>CM042691.1:419098885-429098885 GCA_023614405.1 Avena insularis | reverse complement strand
GTTAGAAACACATGGTGATTTATATTCTGCAGGACAAATGCCTATGCATGCCTCAGGGGTTCATCCCCAGCAGCACAGGTTTCAGGAACAGCTGTCGGGTTCTCATATGGGAAGGCTGGAAAGGAACTGGTCAGATGCCAATGGGCAAATGCAAAATAGCCTGATGGAAGCTTCGCGCATCAGCCAGTTGCAAATTGAAGCAGAGAAGCAGAGGAGGAATGTGGAATTGAACCTTCCCATTGACAACCCACATGCATGGGCGTCACTTATGAACGAGAGGAACGCAGAACCCGATTTGAGTGATATGTTTCATCAAAAAATGGTTCTTCAAGCACAGCAATCTCGTGGTTTCCCTGATGTTCCAGTGGCGGCATCATTTGGACGTAAAGACCCTTCTTTACTCTTTGCACAACCTGCTGCAGATAACCCTTTAAGATCACCCGCTGATAGGTTATCTTTTGATGATCCACTTGCAGAAAGGTCACATTTTGCAAAAATGGGGCATTTGGGACAGGACGGACCAACCACTCTAGACAGTTTGCCAAACAATATTGAGATGAACCGAAAACTGGGCCTCAGATCAAGCTCTGCAACAATGCTTGATATTCAAAGGGGAGAATACCCAGATGTGATGGGTGGCAGTGCATCCACTAATCAATTGGTTGGGAATGTCAATGATGTAGCCAGGAGGAAAAGGCAGGGTTCTAGTGCGAACTTGGCAGTGGAGGACACTGATTTTTCTGAATCGGTCAGCAACTGGTACTTTTCTTAACTTTGTAGCTGCACACGTATTTTCATTTATCATTTTGAAATCTCATAACAAACTTTTTTTTACTGATATATATTTGTTCTTCACAAATATTTGCTGTAATATTTATTTTTGTAATCTTCCAAGTATTGATATCTAAGGTTCTCCATTGCTTGTAGATACATAGTTCAATTCTTCGGCACTCTTGCAATATATATATATATACATGCAATGTTCTTTGTTTATCTTCACTTTAGAGATCAATTCTGTATTTATTTGGCCAAATTGTCGTTGGTACTGTACATGTAGTTGTGCATGTGACATGTACACAAAGTTCGTTTTCTAGTACAAGGCTCAATGACACAAGTTTTTTTCTATACGCAGGGCTGATGCTGGCATGTCGAAAGGAAACTCCCATTCATTGCTAAAGCGGACAGCAAACCTGCACAGTGCTACATCTCAGGCAGCTTCAACGGATCTGCCTTCAGCCATGAGCTCGAAGAAGGGAGGCCATGCTTCTTCTACATCTTCTGATGGTACGCTGCGTGCAAGCTATCCCTGTCGTTTTCTTCTTTTCTTGCGTGGAACCTGCCTATGTTTCCTTCAGTGGAACTCCTATATCTGCATTCATGTCAATAATATTAAGTCTGAGAAGATCTAGACATAGCTAGTACCATATGGCCCACCCCCTTGTACCAATGGCAAGTGTTACTCGCTAGTACTGTAGCAGCTGAAAATTTCTGTCTATATGATGGCTTGTTTGAGCCTTGTCATTAGCACCTCATAACAGTTTGTTCATAGCAAGGTGTTTTGCTTGAAGCTCCAACTTAAGGATTCTACGTAGTAGAGCTTATGTTTTGTACCATTTCATTCAGGGTATCTTGGTTTTAGACCTCTGATGTAGTATTTGTGCTATGCAGATCTTAAGATGGAATCAGGAGTGACTTCAGCAGCCCATGCTGTGGAAGCCCCTGCTTCAGCCAACAAAGAGACAGGAGGGACGTTTGGCAATCAGGATGCTTCTGGTCCTTCGTTCAGTGAAATGCTCAAGAGCACAAAGAAGCCTCCGCTGCAGTATGATGTCTCTGAATCGGCGGACGGCGGCCCTGGTGGCAAGGGCACGAAGAAGAAAGCAAAGAAAGGAAAGCAGATTGACCCTTCTCTTCTCGGGTTCAAGGTCCACAGCAACCGCATCTTGATGGGTGAGATCCACCGCCCTGACGACTAACGTGCTTGGGTCTGGTCTGGCCATTTTGTGTACATGCTCTCACCTCTGTAGCACAAGTTTTTTGGTAACATTTCCTGTGGAGGCCATCTTTGGTTCTTTCCCATTAGGCTTAGGATACCAAATCAGCCAGAATGTCATGTTGAAAATTAGGGAGGGCTTTGTTTTTTTGTGTATCTGCGCCCTCGAGTTTATACAACAAGATACATTTGTACAGGACACCGAAATCATCGGAATGTATGTCAGCGATCTCCTTGCACAGTTCAAGGAAGCATCATCTTAATTTCTCGGGTCATTCCTTTTGCTGTCAGTTAGAACAAGCCTTTCTTCTTTCTAGCGAGTTGCTGGTTAGAGATAGAGCATTGTTCAGACTTGTAGGTCATGTCAATCTCTCTGTACGTGCTGTTTTGCAAGCTGTAGGATGATATACTGAAACTTACGAGCTTGCTGTTCACAAATCAAAGCGTGGTGGATTTGCATGGGTCACTTTCTCCAGGTGTCTACCTTGACTTGATGTATTACGCTGTTTGGTCAGCAGAGTAATGTACTGATTGATATGTGTAGATCGAGCACATGCATGCCAGGAGTCAGGAGAGGTACCACGCTGTTCCCACATGGTCTGCATTGTAAATTTGCATTTCATTGATCTGAAACAAACGGCATAGTTTATCCTCTTATCCCATCTCAGGTGCAGGGATCTGAATGGTAGTCTGGAGACTAGGGCAGGCTGGCGGCACATGTTGCCTTGGCGAGCGAAAAATGGCATGGCGGCAAGCTTTGGATCCATGTGACGGTGCCTCCTGCAATGTTCTCTCCTCCTTGCGGGGAGGTAGGAAGGATGACAAAGACGTTCCACGAACACCAACTTCTTTTGTTGCAATGAATGATGATAGTCTTACTGATGCTGGGCGCCCAGACAACTCCAGAAACAAGGTTCATGGCTGCACGAAAAGCGTGCGTGACTGTTGATGCGACGAACCGGATGCACGTTTTTTGTGCTGCCGCCTGCGAGGACATCAACGAGAGAGGATCAGAACCACAGCTGCCGTGACCAGTGGGATACTCTAAACTAACTACTAGCACACGGCCAAGTCATGGCACCCTACATGCTAGTCGCCATCAATCACCGTCTTCCGGCGGAGAAAAGCGAGATAAAAACTACTCCGTCGACTTATGGAGTAGTGTGGAGGCTGGGGAGCAGGCCTGAACCCGTCGTGGTCGTGGTCCTGGTCAGGCGACGCTGCGACCAAAGGGATAAGCTAGGGAGATCAGTGGATGAGGCGATGACGGAGACGAAGACGGGAAAAGGGTGTGGTCGCCTGCGGCGCAGCATCTGCACGATGATGGGTGTCCGCCCACAAGTAACAAAAAACATTTTTTCTCTCTTCTCTCTGGGTGTTGCGACTTTGTCACTCTCTCCTCCCTTGTAGTATAGTCTGACTGTTTCGACTGAGCATGGGGCTCCTAGCTTTATGGCAAAAATAATCTTGCATGTGTTGTCAGTATTTCTGCAAGTTTCCCAGTTTGTGGCGGGTAAGAAATAAAGAGCCCCATTGATTTATTGCAATTTGATTACAGTTATTCTCAAGGAGCTCATCTCGATGCACTGCATAAGCATAACACCGAAGAGCTGAATGCGTGTTCTCTCCAAGCTAACTGAGGTAGTTCATAAGCTACCACAGTACACTCTCGTTTATCTTTGTCACCCAAATTTCAGGACCAAGTCTTTAGGTTCGGCTAACATTTCCACAGATGTCCCAACGAGGATTGTTCAATCCTCCACTTTTTTCAGTCCCGTCAAACAGTTTTTTTTAAAGGACCCGCGAAACAGTTTGATCCACCTATCGTCGGCATATTAATCCGCTGCCTTCCATGCAAGCAACTGTCTTAACCGTTGCGAGAGTATTAAGAGAGAAGGTCGCACGCAAGACACGCAAAATAACTTTATGGTGTCTAACCATTGCGTGTGGAGCCATATGAAATTTCAGCGTAGGAAAACAATCCATGAAAAATCGGTGATCTTATTCATTTCATGACACTTTCATCATAAAAATCCCCGTAAGTCTAAACTCTAGATTTCGCGCGGAAATTTCTCCAATGGAAAGATCGAAGGAGCACTGAGTTCGACCAGGGGTAGGAGGCTTGAATAGGCTACTAGTATATCTTATTCTGATTAGTTGATTTTTCTAAAGTTTTAACTAAAATACAAGAGTAAGCGAGACAACCTATATGATGGGAGCAACCTAGATATTTACTCCCTCTCTTTCCTAACAGAGAAATAGTAAGCAAACCGAAATAAGCTAGAGATTTTGGTAGCGTCTCCGTTCTGGAAATGTGTCCCAGATCTCTAGCATTGGTGATTCTCTTGATGCACGACATCAAAAGTGTGGGAACACTTTAACCAAGATCTTGTACTGGTAATTGGTGGGTGATGTTACGAAGGATATCCGCAAGTAGCCAAGTACTATGCACTTAAGGCGACTTGCACTAGAAGTTCTGGAACCAATAGCTTCTTGAGTCACATTTACAATTCATGATGTAAAATGAAGCCGGGGTTAGAATTATGTATCTAGCATCCCCTAAGAAAAAACCATCTGATGTTGGTTTGTCTTTAATCCCGAGGGAATCCAAAAAATGTTGACCAATGTCATATATCCACGCTGAGGTTCCATTTAGGAAATTTGAGGGCCTTACTTTGATCAGTGGATGGAGTCAATGCAACCAACCTTTGAAGTTCTTAATCGCTCACAGTTGGTAATGACAACCTCCTTACATATACGGATATTAAGTAAGAACTGCAACTCGAATTCAAGAGTCATGATTCCCGCGTTTGCGTCACCTCGTACATGTTGACATCTGTTCGAAAATTGGGCTATATGTGTGTCAAGACGCACTATATTGATGCTAACTTTACATTGAATAATAATATCTTTCAAATATGTGAAGTATCCACATACAAATGTTTCCAGTGACGAGGCTCTTAGCAGGGGCCTCTCTCAAACATGAACTATTTACTCTGACCTTAGACAATGCAAAAATAACATGATGTCATATAAAGACAATCAATGTCTTTCTCTACCATGTCCACACACAATTCTTCTGGTATAAAAGTTATAGTATTGAGCCTAGATGCTTTTAGAATCTCTTCTTTGGAGGGCTTTGGACAATGCATGCATGATTCTCCTTGACTTAGTTCGAAGCCATCATAAAGTGGTCTATTTTGGGGGCGGGGGGAGGGGTATTTGAGATCAATTGATCATCAATGCTATATTGCAATTTATTTTATATTTCATGATTTTGTAGATCCATTTATAATCTTGATCACTTCCATTCAGGAAGGAGGAATAAACATTCATACTCTCTACTTGGTTCACTGTTTTACCTCCATGAAGCAGCGGGTGAATCTAGGATTTTACTTAGGAGGAGTCATGCTTTACATGCATGATGTTTTCAAACACACATTATAAGTTTTCTATATAAATTCTATATAGCAGGTTTCTAGAGTTAGAATACTAAATTTAGTGCATAACATCTGTTAAGGGACCACAAGTGCACTTCAACCTACAAAATAGTTTATATGTGTTATTAAAAATCAACTTACTTAACTTTGCATGCTTCCATATCCATAAATATCTTTCATAGGTAAATAAATATATACCTTGCTCAAGAAATAGTACTAAACAATAATTCAAGAATGAACTCAACCATATAGTTTTTCACCTTATATAATCTCTGTGTTGGTAGTGAAATGATACCGCTTCGGTACTCAAGGTCACAACATGTAAATCAATACTAATTTGAGAAGAAATTATATATCAAGTTGAAAACATAGAATACCTTTTCTTTTTTCAAGAGGTTTAACATAAAGCCTAAGATGATTTTCAATAGACTATTAAACATGTTATATCTTTTAAGGTCATTGGTTAAGTTTTCAAGTTGAAACATATTTGACAAACAATTAAAATAAGATGAAAGAGAAGTTGTGGTGCAAATTGCACATATAACATTGGACATGTCCAAATATGAAGCCTCCTTGAAAATCATTATTAAAATATGATAAATATGATGAGTGTTTGTTGAGATCTTAGGTGTGGATAAATTAAACATATAATATTTAGATAAACTATTATGTTTTTTTGTGCAAAAAAGGTTGTACAATCCATGACCCCCTACCAGCACTAAATTCTTCTGTGGGTCGAAAATGTATTTATACTTGAGTTAGATTAGTTCATATCTATTTGTTCGTCAACCTTGAGTAATCTAATGTGATGTTGTATCTGTATTATATTATCTATAGAGTGTAAACAATACAATTATTTTACAACAACCCATGTTTTAAGTAATAATGTTTTCTACATTGATAATAATATGTATTTTGCATTTTATTTCACGCTATTGAATGCTACGAGTCCTGAGGTAGAACATATCAGAAGTAAACACGTGCATGCACAAGCCTTCTCTAGTGGCCAACATACTTAGAGCAACTCTAATAGATCATGTAACTTGATTTGATTCTATTGGTTCATGCCGGCTTTTTTGCCCGCCAGAGAATGCATAAAAAAACACGTATAAAGGGCATTGTAAACTGTTTTTACGGTGCCACGCAGGCTCGCGGTGAACAAATATCGCAAATGGGAACCTTAAAAACATTGTTTAAACAATAGATAGACAAATAGATGTAATATTCAATAGTTTTACGTCAAATTGTTCCAATCATTGAGACCCAAACAGATGGACATACTTCAAGCATCTAGTGACACAAAACGTTGCACCGTCATTGCGTCAAAGAAAGCATACCGAAGGTGACAAGCAAGACCATGGTCATCGAAGACACCTCCACCACTAGCCAATCCACCGCCACCACCTAGAAGAGTTTGTTTTCTTATCTCCAAGATCTCCATTCTTGCTAGCTTACACCACTTCAATTGGTGTGAATCCATTTCGTTTGGATCCATTATTCTTGTCTTTGTCACCCTCCTCGTCAAGATTTGAGTTATCAATTTCATTCTCGTACGCATCTAACGGGACGGTATCAATGTCTACCGTGCTCGAATTGAGCATGTCAACAAATGAAGTGGAAATCTCGTGCAAATCGATGCTACACGGATCGACGAGCGAATTCACAAACCACCACTGGGAAAATGAGGAAAATTCACAAATCGCCGTGGAGAAAAGGGAGAAAATCATACCTAGACGAGGCATGGCGGTCTTTGTGGCGTGTGGCCACCTTTTTGGTAGGACGGGGCGCATGTGGAGGCAGCAACACAGGCGTGGACATGGCGGCGGTAGGCATGCCGTGTGTGCCGCCTTGGAGGATGCGATCGTTGGCTCCCATGTGTTCATGCCCGTCCTCGACAGGAACCGCCCGAGATCCCGCGGCTGTGCGAGCTACCGGAGCCGGGCGAGTCAGCGATGACCGACTTCGCCAACTTCTTATTCATCGATGCGTGAGGTGGGGGGATCGTTTGGGACTACCCCACTTGCACAACTAATAGCGGGAGCTCGCCAGGGTCCATGGCAGCGCTAGTAAGCTACAGAGGGATGGGGAAACGGTGGAGCGAGTAGATCGGCGGTGGCATGGAAGGAAGAAGGCGGGAGCTGAAGTGTCCCTCACACCAATGACCCGTGGAAATACAGTCACCGCTATGTACGTTCGTGAAAATGGTGGAATAGCGCTCTGCGGGGCAAATCTACGGTGCACCGAAAAGTTTTTTTATTGTTTTCCTTATGGTTACCATGTTGGATTTTTCTTAGTTGAGGGAGAGAGAAATAAGAAAGAGATGGTTGTCTTCTCTTAGCAAATGGATGATCTCTTAGACACAAAAGAACGTTATTTTCTCCGTTGTACGATATGTCTTCTCTTAACAAATCAATTTCTTACTAAAAATAGTTTATTCTCATCATTTTTTTGAGTACCTGCAGGAGATCTGCATGTTTTGTATTAAGCTCAAAAGAGAGGACAAATGTCCAGTACAAGGAAAGGGACAACCATCGCCAGCGCACCACAAGGGGCGGCGAGAAACAACAAAGAAGGCTACTCTACATCTCCCGAAGGCCCACCTCTATGCCTATCCAAGGCGCAAGCATGCCATTCATCGACAATGGCATTGACGACCACCACGGAAGTTGAGCCGTCGCGGTCGAAGACGCGGTTGTTCCTCTCTATCTAGAGATTGCAGAGGAACATCACAAGAGAGTTGGCATCCTTCCACCCCGACGATGGAAAGGAGATAATCGCAATAGGCCACTAATCTGAGATCGAGAGCTCCGACGCTATCAAGGGGACCCCCACCTTGGAGAGAACTCCTTCCCATACCTGTTGCGCAAAGGGGAAGAGGATGGACAAATGGTAAAGGCTCTCGTCTACGGTGTTGCAGAAGGGGCACAGGACGTGAGAGGCCAAGCCAGGGCATCTCATGCACTCGGCAGTCCTGCACCGCTTCCATAGGTCCAACCACGCGCGCATCTTGTACTTCATTGGGGCAAAGGAGTGCCAGACATTGGATGCACCTGGAAGGGCTGTGGTCCCTTCGAACAACGCCAAATACACTGATCGGGAGGAGAACTCTCTAGACGGGGTCCACTTCCAGGTAAACATATCAGCCCCGGTGATCGGCACGACGCGCACCACTGACCAAAGCCCCATAAATTGCACGGTGGTATCCACCGAGAGCTGTTCCGCGATATATGTGGCCCACAATTTCTTGTTGAGGCCGTCCCCAACTGTCCTAAAAGAGCAAAGCCATGGGGGAACCAAGTACAGAACTGTAGGTGATAGTGCCTCGACGGTTAGCCCACAAATCCAAGGGTCCTCCGAGAAGAGGACCTGTGATCCACCACCAACCTCCACATGCACTGAGGCATTGAACAGGGCTACGACGTTGGGCATGGTATTAAAGTGGACCCCCACCCATGGTCACGAGGTGTTCGTCTTCTATAGCCACAACCATTTGGCGCGCAGGGCTGCGTTAAGGATCCGCATGTTGTGAAACCCAAGGCCTCCTAGAGCCTTGGGATAGCACACCCTATCCCAAGCCACAAGGCATTTTCCACCATTGGCAGTGGCCTCACCAACCAAAAGGAAATCGCGCCTCAGCTTGTCAACTACCTCGAAGAACCATGGCTCAAGATCGAGGGCTAGTAGCTGGTAGACAACCGACGTCATCATCACCACTTGCACATATGCCACTCGCCCTTCCCGAGAGAGGAGTGATGTCTACACACTTCTATTCTTGTAGACAGTTGTTGGGCCTCCAAGTTCAGAGGTTTGTAGAACAGCAGCAAGTTTTCCCTTAAGTGGATCACCCAAGGTTTATCGAACTCAGGGAGGAAGTGGTCAAAGGTATCCCCTCTCAAGCAACCCTGCAATCAAGATACAAGAAGTCTCTTGTGTCCCCAACACACCCAATACACTTGTCAGGTGTATAGGTGCACTAGTTCGGCGAAGAGATAGTGAAATACAAGTGGTATGGATAATTATAAGTGGTAACAGTGCTAGAAAATAACTTGATGGCGTGGGGAAGACTAAAGTAAAACTGAAATAAAGAAGGAAGCAAGCAAACATGTAATAGATCTAATAGCAAACGGTGTATCAATGCTTAGAAACAAGGCCTAGGGATCATACTTTCGCTAGTGAACACTCTCATATAAATATCTTCTCTTTATGATACTACTCTTAACTACTCTCCGGTTGGACACTCTAATCGATGGTAGGGCTATAACATCACACCTCAAAGTAAGCCTTTCCCATCTAGAAAACCCCACACCGTCACCTTGAGCACTAGATAGGTCCAACAAACACCACAATTTCATAAAGACATCCAACTCCAAATATAACTCATAACAAGCATTTGTAATCTCTAGCCTAAGTGCCACCATGGTGTGCACGCTGTCACTTTCACACACATGGGGAGAGCAAAGATCTATTAAAGCACTTGAGTAGCAAGGTAGATCTATAGATTACAAGCTCATGATCTCAATAAGATCATGCATAGAGAGAGAGATGAACACATAGCTACCAGTAGAACCCTTAGCCTCGAGAGAGAACTGCTCCCTCCTCATCATGGGAATCAGCAATGGTGATGGATATGGTGGTGGAGATCGATGGAGATGGCTCCGGGGGCACTTCCCCGTCCCAGCAGGGTGCCGGAACAGAGACTTTCTGTCCCCCGAATCTCCCCTTCGATGGCGGCGGCGCTGCGGAACTTTTCATGGATTTATGATTGACTCCTTAGGGTTTTGGTATCGGGAGGCTCTTATAGGTGAAAGAGGCAAGGTCGGTGGCTGGCCAGGGGGCCCACACCATGCCCTGGCGTGGCCTAGGCTGGCCCGTGCCAAGGGGAGGTGTGGCGACCCTGTGGCCCCTCTCCGACTCTCCTTCCGGCTCCGTGAGTATTCCGGGAAAATAGTAACTTTGGCTTTTGTCCCGTCCAATTCCGAGAATATTCATTTTCTGACTTCCTGGAACCAAAAACAGCAGAAAACAGGCAACTGGCACTGTGGCATCTTGTTAATAGGTTAGTCCAAGAAATCATATGAAAAGTACTCCAAAGTGTGGACAAAACATAAGAAAGTAGATAAAACCAAGCATGGAACATCAAAAATTATAGATACATTTGCAATGTATCAACATCCCCAAGCTTAACTCCTACTCGTCCTCGAGTAGGTAAGTGATAAAAATAAAGAATAATTTTTGAGGTGACATGCACCATCATAAACTTGATCAATGTATTTGTAAAGCATTCAAAGTTGGGATCATAGTATTTCAATCATAACATTAAAGACAAGGTTCTAGCAATGAGACAAAGAAACTATGATGCAACATGAAAAGGCACAAACAAAAGATTCATGAATAACAATGCTTTGCAAGACGTTTGTTTGTTTCACATAAAGAAAACATAGCATAGTAGTATTCAGCTTGTCCCTCATAGAGTAGCAAATATAAATGCATAGGACACCTTCAAAGTTCATAAGAGTGACTAGATACAATAGTTTAAAACAAGCAATATCAAGTTATGCATCAATCAACTAGTCTTGGGACAATGCACATAGAACTAAGAATGGCCACTATGCTCTCAAAGTAGGCGCATAAAGGTAGAAGGTGGAGACTCAATATAATGGTGGGAGAAAGGCCTTCATAGAAGGAAGTAGGGATTCAAGTACCATAAAGAGCTTCCAAAAATTATGGTACTTATAGCTTTCAGCTCTCATTGCCCCTATCATAAGCATCTTGAAGTGATTAAGGTTAAAGTGAACAAACTATGGTGTACATGCTTGACGAAGTATAAGTTAGGAATCTCATGTCCCTTGTATACGAGGGCCGCTCCTCATGCTACTCAAGTTTAGTCACCGGTAAGTTCTTGTCATTGTAAGTACATGTGTATCATAAAGAACCATGTAACGGGTACCCCTTGCCCGATGATACAGAAGAATCCCCATATCAAAATGACAAGGCAAGCAGACAACGAGCATCTCAGCAATCTTCTTATTTACCATGGGAATATGGTGCTTTTTTCTCTCTTTCCTCTTTTCATAATCTCTTTTTTCCCCTCTTTTCTCTTTTTTTCTCAATATATGACTCTTTTTTTAAAGAAGAATGCTTCATAGACAGCTCATTATGGTTACGCTGCAGGTTTCCACCATGTCAGCATGGATTAGACCAGCGGCCCAGACGTTTCTCTAACACATATACATAACTCCATGGACTTACAAGCTCCCCTTTCATTTCACACCAACGACATCCATAGACAAAAGAGCATGATATCAACTAGGTACAAGTACCAAGTGCAATGTTGAAAGCGTTCCCCATGAAAGCATGGTTCTGCTAATTCCCAACAAATAAGTGCAAGCATATAGAACATAGATGACACAATGGTTCAAGTTTATTAAGGGCAAGTAAAGTAAAGTGTGCCATCAAGTTCGTGAGAGCTTTAATCACTAGTTTTCTCATAACAAGTTTAATTTGGAAGGTAAACAAAAACATGAATATACTTGGAATAGCGTAAGCTAGTAGGTAGGTATGGTGGACTCTTTGGAATAACTTGGTTTAGGGAGTTGGATGCATGAGTGGAACTCATACTTGGTTGTGGAGGCTAGCAAAAGACTAGGAGCGACAAACTAAGAGATCAATAATGGCCATAATCATGCAGAGCGACAAAACATCATTGATCAAAGCATAAAGTGATACTACAAGTTGAAAACTAAAGGATCATAAAGGCTATGGTGACTTGAGATAGTCATAACATGGTGTGAGCATGTGCCAAGTCAACCCAAATAAAGCATCAAAGGAGAATACCACTATACTATGCTTTAATATGCTAAAACAACACATGATTCATCCAAGGCACATTAAGCAATCTCAATTGTTTATAACAAGTCATGCTACAGCAAAGAATACTAAGGATAAAGCCAAAACAATATCAAGCATGGCATGACAGAGCATAGGCCACAGTCAAAAACGAGCTCTTTTTACCACATAAGTATGAACTTTCCTACTCTTTTCCAAACCAAACCAAACTATTTGAAAACCAATGTATGAAAGAGGGGGGTCCAACCAATTTATTCAGCAAACTAAGCAAACAAAAGCAAACGAAAACGAAAAAGAAGACGTTCCAAGAACAACACAACTGTGCATGAAACAATAAAAATGAAGCGTTTGGAAGAAACCTGGGATTTTTATTGATGAAGAAGGGAATGCCTTGGGCATCCCCAAGCTTTGACGCTTGTACTTCTTGGATATTTCTTGGGGTGACACGCGTGGCATCTGCAAGCTTGATCTTTAGTCCATTCTTCATCTCATTACTCATTCCTTCCATACACCTGAAATTTTTCCTTCATACAAAACTTCATACAATCTTTATTAGCAACATTAGTGTACTCAAGATAATAGGTCTTTAGGTTCAGGTCTAACATCAATAAAACTTCTATTAAAACACAAGCTACTGTAGCACTTCCCTCAAAAAGCTCAATTCCCCAAAACAACTCAAAAAGGAACCAATAAGAAGCAAATACAAATAATGGCAGAAATCTGTCAAAACAGACCAGCAGGTAAAGACAAAATTTTTCGAAGACCTTCTGTTGCTCAAATCGAAAAGTGTTGAACTAACGAAAGTTAGATAACAACCTGGGGCAGAAGCACGAAAATTCACGCCTCAAAAGGACTTACAGAGATTTTACACGAATTTTTTACGGTGAAGCACAAAAATCTGTTTCGGGACAGCAACTTCCCCAATCATTACTTCTCTCTCATTAGAGATTACTCTTGGCACAAAAAACAAATAAAAAGGATAAGGAGCGGGTAATAACTTCCAAGACTCATCTAAAACTTTTGGGTTATCTCCCAATAAGTACTTTTCTTTAACGCCTTTAAGTTAGGCATGATAGTTTGATAAGATGCTCACATAAGAAATATGAATTGAAGTAAAAGAGAGCATCAAGAGGCAAATTCAAAGAACATTTAAGTCTAACCCACTTCCTATGCATAGGAATCTTGTAAAGAAACAAGTCATGAAAGCACAAAGCAACAAGCATAGGAAAGCAAAACAGGTGCAACTTGAAGACTTTCAACATAAAGAGGGGAAACTTAATATTATTAAGATGCATAAAACCATGTTTCCCTCTCTCATAATAACTTTCAGTAGCATCATGAATAAAATTAACAATATAACTATCACATAAAACATTCTTATCATGAGCCATATTCATAAAAGAATTACTACTCTCCGCATAAACATAGTCATTCTTATTAATTATAGTGGGAGCAAATTCAACAAAATAGCTATCATTATTATTCTCATCACCATAATCATCAAATATAGGAGGCATATTGTAATCATAATTAATTTTCTCCTCAATAATAGGTGAACTGAAAATATCATATTCATCATTGTAATCATCATATATTGGAGGTTTGGTATCATCATAAGCAATAGAATAGCTATCTTCCAAAGCTGGGGAACTAAAAAGATCATTTTCATAAAAACTAGCTTCCCCAAGCTTAGACTTTTCCATAGCATTAGCAATAATGGTGTCCAAAGAATTCATACTAACAACATTTCTATTAGCATGCAAATAAAGTTCCATAGGTTTTTTAATTTTCTCTTCAAACACTTCATGTCCTAACTCAAGATAAATACTATAAAGCTCTCCAGTTTTGTTGTTGTTTTCCATTAAGCCTAACTAGTGAAAATAAAAACAAGAAACAAAAAGATAAAATTTCAGAATCTAAAGGAAATAACTTCGAGCACTCACACCGGAGGATATGAGTACCTTTTACCTTACCTCCCCGGCAACGGCGCCAGAAAATAGGCGTTTGCCGTGGGAGGTTCTTCTTCTTTAATCCTCCGGTGTGAATACCTTTTACCTTACCTCCCCGGCAACGGCGCCAGAAAATAGCTTGATGTCTATGCACTTCTATTCTTGTAGACAGTTGTTGGGCCTCCAAGTGCAGAGGTTTGTAGAGCAGCAACAAGTTTTCCCTTAAGTGGATCACCCAAGGTTTATCGAACTCAGGGAGGAAGTGGTCAAAGGTATCCCCTCTCAAGCAACCCTGCAATCAAGATACAAGAAGTCTCTTGTGTCCCCAACACACCCAATACACTTGTCAGGTGTATAGGTGCACTAGTTCGGCGAAGAGACAGTGAAATACAAGTGGTATGGATAATTATAAGTGGTAACGGTGCTAGAAAATAACTTGATGGCGTAGGAAAGACTAAAGTAAAACTGAAATAAAGAAGGAAGCAAGCAAACATGTAATAGATCTAATAGCAAACGGTGTATCAATGCTTAGAAACAAGGCCTAGGGATCATACTTTCGCTAGTGAACACTCTCATATAAATATCTTCTATTTATGATACTACTCTTAACTACTCTCCGGTTGGACACTCTAATCGATGGTAGGGCTATAACAGCACACCTCAAAGTAAGCCTTTCCCATCTAGAAAACCCCACACTGTCACCTTAAGCACTATATAGGTCCAACAAACACCACAATTTCATAAAGACATCCAACTCCAAATATAACTCATAACAAGTATTTGTAATCTCTAGCCTAAGTGCCACCATGGTGTGCACGCTGTCACTTTCACACACATGGGAGAGCAGAGATCTATTAAAGCACTTGAGTAGCAAGGTAGATCTATAGATTACAAGCTCATGATCTCAATAAGATCATGCATAGAGAGAGAGATGAACACATAGCTACCGGTAGAACCCTTAGCCTCGAGAGAACTACTCCTCCTCATCATGGGAATCAGCAATGGTGATGGAGATGGTGGTGGAGATCGATGGAGATGGCTCAAGGGCACTTCCCGTCAGCGGTGCCTAACAGAGACTTTCTGTCCTCCGAATCTCCCCTTCGGTGGCGGCGGCGCTGTGGAACTTTTCGTGGATTTTTGATTGACTCCTTAGGGTTTTGTTATCGGGAGGCTCTTATAGGCGAAAGAGGCAAGGTCGATGGCCGGCCAGGGGGCCCACACCATGCCCTGGCACGGCCTAGGCTGGCCCGTGCCAAGGGGGTGTGGCCACCCTGTGGCCCCTCTCCGACTCTCCTTCTGGATCCGTGAGTCTTCCGGGAAAATAGTAACTTTGGCTTTTGTCCCGTCCAATTCCGAGAATATTCATTTTCTGACTTCCTGGAACCAAAAACAGCAGAAAAAGCAAGCTGGCAACTGTGGCATCTTGTTAATAGGTTAGTCCAAGAAATCATATGAAAAGTACTCCAAAGTGTGGACAAAACATAAGAAAGTAGATAAAACCAAGCATGGAACATCAAAAATTATAGATACATTTGCAATGTATCAAGGAGGCCCACTGAAAGATCACGGATGCCTCCTAGAGGGGTGCGGGTGATTAGGCGGTTTAAAACTTTTACGAGAAGGACTTAACAAAGGCGGAATAAAACTAGCATTTTCTTTTGTCAAGCATAAAGCCTATAAATGCTATGGTTCACCTATGTGCACCAACAACTTGTGCTAAGCAAGACAAGCAACAATGAGATAGCAAGATAGATTACTTCAAGCACGAAGGCTATCACAATGTAAAGTGCATAAGTAAAGAGCTCGGGTATAGAGATAACCGAGGCACACGAGGACGACGATATTTTAGCGAGTTCGTCCCAACAAGTGAGTACGTCTCATTGGATGGGTGGGCGGTACTAAGACCACAAACGCCACAAGATGCATCACCCTATTGTCCCAAGCACCCACCACACGGCAAGCACCCGATCCACTATGGGACACTTGAGGGCGATCACCAAACTCGTAAAAGATTGGGGCAATCTCCACAACTTAATTAGAAGCTCCCAATAATCACCACCAATGACACTATCTTGGGGAGAGCTCCACAACTTAATTGAAGGCCCCAAGGACATGCCACAAAGACCACACAACTGTCTAGGGTTCCAAGAACCCAAGAGGTACAAGCTTCATGATTTCACCAACCAAATCCTCCGAGGAGAACTCAAACCGATGCATCTAATGCAAATGGCAAGAACACCATAAAGATGCTCCAATCCTTCACTCTCAAGTTCCAACAAAGCTACTAAAGCTATTGGGGGAACAAGAGAGGAAGAACACAAGGAGAACACCAAATCCTCCAAGATCTAGATCCCAAAGATTCACTCACAAAGAGATGAAATGGTTTGCTCAAAATGTAGATCTAGATCTCCTCAATCTTCCTCTCAAATATGTGCAAGCATCATTGGAGGGGAAGCAAGAAATCAAGCTCAAGAGATGTCAAATAATAGGGCAAGGCTTGAGGAAAAGAGGAAGAAGTAAATAAAAAGGAGAGAGAAGGGAAGCATATAAAGGAGCTGAGGAATTCTGCCTGTTGGGGCAAATCTGACCGGGCAGTGTAAAGTGGGCTGGTAGTCTGGGACCTAATCTTGGCGATCTTGAGCAAGCGCGAACCTTGGCGCACACCTGGTTATCTACGTGGGAGCGAGCGAGCAAGGGGATCGGGGACGGGGTGCAGCGAGTGAGGGAGGGAAAGGGGATCGGGGGAGAGCAGCGAGTGAGAGCACCGAGCGAGCTAGCTGGGCGGGCGAGACGGGCCGGCCCGGTAGAACCATCCAGGCCGGGCGGTACAACCGCTTGGGCCGGTACTGCCGGTCCTGGGCCTGCTTGCTACCGGGCGGGGCAGAGAGGAGAGGCGCGCTGCTCAGGCATGGCCGGTAGCAGAAATCGATAGTACCTCCCGGCCCAAAAGATTCCCCCTTTCCTTTTTATTTTTAAATCAAATAAAAGGGCTAGCTACAAAATGCAATATCTAGAGTTTGGTAACTCCGATTGACCCGAAACCAATTTTGTTGGAAAATATTGGATACCAGAAAGTGAGAATGTATCAAGTATTATAATGTGAGATATGTCCCTTGGTGAGGATCCGGAAAAGCTTCAAGATCAAAACCGCAATAAGGTATAAAAGAGAGATCCATTTTTGAAGAACTAGAGCTTGTAATGAACACAAGCTCTAGAACCAAACATGGATAAGATCCAACAAACAACCAAGAAAGATGATGCTAAGAGTGCAATGGTTTCAGCTCTCTCAGAAAGATATGATCGAGCTACTCACTCGAGAGCCCCTCTTGATAGTACGGTTGTCTATCCTAAACCCGGTATCCCAACTACCAACATGAGACTGGCAAAAGGGAAAACCTATCAAGATTATACCTTTGTCTTGAGCAATCCACTTGAGAACGATGTAGACAATCTTGTCCTTCTCAAGATGGACATCTTTCTTGATTGCTCTTGCACGCACTCGCTTGAAGAAGACTTCACATATGCTCCCCCATACACCATGGGAAGCCTCTTCGTTGACCTTGACTTCATCGATCCATGACCACCGAGAATGGCAAGCTTCAAGCATGAGATCTTCTAGAGATGGCGCAACTTGATCTTGCACAACATTTCTTCTAACTTCATATGATTCCAAAAGGCCCAAAGCCATTGGACAATGCTTATTCTTCTTCATTTCTTATACCTTGAATCCAACACATGGTCCAAGCAAGGCCAATGGACAAATCCTACAAGTGCAACTCAATGCAAACATTAGTCCATAGAGATTGTCATTAATTACCACACATGGGGGCCCACATGCTCTTTCACCCGCCTTCTAGTGCGGGAGATTTTTGGCAAGCTTATCGATTGCATACTGTAGAACGCACTTGCGAAAGCACCCCAATGAGAGGGGGAGGCCGAGGTAGCTGCACGGGAAATCCACCAAGGGGTAGCCAATGGCTGGAGCAAGGCTGTCCACCAGATCCCTGATGCACCTAATGGGTGCCGCAAAGTGATACATTGCAAATGTATCTATAATTTTTGATGTTCCATGCTTGGTTTTATCTATTTTCTTATGTTTCCTGCACACTTTGGAGTACTTTTCATATGATTTCTTGGACTAACCTTTTAACAAGAGCCACAGTGCTAGCTGCCTATTTTCTGCTGTTTTTGGTTCCAGGAAAGTCAAAAAATGAATATTCTCGGAATTAGACGGGACAAAAGCCAAAGTTCCTATTTTACCGGAAGACTCGCGGAGCCAGAATACGAGACGGAGGAGGGCTAGAGCCTGGCCACACCCCCCCTGGCGCGGGTACCCCCAGGCCGCGCCAGGGCATGGTGTGGGCCCCTCTGGCACCCCCTCGGTCTCCCTCTTCACCTATAAGTTGCCTTCTGACCTAAAAACTTAGGGGGGTTCGACGTTTTTCCAGAAGGAGTTCCGCTCCACCGCCACCACCAGGTTCCACGAAACAACACCAGAAACTCTGTTCTGGCACCCTGCTGGGATGGGGAATTCGAGGAGATCATCGCCATCATCGTCACCATCGCTTCTCCATCGGCCATCCATGTTTCCCCCATCTATGAGTGAGTAATCCCCCGCTATAGGCCATGGGGATGGTAGGGATTGGATGAGATCGTTCATGTAATGGCATCGGATTGTTAGGGCATGGTGCCTAGTATCTTTTATTAGTGCTTTATAACTTTGTTGCAACTTGTTATGCTTAATGCTTGTCACTAGGGCCCGAGTGCCATGATTTCAGATCTAAACATGTTATTGATTCATTATGATAGTATTGTTTTTGGTCTTATCTGCAAGTTGTATACACATGTTGTTGTCCGGAACCAATGGCCCAGTGGCAATCGGGATAACGGAGGAATGGCTTTGATGTGAGGATCACATGTGTTCACGGAGTGTTAATGCTTTGCTCGGCACTCTATTAAAAGGAGCACCTTAATTGCGATGTAGTTCCCTTGAGGCCCAGCTGCAAATTTGCGAGGACAAAAGATATTGTGCAAGTTCTCATTGTGAGCACGTATGACTATATATGGAACACATGCCTAGGATTATCTAGTACTTGGATGCTTTATCTTATTTATCTGCAATTGCCCTATGTTCTGGTTGCTATGTGAATTGTCTTGTCCATGCAACGCTCGTCCATCCATCCCTATGCCTACCGCTTTTCGAATCCTCTTGTTGTTTTGCTATTGTTACTACTGTCTTTACTTTACTACTGCTGCTACTTTACTATTCCTACTACAAAACTGTTGCTACTGATAAACTGTTGTGAGCAAGATTGTTTCTAGGTGCAGCTAAATTGACAACTCAGTTGTTAAGGCTTATAAATATTCTTTGGCTCCCCTTGTGTCGAATCAATAAATTGGGTCATCAAGACTATTTTCTGGCACCGTTGCCGGGGAGCATAGCTTTATTTATCAAGTCCACTTGGAATCACTATTGTTCAAGCTTAGTTTATTTCCGCTTTGTTTGCTTGTTTCTTTATAAAAAATACAAAAAAAAAATAGTTCCTACTCTAGTTGTTATTTTCGTTGGTCTGTTATTGTCTTGCTTTATCATGCTTGCTTTCAATGGTTGTTTTCTTTGAAACTGAATCTTATTGGCAAGGTGGGTTCACGAAAGAACAGAAATATTATTATAAAGAACACCGCTTGTCACCAAAAGGGAAACACTTACGGGAACAAATTGATAAATTGTATACCATTGCTATAAATGTGTGCTCTACTTATAATGTTACTTATTGCTTTGATAAATCTTGTTGCTGTAGGAGGTACAAACTCCTCCCTTTTCAATGTGAGTATAATGATGATGTTATCCTATCTTCTTATGTTAAGGGAAATTATGACTTTTATGATGTGGAACAAATTGAGGAATTTATTGCTTGGAAGGGTGCATTTGAACTTGCTAGTTTGCTTGAAAATATTGATGATTCACCTTATAAATATGAGGTTTATGATATACTTAGATTTTGCTTTGATAATTACAAGGAAGAAAATGGCTATATTCTTGAATATATTAATAGATGCTTTCCACAAATGGAAGAGACTAATGCCTTGCAGGATCTTATGGAAGAAGAAATTGATGAACCTGAAAGCTCATTAGATGAAAAAGAGGAGGAGAGTGATGAACAAAAGGAGGAAGAATGGATTAGCTGCCCATGCCTACCTTCTAATGAGAGTAACTCTTTATCCCTTACATTATTTGATTGTCCCCCATGCTTACCAAAGGAGGATGAATGTTATGCTCATGTTATCTGTGATAATCCTTTATTTGTGCCTAACTTTGAGATGCATGATACTAAAGAGTTTTGCTTAGAAATTGTTTATGATAAAGCTCTAGATGATGGTCCTATATTGCAAGATCAGTCATCGTGTTATAGAATTGTTAAAAGTGGGATTGAAGGTTTTAATCCCACTATCTTTGAGCTTGATAAAAATTATGTGTTTGTAGATCATGAAAAGCATGCTTTATGTGATAGTCATATTGTTGAGTTTATTCATGAGGCTACTGAAAATTAGTATGAGAGAGGAAAATATGGTTGTAGAAGTTTTCATGGTATTGAAACACCTCTCTATGTGCTGAAAGTTTTGAAGTTACTCTTGTTTTATCTTCCTATGCCTATCACTGTGTTCTGTGCAAATTTATTTGCATACACGATTCCTATGCATAGGAAGTGGGTTAGACTTAAATGTGTTTTGAATTTGCTTCTTTATGCTCTCTTTTACTTCAACTCATATTTCTTATGTGAGCATCCTCTCAAACTATCATGCCTGAAGATGATAATATGTCTATTATTCTTGGGAGACCTTTTCTTAAATACTGCAGGAGCTGTTATTAATTGTAATCAAGGGAAGGTGACCTTCAATGTTAATGACAAGGAACATATTGTCTATTTCCCCAAGAATATTGATAGGATTTATGGTTTTGAATTCAATTGAACATGTTGAGGGCATTCAAGTGGGAGAAATATATTGTCCCATACCAAGAGAAAAATTTGAAACTATTATGATTAGGACCATTGCTATCAAGGTTGAGGTAACATAATCATTAGTGGAATACAAAGTTTTGTCTCATATGAAATTGTTTTGGTAACAAGACCTGATCAACCTTGTTAACAAAAGGATTTCATTAAACAAAACAATGTTTTCACCATGATTATCTCCGCTTACTTCTATTTTATCCATTTTAGTTTTTGCTTATGCCTAACTTAAAGGCGTTAAAGAAAAGTACTTATTGGGAGATAACCCAAAAGTTTTAGATGAGTCTTGGAAGTTACACAGTAATAACCGCTCCTTATCCTTTTTATTTGCTTTTTGTGCCAAGAGTAACCTCTAATGAGAGAGAAGTAATGATTGCGAAAGTTGTCCCGAAACAGATTTCTGTGCTTCACCGTAAAAATTCGTGTAAAATCTCTGTACGTCCTTTTGAGGCGTGAATTTTTGTGCTTCTGCCCCAGGTTGTTATCTAACTTTTGTTAGTTCAACACTTTTCATTTGAGCAACAGAAGGTCTTCGAAAAAATTCGTCTTTACCTGCTGGTCTGTTTTGACAGATTTCTGCCATTTTCTGCATTTGCTTCTTGTTGGTTCCTTTTTGAGTTCTTTTGGGGAATTGAGCTTTTTGAGGGAAGTGCTTCAGTAGCTTGTGTTTTAATGGAAGTTTTATTGGTGTTATAACTGAAACTTAAAGACCTATTATCTTTAGTGCACTAATGTTGCTAATAAAGATTGTGTGAAGTTTTGTATGAAGGAAAAATTTCAAGTGTATGGAAGGAATAAGTAATGAGATGAAGGATGGACTAAAGCTCAAGCTTGGGGATGCCACGCGTGTCACCCCAAGAAATATCCAAGAAGTACAAGCGTCAAAGCTTGCGGATGCCCAAGGCATCCCCTTCTTCATCAATAAAAATCCCAGGTTTCTTCCAAATGCTTCATTTTTATTGTTTCATGCACAGTTGTATTGTTCTTGGAGCGTCTTCTTCTTCGTTTTCATTTTGGTTTTTCGTTTGCTTGGTTTTCTTAGTTTGTTGAATAAATTGGTTGGACCCCCTCTTACATTGGTTTGCAAATAGTTTGGTTTGGTTTGGAAAAGAGTAGGAAAGTTCATACTTATGTGGTAAAAAGAGCTTGTTTTTGACTGTGGCCTATGCTTTGTCATGCCATGCTTGATATTGCTTTGGATCCATGCTTAGTATTCTTTGTTGTAGCATGACTTGTTATAAACAATTGAGATTGCTTAATGTGCCTTGAATGAATCATGCGTTGTTTTAGCATATTAAAGCATAGTATAGTGGTGTTCTTCTTTGATGCTTTATTTGGGTTGACTTGGCGCATGCTCACACCATGTTATGAATATTCCAAGTCACCATAGCCTTTATGATCCTTTAGTTTTCAACTTGTAGTATCACTTTATGCTTTGATTAATGATGTTTTGTCGCTCTGCATGATTATGGCCATTATTGCTCTCTTAGTTTGTCGCTCCCAGTCTTTTGCCAGCCTCCATAACCAAGTATGAGTTCCACTCATGCATCCAACTCCCTAAACCAAGTTACTCCAAAGAGTCCACCATACCTACTATTCCAAGTATATTCATGCTTTTGTTTATCTTCCAAATTAAACTTGTTATGAGAAAACTAGTGATTAAAGCTCTCACGAACTTGATGGCACACTTTACTTTTCTTGCCCTTAATAAATTTGAACCACTGTGTCGTCTATGTTGTATATGCTTTCACTTATTTGTTGGGTATTAGAAGAGGGAACGCTTTCAACATTGCACTTGGTACTTGTACCTAGTTGATATCATGCTCTTTTGTATATGGATGTCATCGGTGTGAAATGAAAGGGGAGCTTGTAAGTCCATGGAGTTATGTATACGTGTTAGAGAAACGCCTGGGCCGCTGGTCTAATCCATGCTGACATGGTGGAAACCTTCAGCATAACCATAATGATCTGTCTATGAAGCATCCTTCTTATAAAAAAAGAGTCCTATATTGAGAAAAAAAAGAGAAAAAAGATTATGGAAAGAGGAAATAGAGAAAAAAGCACCATATTCCCATGGTAAATAAAAATCACCATATTACCCTGGTGCGGGTACCCCCAGGCCACACCAGGGCATGGTGTGGGCCCCTCCGGCACCCCCTCGGTCTCCCTCTTCGCCTATAAGTTGCCTTCTGACCTAAAAACTCGGGGGGGGGGGGGGGGTTCGACGTTTTTCCAGAAGGAGTTCCGCTTCGCCGCCACCACCAGATTCCACGAAACAACACCAGAAAATCCGTTCTGGCACCCTACCGGGACGGGGAATTGGAGGAGATCATCGCCATCATCGTCACCATCGCTTCTCCATCGACCATCCATGTTTCCCCATCTATGAGTGAGTAATCCCCCGCTGTAGGCCATGGGGATGGTAGGGATTGGATGAGATCGTTCGTGTAATGGCATTAGATTGTTAGGGCATGGTGCCTAGTATCTTTTATGAGTGCTTTATGACTTTGTTGCAACTTGTTATGCTTAATGCTTGTCACTAGGGCCCGAGTGCCATGATTTTAGATCTGAACATGTTATTGATTCATTATGATAGTATTGTTTATGGTCTTATCTGCAAGTTGTATACACATGTTGTTGTCCGAAACCAATGGCCCAGTGGCGAAATCAGGATAACCGAGGGAGGAATGGCTTTGATGTGAGGATCACATGTGTTCACAGAGTGTTAATGCTTTGGTCCGGTGCTATATTAAAAGGAGCACCTTAATTGCCAGTAGTTCCCTTGAGGCCCCACTGCAAACAGGCTGGCAGGTCAAAAGATATTGTGCAAGTTCTCATTGCGAGCACGTATGACTATATATGGAACACATGCCTAGGATTATCTAGTACTTGGATGCTTTATCTTATTTATCTGCAATTGCCCTATGTTCTGATTGCGATGTGAATTGTCTTGTCCATGCAACGCCCGTCCATCCATCCCTATGCCTACCGCACTTGAATCCTATTGTTTGCTGCTATTGTTACTACTGTCTTTACTTTACTACTGTTGCTACTTTACTATTCCTAGTACAAAACTATTGCTACTAATAAACTGCTATGAGCAAGATTGTTTCCAGGTGCAGCTGAATTAACAACTCAGTTGTTAAGGCTTATAAATATTCTTTGGCTCCCCTTGTGTCGAATCAATAAATTGGGTTTCACTTCCCTCGAAAATACTGCGATACACCCCCTATACTTATGGGTCATCACAAAGCTCTTGTCAAAGTTGACATGAAGATTGGATGCCGTACCAAAGCATTCTAGGATGTAGCGAACCACAGAGATCTTGACACTGTTCAGGCGCGCGAAAACCACCACATCGTTGGTGTAGAGGGAGACTCGGTGCTTGATGCCATCGCTGTTAAGGTTGGCGAGGACCCTAGTGTGCTTAGCTGCCCCTAACATCACCGCTTGCACATCTAGGGGGTCACCTTGGCGTAGCCCTTGACCATGGTGGAAAGCCGTGCCTGCACACCAGTTCACCAAAACCTTGGTGGTATCCAAACTGAGCAGAAGGGAAATCCACTTGATCCACCTGGGACCGAATCCCCACTAGTGAAGGATGCTAAGGAGGAATAGCCAAGCCACGCTATCAAAAGCTTTCGTGATGTCTAGGTTAAGGAGGATCGCTGGCACACGCTTGCGGTGGAGACAGGTGGCGGCCTGATGCACCATCACAAAACTGTCCTGGATGCAGCATCCTCGAATGGACGTGCTCTGGTTCTCGTGGACGATCAGATGCATCATGGGCACGAGGCATAGAGCGAGGATCTTCACAAGTAATTTGGCGAAACTGTGCACCAGACTGATCGGCCGAAAATCTCTCACATCAGTGGCGTCATATTTTTTGGGGATCAGCGTGAGGAAGGCGATGTTAAGGCCACCAAAGTGTTGGTCCTTGCCAAAAAATACAGCTTGGAGTGCATGCACGACGTCTACCTGAACCACCATCCAGCAGTGCTAGAAAAAGTCCCAATACATGCCATCTGGCCTAGGGGATTTATTGGCCGACATAGCCTTAACCGCATTCCGAACCTCATCTTTGAGGAACGACCCCTCAAGCCCACTGAGATCCACCGAATCGAGGCCCATGGAGGCGAGGTTGATGTCATGCTCGTGAGGCTGCCCGGAACCTAGGAGATCCACAAAGAAATTAGTGGCAAGGTCCTCCATGCCCGATTGGTCCACCGCAATGTGATCGCCGGACCTCAAAGAGGGGATGTGGTTCTGGTGGCCGCGTTCGGCAGCGTAGATGTGGTAGAAATGGGTGTTTGCATCCCCATACTTGATCCTAGCCACCCAGGCCCTTTTCCGGGCGATGGTTCTCTCGAAGGAGGCTAGGCCTAAGAGCCGTAGATTCAGGCTTCACCGGAGTTGAGCTTCCTACTAAGAGAGGGGCCACTCATCTTGGGCCATATCGAGCCGCAGGATGACCTTGTGGGCGATCAAGATTTGTTCTTTGATACTGCCCACCCGCTGCATGCTCCACCTTTGGAGGACACGGCCAAGCCTGTGCAGTTTGAAGTCGAGTCGCTTCAGGAGGTCATCAAGCGCACCCGGAGCATTCTAGCAAAGCTAGATCATTGCCGAAAAGCCATCGACCTTAGTACAAAACCGCTCGAACCAGAAACGGCGCTTGGCGCGAACCCTGGCCGCGGTGGTCATAAGGATAGGGTAGTGGTCAGAACACGATGAGGAGTGAGCGGTCAGCGCAGCATCCGAGAAGCGCGCGTCCCAATCCACCAAAAGGATCCATCGGTTGAGCCATGTGAAAGTCGAGGTCTCGCGCTTGTTACTCCAAGTGTAGCACCAACCAAGAAGGTTTGCTTCCTTGAGCTCAAGATCATTCAACAACCACCAAAAGTGAGTCATCGATCTCCGGTTGAGTCATGATTTGTTCTTGTCATGGGCATCGATGATGAGGTTGAAGTCACCGACAACTCCCCACGACCCAGACAGTTCATCGCGGAGGGCACGAAGCTCATCAAGGAAATCAGGCTTTAGGGCCTCTGTCAATGGGCCGTAGAATGAGGTGAGCCACCATGGTTCACCACCGCGCACAGAGAGGTTGATCGATACTGAGAAGTGATACGTTGCTAACGTATCCATAATTTTTGATGTTCCATGCTTGGTTTTATCTACTTTCTTATGTTTTGTCCACACTTTGGAGTACTTTTTATACACTTTCTTGGACTAACCTATTAACAAGATGCCATAGTGCCAGCTGCCTGTTTTCTACTATTTTTGGTTCCAGGAAAGTCAGAAAATGAATATTCTCGGAATTGGACGGGACAGAAGCCAAAGTCAGACCGAGGGGGACACGGAGCCAAAATACGAGATGGAGAGGGGCCAGAGGGCCGCCACACCACCTGGACACGCGGCCAGGCCTAGCCCGTGCCAGGGGGTGGTGTGGCCGCCTAGGGCACCCCCTCGGCCTCCCCCTTTTGCCTATAAGATGCCTCCGATACAGAAACCCTAAGTACCCGATCAAAATTCCACGAAAGAGTCTGTAGCCGCCATCATATCCATCCCTAGATCAGGAGGGATCTGAAACTCTTCTCGGCACCCTGCCGGAGGGGAGAATTCACCCTGGAGGCCTTCTTCATCACCATGCAAGCCTCCGGTGTGATGCGTGAGTAGTTCATCCTTGGACTACGGGTCCATGTAGTAGCTAGATGGTTGGTTCTTCTCCTTTGTGCTACCATGCTTAGATCTTGTGAGCTCTGTTCATGATCAAGATCATCTATTTGTAATCATACATGTTGTGTTTGCGGGGATCCGATGGATATTGAGATGCTATTTCAAATTGATTATTGATTCTATCATGTCTTTGTTATTTGTGATCTTGCATGCTCTCTGTTGTTAGTAGATATCTTGACCGAGTAGATGCTAGCATCTCCAAGAGGGAGTATTTATGCTCGATAGTGGGTTCATGCCTCTAGTAATCTGGGGAAGTGACAGAAATCTCTAAGGTACTAGATGTGTTGTTGCTACTAGGGAGAAAACAACAATCCTTTGTTCATAGAACAATCGTATTGTTTACTTTACACAAAATGCTTAATGCAATTATCTGTTGCTTGCAGCTTAATACTGGAGAGGGTTCGGATGATAACTTGAAGGTGGATTATTAGTCATAGATGCAGTTGGATTATGGTCTATGTATAATGTTGTAATGCCCAATCAAATCTCATAGGAGTCAAGATGATTAGTATATGCATGTATGCTTTCTCGATGTTTGTCAATTGCCACACTGTAATTTGTTCACCCAACATGTCATCTGTCTTAAGGAGAACCACCACTAGTGAACTATGGACCTCGATCCTTTCTTTTACCATCAATCTACAACTGTTCTTGCTTTACATTTACTACGCAAGCTTTTACTTTCTTCCACACAATACGTTTAATCCTTTGTTTTTAGCAAAACCGGTGAGATTGACAACCTCACTGTAAGTTGGGGGCAAAGTTCTGTGGTTGTGTTGTGCAGGATTCCAAGTTGGAAACAACACCTTGGAGGTGTTTCCTTGCTCCTACTGGTTCGATAACCTTGGTTTCATAACTAAGGGAAAACTTACTGCTGTGCTCATCGTACCTTCCTCTTGGGTTTCCCTAACGAGCTCGATATATTTTGGGCCATCAAGAAGCGATCGGATCAGCTACTCGTCATGGAGATGACGTCGGAACACCAAGCAACAATGATCCCTCTAGCAGTACCGACAGCGAGGACGTACGCAAACCCATCAAAGCGGGACCCGAATATTTCCGAGATGGTGAACCTGGTTACATAGTCAAGATTGTACTGAGACACAAACCACCGATGCCGCAACATCATCTACCACTCCTCTAACACAACTACGAGTGGGGTTATTTAGTCCCCGAGGGTTCCACACTAGTACATTAAGGTTTTGCATATCCATTGGAACAACCCACAGAATCAACCAGAGCGTCGCGTAGCCTACGCGATAGGCGCCTCCACCTTGTATATGGTCGTGTCCGCGACCATCATGGGAGAGAATCTCAAGCCAAACAAAGCCGTGATTGCCTAGATGTTCTCTGGACCAAGAGGAGAGCTGAAGATGGCCTTGTATTCCTCGAGCTGTGCCACATATAGGCGATCATCTTCGCCACACAGCCCGAGCTTGTGCATGAGTATGCAGTGCGCTTTCTTCACCGCAGTAGCGGGAACTCCCCCCTTGGCCGCGATGTGGCGACTACGGCATGCAGTGGGCTGGGCCACTTGGAAGAGGTGTCGCCTAACAATCTTGGGGCCAGGGATCGGAAGCATCGGATCGTTTGCGCTACCTGAACTACCGCAACAGGGCCAAAATGGTGAGGGTGTCGGACGTAGCAGCGAGGAGCACAGATGATGGGCCGTGATAGGATGGGGAGATGGGGCCCAACATACTGGCCCGAGAAGACGAGGCCGAAGCCACCCCATTGGTTAGCGGTGGCTCGTCTAGTTGCGGGCTGCTCAGGGAAGGGCAACTCACGTGGCAGCCACACGAGGCAGGCGTTGGCCTCAGCCGCAACATGGGGTGCGGAATCTCCGAGATGGGGCCGTGCAGGGAGGAAGGCGTTGTAGGTATGGTCGCCAACTAAGATACCACCAGAGACCCATGGGATCCACGGTCAGGGGCAGCTGTGCCTCTGGCAGAGGACAAGAAAGCTTCTACGGCGCCTAGGGCATCTTGGTCGCTGATGGCTTAAGCTATGTAGACCTCGTTGGGAACCTTAAGAGGAAGGTATGATGATCACAAAAACAAGTTTCCCTAAGTTATGAAACCAAGGTTATTGAACCAGTAGGAGTAAGGAAACAACTCCAAGGTGTTGTTAGCAAGTTGGAATCCTGCACAACACAACCACAGAACTTTGCCCCAACTTACAGTGAGGTTGTCAATCTCACTAGTTTTGCTGAAAACAAAGGATCAAACGTATAGTGTGGATGATAGTAATTGCTTGCAGAAAGTAAATAGTAAATAGTAAACAGTAGATGGTATATTAATGGTAAAGGAGTGGACTGGGGTCCACAGTTCACTAGAGGTGTTTCTCCTTAAGATAAATAGCATGTTGGGTGAACAAATTACAGCGGGTCAATTGACAAATTGAGAAAGCATAACAATGCATATACTAGACATCTTGACTCCTACGAGATTTGATTGGGCATTACAACATAATACATAGACCATAATCCAACTTCATCTATGACTAATAATCCACCTTTAAGTTATCATCCGAACCCCTTCCAGTATTAAGTCACAAGCAACAGATAATTGCATTAAGCAAAGTGTGTAAAGTAAACAATACAATTGCCCCATGGACAAAGGATTGTTGTTTTCTCCCTAGTAGAAACATCACATCTATAACCTTAGAGATTTCTGTCACTTCCCCAGATTACTAGAGGCATGAACCTACTATTGAGCATAAATACTCCCTGTTGGAGTTACAAGAATCTACTTGGCCTAGATAGCTACTAGAAACGGAGAGCATGCAAGATCACAAATAACATAGACATGATAGTATCAATAGTAAATCTAACATAGTATCTCAATATCCATCAGATCCCCGCAAACACAACATATATGATTACAAATAGATGATCTTGATCATGAACGAAGCTCACAAGACCTAAATATGATAGCACAAAGGAGGAGAACCAACCATCTAGCTACTGTATGGACCCATAGTCCAAGGGTGAACTACTCACGCATCACTCCGGAGGCTAGCTTGGTGATGAATAAGGCCTCCGGTATGATCTTTCCCCTCTGGCTGGGTGCCGGGAAGAGCTTCGGATCCCCCCGATCTAGGGATGGAGATGGCAGCGGCTACACACTCTTTCGTGGATTTTTGATCGTGTACTTAGGGTTTCTGCATCGGGGTACTTTTATAGGCGAAGGGGCAAGGTCGGTGGGTGCCCGAGGGGCACACACCATGGGGCGGCGTGCCCTAGGGTGGCCGCACCAGCCCTAGGTGTGGCCACCTCGTGGCCCCACTTTGGCTGCCCTTCGGACTCCGTGTTCCTTCTGATAAAATATTGACTTTGGCTTTTGTCCGGTCCAATTCCGAGAATATTTCCTTACTAGCTTTTATGAAACCAAATATAGCAGAAAACAGGCAACTGGCACTGCGACATCTTGTTAATAGGTTAGTTCCAGAAAATGTATAAAAATACCTCAAAGTGTAAAAAAAACATAAGAAAGTTGATACAAAATAAGCATGGAGCATCAAAAATTATAGAGACGTTTAGGACGTATCAAGCATCCCCAAGCTTAACTCCTGCTCGTCCTCTAGTAGGTAAGTGATAAAAAGAATAATTTTTAAGGTGACATGCACCATCACAATCTTGATCAAGGTATTTGAAAAGCACTGATAGCTGGGATCAAAGTACTCTAAACATGAGCATGAAAGATAGAGTTCTAACAATAATACATAGCAACTATGTTGTAACGTGAAAAGGTACAAACAAAAGATCATGAATGACAATGCATTGAAATACGTTTATTTGTTTCACATATAGAAAACATAATAAGAGTCGTATTCAGCTTGTCCCTCATGGTATAGCAAAACATAAATGCATATGACACCTTCAAAGTTTATACGGGTGACTAGATACAACTAATTTAAGAACAAACAATATCAAAGTTACGAATCAATCAACAAGTTTTGGGACAATGCACATTAAACTAAGAATGACCACTATGCTCTCTCAATTGGTGCATAAAGATAGAAGATGGAGACTCAACATAAAAGTAAAAAGAAAGGCCCTTCACAGAGGGAAGTAGGGATTTTAAGTTTCATAAAGAGCTTACAAAAATTATGGTACATATTAGCTTTCAACTCTCATTGCCCCTATAAGCATCTTGAGGTTATTAAGGTTAAAGTGACACAAATATGAGGATATGCTTGACAAGTTATAAGTTGAAAATCTCATACCCCTTGCTTACGAGTACCGAACCTCATGCTACTCAACTTTAGTCACAAGTAAGTTCTTGTCATTCTAAGTACATGTGTATCATGGAGAACCTCCAACGAGGTACCCCTTGCCCCATGACACAAGAGCTTTCCCATATCAAAATTACAAGGCAACAGACAATGATCATCTCAGCGATCTTTTTATTTGCTATTTGCATAGGTTTTTATTGAGGATGCTTCACAGAATGCTCACTATGGTTATGCTGCAAGTTTCCACCATGATTAGGCATGGTTTAGGCTGGCCGCCCAAGCGTTTCTCTAACACACATACAAACTCCATGTGCTTTCAAGCTCCCCTTTTATTTCACACCGCCGAGATCCATAAACAAAAGAACATGATATCAACTGAATAATAAGTGCAATGTTGAAAGCGTTCCCCATGGTATCGTGGTTCTGCTAATTCACAACTTATAAAGTGCAAGCATATAAGCAACATAGATGGACACAACGGTTCAAGTTTATTAAGTGCAAGAAAATAAAGTGTGCCATCAAGTTTGTGAGAGCTTTAATCACTAATTTTCACATAACAAAAGTTTAATTTGGAAGGTAGATAAAAACATGAATATACTTGGAATGGTGTAACACATCATGCATAGGAATTTATTATGGACTCTTTGGAATAACTTGGTTTTCTTGGAGGTTGGATGCATGATTAGAACTCATACCTGGTACAGGTGGAGGCTAGCAAAAGACTGGGAGTGACCAACTAAGAGAGCAATAATGGCCATAATCATGCAAAGCGACAAAACATTATTAATTAAAGCATAAAGTGATATTACAAGTCAAAAACTAAATGATCATAGAGGCTAAGGTGACTGGTTCATAGTCTTAACATGGTGTAAGCATGTGCCAAGTCAACCCAAATAAAGCATCAAAGGAGAATACCACAATATTATGCTTTTGTATGCTAAACAACGCATGATTCTTTCAAGGCACATTAAGCGATCTCAATTGTTTGGAACAAGTCATGATACAACAATAATCACTAAGCATAAGGTCAAAGCAACATCAAACATGACATGATAAAGTCTAGGCCACAGTCAAAACAAGCTCCTTTTGTACCACTTATAAGCATGAAGCTTCCTACTCTTTTCCAACACCAATCAACTTATTTGAAACAACATATGAATGCGGGGGTCCAACCAATTTATTTAAGCAAACCAAACAAAAGAAAACTAAAAACAAAAACAAAGACGCTCCAACAACAACACAATTGTGCATGAAACAATAAAAATGAATTGTTTTGGAAGAAAACCTGAGATTTTTATTGATGAAGAAGGGGATGCCGAGCCCCAAGCTTTGACACTTGTACCTCTTGAATATTTCTTGGGGTGAAACGAGTGGCATCCCCAAGCATGAGCTTTTGTCCATACTTCATCTCATCACATTATTCTTCCCTACACTTGAAAATTTCCTTCATACAAAACTTCACACAATCTTCATTAGCAACATTAGTGTATTCAAGATAATAAGTCTTTGGATTTAGTTTCAACACAAGTAAAACTTTCATTAAAACACAAGCTACTGTAGAAATTCTTTCTAAAAGCTCAAGTGATCAAATAGAACTCAAAGAGAAAGAGATTAAGAGGCAAATGCAAATAATGGCAGAAATATGTCAAAACAGACCAGCAGGTAAAAACCGATTTTTCCGAAGACCTTCTGTTGCTCAAATAGAAAAGTGATAAACTAACGGAAGTTAGATAATAACCTGTAAGCACAGAAAATTATAGCTCAATCCTACATACAGGGATTTTTCACTATGTTTTACAGTGAAGCACGAAAATCTGTTTTGGGAGAGCAACTTTCCCAAGTCTTACTTCTCTCCCATTAGAGGTTATTCTTGGCACAAAAACCACACAAAAAGGATAAGGAGAGATTATTACTGAGGCATAACTTCCAAGACTCAACAAAATAAAAACTTACTGAAAGTAAAAATAATTTGGGTTATCTCCCAATAGTGCTTTTCTTTAACGCCTTTCAGCTAGGCATAGGAGCAAGATTCAAGTATTTTCGAATGAAGAAGCATTAAGATCAATACCAGAAATATCTTCAATGAGGCAAGGTATCTCATCCAAATAATTTATAGAGGATCCTCTCTCAATACTCTTGGGTTCACTATTTTCATCAAACAGGTTTTCAGGAACAATCCAATCAAAATTCTTTTCTAAGGCTTCATGCATTCCTACAAGTTTAAAAGGTTTTGGTATTTTAATTTCCTCTCCATTTTTGGGTTTGGTTTTGTCCAACTTTTCTAGTGTACCAATAACATCTACACATGATCCTAGCATATTAAAACAATCAAAGACCTTTCTAGCTTCCTTAACAACATCATTGAATTCTTTAAGCAAAGTTTCTAGAATAAAATCTCTCTTTTCAGTATCCTCATTATCTTTAAGTTTAAGAAACATTACTTGCATCATGGGGTTAAGGTTAACAAACCTAGCCTCCAACATGTGAACTAAAGAAGCTGCAACAATTTCATAATTTGGAGAAAGTTCTGCGAAGGATCTATCCTCAATATCCTCATGCTTGCTAACACGATTAAAGAATTCTTCAATATTATCTTTCCCAATTATAGAGCCACTACCCATTGAAAGGTCTTTCAGGGTGAACTTAGGGATCAACATGGTGAGATAAGAACGAGATGACAACTACAGAAAAAACTATTTTTTTGTGTTTTTGATAAAAAGAAGCAAACCAGTACATATTTTTTTGTGTGTTTTTTATAAAGAAAAAGCAAACAAAGCAAAATAAACTAAGCAAAAAAACAAAGTAAAGAGATTGGTTGTGAGAGACTCCTCTTACAAGAATCTTCTTTCTCCTTGAAAAGTGATTGACGAGGAGGAAGAGATTGAAGCTATCCTTAACTCCCCGGCAACAGCGCCAGAAAAGTGCTTGATGGCTCAAGATATGTAGAGCTCGTTAGAAACCCCAAGAGGAAGCTATGATGAGCACAACTCTAAGTTTCCCTCAGTTATGAAACCAAGGTTATCGAACCAGTAGGAGTAATAACACATAGAGGAATCTATCCTTAACCTGAAGGTGGATTATTAGTCATAACACATCTACAACCTTAGAGATTCCTGTCACTTCCCAGATTACTAGAGACATGAACCCACTATCGAGCATAAATACTCCCTCTTGGAGTTGCAAGCATCTACTTGGCCAAGATAGCTACTAACAATGGAGAGCATGCAAGATCACAAATAACATAGACATGATAGAATCAATAATCAATCTGACATAGTATCTCAATATCCATCGGATCCCCACAAACACAACATATAGGATTAGAAATAGATGATCTTAATCATGAACGGAGCTCACAAGATCTAAACATGATAGCACAAAGGAGGAGACCAACCATCTAGCTACTGTATGGACCCATAGTCCAAGGGTGAACTACTCACGCATCACTCCGGAGGCTGGCATGGTGATGAAGAAGACCTCCGGGATGATCTCTCCCCTCCGGCATGGTGCTGGGAAGAGCTTCAGATCCCCCCGATCTAGGGATGGAGATGGCGACGGCTACAGACTCTTTCGTGGATTTTTGATCGGGTACTTAGGGTTTCTGCATCGGGGTACTTTTATAGGCGAAGGGGCAAGGTCGGTGGGCGCCCGAGGGGCCCACACCATGGGGCGGCGCGCCCTAGGGGGTGGCCGCGCCAGCCCTAGGTGTGGCCACCTCGTGGCCCCACTTCGGCTGCCCTTCAGACTCCGTGTTCCTTCTGATAAAATATTGACTTTGGCTTTTGTCCGGTCCAATTTCGAGAATATTTACTTACTAGCTTTTCTGAAACCAAATACAGCAGAAAACAGGCAACTGACACTGTGGCATCTTGTTAATAGATTAGTTTCAGAAAATGTATAAAAATATCTCAAAGTGTAAACAAAACATAAGAAAGTTAATACAAAACAAGTACGGAGCATCAAAAATTATAGATATCCTTACGATCGTATGAGTCGCAAGCCAAACAATAGGCAGCGTCAGACCCGCAGGGGAGGTGCAGATATCGCCTACCCAAGATTCCATCGAAAACGGCAATGGACCCGGTCCACGGGTGCCGCGGGTAGAGCTCGTGCTCTCATGGTCGCACGTCACATGCATGGGGAGCCATGCACAGGGGCCTACGACAGAACACGCGTTGGCTGGCGAGAGGACTGTTTGAACCAAAGAATGGCTTCACGCCTGCACGCGCAGGGATGCCGCAAGCCCTACGAAACTGAAGAGCTGGCTTTGCCGCGCCGCAGGGGTCACATCACGGGTAGGCACGTGGGGAGCGGTGGCGGTCCTGGGAGGGGCGGAGGCGGCACTCGCCGTCGACGCCCAGCGGTCACCGTCGTCAGGGGCGTGCTCCACCACAGCCTCGACTTTGCTTGGCACCAAAGCATCGACCAGTCGCTCGCTAGGATTCCTGCATGCACGACATCACCGGTGCCGCCGGAGAGTGCATGCAACAGGACCATCGCCATGGTCCGAGCCGAGGTCCGGACGGTCGTGGTCCGGCGACGGTGCGTGCGAGGCATCCAAGGATGGCGACGAGACACCTAGAGACCCAGAACTTTATGCGGTACCACAACACCTTCATGGACAAAGTGTGCGGGCGACAACGGCCAACAGAAACCTATAGGCGGTGCCCCGATCATGGCTCCAGCACAGCCAACCACCTCATGGCGGGGATTGCAACGACATCATGGGTCCATACCGCCAGGAAGAAGACAGGCGTGTCGTTCCTGCTTGCCGTCGCGTAGTCGATCTTGTCAATGACGCCGCTTCCCTCAAGGAGCTTGGCAGCCGTGCGCTCAGCCCAAGCATGGTCCGGGATGCCTTGGATCTCTAGCTGCGCAAGGAAAGGAAGGTCCTGCCGCACCGCCCCAGCGTGCCTAGACCACAGGGTGAGGTTGAGGACCCAGTGGGCCGAGGAGACTTGCCTGGCAGTGACGAGCTGGTCCCTGACGGTGGAGGTGGCGCAAAGAATGAGGAAGTCGGCGGGATCGAAGTCGCGGATAGAGAAGTCCCGCGAGGTGAGAGTTAGTCGCTCATGGATGAGGGCCGTGACCACGTGGAGAGGGACGTCCGGGCGGGTGCCAGCCACGGTAACCATGACCGCACGGTCGAGGTCGAGCTCCATTTGGACCATGCCCTGCGACGACTTCAAGTAGTAGAGGTCGAGGCGGTCCAGTGCGGGGGTGCAAGATGATGGTGCCACGGAGGGAGACGGGGAGGAGTGAGAGAAGGGCGTAGAGAAGTTGACCGGCGCCGACCCGTCATCGCTGCCGTGTCCGGAGCTGGCGACATCACGCCAGGATCACTCCACACCGGCATCACGAGAAGAGGCCTAGGCCGTCATGGGGCCCCGCGCCTCGGAGATCGTTGCGGGAGTGCGGCGTAGGGGCTGTGCGTAGAGCTGTGGCAGGGAGTGCTCTGAGTCACTCCGGGGACGCTTGCAGTCACGCGAGGTGTTCTCTGAGTCGCCGCAGCGCACACACTTGGTGGGATTGGTGCACTGCGAGGCGATGTGCCCGCCCTCGTCACAGTTGTAGCAGCAGTCGTGAAGGAATGCAGGGATCCGGCTGGTGGTGCCGCTGGGGGGCGGCCTCGCCACAGGGGGGAGCGCTAGGCCTGTTGGTTGGCGCGCGCGAGCTCACAGTAGGCTTGCCGGCTGAGCCACATTTGCCACGGGGCCTCCGCTGCCGCAGTCTCGCGACGGGCAGCAATATCGTGTGGTGCGGCTAGGGCCAGCGCTGGCGTCCCATCCACGGGCGCCCAGAGTAAGGCCGGCAGGGGCGACTACGACAGAACGGATGGTGGATTCCAGGGCATGGGAGGTCCATGCGGATAGATCTGCCATAGCTTGGGGCTATTTTTTTTAAACCATATTATATTAAAGACAAAAGGTCGCCTCATTAAAAACCTTCCAGTCCCCTTAGGTACCCTGGAAGGAAAAGAGTGCGTCTGGTACCTGCTGCCCACCATCACAGTAAGATTACATCATTCATGAGCTTGCTGAGAATAAACCTAGGGGGCTCATCGACCCAAGTACAAGAATTACCCGAACTAAACGCAACTCTAGCAAGCTCGGGTGCTACCTGATTAGCTTCCCTATTACAATATTCAATGGACAGATTGCCAAAACCACTCCATAGGATACTACAATCATCATAAATTGCCGCCGACGAAGTTGCTGAAAAACCGCCATTCTTCATAGTCTCCACCACTTGACCACAATCTGTTTGAATTGTAAAATTTTGAATACCAATCTGCTGTGCCAGGGTCAGACCGTCTCTGAACGCATAGGCTTCAGCCATCGGAGCATCCACCACATGCGGTAAGAAAGATTGCATTGCTGCAATACAACTCCCCGTACAATCTCTAATAACCACTCCTGTAGCACCTCTCTCAGAATTAATATCAAACGCTGCATCAACATTTACCATAAGCATTCCCTCCAACGGTTTCTTCCATCCTTCCCTTGGTTTCGCTGCGGGTTTCTTTAAAACATTCATATAGTTGTGAGCTAACACCCGTATAGACATAGCCGATCGGAAAGGAGTTTGAATAGTCTCTCCATGCACAAGTTGCCGCCTTTCCCACCAGATATACCAGCTCGCTATTAGGACAATTTCTGCAAACCCGATTTTATCAAGTGCTGCAACCCGGCCTCCTCTTCTTATTATTTCCTCAACCACCACCGAACCTGATATATCAACACTTGTAATGCTCTCTAAAATTTCTGACAAACCAAGGCAATTCCAGACCTCCTTAGCTCTTGCACAAGAGAATAATAAATGCTTTATATCTTCACAGCTTGAATTACATATCGGACAACCTCCCAGATTCCCAATATGTCGATTAGCATGTACCCCTCGACATGGGATCATCGCATGGAGCACCCTCCAACCAAAGATTTTTATTTTGCTTGGAATTTCAAGACTCCAAAGCTTATCCCAAACGTCATTGCTTTCACTCTCCGTAATATTTATATTTCTATTATTCGGACCAAACTTGTAATCCTATTGACAAAAATAAGCTGAACGTACCGAAAAGAGACCAAGTTTATTATGATGCCACGCCACCAGATCATCTCTGTTTGGTGTCAAAGGAATTTGCAATATTCTGTGAGCATCGATCGACAAAAAAATATCTTCAATGATCTCCTCATCCCATGAACCATCTATAGGATTAATCAAATCTGAAACACGCGTGAGAATATTTGTACCTCTCGGAGTCATAATCTTTAAATTGTGGCTTGAAGGAATCCAGCTATCCTCCCAGATATTAATCTGACTCCCATCCCCCACTCTCCAAATACAACCTTTCTTAAAACACTCCAGGCCTGCAATAATACTCTGCCATGTGAAAGAAGTTCCCCTCTTCAAAGTTGCATTAAGGAGACGTCCATCCGGGTAATATTTTGCCCTTAGCACTCTTGCACAAAGTAAGTGTTCACTCAATAACCTCCAGATTTGCTTTGCTAACAGGGACAAATTAAAACAATGGAGATCCTAAACCCCATACCACCACTACCCTTCGGAATACACATTTTCCACCAAGCCTTCCAGTGCATATGTTTCTGCTCCTCCTCATCGCCCCACCAGAATTGAGAGATAGCATCAGAGATTCCTTTGCAAATGTTTTTCGGAATTTTGAACACCATCATAGCAAAAACTGGTATCGCTTGAGCAATAGCTTTTATAAGCACTTCCTTCCCTCCCAAACTCAACAATTTCTCCTTCCAGCCACTTATTCTAGCGATTACTCTATCCACCAAGTGTCTAAAGCACTCACTTTTATCAATTCCCACCATAGCCGGGAGTCCCAAATATTTGTCATTAAGTGATTCTGTTAGGATATTCAGAATTTGACAAACTTCGGCCCTTTCTTCCACCACAGTATTCGGACTAAAGAAAATACTTGACTTGCTTTCAGAAAGTTTCTGGCCCGAATTAGCACAATACCTATCAAGAATATCCTTCAGTTTCAGAGCATTTTTCCTATCAGCCTTCATCAGGATCAAAGAGTCGTCAGCAAAAAGTAAATGAGAAATCATAGGTGCATCATGACATACCCGCACCCCTTCAAGTTCACCTCTCGACTCAGCTCCTTTCAACATGCTCGAAAGACCTTGAGCCACCAGAAGAAATAGGTAAGGGGATAAAGGGTCCCCTTGTCTCAGACCTCTCGATGGAGTGAAAACCTCAGTCTCCATTGAATTAAATCTGACATTGTAGTGTACTGACGAAACACAGGCCATAATCAAATCCACCCATCTCCTGGCAAATCCCATCTTCAGCATAACCTTTTCAAGATAACACCATTCAACACGGTCGTAGGCCTTATGCATATCAAGCTTGAATGCACATAAACCTCTCTTCCCTTTCTTTTTCTTCATCGCATGAATACTTTCGTAAGCAACAAGAATATTGTCTGTAATCAACCTTCCTGGCACAAATGCACTCTGGTGGTCGCTAATTATATCAGGTAGATAATTCTTCAACCGATTAGAGAGCATCTTAGAGATAACCTTGTAAACCACATTGCAAAGGCTTATAGGCCTAAATTCCGTTACCTTCTCTGGATTCTCAATTTTAGGAATGAGCACAATTGTTGTATTGTTCCAACCTTCTGGCACTGATATGTTATTGACCGCATAAAGAACTTCTTTGATCAGATCATCACCTAGCATCTCCCAAAATCTTTTATAAAAAACTGCATGAAGCCCGTCCGGAAGCACCAAGCAGTGGGATCTTTTTCCCCTAGTTTTCTAGGGTTCCCCTTTTCCTCTCGTGGTGGCCACGAGAGTCTGGAGTTTCTACCGGTGATCGTCGTCTATCTGCGTTGGACTTCGTGATCTTTAGCCTGGGATCGGTTGCGGTACTTCCTGGCAGGACCTGGGAGCAGTTGCATGGAGAAGCTAGTGGGCTTGGCGCCGGTGCCACCTCCGCCACCACCGACTCCATTGTTTTCGAGTGCGGGACTAGAAGGTGATCCGATGAAGGGGACCCCGGTGGCTCGGGCCCCAGGGATTGATGAGGCTGGAGGCTCGGGCAGTAAAGTTTTGGAGGACGACTTGGAGGACAGGTTTGAGGGTTTGAACCTCTGTGGCGAGGAAGAAACAGATCTTGATTTTTCGGGAGAAATTGAACAGCTGGTTGGGGAGGTTCGTTGGCTGGCGATATTTAGGGTTCATACCCTTAAACCGTTCAGTCACGCTGCTCTGTTCAAGCAGATGCGCAACGCGTGGGCGACAGCACAACCCGCTACCTTCAAAGCAAAAGGCGATAATCTGTTCCTAGCGCAATTCCATTGCCTAGGAGATTGGAACCGAGTAATGGATGGCGGCCCATGGTTATTCCGTGGTGCGGCCTTGATCATGCAGAATATGATGGTTTCACTAATGTGGAGGACTATAAATTAGACAAAGTCCCAGTTTGGGTGAGGATACAGGGAATTCCAGAAGGACTGATGAAGAAGAAAGAATTGGCCGAGAAAGTGGCGAGGAAAGTTGGCGAGCCACCGATTAAAGTTATTGTCAACGAAGGAGTTATTAACTCTTTGAAATATTTGCGGGCTAAGGTGAGTTTGGATGTAAACAAGCCTTTGGTTCGTATTGTGCCAATTACGATCAAGGAAAGGAAGGTGTATCCAGTACAGTATGAGAAACTTCCAGAGTTTTGTAATTTCTGCGGTCTTATGGGGCATATTGTTACTGAGTGTGGGGACGGTATTCATGGAGATGATCAGTGTCAATGGGGTGATTGGTTAAAGGTGTTGTTTGAGGCAAATGTTACTACTGGAAGTGGCAGAGGTACTACTGGTCGCTCGGGTGGTCTGGGTAGGGGCAGAGGTAGAGGACGTGTGCCAGGTGAACCAAATGACTCTAAAGCGACGGATATGGACTGGGGTTCAGCTGGTGGAGGAGCTATAGGACAAGGAGCTCGTAAGAGGCCTGGAGGTGGTAACAATCTGATTGGTGCTTCTCCTGAAAGTGTGGCGCAACAAGTGAACCTACTAGAATATGGGAAGGGGGACAATAATTTGGAGGAATCTTAGACTTCTCCTCAGAAAGTACAAGCTGTTAAGAGACATAAGAAAGTTGTTAATGGTGTGGTAGTGGAAGAATCAATAGGATCGGCGACCTCCGGGATGGAGGATCGCCGGGAGCAATGAAACCCTGTGGTTTGAACTGCCATGGTTTGCGTAACCGTTGGGCAGTTCGTGCGCTTCTCGACCTTGAGAGGCTTCTGAAACTGGATGTGTTCTTTCTGTCCGAAACACATTTGGAAAAAGCTAGGGCGGATAATCTGAGGAGAAGATTGGGCTTTGATCATTCTATCATATTTGAGAGCAATGGTCAGAGTGGAGGATTGCTGATGCTTTGGAGAAACAATGTTAAAATAATTGAAAAAGGGGTTACTAAGAATTATATTGATGTTGTGATTGAGGACGTCATTAGTTGGAGGTTTACTGGGGTTTATGGTGAACCAAGCTGGGGTCAGAAACATGTCACTTGGGATGCATTACGCACTCTTCATGGTCAATTGGCATTGCCGTGGCTTGTTTTGGGGGATTTCAATGAAATTTTATTTAATTATGAGAAAGAAGGGGGTCGGCCAAGAGCTCAGCAGGCGATGCAAGCTTTTCGTGATGCCCTAAAAGACTGTGATTTGGAGGATATGGGATATGTGGGGGGCCTATTCACGTGGCGAAGAGGGAAACTAAGAGAAAGATTGGATCGTGGTGTGGTCAATGATCAATGGAATTCTATCTTTTCTTGTGCTAGTCTGATTAATAGTGAGACTACAAGATCAGACCATAGACCGTTGCTAGTTGATACGTAATATTTAGCTCAATCTCATGCAAGGACTGAAAATCCCAAACGGTTTGAGGCGAGATGGTTACAAGAGGATGCGGTGGAGGAGATGGTTAAAACGGCTTGGGAAAGGGCAAAAGCTAGGGGAAAAGATCCCTCTCTTATGGAAAAATGTAGTGACGTGCATTCTGAATTGCACTTATGGGACAAAGAGGTGCTCAAGGGGCCGGCCAGAAAATTAAAGGAGCTGAAAAAAGATCTTGAGCAACTCAGAAGAGGTCCCATGACCGATGTTGCTTTGGCAGCACAGAAAGAAATTCAAATGCAAATAGAAATTACTTTGGAGAAGGAAGAGATGTTCTGGGTGCAAAGAGCACGTGCAAATTGGTTGAAACATGGAGACAGAAATACAAATTTCTTCCATAGGATGGCCTCAAAACGTAAGAATCAAAATACTATTAAATTCCTGTTAGATGATAATGGTGTTAAGCATGAGGATAGAGATTCTATGTGTGATGTTGTCTACAATTATTTCTCTGAGTTATTCACTTCTGAGGTTTCGGATCCAGAGGATAATGTGTTAGATGATGTCAATCAATTGGTAACTGAAGAGATGAATAGAGGACTTCTCGCTCCTTTTACAGCCGAGGAGGTGAAAAGGGCTCTTTTTCATATAGGCGATTTGAAAGCCTATGGACGCTTGGGGCTATTTTTAGTTCTCTTAGCATGACTTTTAATGCTGTACTTTTATTTCGTTCTTAAGTTGTGTGGTTGATCGGCTGTGTGCATCCTAGCTATACAGAGACCGGGTATAAACATTACTGTTAAGTAATAAAGCGTTCATTTCTAAAAAAAAAGGGCATGGAAAGTCACCGACGGCGCGCTCAAGTCCGAGTCGGAGGGGATGACATGGCTAGGGCCAATGGGAGGGGAGAGGGTGGCCGCTGGGGCCGGAGCGGCGGGCAGCGGGGAGGGCTGGTGGGTAGGGCGCTCGTGTACGGAGAGCGAGAGCGAGCCATTAAATCCAACTCGACTGTCGGTTGCATGGGTTCAGCCGCACTTTCCCTACGGTGTGGTGCGTGTGCGGGTTGAATATTCAAATGGTGCGTTCCGTTTTGGATTCCGCCACTGAATATTTTCTTTGGGCTGGGTCCGTAAATAAGATCTGTGTCATATGACGTGGGTTGGATTCAGAATGAATTTTACCACTTTTGCACCATTCTCGATAGTGCACTATTTGTATTTGTAACAGTGTTTTTGTGTGTACGGTCTACCTATTTCTATATAGAGTATATGTATGCCTCAGTTGCAAGTTCTCGGTCAGCTTTTTACAAATTTATGTATACAGATTCCAAAAGTATTTATCTCATTGTAATCGTAAGTTAATTTAAAACAAAAAGTCTGTCTCTAAGAATATATTGTTCCTTAGTTGACTTTATAAATTTGCATACGGATCTAATAACGATTCACTATGTTGTAAACAGTTTGATCATCTAGTGAAAACATAGTATTTGTCTCAGAGTTTGTAAGTTTACGGAAGCTTGTAAGGATCTACAAGACGATCAACGATTCTCACATCGACTAAGAAATACAAATGTATCATGTGACTGCGAAATATCATAATTCCAACGTATGAGGAGGTAGATAAACACATCAATGCCATGTTTGTGCGTGTACGGTATACCTACTTCTTGCTAGGATTTGTCTAAGTTTTAGTTGGCAAAAAAAGAAAAAATTGGGGAGGCTTTCAAAATTGATCATTTACAGATCTAAAACACACAACATGTATTCTTAAACAAGAAAAACAGAGACTTTCGTCAGTTATTGATGACCTCGAAGCAATAGAGAAGTTCGACCGTTTTTCTTCGAGCATGAAACTGAGCTCAAGAGCCAATCAAATGCACAGATGGCATGACTTCTACATGAGGAGGATCTCACATGGTACCAGCATTTTAAAACTCAATTCCTTCTAAAATGATATTCGAATACAAGATACTTTCATAGTGTTTCCAATAGCAGACATAGGATTTTTTTATTTATTCTCTGGTTCAGGAAAAGGGAACAACCAAGAGCTATGAGCAACTAAAGTTGTATATTACTAATTACTACAAAGATTTGTTTGGTGCTCCTAATAAGGTAACTTCTACATGGATGAGTCCCGAACAGACGATATACCCCAAGTTTTTGAAGAGGAAAACAACCTTCTCATCGCACCTTACTATGAGGAAGAAGTGAAGAAGGCTGTTTTCGAAATGGAACACAACAAAGACTCTGATTCAGATGGTTTCCTTGATGAGTTCTACCGTAACTTTTGGGATATCACTAAATCGTACTTTCTAGAATTGTTCAGCTTTCTATATGATAGATAGCTAGAATTGTTTTGCTTCAATTTTGGTGAGTTAATGTCATTACCTAAGGTTAAGGAAACATAAATTAATAATCCAACAATACCAATTTTCTTTCTTAATGTTAGTTTTAATTTTTTCGTGACAATCAAACTGAACACAATGGTTGACCATGTGGTTTGTCCTTCCCAGACCGCTTTCATGCAAGGCCGCAACATCCTGAATGAGGTGGTTATCCTTCATGAAGCAGTACACAAACTAAATAGGAAAAAATGAATGGGGATATTTTTATTTTTATTTTTGGAAAACAAATAACAAAGTCAAGTGGTGTTTCCTCTAGTAGGCTCTCTGAATGGAAGGTTTCTCTGCCGAGTGACGTGGTTTAATCTATAACTTTGTGTCGGAAGGTAGTGTGACAATTAAAATGAATGATTACGTTGAAAGATACTTCTGGACAAAGAAAGGCTAAGACAATATGACCCATTATCACCAATGCTATCAATATAGTGGTTGATATATTACCCGTTAGGATTGAGCGCGCAGAGTTTAATGGAAAAACCGAAGGTGTGATTCCTCATCTAGTTGAAGGTGGATTATCTATCCTACAATATGCCGATGATATAATTATCTTTCTGGAACATGATATCGAATAAGCGAGAAATCTGAAACTAGTTCTGTCAGTTTTCGAGCAACTCTCAGGTTTGAAAACATATTTCCATAAAAGTGAATTGTTTTGCTTCGGTGAGGCTCAGGACGAGGCTAATCTGTATGTTGAGTAATTTGGCTGCGGGCAAGGTCAGTTTCTAACCAGGTATTTGGGTATCTCTATTCATTATCGAAGACTGAAAAATGCTGAATGGAAACTTATTGAGGAGAGGCTACAGTTAAGATTAAGTACTTGGTAAGATAAAATTGTTATCCTTGGAGGGAAGATTGGTTCACATCAGTACTTAGTAATATGATATTATATATGATATCCTTCTTTCAACTACCAAAAGAACTCTTAAAAAATTGGATTATTTCTATCAAGATTTTTTTGGAAAGTTGATAGTGAGAAAAAAGTATCATGAACATAGTCTGAGTGTAACACGACAGATTAGATTGGTGGAGTCCGGATCTTAGTCGTCACGGGCTTGATGGGGTATATGACCGTAGGACGTAGGGATATGCCTGAATCCATATATCATCGACACGTGGGGGTCATAGATGATTTTTTTTTTGGAAAGAACACAATTAATTATTTCTATAACTTTATATAGCATGTTTCTAGAGTTAGAGTACTAAATAGAGTGCATAACACATTTTAAGGGACCACTATTTCATTCTAAAAAATAGTTACATGTATTATTAGACTCCAACTTACTTAACTTCACATGTTTTCATATCCATAGAAGTCTTAACTAGACCACTATCACTTAAAAAATATCTACCATGGTCAACAAATACAACTAACTAATTATTCAACCATGACTAGCCATACGATTTTCCAACTTATGTAATCTCTATGTTGGTAGTGAAATAATCGTATGTTCAGTACTCGTCACTAGAACCTATAAAGAAATACTAGTCTGATAAGAACGTACATATCAACTTGTAAAGATACAATCAAGTTTTTTTTTGTTTCAACAAGCTTAACAAAACCCTCAATATGACTTTTAGTAGATTATAGAACATATAATATCTTTACATGTCATCTATATCATCTATACAGTTTTCAAGTCGAAACATGTTTGTAAAAAATTATTGAAATAAGATGGAGAAGTTGCAGTTCTCGTTCATATGTTAGGTTAGACTAAATCTAACATATGGTATTGAATCTATCCAAGTATATAACCCTATTGTAAATCATATTAAAAGATGATAGATGTGATGATTGTTTGCTGAGATCTTAGGTTGGACTAAATTAAACATATAATATTTAGATAAACTAGTATGTTTATTACAAAAATAACTATTGTTGAGGATCTACGCAGGGCTCTCACCCTAGACCCACCGATGGCTTGAAAAGAGGGGCTAATAGTTATGTTATGTTACTCCTTTTATCTGCTCTTAATTTCTGGTCAAAATTGGTTAATTTGATATATGTGTTTTATCTTTCTCTCTACTTTTAATAATCAAATTGAATTGCAGAAGCACATGTTTTAATTAAAACATTTTACAGTGGTTAGACAATAATTATTTCAATTTATATTTTCTTCACCCTGTTAAATGTTGCAAGTCTTGAGATAGAACATACAGTATGTAAACATGTACAAGCACGATCCATCCCAACAACCATCGGAAGCAATACACAAACCCAAGGGATTGTCGAGTTAGTTCAACCACATTTTTCATATCATCTAGTGGAGGTGATGCCTAAAAAGTCAGTATGGTGTGATGTGGTTTGGATAGCTCGGCTAGAATTTGGTTTGGATCAGTTCAGTAAATAAGGTTTTCTACAGTGTGGGATCTGAGGTGGATTTTCACCATTCTGAGGCGTGTGTTATCTTCGTATGTAGTGGTGTTTGCATGTGTATGGTCTAATTATTTATCTTGCTGGCATATATATGCCGCATTTGACTAGTTTTTAGTCAGGTTTACAAATTTATGTATAAATTTCAAAAATATCCATCTTAATGCAATAATTGGTTCATCAAAATAGAATGACTAGTATTGTCTCAACCAATTGAGAATATCTTGTTTCCTAGTTAATTCGATAAATAAGGTGTTTTACAACGTGGGATCCGAGGTGGGGTTTTCACCATCCCGAGGCATGTGTTATTTGCGTATGTAACGGTGTTTTGCATTGTATGGTCTAATTATTTATTTTCTAGGCATGTCTATGCCTCATTTGACTAGTTTTTAGTCAGCTTTACAAATGTATGTATACAAATTTCAGAAATATTCATCTCAATGCAATAACTGGTTCGTCAAAATAGAAAGAGTACTATTGTCTCATCCTACTGAAATTATTTCGTTTTTCAGTTGACTTTATAGTTTTGTTCATACATATCTAAAAATTTTATCGTGGCGAGAATATTTTACATAAGTTGGATAAATATGGTTTTCACCCCCCTTTTCCTATACATAAATAATTCTAGAATTGACCTAAAAGTCAAACAAAATTTCAATAAATAAAAATACTTATACCCAGTCTAGGGAAAATAGTTTTCCCTTGGTTTGAGTTTTACATACAATTTTTATTTATAAAGCATGGAAGGCTTTTAATTAATCCCCCAAAATTTTATTTAGTTTTTTTTACGATCCTATTACGCATAGTGTGACATATTTAGAAGTTCTCAAGCTCGATATGTATTTGAATCGAGTTCAAAACCTTAATGGCTCCAAATTCAAATAAATAAAAAATGTGCCACGTACCTTTTTATTAACATTCCAAGTTGAGAATTTGGGAAGTTACAAAGTTAACCCTTAAGATGAATCTTGTCAGATGGGCTAGCAAAGAGAAGATTTGATCACAAATCCGGTTAATTCAGGAGACTGAAATTGTATGCTAGGCAGGTACAACGGTTGTAACACATCATATTTCTCCTTTTAGAGACACATCACGATTCTAACATATGAGGAGGTAAAAGAAACACAGCCATGACCATGCAAGCGATTGAAAAGGAGTGCTAACGAATCCTAAGAAAAGATTGGACGGACACCAAGCGTCCATGTCAAACCACAGAATAAAACTGCCACCGGTGAAGAAACAGATGTTGGTATCTCCCAGCACCCACCCACCTGTATAGCTTTCGATCAACGGAAAACAAATAGAGATCCCCCACTAGGGAGACGGAGATGGTGGCGAAGGATATATACGAGGATTTAATAAAGAAACTTTTGCATGACACTGTCCACACACACTAATCTAAATAATCTCAGCAACAAGGTGAGTTGTGGTGCGAGCAATCATAGTGCTTGCTGCTATTTTTTTAGTAGCAGCGTGACTCGCATGTCAATAAACAACTGCTGATGCTTAATGTAGGCAGGGCCGCGCGAGCGGGAGTGCAACTTGTGCACTCGCACAGGGCCTATAATTTTCTAGGGCCCCTAATTTCCTAGCACACTCGCTTTATACTAAACATAATTAGTCGGCAGTCCATTCGTTGGAATTAAGAAGTTAAAAGTAGTACTGGGCCGTTGGTACTTGCCCGTCGTCTGCCTCCCGATTTCATTAACGGACTCTTGTATTAGTTGATCGATTGTTTAGACCCCTGATTCTCAGGTCCCAGCGCCGCAAGTCGCACGTATTCCCTACTCTACTTGTCAACGCCTCAGCCCCAGGCCATCACCGTCAGCGATAGTTACTGTTCTTGTTGGCGGATCAGCAAACCAAAACGTGGTCTTTTTTATTCTCCAATTCTGATCAACATTGGCATAGATTGGCCCTCACCTTCCCGGTTTCCTATCGTTGGTTCAAGCTTAACCGGACATGATCACACACCCAGTAGGAACGAGGTGATTTTGGTGATCATCTAAACGCTAATAAAATTAGCAATCTTTTACTAGTACAATTGATCAATGCGACCTTTAATCTTCCATATCATTTGTAAATAAATCTAATTCTTAATATATCCAATGGCTATGTAAAATATTATGAGATATTAAGTATAATTGTCGAATAGTTGTGATAGGGCCCGTATTAGAGTTCCGCACATGGCCTCGAATTTTGCCGGCCTGGCCCTGCATGTAGGAGTACTATATGTGCAAGAACATGTATGAATCGGAGTGCATCAGGGTAAAATTATGTATAGGGACCATGACAAGATCACTTTGTGATCAAGTCAAGCAGAACATGACTGGTTAAGATGGAAGCACAACCACACTTGCATTGCAACAGCCAACAAAAACAAAAAAGTGTGCGTAGAAGATCAGCATGCTGCTAGTGTTATAGCTAAAACCCAAAATCACAAAGAATAAACAGATCAGGCCCTTCACATTTTTCACAATCCAAACAGGCATGAAGCAGCAGGGAGGGGATTGACACTTGACAGACGTCTATTCATTCCCCTCTAGAGACACACAAAATAAATGTGACTAGGGTAGATGGGGAGCATGAGGTCACCAGCAACCATCCCTACCAGAAATAACTCCGGTCAGGCATCAGACGACCAACAGAAATCTGTTTCTCAAAGGGTGTGGAACATTTCAGGGCAAGGACGATGCTGATGTGCGCACCATGTGCCCTGACGATACCATATAGTATGTGCAGTTTGGGGATTTATGGCAACTGGGCAGCAAGATCCAACATGTACCAGAAACCCATGCTGATGCTACGTCTCACATTTATGTGAGATTTCATGAATGGATGCAGAAAGACATAACAGGCAAACATGGATGATCTCCATGCAAGACAGAACTGGTAAAAACGAATGGATTCCATGCAAACACGGAACAAATCAAGACAGCATGAGAAAACTAGTGCCATTCTACCTCCAATCTAGAGCAGAGACTGACCTTTCCCACTAGGGAGCAGGCAGACAGTGATGAATAATCACTGTTAAGAAACAGCATAATCATGCTGCCCACAGAGAAAGAAACACACCTTTTCTTTTTCTTATGTTATCTCTTGATGACTGAGATGAACACATGCTGCTCTCCAGCTTGTAAAGTAATTTCGGTTCGAATGCCCTCCTGGCATAATCGAGCACATTTTACTCCCCCACCAGGAAAAAGGGCACAGGCTTTGCTAGTGTTTGATGAGGTGGCAAATAAACTATGTAAACTTATACAAATGGCATGCAGCTTTTCCCCCGATGCTACACACCAAAATCCATCTCTATCTTTTGCTGATAATAGTGGTTAATGATCTTCACATTGGCGATAAGATAGAAAATAAAGGTATATAAGCTACGCTAAGGGGTGGGTAGAGGGTGTTTGGAAGTTTTCCAGGCTCCAGATCAAAGAGAGAACAAAAGTTTTTTTTCTCAAACACGCATCTGGCCGCGTGTCATTTTGTATTAGAAGAAAGCGTTGAAATGATGCAAGGTTCACAAAGCGAATCTGGAAAGAAAGAAAGACAAAACCAGAGAGACCACCCTGGTCCATACAAAAACTTAAAAGGAGGAAATACCAAAAACTTTTTTTAGGGGAAAAATACCAACAACTTGAAAATATGGTTATAACCATTTGTTCCTAGAACACATCAGGAAAGGTTTATTGAATCAGAGATTCAGAGTTATGGTTAATCCATGCTATCGTATATTGTCTCCGAATAGCCCAATTGTCCGCCATACTCGCCTTCCCTTTAGGTAAGTCGATCATACTTTTAGCACTTAACAAGCGTTTCAGGACAATTTTGACTGCTACCGTTTTTAGGGAAATTCTCACTACTACCTATGATGGACTGAGCGCAAAGCTTTACGGTTCTGTTTCAGAATCAAATGGGGATGGCCAATGCCTTTCTAAGCAAAGCATATGCTATAAATTTGACTATTAGGGCAAGAGGGCACTAGTATATGGAAATACCAAAACCATTTCACCATCACGACCAAAAATGCACATCTCCCCGCCATCTGCTACGTCATCTTATGTATTGACAGTCTATATTAGCTTAAAGAATATACGGGTATACAAACTACATTAATCAGCAAGAAAACGTTTGTCGAACTGAGATCGAGAGAAACATTGAAATCACAAATCAGTAATAGATTGTCAGTCTGAGACACAAGACGAAAACAAGCATATGCTCAAACAATGATGGCCTACGAAAGCAAGAATATAGAATCAGATTTGTAGGAGTGTATATGTATCATATTTTCGTTGCAGAAATAGCCCGTGAAGGGAGGGTGAAATTGCTGTCTATCATCTTGATGGCTCAAATTTCTCCAATAACAGGACACCTCCCTAGCTGCAAAATTACATGAATATCTACACACCTTGCAATACCAAATAAGGCACTCACTCAAGGGTGGACGATCGAAACCATCCAGCTCTCTGCTATCATACACCTGCAATATGGACAAAAATACAAACATCGATATATTAGCGAATCAGGCAATCAAGTTCCTTGCTCAAATAATCCGATATGTCGAATGCAAGAAAACACCAAATTTTACCTGAATCGGATGGAACCCCCGCAATCATCGACAGAGCAGTGGGAGTACGAAGCGAGGATGATCCTGATCCATTCCACTAAGACCCCATAGCAAGAAGCCTCATTTGAGTTTCGACACCACAAGCAAAAAAATCGACATGAAAAAAAAGCCATCACTAGCCCAAGAACAATAACCTAACAGTAAGCAAAGCATCGCCATAGCTGCTGCGTGCACACACTTTTCTCTCCTTGATCCGTTTCTCCTCTTCGAGAAACACAAACAGACCCAGTGATAGGTGACCAGCCTACTACTGGCCGGACTCCTCGTCGGAGTCGCCGTCCTCGCGTTCGTCCTCCCCGTCCTCCTGCGGCTGCGGTTGCTGCTGCTGGTGCTGTTGGTGTTGGTGATGCTGGTGAGGGTGCTGCAGGTGGCCGCTGGCCCCGGCGCCGGCTACGTGGTAGTACTGGCTGAGCGATTGCGCGGCGAGCACGCCGATGTGGCCTTCCTGCGACAGGCCGAGCTCCAGCCCCGGCATGGCCGCGTGGCTGGCGAACATGGGCGCGAACCCGATGTGGCCGCCCATGCCCGCCGCGGCGCCGCCCGGCAGCTCGATCCCTGCGGGGAGCCCCATCCGCTGCATGATCCCGCCGATACCCCCGGCGTCAGCGCCGGGGCCGGACGCGTTCATGAACCCGGCGGGCGCGTACCCCGCGGACCCCGGCGGCGGGCCCCACATGTGGTGGTGGTGTTGCGGGCGGCCCGCGAGGGCGGAGTTGGGCGACGGGAGCGAGGGCGCGACGGAGGAGAGCGCGGACGCCGGGATGGTGCCCGTCCCCGTGGCGGCGACGATGGCCGGCTCCGCCTGCTGCAGCAGCCACTGGACGGTCTCGCCGTCGGACTTGTGGCCGAGCTCGCGCGTTAGCTGGAAGATCCGGGCGGCGCAGAGCGCCGGCATCCGGATCCGCCGCCCCCTGCCGTCCACCTTGGTGTGGCGGTCCTTGTTGGAGCTCCGCTTGGGGCCCAGCACCCTCCGGTCCCCCGCCGCCGCCGCCGCCACCTGCAGCTCCTTCCCTCCTCCTCCATCCTCCTGCTGCTGCGGCGGCGGCTGATGCACCTGGATTTGCAGATGCTGCTGGTGCTGCTGCTCGTGGTGCGGCGGGTGGTACTGCTCGCGATCCAGCTGCTGCTGCTCCGCGGTCGCGGTGGAGGTGGTGGTGGTGGTCGCCGCGGTGGTGGGCTCCGTTTTGTTTAGCGGTGGGGGTGGGGGGAACTTGGGGTCCATCTCCACACAAACAACCACACCAACTTGCCCAAACAACAACAACACCAACTTCCTTCTTCCAATCAAAATCTCTCTCTCCCCCTGCCTTGAAACCAAGAAAGGAAGAACACGGAAGGAAGGAGGAGCAGGGCAAAGACCAATAATGGATTGGAGATGGTGATGGGAAAGAAGAAGCTACCTGAGGGGGAGAGAGAGAGAGAAAGAATAAGAAAATCTAGGGAAAGATACCACCCCCACTTTCCAGATTTACTCTGCTACTATTTGGACTTTCCATCTCTCCCTGCAAGCACTGTCATTTCTGGGCTGTTAATTTTTTATCCAAAGTGATGCTTAGGTAACAGCTTTGCTAATTTTTACTGCCTTCTTTTGGAGTTCAGCTGTGGTTGGTAGTAGAACTCAGCTCACTTGAGCTGACCGAGGGTGGGTAAATGGAAAATACGGTGGAAAGAGGGGAGAAAGCTGCTGTCAGACCCCAACATGCATGGGGGAGGGGGTGCATTTTGTTACACCCACTTGGATCTGTACACACAGCTATTTATATTTGATTCTAAAACCTACTCACACCCTCTTTGAATCTTGATAGGAGAATACAAAATGATGCTAAGCACTGTTTACAGTTAAATCATACCTTTATCAGCAGTCCAAAATGTTACTATAGTTTTTACTAACAGGTTAACATATAATCAGCCACTTAACTCGGCGACCGGGTGGTTTTTTCCCGCGCTTTTTATTATTCTTGGCGGGATTAGCAAGTCGGAACAACCATTTCTTTGTCCTCTTTCTCCTCGGAGGATGACGAGATGTATATTCGCCGCGTCGACAATTTCTATCTATCAACATTTTTTGGGACCATTTACATGTTCTATATTTCGTTGTACATATGTGAGATATCTTGAGCACTCAAGAATCTTGAGCACTCAAGAATCACGTTTGAAAAATTCAAGCTCCGCACGCCAACGACCCTTGCCTTGGAAAACATTTAGTGCTTTGTCTTGTTTACCAATTGCTTAATGTCATCTTGTAAATAACTTTTTCCTATCGGGTGGGAGGATGATTGTATTTTTCACATAAAAAGAAGTAGCATTACATGTAGGATGGGGCTGTACTTGGTACATGGCGCCGTGTGCACACAGCACACGCATGGGAATTTGGCCCCTCTCTTCCGCCGGACCACGACGACACTGTCCATTTTTCATGCCATTCTTGACTTGCGTGCGGTTCCTGTCGGGTGAAAACTGCCACAGCTACCCAGCTAGACTACCTATTATTCCCAGATCACTTCGGTTCAATGCCCAGGGAAAATGATACTGCGTCGTATATCTTCGTATTTGCCGTTTTGCACTATGGTAAGATGAAACATATACTCTGTTACATGTTACTTCCTCCGATCTAAATTAGTGTTCTCATATTTATTTAGATTTAGATGTATATAGTCATGTTTTAGTGCTAGATACATCCGAATCTAGCTAAATCTGCGAATTTTAATTTAGATAAGAGGGAGTACAATATTCGATCCAATTTAATTATCTCAAATTTTGTTAAGGTTTAGGCAAAGCATCGGCTAAACCTGCGACAACTAAATCGGAGTGAGTACTACTTTATGCTGTGGCCAGATGAAACCTATTTACTCTGTAAAAACGAGGCACTATATATTTCTAACAATTTCGTCTGTGTTTCTGTGCAACAAAAATGGATAACACGTACTGATTTGACAAGGCAGGTGTCATGTCAATCTGGTGGGTAAGTGGCGGCAGTGCAGCTAGAGATTCCTCCAGGGTCGCTGTCCGTTCCTTTCCCCTCCACCAATTGGCCGCGGCAGTGTGGCTTCGGATATTTCCATCTTATTTTTTTTCTTTTATTTATTCTGGTACGAGCGAGGACGGAACGGATAAGCGCGGAATGGGGAGTGAGCCAGGCGAACGGGCTCCGGTCAAACACGGTGGCCCGGGGTTTATAACCACAAACAAACTCGTTCTGGAAAAAGCTTAAGCCGGGCCTAACCTGGACCTGTCTATTCCTTGCCCGACAGCCTAATTGTTGCCGTTTTTCTTTCACTAAAGAAAAGGCACTTGGCACCTCTTCTTTGTCTTAAAAATAGAGTCGGCATCTCTCGAACCTTTGTTTTTTTCCTATAAAAGAAACTCTATTAACGGGAGATAATTGGTCTTATTATTTGTAGTCTTAGTTACATCCATTGCAATCTTAATTCCATCAAGTGCAGAGTAACAAGGTACCCGTAGTACTCCCTCCGATCCATATTATTGTTCTAACTTTGTCTAAATTCGAATTCATAGGGATAGAGTGTACGTGCGTGTGTTTATAGGGGTGAGTGAGTGTACGCATTGTGAGCGTCTGCGTTTGTACTATATTTCTCAATAAAAAAAATGGACCGGAGGGAGTACTAGCTAGTGATACGAAACTAGTCTCTGAACTTGGAGTTAGCAGGCGGTGATAGTCCGTCTCGTAGGTAATCCAGTCTCCACTCTCCCTATCTCCCGCTACTTAGAGCATCTACTCCCTCTATTCAAAAATAAATGATTTAGATTTGTCTAGATTTGTATTTATTTAGACATGTTTTACTATATAGATATATTTGAATCTAGATAAAGCCAAACCATTTATTTCTGGACAGAAGGAGTATAAAAGATGATTTAAAGTAGAGTTTGTGCTCAAAAATCCCGTTAGTAGGGCACTAACGGCTAAAAACGAGTCTCTAGCACATGCCATATTCCTATAATGTGTCAAGACAATTTATGGCATGCCCAATATCTCCTTCCTCTTTGCAAATTTGTGTCACCCGCGGGCTTCCCTATAATTTCCCCGCCGCGTCGAGCCCCAACCGATGTGCTAAAACTTTCTGGGATGCCTCACTCTATGCGCGGCTGTGTCACCACACCATCACATCCCTTGCGTGCCGTCCTCGTTGTAGATCTGTCATATTCCTGTCGTCATTGAGCCCCATCGCACGGTTTCCACGCCGATTTCGGCCTCCACCGCCAACCTACCCCCTCCCCGCGGAGCTCGGCCGGTTTCCTATGCCAAGTGTGAGATGTTGCTACGTGCATGGTGCCCTATTATATATTATCTAAAACGGTTGCCATTTATCTTGTATCTTAAAACTGCAAAGTTAGTGTCGTATCCAATTTTGACGTTCCCTAGTGTGTCTAAGTGGGAGAACATTTGGGACCGCACGGTGGAGAGGCCTGCGATCAAATATATATCCCCTCCGTTTCGGTTTACAAGTCATGCGTGTATATCTAGGTTATAAATTTAACCTATTTAATTTAAATTATATAATATAAAAATTTATATCATTAGAAAATACGAAGTCTATAGTTCCGTGATATATGTTTTATAATATATACTCATATTAAATTGCTTAATTTCGAATACGTGCAAGACTCGTAAACCGAAATGGAGAAAGTATTGTACATGACAAATGATCGTTGGTGACTGCCGGTGGAAGCAAAGACCAATGGCTGACCAGGTATGGGCAGGCACTCAAAACTAAACTGCGGAGATGGATGGAGACAAACCCCAACCCACTGGACACAAGCACACATGATTAGGGCGTCAAGTGGAATCTCACCTCTAGTTCATTTTAAATTTTGTAGTTGTCAATTTTTTTGCATTAGAAATCTCAAAATAAACTAGAGGTGGGATTTAGAAGGGATCCCACTTGACACCCTACATATGATGAGTAGCTGGCTACTATACTCCCCCGTTCCCAATTTAGGTAGTAGCTAGCTAGAGGGGCATTTTCACCTTTTATGTTTTTGTATTTTGCGAAAAAAGACTAAGCATATATAAGCCCTTACAAGAACATTGTTACAAGGAAAAAACACAAGTCTTCAAAAAAGCACCATCTTCCTCCCACATTCTCGCCGTGAGCAAAGCTCGATGTTGTCGCTCGGACTCCGGCATAGCGAAGTTCGTGTTGGAGAAAGTTTGATAAAACACAAGATGCTTGTAGAATCATCAGTCGAGAAATTGTCGACGTAGACCAGAAGATATAGCTGACCATAATCTATGGAGATCGCAGTACGAGAGAAGTGAGTACTGAGGTGGGGCAGGAGACAATCCCAAACTCTGGCCAGACAAAGATAGGGGACACAAAGCTCGCAATTTTACGGACGAAGCCGTACCATGCTAAACTTAGTTAGACCTGTTGGAGATATGCCCTAGAGGTAATAATAAATGTAGTTATTATTATATATCTTTGTGTTTATGATAAATGTTTACATTCATGCTATAATAGTATTAACAAGGAAACCATTAATACTTGTGTGATTTGTAAACTTAATTTGAAGTCCCTAGTATAGCCTCTATACTTCACTAGCTTGTTGGTTGATTGATGATTGTGGTTTCCCTATCATGAACATTGAGATGTTATCAACAACAAGATCATATCGTTAGGAGAATGATATGGTGGACATACTCCTATAGACAAGCGTAGCATAAAGATCAAGTCATTTCAATAGTTCAATTGCTATATGCTTTCTGATACATAGTAACCTAATTCCTTCGACCATGAGATCATGCATATCACCTTTACTGGATGGATGCTTTGATGTCATCAAACACCACACCGTAACAGGGTGGCTATAAAGGTGGCATTGAGTGTTCGGAAAGTATTGGTTGAAACACATGGATCAAGAGTGGGATTTGTCCATCCACATGACGGATAGATATTCTCTGGGCCCTCTCGGTGAAATGTCATCCAATTAGCTTGCAAGCATGTGACTTGGTCACAAGGGATCACATATCACGGAACGAGAAAAGAGTACTTATCGATGCGAGGATGAACTAGGTATGCAGAGATACCGACGATCATAACCTCGGATAAGTAACATATCGTGAGACAAAGGGAAATTGGTATCGTATGTAAGTGGTTCATTCGATCGCAAAGTAATCGTAGAAATATGTGGGAGCCATATGAATTTCCAGATTCCTCTATACGTAATTGTTAGGAGAAGTGTCTCGATCATGTCTCGCATAATTCACGAACCGTGAGACACACTTAAGGATTCGACGTTGTTTGAGTAGTTATGGTATTATGAGAAAGAGACCGAATGTTGTTCGGAGTCTCGGATGGGATCCGGGATATCACGAGGAGATCCGGAATGGTCCGGAGAATAAGATTCATATAAGGAAAGTCCCGTTTCGGAGTTGGGGAATGGTTCCGGTGTTTTCATCGGGAACATTCTAGAAGGTCCCGGAATGTCCGGCACTCCGGGGGGGAAGGGGTACATGAATGTGTCATTGCATATTGGAATGATTGCATCATGTACTAGGTGTTCTTGCTGTCCAAAATAAAGGGTTTATTTAAATCCTAAATTGAAAAGTCAAACGGCCAGTTTGAAAGTCAAACGGCAAGTTTTGGGAAGTGGGAAAAGAGGAGGAGGAGGCCGAGTTGGAGGGGAATTCCTCCCCTTGGCCGGCGCACCTCCCTAGGCCGAGTTGGGGAGGAACTCCTCCCCTTGGCCGGCCAGCCCTCCCACCTATATAAGGAGGGGCAGGGCTCCCCTCCTTACACACACAAGTTTCCTATCCTCTAAACTAAACCCTAGATCTAGACCCCGGTTTAGAGCTATTTCGGTTTAGAGCCTTCTAATTGGTTTAGAGCCTTCTAATTGGTGTGTCTAATTACTAGACCACTAATAGCCTCTCTCATAAGCTCCACCATACTCTTGGCTTAAGGCGAAGCCTGGGATTTCCCTCTACCTCAGTACCACGCCACAGTTGTCTTTGCCGAATCGCGAGGAGAGTGCTACAACCTCCGCCGCTGGAACAAGGAGAGGAAGGTCTTCGTCGAGTATCGAGCGTGTGACCATCATGGAGCGCTGCGGAACGCGTTGGGAAGGATCGTCTGCGATCTTGAGATCGGAAGAAATCGACTACATCACCCACGAGAATCTGCTCTCGTTAAACACTTTGGAATCTTGAGGTGAGTTATTCCATCGACTCGTTGCTGCAATCTAGTAGATAGATCTTGGCTTGTTTGTTTGTATGCGATAGAAATTTTTGTTTTCCATGCTACGAACCCCTACGTGGTATCGAGCCGTGTCCATATGTAGATCTGTTGCCTGAGTAGAACACAATGGTCATTGTGGGCGTTGATGCTTTTATTGTAGATTGCTTTTTGTGTACTTTGCATCTTGCGGTATGTTGGGATGAAGCGGCTAACCTTACATGACATCGTTCATGAGACTTGCTCCACGCTTGACATGCAACTCGTTTTGCATAAGTGGCTTTATGGTGCTGTTTCTCCTAGCATAGTAAAGATCCAATTTACAACGGGTGATCAACAATGCTAGTATCAATGTTGTGGTTCTTGTTAAAAGTTAGAACGACACTTATGGAAAGCCCCAAACCACGTAAAATATGCAAAGAAAGTAGAAGCGTCTAACTTTGTTTTGCGGGGTGTGCAATGATGTGATATGGCCATGATTGTGATTATATTTGATGTATGCAATGTTCCTTATTGTAAGTTGGCAACCGCGTGAGCCATATGGTTGTCTTTAATTTCGTTAAGACCTGCGTGTCTATTCAAAATAGTTGTAATAGTTGAAGCTGGTGGGCGACAACCATGAAGAAGCGTCATTGACCTTGATGCTATGCGGTGATGATGGAGATCATATTCGTGCTTGAAGATGGAGATCGGAAGCACAAAGAAGAAAAGGCCATATCATATCACATATTATGAATTGCATGTGATGTTAATCCTTTATGCATCTTGTATTGCTTAGTAGACGACGGTAGCATTATAAGATGATCCCTCATGCACATAAATTTCAAGTTCTAAAGTGTTCACCCTTAGTATGCACCGTTGCCAAAGCTTGCTGCTTGAAGCACCACGTGATGATCGGGTGTCTTTGATTCCGGGTGAATACAACGTAAGCAAGCCAGATTTGCTTATGCGGTAGCTAAGGTTTGATCTTGGAGCCTAGCATGTATGGACATGGCCTCGAGAACACGGATCGCCGAAGGCAAAGCATGAATCATATAGTAGATATGATGAACATGATGATTGTTCGCCATTAAAACTATATCAGCTCTCGTGATGATCGGTGTTGATGTAATGGATTTGGTTCTGTGATCACTAAAACAATGTGAGGGATGTTGTTTTGAGTGGGAGTTCACCTAGTTTAATTTCATTAATTAATTTGAACTCAATTTGTCATAAACTTAGTCCAAACTATTGCAAATATGTTGTAGATCAATGGCAGGCCCTACCATCAATTTTAATGCGTTCCTAGAGAAAGAAAAGTTGAAAAACAATGGAAGCAACTTCGCGGATTGGTTCCAATTTGAGGATTGTCCTCACATGGTAATTTGACCTATGTCTTTGGATGCACCGCTAGGTGACCCACTGCAAATGATGCTACCGATGAAGTAAAGAATGTTTACCTCGCTAAGAATCGTACTCCATAGTTCGATGTGCTATCTTGTATGGTTTAGAATCGGAGCTTGAAAAGGTTTGAAGAGTCGATCCATATGATATTGTCGAGGATCTCAAATTAATCTTTGAGACTCATGCGGCAATTGAAAGTTATGAAGCTTACGAAAAGTTCTTTAAGCGCAAGATGGAAGAGGGTAGCTGCTGGTGAGCATGTGCTTAAGATGTGGGCACGCAAATAAACTTCAAAGTTTGGGTATAGTGATTCCTAATACTTTGGGGTTTACCGCATCCTCCAATCACTACCACCAAGTTACAAGAACTTTGTGATGAACTACAACATGCGAACATGAACAAAGAGTTGCGAACTATTTGCTATGTTGAAATCTGCAGTGGAGATCAAGAAAGAGCACCAAGTGTTGATGGTCAATAAGACCACCAAATTCAAGAAAGGCAAGTCTAAGCAAAGGGACACTTCAAGAAGGGTGGTAAGAAAGTTACCACGACGAAGAAGACCAAGGCTGGACCTAAGCCTGAACCGAGTGCTTTTCTTGCAAGGGAGAAGGTCACTTTAGCGGAATTGCCCAAGGTACTTGGCGGATTTGAAGAACGGCAACATCAAGAAGAAAGGTATATCTGATATACATGTTATTGATGTGTATCTCACTAGTACTAAGTAGTAGTGCACGGGTATTTGATATCTTGGTTCGGTTGCTCATATTTGTAACTCGAAACAGAGCTGCGAATAAACGGAAGCTAGTGAAGAACGAGGTGTCGATGCGCGTAGGAAACTGATCAATGGTTGATGTGATCGCGGTCGGATCGCTAACTCTTCATGTACCATCGGGATTAGTTTTTTACTTAAATAATTGTTTTTTGGTGCCTGCGTTAAGCATGAACATTATATCGGGATCTTGTTTATTGCGAGGCGGTTACTTGTTTAAATCCGAGAATAATGGTTGTTCGATTTATATGAGTAATATGTTTTACATGCACCTTTGATAGATGGTCTATTCTTGTTGAATCTCGATAGTAGAAATAAACATATTAATAACATTGAAGCTAACGATTGAAATCAGCGATAACTCGACCTATATGTGCAGCATCGTCTTGGTCACATTGGAGTGAAACGTATGAAGAAACTCCATTCGATGGACTTCTTGAATCACTTGATTTTGAATCACTTGAAAGATGCGAGGCATGTCGATGGGTAAAATGACTAAGACTCCATTTTCGGTATGATGGAGCGAGCTACGGACTTATTGGAAATCATACATACCGATGTGTGTGGTCCAATGAGTGTAGCATCATGCGATGGTTATCGTTATGTTCTTACCTTCACGGATGACTTGAGTAGATATGGGTATATCTATTTCATGAAACATAAGTCCGAAACTTTCGAGAAGTTTAAGGAGTTTCAAAGTGAGGTAGAGAATCAACGTAACAAGAAGATTAAATTTCTACGTTCTGATCGTGGAGGTGAATATCTAAGTTACGAGTTTGGCGAGCATTTAAGGAAATGTGGAATACTTTCGCAGTTGACACCGCCGGGAACACCACAGCGTAATGGTGTGTCTGAACGTCGTAATCGAACTCTCTTAGATATGGTTCGTTCTATGATGTCACTTACAGATCTACCACTATCATTTTGGGGTTATGCATTAGAAACAGCATTCACTTTAAATAGGGCACCGTCTAAATCCGTTGAAACGACACCATATGAATTATGGTTTGGGAAGAAACCTAAATTGTCGCTCCTTAAAGTTTGGGGATCTGAAGCCTATGTAAAGAAGTTACAGCGGACAAGCTTGAACCCAAAGCGGAAAAATGCGTCTTCATAGGATACCCAAGGAAACTATTGGGTATACCTTCTATCATAGATCCGAGGGCAAAATCTTCGTTGCCAGAATGGATCCTTTCTAGAGAAGGAATTTCTCTCGAAAGAAGTGACGGAAGGAAAGTAGAACTTCGGCGAGGTTGTCGAACCTTCTCTCGAAATTACGAGTAGCGCAGACCGGAAGAAGTCTGTGGTGCTGCACCAATAAGAGAGGAAGCTAATGATGGTGATCATGAAACTTCGGTTGAAGTTGCTACAGCGCCACGGAGGTCAACGAGAAACCGTACCACTCCAGATTGGTATGAGTCCGTTATGAATGTCATGTTAGTGGACAACACCGATGACCCCGAGACATATGAGGAAGCGATGATGAGCCCAGATTCCAATAAATGGCAAGAAGCCATGAAATCCGAGATTGGATCCATGCGAAAACCAAGTATGGACTTTGGTGGACTTACCGGATGGTAGGAAGGCTGTCGAGAACAAATGGATTTTCAAGAAGAAAAGCAGATCTTGATGGTAATGTTCTGTCTATAAAGCTCGACTTGTCGCAAAAGGGTTTCGACAAATTCAAGGAGTTGACTACGATGAGACTTTCTCACCGTAGCGAAGCTAAAGTCTGTGAGGATTATGTTAGCAATCGCTGCATATTATGATTATGAGATATGGCGGATGGATGTCAAACAGCATTCCTCAATGGAGACATTGATGAAGAGTTGTATATGATGCAACCCAAAGGTTTTGTCGATCCTAAAGATGCTAACAAGGTATGCAAGCTTCAACGGTCCATCTATGGATTGAAGCAAGCATCCGAAGTTGGAATCAACGTTTGATAAGGTAATCAAAAGTTTTGGTTTTATACAAACTTATGGAGAAGCTTGTATTTACAAGAAAGTGAGTGGGAGCTCAGCATTCTTAATACTATATGTGGATGACATATTGTTGATTGGGAATGATGTAGACCTTCTTAATAGTGTCAAGGAATATTTGAATAATAGTTTTCAATGAAGGATCTTGGCGACTTACATATTAGGCATAAAGATTTATAGAGATAGATCGAACGCCAAATATCATTGTCACAAAGTACATATTTGGACAAAGTTCTAAAGAGGTTTGGAATGGAAGATAGCAAGAAAGGGTTCTTGCCCATGTTGCTAATCGACCTTGAGTAAAACTCAAAGTCCGACATCGGCGTAAGATAGAGAAAGAATGAGTAAGACTCCTATGCATCAGCCATAGGATCTCTAATGTATGCCATGCTATGTACTAGACCCGACATTGCATATCTTTGTTAGTTTAACTAGCAGATATCAAAGTGATCCAGAGTGGATCATTGGACAATGATCAAAACATCCTTAAGTACTTGAGAAGAACTAAGGGTATGGTTCTTTCTTATGGAGGTGATGAACAGCTCGTTGTTAATGGTTACACCGATGCTAGTTGGAACACCGATCCGGATGATTCTAAATCACAATCTGGATACGTATTTATTTTGAATGGTGCAGATTAGCTGGAGGAGTGCAAAGCAAAGCGTTGTGGCGAGATCTTCAAGCGAATCGGAATACATGGCTGCCGGAGGCTTCACAAGAAGCGATATGGATGAAAGAGTTCATTACAGCTGGGTGTGGTTCCTAGTGCGCTGGACCCAATGTCTATCTCGTGATAACATGGGCGCCATAGCCAATCGCAAGAACCAAGGTCACACAAGAAGTGAAGCATATCAAGCTGCGTTTCCACCCTATTCGAGAACATATCCCTGATGTGGATATAAAGATTTGCAAAGTAAACACATATCTGAAAGAGGCGGATCCGTTGACTAAACCTCTCCGAGGGCAAAACATGACCAACACCAAACTGCCATGGGTGTTCGGTATATTACCATGTAATCTAGATTAGATGACTCTAGTGCAAGTGGGAGACTGTTGGAGATATGCCCTAGAGGTAATAATAAATGTAGTTATTATTATATATCTTTGTGTTTATGATAAATGTTTACATTCATGCTATAATAGTATTAACAAGGAAACCATTAATACTTGTGTGATTTGTAAACTTAATTTGAAGTCCCTAGTATAGCCTCTATACTTCACTAGCTTGTTGGTTGATTGATGATTGTGGTTTCCCTATCATGAACATTGAGATGTTATCAACAACAAGATCATATCGTTAGGAGAATGATATGGTGGACATACTCCTATAGACAAGCGTAGCATAAAGATCAAGTCATTTCAATAGTTCAATTGCTATATGCTTTCGATACATAGTAACCTAATTCCTTCGACCATGAGATCATGCATATCACCTTTTCTGGATGGATGCTTTGATGTCATCAAACACCACACCGTAACAGGGTGGCTATAAAGGTGGCATTGAGTGTTCGGAAAGTATTGGTTGAAACACATGGATCAAGAGTGGGATTTGTCCATCCACATGACGGATAGATATTCTCTGGGCCCTCTCGGTGAAATGTCATCCAATTAGCTTGCAAGCATGTGACTTGGTCACAAGGGATCACATATCACGGGAACGAGAAAAGAGTACTTATCGATGCGAGGATGAACTAGGTATGCAGAGATACCGACGATCATAACCTCGGATAAGTAACATATCGTGAGACAAAGGGAAATTGGTATCGTATGTAAGTGGTTCATTCGATCGCAAAGTAATCGTATAAATATGTGGGAGCCATATGAATTTCCAGATTCCTCTATTGGTTATTGTTCGGAGAAGTGTCTCGATCATGTCCTCATAATTCACGAACCGTAGGGAGACACACTTAAGGATTCGACGTTGTTTGAGTAGTTATGGTATTATGAGAAAGAGACCGAATGTTGTTCGGAGTCTCGGATGGGATCCGGGATATCACGAGGAGATCCGGAATGGTCCGGAGAATAAGATTCATATAAGGAAAGTCCCGTTTCGGAGTTGGGGAATGGTTCCGGTGTTTTCATCGGGAACATTCTAGAAGGTCCCGGAATGTCCGGCACTCCGGGGGGGAAGGGGTACATGAATGTGTCATTGCATATTGGAATGATTGCATCATGTACTAGGTGTTCTTGCTGTCCAAAATAAAGGGTTTATTTAAATCCTAAATTGAAAAGTCAAACGGCCAGTTTGAAAGTCAAACGGCAAGTTTTGGGAAGTGGGAAAAGAGGAGGAGGAGGAGGCCGAGTTGGAGGAATTCTCCCCTTGGCGGCGCACCTCCCTAGGCCGAGTTGGGAGGAACTCCTCCCTTGGCCGGCCAGCCCTCCCACCTATATAAGGAGGGCAGGGCTCCTCCTTACACACACAAGTTTCCTATCCTCTAAACTAAACCCTAGATCTAGACCCCGGTTTAGAGCTATTTCGGTTTAGAGCCTTCTAATTGGTTTAGAGCCTTCTAATTGGTGTGTCTAATTACTAGACCACTAATAGCCTCTCATAAGCTCCACCATACTGCACCGGCTTAAGGCGAAGCCCTGCGGATTTCCCTCTACCTCAGTACCACGTTGTCTTCGGAATCATGAGGAGAGTGCTACAACCTCCGCTTTCTGGAACAAGGGAGAGGAAGGTCTTCGTCAGTACGAACGTGTGACCGATCAAGGGAGCGCTTGGAACGCGGAAGGATCGTCTCGCGATCTTGAGATCGGAAGAAATCGACTACATCACCCACGAGAATCTGCTCTCGTTAAACACTTTGGAATCTTCGAGGGTGAGTTATTCCATCGACTCGTTGCTGCAATCTAGTAGATAGATCTTGGCTTGTTTGTTTGTATGCGATAGAATTTTTTTGTTTTCCATGCTACGAACCCCTACAAGACCCATGGAGGATTTGAAGACACCGGTAGATTGCCACATCATCCCGTCCATAAAACGTCGCCACTACCATAAATAGACATTTATCAAGCCATACCTATTGCCCGCCAATCGACTCCAAACTGTAGCCCATCCACGCTTCGCTAGGGAAGAACATCAATTTGGGACGGACTGAAAGTCCTATATTCTCCTTGTCGATTTTGCCCTTTCACCAGAGATGAAATACTCATCAGAGACCCTACCGGACCGGATACCGATCCGAACCTTCTCACCCTCGGACGACAGGGAACCAATGACGGCGGCGGCTGCCATATGCACGCATGCCCCGGCTGTACGGTACTCACATCCCCGTTGTTCATTGTTCCTTGACAGCACGATCGCATCAAGGAAGATTTTCCAGAAAAGGAAAAGAAGTGCACCCCCTTGCAAAAACAAAATGTAAAGCCCCGACATGATCGACCAGACCTTGTGTTAGATAGAGCTCATGCATGTACCTACACGTGGCGATCCGGGTGTCTTAAATTCGAACAATGCTACACTTGTCTCGGGTAGCAAACATGGAACCTGCTTCAAAAAAGAGGGGGGGGGTCGTCTCTCGTCCCTCGCGGGCGATGGGACGAGCGCATCGGTGTCGCTCTCCCCCAGCCCCTTCCCTCTCCTCCTTCCTTGCCATCGTTGGCGCGCGCCGCCGGGCAAAGCCCGTGCTGTGCCGGTGGGGCGCGGGTTTCCTCTGCTGGCGGTAACACACCTCGTCGGGTCCGGAGGGGCGGCGACGGGATGAGCTCGGCTGGCATGCCGGCTCAACACGGCGTGGTGGCGGGCATCATGGTAGGGAGGGTGTCGGTCGGGGCTATAGGTGTATCTCTTTCCCACCTCCCGTAGCGTATGGGCAGGGGGGTTGAGAATCCTAGGACCAGTCCGGCAGCAGCGTCGTTGTCGTCGCTTTCCTTCTTGGAGGTGTTGCTTGGTACGCGACGCTTCGGAGCGCTAGGAGCGTGGTGGAAATTCTCCGTAGGGCGCAGCGGTTGCGGGTCATCCCCGTTTTCATCGAGCCACTATTGTCGGCTTTATTTTCTTTTCTTTTTTTGTATTTGTTTTATTTGTTGTTTCTCTTTAGGCGTTGTGCTGTCTGCCGAGCAACGATCTCAAACGTGGAGAGCAGCTGAGGAATTCATGTCCTGAAATAACTGAGGATAGAATGATTTGCACCAACGGAACGTGATTGCTACTCCCTCCGATTCATAATACTTGTCGCTGAATTGGACGTATCTAGCAGTAAAACATGTCTAGATACACCTATTTGAGCGACAAGTAATATGAAGTTCTTTTATAAAAAGGAGTCTGAATGTCTAGCATTTTCGCTAAAATTCAGTTGGTGTTTATAGCAGCGACGAGGACGGCAGAAGAACAGGTCACGCGCGGCGCAGACAGGTGGACGGATACAGATCCGGACGCATGGCACGATAGAGCCTGCTCATGAAAATATCAATCAGATACTGTAGGAGAGTTTGACCGTACGGGAAAATACAGAGGGAGAAAAACGGGCAGAGCGGTGTTAGAGCAAGGTGAACGATTGTGGAGAGGGACATGCAGATCCGACCTAGTCCACACTCCACAGTGAACACGGCGACAACCCTGACAATGATCCTCTGGCCCTCCTGTTCCCGTTGAATCCATGACTTGCGAAATCATCAGTTTCGCCACCAACTTTTCCCGTGGTTATCACACACACAGAAAAGAACTTGAGGATCGATTTCTACTATTGGACTGGTTCTCTCTCTGAGTATCAATTTCATAACTTTTTTGTTTTACGGGTAATGTTCATAACAAAATAGGAATAAGAGTGAATTCCACATTTTACCCCTTGTGCATTTGTGACACTAATTACCCATTTATTAGAACTAAAACTGAAACATCTCATTTAAGAGCCTTTGAATATTTTTATCCTAATTTAGCACTTTGCTTGTTTTTTTATTACATAGAGCTAGCATGTTAGGCGGGGTGACATGGTAAAATGTAAAGATCAGAGGGCATGATTGACAATTATGTTCATACTTCTTATATCCATATTATCAATTTCTCTTTATCGTCTTGATACATTTAAACTCCGGTCAACATCTTACACCTTGCCCAATAGGTACACATCAGAAAATAGGGGATTTGACGAATTGTCATGTTTTATTTTGTAAATTGATCATTTGCCACACCCTTTGTCACTGACGTGGTGGTCAATGTGGCAAATGATCAAATTTTAGAGTAAAGTGGGGAAAATGAGGGTTCAAAACTTCTAAAAGAGGTAATCCAGACATTTTTTCACTTGACGAGGTAAGTAGTGTCACAAATGCAGAACTAGGAGGTAAAAAGTAAATTTCACTCTGGGAATAATTAAAAATATCTAGAAGGATGCCATGCATCGTAAGTTGCCAAACGGATATAGCGTACGTGCATCACCGGGGTGATGCTAGTCTGGCCAATCAATCCAATGCATTACGAAACTTGTCACCGATCGATCCAATTCCAACTCACAACCGTTCCACCGATGATGATCATTTTGTTTTCTCTTGCTGCCATATGCACATGTGACATGTCCAAGCCAATCGGATGACACAAGCTGGGAGAAGCGAGACGTCGAAGCTCGAATACTTGCCACTCTCGTTTGGCCGCTGGCTCCAAGCTTTGGACTGCTCGTGCATGATGTCCGCGTCCTTGTTTCAAGTTTGTGATTTGACGGGATTAATTTCAGAGCGGATCGGGTCGATGGTGCAGTACATGCGTGCATAGTTGAGCTAGACCGTCTCATTATTCACGGCTACTCTGCCACTCATACATACTCATCCGTCCCAAAAAATATAAATCGTTTAAGGATTAGCCAAAAGTCAATATTTTGTAAGTTCGATCAAAATTATAAACAAAAATATAAATATTTACAATACTGAACCAATATCAATAGATTTACCATAAAGTATATGTTTTTAATATGTCCATTTAATATTATAGATGTAGATATTTTTTCATCAAAATTAGTAAGGTTTGACTTTTAATTAATCCTTACGCGCCATATATTTTAGGACGGAGGGAGTAGTAAAGATTCCGAAAATCCAATTCGGCTCAGGTGAGCAAATGAACCCAATGTGCGAAAGCATATTTCAAAATATCAAAAAATTCAGAAAAAATATATGCATATCTTCATACACAAGTTTGCAAGTGAAAAGAGCATTTTTGTTGTCTCGTGTAAAAGAAGACAAATTTCAATGCTCTAATATATTTATTTACGAACATGTATTTCGTCTTTTTACACAAGTCATATAAAATGTTTATTTTTTCCAAAAACTTGTTTATTGAATGTTCGGATATACGCGAAAGTTTTGTTCAGATTTTTTGACATTATAAATTTCATTTTTTATGTAATTTTTATAATAGGTTCATTTGCACCTAGGAGCCAAAACACCACCTCCGATTGACTCCTACAACCGTGCAGTTGGCTCCTCTCAAGTATCTCGTTTTTAACCCATCCAAGAGTAAGAATGGTTTCTGTTCTGTTGCCACACCACGGAGACAAGAGCCGACCACTTAGAGTTGGACGATTACTGCAGTTTACACTTGGTTTTGACGGCATCCTTAAACCAGAAGAGAATAAAACAAGACCAGCTACAACTACTCTTGGCGACATATTTTTATACTAGATCCAAATTAATTTAACTTAGATTTATCTAGATTCGATTATATCTAAATATAATTTAATATTAGATACTAAATCTGTTTCATAATGTAGAAAGTTTTATTAAATTAATTTAGTTTGCCAAAACGTTTTACAATATAAAATAGAGGTAGTACATCCATATCTTGAATTGGATAGGAGAAAGAGGCGACAAACTGGGTTGTTTGTTCACACCCGCGAGGGTTGAATCCCGTGGACTTCAAATGCAAGAGAGCACTCTAAGAGCATCTCCACTCGAGGGGGGCGCCGGCGCGAAATTTGGGGGGACCGGCGCGAAATTTTGAGCATAGCCACGCGTCCTAATTTTTTTTTTGGCGCCGACACGGTCCAGTTATTTACCCGGCGGCGCCAGGCTAAACCCAATGTACAGGGAGGTGAGCGGGGGCGCCGGATGGACGCGTGGCAGGGCGGGTGGCGGGAAGAGAAGGCGGGAGCGCGCGCGCCAAACCCGCCCGGTCAAAGCTGGCCCGCATGGTAGCCGCATAGAGCCGGTCTTCTTCCTCGCCATCAGCGCCAAGTAATGTCGTTGCTCGCCGCAGCCTTTTCAGCGAACGGCGTGGCGGTGCGGCCAGCGTCCGTCAATAGAACGCAATGGCGTTAATGCCGCCGCTTCGCCTCCCCTATTATAAAAACCCACAACGGTTTCCATTGCCGCCGCACACACATTATCTCGACGGCGAGCTCCACCATCTCCTCCCCCAAACTCTTGATCTTCTTCTCCCTTGGCGATGGCGGACTACGACGGCGCGGCGGCCAACGGCTTTGGCCACCTCTGGCTCCACGTCGACGAGGCGCAGGCGCTATGGAGCGTCGGCTACCCCGTCCCTCACGCAATCGCCAGCAGGCCGCCAGCAACTGGGGGCCTCGCCGTGTGCCGTCGGCGTCCTCCTCCTCCTCCTCCTCGCGCTCGTCGGCGTCCCCAGCACGGTACTCGCTATACTCCTCGTTGTCGCCGCGTTACTAGGGGATGCTCGCGTCGATGAAGGACGAACAGGCGAGCCCACCGCGCAGGCGTGTCGCGCCTCCCTCGCTGCCCGCTGGCCAGAGCCAGCCAAAGCTCAAGAAGGAAGGACGGCGAGTACAAGGGCGGCAGCGCTCCAGCTGACAGACAGCGAGGACCCGGAAAAATTTCCGGGCCAGAGGATGCTGGAGTGGGCATCCTTCAACGCCGTCCTGCCGGCCACCGACGAGTTCGCGGCTAGGTCGTCCGTGCGGGACTGGCGGCGAGAGCAGCCAGCGCGCCGCCCGCAGCGCCATCGTCGACATCGACGGGACAGCGGAGGGCTGGTCCTTCCACGAGGCAGTAGCCAGGACCAGCGGCGAGCCGCCAGCGGCGACCGGCCGCCCAGCGACGAGGACGACGAGGATGGCCTGTTCGACAACGCCGCGGCGATGTACCGCCGGCTCGGGATCGGCTGTGGCCGTCATTACATGGCGTTTTTTTCTTGTAAATTTCTGTTAAATTTAAACTATTCATCCATGTTTCGGTGAATTTTAAACTGTTTATCCAAATTTCTGCTAAATTTAAAATATTTAAATTTTATTATGGACGGAGCCGTGCCCCCATTTGGCAACATCGTGTCGGCACCCTATCATACGGACGAAAAAGGGGCCTCGCCGCAGCCATATGAGGATTACGAGCGGAGATGCTCTAAGTACCACTGAGCTAGCCATGGGGGAAAGAACAAAGGAGATCAGTCTTCTCGCTCACATGTGGTGCGCCGCGCCATGTTGCCACACATTGGAGTTAGGTGTTGCAGACCGCGGACGCATCCAGGACCAATAGCCGATCACGCACGGGCACTTTGAAACGAGACCAGCGATCGACGGAGACAAACACCAACGGGATTGCCGCGACGCACACGATACGCACGCCATGTACCTATGATGACACGAGTAGTCGGCCAGCGAAGTAGCTGGCTGATCAATGAGTGCGGCGTGGTGGATCCCGGGCTCCACGGAGCCCGGTTTTTCAAACTCCAAAATTCCAATTTAAACTTAAAAAAAATCTGAAATAAATACTTGGATGTAGCCAACCTGTGTGTAAATTTTTAAATCAAAATGCTTTATATTTTAGGCTCAGCAAAAGATAAAAAATTCCCATTTTGTCGTTGTTCAACCGTACACTACAGTGAGGAATTTTGTTTTTTTTTGCGACCTTGTCATTTCTGAACACAAAATATATAGTATTTTGAGCTTAAAATCTACACACTAGAGTAGATTTCGTCGTGAGCTACATCTAGATATTTTTTCATATTTTTTTGAAAACTTTGAGTTCAATTCTTTTGTAGTTTGCAAAAAAAACTGCAGAGGGCTCCCTGCAGCTCGGGTTTCATGGAGGCTATTCGGCTGATTATCCGGATATCTAATTCTGCTTACGGGAGCATATGAACCCACTGTTTAAAAATACGGTTTAAAAGTTTGAAAATTTTAAAAGCAAATATCGCTCCATGTATATGGGGGATATTTTATGTCCACACATGTCTTTGGAAAAAGAATAGTTGTGTGTTGTGTAGCAAATTACAAATTTCGATGCTCCAACGTGACTATTCACATAATATTTTTTGTCTTTTATACATGTCAAATAAAATGTTTCTTTTTTCCCGAAAACTTATGTGCGATCGTAGAATGTTTGAATATACACGTAAAACTTTCTTTTGAATTTTTTGGCACTTTGTAAATTGTTTTTAATATATTTTTTATAATAGCTTCATATGCATTTGGGAGCCAAAACACAACCTCCGCGGTTCGACTTTTCGGCTTTCTTAACATGCCCGTGCCAATGCCAATGCCATGACATGCATCTCCATGCGTCCAGCACTCAGTTCACTACTCCTTGACAGAACGATCATGACGAGTAGAAGCTTGATAAGGAAGAGGAAGAGAAGTTCAGCTTACTGATCGAGCATAAACCGATCGAGAAAACGAAATGGAAGGCTCGGACAGGATCGACCGAACCTTGTGTTAGATCGAGCGACACTGACGGTCGGGTCACACGGCTGAATTCGTGCAAAGGTAGCCACAATGGAGATACGCACCGAAAAAATACTCCCTCGGACCCATATTAGTTGACTTGGATTTGTCTAGATTCGGATGTATCTAGACATGTAATATGGTCGGAGGGAGTATATCAAATCGAACCTAGGAAATGTGAAAAGGGAAACTTGGAGACAAAGGGGCGGAGTGGTGCCACGGTAAAGACGGTTCGACTGGAAAGGTAGGCGAGTATATATAGGAGTACATGAATCATCTTGGAGTACAAGTTAAGTTAGGCTAAAATCCTAACTTTTCTAAACTACAATACTAGACCTATACGTATACTCCTCTAACACTCCCCCACAGTCATAGTGGTAGCGTCATGAACAATAGGAACGTCGCAAACGGTTAGACTGGAGTGCCGAAGTAGACCAGTAGGCTGACATCCCCCCGCAGTCACAGCGGTAGTGTCGTAGACGATGTCGCGGCGCGGATGCTTGGACTGTAGAAGAGGCTGATGATGCTCAAGCGAGGTGGAAGCCCTTGTACCGATGTCGAGGGATCGGAGAGCGTGGAGCGGTGCCGAGGTCGATGTAGCCGTGCGAAGGGTCGTCGTGGTCGATGTCGTGGTCGGGTTGCCGGTGTCGATATAGCCGCACATGAAGCCGCAAGCGCATAGTGCGCGAAGAGGATGACGGAGACGCGTCGAGGCAGGTCGAAGGTGTCGATCAATGCCGGAGTCAATTAATTCTGAGCCGTCAGGTACGATCGACACCAAAGTTTTGCCAGAACTAGGCGCACGTCAGGGACGAAGGCACATCTTGGTTTTGCCAGAACCTAGTATGCCAAGAAGAATGCGCCGCTGATGCGGTCGAGGCAGTCGTAGAGGAAGGTGTCGATGCCGAAGAAGACGTTATCATGCCGACGAAGACGAGGCGTCAGGTGCGAGTTTGCCAGACTCAGGAACGCGTCGGGGACGAAGGCACGCGCCGGTGTTGCCAGTACCAGGCGTGCAGGGGAAGTTGCCATCATGAATCTGTCCGCCAGTATCGTATGACGATGCCGACGAGTTCGATGTGGAGAAGACATAAAAGGCGGCGAAACCAACGGCGACCTGAAGTGGTCATGCTGCACGCCTAGAGAGGCGCGGCGGCAGTACTCAAAGTAGGCGAAGAAGAACCCGACGACGTGACAAAGACCATGCACGGATGGCGGTGATCTGCGCCTAGGGAGGTAGCGCGATGTAGCCAGGGACGTCGGTGCGCGGAGACGGCGATGAGGTAACGGCGTGGCTACGGGACGCGAGTTGGTGTATGGCTGCTGAAAGGCCCGGCGCGCGCAGCCGCGCACCGCGTTGACAGCCAGTGGGCGAAGACCAAGGCGGCGACGCTGCGGCCCGAAGGGGCGATGCTGCAGCAGCCCGTAGCTCGATCGCTGGTAGACGCGTGCTCGAGGACATGCTTGGCGTAGACGAGCACGAGATCGGTTGATCAGACCGACGGTCCGCCGTATGTGGACGACGCGTAGACCGGAGTCGATGGCGGCATTGTCGATGTTGTCCCGGACGATGACGACATAGAAGATCCGCAGGGGACGACCGCGACAGCCTCCCGAGGAAGGCGTAGCAGCCGGCCGCGGTGTGCGGCAGCCTGTGTAACACCCCAAAAATATTAATCAAGATTATCAAGTTCTAACCCAAGTTTAGGGTTAATAAAAACTTTTATTACTAAATTGAATATGAGTGTATGTGTGATTTGGTATTAGTGTATGATTGAGTGAAATTGCTATGTTTGATTGCTACAAATGATAAGGAATGGTTTAAAGATGAATACTACATTATTTAGGCCAATTACAAACACAATCAAAAAAAAGAAATTCAAATATAAAGCATATGATCAAATGGTCATTTGGACCAAAATTAACCACTAGGCCACTTTGAGTGTTCCTAGTAAAGAATTTCTAATAGAAACATTTCCATTTATTTTCACCCTTTGCTAGACCAAGCAAAAATGAATCCAAGCCCACTTTACAAACTCACAGAAACTATTTTCAAATCTATTTAAAGGACAATTCAAAATTGAATCAAGTGTATCTACTAAGATCACCATTTTGCAAAAACCACTCAAATCAATTCACCTTGGCAAACACAAGCAACCAGAGACTACCAAGCATAGAGCACTCACCAAAATTTAGCCAAAAATTCAAATCTTGTGTTCATGCGGCCATTTGGTCGAACAACATTGCAGATACAGATTAAACCCTGCCTAACTCCACTGTTTGGAGCAATGATCACTCGACCATTTCCCCCCATTTCACTCCCCTGTCTCCCCCAGCATCTAGAAGTGCAAGACACGCACCCCTTCTTTGCCGTTGCGCTAGTGCAGCGCCGCCCAAAGCTCACCGCGCCGGCCGACCATGGGAAGCTGGCCACAGACCGCGCCGCCCTCGTCCATGATGTCCAGGAGGCAGGCCACGATCCACCGCCACCCCCTGTCCAACCCTCGATCGCAGGCAAACCATGGACCACCCGAAAACCGCAACACCCACTTTTCCACCCAGCGCGACAGAGCGCCGCGGCCGACCAGCGCGCACACGCCGCGCCTAGCCTACTCCGCGCGTGCCCGCACTCGCCGTGACCCTAGTTACTCCCCAGACATGCCCGTTCGCCGCCGCGCGACCCGTAGCCACTACGCACCGTCTCGAATGCCGCTGCTCCCGCGCAGAGCACCACCCGCGCCTGACCATTCTAGTTTCACACTGTATCGTAGTTTCACAGAATGGTTCTTAAAACCATCTGTTTTCTATTTGTGTTATGGTGTGTGTTTGTATTGTGTGCTTTGAATGAATGAATGAAAGGAAGTTGTTAGTTTGCAAAACCTGTCAAACTCAAAGTTTAAAACTTTTTGAAAACAAAACCATGAACCCTAAAGATTTCCCTCTTATCTCATTAGCTATCTCAATCTTCAGATGACTCGTGGAAATCTCGGAGGAAGCACCTCATCTCAGGACCTAATGCTACAGATTCTGCAAATGCTAGTTTCCGACCGTGAAGCTAGTAGAGCAGAACATCAAGACAAGCTAGCCACTCTTCAACAGATAGCTTAGATGGCCCACAATAACCAAGGTCATGGAAACCAAGATCACCATGGATCCAAGCTCAAGAACTTTCAGAATACCAACCCACCTATCTTTCGTAAGTATGAAGACCCTTTAGATGCTGATGACTAGCTGCAAACCATGGAGAACAATTTGGAGCCAATGAAAAAGTACTGTTTGACACCCATTATCTGGCAGGAGATGCAAGAGCCTGGTTTAATAGTACTCATACCATGAACGAAGGTCAGATGATGACTTGGGAAGCATTCAAGATCAAGTTCAACCGCACCCATGTGCCCCAAGGTTTGGTCACTAGGATGAGGGATGAGTTCAGAGAATTAAAGCAAGGGAGAATGACTGTGATGGAATACCGTGACAAATTCCTATCTTTAGCTAGATATTCCTCTGGGGAGATTAGCACCGAAGCAAATAAGAAGGAAATGTTCCTAAATGGACTACATGATGAGATGCAGACCATGTTAGTCAACGTACGCTTTGCAGATCTAGAAGAGCTATTGGATTCCGCCATTCAGATGGAAGGGAAGATAAACCAAGCTAATGACAACCGTACGCGTCGCATGATGCACCAGTCTAGAGCCCACCATACCCAGAAGTATCGCCCGAACCCGTCTGCAGGATATGCCCCAAGAAACAACAGACCCCCTATGTCCCGTCCCAACTATCCCAATCGTAGCGGAGGAAACCTGAAGTCTGGAGGAAACCACAACAACAACCCCGGCAACTCCAATAACTTCAACCATGCACCGCCCAAGTCCAACAACAACACCACCAACAACAATACGGCCCCAAGGACTGGAAGCAATGTTGTGCCTGTTGCAGGAAAAGACAAGTCCCAGATTACTTGCTTTGAATGTGGAGTCAAGGGTCACTACTCCAACGAGTGCCCCAAGAAGCTTGCAGCAGCCACCAATGTGAATGCACCCACTTAGCAGCAACGCCGTGTTTAGCCTAGAAGGATATTTTCCCCAGGGAACACGCTCAACCGCAATGGCCGTTTGTTCCACATGAATGCTGAAGAAGCCCAGGAAGCGCCAGATGTCGTCCTGGGTATGTTTTCTGTTAACTTAGTACTTGCAAGAGTGTTGTTTGATTCTGGAGCATCGCACTCGTTTGTTACAGAAGAATTTGCATGCACTAGTAAGATTCAACCAACAAAATTGAAGCATGTTATGATAGTTCAAATACCTAGTTCAGCCACCAAAGCTAGAAAAATTTGCAAGGTTGTACCTATCAGAATCCATGGAATAGATTTTTATGCTAATCTAATAGTACTTGGAACCAAAGGTCTGGAAGTAGTACTAGGAATGATTGGATGTCGAAACCTAAAGGATTGATCGACTGTGCCAAGAAAGCCATAACCATGACCAGTACCACTAGAGTATCACTAGAGCATGTATCTGAGACGCTGCCCCATCAATTCAAAGTCAACAAGAGTCCAGCCCAACCAACCCTAGACCAAATCAGAGTAGTCTATGAATACCCCGACGTATTCCCAGATGAATTGCCCGGTATGCCCCCAGATCGGGATATCGAGTTCATCATTGAACTAATTCCTGGAACTGGACTCATAGATCAGAGACCTTATAGTATGAACTCATCTGAATTAGTGGAGATGAAGAAGCAACTTGATGCTTGATACGTTGCTAACGTATCCATAATTTTTGATGTTCCATGCTTGGTTTTATCTACTTCTTATGTTTTGTCCACACTTTGGAGTACTTTCTATACACTTTCTTGGACTAACCTATTAATAAGAGCCATAGTGCCAGCTGCCTGTTTTCTGCTGTTTTTGGTTCCAGGAAAGTCAGAAAATGAATATTCTCGGAATTGGACGGGACAAAAGCCAAAGTCAGTTTTTCACCGAGGGACACAAGGAGCCAGAGTACGAGACGGAGAGGGGCCAGGGGGCCGCCACACCACCTGGCCGCGTGGCCCAGCCTGGCCCATGCCAGGGGGTGGTCTGGCCGCCTCTGGCACCCCCTCGGACTCCCCTTTCGCCTATAACCTCCGATACAAAAACCCTAAGTACCCGATCAAAATTCCACGAAAGAGTCTGTAGCTGCCATCATCTCCATCCCTAGATCGGGAGGGATCTGAAGGTCTTGCCGGCACCCTGCCGGAGGGGAGAATTCACCTTGGAGGCCTTCTTCATCACCATGCAAGCCTCTGGTGTGATGCGTGAGTAGTTCATCTCTGGACTACGGGTCCATGTAGTAGCTAGATGGCTGGTTCTTCTCCTTTGTGCTATCATGTTTAGATCTTGTGAGCTCCGTTCATGATCAAGATCATCTATTTGTAATTCTACATGTTATGTTTGCGGGGATCCGATGGATATTGAGATGTTATTTCAGATTGATTATTGATTCTATCATGTCTTTGTTATTTGTGATCTTGCATGCTTTCCATTGTTAGTAGCTATCTTGGCCAAGTAGATGCTAGCAACTCCAAGAGTTAGTATTTATGCTCGATAGTGGGTTCATGCCTCTAGTAATCTGGGGAAGTGACAGAAATCTCTAAGGTACTAGATGTGCTGTTGCTACTAGGGAGAAAAGAGCAATCCTTTGTTCATAGAACAATCATATTGTTTACTTTACACGCAATGCATAATGCAATTATCTGTTGCTTGCAACTTAATACTAGAGGGGGTTTGGATGATAACCTGAAGGTGGATTATTAGTCATAGATGCAGTTGGATTACAATCTATGTATAATGTTGTAATGCCCAATTGAATCTCAAAGGAGTCAATATGAGTAGTATATGCATGATTGCTTTCTCGATGTTTGTCAATTGTCCCGCTATAATTTGTTCACCCAACATGTTATTTATCTTAAGGAGAGCCACCACTAGTGAACTATGGACCCCGGTCCTTTCTTTTATCATCAATCTACAACTGTTTACTGCTTTTTGTTTACTTTCTGCAAACTATTACTTTCTTCCATACGATACGTTTAATCCTTTGTTTTCAGCAAAATCGGTGAGATTGACAACCTCACTGTAAGTTGGGGCAAAGTTCTGTGGTTGTGTTGTGTAGGTTTCCACGTTGTTGTTGGCGTCGATAGTGCGCCCTACCAAAGTCTAGCTAGCAACACCTTTGATGTGTTTCCTTGCTCCTATTGGATTGATAACCTTGGTTTCATAACTGAGGGAAAGTTACTGTTGTACTCATCATACCTTCCTCTTGGGGTTCCCAACGAACTCGTTAATACACGAGTCAGTAAGTATTTTTCTGGCACCGTTGCCAGGGAGTCAAGGACATTTTCACAAGGGGAGTCCCTCATAACCAATCCCTTTACTTTGTTACTTTTGTTTTGCTTAGTTTATTTATGCTTTCTTTGCTTGTTTCTTTATCAAAAACACAAAAAAATAGTTTTACTAGTTTGCTTTATTTATTAAAAACACAAAAAAATTAAGTCTTTCTATAGTTGTTACCTCTTCCTTAGCTCACCATGTTGATCCATAAATTCACCCTGAAAGACCTTTCAATAGGTAGTGGCTCTATAATTGGAAAAGATAATATTGAAGAATTCTTTAATCATGTTTGTAAACATGAGGATATTGAGGATAGATCCCTTGCAGAACTTGCTCCAAACTATGAAATTGCTGCAGCTTCTTTAGTTCACATGTTGGAAGCTAGGTTTGTTAACCTTAACCCCTTAATGCAAGTAATGTTTCTTAAACTTAAAGAAATTGAGGACCCTGAAAAGAGAGATTTTATTCTGGAAACTTTGCTTAAGGAATTCTATGATATTGTTAAGGAAGCTAGAAAAGTCTTTGAACGTTTTAATATGCTAGGCTCATGTGTAGATGTTGCTGGTACATGATAAAAGATGAACAAAACCAAACCTAATGGGGAGGAAATTAAGATACCAATACCCTTCAAACTTGTAGCAATGCATAAAGCCATAGAAAAGAATCTTGATTGGATTGTTCCCGAAAACCCTTTTGATGAAAATAGTGAACCCAAGAGCATTGAGAGAGGATCCTCTAGTACTTCTTTGGATGAAATACCTTGTCTTGTTGAAGATATTTCTAGTATTAATCTTAATGATTCTTCATTTGAGAACACTTGATTCTTTTCTTGCTTCTTATGCCTAACTTAAAGGCGTTAAAGAAAAGTACTTATTGGGAGATAACCCAAAAGTTTTAGATGAGTCTTGGAAGTTATTAATTCTTTAATAACCTCTCCCTATCCTTTTTACTTGCCTTTTGTGCCAAGAGTAACCTCTAATGAGAGAGAAGTAATGATTGGGAAAGTTGCTGTCCCGAAACAGATTCCTGTGCTTCACCGTAAAAATTCGTGTAACATCTCTGTACATTGTTTTAAGGCATGAATTTTTGTGCTTCTGCCCCAGGTTTTTTATCTAACTTTAGTTAGTTAAACACTTTTCAATTTGAGCAACAGAAGGTCTTCGAAAAAAATCATTTTTACCTGCTGGTCTGTTTTGACAGATTTCTCCCATTATTTGCATTTTCTTCTTGTTCGTTCCTTTTTGAGTTCTTTTGGGGAATTGAGATTTTTGAGGGAAGTGCTACAGTAGCTTGTGTTTTAATGGAAGTTTTATTGATGTTGGAACTGAACCTAAAGACTTATTATCTTGAGTGCACAAATGTTGCTAATAAAGATTGTGTGAAGTTTTGTATGAAGGAAAAATTTCAGGTGTATGGAAGGAATGAGTAATGAGATGAAGTATGGACTAAAGCTCAAGCTTGGGGATGCCACGTGTGTCACCCCAAGAAATATCCAAGAAGTACAAGCGTGAAAGCTTGGGGATGCCCAAGGCATCCCTTCTTCATCAATAAAAATCTCAGGTTCCTTCCAAACACTTCATTTTTATTGTTTCATGCACAGTTGTGTTGTTCTTGGAGCGTCTTCTTTTTCGTTTTAGTTTTGGTTTTTCGTTTGCTTGATTTTCTTAGTTTCCTGAATAAATTGGTTGGACCTCTCTTTCATACATTGGTTTTCAAATAGTTTGGTTTGGATTGGAAAAGAGTAGGAAAGTACATGCTTAAGTGGTAAAGAGAGCTTGTTTTTGACCGTGGCCTATGATTTGTCATGCCATGCTTGATATTGTTTTGGCTTTATGCTTAGTATTCTTTGTTGTAGCATGACTTGTTATAAACAATTGAGATTGCTTAATGTGCCTTGGAAGAATCATGCGTTGTTTTAGCATATTAAAGCATAGTATTGTGGTATTCTCCTTTAATGCTTTATTTGGGTTGACTTGGCACATGCTCACACCATGTTATGACTATCGCAAGTCACCATAAGCCTTTATGATCCTTTAGTTTTCAACTTGTAGTATCACTTTATGCTTTGATTAATGATGTTTTGTTGCTCTGCATGATTATGGCCATTATTGCTCTCTTGGTTGGTCGCTCCCAGTCTTTTGCTAGCCTCCGTAACCAAGTATGAGTTCCATTCATGCATCCAACTCCTAAAACCAAGTTATTTCAAAGAGTCCACCATACCTACCTATTAGCATATGCTATTCCAAGTATATTCATGTTTTTATCTACCTTCCGAATTAAACTTATTATGACAAAACTAGTTATTAAAGCTCTCACGAACTTGATGGCACACTTTACTTTCTTACATTTAATAAACTTGAACCATTGCGTCCATCTTTGTTGCGTATATGCTTGCGCTTTATAAGTTGAAGTTAGCATAACCATGTATCATGGGGAATGCTTTCAACATTACACTTGTACTTTGTACCCCGTTGATATCATGTTCTTTTGCTTATGGATCCCGATGGTGTGAAATAAAAGGGGAACTTGTAAGATCATGGAGTTTGTATTTGTGTTAGAGAAACGTCTGGGCCGCTAGCCTAAGCCATGCCTAATCATGGTGAAATCTTGCAGCATAACTATAATGAGCACTCTATGAAGCATCCTGATGACCCACAAGTATAGGGGGTGTATCGCAGTATTTTCGATAAGTAAGAGTGTCGGACCCAACGAGGAGCAGAAGGTGCTGGCTAGTGGTATGGATCAGGAATTCTCTGCAAATACTTAGCGTTTGATTTTAGGGTTTTCGATAAAGCAAGTAAACAAAGTACGAGTAAACAAAAGACAGTAGGAATAAATGCAGCAAGTGGCCCAATCCTTTATGCAGCAAAGGACACGCCGGTTGTATTTCTATAGATGACCAAACGTTCTCGAGGACACATGGGAAGACTGTCAAGTGCTTTCCCTTCATATAGTCGATTAATCTTCTCTAGCTTGCTAAGTGTTGTGTGGGTGAACCTGTGCTAATGTACCACCCCATCCAAGACTAATACATACTTGTGATTAAACCCCTTGCAAACATCCGTAAGTACAAGAAATTATTTAAGGTAGAAACCTAACCACAGCTTTAAACTCTAAGACCCTTACATCTCTTGTGCAATGGTTTCCTAACGGGGGTTCAGGTTTCTGTCACTCCGGCAACCCCTACGATTACTAGCCAAATACACAATGCATTCCCCTAGGCTCATATAGGTGAAGTGTCATGTAGTCGACGTTCACATGACACCACTAGAAGAAGTACACCACAACTTAAATAACAATCTATTGAATCTTTCTCAACACAACTCCACTACTAACAACAAGACTTCTCCCATGTCCTCAAGAACAAAACGAACTACTCACAAGACATCATATGGATCATGATCAGAGATGGAATAATGATGTATAACAATCTGAACATAAACAATAATTCAATGGTTCACTCAATAGCATCAACTATAAAGAGTAATCAACACAGGGAAAGTTTCCCCTATGAACTATGCAAGATTCAACGCAATTGTTACAGCAATATGGAGATGGTGATGAGGATGCTGATGGTGATGATGGTTGTGATGATGATGATGATCCCGATGAAGTCCAGCTTGATGGTGGTGTTGATGGCGACGATCTCCCCTCTCCGAGAAGGAATTCCCAGAAATCATGCATCGGAGAGATCTTCTCTCGGTGTTTTCCCCGTGAGAGGCGAAATCTTTGTGGTTGCTCCCAGTCTTAGGGTTTCGGGAGGATGATATCGCCAGGAGGAGAGCCTGGGCGGGCGGCCACACCACTGTGGCGCCTAGACCTGCCACGCCAGGGGGTGGTGTGGGCCCCTTGTGGCCCATCTCCAGCCCCCCTTCTGGCTTCCTTCGTCTTCTGGAAAAATAGGATTTTTCGTATATTTTCCCGGATTTTCTGATATTCGCGAATTTTGCCTCCAAACAGCACCTTTTCCATCAGAATCCTGGCTGCAGCGGTCCATGCTCCAAAAGTCATCAACCATGCAAAAACAGATAAAATAACATAAGTATCACCTCTCAATACGAAATATATCAATGAATAATAGTGAATTATGACATAGAATAGTGATGCAAAATGGACGTATCAACTCCCCCCAAGCTTAGACTTCGCTTGTCCCTGTTTAAACTGAGCTCAATAAACATGACCTCAGGTTTATGGAGTGAAGAGTCGATAAAAGAATACGGACAAGAAGCATTACATTCATCAAATACATAGATCATAATAGAAGACAACTCACTATTATATAACTCAACTTGTAATAGGTAAAGGAAACACCATAAAGATACATAGAGTGAATCATAATTGGTAATGGCAAACTTAGCTCTTGGTCGAAGAATAGTTGATAATTTGCTGGAGTTCAAAAATAGCTGGTTTTCAAAGAAAGCTTTCAAAGTAGTAAACATCAAGATAAGAGCAATGTGCAAAACAAGGAACATAAGAAACATGATTGAATAAATCATCATATGAATGAATGAAACACATCAACTCAAAATACTTGCTGAGATAGAAGGGAGTAGGTTCTTGACTCAATCAAAGTAAAAGAAGGGCCCTTCAAAGAGGGAAGCAGGGATTGCAAGTCTCATAAAGAGCTCCCAAAAATTATGATACTTACTAGCTTTCATCTCTCATTGCCCCTATCATAGGCATCTTTAGGTGATTAAGGTGAAAGTGAGGTCCAATCTGAGTTATATGCTTGACAGACTATAAACTGAAAATCCCAAGTCCCTTGAGTACGAGGGCCGCTCCTCATGCTACTCAACTTTAGTTACCGGTAAGTTCTTGTCATCGTAAGCATGTGTGTATCATTGAGAACCGCCAACGGGGTACCCCTTGCCCGATGATACGGAAGAATCCCCATATCAAAATGACAAGGCAAGCAGACAATGAGTATCTCAGCAATCTTCTTATTTGCCATGGGAAAATGGTGCTTTTTTCTCTCTTTCCTCTTTTCATAGTATCTCTTTTTTTTTATTTTCTTTTTCTCAATAGCTATCTCTCTCTTTTTTTTATAAGAAGAATGCTTCATAGATATCATTATGGTTACGCTGCAGGTTTCCCCCATGTCAGCATGGATTAGACCAACGGCCCAGGCATTTCTCTAACACACATACATAACTCCATGGACTTACAAGCTCCCCTTTTATTTCACACCGACGACATCCGCAAACAAAAGAGCAAGGTATCAACTGGGTATATATTTACAAGTGTTGAAAGCGTTCCTCGTGACAACACGGTTCTGCTAATCCCCAACTTATAATTTGCAAGCATATAACTTTCATGGAGAGTTCACAATGGTTCAGGTTTATTAAGTGCAAGAAAGTAAAGTGTGCCATCAAGTTCGTGAGAGCTTTAATCACTAATTTTCACATAACAAGTTTAATTTGGGAGGTAGACAAAACAGGAATTTACTTGGAATAGCAATAATGCTACTAGGTAGGTATGGTGGACACAAATGGCAAAGGTTTTGGTTTAAAGGAGGTGGATGCACGAGAAGAGTACCCTCTCAGTACAAGTTTTTGGCTAGCAAGGCTGGGTAGCAAGTACAAGAGTTGAAGGAAACAAACAAACATACAAGTGATAAAGACAAACATGCAATCTTCCTTGGAAGCACAAAAGATCTTAACTAGAGAATACTAGACTTATGAGCAAATCAAGAAAGAAAGATGATGAAATTATTTTTCTTTAGAGTACTTGTATCTTTTTCTTTCAACTCTCAAAAATAGTGTTGCTACTGACCGAGCCATGTTTGCCAAGACCAACTAAATTAACTCAATGATCCCAAAGTGCTACCAATACTAACAACAAGATCAATCATACAACCACGAATTGAAAACTAATATAAGCTATGCAAAAGAGTGAATGATAGAATTTCTCATTAATATTCCATAACGGCAACTCACAACAAGGGATACATATCTGACTAGAGAGGGGACACTTCCATAATGCAAACCATACTACAAAATAACTCCTCTATTCATGATATGACTCTACTAAAAAGGTAAAAAGATAGAAGATAGTGATATGATACCGCGACACTCCCCCAAGCTTGGAACAAACCAAGGGGATGCCAAACCTGATGACGAATTACTCCTTAGGTGGTGGTGGTATCTTCTCGATGAGCTCTCTGATCAGTTTCCCCAAGTCCTCAATCTCGAAGGTGAGATTACGAATAAGCTGCGAGTTTTGCTCAATGCGGCTCATGATCATGTCGGGTTGAGAATTCCAGCTCTTGCTATTGTTTGCCTACTCTTCCTCCTTGAAGTCTTCTTTTCCTGCATGGCTAGAACGAGGCAAATCCCAATTGGAGGGTAATTTCTCCTTGGGCATATTCTGGTATTGATGCTCATGGATAAGGGTATGGAAAGGTTGTTGGAGATATACCCAAGAGGCAATAATAAAGTGGTTATTATCATATCTTCATACTTATGATAAATGTTTACATACCATGCTATAATTGTATTAACCGGAAACATTAATACTTGTGTGATTTGTAAACTAAAATAAGAGTCCCTAGTAAAGCCTCTTGTTAAACTAGCTTGTTGGTTAATATATGATCATTGTTTCCTGATCATGAACATAGAGATGTTATTAACAACAGGGTCATATCATTAGGAGAATGATGTGATGGACATACTCCTATAGATAAGCGTAGCATAAAGATCAAGTCATTTCAATAGTTCAATTGCTATATGCTTTCTGATACATAGTAACCTAATTCCTTCGACCATGAGATCATGCATATCACCTTTACTGGATGGATGCTTTGATGTCATCAAACACCACACCGTAACAGGGTGGCTATAAAGGTGGCATTGAGTGTTCGGAAAGTATTGGTTGAAACACATGGATCAAGAGTGGGATTTGTCCATCCACATGACGGATAGATATTCTCTGGGCCCTCTCGGTGAAATGTCATCCAATTAGCTTGCAAGCATGTGACTTGGTCACAAGGGATCACATATCACGGGAACGAGAAAAGAGTACTTATCAGTAACGAGGTTGAACTAGGTATGCAGAGATACCGACGATCATAACCTCGGATAAGTAAACATATCGTGAGACAAAGGGAAATTGGTATCGTATGTAAGTGGTTCATTCGATCGCAAAGTAATCGTAGAAATATGTGAGCCATATGAATTTCCAGATTCCTCTATTGGTTATTGTTCGGAGAAGTGTCTCGATCATGTCCGCATAATTCACGAACCGTAGGGAGACACACTTAAGGATTCGACGTTGTTTGAGTAGTTATGGTATTATGAGAAAGAGACCGAATGTTGTTCGGAGTCTCGGATGGGATCCGGGATATCACGAGGAGATCCGGAATGGTCCGGAGAATAAGATTCATATAAGGAAAGTCCCATTTCGGAGTTGGGGAATGGTTCCGGTGTTTTCATCGGGAACATTCTAGAAGGTCCCGGAATGTCCGGCACTCCGGAGGGGGAAGGGTACATGAATGTGTCATTACATATTGGAATGATTGCATCATGTACTAAGTGTTCTCGCTGTCCAAAATAAAGGGTTTATTTAAATCCTAAATTGAAAAGTCAAACGGCTAGTTTGAAAGTCAAACGGCAAGTTTTGGAAAGTGGAAAGAGGAGGAGGAGTATGAAACCGAGTTGGGGAGGGAGACCTCCTCCAACCGGCGGCCAACTCCAATGCCGATTTGGGGAGGGACTCCTCCTCCCTGCGCCAGCCCCCTCCCATCTATATAAGGAGGGGCAGGGATCCCCTCCTAACACACACAAGTTCCTATCCTCTAAACTAAACCCTAGACCTAAACCCCGGTTTAGAGCTATTTCGGTTTAGAGCTTTCTAATTGGTTTAGAGCCTTCTAATTGGTGTGTCTAATTACTAGACCACTAATAGCCTCTCTCATAAGCTCCACCATACTCGCACCGGCTTAAGGCGAAGCCCTGCGGGATCTCCCCTCTACTTCCGGTACCACGCCGTTGTCTTTGCGGAATCGCGAGGAGAGTGCTACAACCTCCGCTGCTGGAACAAGGGAGAGGAAGGTCTTCGTCGAGTACCGAACGTGTGACCGATCATGGGAGCGCTATGGAACCGGCGCCGGAAGGATCGCTCACGCGATCTTGAGATCGGAAAGAGTGCGACTACATCACCCACGAGAATCTGCTCTGTTAACCGCTGGAATCTTCGAGGGTGAGTTCCACTATCGACTCGTTGCTACAATCTAGTAGATAGATCTTGGCTTGTTTGTTTGTATGCGATAGAAAATTTTTGTTTTCCATGCTACGAACCCCTCAAAGGGTATCGAGCCGTGTCTATATGTAGATCTGCAGACGAGTAGAACACAATGGTCATTGTGGGCGTTGATGCTTTTATTATCGATTACTTCTTGTGTACTTTGCATCTTGCGGTATGTTGGGATGAAGCGGCCCGGGCTAACCTTACATGACATCGTTCATGAGACCTGTTCCACGCTTGACATGCAACTTGTATTGCATAAGTGGCTTTGCGGGTGCCTGTTTCTCCTAGCATAGTTAAGATTCAATTTACAACGGGTGATTGACAATACTAGTATCAATGTTGTGGTTCTTGTTCGTAAGTTAGAACGACACTTATTGAAAGCCCCAAACCACGTAAAATATGCAAAGAAAGTAGAGGCGTCTAACTTTGTTTTGCAGGGGTGTGCAGTGATGTGATATGGCCATGATTGTGATTATATTTGATGTATGCAATGTTCCTTATTGTAAGTTGGCAACCCGCAGGAGCCATATGGTTGTCTTTAATTTCTGTTAAGACCTGCGTGTCTATTCAAAATAGTTGTAATAGTTGAAGCTGGTGGACGACAACCATGAAGAAGCGTCATTGACCTTGATGCTATGCCGGTGATGATGGAGATCATGTTCGTGCTTGAAGATGGAGATCGGAAGCACAAAGAAGAAAGGCCATATCATATCACATATTATGAATTGCATGTGATGTTAATCCTTTATGCATCTTGTATTGCTTTGTAGACGACGGTAGCATTATAAGATGATCCCTCATGCACATAAATTTCAAGTTCTAAAGTGTTCACCCTTAGTATGCACCGTTGCCAAAGCTTGCTGCTTCGAAGCACCACGTGATGATCGGGTGTCTTTGATTCCGCGGGTGAATACAACGTAAGCAAGCCAGATTTGCTTATGCGGTAGCTAAGGTTTGATCTTGACGAGCCTAGCATGTACAGACATGGCCTCAGGAACACGGATTGCCGAAAGGCAGAGCATGAGTCATATAGTAGATATGATGAACATGTTGATTGTTCGCCATTGAAGCTACATCAACTCACGTGATGATCGGTTTTGATGTGGTGGATTTGGTTCGTGTGATCACTAAAACAATGTGAGGGATATTGTTTTGAGTGGGAGTTCACCTAGATTAATTTAATTATTAATTAGAACTCAATTTATCATAAACTAAATCAAAGTGAATTTGCATAGTTGTTGTAGTCATTGGCATCCGTTTACCACCTTGCGCTTAGTTAAAATTGAGATGATAGAACTGTAGAATTCTGGTTAGTTACTTTACGAACTGGTATCGTATTGTATTGAAGTGTTAATCTAAAGTTTATAAGTCCCATTGCAAACTTTCAATAAGTTCCGGTTACTCCATGAAGTTTAATAATTAGTATTAAATCAAGAGTAACAATTCCAAATGTTAGTATATAAGTATCATGTTTGTCTCCATGATTCTTGATATTCAAAGATTGTCTTAATATCAAGGTTATCTAGGATCTGAAAGAGTTGTTTCAGAAACCATGATGTGTGGAAGATATTGTGATATCTGAAACGAAGTTTTGGTTACAACATGATAGAGTATAATATGGCAAAGTTCATGTTCTCATATTTTGATGAGAATTTGCAAAAGGTTGGAGACACTAGTTGTCCTAATCTTCCAAAAGGTTTTGGAGAGCAACATTATACTCGCGATTCACCGTTACAAGCTAAAAGTAGCTAGATCATGGATAAATCCATGATGAAGGTGAATATTTGATGTAGGTAAAATGTTTACTACACCAAGAGTTAACTAATGAAGGAATTTGAAAGAACACCAAACATTTGATAATGGTGATCTACTTCAAAGTGCAAGTCCAAAGACATTGGTATTTAACTATACACGCTTTGGACTATGTGTCATATGTATGACTCCACTATTGATGTTGATAGATTCTTTCAAATGTAAAAGGAAATCTTGAAAGAGAATCTCATAAGTATATGGCAGAAAAGAAAAGACTAGAATTGTTCAGTTTAAGTATATAGATGATATATGTGTTATGGCTATATTCTTTGCTTATTAAACAATGTGGTTCTTAAGTATTTGATACTGAATTTGTTGGTATGAATCGTCATACGAAACAACACAATTCATGAACTACAATGGCCTAAGTAACTAGCGAAAGAATATGTGATGATGTTCATCGAGAACAAATAAAGGGTTATTTTGTTGCTCGTTAAACATCAACGCTTGCCTTCAAGATTTGTTTTATCAGGTATTATGAGAACAAAAGGGTTGTTCAAATAATTGCCGTAATCCATAAAAGATGGATGATTCACAAATCTCGTTGGAGAAATCACATCCATAAAACTAGTGCTAAAATTGTCGAAAGACAAATTGATTGAAAGATCACTTAGGAAGTGACATCGCCGTTTAAATTATAATGGAAAGAAAACATGAAGAAACTCCATGTGGATGGAATTTTGGAGTCTTTTGATTTTGATCAAATGACGTTTGTGAAACTTTCCTAGAGATAATTAAAACTTCGTTCATAGGCCAAAAGGGAACGAAAGACTAGCTTATTGGAACTTGTGCATATTGTTGTACGAACTCCATTATGTGTAGTCAAGAGCGATGAATTTCAACTTCATATGCTTTCTCCAAAAATTTGAGTGAATATGTGAATATTTGCTTAATAAGGATGAAGTGTGAAATATTTGAAAAGTTCGAAAGATTTTCAAGATGAAGTGCAGAATCATTGTAACAAGAATATAAATAGTTTATGATAAGATCATAAAGGAAGATATTTAAGTTACACGTTTAGCATAATACCTAAGATTTAAGGAATCGGTCCGTGGATTTGCATTTCCCGAAACACCATAAAGTATGGAGCGTTCGAGATATGTAATTGAACCTTGTTTGACATGGTAAGATCGAAGGTATAATTCATAAAACTGCTATTATATTTTAAAGATTAAAAGCTTTAGAGATTACCGTTTTCCTTTGAAAGAGCTCCATCATAATCCGCTGAAATGACACCATATAAAGTTATGGTTTGGGATAAAACCCAAGTAGTCCTTTCTTAAAACATTGGTATGCTATGCATAAGAAAGATGTGTGCAACCAAAGTCGGATAAACCTGTCTTTGTATAAATGTTAAGTATTCCTCCATAAACACCGGAGACAAAAGTGTTTGTCGCTTAGAACGTCAAGTTTCTTTGAGAAGGAATTTTTCGTGAAAAGTTAAGTGGGAGGACAATAGAACTTTGATAAGGTTAAAAGAACCTTAGCTATATGTGCAAAGTTCAGCAGACCGAAAAGTGTTCGGAGGCAAAGATAATGCTCATGGCTCACGTGCCTCAAAGGTTGTGGTCACGGAGGTCTAAGTTTCTATTGAAACAAGTAGGTCGGATGAACAGTCAAATACCAAGATTTGAGGGTTGAATCATTATTTGAGAATAATGAACCTACTACATGCAAAGAAGCGATGATGGGCCCTGACTCCGTCAAATGGCTTGAAGCCATATGATCCGTGATAGTTCCATACACGAGAAATCAAGTCTTGAACTTGAAGGACCCTCGAAAAGGTGTAAGACCTTGCAGTTGTGTTTGGATCTATAAAGAAGTAGACATGGATGTTTCACATCTATTAAATAGTCGACATGTTGGGAAAGAGTTCACAACAATGTTCAAAGGTTGTATATGACAAGATTTGATCTTTCATAGCGATTTTTAGTCTAGACGGATTAATGTAGCAACCACTACATAAAATTTGTTATGTGGTAGTAGAATAAACAAAACAAGTTCTTCTAATAGAATGGTTACCTAGGACATGTGCATGACACGGTCCAAAGGGTTTTGTTAATTCAAAGGATGCTAAAAGCATATGCAAACTTCAATGGTTGAAGTAAGCATAGCGGAGTTGGAATCTTCACTATGATGAAACTGTTAAAAGAGTTTAATTTCATCGGAGACAATGAAGATGCTTGCATTTGCAAGAAATTAAGTGGGAGCGCTAAAACATATTTCTAATACATTATGTGGAGGACATATTGTTGATTGGAAATGATGTATCTTTTATTAACACATATTAAGAATTTCATCCCGATGAAAGACTTAGGCAAAACCCAAATATTTGGCATCAATAGACGCTAATATGGTTGTGCGGAAGTACATAGACGAGATATTGAATGAATTCAATATAGAAACTACAAGAAAGGTTCTTGTTGCACAGAAAGGATTGAAAGAGTTCAATGTTGATGATATATTCAAGTGTATTGACATTTGGTAAGTGAAACAAAGATTCAAGTATAGATTGATACTTGATGTATGAAATCACAAAGAGTATTTATATCAATCATACTGTGATATGTACAAATCCAGATATGTCCTATGCTCTAAATGTTGTGAGCATATACCAGAATGATTTGTAAGATGATCATTGGACGATAGTAAGGATATTCTTATGATCTTTTGGAAGAACTAAGAGTATATTATTTGTAGAAGTGACAAATAGATGGTTAGTTCATTGTAAAAGTACTACATTGATACTAGCTTTGTCACAAAGTACAAATTTAGTTTATCTCAATCTAAATTAAGGGTGGCACAATATAATGGAAAGTGAGTTCCATAATGGATTTGGATAAGTTCCAAAGTTAAGACATTATGACAGATACTTCAACAAAAGGCTAAGTATATGACTGCTATTATAGCAGCAAAAGAGGGCATTTGTGTCAAGTAGTTTGTTATCAAACTAGGTGTAGTTCACAGCGGGATAATACTATGAAGATATATTATGCGACAATATTGTCAACATGTTTTAACCCCAAAGAACTAAAGGTCACCGAAAGACCAAATTTATACAAAGCCATCTCATTAGAGAATGAGTGATGCGTGAGAGCATAAAGACATGCAATTACACACGGACCTGGAAGTGTCAGATCCGGAGATCAGTTAACCACTAGCAATCGTGTACATACAACACCAGAAAGCCATAGGTGTTGAAAACACAAAGGTTTGAAACTAGATTATTGACTCTAGTGCAAGTGGGAGACTGTTGGAGATATACCCAAGAGGCAATAATAAAGTGGTTATTATCATATCTTCATACTTATGATAAATGTTTACATACCATGCTATAATTGTATTAACCGGAAACATTAATACTTGTGTGATTTGTAAACTAAAATAAGAGTCCCTAGTAAAGCCTCTTGTTAAACTAGCTTGTTGGTTAATATATGATCATTGTTTCCTGATCATGAACATAGAGATGTTATTAACAACAGGGTCATATCATTAGGAGAATGATGTGATGGACATACTCCTATAGATAAGCGTAGCATAAAGATCAAGTCATTTCAATAGTTCAATTGCTATATGCTTTCTGATACATAGTAACCTAATTCCTTCGACCATGAGATCATGCATATCACCTTTCTGGATGGATGCTTTGATGCCATCAAACACCACACCGTAACAGGTGGCTATAAAGGTGGCATTGAGTGTTAGGAAAGTATTGGTTGAAACACATGGATCAAGAGTGGGATTTGTCCATCCACATGACGGATAGATATTCTATGGGCCCTCTCGGTGAAATGTCATCCAATTAGCTTGCAAGCATGTGACTTGGTCACAAGGGATCACATATCACGGGAACGAAAAGAGTACTTATCGATGCGAGGTTGAACTAGGTATGCAGAGATACCGCGATCATAACCTCGGATAAGTAACATATCGTGAGACAAAGGGAAATTGGTATCGTATGTAAGTGGTTCATTCGATCGCAAAGTAATCGTAGAAATATGTGAGCCATATGAATTTCCAGATTCCTCTATTGGTTATTGTTGAGAAGTGTCTCGATCATGTCGCATAATTCACGAACCGTAGGGAGACACACTTAAGGATTCGACGTTGTTTGAGTAGTTATGGTATTATGAGAAAGAGACCGAATGTTGTTGAGTCTCGGATGGGATCCGGATATCACGAGGAGATCCGGAATGGTCCGGAGAATAAGATTCATATAAGGAAAGTCCCATTTGGAGTTGGGGAATGGTTAGGTGTTTTCATCGGGAATGTTCTAGAAGGTCCCGGAATGTCCGGCACTCCGGAGGGGGAAGGGTACATGAATGTGTCATTACATATTGGAATGATTGCATCATGTACTAAGTGTTCTCGCTGTCCAAAGTAAAGGGTTTATTTAAATCCTAAATTGAAAAGTCAAACGGCTAGTTTGAAAGTCAAAAGGCAAGTTTTGGAAAGTGGAAAGAGGAGGAGGAGTATGAAACCGAGTTGGGAGGAGACCTCCTCCAACCGGCCAACTCCAATGCCGAGTTGGGGAGGGACTCCACTCCCTCCCCTGGCGCGCCAGCCCCCTCCCATCTATATAAGGAGGGGCAGGGCTCCCCTCCTAACACACACAAGTTCCTATCCTCTAAACTAAACCCTAGACCTAAACCCCGGTTTAGAGCTATTTTGGTTTAGAGCTTTCTAATTGGTTTAGAGCCTTCTAATTGGTGTGTCTAATTACTAGACCACTAATAGCCTCTCTCATAAGCTCCACCATACTCGCACCGGCTTAAGGCGAAGCCCTGCGGGATCTCCCCTCTACTTCCGGTACCACGCCGTTGTCTTTGCCGGAATCGCGAGGAGAGTGCTACAACCTCCGCTTTCTTTGGAACAAGGAGAGGAAGGTCTTCGTCAATGCAGCGCGTGTGACCGACTGCGGAAGGATCGCTTCTGCGATCTTGAGATCGGAAGAATGCGACTACATCACCCACGAGAATCTGCTCTCGTTAACCGCTTTGGAATCTTCGAGGGTGAGTTCCACTATCGACTCGTTGCTACAATCTAGTAGATAGATCTTGGCTTGTTTGTTTGTATGCGATAGAAATTTTTTGTTTTCCATGCTACGAACCCCTACAAAGGTTTCCTGGTGCGTGGAGGAAGTGACCGTGGAGCCAAACTGTGATGAGGAGCTTTCCCCCCAGTCTGCATCCGTGCAGTCCTTCTAATCTTGGCAGGTTTCACCACTCCAATGCTTGCAATGGTGGTGCCGGCATGCGGACGTTGGCCTTGCTCCTCTTCACCTTCACTCTTGATCTCCTTCTCCTTCCCGGGGTCTTGGAGATCTTCCTCCATGGGCTCCTTCCCTTTATCCTTGGCGGACACCATTGTGCTTCTAAGCTCTCAAAGAGTATGTCCTGACAGAAACATATCGAAACAAAAACACGACAAAAACACGATATCTGGACCTCGGGGGATCCGGGGGGTTATATATTACGAGGTTTCACATCAAAAGGAAGGTACTGGGAGAAAACGAGTCGGAGGCGGAGTCCTGGGTGGCCTCACCACCTGGTGGCGTGGCCAGGCGTGGGCCCGCGCCATGGGGTGGTGTGGGCCACCCCGGCTCCAGTTCCGTCCCTTTTTCGCTTCGAAACTTTCCTTATTGACTGAAAACTGCAAAAATATAGTTGGATTGTATTTTCGCGGAACTTTTCTTACCAGAACTGTTACCTATTTGGAAATGGACTCTGCAGGTCTCTGAATTTGGTATTTAGTGGATCCTTCCGGAGTCATCTCTTGAATGTCAAGAGATATCTTCATCTTGATATACTTATTACTTGAGTCATAAAACCTTTCTCTTCCTTATTACACCATTGTCTCCATTTCCTGGAAATTTCTTTCACACAAAACTCCACACAGTTCTCATTAGCAACATTAGTATATAAGAAGTGATAAAACCTTTTGAGTCCAACTTCAACTGAAAACCATAAAAACAAAAGCTACTATAGCAACTCCTTCCAAAAACCCAAAAAGAATTCAAAAAGGAAATCAAATAAAGAAGCAAATGCAAGAGTGGCTAAATCTGTCAAAACAGACCAGCAGGTAAGATCAATTTTTTCGAAACTCTTCTGTTGCTCAAATCAAAAAGTGCAAAACTAACGAAAGTTAAATAACAACCTGGGGCAGACGCACAAAAAATTACAGCTCAATCCGACAGACAGAGGTCTCTCACGAATTTTTACGGTGAAGCACAAAAAATCTGTTTCGGGACAGCAACTTCCCCAAATATTACTTCTCTCTCATTAGAGGTTGATCTTGACACAAAAACCAAACAAAACTGATAAGGAGCGGTTATTACCGAAGTAATAACTTCCAAGACTCAAAGAAACAAAAACAAACTGAAAGCAAAAACAAATTGGGTTGTCTCCCATAAAGCTCTTTCTTTATAGCCTTTAAGATGGGCATGATAATTTTGAAGAAGCTCTCATAGGGATATGATTTGAAGTGAAAGAGAGCATTAAGAAGTAAAAACACACACATTTAAGTCTAACCCACTTCCTATGCAAGGGGATTTTGTAAACAAACAAGTTGTTGAAACCATAGGAAACTTGCATAAGAAGGCAAAAGAAGTGCAACATAAAAACTTTCAGCATAAAACGGGGAAACTTGATATTATTGAGATGCATAAGAACACTTTTCCCTCTTTCATAGTAACTTTCAGTATCATGCATAAACTTAACAATATAGCTATCACAAGTACTATCATATCAATGATCACTTATTCTAACAGAAAACACAGGAATACTAGCTCTCATGACACTACTTTGTGAAACAATATTAGAGGTATCCTTACAAAGGATAGGGTGTCCTTGTTCCTCATACTTAGTGACAAAGTCTTTCACACTTGCTATTATAGGTTCATCAACCATTTGTTTATCAGGTTCAACAGCTTTATTCATACTTTCATCTACCATACTAGCCATCATAGAATGTTCCTTTACCTTAACTGGGAAAGGCATTTTCTCAATATAAGGTTCAGGTAAAACATGATTAGCAGTATAAACTTCAATATCTCTTGCAGAAACGCTCTTAACAACATCTTTATAAGGTTCATGATACTTATTCCACTTCTTTTTAGGCACTTCAATGTAAGAAGCAAAAGCCTTAAAATAAGAAGCAATAGCTTGAGAGTCTAGACCATAAGCATTTTTAATATTTTGAAAGTCATCAGTTCTCATAAAAGATTCAATGCATTCATAATCATAATTTATACCTGACTTTCTACCTTTGTCATTCTCCCATGCTTCAGCATTGTCTTGAATACGGTCTAGAAGGTCCCATTTAACTTCTTCTTCCATGCGAGTGAATGATCCAGCACAAGAAGCATCCAATAAATCTTTATCATGTAGAGGGAACCTTGCACAGAAGTTATTGATAATAATATTGTTGGGGAGCTCATGAATGGGACATTTGAGCATTAGTAACTTCAATCTCCCCCAAGCTTGAGCTATACTCTCTCCATCAAGAGGCCAAAAGTTGTATATTTGATTCCGATCTTTATGAATCTCACTAGGAGGATAAAACTTTGAATAAAAGAGAGGCACTATTTCCTCCCATTCCAGAGCTTGACCATTCTTCAGCAGCTTATACCATTCCTCAGCTCTTCCTTTCAGTGATAATGAAAATAACTTCTTCTTAACTTGATCTATAGTAATACCTGCACACTTGAACAACCCGCATAATTCGTGTATAAAGAGTAAATGATCACCGGGATGGACAATTCCATCCCCAACATAGTAATTATCCATAACACGATCAATAATTCTTGTAGGTATTTTGAAAACAACATTCTCAGCAGGTGGTGGCTTATCTACTACCTTAGCAGTGGTAGTAGCATTACCAAATAAGAAACTCAGCGAATTATCCATAACGAAAATAAAGCAACTAGCGAGTAAACAATACTCACAGTAGAAGTTTCCTTTACCAGTTCCACTCTCCAATAGCGCTTCACTCCCCGGCAATGGCGCCAGAAAATAGTCTTGATGACCCACAAGTATAGGGGGTGTATCGCAGTATTTTCGATAAGTAAGAGTGTTGAACCCAGCGAGGAGCAGAAGGTGCTGGCTAGTGGTATGGATCAGGAATTCTCTGCAAATACTTAGCAAGAGGATTTTTAGGGGGTTTCGGTAAAGCATGTAAACAAAGTACGAGTAAACAAAAGACACTAGGAATAAATGCAGCAAGTGGCCCAATCCTTTATGTAGCAAAGGACAAGACGGTTGTATTTCTATAGATGACCAAACGTTCTCGAGGACACATGGGAAGACTGTCAAGTGCTTTCGCTTCATATAGTCGATTAATCTTCTCTAGCTTGCTAAGTGTTGTGTGGGTGAACCTGTGCTAATGTACCGCCCCATCCAAGACTAATACATACTTGTGATTAAACCCCTTGCAAACATCCGTAAGTACAAGAAAGTATTTAAGGTAGAAACCTAACCACAACTTTAAACTCTAAGACCCTTACGTCCCTTGTGCAATGGTTTCCTAACGGGGGTTCAGGTTTACATCACTCCGGACCCCTACGATTAGTAGCCAAATACACAATGCATTCCCCTAGGCCCATATAGGTGAAGTGTCATGTAGTTGACGTTCACATGACACCACTAGAAGAAGTACACCACAACTTAAATAACAATCTATTGAATCTTTCTCAACACAACTCCACTACTAACAACAAGACTTCTCCCATGTCCACAAGAACAAAACGAACTACTCACAAGACATCATATGGATCATGATCAGAGATGGAATAATGATGTATAACAATCTGAACATAAACAATAATTCAATGGTTCACTCAATCGCATCAACTACAAAGAGTAATCAACAGGAAAGTTTCCCTATGAACTATGCAAGATTCAACAATTGTTACAGCAATATGGAGATGGTGATGAGGTGCTGATGGTGATGATGGTGGTGGTGGTGATGATGATGATGATCCGATGAAGTCCAGCTTGATGGTGGTGTTGATGGCGACGATCTCCCTCTCGGGAAGGAATTCCCTGGCGAAATCATCTCTGGAGAGATCTTTCTCTCTTGGTGTTTCCGCCTTGAGGCAGCGAATCTTTCGTGGTTGCTCCCGAGTCTTAGGGTTTCGTGGGGATGATATACGCCCGAGGAGAGAGGAGTGGGCCAGGTGGCCACACCACCTGGCGGCCTAGGCTGCCGTGCCATGGGGTGGTGTGGGCCCCCTGTGGCCCACCTCCACTCCATCTTCTGGCATCCTGAGTCTTCTAGAAAAATAGGATTTTCCGTGTATTTTCCTGGATTTTCTGATCTTCGCGAATTTTGCCTCCAAACAGCACCTTTTCCATTAGAATCCTGACTGCAGTGGTCCATGCTCCAAAAGTCATAAACCATGCAAAAACAGGTGAAATAACATAAGTATCACCTCTCAATACGAAATATATCAATGAATAATAGTGAATTAAGACATAGAATAGTGATGCAAAATGGACGTATCACATCCTTAATAAAAACCTATGCAAATAGCAAATAAAAAGATCGCTGAGATGCTCATTGTCCGCTTGCCTTGTCATTTTATGGAATAGCTCATGTATCATGTGCAAGGGGTACCCCATTGGCGGTTCTCTATGATACATATGTACTTACAATGACAAGAGCTTACTTGTGACTAAAGTTGAGTAGCATGAGGTTCGGTCTTTGTAAGTAAGGGGCATGGGATTTCAGCTTATAACTTGTCAATCATATCCTCTTAGTTGTGTCACTTTAACCTTAATCATCTTCAAGATGCTTATGATAGGGGCAATGAGAGCTGAAACCTAATAAGTACCATAATTTTTAAAAGCTCTTTATGAAACTTGAATCTCTACTTCCTTCTATGAAGGCCCTTCTTTTACTTTTATGTTGAGTCTCCACCTTCTATCTTTATGCACCTACTTTGAGAGCATAGTGGCCATTCTTAGTTCTATGTGCATTGTCCCAAGACTTGTTGATTGATGCATAGCTTTGATATTGCTTGTTTTAAACTATCGGTATCTAGTCACTCTTATGAACTTTGAAGGTGTCCTATGCATTTATGTTTGCTACTCTATGAGGGACAAGCTGAATGCTACTATGCTATGTTTTCTTATGTGAAACAAACAAACGTCTTGCAAATCATTGTTATTCATGAATCTTTTGTTTGTGCCTTTTCATGTTACAACATAGTTGCTTTGTCTTATTGTTAGAACTTTGTCCTTCATGTTATGTTGAAGTACTATGATCCCAGCTATCATTGTTTTACAAATACATTGATCAAGTTTATGATGGTGCATGTCACCTCAAAAATTATTCTTTCTTTTTATCACTTACCTACTCGAGGACGAGCATGAGTTAAGATTGGGGATGTTGATACATTACTAACGTATCCATAATTTTTGATGTTCCATGCTTGGTTTTATCTACTTTCTTATGTTTTGTCCACACTTTGGAGTACTTTCTATACACTTTCTTGGACTAACCTATTAACAAGAGCCATAGTGCCAGCTACCTGTTTTCTGCTGTTTTTGGTTCTAGGAAAATCACAAAATGAATATTCTCGGAATTGGACAGGACAAAAGCCAAAGTTAGTTTTTCACCGAGGGACACAATGAGCCAGAGTACGAGACGGAGAGGGGCCAGAGGGCTGCCACACCACCTGGCCGCGCGGCCAAGTTTGGCCCGTGCCAGGGGGTGGTCTGACCGCCTCCGGCACCCCCTCGACCTCCCCTTTCGCCTATAAGATGCCTCCGATACAGAAACCCTAAGTACCCGATCAAAATTCCATGAAAGAGTCTGTATCCGCCGTCATCTCCATCCCTAGATCGGGAGGGATCTGAAGGTCTTGCCGGCACCTTGCCGGAGGGGAGAATTCACCCTGGAGGCCTTCTTCATCACCATGCAAGCCTCCGGTGTGATGCGTGAATAGTTCATCTCTGGACTATGGGTCCATGCAGTAGCTAGATGGCTGGTTCTTCTCCTTTGTGCTATCATGTTTAGATCTTGTGAGCTCCGTTCATGATCAAGATCATCTATTTGTAATTCTACATGTTGTTTTTGCGGAGATCCGATGGATATTGAGATGCTATTTCAGATTGATTATTGATTATATCATGTCTTTGTTATTTGTGATCTTGCATGCTTTCCGTTGTTAGTAGCTATCTTGGCCAAGTAGATGCTAGCAACTCCAAGAGTTAGTATTTATGCTCAATAGTGGGTTCATGCCTCTAGTAATCTGGGGAAGTGACAGAAATCTCTAAGGTACTAGATGTGTTGTTGCTACTAGGGAGAAAACAGCAATCCTTTGTTCATAGAACAATCGTATTGTTTACTTTACACGCAATGTGTAATGCAATTATCTGTTGCTTGCAACTTAATACTGGAGGGGGTTTGGATGATAACCTGAAGGTGGATTATTAGTCATAGATGCATTTGGATTACGGTCTATGTATAATGTTGTAATGCCCAATCAAATCTCAAAGGAGTCAAGATGAGTAGTATATGCATGATTGCTTTCTCGATGTTTCTCAATTGCCCCGCTGTAATTTGTTCACCCAACATGTTATTTATCTTAAGGAGAGCCACCACTAGTGAATTATGGACCCCGGTCCTTTCTTTTATCATCAATCTACAACTTTTTACTGCTTTCTGTTTACTTTTTGCAAACTATTACTTTCTTCCATACGATACGTTTAATCCTTTGTTTCAGCAACACCTGTGAGATTGACAACCTCACTGTAAGTTGGGGAAAAGTTCTGTGGTTGTTTTGTGCAGGTTTCCACGTTGCTACTGGCGCCGGTAGTGCGCCCTGCCAAAGTCCAGCTAGCTTTGAGGTGTTTCCTTACTCCTACTGGATTGAAAACCTTAGTTTCATAACTGAGGGAAACTTACTGATGTGCTCATCATACCTTCCTCTTGGGGTTCCCCAGCGAGCTCGTTAATACACGAGTCAGTAATGCTATGTTGGAGAAAGGCTTGATTCAACCAAGCACATCGCCATGGAGATCGCCTGTTTTGTTTGTGGATAAGAAAGATGGAGGTAACCATTTGTGCACAGATTACCGGGAGCTGAATGACGTCACCATCAAGAACAAGTACCCATTGCCGAAGATAGACGATCCGTTTGACCAGTTGACTAGTGCCAGAGTGTTTTCTAAGATTGATCTTACAACTGGTTATCATCAACTCAAGATTCGTGCAATAGATATTCCAAAGACCGCCTTTACCACCAGATATGGATTGTATTAGTATACTGTCATGTCTTTTGGATTAACCAATGCCCCCGCTTATTTCATGAATCTCATGAATAAGATTTTTATGAACTTCTTGGATAAGTTTGTCGTTGTTTTTATTGATGATATCCTGATCTATTCCGAGTCAAAAGAAGACCATGAGCTACACCTAAGAACCATCCTTGAAACCCTTAGAGAACATCAGTTGTATGCCAAGTTTAGCAAATTTGAGTTCTGGTTAAAGGAAGTAGGATTCCTTGGACATATTGTGTCAGCAGGAGGAGTCGCTGTCGATCCTGCCAGGATCGAAGATGTTGAAGAATGGAAAGCCCCAACCACTCAAACCCAAGTCCGCGCATTTCTCAGACTTGCGGGATATTACCGCAAGTTTGTTGAAGGATTTTCGAGCATCGCAAGAACGATGACCCAGTTGTTGAAGAAAGATAAGAAGTTTGAATGGACGGATAAATGTGAAGCAAGTTTTCAAGAGCTCAAGAAGAGGTTGATTTCAGCCCCAATTCTGATCATGCTGGATATCAAGAAGCCTTTTGATGTGTATTGTGATGCATCCAAGATTGGTCTCGGATATGTGTTGATGCAAGAAGGCAAAGTCATAACATATATGTCCCGACAACTGAAGCCACATGTGCAAAACTACCCTACCCATGACCTTGAACTAGCAGCCGTAGTTTTATTAAATGATAGTTTTATTAAATGATAATTTGGACTAGTACCAAAAGAGTGCTATATAGGCATTTCTAGTCACTTTAATTTTATTAAATGATAATTTTAAACTTTGTAAAATATGACTAACACTTTAAATCACATTCACATGTATTAGAATATGTGGTGATGACATGTGTCAACATGATCCCATATTTTAATTGGAGAATATTAAATCGTAAGTATTTCAATGAGTAGAAATTACTTTTCTAAAACAAAATAAACAAGATTAAGTCTTTACTTCATGTGATGATTGGGATGATGCTAGATCATCTAGTGTGAACCTTAGTTTGCTAAATAGAGATATTTAAGTATTGTTTGATGATTGTGTACCCCATTTATAGACGATAGTACCGACCCGGGATACGAGGAGGAGTACTACCAAGAAGAAGAAGAAAACTTCAATTACTGCACTACTCAAGGCAAGCTAACACTTGCAAGTTTCATAACTATGCAAGCCATCACTATGCAAGCTAGAATTATGCAAGTTACCATTTGCCCACTTCATAACCTATGCAAGATGCATTAGGCATGCTTGGTTATACAACTTTGATTATACCAATCCCAAGTTTCACTTGCAAACCGATGGACAAACTGAAAGATTCAACCAAATCTTAGAAGATATGTTGAGAGCTTGTGTTCTAGAATATGGATCAAAATGGGAAGATTGTCTGCCTTTCGTAGAATTCTCATACAACAATATTTATCAAGCTAGTTTGCAAATGGCCCACTTTGAATTTATGTATGGAAGGAAGTGTCGTACCCCCTTGAATTGGTCGCAAGTAGGAGAGAGTCAGATTTTCGGACCCAACATCCTACAAGAAGCCGAAGAGAAGGTTCACAAAGTCCGTGAACACCTCAAGACCGCCCAATCCAGACAGAAGAGTTATGCTGACAAAAGACGTCAAGACCTGACCTTCAATGTCGGAGATTTTGTGTATCTCAAAGTATCACCCTTGAAAGGAATGCAACGTTTTCGTCTGAAAGGGAAGTTAGCCCCCAGATATATTGGACCCTTCAAGATTTTGAATCGCAGAGGAGAAGTATCATATCAACTGGAACTGCCAGAGGAGATGTCATCCATACATGATGTGTTCCATATCTCGTTACATCGCAAATGCCTAGAAGTTCCAGAGAAGACCGAAGTGTTCAAGAACATCGATCACCGAGCCATAAATATCAACAAGGATCTGATGTATCGTGAAGTACCCATTCGTATTTTGGAAGAAGCCTTCAGAACCACCAGGACCTAGAGTATCAAGTTTCTCAAGATCCAGTGGAGCAACCATACTAAAGAAGAAGCTACTTGGGAGCAAGAAGATTACATTAGGACTGAGTTTCCAAATCTCTTTAATTCCTAATTTTCTTAAATCTCGGGACGAGATTTTGTTTAAGGAGGGAAGGTTTGTAACACCCCAAAAATATTAATCAAGATTATCAGGTTCTAATCACCCAAGTTTAGGGTTAACAAAAACTTTTATGACTAAATTGAATATGAGTGTATGTGTGATTTGGCATTAGTGTATGATTGAGTGAAATTGCCATGTTTGATTATTACAAATGATAAGGAATGGTTTAAAGATGAATACTACATCATCTAGGTCAATTACAAACACAGTCCAAAAAAAAGAAATTCAAATATAAAGCATATGATCAAATGGTCATTTGGACCAAAATTAACCACTAGGACACTTTGAGTGTTCCTAGTAAAGAATTTCTAATAGAAACATTTCCATTTCTTTTCACCCCTTGCTAGACCAAGCAAAAATGAACCCAAGCCCACTTTACAAACTCACAGAAAATATTTTAAAATCTATTTAAAGGACAATTCAAAATTGAATCAAGTGTATGTACTAAGATCACCATTTTGCAAAAACCACTCAAATCAATTCACCTTGGAAAACCCAAGCAACCAGAGACTACCAAGCATAAGATTAGGGCACTCACCAAAATTTAGCCAAAAATTCAAATCTTGTGTTCATGCGGCCATTTGGTCGAACACATTGCACACACAGATTAAACCCTGCCAAACTCCACTGTTTGGAGTAGTGATCACTCGACCATTTGCCCCCATTTCACTCCCCATGTCTCTCCCAACATCTAGCAGCGCAAGACACGCACCCCTTCTTTGCCGTTGCGCCAATGCAGCACCACCCGAAGCTCATCGTGCCGGCTGACCATGGACAGCTCGCCACAGACTGTGCCACCCTCGTCCATGATGTCTAGGAGGCAGGCCACCGTCCACCGCCACCCCCTCTCCAACCCTCGATCGCAGGCAAACCATGGACCACCAGAAAACTGCCGTGCCCACTTTCTCTGTGCCATGCCGAGAGCGCATCAGAGCGCCGCGGCCGACCAGCGTGCACACGCCATGCCTCGCCCTCTCCGCACGTGCCTGCACTCTCCGTGACCCTATCTACTCCCCAGACATGCCCGTTTGCTGCTGCGTGACCCGTAGCCACTATGCACCATCTCGAATGCCGCCGCTCCCGCGCAGAGCACCGCCCGCGCCCGACCATTCTAGACCGCCCCGTGCCGCTCCATTAAGCCTGTGACAACCGCCCTGGAACACCACGTCGAACCCTACACCCAGCCATGACTATAGCTTGTTGTACCGCCATCACCGGAGGAGCCAGCCCATGCTGCAATGCCCCTCTTGCCGGTGTATAAATAGAGGCTCCCTCTGCCTCAATTCACCATACCATCTCACTCCCCACTCCTCACAGAGCCTCCCACACCCTTCCCCAGAGCAAGGCGAGCACCACATTGCCGGAATTTAGCCGGAGTCCACCGCTGCAGAGGAAGAAGAGAGCCGTTGATTGGAGCTGCCCCAAGAGCCGTCGTGACCACCATTCTAACCGCCATCATAGACAACATCGTTCGCCCCCATCTATGACCCTATCTGGAGCGCTGGTGAGCCCCCACGTACCCCCACCATTGCATTAGGGTTCGCTCCTCATCGGAGCTGTTTGCCGGAGACAACGAACCACAACCGCAGATCTTAGTCTAATCGTAGGGCTCAGAATGAAATGTACCGATTCGGGTTAGATGAGCCACTGACTAGTGGGACCCTCCTATCAAGAGGCTCCGCTTTTGACCGACAGGTAGCCCATTTGCACCATGCCTGTAAATTTAAATAGGATTTTTCTAATTTAGTTCAAACTAGATTCTGTCAGTAGATTCAAAAATCAATTTAAAGAGATTCATTGAACCAAATTGCATGATTCCAATTTTGTTAGAAATATATTTAAATTATCTATTCAAGCCCGTTGGGTTAAAACCATTTGAAATTATAGATCACCTATAGTAAAAATAACAATACAGAGACTTTTCCAACTTCAAACATTTTTCAAAAATCAACTATAAATGCTTTTGAGTTGATTCCAACTCTCAAAAAATCACATTTGACAAGATCTATCTGAATATGTAAAAATATTTAGGTTTACATGCAGTGACATTGGACTAGTACCAAAAGAGTGCTATACAGGCATTTCTAGTCACTTTAATTTTATTAAATGATAATTTTAAACTTTGTAAAATATGACCAACATTTTAAATCACATTCACATGTATTAGAATATGTGGTGATGACATGTGTCAACATGATCCCATATTTTAATTGGAGAATATTAAATCTTAAGTATTTCAATGAGTAGAAATTACTTTTCTAAAACAAAATAAACAAGATTAAGTCTTTACTTCATGTGATGATTGGGATGATGCTAGATTATCTAGTGTGAACCTTAGTTTGCTAAATAGAGATATTTAAGTATTGTTTGGTGATTGTGTACCCCATTTATAGACGATAGTACCGACCCGGGATACGAGGAGGAGTACTACCAAGAAGAAGAAGAAAACTTCAATTACTGCACTACTCAAGGCAAGCTAACACTTGCAAGTTTCATAACTATGCAAGCCATCACTATGCAAGCTAGAACTATGCAAGTTACCACTTGCCCACTTCATAACCTATGCAAGATGCATTAGGCATGCTTGGTTATACAACTTTGATTATACCAATCCCAAGTTTCACTTGCAAACTTTATTCTTTTACTTTTACCAAAGTTCTTTACTTTTAGTTAGTGCTTTGTGAGTATTGGAACAATAGTATAGATACCATAAAGAGTATAAAACTAGGCCTAGCTAGTTATACTTAGATGTCATTAAAAGGTATAAAACTAGAGTTGGATAGTTACACTTGATTAGCCACCCCACAATAGTGAATACCCTCAACTTTAGTGGCTAGTGCTAAGTATAAAAGTTGATCACTTTAGATGGGAATACTTGGTGAAAATGATTATGAAAACCTTGGAATGATGTTTCATTCTATTGAGATGTTTTGACATGTGTTGAGACACACAATGATTGATGATGAAAATGTTGAGGCATGAGCCTTGGCCCTTTATAAAAATTGATGGTTGGGTTCGGATGCGATACTATTCCAATTTTATCGTACAACCACAATACCCGAATTGGGTAGGGCTTAGCTGGAAGTTTATATGCCTTAGTATGTGTTCCCTTGCGGAAGAGGTTGAGCTGAGGCTACCTCGTGATGAATGTCCACATATGAAGTGCCCAGGATGGCAGATGGCCAACCTCATAGGGGAGGTGCCTATACTAGAGTGTGTAATTGAAAGGTTATGATTGATTATCCGCATACTAAGTATGATGATTCAGGGTTATCCCTGACGGATGTATTGAATTTTGTGGTGAAAGTGTACCACCTCTGCAGAGTGTCAAACTATTCGAATAGCTGCGTCCGCGGTCATGGAAAGTTGGAGTGGTCATACTGTTCCATCGTCACATGTTTTCAAAAAGATTTTTGAATTGAAATATGACTTTGACTTGACCACAACAGGGTTGTGGACATGAAAACTAGGTTCCCACTTAAGTGATGTAGAACATTAAATTAGTTTTCTTTACTTCTGAACTCAGTTTAAGATAAACCTGGCTTTTTGCAAATAAACCTAGAGCTTAAGATTCCTACTAGAACTACTTACTTGTTAGTGACAGTTTGTGAGTACTTAAAGAGTACTCATGGCTTTGTCCCTGGCTATTCCCATGGCCAGACTATGAGGAGGACTACCAGGATGATGGACAGCAGGAGGTCTACGACAACTAGGATCATCTCCCATCATCAGCATTGCCTGTGACTTTGAAGATGGAGCTCCTACTACGTTTAATTTCTGCTGCTTGATTTGTATTAAGACTGGATCATAAGATCTTTTTTTGTAAGACCTTATTATGGTTTGTAATGGATGATGTACTGTGGTACCAATTCTGTTATGTCTCGTAAAAATGGTAATCCTGGGTTTGTGAGGTATGGCATAACAGACATCTAGGATTAAGAATTCGGGTGTTGACAGCCTACCTTGAGGGACGGAGGTGGCAGGCGCACGAGCACGGTGTAGATCGTCGATGTCGATGGTGGAGGGCGACTCAATCCGATCTATGATCGATAAACCAAAAAAGAAAATACCGGTCGAACGGCCGGCGGAGAGAAAAACCGATCAAGAGATCAGAAAAGACTCACCAGGGCAGCCGATCACGGATTGGCGGACAAGCCCTGCGACGGATCGCGTGGCCCCCAGCGGAGATCATGGAGATCGATCCCGCCGGGGGCGACGCGGTGGAAGCGTGTCGGCGGCTGCTCGAATTTAGGCTGATACCATGTAAGAGTATGAGATTGACGTAATATGTTGGATATCTTATTGAACCTCATGGGATAGTATATATAGGAGTATAGGGATCATCTTGAATTACAAGTCAAGTTATATTAGAATCCTAACTTTCCTAAACTATAATACTAGACCTATACGTATACTACTCTAACACAAGCAAATACCTTTTGCCCCAATCTATTAACTAAGTAGAAATGCGAAAGATAAAATATATTTTATGCAGATTATGCTCCCGGCATAGTGTCACTCAAACCGTTTTGATGTTTCGCCAATGGTGACAAAGATCACATTTCTTGTATCATTTTTGCTTTTGGTGTCCCCCTCCAATTCAAACTTTCACAAATAAAAACTCGATACTTATTCGTTTCAACGACTGTACGAGCCCATCTGAGACCCGTACGGTCCGTTTAGACGTATACTCACCGTCCAAGTATACTCACATGCCTATGCGAGACAGAAATCGTGAGGTATATAGCAGAAGCAACAAAATATCGAAATGTGACATACAAAGATGTAGACCGCGATAAGGGGAGGTGGGATCAGCCGGTGAGAATGTAGAATATACCTAGCTCGACCGAGTACACCTATGTGGAGGTATACAACGCCTGGATATGGATTTCGATGTGTCAAAAGAAAAAAGACCCATGCAAACTTAAGATTAGGGGGGACACCAAAGCACACCTCATTTTTTTGTATAGCTCATTTTTTGGAGCAAACGGCAGGAGCACTGCCTTTTCTATTAGAAGGGGGAACAACCACGAGCACTAAACATGATGGCATTTTTATATTAAGGTGGGAAAGTGAACCACCACAGAAAACAAAAAGAAAGAGAAAAAACTAATCCGGTTCGGCTAGGATAGCCGACACGAAGGTGCCGAAATCCCTTTCCCTCTGTTGGATGTCATCCTGAGCGATAAAGGCTACCTCAATGTAGGTAAGGCATTTTCCGGTGAAGATTCTACGGTTTCTTTCCTTCCGGGCATTCCAGAGAACGTAGAGAATTCGGCCGCTAAGTCGTTGTTGGGCGTCTTTGGTCTTCCTCTCAATCATGTCGTCCCACCAATCAGTGATGGAGGCGAAAGATTGGCCCTGATTACCCACAATCTCGTTGTCCAAAGTTTGAGTGGTGTCCCAAACCGCCATCATGAAGGGGCCGTCTTTGCAAAGATGAGTGGCAGATTCAGGCGCAGAGCCACAAAGTGAGCATGTTGGGTCGTGGGGCCACCCCCTGACGACGAGTCAGCAGTGAGGAGCTTGCCGTGAAGGGCGAGATAGGAAAAGAGTTTGCATTTTGGCTCCACATGAGTGGACCAAATTTTCTGGGCCTTGAACTTGGAGAAACATCCATGGAATTGTGCATGATAGGCGGAGCTAGCACTGTAGGTGCCATCAGTCGTGAGCGTCCATCTGATGGAGTTATGTCGTAGGGTAGTCAGCGTAGTGTCTTGAATGAGGTCCCATAGTTGGAGGTATTGGGCCAGCTGGATGGGAGTGTTGAGGTGAGCGATAGAGCGGATCCGATTGCTATTGCTGAATTCCTTTGCAACGATCCTATTTTTCTAGTGGCAATCTTGTAGAGGTCGGGGGCCTACTGCCGGATAGGGCCCCGGTTGCTCTAGTGCCAAAAAGAGGCCTTTTCGCCGTTTTCTAATGTGATCTTAGTGGATGCTCTGAAAAGGGCCATATCGGCCGAGTTGCAAGAGAGTTTTGATCCCGCCCAGGTGTGCTCAGGGTCGGTGCATTGTAGCCAAGGCCATCGAAGTCTCAGAGCTCTCCCGGTACACTCGAGGTCAGGCATGCCAAGGCCTCCCAGGTCCTTTGGTCTGCAGACCGTCTTCCAGTTGACAAGCGCCTTGCCCTTTGCTACATGCTCACCTTCATCGCCCGCCCAAACGAAGTTCCGGGCGATCTTTACAATCTTCTTGCGTGCCATTTAGAGAGCGGAATGGCGGTGGCCATGAGGACGGATTTTGAAAGGGTTATTCTCCCAGGTCGCGCGATGTTTTTACCATACCATCCCGGAAGTTTCCCGGCGATTTTGTCGAAAAGGGGCTGGAGGTCCACTTTGCGCAAGTGATGGATGTGCAGTGGGAGGCCCAAGTACTTCTCAGGGAAGGTGGCAAGCTTGGCAAGAAAAGAGGACATCAGATCTTCAATGTTGATATGCCCGCAGTGTGCCAGGAAGACCCCCGCCTTGGCCATGTTGGTGACGAGGCCACTAGCCCTACCAAAACACTTGAGGATCTCAGAGATGGCGTCAAGCTCCTCTTTTACCGGGTTGACAAAGATTCCGGCGTCGATTTGGAGCGGATGGGGCTGAGAATCCCGCTTGAGGTAGCTTTGGCCAAGATGCGCTGAAGTGGGTCGATGGCGAGGATGAACAACATTGGAGATAGAGGGTTGCCTTGTCTGAGACCACGGGCGTGCCAGGATGCCTTGCCAGGATTGTATAGCTCATGACTTGACAAAATCATCAGTATATCTATCGCCGACAACTTCACCCATATCACGAAGCGATTTTCCGCTACCGCTGCCAGAGGAAAATGCTGTTCACCAGTCACGAGAAGAGTCAAACACAATAAAAATATCTAGATGAGGATGCCATCATTGTTTCCAACTGGATATAACGTACCGGCATCAGCATAGCCGTCAGCTCGATTGTTCTCTACTCTCTAGTGCAAAAAGAAGAAAAGAAAAGGAGAGTGATATGCTAGTTTTAGCCAATTGTTTTTTGTTGAGAATTCTAGTTTTCGCCAATCAACACCGCTCCGGTTTCCTTAAGAAAAGACTGTAATCCACGGCGAACATTCGCTCCACGGATCTAGAAAAGTCGCCAAGAGAAAAAACTGTGTGGGCTCTGTCAACTTTGCCACGTGACAGCCAAAAAATAAAGAGCTGTGCCATCGACTATATTCACTCGAAGATCTGACTACTGCCGTTGCGTTCACTCACGTGTCTAAATTCCTAATGTTCTATTGATAAAACTAGACCATGAAAAGCGCGTTTTGCCGCGCCCGTCTATCATTAGGGATAAGTGAAAGTGTTAATAAAATTTGGATAGTAAACACCTTTGTAAAAATCTGAATATTTTGATTTAAAATGCCTTCATATAGATGATAGTGCATAAGTTTATTGGAAAGAAAATCAACACGCTCACATAAGTGGTTTCTCTTATTTATTGTAAATATCACACTCATGAGAATATGGGAGAAAATGGACAAAGCAAAAAAGTTACACCATTCTATCCTTTAATAGCCTATCATCTTCCACTTGTCCACGCAACCCAACTCTAATAGTAACGTCACATTCTCCAGAAACTCAACTCTTACATTGCGAGAATCAACCACATCCTCATGTTTGTATAGACCAAGTACGTCAGCGTATTATAAAATCATATTTAGTAAGTACCCTAGCCTGCTGAAGCATATATATGATCGTCTGTACCAGAGGAAATGCATTATATCCTCAATTTCTACAGAAGAGGCATCAAAAAACTGGCAGAGGACATTTAAATCCTCTCGGCATTACCAATGTTTTTCCGTAGCTTCCATGCAGCAGATAATCATGATCATATAAGTAAATACGGAGAAAAATAAATACTCCTAAGTTTTAGGTTTCTGAAAATCGGTCAAGGCCAAGTACTGAGGATCGTAGAAACCATCTTTTTAGTTTTATTTAGGTTAGCGGGGAAACATGGAAATTACATATAAAGAGTGGTAGAAGAATGTGCTACGTGGAAGTGGGCAGGTGGTGAGAAACTGCTGCCACCAATATACTTTTTCTCACCTTAAAGTCTTCTTCAGCGCTACCTACCACAGACACCGAGATTGATCATGCTTGGAGAACATAGAGAGTGATTTAGCCACATATTTAACTGTAAGATATCTAAACTATAGGTGCAGTGAATGGAGGTGAAAATGTTACACTGTTATTACAGCACGCGAGCAAGTGCAAGTGATGTATCTGTACAGATCATCCTCTCTTGGTCCTTGGATCTTGGCCCTCACCATTGAACGAGATGAGCCGGAGAGATTCGAGCATGCTAGCCCAGCGGTGGCCCCTGCATCATATTTTTCTTACACCAACAAGACGTCATTGCGTCTTCCTGCACGTGCGACCCGTAGCCGCCACCTCCATGATCCTCCTTTAGTCCTTGCCGTCCCCGAGCTGCTAATGTTGTCTCCTCCAACTCCTCCCCATCACCCGCCGTTGTTGTCACCACAAAATCTCATCCGTCATCGTCATCGCTGTTATAATCTCTGGGAAAATCACCAAAAAAGAAAAGGGATTGCTTAATTAGCACCTATGATCTGAGATAGGGGTGAGGCAAAAATGAAATGCCTGCACGAAGTAGAGAGAACCTTGGATCAATCATGGCTTAGGTGAGAGAATTTAAAGAGCGATGGCAGCACAGTTTCTAGTCCATTAATTTCAATAAGAAACGGCAGTGCCATCATAGCAATAGCATGCGTGCCGCCGGGGCCAATAATGCACAACGGAGAGAAACGCAAGAGCGGAACAACATATTTTTGAGCAATCGAACCGCATTCTTTCTACTCTCTCCGATCCAAATTAATTGACTCAGATTTGTCTATATTCGGATGTATCTAGACATGTTTTAGTACTAGATATATCTGACTCAATTAATTTGGATCAGAGGGAGTAGAGAAAGAGGAACACATGCTGCCAATCTTCCATACGAAACGGAGGCCCGGTTAATAAAAAGGCCGCGAAAATATCTAGCGTCGTGTTACAACACTTTGGCCCGATCCATCAGAAAACACCTAGCGCGCTGCCGAGAGTAGCTGCCCACAAATGTTTGGCTGGCTGCCACGCATGGATGGCGAGTGAAAATAAAAGGCTCTGGTGCGGGCAGAGGGATGGCCAGGAAATCATGGGCATTTAATTGATAAATCAAACGTTTTAGAACACCAAAACGCTGTGGTGGTTAAGTTATACTGTTTATTAATTTTCCAATAGAAGACGTCGCTACGGTTAGCATACCAAACCTAGCATGAGTGGATCCACCTACCTACTACAACCGTTACACCGATGATTCCTACCATTTTTCCCTATATATATGCACATCTTCATATGCCCAAGCTTGTCAAGCAACGCAACACACGCAGGGCCGGCCCTGAGAGGGGATCGGAGGGGCGGCCGCCCCGGGCCCCGGATCCAAGGGGCCCCTAGATTGGCATGGCATGTGCAGGTCGGCCGATCGGGACGAGCTCAGGTCGGAGCGCTGGGCTGGGGACGCAGGGCCTTTTCCTTTCCTATTTAGGCCTTCTCTCTTTTGGCTAAATGGGTCAGTGGGGCTAGACAACAAAAACAAGGCGAATCCAGGGAACACAGTACGCATGACCATCGACTGGAAAATATCCAGCTAGCCCTTATTCTAGTGAGCTGGTTTAAAGAAAAGCGAAACTACAGTTTCAAGTGTAAGAAAATTCCCAAAATAAGTAAAATAACTCACATTTAGCATTTGCGATATGTTTCATCAAACATGTAATCACCCGTGATGTACAGTAAAAAGACAAATATAGGGATAAAAAACAAGTTTACTTTTGCTTTTTAGAACCATTTAATTTATCATTTTGTGTATCCTAAAACATAAGTTTTTGAATTAACCTTGCATATATCGAGAGAACATGTGTTTGTAGGCACCAAAAAATATTGGATTTTTTGAGATTTTTAAATATCATTATCAATTTTTGAAATACCAAGCTTAATGAAACTTGGAGGCGGAACAATCAACCCTAGGGCCATAAGACATTCAACCGTTCCCTGGAAAAAAATTGAAGACAACTCATGATCGACACTCAAGCGTCCACATTTAGAGGCAAGAGACTCGGAGGATACCTCAGTGTGTCCATCGGCCTCCGCGACAACAATAATTGAGGCACATTCAAAATGGTAATCGATAAGAGTAATACTAATGTTCAGAATTCAGAAGTTTGCATCTAGATATGCTAGAATAATTTTTTTCAAATATGTGTAAGATATTTGATATCAATATATTTATGGATGTTCAAATATCATCTGATGCAATCTAAAAAAATATCGTTTGGCGCTTCAATAAAGGGGCCCAAAGTTCTAGTTTTATCCCGGGTCCTGAAATCTCAGGACCGGCCCCCTGAACACACGAGAAGTAAAAACTCGAAGTTTGACTAATGGCCGCCAGCTGACCACTGCTTACATATTCCACTGTTCAACTGCTCCTGCTACGGTCGGTGGCCGGCCGGAAACGCAGGCATGCGTGCTGCATGGACGCATGGTGCATGCCTCCTTGTTTTTCCATTCTGTAGCAGTCAGCGTTTAATTGGAAGACGGCGATGTCCGTTTTGGTACGACGTAACAGGATTAGTTTAAGATCGGTTCAGGGCCGATTAGAATTCACAACTTGAGTAGACCTGCTCTTGACGTCGTCCTGTTTAGCACGGTCAGCAAAGAATTGCATCGTGTATCTTGCACGGTCAGCAAACAATAAGAGCTTGTTTGGCTCCCATCATTTCATTTCATTGATGATATCTAGAGCGATATTTACTAGCATGTTAGGAACCTTTTTCTTCACACAGGTAGTTGAATTCCTGTATGTCGATAACTTGCGTAAAAGCTCTTGTTGAGGAATTCTAAGATGTATTTCCTCCGTTTAGAAATATAAGATGTTTTAGATTTGTGAAGCAAATATATCTAGACACACTTTAGTGTGTAGATTTATTTGAACCTAGACACTAAAACGCGTCTAGATAAACATTCTTATATTTCTAAACGGATGAAGTAAGAATTGAGACAACAATAACTAGATTTGAGAGTCTATAAAAATTACCAGCAGGTCGCTCGCCCGGACGGCCGGAGAGCTAGCTCCAGCTTGCACTTGCACGGGACGACGGGAGTATGCATATCAAGAACTCAATATGCGAAAGCATACGAAGCGGTCAACTGACTACCCCCGTGTCGTCCTCTCCCCAGGGGCGACACGGGCGGCACCCCAAGCCCGCCAGCACCCAGCCCTCCACCACCACCCTCTCCCCCTCACCGTTGCCGGTGGTCTCCGTCGGGCAAAGCCTGGGCGGAGGCGCGGAGCAGGCGGCGACGGCGGGGCCTCTCGTTTCATCGATGCAGGGGCGAGCTTGGACGCGATGGGGACCAACGTCGGGTCTGCCTGGGCATGGGCGACGGTGTGGCGGCGGCCATGGACACTGGCCGTGCTGGTCGGTGGGTTCTCGTTGCTCCTTTGGCGATGGTGGATGCACCGACTGCCATGGCAGGGGGCGAGCTCGGCCGCGTGGGCCCGATCTGGGCCCAAGCGGGCCAGATCTGGGCATGGTGGGCCCGAGCTGATGGCTTGCTGGCCAGGGCAGAGGGTCTGCGCCGCGACGTGCGGGATCTGGCCGCCTCGTGTGCTGGCCGGACATAGGGCCCTGGGCACCTCCGAGCCCATGGACCTTACTCTAGATCTGGAGCTACCGGTGGCCAGGGAGGCTGCAGGTGGTCTTCCAGCCTATGGGCCAGGACGGGCTTGTTTCGAGGGTGGGTCCGAGGGCCTAGGTCTAGGACTGGTAGAACCTGAGACGGCTCTCGTCCCGACTTTATCCTCATCGCCTTGCTCTGGGATGGCTGCTGCAGTTTGATGTCGGCTGGGCGGCATCCCTACCGGTCCGCCGGGAGCAGGCCCTGGGGCCGGCGCATGCTTGCCGGGGAGGCGGCATGTTCCTCCCTCCGACCCTTGGGTGGGTTGGCGGTGCGGTAGTGATATCCGATGGGTCCGCTCCGCGGCCTCATGTCGGCGTCTGGTGTTTGGCTTGGGTGGATCTCGGCGAAAGCTATGCTTGGCCTTGGCCAATGTCGGCGGTGGCGGCACCTCCGGGTGTCGTTCCCTTGATGAAGGTGTCCCGATGATGTTCCCCTGGGCCAATCTGTTGGATTCCATCCCTCCGCCCCAAGTTGTTCCTTTCGGTGACCTTGCTTCGGGCTAACCTCTCTCGCAGTGTCCTGGGGATCACCCTGTGACCTCCCACTGGTGTCCTAGCCCTTGCATATCGTCGGCTTGGCTGCATTTACACGGTATGGTTGCAGTAGCTGATGTCTTCTCTAGTGCCTTGGGGGGCTCTGCTAGGGTAGCGTCTGGTCATAACTATTACCGGTGGGCTATTCCCAATGCTAGGGGAAGATGCTATGTTTTAGGTCTGGCCCTAGCCCGAGCTCCAGGGGTGGCGGTTTCGGGTCTGGGTGAAAGCTTTGTAGGATCTCGGTCCCTGCCGACGACGATGACGTGTTCTTGCGCCATTCACCTTCTTGGAGGCGTCGCCGTAAGACCCCCCTACCTTTGGCTCCTCAAGTTCTGCTAGGCTGCTGACCCGTCCTCGAGTTCCCCGTGGGCTTCACTCTTGGCATGGTGGAGGCTTGTTGGTGCGGACTTACCCGAGATTACTCCGGTGCAACAAAAGACAAGGATCTCTCATCTTGGATCAAGCTGATGCCCCGTCTCGACATTTTCTGTGTTATCTTTTGTTGTGTTTTGAGGTGGGCGCTTTGGGCGTGTGTGTGTTGTAACTCCTAGCCGGTTGTTGGATTCGTTAATTCAAAGTCGGGCTCATTTCGAGCCTTCCGTCTAGAACTCAAGATGCATGTGAGTCTACTGCTATTTAGCTGCTCAACGCGCCGGCCCGTGACCAAGATGACTCATCTCTGACAGGCCGCCTCCGTCACCCGGCGCCAATGGCGGCTGGTCACGCCCACGGCAACACACTGTTCTGGTCACCGCCGCCTAACAACCGCTGTTAGAGACGAGAAGATAGTCAATCCTTCCAGTCGTGCTTCTGTTGGGTTCGCAGCATAGAAAATAAAAAAATTCCTACGATGGAAACTATACACCAAGATCTATCTACTAGATACAAGCAACGGGTGGATATACATCCATGGAGAACTTACCCTCGAAGACAACAAATCTTTGTTAACGAGTTGGAACTCGTGGATGATGTAGTCGTACGCTTGCCGATCTCAAGATCGTGTGGAAGTCCTAGCGCCGTAAATCAGCAGCGCATCCGTCCTCGCACACACGTTCAGGCCACCGAACAACCTCCACCTCCTCGCTCCAGCGAATCAGCGGAAGCAGCAACTCCTTCCAGACACAATGCCACTGGGAACATGTATCTCGCTATCCGAGACCACGGGGGAATATATCTAGAGGGGGAGAGAGATCCTTCACGAGGAGGTGTGATTTGTGAGGGAGGAGAGAGGGCCTTTTATAGGAGAGGGGGCTCCTCCCCTCCCATGTCCGACGCCCATGGGGGGTGCCCCCACCTCTTCCTCATTCATGTGGTGGAAGCTCCATTCACATCAATTTAGCCTCCACCCAAAGTTCCACTCACATGCATTAAATTTCCACCAAATTTAATGCAACTCTCATTTAATAAATCTCTTTTATTTATTTTATTCAGAATTTTGTTAATTAATTTAATTAACAAACATTCACATAAAACCCCTTGTAACATTTCAATATCACATGCGGAACCAGTTTCTGCAATTTCACCCAAAACAATTCTGGTTTCCATCGAAATAATTCTAGCGCTTTGCAATTCTTTCTATGAAACATATGTGCTCCAAAATGGTGTTTGGCAACCCTTAAGTGTGTAACCCTACGGTTCGCGAATAATGCAAACATGATTGAGACTCCTCTCAAATCAATAATCAAAAGCGGGACCTGGAGATCCATCCTAACTCCTGCACATTCAATGATGACTTATGTGATTGTGAGAACCTTTAACGCTAGTAATTTAATCCCTTTTGTCTCGTGATATATTACATGTCCGAGATTCGATCATCGGCATCCAAATACCTAGTTTGATCTCGTTACTGACATGCACTCTTTTCTCGTTCCCGTGATATAACATTCTAGTGATCACATCACTTGCTTGCAAGCTATCTTAATGTGATATCACCGAGAGAGCCCAGAGTATATCTATCCGTCATCAGGATTGACAAATTCCACTCTTGATCCATGAGCCTCAACATAATATCTTCGGAGTATCTGAACCCACCTTTATAGTCACCCTTTTACGGTGTGACGTTTGATGTTATCAAGTTACCCTTCTGATGTTAGCAATTAACATGATCTCATGGTCTAAGGACTAAGATTACTTCGTATGATGTTATAGCAATATAAACATAATGACTTTGATCGTAATGCTATACTTCGGATGAATGTTCATCACATCATTTCACAAATGCTGTGACCTTATTATTAACAACATCCAATGTCCATGATCAGGAAACCTTGATCATCTTGTTAATCAACAAGCTAGTCTATAAGAGAGGCATAACTAGGAACCCTTTTTGTATATTAAACACACATGTATTGATGTTTCCTATCAATACAATTATAGCATGCAAAACATCGCATCCCCAAACTTTAAGAAATGACAACTTAGGTTTGTTTCCAAACCATAATTCATACGGTGTCGTTTCAACGGATTTAGATGGCGCCCGATTTAAAGTGAATGCAACGGTTTCCAGTGCATAACCCCAAAATGACAGTGGCAAGTCAGTCAGAGACATCATAGATCGAACCATATCCAATAAAGTATGATTACGACGTTCCGACACACCATTATGTTGTGGTGTTCCGGCAGGCGTGAGTTGTGAAACTATTCCACTGTCTTTCATATGTGTGCTAAACTCGTAACTAAGATACTCTCCTCCACGGTCGGACCGCAGAAATTTGATCTTTTTGTTATGATGATTTTCCACTTCATTCTGAAATTCTTTGAACTTTTCAAAGGTTTCAGACTTATGTTTCATCAAATAGATATACCCGTATCTACTCAAATCATTGATGTCTACGCACTTCTATTCTTGTAGACAGTTATTGGTCCTCCAAGTGCAGAGGTTTGTAGAACAGCAGCAAGTTTTCCCTTAAGTGGATCACCCAAGGTTTATCGAACTCAGGGAGGAAGTGGTCAAAGGTATTCCCTCTCAAACAACCCTGCAATCAAGATACAAGAAGTCTCTTGTGTCCCCAACACACCCAATACACTTGTCAGGTGTATAGGTGCACTAGTTCGGCGAAGAGATAGTGAAATACAAGTGGTATAGATAATTATAAGTGGTAACGGTGATAGAAGATAACTTGATGGCGTGGAAGAGACTAAAAGCAAACTGAAATAAAGATGGCAGCAAGCAAACATGTAACAGATCTAGTTGCAAACGGTGTTTCAATGCTAGAAACAAGGCCTAGGGATCATAGTTTCACTAGTGAACACTCTCATATAAATATTATCTCGTTATGATACTATGCTGAACTACTCTCCGGTTGGACACTCTAATCGATGGTAGGGCTATAACAGCACACCTCAAAGTTCATCTTTCCCATCTAGAAAACCCCACACTGTCACCTTGAGTACTAGATGAGTCCAACAAACACCACAATTTCATAAAGACATCCAACTCCAAATATAACTCATAACAAGTATTTGTAATCTCTAGCCTAAGTGCCACCATGGTGTGCACGCTGTCACTTTCACACATATGGGGAGAGCAGAGATCTATTAAAGCACTTGAGTAGCAAGGTAGATCTATAGATTACAAGCTCATGATCTCAATAAGATCATGCATAGAGAGAGAGATGAACACATAGCTACTGGTAGAACCCTTAGCCTCGAGGAAGAACTACTCCCTCCTCATCATGGGAATAAGCAACGGTGATGGAGATGGCGGTGGAGATCGATGGAGATGGCTCCGGGGGCACTTCCCCGTCCGGAGGTGCTTAACAGAGACTTCATCCCTCGAATCTCCCCTTCGGTGGTGCAGCGCATGTGAGCTTTTCGTGGATTCGATTGACTATTTAGGGTTTTGGTATCGGAGGCTCTTATAGGCGAAGGAGGCAAGGTCGGTGGGCCGGGGGCCACACCATGCCTGGCGCCAAGGGGACCCGCGCCTAGGGGTGGTGTGGCCACCCTATGGCCCCTCTCCGACTCTCCTTCTGGCTCCATGAGTCTTCCGGGAAAATAGTAACTTTGGCTTTTGTCCCGTCCAATTCCGAGAATATTCATTTTTTGACTTCCTGGAACCAAAAACAGCAGAAAACAGGCAACTGACACTTTGGCATCTTGTTAATAGGTTAGTCCAAGAAATCATATGAAAAGTACTCCAAAGTTGGAACAAAACACAAGAAAGTAGATAAAACCAAGCATGGAACATAAAAAATTATAGATACATTTGCAATGTATCAACATCCCCAAGCTTAACTCCGTCGTCTCGAGTAGGTAAGTGATAAAAAGAAAGAATAATTTTTGAGGTGGCATGCACCATCATAAACTTGATCAAAGTATTTGTAAAACATTGATAGCTGGGATCATAGTACTTCAATCATAACATGAAAGACAAATTTCTAGCAATAAGACAAAGCAACTAAGTTGCAACATGAAAAGGCATAAACAAAAGATTCATGAATAACAATGCTTTGCAAGACGTTTGTTTGTTTCACATAAAGAAAACATAGCATAATAGTATTCAGCTTGTCCCTCAATAGAGTAGCAAATAGAAATGCATAGGACACCTTCAAAGTTCATAAGAGTGACTAGATACAAATAGTTTAAAACAAGCAATATCAAGTTATGCATCAATCAACTAGTCTTGGGACAATGCACATAGAACTAAGAATGGCCACTATGATCTCAAAGTAGGTGCATAAAGGTAGAAGGTGGAGACTCAATATAATGGTGGAAGAAAGGCCTTCATAGAAGGAAGTAGGGATTCAAGTCTCATAAAGAGCTTCCAAAAATTATGGTACTTGTAGCTTTCAGCTCTCATTGCCCCTATCATAAGCATCTTGAAGTGATTAAGGTTAAAGTGAACAAACTATGGTGTACATGCTTGATGAAGTATAAGTCAGAAATCTCATGTCCCTTGTATACGAGGGCCGCTCCTCATGCTACTCAAGTTTAGTCACCGGTAATTGCTTGTCATTGTAAGTATATGTGTATCATAGAGAACCACCAACGGGGTACCCCTTGCCCGATGATACGGAAGAATCCCCATATCAAAATGACAAGGCAAGCAGACAACGAGCATCTTAGCATTCTTCTTATTTACCATGGGAATATGGTGCTTTTTTCTCTCTTTCCTCTTTTCATAATCTCTTTTTTTCTCTTTTTTCTCAACATAGGACTCTTTTTTTATAAGAAGAATGCTTCATAGACAGCTCATTATGGTTACGCTACAGGTTTCCACCATGTCAGCATGGATTAGACCAGCGGCCCAGGCGTTTCTCTAACACATATACATAACTCCATGGACTTAAAAGCTCCCCTTTCATTTCACACCGACGACATCCATATAGAAAAGAGCATGATATCAACTAGGTACAAGTACCAAGTGCAATGTTGAAAGCGTTCCCCATGAAAACATGGTTCTGCTAATTCCCAACAAATAAGTGCAAGCATATACAACATAGAAGACACAATGGTTCAAGTTTATTACGGGCAAGTAAAGTAAAGTGTGCCATCAAGTTCGTGAGAGCTTTAATCACTAGTTTTCTCATAACAAGTTTAATTTGGAAGGTAAACAAAATCATGAATATACTTGGAATAGCATAAGCTAGTAGGTAGGTATGGTGGACTCTTTGTAATAACTTGGTTTAAGGAGTTGGATGCATGAGTGGAACTCATACTTGGTTGTGGAGGCTAGCAAAAGACTGGGAGCGACAAACTAAGAGAGCAATAATGGCCATAATCATGCAGAGCGACAAAACATCATTGATCAAAGCATAAAGTGATACTACAAGTTGAAAACTAAAGGATCATAAAGCTATGGTGACTTGAGATAGTCATAACATGGTGTGAGCATGCGCCAAGTCAACCCAAATAAAGCATCAAAGGAGAATACCACTATACTATGCTTTAATATGCTAAAACAACGCATGATTCATCCAAGGCACATTAAGCAATCTCAATTGTTTATAACAAGTCATGCTAAAGCAAAGAATACTAAGCATAAAGCCAAAACAATATCAAGCATGGCATGACAAAGCATAGGCCACAGTCAAAAACAAACTCTCTTTACCACTTAAGCATGAATTGTTCCTACTCTTTTCCAATCCAAACCAAACTATTTGAAAACCAATGTATGAAAGAGGGGGTCCAACCAATTTATTCAGCAAACTAAGCAAACAAAAAACCAAAACGAAAACAAAAAAGAAGACGCTCCAAGAACAACACAACTGTGCATGAAACAATAAAAATGAAGTGTTTGGAAGAAACCTGGGATTTTTATTGATGAAGAGGAGGATGCCTTGGGCATCCCCAAGCTTTGACGCTTGTACTTATTGGATATTTCTTGGGGTGACACGTGTGGCATCCCCAAGCTTGAGCTTTAGTCCATCCTTCATCTCATTACTCATTCCTTCCATACACCTGAAATTTTTCCTTCATACAAAACTTCACACAATCTTTATTAGCAACATTAGTGCACTTAAGATAAATAAGTCTTAAGGTTCAGTTCTAACACCAAATAAACTTCCATTAGAGCACTAGCTACTGTAGCACTTCTTTCAAAAATCTCAATTCCCCAAAAGAACTCAAAAAGGAACCCACAAGAAGCAAATGCAGAAAATGGCAGAAATCTGTCAAAACAGACCAGCAGGTAAAGACGAATTTTTTCGAAGACCTTCTGTTGCTCAAATCAAAAAGTGTTGAACTAACTAAAGTTAGATAACAACCTGGGTCAGAAGCACAAAAAATTACAGCTCAATACGACATACAGAGCTCTCTCACGAATGTTTATGGTGAAGCACAAAAATCTGTTTCGGGACAGCAACTTTCCCAATCATTACTTCTCTCTCATTAGAGGTTACTCTTGGCACAAAAAGCAAATAAAAAGGATAAGGAGCGGTTATTACTGACTCATCTAAAACTTTTGGGTTATCTCCCAATAAGTACTTTTCTTTAACGCCTTTAAGTTAGGCATAAAAAGCAAGAAAGAATCAAGTGTTCTCAAATGAAGAAGCATTAAGATTAATACCAGAAATATCATCAACAAGGCAAGGTATATCATCCAAATAAGTTCTAGAGGATCCTCTCTCAATGCTCTTAGGTTCACTATTCTCATCAAAAGGGTTTGCTGGAACAATTCAATCAAGATTCTTTTCTATGGCATCATGTATTGCTACTAGTTTAAAAGGTATTGGTATCTTAGGTTCCTCCCCATTAGGTTCAGTTTTGTTCATCTTTTCTCATGTACCAACAACATCTACACATGAGCCTAGCATATTGAAACATTCAAAGACTTTCCTAGCTTCCTTGGCAACATCATAGAACTCCTTAAACAAAGTTTCTAGAATAAAATCCCTCTTTTCAGGGTCCTCAATTTCTTTAAGCTTAAGAAACATTACTTGCATTAAGGGGTTGAGGTTAAAAAACCTAGCTTCTAACATATGAATTAAAGAAGCTACAGCAATCTCATAGTTTGGAGCAAGTTCTGCAAGGGATCTATCCTTAGTATCTTCATGTTTGCTAACATGATTAAAGAATTCTTCAATATTATCTTTCCCAATTATGGAACCACTACCAATTGAATGGTCTTTCAAAGTGAAATTAGGGATCAACATGGTGAGCTAAGGAAGAGGTGACAACTAAAGGAGACTTAATTTTTTTGTGTTTTTGAATAAGAAAGCAAACTAGTAAAACTAATTTTTTTGTGTTTTTGATAAAGAAACAAGCAAACAAAACAAAAAGAAACTAAGCAAAACAAAAATAACAAAGTAAAGAGATTGGTTATGAGGGACTCCCCTTGTGAAGATGTCCTTGACTCCCCGGCAACGGCGCTAGAAAAATGCTTGATGGCTCTGTGTATGGCGCCAGAAAAATGCTGGAGCGGTGTTGATGTAGAGCTCGTTGGGAACCCCAAGAGGAAGGTATGATGAGCACAACAGCAAGTTTCCCTCAGTATGAAACCAAGGTTTAATCAAACCAATAGGAGCAAGGAAACACCCCAAAGGTGTTACTAGCTGAGCTTTGGCAGGCGCACTACCGGTGCTAGTAGCAACGTGGAGACCTGCACAACACAACCACAGAACTCTGTCCCCAACTTGCGATGAGGTTGTCAATCTCACCGTGTTTTGTGGAAAACAAAGGATTAAACGTATCGAATGGAAAGAGGTAATAGTTTGCAGAAAGTAAACACAAAGCACTAAAAGTTTATAGATTATATGTAAAAGAAAAGGACCGGGATCCATAGTTCACTAGAGGTGGCTCTCCTTAAGATAGATAATATGCTGGGTGAACAAATTACAGCGAGGCAATTGACAAACATCGAGAAAGCAACACATGCATATACTAATCATCTTGACTCCTTTGAGACTTGATTGGGCATTACAACATTATACATAGACCGCCATCTAACTGCATCTATGACTAATAATGCACCTTCAGGTTATCATCCGAACCCCCTCCAGTATTAAGTTGCAAGCAATAGATTATTCTTTACGAGCTGCGTGTAAAGTAAACAATACGATTGTTCTATGAACAAAGGATTGTTGTTTTCTCCCTAGTAGCAACAACACATCTAGTACCTTAGAGATTTCTGTCACTTCCCCAGATTACCAGAGGCATGAACCCACTATCGAGCATAAATACTAACTCTTGGAGTTGCTAGCATCTACTTGGCCAAGATAGCTACTAACAACGGAAAGCATGCAAGATCACAAATAACAAAGACATGATAGAATCAATAATCAATCTGAAATAGCATCTCAATATCCATCGGATCCCCGCAAACACAACATGTATGATTACAAATAGATGATCTTGATCATGAACGGAACTCACAAGATCTAAACATGAAAGCACAAAGGAGGAGAACCAGCCATCTAGTTACTACATGGATCCGTAGTCCAAGGATGAACTACTCACGCATCACACCGGAGGCTTGCATGGTGATGAAGAAGGCCTCCAGGGTGAATTACCCTCTCCGGCAGGGTGCTGGGCAGAGCTTTGATGACCCACAAGTATAGGGGGTGTATCGCAGTATTTTTGAGGGAAGTGAAACCCAATTTATTGATTCGACTCAAGGGGAGCCAAAGAATACTTATCAGCCTTAACAACTGAGTTGTCAATTCAGCTGCACCTGGAAACAATCTTGCTCACAGCAGTTTATCAGTAGCAATAGTTTTGTAGTAGGAATAGTAAAGTAACAGTAGCAGCAAAACAAAGACAGTAGTAACAAAAGCAATAAACAGTGGGATTCGAGTGCGGTAGGCATAGGGATGGATGGACGGTTGTTGCATGGACAAGACAATTCACATAGCAATCAGAACATAGGGAAATTGCAGATAAATAAGATAAAGCATCCAAGTACTAGACAATCCCAGGCATGTGTTCCATATATAGTCATACGTGCTCGCAATGAGAACTTGCACAACATCTTTTGTCCTGCCAGCCCGTTTGCAGCGGGGCCTCTAGGGAACTACTGGCAATTAAGGTGCTCCTTTTAATAGAGCACCGGAGCAAAGCATTAACACTCCGTGAACACATGTGATCCTCACATCAAAGCCTTTCCTTCCTGGGCCCGATTTACTCGCCGGGACCATAGGTTCCGGACAACGACGTGTGTATACAACTTGTAGATAAGACCAGAAACAATACTATCATAATGAATCAATAATAAGTTCAGATCTTAAATCATGGCACTCGGGCCCTAGTGACAAGCATTAAGCACAACAAAGTTGCAGCAAAGTCATAAAGCACTAATAGAGATACTAGGCACTATGCCCTAACAATCTGATGCTATTACATGAACGATCTCATCCAATCCCTACCATCCCCATAGCCTACAATGGGGGATTACTCACTCATAGATGGAGGAAACATGGATGGTCGATGAAGATGATGGTGGAGATCGATGGAGATGGCTCCGGGGGCACTTCCCGTCCGTGACATCTTGCCTAACAGAGACTTTCTCCCCGAATCTCCCTTTAGTGGCAGCAATGGAACTTTTCTAGAAAACGTCGAACCCTCGAAGTTTTTAGGTCGGAAGGCTTCTTATAGGCAAGAGGGAGACCGAGGTGCTGGGCCACCACACCAGGCCTGGCGCCAGGCCCAGCCCGCGCTGGGTGTGTGGCTAGCCCCTCCTCCGCCTCAGATCTCGCTCGATGAGTCTTCTGGAAAAATAGGCACTTTGGCTTTTGTCCCGTCCAATTCCGAGAATATTCATTTTCTGACTTTCCTGGAACCAAAAACAACAGAAAACAGGCAGCTGGCATTGTGGCTCTTGTTAATAGGTTAGTCCAAGAAATCATATGAAAAGTACTCCAAAGTTGGAACAAAACACAAGAAAGTAGATAAAAACAAGCATGGAGCATCAAAAATTATAGATACATTTCCAATGTATCAACATCCCCAAGCTTAACTCCTGCTCGTCCTCGAGTAGGTAAGTGATAAAAAGAAAGAATTTTTGAGGTGACATGCACCATCAAAGACTTGATCAAAGTATTTGCAAACATTCAAAGCTGGGATCATAGTACTTCAATCATAACATGAAATACAAAGTTCTAGAAATAGGCAAAGAAACTATGATGCAACATGAAAAGGCACAAACAAAAGATTCATGAATAACAATGCTTTGCAAGACGTTTGTTTGTTTCACATAGAGAAAACATAGCATAACAGTATTCAGCTTGTCCCTCAATAGAGTAGCAAATATAAATGCATAGGACACCTTCAAAGTTCATAAGAGTGACTAGATACAATAGTTAAAACAAGCAATATCAAAGTATGCATCAATCAACTAGTCTTGGGACAATACACATAGAACTAAGAATGGCCACTATGCTCTCAAAGTAAGTGCATAAAGTTAGAAGGTGGAGACTCAATATAATGGTGGAAGAAAGGCCTTTTATAAAAAGGAAGTAGGGATTCAAGTCTCATAAAGAGCTTCCAAAAATTATGGTACTTATAGCTTTCAGCTCTCATTGCCCCTATCATAAGCATCTTGAAGGTGGTTAAGGTTAAAGTGACACAACTAAGAGGATATGCTTGACAAGTTATAAACCAAAATCTCATGCCCCTTACTTACGAAGACCGATTCTCATGCTACTCAACTTTAGTCACGAGTAAACTCTTGTCATTGTAAGTATATGTGTATCATTAAGAACCGCCAACGAGGTACCCCTTGCACATGATACGGGAGCTTTCCCATAATCAAAATGACAAGGCAAGCAAACAATGAGCATCTCAGCGATCTTTTTATTTGCTATTTGCATAGGTTTTTATTGAGGATGCTTCATAGAATGCTCATTATGGTGATGCTGCAAGTTTCCACCATGATTAGGCATGGCTTAGGCTAGCGGCCCATGCGTTTCTCTAACACACATACAAACTCCATGATCTTACAAGTTCCACTTTTATTTCACACCGTTGGGATCCGTAAGCAAAAGAACATGATATCAATGGGGTACAAAGTACAAGTGCAATGTTGAAAGCGTTCCCCATGAAACATGGTTCTTCTAACTTCAACTTATAAAGCGCAAGCATATACGCAACAAAGAAGGACCCAATGGTTCAAGTTTATTAGAGGCAATAAAGTAAAGTGTGCCATCAAGTTCGTGAGAGCTTTAATCACTAGTTTTCTCATAACAGGTGGAAGGTAAACAAAAGCATGAATATACTTGGAATAGCATAAGCTAGTAGGTAGGTATGGTGGACTCTTTGTAATAACTTGGTTTAGGGAGTTGGATGCATGAGTGGAACTCATACTTGGTGGTGGAGGCTAGCAAAAGACTGGGAGCGACAAACTAAGAGAGCAATAATGGCCATAATCATGCAGAGCGACAAAACATCATTGATTAAAGCATAAAGTGATACTACAAATTGAAAACTAAAGGATCATAAAGGCTATGGTGACTTGAGATAGTCATAACATGGTGTGAGCATGTGCCAAGTCAACCCAAATAAAGCATCAAAGGAGAATACCACTATACTATGCTTTAATATGCTAAAACAACGCATGATTCATCCAAGGCACATTAAGCAATCTTAATTGTTTATAACAAATCATGCTAAAGCAAAGAATACTAAGCATAAAGCCAAAACAATATCAAGCATGGCATGATAAAGCATAGCCACAGTTAAAAACGAGCTCTTTTTACCACATAAGCATGAACTTTCCTACTCTTTTCCAAACCAAACCAAACTATTTGCAAACCAAAGTGTGAAAGAGGGGGGTCCAACCAACTTATTCAGCAAACTAAGCAAACAATGCAAACTAAAAACCAAAACAAAAATGAAAAAGAAGACGCTCCAAGAACAACACAACTGTGCATGAAACAATAAAAATGAAGTGTTTGGAAGAAACCTGGGATTTTTATTGATGAAGAAGGGGATGCCTTGGGCATCCCCAAGCTTTGACGCTTGTACTTCTTGGATATTTCTTCGGGTGACACGTGTGGCATCCCCAAGCTTGAGCTTTAGTCAATCCTTCATCTCATTACTCATTCCTTCCATACACCTGAAATTTTTCCTTCATACAAAACTTCACACAATCTTTATTAGCAACATTAGTGCACCAAGATAAATAAGTCTTAAGGTTCAGTTCTAACACCAAATAAACTTCCATTATAACACTAGCTACTGTAGAAATTCCCTCAAAAAGCTCAATTCCCCAAAAGAACTCAAGAAGGAACTAATAAGAAGCAAATGCAGAAAATGGCAGAAATCTGTCAAAACAGACCAGCAGGTAAAGACAATTTTTTTAGAAGACCTTATGTTGCTCAAATCAAAAAGTGTTGAACTAACAAAAGTTATATAAGAACCTGGGTCAGAAGCACAAACAATTACAGCTCAATCCGACATACAGAGATCTCTCAGGAATTTTTACGGTGAAGCACAAAAATCTGTTTCGGGATAGCAACTTTCCCAATCATTACTTCACTCTCATTAGAGGTTACTCTTAGCACAAAAAGCAAATAAAAAGGATAAGGAGCGGTTATTACTGAAGTAATAACTTCCAAGACTCAACTAAAACTCTTGGGTTGTCTCCCAACAAGTATGTTTCTTTAACGCCTTTAAGTTAGGCAAAAGCAAAAACTAAAAATGGATAAAATGGAAGTAAGCGGAGATAATCATGGTGGAAACATTGTTTTGTTTAATGAAATCCTTTTGTTAACAAGGTTGATCAGGTCTTGTTACCAAAACAATTCCATATGAGACCAAACTTTGTATTTCACTAATGATTATGTTACCTCAACCTTGATAGCAATGGTCCCAATCATAATAGTTTCAAATTTTTGTCTTCATATGGGACAATATATTTCTCCAACTTGGATGCCCTCAACATGTTCAATTGAATTCAAGCCATAAGTCCTTTCAATCTACTTGGGGAAATAGACAATGTGTTCATTGAAGGTCACCTTCCCTTGATTACAATTAAAACAACTCCTGCAGTATTTAAGAAAAGGTCTCCCAAGAATAATAGACATAATATCATCTTCAGGCATAAAAGTTTGAGAGGATGCTCTCATAAGAAATATGAAGTGAAGTAAAAGAGAGCATCAAGAAGAAAATCCAAAACACATTTAAGTCTAACCCATTTCCTATGCATAGGAATCGTGTATGCAAATAAATTTGCAAAGAGCAAAGTGACAGGCATAGGAAGATAAAACAAGAGTAACTTCAAAACTTTCAGCACATAGAGAGGTGTTTCAATACCATGAAAACTTCTACAACCATATTTTCCTCTCTCATAATAATTTTCAGTAGCCTCATGAATAAAATCCACAATATAACTATCACAAAAAGCATGCTCTTCATGATCTACAAGCACTAGAGCTTTATCATAAACATCTTCAAAATAATCCTTAGGAACATAACATTCATCCTACTTTAGTAAGCATGGAGGACAATCAAATAATGTAAGGGATAAAGAGTTACTCTCATTAGAAGGTAGGCATGGGTAGCTAATCCATTCTTCCTCCTTTTGTTCATCACTCTCATTCTCTTTTTCATCTAATGAGATTTCAGGTTCATCAATTTCTTCTTCCATAGGATCCTGCAAGGCATTAGTCTCTTCCATTTGTGGAAAGCATCTATTGGTATATTCAAGAATATAGCCGTTTTCTTCCTTGTAATTCTGAAAGCAAAATTTAAGTATACCATAAACCTCATACTTATAAGGTGAATCATCAATATTTTCAAGCAAACTAGCAAGTTCAAATGCACCCTTCCAAGCAATAAATTCCTCAATTTGTTCCACATCATAAAGATCATAATTTCCCTTAACATAGGAAGATATGGTAACATTATCATTATACTCACATTGAAAAGGGAGGTGTTTGTACCTCCTACAACAACAAGATTTATCAAAGCAATACGTAACATTATAAGTAGAGCACGCATTTCTAGCAATGGTATACAATCTATCAATCTGTCCCCATAAGTGTTTCCCTTTTTGTGATAAGCGGTGTTCCTTATAATAATATTTTTCATCTTCCGTGAACCTACCTTGCCAATAAGCTTCAGTTTCAAAGAAACCAACCATTGACAACAAGCATGATAAAGCAAGACAATAACAGACCAACGAAAATAACAACTAGAGTAGGAACTAATTTCCACTTTTGTAGTTTTAAGCATTGACAGAAGCTCGGGAAGAGACTTCTTCAAAACCCTGCATGTTATAGTTCATCACGAAGCTCTTGTAGCTAGGTGGCAGAGATTGGAGAACACGGTGTATGCCTAGGTCAATGGGAATCGATATTCCCAAGGACACAAGCTTATCAGTGTACCCAGACATTTTGAGTACATGCTCACTATCAGAGTTGTTCTCCTCCATCATGCAGCTAAAGAACTTTTTAGAAGCATTATAACTCTCTACGGCAGCATGGGTATCGAAAATCATTTTCAATTCTCCCATGGTATCAAAAGCATTGCCATTTTCGAAACGCTTTCGAAGTTCTGGCTCTAGCCCATACAGTATGCCGCAATGAACTAAGTTGTGGTCCTCCTGACGAGTTATATAGACATTCTTTTCCTCGTCAGGGGCATCAGGAGCTGGTGGGGGGCCTAGTGGCGCTTCTAGCACATATTGCTTTTGTGCAGCAGTGAGGAGAATCCTCAAATTCATGACCCAGTTGGTAAAGTTGCTACCATTTGCTGCAAGTTTCTCTTTCTCCATGAACATATTGAAATTGAAATAAGGTGGTGCCATCTACAACAGAATTTGTGAACTTTATTTAGACTAAGTTTATGATAGATTGAGTTCAACTAATCCAAGTTACTAATGAACTCCCACTCAAAAACGACATCCCTCGTGTCCTTTTGGTGATTACATGAACCAAATCCACTACACCAAGTCCGATCATCACGTGAGTCGGTGTAGCTTCAAAGGCGAGCATCTATATGGGCATCATATCAACTATATGACTCATGCTTAACCTTTCGATCCGTGTTTGATACATTGCAAATGTATCTATAATTTTTGATGTTCCATGCTTGGTTTTATCCACTTTCTTGTGTTTTGTCCATACTTTGGAGTACTTTTCATATGATTTCTTGGACTAACCTATTAACAAGAGCCACAGTGCCAGCTGCCTGTTTTCTACTGTTTTTGGTTCCAGGAAAGTCAGAAAATGAATATTCTCGGAATTGGATGGGACAAAAGCCAAAGTACCTATTTTTCTGGAAGTCATCAGATGCCGTGAGACGAGAGAGAAGGGCTGGGGCCAGCCACACACCACTGCCGCCAGGCCAGCCAAGGCCAGGGGTGGTCAGCCGACCCTAGCACCCCCTATAAGATGCCCTCGGGATGAAAACCCTAAGGCCCGATCAAAAATCCACGAAAGAGTCTGTAGCCGCCGTCATCTCCATCCCTAGATCGGGAGGGATCTGAAGCTCTTCCCGGCACCCTGCCAGAGAGGGGAATTCAGCCTGGAGGCCTTCTTCATCACCATGCAAGCCTCTGGTGTGATGCGTGAGTAGTTCATCCTTGGACTACGGATCCATGTAGTAGCTAGATGGCTGGTTCTCCTCCTTTGTGCTTTCATGTCTAGATCTTGTGAGCTCCGTTCATGATCAAGATCATCTATTTGTAATTCTGCATGTTGTGTTTGCGGGGATCCGATGGATATTGAGATGCTATTTCAGATTGATTATTGATTCTATCATGTCTTTGTTATTTGTGATCTTGCATGCTTTCCGTTGTTAGTAGCTATCTTGGCCAAGTAGATGCTAGCAACTCCCAGAGTTAGTATTTATGCTCGATAGTGGGTTCATGCCTCTGGTAATTGATACGTCCATTTTGCATCACTATTCTATGTCTTAATTCACTATTATTCATTGATATATTTCGTATTGAGAGGTGATACTTATGTTATTTTATCTATTTTTGCATGGTTGATGACTTTTGGAGCATGGACCGCTGCAGTCAGGATTCTGATGGAAAAGGTGCTGTTTGGAGGCAAAATTCACGAAGACCAGAAAATCCGGGAAAATATACGGAAAATCCTATTTTTCTAGAAGACTCGGGATGCCAGAAGATGGAGTGGAAGTGGGCCACAGGGGCCCACACCACCCCATGGCACGGGCAGGCCTAGGCCACGCCTGGGAGTGGTGTGGCCGCCCTGGCCCACTCCAGCCTCTCCCCTCTGGTGTATATCAACCTCCCGAAACCCTAAGACTCAGGGAGCAACCACGGAAATATTCCGCCACCTCTATGGGGCGGAAAACACTGATAGAGAAAGATCTCTCCGGCAGATAGATTTCTGCCGGGGGAATTCCTTCCCGGAGAGGGGAGATCGTCGCCATCAACACCACCATCAAGCTGGACTTCATCGGGATCATCATCACCATCACCACCATCATCACCATCAACACCCTCATCACAATCTCCATATTGCTGTAACAATTGAGTTGATTCTTGCATAGTTCATAGGGGAAACTCTCCCGGTGTTGATTACTCTTTGTAGTTGATGCTATTGAGTGAACTGTTGAATTATTGTTTATGTTCAGATTGTTATACATCATTATTCCATCTCTGATCATGATCCATATGATGTCTTGTGAGTAGTTCGTTTTGTTCTTGAGGACATGGGAGAAATCTTGTTGTTAGTAGTGGAGTTGTGTTGAGAAAGATTCAATAGATTGTTATTTAAGTTGTGGTGTACTTCTTCTAGTGGTGTCATGTGAACGTCGACTACATGACACTTCACCTATATGGGCCTAGGGGAATTCATTGTGTATTTGGCTACTAATCGTAGGGGTTGCCGGAGTGACAGAAACTTGAACCCCTGTTAGGAAACCATTGCACAAGGGACGTAAGGGTCTTAGAGTTTAAAGCTGTGGTTAGGTTTCTACCTTAATTACTTTCTTGTACTTACGGATGTTTGCAAGGGGTATAATCACAAGTATGTATTAGTCTTGGATGGGTCGGTACATTAGCACAGGTTCACCCACACAACACTTAGCAAGCTAGAGAAGATTAATCAGCTATATTAAGCGAAAGCACTTGACAGTCTTCCCATGTGTCCTCGAGAACGTTTGGTCATCTACAGAAATACAACCGGCTTGTCCTTTGCTGCATAAAGGATTGGGCCACTTGCTGCATTTATTCCTTCTGTCTTTTATTTACTCGTACTTTGTTTACTTGCTTTATCGAAAACCCCTATTTGCAGAGAATTCCTGATCCATACCACTAGCCAGCACCTTCTGCTCCTCGTTGGGTTCGACACTCTTATTTATCGAAAATACTGCGATACACCCCCTATACTTGTGGGTCATCAAGACTATTTTCTGGTGCCGTTGCCGAGGAGTGAAGCGCTATTGGAGAGTGGAACTGGTAAAGGAAACTTCTACTGTGAGTATTGTTTACTTCTGTTAGTTGCTTTATTTTCGTTATGGATAATTCGCTGAGTTTCTTATTTGGTAACGCTTGGGAGAATGACAAAGGTAGAAAGTCAGGTATAAATTATGATTATGAATGCATTGAATCTTTTATGGGAACTGATGACTTTCAAAATATTAAAAATGCTTATGGTCTAGACTCTCAAGCTATTGCTTCTTATTTTAAGGCTTTTGCTTCCTATATTGAAGTGCCTAAAAAGAAGTGGAATAAGTATCATGAGCCTTATAAAGATATTGCTAAGAGTGTTCCTTCAAGAAATACTGAAGTTTATACTGCTAATCATGTTTTACCTAAACCTTATATTGAGAAAATGCCTTTTCCAGTTAAAGTAAAGGAACATTCTATGATAGCTAGTGTGGTTAATGAAAGTACTAGTAAAGCTATTGAACCTGATAAACAAATGGTTGATGAACCTATAATAGCAAATGTGAAAGACTTTGTCACTAATTATGAAAAAGAGGGACACACTATCCTTTGTAAGGATACCTCTAATATTGTTTCACAAAGTAGTGTTATGAGAGCTAATATTCCCGTGTTTTCTGTTAGAATAGGTGATCATTGCTATGATGGTCCTTGTGATAGCTATATTGTTAAGTTTATGCATGATACTGAAAGTTACTATGAGAGAGGGAAAAGTGTTCTTATGTATCTCAATAATATCAAGTTTCCTCGTTTTATGCTGAAAGTTTTTATGCTGCGCTTCTTTTGCCTTCTTATGCAAGTTGCCTTTGGTTTCAATAACTTGTTTGTTTACAAAATCCCCTTGCATAGGAAGTGGGTTAGACTTAAATGTGTGTGTTTTTGCTTCTTAATGCTCTCTTTCACTTCAATTCATATCCCTATGAGAGCTTCTTCAAAATTATCATGCCCATCTTAATGGCTATAAAGAAAGAGCTTTATGGGAGATAACCCAATTTGTTTTTTGCTTTTAGTTTGTTTTTATTTCTTTGAGTCTTGGAAGCTATTACTTCGGTAATAACCGCTCATTATCCGTTTTGTTTGGTTTTTGTGTCAAGATCAACCTCTAATGAGAGAGAAGTAAGATTTGGGGAAGTTGCTGTCCCGAAACAGATTTTTGTGCTTCACCGTAAAAATTCGTGAGAGATCTCTGTATGTCGGATTGAGCTGTAATTTTTTGTGATTCTGCCCCAGGTTGTTATTTAACTTTCGTTAGTTTTGCACTTTTTGATTTAAGCAACAGAAGATTTTCGAAAAAATTGATCTTTACCTACTGGTCTGTTTTGATAGATTTTGTCAATCTTGCATTTGCTTCTTTATTCGATTTCCTTCTTGAATTCTTTTTTGGGTTTTCGGAAGGAGTTGCTACAGTAGATTTTGTTTTGATGGTCTTCAGTTAAAGTTGGACTCAAAAGGTTTTATCACTTCACTTATACTAATGTTGCTAATAAGAACTGTGTGAAGTTTTGTGTGAAAGAAATTTCCAGGAAGTGGAGATAATGGTGTAATAAGGAAGAGAAGGGCTTTATGACTCAAGTAATAATTGTATGAAGATGAAGATATTGATATTCAAGAGATGACTCCGGAAGGATCCACTAATACCAAATTCAGAGACCTGCAGAGTCCGTTTCCAACTAGGTAACAGTTATGGTAAGAAAAGTTCCGCGAAAATACGATCCAACTATATTTTTGCTGTTTTTAGTCGATAAGGAAAGCTACGAAACGAAAAAGGGACGGAAACGGAGCCAGGGTGGCCCACACCACCCCATGGCGTGGGCCCACCCCTGGCCGCGCCACCAGTTGGTGAGGCCACCTAGGACTCCGCCTCTGACTCGTTTTCTCCCAGTACCTTCCTTTTGATGAGAAACTTCGTAATATATAACCCCCCGGATCTTCCGAGGTTCGTATATCGTGTTTTCGTCGTGCTTTTGTTTCGATCTGTTTCTGCCAGGTAGAATCCCAGATTTGGAGCCACAATGTCTTCCTCTGGATCATCCAAGGGAGATTCCTTAGAAGATATCATCAACCCATACATGAGAGAATTGAAGATTCATCCCAAGGAGTTGTTGCTCGAAGGTGGAGAGGTCCGGATTAAAGAGGTTCAAGGCCCTAAAGGTGAAGGAAGTCTAGAGGACAGGATGGAAGCACTGGAGCATGAAGTCTTTAGGTACAGGAAGATGGCGAGCGCGAAGTGGATATCATCCATAAGATTTGTTCCGAACTCATCACCGAGCACCAAAAGGAGACTGTTGAACTCAAAGACGAAGTCCTCTCACTCCGCCTGTTAGACTGTATATAGCTTCTGTATATGTGTACGTGTTTGTACCTATTGTAACACACCCATTATATATATGTGATAGGCCACCCCATTGAGGGTTGAGCTGGTTCCCCCAATTCTATTGTTTAACATGGTATCAGACTTGGTCACGACCCTCGCTTCCGCCTCCAAATCCTAGTCGCGCCGCCACCCCCGACGCCGCCGCTGCCGATCGCCATCGCCGCCTTCGCCCGGCCTCCGATCGCCGCTGCCGTTGTCATGTCGTGCGTCGCTGCCTCCGGCTCCACCAACGCGGGCTATCTGCCCGCCTCCCTCGCCGCTCTCCTCTCCCGGCCCCTCGACGCTGCCGCCATCCGGCCGCCCCCGATCGGGACGAGGAGCGTTAGCTCCTTCTTCTCCAACCATCCCCCGGTCCCTTCGTCACCGGGGCAATCACTAACGATCCACACGTCCAGCGACTCCTCGCCCACCTCACGGCCGCTGCCGTCTCACCGCTCACCTTCGCGCCCACGGCCTCCTCGACGGCCTGGACCGCTGGTTCCTCGGTGGCCGCGCCGATGCACCCTGCCCTCCCGGCACAAGCGCCTCCGGCAGGATCAACCCCAACCGTGACGCCCGCCTCTGTCCCGATAGCGTATCCGCCTCCGGCAGTCTTTTCGACGGGCTCGCTGCCTCCACCGTTTCACTTCGGCAATCTCATCACCGTCAAGCTCTCGCCGGATAATTATATTTTCTGGCGCGCGCAGGTTCTTCCGCTCCTTGGGAGTCATTACCTGCTCGGCTATGTCGACGGCTCCTTTCCTTGCCCCCCTCCGCGCTGGTGGACAGCGTCAACGGCCCGGTCTACAATCCGGCTCACCGTGTGTGGACGGGGCAGGATCAGGCGAACCTCTCTTCCATCCAGGGGTCGCTCACCCTGGTTGTTGCCGGGCTCATCGTCTTTGCCAAGACGTCTCATGAGGCATGGAAAATCCTCGAGCGCTCCTTCGCGTCGCAGTCGCAAGCTCGTGCCAGCTCACTTCGTCGCGAGCTCGGCGAGTGTGAGAAGCTCGACACCACCGCCACGGAGTTTTACAACAAGGTCAAGGCCCTTACTGACACGTTGGCGTCCATCAGACAGCCGCTCACCGACTCCGAGTTCAACTCCTTCATCGTCAACGGCCTCGATGAGGAGTACGATGGTTTGGTTGAGATCATCAACGAGCGAGGCAACACGACGCCCATGATGGCGCATGAGGTCTACTCCCGCCTTCTCCTCACCGAGCAGCGCGTCGAGGCGCATCGCGCCAATCGCAGCCGAGGTGGGGGATCCTCCGCGAACGCCGCCTACAGGAGCGGCCGCTCCTCCTCAGGTGCCCCGTCGTCCGCCTCGGGCAAGGGGCCCGCGCCGTCGCTCTCGCCTTCGCCTGGCTCCCCATCATCGCTGCCTTCTAGCGGGGGGCGGAGGTGTCAGCTGTGTGGACTTGATGGGCACTAGGCCTCCAAGTGCCACCGTCGCTTTCAGAAGAGCTTCCTCGGCATCGGCAACGACGGAAAGGATGTGTACAACGCTCAGCGCCAGGCGGCTATGGATGATAAACCGGCGCCACCACCGAAGCCCCAGGCGAACCTTGGACAGACTCAGTCCTATCCCATAGATCCATATTGGTACATGGACTCTGGGGCGACGGATTTACCAATGAGATGGGGAAGCTTCATACTCATGAGCCATATCACGGCACCGACAAGGTTCACACCGCCAATGGAGCAGGTATGCGCATCTCTCATATTGGTCAAGCATCTCTTCTTACTAGTCATGCCGATAGGAGTCTCCAACTTTGTAATATCCTTTGAGTACCATCTGTGACACGTAATCTCCTTTCCGTTCCTAAACTCGCCTATGATAATAACGTGTTTTGTGAATTTCATCCATTTGATCTTTTTATTAAGGATCGGGACACGAGGGACGTGCTCCTTAGTGGACGCCTTTGCCATGGTCTCTATCGTCTGGAGCATCCTGGAGTTTCTCACGTTTTCAGTGGAGTTCGTGTTTCGTCGTCACAGTGGCATGCTCGTCTTGGTCATCCTGCCACTCCTATTGTTCGCCATGTTTTGCGTCGTCATGAGCTTCCTATCATGCCTAGTAATACAGATGTAGCAGTGTGTGATGCTTGTCAGCAAGGGAAGAGTCATCAACTTCCTTTTTCGGAGTCTAGTCGTGAGGTGAAACATCCTCTCGAACTTGTTTTTTCAGATGGATGGGGCCCTGCCCAAACTTCTGTTAGTGGTCATAATTATTATATCAGTTTTGTTGATGCTTACAGTCGCTTTACTTGGCTTTATCTTATTAAGCGTAAATCTGATGTGTTTGATATCTTTGTTCAGTTCCAAAAACATGTTGAACGTCTTCTCAAGCATAAAATTGTTCATGTTCAATCGGATTGGGGTGGTGAATATCGCAATCTCAACTCGTTCTTCCAGTCGCTTGGGATCGCTCATCGTTTAGCATGTCCACATACACACCAGCAAAATGGCTCCGTAGAACATAAGCATCGTCATATTGTTGAAACTGGTTTAACTCTTTTGGCCCATGCATCGGTTCCGTTTTGTTTTTGGAGTGATGCCTTCACTACTGCCTGTTTCCTCATCAATCGTACTCCCACACGTGTTCTAAACATGAAGACTCCTGTTGAACTTCTTCTCAATGAACAACCTGACTACACATTTTTTAAAGTGTTTGGGTGTGCTTGCTGGCCGCACCTTCGCCCATACAATAAATGCAAACTAGAATTTCGATCTAAAAAGTGTGTCTTTCTTGGCTATAGTTCTCTTCACAAAGGATACAAATGTCTTCATATTCCCACTAATCGTGTCTATATATCTCGGGATGTTGTGTTTGATGAGCGTGTTTTTCCCTTTGCCAAGCTCCCTGTGTCCACCACTGAACTTCCATCCATGCATTCATCTTCCATTGCCTCTGACCAATTTGATGATGTTGCATACTCTCCTGTATTGTTGCCTAACCATGGTGCAGGAACTGGACGTGGGGCTCGTTTGGAAATTCTGGAGGCTTCCGAACCTCCATCACTGGCGTCATCCGATGTTCACGTCGATCCGTCTGTGCACATGCATGGCCTTGGGCACCGTGCCCATGCACGCCCGTTGTCATCTCCTGCCGCTGGGCTGCCCTCGCCGAGCCCCCGGCCATCTTCGTCCGCCTTCCCTATGTCGCCTCCGTCTGGGTTGTCTCCCTCGCCGAGCAGCCCAGCCCCTGCGACTCCCTCGGCGGGCTCCAGCTCGGCTTCTCCCACGTCAAGTGCGTCGCTGGCCTCTTCGACGTCAAGTGTGTCGCCTCGCAGCCTATCGCCCAGCCCCTCGCCGGCTGGGTCGTCGCTGTCACCATCGCCTAGCCCCTCGCTGGCTGGGCCCTCGCCGTCACCATCACCGAGTCCGCCGGCTCCTGTTTTGCGTCCCCCTACACGCAGTCGTAGTGGCATTTAATCGCCCCAAGGAGCACACTGACGACACGGTGGCTTGGCATGCTTCATGTATGAATGCTGCCATTGCGGATCCATCCTCCGAGCCCCGCACGTACCAGGCTGCTATGAGTATTCCTCATTGGAGAGAGGCTATGGAACAGGAGTATCGTGCTCTTCTTCGCAATGAGACATGGACTCTCGTTCCTCCACCACCGCGAGTTAATGTGATTGATTATAAGTGGGTCTTCAAAGTGAAGAAGCATTCTGATGGGTCTATTGAGCGCTACAAAGCGCGTCTTGTTGCTAGAGGATTTCGGCAACGCTATGGTCTTGACTATGAAGATACCTTCAGTCCAGTGGTCAAGCCTACTACCATCAGGCTTCTTCTCTCTATTGCTGTTACTCGAGGTTGGTCTCTTCGTCAACTTGATGTGCAGAATGCTTTCCTTCATGGTGTATTGGAGGAGGAAGTTTATATGTGACAGCCGCCTGGATTCTCTGATCCTGATCGTCCTGATCATATTTGTCGTCTTACCAAAGCACTCTATGGCTTGAAGCAAGCTCCTCGTGCCTGGCATGCTCGTCTTGCGACTGCCCTTCGTGCTCATGGTTTTGCACCTTCTACGGCTGATTCATCACTGTTTCTTCTACAGAAGCCCGAGGTCACTATGTACTTGCTGGTTTATGTGGATGATATTATTTTGGTCAGCTCCTCACAGTCAGCTGCTGATGCTCTTGTCCGCTCTCTTGGTACTGATTTTGCTGTCAAGGATCTTGGGAAGCTTCATTACTTTCTTGGTGTGGAGGTTGCTTCTCGTCGATGGCCTTATGTTGACACAAAGAAGTATTCACTTGGACTTGTTGCGGTAGTGGGATGCTCAAGTGCAAGGCAGCGACTACGCTTATGTCTAGTAATCGACAAGATCACTTCTTTGTTGATGGAGCTTCGTCTTCTCGATGCTCTGGTCTGAGTATTGTTGGTGGTCTCCAGATTTGTGATCACTAGACCAGATATATCTTATGCTGTCAACAGAGTTTGTCAGTATCTTCAGACGCCCCGTGACACTCATTGGTCAGCTGTTAAGCGTATATTACGCTATGTCCGTCTGACCGTGTCTCACGGGCTGCATATACGGCCGAACCCCTCCGGGGTCCTTTCGGCATACTCCGATGCGGATTAGGTGGCGATCCGATGACAAAGCGATCCACGAGGGCTATGCAGTGTTCTTTGGCTCTAGCTTGATCGCTGGAGTGCTCGGAAGCAGGCTCGTCTCACGGAGCGATCTTGAAGCCGAGTATAAGGATGTGGCTGATGCTACTGCAGAGATTATTTGGGTATAGTCCTTGCTTCAGGAGTTGGGTATATCTCAATCACAGCCTCCTATTCTTTGGTGTGATAACATCAGTGCTACATACCTTTCTGCAAATCCGGTATTTCATGCCCGAACGAAACACATCGAAGTTGATCATCACTTTGTACGGGAACGTGTGTCACAGAAGCGACTACAGATCAAGTTCATCTCTTCTAAGGATCAACTTGCAGACATCTTCACCAAGCCGTTACCTCTACCACAGTTTGAGGCCTGTAGGCGCAATCTTACCCTTCTAGATTCTTTAGGAAGTGGCTAAGATTGAGGGAGGGTGACGAGGGTTTAACTCGTTAATGCCCATTGTTATGGACTTGGGTTTTGGAGAAGGAGGGAGCACCGGAGACATCTATCGGCTAGCAAACAAGCACACAGGAGACAAAGGATTTACCCAGGTTCAGGCCTCGTAGAGGTCCCTACTCCTGCTTGTCTGCTCGTGGAATTATCGAGGGAGTCGAAAGTTACAATGATGCGCAGATGAAATCTGGCGAGGGTTGCGAAAACTAGGGTTGCGTGTGTCCTCCTCGCCGCCCCCTCCTAGCCTTTATATAGATAGGCTAGGTCTCGGGTAGCAGGTCAAGTCGGTTACAAGTTAGGGTTTTCCCCTTCAAACTTTCTATCTTTAGCTTCTTCTTGTCCTTCAAGCAATTGAGAGTCCATAGGTTACTCGAGTCCCTCCATCCGGGCCTTGGCGACACCGTGGGCCTGTACGTATTTGGGCCGTATATACCAAGTTCGAGTACCTGTAGGGTATACCCATGTCAGTAGCCCCCGAGTGTCCAGTGGAATCGCAGATTTGACTGGGGACTTTTGTAGCCTTCGAGTGCCTGAATGAGTATATTTCGATTGCTTTTATTTGTGTCATAGGGATTGTTGATATACGTGCCTGATATGACTGAAGTATCGGTATCAGTTAACCACCTTAGGGTGAAACAACGCAATCTACTCGATTTCGAGTCCTCGGGCTCGAATCCGGAAAAGTGTTGGTGTAATTCGACTCAGGCCGTGGAGGTCTTATAGGAATCGAATTCCAGTTATATGGGTGTGAGCACTTGACGCGTCCGTCAAGGCATATTCATCGTGCCTGTGGGCACGGATATGTTTCTGGTAGTGCGCAGTTAAATGCATTGCCAGGCCTTATGCAGGTCTTACCTTCACGCCGTAGGCGCGGCATCCGAATTTTATCACCGCGGAGACGATTCGGGTAACCCAGGAGACGCGGTCTCTTTGTAGGGTAAAAATTATGAGGCGGTGTCGCCATGAATTTCGAGTGTGGATGTCATCAACACATAGTTTTTTGTTCAAATAATCATAGGGTGCGCGACCAGCGCTCCCTATGGGAGTAGCCCCCGAGTGCCTGGTTGAGTCGAAGACTCAGGCAGGGACTAAAACTTTTTGATCGCTGTCATCTTTTGCTTGCTTGTTCGTTGATGACCCCGGTACTAAAACACTTTTGCGACTTCTGTCGTCTTTTGCTTACTTGTTTCAGTCGATGACTCAGGCAGCTAAAATATTTTCGCGACTGCTGTCGACTTTTGCCTGCTTGTTTCCGGCGTTCCCTATGGGAGTAACCCATGTTCATAATCGAACTGTGTTTCGAGTGGTTGGGTTTGCTTTTTGTGATTGTCCATGTTCCTGCAACAAGAAAAGAAAAATCGTAGGGGGCGCGGCCAGCGCTCCCTATGGGAGTAGCCCCCGAGTGCTTGGTGGAGTCGAAGACTCCAGCAAGGACTAAAAATAGTCGAAGTTCTCCATTGCATAGCCTTTGGTGACGTCAGTGCTGACGCTTGTATGACCTTAGTTGCCCGCGTGAGCGGTTTTGACGGGACGTGACGAGTTGTGGGTCCCACTTTCTGACTTTGATTTGACTGGGGCATGCGTAATCTTATTTTTAACTGTGCCTCCGCAATTTCCGCGCATAATGGTAGAAGTGGGGGGACGGTTCGCGCTTCCTCTTCTCCACGTGTCCTACGCGATGCATGCCACGCGTCCAATAGGGTTTTTGTCAGCCGTTGGATTGCATCTTCCAGGGGTTAAGTAGCGATGCCGTGGCGGTAATTTTCCCATCTGTGTTCTTTCTTCCTTGCTGCCATCGCCATTGCCCTTTGCTTTCCTGCTTTTCTCTGCGCCCATCTTCTCCACGACGCTGGACCAGCTTCGTTCGTTCCCCAGCTATTTTCTTTGCTCTCATCACTGTCGTGCAATGGGAAGAAGAAGGGCTGCCGCCGATTCATGACCACCCGCTGCAGCGAAGAAGAAAGGTGGCTCCGCTGCTGCGGCCACCAGCACCGCCGCCGCCGGGAAGAAGAAGGTCGCAGGCACCCGCGTGACTAATGGCGCGTGGCGCCCCTCCATCATCAAGGCGTCGGATCTCCGTCTTCTTCGCCAAGACGGAGTGATTTCTGCATTAGGCGCTGATTCGCGCGTCCCCAGCGGTGAGACCGTTCCTGTGCCTCCCGCTGGTTATCGAGTGATGTTTCTTGCATTCATCATTCGCGGTCTTTCCTTGCCTCTTCACCCCTTTCTTCAGGGTATTTTGTGTTTCTATGGGCTCCAGCTCCACCAGCTGTCCCCAAATTCTCTCCTCCACATCACCTGTTTCATCACTCTCTGCGAGTGTTGGCTCGGAATCGAGCCGCACTTTGGTCTTTTCAAATGCATTTTTAAATTGAAGCGTCAGTCCGCATCTGGCTCTTTAGTTTACAATGTAGGTGGTTGCGGAATCCATGTTGATCCATCCGCCACCTACTTTGATATCAAGCTCGCCAAGTCTGTCTAGGGATGGAGGGACAAATGGTTCTATGTGCGCGATCAGAAGGCCAGTGACGAGCACTTTGGACTTGCTCCCTTCGATCCCACGACTCCCTGCAAGAAGATGCGTTCTTGGAAGAACGTGATCTTGCCTTCCGAACTCGCGGAGACAGACGTGCTATATCAGCGCGTCTGCGACCTCGAGAGTCGCATAGGCGCAGAAGAGGGAGGCTGCGCCCTTTTCAGGACCTGGTTGCGTCGTCGCGTCTAGCCTCTCCAGGCCAGGGTCCATCCCATGTTCCAATGGGGTGGCTCTGATGATCCCACTCGCATGTATGCCGATGGCATGTCCGCGAGTGAGGTAGATAAGAGGGTGCGACTGGTCACGAAGTATACCCTCAAGGATGTTCTTCCGGACGAGCCAGTCGTTCCTCCTTTCGATGCTTCGAATACTCCTCCTGAGCTATGGTTGTGCCACGTAGTAGCGTATTTTTTTTCGATTGCGTCTTCTGGTACGTATCTGTTTTATTTTTGTATGCAGGAGTGGGCAGTATCGCCTTGCATGCCTCCCCTCCCTGAGGGGATTATTCCTCGTGAGGTTGTGGAAGAGGACCAGTCTGAGTCGACTGTCCCTTCTGATGTTGAAGAGGAAGCCCCCGAGTCCGAGAGTCCGGATACTCGCAAGTGTTCGCGCAGTGAGGATTCCGACGCGTCGACTCCTTCCAATCTAGGAGGCGCAGCTGTTGGCGCGGAGTCGCCAATTCCCGCAGTTCTAGTGAGGTCTGTGGCACCGTCTTCTCGCAAGAAGATGCGATTGCCCAAGGAGTATTCATCGGAATCGACAGAGGCAACATTTGATCTTGATAGACTTGACTGGTAAGTTTTGCTAGTGCATTCGTTCTTTGCTTGTTTTCTTCTTGTTGAATTTGCCCTTTTCTGAGTGTGTGTTTTATCTTGCAGCAAAGAGGCGTCGTCATCGTCTGGCGACGTCGAATTTTTGAAGGAATCAGGAGTCGCGACCTCAAAGGCCAAGATAGAGGTCGAGCGTGCTCCTTCTCCTCCGGCGGCGGCCCACTCCGGGCACAATTCTTCGAGCTCTCCTCACGTAGGGGAGCATCGAGTAGTAACTCGGATGATGATTCAGCAATCTTCTTGAGTCATTTGGAGGACCATGTCAGTATATCTCCCCCCTTTTTTTATAAGTTGGCAGTCAAACGCCGTTTGTTGCCCTCTGCTGATTCCTTGCTTTGTGCGACAGATCCTTGTAAAGGAAGCCGCGCAGGTAGCGGAGCAAGTGATGGAGATAGGTCGCTAACATGCGATGCTGTAGAAGCGCCACCGCGTGGTTGAGAGTGAGTATTCTATACCTGTTCTTTTCGTTTTCTTGTATTTTGGCATTATCGACTGACAGCCAGATTTTTGGTATCACTGTGGTGAGCATAATGCTTTCTTTGCGTGATGTCGCCACGTTGGAGAAGACGCTGGCGCGGTGATGAAGGGGCGTGATGAGGCCTGAAGCCAAGAGGATCTGCGTGCCTCCTTTGCGGCTAGGGAGAAGTTGTTTGAAGAGCAACTTTTTTCAGTCGCCAAGGCCCTCTCAGGTACCTCTACTTGGTAGATATTTATCGATGTTCTTCTTTTCCTTTGTAGTGCCGGTGGCCATAGGAGTTTGATCCGTGTACGTATTTTGTTGTAGATGCTGGTGGCTTGAGCTTTGATCCGCAAGCCCTTGGTCGCGATGACGTTTTGGCGGGCGCGGTATCTACAGTCGAAGACCGTAGCGCCGTTGTCCAAAACACGTTGTCCAAAGCCAAGGCCACCCTGAGTCGCCTCCGGGAGGAGCTGATGCCGAAGGCGGAGATGGTATACAATGTGGAGGAGCTGGTAGAGTCACTCGCTGGGGGTGTACCTGCCACGTACAAGAACTCCTCCAGCGTTTGGTGCGACCATGTCGCTTGCCATGGTGCAAGCCCACGGAGTCGAAGTGGATCCCTCTATGGTGTCGAAGACAATGCCTGTTGGCGCGGATGGTCAGTAGGTAGTGTTCGCTCCTTTTGCGACTACTTGTGCCAAATATGGCCATTCCTTGATAAACATCGTTGCCAAGTATTCGGAGGATCTGAATCGCGCAAAGAAGGCGGCGAAAACTTCGGCCTCAGCGGCCGGCGGAAAGTCAGTGGCATATGATACTGCCACGGACTTGATGAATCCCCCAAGGTCCTCGAAGTCGAAGAAGCCAGCTGCTCCATAGTTAGTTTCTTGTAATAGCTGACGAACTCGCTCTTTTGATTGGAGATCATGCCTGTTGGCGAATGTGTTTGTACATACTTTTTATTGATCCTGAATGCACCTGTTTACTTTTGACTTTTGAGTTGGTCGCCTTATTTTGCTTCTGACTTGATTTTTTGATAGGGTACGTCAAGTCGCCCTGTGGGGGGAACCCCGGTCTCGCCATCTCTTGAGGATATAATGGCACCACCTCGCTCTAGAGTAGAGGAGCTTTCCTTGCTTTCGTGACTTCGTGGTCGCGTTAAGCAGCTGGAGCGTGAGTTGCCTGTGATCCGTGGTAGCACGGACGTGTGGAAGTCGAAGGCTAAAAAAGCTGCCGCTCGTGAGCAATATCTGCTTGGCGAGGTGACACAGCTGGGCGACCAGTTTAAGTGTTAGTTTGCTCATCCTCGTCTTTTCCTTTGTAGATGATCGCAATGGTACGTTGTACTCATGCTGTTGATGCTGCTTCATGTAGTTGTTAGCGCGCACCGTCCGTAGGACGAGAGGGATAGGATTGACATCCTCCTTCATGATCTCACCCAAGAGCAGCTTCAGGAGAGTGGATACTTCTGGGTAGATCATGATCGTGCGACTGCGTTAGCGACCCTGCAGGATCGCGCCTCGCGAGTGCTGCTTTTTCTGAAGAAGTCGCAGTCGTGCTTGAAGAACATCTACCGGGCGATGTTCATTTGGATGATACTCCGTCAAGCCTGCTGGCCCTTCTGACGAAATTTCAAGATATGTCCGCGGTTCGCGAGTGCATGAGGCAGCAGCTGGTGGCTGGTGCCAAGGCTGCGCTCTCCGTGGTGCGTTTGCACAGGCCTGACGTGGATGTCGCCGCCATTGCATCTGGGCCACCGGCGCCACCAGCAGGATCTTCCTGGAACATGGTGCCGCACTATCAAGCGGTGGATCGTCCAGCTAAGGAAATCGTCGACTTCTTCGAGGAACAGACTAACGTTCTTCTGTTGCAAGGGTAGCCAAATATGTATCCTGCATACAAGTGTACTGGTGTTGTAAAGCTCATATATAGTTTTGTAGATAATTTACAAATAGCTTTATAAGCGTGGGGTGCGTTGCACTTATGCGAATCCTTTTCGTTAGCCTGGCCATCTTTGTATATTTCCCCTGACAACCTGTCAGCTGCGTGGCAGCTGGGTTGTGTTTATGTTTAGGGGTTCGATTGATGTGCCAGCTACTCAGGATGTCGCGTTATTGTTCGAAGAACATATGTATATAGGGTGGCGCAGCCCCCGAGTATGAAAGTTGACAAAAGAAAGAGAGCACGGAGTTTTGGGGCACTTAGCTTTCATTTATTCGGAGAACAGTACATAGTACAATGTGCGGCTAAGTAGCCTTGGCTGAATAGCCTTATTTGCGATGTAAAAGTAAAGAAGAAATGACTAAGGGTAGAAGCGTCGCAGTTGTGCGACGTTCCAAGGGTTGGAGTATGCGACTCCTGTCTCTAAATCTTGAAGGCGATAGGCGCCACCTGGGATTACTTCTGTAATCACGTACGGTCCTTCCCAGGGGGACTCGAGCTTGAGATGCCCCTACTGCTTTAGTCGCAGGACCAGGTCACCTTCGACGAAGGATCTTGGGCGGAGCCTTCTGCTATGGTAGTTGCGCAGGTTCTGCCGGTAGATCGTAGATCTTTCTGCGGCGATTTCTCTTGCTTCATCAAGGAGGTCGACGGAGTCTTCGAGTGCGAGGGATGACTCCTTCTTGCTGTAGGTGACTACACGTGGCGCCTCACTGCATTCTCGTGGTAATACTGCCTCTGCTCCATGTACCATAAAGAATGGTGTGTAGCCGGTGGCGCTGTTTGGAGTTGTACGCAGGCTCCAGAGTACGGATTGCAGTTCGTTTGGCCAGCAGCCCGCGGCTTGTTCGAGTGGCCGGAGGAGTCGCTTCTTGATGCCGCTGTAGACGAGCCCGTTTGCCTTTTCCACCTGACCGTTGGTCTGCGGGTGTGCGACTGAGGCGTAGCTGATGTTGATCCCCAGGTTCTCGCAGAAATCTTGGAACTCCTTGGATGTAAAGTTCGTTCCATTGTCGGTGATGATCTTTGTGGCACGCCGAGCGGTAGACGATGGACTCGAAGAACTTGACTGCGTGCCTTGATTGCTTGGTCGCGGCATGGCCTCGATCCACTTGGTGAACTTGTCGATTGCGACCAAGAGGTAGCGTAGCCTCCTGCGAGGACCTTGGAAGTTTGCCGACCATGTCGAGTCCGCCACTGGCGAAGGGTCGTGCCAATGGAATAGGCCGTAGCTCGCTTTGGTGCGTGTGGCTTGTCCGCGAATCGCTGACAGGCGTTGCACTTTTGGACTATATCCTTGGCGTCGCGCATGGCCGTGGGCCAGTAAAATCCTGCTCGTAGAGCTTTGGCGACGAGGGCGCGGCTGCCGGCGTGGTGCCCGCAGGTCCCTTCATGGATGTCGAGGAGGACTGCTCTTCCATCGGCTAGGGAGACGCATCGCTGTAACACGCCTATGATGTTGCGCTTATACAGTTCGTCGTTGATAACGGCGAATGCCTTGGAGCGTCGCGCGATGTGTCGTGCATCTACCGGGTCGTCTGGTAGGCGCTTGCTGAGGAGGTACGTAATGTACGGCTGTGTCCAGGATTGTTCGATCATCATGACGCTCATTGGTCCCTCGAGTCCTGTGTCGAGCTCCAAGTCGTCGATTGTCGTTGGCTCATTGGGTGGCGTAGCCCCCGAGTCCATTGCTGCGCTTGTTTTCTTCTCTGCGGCCTTTGTCTTGATGGAGCGTTCGCATATGCGCTCGAGAAATACCCCAGGTGGTATGGGTGCGCAGGTGGAACCTATGTTGGCGAGTGCGTCCGCCTCCTCATTGCTTTCGCGACCTATGTGTCGCAACTCGCAGCCGTCGAAGTCTCCTTCAAGTGTGTCGTAGAGGTCGCGGTATGCGATCATGTTGTCATTTAGTGCGTCGCACTCGTGCATTGTTTGGTTTACGACCAGCTTGGAGTCGCCATATATGATTAGCCTCTTTGCGCCGCAGGCTTTTGCCATCCTCATCCCGTGTAATAGGGCCTCGTATTCAGCCTCGTTGTTTGAGGCTGTGAACTGCATTCGCAGGACGTACTTCAGCTTGTCCCCTTGAGGCGATGTCAGTATGACACCTGCTCCTGCTCCATCTTTTCTCTTGGACCCATCAAAGTGCATTGTCCAGAGGTAGGACATGTCTGGCTTGTCCGGGAGTTGGTTTTCCATCCAATGTACGAGGAAGTCCGGGAGAACTTGCGACTTAATTGCGCCGCGCTTTTCGTATGTGATGTCTCGTGGAGACAGTTCGATTCCCCAAAGCGCGACTCGCCCTGTGGCATCAGGGTTATTGAGGATATGTCTCAATGGGGCGTCGTTGACTACCACGATTGGGTGTTCCTGGAAGTAGTGGCGCAGTCGCCGGGCGGTCATAAAGACGTCGTACGCCAGCTTCTGATAGTGCGGGTACCGCTGTTTTGTTGGCGTGAGGACCTCGCTGAGGTAGTATACGGGGCGTTGTACGCCGTGGACCTTGTTTTCCTCGGCCCGTTCGACGACGAGCACTGTGCTAACCACTTGGTTGGTGGCGAAGATGTACAGCAGCAGTGGTTCCCTTTCTTGTGGAGTTACCAATGCTGGCGAGGTGGATAGCAAGCGCTTGAGGTCTTCGAATGCTTCTTGCGCGTCATTGGTCCACTCGAATTTTTCGGTTTTGCGGAGGAGCTGATAGAAGGGCGGCGCCTTTTCTCCCATTCGACTAATAAATCGACCGAGGGCCGCGATTCGCCCAGCTAGTTGCTGAACGCCTCTTATGTTCTTTGGCTTCTCCATGGCTAGTATGGCTTTTATCTTTTTCGGGTTTGCCTCAATCCCTCTCGCGGAGATGAGATACCCGAGCAGGACACCAGGCAAATTCCCTGGGAACTCCTGGCATGTCCGCAGGACACCAGGCGAAAATTTCCCAGTGCTCACGGAGGAATTCGATGAGCGCGAGTTCCTATGTGGGACTCAAGTTGTTGGCGATGAGGGTCGTTTTAGCGGGATCCGATGGATGGACCTGCACCTTCTTTGTGTGCATAGATGAGTCGAAGGAGAGATCAGGTGAGCATGACCTGCTCAGAGGGGGCAGACTATTGTCTGTCGTTTCCTTCACTCGCGCGAGTTCCTCCTGCATGCCGAAGGACTGGGAGATTCTGTTGGGGGGATAACCCCGGGTAGGGTCACTCCGGGGTATAAGGGCCGAGTTAGCCGAGGTTCGGCAAGGTCAAAGCGGATGCTGGCCGAGTCACCTCAAGAGGGGTAACCCGGACCAGGGGGGTCGCCTAACATTGTCTCGTCCGACTCAAGGAGTAAGTTGGAGATACTTGTCTAGCTTATATGCAGGAATAGGTGTGACCGGATCAACTGTGATACGGATCCGTGTTTGGCTTCTAGGAGAAGGAAGGAATCTCTCTGGTCAAAAAGAAGGCCCGGTGCGTACTAGATGAGCGAACAAAGCAAGGGCAGGACCACCGGATCATGGCTGACAAGGGTGACGACGCTCACGTCGGCTGACGTGGGCGCCGCAGAGGCTACGTCGCTAAAGCAAGTGTGACGCGGGGGAAAAGCACCCCTGTCGGGTTACTACTTTGGGAGGGGGAATATTCTTAGGAATATTCCTCCACGTATGCCCTAGGCCAGGACCGAACCACCTCTATATAAGGGGGGTTAGGGTTCTGGTAAGGGGGTTGGGTCTTTTCAGATACATAGCAAGGAAAACACTAGTGGATCTAGGGTTCTTGGGCTAGTTTGTAGGCAAGAGTAAGAGAGTTTCTTCTTCCTCCTCTTGTCAATACAGCTCGAGGAGCACTTGTAATCTTGGAGACTGAACATCAATACGAAGCTTCTGTGTAGAGAATCACTCTACTATCCCTCCCTAGATTCCCCTAGCGCATATTAGTCCCCACCTTTAGCCTATCCATGGCATCTGCCGTGACACCACCACGACAGTTGGCGCCCACCGTGGGGCTAGCGGCGCTAGCAGGGGTGAAGATCCGGACGGGAAACTTCATCGGCACCGGCGAATGCATCGTCTCCGGACTCGTTCAGCGCTTTGGAGCGCTGGACTACGTCAGTGACAACGCTGGATGCTTCGGCACGCGCCCCCTCCTGCGCAACGGCATCTTCGTCAAGCTCGGCGCGCACAAGGTCTATGTTGCTGTGGACGTGTCTTGCATTCATCCGCGTCGCGTCGTTGATGCAGGAGAACCACCCCACACTGTGGCTCGCGGGGCGCGTATCGCTCGCTCCCCGGACCATGCAGAGGTGATGATGACTGCGCCAGGCGCGGGCATGAGCAAGGATCCAGCGCCAGACCCGGAGGTTACACCCAAGGCACTGAGGAAAGCTAGGGGTCCTCCACTAGAGAGGCCCGAAAACATGCTGAGGGAAGCTATGGATAGCTTGGCTAACCCGGTGGCAGCAGTGATAGATCCGGCTCAGGCACAGGCCGAACTAGAGGAGACCCGGCGAAAGATACTAGAAGGCGCAAAGAAAATAGCAGCGGCTCAGCAGTCATTGAACATGACGCTGTGTGAGTACGCAAAGGCAAACAAGGTTGATGCAGTAAGGGTAAAAGGGAAAAATCTCATAAGTGAGATGAACAGAGAAGGTGATGATGGACCAGAAGGGTCGGAAAACTATCTGTCTGTAGGGTTGCCGAAGTATAGTACCCCGGCGAAGAACCTCAGAGCAGCAGATGCCGTGGCGTCCGAGCTAGAGGGTCTGACGGGTGAATCCCGTCAAAGACAGCAAGATCGGGTTAACAAGCTGGTTCGGATTGCGAACAGACAGAATGAGGAGCTATTGAGAGGTAACCAGGAGAGAGTTGGAGCTTCAAAGATCGTCCATTCGGTGATGGGTAACCCGGAGAGATCCGGTGGAGCCGCATCATCGCCTCATGATGGCCCTAGGAGAGAGGAGGTGGTAACCTCGGCCAGACGGAACAAGCAGATCGTTTCGTACGACCCAACGCGTGCGGGAAAAGAAAAGGAGGTGCGAAAAAACGATGATCGATGAAGTGTGAGCCGAGGTGAAGCTGGCTGAGGTAACCACGACCAAGGAAAGGTCAAGGGAATGCTGCCAACAGCAATGCCGGACAGCAAAACTCGGCAGGAGCGGGTCAGCCGCAGCAGCGGAATGCACCAAGGCAAGACCAAAGTGCCGGCCAAGGAATGCAGCAGAGAGGAGCACAATGAGAGCAAGACCGATACAATGATGGAGACTCGGAGATGATGAATGCGGGATACACAAGACCGGACTATCATGTGATAGGGTCAAGATTGGGAAGTAGAGATTTGATGCCGGATGACGCCAGGCTAAAACTGGATCGCCTGTATAGGTCGGAATAGATAGAATGTCAAGGTCCTCCGGGTCCAGCGTGCTTCGGACCCCGGATCATGAAGGAACCGCCAGTACCCAATTTCCAATTACCCAGGGGCACGAAGACGTATGACGGCAGTACAAAGCCAGAGGATTGGTTGATAAACTACGCAACAGCTGTGAAAATTGCGACTGGCAACTTGAGATGGTTGTACGATATGTACCCAAAATGTTGGAAGGTCCGGCTAGGGTGTGGCTGAACAATTTGCCACCTGGAAGCATCAATTGCTGGATAGATTTCGAAGAAATGTTTATCAGCAATTTCTCAAGTACGTATCAGAGACCGAACAGACCGCAGACCCTGGCGATGTGCAAGCAGAGATCTAACGAAACGGACCGTGAATTCTTGACCCGGTGGTGTACCGTGAGAAACTCGTGTGAGGGAGTCATAGAGTCACAGGCTATAGCGTGGTTCGCACAAGGGTGCAGATATGGCAGCGAGTTGTGGATGAAATTGCAAAGGAAAATGCCAGTCACATTGGCAGAGATGATCCGGATCGCGGATTCTTATGCTTTGGGTGATCCGACTCAACCTAGGATCGCGTCGAACGAGTCAGATGAGGAGTACTATCCGAGGGACGGAGCCGGGTCATCCCGGAGGAACGATTACAGGGGAAAAAGGAGAGACGATAGACCGGACCATCGATATGGTTCGCAACAAGTTGCGGCCATGAATCAAGATTAGCCCGGGGCAGGGAGCAACCAACACCAGAAAATGGGAGGGCAATGGACTCCTCGAAACAATGGCAGGAAGACGTGGACTCCGGAGCAGAAGAAGCAATGGCAGGAAAAGAAAGATCGTCCGAGGTATACCTATGAGTCGATGTTGGACCAGCCGTGTAAGTTTCACACGCCAAATCCGAACAGCCCGGCGGGTCACACGACGAGGCAGTGTGAGTGGATGCGCAAGATAGAACAAGGTGGTTTGGGGAATGCTCAGGCACCCCGGAATGATCAACCTCGGCAGGAGTTACCCCGCCAGCAACTTCTTTCCAGAGCAAACACGCAGCAACTGATGTTGCCTCCCCCTCCGCCGAGGTATGACAACAACGAGAGAAGGGATGCAGTGCATCAGGTGGAAAACCAGCAACAACCGGATCAGAGGTACCCCGAAAACGAGGGAAGGAATGAGTACAAGGAACATCATTAGAGCTATTGTGTGTTTACAACAGAGGAAACAGATAGGAAGAGCTTGCATCACCGACATATGGAGGTTAACTCGGTTATGCCTGCTGTGACGAGGTACATGTCTTGGTCAAACCAGGAAATTACCTGGAGCGTCAAAGATCACCCCAAGCTTATGCCAAGTCTGTGCTCGTATGCACTGGTGTTAGATCCGACGTTCCTTGGACCAAACATTAATGTGAGGTTCTCCAAGGTACTAATCGACAATGGCAGCAGCATTAACATCATGTATGCGGATACGATGCGCAAATTGGGCATCTCGGAGAACATGCTCCAGGCTACAAGAACAAATTTCCATGGGATCGTACCAGGCATATCCTGTGAGCCCATAGGCAAAGTCCGGGTCGATGTGCTATTCGGTACGAGGGATAACTGCCGAACTGAAAATCTGGAGTTTGAAGTGGTTAACTTGGAGAGCGTGTATCATGCATTACTCGGGAGACCAGCACTGAGCAAATTCATGGCAAGTTGCCACGTTAGTTATCTGAAGATGAAGTTGCTCGGGCCAAATGGAACAATTACTATCACTGGGGATTTCCGACGTTCTATTGAGTGCGCTTCAGCCGGGCCTAACCTAGCCGAGTCACTCGTAATTGCCCAAGAGAAAAGAAAAATTCAAGAGGTGGCGGCTTTAGCTCAGTCCGCGCAGCAGTATATGCCGGTGTTAAGTAACCCGCATGGAAGTGTTTCGTTTCAAGCCGCGAAGGACACCAAGAAAATTCCAGTGGATAACATGTTTCCGAGCGCATCTGTGACAATTGGGGCCGGGTTAACTGACAAATAGGAAAGCGAGCTTGTCAACTTCCTCCGTGAGAATCGGGATATTTTTGCTTGGTCCACACAGGACTTGCAAGGTGTTCCGAGGGAGTTGGCCGAGCACTCTTTGAATGTAAGACCCGGAGCAAGGCCGGTGAAGAAGCCTCTCCGACGCTTCGCCGAGGATAGGAGAAAGGTCATTGGTGACGAGATAGCTCGGTTGCTAGCAGCAGGATTTATCATGGAAGTGCTGTATCCGGATTGTCTCTCTAATCCGGTGCTAGTAGAAAAGAAGAAGGATGATCTGAACATTGCAGTGGTTTGGCGTATGTGTATCGATTACACGAACCTGAACAAGGCGTGTCCAAAAGATCCATTCCCGCTGCCGAGGATAGATCAGGTCATTGACTCTACCGCGGGGTGTGGTATTGTCATTCATTGGCGCTTATTCTGGTTTCCACGGATACCTCGAACCGGACGATCAAATAAAAACTACCTTTATTACCCCGTACGGGGCTTATTGCTATCGCACTATGCCGTTTGGTTTACGAAATGCAGGAGCAACGTACCAAAGATGTATGCAAAAATATTTGCACGATCAAATAGGTCAAAACATACAAGTCTACGTGGATGATGTGGTTATCAAGACCAAGGAAAGCGCAACGCTCCTTGACGACATAAGGCAAACATTCGCGAACTTGATAAGATTCCGAATGAAGCTTAACCCGGAGAAATGTACCTTGTGTCGGCTGAAGTTACTCGGTTTCGTCTCCTAGAGGTATCGAGGTTAATCCAACTAAGATCCGGGCCATCGAACGAATGGAGCTGCTGAAGTGTCTCAACGACGTCCAGAAGTTCACTGGATGCCTGGCGTCGTTGAGTCGCTTTGTATGTCGGTTAGGAGAAAAGGCACTGCCTCTCTACCAACTCATGAAAAAATCAGATAAATTCGTTTGGACGCCGCAGGCCGATGAAGCTTTTGCCCACTTGAAAAAGATGTTGGCCACTGCTTCTCCACTGTCAAAGGAGCCAATGTTGCTCTACATAGCCGCAACCAACCGAGTTGTAAGTGCAGTGATTGTAGTGGAGCGAGATGAGGGGGCAAGTCGGTCGAGAGGCCGATGTATTACTTGAGCGGTATTATGCGCCTCAAAACAGAACTACCCACATTTTCAAAAGGTGGCATACGGAGTTTATATGGCGGCAAAGAAGTTAAAGCACTACTTTGAGGAGCATCCCATCAAGGTGATATGCGAAGCCCCCATATCCGAGATAATGGGTAACAAAGATGCGAATGGCAGAATTGCGAAATGGGCAATTGAGCTAGCACCATACTGCGCCCATATGATAGGAGAAGCGATCAAGTCCCAGGCTGTGGCGGACTTTTTCTGGATTGGGCGGTACAATCTGAACCACCGCCACCAGATCCGAACTACTGGAGGATGCACTTTGACGGATCGAAAACCAAAACCGGGTTAGGTGTCGGGGTTGTGCTTACCTCGCCAAAGAAGGATCAGCTCAAGTACGTATTGCAGATCCATTTCGCGGCATCGAACAATGTCGCTGAGTACGAGGCTCTTGTGCATGGTCTCAAAGTGGCAAAGGAGATTGGCATACGTCGGATAATCTGCTTTGGCGACTCGGACCTAATGTCTGACAAGTGTCCGGAGTGTGGGGCATACTGGATCCAAACATGGCACTATACAGATTTCATGTGCAGAAAATCTCGGGTTACTTTGAGGGATGCGAATTTCATCATGTACCTCGCGTGGAAAACGAAGCTGCCGACATGCTGTCGAAGCTCGGATCGACCCGACAGGCAATTCCACCGGGTGTTGCATTGGAGCACCTCAGAAAACCATCTATCAGGCCGTCCCGAGGAACCGATTCAATTTATGTCCCGGAAAACGCGGAATCCGGAGCTGAACCCATGGACATTGACATGTAAGGTAGTGCGCCGAACCCGGGGACTACCTCGCCGAACCCGGGGACTACCTCGGCAAACCCGGGGACTACCTCGCTAGACCCGGGGACTGTTCAGCGTGATTCGGTTGAAGTTATGCCGGTGGATCGGATGGAAATTGATGAGGAGATGTTCCCTGCGTGGCGATACCAACTTGGCCTGCCTATATACCGTTCTTGAAAGATGGAACGTTACCCGAGGAAGTGCTAGCCGAGCAAACTGGAGAAGAGCCAAAGCTTACACAATCATTAATTCCGAGCTGTACAAACGGAGTGTAACCAATGTCCTCCAGCGGTGTGTTGATCCGGAAGAAGGACTTGACATCCTCCGAGATATACACCAAGGAGAATGCGGGCATCACGCCTCATCCCCGGCTTTAGTGGCAAAGGCGTTCCGGCATGGATTCTATTGGCCAAGTGCCTTGGAGCAAGTAGAAGATCTGGTGAGAAAATGCAATGGTTGTCAAAGGTACGCCACCAAGACACATATGCCTATGTCGGAGCTCAAAACCATACCAATTACATGGCCATTTGTTGTGTGGTGCTTGGATATGGTTGGCCCGTTCAAGCCAGCAAGAAGAAACATGACGCACATTCTGGTCATGGTGGACAAGTTTACCAAATGGATCGAAGTGAAGCCTATAAGAAAATGTGATGGGGCTACGGCCGTAACATTTCTCAAAGACATCATCTTGAGATACGGTTATCCTCATAGTATCATAACTGATAACAGCACCGATTTTGCTGAAGGAGCATTTGCACGATTCTGTCGAGATAAGAAAATCCGACTCGACATAGCCTCGGTAGCCCACCCCGCATCGAACGGACAAGTAGAAAGATCCAACGGATTAGTGCTATCCGGGATAAAACCCCGGCTCATTGAGCCGCTGCAAAGATTAGCAGGGTGCTGGATAGAAGAACTACCAGCGGTATTGTGGAGTTTAAGAACAACTCCGAATCGATCAACAGGCTACACGCTGTTCTTTCTGGTATATGGGGCAGAAGCTGTACTACCAGCCGACATAGAGCATGATTCGCCTAGGGTCACCCAATACACAGAAGCCGAAGTGCAAGAAGCTCGGCAAAATGATGTTGATCTGCTGGAAGAAGCGAGAAGGCGGCTGTCCAGATCCGCCATATATCAGCAAAATCTCCCGGCTATCATAGCGGAAAGTGTGCCCCGAGTCTTCCGGAAGGCGATCTGGTGCTCGGTTGGTACAGCGTACCAGCATGCATAAATTATCCCCATGGGAAGGACCATTTATCGTGAGCAAAGCATTGCACAATGACTCTTACTATCTCATAGATGCAAAGCCACGGAAAAGAACAAAGCGGACAGGTCCGGAGAGGAATCAAGCAACCGTGGAATGTAGCACTACTTCGTCCCTTCTACACTTAGCTAAAGAGTGTATGTACCGAGTCATCCTCATATGTCGGTATGTATGTCGGCAATGAGCTTATCAATGAAATAAGCGGAGCGTCGGCGATAACTCGGGGACCGCCTTAATAAATGATTGTTGTTACTTTTATGCGTTAGCTGGAATGACTCTCGTTTAACAACCGGATTAGTAATGTGTGAGCACCAAAACCCAACCCTTCGACTTGCTGCTGTCCAACAAGAATTGGCTTCATGGCGAGCAAGGGAACAAGTTTGGAATTGCGTAGCACATGAAAACTACTAAGGAAAGCGATCCTATTCCAGCTAACGTTTGTTTTTTTGGACTAACCCCGTATTTACTTTCAAGCTATTATGTTGAATTATTTTGAGCCAAGCCTCAAAGTTTCTCAGTATTGTTAAAACGATTCTTGAGGCTCGGGTTCGTAAGTCGTAAAACCGAATCAAGGTAGACACGGATCGAGCCGGAGAATTGGACGAACAAGAAAATGAAACTCGGGGACTACGCCCAAGTTAATCCGGCATACAAGCATAGTAGCACAATATTATGTATTCAGCATACAATTGCACCCGGCATACCGGGGATCTGATAAATTTTCAAGTTTTTTCAACTAAGCAGCGGCAGGAGGAGGAAGTTCGGCGTCATCATCACTGTCTTCAATATCTGAAGCAGCATCTTCTCCATCATCGCCCAACCCATCCTCCACGTTCTCCATATGCTCCTCCTCACCGGATTCCAGAAAGCTCGGTCCCTCAACCCAGTCATGGACTGGAGAATACTCAACGAGGCTGTAGGCGCAAGCCTGGCGCCGAGCTACCCACTCCGGATCATCGGTCCATTTGGATCCGGTGCGCCGACGGGTGAGGAGGCTCAGATCGATTTTCTTGTACCATGAAAGGATATGATGGAGAAGGGTATCTGCGGCGGCTCGCCCGACAGATTCCCTCCAAAGGTCAAGTTGAGTCTCGATCTCCATCAGTTTTTCGGCAAGGAGCGTGATCCTTTCTGGAGCGTCCTCGCTTGGCCAGAATGTGTTGAAGATCCGCACCTAGCGTCGAGAGATCTTTTCCGTAGTTCTTAATAGTTTCCACCGGTGACCACGCTGACAGGTCCTCCATGTCTAAGGGGATGCTCTCACCATCAGGAGCGATGGGAGTACCCCTCTCTTGGCGGAATTTGGCAACGGCAGCACTGGCGATGGCAGTACCCTCCGGAAAGTTATCTGAACATGAGAAAAGGGAGGATGCTAAAGCAAAGGCGTATGAGCTAACCCGAAAAACTATGTCGGATAAGGAGAAGAAACTTACATGAGATATGGCGATGGATCCGGGTCAACTCCTTGATACAACTGTCGCGTCTCTGACGAAGTTGTTCAAGCTCGGCGAGCGCCGACCCAAGCCGGACTTCGGATTCCTTGAGCAGATCCTGGTCCTTGGAGATCTGGAGGGTAAAGCGCTCACGCTCTTCGGTGAAGTTCTGGCCAACTTTCTAGAGCTCGGTTTTGTGTTGGGCCTTCATCTTATCCATCTCGGCCTTGAGTTTGGCTATCTCGCCGTCCTTGGTCCGGAGGAGGGCAAGCTCATCGTCCTTCTTCTTCAGCTCGGCTTGATGCTGTCCTGCTTGTTCGAGAAAATGCAGCATCATATCAGGCACGGGCACACTATCCTCAAGCGATGCTGAAATAGTGTGTTGACCCGGCAAAGCCGAGGAGTAAATGTTTGCTGAGCCAAGGAGAAGAAAGAATGGAAAACACAACGATGCTGGCCGAAAGAAGACATACCTCGGATTTCCTCCAACTTCTTCTGCATAATCTTGTTTTCAGCCTCCACCCCAGCTGCAAAAAACCGAAGAAGGAGGTTAGTCCGGCAGAAACAAACGAAACGGTGAGGTGTTAAGAGAGGAAATTACCCCTCTTTTCATGCTCCGCGCCAAGCGCAACGTGTTTTGCGTGCAAGATCTTGTGGGTATCAAGCAGGCGCTGAAACTCGGCGCTCCGATGATTGGTGGTTACCTGACAAAGGCACGGGTGTGTAAAGTTAGCTCGGTGCATATTCGAAGTGTACAAGATCCAGGCCAAGCGGAACTTAACCCGGCTCTAGGTGTGTGCATATTCGAAGTGTACAAGATCCGGGCCAAGCGGAACTTAACCCGGCTCTAGGTGTGTGCATATTCGAAGCATATGAGATCCGGGCCAAGCGGTACTTAACCCGGCTCTAGGTGTGTGCATATTCGAAGTGTACAAGATCCGGGCCAAGCGGAACTTAACCCGGCTCTAGGTGTGTGCATATTTGAAGTTTACATGCAGCTACGTTGATATTCTAAGGAGCATCCAGTCGAGTAACCAGTTACCCCGCCGGAGGCTCGGGGACTAATGGTTATTACCTACAGCATGTAAAAAAGAAACGACGTACCTCCATCATACACCCAGCGAGGTTAATCGCCTTGGCGGCGGTATTCATCTGAGCAGAAAATTCAGCTGGGCCGAACTTTTCCGGGAGATCGTCATTGTAGACGAACTCCGCCTTGTTCCAGTTCATGACGAACTCGATGAGGCTCGGAGGGTACCGTTCGCCAGTGGGCATGTGGGGTGCCACCAAGCCCTTGGCATGAGCTTCTTTCCTTTCGATCAGGGCAAGAGCTGGGCTAGTGTGAAGAACCATCTGCTGCGATTCGGCTGGCTCGACAGGAGGATCCGTCGCTGCTGGTGATTTCTTTGGAAGCATTGACGACAAAGTTCGCTGCCTAGCCTCGACGGACGTAGACTTGCCTTTGGCTTGCTAGGAGGAAGTGACCATGGTGGATTTGCCCTTGGAAGCCACTGGAGTGGGTCCTCGCCGAGCTTGAGATGACTCGGACGAGGCAGATGAGCTTGGTGCGGGAGCTTTGGTGACTGGCGCTGGAGCTGCTGTTGGTTTCTTCGGAGCCGGGACATGCGCTGGTTCGGTAGCTGGTGCTGGAGTTGCGGTGGACTTGGTAGTTGCTGGTTGCGGCAATGCCGAAGTGCCAGACACCGGTGCCTCGGCCGATCCGACCCCTCCCGATCCGAGGTCGCGTCCCTCTGAAGGAGGTACTGCGGAACCCGGAGCGGCCGCGGAGCCCTCCGAAATAGGGCTCAGCGGGCGTGACTCGTCGTCACGAGGAGGGGAAGGACTGGACCGAAGAGGAGAGGAGATGCTCGATCCGCTCTGAGGGACCTCCACAGGATCCCTGCAAGAGAAAACAATGTCAGGAGTGAAGTTACCCTGATGCAGGGAGAATTGTGTTGCGCAGTGAAAAAGAACTTACGCATCCGAGGTCTCGGCCTCCTTAGGTTTCTGGGCCCTCCGTGCCGGGGCTTTGCCTGCCCGTTTGGAGGCAGTCTTGTCTCCGGCCTTCTTTTGCCTTTTGGAAGGCTGAGAAGGTCCGGAAGAAGAACTCGACGCGGATCCGCGGCTTCTTCTTTGACGCCACCGGAACAGGCTCGCCCGTGGAAAGTGGAGAATCCTCGTGGATGTGCCCACCGGGGTTAGCTGATGCCGGGAAGGCAAAAGAAAGAGGGACAGCCTCAACGGGTTCAATCACATCGATATCCGAGTCATCCTCATCGTCGGGCCAATCTCTAAGAGAAGAGAATTTACTGTTGGGTCGTTTGGTGGCATCGGGTGTGGGGAGGAACATCTCCTGGTCCAGCTCCTCCTCATCCGGAATTTCTCGTTCCGGGGCCCACTTAAGGGTCGGATCCGGACCATCCTCGAGGGTTTGCTGGAGAAACAGCTGAGAAAAAAGCACAAGGAGCAAAGTCAAAAATATGATAAGAGCCGACATGAAATTGATCCGAAATAAGTTTACCCCGTGAAGCCTACCGCGGGAGGGAGCCTATCACGGCAGTAATGCTCGATTCCCCACGTCCATTCGGCGGAGAAGTCCTTATGGGTGGTGAAAAGAGCCTTGACCCGGCGGAAGATCTCCGTATTGCTCAACTCGAACGAGGAGGTTCGGTTGGGGTCGCGACTGAAGCTCATATGGCATAACTTGTGAGTGCGCCGCTGAAGGGGAGAGATTCGGTTGCGCACGAATGTGATCATGGCATCCTCGTTGCGCAATCCGAGCTTCTTCAGCTCCGCAAACCTTTTGTTCACGGCCAGAGCCATAGGTTTCTTGGCAACCTCCTCCCAGAAATCCGAGTCAGGGGGACCCAGAGCATAGGGCAGCAACCGGATCAAATCTTCCATGCCTTCGTTCCGGACGTAGAAGAAGGTCCGGGCCCATCCTTTGCAGGAGTCAAGCCCGGTGACCCGGGGAAAGATTGAATACCTCCGAGGCGAGATCGAGGCAGCTCCGAACTGAGTTAGCTGCTTGTCCTCCGACTCGACATGGATGTTGGGGACGACGTTGCGACGGAGGCCGAAGAACCGGATCCAAAGCTCCTTCATAGGCCATAGCCCGGTGTAGCCCTCGATCGAAGAAACGAAAGCGGACAGAGAGGTGATGGCATTCGCCGGGAGATGATGTGGTTGCAGGTGATAGGTCCGGATCCAGTCCCGGAAGAAATCACTCACTGGAAGCCCAAATCCCCGTTGGAAATGGGATAGGAAAACAACGAACTCACCCGGATTGGGTGAGGGCCAACTCAGGAGGAGGGAGGCGGCGATAGCCCGGGGAATGCGCCGGGTCCGGTAGATCCAGTCGATGTCGTCCTCGCAGACCCAGGAGCCGGCCCACGCGCCGCGGTCCCCGCGCCGGCGTCCTCCTCCATCTCCTGCTCAACGATGATGAGCTCCTCCTCCGTCATCTCGATTCCGCTGTTCTCGCTGGAGCTGGCGGCGGCGGGGCTCTGCGGTCTAGACTGATGAGGACCCGTGGCTAAACAGAGGAGCAGCGGTGACTGTGGTGCGGAGGAACGGAGAAGGTGCGGCGGCGGCGCTGCAACCAACAGCGGCGCGCGTTGCGAGGTAGAAGAAGAAGAAAGAGGCGCGAGATGGAGATGGAAAAGTTCTAAGGAGCGTGCCCCTCCCCTATTTAACCGCCCCCAATCATTAACGAGTGGGATCGTGCTGCGCTGGAAAACCACACGGTGTGGCCGTGTATCACCAGCATTGACCAATCAGAGAGAAGCCACACCGGGGGCCACAGAGTAAAAGTGATCCCATGACACGACGTGCAGTTGCGGTAAACGAGGAGACAGACGTGACGTAACCCCCGCACAGTAAACACTGACATTTATACTGCGGCATTGTGCCTAAAATAAGGCAACGCAATGATTAACCGTTACGTGGGTTGGCGTACGAGAGAAGGAAGCAAGGCCCGAATCCGAGCCATGATGGTAACCCGGCTGGCAAGTGAAAACTTGAAATGTGCAGAGGGAAAGTAAAACCATAGGATCCGAGCCAAGGCGGTGACCCGGCCGGCAAGTGAAAACTTGGAGCGTGCGAAGGGAACGTAAATCCATATAATCCGAGATAAAAAGTTAACCCGGAACTAAACGTCCGAAGCTTAGATACGAATGAACCTGATGTGGCCTTAGCGACCAAGGCCGCTAAGGCCGCACCAGCTTCGAGGACTAATGTTGGGGGGATAACCCCGGGTAGGGTCACTCCGGGGTATAAGGGCCGAGTTAGCAAGGTCAAAGCGGATCTTGGCGAGTCACCTCAAGGCGAGGCGGATCACGGAGTAACCCGGACCAGGGTCGCCTAACATTGTCTCATCCGACTCAAGGAGTAAGTCGGAGATACTTGTCTAGTTTATATGCAGAGCAGGTGTGGCGGATCAAGCGTGATCCGGATCCGTTTGGCTTCTAGGAGAAGGAAGGAATCTCTGGTCAAAAAGAAGGCCGGTGCGTACTAGATGAGCGAACAAAGCAAGGCGGGACCACGGATCATGGCCGACAAGGGTGACAGCTCACGTCGCGTGAGCCTTGAGGCTACGTCGCTAAAGCAAGTGTGACGCGGGGGAAAAGCACCCCTGTCGGTTACTACTTTGGGAGGGGGAATATTCTTAGGAATATGCCTCCACGTATGCCCTAGGCTAGGACTGAACCACCTCTATATAAGGGGGGGTTAGGGTTCTGGTAAGGGGGTTGGGTCTTTTCAGATACATAGCAAGGAAAACACTAGTGGATCTAGGGTTCTTGGGCTAGTTTGTAGGCAAGAGTAAGAGAGTTTCTTCTTCCTCCTCTTGTCAATACAGCTCGAGGAGCACTTGTAATCTTGGAGACTGAACATCAATACGAAGCTTCTGTGTAGAGAATCACTCTACTATCCCTCCCTAGATTCCCCTAGCGCATATTAGTCCCCACCTTTAGCCTATCCATGGCATCTGCCGTGGCACCACCACGACAGATTCTGTTGAATTCCCTGTCGCAACTGTCAGATCGCTCGAAACTCCCGTTGATCGTGATGACGCCGTTGGGACCTGGCATTTTCATCTGTAGATAGGCATAGTGAGGTACTGCCATGAACCTAGCGAACGCGACGCGCCCGAGGATGCAGTGGTATTGTGAGGGCTAGTCGACAACTTGAAAGTCGATGCGCTCGTGCCAGAAGTTCTTTGGCATGCCGAATATGACGTCGAGGTTGATTTTGCCCAGGGGGTATACGCATTTTCCTGGGACGATGTCGTGGAATGTTGTGTCCGATGCCTCCAAGCAGGTTAGAGGGATCCTCATTGCTCACAAGGTACTCGCGAATATGAGGTTGATACCGCTTCCGCCGTCCATGAAGACGCGACTCATGTCGAAGCCTCCAATTTGCGCCTCGAGTACGAGGAGGCAATGACCTGGGCGAGGTACTTGAGGTGGGTGGTCGCGTTTGTCGAAGGTAATGCACGACTCACTGCCACTGAGGTACTCAGTGGTGGATGGTGGCGAGTGCGTGGCCAAATTGACTTGGCGAGTGATGGCCTTCTACACCCTGTTCGAGGGGCATCCCTTTTGGATCATCATGGTGCACATGGCCCGTGGGTATGGTTTGCCTCTGTGACGCTGGTCCGGTGCAGCTTCGTTCGGGGGTGGCCCAGGTGGTGGTGGTGGTGCGCCATGTGCCACTGCGCCTGGAGCGGTTCCGTAGCCTCTTTCGACCGCGTTGCAGTTCATCCGCACCAACCCCTCGTGTAGCTTGAGGAACTCGTGGCAGTCCTTGAGGAGGTGACTGGACTTTCTCTTGCCGTCATGCTTGTCGATGTAGAAGTGTACCATGCATGGTCCGGACAGTTTATCTTCGATGGTGGTCCCGGGTGCTTCATCGCGGGTGCGGCGTTGCCATACTTGCGTGGTTTTCCTGGAGTCACGATATCCGCCGCTACGGTATCCGCTGTTGCGGCTGTCGTCGCGTCTATCAACATAACCGGCGGCGACCATGTTGACGTCATCGCGATCGTCGTAGACGCGCATACGACGTTTGCCCCGGCGGTCACGTCTGAGTTCTGCTTCCTCGTCAGAGTGAGCGCGGTTCTTCAGCGAATCTTCTCCATCAGCCCACCGGTTCGCGATCTCCATTAGGTGGTCGATGGTCTTGGGCTTTGAGCGTCCTAGCTCCTCCCTGAGTTCTATGCGGCGGACACCGTCGTTGAATGCATCAATCGCATGGTCTTTCGAGATGTTCTCCGTGGAGTTCTTGATGATGGACCACCTTTGGATGTAAGAGCGCAGCAATTCGCCAGATTTTTGCTGGTAGCATCTCAGTACTTCGATTGAAGCAGGGCGTTTGTATGTGCCCTTGAAGTTGCGCACGAAGCTGTAGACCAGCTCATCCCAGCTGCGAATGGATCCGCGCGGGAGATTATTGAGCCATGCCTAGGCGGCGCCTTGCATATGGCGCAAGCATTACATAGCGGTACTCCGCGCCCCGTGCGGCTGGCGACTGAGGAGATGTGATCTTCCAGCCAGATCTTGGGGTCCTGTAGACCGTCAAATTTCAGGTTCTCTGATGGGAGTTTGAACCCTTTAGGCATTCGCTTCTGCCTGATGGATCTGCTGAAGCATCTGGCACCGCAGAGCTCTCCATCTTCTTCTTCCGAATCAGTCGACCGAGCACATCGTGCCCTTGACTTGTCGATCTTGCGCTGTGTGAGCTCGTCGTGTGCATCGTAGTCGCGATCGTGCCGTCGCGAACGGCGGCATCGAGACAGGTCGTGACTATCGTTGCTTGACGAGGACGAGGAATAGCGTTTTGCTAACGCCTTGCCCTTTTTTTGGGTCGGGTACTAGTTCTTTGTCGAGGGCGGCCTCGATTAGTCCAAGGCCCGCGATCGTAGATCGGTGCATGGCCGTCCGGGGATCTCTAGCCGGTGGCTGGTTATTGAGAAGGTACATGGTGGCCGCCGTCACCGCGGCATCCTGGGAACCACGTTGCCTCTCGTGTCGACTGTCATGGAGCCGAAGTCGAGGATTTTCGCGGCGTCTATGCGTTCTTGCTCGGTGAGGTGAGCCATCTGCGATTGCCTCTTCTTGGCAAGGTGTTCGTTGCCTCTTGAGGAGGATCCTCCGTAGGAAGAGAGCCCAGCACGACGAAGGCTTGACTCGTCTGCCGCCTTTTTACGCGCCTCAAGTTCCGCGATTGCTTGTTTCTGGCGCTTGAATTCCTCCTTTAGGAGCCAGTGGTAGCCCATTAGTAGTTCTTGCGGGGACCCGAAGGGTAGAGGTGTACCTCGTAGGGCTTCGCGACAGTGTTCCCACTCTTGCTCGTTGAGCCTGATCATGACGCATTCGCCGGTTTGCTCATTGATTATGGTAGGGGGTTCGACTGCTCCTCCATTGCCACCATTGCCGCCGTTGGTGGCGTTGGGCGGGTCGGTGCCATTGCCGCGGTTGGCAGAGGTGTCGCCCGCGTTGATGACGGCGCACATGACGTGATTTGGGAAGCTGTTGCTTCCACAACTTTCAGATCCGAAACCGTAGGTTCCCTCTTCGGTGGCCAGATCGCTTAGATCGGAGTCGCGACTGTTGTCGCTTACCATGTTCCCGATCGCCGCTGGAGCATTGAGCTCGCTGAGGGTACCGATCAATGGAGGGAACCATGAGGCCGGGGCAATCGCCGGTGTTGTTGGCTGATCAGGCATGTGAAGCGTGCCCATCTGACCAACTTGGAAGCGGAAACTCCCAATGTTGTGTTTGATGAGCATGTTTTTCCCTTTGCCAAGCTCCCTGTGTCCACCACTGAACTTCCATCCATGCATTCATCTTCCATTGCCTCTGACCAAATTGTTGATGTTGCATACTCTCCTGTATTGTTGCCTAAACATGGTGCAGGAACTGGACGTGGGGCTCGTTTGGAAATTCTGGAGGCTTCCGAACCTCCATCACTGGCGTCATCCGACGTTCACGTCGATCCGTCTGTGCACATGCATGGCCTTGGGCACCGTGCCCATGCACGCCCGCTGTCATCTCCTGCCGCTGGGCTGCCCTCGCCGAGCCCCCGGCCATGTTCGTCCGCCTTCCCTGGAGTGCTCGGAAACAGGCTACTGTCTCACGGAGCAGTACTGAAGCCGAGTATAAGGCTGTGGCTGATGCTACTGCAGAGATTATTTGGGTATAGTCCTTGCTTCAGGAGTTGGGTATATCTCAATCATAGCCTCCTATTCTTTGGTGTGATAACATCGGTGCTACATACCTTTCTGCAAATCCGGTATTTCATGCCCGAACGAAACACATCCAAGTTGATCATCACTTTGTACGGGAACATGTGTCACAGAAGCGACTACAGATCAAGTTCATCTCTTCTAAGGATCAACTTGCAGACATCTTCACCAAGCTGTTACCTCTACCACAGTTTGAGGCCTGTAGGCGCAATCTTACCCTTCTAGATTCTTTAGGAAGTGGCTAAGATTGAGGGAGGGTGACGAGGGTTTAACTCGTCAATGCCCATTGTTATGGACTTGGGTTTTGGAGAAGGAGGGAGCGCTGGAGACATCTATCGGCTAGCAAACAAGCACACAGGGGACAAAGGATTTACCTAGGTTCAGGCCTCGTAGAGGTCCCTACTCCTGCTTGTCTGCTCGTGGAATTATTGAGGGAGTCGAAAGTTATAATGATGCGCAGATGAAATCTGGCGAGGGTTGCGAAAACTAGGGTTGCGTGTGTCCTCCTTGCTACCACCTCCTAGCCTTTATATAGATAGGCTAGGTCTCGGGTAGCAGGTCGAGTCGGTTACAAGTTAGGGTTTTCCCCTTCAAACTTTCTATCTTTAGCTTCTTCTTGTCCTTCAAGCAATTGAGAGTCCATAGGTTACTAGAGTCCCTCCATCCGGGCCTTGGCGACACTGTGGGCCTGTACGTATTTGGGCCGTATATACCAAGTTCGAGTCCCTGTAGGGTATACCCATGTCAGAGGGTGTTAGACTGTATATAGCTTCTGTTTATGTGTACGTGTTTGTACCTATTGTAACACACCCATTATATATATGTGATAGGCCACCCCATTGAGGGTTGAGCTGGTTCCCCCAATTCTATTGTTTAACACCGCCAAACAACCAACGAACTGCAAGCATAGTTCTATGACATTCAAAATCAAAATTGTGAGTATGAGGCTAGATTTAAACGCATAAGTGCTGCTGCAAGTTTCAGGATGTTGGAAACCACGATGTCCTTTGTTGATGGGAAGCCTTTACCCTGGAAGACGGACGAAGATGAGAGGACACCACCACCACCTAAGGAGTAATTCGTCATCAGGTTTGGCATCCCCTTGGTTTGTTCCAAGATTGGGGGAGTGCCGCGGTATCACATCACTATCTTCTATCTTTTTACTTATTAGTAGAGTCATATCATGAATAGAGGAGTTATTTTGTAGTATGGTTTGCATTATGGAAGTGTCCCCTCTCTCGTTAGATATGTATCCCTTGGTGTGAGTTTCCGTTATGGAATATTAATGAGAAGTTCTATCATCCACTCTTTTGCATAGCTTATATTAGTTTTCAATTCGTGGTTATATGATTGATCTTGTTGTTAGTATTGGTATCACTTTGGAATTATTGAGTTAATTTAGTTGGTTTTGTCAAACCTGGCTCGGTCAGTAGCAACACCTTTTTGAGAGTTGAAAGGAAAAGATAGAAGTACTCTAAAGAAAAATAATTTCATCATCTTTCTTTCTTGATTTGCTCATAAGTTTAGTATTCTCTAGTTAAGATCTTTTGTGCTTCCAAGGAAGATTGCATGTTTGTCTATATCACTTGTATGTTTGTTTTTTTCCTTCAACTCTTATACTTGCTACCCAGCCTTGCTAGCCAAAAACCTGTACTGAGAGGGTATTCTTCTCATGCATCCACCTCCTTTAAACCAAAACCTTTGCCATTTATGTCCACCATACCTACCTATTACCATTATTGCTATTCCAAGTAAAATTTTGTTTTATCTACCTCCCAAATTAAAACTTGTTATGTGAAAATTAGTGATTAAAGCTCTCACAAACTTGATGGCACACTTTACTTTCTTGCATTTAATAAACTTGAACCATTGGGTCCTTCTTTGTTGTGTATATGCTTGCGCTTTATGAGTTGAAGTTAGCCGAACCATGTATCATGGGGACCGCTTTCAACACTTCATTTGGCACCTTGTACCTAGTTGATATCATGTTCTTTTGCTTATGGATCCCGGCGGTGTGAAATAAAAGTGGAACTTGTAAGATCATGGAGTTTATATGTGTGTTAGAGAAACGCCTGGGCCGCTAGCCTAAGCCATGCCTAATCATGGTGGAAACTTGCAGCATAACTATAGTGAGCATTCTATGAAGCATCCTCAATAAAAACCTATGCAAATAGCAAATAAAAAGATCGCTGATATGCTCAGTGTCTGCTTGCCTTGTCATTTTGATTATGCGATAGCTCCTGTGTCATGTGCAAAGGGGTACCCCATTGGCGGTTCTCAATTATACGCATGTATTTACAATGACAAGAGCTTGCTCGTGACTGAAGTTGGGTAGCATGAGGATCGGTACTCATAAGTAAGGGGCATGAGATTTCAACTTATAACTTGTCAAGCATATCCTCTTAGTTGTGTCACTTTAACCTTAATCACCTAAAGATGTCTATGATAGGGGCAATGAGAGCTGAAAGCTAGTAAGTATCATAATTTTTGGGATCTCTTTATGAGACTTGCAATCCCTACTTCCCTCTATGAAGGGCCTTTCTTTTACTTTGTAGTTGAGTCAGTAAACCTATTCCCTTCTATCTCAGCAACTATTTTGAGTTGCTGTGTTTCATTCATTCATATGATGATTTATTCAATCAAGTTTCTTATGTTCCTTGCCTTGCACGTTGCTCTTATCTTGAAGTTTACTACTTTGAAAGCTTTCATTCAAAAACCAGCTATTTGTGAAATCCAGCAAATTATCAACTATTCTTCGACCAAGAGCTAAGTTTGCCATTACCAATTATGATTCACTTTATGTATCTTTATTGTGTTTCCTTTACTCATTGCAAGTTGAGTTATATAATAGTGAGTTGTTTTCTATTATGATATATGTATTTGATGAATGTGATGCTTCTTGTCCGTATTCTTTTATCGACTCTTCACTCCATAAACCTGAGGTCATGTTTATTGAGCTCGGTTTAAAGGGGACAAGCGAAGTCTAAGCTTGGGGGGAGTTGATACGTCCATTTTGCATCACTATTCTATGTCTTAATTCACTATTATTCATTGATATATTTCGTATTGAGAGGTGATACTTATGTTATTTCATCTATTTTTGCATGGTTGATGACTTTTGGAGCATGGACCACTGCAGTCAGGATTCTGATGGAAAAGGTGCTGTTTGGAGGCAAAATTCGCGAAGACCAGAAAATCCAGGAAAATATACGGAAAATCCTATTTTTCTAGAAGACTCAGGATGCCAGAAGATGGAGTGGAGGTGGACCACAGGGGGCCCACACCACCCCATGGCGCGGGCAGGCCTAGGTCGCGCCTGGGAGTGGTGTGGCTGCCCTGGCCCACTCCAGCCTCCTCGGCGATATATCCTCCCGAAACCCTAAGACTCGGGAGCAACCACAGAAAGATTCCGCCCTCTGGGGGAAAACACCGAGAGAGAAAGATCTCTCCGGCAGACAGATTTCTACCGGGGGAATTCTTTCCCGGAGAGGGGAGATCGTCGCCATCAACACCACCATCAAGCTGGACTTCATTGGGATCATCATCATCATCACCACCATCATCACCATCAGCACCCTCGTCACCATCTCCATATTGCTGTAACAATTGAGTTGAATCTTGCATAGTTCATAGAGGAAACTTTCCCGGTGTTGATTACTCTTTGTAGTTGATGCTATTGAGTGAACCATTGAATTATTGTTTATGTTCAGATTGTTATACATCATTATTCCATCTCTGATCATGATCCATATGATGTCTTGTGAGTAGTTCGTTTTGTTCTTGAGGACATGGGAGAAGTCTTGTTGTTAGTAGTGGAGTTGTGTTGAGAAAGATTCAATAGATTGTTATTTAAGTTGTGGTGTACTTCTTCTAGTGGTGTCATGTGAACATCGACTACATGACACTTCACCTATATGGGCCTAGGGGAATGCATTGTGTATTTGGCTACTAATCGTAGGGGTTGCCGGAGTGACAGAAACCTGAACCCCCGTTAGGAAACCATTGCACAAGGGACATAAGGGTCTTAGAGTTTAAAGTTGTGGTTAGGTTTCTACCTTAATTACTTTCTTGTACTTATGGATGTTTGCAAGGGGTATAATCACAATTATGTATTAGTCTTGGATGGGGCGGTACATTAGCACAGGTTCACCCACACAACACTTAGCAAGCTAGAGAAGATTAATCAGCTATATGAAGCGAAAGCACTTGACAGTCTTCCCATGTGTCCTCGAGAACGTTTGGTCATCTATAGAAATACAACCGGCTTGTCCTTTGCTGCATAAAGGATTGGGCCACTTGCTGCATTTATTCCTACTGTCTTTTATTTACTCGTACTTTGTTTACTTGCTTTATCGAAAACCCCTAAAAATCCGTTTGCTAAGTATTTGCAGAGAATTCCTGATCCATACCACTAGCCAGCACCTTCTGCTCCTCGTTGGGTTCGACACTCTTACTTATCGAAAATACTGCGATACACCCCCTATACTTGTCGGTCTATGTATAATGTTGTAATGCCCAATCAAATCTCAAAGGAGTCAAGATGATTAGTATATGCATGTATTGATTTCTTGATGTTTATCAATTGCCCCGCTGTAATTTGTTCACCCAACATGTTATCTATCTTAAGGAGAGCCACTTCTAGTGAACTATGGATCCCGGTCCTTTTTCTTTACATACAATCTACAATCTTTTACTGCTTTGTGTTTACTTTCTGCATACTTTTACTTCTTTCCATTCGATACGTTTAATCATTTGTTTTCTGCAAAACACGGTGAGATTGACAACCTCATCGCAAGTTGGGGACAAAGTTCTGTGGTTGTGTTGTGCAGGTCTCCACGTTGCTACTAGCACCGGTTGTGCGCCCTGCCAAGGCTCATCTAGCAACACCTTTGGGGTGTTTCCTTGATCCTACTGGTTTGATTAAACCTTGGTTTCATAACTAAGGGAAACTTGCTGCTGTGCTCATCATACCTTCCTCTTGGGGTTCCCAACGAGCTCTACATCAACATCGCTCCAGCATTTTTCTGGCGCCAACACTGAGCCATCAGTGTTTCGAGGCCATGTCTGTACATGCTAGGCTCGCCAAGTAAGAACCTTAGTACTCGCGTGTGTAAAACTGTCTTACACCCGTTGTATGAAAGCATAGAATCGAGTACACCCGATCATCACGTGATGTCTCAAAACACGATCCATAGAACTGTGCATACTTAAGGAAGAACACATTTTATCTTGATATTTAAATGAGGGATCATCTTACAATGCTACTAAAAGCGTCAAACTAGCAATATAAGATGTGAACATCATATGTGTAAAGTGGGATGATATGGTCCATGCATTTGATCACCATCATATGCATCGTGGTATGATCTCTATCATTCCTTTGTGTGTAAGGCCAAGGTCTATGGAACTTACACGTTAAGTGTGTTGTAAGGGTATCTACCACACTTCAACTTACAACATTACCATATCATGACACTAGCCCAGCAACAATCTAAACTAGACGCCTCTAATTTATCCATTGCAAGTTTTACGTGGCTTAGGGCTTTCGGAGATAAAACCGGTCTTACCTACGAACATGGAACCACAACGATGATAACTAAGTTATTAGCAACTCATTGTAAATCAGATATTGACTATAGTAGGAGAGACAGACATCCGCTAGCCACTTATGCAAAAATAGTTGCATGTCAGTCGTGGAACCGGTCTCATGTGCGATTACATGTAAGGTTGGTCTGGGCCGCTTCATCCCACTATGCCACCAATATCCAAAATACATGAAAAAAGCAATAACATGATCATCATCGCCCATATATAAACATATGTGTACTACCCGTGCAAAGCACCTACGCATAGATCAGGCTCTGATACCAATGTTGGGTTCGCAGCATAGAAAAAAATCCTACGATGGGAACTATAAGCCAAGATCTATCTACTAGATACAAGCAACGGGTGGATATGCATCCATGGAGAACTTACCCTCAAAGACAACAAAGCTTTTTTAACGAGTTGGAACTCATGGATGATATAGTCGTACGCTTGCCGATCTCAAGATCGTGTGGAAGTCCTAGCGCCGCAAATCAGCAGCACATCCGTCCTCGCACACACGTTCAGGCCACCGAACAACCTCCATCTCCTCGCTCTAGCGAATCAGTAGAAGCAGCAACTCCTTCCAGATGCAGTGCCACCGGGAACATGTATCTCGCTAATCCGAGACCATGGGGGAATATATCTAGAGGGGGAGAGAGATCCTTCACGAGGAGGTGTGCTTTGTGAGGGAGGAGAGGGGGACCTTTTATAGGAGAGGGGTGGCTCCTCCCCTCCTATGGCCGGCGCCCATGGGGGGTGATACGTTGCAAACATATCTATAATTTTTGATGTTCCATGCTTGGTTTATATCTACTTTCTTATGTTTTGTCCACACTTTGGAGTACTTTTTATACACTTTCTTGGACTAAGCTATTAACAAGATGCCACAGTGCCAGTTGCCTATTTTCTGCTGTTTTTGGTTCCAGGAAAGTCAGAAAATGAATATTCTCGGAATTGGACCGGACAAAAGCCAAAGTCAATATTTTACCGGAAGACACACGGAGCCAGAAGATGACACGGAGAGGGGCCAGGGCCTGGCCACACCATGTGGTGGCGTGGGCTAGCCCTGGTCGCGCCACCAGGTGGTGCGGGGCCCTGGTCCACCCACCGACCTGAAGGAAATATGCCCTGAGAGGCAATAATAAAGTTGTTATTATGTATTCCTTATATATGATAGATGTTTATTTTGCATGCTATAATTGTATTGATCGGAAACATCAATACATGTGTGTTTAATAAACAAAAAGGGTTCCTAGTTATGCCTCTCTTATAGACTAGCTTGTTGATTAACAAGATGATCAAGGTTTCCTGATCATGGACATTGGATGTTGTTAATAACAAGGTCACAACATTTGTGAAATGATGTGATGAACATTCATCCTAAGTATAGCATTACGATCAAGTCATTATGTTTACATTGCTATAACATCATATGAAGTAATCTTTATCCTTAGACCATAAGATCATGTTAATTGCTAACACGGGAAGAGTATCTTGATAACATCAAACGTCACACCGTAACAGGGTGACTATAAAGATGGGTTCAGTGCTACGAAGGTGTTATGTTGAGGCTCATGGATCAAGAGTGGAATTTGTCAATCCTTATGATGGATAGATATACTTTGGGCCCTCTCGGTGATATCACATTAAGATAGCTTGCAAGCAAGTGATGTGATCACTAGAATGTTATATCACGGGAACGAGAAAAGAGTGCATGTTGGTAACGAGATCAAACTAGGTATTTGGATACCGATGATCGAATCTCGGACATGTATTATATCATGAGACAAAGGGATTAAATTACAAGCGTTAAAGGTTCTCATGATCACAGAAGTCATCTTTGAATATGCAGGAGTCAGTATGGATCTCCAGGTCCCGCTTCTGATTATTGATCTGATAGGAGTCTCAATCATGTCTGCATTATTCACGAACCGTAGGGTGACACACTTAAGAGTTATTGGACACCATTTTGGAGCACATATGTTTCAGACGAAAGGATTGCAAAGCGCAGGAATTGTTTCGATAGAAACCAGAAATTGTTTCAGGTGAAATTGCAGAAAGTGGTTCTGCATGTGATATTGAAATATTGCAAGGGGTTATATGTGAATGTTTGTTAATTAAAGTAATTAAAAAAATTCTGAATAAATTTAATAAAAGAGTTTTATTAAATGAGAGAGCATTAAACTTAGACAATTTTAATGCATTTAAAGTGGGGACTTTAAAAGGGAATGTGAAGAGGCATTTTAATGTGGAGGGAGTTACCACCACATGAATGGAGGAGGTGAGGGGTCACCTCCATGAGGCGCCAGCCATGGAGGGGGTACCCCCTCCTCCTATAAAAGTCCCCCCTCTTCCTCCTTCTTCCTCACACCTCCTCGTGAAGGATCTCTCTCCCCCTCTAGAATTATTCCCCCATGGTCTCGGATTAGCGAGATACATGTTCCTGGAATTTAAATGCTGAAGGAATTGCTGCTTCCGCTAGATCGCTAGAGCGAGGAGGTGGAGGTTGTCCGGTGGCTTGAACGTGTGTGCGAGTACGGATGCGCTGCTGATTTGCGGCGCTCGGACTTCCACACGATCTTGAGATCGGCAAGTGTACGATTACATCAACCACGAGTTCCTACTCGTTAACAAAACTCGTTGTCTTCGAGGGTAAGTTCTCGATGGATGTATGTACACCTGGTGCTCTGTACCTAGTAGATAGATCTTGGCGTGTAGTTCTCATCGTAGGAAATTTTCTGTGTTCTATGCTGCGGACCCAACAGTGGTATCAGAGCCTAATCTATGCGTAGGTGCTTTGCACGGGTAGTACACATATGTTTATATCTGGGCGATGATGATCATGTTATTGCATCTTCTATGTATTTTGGACATTGGTGGCATAGTGGGATGGAGTGGCCCGGACCAACCTTACATGTCATCGTACATGAGACCGGTTCCACGACTGACATGCAACTAGTTTTGCATAAGTGGCTGGCGGGTGTCTGTCTCTCCTACTATAGTCAATATCTGATTTACAACGAGTTGCTAATAACTTGGTTATCCTCGTTGTGGTTCATGTTCGTAGGTAAGAACAGTTCTATCTCCGAAAGCCCTAAGCCACGTAAAACTTGCAATTGATAAATTAGAGGCGTCTAGTTTAGATCGTTGCTAGGCTAGTGTATTGATATGGTATTGTTGTAAGTAGATGTATGATAGATACTATTACAACACATTCAACGTGTAAGTTCCATAGACCTTGGCCTTACACACAAAGGAATGATAGAGATCATACCACGATGCAAATGATAGAGATCAAATGCATGGACCATATCATCTCACTTTACACATTAGATGTTAGCATCTTATACTGCTAGTTTGGCGCTTTTGGTAGCATTGTAAGATGATCCCTCATTTAGATATCAAGATAAAATGTGTTCTTCCTTAAGTATGCACCGTTCTATGAATCGTGTTTCGAGACATCACGTGATGATTGGGTGTACTTGACTCTACGCTTTCATACAACGGGTGTAAGACAGTCTTACACACGCGAGTACTAAGGTTCTTACTTGGCGAGCCTAGCATGTACGGACATGGCCTCGGAACACGGACCGAAAGGTTAAGCATGAGTCATATAGTTGATATGATGCCCATATAGATGCTCGCCTTTGAAGCTACACCGACTCACGTGATGATCGGACTTGATGTAGTGGATTTGGTTCATGTAATCACCAAAAAGACACGAGGGATGTCGTTTTTGAGTGGGAGTTCATTAGTAATTTGGATTAGTTGAACTCACTCTATCATAAACTTAGTCTAAATAAACTTTACAAATTCTGTTGTAGATGGCACCACCTGCTTTTAATTTCAATGTGTTCATGGAGAAAGAGAAACTTGCTGCGAATGGTAGCAACTTCACCAACTGGGCTATGAATTTGAGGATTCTCCTCACTGCTGCACAAAAGCAATGTGCTAGAGGCGCCACTAGGCCCCCCACCAGCTCCTGATGCCCCTGACAAGGAAAAGAATGTCTATATGACTCGTCAGGAGGACCACAACTTAGTTCATTGCGGCATACTGTATGGGCTAGAGCCAGAACTTCAAAAGCGTTTCGAAAATGGCAATGCCTTTGATACCATGGGAGAATTGAAAATGATTTTCGATACCCATGCTGCCGTAGAGAGTTATAATGCTTCTGAAAAGTTCTTTAGCTGCATGATGGAGGAGAACAGCTCCGTTAGTGAGCACGTAGTCAAAATGCCTGGGTACACCGATAAGCTTGTGTCCTTGGGAATAACGATTCCCATTGACTTAGGAATACATCGTGTTCTCCAATCTCTGCCACCTAGCTACAAGTGCTTCGTGATGAACTATAATATGCAGGGCATGAAGAAGTCTCTTCCCGAGCTTTTGTCAATGCTTAAGACTGCGGAAGTGGAGATTAGAAAAGAACATCAAGTGTTGATGATCAATAAGACCACCGGTTTCAAGAAGGACAAGAAAGACAAGCACAAGGGAAAGAAGGGTGGCAAACTGCTGTCACCTAAAAGAAACCCCGAGCTGGCCCTAAGTCTGACACCGAGTGTTACTATTGCAAGGGGACTGGCCATTGGAAGCGCAATTGCCCCAAGTATTTGGCGGACAAGAAGTCCGGCAAGGGAAACAAAGGTATATGTGATATACATGTTATTGATGTGTACTTGACTAGTACTCGCAGTAGCACCTGGGTATTTGATACGGGATCGGTTGCTAATATATGTAACTCGATTCAGGGGCTGTGGAACAAGTTACAACTAACAAGGGATGAGGTCAGGATGCGGGTCGGCAATGGATCAAGAGTTGATGTGATCGCCGTCGGGACGCTACCTCTCCATATGCCATCGGGATTAGTTATAAACCTAAATAATTGTTATTTGGTGCCTGCACTTAGAACATTGTATCCGGATCATGTTTGATGCAAAGTGGTTATTCCTTTAAATCTAAAAACAATGGTTGTTCGATTTATATGGATAATATCTTTTATGGTCATGCACCTGTGTTGAATGGTTTATTTCTGTTGGATCTCGATAGTAATATTATGCATATTCATAATGTTGATGCTAAAAAGATTAAACTTGATGATGATATATCTACATATTTGTGGCACTGCCGTCTAGGTCATATTGGCGTTAAACGCATGAAGAAACTCCATTCTGATGGACTTTTGGAATCACTTGATTTTGAATCATTTCATACATGTGAGCGATGCCTTATGGGCAAGATGACTAGAACGCCGTTTTTCGATTCAATGGAACGGGCGACAGATTTATTGGAAATCATACATACTGATGTATGTGGACCAATAAGTGTGTCAGCGCGAGGTGGATATCGTTATTTTGTTACTTTCACGGATGATTTAAGTAGATACGTGTATATCTATTTGATGAAAACACAAGTCTGAAACCTTTGAAAAGTTCAAAGAATTTCAGAATGAAGTGGAAAATCATCGTCACAGAAAGATCAAATTTCTGCGGTCCGACCGTGGAGGTGAGTATCTAAGTTACGAGTTTAGCACACACATGAAAGAGTGTGGAATAGTTTCACAACTCACGCCTGCCGGAACACCACAACATAATGGTGTGTCGGAACGTCGTAATCATACTTTATTGGATATGGTTCGATCTATGATGTCTCTGACTGACTTGCCACTGTCATTTTGGGGTTATGCACTGGAAACCGTTGCATTCACTTTAAATCGGGCGCCATCTAAATCCGTTGAAACGACACCGTATGAATTATGGTTTGGAAACAAACCTAAGTTGTCATTTCTTAAAGTTTGGGGGTGCGATGTTTATGTGAAGAAACTTTAGCCAGATAAACTCGAACCCAAAGCGGAAAAAGCGTCTTCATAGGATGCCCTAAGGAAACGATTGGGTATACCTTCTATCACAGATCCGAGGGCAAGGTTTTTGTTGCCAAGAATGGATCCTTTCTTGAGAAGGAGTTTCTCGCGAAAGGTGTGAGTAGTCGGAAGGTAGAACTCGAAGAGGTTATTGAACCTTATCTTCATGAAATGGCGAGTAGCGCAGCACCGGAAATTGTTTCGGAGTTGACTTCACCTAATTAAGAGAGAGCTAATGATATTGATCATGAAACTCCGAAAGAGGACACTAACGAACCTCATAGGTCAAGTAGGACACATGCAGCTCCTGAACTGTACGGTAATCCTGTTGTGAATTTCATGGTTGATGAAATAGATGACCCTGCGACATATGAAGAAGCGATGATGAGTCCGGATTCCAAAAAATGGCTAGAAGCCATAAAATCCGAGATGGAATCCATGTACGAGAACCAGGTTTGGACCTTGGTGGACTTACCTCACGATCGAAAGGCCGTTGAGAATAAATGGATTTTCAAAAGAAAAACTGATGTTGATGGTAATGTAACCATCTATAAGGCTCGACTTGTCACAAAGGGGTTTCGATAAATTCAAGGAGTTAACTACGATGAGACATTCTCTCCCGTAGCGATGCTTAAGTCGGTTAGGATTATGTTAGCAATTGCTGCATATTTTGATTATGAAATATGGCAAATGGATGTCAAAATTGCGTTCCTCAATGGTAATATTGAATAAGAGTTGTATACGATACACCCTAAGGGTTTTGTCGATCCTAAGGATGCTAATAAGGTATGCAAACTTCAGCAATCCATCTATGGACTGAAGCAAGCATCCCGGAGTTGGAATCCACTTTGATGAGGTGATCAAAGAGTTTGGATTTGTCCAAACTTATGGAGAGGCTTGTATTTACAAGAAAGTGAGTGGGAGCAATGTGGCATTTATGATATTATATGTGGATGACATATTATTGATTGGAAATGATATAGATCTTTTAAACAGTGTTAAAAGTTATCTAAACAGCAAATTTTCGATGAAAGACCTTGGTGAAGCGTCATATATACTAGGCATTAAAATCTATAGAGATAGATCAAGGCGCCTAATTGGGCTATCGTGGAGTACATACCTTGATAAGATATTAAAGAAGTTTAATATGGACGGAAGTAAGAAGGGGTTCTTACCTATGTTGCAAGGCAAGACATTGAGTAAGACTCAAAGTCCAGCTACGGCGGAAGAAAGAGAGATAATGGATAAGATCCCCTATGCCTCGACCATAGGCTCTATTATGTATGCCATGCTATGTACAAGACCGGATGTGGCACATGCTATTAGTTTGACTAGTATGTACTAATCTGATCCAGGTTTGGAACACTGGATAGCGGTCAAGAACATCCTCAAGTACTTGAGAAGAACTAGGGATATGTTTCTTATATACGGAGGTGAAGAAGAGCTAGTCGCGAAGTGTTATGTCGATGCTAGCTTTGACACCGATCCGAATGACTCTAAGTCTCAATCTGGATACGTATTTCTCTTGAACGGAGCAATAGTTAGTTGGAGGAGTTCCAAACAACCTGTGGTGGCTGGATCAACGACAAAGGCGGAATATGTTGCTGCTTTAGAAGCGGCACAGGAAGCGGTTTGGATGAAAGAGTTCATTACGGAACTAGGTGTGGTTCCTAGTGCATTGGACCCAATGGTGATCTATTGTGACAACAATGGATCCATAGCCAACGCCAAGGAACCGAGGTCTCACAAGAATTCCAAGCATATTAAGCGCCGGTTTCACTCCATCCGCAAACATGTCAAGGATGGAGATATAAAGATTTGTAAAGTACACACAGACCTAAATATAGCAGATCCGTTGACTAAAGCTCTCCCTAGGGCAAAACATGATCAACACCAGAACTCCATGGGTGTTAGATTTATCACTATGTGAACTAGATTATTGTCTCTAGTGCAAGTGGGAGACTGAAGAAAATATGCCCTGAGAGGCAATAATAAAGTTGTTATTATGTATTCCTTATACATGATAGATGTTTATTTTACATGCTAGAAATGTATTGATTCGGAAACATCAATACATGTGTGTTTAATAAACAAAAAGGGTTCCTAGTCATGCCTCTCTTATAGACTAGCTTGTTGATTAACAAGATGATCAAGGTTTCCTGATCATGGACATTGGATGTTGTTAATAACAAGGTCACAACATTTGTGAAATGATGTGATGAACATTCATCCAAAGTATAGCATTACGATCAAGTCATTATGTTTACATTGCTATAACATCATATGAAGTAATCTTTATCCTTATACCATGATATCATGTTAATTGCTAACACCGGAATAGTATCTTGATAACATCAAACGTCACACCGTAACAGGGTGACTATAAAGATGGGTCCAGTGCTACGAAGGTGCTATGTTGAGGCTCATGGATCAAGAGTGGAATTTGTCAATCCCGATGACGGATAGATATACTCTGGGCCCTCTCGGTGATATCACATTAAGATAGCTTGCAAGCAAGTGATGTGATCACTAGAATGTTATATCACGGGAACGAGAAAAGAGTGCATATCGGTAACGAGATCAAACTAGGTATTTGGATACCAATGATCGAATCTCGGACATGTATTATATCATGAGACAAAGGGATTAAATTACAAGCGTTAAAGGTTCTCACAATCACAGAAGTCATCGTTGAATATGAAGGAGTTAGTATGGATCTCCAGGTCCCGCTTCTGATTATTGATCTAAGAGGAGTCTCAATCATGTCTGCATTATTCGCGAACCGTAGGGTGACACACTTAAGAGTTACTGGACACCATTTTGGATCACATATGTTTCAGACGAAAGAATTACAAAGCATAGGAATTGTTTCGATAGAAACCAGAAATTGTTTCGGGTGAAATTGCAGAAAGTGGTTCTGCATGTGATATTGAAATATTGCAAGGGGTTATATGTGAATATTTGTTAATTAAAGTAATTAAAAAAATCTGAATAAATTTAATAGAAGAGTTATATTAAATGATAGAGCATTAAACTTAGAGAATTTTAATGCATTTAAAGTGGGGACTTTAAAAGGGAATGTGAAGAGGCATTTTAATGTGGAGGGAGTTATCACCACATGAATGGAGGAGGTGAGGGGTCACCTCCATGAGGCGCCGGCCATGGAGGGGGTACACAGGGGGCCCACACCACCCCATGGCGCGGGCAGGTCTAGGCCGCCCCTGGGAGTGGTGTGGCTGCCCTGGCCCACTCCAGCCTCTCTCCTATGGCGTATATCATCCCCACGAAATCCTAAGACTCGGGGAGCGACCACAGAAAGATTCCACCGCCTCTGCGGGGCGGAAAACACCGAGAGAGAAAGATCTCTCCGACAGACAGATTTCATCGGGATCAACACCACAATCAAGCTGGACTTCATCGGGATCATCATCATCACCACCATCATCACCATCAGCACCTTCATCACCATCTCCATATTGCTGTAACAATTGCATTGAATCTTGCATAGTTCATAGGGGAAACTTTCCCGGTGTTGATTACTCTTTGTAGTTGATGCTATTGAGTGAACCATTGAATTATTGTTTATATTCAGATTGTTATACATCGTTATTCCATCTCTGATCATGATCCATATGATGTCTTGTTAGTAGTTTGTTTTGTTCTTGAGGACATGGGAGAAGTCTTGTTGTTAGTAGTGGAGTTGTGTTGAGAAAGATTCAATAGATTGTTATTTAAGTTGTGGTGTACTTATTCTAGTGGTGTCATGTGAACGTCGACTACATGACACTTCACCTATATGGGCCTAGGGGAATGCATTATGTATTTGGCTACTAATCGTAGGGGTTGCCGGAGTGACAGAAACCTGAACCCCCGTTAGGAAACCATTGCACAAGGGACGTAAGGGTCTTAGAGTTTAAAGTTGTGGTTAGGTGTCTACCTTAATTACTTTCTTGTACTTACGGATGTTTGCAAGGGGTATAATCACAAATATGTATTAGTCTTGGATGGGGCGGTACATTAGCACAGGTTCACCCACACAACACTTACCAAGCTAAAGAAGATTAATCAACTATATGAAGCGAAAGCACTTGACAGTCTTCCCATGTGTCCTCGAGAACGTTTGGTCATCTTAAGTAATACAACCGGCTTGTCCTTTGCTGCATAAAGGATTGGGCCACTTGCTGCATTTATTCCTGCTGTCTTTTATTTACTCGTACTTTGTTTACTTGCTTTATCAAAAAACCCTAAAAATCCATTTGCTAAGTATTTGCAGAGAATTCCTGATCCATACCACTAGCCAGCACCTTATGCTCCTCGTTGGGTTCGACACTCTTACTTATCGAAAATACTGCGATACACCCCCTAACTTGTGGGTCATCAAGACTATTTTCTGGCGCCGTTGTCGGGGAGTGAAGCGTTATTGGAGAGTGGAACTGGTAAAGGAAACTTCTACTGTGAGTATTGTTTACTTCTATTAGTTGCTCTTTTTTCGTTATGGATAATTCGCTGAGTTTCTTATTTGGTAATGCTACTACCACTGCTAAGGTAGTATATAAGCCACCACCTGCTGAGAATGATGTTTTCAAAATACCTACAAGAATTATTGATCGTGTTATGGATAACTACTATGTTGGGGATGGAACCGTCATTCCGGTGATCATTTACTCTTTATACACGAATTATGCGGGTTGTTCAAGTGTGCAGGTATTACTACAGATCAAGTTAAGAAGAAGTTATTCTCATTATCACTGAAAGGAAGAGCTGAAGAATGGTATAAGCTGCTAAAGAATGGTCAAGCTCTAGAATGGGAGGAAATAGTGCCTCTCTTTTATTCAAAGTTTTATCCTCCTAGTGAGATTCATAAAGATCGGAATCAAATATACAACTTTTGGCCTCTTGATGGAGAGAGTACAGCTCAAGCTTGGGGGAGACTGAAGCTACTAATGCTCAAATGTCCCATTCATGAGCTCCCCAACAATATTATTATCAATAACTTTTATGCAAGGCTCCCTCTACATGATAAAGATTTATTGGATGCTTCTTGTGCTAGATCATTCACTCGTATGGAAGAAGAAGCTAAATGGGACCTTCTAGACCGTATTCAAGACAATACTGAAGCTTGGGAGAATGACAAAGGTAGAAAGTCAGGTATAAATTATGATTATGAATGCATTGAATCTTTTATGGGAACTGATGACTTTCAAAATATTAAGAATGCTTATGGTCTAGACTCTCAAGCTATTGCTTCTTATTTTAAGGCTTTTGCTTCTTACATTGAAGTGCCTAAAAAGAAGTGGAATAAGTATCATGAACCCTATAAAGATGTTGTTAAGAGTGTTCCTGCAAGAAATACTGAAGTTTATACTACTAATCATGTCTTACCCGAGCCTTACATTGAGAAAATGCCTTTCCCAGTCAAGGTAAAGGAACATTCCATGATAGCTAGTATGGTTAATTGTTGGGGATATACTTTCCGGGTACCCTCACAGTTCCTCACTGACCAGGGTGGCCCACTTCGGGTTAGAGCATTGCTTCACGGGCGTGATCGGGAGAAACACGAGTCCAATCCGCCACGGGAAGGCCCAAGACTTCGACCTAGGCCCATAATGTTACTTGTAGTTCAAGATGTACTCTGTAACTGACTCTTAGTCGTAGCCGGATAGATCTCTCCTATAAACCCTAGGCCGGATATCTATATAAGTCATCCTAGGGAGAGCCTTTCGGGCAACACTCTAGACACCTCAATAGTCTACAATCTCAACTCGCACAGGCGAAACCCTTGTAACCCATATTCGGCTCTCAGACATGGATTGCTAGCAGGAGTAGGATCCGTCCAAAGCCGGCGGATTCGAACCTGGGTAAACTTGTGTGCTCACTGTCCCGGAATACCGTACGTCTCACACCCCTCTCTTCTGCACGCCTCGAGGACCCCCTCATGGCGTAGTTCTCATCAATCCGACGACAATTGGCGCCCACCGTGGGGCAAGTGAGCTTCAGATCTACGTTCCGAGTGGAATCTGCAAGAATCGGAATCGGCGAGACTATCGCCGTCGGTCGCATCCTCTATGCCAGCGATGTCCCTCTCATCGTTCTCGACGAGACTTGGATTCCGGCAAGGGAGACCGTGACTGCCTACACAATCATGTCTTTTGGTGAGATCGATGTTTACATCGGTTTCGCTGAACCTGCCCAACCCACCCCAGCGGTGATGATAGAGGCAGAAGAATTTTCTGGGTCCCCTTTGTCCACGGAGGCGGCAGAGTTCTGGATCCCAGAAAATCCTAATCCCACCCAGCCCGCACTAGTTGCGGAGATAGTGGAGAAACCCGAGCCTGAAGAAGACCTAGCGGACCAAGTCGAATCTGGAGTGAATCTCCCCGGAGAAGCCGGATCCCAGATCGACCCACCCGTGGAAGTCGAAATCCAGGAGGAGCATATCAACGACACTGATTCTGGCTCTGATGATGCCGGGATAGACATGCCTTTCCTAAGGTACACACTACGATGTATGATACTACAAGGCGAAAGCGCAGATGCAATACTCGAAACCATCAAAAGTTTCGATAGGGCTGATCGTGAAAGCCGCAGATACCTCAGGAAGCACGCATCGCACTTTGTCGGATACGTGGGATCTGGATCCGGCTCTGCCGATGCTAGAGAGAACACCGACTCTGTGCTGGAGGCAATTGGAACAAACGCTGACGTACCCACATCCTCGGATGAATCGATGACGTCAGCAGATTTCTGAAAGTTCTCCGCAGAATAGGAAGAGGAGTACAACTCTAAAGCTGCAGAAGAAGGAGAAGCCATGGATGAAGGATCCAGGGAACACTCTCCCAAAGCGCAGGATAACATGGATGTCGGAGATAATCCCGAAGTCCAGATGTCCGAAAGTACCGATCAGAGCTTGACTCCGGGAAACGGACCCAAAGCCGTCTTTCCTACCGGCGCAGCCAAGAAGGCAAAGAAGAAGAACAAGAAAAACAAGACCCCGGCAAAAGACCCTCTGACAGAGGAGGTGATTGTCGAGGAATACGAAGAAGACTTGGATGTCGCACTTATCCCAGACGAGCCGAAAAAAGAAGCATCGGTGGATGGACACGTGATCACCGAGGGTGCGCGTAAGCTCATCGATGCCGCATTAACTACACCTATCCCTACAGCAGCAGAACTTACTGCGGATGAGCTAGACGAAAGGGCACAGGCCCTAGAAGCGCGCCGTCAACAACTCCTCGATGAAGCCAAAAACATCGAGGTGGAAAAGAAACGCATGTCAAACAAGGAATACATGTATCGTTTGCATCAGAAGACACGGAAGCGTCACATAGATGACAACCAATTCCCACGTGTTTGTGCCGTTCTTTTTGGAGATGAGATGGGGAAGCCACGGAAAGATAGCAATAGAGATTGGGTATACCCAACACCAGTACAGAATACCGTGGCAGCCCGAGAAATTCTATCGGCTAATCCAGGACCGGAGGAGATCTGCTTGGGTATCAAACTACTCAACAAGGGACTGGAGCAGCAAAAGGTTGCCCTGTCCGGAAGTCAAAAACTGGTCTCAAATTCTGACCAATGTCGCATAGATCCGGCATGGGCTGGCGTAAGATCCCATTACGTCCGGGCGCAGTATCATCACCCCGAACGCCGGGAAGACAACTATTCAAGAACCGGATCTTCAGGACAGCATCACAAAACTTCGCGTAACTGGACCAACGTCGACCCAGCGGTCGAGAAAGACGCCATTGCTGCCCTGAATCCGATGAACCCTCCCTAACGAGAATCTAACGACGTAAGGGGAGAATATAAAGAGAAACGACAGGAGGAGGATCGCCAAAAGATGCCACCTCCTAAACACACAAGCCGTCCGACTGAGCCTCACCATGGTGGGAACGACGGATGAAGAAACGACGGAAACCATGCTGGTACAAGCCGACAGGGGGCTCGTCATAGTCAAGCTGCTCCACCCTCTCCACCACACAGTCATCACAATGGCTCCCATGGAGGGCAAGGAGGACGACATGGCGGAGGAGGTGGTGGCAGAAGCCGAAGTCCGGCTCCACGGCACCGCAGCCACAGCCGACATTCGGGACGATCTATCCCCGAACGACACAAGGCACAGGATTAATTCCAACATAGGGGCTCGGCGCTATGACAATGATGATTTCTACGTGGGCCCAAAGTGCTTCGGACCATGCATCAGAGCTACAAAATTCCCGGAAGGATTTGCTATCTCAAGACATATCCAAGCCTACGATGGCATTGCTCGGCCAGATACCTGGCTATAGGACTTCTTCCAAGCTTGCTGCATCGCCAAAGGCGGAAACAGCCTGGTCGCAACCCGATATCTCCCACTTATGTTGCGGAAGACGGCGCGATCATGGCTCAATGAACTTCCGGAGAACACCATCCATAACTGGTATGACCTGCAAAGTGGGTTCTTTCGTAATTTCGAAGGCACATATCAGAGGCCCTGTTCGGTCGGAGAACTATAGTGTTGCACCCAGAAAGCCAGAGAAACTTGTCGGGACTACCTCGGACGATGGATCGACACCAAGAACTCCTGTGAAGGAGTAAATGATCAAACTACGACTGAAGCTTTCATTGCAGGTCTCCCAATTGGTCTACTGCGTCATCGTTTGAAGTGTGACAAGGTCACTGATTTGGGAGAGATGATAGAAACAACGAGCAAATATGCAAATGCTAACGACGATGCAGAGGGATTACTCAACATCCTAGATGTACCTCAGTCGGCAAAAACAAAGCAACAGGCTCAGAAACGTAAGAACACCTCGGAGGAAAAGTCCAACGCGGAAACAGCGGTGGTTACTACTGTTTCCGGGTCTAGAGGACGAGGAGGATGTGGCGGAGGCCGCGGGTGTGGCCGTGGGACTTAAAGGGTCCAAGGTAGAGGAGAACAGCAACCAGGCAAAACCTACTCTTGGGCCGACATTGCCAATAACCCATGTGTGCATCACCTAGACGCCAATGGGGGCTCGTCCCACACCAACGCTGAATGTCGTTTCAATGACGACATCAAAAGAGATGACACCGCAGGCTACAAAGCTAAGCGGAAGAAGGGAAAGAAAAATCCCGAAAAAGACAAAGAGACCAAGAAAGATTCCGACATGGAGGAAGCTGATGCTTCAAATCCCAAGTCGGAAGGGAAGAAGATTTTTCCCACCAAAAAGGACACTTATGTCACTTTCCTCGGATCTCAACCAGCAAAGGTCAAGAAAGCAGTTCTACACGAGATCAATGCAACGATTCATGTCCCACAAGATTCGACTGGTCGGAAATGGCAATCACATTTGACCGCGATGATCATCCGCCTAAGTTACACAGGCGAGGAAAATACGCCTTAATCGTCAACCCACTTATTCACGATTATGGTTTCTCCAAGACCCTCATGGACGGTGGTAGCAGCATCAATATTCTCTATGTCGAAACGCTACGCCGGATGAAGATCTCGGAGACCCAGCTGAACCATAGCTCTGTGATTTTTCACGGAGTTGTCCCAGGAAGACAAGCTAATTCCCTGGGAGAGATCACTTTGGATGTTACCTTTGGAACTCCAAAGAATTATTGTACGGAGGCACTTTCCTTCGAAGTGGTCCCATTCAAGAGCGCATACCACGCTATATTGGACGTCCGCCATCGGGCTTTTATGGCTCGTCCGTGTTACATTTACAATATGATGAAAATTCCTGGTCCCAACGGCGTGATCACCATCAAGGGAGACCCGAAGAAAGCGCGAGAGTGCGAGGATGGAAATGTCGCCTTTGCCGAAGCCGTGTTGCACGCCCAGGAGTACCAGGAGATCAAGAAGAGCATAGATCCGTCCGAGATGCCCGCAACGAAGAAGGAGGTGACCAAGACAAATCTGGAGTTCAAGGCATCAGAAGAGACAAAAAAGAACCGTTGAAGGATGATGACCCCTCCAAGGTGACCCAGATAGGCGTAGGCCTAGATAGCGCATAGGAAAACGCACTCGTCAAGTTCCTCCAAGCAAATCAAGATATCTTCGCATGGCAGCCATCTGACATGACCGGAGTACCTAGGGAACTTGCCGAGCACTCTCTAAATGTAAACCCGAACGCTAAACCCGTTAAACAGTCCTTACGACGGTTTGGCGACGAAAAGCGTAAGGCAATAGCTAAGGAACTAGCACGGCTCGAGTTAGCCGGATTCATAGAAGAGGTCATCCACACTGAGTGGTCGGCCAATCCTGTAATGGTCCCTAAAAAGGACACCACTGATTTAAGGATGTGTGTCGATTATACTGCCTTGAACAAGGCTTGTCCAAAAGATCTGTTCGCTCTGCCTAGAATTGATCAAGTCATCGATTCTACGGCAGGCTCGGAACTCCTCTGTTTTCTCGTCGCATATTCCGGTTATCACCAAATCCGGATGAAGGAATCTGACAAAGTCAAAACTTCATTCATAACCCCCTTTGGAACTTTGTGTTTTGTTACGATGCCCTTTGGGCTGAAGAACGCAGGAGCTACGTACCAGCGCACGATGCAATGTTGCCTCCATGACCAACTCGGATGCAATGTACATGCATACGTGGATGATATCCGGTGATGTCCAAAAAGAAGGAAACACTAATTTCCGACATGGAGGAAATGTTCACCAATCTATGAAAATACAACATCATGCTTAACCCGAAGAAATGCTTCTTTGGAATCCCAGCCGGAAAATTGTTAGGTTTCATCGTGTCTCAAAGAGACATAGAGGTGAACCGAGACAAAATCAAGGCTATACTCAATATTTCCAGGCCAACTCGCCTGAAGGACATACAAAGACTAACTGGTTGCATCGCTGCAGTCAGTCGGTTTGTAAGCCGACTCGGTGAAAGAGCCGCACCATTATACAAACTCCTGAAAAAGACCAAGGATTTTGTTTGGACTGACGAAGCTGAAGCTGCACTACAAGACCTAAAGAAAGTACTCTCATCTGCTCCTATCCTTGCAGTGTCGGAACCTCAGGAACCGATGTTGCTTTATATTGCTGCGACAAATAAGGTCGTTAATATCGTCATGGTTGTGGAGAGACCAGAGGAAAATCAGGAATACTTGGTGCAGCGTCCGACTTAATTTGTCAGCGAGGTCCTGACAGAATCAAAACAGTGATATCCGCACTATCAAAAGTTGGCTTACGATGTTTTTCTAGCATCTCGTAAGTTACGGCACTATTTTCAGGAGCATCCAATTACCATGGTGAGCAAAGCTCCCATGAGAGATATAATCAACAACAGTGACACCATAGGACGCGTCGCCAAATGGGGCATAGAGCTCTTAGCTTTCGATATTGAGTACAAACCTCGGACAGCAATAAAATCTCAGATCCTTGCTGACTTTGTCGCTGATTGGACAGAGACGAAGGAGAATATGATACTCCCTGAGTCAGAATATTGGACCCTCTTTTTCGACGGGTCTAAGGCTCGAGGGGGCTCGGGGGCTGGCGTGGTGCTCAAATCACCCCAAGGAGATAAACTTTTATACGTGTTGCAGATCCACTTCACAGCGACAAACAATATTGCCGAGTATGAAGCACTGCTACATGGAATCCGGATTGCTAAGGATATTGGCATCCGACGTTTGATGTGTTACGAAGATTCGAATCTTGTTGCTCAACAAGTGTCGGATATTTGTAATGCAAATAAGCATATGGCAGCATATAAAGCTGTCATAGATGATCTATCTAAATCGTTCGAAGGGTTTGAAGTTCAACACATCCCTTGAGCAAAAAATGAGGAAGCAGATGCACTATCTCGGATAGGTTCTGCGTGGAAAGAGGTCCTGGATGGCGCTTTTTTAGAACACCTCAAAGTTCCCTCGATAAAGGGGGTAGATGAGGAATATCCGACCAAATCCGACTCACCTTTGATAGCAGTTCTGGCTGTAATTCCTAGCTGGACTCAACCCTACCTCGATTATTTGGTAGATGGCAAATTACCCGAAGACGAGGTGCTCAGCCGGCAGATTATTCGACGAGCAAAAGCCTATACTATTGTTAAATGTGAGCTCCATAAACGGAGTGTGTCTGGGGGTTTTTAGCGCTATGTATCTCCGGAAGAAGGAGTGGAAATCTTAAGGGAAATCCACGAAGGTGAGTGTGGTCACCACGCAGCAGCCAAATCTTTAGTGGCAAAAGCTTTTCGACATGGATTTTTCTGGCTTACAGCTCAGGCAGATGCCGAACGATTAGTCAAGACATGCAAAGGTTGCCAAAAATACGCCAAGCAAGCTCATGTTCCGGCTGATCAGCTGCGAACAATACCTATAACATGGCCTTTTGCGGTCTGGGGGCTTGATATGGTAGGACCTTTTAAACGAGCTCCAAGTGGATTTACTCACCTCTTAGTGATGGTGGATAAATTCACCAAATGGATTGAGGCTAAACCTGTCACAAGTTGTGATGGACCAACAACCAAAAGATTTGTCGAGGATGTTATAATCTGGTACGGTTATCCGCATAGCATTATCACGGACAACGGGAGTAACTTTTCTATGGGAGAATTGGCTAAATTCTGCGAGGAGAAAAATATCCGGCTTGACATTGCGTCAGTCGCACATCCACAGGTTAACGGACAAGTCAAAAGAGCAAATGGTTTAATCCTACAAGGGCTAAAACCGAGACTCGAAGCACCACTACGACGTGCTGCGGGGGCTTGGGCAGAGGAACTACCCTCTGTAATTTGGAGTTTACGAACAACTCCAAACAGGTCAACAGATACACACCTTTCTTCTTGGTCTATGGCGTAGAAGCAGTTCTTCCTAGTGATTTAATTCATATTTCTCCTAGAGTGGCCGCGTATATTGAAGAGGATGCCGAGATTTCTCGACAAAATGATCTCGACTTAGTCGAAGAAGTTCGTGTCGTTGCTGAAATGAGATCTACAACCTATCAGCAGAAGTTACGCAAGTATCATAGCCAGAGAGTCCGAAATAGATCTTTCAAATAGAGGTGATTTGGTTCTCCGGCTTGTGCAACAAAGAAAGCACAAACTTTCCCCGGTATGGGAAGGGCCCTTTTTAGTTAGTCGAGTATTGCACAATGGATCGTACTACTTTACTGACATGAGGCCAGTCAAAGAAAGACCTGCTACTAAGAAGAGAAAGAGAGCTGGAGGCAGTGCAAATCCGGATGAGTTAGACAGACCGCGGAATATTGCTCAGCTACGTCCCTTTTATTCTTAGTTTATCATTCTTTGTAATCATACATATGTACATGTTCTGTGAGAAATAAAAGTTTTGGTTGCCTCAAAGTTTTTCTGAGAAGTTTTTACCATCTTATTTCCTAATGATCATGTCATAGTCGAAAATCCCAGAATGCTTGAAAGTACTTTATGCTCATGTTCGTTCTAGTTTAGATTTCCGATTCTAAAACTGCTACCTTCGGGTATAACTCTAAAGTTTCTAGTCTTTACTTTGGTTATTTGTCTGATTGCTGGATGCGGGCATTTTTCGAGTAGTGAATTGTTGGTACTGGAAGCCGGATTTGTTTCCGAGTTTAAACTGGTTTAGCAATTGAGCTCCGTTGCTCGGTAAAGTTTCCGGCGGAAGGTTTAGCCGGCTCACGAAAGGGACGAAGCGGAAAGCCAGATAAACGATAAGTAGAGGCGAAAAAGTATAAGTGCTTGTGTAAACATTTCAGGCACGCAAAAATTTCAAAAGTCAAAAGTGCTGAATAGATCAAAAGCTTAGCACTAACAAGATAAATAGTACTTAATATTTACAATCGCATCAGGTTTTTTCCGGAATAATACATAAATTTCTGGTCTATGATGCAGGAGGAGATGAAGGAGTTGCCGGCTCGCTGGTTACTCCACCTTGGTATCTTTCTGAGATGTCCGCATCCGAGATGGTGCCTTCATCGTCGGAAACTTCTTCGGTTTCTTCTGCAGGAGGAGGCGGAGTATCCACGCGGGTGAAGAAGGGGATCTCGTAGCTGGCCAGATCAGCCACGTGACACCCGTATCCAGCGCAGGAGTGCATGATGGCTTGAAGGTCCTGCTCCTGGCCGTCTTCGTCTACCTTGCGCAACGGGTCACTTGCCATATCTCCATGTTTCCATGGTGGCTCATGACCATGGTGAGGCGTTCTGCAGCAGTCCAGCGTGGGACATGTTCGATCCCGAACAAAAGCGGCATCTCCTTGGCCTTGTCCCGCACCTGAAAATCCGACAAGCTTGGCATGTCCGGAATCCCGAGAGACTCGCCAATATCCTCAAGGGATTGGCGGTAGTCATGAAGAAGATCACCGACTTGGGTAAGCCGGTGGGTGCGGGGCTCGGACGAGGAAGAGTCCGTCAAGTTCAGAGGACCTATACACAAAACAAGTTAGACATTGGTAAAGGTCGAAGAAAGAGACAAGTCAGATAGATGGAACGTACCAAAAATGACCTCGTCAATTTTGGTTTTCTCCTCCCAGAGACTCTAGAGTTCAGCCCGGAGCGCCTGGGACATATCCTTCTCTCTGCCAAGCTCATTTTTGAGATCCGAGATTATTTTATCTTGAGCAGCGATCTTGCGATCACGCTCATCAGTGGCCATGGAGGAGGATTCAAGGACTTGAGCTATGCTCCTTTAATGATCCGCCTTAAGCTTATCCAGCTCTTGGCGAAGTCCCTTGTTCTCCACCACCAGGGTCTTGAGGTTCTCGGCCTCTTCAATCATAGCGATGGATTGTTTCACCAGCGCTATAAGTCAAAAAGAACAAAAGTTCAGAAAAAATCGACATTGAAAATAACAAAGACAAGGTTTGAGTCTCGGAATGTTTACCTTCGGCTTCATCCTTGGCGACTTTAAGCTCAGCATTTTTAAGCCGGAGAGCTTTGATCTCTCTCTGCTTATCGCAGACATTTGTCAATAATTCCTGGTTATAGGAACATACTTTCTGTAAGTCAGAATACCCAAAGTCAGAAATCTACTTAAGAATCGGGCTAATATTTTTGCTAAATATCAGCACGAGCTTTGGGGGCTACACTAGTTCGTTCTTTGGCATCCTAATGAAGCATAAACTCGGATTCTATATCCTACTTCATGCTTGGGGGCTAGAGGATATGATATAACATAATGGAAAAAACAAGAGTTGGAATTCCGACTTACATATTGCTCGCGGGTGAGTTTATCTAAACCCGTGTTCACTTCAGCGGCCACCTTCTCGTCAAGAGTAAGAGGGATCACTGGGGTTGTTGGAAGCTCGCCAGTCCTAATCCTCTTGTCGCAAAGGCGGACTTGAGCGAGAAGGTCAGAGAAATTGACGTCCTCTGCTTCTTGCGCTTCCTCCTCGGGGGATAAATGGCTTTTATCCAGGACTTGCCTGGCTAGCCGCTGGATCTTCTCTGCAGATTTCCGAGATAGGCCAAACTTGGCAAGTCCCGGATTGCTGAGGAGGTTTTCAGCGAAGACTTCAGCCGAGGGATCATTACCCGAAGAGGGTTCATCCTTATCTTGAGCTGACGCACCCACGGTGACATCAGTTTGCGACCCAAGGATCACAGGCTCCGTTTGAGGAGCCAGATTTTCTGCAGCATCCGGCGATATAACCGGTGTTGTAGAAGGATGAGGGGCAGGAGTCGGAGGAGCCACGGTAGGGGAAGCTATGGTTAGCTTCGTCTGCCGCAGAGGCTTCGAAGAAATCCCTTTCCCCGTGGCCTTGATGAGCGGTTTTGCTCTGAGAATGTAGTAAATTCGGAAACGTTACATCTCGGAAAGAAATTTGAGTAAAGTACAAAGGCAGCAAGTTGTGACTGAAAGTTACCTCTTCACGACAGGCACCTCCTTTGTGCCAATAACCACTGTCGGAGCTTTGCGCTTCTTGAGCGCAAGGTCCGGCAATGGGACTACTTCTATCTCCTGAGAAAACTCAGGAGGGTATCCTTCGAGCGGAGCAAGTTCTGACTCGGGGATGTCAGCAAGCTGAAAAGAAGAAAACATATCAGTATTGCAGTATAACTCGAAAATTGAAACACATAAAAGGTGTGATGATGGAAGCTTACCGGCACCACGGGGTTTTCCGTCGTGTGCATGTCCAGAGAAACCTCCAGAATTCTCCTCTCGATCTGCTCCTTGATCAGCCACTTGATTTGGCTTATGTAGCCTTGAGTGGTGTAGGCTTTGGAGCTGATGCGGAGGGAGTCGGTTGGAGACGACGTGATGGAGTGCATCAGTCGGGTTCTGTGGTACTGAAGTGGCTGGATCCGACATGAGACCCAGCACTGGACCAAGTCGGATCCCTTCAGACCATTGTGCTTAATCAAATATTCGATCCGCCTCTTAGCGAGGATCAGATCATCGGAAAGAGCCGGAGAAGCCTCGTCCCAGGAAGGCTGGGCCATGGCAGCTCTGTCAACAAAAACTGGCAAAGCAGTAGCTTTGTCGGGAGCCGGAATATCCCTATGATAGAAAAAAGTGGTCGGCCATTGTTTGACCAAATCACTAGCTAGAATCTTGGGATAAGCCCGGTCGCGTCTAAGTGAAAAGCTGATAGTGCCGGTGATGTAAGGAACACCGGCAGTAATGGAATTCCTCCGGACATGGAAATAGTACCGGAAGAGAGTCAAACTCGGCCTAATGCCGAGAAAGCCCTCGCAAAGCGAAGCATACGCACTCATATCTAAGAGAGAGTTGGGAGGAAGATTGTGGAGTTGAACTCCAAAATGATCTATCACCTCGGAGAAGAACTCCGAGGGAGGAAAAGACAGACCACGGTCAAGATGGGTGCCGAAGTGGACCCGCTCGCCGTCGCGTGGGTTGGGGACGGTTTCCTCGAAGCCACTCCGCCAGTCGCCGGCGGCGAGAAGCCCCTCCTTCTCCATGTTCTTGAGGCTCTCCTCGTAGAGGGCGCAGGGGATCCAGATTCCCCGGAAGCTCTCCTTCTCTGCTGCTGCTTCTGCCATCGCCGCCGCCGCTGTTGCCAAACCAGAGGAAGAAGATGAAGCCATTTCTTCGGTGAGAAAATGACCTGAAAGAGGCACCGCTGGGAGTTTCTGTGGGGTAAGGACGAGAAGGCTCTGTGCGTGCAGGAGGATTGGGAAGGAAGGAAACGGCAAGGGACTGGTGGAAAGGAGAAGGAGAAATCCAAACCCCTTATATCCACCTACTTGCGCCCAGATTCGTGCAAATGCTATAGTGCAAACGCCACGCATCGTGGAAAGAACTAGGAAGGACCCACGCGATGATTGCGTCGCCTCGATCTACACGCACGCATTGAAACGGCACCTCGGTTCCGCGAACCCACCAAACGGTCGTGCTGACGGAATGCCTATCAGGTGACATGACTTGACCATGCTTGTGTCAGGTGGCGTTAGAGACCAAGTTCCGGGTTAGTTTAAAATCGAGCTGGAAAATCCGAGTAACCTACTGATAGGTCCGACTTATTTTTAAGACCCGGATCGTATTTTTTGTTGTGAAGTTTTAGGAACCCTTCAAGATTCTACAAGCCGAAGATCAAGCTAGACGATGATAAATCCAACTTTGGATCTTGGAGGCCTACGGGGGCTGCTGTTGGGGATATAATTTTCGGGTATCCTCACAGTTCCTCACTGACTAGGGTGGCCCACTTCGGGTTAGAGAACTGCTTCACGAGCGGCCCAGTCAGGGAGAAAGACGGAGTCCAATCCGGCTACAGGAAGGCCCAGAAGATTTACCGACTTAGGCCCATAATGTTACTTGTAGTTCAAGATGTACTCTGTAACCGACTCTCAGTCGTAGCCGGATAGATCTCTCCTGTAAACCCTAGGCCGGATATCTATATAAGCCGTCCTAGGGAGAGCCTTTAGGGCAACACTCTAGACACCTCAATAGTCTACAATCTCAACTCGCACTGGCGAAACCCTTGTAACCCATATTCCGGCTCTACCGTATTACTGGATTGCTAGCAGGAGTAGGATCCGTCCAAAGTCGGCGGATTCGAACCTGGGTAAACTTGTGTGCTCACCGTCCCGGAATACCGTACGTCTCACACCCCTCTCTTCCGCACGCCTCGAGGACCCCCTCATGGCGTACTTGTCATCAATCCGACGACATTAATGAAAGTACAAATAAAGCTATTGAACCTGATAAACAAATGGTTGATGAACCTATTGTAGCAAATGTGAAAGACTTTGTCACTAAATATGAAAAAGAGGGACACACTATCCTTTGCAAGGATACCTCTAATATTATTTCACATAGTAGTGTTATGAGAGCTAGTATTCCTGTGTTTTCTGTTAGAATAAGTGATCATTGCTATGATGGTTCTTGTGATAGTTATATTGTTAAGTTTATGCAGGATACTGAAAGTTACTATGAAAGAGGGAAAAGTGTTCTTATGCATCTCAATAATATCAAGTTTCCTCGTTTTATGCTGAAAGTTTTTATGTTGCACTTCTTTTGCCTTCTTATGCAAGTTGCCTTTGGTTTCAATAACTTGTTTGTTTACAAAATCCCCTTGCATAGGAAGTGGGTTAGACTTAAATGTGTGTGTTTTTGCTTCTTAATGCTCTCTTTCGCTTCAATTCATATCCCTATGAGAGCTTCTTCAAAATTATCATGCCCATCTTAATGGCTATAAAGAAAGAGCTTTATGGGAGATAACCCAATTTGTTTTTGCTTTTAGTTTGTTTTTGTTTCTTTGAGTCTTGGAAGCTATTACTTCGGTAATAACCGCTCATTATCCGTTTTGTTTGGTTTTTTGTGTCAAGATCAACCTCTAATGAGAGAGAAGTAAGATTTGGGGAAGTTGTTGTCCCGAAACAGATTTTTGTGCTTCACCGTAAAAATTCGTGAGAGATCTCTGTATGTCGGATTGAGCTGTAATTTTTTGTGCTTCTGCCCCAGGTTGTTATTTAACTTTCGTTAGTTTTGCACTTTTTGATTTGAGCAACAGAAGATTTTCGAAAAAATTGATCTTTACCTGCTGGTCTGTTTTGATAGATTTAGCCAATCTTGCATTTGCTTCTTTATTCGTTTTCCTTTTTCAATTCTTTTTGGGTTTTCGGAAGGAGTTGCTACAGTAGCTTTTGTTTTGATGGTTTTCAGTTGAAGTTGGACTCAAAAAGTTTTATCACTTCACTTATACTAATGTTGCTAATGAGAACTGTGTGAAGTTTTGTGTGAAAGAAATTTCCAGGAAGTGGAGATAATGGTGTAATAAGAAAGAGAAGGGTTTTATGACTCAAGTAATAAGTGTATGAAGATGAAGATATTGATGTTATTCAAGTGGTGACTTCGGAAGGATCCACTAAATACCAAATTCAGAGACCTGCAGAGTCCGTTTCCAATTAGGTAACAATTCTGGTAAGAAAGTTCCGCGAAAATACAATTCAACTATATTTTTGCAGTTTTCAGTCGATAAGGAAAGCTACGAAGTGAAAAAGGGACGGAAACGGAGCCAGGGTGGCCCACACCACCCCATGGCGCGGGCCCACCCCTGGCCGCGCCACCAGGTGGTGAGGCCACCTAGGACTCCGCCTCCGACTCGTTTTCTCCCTCTACCTTCATTTTGATATGAAACTTCGTAATATATAACCCCCCGGATCCCCCGAGGTTCGTATATCATGTTTTTGCCGTGTTTTTGTTTCGATCTATTTCTGCCATGACATACTCTTCGAAGGCTTAGAAGCACAATGGTGTCTGCCAAGGATAAAGGAAAGGAGCCTATGGAGGAAGACCTCCGAGACCCCAAGCAAGGGCTGGTACCTTCAGTCACTTGCCCTGCATCAACGGAAGCCCTACGAGTCACTAAAGAATTCTGCGATAAGTACCGAGACTTGAAAAGGAAGGTGGACATGCTTGAATGGGAGAATGATAGGCTTCATAAGATGCTGGAAGATTTCCTCACGTCAATTAAGGAAATAACACCACCACCACCAAAGGAGTGATTCGTCATCAGGTTTGGAATCCCCTTGGTTTGTTCCAAGCTTGGGGGAGTGCCGCGGTATCATATCACTATCTTCTATCTTTTTACCTTATTAGTAGAGTCATATCATGAATAGAGGAGTTGTTATGTAGTATGGTTTGCATTATGGAAGTGTCCCCTCTCTCGTTAGATATGTATCCCTTGATGTGAGTTTCCGTTATGGAATATTAATGAGAAGTTCTATCATTCACCCTTTTGCATAGCTTATATTAGTTTTCAATTCGTGGTTATATGATTGATCTTGTTTTTAGTATTGGTATATGTTGGGTCCGCAGCATAGAAAACAAAAAAATTCCTACGGTGTGAACTACACGCCAAGATCTATCCACTAGGTACAAAGCAACGGGTGGACATACATCCAACGAGAACTTACCCTCGTAGACAACAAGCTTTGTTAACGAGTAGGAACTCGTGGTTGATGTAGTCGTACACTTGCCGATCTCAAGATCGTGAGGAAGTCCGAGCGCCGCAACTCAGCAGCGCATCCACTTTTCGCACACGTTCAAGCCACCGGACAACCTCCACCTCCTCGCTCCAGCGATCCAGCAGAAGCAGCAACTCCTTCCAGACGAAATGCCACCGGGAACATGTATCTCGCTAATCCGAGACCATGGGGAAATAATTCTAGAGGGGGAGAGAGATCCTTCACAAGGAGGCGTGTGGATGAAGGAGGGAATGGGTGGACTTTTATAGGAGGAGGAGGGTGCCCCCTCTCTCCATGGCCGGCGCATGGGGGGGTGACCCCTCACCTCCCCCATTCATGTGGTAGTAACCCCCCCACATTAAAATGCCTCTTCACATTCCCTTTTAAAGTCTCCACTTTAAATGCATTAAATTTCTCCAAATTTAATGCTCTCTCATTTAATAAAACTCTTTTTATTAAATTTATTCAGAATTTTGTTAATTACTTTAATTAACAAACATTCACATATAGCCCCTGCAATATTTCAATATCACAGAACCACCTTCGCAATTTCACGAAACAATTTCGGTTTCTATTGAAACAATTCCTGCGCTTTGCAATTCTTTCGTCTGAAACATATGTGCTCCAAAATGGTGTCCGGTAACTCTTAAGTGTGCCACCCTACGGTTCGCGAATAATGCAGACATGATCGAGACCCTTCTCCGATCAATAATCAGCAGCGGGACCTGGAGATCCGTACTGACTCCTACACATTCAACGATGACTCCTGTGATCATGAGAACCTTTAACGCTTGTAACTAAATCCCTTTGTCTCTCGATATATTACATGTCCAAGATTCGATCATCGGTATCTCCATACCTAGTTTGATCTCGTTACCGACATGCACTCTTTTCTCGTTCCCGTGATATAACATTCTAGTGATCACATCACTTGCTTGCAAGCTATCCTAATGTGATATCACCGAGAGGGCCTAGAGTATATCTATCCGTCATCTGGATTGACAAATTCCACTCTTGATACATGAGTCTCAACATAACACCTTCGTAGTACTAAACCCATCTTTATAGTCACCCTGTTACGGTGTGACGTTTGATGTTATCAAGATACTCTTCCAGTGGCAGCAATTAACATGATCTCATGGTCTAAGGATAAAGATTACTTCGTATGATGTTATAGCAATATAAACATAATGACTTGATCGTAATGCTATACTTCGGATGAATGTTCATCACATCATTCCACCAATGGTGTGACCTTGTTATTAACAACATCCAATGTCCATGATCAGGAAACCTTGATCATCCTGTTAATCAACAAGCTAGTCTATAAGAGAGGCATGACTAGGAACCCTTTTTGTTTATTAAACACACATGTATTAATGTTTCCGAATCAATACATTTCTAGCATGTAAAATAAACATCTATCATGTATAAGGAATATATAATAACAACTTTATTATTGCCTCTCAGGGCATATTTCCTTCAGTCTCCCACTTGCACTAGAGACAATAATCTAGTTCACATAGTGATAAATCTAACACCCATGGAGTTCTGGTGTTGATCATGTTTTGCCCTAGGGAGAACTTTAGTCAACGTATCTGCTACATTTAGGTCCGTGTGTACTTTACAAATCTTTATATCTCCATCCTTGACATGCTCGCGGATGGAGTGAAACCGACGCTTAATATGCTTGGAATTCTTGTGAGACCTTGGTTCCTTTGCGTTGGCTATGGCTCCATTGTTGTCACAATAGATCACCATCGGGTCCAACGCACTGGGAACCACACCCAGTTCCGTAATGAACTCTTTCATACAAACCGCTTCTGCGCGCTTCAAGCAAAGAACATATTCCGCCTCCGTTGTTGATCCAGCCACCACAGGTTGTTTGGAACTCCTCCAACTAATTGCTGCTCCGTTCAAGAGAAATACGTATCCGGATTGAGACTTAGAGTCATCCGGATCGGTGTCAAAGCTAGCATCGACATAACACTTAGCGACTAGCTCTTCTTCACCTCCGTATATAAGAAACATATCCTTAGTTCTTCTTAAGTACTTGAGGATGTTCTTTACTGCTATCCAAAGGTTAGAACTGGATCAGATTGGTACCTACTAGTCAAACTAATAGCATGTGCCACATCCGGTCTTGTACATAGCATGGCATACATAATAGAGCCTATGGCCGAGGCATAGGGGATCTTATCCATCATCTCTCTTTCTTCCGCCGTAGACGGACTTTGAGTCTTACTCAATGTATTGCCTTGCAACATAGGTAAGAACCCCTTCTTACTTTCGTCCATATTAAACTTCTTTAATATCTTATCAAGGTATGTACTCTGCGATAGCCCAATTAGGCGCCTTGATCTATCTCTATAGATTTTAATGTCTAATATATATGATGCTTCACCAAGGTCTTTCATCGAAAATTTGCTGTTTAGATAAATTTTAACACTGTTTAAAAGATCTATATCATTTCCAATCAATAATATGTCATCCACATATAATATCAGAAATGCCACATTGCTCCCACTCACTTTCTTATAAATACAAGCCTCTCCATAAGTTTGGACAAATCCAAACTCTTTGATCACCTCATCAAAGCGGAGATTCCAACTTCGTGATGCTTGCTTCAGTCCATAGATGGATCGCTGAAGTTTGCACACCTTATTAGCATCCTTAGGATCGACAAAACCCTTAGGTTGTATCATATACAACTCTTATTCAATCTTACCATTGAGGAACGCAGTTTTGACATCCATCTACCATATTTCATAATCGAAATATGCAGCAATTGCTAACATAATCCTAACTGACTTAAGCATCACTACGGGAGAGAATGTCTCATCGTAGTCAACTCCTTGAATTTGTCAAAACCCCTTTGCGACAAGTCGAGCCTTATAGATGGTCACATTACCATCAGCATCAGTTTTCCTTTTGAAAATCCATTTATTCTCCACGGCCTTTCGGTCGTGAGGTAAGTCCACCAAGTTCCAAACTTGGTTCTCGTACATGGATTCCATCTTGAATTTCATGGCTTCTAGCCATTTGTTGGAATCCGGGCTCATCATCGCTTCTTCATACGTCGCAGGGTCATCCATTTCATCAACCATGAAATTCACAACAGGATTGTCGTACAGTTCAGGAGCTGCACGTGTCCTGCTTGACCTGCGAGGTTCGGTAGTGTCCTCTTTCGGAGTTTCATGATCATTATCATTAGCTCTCTCTTCATCAGGTGAAGTTAACTCTGAAACAACTTCCGGTGCTGCGCCACTCGCCATTCCATGAAGAGAAGGTTAAATAACCTCTTCGAGTTCTACCTTCCGACTACTCACACCTTTCGCGAGAAACTCCTTCTCAAGAAAGGATCCATTCTGCAACAAAAACCTTGCCCTCAGATCTGTGATAGAAGGTATACCCAATTGTTTCCTTAGGGTATCCTATGAAGACGCATTTTTCCGCTTTGGGTTCGAGTTTATCTGGTTGAAGTTTCTTCACATAAACATCGCATCCCCAAACCTTAAGAAATGACAGCTTAGGTTTGTTTCCAAACCATAATTCATACGGTGTCGTTTCAACGGATTTAGATGGTGCCCGATTTAAAGTGAATGCAGTTGTTTCCAGTGCATAACCCCAAAATGACATAGGTAAGTCAGTTAGAGACATCATAGATCGAACCATATCCAATAAGGTACGATTACGACGCTCCGACACACCATTATGTTGTGGTGTTCCGGCAGGCGTGAGTTGTGAAACTATTCCACACTCTTTCATGTGTGTGCTAAAATCGTAACTTAGATACTCTCCTCCACGGTCAGACTGTAGAAATTTGATCTTTCTATTATGATGATTTTCCACTTCATTCTGAAATTCCTTGAACTTTTCAAAAGTTCGACACACTCATTGGTCCATACACATCAGTATGTATGATTTCCAATAGATATGTCGCCCGTTCCATTGAACCGGAAAATGGCGTTCTAGTCATCTTGCCCATAAGGCATGGCTCACATGTATCAAATGATTCAAAATCAAGTGATTCCAAAAGTCCATCAGAATGGAGTTTCTTCATTAGTTTAACGCCAATATGACCTAGACGGCAGTGCCACATATATGTAGACATATCATCATCAAGTTAATCTTTTTAGCATTAACATTATGAATGTGCGTAATATTACTATCGAGATCCAATAGAAATAAACCATTCAACATAGGTGCATGACCATAAAAGATATCATTCTTATAAATCAAACAACCATTGTTTTCAGATTTAAAGGAATGACCACTTTGCATCAAACACGATCCAGATACAATGTTCATGCTCAGTGCAGGCACCAAATAACAATTATTTAGGTTTATAACTAATATCGATGGCAAATGGAGAGGTAGTGTCCCGACGGCGATCACATCAACTCTTGATCCATTGCCGACCTGCATCCTGACCTCATCCCTTGCTAGTTGTCGCTTGTTCCGTAGCCCCTGAACCGAGTTACATATATTAGCAACCGATCCGGTATCAAATACCCAGGTGCTACTGCGAGTACTAGTCAAGTACACATCAATAACATGTATATCACATATACCTTTGTTTGCCTTGTTGGACTTCTTGTAGGCCGAATACTTGGGGCAGTTGCGCTTCCAATGGCCAGTCCCTTTGCAATAGTAGCACTCGGTGTCAGACTTAGGGCCAGCCCAGGGTTTCTTTTCAGGCGTGGCAACAGACTTGCCACCCTTCTTTCCCTTGTGCTTGCCTTTCTTATCCTTCTTGAAACCGGTGGTCCTATTGATCATCAACACTTGATGTTCTTTCCTCCTCTCCACTTCTGTAGTCTTAAGCATTGACAGAAGCTCGGGAAGAGACTTCTTCATGCCCTGCATATTATAGTTCATCACGAAGCTCTTGTAGCTAGGTGGTAGATATTGGAGAACACGATGTATGCCTAAGTCAATGGGAATCGTTATTCCCAAGGACACAAGCTTATCGGCGTACCCAGACATTTTGAGTACATGCTCACTAACGGAGCTATTTTCCTCCATCATGCAGCTAAAGAACTTTTCTGTAGCATTATAACTCTCTACGGCATCATGGGTATCGAAAATCATTTTCAATTCTCCCATGGTATCAAAGGCATTACCATTTTCGAAACGCTTTCGAAGTTCTGGCTCTAGCCCATATAGTATGCCGCAATGAACTAAGTTATGGTCCTCCTGACGAGTCACATAGACATTCTTTTCCTCGTCAGGGGCATCAGAAGCTGGTGGGGGGCCTAGAGGCGCATCTAGCACATATTGCTTTTGTGCAGCAGTGAGGAGAATCCTCAAATTCATAGCCCAGTTGGTGAAGTTGCTACCATTCGCAGCAAGTTTCTCTTTCTCCATGAACACATTGAAATTAAAAGCAGGTGGTGCCATCTACAACAGAATTTGTAAATTTTATTTAGACTAAGTATATGATAGATTGAGTTCAACTAATCCAAATTACTAATGAACTCCCACTCAAAAACGACATCCCTCGTGTCCTTTTGGTGATTACATGAACCAAATCCACTATATCAAGTCCGATCATCACGTGAGTTGATATAGCTTCAAAGGCGAGCATCTATATGGGAATCATATCAACCATATGACTCATGCTTAACCTTTCGGTCCGTGTTCCGAGGCCATGTCTGTACATACTAGGCTCGCCAAGTAAGAACCTTAGTATTCGCGTGTGTAAAACTGTCATACACCCGTTCCTATGAAAGCGTAGATTCGAGTACACCCGATCATCACGTGATGTCTCGAAACACGATCCATAGAACGGTGCATACTCAAGGAAGAACACATTTTTATCTTGATATCTAAATGAGGGATCATCTTATAATGCTACCAAACGCGCCAAACTAGCAGTATAAGATGCTAACATCTAATGTGTAAAGTGAGATGATATGTGCCATGCATTTGATCTCTATCACTTGCATCATGGTATGATCTCTATCATTCCTTTGTGTGTAAGGCCAAGGTCTATGGAACTTACACGTTGACTATGTTGTAAGAGTATCTACCATACATCTACTTACAACAATACCATATCAATACACTAGCCCAGCAACGATCTAAACTAGACGCCTCTAATTTATCAATTACAAGTTTTACGTGGCTTAGGGCTTTCGGAGATAGAACCGTTCTCACCTACGAACATGAACCACAACGAGGATAACTAAGTTATTAGCAACTCATTGTAAATCAGATATTGACTATAGTAGGAGAGACAGACACCCGCCAGCCACTTATGCAAAACAAGTTGCATGTCAGTCGTGGAACCGGTCTCATGTACGATGACATGTAAGGTTGATCCGGGCCGCTTCATCCCACTATGCCACCAATATCTAAAATACATAGAAGATGCAATAACCTGGTCATCATCGCCCACATATCAACCATATGTGTACTACCCGTGCTAAGCACCTACGCATAGATCAGGCTCTGATACCACTATTGGGTCCGCAGCATAGAAAACAAAAAATTTCCTACGGTGTGAACTACACGCCAAGATCTATCTACTAGGTACAAAGCAACGGGTGGACATACATCCAACGAGAACTTACCCTCGTAGACAACGAGCTTTGTTAACGAGTAGGAACTCGTGGTTGATGTAGTCGTACACTTGCCGATCTCAAGATCGTGAGGAAGTCCGAGCGCCAACTCGATGCGCATCCGCTTTTCGCACACGTTCAAGCCACGGACAACCTCCACCTCCTCGCTCCAGCGATTCAGCGGAAGCAAGAACTCCTTCGACGAAATGCCACTGGAACATGTATCTCGCTAATCCGAGACCATGGGGAATAATTCTAGAGGGGAGAGATCCTTCACAAGGAGGTGTGTGGATGAAGGAGGAATGGGTGGCCTTTTATAGGAGAAGGGGTGCCCCTCTCTCCATGGTCATGCATGGGTGGGTGACCCTCACCTCCCCCATTCATGTGGTAACCCCCACATTAAAATGCTTCTTCACATTCCCTTTTAAAGTCTCCACTTTAAATGCATTAAATTTCTCCAAATTTAATGCTCTCTCATTTAATAAAACTCTTTTTATTAAATTTATTAAGAATTTTGTTAATTACTTTAATTAACAAACATTCACATATAGCCCCTGCAATATTTCAATATCACATGCAGAACCACCTTCTACATTTTCACCCGAAACAATTTCCGGTTTCTATTGAAACAATTCCTGCGCTTTGCAATTCTTTCGTCTGAAACATATGTGCTCCAAAATGGTGTCCGGTAACTCTTAAGTGTGCCACCCTACGGTTCGCGAATAATGCATACATGATCGAGACCCTTCTCCGATCAATAATCAGCAGCGGGACCTGGAGATCCGTACTGACTCCTACACATTCAACGATGACTTCTGTGATCATGAGAACCTTTAACGCTTGTAACTAAATCCCTTTGTCTCTCGATATATTACATGTCCGAGATTCGATCATCAGTATCTCCATACCTAGTTTGATCTCGTTACCGACATGCACTCTTTTCTCGTTCCCGTGATATAACATTCTAGTGATCACATCACTTGCTTGCAAGCTATCCTAATGTGATATCACCGAGAGGGCCTAGAGTATATCTATCCGTCATCTGGATTGACAAATTCCACTCTTGATACATGAGTCTCAACATAACACCTTCGTAGTACTAAACCCATCTTTATAGTCACCCTGTTACGGTGTGACGTTTGATGTTATCAAGATACTCTTCCGGTGGCAGCAATTAACATGATCTCATGGTCTAAGGATAAAGATTACTTCGTATGATGTTATAGCAATATAAACATAATGACTTGATCGTAATGCTATACTTCGGATGAATGTTCATCACATCATTCCACCAATGGTGTGACCTTGTTATTAACAACATCCAATGTCCATGATCAGGAAACCTTGATCATCCTGTTAATCAACAAGCTAGTCTATAAGAGAGGCATGACTAGGAACCCTTTTTGTTTATTAAACACACATGTATTAATGTTTCCGAATCAATACATTTCTAGCATGTAAAATAAACATCTATCATGTATAAGGAATATATAATAACAACTTTATTATTGCCTCTCAGGGCATATTTCCTTCAGTATCACTTTGGGATCATTGAGTTAATTTAGTTGGTTTTGGCAAACCTGGCTCGGTCAGTAGCAACACCTTTTTTTGAGAGTTGAAAGAAAAAGATAGAAGTACTCTAGAGAAAAAATAATTTCATCATCTTTCTTTCTTGATTTGCTCATAAGTCTAGTATTCTCTAGTTAAGATCTTTTGTGCTTCCAAGGAAGATTGCATGTTTGTCTTTATCACTTGTATGTTTGTTTGTTTCCTTCAACCCTTATACTTGCTATCCAGCCTTGCTAGCCAAAAACCTGTACTGAGAGGGATTTCTTCTCGTGCATCCACCTCCTTTAAACCAAAACCCATGCCATTTGTGTCCACCATACCTACCTAGTAGCATTATTGCTGTTCCAAGTAAATTCTTGTTTTATCTACCTCCCAAATTAAACATGTTATGTGAAAATTAGTGATTAAAGCTCTCACGAACTTGATGGCACACTTTACTTTCTTGCATTTAATAACTTGAACCATTGGGTCCTCCTTTGTTGCGTATATGCTTGCGCTTTATGAGTTGAAGTTAGCCGAACCATGTATCATGGGGACCGCTTTCAACACTTCATTGGTACTTGTACCTAGTTGATATCATGTTCTTTTGCTTATGGATCCCAAGGTGTGAAATAAAAGTGGAACTTGTAAGATCATGGAGTTTATATGTGTGTTAGAGAAACGCCTGGGCCGCTAGCCTAAGCCATGCCTAATCATGGTGGAAACTTGCAGCATAACTATAGTAAGCATTCTACGAAGCATCCTCAATAAAAACCTATGCAAATAGCAAATAAAAAGATCGCTGAGATGCTCATTGTCTGCTTGCCTTGTCATTTTGATTATGGGATAGCTCCTGTGTCATGTGCAAGGGGTATCCCATTGGCGGTTCTCAATGATACGCATGTATTTACAATGACAAGAGATTGCTCATGACTGAAGTTGAGTAGCATGAGGATCGGTACTCATAAGTAAGGGCATGAGATTTCAACTTATAACTTGTCAAGCATATCCTCTTAGTTGTGCCACTTTAACCTTAATCACCTAAAGATGCCTATGATAGGGGCAATGAGAGAAAGCTAGTAAGTATCATAATTTTTGGGAGATATTTATGAGACTTGCAATCCCTGCTTCCCTCTTTGAAGGGGCTTTCTTTGAAAGCTATCATTGAAAACCAGCTATTTGTGAACTCAGCAAATTATCAACTATTCTACGACCAAGAGCTAAGTTTGCCATTACCAATTATGATTCACATTATGTATCTTTATGGTGTTTCCTTTACCTATTACAAGTTGAGTTATATAATAGTGAGTTGTCTTCTATTATGATCTATGTTTTTGATGAATGTGATGCTTCTTGTCTGTATTCTTTTATCGACTCTTCACTCCATAAACCTGAGGCCATGTTTATTGAGCTCAGTTTCGCTTGGGGACAAGCGAAGTCTAAGCTTGGCGGGAGTTGATACGTCCATTTTGCATCACTATTCTATGTCTTAATTCACTATTATACATTGATATATTTCATATTGAGAGGTGATACTTATGTTATTTCATCTATTTTTGCATGGTTGATGGCTTTTGGAGCATGGACTGCTGCAGTCAGGATTCTGATGGAAAAGGTGTTGTTTGGAGGCAAAATTCGCGAAGATCAGAAAATCCGGAAAAATATACGGAAAATCCTATTTTTCCAGAAGACTCAGGATGCCAGAAGATGGAGTGGAGGTGGGCCACAGGGGGGCCACACCACCCCATGGCGCGGGCAGGCCTAGGCCGCGCCTGGGAGTGGTGTGGCCGCCCTGGCCCACTCCAGCCTCTCTCCTCTGGCGTATATCATCCCCATGAAACCATAAGACTCGGGGAGCAACCACAAAAAGATTTCGCCGCCTCTGCGGGGCGGAAAACACCGAGAGAGAAAGATCTCTCCGGCAGACAGATTTCTACTAGGGGAATTCCTTCCCGGAGAGGGGAGATCGTCGCCATCAACACCACCATCAAGCTGGACTTCATCGGGATCATCATCATCATCACCACCATCATCACCATCAGCACCCTCATCACCATCTCCATATTGCTGTAACAATTGGGTTGAATCTTGCATAGTTCAAAGGGGAAACTTTCCCAGTGTTGATTACTCTTTGTAGTTGATGCTATTGAGTGAACCATTGAATTATTGTTTATGTTCAGATTGTTATATATCATTATTCCATCTCTGATCATGATCCATATGATGTATTGTGAGTAGTTCGTTTTCTTCTTGAGGACATGGGAGAAGTCATGTTGTTAGTAGTGGAATTGTGTTGAGAAAGATTCAATAGTTTGATATTTAAGTTGTGGTGTACTTCTTCTAGTGGTGTCATGTGAACGTCGAATACATGACACTTCACCTATATGGGCCTAGGGGGATGCATTGTGTATTTGGCTACTAATCGTAGGGGTTGCCGGAGTGACAGAAACCTGAACCCCCATTAGGAAACCATTGCACAAGGGACATAAGGGTCTTAGAGTTTAAAGCTGTGGTTAGGTTTATACCTTAATTACTTTCTTGTACTTACGGATGTTTGCAAGGGGTATAATCACAAGTATGTAGTAGTCCTAGGAAGGTCGGTACATTAGCACAGGTTCACCCACACAACACTTAGCAAGCTAGAGAAGATTAATCAACTATATGAAGCGAAAGCACTTGTCAGTCTTCCCATGTGTCCTCGAGAACGTTTGGTCATCTTAAGTAATACAACCGACTTGTCCTTTGCTGCATAAAGGATTGGGCCACTTGATGCATTTATTCCTACTGTCTTTTATTTACTCGTACTTTGTTTACTTGCTTTATCAAAAACCCCTAAAAATCCGTTTGCTAAGTATTTGCAGAGAATTCCTTATCCATACCACTAGCCAACACCTTATGCTCCTCGTTGGGTTTGACACTCTTACTTATCGAAAATATTGCGATACACCCCCTATACTTGTGGGTCATCAAGACTATTTTCTGGCGCCGTTGTCGGGGAGTGAAGCGCTATTGGAGAGTGGAACTGGTAAAGGAAACTTCTATTGTGAGTATTGTTTACTTCTGTTAGTTGCTTTATTTTCGTTATGGATAATTCGTTGAGTTTCTTCTTTGGTAATGCTACTACCACTGCTAAGGTAGTAGATAAGCCATCACCTGCTGAGAATGATGTTTTTAAAATACCTACAAGAATTATTGATCGTGTTATGGATAACTACTATGTTGGGGATGGAACTGTCCATCCCGGTGATCATTTACTCTTTATACACGAATTATGCCGGTTGTTCAAGTGTGCAGGTATTACTACAGATCAAGTTAAGAAGAAGTTATTTTCATTATCGCTGAAAGGAAGAGCTGAGGAATGGTATAAGCTGCTGAAGAATGGTCAAGCTCTAGAATGGGAGGAAATAGTACCTCTCTTTTATTCAAAGTTTTATACTCCTAGTGAGATTCATAAAGATCGGAATCAAATATACAACTTTTGGCCTCTTGATGGAGAGAGTACAGCTCAAGCTTTGGGGAGATTGAAGTTACTAATGCTCAAATGTCCCATTCATGAGCTCCCCAACAATATTATTATCAATAACTTCTATGCAAGGCTCCCTCTACATGACAAGGATTTATTGGATGCTTCTTGTGCTGGATCATTCACTCGTATGGAAGAAGAAGCTAAATGGGATCTTCTGGACCGTATTCAAGACAATGTTGAAACTTGGGAGAATGACAAAGGTAGAAAGTCAGGTATAAATTATGATTATGAATGCATTGAATCTTTTATGGGAACTGATGACTTTCAAAATATTAGTAATGCTTATAGTCTTGATTTGCAAGTTATTACGAATTGCTTTAGAGCTTTTGCTTCTTATATTGAAATTCCAAAGAGGGGATGGAATAAGTACCATGCACCTTATAAAGATATTGTTGACCGTGTTCCTGTTGGGAGCACTAAGTGTTGCATTATTGATCATATCTTACCTGAGCCTTATATCGAGAAGATTCCCTTCCCAGATAAGGTAAAGGATCATCCTATGATAACTAATGTAATCACTAAAAGTGAAAAGAGAACTGTAAAACCTGATGAACAGATAAACGTTGAACCTGTGGTAGCAATTGTGAAAGACCTTGTCACTAAAAGCATAGAAGATGGACACATAGTCTTTTGTGAAGATGCTTCTAATATTGTTTCACATCTTAATAGAACTAAAAAAGCTAGTGTTCATGTGCTTTCTGTTAGAATCGGTGATCATTGCTATTATGGTTTATGTGATATTGGTGCAAGTTCTAGTGTTATTCCTTATGAGCTTTACAGAGAAATTATGCATGAAATCAGTCCCTGCGAATTGGAAGAGATTGATGTGGTTATTCACCTTGCTAATAGAGAGACCATCTCTCCAATTGGTATTGTACGAGACGTGGAAGTTCTTTGTGGTAAGATTAAGTATCCTGCTAATTTTCTAGTACTTGGTTCAGCTGCTAGTAAAACGTATCCTATCATTTTTGGTAGACCTTTCTTGAGTACTTGTGGAGCTATTATTGATTGCAAGAGGGAGAAAATCTTGACTAAGTTTGATGGGGAATCTTATGAGTTTAATTTTTCGAAATTTACTAAAGAACCTTGCGAAGAGGAAACCCATAATGAGGATTTTAGAGTTGAACAACTTGCTTCTATCTCTTTTGCTCCTAACAATGGTTTGCAACAATTTATGGAAGATCACGAAAGTGAGATCTTCATGGAAGAAAGGAATGAGATTGACGAGATCCTCCGTCGTCAACCCAAGATGCTAAAGCATGACTTGCCTATAGAAGACTTGGGTACCACGTTGCCACCTAAAAAGGATCCGGTCTTCGATCTAAAACCTCTCCCTGATGATCTTAAATATGCTTATATTGATGATAAAAAGATATATCCTGTTATTATTAGCTCTAAACTTTCAGGAAAGGAAGAAGAAAGGTTATTGGAGGTTTTGAAGAAACACCGAGGAGCTATGGGCTATACTCTGGATGATTTAAAAGGGATTTCACCCACTATATGTCAGCATTCTATCAACATATAACCAGATGCGAAGCCAGTAGTGGAGCACCAACAACGTTTAAATCCTAAGATGAAGGAAGTGGTAAGGAATGAGGTATTGAAACTCCTTGATGCTGGTATTATTTACCCTATTGCTGATAGTGAATGGGTTAGTCCTGTTCATTGTGTTCCTAAAAAGGGAGGTATTACCGTTGTTACTAATGATAGTGATGAGCTTATTCCTCAAAGAATAGTAGTAGGCTATAGGATGTGCATCGATTTTAGAAAAGTTAATAAAGTTACTAAGAAAGATCACTACCCGCTTCCTTTTATTGATCAAATGTTGGAAAGGTTGTCTAAAAAGACCCATTTTTGTTTTCTTCATGGTTATTCTGGTTTCTCTCAAATTGCTGTTAAACAACAAGATCAAGAAAAAACTACTTTTACTTGCCCTTACGGAACTTATGATTATAGACATATACCTTTTGGTTTATGTAATGCTCCTGCTACTTTTCAAAGGTGCATGTCTGCTATCTTTCATGGTTTTTGTGAGGAAATTGTAGAAGTGTTCATGGATGACTTTTCTGTCTATGGAACTTCTTTTCATAATTGTCTACACAACCTTGATAAAGTTTTGCAGAGATGTGAAGAAACTAATCTTGTTCTTAATTGGGAGAAATGCCACTTCATGGTTAATGAAGGGATTGTCCTTGGGCATAAAGTTTGTGAAAGAGGCATAGAAGTTGATAGAGCTAAGGTTGAGGCAATTGAGAAGATGCCATGTCCAAGAGACATCAAAGGTATTCGTAGTATCCTTGGTCATGCTGATTTCTATAGAAGGTTTATTAAAGACTTTTCTAGGATATCAAAACCCCTCACTAATCTCCTTCAAAAAGATGTACCCTTTGTTTTTTATGATGATTGTAAGGAAGCTTTCGAAACTCTTAAGAAAGCTTTAACTACAACCCCTATTGTTCAACCACCTGATTGGAGTTTACCATTTGAAATAATGTGTGATGCTAGTGATTTTGTTGTAGGTGCTGTCCTTGGGTAATGAATTGATAAAAAGTTAAACATTATCCATTATGCTAGTAAAACTCTAGACGCTGCTCAAAGGAATTATGCTACTACTGAAAAGGAATTTCTAGCTGTCGTTTTTGCTTGTGATAAGTTTAGGCCCTATATTGTAGACTCAAAAGTCACCATTCATACTGATCATGCTGCTATTAAATACCTTATGACAAAGAAGGACGCTAAGCCTAGGCTTATTAGATGGGTGCTGCTTTTACAAGAGTTTGATCTACATATAGTAGATAGGAAGGGTGCTGAAAACCCTATAGCTGATAATTCATCTCGATTGGAAAACATCTCTTTTGACCCTATGCCTGTTAATGATAGTTTCCTAAATGAACAGTTAGCTGCAGTATGGGTAAGCTCGCGAGGGAGCCCTTGGTACGCTGATTATGCTAACTTTATTGTCTCCAAGTATTTGCCTCCAACTTTTACAGCTCAGCAAAGAAGGAAGTTCTTCTATGATTTGAGGCATTATTTTTGGGATGACCCACACTTATACAAAGAGGGAGTGGATGGTATTATGCGAAGATGTGTTCCAGAATATGAACAAAAGGAGATATTGCGTAAATGTCATGGTAGTGCTTATGGAGGACATCATGCTGGAGATAGAACTACACAAAATGTGCTACAATCAGGTTTCTACTAGCCTACCCTTTTTAAAGATGCAAGAAAATTTGTTTTATCTTGTGATGAATGTTAGCGTGTTGGTAATATTTCTAGACTCAATGAAATGCCTATGAACTACTCTCTAGTTATTGAACCTTTTGATTGCTGGGGATTCGACTTTATGGGTCCTTTCCCTCCTTCGAAAGGTTACACTCATATTCTTGTTGCCGTTGATTATGTTACTAAGTGGGTAGAAGCCATTCCTACAAAGAGTGCTGACGGGGAGACTTCTCTAAAAATGCTTAAGGATGTTATCTTTCCTAGGTTTGGAGTGCCTAGGTATCTCATGACTAATGGGGGTTCTCATTTCATTCATGGTGGTTTTAGAAAGACCCTTGCTAAATATGATGTTAATCATAGAATTGCTTCAGCTTATCACCCCCAAACTAGCGGGCAAGTAGAGTTATCAAATAGAGAAATTAAATCCATCTTGCAAAAGACTGTTAATAGATCTAGAAAAAACTGGGCTAAAAGGTTGAATGATGCTTTATGGGCTTATAGAACTGCTTACAAAAATCCTATGGGGATGTCTCCTTATAAAATGGTTTATGGGAAAGCTTGTCACCTACCCTTAGAATTAGAACACAAAGCATACTGGGCAGTTAAAGAACTAAATAGAGATTGGAAGCTCGCTGGTGAGAAAAGATTATTTGACTTAAGTTCTTTAGATGTATGGAGGAGTGAAGCCTATGAGAATGCTAGGCTCTTTAAGGAAAAAGTTAAAAGATGGCATGACAAACGAATACTTAAGAGAGAATTTCATGTTGGTGAGAAAGTTCTATTATATAGGTCTCGTCTTAGATTTTTTGCAGGAAAGCTACTATCAAAATGGGAAGGACCTTTCATTATTGAAGAAGTATACCGTTCAGGAGCAATAAAAATTTCTTCTTTAAAAGATAATACTACACAAGTAGTGAGTGGGCAGCGACTCAAGCACTATATTGCTGGAGATTCTTACAATGAAGATGTTGATGCCTTTCAAGTTATAACTCCGGAGAAATTCATCAAGGACCAAATTCAGAGACCTGTAGAGTCTGTTTTCAAATAGGTAACAGTTCCTATAAGAAAAGTTCCACGAAAATACAATCCAACTATATTTTTGCAGTTTTTAGTCAATAAGGAAAGTTACGAAGCGAAAAAGGGACGGAAACGGAGCCAGGGTGGCCCACACCACCATGTGGCGCGGGCCCACCCCTGGCCGCGCCACTAGGTGGTGAGGCCACCCCAGACTCCGCCTCCGACCCGTTTTCACCCAGCACCTTCCTCTTGTTACGAAACTTCGTAATATATAACCCCCCGGATCTTCTGAGGTTCGTATATCGTGTTTTTGTCGTGTTTTTGTTTCGATCTGTTTCTGCCAGGTAGAATCCTAGATTTGGAGCCATAATGTCTTCCACTGGATCAGCCGAGGGAGATTCCTTAGAAGATATTATCAACCCATACATGAGAGAGTTGAAGATTCATCCCAAGGAGTTGTTGCTCGAAGATGGGGAGGTCCGAATTAAAGAGGTTCAAGGCCCTAAAGGTGAAGCAAGTCTGGAGGACAGGATGGAAGCACTGGAGCAAGAAGTCTTTAGGTACAAGAAGATGGCGGAGCGCGAAGTGGATATCATCCATAAGATTTGTTCCAAACTCATCACCGAGCACCAAAAGGAGACTGCTGAACTCAAAGACGAAGTCCTCTCACTCCGCCAAACAACCAACGAACTACAGGCACAGTTCTATGACGTTCAAAATCAAAACTATGAGTATGAGGCTAGGTTTAAACGCATAAGTGCTGCTGCAAGTTTCAGGATGTTGGAAACCATGATGTCCTTTGTTGATGGGAAGCCCTTACCCTAGAAGACGGACGAAGATGAGAGGATACCACCACCACCAAAGGAGTAATTCGTCATCAGGTTTGGCATCCCCTTGGTTTGTTCCAAGCTTGGGGGAGTGTCGCGGTATCACATCACTATCCTCTATATTTTTGCCTTTTTAGTAGAGCCATATCATGAATAAAGGAGTTATTATGTAGTATGGTTTGCATTATGGAAGTGTCCCCTCTCTCGTTAGATATGTATGTGTGTTAGAGAAACGCCTGGGCCGCTGGTCTAATCCATGCTGACATGGTGGAAACCTGCAGCGTAACCATAACGAGTATCTATGAAGCATTCTTCTTATAAAAAAGAGAGATAGAGATTGAGGAAAAAGAGAAAAAAAGAGATATTATGAAAAGAGGAAAGAGAGAAAAAAGCACCATATTCCCATGGTAAATAAGAAGTTTGTTGAGATGCGTGTTGTCTGCTTGCCTTGTCATTTTGATATGGGGATTCTTCCGTATCATCGGGCAAGGGGTACCCCGTTGGCGGTTCTCAATGATACACATATGCTTACGATGACAAGAACTTACCGGTGACTAAACTTGTGTAGCATGAGGAGCGGCCCTCGTATTCAAGGGACATGAGATTCTCAACTTACAACTTGTCAATGCATATCCTCATATTTGATCACTTTAACCTTAATCACCTAAATATGCCTATGATAGGGGCAATGAGAGATGAAAGCTAGTAAGTATCATAATTTTTGGGAGCTCTTTATGAGACTTGCAATCCCTGCTTCCCTCTGCGAAGGGCCCTTTCTTTTACTTTGTAGTTGAGTCAGTAAACCTATTCCCTTCTATCTCAGCAAGTATTTTGAGTTGTTGTGTTTCATTCATTCGTATGATGATTTATTCAATCAGGTTTCTTATGTTCCTCGTTTAGCACATTGCTCTTATCTTGATGTTTACTACTTTGAAAGCTATCTTTGAAAACCAGTTATTTGTGAACTCCAGCAAATTATCAACTATTCTTTGACCAAGATCTAAGTTTGCCATTACCAATTATGATTCACTTTATGTACCTTTATTGTGTTTCCTTTACTCATTACAAGTTGAGTTATATAATAGTGAGTTGTCTTCTATTATGATCTATGAACTTGTTGGATGTGATGCTTCTTGTCCGTATTCTTTTATCGACTCTTCACTCCATAAACCTGAGGCCATCTTTATTGAGCTCAGTTTCGCTTGGGGACAAGCGAAGTCTAAGCTTGGGGGGAGTTGATACGTCCATTTTGCATCACTATTCTATGTCTTAATTCACTATTATTCATTGATATATTTCGTATTGAGAGGTGATACTTGTGTTATTTCATCTGTTTTTGCATGGTTGACGAATTTTGGAGCATGGACCGCTGCAGTCAGGATTCTGATGGAAAAGGTGTTGTTTGGAGGCAAAATTCGCGAAGATCAGAAAATCTAGGAAAATATACGGAAAATCCTATTTTTTCCAGAAGGCTAAGGATGGCAGAAGACGGAGTGGAGATGGGACACAAGGGGGCCACACCACCCCCTGGCGCGGGCAACCCTAGGCCACGCCAGCAGGTGGTGTGGCCACCCTGGCCCACTCCAGCCTCTCCCCTCTGGCGTATATCATCCTCCCGAAACCCTAAGACTCGGGGAGCGACCATAAAAATATTCTGCCGCCTCGGCGGGGCGGAAAACACCGAGAGAGAAAGATCTCTCCGGCAGACAGATTTCTGCCGGGGGAATTGCTTCCCGGAGAGGGGAGATCGTCGCCATTAACTCCACCATCAAGCTGGACTTCATCGGTATCATCATCATCATAATCACCACCATCATCACCATCAGCACCCTCATCACCATCTCCATATTGTTGTAACAATTGGGTTGAATCTTGCATTAGTTCATAGGGGAAAATTTCCCGGTGTTGATTACTCTTTGTAGTTGTGCTATTGAGTGAACCATTGAATTATTGTTTATGTTCAGATTGTTATACATCATTATTCCATCTCTGATCATGATCCATATGATGTCTTGTGAGTAGTTCGTTTTGTTCTTGAGGACATGGGAGAAGTCATGTTGTTAGTAGTGGAGTTGTGTTGAGAAAGATTCAATAGTTTGATATTTAAGTTCTGGTGTACTTCTTCTAGTGGTGTCATGTGAACGTCGACTACATGACACTTCACCTATATGGGCCTAGGGGAATGCATTGTGTATTTGGCTACTAATCGTAGGGGTTGAGTGATGTAAACCTGAACCCCGTTAGGAAACCATTGCACAAGGGACGTAAGGGTCTTAGAGTTTAAAGTCGGTTAGGTCTCTACCTTAATTACTTTCTTGTACTTACGGATGTTTGCAAGGGGTATAATCACAAGTATGTATTAGTCTTGGATGGGGCGGTACATTAGCACAGGTTCACCCACACAACACTTAGCAAGCTAGAGAAGATTAATCAACTATATGAAGCGAAAGCACTTGACAGTCTTCCCATGTGTCCTCGAGAACGTTTGGTCATCTTAAGTAATACAACCGGCTTGTCCTTTGCTGCATAAAGGATTGGGCCACTTGCTACATTTGTTCCTACTATCTTTTATTTACTCGTACTTTATTTACTTGCTTTATCAAAAACCCCTAAAAATCCGGTTGCTAAGTATTTGCAGAGAATCCCTATACTTGTGGGTCATCACACCACAACTTAAATATGAAACTATTGAATCTTTCTCAACACAATTCCACTACTAACAACATGACTTCTCCCATGTCCTCAAGAACAAAACAAACTACTCACAAGACATCATATGGATCATGATCATAGATGGAATAATGATGTATAACAATCTGAACATAAACAATAATTCAATGGTTACACTCAATAACATGAACTACAAAGAGTAATCAACATCGGGAAAGTTCCCCTAAGAACTATGCAAGATTCAACCCAATTGTTACAGCGAGGTGATGTTGGTGCTGATGGTGATGATGGTGATGATGGTGATGATGATGATCCCGATGAAGTCCAGCTTGATGGTGGTGTTGATGGCGACGATATCCCCTCTCCAGGAAGGAATTCCCCCGGCAGAATTCTGTTTGCCAGAGAGATCTTTCTCTCTCGGTGTTTTCCGCCCCGCAGAGGCGGCGGAATCTTCGTGGTCGCCCCTGTATTAGGGTTCCGTGGAGATAATATACGCCAGAGGGAGAGCTGGAGGTGGACCAGGACGACCACACCACCTGGTGGCGCGACCCAGGGGGTGGTGTGGGCCCCCTGTGGCCCATCTCCACTCCTCCTTCTGGCTATCTTCGTCTTCTGGAAAAATAGTATTTCCATGTATTTTCCCGGATTTTCTGATCTTCGTGAATTTCGCCTCCAAACAACACCTTTTCTATCGAATCCTGACGCAGCTGCCCATGCTCCAAAAGTCATCAACCATGCAAAATAGACGAAATAACATAAGTATCATCTCTTAATATGAAATATATCAATGAATAACAAGAATGATATAGAATAGTGATGCAAAATGAACGATCAACTCCCCTGCTTAGACTTCGCTTGTCCCTGTTTAAACTGAGCTCAATAAACATGACCTCAGGTTTATGGAGTGAAGAGCCGATAAAAGAATACGGACAAGAAGCATCACATTCATCAATACATAGATCATAATAGAAGACAACTCACTATTATATAAGTTAACTTGCAATAGGTAAAGGAAACACAATAAAGATACATAAAGTAAATTGATACATTGCAAATGTATCTATAATTTTTGATGTTCCATGCTTGATTTTATCTACTTTCTTGTGTTTTGTCCACACTTTGGAGTACTTTTCATATGATTTCTTGGACTAACCTATTAACAAGTGCCACAGTGCCAGCTGCCTATTTTCTGCTATTTTTGGTTCCAGGGAAGTCAGAAAATGAATATTCTCGGAATTGGACGGGACAAAAGCCAAAGTCAGTTTTTCACCGAGGGACACCTGGAGCCAGAATACGAGACGGAGAGGGGGCAGGGGGCCGCCACACCACCTGGCCGTGCGGCCAGGCCTGGTCCACGCCAGGGGGTGGTGTGGCTGCCTCCAGCACCCCCTCGGCCTCTCCTTCCGCCTATAAGATGCCTCCGATACAGAAACCCTAAGTACCCGATCAAAATTCCACGAAAGAATCTATAGCCACCGTCGTCTTTGTCCCTAGATCTAAGGATCTGAAGTTTTCCGACTCACGGAGAGGGGAATTCACCCTGCAATCCTTCGGTGTGATGCATGAGTAGTTCATCTCTGGACTACGGGTCCATGTAGTACCTAGATGGCTGGTTCTCCTCCTTTGTGCTATCATGTTTAGATCTTGTGAGCTCCGTTCATGATCATCTATTTGTAATTCTGCATGTTGTGTTTGCGGGGATCTGATGGATATTGAGATGCTATTTCAGATTGATTATTGATTCTATCATGTCTTTGTTATTGTGACCTTGCATGCTTTCTGTTGTTAGTAGCTATCTTGGCCAAGTAGATGCTAGCAACTCCAAGAGTTAGTATTTATTCTCGATAGTGGGTTCATGCCTCCGTAATGGGAAGTGATGTAAATCTCTAAGGTACTAGATGTGTTGTTGCTACTAGGGAGAAAACAACAATCCTTTGTCCATAGAACAATCATATTGTTTACTTTACACGCAATTTGTAATGCAATAATCTGTTGCTTGCAACTTAATACTGGAGGGGGTTTAGATGATAACCTGAAGGTGGATTATTAGTCATAGATGCAGTTGGATGGTTCATGTATAATGTTGTAATGCCCAATCGAATCTCAAAGGAATCAAGATGATTAGTATATGCTTGTATGCTTTCTCGATGTTTGTCAATTGCCCCGCTGTAATTTGTTCACCCAACATGTTATCTATCTTAAGGAGAGCCACCTCTAGTGAACTATGGACCCCGGTCCTTTCTTTTACAATCAATCTACAAATTGTTTACTGCTTTGTGTTTACTTTCTGCAAACTACTACTTTTTTCCATTCGATACGTTTAATCCTTTGTTTTCAGCAAAACCGGTGAGATTGACAACCTCATTGTAAGTTGAGGGAAAAGTTGTGTGGTTGTGTTGTGCAGGTCTCCATGTTGCTATTAGCACCGGTAGTGCGCCCTGCCAAGGCTCAGCTAGCAACACCTTTGCGGTGTTTCCTTGCTCCTACTGGGTTGATAACCTTGGTTTTGTACTGAGGGAAAACTTGCTGATGTGCTCATCATACCTTCCTCTTGGGGTTCCCCAATGAGCTCGATATATTTTGGGCCATCATAAATCATAATTGGTAATGGAAAACTTAGCTCTTGGTCGAAGAATAGTTGACAATTTGCAGGAGTTCACAAATAACTGGTTTTCAAATATAGCTTTCAAAGTTGTAAACACTTAGATAAGAGCAAAGTGCAAAACAAGGAACATAAGAAACATGATTGAATAAATCATCATATGAATGAATGAAACACAACAACTCAAAATACTTGCTGAGATAGAAGGGAATAGGTTTACTGACTCAACTAGAAAGTAAAATAAAAGCCCTTCGCAGAGGGAAGCAGGGATTTCAAGTTTCATAAAGAGCTTCCAAAAATTATGATACTTATTAGCTTTCAGCTCTCATTGCCCTATCATAGGCATCTTTAGGTGATTAAGGTTAAAGTTACACAACTAAGAGGATATGCTTGACAATTTATAAATTGAAGTCTCATGCCCCTTACTTACGAAGACGGAACCTCATGCTACTCAACTTCAGTCACGAGTAAGTTCTTATCATTGTAAGTACATATGTATCATAGAGAACTGCCAACGGGGTACCCCTTGCACATGATACAGGAGCTATCCCATAATCAAAATTTTGATATGGGGATTCTTCCGTACCCCGTTGGCGGTTCTCTATGATACACATATGCTTACGATGACAAGAACTTACCGGTGACTAAACTTGAGTAGCATGAGGAGCGACCCTAGTATTCAAGGGACATGAGATTCTCAACTTACAACTTGTCAATGCATATCCTCATATTTGATCACTTTAACCTTAATCACCTAAAGATGCCTATGATAGGGGCAATGAGAGCTGAAAGCTAGCAAGTATCATAATTTTTGGGAGCTCTTTATGAGACTTGCAATCCCTGCTTCCCTCTTTGAAGGGCCTTTCTTTTACTTTGTAGTTGAGTCAGTAAACTTATTTTCTTCTATCTCAACAAGTATTTTGAGTTGTTGTGTTTCATTCATTCATATGATGATTTATTCAATCATGTCTTATGTTCCTTGTTTTGCACATTGCTCTTATCTTGATGTTTACTACTTTGAAAGCTATCATTGAAAACCAGCTATTTGTGAACTCCAACAAATTATCAACTATTCTACGACCAAGAGCTAAGTTTGCCATTACCAATTATGATTCACATTATGTATCTTTATGGTGTTTCCTTTACCTATTACAAGTTGAGTTATATAATAGTGAGTTGTCTTCTATTATGATCTATGTATTTGATGAATGTAATGCTTCTTGTCCGTATTCTTTTATCGACTCTTCACTCCATAAACCTGAGGCCATGTTTATTGAGCTCAGTTTCGCTTGGGGACAAGCGAAGTCTAAGCTTGGGGGGAGTTGATACGTCCATTTTGCATCACTATTCTATGTCATAATTCACTATTATTCATTGATATATTTCGTATTGAGAGGTGATACTTATGTTATTTCATCTGTTTTTGCATGGTTGATGACTTTTGGAGCATGGACCGCTGCAGCCAGGATTCTGATGGAAAAGGTGCTGTTTGGAGGCAAAATTTGCGAAGATCAGAAAATCCGGGAAAATATACGGAAAATCCTATTTTTCCAGAAGACGAAGGAAGCCAAAAGGGGGGCTGGAGATGGGCCACAAGGGGCCCACACCACCCCCTGGCGTGGCACCCTAGGTCGCGGCCAGTGGTGTGGCCGCCTGCCCACTCTCTCTCCTGCGTATATCATCCTCCCGAAACCCTAAGACTCGGGGAGCAACCACAAAAAGATTCCGTCGCCTCTACGGGGCGGAAAACACCGAGAGAGAAAGATCTCTCCGATAGACAGATTTCTGCCGGGGGAATTCCTTCTCGGAGAGGGGAGATCGTCGCCATCAACACCACCATCAAGCTGGACTTCATCGGGATCATCATCATCACCATCAGCACCCTCATCACCATCTCCATATTGCTGTAACAATTGGGTTGAATCTTGTATAGTTCATAGGGGAAACTTTCCCGGTGTTGATTACTCTTTGTAGTTGATGCTATTGAGTGAACCATTGAATTATTGTTTATGTTCAGATTGTTATACATCATTATTCCATCTCTGATCATGATCCATATGATGTCTTGTGAGTAGTTCGTTTTGTTCTTGAGGACATGGGAGAAGTCATGTTGTTAGTAGTGGAATTGTGTTGAGAAAGATTCAATAGTTTGATATTTAAGTTGTGGTGTACTTCTTCTAGTGGTGTCATGTGAACATCGACTACATGACACTTCACCTATATGGGCCTAGGGGAATGCATTGTGTATTTGGCTACTAATCGTAGGGGTTGCCGGAGTGACAGAAACCTGAACCCCCGTTAGGAAACCATTGCACAAGGGACGTAAGGGTCTTAGAGTTTAAAGCTGTGGTTAGGTTCCTACCTTAATTACTTTCTTGTACTTACGGATGTTTACAAGGGGTATAATCACAAGTATGTATTATACCTAGGAAGGTCGGTACATTAGCACAGGTTCACCCACACAACACTTAGCAAGCTAGAGAAGATTAATCAACTATATGAAGCTAAAGCACTTGACAGTCCTCCATGTTCTCGAGAATGTTTGGTCATCTTAAGTAATACAACCGGCTTGTCCTTTGCTGCGTAAAGGATTGGGCCACTTGCTGCATTTATTCCTACTGTCTTTTATTTACTCGTACTTTGTTTACTTTCTTTATCAAAAACCCCTAAAAATCCGTTTGCTAAGTATTTGCAGAGAATTCCTAATCCATACCACTAGCCACCACCTTCTGCTCCTCGTTGGGTTCGATGCTCTTACTTATCGAAAATACTGCGATACACCCCCTATACTTGTGGGTCATCAGTACCCACCTTCCTCTTATAAAAGGCCCCCCTCTTCCTCGTTCTTCCTCACACCTCCTCGTGAAGGATCTCTCCCCCTCTAGAATTATTCCCCCATGGTCTCGGATTAGCGATATACATGTTCCCGGTGGCATTTCATCTAGAAGGAGTTGCTGCTTCCGCTGGATCGCTAGAGCGAGGAGGCGGAGGTTGTCCGGTGGCTTGAACGTGTGTGCGAGTACGGATGCGCTGCTGATTTGCGGTGCTCGGACTTCCACACGATCTTGAGATCGTCAAGTGTACGACTACATCAACCACGAGTTCCTACTCGTTAACAAAACTTGTTGTCTTCGAGGGTAAGTTCTCGATGGATGTATGTCCACCCGTTGCTCTATACCTAGTAGATAGATCTTGGCGTGTAGTTCTCATTGTAGGAAATTTTTTGTTTTCTATGTTGCGGACCCAACACGACCTTGCCTCTTTGCCTATAAGAAGCCTCCCGATGCAAAAACCCTAAATAGTCAAGCCTCCAACACGAAAAGTTCTGCAGCGCCGCCGCCACCAAAGGGGAGATTTGGGGGACAAAAAGTCTCTGTTCTGGCACCCTGTCGGGATGGGGAAGTGCCCTCGGAGCCATCTCCATCGATCTCCACCACCATCTCCATCGCCATTGCTGATTCCCATGATGATGAGGGAGTAGTTCTTCCTCGAGGCAAAGGGTTCTACCGGTAGCTATGTGTTCATCTCTCTCTCTCTCTATGCATGATCATATTGTGATCATGAGCTTTGTAATCAAGTAGATCTACCTTGCTACTCAAGTGCTTTAATAGATCTCTGCTCTCCCCATGTGTGTGAAAGTGATAGCGTGCACACCATGGTGGCACTTAGGCTAGAGATTACAAATACTTGTTATGAGTTATATTTGGAGTTGAATGTCTTTATGAAATTGTGGTGTTTGTTGGAACCATGTAGTGCTCAAGGTGACAGTGTGGGGTTATCTAGATGGGAAAGGCTTACATTGAGGTGTGCTGTTATAGCCCTACCATGGATTAGAGTGTCCAACCGGAGAGTAGTTTAGAGTAGTATCATAAAGAGAAGATATTTATATGAGAGTGTTCACTAGTGAAACTATGATCCCTAGGCCTTGTTTCTAAGCATTGAAACACCGTTTGCAACTAGATCTGTTACATGTTTGCTTGCTGCCATCTTTATTTCAGTTTGCCTTTAGTCTCTTCCACGCCATCAAGCTATTTTCTAGCACTGTTACCACTTATAATTATCTATACCACTTGTATTTTACTATCTCTTCGCCGAACTAGTGCACCTATACACCTGACAAGTGTATTGGGTGTGTTGGGGACACAAGAGACTTCTTGTATCTTGATTGCAGGGTTGCTTGAGAGGGGATACCTTTGACCACTTCCTCCCTGAGTTTGATAAACCTTGGGTGATCCACTTAAGGGAAACTTGCTGTTGTTCTACAAACCTATGCACTTGGAGGCCCAACAACTATCTACAAGAATAGAAGTGCGTAGATATCAGGGGGTGCCCCCACCTCTTCCTCATTCATGTGGTGGAAGCTCCACTCACATCAATTTAGCCTCCACCCAAAGTTCCACTCACATGCATTAAATTTCCACCAAATTTAATGCAACTCTCATTTAATAAAACTCTTTTATTTATTTTATTCAGAATTTTATTAATTACTTTAATTAATAAACATTCACATAAAACCCCTTGTAACATTTCAATATCACATGCAGAACCAGTTTCTGCAATTTCACCCGAAACAATTCCGGTTTTCATCGAAATAATTTCAGCGTTTTGCAATTCTTTCGTCTAAAACATATGTGCTCTAAAATGGTGTTTGGCAACCCTTAAGTGTGTCACCCTACGGTTCGCGAATAATGTAGACATGATTGAGACTCCTCTCAAATCAATAATCAGAAGCGGGACCTGGAGATCCATTCTGACTCCTGCACATTCAACGATGACTTCTGTGATCATAAGAACCTTTAACGCTAGTAATTTAATCTCTTTGTCTCGTGATATATTACATGTACGAGATTCGATCATCGGTATCCAAATACCTAGTTTGATCTCGTTACCGACATGCACTCTTTTCTCGTTCCCGTGATATAACATTCTAGTGATCACATCACTTGCTTGCAAGCTATCTTAATGTGATATCACCGAGAGGGCCCATAGTATATCTATCCATCATCGGGATTGACAAATTCCACTCTTGATCCATGAGCCTCAACATAACATCTTCGGAGTATCTGAACCCACCTTTATAGTCACCCTTTTACGGTGTGACGTTTGATGTTATCAAGTTACCCTTCCGATGTTAGCAATTAACATGATCTCATGGTCTAAGGACTAAGATTACTTTGTATGATGTTATAGCAATATAAACATAATGATTTTGATCGTAATGCTATACTTCGAATGAATGTTCATTACATCATTTCACAAATATTGTGACCTCGTTATTAACAACATCCAATGTCCATGATCAAGAAACTTTGATCATCTTGTTAATCAACGAGCTAGTCTATAAGAGAGGCATAACTAGGAACCTTTTATTTGTTTATTAAACACACATGTATTGACGTTTCCAATCAATACAATTATAGCATGCAAAATAAACATCTATCATATACAAGGTATACATAATAACAATTTTATTATTGCCTCTCAGGGCATATTTCCTTCAGCTTCCAGCTAGTCCAGCTAGAACAAGAAGGGACAATTGGGCCATGGGCTAAATATATCAAGGAGTACTAAACAAAAATATTTTTTCGCTGGGGGGCGACATTCCAGGTTCGCCCTCGTGAAGGTCCGCCTATGCATTCTAGGATCTTCTGTTCAGTACATTGATTATACTTACACTTAAGATTCATTTCAAGAAACCTCTATAAGCTTTGGAAGTCGTTGTAATGATATTTAAGGAAACAAAACTAGACTAGCACATACACATATATTTATAGTTCATTTGAGTGGCATGAACATATCTGCAAAGACATGATGTTTTGTTCTTTCTCTCTCTCTCTCTCTCTCTCTCTCTGATAGAGAAGAATTCAGGTGAAGAACTAAGCAAAATAGTATCTAAAAAGGGGAAACCACTAACATGCTATGCTTTGCATTTAGGACAAATAGTTTTTATTATGGTTAGTTTTGCTAATGTAATAGAAAATATTTATGTGAAGATCATATATCGGGAGAATAGCTATCGCAAAAACGTAAAAAAGTTCAATATAAACAAACCATAGTTGTCTATTTTAGCTCAGCCTAGGCCCACTAGTTTAATGGATAGACTATCCATGGGCGGATCGAGGATTTGAGAATTGAGGAAGCAAAGTAAAATCTTAAAAGCATCGTTGTTATCTTCACAGTTCTTAGCATCTCGCTACATGTGCTTTCAATTATGGCTTGTTCTACAAATTCGACAAATGACTTAATATTGTGATGTAGAGTTTTCTAAGACTAATTTTGATGGAACTCGATCAGGATTGGAAACAATACGATAGGTAGTTTGCTCTACGACCTATGTCTCCTCGTTGGTATTTGGACTTTTAGACGTATAATCGATTGGAGGTTAAACCAACTAACATGGGAAAAACTTATTCTTGGCATCTTCCTCTTCATGACTTAAGTAGTTCTAATGTTCTAGTTGTTACAAAATAATTAAAAGACTATATGGTTCGTACTAGAATTCAAAATAGAAAGTACAAGCAATTATTAGAGCAGATACTCAAACTACTAAGTAGCAATTGCATGTAATACATATGATGATACCTTAGGGCGACGAGCCAATCAGGTTGGTTAGGAATTGGGCGTGCACACCAAGCCGACATGTCGTAGTCGATAGAGATGCAAGAGGCGAGCCTTCAAAAATCACCAATGCAGCGAAACCTGAGTCTCGAGTCCCATTGAGTAAGCACTAGGAGGCTAGTCAGACAAAATCCGCCCAGGAAAATGGAGTCGAATAGAAGTTATGTCTACAATGCATCGCGTGGATCAATCAGTCAACTGTAATTAGCAAAGGATGCCCCTAGATCCGCCTCTACGACTATCATTAGCAAAGGATGCCCATGCATGATTTGAAAGCGGTGCCCAACTACGAAGGATGGACATGCCGAAACCGCTAGGCCGCAAATTGATTCGCTCAATGCAGTGTACAATCTAACACAATGCATATGTGTCTTGCGTGTGACCTTGTGCCTTTCACTTCCCAGTCTATCCATTGTGAATGCCCTAATTTTCTCTGGTTCTCTCTCAACCTCTCACATACTAACCATAGGATCGAGCAGCGATTCGATGATGGGTAAGTGACAATGAATTTAGCACTTATAGGAGGAAGCCGTCAAAGTCGACAATAATGATGGTGGCAAATTGAGTCCATCAAAAAGTTCAAGTGAAGGAATTCATAAATCCAATATAAACTTTGCTCTAGTAGTATATATTTACTTCTTCATGTCTACTAATAGAGAGTTATAGTCTTTTTTTCCCCAAAAACGAGGTTGAAGTCATAGTCTAAAATAACATTTATTTTTTCCTTGATTTTACTAGGTTATGGTTTGGTTTGTGTGGAAAAGAAAGTGATCTAGCACAGTTGTAGGGACTTCTAGGACTTTTAGTTTGGTTGCAATTCTTTATGATATGATTGATGAGAAAATAATTCCAAACGTGTTGTGAAGGAGATCTAGTCTATGTGAGGAAGGTGTCGAGTTAGGCTTGATCAAAGGCTCGAGCCGTGCGGGACTCTTCAATGCAAATTCCAAACTTCTCTTTTCGATGTTGATCAGACCTTTACTAGACTCCTTGAAGTTGACTCTTGATCTCTCAGGTGGTCTTGGAGCTCTAGAACTCAAGCAAGAGTGAATGAAGTGCATGCCCATAATATACTTTTTTATAAGCTTGAAGGCCTTAGTTAAAAACCAACATTTTTATATACCCCAGATTAGATATCATGACATTTGTCCCCCTCGAGGCATTTACAGTTTTTTTCTGAGAGAAGGGCCATTTTGATGGTCCTGTTTAGAGGGCCCGTGTTGACTAGGACCTCTTCGCTTTGACTCGGAAACACAAACATGGATGCTGCAGCCTGCATGCCTCGTTGTTTTTACGCTCCGTAGCTGTCATCATTAATTGGAAGACGGCGATTGGTTCATACGGTAAATCTACAGTAACAAGGATGAAGTATCGCTAAGGGCTTGTTCAGTTAGTCCGGCCCCCGCCGGGATATTGTCTCAATCCCCGTGGATCAACTAGGATTTATCACGCCGGGAAGCAATCCAAACCACACTAAAAAAGGCGTTCGGTTAGGCCCGGTCGAGATCTCACCCCCGCGTAAACCTCCCCAATCCCGTCCAAATCGTGGGGACAAAAAACATCTAGTCCCAACCCGTGGAATTATTCCGTGTGTGGTCGTCCCGAAAAGGTATGGCGAAGCAACCTCCTTTCTCGCTCGCGGCGGCGCCACCGGCGACGGAAGGGAAGGACGACAACGAGGATGAAGTGGGTCCCGGCTGCAAAACTGGCCAGAAGAGTCGGGCGCTCCTAGTCCCACACAGATTTCCGCTCAAGAGCCCGGAGTGGAGCCATAGCCTTGGCGAGGTCCCATCTCCCCCTGCCCATTCATTCCAGAGAAGAAGAAGCAGTGCTCCATCAGATTGGAGGCCGAAGAAGAAGAAGCGGTTGCTCCATCAGATTGGTTTCCCTCTCTGAGAGTTAGAATCTACGACATCGTGATTGGTAGTTAACTGGTTACTACGTTGATTTCCTTGGCTGCAGTTTCCCTATGGAGTAACCGAATAAGCAAAAGACATGCATGGATTAGGGGAAGGGATTAGCAGGGGTCTTGGTGACACAAGGGGATCACCCAATTCCACGGGTGGTTTGTTCCATGTGGGGATTGGTTCCACACGAACCGAACAAGTCCTAAGAGAGGCCGAATCGGTCGGGCTTTTATATAGGAATCGCAAATGAGTTGGTGGGTGACACTATTTTACCAAGTATAGGACAAGACTTTTAACAATAGTATGTAACTAATGGGGGAAAAGTAGACATGTTTTATGAGAGTTGAGTCCAATAATGATATACTTTTCAATTTAGTTATTTGTCACGTCACATGTCACTAGAATGTAGCAAAGTGGAAAGTGATTTAAAATCAAAATAAAGTGTGAAAATGATTAAAAAAGCCTAGCGCAAGTAAGCATGTGATATCAACTGATTGTTGAACCTATAAACATGAAAGATATACTTGGCCATGCGTGGACCACTAAATGAGCAATGCAACAAGTTGAGGATAGTCCCCCTATTAATATTTTATATATTCTAGGATCTTCTGTTCACTACATTGATTATACTTATACTTAAGATTCATTTCGAGAAACCTCTATAATAAGCTTTGGAGGTCGCCCTAATGATATTTAAGGAAACATGAACCTATAAACGTGGAAGATATACTTGGCCATGCGTGGACCACTAAATGAGCAATGTAACAATTTGAGGATAGCCACCCTATTAATATTTTATACATTCTAGGATCTTCTGTTCACTACATTGATTATACTTACACTTAAGATTCGGTTCGAGAAACCTCTATAATAAGCTTTGTAGATCGTCCTAATGATATTTAAGGAAACAAAACTAGACTAGCACATATACATATATTTGTAGTTCGTCTGAGTGGTATGAACTAGTCTACAAAGACATGATGTTTTGTTCTTTCTCTCTCTGTGTGATCGAGAAGAATTCAGGTGAAGAACTAAGCAAAATAGTATCTACAAAGGAAACAACTAACATGTGATGCTTCGAATTTAGGACAACCGTGTCTTTCACAATCAAAATTAAAATTACATAATATAAATGACTTTATCTTGATATTAGTTTTTATTACGGCTAGTTTCTCTAATGCAATAAGAATATGGTTTTGTGCAGATCATATATTGAGAGAATAACTATTGTAGTAAGGTAAAAAAGTTCAATATAAAAATAAGATTGTTGTCTATTTTAGCTCACCCTAGGCCCACTAGTTTAATGGACCGACTATCCATGGACGGATCCTGGATTTGAGCATAGTGGAGACGAAGAAAATGACAGGGGATGGATATGATTGATTCGATTTCACGCGCCACACGACATGCGTTGGAGCTGATTTCTTCGTGGCGATTAATGCTTCCGTGATTCGCTCCGTTGATACAGGGGTCGCCGATGGAGCGTGGGCCACCTTTGGTGATGCCCGCTAATAATTTATCGCCTCCTATCCCTCACTAGCAAACCCTTCCCCATGCTGATTAATAGCGGCTTGTCCCCTATTTAGGCATCCTATAAGAGTAATTATCCCTATGTGTGGTTTTGGTAATTAACGACAATCCCTATGGTATAATATTTTCATTGAGTTTGTTATGTAGGAATATTCCATAGGTAATGCTTGTAGTCCATGTGTTGGATTCAAGCATGGATGCCATGAAGATAAAGATATGCCCAGAGTATTGGCATCAAGATCATCGATTTGAAGAGAATAATATGATATGATCAGGATCTTGAGAGTTAGATCTCAATATAGGAATTCAAGATATGGCTCTAAGTTAGTGTCATGATAGCCTCATGAGTTGAGCTATGGTTGACTAAGATTTAGAGCATGCGACCAAATGAAGAATTGTTTATATATCTCAAGATATTGATATAGAGCATGAGAAGAAACATGATTGACCAATACAAAGAGCGAAGAGTGAATTCAAGTTGGTCAACACATGAAGCAAAAAGAATATACCACATGGATTTTATGGTATGGTAAACCTTATAAATTGTACTTCATGAACTAACCCATTATATATGTTCATTTGCATTTGCTATATGGTCTAGGTATCCTTCCATGGGCATCCATCAAAAGTGAATTTTTCTTATATCCCATGACAGGATGACATCAAGTGGTGATCGTCTTCAAGGTTGAGAAGTACAAGTTCAATATAAGCATCTCAATAAGATCATATGGTTGAAGCTTGCTATACATATTGGTGATAATGTACATGTGAAGATGTGCCTTAATGAAGCTATCCCATAGTGGTGTATGTGGGAGCAAATTAAGAGTCTTCACGAACCAACAGTGATCAAGTGATGCATTCTGGCTTGAATGGAGTTTGAAGCATTTTCATCAAGATCAAGCGGGATGCACAAGAAAAAAGTATGGCCATGCTAGGTTTTCCTTTTTAACGGTCTCAAGATGGTTGTTGGAAGACCGAGTTATAGGATATATAGCCACACTATCAATAGGGGCTTTCGGTTGGGTAACTTGATCACATCATCATATAGAGCTCAATCCATTGCATACTATGCATCTCCCTATTTAGTTGCTTCTCGGTGTTTCTCCATGTGAAGTTCTTGACCTTGTTGCTAGCTCTTTAACAAGTCCAAGTTCATCGAAAATGAAATTCACATGCATCTTCTATTCGTTTTTATATTGGAGGTTTTATCGGCTCATCTTCTATAGAGATATCAAACCTTTCTTAATTTGGTTTTATCCTCTTTTATTGGACTATGATGTTTCTCTGCATGATCTTGTAGATCTTGTTGTCCTTGTCAAAACAACCCAAGATTATCGAAGTTAGAGTCCGGATGAAAAAATTATTGCGTTTTTGGTGAAAATTGTTGGATCCCGATTGTGGATCCGGTCTACCGGTGCTGGCACCGGGATGGTCGGTCTGGACCGACCCAAAAACTGAATCTATACCATGATTGGTTAATCGGAAGGTCCGGTTTGGTCTGGTTTTGAGCCCGGTTGATCGGGGGCTTCGCTTTGTCTCTGCGTGCCTCGATTATCTCTATGTCCGAGTTTACTTTACTTATGATAGCTATCGAGATTAAAGTACTTATATCTTGCTTATCACCTGTGGTATATATATCTTGTGTTATCTTGTTTAACTTAACTTGTTGTTGGTGCACTTAGTTGAGTCTATTATATTTAAGTTTTGTTCTTATAAAATAAACATTAGTTTAATTTCGTATTCTTTCAAGCCAGAACTGTAATAGTTTTAAAATTGCTTATTCACCCCTCTAAGCGACATTTTATCTTTTCAATTAGTATCAGAGAAAAATCTCTCGTTGTTTAGGCTTCACCGTCTAGAGTGTAAAGACATCGGCTAGTAGTTTAGTCACAATGACACACTTATCTTTAATGACATAAATTATATTTTGTGGCGAAATAAAAAGCAGCTTTGAAAATCAAGATCTTTATGCTGAGCACGGGAGCCCACGGGCAAGCTTGGTTATCTTTGGGATATGCCCATAGTCGTCAATCACCGTGTCCTTTGACAGCTCCATGCTCACCAGTCCGAAGGAGGCTGTTAGAGATATTATAACTGGATCAAAGAGGAGCTCTCTCAGGCAATCTGTGTCCAAAGCCGTCCATATTCGCGATCTAGCCATTTTCGTCCGTCTGATCCCGTATTGGCCGGATGTCCCTAGAGGACGCTTCTGTGGAAAACAAATCGGTGGCATGTGGTTGATTTTGGTCAGTACAAAGCCCACCTTGCGTGGACGCCGTCTCTACCCGGGAATCCTTCGTCTCCTCCCCTTCGACTCACCACCGAGCGTGGATGCCCTCGCTACCCAGCGAGCCGCCCCTTCACCGACGCCTCCAATCTTTCCACACTCCTTCACCGATAGGGCGAGGCGCTCCTGGAGGCGTGCGGAGGGAGTCCAAGCCGGAGTTCTGCGACGGTAAGGGCAGCAATGCTGGAGGTTCTTCCAGGATGATGATTGGATCCAACCGCGTGCAACTCACGAGTACGCCGTCCTCGATGGGTTCCGCACCAGCGCGGCCGGAAACGAACTCTGGATGCTTCTCCTTGTCGTGGGTGCTCCCCGCGCAAAGATTGAAGCTCCGACCAGCACATATATCCAAGTCGTCGAGCATCCCGACGAGAATCGATGGGTACAAGCAGCATGAAGCCGGAGAGACGCCAGGGTCATACCTTAGGCGAGGTAGATATTGACATGAACGCTTGTCGTACGACTCGATGGCTCCGACCGTGCGGCCGCCATTGTCGCGTTCCACCAGTTGTTCAAAGGTTAGCTGTTTTCTTTTGGCATTTTTTCTTAGAACAGATGCTTACACGTGTGCAGGGGAGGTTGTGACCCAGTGGATGGCAAGGATCGGCAGGGGGTTCTTCGGCGTCTATGTGCAGTCTAAGGGCATCATATTTGATGCCTTTTAGTTGAATTTAGCTTTCTCTATGTCGATTTGATTGTAGGTTAGCTTCTGTGATGTGATGTTAGTGACGTGCTAGAGTTTGGAAATTATAACGAGCTCTGAAATTTCTGCTTAGTGTGTTCGAAATCTCGTTTGGGGTTGTTGACACACTTCCGAATCTCACATTGCTCATACATGTTGCAGTGCATAACCTGCAGAAGCAGTTTTTCTGCCTTTTGCCTATCCCATGAAGAGTGTCTTTTGAGGTTACAGAACCACATAGAAGTTCGGTGTGTTAGTTCAAACAAAGAGCATCAGGTAATTGTTTTTGTCTGATATTGCTACTGAACTGTTTTTCCATGTAGAGAACATAATTGTTTTTCCTAAGAATAATTACCAGTGCTTTGATTTGATAATCTAGAAAGTCAAGCTTGTTGTTGTCCATAAGTTCCAAGCAATTCATTTTTTCAATTAAATGCTCATGTTTCATCCCACCATATATTTACATAGATTCCTATCAACTATACTGGAGCAATAAACGGGCGCAACAACGCGCGCCATCATGATTAGTACGTGTTTTATAGAAAAGGAAAATAAATGAAATGAGAGAAAAAAAAGGAAAAAGAGTAGAACACGGCACGACTACGCCGCCCCACGCATGGCCTGGCCCAATAGAAGCCCAGCAGCCGACCGCAAGCCAGACTAAACCCTCGTCCTCGCCCTCCCCCTCCCCCTCCCCCGCCCCTCGCTCGCGCCACCAGCCTCGCCGCCGGCTCCCTCCCACTTCTCTTCTCCAAACCAGCCCCTTCCTCCGACCACCGGACAGCGCCGCCTCTCGGTCCACTCGATAAATCAAGACCCCTCGTCTTCCTCCTTCTCGGTCGGCCTGTAGAAGATGATCACGGCGCTATCCTGGGTGCCGAGGGGCGCCGCCAGGACCGTCCCCATCGAGGCGGAGCCGCCCACGCAGGAGGAGATCGAGGAGGCCAAGAAGAGCATCGCCCTCGGCAGGTAGTGAGCCTCGCGCGCTTTCCCCCGCTTCCCGTCTTTCCCCACCGCGTTGCGCCCTCTCGTCACTGCCCCGCGCTGACGAATAATAACCTTCTGATTTTGCTCGCAGAGCCGGCGGTGATGCCGACGACGCCGAAGGGGACGAAGACGATGGCGATATGGAGCTCGAGGATGATGAGGATGACGTCGACGAGGTCGCCCAGGCCAGGGCCGCAGCCAAGGCGCTCGGGAAGAGCGGTTCCGCCGCAGTTGGCGATATCTCCGATGGGATGGCAGAGCTCAACATGGACGCCTACGATGAGGAGGAGGATGGTAGGTGCTTGTGCTTCTCTTACGGCTTTGCTGCGAAGGTCTTGTTGTGTGACTGATACTTGAACTGTTACTTGTATCTTTATGTTAGAGCTTGAGGTTTTCAGCACCGGGCTTGGGGACTTGTACTACAAAGACAACAAGGATGACCCTTATATGATCAAGAAAAACGATGTATGCTTTCTCTTCTTGCGAAGGAGATATATTATTATTTTGTTGCTGTTAGTGGTATTAGTTATCACATTGGAAGTGAATGAGTCCCCTTCTCCTCCTTATTAGGACGATGATGAAGATGACGACGACGATTCGGAGATTGAGGACATGATTATCAAACCTACTGATATTGTGCTTGTTTGTGCACACAACGAGGACGAATTCAATTCCCTTCAGGCAAGTGTCGATTAACGTTGTCTTGTCGTATTTGCTAAAACAATGCTGTGGTTCCTTTTGTCTTAATTTTAACAAGAATGTGAAGAACAAACCTTTCTGTTGAGCACTCGAATTCTGGGCATAATGCTGGTTGTGCCGAGTAAATTTGTATTCTCAAACTGATGCATATGGTCATACTGAATATACTTGGTTCACATTAGTTTCATTTTCTTACTCTCCCTTGCCTCTCTTTGCTGGACATCACTAGCTCACCTAGTATATTTTTGCGGTTATATTGCATGCGAGGAATGACTGGTTGCCTTATTTTATATCACAGGTAAGTATAGTGGAAGAACTGGAGGACGGGGATCCTAATATGTTTGTGCACCATGAGGTCCCTATTTCGGACTTTCCACTATGCACAGCTTGGATGGATTTCAACCGCAAGAATGGTGAAGAGAAAGGTAAAATTGTAGTGCTACATGGGGTTTGGACAAGTAAAGAGTGCCAATTTGCTTCTGCAATCTTGTTGCTTTCTCAGCATGCTTTTCTATTGCAGGGAATTTCATTGCTGTTGGCACTATGGATCCCATAATCGAAATATGGAACTTGGATATTGTAATGATCGCAGAAACACACAAGACTATTATGTCACACAATCATGAATAGTTTTCGCTTCAAAGAAATTTATGTACTGTTTGTTGGACTTCAATGTTATTCAACAGGTTGATGAGGTCGAACCACATGCATTGCTAGGAGGACTTGCCAAAAAACAAGTTAAGGGGAAAAAGGTATGCTACTAATATTTCACTGTTGGGCTACCTTTGAAGTTTTTGATTGTTTCTCGTGAGACAATTTACTGGTTAGCTTTCATAAATGCTCATTTTCTTGCTCTTATTGTAAAGCCTTTCTCGACATTCCCAACATTCTCTCATTTTATGATGTTTTTTCCCTTTGACTTCCTTGGCAACCTCAATAGTAATCATGTGAAACACCTGCAATCTGGTCCCGTAATGGCGTAGTTGCTACAGTAATATTTATGCTAGATTGTGATTAACTGTGGGTCTGTGTTCTATTATTGGGCCCACCTGATGCCTGTGCAACTTGCTATCTTTTATGTCCGGTTGAGATAAAAACTACTCCATCTAAACATAATACACATGAAACGAGGTTGAATTATTCATCACAAAAGTGCTGGTGCCTTCTTTTTAAGGTGAAAAACTAAAGGCTTCCACGTCGGGTTGACCAAAACGAGGATCCCAAATGGCATGAGAAATAGGTCTTGCGTGTAAAGGATCCTGTATCCAGGTCAACTGGAAAATCAGGAATTGCTAATTTACAGACAGAATGGTCTTAGAGGAAGCATTGATCGAAAACTTATGCCCTAGTATATTACTCTCTAACTCATAGTAGGTTCAGTAAGTTAATGTTCAGATTGGGTTGCATTTTGGTTTATTAAACTGACGATACTAGTTTCAATATTAATGCAACAGTGCGATATTGGTGCAAAATGCTACTGATTGGATAGTGGTACAATGTATTGGTGCAAAATATCAGTACTATGTTCTTATGATATTATGACTCACATATGCCCCGTCCATGGGTAAAGCATTCCTTCCTTGAAATGTTAGTTACACTGTTTATACCGCATGTCATGTCCAGACAAAGTACAAGAGGCGCAGCCATTCAAAATCTGTGCTTGGTCTTGCCTGGAATGAAGTGGTGAGGTGTGTTTTCGTTTCAACTCAAGTGATTGCATCCCTTGTTCTTCGTTCACTTATTGGACAGATGCTAATGACTCCTTATAAACTTCAGGAACGTTCTAGCTAGCTCAAGTGCAGACAAAACTGTTAGACTTTGGGATTTGAATACTGGTAAATGTGCAGTCACACTGCAACATCATGATGACAAGGTAATGATCGATACTATTTTCTTATTTATACTTTTGTAATATACCATTCCAGAATATTACGATGGTGTATCAAGTTAATTTCCCTTCCCCCACATGTAGGTCCAATCGGTGGCCTGGAGGTCACCTGAAACTCTTCTCAGTGGATCTTTTGATCGATTTGTTATCATGGTAATGGATCTTATTTGTCATTATGTGAATTATTGTTGTACTTATTTTTCCTGAAATATTTGCTGCTGCTCATTACGTATTCTGGTTGTAAGTTCTCGGAGTTCATATTGAAACCCTCAGTTTCTTCTCTTGTGCGGTGAAGATCTAGTTCAATGTTAATTTGTCATTTCCGGATGAATGGTCTGTTGCGTCATTGTAGATGTTTTGATATGCAGTTCATTGTTAATTTCTTGTATTCTTGTAAATATTTTGAGATGCAGATCAGTGTTAATTTGGAATTCTTATTGAAGAGGCTGTTGCATATTTTTTCTGCATCCACTGTACTTACATTGCATACTAACATTTTACAGAGTGATATGAGAGATAATGGACAAACTTATCATAAATGGTCTGTCGAAGCAGATGTAGAAAGCTTAGTTTGTGATCCACACAATGAACACTCTTTTCTGGTAAGTGATCTCATTGTTTTTTTGACATATTATGAATCCTGCTTGTGTGCCCTGTATAGAACATTGGAAATTGCTGATTGATGGCAGAAGCCTTTTGCTAAACCTTCATTGAAACTTCCATTTGGGGACAGTTGATGGAAGATTTAGTACTATCTTAGGAAAGCAGCATATTTCGCGTAGAACGTGGATGTAATACTGGATGTACTTGGTCATCTCTCAACTGCAAAATGTACTGGATCCTACCTACAGATATAATCTAACACTATACTAATAAAATAGTAAATGCAGTTGCACGGTTCTGATTTACTTTTCTGGTGCATGTCTTGTTTACTCAGTGTATAGTGACGTCGTAGCTGTGTCTTGCAGGTTAGTCTTTACAATGGGATGGTTCAAGCATTTGATACACGGACAGCTTCGTCAAATTCAAATCCTGGGCAGCCCACGTTTACTCTGCACGCACACAATAAGGCTGCTTCTGCGATATCCTTCTGCCCATCTAAGCCTAATGTACGTTTCACTTTGTATACCGGTGTGCTGAAAAAGGAGAGAGATGCAGCCACCTGAGACTGAATTACTGATGTTGTCCTACTTTTTTTTTCTGCAGTTTATTGCAACATGTGGAACGGATAAAATGGTGCGTTCTTGCTTTGCATTGAAGAAGCTACTAACGCTCCGATATTTGTTGCTAACATGTCTCTGAACGCAGGTGAAACTCTGGGATATATCAAACAACCAGCCTTCATGTGTGGCTTCGCTGAATGCTAAACTCGTATGTTACCCGAGTGAATTCCTTCTTTTATCTTCAGATGAAATTACACCAGTTATGTTGCTAACCCACTTCCTTGCTGTTTCAGGGAGCTGTATTTACGGTATCATTTTGCAACGACAGCCCCTTCTTGCTAGCGTGTGGAGGATCAAAAGGCAAATTGAAGGTAAGCAGAATGCACATGTGTAGTCTGTCCGAAACTCACGCCCATGTCCATGTATGAGGATTGACACTCTTGTCATGTTTGGCAGATCTGGAACATGCTGTCGGAACAAGCGGTGGCTAGTAAATTTGGCAAGTAGACACAGCAAAATGGATCAGTTTACTGAAGACTCAAGAGCATTGGTATCTATCGAAGTTGCATGCTGTAGTTGTTTCTGGCTATGTGTGAGGATAGATAGATTTTCGCGCTATGGCAACAGTTCTGTGCACATTGAGGTGAATGTCCCGGTTTTGTTATCAGGCGAAATGGAAGCATGGGCTGTGCCATGTATTACTATCTGTGTTGGTGTTTGTACAACAAATGACAGCTGAATAGAATTGCAGTTGAAATCGGATCTTATCATGGTGTTTTTGGACAACATATAGTTTGACAGAGTTGCTGTTTTGTGTACGCGGTCATACAATACAGGGAATTGCCAATCTACACGCTTATGTGTTGGAACTTGGAACAAAAGATACATAAGCTAATTCAGTTAGGAAAGTTGTTGAGAGGACAGTAAATAAATAGCCTTGCACTTTTGCTATACAAAATTGTTCAGAGAATGCTGTTTATACACTCAGCACTTTCCACGTTCTAACGACTCCACTTGTATTATTCTGTGGTAAGTACAGGTACAGCAACGTGGAGACGACATGGAAAAGTGATATCTAAAAATAATTCTGAACATATCAGTGATGTTTCCTTACAAGCATGTAAAATCAATCACAATGCCGTGAAATTCTTTTTATTGTGGGATACACAAGAATGACAAAATCTAATATGATCCTCCGTTCAAAATTAACTGACTCGGCTCGGTTTTGTCTAGATATGCTTGTATTTAGACACTAAAATCTGTCAGTCTGTTAATTTGGAAACGGGGAATATAATATGGAGATTTGGAAATACGCATACTAAGATTCACAATTTGGTCCATTTTGTGTAGCTCAGAATACAAGGTATTTGAAATTGTTATTTTGCATTTTTTTTATGTGATACTACACAATTGGCCACGTCCATTGTTGTTTTCAATTTCTTTTGTAACTTGTAAATACAGTATGATTTTCGAACTTTTTAGATAACGGGATCACTGAATCTCGGTAGCCAAAAAATTCCCACCCCTTTTTGCTCTGTAAATTAACCTACTATCTACTCTTTTTTTTCATTGCTGATTTTTCTCCCGCACAAGCTGCACCGCCCTCGTACGTACGTGGACTCCCACCTCTCAGTGTCACATCGTTGTCGTGCGGTTTGCGTGTGTTCCAGAAAACATTATCATCTGAGTTTCAGACTAAAGAAAAAGAGTGTTTTTCAAATAAGAAAGAAGAGAATATATTATCCCAAAAGAAAAAAGAATATACTCCCTCCGACCCAAATTAATTGATTTGAACTTGTCTAGATTTGGATGTATCTAGACATAGTGTTAGATACATCCTATGTAGGCAAATCCAAATTAATTATTTTGGGTCGGAGGGAGTAGCATGATCTCATCACCGGCAACGGCCAGAAAAGGTGCCTGAATGCATGCATGCATGCACACAGACGCAGCTGACGCCTATCTGAATCAGCAGCAGGAAAAGCGACCACATCAACCAAACAAGTGGTTCGCTTCCCATCACTTGTGACAAGCCACTCGGAACAGTATACGTGTGCGCGCCAATGAGACATTGATAAACCTGAAGAAAAGCTGCATGAGCATGTGCTGATATGCAGACATAGATGATGCCTGAAAACATTCAGCATCGCGTGCGATCTTCCTTTTCATTATCTAAGAGTAGAGAGGAAAAGATCAATGCCTGTACCATTTTTTCATGTCTCTCTTCTTTTAGTTCTTGCTGGTTTTGATATTATTATTAATTTTGTTGTTATTATTCTTATTCTTATTCTTATTATTCTTCAAAGTGCTAGATCCCAGACTATTAATTTGAAAGCATGCGCGTGTCAACCGCTACCGCTAGTTTACACACATCACTTCATAGAATTACTGAACCTATTTATTTCCTAAAATAAAATTCACTGAACTTTTGCTTCCTTCTATAGTCTGGCTAACAGAGTGACAAAACACTCAGAATGAAACCTAATCACTTTTCTAGCTTTTGTGCGTGCGTGCGCCGATGTGCCGTTGATAATTCTGAATATAGAAGTTTCCTGTGCATATGCTGATATGCTGTGCAGGTGAGCCGACGCCTTTTGCCTCTATTATTATGATGCCTGAACATTCAGCATTGCGTGTGATCTTCTTATTCTATTACGAGAAAAGAAGCTAAAAATCTTTGGATCAACACATACACCATCTTTCCATGTCTCCTCTTTTAATCCTTGCTGGTAGGATAATATAATTGTTATTCCAAGCACTATTTTTCTGGATTATTTACTCGGAAAGGGTTTGGTACTTCCGATCGGTCCCGGACAATTCGCATCCTGATTTGAGAGTACATTTATGCATGTGTCAACTAGTACTAGTTTACACTTCATACATGTTACTGAACTTTTGCTTCCCTTTGTCATCCCGGCAGCTTTGTGAGTCAGGATGGTTGCAAATTGTGACCATCAGGCTCTCGAAGTGCAATCATAATCATGACATCATAAAACCAGCTAGACACAAAGCAAGATAAGAGAAAAACACAAGGCATCACTTCTTTTTCTTGAACTTTTCCAAAGATCACACACATTCCTTGTCTCTCCCCCTCTCTGCCTAATTCCGGGGCATTGCTACGCCCCAGAATTAATCAGCTACACTCTAGGAAGACAGTGGAATCGGTTCTTCTTATCTCTGACCCTAACATGACAGAATTAAGCATACTGGCACAAAGCATTACAGATCCATAACTTGGATGTAATATTCTCTTGCATGGTCCAACTCCAAGGAAGTCAAGTAAGCTCGATCATCGTCACCGGTCAGTGTCGAAGAAGCTCTTGGCCTCGAGCTTCCTCTGCCTCCTCACCCTTGCGATGAAGTCATCCACTCTCTTCTCCAGCTCCTCTTCTCCTTGTTCCTCCTCCTTCTCCTCCTCCTCCTTCTCCCCCTCCCAAAGTACTTCAACCTGAGCGCTGTGATCGGAGAACACCACCGTGGTCGTCGCCGCCTTCGTGGCCGTTGACGCGACGTTCCTCTTCACGTGCTCCTCGTGGACGCCGTCTACATCCACCGGGGAAGCAGGCTGGTTCCTCAGCCTAGACTCGCCGATGAGGAAGGCGACAATGAGGTTGCCGACGACAAAGAGGCACTTGGGGCTGAGCAAGAAGGCCGTGGCCAGGTCAGGGAGGGTGGTGAGGAAGAAGGAGACGAGGAGCGAGCACAGCCCGGGGAACCAGGCAGGGCTAGTGAGCAGCAGGCAAAGAACACAAGTGGCCACCATGTAAGGTGTGAGAGTAGGGAGCAGCTGCTTCTGCTGCCCCCTGCTCCTCCTGTACTTCCTCAGGGCCCTGATCTTCTCTATGCTGATGGGATCCATTCCTTGGGCAGCAGTTGAGCAATCAAGCTCTTGCTATGAACAGCACAAGACAAGTGTAGGCTCAAGAAGCTATAGCCACAATGAGGGGGCAAGGAGGGTGGTCGGAGGGTTTTATATGTGGTCTGAGGGGGAGGCTGGCCATGAATGGAAAGACTGAAGGAGAGAGGGGGAAATTTAAAGCATGCGGTGTCTCAATGCAAGAGGGGCCAACCATGCAAGTACACACATCACCTATCCTATTGGTGGTGGAGATGCAGAGGAACACATGATGCTTTTTTGCAATTTGATGAGATTTAACAGATAAATAAACTGATGTGTTGTGGGTGGAGGCAATTCTTTGTCAGAAAAGATATGGTGGCTGTCTGCCTACTCCCTTTCTTTTCCTTTCCCTCTCTTGCTCTGCTTTGGGTCCCTCTGTTCTCGTGATCCTGATCCCTGGACTTGATGACTTGGACTTCACAATTTGGATGCCTACAAAATACAGTAGACTCCGGTCTAGCGGATATAATTTACAGCCACAAACTGTGACAAAACATGTAGTAGAATGGACATAACAAGCTTCACAGGCCACAACTATGTCATGTAGCAATTGTTGGCAAGTATACAGGGTCTCCTAGCAGTTGGTGCACGCACGACACAACCATGTCGGTGTGAGCTCTGGCAGTTACGGGCTCACGGTGGCTGCTGGAGGATGATTCACCTTCAGAGCCAATTGTGGTAGGAGTTGCTGAGTATTTCTGCTCATGTGATATGTATGCAACTATGCATTCTAGAACCTGGTGGTACAGTCGGTGCAAGTACACCTGGAATGAGTCTGGTGTTTGGCTTCTCTCAGTAGATCTTTGTGTCAGGATCTGGAGTAACCATGACCGGGTGCTCAACTGTACTTCCAACTGGACCTCAATCCCAGCAGGTTGCTAATTACACTTTAAGAAATTTGCTACGAAAGCAAACCAATAGTAATGAGTAACACACCTGAGTCATATAAAAACCTAACTGAAAGGGTTCAGATAAAAGGGTGACCGCTTTTAATTAACTGGTGGTCTGAAGATCAGCTACATGACATAGTTTCTACCACAAGAAGCCAAGATTGAGGCTACCACACTAAAAGTTTCTACCAGAATATTTTTGCATTGTGGGCATCTGAACCAGATAACCTTTTAGTTGCCATGTTACATTGTTTCCTCTAATGAACTTTTTTTAACTAACGGGGACATTGGCAACACAGGAATTCAAGTTGGATACTGAAATCTTGCTCATACCAAAAAGAAATAGAGGAGGCGAGGACGATATACTCTCCAAATTTCAAGAAAGAATGTCTTGTGTCTATTAAGATAAATGCATCAGCAGATCCTTTGAACATTCAACAGAACCTTGTCTTATAGCAAACCAGAGCGCAACTGTCACTACATGAAATAACCAGAGACTTGATGGCTAAGGAAAGATGAGGTTAGGGTCGCTCCAGTCCAGTCCAACAAACACTAGTGCAGTGCAGTAGTGCCCATTATCCCCCTTTCAAAGGACCCAGCACCTCTCTTTAGCATGACTGGTGAGGTGCCTGCTAATTGAGTGTGGTGTAGAACCGGTCAGTGCTGAGCAAGGCAAGTAGGCAGCACAAAGGTGCAAGTTTGTCCCAGCAATTCCCTGTCATGGCAATATGACATGCATTGCAAGACAAGAATGGTTCTGGAATTATGGCCTCCAACGACAGCAAAATATGCTTTAGGCTAATAATTGAGCGGATAAAAGGAGCGCAATTCTTGATAAAAAGATCATCATTAGCAGTTGGTGGATGCATCTTAGCTTTACTATTATGTGGTGTGGAGTGTGGAGTGTGGAGTGTGGACTGGGAAGTCTGCATGAAAAAGGAAGAATTCGATGTAAGCACGGCTGCATGGGTAATGGCTGGATGATTCCGTTGGTGCTCTGCTGCCCTGGAACACAAAATTCTCTCTTAATGTCCATTCATGGTGCGAAGGATGGAAGCGCTTTCACTCTCTTTGGATGAATGCGGCTCTTGCTCCAACGCAAAGAAGTTCCATTCAATCGTTAGAAGATCCTGAGATCTCATGAGCTTCTTTCACAGGATCTGCAGCTAACAGATGATTTTGCAAGTGCTTTAGCTATTGGTGCAAGGCTGCAAGCTGGTATCAATATTTTGTTTATACATTATCTGGACCTATGTGTAGTTACAATAAAACAGAACTGAACACATTAAGGAATTCTTAATCACATCGCTCATGTATTGTTTTAAACAAAAATCCAGCGTTAAACAGCTCTATATAACAAACAAAAAGACTTATGCATATCTGTTTTCTCGCAGAATTATGTGTGGAATTCAGTTTTGATGCCCACTATGTATTACTGTCAACAAGCAATGACAAACAGATTCTACAAAAGCATGTTAACATGCAATGACTTCTACACCATAAACAAACAGCATATTTCACTGAGTTCTCATAGCACAGATCACTTCCGAAGTGATCTTTGTAAGAAAAAAAAAGGCTACAACATTAGAAGATCTTAGTAGTATTCTGCTCAGCTAATTAGAACCTAGAAAAGCTAAGTCATTGATGGCTATGCATTGCTCAGAAATAAAAATCCATCATGATTTTTTTGGAAGGTTCCTAGAAACGTGACAGGAGAATAAAGACATGACACAAAAATGCTCTGTGAATCTGTAGTACAGCTATTTTAGACACTGTGCACATGCTTAACCACCTAAAGTTGTGGCTCTCCTAATGTTATTGGCCAATGTATGGCAAGAGATCATAATGTTGCATGACTTTAATTAGACTTTATTACTAGCAGTATTTTATCCTGCAAGTTGTATCCACATCGGCATCTGGAACTCGAAAAAACAATCTGTGACTCAAAATGTGTCAAATGTTTTCCAATATGGTATTAATAAGCTATCTTCAGCATGGTGAATTTTGGTGTAAAAAAGAGAGTACGACAAATGATGTTAGACTTACAGTACCGTGCAATGCCAATACTGATTCCTTTGCAAGATTCCACATGTGAGGAGGATATGGGGACACTGAAAGAGAAAAAGATCCAGTAATTCATATACTTTGTGCCCCTCTCCATGATTCAACTTGCACAAAGCTTGTCGAAAAACATGGTGGGATCTCAATAATGCTTGCCTTGGCGCCATCAGTCACCAGTGCAGCTAGCTCCTGGGTTATAGGATGATACAGAAAAGAGAGAGCAAACAAGGATCATGCTTCTTGATTCCATTGCCCTTTCTTTTTCTTTGTATTGTGTTTCTTTGATGAAGACTTGTGACCTTAGAATCGAGGGGGCGACAAAGGGTCCTATCTACCCTGTGGCAGGTCAACTTTATTTAACAAAAAGCCCACCTGAGCTCAATTATGCTCCTCTTTGCTTTGCTTCACAAAAAGCTAGATGGCTGATAGACTACATCATGAGGCATAAAAGAGGGGCCAAAACACTAGAAATGACCCTTCTATATTTCTATGTTGGATGGATAATCAACATCTAGTCCATACGCTTCCTTCAGAACAAAACCTATTTTCTTCTCTCTAATAATTAGGCATATGGTGTATGGCTGTGGTTCCCCTCATTTGAGCAGAGTTAGTGTCTACTACTAGTTTCTGTTGTTTCGTGAGGTCGTTGATTGCTTAGCATCTCCAAAGTATTGGCAAACCAATTTAGTTTGAACAGAAACTTCTACTCCCTCCGATCCATAATAAGTGTCGCTGATTTAGTAGGGAGTATTGTTTATAAATGCAGTACAATACCCATCAAGAATAGGGACCACGGAAGACTGAAATGCCTGCTTGCAGTCTTGCATGCACCAACTAAACTAAAACCGTTTACAGACCTACATGCAAAAGTAACTTTTCTGCAAAGAGAACCTATGCAAAGTTTTTCCTAATACGGCCTGAACCACATAACATGTTCCAAGTGATGATTGTGTTGATGCATTGGCACCATCATAATATTACATGGAGTTTGTGGTTTGTGGGAAGTTGACATAGACACCCTCCTGGTCCCTATAGTGTAATATTATGAAAACACACAACAGATAGGACACGGCAGAAACTGAAAATTGAACTGGACTTGCATTCACCTTGCAGTCGATGATTTACATTCGAGAAAGTTTTGTCAAGCATGGATTGTAAAAGAAAAAAGAGAAATACATTACAGTAAACTATCAGCAGTCCGCATTGACCTCAACACTCCCTTCTGCAGCTGCCAACACCAATTGTGGCTCATAAGTTCTCTCTGCTCTTGCCTTCTTGCGTTCACGCTGCAAGCGGAAGTTCTCTCTCTTCCTTGCTCTGTAACTGTTTGGGTTCTCAGGCTGTTTCTCATATGGGTAAACACTTACCTGGAAAGAAAAAACTAGATAGTCACACATCTGGTATTCCCCAGAAACCTAATTAGATACAGTTACTAGTGACTATAACCTTTTTCCTGTCTGGTCCATATTTCTCAAACTTGACAAGTCCATCAATCAAAGCGAAGAGGGTGTGATCCTTGCCCATTCCAACATTGTTTCCAGGATAGACCTGAAACGTTCAACATAAATGAACATAAGAAAACAGAAAAACACAAAGAGACACGCACAGTGATTTATATATTAGGTGCCCTTTCGTACACCAGTGTGAAACTACTTTACATAAAGGTAATTGACAGAAATTATGCATAACCCACAACATGCATAAACAGAAACCAAGAGCTACATTAAGCCCATAGTTCAGGAATATATACAAAGAGGTAGGGAAGAAAATTGCATTTGCACATTGAATAATTTCTGGGACGAACGGTGCACTTTTTATGCCCCCACAGGCTCTGAAGAAGTGAAGAGAGTAACCAGAAACGATCATACCGATAAGTTTGTACTACACGCAGCCACATAATGGGCGATGTAAGAACAAATGACACGCTTTCTCTAAGACATGCTTTAGAACATGGCCATGGCCATGCCCTTTTCTTTTCTGAATGAGCAAATAGCATGGCATTGATATGTTGCATGTATGAAGTAAGGATTCAGTCTAATCAATAATGAAAATACCAGCTTCTAACCTGCTAAAGAAAATTGTTTCGCCTTATATACACCTATAGTCTATAGACACGCATTTCTTAATGTATGGAGCTCCGATTACTAAACAACTTAAGAAGTAAGTAAGAATTAGACTAGAGTCTCGAAGTACTTCAGAGTCTGACGGTTTACATTGACAGCTGACAGACAGCAATGACAGTGTTGACAATGGAAGTCCCGGCGTGAATGGCTATGCACAATGCCAGGGGTTGCACATGACAATGACAACACTGTCTGAATGCTTGTACTATACTGTAGGTTCATCACCACCACCACCACCACCACCACCCAATCTGTACAAAACCTCTACTACCAAACCTCAATCGACAATTCGAATTCACTAGGCAACATACGCACAGTAATTCCAGCGCAATTTACCACTCAGCACGCTAGGCAGCGGCGAACGAACCGGCGGTACTAAACAGGATTGCAGAGAGGTGGGGGGACCTTGGTGCCGCGCTGGCGGATGATGATGGCGCCGGGCTTAGCGAGCTGGTCGCCGTATATCTTGACCCCGAGGCGCTGTCCCTTGGAGTCCCTCCCGTTCTTGGTACTTCCAGCTCCCTTCTTGTGCGCCATCTGGATGGTCAGCCCGCGCGCCGGCAGCGTCGCCACGCCCACGCCCATCCCGACGCTGGTTCCCGAGAGCGCCGCGCGGTCGCCGCGGAGGAAGGGGGAGGAAGACGAGAGGGAGAGGCCCTTGAAGGCTCCCACCAGCGAGAACGCCATTTCTGTCGCGCGCAGAAGGGCAGCAACGGCAGGTACACAGTCTACACGGGAGGAGAGGGAGAAAGAAGATGAGGTGATAATGTGGGAGTGGAGTGGAAAGGGGTGGAGTTGTGGGCCGTTTAGTGAGCGGTGTTTGCTGGGCTGCCCACTAAATTCGGGACCGGTGATGCTCGGGATCGAGCGAGGAGCTGAGACGCCTAGTTGGGCCTCATGGAGAGATTTGGCAACCGCTGAGCCTATTCCCTCAAAAATAGGTAGACATTGTTATTTTTTCCTTTCGGAACTCTTCTAAGACTAGCCACAGCCAAAGTAACGGAACATTTTAAAAAGAAATTCAAGAAACATTACATTTGAATCTAGATAAATTCAAACCAGTTATTTTCGGATGGAGAGATGCTTTTATTTTTTAATAATCCACGTTGCTCTAGGCAGGAACAATTGGTACTTTTCTCTTCTGCCTCGAGAGAAAAGTGGAGATAAATCTATTTTTTCTTTTGCCACAGCCTTCCTCTCCCTCCCTATTTTTTGTTTCCGCCCTATATCTCACAGCTATAGGTTGTGATGCATCGGTATGTTAGTTAGTTTTTTAAAAGGGAAAGGTCCTGAAGGACCTAGAGATGCTTCATTAATATCCAGGAGGTGGGTGGGTGGAGTTTTCAATAAAAGTAGTGTTTTCATAAGATTAGATTAGGGTTTTGGTAGACATCTTCTTGACGTCTACATCAATGAAGATGTCATCGTTCGTAATAAATGATCTTCGGCCCTTCGTTCGACGACGAGATCTTCCCGGCATCAATGGTGGTGTTGTAAGATTGAAGTTCTATAGGCACGCTCTTTCAAATCTTGCTTCGCCAGATCGATCTTGGATTTTTTTCTCATGATTGCCGCGAGGAGGATTATCCTCGCAATATTCGTCCCGACTGTTATGTCCTCGACAATGGAGATTCGTACTCTCGATTCCCCGGCGATATCAATCTGACTGTTCGGTTTCTTTTCCCTGAAATACTGGTGGTGGTGATCTTGCCGATATTGTCTGATTACTCTAATGGTTGCACGCGTGTACGTAGCCTTGGCCTTGCGACTCAAATTAAAACTATGGGAGAATCCTCATTAGTATTTACAGGTTATGGTTGATACATTGCAAACATATCTATGAATCTTTGAATCTTTGGGAACTTTCTGAAGGGGGAGAAGAAATATCTCTTGCTAATAATGCCATAATATTACCCATTGGAATAACTGAAGGAGTGTTTATAAAGATCCTAGGAAAAATGGTTTCTACTGATTATCTTGTTATTGAATGTGTAGGAAAAGGACAAATTACACTTGGAAGATCCCTATTAAAACCCCTTGGAACAATAATAGATGTGGAAAAGGGCATCATGCATTTTGCTTCTCCACCAAACAATCATACGTTCCCCAATATTAAGAATAAAAGTAAGTGAGGTAAGGATAAGAAATTTGGTTTTAATGCTTCTTCATTTCAGAATACTTGATTCTTTTCTTGCTTCTTATGCCTGACTTAAAGGCGTTAAAGAAAAGTACTTATTGGAAGATAACCCAAAAGTTTTAGTTGAGTCTTGGAAGTTATTACCTCTATAATAACCGCTCCTTATCATTTTTGTGTGGTTTTTGTGCCAAGAGTAACCTCTAATGAGAAAGAAGTAATGCTTGGAAAAGTTGTTGTCTCGAAACAGATTTTTGTGCTTCGATGTAAAAATTCGTGAAAAATCTCTGTACATCAGTTTGAGCTGTAATTGTTTGTGCTTCTGCCCAAGGTTGTTATCCAACTTTCGTTAGTTCAACACTTTTCGATTTGAGCAACAAAAGATCTTCGAAAAAGTTGGTTTTTACCCGCTGGTCTGTTTTGACAGATTTCTACCATTATTTGCATTTGCCTCTTAATCTCTTTCTCTTTGATCACTTGAACTTTTTAAAGGAAATGCTACAGTAGCTTTTGTTTTAATGGAAGTTCTACTTGTGTTGAAACTAAACGAAAAGACTTATTATCTTGAGTGCACTAATGTTGCTAATGAAGATTGTGTGAAGTTTTGTATGAAGGAAATTTTCAGGTGTAGGAAAAGAATGATGTAATGAGATGAAGAATGGACAAAAGCTCAAGCTTGGGGGATGCCACCCGTGTCACCCCAATAAATATCCAATAAGTACAAGCGTCGAAGCTTGGGGATGCCCAAGGCATCCCCTTCTTCATCAATAAAAATCTCAGGTTTCTTCCAAACACTTCATTTTTATTGTTTCATGCACAGTTGTGTTGTTCTTGGAGCGTCTTCGTTTTTGTTTTTGATTTTCATTTGCTTAGTTTACTTGAATAAATTGGTTGGACCCCCTGATTCATACATTAGTTTTCAAATAAGTTGGTTTGGATTGGAAAAGAGTAGGAAAATTTCATGCTTAAGTGATAAAAAGGAGTCTTATTTTTGACTGTGGCATAGACTTTGTCATGTCATGCTTGATATTGTTTTGGCTTCATGCTTAGTGATTTTTGTTGTAGCATGACATGTTATAACAATTGAGATTGTTTAATGTGCCTTGAAAGAATCATGCCTTGTTTTAGCTTATTAAAGCATAGTATTGTGGTATTCTCCTTTGATGCTTTATTTGGGTTGACTTGGCGCATGCTCACACCATGTTATGACTATCCCAAGTCACCATAACCTCGATGATCATTTAGTTTTTGACTTGTAATATCACTTTATGCTTTAATTAATGATGTTTTGTCGCTTTGCATGATTATGGCCATTATTGCTCTCTTAGTTGGTCGCTCCCAGTCTTTTGCTAGCCTCCATAACCAAGTATGAGTTCCACTCTGATGACCCACAAGTATAGGGGGTGTATCGCAATATTTTCGATAAGTAAGAGTGTCGAACCCAACGAGGAGCAGAAGGTGCTGGCTAGTGGTATGGATCGGAAATTCTTTACAAATACTTAGCAAACGGATTTTTAGGGTTTTTTGATAATGCAAGTAAATAAAGTACGAGTAAATAAAGACAATAAGAATAAATACAGCAAGTGGCCCAATCCTTTCTTTAGCAAAGGACAAGCTGGTTGTATTACTTAAGATGACCAAACATTCTCGAGGACACATGGGAATTCTGTCAAGTGCTTTCGCTTCACATAGTTGATTAATCTTCTTTAACTTGCTAAGTGTTGTGTGGGTGAACCTGTGCTAATGTACCAACCTTCCTAGGACTAATACATACTTGTGATTATACCCCTTGCAAACATCCGTAAGTACAAGAAAGTAATTAAGGTAGAAACCTAACCACAGCTTTAAACTCTAAGACCCTTACGTCCCTTGTGCAATGGTTTCCTAACGGGGATTCAGGTTTCTGTCACTCCGGAAACCCCTATGATTAGTAGCCAAATACACAATGCATTCCCCTAGGCCCATATAGGTGAAGTGTCATGTAGTCAACGTTCACATGACACCACTAAAAGAAGTACACCATGATACGTCCATTTTGCATCACTATTCTATATCTTAATTCACTATTATTCATTGATATATTTCGTATTGAGAGGTGATACTTATGTTATTTCATCTGTTTTTGCATGGTTGATGACTTTTGGAGCATGGACCGCTACAGTCAGGATTCTGATGGAAAAGGTGCTGTTTGGAGGCAAAATTCGCGAAGATCAGAAAATCCGTGAAAATATACGGAAAATCCTATTTTTCCAGAAGGCTAAGAATGCCAGAAGACGGAGTAGAGATGGGCCACAGGGGGGCCACACCAACCCCTGGCGCGGGCAGCCCTAGGCCACGCCAGCAGGTGGTGTGGCCACCCTGGCCCACTCCAGCTTCTCTCCTCTAGCGTATATCATCCTCCCGAAACCCTAAGACTCGAGGAACGACCACAAAAAGATTCCGCCACCTCTGCGGGGCGGAAAACACCGAGAGAGAAAGATCTCTCCGGCAGACAGGTTTTTGCCGTGGGAATTCCTTCCAGGAGAGGGGAGATCATCGCCATCAACACCATCATCAAGCTAGACTTCATCGGGATCATCATCAACATCATCATCACCACCATCATCACCATCAGCACCCTCATCACCATCTCCATATTGCTGTAACAATTGGGTTGAATATTGCATTAGTTCATAGGGGAAACTTTCCCGGTGTTGATTACTCTTTGTAGTTGATGCTATTGAGTGAACCATTGAATTATGGTTTATGTTCAGATTGTTATACATCATTATTCCATCTCTGATCATGATCCATATGATGTCTTGTGAGTATTTCGTTTTGTTCTTGAGGACATGGGAGAAGTCATGTTGTTAGTAGTGTAGTTGTGTTGAGAAAGATTCAATAGTTTGATATTTAAGTTCTGGTGTACTTCTTCTAGTGGTGTCATGTGAACGTTGACTACATGACACTTCATCTATATGGGCCTAGGGGAATGCATTGTGTATTTGGCTACTAATCGTAGGGTTGTCGAATGTAAACACGAACCCCCGTTAGGAAACCATTGCACAAGGGACGTAAGGGTCTTAGAGTTTAAAGTTGTGGTTAGGTCTCTACCTTAATTACTTTCTTGTACTTACGGATGTTTGCAAGGGGTATAATCACAAGTATGTATTAGTCTTGGATGGGGCGGTACATTAGCACAGGTTCACCCACACAACACTTAGCAAGCTAGAGAAGATTAATTAACTATATGAAGCGAAAGCACTTGCCTTCCATGTGTCCTCGAGAACATTTGGTCATCTTAAGTAATACAACCGGCTTGTCCTTTGCTGCATAAAGGATTGGTCCACTGCATTTATTCCTACTATCTTTTATTTACTCGTATTTGTTTACTTGCTTTATCAAAAACCTAAAATCCGCTTTTAAGTATTTGCAGAGAATTCTGATCCATACCACTAGCCATAACCTTCTCCTTTCTCGCTTCTTACTTATCGAAATATCGCATACACCCCTATACTTGTGGGTTATCAAGACTATTTTCAAGCCTAGCGAGGAGTGAAGCGCTATTGGAGAGTGGAACTAAAGGAAACTTCTCTTGTGAGTATTGTTTACATATTGTTGCTTTATTTTGTTATGGATAATTATTTGAGTTTCTTATTTGGTAATGCTACTACCACTACTAAGGTAGTAGATAAACCACCACCTGCTGAGAATGATGTTTTCAAAATACCTACAAGAATTATTGATCGTGTTATGGATAACTACTATGTTGGGGATGGAATTGTCCATCTCGGTGACCATTTACTCTTTATACACGAATTATGCGGGTTGTTCAAGTGTGCAGGTATTACTACAGATCAAGTTAAGAAGAAGTTATCCTCATTATCACTGAAAGGAAGAGCTGAGGAATGGTATAAGCTGCTGAAGAATGGTCAAGCTCTGGAATGGGAGGAAATAGTGCCTCTCTTTTATTCAAATTTTTATCCTCCTAGTGAGATTCATAAAGATCGGAATCAAATATACAACTTTTGGCCTCTTGATGGAGAGAATATAGCTCAAGCTTGGGGGAGATTGAAGTTACTAATGCTCAAATGTCCCATTCATGAGCTCCCCAACAATATTATTATCAATAACTTTTATGCAAGGCTCCCTCTACATGACAAGGATTTATTGGATGCTTCTTGTGCTGGATCATTCACTCGTATGGAAGAAGAAGCTAAATGGGATCTTCTGGACCGTATTCAAGACAATGCTGAAGCTTGGGAGAATGACAAAGGTAGAAAGTCAGGTATAAATTATGATTATGAATGCATTGAATCTTTTATGGGAACTGATGACTTTCAAAATATTAGTAATGCTTATGGTCTTGATTTGCAAGTTATTACGAATTGCTTTAGAGCTTTTGCTTCTTATATCGAAATTCCAAAAGGGGATGGAATAAATACCATGCACCTTACAAAGATATTGTTGACTATGTTCCTGTTGGGAGTGTTGAGTATTGCATTATTGATCCCATCTTACCTGAACCTTATATCGAGAAGATTCCCTTCCCAGAAAAGGTAAAGGACCATCCTTTGATAACTAATGTAATCACCAAAAGTGAAAAGAGAACTGTAAAAGCTGATGAACAAATAAACATTGAACCCGTGGTAGCAATTGTGAAAGACCTTGTCACTAAAAGCATAGAAGATGGGCACATAGTCTTTTGTGAGGATGCTTCTAATATTGTTTCACATCCTAATAGAACTAAAAAGGCTAGTGTTCCTGTGCTTTCTGTTAGAATTGGTGATCATTGCTATTATGGTTTATGTGATATTGGTGCAAGTTCTAGTGTTATTCCTTATGAGCTTTAAAGAGAAATTGTGCATGAAATCAGTCCCTGCGAATTGGAAGAGATTGATGTGGTTATTCACCTTGCTAATAGAGAGACCATCTCTCCAATTGGTATTGTACGAGACGTGGAAGTTCTTTGTGGTAAGATTAAGTATCCTGTTGAATTTCTAGTACTTGGTTCAGCTGCTAGTAAAACTTATCCTAGCATTTTTGGTAGACCCTTCTTGAGTACTTGTGGAGCTATTATTGATTGCAAGAGGGAGAAAATCTTGACTAAGTTTGATGGGGAATCTTATGAGTTTAATTTCTCGAAATTTGCTAAAGAACCTTGTGAAGAGGAAACCCATAATGAGGATATTAGAGTTGAACAACTTGCTTCTATTTCTCTTGCTCCTAACAATGCTTTGCAGCAATTTATGGAAGATCATGAAAGTGAAATCTTCATGGAAGAAAGGAATGAGATTGACGGGATTCTCCGTGATCAGCCTAAGATGCTTAAGCATAACTTGCTTGTAGAAGACTTGGGTACCACGCTGCCACCTAAAAAGGATCTGGTTTTCGATCTAAAACCTCTCCCCGATGATCTTAAATATGCTTATATTGATGATAAAAAGATATATCCTGTTATTATTAGCGCTAAACTTTCAGGGAAGGAAGAAGAAAGGTTATTGGAGGTTTTGAGGAAACACCGAGGCGCTATGGGCTATACTCTGGATGATTTAAAAGGGATTTGACCTACTATATGTCAGCATTCTATCAACATAGAACCAGATGCAAAGCGAATAGTAGAGCACCAACGACGTTTAAATCCTAGGATGAAGGAAGTGGTAAGGAATGAGGTATTGAAACTCCTTGATGCTGGTATTATTTACCCTATTGCTGACAGTGAATGGGTTAGTCCTGTTCATTGTGTTCCTAAAAAAGGAGGTATTACCGTTGTTCCTAATGATAATGATGAGCTTATTCCTCAAAGAATAGTAGTAGGCTATAGGATGTGCATTGATTTTAGAAAAGTCAATAAAGTTACTAAGAAAGATCATTACCTGCTTCCTTTTATTGATCAAATGTTGGAAAGGTTGTCTAAAAAGACCCATTTTTGTTTTCTTGATGGTTATTCTGGTTTCTCTCAAATTGCTGTTAAACAACAAGATCAAGAAAAAACTACTTTTACTTGCCCTTATGGAACTTATGCTTATAGATGTATGCCTTTTGGTTTATGTAATGCTCCTGCTACTTTTCAAAGGTGCATGTCTGCTATCTTTCATGGTTTTTGTGAGGAAATTGTAGAAGTGTTCATGGATGACTTTTTTGTCTATGGAACTTCTTTTGATAATTGTCTGCACAACCCTGATAAAGTTTTGCAGACATATGAAGAAACTAATCTTGTTCTTAATTGGGAGAAATGCCACTTCATGGTTAATGAAGGGATTGTCCTTGGGCATAAAGTTTCTGAAAGAGGCATAGAAGTTGATAGAGCTAAGGTTGAGGCAATTGAGAAGATGCCATGCCCAAGAGACATCAAAGGTATTCGTAGTATCCTTGGTCATGATGGTTTCTATAGAAGGTTTATTAAAGACTTTTCTAGGATATCGAAACCCCTTACTAATCTTCTTCAAAAAGATGTACCCTTCATTTTTGATGATGATTGTAAGGAAGCTTTTGAAACTCTTAAGAAGGCTTTAACTACAGCCCCTATTGTTCAACCACCTGATTGGAGTTTACCCTTTGAAATAATGTGCGATGCTAGCGATTTTGCTGTAGGTGCTGTCCTTGGTCAACGTATTGATAAAAAGTTAAACGTTATCCATTATGCTAGTAAGACTCTAGACGCTGCTCAAAGGAATTATGCTACTACTGAAAAGGAATTTCTAGCTATTATTTTTGCTTGTGATAAGTTTAGGCCCTACATTGTAGACTCAAAAGTCACCATTCATACTGATCATGCTGCTATTAAATATCTTATGACGAAGAAGGATGCTAAGCCTAGGCTTATTAGATGGGTGCTGCTTTTACAAGAATTTGATCTACATATAGTAGATAGGAAGGGTGCTGAAAACCACATGGTGATAATTTATCTCGATTGGAAAACATCTCTTTTGACCCTATGCCTGTTAATGATAGTTTCCTAACGAATGAGCAGTTAGGCTGCGGGGGTAAGCTCATGAGGAGCCCTTGGTACGCTGATTATGCTAACTTTATTGTCTCCAAGTATTTGCCTCCAACTTTTACAGCTCAGCAAAGAAGGAAGTTCTTCTATGATTTGAGGCATTATTTTTGGGATGACCCACACTTATACAAAGAAGGAGTGGATGGTATTATGCAAAGATGTGTTCCAGAATATGAACAAAAGGAGATATTGCATAAATGTCATGGTAGTTCTTATGGAGGACATCATGCAGGAGATAGAACTACACAAAAGGTGCTACAATCAGGTTTCTACTGGCCTACCCTTTTTAAAGATGCAAGAAAATTTGTTTTATCTTGTGATGAATGTCAGCGTGTTGGTAATATTTCTAGACACAATGAAATGCCTATGAACTACTCTCTAGTTATTGAACCTTTTGATTGTTGGGGATTTGACTTTATGGGTCCTTTCCCTCCTTCGAAAGGTTACACTCATATCCTTGTTGCCGTTGATTATGTTACTAAGTGGGTAGAAGCCATTCCTACAAAGAGTGCTGACGAGGAGACCTCTCTAAAAATGCTTAAGGATGTTATCTTTCCTAGGTTAGGAGTGCCTAGGTATCTCATGACTGATGGGGGTTCTCATTTCATTCATGGTGGTTTTAGAAAGACCCTTGCTAAATATGATGTTAATCATAGAATTGCTTCAGCCTATCACCCCCAAACTAGCGAGCAAGTACAGTTATCAAATAGAGAAATTAAATTCATCTTGCAAAAGACTATTAATAGATCTAGAAAAAACTGGGCTAAAAAGTTGAATGATGCTTTATGGGCTTATAGAACTGCTTACAAAAATCCTATGGGGATGTCTCCTTATAAAATGGTTTATGGGAAAGCTTTTCACCTACCCTTAGAATTAGAACACAAAGCTTACTAGGCAGTTAAAGAACTAAATAGAGATTGTAAGCTCGCTGGTGAGAAAAGATTATTTGACTTAAGTTCTTTAGATGAATGGAGGAGTGAAGCCTATGAAAATGCTAGGCTCTTTAAGGAAAAAGTTAAAAGATGGCATGACAAGCGAATACTTAAGAGAGAATTTCATGTTGGTGAGAAAGTTCTATTGTATAGGTCTCGTCTCAGATTTTTTGCAGGAAAGCTACTGTCAAAATGGGAAGGACCTTTCATTATTGAAGAAGTATACTGATACATTGCAAATGTATCTATAATTTTTGATGTTCCATGCTTAGTTTTATCCACTTTCTTGTGTTTTGTTCCAACTTTGGAGTACTTTTCATATGATTTCTGGGACTAATCTATTAACAAGAGCCACAGTGCCAACTGCCTGTTTTTGGTTCCAGGAAAGTCAGAAAATGAATATTCTGGGCATTGGACGGGACAAAAGCCAAAGTGCCTATTTTTCCGGAAGTGATCAAGTGCCATAATACAAGACGGAGAAGGGCCAGGGAGCCACCACACCACCAGGCCATGCGGACAGGCCTGGCCCGCGCCAGGGGGTGGTGTGAAAACCCTAAGGGCCCGATCAAAAATCCACGAAAGAGTCTGTAGCCGCCGTCATCTCCATCCCTAGATCGGGAGGGATCTGAAGCTCTTCCCGGCACCCTGTTGGAGAGAATTCACCACAGGCCTTCTTCATCACCATGCAAGCCTCACTGTGATGCGTGAGTAGTTCATCCTTGGACTACGGATCCATGTAGTAGCTAGATGGCTGGTTCTCCTCCTTTGTGCTTTCATGTCTAGATCTTGTGAGCTCCGTTCATGATCAAGATCATCTATTTGTAATTCTGCATGTTGTGTTTAAGGGATCCGATGGATATTGAGATGCTATTTTAGATTGATTATTGATTCTATCATGTCTTTGTTATTTGTGATCTTGCATGCTTTCCGTTGTTAGTAGCTATCTTGGCCAAGTAGATGCTAGCAACTCCAAGAGTTAGTATTTATGCTCGATAGTGGGTTCATGCCTCCGTAATGGGAAGTGATGTAAATCTCTAAGGTACTAGATGTGCTATTGCTACTAGGGAGAAAACAACAATCCTTTCTCCATAGAACAATCGTATTGTTTACTTTACACGCGGTTAAGTAAGCAATAATCATTGCTTGCAACTTAATCTTTGGAAGGGGTTGGATGATAACCAAGGTGGATTATTAGTCATAGATGCGATGGGATGGCGGTCTATGTATAATGTTGTAATGCCAAATCAAGTCTCAAAGGAGTCAAGATGATTAGTATATGCATGTTTTGCTTTCTCGGTTTGTCAATTGCCCAGTAATTTGTTCACCCAAAGATGTTATCTATCTTAAGGAGAGCCACCTCTAGTGAACTATGGATCCCGGTCCTTGTCTTTTACATACAATCTACAATATTTTCGCTTTGTGTTTACTTTCGCAAACTTTTACTTCTTTCCATTCGATCGTTTAATCCTTTGTTTTCCATAAACACGGTGATATTGACAACCTCATCGCAAGTTGGGGACAAAGTTACGTGGTTGTGTTGTGCAGTCTCCACGTTGCTACTAGCACCGTAGTCGCCTCCTTAAGCTCAGCTAGTAACACCTTTGGGGTGTTTCCTTGCTCCCTCTTGGTTCGATTAAACCTTGGTTTCATAACTGAGGGAAACTTGCTGCTGTGCTCATCATACCTTCCTCTTGGGGTTCCCAACAAGCTCTACATCAACACCGCCAACAAGCATTTTTCTGGGCGCCGTGCATTGAGCCATCATATACCATTTAGGAGCAATAAAAATTTCTTCTTTAAAAGATAATACTACACAAGTAGTGAATGGACAGCGACTCAAGCACTATATTGCTGGAGATTCTTACAATGAAGATGTTGATGCCTTTCAAGTTATAGCTGCGGAGAAATTCATCAAGGACCAAATTCAGAGACATGCAGAGTTTGTTTTCAGATAGGTAATAGTTCTGGTAAGAAAAGTTCCGCGAAAATACAATCCAACTATATTTTTGCAGTTTTCAGTCAATAAGGGAAGTTACGAAGCGAAAAAGGGACGGAAACGGAGTCAGGGTGGCCCACACCACCCTGTGGCACGGGCCCACCACCGTCAGCGCCACCAGTGGTGAGGCCACCCGCACTCTCCGTCTCACCGTTCACCAGACCTTCCTCTTGTTATGAAACTTTAATATATAACCCCGGATCTCCCGAGGTTAGATATCGTGTTCTCGTCGTGTTTTGTTTCGATCTTTACGGGAACTATCTTTGAAAGCTTAGAAGCACAATGGTGTCCGCCAAGTATAAAGGGAAGGAGCCTATGGAGGAAGATCTCCAAGACCCCAAGCAGGGCCTAGTACCTTTAGTCACTTGCCCTGCATCAACGGAAGCCCTACGAGTCACTAAGGAGTTCTGCGATAAGTACCGAGACTTGAGGAGGAAGGTGGACATGCTTCAATGGGAGAACAATAGACTTCGCAAGATGCTGGAAGATTTCCTCACGTCGACTAAGAAAATAATACCACCACCGCCGAAGGAGTAATTCGTCATCAGGTTTGGCATCCCCTTGGTTTGTTCCAAGCTTGGGGGAGTGTCGCGGTATCACATCACTATCTTCTATCTTTTTACTTTTTAGTAGAGTCATATCATGAATAGAGGAGTTATTATGTAGGATGGTTTGCATTATGGAAGTATCCCCTCTCTCGTTAGATATGTATCCCTTGGTGTGAGTTGCCGTTATGGAATATTAATGAGAAGTTCTATCATTTACTCTTTTGCATAACTTATATTAGTTTTCAATTCGTGGTTATATGATTGATCTTGTAGTTAGTATTGGTATCACTTTGGGATCATTGAGTTAATTTAGTTGGTTTTGGCAAACCTGGCTCGGTCAGTAGCAACACTATTTTTGAGAGTTGAATGAAAAAGATAAGAGTACTCTAGAGAAAAAAAATTCATCATCTTTCTTTCTTGATTTGCTCATAAGTCTAGTATTATCTAGTTAAGATCTTTTGTGCTTCCAAGGAAGATTGTATGTTTGTCTTTATCACTTGTATGTTTGTTTGTTTACTTCAACTCTTGTACTTGCTACCCAGCTTTGCTAGCCAAAAACCTGTACTGAGAGGGAATTCTTCTCGTGCGTCCACTCCTTTAAACCAAAACCTTTGCCATTTGTGTCCACCATACCTACCTAGTAGCATTATTGCTATTCCAAGTAAATTCTTGTTTTATCTACCTCCCAAATTAAACTTTTTATGTGAAAATTAGTGATTAAAGCTCTCACGAACTTGATGGCACATTTTACTTTCTTGCACTTAATAAACTTGAACCATTGTGCTCACCTATGTTGCGTATATGCTTGCGCTTTGTAAGTTGTGAATTAGCAGAACCATGCTGTCATGGGGAACGCTTTCAACATTGCACTGGTACTTTGTACCTAGTTGATATCATGTTCTTTTGTCTATGGATGTCGTCGGTGTGAAATGAAAGGGGAGCTTGTAAGTCCATGGAGTTATGCATGTGTGTTAGAGAAACGCCTGGGCCGCTGGCCTAATCTATGCTGACATGGTGGAAACCTACAGCGTAACCATAACGAGTATCTATGAAGCATTCTTCTTATAAAAAAAGAGATAGCGATTAAGAAAAAAGAAAAAAAAGAGATATTATGAAAAGAGGAAAGAGAGAAAACACCATATTCCCATGGTAAATAAGAAGATTGCTGAGATGCTTGTTGTCTGCTTGCCTTGTCATTTTGATATGGGGATTCTTCCGTATCATCGGGCAAGGGGTACCCCGTTGGCGGTTCTCAATGATACACATATGCTTACGATGACAAGAACTTACCGGTGACTAAACTTGTGTAGCATGAGGAGCGGCCCTCGTATTCAAGGGACATGAGATTCTCAACTTACAACTTGTCAATGCATATCCTCATATTTGATCACTTTAACCTTAATCACCTAAATATGCCTATGATAGGGGCAATGAGAGATGAAAGCTAGTAAGTATCATAATTTTTGGGAGCTCTTTATGAGACTTGCAATCCCTGCTTCCCTCTGCGAAGGGCCCTTTCTTTTACTTTGTAGTTGAGTCAGTAAACCTATTCCCTTCTATCTCAGCAAGTATTTTGAGTTGTTGTGTTTCATTCATTCGTATGATGATTTATTCAATCAGGTTTCTTATGTTCCTCGTTTAGCACATTGCTCTTATCTTGATGTTTACTACTTTGAAAGCTATCTTTGAAAACCAGTTATTTGTGAACTCCAGCAAATTATCAACTATTCTTTGACCAAGATCTAAGTTTGCCATTACCAATTATGATTCACTTTATGTACCTTTATTGTGTTTCCTTTACTCATTACAAGTTGAGTTATATAATAGTGAGTTGTCTTCTATTATGATCTATGAACTTGTTGGATGTGATGCTTCTTGTCCGTATTCTTTTATCGACTCTTCACTCCATAAACCTGAGGCCATCTTTATTGAGCTCGGTTTAAGCAGGGACAAGCGAAGTCTAAGCTTGGGGGGAGTTGATACGTCCATTTTGCATCACTATTCTATGTCTTAATTCACTATTATTCATTGATATATTTCGTATTGAGAGGTGATACTTGTGTTATTTCATCTGTTTTTGCATGGTTGACGAATTTTGGAGCATGGACCAATGCGGTCGGGATTACGATGGAAAAGGTGTTGTTTGGAGGCAAAATTCGAAGATCAGAAAATCTAGGAAAATATCTGGAAAATCCTATTTTCCGTAGGCTAAGGATGGCGAAGGCGGAGTGGAGATGGGACACAAGGCCACACCACCTCGGGCGGGCAACCCTAGGCCACGCCAGAGGTGGTGTGGCCACCTGCCCACTCGCCTCTCCCTGGCGTATATCATCCTCCGAAACCCTAAGACTCGGGAGGCGACCATAAATATTCTCACGCCTCGTGGCGGGAAAACACCGAGAGAAAGATCTCTCCGGCAGACAGATTTCTGCCGGGGGAATTGCTTCCCGGAGAGGGGAGATCGTCGCCATTAACTCCACCATCAAGCTGGACTTCATCGGTATCATCATCATCATAATCACCACCATCATCACCATCAGCACCCTCATCACCATCTCCATATTGTTGTAACAATTGGGTTGAATCTTGCATTAGTTCATAGGGGAAAATTTCCCGGTGTTGATTACTCTTTGTAGTTGTGCTATTGAGTGAACCATTGAATTATTATTTATGTTCAGATTGTTATACATCATTATTCCATCTCTGATCATGATCCATATGATGTCTTGTGAGTAGTTCGTTTTGTTCTTGAGGACATGGGAGAAGTCATGTTGTTAGTAGTGGAGTTGTGTTGAGAAAGATTCAATAGTTTGATATTTAAGTTCTGGTGTACTTCTTCTAGTGGTGTCATGTGAACGTCGACTACATGACACTTCACCTATATGGGCCTAGGGGAATGCATTGTGTATTTGGCTACTAATCGTAGGGGTTGCCGGAGTGACAGAAACCTGAACCCCCGTTAGGAAACCATTGCACAAGGGACGTAAGGGTCTTAGAGTTTAAAGCTGTGGTTAGGTCTCTACCTTAATTACTTTCTTGTACTTACGGATGTTTGCAAGGGGTATAATCACAAGTATGTATTAGTCTTGGATGGGGTACATTAGCAGGTTCACCCACACAACACTTAGCAAGCTAGAGAAGATTAATCAACTATATGAAGCGAAAGCACTTGACAGTCTTCCCATGTGTCCTCGAGAACGTTTGGTCATCTTAAGTAATACAACCGGCTTGTCCTTTGCTGCATAAAGGATTGGGCCACTTGCTACATTTGTTCCTACTGTCTTTTATTTACTCGTACTTTATTTACTTGCTTTATCAAAAACCCCTAAAAATCCGGTTGCTAAGTATTTGCAGAGAATCCCTATACTTGTGGGTCATCACACCACAACTTAAATATGAAACTATTGAATCTTTCTCAACACAATTCCACTACTAACAACATGACTTCTCCCATGTCCTCAAGAACAAAACAAACTACTCACAAGACATCATATGGATCATGATCATAGATGGAATAATGATGTATAACAATCTGAACATAAACAATAATTCAATGGTTACACTCAATAACATGAACTACAAAGAGTAATCAACATCGGGAAAGTTCCCCTAAGAACTATGCAAGATTCAACCCAATTGTTACAGCGAGGTGATGTTGGTGCTGATGGTGATGATGGTGATGGTGGTGATGATGATGATCCCGATGAAGTCCAGCTTGATGGTGGTGTTGATGGCGACGATATCCCCTCTCCAGGAAGGAATTCCCCCGGCAGAATTCTGTTTGCCAGAGAGATCTTTCTCTCTCGGTGTTTTCCGCCCCGCAGAGGCGGCGGAATCTTTCTGTGGTCGCCCCCAGGTATTAGGGTTCCGTGGAGATAATATACGCCAGAGGGAGAGCTGGAGGTGGACCAGGACGACCACACCACCTGGTGGCGCGACCCAGGGGGTGGTGTGGGCCCTCTGTGGCCCATCTCCACTCCTCCTTCTGGCTATCTTCGTCTTCTGGAAAAATAGTATTTCCATGTATTTTCCCGGATTTTCTGATCTTCGTGAATTTCGCCTCCAAACAACACCTTTTCTATCAGAATCCTGACTGCAGCGTTCCATGCTCCAAAAGTCATCAACCATGCAAAAATAGACGAAATAACATAAGTATCATCTCTTAATATGAAATATATCAATGAATAACAGTAAATTATGATATAGAATAGTGATGCAAAATGAACGTATCAACTCCCCCCAAGCTTAGACTTCGCTTGTCCCCAAGCGAAACTGAGCTCAATAAACATGACCTCAGGTTTATGGAGTGAAGAGCCGATAAAAGAATACGGACAAGAAGCATCACATTCATCAATACATAGATCATAATAGAAGACAACTCACTATTATATAAGTTAACTTGCAATAGGTAAAGGAAACACAATAAAGATACATAAAGTAAATTGATACATTGCAAATGTATCTATAATTTTTGATGTTCCATGCTTGATTTTATCTACTTTCTTGTGTTTTGTCCACACTTTGGAGTACTTTTCATATGATTTCTTGGACTAACCTATTAACAAGTGCCACAAAGGCTACCGCCTATTTTCGCTATTTTTGGTTCCAGGAAGTCGAAAATGAATATTCTCGAATTGACGGACAAAAGCCAAAGTCAGTTTTTCACCGAGGGACACTGGAGCGTATCTGAGACGGAGAGGGGGGCCACACCACCGGTGCGGCCAGGCCTGAGTCCACGCCAGGGTGGTGTGGCTGCCTCCGACCCTCGGCCTCTCCTTCCGCCTATAAGATGCCTCCGACATGAAACCCTGGCACCGATCAAAATTCCACGAAAGAATCTATAGCCACCGTCGTCTTTGTCCCTAGATCGGAAGGGATCTGAAGCTCTTCCCGGCACCCTGCCGGAGAGGGGAATTCACCCTGCAATCCTTCGGTGTGATGCATGAGTAGTTCATCTCTGGACTACGGGTCCATGTAGTACCTAGATGGCTGGTTCTCCTCCTTTGTGCTATCATGTTTAGATCTTGTGAGCTCCGTTCATGATCATCTATTTGTAATTCTGCATGTTGTGTTTGCGGGGATCTGATGGATATTGAGATGCTATTTCAGATTGATTATTGATTCTATCATGTCTTTGTTATTGTGACCTTGCATGCTTTCTGTTGTTAGTAGCTATCTTGGCCAAGTAGATGCTAGCAACTCCAAGAGTTAGTATTTATTCTCGATAGTGGGTTCATGCCTCTGGTAATCTGGGGAAGTGACAGAAATCTCTAAGGTACTAGATGTGTTGTTGCTACTAGGGAGAAAACAACAATCCTTTGTCCATAGAACAATCATATTGTTTACTTTACACGCAATTTGTAATGCAATAATCTGTTGCTTGCAACTTAATACTGGAGGGGGTTTAGATGATAACCTGAAGGTGGATTATTAGTCATAGATGCAGTTGGATGGCGGTCTATGTATAATGTTGTAATGCCCAATCGAATCTCAAAGGAATCAAGATGATTAGTATATGCTTGTATGCTTTCTCGATGTTTGTCAATTGCCCCGCTGTAATTTGTTCACCCAACATGTTATCTATCTTAAGGAGAGCCACCTCTAGTGAACTATGGACCCCGGTCCTTTCTTTTACAATCAATCTACAAATTGTTTACTGCTTTGTGTTTACTTTCTGCAAACTACTACTTTTTTCCATTCGATACGTTTAATCCTTTGTTTTCAGCAAAACCGGTGAGATTGACAACCTCATTGTAAGTTGAGGGAAAAGTTGTGTGGTTGTGTTGTGCAGGTCTCCATGTTGCTATTAGCACCGTAGTGCATACCTCAAGGTTTCATAGCAACACCTTTGCGGTGTTTCCTTGCTCCTACTGGGTTGATAACCTTGGTTTTGTACTGAGGGAAAACTTGCTGATGTGCTCATCATACCTTCCTCTTGGGGTTCCCCAATGAGCTCGATATATTTTGGGCCATCATAAATCATAATTGGTAATGGAAAACTTAGCTCTTGGTCGAAGAATAGTTGACAATTTGCAGGAGTTCACAAATAACTGGTTTTCAAATATAGCTTTCAAAGTTGTAAACACTTAGATAAGAGCAAAGTGCAAAACAAGGAACATAAGAAACATGATTGAATAAATCATCATATGAATGAATGAAACACAACAACTCAAAATACTTGCTGAGATAGAAGGGAATAGGTTTACTGACTCAACTAGAAAGTAAAATAAAAGCCCTTCGCAGAGGGAAGCAGGGATTTCAAGTTTCATAAAGAGCTTCCAAAAATTATGATACTTATTAGCTTTCAGCTCTCATTGCCCTATCATAGGCATCTTTAGGTGATTAAGGTTAAAGTTACACAACTAAGAGGATATGCTTGACAATTTATAAATTGAAGTCTCATGCCCCTTACTTACGAAGACGGAACCTCATGCTACTCAACTTCAGTCACGAGTAAGTTCTTATCATTGTAAGTACATATGTATCATAGAGAACTGCCAACGGGGTACCCCTTGCACATGATACAGGAGCTATCCCATAATCAAAATGACAAGGCAAGCAGACAATGAGCATCTCATCAATCTTTTTATTTGCTATTTGCATAGGTTTTTATTGAGGATGCTTCATAGAATGCTCATTATGGTTATGCTGCAAGTTTCCACCATGATTAGGCATGGCTTAGGCTAGCAGCCTAGGCGTTTCTCTAACACACATACAAACTCCATGATCTTACAAGTTCCCCTTTTATTTCACACAGCCGGGATCCATAAGCAAAAGAACATGATATCAACTAGGTACAAAGTACCAATGCAGCGTGGAAAGCGTTCCCCATGATACATGGTTCTGCTAACTTCAACTTATAAAGAGCAAGCATATACGCAACAAAGATGGACACAATGGTTCAAGTTTATTAGATGCAAGAAAGTAAAGTGTGCCATCAAGTTCATGAGAGCTTTAATCACTAATTTTCACATAACAAGTTTAATTTGGAAGGTAGATAAAAACATGAATTTACTTGAAATAGCAATAATGCTAATAGGTAGGTATGGTGGACACAAATGGCATAGGTTTTGGTTTAAGGATTGGATGCACGAGAAGCATTCCCTCTCAGTACAGGTTCTTGGCTAGCAAGGCTGGGTAGCAAGTATACGAGTTGAAGGAAACAAACATACAAGCGATAAAAACAAACATGCAATCTTCCTTGGAAGCACAAAAGATCTTAACCAGAGAATACTAAACTTATGAGAAAATCAAGAAAGAAAGATGATGAAATTATATTTCTTTAGAGTATTTTTATCTTTTTCATTCAACTCTCAAAAATAGTGTTGCTACTGACCAAGCCAGGTTTGCCAAAACCAACTAAATTAACTCAATAATCCCAAAGTGATACCAATACTAACAACAAGATCAATCATATAACCATGAATTGAAAACTAATATAAGATATGCAAAAGAGTAAATGATAGAACTTCTCATTAATATTCCATAACGGCAACTCACACCAAGGGATACATATCTAACAAGAGAGGGGACACTTCCACAATGCAAACCATCCTACATGATAACTTCTCTATTCATGATATGACTCTACTAAAAAGGTAAAAAGATAGAAGATAGTGATGTGATACCGCGGCACTCCCCCAATCTTGGAACAAACCAAGGGGATGCCAAAACCTGATGACGAATTACTCCTTCGGTGGTGGTGGTATCCTCCCAATGAGATCTTTGATCAGTTTCCCCAAGTCCTCAATCTCGAAGGTGAGAGTACGAATCAACTCTGAGTTGTGCTCAATACGGCTCATGATCATGTCGGGTTGCGGATCCCAGCTCTTGCGATTCTTCCCCCACTCTCCTTCCTTGCGGTCTTCTTTTCCTGCATGGTTATGAATAAAGGTATGGAAGGGACTCTTGGTGCTTGGATAAGGTGTCCGTGGGGCCAAACAGTGATGCAGAGGCTTCCCTCCAGTAGACATCCGTGCAGTCCTTCTGATCCTGGCAGGGTTTGCCACCACTCCAATGCTTGCAATGGTAGTGCCGGTGTGCTTTGCCTCCTCTTCATCTTCACTCTTGATCTCCTTCTCCTGCCCAGGGTCTTGGAGATCTTCCTCCATAGGATCCTTTCCCTTATCCTTGGCGGACACCATTGTGCTTCTAAGCTTTCAAGAATAGTTCCTGGCAAAAACAGATCGAAACGAAAACACGACGAGAACACGATATATGAACCTCGGGGATTCCGGGGGATTATATATTACGAAGTTTTACAACAAAAGGAAGGTACTGGGAGAAAACAGGTCGAAGACGGAGTCCGAGGTGGCCACACCACCTGGTGGCGCGGCCAGGGGTGGGCCCATGCCACAGGGTGGTGTGAGCCACCCAGGCTCCGTTTCCGTCCCTCTTTCGCTTCGTAGCTTTCCTTGTTGAATAAAAACTGCAAAAATATAACTGGACAGATCTTTCACGGAACTTTTCTTACCAGAACTGTTACCTATTCAAAAACGGACTCTACAGGTCTCTAAATTTGGTATTTAGTAGATTCTTCCGGAGTCACCACTTGAATATCATCAATATCTTCATCTTCATACACATATTGCTTGAGTCATGAAACCTTTCACTTCCTTATTACACCATTTTCTCCACTAACCTGGAAATTTCTTTCACACAAAACTTATGTTTTGTCCACACTTTTGAGTATTTTTACACATTTCCTAGAACTAACTTATTAACAAGATGCTATAGTGCTAGTTGCATGTTTTCTGCTGTTTTTGGTTCCAGAAAAGCCAGAAAATGAATATGCTTGGAACTGGACGGGACAAAAGCCAAAGTCAATATTTCACCGAGGGGAACACGGAGCCAAAAGACAAGACAGAGAAGGGCCTCGAGGGGTCCACACCTTCGGCCGTGGCCAGCCCGCCTGGGAAGTGCAGCGCCTGGGACCCTCGGCCTCCCCTCTCGCCTATAAGAAGCCTCCGATACAGAAACCCTAAGGACCCGATCAAAATTCCACGAAAGAGTCTGTAGCCGCGTCATCTCCATCTCTAGATCGGGAGGGATCTGAAGCTCTTCCCGGCACCCCACCGGAGGGGAGAATTCACCCTAGAGGCCTTCTTCATCACCATGACTGCCTTCGGTGTGATGCGTGAGTAGTTCATCCTTGGACTACGGGTCCATGTAGTATCTAGATGGTTGGTTCTCCTCCTTTGTGCTATCATGTTTAGATCTTGTGAGCTCCGTTCATGATCAAGATTATCTATTTGTAATCCTACATGTTGTGTTTGCGGGGATCCGATGGATATTGAGATGCTATTTCAGATTGATTATTGATTCTATCATGTCTTTGTTATTTGTGATCTTGCATGCTTTCTGTTATTAGTAGCTATCTTGGCCGAGTAGATGCTAGCAACTCCAAGAGGAAGTATTTATGCTCGATAGTGGGTTCATGCCTCTAGTAATCTGGGGAAGTGATAGAAATCTCTAAGGTACTATATGTGTTGTTTCTACTAGGGAGAAAACAACAATCCTTTGTCCATAGGACAATCGTATTGTTTACTTTACACACTTTGCTTAATGCAATTATCTGTTGCTTGCAGCTTAATACTGGAGGGGGTTCGGATGATAACCTGAAGGTGGATTATTAGTCATAGATGTAGTTGGATTACGGTCTATGTATAATATTGTAATACCCAATCAAATCTCATAGGAGTCAAGATAATTAGTATATGCATGTATACTTTCTCGATGTTTGTCAATTGCCCTGCTGTAATTTGTTCACCCAACATGTCATCTATCTTAAGGAGAATCACCACTAGTAACCTACGGACCTCGGACCATTCTTTTACCATCAATCTACATCTATTTACTATTTTCTGTTTACTTTCTGCAAGCTATTACTATCTTCCACACAATACGTTTAATCCTTTATTTTCAGCAAAACCAGTGAGATTGACAACTTCACTGTAAGTTGGGGCAAAGTTTTGTGGTTGTGTTGTGCAGGATTTCAAGTTGGAAACAACACCTTGGAGGTGTTTCCTTGCTCCTACTGGTTTGATAACCTTGGTTTCATAACTGAGAGAAAACTTGTTGCTGTGCTCATCATACCTTCCTCTTGGGGCTCCCCAATGAGTTCGAATATATTTTGGGTCATCAATGGTTTGACATCTATGTGATGTTTATTGGGCTGCCTTCAGACAAGAGCAAGATTATGGCATGGAAGAAGAAGATTTTTAAGACCTTCAAGATTTACTCGTTTTCTTTTAGATTTTATTTTGTAGTCATTGAAGATAGTTTATGTATCTCTACCATGTACTATTTGTTGATATGAATATATGTGGTATTGACTGTCAAAAAAAATTCAGGAGGTGGTACAAGTTACACAAGGGACCATCGAAAATAAAAAAGATACAATCTAGTCCAGGAAAAACACATAGAGGACCTCCGAAATTTTTCTAGAAACGTGATCGAGTCCTTCTGCCTCACCACCGGAGTCGGGGGATGGAACTCCTCGGCGGCCACCGTCTTCAGCACCTGGGACGAGGCCACTTGGTCTGGAGATGATGAAAATCGTCATCAGCGCTCCATTGAAGAAGGGCCTCCTCTGCTAGAGGCTGAAAGGACACATCCATGGCGTCGCAAGATGCCTTCCCATGGCATCAAAGATTAGTGGTCGATATCGGACCACTGTAGGAGAGCTCGAAGTTGCAGCGAAGATTCCCCGTTTCCAACAAGCCTGGCGCCCTTGATTTCCCGCACCAGAGCTTCTCCCCTCGCCTCCACGACCGGCCGGAGAAGAATGAATAGGAAACACGAAGGACTAAACCTTGCAACAGCCAGTAGCCTTATTGGAGGAGCTTTCGATGGAGATCTTCATCTTCACCTCTAGCTCCACCTGATGGAGCACCGCAACAAGGATGAACACCGCCCACGAGATCTGGATCTGGCCAAAGAGATCCAGTTCGAAACTCCTGGCATAACGCCACACACTGGCATAGAGCCAAAACAGGAAAATAAATCGACAAGAACTAATCCTAACTACTCCAGCGCCTCTCCTTGTCCAACTCCGGCCGGCTATTCAAGCGGAGAGTACATGGCGACCCGTCCACGGGAAGAGAACGCCCAAGAGCTGTGCGGGGGGAAAGGGGCTGTGCAGAGCGCTGCTGGTATGTTAGTTGGTAGGTCGGTGTATCCTTAGAAGCATGTCAGTTAATCCTTTTTTTCGCAGTTTGACATCCCATTAAGGTAATTTGGTACTCTCCGATCCATATTAACTGTTACTGAATTGGATGTATCTAGTACTAAAACATGTTTAGATACATCTATTTCTGCGACTAATATTGATCGGAGAGAGTAATACAAATTTTATTTAGTTATAATGTAATGTCATAATTCTAATTTCTATATGGTTGCTATATGCAATGTGTAGAATTAATCCGAGGAAGCCCGTGGCAAAAAAAAGGACTTATCACTCCGATCCGGAGAGGTAAGTTTACAGGATCACCACTTGTCTCTCCGGGCTAGTCCGAGCTCGAGTCTAGATCAACGGTGCATTATTTTTTGAAAAATAAATAGAGTAATATTTCTCTAATTTTCTTAAATTATTTTTAAAAATTAGTTAGAGTAACGCAGATAATAGTACGCGGCAATTAAACTTGAAGAGACTTATTAGCTAGTTAAACACTGTGTTATAAATGCGATAAGCAAATAACGAAGAACAAAAACAAGAACATGATTTTAACATGGAAAAATCTCTCTAACAAAAATAGTAAAACCACGGGCGCCCAAGCTTACCCCACGAACGGATCTCGCTACGCTCGTTAGAAGTTAGGCCTTTTTAATAAATTTGGATCGCAACTTAACAAACTCCATCTTAAAACAAATTTCTTCTTATAGCATCAACATCAATCATCTCTCTTAAACAACAAAGAAAATACGTTCGACGTCACGACCACTAGGGGCTAAACAATTATATCAACTAAGCTTAAGCATAGATTAAACTTAGCAATAGAAACAAGATTTATCATTATATCCGCTTCGCTTGTGTCCAAACCTACCCAACAACGGAATCGCTCTGCTCTTAATAAATTTAGATCACAATTTTAACAAGCTGCAATCTAAAAGAAAGTGACATGAGTTGGCATTCCTGAACAATCGACATATATCAAATCATTGACACCAAAAGGAAAAAACTTGTGGCACATACAGCGGATGGTGTGACCGTGTGAGGGGTGAAGTGTAGTAGAATTGGATGGGAATATGACTCTGGGGCTTCAGGTATCTCCACTAGGCCGAACCAAACTAGCGATGCAAAACGTCCATTTATGTCCATTCGGGTCGAACCGCAGGGGGATTTGGATCATGGTCTAGCCTATCCGGACAGTCGTGCCCAGCGGCGTGACCTATCTGTCTGTCCTGATTATTGACGCCATCGCTGACCAATTTGGCTAATCCTGTATCAATCAACTCAAATACATATACAAATACATAAATTGACAAACAAATAATATGGCAGACATGTGACATTACCCTTTGGGCATCGCCAACAAGTGGCCTATTGATCTGAAATATGCAAAAGGAGCAATAGCATACACTATGTTCAAAAAGTGACAAGTTCCTTCTAGAAAGTGGCATTCGCCGTCTCCATTGCTCTTTAAGCATCGCGATCCCGGATGATTTGCTGCGTCCTCTCGACCCAAGCCCTACGATCGAGGTCGGTGATGGTATACACGTCGATGAGCATGATGAAATTCTCCTTGGCCATGATCTTGTCTTCGGCCTCCTTGGCCTTAGCCTCTGCCTCTAACACCCTAGACCTGGCCTTGGCCTCCTTGGCCCTAGCTTCAGCCTCCTTGGCCATGGCTTCAGCCTCCATGTCCTTTGCCTTGGCCTCAATCTCCATTAGCCTAGTCTTGGAGTTGGCCTCCTCCACCTCAATAGACCTCGTCTGTATCTCAACAAAGGTCTTAGCGGTGGCCTCTTTCTCTTTGTGTCGCCTCTCTTCCCTCTCGGCAATGGCATCTTCCTTCTTCCCCAGGAGATGCCTCAAAGTCTCTTGGAAGGCCAAGGACCCAGCCTGGCGGCGATGTCAGCCTTCGTAGCATTGTGGCCTCTAGGCCAGCGAGCATGGGCAACAGTCTCATCACCTACAGGGTTGCCAACACATTTTCCATTGTCGTATTCTAGGTCGACGACACCGCCCGTCGAAGCATTGCCCTTGCCCTTCTTCTTCGCGCCAAGTTCTTTCCAAAGGGCATAGCTATGCTCCCATTTTTTTGGCCAACAATGGGTCAATGTGAAGGCCTTGTTGTCATTCACTTTCTTGAAATGCTCCATTGCTTTCATGACCTACACATATGGATGCTAACAATGGCTCAATGCATATGCAACACATCGACAAAGAGAGGAAGAGGTTTACCATGTCAACCAACAACATGCCGCTTATTAGCCTTCTTGTCATCGTCTCGTACCAGACTTGGAACTTGCTACACTTGGCATGGAAAGACATATTGTTTATTGGAAATGGTGTATCTTTTATTGATACATGTTAAGAATTTAATTTCGATGAAAGACTTAGGCATAACCCAAATATTAGGCATCAATGTCTATATGGATAGATTGAGACACTAATATGGTTGTATTGAAAGTATATAGATGAGATATTGAAATAGTTCAATATGGAAACGACAAGAAAATTTCGTGTCGCATGGAAAATGACTGAATCAAGATTCGAGTGTTTTGACACTTGGTGAGTGAAATCACAAGAATATTTTGATCAATCATTATGTGAGATGTACACATCCAAATATGTCCTATGCTCTAAATATTATGAGCATATACCAGAATGACTCATAAGATGATTATTGGACGATAGTAAAGATATTCTTCTGATCTTTGAAAGAACTAAGAATATGTTATGTAGAGGTGACAAATAGATAGTTAGTTTATTGTAAAGTGTTAGATTGATACTAGTTTTGTCACAAGAGGCAATAATAAAGTGGTTATTATTATATCTTTATGTTTGTGATAAAAGTTTACATCCCATGCTATAATTGTATTAACCGAAAACATTAATAACTGTGTATTTTGTAAACATAAAAGAGTCCCTAGTAAGCCTCTTGTTGAACTAGCTTGTTGATTAATAGATGATCATGGTTTCCTGATCATGGACATTGGATGTTATTAATAATAAGATCATATCATTAAGAGAATGATGTGATGGACATACACCCATATATAGTAAGCATAGCATACGATCAAGTCATTAAGTTCACTTTGCTACAAGCTTTTAAATACATAGTTACATGATCCTTCGACCATGAGATCATGTTAATCACCAATATTGGATGAATGCTTTGATGATATCAAACGCCACTTCGTAACTAGGTGGTTATAAAGGTGGCATTGGGTATTCTAAAAGTATGGATTGAAGCACATGGATCAATAGTGGGATTTGTCCATCCAGATAACGGATAGATATACTCTGGGCCCTCTCGGTGGAGTGTCATCCAATTGGCTTGCAAGCATATGACTAGGTCACAAGGGATGTCACATCACAGTACAAGTAAAGAGTACTTATCGGTAACGAGGTTGAACTAGGTATGGAGATACCGACGATCGAACCTCGGATAAGTAAAGTATCGCGCGACAAAGGGAATCGGTATCATATGCTAATGATTCATTCGATCATGAAGTCATCGTTGAATATGTGGGATCCATTATGGATTTCCAGGTCCCGCTATTGGTTATTGATCAGAGAGGTGTCTCGATCATGTCTGCATAGTCCGCGAACCGTAGGATGACACACTTAAGGTTCAATGTTGTTTAAGTAGATATGGAATATGAGTTGGAGACCGAATGCTTTTCGGAGTCTCGGATTAGATCCAGGACATCACGAGGAGATCCGAAATGGTGTGGAGAATAAGATTCATATATAAAGGAAGTCAACTTCCGCGGTTCGGAAAAGTTTCCGGTATTTTAACACGATCAACTATGCCCACCCTTGCCGCGAGTTGCCTTCATTGCAGAGGCAGTATGCGGTATATCTGGACCCAAGCCTGGACTTTGTTGGGCATTACCGACGGCACCGTCATCGCCCATCAAACTTCTCCACCATGAACGCACACTCCCGAAATAGCCATGGCCCTTCCTCCATTATGCGGTTCCAATCGCCCAAGCAGTGTGCTTGAACAATGAAAAAAATTCTTCTCCATCGACCTAAACATCAGCTCCCTCGTCGGGTTCCACGTCGCCCTCAACGTCTTCTCTAGGGATTGTTCGCTAAACCCCTTCACCGTCAACAGCTTGCCGACGGCCATCCACTTCACCTCTAGGAGGCTCAACCTCTCCGCCTTTGCCAAGAACAAGCCATCTCTCTCCGCCTCGCTCAGGTTTAGGTTCTTGAGCAGTTCGTCCACCTCGTGCACCCTCGTCGCCTTCGAGGGTTCCTCCGCCATCCCTCCTCTACTCCCCGATCCGATCTCGCCCGCGCGATCGACTCACCGCCAAGGCCGGGAAGCTGTGCCAGACAACCCCTTGATCAGCCCGAACGGGAGACGTGATCACAGCAGGGATCGTCCAGGACTAGATTCTTTCATCGGAGTCAATCGCCGCCGAAGTCGTCTCAAAATCCTAGCTGCCAGAGCTTTAGGTCATTCTCCACTCCGTCTTTTGTAGGTGTTGAGTGGTGACTTCAGTTTTTCTTGTTTGCTTTTTTGTCGGTCCTTTGTTAAACAAGGCTGGAGACATCTTTTAGATGCAGAGGCCTAGGATCTTATCCTCTCTTAAAAAAAAATCTCATCGAGATAAAATGGACAATGAAAGATGGATCGTTAATCAGATTCATAGTGCGAGAGATATTTGCCAAAAGGTTGTGATTGCGCGCGCCGGAAGAAAGCGACATGTGTTGGAATTTTCGAACAGGGGTGAGGTACCGGAAAAACTTCGAGGCCGAAACAGTTCCTAGCGAGGGCGACCTAGGCGACAGCCTGCGTGGGGATGATGCGATAGAATGGGCCGGGGCGGAAGAAAAAAATGATTGTGGAGCTTGACCAGAGGAGGAGGCGCGAAAGGCAAAGCTGGACCGAGACGCACGGATTACCGCCGGGCATGATGGATCCTTTGACGAAGGCTCCTCGCAATGGAAATCATAGCCCAAACCCCCCACCGGCTCCTATGGCTGCCTATGGTACGGAACCATATCCTCTAACTTAGAGAAGCAAAGTTAGAGAAGCTACGTTTCTCTAACTTTCCTTCTTCAAAACAGTATGATTAAACACAAAATGGATTAAATTAAGTTGTCTAACACAACAACACGTTACAGATTAAGATTAATTACATACAAACAAAATTTGTACATGTTTCTTTCGCCTCGCCACGGCAGTTCTTTTCTCTCTTGAATTGAATGAACTCGTCATCACGACCATTCCTTTGCATATGCGATCAACAGCAGGCTTCGTCTGGAATCACGGCCGGTCATGATTCTTGTTCTTTCGAATACAAACCTGTGATGTGTGTCTCATCAGTTTTCCCCCACGAGAGATTCGGCTTGATTTTTCAGATCAGCATTTGAATCGACTGATCGATCGGTCATCACCATCATCGCGATCTCGGCCGTGAGCCAAAAGGCCCGTGTGCTAGCTGCGACCTACATCAGTCCGTCCATCAACCGCGCCGTCCATCCGCTGCATCCGTCCTCCATAACCGCCTGACCATCAGCTTTATTATCTCTCTTAATTTTGACGGCGCCAATGTGGGTCTACCGGTCTACAGTACAGGAGCACAATAGTGACCGGCATGACGCCGGCCGACCATCGTTACCTTGCTGGTACGACGTCGTCCTTGCCGACGCTTGCTAAAAATTCTCCCGTTCCGACAGAGGTTCCTTGGATCGATCTTCTACACACACAGGAGCTCGCTAATCAAAGGAAGATCTTTCAGGAGCTGCTTTCAGAAAAGATCGGTCGCCAGAAACAGAGATAAAAAAAGATGGCACCGGCCGGTGTGCCTCGGCGGCACCCCGGCCGTCAAAAGATGCGCGTAGCCGTACCTACGTGCCCGATCGGTCGCTCCTTCGATTCCTCTCCACCAACTTTTACCTCTCGGTCATCGGCCATGATCATCGATCTGACCGACCGACCATACTTCCATGATTCCATCCTACTACATTCCTACGTCTAGTGATCACAAGTTCCATCCATCTTTGCAACCGCCGCTTCAAACAAGTCATGAACGGGCCAGGATTCAGTTCAGGGAGGCCATGATGTGCCGGCGTGGGCTATCTACCGACCCATCTCACGTGGTCACGCCATGTTACAACTCACACATGTGGAGAGATGGATATCTGAACCCTGATGGAAATAGTGTTGGCATCGGCAGCGGCAGCGGCTGGTGGTCGCAAAGTTAAAAGCAAGGATCGATCCGGTGCCGTGCCGGCCGTTTTGGACTAGCGTCTCTTGTTTCTTCCCGGAGGGAGATAGATGCGATGCGATGCGATGCAGCGACGCCAAGCAATCATGATTCCATTCCATTCCATCCCGAGTGGCCACCAGCACCGAATCCACACGACACGACCCAATCGATCGTTCCATCGCCAACCCGATCGAGACCCAACCTGCGTGCGTATCTTTTTGGATGGTTAGCTTGAAATTTCGGTGCCCCTCCTGATTTGGAGTGTAAGTTACAGGGGACATGATTGGCCATCATGATTCTTCATCATCCATGGCTTGGTAGTTAGTAGTAGTAGGAAGAATTCTGCAGGTGGTGGTAGTAACCAACAACTGGCCACTGCTCCTGCGTGCCCGTCACCGTCTACGGTCAGATTAATCCCGTCCAGACGCCCGTCGATCCTAAAACGCGAACGACAGAAATGATTAGTGCGCATTCGGGATCAATGATCGAACGTTCCCAGTGGGTTTTGTGTAGTTTTTTCCCAGTGGCCATCAAGACCTACATATAGTGGTAAAAAGAGTATAATTGCTAATTATTACCACGGGGGACAAACCTTCAAAGACGCAATGATCCAGGGCATCAGGAGATAGATGATGAGACGGTAGATCAGAGGACGAGAAAAGAAAAGCAAAGCAAAGCGAGAGGAATTCCCAAGGAAATAATTAAAAGGGGGATTTCAACGACGCAATGATAATATCCCTACCCATCCAAAGCTGGTAGATCATCAGCTGGATGGAGAAGGAGGTGGGCAAAAGCAGCGATAAAAAGGAGCAAAGGTTTTCGCAAAACAAAACATAAAAGGACCAAAGGTTTTACCAGGGAAAGTAATAATAATCTTTAGATCAAGCTAGCCGTACTGCTCATTTAGCTGATTTAACCCCGGGTTAAGCAAGTGTTGTGGGTTAAACCCGCCTCTCTCTCTGTCTCTGTGTGTGAGCGCGAAAGAAATAAAAGTGGAAAAGAAAAGGTGGATCGTCGTGCGTGCGTGCGTGCCGCCTGTTCACAGCCGAGCTAGCTGAAGCTGCTCCGCGAATTTGCACCCCTGCTTCCACACGTGTGAGGCCCACTTTTGCTTTATTCCCTGCAGCGTCTACTCTGCTCTGCCTCTCTTGCAAATCTTAAGGATCTCTCTGATGTGCTGAAATTCGTTAACTCAAAGGCCGAGTTAGAGCACCTCTAATCCCATCCAAAAAAGACATTAGATTGGAAAATATACTCCTCTAATCCCGTATCGGCGTTTAGAGGAGAAAACTTTTAGGAGTCGCGGTTTTTGACTCGCAAATATACGCGACCGAGAGGTTGACTCCTATATTTTTCTTCCTTGATCTGCCTGTCCGCCGCTGCTAGTTGCCCTCCCCGCCGGCGGTTGCCAGATCTGACCTCCACCGACGCCTAAAAGGCTAGCCTGACCCTCCTGAACTTCTCCGGCTAGCCAACGGTCGGAATCAGTCGACACAAACTACTTTTCCCGGCCGCAAATCCATCGCCGACTTCACCGGATTAAACACCGCGGCCGGGATTCGTCGAGATACGACCGGATCCGCACCTCTGGCATGTCTTCGTCCTCTAGCCGCTGGCGCAAATCCCCGACCGAGCTCGCAGGAGCATCGCTGCCTTGCTCCGCCAATTTCTCCGACACTTGCTCCGGCACCGGCACCCGCGCCAGCCCAGGAGCCAGCCCTTGCACCTGCACCTTCCCATCCCGACGCCGCCGAAACAAGCTGAGTTTACTTTGGTATACCCCCATTTTGATTTAAAGCTTGTCAATTTTCTAATCTAAAAATAATGATTATTCATAGCAAGGTGAAGAAGAAAGAAGCTCCATGGCCGGAGAATGAGAACAATGATTTGTACTTTGTTTGGCATTATTAAACAATTGTTGGAGCCAACCAACCGTTTTAACAATTTTGGGAAGAAATACATGCCAATTTTAATTAAAGAACTAGTGAAGATGCTAGGTCATTACTATCGATTATGAATAGGTGGATCTTGCTAGTAATGCGCTCCAATATGCTAAATAATGGTGTTTAAGTGTGATTTTAGTAAATTAGGATGATGCTATCATTTTGTATGACTAATTTATCGATATTTATGAACCAGGAGTCATTATGTCGTATGTTTTCATGTATCCATGTGCTCAATTTTGAAAATTTTGTTTACGAATATTTTTACTCCTCCAAATTATTGGGGATTCAGATTCGCGACGCAAAATTTAGAGGACTATATTTGCTCCTCTAAAGGATAAGGAACCTTTTAGTGCTTTTCGAGATGGCTTAGAGATGCTCTTACGGCGGCAGACACGGTAAGTTGTACATGAAGCACCCAAGGAGATGGCTTAGAAATGCACTGCTTACTCTTTGAAATTCGAATTGGCGTCAAACTTTCAAGAATAAATTAAGAATTCGAGCACATTTTATACGCTGCGGCGACGTACCTGCACTAGCTACCTACGAATCATTGCGGCGCTGCACCTAATTGCACTACTAGACCGCTAGTAGCGAAAAATCTAATGACCAATTGGGACGGATTATAATTAGCTAATAGCGGCACTCATGGAATATGATGTCGAATTGCCATGATGGTTTCCACTACGTACATATACATACTCTACGTCTCTACCGGTCTACACCGCGGGCATTGATTAGTACAGTGACCAGGCACCTGTACCTGTCGATCGTACGTCTACGTAGCTGGAAGGATGGATTGTTCGTCGCCGGCGATCGATTGCACTTTGGCGAGCGAGCGATCGAGGGCGGAAGGACGGATGGAAGTTACCGTCACCGCTTCCACCGGCCGGCCGGCCGGCCATGATGGCGAATATATGGACGAATAAAATCCGCAGCTGCTCGCGCGCTTTCCTCATCATGGAAGAAAGCTCCCTTGCAAGATACATCCATCTACCCGTCAGATCAGATCAACCGCCCAACTGCACCAGTAGTGCAGTGTTACTGTTTACTTGTACTAGCAGAATCTAATTAACAACACAGCTTAATTTGCTGCTGGATAACCAACCCTTGGGACAAGAGAAAACTGTTTGATGCATTATATGTCCAGCCGCAGGCAGGCAGGCTAGAGTCCTGATCACCACTCGAAAAATCTGGCGGCACATTATGTTATGCTCCTTTTGAGCCTTGTTGCTGGGCAACCAGAATCCGGCTCGATGGGGACAAGTTGCCGCTCGAATCTACTCATTACAAAGCATTCAAAGCTACGCAATGAGAGAAGGCAGTTTCTCATTATGGTGTCGATTCCCACCCGAGTAATCATTTAACTACGTGACCGCCCATTCCATGCCTTTGATTTTTTTTTTGCTTACAAAGGCCAACATATAGTTGTGCCCCCTCTGATCAGAAATGTAATCCATGAGAAGATGTCGGTTCGGATACAAAGAAGTGTGCAATACAAAACCTTATCTTATGATGAATGTTGGTAATAGAGATTTTATATAGCAATCAACATTTTTGTTTGTTCTCAACGGACGGAGGAGAAAGGGGGCTGAACAAGAAGAGAACCATACCATGGGAGAAGCACGGAGTTCTTCAACCCGCTTTGCATAGTGATAGTCGGACCTAGAGATGTCCGGCTCGCTCCAATCTTGAAATGGCTTGCACTAGCGATCATACCATCTATAAGAGTTTGAAACTATTAGTTTGATCTTGGCTAGGCTCGAGCGCCTATGTAATTTGCCCGGTTGCCCGGCCGTTTGCTACTACGTTTTGGCTCCCAAACCCGACACGCCAAGGCAAACCCCCCCCCCCCCCCCCGGAACAATTATGCTTACTTAACCCGCACCGCACAACCATACCACACGACAGGCAACCCAGCAAAGCAACCCAACCCGACCAACCACATAACACAGTGTCGAGTCGAGCAGGAGATCTCGCAGAGTCACACGGCACACGCGACGCACGGCCGCGCACCATATAAGCCAGCCAGCGGCCGCCGCACGCACGAGTCACACACACAGCACGCACGCGGGGGCACACCGCACACGACAGGCAGGGGCAAAAGCGACGAGCCGAGCCAAGCCAGCCCCCCAGAAAAGGTGGGGGAACGGAAGGGAGGGACACGCACAGAGCCAGCCAGGCAGCAGCCTCCCGCGGCCGGCCGCGACGGTGGCGGCGGCGGCGGAGGACGACGATGGGGGAGGTGGCGGCGCTGCGGCAGCTGGTCGGCCAGGTGCAGGAGCTCTGGGACCTCTACGGCGCCGTCCACGCCCACGCCCACGGCCCCCTCCCCAGGCAAGCTATCCCAATCCCAAACCCCTTCCCCTCTCCTCTCCTAACCCTCTCCTTCCGCTACTCTCCCCCCGTCGGCCTCTGGCTCCTCCCGCCGGTCCACGCGGATCTGCTCCGCGCGCGCTCGCCGGAATTCCTCCTCTGCGTTTCTGTTCGCTGCTCCGCGACGGGCGGGGGGCGCGCTTCCGCGGCGAGGAGATTAGTTCCGCTCTGCGTAGATCCTCCGCTCCGAAGTGCCCATACGGTCTCTCTACCGCGGGCGGTTCGATCAAATTTTACGGTCTGATTGTTGGCGCTGCTATTAGCTGGCCTTGCCGCGGCACCTCACAGGTTTCCCCCACCCCTTCCCCTCCACCGCGCTGGCCGATTTGGCCGCCCTGGAAGGGTTAGCTCGGGGCGCGGTGGCGTGCGGCGCAGGAGAATGGAAGAATTCTTCTGTCACGGTGGCGTCGCCCGTACTTCGCGCTTGTCTCGTACGTACCTTATTGTTTTGTTAGTATTCCGTGCGGCACGGTGCTAGTAGTAATAATAGTAGTGGAGCATATTTTAGCCGGTTTGCGTTTGACATTGCCCTGCGCCTCTAAGCATATAGGATTGGATTGCTCACGCGTATCCGTGGATCCTGGAAAGAGAGCGATGTGGAGATTATTTTAGAGCATGCCATGCCGCTCTCATAAGATATCCTGGTTAAGTTGACTTTTAGAGGCGCGCCATTTGTACTACTCTACTACTCTTTGGTATTTAGCTTTATTTAGGCGACGAACCAGTCCCAAAATGAAAACGGTGATGGTTTTGACGGCGTCCATGTCAAGGCTAGTTGAAAGCCTAAACTAGTAAAGAAAAAAAAGGAAACACGGCTACGCAATTGCTAATGCTAAGCTGCCCAATTCCAAGCGGTTGTAGCATCTGCCTTGTGTATACAGACTAGTGAAGAACATACTGATGTGTGCTTATTCATCACTTTACTGCTGTGCTTCATCAAGCATTGCACCTTTACTGTTGCGCTTCACCAAGCGGTACCGTGGAGACGGATAGCAAGTGACGTAGAGATTATTTTAGAGCATGCATTTCTGCTCCTCTTAAGATATCCTAATTAAGTTGACTTTGGAGGCGCACCGTTTTGTAATACTCTTTAGCTTTTAGGCAAGGAACCAGGCGACAAAATGAAAACAGTTATTATTTTGGTGGCGTCAACGTCAAAGGCTAGTCGCAATCCTTTACTAGTAAACAAAAAGGAAACATGGTTACTCGATTGCTAATGCTAAGGTGCTCAAATCCAAGGTCTTGTGGCATCTTCCTTGTGTGTATACGGACTAGTGAACAACATAATGATGTGTGCTTATTTATCACTTTTACATCTGTGGTTCATCAAGCATTGCGCCTATACAGTGCTTAGAGTTTGCGGATTATATCTAGCATAGTTAAGCTGTGTATTTTAGGGAATAAATAATGCATTTGTATGTTAAGTTCTATAGATCTTTCTATACTAAAATTGGCAATCATATTGATAAAAGCTGTGTTATTGCTTGTGCTCAGTAAGTCAGTGTAACTAAAAAAACTCAATTATAATCCTATTTTAGCAACATTACAAGTTTGGGTAGTGGTTCAAACTCTGCTTAGACTGTGCACACATTCACATTGCTTATCTAGACTACAAAAGTATCATGTTCCTGTCTAGAACTCTATATATATTTCGCCTGCTTAGCCACATAGATTCCTTTATTTCATCAGGGTACCTTGTGTAATTACTAAATGTCATAGCAAGTACTCATGTGTTCTTGATTTGACAATCCGTGAAGACAATGGTGAATATCTTATTCCAAAGTCAAAGTCATAACTTCTGTACTACACAAAACTGCCGATCATCTCATCTCCCTTTTCTTTGCATTCAAAAGCTCTTATTGCTACACTTTCCAGATTTTCTTTGCCATCAACTAATATGGATTAATTGGGCATATTGATATCTTACAGGTGGTATTTACTTGACTTTGAGCATGGTTCAATCAAGGATGACCACTGTGGAGGAAGGACTGGATACAGCTCAGAACTGTTGAAGATAATGGAAACTAACCAATCTCCTCCTCGCAAGCGATCACGCAGAGACAAAAACGGTGAGAAAGCATCCTTGTTGAACTCAGCTGAACCAATGAAGCTGGATATTTGGAGAGAGTTCCCTGAAGACCTTTTTGAAACTGTCATAGCAAGGCTTCCAGTTGCTGCAATTTTTCGATTCCGCAGTGTTTGTCGGAAGTGGTGTTCTCTGGTAGGCTCAGACAACTTCACTCAGCAGTACTCAGAAGTTCCACATGGAATGCCATGGTTCTATACAATCACACACGAGAATGCGAGCAACAATGTAGCGATGTACGACCCTTCGTGGAACAAATGGCACCACCCTTCTGTTCCGGTCGCTCCTGCTAAAATAGTAATTCCCGTGGCGTCTGCAGGTGGCCTTGTCTGCTTACTGGATCTTAGCCACAGGAATTTCTACATATGCAACCCTCTTACGCAATCACTAAAGGAAATTCCACCAAGGTCAGTTCAGGCATGGTCAAGGGTGTCAGTGGGGATGGTGCTGAATGGAACAACTTCCAATGAGGGTTACAAAGTGATGTGGCTACGGAATGATGGAAATCATGAAGTCTATGACTCTGTGCAGAACATGTGGTCTAGGCCAGGTGATTTCCCTCCGAGCATCAAGCTTCCACTGGCTGTAAATTTCAGGTCACAGCCTGTCGCGGTTGGCAGCACGCTATACTTCATGTGTTCAGAACCAGAGGGTGTTTTGTCATATGATGTAAGCACCGGGATTTGGACTCAGTTCATCATCCCACTGCCGCTGCATCTGACTGACCACACACTTGCTGAGTTCCAGGGAAGAATCATGCTTGTGGGCCTGGTGTGCAAGAACGCAGCAACCTGCGTCTGCATATGGGAGTTGCAGAGGATGACTCTCCTTTGGAAGGAGGTGGACAGAATGCCAAATGTCTGGTGCTTAGAGTTTTACGGTAAGCACATGAGGATGACTTGCCTGGGCAACAGCGGCTTGCTCATGCTCTCCTTGAAGGCGAAGCGGATGAACCGCCTTGTGATATACGACCTTCTGAACAAGGAGTGGCAGAAGGTTCCTGATTGCATGCTCCCTTGCAGCCGCAAGAAGCAGTGGATTGCATGCGGCACGGCATTCAGTCCGTGCCCCTCTGCCTTGCCATGACAGCTTTCAGCAAAGGTTGATGTTGCCCATTTTGTTATATGTTTATTTCCATGTTGCGACTTCGCGGGAAGATTATCTGTAATGTATAAATTCATGTCAAAGTGGTTGTTTACGTGACTTGCTGAAGCAATCGAACCGTCTGGTTATTATCAGTTTTATCACCTGCAGAAAATTGGGTCAGTGCAAGGTGTATGTTAAGTCTTATAAGGTCTTTGTTTGTTCCGTTATTTTCTCATCTTCAGAGTGTAATATTTCTGAATCTTGGGTCATCTCACCAGAATTTAGTCTAAACTACAATAATAACCTGTCGGCTGATGCTCTGTATGTTCTGTTTATTTCAATATCATTTGTTTAGATTACTTGTATAGTTGTATTGTAATGTGCTGATAGTAGTGCATGGAGATGGGGGATTCCGGTGCTTCTGTTACCTTGGCTGCCAGTTTGTGTCAGGCTGCCTGATATTTATAGTTACCATGTTGTTGACTTCTTGGAAAGGTTTTACGAGTCTTAAGCCTAATCATGTTAACAGTTTTGTGGCATTCTTCTTCTTTGTCAAGTCCCGAGACAGGATATATGCCATACTTGCCCAACATCTCATGCCCTCCAGCATTCCATGCTGAGCCTAAGACATACCAACCTTTTGCGTTCTGGTGCTGCCTCAAGAAAACACCGGCATCTGGAAAAATTGTTCGCATTTGACACAACAACTTCGCAAAAAGTATCTGTAGCTGCGAGCAATCTGTGTCCTTGATGTTGAGACTGGCCAAATTGAAGATATACATGCCCCCATTGGAAGTTCAATACTTCAAAAAGCAATCATCTGCTCTCTCCGTTTAGAAATATAAGATTGTAAAGTAAATATATCTAGACGTGTTTTATTGTATGTAAGAAATTTAGCGTGCAGGAGCTATTGGGCTTACCCTCTATTCCTTTGCCTTATCGGTGGTACTGCTCACAATACATATTGAGGCTAGAGGGTGGGACCTTTGTATAGACTCCAAGTTCTAGATATTTCTATTTGTTTCTAGTTAGGACTCGTGACTTGTTAAACCAACCACAATCATTAACAGTCAGTTACCGAGCCTAATACTGTTAATCAATTAGGTCCTAGCACGCCTGTGTAAGTCGTGCGTCGAGTTTGAATTCAAAATCACCCACAGGCTTTAACAATCCATAGAGCCAATCCTACGGACAACCTGTCATTCTACTCCATACTGTTCCTGGGTATATTTCCAGCATATTCATATACACTGTATTCCAATATAGTCGTACCGACTTTCTTAAGTATATTTCCTTAAGTATAATTCCACATCAATTATTCCCTGTTATTTTCACGAATACGTAGGTTTTGATTTCGCGAGTATAACAATGTAGTGCACATATAAAATATTGCAAGCCACAAATTCCTATATTGTACAGGTTCGTAGAGGTTCAGAGTGAATCTATACACCAAAAAGCGTCTAAATACATTCGTTTCATAAAGCTAAAATATCTTATATTTCTAAACAGAGGGAGTAGGTGCGAAGGAAATCTGCATTCAGGCGATTCTTATGATTCTCTGAAGTTGTCTCATTGCAGGAACACCTCTGCCGACTGAAATGGAGCCAGAGCAACCACAGGTCTAACTAAGTGCAAAAACCCTCCCCAAAGCAAACAAATAGTATTGCACAAGATTTTATCAGGTGCAACAAAAGGATTTACCTCAATGACTTGCCGAGTTGCAGCGGTAGACAAAATGCTTTACCTGAAAGCTCACGATGACTGCCCAGATCAAATTTGTCCATTTAAAAGAATATCACAGAAACATCCCGCAGAATATAATATGGGTTACTGCCGAAAATAAATCAGGATATCACCAGCCCAGCAGTTATACTCAGAGAGTGTTCAGTACACTTTGAAGTTTGAACCAGTTTAACCCTGCATCCAAGTTATACAAGATCTTTTAAGTGAGTGATCTCTTTGAAAGCTATCAAGATCTCACCAAGGTTCTTATCCCTCACTGATTAGGTTCGAGAGAGAGTCTTGATCAACACCGATCCTAAGGATTTTGTTGAACCAGTAGCCACCGGAGTGAACCAACAAAAAGCTTTTTGTTTTGTGTTGAGTGTGGATTTGCTAATTTCTTCACGCGTGCATTCGATTCCATATCTCTCCCCCTCTCCCCTCACAAATCCACTGCCTACAACCGAGAATCGTGAAAGATCGGGTCACCCTAGAGGGTAAACCCTAACACACAAGTAACGTTCATGACACCCTTCAGTTCACTTAAATGTTAACCAAAATTTGCTAATGCAAAGCATGTTGCCATATGCTCATAACAATAGCATGACACATCAACATATCTTTCAAAGTGAAAACTAAATGATCATGGTATGTAAATAACTGCACAAAAGACATCTTACTATCAATACTCACCATATATGTATGCTGCTAAAACGTCTATGCTAAATGAGCACTTTCGATGAAGAATCTCCAAATATCGATTTTTAGATACAACTCTTGTAGGAAGTATCTATAACCCTGCATGTAAAAGCCTGAACATAATCATTCTACAAAACCAATACTCCTGCCGATCTAAAATAATTGATTTGGATTTGTCTAGATTTGGATGTATCTAATACTAAAACATATCTAGATACATCCGAATCTAGACAAATCCAAGTCAATTACTTTGGATTTGAGGGAGTACTAAAATATGTGAACTTTTGTAGAGGTTCCAGATCAGAGTTCTAGAATCCTAAATCATTTCTTATTGCAATCCAATTTGATCAATAAAGCGATGCACACCGCCTTTATTCATTATTAGAACCACAGTGTTTAGCCAAAGCCATTACAAATATCAAACAAACCGAATCCGTCCAAAACAAAACACTGAGCAAAATGATAGTTGTATTGCCAGCTCCCCGATGAGATCTAGCACACGCCTAGCTGCCTCTTTCGATCCCGTCCCACAGTCACTCTCGTAGCGACTCACCAAGAGATGCTGAAGTGCCTCGGCGTGGTGGCTCGAACTCATGCAAAAGGAGCCCTATATCCACCTAGCCTATGCACGGAACGGTGCCCACGCACACACTCCAGATGTCGCTGCCTTCACTATCTTTCGCCAAACCGTCTTCAACTTGTAGATCTATGCACAGACTCTCGCCACACTAGCCATCGACACCACCGCGGTGCCAAGTAGCACCACCTCCTGCATGCTAGCCGCTCCACCTCTCCTGCCTCTTCAATCCAGTGCTGCTCCACAAATGATGCTCCCAAGAGAGAATGCGACACTACTACGCCGCCATCGCCCGACCCGGAAGCCAGATCTTAGGGTTTCCCCTAGAGCAACATGAGTGGATCAGCAAAAGTTGCACGACAATGCCTTCAACAAGGTGACATCGTAGAACGTCGCCATCGCCTGCCAAAACGGCTCGGTTTTCACTGGCAGCCTTGCCTTCGGTGCCGGAAGTGGGATGATCCACAAACTGGCCAGGCCGACCACCTTTGACAGAGAAGTAGGCTGCCTCCACCATCTTCCTTATGCCTCGAGACTGACTCCAACCTCCATGGTGCTACCGTGGGAGTTGTCGAGATGCAGTAGGAAAAGGGCAGCCCGTCCGAACCTATTGGGCTCAGATCTGCCCGCCGTCCGCCCGACCTACAGCTGCGCCGCCCGCCGCCGTCAGCACACCGGAGATCGGTCGCCGCTAGCCCGCACACGACGCCTTCCGTTGTGTCACCACCTCACCCACATGCCACTACATGCCGGAGGTCCGATGGCCACAACGCGCCGGAGAACCAGCCCCGCCATGGTGCCAGGGGACCGCACCATGCCCCAGCACGCGGAGGAGCGCAAGAGGATGGAGGATCCCAGCCAGCGTCGGCGCCTGCTAGGCTTTGCCCGGTCGCGCCCTCTGGCGGCGGTGGAGGAGGGGGAAGGGAGGTAGGGGCTTGTGGTGGCAGGATTAGGGTTCCCTCCACTGTCGCCATGCCTGGGCGACATTAGGGACGGGAGGGATGGAGGGGCACGAGTATTGTATTAGTCGGAGGGGCACGAGTATTAAAAATTCTAGCTATGTTTAAACTTAACAAGGATGTTGCTACATAACACATCTACTCAGTAAGAGGATACTGAAAAGAAATAATCATATCACCAAACCATCATGTATATTCAGAGTGCTCAGTATACTTTGACGAGGGGCATGTTTATCCATTGAATACTGCTACAAATCACAACATGAGGGGTATAAATCACATGGTATATACGGATCAAACCTGATAAGACATTAGAAAACATTGACTTCACGTATAATACTCTATAAAAAATTGTAAATATGGACACGTGTCACTAGGAGGAGACAAAGGCTGGGAGGATTCACATCTTCCGGAGGATGCTCAGTCTCGTCCATCATTTTATTTTGATTTGTCTTTAAGCATCATTTGTGTTGCTTTTTAACTTGATTTTCATTTAATGAAATACGTGGTTGCTCTTAAAAAACGTGTCTTATAGGCGTAAGAGCATCTCCACTTGTCCCCCCTAAAGCCCCTCCCCCCAAGCGAATAAGGGGGCGTCAGCGACAAAAAACACGCCCAGCGGTCCCCCTAAAGCCCCCCTAAATTAGAAAATCATCCAACGCCCCGATGGAAACCCAGCCCACGGGAGGGCTGCTAGGGTGCCGGTGTGCATATAAATGGCAGTTTCTCCTCTCACATGCACATACACGAATCTTTCTTCTCTCCTCTCATTCTCCTCCTCACATGGCTGGCCTACCTCCAGCCTTACATGTAGGAATCTTTCCTCTCTTGTATGGGGGTTTGGACTGGACGATGACATCAATTTTTTAGCCGGCTACCATCCAAACAACCCCCCAAAGTCTATTAGTCGGATGGTAAATGGGGGAGAGTGGAAATGCTCTAAGAGCATCTCCACTCGCCCCCCATATGGGGTCCGGCATTTGGCCTTATGGGGGGCGCCAACGTAGGTACCTCCTATCGGGGGTCCCCGCCTCCTAGCCTCCGCCCCTAAATAGCCCCCCCAAATCGCAATTCCAAATTCAAACATTCAAAAGGTCGCCGGAAGTTAAACATAGTTTTTCCGCCACCGGGCACAACATAGTTCAGACGATGCAATCGCCGCAAATCACCGGAATACAAGTCCATTGGTGATCAAAATAAACATACGGGGAACACGAAAATCAAACGGGTAGGGGATCATCTACAGCAAGGTGTAGATCGGTCGAGTCACGATCGCCCGGTGTCTTTGCATTACGGTTGGCGGACACTCAGTTCTTGGAGAGGATCAGGGTGTGCTGATCAACACACCACACCCTCACCTCGTGTCCATGTCCTTCGTGTCGACCATCAAGATCGCCAAGTACTCTCTCCTCTTCTTTCCCACCATGTTAGCCTTGATGAGGCCGAGCTTGATGTCTTGTCGCTTGATGACTAATGCCCACCTTGCCGCGGTGATCTCCTCCAACCTGGTGGTCCGCTTCGCCCTCATGGCGGCGTGCGTGGTGGCGTCAGCCATGCAAGCTAGGATGGACGAGTGTAGTTTCTCGATGGCTGGTGCCACGTCCCTCATGGCCTTCGCTTTCCTGTGGCTAACGGGTCGGCCCTCTGATGCCGCAGATGGCGCCGCTCCCGGGTCGTAGTTGCCGGACTTGGCCTTCGCGAGAGAGGTCTATGTCTCCCCCACTTGTCGCACCCCATGATCCATGCAAAGACGTGGATGAACTTAAACCTGTTGTCATCGTTGTCCTCGTGGTAGGCGAAGATCATGGCGCGTATCTATGAAAAACACAAGTTAGACACAAGTCTGAAATGGGCGGGAGAGGGCGGCGATGGGGGCTTGATGAGGGGTAACCTCGACAATGCCCATGGAGATGGACTTAGGGTTTCGCAGAAAAGAGAACGCTGGGGATTTCGTCGGATGTCAGGAAAATAATGGAATCAAAGTCGCCTGAATATTGAGTAATTGCACTTTTGTAAGTTGTCCTCTAGATTTCTGTACCCTCGCTTAGACTTCTCCCGTCCTATATATAATAGGCCGGGTCTCAAAGCTGTATGTGGATAGGTTTCATACACGCGTAATTACAATACCAACATAATATCAGTTCATAGTCTCTTTCCTAATACAACCAAAGTCTTTGTCGATTGCTTCCTTGGGCTGTCATCTGAAACTTTCATGGGCCGTAAGCCTTTTACCCAATATAGGGTAGCGAATCATAGTTACCCGAGTAATCATACCTATGTTAGTAGCCCCCGAGACTCTACTTGAACCGTAGTTTCAGGTTGAGTCTCAAAGTTTCTTTTCCTTTATTTTTATCACTTTTTGCGTTTTGTAGGGATTTGGTACAATGAGTCTGATGCTTCCGACGGATTGGAAATCAGTTAATTGCTCCTGGGCAAAAACAAGGTTGTCCTACATCAAATTCAAGTCCCCAGGCTCGAATCCGGAATTCGTTACTGGCATAATTCAGTTCGGGCCGCTGAGGTCTTACCGAATACTAAATTCCAGCTCTTATTTTATCGGGTACCCAACGCATCCGTCGGGATTTTTCATCGTATCGTTGATACAGATAACAGAGTGCATTCTTGTGTGATTACCAGGCCACACAGGATGAATCCTAGGGTCTTACCTTCATGTTTCTGAACATGGCATTCGGATTTTTGTCGCGTTTGAGCGTGATCCGAGATTTTTGTCTTTTTCGGCGGTTGCCCTATTGAGCTGGTTTATCAAATAGTTTTAGGCTTTATACTGGCTCCTGATGGGAGTGATCTTTTCTTTCGAAGACACTTTTTGAGGATACATTGATGTAAAACTCAAAGGTATTGTCAATCATGAATTTTTTGTTTTATACTCAATTGGATTTTTATCGGGTGCGCGCCAGCGCTCCCGATGGGAGTAGCCCCCGAGGCTATGTTCGGATGCCTGTATCTGGACATAGGCTCATAGTTGTTGTTAGCTTGATAGAGAACATAGATCTTTTGAACAATAATAAAGAGCTTAAGGCACGAAAACTTATCTCTTTATACATAAGAAGAAAAATCGATGATACATTATTATTTTGGGCGGATGGCATCTAGTCGTTGCTCTTGATATTCTAGCTTAAGAAGCCGAACTATAACTCTTATCATATTGTAAGTAATCTTATGCGTAAAAGCGTCATAGTTGTGCTACGTTCCATGGATTTGAGTAGTTTACTCCTGTCTTCTTGTCTTATAGTCGATATGCTCCTCCGGGAATAACTTCTGTGACGATGTATGGTCCTTCCCATGGTGATTCTAACTTCTTGTGGCCATCTTGTTTGAGGCGAAGAACTAGGTCCCCTACCGTGAAGGACCCAAGCCGCAATCTTCTGCTGTGGTAATTGTGCAATGCTGGTACATAGTTGCTCTTTGTAGGGCTTCATCTCGAACTTCATCAAGTGCATCCACATCATCTTCAAGTGCTTCTCTTGATTCCTCTTCATCATATGCAGCTACTCTTGGGGATTCGTGTGACACCTCAACAGGAAGCACGCCTTCTGCACCGTGGACCAAAAAGAAAGGTGTCTCCTGTGTTGAATTATTTGGAGTTGTAAGTAAACTCCATAACACAGATGGCAATTCATCAACCCATGCTCCTTTTGCTCTATCAAGCGGTGCTAGTAGTGTTTTCTTGAGTCCAGCAGTAACTAGTCCATTGGATTTTTCTACCTGTCCATTTGTTTGCAGGTGAGCTACCAAAGCGTAGCTTACTTTGATACCCATCTCCTGGCAGTACTCCTTGAATTCATTGGAAGTGAAGTTGGTCCAATTGTCTGTGATGATACTACTCGGTACGCCAAACCGAAATACTATGGATTTAATGAAGTTCACAACGAAAGTTCCATCTTGGGTGGTGACAGGCATTGCTTCAATCCATTTAGTAAATTTGTCGACTGCTACTAGCAGAAAGACGTGTCCTCCTGGCGATGATATGTGAAGTTTTCCCACCATATCGAGTCCCCATTGAGCAAAATACCAAGCCAAAGGTATGGGATTCAACTCAGCGGCGGGTGCTCCAGGCTTTGTTGCAAATCGTTGACATGCTTCACATGTTCTGACAATGTATTTTGCATCTTGAATTGCAGCGAGCCAGTAAAATCCTGCCCTGAATGCTTTTGCAGCAATTGCTCGGCTACTAGCATGGTGACCAAAAACTCCTTCGTGTATATCTTTGAGTATTAATTTTCCTTCTTTGGGTGTTACGCAACACTGTAACACGCCCGAAATACTTCTCTTATACAGCTCTCCTTTGATTATTCTGAAGGCCTTCAATCTTCGGGTGATCCGCCAGGCTTCTATCACATGTTCGAGTAGTTCTCCCTTAATCATATATGCTATACACGGCTGCATCCAGGTAGGCTCAACTAACATGACCTCTCCAATTTCATGTTCTTCTTCTTTGATGGCCTCTTCTATACTCTTGGTTTCTGGTGGTGCCCCCGAGTCCTTTTGCGGATGTTTCTTTTTCCATGTTTTTGGTGCTACAACCTGGGAGACTCTTTTTGCTTTGATCGATCGCTCTATTATTTCTTCCCAAAAAACTCCAGGTGGTATTGGCAAGCACAAGGATCCGATGTTTGCTAGGTTGTCGGCTTCTTCATTGCTTGCTCTCCCTATATGTGATACTTCACACCCATCAAATTGAGCTTCCATAACGCCATATAGATCGCGATAAGCAATCATATTTTCGCTGACGATGTCGCACTTGTTCATTGCTTGTTGTGCCACAAGATTGGAATCTCCGATGATTTTGTGGAGAGTTGCACCGCAAGGTTTGGCCATTTGCATGCCATGCAATAAGGCCTCGTATTCTGCTTCGTTATTGGATGCGTTTGCAAAGATCATCCGAAGTGTATAGCGCATTTTGTCGCCTTGGGGTGACATTAATATGACTCCTGCTCCTGCTCCTTCCGTTCTTTTTGATCCATCAAAGTACATTGTCCTGGCACTAGAAAGGTCTGGTGGACCCGCACATTGCAACTCTTTCCACTCTGTGATGAAATCCGGCAGAACTTGCGACTTGATTACTTTGCGCTTCTCATGCGTGATATCTCGAGGGGATAATTCGATGCCCCATAGAGAGACACGTTCCGTTTCTTTTGGATTGTTGAGGATGCTTGACAAAGGTGCTTCATTGACCACTATGATCGGATGCTCCAAAAAATAATGGCGTAGTTTTCGTGCTGTCATAAATACCCCATATGCTAGTTTTTGGTAATGTGGGTACCTTTGTTTAGATGGCGATAAAACCTCACTCAGGAAGTAGACTGGCCTCTGCACATCGTGGGTCTTCCCTTCTTCGGGTCGCTCCACGACCAAAACCGTGCTGACCACCTGATTTGTGGCAGCGATATAAAGTAATCAAGGCTCTTTATCTTTTGGCGACATGACGACAGGAGATGTCGAAAGTGTCATTTTAAGATCTTCAAAGGCACGCTGAGCTTCTTCCGTCCATTCGAACTTTTTTGATTTCCTCATGAGGGCGTAAAATGGCAGTGCTTTTTCTCCTAACCTTGCAATGAAATGACTGAGTGCCACTACTCGTCCTGCCAGCTGCTGTACACCATGCAGATTTGTTGGCGGCTTCATTGTTAAGATTGCTTGTACTTTCTCGGGATTAGCCTCAATTCCTCTGGCTGATACCAAATATCCGAGGAGTTGCCCTGCCGGGACTCCGAAGGAACATTTCTTCGGGTTCAGTTTGATGCTGAACTTGTCGAGATTTTTGAATGTTTCTTCAAGGTCCTTGGTGAGCGCAGATCCTTGTCTTGTTGTAACTATAACGTCATCAATATATACATGTACATTTGTGCCTATTTGGCTTCCCAAACACTTCTGCATCATCCGTTGATATGCTGCACTGGCGTTCTTGAGGCCAAAAGGCATTGTTGTGTAGCAGAATACACCATAAGGTGTGATAAATGTCGTTTTCTCCCGATCTTCTTCCTTCATCCTGATCTGGTGGTATCCTGAGTAAGCATCCAGGAAAGAAACACGTTCGCATCCTGCGGTTGCATTGATTATTTGGTCGATCGCGGCAATGGGAAGTGATCTTTTGGACAATGTTTGTTCAGTGCAGTAAAGTCGATGCACATCCGAAGTTCTGTAGTATTTTTCTTTGGAACACATGGGTTTGCGACGCACTCTGCTTTTGTTAGTTCCTTGATAAAATTGGCATCAGTAAGGCGATGGAGCTCTTTTCCAATGGCTTTACGCTTTGGTTCTGCGAAGCGACGAAGCGGTTGCTTTACTGGCTTCGCCTTTAGATCCAAATTTAATGCATGCTCAGCGAGTTCCTTGGGAATCCCCGGCATGTCATAAGGTAGCCATGTGAAGATCTCCTAGTGCTCACAGAGGAACTCGATGAGCACGCTTTCCTATGCAGGGTCAAGGTTGGAAGCCACAAATGTTGTTTTTGTCGGGTTGACGGGGTGGATCTGTACTTCTTTTGTGTCCTTTGCCATGTCAAAAGCCTGACTAGGATTGACACGCGCTACTTCCGATGGTTGTGCGTCTACTAAAGTTTTGAGTTGTTCAAACTCCGTTGCCATCCCGAAAGATTTAGAAATTTTGTTGAACTCTCGATCACAACTGTCAGTATGTGTGAAGCTTCCACTTACTGTGATGATTCCCTCTGGTACTGGCATTTTCATTACTAGGTACGCATAATGCGGTACTGCCATAAACCGTGCGAAGGCTGGCCATCCCAGGATCACATGATATTGTGATGGCTAGTCCATGACTTTGAATTCAAGTTTTTCTCGCCTAAAATTTACTTTGGAACCAAAAACGATGTCAAGAAATATTTTGCCTAAAGGAATTTCGGCTTTACCTGGTACTATTCCGTGGAAAGATGTTTCTGTTGGCGTGAGATTGTCCAGTAGGTAGCTCATTGTTCTTAGCATTTTTGCATAGATCAGATTTATGCTGCTTCCTGCATCCATGAATACCTTGCTCATATCGAAACCGCCAATTTGTGCTTCTACTATCAAGGCTGAGTGTCCTGGTCGTGGGACCCGAAGCGGGTGATCAGCTCTGCTAAATGTGATTTCTTGCTCGGACCAGTGAAGATATTCAGGTGTGGTTGATGTTGCTATTTTCGCCATATTATTTGTCTTGTGATGAGTGATACGTTGCTAACGTATCCATAATTTTTGATGTTCCATGCTTGGTTTTATCTACTTTCTTGTGTTTTGTCTACATTTTGGAGTACTTTTTATACACTTTCTTGGAGTAACCTATTAACAAGAGCCACAGTGCCAGCTGCCTATTTTCTGCTGTTTTTGGTTCCAAGAAAGTCAGAAAAGCCAAAATACGAGACAAAAGGCAAAGTTAGTTTTTCACCGAGGGACACAAGGAGCCAGAATACGAGACAAAGAGGGGCCAGGGGGCCGCCACACCACCTGGCCTGCCTAGCTCAGCCTGCGCCAGGTGGTCCGCCGCTCCCACCCTCGGCCTCCCCTTTCGCCTATAAGATGCCTCTGATACAGAAACCCTAAGTACCCGATCAAAATTCCATGAAAGAGTCTGTAGCCGCCGTCATCTCCATCCCTAGATCGGGAGGTATCTGAAGCTCTTCCCGGCACCCTGCCGGAGAGGGGAATTCACCCTAGAGGCCTCCTTCATCACCATGCAAGCCTCCGGTGTGATGCGTGAGTAGTTCATCTCTGGACTATGCATCCATATAGTAGCTAGATGGCTGGTTCTTCTCCTTTGTGCTATCATGTTTATATCTTGTGAGCTCCGTTCATGATCAAGATCATCTATTTGTAATCCTACATGTTGTGTTTGCGGGGATCCGATGGATATTGAGATGCTATTTCAGATTGATTATTGATTATATCATGTCTTTGTTATTTGTGATCTTGCATGCTTTTCGTTGTTAGTAGCTATCTTGGCCAAGTAGATGCTAGCAACTCCAAGAGTTAGTATTTATGCTCGATAGTGGGTTCATGCCTCTAGTAACTGGGAAGTGTAAATCTCTAAGGTACTAGATGTGTTGTTGCTACTAGGGAGAAAACAACAATCCTTTGTTCATAGAACAATCGTATTGTTTACTTTACACGCAATGCGTAATGCAATTATCCGTTGCTTACAACTTAATACTAGAGGGGGTTCGGATGATAACCTGAAGGTGGATTATTAGTCATAAATGCAGTTGGATTACGGTTTATGTATAATGTTGTAATGCCTAATCAACTCTCAAAGGAGTCAAGATGAGTAGTATATGCATGTATTATTTCTCGATGTTTGTCAATTGCCCCGCTGTAATTTGTTCACCCAACATGTCTTCTATCTTAAGGAGAGCCACCACTAGTGAACTATGGACCCCGGTCCTTTCTTTTACCATCAATCTACAATCAACTGTTTGCTGTTTTCTGTTTACTTACTGCAAACTATTACTTTCTTCCACACAATACGTTTAATCCTCTGTTTTTAGCAAAATCGGTGAGATTGACAACCTCATCGCAAGTTGGGGGCAAAGTTCTGTGGTTGTGTTGTGCATGTCTCCACGTTGCTGCTGACGCCGGTAGTGCACCCTGCCAAAGTCCAGCTAGCAACACCTTTGGGGTGTTTCCTTGCTCCTACTGGTTTGATTAAACCTTGGTTTCATAACTGCGGGAAAACTTGCTGCTGTGCTCATATACCTTCCTCTTGGGGTTCCCCAACGAGCTCGATATATTTTGGGCTAATCAACTTATTTTCTGGTGTCGTTGCCGGGGAGTGATGACCCACAAGTATAGGGGGTGTATCGCAGTATTTTCGATAAGTAAGAGTGTCGAACCCAACGAGGAGCAGAAGGTGCTGGCTAGTGGTATGGATCAGGAATTCTCTGCAAATACTTAGCAAACAGATTTTTAGGGGTTTTTGATATAGCAAGTAAACAAAGTACGAGTAAATAAAAGATAGTAGGAATAAATGTAGCAAGTGGCCCAATCCTTTATGCAGCAAAGGACAAGCCGGTTGTATTACTTAAGATGACCAAACGTTCTCGAGGACACATGGGAAGACCGTCAAGTGCTTTCGCTTCATATAGTTGATTAAACTTCTTTAGCTTGCTAAGTGTTGTGTGGGTGAACCTGTGCTAATGTACCGCCCCATCCAATACTAATACATACTTGTGATTATACCCTTTGCAAACATCCGTAAGTACAAGAAAGTAATTAAGGTAGAAACCTAACCACAGCTTTAAACTCTAAGATCCTTACGTCCCTTGTCCAATGGTTTCCTAACGGGGGTTCAGGTTTTTGTCACTCCGGCAACCCCTACGATTAGTAGCCAAATACACAATGCATTCCCCTAGGCCCATATAGGTGAAGTGTCATGTAGTCGACGTTCACATGACACCACTAGAAGAAGTACACCACAACTTAAATAACAATCTATTGAATCTTTCTCAACGCAACTCCACTACTAACAACAAGACTTCTCCCATGTCCTCAAGAACAAAACGAACTACTCACAAGACATCATATGGATCATGATCAGAGATGGAATAATGATGTATAACAATCTGAACATAAACAATAATTCAATGGTTCACTCAATAGCATCAACTACAAAGAGTAATCAACACCGGGAAAGTTTCCCCTATGAACTAATGCAAGATTCAACTCAATTGTTACAGCAATATGGAGATGGTGATGAGGGTGCTGATGGTGATGATGGTGGTGGTGATGATGATCCCGATGAAGTCCAGCTTGATGGTGGTGTTGATGGCGACGATCTCCCCTCTCCGGGAAGGAATTCCCCCGGCAGAAATCTGTCTGCTGGAGAGATCTTTCTCTCTCGGTGTTTTCCGCCCTGCAGAGGCGGCGGAATCTTTCTGTGGTCACTCCCCGAGTCTTAGGGTTTCGGGAGGATGATATACACTAGAGGGGAGAGGCTGGAGTGGGCCAGGGCAGCCACACCACCTCTTGGCACGGCCTAGGGCTGCCCGCGCCATGGGGTGGTGTGGGCCCCCTGTGGCCCATCTCCACTCCATCTTTTGGCATCCTTAGTCTTCTGGAAAAATAGGATTTTCCGTATATTTTCCCGGATTTTCTGATCTTCGCGAATTTTGCCTCCAAACAACACCTTTTCCATCAGAATCCTGACTACAGCGGTCCATGCTCCAAAAGTCATCAACCATGCAAAAACAGATGAAATAACATAGGTATCACCACTCAATATGAAATATATCAATGAATAATAGTGAATTAAGACATAGAATAGTGATGCAAAATGGACGTATCAACTCCCCCAAGCTTAGACTTTGCTTGTCCCCAAGCGAAACTGAGCTCAATAAATATGGCCTCAGGTTTATGGAGTGAAGAGTCGATAAAAGAATACGGACAAGAAGCATCACATTCATCAAATACATAGATCATAATAGAAGACAACTCACTATTATACAACTCAACTTGCAATGAGTAAAGGAAACACAATAAAGATACAAAAAGTGAATCAAAATTGGTAATGGCAAACTTAGCTCTTGGTCGAAGAATAGTTGATAATTTGCTAGAGTTCACAAATAGCCGGTTTTCAATGATAGCTTTCAAAGTAGTAAACATCAAGATAAGAGCAATGTGCAAAGCAAGGAACATAAGAAACATGAGTGAATAAATCATCATATGAATGAATGAAACACAACAACTCAAAATACTTGCTGAGATAGAAGGGAGTAGGTTTACTGACTCAACTACAAAGTAAAAGAAAGGCCCTTCAAAGAGGGAAGCAGGGATTGCAAGTCTCATAAAGAGCTCCCAAAAATTATGATACTTACTAGCTTTCAGCTCTCATTGCCCCTATCATAGGCATCTTTAGGTGATTAAGGTTAAAATGACACAACTAAGAGGATATGCTTGATAAGTTATAAGTTGAAATCTCATGCCCCTTACTTATGAGTACCGATCCTCATGCTACTCAACTTCAGTCACGAGCAAGCTCTTGTCATTGTAGATACATGCGTATCATTGAGAACTGCCAATGGGGTACCCCTTGCACATGACACAGGAGCTATCCCATAATCAAAATGGCAAGGCAAGCGCATGTGAGCATGTCAATGATCTTTTATTTGCTATTTGCATAGGTTTTTATTGAGGATGCTTCATAGAATGCTCACTATAGTTATGCTGCAAGTTTCCACCATGATTAGGCATGGCTTAGGCTAGCGGCCCAGGCGTTTCTCTAACACACATATAAACTCCATGATCTTACAAGTTCCACTTTTATTTCACACCGCCGGGATCCATAAGCAAAAGAACATGATATCAACCAGGTACAAGGTACCAAATGAAGTGTTGAAAGCGGTCCCCATGATACATGGTTCGGCTAACTTCAACTCATAAAGCGCAAGCATATACGCAACAAAGAAGGACCCAATGGTTCAAGTTTATTAAATGCAAGAAACTAAAGTGTGCCATCAAGTTCATGAGAGCTTTAATCACTAATTTTCACATAACAAGTTTAATTTGGGAGGTAGATAAAACAGGAATTTACTTGGAATAGCAATAATGCTACTAGGTAGGTATGGTGGACTCAAATGGCATGGGTTTGGTTTAAAGGAGGTGGATGCACGAGAAGAATTCCCTCTCAGTACAGGTTTTTGGCTAGCAAAGCTGGGTAGCAAGTATAAGAGTTGAAGGAAACAAACAAACATACAAGTGATAAAAACAAACATGCAATCTTCCTTGGAAGCACAAAAGATCTTAACTAGAGAATACTAGACTTAAGAGCAAATCAAGAAAGAAAGATGATGAAATTATTTTTCTTTAAAGGTACTTTTGTCTTTTCTTTCAACTCTCAAAAATAGTGTTGCTACTGATAGACCCAGGTTTGCCAAAACCAACTAAATTAACTCAATGATCCCAGAGTGCTACCAATACTAACAACAAGATCAATCATACAACCACGAATTGAAAACTAATATAAGCTATGCAAAAGAGTGAATGATAGAACTTCTCATTAATATTCCATAACGAAAACTCACACCAAGGGATACATATCTAACGAGAGAGGGGACACTTCCATAATGCAAACCATACTACATAATAACTCCTCTATTCATGATATGACTCTACTAATAAGGTAAAAAGATAGAAGATAGTGATATGATACCGCGGCACTCCCCCAAGCTTGGAACAAACCAAGGGGATGCCAAACCTGATGATGAATTACTCCTTTGGTGGTGGTGGTATCCTCTCATCTTTGTCCGTCTTCCAAGGTAAGGGCTTCCCATCAACAAAGGACATCGTGGTTTCCAACATCCTGAAACTTGCAGCAGCACTTATGAGTTTAAATCTAGCCTCATACTCACATTTTTTATTTTGAACATCATAGAACTGTGCTTGTAGTTCGTTGGTTGTTTGGCAGAGTGAGAGGACTTCGTCTTTGAGTTCAGCAGTCTCCTTTTGGTGCTCGGTGATGACTTCAGAACAAATCTTATGGATGATATCCACTTCGCGCTCTGCCATCTTCTTGTACCTAAAGACTTCTTGTTCCAATGCTTCCATCCTGTCCTCCAGACTTCCTTCACCTTTAGGGCCTTGAACCTCTTTAATCCGAACCTACCCACCTTCGAGCAATAACTCCTTGGGATGAATCTTCAATTCTCTCATGTATGGGTTGATGATATCTTCCAAGGAATCTCCCTTAACTGATCTAGTGGAAGACATTGAGGCTACAAATCTGAGATTTTACCTGGCAGAAACAGATCGAAACAAAAACACAATGAAAACACGATATACGGACCTTGGGGGATCTGGGGGCTTATATATTACGAAGTTTCGTATCAAAAGGAAGGTATTGGGAGAAAACAAGTCGGAGGCAGAGTCCTGGGTGGCCTCACCACCTGGTGGCGCGGCCAGGGGTGGGCCCGCGCCATGGGGTGGTGGGCCACCTGCCCGCTGCCCCTTTTTCGCTCAGAACTTTCCTTATTGACTGAAAGCTGCAAAATATAGTTGGATTGTATTTTCATGAACTTTTCTTACCGTAATCGTACCTAGATGAAAACAGACTCTGCAGGTCTCTGAATTTGGTCCTCAATGAATTTCTCTGGAGTTATAACTTGAAAGGCGTCAACATCTTCATCTTCATACACTTATTACTTGAGTCATAAAACCTTTCTGTTCCTTATTACACCATTATCTCCACTTCCTGGAAATTTCTTTCACACAAAACTTCACACAGTTCCCATTAGCAACATTGGTATAAGTGAAGTGATAAAACCTTTTGAGTCCAACTTCAACTGAAAACCAAAAAAACATAAGCTACTGTAGCAACTCCTTCCGAAAACCCAAAAAGAATTCAAAAATTAAATCGAATAAAGAAGCAAATGCAAGATTGGCTAAATCTGTCAAAACAGACCCCCAGGTAAAGATCAATTTTTTCGAAAATCTTATGTTGCTCAAATCAAAAAGTTCAAAACTAACGAAAGTTAAATAAAAACCTGGGCCAGAAGCACAAAAAATTACAGCTCAATCCGACAGACAGAGGTCTCTCACGAATTTTTACGGTGAAGCACAAAAATCTGTTTCGGGACAGCAACTTCTCCAAATCTTACTTCTCTCTCATTAGAGGTTGATCTTGACACAAAAACCAAACAAAATGGATAAGAAGCGGTTATTACCAAAGTAATAACTTCCAAGACTCAAAGAAACAAAAACAAACTAAAATCAAAAAACAAATTGGGTTGTCTCCCATAAAGCTCTTTCTTTACAACCATTAAGATGGGCATGATAATTTTGAAGAAACTCTCATAGGGATATGAATTGAAGTGAAAGAGAGCATTAAGAAGCAAAAACACACACACATTTAAGTCTAACCCACTTCCTATGCAAGGGAATTTTGTAAACAAACAAGTTATTGAAACCAGAGGCTTCTTGCATAAGAAGGCAAAACAAGTGCAACATAAAAACTTTCAGCATAAAACGAGGAAACTTGATATTATTGAGATACATAAGAACACTTTTCCCTATCTCATAGTAGCTTTCAGTATCATGCATAAACTTTGTAACTACCTCGGTGAATTACGCTCTAAGTTGCATGCCTAGATGAGCGAAAGTGGTTAAAATAGTACGGTGGGGCCCAGGGGCCACTCACGGGTAGACCCGTCGGCCGTCCTAACCACTTCCAGAACATCGGGACAAGAACGAGCGGCGTAATCGACAGGCAAAGGGATCAACTACATACACAAGTGAGTATGTATGCAAGCCACCATACAACAGTTTTCAGAGCCATTCAATCTAAAAAAAATAGAAATATTGCAACGCCATACGGCAAGATCCAAATATCCTAGATAGAGATAATAGTTTAGGATAGCTCCTCATACATCAAACATCAGAGTATCAGGCGGAAGCGGAAAACAAGATCCGAGTACGGATAAGAAGCAAATCGGCATAAGATGCCACATAAATAAACACATCCCGCCCACAGATCTCACGGATCCCCATCCCCGGAATCTCTACACCGCGTGATCGTTGCCAACATCATCTGTCTCCTCCACCCAGTATCCATCTTGCGAGTACACATGTTCATCTGAATCAAACAATTTATCATGTGAGACCCTAGGGGTACTCAGCAAGTCTTTATGCCTCTAAAGGGGACATAACCTGGGGTGATGCAATTGCAGCAAAAGATAATAACTAACAAGTCTATAGATACTCGCTAACCATCCGCCTAACCAGTGATAGACGGATGTCCGTTAATTAGTAACAACAGTTATAATAGTATAATTAACAGATCCATCCTCCTTCTCGCTTACCAACGAAAGCGTATTTAACAACCCATCCGTTGGCAGTTTTATTAACCATTCCATGAGTATTGCACTATTTACTAGTCAGGTACTTAGTCAACTTAAAAGCGGTACTTTAGTTATACTTGTCTATGATCGAGAAACTATGCTCCAAGTCGTCCATAACCGCGGACATGGCTTTCAGAAAGATTTACCCTGCAGGGGTGCACAAATAGCAACACACACTCGATCAACCTCGGAAAAACCAAATCAAAACCCAACGAGGCATTCACGACAAAGCGATCACAGAATTCAAAAATATTTCAGGGGGCCACCCCATTAAGCTACCCGCAACAAAGTTGGCCGGCTCCGAGACGGACCCAAGGTTTGCGTCAATGGCTGTAAACGACAGGGAACCCGAAAGTGTGACTGGGCTTGTCAATACCGCGAAAACACTCCGCATCCAAAATAGTACAGGTGCTCCACGCACAATCTTAAATAAAACAGTAAAGCATGGCATAAGTACAGGATAGTAACAAAACCCCAAACTACTTTGTGGCCCCAAGAAATAGAAATGAATCAAGTTTCAGCTCTGGGGTCCATAAGGCCTCCTTGATGTGGATAGTGCGAATAGTCAAGGAATAGGAATCAAGTACTGGGTCCCACGGACACAAGTGAGCATGAAAAACCAAATAGCAGATATTGCCCACCGGTGCCTCTTTCATTAGTTATCCCATTACTACTCAGGTTAAGTTGTTTAGGTACCTCATTATCCATCAGACACTCACATACCCTACACATGTTGTTCTATGACCCGCATGGATCAAACAACTCCTGTAGTAATGTCTCATGGGATAGAGGAACAAGCTTCAGTGGGGTTTAAAAATAAAGGCTATGCAGTACTTGGGATTCAATTTAATGCAATCACTGTTGGAGATATGCCCAAGAGGCAATAATAAAGTGGTTATTATTATATCTTTATGTTTATGATAAATGTTTACATCCCATGCTATAATTTTATTAACCGGAAACATTAATACTTGTGTGTTTTGTAAACATAAAAGAGCCCCTAGTAAGCCTCTTGTTGAACTAGCTTGTTGATTAATTGATGATCATGGTTTCCTGATCATGGACATTGGATGTGATTAATAACAAGGTTATATCATTAGGAGAATGATGTAATGGACACACACCCATAGTAAGCGTAGCATAAGATCAAGTCATTAAGTTCGTATTGCTGTAAGCTTTCAAATACATAGTAACCTAATCCTTCGACCATGAGGTTATGTTAATCACCATCACCGGATGGGTACTTTGATAACATCAAACGCCGCTTCGTAACTGGGTGGTTATAAAGGTGTCATTGGGTATTCTGAAAGTATGTGTTGAAGCGCATGAACCAAGATTGGGATTTGTCCATCCATATGATGGATAGATATGCTCTGGGCCCTCTCGGTGGAGTGTCATCTAGATAGCTTGCAAGCATGTGACTAGGTCACAAGGTATGACATAACATGGAACGAGTAAAGAGTACTTATCAGTAACGAGGTAGAAAGGTATGGAGATACCAACGATCAAACCTCGGATGAGTAGAATATCGCGAGACAAAGGGAATTGGTTTCGTATGTTAATTGGTTCAATCGATCACGAAGTAATCGTTGAGTATGTGGGAGCCATTATGGATCTCCAGATCCCGCTGATGGTTATTGATGGGAGAGGTGTCTTCATCATGTTCAGATATTCACGAACCGTAGGGTGACACACTTAAGGTTCAAGTTGTTTTAAGTAGATATGGAATATACGTTGGAGACCGAATGATGTTGAGTCTCGAATGGATCCGGGACATCACGAGGAGATCCGAATGGTCCTGAGAATAAGATTCATATATTGGGAATCATTTTCTAAGTTAGGAAATGTCTGAGTGTTTGTATGGAGATTCTAGAAGGTTTCGAATGTTCGAAGGTTCTAGAGGATTTCTTGAGTTTGCTTGAAAACCAAGAAAGGGAGCAAGGAGTCCAAGTGGGCAATACACGGATTCGTGGGGAGGAGGATTCTCCCCAACCCGCCCAGGAGGAGGGAGTCCTACTAGGACTCCTCTCAGCGCCTCCCTCCTTTAAATAGAAGGGAGGGGGCGCCCCCTCTTGCACCTTGTCTCATAACTCCCAATCTGCCGCCTCTCTCCTCCACCTTTCTTCTGCACAGGCATAGGCAAAGCCCTGCAGAATTCTCACCTCCACCACCACCACCACGCCGTCGTGCTGCTGGGATTCCGTGGAGAAGATCTACTACCTCCACTGTCATTGAACGAGGAGAGGAAGGTCTGCCGACCAAGACGCAGTGACCGTCATGGAAGCGCTGCCGGAACGCGGTGCCGGAAGGATCGTCCACACGATCTTGAGATCGGCAAGTGATCGACTACATCATCCACGAGATCTAATCTCGTTAACGCTTTCGGTTCTACGAGGGTTAGTACCGATCTATCTTGTTGCTCATGTCTAGTAGATTAGATCTTGGCTTTTATCTAGATTAGATCTGGGTTTTGTTCGTTCTTGCGGTAGAAATTTTTTGTTTTCCATGCTACGAACCCATCAGTGGTATCAGAGCCTTGTCTATGCGTAGATCTGTTGCACGAGTAGAACACAATGAGGTTGTGGGCGTTCGTGCTCGTGCCACCTTTTGCTATGTGTGTACTTTGCATCTTGCGGTATGGTGGGATGAAGCGGCTCGGGCTAACATTACATGTCATCATACATGATACTTGCTCCACGCTTGACGTGCAACTTGCTTTGCACAAGTGGCTTTGCGGGTGTCTGTCTCTCCCATAGTATATATCAAATCTACACTTTGCACTTGATAGCACTGGTATCAACGTTGTGGTTCAGTTTCGTAGGTAAGATGCGTTCTTAATCGAAAGCCCCAAGCCACGTAAAACTTGCAAAGAAAATTAGAGGCGTCTAACTTGTTTTTGCAGGGTTTTGTGATGTGATATGGCCTACATGTGATTGTGATTGTATTTGATGTATGCAATGATCCTTGTTGTAATATGGCAACCGACAGGAGCCTAATGGTTGTCTTTAATTCTGTTAAGACCTGCGTGTCTATTCATCTTGTAATAGCTTTGTTCCAAGTAGTTGTAATAGTTGCTAGTGATGATGGACAACCATGAAGCGGCGCCACGGACCTTGACGCAATGCTGGTCATGATGGAGATCATGTCCGTGCTTTGGAGATGGAGATCGAAGGCATAAGAAGAAAGGGCCATATCATATCACACAAATTATGAATTGCCTGTGATGTTAATCCTTTATGCATATTGTATTGCTTAGATCGTGACGGTAGCATTATAAGATGATCCCTCTCACTAAATATCAAGTAATAAAGTGTTCGTCCTTAGTTGGCACTGTTGCTAAGACTCGTCGTTTTGAAGCATCTCGTGATGATCGGGTGTGATAGAATCTACGTGTGCATACAACGGGTGCAAGCCAGATTTGCACATGCAGAAACTAAGGTTAATCTTGACGAGCCTAGCATGTACAGACATGGTCTCGGAACACGGAATACCGAAAGGTAGAGCATGAGTCATATGATTGATATGATGAACATGAAGATTGTTCGCCGATGAAGCTACATCATCTCACGTGATGATCGGACTTGGTGTAGTGGATTTGGTTCGTGTAATCACTAAAAACAACTCGAGGGATGTTGTTTTGAGTGGGAGTTCATTTGTAATTTGGATTAGTCAAACTCAATTTATCATAAACACAATCAAAGTGAATTTGCATAGTTTGTTGTAGTCATTGGCATCCGTTCACCACCTTACGCTTAGTTATAGTTGAGATAGTAGAACTATAGAAATTTCTGGATATTTTCTTTACGAACTGGTATCGTATTGTTTTGAGTGTCAATCTAAAGTTTAAAAGTCATATTGCAAACTTTCAGCAAACTCCGTTTACTCTGTGAAGTTTAATAAACAGTATTAAATCAAGAGTAACAATTCCAGTGTTAGTATCTAATGTATCATGTTTGCCTCCATGATTCTTGATACTCAAAAGATTGTTTTTGATATCAAGTTTATCTAAGAGTTGAAAGCAATGTTTCAGAAACCATCATATGTGAAAGGTATTGCGATATCTAAAACAATGTGTTGGTTACAACATGATAGAGTATATGTCCTCATATTTGATGAGAATTTGTGAAGGTTGGAGACGCTAGTCGTCCTAATCTTCCAAAAAGGTTTTGGAAAAGAAACATTATACTCGCAATTCACCTTTATAAGCTATAGTAGCTTGATCATGAAAGTTGTCATGATAAGGATGAATAGAAGATGTAAGTAAAATGTTTACTACACTAAAAGGTTACTAAAGAATGAAATTTTGAAAGAATACCAAACATTTGATGAAGGTGATCCACTTCAAAGTGCAAGTCCAAAGGTATTAGTATTTGACTATACACACTTTGTACTCTGTGTCATGTGAATGACACCACTATTGATGTTGATATATTCTTTTAAAAGAAAAGGAATTGTTGAAAGAGAATCTATAAAATATTTGGCAGAAAAGAAAAGATTGGAGATATCCAACTTAGGTATATAGAAGATACATGTTATGGCTATATTTCTTGGTTGTTAAACAATGTGGTTCTGCGGTATTGGATACCGAATTAGTTGGTATGAAGTGATATACAGGACAACACAATTCATGAGCTGCAATGGCCTAAGTAACTAGCAAGAGAATATGTGATGATGTTCATCGAAAACAAACAAAGGGTTGTTGTGTTGCTCGTTAACATCAAAGCTTGCCTTCAAGATTTGTTTCAATAATTGTTATTTTGATCAGGTATTATGACGACAAAAGGTTGTTCAAATAATTATAGTATTCCATAATAGATGGATGATATACAAGTCTGGTTGAAAAAATAACGACCATAAAACTAATGCTAAAATGTCGCAAGACAAATGATTGAAAGATCACTTGCAAAGTGACATCGCCGTTTAAATTATATTGAAAGGGATACATGAAGAAACTCCATGTTGATGGATTTTTGGAGTCTTTGATTTGATCAAAAGACGCTTGTGATACTTTCCTGGAGATAATTAAAACTCCGTTCGTAGGCCAAAAAGAGGAACGGACGACTAACTGATTGGAATTTGTACATATTGATGTATATAGTCCATTATGTGTAGTCGTGGGTGATGGATTTCAACTTCATATGCTTTCTCCGAAGATTTGAGTGAGTATATGTATATACTTACTCAATAAGGAAGAAGTATGAAACATTTGAAAATATTCAAAGACTTTCAAGATGAAGTGGAAAATCATTGTAACAAGAAAATAAAAGTTTATGATTGGATCATAAAGAAAGATATTTGAGTTACAAGTTTAGCAAAACACCTAAGATTTGAGGAATCGTTCCATGGATTTGCATTTCCCAAAACACCATAGGAGTATGAAGTGTTCAAGATATGTAATGAAACCTTGTTTGACATGGTAAGATCAAAGGTGTCATTTATAAAACTGCCATTATATTTTAAAGATTAAAGCTCTCGTGACTATCGCTTTTACACTGAAAAGAGCTCCATCGTGATCCGTTGAAATGACACCATATGAGTTGTGGTTTGGGATAAAACCCGAATTGTCTTTTCTTAAATTTTGGTATGCTATGCATAAGTGAAATGTTTACAACCAAAGTCGGATGAGCATGTCTTTGTAGGTTATTTCGAATAACCATTGGGTATTCCTCCATAACACCAAAGACAAAAGTGTTTGTCGCTTGGAACGTCAAGTTTCTTGAGAAGGAATTTTTCGTGAAAAGTTAAGTGGGAGGACAATAGAACTTTGACAAGGTTGTTGAACCTTGGCTAATATGTGCTGAGTTGCGCAGCGTCGGTAAGTGTCCCGGATGCAGCAACAATGCTCATGGCTCACGTGCCTCAAAGGTTGTGGTCATGGAGATCTAAGTTCCTATTGAACCAAGTAGGTCGGGTAAGTAATCAAATGCTAAGATTTGAGAGTTAAATCATTGTTGTTTGACAATGATGAACCAACTACATGCAAAGAAGCAATGATGGGCCCTGACTTCGTTAAGTGGCTTGAAGCCATAAAATCCGTGATAATTCCATACACGAGAAATCAAGCTTTGAATTTGAAAGACCCTCTGGAAAGGTGTAAGACCTTACAGTCGTATATGGATCTATAAAGAAATAGACATGGATGTTTCACATCTATGAAATAGTCGACATGTCGGAAAGAGTTTACGACAATGTTCAAGGAATTGACTATGATAAGATTTGATCTTTCATAGCGATATTTAGTCTGGACGGATTAATGTAGCAACCACTACATATATTTTGGTATATGGTAGTTGAACAAACAAAACAAGTTCTTCTAATAGAATGGTTACCTAGGACGTGTACATGACATGATCCAAAGGGTTTTGTTAATTCAAAGGATGCTAAAAGAGTATGCAAAACTTCAATGGTTGAAGTGAGCATCACGGAGTTGGAATCTTCACCGTGATGAAACCGTTAAAAGGTTTAATTTCATCAGAGACGATGAAGATGCTTGCATTTTGCAAGAAATTAAGTGGGAGCGCTAAGGCATATTTCTAATACATTATGTGAAAGACATATCGTTGATTAGAAATAATGTATCTTTTATTGACACAGGTTAAGAATTTCATTTCGATGAAAGACTTAGGCATAACCCAAGAATTAGGCATCAATGTCTATATGGATAGATTGAGGCGCTAATATGGTTTTGCCAAATGTACATAGATAAGATGTTGAATGAGTTCAATATGGAAACAACAAGAAAGGTTCTTGACTCACAGAAAGGACTGAATCAAGATTCAAGTGTGTTGACACTAGATTCAAGTGTTTTGACACTTGGTGAAATCACAAGAATATTTTGATCAATCATTCTTTGAGATGTACACATCCAGATATGTCCTATGCTCTAAATGTTGTGAGCATATACCAGAATGACTCATAAGATGATCATTGGACAATAGTAGGGATATTCCTATGATCTTTGGAAGAACTAAGAATATATTACTTATATAGTGGTGATAAATAGTTCATTGTAAATTGCTACATTGATACTAGTTTTGTCACAAATTAAGTTTATCTCAATTTAAACTATGGGTGGCACAATGTAATAGAAAGGAAGTTCCATAACGGATTTGGTTGAGTACCAAAGTTAAAACATTGTGACAGATACTACAACAAAAGGCTAAGTATGTGACTATTATTGTAGTAGCAAATGAGGGCATTTGCGTCAAGTAGTTTGTTATCAAACTAGGTGTGGTTCATAGCGGGATAATACTATGAAGATACATTGTATGACAATTGTATCAACATGATTTAATCCCAAGGAACTAAAGGTCTTACCAAAGGACCAAATTTATACAATGCCATCTCATTGGAGAATGAGTAATGCGTAGAGACGCAAGGACATGCAAATACACACGGACCTGTAAGTGTCGATCCAAGATTATGTTTACCACTAGCTATAGTGTCTATACAACACCAGAAAGCCATAGGTGTTGAATGCACAAGTTTTTTAACTAGATTATTGACTCTAGTGCAAGTGGGAGACTGTTGGAGATATGCCCAAGAGGCAATAATAAAGTGGTTATTATTATATCTTTATGTTTATGATAAATGTTTACATCCCATGCTATAATTGTATTAACTGGAAACATTAATACTTGTGTGTTTTGTAAACATAAAAGAGTCCCTAGTAAGCCTCTTGTTGAACTAGCTTGTTGATTAATTGATGATCATGGTTTCCTGATCATGGACATTGGATGTGATTAATAACAAGGTTATATCATTAGGAGAATGATGTAATGGACACACACCCATAGTAAGCGTAGCATAAGATCAAGTCATTAAGTTCGTATTGCTGTAAGCTTTCAAATACATAGTAACCTAATCCTTCGACCATGAGGTTATGTTAATCACCATCACCGGATGGGTACTTTGATAACATCAAACGCCGCTTCGTAACTGGGTGGTTATAAAGGTGTCATTGGGTATTCTGAAAGTATGTGTTGAAGCGCATGAACCAAGATTGGGATTTGTCCATCCATATGACGGATAGATATGCTCTGGGCCCTCTCGGTGGAGTGTCATCTAGATAGCTTGCAAGCATGTGACTAGGTCACAAGGGATGACATAACATGGAGCAGTAAAGAGTACTTATCGATGTGAGGTAGAAAGGTATGGAATCACGATCAAACCTCGGATGAGTAGAATATCGCGAGACAAAGGGAATTGGTTTCGTATGTTAATTGGTTCAATCGATCACGAAGTAATCATTGAGTATGTGGGAGCCGTTATGGATCTCCAGATCCCGCTGATGGTTATTGATGGGAGAGGTGTCTTCATCATGTCTGCATATTCACGAACCGTAGGGTGACACACTTAAGGTTTGAAGTTGTTTTAAGTAGATATGGAATATACGTTGGAGACCGAATGATGTTCGGAGTCTCGGAATGGATCTGGGACATCACGAGGAGATCCGGAATGGTCCGGAGAATAAGATTCATATATTGGGAATCATTTTCTAAGTTAGGAAATGTTCCAGAGTGTTTGTATGGAGATTCTAGAAGGTTTCGGAATGTTCTGGAAGGTTCTAGAGGATTTCTTGGGTTTGCTTGAAAACCAAGAAAGCGATCAAGGAGTCCAAGTGGGGAAATACACAGATTCGTGGGGGAGGAGGATTCCTCCCCCCAACCCGCCGGCCCAAGGAGGAGGGGAGTCCTACTAGGACTCCCTCCAGCGCGCCTCCCTCCTCAAATAGAAGGGAGGCGCCCTCTGCACCTTGTCTCATAACTCCCAATCGCCACCTCTCCTCCACCTTTCTTCTGCAGCATAGGCGAAGCCCTGCAATTCTCACCTCCACCACCACCACCACCCGTCGTCTGCTGGGATTCCGTGGAAGATCTACTACCTCCGCTGCTCACGGAACAGGGAGAGGAAGGTCTGCCGACTCGCGTGTGACCGTCATGGCCAGGAACGCGTCGCCGGAAGGATCGTCCACACGATCTTGAGATCGGCAAGTGATCGACTACATCATCCACGAGATCTAATCTCGTTAACGCTTTCGGTTCTACGAGGGTTAACACCGATCTATCTCGTTGCTCATGTCTAGTAGATTAGATCTTGGCTTTTATCTAGATTAGATCTGGGTTTTGTTCGTTCTTGCGGTAGATTTTTTTTGTTTTCCATGCTACGAACCCATCAATCACGACTCAATTATGCAAGAATAAGATAGAGGCAATAGGTACTATATGTATGCAAGCATGTGGTAGTGCTTGCCTGGCAGCTCAGTTGAAGCGAGAGACGGATCTGGGTAGTGCTCCTGGGATTCCTGATATATCCCCTGCTCGGCGTCTATTCGAAGAAGAACCAAATAAACAAGGACCAACATAAATAAAGTGCACAAGCATATGAATTAAAATGCGACAAGCAAACAAGCATGCCATGATGAATGATGCACAATTTACATGGCAATAAAGTAGCATGGCATGGGTGAGGTGTGGGGTACAAGAATAAAGCATTTTATTGAGTTTTAGCCATGTTTGCTCCCATATAAGTTGCTGTATACTTTATATTTATATGATGCATGCTGCAATTCGGAACATGGAATGCATAGTTAGAACGGGCTCGTCGCACTGATCGATTTAGACATATTATTTGTCGAATTTGGAGTTGTAGAATTAAAGTTATTAATTATTTAAGAAAAGGCATTTTTATTGCAATTTTAATCATCTCGAAAATTTAAAGTGTCCAAATAATATTTTGAATAGCATATTTGAATTCCTCACATTTTTTTGATTCCAAAACATATATCATTTGTATTATTTGGAATTACAAAACAAAAATTATTAAAAAAAGATTTAAATTCATATTTAAACATTTTCCAGAAATTGTTTTATTAAAACAGATATACACAGAAACTTTTTACACCCAGGTCATACCTAGCCACAGACACCGACGACTGGGTCGGCCGACTGGCGTAAACTTGATGGAAAAAAATTTGTACTGCATGAAACTAGCTGCGAGATCGACGGTGGACCCGGCCTTGACGGCCCACGTGCCAGCGGGGGAGTGGGGGTTGGCCATGCGGAGAAACTAGGACCGCGGGTTGAGAAGTACAAAAACCGGGTACCTATTCGTAAAAGTTTCACAGCGACGGACAGGTGGGGCCGGCTGGACCGCGGGTTGTGAGACAAAAAGGTTGGGGGTTTTCTGCAAGAAGTGCACGATCACTATTTTTCTTCCTCTGCGATTTACTGATGAAACTGACGGCGACAGCGCGCGCGGCGGGGATCGAACCCACGATCTGGCGTTCGCGCAGAGGGGTGGTGACCGCTAGGGCTGGCTGGTGTTGCTGTTAGGAAACGCGGGCGCTGCTAGGTAAGGCGTAAGCGGCGAGAGGACGGTCCTCGACGACGTGAGCTCGCCGCGCCGAGAGCGCTCGACGAAACGCACGGCGCGACCAGGCAACAGATCGGCAAGCGGAGGTGTCTAGGAGGGTCGGGCGCTCACCGGGAGTGGGTCGGTGGTGGCGGAACGGCTTGGGACGCAGGGGATCAGCGACGATGCAGACGGCCGGCGATTAGGGTTTGCGCATCGGTGTCGCGGATCTGCGGCAGGTCTGGGGCTTCTCCTCCTCGGTGACGTGGACAGGAGCGATGCAGGGGTTCTCCACGGTCCTCCTCGACACCTCAACGACCGCGCCTGCCGCCTCTAGGTTGGTGGATGGGGAGATGCCGACGGTGTTGTTGACGATCAGCGACGGAGGGAAGGGCAGCAAGGTGGAGGGGAGGAAGGGGAGGCGTAGGGGCCTGGGGAGATGGGGAGACGTGGGGGAGTAGGTAAGAAGAGGGGAGGAGGAGCTGCACATGGGAGGATCGGGTGGGAAAAGGTGGCTTCGGCCACCTTTTTGCTTCTCCTTCTCGTGCACGTCGTGGGAAGGCTATTGGGTCCGCAGCATAGAAAACAAAAAATTTCCTACGATGAGAACTATATGCCAAGATCTATCTACTAGATACAGAGCAACGGGTGGACATACATCCATGGAGAACTTACCCTCGAAGACAACGAGCTTTGTTAGCAGTAGGAACTCGTGGTTGATGTAGTCGCACACTTGCCGATCTCAAGATCGTGAGGAAGTCCGGCGCCCGCAACTCAGCAGTGCATCACTTTTCGCACACGCTCAAGCCACCGGACAACCTCCACCTCCTCGCTCCAGCGATCCAGTGAGCAAGCAACTCCTTCCGACTAAATGCCACTGGAACATGTATCTCGCTAATCCGAGACCATGGGGAATAATTCTAGAGGGAGAGAGATCCTTCACAAGGAGGTGTGTGGATGAAGGAGGAATGGGTGGCCTTTTATAGGAGGAGGGGGTGCCCCCTCTCTCCATGGCCGGCGGATGGGGGTGACCCCTCACCTCCCCCATTCATGTGGTGGTAACTCCTCCACATTAAAATGCCTCTTCACATTCCCTTTTAAAGTCTCCACTTTAAATGCATTAAACTTCTCCAAATTTAATGCTCTCTCATTTAATAAAACTCTTTTTATTAAATTTATTCAGAATTTTGTTAATTACTTTAATTAACAAACATTCACATATAGCCCCTTGCAATATTTCAATATCACATGTAGAAACACCTTCTGCAATTTCACCCGAAACAATTTCCGGTTTCTATTGAAACAATTCCTGTGCTTTGCAATTCTTTCGTCTGAAACATATGTGCTCCAAAATGGTGTCCGGTAACTCTTAAGTGTGCCACCCTATGGTTCGGAAATAATGCAGACATGATCGAGACCCTTCTCCGATCAATAATCAGCAGCGAGACCTGGAGATCCGTACTGACTCCTACACATTCAACGATGACTCCTGTGATCGTGAGAACCTTTAATGCTTGTAACTAAATCCCTTTGTCTCTCGATATATTACATGTCCGAGATTCGATCATCGGTATCTCCATACCTAGTTTGATCTAGATTCTGACATGCACTCTTTTCTTGTTCCGTGATATAACATTCTAGTGATCACATCACTTGCAAGCTATCCTAATGTGATATCACCGAGAGGGCCCAGTATATCTATCCGTCATCCGGATTGACAAATTCCACTCTTGATCCATGAGCCTCAACATAACACCTTCAGTAATCGAACCCATCTTTATAGTCACCCTGTTACGGTGTGACGTTTGATGTTATCAAGATACTCTTCCGGTGTTAGCAATTAACATGATCTCATGGTCTAAGGATAAAGATTACTTCGTATGATGTTATAGCAATATAAACATAATGACTTTATCATAATGCTATACTTCGGATGAATGTTCATCACATCATTTCACAAATGCTGTGACCTTGTTATTAACAACATCCAATGTCCATGATCAGGAAACCTTGATCATCTTGTTAATCAACAAGCTAGTCTACAAGAGAGGCATAACTAGGAACCCTTTTTGTTTATTAAACACACATGTATTGATGTTTCCTATCAATACAATTATAGCATGCAAAATAAACATCTATCATATACAAGGAATACATAATAACAACTTTATTATTGCCTCTCAGGGCATATTTCCTTCAGTCTCCCACTTGCACTAGAGACAATAATCTAGTTTATATAGTGATAAATCTAACACCCATGGAGTTCTGGTGTTGATCATGTTTTGCCCTAGGGAGTACTTTAGTCAACGGATCTGCTACATTCAGGTCCGTGTGTACTTTACGAATCTTTATATCTCCATCCTTGACATGCTCGCGGATGGAGTGAAACCGGCGCTTAATATGCTTGGAATTCTTGTGAGACCTTGGTTCCTTGGTGTTGGCTATGGCTCCATTATTGTCACAATAGATCACCATCGGGTCCAACGCACTAGGAACCACACCTAGTTCCGTTATGAACTCCTTCATCCAAACGCTTCTGCTTATACGAAGCGACAACATATTCCGCCTCGTCGTTGATCCAGCCACCACGGGTTGTTTGGAGCTCCTCCAACTAAGTCTTGCTCCGTTCAAGAGAAAATCATTATCCGGATTGAGACTTAGAGTCATCTGGATCAGTGTCAAAGCTAGCATCGACATAACACTTAGCGACTAGCTCTTCTTCACCTCCGTATACAAGAAACATATCCTTAGTTCTTCTCAAGTACTTAAGGATGTTCTTTACCGCTATCCAGTGTTCTGAACCTGGATCAGATTGGTACCTACTAGTCAAACTAATAGCATGTGCCACATCCGGTCTTGTACATAGCATGGCATACATTATAGAGCCTATGGCTGAGGCATAGGGGATCTTATCCATTATCTCTCTTTCTTCCCCCGTAGCCGGACATTGAGTCTTACTTAATGTCTTGCCTTGCAACATAGGTAAGTACCCCTTCTTACTTCCGTCCATATTAAACTTCTTTAATATCTTATCAAGGTATGTACTCTGCGATAGCCCAATTAGGCGTCTTGATCTATCTCTATAGATTTTAATGCCTAATATATATGAAGCTTCACCAAGGTCTTTCATCGAAAATTTCTTTGTTTAGATAACTTTTAACCTTTGTTTAAAGATCTATATCATTTCCAATCAATAATATGTCATCCACATTTTATATCAGAAATGCCACATTGCTCCCACTCACTTTCTTGTAAATACAAGCCTCTCCATAAGTTTGGACAAATCCAAACTCTTTGATCGCCTCATCAAAGCGGAGATTCCAACTCCGGGATGCTTGCTTCAGTCCATAGATGGATCGCTGAAGTTTGCACACCTTATTAGCATCCTTAGGATCGACAAAACCCTTAGGTTGTATCATATACAACTCTTCTTCAATATTACCATTGAGGAACGCAGTTTTGACATCCATCTGCCATATTTCATAATCGAAATATGCAGCAATTGCTAACATAATCCTAACCGACTTAAGCATCGCTACGGGAGAGAATGTCTCATCATAGTCAAATCCTTGAATTTGTTGAAACCCCTTTGCGACAAGTCGAGCCTTATAGATGGTTACATTACCATCAACATCAGTTTTTCTTTTGAAAATCCATTTATTCTCAACGGCCTTTCGATCGTGAGGTAAGTCCACCAAGGTCCAAACCTGGTTTTCGTACATGGATTCCATCTCGGATTTCATGGCTTCTAGCCATTTGTTGGAATCAAGGCTCATCATCGCTTCTTCATACATCGCAGGGTCATCTATTTCATCAATCATGAAATTCATAACAGGATTGCCGTACGGTTCAGGAGCTGCACGTGTCCTGCTTGACCTACGAGGTTCGGTAGTGTCCTCTTTCGGAGTTTCATGATCAATATCATTAGCTCTCTCTTCATTAGGTGATGTCAACTCCGAAACAACTTCTGGAGCTGCGCTACTCGCCATTTCATGAAGAGAAGGTTCAATAACCTCTTCGAGTTCTACCTCCCGACTACTCACACCTTTCACGAGAAACTCCTTCTCAACAAAGGATCCATTCTTGGCAACAAAGACCTTGCCCTCGGATCTGTGATAGAAGGTATACCCAATCATTTCCTTAGGGTATCCTATGAAGACGCATTTTTCCGCTTTGGGTTCGAGTTTATCCGGTTGAAGTTTCTTCACATAAACATCGCATCCCCAAACTTTAAGAAATGACAGCTTAGGTTTGTTTCCAAACCATAATTCATACGGTGTCTTTTCAACGGATTTAGATGGTGCCCTATTTAAAGTGAATGCAGCGGTTTCCAGTGCATAACCCCAAAATGACAATGGCAAGTCAGTCAGAGACATCATAGATCGAACCATATCCAATAAAGTACGATTATGACGTTCTGACACACCATTACGTTGTGGTGTTCCGGCAGGCGTGAGTTGTGAAACTATTCCACAATCTTTCATATGTGTGCTAAACTCGTAACTAAGATACTCTCCTCCACGGTCGGACCGCAGAAATTTGATCTTTCTGTTACGATGATTTTCCACTTCATTCTGAAATTCTTTGAACCTTTCAAAGGTTTCAGACTTATGTTTCATCAAATAGATATACCCGTATCTACTCAAATCATCCGTGAAAGTAACAAAATAACGATATCCACCTCGCGCCGACACACTCATTGGTCCACACACATCAGTATGTATGATTTCCAATAAATCTGTCGCCCGTTCCATTGAACCGGAAAATGGCGTTCTAGTCATATTGCCCATAGGCATGGCTCACATGTATCAAATGATTCAAAATCAAGTGATTCCAAAAGTCCATCAGGATGGAGTTTCTTCATGCGTTTAATGCCAATATGACCTAGACGGTAGTGCCACATATATGTAGATATATCATTATCAAGTTTAATCCTTTTAGCATCAACATTATGAATATGTGTAATACTACTATCGAGATCCAACAGAAATAAACCATTCAACATAGGTGCATGACCATAAAAGATATTATTCATATAAATCGAACAACCATTGTTTTCAGACTTAAACGAATAACCACTTTGCATCAAACACGATCCGGATACAATGCTCATGCTCAGTGCAGGCACCAAATAACAATTATTCAAGTTTATAACTAATCCCGACGGCATATGGAGAGGTAGCGTTCCGACGGCGATCACATCAACTCTTGATCCATTGCCGACCCGCATCATGACCTCATCCCTTGCTAGTTGTCGCTTGTTCCACAGCCCCTGAACCGAGTTACATGTATTAGCAACCGATCCCGTATCAAATACCCAGGTGCTATTGCGAGTACTAGTCAAGTACACATCAATAACATGTATATCACATATACCTTTGTTTGCCTTGCCGGCCTTCTTGTCCGCCAAATACTAGGGGCAGTTGCGCTTCCAATGGCCAGTCCCCTTGCAATAGTAGCACTCGGTGTCAGACTTATGGCCAGCTCGGGGTTTCTTTTCGGTAGCAGCAGTTGCCGCCCTTCTTTCCTTCTGCCTTTCTTGTCCTTCTTGAAACCGGTGGTCTTATTGATCATCAACACTTGATGTTCTTTCCTAATCTCCACTTCGGTCTTAAGCATTGTGAAGCTCGGAAGAGACTTCTTCATGCCCTGCATATTATAGTTCATCACGAAGCTCTTGTAGCTAGGTGGCAGAGATTGGAGAACACGATGTATGCCTAAGTCAGTGGGAATCGTTATTCCCAGACACAAGCTTATCAGCGTACCCAAACATTTTGAGTACGTGCTCACTAACGGAGCTGTTTTCCTCCATCATGCAGCTAAAGAACTTTTCTATAGCATTATAACTCTCTACGGCGGCATGGGTATCGAAAATCATTTTCAGTTCTCCCATGGTATCAAAGGCATTGCCATTTTCGAAACGCTTTCGAAGTTCTGGCTCTAACCCATACAGTATGCCGCAATGAACTAAGTTGTGGTCCTCCTGACGAGTTATATAGACGTTCTTTTCCTCGTCAGGGGCATCAGGAGCTGGTGGGGGGCCTAGCGGCGCATCTAGCACATATTGCTTTTGTGCAGTAGTGAGGAGAATCCTCAAATTCATAGCCCAGTTGGTGAAGTTGCTACCATTCGCAGCAAGTTTCTCTTTCTCCATGAACACATTGAAATTAAAAGCAGGTGGTGCCATCTACAACAGAATTTTAAAGTATATTTAGACTAAGTTTATGATAGATTGAGTTCAACTAATCCAAATTACTAATGAACTCCCACTCAAAAACGACATCCCTCGTGTCCTTTTGGTGATTACATGAACCAAATCCACTACACCAAGTCCGATCATCACGTGAGTCGGTGTAGCTTCAAAGGCGAGCATCTATATGGGCATAACTATATGACTCATGCTTAACCTTTTGGTCCGTGTTCCGAGGCCATGTCTGTACATGCTAGGCTCATCAAGTAAGAACCTTAGTATTTGCGTGTGTAAAACTGTCTTACACCCGTTGTATGAAAGCGTAGAGTCGAGAACACCCGATCATCACGTGATGCCTCAAAACACGATCCACAAAACGGTGCATACTTAAGGAAGAACACATTTTATCTTGATATCTAAATGAGGGATCATCTTATAATGCTACCAAAAGCGCCAAACTAGCAATATAAGATGCTAATGTGTGAAGTGAGGTGATATGGTCCATGCATTTGATCTCTATCATTTGCATCGTGGTGTGATCTCTATCATTCCTTTGTGTGTAAGGCCAAGGTCTATGGAACTTACACGTTAAGTGAGTTGTAAGAGTATCTATCATACATCTAGTTACAACAATACCATATCAAAACACTAGCCCAGCAACGATCTAAACTAGACGCCTCTAATTATCAATTGCAAGTTTTACGTGGCTTAGGGCTTTCGGAGATAGAACCGGTCTAACCTATGAACATGAACCACAACGAGGATAACCAAGTTATTAGCAACTCGTTGTAAATCAGATATTGACTATAGTAGGAGAGACAGACACCCGCCAGCCACTTATGCAAAACAAGTTGCATGTCAATGGAACCGGTCTCATGTACGATGACATGTAAGGTTGGTCTGGGCCGCTTCATCCCACTATGCCACCAATATCCAAAGTACATAGAAGATGCAATAACATGATCATCATCGCCCACATATAAACATATGTGTACTACCCGTGCAAAGCACCTACGCATAGATCAGGCTCTGATACCACGTTGGGTCATGACATAGAAAACAAAAAAATTCCTACGATGAGAACTATACACCAAGATCTATCTACTAGATACAGAGCAACGGGTGGACATACATCCATGGAGAACTTACCCTCGAAGACAACGAGCTTTGTTGACGAGTAGGAACTCGTGGTTGATGTAGTCGTACACTTGCCGATCTCAAGACCGTGAGGAAGTCCGAGCGCCGCAACTCAGCACAGCGCACGTTCAAGTCACACCGGACAACCTCCACCTCCTCGCTCCAGTGATCCAGCGGCAAGCGAACTCCTTCCGCATTTAAATGCTACCGGGAACATGTATCTCGCTAATCCGAGACCATGGGGGAATAATTCTAGAGGGGGAGAGAGATCCTTCACAAGGAGGTGTGTGGATGAAGGAGGGAATGGGTGGCCTTTTATAGGAGGAGGGGGGTGCCCTCTCTCTCCATGGCCGACGCATGGGGGGGTGACCCCTCACCTCCCCCATTCATGTGGTGGTAACTCCTCCACATTAAAATGCCTCTTCACATTCCCTTTTAAAGTCTCCACTTTAAATGCATTAAACTTCTCCAAATTTAATGCTCTCTCATTTAATAAAACTCTTTTTATTAAATTTATTCAGAATTTTGTTAATTACTTTAATTAACAAATATTCACATATAGCCCCTTGCAATATTTCAATATCACATGCAGAAACACCTTCTGCAATTTCACTCGAAACAATTTCCGGTTTCTATTGAAACAATTCCTGCGCTTTGCAATTCTTTAAATCAAAACATATGTGCTCCAAAATGGTGTCCGGTAACTCTTAAGTGTGCCACCCTATGGTTCGCGAATAATGCAGACATGATCGAGACCCTTCTCCGATCAATAATCAGCAGCGGGACCTGGAGATCCGTACTGACTCCTACACATTCAACGATGACTCCTATGATCGTGAGAATCTTTAACGCTTGTAACTAAATCCCTTTGTCTCTCGATATATTACATGTCCGAGATTCGATCATCGGTATCTCCATACCTAGTTTGATCTCGTTACCGACATGCACTCTTTTCTCGTTCCCGTGATATAACATTCTAGTGATCACATCACTTGCTTGCAAGCTATCCTAATGTGATATTACCGAGAGGGCCCAGAGTATATCTATCCGTCATCTAGATTGAGAAATTCCACTCTTGATCCATGAGCCTCAACATAACACCTCCGTAGTACTGAACCCATCTTTATAGTCACCCTATTACTGTGTGATGTTTGATGTTATCAAGATACTCTTCTGATGTTAGCAATTAACATGATCTCATGGTCTAAGGATAAAGATTACTTCGTATGATGTTATAGCAATATAAACATAATGACTTGATCGTAATGCTATACTTCGGATGAATGTTCATCACATCATTTCACAAATGTTGTGACCTTGTTATTAACAACATCCAATGTCCATGATCAGGAAACCTTGATCATCTTGTTAATCAACAAGCTAGTCTACAAGAGAGGCATAACTAGGAACCCTTTTTGTTTATTAAACACACATGTATTGATGTTTCCTATCAATACAATTATAGCATGCAAAATAAACATCTATCATATACAAGGAATACATAATAACAACTTTATTATTGCCTCTCAGGGCATATTTCCTTGATCCCACTTGCACTAGAGACAATAATCTAGTTTATATAGTGATAAATCTAACACCCATGGAGTTCTGGTGTTGATCATGTTTTGCCCTAGGGAGTACTTTAGTCAACGGATCTGCTACATTCAGGTCCGTGTGTACTTTACAAATCTTTATATCTTCATCCTTGACATGCTCGCGGATGGAGTGAAACCGGCGCTTAATATGCTTGGAATTCTTGTGAGACCTTGGTTCCTTGGCGTTGGCTATGGCTCCATTATTGTCACAATAGATCACCATTGGGTCCAACGCACTAGGAACCACACCTAGTTCCGTTATGAACTCCTTCATCCAAACCGCTTCTGCTGGCTTCGAAGCGAGAACATATTCCGCCTCCGTCGTTGATCTAGCCACCACAGGTTGTTTGGATCTCCTCCAACTAAGTGCTGCTCCGTTCAAGAGAAATACGTATCCGGATTGAGACTTAGAGTCATCCGGATCAGTGTCAAAGCTAGCATCGACATAACACTTAGCGACTAGCTCTTCTTCACCTTCGTATACAAGAAACATATCCTTAGTTCTTCTCAAGTACTTAAGGATGTTCTTTACCGCTATCCAGTGTTCTGAACCTGGATCAGATTGGTACCTACTAGTCAAACTAATAGCATGTGCCACATCCGGTCTTGTACATAGCATGGCATACATTATAGAGCCTATGGCTGAGGCATAGGGGATCTTATCCATTATCTCTCTTTCTTCGCCGTGGCGGACTTTGAGTCTTACTCAATGTCTTGCCTTGCAACATAGGTAAGTACCCTTCTTACTTCATCCATATTAAACTTCTTTAATATCTTATCAAGGTATGTACTCTGCGATAGCCCAATTAGGCGTCTTGATCTATCTCTATAGATTTTAATGCCTAATATATATGAAGCTTCACCAAGGTCTTTCATCGAAAATTTGCTGTTTAGATAACTTTTAACACTGTTTAAAAGATCTATATCATTTCCAATCAATAATATGTCATCCACATATAATATCAGAAATGCCACATTGCTCCCACTCACTTTCTTGTAAATACAAGCCTCTCCATAAGTTTTGACAAATCCAAACTCTTTGATCACCTCATCAAAGCGAAGATTCCAACTCCGAGATGCTTGCTTCAGTCCATAGATGGATCGCTGAAGTTTGCACACCTTATCAGCATCCTTAGGATCGACAAAACCCTTAGGTTGTATCATATACAACTCTTCTTCAATATTACCATTGAGGAACGCAGTTTTGACATCCATCTGCCATATTTCATAATCGAAATATGCAGCAATTGCTAACATAATCCTAACCGACTTAAGCATCGCTACGGGAGAGAATGTCTCATCGTAGTCAACTCCTTGAATTTGTCGAAACCCCTTTGCGACAAGTCGAGCCTTATAGATGGTTACATTACCATCAGCATCAGTTTAACTTTTGAAAATCCATTTATTCTCAACGGCCTTTCGATCGTGAGGTAAGTCCACCAAGGTCCAAACCTGGTTTTCGTACATGGATTCCATCTCGAATTTCATGGCTTCTAGCCATTTGTTGGAATCAAGTCTCATCATCGCTTCTTCATACGTCGCAGGGTCATCTATTTCATCAATCATGAAATTCATAACAGGATTGCCGTACGGTTCAGGAGCTGCACGTGTCCTGCTTGACCTGCGAGGTTCGGGAGCCTTGCATAAAAGTTATTGATAATAATATTGTTGGGGAGCTCATGAATGGGACATTTGAGCATTAGTAACTTCAATCTCCCCCAAGCTTGAGCTGTATTCTCTCCATCAAGAGGCCAAAAGTTGTATATTTGATTCCGATCTTTATGAATCTCACTAGGAGGATAAAACTTTGAATAAAAGAGAGGCACTATTTACTCCTATTCCAGAGCTTGACCATTCTTCAGCAGCTTATACCATTTCTCAACTCTTCCTTTCAGTGATAATGAGAATAACTTGTTCTTAACTTGATCTATAGTAATACCTGCACACTTGAACAACCCGCATAATTCGTGTATAAAGAGTAAATGATCACCGAGATGGACAGTTCCATCCCCAATATAGTAGTTATCCATAACACGATCAATAATTCTTGTAGGTATTTTCAAAACATCATTCTCAGCAGGTGGTGGATTATCTACTACCTTAGCAGTGGTAGTAGCATTAGCAAATAAGAAACTCAGCGAATTATCCATAACGAAAATAAAGCAACTAACAGAAGTAAACAATACTCATAGTAGAAGTTTCCTTTACCAGTTCCACTCTCCAATAGCGCTTCACTCCCCGGCAATGGCGCCAGAAAATAGTCTTGATGACCCACAAGTATAGGGGGTGTATCGCAGTATTTTCGATAAGTAAGAGTGTCGAACCCAACGAGGAGCAGAAGGTGCTGGCTTGTGGTATGGATCAGGAATTCTCTTCAAATACTTAGCAAACGGATTTTTAGGGGTTTTTGATATAGCAAGTAAACAAAGTACGAGTAAATAAAAGACAGTAGGAATAAATGCAGCAAGTGGACCAATCCTTTATGCAGCAAAGGACAAGCCGGTTGTACTTCTCCCATGTCCTCAAGAACAAAACGAACTACTCACAAGACATCATATGGATCATGATCAGAGATGGAATAATGATGTATAACAATGAACATAAACAATAATTCAATGGTTCACTCAATAGCATCAACTACAAAGAGTAATCAACACCGAGAAAGTTTCCCCTATGAACTAATGCAAGATTCAACTCAATTGTTATAGCAATATGGAGATGGTGATGAGGGTGCTGATGGTGGTGATGATGATGATCCCGATGAAGTCCAGCTTGATGGTGGTGTTGATGGCGACGATCTCCCCTCTTCGGGAAGGAATTCCCCCAGAATCATCTGCCGGAGAGATCTTCTCTCTCGGTGTTTTCCGCAGAGGCGGCAGAATCTTCTGTGGTTGCTCCCGAGTCTTAGGGTTTCGGAGGATGATATATGCTGGAGGAGAGGTGGAGTGGGCGCGGCCACACCACCTCCGTAGCGCCTAGGGTCGCCACGCCATGGGGTGGTGTGGGCCCCCTATGGCCCATCTCCACTCCATCTTCTGGCATCCTTAGTATTCTGGAAAAATAGGATTTTCGTATATTTTCCCGGATTTTCTGATCTTCGAATTTTGCCTCCAAACGACCTTTTCCATCAGAATCCTAACTGCAGCGGTCCATGCTCCAAAAGTCATCAACCATGCAAAAATAGATGAAATAACATAAGTATCACCTCTCAATATGAAATATATCAATGAATAATAGTGAATTAAGACATAGAATAGTGATGCAAAATGGACGTATCAAGGAGTCAAGGACATCTTCACAAGGGGAGTCCCTCATAACCAATCTCTTTACTTTGTTATTTTTGTTTTGCTTAGTTCACTTTTGCTTTGTTTGCTTGTTTCTTTATCAAAAAGACACAAAAAATTAGTTTTACTAGTTTGCTTTCTTTATTAAAAACACAAAAAATGACTACTCTGGAAAATACTAAGTTGTGTGACTTCACTAGCACCAACAACAATGATTTCATGAGCACACCTATTGCTCCACCTGTTCCTGAAGCTACTTTCTTTGAAATAAAACCTGCATTACTCAATCTTTTTATGAGAGAACAATTTTCTGGTATTGGTAATGAAGATGTTGCTGCTCATCTAAATAACTTTGTTGAACTTTGTGAGATGCAGAAGCATAGGTATATAGATGGAGATATCATTAAGCTTAAATTGTTTCCTTTCTCTTTGAGAGGAAAACCTAAAGAATGGTTGAATTCCTTAACTAGGAATAGTATTGATTCTTGGACTAAATGCAAGGATGCTTTCATTGGAAAATACTATCCTCTTGCTAAGATTATATCTATGAGAAGTGAAATAATGAAATTTAAACAATCTGATAATGAACATGTTGCTCAAGCTTGGGAAAGAATGAAATCTTTGGTAAAGAATTTTCCCACTCGTGGACTGACTGCTTGGATGATTATCCAAACCTTTTATGCAGGATTGAACTATTCTTCAAGAAATCTATTGGATTCTGCTGCTGGAGGTACCTTTATGACCATTACTTTGGGTGCTACGACAAAGCTTCTGGATAATATGATGGTTAACTATTCTGAATGGCATACTGAAAGAGCTCCACAAGGTAAGAAGGTAAATTATGTTGAAGAGACCTCTTCCTTGAGTGATAAAATTGATGTTATTATGTCTATGCTTGTTAATGAGAAAGCTCATATTGATCCAAATCATGTCTCCTTAGACTCTTTGGTTGCTCAAGAAGAGCAAGTTGATGTGAACTTTATAAGAAATAATAATTTTGGCAACAATGCTTATGGTAATAACAATTATAGGCCCTACCCTCCTAATAATACTTATGGTTATAATGGCAAACCTGGAATACCTAGTGAAGGAAGAATCTTAGAAATTGAAAGATCCACTAAGAACTTCATGCAAATGCAATATGAACAAAATATATTATTTACTAAGACTATGGAGGAACAGTCTACCATTTTGAAGAATATTATCCATCAACTTGAGAGTTTAAATAGGGAAATTCCTAGTTTACAATTGAAACTTTCTAATGCTAAAAGAAATATATCATCTTTGTCTGAAGCACAGTCCTCTTTGATTAATAAAATGGTTGCTAAACCTGAAACTATTAATAATCCCTTTGCTGCTACTAATGCCATACAAGTAAGAATTGATGAAAATGTTAGACTATTAGCTGAATTGCATGCTAAATGGGAAAGAGAAGATGAAATTGCTAGAAACATTAGTGTTTCTACTATCACTACCACTAGTGTTGAAGCTAGTAATAGCTCTACTACTTTAAATGATAATTATGATTTTGATCTTGATGGTTGCAACATCTCTGAAGTTATTAAGTTCCTACAAAAGCTTGCTAAAAGTCCTAATGCTAGTGCTATGAATATGGCCTTTACAAAACACATTACTGGTGCTCTCATAAAAATTAAAGAAGAAAAGATGAAACATAAAGCTTCTATTCCTATAAAACAAGAAGATGGTTGGGAACCCATCATTAATATGAAAGTGAATGATTTTGATTTCAAAGCTTTATGTGATCTTGATAGTAGTGTTTCTATTATGCCTAGAAGGATTTATGATATGCTTGATTTGCCACCATTGGAAGATTGTTATTTGAATGTCCCACTTGATGATAATGCTAAAAATAAACTCATGGGGAGTATTATTGATGTTCTTATTATGGTTAACAATGCCTATGTCCCCGTTGATTTCTATGTTTTGGATGTTGAATGCAATGCTTCTTGTCCTATTACCTTGGGAAGACCTTTTCTTAGAACTGCTGGTGCCATTATTGATATGAAAGAAGGCACCATTAAATATCAACTCCCACTCAAGAAAGGTATAGACCACTTCCCTAATAAGAGAGAGAAGATTTATTTTTCCTCTCCTATGAAAACAAAATTTGCTCTTAATGCTTCTTCATTTGAGAACACTTGATTCTTTTTCTTGCTTCTTATGCCTAACTTAAAGGCGTTAAAGAAAAGTACTTATTAGGAGATAACCCAAAAATTTTAGATGAGTCTTGGAAGTTATTTCTTCAGTAATAACTTCTTCTTATCCTTTTTATTTGCTTTTTGTGCCAAGAGTAACCTCTAATGAGAGAGAAGTAATGATTGGAAAAGTTGCTGTCCCGAAACAGATTTCTGTGCTTCACCATAAAAATTTGTGTAAAATCTCTGTACATCCTTTTGAGGCGTGCATTTTGTGCTTCTGCCCCAGGTTGTTATCTAACTTTCGTTAGTTCAACACTTTTCGATTTGAGCAACAGAAGGTCTTCGAAAAAATTCATCTTTACCTGCTTTGATGCATTTTGATTTCCATTATTTGCATTTGCTTCTTGTTGGTTCCTTTTTGAGTTCTTTTGGGGAATTGAGATTTTTGAGGGAAGTGCTATAGTATCTTGTGTTAATGGAAGTTTTATTGGTGTTGGAACTGAACCTAAAAGACTTATTATCTTGAGTGCACTAATGTTGCTAATAAGATTGTGTGAAGTTTTGTATGAAGGAAAAATTTCAGGTGTATGGAAGGAATGAGTAATGAGATGAAAGATGGACGAAAGCTCAAGATTGGATATGCCACGCGTGCCACCCCAAGAAATATTCAAGAAGTACAAGCGTCAAAGCTTGGGGATGCCCAAGGCATCCCCTTCATAAAAAAATCCAGCTTTCTTCCAAACACTTTATTTTTATTGTTTCATGCACAGTTGTGTTGTTCTTGGAGCGTCTTCTTTTTCTTTTTTGTTTTGGTTTTTCGTTTGCTTGGTTTTCTTAGTTTTTTGAATAAATTGGTTGGACCCCCTCTTTCATGCATTGGTTTTCAAATAGTTTGGTTTGGATCCGGAAAAGAGTAGGAAAGTTCATGCTTAAGTGGTAAAGAGAGCTTGTTTTTTTACTGTGGCCCATGCTTTGTCATGCCATGCTTGATATTGTTTTGGCTTTATGCTTAGTATTCTTTGTTGTAGCATTACTTGTTATAAACAATTGAGATTGCTTAATGTGCCTTGGAAGAATCATGCGTTGTTTTAGCATATTAAAGCGTAGTATTGTGGTATTCTCCTTTGATGTTGTATTTGGGTTGACTTGGCACATGCTCGCACCATGTTATGACTGTCCAAAGTCACCATAGCCTTTATGATCCTTTAGTTTTCAACTTGTAGTATCACTTTATGCTTTGATTAATGATGTTTTGTCGCTTTGCATGATTATGGCCATTATTTCTCTCTTAGTTGGTCGCTCCCAGTCTTTTGCTAGCCTCCATAACCAAGTATGAGTTCCACTCATGCATCCAACTCCTAAAACCAAGTTATTCCAAAGAGTCCACCATACCTACCTATTAGCATATGTTATTCCAAGTATATTCATGTTTTTATCTACCTTCCGAATTAAACTTGTTATGAGAAAACTAGTGATTAAAGCTCTCACGAACTTGATGGCACGTTTTACTTTTCTTGCCCTTAATAAACTTGAACCATTGTGTCGTCTATGTTGTATATGCTTGCACTTATATGTTGGGGATTAGCAGAACCATGTTGTCATGGGGAACGCTTTCAACATTGCACTTGTACTTTGTACCTAGTTGCTATCATGCTCTTTTGTATATGGATGTCGTCGGTGTGAAATGGAAGGGGAGCTTGTAAGTCGATGGAGTTATGTATGTGTGTTAGAGAAATGCCTGGGCCGCTGGTCTAATCCATGTCGTCATGTGTGTTAGAAAAAAAAAGAGATATGAGAAAAGAGGAAAGAGAGAAAAAAGCACCATTTCCCATGGTAAATAAGAAGATTGCTGGGATGCTCGTTGTCTGCTTGCCTTGTCATTTTGATATGGGGATTCTTCCGTATCATCGGGCAAGGGGTACCCCGTTGGCGGTTCTCTATGATATACATGTACTTACTATGACAAGAACTTACCAGTAACTAAACTTGAGTAGCATGAGGAGCGGCCCTCGTATTCAAGGGACATGAGATTTCCAACTTATACTTCGTCAAGCATATACACCATAGTTTGTTCACTTTAACCTTAATCACTTCAAGATGCTTATGATAGGGGCAATGAGAGCTAAAAGCTAATAAGTACCATAATTTTTGGAAGCTCTTTATGAAACTTGAATCCCTACTTCCTTCTATGAAGGCCCTTTCTTTTACTTTTATGTTGAGTCTCCACCTTCTATCTTTATGCACCTACTTTGAGAGCATAGTGGCCATTCTTAGTTCTATGTGCATTGTCCCAAGACTTGTTGATTGATGCATAACTTTGATATTGCTTGTTTTAAACTATTTTTATCTAGTCACTCTTATGAACTTTGAAGGTGTCCTATGCATTTATGTTTGTTACTCTATGAGGGACAAGCTGAATGCTACTGTGCTATGTTTTCTTTATGTGAAACAAACAAACGTCTTACAAAGCATTGTTATTCATGAATCTTTTGTTTGTGCCTTTTCATGTTGCAACATAGTTGCTTTGTCTTATTGTTAGAACTTTATCTCTCATGTTATGATTGAAGTACTATGATCCTAGCTATCAATGTTTTACAAATACTTTGATCAAGTTTATGATGGTGCATGTCACCTAAAAAATTATTCTTTATTTTTATCACTTTCCTACTCGAGGACGAGAAGGAGTTAAGCTTGGGGATGTTGATATGTTGCTAACGTATCCATAATTTTTTATGTTCCATGCTTGGTTTTATCTACTTTCTTGTGTTTTGTCTACATTTTGGAGTACTTTTTATACACTTTCTTGGACTAACCTATTAACAAGAGCCATAGTGCCAGCTGCCTATTTTCTGCTTTTTTTTGGTTCCAAGAAAGTCAGAAAATGAATATTCTCGGAATTGTACGGGACAAAAGCCAAAGTAGTTTTTTCACCGAGGGACACAAGGAGCCAGAATACGAGACGGAGAGGGGCCAGGGGGCGCCACGCCACCTGGCCACACGGCCCAGCCTGGCCCACGCCAGGGGGTGGTCTGGCCTCCTCCGGCACCCCCTCGGCCTCCTCTTTCGCCTATAAGATTCCTCTGATACAGAAACCCTAAGTACCCGATCAAAATTCCACGAAAGATTCTATAGCCGCCGTCATCTCCATCCCTAGATCGAGAGGGATCTGAAGCTCTTCCCGGCACCCTGCCGGAGAGGGGAATTCACCCTGGAGGCCTTCTTCATCACCATGCAAGCCTCCGGTGTGATGCGTGAGTAGTTCATCTCTGGACTACGGGTCCATGTAGTAGCTAGATGGCTAGTTCTTCTCCTTTGTGCTATCATGTTTAGATCTTGTGAGCTCCGTTCATGATCAAGATCATCTATTTGTAATCCTACATGTTGTGTTTGCGGGGATCCGATGGATATTGAGATGCTATTTCAGATTGATTATTGATTATATCATGTCTTTGTTATTTGTGATCTTGCATGCTTTCTGTTGTTAGTAGCTATCTTGGCCAAGTAGATCCTAGCAACTCCAATAGTTAGTATTTATGCTCGATAGTGGGTTCATGCCTCTAGTAATCTGGGGAAAGTGACAGAAATCTCTAAGGTACTAGATGTGTTGTTGCTACTAGGGAGAAAACAACAATCCTTTGTTCATAGAACAATCGTATTGTTTACTTTACACGCAATGCGTAATGCAATTATCCGTTGCTTGCAACTTAATACTAGAGGGGGTTCAGATGATAACCTGAAGGTGGATTATTAGTCATAGATGCAGTTGGATTACGGTTTATGTATAATGTTGTAATGCCCAATCAACTCTCAAAGGAGTCAAGATGAGTAGTATATGCATGTATCCTTTCTCGATGTTTGTCAATTGCCCCGCTATAATTTGTTCACCCAACATGTCTTCTATCTTAAGGAGAGCCACCACTAGTGAACTATGGACCCCGGTCCTTTCTTTTACCATCAATCTACAATCAACTGTTTACTGTTTTCTGTTTACTTTCTGCAAACTATTACTTTCTTCCACACAATACGTTTAATCCTTTGTTTTCAGCAAAACCGGTGAGATTGACAACCTCATCGCAAGTTGGGGGCAAAGTTCTATGGTTGTGTTGTGCAGGTCTCCATGTTGCTGCTGACGCCGGTAGTGCGCCCTGCCAAAGTCCAGCTAGCAACACCTTTGGGGTGTTTCCTTGCTCCTACTGGTTCGATTAAACCTTGGTTTCATAACTGAGGGAAAACTTGCTGCTATGGTCATCATACCTTCCTCTTGGGTTTCCCCAACGAGCTTGATATATTTTGCGCTAAGCAATGAGCTTCTGAATTCTGTTGGATGGACGCCCTTTCTGAATCATGGACATTTCTCCTTTTGACCTAGTGACGAGGGGTAACCTCAGCAATGCCCATGGTGATGGACTTGGGGTTTCGCGGAAAAGAGAACGCTGGGGATTTCGTCAGATGTCAGGGAAACAATGGAATCAAAGTCGCCTAAATATTGGAAAAAACACTCTATTACAAGTTGTCCTCTAGATTTCTGGGTACCCTCGCTTGGGCTTCTCCCATCCTATATATAATAGGTCGGGTCTCAAAGCTGTATGCGGATAGGTTTCATATACGCGTGATTACAATACCAATCATAATGTCGGTTCGTGGTTTCTTTCCTAATATAGTAAAAGTCTTTGTCGGTTGCTTCCTTAGGCTATTATCTGGAATCTTTATGGGTCATAAGCCTTTTACCTAATGTAGGGTAGCGAATAATGAGCATCCTAGTAATCATACCCATGTCAGTAGCCCCCGAGACTCTATCTGAGTCGCAGTTTCATGTTGAGTCTCAAAGTCTTCTTCTTTTGTTTCTTGATTTTTATTTTTGTAGGGATTTCGGTACAACGAGTCTGATGCTTCCGACGGATCGGGAATCAGTTAATTGCTCCTGGGCAAAAATAAGGTCGACCTACATCAAACTCAAGTCCCCAGGCTTGAATCTGGAATTTGTAACTGGCGTAATTCAGCTCGAGCCGCTGAGGTCTTATCGAATACTGAATTCCAGTTTTCTATTTTTTTATCAGGTACCCAAAGGGTCTGTCGGGATTTTTCATCGTATCGTTGATACGGATTTTTTACTGGCAGTACGCATTCTTGTGCGATTACCAGGCCACACAGGACGAATCCTGGGGTCTTACCTTCATGTTTCTGAACATGGCATTCGGACTTTTTCTCGCGTCTGAGCATGATCCGAGCCTTTTTTTGGCTTGATTGGTGGTTGGCCTGCTAGGCCACCAATCTTTCTGATTATATCAGATAATTTTATTATTTTACACTATCTCCCGATGGGAGTAACACTTTTTTGAGGATACACTGGTGTAAAACTCAAAGAATTTCTATCGGGTGCGCGCTAGCACTCCCGATGGGAGTAGCCCCCAAGGCTATGTTCGGATGCCTATATCTGGACATAGGCTCATAATTACTGTTAGCTTGATAGAAAGTATTGATCTTTTGAACAAATAAAAAGATTAATAACTTATCTCTTTATATATATGGCGAAAGTCAATGGTACATTATTCTTTTAGTGGATGGCTGTTTTAGCCTTTTCTTCTTGACATCCTGGCTGATAAGCCGAACCGTGACTCTTATTATATTGCAAATAATCTTATGCGTAAAAGCGTTGTAGCTGTGCTATGTTCCATGGATTTGAGTAATTTACTCCAGTCTTCTTATATTGTAGTCGATATGCTCCTCCAGGAATAACTTCTGTGACGATGTATGGTCCTTCCCATGGCGATTCTAGATTTTTCTGGCCGTCTTGCTTGAGGCGAAGAACTAGGTCCCCTACTGCAAAGGACCTAGGCCACAATCTTCTACTATGGTAATTGCGCAGGTTTTGCTGGTACATAGTTGCTCTTTGGAGGGCTTCGTCTCGACCTTCATCAAGCGCATCCACATCATCTTCAAGTGCTTCTCTTGATTCTTCTTCATTATATGCAGCTACTCTTGGCGATTCATGTGATACCTGCTCTGGAAGCACGACTTCCGCACCGTGGACCAAAAAGAAAGGCGTCTCTTTTTTCGAATTATCTGGAGTTGTACGTAAACTCCATAATATGGATGGAAATTCATCTAGCCATGCTCCTTTTGCTCTGTCAAGTGGTGCCAGTAGTCTCTTTTTGAGTCCAGCGGTAACTAGTCCATTGGCTTTTTTGACCTTTCCATTTGTTTGTGGGTGAGTCACCGAAGCATAGCTTATTTTGATGCCCATCTCCTGGTAGTACTCCTTGAACTCATTGGAAGTGAAGTTGGTCCCATTATCCGTGATGATGCTGTTCGATACGCCAAACCGAAATACTATGGATTTGATAAAATTCACAGCCGAAGTTCCATCTTGGGTGGTGACAGGTATTGCTTCAATCCATTTAGTAAATTTGTCGACTGCTACTAGCACAAAGACGTGTCCTCCTGGCGATGATTTGTGAAGTTTTCCTACCATGTCGAGTCCCCACTGAGCGAAAGGCCAAGCCAAGGGTATGGGATTCAGCTTAGCGGCGGGTGCTCCAAGCTTTGTTGTGAATCGTTGACATGCTTCACATGTTCTAACAATGTATTTTGCATCTTGTACTGCAGTGAGCCAATAAAATCCTGGCCTGAATGCTTTTGCAGCAATTGCTCGGCTACTAGCATGGTGGCCACAGACTCCTTCATGTATATCTTTCAGTATAATTTTTCCTTCTTCGGGTGTTACGCAACGTTGCAACACACCCGAAATACTTCTTTTGTATAGTTCTCCTTTGATTATCCTGAAAGCCTTTGATTGTCAGGTGATTCGCCGAGCTTCTATCACATCCTCTAGTATCTCTCCCTTAGTCATATATGCTATATACGGTTGCATCCATGTTGGTTCAATTAGCATGACCTCTTTGATTTCTTGTTCTTCTTTGATGGCCTCTTCTATGTTCTTGGTTTCTGAAGGAGCCCCTGACTCTTTTTGCGGACGCTTCTTTTTCCCTGTTTTTCGTGCTATGACTTCGGAGACTCTTTTTGCTTTGATTGATCGCTCCACTATCTCCTCCCAAAAAACTCCTGGTGGTATTGGTAAACACAATGATCTGATGTTTGGTAGATTGTCGGCTTCCTCGTTGCTTGCTCTTCCAATATGTGATACTTCACACCCATCAAATTGAGCCTCCATGATGCTATATAGGTCGCGATAGGCAACCATATTTTCGCTGACAGCATCACATTTATTCATTGGTTGTTGTGCCACAAGATTAGAATCTCCAAAGATTTTGAGGCGAGTTGCACCACAAGCTTTGGCCATTTGCATGCCATGCAATAGGGCCTCGTATTCCGCTTTGTTATTGGATGTGTTTGTAAAGATCATCCGAAGAATATAGCGCATTTTGTCGCCTTGAGGTGATATTAGTACGACTCTTGCTCCTGCTCCCTCCATTCTTTTTTATCCATCAAAGTACATTGTCTAGGTGCTAGAAAGGTCTGGTGGACCTTCACATTGCAATTCCGTCCACTCTGTGATGAAATCCGTCAGAACTTGTGACTTAATTGCTTTGCGCTTCTCATAAGTGATTCCCGAGGGGATAATTCGATGCCCCATAGAGAAACACGCCCAGTTGCTTCTAGATTGTTGAGGATGCTTGACAAAGGTGCCTCGTTGACCACTACGATCGGGTGCTCCGAGAAATAGTGGCGTAACTTTCTTGTTGTCATAAATACCCCATATGCTAATTTCTGGTAGTGTGGGTACTTTTGTTTAGATGGCGATAAAACCTCGCTCAGGAAGTAAACTAGTCTTTGCACGCCGTGGGTTTTTCCTTCTTCGGGTCGTTCTACAACCATGACCATGCTGACCACCTGATGTGTGGCAGCAATATAAAGGAGCAGAGGTTCCTTTTCTTTTGGTGACATGACGACATGAGATGTCGAAAGTGTCCTTTTAAGATCTTCGAAAGCACGCTGAGCTTCTTTTGTCCATTCGATTTTTCTGATTTCCTCACGAGGGCATGGAATGGCAGCGCTTTTTCTCCTAATCTTGCAATAAAACGACTTAGAGCTGCCACTCGTCCTGCCAATTGTTGTACAGCACGTAGATTTGTTGGCTTCTTCATTGTGAGGATTACTTGTATTTTTTCGGGATTAGCCTCGATTTCTCTAGCTGATACCAAATATCCGAGGATTTGCCCCGCCGGGACTCCAAAGGAACATTTCTTCGGGTTCAGTTTGATGCTAAACCTGTCGAGATTTCTGAATGTCTCTTCTAGGTCCTTTATCAATGCAGATCCTTGACCTATGGTAACTATGACATCATCAATATATACTTGCATGTTTGTGCCTATTTGGCTTCCCAGGCACTTCTGCATCATCCGCTGATATGTTGCTCCAGCATTCTTGAGGACAAACGACATTGTTGTATAGAAAAATACACCATAAGGCATGATAAACGCCGTTTTCTCCTGATCTTCTTCCTTCATCCCGTTCTGGTGGTAACCTGAGTAAGTGTTCAAGAAATAAAGACGTTCACATCCCGCGGTTGCATTGATTATTTGGTCGATTCGCGGCAATGGGAAGTGATCTTTTGGACAATGTTTGTTCAGTGCAGTAAAGTCGATGCACATCCGAAGTTCCATAGTGTTTTTTCCAGAACACATACTGGGTTTGCAAGCCACTCTGATTTTGTTAATTCTTTGATAAAATTGGTATCGGTTAGGCGATGGAGTTCCTTTCCAATGGCCTTTCGTTTTGGCTCTACAAAGCGTCGAAGCGGTTATTTTACTGGCTTCGCCTTTGGATCTAGATTTAATGCGTTCTTAGCGAGTTCCCTAGGGATTCCTGGCATGTCAGAGGGTAGCCATGCAAAATTCTCCCAGTGCTCACGGAGGAACTCGATGAGCGCGTTTTCCTATGCGGGATAAAGGTTAGAAGCCATAAATGTTGTTTTCATCGGGTCAGCGGGGTGGATCTGTACTTCTTTTGTGTCTTTTGCTGAGTCAAAAGCTAGATCGGGATTGACACGTGCTATTTCCAAAGGTTGTTCATTTGCTGAACTTTTGAGTTGCTCAAACTCTATTTCCATCCCGAAAGATTCAGATATTTTGTTGAACTCTCGATCACAGCTGTCTGCACGTGTGAAGCTTCCTTGTACCGTGATAATTCCCTTTGGTGCTGGCATTTTCATTACTAAGTATGCGTAATGTGGCACTGCCATGAATCGTGCAAAGGCTGGTCGTACCAGGATTGCATGGTATTGTGATGGCCAATCCATGACTTTGAATTCGAGTCTTTCTCGCCTGAAATTTATCTTGGAACCAAAAACAACGTCAAGAAAAACTTTGCCCAAAGGGATTTCGGCTTTACCTGGTACTATTCTGTGGAAAGAGGTTTCTGTTGGAGCGAGATTATCCAGGGGATAGCTTATTGTTCGCAACGTATTTGCGTAGATCAGATTTATGCTACCTGCGTCCATGAAGACCTTGCTCATATCAAATCTGCCAGTTTGTGCTTCGACTATCAAGGCTGAATGACTTGGTCATGGGACCCAGAGTGGGTGATCTGCTCTGCTGAATTTGATTTCTTTCTTTGAACAATGGAGATATTCGGGTGTAGCTGATGTTAATGTTTCCGCCATATTGATTTGTCTTGTGATGAGCTTCTAGATTCTATTGGGTGGACGCCCTTTCTGAATCATAGACATTGTTCCTTTTGATTTGGGGTACTCGTTGTTTTGATCGTTTGAATTTTGTGGCGGTGCAACTGGTGGTGGTGCACTGGGCGTGGATGTGTATCCTCGATTTGCTGCTTCAGCTGCCTTTGCATTGCACAACTCCTGCATTTTCAGGAATGTTCAGCAGTCTTTCATCAGGTGGTTCGATTATCGTCTGCCTGCTGAGTCGACGTAAAAATGCATATTACAGGGTCCCTCCATCATTTGTATTGCGGGCATAGGTGTGTCTCGTGCTCTTGGCTGATACCGCTGTGCGGATTGGCTTCCTCCCATGTCGTCCCTGTTCTGATGGTATCCGTCATTATTGTCGTTACTTCTGTTGTTACCTTCACCCGAAAAACCTATTGCGACATAACTTAGTCACGTGTTCCTATCGTTGTTCCTTCGTCTTCTGTCATTGCCGCGTTTATCCCTATCTTCTTTGGGTGACCGCACATGCTTATTATGTAGCGCGTCTTCTCCATCAGCCCAGCGGTTTGCTATTTCCATTAACTGTGATAATGTATTTGGTTTAACCCGACCCATCTCTTCTATGAATTCTCGGTGACGGAGGCTGTCGTTGAAGGCGTCAATGGCCCTTTCGTCAGATATGGATTCAGCTAAGTTTTTAATAATATTCCATCGATGTATGAATGCTCTTATTGATTCTCCAGATTTTTGTTTGCACACTCGCAACTACTCCAAGGATGCTGGTCTTTTGAATGTAGAATGGAAATGTCGGATGAATTTATCTTCCAGATCGTTCCATCTACCAATTGAATCTTTGGGTAACTGCTTCAACCATGATCTTGCGGCACCGATGAGGTGTAGTTGTAGACTTTGCATTGCAGTAGTTGTGGAGCCACCCTGTAATTTGATGGTGGCTAGATAGTCTGCTAACCAAGCTTCGGGTTCCTGGAGCCCATCGTATTTGTGTCGGTCGTGTGGATGTTTAAAGTCTTTGGGTACTGAGGCTTTGTGAATCCTCTGCGTGAAACAGCTGGCCCGGCATAGCCCATGGTCGTCTTCGTCATCTCCATCTTGATATCGTCGGGTGCGGCTTTCGTCTCTGGGTCCACTACTCCTGTGCTAGGTGTTGTCATTCCTTGTGTTGCTTCACGGCTCGGATCCTACGAGGTGCGCCTGGTGTGGTGATCGAGATCACCGGGTGTGTCCTACTTGCCGAGGACTGTTGTGATGGTGTGGGGATCTTTGTGTGAGTCCTTATTCTGCTTCCACGAGTGAGGCCCCTACCATGCCGAGGTTCATCAGGGTAGAGCGGTGGAGGGCCACGTGTGGATCGTCGGGTGCGGGTTGAGTGGTGATCAGATATGTTTGTGCGGCCATAATGGCTATCTGAGCTGTTTTTGCCTTGATGTTTCCTGCTTGATCAATTGACATGAATGATAGATCGAGATCTCGGATAATTCCATTTCTTTCTGCTTCGGGGATATTCTGTAATCGAGATGTAGTCCTTCTTGGCGGTGCTGCTCTTGTCACACTCCTTGACCCTCGGGTAGAGCTTAATTGGGTCCGTCGTAAACTGGATTCATCAGCTAGCCTTTTTCTTTCATCGAGCTGTCTTTGCATCCGCAGTAGGTCTCTTTTCTTGTGGTGGAGCAAATATTGGTATGCCAGTAGATCCTCATGTGAAGCATCTGATGTCATTAGGACTGCTCCCGAAATTGCCTCCCTTGCTTTTTGCCATGCCGACGCTGGTAGCCGAAGTCCCGGTCTCTCTCTTGTGTGAGGTTCTCCTCCTCCTCCTTGGACTATGCGATTATCAGATGTTCCTCCTCCGTTTCCGTGTTCTCCTCCATTGTCGTGTTCTCCTCCGTTGCCATGTTCTCCTCCATTGCCATGGTTTCCTGCATGGTCATCTGATAGAATATCATCGGGGTTTATGATAGGATTACCGTTTCCGTCACATGGTGTTGAGGTATCTCCGTTGATCATGTACACTTGGTGGCGTGTTATGTGTGGCCTGATGGCATCGTCTTTTGTTTCTGCGGGTGTGTTGGTAGTACTCCGGGATAGTAGTTCTGGATAAATTTTCGCCATTCTTTCTTCAAAGCCGATGTTTTCGCTGCTTTCTTCGGGTTCTGAGTTTGTCGGGTTTGCTCCATGTGGTGAGTTTGATTGGTGACCTTCTTTTCCTGTTCTGATCTAAGCTATGATGTCTGTGGAGCATCCAACGGGTGATGCTGGTACTACTATAGGTGTGGCCTTTTCCACCGATGGTTCTGATGCGATCAGGGCCGAATGGTGTGATTCTTGCATGTTGTCTGCTTGGAACTGGAGGCTTCCGATGATTAGATCAGATCTGCTGTTAAAATCGGCGGGTACCAATACAAGGGTGGGCGGGCGTGGATTTTCTTTCGTCGAGTTGATGCTTGGTGGAGAGCGTTCCACTGAATCCGTGCTTCCAACGTTCAGATTTCCCACAAACGGCGCCAATTAACGAGGGGTAACCTCAGCAATACCCATGGTGATGGACTTGGGGTTTTGCGGAAAAGAGAACGCTGAGGATTTTGTTGGATGTCAGGGAAACAATGGAATCAAAGTCGCCTGAATATTGGAAAAAAACACTCTATTACAAGTTGTCCTCTAGATTTCTGGGTACCCTCGCTTGGGCTTCTCCCGTCCTATATATAATAGGCCAGGTCTCAAAGTTGTATGCGGATAGGTTTCATATACGCGTGATTACTATACCAATCATAATCTCGGTTCATGGTTTCTTTCCTAATACAGTAAAAGTCTCTGTCGGTTTCTTCCTTGGGCTGTTATCTGGAATCTTTATGGGTCGTAAGCCTTTTACCCAATGTAGGGTAGCGAATAATGAGCATCCGAGTAATCATACCCATGTCACCTAGGGTACTCGTTGTTTTGATCATTTGTGTTTTGTGGTGGTGCCACTGATGGTGGTGGTGGTGCGCCAATGTCTAATGTGCAAGGTGTAGATGCATATCCTCGGTTCATCGCTTCGGTTGCCTTTGCATTACAAAGCTCCTGCATCTTCAAGAATGTTCGGCAGTCTTTCATGAGGTGGTTAGATTGTCGTCTACATGTTGAGTCGATGTAAAAATGCATATTACAGGGTCCTTCCAGCATTTTCATTGCTGGCATGGGTGGATCTCGTGCTCTTGGCTGATACCACTATGCTGACTGGCTTCCTCCGATGTCGTCCCTATTCTGGTGGTATCCGCCATTGTGGTCGTTTCTTCTATTGTTACCTTCACCCGAAAAACCTGATGCGACGTAATTTGGTCCCATGTTTCCCTCGTTGTTCCTTCTTCTTCTATCATTGCCTCGCTTATCCCTGTCTTCTTTGGGTGATCGCGCGCGCTTATTATGCAACGCGTCTTCTCCATCAGCCCAACGATTTGCTATTTCCATTAGCTGTGAGATTGTTTTGGGTTTCACCCGTCCCAGTTCCTCTATGAATTCTCGGCGATGGAGGCCGTCGTTGAAGGCGTCGATGGCCCTTTCGTCGGATATGGACTCAGCTGAGTTTTTGATGATATTCCATCGTTAGATGAATGCTCTTATTGATTCCCCAGATTTTTTTTGCATGCTCGCAACTGCTCCAAGGATGCTGGTCGTTTAAACGTGGATTGGAAGTGCCGGATGAATTTATCTTCTAGGTTGTTCCAGCTACCTATAGAATCTTCGGGTAACTGTCTGAGCCATGATATTGCGGCGCCGGTGAGATGTAGTTGTAGGCTTTGCATTGCAGTAGTTGTGGAACCGCCTTGTAATTTGACAGTGGCTAAATAATCTGCTAACCATGCTTCGGGTTCCTGTAGTCCATCGTACTTCTATCAGTCATGCAGAAGTTTGAAGTCCTTGGGTACTAAGGTTTTTCGAATTCGTTGTGTAAAACAACTGGCTCCGCATAGCTCGTAATCGTCTTCATTATATCCATCGTGATATCGTCGGCTGCGGTTTTCATCCCTTGATCCATCATTCCCATGTTGTGTGTTGTCGTTTCGTGTGCTGCTTCACGGCTCGGGTGCTATGAGATGTGCCTGGTGTGGCGATCGAGATCGTCGGGTGTGTCCCACTTGCCGAGGACTGCTATGACGGTGTGGAGATCTATCGGGTTGTCACGTGATTCCTTTCTCTGCTTCCACGAGAGAGGCTCCCACCATGCCAAGGTTCATCAGGGCGGAGCGGTGGAGGGTCGCACGGGGATCGTCGGGTGTGGGCTGAGTGGTGATTAGATATGTTTGCATGGCCACAATGGCTGCCTGAGCTGTTTTCGCCTTGATGTTTCCTGCTTGGTCAATTGACATGAATGATAGGTCGAGATCTCGGATGAATCCACTTCTTTCTGCTTTAGGGATATGCTGCAGTCGAGATGTTACCCTGATCCCCGAGTAGAGCTTAACTGTGCCCGTCGTAAGTTGGATTCGTCGGCTAACATTTTTCTTTTGTCGAGTTCTCTCTGCATCCTACGTAGGTCTCTCTTCTTGTGGTGAAGCAGGTACTGGTATGCTAGTAGATCCTCATGTGAAGCATCCGCTGTCATTGGAACTGCTCCAGAAATTGCCTCCCTTGCTTTTTGCCATGCCGATGCTAGTAGCCGAAGTCCTTGTCTCTCTCCTCCGTGCGGTTCTTCGCCTCTTCCTCGGACTATGCGATTATCTGATGTTTCTCCTCCGTTTCCGTGGTCTCCTTCATTGTCGTGGTTTCCTGCATTGTCATCTGATAAAATATCATCGGGGTTGAGGATAGGATTACCGTTTTCGTTGCATGGTGTTGAGGTATCCTCGTTGATCATGTACACTTTGTGGCTTGTTATGCGTGGTATGATGGCGTCATCTTCTGCTTCAAAGGATGTGCTAATAATATTCCGAGATTGTATTTCTGGATAGATCTTCGCCATCCTTTCTTCGGAGTCGATGTTTTTGCTGCTTTCTTCGGGTTCTGAGTTTGTCGGGTTTGCTTCGCATGGTGGGGTTGGTTGATGCCCTGTCTCGAGAGGGAGATTACCATGAGGGTTATCAAGGTCCCCCAGATCCGTCTTGATTTGCTCGCCTTCTTCGCCTACTTCGATCTATGATGTGACATCCGTGGAGGATCCGACGAAAGATGCTGGTACCGACGTAGGCGCAGGTTTTTGCACCGACGGTTTTGATGTGATCAGGGCCGAAGGGTGCGATTCTTGTAGGCCATCTACCTGAAAGTGAAAACTTCCGATGATCAGATCGGTTCCGCCATTGAAATCGGCGGGTACCAATACAGGGGTGGGCGGGCGTGGATCTTCTTTCGTCGGGTTGATGCTTGGTGGAGAGCGGTCTGCCAAATCCATGGTTCCAGCATTCAGGTTTCCCACAGACGGTGCCAATTGGCGAGGGGTAACCTCGGCAATGCCCATGGTGATGGACTTAGGGTTTCGCGGAAAAGAGAATGCTGGGGATTTCGTCGGATGACAGGAAATAATGGAATCAAAGTCGCCTGAATATTGAGTAATTGCACTATTACAAGTTGTCCTCTAGATTTCTGTACCCTCGCTTAGGCTTCTCCCGTCCTATATATAATAGGCCGGGTCTCAAAGCTATATGTGGATAGGTTTCATACACGCATAATTACTATACCAACATAATGTCGATTCATAGTCTCTTTCCTAATACAATCAAAGTCTTTGTCGGTTACTTCCTTGGGCTGTCATCTGAAACCTTCATGGGTCGTAAGCCTTTTACCCAATATAGGGTAGCGACGCATAGTTATCCGAGTAATCATACCTATGTCAGGGCTATTTACCTAATCATCGTAGTTGGTGCCGCTGACATGGACGTGATGCACCTCCTCCATGATGTTGTGCCACTTTTTGCAGGCGTGCTGGATCATGGACCAATGGTGAGACATACCAGAGTCGTTGCGGTCGTGGTGCAAGACCTTGAAGTAGGGATCCAACAACCGCCACTCATTGTACGCTGCCTTCACCCTCTTCCAATAACAGTTCGAGTTTTGGTTGGTGCCGGTGAAGGGGTCTATGCTGACGGTCTTCCAAGCCTCGGCGGGGCACTCATCCTCCCTCGAGCTCCACTTGGGGCTGCATTCGCTGCCTCCTTTCTTCTTTTCTCCCCCTCCACCTCCATGGCCTTTTTCTTCCTTTTCAGGTCGACCACGATGGTCACCGGTACCTGCACCACCTCATCCTCACCCTCGGCTACCTCCGCATTCACGTAGACCTCGTCCTCCCATGTGTCACTGTCATCCTCCTCGTATGCAACAACTTCCTATTATGTGAAAGCCTAGGCGGAGATGCCGTTGATCATGCTGGCCATGATGGACTCGTCCGTGGTGCGGTCGCCATAGTACGATCCGCCGAAAAGGTTAGGGTCGATTAGGCTATTGCCGGCACCGAACAGGTTGGAGCGCTCTGGCTGCTGCCGACGCCGAACAGGTTAGGGATGCTCTGGCTGCTGCCCGCGGTGAACTGGCCGAAGCCAGGCCTCTGCGTGAAAGCAGGGAGGCGGCGATGGGCCGGTGATGTGTCGTTGGCGAGGGAGTTGGGGTCGGAGCCATCGAGCGAGTCGAAAGTCATTGCCCTGTGAGAAACGAGGAAGGTGCGGCGTCGTGTTTGGGTGGCTGGATGGCAGACGGCGTCGGGGAGGAGATGCAGCTTTGGCTCTCGAGGATGTGGAGCCCAGCATTGTAGGCTAGCGTCGCCATTCCTGCCATAGCGGCCGCACATTGTGCCAGAATAGTTGCCGCATGGGCCTGCTTTGCCTACGCAGCCTCGAGTTCTTCTCCCTCAGTCGGCGGCTGGCGTTCTCCACTTGCCGACGCTGGATGTCAAACGCCCACTTCGCGTTGGTCATCCCCTCCGGCCGCTGCTTGTTAGCCTTCCCTTTCTTCACGGGTGCCGAGGCTCGGGGAGCTTGGTACCTCTTCGGAGGCATGTTGGTAGAGGCGGTGGCGCACAGGAAGGGAGAGGTGGAGCGAGGAAATGGCGGGAGTAGGCCGCAACATGGGAGGAAGTGGGATGGCGAGACTAGGCGGCCTAGAGTGAAAAGGGAGGGAAAGAGAGGAGAAAAGAGAGGGAAGATTTTGGTGTCCCACCGACAAGGCTGGCCCGCCAACTTTTTCAAGTTGTGTCGGCGCCCCCGATTAACCCCCTCACATTGGGTTCGGCCTAGGGCGCCGAATATTTGGTTGGGCCGCGTCAGTGCCATTTCGGTTAGGGGGAGAGGGTTGCACGGGTTTTTCTACGTTGGCGCCCCTATTTCACCCTTAGAAGGCTTGGGGGTGGGGGGAGGGGCGAGTGGAGATGCTCTGGGTGGGGGACTGGGGGTGGGCGAGTGGAGATGCTCTAAGAGCAACTCCAACAACCACACTAAAACCCGACGCTATAAAATTTCTATGCAGCGCGCGCGATCCAGTTTTAGCGCGCGCGGCATTTCTCTTCCGGCGGACGCGCTAAATTCGGCGCGCGAAAATAGAGCACAAAAAGGACACCTAGCAGATGCGCGAAAATACAGTGCGCGGGCGCCGACGCAAACAGGTTTCACAATAAACTATATGATCAAGAAGATGAAACAAACCCAAATAAATTCAACAAAAAATTGTCTAGTTATTATTACAACACAACCAAATGATACATGAATAGTACAACAAATATAGGAATTGTTCATCAATAAATACAACAAGTTTTTCATCAACAAATACAATAATTTTTTCATCAACACTACAATAAATTGTTTCCAACAATACAACAAACAACAAATAAAAGGAGGGCTCAACGTTGTGCTCCAAACCATTTCCACCACTCCTTGATGAGATATTTTTGAAGATTATCATGGATCTCGTTCTCGCGAATGTCATGATATGAGGCAATGAAATGCGCCACCCTCTGCTCTCTCCTATGCACTTGCACGGGAATCCCCATCAAGTCATAGTGGTGGCTGCGATCTACATCTTTGCCATGATCATCCTCTATGATCATATTATGCATGATCACACAAGCGGTCATGATGTACCAAAGACATTCTTGATCCCAAAATCTAGCCGGTCCTTGCACAATAGCAAATTGGGTTGCAAAATCCCAAAGGTTATCTCCGCATCTTTCCTAGCCGCCGCTTGTGCTGTGTGGAAATCCTTTTCTTTCTTACCTTTAGGTTTGTGAACCGGTTTCACAAAAGTTTGCCACCTTGGATAGATGCCATCTGCAAGATAATAGCCATAGTTGTATGTGCATCCATTTGCTTCAAACTCCACTTGTGGACCTTCACGCAATGCAATCCTTGACATAAGAGGAGATCGTGGAACAACATTGATGTCATTGCAGGACCCAGACATTCCAAATCCAAGTCTCATAATCTTCCACATCTTCAAGGATGATAGTGCAATCCTTCTTGTGACCTTTGGATTGTCCATACCATGCCGCAGGACAATTCTTCCAACTCTAATGCATACAGTCAATAAAGCCAAGCATTCTAGGGAACCCCGCGCCTTGTTCTCCTCCAAAAGCCTAGAAGTGTCTTCGGCATTGGGAGCTCTCAAGTAGACGGTGCCAAACACACGAACAATTGCGAAGGCAAAGAGCTTGACACAGTCAATGGCTTGACTCTCACTCATTGCCAAATGGTCGTCAACAAGGTCTGTCAGAATACTGTATGCCATCATACGCAAGGCGGCGATCACCTTCTCTCAGGTGCTATGTCCAAGCTCTCCAGCAGCATTCCTTCTTCGCTCGAAGAACCGATCAAACTTGGTCACCTCTTCGCAAATGCGCTTGAACAAACCGGTGCTCATCCTAAAATGCCGACGAAAATACTCCTCCAGAAAGGTGACATTGTCGTTGAAATACATCCTCATCAACCTCTCGTGCCCTTCAATCTTTTCCCTCCACAACTTGCGCCTATCAAACCAAGCCACCGCGCTTTGGTTCTTTCGTCTCGCGCCAAGCTAATAGCATCGATATGTTCTCATCTTTCTCGAGCTCTAGTTCCTTGTCGGATGAATCATACGAGATCCTCTATAAGCACGAATATATGCTCACTTCGTCTACCAAAAGTAAAATAAAATTTGGAGGCGCGGCGGTGACGAAACGTACCTTGCGGCGGCGAAAAAGCGTGCGCCAAGTAGCTTCCCGGCTTAAGGAGGACATGGCGGCCGAGGGCAGCGTGGCGCCACGGTCGCCGATGTGCGAGGAGGCGCGGCGGCGGTCGCTTGGCGGCGTGAGAGGACGCGGGCGCCAGCCACTCGAGTCGATTCCCGCCGTGGCGAGCTCCGAGGAGGTGCGGGGAGGCACGGCGGCGACAGATCTTCAGCTTTCGCGCGCAGGCGAGCGACGACACCGGCGGAATCGCGGAAGGGGAATGGAGGCAGTGAACGCGCGGGAAAGTTTTAGCGGCCGTTGGCGTTCGCGCGCGAGAGAGAGTGATAGCACGAGCTGGCGACCGGGCACCAAATTTGGGGCGCACGGGTGGAAAATTGACGCTCGCCCGAATCTTTTTACAGCGCACCGGCGAAAATGTGTCGCACGCGCGTTATATCGGCGGTTATTTTTACAGCGCTGGGTTTTAGTGTGGGTGTTGGAGTTACTCTAAGAACTTGAGGTGCCGCCGTGCCGCGGGCCGCCCTTTGGCCAGGTTCGTCGCTCCTTTAGGACATATACAATGGTTGATAAGACAATCTTATCTTATACAAGACACATATGATGATAAAACATTATGTACAATGAGTTATTTTTTAGTCTTATCTTTAATGACAAATATCCCTAAAAATATGGTGAGAAATATCGATCTAAGAGATCATCTATTGACTAAGATAAGACAAAGGTCTTTTTTTATTCCTCTCTCCTCCAACTCAACAATCATCCTACGTGGCATTGCTAAGATAAGACCACTGTACGCGAGAATTACAGTGTGGCTCCCTGGTGCTACACGCCCCCATACTTGGAAAAATTAAAAAATAATTCAAAAAGGGATTAAGAAATTCAAACTTTTTTTGAAATCAAAGATGGCCAGGTATGCTACTTGTATAAAAATATTCTCTTAGGAAATTATTTTTATTGTATCCTGGGAAAAAAATAAATTCAAAATGCTACATGATCAGTTACTATTCACCTTTGATTCGTCATATTTTTATTTTTTTGTCCAGGATACAACGAAAATAATTTTATTTTTATACAAGTAGCATATCTTGGTCATCTTTGATTTTCTAAAAAGTTTGAATTTTTTAAACTTTTTTTTAATTATTTTTAAATTTTTCAAGTACGGGGGTGCCTAGCACCCGAAGGGCCAAAAGTCCGCGTTACACTGTACGCCTTATATTGAACTGAACTAGCCCGCACCTCCTTCGACGACGCTCCTCCCGTACCCCTTCGTCGTGTCGCCCGAACGCAGCCGCGCAGGAGCAGAGGAGAGCCGAGTGCAGGGCGGCGGCGCAGGTTAGTTCCCTGCGGCCCTCCTCCTTCTTCTCTCCAAGTTCCCCGCGGCCTCCTCCTCTGTCTCCCATCGGGTTTCTTCAGGGCGTCTGGCTCGCTCCACCAGTCCAAACTCCCCCGTTTCTGCCCCCCTTTGGCCTTCTTCGTTACCGACGGCTGCTGGAGATTTGATTCTCTTTCTCCTCTTATATTCCATTCGGTCCTTTTTTAAATTTATTTTTACAAAAATCAGCTGGCAGCTTGAGGTCAGATCAGGATGGGATTGATTCCCCATGGTTCGTTGTTTGATTCAGCATTAGACCTTTTGTGCGTCAGAAATCAATTGTGAAATAAGTTTGTTTACCCAGTGCGCATTGGCCATTGTTGTGCGTTGAACTGTCCTGATTTGGGGCAGCTTCTTCGGTGTTGTGGTTGACTGCAGAATGCAAATAGAGATGACTAGGTTGACAGAGCGCTAGTTCAGTGGCTGGATTTCAAGGTGCTGAACCTGCCCAGCCGTGTTCAAGTCCGCACTGAGCGGATTCTGCTGGGTGCTATCCGCGTTAGTTCGTGCCTTCGTGGAGAAGTCTCATCCTTTCTAACAACGGACAACTAAATGAGGGACTCTTCTCCCTTTAATCAACGATTATGATAGCAATTTTTTGCACTGGTCTGTTCTAGTTGTATGATTCCTCATGCTAATTGTAGTTAATTCTGTTAATAGAGTGGTCTGTGTCAAGTGTACATAACAAGTAGCTGGCCGCTGGAGCAAAATATCTCCAAAAGTTGTTGGAGCATCAATACCGTTGTGATTATTTTACACACAATAAATTCTATTCTATTGTTATGTGATATATATACATATAGTTGTTCAAACATATTCATATCTTGTACAGAAATCTTTTTGAAATCTGTACAAGAAAATATGATTGATCATACTGTTGTAAGAGTCTAATGCTGCTTGTGGGGTCGATGAGTCACAAAATAGTCTCCTAGCCGCTGGGAGGCGACTTGACAACTCAAAAGCCTTGATGCTAACATATTTTGTGTATAGAGCCCTTAGCCTTCAGAAGAAATGGGAGATAGAGAAAGGCGAGTGGTGTTTATCACAGTAGGGACTACATGTTTCGATGCTCTTGTCAAAGTGATAGATTCGGAGGAGGTCAAACAAGCACTGCTGCAGAAAGGTTACACTCACCTTGTGATTCAAATGGGCCGAGGAACATACATGCCATCAGAGGTAATATTTCTCCCAATACTGCAGCCAATTTTCATTGTGTGATTTTGTTTAGTGAACTGCACCTTTTAGTTAATGCAGCATTTGTTACCAAAATCACAATCGATAATATGCTTAATAGGAAAGAGGGGGAAAATGTTTCGTAATCCTTTTTGCATAGGGTAATGGATTTGTAATAGTGCTTGTCAATCCTGAAATGGACATTATCTGATGACCTAACATCTATAACTGCTGATTTGAAAACTTGATGGTAGATTGTTCATTACTTGTGGAAAGAAATTGCATGAAGATGTTTTTATGACAAATTGCGCATCTGAAGAGGTGGTCCTAGTTATAATGTACTACCTACTATCTTCTGGTGAACTGTACCATGATCCTTGTTTTAACTTGTACTAATTTGTATTTTGCATAGATACTTCTTTTGGCTTTATGTTCTGATTTTATGAACTTTTCGACTAATCTATATTTGGCATCATTTGGTAAACATTCTTAGTATAGACATGTTACAACCAAAGATCTTGGTAATAACAGCCAATGTTGTTGTAATCTATGCAGTGGCATTGCAAACTTCACACAGCGCCTGTTTCCCTTGATCTTCAATAGGCTAATTCTTTTTAATTACAAAAACTGGTCTCTAGATTAAACATTTTCATACATTTGTGTTGGCATGGCAGATAAATTTACTCTTCAGTAACTGATACCATCGTTCTTGTAGCAACTTGATTGTTCTATCCTGCTAATAACATCAACTTCTTCTGGTTGGTGTTTTTAGGCCCATGTTTGGTTATATGTGTAGTCTGAAAGGAAGAAAGGGATTCATGTAGTCAGTACCTGTTGGTTGACTGTCAATTAATTGACATTTTGGTGCTAACTGTGTGTATGAAGCATGAATTTCGTTTATTCTTCTGGAATATAGGCCTCAGGAAATCCAGATCTTCAAGTTGAGCATTTCACTTTTTCACCAAGTATTGCTGACTACATAAGAGAAGCTTCGTTAGTCATCAGTCATGCAGGTGATGATCAAATCTAAAAAATGGATTCTTTTTTGTTGAGAAAACTATAACGGAAAATAGTTGAAGCAGATTTATTTTATAGTGAATGCTTGACATATATATATTGGTTTTTGTATAATATTCTCCTGATGAAATTGTATGCCCTAAAGCAACCTCTTTCGCACTGATATTTTAGCAACACTTAAACCTATAGAAATCTCTTACCGATTTGTAGTTTCAACCTCAAACTACTTTTTGTGGCGAGAAGGGAATAAGTGCCACAGACTAGCTTTTCAAGATATCTCCCCTACTAGTAGGTCGCTGTAGTGAACTTTACAGTTCCTGTGAATATTATAGCAGTTGGAGTACCTATTGAATTGCCATTAGTCATTAGTGATCATGGAACCAGGACTTATAATTGCACTTACGTAGTCCCTTGGACTCTTAACACTTTAGAGTCAAGATTATGGAAATAATATGATGTTGGCGGTTGAATGTGGACATGTCGGCGGTTGAATATGGACATGAATTGTCGGAAAGAACACTCAAAGTTATTGCTCACTTAACTTATTGCTGACAGGTTCTGGAAGCATATTTGAGACGCTGCGACTGGGCAAACCTCTTATCGTTGTTGTCAATGAAGATCTGATGGACAATCACCAGAGCGAGCTAGCAGATGAGCTGGCTGAGAGGAACCACCTTTTCTGTGCCCGTCCACAGACGCTGCGGGAGACCGTCCAGGGGATGGATCTGAATGTCCTCCGACCTTACATGCCAGGAGACGCGAAGCCAGTTGTCACACTGATCAACAAATTTCTTGGCTTTCCTGTCGATTGATGGCCCTTGGTTCCTCTTCATGGAAGACAGTGGTGTAGCATGGAGCAATCTGTTTTTAACTAATGATGCATGCATAGAAGGAATGCGGGAAAGTTGATATGGGAAATTGGTAAGATGGATTTTGCATATATGAGTGGAGCTAACTGCAGTGCTGTATACTGTTGTACTTATTTGGGTTTGTAGTTTTTCATTATTAAGATCTTTTATATGAAACCATTGGGCGGATGTACTTTGTTTCTGATGAGCGCAATGCAATGGGCATGTGCTATTGAGTGCGCGAGAACATATCTGCTCTGCACCCTGTTATCTACGTCTTTTATGTGTGTCTTTTAAAGATTGTGCAAAATATTTAGTACGCAGACATAGCATATATCTACAATGTTGCACGATATCATGTCAAAATTTAAAACACAGTTTGAGAAAAAAATAGAAAAAATATATGATAGTTTTATAATATTGTCTTTGAAACTTCAAAGCTTCTTTTTCTCAAACTGGGCGTCCAAATAGAAATCAGATTTTGCCATTACCTTTAGTAAATTTGGCCGTGCGTTGCTACAAGTTGGGTATGACAAAACTGCAGAGTCCTTGGGAGGGTGACACATGAAATTTAAAGATCTCGAGTGCAGGTCTCAAGAATTTGACTGCAAGCGACATTCTCAAACATCAATTTTGGAATCACGTGCTCAAACAATAATACGGCTACAATGTCATTTCTCCTACAGGCCTATTGGGTTTTTCTAAACATAAAAGCAAAATAATATAAAATGTGATCTGTCTTTGTCTTTATTTATCTTCAACATTTCATTCGCTTTATCCTTTTACGAAAAAACTGAGAAAAAATTGGAGGAAAATAATTGTAGTAGTATATTGTGTTGAACAAAGATTTCAAGAACATACATGGATCAAACTACTGGATCCATCTTTCACATCTCAGACAAAACAAATAGTGTTGTTTGTACTTTTCCGAGAGAAAAATCTCTAAGAAATATTTTTTGCCCTTCTTCACTTGCAACCGTGTCTTCCATAGCCTCACAATATAATCTCATGCCAAAGTCATGGTGATCCAAAAATGCATCCGAATCTAATGCTGAGTCTTGAATAGCCGAGCAAACTGTAACATCCAATCATCAACCTAGCAGTTCTGTCCATTATCGCCCCTAGTGCGTCCCTTCTCTGCCATGCTATTCCTTTTTTTCTCTAATGTTGCCTGAGGAGTCTGTGCTTCAGCAGCCAAAGTCAGCACCTTGGTAGTCGACAAAGACCCATCAGCCCAAAATTTGGTCTCCACGTCACATGGTCCATGCTCTCAGCGGGGTCAACCAATCCCCAGTACGGCAGAACACAACTATCCAAGGATGCTGCTACATAACACAACTACCCAATAAGAGGATACTGAAAAGAAATAAGGATATCACCAACCCAGCATGTATATTCAGAGTGCTTAGTATACTTTGACCCAGGCATGTTTATCTCTTCAGAGGAACTTCACATATAGTTATGTACTACTAGTCTGAACAGGCATCACAATCAACATACCTGAATTTTTAGTATTAACTGGGTGTTAAAACCTGAACTTTGAGCACCAGTCTGAGTTCACACACAAATGTTAGTAACATTGGAAACGTTCAGCCCACATGAATTCGAACAAAAATTTGCTACCGTGGAGTATGTTGTCGTGTGCTCATAACACAACCATGACATATCAACAGATCATTCACAGTCAAAACTAAATGATCATGATATGCAAATAATTGCGTGGAAGACATCATACTATAGTACTCACCATATATATATGCTGCTGAAACGTCTATGCCAAATTAAAGCACTTATGGTGAAAAAGCCTAAACACATAATCTCTGCAGTACAAATACTAAAATATGTGGAAGTTGTGCAGTGGTGCCCAATCAGAGTTGTAGAAACCTAAGTCAATTTCTGATCATAATCCAGTTTGATCAATATTAGCTAAAGAGATGCACATTTTTTCACAGGTGCAACAAAAAAATTCACCAGTTAACATGTTAAAGAGGTTTACCAAAATTAAATGACTATGGTGGCAGTAAAACAAAATGCATTACCTGAAAGCTGAGACACTAGACATGCCCAGATCAATTTGTACATTCCAAGAGGCACCATATCAATCTTTTGTGGCAACTATGACGAGCATCCATGGACAGCAAAATGTCAACTACATTCTTAACATCTACTGCTTTGGCCACAACCATAAAGAAACAGTGAAGTATCAGACAGCTAAGCAACGCAGGCATATTCAGAGAGTTGAGTGAGACAGTAGACTTTAAACCAGGTATTGTTTCATTCTTGAAAATCCCAGATATGTTTACCCTTACAAGGATGCTGCTACATGACACAACATGGGGGTATACATGGGGACTATATCTACAGGTCAAAAGCAGACCAGGGTATATATGGTATAGTTCTAGAGAAACCACACCACCCAACAAAACTACAGGTTGAAAAAAGTTAAGAAAAGAATCTCTGGTGAGCTTGGGTGGCACCATCAGACTGTGGACCTACTTGCGGAGAAGTTCCTTTGGAGTTGAGCCTGGATCCAGTTCAAAGCACCCCTTAGGAGAGTTCTGAGCTTCTTCACCAGTAAGGACATGAAATGGCACCTGGTGCGACAACCGCAACATTTCCTCATTCGGAATCCTCCTGCTCTTCGTTGGGTCAAGAAGTGGCTTGAACACTGACACAAAACCAGGAACTTTGACTATAGGCATGACAGAAATGCCTTCCCTTGGGCTGTAGCTGTCAGTAACCTGTACCAACTCATACTTGTACATTGTCTCATCAGGTGTAAGTTCATCCCAGTCAGCAGACCAGTTCTGGTACAGGGCCCAGATATCACCTTTCATGGGAAAGATTCTGACGATTCTACCTGGACCTTTCTCCCATGCGACAACATGAGAGAATGTATTCATTTGGTCAACATCTTTGGGCGCGCCAGGCCTGAAATTGCCACAGGTCTTGGAGTATCCACATGAGAGCCAATATGAATTTCCAAACTCATCGCAGTCATCCGCTTTGAGGAATGCAAGCCTAACTCTGAAAGGGTGTGAGGAGTGCACTTTACGGATCAGAACATAGTAGAGAGGCATGCCATCTTCTTCATCATATGTGGCCCACACTTGATCCTTCTGGAAAGAGCTTGCAGAATGGTCACCAAAACTGCAGAAATCTGCATCAGGGACAAGCATTTCATCAGAAGACGGTTCTTGTTCCTTGCGGCTTCTCCTGGTGTATACAAAGCGGATTTCAGGTTTCCTCCACTCCCATGACCCCATCTCTTCTAAACCAGCACATTTACTGTTCTGTGCCCTCTCTTCAACTCTTTTGCCAGCCAGCCCCTTCCCTTTACCTTCTTCTGGATGGACTGAATTACTGCTTTGTGTCCTCTTTATTTTCTTGGTATCAACCGTTGTGCTGCATCCTTCCCTTTGGTTTATTTTCTGACTAGTCTGCATCTTTTGCCGGCTCTCCACATTGGTCTTCTCCCTATTGAACTCCTCTAATTTGTCCCGATATTGGAGTTTCATCTTGTCGATTAGTATGCCTCGCATGTCCAACTGCTGCAACACTTTAGTGAGGCCAGTCCCGACAGATTCGTCATTAAGACAATTAGAAATCTGCTTGCGCCTCTTGGTTCCTGGGGCCCGATCGGTGGAACGAGCCTTTCTTTTTGTTGTGTGCATCTTTGAACTTGACTCACCATCAAGGACAGAGCTTGTTGACTGTGGCACCACTTTCTTGTATCTCTTCTTTGCAGTTTCCTTACCCTTTGTTTCTGCAACTTTTCTTTTAAGGACATTGGTTGCCGGAACTGATGACCCACAGGAAGAACCTGGAGCAGTACCATGTGTCTGTTTCACTTTATATGAAGTGTGCACACCGGCTGCAGATTTTGTTGAAGAACACCGCTGGCTGCCACTAGCCACTCCTTTTCTTCGCATTCCCTTACCAGGAACTGCTGCGCCACCCATACTAGTATTAGTATCCGCTGGCTTTGGTTCATTAGGGTAAATTGGAGTAGATGGAGGAGGAACTTCCACAGCATGAAACACTTCACGGCAAACTGTACATATCATCTGTTGGTCGAAGTACATGATTTCGTACTGAAAGTTCATCCGACAAGCTGAGCAGAATGTCCAAAATGTGCTTGCTGCAGGGGGAGGTGCGGCTGGACCAGTATTTTGTCTGCAGAAGCCATTCATACTTGGCATAAAGGAACTGGAATTGCTCTCAACATGTACTTGGGAGTTATTCTGATGGACTCCTAAAGAACTCATATGCCTCCTGTGATCCTGAAGTATTCTCTTGTTCTTGTCAGACAAGACATTCCAAGCATCTGAGATGAGCTTGAAAGCACCATCAGCACCAATGAACCTGTTCTTGTCTGGATGAGTTTGTAAGGCCAGCTTCTTGTACTGCTTCCTGATGGTGTCCTCATCAGCCGAGGTTGATACTTGTAGGATGCCATACCAGTCATGCTCCCCATCAAACTTGGTCTGCGCCTTAAGGTGGACATCCAAGGCTAGAATCATCTGATCAATGCCCTCAAGCTCGAAAAGAGCCTTTGCTTTCAAGGCAAACTTCTTTGCACCCGCAAAATCGTTCTCCTTGAACTTCCTTTCAGCTATCTCCTTTGATCTGATTGCGTCATCTCTGTTGCACTCCATATCTGTAGATAAATTTGTCAGCCTTGTTTCAACAAGCATTCATAACATTCAAGTAAGGTATTGCGCTTAGCTACCAGCATACCACATTTTCAAACAATTCATTGAGGGAGTGCACAAAATATTAGGTACACTGCATGTACACTCGTCTCAATGGCGCCAAATCCATAATCATATGGTTCACATTTAATTGGGACAAAAGTGAACACAGGTGATACATGATTGCATACAGCAGCGTTCCAAAAGAAGAAAGCAAGGGCATTACTAACGCATAAAAATCCACGAGGGAAAACAATATGCTTAGTTTCCGACCACATCCTGATTAAAGGAAAGATGGAACAGAAAACTGGATTAGGTTACTACATTTCCAAACAGTTAAGCCTTCAACGAAATGCGCGGCGGTAAACTGCGTATGCAATTATTTCAGTAGGGCCAAACCCAGCATGCACATAAGCAAGGGAAATATTACCAGCCTTGCATACATTCCAAAAGAAGCAAAGTAGAGTATTACTAGCACAAGAAACTCCTAGTATTTCTTTTTATGTTTTAATTTTTATCTTCATAACTGTGATGTCTCAATAGTTGAATTAATCAAGAGCTACTATACATGTCTTTTTTCAAGAAAATAGTCAGATACTGCGACCATCGTTGAAATTTATGAAATGCTTAACAAACCCACACGTGCGATCGTCTTGGTCCCGCCCGAATCCAATCTTGTGCACTAAACACAATTAAATGAACATTGTGAAAGAAGCCGCTTTTCGCGCCATCGCGTGAGTTAATGACTGATTACTGTTCCTAGAGTTAATACTACCTGATATATGTGTCTTTGAACCCCTAGCCCGAATTGAACTAGTTCCAATCATGACAGAAAATCTAAACCCTAATCATATCAGATCCATGCTAAACAACAAGTCACGGCACACAAAAGGAGCACGTTCGCGCCATCGGGCGAGTTCTTATAATGTTCCTAAAGTTGATACTTAATCTAGAACCCTGCGCCCTAGTAGGATCAATCAATCATAAACTAAGGCTAAACAGTAATCATGTCCAAGCTAAACAATGCTAATGAGCAGTGAACTTGCCAATCATCACGGCGAGATTCTAACAGCGAAGTACAGAGCAGGGCAAACTTGATCAAGCATTCCCCAAAACTAAAATAACTACTGACGGGGCACACAGACATTGTGAATGTGGTTCTGCTTCTAACCAGAAACCACGGAGAGGAAACGTGGATTCTAATCCGTGTTCGTGTAGGGAACACTCGCGCAGCGAAGGGGTTTCCGCCCTGCGAAGGGAATCGCCGCAACCAACCACGAAAACTCCCAGATTGAAGTGCGTACACCCACCCAAAGCCGCGGCGCCGGAGGCTACGCAGCCGCCATTGATCCCGGAACCCCCTGGAAGCCGCCGCCGCTGATTCGCCCGGATGCTCGAAGACGCCGCCTTTCTCTTGTTTTTTTCCCCTCTGCAAGAAGACGCCTTTCTTTCTTTCCCAAGTGCCCAAACCCGACCCGACCCAACGGAGCTCCCACTTCCGCCGGCGGCCGGCGGCGGCGACCGAACCATCCGAGAACGGCGGAAGCGGTTTTGAACGCGTCCCCGCCCACCCCAATTTTCGCGCGGAAGCAGAAGAGCGGAGAGGGCGAGGAGGGCGAGGGGGAGGGGAGGGGTGGGCGCTCACCTAGTTTTCCTCGAGAAGTGGGGACGGGCAGGCAGAGTCGCCGAGACAGCGACGGCTCTCTTCTTCGGCCGCTCGGTTTGATTTCTCTCCCTTTTTTTTCCCTTCTGTGAATTGTGCGCGAAAATTAGAATAAAAAGTGTTTGTGTGTGAGCGACAGAGCGAGCGAGCGAGAAGAAGACGGATGTGGTGGCTTGGCTGGGTGCAAAGTCGAACCAGGAGTCCGGTTTTAATACGATATACGGGCGGAGTTTGTGAACCCTAGATGCAAACGGCGGGTTTGCATTTTTTGGAAGGGAACCGAAAATCGACCGGGTTCGCACCTCGGCACTTTACAATCGTGTTTCCTTCCGATTTTGGAGGGGTTTACCAAAATATATGTGACGTGCTACGCGGTGCCATTGTTGCTATATTTCCGATCGTGTTCCCTTCCAACCTTAGACGGACGAGAAAAAAATTTGACACGGCCCGTGTTGGATTTGTTGTTTGTGGTCGTTTTTGTTTCCAATCGTGCTCCTAAACTCGATCTTTAGACTATCTCCACTCGTTTGACATTCTCTGCCAAAATTCGGCGCTAAATAGCGTCGGATGGATATAACTTTCAGTCTGAAAATGGTCAGTATTCCCAGATGTGGTTCCCAGGCAAGGCAAAATCGGCGATACTTCGCCCGAATTTGGCGCAAATTCACACAGTTCGGCATAAATATGAATACAGAGCAATGTTCGGCATAAAATTAAACAAACAAAGTTCGGCATAGTTCGCCACAGATTGAAACACAACATAGTTCAGCCTAGTTCGTCCAGATCATGTTTGGCATAGCTGCTATGTGTTGCCCTTGCGTATCCATATGTGCTTCACCAGATCATCATGTAACTGTTGATGCACTGTCGGGTCTCGAATCTCCTGACGCATGGCGATGAAGGCAGTCCACGATGCCGGCACCTAGTGATCAGGCTCTACAAGAGGCCCCTGTCTGTAATGGCTCGTCCTGCTCGACCAAATCTATTGGATGCTTCCTCTCATCCTCGATGATCATGTTGTGCAAGGTCATACAACAGTTCATCGCTTCCCACATCTGATTTTTTGACCAGGTCATACTAGAGAATCGGACAACTGCAAATCTTTGTTGGAGCACACCAAATGCCCGCTCCACGTTATTCCTACAACCTTCATGTTCCTTGGCAAACTGAGACTTGGGGAGCATGGGGCTTGAGATAGTCTTCACAAATGTTGGCCATCTTAGATAGATGTCATCTGTAAGATAGTATCTCTTGTTGTAGTGATACTCGTGAATCTTAAAGTTCACAGGGGGAGCATGACCCTCAACAAGCTTGGCAAAAACATTTGAGGACTGGTGAACGTTGATGTTGTTATTCTATCCTGCCATGCCAAAGAAGTAGTGTCAAATCTAAAGATCATGTGTAGCAACTGCCTCGAGTATCACAGTGCAACCTCTTTTGTGGTCTTTGTATATTCCTTACCAAGTGAATGGACAGTTCTTCTAGTGCCAATACATGTAGTCAATGTTTTCAAACATCCTAGGAAATCATCTATTTTCATTAACTGTGAGGATCCGAGCAGTGTCATGTTCTCAAGTATTATGGTCCAAATACTGCAATCACTGCCCTGCGGAACCTGTACAAGCAATCGATGACGGTGGACACGACCATGCGGAGATAGTCATCGGTACTATCACCCGGAATATCATAGAAACTTGGAGCGTCTGTTTTATTTACTTTACCTTTTGTTTGCAATAAAAGGACCACCATCACGAATCATTATGCATGTTTATGATTAATCTACTGAAAAGATACTTTGCCATGATGAGATTAAAACTGAATATGAATGCCTTGAAATAAAAGAAAAGGGGAATAAAGGCAAAAAGCTGAAATTCATGTTATGCCTAGTTACTAAGCTCAAATACTTTACATGAAGTATGATTTGTTTGTGCCTGTTAAATTGTACCCTCTACTCATGTATATCTATGTTCAACTATAAAGAGCAAGGTGAGAAAATAAATGTTGGCATTATGAACTAGATGGCACACTCTTTAAATCTCTTTTTGCTAAGCCTTCACAATGCAAGCTAAGATTTGTTCCAAACCCCTTAAATTAGATTAGACATATCTACCTATTTGTGGCAAAAGATACTTCCAAATACAATATGTATGTTAATCCTCCAAACATTCTTAAAACATATTTTTCATGTATTTTTAAAACTCATAAGAAAGTAAGGTTTGGGGTGATACCACTATGGAACTTTATGTGCTTCATATCTTATAAGTTGTTTGTTAGCCAAACCATCACTACAAGAAAAGTTGGCTTTTATAACGGACGATTTTCATGGTTGAATTTTCATTTTTCGTGGCTAAAAAGTCTTCCGCGATGGATGGCCTTCATGGTAAAAGCCCCAACACAAATGAATCAACCACGGGTTTTTTTCCGACCGTGGCGGATCGCACCCTTCGGCCATGAAAACTTGTTCTGTCGTAGATTTATTCGCCAGCCGCGCTGACTGCTAACATCACGCAACCTGTCACGTGGCAGCCACCATTAACGTCCGGTTACCGCCATTAACGGTCGCAGAAACCATGGTAGAAGTTAGGCTCAGCCAAGGCCTACTAATAATTAAATGGACCGGCCCACGTGGAGAGACCAATAGGAACAACAAGGGGCGGGGGCGGGAAACTGGCTGTCGTGCGCAGGAACTTGGCCATCACGCGGGAAAATCTTCCACTCTACCGCTGCCTGCTATTGCAGATGCTAGTGAGAGCTAGGGGTAAACAGAAGTAAAAAAATGCTCAACCCCATTGGGTGCGTGTGCAGACAGGGCCGGACACCGCGTCGTGGACATGTCCCAAACAGACATATTTAGTGTCCGATCAGTGGCGGGTGGCTGGGACGCTCTAAGCAAATCATGGATGGACAAAAGTTGGCGATCGAGCAATCTGATCTGCAGTCTTCAGTTCTTCACGTGAAGCACATATGCTAACTAGCTAGGCTCCCATGTTCCGTCGTTCACCGAAGACACTAGCATTAGGGCATCTCTAACCGATCCCCTAAACTTTAGAGAAGTAAACATATGAGTAAACCTTAAAGGAGTAAAAGTACTCCTCTAAAGGTCGGTGGTTCCTAACCGAACCCCTAAACTTAGAGGAGTAAAAAAATTGCCCCATTTCTCTCTATCATTCCACATATGCATACATCTTACATAGAGTTCATACAAACAATTTAAACATATGGACAATTCAAACACAAGCAACACAACACTTAAACAACATACATAGGCATAGTTTATCAAATCGAATACATCAAAATAAAACATGCATAGAGTTCATTCAAAAGTAGAGTCTATCACCACCATCGATCAAGGTCTCCCAAAAATAAGCTATTGACCTTGTTTGATCCAAAAGAAACCACCAACATATCACCTCATATGTTGTGCACCATCTCCGAAGAACTCAAGCATCATCTCTGAAGAACTCATCTCCTCCTCCTCCTCCTCCTCCTAGGCCAACACCATCATCACCACCATGAGCACCTCCACCAAAAGATCGTTGAAGGATCTTTGCTCGAGTGAGCTCCCAATATTTCCTAGTCGTGGCATCCATGTTTCTTGGGTCCATGATGTAACATCCCAGCATTAGAGCTTAGAAATAAGCTAAGATGACGTGTGTGCATTGCATTCATGCATAGAAAATCTGGATAATTTTCGTGCTTTTAAATAAAACTTGTCAAAGTGATTGAAGCTTCTCTTAACTTGGTGGAACTGAAGTAGATCATCAAGTTGATTGCGATAAGTTTCAATATGACCTTTGATAAAACATTATCTTTGGGTAATATAATTTGATCTAATGGTAGATCAAATATAATCAAGCTAAACCCACAACACATTTATAAAGGATCTTATAGAGATCGTATCTAGGTATTCATTATAACAACTCTTGAATACTGAATTAAGTTTATAACTTAAGCAAAGAAACTTAATAACTAAACCTTGGTACGCATGTTTACTATAGTTATTTATACCATGAGAATCATGGTAGTTCCTAAGCTTTAACTCTTATCACAAATAGAGTAGGAAGAAAGTCAAGCCAAGACCATTCATCACATACCTTTGTTGACATATTAACATATGGCATTCCTAAATAGATAAGTGATGAGTGCATATTTGCATCATGTTTTACATTATTATTTTGCATTGTAGATGTAGGGTCTTGGTATTTTACGGCACTCGTGCGTACATTTTATGTCTGTTTTCACCAGGACTAGGACAGATGATGGATCCAATGGATACAATTCTTGTGGCAGTTGTACTGAGGAGAAAAGGAGTAAAAAACAATGTAAATCGCTTATTTGGGAAATATTAATAATACCAGAAGAAAGCCAGAAGCGAACAAAGGAGGCAGAAGGTTCAATGACCAACTATACGACCGGAGAAAGTTTTCCGGCCGTATAGCTCCGGCCGTATGGTTGGCGCCGCCTCCGCCTTCTCAAATAGTTTCACCCCGTGCAACTGGTTCGGGGAGACGACATACAGAACACCTAGAAATCGCAGAAACCTCACCTCCGGAAGGCATCTGGAGGGGGAATTCATCCACTGGGGATCCATCTTCGCCCTGCACAGATCCAGGAGGCTAAGGCATCGATCTTAATCACCCACCGCTGCATCACCACCATCTCCATCCATCCCATCTACATCTTGTCTATATCTTGTTGTAATTTCCGTACTCGTTGTGGATTTATACAAGTACTATTCATCTATGATAGATTCCATTGTTATTGCCATGATGTTGATTGCCTCCATGTCTGAGTAGATCACTAGTGAAAGAACATTTCATGTTTTCCTATGTTTTGCGTGTTAGATAACAATAATGTGGAGATTATTCATGTGCGCTAAGTGTGCAGGAAGCTTTGAGGGGGGGCGGATAATCCGGCCTACCTCATTGCTCAAGGAGAGCCAAGGCGCGTCGCTCGGTATCCGGTCGGATTTTCTCTCGAAAAATCCGAGCTAGGGCGGTTTTTCCTCCCCAGGCCGGATAATCCGGCTGTTGCATGGGCCGAATAATCCGGCCCCTAGTTTTTGAGCACAAGGATCTAAGGCGCGTCGCTCGGTATCCGGTCGGATTTTCTCCGGGAAAATCTGAACTGGGGCGGTTTTTCTCCCCAGGCCGGATAATCCGGCCCTTGCATAGGACCGGATAATCCGCCCCCCAGAAGTTGATCAAGGGCAAGCTCGGCGCGATGCTCAGATAGGAGGCGGATTATCTGCCAGATATTCCGAGTCTGGGGCGGTGTTTTCCCCAGGCCGGATAATCCGGCCATCACTTGGGTCGGATAATCCGCCCCCCAAATTGTCCAACGGCTGGTTTCTGAAGGGGGTATATATAACCTTTCTTCCCCAACGTTCAGAACTCTTGATTCATTCGAAATTGTCCAGACATTGTGCAAGAGCTCTCATTCTTGATCTCCCACTTCAACCACCCGAAGGTCTTGATCTTTGGGGGAATTGAAGGAGGAGAAGTTCATCATCATCATCACGAATCAAGCGCTTCAACTCCTCTCCATTCATTTGGAGAAATCCCTGATCTAGTATTCTTGTCAATACCTAGATCTTGTTCATTGTATTTGATAACTTTGTTCTTGTGGCAGCTTGTTGTCATTTCAGGAGCCTCTAAGTTGTTGTGGAGTTGTTGCCCCGCTAGTTGTGTAAAGGCGCCGGTGCCCGCCTCGAAGGGTACCTATAGTGGAAAGGTGGATCAGGCCTTTGGTGGCGAGATCTATCGGAGAACAGGGTGAGACCTTTTGTGGCGTGGTGGTCTTAGTACTGCCCACCCCTCCAACGTAGATGTACTTCCCTTAACAAGGAAGGAACTGTAGTCAAACAAATCCTATGTCTCCACGTGCTTCACTTTAGTTTACCCGTTCCTCTTCCACTCGCTCTTTACTCGCTAGTAGATAGGTTTACATATAGGAAAATTTCCACCTATTAGTTTATCTAGAGAATTTACCCTTTGTGCTAAGCCTAAAATTGAAAAAGTATTAAAAATTGGTGTAGCACCTATTCACACCCCCCCTCTAGGTGCCCATACGATCCATTTCAATTGGTATCAGAGCCCCGGCTCTTAATTCAGGCTTAACCGCCTAAGAGTAGTATGGGTACCAAGGATGATGGAAATGAGGCTATGGATAAGGTCATAATGGATAATCTCAAGTCGTTGGAAACAACCTTGTTGAAATCCTTTGAGGCCAAGATGGAGGAGATGAATCAAATGATTGCTCGGCTTACATCATCCATAGCCCCATCTCCATCCTCCTCTGAGGCTGCCACACCATCATCTAAGGAAAAGGGTAACACCGGATCCAAGGATGATGATGTGGAAGGTGAAAAACTTAATGGTTCCACCTCCAAGAAGGGAAGTGGTAAGGGGGAATATAGTGAGGTTCGCCACGTATATTCCCCCGACCCACCTATCCCTCATCCTCATATAAACAATAGGGGTGATCCACCCAAGCTCACTACATCCTCCTTTAATCAATGGCAATTCCTAATGAAATCTCATGTTTGCAGCTCCTCTATTGAATTGTGGAGGATTATTGAAGAGGGTCTTCATATTGGAGATCAAACCAACCTAACGAGAAGAGAAGTTGTGGACAGCCAGTTGAATGCCACCGCTCTCCACATGATACAGCTGGGTGTGGGTCCCAAGGACATGCCACACATTGAACATCTCAACACAGCTAAAGAAGCTTGGGATGCTCTTACGGATCTCTTCGTTGGAAATGAAAGCATGAGAAGAAACAGGTATGATGCCCTTAGTAATGAAGCTGAGGGATTCTACATGTTGGATGGTGAAAACCATGAGGACATGTATAGAAGACTCAAGGGCATCGCAACAACATTTTGAAAGCATGGGGCCACTAACATTGATGATGCATGGATAGAAAGGAAATATGTGAGTGTCTTAATGCCTTTCGAGCCAACGTACTTGAAGAGCCTGCAAGGTAGACATAACTATCATAAAATGACATCCAACAAAGTCATGCAAGAAATGGCGTCATTCAAAGTGGCAGCAAAGAATGCTGAAGATGCCCGTGCTCGGGCCATTGGAATGCAAAAGGGTGTCAATGTGGCTCTCAAAGCCAATGTTGTTGAGCAAGAGGAAGATGAAGGAGCTTTTGAGGGGGTATCCATGGACTGCCCCGATGAGGTCAAATGTGCTCATGGTGAGTACATGGCTTTTTATGAAATGAACTTTTGGAAGGACCCTACCAAAGCCAAGTCTGAACTTGAGCGCAAGAACGGGTCAAATGGAAGAAGAGAAAGTGGCCCAAGATTGAGAACTTGCTTCAACTGTGGAGATAGAATGCACTTTGTAGCCAAGTGTCCATATCAAAATAGAGAAGACAATGGTGGCAGGCTCATTCTGAAAGAGAAATCTAAAGCACCTAAGAAGAAGCCATTTATTAAGAAGAATGGCCCTTTCAAGAAGCAACCCCAGATTGTCTTGGTAGCTCAAGAGGAATACTCCTCCGCAAGTGAATATGAAGAGGATGATGATAGTTCCCGCGAGGTGGCTGCTATAGCCACTACATCGAATCCCTCATCTCTCTTTGACTCGCCAAACGAGAACATCATCAACAACAATGCCACTTGCCTAATGGCAAGAGGGTCCGAGGTATCAACTTCTAGCTCTTCATTTCCTAAGACTAACATAATTTTGGATATGAATGATCATGACAGTCTTAAAATGAAAGAAGAAGTTATTGCTTTGGATACTTTTTTCACTAACCTACAAGGTGAGCACAAACTCCATTTTTATGCTCTTATGAGTTAACTTGCTCAAGCCGAAGATCTTCTTGAAGAAAAGGGCAGAATTGAAAGAGAAGATGCCGTGGAGATAGCTTCTTTGAAGAATGCCTTGGAAGAGGAAGAGGAAGCTCGAGTATCTTTGGAAGAGAGACTCGAATCCTTTGAGGAGTCACAAGAAGAAGCTATAGCTCAGATCATTAAAGAACGTGACCATGCTCTTGCCAAGGTAAAGAAACTAAAGAAAGAAAAGATTGACTTTGGGGTTATCCATGCTAGACTTCTGGAGAAGTTTGATAATCTTGAAAGTGCTCACAAGGCATTGAAGAGTGATCATTCTACTTTAAATGAGTCTCATGACCAGCTCCAAACTCAATTGAAACGGTATGATGTGCCAAGTACCTCCACTTCATCCTCTGGAAAAGAAGACCTTGCAAGAAGTTCTCAACACAAAGGTAAAGGGGTTATTGATGAGATACTGAGCAGGCAAAGGACAAACAATAGTAAAGAAGGTCTTGGTTACATACCCAAGACAAAGAGCAAGAAAAACAACAAGAAGAAGATGAGCAAGACTGCTCAACCAAAGACTAGCAACATTACCAATGATAAGACTAATTATGGTGGTTTTGCAGGGATCAACAATCCTAACTTTGAACTATATTGTGATTATTATGGTGATGTTTATGCTAGTTATGTAGGGCCTTATGACTGTTACATTCCTTGGTCTATTTGGGTTCCCAAGACCCTTGTCACTAACATGAGAGGACCCATTGAAAAATGGGTACCTAAAACCAAGAAGTAATTTTCTTGCAGGGCTATGCTTCCGGTGGTTCTAAATGGGTACTCGATAGCGGTTGCATGAGTCATATGACCGGAAGCAAGGAGATCATCATGGAGATGCAGCCAAACCATGATCACATAACCGTCTCCTATGGTGACAAGTCAGAATCTGAGGTATTGGGTCTCGGCAAAGTTGTGGTGGCTCACGATTTCTCTCTCGTGGACGTCAAGCTTGTTGAGACCCTCGGGTACAACTTACTTTTAGTTCGCGCCCTTGGTAAGATGGGCTTTGCTGTTTATATTGATGCTGATTTGGTGGTACTCTTGTGGAGCAAGTCTCTAAAAGTCGCTTTCGTGGGATATGTCAAAAGCGACCTGTACGTGGTGGACTTTTTGGGGAAAACCACTACAGGCCCGATGTGTCTTTTCGAAAAGGCTGACGCGGGTTGGCTATGGCATCACTGACTAGCCCACGTCAATATGAGAACTTTGCAAAGTCTCCACAAGGGTGGCCACATTCTTGGACTAAAAGAAAATGTCTCCTTTGCCAAAGATCATGTTTGCAGGGCGTGTGTTGAAGGGAAAATGCATGACTCACCTCATCGAAGGAAAACTATTATCTCTTCAAAAAGGATTTTGGAGCTCCTTCATATGGACCTCTTCGGACCTCCATCTCATGCAAGCCTTGGTGGCAAGAAGTATTGTCTAGTGATTGTTGATGATTACTCAAGATACACCTAGGTGTATTTCTTCAAGTTGAAGAGCGAAACTCAACAAACTGTCATCGACTTCGCCAACGAGGTTCAACGTCAACACAACGTCCCCATTATGGCTATAAGAAGTGATAATGGCTCTGAGTTCAAGAACTACACCTTAAATGCGTTTCTAAGTGAAGAGGGGATAAGACATCAATATTCCGCTGTGTACACCCCTCAACAAAATGGTGTAGCCGAGAGGAAGAATCGAACTCTAATGGATATGGCAAGATCAATGTTAGCCGAATTTAAATCTCCATATAACTTCTGGGCTGAAGCAATCTCTATTGCTTGTCATTCATCCAACCGATTATACCTCCACAAGATCTTGGACAAGACTCCGTATGAAATACTTACCGGTAACAAGCCAAACATCTCATACTTTCGGGTATTCGGGTGTAAGTGTTTCTTTCTTATCAAAGGAGTTCGTTTATCTAAGTTTGAATCTAAGGCTTTAGAAGGTATTTTTGTTGGTTATGGTGCCAAATCCCACACTTATAGAGTCTACAATAAGCTCTCCAGAACTGTTGTAGAATCTTGTAGTGTGGTGTTCGAGGAAAATGACGGTTCCTGCATGAGCAAGTTGGTGTTTGTGATGCAGATGTTGAAATACCCCAAGATGCCATAAGAAGAATGGGTGTGGGATTTTTCCGCCCCATTGAGGAACCCCTTGTGGCGGATCGGGAAGGACAATGCTCTTCCCATGAAGAGCCCTCATCTACACATACTCAACATGTTCCAACCACCAGGGCAACTTATACACCATCTCCATCAACTGCTGAAGGTTAAGATGTTGTAGAAAGCTCCAGGCCAGATTTTCCGGTTGACACCGGATTATCCGGCCACCCCGCTCCAGCTGACCATTTTGCTCCTGGTGGTGAAGATATCAACGCAAGCTCCAGGCCGGATTTTCCGACAAGCCCCGGATTATCTGGCCCCTCACTAGTTCAAGCAAGCCCCAGGTTTCCTGATGATACTGCTACAAATATTCCCAGGCCGGATTATCTGGCCTCTCCATCGGCCGGATTATCCGCCTCGACTTCCGGCTTCAGCAGCCTCGTTACGACTCATCGCTCACCTCAAGGGCACGCGTCATCACCACATGCTGCTGATATTCCCGTTCCTGATCAAGGTCGAGTAAATGCTTCCAATGAAGACTCAAGTGATGAATCTACTCCTCCGAGAGACAACAAACTCATTGAACTTCATCGCAAGGCTCGAGCTGACCGAAACCTTGAGTTGAGGGGTCACACTCTCGACAAGGTTGTTGGTGATCTTCGACGAAGGGTCTCTACAAGAAGAGAATTGGCCAGTTTTGGTGAGCATCAAGCTCATATCTCTATGGTGGAATCTAAGAAGGTCTTTGAAGCACTCGAAGACCCAGACTGGGTTGTTGCTATCCATGAAGAATTAAATAATTTCGAGCGCAACAAAGTCTAGAAGCTCGTGGAGAAACGCAAAGAGTGCCGCAATGTTATCGGCACCAAGTGGATTTTCAAAAACAAGCAAGACGAGAATGGCATTGTTGTGAGGAACAAGGCAAGACTTGTGGCACAAGGTTACTCCCAAGTTGAGGGCATTGACTTCGGTGAGACCTATGCTCCCGTGGCTCGCCTTGAGTCCATCCGTATCCTTCTTGCTTATGCTGCCCATAACAATTTTAAGTTGCAGCAAATGGACGTCAAGAGTGCCTTCCTTAATGGTCCTCTACATGAGTTGGTATATGTAAAGCAACCCCCGGGGTTTGAGGATCCTTACTTTCCGAACCATGTCTACAAACTCGATAAGGCACTCTATGGCCTTAAACAAGCCCCACGTGCGTGGTATGAGCACCTTAAAGAGCTTTTGTTAGATCGTGGCTTCGAAGTTGGGCAAATCGATCCCACTCTTTTTACTAAGAAGGTTAAGGGGGAGCTCTTCGTATGCCAACTATATGTAGACAATATCATTTTTGGTTCTACTAATAAAGCTTTTAATGATGAATTTTCAAAGCTTATGACTGACAGATTTGAGATGTCTATGATGGGGGAATTATGGTTCTTTCTTGGATTTGAGATCAAGCAACTTAGAGAAGGAACCTTTATTAATCAAGCAAAGTACATCCAATACATGCTCAAGAGATTCAAGATGACGGATCTAAATGGTGTCACCACTCCGATGCAAACAAAATGTCATCTTGAACTTAACCCACATGGTAAAGATGTGGACCAAAAGGTATACCGGTCCATGATCGGTTCTCTTCTTTACCTCTGCGCATCTAGACCCGATATAGTGTTGAGTGTGGGTGTGTGTGCAAGGTATCAAGCAACTCCTAAAGAAAGCCACTTGGTGGCGATCAAGAGGATCTTTTGATATTTGGTTCATTCCCCTAACTTTGGTCTCTGGTATCCCAAGGGCTCCAATTTATCTTTATGTGGTTATACTGACTCAGATTGGGCTGGTGATCAGGATGATCAGAAATCCACTTCTGGAGCTTGTCAATTCTTGGGAAGATCTCTTGTATGTTGGTCCTCTAAAAAGCAGAATTGTATATCTCTCTCCACCACCGAAGCTGAATATGTTGCTGCTGCCAGCACTTGCACTCAATTACTATGGATGAGGCAAACTTTAAAGGAATACGGTGTCAATTGTGACAAAGTGCCTCTTTTATGTGATAATGAAAGTGCAATCAAAATTGTGTACAATCCTGTTCAGCACACAAGGACGAAGCATATTGAGATTTGGAATCATTTTATTCGAGACCATGTTGCTCGTGGAGATATTGATCTATCGTTTGTGAGCACAAAGAACCAACTTGCGGATATCTTTACAAAGCCACTTGATGAAGCAAGATTCTGCTACTTGAGGAATAAGCTAAATATCATTGATTCCAGGAGCTTGTCTTGACTACCCATGCACTCACTCGTACATCTCAATCCTTCTTTGGTCTAAGTGTGGACATGGATATAAGGGGAGTGTGGTCCTAACTCATTGGGCTAACCCTCCCCCCATAATGCCAAAAGCAAGATAAATCATTTCTCTTAATATCATTTTGTGATATGTGAGCTTCTTGATGAGTATTGGTCATGAACCCAAGATATATCTTCACGGTGTCACACCATACACTCCAACAAGGTGGCTGTAGCATCCCATCTGTCTAAAATCTGTAATGCTACATGGTCTAATAATAAAATGCTACTTCCTACATATAATTGTTGCATCATAATTATATCATGCTCGTGTCATCATGCCACATTGCATTTGAGCATCATATAAAACCCTTTTCATTTGGTTCTTATCTCATATGCACTATTAATTGTATTTGCCTCTTGATACATTGTAGTTGGCTCTTGATATATTGTTAATGCCCAAATTGAGTTGGGGCATATCTTTTCCAACTCCACCACCTTAACTTGTCACCACCTTATAATTCCACCATCCTAATTATACATGAGCTTATACATTTTCCTTTGGCATTTAAATCTAGCTCATATGTGTTGGGGTGGATCCACTTCTTTCTACATGCTTCCATACATGATACATGTTGTTCTCACAATATTGATTATGGGAGGCCTTATGGCCATTTTGCATGACATGTGAGTAGAAATGTTGCATCTAAGTTTCTATATGGATTCTATTTACTGTATGCTCATGTATGGAGCTATATTTGGCTACAAGTGCTCTAGTGGAAAAATACACACTACCATGGTCATTTATCCTCATACATGTGCATATACTAATTATTTCCATATATCAAGCAAGCTTCTTCTTTGAATGATTTTAATCAAACACTTTGGCATGCATGCAAGAATATATGACCATGATTGAAGATAGTTGTTTTCACAACTAGAATTAGTGGCATTTAATACTTGTGCATGGCCCATGCAAGTGCCTCACTTGTTCTTTTATTTTGGGTTCCTTTGGAAAAAAAATTGGGTGGTGTTTGTTTGAACACAATTGAACAAATGCACCCATTTAAACATTTCTTGTCCACTTGGCTTCCACCTTGCTCTCTTTTAGTGTTTCCTCTTTGCCAAGTATACATGGGGTATATTTTGTTTTCACAAAATATGTTCATGTGCATGGGGCATGCAAGATATTTTCTTTCTTTCACCTCTATTTCTTTGGCCCTCTTGTTTTCTTCCTTGTCATAGGTTAAAGCTTTGGTTTTCTTAGATAATCTAAAATCTAGCTCATCCATCATGTGGTTTTAACCTCTCTCTTCTTCTATCTAAAACCGAGTCCTCTCTCTCACTAAACCTAGCTAATGCACACTCACCTCACACCCTAACCCCTCTCTTTTCCACCCTAGCCGCAACCCCCCCCCCACCTGGTTCAGTCCCATCCGAGCCACCCCCTTGCTCATCACCCTCTCTAGCCCGAGCCACCATGCCACCCCTCACCTAAACCCTAGCCGCGCCTCACCTCCCTCTCTGTTTTCTCTTTCGACAACAAACGAGTCTCACCCGAGCCACCTCTGGTCGTTCCCCTCTGGCCCCAGCTGCAGCCACACCCCAGACCCAGCCCTCCTGAGCCGTGCCCACCGCGTGAGAAGGAGAAGGAGGAAAGGGAACAGGCCACCTTTTCCACCCCGAGACCCATGTGCTCTCTCTGCCTCGTCCTTATCTATCCCTCCTCTGCCTAGCAACCATAGATCCGCCCAGGGCCCTGCCCAACCACTCCTCCTTCCCCCACATGCCGCTGTTTTCTCCTCTTCCCTCTCCACCCCACCGTCGGCATCGTTCTCCACCGCAGCAGCGAGAAGGCGGGCGTGGCGTTGAGGCGTTGGGGAAGACCGTGGAGTTCCTCTAGACCGTCCCCGTGCATAGCATAGAGGAGGAGACGGTCGGTACACGCCGCACGTCACCGACGCCGGCGCAAAACCCTAACCCGCCGGCCTCCAGCTTCCCCGGCAATCCTCTGCGTTCCAGCCCAAACCACCACCACCAACAACCCCACGGTGAGCCCCCGTTGCCCCCAGACATCCTCCCTCTGAGCTTCGTTTCCCGTACGCACCGGGCCAGTTGTCGAACACCCTCTGTGCCTCGCGTTCACGTGCGTCTGCCTGTCTTTGCGCCGTAGATTAACTCACCCTGCCGCGTAGCTCCTTTCCACCAAAGAAAGAGCCAGAATGGCGCCGCTGCTGCTGCATGATCGCGAGATTGAACCCCCGTCGCGCCGGTGTGTTTTTCATCAGTTTTGTTAGTAACAGACGAGAAGAGAAACAATATCGCGTCTCTTTTGCATCTAACCCCCCCTGCCCTTTTTGCGCACACAACCCGCGGTCCAGCCGGCCCCACCTGTTAGTCGCTGTGGTAATTTTTTGAAAAGGTACCCAGGTTTTGGAAACCTCAACCCGCGCTCCCTGTCCACGCCACGTGGTCGCCGCTCATGAGCAGGCGTGGTCCCGCACACCACGACCCACATGTCAATCAGACGGCTGGATAACGCCATGTAAGAAAAGTCTTGCCGCGCCTGTTACGCTTCAGCCTGCCCACTCTTCAAAGTGCGGCTAGCTGTCTCTTGGTGCAGAAAATCTCTGATCTTTTTCTGTTAATAAAAATAATTCCAGAAATTGGTTAATCTATTTTAATATCCAGAAATTAATAACTTTTTATTAATAAATCCAAATAATACAAATGATATATGTTTTGAATCAGAAAAATATGAGGATTTCAAATCTGCCATCCAACTTAATGTTTGACTAATTTAAATTTTCGAAATTGTTTAATTGCATTAAAAATGCCTTTTCTTAATTAATTAATAACTTTAATTCTATAACTCCAAATTTGACAAATAATATGTCTAAATTGATCAGTGCGACGAGCCCGTTCTGTTTATGCATTCCATGTTCTGAATTGAAGCATGCATCATATAAATATTAAGTGGACAGCAAGTGTTATGGGAGCAAAACATGACTAAAACTTAATAAAATGCTTTATTCTTGTACCCCACACCTCACCCATGCCATGCTACTTTATTGCCATGTAATTATGCATCATTCGTCATGGCATGCTTGTTTGCTTGACGCATTTTATTTATATGCTTGTGCACTTTATTTATGTTGTCCCTTATTTGTTTGGTTCTTCTTCAATAGGCCTGAAAGGTGAAAAATATCAGAATCCTGTGAGTACTACCCAGATTGTCTCTCGCTTCAATCGAGCTACCGTGCAAGCACTACCACATGCTTGCATACATATAGTACCTATTGCCTCTATCTTATTCTTGCATCATTGAGTCGCGATTGCATTAAATTGAATCCCAAGTACTGCATAGCCTTTACTTTTAAACCCCACCGAAGCTTGTTCCTCCATCCTATGAGCCATTACTACAGGAGTTGTTTGAGCCATGCGAGTCGTAGAACAGCATGTGTAGGTATGTGAGTGTCTGATGGATAACGAGGTACCTAAACAACTTAACCTGAGTAGTAATGGGATAACTAATGAAAGCGGTGTTGGGTTCGCAGCATAGAAAACAAAAAAATCCTACGATGAGAACTATACGCCAAGATCTTTCTACTAGATACAGAGAAACGAGTGGACATACATCCATGGAGAACTTACCCTCGAAGACAACGAGTTTTGTTAACGAGTAGGAACTCGTGGTTGATGTAGTCGTACGCTTGCCGATCTCAAGATCGTGTGGAAGTCCGAGCGTCGCAAATCAGCGGCCGATCCGTCCTCGCACACACGTTCAAGCCACGGACAACCTCCACCTCCTCGCTCCAGCGAATCAGCGAAGCAACAACTCCTTCCGCATTTAAGGCCACGGGAACATGTATCTCGCTAATCCGAGACCATGGGGGAATATCTAGAGGGGGAGAGAGATCCTTCACGAGGAGGTGTGGTTTGTGAGAGGGGAGAGGGGGGCTTTATATAGGAGGGAGGGAGACCCCTCCCCTCCCATAGCCGACGCATGAGGGGGGGGGGACTGTTGGAGATATGCCCTAGAGGTAATAATAAATGTAGTTATTATTATATATCTTTGTGTTTATGATAAATGTTTACATTCATGCTATAATAGTATTAACAAGGAAACCATTAATACTTGTGTGATTTGTAAACTTAATTTGAAGTCCCTAGTATGGCCTCTATACTTCACTAGCTTGTTGGTTGATTGATGATGTGGTTTCTTTGTCATGAACATTGAGATGTTATCAACAACAAGATCATATCGTTAGGAGAATGATATGGTGGACATACTCCTATAGACAAGCGTAGCATAAAGATCAAGTCATTTCAATAGTTCAATTGCTATATGCTTTCTGATACATAGTAACCTAATTCCTTCGACCATGAGATCATGCATATTGCCTTTACTGGATGGATGCTTTGATGTCATCAAACACCACACCGTAACAGGGTGGCTATAAAAGTGGCATTGGGTGTTCGGAAAGTATTGGTTGAAACACATGGATCAAGAGTGGGATTGGTCCATCCACATGACGGATAGATATTCTCTGGGCCCTCTCGGTGAAATGTCATCCAATTAGCTTGCAAGCATGTGACTTGGTCACAAGGGATCACATATCACGGGAACGAGACAAGAGTACTTATCGATGCGAGGTTGAACTAGGTATGCGGAGATACCGACGATCATGACCTCGGATAAGTAACATATCGTGAGACAAAGGGAAATTGGTATCGTATGTAAGTGGTTCATTCGATGCAAAGTAATCGTAGAAATATGTAGAGCCATATGAATTTCCATTCCTCTATTGGTTATTGTTCGAGAAGTGTCTCGATCATGTCCGCATAATTCACGAACCGTAGGGAGACACATAAGGATTCGACGTTGTTTGAGTAGTTATGGTATTATGAGAAAGAGACCGAATGTTGTTGAGTCTCGGATGGGATCCGGGATATCACGAGGTGATCCGGAATGGTCCGGAGAATAAGATTCATATAAGGAAAGTCCCATTTGAGTTGGGGAATGGTTCCGTGTTTTCATCGGGAACATTCTAGAAGGTCCCGAATGTCCAAGACCGGGGAAGGGTACATGAATGTGTCATTGCAAGATGGAATGATTGCATCATGTACTAAGTGTTCTCGCTGTCCAAAATAAAGGGTTTATTTAAATTCCTAAATTGGAAAAGTCAAACCGCTTTCAAACTGCCGGGTTTGAAAGAGGAGAAGTTGAAACCGACTTGGGGAGGAGTCCTCCTCCCAAGCCGGGTGCCAGCCCTAGGTCGAGTGGGGAGGGACTCCTCCTCCTGGCGCGCCAGCCCTCCCACCTATAAAGGAGGGCAGGGCCTCCCTCTAGAGACACAGTTCCTATCCTCTAAACTAGAAACTAGATCTAGACCCGGTTTAGAGCTGTTTTGGTTTAGAGCCTTCTAATTGGTTTAGAGCCCTCTAATTGGTGTGTCTAATTACTAGACCACTAATAGCCTCTCTCATAAGCTCCACCATACTACACCGGCTTAAGGCGAAGCCTCAGGATCTCCCTCTACCTCCGGTACCACGCCAGTTGTCTTTGGGAATTGCGAGGAGAGTGCTACAACCTCCGCTGCACTGGAACAAGGAGAGGAAGGTCTTCGCCGAAAATCGAGCGTGTGACCGATCATGGAGCGCTCTTGAACGCGCGCCTGGAAGGATCGCTCACGCGATCTTGAGATCGGAAAGAGTACGACTACATCACCCACGAGAATCTGCTCTCGTTAAACACTTTGGAATCTTCGAGGGTGAGTTATTCCATCGACTCGTTGCTACAATCTAGTAGATAGATCTTGGCTTGTTTGTTTGTATGCGATAGAAAATTTTTGTTTTCCTTGCTACGAACCCCTACAGTGGTATCAGAGCCGTGTCTATATGTAGATCTGTTGCACGAGTAGAACACAATGATCATTGTGGGCATTGATGCTTTTATTGTAGATTGCTTTTTGTGTACTTTGCATCTTGCGGTATGTTGGGATGAAGCTGCCCTGGCTAACCTTACATGACATCGTTCATGAGACTTGCTCCACGCTTAACATGCAACTTGTATTGCATAAGTGGCTTTGCGGGTGCCTGTTTCTCCTAGCATAGTAAAGATCCAATTTACAACGGGTGATCAACAATGCTAGTATCAATGTTGTGGTTCTTGTTCGTAAGTTAGAACGACACTTATTGAAAAGCCCCAAACCACGTAAAATATGCAAAGAAAGTAGAGGCGTCTAACTTTGTTTTGCAGGGGTGTGCAGTGATGTGATATGGCCATGATTGTGATTATATTTGATGTATGCAATGTTCCTTATTGTAAGTTGGCAACCGCAGAGCCATATGGTTGTCTTTAATTTCGTTAAGACCTGCGTGTCTATTCAAAATAGTTGTAATAGTTGAAGCTGGTGGACGACAACCATGAAGAAGCGTCATTGACCTTGATGCTATGCCGGAGATGATGGAGATCATGTTCGTGCTTGAAGATGGAGATCGGAAGCACAATGAAGAAAGGCCATATCATATCACATATTATGAATTGCATGTGATGTTAATCCTTTATGCATCTTGTATTGCTTAGTAGACGACGGTAGCATTATAAGATGATCCCTCATGCACATAAATTTCAAGTTCTAAAGTGTTCACCCTTAGTATGCACCGTTGCCAAAGCTTGTCGCTCAAGCACCACGTGATGATCGGGTGTCTTTGATTCCGCGGGTGACTACAACGTAAGCAAGCCAGATTTGCTTATGCGGAAGCTAAGGTTTGTCTTGACGAGCCTAGCATGTACAGACATGGCCTCAGGAACACGGATCGCCGAAAGGCAAAGCATGAATCATATAGTAGATATGATGAACATGATGATTGTTCGCCATTGAAACTATATCAACTCTCGTGATGATCGGTGTTGATGTAGTGGATTTGGTTCGTGTGATCACTAAAACAATGTGAGGGATGTTGTTTTGAGTGGGAGTTCACCTAGTTTAATTTCATTAATTAATTTGAACTCAATTTGTCATAAACTTAGTCTAAACTATTGCAAATATGTTGTAGATCAATGGCAGCCCTACCATCAATTTTAATGCTCCTAGAGAAAGAAAAGTTGAAAAACAATGGAAGCAACTCATGGATTGGTTCCGCAATTTGAGGATTGTCCTCACACCGGTAATTTGACCTATGTGCTGGATGCACCGCTAGGTGACCCACAGTGATGCTACCGATGAAGTAAAGAATGTTTACCTCGCTTCGAAGAATCGACTCCATAGTTCAAAGGTGCTATCTTGTATGGTTTAGAATCGAGCTTCGTAAAAGGTTTGAAGAGTCGACCCATATGATATTGTCGAGGATCTCAAATTAATCTTTGAGACTCATGCGGCAATTGAAAGTTATGAAGCTTCTGAAAAGTTCTTTAAGCGCAAGATGGAAGAGGGTAGCTCACAAGGTGAGCATGTGGTTAAGATGTCTGGGCACGCTAATAAACTTCAAAGTTTGGGTTTAGTGATTCCTAATACTTTGGGGGTTTACAGATTCCTCCAATCACTACCACCAAGTTACACGAACTTTGTGATGAACTACAACATGCGAACATGAACAAAGAGTTGCAGAACTATTTGCTATGTTAAAATCTGCAAGTGGAGATCAAGAAAGAGCACCAAGTGTTGATGGTCAATAAGACCACCAAATTCAAGAAAGGCAAGTCTAGCGGAAGGGACACTTCAAGAAGGGTGGTAAGAAAGTTACCATACCGACGAAGAGGACCAAGGCTGACCCAAGCCTGAAACCGAGTGCTTTTACCGCAAGGGAGAAGGTCATCGAAGCGTAATTGCACAACGTACTTGGCAGATTTGAATAACGGAAACATCAAGAAGAAACGTATATCTGATATAAATTGTATTGATGTGAATCTCAATAGTATACGTACTAGAGCCTGGTTATATTATACTGGTTCGGTTGCTCATATTTGTAACTCAAACAGAGCTACGAATAAACGGAAGCTAGTAAAGAACGAGGTGACGATGCGGCGTGGAAACGGATCAAAGGTTGATGTGATCGCGTCGGCACACTACCTCTTCATCTACCATAGGGATTAGTTTTATACTTTATTAATTGTTATTTTGTGCCTTAGTTGAGCATATCTGGATCTTGTTTATTGCGAGACAGTTACTTGTTTAAATCCGAGAATAATGGTTGTTCGATTTATATGAGTAATGTGTTTTATGCATGCACCTTTGATAGATGGTCTATTCATATTGAATCTCGATAGTAGAAATACACATATTAATAACATTGAGGCTAAACGTTTGAAATCAGCGATAATTTGACCTATATGTGGTAATCGCTGCCTTGGTCACATTGGAGTGAAGCGTATGAAGAAACTCCATTCCGATGGACTTCTTGAATCACTTGATTTTGAATCACTTGAAAGATGCGAAGCATGTCTGATGGGTAAAATGACTAAGACTCCATTTTCTAGATGATGGAGCGAGCCATGACTTATTGGAAATCATACATACCGATGTGTGGTCCAATGAGTGTAGCATCATGTGATGGTTATCGTTATGTTCTTACCTTCACGGATGACTTGAGTAGATATGGGTATATCTATTTCATGAAACATAAGTCCGAAACTTTCGAGAAATTTAAGGAGTTTCAAAGTGAGGTAAAGAATCAACGTAACAAGAAGATTAAATTTCTACGTTCTGATCGTGGAGGTGAATATCTAAGTTACGAGTTTGGCGAGCATTTGAAGAAATGTGGAATACTTTCAGATTGACACCGCCGAACACCACAACAGAATGGTGTGTCTGAACGTCGTAATCGAACTCTCTTAGATATGGTTCGTTCTATGATGTCACTTACAGATTTGCCACTATCATTTTGGGGTTATGCATTAGAAACAGCCGCATTCACTTTAAATAGGGCACCGTCTAAATCCGTTGAAACGACACCGTATGAATTATGGTTTGGGAAGAAACCTAAATTGTCGTTCCTTAAAGTTTGGGGATGCGGCCTATGTAAAGAAGTTACAAAGGACAAGCTTGAACCCAAAGCGGAAAATGCGTCTTCATAGGATACCCGAAGGAAACTATTGGGTATACCTTCTATCATAGATCCGAAGGCAAAATCTTTGTTGCCAAGAATGGATCCTTTCTAGAGAAGGAATTTCTCTCGAAAGAAGTGACTGGAAGGAAAGTAGAACTCAACGAGGTTGTCGAACCTTCTCTCGAATTGCAGTAGCGCAGACCGGAAGAAGTTCCCGTGGTGCCTGCACCAATAAGAGAGGAAGCTAGTGATGGTGATCATGAAACTTGGTTGAAGTTGCTCTGAGCCTCGAGGTCAACGAGAAATCGTACCACTCCAGTTGGTATGATTCCGTTATGAATGTCATGTTGGTGGACAACACCGATGACCCCGAGACATATGAGGAAGCAATGATGAGCCCAGTTCCAATAAATGGCAAGAAGCCATGAAATCGAGATTGGATCCATGTACGAAAACCAAGTATGGACTTTGGTGGACTTACCGGATGGCCGGAAGGTCATCGAGAACAAATGGATTTTCAAGAAGAAAACAGATGTGATGGTAATGTTATCATCTATAAAGCTCGACTTGTCGCAAAAGGGTTTCGACAAATTCAAGGAGTTGACTACGATGAGACTTTCTCACCGATGGCGGCTAAAGTCTGTGAGGATTATGTTAGCAATCGCTGCATATTATGATTATGAGATATGGCGGATGGATGTCAAAACAGCATTCCTCAATGGAGACATTGATGAAGAGTTGTATATGATGCAACCCAAAGGTTTTGTCGATCCTAAAGATGCTAACAAGGTATGCAAGCTTCAACGGTCCATCTCTGGATTGAAGCAAGCATCCCGGTTGGAATCAACGTTTGATAAGGTAATCAAAGTTTTGGTTTTATACAAACTTATGGAGAAGCTTGTATTTACAAGAAAGTGAGTGGGAGCTCTGTAGCATTCTTAATACGTATGTGGATGACATATTGTTGATTGGGAATGATGTAGACCTTCTTAATAGTGTCAAAGAGTATTTGAATAATAGTTTTTCAATGAAGGATCTTGGCGAAGCAGCTTACATATTAGGCATAAAGATTTATAGAGATAGATCGAAACGCCAAATATCATTGTCACAAAGTACATATTTGGACAAAGTTCTAAAGAGGTTTGGAATGGAAGATAGCAAGAAAGGGTTCTTGCCCATATTGCCCAATATGACCTTGAGTAAAACTCAAAGTCCGACATCGGTAAGATAGAGAAAAGATGAGTAAGACTCCTATGCCTCAGCCATAGGATCTCTAATGTATGCCATGCTATGTACTAGACCCGACATCGCATATGCCGTTAGTCTAACTAGCAGATATCAAAGTGATCCAGAGTGGATCATTGGACAATGATCAAAAACATCCTTAAGTACTTGAGAAGAACTAAGGATATGGTTCTTTCTTATGGAGGTGATGAACAACTCGTTGTTAATGGTTACACCGATGCTAGTTGGAACACCGATCCGGATGATTCTAAATCACAATCTGATACGTATTTATTTTGAATGGTGCAGCAGTTAGCTGTAGGAGTGCAAAGCAAAGCGTTGTGGCGAGATCTTCAACTGAATCGGAATACATGGCTGCTTCAGAGGCTTCACAAGAAGCGATATGGATGAAAGAGTTCATTACAGAGATGGGTGTGGTTCCTAGTGCGCTGGACCCAATGTCTATCTCTTGTGATAACATGGGCGCCATAGCCAATGCGCAAGAACCAAGGTCACACAAGAAGTGAAGATATCAAGCTGCGTTTTCACGCTATTCGAGAACATATCCGGGATGGGGATATAAAGATTTGCAAAGTACACAGATCTGAATGTGGCGGATCCGTTGACTAAACCTCTCCCAAGGGCAAACATGACCAACACCAAACTGCCATGGGTGTTCGGTATATTACCATGTAATCTAGATTAGATGACTCTAGTGCAAGTGGGAGACCTGGAGATATGCCCTAGAGGTAATAATAAATGTAGTTATTATTATATATCTTTGTGTTTATGATAAATGTTTACATTCATGCTATAATAGTATTAACAAGGAAACCATTAATACTTGTGTGATTTGTAAACTTAATTTGAAGTCCCTAGTATAGCCTCTATACTTCACTAGCTTGTTGGTTGATTGATGATGTGGTTTCTTTGTCATGAACATTGAGATGTTATCAACAACAAGATCATATCGTTAGGAGAATGATATGGTGGACATACTCCTATAGACAAGCGTAGCATAAAGATCAAGTCATTTCAATAGTTCAATTGCTATATGCTTTCCGATACATAGTAACCTAATTCCTTCGACCATGAGATCATGCATATTGCCTTTACTGGATGGATGCTTTGATGTCATCAAACACCACACCGTAATGTGGTGGCTATAAAAGTGGCATTGGGTGTTGGAAAGTATTGGTTGAAACACATGGATCAAGAGTGGATTTGTCCATCCACATGACGGATAGATATTCTCTGGCCCTCTCGGTGAAATGTCATCCAATTAGCTTGCAAGCATGTGACTTGGTCACAAGGGATCACATATCACGGAACGAGAAAAGAGTACTTATCGAACGAGGTTGAACTAGGTATGCGAGATACCGACGATCATGACCTCGGATAAGTAACATATCGTGAGACAAAGGGAAATTGGTATCGTATGTAAGTGGTTCATTCGATGCAAAGTAATCGAGAAATATGTGGGAGCCATATGAATTTCCAGATTCCTCTATTGGTTATTGTTCGGAGAAGTGTCTCGATCATGTCCGCATAATTCACGAACCGTAGGGAGACACACTTAAGGATTCGACGTTGTTTGAGTAGTTATGGTATTATGAGAAAGAGACCAATGTTGTTGAGTCTCGGATGGGATCCGGATATCACGAGGTGATCCGGAATGGTCCGGAGAATAAGATTCATATAAGGAAAGTCCCATTTCGGAGTTGGGGAATGGTTCCGTGTTTTCATCGGAACATTCTAGAAGGTCCCGAATGTCCCAGACTGGGGGAAGGGGTACATGAATGTGTCATTGCAAGATGGAATGATTGCATCATGTACTAAGTGTTCTCGCTGTCCAAAATAAAGGGTTTATTTAAATTCCTAAATTGAAAAGTCAAACCGCTGCCGGTCAAACCGCCATTTTGGAAAGAGGAGAAGTTGAAACCGACTTGGGGAGGAGTCCTCCTCCCAAGCCGGGCGGCCAGCCCTAGGCCGAGTTGGGGAGGACTCCTCCTCCCTGGCCAGCCCTCCCACCTATAAAGGAGGGGCAGGGCCTCCCTCTAGAGACACACAAGTTCCTATCCTCTAAACTAGAAACTAGATCTAGACCCGGTTTAGAGCTGTTGTTTAGAACCTTCTAATTGGTTTAGAGCCCTCTAATTGGTGTGTCTAATTACTAGACCACTAATAGCCTCTCATAAGCTCCACCATACTGCACCGGCTTAAGGCGAAGCCCTCAGGATCTCCCCTCACCTCAGGTACCACTGCCTTTGCCCGGAATTGCGAGGAGAGTGCTACAACCTCCACGCCTTTCTGGAACAAGGGAGAGGAAGGTCTTCGAGTACCGAACGTGTGACCGATCAGGGAGCGCCATGGAACGCAGCGCCGAAGGATCGTCTACGCGATCTTGAGATCGGAAAGAGTACGACTACATCACCCACGAGAATCTGCTCTCGTTAAACACTTTGGAATCTTCGAGGGTGAGTTATTCCATCGACTCGTTGCTACAATCTAGTAGATAGATCTTGGCTTGTTTGTTTGTATGCGATAGAAATTTTTTGTTTTCCTTGCTACGAACCCCTACAGGGACTCCTCCCCTCCTTCATTCATGTGGTGAACCTCCACTCACATAAACATGGCCTCCACCCAAAATCCCACTCACATGTATTTAATTTCCACCAAATTAAATGCAACTCTCAATTAATAAAACTCTTTTATTTATTTTATTCAGAATTTTGTTAATTACTTTAATTAACAAACATTCACATAAAACCCCTTGCAACATTTCAATATCACATGCAGAACCACTTTCTGCAATTTCACCCGAAACAATTCCGATTTCTATCGAAACAATTCCTGTTTCTATCGAAACATTTCCTGCGCTTTGCAAACCTTTTGTCTAGAACATATGTGCTCCTAAATGGTGTCCGGCAACCCTTAAGTGTGTCACCCTATGGTTCATGAATAATGCAGAAATGATTGTGACTCCTCTCAGATCAATAATCAGAAGCGGGACCTGGAGATCCATACCGACTCCTGCATATTCAACGATGACTTCTGTGATCGTGAGAACCTTTAATGTCAGCAATTTAATCCCCTTGTTTCATGATATAATACATGTCCGAGATTCGATCATCGGTATCCAAATACCTAGTTTGATCTCATTACCGACATGCACTCTTTTCTCGTTCCCGTGATATAACATTCTAGTGATCACATCACTTGCTTGCAAGCTATCTTAATGTGATATCACCGAGAGGGCCCAGAGTATATCTATCCGTCATCGGGATTGACAAATTCCACTCTTGATCCATGAGCCTCAACATAACACCTTCATAGCACTGAACCCACCTTTATGGTCACCCTATTACGGTGTGATGTTTGATGTTATCAAGATACTCTTCCGATGTTAGCAATTAACATGATCTCATGGTCTAAGGACTAAGACTACTTTGTATGATGTTATAGCAATATAAACATAATGACTTGATCGTAATGCTATACTTCGGATGAATGTTCATCACATCATTTCACAAATGTTGTGACCTTGTTATTAACAACATCCAATGTCCATGATCAGGAAACCTTGATCATCTTGTTAATCAACAAGCTAGTCTATAAGAGAGGCATAACTAGGAACCCTTTTGTTTACTAAACACACATGTATTGATGTTTCCTATCAATACAATTATAGCATCAAAATAAACATCTATCATATACAAGGAATACATAATAACAACTTTATTATTGCCTCTCAGGGCATATTTCCTTCAAGCGGCACCAGTGAGCAATATTTGTTATTTGGTTTTTCATGCTCACTTGTGTCCCGTAGGACCCCGAGTACTTGATTCCTGTTCCTTGACTATTCGCACTATCCACATCCGGGAGGCCTTATGGACCCCCCTGAGCCAGAGCTTGATTCATTTCTATTTCTTGGGGCCACAAACTAGTTTGGGGTGTTATTTACTATCCTGTACTTATGCCATGTTTTACTGCTTTATTTAAGATTGTGCATGGAGCACCTGTACTGTTTTGGATGTGGAGTGTTTTCGCGGTATCTTCAAGCCCAGTCACATTTTCGGGTTCCCAGTCGTTTACAGCCATTGACGCAAACCTTGGGTCCGTCTCGGAGTCGGCCAACTTCGTTGCGGGTAGCTTAATGGGGTGGCCCCCTGAAATATTTTATGAATCCTGTGATCGCTTTGTCGTGAATGCCTCGTTGGGTTTTGAGTTGGTTTTTCCGAGGTTGATCGAGTGTGTGTTGCTATTTGTGCACCCCTGCAGGGTAAATCTTTCTAAAAGCCGTGTCCGCGGTTATGGACGACTTGGAGCACAGTTTCTCGATCATAGACAAGTATAACTAAAGTACCGCTTTTAATTTGACTAAATACCCGTCTAGTAAATAGTACAACACTCATGGAATGGTTAATAAAACTGCCAACGGATGGGTTGTTCATCCGCTTTCTCGTTGGTAAGCGAGAAGGAGGATGGATCTGTTACTTTATACTGTTATAACTATTGTTTCTAATTAACGGACATCCATCTATCATTGGTTAGGCGGATGGTTAGCGAGTATCTATAGACTTGTTAGTATTATCTTTTGCTGCAATTGCGTCACCCCAGGTTATGTCCCCTTTAGAGGCATAAAGACTTGCTGAGTAACCCTAGGGTCTCACACGATAAATTGTTTGATTCAGATGAACAGGTGTATTCGCAAGATGGATCTTTGGGTGGAGAGAGATGGCGTTGTAGCGATTACTCGGTATAGAGATTCCGGGGATGGGGATCTGCGAGATCTGTGGGCGAGATGTGCTTCTTTATGTGGCATCTTATGCCGATTTGCTTCTTGTCCGTACTCGGATCTTGTTTCCCGCTTCCGCTTGATACTCTGATGTTTGATGTATGAGGAGCTATCCTACACTATTATATCTATCTAGGATATTTGGATCTTGCCATATGGCGTTGCACTATTTCTATTTCTTTTAGATGGTATGGCTCTGAGAACTATTGTAAGGTAACTTGCATACATACTCACTTGTGTATGTATTTGATCTCTTCGCCTGTTGCCTACGCCGCTCGCTCTTGTCCTGATGTTCTGGAAGTGGTTAGGACGGCCGACGGGTTTACACGTGGGTGGTCCCTAGGCCCCCGCTATACTATTTTAACCACTTCTGGTTCATCCATGCTTGAACTTAGAGCGTAGGGTCTGAGGTTTTTACAGTGGCCTCGGCCACCGCCCACTCCCTTGAGGAGAATTGGCTCTTTTTGGATGTTCTTTGCTATCTCTTGTTCTTATGGGTTTCACACTCAATCTTGGCTTTTATTTGATTTGGATTTTGCAATTTTGAGTGTCTAGTACCATCTCAGTTTGGCTCTCTCAATCCTAAGCCTTTCCCTACCCTTAAGCCATCTATTCTAGCAAACAGGTCCTTTGTACACCTTGTGGGGGTGTTGTTTGGGGACACGCGGGCCTGGTTCTGTGTACAACAGATTTCTAGATTTGAGGCCGGATAATCCGGACCAAGTGTAGGCCGGATAATCCGGCCCTGGCGGATTTCGTCTTAAAGGGTAGGGATCGGGGGGAAGGGCTCATAACGAGCAGCACTTCTCCCCCAACCCTCTCCTCCTCCTCGGCGCGGCGCACTGCAGTCCCCACCCTCCTGGGCCTCTCATGCCGGATTTTCCGGGCCTCCCCGGATCTTCTTCTCCGTGCCTCTGGGTACCTTCTCCTCCGTGTTCTCCCTCCAATGAGTGAGGGTAACTCCCTCTCTCCCCATCTTTGGCTAGATGTGTTACTTGTTGGGTGGAACGTTGTCTAGAAGGATGTGTTTTCGCATAGAAATCATAGTCTTGCAGTTTCTAGGCCCGATCTACTTTCTTGCATTCAATCTAGGTGAAATCGAAATTTTCTGCCAGGGCCAAATTATCCGCCCCTGGCCAGGCTGGATAATCCGGCCTGACAGATTCGATTCTGGTTCAGTTTCACTATGGAGTATGCATTGGGTAGATTTGTCCTATGAACTTTTTGACTACTTTTTCCATGCTCTCTCCTGGACTTGTGTGTATGCTTATCCCCTTGCTATCGCCCTTATTCTTCTCACAGGTGGTTCCAGTGTTCCCAAGACCTACAAGCGCCGCCCCCGCGCCAAATACTTTCGGGATGACGGACAAGGTAACCTGGTGGACGAAGTTGAGTTGAGGAGGAGAAAGAACGAGGAGAAGCGCATTGCTGAACAAGCTAAGATGACTAGGAAGGGGGTGTCAAAGAGGAAGGGCAAGGAGCCCAAGATCAACTATAGGACTTTGGATGCGGTCACCTATTCCTCCATTCGTCACTGTGACTTGTTTGCTGAGTTGCCTCATGATGATGAGTTGGGGGATACTCGTTTCTGGTGTGCAGAACAGAAGGGAATCTATGAAGATGTGTATGCCAGGCTGAACATTAGGCCTATGCACCCACTGGTACTTGCTGATGCTTTGGAGAAGGATCATCTTTTGGATGCGATGTTTGTGGCTGAGAGGATGGGGCTGCACCATCTCATGTCTCTCTAGTGCTCCTTTGACTTTGAGGTGGTGAAGCAGTTCTTCTCCACTTTGGTTATTTGTGGGGATGAGCATCGTATTATGAAGTGGATGACTCATGACAGGCCTATGACTGTTGATTTTCACGTGTTTGCTGAGGTTCTTGGATACTCTTTTCGCAGCAGGGATAGAGCCAGTGACCACCGCATCATCACCCAGCTGAAGCCCAACAAAGATGCAGCTCTCTCTCCTTGCACTGTGGACAATGGCATTGTGGGAACTCTAGCTGGCCTTGCTCCCATCTATGCTGCCTTAGTGGGTCTCTTCCGTGACTCCATTACTCCAAGTGGGGGCAGCAATGATAGCATCCATGGTCACCTTGTTCAGCTACTTCAATTTTCTCATGAGGTTGCCTCTTGCGAGGACGAGTCAGTGCAGTACAGGCTGGATGTCATGGACTTCATTTACCATGAGTTGACTGATGCTATGTTCAACCGTTTGTCCATTCCATATGCACCCTACATTATGTTGCACATCAGGCACCTGCTTCCTGCTGAGGAGTTCCACATTGACTCGGTGCATAAGGCCAAGAAGATCTACAACAAGGTTCGAAAGACCTCTCACCCCTCCACTGCTCTTGAGGGCCTCATGAGGGATGCTCGCAGGCCTCTAGTGGATGCTCACAGGCCCCCAGTGCCTCCTGTTGCCCGTGAGATCAAGCAGCTGAACTAGTTCCAGCGTAACATTCTGTGCATGGGAGTGGACACGCGCAAGGGTCAGTACGAGGCATACAAGCAGCACCATGAGTTGGCTCACTCCCAGCAGCTCATTCTCCACCATGTGTCCGGTGCTTCGGGTGATCCTCCGGCTCCTACACCTCCCACTCTGTATGCTCGGTGGAACTCTTCCTCCGGGTTGAACTATGGTGAGCTGGAGCGTCACTTGTTCCCCTCTGTGCCTGCTGCTGATGATGAGGATGAGGAAGGTGACACTGAGGAGCTTGAAGACAAGGATGAGGATGAGAATGAAGACAAGGAAGAGGACGAGGACGAGGACTACGAGTGATCCTATGGGGCGCTAGCATTGCTCTTCTCCCTTTTTGGTGTCTCGATGCCAAAAGGGGAGAAGTAGTTCTATTAGGGTGTCCGTGGATTTGCATGGGTCGGGCATAAGCACTTGCACTTTTTTATTCGTCATTTTCTTGCTTATGCCCATTTAGCATTGAACTTTAAATTTGTGATTTGTGGTTGGTTGAGACTTTATGTGGTTGTCTGGATTATGCCTATGGATTTCGTATCATGGATTATGCTTATGGATCTATCTATTCATATCCTATTGCTGGAGGTTTTTCACGGAAGGCGCTCTTATTGGTTATCCGGTAATATTTGTGACTTATGTCAAGGATGCCTTTCCTTTACCTCGGTGGTATGTATTTGTTGCTCATATGTCTATGGAATAGATTCACCTATTTGGTGCCCGCCTCGAAGGGTACCTATAGTGGAAAGGTGGATCAGGCCTTTGGTGGCGAGATCCATCGGAGAACAGGGTGAGGCCTTTTGTGGCGTGGTGGTCTTAGTACCGCCCACCCCTCCAACGCAGACGTACTTCCCTTAACAAGGAAGGAACTGCGGTCAAACAAATCCTGTGTCTCCACGTGCTTCACTTCGGTTTACCCGTTCCTCTTCCACTCGCTCTTTACTCGCTAGTAGATAGGTTTGCATATAGGGAAAATTCCACCTATTAGTTTATCTAGAGAATTTACCCTTTGTGCTAAGCCTAAAATTGAAAAAGTATTAAAAATTGGTGTAGCACCTATTCACCCCCCCTCTAGGTGCCCATACGATCCATTTCAACTAGTTCTTGGGGAGATGGAGAAACCCTAGTATGAGATTGAAATAAGATAAAGTCTATTATGATATTCATCGCTGTGACCATGCGTTATATTTTCTACATCTTGATGTTGAGAGAAGTCGGCCTCTCAATATTTGCCTCTCATGGGGACTTGATGGAGGAAAATACTTGTTGGTTGACGGAGGTGTGCTAGCACTTACAATGATTATAAAGTTGTTGGCACCACTTACGTATCAACTTGGGAAACTGAGAAAACTCACAGAACACTATCCATGCCATGGGATACGTCCTACGGGATTACGTCCCTTAATAGCACAGTAATTCGATTGATATCGATTGCTGACTACTGTGGTTATGAGGATGATGTGAGCAGCAGTTGCTGCCTATTTATCCAAATACGGAGTTCCTCCCACACATACATAGTTGAGAATGTTCATGATGATAATCTTTATCTTAGCTCCTTATAATGCTAGTGGTGTATCCGCTACTCCCTGAGAACGCTTTCCCCTATTGCAGTTCCAATCTCTCTACATCTGTGATACTTACTTTCTGTATTCAGTTGTTTTACTTTACCTTATTATTGCTCTTATACCTAAAACCCCAAAACACCTTTTTACACAATACTCGCATTTTATCTTGTCACTTAGAACTTTATCTAGCATTTCTGTCATAATATTTATTTCAATAATCATTAGACTTCAGACTCCTGCTCCCTGTGGGATCGATATCTTTATTTTGAAAGTAGCTACAAGCGATCTGTGCACTTGAAGTCATCAAGCTATTTTCTGGCGCCGTTGCCGGGGAGCTAAGCTTTGTAAGCCTTTTTAGTTTTTGATTATTTATTTTTATCTTGCTAAATTTTGTTTTGAGTTACAAGTTTCCACCAACATGATGGAGTTTGAGCATATGACTAGTGCTAACCCACTCAACTACTTTGGGAAGCCCTATGATATTTATAAAAAAGACAACTTCAATGAGAAGACAAGGGGGTTTGAAATAAATCCTCTACTACTTGGTATTCTACATAAGAAGCAATTTACTGGAGATGAAGAAGATCCTGATCCATATGAGCATATTGCATGTTTCAAAGATATATGTGGCACTTTTCTATTGACGGGATATACCGCTGATGAGGTAAGGGTTAAACTTTTTAGTCAGACTTTGACAAGTACAACTCTCTCATGGTATAGATCTCTACCCCCCAAAGTCACTACTACTTGGGATAATCTAGCCTATGAATTTCTAGAAAAATATTATCCGTTATCAAAATCTTTTGGAATCTGGCGTCTTATAATGACTTGGAGGAATCGCTCCAATGAAGGACTAGTGAGATCTTATATCAGATTTAAAGATTTACCACGTCTATGTCCTCATCATGATTTACCTGAATGGTATTTATTAGATATCTTTTATGGTGGTTTAATTGAACCTAATAAATTGAACTAGGCTCTTTCACGGAAGGAGCCTTTATGAATCTTCCTATACCTAAAGCTTGGGCTTTACTTAATAGAATTCGTAATCATAGAGTTTCATGGAATTTTGGTCTAGGAAGTGAAGGAGGCGTAGAAATAGAACATGTTTGTATTCATGACTATAATAAAAAGGGCCATGTTAAATAATTATCTAAAGAACTTTATTTGGATTCAGATCTTGTGTTTCAAGTTGTTAAAGCTTTTACAAAACATATCAAAGCTCCAAAAGAAGGACCGGTCAAGTATGATCCACCACCCGAACCTGAAAAGAAAAGAGAAGATAAAGCAACACTGGCCTCCCTAGATCCAATGCATGAGTTGCCTTTCCCTAACACTGCACAAAAGCATATTCTTGAATATGAACAGGTCAAAGCAGTACAGGAGAAGAAAGAGGAAGAAAGTATGCCAGAAGTCGTGGAACATCTGGAAGAAACCAAAGATGAAGAGGTAACCAAGGAAGCAATTATGGCTATGTACGCACATTGTAACATAGTTGAACTTGATGAAGAGACTTCCGTATTGGTTGAAGGTAAAACAAAGGTAAAAGATGTGGGTAAGCCTATTCTTCCCTACATATTTAAAGAAACTTTGCATTATGGTTTATGTGATCTAGGCACCAAAGTTAATGTTATATCTTATGATTTCTACCTAGAAATAAAATAAGAAATAGAACCAGCTACCGTTGAAATTATTGATATGGCAATTATGTTAGCCAATAAAAATCTTAGAGTTCCAATGGGAGTAGTTGAATATGCAACTCTCACAATTGGCAATAAAAACTTTCCTATCGATTTTGTAGCTATTGATATGCCAGCTGACACTCTTTGCCCAATTATATTTGGAAGGAACTTTTTGGGTGATATAGGTGCATATGTTAATTTCAAGAAGGAGATTTTGTCTCTTAAGCTTGGGGGAACGGAAAATAAATTCCACTTTTCCAAATTTAAAGACAGGCCTCCACAAATGCAAGAAGAAGAGGAAGAAAGAACTATTGGGGAAATGGTGGCTCTTTTCTTTAGTAATCAAGAAGAAGAAATAAATGAAGATCCAAATTATGAAGAGATAGTTATGGAGGACAAGTCCCTGGAAGAACTAGAAGATGAATTCAATTCACTTCCCATTATGGGACCTCCAACCGACGAGGCTTTTGAAGAGCCAGAAAAGATAGGGAATGAGGAACTACCACCCCCAAAGTTGAAGACTCTACCAGATAATCTTAAATATAGGTTTCTAGATGATACGAATAAATTTCCTGTTATTATTAGTGCTAAACTTTCAGAAGAAGAAGAACTCATGAAGATACTTAAGGAGCATCACATGGCCTTTGGGTACTCAATGGATGGCTTGAAGGGCATCTTCCCATGATAGCCGTCCATCGAATATTCATGGAAGAAGGTGCTAAACCAGTTGCAGAATTTAATAGAAGATTGAAGCCTGAAATGAAAGAAGTGATAAGAAAATAAATTGTACGCCTACTGGATGCAGCTATAATCTATCTTGCTAAACAAAGTGAATGGGTAAGTCCTGTTCATTGTGTCCCTAAGAAGGGCGGTTTTACTATTGTTCCTAATGAAAACAATGAATTGATACCTACTAGAACTATTGTTGGGCATAGGATGTGCATAGACTTCAGAAAATTAAATAAAGAAACTAGGAAAGATCACTATCCTTTACCGTTCATAGATCAAGCTTTGGAAAGGTTAGCAAACCATACTCATTTTTTCTACTTGGATGGATACTCTGGTTTTTCTCAAATAGCTGTTCATTCGGATGACCAACTTAAAACAACGTTCATTAGTCCTTATGGTTTACATGCTTACCGACGTATGCCTTTTGGTTTATATAATGCTCCAGCTACTTTTCAAAGATGCATGACTGCTATTTTTGCAGATTTTATAGAACTTATAATGGAAATATTTATGGATGACTTTTATGTCTATGGAACTTTTTTTACTAGTTGCTTGGATAATCCCAAAAGAGTTTTACAGCGTTGTGAAGAAACTAACCTTGTTCTAAACTAGGAGAAGTGCCATTTTATGGTCAAAGAAGGTATAGTCCTTGGACACAAGGTATCAGGTAAGGGAATTGAAGTGGATAGAGCTAAGGTTGAGGCAATAGAGAGAATGCCACAACCCAGGGATATTAAAGGTATAAGAAGTTTCCTTGGTCATGTGGGTTTTTATAGAAGGTTCATTAGAAATTTTTCTAGAATATCTAAACCTTTGGCTAAGCTCCTACAAAAGGGAGTAAGATTTAATTTTGATGATAAATGTCTTGAAGCTTTTGATAAACTCAAGAATGCTTTATCCCGTGCTCCCATTATTAAACCACCCATCTGGGATACAACCTTTGACTTAATATGTGAAGCTAGTGATGATGTTGTACGAGTAACTCTAGCACAACACATTGGTCGCAGATTTAATATTATACATCATGCTAGTAGAACTCTAAATGGTGCTCAAAAGAATTACCCTAAAGAAGAAAGGGAACTTTTCACTATATTTTTCTCTTGTGATAAATTCCATTCCTACATAGTTGATGCAAAGGTGAGGGTTCACACGAATTGTGCTGGCTTAAAAGAAATCCTTGAAAGGAAATACCATAAGCCAAGACTAATCCATTGGATTCTTTCACTTCAAGAATTTGAGTTGCAGATCATGCAGAGGCAAGAAATAAAGATGTTAGATGCAGTATCCATGTTTTCCCAGCAAGACACCAATCTTTTTGAGAGGAACTTTAGTCCTGGTGATTTTCGTTTACGAGAATTATTCAATGAACTAAGGTCAATTCTTCTAAGAGAAAAGGAGTCTTTGTTGTGGAGGAGTTATTTATTCCCGAATAAGCAAATGGTAAGTGCAAGGTAAGTGCTCTTACCCAAATAAGTGATTTGTTTTCACAATTTTTACTTTTGAAAATTTAGCCTTTGAATTCCTTGTGTTTTTTTGAAGCTTTAGTGGGTTTTTACCAACTATACGGCGAAACTATACGACCGGAGAAGAAGCTCCTTCCGTATAGTTGGTCGTTAAACTCTCTGTATCATCATTGTGAAATTGTTTTCAATATCTGAGCCTATACGGTCACAACTATACGCCCGGAGCAAAAATTACGGCCTTATAGTTGGTCGTTAAACTCTCAGATACTTTTGATTTTCGATATCTGAGCCTATACGGTTGCAACTATACGACCAGAGCCAAAATTCTGGCCGTATAGTTGGTTGGTAAACTCTCAGATACTTTTGATTTTTGGTGTCCACATCTATACGGTCGTAACTTACGATCGGAGCTAAAATTCCGGCCGTATAGTTGGTCATTAAAATCTCAGACACTTTTCGTTTGTCTTTTCAATTATTCATTAAAAAACGTTATTGTTGGTTCCAAGTCATGATTTAATCGACCTGGACTCGAGATATTTGGAAATATCTGCCCGGAACCAACTATACAGCCGGAGCTATACGAGCCACGCCCATATAGTTGGTCGTTACGTGGCAGGACTCTTCCAAATCTATGATTTCTTTCCCTATTTTGTTAAGATTCTTTTCTTGGGTGACAATTTGGTGTTTCTCGCGAGTTTTATCGACCTATGACCCCCCTTATATACTACCATTGTCTCTCTCTAATCATAATCTACATGAACCGATCTAGAAATGCGTTATCTCGTCCCAGGCTGTGGAAAACCCATGGGGCTCATTGCTCCTTCTAGGGACCACTCAAGCAGCCCATCCATGGAGGGCGATGATGAGGAGGTGGAGAGGTTTAACCCGAGGTACAAGGAGTACATCGAGCCAAGCTACTTCAACAACGATTCCAATGATGATGTGGTTGACATTTACATCCACCATGACGTCTATGATCCACCGAAGATCGATCGGGCAGCGATGAAGAAAGATCAACAAGAAAGGGAAGATCACAAGCCACATGGAAAAGGGCGCGTGGAGACGGTCAAGTTCATCACCACGGATCCAAGGCCACACAAGCGTAAGGAATTATCTAATATTGGTGCAGGTGCTAGTGAGGGAGAGAAGGCACCACTCTCGAAGCCAACCATTGGTCCTCGTATGAAGGTTAAGCCACAAGAAGAGTGGAGGTACATTTTCCACTTCCCTGATCCATCAATTATGGACGAGGAAGAAGAAGTTGTCCCCAGGACCAAGGATCGCGTGCGGGCACTAGAGATATATCAGAAGCAGGAGCTACTCCATCGCATTGAAGTCCGGCACCGTCTCAATGAGATGGAGAAGAAGGAAGACCTCCTTCCATTGGTGACTAGGCTCGCAGATAGAGTGGACACTCTGCAATCTGATCTGCGCAGGTGCTACAGCCGCATAACTGCTTTGGAGGAGACCAACAAGAAGCTACGCACCGCGGTGTTACATGCCATGGCGCCACAGTGATCTACGACAATTACGGTATCAAATAATCGCAAGGGATTATTTATCCCACCTGCCTTGATTCCAAGCTTGGGGAGATCTTTAAGACCTTGTAATCTATCCTATAAGTTTTTATTACTATTTTTGCATAGTTCAAACTAGCAATAAAGTTTGCATCATTAGAATTCCCTTCAAGAATAGTCGATCCCTGTTATGAAATTCCGAGTTTATTATTATATATGGAGCGATATTGAGTTTGTGTTTGCTTTATTGATATATGAAATGGCTTGAGTATAATTTTACTTGCACTTGATGATAGCAATAGGATTCTTCCACACCATTGGTATTAATGGAACACCTAAAGATAATTTGGTCAATATGTTGTAAGTCTACGGTTTGATTTAAAACAGAAAATTATCTATACAATTAAGTTGAAAAAGAAACCTTGAACAAACGAAAATGAAAGTGCTATCAAAATAGAGTGAGAACAAGTCGAGGTAGAATCTTCAAGTCATAAGAATGCTTCATATACAATTGGAATTTGATAATTAAGATCGTTAAACTTTGAATCCTTACATGAAGTGGAATGTATGGCTAGCTCCTTTGCACAACACTTAAACAAAAGTGTGAGCATATATACAAAAGAAAAGAAAAGGAAGAAGAAAAAAGGGCGAGTGTGCAAAAAGCAAGTAAGCATATACCACTTCATTGTAGTATGACAAAGAGACACTTTTGAGATTTTGAATCCCAAGTGAATACGTTGATCCTAAAACACTTGGGACTACCTCGCTAACTCATTCGGTTGAACCGAATACTTTTACATTATGTTGAGATTCATCTTTTATGAACTATTGATCACTAAGGTGTGGAAGCCTGCTAATACTATTCAGATGGTTCGAGTAAGGTATTATTCATGAACTTATTCCTATGTATCGTATATTATAAACACATGCTGCAACTACCTCATTTATTTTATCAACTCAGCTTCATGAATATGAGGATCACATCCACTAAGCTAAAACTTGCTCGAGACAAGCAAGAGTCTAAGCTTGGGAAAGTTGATGAGTGCATATTTGCATCATGTTTTACATTACTATTTTGCATTGTAGATGTAGGATCTTGGTATTTTACAATGCTTGCACACACATTTTATGTCTGTTTTCACCAGGATCAGGACAAATGATGGATCCAATGGATACAATTCTTGGAGCAGTTGTACTGAGGAGAAAAGGAGTCAAAAACAATGTGAATCGCTTATTTGGGAAATATTAATAATACCAGAAGAAAACTAGAAGCGAACAAAGGAGGCGGAAGGTTCAACGACCAACTATACGACCAGAGCAAATTTTCCGGCCGTATAGTTGGCGCCACCTCCACCTCCTCAAATAGTTTCATCCCGTGCAACTGGTTCGGGGAGACGACATACAGAATACCCATAAATTGCAGAAACCTCACCTCTGTGCTGGAGAGACTTGGGAGGCTATTTCTGTCAATTGTGGTAGTCAGTTCTATCAAAAGAAGATATCCACCATTCAGAACCCAACCATTCGCTACTTTGCTTTGTTCCTCGCCAACACAATGTTGGGAAGGGGTGATACTAGTTCCATGGCCAATGAGGACATGTCGATGATCACCAAGGCTCTTTTCCCGACTGCCATGCAAAGCCCCTGTCCTGTGGCTCTACTCATCCAGCACTTCCGCCACCAGAGCAACAAGATCAAAGGTGATATTTGCATTGGTGGATTGGTAACCCACCTTGCCTATGCATTAAACCTTGTACTACCTGTCATGGAACCTGTTGACGGCTCCAAACTTATGGACGTCAAGTATTTGATTGCTGATACATTGCAAATGTATCTATAATTTTTGATGTTCCATGCTTGGTTTTATCCACTTTCTTGTGTTTTGTTCCAACTTTGGAGTACTTTTCATATGATTCTTGGACTAACCTATTAACAAGAGCCACGATTACGGTACTGCTGTTTTTGGTTCCAGGAAAGTCAAAAAATGAATATTCTCGGAATTGGACGGGACAAAAGCCAAAGTGCCTATTTTTCGGAAGTCGTCAGATGCCAGAATACGAGACGAAGAAGGGCCAGAGGGTGGCCACACCACCTGGCCGCGTGGCCAGGCCTGACCCGTGCCAGGGCATGGTGTGGCCGCTCCCGGCACCCCCTCGGCCTCTCCTTCCGCCTATAAGTTGCCCTCGGGACGAAAACCCTAAGTACCCGATCAAAAATCCATGAAAGAGTCTGTAGCCGTCGTCATCTCCATCCCTAGATTGGGAGGGATCTGAAGCTCTTTCCGGCACCCTGTCGGAGAGGGGAATTCACCTTGGAGGCCTTCTTCATCACCATGCAAGCCTCCGGTGTGATGCGTGAGTAGTTCATCCTTGGACTATGGATCCATGTAGTAGCTAGATGGCTGGTTTCTCCTCCTTTGTGCTTTCATGTTTAGATCTTGTGAGCTCCGTTCATGATCAAGATCATCTATTTGTAATTCATACATCTTGTGTTTGCGGGGATCCGATGGATATTGAGATGCTATTTCAGATTGATTATTGATTCTATCATGTCTTTGTTATTTGAGATCTTGCATGCTTTCCGTTGTTAGTAGCTATCTTGGCCAAGTAGATGCTAGCAACTCCAAGAGTTAGTATTTATGCTCGATAGTGGGTTCATGCCTCTGGTAATCTGGCGAAGTGACAGAAATCTCTAAGGTACTAGATGTGCTGTTGCTACTAGGAGAAAACAACAATCCTTTGTTCATAGAACAATCGTATTGTTTACTTTACCATGATTCGTAAAGCAATAATCATTGCTTGCAACTTAATACCGGAGGTGGTTGGGATGATAACACGAAGGTGGATTATTAGTCATAGATGCAGTTGGATGGCGGTCTATGTATTATGTTGTAATGCCCAATCAAGTCTCAGAGGATTCAAGATGATTAGTATATGCATGTATTGCTTTCTCGGTGTTTGTCAATTGCCCCGCTGTAATTTGTTCACCCAGCATGTTATCTATCTAAGGAGAGCCACCTCTAGTGAACTATGGATCCCGGTCCTTTTACTTTACATACAATCTACAATCTTTTACTGCTTTGTGTTTACTTTCTGCAAACTTTTACTTCTTTCCATTTGATCGTTTAATCCTTTGTTTTTACGCAAAACACGGTGAGATTGACAACCTCATCGCAAGTTGGGGACAAAGTTCTATGGTTGTCTTGTGCAGGTCTCCATGTTGCTACTAGCATGCAGTCGCCTTAAAGCTCAGCTAGTAACACCTTTGGGGTGTTTCCTTGCTCCTACTGGTTCGATTAAACCTTGGTTTCATAACCGAGGGAAAACTTGCTGCTATATTCATCGTACCTTCCTCTTGGGGTTCCCAACGAGCTCTACGTCGAAAGTCGAGCGCATCAACTGCTTGTGGCTTCCTTGGTGTTTACCATGCTAACCTGAGGCTCCAAGCATATCACTTTGGTTATCTTAATGATGTACAGGGTGAGCAGGTTCAGCTGCCATGTCCCCAAGCCTTCTCGATTGTGGAGAAGGAGTATCCTCACCAAGGACCAAGTAACGAAGATCTTGGCCGAGCTCCAGCCCGAGGAAGAGGAAGATGAAGGGTCGCAGGATGAGCAGGAGCAGGAGCAGGAGGGAGAGCAGGGACACAACCCTGTTTGGGAAGGACAGCAGCAACAGCCAGGAGGAGCCTGGGAACCGTGGCCCAGCCAACCACAACAGGGGTACGGCTACGTCCCCTATCAGGAGTTCCAGCAGCTCAACCAGCGCGTTGGGGAGATCGACCACATGCTTCAAGATGTGAATGAAGATGTGAACACTCCGACTCACAACTTCAGTCACTTCATGACCCACTTCCCCGACTTTTACCAGCAGTATCCGCGCCAGCCGCCAAATGACGGCGACAACTGAATCGGGCAACAACCCAAGCTTGGGGGAGGTTTAAAACCTCCGAACTTTACATTCATATTTTTATTTCTTCTTTTGATTTATTTCTTCAGAAATTGCATGTTTATTTTCAGTTTTGCATTCCTAAACCAAAAATACAAAACAAATAGTTGTAATTTTATTTGCAAGATGTTTCTTTGTTTCTCTTGAAGATTGCTTGATTTCGGGTGATTTGGCAATAAGGAAATATAGGAGAGGTTCGACTCGAATACAAGAACAAAGCAAGCAAAGAGGAGGTATCACATTCCTTTCATCACACTCCTTGCAAACCTAAATTGATCCTACAATTATTTACTTGCTTGCACTTGAGTCACTCTCCACTTAGCTTGTTATCCTACAAATTCTATTCCTTTGCTAATGTCTCCTTTTTAGCTTTGAAACAATGAGCGATGAACTTGGTTAAAATACTTCCTACATTTTTTACAACAAGAAAAAGCATATGAAAGATGACTCGAGTCCATGCTTAGCTCAAAGAAATTGATTTTAGAACTACTCCATCCCAATTGTGCTTAATATTAATAGAATCGATAGTACCCTTGATTAAAATTGTTTGATTAAATGGATGCTTCGAAGTAGTAGAAATTATGCCACTAATTTTTCTAATAATTACCATAAGATATTGCTTTACGCGTGTCATTACAACTCTGTCATGCTCCATGGGGAACTACTAATTACGCTGGCCAATGAACGATCTAAATGTGGGAAACCACTTGATTTCGGCTATTGAGTTATGTAAACGTCTGTAGCAGCAATGCTATGATGTGTAAAAAATTTAGTCTCCTCATGGTTTCACGTTCCAAGTGAAGTTGTAGTACTCCTATGGCCAAGTATTGCTCAACATTATCTATTGGCATGGTCACGAGTGCACAACACAGCCCCAATTAACATGTTAAAAATAGTAGCATGATTTATCTATGAAAGAGCTAAAGTTTTTGAAAGACAAGGAAAGAAAAAAGTTGCTTTGAGAGTCTTGAAATTTTGACATGGGAGTAGATGAGTTGTTCTTAAATTAAATATTTTGATGCCAACTTGAGTACTCTTAATTGGTTAAATAGGCAATAACAAAAAGTTTTCATCTCTCAACAAAGAGAGGCACCAAAAGAATTTGTCTCACCTTCCTAGCTAAAACTGCTGACACTTGCTTGGGCATATGATTTATTTGCTAGCAAGATATACGTGGTTAGGAAGTGGACTCAGTGCAATCTTGTGAATACTTGTATGATCCTATTTAATATTGCAGGTATTGAGAAGAAAAGAATTTGACACCACTTCAAACTTGTAAGTTCCTTTACTTCCGGTCTCGAATCTCCACTATTCTTCCTTATTTCCTTGTCACTCGAGGGCGAGCAACATCTAAGCTTGGGGGAGTTAATAGCTATGAGATTCGACACATTTTTGATGGCTTTTATTGACGGTTTTCTCCCGGATTTGATCGTTTTCTGGCTTTACCTAACGCTAATACTTTGGTACCAAAGAAAACTTGGATTTTAATGTGTGTTTCAGGTTCTGAACATCAATAGAAGGATTTAACTAGAGAAATATAATATTCTGGAGAAAACAAGCAAGTCCCACTTTGGAAGCACGCGAGGGGAGCTCACAGACGGCGTAACGACCAACTATACGGCGGGAATGGCCATATAGTTCCTGCCGTATAGTTGCCACCGCCTCTGTCTTGTCAAAAGGGACAACTTCCATGAAGGGATGGGGGACAAAAACAGAACACAGCAGCCGCCACACCATCCAGAAGGGAGAAAGAAGAGATCCGGAGAAGAAGGAGGAGATGTTCTTCATCTGGCTCCACGATCTTTGACCTCCTAGCCAATACACCCCCATAGCCAGTACTTATACTTGAGAGAGAGAGGGATCTCCACCTTGCAAGACTAGGTTTTGAGATTGTTTCTTCCCATCTTGAATTGTGTTGGATATTTTTCTATTCTTATTGTAGATCTTCACGGTAATACCAAGACGAATTCCCTTTATTCAATTCTATTGATGATTTGTTCTTCTCTCATGAGTGAGTAATTCCCTTGGGCGTGGGAGATGTAGGGGATTGGTGAGATGTGATGTGCATACATATATATTTTCTGTTAGTTTGTGATTGATTCTAATTACTATAATATGTGTGCTTGACTATCTGTGGGATGCCTAATGCTTGTTGTCCAATTAAGGGCCTAGACAACATGATACCTTGTTCTACGTAGATAAGATCTTGTACGCTAGTGGACCGGCGACCCTCGGGTGACACGGGGATATCAATGGAAAGCTAGTTGACTCAAGGATAACGAGTAACCACTATGCTTATTGCATTAGTCTGATCCAAGGAGCTTAATCGCTAAGCAACCTGAAGGGTCTTAATCGTCTAGTGTCTGACCATGATTTTGGTAGCAGGCTAGTAGGATTACTGAAGTTGGGATTAAATCTACCAAGAGGAGTTCTGGCTAATTATGGGTTACTCGCCTACACATATATCTATAAGATTATAATTGTTACATTTACCATTCATCCACTTGGCACAGTCACTATCACCATGAACTGAATCTCCTCGTGCCTTCTTTCGTCATTTGCAGGAAACAATAAACAAGCAAAACCGTTCTTTACCTTTATGCTTTTATTTGTGAAGTTTACATTTTAGTTTTATTTAAATCTATCGCATTTAATCAAAACCCATTCTTATTTCAACACTTGTAGCCAATTCACTCGAAGACCCGTGACAACTTCGGGAGTGACAGAGACTTCACCAATAAACACATACCTTTGGGCTCCTTATGGGATCGATATCTGAACTTCGAAACTAGCTACAAACGATATGTGCTCTTGCAGACATCAAGCTATTTTCTGGCGCTGTTGCCGGGGAGCTAAGTGTTTGTCTTTTAACATTTCAGGTGTTGCTGCTACAAAATGTTCTCCTTAGGAGACAAAGGGTCTACACGCTCTGGTAGGACTTATCTGCCAGATTATATTGAGCGCGTGCCTGCTCAGAGGCACGAAGAAATTATTGAAAAACTTTTAAGATCAAATAAAGTTGAAGTTGAAAACCTGAGTGATATTATGGAAATTATGTCTATTTATAGGACAACTCCTATGAAACCTGAGAAAACTCTCAGGAAATACAGCGCTCTAGGTTCTGAATTTCTTAAACAACCAATAGAGTTCCCTAATCCTAGAGTTAGAGAATATCGATTTGATGGTGGAATTATTAAAAATTTGCAGGAGAAAGCTTTCAGTGGAAGGGAAGATGAAGACCTAGGAAGACATATTAGAGAGTTTGACGATGTGATAACATCACTTGGACCAAAAGGTTTGCCAAGAGACTTCTCTCGTCTTAAATTATTTTGATGGTCGCTTAAATGTAAATCTCTAGGCTGGTTATATTCTCTCCCTCAACATTACATTAAATGTTGGGAAAACTGCATTACTAAATTTATAGACAGGTTTCTTCCTTTTAAAAAGGTAACTGAATTGAGAAAGAACATAGGCAACTTTAGTCAGAACATGGGAGAAGACTACCCACAAGCCTGGGAAAGATTCTTTGGAATGATCAATAGTATTCCTAATCATGGCTATTCTGAACTAACAATTTGCAATTTATTTTACCATGGTCTCAATACTTAGTGTAGAGAGTTGCTTGACATCTCAGCAAGAGGATCAATAAATACTTTAACAATTAAAGAATGTTTGGAATTAATGTCTACTAGGGCTAAGAATGATTCTCTATATAATCCTGATTTTGGTACTAAGCCGGAAAAAGGGATACTTCGGATTACTCCTGATCTTATGCCTGAGGTATGCAAATCTATGAAAGAAAAAGGTATACCTTCTAAACGTGCTAAGGAAAACAAATAAGATTTGTTCCAAGTTTTTTCTGAAGAAGATGAAACTAGAAAAGTTTTTCAAGAATTAAAACATCGACAAGTAAAATCTCATAACAATTTGCGTAAGCATGTGCAAAAACACAAAAATATTTTGGCTGAACTCACTGAAAATTATGATGAGATTGGCCAAGAAATAAAACTATTTCACAAATACCTTATTATGATTGAAACCCAGTGTGAACAAATAGCATCTTGTTATCAAATGTTTCTTCGTGAAGACGAAGATATTTTTATTTCTACCAATGTTGTCACCAGAAGGGGTGCAGTTGTTACAGGACCTTTAGGACCACCGGAATACAAAGACGAAAAGAGCAAAAGGAAAAAGCCTTACTCGTAGCAAGCCAAGAAGATGATACATTGGTGGATCCTCAAGATGAAGTTGGAACCCAAGAACAAAACAAGGAAGATCAAAACGATGCACAAGATGACCATTATGACTGTGATGCAGAAATGGTTGATCCAAGAGAAGATAAAGAAACAAGTAAGGAAGATGAAGTTGTTGTAACAAAAAAGAAGAAAAGCAATAAGCAACAACAAAAGAAAGCAACAAAAGAGCCTGCCCCCCCCCCAAAAAAAAGGTAAAAGACAAAAGTAAGTCAGGTGAGAAAAAGCTTCCTTATCCTGATCGAAAAAAGAAAGCACTGGATGAGGTAATTTATAATTCTTTTACAAAGGCACTTAGTGACCTTCGTCTGGAAATCCCATTTGCAGATGTGATCAAAGTCCCTACTTATGGTAAATTCCTTCGTGATATTCTTAGTAGAAAGAAAGAAATACCTGAAACTATTGCCATGGTAACTAGCTATCCTGCTAACGGGAAGCTATTGTCTAAGTCTGGAGATCTCGGAATACCAACTATTTCATGCTCAATAGGTAAAATTGATATTCACAATGCCTTGTGTGATCTAGGAGCATGAGTTCGTGTAATTCCATACTCCCTCTATAAAAGGTTAGGATTAGGGGAGTATTCTCCTACAACTATCACTTTACAGATGGCCGAAAAGTCCACTAAACAACATGTTGGTATGATTGAGGATGTCTTACTTAGGATAGATGAACATGCTATTCCCACATATTTTATTGTTCTTGAAATGCCGGAAGATCAAAGATTATCTATAATACTTGGAAGACCTTTCCTTAGTACTGCAGGTGCATCAATAGATTGTGCAAAAGGGAAGATAATCTTTAATGTTTATGATGCTGAAATCATCCGGTATTTTCCAAAGAAGCTAGAAGCAGGAGAAAGATATGTCCCACTAGCAAAACGAGTTCACATGGTAAGTGCCATTGATAAGGGGCAACCAAAGGTAAGAATTCGAGAAGAGAGAAGAGGTCGAGATATTCAACCATTCTTAATAAATGCTTGATGGGAGTCAACCCATTTTCGTCAATTTAGTAGAATAAAGAATAAAAAAGTTCATTGCATTCCTACCACTTTTTCATAGACATTCTTGCGGAAGCACGCCCATGAAGATGCAGCTGTCCAAAAGTTGTAGAAACATCGATTGAATGAGTATAATAATAAGAAGAATTAAAGTTTGAGTTTTCCACTGGTAGAAGCTAAATTTTTGCTTTTAATATGCTAATGTTGGTCAACAGTTTTTACTGACTTTTTTGTTAGAAACTAGGTATTTCACTAAGTTATGGAATAAGAAGGTATCCTCAAATAAAATAGAATTTTTTTGATGTTTACTGATGGTTTAACAACCAACTATACGACAGGACAAAAAATTCCGGCTATATAGCTCTGGTCGTATAGTTATCTTTGCATCACCAAATTTTCTTCGAATGCACAGAGAGTTTAACGACCAACTATACAGCGGAAATAAAAATTCCAGCCGTATAGTTACGGCTGTATAGATATCGATGCCTCCATACAAAATTTCTCAAAAGGTGCTGGGAGTTTAACAACCAACTATACAGCGGGAATAAAAATTCCGTCTGTATAGCTGTAGTCGTATAGATATCGATGCCTTCGTAGAATTTCACTCAAAAGGTACTAGGAGTTTAACGACCAACTATACGGCGGGAATAAAAATTCCGGTCGTATAGTTTCGGTCGTATAGATATCGATGCTAGTTTTAGAAATTTTTCTCGAGGGACAAACGGTTTAGTGACCAACTATACGGTGGGATCATTTTGATCCGGCGTATAGTTGTGCCCGTATAGCTAGTTTCTGAATAAAGAAACCCTAGTTTGCTGCACCGCCGCAACTATACAGGCGGAACAACTTCATCCGCCCGTATAGTTCCAGCCGTATAGATCAGCGCGGCCACTTAATCGCACCGGGGTGGCTAGGGCATCCTCCTCTCCTCATTATTTCTCTCATATTCTCTCTCCAAACCTCTCAAAATCCACCTAGAACTATTGATTCTTCACGGATTTCATTCGTTTGAGTGGGGGAATCAAGATCGGTATGTTTCTCTCCCTATCCATGCTTTATTTTCAGATTTCCATGGTTGAAACTCTCACATTGATCTAGTGGATGAACTTAAGATTATATTGTTTTTCCTATTAATTTCTCACGTTAGGATTGAATTTTTCCACGTAGAATCATTCATATATCATATAGAAACTATATGCCTAAGCTTTTATGGTGAAATTTTTCAGTGCATCACGATGAACAAGATTAGTAGGCTCTTTCGTTCGAGCAAGCGTCAACACGGAGAGGGCTCAAGTTCAGGGGCCGAGCTCCGTGCAACTCCAAGATGGACATTGTTCTATCGAGGAGGGTGCTGCCCACGCGTTGGGCCGAGCACAACATTCTCACCACAGCGGGGTTGAAGGAGGACTTCGACCTCATGTGCAGCAGGTTAGGGCTAGCGGTGATCAGCTTTGCAAGCCACGACACCTACGCTGAGCTCACCCACGAGTTCCTCGCCTCCTTCTACGACGACCACAAGGAGAAAGGTAACACGTGCACTATCAGCTTCAACGTGAATCGGCAGCACTATGATATAAGCTTCGAACAATTCTGCGATGCCTTTAGCCTCCCGCGTACTAGGGAGCCCAACATTACTAACCTCTACAGGGCCACAAGTGGAGAGACTTGGGAGGCTATTTTTGTCAATGGTGACAGTCATTTCTATCAGAAGAAGATGTCCACCATTCAGAACCCAACCATTCGCTACTTTGCTTTGTTCCTCGCTAACACAATGTTGGGAAGGGGTGATATTGGTTCCATGGCCAATGCGTACATGGCGATGATCACCAAGGCTCTTTTCCCCACTGCCACGCAAAGCCCCTGTCCTGCGCCTCTACTCATCCAGCACTTCCGCCACTAGAGCAACAAGACCAAAGGTGATATTTGCATTGGTGGATTGGTAACCCACCTTGCCTATGCATTGAATGTTGTACTACCTGTCATGGAACCTGTTGATGGCTTCAAACTTATGGACGTCAAGTATTTGACTGCTTGTGGCTTCCTTGGTGTTTACCATGCTAACCCGAGGCTCCGTGCATATCAATTTGGTTATCTTAATGATGTACAGGGTGAGCATGTTCAGCTGCCATGTCCCCAAGCCTTCTCGATTGTAGAGAAGGACACTTGGATCCTCACCAAGAACTAAGTAACAGAGATCTTGGTTGAGCTCTAGCTCGAGGAAGAGGAAGATGAAGGGCAGCAGGATGAGCAGGAGCAGGAGGGAGAGCAGGGACACAACCCTGCTTGGTAAGGACAGCAGCAGCAGCCAGGAGGAGCCTGGGAACCGTGGCCCAGCCAACCACAGTAGGGGTATGACTACGTCCTCTATCAGGAGTTCCAGCAGCTCAACCAACGCGTTGGGGAGATCGACCACATGCTCAAGATGTGAATGAAGATGTGAACACTCTGACTCACAACTTCAGTCACTTCATGACCCACTTACCCGACTTTTACCAGCAGTATCCGTGCCAGTCGCCAAATGACGGTGACAACTGAGCCAGGCAACAGCCAAGCTTGGGGGAGGTTTGAAAACCTCCAAACTTTGCATTCATGTTTTTATTTCTTCTTTTCATTTATTTCTTCAGAAATTGCATGTTTATTTTCAGTTTTGCATTCCTAAACCAAAAATACAAAAAAATTAGTTGTAATTTTATTTGCAAGATGTTTCTTTGTTTCTCTCGGAGATTGCTTGATTTCAGGTGATTTGGCAATATGGAAATATAGGAGAGGTTCGACTCGAATACAAGAACAAAGCAAGCAAACAGGAGGTATCACATTCCTTTCATCACACTCCTTGCAACCCTAAATTGATCCTACAATTATTTACTTGCTTGCACTTGAGTCAATCCCCACTTAGCTTGTTATCCTACAAATTCTATTCCTTTGCTAGTGTCTCCTTTTTTATCTTTGAAAAGCAATGAACTTGGTTAAAATACTTCCTACATTTTTACAACAAGAAAAAGCATCTAAAAGATGACTTGAGTCCATGCTTAGCTCAAAGAATTTGATTTTAGAACTACTCCATCACAATTGTGCTTAATATTAATAGACTCTGTAACCTTGATTAAAATTGTTTGATTAAATGGATGCTTCAAAGTAGTAGAAATTATGCCACTACTTTTTCTAATAATTACCGTAAGATATTGCTTTACGTGTGTCATTACAACTGTGTCGTGCTCCATGGAGAACTACTAACTCCACTTGCCAACAAACGATCTAAATGTGGGAAACCACTTGATTTCGGCTATTGAGTTATGTAAACGTCTATAGCAGCATGCTATGACATGTAATTTTTTTAATCTCCTCATGGTTTCACGTTCCAAGTGAAGTTCTAGTACTTATTTGGCCCATTATTGCTCAACATTATCTATTGGCATGGTCACGAGGGCACAACACAACCCCAATTAACATGTTAAAAATAGTGGCAAGATTTCTCTATGAAAGAGCTGAAGTTTTTGAAAGACAAGAGAAAGAAAAAAGGTGCTTTGAGAGTCTTGAAATTTTGACATGGGAGTAGATGAGTTGTTCTTAAATTAAATATTTTGATGCCAACTTGAGTACTCTTGATTGGTTAAATAAGCAATAACAAAAAGTTTTCATCTCTCAACAAAGAGAGGCACCAAAAGAATTTGTCTCACCTTCCTAGCTAAAACTGCTGACACTTGCTTGGGCATATGATTTATTTGCTAGCAAGATATACGTCGTTAGGAAGTGGACTCAGTGCAATCTTGTGAATACTTGTATGATCATCTTTAGGATTGCAGGGATTGAGAAGAAACGAATTTGACACCACTTTGAACTTGTAATTTCCTTTACTTTCAGTCTCGAATCTCCGCTATTCTTCCTTATTTCCTTGTCACTCGAGGGAGAGCAACATCTAAGCTTGGGGGAGTTGATAGCTATGAGATTCGACACATTTTTGATGGCTTTTATTGACGGTTTTCTCCCGGATTTGATTTTTCTGGCTTTACCTAGAGAACTTGGATTTTAATGTGTGTTTCAGGTTCTGAATGTCAACATAAGGATTTAACTAGAGAAATACAATATTCTAGAGAAAACAAGCAAGTCCCACTTTGGAAGCACGCGAGGGGAGCTCACAGACGGCGTAACGACCAACTATACAACGGGAATGTCCGTATAGTTCCTGCCGTATAGTTGTCGCCGCCTCTGTCTTATCAAAAGGGACAACTTCCATGAAGGGACGGGGGACGAAAACAGAACATAGCAGCCGCCACACTATCTAGAAGGGAGAAAGAAGAGATCCGGAGAAGAAGGAGGATATGTTCTTCATCGCGCTCCATGATCTTCGACCTCCTAGCCAATACATCCCCATAGCCACTACTTGTACTTGAGAGAGAGAGGGATCTACACCTTGTAAGACTAGGGTTTGAGATTGTTTCTTCCCATCTTGAATTGTGTTGGATATTTTTCTATTCTTATTGTGGATCTCCACGGTAATACTAAGACGAATTCCCTTTATTCAATTCTATTGATGATTTGTTCTTCTCTCATGAGTGAGTAATTCCCTTGGGCGTGGGAGATGTAGGGGATTGGTGAGATGTGATGTGCATACATATATATTTTCTGTTAGTTTGTGATTGATTCTAATTACTATAATATGTGTGCTTAACTATCTGTGGGATGCCTAATGCTTGTTGTCCAATTAAGGGCCTAGACAACATGATACCTTGTTCTACGTAGATAAGATCTTGTACGCTAGTGGACCGGCGACCCTCGGGTGACACGGGGATATCAATGGAAAGCTAGTTGACTCAAGGATAACGAGTAACCACTGTGCTTATTGCATTAGTCCTATCCAAGGAGCTTAATCGCTAAGCAACCTGAAGGGTCTTAATCGTCTAGTGTCTGACCATGATTTTGGTAGCAGGCTAGTAGGATTATTGAAGTTGGGATGAAATCTACAAAGAGGAGTTCCGGATAATTATGGGTTCCTCGCCTACACATATATCTATAAGATTATAATTGTTACATTTACCATTCATCCACTTGGCACAGTCACTATCACCATGAACTGAATCTCCCCGCGCCTTCTTTCGTCATTTGCAATAAAGAAGCAAAACCATTCTTTACTTTTATGCTTTTATTTCTGAAGTATACATTTTAGTTTTATTTAGATCTATTGCATTTAATAAAAACTCATTCTTATTTCAACACTTGCAGTCAATTCACTCGAAGACCTATGACAACTTCGGGTGTGACAGAGACTTCACCAATAAACACTTACCTTTGGGCTCCCTGTGGGATATCTGAACTTCGAAACGAGCTACAAACAATTTGTGCTCTTGTAGACATCAACTAGTGCTAACCCACTTAGCTACTTTGGGAAGCCCTATGATATTTATAAAAAATTCAACTCCAATAAGAAGCAAGGGGGTTTAAAATAAATCCTCTACTACTTGGTATTCTACATAAGAAGCTATTTACTGGAGATGAAGAAGATCCTGATCCATATGAGCATATTGCATGTTTCAAAGATATATGTGGCACTTTTCTATTGACGGGATATACCGCTGATGAGGTAAGGGTTAAACTTTTTATTCAGACTTTGACAAGTACAACTCTCTCATGGTATAGATCTCTACCCCTGAAGTCACTACTACTTGGGATAATCTAGCCTGTGAATTTCTAGCAAAATATTATCCGTTATCAAAATCTTTTGGAATCAGGCGTCTTATAATGACTTGGAGTAATCGCTCCAATGAAGGACTAGTAAGAGCTTATATCAGATTTAAAGATTTACTACGTCTATGTCCTCATCATGATTTACCTGAATGGTATTTATTACATATCTTTTATGGCGGTTTAATTGAACCTAATAAAATTGAACTAGACTATTTCGTGGAAGGAGCCTTTATGAATCTTCCTATACCTAAAGCTAGGTATTATAACATTACAATAATTTTTGGATTAAGGTAGTAACTACAATCTTGTTAGTAGTTTTGAGAGATCATGTGAGGATAATTTATGATATACTAGAAAGTTGGTAGTCTTTAGTAGTCCTATAAGAAAGGTAATAAGTTAGCCAAAACCAAAGTGAGACCACTTTGCTAAAAATTATCCAATTGCAACTGAGCAATTCGGGTAAATTTTGAGATAAAGAGTAGTTTAACACCTGCTAAGTATCACGATGTAAACCTATATTAGGAGGTGTCATATACTACACACTAAGCCTGAATTCTAGAGATGTTTTACTCAAATACTATATTAAAGGCTTAGAATGATGTGTGTTATATATACCACATTTGGATTTCTTGGTTTTTCTTGGATCTTCTTGATTAATTAGATTTGTGCATGAAGTTTGACTTGATGTGAAAATGCATGTTGCATCATCAAGTTATTACTTGATGTTATAGACCTAGATAGATAAGGGAATTTGTGTAAGGGAGTGACGAGTTCCGAAGATCAAGATGAAGACTTGCAGGAAGAAGGAAGCCAAATATAAGGAGAATCAACATGATTTTGAAGGATGGATCAATCCCAACTCACTATGAGATGGCTATAAGAAGGAATATTAGTGTTGAAAAGGGTGTGGAGCAACATGAAGGAATGAACTTAAGTTCACTCAAAATAGGTGATGTTGCTAAGAAGCTAATGAAGTAGTTGTACCAAGTTCATGTAAATAACTTGGAAGGGTGCAAAGAAGAAGTCTTGGAACAAAAGTGGTATTCAAGGTCTAATAACTCAGAGAGAATGCCAGTAAGAAGTAGGAAACCCGTAGGGTGATCCATATACCAGAAGGATCCCCAGATGGTATCCGTAGCTGGTACCCTATCAGTTTAGCGAACCCGATCATCTTTGTGTAATTTAAAGAGCATAAAACTTGGCCAAAGTTAAGAGAGACATAAAGAAGTATAAAAATTAAAGCGAATGGCTTTCGAGACATTTCGTGAAATTGGGTTTATCAGTGAGAAAGAATGTCTATGGAGATAAAAGTAAGACAAGTAACATTGGAAGATTCATTTCGGAGATCCACAATTGTGTGGGTATACCGCAGATTCTTTCATGAGACCTTGTGGAGGTAAAGTATAAGCAAGATGGATACCAATATCCTTACTATTGAGTTAATGGGTATTATACATACAGTTTAGAGACCGTTAGAAGACCCCAAGGGGGAGAGTAAGCAATAACACGGATGGGTTGTTAAATAATTTTCCAACTAAAGGTTGTAGAAGAAGTACCAAGTCATGATGAGGTTAAGCCTTATTCTCATAAGGTTATAGGAAGTCATCAGTATAAGAGTACTCTCCATAGTATGTCTGGATGAATGATCGAAGTAGACATAATAGCTTAAACCCAGTGGACTAGTTCTTAAACAAACAACTCATAAGTTGTCCTTAAATGGGGAATAAAGTACTCCAATATAGGCTAGTGTAGAGTAATAGGAAAGCCTGGTCGGAATGGATGAAATGTGTCCAAAACCAATCCTAAGTAGGACTATGAAGACATAACCCAAGGGATTGTAGTAGGAGTTATGCTACATATTGGAAACGACAGTTGGAAGTTGCCAAGTATGAACTGAATTCAAGGAAAAAGATCTGGATACGGGATATCACAATTATCCCCAATAGTGATCACAATGGAGTTGAGAAATGTCGTGATCAATACAAGTCAACACCTTATTCCGAAATGTAAGAGAGTACGAACTTTAGGGACGAAGTTTATTTTAAGGGGGAGAGTCTGCAACATCCTAGCATTAGAGCTTAGAAATAAGCTGAGATGAGGTGTGTGCATTGCATTCATGCATAGAAAATCTGGATAATTTTCGCGCTTTTAAATAAAACTTTTCAAAGTGATTGAAGCTTCTCTTAACTTGGTGGAACTGAAGTAGATCATCAAGTTGATTGCGATAAGTTTCAATATGACCTTTGCTAAAACATTATCTTTGGGTAATATAATTTGATCTAAGAGTAGATCAAATAGAATCAAGCTAAACCCACAAAACATTTATAAAGGATCTTATAGAGATCATATCTAGGTATTCATTATAACAACTCTTGAATACTGAATTAAGTTTATAACTTAAGCAAATAAACTTAATAACTAAACCTTGGTACACATGTTTACTATAGTTATTTCTACCATGAGAATCATGGTAGTTCCTAAGCTTTAACTCTTATCACAAATAGAGTAGGAAGGAAGTCAAGCCAAGACCATTCATCGCATACCTTTGTTGTCATATTAACATATGTCATTCCTAAATAAATAAGTCCTAGTGTCAATTGATCATCAATGTTGAGTGATCAATTCTTGACCTAGAACTTATTGAATCATAGCCTTTGACCTATTATATTGACCTTCCAAAGACTTTAAGTAAATTAATGAGAAGAAGGAACTAGTTTTGGTAGGATGTGCCATCATCAATGGAATGTGATACTTAGTGGAGATCAAACCATCTGATGTTGGAGGAGATAGCTCACTCATGAGTAAACTAGAAGAATCACGTAAACCCAAGAGTTAAGCTAGTGATCATGAAGCTATGATAAAGCTAGTAGTAGTAGAGAATCCAATGATAATCTTGTTAAGCCAAGTAGGTATAAATCTAAAGTAAGTTTCCTTAAAAAGATAAGCCTTATAGAGATACTAGTAAAAACCTACTACTTAGTTAATGATAAATCTTGATCAAACAATTAGAAGCCTAAGCTTATTATGATCAAAGTATGGAAGCCCTTATTCTCAATTCACTTGAGAATAGATGACTAGGTGTTGAAGGAGAAGTTGTGAGTATACCAAGTTAGACAAAACCCTAGGAAGATGAATCTAGCTTGATCATGAGAAGTCAAGCTAGAGTATGATGAAGTATATAACATAAGTTGTATGGAGTAGTTTAAGGCATAGTAGTTTAACCAAGCCAATACAAGAACAAACCTGTATTATGGGAATAGTATCGTGCTGCTTCCAGAGGTTTGGTAGCACTTGTTAGATAGTGAGGACGGTAATCTTGCAAGACCTGGAAGTAGATGTAAGGTGAACATAGAGGAGTTAATGGGTGAAGTTAGTAATAGCTGCATTGATGGATTTATTAAGGGTAGTTTAGAAATAGAAGTCATATATACTAGGAGAAGAATGAAGGAGTAATGTTGAAGTGGCATGACCATGTCATCATATGATGATGGATATGGTGGAGTCAGATGATTGACTTATTCAGGAAGATGTGATCTTTGTGAATAAGATAAGAGAGATTTATAGAGTATTTAGGAAAGTTGTTCCTTATCTAAAGATAAGCTTAGTGAGGTATTAAGGTAGGAGTGCCCGAGAAACCTTTAACCAACAGTATATAAAGCCATGATAGACCCATGTATAACTCTTTGTCCAAAACCCCAGAATGAAGTTAGAAGTGGGGTCAATTCCTATTTTTTAGGTAGCCAAAGAATAGTATCTCTTAGTCAAATGAAGTTTCTAAGAGATAATTAGAATGCTAGTTGAGAGTGTATTGATAAAAGCCTTGTCCACCTCATTATTTTAAACCCTAATAGAAACCTTCACCCATAAATCAACAAGATTGCTCTAGGAAGTAATTCTAATATCTCACTCTAGGTTGAGGTATCAACCCTACTCCTGGATTTAGAAGTATTGTCCTGAAACCTTGATATATATCCAGATTCATAATAAGATATGAGTCTATTAAACCTTCCCAAAACTCATGGCAATTATGTGGAAATGAACATTTTCATTTCCTCTTTAATGATTTATATCCATGCATAATGACTTAACCAAGATTGTTTATGGTAGCTCTAAACCCCACAAACTAAGTAGAGTTGGAATGGGAGAAACCACCAAATATGGAGAACCATGAAATTCAAATGACCACTTTATGAACCATAAGGTTTACTACCTTATAATAAGGGATTTCTATTTTCGTGCCCTCGGTTCGTTAGTTGTACTCAGTTTTCCCCAGCCGCTTAGTTTTTCCTCACTTTTTCCCATCTCCTTGTACGAAACTCTCCCATGGTCTAAAACTCGCTGTCCGTCAGCCTTGCCGTTACATGCTGACAAGTGGGGCCGCGTTCAGTCGGGTCCCGTAGTGGACCCTCACCATTACGTGCTGACGAGTAGGACCGCGTTCTGCCAGGTCCCGTAGTGTACCCTTGCCATTACATGCTGACAAGTAGGGCTGCATTTAGTCGATTCCCTTAGTGGACACCTATCTCAACTTATCCAGATCAGCATCGGACCCACAACTTATCCACGTGAGCGCCGGACCCACAACTTACCTAGGTTGGCGTTGCAACATGGGACCCCGAGCCAGCCCCGCGTCGCGCCCGTGCCGTTGCTTCATTTTCATATAGTGAAATGTAATGCATATACGTAAATTATACGAAAGTTATACACCTTTGAACTCTTTTAGATCGTACTTAGGACATGATAATGTTGTGCTAATAAAATCCTGATCATTTATCATTTCCATGGAGTGAAAATATAATGCATAAACTTGCGTATACAAAAATTATACACCTTTTAACTCTTTGAAATCACACTTAATACGTGATAATGTTGTGCAAAGAAAATCTTGAGAGATTATTATTTTCTCCCCCATTTTCGTAGAGTGGAATGTAATGCATAAACTTGCATATACGAAGTTTATACACCTTTGAACTCTTTGAAATCACACTTAATACATGATAATGTTGTGCTAATAAAATCTTGAGAGATTACCATTTCCATGGAGTGAAATATAATGCATAAACTTGCATATACAAAGTTTATATACCTTTGAACTCTTTGAAATCGCACTTAATACATAATAATGTTGTGCTAAAAAATCTTGAGAGATTACCATTTCCATGGAGTGAAATATAATGCATAAACTTGCGTATACAATTTATACACCTTTGAACTCTTTGAAATCGCACTTAATATGTGATAATGTTGTGCTAAGAAAATCTTGAGACATTACTATTTCCATGGAGTGAAATATAATGCATAAACTTGCGTATACGGAGTTTATACACCATTGAACTCTTTGAAATCGCACTTAATACGTGATAATGTTGTGCTAAGAAAATTTTGAGACATTACCATTTCCATGGAGTGAAATATAATGCATAAACTTGCGTATACAAAAATTATACACCTTTGAACTCTTTGAAATCGCACTTAATACGTGATAATGTTGTGCTAAGAAAATCTTGAGACATTACCATTTCCATGGAGTGAAATGTAATGCATAAACTTGCGTATACAAAAATTATACACCTTTGAACTCTTTGAAATCGCACTTAATACGTGATAATGTTGTGCTAAGAAAATCTTGATACATTACCATTTCCATGGAGTGAAATTTAATGCATAAACTTGCATATACAAAAATTATACACCTTTGAACTCTTTGAAATCGCACTTAATACGTGATAATGTTGTGCTAAGAAAATCTTGAGACATTACCATTTCCATGGAGTGAAATATAATGCATAAACTTGCGTATACAAAAATTATACACCTTTGAACTCTTTGAAATTGCACTTGATACGTGATAATGTTGTGCTAAGAAAATCTTGAGACATTACCATTTCCATGGAGTGAAATATAATGCATAAATTATACACCTTCGAACACGTTCCCTTCAAATTATATTCAAGTTCATTTGTTTATGGAGTTAAAGTACCGGTGGCATACTCGTTAGTTGGTGGGCACAATCCGTGTGACAACTGTCTCGACCAATCAGAGCGTAGCAGCAAAGATGAGTAGAACCAAACTGCCAGTGTTACACTCCAGGGCAAAACTGAGTACAACCGAGTCGCCAGGGTTAGACACGAGGGAAAAAACGAGACTCATGGTACGCATGTGCGGTGCAGGAGGCGGTGGCGGTTACGCGTGCAGTAGTGCAATGAAACGTCGCATCCCTTCTCCTTTAATAGAGGCCTCCCCACTCTCACTCATCACTCACTCGATCACTCAACCATCTCCACTCTCCCATCACCTTCTGCAAACCCCCAAGAAAACCCCAACCATGCCGGCGATGGAGAAGAACGGCGTGGTGGCCATCGGTGCCTCCAAGGCCACTAGAGAGGAGGCCCCCATCCCCGTACAGGCCCCCGTCCCCGTCCTCGCATCCGCCGTAGCCGCCGGCGAGGAGGCCCCCGCCGGTCTCGTGCAGATCCCGCTCGGTTGGGACCCTGATACGTCCAAAACGTATCTACTTTACCGAACACTTTTGCTATTGTTTCTCCTCTAAACTTGTGTGATTTGGATACAACTAACATGGACTGATGCTGTTTTCAGCAGAATTACCTTGGTGTCTAGTTTTTGTGCAGAAAATCAACTATCAAGAAAAATACCGGAAAATATGCAAAAAATCCTATTTCACTAGAAGATTCACGGAGCCAGAAGACGGGACGGAGGAGGACCACGAGGGGCCTACACCACCTGGCTGCGCGGGCCAGGCCAGGCCATGCCTGGGGGTGGTGTGGCCGCCTTGGTCACCCCCTCGGCCTCCCTCTTCGCCTATAAGTTGCCTCTTGACCTAAAAACCAAGGGGGGTTCGACGTTTTTCCAGAAAGAGTTCCGCTACGCCGCTACCACCAGATTCCGCAAATCAGAAATAGAAACTCCGTTCTAGCACCCTGCCAGGATGGGGAATTGGAGGAGATCATCATCGTCATCATCACCATCGCTTCTCCATCGACCATCCATGATTCCCCCATCCATGAGTGAGTAATCCCCCCGTTGTAGGCTATGAGGATGGTAGGGATTGGATGAGATCGTTCATGTAATGTTATCAGATTGTTAGGGCATGGTGCCTAGTATCTATTATTAGTGCTTTTTGACTTTGTTGCAACTTGTTATGCTTAATGCTTGTCACTAGGGCCCGTGTGCCATGATTTCAGATCTAAACGTATTATTGATTCATGATGATAATATTGTTTATGGTCTTACCTGCAAGTTGTATACACATATTGTTGTCCGAAACCAAAGGCCCCGAAGTGACAATAATCGGGATATCCGAAGGGAATGGCTTTGATGTGAGGATCACATGTGTTCACGAAGTGTTAATGCTTTGCTCCAGTGCTCTATTAAAAGGAGCACCTTCATTGCCAGTAGTTCTCTTGAGGCCTCGCTGCAAACGGGCTGGTAGCACAAAATATGTTGTGCAAGTTCTCATTGCGAGCACGTATGACTATATATGGAACACATGCCTATGATTATTTAGTACTTGGATGCTTTATCTTATTTATATGCAAATGCCCTATGTATTGATTGCTATATGAATTGTCTTGTCCATGCAACACTCGTCCATCCATCCCTATGCCTACCGCGATTTAATACTACTATTTACTGCAATTGTTACTATTGTCTTTACTTTTACTACTGCTATTACTTTGTTATTGCTACTACAAAACTGTTGCTACTGATAAACTGCTGTGAGCAAGATTGTTTCCAGGTGTAGCTGAATTAACAACTCAGTTGTTAAGGCTTATAAATATTCTTCGGCTCCCCTTGTGTCGAATCAATAAATTGGGTTTCACTTCCCTCAAAAATATTACGATACACCCCCTATACTTGTGGGTACTCAAGACTATTTTCTAGCACCGTTGTCGGGGAACATAGCTTTATTTATCAAGTTCACTTGGAATCACTATTGTTCGCTGTCCTCCATTCATCATGGGTAAGTCTCGTAGTGGAAAGGTTCCTATATTACCATCCACTACAAGGAGAGGTATGGTTCTGAACACTTGTGTTGCTCTTGATTCACCATCTGTTATGAGTAAGCTCCTTACACCACCACATACGCATGCTACACATACTGCTACTACTGCTGAATCTGAAACTTCTGATGCTTATGATGCTGCTTCTATTGTGCTTGATAAATGTGGTTTATTAGGTCCTTTCCTAGATGCTATGATTGCTAGAACCATAGCTGGAAATACTGAAACTCCTAATGAAGACACTACTACACCTGTCAGTTCACCTAAGTCTATAGAGAGCTATGATATTGAAGATGGATATATAGAAATGAATGATGAATTTATTAAAGAATGTCAAAATACTCATGGTAAAAGTGCTATTAAGAGTCTCCTTGAGAGGCGTACTATAAAACCCAAATTGTCCCCTAATGATAAGTTTGCTACATCTCCCATAAACATTAAAGATAAGGATTATGATTTCTCTCTTGATTTATCTTACATAAATATTGTTGAGAAAGAACCTTTTTGTGGGACTAAGAATGAAAGTGTTGTAGCACATATGACTGAGCTTTCTACCATGAGTGGCCTGTTTTCTGAAGATATTAAGATGCGCACCTACTTTGTTGCTAAAATTTTCCCTTTTTCACTAAAAGGAGAAGCTAAAGCTTGGTTTAATAATTTACCTTCTAGATCTATTGATAGCCCTGATTACTTGATTAGTACTTTCCTTCAGAAATATTTCCCTCCTAGTGCTAGACATGCCATTTTGCAGGAACTTTTTGATTTTAAATAGGGAGAAAAAGAGATATTGCCTGAATCATGAGCAAGGTTTTGTGCTTTGATTCTTGCACGGGCTGGATGTCCATTACCTAAAAATGAGCTTCTTGATATATATTATAATGGACTAACTAAAGAATCTAGGACATACCTGGATAGTTGTGCTAATTGTGTTTTCAGGAACAGAACTCCCAAAGAAGCTGAGGAATTAATGGCTAGAATAAGCAAGAATTATGATGACTGGACTTCGCCTGAGCCACCTACACCTGAGACAACTACACCTGAGTTAACTATGCCTGACAAACACCAACATCAAGGAAGAGGGGAGTTATTGAACTAAATGATGAAGTGATAAAGGAAGCTAAGAAATGTCTTAAGGAGAAGGGTATTAAAGCTGAAGACGTGAAGAATTTACCTCCTATAGAAGAATTATGTAAGCCAATATCTCACTCATCCACTATTGAGGTACACTCTCTCCAACATTTTGATGAAGGTGATATTCCTTATTCTAAACCTCCCGATCAATGCTTAGAAGAATTTGATATTTTTATTGTTAAGCAAGATAATTTTAATAAAAGGGTGCAAAATCATTTGATGGAAAACTCTATAGCTATTATTGAGTTAAAAGATATTGTGGAAAGAACCTCTAATGATGTTAAAATGCTTGTTAAAATTTTCCAAATGGTTCAAACTCAAATTGATCAGCTTATTAAAGTACAAAAAGATTTGCTAGTTAATGCTTCTAAAGAAAAACATGCTTATGAAATTAGAACTAGAAGTGGTGCTGCCACCCAGGATCCTCTATATCCTGAGGGGAATCCTAAAAGAATTGTGCAGGACTCTCAACAAATTGAAAATAGTGGTACTTCTCCTAAGAAAAGTAAAAAGGAACATAAAAATATTGTAGAGTCTTCTGAACCTGCTAAAGATCCTAATAGTATATCTGTCTCTAATGCTGAAACTGAAAGTGGTAATGAGGAAAATGATGCTCCGGATAAAGAAAAAGTTGAATAAGAACCAGAAAGACACACTAAGAATACTAAATACACTAAAGAAGATTTTGTTGCTAAGAAACATGGTAGTGAAAGAGAGCCTTGGGTCCAAAAACCTATGCCTTTCCCTGATAAGAAACACAATTCAAAGGAATATGAACACTATAACAAGTTTTGTGAGTGGATGAAACCTTTATTCTTGCAAATTCCCTTGACTGATGCTATTAAATTACCAACTCATTCAAAGTATATGAAGGATATTGTCTCAAATAAAAGGAAGATCCCTAATGAATAAATATCTACTTTTCTTGCTAATTATTCCTTTAATGGTAAGGTTCTAAAGATACTTGGAGACCCAGGGATTCCAACTATTCCATGCTCTATTAATAATAGTTATGTTAGAACTGCTTTGTGTGATTTGGGAGCAGGGGTTAGTGTTATGCCTTTTTCTCTCTATATGAGACTTCAATTAGAAAATTTAATACCAACTATTATATCTTTGCAAATGGCTGATAAATCTACTACTATTCATGTTGGTATATGTGAGGATGTACCTATTCAAGTGGCTCATAATTGCTTGATATTAATGATGGGTTCGTAGCATGGAAAACAAAAAAAATCTACCGCAAGAACGAACAAAACCCAGATCTAATCTAGATAAAAGCCAAGATCTAATCTATTAGACATGTGCACCGAGATAGATCGGTACTAACCCTCGTAGATCCGAAAGTGTTACGATATTAGATCTCGGGGTTGATGTAGTCGATCACTTGCCGATCTCAAGATCGTGTGGACGATCCTTCCCGCTGCGCGTTAGCGCTTCATGATCGGTCACTGCATGAGTCAGCAGACCTTCCTCTCCTGTTCCAGGTGAAAGCGGAGGTAGTAGATCTTCTCCACGGAATCCCAGCAACACGACGTGTGGTGGTGGTGGAGTAGAGAATGCAGGCTTCGCCTGAGCAGAGGGAAGGAGGAGGAGAGAGGCGGCGGCTAGGGCTTGAAGTGTAGGGTGCAAGGGGGTGGCGCCCCCACCCCTCTATTTAAAGGAGGGAGGCGCCATGGGAGGGGGAGTCCTAGTAGGACTCCCCTCCCTCCTTGGCCGGCGGATTGGGAGGGGGGAGGAGTCCTCCTCCCCCACGACTCCTTGTCTTACCCCACAAGGACTCCTTGATCCTTTCTTGGTTTTCAAGCAAACTCCAAGAAATCTCCTAGAACCTTCCAGAACATTCCGAAACCTTCTAGAATCTCCATACTGAACACTCGGAACATTTCCTAACTTAGAAAATGATCCCCAATATATGAATCTTATTCTCCGGACAATTCCGGATCTCCTCGTGATGTCCCGGATCCAATCCGAGACTCCGAACAACATTCGGTCTCCAACGCATATTCCATGTCTACTTAAAAACAACTTCAAACCTTAAGTGTGTCACCCTATGATTCGTGAATATGCAGACATGATGGAGACACCTCTCCGATCAATAACCATTAGCGGGATCTGGAGATCCATAACGGCTCCCACATACTCAACGATGACTTCGTGATCGATAGAACCATTAACATACGAAACCAATTCCCTTTGTCACGCGATATTCTACTTATCCGAGGTTTGATCGTCGGTATCTCCATACCTAGTTCTACCTCGTTACTGATAAGTACTCTTTACTCGTTCCATGTTATGTCATCCCTTGTGACCTAGTCACATGCTTGTGTTGGAGATATGCCCAAGAGGCAATAATAAAAGAGGTTATTATTATATCTTTGTGTTTATGATGAATGTTTACATCCCATGCTATAATTGTATTATCAGGAAACACTAATACTTGTGTGTTTTGTAAACATAAAAGAGTCCCTAGTAAGCCTCTTGTTAAACTAGCTTGTTGATTGATTGATGATCATGGTTTCCTGATCATAGACATTGGATGTGATTAATAACAAGGTTATATCATTAGGAGAATGATATGATGGACACACACCCATAGTAAGCGTAGCATAAGATCAAGTCATTAAGTTTGTTTTGCTGTAAGCTTTGAAATACATAGTAACCTAATCCTTCGACCATGAGGTTATGTTAATCACCATCACTGAATGGGTACTTTGATGACATCAAACGCGCTCAGAATCGGGCGGTTATAAAGGTGTCATTAGGTATTCTGAAATTATGTGTTGATGCGCATATTCCAATATTGGGATTTGTACATCCATATGACGGATAGATATACTCTGGGCCCTCTCGGTTGAATGTCATCTAGATATCTTGCAAGCATGTGACTAGGTCACAAGGGATGACATAACATGGAACGAGTAAAGTACTTATCGATGTGAGGAAGAACTAGGTATGGAGATCCGACGATCAAACCTCGGATAAGTAGAATGTCGTGAGACAAAGGGAATTGGTTTCATGTTAATTGGTTCAATCGATCAAGTAATCGTTGAGTATGTGGGAGCCTTTATGGATCTCTAGATCCGTGATGGTTATTGATGGGAGAGGTGTCTTCATCATGTCATATTCACGAACCGTAGGGTGACACACTAAGGTTCAAGTTGTTTGAAGTAGATATGGAATTTGCGTTGAGACCAGTCTCAATGTATCCGGACATCACGAGGAGATCCTAATGGTCCATAGAATGAGATTCATATATTGGGGATCATTTTCTAAGTTAGGAAATGTTCCGAGTGTTTGTATGGAGATTCTAGAAGGTTTCGAATGTTCTGAAGGTTCTAGAGGATTTCTTGGAGTTTGCTTGAAAACCAAGAAAGGGATCAAAGAAACCAAGGGGCAAGACACGGATTCGGGGGAGGAGGATTCTCCCCAACTCAGCCCAAGGAGGAGGAGTCCTACTAGGACTCCCCTAGCGCGCCTCCTCCTTTAAATAGAAGGGAGGCGCCTCTTGCACCTCGTCTCATAACTCCCAATCTCAGCCGCCTCTCTCCTCCACGTTTCTTCTGCATAGGCATAGGCGAAGCCCTGCAGAATTCTCATCTCCACCACCACCACCACGCCGTCGTGCTGCTGGGATTCCGTGGAGAAGATCTACTACCTCCGCTGCTCGCTGGAACAGGGAGAGGAAGGTCTGCTTCGACTCCGCAAGTGTGACCGTCTCATGAAGCGCCGAACGCGGTGCCGGAAGGATCGTCCACACGATCTTGAGATCGGCAAGTGATCGACTACATCATCCACGAGATCTAATCTCATTAACGCTTTCGGTTCTACGAGGGTTAGTACCGATCTATCTCGTTGCTCATGTCTAGTAGATTAGATCTTGGCTTTTATCTAGATTAGATCTGGGTTTTGTTCGTTCTTGCGGTAGAATTGTTTTGTTTTCCATGCTGCGAACCCATCAGCTTGCAAGCTAACTAGATGACATTCCACCGAGAGGGCCCAGAGCATATCTATCCGTCATATGGATGGACAAATCCCAATCTTGGTCCATGCGCTTCAACACATACTTTCAGAATACCCAATGACACCTTTATAACCACCCATTTAAGCGGTGTTTGATGTCATCAAAGTACCCATCCGGTGATGGTGATTAACATAACCTCATGGTCGAAGGATTAGGTTACTATGCATTTGAAAGCTTATAGCAATACGAACTTAATGACTTGATCTTATGCTACTCTTACTATGGGTGTGTGTCCATCACATCATTCTCCTAATGATATAACCTTGTTATTAATGACATCCAATGTCCATGATCAGGAAACCATGATCATCATTTAATCAACAAGCTAGTTCCACAAGAGGCTTACAAGGGACTCTTTTATGTTTACAAAACACACATGTATCAATGTTTCCTTATAATACAATTATAGCATGGGATGTAAACATTCATCATAAACACAAAGATATAATAATAACCACTTTTATTATTGCCTCTTGGGCATATCTCCAATAGTCTCCCACTTGCACTAGAGTTAATAATCTAGATTACATGGTAATATACCTAACACCCATGGCATTCTGGTGTTGGTCATGCTTTGCTCTAGGGAGAGGTTTAGTCAACGGATCTGCCACATTCAGATCAGTGTGTACTTTGCAAATCTTTATGTCACCATCTCGGACATACTCGCGAATAGCATGGAAACGTAGCTTGATGTGCTTCAGCTTGCTATGTGACCTTGGCTCCTGTGCATTAGCTATGGCACCTGTGTTGTCATAGTAGATGGCCATCGGGTCCAACGTGACTGGAACCACGCCAAGTTCAGTAATGAACTCCTTCATCCATATGGCTTCTTGTGCAGCTCGCCTCCAGCAGCTATGTATTCCGATTCGCTTGAAGATTTCGCCACAACGCTTTGCTTGGCACTCCTCCAGCTCACTGCAGCACCATTCAAAATAAATACGTATCCATCGTGACTTGAGTCATCTAGATCGGTGTTCCAACTAGCATCGGTAACCATTTACAACAAGCTGTTCATCACCTCCATAAGAAAGAACCATATCCTTAGTCCTATTCGGTACTTTAGGATATTCTTGACCCGTATCGATGTTCCATTCTAGGATCACTTTGATATCTGCTAGTCAAACTAACAAGATGTGCTATATCCGGTCTTGTACACAACATGGCATACATGATAGAACCTATGGCCGAGGCATAGGAATATTATTCATCTTTTCTCTATCTTCTGTAGAGCGGACTTTGAGTCTTACTCAAGGTCTTACCTGACAACATGGGCACGAACCCTTTCTTGCTCTCTTCCATTCTAAACTTCTTTAGAACTTTGTCTAAGTATGTACTTTGTGAAAGCGCTATTAGGTGTCTTGATCTATCTCTATAAATCTTGATGCCTAGAATATATGCCGCTTCGCCAAGATCCTTCATTGAAAAACTATTATTCAAATAGGTTTTGACGCTATTAAGAAGTTCTATATCATTCCCAATCAACAATATGTCATCTACATATAGTACTAGGAATGCTACATAGCTCCCACTCACTTTCTTGTAAATACAAGCTTCTCCATAAGTTTGTATAAATCCAAAGTTTTTGATTACTTTATCAAATCATTGATTCCAACTCCGGGATGCTTGCTTTAGTCCATAAATGGAGCGCTTAAGTTTGCATACCTTGTCAGCATCACTAGGATCGACAAAACCCTTGGGTTATACCATATACAACTCTTCCTCAATGTCACCATTAAGGAACGCCGTTTTGACATCCATCTGCCAAATCTCATAATCGAAATATGCAGCAATTGCTAACAAAATCCTCACAGACTTTAGCTTCGCTACTGGTGAGAAAGTCTCATCGTAGTCAACTCCTTGAATTTGTCGGAACCCTTTCGCGACAAGTCGAGCTTTATAGACGGTAACATTACCATCAGCATCTGTTTTTCTTTTGAAAATCCATTTGTTCTCGATAGCCTTACGGCCATCCGGTAAGTCCACCAAAGTCCATACTTGGTTTTCGTACATGGATCCCATTTCGGATTTCATGGCTTCTAGCCATTTGTCGGAATCTAGGCTCACCATAGCTTCTTCATATGTCACAGGGTCATCAGTGTTGTCCACCAACATGATGTTCAAGGCAGAGTCATACCAATCAGGAGTGGTACGAACCCTCGTTGACCTGCGAGGTTCAGATAACCGTTCAAGTTTCATGATCAGCATCATTAGCTTCCTCTCCGGTTGGTGCAGACGGCACAAAACATCTTCGGTGCGCTACTCTCAACTCCGAGAGAAGGTTCAATAACCTCGTCGAGTTCTACTTTCCTTCCAGTCACTTCTTTCGAGAGAAACTCCTTCTCAAGAAAGGATCCATTCTTGGCAACGAAAACTTTGCCTTCAGATCTATGATAGAAGGTATACCCAATTGTTTCTTTAGGATATCCTATGAAGACGCATTTCTCCGCTTTGGGTTCAAGCTTATCAGGCTGTAACTTCTTTACATACGCTTCGCAACCCCAAACTTTAAGGAACGACAACTTAGGTTTCTTACCAAACCACAATTCGTACGGTGTCGTTTCAACGGATTTAGATGGTGCCCTATTTAAAGTGAATGCGGTTGTCTCTAATGCATAGCCCCAAAACGATAGTGGTAAATCTGTAGGAGACATCATAGACCGAACCATATCTAAGAGAGTTCGATTACGACGTTTGGACACACCATTACGCTGTGGTGTTCCCGGCGGTGTCAACTGCGAAAGTATTCCACATTTCTTTAAATGCATGCCAAACTCATAACTCAGATATTCACCTCCGCGGTCAGAATGCAGAAACTTAATCTTCTTGTTACAATGATTTTCCACTTCACTTTGAAATTCCTTAAACTTCTCGAAAGTTTCGGACTTATGTTTCATAAAGTAGACATACCCATATCTACTTAAGTCATCCGTGAAAGTGAGAACATAACGATATCCACCACGCGACGCTACACTCATTGGACCGCACACATCGGTATGTATTATTTCCAATAAGTCTATAGCTCGCTCCATTATTCCAGAGAATGGAGTCTTAGTCATTTTTCCCATCAGACATGCTTCGCATCTTTCAAGTGATTCAAGAAGTCCATCAGAATGGAGTTTCTTCATACGCTTCACTCTAATGTGACCAAGAAGACAGTGCCACATGTATGTAGAATTATCATTCAATTTTATTCGTTTAGCATCTATGTTGTGAACATGTGTATCACTACTATCGAGATTCAATAAGAATAAACCATTCATCTCAGGTGCATTACCATAAAAGATATTACTCATATAAATCGAACAACCTTTATTCTCAGACTTAAAATAGTAACCGCCGTCTACAATAAACAAGATCCAGATATAATGTTCATGCTTAACGATGCACCAAATAACAATTATTTAAATTTAAAACTAATTCGAAGGTAGATGTAGAGGGAGCGTCTTGTGGCGATCAAATCAACCTTGGAGCCATTTCCAACGCAAGATCGTCACCTCGTCTCTTGCCGGTCTTCGTTTATTCTGCAGCTCTGTTTGAGTTACAAATATGAGCAACGAACCGAAGATCAAATACCCAGGCACTACTACGACTACTAGTAAGATACACATCAATAACATGTATATCGAATATACCTTTCTTCTTGATGTTGCCATTCTTCAGATCCGCCAGGTACTTGGGGCAGTTACGCTTCCAGTGACCAGCACCCTTGCAGTAGAAGCATTCAGTTTCAGGCTTAGGACCAGCCTTGGGCTTCTTAGCAAGTGTGGCAGCTTTCTTGCCGTCCTTCTTGAAGTTGCCCTTTTTCTTAGGCTTGCCCTGTTTCTTGAAATTGGTGATCTTATTGACCATCAACACTTGGTGCTCCTTCTTGATCTCCACTTCAGCAGTTTTCAGCATGGACGATAGTTCAGGCAACGTCTTGTTCATGCAGTGCATATTGTAGTTCATCACAAAGTTCTTATAACTCGGTGGCAGTGATTGGAGGACACGGTGAATCCCTAACTCATTAGGAATCGTTATCCCTAACTCTTGGAGCTTGTTTGCGTGCCCAGACATTGTGAGCACGTGCTCGCTAACGGAGCTTCCCTCTTCCATCTTGCAGGTAAAGAACTTTTCGGAGGCCTCATAGCTCTCCATGGCCGCGTGAGTCTCAAAAATGAGCTTGAGCTCCTTAATGATCTCGAACAGGTCGTGGTGCTCAAAACGCTTCTGGAGCTCCGTTTCTAAATCGTATAGGATGGCACACTGAACTGTGGAGTAATGATTTTTCCGAGTGGCGTAAACATTCTTTACGTCATCGGTGGCATCATCTGCAGGTGGGTCACCTAGCGGTGCTTCGAGCACATAGGTCATCTGACCAGCCCTGAGGACAATCTTCAGACCACGGAGCCAGTCCGTGAAGTTGCTTCCATTGTTCTTAAGCTTTTCTTTCTCTAGGAACGCATTGAAATTGATGGAGAGGTTCGCCATAATCTACAACAAATTTGCAAGTAGTTTAGACTAAGTTTATGATAAATTGAGTTCAATTTTAATTCTTAAATTAACTAGGTGAACTCCCACTCAAAACAACATCCCTCACATTGTCTTAGTGATTACACGAACCAAGTCCACTACACCAAGTCCGATCTTCACGAGAGAAGATGTAGTTTCATCGGCGAACAATCTTCATGTTCATCATATCACTTATATGATTCATGCTCTACCTTTCGGTATTCCGTGTTCCGAGACCATGTTTGTACATGCTAGGCTCGTCAAGATTAACCTTAGTTTCCGCATGTGCAAATCTGGCTTGCACCCGTTGTATGCACACGTAGAATCTATCACATCCGATCATCACGAGATGCTTCGAGACGACGAGTCTTAGCAACGGTGCCAACTAAGGACGAACACTTTATTACTTGAAATTTAGTGAGAGGGATCATCTTATAATGCTACCGTCGCGATCTAAGCAATACAAGATGCATAAAGGATTAACATCACAGGCAATTCATAATTAGTGTGATATGATATGGCCCTTTCTTCTTATGCCTTTGATCTCCATCTCCAAAGCACGGACATGATCTCCATCATCACCAGCATTGCGTCAAGGTCGATTATGCCGCTTCATGGTTGTCCATCATCACCAGCAACTATTACAACTACTTGGAATAAAGCTATTACAAGATGAATAGACACGAGGTCTTAATGTAATTAAAGACAACCATTAGGCTCCTGCCGGTTGCCATATTACAACAAGGATCATTGCATACATCAAATATAATCACAATCGCATGATGGCCATATCACATCACAAAACCCCTGCAAAAACAAGTTAGATGCCTCTAATTTTCTTTGCAAGTTTTACGTGGTTTGGGGCTTTCGAATAAGAACGGATCTTACCTATGAAACTGAACCACAATGTTGATACAAGTGCTATCAAGTGCAAAGTGTAGATTGGATCTATACTATGATGGGAGAGACAGACACCCGCAAAGCCACTTGTGCAAAGCAAGTTAGACGTCAAGCGTGGAGCAAGTCTCATGTGCGATGACATGTAAGGTTAGCCCGAGCCGCTTCATCCCACCATACCCCAAGATGCAAAGTACACAAAGCAAAAGACGGCACGAGCACCAACGCCCACAAAACCATTGTGTTCTACTCGTGCAACAGATCTACGCATAGATACGGCTCTGATACCACTAATGGGTTCGTAGCATGGAAAACAAAAAAATTCTACCGCAAGAACGAACAAAACCCAGATCTAATCTAGATAAAAGCCAAGATATAATCTATTAGACATGTGCAACGAGATAGATCTATACTAACCCTCGTAGATCCGAAAGCGTTACGAGATTAGATCTCGGGGTTGATGTAGTCGATCACTTGCCGGTCTCAAGATTCTGTGGACGATCCTTCTGGCGCCGCGTTCCGGCAGCGCTTCCGCAATCGGTCACACATGCGGAGTCGAAGCAAACCTTCCTCTCCCCATTCCAGCGAGCATCGGAGGTAGTAGATCTTCTCCACGGAATCCCAGCAGCACGACGGTGTGGTGGTGGTGGTGGAGTAGAGAATTCTGCAGGGCTTCGCCTAAGCCTGAGCAGAGGGGAGGAGGAGGAGAGAGGCAGCGGCTAGGGCTTGAAGTGGAGGGTGCAAGGGGGTGGCGCCCCCACCCCTCTATTTAAAGGAGGGAGGCGCCATGGGAGGGGGAGTCCTAATAGGACTCCCCTCCCTCCTTGGCCGGCGGATTGGGTGGGGGGGAGGAGTCCACCTTCCCCACGACTCCTTGTCTTACCCCACAAGGACTCCTTGATCCTTTCTTGGTTTTCAAGCAAACTCCAAGAAATCTCCTAGAACCTTCCAGAACATTCCGAAACCTTCTAGAATCTCCATACAAACACTCCGGAACATTTCCTAACTTAGAAAATGATCCCCAATATATGAATCTTATTCTCTAGACAATTCCGGATCTCCTCGTGATGTCCCGGATCCAATCCGAGACTCCGAACAACATTCGGTCTCCAACGCATATTCCATATCTACTTAAAAACAACTTCGAACCTTAAGTGTGTCACCCTATGGTTCGTGAATATGCAGACATGATGGAGACACCTCTCCGATCAATAACCATCAGCGGGATCTGGAGATCCATAACGGCTCCCACATACTCAACGATGACTTCGTGATTGATAGAACCATTAACATACGAAACCAATTCCCTTTGTCACGCGATATTCTACTTATCCGAGGTTTGATCCGATCTCCATACCTAGTTCTACCTCGTTACTGATAAGTACTCTTTACTCATTCCATGTTATGTCATCCATTGTGACCTAGTCACATGCTTGCAAGCTAACTAGATGACATTCCACCGAGAGGGCCCAGAGCATATCTATCCGTCATATGGATGGACAAATCCCAATCTTGGTCCATGCGCTTCAACACATACTTTTAGAATACCCAATGACACCTTTATAACCACCCAGTTACGAAGCGGTGTTTGATGTCATCAAAGTACCCGTCCGGTGATGGTGATTAACATAACCTCATGGTCGAAGGATTAGGTTACTATGCATTTGAAAGCTTATAGCAATACGAACTTAATGACTTGATCTTATGCTACGCTTACTATGGGTGTGTGTCCATCACATCATTCTCCTAATGATATAACCTTGTTATTAATGACATCCAATGTCCATGATCAGGAAACCATGATCATCATTTAATCAATAAGCTAGTTCCACAGGAGGCTTACTAGGGACTCTTTTATGTTTACAAAACACACAAGTATTAATGTTTCCGGTTAATACAATTATAGCATGGGATGTAAATAGTCATCATAAACACAAAGATATAATAACAACCAATTTTATTATTGCCTCTTGGGCATATCTCCAACAATTAACTGACTTTCTTGTGCTTGAAATGCCTGAAGATGATAATATGTCTATTACTCTTGGGAGACCTTTTCTTAATACTATAGGAGCTGTTATTAATTGCAATCAAGGAAAGGTGACTTTTAATTGTTAATGACAAGGAGCATACTATCTATTTCCCAAAGAAGATTGATATGACTTATGGCTTAAATTCAATTGAACATGTTGTCCCATACCACGAGAAAAATATGAAACTATTATGATTGGGACCATTGCTATCAAGGTTGAGGTAACATAATCATTTAGTGGAATACAAAGTTTTGTTTCATATAAAATTGTTTTGGTAACAAGACGTGATCAACATTGTTAACAAAAGGGTTTTTAATGAACAAAACAATGTTTTCACCATGATTATCTTCGCTTACTTTTATTTTCATCCATTTTAATTTTTGCTTTTACTTAATTTACTTTTCTATTACTAGTTGCCTGCATATTAGAGTGTCTTAGAACTTCTGAAGTTTTAGTTTTGTTCTGTTATTGTATCATTCTAAAAACATCTTTCTGCCAGAAATTATACATGAATACCTGAAAATTGCTAAAAACAATAAAGTGTCTCAAAAAATTCCAGAAAATTCATATTAAATTTTTACATGAAAAAAGGGGTAGAGGAGTACCTGGAGTGACCCAGGGGGGCCCACGAGGCAGGCACACCACCTGGTGGCGTGGCCACACCAGGGGCGTGCCTGGCCATGGTGTGGGCCACCCCTGGCCCTCCACTCACTCTCTCACTTGCCACTTCTTTCTCTCTCCCGAGAAAACATCAGTTCATTGATCTAAATCGCGTTCTTGCTGTTCTTGTCCATGATTTTTTCGATCTCCTTGCTCAGCCCATCTTTGCTGCTGAGATTTGGAGCATTTGTTCTCCGGTATGTGACTCCTCCGCTTGTCCAAGTAGATTTATGTTTAGTGGATTATATCTTGAGTATTTTGCTGTTGTAGGTGATAGGTTTTGTGAGCTTGTAAGCTTGTTCAATGCTAAGAAAAGTTTTTTTGATGCATGTTTAGGCTTCTTACAAGTCCCTATGAGTAGTTCCCTTCATTATGTATTCACTTTGCAATCACTTGTATAATGGATGTTTAAATTTTAGAATATCAAAGATGAACCACCACACTTTTGGAGAAATATTCGAGAGGGACACACCTAGGAGGCAAGGCCTTCAAGATCAGCCTCTCAATTTAGGCCATCATATAATGAAGATCTCACCATGCTTTGGCAATGAAGGAGATTAGGGAGATGCTCACCCATCTACCTTCCCTTGTTTTACCTTTTTGCAAGCCGCAGGGATCCTCGATGGTTTCTTACTCCTTGTTCAGAGGGTTGGTTTGACTACTTACATGGAAGATGAGAGTGAGCAGTATGACGTGCTCACCAAAACTTTCGTTGAAAGTTTCGTTTTCACTAACACCCCTTATCGGTCAACTGTTTCATTCAAAATTTATAATATGCCTATTACCATGCCATTGGAAAGATTTTGTAGCACTATAGGCATAGGCATGACTGGGACAGTAAAGAAGATCCAAGGCCGTCCCGCTGATTTGCTTGAGCTCTACCGAAGTGTGACAAATGACGATGACCGCATAACTCAGCGTGGGAAGATAAGGAACATTCAACTCTGAGCTATTAGATATTTTGCTTATTATCTTGCCACTAGCATTCTTGGTAGGGTGAACACTAGTAATATTTCTATCTATCATTTAGCCTTTCTTGCTGCTGCACTTAATAATGATACCAAGTATAATCTGGGTTCTCTCATTGCCTGTCGTTTAGCTGCTAGAGGACCCATCTACGTGGGTATTATTGCCTCACGCATGGTTGCTGCCTTAGAACTTTCTGTTGATCCTAATGACACTGTGTTGACACCATAAAGACTTGACCTTGCTGCTATGAAAACACATCATTTTGTTACTACTGACTCTAGTACCGAGAATTTAGTCTATAGGATGTTGTTTACTAACGGAGACGAGAGGGAAATTCCTTTGCCACAGTCCACTTTGTTCAGTATTTGCAGGATGCCATGGTCATGTTCCAAGGAGGAGGTGGACGAGCAGCTCCGCTTGCTTGGCTTCCATGGGAAGCACCAGGGGGATGTGCCCTCTAACGACTACTCTGCACACTACGATGGGGCGTCCTCGAGTTCGTATCAGGATGAGGGCACTTCTTCGCCGTATTACGGAGGCGCTCCATCCTAGCCAGCTTGGGATTGATACCCACTTAGGCCAAAAGCCTAAGCTTGGGGGGAGGTACACCGACATCACACTCATCTACATATCATGTTCACTCGGTAATTTGTATATCCATGTTTTGTTTTCTTTTTAGCCTTTGTTCTTGCTTTATTTCTACTTTCCAAAACACAAAAAGACCAAAACTATTTTCGTTGTTTCTCTTTGTTTGCTTCTTTGTCTTTTTAGCCTTGGTTTGCTTCTTCCTTTTTGCTTTGTTTTGATTATTCGAAAAACCCAAAAAGATTTCGCTTTGCTTGTTCTTCCTTTTCGTTCTTGCCTCTAAAAATCAAAAACAAAAAAAATATTTTCTGTTCTTCTTTGGTTTTGTGAAGTTCATTGCAGGGTTCAGCAGTCCTCAGTGGAGATTTGGTTTCATGTTATTATCCAAGCCACACAAGTGAAGGGCAATAATGAAGATTAATGACAACTTGAGGTGCGGTAAGAGGCTGGTAATGAACTCTATTTGTTTTCATTTTTGTACATATACTCATCATTGTGGGCATGCTTAGTCTATTCATGTAAGGTGTGTGTTATTTATGGATGCTTAATAGTTCTTGCTCTCTTATGATCAGCTCCAGCTTACTAATGGTTTGTAGCATGTCATATGAATGTTTGCTTGCATTGTTCTATTCATAAATTGGTATGACATTGTGGTATCCTCCTCTGAATGTTTCACTTGAATTGACTTGGCACGTGCTCACGCATGCATGACTGAAAGAATCAGTTAAGCCTGGATGAATTATTTTGCCTCAGGGTCCTTGAATCACTTTGATGCCATAATTAGTCCTGTTTTGTTGCAAGCATGATTATGACAGTTATTGCTATCTCGTTTGTCGCTCCCTTACTAATGCTAGCCTTCACTTGCACGGAGTATGGGCTCTACTCGTGTTCCCAACTCCCCAAAACCAATATTGCCAAAAGTGTCCACCATACCAGCGTATTAGCATCATTTCCTAGTCCGTGCATATTCAGTATGCCTTGTTTTCTTCCGAATAAAATGTTTGCTTGTTATGAGAAAGTTAGTTAGTAAAGCTCTCACGAACTTGATGGTACACTTTATTTTCTTGCACTTAATAAATTTGAACCATTGTGTCCATCTTTGTTATGTATATGCTTGCGCTTTATGAGTTGAAGTTAGCAGAACCATGTATCACGGGGAACGCTTTCAACATTGCACTTATTATTCCGTTGATATCATGATTCGTTTGCTTATGGATCCCGGTGGTGTGAAATAAAAGGGGAACTTGTAAGATCATGGAGTTTGTATGTGTGTTAGAGAAACGCCTGGGCCGCTAGCCTAAGCCATGCCTAATCATGGTAGAAACTTGCAGCATAACCATAATGGGCACTCTATGAAGCATCCTCAATAAAAACCTATGCAAATAGCAAATAAAAAGATCACTGAGATGCTCATTGTTTGCTTGCCTTGCCATTTTGATTATGGGATAGCTCCTGTATCATGTGCAAGGGGTACCCCGTTGGCGGTTATCTATGATACATATGTACTTACAATGACAAGAGATTACTTGTGACTGAAGTTGAGTAGCATGAGGTTTGGTACTCATAACCAAGGGGCATGAGATTTCAACTTATAACTTATCAAGCATATCCTATTAGTTGTGTCACTTTAACCTTAACCACTTAAAGATGCTTATGATAGGGGCAATGAGAGCTCAAAGCTAATGAGTACCATACTTTCAGCATTTGGAAGCCTTTCAAACTATTCAAAACCTTTTCACTTCCTTGTTGAGTCACCACTTATTCTATGAGCACTATCTTGAGAGCATAGTTGTTATTCTTAGTGTATTGTGCTTGTCTCAAAACTTGGTTAATTGTGTCATGACTTTGATGCTTGTATCTTTGGTATCTTTACTTCTAGTCTTCACTTGAACTTCACATGTGCCTTGGCATTTATGTTTTTGCTCTACAATCAAAGGCAAGCGGGATACCACTCTATCATACCTTTTTATGAGCATTGCAATGTTGCTTATGTTTATGTTTCATGCTACTTACTATTTTTGGGTTAGAATCTCTCATAGCTTGCAATGACTATTGAGTAACCTTATTTGCATACTCCTTATTATGAATTGACTAAGTACTTGATCATATGCTGAGAATATATACATCTTATGAAGCAAATGTGTTCGTGAAAGTTTCTTTTATCGCACCCAGTTTTCAACTGAATTGCTTGAGGACAAGCAATAAGCTAAGCTTGGGGGAGTTGATACGTCCAAAACATATCTACTTTACCAAACACTTTTGCTTTTGTTTCTCCTCTAAACTTGTGTGATTTGGATACAACTAACACGGACTGACGCTGTTTTCAGCAGAATTACCTTGGTGTCTAGTTTTTGTGCAGAAAATCAACTATCAAGAAAAATCCCGGAAAATATGCAAAAAATCCTATTTCACCAGAAGATTCACGGAGCCAGAAGACGAGACGGAGGAGGGCCACGAGGGGCCCACACCACCTGGCCGCGCGGCCTGGTGGTGGTGTGGCCGCCTTGGTCACCCCATCGTCCTCCCTCTTCGCCTATAAGTTGCCTCTTGACCTAAAAACCAACGTGGGTTCGATGTTTTTCTAGAAAGAGTTCCGCTACGTCGCCACCACCGGATTCCGCAAATCAGAACCAGAAACTCCGTTCTGGCACCCTCCAAGGACGGGGAATTGGAGGAGATCATCACCGTCATCATCACCATCGCTTCTCCATCGACCATCCATGATTCCCCCATCCATGAGTGAGTAATCCCCCCGTTGTAGGCTATGGGGATGGTAGGGATTGGATGAGATTGTTCATGTAATGGCATCAGATTGTTAGGGAATGGTGCCTAGTATCTATTATTAGTTCTTTTTGACTTTGTTGCAACTTGTTATGCTTAATGCTTGTCACTAGGGCCCAAGTGCCATAATTTCAGATATGAATGTATTATTGATTCATGATGATAATATTGTTTATGGTCTTACTTGCAAGTTGTATACACATATTGTTGTCTGGAACCAAAGGCCCCGAAGTGACAATAATCGGGATAACCGGAGGGAATGGCTTTGATGTGAGGATCACATGTGTTCACGGAGTGTTAATGCTTTGCTCCGGTGCTCTATTAAAAGGAGCACCTTAATTGCCAGTAGTTCCCTTGAGGCCCTGCTGCAAACGGGCTGGCAGGATAAAAGATGTTGTGCAAGTTCTCATTGCGAGCACGTATGACTATATATGGAACACATGCCTATGATTATTTAGTACTTGGATGCTTTATATTATTTATCTGCAAATGCCCTAAGTCTTGATTGCTATATGAAATGTCTTGTACATGCAACACCCGTCCATCCATCCCTATGCCTACCGCGATTTAATCCTACTGTTTACTGCAATTGTTACTACTGTCTTTACTTTTACTACTGCTACTACAAAACTGTTGCTACTGATAAACTGCTATGAGCAAGATTGTTTCCAGGTGCAGCTGAATTGACAACTCAGTTGTTAAGGCTTATAAATATTCTTTGGCTCCCCTTGTGTCGAATCAATAAATTGGGTTTCACTTCCCTCGAAATACTGCAATACATCCCCTATACTTGTGGGTCATCAGACCCCTGTGAGGAGGTTATTTACATTACGCCGGAGAACCCCTACGACACCAGCATCGCCGTCTCATGGTCGGAGGTAACCAGGGTTTTCTCCCCTTCCCTTGTTCTTCCCTCGTTCCCATCGTTGGATGTTAGATCGTATGTTATTAGGGACCGGCTGTTCGTATTTTTACAGTAGCTAATCATCTTGTGTTAGATCTCGTATTTCGATGAATCCCCCTTTTCATATTTGAACCCCCCTGTTCATAGTTGGGATCAGTATTAGATTTGGTTTGAGATTTGGGGAATAATCAGGAGATCTCAATCGGTTAATTTATGCAAATAATCAATCTTGATAATCAAAATTTCTCAATCATGTCCTCATTACACTCTACAAGAGGATAGCAGCGACGTCCGCCGCGACGAAGAGCCCAAGGACACCAAGACTCATCATGTGCTGAGGAGGCTCAAGTCTGGCCAGTACAACAACTTCTTCGCCGACGACGTGTACATGTGCCCCTTCTGCCCCACTAGGAGGCTCCATGCCATAGACTTCAACTCCCTCGTGAAGCATGACGAGGACGTGAGGACCTACGGCGAGTCCATGAACATCCACGGCTTCATAGCCAAGCACCAGGCGCTCGGTCTTCACCTCCGCAACCTCCAAAAGGTGGCTATCGAGGAGGGTCGCATGCCCCCGATCAAGCCCAAGGCGACCAAGGTCAAGGGACTAGGCAGCAAGAAGTGGAGGAGGCGTCAGAGGGAGGAAGCGGAGGCCCTCCTGGCAGAGGCCATGAGGGGCCACTGATCTACTGTTGCTGTTGTAAAGCAGCTTCTTTTGTCGTGTCTGTGTTGAACTTATCCGCTGCTGCTGAGCATCCTAATTGTCGAACCTCGTTAAGTACCGTACTATAGAACCTATATTAGCTGCTTTATCTACATCTGCTCTGTTTACTGAATTTATTTATGGTGCTGGTTAGTTTTGCTACACTAGATTTGCTACTAGATTGGGGGAAAATGAGGGCAAAAAGAACAATGAATGAAGAGAGGAACTGCTCTAGATTCGCTACCTTTTTGGGAAAAAAAACACAACTGTTAGCGAGAGAGAGGGGGAAAGGCGCTCTTAAAAATGCCAATCATAAAAATAACAAAAAAGAAAACTTCCAATTTAGGCGACAGGGCGCACGTAACCACCAAACGCGCCCCATAATCAGCAAGAAATGGATGGCTGGTCCGCTGTGTATCCTGGTCCCACCTGTCAGCATGTAACGGTCGAGGCGACGTAACGTAACACTCAACGCACGACCCGCCCCAACGTGGTCCCACCGATTAGCATCTAACGGTCAAGCCTTTTACCTGACGGCATCCCCCCACCCGAGCGTATGTGAGGGTTTCAGAATGGAGGGAGGGCAAAAGTGAGGAAAAACTAAGCGGCTGGGAAAACTGAGTACAACTAACGAACCAGGGGCACGAAAATAGAAATCCCTTTTAATAAATAAATATATCATTCCTTTATGAGGCTAAGTATGAATATAGTTCTCTACATATCATTCAACATTTTAAATCTTTGCCATAACCATTATCATGGTGAAAATAAGAACATTTCCATAAGATTTGCTTTAGAAGAAGCAAATTCCTAAAACCCTAATTTATATTTACTTTACTAAATAAAAGAACCCTTCATATAGTTATGAATATTTTATACACAATAAGAAATGGAGAGAAGATGGTCATAATTTCCACAATAACATTCATGACCTACAAATTCTCTGGATATTTAAATCCTTGAATAAATTCATATTTGAACTGGTTTTGTAAAAAACAGAAAATAGAAAAAAGAAATGGAAAAAGAAAAGGAATCAGTCAGCCGCGCAGCCCATGACCCGTGCCCTATTCCCAGCTCGCGAGCAGTAGATGATAAACCGCTTACTTTTCTACGGCCCAGTACCAGCCCAGTTTGTCTCCCTCTCTCTCACTAATAGGTGGGATAGCAGGTGGACTGCGGGTTGTGTCTGGAAAATATCCAAATTTTTTTTGCAAAATACCGTTGTCGTTTACCTCCCGACGTCACAAGAAGCTCGTTGGCTGGAGCTCCACCGTCCGCCGCTGTGCCGTGACGTAGGCCTCCGTCCAGATTCATGCCGCCATCACCAGGGAAGATAAGAACGCCACAAAGCCCCTTCCCATCCTCATCCTCCCATTCTTCTTCTCTCTTTGAATCTTCTTCCACCAAAACCCTAGCTCGGACGGGAGCTCCGTCGTCGCCATTGGAGCCTGCCCTAGACTAGCTTAGTGCACCACAGAGCTCACCTCGGTCTCCTTGTTCGTCTCCAACAGGCCTTGCAAGCAGGCGCATAACAGGCGACGTGGAATCAAGCTCGGCATCATGCCGGCCATCACGGCCATTGTCGTCGATACGCCGCCATCGGACCTCCCCATGCCTCATCCTCCTCACCATCATCACCAGGATGAGCTTCTACATCTCCTTGTGCCCTCCACTCTCTTCCTCTAGATGTTTAACGTCGTCCCGACGTGCACCACCGTCGGCCACCGCACTTGTTGGTCGCTGGAGTAGCTCCAGTGACAAAAGTGGGTGGCGCCACCACTACTAGGTTCCTCGCATCGTCCTCTTTCCAACAAGCCCAACCACAGCCGCACACGCGCACCAAATCGTCAGATCGATCATCGATCTGAGATGATCATCTTCCGATGACATCAAGATGACGTCATGCTGATGTCACCCCAGCTCAGTTACTGATTTTGACCTGGTCAACTGCACATGTGGTAATTGACGTGGCCACTAGCCCACTGGTCTGTGACCTAGGGTAGGTTCTGAATAGGTATAAAAAGTATTTCCTATTTAAAATTTAATTAGAAAATGATTAAATCTTGTAAATTGGATATCTTTTGTTTTATAATTCAGAAAAATATGTTTAATATATGAAAATTTATAGAAAAATAAAATCTATAATTTAACTTTATTATTAAACATTATTATGTTAACCATTTAAATAATTGTTATTTAATAAAGATTTTATAAGTAATAAAACTATGAAAAACATATTTTAATAATGGTAAATGAGAAAATAATAAATCATATACTAAAATTCTTAGAAAAGTAAAAGTTATAATGTAAAACTATAAACATAAATATTATATCACTTAACTAAATATTTATTATTTATTAAGTGTTTATAAAGTAATAAACCTTATAAAAATCATATTTTAATATTTAAAAATCACAAAAATACTTATATTATATCAAAATGATCACAAAAATAATATCTACATGTTAAATTATAATCTTTCACTTTTTAGGTAAATAAAAATTTAATACTCTAATAACTTGAATTTGAACCTATTTCCTTAATTAATAATTCATATAAGGATAAATAAAAATTGCTAATATTTCTGATATTATACATCTAAGGCCTAATAATAGTATTTTCCCTAAGTATTGATAATATGGAGTCCAAATAATCCAAAACATCTTAATTACAATCTTTGTTAAACTATCATTCATAAATAAGTGGGGTATTTTCCAAAAAGATTCTTATGAAATATAAAATCCTCAACAATGATAATTTTTACTTAATAAAACCTTTTACCATCATCCAAAGGTAATTCATAAGTAGTTAAATAATATTTTTTCCTTGTTTGCAAATCATAACCACTCATTTATAAGGAGACAAATGATTCTATTCAATCACAAAGTTAAGAAACTGAAGGGAATATACCCAGAGAGGCAATAATAAAGTTGTTATTATACATATTCCAAGTATATGATAGATTTTTATTTTGCATGCTATAATTGTATTAATTTGGAAACGTTAATACATGTGTGTTTAATAAACAAAAGGAAAGTTCCTAGTTATGCCTCTCTTATAAACTAGCTTGTTGATTAACAAGATGATCAAGGTTTCCTGATCATGGACATTGGATGTTGTTAATAACGAGGTCAGATCATTAGTGGAATTATGTGATGAACATTCATCCGAAGTATAGCATTACAATCAAAGTCATTGTGTTTATATTGCTATAACATCTAACAAAGTAATCCTAGTCCTTAGACCATGAGATCATGTTAATCACTAACACTGGAAGAGTATCTTGATAACATAAAACGTCACACCGTGAAAGGGTGATTATAAAGGTGGGTTCACTGCTACAAAAGTGTTATGTAGAAGCTCATGGATCAAGAGTGGGATTTATCCATCCCGAAGACGGGTAGATATTCTATGGGCCCTCTCGATGATCTCACATTGGTTAGCTTGCAAGCAAGTGATGAGATCACTAGAATGTTATATCACGGGAACGAGAAAAGAGTACATGTTGGTAACGAGATCAAACTATGTATGGAGATACCGATGATCGAATCTCGAACATGTAATATATTGCGAGATAAAGGGATTTAGTTACTAATGTTAAAGGTTCTCACGATCACAGAAGTCATCGTAGAATGTGTAGGAGTCAGTATGGATCTCTAGGTCCCGCTTCTGATTATTGATCTGAGAGGGGTATCGATCATGTCTGCATTATTCACGAACCGTAGGGTGACACACTTAAGGGACACCAACACCATTTGGAGCAAATGTGTTTCAGACGAATGAATTGCAAAGCGTTGGAATTATTTCAATAGACACCGAAACTGTTTCAGGTGAAATTACTGAAACTGGTTCTGCATGTAATATTGAAATTGTAGGGGGTTTTATGTGAATGTTTGTTAATTAAAGTAATTAACAAAATTCTGAATAAATTTAATGAAAGAGTTTTATTAAATGAGAGAGCATTAAATTTGGAGAAATTTAATGCATTTAAAGTAAAGACTTTAAAGAGGAATGTTAAGGGACACTTTTATGTGGAGGGGGTTACCACCACATGAATGTGGGAGGTGAGGGGTCACCTCCATGGGGCGCCAGCCATGGGAGGGGTACCCCCCTCCTCCTATAAAAGGCCACCCCTCTCACCCTTCTTCCTCACACGTCCTCGTGAAGGATCTCTCTCCCCCTCTAGAATTATTCCCCCATGGTCTCAGATTAGCGAGATACATGTTCCTGGTGGCATTTCGTATGGAAAGAGTTGCTGCTTCCGCTGCATCGCTGGAGCAAGGAGGAGGAGGTTCTTCGGTGGCATGAACGTGTGTGCGAGTGCGGATACGCTGCTGGTTTGCGGTGCTAGGACTTCCACACGATCTTGAAATCGGCAAGCATACGACTACATCATCCACGAGTTCCTACTCGTTAACAAAACTTTGTTGTCTTCGAGGGCAAGTTCTCCATGGATGTATATCCACTTGTTGCTTGTATCTAGTAGATAGATCTTGGCGTATAGTTCTCATCGTAGGATTTTTTTTGTTTTCTATGCTGTGAACCCTTCACTGGTATCAGAGCCTGATTTATGCGTAGGTGCTTTGCACGGGTAGCACACATAAGAGTATGTGGGCGGTGATGATCATGTTATTGCTTCTTATATGTACATTGGATATTGGTGGTATAGTGGGATGAAGCGGCCCGGACCAACCTTACATGTCATCGCACATGAGACCGGTTCCACGACTGACATGCAACTAGTTTTGCATAAGTGGCTGGTGGGTGTCTGTCTCTCCTACTATAGTCAATATCTGATTTACAACGAGTTGCTAATAATTTGGTTATCATCATTGTGGTTCCATGTTCGCAGGTAAGAACGGTTCTATCTTCGAAATCCCTAAGCCACGTAAAACTTGCAATTGATAAATTAGAGGCGCCTAGTTTAGATCGTTGTTGGGCTTGTGTCATGATATGGTATTGTTGTGAGTTGATACACTTAAAACACACTTTACATGTAAGTTCCATAAACCTTGGCCTTACACACAAAGGAATGATAGAGATCATACCACGATGCATATGATAGTGATCAAATGCAAGAACCATATCATTTCACTTTACACATATGATGTTCGCATCTTATATTGCTAGTTTGGCGTTTTAGTAGCATTATAAGATGATCCCTCATTTAAATATCAAGATAAAAATGTGTTCTTCCTTAAGTACGCACTGTTTATGTTTCGCCATTTAAGGCCATCACGTGATGATCGGCTGTACTTGAATCCACGATCATATTTTGGGTATAAGACTACACACGCGAGTACTAAGGTTCTTACTTGGCGAGCCTAGCATGTACAGACATGGCCTCGGAACATGGACCGAAAGGTTAACCATGAGTCATATAGTTGATATGATGCCCATATAGATGCTCGCCTTTAAAGCTACACCGACTAACGTGATGATTGGACTTGGTGTAGTGGATTTGGTTCATGTAATCACCAAAAGGACACGAGGGATGTTGTTTTGAGTGGGAGTTTAGTTGAAATCAATCTATCATAAACTTAGTCTAAATAAACTTTACGAATTTTGTTGTAGATGGCACCACCTGCTTTTAATTTCAATGTTTTCATGGAGAAAGAGAAACTTGTTGCGAATGGTAGCAACATCACCAACTGGGCTATGAATTTGAGGATTCTCCTCTCTGTTGCACAAAAGCAATATGTGCTAGAAGCGCCGCTAGGCCCCCCACCAGCTCCTGATGCCCCTGACGAGGAAAAGAATGTCTATGTGACTCAATAGGAGGACCATAAATTAGTTCATTGCGGCATACTGTATGGGCTAGAGCCAGAACTTTGAAAGCATTTCGAAAATGGCAATGCCTTTGATACCATGGGTGAATTGAAATGATTTTCAATACCCATGCTGCCGTAGAGAGTTATAATACTTCAAAAAAGTTCTTTAGCTACATGATGGAAGAGAACAACTCCATAAGTGAGCACGTACTCAAAATGTCTAGGTACGCTTGATACATTGCAAATGTATCTATAATTTTTGATGTTCCATGCTTGGTTTTATCCACTTTCTTGTGTTTTGTCCACACTTTGGAGTACTTTTCATATGATTTCTTTGACTAACCTATTAACAAGAGCCACAGTGCCAGCTGCCTGTTTTCTGCTGTTTTTGGTTCTAGGAAAGTCAGAAAATGAATATTCTCGGAATTGGACGGGACAAAAGCTAAAGTGCCTATTTTTTCGAAAGTCATCAGATGCCAAAATACGAGACAGAGAAGGGTTGGGGTCCAGCCACACCACCTGGCCACACGGCCTGGCAGCGCCAGGTGGTCCAGCCGACCCAGACTCGGCCTCCTTCCGCCTATAAGATGCCCTCGGGAAAACCCTAAGTACCCGATCAAAATCCACGAAAAGAGTCCAGATTCACCGTCATATCCATCCCTAGATCGGGAGGGATCTGAAGCTCTTCCGACACCTACGGAGAGGAATTCACCACGAGGCCTTCTTCATCACCATGCAAGCCTCCGGTGTGATGCGTGAGTAGTTCATCCTTGGACTACGGATCCATGTAGTAGCTAGATGGCTAATTATCCTCCTTTGTGCTTTCATGTTTAGATCTTGTGAGCTCCGTTCATGATCAAGATCTTCTATTTGTAATTCTGCATGTTGTGTTTGCGGGGATCCGGTGGATATTGAGATGTTATTTCAGATTGATTATTGATTCTATCACGTCTTTGTTATTTGTGATCTTGCATGCTTTCCGTTGTTAGTAGCTATCTTGGCCAAGTAGATGCTAGCAACTCCAAGAGTTAGTATTTATGCTCGATAGTGGGTTCATGCCTCTAGTAACTGGGAAGTGATGAAATCTCTAAGGTACTAGATGTGTTGTTGCTACTAGGGAGAAAACAACAATACTTTGTTCATAGAACAATCGTATTGTTTACATTACACGCAATTCGTAAAGCAATAATCTGATGCTTGCAACTTAATACTGGAGGGGGTTCGGATGATAACCTGAAGGTGGATTATTAGTCATAGATGTTGTTGGATGGCGGTCTATATATAATGTTGTAATGCCCAATCAAGTTCCAAAGGAGTCAAGATGATTAGTATATGCATGTATTGCTTTCTCGATGTTTGTCAATTGCCCCGCTATAATTTGTTCACCCAGCATGTTATCTATCTTAAGGAGAGCCACCTCTAGTGAACTATGGATCCCGGTCTTTTCTTTTGCATACAATCTATAAACTGTTTTACTGCTTTGTGTTTACTTTCTGCAAATTATTACTTCTTTCCATTTGATACGGTTAATCCTTTGTTTTCAGCAAAACCGGTGAGATTGACAACCTCATCGCAAGTTGGGGACAGAGTTCTGTGGTTGTGTTGTGCAGGTCTCCACGTTGCTACTAGCACTGGTAGTGCGCCCTGCCAAGGCTCAGCGAGCAACACCTTTGGGGTGTTTCCTTGGTCCTACTGGTTCGATTAAACCTTGGTTTCATAACTGAGGGAAACTTGCTGCTGTGCTCATCATACCTTCCTCTTGGGGTTCCCCAACGAGCTTGTTAATACACGAGCCATCAATGCTGATAAGCTTGTGTCCTTGGGAATAACGATTACCATTGATTTAGGCATACATCATGTCCTCCAATCTCTGCCACCTAGCTACAAGAGCTTCGTGATGAACTATAACATGCAGCGCATGAAGAAGACTCTCCCCGAGCTTCTGTCAATGCTTAAGACTGCAAAACTGGAGATTAGGAAAGAACATCAAGTGTTGATGGTCAATAGGACAACCGGTTTCAAGAAAGACAAGAAGGGTAAATAGAAGGGAAAGAAGGGCGGCAAATCTGTTGCTGCACCTGAAAAGAAATCCCAGGCTGGCCCTAAGTCTGATACCGAGTGCTACTATTGTAAGGGGACTGGCCATTGGAAGCGCAACCGCCCCAAGTTTTTGGCGGACAAGAAAGCCGACAAGTCAAACAAAGGTATATATGATATACATGTTATTGATGTGTACTTAACTAGTACTCGCAGTAGCACCTAGGTAGTTGATACCAGATCAGTTGCTAACATATGTAACTCGAATCAGGGGCTGCGGAACAAGAGACCGCTAGCAAGGGGTGATGTCAAGATGCGTGTCAGCAATGGATCAAGAGTTGATGTGATCGCCGTCGGAACGCTGCCTCTCCACCTACCATCAGGATTAGTTATAAACCTAAATAATTGTTATTTGGTTCTTGCACTGAGCATGAACATTATATCTCGATCTTGTTTGATGCGATGTGGTTATTCGTTAATCCGAAAACAATGGTTGTTCGATTTTATATGGATAATATCTTTTATGGTCATGCACCCGTGATGAATAGTTTATTTCTATTGAATCTCAATAGTACTCATACGCACATCCATAATGTTGATGCTAAAAGAATTAAACTTAATAATGATATATCTGCATATATGTGGCACTGCCGTCTAGGTCATATTGGTGTTAAACACATGAAGAAACTCCATTCTGATGGACTTTTGGAATCATTTGATTTTGAATCATTTGATACATGTGAGCCATGCCTTATGGGTAAGATGACTAGAACGCCGTTTTCCAGTTCAATGGAACGGGCGACAGATTTGTTGGAAATCATACATACTGATGTATGCGGTCCAATGAGTGTGTTGGTGTGAGGTGGATATTGTTATTTTGTTACTTTCACGGATTATTTGAGTAGATACGGGTATATCTATTTGATGAAACATAAGTCTGAAACATTTGAAAAGTTCAAGGAATTTCAGAATGAAGTGGAAAATCATCGTAATAGAAAGATCAAATTTCTGCGGTTCGATCGTGGACATGAGTATCTAAGTTACGAGTTTAGCACACACATGAAAGAGTGTGGAATAGTTTCACAACTAACGCCTACCGGAACACCACAACATAATGATGTGTCGAAACGTCGTAATCTTACTGTATTGGATATGGTTCGATCTATGATGTCTCTGACTGACTTGTCACTATCATTTTGGGGTTATGCACTAGAAACCGCTACATTCACTTTAAATCGGGCACCGTCTAAATCCATTGATACGACACCGTATGAATTATGGTTTGCAAACAAACCTAAGCTGTCATTTCTTAAAGTTTGGGGATACGATGTTTATGTGAAGAAACTTCAACCAGATAAACTCGAACCCAAAGCGGAAAAATGCGTCTTCATAGGACACCCTAAAGAAACAATTGGGTATTCCTTCTATCACAGATCGGAGGGCAAGGTTTTCGTTGCCAAGAATGGATCCTTTCTAGAGAAAGGGTTTCTTGCGAAAGGTGTGAGTAGTCGAAAGGTAGAACTGGAAGAGGTTATTGAACCTTCTCTTCATGAAATGGTGAGTAGCGCAGCACCGGAAATCGTTCTAGAGTTGACTTCACCAAATGAAGAAGGAACTAATGATAATGATCATGAAACTCTGAAAGAGGACACTACTGAACCTCGCAGGTCAAGCAGGACACGTGCAGCTCCTGAACTGGACGGGAATCCTGTTGTAAATTTCATGGTTGATGAAATAGATGACCCTGTGACGTATGAAGAAGCGATGATGAGCCCGGATTCCAACAAATGGATAGAATCCATGAATTCTGAGATGGAATCCGTGTATGAAAACTAGGTTTAGACCTTGGTGGACTTACCTCATGACCGAAAGGCCGTTGAGAATAAATGGATTTTCAAAAGAAAAATTGATGCTGATGGTAATGTAACAGTCTATAAAGCTCGACTTGTCGCAAAAGGGTTTCGACAAATTCAAAGAGTTGAATACGATGAGACATTCTCTCTCGTAGCGTTGCTAAAATCAGTTAGGATTATGTTAGCAATTGCTGCATATTTTGATTATGAAATATGGCAGATGGATGTAAAAACTGCGTTCCTCAATGGTAACATTGAAAAAGAGTTGTATATGATACAACCAAAGGGTTTTGTCGATCCTAAGGATGCTAACAAGGTGTGCAAGCTTCAGAGATCCATCTACTTTACTGAAGCAAGCATCACGGAGTTGGAATCTCCGCTTTGATGAGGTGATCAAAGGGTTTGGATTTGTCCAAACTTATGGAGAGGCTTGTATTTATAAGAAAGTGAGTGGGAGCAATGTGGCATTTCTGATATTATATGTGGATGACATATTATTGATTGGAAATGATATAGATCTTTTAAACAGTGTTAAAAGTTATCTAAATAGCAAATTTTCTATGAAATACCTTGGTTAAGCATCATATATATTAAGCATAAAGATCTATAGAGATAGATCAAGACGCCTAATAGGGCTATCGCAAAGTACATACCTTGATAAGATTTAAGTTTAAAATGGACGAAAGTAAGAAGGTGTTCTTACCTATGTTGCAAGGCAAGACATTGAGTATGACTCAAAGTCCGGCTACGATGGAAGAAAGAGAGATAATGGATAAGATCCCCTATGCTTCAGCCATAGGCTCTATAATGTACGCCATGCTATGTACAAGACCGGATGTGGCACATGCTATTAGTTTGACTAGTAGGAACCAATATGATCCAGGTTTGGAACAGTGGATAGCGGTCAAGAATATCCTTAAGTACTTGAGAAGAACTAAGGAAATGTTTCTTGTATATGGAGGTGAAGAAGAGCTGGTCACTAATTGTTATGTCGATGCTATCTTTGACACTGATCCAGACGACTCTAAGTCTCAACCCGGATACGTATTTCTCATGAACGGAGCAACAGTTAGTTGGAGGAGCTCCAAACAACCTGTGGTAACAAGGTCAACAACAAAGGCGGAATATATTGCTGCTTCAGAAGCAGCACAGGAAGCGGTATGGATGAAGGAGTTCATTACCGAACTGGATGTGGTTCCTAGTGTGTTGGATCCAATGGTGATCTATTGTGACAACAATGGAGCCATAGCCAACGCAAAGGAACCAAGGTCTCACAAGAATTCCAAGCATATTAAGCGCCGGTTTCACTCCATCCGTGAGAATGTCAAGGATGGATATATAAAGATTTGTAAAGTACATACAGGTCTCAATGTAGCAGATCCGTTGACTAAAATTCTCCCCAGAGCAAAACATGATCAACACCAGAACTCCATGGGTATTAGATTTATCACCATGTAACTAGATTATTGTCTCTAGTGCAAGTGGGAGACGGAAGGGAATATGCCCTAAGAGGCAATAATAAAGTTGTTATTATATATATTCCAAGTATATGATAGATGTTTATTTTGCATGCTATAATTGTATTAATTTGGAAACATTAATACATGTGTGTTTAATAAACAAAAGGAAATTTCCTAGTTATGCCTCTCTTATAAACTAGCTCGTTGATTAACAAGATGATCAAGGTTTCCTGATCATGGACATTGGATGTTGTTAATAACGAGGTCGGATCATTAGTGGAATTATGTGATGAACATTCATCCAAAGTATAGCATTACGATCAAAGTCATTGTGTTTATATTGCTATAACATCTAACAAAGTAATCCTAGTCCTTAGACCATGAGATCATGTTAATCACTAACATTGGAAGAGTATCTTGATAACATCGAACGTCACACCGTGAAAGGGTGATTATAAAAGTGGGTTCAGTGCTACAAAAGTGTTATGTAGAAACACATGGATCAAGAGTGGGATTTGTCCATCCCGATGACAGATAGATATTCTCTGGGCCCACTCGGTGATATCACATTGGTTAGCTTGCAAGCAAGTGATGAGATCACTAGAATGTTATATCACGGGAACGAGAAAAGAGTACATGTCGGTAACGAGATCAAACTAGGTATGGAGATACCGATGATCGAATCTCGGACATGTAATATATCGCGAGACAAAGGGATTTAGTTACTAATGTTAAAGGTTCTCACGATCACAGAAGTCATCATAGAATGTGTAGGAGTCGGTATGGATCTCTAGGTCCCGCTTCTAATTATTGATCTGAGAGGGGTCTCGATCATGTCTGCATTATTCACGAACCGTAGGGTGAACACCAACACCATTTGGAGCAAATGTGTTTCAGACGAATGAATCGCAAAGCACTGGAATTATTTCAATAGACACCGAAACTGTTTCGGGTGAAATTGCTGAAACTGGTTCTGCATGTAATATTGAAATGTTACAGGGGGTTTTATGTGAATGTTTGTTAATTAAAGTAATTAACAAAATTCTGAATAAATTTAATAAAAGAGTTTTATTAAATGAGAGAGCATTAAATTTGGAGAAATTTAATGCATTTAAAGTAAAGTCTTTAAAGAGGAATGTTAAGGGACACTTTTATGTGGAGGGGGTTACCGCCACATGAATTGGGAGGTGAGGGGTCACCTCCATGGGGCGCCGGCCATGGGAGGGGTACCCCCTCCTCCTATAAAAGGCCACCCCTCTCACCGTTCTTCCTCACACGTCCTCGTGAAGGATCTCTCTCCCCCTCTAGAATTATTCCACCATGGTCTCGGATTAGCGAGATACATGTTCCTGGTGGCATTTCGTCTGGAAGGAGTTGTTGCTTCCACAGCATCGCTGGAGCGAGGAGGCAGAGGTTGTTCGGTGGCCTGAACATGTGTGCGAGTGCGGATACACTGCTGGTTTGTGGTGCTAGGATTTCCACACGATCTTGAGATCGGCAAGCGTATGACTACATCATCCACGAGTTCCTAATTGTTAACAAAACTTTGTTGTCTTCGAGCGTAAGTTCTCCATGGATGTATATCCACCCATTGCTTATATCTAGTAGATAGATCTTGGCGTATAGTTCTCATTGTAGGAAAAAAATTGTTTTCTATGCTGCAAACCCTCCAGAAACTACTACTCAAATAAAAGTAATACCACTCTTAATTAACCTTAAAGAAACATTATGAAGTGAACAAATTATAATACCAAATAATGACCAAGATAGATAAGTCTCAACTACTAGTGTGGTCCTTATCCAAATGAAGTAATTCTTTCTTCTTTGAGAATTATAACTAGAAAGAAAACCTAAGAGTGTTAACTTATAGTTTAAATGCTTTTGCTTAGATAAGTAAGATTTTCTTCAAAAGTTATTCTTTTAAGAAACATTAAAAGTAATCCTTGAACACTTCTTTAAAAGCTCTAATTGATTAATAATCTTGCTTAAGAAATATTTTAGATACCATGACCCATTTGAATGATTTACTATTGCATGCTACTTGTTGCTTTTACATATTGTTTCACACACACTAATAAGCCTTAATAAGAAGCACAAGTGTGAAACTGGTATAAAAGTGCAAAACATTTCAAAGAACTCGTCACAAGCTTTAAACCCTAGATCAGATACGATTAGTCCAGAGATTCGTGTCTATCAAATTGCACTACATTACTTATGCATAATTGCATCTTGCTTCTTAAACATTCGTCCTTACCGTACCAATGATGTTGTTTACAGAATTTGGATCTTCTATTGTCTCGAAGACCGTGTGACGAGGGGTAACCTCGGCAATGCCCATGGTGATGGACTTGGGGTTTCGCAGAAAAGAGAACATTGGGGATTTCGTCGGATGTCAGTGAAACAATGGAATCAAAGTCGCATGTATATTGAGTAATTGCACTATTACAAGTTGTCTTCTAGATTTCGGTACCCCCGCTTGGGCTTCTCCCGTCCTATATATAATAGGCCGGGTCTCAAAGCTGTATGCGGATAGGTTTCATACACACGTGATTACAATACCAACACAATGTAGGTTTATAGTCTCTTTCCTAATACAATCAAAGCCTTTGTCGGTTGCTTCCTTGGGCTGTCGTCTGGAATCTTCATGGGCCGTAAGCCTTTTATCCAATCATAGGGTAGCAATTTATAAGCATCCGAGTAATTATACCCATGTCAGTAGCCCTCGAGACTCTACTTGAACCGCAGTTTCAGGTTGAGTCTCGAAGTTTTTTTTCCTTCTTTCTATTCCTCAATTTTTTATTTTGTAGGGATTTTGGTACAAAGAGTCTGATGCTTCCGATGGATCGGGAATCAGTTAATTGCTCCTGGGCAAAAACAAGGTTGTCCTACATCAAATTCAAGTCCCCAAGCTCGAATCCAGAATTTGCTACTGGCGTAATTCAGTTCGAGCCGCTGTGGTCTTATCGAATACTGAATTCCATTTTTCTATTTTTATCGGGTACCCAACGAGTCCGTCGGGATTTTTCATCGTATCGTTGATACGAATATTTTACTAGCAGAGCACATTCTTGTGCGACTACCAGGCCACACAGGACGAATCCTAGGTCTTACCTTCATGCTTCTGAACATGGCATTCGGATTTTTATCGCATTGGGTGCGATCCGAGAGTTTTTTTGTAGCGGCTGAAGAACTTTTTTTGCAACTACTCTTGATAGGAGTATCTTGTCGACGAATGTTTTCTTTGTTTTTCTTTATCAGGTGCGTGCCAGCGCTCCTAATAAGAGTAGCCCCCGAGGCTATGTTTAGATATATGTATCAAAACATAGGCTCGAAAACTTATGTTTATGGCGCCAGTGCTTCTGTAATTTTTGTTGGGTGCACGACCAGTGCTCCCGACAGGAGTAGCCCCTGAGGCTACAGTCGTAATATTGTATATTCGATTGTAGTCTCAAATCTTTTCTTGGAAGAATTTACTTCGACTCCGATTTTTGTTATTTCGGGTCAAATGGTGAGCCGCAATTTCTATAACACCTCCTCTATGATGTCAGTGATGATGTATCTTATGTTGTTGATTTTCAGAAGAGCATGCCCTGATGGGACGTGTCGAACATGGGCCCATGCTGTACTAATGATGACGCGTGATAGCGTATTCAGTGGAGATTTTTGACTGCACATCCCCTCTCCGCTCAAAAATCGAGGCGTCACGTGCTGTCCTCCGTTTTTACCGCAGCCATAACTTCTTTAAATTTTTCCTTTACGGAATCTTTGTAACACGTGTCACCATCGTGCGACCTTCTGTCGGTTCGATTTTGCATCGAACAGTTCAGACCTCATGTCTTTGCTCTTTATAAGGGAGAGGAGTAGGTGTGTTTTACTATTTTACCTCACCTTCCCCTGCTCTATCTTCTTCCTTGCGCTCTTGCCCCCTTGCGAACTCCTGCTCTTGCTCCCTTGCAAAACTCCGGTTCTTGTGCTCATATTCCCCTTTTGCCACCATGGGCAAAAGCAAGGCTGCTGGAACTTCTGCTGCCGCCGCGAAGGCTACCAGGAAGAGTGCCGTTGGATGGGCTCCCACCAAGTGCACGACGCGGGAACTCCATGAGGCGTGGAATGATGTCTATGCACTTCTATTCTTGTAGATAGTTGTTGGGCCTCCAAGTGAAGAGGTTTGTAGAACAGCAGCAAGTTTTCCCTTAAGTGGATCACCCAAGGTTTATCGAACTCAAGGAGGAAGTGTTCAAAGCTATCCCCTCTCAAGCAACCATGCAATCAAGATACAAGAAGTCTCTTGTGTCCCCAACACACCCAATACACTTGTCAGGTGTATAGGTGCACTAGTTCGGCGAAGTGATAGTGAAATACAAGTGGTATAGATAATTATAAGTGGTAGCGTGCTAGAAAATAGCTTTATTTGGCGTGTGGTCAAGGGAAAGACTAAAGGCAAACTGAAATAAAGAAGGAAGCAAGCAAACATGTAATAGATCTAGTTGCAAATGGTGTTTCAATTGCTTAGAAACAAGGCCTAGGGATCATACTTTCACTAGTGAACACTCTCATATAAATATCTTCTCTTCATGATACTACTCTTAACTACTCTCCGGTTGAACACTCTAATCGATGGTAGGGCTATAACAGCACACCCCAAAGTTCACCTTTCCCATCTAGAAAACCCCACACTGTCACCTTGAGTACTAGATGAGTCCAACAAACACCACAATTTCATAAAGACATCCAACTCCAAATATAACTCATAACAAGTATTTGTAATCTCTAGCCTAAGTGCCACCATGGTGTGCACGCTGTCACTTTCACACACATGGGGAGAGCAGAGATCTATTAAAGCACTTGAGTAGCAAAGTAGATCTATAGATTACAAGCTCATGATCTCAATAAGATCATGCATAGAGAGAGAGATGAACACATAGATACCGGTAGAACCCTTAGCCTCGAGAGAGAACTACTCCCTCCTCATCATGGGAATCAGCAACGGTGATGGAGATGGTGGTGGAGATCGATGGAGATGGCTCTGAGGCCACTTCCCTGTCCCGGCAGGGTGCCAGAACAGAGACTTTCTATCCCCCGAATCTCCCCTTCACCGGCGGTGGCACTGCGGAACTTTTCGTGGATTTCTGATTGACGATTTAGGGTTTATGCATCAGGAGGCTTCTTATAGGCGAAGAGGCAAGGTCGGTGGGCGGCCAGGGGGCCCACACCATGCCCTGGCGCGGCCAAGGTGGACCCGCGCCTAGGGGTGGTGTGGCCACCCTGTGGCCCCTCTCCGGCTCTCCTTCTGGCTCCATGAGTCTTCCGGGAAAATAGTAACTTTGGCTTTTGTCCGTCCAATTCCGAGAATATTCATTTTCTGACTTCCTAGAACCAAAAACAGCAGAAAACAGGCAACTAGCATTGTGGCTCTTGTTAATAGGTTAGTCCAAGAAATAATATGAAAAGTACTCCAAAGTGTGGACAAAACATAAGAAAGTGAATAAAACCAAGCATGGAACATCAAAAATTATAGATACATTTGCAATGTATCAACATCCCCAAGCTTAACTCCTGCTCGTCCTCGAGTAGGTAAGTGATAAAAAGAAAGAATAATTTTTGAGGTGACATGCACCATCAAAGACTTGACCAAAGTATTTGTAAACATTCAAAGCTGGGATCATAGTACTTCAATCATAACATGAAAGACAAAGTTCTAGCAATAAGACAAAGAAACTATGACGCAACATGAAAAGGCACAAACAAAAGATTCATGAATAACAATTCTTTGCAAGACGTTTGTTTGTTTCACGTAAAGAAAACATAGCATAGTAGTATTCAGCTTGTCCCTCATAGAGTAGCAAACATAAATGCATAGGACACCTTCAAAGTTCATAAGAGTGACTAGATACAAATAGTTTAAAACAAGCAATATCAAAGCTATGCATCAATCAACAAGTCTTGGGACAATGCACATAAAACGAAGAATGGCCACTATGCTCTCAAAGTAGATGCATAAAGATAGAAGGTGGAGACTCAACATAAAAGTAAAAGAAAGGCCTTCATAGAAGGAAGTAGGGATTCAAGTCTCATAAAGAGCTTCCAAAAATTATTGTACTTATAGCTTTCAGCTCTCATTGCCCCTATCATAAGCATCTTGCAGTGATTAAGGTTAAAGTGACAAAACTAAGAGGATATGCTTGACAAGTTATAAGCTGAAATCTCATGCCCCTTACTTACGGAGACCGAACCTCATGCTACTCAACTTTAGTCATAAGTAAGCTCTTGTCATTGAAAGTACATATGTATCATAAAGAACCGCCAACGGGTACCCCTTGCACATGATACACGAGCTATCCCATAATCAAAATGACAAGGCAAGCAGACAATGAGCATCTCAGCGATCTTTTTATTTGCTATTTGCATAGGTTTTTATTGAGGATGCTTCATAGAGTGCTCATTATGTTTATGCTGCAAGTTTCCACCATGATTAGGCATGGCTTAGGCTAGCGGCCCAGGCGTTTCTCTAACACACATACAAATTCCTGAAGGGTTCGTAGCATGGAAAACAAAAAAAATCTACCGCAAGAACGAACAAAACCCAGATCTAATCTAGATAAAAGCCAAGATCTAATCTATTAGACATGAGCAACGAGATAGATCGGTACTAACCCTCGTAGAACCGAAAGCGTTACGAGATTAGATCTCGTGGATGATGTAGTCGATCACTTGCCGATCTCAAGATCGTGTGGACGATCCTTCCGGGCGTAGCGCTTCCGCATAAGCGGTCACACGCGTGCGAGTCGAAGCAAACCTTCCTCTCCTGTCCAGTGACAGTGGAGGTAATAGATCTTCCACGGAATCCCAGCAGACGACGGGTGGTGGTGGTGGAGGTGAGAATTCTGCAGGCTTCGCCTATGCCTGCATAAGAAAGGTGGAGGAGAGAGGCTGAGATTAGTTGTTATGAGAGGAGGAGCAGAGGGCGCCTCCCTTCTATTTAAAGGAGGAGGTGCGCTGGGAGAGAGTCCTAGTAGGACTCCCTCCTCCTTGGGTCAGGGGGGGAGGAATCCTCCTCCCCCACGAATCCGTGTATTGCCCCACTTGGACTCCCTTGATCCCTTTCTTGGTTTTCAAGTAAACTCCAAGAAATCCTCTAGAACCTTCCAGAACATTCTGAAACCTTCTAGAATCTCCATACAAACACCTAACATTTCCTAACTTAGAAAATGATCCCCAATATATGAATCTTATTCTCCGGACCATTTCGGATCTCCTCGTGATGTCCCGGATCCATTCCGAGACTCCGAAAAACATTCGGTCTCCAACGCAAATTCCATATCTACTTAAAACAACTTCGAACCTTAAGTGTGTCACCCTACGGTTCATGAATATGCAGACATGATGAAGACACCTCTCCGATCAATAACCATCAGCGGGATCTGGAGATCCATAACGACTCCCACATACTCAACGATTACTTCATGATCGCTAGAACCATTTAACATACGAAACCAATTCCCTTTGTCATGCGATATTCTACTTATCCGAGGTTTGATCGTCGGTATCTTCATACCTAGTTCTTCCTCGTTACTGATAAGTACTCTTTACTCGTTCCATGTTATGTCATCCCTTGTGACCCAGTCACATGCTTGCAAGCTATCTAGATGACATTCCACCGAGAGGGCCCAGAGTATATCTATCCGTCATATGGATGAACAAATCCCAATCTTGGTCTATGCACTTCAACACATACTTTCAGAATACCCAATGACACCTTTATAACCGCCCAGTTACGAAGCGGCGTTTGATGTCATCAAAGTACCCATCCAGTGATGGTGATTAACATAACCTCATGGTCGAAGGATTAGGTTACTATGCATTTGAAAGCTTATAGCAATACGAACTTAATGACTTGATCTTATGCTACGCTTACTATGGGTGTGTGTCCATCACATCATTCTCCTAATAATATAACCTTGTTATTAATGACATCCAATGTCCATGATCAGGAAACCATGATCATCATTTAATCAACAAGCTAGTTTAACAAGAGGTTTACTAGGGACTCTTTTATGTTTACAAAACACACAAGTATTAATGTTTCCGGTTAATACAATTATAGCATGGGATGTAAACATTTATCATAAACATAAAGATATAATAATAACCACTTTATTATTGCCTCTTGGGCATATCTCCAACAGTCTCCCACTTGCACTAGAGTCAATAATCTAGTTAATAACTTGTGCATTCAACACCTATGGCTTTCTGGTGTTGTATAGACACTATTACTAGTGGTAAACATAATCTTCGGATCTGACACTTCCAGGTCCGTGTGTATTTGCATGTCCTTGCATCTCTACGCATTACTCATTCTCTAATGAGATGGCATTGTATAAATTTGGTCCTTTGGTGAGACCTTCGGTTCCTTGGGATTAAATCATGTTGATACAATTGTCATACAATGTATCTTCATAGTATTATCCCACTATGAACCACACCTAGTTTGATAACAAACTACTTGACGTAAATGCCCTCATTTGCTGCTACAATAGCAGTCATATACTTAGCCTTTTGTTGTAGTATCTGTCACAATGTTTTAACTTTGGTACTCAACCAAATCCGTTATGGAACTTCCTTTCCATTACATTGTGCCACCCATAGTTTAAATTGAGATAAACTTAATTTGTGACAAAACTAGTATCAATGCAACAATTTACAATGAACTATTTGTCACCAATATATAAATAATATATTCTTAGTTCTTCCAAAGATCATAGGAATATCCCTACTATTGTCCAATGATCATCTTATGAGTCATTCTGGTATATGCTCATAACATTTAGAGCATAGGACATATCTGGATGTGTACATCTCAAAGAATGATTGATCAAAATATTCTTGTGATTTCACCAAATGTCAAAACACTTGAATCTCGTGTCAACACACAGTCCTTTCCGTGCGTCAAGAACCTTTCTTGTTGTTTCCATATTGAACTCATTCAACATCTTATCTATGTACATTTGGCAAAACCATATTAGCGCCTCAATCTATCCATATAGACATTGATGCCTAATTCTTGGGTTATGCCTAAGTCTTTCATCGAAATGAAATTCTTAACCTGTGTCAATAAAAGATACATCATTTCTAATCAACGATATGTCTTTCACATAATGTATTAGAAATATGTCTTAGCGCTCCCACTTAATTTCTTGCAAAAATGCAAGCATCTTCATCGTCTCTGATGAAATTAAACCTTTTAACGGTTTCATCACGGTGAAGATTCCAACTCCGCGATGCTCACTTCAACCATTGAAGCTTTGCATACTCTTTTAGCATCCTTTGAATTAACAAAACCCTTTGGATCGTGTCATGGACACATCCTAGGTAACCATTCTATTAGAAGAACTTGTTTTGTTTGTTCAACTACCATATACCAAAATATATGTAGTGGTTGCTACATTAATCCGTCCAGACTAAATATCGCTATGAAAGATCAAATCTTATCATAGTCAATTCCTTGAACATTGTCGTAAACTCTTTCTAACATGTCGACTATTTCATAGATGTGAAACATCCATGTCTATTTCTTTATATATCCATATACGACTGTAAGGTCTTGCACCTTTCCAGAGGGTCTTTCAAATTCAAAGCTTGATTTCTCGTGTATGGAATTATCACGGATTTTATGGCTTCAAGCCACTTAACGAAGTCAGGGCCCATCATTGCTTCTTTGCATGTAGTCGGTTCATCATTGTCAAACAACAATGATTTAACTCTCAAATCTTGGCATTTGATTATTTACCCGACCTACTTGGTTCAATAGTAACTTAGATCTTCGTGACCACAACCTTTGAGGCACGTGAGCCATGAGCATTGTTGCTGCCTCCGGAACATTTACCGATGCTGCGCAACTCAGCACATATTAGCCAAGGTTCAACAACCTTGTCAAAGTTCTATTGTCCTCCCACTTGACTTTTCACCAAAAATTCCTTCTCAAGAAACTCGACACTCTAAGCGACAAACACTTTTGTCTTCGGTGTTATGGAGGAATACCCAATGGTTATTCGAAATAACCTACAAAGACATGCTCATCCGACTTTGGTTGTAAACATTTTACTTATGCCTAGCATACCAAAAATTTAAGAAAGGACAACCTGGGTTTTATCCCAAACCATGACTTATATGGTGTCATTTCAACGGATCACGATGGAGCTCTTTTTAGTGTAAAAGCGGTAGTCACTAAAGCTTTAATCTTTAAAATATAATGGCAGTTTTATAAATGACACCTTTGATCTAACCATGTCAAACAAGGTTTCATTACATATCTTGAACACTCCATACTCCTATGGTGTTTTGGGAAATGCAAATCCATGGAACGATTCCTCAAATCTTAGGTGCTTTGCTAAACTTGTAACTCAAACATCTTTCTTTATGATCCAATCATAAACTTTTTATTTTCTTGTTACAATGATTTTCCACTTCATCTTGAAAGTCTTTGAACATTTTCAAATGTTTCATACTTCTTCCTTATTGAGTAGGTATATACATATACTCACTCAAATCTTCGGAGAAATCATATGAAGTTGAAATCCATCGCCCACGACTACACATAATGGACTATATACATCAATATGTACAAATTCCAATCAGTTAGTCGTTCGTTCCTCTTTTGGCCTACGAACGGAGTTTTTAATTATCTCCAGGAAAGTATCACAAGCGTCATTTGATCAAAATCAAAGACTCCAAAAAATCCATCAACATGGAGTTACTTCATGTATCCCTTTCAATATAATTTAAACGGCGATGTCACTTCGCAAGTGATCTTTCAATCATTTGTCTTGCGACATTTTAGCATTAGTTTTATGGTCGTTATTTCTCCAACCAGACTTGTATATCATCCATCTATTATGGAATACGGTAATTATTTGAACAACCTTTTGTCGTCATAATACCTGATCAAAATAACAATTATTGAAACAAATCTTGAAGGTAAGCTTTGATGTTAACGAGCAACACAACAACCCTTTGTTTGTTTTCGATGAACATTATCACATATTCTCTTGCTAGTTACTTAGGCTATTGCAGTTCATGAATTGTGTTGTCCTGTATGACACTTCATACCAACCAATTTGGTATCCAATACCGCAGAACCACATTGTTTTAACAACCAAGGAATACAGCCATAACATGTATCTTTTATATACCTAAGTTGGATATCTCCAATCTTTTCTTTTCTGCCAAATATTTTATAGATTCTCTTTCAACAATTCCTTTTATTTTAAAAGAATCTATCAACATCAATAGTGGTGTCATTCACATGACACATAGTACAAAGTGTGTATAGTCAAATACTAATACCTTTGAACTTGCACTTTGAAGTGGATCACCTTCATCAAATGTTTGGCATTCTTTCAAAAATCCATTCTTTAGTAATCTTTTAGTGTAGTAAACATTTTTCTTACATCTTCTGTTCATCCTTATCATGACAACTTTCATGATCAAGCTGCTATAACTTATTAAGGTGAATTGCGAGTATAATGTTTCTTTTCCAAAACCTTTTGGAGGATTAGGACGACTAGCGTCTCCAACCTTCACAAATTCTCATCAAATATGAGGACATATACTCTATCATGTTGTAACCAACACATTGTTTTAGATATCGCAATACCTTTCACATATGATGGTTTCTGAAACATTGCTTTCATCTCTTAGATAAACTTGATACTAAAAACAATCTTTTGAGTATCAAGAATCATGGAGGCAAACATGATACATTAGATACTAACACTAGAATTGTTACTCTTGATTTAATACTGTTTATTAAACTTCACAGAGTAAACGGAGTTTGCTGAAAGTTTGCAACAGGACTTTTAAACTTTAGATTGACACTCAAAACAATACGATACCAGTTTGTAAAGCAAATATCCAGAATTCTATAGTTTCACTATCTCAACTATAACAAAGCGTAAAGTGGTGAACGGATGCCAATGACTACAACAAACTATGCAAATTCACTTTGATTGTGTTTATGATAATTGAGTTTGACTAATCCAAATTACAAATGAACTCCCACTCAAAACAACATCCCACACATTGTCTTAGTGATTACATGAACCAAATCCACTACACCAAGTCCGATCATCACGAGAGAAGATGTAGTTTCATTGGCAAACAATCTTCATGTTCATCATATCAATCATATGACTCATGCTCTACCTTTCGGTATTCCGTGTTCCGAGACCATGTCTGTACATGCTAGGATCATCAAGATTAACCTTAGTTTCCGCATGTGCAAATCTGGCTTGCACCCGTTGTATGCACACGTAGAATCTATCACATCCGATCATCACGAGATGCTTCGAAACGACGAGTCTTAGCAACGGTGCCAACTAAGGACGAACACTTTATTACTTGATATTTAGTGAGAGGGATCATCTTATAATGCTACCGTCGCGATCTAAGCAATACAAGATGCATAAAGGATTAACATCACATGCAATTCATAATTAGTATGATATGATATGGCCCTTTCTTCTTATGCCTTCGATCTCCATCTCCAAAGCACGGACATGATCTCCATCATCACCAGCATTGCGTCAAGGTCCGTGGCGCCGCTTCATGGTTGTCCATCATCACTAGCAACTATTACAACTACTTGGAACAAAGCTATTACAAGATGAATAGACACGCAGGTCTTAACAGAATTAAAGACAACCATTAGGCTCCTGCCGGTTGCGATATTACAACAAGGATCATTGCATCCATCAAATACAATCACAATCACATGATGGCCATGTCATATCACAAAACCCCTGCAAAAACAAGTTAGACGCCTCTAATTTTCTTTGCAAGTTTTACGTGGCTTGGGGCTTTCGACTAAGAACGGATCTTACCTACGAAACTAAACCACAACGTTGATACAAGTGCTATCAAGTGCAAAGTGTAGATTTGATCTATACTATGATGGGAGAGATAGACACCCGCAAAGCCACTTGTGCAAAACAAGTTGCACGTCAAGCGTGGAGCAAGTCTCATGTGCGATGACATGTAATGTTAGCCTGAGCCGCTTCATCCCACCATACCGCAAGATGCAAAGTACACAAATAGCAAAAGACGACACGAGCACCAACGCCCACAACATCATTGTGTTCTACTCGTGCAACAGATCTACGCATAGACAAGGCTCTGATACCACTGAAGGGTTCGTAGAATGGAAAACAAAAAATTTCTACCGCAAGAACGAACAAAACCCAGATCTAATCTAGATAAAAGCCAAGATCTAATCTATTAGACATGAGCAACGAGATAGATCGGTACTAACCCTCGTAGAACCGAAAGCGTTACGAGATTAGATCTCGTGGATGATGTAGTCGATCACTTGCCGATCTCAAGATCGTGTGGACGATCCTTCCGGTAGCGTTAAATGGCGCTTCATAAGCGGTCACACGTGCGTCTTGAGTCGGGCAGACCTTCCTCTCCTGCTCCAATGACGGAGGTAGTAGATCTTCTCCACGGAATCCCAGCAGCACGACGGGGTGGTGGTGGTGGTGGAGGTGAGAATTCTGCAGGGCTTCGCCTATGCCTGTGCATAAGAAAGGTGGAGGAGAGAGGCGGCTGAGATTAGTTGTTATGAGAGGAGGAGCAAGAGGGGGCGCCCCCTCCCTTCTATTTAAAGGAGGGAGGTGCGCCTGGGGAGGGGGAATCCTAGTAGGACTCCCCTCCTCCTTGGGCCGGCGGGTTGGGGGGAGGAATCCTCCTCCCCCACGAATCCGTGTATTGCCCCACTTGGACTCCCTTGATCCCTTTCTTGGTTTTCAAGTAAACTCCAAGAAATCCTCTAGAACCTTCCAGAACATTCTGAAACCTTCTAGAATCTCCATACAAACACTCCGGAACATTTCCTAACTTAGAAAATGATCCCCAATATATGAATCTTATTCTCCGGACCATTTCGGATCTCCTCGTGATGTCCCGGATCCATTCCGAGACTCCGAAAAACATTCGGTCTCCAACGCAAATTCCATATCTACTTAAAACAACTTCGAACCTTAAGTGTGTCACCCTACGGTTCATGAATATGCAGACATGATGAAGACACCTCTCCGATCAATAACCATCAGCGGGATCTGGAGATCCATAACGGCTCCCACATACTCAACGATTACTTCGTGATCGATAGAACCATTTAACATACGAAACCAATTCCCTTTGTCACGCGATATTCTACTTATCCGAGGTTTGATCGGTATCTTCATACCTAGTTCTTCCTCACATCTTGATAAGTACTCTTGACTCGGTCCATGTTATGTCAGCCCTTGTGACCCAGTCACATGCTTGCAAGCTATCTAGATGACATTCCACCGAGAGGGCCCAGAGTATATCTATCCGTCATATGGATGGACAAATCCCAATCTTGGTCTATGCGCTTCAACACATACTTTCAGAATACCCAATGACACCTTTATAACCGCCCAGTTACGAAGCGGCGTTTGATGTCATCAAAGTACCCATCCGGTGATGGTGATTAACATAACCTCATGGTCGAAGGATTAGGTTACTATGCATTTGAAAGCTTATAGCAATACGAACTTAATGACTTGATCTTATGCTACGCTTACTATGGGTGTGTGTCCATCACATCATTCTCCTAATGATATAACCTTGTTATTAATGACATCCAATGTCCATGATCAGGAAACCATGATCATCATTTAATCAACAAGCTAGTTTAACAAGAGGCTTACTAGGGACTCTTTTATGTTTACAAAACACACAAGTATTAATGTTTCCGGTTAATACAATTATAGCATGGGATGTAAAAATTTATCATAAACATAAAGATATAATAATAACCACTTTATTATTGCCTCTTGGGCATATCTCCAACAATTCCATGATCTTACAAGTTCCACTTTTATTTCACACCGCCGGGATCCATAAGCAAAAGAACATGATATCAACGGGGTACAAAGTACAGGTGCAATGCTGAAAGCGTTCCCCATGATACATGGTTATGCTAATTTCAACTTATAAAGCGCAAGCATATACGCAACAAAGAAGGACCCAATGGTTCAAGTTTATTAAATGCAAAAAGTAAAGTGTGTCATCAAGTTCGTGAGAGCTTTAATCACTAGTTTTCTCATAACAAGTTTAATTTGGAAGGTAAAAAAAACATGAATATACTTGGAATAGCTTATTCTAGTAGGTAGGTATGGTGGACTCTTTGGAATAATTTGGTTTAAGGAGTTGGATGCATGAGTGGAACTCATACTTGGTTGTGGAGGCTAGCAAAAGACTGGGAGTGACAAACTAAGAGATCAATAATGGCCATAATCATGCAGAGCGACAAAACATCATTGATCAAAGCATAAAGTGATACTACAAGTTTAAAACTAAAGGATCATAAAGGCTATGGTGACTCGAGATAGTCATAACATGGTGTGAGCATGCGCCAAGTCAACCCAAATAAAGCATCAAAGGAGAATACCACTATATTATGCTTTAATATACTAAAACAACGCATGATTCATCCAAGGCATATTAAGCAATATCAATTGTTTATAACAAGTCATGCTACAGCAAATAATACTAAGCATAAAGCCAAAACAATATCAAGCATGGCATGACAAAGCATAGGCCACAGTAAAAAACAAGCTCTCTTTACCACTTAAGCATGAACTTTCCTACTCTTTTCCAAACCAAACCAAACTATTTGAAAACCAATGTATGAAAGAGGGGGTCCAACCAATTTATTTAGAAAACTAAGCAAACCAAGCAAACGAAAACGAAAAATAAGATTCTCCAAGAACAACACAATTGTGCATGAAACAATAAAAATGAAGTGTTTGGAAGAAACCTGTGATTTTTATTGATCAAGAGAGGGATGCCTTGGGCATCCCCAAGCTTTGACGCTTGTACTTCTTGGATATTTCTTGGGGTGACACGCGTGGCATCCCCAAGCTTGAGCTTTAGTCCATCCTTCATCTCATTACTCATTCCTTCCATACACCTGAAATTTTTCCTTCATACAAAACTTCACACAATCTTTATTAGCAACATTAGTGCACTCAAGATAATAAGTCTTTAGGTTCAGTTTCAACACCAATAAAACTTCCATTAAAACACAAGATACTGTAGCACTTCCCTAAAAAATCTTAATTCCCCAAAAGAACTCAAAAAGGAACCAACAAGAAGCAAATGCAAATAATGGCAGAAATCTGTCAAAACAGACCAGCAGGTAAAGAAGAATTTTTTCGAAGACCTTCTGTTGATCAAATAAAAAAGTGTTGAACTAACGGAAGTTAGATAACAACCTGGGGCAGAAGCAAAAAAATTCACGCCTCAAAAGGACGTACAGAGATTTTACACGAATTTTTACGGTGAAGCACAGAAATCTGTTTCGGGACAGCAACTTTCCTAATCATTACTTCTCTCTCATTAGAGGTTACTCTTGGCACAAAAAGCAAATAAAAAGGATAAGGAGCGGTTATTACTAAAGTTATAACTTCCAAGACTCAACTAAAACTTTTGGGTTATCTCCCAATAAGTACTTTTCTTTAACGCCTTTAAGTAGGCATGATAGTTTGAGAAGATGCTCACATAAGAAATATGAAATTGAAGTAAAAGAGAGCATCAAGAAGCAAATTCAAAACACATTTAAGTCTAACCCACTTCCTATGCATAGGAATCTTGTAAACAAACAAGTCATGAAAGCACAAAGCAACAAGCATAGTAAAGCAAAACAAGTGCAACTTCAAGACTTTCAACATAAAGAGGGGAAACTTAATATTATTGAGATACATGAAACCATGTTTCCCTCTCTCATAATAAATTTCAATAGAATCATGAATAAAATTAACAATATAACTATCACATAAAACATTCTTATCATGAGCCACATGCTTAAAAGAATTAATACTCTCCACATAAACATAGTCATTCTTATTAATTATAGTGGGAGCAAATTTAACAAAATAGCTATCATTATTGTTCTCATCACCATAGTCATCAAATATAGGAGGCATATTGTAATCATTAATTTTATCCTCAATAGTAGGTGGACTGAAAATATCATATTCATCATTGTAATCATCATATATTGGAGGTTTGGTATCATCATAAGCAATAGAATAGCTATCTTCCAAAGCTGGGGAACTAAAAAGATCATTTTCAAAATAACTAGCTTCCCCAAGCTTAGACTTTTCCATAGCATTAGCAATAATGGTGTCCAAAGAATTCATACTAACAACATTGTTATTAGCATGCAAATAAAGTTCCATAGGTTTTTTAATTTTCTCTTCAAACACTTCATGTCCTAACTCAAGATAAATACTATAAAGCTCTCTAATTTTTTGTTGTTGTTTTCCATTAAGCCTAACTAGTGAAAACAATAAAAAAAAGACAAAATTGCAGAATCTAAAGGAAATAACTTCGAGCACTCACACCGGAGGATGTGAGTACCTTTTACCTTACCTCCCCGGCAACGGCGCCAGAAAATAGGCGTTTGCCGTGGGAGGTTCTTCTTATTTAATCCTCCGGTGTGAATACCTTTTACCTTACCTCCCCGGCAACGGCGCCAGAAAATAGCTTGATGTCTACGCACTTCTATTCTTGTAGATAGTTGTTGGGCCTCCAAGTGCAGAGGTTTGTAGAACAGCAGCAAGTTTTCCCTTAAGTGGATCACCCAAGGTTTATCGAACTCAGGGAGGAAGTGGTCAATGGTATCCCCTCTCAAGCAACCCTGCAATCAAGATATAAGAAGTCTCTTGTGTCCCCAACACACCCAATACACTTGTCAGGTGTATAGGTGCACTAGTTCAGCGAAGAGATAGTGAAATACAAGTGGTATAGATAATTATAAGTGGTAACGGTGCCAGAAAATAGCTTGCTGGCGTGTGGTTGACGTGGGGAAAGACTAAAGGCAAACTGAAATAAAGAAGGAAGCAAGCAAACATGTAATAGATCTAGTTGCAAACGGTGTTTCAATTGTTTAGAAACAAGGCCTAGGGATCATACTTTCACTAGTGAACACTCTCATATAAATATCTTCTCTTCATGATACTACTCTTAACTACTCTCCGGTTGAACACTCTAATCGATGGTACGGCTATAACAGCACACCTTAAAGTTCACCTTTCCCATCTGGAAAACTCCACACTGTCACCTTGAGTACTAGATGAGTCCAACAAACACCACAATTTCATAAAGACATCCAACTCCAAATATAACTCATAACAAGTATTTGTAATCTCTAGCCTAAGTGCCACCATGGTGTGCACGCTGTCACTTTCACACACATGGGGAGAGCAGAGATCTATTAAAGCACTTGACTAGCAAAGTATATCTATAGATTACAAGCTCATGATCTCAATAAGATCATGCATAGAGAGAGAGAGATGAACACATAGCTACTGGTAGAACCCTTAGCCTCGAGAGAGAACTACTCCCTCCTCATCATGGGAATCAGCAACGGTAATAGAGATGGTGGTGGAGATCGATGGAGATGGCTTCGAGGCCACTTCCCTGTCCCGGCAGGGTGCCGGAACAGAGACTTTCTGTCCCCCGAATCTCCCCTTCGCTGGCGGTGGCACTACGGAACTTTTCGTGGATTTCTGATTGACGATTTAGGGTTTATGCATCAGGAGGCTTCTTATAGGCGAAGAGGCAAGGTCGGTGGGCGGCCAGGGGGCCCACACCATGCCCTGGCGCGGCCAAGGTGGACCCGCACCTAGGGGTGGTGTGGCCACCCTGTGGCCCCTCTCCGGCTCTCCTTTTGGCTCCATGAGTATTCCGGGAAAATAGTAACTTTGGCTTTTGTCCCGTCCAATTCCGAGAATATTCATTTTCTGACTTCTTGGAACCAAAAACAGTAGAAAACAGGCAACTAGCACTGTGGCTCTTGTTAATAGGTTAGTCCAAGAAATCATATGAAAAGTACTCCAAACTGCGGACAAAAGATAAGAAAGTGAATAAAACCAAGCATGGAACATCAAAAAGTATAGATACATTTGCAATGTATCATGGAACTCTAGCCATCTGACGGAGGGCTCCTTCAAGCTCCCTGGAGATGAGGCTGCTCCCATCCCCGAGCCTAGCTGGAGGGTAATGTTCCTCTCTTTCCTCTTCCGCGATCTTTCTCGTCCTGTCCACGAATTTCTTCGTGGCCTTTTGTTTGTTTATGGCGTGCAACTGTAGCATCTCACGCCCAACTCTATTCTCCACGTCGCTTTTTCGTCACTCTTTGTGAGTGTTTTCTTGGGATTCATCCCCATTGGGGCCTTTGGAAGAACTTCTTCTATGTTCGTCGTAACGCCACTGACACCACTGTCCATGATGTTGGTGGCACCATTTTTTCTGTCCGATCCGATGTTGATTACTTGGACTTCAAAATCACTGATTTTGTCCAAGGTTGGAAGTCCAAGTGGTTTTATGTCAAGGATTAGCCACTCAAAGGCCAATCTTTCGGGTTAGCCCCCTTTGATCCTAGGAAAACCTACCGTAAACTTGACTCCTGGGATCAGCGTCCTTCTACCAAAGAAATGGCGGAAATCCAGCCCTTTGTCGATCGTATTTCAAAGCTACGGCATGAGGTTGGCAAGGAATTGTCGGGTCTCCAGGTCATGGCATACTTTTTGCGGATTCACGTCCAACCGCTTCAAGCCTAGCTTTCTGGCATGTGGGCATACATCGGGAGGAAGGACCCAATGTGAATTTCTTCGAAAGATCTCAGCCTCAAGCTGTATGAGAAAAGAGTCCAGAGCTTCACCACTTTAACCAAGAAAAGCCCGGTTCCTTCAACTTGTCTTGTGGAGCCCTTTGGCAAGAAAAAACGGCTTCCTAAGGTAAATTTCCATTGCCTTCACCTATTCCTTTCTTCTTTTTGTAGATGCACTTTTACTCTTTTCAATGACTAGCGTTTTTTCCATGTCTTCTGCTTGTGTAGGATTTTGATCATCTGAGCTCGCTTCCTCCTCTTCCTGGAAGTTGTGAGCCCCTGTCCATTCTTTCGCATCCGAAGATCACCCTATGACTGGGACTGCCGCGGATGAGGAGGAGGAGTTCTCTGCATCCGATTCTTCTTTGAATGAGGTCGCTACCAAGCAATCCGGAGTTACTCGGGATGAGGCGATGAAGCGCGCCGATGATCTTGAGGTTAAACTTCGAGCCGCTGAAGAGGCTTTGTAGGAGGCCAATCGGAAGGCGAAAGCTGATGCCGAAGAAGTGGCCAAGCAAGCCGTTGTTCGAGATGCAAATCTACGATAGCGCCTGGAGGCCCTCAATGATTCGTTGACCCGTAAGTTTTTGTCTTGTGCATCTTTGTTTTGTTTCTTTCCTTTGGTTATCAATCCTTTCTTCCCTTTTTGTTTTCAGAATGACTGGCCAGAACCTGACGCTGAATGAAGATAAGAAGGTTGATCCATTGTCGGATGATGTTAGCACCTTGGAGGCCAACAGCGTTCGTGGGCGCAACCTTCTTTTCCGCTCCCGCCGTGCCTTCAAGAATCTTCATGCCGAAATTTTTCCAACCAAGGATGTGCCGAACAACCTGAATGATCTTGTCGCCGTCTTCGGTGATGATCCTGGCCCCCTTGTTGGTTATAGTTTGACGCAGTCAAGGAGTGGTGCCGAAACTTTGATGGCCCTGGCGATGGCGCACAGCGAGAAGGTCGACTGGGAGAAGGTTAGCTCATCTGTCCCAGTCACCCCCAATGGCCAAGCAGTTGACCTGAAGCCGTATATTAAGAGGGCCAGAAAATATTCTCGGCTGCTCCTAGGTCTAGGCTCGGGTTTGGAGAACCTGGCTGCCCCTTCTTCGGCTGCCCCTGCTACTACGGGCGCTCCTTCTTCGGCTACCCCTGCTTCTTCTGTAGCTAGTGCTCCTCCCGCTAGTGCCACCCTGTCTTTGAAGGACACGACGTCATATGCTTTGTTTTGTAACCTTTATCGTGTCTCCCTTGCTGTCATTGTAATGAACCTTGGATTTACCCAGATCTCCCTTACTTCTTTTTACAGGAAGGCAACTTCTGAATATATGTGTATGATCTTGCTTTTGCACGCTGAATGTTTCATATCTTTTTGCTTTGCTAGATTTTGAATGATCCACTAGCTCCTTCTGGCTCCACGCAACTGTCGGATGCTGCTCTGTCCTCCTCTGTAATAGGTGTGGCCAGTTCCACCATCGTGCGTACTGTGGACCCACCATTGTATGCTGAAAAGATAGAGCAGGTGAAAAAACTTGACGGAAAACTTCAGGTTGTTCAATCGATGGTGGATGTTTCGAAATCGAAAACACGCCAATCCCTCAACTGCGAGGCTTTTCTCTTGGAAGAAGTTTCCAGGGAAAGCGAAAAGTTGTTATGTGAGTGTTTTCTCCTCTTTCCTCGGTTGCTTTTTCTGATATGCAGGAAATTGACATTGTCTTGTAGGCATTGTATTGTGCGAGAGGGAGGAGAGCCAACGTCTGCGCAACCGAATGCACGCCCTTGTGTCCACCTCCTGAAATTCTGACAGACTTTTAGACTGATCATTGTCGTTCCTATATTGTGGTGTTGCTTCAAGATCGCCTATCGGAATTGGAGCAGTTCATCGAGATCTGCCGTAGATCTTTGGCCATTATTTACAATGCCATGTTTCCTCGGGATCCTCAGCCTCAGACCTTGGCGGAGTTGGTTGCAAAATTTTGGCAAGGTGAAAGGATTCACCATTACGTGAAGCTTCAACTTGTGGCGGGTGCCAAGCTTGCACTTTCGTGGGTACATGCGCATCATCCGACATTAGATCTAGATGTTATATCTTCAGTTCTGCCTCCTTCTCCCGATTGTGGCCTTGTTTATATGGCGCCTCATTATGCCGCCGCTCGTAGACCCGCCATTAGGATTGTGCATAGATGCTTACAAGCAGAAGAAGAATTTTTTGTTAACTTTGAGATCTGACTGCCTCTTTGTGCACCCTTGTACTGCATGTCGAAATATTGTATAGACATTTATCAAAAAGGTCGTATGTTTTATACGAGATTTTGATTGCATGTTGTATTCTTTTGATTTGAGGACTCGATGAACTAATGTTCATGTGCCATAGAAGTTTGTATGTCGTGGAATACTTTCCCTTTTTATTGATAATCATGGATAGAAGTACATTGCAAGGGCGTGATCGCCTGGCCATTGGCCTTTATTGAATATAAAGTACGTCTAAGTGAAGATTTTTTGAAGGAACTTCGGCTTCTGTTGTTGGGGTTCTTCATTATGCTCCTCGTCATCATGCTCTCTTCTTGTTGATCAGTGGATTTTCCTATGCGGGACCTATATTGGAGGTCGCATAGGTTGCTTTTGCGAGACCGTTGTGTGCTTGCTCTTCCGATATTTTCTTTTTGCGAGTGTGCCCTTCGTGTGTTGACTGCTCATCCGCTAACTTCAGTTGTCCGAGTTCTACCTCCATCCCGAAAGATTCTCAGATTTTGTTGAATTTGAAGGGTTCACAGCATAGAAAAAAAATCCTATGATGAGAACTATACGCCAAGAAATATCTACTAGATACAAGCAACGGGTGGATATACATCCATGGAGAACTTACCCTCGAAGACAACAAAGTTTTGTTAACGAGTAGGAACTCGTGGATGATGTAGCCGTACGCTTGGTGATCTCAAGATCGTGTGGAAGTCCTAGCGCCGCAAACCAGCAACGCATCCGCACTCGCACACACGTTCAGGCCGCCGAACAACCTCCGCCTCCTCGCTCCAGCGATGTAGTGGAAGCAGCAACTCCTTCCAGATGAAATGCCACCGGGAACATGTATCTCGCTAATCCGAGACCATGGGGAATAATTCTAGAGGGCGAGAGAGATCCTTCACAAGGAGGTGTGAGGAAGAAGGGTGAGAGGGGTGCCTTTTATAGGAGGAGGGGGGTACCCCTCCCCATGGCCGGCGCCCCATGGGGGGTGACCCCTCACCTCCCCCATTCATGTGGTGGTAACCCCCTCCACATAAAAGTGTCCCTTAACATTCCTCTTTAAAGTCTTTACTTTAAATGCATTAAATTTCTCCAAATTTAATGCTCTCCCATTAATAAAACTCTTTTATTAAATTTATTCAGAATTTTTTAATTAGTTTAATTAACAAACATTCACATAAAAACCCCTGCAACATTTCAATATTACATGCAGAACCAATTTCAGCAATTTCACCCGAAACAGTTTTGGTGTCTATTGAAATAATTACAGCGCTTTGCAATTCATTCGTCTGAAACACATTTGCTCCAAATGGTGTTGGTGTCCCGTAAGTGTGTCACCCTACGGTTCGTGAATAATGCAGACATGATCGAGACCCCTCTCAGATCAATAATCAGAAGCGGGACCTGGAGATCCATACTGACTCCTACACATTCTACGATGACTTCTGTGATCGTGAGAACATTTAACATTAGTAACTAAATCCCTTTATATCGCGATATATTACATGTCTGAGATTTGATCATCGGTATTTCCATACCTAGTTTGATCTCGTTACCGACATGTACTCTTTTCTTGTTCCCGTGATATAACATTCTAGTGATCTCATCACTTGCTTGCAAGCTAACCAATGTGATATCACCGAGAGGGCCCAGAGAATATCTATCTGTCATCGGGATGGACAAATACCACTCTTGTCCATGAGCCTCTACATAACACTTCCGTACTACTGAACCCACCTTCATAATCACCCTTTCACGGTGCGACGTTTGATGTTATCAAGATACTGTTCCACTTTTAGTGATTAACATGATCTCGTGGTCAAAGGACTAGAATTACTTCGTTAGATGTTATAGCAATATAAACACAATGACTTTGGTTGTAATGCTATACTTCGGATGAATGTTCATCATATCATTCCACTAATGTTGTGACCTCGTTATTAACAACATCCAATGTCCATGATCAGGAAACCTTGATCATCTTATTAATCAACGAGCTAGTTTATAAGAGAGGCATAACTAGGAACTTTCCTTTTGTTTATTAAACACGCATGTATTAATGTTTCCAAATTAATACAATTGTAGCATGCAAAATAAACATCTATCATATACTTGGAATATATATAATAACAACTTTATTATTGCCTCTCAGGGCATATTCCCTTCAGTCTCCCACTTGCACTAGAGACAATAATCTAGTTACATGGTGATAAATCTAACACCCATGGAGTTCTGGTGTTGGTCATGTTTTGCTCTAGGGAGAGTTTTAGTCAACGGATCTGCTACATTGAGACTCGTATGTACTTTACAAATCTTTATATCTCCATCCTTGACATTCTCACGGATAGTGTGAAACCGGCACTTAATATGCTTGGAATTCTTGTGAGACCTTGGTTCCTTTGTGTTGGCTATGGCTCCATTGTTGTCACAATAGATCACCATTGGATCCAACGCACTAGGAACCACACCCAGTTCGGTAATGAACTCCTTCATCCAAACCGCTTCATGTGCTGCTTCTGAAGCAGCAATATATTCCGCCTCCGTTGTTGACCTTGTTACCACAGGTTGTTTGGAGCTCCTCCAACTAACTGCTGCTCCGTTCATGAGAAATATGTATCTGGATTGAGACTTAGAGTCATCTAGATCAGTGTCAAAGATAGCATCGACATAACAATTAGTGACCAGCTCTTCTTCACCTCCGTATACAAGAAACATTTTCTTAGTTCTTCTCAAGTACTTAAGGATATTCTTGACCGCTATCCACTATTCAAAACCTGGATCAGATTGGTACCTACTAGTCAAACTAATAGCATGTGCCACATCCGGTCTTGTACATAGCATGGCGTACATTATAAAGCCTATGGTTGAAGCATAGGGGATCTTATCCATTATCTCTCTTTCTTCCACCCTAGCTGGACTTTGAGTCTTACTCAATGTCTGGCCTTGCAACATAGGTAAGAACCCCTTCTTACTTTCGTCCATTTTAAACTTCTTTAAAATCTTATCAAGGTATGTACTTTGTGATAGCCCTATTAGGCATCTTGATCTATCTCTATAGATCTTTATGCCTAATATATATGACGCTTAACCAAGGTCTTTCATAGAAAATTTGCTGTTTAGATAACTTTTAACACTGTTTAAAAGATCTATATCATTTCCAATCAATAATATGTCATCCACATATAATATCAGAAATGCCACATTGCTCCCACTCACTTTCTTGTAAATACAAGCCTCTCCATAAGTTTGGACAAATCCAAACTCTTTGATCACCTCATCAAAGCGGAGATTCCAACTCTGTGATGCTTGCTTCACTCCATAGATGGACCGCTGAAGCTTTCACACCTTGTTAGCATCCTTAGGATCGACAAAACCCTTTGGTTGTATCATATACAACTCTTCTTCAATGTTACCCTTGAGGAACGCAGTTTTGACATCTATCTGCCATATTCCATAATCAAAATATGCAGCAATTGCTAACATAATCCTAACTGATTTTAGCATCGCTACGGAAGAGAATGTCTCATCGTAGTCAACTCCTTGAATTTGTTGAAACCCTTTTGCGACAAGTCGAGCTTTATAGACGGTTACATTACCATCAGCATCAGTTTTTCTTTTGAAAATCCATTTATTCTCAACGGCCTTTCGGTCATGAGGTAAGTCCACCAAGGTCCAAACCTGGTTTTCGTACATGGATTCCATCTCGGATTTCATGGCTTCTAGCCATTTGTTGGAATCCGAGCTCATCATCGCTTCTTCATACGTCGCAGGGTCCTCTATTTCGTCAACCATAAAATTTACAACAAGATTCCCGTACAGTTCAGGAGCTGCACGTGTCCTGCTTGACCTGCAAGGTTTAGTAGTGTCCTCTTTCGGAGTTTCATGATCATTATCATTAGTTCCTTCTTCATTTGGTGAAGTCAACTCCGGAACGACTTCCGGTGGTGTGCCACTCGCCATTTCATGAAGAGAAGGTTCAATAATCTCTTCAAGTTCTACCTTTCGACTACTAACACCTTTCACGAGAAACTCTTTCTCTAGAAAGGATCCATTCTTGGCAACGAAAACCTTGCCCTCAGATCTATGATAGAAGGAATACCCAATTGTTTCTTTAGGGTATCCTATGAAGACGCATTTTTTCGCTTTGGGTTCGAGTTTATCCGTTTGAAGTTTCTTCACATAAACATCGCATCCCCAAACTTTAAGAAATGACAGCTTAGGTTTGTTTCCAAACCATAATTCATACGGTGTCGTTTCAACGGATTTAGACGGTATCTGATTTAAAGTGAATGCAGCAGTTTCCAGTGCATAACCCCAAAATGACAGTGGCAAGTCAGTCAGAGACATCATAGATCGAACCATATCCAATACAGTAAGATTATGACGTTCCGACACATCATTACGTTGTGGTGTTCCGGTAGGCGTTAGTTGTGAAACTATTCCACACTCTTTCATGTGTGTGCTAAACTCGTAACTTAGATACTCATGTCCATGATCGAACCGCAGAAATTTGATCTTTCTATTACGATGATTTTCCACTTCATTCTGAAATTCCTTGAACTTTTCAAATGTTTCAGACTTATGTTTCATCAAATAGATATACCCGTATCTACTCAAATAATCCGTGAAAGTAACAAAATAACAATATCCACCTCGCGCCGACACACTCATTGGACCGCATACATCAGTATGTATGATTTCCAATAAATCTGTCGCCCGTTCCATTGAACCGAAAAACGACGTTCTAGTCATCTTGCCCATAAGGCATTGCTCACATGTATCAAATGATTCAAAATCAAATGATTCCAAAAGTCCATCAGAATGGAGTTTCTTCATGCGTTTAACACCAATATGACCTAGACGATAGTGCCACATATATGCAGATATATCATTATTAAGTTTAATTCTTTTAGCATCAACATTATGGATGTGCATATGAGTATTATCGAGATTCAACAGAAATAAACCATTCATCACGGGTGCATGATCATAAAATATATTATCCATATAAATCGAACAACCATTGTTTTCGGATTTAAACGAATAACCACATCGCATCAAAAAAAGATACAGATATAATGTTCATGCTCAGTGCATGCACCAAATAACAATTATTTAGGTTTATAACTAATCCCGATGGTAGGTGGAGAGGCAGCGTTCCGACGGCGATCACATCAACTCTTGATCCATTGCCGACACGCATCTTGACCTCACCCTTGCTAGCGGTCGCTTGTTCCGCAGCCCCTGATTCGAGTTACATATGTTAGCAACCAATCCGGTATCAAATACCCAGGTGCTACTACGAGTACTAGTCAAGTACACATCAATAACATGTATATCATATATACCTTTGTTTGCCTTGCCAGCTTTCTTGTCCACCAAAAACTTAGGGCAGTTGCGCTTCGAATGGCCAGTCCCCTTACAATAGTATCACTCAGTATCAGACTTTGGGCCAGCCCAGGATTTCTTTTCAGGAGCAGCAACAGATTTGCCGCCCTTCTTTCCCTTCTGTTCACCCTTCCTGTCTTTCTTGAAACCGGTGGTCCTATTGACCATCAACACTTGATGTTCTTTCCTAATCTCCACTTCTACAGTCCTAAGCATTGACAAAAGCTCGGGGAGAGTCTTCTTCATGCCCTGCATGTTATAGTTCATCACGAAGCTCTTGTAGCTAGGTGGCAGAGATTGGAGAACACGATGTATGCCTAAATCAATGGGAATCGTTATTCCCAAGGACACAAGCTTATCGGTGTACCTAGACATTTTGAGTACGTGCGCACTTACGGAGTTGTTCTCTTTCATCATGCAGCTAAAGAACTTTTCTGAAGTATTATAACTCTCTACGGCAGCATGGGTATCGAAAATCATTTTCAATTCACCCATGGTATCAAAGGCATTGCCATTTTCGAAACGCTTTCGGAGTTCTGGCTCTAGCCCATACAGTATACCATAATGAACTAAGTTGTGGAACTCCTGACGAGTCACATAGACATTCTTTTCCTTGTCAGGGGCGTCAGGAGCTGGTGGGGGGCCTAGCGGCGCTTCTAGCACATATTTCTTTTGTGCAGCAGAGAGGAGAATCCTCAAATTCATAGCCTAGTTGGTGAAGTTGCTACCATTCGCAGCAAGTTTCTCTTTCTCCATGAACACATTGAAATTAAAAGCAGGTGGTGCCATCTACAACACATTTTTTAAATTTTATTTAGACTAAGTTTATGATAGATTGAGTTCAACTAAACTCCCACTCAAAAATAACATCCCTCGTGTCCTTTTGGTGATTACATGAACCAAATCCACTACACCAAGTCCAATCATCACGTTAGTCGGTGTAGCTTCAAAGGCTTAACCTTTCGGTCCGTGTTCCGTGGCCATGTCTGTACATGCTAGGCTCGCCAAGTAAGAACCTTAGTACTCGCGTGTGTAAAACTGTCTTACACCCGAAATATGATCGTGGATTCAAGTACACCCGGTCATCACGTGATGTCTTGAAACGGCGAAACATAAACGGTGCATACTTAAGGAAGAACACATTTTTATCTTGATATTTAAATGAGGGATCTTCTTATAATGCTACTAAAACGCCAAACTAGCAATATAAGATGCGAACATCATATGTGTAAAGTGAAACGATATGGTTCTTGCATTTGATCACTATCATATGCATCGTGGTATGATCTCTATCATTCCTTTGTGTGTAAGGCCAAGGTCTATGGAACTTACACGTTAAGTGTGTTTTAAGTGTATCAACTATACATCAACTCACAACAATACCATATCATGACACAAGCCCAACAATGATCTAAACTAGACGCCTCTAATTTATCAATTGCAAGTTTTACGTGGCTTAGGGCTTTCGAAGATAGAACCGTTCTTACCTACGAACATGGAACCACAACGATGATAACCAAATTATTAGTAACTCATTGTAAATCAGATATTGACTATAGTAGGAGAGACAAACACCCGCCAGCCACTTATGCAAAACTAGTTGCATGTTAGTCGTGGAACCGGCCTCATGTGCGATGACATGTAAGGTTGGTTCGGGCCGCTTCATCCCACTATGCCACCAATATCCAAAGTACATATAAGAAGCAATAACATGATCATCACCGCCCACATACTCTTATGTGTTCTACCCGTGCAAAGCACCTACGCATAAATCAGGCTCTGATACCAGTGAAGGGTTCACAGCATAGAAAACAAAAAAATTCCTACGATGAGAACTATACGCCAAGATCTATCTACTAGATACAAGCAACAGGTGGATATACATCCATGGAGAACTTACCCTCGAAGACAACAAAGTTTTGTTAACGAGTAGGAACTCGTGGATGATGTAGTTGTACGCTTTCCGATTTCAAGATCATGTGGAAGTCCTAGCACCGCAAACCAGCAGCATATCCGCACTCGCACACACGTTCATGCCACCGAACAACCTCCGCCTGCTTGCTCCAGCGATGCAGCGGAAGCAGAACTCCTTCCATACGAAATTCCACCCGGAACATGTATCTCGCTAATCCAAAACCATGGGGGAATAATTCTAGAGGGGGAAAGAGATCCTTCACGAGGAGGTGTAAGGAAGAAGGGTGAGAGGGGTGGCCTTTTATAGGAGGAGGGGGGGTACCCCTCCCCATGGCCGGCGCCCCATGGGGGTGACCCCTCATCTCCCCCATTCATGTGGTGGTAACCCCCTCCACATAAAAGTGTCCCTTAACATTCCTCTTTAAAGTCTTTACTTTAAATTCATTAAATTTCTCCAGATTTAATGCTCTCTCATTTAATAAAACTCTTTTATTAAATTTATTCAGAATTTTGTTAATTACTTTAATTAACAAACATTCACATAAAACCCCCTGCAACATTTCAATATTACATGCAGAACCAATTTCTGCAATTTCACCCGAAACAGTTTTGATGTCTATTGAAATAATTCCACCACTTTGCAATTCATTCGTCTGAAACACATTTTCTCCAAATGGTGTTGGTGTCCCTTAAGTGTGTCACCCTACGGTTCGTGAATAATGCATACATGATCGAGACCCCTCTCAAATCAATCAGAAGCGGGACCTGGAGATCCATACTGACTCATACACATTCTACGATGACTTCTGTGATCGTGAGAACCTTTAACGTTAGTAACTAAATCCCTTTGTCTCGTGATATATTACATATCCGATATTCGATCATTGGTATCTCCATACCTAGTTTTATCTCATTACCGACATGTACTCTTTTCGTGTTCCCGTGATATAACATTCTAGTCATCTCATCAGTTGCTTGCAAGCTAACCAATGTGATATCACCGAGAGGGCCCAGAGAATATCTATCCATCATCGGGATGGAAAAATCCCACTCTTGATCCATGAGCCTCTACATAACACTTTCGTAGTACTGAACCCACCTTTATAATCACCCTTTCACGATGCGACGTTTGGTGTTATCAAGATATTGTTCCACTTTTAGTGATTAACGTGATCTCGTGGTCTAAGGACTAGGATTACTTTGTTAGATGTTATAGCAATATAAACACAATGACTTTGATCATAATTCTATACTTCAGATGAATGTTCATCACATCATTCCACTAATGTTGTGACCTCGTTATTAACAACATCCAATGTCCATGATCAGGAAACCTTGATCATCTTGTTAATCAACGAGCTAGTTTATAAGAGAGGCATAACTAGGAACTTTCCTTTTGTTTATTAAACACACATGTATTAATGTTTCCAAATTAATACAATTATAGCATGCAAAATAAACATCTATCATATACTTGGAATATATATAAGAACAACTTTATTATTGCCTCTCAGGGCATATTCCAATCAGAATTCTTGATCACAGTTGTCTGCGCGAATGAAGCTTCCCTTGACTATTATGACCCAATTGGGGGCTGGCATTTTTAGCACCAGGTATGCGTAGTGAGGTATTGGCATGAACCTAGCGAAAGTTGGTCGTCCCAGGATCGCGTTGTACTAAGATGGCCAGTCCATGACTTTGAATTCTAGCTTTTCTCGCCTGAAGTTAGTCGTTGATCCAAAGACTACGTCGAGATGAACTTTTCCCAATGGAATTTCGGCTTTTCCTGGAACTATCCCGTGGAAAGTTGTGTCTGTTGGTGCTAGGTTCGTCATGGAATAGTTCATGGCCCGCAGAGTTTTAGCGTAAATCAGGTTGATGTTGCTTCTGCATCCAAGAACACTTTGCTCATGTCTAACCCGCCAATTTGTGCTTCCACTATTAGTGCTGACTGGCCTGGCTGAGGGACCCGTAATGGATGATTCGCTATGCTGAAAGTAATTTCTTGTTCTAACCAATGGAGGTACCCCGGTGTAGGAGGTGTCTTTGTTACTGCCAAGTTTACTTATCTAGTGATCAATTTGTGTGTTCTGTTAGAGGGTGGCCCCTTTTGGATCATTGACATTGCTACCTTTGACCTAGGATATTTGTTGTCTTGGTGTATTGTACTTTGCGGCTGCCCTGCTGGTGGATGCCCCTATGGTGGAGGTGGCGCGTCGATGGCCAAAGCGCCAGGTGCAGTAGCGTAGCCTCGGTTTGCTGCTTCTGTCGCCCTTGCGTTGCATAGTTCTTGCATTTTCAAGAAAGTTCGGTAGTCCTTTAGGAGATGATTTGATCGCCTTTTCCTGGTTGAGTCGATGTAGTAGTGCATATTGTAGGGTCCTTCCAACATTTGTCCTGCTGACATAGGTGGGTCTCGATTCGTCGACTGGTATCGTTGCTGCGACTAGCTTCCACCAATGCTGTCCCTATTGCCACGGTATCCGCTACTGTAATCATCACTTCGTCGGTTTTCCCCTCCAGAGAAACTTGTTGCAACGTAACTGGGTGTATGGTATCCATCATTGGTTCGTCGTCTCCGGTCATTGTTGCGTCTGTCTCTATCGTTGTTAGGTGAACGGGCCCTTTTGTTGTGTACTGCATCCTCTCCATCAGCCCAACGATTGGCTATTTCCATCAGCTGTGAAATTGTCCTTGGCTTGGTTCGTCCTAGTTCTTCAGTAAACTCATGTCGACGAAGTCCATCATTGAAGGCGTCGATTGCTCTCTCGTCAGATATTGCTTCAACCAAATTTTTTGTAATGTTCCATCGTTGGATGAAGGCTCGTATTGATTCTCCTGTCTTTTGTTTGTAGGCCCGCAATTGCTCCAAAGACGCGGGTCACTTGAATGTAGACTGAAAGTTTCTGATAAATTTGTCCTCAAGATCGTTCCAACTGCTAATAGAATATTCGGGTAGTTGTTTTAGCCAGGAGCGTACCGCACCAGTCAGGTGTAGCTGCAAGCTTTGCATTGTTGTAGCTTTGGATCCGCCTTGTAGTCTGATAGTTGCCAGATAGTCTGTTAGCCAAGCTTCAGGTTCTTGGAGGTCGTCGTACTTTTGGCGATCTTGGGGTAACTTAAAATCTTTTGGCACCGGAGTTTTGCGAACCCATCAGGTAAAGCAGCTGGCTACGCATAATTCTTGCTCTTCCTCGCTTTCGTCGTCATGGTATCCTCGGGTACTGCGTTCTTCTCTAGATCGATCGATCCTTCACTGGGTGATGTCGTTTATCGCGTCATTTCGCGGTTCTGATTCTGAAAAGTGGACCCGATGTGGTGATCGTGATCGTCGGGTGTGAACTCCTTGCCGAGGGTTGCTGCGACAGCGTGGGGATCTGTCGGGTTGCCTCGTGGTTCCTTTATTCGCTTACGCGAGATATTCTCCCACCAAGATGAGATTCATCAAGGTGGAGCGGTGGAGAGCCGCGCGAGGATCGTCGGGTGTGGGCTGTGTTATGATTAGGTATGTTTGTGCGGACACAATGGTTGCCTGAGCTGTTTTTGCCTTGATATTTCCATCTTGGTCTATCGACATAAATGACAGATCAAGGTCTCGGATTAGTCCGCTCCTCTCTTATTTGGGGATATCTCGTAATCTAGACGTTCCTCTCCTTGGCGATGCTCCTCCTGTTATGCTCCTTGATCCTCGGGTGGAGCTTAGTTGCGCTCGCCGTAGGCTAGATTCGTCGGCTACCCTCTTCCTTTCGTCGAGTTGCCTCTGCATCCTGAGGAGGTCTCTCTTTTTGCGATGGAGCAGATATTGGTATGCCAATAGATCTTCGTGGGTAGCATTCGTTGTCATTTGGACCGCACCCTAAATTGCCGCTCTCGCCTTTTCCCATGCACTGGCTGGTAAGCTAAGGGTTTGCCTCTCACCCTCACGTGGTTCTTCTTCTTCCCGATTTACACGATTGACTGTTGGGTCTCCCCCATTTCCTCGACTTCCTTCATTGTCGTCACTTCCTGCATTATGGCTTGAAAGAATATCATCGGGATTAAGAATTGGGTTACCGTTGGAGTCTTGCTGGGTCCTGGCGTCTCCTATGATCAGGCATACTTGGTGCTGGGTGACATATGGATTGGTAACGTCATCGTTTGCACCGATGGAGACACTATCGGATGAGCCAGTGAAGTCCATCAATTTTTGTTCCGGATAGATTTCCTCCATCCGAATTCCGAAGTCGATGCTTTCGCTGCTTTCTTCGGGTCCGAATTTGCTAGGCTTGCTTCGCGTGGTGGGGTTAACTGTGGGTCTGATCCGAAGGAGAGATTGTCATAAAGACCATCAAGATCCCCCAGATTCATCTTGATTTGCTCGATTTCATCGCCTGCTTCGATATGTGCTTCGACTTCCATTGAGGATCCAACGGAAGATGCTGGTACCTCCGTAGGCGTAGCTTTTACCACCGACGGTTCTGATGCGATCAGGGCCGAAGGGTGTGATTCTTGCAGGTTGTCTGCTTGGAAGTGGAGGCTTCCGATGATTAGATTAGATCCGCCGTTAAAATCGGTGGGTACCAATACAGGGGTGGGCGGGCGTGGATCTCCTTTCATCGAGTTGATGCTTGGTGGAGAGCGTTCCGCCGAATCCGTGGTTCCAGCGTTCAGGTTTCCCACAGACGGCGCCAATTAACGAGGGGTAACCTCGGCAATGCCCATGGTGATAGACTTGGGGTTTCGCGGAAAAGAGAACGCTGGGGATTTCGTCGAATGTCAGGGAAACAATGGAATCAAAGTCACATGTATATTGAATAATTGTACTATTACAAGTTGTCTTCTAGATTTCGGTACCCCCGCTTGGGCTTCTCCCGTCCTATATATAATAGGCCGGGTCTCAAAAGCTGTATGCGGATAAGTTTCATACACACGTGATTGCAATACCAACACAATGTCTGTTTATAGTCTCTTTCCTAATACAATCAAAGCCTTTGTCGGTTGCTTCCTTGGGCTATCATCTGGAATCTTCATGGGCCGTAAGCCTTTTATCCAATCATAGGGTAGCGATTTATAAGCATCCGACTAATTATACCCATGTCACCGTGTGACATAGGTATGCCCTACAGGCACCTACTATTAGCCTACCTGGTATGGCTCAACGGAAGATCCACTCGAAAACCTACCAAGGTCCATGACGCCCATGACGTTTCGGCTGACATGAAGCCCATATGGACACGGACTCCAAGCGTACAAGACAAAAAAACCTCAAGACTAGAGTTCGAATCTAACTTGTAATCTACTCGTATTGGTACGTGAGACCTAGCCTCCCTATATATAAAGGCTAGGCGGGTCCAACGAGGAGGATGACTCCCCAAATAGACAGATCTACGATCTCCCACAATAGAACACAACAGATCTAGACAACACCCGTAGCATACACATACATTAGATTCAATCTGCACATCCACCGCCATCGACGACCTTGTAATCCTTCGGATCATCATCAATCAAGAGCAGACAAGCAGGAGTAGGGTTTTCCCTCCGGGGGCCTGAACCTGGGTAAACATCGTGTCCCGCTTGCTTGTCTGTTAGCCGGACGAGATCTCCAGCGCACCCCTATTCCTCGAACCTAAGCCCATAACAATGGACATTGATGAGTTAACCCCCTCGTTAATTGAGGCCGTTTTTGGGAACTGGGCGTGCTAATGTTACGATCTCGATGGCTCCATAAACAGTGATCTCGCCATCTCCGGATATCTCGGTGTTCAACATCCGTCATCAAATTCGTTCAAGGACATGAGAAATAATCAATAAGCGGCAACAAAAAATTGAGCCGAAGTGACCGTCGGCTCAGGGGATCAAGTTCCGAAGCGGCACAGATACGTACACCAGTGTCAAGCAGACCACGTACAATTACTTTGAATTAAGCCAACTCGCGTGCCATGGCCAAAAAAAATCACAGTTTAAATTGGATCAGAAATTGATAGAAACCACGTGGTCATGTGATCCGTCCGCAGTTACCGAAGTTGGAGGAAGTGGCGGCCAAGCACAAGAACGGAAAAACTAGTCCATATGACAGAAGACCGACTCTATCAGCGCCTCGCTCGTGCGTCACACAAGACTGGGCAAAGATTTGTGCTCCCGCATAAAAATAGAAAAACTAGAGCATCAGATCATATGGGCATATTATTTGTTGGATCAAAAAAAGCAGGGGGGGCGTCGATCCATCGATTGGCCTAAAATAATCTCTTCCACTCAAGTTTATTTTAATTATTTAGATTATTAAATTTTATCCTCTAATAATTGGTTTACCTCTTTAACTTGTGTATGCATGTACGAGAAAAAAACAATATGCAAGTCCGCGAAAACAACAAATGTGGACGTCACGGCTGACCTCTCGGACAACAACGTTTTCACCGACTCCGACCATTGCATCGCCTCCAACCTCGATGACCTGTTGATGCCTTCGGTTCCAGCGACTCGGGGACTCCTTCAACTCCCGCGACCCGGCGATTGTATCGGTTCCCACGACCGCGACCCGTCACCGCCATCAACTCCAGCGACCGGCTGCAGTCTTCGATTGCGGATACGCACTGCAATCTTTGGTTGCGGATACCCGATATCACCACGGGACTACGGTCCGCCACATGACTCGCCGCTGTGTCGACTCCATGTCCACCGCGCTATGACTCCGTCGACCTTGAATACAAGTTCGCATCGGCGACTCCAGCAACTCCGTCCGACACATCGGCTACACCCGGGGGTTGCACGACTCCGCTGTGTGACTCGCGGGCTCCTTCGACTCCACCATGCGACCTGCTGTGATCTTTGGCTCAAGCAACTCGGGGGCTCCCTTGGTTGCGGCACCCCACTGCAGTGACCCGTTGCGATCTTCGACTCCACTGACCTATTGAGTCTTCGACTCCATCACGTGACCCAGTACAGTCTTCGGATGCGGCAACTCGCTATCACCGTCGGCCTCAGCAACCTGATCTCGCTTCGCCTCCCTCCTCCATGTGACCCGCCGATCGTATCAGATCTTGCGACTCGTTCACCACGGCAACTACCAATAAAGCTAAGTTTCCCTCTACTTAGAGCTGATTTTTTGTAACTCGCACTCGAAACACTCGGAGGCTGCGCCCTCTTCGAGTAACCTAATATGCCATCGATTATACGCACTCGAGCATCTCATACGCGACAGCTCGAGTAGCTAATTCTGCCTGATCGTCGAATCCTTGAACTCCGAGTACCTCGGCAAGGTACTGAGACTAAGGGTAATCAGGCTAACAAAAATGCCTAACATGCAGTGCAAAAGTGTTGAATCGATTGGCACTAGAATTTTACTTTGCAAACCGACATGCAAATATCCTTTACAAGATACAAGTACTTCACAATTCTTAATGTTTTATGCAGCTTAAAAGTATGTCGACTACGTCGAGCTATTCTATCAGGTCCTCCAACAGGAGTCGACAAAACAACTGATTACGCCATACACTCAAGACCCGAGTCGAGTTCCTCCTCGGATGGTTGCATCGCTTGATACTACAAAGACGCGACGCTGGCCACGCACCCGACAGATGTGGTGTTGGCCATGCACCCAATAGATGCGGTGCTGGCCGTGCACCCAATAGATGCGGTTCTAGTGACGCACCCGACAGAAGTGACTATGTCGACTTCAACTGCATCGTCGATTCAAGCTCCTTATGCGTGACACGCTGACTCGATGCACTTCCGGGTCAGTGGTTTCTCCTCGCATGATTTTTGACTACCACTGCAAGATACAAGACTCGAGTCTCTGCCCCAGTCTACGACTCCGCCAGACACTCGGGGGCTACTCCAAACTGGAGTGCTGGACACGCATATACAAGACTTTCGAGTGACACACTCCAAATCCTCACTCGATTCCATGATTCCATTAAGGACTCGGGGGCTACTCCCATAGGGCACGTTGGTCGCGTATTCGAAAAAGTGCCGGCGTTGATGGCATCTGTAAGATCATCTGAAGTACTTCCGGATCGTTCTGTCTACGCAACCGACGACTATAAGTCTCTGCTCGAGTCTACGACTCGAACAGACACTAGGGGGCTACTCCCATAGGGAGCGCTGGTCGCGCACCCTATAGAAAATAAAAGATTCACATTCTAGTCCATTGTGTCGACTACATCCATAGTGTCGACTCGCTTACAGCAATCGAACACATTGGCGACTTCACCCGCTATACACTACGATGTCAATTTCAGAGACAATGTCTCCTTGGCCACCCGAAACACCTCCGCGGTGATAAACCTTCGGATGCTGCATCCACGATGTAAAGATAAGACCTATAGATACAATCTGATGGCCTAGCAACCGTATCCGCTGCGCTCTACCAGATATATACCGTGTCTACAACATGAAGAAAATCCCGACGAACGCGTTGGGTACACATACTTATCAACTAGAGTTCGGCTCAGTAAGGCCTCCACGGCATGAGTCGAACTACGCCAACAATTTCCAGATTCGAGTCCGGAGACTCGAGTTTGAATAGGTAGCACTGTTTTTGCCCTAGAGCAATTAACTGGTCCCTATCCGTTGAGCGTACCAGGCACGTTTACCATCATCCCTATGAACTACAATGAATTCCGGCTGACCCGATGAACTTCCGGGTGAGTGCTTCGCACTCGACAAAATTGTCGACTCTGACATCCTAATGCAAGATACAAGATCAACTAAGTCTCTACCCGAAACTACGATTTGGATGGACACTCGAGGGCTACTGACATAGGTATGCCCTACATGCACCTACTATTGGCCTACCTAGTACGGCTCAACGGAAGGCCCACTCAACGACCTACCAAGGTCCATGACGCCCATGACATTTCAGCTGACATGAAGCCCGTATGGACACAGAGTCCAAGCGTACAAGATAAGGAAACCTCAAGACTAGAGTTCGAATCTAACTTGTAACCTACTCGTATTGATACCTGATACATAGCCTCCCCATATATAAAGGCTAGGAGGGTCCAACGAGGAGGGTGACTTCCCCAATAGACAGATCTACAATCTCCCACAATAGAACACAACAGATCTAGACAACATCCATAACATACACATACGCCAGATCCAATCTGCGCATCCACCACCATCGGTGACCTTGTAATCTTTCGGATCATTATCAATCAAGAGCGGACAAGCAAGAGTAGGATTTTTCCCTCCGGGGGCCTGAACCCGGGTAAACATCGTGTCCCATGTTGCTTGTCTGTTAGCCAAACGAGATCTCCATCTAGCGCACCCCTATTCCTCGAACTTAAGTCCATAACAATGGGCATTGATGAGTTAACCCTCGTCACCATGAGTGCATAATCTTGCAATCACAAAAGGCAAGTTCACACTTGCTCATGTCCTTTTGTTATTTTCTATCAAATACTTGTAACTCAAATGTTATCATCACCTACATTTCAAAAAGGTCAGAAAACACTATTTTCATAATAATATGATTATAAATTATTTACCAAATGGTAATAATCTATTGATATAGTTCCAGTGGTAAAGTAGCATAATATCTAGGACTTAACAACCAATGTCACCAATGATTCTAGCGCCGTATATTACGCGTTAACCATGAGATTTGGAATGGGACAGAGAAGTCAGTTGGATCTTCTTCATTTCGCATGGACGGATGACCTTATCGTGAGGCTATTGATTTATCGTTGAGAACTTAGCACATGGGTGGGACCCCTTAGTTCCCCGTGATATTAGTGTCTAGATTATCTGTGCATAGGTGTCTTGGTGGCAGTTCGCGATAGTTGATGGTGGCTGCCAGACAGAGCTGCTTACAGAGTCTTCGAGAGGCTATCCGAAGAGTAACCATGGTAGACCTTCTTGGGGGATCGTGTCTTCATGCGGGGTCATAGAGAAGGGCAGTGATTGGCTTGGATCTTATACTGGGCCCCATACCAAGAAAGTGTGGACAAGCTCATGACTTGGATGTGCAACAAAGCTAAGGTCTCTCATGGATAAAGTAACGCACCTTTGTAGAGTGTAAGAACTGTAACTTGTTACTCCCTGTTCCGGGAAGGAGCTACGAACGCGGCAGGAAAGAAACTCCATAAAAGTTCTAGTCAACCTGTGAAGGCTGTTGGACATAGCTTTTCAAAATAAAAGCAACCTTTGAAGAAATGTTTACGAAAAACTGCATTGCCTACAACCTTTGGTCTGTGGCTGTAGAGATAGTGCATCATACACTCCTTTTTAGTGAACTTGCTGAGTACGCTCGTATTCAACCATACCTTCTTAACCCTTGATAGATTTTAAAGCCGATGAAGACAACGTCAACACCAATCTATGCTCAAGGAATCGACATCTAAAGCTCAAGTTCTTCAATAACGTCAACGAAGACGAAGTTCTGATTAGATAGGAGTAGATACTCTAGCCATAAAACCTACTGCTATAGAACATTGCATTAGTAGCAATTGCAAGCCAGATAGTTTAGATGCTAGTCTTATTAGCCAGATAGTTCTGAGTTATTCTTTCTGGCTCTTCTTTGTAAGAAGTTTCTTTCTTTCTCTTTAACCTAGAGTGTTATCTGGATCTTTTGTAAAGAGTCGAGTTGTAATCTATAGTCATGTCTTGGACCTGCTGTGTTTCTGTTGTACCACTCTGAGGGACGTAATACTAGTGAACGGTGTTTCATTGGTGTTATGTCAACGACTATAGTGTACTACATCATGCAGTGGTATGCTGGGTCACCGCACATGAAAATGATAGCACGCTCATCAATCTCCTTTTCTTTTTCTATCCTCTCCTCCTCAAGTGCAACCCCCTCTCTTCGGCAATGCCCTCCTCTCCTCGGCGACCATCTTCTTCTTCCACTTCTCCTCCTCCATTGCCTTGAGCTTGGCCCACCTTGCCGCCTTCTCATATCTACTCTTGGTCGCCAAGGCTTTCTTGGTCTCAACCATATCACATAGTTCATTTTGGTATCCTCCTCCTTGTGCACCTCTCTTTTTCCTCTCCATTGCAAGTTTTTTCCCCTCGGGCCTCTTGTGTGGGTCTTCATCTTCCTCATTGTTGGCCTCAACAGAGATGCTCGCCCTTGACCTCTTTGGAGTGGTCTCCAAATTCCTCCGCACCTACTTTTCATTGCCAACAAGATCGACATAGCAATGTTGCAAGATGAAAGCTTTGCCACCATTCTTCTTGTTGTGTAGCTTGTAGAGGTTTTGGATGTGTGGATCATACTCTGTCACGGGCACTCTACTAGGTGGGTTGTTGTGCAATTGATCAACACAACCGGACCAACGGTCGCATTGCTCAAAATTGGCACCCCACTGGTGGCCGAGAGAGCCTTGCTGCGAGTGATCGACACGGTGACGGTGTTGTTGTAGTAGTCCTCGATACGAGCCCAAAACTTGTCCTTCGATTGGTCGAAACCAACCGATGCATCGAGTGACACATTCATCCAAGCATAGCACAATGCAATGTCTTCTTTCTCGCTATAGTTGGTGGCTCTTGTCTTCTTTGTGCTTCCTTGTGTCTCCTCCACCTCTTGTTGCTCGGCGGTGACCTCAACATCTTCCTCCTCCACCTCTCCTTGCTCGACGGTGACCTCAACATCATCATTGTCGAAGTGGAGGTCGTCGATCCCGGCGGCATGGCTACTCTCCAATTGTGTCCTTAAGCCGGCCACCTCCTCCTCCACCGCACTACATATCATCAAAACAACATCACCATGTGTCTACAAATCGCCAACCGGTGAGAGGCGAGGAGAAAAAGAAATTTTCTACCTTGCCGATGATCCATCGAACACCTCACGCTCGTCAACGTTGACGAAGGGCGCATGCGGTTCCGTCCTAGGGGAGGGTTGGCCTGCGAGGCCTTGCACGTCGAAGGGGACGATGTAGCCTTCGGAAGCGCCTCCATGGCCTTTTTCCTCTTCTTCTTGGTTGTCGCCTCCGCGAGCGCCAATTTGACCGGAGTCGGCTTGCTCTGCCACCGTCCGGCCACATGAGCAAGGGGAGGATGCGACACCACCTCGGGAGCCTCCACGCGCTTGCCGTCGGCCTTTCCGAGGCCTTGGCGGCCGTGCCGGCCGGCCAGACCACGTTGTTGGCCCCCAACGTTTTCCGACCCGCAGTCGCGGTGGAGATCTCTGATTGTGGCGGTGTCGGGGCGTCGGAGACGCCAGGATGGTCGGACAAGGTGCGCCGGAGAGCTGCGCGTCGATTTCAGGCCGAGTCGGCGACATCGGCGCCGCCGGGGAGGCGAGCGGGAAAGAACAGCGGAGGGCGGGAGGTAGAGGTCATGAGGCGGGAGTTTTCTTAGAAGTGGTGGCCGAGAAGTAAATTTAGAAGTCGACCGCTCGGTTTACTCCTCCGATGAGTAAAAGTATACTTGTCGGTTTTGCTATTTCTCAGTCGACTGAGATTTTCTTAAGTCTCAGTCACCTATGAAAAGTGCAACTGTCTGTTCAAGAAAAGTGCAACTAAAACCCAGTTGTACTTTTCTGGCGGAAAAATGCATTTTCTGTTAAAAAAGTACAACTGGGACAAGTTACACATTTCTTTTAACTACGATTACACTTTTCTTTAAGTGATCGGGACTTAAAGAAAATCTGAGACATAGGCAAACCGTTGTGGGATTGGTTAGGTTCGTCTCGTACCCAATTTTTTCTCCTTCGACCGATTTTGGGGATACGGTCAGAGATGGCCTTAGCCTTGGGTATTTGAGTCTTGAGAGTACGATGGGCAGGACGCTGAGGAGCTAGCTACTCGACGCATCGCACAGAAGCGAGCCGCCGCGTGTCCCCGTCTCCACACGCGCGACAAACTCCCACGCTGCAAGCCTGCAGCACTGGACGTACCTACGTACGACTTTTCTGCGCCATGGTAGTATGTACGTAAGCCGCGTTGTGCCAATGACGCATCGACACGCCGACGGAGCGTTGCCTGCCTTGGCTCGCACTGGTGGTGATCGCAGGTGTCGGTCCAACAGAGTGGTAGACTGGTAGTACTCCTCCACCAGGCTACCAGCATAAAAAAAAGGCAGGGCAATAGGGCATCGGAGAGGTAGCGGCCGGGAGGCGGCCAAATGGGCAGGCGCACCTCCATTCAGGTCGTCCGGGAGGCGCGCTTGCCAGGCGTCGCCGGCGGAGTGGTGATTGGCTCCTACTACATGTTGATGAGGTACTGCTGCTGCTGCTTGTCTTATGTTGTCACATTGTTCTTGCTTCCGTTCTGCCTCCTCTGCCTGTCCCTTTCGTTTTGCCTGTCGATGATGCGTGATGCGTCCATGTCCTTGCCTTCATTCATGGAGATTGCCGGTGTTCTTGCCTTGGTTCATGAGCAGACGTAGAGCGTGCGGCGGTGCGTGTTTGCGCTCGTGGAGAACGATGGGGTCCCCATCGGGGTGCAAGCAATGGCGAGCAACGGCCGTGCGGTACATGCCCAATGCTCAAGTCTAGCGCGAGGCCTGTTCGCCGGCCGGTAGGAGGAAGGAGGACGGCGTGTTCGTGGCTTTTGCTGGGATGGCGCTGGGGCCCGGGAGGAGGAGAGGCTCGGTGCGCAGGGCGGCCGTCATCGTCGGCGGGCGGGCGCGCGCACGCTCTCATGGGTGGCGGCTGGAGCCGCCGTTGAGGTAGCCCAGATGCCCGGTGAGAGCGGTGACCACGCGCGGGCCAGACAGGATGCGGCGACCCGCCGGGCGTGCTCCACAACATGGACGTTGCTGCCCACTAGTACTACACTTGCATGCAACACGCAAGGTTCCCGCGGCTGACCATTCAATATTCCTCTCGCCGCTCTTGGGGCAACCTGCTTGACTTGTCCACGGCAGTCTGGGGTGCAAGGGGCGCCAGCCGCAATTCGTAGCCGCAATGCCCAACCGCAAGGGCCAAGGGGCGCCGCCCGCCCTGCGGTTTCCATCGCGCGTCACGTCAGTCCCATGTGGGCTTTAGTACTACCTTTTCTTCTACACCTTTTTGGCGTAAACGCCAACAGTGTCCGATCCGAGACGCAACGCAACGCCGACATGCCGCCGCGCACCTGGCAAAGAGAGTCGCTGTACGGTCGAAACGTATGCCTGGGCAGCGACCTGACGTTTCGACCGGCGAGACACGCCACGCGCCCAGGCGCGCGTGGGCAGCGAACGGCGCGGCGTCCCAAGCTGCTCTGCCGGACGGCGACGTGCGCGTCCCAGCTCGTGCTGCGTACCTAGGCACAGCAGGTGGCCCGCTTCCAGCGCGAGCCAGCCAACCGCTGGTCGACACGTCATCCTTTCTAGTGGGACCAGCCCACGTGTCCGGTGCCTGGGAGGTGCTATAGAGCTGGAGGGCGCCCAATTGGAGGGCCAGCCAAACGGACTGGACGGGCATTCGCGTGCCGGTGTCCTGTTCGTCCGCGGCCATGCAGGTTCGGTTCGTGCTGCCTCTGCTCTGCCTTGTTGCTTCTTTTGGGGTTTCTCTTCCTCCCTGTTCTGGGCACTGTCTAAAGATGAGCCGCCAGGTTTTCGCTGCCTTTTCACGTTCTTGCTGATTCCCTGATTTGCAAACAATGATGCAGAGCGCGACGGCCGGCGGCCAGATAGCAAGACGGAGGAGGACGCAGCGCCTGATAGCCACTCGACGAGCTTTGGCCCGATCGAGGAGAGGAGGAGCCGCGCGACCCATCGTCGATCGGGATCTGTAGGGCGGCGAATGGGCGCGCCGTTCATCTGCGGTGCCAGCCAGCGCGTGCAGCTTCTTCTTCCATCAGGTGTGTTGCTCTTTCACTCACCGCTTGCTTACACTGCCCATCTTTCTGGAAGCTTCTCTTCGACGGTTTCGATCTCTACCATGTAACTGAATTTGCCTGCCCTACCACTAATTAAACGGAACAGGATTTCTGCAAATCCAGGGGCCCAGCCCAAAAAGAACACCTCTGTTTTTTTTAGAATAACAGGGGCCCCGCCCCCGGTTCCATTTCATTGAAACGAAACCCCAGCCAAACAAGGGTCAGGAACAGAACACCTCTGTTACGGGCTACTCCACTTGATTTGCTACCAAGCCTGGGCCAAAATTACCATGGCTGTGGCTGCAAAACAAGTAAGTAGGACCACTATCTCATCATCCGGCAAAGCTACTGCACATTTCAAGCTGACATTTAAAAAAAACGATACACATCATACACTCTGGCAACCCAGAAAACCTCGCAGCGGCAGCGGCGATATGGAACCACAAACTAAACTGACGCTACCAAGAAACTTGAGAGGTACATAGTTAGCATCCACATAAACTGATTTCCGTACAGTTGCATATGACAAAAATGAAAGGCTGACTGCAGATTTGATAGGTCATTCCGATAAACAACACGCAGGGTCTCCTTAATTTAAGCACGGACACACACAATGTTCAGTATATCAACTCAACGCCCTTTTATTGAATTTGCCACTCTTACCTTACACCGTACAAGTAGCAGCACCAGCCTTGACAACTCTTTCATACCCAAATCACTTGGTGGAAGAGGGCGGCATCAGCAACAGAGAGATTCTTCCTTGTACCGAATGCATTCACAACACGGGACTGCTCAGGCCCTTCCTTTATTCCGTCCCCTAGGCCCATTGGAGTTCTCGCCGCTCGCGCTCGCGCTTGCGCCACCGTTTTGTTGCGCCAACATCTGCACTCCAGCCAACAACAAATCAGAGCTGGAAATCATATAGTGTCTGGGCTGCTACAAACTTAATTTAGTATTAGTATCTGTTCAGATGGATTCAGAGGATGCAGTAATATCCTGGTTCCAGTATATACTAAATAGCCCTGTGACTAGGAATCCTTTTATTACTTGAACTCTCTCCTTTATAGCGAAAATTGGCAGCTCTCCTGCCAGGTTTCGTTTGAAACCTTGAGTTCCTGTTTTCAGGTAACGGACAGCAACCATTCTGATGTCTCCCTTTTGTGTGTCGTTTCAGGCAGCCTGCAATACAAACAGGCTTACTGATGCTATGGGATAGGCTACACGACTCTCAGACAAATGGCAACAGAACCCACCTGTCGCTGTCTTACGATAAACAACTTTTATTATTGGTATCCTGGTTTTAGTATATAGCCAGAAGATCTATTGACCTCTGCTATCTTGACCTCACAGAGCAGTTGCATCATTTTCTGCACAGAGGTCAGATCTATGCATATGTGTATGCATTACTTTTGGATCATATCCACAAGTACAGTTCTATACAATCAAGATCTGTACACAGTAGCACATGCACCTTTATGCTGAATTTAGAAGATAGTAGCCGTTAACTCCTGAGCTATGCTGAAACTATCGAATACAGCCACATGCATAGTGAAGTGGACAATGGATTTTTTTCTATATTACCTGTCATGTACCAAGACATAAGAACTAATACTGCACACATTCAGGGCCATTGTCTGAAGATGCAAGTACTTCACTGAACCGTAGTGCTTAAGAGTTGAGAATCAAAATGAAAACTACATACCCTACACCATTAGGTAACAAATATGTACTCAGTATATTCTCAAAAAAGACTATATATAGTCAGTAGGAGGAAATTATTTCTGTCAAGAAACCAACTTGGATTGGTTATACCTAGTTAGAGCGTCTAGAGCTAGACTGTAGAGACTAAGATCATGGTAAAGCCGTGAGCTGCATAATCACTAGAAATGGCCGAAAACAGAGCCCTTTTTCTGATGACACAAGGCGGCAACAGGAACCAGAAACCTGATTACTTGATACGGAAGTTGAGTATCAATAGAGCCATTTAAGTGTACCTTCTTGGTTTTTGTGTTCCTCAAAGCATGTGTCAGGAGTTTCTCCAGTTTCTCTAGCTTATTAACATCTGAGTCGTCAGCATCATTTTCAAGAGACCTTCAGAATTACACATCAGCTTTGGTCTAAACACAGTAGATAACAAACTAGGAGATATTATGCAAGGACTCAGAGAGCTACCAGGAAGCAATATCTCTAAGCCTCGACTGTATATTTGAAGGATCTCCATCCTGTTTCAGGACCAAACTACCATGTCAGAGATATGTGAGTTTACATATAAGCAGTTGTACAGTTTGGCTATCTTGGATACAGTATAGTACATTTACAACCTAGTCTTAGTTTATACAACATAGATAGCTCATTTTAATAAACTTGCAGTTATTTAAAACAATCCATATTTGAGTTCATTTGCTGGCTTGTGCACAGGCGACGTAATCCTCGACTACAAACACTACATCATGCACACTGTATTTCCATGGAAACTTCAGAAATATAGACCGATTGAATTCAAGTATGATGCTATGCAATAAGAAAAGTTATCGAGATTATTTTACATTGTTGCCACTTGCATCTCCTTCATTCAGGTTGTCGCCGGCTCCCGCAAATCTTTGATATCGGTCATATGTATTTTCTATGCTGAAAAAAAATGTTTCACATCAATGTCTGGAAACTTACTGTACTTTTAAACCTTTAAAGCTCTAACTGAAAATTTCAAACTAATTTTTAAGCACCGTGGAAAACAGTAAAATAGAACTTATATCTTTCTCTTTTATTATTTGGTGAAGACCTGTATATAGGTCCATTATATCTCCACCACCACAAACAATATCCACCTAGTGTGATTCCGTAAGCTCTTATATCATTTTTTTTCCTGTTACAAACCAACTGCCTTTTGACACTTGATTATTTGAAGGAAACATGAGACTAGCCTTGAGATATGCTTAAGCCTTTTTCTTAGCCTTCTTATTTCCTTTTCCCCAGTTTCACATTGCCATTGCACTTGAAACTGATGCAACATATTCAAGTGCAATGTTGTTAGAATAAGAACAACAATTCTGGGCTGTTGCATTCGGAAAATGAGAAATTATTTTTGAAAAATAAATTACTAAGATCATATTTTACATTGTTCTTCATAATCCATCTCATAGATAGGGATCACAAATACTTGAAGTGAGAAAAAGAGTTTAGCTCAATATCAAGAGAAACATAATGTTGGATTAAGCCTATGGTTATATAAAGATGGAAACATGAAAATGTGAGGTGTGTGGATAGATAACAAAAGTTGGAACCAACTATGGATATAACACAATAATTCATCTATACGAACAGAGAGATGTTGTACTTGCAGTAGGGAGGTTGAAGAAAATGAGAACTTATAGTGACAATAATTTTAGAGAGCACATGCAAATAGACACTTTTATCAGGGTAGGAATTTAGTGAGCTTGGAAGTACAAAACCAGGTGTATGACTTTGTCCTTCGTAAAGAATTTAAAAAATTAAGGATTATTGAGTTTAATAGTATAGTCCTCACTTTAAGAATTATGTGATTGAGAAGCCAGTTATTTTGTGCAATGATCTTTATATGGTTAATGTATCTTAGTATGCAATAGGTGCTTTATTAATAGTGTTGCTTAAGTGAATAAACATAGTAGCATCTGAATATGACTACATCCTTTAATGTTCATTTTAGTTTTTGGTCCTCTAAATTATTTGGCATGACAATTATCCATGGGATACCATAAAGCGATATGGACTATTGAGTAGTAGTAGTAGAGCTAGATGTCGTAAGATGACAAAGAAGAAGAATTCCTTTAAAGGTACCCATGGTGTAACTATCGAAGCTGCGATAGTAATCTTGTGTTGTGGAGAAGAGCAATTTAGGCCATTGATCTATTCACTCCGTTTGTCATGGGTGACCATGTTCTCCATTCTTCAATGTGACTTGGGACCCAAACTCAACTTTGCTAGGAAATCCCTTACACGGCTCTAGAAACAAGACGATACAATGACTGCGGTCTCCCAATCAATGATATACTTCAAGATGCATCACATCAAATATGTGATTGAGGATGAGTTGCATCTTCACTCATTTTTTCTAGTTAAGTATGCCTCCCAACAAATAGATTATCAAACACATAAGCATTTGCACCATTGAAATGGACCCAATGACACTAGACTTACTGGGCACTTTTGTTGCAACGCAAGCTAACAGAGTCCAACAAGCCTACATAGGTCACGCACACCAACATCATGTAGTGCACTACTTGAGCAAGCAGGGTCTTTACAACCTTGAAGCCAAGGTCGTGAATGTGATATGGTAGGAATTCCTAATCACAAAAAGGTGACTGGGAACATACCTTTTTGCGCAACCACCGTGAAAAGATCTCGAGCGAAGTCGTTAACTTGCCTAGCATAAAGTCTTCTTATGAAGGTTCTTGCGCTCTATCAAGTATGTAATAGAGAAGTTCACTAATTAAGTTTCTTACAAGGGTGAAAGAGCTCATGAAAGCTATCAAGTAACGAATACACATGAGGTACGAGCTTCACCATCATTGAAGGTCTACCATAGAAGATCTTTTTCAAGGATTTTTAGTTTGCCTTTGTGGCACAATTTAGTCCTTTTGGGCCATCAATGGGGACAACATTCTAGAAGGATAAAAGAGGTAGGGAACACGATCTTTAGTAAAGGGCGTAGAACAACGATAACAATGGGTACTATTATCCAGGCATACGAGAACACATACCCAAGGAGCTTCCTTGTCGTTCATGCTCTTGGCTGAAAATGATGTCATAGTCAGGGTAGGTATAAGGCATGTTGCCCTAAGGAGGTCTTGCTTTCGAACCACACGACCATGCATCTGGCAAACGTTCTCTCTCTAAAGAGCCATGATAGGTACCACTAGAGCATGGTAGTACAACATGACTTAGGGCAATATTGTATGCCTTTGCAAAGCCTAAAGCATGTCATCAATCTGACCATAGTGGAAACCTCGGGTCAAAATGGGAGAGGCCTTACTCTACCATCAAGCGGCTAAAGGTGCACAACATAACCCATGTATGTAGAGCCCCAATCACACAAAGGAGAGATCGAAGAACCATGCATAGGCATGAGACTAGAGTGTCAGGGGTTATATCTCTTGGACCACAACCTAGTAGGACCATCAATGGGTTGTGCCCTACTTGCTCGCAAAAAGAATAGATAAAACATGAAGGTTGCGTGTTGTACCCCTTCGTAACAAGCCAAATGCCCTATTGTTGTGCTTTCAAAAATCAATAAGTATTGAGATGAAAACACACGATACTTTTGTCTCCCATTAATGGGAAAGGTTTCCCTAGGTTTTTGAGCCTCCGCTTAAGACAAAAATCACTTTGTACTCCCAAAGCTGAGCCAAACTGCTTCAAAGGTGTAAGGACTTCCGAGAAAGGTTGACAAGGGAACTGTTTATGGACATGTACACTCCACCACAAAAGCAACTATATGATAAGATGATGCGTCATATGAGATTGATCACGAGATCCCTCTATGCCATTACTTGTGCAAATATTGGATGAACTAGGCCTGAGGAGATGTAAGCCTTGCACATACACTTCAACAAGGATAGGAAGGGATGTTAGATGTATTACAACTTTGAGGGAAGCGTCATCATCGTCATGGTTTGTGAAGCACCCTATCAAGGCAAAGGTTTTTGATACGCCCCCAAAGTAGCCATGAAGGGGCAAGCTATGTGAGTGTTGATTCTGTGCTGAAGATGTCACTAGTGACACTAACATCAGTGTTGTACCGGCCTTGGGGACGGAACACGCGATACTTACCGCTGTAAGACTAGCTTTCTCATCTTGAAAGAGGGTAGGAAAACTTGTGGGAACAATTTCTATAGTGTATGTTTTAAATTGAACCCAAGTTGATCGAACCCGAGTTGATAGAACCCATGGAAATTATTCCACCACATTGCCATAAATCTGAAGATCCTCCATTGCAAAGCCTCTTAAAGGAAGACCTACATCCGAGCAATGCTATTAAACTTTTAAAGGATAAAATTTGAAGAAACGGGAAGTGATCAAGTAGGCTTTGTCTGAAGTTTATGAGCATGCCATGACGGTTTCTCTATGCCATAAGACCAATATTCATCTATAACAGAAGGTAATATCCACTCTATCCCTCATTGGCCCCTCCTATTTTGATAAGCTCTTGATATGAGTTGAAAGGATTCATGTTTTTCAATCATTAGCATTTGCTCTAGCGTAAACCTTCATCCTCAGATTATCATCATAGACACACAAAAGAAGCATGCAATCCACCTCTAAACTAGTGCGTAGGATAGATCTATTGTTCCTTCCTTCGAACCTTTGGAGTACATACCACGACCCACTCGTTCTTCTGCCTTGGTGAGCACAATATCTTTGAGATTGGATGATTCAATAAGCTTAAGTTTCCATATAACCATACAAGAATCAAATCATAAGACTATCTAGGATGCCTTTGAAATCCTTTGACGAAACATTACGACCCTTTGACTGCTTGCTCGATGGCTTGAGGGCACCAAGAGGCACCTCATAATTTAAGGCATGATTATGGGGAGTGCTTGCATGTAATCGGTGACCTCTTGGGCTTGCATGTCCTAGCAAGGTGTCCCAGTTAACGATCATCACGGTAGTTCAACGCTTTGCCAAGTGGTCACCACCCATCCTAGTGTTATTGAAAATCCATCCAAGCAAGAGCATCATGTTAGGATGCCTATGTGAACTCTCTCAGTAGAATGGTTCACCCTCATGCTCCTTATCCATTCCCAAGGGGTGAGTAACAAAGGTTATGTGCCTTTTGGCCTCTTGACACAAATTTTTGATCCTGTCAACTCAGAGATACCTCACAATACACATGTTAAGAACCTCTTTCAGTGACACCTACCAAGGAGCAGAATGTGTATGCAATTTAGTCATCAAAGGCATATCACTAGAGAGAGGATGTACTTGATGTATATTTCATCGGAGCTTACATCACTACATCTAGGCATGTCATGCCATATGCTTGGATTGGCATCTTATGGCTTTTAGGTTGATGAACACTCCAAGGCTCCTGGTGTGCCATACTTATTGTTCTAACACCTCAAATCGTATAGGTAGACTCTTAGTCCAACTTCTCGGTTAACACTTAATCGAGTCGCGCATGGCCATGCTTCCAAATCATATTACGCGAGAGGGCCTAGAAAATATCTCTCCACTAATCTTGGTTTTCCACGTCACGCGGCTTGATTCACAGTCGTCCCAAACTCTGCCTTTATAACCGCCCAGTTACGAAACAACGTTTGACAAAACCTAAGTCGGCTGATCCACAACTTGAACCGTTCGATTACCTTAGATCTAATGACTCCATTGATTGAGACTACGAATGACAACATGCTCTTTGCATCTACACAGTGGGCCAGTTTGACTCACTAAATACTTTAGCCAAGTCAGTGTAAGTTGGATCAGCATCACCATGCCCATGACAAGTGGAACCGAGTCATCACTCATCAGCCGACTGGCACATTAGTCTAGGTTTGAGTGTTCGACTCAAACTTACGACTAAGGACAATTTAGAACAGATCACATAATATAAAGTTCCACAACTGAATCACGTATTCGATGATACATATTAATGATACTAGTTCAAGGACAACTAAAATCTTATGAACACATCATGTAATACATCAAGCATTGGTTGCCTCTAGGGCATATTCCCAAAAATTGTGTCATTCATCATAAAGGGACATGACAAGTTGATGGAAATGCGGGAGAAGTGGCCCATGAAAATAGTGTCAAAGCTAGAAATTTGAGATAGATAAAGGGGGCCCAGTAAGTCAAAAGGTGTTAAGGCCGACCAAATCATGTAATACTAACTAACATTCTTTGAAATGCCACGAAGGTAGCATAACTCTATGTTGAAGCGTGAGGATCATGTGGCATTGCCTGAACTAAACTAAGCGAACAACGCCGTGTACGAAGCATCATTGTAGATCCCATGAATATCAAAGGGGAGCAAAAGGGTGCATACCAATAGGTGCAAAATAACAAGGAAAATGACCCCTATGAGTGAATAGAGAAGAGTAGACAAAAGACGATACATGTGGTTGTGACTAAGGGATTTCTGCATCTCTATATTGAGCTTCATTGTCGCTCCCTAGAGCAATGAAGGATGCATTAAAACGGGTAATGACCATGCTAGGTGACTAAAGTAGATAGGACACCACAATGAGACAGGTGGCTGTATTTTAGGGACCTTTGATAGGGTTTCAACATAGATATTTTGGATGTTATAAGCACAAAAAACAAAGGGGTTGTGGTGGTATAGAAAAGGAATCAATCCTGAGGGAATGCATAAGAACGAAAAATGAGATGTGCTAGTAGTATCTACTTCTAGAAAAATCACTCCATTAAAGGGTCATCTGACTCTAGTTAGACCCTGGGATAAGGGAAGACTAAATAACCAAGTCACGAATGCGTTGAACTAACAATACTGACTGGAACTACCACTATGAAATACTGGTCAAGCTAGATAACCTAAATGAGCCATGAGTTAGATGAAAAAAGTAGGCATTTTGAAAGTGGTATGAATTCAATAACCTAAATCCCAATGTCTCATCTAATTGTCGATTCAAGTTGGGATGTATATATTCACTAGCATTCCCAAGCTAAACCAAGCATGGCATCACAAGACATATCCTAAAAGTTAAATATCTCCACATAGAAGACTAAGTCTAGTTTTGAAGTTATTGAATTCATGACCCAATAAAGAAGCTTTCTTTTTGCTAATCAATATACTCTATTACTTTCAACCATGCATTATGTATCTAGATTGATTTTTTTATTCTTCCATATATGTTTGGCCCAAGCAAATCTTTAATACTAATAAAAGAAAAATTAAATCTTGAAAATCATATTAGTGCAACAATATATGTTCTCTTTTATGGGAACCGTCGGACCATCGGTATAGGGGGTACCATCCTATCAAGTTGCTAGACCCACGTCGCACTCTCCTTGGAGGGCACAGGAGGTACGTGTCCCTCTAGAGGCCATAGGTGGCCTCGGCAAGGGCGCAGGCGTTGGGTCAGCCCTGGGCGGGAAGAAGAGCCCCTGGCGAGGCACTGTCGAAGGGCATTGCTGTAACTTCACCACAACAACAAAATGACAATCAAACGGGCAGCCCAAGCAACGCCCTGCCCTCCTCGGTAAAGCAAGATGTTGCCTGGCCGCTTCGGTGTTAAAGGCGGGCTGATGACACCAGGACCCCGCGAGGCCCTACATTACCGCTTTGGTGCAAGAAGACTGAAGATGACGCAATGCCACAAGCGAGGCGTCATCGGTGATCGCAGCATCAGAAAGGAGCACTGCGGAAGGGTTTCACTCGGTCCACATAAGATAAGTGTGTGAGTTGGCGTTCCTTAGACGGGAATGTGGAGACCCTTCCTGCCCAACTTTGGGGGAAGAGGCCCGACGCCACTATAAAAGGAGGGCCACTCCAACCTTAGAAGGGATCAATCCTTGGGATCTAAAATCCTAGACATTCGTCCATCATTGTACCCTCGCGAGACACCACGAGCAATACAACAAAGCAGGAGTGGGGGATTTACCTCCTCACGAGGGTCCTGAACCTGGGTAAAAAAACTTGTGTCCACTCTCTGTCGTGTGCGAGCTCCGCCATCGCCGTCTTCGCGGAGCCCCTCCTCCTCCCCCTCTCACCACCCAGGCCAGGGGCTCCGGAGGCAGGCGACCCCCGCACGTGACACAACCACCATGAGCCTCCGGGCCTGCTCAAGTCACCTGCTCGACCGACGATGCTCGCGTCGCCTTGGCGTGGGAGCGAAGCCCGCATAGCCCGAGACTTCGCAACAGTTGGTCGCCAGAACCGTGCACCCTCATTAGAGGAATCGAGACCCGCAACGCTAGCTGCCCTCTCCTCGCTGAGCACCTCCATCGTGTGGTGTGGCCGCCCAAGTTCAAGATGGAGATGCCGACGCGCTACGATGGCACCTCCAACCCCACGGTGTTCTTACAGCTCTACACCACAGGCGTCGAGGCCGCGGGTGTAGATCACCGTGTCCTGGCTAACTGGCTCCCCATGGGGCTCGAGGCCACGGCGCGCGCCTGGTTGCTGAACCTCCCCGAAGGGTCCGTCGGCTCATGGTTCATGCTTTGCGGCCTTTTCATCGCCAGGTTCGGGGAAACAGACGAACGCCCTCATGTATGATGACCTCCGGCAAGTGCGCCAGGACCCCGGGGAGACCCTCTACAAGTACCTATAGCGCTTCGACTAGTGCCTCGTCAGGGTCCCCGGGGTCACCGACGCCGAGGTCATTTCCGCTTTTGCCCAAGGCGTAGCAGATGACAAGGTGTTCAGCAAGATCGGCCATCACAACCTATCCACGATAGCCGAGCTCTTCGCGATAGTGGACCGGTGCGCCAAGGGGGAAGCAGGGAACCTGTTCGCCCGTAGCGTGGATGGACCAATGGTGGCCCCACCCAGAGTCACGGGTAGGGCGGCCACGAGACGAGAGCCAAGCGGAAGCAACTCCCGCGGTAGACCGCGGGAGACGTGACCCACCCTCGTCTGTACTGCGCTTTCCACCAAAGGCGAGGTCATGACACCGATGAATGCCTTACACTCAAGGGAGTCAGGAAGGAGTATGACGACCAGAGGAGGCACGAGCGTGGTGGTGAGCACGGTGATGCACAAGGCGAACCCGCGTGAAGTAGGCGAAGGGGACGCCGATACAAGGAGGCAGATCAGCAGCCCAGGAACCAAAAAGGATGTCTCACCTAGGAAGGTGTCGGGGGCTCCAGGGAGCCATAGTATGAGACCACAGAGGGCCCCAACCGCTCGCCAACACGGAAGTGTTCAAGCTAATGTTGCCCTGGCACGGATAAGACAGCAGCGTCGCGCCCCCCGAACTAAGTACTTCGGGCAAGCTCCCCAAGGTGACGTTCAACCAAACTCATTCCCTTCGTAAGGCAGTTTTCTGAAGCCCCGTGCAGCGCAGCGGCGCGGGGACAAACAATCAAAACCCTTTATCGATTATTTGCCTCCCCATAAGATGCCCCGGTTTTTCAAAAAATCCTTTCTTCCCATGTGCTCGTCACGTTCTTGTACATCTATCATACGGGCGGGGGCTGGGACAGTGCCTATCGTTGAACCACTCCCGTCAACACCAGGGCCTAAAGTGTCAAGCTCTGAACTTGCGGACTAGCTCCAGCGATAAGTCACCTCACCTATGGTCCTCGATGCTTGAGATCTTCGCATGATACATAATGAAACCAGCGAGCATGTGCGGCGCAACCTGTCTGAGCGCATTCACCGCTAGACAGGGGCGCTAGAAGGTGTTATACCTACGGTTATCTCCCCGAGAGGCCAACTGGACAAGCACGGGCCCTACGGTTTCCTCCACGAGGGACTTACGGGGCGGCTCGTGAGAGCATCCCCTCCAGTGGCCCAACTCATGTAATACCTATGGTATCCTCCCTGAGGGGCCAACATGAAATACATTAGCCCTACGGTTTCTTCCATGAGGGACTTATAGGGCGGCTCGTGAGGGCATCCCCCTCTAGCGGGCCAACTCATGTAATACCTACGGTCTCCTCCTCGAGGAGCCAACATGAAACACATTATCCCTACGGTTTCCTCCACGAGGGACTTACAGGGTGGCTCTCCAGGGTCACCGCACCCTACGGCCGTCTCCCCGAGAAGCCAACAGGACGAGTACGGGTCCTGCGATCCTCTTCGCGTGAGGATTTACGGGGCGGAACGTGTAAGGCCTATGGTCATCTCCCCGAGAGGCCTACAGGAAAATCACAAGTCCCACGTTTCTCCTCCATGAGGGAAGTGTGGGGCAGCCCACGAGAGAGTCCACCACCTCAAGCGGCCCCATATATGCTATAGCTACGGTCGTGTCCCCGAGAGGCCAGCGGGGAAGTACTATCCTACAAAAACAATGCATGCAAAAGGCTCACAACACACTTCAAAATACTTAACTACTACAATCTTGTCGAAGTTTGATAGTGGCATACAATGGGTTAAAAGGTTTGCCCCAACAAAATCAACGCTAGTGCACCACGTATGAACACCAAAAGTGGCCTCAACACCAGAAGTCATGGTTGGCAACAGGAGAGGCGAAGGCTTAAAGTCGGCGAGACCCCCTCAGTGCTGCGAAGTCGAAGAGCTGCCCTCGGTGCACCCCTCGTCATCCTGCTCGTTACCTGACTGACCGCTCCCGAGGGCATCGGCTCTGCTCTCTCTGCCTCGGTCTCAACACACCACCGCAGGGACACCAGGCTGAGCCTCGCCCTCTTCGCGTCGAACAAACACTAGAATAAAGGCCTCCACGCGCTTTTCTACAATCTACTGAAAATGGAGGCATCGTCGAAGGGCACTACTGTAACTTCACCACAGCAACAAAAGGACAATCAAATAGGCAGCCCAAGCAGCGCCCTGCCCTCCTCGATAAAGCAAGATGCTTCCTGGCCGCTTTGGTGTTAAAGATGGACCCCGCGAGGCCCTACATTACCGCTTTGGTGCAAGAAGACTGAAGATGACACAACGCCACAAGTGAGGCGTCATAGGTGATCGCAGAATCAGACCGGAGCACTTCGGAAGGGTTTGACTCGGTCCACATAAGACAGGTGTGTGAGTTGGCACTCCTTAGGCGGGAATGTGGAGACCCTTCCCGCCCAAATTTGGGGGAAGAGGCCCGACGCCACTATAAAAGGAGGGCTACTGCAACCTTAGAAGGGATTGATCCTTGGGATCTAAAACCCTAGACATTCATCCACCATTGTACCCTCACGAGACATCGTGAACAATACAACAAATCAGAAGTACGGGTTTTACCTCCTCACGAGGGTCCTGAACCTGGGTAAAAAAACCGTGTCCACTCTCTGTCGTGTGCGAGCTCCGCCATTGCCGTCGTCGCTGAGAAGTTCCGAATGCGTGTTCAGTCCCCTCTCGAACTCAGGGGCTCGTTGGACCCCTTGTTCCTTCACGGGACGCTAGTCTCCGGCAGGAACATTGTTTCTTGACAAAACAAGTTAAAAATTTCATTATGGTTAACATTAAAAAAACAATTAGTTTCATGAACATTTTTATATGATTTTTGTTGATTATCGCTAAAGGTACCTTCAACGATGTAAAAACAACCTAACTCTATTAAATAGTTGAAATAAGGAGTTTCACACCGAAGTACCAAAAAAGCAATATTCGGGTTATATACAAGTTTACAAAAAGACCAGGCGGTTCAATAGAATCCAAGTATCTATATATATCAAACCATATGAACAACTAATATTGGTGAAACATAATAACTTTTGTATCACCCTAAGCAGCATCACCATCGTATGAACGAAAACTCCTGCAAATCTTGTTTGTTGCAGCAATTCCCACTTGAGAGAAAATTTATCGAAGTAGAATTTCCTATGCACATCTTTTAAAACCAAGTTAGAACAAAATGCACATGAACCATCACATTGTAGAAATCACAATTCCCACTGAAATAAATGCGAGTCAAATGCGAGTCAGAGTCAGCAACAATCCTATATGTCGTATTATAGCATGGTACTATACAAAACACTTCGTGCATGTGAGTCTTTCCAAAGATTCAATGATGTGTTATGAGAGATATTCCGAGGTGTCAATCTATGTAATAAGAAGAATACTAGAAAAGTAAAATGAATTCAAAAGCATTAAAGATAACCTCTTGTATTCATTGAGTGTAATTGGGTGTAATGTGAGAGATGGTTGACACAAAAATTGTCGTGAACCTAGTTACACCCTAGTTACAATAAAGAGGTATAATTATTAAGTCTCATGAATCAATTGAAGGGGATGGTCTATATTGATAAAAGGGTCGAGCTGCGCGGTCCTATTTGTGTATCCTAATTGGTTCTCATTTACAAAAATATAACTTTGTCATATCGGTCTATAACGGTTAATATAACATATATTATGATTTTAGAGATTATGTTTTAGCTCGGGAGTCTAGAAATTACTAAAGAGTTTCAATGTGTGTGGTATGCGGAAATTTATATCCAAGTCCACCAAATCTCAAACTTACACGCACAATAAGTGTTTTACATATGTACATATTTAATTATGCGACTAGCTTAGTACAAGATAATTGCTAACACATTATGGTGATCTAACTTTCCTTATAGCATTCTTGTTTGTAACAAGTGTGATGGAATATTGGCAATTTAGAAGTGTCGGCATTATTCACAGGATCAAGCGTAGAACTAACACATTACTAGGACCTCTTTGATTCGCATCTTGGTGACTGCATGAATAGGTAAATCGGAGGATTGTAATGTCATGTTTATTCGAATCCTATGGGATTTTAATATGTTTGATTGCATCATAGGGAAAGCATTGGATTCTTTTCAAGAGGTTGGAGTGGATGAAAAATGAACTCGTTTAAATCAATAACACCCTTACGACCTTTCTGGTTCACAAGATTCTGAAAACGAATGCATAGAAAAACCCATAAATATAATAATACATTTTAAAAATATAGGAACTATTAACTTGCTTATTTCACATGAATACACAAGCAAGCAAATATTGTGCAAAACAGAGGATCAAAAACACACACATTGGTTTGAATAAGAGGAACTAATCTAGAATGGTAACCAATTCATGTCATATCTTATGAACAATATTTAGGAATTATATGTATCATTTCTTCATAATGGATCTTACATGTAGATGTATACATTGTTCTATGTATTGGGTTTGATGAGTGAGGTAATTGTGTTTGGGGTGGCCCATGCCCTATTTTTGGTGGATTTGTAGCATTTACGAGATGACTCTCATGTGAGGACTATGAGATTGCTCAGAGGATGTACAATACAGTTATTCACATTAGATGTGAATACAATCATATTTCACTTGTATTTCCTTATTGTGACCATATGTCAAACTAATATACGCTAGAAGTAAAATCCAAGATTATATTTCAATAGGTACAAAAGCATTCTATGACTTATTGCATGAAGTGTTTGATTAATGATGTTTTTGTGTTCATGCTAATGGTTGTTAGTTCCAAATGTCATATGTGGAAGGATATACCAATTGGTATGTTTGTTATGATGGAATGTTGAATCAAACAACAATAGATGATGAGTTCGACAACACTAATGATAGAACATTGATGTACACGTATGACCTTTTTTGTGATTGTCGATTGAATTGTAATATCTACATGACATATTTGCATGTTAAACCTAACTTGAGTATCATTGATTATGAAGTAACTTATTTTGTGGCTCTTAATTGTTAAATAAGAATAGTAAGGGAAGTAAATGATGTGTTATTCGCACTACGTCATAAGAAATGAAGATACTCGAGGAATGATTCTTATCTGGTTATCCTTATGTAATGCACACTTTTTAGTTCTCTCGTCATGATTGGGAATGACACCTTAAAAAATTTCACTTGTTGAATGAGAACTCATATGTTGGACATGAAATCGTATGATATGATGCTTTGCCAGAGTTGGTTGAGCTCTTGAACTTGAGGAAGTTACCAGGATCTATAGTAAATTTATGCCATACTTGAGCATGAGAATTGATATTTTTCATACTGATGTTTCTTCTGTGTATGATATTAGAATTGCATGCACAAATGTGACATCAGTTGTGATTGGAAAGCATACTTTTCAAATCTTATTGTAGTATAAAGTACTCCTGTTAATTTTACGAAACCATGTTGATATGGATGAGGTAATGATGATTTCATAAAAGTATCGGTTGATTCCATCCATGTTAAAGTAGGGACACATATTAGGAGAGTATGTAGACATCATACATATGATTCCTGGTAATTTTGGTTGAGGGTAGATGTACATCGATTAACTAAAACATGATGAGTGGTTGTGCATCACTAGATGACACCAATACAATCATTGGTGGAAAATTGTTAGGAATGATGCCCTAGAGGCATCACTTTCCGTATGTATTCATAAGATAAGGTCCATGTATAAACTATTGCACTCGAATACGTGATTCGGTAATGAAACCTTGTGCTTAATTAGTTTATATAGGTTTGTCCTTAGTCGTTGAGGTTGTGTTGGACAGACACTACCTAGACTAATGTGTAAGGCAACATATGACTAGGTTCTACTTGTCATGGGAACGGAGATGCTAATCCGACTTACACTGGCTAAGCTAAAGAGTTAAGCTAGTCAGACTAACTCAAGGACCGAGTCGGTGTTAGTATGTTGTCATATGATCGGACTTAAGCAATAGAATCTTTAGACCTGAGGTGGTCGCATGATCCAGGTTGTGGATCCACCGGCTTTGAATCTTTCTAACATTATTCGCAACTTGCTGCTATAAAGGCAGTGATTGGGCCGTCTATGAAGCAAGTTGTGTGACGTGGATTGCTAAGACGAGATTTGCCCCTACATCTTAGAGAGATATTCTCTGGGTCCTCTTGTGTGAAATGATTCAGAAGCATGACCATGTGCTACTTGGTTAGTCTGACTAAGGAGTTAGTTAGAAGGGATCATATATCATGCAAACGATAAAAGAGAGTTAAGCTACACAGGGATGACGAGCTGGCTCACCTATAGCTTACCACGAATAACATGGGACAAAGGGACTTGGACGACTGTCACATTGATGGGCTACTCAATGGTATTTGGGAGCTGACACGTTTTGCTATAGACCACTATAGCGTTATCAGTTCTTAGTGTGACTCAGAACTGTGTTCGACTTACCATGAACCTGCATAGTCACAAACTTAAGAGAGTGGAGCTAGGCGGATTGGAATCCAACTAACCAGAGCTGGCTAAGTCGGACTGAGATTGGATGGGACTAAGACAACAGGTAGGCCCATTTGACTAGGGTTAGGGTTGTGGACTAAGGGACACAACCAAGGGGTTATGTCGCCTCACCAACTCCCGATATATAGAAGATGAGGAGGGTGGCGATAAGGTACACCCACACATGCTTGAGAGGCAAGTGTAGCCAACACATCCACCTTTTGTCCCAAGGGCGCTGGAACAGAGTCTAACACCTTGTCGGAGCTGATACACCTTGTATGTGTGAGAACCAACACATGCACCACACCTTGCGAAGGAGTTGTCGGTGCCGGAGCTAGACGTGGCGATGAACGACACAAGGATTGCACTTCCTGGCACGCTTCCATGAGCTTTCGCAACCACACTCTGTTGGTAAGGATATATTGCCATCTCCTTGAGCCGGATCTTGGCAAGTGTGCTGCTTTAGATTTTTTTTTGCTTGCATTGCTAATCTTGGCATGGCCCAACAAACATACCATTGAAGGAGTTAACTTCACAAGAGGTTTGTGCAATGTGGCATGACACTCATACTTTGTGGATGACAGAACTCTTGCATGTCGTATCATTAATATGAGTTATGTCAGCAAGGTGGTTGATGCCATACTCATGAACAATGTAATCAACGAAGTGGTATTTGTTGAAGGAATGAAGGATGTTGATGATTTCAATTGTTTAGCTCTATTGGTGATGATCCCTTCCATAATGTGTGGTTACCTCATACAACCATGTGTCTAACAATTGATATGAGCTTGTATATTTACTTTCTCATAGTGACTGGCAATATTTTTTGTGGATATAAACACATGGACCGACTAGATGTTGATCATCACCTTAGCAAGTTGTTTCCTTGTAGTTCATCATACGCAAGCCCCTCCTTGAGGACACTTCTCCTTTTGGTCCTAAGGCTATAGCATATTAGCAATTGCTTCCAATTTTTGTTCCCCTCCCAAGGGCAAGTTCTTACACACTACTCTCTCATTCTCCACCACTTTGTGTTTGACATGCATGTGTTAAGTATGTTGTTAGCATTCATCCATAGCTAGGATGACACCCTTCGTGAATTCATAGTTACATACTTAAAACTTCCTTACTTGTAAAGAAAGCAGACTAAGAATTGTCTTTCCTTCAAACAATAACATGTATCCATGCACTTTAAATTATTAGACTCGAATTCACTACCAGTTCTATAGAAAACCTACACACTCATGCCAATCTGAAAATCCTCTTATTTATTCATTTATGTCATGGTGTATGGTGAAGGAGTCAAAATGAAAACCAAAGGCACATCGGTTTAGGGATGAAAGGCTTGACCTACGAAGCTACCATTCCCTACAACACTATGAATTATTAGGGCACATTTTGTCGGTTGTAGGAAGTCCAGCCAGGCCCTAGGAAGAAGAAAACATGCTGATTGCATGCCTGGGCCACCTTCACGTTGTGGACAACGCGTCGTACAAAGCACTTCCCGGCCTAGCCCACTAGGAACTACCGAGTCAACAGTAGGGGCCTTCCACTGCACGTGTTGGGAAGGAGCAACAGACATCGCGTTCCCTTGTGCCGCGAGACATGATCCCCTCATTGCTCACTCTTTGTCCGCTCACTCTCCCTCCTGTTAGTCTTGTCCACCACCGTCTCGCCGATGACAAATCTCCAGCAAATTCTCTCAGAGCCTAGTCCTATAGTCACCATGTCCAGCTAGAATGACGGCGAGAGCTCAACCTAATTGTATCTAGGTGTAAGTTCAATTTCCCCCAATCCTTCAAAGGGTTAGTGTTTGTGATGATGTGAATTTTTTGTTTGGCCTTGGTGAAACTCGATTCCATTGCAATGTCATGGTTATTAGTAGGGATGGGCATTCTGTGTAACTGAATCGTTCGGTGTCTCGGGTTTAGGGAAATTTGGTTTCCAGAAAATAGGAACCGACCGGTCACTAATAACTGATAACCGAGAAATTCGAAGCACCAAAAAGTCGTTCGGTCTCGGTTAAGATCGATGTGACTGACAAAATTCAAGAAAGGAAAAGAGCAGTCATGCATGTCTATAAATAATTTGGAATTAAACACGATGCACATGACGATAGTGGCGCTTGGAGGCGAGCGCGAAAGAATGGTGGCCGCATGCAGTCCATCAACAGCGTCACCTATCGGGATGAAGCGAGAATAGGAGGGATGGCGCGAGGGGTACCTCCAAGGCGGTAGACGCGGGGCCTGCAGTAAACCACCTCCACAAAGGTGTTGGTGGCTGCGTCCTGGGAAGAAGGGGAATACGGGATAGACATGGGTTTACTAGGCTGTGGGAGGCTATAATAATACCTAGACTTCCAACGTGATGCATCCTGATGCATTTCTGATCGATTATTCGGTATTCTCAAGTACCCGAGGCAAAGCACAGAACGTCCCAAACTAATTTCAGTGTTTTAAAACCAATGACCGAATTATGATTGAAATTTTGGTTTTGGTGTATTTGGTCTCGGTCTCGGTTGTTTCGGTCCGGTACTTTGGTCCTCGGTTTATTTTCCCACCCCTAGTTGTTAGGACCTCACAGATATGGACTATGCTCCAGACTACATTGAAGGCCCCACATTCTATGGCAGGGCAGTGGATTGTCCTGAGGTGTGTCGCCTCCACAGGCTTGAGCCTGCCCAACGTGTTGCATTTGAAGGAAGAAACACCTCTATGCCAAGTGCAGAATCTAAGTTCTTAGGCTTTGATCTGTCCGTACTAGCTCATCCACTAGATTTGAGCACGTAATTATTCTTTGTAGGAAGTCTTGAACTATGGGTTTGTGGCTTGGTTTGGATAAGGAATGGACAGAACTAACGAAAAAATGCATTAGGACGACTCTAGGGCATGTACCATGACAACAACAACAACAGTGCAAGAATCAACGAGAGGATTCAGAATGCTAAGTTGGTGAAGGAGCTGGCTGATGAGAAGAACAAGATTGAGAAGTACTCAAGTGTTGATGTGAGGAAATTCATGGATGAAACCGAGAAAAGGATGGTGGAGAACTTGTCTAGGATTAGGGCACCACTGCTAGGGCTGAGGAGGAATCAGTGGAGAAAATAGGGAGAAGAATTTCAAGCATACAAAAGCATTGAAGAATGAAGTGGATATGCTAAATAAGGTGGAGAAAACTCAAGCAAATATGATGAAACTCAAGCAAAAGAAATGGGATGAGGAAATGCAGAGTTTGAAAGAGGAAAAGGAGAAGCTAAAGTACATGATTTTTGATATGCTCAAAGCTAGTGAGGCTAATAAGGATAAGCTAAAAAAAAGTTCAAGGAACTATGTGATGATTGACTTCTTACTTTCAATGTTGTTGTACATGTGTCCTAAAAACTTCTAATGATCGAATCTTGTCATGAGGTGGTATATCGTAACCCTTCATGTGATGGTGAACTGGTGGTGGTGTAGGATGACACCCACTTTTGATATGGTGGTAGGTTAACACCATGTTGATATGATGATGAATTTTGATCCCCTTTTGCCAACTACCATGCAGGCACTTGTTATGCTTGTGATACTCCTGATGGTGTGCTTGTGATGTGCCTCTTATGTTGCTGTTATGCTTGTGGCGTTCCTGATGTTGTGCTAGTGATGTAACTGTTGTGATGTTCCTGATGTTGTGCTAGTGATGTTCGTGTTATGCTATGTGTTTATGGTGTTTCTGATGTTGTTCTTGTGATGTTCGTGTTATGCTTGTGGTGAATGTTATGCCTCGTGTGGTAAGCTCACCATATGTGGTACTTGGTAACCATATGCAAAGCCATGTGGGCAACCAAACACCTTTCATTCACATCACCCACCCTATGAGAGTTTTGTGCAGCCTACCAAACAAAATACGATTGATGTCTACCCCAAAATCCAAAGGTTTTGTGGGCAACCAAAGGAGGGAGAGAAAATGGAGTTTAGGACGTTTCTCCTTGGCCATGCCCCCCAAGGACTGCCCCCAAGGAGACGGGAAAGCCTGCAGGCTACCAAACACCCCCTTAGGTACTTACCCGCACATTTGCAACATGGGTGCTCTTTGGAATCTAGCAAATGCACCAGCATACAATCAGAATAATGTACTAATGTTGACGAGCTTATGTGGTTGTGTGCTCCCCGAATGCGGTAAAAACGTAGTATCCTTGGGGCTCTTGATTTATGGTGCTCTTGTTGTAATTTATGAATGAGATAAAATCCAACCTCATAATGTCACATCCAATGTATTAAGGCATATAGTATGTGTATTAGTGTATAACAGTACTAATGCAACGAGGATTGGTGTCGATTATAGTCCCTAGTCTATAACACCAAATTACACAACCTTGATTTCTTGTGTAGTCATGCACCTAAGATTACATGGACTACTAAACATTACTTATCAAAGTATGGACCCTTTGGATCAACAACCCATGGACCACTTGCGACTACTAGTCTTTGGTAGTAGCTTCACGAAATTGTGTGGGAATTGTTTCTACACAGATTATATTGTTGATTACTTATTTGTTAAGATGTATCACTCAAAATTATGGAGTTCATTCTTCGCCAAGAGTTACTAGCAATTACTCAACCCTGAGGCCAATTATACATCTAATTTTGTAATGTCTCACATTCTCGACTATCACCCCTCCCATCTCATTTATATTTCATCTAACCATTATATGTAATCATGATCTTTAAACATAAAATGCCATTATTATTTTAAGGAATAACCAATAATAATAGAAATAAAACGAACATTTTGTATCTCTAAATATTTTGTAAGAAATATTTAAATACAAAGTAGGGGTGTCTAAAGTTTTGACTAATGATATTTTGGTTTGTAGATACTAGGAAAACATGATATATTCACAATCTATTGGCTTTACTAGTTGAAGCTGAGGAAAGTAAGCGATACTCCAACATTGCATCACTTTATTTTGAGTTTTACGAAGTCTGTAGTGTATTTTATATTTAATTGTAATAACGATAGATATCCAGTTATCACATTTTCATTCATTTACATAGAAAAATAACATGGAAGAGAACAAACCCACGAGACAAAAACAACCCAGATTTTAGCCATAACTCTCCTTCGTCGATCGGTCCCCCTGAAGAGAATATACCCGAGAGGCAATAATAAATTGGTTATTATCTTATTTCATGTTTTTAATAGATGTTTATTTCTCATGCTATAATTGTGTTAACTAGAAACGTTAATACATGTGTGTTTAATAAACAAGAAAAAGGTTCATAGTAATGCCTCTCATTATACTAGCTTGTTGATTAACGGATGATCAAGGTTTTGTGATCATGAACATTAGATATTGTTAATAATAAGGTCATATCATTACAAAAATGATGTGATTAAAATACACCCATAGTAGGTATAGCAATGCAATCATGTCATCAAGCTTACATTGCTTTATCAAACTCTCAAAGTGACTCTAATCGTTAGACCATGAGATCATGTCAATCACTGATACCGGAAGGGTGCTTTCATTCCATCAAACGTCACACCGTAATAGAGTGATTATAAAGGTGTCGTTGACTATAAAGGTGTCGTTTGATACTCGAAAAGTATTAGTTGAGGCTCATGGATCAAGAGTTGGATTTGTCTATTCAGATGACAGTGAGATATACTATGGGCCCTCTCGGTTATATTACATCGACATCGCTTGCAAGCACGTGACTGGCTCATCAGGATGTCATATCACGGAACGAGTAAAGAGTACTTGTCGGTAATGGGATCGAACTAGGTATGGTTGATATCGATGATCAGATCTCGGACAAGTAAAATATCACGAGACAAAAGGAATTGGTTATGACGTTTATGGTTCATGCGATCACTAGATTCATTGTTGAATAAGTGGGAGTCATTACAGATCTCCAGATCCCGCTGATGATAACTGATCGAAGAGTGTCTCGATCATGTCCATATTATTCACGAACCATAGGGTGACACACTTAAGATTCGTCGACGCGTTTTGAGAGGATATGGAACAACGAGGAAAATATTGGACAACACCAAAATTGTTTCGGGATATCTGAATAGTTCAGGGGGTTAAATGTAAATCTCGTATAAAAGAATTAAAAATGTTTTATTCATTTATGGAATAAAAACTCTTGGGATTTATGAGTGGAAGTTTCTACCAAATTAAGAGGAAGTTTCAACTGAGTTAAAAAGGGGTTACCACTCACATAAAAAGGGTAGAGGAGGGAGCACCACGCCCCCTAGGGGCTGCTGCCCCCTTCTCCTATATATTGTGGTGTGTATCTCCTCTCTATGGGGTTGATTCACTTGTCCCTCCCCTCTTAACGCTGCTCCACCGAAAAAGGCATGGCTTAGGCGAAGCCCTGTAGAAATATTCTCTCCACCACCAAGTTGTTGCGTTGTTGGAGTTCCTAGTGGATCCTCTACTTCCGCTGCCCTGCTAGAACGAGGGATCGGAGGTCGTCATCGAGCCGTACGTGTGACCGAGTACATAGGTGCTACCGATTTGCAGCGCTCGTCTTCCTCACGATCTTGAGATCGACAAGTGATCCTCTACATCACCCACGAGAACCGTTCTCGTTGACAAAGCTTTGTGTCTCCTAGAGTGAGTCAATCTTAACCACGGAATATCCGTTACTGTATCTCCTAGATATGATCTTGGTGGTTGCAATCATGGGATTTTTTTATTTTTATGCAATGAATCCATCAGTGGTATTAGAGCTATGTCTATGCGTAGATACTTTGTACGGTTAGAACGTATGGAGATGTGGGCGTTGATGATCACGTTATTGCATACTTTCGTGTATTATTGGATCATGGTGGCATAGTGGTATTGAAGCGGCATGGACTAACTTTACATGTCCTCGCACATGAGACTTGTTCCACGCTTGACATGCAACTTGCTTTGCATAAGTGGCTTTACGGGTGTTTGTTTCTTCCACTATAGCTATGATCTAATCTATAATGGTTTGCTAAATAATATTTTATCAACCTTGTGGTTCTTGTCCGTAGGTATGAACGGTTCTATCCTAGGAAGCCCGAAACCACGTAAAATATGCAAATATAAATAGAGGCATCTAACTTGTTTTTGCAGGGCATGTAATGTGATATATTCATTGGTACAAATATTGTTGTTTGCAATAAAATTTATTTGTAAATTAAACAACCAGCAGGAGCCATATGGTTGTCCTTTTCTTTTATGGCCTGCGTGCCAAATATATATCCATGAGATATATTGTAATGGTGGAAGACGACCATGATGGAGGTGTCATGGACCTTGGCACCGTGCCGGTGGGATGATGGAGATCATACCATGAGGCACAAGATGGAGATCGAAATGCGAGAAGGACCATATCATATCACATTATCCATGCATGTGATGTTTATCCCTTTTGTGCATCTTATTCTGCTCTGATTTGATCACTATGATAGTTTTTCACTTCGGTAGCATTATAAGATAATCCCTCCAACCGAATATCAAAATAATAATATGTTCTTCCTTAGTATGCACCATTAAAAAAGTTCATCGTTTCGAAGCACCACGTGATAATCAGGTATGATAAACTCTACGTTCGCATACAACAGGTGTAAGCCAGATTTACACACGTGAATACTAAGGTTCTACTTGACGAGCCTAGCATGTACAGACATGGCCTCGAAACATGAACAGAAAGGTAAAGCGCGATTCATATGAATGATATGATGACCATATTGATGCTCGCCATTGTAGCTACACCACCTCACGTGATGATCGATCATGGTGTAGTGAATTTGGCTCGTGTAATCACTAAAAACGAATAGAGCGATGCTGTTTTTGAGTGGGAGTTCTCATAGTAATTTTTGAATTATCTTAAACTCAATCTATTATAAACATAGTTTGAATAGTCTTTGCAAATATGTTGTAGATCATGGCACCCACTCCTTTCAATTTCGATTTGTTCATAGAGAAAGAGAAATTAGCCTCTAGTGGTAGCAACTTTACCAACCGGGTTATGAACCTGAGGATACTCCTTAATGTTGCTCAAAAGAGCTATGTGCTTGAAGTGCCACTGGGTGCGCCGCCTGCTGATAATGCCCCCGACGAGGAGAAAAATGTTTTCTTGACTCGTAAGGAGGATCACAACATGGTTCATTGCGACATTTTGTATGGCTGGGAACCGAAGTGCGAAAGCGTTTCGAGAACAACAACCCCTTCGATACAACGGGAGAATTGAAAATGATTTTCGACACTCATACCGCAGTAGAGAGTTATGAAGCGTCGGAAAAGTTCTTTAGCTGCATGATGGAGGAACACAACTCCGTTAGCGAGCACATACTCAGAATGTCTGGGTACGCTGATAAACTCGTAGCCTTGGGAATAACGATCCCCAATGAGCTAGGAATTCATCATGTTCTCCAGTCTCTGCCGCTAAGCTACAAGAGCTTCGTGATCAACTATAACATCTAGGGCATGAAGAAGTCTCTTTCTGAGCTTTTGTCAATGCTGAAAACTGCTGAAGTGGAGATCAAAAAGGAACATCAAGTGTTGATGGTGAATATGACCACCAGTTCCGAGAAGAAGGGCAAGAAAGGCAAAGTCTAAGGGAAACTTCAAGAAGGACGACAAATCTGTTGTTGCGCCTGAGAAGAAGACCAAGGCTGGACCTAAGTCAGATACTGAGTGTTATTATTGCAAGAGCACTAGGCACTGGAAGCACAATTGCCCAAAATGTCTGGCTGATAAGAAGGACGGGAAAGTGAACAAAAGTATATGTGATATACATGTCATTTATGTGTACCTTACTAGTAGTCACAGTAGCGCCTGGGTATTTGATACTGGTTTGGTTGCTAACATATGTAACTCGAAACAGGGGCTAAGGAATAGTCGACAACTGGTGAGGGATGAGGTGACGATGCACGTCGGCAATGGATCAAAGGTTGATGTGATCGCCGTCAGGACACTGCCTCTTCATCTACCATCGAGATTAGTGATGAACCTAAATAAATGTTATTTGGTGCCTGCGTTGAGCATGAACATTATATCTGGATCTTTTTTATTGCAGGACAGTTATTCATTTGCGTCTAAGAACAATGGTTGCTCATTCGATATGAATAATATCTTTTATGGTCATGCGCCTAAGAAGAATGGTTTATTACTTATGAATCTTGATAGTAGTAGTACACATATCCCTAATGTGAATGCCAAAAGAATTAAGATGAATGATGATATTGCTGCATACATGTGGCATTGCCGTTTGGGTCATATTGGTGTAAAACGCATGAAGAAACTCCATTTTGATGGACTATTGGAATCACTTAATATGAATTATTTGAGACATGCGAACCATGCTTTATGGGCAAGATGACTAGAACCCCGTCCTCCGTGTCAATGGAGCGGGCGACAGACTTATTGGAGATCATACATACCGATGTATGTGGACCAATGAGTGTGTCAGCACGTGGTGGATATCATTATTTTATTACTTTCATAGATGATTTGAGTAGATATGGATATATTTACTTGATGAAACACAAGCCTGAAACCTTTGAAAAGTTTAAGGAATTTCAGAGTGAAGTGGAAAATCATCGTAACAAAAAGATCAATTTTCTACGATTAGATCGTGAAGGAGAGTATCTTAGTTACGAGTTTGGCACACAGATGAAATAATATGGAATAGTTTCACAACTCACTCCTGCAGGAACACCACAGCGAAATGGTGTGTTCGAGCATCGTAATCGTACCTTATTCGATACGGTTCGATCTATGATGTCCCTCATAGATTTACCACTATCGTTTTGGGGTCATGCACTAGAAACTGTTGCATTCACTTTAAATAGGGCACCATCTAAATCCGTTGAAACAACACCGTATAAATTATAGTTTGGCAACAAACCTAAGCTGTCATTTCTGAAAGTTTGGGGATGCGATGTTTATGTGAAAAAACTTCAGCATGATAAAACTCGAATCCAAAGCGAAAAAATGCGTCTTCATAGGATACCTAAAATAAACAATTGGGTATACCTTCTATCACAGATCCGAGGGCAAGGTTTTTGTTGCCAAGAATGGGTCCTTTTTGGAGAAAGAGTTTCTCTTGAAAGGTGTGAGTAGTAGGAAGGTAGAACTCGACAGGGTTATTAAACCTTCTCTTCATGATATGGGGAGTAGCGCAGCACCGAAAACTATTCTAGTGGTGACTCCATCGGATAAGGAGAGAACTAATGATGAGAATCATGCAGTTCCGAAAGAGAACACTACCGCACCTCGCAGGTCAACAAGAACGCGTACTGCTCCTGAGTGGTACGACGATCCCATGATGAATGTCATGGTCGTTGAGAACGATGACCTTCCAACGTATGACAAAGCGATGATGAGCCCAGATTCTGATAAATGGCTAGAAGCCATAAAATCCGAGATGGGATCCATGTACGAAAACCATGTATGGACTTTGGTGGACCTTCCCAATGACCGAAAGGCCATTGAGAATAAGTGGATCTTTAAGAAAAAAACAGACATTGATGGTAACGTAATTGTCTATAAAGCTCGACTTGTCAGAAATTCAAGGAGTTGACTACGATGAGAATTTCTCACCCCGTAGCGATGCTAAAGTCTATTAGAATTATGTTAGCAATTGCTGCATTTTTCGATTATGAAATCTGGCAGATGGATGTCAAAACCAAGTTCCTAAATGGAAACATTGATGAAGAGTTGTACATGGTGCAACCCAAGGGTTTTGTCGATCCTAAAGATGCTGACAAGGCATGCAAATTCAACGTTCCGTTTATGGGCTCAAACAAGCATCCCGAAGTTGGAATCTCTAGTTTGATGAGGTGATCAAAGGGTTTGGATTTGTCCAAACTACGGAGAAGCTTGTATTTACAAGAAAGTGAGTGGGAGCTCTATAGCACACCTAATACTGTATGTGGACGACATATTATTGATTGGGAATGATGTGGTTCGATTAAGGATCTTGGTGAAGCGGCTTATATCTTAGGCATCAAGATTTATAGAGATAGATCGAGATGCTTAATTGGGCTATCGCAGAGTACATACCTTGACAAGATTCTGAAGAAGTTCAGAATGGACGGAAGTAAGAAAGGGTTCTTACCTATATTGCAGGGTACGACATTGAGTAAGACTCAGAGTCCAGTTACAACAGAAGATAAAGAAGTGATGGAAAATGTTCCCTATGCCTCAGCCATAGGTTATCATGTATGCTATGCTATACAAGACCGGATGTGGCACATGCTATTAGTTTGACTAGCAGGTGTCAATCCAATCCAGGTTTGGGAAACTAGACAACTGTCAAGAATATCTTTAAGTACTTAAGAAGGACTAGGGATATGTTTCTCATGTACGACAATGAAGAAAAGCTCGTCGTAAGGTGTTACGTAGATGCTAGCTTCGACACTGATCCGGATGATTCTAAGTCACAATCCGGATACATGTTACTCATGAATGGAGCACGGTGAGTTGGAGGATCTCCAAGCAGCCCGTAGTGGCAGGATCTCCAACAGGGGCAGAATATATCGCTCCTTCAGAAGCAGCGTAGGAAGCGGTTTGGATGAAGGAGTTCATTACCGAACCAGGTGAGGTTCATTACTCTATTGTGACAACAATGGTGCCATAGCCAATGCTAAGGAACCAAGGTCTCACAAAAATTCTAATCATATCAAGCGCCGATTCAACTCCATCCGGGAACAAGTCCAGTATGGCGATGTAAATATTTTCAAAGTACACATGGATCTAAATATTGTAGATCTGTTGACTAAAGCTCTCCCAATGGCAAAACATGATTAGCACCAGAACTCTATGGGTGTTAGATTCATCACTATGTAATCTAGATTATTGACTCTAGTGCAAGTGAGAGACTGAAGGGAATATGCCCGAGAGACAATAATAAATTGGTTATTATCTTATTCCATATTTTTAATAGATGTTTATTTATCATGCTATAATTGTGTTAACTAGAAACGTTAATACATGTGTGTGTAATAAACAATAAAAAAATTCCTAGTAATGCCTCTCATTATACTAGCTTGTTGATTAACGGATGATCAAGGTTTCCTAATCATGAACATTGGATGTTGTTAATAATAAGGTCATATCATTAGAAAAATGATGTGATGAAAATACACCCATAGTAGGTATAGCAATGCGATCATGTCATCAAGTTTACATTGCTTTATCAAACTCTCAAAGTGACTCTAATCCTTAGACCATGAGATCATGTCAATCACTGATACCGGAAGGAAGGGTGCTTTGATTCCATCAAACATCACACCATAACAGGGTGAATATAAAAATGTCATTGGGTACTCGAAAAGTATTAGTTGAGGCTCATGGATTAAGAGTGGGATTTGTCCATCCAGATGATGGAGAGATATACTCTGGGCCCTCTGAGTGATATTACATCGACATCGCTTGCAAGCACATTACTGGCTCACGAGGATGTCATATCACGGAACGAGTAAAGGATACTTGTCGGTAACAAGATCGAACTAGGTATGGTTGATATCGATGATCGGATCTCGGACAAGTAAAATATCACGAGACAAAAGGAACTGGTTACGACGTTTATGGTTCACGTGATCACTAGATTCATCATTGAATAAGTGGGAGTTATTACGGATATCTAGATCCCGTTGATGATTATTGATTAGAGAGTGTCTCGATCATGTCCATATTATTCATGAACCGTAGGATGACACACTTAAGATTCGTTAACGCGTTTTGAGAGGATATGGAACGTCGGAGAAAATTTTGGACAACACCGAAATTGTTTTGGGATATCTGAATAGTTTAGTGGGTTAAATGTTACTATTTGTTGATTAAAAGAATCAAAAATATTAAATCTCAAATAAAAGAAGTTTTATTCATTTATGGGAGAAAAACTCTTGGGATTTATGAGTGGAAGTTTCTACCAAATTAAGGAAAGTTTCAAGTGAGTTAAAAGGGGGTTACCACTCACATAAAGAGGGGAGAGGAGGGAGCACCACGCCTCCTAGGGGCTGCTACCCCTTCTCCTATATATTGTGGCATGTAGCTCCTCTCTATGGGGTTGATTCACTTGTCCCTTCCCTCTTCCGTTGCTCCACCGAAGAAGGCATGGCTTAGGTGAAGCCCTGCAGAAATATTCTCTCCACCACCACCACCAAGTTGTTGTGTTGTTGGAGTTCCCGGTGGACCCTCTACTTTCGCTGCACTACTGGAATGAGGGATCAGAGGTCATCATCGAGCCATACGTGTGACCGAGTACAGAGGTGCTACCCATTTGCAGCGCTCGTCTTCATCACAATTTTGAGATCGGCAAGTGATCCTCTACATCACCCACGAGAACCGCTCTCGTTGACAAAGCTTTATCTCTCATAGGGTGAGCCAATCTTAACCACGGAATATCCGTTACTAGTATCTCCTAGATATGATCTTGGTGGTTGAAATCGTAGGAATTTTTTGTTTTCTATGCAACGAACCCATCACCCCGTCCTCTGGTCGGCCTTGACATCATCAGCAGTTTAGTGTCAGGTTTGGTGGTTGTCTTCTTCTTGACCTTTCTGTCAATGGAGACAACAACTTTTTCAGTAAGTGTTCTTCGGCCATTCATTTGACGATGTGAGTTCCTTCCCGATATCAATGTTGGTATTGGAAGATCAAATTTGTTTAGTTATGGTATTTTAGATCTTGCTTCGATGTTGATCAATCTTGGATGGTTTTTGCTGGTTGTGGCGAGGAGGTTTGTCCTCGCAATATCTATCCCAGCTGATGTGTCCTCGAGAATGGTGATTCGTACTCTCAGCTCCTAGCGATGTCGACAAGAGTATTAACACCAATATTTCAAGAAAGATGAACCTAATACTCTTGTTGACATTGGTTGAGTAATCTTGGTATTGCTGCTCAAATTAAAATTATGAAAGAACGTTTGTTGATATTTATGGTCTATGGTTTGGTACCTATATCGTTTTTATGCGGCTGGCTTCGAAAAAACACAAGATTATGTTATGGAAGAAGAAAAGGTGAAAGAAGAAAGATTTTGAAGATCTTGATGGTTTTCTAGTTTCTTTTAAACTTTATTTTGCAATTGTTGAAGACAGCTCATGTATCTTTATCATGTATTATTTGCTACGGTGAATATATATGATATTGATTGTAAAAAAACAGCCCGAATTTGTGTGGGTCGGCAGCATCACATGACGGGTCCATGACATGCCTAGCACTCCACCACGTGTGGCCCACGTGGCTCCCCTAGCGCCGCCCTTTCAAGAACAGATCCATTCCGTCCCCCTATTATCAATTCTAGACTTCTACCTCATGAGACGAGAGAGGTTAGCTTGTAGAGAAATTAGAGGGTACAAGGAAGAACGTCAAGAGGACCTCTGATGTCATTTCAGCCACAAATTTCAGCATAGTTGTTATTGTACTTTTTAAAAATACAAACAATTCTCCAGACCACCTAACGAAGACTACAAACCCTAGCCCCAAGCCATCAAGACTCTTTGGAATCGTATCAATAGTTGGACTCAATGGATTGTAAGTTCTGAATGTTTTGAATGTTATGTGAATAGTTCGTCGAGGCTATGGGAATGATAGTAACAACTACTAACTCCGTTTCAAAATATAAGATATTTTAGACTTTTTTCTGAAACATCTGTATCTAGACACATTTTAGGTTTTTAGGTGTAGGTTCACTTATTTTGATCCGAACCTACACTAAAAAAAGTTTTAAATACATAAGTTTGGAACGGAGGGAGTATGTAGCAACATCTCTTGTGATAACTACTATCTCTGTTGTGTTTGTGTTTCATTTACTCTCAGATTCTCAAAAACAAATCTAAAAAAAGTTCTACCTATTTTACAATGTGTTTTTCGTAATAGGAGCATCGGCTCGTGTGAACCAAAACGGCGACTCCATCCTCTCGGGCCAGAATGAATCACCAGACGGATTCAACGGTCTAAGATTTTTTTTCCTCTCGGTTAACAATCCATGTACACCTGTAAAAATCAAACTTATACTATGTGCTATTCAAAAACTCTCAGCTACTGCTCACAGAAAAATCTAAGCTAGTCCAGCACGAATCTCTACGAACGTGACATCAACTGATCTCTGTTCTCGGTAGGCCGGACGTGAAATTCCCGTGCTTCCGCTCGGCGTTTGGCAACCGAAAAGTCAGCCAACTGAAAGCCGTAATACTCACCGTGAAGGCAGCTCACTGGAGCGGAGCCCGGACCTATGGCTGTGGCTGGCCTGTGCGGAAGGCAAAGGGCGCGGGGCTCAAGCGTCCTATAGTTGTCTCCAATCCTGTACGGAACAACAGGAAGGCGTGGTCCACGCCATTAGAGAAGCTTCCCCAGAGGCCAGAGCACCACCCTTTTCTCTCTCGAAGGAAGCAAAACGCATTCTAAAAAAAACAGAGCTCCTGCTCATGTTCTTAAACAGAGTCGTGCGAGATGGCAAGCCTGTGGGAGATTATCTCGAGCATATGGCGTGCGCGCGCATAGCAGCCTGCCATTATACGAGAAGCTAAGGGGGTGCAAACAGATTCAAACGCTGCGATCGGAGCAAATCGAGCGACCTGGGCGAATTCTAGTGCTTGCAGCAGAGTAGTAGTAATTCGATTGAGTAGGTGAAAAATAGGTGCGGTTCGGCGAGCCGCAGGGCATGCACCTGGAGGAGGCGAACTCGTAGAGCTTGCCGGCTGGGGAGAAGACGAGCAGCGCGACCTCGGCGTCGCAGAGGAGGGAGAGCTCGAAGGCCTTCTTGAAGAGGCCCGAGCGGCGCTTGGAGAAGCGCACCTGCCGGCTCGTCCGGTCCTCGATCCGCCGCAGCTCCACCCGCCCCCGCCGCGTCATCCCTCCTCCAAGCCGCCGCTCGTCTCTCTCTCTCTTTCTCGGTGGTTGGAAGGGATCAGGGGGTGTGTGCCGGTGAGGGGACTCTCGGCAGTGGGGGAAGGAGGAGGACAGGGACGGGCCGTGTCGGGGTGACGTGGGGCCCACCTCGCTGTACACCTCAGTTGCGTCGTGCTCGTGGTTCCTTATCTTGGGCTCCCAAGCAGCTGCATGTCAACCCACTGCCATCGGGTAGGTCGGTAACTCGGTATTTTTCCTCCGCGCACGCAGCCTCCCGCTTGTGACTATTCCGTTCTTCACTTTCTTCATGTGCGGTAGTAGCATGGCTTACTGATAAAAATATTTTTAAATGTATAATGACGTGACTGACGAATAAACTTTATGTGCTGATAAACTTCATGTTTCTTAATCCGCTCCATTCCTCTTTGGCCGTGTTGTTGGTGCGCCTGCGCACTGGGAAAACTCTGCAGAATCCAAGGCACTGTTTTGTTTTAAAATGATTAAATTAATCAAGAACACTGCTTGATCTCCTAGAAAAGGACAGCGCACCAAACCCTGGGCCCTTGGGCCAGGTAAACGTAGTAAATTCCAGATTAGGAATGCGGGGGTTGAACCTGGCCACTGACCCTTTTTTCAAACGGGACCGGGACAGGTGCCACGCGTCGGCAATGTAGGCGCAGTACGGCGCCGCTGTGACTGCTGACTCACCCTATCCTTATCCACCGGGCTCCACGCTGTGAAAAGATTCAGAACTCACCGCTGCGCGCGCGGGCAAAATATCTGCGTGAGCCAGGTTGGGACTTGTGGTGGCGGAGGGGCTCCAGGTTGGACGACGCCCGCGCCGGCGAAATATCTGCAGGGCCCGCCCGAAGCTCGATGATGAGCCGAAAGTAGTAACGCGTTCAGGGTGAAGAGATACACGGAGAATAAAGCGAACGAGTGATTCTATTGATTGTGACTGTGGGGTGTTTATAGTACCTAACAGGTGCTTTACAATGTCGGTTACAATGTTTGGCGTCGTTTCTAAAGGACGCAGCGACGGTTCGCTATTATAGCAGTTGGACAAAATCTAAAGATGCTAACCGCTGCTTAGCATATTCCAGGGAATTTGTTAACTAATATATTTAACGCTAATTAATTCCTAACACTCCTCCTTGGACAATGCTGTTTCCTATTTACATTGTCTTGGGAATCATCAAATATTTTGGATGCCGGAGAGTCTTTAATTCTTTGATCGTCTTTGACCTTGAGACTTCGAGAATCGTCGATCTTGTATTTATTTGTCTTCCAAAATCCTGTTGAAAAATATAAGAAGAATATAGGAATCCGATATACCGTTGGTATAATAATTGTACCATAAAATCTGTATGAGAAATCCATTGGAGAACTCATATGAAAGAGTACAATATATTATTATCGGATATTAAACACTGAGTTCAGTCCTAGGAGATTTCTCCCCCTGAACTTTGCAAATTTCGAAGTCGTCTCATACCAATGCCATGAATGCACTTTTGAAATGCAGCTGTTGGTAAAGACTTAGTGAACAAATCTACAAGATTGTCACATGACTTTGTTTGCAAAATATTAATTTCTCCATTTTTCTGTAATTCATGAGGAAAAAACAGTTTTGGAGCAATATGTTTTGTGATATTACTTTTAATGTATCCCATATGCATTTGAGTAACACATGCGGCATTATCCTCATAGATAATAGTTGGTGATTCTAATGAACCGATACCACATGCTGTTTGTATATGATTAATCACTCTGTGAAGCCATACACACTCTCGTGAGGCTTCATATAATGCAATTATTTCAGAGTGGTTAGTGGAAGTTGCTACAAGAGTCTGTTTTGTGGACTTCCATGAAATAGCAGTTCCACCATATAAAAATACAAACCCTGTCTGTGATCTAGCATTATGGGGATCAGAAAGATAACCAGCATCAGTATAGCCAGTCAAAGTCATATCTTGATTTTTCTGATAGAATAAACCAAGATCTTTAGTACCTTGTAAATATCTGCAGATATTCTTTACACCAGCCCAATGGCGTTTTGTTGGAGCTGCACTACGTCTAGCCAGCAAATTTACTGCGAAGACAATATCTGGTCTAGTACAATTAGCAAGGTACATTAGTGCTCCTATAGCACTAAGGTATGGAAACTCAGGTCCCAATACATCTTCGTTATCATCCCTAGGTCTAAAAGGATCCTTTTCTCTATCAAGGGATCTGACGACCATGGGTGTTTTGGATGGATATGATTTATCCATATTGAATTTTTCTAAAACTTTCTGAATATATGCAGGCTGATAAACGAGTATTCCTGAGGGAAGGTGCTCAAGTTGTAAACCTAAGCAGAATTTGGTTTGTCCCAAATCCTTCATCTCAAATTCCGTCATTAAATGATTGCGTACATGATATATCTCACAGTTACCAATGATGTTGAGGTCATCAACATAAACTGAGATGATGCAAAATCCCTTTGAGGATTTCTTTATGAAAACGCATGGGCAATCATCATTATTCGAGTATCCTTTATGGATAAGGAACTCACTAAGCCGGTTATACCACATTTTACCCGACTTCTTTAAGCCATAGAGTGACTTTTGTAATTTTACACAATACATGTTGCGATTTATGTTTGGATTCGGAATTTTAAGTCCATCAGGGACTTTCATATAAATATCCGCATCGAGTGATCCATATAGATAAGCGGTCACTACATCCATTAACTGCATTGATAAATTCATTTGTACTGCCATTGATATTAAGTATCGAAACGTAATTCCACTCATTACAGGAGAATATGTATCGTAGTCGATCTACGGTCTCTGCGTAAACCCTTGTGCTACTAGCCTCGCTTTATATCTCACCACATCATTATTTTCGTTCCTTTTTCGAACGAAAACCCATTTAGCTCCCACAGGGAAAACTTTATGAGGAGTAGGTATTACTTTAGAGAATACCTCTCTTTTATTAAGCGATCGCAGTTCTGCCTCAATTGCCTCCTTCTATTTAGGCCAATCTGAGCGCTTCAGACACTCTTTCATAGATGTTGGCTCTGGATCCAGTTGAAGGGTTTTAGCAATTTTAGAGGAGAAATATGTGTCGACAAGTGTCGTCTTTCTATTATATGATTCTCCCGAATCGATATAGTTTGTGGAGATTTCATTGATTACCTCAGGCACCGTGTGATTTCCCATAACAACGGAGTCTGGTTGTTTCGATGTCCCAGCATTAGAATTTGTGTGCACATTTATGATGGGCTCTTGATGTTGAACATCTGTTTGGTGTCTATCAACTTCAGGTCGATTTGCATTTAGTGATTTTATTTGTTTCCGCGGTGGCATTTGAGAATCCTTTTTGACCAGATTTCTCCCCTTTTATTTGTAATTGGGGTTGAGTAGTTTATTTGGTACCTCTACTGCTTCGTGCATTAACTGGGGATATAAGATTTAGTGACACCTTTGTGATCAATAAATGCATCGGCAAGTTGTTTGCAAAGTGTTGCAAATCTATTATTCTCTGAACTTGATTGATTCTTTAGTACATGGATCTAAGGATTGGATGCTGTCACATTCCAATCTATTTCTGGCATTCATTGTGGTTTGTTTCTCCCCTAATGGAAATGATCCTCATCAAAATTGAATCAGTGTACCGTCAGAAACAGGTCCCCGTTAGGGGTTCTAAATATTTTATAATTGATTGAGAGTTATATTCCACATAGATTCCTAATTTTCTATGGGGCCCATGGAGGTATCTGCGGTGGTGATATCGGCATATCTGATATAACCGAATTTTCGCAGGTGGGAAATACTTGGCTGATTGCCTCGTACTATTTGAAACGGGGAAGTTTCATGATATGCAGTACATACAAAATCTGATGATTTGGGAAATCTTTTAATTGGTAAATTATGACCAACAGAATTGCTAATAATTTTTCTCATCATACCTATTCCAGGATGACCAAGACGATCATGCCAAGTCTTAAATTTATCAAGATTTTGAAAAATTATTTTGTACGCAACATAAGGTACGGGTTTGATGTATGTAAAGTATAGTCCGGAAGAAAATGAAGAGAATTTTTCAAGAGTTTGTTCCTCATATCCGTCGCTTTTTGTTAAAAGCAAATATTCTTTCTTATCCATCTTTACAGTTTTAAGATGGAAATCATTTGATCGGATATCTTTGAAACTTATAAGGGTACGCGTAGATTCAGGATACAAGAGCGCATTCTGAATTACAATAGTAGTACCCATAGGAAGTGTGAATGTGGCTCTTTCCGAACCAATAATTGCTTTGTTACTCCCAGTTATAGTCATAACATCTTCCTTTCTCTTGGTAAGAGTTTGGAAATATTTTGTTTCCCTTAAAATTGTGTTAGTGGTAGCACTATCCACTAGACATAATTCTTCTTCCATCAGATTGTTTCCCGTAAAATTTCTAAAAAGTAGAAAAGGGAATATTTTTTAGAATAAGTTTATTTTATTCATATATTCATCAAATTACATACATAGTATTTACATCACAAATATGAAATATAAATACATTACAATATTATGTCTGATTCACATAATATACATAGTCTGAAAGACTTTATTCTAGTTATTGTTATACAATATATAACATATTGTTGTGTTTAAATGGCTAAATGACATCAATTGTTTATGGAGATTAATTTAAGTCTCCAAAAACATCTTGAGTGTAATCCACAAGCATGTCTTCATCGAGGATGATGTCGTCCTTTGGCTTAAATTCTTCTATAGCACTTTGAGAAGGACCAGCTTGAGGGTTGTCTTCTATGGCATTGAAGTGAGCTTCAGCCTTGTTTCCATGAACTTGCTTCCCTTTTCCTCCATACTTCATGTATATATCCACCAGGTGCTTGGGAATACGACATTTGTTTGTACGGTGATTCACACATCCACACCTTTGACAAACTTTAAATTTGTCAGTTCGGTCATTTTTCTTGAAATGACCTTTCCCCTTAGATTGACCATCGTTCTTTTTCCACTTTCCCTTGAATTTCCGGAAGTTCCTTTTACGGTTTCCAAATTTATTAGTAAAATGAGCATTAGCATGTGCTTCAGGGAGTGGCATGGCGCTGTTACGGGAATTATGATTTTTCATGAGAAGTTCATCATGCTTCTCAGCCTGAAGTAATGTGTATATAAGCTCAGAGTACTTTGTGTATTTCTGTTGACGGTATTGTTGCTGCAATATCCTCATCGAGGGATGGAAGGTGCATAGAGTTTTCTCTATTAAGTCCTCATCTGAAACTTGTTTGTTGCAAAATCTCAGTTTGGAGTTAACTTTATGCACGGCAGAATTATATGCCGCAACAGACTTGAAGTCCTGAAACCTTATGAGAGACCATTCTCTCTCGGCTTCCGGCAACATAACCGCTCTTTGTTGGTCGTATCTCTCCTTGAGGGAGTTCCATAAGGCTAGTGGGTCCTCCTCCATCATATATTCATTTTTTAGATCAGGATGGAGGTGGTGCCTTATAAAATGTAATGCCGCATACTTTACCACTAGGGGTATTTCTGGAGCATCTTCAGGGGGTGTGATAATTGTAGGACCAAGGTTACGACTAGTTAAGTTTATTTTCGTATCCATAGCCCAAGATAGATAATTACTTCCATCAACTTGCAGTTCTTGGAAATCTTTTTTATCGATGTCACCCATTTTTCCTGCATGTGATCATGCATTTAATTAATTTTACTAGAGAGTAAAATGTAGTTTGGTAAACAACAAAATTGTTCTAGGGAAACATTTGGATTTAAGCGGATGCTTATAACTCGTATATGTGTAGATCTTCGAATTTCAAGTTAACACATTGTAGATAATCTCCATATTTGCAGAGTACATCTCTCAGTAGTAGGAAGCATAGTCCGACGAGTGTCGGTAGACGCCTTATCCTATTATCTTGTGTTATACTTTCATCTTAATTTATTTGGAAGAGCACTTGTAGGTAATCTTATTGTCGAAAAGACTAATAAGTACGCCTCATAGTAATGGATAATCTGTATTTTATGCAGTAGATGTCATTACCTTGTGTTTCACAAATAATATTCGAGATAGTCCCATATTTTTATTTTGCAAGAAGATTTAGTTTCAAGCGCAAAATTAAATTGTTGTACCAAATAACATGTTATAAAATGCTAAAGGCAAATGTATTAATAACAAGTCATATTATTAATAGACATAAGGTCTAATATATATATATTTACATTACTATAGACTGTTACATTGCATGATAGATAAACAGTACTACTAGTGCAATCATAGTACACTAAATGATAAACAAACGGTACGTCCGAAACAGAAGTTTACAGGACATCTAATACTAGTGCAGATAGATACTTAGTCAGAAATTTAGATAATATAAGTGAGCCTTTTTTTTTCACGGACAGGCTGCTAGCACTGCTAGAGCTGGACCGGTCGATTGAATAAAAGGATAAATCCAAATAAAGGGTCAAAGAGGAGCGACGTTGGGGAAAAATCCCGTCTGCCTCCTCCTATCCACTCGATGCCGACGCCCTGCTTCGTGCTAGCGCCCGCGGTCGGCTTCTTCAGCGGCGGCTCGACGCCTCCACGGAGGAGGAGGGGAGGCGAGGCTCCGCGGCAAGGTCGGTGAACCCAAGGCGCGCCGGGGACCAAGTCCCGATGCAGATTCCAGAGGGTCGGGCCGCCATGGCCGATGCGAAGCGACGGAGGAGCACGCGGGCCTCCGGCGAGGGCGTCGGAAGCGAGGCCGACGGCGCCGTGTCCTTGGCCTTCTCCTTCAGATCCGGCGCGGGGAGGTTGAGGTCGGGGAGCGCGGGGACAACGCGAGAAGAGGCTGCGACGTCGTTCTCCTTCTCCTTCATCGCCGGCTGGGGTACGTCCATGGGAGCCGCAGTCGGCGGTTGGAACGACTCCGTCACGGGGGCGTAGCCTGGCGGAGCGAAGTGTTCCGGGTCCTCGTCGGAGGGCGTCGGAGATGGGAGGCAGGGGCCGTACCCGTGGCGCAAGTAGTACTGCAGCGGAGGCATTGCCTCTTCTTCCTCGTCGCTGAAGTAGCGCTCCGGGTCGTCGATGAGCCAACCGGCGCTCGGCCCGCCTAGCAGCCATTCCATGGGCGGGACTACAAAGGCAGGCGGAGGAGGCAGCAGGTCGTCGACGTCGATGGTGATGTTGGAGGCAGAGGCCTCGTCCAAATCCTCGGCATCAACAACCTGTTCTGCAATAGCTTCTGGTACGGGGGCGACCTCCGGCGCAGCAACGGCGTCTGGTACTGCGGCGACAACCTCCGGCACGACACCAACCTCGGGCGCGATCGGAATCTCTTCCCGGGGCACAACTGCCCTGGTACTTGGTCCTGGTGCTCCAGGGGAGTGGCGGCGCTGCGCCCAGCGGTTACCACGGAGGTGGTTCCGATTGTGGCGGCGGCGGAAACCACCACCAGGGCTGTAGCGACGACGAGAGACACCAAGCGGTGCCCTGCGGTGGCGGAGGCCACCGTTCCTATTATGGCGACGTTGAAGGCGGCGGCCAAAGTTCCTGCCGAAATTCCGGCGACGTGCAGCGACAAGGTCGGGTATCCGGCGATGAAAATGGAAGCGGCGATGCTCACTGGCAACAAAACGTGCGAAGGAAAAGGCAAGTTCCGGCAGCGGCGGCATCCGGAAAGCCATCCTTTTCTCACATTTTCTCTGTTCTTCTCTCCGTGCGGCCTAGTCGCTGTAGGCAGAGCCAGTGCTGATGACGTGAAAAGATACACAGAGAATAAAGCGAATGAGTGATTCTATTGATTGTGACTATGGGGTATTTATAGTACCCAACAGGTGCTTTACAATGTCGGTTACAATGCTTGGCGTCGTTTCTAAAGGGGACGCAGCGACGGTTCGCTATTATAGCAGTTGGACAAAATCTAAAGATGCTAATCGCTGCTTAGCATATTTTAGGGAATTTGTTAACTAATATATTTAACGCTAATTAATTCCTAACACAGGGGATAAGGATACCGTGAAAGGCAAGTGTTCCTGCATGTGGTTGGTATGCTCCCCACGCGTACTTGTGTGTCGTTCGAAAGCAGGGGAAATTTGCTGCTAGTATTTTGGTAAGTATCGATTAACTCTGCTTAGTTAGGGATGATCTCGCCGGATGGATGCAACTTTTGCTCTGAGAATACTCGCATTCCCACTCGCGTTCTCAGATTTGGTTTGCGAAATTTTTGAAATTTGCCCAAAGTTTCTCTAAACTAAGCAAATTTTGTGTACTAATTTAGCCGATTGCATTATATCATAGACGAGTTCGTACATATTTTATCGAATTCGATATATAAACGTAATCCGACTTACATTAGGCTAAAGAAACATAAAAGGATGCGAGGAAATCCTAGTTCATACCGAGCCAACGGTAATACACTGTGTAGTCGTCACCATCATCGTCGGTCGGCGGCTGGTAGCTCGATGGGGAGCTGCAGTCCTGCCCAGCGTCGCTGCTGTGCCTTTGCTGCGACGAGAGCCCCGACCCACTCTCATCTTCGTTAAAAAGTAAAGCTACAGAAAGTTGAACCAAACTTTTACAAAATAGTACCAAGAACTAGGATACTATATACTCCCTCCGTTTAGAAATATAAGATGTTTTAGCTTTGTAAATCGAATGTATCTAGACGTCACACTTTGTATAGGTTCGGAGTAAACTTATATACTAAAAAGAGTCTAGATACACTTTTTCACAAAGCTAAAACATCTTATATTTCTAAATGAAGGGAGTACATACCATGTGAAAATATGTTTTATCACGTAGACGTATCAAATGTATGGATTTCCCATTGTAAATCTTAATTACCTTGATAAGTAGCGGACGTTCTACGGAATGCGAAATCTGGCGGGATCCGACAATTCCGACCAGCACTTTCGCGCGTGAATATCCTTGCATGCATTATTTAGTACTAGTTTAGTCGCTAAACATCCTTAATCAGGAATGGATAAGCCTGTAAACATAAAAGGACAAAAATACTTACGGTGAGCAAAATTTGCACTGTACCATTCTAAACACTAAATGATAAGAATTTTGATTAGACAGCTCAATTCAAAACAAAAATTTAAAATGTTTTCTAGATTAAACTGTTTATCCGAATTAAGATTCGTTTTCACCGTTAGGCTAGTTGTGACGAGATATTCGAAAATAGATCTCATGTTGGTATGTTCTGACAAATGTTTTTAACCAAAAGTTATCCACCTGTAACACGTGAATTATCCAGGTTTCAGCATGTAAGTTATCCAACCAATAACTTATAAGTTATCCACCACAACAAAGTTTACCCACGGATCATGTGTCAAGGATGGATAATATTTTTTTACCCAAAGTTACCCATAGGTAATACGAGAGTTATCTAGACTTTAGCATGTAAGTTATGATCCAATAACATGTAAGTTGTTCATCACTATAAAAATTTACCCACAGATAGAATATAAAAAATTATTCTAAAGACTCGGCCTCGTTTCCCGTCACCGCTCTTGTAGCGTATGAACGACTCAACCTCGAATAGCTACCGCGTCAAACATCAAACATAATTAGAACCAAATCTAACATTCTTTTGCATACGATATAAATAAATGACATCTTATGCCTCCACCGACCACACTAAGTCGTAGTGAACAACATAACGCGCAACCAGTAATCTAATGGCTCAACTTTGTCATCCATCGTCGTTACCGTGGCGTATGGGTGACGAAGTCTCGAAGGGTTTTAGGCTACCGAGTCTTTATCACTCGTCGATGCTAATGGATCGATGACGATGAAGTCTCACTACCCTAACAACTAGGCTACCATATTCCAATTAAACTTGCTCAACACGTATGCGAAAACGTCTTTACCCAACATTTTATATGGTGGATAACTTATGTGTTACATGGTGGATAACTTATGTGTTACATGGTGAATAACTTACATATTATGACATGGATAACTCACGTGGGGTGGATAACTTTTTGGTCCGATTTTTTTATCGAAACATATCAACATGAGATCTAGTTTTAAAGATCTCGTCGTGACTAGTCCAACAGTAAAAACAGATCTTAAATCGGACAAACGGTTCGATCTACAAGTTTTTAAATTTTTTATATGATTCTAAGCTGGATGCTGAATGACAGTACGCGCTCACACTTCCTACCAGGTTTTGCAAACTAGCGACCAGTCTGACAATAGAATTCCCATAATATTTTTGTCTAGAGCATAGGCTACAGGAGAGAACAGAGAAGAAAGAAATCATACGGGAAACAATCCGATGGAAGAAGAATTGTGTTTAGTGGATAGTGCTATCACTAATACAATTCTAAGGAAAACAAAATACTTTCAAACTCTTACTAAGAGAAAGGAAGATGTTATGACTATAACTGAGAGTAATAAAGCAATAATTGGTTCAGGAAGAACCACATTCACACTTTCTATAGGTACTACTATATATAGTAATTCAGAATACGCTCTTATATTCTGAATCTACACGTACCATTATAAGTTTCAAAGAAATCGGATCAAATGATTTCCATCCTAAAACCGTAAAAATGGATAAGAAAGAATATTTGCTTTTAACAAAGAGCGACGGATATGAGAAACAAACTCTTGAAAAATTCTATTCATTTTCTTCCGGATTATGCTTTACATACATCAAGCCCATACCTTATGTTGCATACAAAATAATTTTTCAAAATCCTGATAAATTCAAGACTTGGCATGATCGCCTTGGTCATCCTGGAATAGGTCTGACGAGAAAAATTAGTAGCAATTCTGTTAGTCATAATTTACCAATTAAAAGATTTTCTAAGTCATTAGACTTTATATGCATAGCATGTGCTACTGGAAAATTAATTATTAAGCCATACTATCTCAAAGCTAAAAATGAGTCACTTAATTTTCTTGAAAGAATTCAAGAAGATATATGTGGTTCAATGTAACTGATGGGTTCGTAGCATGGAAAATAAAAAAATTCTACCGCAAGAACGAACAAAACCCAGATCTAATCTAGATAAAAGCCAAGATCTAATCTATTAGACATGTGCAACGAGATAGATCTGTACTAACCCTTATAGATCTGAAAGCGTTATGAGATCGGATCTCGTGGTTGATGTAGTCGATCACTTGCCGATCTCAAGATCGAGTAGACGATCTTTCCGCTGCTTCAGCAGCTTCCGCAATGGTCACACGTCTTGAGTCGGCGGACCTTCCTCTCCTGCTCCAAATGAGCCGGAGGTAGTAGATCTTCTCCACGGAATCCCAGCAGCACGACGGCGTGGTGGTGGTGGAGTAGAGAATTCTGCAGCGCTTCGCCTAAGCCAGAGCAGAGGAAAGGAGGAGGAGAGAGGTGGCTAGGGTTTGAGGATTGGAGGGGGCCATGGGGTGGCGCCTCCACCCCTCTATTTAAAGGAGGGAGGCGCCATGGGGAGGTCGAGTCCTTGTAGGACTCCCCTCTCCCTTGGCCGGCGGATCAATGAGGTGGGGGAGAGTCCTACTCCCCCACGAATCCTTGTCTTGCCCCACAAGGATTCCTTGATCCTTTCTTGGTTTTCAAGTAAACTCCAAGAAATCTTCTAGAACCTTTCGGAACATTCCGAAACCTTCTAGAATCCCCATACAAATACTCTGGAATATTTCCTAACTTAGAAAATGATCCCCAATATATGAACTTATTCCCCGGACAATTCCGGATCTCCTCGTGATGTCCCGGATCCAATCCGAGACTCCGAACAACATTCGGTCTCCAACACACATTCCATATTTACTTAAAACAACTTCGAACCTTAAGTGTGTCACCCTACGGTTCGTGAACATGTAGACATGATGGAGACACATCTCCGATCAATAACCATTAGCGGGATCTGGAGATCCATAACAGCTCCCACATACTCAACGATGACTTCGTGATCGATAGAACCATTTACTATACGAAACCAATTCCCTTTGTCACGCGATACTCTACTTATCCGAGGTTTGATCGTCGGTATCTCCATACCTAGTTCTACATCGTTACTGATAAGTACTCTTTACTCGTTCCATGATATGTCATCCCTTGTGACCTAGTCACATGCTTGCAAGCTAACTAGATGACATTCCACCGAGAGGGCCTAGAGCATATCTATCCGTCATATGGATGGACAAATCCCAATCTTGGTCCATGCGCTTCAACACATACTTTCAGAATACCCAATGACACCTTTATAACCACCCGATTCTAAGCGGTGTTTGATGTCATCAAAGTATCCATCCGGTGATGGTGATTAACATAACCTCATGGTCGAAGGATTAGGTTACTATGCATTTGAAAATCTTGTAGCAAAACGAACTTAATGACTTGATCTTATGCTATGCTTACTATGGGTGTGTGTCCATCACATCATTCTCCTAATGATATGATCTTGTTATTAACGACATCCAATGTCCATGATCAGGAAACCATGATCATCCATTAATCAACAAGCTAGTTTAACAAGAGGCTTACTAGGGACTCTTTTATGTTTACAAAACACACAAGTATTAATGTTTCCGGTTAATACAATTATAGCATGGGATGTAAACATTTATTATAAACATAAAGATATAATAATAACCACTTTATTATTGCCTCTTGGGCATATCTCCAACAGTCTCCCACTTGCACTAGAGTCAATAATCTAGTTAAAACTTGTGCATTCAACACCTATGGCTTTACGGTGTTGTGTAGACGAGATTGCTAGTGGTAAACATAATCTTGGATCGACACTTTCAGTCCGTGTGTATTTGCATTTCCTTGCGTCTCACGCATTACTCATTCTCCAATGAGATGGCATTGTATAAATTTGGTCCTTTGGTGAGACCTTTAGTTCCTTGGGATTAAATCATGTTGATACAATTGTCATACAATGTATCTTCATAGTATTATCCCGCTATGAACCACACCTAGTTTGATAAAAAACTACTTGACGAAATGCCCTCATTTGTCGCTACAATAACAGTCATATACTTAGCCTTTTGTTGTAGTATCTGTCACAATGTTTTAACTTTGGTACTCAACCAAATCCGTTATGGAACTTCCTTTCCATTACATTGTGCCACCCACAGTTTAAATTGAGATAAACTTAATTTGTGACAAAACTAGTATCAATGCAACAATTTACAATGAACTATTTGTCACCACTATATAAATAATATATTCTTAGTTCTTCCAAAGATCATAGGAATATCCCTACTATTGTCCAATGATCATCTTATGAGTCATTCTGGTATATGCTCATAACATTTAGAGCATAGGACATATCTAGATGTGTACATATCAAAGAATGATTGATCAAAATATTCTTGTGATTTCACCAAGTGTCAAAACACTTGAATCTCGTGTCAACACACTTGAATCTTGATTCAGTCCTTTTCGTGCATCAAGAACCTTTCTTGTTGTTTCCATATTGAACTCATTCAACATCTTATCTATGTACATTTGGCAAAACCATATTAGCGCCTCAATCTATCCATATAGACATTGATGCCTAATTCTTGGGTTATGCCTAAGTCTTTCATCGAAATGAAATTCTTAACCTGTGTCAATAAAAGATACATCATTTCTAATCAACAATATGTCTTTCACATAATGTATTAGAAATATGTCTTAGCGCTCCCACTTAATTTCTTGCAAAATGCAAACATCTTCATCGTCTCTGATGAAATTAAACCTTTTAACGGTTTCATCACGGTAAAGATTCCAACTCTGTGATGCTCACTTTAACCATTGAAGTTTTGCATACTCTTTTAGCATCCTTTGAATTAACTGTTGGGTCCGCCGCATAGAAAACAAAAATTTCCTACGGTGTGAACTACACGCCAAGATCTATCTACAAGGTACAAAGCAAACGGATGGACATACATCCATAGAGAGCTTACCCTCGAAGACAACGAGCTTTGTTAACGAGTAGGAACTCGTGGTTGATGTAGTCGTACACTTGCCGATCTATCGTGAGGAAGTCCGAGCGCCGCAACTCAGCATCCAAGACTCGCATCACGTTCAAGCCACCGGACAACCCCCACCTCCTCGCTCCAGCGATCCAAATGAAGAAGCAACTCCTTCCATTTAAATGCCACAGAACATGTATCTCGCTAATCCGAGACCATGGGGGAATAATTCTAGAGGGGGAGAGAGATCCTTCACAAGGAGGTGTGTGGATGAAGGAGGGAATGGGTGGCCTTTTATAGGAGGAGGCGGGGTGCCCCCTCTCTCCATGGCCGGCGCATGGGGGGGTGACCCCTCACCTCCCCCATTCATGTGGTGGTAACTCCTCCACATTAAAATGCCTCTTCACAGTCCCTTTTAAAGTCTCCACTTTAAATTCATTAATTTTCTCCAAATTTTATGCTCTCTCATTTAATAACAACTCTTTTATTAAATTTTTTCAGAATTTTGTTAATTACTTTAATTAACAAACATTCACATATAGCCTTGCAATATTTCAATATCACATGCGTAACCACCTTCGCAATTTCACCGAAACAATTTACGGTTTCTATTGAAACAATTCTGCGCTTTGCAATTCTTTCTCGAAACATATGTGCTCCAAAATGGTGTCCGTAACTCTTAAGTGTGCCACCCTACGGTTCATGAATAATGCATGATCGAGACCCTTCTCCGATCAATAATCAGCGGGACACGGAGATCCGTCTCGACTCCTACACATTCAACGATGACTCGTGATCGTGAGAACCTTTAACGCTTGTAACTAAATCCCTTTGTCTCTCGATATATTACATGTCCGAGATTCGATCATCGGTATCTCCATACCTAGTTTGATCTCGTCACCGACATGCACTCTTTTCTTGTTCCCGTGATATAACATTCTAGTGATCACATCACTTGCTTGCAAGCTATCCTAATGCGATATCACCGAGAGGGCCCAGAGTATATCTATCCGTCATCTGGATTGAAAAATTCCACTCTTGATCCATGAGCCTCAACATAACACCTTCAGAAGTAATCGAACCCATCTTTATAGTCACCCATTACGGTGTGACGTTTGATGTTATCAAGGTACTCTTCCGGTGTTAGCAATTAACATGATCTCATGGTCTAAGGATAAAGATTACTTCGTATGATGTTATAGCAATATAAACACAATGACTTGATCGTAATGATATACTTTGGATGAATGTTCATCACATCATTCCACCAATGGTGTGATCTTGTTATTAACAACATCCAATGTCCATGATCAGGAAACCTTGATCATCCTGTTAATCAACAAGCTAGTCTATAAGAGAGGCATGACTAGGAACCCTTTTTGTTTATTAAACACACATGTATTGATGTTTCCTATCAATACAATTATAGCATGCAAAATAAACATCTATCATATACAAGGAATACATAATAAGAACTTTATTATTGCCTCTCAGGGCATATTTCCTTCAGTCTCCCACTTGCACTAGAGACAATAATCTAGTTCACATAGTGATAAATCTAACACCCATGGAGTTCTTGTGTTGATCATGTTTTGCCCTAGGGAGTACTTTAGTCAACGGATCTGCTACATTCAGGTCCGTGTGCACTTTACAAATCTTTATATCTCCATCCTTGACATGCTCGCGGATGGAGTGAAACCGGCGCTTAATATGCTTGGAATTCTTGTGAGATGTTGGTTCCTTTGCGTTGGCTATGGATCCATTGTTGTCACAATAGATCGGGTCCAACGCACTGGGAACCACACCCAGTTCCGTTATGAACTCCTTCATCCAAACCGCTTCTGTACCGCTTACAAGCGACAACATATTCCGCCTCCGTTGTTGATCTAGCCACCACAGGTTGTTTGGAGCTCCTCCAACTAACTGCTACTTTGTTCAAGAGAAATACGTATCCGGATTGAGACTTAGAGTCATCCGGATCAGTGTCAAAGCTAGCATCGACATAACACTTAGCGACTAGCTCTTCTTCACCTCCGTATATAAGAAACATATCCTTAGTTCTTCTCAAGTACTTAAGGATATTCTTGACCTCCATCCAGTGTTCCGAACCTAGATCAGATTGGCATCTACTAGTCAAACTAATAGCATGTGCCACATCGGGTCTTGTACATAGCATGGCATACATTATAGAGCCTATGGCTGAGGCATAGGGGATCTTATCCATTATCTCTCTTTCTTCCACCGTAGCCGGACTTTGAGTCTTACTCAATGTCTTGCCTTGCAACATAGGTAAGAACCCCTTCTTACTTCCGTCCATATTAAACTTCTTTAATATCTTATCAAGGTATGTACTCTACGATAGCCCAATTAGGCGTCTTGATCTATCTCTATAGATTTTAATGCCTAATATATATGAAGCTTCACCAAGGTCCTTCATCGAAAATTTGCTGTTTAGATAACTTTTAACACTGTTTAAAAGATCTAAATCATTTCCAATCAATAATATGTCATCCACATATAATATCAGAAATGCCACATTGCTCCCACTCACTTTCTTGTAAATACAAGCCTCTCCATAAGTTTGGACAAATCCAAACTGTTTGATCACCTCATCAAAGCGGAGATTCCAACTTCGTGATGCTTGCTTCAGTCCATAGATGGATCGCTGAAGTTTGCACACCATATTAGCATCCTTAGGATCGACAAAACCCTTAGGTTGTATCATATATAACTCTTCTTCAATATTACCATTGAGGAATGCAGTTTTGACATCCATCTACCATATTTCATAATCAAAATATGCAGCAATTGCTAACATAATCCTAACCGACTTAAGCATCGCTATGGGAGAGAATGTCTCATCGTAGTCAACTCCTTGAATTTGTCGAAACCCCTTTGCGACAAGTCGAGCCTTATAGATGGTCACATTACCATCAGCATCAGTTTTCCTTTTGAAAATCCATTTATTCTCAACGGCCTTTCGGTCGTGAGGTAAGTCCACCAAGTTCCAAACTTGGTTCTCGTACATGGATTCCATCTCGGAATTCATGGCTTCTAGCCATTTGTTGGAATCCGGGCTCATCATCGCTTCTTCATACGTCGCAGGGTCATCCATTTCATCAACCATGAAATTCACAACAGGAGTGCCGAACTGTTCAGGAGCTGCATGTGTCCTGCTTGACCTGCGAGGTTCGGTAGTGTCCTCTTTCGGAGTTTCATGATCAATATCATTAGCTCTCTCTTCATTAGGTGAAGTCAACTCCGAAACAACTTCTGGAGCTGCGCTACTCGCCATTTCATGAAGAGAAGGTTCAATAACCTCTTCGAGTTCTACCTTCCGACTACTCACACCTTTCGCGAGAAACTCCTTCTCAAGAAAGGATCCATTCTTGGCAACAAAGACCTTGCCCTCGGATCTGTGATAGAAGGTATACCCAATCGTTTCCTTAGGGTATCCTATGAAGACGCATTTTTCCGCTTTGGGTTCGAGTTTATCCGGTTAAAGTTTCTTCACATAAACATCGCATCCCCAAACCTTAAGAAATGACAGCTTAGGTTTGTTTCCAAACCATAATTCATACGGTGTCTTTTCAACGGATTTAGATGGTGCCCGATTTAAAGTGAATGCAGTTGTTTCCAGTGCATAACCCCAAAATGACAGTGGCAAGTCAGTCAGAGACATCATAGATCGAACCATATCCAATAAAGTATGATTACGATGTTCTGACACACCATTACGTTGTGGTGTTCCTAGCGTGAGTTGTGAAACTATTCCACAGTCTTTCATATGTGTGCTAAACTCGTAACTAAGATACTCTCCTCCACGGTCGGACCGCAGAAATTTGATCTTTCTGTTACGATGATTTTCCACTTCATTCTGAAATTCTTTGAACTTTTCAAAAGTTTCAGACTTGTGTTTCATCAAATAGATATACCCATATCTACTCAAATCATCCGTGAAAGTAACAAAATAACGATATCCACCTCGCACCGACACACTCATTGGTCCACACACATCAGTATGTATGATTTCCAATAGAAGTGTCGCCCGTTCCATTGAACCGGAAAACGCGTTCTAGTCATCTTGCCCATAAGGCATGGCTCACATGTATCAAATGATTCAAAATCAAGTGATTTCCAAAGTCCATCAGAATGGAGCTTCTTCATGCGTTTAACGCCAATATGACCTAGACGACAGTGCCACATATATGTAGATATATCATTATCAAGTTTAATCCTTTTAGCATCAACATTATGAATATGCGTAATACTGCTATCGAGATCCAACAGAAATAAACCATTCAACATAGGTGCATGACCATAAAAGATATTATTCATATAAATCGAACAACCATTGTTTTCAGACTTAAATGAATAACCGCTTTGCATCAAACACGATCCGGATACAATGTTCATGCTCAGTGCAGGCACCAAATAACAATTATTTAGGTTTATAACTAATCCCGATGGCATATGGAGAGGCAGCGTTCCGACGGCGATCACATCAACTCTTGATCCATTGCCGACCCGCATCGTGACCTCATCCCTTGCTAGTTGTCGCTTGTTTCGCAGCCCCTGAACCGAGTTACATATATTAGCAACCGATCCGTATCAAATACCCAGTGCTACTGAGTACTAGTCAAGTACACATCAATAACATGTATATCACATATACCTTTGTTTGCCTTGCGGACTTCTTGTCCGCCAAATACTTGGGGCGATTGCACTTCCAATGGCGATCCCCTTGCAATAGTAGCACTCGGTGTCGGACTTAGGGCCAGCTGGTTTCTTTTTCAGCGTGTGTGCAGACTTGCCACCCTTCTTTCCCTTGTGCTTTCCTTTCTTGTCCTTCTTGAAACCGGTGGTCCTATTGATCATCAACACTTGATGTTCTTTCCTAATCTCCACTTCTACAGTCTTAAGCATTGACAGAAGCTCGAGAAGAGACTTCTTCATGCCCTGCATATTATAGTTCATCACGAAGCTCTTGTAGCTAGGTGGCAGAGATTGGAGAACACGATGTATGCCTAAGTCAATGGGAATCGTTATTCCCAAGGACACAAGCTTATCGGCGTACCTAGACATTTTGAGTACCTGCTCACTAACGGAGTTGTTTTCCTCCATCATGCAGCTAAAGAACTTTTCTGTAGCATTATAACTCTCTACGGCAGCATGGGTATCGAAAATCATTTTCAATTCTCCCATGGTATCAAAGGCATTGCCATTTTCGAAACGCTTTCGAAGTTCTGGCTCTAGCCCATACAGTATGCCACAATGAACTAAGTTGTGGTCCTCCTGACGAGTTATATAGACGTTCTTTTCCTCGTCAGGGGCATCAGGAGCTAGTGGGGGGCCTAGCGGCGCATCTAGCACATATTGCTTTTGTGCAGCAGTGAGGAGAATCCTCAAATTCATAGCCTAGTTGGTGAAGTTGCTACCATTCGCAGCAAGATACCACTGTTGGGTCCGCAGCATAGAAAACAAAAAATTTCCTACGGTGTGAACTACACGTCAAGATCTATCTACTAGGTACAAAGCAAACAGGTGGACATACATCCATAGAGAACTTACCCTCGAAGACAACGAGCTTTGTTAACGAGTAGGAACTCGTGGTTTATGTAGTCGTACACTTGCCGATCTCAAGATCGTGAGGAAGTCCGAGCACCATCAGCAACTCAGGCATCCGCTTTTCACACGTTCAAGCCACCGAAAACCTCCACCTCCTTGCTCTAGCGATCCAGCGAAGCAAGAACTCCTTCCAGACGAAATGCCACCGGGAACATGTATCTCGCTAATCCGAGACCATGGGGGAATAATTCTAGAGGGGGAGAGAGATCCTTCACAAGGAGGTGTGTGGATGAAGGAGGGAATGGGTGGCCTTTTATAGGAGGAGGGGGGGGTGCCCCCTCTCTCCATGGCCGGCGCATGGGGTGACCCTCACCTCCCCATTCATGTGGTGGTAACTCCTCCACATTAAAATGCCTCTTCACATTCCCTTTTAAAGTCTCCACTTTAAATGCATTAAGTTTCTCCAAATTTAATGCTCTCTCATTTAATAAAACTCTTTTATTAAATTTATTCAGAATTTTGTTAATTACTTTAATTAACAAACATTCACATATAGCCCCTTGCAATATTTCAATATCACATGCAGAACCACCTTCGCAATTTCACCGAAACAATTTGCGGTTTCTATTGAAACAATTCCTCGCTTTGCAATTCTTTCGTCTGAAACATATGTGCTCCAAAATGGTGTCCGTAACTCTTAAGTGTGCCACCCTATGGTTCATGAATAATGTAGACATGATCGAGACCCTTCTCCGATCAATAATCGCAGCGGGACACGGAGATCCGTCGACTCCTACATATTCAACGATGACTCACTGATCGTGAGAACCTTTAACGCTTGTAACTAAATCCCTTTGTCTCTCGATATATTACATGTCCGAGATTCGATCATCGGTATCTCCATACCTAGTTTGATCTCTAATGACATGCACTCTTTTCTCGTTCCCGTGATATAACATTCTAGTGATCACATCACTTGCTTGCAAGCTATCCTAATGTGATATCACCGAGAGGGCCTAGAGTATATCTATCCGTCATCTGGATTGAAAAATTCCACTCTTGATCCATGAGCCTCAACATAACACCTTCGTAGCACTGAACCCATCTTTATAGTCACCCTGTTACGGTGTGACGTTTGATGTTATCAAGATACTCTTTCGGTGTTAGCAATTAACATGATCTCATGGTATAAGGATAAAGATTACTTTGTATGATGTTATAGCAATATAAACACAATGACTTGATCGTAATGCTATACTTCGGATGAATGTTCATCACATCATTCCACCAATGGTGTGATCTTGTTATTAACAACATCCAATGTCCATGATCAGGAAACCTTGATCATCCTGTTAATCAACAAGCTAGTCTATAAGAGAGGCATGACTAGGAACCCTTTTTGTTTATTAAACACACATGTATTGATGTTTCCTATCAATACAATTATAGCATGCAAAATAAACATCTATCATATACAAGGAATACATAATAACAACTTTATTATTGCCTCTCAGGGCATATTTCCTTCATTAACAAAACCCTTTGGATCATGTCATGGACATATCCTAGGTAACCATTCTATTAGAAGAACTTGTTTTGTTTGTTCAACTACCATATACCAAAATATATGTAGTGGTTGCTACATTAATCCGTCCAGACTAAATATCGCTATGAAAGATCAAATCTTATCATAGTCAATTCCTTGAACATTGTCGTAAACTCTTTCCGACATGTCGACTATTTCATAGATGTGAAACATCCATGTCTATTTCTTTATAGATCCATATACGACTGTAAGGTCTTGCACCTTTCCAGAGGGTCTTCCAAATTCAAAGCTTGATTTCTCGTGTATGGAATTATCACGGATTTTATGGCTTCAAGCCACTTAACGAAGTCAGGGCCCACCATTGCTTCTTTGCATGTAGTCGGTTCATCATTGTCAAACAACAATGATTTAACTCTCAAATCTTGGCATTTGATTACTTACCCGACCTACTTGGTTCAATAGGAACTTAGATCCCCGTGACCACATCCTTTGAGGCACGTGAGCCATGAGCATTGTTGCTGCCTCCGGGACACTTACCGACCGACGCCAAGAACTCAACATATTAGCCAAGGTTCAACAACCTTGTCAAAATTCTATTGTACTCCCACTTGACTTTTCACCAAAAATTCCTTCTCAAGAAACTCGACACTCTAAGCGATAAACAATTTTGTCTTCGGTGTTATGGAGGAATACCCAATGGTTATTCGAAATAACCTAAAAAGACATGCTCATCCGACTTTGGTTGTAAACACTTTACTTATGCCTAGCATACCAAAAATTTAAGAAAGGACAACCTGGGTTTTATCCCAAACCATGACTTATATGGTGTCATTTCAACGGATCACGATGGAGCTCGTTTCAGTGTAAAAGCGGTAGTCACTAAAGCTTTAATCTTTTAAAATATAATGGCAGTTTTATAAATGACACCTTTGATCTTATCATGTCAAACAAGGTTTCATTACATATCTTGAACACTCCATACTCCGATGGTGTTTTGGGAAATGCAAATCCATGGAACGATTCCTCAAATCTTAGGTGTTTTGCTAAACTTGTAACTCAAACATCTTTCTTTATGATCCAATCATAAACTTTTTTTATTTTCTTGTTACAATAATTTTCCACTTCATCTTGAAAGTCTTTGAACATTTTCAAATGTTTCATACTTCTTCCTTATTGAGTAAGTATAAACATATACTCACTCAAATCTTCGGAGCAAGCATATGAAGTTGAAATCCATCGCCCACGATAACACATAATAAACTATATACATCAATATGTACAAATTCCAATCAGTTAGTCGTCCGTTCCTCTTTTGGCCTACGAACGGAGTTTTGATTATCTCCAAGAAAGTATCACAAGCGTCATTTGATCAAAATCAAAGACTCCAAAAATCCATCAACATGGAGTTTCTTCATGTATCTCTTTCAATATAATTTAAACGACGATGTCACTTTGCAAGTGATCTTTCAATCTTTTGTCTTACGACATTTTAGCATTAGTTTTATGGTCGTTATTTCTCCAACCAGACTTGTATATCATCCATCTATTATGGAATACGGTAATTATTTGAACAACCTTTTGTCGTCATAATACCTGATCAAAATAACAATTATTGAAACAAATCTTGAAGGCAAGCTTTGATGTTTAACGCGCAACACAACAACCCTTTGTTTGTTTTCGATGAACATCATCACATATTCTCTTTCTAGTTACTTAGGCCATTGCAGTTCATGAATTGTGTTGTCCTGTATGACACTTCATACCAACCATTTCGGTATCCAATACCGCAGAACCACATTGTTTAACAACCAAGGAATACAGCCATAACATGTATCTTTTATATACCTAAGTTGGATATCTCCAATCTTTTCTTTTCTGCCAAATATTTTATAGATTCTCTTTCAACAATTCCTTTTCTTTTAAAAGAATCTATCAACATCAATAGTGGTGTCATTCACATGACACATAGTACAAAGTGTGTATAGTCAAATACTAATACCTTTGGACTTGCACTTTGAAGTGGATCACCTTCATCAAATGTTTGGCATTCTTTCAAAAATCCATTCTTTAGTAATCTTTTAGTGTAGTAAACATTTTACTTACATCTTCTATTCATCCTTATCATGACAACTTTCATGATCAAGCTGCTATAGCTTATAAAGGTGAATTGCGAGTATAATGTTTCTTTTCCAAAACCTTTTGGAGGATTAGGACGACTAGCGTCTTCAACCTTCACAAATTCTCATCAAATATGATGACGTATACTCTATCATGTTGTAACCAATACATTGTTTTAGATATCGCAATACCTTTCACTTATGATGGTTTCTGAAACATTGCTTTCAGCTCTTAGATAAACTTGATATTAAAAACAATCTTTTGAGTATCAAGAATCATGGAGGCAAACATGATACATTAGATACTAACACTGGAATCGTTACTCTTGATTTAATACTGTTTATTAAACTTCACAGAGTAAACGGAGTTTGCTGAAGGTTTGCAACTAGACATTTAAACTTTAGATTGACACTCAAAACAATACGATACCAGTTCGTAAAGCAAATATCCAGAATTTCTGTAGTTCCACTATCTCAACTATAACTAAGCGTAAGGTGGTGAACGGATGCCAATGACTACAACAAACTATACAAATTCACTTTGATTGTGTTTATGATAAATTGAGTTTGACTAATCCAAATTACAAATGAACTCCCACTCAAAACAACATCCCTCGAGTTGTTTTAGTGATTACACGAACCAAATCCACTACACCAAGTCCGATCATCACGTGAGATGATGTAGCTTTAAAGGCGAACAATCAACATGTTCATCATATCATCCATATGACTCATGCTTTACCTTTCGGTATTCCGTGTTCCGAGACCATGTCTGTACATGCTAGGCTCGTCAAGGTTAACCTTAGTATCTGCATGTGCAAATCTGGCTTGCACCCGTCGTATGCACACGTAGAATCTATCACACCCGATCATCACGAGATGCTTCGAAACGACGAGTCTTAGCAACGGTGTCTACCAAGGACGAACACTTTATTACTTGATATTTAGTGAGAGTGATCATCTTATAATGCTACCGTCGCGATCTAAGCAATACAAGATGCATAAAGGATTAACATCACAGGCAATTCATAATTAGTGTGATATGATATGGCCCTTTCTTCTTCTGCCTTTGATCTCCATCTCCAAAGCACGGACATGATCTCCATCATCACCAGCATGGCGTCAAGGTCAGTGGCGCCGCTTCATGGTTGTCCATCATCACTAGCAACTATTACAACTACTTGGAATAAAGCTATTACAAGATGAATAGACACGCAGGTCTTAACAGAATTAAAGACAACCATTAGGCTCCTGCCGGTTGCCATGTTACAATAAGGATCATTGCATACATAAAATATAATCTCATCACATGATGGCCATATCACATCACAAAACCCCTGCAAAAACAAGTTAGACGCCTCTAATTTTCTTTGCATGTTTTACGTGGTTTGGGGCTTTCGCATAAGACCGATCTTACCTACGAACAAGAACCACAACGCTGATACAAGTGTTGTCAGATGCTAATTGTAAATTGGATCTTAACTATGGTGGGAGAGACAGACACCCACAAAGCCACTTGTGTAAAGCAAGTTACACGTCAAGCGTGGAGCAAGTCTCATGTGCGATGACATGTAAGGTTAGCCCGAGCCGCTTCATCCCACCATACCGCAAGATGCAAAGTACACGCTAAGACACCGACAAAAAAAGCATCAATGCCCACAAAAACATTATGTTCTACTCGTGCAACAGATCTACGCATAGACACGGCTCTGATACCACTAATGGGTTCGTAGCATGGAAAACAAAAAAATTCTACCGCAAGAACGAACAAAACCTAGATCTAATCTAGATAAAAGCCAAGATCTAATCTATTAGACATGTGCAACGAGATAGATCTGTACTAACCCTTGTATATCCGAAAGCATTACGAGATCGGATCTCGTGGTTGATGTAGTCGATCACTTGCCGATCTCAAGATCGAGTAGACGATCCTTCCATGGCGTTCCGGCGCTTCCATGATCGGTCATCGTCTGAGTCGGCAGACGTTCCTCTCAATTGCCAAATGACGTGGAGGTAGTAGATCTCCACGGAATCCCCAGACGACGGCGTGGTGGTGGAGTAGAGAATTGCAGGGCCGCCTAAGCAAGAGGGAAGGAGGAGGAGAGAGGCGGCTAGGGTTTGAGGATTGGAGGGGGCCATGGGGTGGCGCCTCCACCCCTCTATTTAAAGGAGGGAGGCGCCATGGGGAGGTCGAGTCCTTGTAGGACTCCCCTCTCCCTTGGCCGGCGGATCAAGGAGGTGGGGGGAGAGTCCTACTCCCCCACGAATCCTTGTCTTGCCCCACAAGGATTCCTTGATCCTTTCTTGGTTTTCAAGTAAACTCCAAGAAATCTTCTAGAACCTTCCGGAACATTCCGAAACCTTCTAGAATCCCCATACAAATACTCCGGAACATTTCCTAACTTAGAAAATGATCCCCAATATATGAATCTTATTCCCCGGACAATTCCGGATCTCCTCATGATGTCCCGGATCCAATCCGAGACTCCGAACAACATTCGGTCTCCAACACACATTCCATATCTACTTAAAACAACTTCGAACCTTAAGTGTGTCACCCTACGGTTCGTGAACATGTAGACATGATGGAGACACATCTCCGATCAATAACCATTAGCGGGATCTGGAGATCCATAATAGCTCCCACATACTCAACGATGACTTCGTGATCGATAGAACCATTTACCATACGAAACCAATTCCCTTTGTCACGCGATACTCTACTTATCCAAGGTTTGATCGTCGGTATCTCCATACCTAGTTCTACCTCGTTACTGGTAAGTACTCTTTACTCGTTCCATGATATATCATCCCTTGTGACCTAGTCACATGCTTGCAAGCTAACTAGATGACATTCCACCGAGAGGGCCCAGAGCATATCTATCCGTCATATGGATGGACAAATCTCAATCTTGGTCCATGCGCTTCAACACATACCCAATGTAACCTTTATAACCACCCAGTTACGAAGCGGTGTTTGATGTCATCAAAGTATCCATCCGGTGATGGTGATTAACATAACCTCATGGTCGAAGGATTAGGTTACTATGCATTTGAAAAGCTTGTAGCAAAACGAACTTAATGACTTGATTTTATGCTATGCTTACTATGGGTGTATGTCCATCACATCATTCTCCTAATGATATGATCTTGTTATTAACGACATCCAATGTCCATGATCAGGAAACCATGATCATCCATTAATCAACAAGCTAGTTTAACAAGAGGCTTACTAGGGACTCTTTTATGTTTACAAAACACACAAGTATTAATGTTTCCGGTTAATACAATTATAGCATGGGATGTAAACATTTATTATAAACATAAAGATATAATAATAACCACTTTATTATTGCCTCTTGGGCATATCTCCAACAGTAACCTCTATCTAGACCATTTAGATACTTTATGGTGCTAAATGATGCATCTACTAGATGGTCATATGTGTGTTTATTATTAGCACGTAACCATGCCTTTGCCAAATTAATTGCTCAAATTATTAAATTAAGAGCAAATCATCCTGAACACAGGATTAAAACAATAAGAATGAATAATGCAGCTGAATTTAGTTCATACGCATTTAATGATTATTGTATGGTATTAGGTATTCAAATAGAACATTCTGTACCTTATGTGCATATTTAAAATGGGTTGGCAGAATCTTTAATCAAAAGAGTAAGATTAATTGTTAGACCATTATTGCAGAATTGCAATTTACCAACCTCTTGTTGGGGACATGCGGTTTTACACGCCACAGATCAGATACCAGTCAGACCAACGGGATATCATGAAACTTTCCTGTTTTAAATAGTATGAGGCAATCAGTCCCACCTGCGAAAATTCGGTTGTGCTGTATACATACCGATATCACCACTGCAGCGTACCTCCATGGCCCCCCATAGAAAATTAGGAATCTATGTGGGATATAACTTTCCATTAATTATAAAATATTTAGAACCCCTAACAAGGGGCCTTTTTATAGCCCGATACGCTGATTCAATTTTTGATGAGGATCATTTCCCGACATTAAGGGAGAAACATACCACAAAGAATGCCAGGAAATAGATTGGAATGTAACATGCATCCAATTCTTTGATCCACGTACTAAAGAATCTTAATCCGAAGTTAAGAGAATAATAAATTTGCAACACTTTGCAAACAACTTGCTAGACGCCTTTACTGATCGCAAAGGTGTCACTAAATCATAGATCCTTGCAGTTAATGCACCAGAACGAGTAGAGGTACCAAATAAAACTTCTCAACTCCCAAGTGCAAATAGAAGGGGGAGAAATCTGGTCTCAAGGGAAAAAGGCTTCTCTAAAGCCACCGCGGAAACAAAGAAAATCTATGACGGTAAATGCAAATCAACCTGAAGTTGATAGACACCAAGATGATGTTCAACATCAAGAAACTAGTATAAATATGCACACAAATTCTAATGGTGGGACATCGAAACAACCAGGCTCCGTTGTTATGGGAAATCACACGGTGCCCGAAGAAATTAATGAAATTTTCATAAACTATATCGATTCGGGAGAATCATATAATAAAAAGACTACACTTGTCGACACATATTTCTCCACTAAAATTGCTAAAACCCTTCAACTGGATCCAGAGCCAAAATCTATGAAATGTGCCTGAAGCGCTCGGATTGGCCTAAATGAAAGGAGGCAATTGAGGCAGAATTGCGCTCTCTTAACAAAAGAGAGGCATTCTCTAAAGTAATACCTAGTCCTCATAAAGTCTTCCCTGTGGGAGCTAAATGGGTTTTTGTTCGAAAGAGGAACAAAAACAATGAGGTGGTGAGATATAAAGAGAGGCTAGTATCACAAGGGTTTACGCAGAGACCCGTTATCGACTATGACGATACATATTGTGTAATGAGTGGAATTATGTTTCGATACTTAATATTATTGGCAGTAAAAATGAATTTATCAATGCAGTTAATGGATGTAGTAACCGCTTATCAATATGGGTCACTCGATATGGATATTTATATGAAAGTCCCTGATGGACTTAAATTTTGAATCCATACATAAATCGCAAAATGTATTGTGTGAAATTACAAAAGTCACTCTATGGCCTAAAGAAGTCGGGTAAAATGTGGTATAACCGGCTTAGTGAGTTCCTTATCCATAAAGGATACTCAAATAATGATGATTGCCCATGCGTTTTCATAAAGAAATCCTCAAAAGGATTTTGCATCATCTCCGTATATGTTGATAACCTCAACATCATTGGCAACGCAACAGATATAACTGTAGCACGCAATCATTTAATGACGGAGTTTGAGATGAAAGATTTGGAAAAAACCAAATTTTTCTTAGGTTTATAACTTGAGCACCTTCTCTCAGGAATACTCACTTATCAGCCTGCATATATTCAAAAAGTTTTGGAAAAATTCAATATGGATAAATGATATCCATCCAAAACATCCATAGTTGTCAGTTCTCTTGATAAGGAAAAGGATCGTTTTGGACCTAGGGATGATAACGAAGATGTATTGGGACTTGAGTTCCCATACCCTAGTGTCATAGGAGCACTAATGTACCTTGCTAATTGTAGTAGACCAGATATTGCCTTTGTAGTAAATTTACTGGCTAGACATAGTGCATCTCCCACAAAATGCCATTGGGCTGGAGTAAAGAACATCTTCAGATATTTACAAGGTACTAAAGATCTTGGTTTATTCTATCAGAAAATGTTAGCTTTTGAACAAGTAAATAATGAAGAACGAAAAAAATCGCATTAAAGGAGGACACAAATTTAACGTGGAAAAACCTCTCCAACAAAGAGAGGAAAAAACCACGGACGTCGGCCAGCAAAACTTCACTATAACGGGGAGTGTTTACACAACACTGGAGATTTTCACATATGCAACTTATCCCAGCCGGCGGCTTACAAGAGGTTTATATAGCGGTGGTAACCTAGGTCATCAACGATCCGTACGATCCGCTTCGGCCAAGCCTCTAGCGACAGGTCTCGCTCCGCTCCGTCAGAAGTTGACCTTTACTTTATAGAATTTGGATCAACAAATAACAGAAAAATTAAGAGATGACTTTGACTGGCTATAATGATGCTGACTATCTTTCTGATCCCCATAATGCTAGATCATAAACAGGATTTGTATTTTTATACGGTGGAACTGCTATTTCATGGAAATCTATAAAACAGACTCTAGGTGCAACTTCCACTAACCTCTCTGAAATAATTGCATTATATGAAGCCCCACGAGAGTGTGTATGGCTTCGCAGAGTGATTAATCATATACAAACATCATGCGGTATCGGTTTATTGGAATCACAAACCATTATGTATGAGGATAATGCCGCATGTGTTACTCAAATGCATATGAGATACATTAAAAGTAATATTACATAACATATTGCTCCAAATCTGTTTTTTCCTCATGAATTACAGAAAAATGAAGAAATTGATATTTTCCAAACAAAATCTTATGACAATCTTGCAGATTTGTTCACTAAGTCTTTACCAACAGCTGCATTTCAAAAATGCATTCATGGAATTAGTATGAGACGACTTTGAAATTTGCAAAGTTCAGGGGGAGAAATCACCTAGGACTGAACTTAGTATTTATCAACCGAAAATAATATATTGTACTCTTCCCTTACGAGTTCTCCAACGGATTTATCATTTAGGTTTTAATGATACAATTATTATACCAACATGATTTCTCCTTATATTTTTCCTACAGGATTATGGAGACCATAGCTTGTATAATTTCAAGTTTTCAAGAATAAGGACTATCAAGACTTTCCAGTACTCGGAGTGCTATGGAGAATTTCAACACATGAAAACCTTCATAGACAACGTTGTCCAAGGAGGAGTGTTAGGAATTAATTAGCGTAGAATAATTAATAGATTTGTCCAACCGTTGTAATAGCGAACAGTCACGATGTCTTTTAGAAAGGACGCCAATCACCATAACCAACATTGTACCCATTCGTTTAGGCCATATAAATACCCGAACGATTCTATCAATAAAGCATTCATTCCCTTCAATCTCTGTTTACTTTCTCAATAAGTACTAGAGCCACACAATGAGAGTTTTCTAGAGTTTGCCTCCGTGGCGTCTGGCGATATGCCCTTCTCCCTCTTCTTCTCCCCCAAATACCTCTAATTTCCAACTTCAATCTCCCTTTTGCTGCCCGATTCTTCGCTCTCCAGCTCCGATCCTCCCCATTCCTCAATCCATCGATCCATTTTTGCATCCTCTCTCCTCCCAACCGCCAAGACCTTTCTCTGTTGTCCCGACTCCCACCTTCTCTTTCAATCCTTCGATTCAGGCTTGTTCTTTCTCTCCCAAACTCTACTTTTCGTCTGGTCTGCCCTGCTCCCATCTGGATTCTGTTATTCTAGAGCAGATCCAGGCTGGTTTTAGCCCGTCGGCTCCTCTAGCGACACGTAGACTACTAGCAGCTCGTGCGCCCCTGCTGAATCAAGCAAAGTCTTAGGTGCTTCTTTAGCCACAGCTGCTAGAATTGGCCGTCACGCGAGTGGTTTTTCTAACGATTTTGCAAGATCTATGAAGGGCTGCTCACCTCTATTTGATTGTTGATCAAGGTTAGCCTATTCTGTCTTACATTTCTTTGTTGGATGTACTCTATGCCAGTCAATTCCTCCTCAAGACAAATTGGATTGCCAGTATTGTGGTACACATAGAGGTATGATGAAACTCCTGAGTCTGAACTATCGCGGATGTGGAAAGGATGAAGCAGTGCCTGAACTCCGCAATATTATTCAGTGTCATCGACCAGATGTAGTGTTCCTGATGGAAACTAAACTAAATGACCGAAACTGCGAGCGCTTGCGGTGGAGGTTAGGCTTTCCCCATGGCATTTGTGTTAAATCTCAGGGAAGAAGCGGAGGTTTAGCTATGATGTGGAAAAGGGATATCAGTGTCACCCTAAAATCATTAGATAAATCTCATATTGATGTCTTTATATTTTTGTATGAGCCAGGAGCAAAAGAGTTTAGAATAACTGGCTTCTATGGTGACCCACGTCAGGAGTATAGAAAGGATAGCTGGCATCTGATGAAATATCTAAGAAGAAAATTTAGAATCCCCTGGTTATGCGTTGGTGATTTCAATGATATCTTGTCGCAAGCAGAATATTTTGGCATGGGAGAGCGAAGTGAATGGCAAATGGATGGATTCAGGGATGCTCTTGATTATTGCAAATTCATTGACTTGGGTTATGTTGGTTTACCATACACTTGGGACAACCGACAAGAAGGCAACCATAATGTTAAAGTCAGACTAGTAGAGCTTTAGCAGATGAAGACTTTGCGAATTTATTTGAAGGCACTTGGGTCCAACATATACAGAACACAATTTCTGATCATTGTGACCTTCTTGTGGAGATAAATAAAACATCTCGACAACAACATGAGAAGATAGGACCATCCCTCTTCCGATATGAGAATATGTGGCGGTCCCATGAAGACTATGAGCACATTGTATCTACAGCGTGGAGACAAATGCCCAAACCAGACCCGAGTCAGATATCTTCAGCCCTTCGGGAGGTACAAGGAAATATTCAACATCGGAGTTTTCAAACTTTTGGATCAGTCCGAAAGAACCTGAAGAACCTCCGCAAAGGGTTGGAGATCATCCGGGGAAGCTCTCTCTATACTGGACCAACAGATAGAGAGAGATATGTGATTCGGGAAATGAATAAAATGCTTGGACATGAAGAAACAATGATGAGGCAACGCGCCCGTATTTACTGGCTGCGAGATGGTGACCGTAACACGGCTTTTTTCCATGCTGTGGAAAAACAACGTGCGCGCCAAAACAGAATTGGACCACTAACTCGTGAAGATGGATCACTTGCCACCTCTCAAAAGGAGTTGGAAACTCTTGTTGAACAATTTTACATTCGATTATTCACTGCCCAGAAAGACCTTGACCCCTCTGTAATCACCCGCTGTATGGCTAGAAAGATTACAAAGGAAATGAATGAATTTCTAGATGCTCCCTTCCTTGCGGATGAAGTGTCTAAAGTGATATTTATGATGCATCCAAACAAAAGCCCCGAATATTGATGGCTTCATAGCTGGCTTTTTTCAAAAGCATTGGGACATGCTTAGAGAATCGGTTACTACAGCAGTTCTAGACTTTCTAAATGGCGGAGACATGAATGAGGAGATCAATAGAACCATACTAGTTCTTATTCCCAAAGTAAAACATCCTCGGACCCCAACTGAGTATCAACCTATTGCTCTCTGCAATGTTATTTACAAAATTTGTTCAAAGGTACTTGCAAATCGCTTGATAATCATTTTGGATGATATAATAGCAGAAGAACAAAGTGCTTTCATCCCTGGACGACTCATCTCTGGTAATGTGCTTACATCTTATGAATGCATCCACTATCTTAAGAAGAAAAAGGGAAAAATGGAGCATGTGCCATCAAGCTTGATATGACAAAAGCCTATGATTGGGTGGCACTACAAGAAATGTGTTGACTAGTGACCTTTTCTTAATTACTATGGATTTTTTGGTCATAGATCTATGACCATTCCGAATCAAATGGTCGTAGGGCATTTTGGAGGGTCCAAAACATGAAAAACTACGACCTTTATTGTCAGAAAAGTCATAACTTGCTTACACCAGTTGGTCATAACATAGATAACACCTGTCTACGACCTTTATTTTAAGCGATTACGACCAATTTAAATGGTCATGGCAACTCATACACGATGTCTTAAAGTGACTTGTCAGCCACCTCACTTTTCCGTCTACGTGTCATGTCCATATATCCACTTTTGCTTATGTGTCTAGATAACACTAGATTTAAATCTACCACTAACATATGGGACCAATAGCCAAGTGGCATTACACGGTTATCCAATGACATGTGACACCTAACTCCCACGTGGCACTATTGATGAATAGCATCTCAACCGTCTACATGACCAACATCGAACGACCCAATTTTCACTCCCACTCAAACAGTGTCACAATGTGTACCTGTCTATATACATTAGCCGGGAAACCAAATTCAGAAAAATGTTCGCGGGGAGACCAAAATATCGCCAAGTCCCCTTCCGCATCTCGCAAACCCTAACAGTCGCCTTCTTCTCTCGTCCTGCTGTCGCCGCCCGCAGGTCCACATCGCGCGGCCTCCCAGTCCCAAACCCCTAGCACCACCACCACCCACCACTTTTCTTCTCTCTCCAATCCCACCGCTTGGCTCCCCCATCCGCGCCCCTCTTGTTCTCCTACTCCATCTGCCGCCTCCACCTCCCGAACACCTACACACCGCAAAACCTAGATCACCAGGGCACACAGGAGGTGCAACACGAAGGGCACGAGGAGGACGCCGGGGTATGCCGGTATTTTGCGGTCGCTCATCATCGTCTAGTGGCGGCGTCATGGAGGAAGCACATCGAGCCACGAGGCCTCTGGCACCGGCGGACTACGCGGGATGCGAGCAGCCAGAGCCAGCAGGTTCGTCGGGCCGGTTGCGGACGCCGCTGACTCTGCTGCGGGTGGGGTCGTGGCCGTGAGTGACGCCATGCCATGAGAGGTCGTCTCACGGGAAGGACAGGCTGGTGCTCGCCCCACCGCGCTGATTGGCGACGGGCGACTTCACCTCTGGCGACTTCACGGGAGGGAGGTCGTGGACGTGTACAGCTCTGCAGGTTCTCTGTCAAGGTATATGGGTCTGATGTCGATGCACCCCTTAGTTTGCCAGTTTGGTGACATGATCTGTACTAGGAAATTACAATTTATCTCAAATGCTGGTTGTCCATCTGCTCCCATAACTGTGTAGTGGAAGGGAAGACGATCTTCGAACATTGTGAAATGTAGCATATTTTCCTATTTGAGGAACACTAGTTTTACATGCCACATAGAACAAATGTAGCTTAAGCCTGAAGTGGTTTGATACAACCGTCGCTCTGGTCTATAATGTTGGGCATGTGTCTTGTGTCATCTAGAACTACTAAAGCCCTTGATCTTTGTTGTTTAATTGGTAGCTCTAAAATAACTATCTCCATGATGTCCACAGACCGAGTCAATTTTTTTTTTCTGTTGTTTATCTTGCACCTTAGCTTGGTACAAACAATTGTGGTCTGATCTACAGATAAGAGGTGGAGGCCAAGTGTGGACACAGTTGTAGGTTGTCAGCAACAAGTATTCTAGATTACAAAGACAACATGGTTGAAGACGATTGCTTCACACTAAAGCGGGTTGAGGAACTTGGTCAGAAATCATGGACTTAGAAAATCTGAAAGTGGCAAGGTATATGCTAGTAGAATTATAGAAGCCTGCATGTATGTTCAGATGGATGTACATTCATACTAAATAATATTATTTTTTGCATATGAGATTTGGTCTACGTGATGAAGCTAGTAGAATTACAAAAGCATGTATGTTCATATCAATGTGCCCATGTTATATGGTTTGTTGTATACTAGCAGCTACAACTTTTATCTGAGGGATGATGCACACAACACATGCTTCCGAACTAAGTTTAATTAAGATTGTATGTTTTCCATGTTGGCCAGCCAACCAGATCACCACCCATCTTACTTCGGGTACTCTTTCAAGTACTTAAAAGCACTCATGTGTATGTGTTGTATAGCTGTATTATTGGTCCAGAACAATCTTATTGGTAATTGCTTGGTTGCTCATCGATAGTAATGACTCCTGTAGCTAAGCATAAGTACATCTAGATTGCTGTGTAGGTGAATTTGAGTTCAGCCATCAGGATCCTATTAACTAGTTACTGACCACATACGTGTCTTGCCATTCTAGGCATCTTCGGGAAGCACAAGACGCGGTAGCAACTGCCGAGGCACAGGCAGTGGCAGTCAGCATCCAGCGAGGGCGAGGATACCAACCAAACCGAGAAGGTGGATCTCCTTTTTCCTGTTTACGTATGGTCAAGTACAACTCAGTTTTATTAAGTATCAACTACTAAATATGCCCTGTTTATGCATTGTTTTGGAGCTTTTAAAAATATTGCACCCTCGTGCTTTTGCATAGCTTAACATGTTCTTTTGTTGTTACCAGATATTAAGTGGTGTTCCTCTCCTTTACAAGAGCTGCAGTCTTATGTTTGAAGAAGCTCGTAGTCTGAGTTTTGAAGTCTGAAGTCAGAGCCAGATTTTAGATCGCAGTATTACTATGTTAGATAAGGATTATGGGATGATTATAATAGAAATTGTTTTGTTGTTACTTAAAAGTGTTCGATCTGTTATATTGTGTATTTGAAATATTTGTTGTTTTAAACAATGCAAAACTATAAGCTATGAGAAATTGAAATCTGATGAGTGGGTACCGTAGGAATTTGAATGCTGACTAGCGGACCTGTGTGGAACTTATGCCTGACTAGTAGGGCCTAGTAGTTAATTGCCACTAACAAGTAGAACCCATCTGACATGTGGGACCAATTGTAAATTAAATCGAAAAAATGAAAATGTTGGGTCAACAAAATTTTCACGGCCAAATATATGTGCCTGTCCCATATAATAAATGGATAGTAAAATCCAAGGCTTAGAAAACAAAAGGCTAGAATTGTTGGGCTAGCCCATGTAAAGCACCGAATTGGGCCAGGCTGAATTTGATCAATGACCATCTGATTTGGTCATAGATTTACCACGTAGGATCGGCCACGTAGGATCTTACGTGGACAGGGTAGATAGCCCATGACCAATTTTTTTGGTCATAAGTTCTATGACCATCTATTTTGGTCATAACTGTCCATAACAAATTGAAAAAAAGGTCGTTAGCTGTCTATAGTGACCCTCGTTATGTGACCTACTGTTTTTGGTCATAGATGAATTACTATGACCTTTCTATGACCAATATTTAGGGTCACCAGTTAGCACATTCCTTGTAGTGTGGAGTGGAGGTACCTTGAAAAAATAATGCGCACTATGGGATTTAGTAGCAAGTGGACAGAGCGAATCATCCAGTGTGTCCACACGGTCTCCTTCTCCGTTCGAGTAAATGGTCATAATACCAATTTATTCAAACCGACTAGAGGAATCCGACAAGATGATCCCATCTCCCCATATTTGTTCCTCTTATGTGCTGATGTTCTCTCTTCTCTGTTAAAGAATACAGGGCCGCAATATTTATCGAGAGGAATTCGTGTGGGAATTCATGCACCATGGGTGTCTCATCTCCTCTTCGCTGATGATTGTATAATCTTTTCTGAAGCATCCAAAAAAGGAGTAGACCGTATCAAATCCATCCTTGAGGCCTACAATTTGGGCTCTCGACAATTGGTAAATAAGGAAAAATCTGCTATCTTCTTTAGTACAAATTGCACCAATGATATGATGCAGGAGGTGCATGATAGCTTACAAATAAAGACTAAAGCATTGGGAGAAAAGTATCTTGGTCTTCCAACGGCGGTAGGACGCTCTACAAAAGAAGCTTTTGAACGTATTCCTGAGTGGGTCTAGTCTCTTGTATCAGGATGGTGTGAGCGGAAATTAAGCAATGCAGCCCGTGAAGTTCTCCTCAAGTCCATCGCTCAAGCTATCCCCATATATTCCATGAGTTGCTTCAAATTGAGCCCTCAAACTTGCAACAAAATCCGATCATCAATGGCTGCTTACTTTTGGGGAGGTGATCAGGACAAAAGGAAAATGCATTGGCTCAACTGGAATGAGATGACTAGATCAAAACTAAATGGAGGAATGGGTTTCCGGGACTTACAAAAATTTAATTTGTCTCTCCTGGGAAAACAAGGATGGAGATTACTAACAAAACCTAATACTCTATGCGCCATAGTGCTGAAAGGTGAGTACTTTCCACACACGGATTTCATGCACGCAACTAAAGGAAAACATTCATCTCATACTTGGTGTGCTTTAATGAGTGGTTGTCGTAGAGCACTAGAGTTGGGTTTGATAAAAAGAGTTGGATCAGGAATATCTATTAACATATGGACCGATAATTGGATACCATCAAACCTTTCCTTGCGCCCAATTTGGAGACCACAAGATACCAATTTGAATAAAGTTGCGGAACTGATACATCCAGTGAACAAAACTTGGAAGGAGAATCTGATTAGGAACACCTTTTTGCTGCCAGATGCGGATGCTATTATTCGAATCCAACTTGGCCAACATGAGGACGACATTATTGCTTGGGCCTTTGAGAAATATGGTATGTACTCTGTTCGATCAGCTTATCATCGGCTAACATCTGTTGATGAGGCTCCCGATAATGCCTCGACATCAAGAGGGCGTGATCACCCAATATGGCATAAATGATGGCAACTCAAAACGACAACAAAAGTTAGACATTTTTGGTGGCGTTACCTGCATGGCTTTATTCCGACCATGGGTATTCTAAAACGACGACACATTGAACAAAACGAAAACTGCACCTTTTGTGGCGATAGTGATGAAACCATCTTTCATGCTCTGTTTTCTTGCCCGAGTGTCAATGCTGTTTGGTCAGCTCTAAAGGAGGCTACAGGTGTAAAACTTCCTCATTTGCATCATATTACTTAGGCCTCAGACATATTGGATGGAAAGCTGTATAATTCTTTCGAAGCAACTATCATTGCAGCGAGCATACTTCATATGGACGAGCAGATGTAGAGCCAAGAAAGGACAAACCCTGTTCTCCCCAAGTCATACAGCTGTGTGGGTAAGTGAGGTGGTACAGGAAACATGCTATCAGAACAGGCCGATACCTCTTTCATCATTAGTATCTTCCTGTTGGAGGCCGCCGACAGGTACGACAATCAAGATCAATGCAGATGCTTCGTTCAACCATGTTTTGGCCTCAGGTGCGACAGGTGTCGTAGCTCGTGATTCAAATGGTCGATTTATCGCTGCAAGGTGTGTCAGATATGACACTTTGCCTAATGTTTTAGCTGCTGAAGCTAACGCATGCAGAGATGAGGTGGAACTTGCTGTTAGCCTGCGAAGGAAAAATATAGTGCTAGAGACCGATTGCTCGAACTTCGTCAACCTATGGAAAATAACAGGCAATCAACGTCCCGAGATCATGGGAGTCATTCAATAGATCGAGGCTCTCAGTAAATAGTTTGATACGGTTTCTATCGACTATGTTCCAAAGGAAGCAAATAATACTGCTCATTTGTGTGCCATGCAATCGAATAGTGTAACCTGTAGCAGCATTTGGCTAGATTCGGTTCCTGATTTTCCACTAAATGTATTGACGATGAATGTAATCTGTTAAGTGAGATTAAATAAAGGATGCCATATTTTCTCAAAAAAAAAAAAGTACTAGTATTTGTTTTGGGCATCCGGTGGCCCAAGATAAAGGAGCCACGAGTGCCTCGTCAGAGGTGTACGTCACCTGTGGGGCCCCACGTCAACCACCGTCGCTCTGCAGTCTCCTCACTCACCCTCCCCCGCCCCTCTCGGCGCCCCCCACCTCCTTGCTCCCTTCCCCACCACCACAGAGAGAGACGAGCGGTGACCGGAGGAGGGGTAGCGGCAATGGCTCGGCGCGGGCGGGTTGAGCTGCGGCGGATCGAGGACCGGACGAGCCGGCAGGTGCGCTTCTCCAAGCGCCGCTCGGGCCTCTTCAAGAAGGCCTTCGAGCTCTCCCTCCTGTGCGACGCCGAGGTCGCGCTGCTCGTCTTCTCCCCAGCCGGCAAGCTCTACGAGTACTCCTCCTCCTGGTACGCGCTCGCCGCCCGTCCCCTCGCATTTTCCCCGTTATGTAATCGGCTCCAATTGCTTTTCTCCAGTCGGGCGAATTCCGTTTGATTTGATCCCGTCCCGTCGCGTTATCGATTGCGTATTCTCCTATTACCCTCTAGTAGACCGCTGCCATTCTGCGCGTGCACGCCGCGTGCTCGAGACAATCTCCCCGAGCCATGTACCGCGCTGAGCGCTAACCTAGTCCCTACGCAACACACAGTAGGCTGTTGATTCTTCGTGGCCGGCTTATACTTTTCCTAGCTTTCGTGCAGTGTCTTAGCGCGCGCGGTCGTTGCCTCCCAGAGTGCGCGCGTGGCCATTCGTTTTTTAGTGCGTGTCTGGGTGTATCGAGACCTATTTGAGATAGACAGACAAAGAAAAAGGGACAGCGGCGATATATTCCATACTCCCTCTGCCATGTAACAAGTGACTTGAGTTTATCTAAATTCGAATGTATCTAGATACTAAAATGTGTTTAAATACTAGACAAATCTAAGTAACTTATTTTAGGACAGAGGAAGTAACAAGAAAATGTATCTGTTACTTCTAAACTGCGCACCAACACGATACCAAGAGCTACCGAAGAGATCACATACAACCAAAATATTAAAGAAAAAAAGAATGACTCAGCAACCCATGGGTAACATGAAAGATGCTTTGAAACGACGCCTTCACGAAGAGGACGACGTGCAAATTCAACACCGTTGGATCTAACAAACAAGGCTAGTTCAACCTAAAGGTAAGTCCGATCAAACTACATGACATCCCTTCAATAGGGTTCAAAAGTGGAATGAAGCTTGAAAAGTTAACAATACATCTATATGCATTGTTATTGTACATTTTCAATTCAACATCTCACTGTCACATGCACACCCTCACCCCGTCTTTTCGAAGGTTAGAACGACATAGCATCATCCAAATTGATGAAGTTACTGTGGGAGTCTTGCTATCGATGTGGGCAGTTTAGTGCTTCCAATCGCAATTTCTAGAGTTCATGGAAAAGATCTTAGCACTAATTATTTTTATTTATGTCCCACCGATTTCTCCCTCTTTTTTGTAAATGTGAGATTTTAGTCCATAGTTTGTGAGTAGATTTTGATATTAGGAAAACTGACTACCAGTCAAAACAACCATCATCTAAAAAATAGCAAAAACATTGCTCCAACAGTCCCTACATGAATATTTGTTGGACACTGGGTTAGCATAGCAGTGGTGTCCTAGGAGAGTCTGGAATATTCCAGCGAGTGTTGTAGTCTGAGTTAGTGTAGTACTACTCTGGTAGAGTCTAGAGTATTCTAGGGAGTGTATGTATAGTAGTAGTGTCCTACTAGAGTCTAGATCATTCCAGTGTATGAGTGAATATGTAAGGCTAAGTCGTGCTATATATATAAGAGGGTGTGGAGGTCCAAGGGATCAAGCCCATCCAGAAATTTCCCCCCAAAACCAACATGGTATCAGAGCTAGGTTCCTCCTCCTTACCCTAGCCACCACCGTCCCACCACTGCATCACCCACCCCTGCTCTTGTTGTCAACAATAGCAGGCACATTGTAGTCAGCCAAGCGGTGGGAGGCCGCACCCCGTTGATCTCTGCAGGAACTAGCCACCTCATATTGCAGTGCATTGTGTGAGGCTTGGTTGCTGCTCTGCACGAGGTTGCTCGAAGCTAGTTAGAATGGTGCAATTGAGGTGCCGATAGGAGGATAGTAAGTTGGTGAGGTTGGATTTGGGGACCAAGAGAAACGAGGATGGAGGACCTATGATGCAGTGGGAGATGGGCGGATGCAGAGGCGATGCAAGCAGTTGTGTAGGAGCTGGTGGAAGCCTGCAAGATCAAGTGAAGGTATAGGGAGTGCTCCATGCATGGCTCCTAAGGTGTTCGGGCAAGATTTGGTTTCGGAGGAGGTAGGTCTTGTTGTTGTGTTGCAACAGAGAAGAGTCCAGAGGGAGCAACTGCTGTGAGGAGCAAAGGAACAGAGCTTGCCGCTAGGAGAATAGGAAAGAATGTAAAGGATCTGAGAGAGAGATGGTAGAGGGCCATGGTGACGGGTGAAGATGGTTGAGGCAAGATGGCCGAGGGTTGATGGAGAGGAGGTAGAGGTCAAGGTTGTGACAGTGTTGAAGAGGTGGAAGTCATGTGGAGGTCGGGAGAGTGGAACTGTGGATAGCCGACCGGTGAGGTGAGGCGGTTGTGGCTCTGTAGGAGCCGTTGTTGAGTGAGGCAGGTGGTTACTGCGAGAACCGGAGTTGATGAAGAGGCAATGGCGATGCTCAAGTGAAGATGGAAGGCGTGTGGTGCCGCCGTTGTGCGCCCGGTGTGAGAAGGCGCACGGTTGGAGAGGCAACAGTGGACCAACGCAAGAAGGATTGGAGGTGGCTAGCTTGATGCAAAGTTGTGCATGGTGATGTGATATTGAGGCGGCATGTGGCGGAGTTTGAATGGTCAGTGTCGAACGGGTGCTTGACGACAGATGGTGAAAGACCAATGGAGCAAGAGCTAGAGTAAAATGCTCTCATGCATTTTGTTCTTGTAAACTAGATTTGTAATGGTCGTAGTAAGTGTCGTGAAGTTGTAGCAAGATGGCCATGGTGGTTAACCCATGCCCGTCTTGAGGGGGAGTGTTGGACACTGGGTTAGCATAGCAGTGGTGTCCTAGGAGAGTCTGGAATATTCCAGCGAGTGTTGTAGTCTGAGTTAGTGTAATACTACTCTGGTAGAGTCTAGAGTATTCTAGGGAGTGTATGTATAGTAGTAGTGTCCTACTAGAGTCTTGCTCATTCCAGTGTATGAGTGAATATGTAAGGCTAAGTCGTGCTATATATATATAAGAGGGTGTGGAGGTCCAAGGGATCAAGCCCATCCAGAAATTTCCCCCCAAAACCAACAATATTAATCCCTAAATTTTTTGGGAGCCCTAGATTTTATCTCCCCACCGAATAGGGACTCCTAAAACAAAATCCTAACATATTTTTCCACACGTGGGTGCTCTTACCGTAGCTTGAAAAACTTTGTGTTCCCACCCCTCCACAATGATCGACCTGCTCCAGTAAATTCTAAGAGCAACTCCAACAGAGGCACTATATAGCGTCTGCGCTAAATTAACCGCCAATATAGAGCGCGTTGCCCATTTGCGCTCTCGAGCAGAGGCGCTATATTGTGTGCCGAGTCGAAAGGTGGTGCCGAACGAGTTTCGGTGCTGTTGTGAATCTGAGGTGGCGGCAGGAACTATCTGAAAAACGTCGAACCCCGGAGTTTTTAGGTCGGAAGGCTTCTTATAGGCGAAGAGGAGACCGAGGGGTGCTGGGCCACCACACCATGCCTGACGCGGCCAGGCCCACCTTTGAAGGGTGTGACCCTCTCCGTCTCAGATTCGCTCACTGAGTCTTCAAAAATAAGCACTTTGACTTTTGTCGTCAATTCGAGAATATTCATTTTTCGACTTTCTGAAACCAAAAACAAACAAAGTAGTATGCACTGTGGCTCTTGTTAATAGGTTAGTCCAAAAAATCATATGAAAAGTACTCCAAAGTGTGGACAAAACACAAGAAAGTGGATAAAATCAAGCATGGAGCATCAAAATACATTTGCAATGTATCAGTATACTTGTTGTCAGGTCGGTGGGGCCATGTCGATGGGTCCAGTAGGTGCGGCCCCATCAGTCAGTTTGTTCCTCTGATTAGTTTGACAATTGGGTCCCACTTGTTAGAAGCAAAAATTGATACATGGATGCCGACACGTAAACAAAAATCGACACATGGACATGACATGTAGGTGAACCTTCTTAGGTGGTTGCCCTGTCATATCAACACATCACCAATTCGTAGCCATGACCATTTAAAATGGTCGTAATCTACCAAAAGTAGTGGTAAGTTAGATCAGCCAGCCTATGACCATTTAGTTTAAGAGCACTATGACCTTTTCGGCTAAAATGGTCATAATGATTTGAAGTTTAGACTCCCTCAAATGCCTTACGACTATTTGTGCAAATTGGTCATAAGTCTATCATCGATTCACCCAGGGTCACTATAAGAAGGTCACAAGTTAACACGTTGCTTGTTGTGAATGTGCTCGACGACGTAAGTGGAGGCGATAGGCGGCGGAGAAAGCCAAAGTCGATGATGGAAAAGTTCACCGGAGCCGGACTAGAGGTTGGATCTATAGCCGGATCTCGCCAAACTCCTGGTCGAGTGACTTGGACTGGGAAAGAGCGTCATCCCTAGCCTTTCTCGCCTCCTCCAGGTCGACCAGGGCTTGGGCTAGCCTCTCCTCAGTGCACCGATGTGCCACCGCCATCTCGTTTTTCCTCGCCAGGAAGCGCTACTCTTGAAGATTGGCTTTGCTCGAAAAATCCTCATGAAGTCTTTCGCAACTCGCCTCAAGCTCAGCGAGATAATCAGATCGCATTTGTTTCGGCTCTGCCTCAAGCTTGAGGTTGAAGCGGTCGATCCTTTCCTAGGTCCGAGACACCATGCTCTCAAGATTGAGACCGCGCTCATCAAGCTTGGCCTTGTGCTCTTCTAGCTCCCTATGGGTCGCCGCGTGAAGTGTCTCTAACGACTCCAGGCGATCATGCTCTAGACCCTGCTTGACCTCCGGCCTTACCACCTCCTCATGCAGCCACGCTTTTCATGCTTGGGTAACCGGACCGATGACGCTCGTTCTCCTTCTCCGAGAGAGTAGCTACACATTCGTGCACCGAGAGTTCATGGGCACGGCGAGCAAGACTCTCCGCGGAGGCACCCCCGGCCAGAGGGGCCCGCTCGTAGGTCGATGACGCAATCTTCCACGCCTCACATTTGGCCCTCTCGAGGATCTCTGCCGCCTCCAAGACTCTACCCTCTCGGTGCTGCTCCCATAGGTCGAGTGTGTTGTTGAAGGTCACCTGGTCCTCGCGATCCGCCGTGTCCATGAGGAACTGGGCGAGGCTGACTCACGCGTCCTCCACGATGGCATGATTACGGCCCACTCTTCCGAGTGAAGCGAGATCAGCCGCTCCCGGCAAAGGCCAGCTTCAAAGACTGGCCAGAAGGTAGGTGCCGGGGAGGGCGACTCGGGGTATCTTCGCGTAACCCCATCTGCCGAGCTCGGGAGGGTCGCTGTTGAGCACCCACCAGATCTTCACTCACGGAGGCATCGTCTACACTCATGATGCCAGAGGGAACGATCGGGTTGCTTTGGCAGGGCCCCACATCCTCCATCCCTTCGGTGGTCAGTGTCGGTGGCGTCAGAGACCTCAGGAAGCTTGGGGTGCGAGGACGAACCATTGCCTCGGGCGAGGCCGCCACCCCAGCGTCAGCGATGATAGCCCCGTCCGTGGACGGAACATTGCCCTCATGGGCCATCAAAATCCCCCTTCCTTCGAGGCACTTGGCGCAGGGCAGGGGTCGCGGGGCGAAGATCCGCATGTGGAACTCGCGAGCCTTCCTCGACGAGGAGTTCCCAGCTCTCCTTTTTCTCTTCTTCCCCTCGAACCTGCAAAATAGGGATCAGGCGAGGCAAGCAAGGAGAGGCGAAGGGAATAAACGACACGAAAAGGGGAAGCTTACCTTATACTGGAGGAGCCTCGGAACGACAAGGCCCCACTCTTCAACCCGGGAGGTACGAAGGCATCCTCGCCATCGTCCATAGGGTTTTCCCTCGAGCGATCATGGCACCCTCTCGGCCGAGTTGGCGTGGCCGCAAAATAAACCTCACCCTGTCCCATTGCGGCACGACATCCATAGGGTTCCCGGTGTCCTCTTCAGAGGAGGACACGCTGTGCAGCATCCTCCCCTGGCGAACAAGCAGAAAAGCCTCATCACCATCGCCCACCGACGCTTTTGCATCATCCAACGATGTCACGACGGTAGAAACCAGGGTGAGGGGTATGAGGGTTCCCCATCCCTCCTGGCCCGGGGAACACTCACCCCACCGGTCGAAGAGAGGAAGACCGGCACGGACCGCGTCCATGTCACCAATATGGTACAGAGGGAAGGCTGCCGGAGGGATCACGCGCATAGTCGCCTCTTCGATGAGCAGCTTCATCAAGACAGCTGCGAATGCCTTAGGAAGGAAGCCGAGCGATAGCTTGATTCTGTCCCGACCGCTCGACATATCCCATACGCCTTTGTTGTGCTCCTGAAGTGGCGCTATCGGCCGATGAATGAACTCACATGCCCTCATTGATGATCTTCGACTTCGGCAAAACATCAGCGCTCGCCGACGACGTGTCCGTCGTGACCAAGGAACTCCGAGCCCTTTTTGAAGACATGGCTGAACTAGGAAGGAGGTGGCGCGGCGGCGGACACTAAAAGAGGAGGGCGACGGAGGAAGGAGTAGAATCGTCTCGGCGCAGGCTCATCTTTTATGGAAGGAGTGAAGCTCGAGGCCAAAACAACGGTAATGGCGGTTTCGACATCCGATGGATACAGACCCGCTCAGACCCCACGTGGACGAACTCGGTGTTCTCTTCTGAGATGGTGCACTGACACGATCGACGAGGGCCCGCACTAGTGGGCCCCTTGACTCTTCGTCTCTGTCGGAGGACACGTGCAAGCCAAGCGCCCGAGGGCTACTATCGGATCCCTAGCACAGGGGGTACCACGATCCACCGGTTGGCGGGACCCCGCCATGCTAGTCGGATGCTTCGAGAGGTACATTCTTTCCAAGGGCTCACGCTGGCGCACCTGGAGTAGGGGGTCTTCAGCGATATAGAGCCCTCGATGAGGTTGTCACTGCTCGGTCCTCCGTAAGGAACAGAGTCACAACCCACTCCGTCGAGAAAAACGACAGCTCAACGGGCAATTCCCATGGCCCACTGGCCGCGTGACCTGCGTCGGCACAAGAAGATGTTGTCGGGGCGTTTCCGTGTTAAAGCGGAGCTGATGCCACGGTGACCTCCAAAGCGAGCGTTGCTGCTTTGGTGCAATAAAGCAGAGGATGACATGACGCCGTTGAGAGAGCGCCCCCTGCGACCGCTGCCTTTGGCTGGAGCCCGAAGTACCCTAGACTTAGTCCATTTAAAGTAGAGGTGTGCGCCAGCTCTCCTTAGGCGTGAATGTGGAGACTCTTCCCGCCAAATATCAGGGGAAGAGGCCCGGCGCCTCTATAAATGGAGAACCATCCCAATCTTAGAGGGGGATCGATCCCAGTGATCAGAAAACCCTGAGGATACATCCACCATTGTACCCTCCCGAAGCATCGCAAGCAATACAACAATGCAGGAGTAGCGACTTTATCTCCTCGAGACGGTCCTGAACCAGGGTAAAAAAACTGTGTCTATTCTCTGTCGTGTGCAAGCTCCGCTGCAGTCATCATCGGTGAGAAGTCCAGAACGCGTGTCCAGCCCCCTCTCGAACTTTGGGTTCGTTGGACTCCCGGTTCCTTCACAGGACGCAAAGTTCCGACAATTCTTATTTCAACCTTGAAGCCAACATATGGTTTATGCATTGTCTATGGACAATCCCTACAAGTTTAACTCAATATAATCATTAGTCTATAGAGATTGCCATCCAAAATCACACATGGGGGCACACATGCTCTTTAAGCCTCATATTATTTCATGCTAGGTGTGAAGTAGCGGATCATCAAAAAAATCAATTGATTTGTGTCGTGTAGGAGAGGAGTGCAAGAAACGATCGAGGGAAGGAAGATCAAGAGTGGGATGACTTCTATCATCGAGGTGAATGAAGAGTTACGTTAGAAAATCCTAAGCCTGGTTTTTGATACCAGGAGACACAATATGCAACTCATATTTCCATGAGGCCACAACCGATATATATACATATGGGTAATATGCATGAAATCTCGTATGCAATGGGGATATTACACATCTAGTATATGTAAAGTATACACATAATATAAGGTTCGGTCTAATATTTTGCCATATGGCTATATGATTTGGTTTCGACTTAGTTATGTGTGCAACCTTAATCGCACACGACAATATTCGTTAGCATCATCATTTATAATCTAAATCACGTACATCACCCTTAAACCTTCTAGAGATGTATCATCGTTTATCACATTGTTCATGATCGTGGCCTCAGCGACCCTGTTGAGGAACGACTATATCTAGTTGTGTCAATGATATGATAGGTGTGTGTATGTTCAGTCAGCTTGGATTTGAGTATCATATGACATTGTACACGCCTCTTATGCAACTTGCGGTTTTACCATCCTTGAATCCTCTTATGGAGGCAGGCGACTTGCAGGAATTATCCCCTAGAAGACACCTAGCATGACCGCGCATGAAAGAATAAGTGTGCCATCGCAAGCTTATGTTGCCACAATACACTCTGACTCCTAGGAAAAAGTCAATCTAGCTAGAGTGCTGGACACTACTAAAGGTCACTAAGTGAGATTGCCTCTTCCTGAAGATGGTGTTAGCAACCAATAGGTTGTAGGCTACCGCAAAGTCTAGGATGTCCTTACCCTCTTGGTTTTTGTCAGCACACCCAAAGCCCCCATGTACCCCACCAAACCCTATTTTTCGTACCCACATGGCCATTGAGATCTCCTATGAAGATCTTACCGTTTGTTAGCATACTTCTAACCATTTCCTCCAAATCCTCCCAGAATTGCCTCTTGGCATTCATGTCGAGCCCAATGTGTGAGGCATAAGAACCAATAACGTTCAAGACAAGATACCCAACAACTAGCTTGACTAGGATGGCCCTATCCCCTATCTCTAGACGTGCACAAAACTTATTTTTATCATGATGTCATATGCAATGTAAAATTGTTGCTCATTACTGCTGCATTATGGATTCATATTTCTGATCTTTGTGTAATCCTTATTTTGTTATAGTTCTGTGGTTGGTCATAATATCATTTGCATTATCAATCTAACTTGGTTTTAAAAGTTGTGCATAGGAAATCCATCTTCCTTTAAATTACCTCAAGTGGGAATTGGTGCAACAACTGGATTTACAACAATGTTATGGTGATGGTTCCTATAGTGACATCAATATTATCATGTTCTGCCAATATTATTTTTATATGATTGTTTGATATTTGATTCAACGCTATGCTCTTTTTTGTAAACTTGTAAATCACTTATCAACATTGTTTTTTTGCTAGTCAATTGTCAAACTCCTCCCATAGAATGTTTATTCGTAATCTTTTTTATGTTCTCATATGGTTTGAGATATCTCGATAACGAAAATAGAAAATTTCACATGCTCTTTCTCATATATTTACTTTTCAATACATAACTTCTTCTACTATCACCATAATGTGTGTTGACTACTTTCAAGAAAAAGTGTTCTTGAGAGAGGTAACATATGTGTTACACTAATGTGCACTCTATTTGCAAAATTACATTTCTCCAACTTGATGAAATCTATGTCTATGGCCAAAAAGGTTGTATATTGCAAAATTTAATATAGATTCATAAATATTTCATGTATTTTTATGTATAGACAATAGTATAGTTCTTTGTTTTTTTATTAATTCTACAACTTCTACACCAAGGTTTAGTCTCCTATATGAAGAAATTTCACTTTTAGGTGCTAATAAATATTTTTATAAATAATATGCATCCAAAATTCCATTCAAAGTTTTGTTGACAATTCAATGCCATATTTTGCTATTTGAAAAGGTGTATTTTAAGTCACTAAACCCATGTACCTATTTATTTCATATCCTAAAGAAGCGCCTAGTTTGATCCACTTCTCAGAATCACTTAAATCTTAGACCTAGGCCACCTTTATGTATTGAAAACAGAGGAAAGGTATGTACAAGCCTCGATAGAAGGTTGAGAACGACACAACGGAAAACACTACGGTCTAGTGGACATCCAAATATGTGGACAAACACACCTTAATGCCTAAGGGACCAGCACAAAGCCAAAGCTTGGCTTATGCCATGATATCTCCAAGTTGTGTGGAAGCGCATATGTGAGCACACTTGAAGGTGTAGGCATTACAACTCCTCCACAATATCCTAACACATGAGTAGGACGGAAGGAAGAATCACCTTCATGCCCGACCTATCCCTTTCCTATACAACATCGTTTGGTAAAATAAGGACATGGCTCACTTGGAAAGGGACGAGGCTCCGATACCAACTTTATACTTAACGATCATATGCCTTAAACAGAGAGTGCAGAGTTTTAAGAAAAACCGACCTGTTTCCCAAGCAAAGTCTTGCGAAACTTTCCCTCTTTACCTTTAATTACATCTAAAAGTGATATGTATAATTACCTGTGACCAACCCTCATCGTGGATCGTGGGGCCCACTAGTGAGAAGTGTATCCACGACTTCTTGTACCAAATTTTCCTGGCACGTTACTAAATATGTTGGTGCTAATTCACTTCTCTTTAACAGATAGGCAAGGTTTTTTCTGATGTGTAACACTCTTATAAACTTCATTATTGTCTAAAGTCACTACTTTATCTCTGGACTTGTAATCAATGGGTTTTACTTTAGCTAGAAGAATTGGTAGTAAGAACTTTAGAAGGAAGAAATGTTGTTTCTATATATGAAGTAAGATGCCATATGTACATTAAGATAATGCAGAAATTAGATCCAGGATCCACGGAATAAAGTGTGTTGTTCCTCAAATGCGATGTAGTGCAAAATTAATAGTTTCGTTAAGTAGGGAAGTGGTCTTGTTTTACATCAAAGAAAAAGCATGTACGTGTGGTTGCTTACCTATTGGAATATGGAAAAGGAGCATTACAATTGCATTGCTCTATTTACTCTTTAGGAGGTTTCGTAGCATGCACATCAGACATAACACTCTTTGAAGGCTAGATGTGTGGTAAAAGTCCACCATCAATAATACCATTATGGACGTTGGCTAGTTATCAAATACAAGGTTCACATCTGGGCAATCATGAAGGGTATTAAATGGGGCACTTCAATATAATAGAGCCACTCGACACAATGACTCCATTCAACCAAACACTTGCAAAAAAAAGGACCGTGAATGTGCCCCTAGTGCCATCGAGCAAGCAGTAGAGCGGTCGAAATGTCTTGTCATAAGCTTTCAATGGAAACCTTAGTGTTTGTAGCCTTAGAATACATGTGTTGCTTGGATCCTTCGTGTCGAGGTATGGCGACATGAGCACTCAGGCTTCTTAGATCCTTGTCACCCTCTCGCGTTGGAGAGTCATGTAAGATATGGTTCATTGCTTCTTGATGGCCCCATTTTTTAGCTTGTGCTTTAGTAGCAAGAAGAGCGGGCATATCACATTATTGGTTCAATCTAGGAAAATACAGAGTCAAAGGTACAACCTTTTACACTAGTTCAAAGGATGTTCATAATGGCAAGCTAAGCGTGGAATAGTTCGCATTGCTTCTTATCTACCACTAGTTGGAGCCTGTCGATCGAAACATGTACTTTTTTGTATTCCTGGGTATTGTTTGATCTCAAATTTTTTCCTTAAACCCATTGTTAAAGATGAGAAAGCTTGCCTTACATGTATAGGTCTTCTAGGGTTATGCACAAATATCCATTTTTGTAGGATTCCAAGAAAATGACGTCAACAATAGTTTCTTTACAAAGTAATACACCTAGAAGTACTTACTCTTATTGATTAATTGTGCTGACATAGGTTTTTCCATGACCTTCCTTAGTAATACTTTTACAAAGTAATGATACCAAATGATCTTATGAGTAGGGTCATCTACAACAAGATTCATAGATGGAACAACCAATACCATAATACTTCATTACGTTGGTCACACTTGATGAGTAAAGGGTGGATGAGGTGAGCAACATAACCGATGTGAGATAAGCACCAACTTCCCTACAATTGTATCTATATACTACCTTATGTTTATATTTTAGTTAGGAACTACCATATATATGTGCTCGTGCACCCCGTGCAACATGTAATTTTTGTTGAATAATTTTAGTCTACTTTTGTTGTTTGAAACCCTTCGCGGTCTCTCCACCACACTCTAAGTATCCAACATGTCAGAGAATCTTGCCATGTAAGGCAACCTATCTTTAGACCAAGGCATAAGGAAGGACTTTTTCTAGCGACTCTTCACTCCTTTGACTTGGTCTCTCTCGGACCAAGGAGGTGACGTGAATGTCCTTTTTGTAGGCTTTGGGTGAAAATTGATTTTCCAAAATCAAGGGTCAAACCGAATTTGAATGAAGGATTTTACACTTCGGTTGAACAAATTATTTAGGAGCTCTACCAAGGCAAGTGATATTGTCCCTAAGTAGTTCTACACTTAGTGTCTTGGTGGTCATGTAAAGGCTCTTGGTGGAGAAAATATCACATATGGACAGTTAAGGGACACCCATGTTACCCCACGACGAAACCAACTTTGGGGGTCATGCTTCTACGGCTACATCAACATGGCAACATCATTTTCAAACATGATCTTGAAGGGTGAGGAAGCTTTTTGACCAAATCATTGTTGTCTACATGGATAATGCCTTTGTTTCTATTAACAACCTTCATTGAAACTCATGAGGCGTTGCTCTGCTTCAATCTTTTGATGATATTGTTGCTACTCTGCTTGATGACACAAATCGGTTAGGTACTCCACAAAGGCAAAACACACCATGAAACTAATACTTTGTGAAAACCCAAGAATTACACCAACTCCAAGCAGGTGATCTCATATCATACAAGTCAGCAACATGTTATATTTTTCTAGAAGATCTTCAAAATGCATCAATGGTTAAATAAGTCGTAAAAGTACTCATTGACCAAAATGGAGCAACACTATTCTCTGTTTTCCTCGAGAAGGGTCCTAAGAAATCTAAGTATAATGGGGAAAGGGGCCACATGGGGTCTATCAATTAGAGTGTTCTAGCCACAACCCATCCATTGGCGCAATTGATTTACCCATTCATTTTATTTCACATCGAACGATGTGGTTCAATATAATGAATATGGCAAAGCCTTGAACTCTAACACACGGTTAACTATTTGGGCCTTTGTGCATTTCTTGAAGCAATTAACATAGTTTTGTTGGTGATGTGCATTTAGCTCGCCTTTCTGGTTTGTGTAGCATAGTTGACCTCTAATAGTAGTAAAGCCCCTATATTCATTTGGTAGTTCACTTCCCTAAGCTCCATATGTCACATAAGAAACATAATGGATTTCAATCTATACGTGTTTGTAGACAAGAAACTTTAGAGCTAGAACTTCTACAAGACCACCACACAACTCATGGATAACTTTCACCCATGGATCTTCCTGCAATGGTTACTTCTATAAGAAGGTTCCACCCATTAGATATATTTCGCTATGATTCTTAGGATGTCTTTCATGGTATACCACCTCAAGGTATTAGTTATATCAAGGTCATGAGAGTGTTCACTCTTCTTCACATGACTCGAAACAAGCCTGGTCATTTTTCACCATCAAACTTCCAAGTCCTAGAACACGGCTGAATTATCTACAATAGGCTTTGGGATCAACAATGTTTTTTGTGGTTAGGAACTCAAACAATATCAAATGTGTGTCCTTTAGGTTTATCAAGATTGGGAATGCACCGGCCATGGAGTCGCACCAGAGTTGTTGGTATGCATGGCCCAACCAAACTTGGTGTACTCCATGAACCTCCCTCGTGAGAAATGTGCCTAGTAAATCATAAATTTTACAACCACAATTTACTCAATGGTCGCACAGGTAACATCGTTTACAGAGAAAGGGGTCTTAGTGTTTGACAACATAGATTCCACTCACGCTGAACTGTGGGAATTGGAACTATATCAACTTGCTTGATATCATGTTTGATTCTATGCATCATGAAATAGTACCATCGATATCATCAGGCCATCATCACAAAAGCTTGTTATTAGAGATGTATAGGTGTTTTCTTGGAGGACTAAGCCAAGTTCATACCCACAGTAGCCTTGAGGGTAGATGCCAACCTTTTTCCGAGTTTTCTATTGATGTCTTATTCTTATATGTTATGGGTTATTGTGATAAGTGGAGTTGTATGAATCAACCTAGTTTTTCTCCATGATAGGCGGTATAGCTTTCATAACACCTAAGGATGCTCAAAGCTCTTCAATTTCATGGTTATGATTGTAGGTCAAATGGCTTTCCCACTATCATGTTAGTTATAGAATTGTTGGTCACTTTGTCTAGGTTAAGGACAAGGGATCATTTCCATGTTAGTGATAAACTATCTACATTGAACTATCTCTTAGGCAACTAAGAGACTAAGACATTGAACTTGTTGAGGCTCTTAGTCTTTTTCCTCATGTGAGTTGCTATGGAAACAGAACAAAGCACCAATTTGTATTGGCATGATTATCCTATTCGTACCTCCATGATGATCCATAGATACCAAACACTAGTTTACAATGATCCCTAGATATCAACTGAGTAGTTTGAGGTGACAGGGGCATCGACAAGAGCAAGTTATATCCTCTCTTGTCGCATATACACAATCGCTTATGTTGCAATCATAGATACATGCACAATTTGGGGTGTCAAGCAAAACTTTGATTACCCTACCAAACACTCCTATGAAATTAATGTACCCAGCTTCAGGCCTAAGTGTCGATAACGGGTCTACTCTTTATGTTCTCTTAATTATCTCAAGGGAAAAAAGAAATGGAAATGTAGATAAACTTATAGCTCTTTATCCCTCAGATGTGTTGCTTGCTACTATCTGATATCAGTTGTCTCTGCTAGGGGCTTCCATGTCCTTTATATGTGTCTTGTCTTGAGGGGAAACGATTGATATTCTTTGAGTTGGGATCATGGATGACACCGTCCAATGGGAAAGATATCCTAGGGTGTTTGAAAGTCACATCATGTCAGGTACTTATCGTATCTGTTCCGAGTCCTTCCCTAGTATGATAGGTAACTATGTTATAGGTCTAGTCTATGAATCTTCATCATGTATGTAGGCAATGTATCTTAGTTATCCATTATGCATCATCACCTTTAGATGAAATCTTAAAGAACCGTAAATGTGGACTTCGTGTCCTTGTAAGGATATTGTCTTAAGAGAGGACAAGTGTCCTCGATCCCAAGATGTGGGACTTTGTTAATAGGGCTCGATGCTTCACCCATGTCTTATTTCCATACCTAACACGATAACTACAAAATGCCATATTGCTTTATGATATCCCTTTGGAGAACTGACATGCTAGCTCAATGGGTCGAATAAAACCTCAACCAAAAATTGAAGAAACTAATCAAAGATTTTGGATGTTCTTCTATAGCTTCTAGTCACCATAATTTTGGATGTTCTTCTATAGCTTCTAGTCACCATAATTTGAACAAGACAAATGTAATAAATCTACATGTGTTTTCTCTTATAACTCAAAAACAAAAAGCTAAGAATATTATTTTCCTCTAATCTCAATAGACACTAAAAAAGGATTGTTCATTGGCAAGTATTCCTTGATCTAGGTACTTAGTTTACTATGAGTTACCTGAAAAGTCACTACCATCCTACTATTATTTGCAAATGAAGATGTCAAAAGTAACTTAATGGATGATATTTAAATCTTATTTTCTATGTAACTTCAATGATTTTAACAAGCCTAACTAACTGCCTAACCTCCACAAACATCCCTAATTCCCGAACTCAATGGTCCATATCACTTTATCTCCTAATATTACCTATTTCACACCGGGTGATGACATGTGGTCATAACTAATGTGCTGAGATGTGTAAAAAAAGGTAATGTCTTCGTGCAATCCAAGAATTTGAGAAATAGGAAAAACAGTTGGCTAATTTTGTTTTTATTGTGATATGTAATGCTTAAAATGAGTATTTTCTTTCTAGTTTTTATCTTCTTATCAAGTATGTGATCCCCTTGAGTAGGAGGCTCCTTAATACTAGAAGATAGTTTAGGCTTAGTAAAAGCTTGTAGACAGAGAGGTATCTCATTCATAGAACATGTATGACTTGGATATTATCTTGTTTCCGTTTTCATTCTTGTTCTCGTTGAAGATACACGTGGGCATAAAACCACAACTGAAAGAAAAATAGCCAGTTTTGTCAAACAAAATTTACAAAAAAATGCTACTTGTAAGGGAGTCAGTTTACGATAGGTAGACTAGATATATCCGATGTCCATTAGTACTACTCCCTCCGACCCAAATTAATTGACTCGGATTTGTCTAGATTCGGATGTATCTAGCACTAAAACATGTCTAGGTACGTCTGAATCTGGACAAATCCGAGTCAATTAATTTGGATCGGAGGGAGTACCGAATCACAACTAGACTCCCAATGTACTGAGGAAGCTTCACCTTGCAAGGTCAACTTGTTTTCACAGAATTGTAAATATTGGAGATTTAGCTTATTTTGTCCTAGAATAAATTTACGAGATACATTTATGTTTTGCATCACATATCTTATTAAAAGAGAGGTGCAGAATCAATAAAGTGAGGCTTGTAGTTTTAAACACAATAATCCCAAATTTTTAAGTTCAAATTCACAGTATGAAAGCAATAACACGGGCATATACTTAAATGATGCTAATATTCCTATATTGAAAAAATATCTTTGCTTGTGCTCTCTAGAAGTGTTGTCATTATGAGTTCCCAGTTTATTCAAACTGCCCAGCACAAATGCAGGATCACCTCATTAATACAGGGGAGTACTCGTCATGTATCCATAGTTACCTCCATCCTACTCTCACCCATTCTCATCATCGGATACACTCTTGAAAAAACACGCATTATCTTTTCAATATTTCATAGGGTTAGTACAATATTTCATTTTTCTTGATCCTCAGGCTTAAGTTAAATATTTTACCCCGCCTGAGGTCTTAATATCTCAATCTATACTGTAGACTGATTATGAAACCATCCAGTAGGATTATTTTGGTAATGAAGAACAATGTAAAACACTAACCTAAGTAATCATGATTTTCAAGTTAAGACATCGATATCATAAAACAAACAGATTCAGCATGGTGTTCTCAGTCTGACAACATTGCTCTTGAAAACTTAGTGTAATAGCATATCTGAAACTAGGACAAGAGAAATAAACAGTATAAGAATCAGGATTAAAGATATATTAACGCTAGTATACGTTTCTGGTTCCTTTAAATCGATAAGTGTCACAAAGCACCTGGTATTGAAATTGAAAAGGTGAAATAGAAGCATCTGAAATTAGACAAGGTAAAAATTGTTTGTACCAATAGAATTAATATAATGAACCGATATAGAGGTCTTCACCAAATTATATAAGACAAAGCATGTCAAATCTACCATTTTAATTGCATAGAGTTTTGTTTGAAATTGCAGGCCAAAGCCTTAAAACTTTTTCAAAATGAAGTACAGTGTTTTTCCAATGTTAATACCACTCATTTATTTTCAGCATAGAAGGCACATATGACCGCTATCAGCAATTTGCGGGAGCCGGAAGGAACCTGAATGGAGGCGATGCAAGTAGTAACCATGTAATTAATCTCTATAGCTTTTCTCATTACATAGCTAGAGCTTTCTTGTTTAGGTGTGGAACATTTATCTGCGAATCATCAGTTCTACTGTGGATTAAATCAGTCCATACTACTGACGTTCCTGTGGAGACACACTATGCATTTCGAAGTGTTTGTTTTCAAGTATTTGTGTGCCCTTTGCACAGGACAAGTAAAACGGATGCAGTAATTTTAATTAACTTGCTACTATCTTATCTGAATGAGACATCTATAGTCCAAGACTAGGTTGTAGGTGGTACACCATTCTGTATCCAGGACGGACTAACTGCAAACTCTATATATGGTCATATATCTCTGATAAGTTATTTTGGTGCTGAACCAGGATGAAGATCCTTCAAATATACAGTCAAGGCTTAGAGATATTGCTTCCTGGTATACATCAGACTTGTCGCAATGTGTTCCCGTATGGTCTTTATGGTGCCTACCCTAAATCTGATCATGTACAAAACTGCAGGTCTCTTCAAAACAATGCTGACGAGTCGGATGCTAATAAGCTTGAGAGACTGGAGAAACTCCTGACGGATGCTTTGAGGAATACAAAATCCAAGAAGGTACACTTAAGCTCTGTTGAGACTTGTAATTGAACGTTTTTTTAATAAAAAATCAAGTCTCTAGGTCCTGTTGGACCCTTGTGCCATTAGAAAAATGGCTCTGTTTTCAGAAAGTTCCCTATTAAGTTTTCGAACGGAAACAAGCAGGAGAGCTACCAATTTTCGTTAAAGAGGAGAGTTACAGCAATACAAAGAGTATTTGCAAGGCTATTAGTGTTCAAATGAAGACATGATGTTACTGCATCCTCTGAATATTATTACCAAACTAAGCTTTCAGCACCCCAGACATAATACTTCCAGCTGTGGTTTGTTGTTTCTGGAGTGCAGATGTTGGCAAAACAAAATAGCAGCGCAAGGGCCACTGCAAGCGGCGAGAACTCCAACGGGCCTATGGGACAGGGGGGAGGAAGTTCTTGAGCAGTCCAAACTGCACGGATCTGGTACACCGAAAAACTTTTCGAGTTGGCAAGATCACTGCTTGTAAGGTACCAGGGAGGATGGGCAAATTCAATAATGTGTGTTTGTATGTCCATGGTGAATAAGGGAGATTTTTGGTGCATGTCATGTTGTTTTACCTGGTGCCTTCCTATGACTGATGTTTATGTGAACCTATCAAATCTGTAGTGTCACTCATGTCATATATAACTGAAAGCAAAACAGTTTATGTGGATTTCAGTATATAACCTAATGGAAATGCTACATCTCAAGTTGGTGAAGGTCTCTGCTTTAAGCAGGACTTCTCAGTAGTGTCCAGTTGTTTTCTGATTACATACTGCTGGATGTGGTTTTCTGCGTCTGACAGATTGTATGGCATTCATTCGGCCTTTCTTTAGTTTCTGGGTTGCTGGGTCATATTTGGTGATATGGGCCTCCTACCTGATTTGTAATTGTAGGCCTCATTTTCTGGAACCAAATTTGGTAGCAAGCTAAGCAGCCCACAGGTCAAATTTCTCTTTGTGCCATCTAGCAGATGTGGTATGCGGACTGCGCCAGTTGGTTTATGCCTGATTCATTTAGCTAGTCGTACTATCAGAAATACACCGCCAGTTACACTTTCTGAACTTATCAGTTCGGCGTCTTGCCGTTGGGTCAGAACTCAGGAGAAGCTAGCTCTGAGTTTTCTCCCCATGGATATCGAGGCGGTCAATAAGATGACGTTGAGCATGTCCTGCCCTGATGATTTTCGGTTTGGCACCGCGATGATTTTTAGGCTTGGCACCTTGAACGAAGTTCAGGAGAAAACTAATTAAGTATAAATTTTCTACCCATGAAAACAGAGGCGATCAACATCAACAAGATACCGTTGGGCATGGCCTACCATGAAGAATTTTTTGCGTTTGGCACTCGGGTTCAGGAGAAGCCTTTGGATTTTCTTCTCGTGGATATCGAGGCGATCAGCGAGATACCATTGAGCACGCACCTTGAAAGGACAGGTTTAGGAGAAGCTAACTATCAATTTCTTGCCGATGGATATCGAGGCGATCAACGAAATACCATTAATCATGGCCCACCGTGATGATTTTTGTTATTGTGCCATGAAAGATTATGTGTCTTTTCTGTGTGGCATAGTTGTCATATGCTTGTTACTACAAACAAGGTGTGAGAAAAACGACTTGAAAAATCACTCGGACACAATGCGCCTAAGATTGAAAAATCATGGAGCTCTCTCTACAAAAGAAAAGTCCCCTCAAAATTTAGGATATTTTCTTTGAGACTAGTGCATCACTTTAGTCCTACCGGGGAGACCTTGAACGGGAGGAATATGGTGATGGCGAGTGCTTGTGATATATGTCAGTCAATGGAGGACTCTTGGATGCACTCACTAGTATGTCATGGTGTATATTGGCCCTTGTTAATGAAGAACTTGTAGATAACATGCGTGCGAGTTTTGCCGGATGCCAAAAAATGGTTCTTTTTCATCTCATAGAGACCACTAGCCACAAAAAGTTCATTTCAATAATGGTGACCTTTGTGGGCAATACGGACAACACGCAGGAAAGCAATTCTAAAGCTATATACAAATAGCCAATATTGGTGAAGGGTTTTGTTCGCAAGTTCATCTCTGATATGGAGAATGTGAAGGAGAAAATGACCCATAGGAGAGCTGTGTTGCCTCATCGACCTACTCCAGATGGATAACTCCTTTAAATGGTTGATGAAAGTAACATAGATGCGGTAGTTCCAACAAGAAGCACCAAGGGAGTTGTGGCGGTCATTTGTGGGGATCGACAAGGAGCTTACCAGTGTTCATCCACATTAGTGATCAAATTAACATTACACTGGACAACTTTGGAAGCAATGGCGTTAGTGGCGGAGCTATGCACATGTTAGCAGGGCCACTGCCCCTAGCTTTTGAATTTTTGGTGAAGGATTTTCCCCCAGAAGGTTTAGACTAGGATTTGTTTAGCCTTTGCCCCCCCAGAGATCCTTACCAAGATCCGGCACTGAATGACATGTTGTGAAGCTATGTCTCCGTGAAGGATTTGTACTCGCAGAAATTTCTTGTTGATTCCGATGCACAGTCGTTGTAAAGGTGGGTATAACAGAAGGAATCATGAACTAATCTAGCACAATTTGGAAGGATATTAAGAACGGCCAACACAGTTTCTAAATTATAGTGTAGTACACGACATAAGGACATTTAGTACAGAAGGGCTAGGGTGTGTTTGGTTTGTGCCGAAACATACCTTATAACTTTTTTTTGGCTATGACCAAACCTTTGGACATGTTTGGATTTATTTTTGGAGAATAGGACCTTGTTTGGATAGGTGCCAATATTTTGGCACACGAATGGCCCACTACGAACTTTTGTCCAATTTTTTCGCCAAATTTGTTCAATTCATGGGCACACAAAACTTTAGCCAAATTTTTGGTTTGGGAACCTTGGGGGCTCAAACTAATCATAGCCCCAATATAATTTCGTTAGATGTGGCCTTTCCCTCGAGTTAGGTCGACATGTATGGCTGTTAGAGCCTCTAGACAATTTTGTTGTACCTTTTGTTATTGATAATAAATCCGACCTATAAATATAAAAAATACAATAATAAACTGCCCGGTCTTCTTTTCTGTTAAACTTTTCTATCTAGTCGTAAAGCAAGCATTTCTATTTCTTTTTGAGTGAATTCCACTTTTTACCCCACGTGTTGTGCACACATATTATTCCATTTAGTGAACCTTCTACCGAAATGTCCCATCTAGTAAGACTTGAACTCAATTTTACTCCACCTTAGCATTTCACTTTGTTGTCTAGCTAGAACCAGCATGTTATATTGATGTGGTGACGTCATCAGTGATCATGTCTAGACTGCTCTTATCAATTTGTTCTATTCCTCCTAACATTTTTGAACCTCGGTCATCACCTCACACCTTCTGGCAATGGATACGCATTAGAAAAAGAGGGTCCAAGACTTCTAATATGGGTAATTAGGACAATTTTTCACTCGACGGTAATTAGTGTCACAAATGCATAACTAGGGGATAAAAGTGGAATTCACTTTTCTCTTTTCTTCTATTCTTAATCTCCATGAGAGAACTATTTTATTATTGTTGTAGAGAAAAAATTCTGATATTGATCATTAGCGTATCTATCGAACGGTTAACTGTAATATCTAAGGAAAACATCTTCCTATTTTTATAGATCAGGAAACAACATTGAATTGTACAAGGAATGGGTAAAATAGGAAGAGAACATGAAGGAAACGTCATTATATTATCAAGTGGAAACAAGGAATATTAAGTGGAAAATTAAAGTTTTGTTGTTAATCTGCATGATCCATTAAGAAAATCTCACCAGTGATGCATGGAACTGCGGTTATCTTGGCTTGCATACGATTATAGCAAAGCGCGTGTCCCTGATAAGATGGGAAACAAGAGTCAGTCAAAAGCAGCAAAAGGGATTAGATCATCAGCAAAAAAAAGAGTGAGCGGGGCGAGCAGCAGGATGCAATTCAAGCAGCGGGCATGCACGGGCACGGCCAGGCGCATTCGAGGCGCCGGCCGGCGATGGTCCCCCACCTGGCGAGCGCTCGAGACGGAGGCGACCGCACACGAAAGGATGGGACTGCCACCCCGGCCGGACCGGACTAATGCTCGCCGGCGCGCCGTCTTCCTTCATCTTAGCCCGTGAATCGAGCGAGCGAGCAGGGAAGAAGAGAGCGCATGCTCCGGCACGGCCAGACGGGCGACCACGACGCGGCATTGCAGTCGGGGCCTCCGTCCATTGCCGCTCGCTCCCCGCCGGCCGGCAGCGATGGCCCTCCCCACATTCGTGCTCTCGCCGCGGGAGCGATCGAGTGCTTCCGCGCGCGGCCGGGCCCGATTGAAGGTCGTCGGAGCGAGCTGGCGGCCTCCTTCTTCATCTTGGCATTTCCTTTCCACCCAGGTCCGCGCGAGCTCGCTCGATCTACATCAGGTAATCAACATGTAAGTATACCTGTGTGTTTGACCAGTGTGATCTGCAGCGAGAGGCAGTCTGGCTATGGCTAGCTTAAGCGAGAACCGACCTGCGGAGAAGAAAGCAAAGCGTTGAAGTGAAGTGACCAAAGAGGAGGCGACATTGGCTAGTACATAAATATCTCGCGAGTTGGCGCTAGAGCTTTGGCGCGTCTCCGGTGGTGGTGGTGGTTCGCCGCGCGCGTGTGGGGACGAGCGCCCACGCGCCGGTGCACTCGTGGGGGCTCTCGCGCGTCGACACGTAGGCGAGCGGTGCGTGCGTCCCTATGGGCTCTGTCCCCTGCTCTGTCTGACCGTTCTACGTCCCGATCGGGGTATACAGTACATACGATACGCTCAGACCGGTGACATGTTTAATTCGCACCAGCGGGCGAATCAATGGCTCTGGGTGGACAAAGACAAAAGGGCGGGTAGGCAGCCTACCCTGCCGCGGCGTGGAGGGCGCCCCTTGGCCTGTGCTTGGGGGCACTGGCAGGCGGCGGCTAGTTGGAAGGCGGCTGACCCCCGAGAACGTCGATGCGTGCGTGTCGACACAATATTGGATGCGCAGGTAAAGTAAACAGGGAATCAAATCTTGGCATGCACGCATGCACAATCTAGCAAGTGTTGTGCAGGGCCATGAGAGTGAAAGACGAGAGTTGGATGTACTCCTATGCACCCATCACCGAAAGGGCTACTACGGCAAACTCCAATCGCTTACACACGGACCGCGTGGTCCTTCCGGACTGAGACCACGGCCCAACGCGCACCTTTCAAATCGAGAGTCAGCTCCAGACTTGTCCGTTTCGGCGCAAAGCGGACCGAAAATTGAGCTCGGTTGCGGGCACACTGCCATGGACACACCGCCGCCGCCCTTCCGGCACCTGCGCTCCCTGGCCGTGGCCCGTTCGTGCCTCCAGGAGCTGCCCCGTCCGCCTCTGCTCCGGCCTCTGATCTACCGCCACCGGTCGTTGATCTTCCACAGCCGGCCGCTGCTCGTCCTTCAAAAGCAGCCGGCAAAGCTGCTGCTGCCGCTAGCATCGTCCGAGTGAAGAAAGAATTGACGGACGACCATCAGAAGGAGGAGTCGAGGAAGAGAGCTGACCGTAGAGGGAAGGCACGGAAGCGCATTGTCGATGCCCAAGCCGCCCAGGAAAGGGTCGCCGCCCTTGATCATGCCACAGCCGTCCATGCCAAGTTCTACGCCGAGGCCCTCGCTGTGCAGGCATCCACCTTGCTTATGATAAAGGAGCAACAACTATCTGCCTTCGCCGCGGGCACAGCGAGCTTGGCCGTGTCCGCAATCAAACCACCCCCTATTGAAGCAGCGGCCATCACGGGGGGCCGGAGATCGTCGTCGACTTGTTGCCGACTTTTCTTGCCCTCGACCTGAACGCGGCACCTGTCGGCGGCGGCTCTTCATGCAGCAGCAAGACCGGGAGGAGCATCCCCACCGATAGCATGCCCACTCCCCGCAAGTTGTTTGGTGAAACGCCGGCCCCAACTCCGACGCAGGTATCTTGTCCGTGGTCCCCGCTCTTTTCTCCTCGGTGTACATGATCCAACAATACGCCCTTGCAGGATCCCGACCTTGGTACCCAGGAAGATGGTATCTCTATCGACCATGAGACTTTGTTTGGGGACAAACTAGTCCGGCAAACACAAGGCGGTAGCCAAAGGAGCGGAGCATACACAACCCTCGAGGACGAGATGCTTTGCGGGGCATGGATGGAAATTGGGCAAGATCCAATAACAAGTGCGGAACAAAAGGGTGGGGCATTTTGGAACTGAATATGGAAGTACTTCCATGAGCAAAAACACTTCAGTGAGCATCTGTTTGCGAGTGATCGCAATGAGAACTCACTTATGAAGAGGTGGGCATTCATATCCGACCAATGCACAAAGTTTTGTGCCTCTTATGACCATGTTAAGTCAAGACTCGTGAGCGGCATTGGTGTTGGAGACATGGTATGTTGCTACATATCTATATGTTCTCGTTCATACGAGTTTTACATGTCTATATAGCATTCAAACATGAACTTGAACTTATTGGTTTAGGTGTGGCAAGCATTGGAGAACTTCAAGACTTGCCACGAGAAGAAACCTTTCACATTGGGCCATTGTTGGACAAAGCTCAAAGATTGCGAGAAGTGGAAAGAGCTCTATGCGGAAAGTACAAAGGGTACATGCGCCGGAATCATCATCGACGAGGAAGGGCCGACAACCAAAAGGCCAAGAGGGAGGAACGACAACCAAAAGGCCGAGAGGGAGGAACAGCTCCAAGCTAGAGCTCAAGCATGAAGCTTCGTCCGTTTCCATCCAGGAGACACTGAAAGGGTTGATCACCGAGAAGGAGGTGTCCATCGACAAGAGGGAAGAGAGGAAACACGAGAGAGGGAAGATGTGGCGAAGAACTACTATGAAATCCAGTCAAAGCATCTTGAGATAGAAGAGATCAACACCCGTGCTAGGAAGGAGAAGGTAGAGCTACATCGACTCGCCGGAGACAGGGTTGGTCCTGAGATTAAGGGGCCCGGGGCGATTCTAAAATTTGGGCCCCCTACAAGTATTACCACTAGTGGAAAACGGGCCTCCAGTCCCGGCCCGTAAGGGGCTTTAGTCCCGGTCCTGATAACCGGGACTGGAGGGGCGGGACTAAAGGCCCACCCATTAGTCCCGGCCCTCTTACCAACCGGGACCAATGGGCATCCACGTGTCTCTCTGGTAGTTGGTGCCCCCATTAGTCGGTTGTATTATAACCGGGACAAATGGTTCTGCCGGCAAAGATTTAAACACTTTCTTCGCCGCGAAGAATTTAATTTGTATTCTTTTTTTTCATTTCAAAATAGTTTTCTACGCTACCACATACCGTATATGTTCATGCATACATAAGATAACTTCTCTTAAGATCGAGCATACAAATATATACATGATAGTTACACATGGATATCACAATTATCGGGACTAGAGCCTGTCTATTCAATTACACGGTCGGGGATCATCGACGCCTATTCACACTAAATTCTCCGGCGTCGTCTATCATCTCGTTCATCAAGAATCCTGCCAGTTCTTTAGCAATTGCTACTGTGGTAGGAGCTGATCCCGCATTTTCTCGAACTATATAAGAAAAGGAGATCAATATGAATATCAATCATGATAACAAAAAGTGACGGTAATAAAAATAATGTTATGAATGTATTGCTTACATCGACTCTATAATCATTCAGCTCCTTTGGTAAACGTATGAATGAACTCGCAAACATAGAATCCACATAGATTCGTCACGTGGCTGCCTCGCACTTTACGAGAATAGAATTCAATCAAAATAATAATCATGCATCATAATTGTATTGAAACTAGAAGTAAAGAGATGCCTACTACTTACCGAGACCGCTTAAACGTCGACTTCTCAAGAAAGTCACCAGAATCGCACTCTTGAACTGGTTCCAAACCCTACCCTAAATAAAATGAATGAGTTATTTATTACGTGATATCTCGGAAATCAACGAAAGAGACCGCAGTGGCATAAAATTACCTCTGGAGCATGTCCTGCATGTCACTAAACTGTTCCAGGGGTCTCTTTAATGGGTCCATGACTTCAACTCTTCCCTTATCAAGTTGAATGTCTATGAGAATCCAGTGGAAACTGTACAAGTTTATATATACATCAGTAACGCATAAATTACACTTAACATCGAGTAAGCAAAAGAGAATGTGTACAATAGAGTAAGACACTCACGCGAAATTGTAAGGAAACAGTATGTGGTCACAGAAATTTTGCTCCGTTAGAAACCTTAGAAGGTTTTCCTATGTTTCCTCGGGTTTTTCCTTTAGCGTCCGACAATGTATTTTATCTGGGTCAATGAACCCAACACTGAAGATTGACCTTCTTTTACATTCCATGATCTTCATTCTGCATAATAATAGAGTACAAAAGGATATAATTAGGATAATTACATGCAATGAACTGAACAACTGAAAAAAAATGAACAGCTTATATATAGACAGTGAATTCAACAACTTACAGACAATAGCAACTCATGAGACTTTTGTCGATGGTGTCGAAAGTGTATAACTGGAAGAGTTCTGGAAACTCAACATGGACCTCTTCTTCTCGGAAGTAGTAGTCATGTGGGACTTTCGCCATGATCATTATTCTCTCCTCCTTTACGGCATTCAAGTACCATTTATGTAAACTCCGCATTTGTGTTGGCAGTTGTTGGAACTGCTCAAAGTGACTGAGGCTTCCATGGGACATATGTAGGGACTACCTGAGCCTTGGGTAACTTGTCGTCCTAGGAACCTAGCAATTCCTCAACAGTCACATTCATAGCGGCAGCAAGCTTCTTAGCTTCTTCCATATCCTGCTGGGGAGTGTCATAGGATACCACCTTGTGGGGTGGGGTCGATTTTTTGGCCTGTTCCCCGAGCTGGGGGACGTCCTTTCTTTGCCCGGTTGCACTTTGACTTGATGATTTGCTCCCGCTTGCACTTCTACTTGATTTGCTCTTCTTCACTTCCTTCTGAAGTGTGCGTCGATAGTCATCTGGCTTATGGTGCAAGTCATATTGCGATTTTGTGTTCAAAAAAGAAAGTGCATACGCTTTTTGCTTCTCGGTGTATACCGGGGCAGGCTCGGGTTTCTTCTTTTGAAGCTGCGCAACACATTCGGCCTTTACGATCATGTCGGTTTCCTCGTCAGTACGATCGTAAGGTCTGATAGAAAGATTCTTATGAGGTACTCTTGGGAGGGGCGACATTTGTCGTTTTGGGCTCTGCGCTTAGTACTAATCGGAGGCTGCGGCAGAGATCGAGATGGACTCGGGCTATGGTGGTCGTAGTCATGGGGTGGGCTTCTTGGAGGTGATGGAGGTGAAGGTGACATGCGACCACTCGGAGGCGGTGTTGGCTTTGGCGTCCAGCCTAGAAGCTTGATGTTGTTCTTGTCCCATAGAATGATACCACCCAAGATTGCTTCTCCGGTGTCCTCTCACCTTCAGGTCCAGGATGTCAAGCTCCATTGAGTCCCACCCATTGCGATTTCATCCACCAACTTTAGCATAGCCAGCTGGAATCTCACGGCCATGCCAGCGTGCGCCAGGTGGACAAGGTAAAGCACATCCGACCGCCACCTTGATGGATAGGTTCTTCACCTTCTGATGGATCTCACAAGATGCCTGCTCCTTGATTCCATCCACGGGGTAGCCGGAACCGCCATCTACCATACGTGCATCGTCAGAAGGGACCTCCGATTCAGCCACACTGCTTTTCCACTGAGATGGGACGGCGGTAATATTGAGTACAGGATCTTGCAGGCGCGCTGCTCCTCGAAGTTCGTCAATCTATTGCTGATGCATTCGAAGTGTTCCTATCAACTCGGTGAACTTGTCTCCCTCCTCCTCCTGTCGTCGCCTCTTTGCTCTCTCTCGGCTCCTATAAGTATCTCTGTCTTTGGGAAACCCCATCTCCCACGTATAACTAGGGCCAAGGCCTCGTACACGTCCTCCGCGTTCGTCATTCCCGAGGACCTTTGTCAGCAAGTCTTTCTCTCTATCGGGATGGAACTTTGTTGTCCCCGCTTTAATCTCCTTCACCACTTTCTGCCATGTATCCCGGGGTATCCTAATCCCATCACTGCAAATAAGGTCCCCTGTACTTTCGTCATACTCACTCCCATGCCCAAGGAACCAATTCCTTGCCCTTAGATCCCATTCTTCGCGTATTGGTTCTGGAGTGATCCCTTTAGCAAGCAGCTCATTCTCTTTAGCATCCCACTTTGGCATGGCAGCCGCGTAGCCCCCTGGCCCCAGGTGATGGTGATATTTCTTCATCGCGGCATTTTTCTTGTTTTTTTCGACATTTCCATAGCAGGTTGTGACTCCTTGTACTTCACAAATGCATCCCAGTTAGCCTGCTGCTTCGTTAGATAGCATTCAAATTTAGGAGCCTTCTTCGTCTTCTGATACTTTTGCCATAATGCTTTCTTCCAGTTCTTGAATAGTTCGGCCATCTTCGTAAGAGTCCACTGCTTGACTTTCTTCCTCAATGCAGCTGTGTCGGCATCATCCTCACATTCTGGCAGGGTGAAATGTGTCATGAGGTCATTCCAAAGACCCTCTTTGCACCTGTCGGAGACATACTCACCCTCTTTCGCCCCTTTGGTCTTATTCCACTCTCGAACGGTGATCGGGATGCGATCCCTAACCATAACTCTGCATTGTTGTTTAAATACAGTTTTAGCCTTTTCGGGTTCCACCGGTTCACCCCGTGGTGATACCCGCGTAATTGTATAACGCGTAGATGCGTCCAACTTTTTGGTCGGGCCTCGTTTGGAATATTTTTTGCTCGATGTGGAGGCCTAAGAGAAGAAACATTCGTCAATTTATATATATATACAACTCAGTTAATGCATCTACTGATCACCAAACTTCATATATATACCTCGCCGTCGGCTTATCCACCACCGGAGCCGTCGGCTTCTCCACCACCGGAGCCATCGGCTTCTCCTTGATCATTTCGGTCGACCTCCTCTCCCTCACCGGAGGGGTTCAGATAAATCGACGGAGATTCAGGTGGATCAACATGGGGGGTGTCGTTGATCATATCCTCGAGAATTTCTTCCTGTGCTAGGTCTCTCTGGATTGGATCCATAGTTTTCTACAAAATGCACAAAATAACATTTTTCATTCAATATTGCTGCATAAAATAACACTAAACAATAATATGAACACACAATTTGCTACAATAATACTAAACAATAGCAAAATTCTAGTGATGCCCTAACCCTAACCCTAAGTCTAGTGATGCATAAAATACTACCACCCTAACCCTAAGTGCGAGGCCCCGCGAGCACTACCATCCTAACCCGAAGTGCGGGGCCCCGCGAGCACTACCACCATAACCCTAAGTGCGGGGCCCACGAGCACTATCACCCTAACCCTAAGTGCGGGGGCCCGCGAGCACCACCATACTATATACTACACTAACATATTATATAATAAACTAATTAACATACTACACTAATATATACTACTAAAAAAATAAAAAATATACTTTATATTACACTACTATATACTACTAAAAAATAAAAAAAATATACTACACTAATATGTAGTACTAAAAAAATAAAAAATACACTTTATATTACACTACTAAAAAAATATACTACACTAATATATACTACTAAAAAATAAAAAATACACTTTATATTACACTACTATATACACTAATTAACATACTACACTAATTAACATATTACACTAACATATACTACTATATATTAAAAAAATACACTTTATATTACACTACTATATACTACTAAAAGATAAAAAAATATACTACACTAATTAACATACTATACTAATATATACTACTATATATTAAACTACTAATATATTACACTACAAAAATAATATTACAATTCTAAAAAAAAAGAGTCACACGGCTGGCCGATTCACACTGCTTTGGCTCTCCCCTGGTCCCGCATCGCTCATACCACTTCGCCGGCCTTGCCTCCCCTTCACAAGGCACCTCCACCACCACATGCGGTCGCCACCAGCCTCCTTGACCTCACATGCTCGGCTCCCACTTTCCACAAGACGGCCTCAGGCCGGCCCAGCCTCCCCTTGCTGCGCGCGTCGGTATTACCTGGCCGACGGGGATGACGGCGGCTGGAGAGGCGGTGGTGCGGCGGCGTTCGTCGGTGAGACGGTAGTGGCGTGGACGGGCAGCCTGCCGGCGTCGTTCCGTCTAGCTCGCGCACGATTTTCCCCTGCAGTGAGTAGTGGAGATGGTGGGGGAGTGAAGGGGCGCGCGTAATAAGGAGAAGGCCTTTAGTTCCGGTCTGTATAACGAACCGGGACTAAAGACCCTTTAGTCCCGATGCGTTATATGGACCGGGACTAAAGATCCCCCCCTTTAGTCCCGGTGCGTGCCACCCACCGGGATTAAAGGGTTTTCGGCCCAGCCCAACAGGCGCGCGCCAACGCCACACCTTTAGTCCCGGTGTGTAGCACGCACCGGGACTAAAGGTCCCTTTTCAAAAAAAATCACCCTGGTGCGCGCCTGTTTAAAAAAATTTCAATTAGCATATTATTTAAACATTTGAATTTTATAGTTTTTGCATACTTATGAATTTGAGAATATGAAAAGTTCTTGAATTTGAATAACTAATCCAAATCTATTTTCTGTTTTATAAAATAATTATTCTAACTAGTGAAACTAATTACCATTTTGCCATTTTCAATTTAAAAACGCATTAAATGTTATATTTTGCATATTTTTAAATAAGTGATTCAAATGAATTTTCTGTTTTATAAAATAATTATTCTAACTAGTCAAACTATTAACCATTTTGCCATTTTCATGTAATTCCGACGCTCCGGTGGTCTTCCTCCGGTGAAACCCTAGATCGGATCGTCTACCCCGCCTTATTTTTTCCCGCCCGTTCTCTTCCGGATCGTAGCCCCTTTAGGGTTTAGGGTTTTTGGTTTAGGGTTTAGGGTTTTTGGTTTAGGGTTTAGGGTTTTCAGTTTAGGGTTTAGGGTTTTTAGTTTAGGGTTTAGGGTTTAGACTCATATCTGCCGCTTCTCTCCACTCTATCCCATGGCTTCCACCATACCTCTAACCCCACGGAGGCGGAGATGCCATAGGGCGTGTGCACCAAGGGCATCTTCGAGAAGTTCCGCCATGGGAGATTTCCCAACCCTTTCCTCCATCCATGGGGATGAAACTCTCCATCCATGTTGGCTTGGTCGTTGCCATAGCACATCTAGACTCATATATGCCGCCTCTCTCCACTCTATCCCATGGCTTCCACCATACCTCTAACCCCAGGGAGGCAGAGATGAAGTCTTTCATGGGCAAGCAGGAATATATTTTTCGAGGCGGAACTTCCGAAGATGCCATAAGGCGTGTGCACCAAGGGCATCTTCGAGAAGTTCCGCCACGGGAGATTTCCCAACCCTTTCCTCCATCCATGGGGATGAAACTCTCCATCCATGTTGGCTTGTTGAGTTGCTTGCCATGGCGTATCGATGCTCCTTTTATAGGCACGGCGCCGCTTCTACTTTGTCTTCTTCCTCCGACGAGCGTAAATGCGCTACATGCTTTATCTCATCGAGCAAGGCCCACCCACGTCCTTATCCTACCGACAACTTTAGTCCTAGTTTGAGCCCCACGGTACTAAAAGGTTACCCACGTCCTTATCCCACCGACAGTTTTGTTAGATGACACAAAACCACCTTTAGTCCCGGTTGCACCCACCAGGGTACTAAAGGTTAGCCACCAGATAAGGCCCTCCCGGATAAGCCTCCCCGGATAAGGCCCCCATCTTTTGTCGGTTTGAGCCCCACCCGGGATGAAAGTTTCCAGCCACTGCGTTCTGCTTTCCACCGGTTCCCACCTCTGTCTTCACGCCAGAGCTGCGGAGGAATCCCAACCATTAGGCATGTTTCTTAATTTTCAGTTGTGCTATGTATCCTTAGTGTTTGTGGGTTCCTTCTCTTGTGATGGTTCCTTCTCTTTGTGTGATCACCTACCGCGGCTCAGAACGTCTAGTTTGATTGAGCAAGATGTATTACATGAAAGAGGACCTTTATGTCTCAAATAAAAGGTTTAATATATTACATAGATTTATGTCTCAAATAAAAGGTTTAATTACATAGATTTATGTCTCAAATAAAAGGTTTAATACATTATTACACATCACCAACATCTAGTGTTGTGGTTTTCTTTTGCACCGTAGCCATGGAGAATCTTCATCATTTAACAGGATGCTTGGGTCAGTTTTCACTTTGAAGGGCGGAATTTCATGAAACTTATTGTAATCTTCTGACATGTCTATCTTGTCATCCACTCCCACGATGTTTCTTTTCCCTGAAAGAACTATGTGGCGCTTTGGCTCATCGTATTCTGTACTCTTTTGCTTATCTTTCCTTTTTCTCGGTTTGGTAGACATGTCCTTCACATAGAAAACCTGAGCCACATCGTTGGCTAGGACGAATGGTTCATCCATGTACGCAAGATTGTTGAGATCCACTGTTGTCATGCCATACTTTTCGTCTACATGTACCCCGCCTCCTATCAGCTTGACCCATTTGCACCGAAACAAAGGGACCTTAAAAGTAGGTCCATAGTCAAGTTCCCATATCTCCTCTATGTACCCATAATATGTGTCAATCTGCCCATTGTCATCTGTTGCATCAAAGCGGATACCACTGTTTTGGTTGGTACTCTTTTTATCTTGGGCGGTCGTGTAAAATGTATTCCCATTTATCTCGTACCCTTGGAAAGTACATATAGTCGAAGATGGTAACCTGGCCAACGAGTACAACTCATCTCTAACAGTGGTGTTATTCATGAGATGTGTCTGCAACCAATTGCCAAAATTCTTCTCGTGTTCCCCTTTAATCAAGGTTTCAGGCTTCCCCGGGTTTTCGGACCGTAGATTATTCTTGTGTTTCTCGATATACGGAGCCACCACGGTGGAATTGAGTAGAACTGTGTAGTGTGCTTGAGTGAAAGAATGCTCGTCCCTACATACCATTGATTTCCTTCCTAGTGTGCCTTTTCCAGTCATCCTCCCCTCATACCGAGATTCAGGAACACCAATCGGCTTAAGGTCAGGAAGAAAGTCAACACAAAACTCAATGACCTCCTCTGTTCCATAGCCCTTGGAGATGCTTCCTTCTGGCCTAGCACGGTTATGAACATATTTCTTTAAGACTCCCATGAACCTCTCGAAGGGGAACATATTGTGTAGAAACACAGGACCGAGAATTCTAATCTCTTCGACTAGGTGAACTAGGAGGTGCGTCATAATATTGAAGAAGGATGGCGGAACAACAACTCAAGTCGACCAGACATTGGACCACATCAATTTGTAACCCTGATAGACTTTCTCGATCGATTACCTTCTGAGAAATTGCATTGAGGAATGCACATACCTTCATAATGGCTAGTCGAACATTTTCTGGTAGAATTCCCCTCAATGCAACCGAAAGCAATTGCGTCATAAGCACATGGCAGTCATGAGACTTTAGGTTTTGAAATTTTTTCTCTTTCATATTTACTATTCCCTTTATATTCGACGAGAAGCCAGATGGGACCTTGCTACTGAAAGGACTTCAAAAAAGATTTCCTTCTCTTCTTTGGTAAGAGCGTAGCTGGCAAGCTCTTGAAACTGCCATGGATGCTTGCCGTCTCGTCCTTTATGATGTTGCTGGTCCTCCCGTGCTGCCGGGGTATCTTTTGACTTCCCATACAAGCCCAGGAAGCGTAGAATATTCACGCAAAGATTCTTCATCAGGTGCATCACGTCGATTGCAGAGCGGACCTCATGCACTTTCTAATAGGGTAGCTCCCAAAATATAGATTTCTTCTTCCACATGGGTGAGTGTCCGGTAATGGGGTCTTTCGGAACAGGTTGTCCTCCAGGACCCTTACCAAAGACTACATCCAAATCCTTGACCATACGAAATACATCAGCACCACTACGGGGGACAAGCCATTCGGGTTTCGCCTTGCCATTGAAATGCTTGCCTTTCTTCTTTAAGGGATGACGGAAGAAAACAACGATTGTACGGTACACATTCTTTCTACATTTATCCAGATATATACTTTCAGTCTCATCTAAACGGGTGTGCATGCATTGTATCCTTTGTTCGTAAATACGTCACGAAATGTTACTAAGAGCAGGCCAATCATTGATGGTTACGAACAACAACGCTTGTAGGTCAAATTCCTGCTGTTTGTGCTCATCCCACACACGTACACCTGGTTTGGCCCACAACTGTAGAAGTTCATCAACTAATGGCCTTAGGTACACATCAATGTTGTTGCCGGGTTGCTTCGGGCCTTGGATGAGTACTGGCATCATAATGAACTTCCGCTTCATGCACAACCAAGGAGGAAGGTTGTAGATACATAGAGTCACGGGCCAGGTGCTGTGACTGCAGTTCTGCTCCCCAAAAGGATTCATGCCATCGGTACTTAGACCAAACCATAAGTTCCTTGCGTCACCAGCAAAGTCTAGGAAGTCTCTCTCGATTTTTCTCCACTGCCGACCATCAGCAGGGTGCCTCAACATCCTGTCTTTCTTACGGTCTTCCATGTGCCATCGCAACAACTTGGCATGCTCTTTATTTCTGAACAAACGTTTCAACCGTGGTATTATAGGAGCATACCACATCACCTTGGCAGGAACCCTCTTCCTGGGTTGCTCGCCCTCAACATCACCAGGGTCATCTTTTCTGATCTTATACCGCAATGTAGTGCATACCGGGCATTTATCCATATTCTCGTACTTCTCACCGCGGTAGAGGATGAAGTCATTAGGGCATGCATGTATCTTCTGCACGTCTAATCCTAGAGGGCAGACAAGTTTCTTTGCTTCGTACGTACTGGAGGGCAATTGGTTATTTCTTGGAAGCAGCTTCTTCATTATTACCAGCAACTTTTCAAATCCCGAGTCAGTCATACCGGTCTCTGCCTTCCACTTCAATAATTCCAGTGTGCTACCCAGCTTCTTCTGGCCATCTTCACAAGTTGGATACAGCAATGTGTTGTGGTCCTGTAACATCTGCTCGAACTGCAACCTCTCCTTTTCTGTGTTGCAGTCTCGCTTTCCATCACTAATGACCCGACCAAAATCATCAACGGGCTCATCTGGTTCCCGTTCTTCACCCCCTTATTTTTCAGTATCTTCAACTGCGGTATCATCGTATTCAGGAAACATAGATCGGTAGTTTTCATCATCGTTCTCTTCTTCATCGCCGTCTTCCATCATAACCCCTGTTTCTCCGTGCTTGGTCCAAACATTATAGTCGGACATGAAACCGGACCGAAGCAGGTGGCTCTGAATGACTCTTGAGGAAGTGTGAGCCTGCTCATTCCGACATTCAACACATGGACAACACATAAAACCATCCCGCCGCTTGTTCGCCTCGGCCACAAGGCGAAAAGAACGCACGTCTTCTCTGTAAGCATCAGAGCGTCGGTCACCGTATATCCATGGGTGGCTCATCTGCATCATACAACCATGTATATATATCAAACGCAATCACGATGCTTAAATTAGAACCGCGTAGTCAAAACGAGAAAATAGTTGCTAACCTTTTAGGACACTTCAAAACAAAGAGGAGAAACCTTAAGTGTCGCTCTGGCAGCTCATATCATATTTTGTCTTGTGTGAACTCAAGTGGCATCGCTCTAATAGGCATTTCACCGAACACCTCTAGTGCATATGAAGAAAAAAAGTTAGCACAAAGTTATACCCACCTCTCACATAGGAAAAAAAACAGGAGAGACTGGAGGGCTGGATGCATATATATAGGGCCAGGCCATTAGTCCCGGTTTGAGATACAAACCGGGACTAAAGGTTCTGCATGTCGGCCCAGACCTATTTGTCCCGGTTTGTATCTCAAACCGGGACTAATGGCTTCTTACGGACCGGGACATAGTGCCTCGGCCTCCTCGGGCCGTCTGGTTCGGACCATTAGTCCCGGCCCCAGCCACGGCCGGGACTAATGGCCCGAACCAAAGGCCTATTTTCTACTAGTGTACAATAGTACTTATAAGTGTATGTATAAAATATTATCTGCAAACATCGAGTGAATTTCAATTTTACCCCATAGTTATGCATTTGTGACACTAATTACCCCGTCGAATGAACCCTCGTTTTTTTATGCATGTATATTCGGCAAGGTGTAAGCTATTGGCCGGAGTTTAAAAATGTCAGGACGACGACAACAGATTGAATATATGGATGAAAGAAGTCTGAACATGATTATCGATCGTGCCTTCCAATATTTACACATTTTATCGCGCAACTCCGCACAGTCATATCTAACAAAAACAAGGAAAGTGTTAAATATGGGTAAAACCTTGTTCAAAGTCTCTTAAATGAGATACTTCGCTAGAAGTTCCACTAAATAGGGTAAAATGTGTCTCAACTGCAGAACTACGGGGTTTTTACTCGTAAACATTTGAAGCACATACAAAAGCGATCATTGTGCCAAGAAAATATATATTGTACTAATATTTTTCCCAATATTTTTAGATTCTAAGTCACCAAATGATGATATGTCAATATCAATATTACCGACGATAACATCAACTCTATCTAGAATCGCGTCATCGAGGTGGTCATGGGTGCCATGTTGTCTACTCTCTGTGACTTGGCTTCTCTTATCTTAGCATGGCTGTGCGAGTCGCTCATGTCCGGGAACGGTCGGAGGGCAGATTAGATGGATCCGCCTTTTTTATCTAATAATCTCGTTCTCTTGGCTGAACGAGGTATCTTTAAATTCTACAATTCTCAAATAGATTTCTTAGAACACTCAACTTGTTCTTCCTTGTAAGGTGCACACAAATTTTATTGTTTTTCTATTTCTATAAAGATGTGCACACAACGTCTTGTTGTCCTACTACTTTTTTGAGGGAGTCTCGTTGGCCTACATTACATGAGCATACAGCCCCACGCCCCCACCCTACTTCTGTTTTAATCGGACGGTCCCTGCCCCACTTAATCCATTTGTTGCAAACCGAACTAAATAAAAGGCCCAAAATGTAAAGGATCAAGGCCCAAGTTCCGGTCCACTGGAAAAACTGCATAACCCTTCGTCCTCTCTAAAACATACAGTACTAGAGAAAACTGTTAACATGCTCTAATGGCGATGGCATAGTAGATCCTACCGATTTGCCGCTGCATGCGCTTTACACTAGTGGAAACAAGGTCTTTTGTTGATCCCGAAAAGGGGCTTTAACACCGGTTTTCTACGAACCGGTGTTAAAGGGGGCCGTACCAGCGTGGCCCCTGCGGCAAAAAAGGAGCCCCCCTTTAACACCGGTTTGTGCCACGAACCGGTGTTAAAGGTCCCTGCAGCAAGGTTTGGCGATTCCCTTTAACACCGGTTCGTGGCATGAACCGTGTTAAAGGGGGGCTATAAGACACTACCCCAGCCCACACACACCCCACTCTTCCATTCTTTCACATTTTGGAGCCTAGCAAGAGGGTGTGAAGAGTGCTAGTTTGTGTTTTTTTCATATGCACTAGAGGTGTTCGGTGAAATGCCCGAGAGCTCAAAATAAGCTTTCTTGTTGCTCTTTCCGTCTCGGTCGAGGTCGGCAACTATAGTTTCATGTGTCATTGATGTACTATATATATAAATGGTCATCTCCCTATTATTTTTTGATATATACTACATATTAATGCAGATGAATCAGCAATGGATGTACGGTGACCGCCGCACTTCCGAGTACATTACGGGCCTCCAAAATTTCATCGTTGTGGCTAATGCAAACCGTGGTCACAATGGTTTTATGTGTTGTCCGTGTGTTCACTGTCAGAACAAGAAAGACTACTCAAATACCAGAACCATTCACGCCCACCTGCTTCGATCCGGTTTCATTCCCAGCTATAATTGTTGGACCAAGCACGGAGAAAAAGGGGTTGTGATGGAAGACAACGAAGAAGAAGAGGATGATGAAAACTATCATAATATGTATCCTAAATATGATGATAATGCAACGGATGTAGATAATGAAGATCAAGAGGGAGCAGATGGGCCCGCTGATGACGATCTTGGTCGGGCTATTACTGATGCAAAGGAAGAATGTGAAACTGAAAAGGAGAAGGAGAAGCTGGAGCAGATGTTAAAGGATCACAAAACATTGTTGTATCCAACTTGCCAAGATGGCCACAAAAAGCTAGGTGCCACACTGGATTTGCTGCAATGGAAGGCAGAGAATGGTGTGACCGTACAGATTTTCAAAGTTGTTGGTAAAATGAAGAATCTTCTTCCAAGAAATAATGAGTTGTCCGGACAAGACATACCAAGCAAAGAAGGTTGTTTGCCCTCTTTGATTAGACGTGCTGTAGATACATGCCTGCATTAATGACTGCATCCTCTACCACGGTGATAAGTACGAGAATTTGGTTGCATGCGGTATGCACCTTTGCATCATATAAGATCAGACGAGATGATCCTGGCGATGTTGAGGGCGAGGCCCCTAGGAAGAAGGTTCCCGCCAAGGTTATGTGGTATGCTCCTATAATACCACGGTTAAAACGTCTCTTCATAAATAAAGAGCATGCCAAGTTGTTGCGATGGCACATGGAAGACCGTAAGAAAGACGCGATGTTGAGACACCCCGCTGATGGGTCACAGTGGAGAAAAGTCGAGCGAGAGTACCCGGACTTCGCACGTGACGCAAGGAACTTAAGGTTTGGTCTAAGTACAACGGCATGAATCCTTTTGGTGAGCAGAGCTGCATCACAACACTGGCCTGTGACCCTATGTATCTATAACCTTCCTCCTTGGTTGTGTATGAAGAGGAAGTTCATTATGATGCCAGTGCTCATCCAAGGCCCGAGGCAACCCGGCAACGACATTGATGTGTACCTAGGGCCATTAGTTGAAGAACTTTTACAGCTGTGGGCCAAACCAGGTGTACGTATGTGGGATGAGCACAAAGGGGAGCCATTTGACCTACGAGCATTGCTTTTCGTAACCATCAATGATTGGCTCGCTCTAGTAACATTTCAGGCGGACAAGCAAGGGATACAATGCATGCACACACTGTTTAGATGATACTGAAAGTGTATATTTGGATAAATGTAAGAAGGTTGTGTACCTAGGGTATCGCCGATTTCTTCCAAACCTCCATCCAGTAAGAAAGAAAGGCAAGCATTTCAAACGTCTGGCGTAACCGGAGGAAGCCTCCCTCCGTGAGGAGGAGGTATTTGGTATGGTCAAGGACCTCAAGTAATCTTTGGAAAAGGTCCCGGCATCTATCTGTTCCGAATGACGATGCGGACACGCGCCCATGTGGAAGAAGCAATCTATATTTTGGGACCTACCCTATTGGAAAGTCTTAGAGGTCCGCTCTTCAATCGACGTGATGCACGTGATTTAAGAATGTTTGCGTGAACCTGCTAGGCTTTCTAGGAGTGTATGGGAAGACAAAAGATACACCGAAGCACGACAGACCAGCAACGCCAAGGCCTCAAGAGCCTATGCATCCGAGAACGAGAAGGGTAAACGATGCCACTTAACTCCCGCCACCACGCCTTACCAAAGCGTAGAAGGAAATCTTTTTGAATTTCTGAGCAAGATCAAGGTCCGTCGGCTTCTCGTCAATATAAAGGAATAATAAATATGGCAGAGAAAAAATTCCAAAACCTGAAGTCTCATGATCGCCACGTGATTATGACACAATTGCTTCCGATTGCATTGAGGGGCTTCTACCGAAAATGTTCGAGTACCCATTGTGAAGCTATGTGCATTCCTCAATGCAATATCTCGAAGGTAATCGATCCGTAAAGCCTACCAGGTTACAAACAGATGTGGCCCAATGTCTTGTCGACTTTAAGTTGGTGTTCCCACCATCCTTCTTCCATATTATGACGCATCTCCTGGTTCACCTAGTAGAAGAGATTGCCATTCTCGGTCCTGTATTTCTACACAATATGTTCCCTTTAAGAGGTACATGGAGTCTTAAAGAAATATGTTCATAACCGTATAGGCAAGGAAGCATCTCCAAGGGCTATGTATGAGGAGGTCATTGAGTTCGTGTTGATTTTATTCGACCTTAAGGCGATTGGTGTTCCGAATCACGACATGAGGGAGATCATGGAAAAGGCACCCTAGGATGTAAAGCAATGATATGTAGGGACGGGATTCTCTCAATCAAGCACACTACACGGTTTTACAAAGATCTATCTTGGTTGCCCAGATATCAATGAACACAAGAATTTAATACCAAACACCCGGGCGGTCGATGAATGGATTATAAGTGAACACATGGCGAGTTTTGGCTACTGGCTGCAAAGACTTCTCACGAATAACACCACTGTTGGGGATCAGTTGTACTTGTTGGCCAGGACACCATCTTCGACTGTATGTACTTTCCAAGGGTATGAGATAAATGGGAATACATTTTACACGATAGGCCAAGATAAAAAGAGCACCAACCAAAATAATGGTGTCCGCTTCGATGCAGCAGAAGACAATGGGCAGAAGACCACGTATTATGGGTTCATAGAGGAGATATGGGAACTTGACTATGGACCTAATTTTAAGGTCCCCTTGTTTCGATGCAAATGGGTCAAGCTAACAGGAGGAGGGGTTGAGGTAGACAAGAAGTACAGAATGACAACAGTGGATCTCAACAATCTTATGAAGAACTTAGACGAACCATTCGTCCTAGCCAATGATGTGGCTCAGGTTTTCTATGTGAAGGACATGTCCTCCAGACCAAAAAAAGAAAAAATATGCAAACGAATACATCATATGATGAGCCAAAGCGTCACATAGTTCTTTCAGGGAAAAGAAACATCGTGGGAATCGAGGACAAGACAGACATGTCAGAAGATTATAATAAGTTTGATGAAATTCCGCCCTTCACAGTGAAAACTTACCCAAGCATTCCCTTAAGTAAAGAAGATGCTCCATGGTTACGTCTGAAGCGATCATAAGGAAGGACATATGCCAAGAAGTTCATGCTCATATTATGTAACTCTAGTTCATGTTTTTAATGGCCGCAGGAAATAATGTCGACACTCACCCCTATTATTAGTGCTGACTCGTGTTTTGTCCCGGTTGGTGTCTCCAACCGGGACTAAAGGTTCATCCCGCCATTTTTTCCCGCCATTTTTCTTCCCGCCAGTTCTTCTTCCCGCCATTTTTCTTCCCGCCATTTTTCTTCCCGCCAGTTCTTCCCTCCAGTTCTTCCCGCTAGTTCACTATATATATGTAGGGGGTTGGCCTCCATTGTCATTGTACATCTCTAGACTCATATTTGCAACCTCGTCACTCTTTCCCATGGCTTCCACCGTAGCACTAACCCCCAGGGAGGCGGAGGCGCTTTGCGCCTCGAACTACCCGCCCAGACTCGTGTCCCTATCGGCTGGATCTTTGGCGTCGGGCGTGCAGTTCCTCCTGTCCCTCTAGGTGTGGCGCGGATGGCCATCACGAACCACTACTACTTGAGCTCACACGCCGAGTAGCGGAGAAACCCAGATGGCATCCCGACTATTTCCCTACTTGGGAAGCCTTCTTCGTGGATCGGCATGAGAGGCGCCGCTGACACGAGGAGGACGGCCCACCTCCTCCTAACTTCAACGAGGGCGGCCGTCGGCTATGGTGGCGGTCGGACTCTCCGAGCATCATGGCCTATGACACCGCCGCCGACTCTAACCCCGTCTCAGCTACCCTCAAATCCAGCCCACGCTACCCTCAAGTCCAGCCCACGCCATTCTCCAGAGGTTCAATTACGGCGACCACGGCACGACAGATGATGACAAGGCGAAATGACGACTCTGATGGCGAGTATTACAGGTGTGGCGGGAGCATGACTGAATCACTCCAACATTCCGAAACAAATTCGCCGATTGTTACTTAATCTGCCATGTATCTTAATTTTCAGTTCTTTATGTATCTTAATTTTCAGTTCCAGTTCGGCCGATTGTTACTTAATCTGGCCATGTATCTTAATTTTCAGTTCTTTTATGTACCAACAGGGGGATCTGAAACCTTTCCGTCCATCTCTGGTGAAAAAGACAAATTCCTACCGAATCGGCAGGAAGTGGGTCAGATATGAACTTGCATATTGTTTTTTGATTTATATGTAAGTGTTTTAATTATTTTGAAAATTTTCATGTAAAGTAAATATAAAATGATTTACATGAATGGATAGATATTATTTTTCTGAAAATTATGATATATTATTCATATTTTTCTGAGTTGAAATAAAAAAGATATGAATTTTCTAAATTCATATCATATTTTTTGAATTAAAAATGCCCCTTTAATGCATGAAATAAATGCCCCCCCTTTAACACCGGTTCCAGACCATTTATTTCGTTTCCATGCGCACCTTCTTTAACACGGTTCGATACGAACCGGTGTTAAAGTAATAAATCTTGTGAACGCTTCTTTAACACCGGTTCCAGCCACGAACCGGTGTTAAAGGTGGGGGTAATAAATGCGCGCGGGAAACGCCCCCCCCCTTTAACACCGGTTCCAGCCACGAACCGGTGTTAAAGGGGGGGTGTATTTATTTCACCTTCCCCTTCCTTTCTTCCCCCCACTGAGCCAGATCGATCGAACACAGAGAGATCGAAGCGCCGCCCCCGACCCGCCGTCTCGCCGCCGCCGCTTCGGAGCTCGAGGTCCGACGCCCGCCGCCCGCCGCTCGCCACGCTTGAGCTCGAGGTCCGCCGCCGACCCTCTCTTCCCGCATCCTTCCCTCCTCTAACACGGTGGGGCTCCGCTGCTCCTTCGACGCCTAGACGCCCGTGCCTAGCCCTCCAACGCCTGCTCCGGCCGCGCCCGGCCCTCCCCCGCTCCTCCCGGACAAGGCCACCCGCGCCTGGCCCTCCTCCTCCTGCTGCTCCCGGCGACGCTGCTGTTGTCGCGGGAGACGATCAAGACGCCAGCTGCTGGCGTTACGACGGCGGGCACGAGGGTGGCCGTGAACGCGTGGGCCATCGGGAGGGATCCGTAAGCTGGGCGATGGCGCGGAGGAGTTCGACCGACAGGTTCATGCGGCGAGGTGGACCTGCACGCAGACGATCTGGAGCTGGTGCCGTTCGGCTCGGCGGCCGGCCCGGGCAGGTCGATGGCGCTGATGAACGTGGAGTTCGCCCTGGCCAGCATGCTCTGCGGCTTCGATTGGGCGCTGCCGGAGGGGACCAAGGCGGAGGAGCTGTGCATGGAGGAGACCGGCGGACTCACCTTCCACCGCAAGACGCTGCTCCTTTAATTACACATATGAACATATTTGCATAATATATCAACTATATAAACACAGTTCTTTAGGCCTCGTTGGTTTAGGCTCTAGAAGACCGGGATTGACTTGGGTTACGGTCCAATCCACATCATCCGAGGCAAAAATTCGAGAAATATGGAGTATTTGTCTATTTCTGCATAGTATTTTTTTGTTTGGCCAATCCATTTTATTTACATAGTCTTGGGATGAAAATAAATAATCGCCAATTGACCCTCAGAACGATTCCAGGGTGCCAAAGATGGGCGAGATGAACGTAGTGACATCGACCCCGACGATCTAGGTTGCTTAAACAAACAGGTTTGTTTTGGAGGGGTTAGGAGGGATTAGTGAAACATGGATTTGGTGATGGTGCGGTATCAAATCAATTTAAGCTTAGATCAATTCCATGTCTGGTTTCATTCCCCACAAAACGTACGAGGCCTTAATCCTTGCACATGTGAATTAGAAGCATGTGGAGTAAAAAGAAAATAGCTTATAGCAAAGATATTATAATAGGCCACGCCTAAACCCTAACTGACCACCTCGCTCTCTTTCCCGTGCAGGAGCGTCTCGCCGCCGCCGCTTCGGAGCTCATAGGCCACGCCTAAACGCCGACGCCGCCCGCCGCCCGCTGCCCGACGAGCCAGCCGCTAGCACCGCCGCCCGACGAGACCGCCGCATCCGTCCGACGAGCACCGCCGCCCGACGAGACCAACGTCACCCCACCGGTGAGCGCCACGTGTCTGCCACGTGTATGATTGCTGACTCATCCTGATTAAAACTTGTTTGCTCGATAAATTGTACTACATGCATAGATTAAAACTTGTATACAAATTGGACCTCTGACTCATTTGTGTATTTATTTGTGTATTTTGGTATGAACGCAATTTGTTGGCACTTGTGTAGTACTTAATTTTTTTTGGTCGCAATATGTCGGTGATTATTGAAATCAACACCAACTATTAAAACCAGTTGGTGTGAATGCGTCGAAATTGAAGATGATCTTCATCCTAAGAACACACCGACGTGGTCAGTCACAAGCGATACGAAGTAGTTCCCCCATGTCGTCGATTCAACAGAGCAACCATTTCCCCACCGCTTGCTTGTCTTTTTAATATAGTGTATCATTGCACATCTCACTAACATCGGAAACTCAAACTAAGATGGCATGTAATTATGGAGGAGGTAGTAGTATAGATAGGGTGTCAAGCGGGCGGGTTCATGGCAACATAGTTTCATCCTGATTAGGGTTTCGACCCCTCGGAACTCGTTTAAAATGATCAAGCATCCTTAGGGTTTTAATTTCATTTGTGTATTTTTGTATGAATAATATGTATATTTGTGTATGAATCCAAGTCCACTTGAATGTTTACACTCTTACTCTAGATAATATTATTGTTTTAGAAACTATGGATCCACTTAGTAGAAACCTTGAAGAAGAAGAAGAAATAATGGAGAACATTATTGATGAGGACACCTCACAATATCTGAACTTGGAGGGACATGATGACGACAGCTCAAGTACTAGTCATGGAGAAGATGAAGACTCCGATGAAGACTCCGGTGAACGCAATTTAATGGTTACAAAGTCCGGCGAGGTATATGCATTGATTAAGCCTCTGCTGACTTCCACCAACAATCTTGTTCTACATGTATTAATTAATTAACGCTTCTTTCTTCTTTTAGCCCTCTGGATCGACCAGCCAGCAACCATCAGAAGGAACTCGACAAAGCTGCCATCAGCCTTTATTGTGTGTAAGTACTATTTCTATAATTTATATCTCATCTCATTCACTTTATTAATTGCATGTATATATATATATATGCTCACCATATATGTATATACTATTATGCAGGAAAAAGGTTATGGAATGCAGGAAAGGAGGCCCTTTTGACATTGGGTTCGTTGACCCAAATAGAGTTCATGAAGAAGTGGTAGAAACCAAACCGGGCAAATGAAGATTACTTGCTAACGCTTTTACCGAGACAACAAACCAAAAGGGAAATACTATTGCCTTACAACTTCTCGTGAGTACTTACCCTCTCTCTTGTACACATTCTATTTCAGCTTACTCGATGTTAAGTGTAACTGATGATGAGTGCGTAGTTTCCACTTTATTCTGCTAGTCATTCAACCCGACTCAGGAAAAGTCCTTGTCATGGACTCGTTACGAAAAGAAAAAGAGATATGGGCAAACTTTAGAGAGATGCTCCAGAGGTAATTTCAATCATATTATCGCACTAGATCGGCAACTTTCATGACAATAAGTAATTAATTACTCCTTTATCCATTTTCTTTGTCGGACAGGGTTTGAAAGGTTCACGCAGGGCCGTGGGTGAATGGTCGGAAAGAACTAAAATTTGTAGACCAAAATGTAAGTAATACTAGCTAGCTTCCAATTCCATTATATCATGCTTTATTGATTATTATTTTGATTGAACTCTCTATTCTCGTAAAGTGCGCGCATCAGGGACACGACAATAACTTATGTGGGTACTATGTTTGCGAATTCATTCGCAACACGATATGTCTTGACGGCCAAGCCGCACTAGAACAACTTAGAGTAAGTAAACAAAGTCCACAACATTATTTTATTACCATCAATTGTGTTGAGTTTTATTCTTATATATATATTGACGCCCATTCTTCATATATATTCAGATCGAGCGGATGCGGGACCAACTCCTACCATTTGAACGCATACGAGCCATTCAAGAGGAATTGGCGGGTTCATACTTGATGAGGTCGCCACTGGCGGAGAACTCTTTAGATATCCACCAAAATGAACGATGACGATGTATGTGCCGATGACGATGTATGTGCCGATGACGATGTTTGTGTATAATAATAGTTGCTTAATTATTCATGTACTGCACGTACGATGACGATTTATGTGTATACCGCTCGATCGATTCCCCTTGCTCCCCCTCCCGCAAATACGCCGAACGGGCGATAGTCGGCATGAGATTTAGAGTCGTTTCTGCGCGGCGTAACTCGCCATGGCAGAAAACCTAAATCTGCCACGTAAGAATTTTAACACCGGTTCGGATCTGAACCGGTGTTAAAGGGAGGCTGAGCCTCGGCAGCCCCGTCGCCACCCTTTAACACCGGTTCAGTATAAGAACCGGTGTTAAAGAACCCCCTCTAACACCGAACCCTCAACAGCGGTTGGGGAACCGCTGTTAGAGGGCCCTCCCAACCGGAGTTAAAGGGGGGGGGGCCTGCACTAGTGTTAGCTAGGTTCGATCTTAGGGCCCCTCGATTCCTCAGGCCCGGGGCGGCCGCCCCGCTCGCGCCGCCCTAGGGCCGGGCCTGGCCGAAGAAAATCCAATCATGACTACGGATCTCATCGACATAGATATGTTGGAAATATGCTCTAAAGACAAATAATAATAAGGATTATTATCATATTTTGTAAAGTTTATGATTAAGTTTTATATCGTGCTATAACTGTATTGAAAGAAAACATCAATGCACGTGTGATATATAAACAATCAGGGGTTCCTGGTGAAACTCTAGTCACTCGTTCATTGGTCAAAAAAGATCAAGGTTTCCTGATCATGTGGTATTTATGTCAGTTGGAAATGGAGTCAACTCATTCTTAGAATGATATGATGAACCAATACCCAACCTAAGCATCGTGACCCGATCATGTCACGAAGTTCAAGTTATGATGATTAGAATAGACCTAGTAGACTATTACTTAGACCCTGAGACTATATCAATCACTGTCTCCCGAGAGTGCTTAGATAGCATCAACCGTCACTTTTAACAGAGTGATCATAAATGTGTGTTCAGCTATTCGGAGGAATCGTAGAGGCAATATATGTCAAGAGCGGGATTTGTTCATCCGCGTGACGGAAAGATACTCGAGGGCCCACTTGGAGAAGTTATATCCAATAGTTGCGCATCGTGTGATTTGATCACATGGATATCACTTGTCGAAATGAGTCAAGTAGCATTGTTCAGTAATGAGATTGAACACGACATGGTGATGTCATTGATCAGATCTCGAGCAATGCAAGTATCGAGAGACAAAAGGAATAAGATGCGACAGTCACGGTTCAAACGACGAAAGATCTTCGTGGAATGCACAAGGGTCACATGGCCATCCAGGTCCCTCTGTCGATCATTGGTCCGGGAGTGTCCCGACCATGTATGGAGTGTTCCCGAACCGTAGGGTATCATGCTTAAGGGCTTGGTGATGCTTAGAGAGTGTTTACAGGACCGGTAGAATCACCGAAGAAGAGAAGAGAGAAAACCAGAAGGGTTTCGCTAAGTCTGGAGGATGTCCAGAGTGGAGGTGGAAGGTGTTCCATAGCCACAGAGATTGAATAATATGTAAATGAATGTTAAATATTGATTTAATCATTTATTCATAATTATTTAATAAAGAGAAAATCAATTTAAAGGTCAAAAGGCTTAATGGGCCAAATCCCGGAAGGGAAAGGGCCCATGAGGGGGCTGAATCCCTAGGAGGGGCCAAGGGGGTGGCCGGCGCCCTAGTGGGCCAGCCCCCCACGTGGGGCCCATGGGGGTGGCCGGCGGTGCCTCCCCCTCCCGCTCTCCCATGATTACCCCCACCCGGGACTTTGAGGGAGGGTGTACCTCCCCTTCTCCCTTAGTGGGGGTATTTTGACCAGCAAATACACACAATATTCAATAAACATTTCCTTACTTTTGGGGAGACCTCCAATTGATATTTCTCTCTCTCCTGTGACCGTGGTCCCAAGTTCGGACTGCGCGAACGAGAGACATCTTCACCACGGAACGCCGTCGCGCTACGGGATTCAGATCCAGGAGCTCTACTTCTGCAACTGCTGCTAGATCGGGGAAGCGGGAGTCATCGCGAGGCACCAGACGCCTGTAACTACCCGCGAGGTGTCATACTTGGGGAACTAGGAGTCGTTGGAGACACATGAGCGCAATGACTTCATCACGACCTTGAGGTCGGCTTCAGCTCGCCTACATCAGCCACGCTCTCTTGAGCGTTGACAACGCTTTTCGGTCTTCAAGGGTAAGTTCACGAAAAGCCCCTCCCGTTACTGCATTACTAATGGATAGGTCCTGGCAGCATCAGGGTTTCAGGGGCGTACGGTAAAATTTTATTGTTTTCATATGCGAACCCCAACAGTGGTATCATAGCTAGATCTATGCGTAGTAATGCTAGTACGGGTAGAACACATGAGATGTAGCGTGTGAGCGTTGATCTTTTAGTTGTTACCCTCCCACGTATATTTGTGTATACCACAGTAATGCTTGATGAAGCAGCCCCCAACTGACTTTACGCGTTCATTCGCGAGACTGGTCCACGCTTGACATATGACTTGTACCGTATAAAGTGGCTTTGGGGGGTGTTCGTCTCTCTCGCATTAGTTGGTATGCCATTTACAATGGAGGGCCCCGAAAGGGGTGTAGTATAGACAACTACTTGATCAAAGTTGCGTTGAAAGTTCGTAGGTAAGAATGGTTCTTGTGCGAAAGCCCATTCAGCCACGTAAAACATGCAAATATAAAGTAGAGGCGTCTAACTTTATTTTGCAGGGGGCGCTGCTTTGTGATATGGTTGTGGCAAAGCTAAAGTGCCTACCTTATATTATGAAGTAGTAGTATATAGTCATGGAGGTGACAGACTACCACGCCGAAAAGGCACCGGTACCCTGGTGTCTACGGCATCAGAACCCTGGCGCCGGAATCCGGTGACGCCGGATGGAGATCATGACATGAAGGACCATATCACATCGCATTTACATTCAATGCTATTGTTTGTATATCTTATTGTGTGATAGTATTAGATACTCGACGATAGCCTAATAAGATGATCCCTATTAAAATTACCAATGATTGTGTTACCCCTTAGTGTGCATTACCAAGAAAGTTCTTCGGTATGAGGCATGCCGTGACGATCGGGTGTCAGACATATCTACGTTCGCATACAGTGAGTGTAAGCCATGTTGCACATCGAATACACTAAGGTTGAGTTGCCAAGCCTAGCATGTGTAGACATGGCCTCGGAACACGGATGGTCAAAAGATCGAGCATGAGTCGCATGAATGGTGTGAACGATGTTTAGCGTCCACCCTAGCACCCACATTGATGGCCATGACGATCGGGGGATATGTGGGGAAAAGGGGTCGTGTTATCACTAGAACCCTTCAAGGGATAGGTGTTTTTAGTGGAGTTATTTTATTAACTCATTTAACTATAAACTTAGTCTAAATTTCTTTTGCAATTATAAATGTAGAAAATGGTTCTCCCCAATGCTACCTTCCCTGTTGATGATTGGTTAGATGAAGAGAAGCTCAGGCTAGACGTATCAAACTTCTCTATGTGGGTTGCGTGTCTCCACGTTCTCCTTAGCGAGAATGACGTGGTCGACTATATACTCAGCAAGATGGATTTGGATCAACCCAGTGTCTTAGAGACCCCAGAGCAGCGCAAAGACCGCTATTACCATCGTGAGATGGACACCTTCATATCAGTGATGATGCATTTCAGGATGGTGGATGAGTTGTGGCCAGTCGTGGGTAATCTTGACCCTCGTACGGTAATGGTACAACTTAGTACACATTTCTTGGAACAAGCACGCACATGGGAGCATGAGCTGATGGGAGACTTCCTCTCTATTAAGATGGAGGAGAGCTCTTCGCTTGACGACCACTTGGAGCACATTCATGATGCGTACATGAGGCCTGCATACTTCCTAGACAGCTGGATAACGAGCTCTTTTGCAAATGGCGTTGTGTTGTGGTTGCTGCCACCAAGCTACCAAGCACATGTCAGGACTTGCATCATGAGAGGCGATGCGGAAACACATGATTTCCACAGGTTCATATCACATCTCAGGAATGTGAAGGTTGAACCCATTGCGGGTGAGGTCATCGATGACAAAGGAATATATTTGATATACAGTTTTATAAATGTTATAATCTTGCAAACACATGTTGTAGTGTTAAGTATATTTTATACTTGTTCTGTTTTGCTGAAAATAGGTCCTTCTGCATGAGAGCTGCTTGCTGGAGAGGAGGTGATGTTTCATGTTGATGGCGAGCATGATGATGATGACCAACGACACTCTTCCTTAATGTTTATCACTTAGTTTATGTTTTTGGATAGTTATTGTGATCGATGGATATGTGAACTTCATTAATGTGTCTCACACTTTATGAGACAGTTATTCATATGAGTTTGTAACAAACAGTTGTTCTACTTTTATGAATGATTTCTATTCGTGTTCATATCTTGTTTGATAATGTGTGAATTATCCTTGTTGCTAAAACTAATTGATAATGCATGAACATTTGTAAAATATTGAAATGCCTTAAAATTATCCAACTTAACGATATATTCATTAATGAATAAACACTTTTTTAAATTCGAAGTTATATTGATAACATGTGAAAGACACTTCTTGTCACATATGAATCATGCCTAAGTTCGACAGAAATAACTTAAACACCGTGTATTACATGAATATAAAGTATTTGATGAATTGTTAAAAGAGAATACATATTCGATGTATTGTAGTTTAACAAAATGGTGATTATCATTATATGATTGTTTAAATTTTGTAAAGAAGTTTACCAAAGAACACATAAGTATGAAACTGTTTGATATGATCAAAGTATTTCATCAACAAAGGGTATTAAAGATAAAAGAGAATCTAATTACTATGATTTGATCAATAGTAATTCGACTTTATAAGATTGGCATAAAGAAAATTGTGGATTGCAATTCGTTTGAAATGTCAAAATGCAAAGCATCACAATATGATATTTGATATCAAGTGGGTGAATAGATGGCATCGAATAAATCGTTGTAGTATAGATGTAAAGACCGTTAGTTAGAAATAGTAAGCACTCAATTAGAATATATAGTGAACCATATGAATTCGTGAGATCGGTGCCATATATTGTATGGGTCGTTGTGAAAGTTTTGGGGTTATTCGATATAACCAAAACAATAGTGAATAAGTCCTTATAGAGTATTCATTGCAAATTATGAATGTAATAGCCATAGCTAGAACCAAAAGGAAAGGAAAACTAGTATTGCTTAGATTTTGGTGCACTCTCGAGAAAGTTCACATTCAGTGGTATTTATTGATTATGGAGATAATGGAAAATAGTGAAAACACGATGAGGATTCAAAACCCGGCATCAAAGTACTGAGAAGCACAATGGAAAGAGTTCCTGAACGATTCTCTTCACAAAGGAAAGAATCAATGATAGTGATCACTGTGTTTTCCCCACTGGTGTTTTCACTACATGAAGTAGGAATCAAAATGCAGCCCATATCTTGAATAGAGACATTTTTGAATCATATATCATGATTACCAGAATATGACATACCTACGAACTACTAAGGAAATAATGGTAAACTAGAATTATGAGAAATCCTAGAGGCATAATTCACTTGAGATTAGAAAGCAATTCATTACTGAATCTTACAAGTAAAGGAGTTACTTGAATTTTCCCAAATGACTACAAAGACATAGTGGAAAAGGGGGTAAATGACAAAAGCAAAAAAATTCAAGTATTGGACAAATTCAAATGAATTTGATTCAGAAGTGCTGAAAGTCTAGTGGATTTAAAACTGGTAAGGTACTGTTATCTCGTAGTAAATATCTCAGTTTGATAATTCATCAAAAGGATTTTGAATCGTTCAAAATAGTGAGTGGATATGCAATTTTCATGAAATTGAGTGGGAGCTATGAAAGTCTTCATAAAACAATATGTGAATGACATATTTTTGAGTGGGAGCAATGTAAGTCTCGAACTCAAATGTGTCGGGAATACATATTCTGTGGGAGCAAAGTAAGTCTCAAATTCAAATATGTAGGAACATGTGTTGAGTAAGAGTAGTGACTCATACCCGAATATGTTGGGAACATATTTTGAGTGGGAGCTTAGAGGAGTGATTCTTAAGTGTGTATACAACACATTAAGAATAAAAGCGCATGTACCGATAAATAATGATTTATAAGGAGTAGAAGTTGATAATAAGAATATTACGATATTATGTAGTATTCCTAAAAGGGATTCTGAAAGGAGTTTCAGAATAAAAGTTAATTAAGGAACTGGTCTTTGATAACTCAAATTAGGAATAGAATTAAGTCTAACATCAATGGTTGAAAGAAAGAAAAGTATGATCATCATCCACTATATTGAGACATAGGTTCTATCTTGGAGAACCATGATGATAACTTAACATAATATATGATCCAAGAAGGAACGTTTGAAAAATTATTAAGTTCGAATCACGAAACGTTGAGCTAAGTTTGTCTGAAGTGTCTAATAGAGAACTGTAAACATGTTTTCCAGATCCATAAAGGATGGCATATCTCAAAGCATAAAGGGTTATGTTATAAGGGAATGTGTTGGAAACTCCTGTAATACCGACTAAAGTCAAGTAGGAAGCGAGGTGAACAAAAACATCGAAAGTTGCACAGGGTGCACTAGTGTTTCGATAATTACATTTATAATAGATAAGGGTACCATCTAAGGTGATGTATAATGTTATGGCGGAGCTAGTTCGCTTTTAACATAGAATGATGTGTCCCAGGGCATAGTGCCCATGAGAAAGTCCTCGAGGTTGATCTAACATCACTATAGGCTCCTGGAATTCGGCCTCGTTCTGCTGCCATAACGACGATGCGTACACAAAGATGTTATCATGTGATGATAAAGTATTAATGTCAATCAAGGTGATATTAGTAAGTTGCAAAGGATTTGGGACTGTAAAGTATAGACCCAAGACTCAACCTCTTCCATGAGCGAGCATGTTCAGGGTACCGGGATATAAGGTGCCAATGATTAAGAACAAATGCAGCTAGTTTATTTGTAATCTAGTGCAAGTGGGAGACTGTTGGAAATATGCGCTAGAGACAAATAATAAGGATTATTATCATATTTCATAAAGTTTATGATTAAGTTTTATATCGTGCTATAACTATATTGAAAGGAAACATCAATGCACGTGTGATATATAAACAACAAGGGTTGCCGGTGAAACTCTAGTCACAGGTTCATTGGTCAACAGATGATCAAGGTTTCCTGATCATGTGGCATTTATGCCAGTTGGAAATGGAGTCAACTCATTCTGAGAATGAGATGATGAACCAATACCCAACCTAAACATCATGACCCGATCATGTCACGAAGTTCAACTTACGATGATTAGATTAGACCTAGTAGACTATTCCTTAGATCGTGAGACTATATCAATCACCATCTCCCGAGAGTGCCTAGATAGCATCAAACGTCACTTTTGACAGAGTGATCATAAAGGTGTGTTCAGGTATTCGGAGGAACCATAGAGGCAATATATGTCAAGCAATGGATTTGTCCATCCGCGTGACAGAAAGATACTCGAGGGCCCACTTGGAGAAGTTATATCCAATATTTGCGCAGTATGTGATTTGATCACATGGATATCACTTGTCGAAATGAGTCAAGTAGCATTGTTCGGTAACGAGAGTGAACATGACATGGTGATGTCATTGATTAGATCTCGGACAATCCAAGTGTCGAGAGACAAAAGGAATAAGACGCGACAGTCACGGTTCAAACGACGAAAGATCTTCATGGAATGCACAGGGGTCACATGGCCATCCAGTACCCTCTGTCGATCATTGGTCCGGGAGTGTACCGACCATGTCTGGAGTGTTCCTGAACTGTAGGGTATCATGCTTAAGGGCTTGGTGATGCTTAGAGAGTGTTTACAGGATCAATAGAATCACCGAAGAAGAGAAGAGAGAAAACCGGAAGGGTTTCGATAAGTTTGGAGGATGTCCGGAGTGGAGGTGGAAGGTGTTCCATAGCCACGGAGATTGAACAATATGTGAATTAATGTTAAATATTGATCTAGTCATTTATTCATAATTATTTAATAAAGAGAAAATCAATTAAAGGGTCAAAAGGCTTAATGGGCCAAATCCTGGAAGGGAAAGGGCCCATGAGGGGGCCGAATCCCTAGGAGGGGCCAAGGGGTGGCCAGCGCCCTAGTGGGCCATCCCATCACATGGGGCCCATGGGGGTGGCCGGCGGTGCCTCCCCTACCCCTCTCCCATGATTAGTCCCACCCCGGGACTTTGAGGGAGGGTGTACCTCCCCTTCCCCCTATATATAGTGGGAGTATTTTGACCAGCAAATACACACAATATTCAATAAAGGTTTCCTCACTTTTCGGGAGACCTCCAATTTATATTTCTCTCTCTCTCCCGTGACCGTGGTCCCAAGTTCAGACTGCGCGAAAGAGAGACATCTTCACCGTGGAGCGCCGTCGTGCTGCGGAATTCGGATCTAGGAGCTCTACTTCCGCAACTACTGCTGGATCAGGGAAGCGGGAGCCATCACGAGGCACCGAACACGTGTAACTCCCCGCGAGGTGTCACACTTGGGGCACTAGGATTCATTGGAGCTGCAGGAGTGCAAGGACTTCATCACGACCTTGAAGTCGGCTTCGGCTCATCTACATCAACCTTGCTCTCGTGAGCGTTGACAATGCTTTTTGGTCTTCAAGGGTAAGTTCGCAAAAAGCCCCTCCCGTTACTGCATTACTAATAGATAGGTCCTGGCAGCATCAGGGGTTCAGGGGCGTAGGGTAAAATTTTATTGTTTTCATACACGAACCCCAAGAAGACCCAATTCAACGGAGTTGGTTCGAGAAGAAGAGGAAGATGATCTACGAGAGAGATGCATATATTGCTCGCTCTTTTTATATTTGCATGCATGTATGAACCATTGATACATTGCAAACGTATCTATAATTTTTGATGTTCCATGCTTTGTTTTTATCTACTTTCTTATGTTTTGTCCACACTTTGGAGTATTTTTATACACTTTCTGGGACTAACCTATTAACAAGATGCCACAGTGCCAGTTGCATGTTTTCTTCTGTTTTTGGTTCTAGGAAAGTCAGAAAATCAATATTCTCGGAATTGGACCGGACAAAAGCCAAAGTCGTTATTTTCCCGGAAGACTCACGGAGCCAGAAGGAGAGACGAAGGGGGGCCATAGGGTGGCCACACCATCCCTAGGCGCGGGTCCCCCTAGCCATGCCAGGGCATGGTGTAGGCCCCCTGGCCGGCCACCGACCTTGCCCCTTCACCTATAAAATCCTCCCGATGCAAAAACCCTAAATCGTCAAGCCTCCAGCCACAAAAAGTTCCGCAGCGCCGCCGCCACCGAAGGGGAGATTCGGGGGGATAGAAAGTCTCTGTTCCGGCACCCTGCCGGGACGAGGAAGTGCCCCCAGAGCCATCTCCATCGATCTCCACCACCATCTCCATCGCCGTTGCTGATTCCCATGACGAGGAGGGAGTAGTTCTCTCTCGAGGCTAAGGGTTCTATCGGTAGCTATGTGTTCATATCTCTCTCTATGCATGATCTTATTGAGATCATGAGCTTGTAATCTATAGATCTACCTTGCTACTCAAGTGCTTTAATAGATCTCTGCTCTCCCCATGTGTGTGAAGTTGACAGTGTGCACACCATGGTGGCACTTAGGCTAGAGATTACAAATACTTGTTATGAGTTATATTTGGAGTTGGATGTCTTTATGAAATTGTGGTGTTTGTTTGAACCATCTAGTGCTCAAGGTGACAGTGTGGGGTTATCTAGATGGGAAAGGCTTACTTTGAGGTGTGTTGTTATAGCCCTACCATGGATTAGAGTGTCCAACCGGAGAGTAGTTCAGCGTAGTATCATAAAGAGAATATATTTATATGAGAGTGTTCACTAGTGAAAGTATGATCCCTAGGACTTGTTTATAAACATTGAAACACCATTTGCAACTAGATTTGTTACATGTTTGCTTGTTTCCATCTTTATTTCAGTTTGCCTTTAGTCTCTTCCACGCCATCAAAGTATTTTCTAGGACTGTTATCTTATATCCATAGCACTTGTATTTCACTATCTCTTCGACGAACTAGTGCACCTATACACCTGACAAGTGTATTGGGTGTGTTGGGGACACAAGAGACTTCTTGTATCTTGATTGCGGGGTTGCTTGAGAGGGGATACCTTTGACCACTTCTTCCCTAAGTTCGATAAACCTTGGGTGATCCACTTAAGGGAAAACTTGCTACTATTCTACAAACCTCTACACTTGGAGTCCCAACAACTGTCTACAAGAATAGAAGTGCGTAGACATCAAGCTATTTTCTGGCGCCGTTGCCGGGGAGGTAAGGTAAAAGGTACTCCCATCCTCTGGTGTGAATGCTCAAAGTTATTTCCTTTAGATTCTGCAATTTTGTCTTTTTGCTTCTTGTTTTCACTAGTTAGGCTTAATAGAAAACAACAACAAAATTAGAGAGCTTTATAGTATTTATCTTGAGTTAGGACATGAAGTGTTTGAAGAGAAAATTAAAAAACCTATGGAACTTTATTTGCGTGCTAATAGCAATATTATTAGTATGAATTGTTTGAACACCATTATTGCTAATGCTATGGAAAAGTCTAAGCTTGGGGAAGCTAGTTTTTATGAAAATGATCTTTTTAGCCCCCCAAGCATGGAGGAGAAAATTTACTTTGATGATACTATACCTCCAATATATGATGATTACAATGATGAGTATGATATTTTCAGTCCACCTACTATTGAGGAGAAAATTAATTATGATTACAATATGCCTCCTATATTTGATGATTATAGTGATGAAAATAGTAATGATAGCTATTTTGTTGAATTTGCTCCCACTATAATTAATAAGAATGACTATGTTCATGTGGAGAGTAATAATTATCATATGCATGTGGCTCATGATAAGAATGTTTTATGTGATAGTTATATTGTTAATTTTATTCATAATGCTACTGAAAGTTATTATGGGAGAGGGAAACATGGTTTTATGTATCTCAACAATATTAAGTTTCCCCTCTTCATGTTGAAAGTCTTGAAGTTGCACTTGTTTTGCTTTACTATGCTTATTGCTCTGCTTTCATGACTTATTTCTTTACAATATTCCTATGCATAGGAAGTGGGTTAGACTTAAATGTGTTTTGAATTTGCTTCTTGATGCTCTCTTTTACTTCAATTCATATTTCTTATGTGAGCATCTTTTCAAACTGTCATGCCTAACTTAAAGGCGTTAAAGAAAAGTACATATTGGGAGATAACCCAAAAGTTTTAGATGAGTCTTGGAAGTTATTACCTCAGTAATAACCGCTCCTTATCCTTTTTATTTGCTTTTTGTGCCAAGAGTAACCTCTAATGAGAGAGAAGTAATGCTTGGGAAAGTTGCTATCCCGAAACAGATTTTTGTGCTTCACCATAAAAATTCGTGTAAAATCTCTATACGTCGTTTTGAGGCGTGAATTTTTGTGCTTCTGCTCCAGGTTGTTATATAACTTTCGCTAGCTCAACACTTTTCGATTTGAGCAACAGAAGGTCTTCGAAAAAATTGGTTTTTACCTGCTGGTCTATTTTGACAGATTTCTACCATTATTTGCATTTGCTTCTTGTTGATTCCTTTTTGAATTATTTTTGGGGAATTGAGCTTTTTGAGGGAAGTACTACAGTAGATTGTGTTTTAATGGAAGTTTTATTGGTGTTGGAACTGAACCTAAAGACCTATTATCTTGAGTGCACTAATGTTGCTAATAAAGATTGTGTGAAGTTTTGTATGAAGGAAAAACTTCAGGTGTATGGAGAGAATGATGTAATGAGATGAAGAATGTACCAAAGCTCAAGCTTGGGGATGCCACCCCGTGTCACCCCAAGAATTATCCAAGAAGTACAAGCGTCAAAGCTTGGGGATGCCCAAGGCATCCCCTTCTTCATCAATAAAAATCCCAGGTTTCTTCCAAACACTTCATTTTTATTGTTTCATGCACAGTTGTGTTGTTCTTGGAGCGTCTTTGTTTTTTTTTGGGTTTTTCGTTTGCTTGAATAAATTGGTTGGACCCCCTCTTTCATACATTGGTTTTCAAATAGTTTGGTTTGGATTGGAAAAAGAGTAGGAAAGTTCATGCTTAAGTGGTAAAGAGAGCTTGTTTTTCACTGTGGCCTATGCTTTGTCATGCCATGCTCGATATTGTTTTGGCTTTATGCTTAGTATTCTTTGTTGTAGCATGACTTCTTATAAACAATTGAGATTGCTTAATGTGCCTTTGAAGAATCATGCATTGTTTTAGCATATTAAAGCATAGTATTGTGGTATTCTCCTTTGATGCTTTATTTGGGTTGACTTGGCGCATGCTCACACCATGTTATGACTATCCCAAGTCACCATAAGCCTTTATGATCCTTTAGTTTTCGACTTGTAGTATCACTTTATGCTTTGATCAATGATTTTTTGTCGCTCTGCATGATTATGGCCATTATTGCTCTCTTAGTTTGTCGCTCCCAGTCTTTTGCTAGCCTCCGCAACCAAGTATGAGTTCCACTCATTCATCCAACTCCTAAAACCAAGTTATTCCAAAGAGTCCACCATACCTACGTACTAGCATATGCTATTCCAAGTATATTCACGTTTTTATCTACCTTCCGAATTAAACTTGTTATGAGAAAACTAGTGATTAAAGCTCTCACGAACTTGATGGCACACTTTACTTTTCTTGCCCTTAATAAACTTGAACCATTGTGTCGTCTATGTTGTATATGCTTGCACTTATTTCTTGGGGATTAGTAGAACCATGCTATCATGGGGAACGCTTTCAACATTGCACTTGTACTTTGTACCTAGTTGATATCATGCTCTTTTGTCTATGGATGTCATCGGTGTGAAACGAAAGGCGAGCTTGTAAGTCCATGGAGTTATGTATATGTGTTAGAGAAACGCCTGGGCCGCTGGTCTAATCCATGCTGTCATGGTGGAAACCTGCAGCATAACCATAATGAGCTGTCTATGAAGCATTCTTCTTATAAAAAAAGAGTCAGATATTGAGAAAAAAAGAGAAAAAGAAAAGAGAAAAAGAAAAGAGAAAAAAAAGAGATATATGAAAAGAGGAAAGAGAGAAAAAGCACCATATTCCCATGGTAAATAAGAAGATTGCTGAGATGCTCGTTGTCTGCTTGCCTTGTCATTTTGATATGAGGATTCTTCCGTATCATCGGGCTAGGGGTACCCCGTTGGCGGTTCTCTATGATACACATGTACTTGCAATGACAAGAACTTACCGGTGACTAAACTTGACTAGAATGAGGAGCGGCCCTCGTATTCAAGGGACATGATATTTCCAACTTATACTTTGTCAAGCATATACTCCATAGTTTGTTCACTTTAACCTTAATCACTTCAAGATGCTTATGATAGGGGCAATGAGAGCTGAAAGCTACTAAGTACCATAATTTTTGGAAGCTCTTTATGAAACTTGAATCCCTACTTCCTTCTATGAAGGCCTTTCTTTTACTTTTATGTTGAGTCTCCACCTTCTATCTTTATGCACCTACTTTGAGAGCATAGTGTCCATTCTTAGTTCTATGCGCATTGTCTCAAGACTTGTTGATTGATGCATAGCTTTGATATTGCTTGTTTTAAACTATTTGTATCTAGTCACTCTTATGAACTTTGAAGGTGTCCTATGCATTTATGTTTGCTACTCTATGAGGGACAAGCTGAATGCCACTATGCTATGTTTTCTTTATGTGAAACAACCAAACATCTTGCAAAACGTATTGGTAGAACTTTGTCTTTCATGTTATGATTGAAGTACTATGATCCCAGCTATCAATGTTTTCCAAATACTTTGATCAAGTTTATGATGGTGCATGTCACCTCAAAAATTATTCTTTCTTTTTATCACTTACCTACTCGAGGACGAGCAGGAGTTAAGCTTGGGGATGTTGATACGTTGCAAACGTATCTATAATTTTTGATGTTCGATGCTTGGTTTTTATCTACTTTCTTATGTTTTGTCCACACTTTGGAGTATTTTTATACACTTTCTAGGACTAACCTATTAACAAGATGCCATGGGGCCAGTTGCCTGTTTTCTGCTGTTTTTGGTTCCAGGAAAGTCAGAAAATCAATATTCTCGGAATTGGACTGGACAAAAGCCAAAGTCGTTATTTTCCCGGAAGACTCATGGAGCCAGAAGGAGAGACGAAGGGGGGCCATAGGGTGGCCACACCAACCCCAGGCGTGGGTCCCCCTGGCCACGCCAGGGCATGGTGTGGGCCCCCTGGCCGGCCACCGACCTTGCCCCTTCGCCTATAAAATCCTCCTGATGCAAAAACCCTAAATCGTCAAGCCTCTAGCCACGAAAAGTTCCGCAGCACCGTCGCCACTGAAGGGGAGATTCGGGGGACAGAAAGTCTCTGTTCCGGCACCCTGCCGGGATGGGGAAGTGCCCCTGGAGCCATCTCCATCGATCTCTACCACCATATCCATCGTCGTTGCTTATTCCCATGATGAGGAGGGAGTAGTTCTCTCTCAATGCTAAGGGTTCTATCGGTAGCTATGTGTTCATCTCTCTCTCTCTCTATGAATGATCTTATTGAGATCATGAGCTTGTAATCTATAGATTTACCTTGCTACTCAAGTGCTTTAATAGATCTCTGCTCTCCCCATGTGTGTGAAGTTGATAGTGTGCACACCATGGTGGCACTTAGGCTAGAGATTACAAATACTTGTTATCAGTTATATTTGGAGTTGGATGTCTTTATGAAATTGTGGTGTTTGTTTGAACCATCTAGTGCTCAAGGTCACAGTGTGGGGTTATCTAGATGGGAAAGGCTTACTTTGAGGTGTTCTATTATAGCCCTACCATGGATTAGAGTGTCCAACCAGAGAGTAGTTCAGCGTAGTCTCATAAAGAGAATATATTTATATGAGAGTGTTCACTAGTGAAAGTATGATCCCTAGGCCTTGTTTCTAAACATTGAAACACCGTTTGCAACTAGATCTGTTACATGTTTGCTTTCTTCCATCTTTATTTAAGTTTGCCTTTAGTCTCTTCCATGCCATCAAAGTATTTTCTAGCACTGTTATCTTATATCCATACCACTTGTATTTCACTATCTCTTCGCCGAACTAGTGCACCTATACACCTGACAAGTGTATTGGGTGTGTTGGGGACACAAGAGACTTCTTGTATCTTGATTTCAGGGTTGCTTGAGAGGGGATACCTTTGACCACTTCCTCCTTGAGTTCGATAAACCTTGGGTGATCCACTTAAGGGAAAACTTGCTGCTGTTCTACAAACCTCTGCACTTGGAGGCCCAACAACTGTCTACAAGAATAGAAGTGCGTAGACATCAACCATCTGTCATGTTTTTGTACTCTACTGTTCCTCTTTTAAATTTGGTTCAATTTGGTTGCTTCAGGAAAAAAGGGTCGGACATATGGGGCACTGTTGGGTGCATCGGCCATGCCAAGACGGACATTGTCCCGGGGCCTATCCATCCCGCCTCGCAAATGGACCTAAATGGTGAAAATGACTATCCGTTTTGCAGGGTTCCCTTGGTGTCAACCTAAAGATTTTGGGGGTCCAGCAACGAATGAAATTGCGGATACAACGATGACGGCTGTAGGTAACTCGAAATAAAGGGCGCGAGTGTGTTGTTTTTCCCCTAGCCTGGCGGTGCCAAGGTTGGCTTGGTTAGCCGACAACACGAATTGGCCAAGATCTGCAGTTCATTTGGTGACCTAGGTCGAATGTGTTGGACGGAATTTGTAGTCTGATTGATTGTCTGGATTTTTCAACATATGCCATCGTCCAGGAAAAGAGTGAACCCGAAAGTTCTATAGCGTTAGCGCTGCCTCACGGTGCTAAAGTTGACTGGTATAAGTTCAGCTCTTCCCTTCGGATCAATGAAATAGTCAAAGAGGTTCCCCTCAAGCCCTTTTTTAAGAAGGTAGAGGCCCCTGTTGCAAAAGCTTCGGGTGACGCGCCTTCATGCAGTACCGCTACTGCAAATAGCGTCATAGTGTAGATTTGATCCTCCTATTGTTTCGCACTTTGTAAATAAAAACCCGCCGTATGTATTGCTCAGTCTTCTACTATAAATATCTTTCTTTTGTGGCACATGTCCTACCTTTTGGAATGTCTAGATGTTTTCCGGCCTTTAACTAGAACTTTTATCTTGAATATTTTCTTACTTGTTGAAGACAATAATAAAGTGGTTATTATCTTATTCCATGTTTATGATAAATGTTTATTTCTCATGCTATAATTGTGTTAATTGGAAACGTTAATACATGTGTGTTTAATAAACAAATAAGGAGTTCCTAGTTGTAACTCTCATATAAACTAGCTCGTTGATTAACAAGATGATCAAGGTTTCCTGATCATGGACATTGTATGTTGTTAATAACAAGGTCACAACATTGGTGGAATGATGTGATGAACATTCACCCAAAGTATAGTAATACGATCAAAGTTATTATGTTTACATTAATATAACATCATGCGAAATAACCATAGTCCTTAGACCATGAGATCATGCCAATCACTAACATCGGAGAGTAACTTGATAACATCAAACGTCACATCGTAACAGGTTGACAATAAAGGTGGGTTCAGATACTCCGAAAGTGTTATGTAGAGGCTCATGGATCAAGAGTAGGATTTTTCTAGCCCGATGACAGAGAGATATAGTCAGGGCTCTCTCATTGATATTACATTGACATAGCTTCCAAGCAAGTGATAAGTTCACTAAGAATGTTATATCATGGGAACGAGAAAATAGTACTTGTCAGTAACAAGATCAGACTTGGTATGGGGATACCGATGATCGAATCTCGGACATGTAATATATCAAGAGTCAAAGAGATTTAGTTATGATGTCAAAGGTTTTCATGATCACTAGAGTCATCATTGAATATGTGGGAGTCAGTACGGATCTCTAGGTCCCACTACTAATTATTGATCAGAGAATGGTCTTGATCATGTATGCATTATTCATGAACCATATGGTGACACACTTAAGGTATACCGACACCAAATGAAGCAGATATAATAACAGATAAAGGATTTGAAAGCGCCGGGGATTATTTTGATGGACACAGGAATTATTTCGGGTTAAATTGCGAAAAATGGTTTCAGATGTGATATCAAAGTATTGTAAGGGGTTTTATGCAGATGTCTGTTAATTAAAGTAATTAACAAAATTCTGAAATAAATAAATAAAATTGTTTTATTAAATGAGAGATGCAATAATTTTGATGGAAAATTAATGCAAATTTGAGTGGAGATGGAATTGATGTGGAAATGCTTAGTGGAAGCTCCACTCACATGAATGAGGGAGAGGTGGGGGCACCCACCATGGCCGTGGACCATGGCATGGGGGCTGCCCCTCTCCTATAAAAGGAGGCCTCCTCCTCCTCTCCTCACACACCTCCTCGTGAAGGATCTCTCTCCCCCTCTAGTAAATTTCCCGTGGCTTCGGATTAGCGAAGTACATGTTCTCGGTGGTTTTTCTGGAAGGATCTGTTGCTTTCGCTGATTTTCTGGAGCGAGGACTCAGACGCTTTTGGGGTGCTGGACGTGTGTGCAATCATGGATGCGCTGCTACTTTGTGGTGCTAGACTTCAACTCGATCTTGATATCGGCAAGTGTACGACTACATCATCCATGAAATCAGATTTTGTTAACAAAGCTTTTTGGTCTTCGAGGGTAAGATCTCTATCGATGTATATCCACCCGTTGATTGTATCTAGGTAGATAGACAGGGGCGAAGCCAGGATTTAGGTATAGGGGGGCGAGATAAAACTAAAAATGATCTCCCCAAACTACCTACAAAGTTTTATATCCAAGTATCATTGCCGTCTAATATGCATCTACATAGAAAACAATTGTGAAGGTGTATAGGATAGCTAACAATGATGACAAAATTCATACACACACCGAGTAGTAGCGGCTGGTAATCAAATTGCTCCATTATATGACACGAAACTCTTTGCCAGATAGTATATACTGAAAAATTTATTGTTCTTAACTAAACAGTCGGATTTAGCTAGCCTTTACACGGGTTTGTATGTCAAATCAAATGGACCAACGCTCAAATTGGGCTTTATAGCTAGCACATACACAATCAAATAGGATTAATTAATTAGTATTGTACTCCCTCCGGCCCATATTAGTTAACTTAGATTCATCTAGATATGAATGTATCTAGTAAGTTTTAGTGCTAGATACACCTATATCTAGACAAATTTGAGTCAACTAACATGGATCCAAGGGAGTATTAAAATTAGTGATCAATATTGTTGGAATACATACCTACAGAGAATTAAATCCAGATCGTGCTCACCTCTGCAACAAATGAGTAAAAGTAGAGGCTGAAGGAGATCTGCTAGTGAGGCGACAGGCGCGCGGGATAGACATCGCTATTTTGTGTTCATCACTAACATTTGACAGAGCACCGGAAGGGTCCGAGATCCCAAGAAATTTTGACTATGCGCCATCCTATGCCCTTGATCGGCAAAGCAGGGCGACAAAAAGCAGTCGACAATTTAGCTGGAACACGGAAGGATAATTGGTATAGCGCCGACAAAAGGTGGAATTGCACGATGACCGGCCAAATTTCATGACGAGCGGTGGCAAAGCCCTAGGCCCTAGCAGCTAGACATCACACACCATCGATCTTGGGAACAAACTGCATCCACGACGGACTAAAAATCTACAATTGTGTATGGGCTGTTGGGTATATGGGCTTCTTGCTTCCGTGTGTAATGGACTAATTAAACGATTATGGGCTAACCAAGTTATTACTTTCAGCCATTAGCACACGTGTATAGTAGTTTATTGCTACTATCGCCTACTGAAAATAGTTATGGGGGGCCAACTATTGGCGGGGGGGGGGGGGTCTAGCCCCGGCTAGCCCCCTTTGCCTCCCTCCTATAGATAGATCTTGGTGCTTAGTTGTTCATATTGTAGGAAAAAATGTTTTCTATGCTGCGAACCCAATAGTGGTATCAGAGCCTTATCTATGCGTAGATGCTTTGCACGGGTAGAACACATATGATTATGTGGGCGTTGATGATCATCTTATTGCATCTTCTATGTATTTTGGATACTGGTGGCATAGTGGGACGAAGCGGCCTGGACTAACTTTACATGTCCTCGCACATGAGACCCGTTCCACACTTGACATGCAACTAGTTTTGCATAAGTGGCTAGCGGGTGTCTGTCTCTCCTACTATAGTCAATATCTGATTTAAAACGAGTTGCTAATAATTTTATTACCATCTTTGTGGTTCCATGTTTGTAGGTAAGAATAGTTCTATCTCCGAAAGCCCTAAGCCACGTAAAAACATGCAAAGGATAAATTAGAAGCGTCTAGTTTAGTTGTTGATGGGCAAGTGTTATGATATGGTAATGTTATATATGAAGTATGGTTTGATACTCTTGGAAATTATAACATACCAAAGTGTAAGTTCCATAGACCTTAGCCTTAGACATATAGGAATGATAAAGATCATACCACGATGCACAAGATAGTGATCAAGTGCAAGAGCCATATCATATCATTTTTTGCATATGATGTTTGTTTGCATATTATATTGCCTAGATGGAGCTTTAGTAGCATTATAAGATGACCCCTCATTTAAATATCAAGATAAAAATGTGTGCTTCCTTTAGTATGCACCATTAATAAAGTTCGTCGTTTCGAGACACCACGTGATGATCGGGTGTGATAGACTCTATGTTCACATACAGCAGGTGTAAGACAGTTTTACACACACGGGTATTAAGGTTCTTACTTGGCAAGCCTAGCATATACAGACCTGGCCTCATAACACAAACCAAAAGGCAAAGCATGAGTCATATAGTTGATATGATGCCTATATTGATGTTCTCCTTTGAAACTACACCAATTCCAGTGATGATTGGTCTTGGTGTAGTGGATCTGGTTTATGTAATCACCAAAACGATTCGAGGGATGTTGGTTTTGAGTGGGAGTTCATGTAGTAATATGATTAAAGTTGAACTCAATTTATCATAAACTAAATCAAAGTGCATTTGCATAATTTGTTGTAGTCATTCGCATTCGTTTACTACCTTATGATTAGTTATAATTGAGATAATAGAACTATAGAATTCTGGATATTTACTTTATGAACTGGTATCCTATTGTTTTGAGTGTCAATCTAAAGTTTAGAAGTCCTATTGCAACTTTCAGCAAACTCTATTTACTCCATGAAGTTTAATAAGTAGTATTAAATTAAGTGTTGGGGATATACTTTCCAGGTATCCTCACTGTGCCTCACTGACCAGGGTGGCCCACTTCGGGTGAGAGCTTTGCTTCACGGGCGACCCAGTTAGGGAGAAGAGACGGAGTCCAGTCCGGTTATGGGAAGGCCCAGAAGACTTACCGACATAGGCCCATAGTGTTACTTGTAGTTCAAGATGTACTCTATAACCGACTCTTAGTCGTAGCCGGATAGGTCTCTCTTGTAAACCCTAGGCCAGATATCTATATAAGCCGTCCTAGGGAGAGCCTTTAGGGAACCCTCATAATAGTCTACAATCTCAACTCGCATAGGAGAAACCCTTGTAACCCATATTCCGGCTCTGCCATATTACTGGATTGCTAGCAGGAGTAGGATCCGTCCAAAGCCGGCGGATTCGAACCTGGGTAAACTTGTGTGCTCACCGTCCCGGAACACCGTACGTCTCACACCCCTCTCTTACACACACCTCGAGGACCCCCTCATGGCGTACTTGTCATCAACCCGACGATAGTTGGTGCCCACCATGGGGAAGTGAGCTTCAGATCTACGTTCCGAGCGGAATCTGCAAGAATCGGAATCGGCGAGACCATCACCGTCGGTCGCATCCTCTATGCCAGTGACATCCCTCTCATCGTTCTTGACGAGACCTGGATTCCGGTTAGGGAGGCCGTGACCGCTTACACCATCATGTCCTTTGGCGAAATCGATGTGTACATCGGTTTCGCTGAACCTGTCCCACTCACCCCAGCGGTGATGAGAGAGGTAGCAGAAATTTCTGGGTCTCCTTTGTCCATGGAGGCGGCAGAGTTCCGGATCCCAAAAAACCCTAATCCTACCCAGCCCGTACCTGTTGCGGAGATAGTGGAGAAGGACAAACCTGAAGCAGATCTTACGGTTCAAGTCGAATCTGGAGTGGATCCCCCTAGCGAGGCTTATGGTGTGTTTTTAGCATCTCGTAAGTTACGGCATTATTTTCAGGAACATCCAATTACCGTGGTGAGCACAACTCCCATGAGATATATAATCAACAACAATGATGCTACAGGATGCGTCACAAAATGGGGCATAGAGCTTTCAGCTTTCGACATTGAGTGCAAAAATCGTACAGCAATCAAATCCCAAATCCTCGCTGAATTTGTCGCTGATTGGACAGAGACAACAGAGAATATGACCCTGCCAGAGTCGGAGTACTAGACCTTACATTTTGACGGGTCTAAGGCGCTCGGGGGCTGGCATGGTGCTCAAATCACCCCAAGGAGAAAAACTTTTCTATGTATTGCAGATCCACTTCACAGCGACAAATAACATTGCTGAGTATGAAGCACTACTGCATGGAATCCAGATTGCTAAGGATATCGGCATCCGGCAGTTAATGTGTTATGGAGATTCTGATCTTGTTGCACAACAAGTGTCGGATATCTGTAATGCGAATAAACACATGGAAGCATATAGAGCTGTCATGGATAAACTATCTAAATCGTTTGAAGGGTTTGAAGTTCAGCACATCCCTCGAACAGAAAATGAGGAAGCATACGCACTATCTCGTATAGGCTCTGCAAAAAGGTTCTGGATGGTGTTTTTTTTGGAGCACCTCAAAGTTCCTTCTATAAAAAGAGTGGATGAGGAATATCCGACCAAATCCGACTCACCTTTAGTAGCAGTTCTGGCTGTAATTCCCAGCTACCTTGATTACTTGGTAGATGGAAAATTACCCGAAGACGAAGTTCTGAGCCGGCAGATTGTCCGACGAGCAAAAGCCTATACTATAATTAGTGGTGAGCTCTATAAGCGGAGCACGTCTGGGGTCTTTTAGCATTGTGTATATCCGGAAGAAGGAGTGGAAATCTTACGGGAAATCCACGAAGGCGAGTGTGGTCACCATGCTGCAGCCAAATCTCTAGTGGCAAAAGCTTTCCGACACGGGTTTTTCTGGCTTACAGTCAAGGCAGATGCCGAACGGCTGGTCAAGACGTGCAAAGGCTGCCAAAAGTACGCCAAACAAGCTCACGTTCCGGCTGATCAGCTGCGAACAACACCTATAACATGTCCTTTCGTGGTCTGGGGGCTTGACATGGTAGGACCGTTTAAACGGACTCCAAGTGGATTTACTCATCTCCTAGTGATGGTGGATAAATTCACAAAATGGATCGAGGCTAAACCCGTCACTAGTTGTGATGGAGCAACAGCCAGAAGATTTGTCGAGGATGTCATAATCCGATATGGTTATCCGCATAGCATTATCACGGACAACGGGAGTAACTTTTCTATGGGAGAGCTTGCCGAATTCTGCAATGAACAAAATATCCGTCTTGACATTGCGTCATTCGCACATCCGCAGGCTAATGTACAAGTCGAAAAGCAAATGGTTTAATCCTACAAGGCCTAAAACCAAGACCCGAAGCACCACTACGACGTGCTGCGGGGGCTTGGGAAGAGGAATTACCTTTTCTAATATGGAGCTTGCGAACAACTCCGAACAAGTCAACCGGATACACACCTTTCTTCTTGGTCTATGGCGTAGAAGCAGTTCTTCCTAGTGATTTGATTCACACTTCTCCTAGAGTTGCCGCATATATTGAAGAGGATGGCGAAATTTCTCGACAAAATGATTTCGAATTAGTCAAAGAAGTTCGCGTCGTTGCTGAGATGAGATCAACAGCCTATCAGCAGAAGTTACGCAAGTATCATAGCGAGAGAGTCAAAAACCGGTCTTTTAATAAGGGCGATTTGGTTCTCCGGCTTGTGTAGAAAAGAAAGCACAAACTTTCCCCAATATGGGAAGAGCCCTTTTTAGTTAGCCAAGTATTCCACAATGGTTCTTACTATCTAACTGATATGCGGCCAGTCAAACAAAGACCTGCTACTAAGAAAAGAAAGAGAGCTGGAGCCAGTATAGACCCGGAAGAATTAGACAGACCATGGAATATTGCTCAGCTACGTCCCTTTTATTCTTAGTTTATCTTTCTTTGTAATCATATACGTGTACATGTTCAATGAGAAATAAAGTATTGGTTGCCTCAAAAAAAATTCTGAGAAGTTTTTTACCATCTTATTTCCGAATGATCATGTCACAGTCGAAAATCCCAGAATACTTGAAAGTACTTTATGCTCATGTTTGTTCTGGTTTAGATTTCTAATTCTAAAATTGCTACCTTCGGATATAAATCTAAATTTTCTAGTCTATACTTTGGTTATTTGTCTGATTGCCGGATGCGGGCATTTTCCGAGTAGTGAATTTTTGGTACTGGAAGCTGGCTTTGTTTTCGAGTTTAAACTGGTTTAGCAATTGAGCTCCGTTGCTCGGCAAAGTTTTCGTGCTAAAGGTTGGACGGCTCACGAAAGGGACGAGGCGGAAAGCCAGATAAATAATAAGTACAGATAAAAAACATAAAGTGCTTATGAAAACATTTTAGGCATGAAAATTATAAAGCCAAAAGTGCTAAATAGATAAAATAAAACTTAGCACTAGCAAAAGTATCATACTAATGATTTACAACCCGAATAGTTTTCAGAATAATACATTGTTTGTTCTCATGCTCTACGATGCAGGGGAAGAAGAAGGAGCTGCCGGCTCACTAGAGACATCAACCTCACCTCGATATCTTTCCGAGACGTTCAAATCCGAGATGGTTTGTTCATCGTCGGAAGCTTCACTAGTTTCTTCGACAGGTGGAGGCGGCGTCTCTACGTGAGTGAAGAAGGGAGTATCGTAGCTGGTCAAGTCAGCTACGTGGCACCCATATCCGGCACAGGAGTCCATGATTGCTTTGATGTCCTGCTCTTGACCGTCTTCATCCATAGTAGAATACCCTCTGCTCACTTGCCAGATCTCCATGCTTCCATGGTGGCTCATGACCATGGTGAGAGCGTTCTACGCCATAGTCTGCGCGTAGGACATGTTCCAGTCATGGATGAGCTGGGGCATCTCCTTGGCCTTGTCTCGCACTTCAAAGCCGGACATGCTATGCATGTCCGTAACCTTGAGAACTTTGCCCATATCCTCAATGGATTGGCGGAGGTCATGAAGCAAATCGTCGACTTGTGTAAGCCGGTTAGTGCAAGATTCGGCAAAGGCTGAGTCCAGTAAGTTTAGAGGACCTGCGCATGTAATGCAAAAGGATTAATAAAATAAATCCAGACTCCAAAGAGTCGGAAGATGTAGAAAAGTCAGAAAGAGGGAAAAATACTGAAGATGACATTGTTGACTTTGGTCTTCTCCTCCCGAATACTCTAGAGTTTAGCCCGGAGTGCCTCGGCAATATCCTTCTCTCTGAACAATTCATTGCTGAGATCCAAGATTTTCTTATCCTGGAGTGCAATATTACAATCGTGCTCCTCGGTGGCCATGGAGGAGGACTCGCGAACTTGAGAAATGCTCTTCTCATGATCCCCCTTAAGCTTATTCAGTTCTTGGCAGAGGTCCTTGTTTTCCACCTCCAGGGTCTTCAGATTCTCGGCCTCCTCAATCATAGCACATGATTGCTTTACCAATGTTGTATTCAAAAGAACAAAAGTTGAACAAAAATTCAACTATGAAATAAAAGGCAAGGCTTGAGTACTGGAATGTTTACCTCCAGCCTCATCCCTGGATACTTTTAGTTGAGCACTTTCAAGTCGGAGAGCTCTGATTTCTCTCTGCTTGTTGCAAATATTCTTCAGCAATTCCTAGTTATATGAATTAACTTTCTGTAAGTCAGAATACCCAGAGTCAGAAGTCTACTAAAGACTCGGGCTAATATCTTTACTAATATCAGCACGAGCCTTGGGGGCTACACTAGTTCATTCTTTGGCATCCTAAGGAAGCATAAATCCGGATTGTCTATCAAGCTTCATGCTTGGGGGCTAGAGGATATGATATGGAATAAAGTAAAAAAGGTAAGTTGGAATTCCGACTTACATGTTGTTCATGAGTGAGTTTGCTCAAACTCATGTTCACTTCTGTGGTAACCTTCTCGGCAAGAGTGAGCGGGGATCACTGGTGGTGCTAGAAGCTTGCCAGTTCTCAGCCTCTCGTCGCGAAGACGGACTTGTTCAAGAAGTTCGGAGTACTTGACGTCCTCTGCTTCTTGTGCTTCTTCTTCGGCAGTAATAGTTCGACTTTCCAGGCATTGTCTGGCAAGCTGATGACCCACAAGTATAGGGGGTGTATCGCAGTATTTTCGATAAGTAAGAGTGTCGAACCCAACGAGGAGCAGAAGGTGCTGGCTAGTGGTATGGATCAGGAATTCTCTACAAATACTTAGCAAACGGATTTTTAGGGGTTTTCGATAAAGCAAGTAAACAAATTACGAGTAAATAAAAGACAGTAGGAATAAATGCAGCAAGTGGCCCAATCCTTTATGCAGCAAAGGACAAGCCGGTTGTATTACTTAAGATGACCAAACGTTCTCGAGGACACATGGGAAGACTGTCAAGTGCTTTCGCTTCATATAGTTGATTAATCTTCTTTAGCTTGCTAAGTGTTGTGTGGGTGAACCTGTGCTAATGTACCGCCCCATCCAAGACTAATACATACTTGTGATTATACCCCTTGCAAACATCCGTAAGTATAAGAAAGTAATTAAGGTAGCGACCTAACCACAGCTTTAAACTCTAAGACCCTTGCGTCCCTTATGCAATGGTTTCCTAATGGGGTTCAGGTTTCTGTCACTCTGGCAACCCCTACGATTAGTAGCCAAATACACAATGCATTCCCCTAGGCCCATACAGGTGAAGTGTCATGTAGTCGACGTTCACATGACATGACTAGAAGAAGTACACCACAACTTAAATAACAATCTATTGAATCTTTCTCAACACAACTCCACTACTAACAACAAGACTTCTCCCATGTCCTCAAGAACAAAACGAACTACCCACAAGACATCATATGGATCATGATCAGAGATGGAATAATGATGTATAACAATCTGAACATAAACAATAATTCAATGGTTCACTCAATAGCATCAACTACAAAGAGTAATCAACACTGGGAAAGTTTCCCCTATGAACTATGCAAGATTCAACGCAATTGTTACAACAATATGGAGATGGTGATGAGGGTGCTGATGGTGATGATGGTGGTGATGATGCTGATGATGATGATCCCGATGAAGTCCAGCTTGATGGTGGTGTTGATGGCGACGATCTCCCCTCTCCGGGAAGGAATTCCCCCGACAGAAATCTGTCTGCCGGAGAGATCTTTCTCTCTTGGTGTTTTCCGGCCAGCAGAGGTGGCGGAATCTTTCTGTGGTCGCTCCTCGAGTCTTAGGGTTTCGGGAGGATGATATACGCCAGAGGGGAGAGGCTGGAGTGGGCCAGGGTGGCCACACCACCTCCAGGCGCGGCCTAGGCCTGCCCGCGCCATGGGGTGGTGTGGGCCCCCTGTGGTCCATCTCCGCTCCGTCTTCTGGCATCCTTAGTCTTATGGAAAAATAGGATTTTCCGTATATTTTCCCGGATTTTCTGATCTTCGCGAATTTTGCCTCCAAACAACACCTTTTCCATCAGAATCCTGACTGCAGCGGTCCATGCTCCAAAAGTCATCAACCATGCAAAAACAGATGAAATAACATAAGTATCACCTCTCAATATGAAATATATCAATGAATAATAGTGAATTAAGACATAAAATAGTGATGCAAAATGGACGTATCAACTCCCCCAAGCTTAGACTTCGCTTGTCCCTGTTTAAACTGAGCTCAATAAACATGGCCTCAGGTTTATGGAGTGAAGAGTCGATAAAAGAATACGGACAAGAAGCATCACATTCATCAAATACATAGATCATAATAGAAGACAACTCACTATTATATAACTCAACTTGTAGTGAGTAAAGGAAACCCAATAAAGATACATAAAATGAATCATAATTGGCAATGGCAAACTTAGCTCTTGGTTGAAGAATAGTTGATAATTTGCTGGAGTTCACGAATAACTGGTTTTTCAATGATAGCTTTCAAAGTAGTAAACATCAGGATAAGAGCAATGTGCAAAACAAGGAACATAAGAAACATGATTGAATAAATCAACATATGAATGAATGAAACACATTAACTCAAAATACTTGCTGAGATAGAAGGGAGTAGGTTTACTGACTCAACTACAAAGTAAAAGAAAGACCCTTCACAAAGGGAAGCAGGGATTGCAAGTTTCATAAAGAGCTCCCAAAAATTATGATACTTACTAGCTTTCAGCTCTCATTGCCCCTATCATAGGCATCTTTAGGTGATTAAGGTTAAAGTGACACAACTAAGAGGATATGCTTGACAAGTTATAAGTTGAGATCTCATGCCCCTTACTTATGAGTACCGATCCTCATGCTACTCAACTTCAGTCACGAGCAAGCTCTTGTCATTGTAAATACATGCGTATCATTGAGAACCGCCAACGGGGTACCCCTTGCACATGACACAGGAGCTATCCCATAATCAAAATGACAAGGCAAGCAGACAGTGAGCATCTCAGCGATCTTTTTATTTGCTATCTTCATAGGTTTTTATTGAGGATGCTTCATAGAATGCTCACTATAGTTATGCTGCAAGTTTCCACCATGATTAGGCATGGATTAGGCTAGCGGCCCAGGCATTTCTCTAAAACACATATAAACTCCATGATCTTACAAGTTCCACTTTTATTTCACACCGCCAGGATCCATAAGCAAAAGAACATGATATCAACTAGGTACAAAGCACCAAATGAAGTGTTGAAAGCGGTCCCCATGATACATGGTTCAGCTAACTTCAACTCATAAAGCGCAAGCATATACGTAACAAAGAAGGACCCAACGGTTCAAGTTTATTAAATGCAAGAAAGTAAAGTGTGCCATCAAGTTCGTGAGAGCTTTAATCACTAATTTTCACATAACAAGTTTAATTTGGGAGGTAGATAAAACAAGAATTTACTTGGAATAGCAATAATGCTACTAGGTAGGTATGGTGGACACAAATGGCATGTGTTTTGATTTAAAGGAGGTGGATGCATGAGAAGAATACCCTCTCAGTACAGGTTTTTGGCTAGCAAGGCTGGGTAGCAAGTATAAGAGTTGAAGGAAACAAACAAACATACAAGACTTCTCCCATGTCCTCAAGAACAAAACGAACTACTCACAAGACATCATATGGATCATGATCAGAGATGGAATAATGATGTATAACAATCTGAACATAAACAATAATTCAATGGTTCACTCAATAGCATCAACTACAAAGAGTAATCAACACCGGGAAAGTTTCCCCTATGAACTATGCAAGATTCAACGCAATTGTTACAACAATATGGAGATGGTGATGAGGGTGCTGATGGTGATGATGGTGGTGATGATGATGATGATGTTGATCCCGATGAAGTCCAGCTTGATGGTGGTGTTGATGGCGACAATCTCCCCTCTCCGGGAAGGAATTCCCTCGGCAGAAATCTGTCTGCCGGAGAGATCTTTCTCTCTTGGTGTTTTCCGCCCCGCAGAGGCGGCGGAATCTTTCTGTGGTCGCTCCTCGAGTCTTAGGGTTTCAGGAGGATGATATACGCCAGAGGGGAGAGGCTGGAGTGGGCCAGGGTGGCCACACCACCTCCAGGCGCGGCCTAGGCCTGCCCGCGCCATGGGGTGGTGTGGGCCCCCTGTGGCCCATCTCCACTCCGTCTTCTAGCATCCTTAGTCTTATGGAAAAATAGGAGTTTCCGTATATTTTCCCGGATTTTCTGATCTTCGCGAATTTTGCCTCCAAACAACACCTTTTCCATCAGAATCCTGACTACAGCGGTCCATGCTCCAAAAGTCATCAACCATGCAAAAACAGATGAAATAACATAAATATCACCTCTCAATATGAAATATATCAATGAATAATAGTGAATTAAGACATAGAATAGTGATGCAAAATGGACGTATCACAAGCCGTTGAATCTCTTCTACAGACTTCCGAGACAGGCCAAGCTTGGCAAGTCCCGGATTGCTGAGGAGGTTCTCAGTAAAAACCTCTGCCGAGGGATCATTACTCGAAGAGGGTTCACCCTTATCAAAACCCGAGTCACCCATGGTGACATTAATCTGCGATCCGAGGATCACTGGCTCTACTGATTGAGCCGGATCTTCCGCGACGATTAGAGATGGAGTAATCTCCGGCGCCGTAGAAGGCTGAGGGGCAGGAGTCGGAGGTGTTGTGGCAGGAGAAGTCAAATTTAGCTTTGACTGGCACACGGGCTTCGACAAAGCTCCCTTTCCTTTGCCCTTGGTGAGCTGTTTAGCTCTGAGGAAGTAATAGAGCAAAGAACATTACACCTCGGAAAGAATTAAAACATACAATACAAAGACCTTGTGAGGAAAGATTACCTCTTCACAACGTGCACCTCCTTTGTGCCAATAGCAACTGTCGGAGTTTTACGCTTTCGGGTAAAAGTCTCCAGCAGTGGAATCAACTCTCCATCGTCCTGAGAAATCTCAGGAGGATATCCCTCGACAGGAGCAAGCTCCAACTCGGGGAGGTCAGCAAGCTGAAAAGAGACGAGATATCTCAGTATTGCAAAAACAATGTAAAGATGAACACATAATTCAAGTTACTGCTAGAAACTTACCGGCACCACAGGATATTCTGTCGTATGCATGTCCAAAGACAGCTCCGGGATTTTCCTCTCAATCCGCTCCCTTATCAGCCACTTGATTTGACACACATAGTCTTTATCCGAGTAAGATTTGGAGCAGATCCGGAGGGAATCTTTCTTGGATGCTGTATTGGAATGCATAAGCCGGTCTCCATGATGTTGAAGAGGCTAGATCCGGCGCGCCACCCAGCAGTGAACTAAGTCGGACCCTTTAAGGCCCTTGTGCTTCATCAAATATTCGATCCGCCTGTTGGCAAGAAGAAGATCATCACTGAGAGTTGGCGCATCTGCGACCTAGGACTCTTGGGGCGTGGCGGCACCGTCGACAAAAGCCAGCAAAGCAGTAGCTTTGCCGGGAGCGGGAATATCCTTGTGATAAAAGAAAGTGGACGACCATTGCTTGACCGACTCACTGGCCATAATCCGAGGATAGACGCGCTCTCTTCTAACATAAAAACTAATAGTACCGGTAATGTATGGATTACCGGCAGTGATGGAATTTCTCCGGACATGAAAGTAAAACCAGAAAAGAGTGAGACGGTACCCCTCGCACAAAGAAGCGTATGCACTCATCTCTAAGAGAGAGTTCGGGGGAAGATGAATGAGTTGAACTCCGTAGTGATCTATAACCTCAGAAAAGAAGTCTAAAGGAGGGAAACTCAAACCTCTGTCGAGGTGGGTGCTGAAGTGTACCCGCTCGCTGTCGCGGGGATTGGGGACGGTTTCACCGAAGCCGCTCCGCCAGTCGCCGGCGCAGAGAAGCCCTTTCGTCCTCCACGACGCGGAGCTTGGCGTTGTGAAGGACGCACGGGATCCAGACCCCACGGTTGCTCTCCTTCTCCGCTGCCGCTGCCGTCGCTGTCGTGCCAGAAGATGATGCTGAAGCCATTTTCTTGCGGGCCAGTGACCTAGGATGGGCGGCGTGATGTCTACGCACTTCTATTCTTGTAGACAGTTGTTGGGCCTCCAAGTGCAGAGGTTTGTAGAACAGCAGCAAGTTTTCCCTTAAGTGGATCATCCAAGGTTTATCGAACTCAGGGAGGAAGTGGCCAAAGGTATCCCCTCTCAAGCAACCCTGCAATCAAGATACAAGAAGTCTATTGTGTCCCCAACACACCCAATACACTTGTCAGGTGTATAGGTGCACTAGTTCGGTGAAGATATAGTGAAATACAAGTGGTATAGATAATTATAAGTGGTAACGGTGATAGAAAATAGCTTGATGGCGTGGAAAAGACTAAAGTAAAACTGAAATAAAGATAGAAGCAAGCAAACATGTAATAGATCTAATAGCAAACGGTGTTTCAGTGCTTAGAAACAAGGCCTAGGGATCATACTTTCACTAGTGAACACTCTCATATAAATATATTCTTCTTTATGATACTATGCTGAACTACTCTCCGGTTGGACACTCTAATCCATGGTGGGGCTATAATAGCACACCTCAAAGTTCGCTTTCCCCATCTAGATAACCCCACACCGTCACCTTGAGTACTGGATGGTTCAAACAAACACCACAATTTTATAAAGACATCCAACTCAAAATATAACTCATAACAAGTATTTGAAATCTCTAGCCTAAGTGCCACCATGGTGTGCACACTGTCAACTTCACACACATGGGGAGAGCAGAGATCTATTAAAGCACTTGAGTAGCAATGTAGATCTATAGATTACAAGCTCATGATCTCAATAAGATCATGCATAGAGAGAGAGATGAACACATAGCTACCGGTAGAACCCTTAGCCTCGAGAGAGAACTACTCCCTCCTCATCATGGGAATCAGCAACGGCGATGGAGATGGTGTTGGAGATCGATGGAGATGGCTCTGGGGGCACTTCCCCATCCCGGCAGGGTGCCGGAACAGAGACTTTCTATCCCCCGAATCTCCCCTTCGGTGGCGGCGGCGCTGTGGAACTTTTCGTGGCTGGAGGCTTGACGATTTAGGGTTTTTGTATCGGGAGGCATCTTAAAGGTGAAGAGGCAAGGTCGGTAGCGGCCAGGGGGCCCACACCACCTGGTGGCGTGGCCAGGGCTAGCTTGCGCCACCATATGGTGTGGCCACCCTGTGGCCCTCTCTCCTCTGCCTCGCCCGTGAGTCTTCCGGTAAAATATCGACTTTGGCTTTTGTCCGGTCAATTCGAGAATATTGATTTTCTAACTTTCCCGGAACCAAAACAGCGTAAACAGGCAATCCACTGTGGCATCTTGTTAATAGGTTAGTCTAAGAAAGTGTATAGAAAGTACTCCAAAGTGTGGACAAAACATAAGAAAGTAGATAAAACCAAGTGATAACCCACAAGTATAGGGGATCGTGTGTAGCCTTTTCGATAAGTAAGAGTGTCGAACCCAACGAGGAGATAAAGGTTGGATAAATATTCTCTCAAATTCTATCAACCACTGATATAACTCTACGGACACTAAACATTTGCATTATCTAGGAAATAAAACTAGAGCAACAATACGAGTAATAGAGATAGCTTTCCATGATAATAAATAACAAGAAAGTAAAGCTAGTTGCAGCAACAATAAATAACAATAAACTAGCAGAACCATGAGTGTGGAATAGTGGTGGTAATTGTGGTGGCTTTGTCCAAGTTTAAATAGCGAATAGATCAGGTTCATTGTCTTCGATGCAGTTTTCTATGTGGGAGATGCTAAATATACATGCGCTTCACTACTTGGAATTACATATACTATATGATTGGATTGTTAGCAAACATCCGTAAGTACTAATCAATGCATTAAGGTTTCCCCAACCATAGCCTTAAGTTTAATGGTCCTCTTACTCCCATACGTGCAACATTCCGCTCAAGGTCCTCGGTTTTCACACTCCGCAAAACTTCCCCCCTTCCTTTTACACATACTACAAACCCTATGATGTTTAATCCATGCGCGCACAAATATAATGGACACCAAATGACTGTACCATATCAACATACAACTCTAATGAACCAAAGACATTCAACCATTCAATCTAAGAACAAAGAAACTACACAAACATGACATAGATTATAGGATTATAACTTATAGCATCAAACACCATGTTTACATAGGATGATACAAAGGTGTGTGGGAGGATGAACCACTGCATACTAGGAGGATTAGGTGATGGAGATGGCGGTGAAGATGGTGAAGAGGGCCATGTCGGCGCGAGGGATTCCTTCCCCGCCGCCAGTATCATAGGGGAGCACCGCCCCTTAGCCCCTTCCTTCATGGCTTCTTGGGAGACCTCCCCCATGGAGATGGGATCCATGGGGGAGGAAAAACGTGGCTTTGGTGGCTGCAAATTCGTGGGTGGAGATGTCCTTGGCGAATTAGGTTTCCTCTCTTTATATAGCTTCTCGGATTCCCGTCACCCCATCTTGGGCTGCAATAAATCGGGCCTAAAAGGCCCGTCCGGACACGGAATAAGCTAAATTTTATGTTCAGAACGTTTGTCGCGAATTTTACAACAACTTTGCAGCTGAAGAGTTTTCCGTTTGACGCCGTATTCGACCCGAAACATGACCATCTTCAAAAAGAGTTCTGAGACAGATTTCTGGAAAAATCCCAATTTGACACAACAAGGTTTCCACTTGTATTCTTGGTAATTCCTACACATCAAAGTGTAAAACAAGAACATTGTGCACTTTTGCAACTATTAGTAGGTTAGTCCAAATAAATCATAAACTTTATACAAAAAGGAGTGTCAAAAGCATATTATTAGCATAAAACCATCAAAATTTATAGATACGTTATGGACGTATCAACATCCCCAAGCTTAGTTCCCGCTCGTCCTCGAGTAGGTAAACGATCAAAACAATATAATTTTTAAGGTGACATGCAGACAACACAATCTTGATCATCATTATTGTAAAATTATTGATAGCTGGGATTAAGGTACTCTAAACATGAATCATGAAAGATAGAGTTCTAACAATAAGACATAGCAACTATGTTGTAACATGAATAGGCACAAACAAAAGATTCATGAATAACAATGCTTTGCAAGACGTTTGTTTGTTTTACAAAAACAAAGCATAATGAGAATGGTATTCAGCTTGTCCCTCATAGAGTAGCAAAACATCAATGCATAGGACATCTTCAAAGTTCATAAGGGTGACTAGATACATATAGTTTAGGAACAAGCAATATAAAAGTTATGCATCAATCAACAAGTCTTGGGACAATGCACATAGAACTAAGAATGACAACTATGCTCTCTTAATTGGTGCATAAAGATAGAAGGTGGAGACTCAATATAAAAGTGGAAGAAAGACCTTCATAGAAGGAAGCAGGGATTTAAGTCTCATAAAGAGCTTCCAAAAATTATGGTACTTATTAGCTTTCATCTCTCATTTCCCCTATCATAAGCATCTTGAAGTGATTAAGGTTAAAGTAAACAAACTATGGAGTATATGCTTGAGAAAGTATAAGTTGGAAATCTCATGTCCCTTGAATACGAGGGGCGCTCCTCATGCTACTCAAGTTTAGTTATCGGTAAGTTCTTGTCATAGTAAGTACATGTGTATCATAGAGAACCGCCAACGGGGTACCCCTTGCCCGATGATACGGAAGAATCCCCATATCAAAATGACAAGGCAAGCAGACAACGAGCATCTCAGCAATCTTCTTATTTACCATGGGAAAATTGTGCTTTTTTCTCTCTTTCCTCTTATCTCATCTTTTTTTTTCTTTTTTCTCAATCTCTATCTCTTTTTTTATAAGAAGAATGCTTCATAGATTGCTCATTATGGTTACGCTGCAGGTTTCCACCATGATTAGGCATGGATTAGACCGGCCCAGTGCTTTCTAACACACATACATAACTCCATGGACTTACAAGCTCCCCTTTCATTTCACACCGACGACATCCATAGACAAAAGAGCATGATATCAACTAGGTATAATGTACAAGTGCAATGTTGAAAGTGTTCCCCATGACAGCATGGTTCTGCTAATCCCCAACATATAAGTGCAAGTATATACAACATAGATGACACAATGGTTCAAGTTTATTAGGGCAAGAAAAGTAAAGTGTGCCATCAAGTTCGTGAGAGTTTTAATCACTAGTTTTCTCATAACAAGTTTAATTCGAAAGGTAGATAAAAGCATGAATATACTTGGAATAACAAATGTTAATAGGTAGGTATGGTGGACTCTTTGGGATAACTTGGTTTTATTTGGAGTTGGATGCACGAGTGGAACTCATACTTGGTTATGGAGGCTAGCAAAAGACTGGGAGCGACCAACTAAAAGAGCAATAATGGCCATAATCATGCAAAGCGACAAAACATCATTTATTAGAGCATAAAGTGATATTACAAGTCGAAAAATAAAGGATCATAAAGGCTATGGTGACTTGGGATAGTCATCACATGGTGTGAGAATGTGCCAAGTCAACCCAAATAAAGCATCAAAAGAGAATACCACAATACTATGCTTTAATATGCTAAAACAACGCATGATTCTTTCAAGGCACATTAAGAAATCTCAATTGTTTATAACATGTCATGCTATAGCAAAAATAACTAAGCATAAAGCCAAAACAATATCAAGCATGACATGACAAAGCATAGGCCACCATAAAAAACGAGCTCCTTTTACCACTTAAGCATGAACTTTTCCTACTCTTTTCCAATCCAAACCACACTTATTTGAAAACTAATGTATGAAAGAGGGGGTCCAACCAATTTATTCAAGCAAACTAAGAAAATCAAGCAAACAAAAACAAAAAACAAAGACGCTCCAAGAACAACACAACTGTGCATGAAACAATAAAAATGAAGTGTTTGGAAGAACCTGAGATTTTTATTGATGAAGAAGGGGATCCCTTGGGCATCCCCAAGCTTTGACGCTTGTACTTCTTGGATATTTCTTGGGGTGACACGGGGTGGCATCCCCAAGCTTGAGCTTTAGTCCATTCTTCATCTCATTACATCATTCTTTCCTTAACACCTGAAAATTTTCCTTCATACAAAACTTCACATAATCTTCATTAGCAACATTAGTGTACTCAAGATAATAAGTCTTTGGGTTCAGTTTCAACATCAATAAAACTTCCATTAAAACACAAGCTACTGTAGCACTTTATTAAAAAGCTCAATTCCCCAAAGAGAACCCAAAAAGGAATCAACAAGAAGCAAATGCAAATAATAGCAGAAATCTCTCAAAACAGACCAGTAGATAGAAACCAATTTTTTCGAAGACCTTATGTTGCTCAAATCGAAAAGTGTTGAACTAACGAAAGTTGGATAACAACCTGGGGCAGAAGCACAAAAAATTACATCTCAAACCGACATACAAAGATGTTACATGATTTTTTTACAGCGAAGCATAAAAATCTGTTTCGAGACAGCAACTTTCCCAAGCATTACTTCTCTCTTACTAGTTTACAGCGAAGCATAAAAATCTCCCAATAAGTACTTTTATTTAACGCCTTTAAGTTAGGCATAGGAGCAAGATTCAAGTATTTTCGAATGAATAAGCATTAAGATCAATAATAGAAATATCTTTCTTTTTCAAGGCTTCATGCATTCCTACAAGTTTTTAACTGAAAAGCTTTCATGGAAAGATTTGTTTTGGTTTCACAGGCATGAACACAAGTGTTCAAGATCGACCCCCACTTAACCATTACTCATCTTTCCAATCACTTTCCTTTTTAAAAATGTTTTTAGGTAACAAGTACAACTATTTTTTTTTGTAATTCGCATTCCCTATCCATACTAAGATAGAGAACAACTTAAAACTGAAAGTAAAACCTACTTAGAGATAAAGCAAACAAGTGTACATAAGAATATTCACCCACACGCTATTGCTCCCCGGCAAAGGCGCGAGAAAAGGTCTTGATAACCCACAAGTATAGGGGATCGTGTGTAGCCTTTTTGATAAGTAAGAGTGTCGAACCCAACGAGGAGCTAAAGGTAGGATAAATATTCTCTCAAATTCTATCAACCACTGATACAACTCTGCGCACACTAAACGTTTGCATTATGTAGGAAATAAAACTAGAGCAACAATACGAGTAATAGAGATAACTTTGCATAATAATAAATAACAAGAAAGTAAAGCTAGTTGCTGCAGCAATAAAATACACTAAACTAACAGAACCATGAGTGTGGAATAGTGGTGGTAATTGTGGTGGCTTTGTCCAAGTTTAAATAGCGAATAGATCGGATTCATTGTCTTCGATGCAGTTTTCTATCTGGGAGAGGCTAAATATACATGCGCTTCACTACTTGGAATTACATGTACTATATGATTGGATTGTTAGCAAACATCCGTAAGTACTAATCAATGCATTAAGGTTTCCCCAACCATAGCCTTAAGTTTAATTGTCCTCTTACTCCCATACGTGCAACATTCCGATTCGCGTCCTCAGGTTTCTGTCACTTCGGCAAAACTTCCCCCCTTCCTTTTACACATACTACAAACCCTATGATGTTTAATCCATGCGCACACAAATATAATAGACACCAAAGGACTGTACCATATCAACATACAATCCTAATGAACCAAATACGTTCAACCATTCAATCTAATAACAAAGAAACTACTTAAACATGACATAGATCATAGGATTATAACTTATAGCATCAAACACCATGTTTACATAGGACGGTACAGAGGTGTGTGGGAGGATGAACCACTGCATACTAGGAGGATTAGGTGATGGATATGATGGTGAAGAGGGCGGCGGCGGCGCGGGGGACTCCTTCCCCGCCACCGGTATCATGGGGGAGCACCGCCCCTTAGCTCCCTTCCTTCATGGCTTCTTGGGAGACCTCCCCCATGGAGATGGGATCCATGGGGGAGGAAAAAACGTGGCTTTGGTAGCTGCAAATTCGTGGGTCGAGATACCGTGGGCGAATTAGGTTTCCTCCCTTTATATAGCTTCTCGGATTCCCGTCACCCCATCTTGGGCTGTAGTAAATCAGGCCTAAAAGGCCCGTCCGGACTCGTAATCAGCTAAATTTTATGTCCAGAACGTCTGTCGCGAAATTTTCAACAACTTTGTAGTTGAAGAGTTTTCCGTTTGACACCGTCTTCGACCCGAAACGTGACCATCTTTAAAAAGAGTTTTGAGACAGATTTCTGGAAAAATCCAAATTTAACTCCAACAAGGTTTCCACTTGTATTCTTGGTAATTCCTACATATCAAAGTGTAAAACAAGAACATTGTGCACTTTTGCAACTATTAATAGGTTAGTCCAAATAAATCATAAACTTTATACAAAAAGGAGTGTCAAAAGCATATTATTAGCATAAAAGCATCAAAAATTATAGATACGTTATGGACGTATCACCAAGCATGGAACATCAAAAATTATGGATACGTTTGCAACGTATCACGACGCTAGAGGTTTTTGGGGAGCAGGAAGCTCTGTGTTCGTGGGAAGCATTGGGGAGAAGGAAACGACACAAGTGTTGGTTAAGAAGATGGGGAATAGGATCCTCACCACTTATATCCTTCAACCGTGTCAAGATTGTGCAAACGCAACAGTGAATGCGCCATGCGTCATGGAAGGAACTGGGTAACCCCCACACGAGGATAACGTCGCCTCGATCTCTACACACGCATTAAAACGGTGCATCGGTTCCACAAAAGGCGGACCCACCAACGGTCGTGCTGACAGGAATGTCTGTCAGTGACGTGACTTGACCATGACTAGTGTCAGGTTACATCAGAGACCAAGTTCCGGCTTAGTTTGAATTTCGAGGTGGAAACCCGAATAATGTGTTCATAGGTCTGGCTCATTTGAGACTCGGATCCTATCCTTTCTTTTTTGAAGTTTCAGGAACCCTTCAAGATTCTGCAAGGCGAAGATCAAGCTAGACAATGATGAAATCCGACTCTAGATCTTGGAGGCTTTCGGGGGCTGCTGTTGGGGATATACTTTCTGGGTATCCTCACTGTGCCTCACTGACCAGGGTGGCCCACTTCGGGTTAGAGCTTTGCTTCACGGGCGGCCCAGTCAGGGAGAAGAGACGGAGTCCAGTCCGGCTACGGGAAGGCCCAGAAGACTTACCGACATAGGCCCATAGTGTTACTTGTAGTTCAAGCTGTACTTTTTAACCGACTCTTAGTCGTAGCCGGATAGGTCTCTCTTGTAAACCCTAGGCCGGATATCTATATAAGCCGTCCTAGGGAGAGCCTTTAGGGCAACCTCACAATAGTCTACAATCTCAACTCGCACAAGCGAAACCCTTGTAACCCATATTCTAGCTTTGCCGTGTTACTAGATTGCTAGCAGGAGTAGAATCCGTCCAAAGCCAGTGGATTTGAACATGGGTAAACTTGTGTGCTCATCATCCAGGAACACCGTACGTCTCACACCCCTCTCTTCCACACGCCTCGAGGACCCCCTCATGGCGTACTTGTCATCAACCTGACAACATCAAGAGTAACAATTCCAGTGTTAGTATCTAAAGTATCATGCTTGCCTCCATGATCCTTGATATTCAAAAGATGTTTTAGTATCAAGGTTATCTAGGAGCTGAAAGGATTGTTTAAAAAACCATCATATGTGGAAGATATTGGGATATCTGAAACAATTTTTGGTTGCAATATGATAGAGTATAATTTAGTAAAATACATGTTCTCATATTGTATGATAATTTGTGAAGGTTGGAGACGCTAGGCGTCCTAATCTCTCAAAAGGTTTTGGGAACTAACATTATACCCGTGATTTGCCTTTATAAGCTATAGTAGCTTGATCATGAAAGTTGTCATGACAAGGATGAATAGAAGATGTAGGTAAAATGTTTACTACACTAAAAGGTTACTAAAGAATAGATTTTGAAAGAATGTCAAACATTTGATGATGGTGATCCACTTCAAAGTGCAAGTCCAAAGGTATTAGTATTTGACTATACACGCTTTGGACTATGTGTCATGTGTATGGCGCCACTATTGATGTTAATAGATTCTTTTAAAAGAAAAGGAAATGCTGAAAGAGAATCTATAAAATATTTGGCAGAAAAGAAAAGTCTGGAAATTCCCAGCTTAGGTATATTGATGATATACATGTTGTGGATGTATTATTTGCTTCTCAAACACTGTGGTTCTTCGGTATTGGATACCGAATTGGTTGGTGTGGAATTTCAAACAGAACAACACAATTCATGAACTACAGTGGCCTAAGTAACTAGCAAGAGAATATGTGATGATGTTCATCAAAAATAAATAAAGAGTTGTTGTGTTTTTCGTTAACATCAAACCCAATCTTTAAGATGTGTTTTAATAATTTTTATTTTGTTCCAGTATTATGAGAACAACGGTTGTTCAAATAATTACCATATTCTATAGATGATGGATGAACTTTTACAAGTCTAGTTGGACAAATCACGTCCATAAAAACTAATGCTAAAATGTCGCAAGAAAAATGATTAAAATATCACTTACAAAGTGACATCACCGTTTAAATTATATTGGAAACTTCCATGTTGATGGATTTTTTGGAGTCTTTGATTTTTATGATTTGACGCTTGTGAGACTTTCCTCGAGATAATTGAAACTCCATACATAGGCCAAATAGGAATGAATGACTAACTTATTGGACATTGTGCATCTTGATGTATATAGTCCATGATGTGTAGCCATGTGCGGTGGATCTTTGAACTTCATATGTTTTCTCCAATTTTTTGAGTGGATATATGTGTATATTTACTTAATAAGGAAGAAGTCTGAAATATTTGAAAAATGTTCAAGGACTTTCAAGATGAAGTGGAAAATCAATGTAAGAAGAAAATAAAAAATTTATGATTGGATCATAAATGAAGATTTTTGAGTTACAAGTGTAGCAAATAACCTAAGATTTGAGGAATCGTTCCATGGATTTCTATTTCCAGATAAACCATAGGAGTATGGAATGTTCGAGAGATGATATCAAACCTTGTTTGACATGGTAAGATCAAATGTGTAAGTTATAAAACTGCCATTAAGTTTTAATGATTAAAGCTTTAGTAACTACCACTTTTACACTGAAAAGAGCACCATCATGATCCATTGAAATGACACCATATGAGTTATGGATAGGGATATTCTTAAAATTTGGTATCCTAGGCATAAGTAAAATGTTTACAACCAAATTTGGATAAGAACGTCTTTGTAGGTTATCCCAAAGCAACAGTTGGGTATTCCTTCATAACACTAAAGACAAAAGAGTTTGTCACTTAGAACGTCAAGTTTCTTGAGGAGGAATTTTTTGCAAAAGTTAAGTGGGGGGATAATAGAACTTTGATTAGGTTGATGAACCTAAGCAACATGTGCTAAGTAGCGCAGTGTCGGAAAGTGCCCCGGAGGTGGCCAAAATGCTCATGGCTCATGTGACTACAAAGGTTGTGATCTTGGAGATTATAGTTCCTATTGAATTGTGTCGAGTAATAATCAAATAGTAACATTGATAAACAAGTTGTTATTCTTTTTTACAATGATGAACCGACTGCATACAAAGAAGTGATAATGGTCCCTGGCTCCATAAAGTGACTAGAAGTCATAAAATCCAAGATAGTTACTATACACGAGAAATCAAGTTTTTGAATTTGGAAGACCCTTCGAAAATGCATAAAGCCTATTGGTCGTATTTGGATCTATTAAGAAATAGACATGGATGTTTCACATCTATGAAATAGTCGATATATCGGAAAAGAGTTTACGACAATGTTCAAGGAGTTGACTACGACAAGATTTGATCTTTCATAGTGATATTTAGTCTAGACAGATTAATGTGGCAACCACTACATATGTCAATTTTGCTATATGATAGTTGAACAAATAAAACAAAGTTCTTCTGATAGAATGGTTACCTAGGACATGTATATGACACGATCCAAAAGGTTTTATTAATTTAAAGGATGCTAAAAGGGCATGCAAACTTTAATGATTGAAATAAGCATAGCGGAGTTGGAATCTTCACTATGATAAAACTGTTAAAAAAGTTTAATTTCATTGGAGATGATGAAGATGCTTGCATTTACAAAAAATTAAGTAGGAGTGCTAAGACATATTTCAGATACATTATGTAGAGGACATGTTGTTGACTGAAAATAATGTATCTTTTATTGACATAGGTTAAGAATTTCATTAAAATCAGATTTCAATGAAAGACTTGGGAAAAACCAGAATATTAGGCATCAATGTCTATATGGATAGATTGAGGAGCTAATATGATTATGCTAGACGTACATATATGAGATATTGGATGAGTTCAATATGGAAACGACAAGAAAGGTTGTTGCCGCATGGAAAGGGTTGAATCAAGATTCAAGTGTATCGACACTTAGTAAGTGAAACGAGATTCAAGTGTTTTGACACTTGGTGAGTGAAATCACATGAATATTTTGATCAATAATGTGTATACCGTGATATGTACATATTCAGATATGTCCTATACTCTAAATTTTATGTGCATATACCAGAATGATTCATAAGATGATCATTGGACGATAGTAAAGATATTCTTATTTGCTTTGGAAGAACTAAGAATATGTTATGTATAGGTGACAAATAATTATAAATAGTTCATTGTAAAGTGTTACATTGATACTAGTTTTTTCACAAGATACAAATTAAATTTATCTCAATTTAAACTATGGGTGGCACAATGTAATAGAAAGGAGATTCCATGATAAATTTGGATGAGTTCCAAAGTTAAGACATTGTGACGGATACTAACAAAAGGCTAAATATATGACTGCTATAGTAGCGGCAAAGGAGGGCATTTGTGTTAAGTAGTTTGTATCAAACTAGGTGTGCTTCACAGCGGACTAGTACTATAAAGATATATTGTATGTCAATGATATCAACATGTTTTAATCCAAAGGAACTAAAGGTCTCACAAAAGGACTAAATTTATACAATGCCATCTCATTTGAGAATGAGTGATGCGTAGAGACGCTAAGTCATGCAAATACACATGGACCTGAAATTGTTAGATCCGGAGATTATGTTTACCACTAGCAAATACGTATATACAACACCAGAAAGCCATAGGTATTAAAATGCACAAGTTTTTCAAACTAGATTATTAACTGCAGTGCAAGTGGGAGACTAAAGGGAATATGCTCGAGAGCAATAATAAAGTGATTATTACCTTATTCCATGTTTATGATAAATTTTTATTTCTCATGCTATAATTGTGTTAATTGGAAACGTTAATACTTGTGTGTTTAATAAACAAATAAGGAGTTCCTAGTTATGCCTCTCATATAAACTAGCTCGTTGATTAACAAGACGATCAAGGTTTCCTGATCATGGACATTGGATGTTGTTAATAACAAGGTCATAATATTGGTGGAATGATGTGATGAACATTCACCAAAATTATAGCAATACGATCAAAGTCATTATGTTTACATTGCTATTACATCATGCGAAGTAACCTTAGTCCTTAGACCATGAGATCATGTCAATCACTAACACTAGAAGAGTAACTTGATAACATCAAATGTCACACCGTAACAGAGTGACAATAAAGGTAGATTCAGATACTTCGAAAGTGTTATATAGAGGATCATGGATCAAGAGTGGGATTTTTCCATCCCAATGATGGAGAGATATATACTCAGGGCCCTCTCGATGATATCACGTTAACATAGCTTGCAAGAAAGTGATAAGATCACTAAGAATGTTATATCACGAGAACAAGAAAAGAGTACTTGTCAGTAATAAGATCAAACTAGGTATGGGGATACCAATGATCGAATCTCGGACATATAATATATCGCGAGACAAAGGAATTTAGTTATGAGGTCAAACATTCTCACGATCACTAGAGTCATCGTTGAATTTGTGGGAGTCAGTACGGATCTCCAGGTCCCACTGCTGATTATTGATCGAAGAGGGCTCTTGATCATGTCTGCATTATTCGCGAACCGTAGGGTGACACACTTAAGGTATACTGACACCAAATAAAGAAGATATAATACCAGAGAAAGGATCTAAAAGCGCTAGGATTATTTTGATGGACACCGAAATTGGTTCGCGTCAAATTGCTAAAAATGGTTTTAGATGTGATATCGAAGTATTGTAAGGGGTTTTATGTAGATGTTTGTTAATTAAAGTAATTAACAAAATTCTGAACAAAATAAAATAAAATTGTTTTATTAAATGAGAGATGTATTAATTTTGGTGGAAATTAATGCAACTTTGAGTGAAGATGGAATTGATGTGGGAATGCTTAGTGGAACCTCCACTCACATGAATGAGGGAGAGGTGGGGGCACCCACCATGGCCTACTCCTCCTCTCCTCACACACCTCCTTGTAAAGGATCTCTCCCCCTCTATTAAATTTCCCATGGCTTCGGATTAGCGAAGTGCATGTTCTTGGTGCTTTCTCTAGAAGGATCTGCTGCTTTCGTTGCTTTGTTGGAGCAAGGAGTCGGAGGTTGTCGGGGTGCTGGACGTGTGTGCGATCATGGATGCGCTGCTACTTTACGGTGTTGGACTTCAACTCAATCTTGAGATCGATAAGTGTATGACTACATCATCCACGAAATCAGATTTAGTTAACAAAACTTTTCGGTCTTTGAGGGTAATATCTCTATAGATGCATGTCCACCCGTTGATTGTATCTAGGTAGATAGATCTTGGTGCTTGGTTGTTAATATCGTAAGATTTTTTTTGTTTTCAATGTTGCAAACCCAACACTTGTTTCCTCAGAAAAACACCTATGGTCCAACTGATCCTCCGGCTGCGCCTAGCTCCTCATGTAAAAGACTTAGTGCCAAAGGAAATGGATGCACCCGGGAGTGGAAACTTTTCACCCGAGTCTTTGATCCATCGTTGTATTCTAAAAAGATCCATTGCATTAAGCAACTGGAGAATGAGCTCCGGGTTGTGAAGGGCAATGTTGTTGTCTCTCACTCGAAAGCCCAAAAGTCACCCGAGAGAGAAAACTTTAACCTAGAAGAGATTTCGAGGGCGAGCGAAGATATGATCTTTAAGTTACTCGCAGAGCCCCCGAGACACTTCCTCATTGTTTTATCTTGATTATCTTCTTTTATGTTGCACATGCATTCGTTTAGACGCTGCGACCGAATCTCGACGACTAAAAATCCGGTTGAACACCCTTCGTGAAGCTTCTTCGGGTACCAGTAGCGACTTCTGGATGGATGGCAAGCGAGGTTATGTGCTCGCGCTTCTTTAGGACAAAGCCTCCAAGTGGGCCTATTCGTTGAATGTTGCTGTTCATCCTTAGCGTTGGTTTATAATGTGATGTTTTCTTGGGATCCCCAACCTCATGGTCTTCCACTGATGCAGAAATTTGGGGGAGGCGAGAAATTCACAAATTTGTTCGTATACAGCTTGTTGCGGGAGCCAAAGTTGCCCTTTCCTGGGTACACATGTATCACTTGACGATTGACTCTGAGGAGGTTGCACGGGGACTTCCTCCTCCGACAGGAGGTGGCCTTGTATCCATGGCTCCTCATTATGAAGCTGTTCATCGTCCGGCTATCCGGATTATTCGCCATCTTCCATAAGACTGTGAAGAATTTTTCATTAATTTTTCGCGTAACCGTTGAATCTGTTTCTATAAAAAAACATGTGTGTACTTGTAAAACGGTTGTAACTCAAAGTTTTTGACGTAAATATAATATGGTTTTGTTGAGGCTTTTTTGCTTACACTTTTTGCGCGAGACTTTTTTGTTAGCCTGATGCCAGTTAGGCTGAATCACCTACTCTGGTCATGGCGTTCTGAGTGTTCCGGTGCTCAAAGTCATTAATTTTAGCGAGGCAGCCCCCGAGTATTGGGCGCGTTTGCGCTAGACTTAGTTAACACAACCCTCGACTGTCGGGTGTACTGTACTAAGCTAGTTTGGAGAAACCCCCCGAGTATCAGGCGTAAGGCGATAATAAATTGATGCAACCCCCGAGTATCGGATACAATGAATAATGAAATTTGAAATCAAGACTTATTTCGAGAGAACTTAACTTTATTATTGTTGAATACGTAGGTACATGTTTTGGCGTAATTGCCTGGCCGTAGGTCTTGTTGGAAGCAAATACGAGTCTCGGCTAAGTAGCCTGGCCGTAGGCCTTATTGAAAACGAAATGCCGGATAAAAAATCCTAAGCGTAGAAACGTCGTTGCTGCGCAACATTCCACAAATTCGAGTACTTGACTCCTGTCTTATTGTCTTAGAGGCGATTCGACCCCATAATTGTACCAACATTTATGTCAGATATCTCAGATTTTACTACCAAAAATCTATAGCTAATGCTATGAAAAGCATATCCCAGAAAAACACAATTCACGGTTTTTTGTCCAAACTTTCACTTCTTGGGTATTGAAATATTCACTTTCGCCAAACATCCCCAAATTCGTAAGTAAGAGAGTTGAAGCCTTTTATTCTCCCATTTCTCAAATGGAGTCATGGTTTTATCCTTTACGGGAACACGGTTTAGGACATGACACGCAGTAATTAGCGTATCCCCTACCATTCCTTGGAAAGACCCGATGTATCTAACGTGGCGCTAACTAAATCAGTTACAGTGCGTTTCTTTCTTTAGGCCACTCATTTGACTGAGGTAAGTAGGGAGGCATCCTCTCATGTATAATACCATGTTCCGTAAAGAATAAATCAAATTCAATTGAAAAGTACTCTTCACCATGATCTGACCTTAGTCGCTTAATTTTAAGATCAAATTGGTTTTCTGCTTCAGCTTTATAGATTTTAAAATAGTACAAAGCTTCATTTTTAGATTTCAGAAGATAAACATAGCAGTATCTAGTTAAGTCATCAATCAATGTCATGAAGTATCTTTTGATACCTTTTACCAAAACACCATTCATCTCACATAGATTCGAATGTATAAGTTCCAGTATGCTAAGTTTCTCGGTTCCGCAGTCATATGAGACTCGCGGGGTTGCTTTGCTTGAACGCAAACTTGGCACTTAGAACCTTTGACATCAGTGCATTTAGGAATTAAACTCATATTGGCTAGCCGTGTCATGCAACAAAAGTTAATATGACAAAGTCGTGAATGCCAAATATTGGATTCATTATTATTGCAAACATGATTAATAAATTTAGTACATGAGTCCGACAAAGATAAAAGAAACAAACCTCTGCACTCATAACCCTTTCCAACGAATTGTACATACTTAGATATTACAACTTTATTGGACTCAAACACCAACTTAAAACCATCTCGACATAAAAGAGATCCACTGACGACGTTCTTATTGATGGAGGAAACGTGCTGCACATTATTCAGTTGTATGGTCTTCTCCGAAGTAAACTTCAGATTTATCATACTAATACCATGAACAAAAGCACGTGAGCCGTTTCCCATCAGCACAAAAGAAGTCCTTGAGAGCTGATAAGAAGAAAACATGAAAATATCAGAACATACATGTGTATTAGCGCCCATGTCTATCTACCATTCAGGAGAATAACATACTGAAAGGATAATAAGTAAAATACCATCCACAACTTCCTTCATCTCAGTATCGCTAATAACAACAATCGTAGTCTTGCCTTTATACCCATGTTGATGCTTGTCAAAGCGATTAGGAAAGGTAGGAGCCCATTAATCAGGATCGCCACAGATGTTGCAAGAGTGTTTCTTCTTATCAATTTTTTTCTTGAAGTTGGTTGAGTGCGTGGCATTATTCTTCCCATAAAACTTCCCCTTTCCTTCAGATTTGATCTTATTATTGAACTTGTGGGATGGAAGGTTTTTCTTCTGTACCAAGTTGACACTAGAAGCTCCCTCAAATCCTCGAGCACGTGTGTCCTTTGCTCTCGCCTTCTCTTCCACATGAAGAGACCCAATGATATCTGTAACGGAAAACTGTTGCCTCTTATGTTTCAGAGAAGTAGCAAAGTTCCTTCACGAGGGAGGAAGCTTGACAATAATGTCATCGGACACAAACTTGTCTGGTAAGGTACCCTTGAACTACTCAAATTCTTTGGCAAGTGATTGTATCTCATGAGCTTGCTCAACGACGGAGCGATCATCAACCTCTTGCAACCATAGAATTGCACCATGACATACAACCCAGTGCCAACGTCCGAGACCCCAAACTTGGCCTCGAGCGGATGCCACGTGTCATTGCTATTATCAAATGACATGTATGGGTCAACAATGTTGTCCCCAAGAACACTAAAAAGAGCCGACATAAACATGATATCGGCTTTCTTAAATGTCGTTTCCTACTTAGCAGAAAGATCTCCTTCAGGTTTGCCAAAAATGACGTTATAGCAGTTTAAGTTTTCAAACCAGAGAATTGCTCTCGTGCACCATCTATTATAGTTCATACCATCAAAAGAAGGCGGCCTCGTATCCGCGGCTATACCAATAGAATTCAGTTGTCTATAATCATATTTTTGAATTGTTGAAAATATAAGCAATAATCCATATGATTTAATCTGAATAAATAATTAATAAAGCATGATCATATAAATAGCAATTAAATATAGCAATTAAATAGATCATGCAAACTAACATAGTAGATTAATAGATTGTATCTGAACATGATAGACTAATCACATCTACTCCAAAAGCTAGAATAAGGAACTCTAGCAAAATCAGAAAGAGAAAGTTTAGGGTCACGTACGGTGCGGCGGCGGCTGCAACAGTGGCCGCAGGGGTAGCAGCACCATTGTCGGCCGTGCCGAGGTTATCGAAGAGGTCAGTGACGTCCAGAAAGATGTCGTCGTTCGGGAACTCGTTTTCGGATGACGTCGTGGATGCCAGTAGTCACGCTTGAGTGCCCCCCAAAAGTATGACCGCCCCTCACCCGTATAGGTTCACGAGGGACGGGGTTCCGGAGGCACTGTCCTGATCTGCGGTGCATGCCGCAAGCCGGGATGGTGAAGACGAAGATGACGGCGCAATGGAATGGAAGAGGCATTGTATGCGCACAGGATTTGTGAGTAGTTTATATAGTGTCGGTCGGGTAGGTCGTGGGCGTAGTCCACACCCGAGTCAACACAGTCCACGATGAAAAGATCTGGCTAATTAACGGTTCGTTAATGACTCATAATTAATTTTTCCAAATAGCAAACTCAGTCAACGAGATTTCCGCACCCCGTCCAACCCGCACAACATGCAAGTCGTGGCGCGTCGTGGCGTGGCGTCGAAGGAGGAGTGATGGAGAGCTGCTTCTTTTCTCGCTCACTTAGTAGTGCTAGAACAACAGGGCTGGAGTTTTGGCTCCCGGATCCAGATGGACCTGTTATCTGGACAATCATTCCGTACACCAAGATTGTTGATTTAGTCAGAATTGAATGAGCTAGCTGCAGCAGTTATAGGGGAATAGAATGTCAGTTTGGCATACGATCGTACCCGGGGCTCGCCTCATGCGGTGCGACAATAACTTGCGCGATGGCGAAAAAACCTGGACGGAGACGGAGGTCTGACAGCGATGACCTGGACCGACGGAACAGGATGCTAGCGTCTACCCGAACCACAAATATATATTGTCATTTTTTGGTAAACCAAGTGGTGCGTGGGTTCCAGATCTGACCGCTGTAAAATTAATTTCGCCCCAGCATAGGGTTAAGGAGGCTGCTAAATTACTCTCCAAGAACAGCGGCTCTTGAAGAAGGTTTGGTCTCCAGTGAATCTTGCAACGCATAAGCAGACGATAGGAGCTGTACAGCGTCGAAGACAGGCGGAGATCGCAGCTTCATCTGCGACCGCAGGCAAGATGGACTTCACCTGGATCCAGTGAGCAGGTTCGTTTGAGATAAAATTTTTTGTTCAGAGGGCTATCAGCTCTTATCTTGTCCGGTCCGCTTATGTTCTCCTCAATTTTCAGTTTGGATATCTACGACGGGGACAATAGGGGCTGCCGCAATTGGTACAGCGGCAGGAGAAGAAGACGAGTGAGCCATATCGGGTCGGTTGAGCCGGATCAATTGGTGTTTGGCATTGTGCAAGCTCTGGCATGTGAGGGTGAAAAAGGAGCTGCCGGCCAAGCGGACTCCGCACTGTCAACTATGAAAAATAATCCACAATCTCCGTGGTGGACAAAGAGAGTACAATCTATACATGAGAAATTAGCTGATTACCAAATTCCATCCATGTGTAATCAGTACCCCCTGCGCTCTCAATTTGACTCGAGTCGTCTTGCTATGCATAGACCAAAACAACGAGAAATTAGTTAGTTCAAGCTTGGTGTGTTGGGGTGGCGGACAAACTAGTCTGTTGTAGTTTAATCAGAGCACATACAAAAATTCAAAAGTTCAGTTTGAAAGTTGTTGTGTTGGTATGGCCTTGTTGGTACGTGTATAACAAGTATGTCTAGTTTCTTCGGAGCACATGCAGAATTTCAGAAAATATTCAGTTGGAAATTTGTGTGCTGCGATGGACTTGTTGGGTGCAGATAACAACTCTTGCTAGTTTTGTGAGAACACATGCAGACGCTGACAAGTTTAGTTCAAATTTAGTGTGTTAGGATGGCCTTATCCTGTAGTGATTATGGCAGTTAGACTGTCCAGTTTCTTCAGGACACATACAAAATTTGATGCGTGCGGGGAGTAGGAGTCGATACCCTCATATTAGTGTGGTTCGGCAACATGGAAAAATAGTCCAGTGTTTCTGATTTCTGATATGTGGTTCTTCCACTTGCAGGGTGTGTCGATCGGGCACTGGACATGTGCTCGGAAGAAACTGGACTTTGTCAAACTGGCCACGGCTTCAGGTTGGAGTCAAACATAACCACATTGTTTAGGTAATCAGATATAACTGAGCATGGAGTCAAACATAACCACATACTATGACTAAAAAGCCGTGGAGAAAAGGCCTCTTGGCCATCACACGAGCACATAGATGTGTACACCAGGGACTTTGTCCGTCAGCTAAGGGACAGCAACATGAATATTAGCAAGATTTACAACATAATTTCAGCATTCTTTGGGAGTGAATGGAATATGCCGTTCACAAAACGATTGATTGTATGGCGCAGGCCAATGATGGCGTCAGGAAAACGCTTGAGGCATTCCATGACCCAGACTTCATGTTTAGGATGATGCAAGAGGAGGATGTTAGTTGAATCAAGAATCTGATGTGAACCACAAGGGCAAGCGGAATGTGTACAGTACTACAAAATCTTGGGGTCTATAACCTTCAACATACAAGACAAATTTGTATGACATGCACTGTGGAATCACTGGATACAGCAAGAACACATGCAGCGAGCTGTCGGCGGTGAATGAGCAAAGTTCATCTGAGGCAACGTGCTTGCTTGAAACCGTAAATCCCATCGGAACCTAGTCAATGTTCTTAGTCTTTTCTATTTCTCGAAAATTAGCTTATATTTGTAGTTGTGCAGTGCCGGATAGTAAAAACTCTTAGCTGACTGGGAAATCAATAGCCTGGGCATGTGGCGGATGGGGAGGTCCAGGGTCTTTGATGACGGTATAAGAAAGTTCCTTCCATAATGTACTATTGAGCCAACAATGCTACACGCATTAATTATATCTGAGACAATGGGTCCTTCCACTGTTCAGAACAAAAATACAGAACATAATACGTGTTTGAATACACTGACAGACCAGAAACATGATGGACATGATTGGTCTAGAAAACAGGAGGCCAAAACGACCTCTTATAGAAGGTGGCGCAACTCCCTATCAACTAGTAATGTGAGACTAAACTTTTAGCCCCATTACATAGCCTCATTCTGTCATGTACTAATGGGCTAATTTTTTTTCAGAATTTATATTTGTTATTGGCCAAAGGCACAACACTAAAATAACTCAAATTTCAACATGAGCTACCCTATTTCCTTTTTTTGCCAACCATACTCTATTTTCTTTGCGCTCTCGTTTTGTTTCCTTTTATGTCTTTGATAGATATTGGCGGTTCTTTTAACAGAAATCACCTTTTTGTTGTTCAATCAATGTTCATACAAGTATAGTACTCCTTCTGTCCGGAAATAAATGATGGGATACATGCATATCTAGACAAATCGAAGTCACTTGGGTGTATTCTAGTGTTATTGTTCTATGGTCGAAGTGTTTTTGTTAACTGTCGGAAATAGTTTGGGGAGCTACTCTATTTCCATTTTTTTTTGCAAAACATACTCTATTTTCTTTGCGCTCTCGTTTCGTTTATTTTTATGTCTTTGATAGACATTGGTGGATCCTTTAACAGAAATCAACCTTTTGTTGTTTAATCAATGTTCATATAAGTACAGTACCCCCCTGTTCGGAGATGAGTGACTTGCAGAGGGAGTAGACGTTTTATTCTTAGAAGAAATGTGTTTATATTTTTATTTTTTGCCATACTTTTTTAGATTTTGTGTTTTGCCATATCGTGGACAAACTCGATGTGTTTTAAACTAACCACCTGCAGGAGGCTAACAGGCCAACTGCTATCAAGCCTCATGTTGCTATTTCTACATAAGAGGAGGTTGTGAGTTTGATTTTTGTTGTAACATTTTTTCACCGATTTTTTTTGTTTAGATCGGTGCCTCTTAAAAAATCAGTGAGGTTTTCGATTCAGGTTTTTTCTGGTCAGATCATCGATCAGGTCCTGTTTTAAAAACTATGCTCCCACGATGACAAGCGAGCCACCTCCCCAGAAAAAAAGAACAATTAGGCTCGCATAAGCAGTACGTGCGTTTGTTTTTTCTTTCAATATTTCAAGTTCTCGCTTTCCTTGTCCTCTATTTCTAGAAATGCTGAACATTTTTATATTGTTTTTTCAAGACATGAACAATTTTCAAAATATGAGCAATTTTCAAAATTTGCATTTTTAAATATGAACAATATTCATGTATGAATCATTTTTAATCTGGATATTTTTCAAATAGTGAATTCCACTATTTATCCCTAGTTATACATTTGTGACACTAATTACCCATCGAGTGAAAAAAAATTGGAATTAGAAGTTTTAAATCCTCATTTTCTGATGTTTATCTATTGGGCAAGGTGTAAGGTGTTGACCGAAGTTTAAATATATCAAGACGATGACGAGGAATTAAAAATATGGATACAAGAAGTATGAACATGTTTGTCGATCATGCTCTCCAATCTTTACACATTTTACCGCATCACTCCGGCGTAACATGCCAACACTATGTAACAAAAACAAGCAAATTGCTAAATTGGAATAAAAATATGTTCAAAGACTCTTAAAATGAGATATTTTGGTTTTAGTTTCACTAAATAGGATAATTAGTGTCACAAATGCATAACTAGGAGATAAAATGTGGATTTCACTCTTTTTCAAATATAAACCTTTTTCAAATATGAACAATTTTCAAATGTAAACATTTTAAAATTTGAACACTCTTTATAACCTAAACAATTTTCAATTCGGAACATTTTTTGTAAATCATAAAAGAATTTTCTTTAAAAAATACAGAAAAGAAAAAGGAAAATGAAGAAAACAGAAACAAAAAATAACATAAAATAAAAAGAAGTCGAAAAGACGAAATAAGATAAACAGGAAACAAAACCAAAAGCCAAAAGAACGCTATTGGCAGACACAACCGGGAATCGCTGCGGACGAGTCTAATTAGGACAAGCTATGGGAATAGTGCATGTGAAGTACTAATAGTTGTGAGATTCGACACATTTTTGATGGTTTTATTGATGATTATCTTCTAGATTTGATCGTTTTCTAGCTTTACCTAACGCTAATACTTCGATAGTGAAGAAAATTTGGTTTTTAATGAGTGTTTTAGGTTTCAAACATCAACAGAAGGTTTTAACAAGGAAAACACAATATTCAGGCAAAAACAAGTAAGTCCCTCTTTGGAAGCAATCAAGGGAGGCAAACAGACGCTTTAACGAGCAACTATACGGCGGGAATATTTTTTCGGCCATATAGTTCCCGCCGTATAGATGTCGCTGCCTCCGTCTTATCAAAAGGGACAACTTCCATGAAGATACCACACGCAAAATCATAACACATCAGCCGCCATCTCATCTAGAAAGGAGAAAGAAGAGATCCGGAGAAGAACGGAAATACGTTCTTCATCTTGCTCCACGATCTTCGACCTCCTAGCCATCACATCCTCATAGCCATTACTTGTACTTGAGAGAGAGAGAGAGAGATCTTCACCTTGCAAGATTAGGTTTTGAGATTGTTTCTTTCTATCTTGAATTGTGTTAGATTACTTTCTTGTTCCTATTGTGGATCTCCACGGTAACATCGAGAAGAACTTCCTTTATTTAATTATATTGATGATGCTTTCTTCTCTCATGTGTGAGTAAGTTCCTTGGGCGTGGGAGATGTAAGAGATTGGTGAGATGTGATGTGCCTCCATATATTTTCCATTAGTTTGTGATTGATTTCAATTACTATATTATGAGTGCATGACTATCTGTGGGATGCCTAATGCTTGTTGTCCAATTAAGGTCCAGACAACATGATACTTTGTTCTACATGGATAGGATCTTGTTCGCTAGCAGACCGGCGACCCACGAGTAACACAAAAATTCACGCCTCAAAAAGATGTTCAGAGATTTTACACGAATTTTTACGGTGAAGCACAGAAATCTGTTTCGGAACAGCATTTTTCCCAATCATTACTTCTCTCTCATTAGAGGTTACTCTTGGCACAAAAAGCAAATAAAAAGGATAAGAAGCGGTTATTACTAAAGTAATAACTTCCAAGACTCATCTAAAACTTTTGGGTTATCTCCCAATAAGTACTTTTCTTTAACGCCTTTAAGTTAGGCATAAGAAGCAAGAAAGAATCAAGTGTTCTCAAATTAAGAAGCATTAAAACCAAATTTCTTGCCCTTACCTCTTTTACTTTTATTCTTAACCTTGGGAAAAATATGATTGTTTGGTGGAGAAGAAAGGTGCATGGTCCCCTTTCTCACATCTATTATTGCTCCAAGAAGTTCTAATATGGACGTTCCAAGTGTAATTTGTCCTTTTCCTGCACATTCAATAACAAAATAATCAGTAGAAATCATTTTCCCAAGGATCTTTGTAAACACTCCTTCAGCTATTCCAATAGGTAATATGGTAGCATTATTAGCAAGAGATATTTTTTTTCCTCCTTCATTAAGCCCCCAAGTATTCAAAGATTCATAAATATCTTTGGGCATAAGACAGACATGATATCACAGCGAGCTTGAAAAGTTTCAGTGTTTATCTCAATATTTACTATAGGGAGCCACTTTGATGATTCAGAATTTATTGGAACATAATTGTGATGCTCCCTAAGCGTATTATAGCAATCTTTTAAGCTAGTAGTGCTAGTCTCAAGAGTGTTCAATCTAGCAAATATTTTTGCGAAAGAAATATCTATTTGGCTAGGCAAGTTGTAAGTAAGGATCAATTTCTTTATAGCATTAATAGCATCATCCTTATTACATTGGAGGAAATCTCCTCCCACAACAGCATCCAAAGCATATCTATAGCAAAGAGCAATTCCAAGGTAAAAACTGCTAAGGAACAAGCTTTGAGTCATTTTAGGCTCAGTTTTTTCATGTGGATCAGAGATTCTAGACCAAGCTTCCTTAAAACTTTCCTCAATTCCTTGTTTAAAAGTGAAAATCATTTCCTCGGGTGACATAATGACTGGAGAAAGGCTAGACATAATGGGAACTTAAGAAAGGAACTAAGTTTTTTGTGTTTTTGAAATAAGAAAGCAAACTAGTAAAACTAATTTTTTTGTGTTTTTGATAACAAAACAAGCAAACAAAGCAAAAGAAACTAAGCAAAACAAAATAACAAAGTAAAGAGATTGGTTAGAGGGACTCCCCTTGTGAAGATGTCCTTGACTCCCTGGCAACGGCGCGAGAAAAATGCTTGATGGCTCAATGTACGGCGCCAGAAAAGTGTTGGTGCGGTGTTGATGTAGAGCTCGTTGGGAACCCCAAGAGGAAGGTATGATGAGCACAGCAGCAAGTTTCCCTCAGTTATGAAACCAAGGTTTAATCGAACCAGTAGGAGGAAGGAAACACCCCAAAGGTGTTGCTAGCTGAGCCTTGGCAGGGCGCACTACCGGTGCTACTAGCAACGTGGAGACCTGCACATCACAACCACAAAACTTTGTCCCCAACTTGCGATGAGGTTGTCAATCTCACCGTGTTTTGCTGAAAACAAAGGATTAAATGTATCGAATGGAAGGAAGTAATAGTTTGCAGAAAGTAAACACAAAGCAGTCACAGTTTGTAGATTGTATGTAAAGAAAAAGAATCGGCATCCATAGTTCACTAGAGGTGGCTCTCCTTAGATAGATAACATGCTGGGTGAACAAATTACAGCGGGGCAATTGACAAACATCGAGAAAGCAATACATGCATATACTAATCATCTTGACTCCTTTGGAACTTGATTGGGCATTACAACATTATACATATACCTCCATCCAACTGCATCTATGACTAATAATCTACCTTCAGGTTATCATCCGAACCCTCTCCAGTATTAAGTTGCAAGCAACAGATTATTGCTTTACGAATTGCGTGTAAAGTAAACAATACGATTGTTCTATGAATAAAGGATTGTTGTTTTCTCCGTAGTAGCAACAACACATCTAGTATCTTAGAGATTTCCGTCACTTCCCCAGATTACCAGAGGCATGAACCCACTATCGAGCATAAATACTAACTCTTGGAGTTGCTAGCATCTACTTGGCCAAGATAGCTACTAACAACGGAAAGCATGCAAGATCACAAATAACAAAGACATGATAGAATCAATAATCAATCTGAAATAGCATCTCAATATCCATCGGATCCCCACAAACACAACATGCAGAATTACAAATAGATGATCTTGATCATGAACGGAGCTCACAAGATCTAGACATGAAAGCACAAAGGAGGAGAACCAGCCATCTAGCTACTACACGGATCCGTAGTCCAAGGATGAACTACTCACGCATCACACCGGAGGCTTGCATGGTGATGAAGAAGGCCTCCAGGGTGAAATCCCCTCTCCGATAGGGTGCCGGGAAGAGCTTCAGATCCCTCCTGATCTAGGGATGGAGGTGACGGCGGCTACAGACTCTTTCGTGGATTTTTGATCGGGTATTTAGGGTTTTCGTCCCGAGGGCATCTTATAGGCGGAAGGGGAGGCCGAGAGGGTGCCTGGGGCCACCACACCACCCCCTGGCGCGGGCCAAGCCTGGTCACGCGGCCAGGTGGTGTGGCCGGCCTCTGGCCCTCTCTGTCTCCTATTCTGGCATCTGATGACTTCCGAAAAAATAGCCACTTTGGCTTTTGTCCCATCCAATTCCAAGAATATTCATTTTCTGACTTTCCTGGAACCAAAAACAGCAGAAAACAGGCAGCTGGCACTGTGTCTCTTGTTAATAGGTTAGTCCAAGAAATCATATGAAAAGTGCTCCAAAGTGTGGACAAAACACAAGAAAGTGGATAAAACCAAGCATGGAACATCAAAAATTATAGATACATTTGCAATGTATCAGGGCCTCGCGTCTAAAACCTTGATTGGTCTTGCATACTCCATCTCGAAATCTATGCAAGATTGCATGTTCATGTAGCTAGGTGATGTCTACGCACTTCTATTCTTGTAGACAGTTGTTGGTCCTCCAAGTGCAGAGGTTTGTAGAACAGCAGCAAGTTTCCCTTAAGTGGATTACCCAAGGTTTATCGAACTCAGGGAGGAAGTGGTCAAAAGTATCCCTCTCAAGCAACCCTGCAATCAAGATACAAGAAGTCTCTTGTGTCCCCAACACACCCAATACACTTGTCAGGTGTATAGGTGCACTAGTTCGGTGAAGAGATAGTGAAATACAAGTGGTAATGAAATACACTAAAGGCAATCTAAAATAAATATGGAAGCAAGCAAACATGTAACAGATCTAGTTGCAAACGATGTTTCAATGCTTAGAAATAAGGCCTAGGGATCATACTTTCACTAGTGAACACTCTCATATAAATATCTTCACTTTATGATACTACTTTAACCTACTCTCCGGTTGGACGCTATAATCCATGGCAGGGCTATAACAGCACTCCTTAAAGTCTGCTTTCCCCATCTAGATAACCCCACATTGTCACCTTGAGCGCTAGATGGTTCCAACAAACACCACAATTTCATAGAGACATCCAAATCCAAATATAACTCATAACAAGTATTTATGTAACCTTAGCCAAAGTGTCACACGGTATGCACACTGTCAACTTCACACACGTGGGGATAAGCAGAGATTCATTAAAGCACTTGAGTAGCAGAATAGATCTATAGATTACATAGCTCATGATCTCAATAAGATTATGCATAAAGAGAGAGAGATGAACACATAGCTACTGGTAGAGCCCTTAGCCTCAAGAGAGAACTACTCCCTCCTCATCATGGGAATCAGCAACGGCGATGGAGATGGTGGTGGAGATCGATGGAGATGGCTCTGGGGGCACTTCCCCGTCCTGGCAGGGTGCCAGAACAGAAAATTTCTGTCCTTCGAATCTCCCCTTCGGTGGCGGTGGAGCTGTAGAACTTTTCATGGCTGGAGGCTGGATTCTTTAGGGTTTATGCGTCGAAGGCTTCTTATAGGCGATATGGTGATGTCAGAGGGTGGACTAGGGGCCCACACCACCTGGTGGCGCGGCCAGGGGACCCGCGCCACCACATGGTGTGGCCAGCCCCTGGCCCTCATCCGACTCTACTTTGAGCTCCGTGAGTCTTCCGATAAAATATTGACTTTGGCTTTTGTCCGGTCCAATTTCGAGAATATTTCTTTTCTAGCTTTTCTGAAATCAAAAACAGCAGAAAACAGGCAACTGGCATTGTGACATCTTATTAATAGGTTAGTTCTAGAAAATGTGTAAAAATACTCCAAAGTGTGAACAAAACATAAGAAAGTAGATATAAAACAAGCATGGAACATCAAAAATTATAGATACGTTTACAACGTATCACTAGGCTACAAAACAGGCAACGGTGCATAGGGTAGCTGCCGTTCGCTTAGATTAAGGGAGCACATGGTGTAGGGTGGTAAACAGGAACTCTCCACAAATTTTCTAACGGATTTCGTCTGAGAGCCAGACGGCAGCAACGCATGCACCAATGGCAGTCCGTGGCCGCAAATTTACACCCGTCTCACACAGTGGACATGCATTGATCATGGTGCACTTGCTAATAACTATAGTCATACAATTCGTACGCAAGACATGCGTGCAACACGGATCAAGGATCAAACCGACAATATACATCCATAAAATATGGTCGACGGCCAGCACACATGTGTGTTTCATGGTGTAGTTTCACAAAGTAAAACAACCATGCACCTCTTAGACAAGACATGCATGTACCACGGCACAAGGATCAACCCCTCGACCGCAATACATATCTATAAAACAAGGTAGACAGCCAAGACACATGCCCATGGTTTACGATGTATTTTCACGAGGCCAAACGACCATGCATCCCGTTGTCCATGATAAACCTTGTAGTAAACATGGTTCCATTGAATTAGCACGGTGACATATACGTTTCGACATTAATAACAGGAAATTTTGTCGTCTTATGCAAAGACCATGTACATATATTCTTGATGCTTCCGACATGTGCCTCATTTCGACATTATCATCTCCACCAGCATTTTGTTAGAGAGAGCAGGTTCTATGGCGTATGAAGCTTGAACATTGTATGGAACTTCTAGGTGCTACTAAAATTTAACCCTCAGAGATGTTTCTAATTATCCGTAGTGTTTCTACTTCTCGAAGGATTAATTTTGCTCATCTATATAGCTTGTTGGTTTGCACAATGCAGAAGCGAGAGGTTCTCAACCTGCCCAGATGAATAGTGGTGCAGGGTCATGGATCGGCCGTAAGGGTCGTTCCACGGCCAGAGGTTCGCACTCGGGCCCCCATGGTCACACGCCCGTCAAACAAGCCTCTGATGCCAACTCGCATCTATTCGTCGAGCTGAACGAGATCGTCCAGAAGTTTACTGAGAAGCAGGCATGCCTAGCAGAGGCCACCGGATTTAGAATTTTTTCAAAGACTATTCACATACTCAACTTTGATAGACAGTTCACTGCATGGCTACTGCCTAAGGTAGACACGATGTGCAGGTCAATCGGAGCCCCAGGCGGCAAGAGACTCATGTAGTTCCACGAAGTAAAACATCCATGCAAGGGAATACATGCGTGCAACATGGATCGATGCTCTAACCATGGGCGGCAATACACACCCATAAAAGAAGATCGACGACCAGCACACCTGCCCATGGTTCTAGCACGGTGGTTCTGATCCGGTCTGTCCCCGTATTGAAATTAGTTAGTTTTGGCACACATAACCAGCTAACTACACTGCTGGCGGCACAGACAATAAGAGCCATGTCCATGCGTTCCCGGCCAAATATTATTGCCTGGCAAACTGTTATCTTTAGTGCTGCTTGGGTATCTAAGATGCCTACTTTCACAACGAGACTTGACTCTCACTGCCAACGCATTTGAAGGCAACGACCATTTTTTTCCCTGTATCAGAGTGCGATCGCTGGCAAGGAGTAGCTGGAGATAGTGCCTGTATGCAACCTGTCTTTCATGACGGTTAGCTAACTATCATTATAATTAGATTGCAAAAAAAAAGGTTTCCCTATATATGATTTGGTTGATTGGACTTTTTTAAGTACTCCTGTGTTATAAACAAGGGTGACACCCCGTAGGATCGTCCCAGACTCAACATGCACACCTGTGTTACTCCATACCGTGCCCGTAAGCATATGTGATATTCATCTCCATGCAACCATATAGGAGAGTGGCCATATTTAATGAACCGTTGTCCGTGAGTTTCATGTGAAAAAATATGCGGGTGAATGTGGCAGTGGTAGACGGTTAAGATGGCATGCGGATTAGGGTAGCTGACCGATATAACTTCTCTGTTAAACAACAGTGGCAATCGTTATCATCGCATGTGCATAAAAGGATCATGCTCCTATTATCCAACGGTACATAGAGAGTGCACCGCGGCCACCCCGGGCAGCAAATCCGCGTTGTTCCTTTGTTTTCTAACTTCCTATAGTTTTCTGCACCTTTATCCCGAACGGGCCTTTATTAACTATTGTATATAGCTTATACTATAGCCAACTTATTGTAATAATACATATTTATAATGACTAATGATGACATGGCTACATTTAAAAGCAAGTTAAATAATATAGCTGGCTATTGGCTATGAGAAATTGCCATGTCATCTATAGTCAGTCATATAGTCTACTTATACAAATATAACTAGCTACAAAAGTCTACTATTTAATTAATATGTGCCTCATATTTCACCCTCACAAACTGTCTAGGAGCACGTGCTAAAGCTGGCTCTTAGCTTACAGGTCGCTTACATTTTCTCTCCTCTTATCTCACCTCCATATCACCAAAACTATAATAATTTATTTTTTATAGTGAGCTGACTGTATCCTAATTCTACTTTCTACTATTACTCTTGCTCTAAGACCAGCCACACCGTGGTGTAAAAGCGGTTCCTAGAGAAGTTTGAACCGATTCTATAGAGTGCAGAGCATCGGTGGAAATCGGTTCAATGGCTCTGACAAAGAAAATCGATTCAAGTTCTTGGCTCGCTTCTTAGCTGCGCGCGAGGGAATCCTATGTGTCCTGCATGCGAAAGGACGAGGTCGAGGGAGAAAAAAAAATGTTTTCCTTGTTAGTTGGGCCCATCGTTACTGGTTGAGTCGGTTACATACGGTGTGGACATATAGCTAGCGATTCGAAGCAGAGCATCTTTTTGATTGAACCGGGGTCACAGTGTGGCTGGTCTAAGACATCTTGACTTGGAGACCTATCTGGCTCAATATAAAAAATACTGCAGCATACTTGGGTCCACGTTTAGCCATGAAAGAGCCACACGTGTGGAGCGGAGGAATTTATAATCGAAAAAACTGGGCTGGTCATTCTTGGCTTCCGCACCGACGCCTTGCTTTCAACATCTCGTGACCCCTTTGCCTTTGCAGGTAGGAGTAGTAGGACGTCTTCGCAACTGAATCAGACCATCCATCCTCCATACCCGGCGAAAAGCTCATCACCATCGTCACAATACACACCACGAACTCATCTTTTCGACGTGCACCGTGTCCCAATTTCCTAGTTCTCCTGCTGCCATACCGGTCGGTGCTCTCGAGAATTCGGTGACCAGGAACCGAAAGCTGTGCATTTCAGTTTCCTCGAATCGAAAAGATAAAGCGAAAAGATGGATGTGGGTCCGTCATGTCTCGTAACTTCTGCAGTCCCGCGACGCCGCAGCACGTCACTTCCCGCTCTGTTCCGTTCCGTCGGCCATCATTTTTCCGTTTCTCGGGAACCTCAGCGACGACGACGTGGACCAGTTCCTTCTCCAGACTCCAGCCCGCCGGTGATCGCAGCCACACCACACACCGGTCTCCTGCCGCCGCGTGCTTGGGCCGACCTGTCAGGAAGTGGATAACACCGGTCGCCGATACGCATATGCAACCGTGACTCGGCGGAGGACGCGTGCAGCTTTTCTTAACCCGCCTTGCCCTATCCGGAATGTCGATCGCCTCGTCCACGACGCCCACCCTGCCACCAATCCGAGGGGGCATTTATGTTTGTCTTTCTAGCTGACGGCGGGCCCGCACTTCGTTGGTCCCGCTTGTCTGTGTAGAATCAGGCTACGACGGGGTCGGTGGTCAGGGTGTTGGTTAGGCGCCGTGCGTGGACTGTTACGCTGACCGGGCCCCCAACTGGATAGCAAAATGCGCCAGCCACTGGGCCGTGGGGCCTATAAAGCCCTTTTCCGCCCGCGCTTTCCCTTTCCTTCTCCACTCGTCTTCCCCTGCCTCCTCGATTCCCCTCTCTTTCTCACCTTCTCTCTCGCGCGCTCCTCTGCTCGACTCGATCGTGTGCTAGCCGTCGTCGCCAAGACAAGATCATGCAGGCCCCTACTACACGCAAGCTCTCCATGGAAGAGACCACCGGAGGCCACGTCGACCACGACGCGCGGCTGATCCGCGACCTCTGCACGCTGCTCGTCACCATCATCGCGCCCGCGGCGGCCGCGGCGGCTCCGCCCGACGCGCCGAGGTCCGGGCCCACGGGGCGCCCTCTCGGTGGCATGTCGGCGGCGGGAGCGGCGTCGATGCTCCTGGGCGCGTCGATGGCGCTGATGCTGTGCGGGACGGTGACCTTCACCATCGGGTTCCTCCTCATGCCGTGGGTCGCGGGCGTCGCCCTGCTCTTCGGCCTCGCGGGCGTCGTCTCCACCCTCTCCTCCGGACTCCTCCCCTCCCCCTCCAAGGGCCAGCCGTTGACCTCGCCGCTGCCGACGACGCCGCAAGGCCGGATCCGCGCCGCTCCGATGAGCCCTGGCCTGGATAAGCTCGTTGCGTGGCGTTGATCTGTCCCTGAATTTTAGTACTTATTAATCAATTAGGCCGGGGTTATCCCTGTGTGAAAAATGCCTCCCCCTTTTGTTTCAAGTCGCAAGAGATGTTGATTATTAGACCAGCCACACAGTATGAAAAAAGCGGTTCCTAACATTCTCTCACCTCCTCTTGAATCGGTTCTATACATTTTAGGAATCGATTCATACAGTCTGACACTAAAAAGCGGTTCAAGAACTTGGTCCGCTTCTTTCATGCAATCGTGGGACCCATTGGTGAAAATGTGAGGAGAGAACATAGTGCATGCATGTAGATAAAGTGAATAATGGTACCCACCAGCGGTTCCATACGCTGCAGCCTTTTCCAAACGATTCTAAACTCTGGCAAAAAAAATCTTGAACCGACGCAACACAGTGGCTGGTCTTAGTACTCGTATTAGTACTACGGACGGAAGCAACAACTACAGTATTATTTGCTCTGATTGATTGTTTCTGTCGAGAATCTACAAACTAACACGGATGTCAACATGGTTTTTTTTTTGACGTCTCGCCGGTGTACATCCCGTAATTCTCAACTAGAGTAGTAGTGTACGATTTTGCCACGGCAACTTATTAACTCGCTTGTCGTGGTGGACTGGTGGAGAGGGATAGGGGCGTAGTACGAGTACAAGCATATGTATTGCTCTGGTCCTCTGGGCTGGTCGTGGTCGATGTGTGACGTGTGTACTTCACCTCAGGGCGATTGAGTGTGCGCTTTACCTGCCCGGGGTTTGAGCAATTGCGTGTAAAAGTGCTTCGAAGATATCAGGCAGTTCAATCGACTCAAGCGGTCGTTTCCAGGTCATTAGGGTTTAGGGTTTCGCTTTCTCGCGTGATTGCGAGCTCCCTCGCTCACTGTTGCACCAATCAGTGGTTCAGAATGCGACCTCGGGCGTCTGTTTGAGCTGTCATCCCGTGCTCCCAGTCGATCGATAAGCAATCAGGGGCACGAAATATTCAGGGACAGAGCAACAGCAAAGAAGCTCCATCCTGCTTGCTTCGTACGCATGTCACAGACAAACGCAACTTGTCCTCGCCCAATCTGTCTGTGAGCTTGGATCCCGATTTCCTGAGGCCACGGGCACGGCGTGGCACGCTCTCATCTTTGCAGCAACCAAGACTCGTGTGGTCGTTGTCACACGATTAGGGGAGGCTTAGCTTTCCCGCGTGATCGCGAGCTCTCGGCGTAGCACCAAACAGTGTTCTAGATTGTGACGCTCGGCACCTGTTTCAGCTACCATCCCGTACCCCTAAAACTTTCATCCAGCAGCCGCGTATACAGTACACAGACATGTGCTCATGTACCGATTAGACTAAATTTCGTGTAATATATGCAATTGCACAAACATTGGTGTAACAAAAAAAAACTTTATTTAAGGCTTGGTGAAGAAACAACAAATATAGTATTGACTTTAATTCTAACGCATACCAAAATCTACAGAAATTAGCATTTATTCTGCTCACAAGTTTTTACATGATGATTGGTTGTTCATGATGCTTAAAGTTTCCCAATTTACTCTTCACGTTAAGATTCATCTTGGGCTTTCCTTTTCAAAGCTTACGAGATCTTGATTATTTTTTGGCCCTTTTTACCACAGAAATATCCATTACGTTTTATAAATATCTATTACGTTTTATAATAAATATAATAATAGACAAGAATGGATGTTCAGACTAAGCTCAGAATTTTCGTAACTACTCATAACATTATGGTCCATTTGCAAGAAATGTTTCGAATTCTTGTGTATTTTTATGACCAAAACAGCTCATTTATGAGCAAAACCTATCATATTTTCACACCAATGGACTACTATGTGTTGACGGGTTAAAATTAGGCTCAGTAGTTCGGGTTTTTGTTACAAAGTTCAACAGTTGTGTTTCTGTTATCCCGAACCTAATTAGTGTGCATTTGTGCATTTTACTCTTTTACCAAATATCATTTGAATCTATGAAATTCCATGTAAATAACCGGTATTTCTAGGTTACCCGTAACTATTGGTCTTACCGGTCCCCTATGGTACAGTTTCTGTAGTGGTAAAAAATCGAGATGTCACCGAGAGAGGGGGCGAATAGGCGTTTTTAACAATATTACGGGCTTGGCCGTGGAGGTTGTGAAGTTAAACTGCTCGTTTAGTTTTCAAGCATAAAACCTAAAGATGCTAGGCTGAATCAAACACACCAACAACTTAAGCTAAATAAGATGAGCACAACGGATATCACACAAGGCATAAACAAGATATATAACTCCAAGCTCGAATGCCATCACAAGGAAATAAACACGGGCATAGCTTGTACTCCGATGTTCATTCCCTTGAGGGGAAGCTGCATCACAGTTGGAGAGGTTCGGATTACCACGAGGACTCTCGGAATGCTACAAAAGCTCTTCTCTGAGGAACCTCCTCGAAGTTAGGGCTTCTTCTTATGGGTAGGTTTTACTCCACCTTGGAGTATCCAAGCTCCACACTCACGTCACAAATATTATGGTGGGAAAATTCGAGCCTCTTCACAATGTTTCACTAAGAGATCACCGCGACACCAACCGCCAAGCCAACTAGGAGATCACCCTCCAAGAGTAACAGGCTCACTGAATCTCATTCAAACAACTCGACTTAGAGAGCTTAAAAGTATGCACCAAATACAAAGCGAGAACACCAAGAATAATCAACTCACTTTCTCTTAAACCTCACCAAAGCAACAAATGCTATGGAGAAATTGAAAAGGAAGAACAAGGGTGGAGGTCAAGAAATGAGTCTAAGATCTAGATCCAAAAAGAATATGACCATACAAATAGTGAGATTTGGTTTAGTGAAAATATAGATCTAGATTTCCTCTATCTTTCTTCATAAAAAAATGCAAGAATCATAGGATAGATGGAGAGGAAGCAAGATTTAGAATGTCAATAATGGTGAGAATTGTTTTGTTAAAGAACCTTACTTCAAGTGGGAGAAGAAGACTCCATTTATACCGCCTCAAAAATCTGGTTGTTGGGGGCTTTTCTAGGCCCGCCCGGACCTTTTCAGTGATTGTCAGCCTTACTGCCAGGTTAGCCTTGGCACGAGCGGCCCTCCCAGCTAATCGGGTTGTAGCTTGACACTAGCCAGGCAGCAACACTGGAAGTATCTAGTGAGTCGAGAGTATATTAACGAAACACTTGAAGAAAACCTTTGATGCAAAACAAATGTGATATCTTCTGCATACAAACTTTATTTTTATATATTTGGGGTTGTTTTGAAGCTACCAACAATATCTATATAGTTAAACAGATAAATAACAAAGATAAAAATATGAAGAACTAAAAATATGCAAAGGTTAAACTCTCTGCAAAAAGAAGAATGGAAGACATTCAACATGAAAAACGAGATATTGTTTCCATACAACTCCACTTTTTATGAACTTGATATCTCTTTGAGGATAACAACAAGCTATAGAAGCTAATATAGATAAGATCCAGATATAAACCAAGAATAATTGTGCCAATAAAGAAAAGGTTTGAGCTCTCTACAAACCATGCAAATCAACCTACTCATTCGAGATCCCCTATTGATAGTACGACTATCAAATCTATAACCGGGTATCCCGTCAATCATCTTGAGAGTTCTAAAATGGAGAACCAATCAAGTTCATGAATTCTAGTTTGAGTACAGAGGTGGAAGCCAGTGACGATGCGGCAACGGTGAAGACATAGCAGCGAACTCCGTCCATGGTGTAGTGAAGCCGACGTCATCAAGATCTTAGTTTTATGTAGCAGGGCATGATGAAGGACTACAACGAAGTCACGGTCGTAATTTGGTAAGGAGCGCGGCTTCATCAATGGTGTAGAGAAACTGGTGCTGCTATTTCTTTCTATTGTGTATAGCAGACATCAAAAATGGGTATTTTCGACTAACCATAGATAATGTAAGAAACTAAGATGACGATTCTGAATTTTGTAATTGTTGTCAATATAATGAACACAACACCGTAGAGAATTGTTGCCATAGTGCTCCCACAACAATGACATTGTCGAGGCGACAAATTCCTTCTCCATTGCTGATGGATGTTTTGACCCGTGAGCATAGTGTCAGTTTGTACTAGTGGCACGTCTGTGCTCACAACACGCCCGTCCTTTGGCATGTCATGCTTAGTGTCGTTACTTGCCGCGTCGATAGCCCAGTCCGCTTCCACCTGCCTTTGTTATCAACATCATCCCTCTCCTATTGGACGTCCTTTGGTATTTCTAGGTTGTATGGTGCGTACATATTGAGGCTCGGCACCGAGATCATCAAGAAAATTAGCTCACCACTTCTTTCAAGTCCGCTCGATCTGGCGACTTTGTTGTAGAAGCACACTCAGCGTTGCATAGTCCATCACCGGCCACACTACATTAGCTACCTTAGAACATCTCCACTAGGGGTCCTCAAAGGCCCCCCCAAAGGCCTTTGAGGGCCGCCGCGCCAAAAAACATGCCCAGCCGCGGCTCTCATTCTAAAATTTCCGTCGGTGCGGCCCAATTATTAACCCGGCGGCTCCAGGCGAAACCCTATCTATAGGGAGGCGGGGGCGCCGGAGGGGAATAAAATATTGCCCTGTCAAGCCACGCACCCTTCGGCGTCCACGCGTCGGCCGGAAGTGGCTGCCACCGCGTTCCCGCCAGTTCCTTCCCGCAAGTTCCATCGCTTCCCGCCAGCTCCTTCCCGCCAGATCCACCGCTTTCCGCATCAACTTCCCGCCATTTCCGGCTACATAGGCCACGACCGTCATTGTCATAGCTCAGATCTACACGCAATGTCATCCTCCAACCCCCCCCCCCCCCCACACTAACATACGCCGAGGCGGAGGCGCTGTGCGCCTCCCACTACCCCTGCCCGTCGGGGTACGGGTGCCCTTCGTGCTGGAGGTTGAGCGCCGGTGGCGTGCCCGTCCCGCCCGTCCCTTAAGGTGCTGCCTGCCAGATGGCCATCACCAACCACTACTACGGCGAGCTCACGCCGGAGCAGCGGATGGACACCAACTGGGACCCCGACAACACCGCCACCTGGAATGCCTTCTTCGCGAACCGTCGCGAGCGGCAGCTCGCCATGTACGATGGGGGCGGTCCGCCGCCCATCAACAACAACGAGGAGGGCCGCAGGATGTGGTGGGGCGCTCGGACTCTTGCCGGCGTGATGGACCACATAATGGCGGGCGACTATCCCCGCCTCCGGTACCCGCACTTCCAGCGAAAAAAGGACGGAGGTCGCGTGGTGTTCTGGGATCCTCTTGCCCCGTGCGTGATGCTACGCCTCGACCAGATGTTGGAGGATCGGCCGGAGCCTCAGCCGGAGCCGCAGCCGGAGTGGGTGGTCCCTCCTCGGAATACTGCGCTTAGCAGAGCTATGACGTCCGGTGACCCGGAAGAATTTCCGGGCCAGCGTGCGGCCATTCGCGCGTCGCTCGAACAGATGCCGTCGGGGGACACCTGGTGGCGGAAGGAGGAGGAAGCCTACGTCTTGTGCGCGGCGAGGCGGCAGCGGCTGCAGCCATTGCGGCACCGGTCCCCCAAAGCGAATCGCTTCTTGGCGACCGTTCGATGACGCAGCTTCAAGACGACGGCCAGTACTACGCTACTAAGCACGATTATGACTAGTTTTCTATTTTTAATATGTAATAAAATTAGGTTTTCCCTATTTAAATATTATTTTATTAAAATGTGTGTTTACTTTGGGGAGGGGGGCACGGCTGGGAAGGCGGCGCCCCCATTTCCTATTTCGTGCCAGAGCCCGTATAGGGGTTACGAGTGGAGATGCTCTTATCAACCTATCCGTTAGGGGTCTGCTACAGGGGACAGGACAGATGTTCGGCTACATTCTCCTCGACGTCAACCCGGAAGGCTAGATTTGGACATAGTTTAAGTCTTTTAGAGGGCCAACAAGTGGGTGAGGCCAGCCCTAATAGCCAGATTTGTCAAAACATACCACAATTAGGCATGAAGTTCAAAACTCATGCACTTGTGGAGAATTATGACAAACAAATACACGAGTGATGCAAATAACTTAGGGAGCGCCTAGATCCCAAGGTATGAGAACTTATTAGGCATGAAGTTCAAAACTCATGCACTTATGCAGAATTAGGACAAACAAATACACGAGTGATGCAAATAACTTAGGGAGCGCCTAGATCCCAAGGTACGAGAACTTCTTATGTCTTAGTCAGCTAAACTTTTTATGTATATAACGGAGATAAGCTTACTCTTATTTTTTTCTGGACATAGATACTCCTAAATCTAATGATGGCATTTAGGACAAGGACTCAGAGAGTCGGTCACAGTCGTTGTGCGTCGTGACTTGCACAGTAATTCCGAATAGAAAGTTAGTACGTGATAGATTTACCGAGTAGCTCGAAGAACTGAGACTTGAACAGATCCATTTGCGAGCGCTGGAGCAGTGACACGGACACCTCCACTCCTTGGCCATCCCTTGCGCCCATCAGCGCCAACTGACCGTCGTGGTTCATCCTGGTCGGCTCCGTTCGCGTCGGTTTTCCCCACCCGAAGTCGGCAATGTCGTACGCCTTGAAGGCTGGTGAGCCTGACACGATCATCAGCCGGTCCCATGCGTCCATTATAATCGGCCCCAAGTGATTCTGCGCGTTGGCCGGGTCCCCATTCATCCTACGGATTTCGTGTTGGATCGCCGACGCCGCGGCCACCAAGGCGCGCGCGCCATGGAGCTCCCGCGCGGGGATCATCACAAGGCACCGGGTGAGACACACTCCGAAGTATCCCGCGTCGACAGGAGGGTCGAGACGGGCGCGGACGTCGGCGAGGAAATGGAAAAGCACGTCGTCGTCCAGGGCAAACTGCCTGCACCGAGCAAAGCACGTCCAGGCGAGGGCGGCGACGGCGACGAAGGTGGACGGAGAGCGTGCCAGCGATGTGCCGTCGGCTTCGCCGAGATGCACGATGTGCCGCTTCAGGCGTTGGATGTCTGCCACGCCCAGGGTGAACGTCCGGCAGGTGAACCGCGCGCGGCCTTCTACGCGCGGCAGTGGCGGTGTCACCTGAGCGCCGGTACGGGAAAAGGTCAAATGCGTGGGATTTTCAGCGTACAAGAATCAAGATTTAACGTAGTTCTGTAGGAACGTACCAAAGGTAAATTCGGCGCTAACTTCCGATAGATGCGCCTGGCAAGCTCTTCGTCACCGGGAAGCTTGATGAGAGAGCGGTCGAAGGTCGGTGTCGTGGCCGGAGCCTCGCCCCGGCACGCAGCCGCCCACGCCTCGACGAACGTCCAGAACGACCGCCCATCGGCGACGGCGTGGTGCAGGGTCAGCCCGACAGCCACGCCGCCCTCGAGTCGCGTCGCCTGAACGGCGAGCACGGCTGTCGGCAGCTCGCTCATGTCCACGTCCGGCACAAGCTGCTTAAGCACGGGCAGGTCGTGCTCCTCATCGCTGGCCAGACGGCGGACGTCGGTGTCTGACTCCGCCACGACGAACTTGACGCTGTCAGAGGGGGAGCAACTGATGGCGACGTCGCCGGTGTCCTTCAGGTGGACGAGCTTGCCGGCGAGTGGCGCGAAGCTGGCGAGCCTCGCGGCGAGGGAGGACTTGAGTGACTGGAGAACGGCGTCGAAGGGCGGCATACCGGCATCCTCGAATAGCAGGACGTGCTGCAGCACTGGGAAGGCGACCCAGATAGCTTCCATCGACGTGAGCTTGATCGGTTCCGGTGGCGGCTTGGTGGTTGTCGGCACATTGACATAGCTCGTGTCGATAATTCTCACCGGAGACGACATCACGCTTGCTTTGCTCCAGTAGTAACGTATGGACAGTATGGTGGTGCGTGCGAGTGTGGGGATGACAGGAGCCGAGTGCGGGGGAGCCTTTATCCGCCACTTCAGCCGCAACCCGCAAGCCAGTGCACAGAAAGTAGCACAGAAGTCTCTTATGTGCAGTGGTTGGACAGCTCGTAAGTCGTAAATGATGTGAACTCTTGACGATAGAACCTCGTGCCGCAACTCCAACGGTGCCTGTCCATTTCTGACGACGGAGGGAAGGGAAGTAATGCTACACACTACGGGAAAAATTGGCGCTGCCGTGTAGACACGGCTTTGCCGTGTGCCCAATAGACTGGAACACGGCAAAATTTGTCTTTGCCGTGTACAACCTAGAAAGCACAAGGCAAAGTACGCGAACACGACAAATTTATGAAAAAGAACACGGTAAAGAAATATACACGGCAAAGACATATAAAGTAACACGGCAAAGAAAAAACACTCGGCAAAGTTGATAGCGGCACACGGCATAGGTGTCATCACGGCAACGAAGTGGGACCCTTGACCCCACAGGTTCACTTGACGGGAATGAGCTAACGACAGCAAACGGTGACCTCTTTGCCGTGTGCCCTTGCCAGCCCTTTGCCGTGTGTATTCCGCAGTATACACGGCAAAGGGTCTTTGCCGTGTGTATTCCGCAATATACACGGAAAAAGTCCTTTGCCGTGTGTATTCCGATATATACACGGCAAAGTTCTATTTTTTTCTTTTTTCTCTTTTATCACATTACTTTTAGGAAAATCATAAAAAAATCATTCTAGTTCAGAAAAATAGAAATAATATATCAAAATTTGCATAAAAATAAGATCTATCTATCTACACTCAAATATTAGATATTTATGCTGAATATGAATCTCCATACTCGCCATTTTGACCATAGTTTAAAACAGGCATAAAAAATACAAAAATGAGCGAAACAATGTGAGACCTTCGCGTGGTGTCATATTTTGTGATATAGTTGGAAGGAAAAATATCAAACTTGGTATATTGATTATATCTCAAAAAACCCTTCACAAAATGACCTATCTCATTCGAGGATTCCTGGCTTTCGGTTTAAATGACCAATGTTATGGCCAGAATCGCAACATAGTTTGTGATAATGTGTCCATATTGTGCATTCATGTGCATCATGGGATGGAGAACAATGTTGCAAGAGAAAGTTTTCCTTTTCGTTGCACGAAAAAGCCATTTTTTATTTTCGGAGCGCAAAAATCGGGACGTTTTGTGAAGCAACATCAATTTCAATTCAAAAATGCTACCACCCCATTTTTCAAAAATACTAGACCACCTTACATGAACAATGTCCCAACTCGAGATTTTAAAACCTTTTCGTCCAACCCTGGTGAAAAAGACAAATTTCTGCCGAATCGGTAGGAAGTGGGTAAGATATGAACTGCAGGTACATGATCTGATGCTCATAATTTTTTACAAAAATCATTTTTAGGTTTAAAATATAATGTTTATTCATAGATCCAATGCAAGTTTAGCGAGGCTCAGCCCGGAGCTAAGAATCGTCATGCCCGCTGTTAGATTAGGGTTTGACGATAGTTTCAAATGATCATAACTAAATCAAAAAAATCAAAAAAATGCGAGACCTTCGCGTGGTGTCATATTTTATGATATAGTTGGAAGGAAAAATATCAAACTTGGTATATATTGATTATCTCTCAAAAAACCTTCACAAAATGACCTATCTCATTCGAGGTTTCTTGGCTTTTGGTTCAAATGATCAATGTTATGGGCAAAATCATGACATAGTTTGTGATAATGTGCCTATATTGTGCATGCATGTGCATCATGGGATGGAGAACAATATTGCAGGAGGAAGTTTTTCTTTTCGTCGCACAGAAAAGCCATTTTCTATTTTCGGAGCAAAAAAATCGAGGCATTTTGTGAAGCAACACCAAATGTTCAATTCAAAAATGCTACCACCTCATTTTTCAAAAATACTAAACCATCTTACATGAACAATGTCCTAACCGGAGATTTTAAAACCTTTTCGTCCATCCCTGGTGAAAAAGACAAATTTCTGCCGAATCGGCAGTAAGTGGGTAAGATATGAACTGAGATACATGATCTGATGCTCATAATTTTTTTACAAAAATCATTTTTAGGTTCAAAATATGATGTTTCTTCATAGATCCAATGCAAGTTTAGCGAGGCTCAGCCCGGAGCTAAGAATAAATCATGCCATTGCTCGATTAGGGTTTGACGATAGTTTCAAATGATCATAACTAAATTAAAAAGAATCAAAAAAATGCGATACCTTTGCGTGGTGTCATATTTTGTGATATAGTTGGAAGAAAAAATATCAAATTTGGTATATTGATTATGTCTCAAAAAAACCTTCACAAAATGACCTATCTCATTCGAGGTTTCTTGTCTTTTGGTGTAAATGATCAATGTTATGGGCAGAATCACGACATAGTTTGTGATAATATGCCCATATTATGCATGCATGTGCATCATGGGATGGAGAACAATATTGCAGGAGAAAGTTTTCCTTTTCGTTCCACAGAAAAGCCATTTTCTATTTTTGGAGCGCAAAAATCGGGGCGTTTTGTGAAGCAACACCAAATGTTCAATTCAAAAATACTACCACCTTATTTTTAAAAAATACTAGACCATCTTACATGAATAATGTCCCAAGCGGGGATTTTAAAACCTTTCCGTCCACCCCTGGTGAAAAAGACAAATTTCTACCCAATCGGTAGGAAGTGGGTAAGATATGAACTACAGGTACATGATTTAAAAAAATCATTTTTAGGTTCACAATATGATATGGATGTCATATTTGGATTCCTCTCATTTTTCTGATCGATTTAGATATTTTATTTGTCGAGTTGTGATTTACGGATTTAAATATATGAATTATTCCATATTAAATAGAAAAAGGTAAAAAATTAAAATCATTTTATTTTTTATTTAGATTCAAGATTATTATTACTTATTCATTGTTGTCTACTTAAATAATTGTTTGGAATCTAAAACTAAGATGTGTGACATCATGGTCCAATAGTTAATAGGATTGATATGAAGTATTATCGACAAGGTATGATTTCTTTCTCGGAAGTTCATTTGGAAGGAACAAAGAAGTTAAGCGTGCTAGGGCTAGAGTAGTGTTAGGATGGGTGATCGTAGGGAAAGTTTGATCATGAGTGCAATTTAACCTAATATTAAGCATACTTAGGATTAAAAGTATCCAGCATACTTAGGATTAAAAGTATCCCATGTGAGATTAACAAGTAAAAAGTATTCAAAAAAGTTTGAAAAAAAATTGATTTTTTTTCAATTTATTTTGAAAAGGCAGCCTCTTTGCCGTGTACGTGACACACGGCAAAGGCGCCTTTGCCGTGTAGGATTTATGAGCGACACACGGCAAAAACAGCCTTTGCCGTGTATGTTTTATGGGTGACACACGACAAAGGTTGTCTTTGCCGTGTTGAATTTATAAATGACACACAGCAAAGAATAGACACCATCATCTCTAAAAGGAACCGTCATCTCACTTTACTTTGCCGTGTCTACGCGTAAGACACACGGCAAAGACTTTGCCATGTCTTATTTAGAAGACATACGGCAAAGGGCCTTTGCCGTGGCAAACGTTGCCGTGTGGCATTTGGCGTGTGTATACACACGGCAAAGCGTTTGCCGTGTTTCAGAAGGTCTTTGCCGTGTGGTGCCACACGGCAAAGGAAGTTTTTCCCGTAGTGACACGTACGGACCAGTTTTAAAAAAACGTACGGACTCACACATGGATGGACGTAAATCAGAACGTGGCCCCTTTTTCAGCTCGGAGTCAAATTTCAGCCAACTAATTTTTCCCACGTTGGTCCGTAAGGTTTTCTTAGACCGATCAGTCCGAAGCTCTAGCATTTCGTAGACTAATTTTTCAGTTCGAAATAGGGAGGCGCGAGCGAGAAAAAAATTCAGCATGTACGCGTTTCTTTTAACGAGAGGCTGAAATGAGGAACCCAGCAGCGTCAGCAAATGACAGATTCGTCGAGCAACGTTATCTAGTTCGGAATAGGGTAGCGCTAGAGAAGAAGAAAAATCCATCATACCCACGATTCTTCTAATGTGAGGCTGACATAAAGGACCCACCAGCCTGAATAAACAGCTGATGCAGCGAGCAAAGCTATCAAGTTCGGAAGACGAATGCGCTTCAGAGGGTAAAAATTCATCATACACACGTTTATTTTACTGAGAGGATGGCATATGGGGGGCCAGTATCGTGATTAAACGGTAGATGCATCGAACAACGCTATCAAGTTCGGAACAGGATAGCACGAACGAAGGAAAAAATCCATCATACACACGTTTCTTCTAATGAGAGGATGACATGTAGGTCTCAGGAGGTTGGTTAAACGGTAGATGCGTCGAGCAGCGCTATCAACTCGGAATGGGGTAGCGCCAACGAAGAAAAAAATTCCATTATACACATGTTTCTTCAAATGAGAGGATGACATGTGGGTCTTAGGAGGTTGATTAGACGGTAGATGCATCGAACAGCGCTATCAACTTCGGAACAGGGTAGCGCGAGCAAAGGAAAAAGTTCCATCATACACATGATCCTTCTAATGAGAGGCTGACATGTGGGACCTAGCAGTCTGACTAAATGGCAGACGCCTCGAGCTACGTTATTGAGTTTAAATCAGGGAGACGCGACCGAAAAGTATGGTCCGCTAGAAACACTGATGTCCGGTACCCACACGCCTCAAAAGACTTCGGCGAGTCAACATCGCGCGAGGAAATGAAAATCTTGCTTCTGCCACGCGCCAGCCGATCTTTCTCCATGTTTTTAGCAGATCCGTCATAGTAGAGGGCCACGAAACCGGAAAAAAAGAGTTTTCTATCTGCCACGATCGAGCCGAGAATTTCGTCACGGAAGACGCGCCTTCTATGATGACCGTCGGACCAAGTCGTTACAGAAAGAAACTTTTCTTGTAGTGTATGTATCAAGATCGGGATTTGTTCACCCGCGTGACGGGAAGATAGACAAGTCAGACTTGGTGGGATTATATCCATGATGTTGCAACATGTGACTAGGTCACGGGGATGGAATATCACAGGAACAAGTGAAACAGAACTTGTCGGTAACAAGATTGAACAAGGTATATGATACCAATGATCAGATCTCAGACAAGTCGTATCGAAGAAACAAAGGAAATTGGACTCGGCGTTTATAGTTCAAACGATATTACATCGTGGAATGCACATGGGTCATTATGGCATCCCGGTCCTGCTATTGATCATTGATAGAGATCATGTCTATGCCATTTCCGAGCCGTTGGGGTAATACACTTAAGGGTACGATGAGCTAGATATCTTCTATAAGGTGAAATCACAGTAGAGAAAGAGAAAGCCGGAATCGTCCTGAAGAGAATTCAAGTTGTTAGGAGGAGGAGGAAGAAAGAAAGGAAAAGATCGAAAGGTGTTTCAAATAAATGGAAATTTATAATATACATTTTTATATGTTAACTGAGAATTAATATATACAAAATAAATACTTAAATTAAAATTTATAGGGCAACTTCCTTAATAGGCGAAAATCCCGGAGGAAATTGGCCCAGGAGAAAGCCACCCTGAAAAAGGGACAACAAATAAGCCAAAGTCGCTGCTGGCCAGTTTTGACCTGGCCCAGTCGGACATGCGAGTGGAGGGCACTAAGTGCCGCTCAGGGAGGCGGGATGCAGGGCGCCGCAGCCGCCTTCGCCCACCTCATGAAAGCCATGGCAGCGAGCCATCATGGCAAGTCGGTCCACCTGTGATCGCCACTTTCACTGTGGGCACGCCACCACCTAGTCGCTGCTGACCCTTCTTTGAGCTGGGCCGCAAAAGGCCCACCCGGGTGCACCTGCTGGCCCAACCGGCCAGCACCTCCCTTTTACCTATTTCCTTTATTCTTTTAGACCCACATGGGACACCCAATGGGTAGGGTACGTCTTCCTCTGTCTATATAAAGGGGTGCCCATAGGTGGGATTAAACACACAAATTTGAGATATTTCTCTAAGCATTTTACTTAGAGAACACTCCCCTCTCTCTCTCTAGCTATCTCCTTGTGATGGCACGGTCCTAAAAAAGGATTGTACACACAAGGAGAGATCAGGGAACCGGAGGTCGTCATCATACACCACATGTGTACGAAACCACGAGGGTGCTACCAATAGTGGCATCTTAGATGTCGTGAGCCGGACTGCTACACGATGGAGCAAGAGGTGACTTGCGAGGAGCTTCGTGACCTTGAGGTCGGCTACGAGCACGACTACATCAACCATGGTCCCCTCAGAACGTTAACCTCTTTCGGACTACATGGGTATATATCCGAAACCTCGGCCGTTGCATTACTCCTAGGTAAATCTTGGGCAGTTAGGACGTTCCAACATAGAATTTTTTTGTTTTCTGCCATGGAACCCCTTTAGCTCCTGGATCCGCTCCACCATCCTGTACAAGTCATCTGTTGCGTCCTCGTACACCTCGTACTCTTTTTTCGAGAAGGACTAGCCAGAATACGAGGGTGAGGAGCCGCCGTCGTGGTCCGACGGCAGGAGGGTTGCTCCTCCTCCACCACCGAAGAGGCCTGCTCAAAACGACGACACTGCATCGGTGGACACTGCCAAACGCAAAAAATGCGAGCAATCTTCTTGCTACGAGCCATATCAAAGTGTGTCTACAGTAGACTGGTGTGTGCCGAGACATCGGCAGCGTGGTGTGGCACACGTCCTAGAAGCTGCATCGTCCCCAACGCTTTGTACGGAATTCGAGAAATATCTGTACACACTATGATTTATGACTCGCCGTTTGTTAAAGGACATAGAAAAATAAAAGGAATAACTAATTGCAATGTCCCAAGTGATAAGCACATGGTATGTCGGGCATAAATAGTTGTGGATGGTTTTCCACTAAGAAAAATGATAGTACATCAATTCACCATGTGCATTATATTTGTTATGGTCTGAGAAAATTTTCCGTGTGCGATGTCCCCACGAAGAGGCCTTCCTAGGTCGCGGGCAAAAGGTCAAAATTTTGTGTCATGAATGATCCTCCACACCACACACTGAAAGCACTTTTCGTGTTTGACGGGGGCCTTAATAGGCCTGGTCTATACTAGTGCTCTGTGCTAGATAGTCCATCGCCGACCACCCGATGTTAGTTTCCTTTTCTTCCTCTCCACGATGGGTATGGATTGATGTTCGGCTCCATTCTCCTTCGTGCTACCAGGAAGGCCAAATTTGGACATAGTTTTAGAGAAGGGCCACAACCGAGTGAAGTCTTTTTAAGTTTAGTCCCACATCGAAAAATGGATGTGGTGGATCCCGATTTATAAGGTGGGACAAACCTCATCTATTATGCTAGTCTTTTGGGTTAAGTTACGCTAGATGCCTTATTTGGTTGTGGGCTCCATTGAACATGGGACGGTATGGCGCTGGATGTGTGCTCTAACACGTGGTATCATAGCCTCGTAAATAATCTCCTAGTAATGGGAAGGCATTGTGTCGGCGGAAAGTAATCGGCATCAGAGGCCCATGGTCAGAAGAAGAAACCTGTAACATCTCCATGACGGAGAACCCATTCTGTCCGATGTGTGATGGGGGAGGATGTTAGGTTTAGTCGCACATCAAAAATTGGATGTGGTGGAGTTATAAGATGGGAAAACCTCACCTATTAAGCTAATCTTTTAGATTGAGTTAAACCAGATACCTTATCTGGTTGTGGGCTCCGGTTAAACCTGAGCTGGTATGGCGCTGGGCCGTGTGTGACGAGGTGGTCCAAACCGCTGTGCGCTCTAAGAAAGTTGCCCCAATGGCCAGATTTCTCCAAAAAATACAAACAGTTATGGATGAAGTTCAAAACTCCTGCACTTGTGTTACCGTCTCAAAATTAGGAGAAACCAACACTCGAGTAATGCAAATAACTTATATACATTACACACCAAAGGGAAACGCTGACAAGCATGAAGTGTTTACTCACTATACAACTCAAACAGTAGGGTGAGGTTCGGGAAAGCTTATAGATTATACTGCTAGGGGTTACTTTTTGCTGGGCATGCACAGCAATTCCGAATAGAAAGTTACGTGGTAGATTTACCAAGTAGCTCGAGGAACTGAGACTTGAACAGATCCATTTGCGAGCGCTGGAGCAGTGACACCGACATCTGCACTCCTTGGCCATCCCTTGCACCCATCAGCGCCAGCTGACCGTCGTAGTTCATCCTGGTCGGCTCCGTTCGCGTTGGTTTTCCCCACCCGAAGTCGGCAATGTCGTACGCCTTGAAGCGTGATGAGCCCGACACGATCATCAGCCGGTCCGCCCATGCGGCCATCACAATCGGCGCCAGGTGATCCTGCCCGTTGGCCGGGTCCCCGTTCATCCTACTGATTTCGTGTTGGAGCGCCGATGCCGCGGCCACCAAGGCGCGCCCGCCATGGAGCTCCAGCGCGGGGATCATCACGACGCACCGGGTGAGACACGCTCCGATGTATCCCGCGTCGACAGGAGGGTCGAGACGGGCGCGGACGTCCGCGAGGAAATGGAAAAGCACGTCGTCGTCCATGGCAATCGGCCTGCACCGGGCAAAGCACGTCCAGGCGAGGGCGGCGACGGCGACGAAGGTGGACGGAGGGCATGTCAGGGTTGTGCCGTCGGCCTCGCCGAGACGCACGATGTGCTGCTTCAGGCGTTGGATGTCTGCCATGTCCAAGGTGAACGTCCGGCAGGTGAACCGCGCGCGTTCTTCTGCGCGCGGCAGTGGCCGTGTCACCTGCGCGCCGGTACGGGCAGAGGTCAAATCGCGTGGCATTTTTCAGCGTACACGATGTACTAGTAGCATAGTGATAGTGCTGCAGAGAACGTACCAAAGGTAAATTCGGCAACCACTTCCGAAAGATGCTCCTGGCCAGCTCTTCGTCGCCGGGAAGCTTGATGAGAGAGCGGTCGAAGGTCGGTGTCGTCGCCGGCGGCTCGCCTCGGCACGCGGCCGCCCACGCCTCGACGAACGTCCAGAACGACCGCCCATCGGCGACGGCGTGGTGCATCGTCAGCCCGACAGCCACGCCGCCCTCGAGTCGCGTGGCCTGCACGGCGAGCACCGCTGTGGGCAGCTCACTCATGTCCACGTCCGGCACAAGCTGCTCAAGCACGGGCAGGTCGTGCTCCTCGTCGCCGGCCAGATGGCGGGCGTCAGTGTCTGACTCCGCCACGACGAACCTGACGCTGTCAGAGGGGGAGCAGCTGATAGCGACGTCGCCGGTGTCTTTGAGGTGGACGAGCTTGCCAGCGAGTGGCACGAAGCTGGCGAGCGTCGCGGCGAGGGAGGACTTGAGTGACTGGAGAACGGCGTCGAAGGGCGGCATACCGGCATCCTCGAATAGCAGGACGTGCTGCAGCACTGGGAAGACGACCCAAATAGCTTCCAGCGACGAAAGCTCGATCGGTTCCGGTGGCGTCGTGGTGGTTGTCGGCACACTGACATAGCTCGTGTCGATAATTCTCACCGGAGACGACATCACGCTTGCTTTGCTTCAGTAGTAACGTGTGGTGGTGCGTGCGAGTGTGGAGATGGTAGGAGCCGAGTGCGGGGGTGCCTTTATTAGCCAGTGCAGCCCCAAGCCCCGTGCCACAGAAGAGTCTATTTGCAGTGATTTGGACAGCTTCTAAATAATGTGACTCTGAAACTCTAATGCAGCCCCATGCCAATGCACAGAAACTAGCACAGAAGCGTCCAATTTGCAGTGGTTGGACAGCTTGTAGATGACGTGACTCTGAAACTCTTCATGATAGAACCACGATGCGAGCAGTGTCATAACAACTCCTTTGTAACGATACTTATTATAAATCGAAGGAAATACTAAATTTAATCCCGTCGAATACCTGTAGCAACAGATTATGTGCATATAATACAACTCCCTCCATGCACAATGTAGCACATTTTTGGTAAATTAAAGCAGTTTGTCAAACCATGTTCCACTCCGTCTCCCGTGACTTTGGGTCTCGGAGGCGTGACAGACCATAACCCCTAGACGGCGGTTGGCTTTTCATTCTTTGTTTATTTTGGTATCATTGTCTTTTCCGGGATGGTCGGGTGGTGGATATATTTCAAGAAGCTAGAGTAAGGTTCTCCTCGGCCTATCCTCGTTCCGGTTGTGTGTATGGCGCCGGCAGAGAGAGCGTGGAGTCGTAGGTCCAGCGGATATCCTGGGATCCGTGCGGTATCCATGTTCGTTTGTGTGGTTTTAGATTAGTCTCTTCATTGGTGACGGTTGTTGCTTCGGTGTTTGTCCTTTGGGGCTTGGCACGACGACTTCCTAGTTGTCTATGACAACAGGCTCTACTACGATAAGTTTTGCCCGGTTCCAGTGATGAGGGACGAGGATGTCGGTGCGCAATCGGTTTGCGCTAGTGTCTATAATCGTTGGTAGCTGGTGCAAAAAAGACATATTTCTAATTTTTTATTACTTTTGGTGCTCTTTTACTATTGTTAATGATTATTAATAGATCGGTAAAATCTTCGAAAAATAGTTTGTTGAAAATGTTTCATCTCATGGACTTTTTTGTTTAAGGGAGAGCCCGAGGAAGTATATAACAAACGTAGCATTGACACTGAATTAGTATAGGGTAGTATATGCTAATATAGGCTAAAGTTGGGATCTGTTTCCAATAATCCTAGCTTGACCTGTACTAAAAATCCCCTGTGTACCAAGGCTCGGTAATACATCCAACACGTATATTCTTATAATCTTTTATGGTATTAGGGTGGCAAGATCCTTGACCTAGCCACTAAATAGCTTCTGCACCGCGTTGCCTCAGAGAGGTCAATTTCCATGATATCTGCCGAGGGCTGGGTGATCCGTAGCAGGGTTCGTCGGCTGAACTGTGATCGGCTGTCCTATGTGAGTTTTTTCGATCTCTGTATAGGTTTCCTCTCTGCTGGTCCTTTGACCGGTCTTCTTTTTGTTCACCAATCATAGATTGGATTGCATCGCCCGCCGCCCTCATCCTCATGCGTCTCTACTCCCATATCGGCATCGACTCTACATCAGCCAGTTCATCATTAACCGCACGGCAGGGCTGGATGCGTCGCACAAGGGACACCTTCATGCGTAGATGCCGGCTCCTCTCATCCGCATGGTTTACATCGTCGGTCCGTCTTCGTCGTCATCGTCCGAAACTTCACCCACAACACCCCTATTGATTCAGATTTACGTGTCATCCATGCCACCATGGCGCGTACAACGTCCTTGTTAGTCTGATCAACCGACCTCACGCACGTCCTCACCAAGCACATCTCCAAACACATGTCTACCACCAATAGAGCATCAAGCTGATGCTACGTCGCCAATACGGGCCACAGTGTCGCCGCATTGGTCCACGCTACCAGCTCCCAACGCATCTTCCATGGCATCTACATCGTTGGTAGTCTCGAGCCATTACACCAGATCGCTTCCTACAGCCATGTCACGCCCCTCGAGTCATAGAATCGCTCCACGCGGTCATCTTTGCTATCCCCGCGCACGACGTCCCTGGATACCACCATGTTGCCTCCCTCGACTTGGGTCGCCACCATCCACGCATTATCTTCGACACACGACCAGGTTCTTTCTCGCCAACTTTGAGCACTGGCGCCATGCTTTCTACATGTAACATGCATGACCACTTCAAGCTTCTGTAGGTCTTGCCGACTACACAATTGCCTCAGTCTAGGCGTCTAATACGACCACAACATGATGTTGTTGGTGAGTAGCCTGTCCTACGGACGCCTCTACATCTACACCACCAAGTCCTCCAAGTGGACCGATGACTCGTGTCCAAGCTAAACTCCTACAAGCTAAGGTGAATTCGCTCATATCCTCATGTGATTTCGATATATCCTTGGATGGCTTGCTACTTCATGCAAATACCATATGCATCCTCAGGTATGAACCCCATGAAGAAATGCCAAGAGAAGGATCCAAGCCATCGCAAGACGGAGCTCCAGACCAAACCGGCGCCAGGTGATGGGATCGTAGCATGGAAAACAAAAAAATTCTACCGCAAGAACGAACAAAACCCAGATCTAATCTAGATAAAAGCCAAGATCTAATCTATTAGACATGTGCAACGAGATAGATCTGTACTAATCCTTGTGTTGGAGATATGCCCAAGAGGCAATAATAAAAGTGGTTATTATTATATCTTTGTGTTTATGATGAATGTTTACATCCCATGCTATAATTGTATTATAAGGAAACACTGATACAATTTGTGTTTTATAAACATAAAAGAGTTCCTAGTAAGCCTCTTGTGGAACTAGCTTGTTGATTAAATGATGATCATGGTTTCCTGATCATGGACATTAGATGTCATTAATAACAAGGTTATATCATTAGGAGAATGATGTGATGAACACACACCCATAGTAAACGTAGCATAAGATCAAGTCATTAAGTTCGTATTGCTGTAAGCTTTCAAATGCATAGTAACCTAATCCTTCGACCATGAGGTTATGTTAATCACCATCACCGGATGGGTACTTTGATGACATCAAACACCGCTTCGTAACTAGGTGGTTATAAAGGTGTCATTGGGTATTCTGAAAGTATGTGTTGAAGCGCATGGACCAAGATTGGGATTTGTCCATCTATATGACGGATAGATATGCTCTGGGCCCTCTCGGTGGAATGTCATCTAGTTAGCTTCCAAGCATGTGACTAGGTCACAAGGGATGACATAACATGGAACGAGTAAAGAGTACTTATCGATGTGAGGTAGAACTAGGTATAGAGATGCACAGATCAAACCTCGGATAAGTAGAATGTCGCGTGACAAAGGGAATTGGTTTCGTATGTTAATGGTTCTATCGATCACAAAGTCATCGTTGAGTATGTAGAGCCATTATGGATCTCGATCCTGATGGTTATTGATGGAGAGGTGTCTTCATCATGTTCGCATAGTTCACGAACCGTAGGGTGACACTTAAGGTTGAAGTTGTTTTAAGTAGATATGGAATATGCGTTGGAGACCGAATGTTGTTGAGTCTCGGATTGGATCAGGACATCACGAGGAGATCCGAATTGTCAGGAGAATAAGATTCATATATTGGGGATCATTTTACGAGTTAGGAAATGTTAGGAGTGTTTGTATGGAGATTCTAGAAGGTTTGAATGTTACGGAAGGTTCTAGAAGAGTTCTTAGTGTTTGCTTGAAAACCAAGAAAGGTCAAGGAAACCTTGTGGGGCTGAACACGGATTAAGTGGGGGAGGACTCCTTCCCTTCCCAACTCCTTGACCAAGGAGGAGGGAGTCTGCTAGGACTCCCCTCCCATGGCGCCTCCTCCTTTAAATAGAGGGAGGCGCCACCCTGACCTCTCCCATAACAATCCCAGCCGCCTCTCTCCTCTTCCTTCACTCTGCTCCTTAAGCTTCCCTGTAATTCTCTCCTCCACCACCACCACACCCGTCTTTGCCCCAGGATTCCGTGGAAGATCTACTACCTCCGCTTTCATTTGGAATGGGAGAGGAAGGTGCCTTCGACTCCTTGCGTGTGACCGATTGTGGGAAGCTGCTATGGAGCAGCGCCGGAAGGATCGTCCACGATCTTGAGATCGGCAAGAGATCGACTACATCGACCCGAGATCTAATCTCATAGCAGCTTCAGTTCTCGAGGTTAGTACAGATCTATCTCGTTGCACATGTCTAATAGATTAGATCTTGCCTTTTATCTAGATTAGATCTGGGTTTTGTTCGTTCTTGTGGTAGAAATTTTTTGTTTTCCATGTTATGTCATCACCTTGTGACCTAGTCACATGCTTGCAAGCTAACTAGATGACATTCCACCGAGAGGGCCCAGAGCATATCTATCCGTCATATGGATGGACAAATCCCAATCTTGGTCCATGCGCTTCAACACATACTTTCAGAATACCCAATGACACCTTTATAACCACCCGATTTAAGCGGTGTCTGATGTCATCAAAGTACCCATCCGGTGATGGTGATTAACATAACCTCATGGTCGAAGGATTAGGTTACTATGCATTTGAAAGCTTGTAGCAATACGAACTTAATGACTTGATCTTATGCTACGCTTACTATGGGTGTGTCCATCACATCATTCTCCTAATGATATAACCTTGTTATTAATGACATCCAATGTCCATGATTAGGAAACCATGATCATCAATTAATCAACAAACTAGTTCAACAAGAGGCTTACTAGGGACTCTTTATGTTTACAAAACACATGTATTAGTGTTTCCTTATAATACAATTATAGCATGGGATGCAAACATTCATCATAAACACAAAGATATAATAATAACCACTTTATTATTGCCTCTTGGGCATATCTCCAACAGTCTCCCACTTGAACTAGAGTCAATAATCTAGATTACATGGTAATATACCTAACACCCATGGAGTTCTGGTGTTGGTCATGCTTTGCTCTAGGGAGAGGTTTAGTCAGCGGATCGCCACATTCAGATCGGTGTGTACTTTGCAAATCTTTATGTCACCATCTCGACATACTCATGAATAGCATGGAAACGAAGCTTGATGTGCTTCAGCAAATTGCTATGTGACCTTGGCTCTGCATTAGCTATGGCACCTTGTGTTGTCACAAGAGATGGCCATCGGGTCCAACGCACTAGGAACCACGCCAAGTTCAGTAATGAACTCCTTCATCCATATGGCTTCTTGTGCAGCCTCCAAGCGACTATGTATTCCGATTCATTGAAGATTTCGCCACAACACTTTGCTTGGCACTCCTCCAGCTCACCGCAGCACCATTCAAAATAAATACGTATCCAGATCGTGACTTGAGTCATGGATCGGTGTTCCAACTAGCATCGATGTAACTTACAACAAGCTGTTCATCACCTCCATAAGAAAGAACCATATCCTTAGTCCTATTCGTGTACTTTAGGATATTCTTGACGCTGTCCGAGGCTCCATTCGGGATCACTTTGATATCTCGCTAGTCAAACTAACGACATGTGCTATATCCGGTCTTGTACACGCATGGCATACATGATAGAACCTATGGCGAGGCATAGGGAATATTATTCATCTTCTCTCTATCTTCTGCCAGTAGGCGGACTTTGAGTCTTACTCAAGGTCTTACCTGACAACATGGGCACGAACCCCTTCTTGCTCTCTTCCATTCTAAACTTCTTTAGAACTTTGTCCAAGTATGTACTTTGTGAAAGCGCTATTAGGCGTCTTGATCTATCTATATAAATCTTGATGCCTAGAATATATGCCGCTTCAAGATCCTTCATTGAAAACTATTATTCAAATAGACTTTGACACTATTAAGAAGTTCTATATCATTCCCAATCAACAATATGTCATCTACATATAGTACTAGGAATGCTACAGAGCTCCCACTCACTTTCTTGTAAATACAAGCTTCTCCATAAGTTTATATAAATCCAAAGTTTTTGATTACTTTATCAAAACATTGATTCCAACTCCGGGATGCTTGCTTGTCCATAAATGGAGCTGAAGTTTGCATACCTTGTCGACATCTTTAGGATCGACAAAACCCTTGGGTTGTACCATATACAACTCTTCCTCAATGTCACCATTAAGGAAGCCGTTTGACATCCATCGCCAAATCCCATAATCGAAATATGCAATTGCTAACAAAATCCTCACAGACTTTAGCTTCTCATGGTGAGAAAGTCTCATCGTAGTCAACTCCTTGAATTTGTCGATCCCTTCGCGATAAGTCGGGCTTTATAGACGGTAACATTACCATCAACGTATGTTATTCTTTTGAAAATCCATTTGTTCTCGACAGCCTTACGGCCATCCGGTAAGTCCACCAAAGTCCATACATGGTTTTCGTACATGGATCCCATTTCGGATTTCATGGCTTCTAGCCATTTGTCAGAATCTGGGCTCACCATAGCTTCTTCATACGTCGCAGGGTCATCGGTGTTGTCCACCAACATGACGTTCAAGGCAGGGTCATACCAATCAGGAGTGGTACGAACCCTCGTTGACCTGCGAGGTTCAGCAGCAACTTCGTTCGAAGTTTCATGATCACCATCATGAGCTTCCTCTCCAATTGGTGCAGGCGGCACAAAAACATCTTTCGGTGCTGCGCTACTCTCAACTCCGAGAGAAGGTTCAATAACCTCGTCGAGTTCTACTTTCCTTCCAGTCAATTCCTTCGAGAGAAACTCCTTCTCAAGAAAGGATCCATTCTTGGCAACGAAAACTTTGCCTTCGGATCTATGATAGAAGGTATACCCAATTGTTTCTTTAGGGTATCCTATGAAGACGCATTTCACTGCTTTGGGTTCAAGCTTATCAGGTTGTAACTTCTTTACATACGCTTCGCAACCCCAAACTTTAAGGAACGACAACTTAGGTTTCTTTCCAAACCACAATTAAATGCGATGTCGTTTCAGCGGATTTAGATGGTGCCCTATTTAAAGTGAATGCTGTCTCTAATGCATAGCCCCAAAGCGAGAGCGGTAAATCTGTAAGAGACATCATAGACGAACCATATCTAAGAGAGTTCGATTCGACGTTCGGACACACCATTACTGTGGTGTTCCGGTGGTGTCAATCTGAAAGTATTCCACATTTCTTTAAATGCATGCCAAACTCATAACTTAGATATTCACCTCCATGGTCGAGCAGCGAAACTTAATCTTCTTGTTACGATGATTTTCCACTTCACTTTGAAATTCCTTAAACTTCTCGAAAGTTTCGGACTTATGTTTCATGAAGTAGACATACCCATATCTACTTAAGTCATCCGTGAAAGTGAGAACATAACGATATCCACCACGCGACGCTACACTCATTGGACCGCACACATCGGTATGTATTATTTCCAATAAGTCTGTAGCTCGCTCCATTATTCCAGAGAATGGAGTCTTAGTCATTTTTCCCATTAGACATGCTTCGCATCTTTCAAGTGATTCAAAATCAAGTGATTCAAGAAGTCCATCAGAATGGAGTTTCTTCATACGCTTCACTCTAACGTGACCAAGATGACAGTGCCACATGTATGTAGAATTATCATTCAATTTTGTTCGTTTAGCATCTATGTTGTGAACATATGTATCACTACTATCGAGATTCAGTAAGAATAAACCATTCATCTCAGGTGCATTACCATAAAAGATATTACTCATATAAAATCGAACAACCTTTATTCTCGAACTTAAAAGAGTAATCGTCTCGCAACAAACAAGATCCAGATATAATGTTCATGCTTAATGCAGGCACCAAATAACAATTATTCAAATTTAAAACTAATCCCGAAGGAAGATGTAGAGGGAGCGTGCTGACGGCGATCACATCAACCTTGAAGCCATTTCCAACGCGCATCGTCACCTCGTCTCTCGCTAGTCTTCGTTTATTCCGCAACTCCTGTTTCGAGTTACAAATATGAGCAACCGAACCAGTATCAAATACCCAGGCACTACTACGATTACTAGTAAGATACACATCAATAACATGTATATCGAATATACCTTTATTCTTGATGTTTCGTTCTTCAAATCTGCCAGGTACTTGGGGCAGTTACGCTTCCAGTGACCAGCACCCTTGCAGTAGAAGCATTTAGTTTCAGGCTTAGGACCAGCCTTGGGCTTCTTAGCAGGTGCGGCAGCTTTCTTGTCGTGCTTCTTGAAGTTGCTCTTGTTCTTAGGCTTGCCCTGTTTCTTGAAATTGGTGGTCTTATTGACCATCAACACTTGGTGCTCCTTCTTGATCTCCACTTCAGCAGTTTTCAGCATGGACGATAGTTCAGGCAACGTCTTGTTCATGCAAAGGTATATTGTAGTTCATCACAAAGTTCTTATAACTCGGTGGCGGTGATTGGAGGACACGGTGAATCCCTAACTCATTAGGAATCATTATCCCCAACTCTTGGAGCTTGTTTATGCGTGCCGGACATGGTGAGCACGTGCTCGCTAACGGAGCTACCCTCTTCCATCTTACAGTTAAAGAACTTTTCGGAGGCCTCATAGCTCTCCACGGCCGCGTGAGTCTCAAAAATGAGCTTGAGCTCCTTAATGATCTCGAACGGGTCGTGGTGCTCAAAGCGCTCAAGTCCGCTTTCTAAACCGTCAGTGATGGCACACTGAACTGTGGAGTAATGATTTTTCCGAGTGGCGTAAACATTCTTTACGCCATCGGTGTCATCTTCGCAGTGGGTCACCTAGCGGTGTTTCGGCACATAGGTCAACCGACCAGCCCCGAGGACAATCTTCACCACGAGCCATCCGTGAAGTTGCTTCCATTGTTCTGAAGCTTTTCTTTCTCTAGGAACGCATTGAAATTGATGGAGAGGTTCGCCATAATCTACAACAAATTTGCAAGTAGTTTAGACTAAGTTTATGATAAATTGAGTTCAATTTTAATTCTTAAATTAACTAGGTGAACTCCCACTCAAAACAACATCCCTCACATTGTCTTAGTGATTACACGAACCAAGTCCACTACACCAAGTCCTATCTTCACGAGAGAAGATGTAGTTTCATCGGCGAACAATCTTCATGTTCATCATATCATTTATATGACTCGTGCTTTACCTTTCGGTATTCCGTGTTCCGAGACCATGTCTGTACATGCTAGGCTCGTCAAGATTACCTTAGTTTCCGCATGTGCAAATCTGGCTTGCACCCATTGTATGCACACGTAGAATCTATCACATCCGATCATCACGAGATGCTTCAAAACGACGAGTCTTAGCAACGGTGCCAACTAAGGACGAACACTTTATTACTTGAAATTTAGTGTGAGGGATCATCTTACAATGCTACCGTCGCGATCTAAGCAATACAAGATGCATAAAGGATTAACATCACAGGCAATTCATAATTAGTGTGATATGATATGGCCCTTTCTTCTTATGCCTTTGATCTCCATCTCCAAAGCACGGACATGATCTCCATAATCACCAGCATTGCGTCAAGGTCAAGGCGCGCTCATGGTTGTCCATCATCACCAGCAACTATTACAACTACTTGGAATAAAGCTATTACAAGATGAATAGACACGCAGGTCTTAGTAATTAAAGACAACCATTAGTTCTCGCCGGTTGCCATATTACAACAAGGATCATTGCATACATCAAATATAATCACAATCACATGATGGCCATATCACATCACAAAACCCCTGCAAAAACAAGTTAGACGCCTCTAATTTTCTTTGCAAGTTTTACGTGGTTTGGGGCTTTCGAATAAGAACGGATCTTACCTACGAAACTGAACCACAACGTTGATACAAGTGCTATCAAGTACAAAGTGTAAATTGGATCTATACTATGGTGGGAGAGGAGACACCAATAAAGCCACTTGTGCAAAGCAAGTTACACGTCAAGCGTGGAGCAAGTCTCATGTGCGATGACATGTAAGGTTAGCCCGAGCCGCTTCATCCCACCATACCGCAATATGCAAAATACACAAAGCAAAAGACGGCACGAGCACCAACGCCCACAAAACCATTGTGTTCTACTCGTGCAATAGATCTACGCATAGACAAGGCTCTGATACCACTGATGGGATCGTAGCATGGAAAACAAAAAAATTCTACCGCAAGAATGAACAAAACATAGATCTAATCTAGATAAAAGCCAAGATCTAATCTATTAGACATGTGCAACAAGATAGATCTGTACTAACCCTTGTAGATCCGAAAGCCTTGTGCGAGATCGGATCTCGTGGTTGATGTAGACGATCACTTGTCGATCTCAAGATCGAGTAGACGATCCTTCCGCTGCTCGTAAGCTGCACACACGGTCAAGTGAGTCGAAGCAGACTTCCTCTCCTGCTCCAAATGAGCAGCGGAGGTAGTAGATCTCTCCACGGAATCCCAGCAGCACGACGACGTGGTGGTGGTAGTGGAGTAGAGAATTCTGCAGGGTTTCGCCTAAGCCAGAGCAGATGGAAGGAGGAGGAGAGAGGCGGCTAGGGTTTGGAGTGGGAGGGGCAAAGGGGGGTGGCGCCTCCACCCCTCTATATATAGAGGGAGGGGTGCGGCCTAGGGTTCCCACCCCTAGGCCCATCCTTAGGGTCAAGACAAGGGAGCTTGGGGAGAGTCCTTCCCCCCCAAGTTTCCCTTACTTACCCTTTAAGTTTCCCTTTATCCTTTCTTGGTTTTCAAGTAAACTCCAAAAAATCTTCTAAAACCTTCCGGAACATTCCGAAACCTTCTAGAATCCCCATATAAACACCCCGGAACATTTCCTAACTTAGAAAATGATCTCCATTATATAAATCTTATTCTCCGGACAATTCTGGATCTCCTCGTGATGTCCCGGATCCAATCCGAGACTCCGAACAACATTCGGTCTCCAACGCACATTCCATATCTACTTAAAACAACTTCGAACCTTAAGTGTGTCACCCTACGGTTCGTGAATATGTAGACATGATGGAGACACCTCTCCGATCAATAACCATCAGCGGGATCTGGAGATCCACAACGGCTCCCACATACTCGTGATCGATAGAACCATTAACATACGAAACCAATTCTCTTTGTCACGCGATACTCTACTTATCCGAGGTTTGATCGTCGGTATCTCCATACCTAGTTCTACCTCACATCGATAAGTACTCTTTACTCGTTCCATGTTATGTCATCCCTTGTGACCTAGTCACATGCTTGCAAGCTAACTAGATGACATTCCACCGAGAGGGCCCAGAGCATATCTATCCATCATATGGATGGACAAATCCTAATCTTGGTCCATGCGCTTCAACACATACTTTCAGAATACCCAATGGCACCTTTATAACCACCCAGTTACGAGGCGGTGTTTGATGTCATCAAAGTACCCATCTGGTGATGGTGATTAACATAACCTCATGGTCGAAGGATTAGGTTACTATGCATTTAAAAGCTTGTAGCAATACGAACTTAATGACTTGATCTTATGCTACGCTTACTATGGGTGTGTGTCCATCACATCATTCTCCTAATGATATAATCTTGTTATTAATGACATCCAATGTCCATGATCAGGAAACCATGATCATCAATTAATCAACAAACTAGTTCAACAAGAGGCTTACTAGGGACTCTTTTATCTTTACAAAACACACATGTATTAGTGTTTCCTTATAATACAATTATAGCATGGGATGCAAACATTCATCATAAACACAAAGATATAATAATAACCACTTTTATTATTGCCTCTTGGGCATATCTCCAACACCAGGATCGGCGGACCGGAACTCCCGCCGGAATTCTCGGCGCACGCTCCGGCGGACCGGACCCCGGACCGAAACTTCTGGTGCACGCCGAAACCAACCGGCGCCGGCCGAAGTGCACCTCTGTACGCCATTTCGGTAGTCGCCCGGAATTACCGGTGCTCACCGGAATTTCCGGCTCCTAGTCCGGCGCGACCGGACTTATCACCGAAATGCTCCAGCCTTAAGTCAACTATAGGTTTGATGTCCGAGAATATTCCTATCTTGTCCAGACTTTACCCTTTTATGCCTAAAGTGCCCCTGAACTAGTGGCTGTCCTATAAATAGCCCCCACCTCCATTGTAATAGCTAGGCTTGATATTTGGAATTAGAAGACACCCTTTTGTGAATCTATCAAGCTCTTGCCTCATGCTCCTTGAATAGGAGCACCAAATATCACAAATCTTGTTGAAATTTGCATCGTGTCTCCTTCATTGCACAACGCCTTGGCATCGAAGCCCTTACCAAGACGTCAAGATCTCACCAAGCCTCCCCTCGTTGTGCCGGTTCGAGAGACAGATCATTACCCGACGCCGATTGACCTGAAATTTGGTGTGTATGTTGGTTACTCGTATGTCAGCTTGTCTACCAAGTTTGGTGTTGATTGGATATACGGTTTATGGGTAGTTTGCTGATTACCGAAGATGACAGAAACTGAGATACTCTGCTTTGCTGTAATCTTTCTCTCAAGTGGTGAGTGTGTTGTATATCTCTAGATGTTCTAGAGAAGACTCTGTATCCAGGTTGTTCATAGTGAAACTCGTGTGGACCGGTTGGTCCGTCCCCGTGGTTTTTTCCTCCTCACCTTGAGGAGGTTTTTTCATGTAAATTTTTGTGTCACTTGTGCTTGTGCTTGTTGTTTTATTTCCGCTGCATATCTGTTGATCGAAACTATTCTCGAAGGTTCATTGCAGGCAGGCGGAGAGGTTGTGTGTCTCTCCTCAACGAACTGAACGCGGAGTAGTGGACGCATTCGGAATTCGGAACCGTTCTTTCTTCTCATGCCTCACGGGACACGGCCTTTTCTTACTTATTAAGGGAGAAGAGAACCGCGTATTGTAGTACGTAATAATTTGTAAATGTCCAAGCGGCCGGGCGTTGATGTGGACAGCCTAACTGGGTCGAGTGGCAGCGTGCTGCCTCGTGATCCTGATAGCGAGGGGAGATTCTTATTAGCACCTGCAAATTGATGCAGGCCTAGACTGAATCTTCGTGCTGTAGCTTTGGCTGAAGCTCTAGGTCTTTTGCAGCACAGTTGTGATCCATTCGGACTCGAAGGATGTCACTGCTACTTGTGGTACAGACGTTCGTGCCCCTGCGACGTCCACTGTTCTCAACAGACAAACACTTGCCCTTGAATCCATTTCTCGGCTTTCCTGATGACGTCCAGGTACCCTCTTGTCTTGCGGCAAGCAAAGGCAGCAGCATCTGTACAAAAAAGTACTATCAGTAAAACGGAAGCAAGGCGGAGAGGGGAAAGCATCGGCAGCCACCGCAAAACGCGTGTGCTTTGAGCTTTTCTGATCGGCTTCTTTTCACTGTTGATCTCTCGAGGTTTCGTTTCGTCTCGCTTTCGGCCAGAACTACGCGAAAGAGCTCCCCTGGCAAGGTGGAGGCTGGAGCCCGCTCTCACACTGTAAAGCCAAAAAGAAGAAGCATCTGTGTGTACGTGCTCTGGTTTCCTTTCCGGCCCTTCCTTAGCCCACAAGCAGAGCACGCATTCCTTCCTTGGCCCTCCTCGCCAAGCAACCTCCCGCTACATACATATGCGCCGGTCCTTCGTCTAACGCATTGTTCTGCCCAACTCGATCGGCGACGGCGACTCCTCCATAGTTCATACACACGCACGCACGCACAGCACAGGGAAGCGCAGGCGTGAGCAGATTACAGGTGGTAGCTGGGGGCCGGTGGCGAGAGAGAGAGAGGAGCTATGAACGGGAACATCGGGTCCGCGACGACGGCGGCGGCGCCTCACCCGAGCACGGACTGGGGCCCGATCATCGTGGCGGTGGTCCTCTTCGTGCTGCTGTCGCCGGGCCTGCTCTTCCAGCTGCCGGCCAGGACCAGGGTGGTGGAGCTCGGCAACATGGCCACCAGCGCCATCGCCATCCTCGTCCACGCCGTCATCTTCTTCTGCGTCCTCACCCTCGTCGTCGTCGCCATCGGCGTCCACGTATACGCTGCCTAGCTTCTTCTTACTTTCTTTATCCTCCGGACAGAGATGGTTCTTTTTCTTCCCTGCCCTGCCCCTGTTTTTCTGTCTGATTTGGTCGGCTGTAAACTGCAGAAACACTAGCTGAGACAGCACGTATATACTACTCCGTTGAGGAATTGCTCACCTGTAATTAGCTATCCATATTCATGATTGATGGATATATGAATTTGGGTTCTACTTTGAGGCTTTAGCTGGTATCTGTTGCTGACACTTTGTTTCGTCGGCATGTAAAGTCTGGTGTTAGTCGCTGTAGTTACTAGTTCTTGTAAACTAGAGTATCGTCCACCGGCCATTCGGTATTTCGATTTAAGTTCACGGCTCGATCACGCCCACCTTCTCAACACATCCCGATCTGGCTCGGGTAGGCTTCCCGGGACGCCAGATCGTACGTAACAAGGCTCAGAGTGGTGTAAAATGGATTTGAAATTGAGTCAGGCAGAACCGTTTACATCAACTGCACTCTAAAACAAACGCACTCCTGTAAGATAACATTATTGAAACTTAGCCCATGTTCTTACGATCAATTAACCCCGAGCTATGATAGGCAGAGTGGTACGTGCTTACTCAAGGCACCCACATTTCTCTCATAAGAAAATACTCTTGCCAAAGTATGAGCCACCATATTTGCCAACCTCCAACATTTCTCTCTCATAGGACCTGTTGCTGAGGTGAGGAAGGCGTGATTCTGCGGGAACCGGAGTTGATGAAGAGAAAATGTCGATGCTCAAGTTGATGAGGGAAGGCGTGTGGTATCACCGTTGTACGCGCCGGTGTGAAAAGGTGCATGGTTGGAGAGGCAACAATGGACCAACGCAAAAAGGATTGGAGGTGGCTAGCTTAATGCTAAGTTTGTGTGCTTGAATGTTCGGTGTCGAATGGGTGCTTGACCGCAGATGGCGAAAGACCGATGGAGTAAGAGCTGGAGTAAAATGCTCTCATATATCTTTGTATGCTTGTAAGCTAGATGTGTAGTGGTCGTAGTGTCATGGACTTGTAGCAAGATGGTCATGGTGGTTAACCCAAGCCCATCTTTAGGGAAGTGTGGGACACTGGGCTAGCATAGTAGTGATGTCCTAGGACAGTCTGGAATATTCCAGTGAGTGTTGGGACCTGAGTTAGTGTAGTAGTAGTACTGCTCTGGAAGAGTCTAGAATATTCTAGAGAGTGTTAGTATAGTAGTATTGTCCTACTAAAGTCTAGATCATTCCAGTATATGAGTAAACATGTAAGGCTAAGTTGTGCTATATATAAGAGGGTGTGGAGGTCCTTGGGACTATGCCCATTCAGAATATTTTCCCCCAAAACCTACATGGAATCAGAGCCAAGTTCCTTCTCCTAACCTAGCTACCATTGTTCCACCACTGCAACAGCCGCCCCGGTTCTTGTTGTCGACAACACCGAGCACATTGTAGTCACCTAAGCGGCAGAAGGCCGCACCCTGTTGGTCTTCGTGGGAAATAACCACCTCACGTTGCACGGTGTATTTGTGAGGCTTGGTAGCTACTCTACATAGGGGTTTTCTTAGGAAGCTAGTTAGAATGATGCAATTGAGGTGCTAGTAGGAGGAGAGTAAGTTAGGGAGGTTGCATTTGGGGACCAAGAGAAACTAGAAGCGAAGGAGGACCTCTGATCTGGTCGATGATGGGCAGATGCAGAGGCGATGCAGACGGCATCAACTGTGGGATCTGGTGGAAGCCTGCGGCATCAAATGAAGGTACTGGGGAGTGCTCCCTACAGGTGGTTCCTTTGGTGTCGTTGTGCAAGGTTCGGTTTCAGGAGGAAGGTGTTGCAGCAGAGAAAAGAGGAGTCAAGGAGGGAACAGATTTGTGTCGGCTGTGGGGAGGAGCTGGTTTGTGTCGGCTGTGGGGAGGAGCTTGCTGCTAGGAGAAGAGGAGAGAATGAAATAGATCTGAGAGAGAGGTAGAGGTTGTGGTGACCGAGGTAAACATGGTTGAGGCAACATGTCCGAAGGATTGATGGAGAGGAGGTAGAGGTCAAGGTTGTGAGAGTGTTGGAGATGTGGAAGTCATGTGAAGATCAGGAGAGTGGAACTGTGGATAGCTAACCGTTGAGGTGAGGCAGTCATGGTTCTGTGGGAACCGGAGTTGATGAAGAGGCAATGACGATGCTCAAGCTGATGATGGGGAAGGCGTGTGGTGCCGTTGTTGTAGGCGCTAGTGTGAGAAGGCGCATGGTTGGAGAGGCAATAGTGGACCAACGCGAGAAGGATTGGAGGTAGGCAGCTTGATGCAAAGTTTGTGCATGGTGATGTTGATGGTGAGGCAGTTGTGACTCTATAGGAGTTGTTGCTTCTCCAACCAGCACCAATTCAACACTGAAAGCACACAAACTTTGCATTAAGCTAGCCACCTCTAATCCTTCTTGCGTTGGTCTATGGTTGCCTCTCTAACCATGCACCTTCTCACACTGGCACGTACAACGGTGGCACCACACGCCTTCCCTTATCAGCTTGAGCATCGACATATGAATTTGGGTTCTCCTTTGAGGCTTTAGCTGGTATCTGTTGCTGACACTGTTTTGTCGGAATGTACCGTCTGGGTGTTAGTTGTTGTAGTTACTAGTTCTTGTAAACTGGAGTATCGTCCACCGGCCATTCGGTATTTCGATGCAAGTTCATAGCTCGATCATCACGCCCACCTTCTAAACACATCCCAATCTAGCTCAGGTATTGTGTGTTGATCATCTACAATACAATCACTCGGATTCATTTTGGTCAACATTTTCCTTCACGCTCTATCTTGATATCTTGAAATACATATTGAACTTCATGTGAAATACTTGCTTCAAGACTTCATCATCCACGGCTCAACTCATGACATCACGGAGACTTTATCTTGAAATCTTTTCCTAAATTTGTTCTCTTGAGATATTTTATTCTTCATGACTCAACTGATAAGCCCAATCATGACCATCTTCGAGTTCAACCAACCAACCACCTCTTCGCCATTTCTTGATTATATTGATTTATTCACTGAATTCCTTGTGTGATGCCCTGAAGGTCCATCCTCTTGCTTTTGAGAAGAGAAATTTTCTTGTTATTTTTCATTAACATGGTTGATTATACCGTTAATGAATAATTTTTGTATGCATTCTTCGACCTGATGTGCTGTCGGATCACTATAGGGATGATCTTCAGATTGATACTCCATGCAAGATTAGGGAAAACATCTTATTAGAAAAACAAGAGATATTACCTCTTTGTAACAGTTCATGTACGCTTGTAATGTAGTGTATGATCAAACTGCTGCCACGCTCTGAATGTACATTATACTCACGCTTGTACCAACAGACTTTGACAGACGCAAGCTGTATCTGATCTCTAAATGTATACTCGTGCTACGACCTTTGAGAAGAAAATGCCACACTAGTTCAGATCAATGAATCCAAGTGTGATAGGATGGAAGCAGAACAGAAAAACTCAACAAGACTATTCACCCACACCACACTTGAATATCAGCGACCTGGAGTTCTCAGAGCAAAGCCTCTGACAGTCTATTTGACCACCTGATGAGGTCAAAGATATGACTTGTTCGAGAGTACACTGTCTGATCACTATAGAGATGAATTTCAGATTGACTGAAGAACAAAACAAATAGTTCCGAAAACGCTTCCCAAACATTTATCAGCACTGCTGGAAGATAATTAGCAAAGAGGAAAAACATGCTACATCTGACAAACTGAAAGCACATTCTCAATGTCACTCATAGGTTATTTTTTTATCTCTAGACAGTAGACATCTAGCAAGAAAGCATCTGATGGGTGATCATTCACCTCAAATTTATCCAGGGTTCAGCACTAGGGACGTGCAAAAGAAGATACAAACTAGACCCCCTTGTTGGCGTATTTGTCAGGCTCGGCATCCTTGAAGAGGTCGTCCATGAGGTCATCATTCTTGGCACTTCCAAAGTTGGAACCAGGGGTGCCACTGGAGAACTCATCACCACCTGCAGAAGCCGCAGGAGCACCATAGTTTCCAGCTGGGTTTCCACCGAAACCACTATCAGCGCCAAAGTTGCTGGCAGCAAAGTTGTCACCGCCAGAAGGAGCGAAGTTGCTTCCAGCGAAGGCATCATTGCCCCCAGATCCTCCAGGGGCAGCATAACCACCACCGCCTCCACCATAGCCACCACCCATGTTGCCACCATAACCGCCACCGCCACCACCCCTGTTACCACCATAACCGCCACCGCCACCAAAGCCACCACCTCCTCCATAGCCACCACCACCTCCAAAACCACCATCACGGAAGCCACTAGTCCTCTCAGTGGCAGGGCTAACCCTTATGTTCCGTCCATGTAAATCCTGAGATAAGGAAAAAATAAGTTCATGGATAGATGCAAAGCTTTGGAGCATATATGAAATACTGCATATTCTGCAACTGGAACCATGGCATAATTCACACAAAAGTTTGGTATTACACGAACAATATCAGCATTCCATCACATGGTAGAGTTATCCAGCTTTGAATATACCGATATACAGCCACATATCTTATTATTTGTTACTCATGTACAATCATGACCTCTAGAAAAATAGGACACTGGAACTTCCAAGCAATAAACAGGAATTTGACCACCATAAATCTAGAATATGCAGGAAAAAGGCAACTTTTTCGAAACATTGTCTTGATGTAGAAAAGGAGGATATGGTTCTAAAAGATTATCCTAATCTAAACATTCTCGCCAAAACATAAGAGTAGTTAAATCAGTATCACAAAGCACAACAAGAAAGCTGATAGAGTTCCTCCTGATAATGAACTAACCTTTCCATCCAAGGCCATGATGGCAGATGAAGCCTGCTCATCTGCTGCGTAAGTTATAAAGCCAAAACCTCTAGACCTTCCAGTGTCACGGTCTATGATAATCTTAGCTGGTAAGGACAAAAGATTAAAAACGCTATTAGGAAAACAGCAGTCCAAGATGAGTACACAGAAAGATTAAGACCACCATACCATCAACAATTTCACCATAATGGGAAAAGGCATCTCTCAGAGTGCTCTCATCTGTGCTATAGGAAAGCCCTACAACAATTATTCAGCGACGGTGAGATAACAGTACCGCAGCAGAACTGGTTTTTTAACAGATCAACAGAGGTAAAGTCATAACAAGGACAAACCTCCAATGAAGAGCTTCGAGGATGACATGCATCTTATCGCCTGATAGAGAGACGGGTTCGACCCAGTGGCTTTCTTGAGCAGATTACCGAGCTTATTAGCCAAGGCCATAGTTCAAATCTGCAATGTAACAAGATGTTGAAACAAATAACAGTTAAGACACCTGATCAGTTTGATGTATCCAATCCTATGTTTGGGGAACATGTAGATGTAGTACTTTGCAGCTAAGTTGCACAGGAGATGGGTACAGGAACACGTAGTCCCTCCGGGCATGTAAATGTAGATACGGGCAGATGGCATTAGCCAAAGCACCAATTTTGGGTACAAAAACATGTAGTCCCTCCGTCCCAAAAAATATGTCTTAGATTTGTCTAGATTCAGATGTATTGAGACACATTTTAGTTTATAGATACATATGCGAATCTAGAAAAATCAGCGACATCGTTCTCGGGACTGAGGGAGTAGCAATGTTTTAGAGGATGAAACAAATAATGTTGATGAATTTTCGCTGTTCTAAAATATTTTGCTACCTATTTCTCAATTTATTTGCCATCGCAGCACATACCAATATACCACCATCATCATCACATAAATTAGACAACTAGCCACATATATAGTCGCATAATACAAAACAACAAAGTAGGCTGTTACTTTGACAACCTACCGCCAGCCCTAGAGTGAGGCTACCGCTGCTATAACCCTTCTTGTCATTCCTCCCAATGATCAGTGCAAGCAGCCAAACGCACACTAAAGCAAGGCAAGCATACGCTAGGGCTGAGAAAACCGAAAATACCGATGAGATAGAGCCGGAGATGTCAGGTCACCTGCTGCCTACTGGATCTTCGAGGTGATTTCCGGCGTAGATGAAGAAGGAGGCTTCCGGCGGCGGAGAGGGGCGGAGGCGATCCTGGCGGCGGCGGCGCGTGGAGGACCTGGCACGCGCGTCGTCGACTCCTGGCAGGCAGTGGACTGAGGCCCTGATCATTTTCCCTTCCCTAGGTTTTGTACGTGCGCAGTTGGGCTACAAATGGGCTTTTAGGTTGAAATGTACTGAGCCGTGTGTCTCTCCGGAGTCCGGATCTCCGGCCCGGCGTTGGAAGTTGGTCCACGTGGGGTAAACTTGTTCATGCAGTTTTTTTCTCTCTATTTTAATACTACCTCCGATCCAGGATTTGTCTAGATTGAATGTATGTAGCATTAATTTTTTTTTTTACTAAATATATTTGGATGTAGACAAATCTGAAAACATTAATATGGAACGGAGGGAGTAAGTAGTGTCGCCGATTTTTTTACGAAATTGCTCTTATGTATTAATAATCATCGACAACAATACAAACAGAGTAAAAGTAATAAAAATTACAGATAGCTTATTGGACCACCTAGCGATGACTGCATATACTAGCATCACCCAAAATCGTGTCGCGGTCGTTCAAAGCATTCCGGACACAAGGCGAACCGGTACTGCGGCTGCTCCCGGGAGGCGAGAGTCGGCGGCGGAAAAAACCCATCTAGGTTCCTTCCCTCCATCGGTGACGCCATCGGTCCGTTCCGTCTCCGATAGCCTTAGGGCCTTGGAGGTGCGGCGGATCATGACCTTTCGCCGGCGAGAGGTTTTTGTTCTTCGCTTAGACTGTTTTCTCGTGAGGAGACAGCTACATCCTGGAGTCAGAATAAAGTTCTCCCCGCTCTATCCTCGCTACGGTGGTGCGCCTAGCGCTCACGGAGGACGCGTGGAGTCGTGTATCCGGCTGATCTCCCGGAAACTAGTCGTTTTCGTGTTAATTTTAGACCAGTATCTTTGAATCTACTAATGTCATTATTAGTGATTGTTGTTGTTTTAGTGAGCTGGATCAGAGGAATTTTCGCAAAAAAAAAAGGAAATCGTGTTGCCGTCATCGTCCCTTCATCACCACAGCTAGGAAAAGCTTGTCATAGTAGAGCTTGTTGTAGTTGACTGACAGAAGGTTGTCGTACTAAGACCCCAAAGGACCAACGCACTAGAGCAGCAACCATCGTCGAAGATAACAACCATAAATCGAAAGAGAATAACCTCAAACCACACCAACAAATATGAAAACTGATTGAATCTCAAGAGATCCACTGGAAGCGATCCACGCACCCTTCGTCGGCACTAGGGACACCACCAGGGTAAGGATAGGACGGGCATGATCTTATTCTAACTTCAGGACATAGTCATCGCCGTCTCAATATCCCAAAGAAAACACTGAAACACTCTAAACAGAAAACGTGAACTTTCCGATGGCGAGAGGACGTGGACCACTACACCTCCATGGCACCAAGGTCACCGGAGACGGAGCAGACCAGCGGTGTTGCCGGCGAAAGGGACGAAACCCTAGATAGATTTTACAAGTGTCACTGATTAATAAAGTTGTACTCCTCCGTCTCAAAATAAATGTCGGAAGTTTGTCTAAATTTAGATGAATTTAGACAATAAATAGTGTGTAGATATATTTAATTTAGAAAATTGTACCACATCTATTTTGAGACTGGTAGAGTACTAAAATAAACGTTATTTATTATAAATCGAAGGGAGTATTTTATTTAAAAAAATTATCGATATATTAATAATCATCAACAACAATATAAAGAGATCTAGTAATATCTCAGTAATTCTGATGAGTTTAATAGGTAGTATAGCTTTTCTTAAGTGCCAAAAATTAAGTATCGCCTTTTGTCACGAAAAGCTGGAGTAGATAGCAAGAACGACGGTGCCGTTTTGGAGCCATCAGTCTTTCAGAAACCTGTCGCGACTCGGGACTAATCGGAGAAAAAAACCTGTCACCACTCGTGGCTTGAAGATAGGTTGAGAAGCACCTGTCAGACAGGGCTGTCTGTCGACCTAGCCACAGATTTCCTTGTCACGTTGAAGAACGTGGAATGGAGAAAGATCCGAGTTTGGCAGAGGTTCAACCGTATGTTCTCCCACACGTGAACTCCCATGACAGCAATGTCAATCTGGCCACACAAGGGTACCCACAATATTGCTATAACCAAATCTGACACGTAGCACAATTTAGCATAAGAGTGAAATTTGGCAAAGAGCTCTGCAATGTTGCCACGGTCAACTGTATGTATTATGGTCCCAACACCGAATAAAACCTGGTAAAAAAAAAGCAATTTCTCTCCCTAACTTAGGTCATGATGTATGGTACTCCCTTCAGAAATAACTGATTTGAATTTGTCTAAATTTAAATGCATCTATACAATAAATCACGCCTAGATACATTCAAATCTATTCAAACCTAAGTCAGTTATTTCTAAATGGAGGGAGTACTACACTCACAAGTGCAGAGAACTAGTTCAAAATCCAAAAAGTGAAATTTAGCACAGGAGCAAGAAGTTTTCCCCGTTTTCCGTTTTGCTGGTTTTGAAACTACCTCCACATTTTAGGAACTAGTTTAAAACACCAAAAAAAAGCTAAAATAGAACCACTTTTGGCACAACTCGTTCGTGGCTGCCCTAATCAGCACACAGTAACCACAGATGCGCCTTGTCTTGTTCTAACACCACATACAGAGCATGTGCAAGATTCCTGCAGAAAAATAGATGCAGCTCAACGTGGGTCGATGGAGGCGGGTGGCCTCTCTGCGTCGTGCGCGTCGGTGCACTGGAATGACACGACGACATATGCGCTAGTAGAAAATTATATTTCTCCTTGTACGGTGATACTGCTAGCAGCCTCTAGCACAGGTAGGTTGGTTGATCATTGATCTGGGGCTCTCCGTGATTTGTCCACATGGAATTATTTCTCACAACCATCCGTCATGCACCGTGCACATCGCGAGATCTAGTATGTAGTAGATTTTTAAGTAGAGCCAGTGTCGATCGGGTTGCTTGCTTCCAGGTGCCCCACTCATATGTCGTATTCGTTAGTTTCAACAGAGTAACTCACAGATAGGGATAGTTTTGACACTTCAGCACGAGTCACGCTGGTTTGATCCGTGGAGCAAACATATGCCCCAAAAATCATATTTATGTAAGTTTCAGTTTTTTCAAGACAAAATAGACTATATGTGGCCTACACGAAAGAAAAAAAGAATGTGAAACTTGCACAGTGAAAATCTAAGTCATTGTAGGGTTATTTGGCCAATTTGTCTTTTTACCCAAGTTAGTTTTTGTATATTTAAGTTTTATAAACTTGGCACACACACATACCTGCATATATCCTATATAAGCAAAATTTCATTTTATGTCTCTATTATTTCTGAAATTTTCTTTTTACTATTCACAGTGGGATGAGTCAATAACTAGGTTCTGAAAATTCACGTCTGCTAACATCGACAGTCAATTGGACTCGATTCCAACCTAGCTCCAAACTCACGTTGATTCTCTGATAGACAAAAATATAAAACAGAATGATAATGGTAAAAACAGGTACTCTACTAAAACACGTATAGATGTTTGGGAATCTAGACAAATCTAATGACATCTAATTTGATATCGGGGAAGTAGTACACTACATAAGAGCAAGTACAGCAGAATGATGTTTTTTTTTTGAAGTAAGATCACATATATTGAGCAACATGCCGCCTCGTTAAAAATCCTTCAGTCCCCTTAGGTATCCTGGTAGGGAAAAGAGTGCGTAAGAAACCTGTTGTCCTAAAGTTTACATAGTGTTCATACAATCGAGAGTGACCAAGTCCCGAACGAGTCCGAAACTGAGTCACGAGAAATATCCGACAGGCCGAATTTCCCAAGCTGAGCTAAAATGTGAGTGATTCCATTGCTCACCCGATCCACTTTAACAACAGAGATATCGCAGTAAACTTTTAAGATCTCCCTCGCCTCCAGGATCACGGACCAGCTTGCAGACTTATAATTGTCCCATGAAGAGATTGCATGAACAACACGTGCACAATCCGACTCCAGCGTGGCCGGCCATCGACGCAAATTGGTTAGATGACGCAAACCTTCAAGGCATGCAACGACCTCAGAGGAAGAAATTTCCATTCAGAGAGGATTGGTCGACCGCGATGGTCATGGATGATAATACCGATACCAGCCTTCTTTGACGTCGAGTCCCACCCCGCATCTACATTCGCTTTGACCGCACCAATAGCTGGGGATGCCCGGGCCATGATGTTGGTTGGATGTAAGTGTTTAAATATTAGATTTCTATTAAGTTGGAGGAGAGAGAATGCGAGAAGAGGATAAGTGATACGCCCATTTTGCATCACTATTCTATGTCTTAATTCACTATTATTCATTGACATATTTCGTATTGAGAGGTGATACTTATGTTATTTCATCTATTTTTGCATGGTTGATGACTTTTGGAGCATGGACCGCTGCAGTCAGGATTCTGATGGAAAAGGTGTTGTTTGGAGGCAAAATTCACGAAGATCAGAAAATCCGGAAAAATATACGGAAAATCCTATTTTTTCACAAGACTAAGGATGCGAGAAGACGGAGTGGAGATGGGCCACGGCCCACCACTGGCGCTGGCAGCCCTAGGTCAGCGCCAGAGGTGGTGTGGCCCACTCAGCCTCTCCACCTGGCGTATATCATCCTCCGAAACCCTAAGACTCGGGGCGACCACGTAAAGATTCCGCTGCCTCATGCGGAAAACACCGAGAGAAAGATCTCTCCGTGATGATTGCCAGGAATTCCTTCCCGGAGAGGGAAGATCGTCGCCATCAACACCACCATCAAGCTGGACTTCATCGGGATCATCATCATCACCACCATCATCACCATCAACACCCTCATCACCATCTCCATATTGCTGTAACAATTGGTTGAATCTTGCATTAGTTCATAGGGGAAACTTTCCCGGTGTTGATTACTCTTTGTAGTTGATGCTACTGAGTGAACCATTGAATTATTGTTTATGTTTAGATTGTTATACATCATTATTCCATCTCTGATCATGATCCATATGATGTCTTGTGAGTAGTTCGTTTTGTTCTTGAGGACATGGGAGAAGTCTTGTTGTTAGTAGTGGAGTTGTGTTGAGAAAGATTCAATAGATTATTATTTAAGTTGTGGTGTACTTCTTCTAGTGGTGTCATGTGAACATCGACTACATGACACTTCACCTATATGGGCCTAAGGGAATGCATTGTGTATTTGGCTACTAATCGTAGGGGTTGCCGGAGTGACAGAAACCTGAACCCCTGTTAGGAAACCATTGCACAAGGGACGTAAGGGTCTTAGAGTTTAAAGTTGTGGTTAGGTTTCTACCTTAATTACTTTCTTGTACTTACGGATATTTGCAAGGGGTATAATCATAAGTATGTATTAATCTTGGATGGGGCGGTACATTAGCACAGGTTCACCCACACAACACTTAGCAAGTTAGAGAAGATTAATCAACTTTATGAAGCGAAAGCAGTTGACAGTCTTCCCATGTGTCCCCGGGAATGTTTGGTCATCTTAAGTAATACAACCGGCTTGTCCTTTGCTGCATAAAGGATTGGGCCACTTGCTGCATTTATTCCTACTGTCTTTTATTTACTCGTACTTTGTTTACTTGCTTTATCGAAAACCCCTAAAAATCCGTGTGCTCAGTATTTGCAGAGAATTCCTGATCCATACCACTAGCCAGCACCTTCTGCTCCTCGTTGGGTTCGACACTCTTACTTATCAAAAATACTACGATATACCCCCTATACTTGTGGGTCATCAAGACTATTTTCTGGCGCCGTTGCCGGGGAGGTAAGGTAAAATGTATTCACACCAGAGGATTAAAGAAGAAGAACCTCCCACGGCAAACGCCTATTTTCTGGCGCCGTTGCGAGGGAGTGAAGCGCTATTGGAGAGTGGAACTGGTAAAGGAAACTTATACTGTGAGTATTGTTTACTTCTGCTAGTTGCTTTATTTTCGTTATGGATAATTCGCTGAGTTTCTTATTTGGTAATGCTACTACCACTGCTAAGGTAGTAGATAAGCCACCGCCTACTGAGAATGATGATTTCAAAATACCTACAAGAATTATTGATCGTGTTATGGATAACTACTATGTTGGGGATGGAACTGTCCATCCCGGTGATCATTTGCTCTTTATACACGAATTATGCGGGTTGTTCAAGTGTGCAGGTATTACTACAGATCAAGTTAAGAAGAAGTTATTCTCATTATCACTGAAAGGAAGAGCTGAGGAATGGTATAAGCCGCTGAAGAATGGTCAAGCTCTGGAATGGGAGGAAATAGTGCCTCTCTTTTATTCAAAGTTTTATCCTCCTAGTGAGATTCATAAAGATCGGAATCAAATATACAACTTTTGGTCTCTTGATGGAGAAAGTACAGCCCAAGCTTGGGGGAGATTGAAGTTACTAATGCTCAAATGTCCCATTCATGAGCTCCCCAAAAATATTATTATCAACAACTTTTATGCAAGGCTTCATCTACATGATAAGGATTTATTGGATGCTTCTTGTGCTGGATCATTCACTCGCATGGAAGAAGAAGCTAAATAGGATCTTCTGGACCGTATTCAAGATAATGCTGAAGCTTGGGAGAATGACAAAGGTAGAAAGTCAGGTATAAATTATGATTATGAATGCACTGAATCTTTTATGGGAACTGATGACTTTCAAAATATTAAAAATGCTTATGGTCTAGATTCTCAAGCTATTGCTTCTTATTTTAAGGCTTTTGCTTCTTATATTGAAGTGCTTAAAAAGAAGTGGAATAAGCATCATGAACCTTATAAAGATATTGCTAAGAGTGTTCCTGCAAGAAATACTGAAGTTTATACTGCTAATCATGTCTTACCTGAACCTTATATTGAAAAAATACCTTTCCCAGTTAGGGTAAAGGAACATTCTATGATAGCTAGTATGGTTAATGAAAGTACAAGTAAAGATGTTGAACCTGATAAACAAATGGTTTATGAACCAATAATAGCAAATGTGAAAGACTTTGTCACTAAGTATGAAAAAGAGGGACACACTATCCTTTGTAAGGATACCTCTAATATTGTTTCACAGAGTATTGGTATGAGAGCTAGAATTCCTGTGTTTTCTGTTAGAATAAGTGATCATTGCTATGATGGTCCTTGTGATAGCTATATTGTTAAGTTTATGCATGATACTGAAAGTTACTATGAGAGAGGGAAAAGTGTTCTTATGTATCTCAATAATATCAAGTTTCCTCGTTTTATGCTGGAAATTTTTATGTTGCACATCTTTTGCCTTCTTATGCAAGTTGCCTCTAGTTTCAACAACTTGTTTGTTTACAAAATTCCCTTGCATAGAAAGTGGGATAGACTTAAATGTGTGTGTTTTTGTTGGAGATATGCCCAAGAGGCAATAATAAAAGTGGTTGTTATTATATCTTTGTGTTTATGATGAATGTTTGCATCCCATGCTATAATTGTATTATAAGGAAACACTAATACATGTGTGTTTTGTAAACATAAAAGAGTCCCTAGTAAGCCTCTTGTTAAACTAGCTTGTTGATTAATTGATGATCATGGTTTCCTGATCATGGACATTGGATGTCATTAATAACAAGGTTATATCATTAGGAGAATGATGTAATGGACACACACACCCATAGTAAGCGTAGCATAAGATCAAGTCATTAAGTTCACATTGCTATAAGCTTTCGATACATAGTAACCTAATCCTTCGACCATGAGGTTGTGTTAATCACCATCACCGGATGGGTACTTTGATGACATCAAACACCACTTCGTAACTGGGTGGTCATAAAGGTATCATTGGGTATTCTGAAAGTATGAGTTGAAGCGCATGGACCAAGATTGGGATTTGTCCATCCATATGACGGATAGATATGCTCTGGGCCCTCTCGGTGGAATGTCATCTAGTTAGCTTGCAAGCATGTGACTAGGTCACAAGGGATGGCATAACACGGAACGAGTAAAGAGTGCTTATCAGTAACAAGGTAGAACTAGGTATGGAGATACCGATGATCAAACCTTGGATGAGTAGAGTATCGCGTGACAAAGGGAATTGGTTTTCGTATGTTAATGGTTCTATCGATCACGAAGTCATCGTTGAGTATGTGGGAGCCGTTATGGATCTCCAGATCCCGCTGATGGTTATTGATCGGAGAGGCGTCTTCATCATGTCCACTTATTCACGAACCGTAGGGTGACACATAAGGTTCAAGTTGTTTTAAGTAGATATTGAATGTGCGTTGGAGACCGAATGTTGTTGAGTCTCGGATTGGATTCGGGACATCACGAGGAGATCCGAATTGTCCGAGAATAAGATTCATATAATGGGGATCATTTTCTAAGTTAGGAAATGTTCCAGAGTGTTGTATGGGGATTCTAGAAGGTTTGGAATGTTAGGAAGGTTCTAGAAGATATCTTGGAGTTTATTTGAAAACCGAGATAAGATAAGATAAGATAAGGGAGTTTAAAGGGGAAACTTGGGGGAAGGACTCTCCCCAAGCCTCCCTAGTGCTGCTCCTAAGGGGTGGGCCTAGGGTGGGAACCCTAGGCCACACCTCCTCTATATAGAGGGTTGAGGCGCCACCCTCCTTGCCCCTTCCCACTCCAAACCCTAGCCGCCTCTCTCTTCCTCCTTCCATCTGCTCCGGCTTAGGCGAAGACCTGCAGAAATCTCTACTCCACCACCACCACCACCACGCCGTCGTGCTGCTGGGATTGCGTGGAGAAGATCTACTACCTCCGCTGCTCGCTGGAACGGGGAGAGGAAGGTCTGCTTCGACTCCGCACGTGTGACCGTCTGCATGAAGCTGCCGTTAACGCCAGGAAGGATCGTCTACTCGATCTTGAGATCGGCAAGTGATCGACTACATCAACCACGAGATCCGATCTCGAACAAGGCTTTGGAAACTACAAGGGTTAGTACAGATCTATCTCGTTGCACATATCTAATAGATTAGATCTTGGCTTTTATCTAGATTAGATCTGGGTTTTGTTCGTTCTTGCGGTAGAAATTTTTTGTTTTCCATGCTACGAACCCATCAGTGGTATCAGAGCCAGGTCTATGCGTAGATCTGTTGCACGAGTAGAACACAATGGTGTTGTGGGCGTTGGTGCTCGTGCCGTCTTTTGCTGTGTGTACTTTGCATCTTGCGGTATGGTGGGATGAAGCGGCTCGGGCTAACATTACATGTCATCGCACATGAGACTTTGCTCCACGCTTGACGTGCAACTTGCTTTGCACAAGTGGCTTTGCGGGTGTATGTCTCTCCCATCATAGTATAGATCCAATCTACACTTTGCACTTGATAGCACTTGTATCAACGTTGTGGTTCAGTTTCGTAGGTAAGATTCGTTCTTATTCGAAAGCCCCAAACCACGTAAAACTTGCAAAGAAAATTAGAGGCGTCTAACTTGCTTTTGCAGGGGTTTTGTGATGTGATATGGCCATCATGTGATTGTGATTATATTTGATGTATGCAATGATTCTTGTTGTAATATGGCAACCGGCAGGAGCCTAATGGTTGTCTTTAATTCTGTTAAGACCTGCGTGTCTATTCATCTTGTAATAGCTTTATGCCAAGTAGTTGTAATAGTTGCTTGTGATGATGGACAACCAAGAAGCGGCGCCACTGACCTTGACGCAATGATGGTGATGATGGAGATCATGTCCGTGCTTTGGAGATGGAGATCAAAGGCACAAGAAGAAAGGGCCATATCATATCACACTAATTATGAATTGCCTGTGAAGTTAATCCTTTATGCATCTTGTATTGCTTAGATCGCGATGGTAGCATTATAAGATGATCCCTCTCACTAAATATCAAGTAATAAAAGTGCTAGTCCTTAGTTGGCACCGTTGCTAAGACTCGTCGTTTCGAAGCATCTCGTGATGATCGGGTGTGATAGATTCTACGTGTGCATACAACGGGTGCAAGCCAGATTTGCACATGCGGAAACTAAGGTTAATCTTGACGAGCCTAGCATGTACAGACATGGCCTCGGAACACGGAATACCGAAAGGTAGAGCACGAGTCATATGAGTGATATGATGAACATGAAGACTGTTCGCCGATGAAACTACATCTTCTCTCGTGAAGATCGGACTTGGTGTAGTGGACTTGGTTCGTGTAATCACTAAGACAATGTGAGGGATGTTGTTTTGAGTGGGAGTTCACCTAGTTAATTTAAGAATTAAAGTTGAACTCAATTTATCATAAACTTAGTCTAAACTACTTGCAAATTTGTTGTAGATTATGGCGAACCTCTCCATCAATTTCAATGCGTTCCTAGAGAAAGAAAAACTTAAGAACAATGGAAGCAACTTCACGGACTAGCTCCGTGGTCTGAAGATTGTCCTCAAGGCTGGTCAGATGACCTATGTGCTCGATGCACCGCTAGGTGACCCACCTGCAGAAGATGCCACCGATGACGTAAAAAATGTTTACGCCACTCGGAAAAATCATTACTCCACAGTTCAGTGTGCCATCCTGTACGGTTTGGAAACGGAGCTTCAGAAGCGCTTTGAGCACCATGACCCGTTCGAGATCATTAAGGAGCTCAAGCTCATTTTTGAGACTCACGCGACCGTGGAGAGCTATGAGGCCTCCGAAAAGTTCTTTACCTGCAAGATGGAAGAGGGAAGCTCCGTTAGCGAGCACGTGCTCACCATGTCTGGGCACGCAAACAAGCTCCAAGAGTTGGGGATAACGATTCCTAATGACTTAGGGATTCACCGTGTCCTCCAATCACTGCCACCGAGTTATAAGAACTTTGTGATGAACTACAATATGCACTGCATGAACAAGACGTTGCCTGAACTATCGTCCATGCTGAAAACTGCTGAAGTAGAGATAAAGAAGGAGCACCAAGTGTTGATGGTCAATAAGACCACCAATTTCAAGAAACAGGGCAAGCCTAAGAACAAGGGCAACTTCAAGAAGGACGGCAAGAAAGTTGCCGCACCTGCTAAGAAGCCCAAGGCTGGTCCTAAGCCTAAAACTGAATTCTTCTACTGCAAGGGTGCTGGTCACTGGAAGCGTAACTGCCCCAAGTACCTGGCAGATCTGAAGAATGGCAACATCAAGAAGAAAGGTATATTCGATATACATGTTATTGATGTGTATCTTACTAGTAATCGTAGTAGTGCCTGGGTATTTGATCTTTGGTTCGGTTGCTCATATTTGTAACTCAAACAGAGCTGCGGAATAAACGAAGACCGGCGAGAGGAGGTGACGATCTTGCGTTGGAAATGGCTCCAAGGTTGATGTGATCGCCGTCGGCACGCTCCCTCTACATCTACCTTCGGGATTAGTTTTAAATTTGAATAATTGTTATTTGGTGCCTGCGTTAAGCATGAACATTATATCTGGATCTTGTTTATTGCGAGACGGTTACTCGTTTAAGTCTGAGAATAAAGGTTGTTCGATTTATATGAGTAATATCTTTTATGGTAATGCACCTGAGATGAATGGTTTATTCTTACTGAATCTCGATAGTAGTGATACACATGTTCACAACATAGATGCTAAACGAACAAAACTGAATGACAATTCTACATACATGTGGCAATCGCTGCCTTGGTCACATTGGAGTGAAGCGTATGAAGAAACTCCATTCTGATGGACTTCTTGAATCACTTGATTTTGAATCACTTGAAAGATGCGAAGCATGTCTAATGGGGAAAATGACTAAGACTCCATTCTCTCGAATAATGGAGCGAGTTACGACTTATTGGAAATAATACATACCGATGTGCGGTCCAATGAGTGTAGCATCGCGTGGTGGATATCGTTATGTTCTCACTTTCACGGATGACTTAAGTAGATATGGGTATGTCTACTTTATGAAACATAAGTCCGAAACTTTCGAGAAGTTTAAGGAATTTCAAAGTGAAGTGGAAAATCATCGTAACAAGAAGATTAAGTTTCTGCGTTCAACGAGGTGAATATCTAAGTTATGAGTTTGGCATGCATTTAAAGAAATGTGGAATACTTTCGCAGTTGACACCGCCGGGAACACCACAGCGTAATGGTGTGTCCGAACGTTGTAATCGAACTCTCTTAGATATAGGTCGGTCTATGATGTCTCTTACAGATTTACCGCTATCCTTTTGGGTCTATGCATTAGAGACAGCCGCATTCACTTTAAATAGGGCACCATATAAATCCGTTGAAACGACACCGTACGAATTGTGGTTTGGTAAGAAACCTAAGTTGTCGTTCCTTAAAGTTTGGGGTTGCGAAGCGTATGTAAAGAAGTTACAACCTGATAAGCTAGAACCCAAAGCGGAGAAATGCGTCTTCATAGGATACCCTAAAGAAACAATTGGGTATACCTTCTATCATAGATCCGAAAGCAAAGTTTTCGTTGCCAAGAATGGATCCTTTCTTGAGAAGGAGTTTCTCTCGAAAGAAGTGACAGGAAGGAAAGTAGAACTCGACGAGGTTATTGAACCTTCTCTCGGGGTTGAGAGTAGCGCAGCACCGGAAGATGTTTTTGTGCCGCCTGCACCAATTGGAGAGGAAGCTCATGATGGTGATCATGAAACTTCGAACGGTTCTTGTTGAACCTCGCAGTCAACGAGGGTTCGTACCACTCGATTGGTATGACTCGCCTTGAACATCATGTTGGTGGACAACACTGATGACCCTGCGACGTATGAAGAAGCTATGGTGAGCCCAGATTCTGACAAATGGCTAGAAGCCATGAAATCCGAAATGGGATCCATGTACGAAAACCAAGTATGGACTTTGGTGGACTTCTGGGATGGCGTAAGGCTGTCGAGAACAAATGGATTTTCAAAATAAAAACAGATGCTGATGGTAATGTTACCGTCTATAAAGCTCGACTTGTCGCGAAAGGGTTCCGACAAATTCAAGGAGTTGACTACGATGAGACTTTCTCACCAGTAGCGAAGCTAAAGTCTGTGAGGATTTTGTTAGCAATTGCTGCATATTTTGATTATGAGATTTGGCAGATGGATGTCAAAACGGCGTTCCTTAATGGTGACATTGAGGAAGAGTTGTATATGGTACAAACCAAGGGTTTTGTCGATCCTAAAGATGCTGACAAGGTATGCAAACTTCAGCGCTCCATTTATGGACTGAAGCAAGCATCCCGGAGTTGGAATCAACATTTTGATAAAGTAATCAAAAACTTTGGATTTATATAAACTTATGGAGAAGCTTGTATTTACAAGAAAGTGAGTGGGAGCTCTGTAGCATTCCTAGTACTATATGTAGATGACATATTGTTGATTGGGAATGATATAGAACTTCTTAATAGTGTCAAAGTCTATTTGAATAATAGTTTTTCAATGAAGGATCTTGGCGAAGCGGCATATATTCTAGGCATCAAGATTTATAGAGATAGATCAAGACGCCTAATAGCGCTTTCACAAAGTACATACTTGGACAAAGTTCTAAAGAAGTTTAGAATGGAAGAGAGCAAGAAGGGGTTCGTGCCCATGTTGTCAGGTAAGACCTTGAGTAAGACTCAAAGTCCAGCTACGGCAGAAGATAGAGAGAAGATGAATAATATTTCCTATGCCTCGGCCATAGGTTCTATCATGTATGCCATGCTGTGTGCAAGACCGGATATAGCACATGTTGTTAGTTTGACTAGCAGATATCAAAGTGATCATGGAATGGAGCACTGGACAACGGTCAAGAATATCCTAAAGTACCTGAATAGGACTAAGGATATGGTTCTTTCTTATGGAGGTGATGAACAGCTTGTTGTAAACAATTACACTGATGCTAATTGGAACACCGATCCAGATGACTCGAAGTCACAGTCTGGATACGTATTTATTTTGAATGGTGCTGCAGTGAGCTGGAGGAGTGCCAAGCAAAGTGTTGTGGCGAAATCTTCAGCTGAATCGGAATACATAGCTGCTTTGGAGGCTGCACAAGAAGCCATATGGATGAAGGAGTTCATTACTGAACTTGGCGTGGTTCCTAGTGCGTTGGACTCGATGGCCATCTACTGTGACAACATAGGTGCCATAGCTAATGCACAGGAGCCAAGGTCACATAGCAAGCTGAAGCACATCAAGCTATGTTTCCATGCTATTCACGAGTATGTCCGAGATGGTGACATAAAGATTTGCAAAGTACACACTAATCTGAATGTGGCAGATCCGTTGACTAACCCTGACCCTAGAGCAAAGCATGACCAACACCAGAACGCCATGGGTGTTAGGTATATTACCATGTAATCTAGATTATTGACTCTAGTGCAAGTGCGAGACTATTGGAGATATGCCCAAGAGGCAATAATAAAAGTGGTTGTTATTATATCTTTGTGTTTATGATGAATGTTTGCATCCCATGCTATAATTGTATTATAAGGAAACACTAATACATGTGTGTTTTGTAAACATAAAAGAGTCCCTAGTAAGCCTCTTGTTAAACTAGCTTGTTGATTAATTGATGATCATGGTTTCCTGATCATGGACATTGGATGTCATTAATAACAAGGTTATATCATTAGGAGAATGATGTAATGGACACACACACCCATAGTAAGCGTAGCATAAGATCAAGTCATTAAGTTCACATTGCTATAAGCTTTCGATACATAGTAACCTAATCCTTCGACCATGAGGTTGTGTTAATCACCATCACCGGATGGGTACTTTGATGACATCAAACACCACTTCGTAACTAGGTGGTCATAAAGGTATCATTGGGTATTGTGAAAGTATGAGTTGAAGCGCATGGACCAAGATTGGGATTTGTCCATCCATATGACGGATAGATATGCTCTGGGCCCTCTCGGTGGAATGTCATCTAGTTAGCTTGCAAGCATGTGACTAGGTCACAAGGGATGGCATAACACGGAACGAGTAAAGAGTGCTTATCAGTAACAAGGTAGAACTAGGTATGGAGATACCGATGATCAAACCTTGGATGAGTAGAGTATCGCGTGACAAAGGGAATTGGTTTTCGTATGTTAATGGTTCTATCGATCACGAAGTCATCGTTGAGTATGTGGGAGCCGTTATGGATCTCCAGATCCCGCTGATGGTTATTGATCGGAGAGGCGTCTTCATCATGTCCACTTATTCACGAACCGTAGGGTGACACACTTAAGGTTCGAAGTTGTTTTAAGTAGATATTGAATGTGCGTTGGAGACCGAATGTTGTTCGGAGTCTCGGATTGGATTCGGGACATCACGAGGAGATCCGGAATTGTCCGGAGAATAAGATTCATATAATGGGGATCATTTTCTAAGTTAGGAAATGTTCTAGAGTGTTTGTATGGGGATTCTAGAAGGTTTCGGAATGTTCCGGAAGGTTCTAGAAGATATCTTGGAGTTTATTTGAAAACCGAGATAAGATAAGATAAGATAAGGGGAGTTTAAAGGGGAAACTTGGGGGGAAGGACTCTCCCCCCAAGCCTCCCTAGTGCGCCGGCCCTAAGGGGTGGGCCTAGGGGTGGGAACCCTAGGCCACACCCCTCCCTCTATATATAGAGGGTTGGAGGCGCCACCCTCCTGCCCTTCCCACTCCAAACCCTAGCCGCCTCTCTCTTCCTCCTTCCATCTGCTCCGGCTTAGGCGAAGCCCTGCAGAACTCTCTACTCCACCACCACCACCACGCCGTCGTGCTGCTGAAATTGCGTGGAGAAGATCTACTACCTCCGCTGCTCGCTGGAACGGGGAGAGGAAGGTCTGCTTCGACTCCGCACGTGACCGTCATGAAGCGCTTAACGCTACGGAAGGATCGTCTACTCGATCTTGATATCGGCAAGTGATCGACTACATCAACCACGAGATCCGATCTCGAACAAGGCTTTGGAAACTACAAGGGTTAGTACAGATCTATCTCGTTGCACATATCTAATAGATTAGATCTTGGCTTTTATCTAGATTAGATCTGGGTTTTGTTCGTTCTTGCGGTAGAAATTTTTTGTTTTCCATGCTACGAACCCATCAGTTTTTGCTTCTTAATGCTCTCTTTCACTTCAATTCATATCCCTATGAGAGCTTCTTCAAAATTATCATGCCCATCTTAATGGCTATAAAGAAAGAGCTTTATGGGAGACAACCCAATTTGTTTTTGCTTTTAGTTTGTTTTTGTTTCTTTGAGTCTTGGAAGTTATTACTTTGGTAATAACCGCTCCTTATCCGTTTTGTTTGGTTTTTGTATCAAGATCAACCTCTAATGAGAGAGAAGTAATATTTGGGGAAGTTGCTGTCCCGAAACGGATTTTTGTGCTTCACCGTAAAAATTCGTGAAAGATCTCTGTATGTCGGATTGAGCTGTAATGTTTTGTGCTTCTGCCCCAGGTTGTTATTTAACTTTCGTTAGTTTTGCACTTTTTGATTTGAGCAACAGAAGATTTTCGAAAAAATTGATCTTTACCTGCTGGTCTGTTTTGACAGATTTAGCCACTCTTGCATTTGCTTCTTTATTCGATTTCCTTTTTGAATTCTTTTTGGGTTTTCGGAAGGAGTTGGTACAGTAGCTTATGTTTTTATGGTTTTCAGTTGAAGTTCAACTCAAAAGGTTTTATCACTTAACTTATACTAATGTTGCTAATGAGAAATGTGTGAAAGAAATTTCCAAGTAGTGGAGATAATGGTGTAATGATAAAGAGAAAGGTTTTATGACTCAAGTAATAAGTGTATAAGATGAAGATATTGATGTTATTCAAGTGGTGACTCCGGAAGAATCTACTAGATACCAAATTCAGAGACCTACAGAGTCCGTTTTCAAATAGGTAACAGTTCTGTTAAGAAAAGTTTCGCGAAAATACTATCCAACTATATTTTTGCAGTTTTTAGTCAATAAGGAAAGCTACGAAGCGAAAAAGGGACAGAAACGGAGCCAGGGTGGCTCACACCACCTTGTGGCGCGAGCCCACCCCTGGCCGCGCCACCAGGTGGTGAGTCCACCCCGGACTCCGCCTCCGAATCGTTTTCTCCCAGTACCTTCCTTTTGATATGAAACTTCGTAATATATAACCCCTCGGATCTTCCGAGGATCGTATATCGTGTTTTCGTCATGTTTTTGTTTCAATTTGTTTCTGCGAGGACATACTCTTTGAAAGTTTAGAAGCACCATGGTGTCTGCCAAGGATAAAGGGAAGGAGCCTATGGAGGAAGACCTCCAAGACCTCGGAAAGGAGAAGGAGATCAAGAGTGAAGGTGGAGAGGAGCAGGGCCAACATCTGCACACCGGCACTACCATTGCAAGCATTGGAGTGGTGACGAAACCTGCCAGGATTAGAAGGACTGCACGGATGCAGACTGGGGGAAAAACTCCTCGTCATAGTTTGGCTCCACGGTCACTTCCCCCACACACCAAGAATCCTTCCCATACCTTTATCCATAACCATGCAGGAAAAGAAGACTCCAAGAGGGAAAAGCAGAAAGAGAATAGCAAGAGCTGGAATTCTCAACACGACATGATCATGAGCCGCATTGAGCAAAACTCACAGCTGATTCGTAGTCTCACCTTCGAGATTGAGGACTTGGGAAAATTGATCAAAGAGCTCATCGAGAGGATACCACCACCACCAAATGAGTAATTCGTCATCAGGTTTGGCATCCCCTTGGTTTGTTCCAAGCCTGGGGGAGTGCCGCGGTATCACATCACTATCTTCTATCTTTTTACCTTTTTAATAGAGTCATATCATGAATAGTGGAGTTATTATGTAGTATGGTTTGCATTATGGAAGTGTCCCCTCTCTCGTTAGATATGTATACCTTGGTGTGAGTTGCCGTTATGGAATATTAATGAGAAGTTCTATCGTTCACTCTTTTTGCATAGCTTATATTAGTTTTCAATTCGTGGTTGTATGATTGATCTTGTTGTTAGTATTGGTATCACTTTGGGATCATCGAGTTAATTTAGTTGGTTTTGGCAAACCTGGCTCGGTCAGTAGCACACTATTTTTGAGAGTTGAAAGAAAAGATAGAAGTACTCTAGAGAAAAATAATTTCATCATCTTTCTTTCTTGATTTGCTCATAAGTCTAGTATTCTCTAGTTAAGATATTTTGTGCTTCCAAGGAAGATTGCATGTTTGTCTTTATCGTTTGTATGTTTGTTTGTTTCCTTTAACTCTTGTACTTGCTACCCAGCCTTGCTAGCCAAAAACTTGTACTGAGAGGGTATTCTTCTCGTGCATCCACCTCCTTTAATCCAAAACCTTTGTCATTCGTGTCCACCATACCTACCTGGTAGCATTATTGCTATTCCAAGTAAATTCTTGTTTTATCTACCTCCCAAATTAAACTGGTTATGTGAAAATTAGTGATTAAAGCTCTCACGAACTTGATGGCACACTTTACTTTCTTGCATCTAATAAACTTGAACCATTGGGTCCTTCTTTGTTGCGTATATGCTTGTGCTTTATGAGTTGGTACTTGTACCTAGTTGATATCATGTTCTTTTGCTTATGGATCCCGACGGTGTGAAATAAAAGTGGAACTTGTAAGATCATGGAGTTTATATGTGTGTTAGAGAAACGCCTGGGCCACTAGCCTAAGCCATGCCTAATCATGGTGGAAACTTGCAGCATAACTATAGTGAGCATTCTATGAAGCATCCTCAATAAAAACCTATGCAAATAGCAAATAAAAGATCTGATATGCTCCATTTGCTTCCTTGTCATTTTGATTATGGGATAGCTCCCGTGTCATGTGCAAGGGGTACCCTGTTGGCGGTTCTTAATGATACACATGTATTTACAATGACAAGAGCTTGCACGTGACTAAAGTTGAGTAGCATGAGGTTCGGTACTCATAAGTAAGGGGCATGGGACTCCAATTTATAACTTGTCAAGCATATCCTCTTAGTTGTGTCACTTTAACCTTAATCATCAAAAGATGCCTATGATAGGGGAAATGAGAGCTGAAAGCTAGTAAGTACCAAAAATTATGGTACTTATAGCTTTCAGCTCTCATTGCCCCTATCATAAGCATGTTGAAGTGATTAAGGTTAAAGTGAACAAACTATGGTGTACATGCTTGACGAAGTATAAGTCAGAAATCTCATGTCCCTTGTATACGAGGGCCGCTCCTCATGCTACTCAAGTTTAGTCACCGGTAAGTTCTTGTCATCGTAAGTACATGTGTATCATAGAGAACCGCCAATGGGGTACCCCTTGCCCGATGATACGGAAGAATCCCCATATCAAAATGACAAGGCAAGCAGACAACGAGCATCTCAGCATTGTTCTTATTTACCATGGGAATATGGTGCTTTTTTCTCTCTTTCCTCTTTTCATAGTATCTCTTTTTTTCCTTTTTCTCTCTTTTTTTCTCAATATAGGACTCCTTTTTTTATAAGGAGAATGCTTCAGAGACAGCTCATTATGGTTACGCTGCAGGTTTCCACCATGTCAGCATGGATTAGACCAGCGGCCCAGGCGTTTCTCTAACACATATACATAACTCCATGGACTTACAAGCTCCCCTTTCATTTCACACCGACGACATCCATATACAAAAGAGCATGATATCAACTAGGTACAAGTACCAAGTGCAATGTTGAAAGTGTTCCCCATGAAAGCATGGTTCTGCTAATTCCCAACAAATAAGTGCAAGCATATACAACATAGAAGACACAATGGTTCAAGTTTATTAGAGGCAAAAAGTAAAGTGCGCCATCAAGTTCGTGAGAGCTTTAATCACTAGTTTTCTCATAACAAGTGGAAGGTAAACAAAAGCATGAATGTACTTGGAATAGCATAATCTAGTAGGTACGTATGGTGGACTCTTTGGAATAACTTGATTTAGGTAGTTAGATGCATGAGTGGAACTCATACTTTGTTGTGGAGGCTAGCAAAAGACTCGGAGCGACAAACTAAGAGAGCAATAATGGCCATAATCATGCAGAGCGACAAAACATCATTTATCAAAGCATAAAGTGATACTACAAGTTGAAAACTAAAGGATCATAAAGGCTATGGTGACTTGAGATAGTCATAACATGGTGTGAGCATGTGCCAAGTCAACCCAAATAAAGCATCAAAGGAGAATACCACTATACTATGCTTTAATATGCTAAAACAACGCATGATTCATCCAAGGCACATTAAGCAATCTCAATTGTTTATAACAAGTCATGCTACAGCAAAGAATACTAAGCATAAAGCCAAAACAATATCAAGCATGGCATGACAAAGCATAGGCCACAGTCAAAAACGAGCTCTTTTTACCACATAAGTATGAACTTTCCTACTCTTTTCCAAACAAAACCAAACTATTTGCAAACCAAATGTATGAAAGAGGGGGTCCAACCAATTTATTCAGAAAATAAGAAAACCAAGCAAACTAAAAACCAAAACAAAAACGAAAAAGAAGACGCTCCAAAAAAAACACAACTGTGCATGAAACAATAAAAATGAAGTGTTTGGAAGAAACCTGGAATTTTTATTGATGAAGAAGGGGATGCCTTGGGCATCCCCAAGCTTTGATGCTTATACTTCTTGGATGTTTCTTGGGGTGACATGCGTGGCATCCCCAAGATTGAGCTTTAGTCCATCCTTCATCTCATTACTCATTCCTTCCATACACCTGAAATTTTTCCTTCATACAAAACTTCATACAATCTCATTAGCAACATTAGTGCACTTAAGATAAATAAGTCTTAAAGTTCAGTTATAACACCAAATAAACTTCCATTAGAACACTAGCTACTGTAGCACTTCCCTCAAAAAGCTCAATTCCCCAAAAGAACTCAAGAAGGAACCAACAAGAAGCAAATGCAGAAAATGGCAGAAATCTGTCAAAACAGACCAGCAGGTAAAGACGAATTTTTTCGAAGACCTTCTGTTGCTCAAATCAAAAAGTGTTTAACTAACAAAAGTTAGATAACAACCTGGGTCAGAATCACAAAAAATTACAGCTCAATCAGACATACAGAGCTCTCTCACTAATTTTTACGGTGAAGCACAAAAATCTGTTTCGGGACAGCAACTTTCCCAATCATTACTTCACTCTCATTAGAGGTTACTATTGGCACAAAAAGAAAATAAAAAGGATAAAGAGTGGTTATTACAGAGATAATAACTTCCAAGACTCATCTAAAACTTTTGGGTTACCTTCCAATAAGTACTTTTCTTTAACGCCTTTAAGTTAGGCATAAGAAGCAAAGAAAGAATCAAGTGCTCTCAAATGAAGAAGCATTAAGACCAAATTTTGTTTTCATAGGAGAAGCAAAAGAAATCTTTTCTCTCTTTTTAGGGAAGTGTTCTATACCTTTCTTGAGTGGGAGTTGATATTTAATGGTGCCTTCTTTCATATCAATAATGGCACCAACAGTTCTAAGAAAAGGTCTTCCCAAAGTAACAGGACAAGAAGCATTGTATTCAACATCCAAAACATAGAAATCAATGGGGACATAGGAATCGTTAACCATAATAAAAACATCATTAAGACTCCCCATGAGTTTCTTTTTAGCATTAGCATCAAGTGGGACATTCAAATAACAATCTTCAAGAGGAGGCAAATCAAGCATATCATAAATCCTTCTAGGCATAATAGAAACACTACTATCAAGATCACACAAAGCTTTGAAATCAAAGTCATTCACTTTCATATTAATGATGGGCTCCCAACCATCTTCTTGCTTTATAGGAATAGAAGCTTTATGTTTTATCTTTTCTTCTTTAATCTTTATGAGAGCATCAGTAATGTGTTTTGTAAAAGCCATGTTCATAGCACTAGCATTAGGACTTTTAGCAAGCTTTTGTAGGAACTTAATAACTTTAGAGATATTGCAACCATCAAGATCAAAATCAACTTTATCATCTAAAGTATTAGAACTATTACTAGCCTCAACGCTAGTGGTGGTAATAGTAGAAACACTATTGTTTCTAGCAATTTCATCTTCTCTTTCCCACTTAGCATGTAATTCAGCTAATAGTCTAACATTTTCATCAATTCTCACTTGTATAGCATTAGTAGCTGCAAAGGGATTATCATTAGTTTCAGGTTTAGCAGCCATTTTATTAATCAATGAAGATTGAGCTTCAGACAAAGATGATATATTTCTTTCAGCATTAGAGAGTTTCAATTGTAAACTAGGAATTTCCCTATTTAGACTCTCAAGTTGATGGCTAATGTTCTTCAAAATGATAGATTGTTCCTCTATAGTTTTAGTAAATAGTTTATTTTGCTCATATTGCATTTGCATGAAGTTTTTAGTGGCTCTTTCAACTTCTAAAATTCTTCCTTCACTCGGTAATTTAGGTTTACCATTATAGCCATAAGTATTACTAGGAGGGTAGGGCCTATAATTGTTGTTACCAAAATTGTTCCTATAAGCATTATTACCATAAGCATTGTTGCCAAAATTGCTATTTCTTATGAAGTTCACATCAACTTGCTCTTCTTGAGCAACCAAAGAGGCTAAAGGAACATTATTTGGATCAATATGGGCTTTCCCATTAACAAGCATAGACATAATAATATCAATCTTATCACTCAAGGAGGAGGTTTCCTCAACAGAATTTACCTTCTTACCTTGTGGAGCTCTCTCAGTATGCCATTCAGAATAATTAACCATCATATTGTCCAGAAGTTCTGTTGCATCACCCAAAGTGATGGTCATAAAGGTACCTCCAGCAGCTGAATCCAATAGGTTCCTTGAAGAATAGTTCAATCCTGCATAAAAAGTTTGGATGATCATCCAAGCAGTCAGTCCATGAGTGGGACAATTCTTTACCAAAGATTTCATTCTTTCCCAAGCTTGAGCAACATGCTCATTATCAAGTTGTTTAAACTTCATTATTTCACTTCTCATGGATATAATCTTAGCAGGAGGATAGTATTTTCCAATAAAAGCATCTTTGCATTTAGTCCAAGAATCAATACTATTCCTAGTTAAGGAATTCAACCATTCTTTAGCTTTTCCTCTCAAAGAGAAAGGAAACAATTTCAGTTTAATAATATCACCATCTATATCCATATGCTTTTGCATCTCACAAAGTTCAACAAAGTTATTTAGATGGGAAGCAGCATCTTCATTACCAATACCAGAAAATTGCTCTCTCATAACAAGATTGAGTAAAGCAGGTTTTATCTCAAAGAAAGTATTTTCAGCCACAGGTGGAGCAATAGGTGTGCTCATAAAATCATTGTTGTTGGTGCTAGTGAAGTCACACAACTTAGTGTTTTCAAGAGTAGTCATTTTTTTGGGTTTTCAAATAAGAAAGCAAACTTGTAAAACTATTTTTTTTGTGTTTTTTGAAGAACAAAACAAGCAAACAAAGCAAAAAAGAAACTAAGCAGAACAAAAACAACAAAGTAAAGAGATTGGTTATGAGGGACTCCCCTTGTGAAGATGTCCTTGACTCCCCGGCAACGGCGCCAGAAAAATGCTTGATGGCTCGTGGTTGATGTCGAGCTCGTTGGGAACCCCAAGAGGAAGGTATGATGAGCACAGCAGCAAGTTTCCCTCAGTTATGAAACCAAGGTTTAATCGAACCAGTAGGAGCAAGGAAACACCCCAAAGGTGTTACTAGCTGAGCTTTGGCAGGCGCACTACCGGTGCTAGTAGCAACGTGGAGACCTGCACAACACAACCACAGAACTTTGTCCCCAACTTGCGATGAGGTTGTCAATCTCACCGTGTTTTACGGAAAACAAAGGATTAAACGTATCGAATGGAAAGAAGTAAAAGTTTGCAGAAAGTAAACACAAAGCAGTAAAAGATTGTAGATTGTATGTAAAAGACAAGGACCGGGATCCATAGTTCACTAGAGGTGGCTCTCCTTAAGATAGATAACATGCTAGGTGAACAAATTACAGCGGGGCAATTGACAAACACCGAGAAAGCAATACATGCATATACTAATCATCTTGACTCCTTTGAGACTTGATTGGGCATTACAACATAATACATAGAGCGCCATCCAACTGCATCTATGACTAATAATCCACCTTCAAGTTATCATCCGAACCCCCTCCAGTATTAAGTTGCAAGCAACAAATTATTGCTTTACGACATGCGTGTAAAGTAAACAATGCGATTGTTCTATGAACAAAGGATTGTTGTTTTCTCCCTAGTAGCAACATCACATCTAGTACCTTAGAGATTTCTGTCACTTCCCCAGATTACCAGAGGCATGAACCCACTATCGAGCATAAATACTAACTCTTGGAGTTGCTAGCATCTACTTGGCCAAGATAGCTACTAAAACCAGAAAGCATGCAAGATCACAAATAACAAAGACATGATAGAATCAATAATCAATCTGAAATAGCATCTCAATATCCATCGGATCCCCGCAAACACAACATGTATGAATTACAAATAGATGATCTTGATCATGAACGGAGCTCACAAGATCTAAACATGAAAGCACAAAGGAGGAGAACCAGCCATCTAGCTACTACATGGATCCGTAGTCCAAGGATGAACTATTCACGCATCACACCAGAGGCTTGCATGGTGATGAAGAAGGCCTCCAGGGTGAATTCCCCTCTCCGGCAGGGTGCCGGGAAGAGCTTCAGATCCCTCCCGATCTAGGGATGGAGATGATGGCGGCTACAGACTCTTTCGTGGATTTTTGATCGGGTACTTAGGGTTTTCATCCCGAGGGTAATATATAGGCGGAAGGAGAGGCCGAGGGGGTGCTAGGGCTAGCCTCACCACCCCCTGGCGCGGGCCAGGCTGGGCCGCACGGCCAGGTGGTGTGGTGGCCCCTGGTCCCTCTCCGTCTTGTATTCTGGCACTTGATCACTTCCGGGAAAATAGGCACTTTGGCTTTTGTCCCGTCCAATTCCGAGAATATTCATTTTCTGACTTTCCTGGAACCAAAAACAGCAGAAAACAGGCAGCTGGCACTGTGGCTCTTGTTAATAGGTTAGTCCAAGAAATCATATGAAAAGTACTTCAAAGTGTGGACAAAACACAAGAAAGTGGATAAAACCAAGCATGGAACATCAAAAATTATAGATACATTTGCAATGTATCATGGTGTACTTCTTCTAGTGGTGTCATATAAACGTCGACTATATGACACTTCACCTATATGGGCCTAGGGGAATGCATTGTGTATTTGGCTACTAATCGTAGGGGTTGCCAGAGTGATAGAAACCTGAACCCCCGTTAGGAAACCATTGCACAAGGGACGTAAGGGTCTTAGAGTTTAAAGTTGTGGTTAGGTTTCTATCTTAATTACTTTCTTATACTTACGGATGTTTGCAAGGGGTATAATCACAAGTATGTATTAGTCTTGGATGGGGCGATACATTAGCACAGGTTCACCCACACAACACTTAGTAAGCTAGAGAAGATTAATCAACTTTATAAAGCGAAAGCACTTGACAGTCTTCCCATGTGTCCCCGGGAACGTTTGGTCATCTTAAGTAATACAACCGGCTTGTCCTTTGCTGCATAAAGGATTAGGCCACTTGCTGTATTTATTCCTACTGTCTTTTATTTACTCGTACTTTGTTTACTTGCTTTATCGAAAACCCCTAAAAATCCGTTTGCTAAGTATTTGCAGAGAATTCCTAATCCATACCACTAGCCAACACCTTCTGCTCCTCGTTGGGTTCGACACTCTTACTTATCGAAAATACTGCGATACGCCCCCTATACTTGTGGGTCATCAATAAGCGAGCTATAAGTTAAAATCTAACTACAATGCATGCTCCTAGACACTTTGTGAGGGTGGGAAGTTGGCCAGGATCACACATTAATAAAATAGCACATCTTTATAGCTAACTATTACACACGTTGGATATATGGATGACTATAAATGACATGGTGTTACCATCGTACAATTGATTTACTGAGGATCAAACAATCACATCACGATGATGTCATTGAGATTTGTTAACGCGGTTAGAAGGATTAGCCTACACCAGGGGCATAATTAAGGCACTCCCCCTTCTAATACCGCAACCAATGGTCGCCCTGGCGCTGGCTTCCTAAGTGCATGGTGCTATCAAGTTGGCGTGTGTTACATTGTTTGGCACCCCGTATTTTATAGGAGTCCTATGTTACCGGTGTCCGACTCCAATACAACTCGTATCCTATCCACACTACAACATAAGTCCAAACCTAACCCAACTCATATGTAATATTCGACACAAACTCAACAAGCTTCAGCTTGGCGTATATTTTCCACCACCTTGAATTCGTCCAACGTCAAAATTTCCATATACTATGAACTTGGTTATCTTCCACCGGTTTCGTGCTACTTCGGAGTCCATGTGGCTCCACCTGCAACTGTAGTCCATTATTTCCGTTCAACATAGACCCGGTCCTGAGATTCAGAGGCCCGGGGCGAACCTGGAACTCAGGGCCCCTTAGAAATAAACATAGAGAAAAACTGAAATATGCATATAAAATAGTACATTACACTTAAACATCAAAAAGTGGTATGCATATACGAAATATTTCCATATATACATAGTACGGCGATCATCATGACAAAGGTATTGGATCATCGTGACAAAATTGTATAGAGGAGAGACAAGTTAGTTGCATACCTTCTCTATATCTCCGCGCTGTCACTTTTGGGGTAGCGTAGTCGCTACTGACTCCGAGGGAGTCTATGATGAAATGCAGTACGAATTCTAATTATATTGTAGCGAAAAGGGATTTGTTAATTTTCATCTTACCACTCAAGTTCATTAACAAACTTAGGCCATCTCAGGCCCTAAGTTGTTCAAAAAAACAGAGCAGATACTTTTAAGCGGTTAGCATTTTGCTTAAACATCTCACATTGGTTCGGACCTAGCTTTGCAAAGAAAAGAAAAAAGATTGACTGATTTCCTCTTCCTTGCGGTTTCTCTCTTTCTCCAAACTCAACCAATTATTTCATCTAAATTCATGAAAAAGGGATGCCTATTCTGATTGAGTATCAGCAAAAATGAAATATCTAAACTAGCTTACGTCTATACCTCTCATTTTCCTTTTGATAATTAAGTCCCACGGTGTCCTGATTTTACGTCTACATATCCTATTTACCAACAATGGAGTAGAGAGAAGAGCATTTTCTACGGAATACCTTGAGGTTCCGGAGCTGGTAGTGCTCCCTCCGTTTCAACATAGATGTCGAAAATGTATCAAAATTTGGATGTAACTTTAAATAAACTTGTGGTATCTATTTTAAGACAGAAGAAGTATTTCATTTTTTCCTATTTGATTGGAACTGAGTCCCATCCAACACACGAGACAAGACCTGGTTCTCCACCGTCCAGCACATAGCTGCCATGGTTACTCTCTCCTGCAGATGCGATAAGGATTTTGGAGGTCAATCGTCGTTGGCTGGTCCATCGATTTTCTCCTACCAACCTTCCTTACTTTTTTTTCCTAGCACAACTGCACAAGCGACCAAGCCCTCCCGTACGATAGGTTCATAGGTTTACTAACTTGGACCAGGACCTTAGAGCAACTCTAGAAGATACAGTAAAAGCCTAAAAACTATAAAATAACAGCCCGGTTTTCAGTTTTGCGCGAAAAAACTGCCCCGGGCAGATCCCGTAAATACATCCAACCCGTAAAAAAAATTACAGTCCGCGGAGAAACCCTCGTCTCGACCCCTAGATACAAGGGTTGTGAGGGCGACCCGAGTGCGGCATGTACTACGAGAGCCCTTCGTGTGAGAGGGACATTTCAGCTCCCCCTTTCCCGCTTCCGCACCGCCGCCGATGATCTCTCCTCCCCTTTTGCTCTCCAGCACCGCCGCCCATCAGATCCGAAGCCATGGACCCCACCAAGCTTCCACCCGCCACCGGTGCAGCCACGCAACCTCTTCCCGCAATGTCCGCCGCTAGATTTGCCTCCGGTTCCCCCATCGTTAGGTCGGTTGCCCCCATGATTGCCGGTAGCGGCAAGGCAAAGCGGAAGCGGCTGGGCGTCCCGGCAACCGCGGTCGCCTCGGCGCCCAAACCACAAAAGTCCGTGCAGGCAATGAAGAAGATGAGGCGAGTGGTGCACCATGGTAGCCTCCCACTCGTCGCCCAGCATCCGCCCGTCGATGCCCAGCCCCCGCTGGTCGCAAGGTATGAACTCTGTCCTCTCGCCATGCCATGCATGAAATTGGAGTTACTTTTCTTATGCAAGTTGTACGTGATGTAGCTATGATGATCACCAGGACACTACCTCCTATGCCAACCTTCTTAACGAGAGCACAATCGACATTACCGAGCGGCAACTCGAATTTGACGATGGTAATGATGATGAAGAAGTGGACGATGCGGAGGCTGAATTGGAAGAGATCAAAGAGGAGATGTTCGGCGAAGCCAAAGCGCATACCACCAAGAAGAAATGAGTGATGAAATACACCGAGATCGAGGATACTTGCTTGGTCCAGGCATGGTCACAAGTGTCCATCGATGCGGTGACTGGCATGGACCAGACCGGCAAACGCTACTGGCAGTGGATCGAAGATAAATTCTTAAAACTTATGCCTTGTGTTTCCCAGCCGGTCTATCGGTCCTACCGATCACTGCAAGGGCGATGGGATGTGATTAAACCGGCATGCAGCCGTTGGGCCGGAGCTATGGAGCAAGTGCATCAAAATCCTCCAAGTGGCATTAGCATCGACGAATATGTGAGTTAAATGTTCATCTCTTTTTGCCATTGTAGGAACTACCCAAGTGGATCTATGGATGTGATGATCTTCCTTTTCTCATTGTAGGAACGTGTTGCCAATATGCGGTACAAGGCAATGAAGGGATCGATGGATAAGTACTTTCAACTTCAACATTGTTGAAAGTTGCTTGAGCATATTCCAAAATGGACTTTGAGAGACCAAGAGGCACCATCTTAGAAAGGGGCAATGAAGGAAATGGATGATGCTAGTGATGTGGAGGATGGAGGAAGGAACAAGGGAAAGCCGGATGGCAACGAGAAGGCAAAGGAGAAGATCAAGCTTGAAGCCAGAGCATCATCTTTGAGGGACAAGATCGATGACATGGTGAAGTCAAAGGAATGCTTGATGATGAAGATGTTAGAGGCAAAGATGATGATGAATGACAAGAAGATCATCATGAAGGAATCAAGGAGGGTCGCAATCCAAACTAATGCCAAGTACAAAGTCGAGCTAGAGGATAGGAAGGTCAAGATAAAGGAGGCCAAGGTCATGAAGGAGCACATGGATGAAGAGAAGGATATCAGATGATGGATACCTCGAGGATGAATCCGCAACAATTGGAGTTGCATCAAATGATGATTTCGAACATCTTGGAGAGAAGAAGGCTGGCGTGTCAAGGCGGTGGCGTAGTAGGTGGTGCATCGACAAGTGGCCTAGGTGAGTCTCCGATGGATGGTGGTGATGGAGGTGTCTCTGATGAGCTCGGAGGTGATGCTATGCAGGGCCGGATACACGACCAGGGCAACAAGGGCCATGGCCATGGGTGCAGGAAAAAATTCGTCTGCTATTCTAGTGACTACCTAGTTCGGTCTATCTCCCGGACGACCCTGCCTGCCTCCACCCCTGCGGCTCTCGGAGTGCACGCGTCGCCATACCCTGCATCAGTGGCCACCGCCTCCTGCGACCTGTGGTCTTGCCCCCTCGGCTCCTTTCGCGTCGCCTGTTTTCGTGGCTTTTGCTCGACCTCGACCTCCTCTGCCGGTCCGCCCTTAACTCCATCTGTAGTTCCTCTCATTGGATAATTTAGGAATTAGTAGTTTCTTGTTTTAGGAATAGAGGATAAATAACTCGTGTGTGCTTCAAATTCAGTGATTGTGGTATGGTTTAACACTTGTTTGTAATTGATTTAATGTTTTAGGAACAGAAGATGAAAAGATATTTTCCATCGATCGAATTAGCAAATGCATATGGTACGAGTGAGTTTGTACTATCTTCCCAATTACTATTTCTAGTTTTTAGTCAAGGATGGATTTAAAAATATATGTCCATGTTTGCTACCATATTAAATTTTATGTGATATTACAAGAGTTTTCTTTTAGTAGTTTTTTAGGCTTAGTTTTTGGCCCAGGGCTTGCTCCAATCCTGACTCCGCCACTGATGCTATGGTTGGATGATCCCCTTGCTTAACGAGTTAAAACCCTAGTTTGGCTCGATTCGATAAAAACTCGAGTTGGCTCGATAATCTTGATAAAATCATTAGTAACTTGACAGTGTAATTGTTATCACATAACCAACTGAACAGGTACGGGATAAAAAGAGAGGCAACGCGGCAGCGGCTCAGACCCATCTAGGGTTTTATCTCCCTCGCCGGTGACGCAGCCGTTCCGCTCCGTCTCCATTGGCCTTAGGGCCTTGGAGGCATGGCAGACCAAAGGCTCTCGCCGGCGAGAGGGTTCTCGTTTTTAGGCTATTTTACAGTGTCTTCTTCGGAATGTTGAGGCAGCAGCTACATCTTGAAGTCAGAAATAAGATACTCCTCGCTCTATCCTCGCTTCGGTGGTGCATCTAGCGCCATCGAAGAGCGCGTGGAGTCTTATGTCCGGTGGATCTCTTGGGATCTGTTCGTGTTTTGTATCCATTGGTGTCGTTCAAGGTCAGTCTCTTCCGATCTACGATTCTCATCTTCGGTGATGGTTGTTGCTCTGGTGCGCTGGTCTTTTGGGACCTTAGCACGATGACTTCCCGTCTGTCTAGTATAACAAGCTCTACTACGACAAGCTTTGTCTGGCTCCGGTGATGGAGGGGCAAGGACAACGGCGCGCCTTCGGCTCGTGCTAGTGTCTGTAGTCGTCGCTAGGTGGTCCAGTGACCTAATTGTAATTTTTATTACTTTTAGAACTCTGTACTGTTGTTGATGATTATTAATAGATCGGTGAAATTTTGCAAAAAAAAAAAACTTGACAGTGTAATTAATTATTCATGGTGCAATATTAGAAGAAGGATGTTTCACTCTTGATGCCTCTTTGTGTAGAATTTGGAGATTTTTACCAGAGGTAGAGATCTTGGTATTTTTAGTATGCCTAATCTATAAACTATCACATCAACGTATAGATATTAATGAGTTTATAGATTACTCGCAACTCAACTCATTGAACTCATTAATATTTTTTCGAAATGGGTAAGACTCATTAAGATAACGAGCTAAAAAAGTCCAACTCAACTCAACTCTTTAGTGTCCGAGTTTGAGCGGACTTAAGCCGAGTTTTCGAGTACTCGTTCAGCTCACGAGTTTCGAGTTTTATTTCCACCCCACGCAATGGGTGACTGATCGCACAAAAATTAAACTGTCGCGACTAGTGGCATGAATTGGAAGCAGGACGACTCCCTCCTTGCGTCGGTGGCTCTGGGTGCCCCGTGCACACGACGACGACCAACACGTCGCTCTAGCTAACAGTGTTAATTGAACGGTGCCACTGCTAACACTAATAGGTAGGTACGCACGTCACGTTGATGTCGGTCTCGACTATATGAAAAAATCTCACACAGCTAGCCACTCGTTCGCACCGTGCACGTCTGGATATTTAAGCAGCGCCAGTGTCGATTGATGGATCGATTGCTCGCAGAAGCTTCTTCGTTTGATCGCGATACCGTAGAGATGGAACCTTGCATGTGGTACTACGGCAAACTCGTTCAAACAATAGGGATCTCATCATTCAAAATCATCTGTCCCCTACTCGTAAGCTCAGCACAGTTTTGTGTCCTTCCCCAATTCCCCAGAAACTTTCGGCAAAATAACTCGATGGAGAAATTAAAGTTTCCAGAGATTACGTTTTTGGTTGGTTGGTACTCATGTTCAGTGTGCTTGCTCAAACTTAGAGTATTTTGGGTCACTCCGGATTCTGTTCCGGGACCGACTCGGTCGGCCAAACTCATTTAAATAGGACCACAATCACCTGTCATTTTCATAAGCTCACATTATTCGAAGTACTATAAGAATCTAGACGAAGTAACTAATGATAAAGAGAGCTTTGAGACTTTTAGCATAAGTACTAGTACCATCTACTTTCCATAATAACGTATCGGGTTGTAGTTCAAGTTTAAACTAAAATCACTACAAAAATTATAAAATCGAAGTAGTATTTACTTTAGCTTGCTTATATGTTCGAGTTGTTTAATTTGAGGGAAACCATGTGGGTGGAGTTGGACCTCGCGTCGATGGACGCGTTAATCGCTCCATCAACAGCCCAACCCAAGATTACGCATGTGGGTTGGAATGATCGAAGAAATTGTATAGTATACACAAGTACTCCTACATGAAACATGAGAGTCGAAGGGCACAAACTGGCACGGTCATCTATGATCTATCGCAGACCTGTCAATCAATCAGTACCCAATAAAAGTCAATCTTGCCAAGAGTAGGACTTAGGAGGGTGCAGTTCAACGAAAAAGTACATAGGAGTGCAGTTGCAATTGCAACTCTGCAGGTCTCCTCCTGCGTGCCTCGTCGTTACTCAGCCTGCTCCGTCATGGCGGGCTCCAAGAGCGGCCTCTCGCCGGCGGCCATCTTCCTCCTCGGGGCGGCCTCGGCCACCGTGCTGCTCGTCTTCTTCTTCACCGCCACCGCAGGTCCCGCGTGGCCCACGACGTCGACGACGGACATCGGTGCCAGCAGGAGGCAGGACGTGGCTGGCTCGACCTCTGCACCGACCGCGAACGGTGCGACAGCGCGGCGGAGCAGAGCACGAGCTCCGAAGGCCGCTCCAACCAATGCGGTACGATTAGTTTCGTTCTTCCGCCGTTGCTAGCTACTAGCTTGTTGCCTCGTCTCGATCTGCTTCACCGGTTACAATAACACCTTGATCTCTTATGGCATGCAGACGGACGACGACGCGTTCGCGCGGATGCTGCGGCGTGCGGCGATGGAGGACGGGACGGTGATCATGACGTCGGTGAACGAGGCGTGGGCGGCGCCGGGGTCGCTGCTGGACTCCTTCCTGGAGAGCTTCCGCGTGGGGCTCAACACCTCGCACTTCGTCAAACACATCGTGGTGGTGGCCATGGACGAGGGCGCGTTCCGCCGGTGCCAGTCCCTGCACCCGCACTGCCACCTCCTCCTCCCGGACGTGGACGGCCTCGACCTTTCAGGCGCCAAGAGCTACATGACCAAGGACTACCTCGACCTCGTCTGGAGCAAGCTCCGCCTCCAGCACCGCGTCCTCCTCCTCGGCTACAACCTCCTCTTCACGGCACGTCATCGCATTTTTCTTTCTTTCTTTCTCTCTCTCTCTCCCTCGCTCTCGGGGGGAACAGCATATTCTTGGAAACCATGTGTGCGTCGTGCGAGGCGTTGACGTAGTGCAAGATTCTCGTCCATGGTTTCAGGACGTGGACGTGGCGTGGTTCCGGGACCCGAGGGTGCACATCACGGCGGCGGCGGACATCACGACGTCGAGCGACTTCTACTTCGGCGACCCGGACGACCTGGGAAACTACCCCAACACGGGGTTCATCTACTTCAAGGCCACGGCGAGGAACGCGCGCGCCATGGCGTACTGGCACGCGGCGAGGGCGCGCTTTCCCAAGGACCACGACCAGTTCGTCTTCAACGAGATCAAGCGGGAGCTCGCGGCGCCGCCGATCGGCGTCCGGATCAGGTTCGTGGACAGCGCCACCGTGAGCGGGTTCTGCCAGCTGGGGCGCGACCTGAACCGGATCGCCACCGTGCACATGACCTGCTGCATCGGGCTGGAGAACAAGCTGCACGATCTGAAGCGCGTCGTGGAGGACTGGAAGCTCTACGTGTCGCGCCCCGTGTGGGAGCGGCAGGCCGGGAAGATCGGGTGGAGGTTCGATGGGGGCAAGTGCATACATTGATTGGTATAAGATCGGTCACAGATCCACAGGGATGATGGAGCTAGCGTGGGTTCTTTGTCTGGGACTTGAGAGCGATGGCATGGAAGTGTTCATATTTCAGAAATTACTATACATGATATACTCGGCTGGTTTTATGATGTTCAGCTGTATTTTGTTGCTAGCTATGTTTAGGTTTTTTCTTAATCTCGGGTCCAAGTTAGTTTGAGAGATTTTTCTCGTGAGAATCCTCTACCATGTCCAATCTTCATTCTCCAATTTCCAGACCCATTCGCCCAGTAGATTCTTTGTGAGGTGAACATGCTTAAGCCATTCCCCAAGTGTATAGCCGGCCATGGCAAAAAAAAAATCGTGTCGCCTCCCTCCGGGCCACCGAGGGGGCCAACACCTAGGCCGCGCCGCCACCTCTAGGTCTCCCTCTTCCTCGTCGCCCCCGGAGGTCGCCGGCCAAAGGCTTGATGTGCCGGTGATGGGGGCGGCGGGAATCGATCTGGCCGTCCAGCCTCGCGCGATGGAAGGGAGGAGGCTGCTGCTGCGACGGAGTTTTTTCTTTATTATTTTGTAATAATGGGCCCCATGCTTTCCTTTGGCTTTGTGGTTCTGCTATTTGATTTGGTCAACCATTTGATTTGTTTTTCAAGGAAGAGCATATTGTTGTATATTGGGCTTATTGTTGTAGCCTGTAAGCAAGTGTTGTATTACTTTTTTTTGTCAGGTTCTATTACCTCTGTTTTAAAATAAGCGATTTAACTTTTTCTGCGTTAAAAGTAAGTGTCTCAAGTTTGTTTTGATACGCATGTATCTATTCGTGTTTTATTGTGTAGATATATATGAACCTAGAAAAATTTGAGACACTTATTTTGGAATGGAGGTAGTATTTTGTATCTTGACGAGGAGTTTTGTAGATATATTTTTGTTTAGATATTTTTCTTTGATTATCATTTTGTTTTTGTGTTGCTCGAATCTCTAAATAATTTTCTAGCATCTAAACTTTTTATATCAAGTGTACGGAATTGTTATTTTTAGCTAGATGAGAACTAATTTAGCGCTCGATCAACTCACGTGTCATCCCATTTGTTCTGCGTCAAGTTGGTGTTTGTTATGGGGCGGAAGTGGGTTGGCCAATTATTGTTTTGTTTGTCACGGATGTTGTGGTGTTGGGACATTTTACTGTATTGGTAGGTTCTTGCGTTGCATAGGGCATTGCTGTAGATTTTGTTGTGATTCTTGTTTTGGTTGATTCATGCTTACTAGGAATTTTAAGTAGGTCGAACTGAGTTATAGGTAGATTGCAACTGAGTTTTTCCTAATTGCAAGTGGGTTGCAACTGAGAAAAAAATATTGCTAACCATTAATTTGCATCAATGATTCGTGTTGGCTAGAAGTTGCAAGTGAGTTGAACCGAATTTTTTCTAGCTGCAAGTGGGTTGCATCAACCAAGATAAAATATTCCTAACGGATGGATTTGCGTCGTGATTCATATTGGTCGTAGTTGTTGTTAGAGTATATTTGTGTATTATAGTTTCCCCATATGTTAGGGAGCTTTCTGTATATTTGCACATGTACATGTACTATATATTCTGGCCTTTGGCCCTCTGGTAATACAAGAGATCTATTACCCTAACATGGTATCAGAGCCGTAAGGTTTTTTTCGCCGCCGCCCGGCACCTGTCATACCACCACCGCCGCCACACGCCCGCCGCTGCCTCTTCCGCGACCGCCCGCCGCCGCACCCGCCGCCGCCGCCTTCTTCACGCCATGCCGGGCCATCGCCGTCGCCGACCCGCCCCGGCGCCGCCGCCTCCTCGCCTCGTCACCGCCGATCCTCCCAGTCGCCAGATCCGGTCAGATCCGATCTAGGTCGATTTGAGAAAAAAAATGTCTTCCTCGTCGGGCTATGTTGCGATTCCTCGCTGCCCGGTGATTTTTTATGGCGCGAATTATCCTGATTTCGCTGCCTTCATGCGCGTCCATATGCGCGGTCTTCGCCTTTGGGGTGTGCTTTCCGGTGAGGTCTCCTGTCCACCACGCCCCGTTGTGCCTCCTGTGCCTCTTGCATCGACGTCCGTTGTCCTTGCCTCCGATGCTACTCAGGCGGTCAAGGATGCAGCCCAGAGTGCTGATGATTCTGCTCGAGCTGATTATGAGCGCCGTGTCCAGGCGCATTCTACTGCTACTGCGACCTACCGGCTAGATCTGGCTAACTACACTCAGTGGATTAATGAGGATGCTCGTGCTGCTGCTGTTCTCACTTTCAGTGTTCTGCCTCAGTATGCTGCTGAGTTCATGGGCCTTCCCACTGCTGCTGCTCAGTGGGCTTTTCTTCGTCAGCGCTATCAGCCATCTGGAGATGCTCTTTATCTGTCTGTGGTTCGTCAGGAGCATGAGCTTAAGCAGGGTGATTCTACTATTGACGATTTCTATCCTCAGAGTGCTGCTATTTGGCGTCAGCTTGACTCTCTTCGTACAGCGGTGTGTAACACCTGTCCCTGTTGTCTGATTGTGCGCGCGGATCTGGAGTTTCAGCGCATCTTTGAGTTCTTGTCACGGCTCCGCAAGGAGTTTGAGCCACGCCGTGCCTAGCTGCTTGCCCGTGGTCGTGTTCCGCTCTCTGAGGTACTGGCTGAGCTTCGTGCTGAGGAGACTCGTCTTCGTGGTGCTGGTCTTCTTGAGGTTCCTTCTGTTCTTGCTGCTCGTGGTCCCCCCGTGTCGCCGGCTTCGTCGCGGTCTCTCGCGCCGCCGTTACTCTCTGCTCCACCGGCCCAGGGTCAGAGTCACTCTCAGCAGCCTCGTGGTTCTCGTCCTCCCTGTGCCCACTGTGGCAAGCCTGGCCACGATATCTCTGGTTGCTGGACGAGGGATCCACGCTTACGTCGTGATATTTTGCTGCCGCCACCGTTCTTCAGGATCTTCTGATGTTGCCTCTGGACCTCCTACTGGTGCTTCTGGACCTCCTGCTGGTGCTCTGTCTGATCAGGATATTATTCGTGGGCTTCGTAGTCTGCTCGCTGCTACAGGCTCCTCCTCGTCGGGTAATGCTGGTTCTGTGCCTAGTTCTTCTGGCACCGCGCGACCATCATCTTCTACACTGTCAGGTACGTCATCCCCGTGGTATCTGGATTCTGGAGCTTCTTTTCATATGACTTCTGTGTCTTCTATTCTTTCTGCTCTTCGCTCTCTTATTTCTCCTGTCCGTGTTATTACGGCTGATGATACCTCTCTTCCTGTTTCCAGTTGAGGCACTCTCTCTACTTCCTCCTTCTCTATTCCTGATGTTTCTCATGTTCCCAGCCTTAAGATGAACCTTTTCTCTGCTAGTCAGCTCACTGATTCTGGTTGTCGTGTCATTCTTGATGCTGATTCTTGTGCTGTTCAGGACCGTCGCACACAGGCTCTGGTTGGAGCTGGCCCTCGCAACATTGAGTCTCCGGGGCTCTGGGAGTTAGACTGGCTTCGAGTTCCTTCCGCTGACACTTCTTCTGCCACTTCTCCTGCGGTTGCTGCTTCTGTCACTGGCTCGTTTTAGCAGTGGCATCATCGGCTGGGTCATCTTTGTGGCTCCCGTTTATCATCCTTAGTTCGTCGTGGTCTTCTGGGGGGTGTCTCAGGAGATGTGTCGTCGTTACATTCGTGTCAGGGTTGTAGGTTAGGTAAACAGATTCAGCTTCCCTATCCTACTAGTGTGTCTGTATCTCAGCGACCTTTTGATTTAGTTCATTCAGATGTGTGGGGTCCTGCTCCCTTTGCTTCAAAAGGGGGCCACCGATACTATATTTTGTTTATTGATGATTTTTCATGGTACACCTGGTTATTTTTTATGCGCTCTCGTAGCGAGGTGCTTGCTATTTATCAGCGTTTTGTGGCCATGGTTCGTACTTAGTATTCCACGCCTATTCGTGTGTTTCGTGCTGATTCTGTAGGAGAATATATCTCCTAGCACCTGCGTGGCATCCTTGCTGAGCAGGGCACCCTTGCTCAGTTCTCGTGTCCCGGCGCCCATGCTCAAAATGGTGCCGCCGAGCGTAAGCATCATCATATTCTTGAGACTACCCGCGCTATGATGATTGCTTCCTCTCTTCCGCCGCATTTCTGGGCTGAGGCTGTCGCTACGTTGACTCACCTCATTAATATCCAGCCTTCAGCTGCTCTTCAGGGTGGCATTCCTCTCGAGCGTCTCTCTGGCTCCTGTCCAGACTACTCGACTCTTCGTTTATTTGGTTGTGTTTGCTATGTCCTTCTCCCTCCTCGTGAACGCACCAAACTAACCGCTCAGTCTGTTGAGTGTGTTTTTCTTGGCTATAGTGATGAGCATAAGGGCTATCGCTGTTGGGACCCCGTTGGTCGTCGTATGCGCATCTCTCGTGATGTCACGTTCGATGAGACGCGTCCTTTCTATCCTCGCCCCACCTCTGGTACTTACCCAACGGATGATCTCTCTTTTCTTCTTTTTCCTGATACACCTTCCGCTGTCCCTTCTATTCCACCTACTCCACCTCCTTCTGTTGCACCTCCTTCTTCTTCGGCGACCTCCTCTCCTCCGTGTAGTTCCCCTAGTTCTCCTCGGTCTCCGGCTTCGGATCCTTCCTCCGCGACTCCTTCTTCCTCCTCTTCTGATGAGTCATCTTCTGCGGATGAGCTTTCTTCCTCACGGCCTGTTCGTCAGCGTCGTGCTCCAGACCGTTACTCCCCTAGTCAGTATGGTCTCTCTATAGTCTCCGAGCCGACTTCTTATCGGGATGCCGCGTGTCATCCTGAATGGCAGCTTGCCATGGCTGAGGAGATCACGGCGCTTGAGCGCACTGGCACCTGGGATCTTGTCTCTCCTCCTTCCGGTGTTCGTCCTATCACGTGTAAGTGGGTCTATAAAATTAAGACCCGCTTTGATGGATCTCTTGAGCGCTATAAAGCGCGTCTTGTGGCTCGTGGTTTTCAGCAGGAACATGGTCGTGACTATGATGAGACCTTTGCTCCTGTGGCCCATATTACCACTGTGCGTACTCTTCTTGCTGTTGCTTCTGTCCGACGTTGGTCTGTGTCCCAGCTTGATGTTCAGAATGCTTTTCTTAATGGCAAGTTGAGTGAGGAGGTTTACATGCAGCCTCCTTCTGGGTATTCTGTTCCCGATGGGATGGTTTGTCGTTTTCGACGTTCCCTTTATGGCCTGAAACAGGCCCCTCGTGCCTGGTTTGAGCGATTTGCCTCTGTGGTGACTGCTGCTGGTTTCTCTCCTAGTTCTCATGATCCAGCGCTTTTTGTTCACACTTCACCTCGAGGACGCACTCTTCTCCTTCTCTATGTTGATGATATGATCATTACTGGTGATGATCCTGAGTATATTGCCTTTGTCAAGGCTCGTCTTCGTGATCAGTTTCTTATGACTGATCTTGGTCCTCTTCGCTACTTTCTTGGGATTGAGGTTTCCTCCACTTCTGATGGGTTTTCTATCTCTCAGGAAAAGTATATTCAGGATCTTCTTGCTCGGGCTGCTCTTGCGGATGAGCGCACCGTTGAGACTCCTATGGAGCTTCATGTTAAGCTTCGTCCGACAAATGGTGATCCTCTTCCTGATCCCACTCGTTATCGCCATCTTGTTGGGAGTCTTGTTTATCTTGCTGTCACCCGTCCTGATATCTCTTATCCTGTTCATATTCTGAGTCAGTTTGTCTCAGCTCCTACCACTGTTCACTACGGTCATCTCCTCCGTGTCCTTCGTTATCTTCGTGGCACGATTACTCGTCGTCTTTTCTTCCCTCGTTCTAGCTCTCTCCAGCTCCAGTGCTACTCGGATGCTACGTGGGCGAATGATCCTACGGATCGTCGTTCACTTTCTGCTTACTGTGTGTTTCTTGGAGGTTCGCTTATTGCTTGGAAGACGAAGAAACAGGTAGCGGTCTCCCGTTCGAGTGTTGAGGCTGAGTTGCGGGCTATGGCTTCGGTGACTGCTGAGGTGACCTGGTTACGGTGGTTACTTGCAGATTTTGGGGTCTCTGTTACGACACCCACTCCACTTTTGTCAGACAATACACGTGCTATCAGTATTGCACGTGATCCGGTCAAGCATGAGCTGACCAAGCATATTGGTGTTGATGCTTTTTATACACGTGCTCATGTGCAGGATCAGGTTGTTGCGCTCCATTATGTGCCTTCAGACTTGCAGTTGGTAGACTTCTTTACAAAGGCACAAACCCGCGCTCAGCATGATTTCTTACTCTCCAAACTCAGTGTTGTGGATCCACCATGAGTTTGAGGGGGGGGGGGTGTTAGAGTATATTTGTGTATTGTAGTTTCCCCATATGTTAGGGGGCTTTCTGTATATTTGCACCTGTACATGTACTATATATTCTGGCATTTGGCCCTCTGGTAATACAAGAGATCTATTACCCTAACAGTTGTAACTGAGATTTTCTAGTTGCAACTGGGTTGCAACCGAGTTTATTTCAATTGCAAGTGAGTTGCAACAGAGTTTTTTCTAGCTGCGAATAGGTTATAACCGAGAGAAAATTGTTTTGCGCCATTCGATTGCATCATGATTTGTGCTATCATGAGTGTTCCACGCGAGTTGCAGCGCACTGAGTTTTGCCGGTTACAAGTGAATTGCAACCTAGGTCTTTCCGATTGCAAGTAGATTGCAACTGAGAATTTTATTTTATTTATTAATTGAGGATTGTTTTTAATCAACTCACATCCGCGTTTGTATGCAGATCAAGGTATAATAATATCGAGTTCTATTAAACTATGTATCACTTTCTCTTAGAATTACTATTGTGTAGCGTTTTATTATATTAAACTATATATATATCACTTTCTCTTAGAAATACTATTGTGTAGCTTTTTATTAGGGAATACTACCGCGGGGCTGCCAGAGTAAACAAGAGAACAAATAAATGTCCATTTGCTAGAAAATGGCCTCGTGTGTATGCGGTTGGAATAAATTGTTACCCTAGTAGAAATTCCATCATGGGGCGTGTGAAGCCCAATGCGGTAAAAAACACGAAGAAGACATGCACGCTAGAGATACTACCATCATATATGGTATGCTAGCTAAAATCCATCGATCGAGAACTTATTTCTCATTCAGCCGAGATGCAGTCACATCCTAAAATAAAAGACTCATACTTTGGCGTTCTCCAAATATTTACTAAAGAATACACTACTCTAGAGGTAATTTTACTTGGTAGGTGATTCCACTTTAGTCCACCGAACTACAAGATAGTACTTCATAGTTAAGTTTACACCTATAATTTACACTTGTGTCCACTTATGTCAAGCCTATCTTTAATAGGATGCTACCACATGATGAACCAGTGTATGCTAGTTCACGGAGAGTCTTTAAACGAGTAGACCTCCCTAGGTTACACGCTCTCCACTTGCAATCATGGTATTGTTACTTTAGCCTTAGCAACTAAGACTCGTATGGTCAAAAATCCGGACGCTTCTCAGTCCAAGCTTGTCAGTTGGTTTCAGTGGCATTGCAACAACAAAGCCAATTCCAACAAAGTGTGTAACTTGTGTATTTTACCCATTTAATAAGTTCACTGAACTTAACAACAATTGGACTCTACTCTTTGCTTAGCTTCGGTACAGGAGGTGGCTATTTTAAAACTATATATGAGCACATTAGTAGGAAAACCCTTATAGGGGTCACCATATTGATGGTGCGTCAGTAATGCTCTACTGGTAGCAGCGTGCCTTTATAAGTTGCACGCCACTAGTTCGTGGTTCCCAGCCACCATCGGTGCCAGAGGATATTAGTAGTGCCACCAATATATTGGTACTAGAAGTGTGAGCCCATATGCACATGCCACCGGTAGGGAGTGGCCGAGGCAAGCCCTCCACACGCGGCACACGGGTCTCTCGCCCTCACAGTGAGACACTCCTCCTCTCCTCTAGATCAAGACACATTTCCTCGCACCGCCTCCTCGCTAGAAGCCACCGCTGGCTCCCCACAAGTCCTCTCGTCATCGCCGCGCCCCTCGCATATGGACTCAAAGCCGACCCTTAACTCCTCTCATTGCCGCGGCATCCGCCACCTAGATCCACCTGCCACCGGTGTGAACCATAGCCGCCATCGCCATAACGATCCAGAGCCCGCCGCCACCACCCCATAGTGAGGCCTCCCCTCTCCCTCTTTTTTGACGTATTTGTTTAGTTGATTTATAAAAAAATGTGCATATGTATTTGGTTTAGTTGATTTAGATAAATATATGTAGATGATTTAGATAAAAATGTAGATGATTTAGGTAATTTTGTGTAGTTAATTTAGATAAAAAGGTAGATGATTAAGAGCATATCAAATGCGCTCTTTGGGGGGAACCGGTATGAGGGAGAATAGAGAGAAGATCCAAGAGGCGGCAGCCAAAACCCATCTAGGGTTTCTTCCCTCCGTCGGCGACGCCACCAGTCTGTCCCGTCTCCGGCAGCCTTAGGGCCTTGGGGGCATGGCGGACCACGGCCCCTCGCCGGCGGGAGGTCTTAGTGTTTTATTTAGACTGTTTTTCAGTGTCTTCTTCAGAATGTTGAGGCGATGGCTACGTCCTGAAGTCAGAATAAGGTACTCCCCATCCTATCCTCGCTCTGGCGGTGCATCTAGCATCGACGGAGGGCGTGTGGAGTCGTGTGTCCGACGGATCCCTTGGGATCCAGTCATTTTTCGTATTCGTTGGTGTGGTTTGATGTTAGTCTCTTTCGATCTACGGTTGTCATCTTCGGCGATGGTTGCTGCTCTGGTGCGCTGGTCCCTTGGGGCCTAAGCACGACGACTTCCCGTCCGTCTACTATAACAAGCTCTATTACGACAAGCTTTGCCGGCTCCGGTGATGGAGGGGCGAGGACGGCGGCGCGCCTTCGGCTCATGCCAGTATTTGTAGTCGTCGCTAGGTGGTCCAATGAACTATTTGTAATTTTTATTACCTTTAGATTTTTTTGTACTGTTGTTGATGATTATTAATAGATCGGTGGAATTTTGCAAAAAAAAAGTAGATGATTTTGTTACATGCTAGTAACAATGTGTACAAATTGTTATATTGTTAGATGTTAAATGACTTAGAGAGTTGGAATGTTATATTGCGTAGATGAATCATATGTGTTCCGTGTTAGATAAAATGTATGTTTTTTGTTGGATATGATGTTGTGCGTGTGCCACACTAGATGTGCATCAAGCTTGTCTACCGGTGAATTGTTCGGTGTGTCTCCTTGCTATGATTTTGCAAATGAAGTGGTAATATAATTTTTCATATAGTTTAATAATAATTTTCTTTTTGCGTCTTTATCATTAATCTAATGCGTGTTTTTTTGATTTATATTGTCCCGTGCAACTAAGAAGAGCGTTCAATGAGATTATTAGAAATAGTGTGGGCTTTAATGTTTATGAGCGCAGATATAATATGAAAGTGAAAAAATAGGCGACAAGGACTCTAATGAGGGGCGCGGGATGGAGGCGGTTCATTGCACAAAACCATGTCCATGGAGGAGATATGATATTGTTTAATTTGAGATCAGAGGAGCCTAGGATAGACATTATCTATCTCGTTGAAGGCAAAGATGAGGAAGAAGATGATGAGAGTGGTGATGAAGAGGATGCATACATGGTTGTCTCTCAAAGATGCAACCTTACTATGAATGTGTAAAACCATCTCCTGGGATTGCTACAACCAGCCAATATCATTCTTGAGAGACCATACAAGACTCGTTTGATGGGCACAAATATTAATAACAACACTACAGTGAACTCTTTCATCTTATCTATCTCTTCTCTACCTTGTTATGCATAATTTGTTGTGGTTTCCCTTTATTTATGTTGTTATTTTTTCCTTATCTTAGAAATTACCAATGAAGTTCGTTTCCTCCTATGGCATCCCTCCTAAAGTCTTAGTTGGAGTACGATATGGAGCACATGCCATCACCCGCCTTTCTTACCAGACGAAGATCGATGGCCGCATTCCTTCAACATCGACAGGTGGAGGCATTTCATAAGGGGAAAACATTTCTAGGTTGTACAGGCTGTCATATTCACTGCTAGGACCACCACACGAAGGAACATGAATGTAGTGTTTGTCATTGATATCATCAATGTTTTGTTTCCGCATTCATGTATTTGTGATGTTGAGATTAAATAATATGTTGGTATATAGGATTGATGAACTATATGTGGTCTTTTATCTGTGGTGAACTTTGTATGTTAATAATATCGAATTTGCATTGCTTCAACAGTGATATTGCGAAACATTGGATATTTGTGAAATATTGCTTCCAACAGCATTTAAAAAAAAGTCGTAACCATATTGGTGGTGTGCGGTATATGCGGCACATGACTAGTAGTTATACTACTGGTGGCATGTCGTGCCACGCCACCACTGTGTGCCTTTCTGGTGGTGTGCCGCCCCCAATCCACTAGTAAATTTTACCCGTGGCAAGTTATTGGTGGTGTGGCGCCGCAACACCACTTGTAGCAAAAGAGGCACGTCACCAGTAGGTTTTTTTGCTACTAGTGGCATATTCCATATCTCTGCTCGTGCTTAAGTAAAATCAAGCTCTATTTATGGCTCGATTTAGGTACATGAAAGACTACTTTGCCAACTATGAAAATGTTCCATATCTATTATCACACTTATATACGATAGAGCTCTACTACTTTCCTCACTTAGTTACATGAGATGGATGCTTTGCATAATGTGAATATGTTCCATGTCTCTGGTCACACTTAAATAGGAACACTTTTACAGTAATGCTTCACACCATGTGGGTGCAACAACCATGGAGAGAGTCTTCCATGCAATTCAACACTACCATAAAAATAACCCATGGTCCTACTCATCCCCTCGTATTGCTCCCCATGATGTTAGCGGCACCATAGTGTTATTCTCTTCATATAAACAAGAGCTTTAAAACTAGATGCCACTTAGATATGTTTCATTAAACTATTAGGCTTTTTTGTTATCATGTAGCAATTCACCAACTACAAGTCCCTTTGCAAGAAATTACAATTATTACGTCACCATCATGGTATACCACACAACCCAATTAAATATGTACATCACCACTATGAAGTTAACTAATACTAACTATCATGGTAACTACATCACCTGTAATATACTAAATGGTATATTAATACATCAATATCATGGTAACTACGTCACTAGTATAATGATAACTCTTTTGAACAATGTAACATTTAATTATCATGTTATATATAACAAGTTACCATATAATTTGGAAATTACAACCGGTTTAGTAAGGACATCACCATACCAATAAGTCCATAGCTTCTACTAAGCATCATCATAACAACATTATGCTAAATGTGTCATCACCATAGTGGTAACTTATTTATATAAAAATAATGACACTAGCTAATAGTCATGGTGTTCATGCAATACTCTCTGTAAGTTTGTTCTTACACACATAAGTGTTGAAAGATCCACACTTACTCATATAGAAGCAAAATTCACCACATTAATACCTTATTCAAGCCAAGTTAATCGAATGTGGTAATTTTTGTACCAATAAAGTAGAAAAAATCGTTAATCATTGGGCAGTAAAAAGTTGATGTGAATTTTTTTGTCAGGAATATCCGTATGGAATCTTGTATCGAAGCTCTCATTGACTAAAAGTTTAGGGTAAAGAGGGATATTAAATTGGATTCACGTTTTGGTTTGGGATTATAAATTTTTACTCTTTTTCTATATAGTAATCGATCTTTGAAGGGTTTGATTTTGATAAAAAATTATAGGCATCCTACTTTGGAAAGGAGGGAGTATAACTAGTGGAAATCGAGACCAACACATGCTCAAAATCAAAATTTCACATCATTCTATAGGAGCAGAGGTGTTACATTAGTAGCCCATGAATAATACTAAATATGACTTACTTAACTGTTTTGGAAATATTTACTAACAAGCAAAATGCACCTGGGGTCATTTAACTTGGCAGGTGGACTCATGTAACACCCCAAAACTTCTAATCAAGATTAACAAGTTCAAATCACCCAAGTTTAGGGTTAACAAAAACTTTTATTAATATTTTGATTATGAATGCATGTGTGATTTGCATTAGTGTATAATTGATTGAAAATGCCATGTTTGTTTGCTACAAATGATGAGAAAAGGTTTAAAGGTGAATGCTACATCATCTAGACCAATTACAAACAAAATCCAAAGAAAAAGAAATCAAATAAGAATTAATTAAGCAAATGGTCATTTTGGCCAAAGTTAACCACTAGGTCACTTTAGGTGTTCCTAGAAGAGAAATTTTAACAGAAAATTTTTCACTTCTTTTCACCCCATGCTAGACCAAGTAAGAGTGAACCAAGGCCCACTTTACAAACTTACAAAAAAAAATTCCAAATCAATTTAATGGACAGTTCAAAATTGAATCTAGTTCATATGGTAAGATCACACTTTTTCAAAAACCTATGAAACCAATTCCCCTTGACCTCTCCAAGCAAACATTGATACTCAAGCTTAAGATCAAATCACTCAAAAAGTTTCATTCAAATATTCCAAAGTAAATTTATTTCGGCCATTACAACAAACACCTGGCCTGCACTAAACTAACTACTGCCTAACATCACTGTTTAAACAGTAATCAATCGACCATTTGGTCTCCCCTTAACTCCCTTGTCTCCCCTGAGCCTAGCCAAGCACCAGACCAAGCCCCTCTTAGCCGTGGTGCATAGTGGAGAGCCACCCATTTTTGGTCGTCGACGGTCGACGGTGGGCAGCGCACCAAAAGCATCGCCGCCCTCGCCCACGACGCGCACTAGACACGCCGCACTCCACCGCCACCCCCTGTCCAAGCCTCGACCGTAGACGAGCCCTGGACCACCCTGGCACCGCCGCGCCCTATGTCTCTATGCCATGCCCAGAGCGCGCCAGCTCGCCGCGTCCGACCACCTCGCACAGACCGCGCCTCGCCCTCTCCATGCATGCTCACTCTCGCCATGATCACCACAACCCCGCAGACACCCTCGTTCACCGCTGCACGACCCGTAGCTCCCGCACGCCGTCGCAAACACCTTCGCCTCTACGCAGAGCGCCGCACGCTCCCGACCAAACCACACCGCCCCACGCCTCGCATTTAAGCCAACAACGATTGCCAGGGAACACAACACCGTCCCCGAGCCTCAGCCACGCCGCTAGCAGCCTGTAGCGTCATCACCGACGAGCCCGCGCCCACACCATTCGGTCCCCTCGCCGTAGTATAAATGGAGACCTCCCCTGCCTCATTTCTCCACACCAACACCCTCACTGCTCCTCACTGATCCTCCCTCGCCCTTCCCCGGAGCAAGGCGAGCTCTCCCTCGCTAGAATTTGGCCGAAGCCCGCCGCTGTTGGAGGAGAAGGGCACCGTCTATTGGAGCCGCCCTAGGAGATGCCGTGACCACCAATCGATCCGCCGTCGTTGACAACCCCATTCGCCCCCATCGCCGACCCTAGCTGAAGCCCAGGTGAGCCTCGCCGGACCCCCACCGCCGCATTAGGGTTAATTCCTCGCCGGAGCAGTTCGTCGTCGAGGATGACTCTCGGCCGTTAGATTAGAATTAGATCGCACGGTCTAGATTTGCCGATACCGTTTCGTTTAGTTAGACCCGCTGATAGGTGGACCCCGTGTCAAGAGTCGATGGCCATGCGTTGTGCGGTCTTGATTGGGCCAAAACCGTTTAGTTTTTCACGTAGCCTAGAAATTCAAATAGGGATATTCCAATTTAGTTTAAACTAGTTTCTGTCCACAGATTCAAAAATCAATTCACAGAGTTTCACTAAACCAAATTGCATGATTCAAATTTTTTTAGAAAGATATTTAAATTATCTATCCAAGCTCGTTGGATTTAAATCATTTGGAGTTAGAGATAATCTATAGTAAAAATAACAAGACAGAGATGTTTCCAAATTCAAACATTTTTCAAAAATCAACCATAAATGCTTTTGAGTTGATTCCAACTCTCAAAAATCACATTTGAGAAGATCTACCTGAATATGTAAAAAAAATTAGGTTTGCATGCAGTGACATTGGACTAGTACCAAAAGAATGCTATTAGTGCATTTCTAGTCACTTTAAATCTATTAAATGATAATCTTAAAGTTAATAAAATATGATCAACACTTTAAATCACATTCCCATGTATTAGAATATGTGGTGATTACATGTGTCAACATGATCCCTGATACATTGCAAATGTATCTATAATTTTTGATGTTCCATGCTTGGTTTTATCCACTTTATTGTGTTTTGTTCCAACTTTGGAGTACTTTTATTATGATTTCTTGGACTAACCTATTAACAAGAGCCACAGTGCCATTTGCACATTTCTGTTGTTTTTGGTTCCAGGAAAGTCAGAAAATGAATATTCTCGGAATTGGACGGGACAAAAGCCAAAGTGCCTATTTTTCCGGAAGGGATCAAGTGTCAGAATACGAGACGGAGAAGGGCTGGGGGCCGGCCACACCACCTGGCCACACGGCTAGGTCTAGCCCACACCAAGGGGTGGTCTGGCCGCCCCCAGCACCCTCTCAGCCTCTCCTTCCGCCTATAAGTTTCCCTCGGGACGAAAACCCTAGGTACCCGATCAAAAATCCACGAAAGAGTCTGTAGCCACCATCGTCTCTGTCCCTAGATCGGGGGGATCTGAAGCTCTTCCCGGCACCCTGCCGGAGAGGGGAATTCACCCTGGAGGCCTTCTTCATCACCATGAAGCCTCCGGTGTGATGCGTGAGTAGTTCATCCTTGGACTACGGATCCATGTAGTAGCTAGATGGCTGGTTTCTCCTCCTTTATGCTTTCATGTTTAGATCTTGTGAGCTCCGTTCATGATCAAGATCATCTATTTGTAATTCATACATGTTGTGTTTGTGGGGATCCGATGGATATTGAGATGCTATTTCAGATTGATTATTGATTCTATCATGTCTTTGTTATTTGAGATCTTGCATGCTTTCCGTTGTTAGTAGCTATCTTGGCCAAGTAGATGCTAGCAGCTCCAAGAGTTAGTATTTATTCTCGATAGTGGGTTCATGCCTCTGGTAATCTGGGGAAGTGACAGAAATCTCTAAGGTACTAGATGTGTTGTTGCTACTAGGGAGAAAACGACGATCCTTTGTTCATAGAACACTTGTATTGTTTACTTTACACGCAGTTCGTAAAGCAATAATCTTTTGCTTGCAACTTAATACTGGAGGGGGTTCGGATGATAACCTGAAGGTGGATTATTAGTCATAGATACAGTTGGATGGCGGTCTATGTATTATGTTGTAATGCCCAATCAAGTCTCAAAGGAGTCAAGATGATTAGTATATGCATGTATTGCTTTCTCGGTGTTTGTCAATTACCCCGCTGTAATTTGTTCACCCAGCATGTTATCTATCTAAGGAGAGCCACCTCTAGTGAACTATGGATCCCGGTCCTTTTTCTTTACATACAATCTACAACTGTTTATTGCTTTGTGTTTACTTTCTGCAAACTTTTACTTCTTTCCATTCGATACGTTTAATCCTTTGTTTTCCGCAAAACACGGTGAGATTGACAACCTCATCACAAGTTGGGGACAAAGTTCTGTGGTTGTGTTGTGCAGGTCTCCACGTTGCTACTAGCACCGGTAGTGCGCCCTGCCAAAGCTCAGCTAGTAACACCTTTGAGGTGTTTCCTTGCTCTTACTGGTTCAATTAAACCTTGGTTTCATAACTGAGGGAAACTTGCTGCTGTGCTCATCATACCTTCCTCTTGGGGTTTCCAAGGAGCTCTACATCAACACCGCCATCAAGCATTTTTTTGGGCGCCGTGCATTGAGCCATCAAGCATTTTTCTGGCGCCGTTGCCGGGGAGTCAAGGACATCTTCACAAGGGGAGTCCCTCATAACGAATCTCTTTACTTTGTTGTTTTTGTTTTGCTTAGTTTCTTTTTGCTTTGTTCGCTTGTTTTGTTCTTCAAAAATCCAAAAAAAATAGTTTTACTTGTTTTGCTTTCTTATTTGAAAACACAAAAAAATAGTTCCTATCTTGAGTTGCCACTATGTCTAGCCTTGCTCCAATCACTATGTCACCCGAGGAAATGATTCTCACTTTTAAACAAGAATTGAGGAAAGTTTTAAGGAAGCTTGGTCTAGAATCTCTGATCTACATGAAAAGACCGAGCCTAAAATGATTCAAGGCTTGTTCCTTAGCAGTTTTTACCTTGGGATTTCTCTTTGCTATAGATATGCTTTAGATGCTATTGCGGGAGGAGATTTCCTCCAAAGTAATGAGGATGATGCCATTAATGCTATAAAGAAATTAATCCTCACTTACAACTTGCCTAGCCAAACTGATACTTCTTTTGCAAAAATATTTGCTAGGTTAGACACTCTTGAGGCTAGCACTACTAGATTAGAAGGGTGCTATAATACGCTTAGGGAGCAACATGATTATGTCCCAATAAACTCTAAACCATCAAAGTGGTTCCCTACAGTAAAGATTGAGATAAACACTGAAACTTTTCAAGCTCGCTGTGATATCATGTCTGAATTTTGTCTTATGCCCAAAGCTATTTATGAATCTCTGAATCTTTGGAGGCTCGTTGAAGGAGGAAAAGAAATATCTATCACCAATAATACTACCATATTACCTCTTGGAATTGCTGAAGGAGTGTTTACAAAGATCCTTGGGAAAACGATTTCTATTGATTATCTTGTTATTGAATGTGCGAAAGGACAAATTACACTTGGAAGGTCCCTATTAGAACTCCTTGGAGCAACAATAGATGTGGGAAAGGGGACCATGCACCTTTATTCTCCACCAAACAATCATATTTTCCCCAAGGTTAAGAATAAAAATAAGAGAGGTAAGGGCAATAAAGTTGGTCTTAATGCTTCTTCATTTGAGAACACTTGATTCTTTCTTTGGTTCTTATGCCTAACTTAAAGGCGTTAAAGAAAAGTACTTGTTGGGAGATAACCCAAGAGTTTGAGTTGAGTCTTGGAAGTTATTACCTCTGTAATAACCTCTCCTTATCCTTTTTATTTGCTTTTTTTGCCAAGAGTAACCTCTAATGAGAATGAAGTAATGATTGGGAAAGTTGCTGTCCCGAAACAAATTTCTGTGCTTCACCATAAAAATTCCTGAGAGAGCTCTGTACATCGGAATGAGCTGTAATTGTTTGTGCTTCTGCCCCAGGTTGTTATCTAACTTTCGTTAGTTTAACACCTTTTGATTTGAGCAACAGAAGGTCTTCGAAATTTTTTGTCTTTACCTGCTGGTCTGTTTTGACAGATTTCTGCCATTTTCTGCATTTGCTTCTTGTTAGTTCCTTCTTGAGTTCTTTTGGGGAATTGAGCTTTTTGAGGGAAGTGCTACAGTATCTAGTGTTCTAATGGAAGTTTATTTGGTGTTAGAACTAAACCTTGAGACTTATTTATCTTAAGTGCACTAATGTTGCTAATGAGATTGTGTGAAGTTTTGTATGAAGGAAAAATTTCAGGTGTATGGAAGGAATGAGTAACGAGATGAAGGATGGACTGAAGCTCAAGCTTGGGGATGCCATGCGTGTCACCCCAAGAAATATCCAAGAAGTACAAGCATCAAAGCTTGGGGATGCCCAAGGCATCCCCTTCTTCATCAATAAAAATCCCGGGTTTCTTCCAAACGCTTCATTTTTATTGTTTCATGCACGGTTGTGTTTTTCTTGGAGCGTCTTCTTTTTCGTTTTTGTTTTGGTGTTTAGTTTGCTTGGTTTGCTTAGTTTTCTGAATAAATTGGTTGGACCCCCTCTTTCACACTTTGGTTTGCGAATAGTTTGGTTTGGTTTGGAAAAGAGTAGGAAAGTTCATGCTTATGTGGTAAAAAGAGCTCGTTTTTGACTATGGCTATGCTTCGTCATGCCATGCTTGATATTGTTTTGGCTTTATGCTTAGTATTCTTTGCTATAGCATGAATTGTTATAAACAATTTAGATTGCTTAATGTGCCTTGGATGAATCATGCGTTGTTTTAGCATATTAAAGCATAGTGTAGTGGTATTCTCCTTTGATGCTTTATTTGGGTTGACTTGGCGCATGCTCACACCATGTTATGACTATCTCAAGTCACCATAGCCTTTATGATCCTTTAGTTTTCAACTTGTAGTATCACTTTATGCTTTGATCAATGATGTTTTGTCGCTCTGCATGATTATGGCCATTATTGCTCTCTTAGTTTGTCGCTCCCAGTCTTTTGCTAGCCTCCACAACAAAGTATGAGTTCCACTCATGCATCCAACTCCCTAAACCAAGTTTTTCCAAAGAGTCCACCATACCTACCTACTAGCTTATGCTATTCCAAGTATATTCATGCTTTTGTTTACCTTCCACTTGTTATGAGAAAACTAGTGATTAAAGCTCTCACGAACTTGATGGCACACTTTACTTTATTGCCTCTAATAAACTTGAACCATTGGGTCCTTCTTTGTTGCGTATATGCTTGCGCTTTATAAGTTGAAATTAGCAGAACCATGTACCATGGGGAACGCTTTCAACATTGCACTTGTACTTTGTACCCCGTTGATATTATGTTCTTTTGCTTACGGATCTCGGCGGTGTGAAATAAAAGTGGAACTTGTAAGATCATGGAGTTTGTATATGTGTTAGAGAAACGCCTAGGCCGCTAGTCTAAGCCATGCCTAATCATGGTGGAAAACTTGCAGCATCACCATAATGAGCACTCTATGAAGCATCCTCAATAAAAACCTATGCAAATAGCAAATAAAAAGATCACTAAGATGCTCATTGTCTGCTTGCCTTGTCATTTTGATTATGGGAAAGCTCAGATCATGTGCAAGGGGTACCCAGTTGGTTCTTAATGATACACATATACTTACAATGACAAGAGCTTACTCGTGACTGAAGTTGAGTAGCATGAGGATCGGTCTTCGTAAGTAAGGGGCATGAGATTTCGGTTTATAACTTGTCAAGCATATCCTCTTAGTTGTGTCACTTTAACCTTAACCACCTTCAAGATGCTTATGATAGGGGCTATGAGAGCTGAAAGCTATAAGTACCATAATTTTTGGAAGCTCTTTATGAGACTTGAATCCCTACTTCCTTTTACAAAAGGCTTTTCTTCCACCATTACATTGAGTCTCCACCTTCTATCTTTTGCACTACTTTGAGAGCATAGTGGCCATTCTTAGTTCTATGTGCATTGTCCCAAGACTAGTTGATTGATGCATAACTTGTTATTGCTTGTTTGAAACTATTGTATCTAGTCACTCTTATGAACTTTGAAGGTGTCCTATGCATTTATATTTGCTACTCTATTGAGGGACAAGCTGAATACTTTTATGCTATGTTTTCTTTATGTGAAACAAACAAACGTCTTGCAAAGCATTGTTATTCATGAATCTTTTGTTTGTGCCTTTTCATGTTGTATCATAGTTTCTTTGCTTATTGCTAGAACTTTGTATTTCATGTTATGGTTGAAGTACTTTGATCCCAGCTTTGAGTTTTGCAAATACTTTGATCAAGTTTTTGATGGTGCATGTCACCTCAAAAATTATTTCTTTTTATCACTTACCTACTCGAGGACGAGCAGGAGTTAATCTTGGGGATGTTGATTTGCAAATGTATCTATAATTTTTGATGTTCCATGCTTGGTTTTATCCACTTTCTTGTGTTTTGTTCCAACTTTGGAGTACTTTTATTATGATTTCTTGGACTAACCTATTAACAAGAGCCACGATGCATTTCTACCTGTTTTCTGTTGTTTTTGGTTCCAGGAAAGTCAGAAAATGAATATTCTCGGAATTGGACGGGACAAAAGCCAAAGTGCCTATTTTTCCGGAAGGGATCAAGTGTCAGAATACGAGACGGAGAAGGGCTGGGGGCCGGCCACACCACCTGGCCGCATGGCTAGGTCTGGCCCGCACCAGGGGGTGGTCTGGCTGCCCCCAACACCCCCTCGGCCTCTCCTTCCGCCTATAAGTTGCCCTCGGGACGAAAACCCTAGGTACCCGATCAAAAATCCACGAAAGAGTCTGCAGCTGCCGTTGTATCTGTCCCTAGATCAGGGGGATCTGAAGCTCTTCCCGGCACCCTGCCGGAGAGGGGAATTCACCCTGGAGGCCTTCTTCATCACCATGCAAGCCTCCGGTGTGATGCGTGAGTAGTTCATTCTTGGACTACGAATCCATGTAGTAGCTAGATGGCTGGTTTCTCCTCCTTTATGCTTTCATGTTTAGATCTTGTGAGCTCCTTTCATGATCAAGATCATCTATTTGTAATTCATACATGTTGTGTTTGTGGGGATCCGATGGATATTGAGATGCTATTTCAGATTGATTATTGATTCTATCATGTCTTTGTTATTTGAGATCTTGCATGCTTTCCGTTGTTAGTAGCTATCTTGGCCAAGTAGATGCTAGCAACTCCAAGAGTTAGTATTTAAGCTCGATAGTGGGTTCATGCCTCTGGTAATCTGGGGAAGTGACAGAAATCTCTAAGGTACTAGATGTGTTGTTGCTACTAGGGAGAAAACAACGATCCTTTGTTCATTGAACACTTGTATTGTTTACTTTACACGCAGTTCGTAAAGCAATAATCTTTTGCTTGCAACTTAATACTGGAGGGGGTTCGGATGATAACCTGAAGGTGGATTATTAGTCATAGATGCAGTTGGATGGCGGTCTATGTATTATGTTGTAATGCCCAATCAAGTCTCAAAGGAGTCAAGATGATTAGTATATGCATGTATTGCTTTCTCGGTGTTTATCAATTGCCCCGCTGTAATTTGTTCACCCAGCATGTTATCTATCTAAGGAGAGCCACCTCTAGTGAACTATGGATCCCGGTCCTTTTTATTTACATACAATCTACAACTGTTTATTGCTTTGTGTTTACTTTCTGCAAACTTTTACTTCTTTCCATTCGATACGTTTAATCCTTTGTTTTCCGCAAAACACGGTGAGATTGACAACCTCATCGCAAGTTGGGGACAAAGTTCTATGGTTGTGTTGTGCAGGTCTCCACGTTGCTACTAGCACCGGTAGTGCGCCCTGCCAAAGCTCAGCTAGTAACACCTTTGAGGTGTTTCCTTGCTCTTACCGGTTCGATTAAACCTTGGTTTTATAACTGAGGGAAACTTGCTGCTGTGCTCATCATACCTTCCTCTTGGGGTTCCTAACGAGCTCTACATCAACACCGCCATCAAGCATTTTTCTGGGCGCCGTGCATTGAGCCATCAATCCCATATTCTAATTGGAGAATATTAAATCTTAATTAATTTCAATGAGTATAAATTACTTTTCCCTAATAAGATAAATAAAACTAGTTCTTTATTTCATGCGATGATTGTGATGATGCTAGATCATCAAGTGTGAGCCTTAGTGTGCTGAATAGAACTAGTTAAGTATTGTTTGGTGATTGTGTACCCCGTATTTCATTTATAGACGATAGTACCGACCCAAGCTACAAGGAGGAGGAGTTTGATGACCCACAAGTATAGGGGGTATATCGCAGTATTTTCGATAAGTAAGAGTGTCGAACCCAACGAGGAGCAGAAGGTGCTGGCTAGTGGTATGTGATACGTCCAAAACGTATCTACTTTCCCGAACACTTTTGCTATTGTTTCTCCTCTATACTTGTGTGATTTGGATGCAACTAATGCGAACTGATGCTGTTTTCAGAAGAATTGCCTTGGTGTTTACTTTTTGTGCAGAAAATCAACTATCAGGAAAAATCCCGGAAAATATGCCAAAAATCCTATTTCACCCGAAGACTCTAGGAGCCAGAATACGAGACGGAGAAGAGCCCTGGGGTGGCCACACCACCTGGTGGCGCGGGCCAGGCCACGCCACGCCAGGGGGTGGTGTGGGCCTCCCAGGCACCCCCTCGGCCTCTCTTCGCCTATAAGGAGCCTTGACCTAAAAACTTCGGGGTTCGATGTTTTCCGAAGGAGTTCATTCCGCCGCCACCACCAGATTCCACGAAAGCGCACGAAACTCCGTTCTGACACCCTGTCGGGACGGGGAATTGGAGGAGATCATCGCCATCATCATCACCATCGCTTCTCCATCGACCATCCATGTTTCCCCCATCCATGAGTGAGTAATCCCCCGCTATAGGCTATGGGGATGGTAGGGATTGGATGAGATCGTTCATGTAATGGCATCAGATTGTTAGGGCATGGTGCCTAGTATCTTTTATTAGTGCTTTATGACTTTGTTGCGACTTGTTGTGCTTAATGCTTGTCACTAAGGCCCGAGTGCCATGATTTCAGATCTGAGCATGTTATTGATTCATTATGATAGTATTGTTTTTGGTCTTATCTACAAGTTGTATACACACGTTGTTGTCCGGAACCTATGGCCCCGAAGTGACAAAAATCGGGATAACCGGAAGGGAAAGGCTTTGATGTGAGGATCACATGTGTTCACGGAGTGTTAATGCTTTGCTCCGGTGCTCTATTAAAAGGATCACGTTAATTGCCAGTAGTTCCCTAGAGGCCCCGCTGCAAACGGGCTGGCAGGACAAAAGATGTTGTGCAAGTTCTCATTGCGAGCACGTATGACTATATATGGAACACATGCCTAGGATTGTCTAGTACTTGGATGCTTTATCTTATTTATCTGCAATTGCCCTATGTTCTGATTGCTATGTGAATTGTCTTGTTCATGCAACGCCCGTCCATCCTTCCCTATGCCTACCGCACTCGAATCCCATTTCTTCGCTTTTTTGTTACGGTCTTTGCTTTACTACTGCTCTTACTTTACTATTCCTACTACAAAACTGTTGCTACTAATAAACTGCCATGAGCAAGATTGTTTCCAGGTGTAGCTGAATTGACAACTCAGTTGTTAAGGTTCATAAATATTCTTTGGCTCTCCTTGTGTCGAATCAATAAATTGGGTTTCACTTCCCTCAAAAATACTGCGATACACCCCCTATACTTGTGGGTCATCAGTATGGATCAGGAATTCTCTGCAAATACTTAGCAAACGGATTTATAGGGTTTTTTGATAAAGCAAGTAAACAAAGTACGAGTAAATAAAAGACAGTAGGAATAAATGCAGCAAGTGGCCCAATCCTTTATGCAGCAAAGGACAAGCCGGTTGTATTACTTAAGATGACCAAATGTTCTCGAGGACACATGGGAAGACTGTCAAGTGCTTTCACTTCATATAGTTGATTAATCTTCTCTAGCTTGCTAAGTGTTGTGTGGGTGAACCTGTGCTAATGTACCGCCCCATCCAAGACTAATACATACTTGTGATTATACCCCTTGTAAACATCCATAAGTACAAGAAAGTAATTAAGGTAGAACCTAACCACAGTTTTAAACTCTAAGACCCTTACGTCCCTTGTGCAATGGTTTCCTAACGGGGGTTCAGGTTTACATCACTCGTGACCCTACGATTAGTAGCCAAATACACAATGCATTCCCCTAGGCCCATATAGGTGAAGTGTCATGTAGTCGACGTTCACATGACACCACTAGAAGAAGTACAGCACAACTTAAATAACAATCTATTGAATCTCTCTCAGCACAACTCTACTACTAACAACATGACTTCTCCCATGTCCTCAAGAACAAAACGAACTAGTCACAAGACATCATATGGATCATGATCAGAGATGGAATAATGATGTATAACAATCTAAACATAAACAATAATTCAATGGTTCACTCAATAGCATCAACTACAAAGAGAAATCAACACCGGGAAAGTTTCCCCTATGAACTAATGCAAGATTCAACTCAATTGTTACAGCAATATGGAGATGGTGATGAGGGTGTTGATGGTGATGATGATGGTGGTGGTGATGATGATGATCCCAATGAAGTCCAGCTTGATGGTGGTGTTGATGGCGATGATCTCCCCTCTCCAGGAAGGAATTCCCCCGGCAGAAATCTGTCTGCCAAAGAGATCTTTCTCTCTCGGTGTTTTCTGCCCCGCAAAGGCGGCGGAATCTTTCTATGGTCGCTCCCCAAGTCTTAGGGTTTCGGGAGGTTGATATACACCAGAGGGGAGAGGCTGAAGTGGGCCAGGGTGGCCACACCACCTCCAGGCACGGCCTAGGGCTGCCCGCGCTAGGGGGTGGTGTGGGCCCCCTGTGGCCCATCTCCACTCCGTCTTCTGGCATCCTTAGTCTTCTGGAAAAATAGGATTTTTTGTATATTTTCCTGGATTTTCTGATCTTCACGAATTTTGCTTCCAAAGAGCACCTTTTCCATCAGAATCCTGACTGCAGCGGTCCATGCTCCAAAAGTCATCAACCACGCAAAAACAGATGAAATAACATAAGTATCACCTCTCAATACGAAATATATCAATGAATAATAGTGAATTAAGACATAGAATAGTGATGCAAAATGGACGTATCAGAGTTCTACCAAGCAGAAGACGAACAAAACTTCAATCACTGCACCAATCAAGGCAAGCTAGAATTATATAAGTTAACCATGCAAGCTTTAACCAAAGCAAGATGCATTAGGCGTGCTTGGTTATATATCTTGATTTATACCAATCCCAAATTTTACTTGCAAACTTTATTCTTTTACTTTACTAAAGTTCTTTACTTTTTAATACTTTGTGAGTATTGAAGAAGTAGTATAGATAGCATAAAGATTATAAAACTAGGCCTATACTTAGATGTCATTCTATGGCATGAGATTGAAGATTAGCACCCCTCATTAGTGAACACTCTTAACTTAGTGGCTAGTGCTAAGCATAAAACTTGATCACTTTAGATGGGAATACTTGGTGAAAATGATTATGAAAACCTTGGAATGATGCTTCATTCTATTGAAACGTTTTGACATGTGTTGAGAAACACAAAGGGATTTGATGATAAAAATGTTGAGGCATGAGCCTTAGCCCTTTATAAAAACTGATGGTTGGATTTGGATGCGATACCATTCCAATTTTACCGTACGACCATAATACTTGAATTGGGTAGGGCTTAGCCGGAAGTTTATATGCATTAGTATGGTTCCCTCGCGGAAGAGGTTTGAGCTGAGGCTACCTGTTGATGATGTTCACCTATGCAATGCCCAGGATGGCAGATGGCCATGGCTGGGAGGCCAAGCTCATAGGGGAGGTGCCTATACTAGAGTGTGTAATTGAAAGGTTATGATTGATTATCCGCATACTAAGTATGATGATTCAGGGTTATCCCTGACGGATGTATCAAATTTTGTGGTGAAAGTGTACCACCTCTGCAGAGTGTCAAACTATTTGAATAGCCGCATCCGCGGTCATGGACAGTTGGAGTGGCCATACTGTTCCGTCGTCATATGTTTTCAAAATGACTTGTGAAGTGAACTATGATTTTGACTTGACCACAACAGGGTTGTGGATATGAAAACTAGGTTCCCACTTAAGTGATTTAGAACATTAATCTACTTTTCTTTACTTCTAAACTCAGTTTAGATAAACCTGGCTTTTTGCAAATAAACCTAGAGCTTAAGATTCCTACTAGAACTACCTTACTTGTTAGTGATAGTTTGCGAGTACTTAAAGAGTACTCATGGCTTTGTCCCTGGCTATTCCCGTGTCCAGACTATGAGGAGGACTATCAGGATGATGGACAACAGGACGTGTACGACAACTAGGATCATCTCCCATCGTCAGCATTGCCTGTGACTCTAAAGATGGAGCCTACTACTACGCTTATTATTCCGCTTCTTGTTTGTATTAAGAATGGATCATGAGATCCATTATTTGTGTAAGACCTTATTATGGTTTGTAATGGATGGTGTACTGTGATATCCAATCTGTTATGTCTCGCAAAAATGGTAATCCTAGGATTGCGATGTATGACATAACAGGCATTTGGGATTAAAAATCCGGGTGTTGACAAGTTGGTATCAGAGCCATCCTGACCATAGGAGACCCTAGTTAGAATGGACGTCCGAACAAAAACTTAGTTTCAAAACCAAAGAAGTGAGTATTTATGAAAACCTATCCCCACTCTTATCTTTGATTCCTTCAAAAAAAATCATGTTCCTCAAAAATTCTTACCTTACTACATAAAATTTGACACACTTGATCACCTCACTAACTTACTCATCCTAAATTCTTATAGATGGAAGTCCAGTATTGCAAGTTCTACCAGTTGGGCAACGGAGGCCAACTGATCTTTGAGAGGGATCTAGATGCACTATCAGAGTATCTTGAGCGCCCGCATCCGGAATTCTTCGGGGCTCAACTCAACGATCACATAGGAGGAGATCTACAACGGCTGATAGTTGCAGATCTCCGAGGCAAAATGGAAGCACCTACTTCTGAGAAGATCCAATTCACCCTGCGAGAGAACAATTGGCTAGATGGATTAGCCAGGGCTATGCATGAAGCTCTTGCCCGTCTGTGTGGGCAAAACATCAACTTGATCCAGGGAACTCGCTTTGCTCACTTTGCAAGGCGTGATTCTATGGGAATGCCATTGGAGATGCCAGGACACCCGGAGTTGAAGCACCAGGTGGACAATCTTGACTTTATGTTGTATGATAGGCAGAAGGAATTGGACAATGCTCGAGCTTACGCCAACCACAACCTTGCCATCACCGTCAAGAAGGACCAGACCATCGCCCTCCTAGCCAATGACCGCCAATCGCTTCGTCGTCAACGCGAGAAGAAGGATTACACCATCAATCATCTTCGCAAGAAGGTGGCCACTCTCGAGAAGACCATCCATGAACAGGAAGTCTAGCTTGAAGCAAAGGAGGAGGAGGAAGGTGAAGATATCTAGGGATATCTTCACTCTTACCTCAGTGATGACAACGACTACCTAGGGGATGATGCCATGGATTTCTACACTGATGATGATGATTCCGACTTTATTGACGATGAGTAGATGCACTTGATCACTACCGTAGGAGTGAGTTGTATCGGTCCCACTGTATCGTAGTTTCATAGAATGGTTCTTAAAACCATCTGTTTTCTATTTGTGTGTGGTGTGTGTTTGTATTGTGTGCTTTGAATGAATGAATGAGAAGAAGAAGTTGGTTTGCAAAACCTGAGTCAAACTCAAAGTAAACCTTTTGAAAACAAAACATGAACCTTAGAAATTTCCCTCTTATCTCACTATCTATCTCAATCTCTAGATGACTCGTGGAAACCCCGGAGGAAGCAGCTCATCCCAAGACCCAATGCTGCAGATTTTGCAGATGCTAGTTTCCAACCGTGAAGCTAGTAGAGCCGAATGCCAAGCTAACCTAGCCACTCTTCAATAGATCGCTCAGATGGCCCACAATAATCAAGGCCATGGAAATCAGGATCATCATGGATCCAAGCTCAAGAACTTTCAGAATACCAACCCACCTATCTTCAACAAATCCGAGGATCCTTTAGATGCTGATGACTGGCTGCAAACCATGGAGAACAACCTGGAGGTCGCAGGAGTTGACGCTAATGAGAAAGTACTGTTTGCCACCCACTATCTGGCAGGAGATGCAAGAGCCTGGTGGAATAGCACCCGTACCATGAACAACGGTCAGGGCATGACTCGGGAAGCATTCAAGATCAAGTTCAGCCGCATCCATGTGCCACAAGGTTTGGTCACCAGAATGAGAGATGAGTTCAGGGAATTGAAGCAAGGAAGGATGATGGTAGTTGAGTACCGTGACAAATTCTTGTCCCTAGCTAGATATGCCCCTGATGAGATTAACACTGAGGCCAAGAAGAAGGAAAGGTTCCTGAATGGATTGCATGATGAGATGCAGACTGTGTTAGTCAACATCCATTTTGGAGATCTAGAAGAGCTTGTAGACTCTGCCATCCAGATGGAAGGGAAGATAAACCAAGCCAATGACAACAGCAAGCATCGCATGATGCACCAGATTGGATCCCACAACACCCAGAAGTATCGCCCCAACCCGTCTGCGGAATATGCCCCAAGAAACAATAGACCCCCGATGTCCCATACAAGCTACCCCAATCATAGTGGAGGAAACCTGAAGTCTGGAGGAAACCACAACAACAACCCCGGCAACTCCAACAACTTCAACCGTGCACCGCCCAAGTCCAACAACAACAACAATACTACCCCAATGACTGGAAGCAATGTTGTGCCTATTGCAGCCAAAGGCAAGTCCTAGATTACTTGCTTTGAATGTGGAGTCAAGGGTCACTACTCCAACGAGTGCCCCAAGAAGCTTGCAGCAGCCACCAATGTGAATGCCCCCGCTCAGCAGCAACGTCGTGTTCAGCCTGGAAGGAGATTTGCCCTAGGGAATTCGCTCAACCGCAACGGCCGTCTGTTCCACATGAATGCTGAAGAAGCTCAGGAAGCGTCTGATGTCGTGCATGGTATGTTTTTTGTTAACTCAGTACTTGCAAGAGTGTTGTTTGATTCTGGAGCATCGCACTCGTTTGTTACCGAAGAATTTGCATGCACTAGTAAGATTCAACCAACAAAATTGAAGCATGTTATGATAGTTCAAATACCTGGTTCAACCACCAAAGCTAGAAAAATTTGCAAGGCTGTACCTATTAGAATCCATGGGATAGATTTTTATGCCAATCTAATAGTACTTGGAACCAAAGGTTTGGAAGTAGTACTAGGAATGGATTGGATGTCGAAACATAAAGGATTGATCGACTGTGCCAAGAAAGCCATAACCATGACCAGTAGCTCTGGAGTATCAGTAGAGCGTGTATTTGAGACCTTGCCCCGTCAGTTCAAATGCAACAAGATTCTAGCCCAACCAACCCTAGACCAAGTCAGAGTAGTCTGTGAATACCTCGACGTATTCCCGGATGAATTGCCCGGTATGCCCCCAGATCGGGATATCGAGTTCATTATTGAACTAATTCCTGGAACTGGACCCATAGCTCAGAGACCTTATAATATGAACCCATCTGAACTAGTGGAGCTGAAGAAGCAACTTGATGCTATGCTGAAGAAAGGTCTGATTTAACCAAGCGCATCGCCATGGAGATCACCTGTTTTGTTTGTGGACAAGAAAGATGGAGGTAACCGTCTGTGTACGGATTACCGGAAGCTGAATGATGTCACCATCAACAACAAGTACCCACTGCCAAAGATTGAGGATATGTTTGATCAGTTGACTGGTGCCAGAGTGTTTTCTAAGATTGATCTTAGAACTGGTTATCATCAACTCAAGATTCATGCAACGGATATTCCAAAGACCGCCTTTACCACCAGATATGGATTGTATGAGTATACGGTCATGTCTTTGGGATTAACCAATGCCCCCGCTTATTTCATGAATCTCATGAATAAGATTTTTATGAACTTCCTGGATAAGTTTGTTGTTGTTTTTATCGACGATATTCTAATCTATTCCAAGTCTGAAGAAGACCATGAGCTACACCTGAGAACCATCCTTGAAACCCTTAGAGAGCATCGGTTGTATGCCAAGTTTAACAAATGTGAGTTCTGGTTAAAGGAAGTAGGATTCCTCGGACATATTGTGTCAGCAGGAGGAGTCGCTGTTGACCCCACCAAGATCAAAGACGTTGAAGAATGGAAAGCCCCAACCACTCAAACTCAAGTCCGTGCATTTCTCGGATTAGCGGGATATTACCGCAAGTTTGTTGAAGGATTTTCAAGCATCGCCAGACCGATGACCCAATTGTTGAAGAAAGATAAGAAGTTTGAATGGACCGATAAATGTGAAAGCAAGCTTTCAAGATCTCAAGAAGAGATTGATTTTAGCCCCAATCTTGATTATGTCGGATATCAAGAAACCATTTGATGTGTATTTTGATGCATCCAAGATTGGTCTCGGATGTGTGTTGATGCAAGAAGGCAAAGTCATAGCATATTTGTCAAGACAACTGAAGCAGCATGAGCAAAACTACCCTACCCATGATCTTGAACTAGCCACCGTAGTTTTAGCCTTGAAGACCTGCGTCATTACCTGATGGGTAACCGCTATGAGATTTATTCAGATCACAAGAGCCTAAAGTATATTTTCACTCAGAAGGAGCTGAATATGAGGCAAAGGAGATGGATAGAGTTAATCAAGGATTATGACCTTGACATTCACTATCACTCCGGCAAAGCCAATGTGGTAGCGGATGCTCTTAGCAGATTGCCGTGTAGGTTCAACACCATGATCAAAGAGAACCAGCCAAGTTTGCATGAAGAGTTGGAGCAGTTTAGAATGGAGCTAGTTAGCAAAGGATTTTAGCTAGCATTGAACTTCAACCCACGTTGATCAGTCAGATCAAGGAAACCCAGAAGGGAAATGCAAGTATCGATGGAATCAAATGTCGTATCAGTACAGGAAAGGTACCTGGATTCACCAAGGATGAGGAAGGAGTTTTGTGGTACAAAGGACGTATCTGTGTGCCAGCATATTTGGAGTTGAAGCAAGTTATCATGCAAGAAGCTCATGATACTCTTTATTCTATCCACCCCGGAGGAACGAAGATGTATCGGGATTTGAAGGAGCAATTTTGGTGGCACAAGATGAAGAGAGAAATTGGAAGCTACATAGCCAAGTGTGATATCTGTCAGAGGGTCAAAGCGGAACATCAGAGACCCACAGGACTTTTGCAACCATTGCAGATTCCGGAATGGAAATGGGATTCTGTCGGAATGGACTTTATCACCGGTCATCTAGTAGGGGAAATGACTCTATTTGGGTCATAGTTGATCGACTGTCCGAAGTAGCCCATTTTATACCTGTCAAGACAACCTACTAGAGTTCTAAGCTAGCAGAGCTGTACATTGCTAGAGTCGTCAGTTTGCATGGAACCCCCAAGACCATAGTGTCGGATTGAGGAACCCAATTTACCTCAATATTTTGGCAGAAAGTCCAAGAAGGATTAGGAACCAAGTTGAATTTCAGCACAACTTATCACCCGTAGACCGATGGACAAACTGAAAGAGTCAACCAAATCTTAGAAGATATGTTGAGAGCTTGTGTGCTAGAGTATGGATCAAAATGGGAAGATTGTCTGCCTTTCGCAGAATTCTCGTACAACAACAGTTATCAAGCCAGCTTGCAAATGGCCCCATTTGAATTTCTATATGGAAGGAAGTGCTACCCCCTTGAATTGGTCGCAAGTAGGAGAGAGTCAGATTTTTGGACCCGACATCCTACGAGAAGCTGAAGAGAAGGGCACAAAGTCCGTGAGTACCTCAAAACTGCCCAATCCAGACAGAAGAGTTATGCTGATAAGAGACGTAGAGACTTGACCTTCAATGTCGGAGATTTTGTGTATCTCAAAGTCTCACCCTTGAAGGGAATGCAACGTTTTCAACTGAAAGTAAAGTTAGCCCCCAGATATATTGGACCCTTCAAGATTTTGAATCACCGAGGAGAAGTATCATATCAACTGGAACTACCAGAGGAGATGTCAGCCATCCATGATGTGTTCCATATCTCGTTACTTCGCAAATGCTTAGAAGTTCTGGAGAAGACCGAAGTTTTCAAGAACATCGATCACCGAGCCATAGATATCAACAAGGATCTAACGTATCATGAAGTACCCATTCATATTTTGGAAGACGCCTTCAGAACCACCAGGACCCGGAGTATCAAGTTTCTCAATATCCAATGGAGCAACCATACCGAAGAAGAAGCTACTTGGGAGCGAGAAGATTACATTAGGACTAAGTTTCCAGATCTCTTTAGTTCCTAGTTTTTCTTAAATCTCGGGACGAGATTTTGTTTAAGGAGGGAAGGTTTGTAACACCCCAAAACTTCTAATCAAGATTAACAAGTTCAAATCACCCAAGTTTAGGGTTAACAAAAACTTTTATTAATATTTTGAATATGAATGCATGTGTGATTTGCATTAGTGTATAATTGATTGAAAATGCCATTTTGTTTGCTACAAATGATGAGAAAAGGTTTAAAGGTGAATGCTACATCATTTAGACCAATTACAAACAAAATCCAAAGAAAAAGAAATCAAATAAGAATTAATTAAGCAAATGGTCATTTTGGCCAAAGTTAACCACTAGGTCACTTTAGGTGTTCCTAGAAGAGAAATTTTAACAGAAATAATTCCACTTCTTTTCACCCCTTGCTAGACCAAGTAAGAGTGAACCAAGGCCCACTTTACAAACTTACAAAAACATTTTCCAAATCAATTTAATGGACAGTTCAAAATTGAATCTAGTTCATATGGTAAGATCCCACTTTTTCAAAAACCTATCAAATGAACTCCCCTTGACCTCTCCAAGCAAACATGGATACTCAAGCTTAAGATCAAATCACTCAAAAAGTTTCATTCAAAAATTTCAAAGTAAATTTCTTTCGGGCATTACAACAAACACCTGGCCTGCACTAAACTAACTACTGCCTAACTTCACTGTTTAAATAGTAATCAATTGACCATTTGGTCTCCCTTTAACTCCCTTGTCTCCCCTGAGCCTAGCTAAGCACCAGACCAAGACCCTCTCAGCCGTGGTGCACAGTGGAGCGCCGCCCATTTTTGGTCATCGCCGACAAAGTGGGACGACGCCGTAAGCATCGCCGCCTCGCCATGACACGCACTGCACATGCCGCACTCCATCACACTTCTGTCCAAGCCTCGACTGCAGAGCCTGGACCACCCTTAGCACCGCTCGCCATGATCACCACAACCCCGCAGATACCCCCGTTCGCCGTCGCGCGACCCGTAGCTCCCGCACGCCGTCGCAAACACCTCCACCTCTGCGCAGAGCGCCGCATGCTCCCGACCAAACCACACCGCCCCACGCCTCGCCTTTAAGCCAACAACGATCGCCAGGGAACACAACACCGTCCCCTAGCCTCAGCCACGCCGCTAGCATCATGTAGCATCGTCACCGACGAGCCCGCGTCCACACCGTTCGGTCCCCTCACCGTGGTATAAATGGAGACCTCCCCTGCCTCATTTCTCCACACCAACACCCTCACCACTCCTCATTGATCCTCCCTCACCCTTCCCCGGAGCAAGGCGAGCTCTCCCTCGCCGGAATTTGGCCAGAGCCTGCCGCTACTGGAGGAGAAGGGCACCGTCGATTGGAGCCGCCCTAGGAGCTGCCGTGACCGCTAATCGATCCGTCGTGATGGACAACCCCATTCACCCCCATCGCCGACCCAAACTGGAGCCCAGGTGAGCCTCGCCGGACCTCCACCGCCATGTTAGGGTTAATTCCTCGCCAGAGCAGTTCGTCGTCGACGATGACTCTCGATCGTTAGATTAGAATTAGATCGCACGGTCTAGATTTGCCGATACCGTTTCGTTTAGTTAGACCCGCTGACTGGTGGACCCCGTCTGTCAGCAGCCCGCTGCGCTGTGCAGTGCAGTTGGGCCGGCCCGTTTAGTTTCCCGCGCGTAGCCCAGAAATTCAAATAAGGATTTTCCAATTTAGTTTAAACTAGTTTCTGTCCACATATTCAAAAATAAATTTAGAGAGTTTCAATAAACCAAATTGCATGATTCAAATTTTGTTAGAAAGATATTTAAATTATCTATCCAAGCCCGTTGGATTTAAATCATTTGGAGTTAGAGATAATCTATAGTAAAAATAACAAGACAGAGACTTTTCCAACTTCAAACATTTTTCAAAAATCAACTATAAATGCTTTTGAGTTGATTCCAACTCTCAAAAGTCACATTTGACAAGATCTATCTGAATATGTAAAAATATTTAGGTTTGCATGCAGTGACATTGGACTAGTACCAAAAGAATACTATTAGGGCATTTCTAGTCACTTTGAATCTATTAAATGATGAACTTAAAGTTAATAAAATATAATCAACACTTTAAATCACATTTCCATGTATTAGAATATGTGGTGATGACATGTGTCAACATGATCCCATATTCTAATTGAAGAATATTAAATCTTAATTAATTTCAATGAGTAGAAATTACTTTTCTCTAATAAGATAAATAAAACTAGTTCTTTATTTCATGTGATGATTGTGATGATGCTAGATCATCAAGTGTGAGCCTTAGTGTGCTGAATAGAACTAGTTAAGTATTTTTTGGTGATTGTGTACCCCGTATTTCATTTATAGACGGTAGTACAGACCCAAGCTACGAGGAGGAGGAGTTCTACCAAGCAGAAGACGAAGAAAAGTTCAATCACTGCACCAATCAAGGCAAGCTAGAATTATACAAGTTAACCATGCAAGATTTAACCTAAGCAAGATGCATTAGGTATGCTTGGTTATATACCTTGATTTATACCAATCCCAAGTTTTACTCGCAAGCTTTATTATTTTACTTTACTAAAGTTTTTTACTTTTTAATACTTTGTGAGTATTGAAGAAGTAGTATAGATAGCATAAATATTATAAAACTAGGCCTATACTTAGATGTCATTCTATGGCATGAGATTGAAGATTAGCACCCCTCATTAGTGAACACTCTTAACTTAGTGGCTAGTGCTAAACATAAAACTTGATCACTTTAGATGGGAATACTTGGTGAAAATGATTATGAAAACCTTGGAATGATGCTTCATTCCATTGAAATGTTTTGACATGTGTTGAGAAACACAAATGGATTTGATGATAAAAATGTGGAGGCATGAGCCTTAGCCCTTTATAAAAACTGATGGTTGGGTTCGGATGCGATACCATTCCAATTTTACCGTACAACCACAATACCTGAATTGGGTAGGGCTTAGCCGAAAGTTTATATGCATTAGTATGGGTTCCCTCGTGGAAGAGGTTTGAGCCGAGGCTACCTCTTGATGATGTCCACCTATGCAGTGCCCAGGATGGAAGATGACCATGGCTGGGAGGCCAAGCTCATAGGGGAGGTGCCTATACTAGAGTATGTAATTGAAAGGTTATGATTGATTATTCGCATACTAAGTATGATGATTCAAGGTTATCCCTGACGGATGTATCGAATTTTGTGGTGAAAGTGTACCACCTCTGCAGAGTGTCAAACTATTCGAATAGCCGCGTCCGTGGTCATGGACAGTTGGAGTGGCCATACTGTTCCTTCGTCAGATGTTTTCAAAATGACTTGTGAAGTGAACTATGATTTTGACTTGACCACAACAGGGTTGTGGATATGAAAACTAGGTTCCCACTTAAGTGATTTAGAACATTAATCTAGTTTTCTTTACTTCTAAACTCAGTTTAGATAAACCTGGCCTTTTGCAAATAAACCTAGAGCTTAAGATTCCTACTAGAACTATCTTACTTATTAGTGATAGTTTGCGAGTACTTAAAGAGTACTCATGGCTTTGTCCCTGGCTATTACCGTGGCTAGACTATGAGGAGGACTATCAGGATGATGGATAGCAGGACGTCTACGACAACTAGGATCATCTCCTATCATCAGCATTGCCTGTGACTCTGAAGATGGAGCCCACTACTACGCTTATTATTCCGCTGCTTGTTTTTATTAAGACTAGATCATGAGATCCTTTATTTGTGTAAGACCTTATTATGGTTTGTAATGGATTATGTACTGTGATATCCAATATGTTATGTCTCGCAAAAATGGTAATCCTGGGATTGCGATGTATGGCATAACAAACATCTGGGATTAAAAAACAGGGTGTTGACAGCTGACTTAGTCTTAGATAGTTAAAGTGACAATTTCAACTTTCCACTTGTGTGCAAGTATATCATATCAAGTATGAGAGTTCATGATAAGTCCCTAAACAAGTGGACTTCCCTAGACGCTAGGTTACACCAAGAGAGCTTGCAATCCTGGCGATAGACTATGTGTAAACATTCAGATGGGCACTTCCGCAAATCCCGATGCTTCTTAAGCCTAGGATGTGAGTGGGTTTGAGGGGGAATTGCAGAAGCAATTTTAGTTCCCATTAAGCATATAATTGTGTACATTACATATATGGTAAGCTTAACAACACCATAGATATATTACTTACTTGGATCATGTATACAATATGGCTACTTTGCAAACTACGAGTCTGTTATCTCCATTAAGACTTACGACTAAGATCTTGTCCCTTCTCTGTTCAGGTATGTGAGTTGGATACTTTGTAAACTACAAAAGTTTCATATCTCCACTCACACTTACATAGAGACAAAATTCATTAATGTTCCACATCATGTTACAACAACCATGGAGGGATGCTTTCATGCATTTCATCACTACCATAAAAGAGGACATGGTTCCCTTGTGTCGTTTCACAAGTGATGCAAGGGGACCCTTGTGTTTTTCACTTGAGAGCAATGAGGGCTTTAAAATTGGACACCACATACATATATTCTGACAAGCATACTTCTAGATTTTTTCTATTACCTTAGCTACAAACATGTTTTACCAAATTACAATAATCAGATCACCATCATGGTCTATCTCATAATCTGGTATGTACATTACACTATATTGGTAACCTTTACTAACCATCATGGTATTTATTTATGTGATAATTTGACCCAACTAGTATATTAATACATACTATGGTAACTACATAACTATCACAATGTCAACTATTTTAAACAACATAAAAGTAGTTAGCACCATATGTGTAACAAGTTACTATATTGTTTGAAAATTACCACCGGGGACTAGTAAATACATCACCACATCAATATGTCTCTAACTAACACTAAGCACCCTCATAACTACATCACCTAGTAGTAATTTTTAACCAAACATTATAGTAATAAATTTATAGTTACCATAGTGGCCGGGCTTCTAAAATAAGCTTTCTTTGTTCGTATGATATAATACTATAATAAGCGAATCCTTAAAATAGGTGTAAATCAACCATGACAAAGTGTTAGAGAATCCGAGCAATCTTATTCCCTTTCATTGTAAATGTGAGGACTAATTCTTATTATTTGATAGGCTCATCCCTCTATCTACAACAACTCTTATCTCGTTGGAGATCAATCTAAAAGCGAATCTCGTTGACCAGCTCATTAGGTTAAATTCTTGACATAAAACCAATGACACTAGCTAGTTGGTGGTGTTCACAATGTAGCATCTCTCTTAACTTAGTGATTACACTTGTAAGTACTGAAAAGGTCCATAACATCACATCATCCATATCTTAAAGATGCCAAGAAAATTGAATGGTGGTAACTTTGGTACCAATAAAGTGGAAACTCTCTATATAATTGTGAGGTAAATGTTAGGCAAGAAAAGTTTTCAGAATATACCCATATGAATCCATGGTGAAGACATATGGTAATCCATCCAGAGTTACACGGTTCATGAGCTAAAACACAATTTTGTGTTTTGAATCCCCAAACAAGATGATCTTGTTGTTTCATAACACATGCATACATAATACTCACAATTCGTTGTGATAAGTATACTGCGTGAATACCGCCTATAATCACGTCCACCCATTGATATAGCGTTAAAAATGGAATGAAAATAGATAGAAACATGTTTTATCGTTTTCATTTCTGCTTATCTCGTTGAAATCGAAAATGAAAACTCCGAAAACGAATATGGAATCGAAAATCATCGGAACGAATACAAATCGGATATGGACGGATACAATATGAATACCGGTATTTGTCGGAACACAATAGTGGCATAATAGCTTAGCATGTACACCAAAAAGAACACACATAGTTCAACACTTCAACAAATATACTTGGTCATACAAAATGTTTTCACATAGACGCTAAGACACAAACTCAGTATGTAACTTGGTTCGATTGCATGTGTGATTTAGGCCATAGTTGCATATATTCCATAACCTGTCAAGGGTAAGGGAAACACCGACTCAAAATACTACTGCCCGAATATGAGACAACTAATTTGAGACGAGGGATTATTTCGTACATGGGCCTAGCTGAGTTATATTTTTAAAAAGTTTCCGTATTTAATTTTACAGAATTTCCTTGCCATTTCTCTTTCTATTTCTATTTAGAATATTCCATTGTCATTCCTTTTTTTTTGCAAAAATACCCTTTTCGTTTCCATATATAGCTCTCTATTTCTTTTTTATTCGGAAACAAACGGAAAGTTTCTTTTCTATTTTCAATCCTACACCGGTATACACCTGTTATATTTTTTTAACAAATGACATAATATATTAAAAACTGAACCATAGTACAATATAGCTCATACACTCGAAACTCTGAAGATCAGAGACGAACCTACTGCCTAAAATTACACAAGATAAAAGTATTACTAAAAACACAAGCTGGCTAAGCAGAAGAACACAACTGGAGCCCGTCACAAAGTCCATCAAGAACATGGACACGCCATTCGTGCAATTGAGTTAAAATCTTGGACAACCGTAGAGGCAACGGCTCAACCAACAATCGAGATGGCACGGGAACACGAGGTAGAATATTGAGTTGTAGATGTTGAGGTTGCGTCACCAAGCTCAATACAATAGGATCTTCACCGCTAAATCTGGGGAGCGACGTCAGAGACAATCTCACTACCTCCCGCGCATACGCCCGGACGATATGAAGAAAGCCAAGACAGCCTGAACATCAATTGGCAGTTGATCCTTTGTGCAACAACTAGACGGAGAAGCTGCATCCAAAGAAGTGAAATAAACGAACTCTTGAAATCTTTTTGGAGCATCAGAACAAGGAGTCGCCGTCTTCTCCAATCTCCAGCGAGGGGCATCGAAGATTATTGCATCAACGCCTTGACTATCACCACCATGGCCTAAGCAGATTAACAATTGAGGATTTTGCCCCAAACAACACCATCTTGAGGAGAACAAATCAAGAACAACCATCGCCTTCTTCCCCTCTCACCGCCACGGCCGGCCGGAGGAAGAGGAATGGGCCGGCATTCCTTGCCGCGACGCCTCACCCCCTGCCACCACGGCCATCCAGGTGAGGTTGGACAATACTTCTTCTCCTCCAAAGAACATGAAGCCGAACATGCCCTTTAGTTGTCGCTGCCGCTCTCCATCATCAACTCCGACCACCGGAGCACCACGAGGAGAAGCTCGGCCAGCAGCCCGGGGAAGATCTCGACCAGGAGACCTCGCAGCCGATTCCCGGCATGACGCTAGACTGTGGCAACTGGCCGCACCCTAGACCTACTAACCCTACTAGACCTACATCTAACTTCGGCGCCTCTCCGTTCCCACCTCCAGCCGTCTATTCCGGCAGAGAGGACGGTGGATAGGGCCGGCAGCCGGCGGTGGACTCTCAAGGAACTCGGCGAGAGAAACAGGAAGGGGACGGGAGGATACTAGTGTGCGTACACACCTGCTATATTATAGTCAGTGGGAACAAACCTTTGGTATCCCGAGTATTCAATCATGTCAGCTATTTTCTTCCGGCAAAGTTTGACAAATATTGCCATATGATTCAAGTGAATATCATAACCAAATCAAAGCTCCATCATCCTAAGGAAAACATGAGCCAAGCAGGCTGAATCGGTACGTGCAACCATGCGATTGCAACTGCGGCAGAAAAACGCATTTGGGTTTTCCGTTCTCCTCGCCAGTGTCACAGTCGATCCGCTCCACCTCCGGTGGCCTTGTCCTTGAGGTGTGGCGGACCACGACCCCTCTCCGGCGAAAGGGTTTTACGTTTTTGGTTTAGACTATTTTATCGTGTCTTTTTGGGATGGTGAGGCGACGACTATATTTTGAAATCAGAATATTTTGAAGTCAGAATAAGTTTTCTTGTCCAATCCTCGCTCCGGTGATGCGTCTAGTGTCAACGAAGACGCGTGAAGTCGTGTGTCAGCGGATCTCCAGGGATCCAGTCTGTTTTTATGTTCACTGGTGTGGGGTCAGGTCAGTGTTCTCTAATCTACGGCTGTTAGCATTGGTGATGGTTGCTGCTCTAATCCGCTGGTCCTTTGGGCCTTAGCACGATGATTTTATGTATGTGTACTACAATAAACTCTACTACAGTAAGTTTTTCAGGCTTTGATGATGGAGGGGCGAGGATGACGACGCGCTTTTGGCTCATGCTGGTGTTTGTAGTCATGCTAGATGGTCTAAGTACCTATTTGCATTTTATTACTATTAGGCCTTTTTGTACTGTTGATGATTTTTAATAGATCAGCGCAATTGGTGCAATTTTCGAAGAATAAAAAAACCCATCATCATGTACCTAGATGATCGTGTTCCATTTGTTGCATGATTCCAGATATTTTAAGATAGTAGTTGGAATTTCTGACGTGTGGGCTGCACATGGGCCACAAAGCCGGTGATTAGGCCTCATGGGAACATGCTTTTTTTTGTTGTTGCATAAGACGCAAAACCTCTTTTCCGTGGACGCTCGGAGAAAGCGGAAAGGGGAGGAAATCCAAACCCCGCTCCACTCCCCTACAGTCTCCGGTTCCACTGTAGCCTAGCCGAGTGTCGAGTCCAGGGACCAAACCAGCAACGGGGAGATCGCCGAGATATCTCACATGACCGGCGGCGGTAGCAGAGGCGCCACCAGGCGTCCAGCCGCCGCCTCCAGTAGCCGCGGTGACCCCTCCTCCGCTGGCCCTGATCCGGACGCGCGCCGGGCCGCCGCCACTGCAGCAGCGCGGCGCAGTGGCCGAGGCGACCATGGGCCCCTGCGCGTCATGGCCCTGAGGCCCCGAACCCTCCTTCTCCTAGCGATTTCTTCCGTTTGCGTCCTGTCCGTAGCCTTCCTGGCGTATACCGGCGGGTGGTGGCAGGCGGAATCGGAGTCGGAGGGCGCCGCGGCGCTGCGCAGGATGGCGCGCTCTGTAACGCCGCTTGACGCGCCCCGGATGATGGATCTGCCTCAGGTGACGATCGTTATCTCGTGGCGTTATTTGTACCGATCTCTTCCTTGTTTTGTTAAATTAGAACTTCTCGGGTGGCCAGGTAGGTGTTATTCTGCAAGTTACTATTCATGCTTTGCTACATCAGTGCACAGTGGACCTTATAGAAAAATAAGGGAAGGACACTACTGTTCTAAGTCTGAACAGCAGGGTGGAGATAGCTGGTTAAGATGAACCGCGGCTAAACAGTTGGTTAAATTAGTGCAACGAACTACAAATTCAAATTGTGTATGCTTTGTTAGAGCTCCAGCGAAGTAATTTTTAACCGTGCCAGTAAATTCCCCCATTCTGCAAGTTATTATTCATGCTTTGCTACAGCAGTGCACAGTAAACCTTAGGAAAATAAGGGAATGACACCACTGCTCTATGTTTGAAAAGCAGGTACAGATATCTGGTTAAGATGAACTGGGTTTAAACATTTGGTTTCATTAGTGCAACGAACTACGAATCTGAACTGTGTATGCATTTTTAGAGTTCCAGCGATGTAATTTTTAAGCGTGCTATTAAATTCTCCTGTTGATTTGCTAAATTTTTTAAACTAGTTAAGAGGCATGAAGTAGAGCACAGTGTCTAGGGGAGATAACGCTGCTTTTGATTCTAATGCGCATGCACTCTACGTTTTTAGACGAGTGTTTGGTTTACTCTGTTTTGGATTACTTTTGTGTGATGTAGGGCCCCCATTTCTTGCATACTATCGACTTTTGGTGCACCCCCGTTCCATAATTCTAAACCACGACAAGAATTATGGAACGGAGAGAGTACTATCCAGATTAGGTTTCTGATGGTTAATATTGATCTGTTGCAGTTCCAAGGTGATCACAAGGAAAGCCTGTATTGGGGCACTTACAGGCCAAATGTATATCTTGGAATTCGTGCTAGGTACTTCACTTGGGTGATCCATCCTTTTGGACTTTATGACATGCTAAATGCAATGATTCTGTTCTCTTAGTTACCCAGGACATGCTAGATTTATTTATGTAATCCATAGCTGTGAACTTACTCGTCTCACGAACATTAGGCACATAAATGTGTTTTTTGTTCTTATTAGGTAGTACAGATGTGTAGGTGCGGTGTACTATTTCTGCTGCTGGTGCAGCATGCTGTTTTTTACTAGTTGGAAATAATATTTGTATGTGATGACGGCTCTGTGCTGCCAAGCCTGTGAAAAGTCATGCTGATCCAATTTATATTACAGAACTCCACTGTCTCTAATTGCTGGGTTGATGTGGATTGGCGTGAAAAATGGACAATATTTTCTTCGTCATGTTTGCCAAGATTCCGATGAGCTTAGCAATTATGGGTGGGCAGATCACAATGGTAGGGATTATGGACGTCAAGAGTTGACTGATCATGGCTTACAGTTGACGACTAGCTTTCTAAAACAGAAAGGAGAGGGCAGTGGCTATGGTGGAGACTGGGCAGTTCGATTGGATGCTAAGAGTGAGGGGTAAGTCTACATTTGTTAGTTGCAAACAGAAAGAAAAATTGCATTTTCAATGAACTGATCTGTAAGCATGAGTGGAAACAATGGTATAATTTACTCGAGTTAACCTTTTCATCGTCGAAAATTTACGTTTTCAATGAAGTGATCTGTAAGCATGAGATGGGAACAATGCTATAATTTACCTGAGTTAACATTTTCATTGCCAAATCCCACATGAGCATGCTATCATCTCTTATTGCTTGTTACCTGAACATCATCTAACTATCTAAGGAACCAAAAGAAATTCATCCTGCCGTTAAAATTAATTCAGGTCAAGTTTAAGTGGAGCCCAAGAAAGCACCACTCATCTGTTCTTCTATATTGCCGACGAAGCAGGAAAGTCGATCACTATGGGCTCACACGAGCCTTCAAGTGGTCCTGTTCTTTTGGCGTCTGGGTTGCATGAAGATATTGGTGATTGGGAACTCCACTTGAGATCTGAGGTATACATACCAATTTCTAGGTTTATCACCTTGTTACTCTAGTTTCAGTTTACTTTGTTTTACTTGCTACTAGTATGGCAATATAGTGTCATATGGTTGACATTTATGTTCATAAAGCTCTCTTTTCTCACAGGACAACTTGGAAATTCACAGAGCTGGATTCCAGTCGATTAATATGCATAATCTAAGTGATCTAGTTCAGCAAGCTGTTGCGACTAATGTACCATCTAAACTCTTCTTCATTTACCTTATTGTTGGAAAAAACAAGCTTTAGAATCTTGTTTATAATTGTATGCTATGAAGTTGTCTTTGCAATGCATTTAGCTTCTTCTTTGGATGTTTCTAGGCAATGCAAAGTGGGAACCTTAATCTGCCAGACATGATTGAAGACTTTTCAAATATAATGATCTATCAGGTACTTCAGAGGTGATAAAAATCCTACCAATATAAATGTACAATGGTACACTCATATATGTATCAACTGTCAAACCTAGAATAAGTCAACCTACACCGGGTGCTTAAGTAGTATTTTCTTTTGGCTTTGTTATTTACATTTTCCCTGTGTTTTCGCAGGTTTCCATAAAACTTCCTGCTAAAATAGACATAGTGTTCTTGTCAGGGGCTGACTCAGAAAATCCAATGATTGCAGAACGTGTTAATAGGCTAACAGGTGACTCTGCTGTATAGTGCATACTCCATATAGATATGATCTATTCATTATGGGATTCTATGTCCATCATCCATGATATGCATGCAGTGGAAGTTTTGAAGGAAGAGACATGAGCTCTTGACTTCGCTTTTCTTTTCCTTCATCAGATGTCAGATCCGCTTTACCTGTATCTTTGCCTTCTGCTAAACCTGAACTTTTTGAATTTTGAAAGCGCAATATATTCATTTTGTTTGTTAATTGTTATGCCAGAAATGATGTCAGATTTTCAGGTCCCATGCTGAGCACCCACCTTGAATCGAAAGGGAAGGATTTTGAAGAGAGATACAATCAAATTTTCAATGTCAATAATAAGGTGACGCCATGCTGCTCATTGGACGAGCTTTGTAGTTTTCACAATCTTTTTCTCAGCACTAGCAGTGTTTAGAGTTGTCATCTCATTGTTTTATCTTTCCTACCAACTATTTTGCTTTCCCTAATCAAATGTACTTCAACTGACTCTGGTATTTGTTTTTGTGGTTGTACATGATAGGGTGGTCCATTTTTGCTACTCCCTCCGATCCGAATTAATTGTTGCAGGTTTAGGCAAAACTTTGCCTAAGCCTGCGACAATTAATTCGGGCTGGAGAGAGTAGTGTTTGTGTGCTTGAGAGTTGCAGGTCACTTTAAATGCTAGTAATTGATTTCTTGCTAGGGATATAAGTAGTGTTTAGGCAATAGATAAATCTTGACTAAAATGGATGTCATGGATCTATGCGGATGATATTGTTGCTCTGATGCAGATCGTTTCTAAAGAACTATCTGTTGGTAGAGTTGCCTTGTCAAGTCTTCTTGGTGGTATCGGCTACTTCTATGGGCAGTCAAAAATTGCACTCCCAAAAAGCTTTTCAGTAAGTTTGAGATTCACCTCATAATCTTTTCTCTCTCCTTTTCCTCATGGGTGTTGGCCGCATTATTCTGTGTAGTGATCTGCTCTATTATAAGATATACTACCCCCGGTAGTTTATTCTTCTTATTGGACAGTATTGAATCTATTTCTCTGAGTAGAACAAATAGGAATTCTAGTTATTGCATGTCACCAAAAAATATAATATTTGAAGCTTTTTCATTGCAGCAAAAAAATGGGGATAAATATATTCCATATTGGCCTGCTGCGCTGTATACAGCTGTGCCAAGTCGCTCATTCTTCCCTAGGGGTTTCCTGTGGGATGAGGGCTTCCATCAGTTAGTCATCTGGTAAGCATTTGATCAATTCATAATGTTTGATGCTTCGTGTATGCTACATCATTTCATTATTCGGAGAAATTTGCTTTCATGCTTGTATTGTTGCTTCTTGTGTAAAGTTTAACATCCATCGATTTACAGGCGTTGGGATGCCCATATATCCATGGATATAATTGGTCATTGGTTAGATCTAATTAATGCAGATGGATGGATTCCCCGAGAGCAAATCTTAGGTGCTGAAGCTTTAAGGTTGGTGTCCACTAAGAACGATGAACTATGCTTATAGCTAATGATTTCTCATTCTTTATATCATCTAGTCTTGGCTTCATGCAGTAAAGTTCCCGAGGAGTTTGTTCTGCAGTACCCTTCTAATGGAAACCCTCCGACCTTATTTCTTGCGCTACGTGGTAGGACATTGGTTCCTCCCTTGTTCTCCATTTTTATGACTTCTCGATCTCGTCAGTGTGTAGAACTGAGATATCTGAATTATTTCCTGGATTTGTTGTTTGATTTTGCAATTTGCACCTATTTCATATTTTGCATTCTTTCAAATGAAAATTGTTGAAATATAATCAGGTTACACACAAAATTTCCCCACCTTTGCCCCTCTTCCCTTTTTATTTATTATGAAAATGCGCATGGAGCTCTTTAGGATTCACTAAAGAATGAGATGGCCAGATGCGCACCCTCCTCCTAGGACTTGGGCCTGGGTAGGTTCGGAGGTTAAACAACTTACCTACCATCAGTGTCCACTAGCCTGTTCCCTTACACTCCTACTTCAGATATCCAGGGTAGAGAAAATAACATTCATGCAAGAGAAAACATGGTTTAGAAGTTTTGCAACTTTTGTGACGTTAGTTGTTTTGGTGTATGTGTATAAAATTCTGTGCCGAGTGAATTATTTGAATTGACCAAGCATCATAATTTTGCCAATGTGTGGATCTGGCCAATCAACAAAAGTGATTAAGTGCTTTCAATCCCGTGAGTTTAACCATCTTTTTAATCTCTTATCTCAGACTTGGCAAGTGGCATACATGCGCACCAGTTTTCTGGTGAGGAAGCTGAAAAGATATCCACGTTCCTTGAAAGGGCTTATGTACGGCTAAATTCTTGGTTTCAGTGGTTCAACAGTACACAATCAGGTGAGCTTTGCTGTTCCAGTGTTTTATATTCTATATTTGCTATCAAGATTGCCTAACCTGCAAGCATGGGAAACGGAGATAATCTGCTTTTGTTCTGGCAAGCATGGGACAGTGTTCAAAAATGCATGAACATGCTGAACCTGCAAGCTGTTATATTTTTTAGAGAAGGCGCAAGGACTTTGCCTTTCTTTTCATTGAACAGAGAGAGTTAATAGTACATGCCTCCTAGGAGGTGAGTTACAGCAAGCTGTTATATGATTAGGTCTGTAACAATCTGATCGAGAACACACCCTAATTGTAACTTGCAAGCATGGGAAATGGACATAATCTGCTTTTGTTCTGGCAAGCATGGGGCAGTGTTCAGAAAATATATGAACATGCTGAACCTGCAAGCTGTTATTTTTTTAGAGAAGGCGCAAAGACTTTGTGTTTCTTTTCATCAAACAGAGAGTTAATAGTACATGTCTCCTAGGAGGTGAGTTACAGCAAGCTGTTGTATGATTAGGTCTGTAACAATCTGATCGAAAACACATCTTAATTGCAGTAAGCAACTCGGCATAATTCCCAGAATGTAACCGAAGCTAGGCCAGAAGGCAAACAGCTAACCTGTCAATCTTATAGACCAGAAGTCAACCAACCCTGCGTATAAATTTCCATTATCTGTGGATTACCCATTATGTTCTTACTAGTCCTGTCCTCAATCCTCATCGCCTATCTTTGGCTTGTTTATCTTGAAGTTTTTTGACCTACAAATTTATTTCCAGGGAAATATGAAGGGACGTTTTTTTGGCACGGAAGAGACAATATGGCAACAAGGGAGCTAAACCCAAAGGTTTTGGAACATTTCTTAGTTGCTTGCTTCCACTAGAAGTTAATTGATTTGAAAGAAAAATACGGAAGCTTTTGTTGTTAAGAATAGAGTTTCATCCCCTGTCTTCTCTACATTACTGAAGCAGCATGATCACGCCTAATGTTGCTGGCTTCTGTACAGACTTTGACATCTGGGCTGGATGACTATCCTCGGGCATCCCACCCTAATGATGAGGAACGCCATGTTGACCTTCGCTGTTGGATGCTTCTAGCTTCAAACTGTATGCGCTCAATTGCAGAGTTCCTTAAAATGGACACCTCTCTTGAGAAGGTACTGTATTATGAATAACCACAACTTGTGGATATTTCTCAACCATTCTTCAAAAATCTTTATTGAACTTTTACAGGATTACTATGATATGTCGAATCAACTTTCAGATTTTGGGACACTTAACAAGGTATTGCTCTGAAAATTCTGACCGCTTCTTCTCATTTATGGATGCTATCTTTTTTTAGACCAATCAGATATTTAGTATTGAAATAAAAAAATTGATGCATTTCATTTTGGATATGAATAAATGCACTTGATGCGATGCTGATAATTCTGAATATATTACTCCCTCTGATTCATAATAAGCGTTGCTGATTTTGTAGAAAGTTGTACTAAATCAGCGACACTTATTATGTACTAAATCACCGACACTTATTATGGATCGGAGAGAGTACAATTTTTGTTTACAACCATTTTAACTAGATAAAAACTGTGCAATGGGTGATGGTTAATGCCATCGAGAACTTGTCTGAGTGTATATATTTTTTACTTTAGCTCCTTCCTACATCTTAGGGGTCTCATAGAAAAATATCTTGGGAGTAGTTTTGGAATAGAACATTCTGATATTTCTGTTTGCTGCAGAGTATTGCAATATTATGGTGTCCACATGCCAGTAGGAGACAAAAAATATTGCACAAATGCCTAAAATTCATGATTTCTTATGTACTTCTTTTTAATTCAAAGAGCAGCTAACTACTACTACTCTACATGATTTTTATCAACTGCTATTGAGTTTATTTATGTCACAAAATTGTTCAAGCGGTTAGTAGAGTCCCATTTACATTTCATAATTGTTTGTTACATTTACTCTTTTAAGTGTTCTCATCTTTATAGATGCACTTGGATAACAAAAGTGGTGCCTATTTTGATTATGGTAACCATACAGAAAAGGTTCGTATTGCACTTCATTTAACGTCTGAACTTTGTCATTTTGCTTACCAGACATGGTGATTGCTTTTGATTTTGACATCATTGTTGTAGGTTCGATTGAGATGGTATGAATTGAATGACAAGGATGGCATGAGACGGGAACTTTTGAGAGAGACATTACAACCCCCTCAGCTGCAATTAGTACCTCATGTTGGTTATGTCAGCCTTTTCCCATTCATGATGGGGGCCATCCCACCTGTAAGCTCGTAAACTTCCATCCATCTGCTTGTTTCTCACTTTTATTTTTCATCCCAGCTCAGTGATACTGATGCTCATCTAAATTACTCCCTCCGCCCCAAATTAGATGTCAGAAGTTTGTCAAAATTCAGATGTATCTAGAGTTCTAGACACTATTTTCTATATAGATACATCCAAATTTAAATAAGTTTGCGACATCTATTTTGAGACGGAGGGAGTAAGTGATAAGCACCGTTTAACTCTGTGCAGGAATCTTGGGTTCTTGAGAAGCAGCTCGACCTTATATCGGATAGGTCCATCTTGTGGACGGATTATGGCCTCCGGTCACTTTCAAGAACAAGGTATATCTGAAAGTCACTGTTTATTCAACTTCGCGAAGGAATAACAACTCAAATGTTGCTGCATGAAATTTGACTTAATTAGCACTTTGGAACTTATAGACCATCTACGTGAAAAAAAAGTGTAACTGGCCAGTCATATTATACTTGTTTAATGTTATTATCTGGTAAAAATCAGTTACTGGATTCTGAATTATGTTTTGCTTGATCCACCATACAGTTCAATGTACATGAAACGTAACACGGAGCATGACGCTCCGTACTGGAGAGGTGCCATTTGGATAAACATGAACTACATGATCCTTTCAGGACTCCATCACTACTCTCACGGTAAGCTCTTCAAACCGAATGCTGTGAAATGAGCAATACCCACAGATCACAATGATCTAACATCGCACTGTTCTGCAGAGAACGGCCCGTACATGGTCAGGGCAGGGGAGCTGTACGATGAGCTAAGAGCAAACCTGATCCGGTACATCCATCCTCCTAGCATGCTGAGCAACAGAATTTGCTGAAGTGCAGCCTCTAACAGATTGCGGGTGTTGCTTGTCCGCTGGCTATTTTGCAGGAACATCGTGCGGAACTACCAGGAAACGGGCTTCTTCTGGGAAAACTACGACCAGCAGAACAAAGGGAAGGGAAAGGGCGCGAGGTCGTTCACCGGATGGACTTCGCTCGTAGTCCTGATCATGTCCGAGTCCTACCCAACATTGCACAGGTAGACATATGGTGTATATCCAAGCAGGCCGCACATAGTTTGACAGTCCCAGCTGGGTGTGGAATTTCCCGGCTATCGCACGGGCTCAGCTCGACATTGACCTAGATGTTGGGAAGAGCTTGGCTTACTCAAGTGATTTTGGGAGGATACGACTGCTAGTCACGACATTCAGACTGTATGCATAGTCACTGCCAACATTGTATCTTCGGTAGTCGCTTGAGTAGCTCCATTTTTCCTGGCTTCGAAATGCCCACGAGTAGTATAAGCATCAATGGATACTGTTTATCCTGTTATGATCTGTCAAGGAGAAATACCAGACACATCATCTGCTCCGAGCATCCGAGTAGCCTTTGCCGCTACACCTGCAACTGCAAAGCATCATCTGCCCCACTTGCACCCTACGCAAAGAATGCTGCATCAGCCTACAGGTGTGTGTCCCTTTTCGTCATCGTAATGTACAAGTCGTGGCTTTAATTCAATCAGAGAATCGTCCTACTCAGGCAGTAAACATGCAAGACGTGCAGCTTAGCTGTTCACGGGAGCTGTCGCACTGTCCTGTCTGAGGGAAATCTACTGCACGTTTTCGTCAGATCGCTTGCTGTTATGAGGCGTGTACCGGAGTGGTACTCCACTATGTTTCACGCGACGTTAAACGGTGCTCGTGCAGTGATCATCAATGAGAACCGTGTGCTCGATATAATTTAATTTTTTGATATATTTTTTCGTGCTGAAAATTTATATTCTCTCCGTCCACTAATGTAGAACATTCCAGCCTTTAAAAAAAAAACACATGTATGTAGACATGTTTTAATGTGTATGTTCACTTATTTTAGAATACTCCCTCGGTGAGCAAATAAGTGTACTTCTAGTTTTGTTTGAAGTCAAATATTTGTAAATTTAATCAAATTTCTGAAAAATATAATAATATTTGTGATATAAAATTAAACTATTTAGAAACTACATTTCAAATATAATCTAATTATATTAATTTGATGTCATAAATGTTGGCACAATTTCTTACTATAAAATAGGTCAGACTTAACAAATTTTGACTTTGAACCTTATTTGCGAACGGAGGGAGTACGACAGTACTAATATGTGTGTGCGTTTTTTTTTACAATTTTGAACTTAGAAAATGTGCCCCGATCATCGGAGAAACAAACACGGTTGGAGTTGCGACCACATCCCCACTCGTGATACGCCCACCACTACCAGCAGAAACCACCGTGCCCAAGCCATCGCAGCACCCCGACGCGGCAGGCTGCCGACTGGGGGAGGGGAAACCCCGTAGTAGTAGTAGTACCCCCAAATCCAGGCGGCGACGCCGGCCAGGCCACCACCATGGCCATGGCCGCGCCGAGCATCCGCACGGTGGCCTCAATCTTCGGCCTCCTGCTCCTCGTCTTCGCGCTCTCCTCCACCATCATCTACCTCGTCTCCTCCTCGTCCCCCGCCGCCGTCTCCCCCAGCAGCATCCTCCTCAACCTCCGCCCCTTCGCCGCCAGGTGCCCGCCCGCCCCGCCGCTCCGCGTCTTCATGTACGACCTCCCGTCCCGCTTCCACGTCGCCATGATGTCCACGAATTCGCCGGCGCCGGCGCCCGCGAACGGCTCCGGCGCTGAGGGGTCGCCGCCGCCGTTCCCCACGTGGCCGCCGTCCGCGGGCGGGATCAGGCGCCAGCACAGCGTGGAGTACTGGATGATGGCGTCCCTGCAGCTGCAGGGCGGCGGAGGAGGCGCGAGGGAGGCCGTCAGGGTGCGGGATCCGGAGGCGGCAGAGGCCTTCTTCGTGCCCTTCTTCTCCTCGCTCAGCTTCAACGTCCACGGCCGCAACATGACCGATCCGGACACCGAGGACGACCGCCTCCTCCAGGTGCCGCTCCCTCCATACGCTTAATCCGTATTATCTTGCTGCTTCTGCTGGGAAAATTCTTTCCTGTGGCCTAGAATTTTGACTTCGCAGCTCAGACTGAGACGGCTCTGCACAAAATTCTCTTCTGTGCTGTGCTGTGGAAATTCGTTTTTGTACGACGGTCGGCATTGGGAACAAGCAGCCAAAGTTACTAACCAGTAAAAACAATACCACTACAAAACACAGTAAAGTGACAAAGCATATCGAAAAACCAGTGATCCACTGAACACGATGAGCTCATCCCTTGGTGTCTGAACAATGCTCTCATGTATAGTTGGTGTTCCATTACTTTCGACCGCGCTATTTGGCAGTAGTGCTCTCCCCAAATTGTGTTGGACCAGACAGACCTCTGTCTCCTGTTCTCAGTAATACAGTGTGCCTTTTTTTATTAAGAGGATAATGTTTGAGAATTAGCAGCTATAATTGTTTAGGTGTTAATCTTATGTTCTATGGTTTGAATTGTCATGAGAAATTCTAGCTTGGACATTGTGTGTGATGATCCCTAGTCCCTATAGGGAAGGCTAATCGGTATGACTTCTTGTGGGTAGTATGGCCAGAAGTTGACTTGATGCACATAATGTTTGTGCATCTTTCATCACTATGGACTCGTAGTTGGCAATCATGTGAGGTTAGAGTTTATTAGGCTGATAAGACACTGACTAATTATTCCCTGATCATAACAATTGAGGCTGGCTTCACATGCATCCGTCCTGTGCTCAGTACACTTAAGAATAGTGCATTGCACATGCCATTAATGGCTCCTTCAGAGATCTGTGATGATAAAACTAATCTTGAAGCAAAGAATATTCAATTGCTTGCAACTCTTTGATTGTTATTCCATTGCTTGTCATTCGTCCTAGTTCTGTTGTAATCCTAAGAAGATATTTCATGAGTAATCATTAAACATTCCTCTATCCTGTTCTTGCAGGTGGAACTTATGGACATTCTATGGAAGTCTAAATATTGGCAACGATCTGCGGGACGTGACCATGTGATTCCGATGCATCACCCAAATGCTTTTAGATTTCTGAGAGATATGGTGAATGCATCTGTTCTTATAGTTTCAGACTTCGGGAGATATACAAAGGAATTGGCTTCCCTGAGAAAAGATGTTGTAGCACCATACGTGCATGTTGTAGATTCCTTCCTTAACGATGATCCATCTGATCCATTTGAGGCTCGCCCTACACTGCTTTTCTTTCGGGGGCGTACAGTCAGGAAAGATGTATGGAATTGCTTTCTGATGAAACCCATCCTAATTTTAATATTCAGTCCAGCATTTATTCTACTGGAGTTTCTCTTGAGAGTATGGCATCTTAGGGGTTCTTCTTTTTCAGGAAGGGAAAATCCGTGCAAAACTCTCCAAGATATTAAAAGACAAAGACGGCGTGCGCTTTGAGGATAGTCTTGCCACGGGCGATGGCATTAAAACAGTAAGAATATCTCTCATTCTTATCCTTCTTTATTTAGTCACATACAAAATCAGATGTACTTGCCCTCACCTTACTAGTGCCTTGTAAGTCTATAGTGGCTTTTGTTTATGGTCCCGGTATGTTAACGTGATTTTCTTTTCTGCCGAGGCTTGATAATCAGCACTGATATTTTGAAAATTGTTTACTCCTTACAGTCTACAGAAGGTATGCGGTCATCAAAGTTCTGTCTCCATCCCGCCGGGGACACTCCTTCTTCATGCCGCCTATTTGATGCCATAGTCAGTCATTGTATTCCTGTGATTATCAGCAGCCGGATTGAGCTCCCTTTCGAGGATGAGATTGATTACAGCGAGTTCTCACTTTTCTTCTCAGTTGAAGAGGCTCTAAGACCTGATTACTTGCTCAACCAGCTCAGACAGATGCCTAAAGAGAAGTGGGTTGAGATGTGGTCAAAGCTAAAAAATGTTTCTAGTCACTATGAGTTCCAGTATCCCCCCAGGAAGGGCGATGCCGTGAACATGATATGGCGGCAGGTGAAGCACAAAATTCCTGCAGTTAATCTCGCGATTCACAGGAACAGGAGATTGAAAATTCCAGACTGGTGGTGAGGACTGGTGAATCGTGTACATACTGTCAATTCCGCATCATTTGGTTCATGATGAAGACATGCTGGTCATTCCTTGTGCGCCAGGAGTCCAGCTTAACACCATGAGACTGAATCCACGGCGATTAATTTACTGATCAACACTAACATTTTTGTCCCCCCCTTTTTTTGTTGATCTTATAGCACCATAACCATTCCACCCTGAGGTTGTGATATAGTGAGAAAGTGTAGCAATGTTATAGAGCAGACTTTCCTTACAGAATCATGTGTATAATCTTAAAACAAACACACAGACATGTATACCCTCGCACTGGATGTTGCTGGTAGATATCATTTCTCTCACTGGCTGATACTTTTCGAGTCCTTCATTAACACTACTGCCTGAGGTCTTGATCTGTTCAGTATGTATTTCACGTGGTAACACGGCCATGTTGCATGATTTCACTTTCTGTCTTTCTGATGAAACTTCCCGTGGGGAACTCCCAAAGAAACTTTCCCTTGGTGGTTTATCGATGCACAGCGAAAACTTCTGCGATTAGACAAAACAGACTTGTCTGTCAAACCTGAACCTTTTGTCTCCCGCTTGGAACGGGTCAGCTGAAATTTTGAAAAGCTCGGACGAAAGTAACGTTTCTTCTGAGGTGCGTCAATCGTGATCATTCGTTTGTTGTTCACCTGCTTATCTTATTCAGTTGATATACTATTTTTAAATTCAAATTGTGATTTCATGATCAGTTTTTATCCTTTTGCAATGACAATCGTTGTCCAGCAGTTAGAAGAGGCAATGGCCCAATGCTGTAATCCGGGGTGAGCCAAGCTTGCATCAATAAACTGTTGCCTCCTCTTAAGACTTGGTACTTTTGGAGGCAAATGCTGTTATTTTTGATTTGAGTAAGTTTATCCTACCAAAAACTTAATTGATAGTATTTTTTGTCAAGGTTATATTTACCCAGGAGTTAACTATAGTTGGCAAAGAGACATTGGTATGCCCAAAAATATTTTTTGGCTACCATCTAAAATTTCGCCACCACACCAAGAGAAAAAAATTAAAAATGAGACCAACCCAAACACTTGTTCAGCTTTTCTTTGTTATAGAAGAAGACTCCTTTAACGAGAATTTCAGAAATTCGCTCCTATCTCAATCACTAGGTCTCTGCCCGGACCAACACACCAAGACCACTATAGCGTGGCCAAATATTCTCCATGACATAAATTGCTTCTGCTACAAGACTATGCATTGGTACCAACATATGTAGCGCCATTAGAAAATATTAAAATAATACAAAATTCACCACATCGGCACAGAATATACTCCCTCTTTCCTAAATTAGAACGCATATTAGGTTTGGTCAAAGTCAATATTTATAAAGTTTGACCAACTATATGTAAAAACATACGAACTTTTCTAATGTCAAATGCATATAATATGAAAGTATAGCTCATGGTGATTCTAACAACATTGAGTTGATGTCGTAGATGTTCATACTATTTTCTAGATATTAGTCAAAGTTCATTAAGTTTGACTTTGACCAAAAGTAATATGCATCCTAATTTAGGAAGGAGGAAGTATGGGCCATGTGATAAAGAAAATCGAAATATGATCTACACACCGATATACAATTAAGATGAATTCTATTACTCCCTCAGTCCCGAAAAGGATGCATGTCGCAGATTATCTAGATTCTCATGTATAAACTAAGACATCATTTTCGGGCCAGAGGGAGTATGGGTTTTTATTGTGAGTATTTTCTTAGTATGCAAAGAGAAATGGTGAAGCTACTATTCACTACTGAATAAAAATAAATATCTTTTTGTTTTTTCTTAATATGTGTTGTGTTTTGAACTAGGTTTTTGTTTACTCTAGATTATCCTGCATTGTATCTACTCCCTCAGTCTCAAAATAGATGTCGGAAGTTTGTGTAAATTTGGATGAATCTAGATAAATAAATAGTGTCTAGATACATTCAAATTTAAAAAAAATTGTGACATCTATTTTGAAATGGAGGGAGTACATAAAAAACGTAAAAATCAAAACACAATTTCTGATAGTGCGGCATGCGTTGTTAGCACGGTAACACCACAAAAGGTTTGTAGCACTAGAATTTCTGTCACATTTAGTAGGATCCACTATTGCGTTTACATTCTAGTCTTTTCATCGTGCAAAAGGGTTACACCCTGTGTACGATTATTTTGTAGTCGTTACCTATAGCTGACCAAATAAATCCTCTCATCCTTTTGTACGTCTACAAATTTATATGTTTTAGATCGAACTATTCTTAGCATTGATTACTTTGTTCACTGCCGCCTGTGAGACAGTAAAACCGTAGGAAAAAACACCGTTCAATCATACAATATCAAAGCACGGTTGCCAGCCAGAACGTTTGATGAACTTTCGTGAAGTAAATTGCTTGATGCGATGATTTTTAGCCAGATTGTTTCACTATCTCTCTGCGGCACCTACGCGTGGTAGTTAGGCAGAACGTTTGTGGACATGTAAGCTCTTGGAAGAAAGTTAGATAAGAAAAGCGCGTACCAGTAGCGGACCTCTCTCTGGTGTCATACATGACTTACACATATTGTTGGATGACACGGTGGTAGAACATCGCATGTGTGGGGAGTGGGAACGTACCAGTAAAGAATGTTTACAAGCAGGGTAGACTGAGGCAATGATTCAATAAGTTATACATGATCCTATTTCTGCTGTAGCCATAGTCGTGTAGTATCTTGGAGCAGGCAGGCACTAAAGGTGACAGTTTAGATACATTGACAAAACAGAAGCTACAATAAAACTAATTATGTTTAACAAAGTAATGAATCGATGCTAGTTAGAACAATATTCCACTCCAGAATGTGAACTTATGAATACATTTTAGTCAACATGCTAAAAATTGATGAATGAAGAAAGAAAATAAACACAGATGTTTTCTACTTAATCTGTACAAAAAGGAAAACTTGCGCATGAACAATTGAGCATGCCACCAATGATCCTAAGATGACAACTCTTTTCAACTCATAGTTGACACCGTAGTTTTCTATCACAATTAATTAGCTAAGGGTAGGTAGATAACAAATGCCAATAACTACTACGAACTATGCAAATTCACTTAGATTAATAGTTCATGATAATGGTTCAAGTTAATCAAATTAATAATGAACTCCCACTAAATTCAACACCCCTCATAGTTTTTTAGTGGTACATGATCCAAATTTAGTGCACCAAGTCCAATCATCATGTGAGATGATGTAGTTACAATGGTGAACATCAACATGTTGATCATATCATCCATATGATTCATGTTTAACCTTTTGGTTCGATGTGTTCTGAGGGCATATCTGTACATGCTAAGCTCGTCAAGTCAACCATAGTATTTCTGCATGTGTTAAGCTGGTTTACACTTGTCGTATGTAAACGCAAAGTTTATCACACCTGATCATCATGATGTGCTTCAAAACTACGATCTATCGTAGCAGTGCATATTAGAACACCTTGATATTAAGTGTGATGGGTCATCTTATAATGTTATCATTGTGTTCAAGCAAAATAAGATGCATAAAAGGATAAACATCACATGCATAAAACATGTGACATGGTATAGCCTTTTCTTGTGCTTTCGATCTCCAACGAGCTGGCATGATCTCCATCAGTCCACCAGCATGATGCCTAGGTCCAAGGAACGACACATGGTCGTATCCACCATATATTGCAACTACAACTATAGCTAACTCATAGAGATAAATTAAAGCAATTATATGGCGTTGAAATTGACACGGAAGTCATATACAATAAAAGACAACCATATGGTTCCTGCTAGTTGTCGTACTCATCAACATGCAAGTCGTGAAAATTACAAAACATGATCATCTCATATATCACATATATCTTATATGAACATAGTTTTGTCTATACCATATCACATGCCTAGCAAAAACAAGTTAGACTCCTCTTCCTTATTCGTGCATGTTTTATGTGGCTTCTATGGGCTGCATAAGAATCATTCTTACCTACGCAAAGCCACACCATTGATAATACAAGTTTCTTATTAACTTTTACAAACCCTTCGTTGCAAAGATGGTTTTAACTATAGTGAGAGCGACTGAAACCGGCCAGCTGCATATGCCATACTAGTTGCAAGTCAAGCGCATAACCGGTCTCAATCCGAAGACTGTAAAGTCAAGCGCATCTCACTATCCCAGAAAACCAAAATTGCACATGAGAGGGTAGCAACAAGAAAATGAATGCCCACTAAATAGTTTCTACTCATACAAAGCATCTACGCATAGACCTGACTCTGATACCACTGAAGGGGAACACGCAATAGGAAACAAAATAATTCTCTCATGTGCGCAAGCAAAAACCAAGGTGTAATCTAGGTAGATACATGCAACAATATGTATAGATCAATATACCCTCCAAGAACACGAGCGGAAACATTCAAGAATATTGGTTTCTGTGATATCCTCGTGAACCTATCTGATCTAGCACTGCAACAGGAAGCACCTTCGAGACTTGCACATGCACGGCTTAGTGACGTCTCGTTCTCCTTGATCCAGCAAGAGTAGAGGGAGAGGTAGGCCAGCATCACGACTGGGTGGTGGTCATGGTGATGATAACATGGGCAGGGCTTCACCAACATGGAAGGGAGGAGGAAGGGTGAGCTATAAGAGGGTATGGCGGCTAGGGCTTGATCGGCCCCAGCCCCATGCACCTTCCCTCCTTTTATAGGCATGGCAGCATGGGGGCTTGCCCCCTAGCCTTGAAGGCCGACGACCAAAAAGGGAGAGGGGGATACTCCCCCACCCCAAGGCAACCTCCCCCACCTTCCTATTTTGGGGCTAGGGTTTTATCCCCCTCCATTGGCGCATGATCCAAGTAGGAAAGTGGTGCCTAGGCCCATGTGGGCCTGTGGAGCCGCCCCTCATGTCCATGTGGACCCTCTAGGAAGGTGATCTCCACCATGGGACCCACTAGTACTGATAAGGGGTAACCTCGGCAATGCCCATGGTTATGGACTTAGGGTTTCGTGGAAAAGAGAACACTGGGGATTTCATCGGCTGATCAGACAAACAAGGGAGTCGAAGTCGTCTGATTATTGTGGATAATATGGTTCCAGATTGCTCAAAGCTTCGGTACCTATCCATTGGCTCCTCCTAGCCTTTCTATAATAGGCTGGGTCCCGAAGCCGTATATGGATAGGTTACAAGTTACAATTATAATACCAGTATTACGTCGGTTTGTACTTCTTTCTTGACCGTTGATACATTGCTAACGTATCTATAGTTTTTGATGTTCCATGCTTGGTTTTTATCTACTTTATTATGTTTTGTTTCAACTTTGGAGTACTTTCTATACACTTTCTTGGACTAACCTATTAACAAGAGCCACAGTGCCAGCTGCCTGTTTTCTGCTGTTTTTGGTTCCAGGAAAGTCAGAAAATGAATATTCTCGGAATTGGACGGTACAAAAGCCAAAGTCAGTTTTTCACCGAGGGACACAAGGAGCCAGAATACGAGACGGAGAGGGGCCAGGGGGTCGCCACACCACCTGGCCGCGCAGCCCAGCCTGGCCCACGCCATGGGGTGGTCTGGCCGCCTCTGGCACCCCCCCCCTCGGCCTCCCCTTTCGCCTATAAGATGCCTCTGATACAGAAACCCTAAGTACCCGATCAAAATTCCACGAAAGAGTCTCAGAGTCAGCCATCTCCATCCCTAGATCGGGAGGGATCTGAAGCTCTTCCCAGCACCTTGCCGGAGAGGGGAATTCACCCTGGAGGCCTTCTTCATCACCATGCAAGCCTCCGGTGTGATGCATGAGTAGTTCATCCTTGGACTACGGTCCATGTAGTAGCTATATGGCTGATTCTCCTCCTTTGTGCTATCATGTTTAGATCTTGTGAGCTCCGTTCATGATCAAGATCATCTATTTGTAATTCTTACATGTTGTGTTTGTGGTGATCCGATGGATATTGAGATGCTATTTCAGATTGATTATTGATTCTATCATGCCTTTGTTATTTGTGATCTTGCATGCTTTCCGTTGTTAGTAGCTATCTTGGCCAAGTAGATGCTAGCAACTCCAAGAGTTAGTATTTATGCTCGATAGTGGGTTCATGCCTCTAGTAATCTGGGGAAGTGACAGAAATCTCTAAGGTACTAGATGTGTTGTTGCTACTAGGGAGAAAACAACAATCCATTATTCATAGAATAATCATATTGTTTACTTTACACAAAATGCATAATGCAATTATCTGTTGCTTGCAACTTAATACTGGAGGGGGTTCGGATGATAACCTGAAGGTGGATTATTAGTCATAGATGCAGTTGGATTACAGTCTATGTATAATGTTGTAATGCCCAATCAAATCTCAAAGGAGTCAAGATGAGTAGTATATGCATGATTGCTTTCTCGATGTTTGTCAATTGCCTCGCTATAATTTGTTCATCCAACATGTCATCTATCTTAAGGAGAGCCACCACTAGTGAACTATGGACCCCGATCCTTTCTTTTATCATCAATCTACAATCAACTGTTTATTGCTTTCTGTTTACTTTCTGCAAACTATTACTTTCTTCCACACAATAGGTTTAATCCTTTGTTTTCAGCAAAACCGGTGAGATTGACAACATCACTGTAAGTTGGGGACATAGTTCTGTTGTTGTGTTGTGCAGGTCTCCACGTTGCTGCTGACACCGATAGTGCGCCCTGCCAAAGTTCAGCTAGCAACACCTTGGAGTTGTTTCCTTGCTCCTACTAGTTTGATTAAACCTTGGTTTCATAACTGAGGAAAAAATGATGTTGTGCTCATCTTACCTTCCTCTTGGAGTTCCCCAACGAGCTCGAGATATCTTGGGCCATCAAAGCTTTTTCTGACGCCGTTGCCGGGGAGTCAAGGACATCTTCATAAGGGGAGTCCCTCATAACCAATCTCTTTACTTTGTTTTATTTGTTTTGCTTAGATTATTTCTGCTTTGTTTGCTTGTTTCTTTATTAAAAACACAAAAAATTAGTGCCTACTATAGTTGGTATTTTTGTTGGTCTGTTATTGTCTTGCTTTATCATGCTTACTATCAATGGTTGGGTTCTTTGAAACTGAATCTAATTGGCAAGGTGGGTTCACGGAAGAACAAAAATATTATTATAAGGAACACCACTTGTCACAAAAAGGGAAACTCTTATGGGACCAAATTGATAAATTGAATACCATTGCTAGAAACATGTGCTCTACTTATAATGTTACTTATTGCGTTGATAAATCTTGTTACTGTAGGAGGTATAAACACCTCCCTTTTCAATGTGAGTATAATGATAATGTTACCATATCTTCTTATGTTAAAGGAAATTATGACTTTTATGATGTGGAACAAATTGAAGAATTTATTGCTTGGAAGGGTGCATTTGAACTTGCTAGTTTTCTTGAAAATACTGATGATGCACCTTATAAATATGAGGTTTATGATATACTTCAATTTTGCTTTGATAATTACAAGGAAGAAAATGTCTATATTCTTGAATATCTTAATAGATGATCTCCACCAGCGGAAGAGACTAATGCCTTGCAGGAGCCTATGGAAGAAGAAATTGCTGAAACTAGAAGCTCGTTGGATGAAAAAGAGGAGGAGAGTGATGATCAAGAGGAGGAAGAATGGATCTACCCATTCCTACCTTCTAATGAGAGTAACTCTTTACCCCTTACAATATTTGATTGTCCCCCATGCTTACTAAAGGAGGATGAATGTTATGTTCCCGAGGATTCTTTTGAAAATGTTTATAATAAAGCTCTAGTGCTTGTAGATCATGAAAATCATGCTTTATGTGATAGTTATATTGTTGAGTTTATTCATGAGGCTACTGAAAATTATTATGAGAGAGGAAAATATGGTTGTAGAAGTTTTCATGGTACTGAAACACCTCTCTATGTGCTGAAAGTTTTGAAGTTACTTTTGTTTTATCTTCCTATGCCTGTCACTTTGTTCTTTGTGAGTTTATTTGCGTATAAGATTCCTATGCATAGGAAGTGGGTTAGACTTAAATGTGTTTTGAATTTGCTTCTTGATGCTCTCTTTTACTTCAATTCATATTTCTTATGTGAGCATCATCGAAATTCTTATGCCTAACTTAAAGGCGTTAAAGAAAGTACTTATTGGGAGATAACCCAAAAGTTTTAGATGAGTCTTGGAAGTTATTGCTTCAGTAATAACCACTCCTTATACTTTTTAGTTGCTTTTTGTGCCAAGAGTAACCTCTAATTAGAGAGAAGTAATGATTGGGAAAGTTACTGTCCCAAAACAGATTTCTGTGCTTCACCGTAAAAATTCGTGTAAAATCTCTGTACGTCATTTTGAGGCGTGAATTTTGTGCTTCTGCCCCAGGTTGTTATCTAACTTTCGTTAGTTCAACACTTTTCAATTTGAGCAACAGAAGGTCTTCGAAAAAATTTGTCTTTACCTGCTGGTCTGTTTTGACAGATTTCTGCCATTATTTGCATTTGCTCCTTATTGGTTCCTTTTTGAGTTCTTTTGGGGAATTGAGATTTTTGAGGGAAGTGCTACAGTAGCTTATGTTTTAATGGAAGTTTTATTGGTGTTGAAACTGAACCTAAAGACTTATTATCTTGAGTGCACTAATGTTGCTAATAAAGATTGTGTGAAGTTTTGTATGAAGGAAAATTTTAGGTGTATGGAAGGAATGATGTAATGAGATGAAGAATGGACTAAAGCTCAAGCTTGGGGATGCCACCCCGTGTCACCCCAAGAAATATTCAAGAGGTACAAGCGTCAAAGCCTGGGGATGCCTAAGGCATCCCCTTCTTCATCAATAAAAATCCCAGGTTTCTTCCAAACACTTCATTTTTATTGTTTCATGCACAGTTGTGTTGTTCTTGGAGCGTCTTTGTTTTTGTTTTGGTTTTTTGTTTGCTTGGTTTTCTTAGTTTCCTGAATAAATTGGTTGGACCCCCTCTTTCATACATTGGTTTTCAAATAGTTTGGTTTGGATTGGAAAAGAGTAGGAAAGTTCATGCTTAAGTGGTAAAAGGAGCTTGTTTTTGACTATGGCCTATGCTTTGTCATGCCATGCTTGATATTGTTTTGGCTTTATGCTTAGTATTCTTTACTGTAGCATGACTTGTTATAAACAATTGAGATTGCTTAATGTGCCTTGGGAGAATCATGCGTTGTTTTAGTATATTAAAGCATAGTATTGTGGTATTCTCCTTTGATGCTTTATTTGGGTTGACTTGGCACATGCTCACAACATGCTATCCCAAGTCACCATAAGCCGTTATGATCCTTTAGTTTTCAACTTATAGTATCACTTTATGCTTTGATTAATGATGTTTTGTCGCTCTGCATGATTATGGCCATTATTGCTCTCTTAGTTGGTCGCTCCCAGTCTTTTGCTAGCCTCCATAACCAAGTATGAGTTCCACTCATGCATCCAATTCCTAAAACCAAGTTATTCTAAAGGGTCCACCATACCTACCTATTAGCATATGCTATTCCAAGTATATTCATGTTTTTATCTACCTTCCGAATTAAACTTATTATGAGAAAACTAGTGATTAAAGCTCTCACGAACTTGAAGGCACACTTTACTTTTCTTGCCCTTAATAAACTTGAACCATTGTGTCATCTATGTTGTATATGCTTGCACTTATATGTTGGGGATTAGCAGAACCATGCTGTCATGGGGAACGCTTTCAACATTGCACTTGTACTTTGTACCTACTTGATATCATGCTCTTTTGTCTATGGATGTCGTCGGTGTGAAATGAAAGGAGAGCTTGTAAGTCCATGGAGTTATGTATGTGTGTTAGAGAAACGCCTGGGCCGCTGGTCTAATCCATGCTATCATGATGAAAACCTACAGCGTAACCATAATGAGCTGTCTATTAAGCATTCTTCTTATAAAAAAAGAGTCAGATATTGAGAAAAAAGAGGAAAAGGAAAAAATAGATATGAGAAAAGAGGAAAGAGAGAAAAAAGCACCATATTCCCATGGTAAATAGGAAGATTACTGAGATGCTTGTTGTCTGCTTGCCTTGTCATTTTGATATGGGGATTCTTCCGTATCATCGGGCAAGGGGTACCCAGTTGGCGGTTCTCTATGATACACATGTACTTACTATGACAAGAACTTACCGGTAACTAAACTTGAGTAGCATGAGGAGCGTCCCTCGTATTCAAGGGACATGAGATTTCCAACTTATACTTCGTCAAGCATATACACCATAGTTTGTTCACTTTAACCTTAATCACTTCAAGATGCTTATGATAGGGGCAATGAGAGCTGAAAGCTAATAAGTACCATAATTTTTGGAAGCTCTTTATGAAACTTGAATCTCTACTTCCTTCTATGAAGGCCTTTCTTTTACTTTTATGTTGAGTCTCCACCTTCTATCTTTATGCACCTACTTTGAGAGCATAGTGGTCATTCTTAGTTCTATGTGCATTGTCCCAAGACTTGTTGATTGATGCATAGCTTTGATATTGCTTGTTTTAAACTATATGTATCTAGTCACTCTTATGAACTTTGAAGGTGTCCTATGCATTTATGTTTGCTACTCTATGAGGGACAAGCTGAATGCCACTATGCTATGTTTTCTTTATGTGAAACAAACAAACGTCTTCCAAAGCATTGTTATTCATGAATCTTTTGTCTGTGCCTTTTCATGTTGCAACATAGTTGCTTTGTCTTATTGTTAGAACTTTATCTTTCATGCTATGTTGAAGTACTATTATCCTAGCTATCAATGTTTTACAAATACTTTGATCAAGTTTATGATGGTGCATGTCACCTCAAAAATTATTCTTTCTTTTTATCACTTACCTACTCGAGGACGAGCATGAGTTAAACTTGGGGATGTTGATACGTTGCTAACGTATCCATAATTTTTGATGTTCCATGCTTGGTTTTTATCTACTTTCTTATGTTTTGTTCCAACTTTGGAGTACTTTCTATACACTTTCTTGGACTAACCTATTAACAAGAGCCACAGTGCTAGCTACCTGTTTTCTGCTGTTTTTGGTTCCAAGAAAGTCAGAAAATGAATATTCTCGGAATTGGACGGGACAAAAGCCAAAGTCAGTTTTTCAATGAGGGACACAAGGAGCCAGAATACGAGACGGAGAGGGGCCAGGGGGCCGCCACACCATTTGGCCGCATGGCCCAGCCTGGCCCGTGCCAGGGGGTGGTCTGGCCGCCTCCGGCACCCCCTCGGCCTCCCCTTTCGCCTATAAGATGCCTCCGATACAGAAACCGTAAGTACCCGATCAAAATTCCACGAAAGAGTCTGTAGCCGCCATCATCTCCATCCCTAGATCGGGAGGGATCTGAAGCTCTTCCCGGCACCCTGTTGGAGAGGGGAATTCACCCTGGAGGCCTTCTTCATCACCATGCAAGCCTCCGGTGTGATGCGTGAGTAGTTCATCCTTGGACTACAGGTCCATGTAGTAGCTAGATGGCTGGTTCTCCTCCTTTGTGCTATCATGTTTAGATCTTATGAGTTCAGTTCATGATCAAGATCATCTATTTGTAATTCTTACATGTTGTGTTTGCAGGGATCCGATGGATATTGAGATGCTATTTCAGATTGATTATTGATTCTATCATGCCTTTGTTATTTGTGATCTGGCATGCTTTCCGTTGTTAGTAGCTATCTTGGCCAAGTAGATGCTAGCAACTCCAAGAGTTAGTATTTATGCTCGATAGTGGGTTCATGCCTCTAGTAATCTGGGGAAGTGACAGAAATCTCTAAGGTACTAGATGTGCTGTTGCTACTAGGGAGAAAACAACAATCCTTTATTCATAGAACAATCGTATTGTTTAATTAACACACAATGCGTAATGCAATTATCTGTTGCTTGCAACTTAATACTGGAGGGGGTTCGGATGATAACCTGAAGGTGGATTATTAGTCATAGATGTAGTTGGATTATGGTCTATGTATAATGTTGTAATGCCCAATCAAATCCCAAAGGAGTCAAGATGAGTAGTATATGCGTGATTGCTTTCTCGATGTTTGTCAATTGCCCCGCTGTAATTTGTTCACCCAACATGTCATCTATCTTAAGGAGAGCCACCACTAGTGAACTATGGACCCCGGTCCTTTCTTTTATCATCAATCTACAATCAACTGTTTACTGCTTTTTGTTTACTTTCTGCAAACTATTACTTTCTTACACACAATACGTTTAATCCTTTGTTTTCAGCAAAACCGATGAGATTGACAACCTCACTGTAAGTTGGGGACAAAGTTCTGTGGTTGTGTTGTGCAGGTCTCCATGTTGCTGTTGACACCGGTAGTGCGCCCTGCCAAAGTTCATCTAGCAACACCTTGGAGGTGTTTCCTTGCTCCTACTGGTTCGATTAAACCTTGGTTTTATAACTAAGGGAAAACTTGATGTTGTGCTCATCATAACTTCCTCTTGGGGTTCCCCAATGAGCTCGAGATATCTTGGGCCATCAACCGCTAAGACATGCTTTTGTCTGTCAGATGCTTCGTGGACTTCTCTTATTCTTCATGGGCTTTGTGGGCCATAGGCCTTTGTATGCCTAGGGTAGTTAATCACGTGGACCCGATAGGTCATGCCCATGTTAGTAGCCCCCGAGACTCCATCTGAATCATAGATTCGTGTTGAGTTTCAAAGACAATTTCAGCTGTAAGTCGAAGATTGTTGTAGGAAAATAACTTAATGTTTCATGTATTCATTGTTGTAGGGATTTGGTATAACGGGCCTGATGCATCCGATGGATCGGGAATCAGTTAATTGCTCTTGGGGAAAATTCAAGTCCCCAGACTTGAACTTGGTATATGCTGGCGTAATTCAGTTCGGGTCGCAGAGGTCTTATCGAATACTGAATTCTAGTGTTCTATTTCAGGTACCCAACGCGTCCGTCGGGATTTTTCATCGTATTGTAGATACGGATAAGATACTGGCAGAGCGCATTCGTGTGCAGTTACCAAGCCTCACATGATGGATCCTAGGGTCTTATCTTCATGTCGTGGACATGACATTCAGGCATGTTATTGCAGTAGACACAGTCTGAGAATTTTTTTATTTTTCATCGACTGCCTTGTTTGGCTGTTGGAATTGCTGAAGTTGTCAGCTTCTTTTCATCGGGTGTGATATGAGCGCTCCCGATGGGAGCGCTCATTTGAGGATACAACTATGTAATGCTCATAGGTTTTTTACTTTTTCGACCGTTGGAGGATTATGCTATTTTTTTATCGGGTGCACATTCAGCGCTCTCGATTGGAGTAGCCCTGAGGCTACACCCGAATGCTTGCATTCGAGTGTAGGCTCAAAATTTCCACTCACATTTCTTTTCATGTCAACTCCGTAGGAGGATTTTTCTATCGGGTGCGCAGTCAGCGCTCCCGATGGGAGTAGCCCTGAGGCTATGTTTGGGTGCTTGCATAGGAGCATAGGCTGAGAGCATCGTCTTCATCCGAGGAGGTACTCAACTCAATCCATGACTACTTCAATCTTTAAAATTGTATCGGGTGCGCGGCTAGCGCTCCCGGTGGGAGTAGCCCCTGAGGCTATGTTTGGATGCTTGCACTAGAGGATAGGCTCAAAGTTTAGTCTCAACAAATGTTGACCAAGGTTCATTTTTGTATTCACCCAAATATTTCTTCATTTTGGCTACGCATGACGTTAGTGCTGACAAAGATGGTGTGTCATAGTTTCTAAAAAATAAGGCCCGATGGGACGTTGAAGTGGTGGGCCATTATTGCAGTAATGATGACGCGTAAGCGGCGCATCATCGGAGATTATTTGACCGATGATCCCACTATTGCGTGAAAATCATGGTGCCATGCAGATTTTTTCCATGTTTGGTGTGGTAATTATTGCCCACGATTTTTATCCCTTCAGCGGAGCTTGCCACGCGTCTTCATCATTCGTGTCTTGACATTTCGCCGCCCCCATATAACGGCTAATACTTTCACTCATTTTCTTTATAATCTTAGGGGATTTTCTAACTGCTCACTATTCCCCTCTTTTGCGCACTTCTTCTTCCTCCTCGCGCCGCATCTGCGCTCCACTGCTTCCTGTTCTTCCTTTCTTCTGTGCACACTTGTGCTTCGTCGCTGGGCCACCATGGGCAAGAGCAAGGGCGGCTCCTCCACTGCTTCCACCAAGGCGACGAAGAAAAGGGCCATTGGATGGGCTCCCTCCAGGTGCACCGAGCGGGAGCTATGTGGGGCACACAAGGCTGGTCTCATGGAGGATGGCTCCTTCAAGGATCCTGGGGATGAAGCCATTCCAGCGTCTGAAGCAGGGTGGCGGGTAATGTTTTGTTGGAAATATTCCCTAGAGACAAATAATAATATGAATTATTATTATATTTTACGAAGTTTATGATTAAGTTTTATATCATGCTATAACTGTATTTGAAAGGAAATGTCAATACATATGTGATATATAAACAACCAAGAGTTCACGTTGAATTTGTAGTCACTGGTTCATTGGTCAACAGATGATCAATGTTTCCTGATCATGTGGCATTTATGCTAGTTGGAAATGGAGTCACCTCATTGAGAGAATGAGATGATGATCAATACCCAATCTAAGCATTGTGACACAATCATGTCACGAAGTTCAAGTTATGATGATGAGGAAACATAATGTATTGTTTCTTAGACCGTGAGGCCATATCAATCACCATCACCCAAGAATACTTTGATAGCATCAAACGTCACTCAATTAAATGGTGATCATAAATGTGTGTTCAGGTATTCAGAGGGGCATGTAGAGGCATTATGTGTCAAGAGCGGGATTTGTCCATCCATGTGACGGAAAGATACTCGGGGGCCCACTCAGAGAAGTTATATCAAATAGTTGCACAACATGTGATTTGGTCATAGGGATATCACTTGTCAAAATGAGTTAAGTAGCATTTGTCGGTAACGAGATTGAACACGGCATGGTGATGTCATTGATCAGGTCTCGAACAACGCAAGTATCATAGAGACAAAAGGAACATGACATGACGTGACGTTCATGGTTAAACAACATAAAGTCGTGGAATGCACAGGGGTCATCATGGGCATCCAGGTCCCGCTGATGATCATTGGTACGAGAGGGTCTCGACCATGTTTGGGGTATTCCTAAACAGTGGGGTATCACACTTAAGGGCTTGATGATGCTCGGAGATCATTTTGGTATCAGCAGAATCACCGAAGAATAGAAAGAGAGAAAACCGAAAGGGTTTCAGAAAGTCCGGAGGATGTCCGAACTGGGATGGAAGAAGTTCCATAGCCATGAGGATTGAATAATATGTAAGTAAATATTAAATATCGATTTAATCATTTATTTATATTTATTTCATAAAATAAAAGGAATTAAAATGGTCAAATTCACTATTGGGCCAAAATCCCTAAGGGAAAAAGGCCCATGAGGGAAAAGACCAAAAGGGAGAAAGGGAGGAGGGGCTGCATGGGCCCCATGCACCCTCCGGCTGGGCCCATGGGGGCCTTGGCCGGCCAACCACCCCTCGCCCCTCTCCTCTCCCTTTGTTTAGTCCCACATGGCTAAGCTAATTAGCTATGGGGTGCCTTTTCCCCTATATATTGAGAGGTATGTTGGGAAAATAAATACACTAATAATCAATAAATGTCCCATCTCTTTTTGGGAGACCTATAGTTTATATTCTCTCTCTCTCTCTCCCGTGACCGCGGTCCTAAGTCTGGACTGTGCGATCAGGAGACTTCTTCACCGCGGAGCGCCATCGCGCTGCGGGATTCGGATCCAGAAGGTCTACTTCCGCAGCTGCTACTGGATCGGAGGAGCGGGAGTCATCGTCAGACACCAGACATCTGTAACTCCCTCGGAGGTGCAACAATTGGGACACTAGGAGTCATTGGATCCGTAGGAGCCGCAGGACTTCAACACAACCCCGAGGTCGGCATTGGTATGACTACATCAACCACGCACTCCTAAGCATTGACAATGCTTTTCGGTCTTCAAGGGTAAGTTCGCGAAAAGCCCCTCTCATTACTACATTACTAATAGATAGGTCATGGCGTTATGGTTCTTGGCGAAGGAAAAAATTATTGTTTTCATGCGCGAACCCCTACATGTTTCTCTCCTTTATCTACCATGGCCTCTCTCTTCCGACCCATGAGTTCCTTCGCGGCCTCCTTTTTATTTACAACGTGTAGCTCTACCAGCTCACGCCAAACTCCATTCTCCATGTTTCTTATTTCATCACTCTTTGCGAGTGTTTTCTCGATATCCATCCCCATTGGGGCTTATGGAAATACTTTTTCTATGTCTGCCAAAACGCCACCGACACCATCATTCATGATGTGGGAGGCGTGGTATTTTTTGTTCGCCCGGAAGTTAGTTATCTTGACATCAAGTTCACGGAGTCTATCCAAGGTTGGAAAACAAAGTTGTTTTACATCAAGGACCGACAAGTCAAGGGTCAAAACTTCGGGTTGGCGCCCTTCGACTCGAAGAAAACTTGTTGGAGGCTCAATTCATGGGTCCAACACCCTAGTGTCGAGGAAATGAAGGAAATCACACTGCTGGTGCACCGGAACGAGAATCTGAACACCGAGGCTGGACGCGAACTATCAGGTTTGCAAATTATGGCTTATTTCCTTCGGGTGCTCATCCAACCTATTCAGGCCCGATTGACTGGTATGTGGCCTATACTAGCAAGAAGGACCCGGCGAGGATCTCGATATAGAATCTTCCCCTTGCGCTTCTCGAGAAGAGAGTACATTCTTTCACCACCCTCATGAAGAAAAACTCCGTTTTGTCAGATTGTCAGGTGGAGCCCTATGGTAAGAAGGACCTAGTTCCTAACGTAAGTTTGCTTGATTTCTTTTGAGTATTCAACTTCTTCCATGCATTTATTTCATGATATAAGGTTTTCTCGCTTGACTTTGGTTGTGTTGGTACAGGGTCATGATCATCTCCATGCCTTTCCTCCTCTTCCCGAAAGTGGCGAGACAGTGCCGATGCATCCGAAGATTTTACCAGAACAAGGATTGCAGCAGACAAAGAAGAGGAAGCATCTACTTCTGAATCTTCGCAAGACACCCAATCCGTTCCTTCAGCTCCCAAGATTTTGAGAGGGTAGTCACTGTTGGAAAATAGAAACATTCTAAAGTTCTTGAAACGGTCAAAGATTCCAACAATTCGACGGGTTCAAAGGCAAAATTGGTGGAACTTATATATTCGCACCTCCAAGGATGAGTCTCTTCTGCATGACCCAAAATATATCTCCATAAGTATTATTCCCATTGTACTCTTTTTGTAGGATTGAAGCATTGCTTTGACTAAAGCCGAACAATTGTTTGCTGAACTAGGGGTGATGATGTCGTGGTGGTGTCACGACAGATGCCATGGATAGGCTAAAGGTAGGGCCAATATGCACTAGAGGAATCCAGGGAGGGATAGTGTGGTGATTCCACACGCGGAAGCTTTGTATTCACTAGGTTCACAAGGTTTACAAATGCTCCTTGAGATGTATTGGGGAGAGGAGGAAGAAAGAACTCTCTTACTCTCACCACTACCTAACTCCAAGGAACCAACTACTCAAATGCCAACCCCTTCTATAGAGGCCCTAATGCTCCTTATAAAGGGGAGGCTAGGTCTCCAATTAGGGCATACGTGGAGGCATATTCCAGGGAATATGCCTCTTCCCAAAATAGCAAACCGATAGGGTCACCTTTCGCCATCGTAAGCCACGCAGAGGCTACGTAAGCCTCTGCGGCGCCAGCGTCATCCGACACAGGGCGTGTCACCTTTGTCGGCCACGCCTCAGTGGTCCTTCCCTCTGTCTGCTTCGCTCATGCTCCAGCGTACAGTGACCACCTTTTGACCAGAGAGATACCTTCCTTCTCTTGCAAGCCTGTTATAACCCGGATCGTGCCTGGTTAATCCGGCCCCGTGGGTACCTGTATACAAGTTACATAGAACCTGCCGGCATACGACATACGTTGGCCGGGACTCAGTAAGGTAGACATCCTCAGGTCCGGGTTACTCCGTAAGTCAGCCTGCCTTGAGGTGACTCGGCCAACATTCGCTTTGACCTTGCCGTACCTCGGCTAACTCGGCCTCTATACCCTGGTGTGACCCTATCCGGGGGTATCCCCCCAACATTAGTCCCCGAAGCTGGTGCGGTCTTAGCAGCTTCAGCTTCTAAGGCCACGGCAGGTTCAATTTATCGAGCCTTTTGCTCCCTTTTCCGAGTTACCTCATAGCCCAGATTTCATGGGCTAACTTTCCCTTGGCACATTCCGAGTTTTCACTCGTTGGCCGGGTCACCTTTTAGTTTTCTGGGTTATCCTTCCTTCTCTTGTACACTTCTCCACGTCGCACGTGGAGGGTAATCATTATCTTGCCTCATTTTAAGGGCATGCGCCCGTTACTGCTCTTATTGTCAGTGTTTACTGCAGCGCATGTCGCATCACCACTGCCTCCTCGTTAATTGCATCATCGCGTCGCGTCATGGGATCTCCTGCGCCTTGTGGCCCTTCCTGTGGCTTTCCTCTGATTGGCTGACCCAGCTGATACACGGCCACACCGTGTGGCCTTGACGCATCATACGATCCCACTACCCCCGCTGGGGCGTGGTTAAATAGGGGAGGGGCGCGCCCCTTGGCCATTTTCCCGTTCTCGCGCCCCTCTGCCTCTTCTTCTTCCTAGCGACAGCGCCACCGCCACCGCATCTGCTCTGCTGCGCTGCACTGGTAACTCTCTTCCTTAAGAGATTGGCCTGACGATGAAGATGATTCCGACGTTGAGGTGATGGAAGCATTTGAAGTCGTACCACTTTCTTACGCATTTCCGGCTTCAGCTAACCCGGCAGGGCAGATCCATGAAGATCCTCCTCTTGCTACGGGTGAACCGGTCCCAGTGGCGTCCAAGAAACGGGCTACCACTTCCGCTGCTTCTTCCGGACCTCCCAAAACAACCAAGAGGAGGAAGAAGTCCACAGACAAGACTGCCACCAAGCCTCCGACAAACCGACCGGGTCACATTTCGCCATCGTAAGCCACGCAGAGGCTACGTAAGCCTCTACGGCGCCAGCGTCATCCGACACAGGGCGCGTCACCCTTGTTGGCCATGCCTCAGTGGTCCTTCCCTCTGTCCGCTTCGCTCATGCTCCAGCGTACAGTGACCACCTTTTGACCAGCGAGATACCTTCCTTCTCTTGCAAGCCTGTTATAACCCGGATCGTGCCTGGTTAATCCGGCCCCGTGGGTACCTGTATACAAGTTACATAGAACCTGCCGGCATACGACATATGTCGGCCGGGACTCAGTAAGGTGGACATCCTCAGGTCTAGGTTACTCCGTAAGTCGGCCTGCCTTGAGGTGACTCGGCCAGCATTTGCTTTGACCTTGCCGTACCTCGGCTAACTCGGCCTCTATACCCCGACGTGACCCTACCCGGGGGTATCCCCCAACAGATGAGGACGAAGAGGATTCTCCACAATTGCCACCTGCTGCTTCTGTTGCGTCTGCCAGTGTTAAGTCGCGAATCTAATCGACAGATCCGAAGAACCCGCAAAAAAATTCCGTGGGGAGGCCGGACCCGAAAGATGTGGCTGCTGCGCCCAAACCTCCACCATCCAAGAAGAAGAGAATTGCGGGTAAAGGCGTGGCAATAGCTGAAAACCCTGCCAAAGTTAACAGGAAAGATGTAAGTGTTGTTCGTTTATTAGTTTTGTAGCTTGCTTCTACTTGCTCCTTTCACGACCCCTGAATGTTTTTTCTTTGAGTCCTAGACATTAATGAAGCCAAAGAATTTAAAGATTTACTTCACTTTCATAATGTTGTGTTTGTAATAGTGTAACCGGTTCTGACTTGGTGAGCTTCATACTATCCAGCCGTTGCCAAATAATCTGAGGTTGCTCGGGACGAGGCGTTGAATCGTGCGAAGGAGCTTGAGGCTAAGCTGAAGGTCATGGAGAAAACGCTTGAAGAAGCCGAACAGACAACCAAAGCTGAAGCCGAAAAATTAGAGAACTAGGCTACCGCTACTGCCAAAAGAGATGAAAATCTGCGAAAGTGACTAGAGGCTCTCAATACTTCCTTGACCCGTAAGCTGTTCTCCCATATGCTGGTATTTTTGAATTTTTCCTAGATTTCTTTGTCTTCATCTTTGTCTTGATTCTTTCTACTGCAGAAGTTACTAGCCAGTCTCTGTGTTTGGAAGAGGATAAAAGATCCGATCCATTGTCATATGTCGTAGGAATCTTGGAGGCGAATGGTGTCCATGGGCAGAATCTTCTAATCCATTTGCGACGTGCTTTAAAGAGCCTTCATGCTGACATTTTTGTGGGCAAGGAGGTATCCACGGATCTTAATGATCTTGTTGCTATATTCAACACCGAGCCCAACCCGCTGATAGGATACAACATGATCCAATCGAAGAGCGGTGCTGAAACTTCAATGGCCTTGGATATGGCGCACGACGAAAAGGTCGACTGGAAGAAGGTTAGCTCCTCCGTTCTAGTCAACAGCACCATCAAAGAAATTGATCTGACCCCTTTTATTAAGAGGGCCAAGAAATATTTGCGACTCCTTCTAGCAATAGGTGCAGGGCAAGAGATTCCTACTACCAAACGCGCAACCGATACTCTATATGTAGTGTTACTCCTGTCACCAAGACTTCGGCTAGAGCTCCTTCGGCTAGCGCGACACTTTTGGCCAAAAATTCATCCTGATATTCTAGTTGCATCTTTTGTCGCTTTCCTTTATTGTAATGAATTTTAAGGAGCTGCACTTATCTAGCCTTCAGGTTGAAGGAAAACTTTTGCTCTCTGTACGTATATACACATTGCTTGCATTAAATCTATAAATTTGTGTTTTGTTCTGTATTTTTTGCTGAAACTCCTGCTCTTTTTGTCTATCATGTAGATACTTACTGATCGGTCTGGTTCATCGGAGATTCTCCAACCTTCGGGTGTGCAACCCGAGTTTTCCAAAACATCCGCACCCAAAACTAGTATTAGCGGCATTGTGGATCCACCGTTGTATGCCGAGAAAATCCAAGGAATAAAAGGGTTGGAGAGCGATCTTTGAGTTATGCAGGCAATGGTAGATGTATCACGGTCGAAGATGCAAAAAACTCTAGATCACGAAGCATATATGTTGGAAGAAATCTCAAGGGCGAGCAAAAAATGCTTTCTAAGCCTCACGCAGATCCCCGAGTTTTATTGTCCAGCCGCAGAAAGTGACCCGTTGCTTTTTTAGGTATACAATTATGTGAGAAGGAAGAAACTCAGTGCCTAAGGACTCGAATGAATGCTTTGATGGGGGCTTCTCAAGGTGTGAGTAGCGATTTTTGGATTAACCACCATCGTGCCTATACACTGGCCCTTCTCCAGGATCGAGTGTCCGAGGTGGAGGAATTTGTCAAGTGTCATCGTCAGGCGTTAGATATTGTATACAATGACATGTTTCATCGAGACCCTCAACCCCATGGTCTTGCTGAATTGATGATGAAGTTTCAGCAAGGTGAGATGATTTATCACTTTGTCAAGCTGCAGCTTGTTGCAGGCATGAAACTTGCACTTGCTTGGGTGCATGTAAAAGGAATATGCCCGAGAGGCAATAATAAAGTGGTTATTATATTATATTCCATGTTTATGATAAATTTTTATTTCTCATGCTATAATTGTGTTAACCGGAAACGTTAATACACGTCTGTTTAAAAAACAAAGGAAATGTTCCTAGTAATGCCTCTCATTACACTAGCTTGTTGATTAACAGATGATCAAGGTTTCATGATCATGACATTGGATGTTGTTAATAACAAGGTCACAACATTGATTGAATGACGTGTGATGGCCCAAAATATATCGAGCTTGTTGGGGAACCCCAAGGGGAAGGTATGATGAGCATAGCAGCAAGTTTTCCCTCAGTACGAAACCAAGGTTATCAATCTAGTAGGAGCAAGGAAACACCCCAAAGGTGTAGCTAGCTGAACGTTGGCGGGCCTTTTACGGTGCGGCAAGAACGTGGACACCTGCACAACACAACCAGAGAACTCTGTCCCCAACTTGCGATGAGGTTGTCAATCTCACCGGTTTTGCTGAAAACAAAGGATTAAACGTATCGAATGGAAGGAAGTAATAGTTTGCAGAAAGTAAACACAAAGCAGTAAACAGTTTGTAGATTGAATGTAAAAGAAAGGATCGGGGTCCATAGTTCACTAGAGGTGACTCTCTTAAGATAGATAACATGTTGGGTGAACAAATTACAGCGGGGCAATTGACAAACATCAAGAAAGCATACAAGCATATACTAATCATCTTGACTCCTTTGAGACTTGATTGTGCATTACAACATTATACATAGACCGCCATCCAACTGCATCTATGACTATTAATCCACCTTCAGGTTATCATCCGAACCCCCTCCAGTATTAAGTTGCAAGCAACAGATTATTGCTTTACGAATTGCGTGTAATGTAAACAATTGATTGTTCTATGAACAAAGGATTGTTGTTTTCTCCCTAGTAGCAACAACACATCTAGTACTTTAGACTCTTTCTTGGATTTTTGATCGGGTACTTAGGGTTTTGGTATCTGAGGCAATATATAGGCGGAAGGAGAGACCGAGGGGGTCTTTGGGGTCGGCGGACCACCCCGGCATGGGCAGGCCTGGCGTGGCAGTGGTGTTTCCAGGCCCCAGCCCTTCTCCGTCTCATATTCTGGCTCCAGATGTCTTTCGGTAAAATAGCAACTTTGGCTTTTGTCCTGTCCAATTCTGAGAATATTCATTTTCTGACTTCCTGGAACCAAAAATAGCAGAAAATAGGCAGCTGGCACTGTGGCTCTTGTTAATAGGTTAGTCCAAGAAATCATATGAAAAGTAGTCCAAAGTGTGGATAAAACACAATAAAGTAGATAAAAGCAAGCATGGAACATCAAAAATTATAGATACATTTGCAATGTATCAATATGATGAACATACTTCCAAAGTATAGTAACACGATCATGCCATTATGTTTACACTACTATAACGTCATTCGAAGAAACTCTAATCCTTAGACTATGAGATCATGTCAATCATTGACTCTAGAAGAGTACCTTGATTACATCAAACATCACAGCTTAACATGGTGATTATTAAGGTGTCATGAGGTACTTGGAAAGTGTTAGTTGAAGCTCGTGGATCAAGAGTGTGATTTGTCCATCCTGATGACAGAGAGATATACTTAGGGCCCTCTTGGTATGGACGATATCGAATGATCGGATCCCGGACAAGTAAAATATCGCGAGACAAAAGGAATAGGTTACTGCGAATAAAGGTCACACGATCACTAAGGCATCGCTTGAGCTGGTGGGAGTCATTATGGATCTCTAGGTCCCTCTAATGATTATTGATCGGAGAATGTCTCGATCATGTCCGCTCAGTTTGCGGCCCGTAGGGATACATACTTAAGGGTAGTCGACGCATTTGAGTGGATATGGAACACTGGAGAAAATACTGGACAACACAGGAATTATTCTGATAAATCTGTCGGAATAGTTTTGGTGTATCGGAATATTGCGAGGGGATAAAATGTTAATGTGTTCATTAAATGAAGTACTCATTAAATGAAGTGTTCATTAAATTGAGTGGCATTAAACCAAGTGAATTAAAGTTCTTTAATGGAAAGACCTTTGATTTTTGACTGGAGAATTAATGGAATTATGGTGACCATTTGATTTGTGTGAGTGGAGACTCCACCACCATCAAGAAGGGAGAGGTGCAGTTCAAAAAAAGAGGGGAGAGGTGGGGGCACCACTAGGGGCTGGTGTAAGCCTCTTGGGTGCATACCCATCTCCTATAAAAGGAGGAGCTGGAGACCCCTCTCCACACACCATTCCTCGCACACTGACCTCTCCTCTGATATGCCCTTTGGTTGGCATCTTCCCCCTTCTAGCCTTGTCCATTGCCACGAGCGAGGTGCTTAGGCAAAGCCCTGCTCAAGTTCTTCTCCACCACCATCACCACCATGTCATAGTGTTGACGGAGTTCCCGAGGATCCCCTACTTTTGCTGCCACGCTGGAGAGAGGGACGAAAGTCATCGGCATACCGTATGTGTGACCGATTACGAAGGTGTTGCACATGTGGTACTGTCATTGTGTCCTTGAGGACGGTCATGTACACTCTACAACATCCATGTTTGTTTGCGGGAATGTTATCCTGCGTTACAGTCTTCGAGGGCGAGTCCATCTGAAACCATTACATGTATCTCCTAGATATGATCTTGGTGGTTGCAACCGTAGGACTTTTTTTGTTTTCCATGCAACGAACCCCATCAGTGGTATCAGAGCTATATCTATGCGTAGATGCTTTGTACGTTTAGAACACATATGAATATGTGGGTGCTGATGATCACGTTATTGCATCCTTCATTTATTTTGGATATTAGCGGCATAGTGGGATAAAGCGGCCCGAACAAACTTTACATGTCCTCGCACATGAGACCTACTCCACGCTTGACATGCAACTAGTTTTGCATAAGTGGCTAGCGGGTATCTGTCTCTCCCACTATAGTTGATATCTGATTTACAACATGTTGCTAATAATTTGATTATCATCGTTGTGGTTCCTTGTTCGTAGGTAAGATCGATTTTATCTTTGAAATCCCAAAGCCACGTAAAATATGCAAAAGATAAATTAGAAGTATCTAGTTTTATTTTTGCTAGGAATGTGTCATGATATGTTAAATGTTATAATTTTATTATGATAAGATACTCTCAAGAATTATAACAAAATGGGAGCACCATAGACCTTGGCGCTACACAAATGGGATGATAGAGATCATACCATGATGCACAAGATAGTGATCAAGTGCAAGAACCATATCATATCACTTTATGCATATGATGTTTTTTTGCATCTTATTTTGCTTATGTCTAGCTTAGAACTTGGCGGTAGCATTATATGATGATCCCTCTCACTAATAGCAATATAAAAATATGTTCTTCCTTAGTATGCACCGTTAAGAAAGTTCGTCGGTTTGAAGCACCACGTGATGATCGGGTGTGATAGAATCTACATTCGCATACAATGGGTATAAGATAGTTTTACACATGTCGGTACTAAGGCTCTTACTTGACGAGCCTAGCGTGTACAAACATGGCCTCGGAACATGAACCGATAGGTAAAGCACGAGTCATATGAATGATATGATGTCCATATGATGCTCGCGATTGGAGCTGCACCACCACTCCTGATGGTAGGTCATGGTGTAGTGAATTTGGTTCGTGTAATCACCAAAACAACTCGAGGGATGTTGTTTTGAGTGGGAGTTCAATTTAGTAAGTTGGATTAATTTGAACTCAATTTATGATAAACTAAATCGAAGTGAATTTTCATAGGTCATTGTAGTCACTGGCATTCGTTCACTACCTTGTATTTAGCTATAAGTGAGATAATAAAACTATAGAATTCTGAAATTTTACTTTACGAGCTGGTATCGTATTGTTTTAGGAGGGTCAATATAAAGTTTAAAGTACTATTGCAAACTTTCAGCAAAACCTCACTTACTCCATGAAATTCAATAAGTTGTATTGAATCAAGAGTAACAAATTCGAGCGTTAGTATCTAAGCATCATGCTTGCCTCCATGATTCTTGATATTGAAAAATTGTTTTAATATCAAAGTTATCCAGGAGCTGAAAATTGTTTCAGAAACCATCATATGTAGAAGATATTATGATATCTGAAACAATGTCTTGTTTGCAATATGATGGATTATAATTTAATAAAATACATATTCTCGTATTGTATGAGAATTTGTAAAGGTTTGAGACGCTAGGCATCCTAATCACCCAAAAGATTTTGGGAATTAACATTATATTCGCGATTTGTCCTTATGAGCTATAGTAGCTTGATTATGAAAGTTGTCATGATAAGTATGGATAGAAGATGTAGGTAAAATGTTTACTATATTAAAAAGGATTAATAAAAAGGAATGAATTTTGCAAGAATGCCAATCATATGATGATGGTAATCTACTTCAAAACTGCAAGTCCAAAGGTATTAGTATTTGACTATACACGCTTTGAATTATGTGTCATATGTATGGCACCACTATTGATGTTGATAATTTCTTTTAAAAGAGAAAAGTAAATGCTAAAAGAGAATCTTGGAAATATTTGGTAGAAAAGAAAAGGACTAGAAATGTCCATCTTAGGTATATGAATGATATACACGTTATGGATGGATTCTTTACTTGTTGAACAATGTGGTTCTTGGGTATTGGATACTGAATTGGTTGGTGTGAAATGTCACACAGAGAAACTCAATTCATGAACTACAATGGCCTAAGTAACTAGCAAGAGAATATGTGATGATGTTCATCGGAAACAAATAAAGTGTTAATGTGTTTTCGTTTACACCAAAGCTTTCCTTCAAGATTTGTATTTCAATAATTGTTATTTTGTTCCGGTATTATGAGAATAATGATCGTTCAAATAATCATCGTATTTCATTGAAGATGGATGAACTCTTACAAATCTAGTTGGATAAATCACGTCCATAAACACTGATGCTAAAGTGTCGTAAGACGATTGATTAGAAGATCACTTATGAGTAACACTAAAGTTTAAATTATATCGGAAAGAAAACATGAAGAAACTCCATGTTGATGGAATTTTGGATTCCTTTTGATTTTGAATCAATTGACGTTTGTGAAAATTTCTTGGAAATGATTTAAATTTTGTTCATAGTCCAAAGAGGAACAGACGACTAAATTATTGGACATTATGCACGTTGATGTATACAGTTCATTATGTGTAGCCGTATGTGGTGGATCATTCAAACTTCATATACTTTAACCAAAGATTTGAGTGAATATATGTATATTTACTTAATCAAGAAGAATTATAAAACATTTGAAAATGTTCAAATGATTTGAAGATGAAGTGGAAAATTATTGTAACGAGAAAATAAAGAATTTATGATTGGATCATAAAGGAAAATATTTGAGTTACAAGTTTAGCAAAAACACCTTAGATCCAAGCAATCGTTCATGGATTTATGTATCCCGATAAATCATAGGAGTATGGAGTATTCGAGAGATGTAATCAAACCTTGTTTGACATGGTAGGATCAACGCTGTTATTTATAAAATTGCCATTATATTTAAAGATTAAGCTTTAGTGACTACCAATTTTACACTTAAAAGAGCTCCATCGTGATCTGTTGAAATGACACCATATGAGTTATGGATTGGGATAAAATCCAAGTTGTTCTTTTCTTAAATTTTGGTACGCTAGGCATAAGTAAAATGTTTACAACCAAAGTAGAATGAGCACGTATTTGTAGGTTATTCCAAATAACCGTTGGGTGTTCCTCCATAACACCAAAGACAAAAAGTGTTAGTCACTTAGAACGTCAAGTTTCTTGAGAAGGAATCTTTTGCGAGAAGTTAAGTGGGAGGACAATAGAACTTTGATAAGGTTATTGAACTTCAGTACTTGGCTGCACCTATATATGGCTCCACCTAGAAGAAATAGACTTTATTTATATAAGTTAGATGTGATGGTTAGGTGTGTCACTTTCTAGACACATGTCCTTAATTAATCCTATTGTTGCTCAAGATTCTAGTGCCTTGGGGTTTTAATCGTCGAGTTGTTTATGCTTTATGGTATTTAGTACTTATGCATCTAGCTGGTATAAATTGTGCTTCACTAATTGTGATAACCAAAACGAACCCAATTCATTTAAGAACCCAATTCATTTTCTAGATCACATATTTGATCTAAATAGGTTAGGATCATCAAGAACATCAAGAACACATCTAAGAACACTAACAACACCTACAACCACTCACTCCCATTTGTTAGTAGTGAATCCACTAAAATCACTTATCAAATTCCTTACAAGTATATTAACTCAAATTTGAGTGACACAAGATCTTACGAAGTAACACAAAGGAATCCATTTAAGATTTATCTCAAATGGAAAACCCTAGTGGCTATTCTGCATCATCATCTCAAGAAATGATTAAAGAATTCCTTTATAAATAATCAAGGAATAGATAGAGAGAAATTAACGAGACCATGGAATCATTAAGAGTTCCAAATAATTATTTTAACATGATTTCATTTGCAGATTTCAAACTACTTCTTCTCATATGAAAATTCTTTCCTGAATAGGAAAGTAATCCTTACCATTATATTTTAAAGTTCATGCTACAAAACCTTCATACAAATCCATAAGAACATTTTAACTTCTCAAGATAGTTCTTATGTACTCTCCCACTTCAAATGGTGAAATAATGATGGACCTCACATATTGTTATGTGAAAAAAAATATCCATTACAACCATATCCTTTCAAGAGCCATTGGTACAACACAATTTATTAAATGCAATGGATCAACTCATAAGAATATTTTGACCTCTAAAAATATTTCTTATGAACAAATCATTTGAAGTGATTAAGAGTTATGTTAATACCACATATTGTTATGTGGGAAAATAATAATTGGAAATCATTTTCTAAACCATTTTTGAGAGATTAGAAATACCTCTCTACCCTACTCATAACCATTCCAATGTTTGAATTATTCAAACACATTTAAGTTTAAGAAAAAGGTGAATAAAATATGAAAATCACATACTTATATGTGAGAAAACAATGATTTAAAAACCATTCTCTAAAACTATTTTAGCACATACCAAAATACAACTTCGTGGCATCTACAAAGATTCACACATTTAAAATATTCAAACACCTTTTCAAACCTAGGCCAAAATCTAAACAGAATTAAAATGAGGAATTCAAAACTAAAAATAAAATAGAAGAAAAAATGACCTGACGCTTACCTGGGCTGAAACCCACTAACCCAACCCAACTAGCAAACCCAACCCACTCAACTCCCGCATTCGCACTTAAATCCGTCCCAGGGGTTTTCTGCATAATGGTCGTGTGACTAGTGCCGTCGTACCCATCACCGACACGTTGCTTTCGAGTTACCACCTCCGTGCATGTCGCATCGCAATGGAGTTGTGCCTCATGCCTATAAGAATCCCCCACATCCTCACATCCCCGAGCCTTTTGGAGGAAGCCTTGAGCGTCGAGAATTGTAGCGCATTCGCATCGTCTGCCGCTAGGAACATACTCAGAGGAGAGATCCTATCCATCGCCGTCGACCTCCCTGCGCCAATAAATACCCTCCAGGCCATCCCAATACCCTCACACCTCTCACTTTCCCCCTCGAGACCTCTCTCGCTCACGCCAGCTAGGAGCTCATCGGAGCAAGCTTGGAGCGCCATTGCAGGAAGCATTTTCTCCGGCACAGGGAAGCAGTCGAGGATAATCGTAGCAACATCAGCTTCAACTTAGCCCTAGGAAACACCTAGGCGAGGTACTAGTAGTTATAACTTTAGGATTTAGACCGGTAGTAGTTCGCTGGAATCCGCTAGCTAGAGCTCATCTCTGGCGAGCTTAGGTAGAATTGGCCACGCCATTAGCATCTTCATGTTCTTGAGCATCACCTACTAGCACTAGATCATCCTAGAGAGTAAGGTAGTGTAGTTTTCACTGAGAGCCGCTGTGCACCGCCAAAGTAGGCCATCACCATCGTCGGAGACAATGACTCCTTGGTCCGTGAAGTACCACATTCGATGCTTCATGATATTCTCGTTCAAACGGTAGTAACCACACATCCTAGGGCATCCTAAATCAGGTGGTGCCGCCGTTCACCGTCACTCACCGTCATTCTGTTGACCCAGTCTCCGGTGAGGGTGGGACCCCCTGTCAGTGTGGACTAGTTCATGCACACTTGGCATTCAATGTGGCTTTGACCCCACCCGTCATTCTATCTATCTAGAACTCTCTCACTGAAAAACATTTTAGATAGACAACGCGTCACCTAGACCCACCTGTCAGTGACACATGTGTATATCACATTATCCACTTAGAAATTTCCAAAAGATCATTAAATCTTAGAAAAATCATAACTAATTCATCCTAACTCATCAAAATAGAAAAAATATATCAAAATGTTAAAAAAAAGTAAAATCTATCCATCTACATCATAAAACAAAGCACTTCTGTGGAAAAAATAAATCAAATTATAAAACCTTCCCATATACTTTAATAAAACACTTTTAAAATAAAATTCAAAAGACAATATTACCAATTTAAAAATGGAATAAACTAAGCCTTATCTTCAAGAATAAAATCAAACACCATTTTATTCTTTGAAGAAAAATAAATCACAAATTAATTATACTTGAGTGATATATTGAATATTTTAATTCAAAACAACAATTAGGAAAAAGTCCAAAAGAAATTGAGAAATGCTTAGAGATAATATTTCTCACCTAGAAATCTTTTGATAAGTAATTCTCTTCAAGTTTAAGATACTTGGTTAAAATATGGTTTAATACAAAAAGAAGTGTAAATGCTATGCCCTCCTTAAATAAAATGAAATGCCCTTTACTTTAATATTTATGGTAACAAGATAAAAAGTGAAAAAAAATCAACCAAGATGTTATACCTTGAACCCATAATAGTAAAAAGTAGAAGAAATGAATATTGAAAAGATCTCATAAGAGCATTTTCCTTAAAAGTTATTCTTTTTTCTATAAAGAAAGGAAGTAATTACACTATTTACAAAATGGATTAAACCACATAATAACATGCCTAAGTAAGATTGGATTGCTAACTACAAATAAACATGCCTCGACTTATCCCAAATGAATGAGCCATAGAACTTTTATTAAGTTAATTAAATGCCCGAACCTACTTTACAGGATGAAGTAAACTTAAACCTAAATCAAATCACTAAGAAATCACAAACCAAACACTAATACAACCTGTAAACAAAATTATTGGGGGAACTAATACCGAGAGATTAGAACGTTTGCATTTCATATATTACGCATCCCCAGCATACTGATATCTTCAGATATTAGTACTTACCGGACCAATGATGCTACACTTCTAGTTGGATCTTATGACAGTAGAACACCATGCTGATTACACCTGTAATCAGAAGGCAATTTCATGCTTGCACAAATCTTGTGAGACTAGGCTTGCGTACCATTGCAAGTATAGTCTTACATGTCATTTGAATTATTTTACCAAACCCTTTTCAAAAACTTTATCACCTGCATTAAAATCAAAAATACTATTTTATAAATGAAATAAAATGTGAAATGATGGGCAATGTAATAATGGTTAAGATACATGGTTGGGAAGCCATATGGTGGATATTCCATTGTACTTGAAAAGTTAGAACTTAACAACCAATGCAGTCAGTGATTCAAACGCGTGGTATAAATCGTGTTAACCACAGATCCCGAAATGGGACGGACAAGTCAACTAGACCTTTTTCCTTTTGTATGTCCTCGTATCCTAAGTCAGGCTGACTCCATAGAGGAGATCATTGGGTGGAAGCCCGTGACGTCCCTATCCTGTGCTTCAGGGTAACGACTTAGCATAGTAGAAGGGAGGTTAATTGAGCATAGGTCTCTTGACCAAAACACATTATAATGGGTGGACTACGGGGTCATGGTGAAGGATAGTGATTGACCAATATTTAGACTAGGCCTCATACCTATGAAAGTGTGAACGGAATTCATGGCCTAGACTATACACCAAGGCTAAAGATGTTTGTTGGTAAAGTGGCGCACCTCTCGAGAGTGTATACAATGTATCATGATACTCCCTATTCTAGGAAAGAACTATGAATGCTGCTTGGAAAAGAACTCCATGAAGTTCCATACAACCCATAAAGACTGACAGACATAGAATTTTATAAACTAAAACTTACTTTTCTTAAAACCCGTTTTCGAAAACTTGCATAAACCTAGGATGTCTGATACATGACTATTCATCCAACACCTACATATTTAAAATTTGCTGAGTACGCTGTACTCAATCTATCTTCTTATCCTTGGAAGACCATAACAAGTAATTAACGATATCCCAAAACAAGAAGACGACAACTACGGAGAACAAAGGAGCAAAGTAGTCAACGGTGTCAAACACTTCAAACTGAGATAGTGGAGATCATGTTAAACATAAATCGGAATTAATATCCAATGATAGGAACCATACCATTAGAATATGCTATCAAGGCAAATAGACAGCCTTTAGTTATCGAGATAGGACTAGAGGTAGATCTAGTGTAGACTAGACTACAAGATGCTTCTTCCGGATCTTGATTTGAACAAGAACTTACCTGGCGAGCTCATTGTGTCATGGAAGTTCCGAGGATCTTCTATGAAGATCTATGATCTGAATAATATAGTTATACCTTGGAATTGCGTTGTTTCTGTTGTATTACTCTGATAGGTGTAATGTTCATGGAACAATATTCTGTGTGTTATGACAACGACTTGTGCTCTACAACATGTAGTGGAGCGCTAGGTCACCACATCACATTCGCTCTTACGGGGTTTGTTTCTCAATCAGAAAATCCCCCCGGCAGTTGGTGAGGAGGGCGAAGGTAATTCCGCTTTTCAAAAGAAAGAATGTCCCGCGTGTCAACTCGATGGTTCCCCCACCATTGGAGTATAACAAGGGTCTACCCATTCCTATGCCTTATATAATTCCACAAGGCCCCACCCATTCTAGATGCATCAAGTTTAACTAATTGGCAATTTCTTACGAAATCTCATATTATAGCTTGTCCAACCAATTGATGAGAATCTTTGATGAAAGGTTCAAGCCGGTTGATCCAAATGAGTTCACGCGAGGATAGGTGGTAGATAAGAAACTAAATGCCACCGCATTGTCCATGGTTTAAAAGTGATTGACCCCAAGGACATTGCTCACATTCGCCCACTCTCCACCACCAAATAATCTTGGGATTACCTCACCGAGATATTCGTGGGGGAAAAGCATTCAAAGCTCCAAGTTCTACAAGATCAACAATGAGTCTAATGGCTTTGTTATGCTAGATGATGAGACTCCCAAAGACATGTATCGCCGGCTCAAGGCCCTATGTGTCACCATGGTGGACCTTGGGGCTACATATGTTGATGAAAAGTTCATGAATATGTTGGATGTTGTATTGATCCCCTGGGCGCATAGTGTGTCGTGGTGGTGTCACGGCAGATGCCATGGATAGGCTAAAGGTAGGGCCAATATGCACTAGAGTAATCCATGGAGGGATAGTGTGGTGATTCCACAAGCGGAAGCTTTGTATTCACTAGGTTCACAAGGTTTACAAATGCTCCTTGAGATGTATTGGGGAGAGGAGGAAGAAAGAACTCTCTTACTCTCACCACTACCTATCTCCAAGGAACCAACTACTCAGATGCCAACCCCTTCTATAGAGGCCCTAGTGCTCCTTATAAAGGGGAGGCTATGTCTCTAATTAGGGCATACGTGGAGGCATATTCCAGAGAATATGCCTCTTCCCAAAATAGCAAACCGATCGGGTCACCTTTCGCCATCGTAAGCCACGCAGAGGCTACGTAAGCCTCTGCAGCGCCAGCGTCATCCGACACAGGGCACGTCACCCTTGTCGGCCATGCCTCGGTGGTCCTTCCCTTTGTCCGCTTCACTCATGCTCCAGCGTACAGTGACCACCATTTGACCAGCGAGATACCTTCCTTCTCTTGCAAGCCTGTTATAACCCGGATCGTGCCTGGTTAATTCGGCCACGTGGGTACCTGTATACAAGTTACATAGAACCTACTGGCATACGACATACGCCGGCCGGGACTCAGTAAGGTGGACATCCTCAGGTCCGTGTTACTCTGTAAGTCAGCCTGCCTTGAGGTGACTCGGCCAGCATTCGCTTTGACCTTGCCGCACCTTGCCTAACTCGGCCTCTATACCCTGACGTGACCCTACCCGAGGGTATCCCCCCAACATTAGTCCCTGAAGCTAGTGCGGTCTTAGCAGCTTTAGCTTCTAAGGCCACGGCAGGTTCAATTTACCGAGCCTTTTGCTCCCTTTTCCGAGTTAGCTCATAGCCCGGATTTCATGGGCTAACTTTCCCTTGGCACATTCCGAGTTTTCACTCGTTGGTCGGGTCACCTTTTAGTTTTCCGGGTTATCCTTCCTTCTCTTGTATGCTTTCCCATGTCCCACGTGGAGGGTAATCATTATCTTGCCTTATTTTAAGGGCTTGCGCCCGTTACTGTTCTTATTGTTAGTGTTTACTGCAGCGCACGTCGCATCACAACTGCCTCCTTGTTAACTGCATCATCGCGTCGCGTCATGGGATCTCCTGCGCCCTGTGGCCCTTCATGTGGCTTTCCTCTGATTGGCTGACCCGACTGATACACGGCCACACCGTGTGGCCTTGACGCATCACACGATCCCACTACCCCCGCTGGGGCGTGGTTAAATAGGGGAGGGGCGCGCCCCTTGGCCATTTTCCCGTTCTCGCGCCCCTCTGCCTCTTCTTCTTCCTAGCGACAGCGCCGCCGCCGCCGCATCTGCTCTGCTGTGCTGCACTGGTAACTTCTCTTCCTTAAGAGATTGGCTTGACGATGAAGATGATTCCGACGTTGAGGTGATGGAAGCATTTGACGTCGTACCCCTTTCTTACACATTTCCGGCTTCAGCTAACCCGGCAGGGCAGATCCATGAAGATCCTCCTCTTGCTACGGGTGAACTGGTCCCATCGGTGTCCAAGAAACGGGCTGCCACTTCCGCTGCTTCTTTCGGACCTCCCAAAACAACCAAGAGGAGGAAGAAGTCCGCAGACAAGACCGCCACCAAGCCTCCGACAAAGGCCATAGTCCGGAGAGCTCGAAAGCCCAAGGAGCCTTTGACTTCTGACGAGTAAGTCACTTTTCTCTTTGTCTAATTCTTTGCTTCATGTTTTTCTATCTATATGCCTTTCTTTTGTTATAACTTGTTATTCACCATTTGATTCGGTAGGGCTACGGTGGAGGTTCCTTAGAGCGGCTCCAGCATCGCTTCGCCTCTCCGGCATACCCCATCTCCCCCTCGTGGTGACAACACACGCCAACTGAGCCCAATTCAGGAGGGTTCAGCAGCTGCTCCGGGTTCTAGTCCACCTCGTCCAGAGGAGGGCAACCTTGAAGCAGGGGGAAGTGGCTCTGCCGAGGCAGCGAATGCTCCCAACTCCTCATCGGCTCAGCCGCAACCTGCCACCTCCGAGGTACCAACAACACCACCGCCAAGCCTAGCACCAGCACAAGCACCACCAGCAGCACCACAAGTACCAGCAGCAGCACCAACTCCTTCCGCCTCGTCCGAGTCTTCCAAGGCTCGGCGAGAAGACCCAGCTAGCACCAAGGCTGCGCCCAAGTCCAAATCCACAACTCAAACCTCAGCCTCTCAGCAGCAGCCCAAGGCCAAGAAAAGTTCTGACGCCGCCAGGGCAGCATCCATCGAAGCTGGACAGCGCACGCTCACGTCCATGCTTCCGAAGAAAAGTCTGCCGAAGAAGGATGCCTCCCTCGGGTCAGCTAGCACGCAACTTGCATTGCACACCAGCCCTGCTGCTGCCCAAATTGAAAGGAGGGAGGCCCACGCCAAGGGTTTGATTGCGCCCCACATGCTTAGTGGAGAGCGCTATCCTCCGGCCCTAATCGAATACGTCAATAACTGGAACAAAGTGGAGTTCGTCGATCCCAATGACGATCTTACGGAGAAGTTTGGGCCCGCCGAGTTTAGCGCACAAATGAACACAGCAGCCAAGGCTATTAATCTTGCTGGCCGGATGATGGAGGTACGCTACTTTGTCTTTTCTTTAGGATGCACAGGTGCTTAAAGATATATCCATTAGTCCCCGAGCCTCTGGGGGAGTAACTTGTTACTCGGCCGGATGCTCCTTAGAGAACTAGCATAGCTCCTTAGTAACTTCGGATATGCACACACCTAGAGCCGGGTTAGGTTCCACTTGGCCCGGATCTTGTACACTTCGAATATGCACACACCTAGAGCCGGGTTAAGTTCCACTTGGCCCGGATTTTGTACACTTTGAATATGCACGCACCTAGAGCCGGGTTAAGTTCCACTTAGCTCGGATTTTGTACACTTCGAATATGCACACACCTAGAGCCGGGTTAAGTTCCACTTGGCCCGAATTTTGCACACTTCGAATATGCACACACCTAGAGCCGGGTTAGGTTCCACTTGGTCCGGATCTTGTACACTTCGAATATGCACACACCTAGAGCCGGGTTAAGTTCCACTTTGCCCGGATTTTGTACACTTCGAATATGCACACACCTAGAGCCGGGTTAAGTTCCACTTGGCCCGAATTTTGCACACTTCGAATATGCACACACCTAGAGCCGGGTTAGGTTCCACTTGGTCCGGATCTTGTACACTTCGAATATGCACACACCTAGAGCCGGGTTAAGTTCCACTTTGCCCAGATTTTGTACACTTCGAATATGCACACACCTAGAGCCGGGTTAAGTTCCACTTGGCCCGGATTTTGTACACTTCGAATATGCACACAATTAAGTCAACTTTGCTTTTCTCAGGTCACTACCAATCATCGGAGTGCTGAGTTTCAGCGCCTCTTGGACACACACAAGGCGCTGCGGTCGAAACATTCTGCACTTCTTGTTGAGTTTGAAAAAAGGGGTAAGTTTTCTCTTTGCCTTTTTTCCCATCTTTCTTTGTCTTTCCTCGCGGGATTAATTTGTCATTCAGATTGCGCAGCCGGAGTGGAGGCCGAGAATACCATTATGAGGAAAAATTTGGACGAGATAAAAGGTAACTCGGTTTGGCTAATCTCCTTCTGTGTTCTTTCTCCTTTTCTTCTCGGCTCGGCAGATATTTATGCCTCGGCTCTGCGGGGTTAACACACCGTTGCAGCATCCCTTGAAGATAGTGTGCCCGTGCCTGATATGATGCTGCATTTTCTCGAACAAGCAGGGCGACATTAGGCCGAGCTCAAGAAGAAGAACAGCGAACTTGCCATTCTCTAGGCCAAAGATGATGAAATTTCCAAGCTCAAGGCTGAAATGAAAAAGCTCAAGGCTCTCCACAAGACTGAGATGGATAAAGCTGGCCAAGACTTCACTGAGGAACGAGAATGTCTCAACCTTCAACTTGCAAAGGATCAAGAATTGCTGAAGGAGGCTGACGTCAAGCTTGGCTCGGCTAACGCTGAACTTGAAAAGCTTCAGGAGAGACGTGATAATTGCACCAAGGAGCTGACCCGGATCCATAGCAATATCTCTCGTAAACTCCTTTCCTTTAGCCGACATGTATTTCTCCAGGTTAAGTTCTTTTACTCACCTCACTTGTTTTGTTTTCAGGCAAGTTCCCACAGGGTAATGCCATTGCGGCTACTGCCGTTGCCAAGTTCCGCCAGCAAAGGGGTACTCCAACTGGTCCTGGATCTAAAACCATTCCCTTTGACATGGAGGACTTGCTGGTCAGCCTATCCTCTCGCATTGAGATTATAAAAAAATATGGTTCGGATATCCTAGATGCAGCCGTCCAGATTTTTCGCGCCCTTTGGCCTCAAGAGGATGTTCTGGAGGGATCCACTACTTTGATCAACAGGGTGATGGATTGCGAGACCCAGCTTGATCTCTGGAGGGAATCCGCTGCTCACGCTGGAGCTGATACTGTCCTTCACTTTGTGCTCACATGGTATGAGAAACTAAATCTGAATCTTCTCGAGTGCTTGCGCACCGAATCAAGGTGGTCAAATGATCCGGATTGGATAGCTCGGTGCAAGGCTTGCGCCCATAACCTCATTCAGTTTGCCCCCATCCATCAATGGAACGAGGGACCAAGCTTTCTCGACGCTGTTGACGACGAGTATGTCGAAGATGGTTCGGATGAGGAGGAAGAGGATGAAGCCTCGGACATCGAAGAAAATGAAGATGACGATGAAGCTGAGGCCGGAGTTCCACCTGCTGGCGCCGAGTTACCTCCTCCTGCTGCTCCTTGAGCACCAAAAAACACTTTGAAATTTATTAGATCCCCGGTATGCCGGGTGCAGATGTATTAAGCATACTGATTATGTTTTGCTACCAAGTTATTTATGCTGGATTATCTTGGGCGTAGTCCCCGAGTTTTATTTTCTTATTCTTTCAATTTCATGGCTCGGCTCGCGTCTAGCTTGATTCGGTTTTGTGACTTACGTGTCCGAGTTTCAAAAATTGACTTAACAATACTTGGAAACTTTAGGCTTGGCTCAAAGTAATCCAGCGTAGTAAACGTAAAGTAAACATAAGGTTAGTCTGAATAACAAATGTCGGCTCGATTAAGTTCTTTTCCTTAGTCGTTTTTCGTGTGCTACGCAATTCCAAACTTGTTCTCTTGCTTGCCATGAAGCCAATTCTTGTTGGACAGCAGCAAGTCGAAGAGTTGAGTTTTTCGTGCTCACACACTACTAATCCGGCTTAGGTAGAAGCAACTTACGCCAGCCGACATATAAATAACAAATACATAAGACAACAAATATCACTAAGGCAGTCCCCGAGTTACTGCTCGAGGTGCCAAGATTTCATTGATAAAATCATCGCCGGCATACATACCGACATATGAAAGACTCGGATACACACACTTCTTTGTTAAGTGTAGAACAGACGGAGTAGAGCTACATTCCATGGACGCTTAGATTCCTCGCCAGACCTGTCCGCCTTGTTCTTCTCATGTGGTTTCGCATCGATGAGGTAATAAGAGTCATTGTGCAATGCTTTGCTCACAAAGAATGACCCTTCCCATGGGGGGGGATAACTTATGCATGCCAGCAGTATGTTGTACCAGCCGGAGTACCAGATCACCTTCTCGGAAAACTCGGGGGTTTACTTTCCGGCTATGATAGCATCGGAGGTTTTGTTGATATATGGCGGATCTGGACAATGCCAATTCTATCGCTTCTTCCAGCAGATCAACATCATTTTGCCGGGCTTTTCGCACTTCGGCTTCTGTGTATTGGGTGACTCTAGGCGAATCATGCTCTATGTCGGCTGGTAATACAGCTTCTGCCCCATATACCAGAAAGAATGGCGTATAGCCTGTTGATCGATTCAGAGTTGTTCTTAAACTCCATAATACCGCTGGTAGTTCTTCTATCCAGCACCCCGCTGATCTTTGCAGCGGCTCAATGAGCCGGGGTTTTATCCCGGATAACACTAATCCGTTGGATCTTTCCACTTGTCCGTTCTATGCGGGGTGGGCTACCGAGGCAACGCCCAGCCGAATCTTTTTATCTCGGCAGAATCGCGCAAATGCTCCTTTAGCAAAATTAGTGCAATTATCTGTTATGATATAGTGAGGATAGCCATATCTCAAGATGATACCTTTGAGGAATGTCAGGGCTGTAGCTCCATCACATTTTCTTATTGGCTTTACTTCAATCCACTTTGTAAATTTGTCAACCATGACCAAGATATGGGTCATGTTTCCTCTCGCCGGCTTAAATGGTCCAACCATATCCAAACACCATACGGCAAATGGCCAGGTAATTGGTATGGTATTGAGCTCCGACATTGGCATGTGTGTCTTGGTAGCATACCTCTGACAACCATTGCATTTTCTTACTAGATCTTCTGCTTGTTCCAAGGCGTTTGGCCAGTAAAACCCATGCCGGAAAGCCTTTTCCACTAAGGCTCTGGACGAGGCGTGATGCCCACATTCCCCTTGATGTATATCCCGGAGGATGTCAAGCCCCTCTTCCGGGTCAACACACCGTTGCAGGACATTAGTGACACTCCTGTTGTATAGCTCGGCATTGATAATTGTGTATGCCTTTGCCCTGCTCTGAACTTTCCTTGAAAGCACTTCTTCATCGGGCAAGGATCCATCCTTCAGGAACTGGAATATGGGTAGTGCCCAAGCTGGTATAGCTTGCATAGGAAACACATCCTCGTCAACTTCCATTTGATCCACCCACATAATCTCGGTCGGATCATGCTGCGCAGTCCCCGGGTTTCGCGAAGCAGTCCCCGAGTTACCTGAACCACTTCCCACGTCAATGTCCACGAGCACAGCTTCCGACTCTAGATTTGCCGGGATATATATTGACTCGGATTCTGGGGATGGCCTGATAGATGGCTTTCTGAGGTGCTCTAGTGCTACACCTAGTGGAATAGCTTGTCGGGTTGATCCGAGTTTCAACAGTATGTCGGCAGCCTCATTTTCCAGTCAGGGTATATGATGGAACTCGCATACCTCGAAGTATCCTGATATCTTTTGCACATGAAATCTGTACAATGCCATGTTTGCATCCAATGCATCCCATTGCCCCGAGACTTGCTGAACTACCAAATCCGAGTCACCAAAGCACTGGATCCGGCGTATTCCAATTTCTTTTGCCACTTTGAGCCCATGCACAAGTGCTTCATATTCTGCAACATTATTTGATGCTGTGAAGTGGATCTGCAGCACATACTTCAGCTGGTCCTTCTTGGGCGAGGTAAGCACAACTCCGGCGCCTAACCCAGTTTTCATTTTTGATCCGTCAAAATGCATTCTCCAGTAGTTCGGATCTGGCAACGGTGGCTCATATTGCATCTCGGCCCAATCGACAAAAAAGTCGGCCACAGCCTGAGACTTGATCGCATCTCTCCTGTCGTATTGTGGAGCATAAGGGGCTAGCTCGATAGCCCATTTTGCGATCCGGCCACTCGCATCCTTGTTGCTCATTATCTCAGATATGGGGGCTTCACATATCACTTTGATGGGATGTTCTTCAAAATAGTGCTTCAGCTTCTTTGCTGCCATATATACACCATATGCCATCTTCTGATAGTGAGGATAGTTTTGCTTTGATGCTGATAATACCTCGCTTAGGTAGTAGACTGGCCTTTGCACCGACTTACCCTCTTCGTCGCGCTCTACCACCACTACTGCACTTACAACTCGGTTGGTTGCAGCTATATAGAGCAACATTGGCTCTTTTGATAGTGGAGAGGCCAACACTGGTGCAATGTCTAACATTTTCTTTAACTGGACGAAGGCTTCATTGGCCTGCGGTGTCCATACGAATTTGTCTGACTTTTTCATCAGTTGATAGAGAGGCAATGCCTTTTCTCCCATCCGACATACAAACCGACTTAAGGATGCCAGGCAACCAATGAACTTCTAGACATCGTTAAGACACTTCGGCAATTCCATCCGTTCTATGGCCTGGATTTTAGTTGGGTTAGCTTCAATACCCCGGCTAGAGACGAGAAATCCGAGTAATTTTCCAGCCGGGATGCCAAAGGTACATTTCTCCAGGTTAAGCTTCATCTGGAACCTCCTTAGGTTTGCGAACGTTTGCCTTATATCATCAAGGAGCGTTTTGCTTTCCTTGGTCTTTATAACCACATCATCCACATATACTTGCACATTTCGGCCGATTTGGTCGTGTAAACATTTTTGCATACATCTTTGGTACGTTGCCCATGCATTATATAAGCCAAAAGGCATGGTGCGATAGCAATAAGCCCCGTACGGGGTAATAAACGCAGTTTTTATTTGATCATTCGGGTTTAGAGGTATCTGGTGGAAACCAGAATATGCATCTATGAATGACAACAGCTCACATCCAGCAGTAGAATCTATGATTTGATCTATCCTTGGCAGTGGGAATGGATCTTTTGGACACGCCTTATTCAGGTTCGTGTAATCGATGCACATGCGCCAAACCACTGCCACATTCGGATCATCTTTCTTCTTTTCCACGAGCACCGGATTAGATAGCCAATCCGGGTAAAGTACTTCCATGATGAACCCAGCTACTAGGATCTGAGCTATCTCATCTCCAATGACTTTTCTCCTGTCTTCGGCGAAGCGGCGGAGAGGTTGCTTCACCGGCTTTGCTCCGGGTCTCACATTCAAAGAGTGCTCGGCCAACTCCCTCGGAACACCTTGCAAGTCCTGTGTGGACCAAGCAAAGATATCCCGATTCTCATGGAGGAGGTTGATGAGCTCGCTTTCCTATTTGTCATTTAACCCGGCACCAATTGTTACGGTGCGCTCTGGGAACAGATCATCAACAGGTACTTTCTTTGTATCCTTTGTTGCTTGAAATGAGACACTTCCATGCGGGTTACTCAGCGCCGGCATATACTGCTGTGCGGATTGAGCCAATGTCGCTACTTCCTGGATCTTTCTCTTTTCTTGTGCGATCACAAGTGACTCGGCTAGGTTAGACCCGGCCGACCCACACTCAATGGAACGTCGGAAATCTCCTGTTATGGTAATTACTCCATTTGGCCCAGGCAACTTCATCTTTAGGTAGCTGATGTGACAACTTGCCATGAATTTGTTCAGGGCTGGCCTACCGAGTAACGCGTGATATGCGCTTTCTAAGTTCACAACCTCAAACTCCAAATTCTCAATTCGGCAGTTATCTCGTGTGCCGAATAACACGTCAACCCGGACTTTTCCAATGGGTTCACAGGAAATGCCTGGCACAATACCATGGAAAGTTGTCCTCGTGGCCTGGAGCATGTTTTCCGAGATACCCAACTTGCGCATTGTATCTACATACATGATATTGATGTTGCTGCCATTGTCGATCAGCACCTTGGAGAATCTCACATTGATATTTGGCCCGATGAACATTGGGTCCCGCACTAATGCATATGAACCAGGGCTCGGCATGAGCTTGGGATGGTCCTTGATACTCCATGTAATTTCCTGATCCGACCAAGGCATATACCTCGTCACTACCGGCATAACCGCATTCACTTCCATATGTCGGTGTTGCAAGCTCTTTCTATCTGTTTCCTCCGTGGTGAACACGCAATAACTCTCATGATGCTCTCTGTATTCATTTCTCCCCTCATTTCCGGGGTATCTTTGATCTGGCTGATGCTGATTTTCCACCTGATGCACTGCATCTCTTCTCTCATGGTTTTCATATCTCGGCGGAGGTGGTGGCAACATTAACTGTTGCGTGTTTGCTCCGGAGAGCAATTGCTGTCAGGGTAACTCCTGCCGAGGTTGGTCGTTTCGAGGTGCCTGAGCATTTCTCGAACCACTTTGTTCAATCTTCCTCATCCACTCGCATTGCCGAGTCGTGTGACCTACCGGGTTACTCGGATTTGGCGTGTGAAATTTGCACGGCTGATCTAGCATTGCCTCATATGTATACCTTAGCCGGTCTTTCTTTTCTTGCCACTGTTTCTTCTGCTCTGGCGTCCAAGTTTTCTTGCCATCGTTTCTCGGAGTCCACTGTTGCCCTCCAGTTTTCTGATGCTGATTGCTTCCTGCCCCGGGTTGATCTTGATTTACAGCAGCAACTTGTTGCGAACTGTACCTGTAATCCGGTCTATCATCTCTTCTCTTACCCCGGTAATCATTTCGCCGGGATGATCCGGATCCATCCCGCTGGTAGTACTCCTCATTTGACTCGTTTGACATAAGCCGGGGTTGAGTCGGATCACCCAGAGCATACGAATCAGCAATCCGGATTGTCTCTGCCAGTGTAGTTGGCATATCCCTTTGTAACCTTTGCCACAACATGCTTGCATATCTACACCCTTGCGCAAACCAAGCTATTGCCTGTGACTCAATCACGCCCTCGCATGAGTTTTGCACAGTGCACCAGCGGGTTAAGAACTCCCGGTCTGTTTCATTTGGTCTCTGTTTGCACATCGCTAAGGTCTGTGGCCTATTCGGCCTCTGATACGTGCTCGAGAAGTTACTGACAAACATTTCCTCAAAATCGATCCAACAGTTGATACTTCCGGGCGGTAAATTGTTTAACCATACCCTCGCTGTCCCCTCCAGCATCTGAGGCACGTATCTCACAGCCCATCTCAAGTTGCCTGTAGTAATTTTCACCGTCGTCGCGTAGTTGATCAACCAATCCTCCGGCTTTGTGCTACCGTCATATGTTTTTGTGCCTCTGGGCAACTGAAAGTTAGGTACTGGAGGTTCTTTCATGATCCGGGGCCCAAAGCACGCTGGACCCGGAGGACCTTGCCCCTCAATCTGCTCCGACCTATAGAGCCGATCCAGTTTTAACCTGGCGTCGTCAGGCATCAAGTTCCTGCTTCCCAACCTTGACCCTAGCACGTGATAGTCTGGCCTAAGGTATCCCGCGTTCACCATTTCTGAATCACCATCATTGTATCTATCTTGCTCTTGTGGAGCGCCTCTCTGTTGCATACCTTGGTCGGCACTTCGCTCTTGCCGTGGTATATTCCGTGCTGCAGTTGCCCTGCACCCGCCGAGTTGCGCTGTCCGGCATTGCCGTTTACAGCGTTTCCCTGACCGGCATTTCCTTGGTCGCGGTTACCTCGGCCAACTTCACCTCGGCTGACACTTCGTCGATCCTCATTTCCCTGCACTGCTTTTCCTTTCCCTGCCCTTGCCGGGTCATAGGGGACTATCTGTTTGTTTCTCCTCGCCGAGGTTACCAAATCCTCTCTTCTTGGGCCACCATGAGGGGATGATGCAGCTCCAGCAGATTTCTCCGGGTTACCTATCGCTGAATAAACGACTTTGGAAGCCCCAGCCCTTGCCGGATTAGCCCTGAGCAACTCTTCATTTTGTCTGTTAGCGATCCGAACTAACTCATTGACCCTATCCTGCTGTCTTTGCCGGGCTTCACCCGTCAAACCCTCTAACTAGGGCCTTGTGCATCCGCTGCTCGAGGTTCTTTGTCGGTCTTGTGCTTGGCAGCCACATGGACAAAATGTTCTCTGACTCCTCAACTCTAGTATCACCCTCTTTGTTCATTTCACTGATGAGGTTTCTCCCTTTTACTTTTACAGCATCTACCTTGTTTGCTCTTGCGTACTCGCGCAGTGTCATGTTCAACGACTGCTGAGCCGCGACTATCTTTTTCACACCTTCTAGTATTTTCTGCCTAGTTTCTTCTAACTCGGCCTGTGCTCGGGCCGGATCTACCGCAGGAGCTATGGGGCTCTCTAGGCTGTCTATCGCCTGCTGTAGCACGTTCTCTGGCCTCTCTAGTGGAGGACCTCTATTTTTTACTTGGTGCCTTGGGTGTTACCTCCGGATCTGGTGCCGGATCCTTGCTCGCGCCAGCGACAGGCGCCGTCATCATCACCTCGTCGCGATCAGGGAAGCGAGTGATACGCGCCCCGTGAGCCGCGCTAAGGGGTGGCTCGCCTCCCTCGACGACGTGTCGCGAGTGAACACACGACACATCGACGACGACGTAGATCTTGTGAGCGCCAAGCTTGACGAAGAGGCTGTTGCACGGAAGAGGTCGTTTGCCGAAGCAACCAGCATTGTCGCTGACGTAGTCCAACGCTCCAAAGCACTGAACGAGCCCAAAGACGATGCGCTCGCCATTGCCGATGAGGTTTCCCGTCCGGAATCTTCACTCCTGCTAGCGCCGCTGGCCCCACGGTGGGCGCCAACTGTCGTGGTGGTGTCACGGCAGATGCCATGGATAGGCTAAAGGTAGGGCCAATATGCACTAGAGGAATTCAGGGAGGGATAGTGTGGTGATTCCACAGGCGGAAGCTTTGTATTCACTAGGTTCACAAGGTTCACAAGGTTTACAAATGCTCCTTGAGCTGTATTGGGGAGAAGAGGAAGAAAGAACTCTCTTACTCTCACCACTACCTATCTCCAAGGAACCAACTACTCAAATGCCAACTCCTTCTACAGAGGCCCTAGCGCTCCTTATAAAGGGGAGACTAGGTCTCCAATTAGGGCATACGTGGAGGCATATTCCAGGGAATATGCCTCTTTCCAAAATAGCAAACCGACCGAGTCACCTTTCGCCATCGAAGCCACTTGAGGCTCGTAAGCCTCTGGCGCCAGGCGTCATCCGACTGTAGCGTAACCCTTGTCGGCCACGCCTCGGTGGTCCTTCCCTCTGTCCGCTTCGCTCATGCTCCAGCGTACAGTGACCACCATTTGACCAGCGAGATACCTTCCTTCTCTTGCAAGCCTATTATAACCCGGATCGTGCCTGATTAATCCGGCCCCGTGGGTACCTGTATAAAAGTTACATAGAACCTGCCGGCATACGACATACGTCGGCCGAGACTCGGTAAGGTGGACATCCTCAGGTCCAGGTTACTCCGTAAGTCGGCCTGCCTTGAGGTGACTCGGCCAGCATTCGCTTTGACCTTGCCGTACCTCGGCTAACTCGGCCTCTATACCCCGGCGTGACCCTACCCGGGGGTATCCCCCCAACATAGTGCGTGATAAGGAGACGCGTCGAGGCACTCAGCGAGGATGCCGATGTCGAAGGCGATGTAATCCAAGTGGCCAATGTCGAGGTGTAGCCATAGTCTGGCCAGAACCAGGTGCAGGTCAGGGACAAAGGCATACTACAGATTTTCCATAACTGAGTACGGAAAATGAAGTCGACGACGTGGTCGAGGCACTCGTAGAGGATTCAATGCCAAAGAGTTGAAGCGGATGAAGATGAGGCATCAGTCCGAGCTTGCGAAACTTAGGGACAGGTCGAGGACGAAGGGACATACCGATGTTGCTAGTATCGAGCATACGAGGGTAGGGACCATCATGACCTATGCAGCAGTATTGTAGGGACTACCAGAGAGAGAGAGAGAGAGAGAGAGAGAGGGAGGGAGGGAGGGAGAGAGAGATAGGGAGAGAGAGAGAGGGAGAGGGAGAGAGAGAGAGGGAGAGGAAGAGAGGTGATGGTCCCTAGGTCCAACAATGTGTTGCTCACTAAGGGTGTGTTCGGTTCGAGAACTAAGTGGAATGGAATGGCATGATTCCATTCCACTGGAATGGGTCGGTTCCGTTCCTATGTTCGGTTTGGATAAAAAGGAGGAAAGTAATGGTTCCGTTTTTTGTTCGGTTGGGGGAATTGGAGAGCAGAACGGAACGAGGTTAAAGTTAATCTTTTGTCACAACATCATTATTAACATTGGCAAATGGCCTTTTTAATCTCAAAATCGTAATTAACAACGTCTAATGTTCTTTTTAATCTCAAAATCGTAATTAATATCATTTTTTTCCGTTGAGGGAATTTGGAGAGCAGAACGAAATGTCTCAAAATCGTAATTAATAGTCGTAAATGGCCTTTTTAATCTCAAAATCATAATTAACAACGGCTAATTATTTTTCAGCTAGATTATTGGAGTGCTTCGTAATTAACATCGTCTAATTAACAAATGTTCACCACATTCCACCGATTCGGTAGAATGAGTGCATTCCGCATATGGGGGAATATTCCCTTCCGAAGAACCACTTGGTTCCGTTCCATTCCACAACCGAACACAAGAATTGGCTCTAGGTGCGGAATGGTTCCGTTCCATTCCACTTGGTTCCAGGAACCGAACGAGTCCATAGCATGGAACCGAGCCGCACTTGGATTTGATTGATCCACGTACTCCACCCAATCCCTTTGGGAATTAATTACCCATACTCCACGTTGAAGTTTCCCTTCGATTAACCCAAGCCCGACAGAAACTCTTCCTTGGAAACAACCAGGCCACAACTTGTTTTCTGTCGTGGAAAATTTTCCACACGTCAAGTGGTGAGTAATTTTTTCCAGACCCAGACAGAGAAAAGTGCATGGATCATAATGGGCCATAATCCAGACATGGGATAACCGAAGAGCAAGAATTAACTGGGCTGGAAAAATTACCTTGCTAGCCTGGATAGCCTAGATCGGGATGCAATCCATGCCGACCCCGCTGGGTTTGGGCGTAAACGAACGAGGCCTAAGTGAACAACCAAGGGTTATTGGAATGAAATCCAAGCTTCATCTATGGTAAAATTCTATGTGCCACAAATAAATGTAGAAAGAAATCTTAGCAATCGCTTGAATCTCGAGGACATCGCAATCCAATTAACGTGAGATCAAATTAACAGAGTCAGTTCAACTAAATGGTCAAAACCAGAATAAAGGAAGGTAAGGAGATTCTTCATTGACAAGACCTGTTTAATTAAGTGTAAATTTAAATGTAGCGCAAAGAGGCGACCTAGTGCACCCCACGTCCTGGCACAGCATGTGCATGATCGCTGTCTGAGTTGTACACGTTCTAACGCGCGCGACCTAGTAGCTAGTACACCCCACATCCTGGCACACCATCTCAATGATCGCTATCTGCGCTGGGTATTTAATGGAAAGTGTGTTGAATCAATCCCCCCTGCTTTCAATCCGACACAACTTGTCAAATCCGACAAAAAAGAGAGTCCAATTTGGGTCTGGAGAAACAAAAACGGTTGGAGTTGCGACCAAATCCAGCAGAAACCACCGTGCCCAAGCATATTACAACACCCCGACGAGGCAGGCTACCGACGACTGGGGGAGGGGAAACCCCGTAGTACCCCCATGGCCATGGCCGCGCCGAGCATCCGCCCGGTGGCCTCCGTCTTCGGCCTCCTGCTCCTCGTCTTCGCGCTCTCCTCCACTGTCATCTACCTCGTCTCCTCCTCGGCTCCCGCCGCCGCATCCCCCAGCAGCATCCTCCCCAACCTCCGCCCCTTCGCCACCACCAGGTGCACGCCCGCCCCGCCGCCGCTCCGCGTCTTCATGTACGACCTCCCCGCGCGCTTCAACGTCGCCATGTTGTCCACGAATTCGGCGGCGTCGGCGCCCGTGAACGGCTCCAGTGCCGAGGGGTTGCCGCCGTCCCCCGCGTGGCCGCCCTACGCGAGCGGGATCAGGCGCCAGCATAGCGTAGAGTACTGGATGATGGCGTCCCTGCAGCTGCAGGACGGCGAAGGAGGGGCGAGGGAGGCCGTCAGGGTGCGGGATCCGGAGGCGGCAGAGGCCTTCTTCGTGCCCTTCTTCTCCTCGCTCAGCTACAACGTCCACGGCTGCCACAAGACCGATCCTTACGACCGCCTCCTCCAGGTGCCGCTCCCTCCATATCTTGTTGTCTTGCTGATATAAGTCGGACAGTCGGTCATGCACGGGCTCATATAAACATAGGGCCAATGGCCCAGCTTTATATATAAAGCCAATAGAGTTCAGAGCATACAACACACACATAGTTCAGATCCTTCCGGGATCAAACACACACCCATGGAGGCATGGACACTACAAGGAGTACTGGGAGAAAGCATCCATAAATATTACAAAACAAGCAATAAACTCCACAGCTTCGAAGGCCTACACGACCTATCTTCAGGCCCTCATTCTCGTGTGTAGCCTCCTAACCTCGTCTAGCGCCGCGTACAACAGCTCCCTGTCCCTCCCTCAGTCTGACCAGAACCCTCGGGCTCAGGCTGAGACGGCTCTTCACAAAATTGTGTTGTCCGTTGTGGAAAATCGTTCTGGTACCGAGATTGGTGATAGGAACAAGCGACCACAATTACTACCTAGTAAAAACAGTACCAGAACACACTAAAGGGACAAAAGATAAAGAAAAAAAGTGATCCATTGAACACGCTAAGCTCATTCAGAGATAAACCCTCGTGGTTTCAGCAATGCGCTCATGTGCTTGGTGTTCCATCACTATTGTTATATTGTGATCCATATTCACTAAGAAGGCTAAAGATGGAGCGAAGCGAGGCTGTCACCGGTAGGCTAGCTTGGATTTTTGATGATCTAGGTATGGATCGTAGATGACTAGGTTTGCACCATTATGTTTACCTCTTGTAAGCCGCCGGCCGAGATACGTCGCGTCTGATCCCCGGCGTTGTGTAAACACTTGGTTGTCGCCGGTGGTTTTTTCCTCTCTTTGTTGGAGAGATTTTCCACGTTAAATCTTGTGTTCCTTGCGTGTGGTTTATTCGTTCTTCAATCTATTTGCTTGTCGCGTTTATAACAACTGTCAACCACACTATTTAGCAGTAGTGGTCTCACCAAATCGTGTTGGACCAGATAGACCTCTGTCTCCTCTTCTCAGTAATACAATGTGCCTTTTTTTAAGAGGATAATGTCTAAGCATTAGCAGCTATAATTGTTTAGGTGTTAATGTTATGTTCATATGGTTTGAACTGTCATGAGAAATTCTATATTGAATATGGTGCGTGATGATCCCTAGACCCTATAGGGAAGGCTTCTTGTGGGTAGTATGGCCACAAGTTGACTTGATGCACATAGTGTTTGTGCATCGTTCATCGCTGTGGACTCATAGTTTGCAAACATGTGAGGTTAGAGTTCATTAGGATGATAAGACAGTGACCAGTATTCCCTGACCATAACAACTGAGGCTGGCTTTACATGCTTCAGTCCTGTCCTCAGTACACTACCATTAATGGTTCCTTCAGAGATCTATGATAATAAAACTAATCTTGAAGCAAAGAATATTCCATTGCTTGCAAACTCAGTTGATTGTTATTCCATTGCTTGCTCCCTGGTAAAAGTGTCATTTTTCCTAGTTTTGTGTAATCCTAAGAAGATATTTCATCGAGCAATCATTTAAACGTTCTTCTATCTTGTTCTTGCAGGTGGAACTTATGGACATTCTATGGAAGTCTAAATATTGGCAACGATCTGCGGGACGTGACCATGTGATTCCGATGCAGCACCCAAATGCTTTTAGATTTCTGAGAGATATGGTGAATGCGTCTGTTCTTATAGTTTCAGACTTCGGGAGATATACAAAGGAACTGGCTTCCCTGAGAAAAGATGTTGTAGCACCTTACGTGCATGTTGTTGATTCCTTCCTTAACGATGATCCATCTGATCCATTTGAGGCTCGCCCTACACTGCTTTTCTTTCGGGGGCGTACAGTCAGGAAAGATGTATGGAATTGCTTTCTGAAGAAACCCATCCTAATTTTAGTATTCTGTCCAGCATTTATTGTACTCGAGTTTCTCTTGAGATCGAGTATGGCAATTTAGGGGTTCTTCTTTTTCAGGAAGGGAAAATCCGTGCAGAACTCTCCAAGATATTAAAAGACAAAGACGGTGTGCGCTTTGAGGATGGTCGTGCCAGGGGCAATGGCATTAAAACAGTAAGAATATCACTTATTCTTATCATTCTTTATTTAGTGATATAAAATTAGATGTACTTGCCCTTAACTTACTAGTGCCTCGTAATAAGTCTATAGTGGCTTTCGTTTAGGGTTTTAGTATGTTAACGTGATTTTCTTTTCTCTTGGGCTTGATAATCAGCACTTATATTTTGAAATTTGTTTACTACTTGCAGTCTACAGAAGGTATGCGGTCATCAAAGTTTTGTCTCCATCCTGCCGGGGACACTCCTTCGTCATGCCGCCTGTTTGATGCCATTGTCAGTCATTGTATTCCTGTGATTATCAGCAGCAGGATTGAGCTCCCATTTGAGGATGAGATCGATTACAGCGAGTTCTCACTTTTCTTCTCAGTTGAAGAGGCTCTAAGACCTGATTACTTGCTCAACCAACTCAGGAAGATGCCTAAAGAGAAGTGGGTTGAGATGTGGTCAAAGCTAAAAAATGTTTCTAGTCACTATGAGTTCCAGTATCCCCCTAGGAAGGGCGATGCTGTGAACATGATATGGCGCCAGGTGAAGCACAAAATCCCTGCAGTTAATCTTGCGATCCACAGGAACAAGAGATTGAAAATTCTAGACTGGTGGTGAGGACTGGTGAATCGTGTACATACTATCACATATATCGTGTCGAAATCGGCATCATTTGGTTCATGACGAAGACATGCTAGTCATTCCTTGTGCGTCAGGAGTCCAGCTTAACACCATGAGACTAAATCCACGGCGATTTATTTACTGGTAGACACTAACATTTTTGTCCCCTTCTTTTTGTTGATCTTATAGCACCATAACCATTCCACCTTGAGGTTATGATACAGTGAGAAAGTGTAGTAATGCTATAGAGCAGACCTGCCTTACAGAATCATCTATATAATCTTAAAACAAACACACAAACATGTATACCTGGTAGATATCATTTCTCTCACTGGTTGATACTCCTCGAGTCCTTCATTAACTACTGCTCGGGATCTTGATCTGTTCTATATATTTCACGTGGTAATGCAGCTACCTCGCATGATTTCACTTTTTGATAAAACTTCCCATGGGGAACTCTGTAACGCCTCGAATCGACCCTATGCAGATTTCAGTGACTCCCATTGAATCCGTATAGAAATGATTCGATGACGTCCACCTAGCAATAGTTCATGATTGAATGCACAACACAATAGTTCATGATTGAATGCATAAGAAAGATATATACACCAATGACTCATCGAGTCAAGAATACAAATATACATTATAAATATTCAAATCACCTTGAAAGCGATACAACATCCGAGTATGGATAAGCATGCAAATAGGACTAAGAGTCCTGAGAAATAACCAATAGCGTCCATAACCCTGCCTAGGCCAAGCCGGAAGGGTAACATTGCTAACGTCGTTAATCACATACTTGTGAAAGTCAAAGGGTGCCAACAAAGAGCAAAGAAAAAAAGATAGTGGTTAGTACTGAGGCCAATACACGACAAGTTTTAAAATTCGTGGCTCTCGCCTACAAATGTATGGTGGGCTTAGCGGCAGCAAAACATGCACTAAACAAGCTATAGAGACTCGCTACAACTGTTGGCTATTAGAGAGGTGTAAGAGAGAGATATTCAGAACCAATTAATCCAAAATTACTAAAATCCTTCTTAGAAAAAGGTGGCTTAACTAACGAAAGAAAGATGGAACCTGATGCACTGACACCAAACATAACCCATCCTGAAATTTCCCCCTCGAAACCAATCGAGAAAGTCCTTCCGAGGAATACTCACACAGTTGGCAGTGTTATTATTCCATTTCACTAGAGTTGTAAACTTACTAGTCATGTTAGATTCAAGTCATATTTATAGTATTGCTTTTAGTGTAAGTTGTATATGATCGAGAAACTGTGCTCCAAGTCGTCCATAACCGTAGACATAGTTTTTCGAAAAGATTTAACCCTGCAGGGGTGTATCAAAGTATCCACACACACTTCAACCCCACGTTTGCTAGATCATTTAACATATAACCATCGGTATGTTGGTGGGGCATCAGTCATGATGTTTCCTAGGACAAAAGAAAGCACTTGGGGGCCATGCAACTAAGCTACCCTTTATGAAGTCGGCACCGTGCTCCAAAACGAACCTGAGATCAAGTAATAAGCCAATAGGGGCACCCATACACCCCATGTGTGATTAGCGCACACAGTCTCAGAACATGTATCAAGAACTCGGGTCCTAGGGCGACACAAGAAGATCCCAAAGGTGGTCACCGCCGATGTCTTATCTCATTTACTATCACTAGATCCAGTCACCATAATTAATTATTCAATGAGAGTGAAGCATGATTATCCCCAATATGAAGCATGTTATAATCTTCCAATGACTGTGGAACTCGATAACTCGAACTCACACCTGAGCAAGTAACTATGACTCACAAGTCCAACTATCTACCAAACAACGAGCAATAGGAAGTGACCAAGGAAATATAGGTTGCAGGGAATATAACTAGTACAAAAATTAAAGCATCGCAACACCGATAGAAATAGAGATGAGTAAAGCCATAAAGCAAAATAGGTAGCACAATATGAGTGCTCGCGTAGGAAAATATTACCAAAGATACACCGGATAACTTATCGAAGCTCGCATCAACTCAATGACCTATCCGAGAAGAAGCAAAACACTAGCAAGAAACACCAGATCTAGTATTTAATATTAGGGCAGAAGATTATACATGATTATGATATGATACATGACATGGCAAGATGCGATGCAACTTAGCAATATTAGGCAGAATTGAAATCCCGACAATTAAATAGAAGGTTCAAGTTGTTTAGGTACCCCAAAATTTAAATGTTGAATTTACAAGGAAAAACTTGTCATCGATGATTTACACAATTTAAATGGAGTCTACAATAAGACAAGAATATCCCGCATAAACACTCCATATTTAATTTAGATGAATTGACTATTTAACCCAAACCACAAGTTGAAATGTATGCAAGCATGAATGATTTAATTCAATAAGATTATATCATATTATAAAAATAGAGGCAATTTGGGTGCACATGTTGGGGTTCAGAGGTCTTGGGGTTCCGGGATCAGGATCGGGATCTTCGGGTCCGTGAAGTAGAACTTGGTTTCCATGTTGAAGGTCTTGGGGTTCCAGCTTCAATGGTAGGTGACAGACTTGGGTGTTTTGCTTCGATTGTCGGTGATGATCTTGGTGACTCTTATCGATGATATGAATAGCAGTTCTCGGTGTCAGTTGATCTTGGCGACTATGGCATGAATTCAACAACATGAGATAGAACATTGCTTGAGATGATCTTGTTCCTGTAGCACGCGATGAACCGGATCGTGGCACTGATAGGGTGACCCTTTCGAGGGGACATGGCATGACCATGTCGGTGATCAGCACACATGGAACAACAGCTGTAGAGCGTATTAATTGCACTTGATGGTAACACTAGAACACTAGGGAAAACGCACTTCAATCGAACACCACCCACAGTCAAGTGTCGGCAGGAAATAGTGAGCACCAACGTGCGTTGGAGCCCAGTTTGGTGGAGACGGTTGGACGGAGGCTGGGGTTCCTGCAAATGGTGCGAAGGCATGTTCTAGGCTGTAGGGAGCCACCGGGGACGAGGCATCCATGCGGAGCGGTGTGCGTGGGCGACGAGAGCCAGCGGCACTACAGGTCGGCGTGGAATACCACCAGGGCAACCAGGCACGCGTGAGGAAGGAGCATATCCTATGTCTTTCGAGGCGGCGTGGGATCTGGTGGCTTGTCGAAGAAGAACCGTGGGAGGGTGTCGACACTGGCGACGCCGCTAGGTAGCGCAAGGGAGTTGGAGGAGGGAGGCCAGAGGGATCGACAAGAGGCGGGCCGGAGCATAAGAAGAGCTAGGTGAGACTAGCTGGTGGTGGAGAAAGACGCGTGTTGGGGACGAGCATGCGATGGCGACGTTCACGGGTGAAAGAGCATTTCTTAATCCCTAGTGTTTTGCGTTTTAGATAATAATACTATGGATATTCTCCGTGGGTGTTAAGTGTTGCAGATACAAATGTATATATATGTGTCGGTGTCAACCTCTCAAAGCAAAGGAAAAGAGCCCCTGCTCCAACCAGCAAGTTCAAGGTTACCAGGGCCGGATAATCCACCCCTGGTGAGGGCCGAATGATTTTAGCTAAGGACCCAGGTGCGCGGCGCTCTGTTAACAACCGGATTTATCCCCGGATATTTTGGCGCCTGGCCGGATGATTGGTAAGGGAGAATAATACGCCCCCATCTAGGACCAGATAATCCGGCCCTCCCCGAAATCGACTAAGGAAAAGATCGTGATGCTCTCTGTTTTTGGGCGGATGTTTGGACCGGTCGGATTATTCGGCACCCAGTTAGGTCAGATTATCCGGCTCCAGTTGACTCCAACAGCTTCATTTTAGGAGGGGCTACAAATACCTCTCCCCATCTTCGACCTGGAGAGTCTCAAATTTTGCGAAAAAGCACAGTACTCCGTGAGCCTCAAATTCGCATGTTCTACTTGTTCATCCATCTAAAGGCCTTGATCTTTGGAGGACCGAGGGAGAAGGACTTGATCTACATCATCATCAAAGCAATCTTCAATTCCCCCTCATTCATTTCAGGGCCCTTTGATCTAGAGTTTCATTCGAATTTCTAGATCTCGGTTTTGATATTTGATAAACTTGTTTGTTGTGGCATCTTGTTGTCATCTCGGAGCCTCCAATTTAGTTATGGGTGTGTTCCCCTATCTGATGGCTCAATGCACGGCGCCCAGAAAAGTGCTGGTGCGTGGTTGATGTAGAGCTCGTTGGGAACCCCAAGAGAAAGGTATGATGAGCACAGCAGCAAGTTTCCCTTAGTATGAAACCAAGGTTTAATCGAACCAGTAGGAGCAAGGAAACACCCCAAAGGTGTTACTAGCTGAGCTTTGGCAGGGCGCACTACCGGTGCTAGTAGCAACGTGGAGACCTGCACAACACAACCACAGAACTTTGTCCCCAACTTGCGATGAGGTTTTCAATCTCACCGTGTTTTGCGGAAAACAAAGGATTAAACGTATCGAATGGAAAGAAGTAATAGTTTGCAGAAAGTAAACACAAAGCAGTAAAAGATTGTAGATTGTATGTAAAGAAAAGGACCGGCATCCATAGTTCACTAGAGGTGGCTCTCCTTAGATAGATAAAATGCTGGGTGAACAAATTACAGCGGGGCAATTGACAAACATCGAGAAAGCAATACATGCATATACTAATCATCTTGACTCCTTTGGAACTTGATTGGGCATTACAACATTATACATAGACCGCCATCCAACTGCATCTATGACTAATAATCCACCTTCAGGTTATCATCCGAACCCCCTCCAGTATTAAGTTGCAAGCAACATATTATTGCTTTGAATCGTGTAAAGTAAACAATATGATTGTTCTATGAACAAAGGATTGTTGTTTTCTCCCTAGTAGCAACAGCACATCTAGTACCTTAGAGATTTCTGTCACTTCCCCAGATTACTAGAGGCATGAACCCACTATTGAGCATAAATACTAACTCTTGGAGTTGCTAGCATCTACTTGGCCAAGATAGCTACTAACAACGGAAAGCATGCAAGATCACAAATAACAAAGACATGATAGAATCAATAATCAATCTGAAATAGCATCTCAATATCCATCGGATCCCCGCAAACACAACATGCAGAATTACAAATAGATGATCTTGATCATGAATGGGGCTCACAAGATCTAGACATGAAAGCACAAAAGAGGAGAACCAGCCATCTAGCTACTACATGGATCCGTAGTCCAAGGATGAACTACTCACGCATCACACCGGAGGCTTGCATGGTGATGAAGAAGGCCTCCAGGGTGAATTCCCCTCTCCGGCAGGGTGTCGGGAAGAGCTTCAGATCCCTCCCGATCTAGGGATGGATATGACGGCGGCTACAGACTCTTTAGTGAATTTTTGATCGGGCCCTTAGGGTTTACGCCCCGAGGGCATCTTATAGTCGGAAGGGGAGGCCGAGGGTGCAGGCGGCCACCCCCAGCGCAGGCTAGCCCAGCCAGGTGGTGTGGTGGCCCCCTGGCCCTTCTCCGTCTCGTATTCTGGCACTTGATGACTTCTAGAAAAATAGGCACTTTGGCTTTTGTCCCGTCCAATTCCGAAAATATTCATTTTCTGATTTTCCTGGAACCAAAAACAGCAGAAAACAGGCAGCTGGCACTGTGGCTCTTGTTAATAGGTTAGTCCAAGAAATCATATGAAAAGTACTCCAAAGTTGGAACAAAACACAAGAAAGTGGATAAAACTAAGCATGGAACATCAAAAATCATTGATACATTTGCAATGTATCAACATCCCCAAGCTTAACTCCTTCTCGTCCTCGAGTAGGTAAGTGATAAAAAGAAAGAATAATTTTTGAGGTGACATGCACCATCAAAGACTTGATCAAAGTATTTGCAAAACATTCAAATCTGGGATCATAGTACTTCAATCATAACATGAAAGACAAAGTTCTAGCAATAAGCAAAGAAACTATGATGCAACATGAAAAGGCACAAACAAAAGATTCATGAATAACAATGCTTTGCAAGACGTTTGTTTGTTTCACATAAAGAAAACATAGCATAATAGTATTCACATTGTCCCTCATAGAGTAGCAAATATAAATGCATAGGACACCTTCAAAGTTCATAAGAGTGACTAGATACAATAGTTTAAAACAAGCAATAACAAGTTATGCATCAATCAACTAGTCTTGGGACAATGCACATAGAACTAAGAATGGCCACTATGCTCTCAAAGTAGGTGCATAGAGATAGAAGGTGGAGACTCAATATAATGGTGGAAGAAGGCCTTTTGTAAAAGGAAGTAGGGATTCAAGTCTCATAAAGAGCTTCCAAAAATTATGGTACTTATAGCTTTCAGCTCTCAATGCCCCTATCATAAGCATCTTGAAGGTGATTAAGGTTAAAGTGACACAACTAAGAGGATATGCTTGACAAGTTATAAACCGAAATCTCATGCCCCTTACTTACGAAGACCGAACCTCATGCTACAGTCACGAGTAAGCTCTTGTCATTGTAAGTACATGTGTATCATTAAGAACCGCCAACGGGGTACCCTTGCACATGATACGGGAGCTTTCCCATAATCAAAATGACAAGGCAAGCAGACAATGAGCATCTCAGCGATCTTTTTATTTGCTATTTGCATAGGTTTTTATTGAGGATGCTTCATAGAGTGCTCATTATGGTTATGCTGCAAGTTTCCACCATGATTAGGCATGGCTTAGGCTAGCGGCCCAGGCATTTCTCTAACACACATACAAACTCCATGATCTTACAAGTTCCACTTTTATTTCACATCGCCGGGATCCGTAAGCAAAAGAACATGATATCAACAGAGTACAAAGTACAAGTGCAATGTTGAAAGCGTTCCCCATGAAACATGGTTCTGCTAATTTCAACTTATAAAGTGCAAGTATATACGCAACAAAGAAGGACCCAATGGTTCAAGTTTATTAGATGCAAAAAGTAAAGTGTGCCATCAAGTTCGTGAGAGCTTTAATCACTAGTTTTCTCATAACAAGTTTAATTTGGAAGGTAAACAAAAGCATGAATATACTTGGAATAGCATAAGCTAGTAGGTAGGTATGGTGGACTCTTTGGAATAACTTGGTTTAAGGAGTTGGATGCATGAGTGGAACTCATACTTGGTTGTGGAGGCTAGCAAAAGACTGGGAGCAACAAATTAAGAGAGCAATAATGGCCATAATCATGCAGAGCGACAAACCATCATTGATCAAAACATAAAGTGATACTACAAGTTGAAAACTAAAGGATCATAAAGGCTATGGTGACTTTGGATAGTCATAACATGGTGTGAGCATGCGCCAAGTCAACCCAAATAAAGCATCAAAGGAGAATACCACTATACTATGCTTTAATATGCTAAAACAACGCATGATTCATCCAAGGCACATTAAGCAATCTCAATTGTTTATAACAAGTCATGCTACAGCAAAGAATACTAAGCATAAAGCTAAAACAATATCAAGCATGGCATGACAAAGCATAGGCCACAGTCAAAAACGAGCTCTTTTTACCACATAAGCATGAACTTTCCTACTCTTTTCCAAACCAAACCAAACTATTTGCAAACCAATGTATGAAAGAGGGGGTCCAACCAATTTATTCAGAAAACTAAGAAAACCAAGCAAACGAAAAACCAAAACGAAAACGAAAAAGAAGACTCTCCAAGAAAAACACAACTGTGCATGAAACAATAAAAACGAAGCGTTTGGAAGAAACCTGGGATTTTTATTGATGAAGAGGGGATGCCTTGGGCATCCCCAAGCTTTGAAGCTTGTACTTCTTGGATATTTCTTGGGGTGACATGCGTGACATCCCCAAGCTTCAGCTTTAGTCCATCCTTCATCTCATTACTCATTCCTTCAATACACCTGAAAATTTTCCTTCATACAAAACTTCACACAATCTTTATTAGCAACATTAGTGCACTCAAGATAAATAAGTCTTAAGGTTCAGTTACAACACCAAATAAACTTCCATTAGAACACTAGCTACTGTAGCACTTCCCTCAAAAATCTCAATTCCCCAAAAAAACTCAAAAAGGAACCAACAAGAAGCAAATGCAGAAAATGGCAGAAATCTGTCAAAACAGACCAGCAGGCAAAGACGATTTTTTTTGAAGACCTTATGTTGCTAAAATAAAAAAAGTGTTGAACTAACGAAAGTTAGATAACAACCTGGATCAGAATCACAAAAATTCACGCCTCAAAAAGATGTTCAGAGATTTTACACGAATTTTTATGGTGAAGCAGAGAAATCTGTTTTGGGACAACAACTTTCCCAATCATTACTTCTCTCTCATTAGAGGTTACTCTTGGCACAAAAAGCAAATAAAAATGATAAGGAGAGGTTATTACAGAGGTAATAACTTCCAAGACTTATCTAAAACTTTTGGGTTATCTCCCAATAAGTACTTTTCTTTACCGCCTTTAAGTTAGGCATAAGAAGCAAGAAAGAATCAAGTGTTCTCAAATGAAGAAGCATTAAGACCAAATTTTGTTTTCATAGGAGAAGCAAAAGAATTTTTTTCTCTCTTTTTAGGGAAATGTTCTATACCTTTATTGAGTGAAAGTTGATATTTAATGGTGCCTTCTTTCATATCAATGATGGCACCAACAGTTCTAAGAAAAGGTCTTCCCAAAGTAATAGGACAAGAAGCATTGTATTCAACATCCAAAACATAGAAATCAACGGGGACATAGGCATAAACCATAATAAGAACATCATTAAGACTCCCCATGAGTTTCTTTTTAGCATTATCATCAAGTGGGACATTCAAATAACAATCTTCAAGTGGAGGCAAATCAAGCATATCATAAATCCTTCTAGGCATAATAGAAACACTACTATCAAGATCACATAAATCTTTGAAATCAAAGTCATTCACTTTCATATTAATGATGGGTTCCCAACCATCTTCTTGTTTTATAGGAATAGAAGCTTTATGTTTCATCTTTTCTTCTTTAATCTTTATGAGAGCATCAGTAATGTGTTTTGTAAAAGCCATGTTCATAGCACTAGCATTAGGACTTTTAGCAAGCTTTTGTAGGAACTTAATAACTTTAGAGATATTGCAACCATCAAGATCAAAGTCAAATTTATCATCTAAAGTAGTAGAACTATTACTAGCCTCAACACTAGTGGTGGTAATAGTAGAAACACTAATGTTTCTAGCAATTTCATCTTCTCTTTCCCACTTAGCATGTAATTCAGCTAATAGTCTAACATTTTCATCAATTCTTACTTGTATAGCATTGGTAGCTGCAAAGGGATTATCATTAGTTTCAGGTTTAGCAGCCATTTTATCCAAAGTAGATTGAGCTTCAGCCAAAGATGCTATATTTCTTTCAGCATTAGAGAGTTTTTCCTCAATAGTTTTATTGAAAGCAGTTTGCTTACTAATAAAGTCTTTAAGCATAACTTCAATTTCAGAGGGAGCACTTCTATTATTGTTGTAGGAACTTCCATAAGCATTACCATTGTTGGGAGGATATGGCTTATAATTGTTGTTACCAAAATTACTCCTATAAGCATTATTGCCAAAGTTGTTATTTCTTAAGAAGTTCACATCAACTTGCTCTTCTTGAGCAACCAAAGAAGCTAAAGGAACATTATTTGGATCAATATGGGCTTTCCCATTAACAAGCATAGACATAATAATATCAATTTTATCACTCAAGGAGGAGGTTTCCTCAACAGAATTTACCTTCTTACCTTGTGGAGCTCTCTCAGTATGCCATTCAGAATAATTAACCATCATATTGTCCAGAAGTTTTGTTGTAGCACCCAAAGTGATGGTCATAAAGGTACCTCCGGCAGTAGAATCCAATAGGTTCCTTGAAGAATAGTTCAATCCTGCATAAAAAGTTTGGATGATCATCCAAGTAGTCAATCCATGAGTGGGACAATTCTTTACCAAAGATTTCATTCTTTCCCAAGCTTGAGCAACATGCTCATTATCAAGTTGTTTAAACTTCATTATTTCACTTCTCATAGATATAATCTTAGCAGGAGGATAATATTTTCCAATAAAAGCATCTTTGCATTTAGTCCAAGAATCAATACTATTCCTAGTTAAGGAATTCAACCATTCTTTAGCTTTTCCTCTCAAAGAGAAAGGAAACAATTTAAGCTTAATAATATCACCATCTATATCCCTATGCTTTTGCATCTCACAAAGTTCAACAAAGTTATTTAGATGGGAAGCAGCATCTTCATTACCAATACCAGAAAATTGTTCTTTCATAACAAGATTGAGTAAAGCAGGTTTTATCTCAAAGAAAGTATTTTCAGGCACAGGTGGAGCAATAGGTGTGCTCATAAAATCATTGTTGTTGGTGCTAGTGAAGTCACACAACTTAGTGTTTTCAAGAGTAGTCATTTTTTTGTGTTTTTGAATAAGGAAGCAAACTCGTAAAACTAATTTTTTGTGTTTTTGATAAAGAAATAAGAAAACAAAGCAAAAAGAAACTAAGCAAAACAAAAATAACAAAGTAAAGAGATTGGTTATGAGGGACTCCCCTTGTGAAGATGTCCTTGACTCATCGGCATAGGCGCTAGAAAAATGCTTGATGGCTCAATGCACGGCGCCCAGAAAAGTGCTGGTGTGTGGTTAATGTAGAGCTCGTTGGGAACCCCAAGGGGAATACCACCAGGGCAACCAGGCACGCGTGAGGAAGGAGCATATCCTATGTCTTTCGAGGCGGCGTGGGATCTGGTGGCTTGTCGAAGAAGAACGGTGGGAGGGTGTCGACACTGGCGACGCCGCTAGGTAGCGCAAGGGAGTTGGAGGAGGGAGGCCAGAGGGATCGACAAGAGGCGGGCCGGAGCATAAGAAGAGCTAGGTGAGACTAGCTGGTGGTGGAGAAAGACGCGTGTTGGGGACGAGCATGCGATGGCGACGTTCACGGGTGAAAGAGCATTTCTTAATCCCTAGTGTTTTGCGTTTTAGATAATAATACTATGGATATTCTCCGTGGGTGTTAAGTGTTGCAGATACAAATGTATATATATGTGTCAGTGTCAACCTCTCAAAGCAAAGGAAAAGAGCCCCTGCTCCAACCAGCAAGTTCAAGGTTACCAGGGCCGGATAATCCACCCCTGGTGAGGGCCGAATGATTTTAGCTAAGGACCCAGGTGCGCGGCGCTCTGTTAACAACCGGATTTATCCCCGGATATTTTGGCGCCTGGCCGGATGATTGGTAAGGGAGAATAATACGCCCCCATCTAGGACCAGATAATCCGGCCCTCCCCGAAATCGACTAAGGAAAAGATCGTGATGCTCTCTGTTTTTGGGCGGATGTTTGGACCGGTCGGATTATTCGGCACCTAGTTAGGTCAGATTATCCGGCTCCAGTTGACTCCAACAGCTTCATTTTAGGAGGGGCTACAAATACCTCTCCCCATCTTCGACCTGGAGAGTCTCAAATTTTGCGAAAAAGCACAGTACTTCGTGAGCCTCAAATTCGCATGTTCTACTTGTTCATCCATCTAAAGGCCTTGATCTTTGGAGGACCGAGGGAGAAGGACTTGATCTACATCATCATCAAAGCAATCTTCAATTCCCCCTCATTCATTTCAGGGCCCTTTGATCTAGAGTTTCATTCGAATTTCTAGATCTCGGTTTTGATATTTGATAAACTTGTTTGTTGTGGCATCTTGTTGTCATCTCGGAGCCTCCAATTTAGTTATGGGTGTGTTCCCCTATCTGATGGCTCAATGCACGGCGCCTAGAAAAGTGCTGGTGCGTGGTTGATGTAGAGCTCGTTGGGAACCCCAAGAGAAAGGTATGATGAGCATGACAAGTTTCCTTAGTATGAAACCAAGGTTTAATCGAACCAGTAGGAGCAAGGAAACACCCCAAAGGTGTTACTAGCTGAGCTTTGGCAGGGCGCACTACCGGTGCTAGTAGCAACGTGGAGACCTGCACAACACAACCACAGAACTTTGTCCCCAACTTGCGATGAGGTTTTCAATCTCACCGTGTTTTGCGGAAAACAAAGGATTAAACGTATCGAATGGAAATAAGTAATAGTTTGCAGAAAGTAAACACAAAGCAGTAAAAGATTGTAGATTGTATGTAAAGAAAAGGACCGGCATCCATAGTTCACTAGAGGTGGCTCTCCTTAGATAGATAAAATGCTGGGTGAACAAATTACAGCGGGGCAATTGACAAACATCGAGAAAGCAATACATGCATATACTAATCATCTTGACTCCTTTGGAACTTGATTGGGCATTACAACATTATACATAGACCGCCATCCAACTGCATCTATGACTAATAATCCACCTTGAGTTATCATCGAACCCCTCCAAGATTAAGTTGCAAGCAGCAGATTATTGCTTCTGAACTGCGTGTAAAGTAAACAATACGATTGTTCTATGAACAAAGATTGTTGTTTTCTCCTAGTAGCAACAAAGACATCTAGTACCTTAGAGATTTCATCACTTCCCAGTTACTAGAGGCATGAACCCACTATCGAGCATAAATACTAACTCTTGGAGTTGCTAGCATCTACTTGGCCAAGATAGCTACTAACAACGGAAAGCATGCAAGATCACAAATAACAAATACATGATAGAATCAATAATCAATCTGAAATAGCATCTCAATATCCATCGGATCCCCGCAAACACAACATGCAGAATTACAAATAGATGATCTTGATCATGAATGGGGCTCACAAGATCTAGACATGAAAGCACAAAAGAGGAGAACCAGCCATCTAGCTACTACATGGATCCGTAGTCCAAGGATGAACTACTCACGCATCACACCGGAGGCTTGCATGGTGATGAAGAAGGCCTCCAGGGTGAATTCCCTCTCCCAGGTGTCGGGAAGAGCTTCAGATCCCTCCCGATCTAGGGATGGAGATAACGGCGGCTACAGACTCTTTCGTGGATTTTTGATCGGGCCCTTAGGGTTTACGCCCCGAGGGCATCTTATAGTCGGAAGGGGGGGCGAGGGGGTGCCAGGAGCGGCCACACCACCCCCTGGCATGGGCCAAGCCTGGCCGCGCAGCCAGGTGGTGTGGTGGCCCCCTGGCCCTTCTCCGTCTCATATTCTGGCACTTGACGACTTCCGGAAAAATAGGCACTTTGGCTTTTGTGTGGTCCAATTCCGAGAATATTCATTTTCTGACTTTCCTAGAACCAAAAACAGCAGAAAATAGGCAGCTGGCACTGTGGCTCTTGTTAATAGCTTAGTCCAAGAAATCATATAAAAAGTACTCCAAAGTTGGAACAAAACACAAGAAAGTGGATAAAACTAAGCATGGAACATCAAAAATTATTGATACATTTGCAATGTATCACTATATCATTGTAAAGGCACCGGATCCCTCCTCAAAGGGTACCGTATAGCGGAAGGTGGATCAACCAGTTGTGGCGAGATCCATTGGAGAATATGGTGAGGCCTTTTGTGGCATGGTGGTCTTAGTACCACCCACCTCTCCAATGCAGATGTACTTCTCCTAAAAAGGAAGGAACTGTGGTAAATAAAATCCCTTGTCTTCGCGTGCTCCGATCTTGGTTACTTTGTTCCCATCACCACTCTTTACTCATTTAGTAGCTAGGTTGGCATATAGGTAAATTCACCGTAGTTGCATATCTAGAGAATTTAGATTTGTGTCAAGCCTAAATTGAAAAAGAAATAAAATTTGGAGTAGCACCTATTCACCCTCCTTCTAGGTGCCCATACGATCCATTTCAACGGGATCCAGGCGGAGGCGGGGAGAACCTAGTCTAGAGGCGGTAGATCTTGGTCACTGGACGGACTGGAGATGAGGAGGCCGATAGGGAGAGAGGGAGGTGGCGGCACTAGGATAGGAACAAGCGAGGCTAGGCTCTAATCAGTGATGGAGAAAGGCACGCGCTGAGCATCGCCCGGATGATGGGAACACCCCCATCATCCTGGTTGATAGGGCGACACATGTCCTCGAGACCAGTCACGGACACACACAAATCCCCACTGCCGCTCTAGAAAAAAAGCAACATCACCTCCCTCCCTCGGGAGGCATCACCTTCCTCCCCTAGGAACGCTCGTAACACTGTCACCTCCCATGGTAGCACTGTCACCGTCGTTGTCGCTAGAGAACACACCAGCATTGGCCTCACAACAAACACAAGCCATTCGGATCAAACGACATCAAAGGGTATCTAATCTGGTTCGCTCCCCATGCTTTCGCACCCCAACGTTGGTAGGGACCCAGAGAGATGCCTTCCCTTTTGGTGTTGCTTCGTAGATCTACGGATTTCACCCCTACACACGAAATTCCACTCTCATCTGTCTCACTCAAGTAAATTGGTTTCGAGAGCATTCCACCACTTTTTGGCGACTTTCACTTTCAACCTGATTCACCGCCTACGTGCCCTTTACGCCCAGTCATTTCGAAGAACACTTGCCCCCCGTCTTACCGCGGCAGCTGGCACGGAGTTAGCCGGGGCTTCTTCCTCGAGTCTTGTCATGATCACGCACTCGACGAAAGAGCTTTACAAGCGGCATTGCCCTTCTTCACTCACGCGATATGGCTGGATCGGGCTTTCGCCCATTGTCCAAGATTCCCCACCGCTGCCCCCGTGGGAGTCTAGGCTGTGTCTCAGTCCCAGTGTGGTTGATCATCCGAAAAGACCAGCTAAGCATCATTGGCTTGGTCAGCCTTTACCTGACCAACTAGCTAATACTACGCAGGCTCATCAAACAGCACTTTTGAGCTTTCTTCAGGATTTGGCCTGAACTATTTAGCAGATTCCCACGTGTTACGCACCCGTTCGCCACTTTGTTCTCAACTATTCTGATTCTTTTTTCGGAGGCCGTTAGGTCAAAGCTGTAGCGCGCGCCTTGTAGTTTTGAAGCAGGGCGAGACAACTTTAGCTAGGAGCCTCTTTTCCTTCTGCCCAGCTTCCCGAAAACAACGTTCGACTTGCATGTGTTAAGCATATAGCTAGCATTCCTTCTGAGTCAGGATCAAACTCAGATTTTGACAATGATTGGGCCGAATAGTGGTAGAACCTGGTGAATAGGGCTAGATACTAAACATTGATTCTCTCTCCTAACCACTCTGAAATATGTGAAATACACGGAGTCAATCCAAAACTGAGAGCAAGGAAATCAACTCTTATTGCCGTAAAGGAAAAATCACCCATTTCCTTTATATATATAGTCCGCTAAGGAACAAGTAGCCTTCGCCACCTATTCCTGAATTAAGTGAACACGAGAAATCTTTCTCTATGTCAATTCAAAACAAAACAAACGGACGGCTGAATCTAAAGAAATTCTTTTGAGAAGAGATTGCACCTATCTCACCTATGTGGAACAAATGCTTTTCTACTCTACTTGGTCATCATAGACCATCAAATCAAGATAGATAACTATCTATCGGATACCTTACCTATATTTCCTATTTGACCTAAGCCTTCCCTCATCTCGTACAATAATAAATTCAAAGTATTTTTTTGGCCAGGCGACACCCAGATTTGAACTGGAGATAAAGGATTTGCAGTCCCCTGCCTTACTGCTTGGCCATGCCACCAAATCCGATCCAAAATAGAGCCAAATATTATTCATTCATATTATTTTACTAATTGATATTCGTAGGAGGCGATTACTAAACCCTTTTTGTGCTATTTTAGATCGCCGAATCCCTTTGTACTTATCCCTTTCCAATCCCTTTCAATAAATTCATTCTTGTTTTTATTGGACCCTGTTTTATTCTCTTCGATTGATTGTATCTTAAAACACACACTGCTTAAATACCTTCTCTTTCTATTGAAAAGAGAAAATCACAGATTTTTGAATTGGAACCATTAACTATATTATTTGTTATTTTGAGATTTTCTATTTGTTAGTAGTGAACGGCTCTAAAATGGGTATTGTATTCAAAATAGTGTTTCCTTAATGGCACAACAAAAGAAAATGGATTTATAAAAAGAAAAGAAGTTGGAATATAATTATGATATTGATATAGTGTGACCTGACCCCTGTTGCTCCAAGTGAAATTCAGTCTAGGGTTCTTAAAGATATTCTCCATTTTTCCCTTTCCCTATAATAAAGTATAGTCTGAAGGCTAGCACGCACCATTCCTCGCTTATGATAATCTAAGGCTAAAAATAAAGAAGGCTCACACCACAATAATACATATCGTTTTCCCTCGATCGTCAAAGCCGTGGATTTGGATCGATTTTGGTTTTAGGGGCTTCATACATTGTTAAGAAAAGTAGTCGGCATTGGAAAGCATCACGTTCTGGCCACACACAAAAGAAGTCGGTAGAAGGTATGGAATTTCCCGGCGGAAGGTCAGAAGAAAGCAATCGCCAGTTCTCTCGTTTCCAGCAATGAGTCTTCTCTCTGAGAATTCAGTAAAACAAACTAACCTTGTATGTCTATGTTCACCTTGACATGAAAGACTCTTTTCCGCATATGAGTTAGTTCACTTCACTTTTCGAGGGATCCTGGAATTCACTTGTCTATATACCGAACAAAGATCCTTCCAAGGCGCAGGGGTTCTCTCTCCATTCACTTTGAGCTGGGTTTCTTGTGATCTTTGTAGTAATTTTTCCATCCAATTTTATAGGAAATTCTGTCTTACACAGCTATCTCCAAGGATGTCCATTCCATTTGGCAGGGACTCCATCTCGCATTCGATCTCCCTCCTTTCCCTGAAAGAGTCGAGGTCTCTCTGGACTTATCTTTTGCCTCTCTCCCAGATTCATAAAAGGGAGCAAGAGGGCCTCTCGATGGGAGTGATTCCCTAAAAAGAGATCGTTCCCAGCATCCTCGAGTTCGTAGTCAAACTCGCCTTCATCCACCTTTCATGGACTGGCGCGGGAAAGCGCCGATGTCTGGAGCAGGAGATGGAAGCTTGGGTTGAGGAGGCTGTCAACGAGAATGGAATATTCGGATTCGTTTGATTTTGATTCAACTGTAAGAGATCATGTTGAATTAGAGCTGAATCATGAGTATATAGTAGCTAAGAAAAAAAAAGGTAAGAAAGCCGTTTTAAAATTCCTGAATAAAAAAAGATAAGAGTCAAGACAAAATAAAGGAGAAGATTCCTCGTAAAAATCGTAATTATGCGATAGGTGCTCTCTATTGTATGATTATTTAGCAATGAAGGGTATTATCTCCAAGCATGAAGGATTGCCTGCAGTAATAAAGAAGAAAGGAGAGACCTTTTACCGTAATCCTCCCGTCTATGTGAAATATAACTTTGATTTATGGAATATACCGATCAGTGCTCTCCTACCCATCGTATATCCGCCCCTACCTTGGAGAATCAATACTGATAAAGACTCTATTCATATGCAACATGTACAGCCTATGCTAGAGAAAGAATTATGCACACATATCGATGAAAATACTAACAAAAGCAAACCTGAGTGGGACACTATCCGGTATCATTCTCTAAATAATCTGAACGGTGGTTACTTAATAGGAGCATCCAAATTAGGTAAGATGAAAAGAGACCGAAAAATGTTAAGTTCTAAAGATAGTGATCAATTTGACGTTCATTATATGCTGTATGATGGTACTAAAATCCCTGTTGCTGACAACATCAACAAATTACAGAATCAAGCATTTAGCATAAATGTCAACTTTCTAAAATATTAAAAAAAAATTAGGATACTTTACAGAAGTATGGACTTGTCATGTCTAGAAGTCTGGCTTCAGTTAACATAATGGAAGCATCAAATAAGATACGAGAGTTCTATAACAATCCAAAATTCATACATATCAAAAGATGCTATAAGTTGGATGATTTGATTAGCATCCTCCTAAAAACATACAACGATCCTCGTTTGAACAAGCGACAATGGAATTTGCCGAATCACTGGTTGGTTACAAATTATATCTACCAATTTATATGGATTTCAGGGGACACAATTATCGACGTGGTGTCTTTCATTTTCACGAGAGAGATTTCATGAGATCACTGTTCCTCTTTGCAGAACCTCATAAGCTAGATAAAAATCTATCTGAAGAGGAATTAAATGAAAGGTGGATTGCCGGTATGAAAATAGTGCGGTCGGAGTTAGACTGTATTTATGCAGGTACGGCTTTCCATCAACAAAAATGGAGCGATTATAAGACGTCTAGGCTATTGTTTCGAGAAAATATAATAGATGCTAATAGGCAAAATCTAGGTTCAGACTCTATTAGACCGTTTGAAGATGATTCTAATTTGTTAGAGTGCGCGCGTAGAGCTACAAATCCGTTTCAGTTTTTAGCTGGTTGTCAAGCTATCTTATGTAAGGATTACTATACAATGAAACATATCCCTATAACCCAAGATGGATCTGCAGATATTGAGTTATTTCTTTTTTATCCTTTGATGGGCAAATCCACTAATCTAATCAAAACGATTAGCGAAGAAACAGATAGTCCTAAATTCAAGTATGCAACACCGTTCGGATCAAACGACATCAAAGGGTAGCTGAATGTTCAAACTAGAGATGCAGATGGACGTCCACCGGACCATCCGGGCCTGTCCGCCTAGTCCAAATTTTCTTCTAATCACGTACTCACTAATACAAAACAAATTCGTTTCCTAACTTATACACGCACTCATCCAGGTATCCTGTGGACTGTCCGCCTTGTCCGTTGGACAACATGCATCCGTAGTTCAAACTGGAAAATAATTTTATGGATCTCTGGTCCATAAATTCACCTCTGTGGACATTATATATTTTCCACGAGGTTTGGTATAGTGGAAGACAAATTATTTACAGCTCAGTGCTCAGCCGGCTCAATTGTCGCCTTGTTTTTCATAATTGCGTGGAGTTTCGGTGCTCCATTTTTTTCAGTTAAGTAGTACAGCTCGTGGTACACAGTTTAATACAACTTGTCACTACTAGCTTTTGATAAGGATTAGGTCTCCTTATCTTTAACCTCGTATAGAAAAGCCCATCCTAGGTAGTACCTCGACCTGCTCATACACACACACCAACCTCAGCTTAGCTCGATCGAAAGGTTCGCCGGCCATGGCCGAAGCTCAAGGTGAGAGCAGCCATAACGGCGTCGGAGACAAGGGCTTTGTTCCAAAGAAGGAAGGATTCTGGGTGCTTTACCAGGGCTGCTGGCTGAGGCCCGTGGCCGTGGAGAGCGTCAAGCTGGTGCAGGAGCAGTTCCAGGCGCGCCCCGACGACGTCCTCCTCGTCACGTACCCCAAGTGCGGCACCACCTGGCTCAAGGCCCTCGCCTTCACCGTCACCAACCGCCACCTCCACCCCGCCGCCGGCGACGACGACCACCCGCTCCTCACCAGCCACCCTCAGGACCTCGTGCCGTTCCTCGAGATGCCCTACCGCCAGCTCCAGCACCCTGTCGCCGAGCTCGAGGAGCTCGCCTCTCCCAGACTCCTCTCCACTCATCTGCCCGTCACGCTGCTGCCTCCATCCGTGTCCGGCCTCGGCTGCCGGGTCGTCTACCTGTGCCGCAACCCCAAGGATGTGCTTGTGTCGCTGTGGCACTTCATCAAAAAGGTAAACGAGAACTACACCATAGATAAAGCCTTCGAGCTCTTCTCCAAGGGGGAGTCCCCGTACGGACCCATCTGGGAGCACAACCTCGGGTTCTGGAAGAAGAGCGTGTCGGAGAGCGACAGGGTTCTCTTCCTGAAGTACGACGAGATGATGGCCCAGCCGGTCGAGCATGTCAAGATGCTGGCCGAGTTCCTCCGCGTGCCGTTCACCGAGGAGGAGGTGAGCCGTGGCGTCGTGGAGGACGTCGTGCATCTGTGTAGCTTCGACAAACTCAAGAGCATGCCGGTCAATTCCTCTGGGGTGTATGATAGGATTGGTGGGGTGCCGATGGAGAATTCTTCCTTCTTTAGGGCTGGGAAGGTTGGTGACTGGACGAACCACTTGACCCAAGAGATGGCGAAGAAGCTGGATGACATAGTCGAGGAGAAGATCAGGGGTTCCGCTCTCACGTTTTGACATCTCATTGCCATGCCTGACTGTGTGCGTGCTAGCTTGTGCACCCATGTCAGACGCATACAATGTATGCTCCAATAATAAAGTGAGAAAAAAACTATACATGCTTAATTTGATGTTTTGCTAATCTATTGAACTTTCGATGTATCTGCTCTCTTTCGAGATATGCGCACTGCAAAATACTCCTACAACGTGCCAATACAGAAGCAATTACATTGAACTTAGCATCTTCTTTTATGAAAAAATTGATGTTTTTTACCAGACGAAGAAGTAGTAGTAGTAGGGCAGCTCAAAATCAAAAGTTCACATGTGTGGCGGCGGCCAATTGGTGTTGGGAAGCCAATCATGTTGTGTGACGCGAATTGTTACACCTGGATGATGTATGCCCTCTTTGTGATCAAGAGTCGAGTTCATCTCCCATTTATTTTGCTGTCGAGATGTCTCTTCTTAATGCATGATTATGTGTTGTTTCTATGAAACAGCAGAGGTGTATGGGTTATCAAGCAACATGGTCATAGCATAATGTAGTATGTAGCAGGGAGGGGATACATTCGCGAGAATTGGCACGTCTACTGCCCTACACCTAGCTATCAATCTCGTGCACGCTGCAATTGGAAGAAGAGAGAAGAGAGGAAGAAGATGAACGCAAGAGGGTTTTTGTGCAGTGTTTCTCTGTTTCTTTCTCACTTTTATTCGTAAGGAAAACGTGCAGGCTGTGGCGATTGCAACACCCCCTACCGAACCGTTCCATCCCACGACACGGGACATGCCCACGAGGATCCTATCTTGCTGGATATGAACGCACAGATCTCGTTATCTAGCTCAAACAAAAACTAAAAGAACTACCAATTGGCGAAACTGAAACTTCGACAGTGCAACACTAGGTTCTGATGAAACTAAACTTAATACCTAAAACCCTATGATCGGCTAGTTTATTCCAACATACTTGAAGGGGGTTCGCGCATGAAAACAATAATTTTTTCCCTACCCCAAGAACCCCAATGCTAGGACCTATCTATTAGTAATGCACTAACATGAGGGGCTTTTCGCGAACTTATCCTTGAAGACCGAAAAGCGTTGTCAATGCTCGAGAGAGCGTGGTTGATGTAGACGAGCCGAAGCCGACCTCAAGGTCATGTCAAAGTCATGACAGCTCATGTGACTCCAACGACTCCTACTGCCCCAAGTATTGCACCTCGCAGGGAGTTACACAGATCCGGTGCCTGACGATGACTCCCGCTCCTCCGATGCAGCAATATTTGTGGAAGTAGAGCTTCTGGATCCAAATCCCGCAGCGTGACGATGCTCCACGGTGAAGAAGACTCCTGCTCATGCGATCCGGACTTGGGACCACAGTCACAGGAGAGACAGAGAGAGAGAACCTTTTATTGATTATTGTGTATTTAATTTGTCAAAATACATCTTTTTATATAGGGGAAAACCCATCACATAGCTAACTAGCTTAGCCATGTGGGACTAAACAAGGGAGAGGGGAGAGGGGGGCGCCTAGGCCAAGGCCCTTGTGGGCCCTGCGCGGGGTGCCCAAGGCCCAGTCGGCCACCCCCTCTCTCTCCTCCCTTTGGTCTTTCCCTCATGGGCCCTTTTCCCTTCGGATTTGGCCTAATTAGGTATTTGATCCTTTTTTACTTTTTTTATTTTATTGAGTAAATATAAATGAATGATTAAATCAATATTCAACATTCACTTACATATTATTCAATCTTCGTTGATGTGGAACTCATTCCATCTCATTCCGGATATCCTCCAGAATTACCAAAACCCTTCCGGTTTTCTCTCTTCTCTTTTCTTCGGTGATTCTACCGATACCAAAACACTCTATGAGCATCATCAAGCCCTTAAGCGTGATACCCCACGGTTCGGGAACACTCCAGGCATGGTCGAGACCCTCCCGCACCAATGATCAACAGAGGGACTTGGATGGCCATGTGATCCCTATGCATTCCATGAAATCTTTCGTCGTTGAACCATGAACATCGTATATTATTCCTTTTGTCTCTCGATACTTGCATTGTCTAAGATCTGATCAATGACATCACCATGTCGTGTTCAATATCGTTACCAACAAATGCTTCTTGACTCGTTCCGACAAGTGATATCCCTGTGATCAAATCACACGTTGCACAGCTATTGGATATGACTTCTCCGAGTGGACCCTCGAGTATATTTTCCGTCACACAAATGAACAAATCCCACTCTTGACGCATATTGCCTCAATTGTTCCTCTGAATACCTGTCAAGCTTTGCAAGTACCTAATGAATAGTTGGAGGAGAAACATCATGGGATGCCCACTGTCATTAGTAAATAAGAACACGGGTCTTTAAATATTTGAAAGATCCAAAAATAGCTCAATATTTGATAATTCTACTATATATTTCCTCCGTCCAGAAATAAGTGACTTTGATTTGCCTGCGAATCTAAATAAATCCGAGTCACTTATTTCTGGACGAAGGGAGTATGTTGCTTCAGATGCCTTGGCAGTGGTAAAGATAGTGAATGACGCAAGAAATTGTGTTTATAGTTCGGTCCTTGATGAGGTCGCTGACAGGGGAGGTTGAAGATGCACTCTTTGTTCAAGAAGGCCGAACATCAATTTTGGATGCTCATAGTGTGGCTAGAACTTAGAGGTGCTTTGTCACTAGATGGCGGTTGGTTTGTTTGATTCTTTGAGCCTTGGGACACTATAATTGTACCATCCGCTATTTTTTTACATCCACTATTATTGAATATACTGTTGTTTGCTTGAAATACAATAGGGTATCGGAAACGATGATTTTATATTTTCTCCGTTATGAAAGGATCTAGGGACAGCGAATATATGTTCAGTGTTTCACGTGGTATCATTGCCACATTGCTTTGGTTTTATCGTCTGTGGGTACTCGGAAACGATCTAATGGAACTTTATCTGGTTGGATGGTTGGGATTGAACATCAACAACTTTTGTGATGAAACAAAGAGAAGAACCTATCTAGTGAAACGAGTGAACTCGCACCAGTTGCACCCCAAGACTATGGGCCTTTGGATTGGAAATTGAGAGATAGGATCCTGTTACAAGATGGACCAGATGCACATTTGCAAAACGATCCTCCTAGAGTCGCTAATCTAACAAACAGAGGGAACAGATCTCATATCTTATCCAAACAAACGTCTCTCTGAGTTGTACAGTACAAATGGTGGACGAAGCATGAAATGAAAACTACTCTAATACAAGCTGAAGCCTAAGTGCAAATTATCATGTAGTAAAAAAAGGATAAAGATTGTAAATATGCAGAACTCCTGAACGCTTTCTGGTCACCGAATCAACTATTTGATCCTCCTGACTTCATATTTCTCAGTAGGCACAATGCCCTGAAGTGTACTCTTTCGCTCGGACATCTCTCCCCCGTTTCAAATCGAAATAAAGATTGAATCTAGTGGTACAAAGAACCGCAAGGAGAGAACGTCTGTTTTTTTATAGGATCAACCATGTCACATAACTATCTGAACACAATGCGATATTCAATTCCAGTACATGTGTTCGTAGTGATTAACAAACAGGTAGCACAGATTATCTCGAAGATACTTGTGCGTTCTTGCTCATAATCTTGTCCTTTTTTTCTCCTATGTTTTCTGCATGGGTTGTCTTGCAATTTTACCATTGGCTCCATGGCTTCCTAGTGCAAATATAATCGCACAACATTAGATGCAGGAACATTAATTCATACTATGGTATGTGACCAATCTTATTTATATCTCGAGAACATATCTAGACTAGCATTTTCTGTATAATACGAATAGTACACAGTTGCATTATGAATATGAATATGAATAGTGAGACCAGGTATTGCTCAAGAATGTATTGTACGACAGAACTAAAGGTACACAAAAAGTGAAAACCAAGGGAGTATTTCCATTGTCAAATTCTTACAGTTGCAATTGAGGATAAAATTGAACTATTATACTCCATCATCAACATCGATATAGTGCATGTACTATTCGTATTCATAATACCACTGATTTCATGAACCATGGGAAAAAGATTTCTAAATCCGAAGACCAAAATACGGCCACAATACATGAATAAGGGAAGAATAAAACAAACCCTCGATCCTCTAGATGCAGCAGATCTTCGATTCTCGTGCAACAGTAGCATCGACGTCCTGGAGGTACAGCACAACGCTAGCGAGACGTCGTCGCCACACACGATTTCGGAGCGCGTGCTCGCACCGCACCTTAAAAGGATCACATAGTTGATGGAGTTTCGGTTCTCGAGATCAATGACTATGTACAGGAGAGTTGAAGAGTCTCGAGTGGTGGTGGTGTGAACAACGCAAAATTTTCCACCTAGCCGTTAGGGGTGGATCATTGCGGTGTCACAAGCAGTTTGAAATAACCTTCTCCAAGGTGGGGCACCTAGGTCAAGTCAGCGATCCCAAAAAGACTATGAAAATGAGGTTGCTCTCACACATGTTTTTCTTAAAGAACTCTTTGGAGAACGTATCCAGTGAACTCTTGCACCAGCTGCACCTACCCGTTATGAGCCATTTGATCTGAAAGGCAGGGACATGATGCACCTAAGGCAAGGAATGGTGGCACATTTGCAAAACGAGCCCCCAACCTACTGAATTGCACTAATCATCCCTCCAAGCCCGAACACACATCGTCTCTCTCCCCATTCTCCATGGGAGGCTGGGAGCTAGGGTTAGAGAACTTGTCCATGCGTCCCTCGTTCTTCTGGAGCGAGGATGTTGGTTCGGAGGTGGTGGATTTGCCGTTCTTTTCTGACTTCGTTGATGGGAGGTGGCGGATCTTGTCCAAGACAGCACGGGGACGTCCCCGGTTGACGTGTCCCATCGACATGTGCCTCGCTGCGTGCAGCAGGTCTGTTCATCGACTCACAAAGCCTCGTTGACGATGGTGCGGTTTTGGATCTTGCAATGGTGGAAGTTCGGCGTCTCTCCCGGCGTCTGCCTTGGCGACGCTGGAGTTGGGCGGCGGCCGCTGGCTATGCTGGTTGCGGGAAATTCTAGAGATCGTTTTGGATTTCTCGATTTTTTTGGATTTTACCTGCATATTCAGGATAATCAGTTTATCTTGGTATGTATTTTAGTTTCTACGTATATTGTGTCATATAACTTGATTTTCTATTAATAAAATAGTGTGTTGCTTAAAAAAAACTTCCAAAACTCCCGAAGTCATCGATCGTTGTCCTCGTCTATTGTTTTGAGCGAACAAATGTCCCAAAAGACGGCAACGTGCCCCACCAGGGCACCGGCCCAAATCCAACCGTTGCGCCACACGGAACGGAACACATGATACGAGAGGAGCATATGCCATCATCACGGAATGAAACCAACGCAATCTCTGGAGCATAAACCGAACCGACCAAGAGAGACAGCACAGCAAATAATTAAGCGGATCCTTTCGCTGTCCATGGATGCGACATGGCAAATTAAGCGGTAGTGGTTGGCGCTTCATCGTCCGGGGGAACAAATGCGACGTAGTACAAATAAGAACCAGACAGTATGCCCCAGCGTGAGGCCATGTGCAAACAGCGTAGTAGTACCAATTTAGTACACAGATGATTAGGGTGATGGCGTCGTGTATCCACTTGTTATCCTGATCCTCCACGCCAGAGTTGTCTTCCATTTTCAGGCTGATGTGCGGCCGTGGCTGTCGCCGGACGCGTCTATGTTAGGCGTCGTCTGTTTGACTTAGCCGGTGTCGTCCTTTGTTTGACTTGGCCTGGCGGTGAACTGACCGTTGGATAGGAACTAATTCACTCATTATAAGGCCTATTATTATTTTTTTATTTATATCTCCAATAATAGATTATATTTGAAAAAAAACCATGAATATTTTTTTTGGATTGGATTACTATAAGAATATTTTCGATGGTGTCGATTAGAACAAAGGAATTGCTTTTCGAGGTTCCTGTGAAATTTCTATGGAATAGGGGCATTTTTGTAATCCAACAATCGATCTTGGTTAGGATGATTAATCGAGTTAATCCAAAAATTCTGCTGATACATTCGAGTAATTAAACGTTTCACAAGGAGTGAACTAAATTTCCTGTTATTACAACTAACAATTTCCACAGGTTCGGAATCATTTAATCCATAATCATGGGCAAATGCATAAATATACTCTTGAAAGAGAAGTGGGTAGACAAAGTATTGTTGACAATATTTATGTTTTCTGAATACCCTTCAAATTTTCCATTTGTATTTCTACTTGAATTTCGTACGATTTTTCAAGAAAAAACAATCACGAGCTAGATGCTTCTTTTTATGTATATAATTTATTTGTGATTTTCTATGTGGTATCTAAACCTTGAAATACCCGTGCATTGTGTAGTTTGGCTTCCTTCTGAAATCTAGGGAACATGTCATCTCAATTCTTGCGGTTTTCTACACCTACGTTTAGGGTTGCGAGCGGGGCGGGATGCGGGACTAGTCTCTACTACAATTTACCTGGATGTAGTGTCAAATGAGGATGAAGGCCTCTAGTATAATTTGTACTAATCCGTGTGTTTTGCGGGATATGCGGGATCCCACTATTTCTGCAACCCTACCTACGTTCATGTTCATGTGCTCCAAGCAAGATCTTAGAGTTGGGCAATGTTTATGATCTGAATTTATTACTATTATTTGTTTGTAGTTCCAAGAGCAGGTTTTCGTGATGTGTGACACCTTCTTCTCCTTTTCAACCTCACGCGTCCACCTCTACTACTAATGCCGCTCGTCCTCACTTCCCCTCTTCCCTGCCATTTTCCTCCTCACTGAATCAGTCCAACATCATGGCAAGTCATCTCTTACTTGTCGGAATTACAACTGTATTACCTACTTATCTCCGTAGGTTCGAAGTTCTACGTAATCTGGTTAGTGTATAGTATTCGCAAGTGTTTTCAACATGTAAAGAATTGAAGACTACCGGAGGAAAGGTAAAGATCAAAGCTTTGCACTGACGAGTGGATAGACTTTTGTTGTAATGTGTTTGAACCATACTATTAAAAGCCCGAAGATATTGATAGCATTGTTCCTGACACTCTTGCTAAAAGCCAAAGAGTTCTTGACTTCAAGACGAGTGAGCCTCATATGCATGTGAGAGCGTTAATGTGCAAGTACAATGCTCACTTTTTTCCGTTAGCTTGACTTGTAGAATGAGCTCGCTAATGCACGTAAGTTTACATGGCACTTCAAAGTTACCTTTCAACTTCCTCTTTGTTCGGTCTCTCTCGTTCATGCTATCAGACATTTATGATGTAGGTTTCTCGTTCTTCCTTCATTTTGAGCTCTTGAATTTTCTAGCTTGTGCATGTAACTCTACAACACCTCTTCAACTTTACCAATCAATATCCCCTCTCGTCTCCTTCTCTGGCCTGCTTTCTCTAGTGCTAATTTCCAATTTAGATTTCTCGTCCTTCCGATATGCGCATGTTATCATCTCGACCACCGAGGGCGGAGCCAGGCCTAGTACTACCAGGACGCGTTTGGTAGCTTGCAACCGAATTTCGGCCCGACTAGGCAACACTAAGGACAGCAGGGCCAATCGAAAACAACCTTTGGGCCATGTTCTGCAGCCCGTTTGGTAGCCCGGTCGCATCACTTAGCAGTTTGTGCAGCCTATTTGGTAACGTGCTTACAAGATAAAATGTGTATGGTGAAACAAGCATGCGTGTTTGGTTGTCTCTAGCATAGGTTTGTGCTTACCTCTTTTCTCCATGGGTGACTTTACACTTCTATGACCACGTAAGGTAGTTCTCATCATTTCAAGTAGTTAATCATCACAACCCTAGATATTATGAATGGCAATTCATCAGTTCAACCCTAGCTACTACGAATAAATAAAAAGTTCTACATCTTTATGGTCTGCAGGATCATGAATCTTCTGCATGAAGGGGAGAGGGGAGGGTAGGTGTTCTTCTTCTTCTCTTCTTCTAAGATCCTTATTCCAAGCTTCATTGTCATATGGCTCGACGCCATGGGAAATGTCATTGTTGTCAGGCATTACACTTGCCTCATTCGACACAAATTCATCAAGATCATACCCTAAGATCTAGTTGTGGAGAATGCAACATATAAGCACTAGCTTTACCTAGGTGGGAAAAGGTGGAATGGCTTCTGATCAAGGATCTTGAAAGCAGTGAATGTCCTCTCAATGGTGACCCAAAGTCTAGAGTTCCTGAGATTGAACAACTCTTTGGCATTCATTGGCATATTCTTTTTAGTGAACTCGTTCAGATGGTACCTAGTTGACCTGAATGGTGGAAGAATCCTAGGGTGACAAAGGTACCCAACATCTCCTAGGTACCACCAGGGATATTGATCCCATCAGGTATAGACATGCTGTCATCTAGGATGGTTTGCACCATGGGCTGATCCTTCCCAACCAACTAGCACATATGTGAATGTCATCTCGAAATCACAAGCAGAAAGCACATTCTAGCTTGTGAAGTGCTTCCCCTGTAAGCTGCAGCTTATGATCTCGGAACTCTAGCACTGATATGAGTACCATCGATTTCACCAATACAATCCTGTTACAGGAACAAAATCAAATCATGTTTCTCGCCAATAGAGACTTGCGATGCAATGAAAATACAGTAGTAGTGATTACCTTGAAATATGCCCACCACCTAGGGCTATGTATCTTGGGAGGTGGCGAGGGGTAACCTCGACAATGTCGATTTTTACGGACTTGGGTTTCATGGAAAGAGGTGAGCTGGTGATTTTGTCAGCTTATCAGACAAACAAAGGGATACAAGATTTACTCGAGTTTAGGCCCTCGTAGAGGAAACCCTACTCAATCGACATTGAGTACAAAGTCGCCGGGTTGCTAGATGTGATCTATCTTACATCAGATTGCTATGAAAATGTTACAGTGCCCTCCCCGCTGGCTCCTCCCAGCCTTTATATGAGAGGCCGGGTCTCGGAGTCTAGTCTGGGCTAATTTACAATTTGAAAGATAACTCTATGATTATGTCAGTTGCACCTTGGGCTTCTGTCGTGATCATCACGTCTGGTTCCTGGGCTTCAGGTTCCCCTAGAACCTTCGGCTCCTTTTTTTGGACAATAATATATATTAATACTATGAGATACCAATTACACCTAGCCTCTACAAACCTTCGGCTCCATATGAGCCTTGTGGTCCTTGTCCTGAATCCGTACCAAGTATACCAACAATGGAGACCATGCGAGTCATACCCATGTCAGGAGGGGTTTGACCCGCTAGAGACTTAATCATCCCTTCTTTGAGATCCCCAATTCCATACAACACTTGCTTGAAATAGCGTGATAATGTCTTCATGCTTCTTTTGAATGTGTTATGGATGACCCTAAACCTCTGGTTATGACCTACCATATGAAGGAACATACAAAGTTGCTTTTTGATAGAGGTGTGGATGTTGTCTTCCAACAAATCACTTCCATGTAACATTATGGCAAGGAGCATTTGGAGAGCCTCTACATCGTTGAAGTTGAAGATGTAGTTCAGATTTGCCATCCCCTCCTGATCTTGGGCCAGCATAGGACCGTACATCAGTCGAGGAAAGGCAACGCGCCTAACAACTCTCTTATGCAACAGTAAGATCCATGCCTGAATTACAGCTATAAGCGCAGCTGCATGATGGATAAGTGTCATCCTATCGACCTAATGAGGCAGTTCTACCATGAGTCTTTTCTAAATCAAGATTGCAGGCCAACTCGAAACAACACGGGAGCTGGATTACCGGTGATTTACCTCCGTCATGGAAGTCGAGGGAGTACGTGAATGGGGAGAGGGAGGGAGATGCGCGACGACTCTCCTTATCATCACTCAGCTGGCAAAGTCGGAGGAATCAACCGATCCGGTAGTTCTGCGTCTCAGCCGCTACAACAACTGGTGTAGTAAGAGGAAGAAGGGGATTTTTTGGAAGGGGGATGCAGAGAGGTGAGCGGCTAGAGCAAGTGAGGCTACTCTTGGCGCGAAACAGGGGTGACAGTCTCTCGTTTCCCGCATGCGAGCGCCCCCATTTTGCATCTCTGGGACATGGCTCCACAGAAATGACCGATTTGGGCGTTATCACTGAGCCTGCCCCCGGGGTGCTTTACTAATGATGCGGGCATGACGCATACCTCCTCTGAGCGATCAAACGGTTCGAATTCTTGCCCATCGGGCATGTTTGGAGGGTATACATGCTACCAAACGCGTCTGGTAGTACCGCCTACAAGTTAGAGCATGCATTAAATTTCAAGGCTACAAATACTCCCCGTCTCGGTTTAAAGGGCCTACGTGTATACCTAGATCGTTAATTTGACTACTAAAATATAAATTATTTAATGTAAAAATTACACCATTAGAAATTTTTACGTTAAATATTTTATATTTTATTCGTCAATTTAAAGACCTAGATATACGCGTAGTCCTTTAAACCGCCACGGAGGGACTATGATAATCCCAGGCAATTAGCAACATAGGCCAGGCCATTTCCGGCTCCACTCCTGACAAGTGACAACCACTATAGTCTAACAACCTTGTTTATTTTCGTGAATTTATTTAGTATCTCGTGTTTGTGCTTGGTCAGCCCCTGAGGGATTCGACAAAATCAGAAAATATTATCAGATGATCGACGGTAGTACAAAGTTGCGGTGCATGGACGGCACGCTGTGTTCGTGTAGGGTCGCCGGAACGAATCTGATCCGATCCGTACCATAAAGCGAGTAATCAAGCAGGAAGATTTTCAGTCCAACATTTTACCGAGACATCTAAACCACCCGACGACTTGCTCAAACCCAGCCAGCTCAGCAAATTGGCGACTCGCCTCCCCCTTCCTCTTCCTATTCCCCTTCTTCCTCCCCCTTTACCACCAATCCATCCTCCTCCTCCTCCTCCTACTCGCATCCGATCCGATTCAGACCAGCGCGACGACCAGGATGGCGGCGGCGCCGCCCGACGGGCAGGAGAAGGTGATCGCGGCGGCGCAGCACATCGTCAAGTCGCTCGCCAACTCCAAGAACGCCGCGGACGACATGATCCGCATCCTCTCCGGCTTCGACAACCGGTTCTCCCTCATGACCGACCTCTTCCCGGCGGCCGCCCCCGACGCCGGGGCCGGGTCTGTCCCGGAGGACGACGAAGCGGCCTACGGGGAGGAGGATGAGGACTACGATCGGGAGAGGCCGCGCGGCCCCGGCGACGACGACGACGACCTGGAAGACGAGAGGGACGCGGCGGTCGAGGACGCGATGCGTGTGGTGGAGCAGTGGGACTCCCCGGCCGCGGGGGACAGGCTGGTGTTCGAGTCGTCCGAGGACGCCGAGGAGTACCTCGCCGCGGCCGCCTGCCTCATCGGCGAGGCCGGCCCGCGCGTCGAGGCGGCGCTGCAGGTCGCGATGGCGCGCCTCGAGGAGGAGTTCCGCCAGCTGCTGATCCGCGGGACGGCCTCGCTCGCCGTGGAGGACCTGCACGCTTCGCTCCTCCGCCGGCTCTCGCTCACGGTACCGTCCTTCAATTCCGCGTCCTCCGTTGACCTAGACTGCCCCTCCTTCGCCAACCACGGCGACGAGGGAGAGGAGTCCACCGCTGCGGGCAGATGGAGCTCGGTCTCTGACGGCGAGATCTCGCCCTACCTCATTTCGCCCGACACGGTCGGCACCCTCAAGGACATCGCGGACGTCATGCTGCGCGCTGGCTATGCGCCCGAGCTCTGCCAGGTCTACAGCGAGGTGCGCAGGGACACGCTCATGGAGTGCCTCTCCGTGCTTGGGGTCGACAAGATGAGCCTGGAGGAGGTGCAGCGCGTGGAGTGGGGAGTCCTCGATGGCAAGATGAAGAAGTGGATCCAGGCGCTCAAGGTCGTCGTCCAGGGCCTTCTTGCTGACGAGCGCCGCATCTGCAGTCAGATCCTTGCGGCTGACGCCGATGCCGAGGAGGAGTGCTTTACTGAGGCGGCCAAGGGGTGTGTCCTGCAGCTGCTCAACTTTGGCGACGCCATTGCGATTGGGAGGAGATCCTCCGAGAAGCTGTTCCGTATCCTTGGTATGTACGAGGCGCTGGCTGAGTTGCTGCCCGAGCTCGAGGCCTTGTTCTCAGGTGAGGCAAGGGATTTCATCAAGGAAGAAGCAGAGGGGATACTTGTGAGGCTAGGGGATGCAGTGCGTGGCACGGTTGCTGAGTTTGCCAATGCGATACGAGGGGAGACTTCTCGCAAACCTCTGCCAGGTGGTGAGATCCACCCGCTTACCCGGTACGTCATGAACTATGTTCGACTGCTTGCAGATTACAGTCGCTGGCTGAACGATCTTCTTGATGGCTGCGAGACTGAGCTGGATACTGGGGGCGACAATGCGGATATGACTCCTTTGGGACACTGTGTACTCATACTGATCACACATCTATTGGACAAGATTGAGGATAAATCGAAGCTGTACGATGATGAGGCACTGCAGAACATATTTCTGATGAACAACCTGTGGTACATTGTGCAGAAGATAAAGGATTCAGAGCTAAAGTCTCTGCTTGGGGACAACTGGATCCGTAAGCGCCGTGGTCAGATAAGGAGGTACTCCACAGGGTACCTACGATCCTCATGGACTAGGGTATTAGCTTGTCTGAGGGATGATGGGTTGCCACATGCAACAGGTTCATCGAGTGCACTCAAGGCTGCACTGAAGGAAAGGTTCAAGAGCTTCAACTTGGCTTATGAAGAGTTATACAGGACACAGACAGCTTGGAGGGTTGTGGATCCCCAGTTAAGAGAGGAGTTGAAAATTAACATCTCAGAGAAGGTCCTCCCAGCATACCGCTCGTTTGTTGGAAGGTTCCAAGGCCAGCTAGAGGGGGGAAGGAATTTTGCAAAGTATATAAAGTACAGCCCTGAGGATGTGGAGAACCAGGTCTCAGATTTCTTTGAAGGGAAAAGATTGAACGCTTGATCAATCTGTCTACGTTTCAAGGTGAGTGCTACCCCCAGATTGTGCTTTCATAGATACTTCATATTGAATAATAGAAGACTTTGTAGTCAGGATTATGATTTTGCTAATTTGGTGGTTAAATTTGCAAGATCATAATGGTGCCTTGCACTTAAATTGAGTGTTTGGCATGATACTAAAAATTACTGAAGAACCCAACTATTGAAATATCATAGACATTGGACCCCTATATATCTTGCCAACTGCCAGTTGTAAAAGCACATCAAGAATATAAATAGTTCTTGTGATTTTGTAGTTAATCAAGCATTATCCATGATGAATTCTTGAGTACTCCCTCCGTTCCAAAATATTAGATGTTTTAGCTTTTGTGAAACGAATGTATCTAGACATCTTTTTGTGTGTAGATTTGGAGTGAACTTGCAGACTAAAAGTCGTCTAGATACATTCGCTTCACAAAAGCTAAAACATCTTGTATTATGGAACGGAGGGAGTAATTTATAGCATCTGTATCTAATGTTGAACGAATTGTGATTTCTCTAAAACAAGATCTTAAACTAGGGCATATTTGAACAACTAATATGGATTCTGTATAAGCGACATATTTAAACTATAGTGTATTCCCCTGGTGCAGTGAACTGGTTTTGAGATGGTGTATTGTCCTTGTTTGATGAATTATTAGCAAGACTTATGAAGTGAAAACTAAGGTGTCAAGTGGGATCCCACCAAAATCCATTTCTAGTTCATTTGTCAAAATCTAGTTCAAATAAATTTGAACTAGATTTTGACAAATGAACTAAAATGGGACTTTGGTGTGATCCCAGTTGACACCCTAGTGAAAACTCCCCAAAAACTTATGCCCTGTTGCTTGCCATACTGCAGTTATGAATTAATTGAGCACGATCAACAAACTTAATGACCTGATCATTTATATGTTTAGGGCTGTTCATATCAGTTTGGTGGTTACAAGTCCCTGGGGAAGTTCATTCAGGCCGTGTTCAAGGAACTTGCCCTGCCAGCATGCTTTTGACGTTCGACAATGGAGAATCAGTTTTGGCTGGAGCAGAAATATTGTGAATGCAAAACAACCTGAATCGAATACTTAGCTTGCCATATTTGATTCTTTTCAAGGTGGGTGCTGACATTGGGCTTTCCACTTGGGCTTTAGGACACTGCGGTGAGCTGTGTAACTGTTATTCTTACAGTTTACACTTCTATTGTTGATTGTCGAATATTGCTGGATGGTCGGTGGTTGGCATTTTATGTACAATTTATACAGCAGTTCTGTTCACTTTTACCTTGTTGCAAGTTCTGTTATCTGCCTTTTAGTTGGTCGCTGACAGAAAGTATATAGTAACTTATTGATGATAATATAAGGTATAGTAGCTTGTCGGATAAGTAAAAAAGCTGCAACTTATGCCCCTGGATCCTACTTCATTTGTTCTTCGACCTATGATCATAGGGCGGTTGTAGCAATTTCATGGTGCCTTCTGCTGTTCCTCTCAGAGTCCCAGTTATGGAATGGGATTTTCGGTTATGCAGCGGGCTTCTATATATACTACTACTATTGATTGTTGTGCTGTGCTATTACTCGATGGTGTTTTGCACCCTTTCTTATATTGCCTAGTTTCATGTATGTCTGGGACCTCTTTTTTTTTATGTGGTTGTTGCATGACCCAGAAGATAACATGCATAAATGTATATGATGTTAAAGTATTGGGGTGCTTATTTACAATGTCATATCTTGGTGTAATGTTCAGTTACATGTGGATAGAGATAGGTTTACAATTACAATCTATACACACTTTACATCATCGTATACTCTTCTGATACCTGATATGGCCACTCGACTGATTTGAGGATGCCCTGAGAAGTAAGAAAAGGCGATATAGTGATAAATCTATGCGTTCGTGTAGGTTTATACCACTGCATTCAGAAGTGTGTGTGGAAACATTGGAGTCTGCACGCAAATGTGTTATTCCTTAGCTTTGTATTAATATTAGTTTCTGATAATGTCATCTTGCATCATGTAAATGAACACCAATCTATGTATCAGCTAATCTGGGGTTTCTTTCACTCTGGAACATTCCAGTATTCCACGTGTTGAACTTGGTCAGCCTAGAACATAAACAGAGCCAGAGCGCGTTCATCCTTATGATAAGCTAGCTAGCTAGCAATGCAACTGACATGAAAATAAGGAGAGGTTTCTAAGGAGCCCAAGGAATGAACACTAGAAAAATAAAGAGAGGAATTATCAAGTATTGAACTACACAAAAAAGGCAAAAATAAACCTGAGAGAAATTGCTTATCCTGATCTTTCCTAGGAGGTGTAAAGAAATTGCTTATCCTGATCTTCACTGCAGTTCAGACCCTGCTGTTCTGCGGCATGGGGATGACGCCGTTGAAGAAGTCCCCGAAGTACCCTGGCGGCTCGTAGACGAGCTTGGCGATGATGTCCCTGAGCGTGATGAGGCCGTCCAGGTTGCCTTCCCCGTCGACGACGTATATCCTCTGCCTCTTCTCCGCGTCCAGCATCAGGATGATGTCCTTCACCGTGTCCTCTCTCGTGCACGTGATGATGCTCATCTGCTTCTCCCCTGAGCTCTGCCTCGCGTTCGCGATGAACTCCTTGGCCGTCAGCATCCTGTAGTTACCGAACAGCCAGACTCTGAATGAAATTGTCTCTGATGAAATGAAATTCCAGAACAATTAGGTTCTGAATTTCTGATGTGATGTGATCTGTCTGATCACCTGTAGTCCCTGTTGGACTCTGACGCTGTGAGGAGATGCTTGACGTCCTTGATCATGATGCTGCCGACTGGCTTGTCGGCGCCGTCCACCACCGGGACGCCACCGACGCCTCGCTTCCTCATGTGCCGGAACGCCTTGAGCGCCGACTCGTCCTCGCGAACCTGCAACAGATCAAAGCCATCGTCGCCGTCTTGGTCAAGAAAATGATACTAATTGTTTGGATGATCGAGAGAGAAAGGTGATCATCGACAAGCAAATTTGGGCACCTTGACGAGCCTGCTGGTCTTCATCATGGGGAGTCCGAGCTCGGAGAGCGTCTTGGTGCCCCAGTCCTCGAACCAGCTGAGCCCCACGCACTCGGAGAGCATGTGCACGACGGCGGCCTGGGTGATGATGTTGCTGATAGTGCCCTCGCCGATGTCCACCACGGGGAGGCTTTTCATCCGGTACTTGGACAGCAGCAGCAGCATCGTCAGGAACGTGTCGGAGCTCTGCAGCGCCAGGAACGGCGCCCACCGGAACGACCCGGAGATGTCCTTCACCTTGGTCTTCCTGAACAGCTCCGACGACGGCAGCGACCCGAACGCCTCAGCCACCGCCCCCTCCGCTTCCGTTACCGGTGCTGTCTTCTGTTCCTTAGCGCTGACGGGGTTGCCGGCGGGGCCGTCGAGGGTGACGGTGCCGAGCTTGGCGGCCAGCTCGTCGGCGCCGAGCGCGGCGGCAGAGGCCTCGGACTGGTGCAGCAGCCAGACGGCGATCCCGGCGAACTCGACGATGCCGATGTAGCGGTCGATCCAGCTGGAGTCCTCTGGCGCCTCCTCGTTGCGGACGGGCGCCCCGTTGATGCGGTTCCGGGAGAGGATGTCCACGGCCTCGGCGAGCGTGGCGTCCGAGGGGATGTCCACCAGCTGCGACCCGAAGGTCTGCGGGAAGGTGGAGACGGGGATGGCGTCGAAGCAGCTGTTGAGCTTGTCGCTCCGGCTCAGCTGCGGCTGGTCCAGGCTGTCCCAGATGTCCTCCACCCGCATCCCGATCTCCGCCTCCGGGCTCCACCGCGCGCTTCCCAGCGGCGTCTCCGCCGCAAACGCCGAGGACACATCGTCGCCTTCCCGCTGCTCCGGTTTCGTCCGGATCCCCTGCATGGCTCCCCTGTCTGTATTGCCGCTGCTCCGCTAACCTTGGACAGCAGTCTCTTCTTGGCTTCCTCGTCCAAGAGTGGCCCTCGCGTTGCTTGGTCGCTTCTTCCCAGCCAACGGCTCGCACATTCCTGCTGCCCGATGGTTTCGCGCCAGAACGACAGGGGGAGGACGACAAGTGGTTCGCAGCCCGGCTGTTGGCCTCTGTCTGACTGACATGCACAATATGCCAGAAAAAAAACCCCGAAATTCTTCGGATTCCTCTCATCTCAGAGAAAACTAAAAAAAGGAAGATCATTGATGGGCTGCTTGCTTAATAGGCAACTCCTTGTGTGCCCAGTGGACCTATCTTGCTTTGTTGGGCTAGGCCTTATTAACATTGATCTTTTTTCTATCTCCTTTCGCAAGTCATCCTCTGCGGGACCGGCCGTGATTGTCTATCCCACTGGCAGGTGGGGACGAACCCGTCGGGGCCCAGGTGGCAGCGTCCGACTAAAGCGGTGCGATCCCCTCCTCCTCCCCCTACAACAACAACTCCTGCTTCCCCACCTCCACCTCGAGCCTCCCCAAATCGAAGGGAAGCCACCTAAAACCCTAAGCCCCCGCCCTCGCACCGGATCTCGCCGCCGCAGACCGGAACCCACCGCCGCCCTCGCCATGGACATGGGAGCGATGAACGATCCGGAGAGGCTCTTCTTCTTCGACCTCGCCTGCAAGACCGCCAAGGCAGCCTACGAAGAGAACCCCCTCGACGCCGACGTAACGCCGCCTCCTCCTCCTCCTCCTCCTCCTCCTCCTCCTTCCCCGTTCTAGTGGTTTGTTGTTCCGAGAGGACGCGATTGCGATGCCATCTGATCTGATCTGATGTTGCTCTGGTGTGCTATCTGCATCGCAGAACCTGACGCGATGGGGCGGAGCGCTGCTGGAGCTGTCGCAGATGCAGAACGGCCCCGAGAGCCTCAAGTGCCTCGAAGGTAAATACCCAAAGAAGTTTTATGCCCTTGCTTACTGCAGATTGTTCTGTGGTTTTGGATTGCTTCTGTGTGGAGATTGGGTGGCTTTGATTGCTCCCTTAGGGAAATCGATTGGAACTTGGAATAGATTGGGGCTTGCCTTTCACTGTATTATTTTCTAACATTGTTGTGAAGGTATATGTGAAGTTGTGCCTTTTATGCCCATTAATACCATAACCTAAGGTATATTAGAGAAAAACAAGTTACATTGATTTGTGAAGACAAAAAAATCTTGATGTGCGGTATTTGGATTGTTTGGTATGATATTAGCAACTACAGAAAAAAAAGTTAGTAGTGTTAGTGAAGATATATGCATTAAGTGGGAACACCTAATTTTGCCTGCTTATATGGTTAGATGATTGCTTCTTGCACACCATGATGCAGTGTGTTTTGTTCCAAGCATGTAAGAAACCTGTTCCTGTAGTTGTTGTATGATACCAGAGTGTAGTTTTGTTCCCAACATATACAGATCTATAGTTTTTTTTGATCAATATACAGACCTATAGTTTTTTTTATCAATATACAGACCTATAGTTGAATTTTGGTAAAGTGTGATAAGAAAACTGATGGTGTTGGTAGTGATTGCTTATGTAGATAATTATGCAGATATATGTAGCAAGGTGTTCGGACATGCTTTGTCTAAGATTGAACAGCTTTATTCTTCTCACTTTCATCCCGCAGACTTTTTTTGGTGTTAAACAATAAACATGAAGATTTATGAACACTTTTGAGATTGTTTGCTTGGTAATTCAATGCCTCTCACATATTGGTCAACTTACTGAATACAACCTATACTAGTCGCATTGCAATACCAGTCAAATCCTATGTTGAAAAATCCTGGCGACCTTACAAAGTCATTTGGCACAGATTATATCTCTATAACTTCAATTATGTTGTAGTTTGCTTTGCTTTGATTATTTGTCAAGCTGGAAAGTCATGATCTAGTTTCAAAGCAGTATTATATGCAGGCTTGTTTATTGGAAGTCATACTAGCTACTAGTAGTATTTTCAACAAAATTCATGTCACCTTCCAAAATCATTTGGCACATAATTAATATGTAACATCAATTTTGTTGTTGTTTTGATATATTTGAATAAGAATTGTTTCTTTTATTTGTTTTGATCATATTTATTAAGATGGGAAGTCATAGCCCTTTGTTGTAATTTCATACTGAAAGTGTTATTGTATGCAAGCTTGTTCAGTGGAGGTCATGGTAGATACTAGTATTTCGAAGCTTGTGGATAGCCCCAGGCTTTGCATGAGCGGGAGTTTTACACAATAGGAAAATTCTTGTCCTTTGGTACCAAAGTCTTAACCGGGTCAAATGTGAAGTATATGCTGATCCAGTTTTGTTTCTATATAGATGCTGAGTCCAAGCTGGAAGAAGCACTGAGAATTGATTCCAACAAGGCTGATGCACTCTGGTGCTTGGGGAATGCCCTGACCTCCCGTGGATTCTTCACTTCAGACTCCATCCCGGCTAATGAATGCTTTGATAAAGCAACTGGTTGTTTCCAGAAAGCTGTTGATGTGGTATGTGTAGTCTGCTTGAATATTGTGTTGCCTACAGACACATTTTCACAAAATAATCATGCTGAAGGCTGTCCCATGGGCCTAAGATCATATGATTTAAGCACTATATGCAGTCAGTCCCATGCAGAAGCCTCTGAAAGGATTTTTGTAAATATTTTTTATAATGCATGTTCAACTGGAATTTAAGGTATGCACATGTTTCTTGTAGGAACCAGCAAATGAGCTGTACAGGAAGTCATTGGAATTGTCATCGAAGGTGCTCTTTGTTCTGTTATTATGTTCTGCAATATGTTGTCCAGTTATTATAATGCAATTGTACCATATGATTCAGCTATTTTAGTTGTTCTGGGTGCAAGTTTTTTATCCTGAGCGCATTCCTTTTTTATTTGATGTTGTCAGCATAATTTAAAAGTTGATGATCTGCTGCACCTATGTATGATAGTAATTAGTGAACTTCCAATATGGCTTATTCAAATTGGCTCATTAACAGCAAAGGAATATCTAACTATCTAAACTATTGGGGAATTTGAATCCTATCTACTCTGAACTTGTAGTTTTTTTTATTTAAGTTAAAACTCTGAACATTTTATTCTTAGCATATTTGATTGTGCTTTTTTATTGAATTTCTGATTGCCATTCTGCAACATTTTCTTCCAACCACATCAGGCACCTGAGCTGCATATGGAGATTCATCGGCAAATCGCATCTCAACAAGCTGCACAAGGACCGCCCTCGTCCTCAAATGGAAGGGTATGTTGTTTACCATTATTCTGACTTTACCTCTTTTAAGCTGATCACATCGTCTTCTGTGAGTTCCTATGTTTCTTATTATACTCATTTATTATCGAAGAATAAATCTGCATTAAAACTAAGCCTTCTGCACATACCTAACGATCTGAATATATTCTTGTATCCTTGTATGTGCCAATCCAATATGAAGTGTTAACAAGAGGGTGGAAATAAAAAAAATTCAATAGACAGGCAGTGAGTGTGTTAATATATCAGCTTTTAAACTTTTGCTGCTGGGGTCCATCTGCACATTGCTAGCATTTGTCCTATACCATCTCATCTATGTCATTTGTTAATTGCATTTACAATGAAAATATAATTGCAAAACAACCAAGCATTATTAATTGCATTTAACGAATGATGTGTTTGGATGATTTAGAGCTTTTGGTTTGTTTTATGGAGACAGTATATTATGTACTTCTTCTGTCCAGAAAAGGATGTTGAAGATTTGTCAAAATTCGTATGTATCTATGCACTAAAACTTGTCTAGATACATGCGAATCTAGACAAATCTGCGACATCCTTTTCTGGACGGTTTAAGTATCCGTATTCTTCCTGCAGTATGACCTGCCTCTTGTCATAGGACGAAAGGATTATATTTTCTTATCCATACTGCTGACCTTAGTTTTTAAGTTATTTCCTTATGGTATGTGTATTCTGCTCTGCACGTTCCTGTACCTGATGCGAGAATATATTGTGGTTTCCAGCAATCGAGGAAAAAGAAGAAGGACAATGACTTCTGGTATGATTTGGGTGGGTGGGTGATTCTTGGTATTGGCTTTGCTGCTTGGATTGCAATGGCCAAGAATCAGCCCCAACAGCAACAGACACCCACACCAGCTCACAGTCACATGTGATTTGGATCGGCTTCAGAAAAAGAAACCTGCAAATGGCATGCCTATCTTAATTGCCTCTAAGACGTGGATCTCGGTAGACTTAGCTCAATTGTGGAAAGAGGAAATGGTATTTCCATGTTGCGGTTTGGTTGAATTTTCAGCACATGTCTTTGTGGTCTTGACAGGGTTTGTCTTGTCATGGATATAATGCGTTTCGTCGCATGATTACATGTTATTTAGCGAAAACCATTTCTACATTTTGATCCTTTTTGTCTCTGGTTGAGCGGCATGTTTTGCTCTTTTCCTGGCATTCATTCTTTTGGAAGGAATGCAGCTGATAATTGTAAACGACCTTTGAGAGGAACATACTCATGCAATCTGTCAGCCTTTATGTGTTTGCTGTGGGACTTCGTTGCATTTTTCAACGTATAAAAGTGTGAGTCATTGAATTATATCTCTTTGGAAGTTGTTTGGGTCGCAATTTGGGGTCACCGGCGATGTGTCTGTGTCCCCGGACAGGGAGCTCGCACATGTGCAGCGGGGTGAGTCTTTGAATTGATTGCTGCATGTTACTACTAGCATCTTGATAATAGTCTCCATGTATGAGCAGGAAAGCCTAAAGCCTTTTGCCCAAAGGCTTATTTTGATAAGGAGTAGAAATGATACCCTTAGATATGCAGTGGTTTTTGTTTAGTTTCAATACCCATCAAGGGATTGTGTGATTTGGGTCATAGTCTTACTGTCTCGGATCGTTGGATGAAGGAGAAGTTGAATTAATCTCAATCATTCCCCTCTTCATCTCTGTTGCTCTGGGTGAAAATCTACCTTTGAATCAGGTGGCGGTGGAACTTTGGTGTCGTTTCCTTTTTGAAGGCGCCGCCTTGTAGTCTCTTCTCTGCTGGTAGTGTGGTTGTACTGATGGTGATGTTTGGCGGAGGAAGACTGCTTATACGATTTTACCCATCTCGGCGGGGTGTAGCATCCGTTGGCGTGTCGGCTCGAGATCTAGGGTGAGCTCTAACCCGCCGACGCCCATGTCTCTTATCGACCTTGGATAGGGGTCCCTAGTTTGGTCGGGGCCTGAGCTACTACTCCTTGGTGCATATGCCCTTGATAAACGCACATGCATCAGCCTCTTCGCTGGCTTTCGGCGTTGCGAGAGTGGAGTGGAAGTCGGCCGGATGGAATGAACAGTGAAGCGAAGAACGGAGATGAACAAACCAGCAGGCGTCTCCTCTTCTAGGACAAGTGCGCAACAACAAGCAAAAACACTAGTATTATTTTTTGCAATCTGCCAGATCGGACGGCCTAGGGATACAGGTTGAAAATACGAAAACAGAAATGGATTTTTTCTGGCGAAATAAGAAACGAAAGCCATAAATCTGCATTAAAGCTAGCCTTTTGCACATACCTAACGATCTGAATATATTCGTATATCCTTGTATGTGCCATCCCAATGTGCAGTGTAAACAAGAGGATGGAAAAAGAGAAAATTCCTTATTTGACACTACCTTGAATTTTAATTCCCTATTTGACATCCGAGAACTTTTTCTTTCCTATTTGACACCATGTCTAAAATTCTTTCCTTATATGACATTCTAGTACATTTTAGTCAGAGACGGTGTTAAGTGGGACTGTAAGAAGACATATTTGCCCTTGGTTCATTACATCACTACTTTTTTTACATGACAAAAGGAGCAGTAGTTTTCCACATATACAGACCAAAAGACAAAATGACGTGATCCGTTTATTTTTCTTCCCCCATCTCAAAAAAGAGTACTTGAGGCCTGCATAGCAGCGCTCAAAATAATCGGTCGTGCGAAAATATCATGTTTCTGGCCAAATATCACCTTGTTGTTGCGCACGATTTCTCTCTCCAAATTATTCCCATACCAATTCTCTCACCAGAATACCGGATGCCCTTATTCTTCCCAAAAATCACCCCCCCTCCCCTCGCGCAAATCTTAAACTTAATAACAGATCTGGAATACAAATCACGAAATCAGGAATTTCGAAGCCTAATTCAGCGCCCCATCTCATTCCCTTTGTTGGATTTTGAGCACGAGCTTGTTCAGTTGGGATTGGGAACAAACAAGCACGCAGGTGCTCGTTGGCTTCGAACACTAGCACGTCGGCTGGCTAGCCGAGTCAAGCTTGCCTGAGGAGGTCACCACCGAAAGCCCTCCACCAGCTCGGCCTTCCCGCCGCCGGCAGACCCCGCTCCACTCTGTCCCGTCACCTTCGGCTGCCGCATTCAACGGTGGCGCCACACCTACCCCTGCTCCTGCCTGGACACGGTGGCCGTCCTAGCGAGCCGTGGCGACGTCGAGGAAGATAGCTGATGTATTTTCTTTTGATTGACTCTTTTTTTTCTAGCGTTGCATACTAGTATCGAGGACAGGGCTAATTCGGTCCAAGATAAAAAAATTGACGGCACAAACTAACAGAATGGACGACAGTGTCAAATAAGGAAAGAATTTTATGCATGGTGCTGAATAGGGAAGAAAAAAAATTCTAGCGTCAAATAGGGAATCGGAATTTTAGGTAGTGTCAAATAAGGATTTCTCTCATGGAAAAAAAGTTGTTTCAATAGATAGGCAGCGAGTGTGTTAATATTTCAGCCTTTTAAACTCTTGCTTCTGGGTCCATTTACACATTGCTGGCGTTTGTCCTATACCATCTCATCTGTGTCATTTGTTGTGGCTAGACTAGTCACCATATTATTGCAAAACAATAAAATTTATTAATTGCAATAAATGAATGATGTGTTTGCATGTTTTAGAGCTTTTGGTTTGTTTGATTCAGCCAGTATATTATGTATTATGTGTTTAAGTATGCGTATTTTGCCTGCAATATGACCTGCCTCTTGTCATAGGACTAAAGGATTATATTTTCTTACCCTAAAAAAAAGGATTGTATTTTCCCATCTATACTGCTGACCTTAGTTGTACAAGTTATTTCCTTATGGTATATATTCTGTTCTGCACCTTTCCTGTACCTAATGCGAGAATATATCGTGATTTCCAGCAATCGGGGAAAAAGAGGACAATGACTTCTGGTATGATTTGGGTCATTGGACTGGTTGGTGATTCTTGGCGTTGCCTTCGCTGCTTGGATAGCGAATCAACCCCAACAGCAACAGACACCCACCCCACCTCACAGTCACACATGTGATTTGGATCGGCTTTAGAAAAAGAAACCTGCAAATGGCATGCCTATGTTAAGTTCCTCATCAACTTACCTGTGCCCATTCTATCGAACGATAACTCGAGTATGGGGAACAGTTTGATTGCAGTAGTGGCATGGTACATCTGGTGGCTTAGACGTCTTCGCACGCATGGAGAATGAGTACCACCTATTCAGCATTGTGTTGCTTCTATTCGTGCGATTACTGCAAATTCGACAAAGTCTATGGAGTCGAGCCTGGGACCAATGAAGAGAACATGGGTAAAACCTAGAGCCTCTTACGTCAAGCTCAATGTTGACGCGACTTATCTGGAAAGTGAGGGTACTGGTGTTTCAGGTGCTATTATTTGGAATAACCACGAAAATTTTATAGCTGGCTCTTCTACTTTCTTTCCATATGTGGCATCTGCCGCTATGGCAGAAGCTCTAGCTATGATGCATGGCCTCACGCTTGCTAATAGCCTTGGTTTTCACAATGTTGAAGCAGGATCTGATTCGACAGAGGTTATTCAATTGTATTTAGGCAAAAACCGTGTCTGGAGCGACGCATCTGCTATCTACGCTGAGATTATGGTACAAGCGGGAGCTATCGGGACTGTTGAGTTCAACCATTGTGGGAGAGATATCAACACAACGGCTCATTATAGCTAGGGAGTGTTTAAATTCAAAACTTTCATATAATTGGGTCGATGAACCCCTTAATTTTATCTTGCAAACCCTTATAAACGTTGTAACGATTATTTGATGGGCTGCAAGTTTCAGACGCACACTTTTTTCTTACCAGGGTAATTAAGGGGGCTGGATGGTTTTAATGACGCGGCTTACATGCCTAATATATGTGATGATTTCAAAAAAAAAAAATCCCTCTGACGTGGATCTTGGTAGACATAGCTAAGTTATGGAAGAGAAAATGATGTTTCCATGTTGCGGTTTGGTGAAATTTCAACACTTTCGTCCTTGGTTATGTCTTGTCATGGACATACGCTGCTGGATGCTTCCTAGCATGTTTACCTTATGTAGTGAAAACCTTACTACGTTTTGGGCTTTTCATATCTGGTGTTCACATAATATTTGGAGGAATTCGTGATGTGGTATGTTTGCTCTTTCTGTCCATTCTTTTGGACGGAATGCAACTGATAATTGTAAACAAACTTCTACGTGTTGCATCTGTCTGTCTTTCCGTGTTTTTTTTTTTGAACTGTCTGTCTTTCTGTGTTGATGCGGTGTTCACATATACACATGTCAGGGCTACAACATTATGTGGTGAGAGTTTAAGAAGTTCAAATCAAAAGATGCCTCGATCCGCTCCAAGCCGTTGTGGCCGCCCAGCCTCGATGCGCAGTCGTGGTTGTCCAGCCTCGGTGCGGATAACTGCTCCAAGCCGTATTTGCTTCGTGAGATTCGACAAAACAATGCTAAATAATGTTGTGTTTGATAATGTAATTTTTTTTAATGCGGGCAAGCCCTGCTCGAGGTAGCACGACGACTAGAGGAGGAGGGCGCTACAAGCGCCTCCTGGTCACGCGTCATCGAGGCCGGTGTTCTTAGGATGGAGGCCATGCGGTGCATGGCTAGAGGGGGAATTTGAACAGAAATAACCCAAAGAAATAAGAAATTCACGAAATAAACTCGGGCCATAAAAAATTAACGGAACTAACCCTTTTTGCAACGTCGTCAACAACGGCTGCCAGCGTGCAATCGCCGTGGTCTCGCGGGCCCCAGTTCCGTAAGTGCGGCGCCACGCTCTACGGCGCCACACTGCTATATGCGACGCCACGACGCGTGGCGCCGCACTTTAGGTCTTGTACCAGCGTGCGCGGCCGCCCCAGCCCGACCCTCACTCCATTTCTCCCTAACCCACGAACAGAGAAGGTCGATGGCGGCGGCGGCGGCCACCCCTACTTGATCCCTTTCCCAAATCTGGTTATCTGATCCAAGATTCTTGCTCTCAATTCCCTCCCCCAGGTATTCTCACTAAATCCCCTCAACTCCATCCACAAATTTCTTCCTTTTTGTCCCTTATTTGCAATTTTTTGTGGAACCCTAGGTTTGTATGAGATAGTCAAATTAATATGAACCATTGCCATGTTTACTTGATCTTTAGGTTTAGTAATACTTGTAAGATGGATAGTGAAACCCTAGGTTCTATGGGATAGTGAAACCCTAGGTTCTATGGGATGGTTACTCAAGTTTTGTTAGTATGGAATTATAGGTAGAATACTTGTAAAGTTAGAACTATAGGTATGAGTGGAAATTAATGGTATAGTAAGATGGAATGTTTGTTAATGCCATAATAATTATAGATAGAGTGGAATTTATTGTTTGTATTGTTTACAAGTATGACATGTGATATTTATTGATTCTATTGTTTTTATTGTTTCATTGTGCCATTAGGATGACTCTTCTTAATCCTCACTACGATGTTCAACACCGTTCCTACAAGTTGTCGGAAAAGAGACAGGTACTAAAAAACCCACACGGTAGTTCCTATTGCTCCGGTTTGTTGAGATGTAAATCTAACCTAGGCCATTGTATGTTTGCAGGAGCTTTTACCTCTTCGACTTAGGTATCACGAGGTCTCGTCGGCCAAGAACCTGACTTACGATGAGCGGTACACTCCGTACATCGAGCAACTAGGACTCCTCCCCTTTATCCACATGGTCACTCGGTCGACACCGAAGTTCAACCCCGCTGCGATCACCACGCTTGTCGACCGGTGGAGATGGTCAACCTTATAGGGAAGGATCCACCCGAGGTTATAAACACGAAGGGGGAAACACTGAGGGTCGCTGCAGGGGCCACTTTAAGTTGGATCAGACAGAATTTCAAGACCTGCCCCGAGGATGCTGACGAGGACATGGTCATGACGTACGCTCGTGTGTATGTTTGGTACATCATCACGAGGACTCTCTTTCCTGAAAACAGTGGGGATCATGCTCAGTGGCATTGGCTTAAGGTGCTCACAGTTTTTGACTCAGATTTCAGCTGGGCTTCGGCGGCGTTGGCTTGGTTGTACCGTCAGGTAATCGCTTGTTTACAAAGTTGTCTATGTTTGCATGACCTCAAAAAATACTGTTTTACTAAACGGTGTATCACTTCATGTGCAGCTGGATGATGCCTGTCTTAGGAGCGCAACCGACGGATGCATCAGTGGTTGTTTGCTCCTTCTTTCGGTGTGGAGCTGGGAACGCTTCCAAGTTGGACGACCGAGATTGTTGAGCTACAACCCTTATGTTGATGACGGCAATAACCTCCTGCTCCCCACATGGGCTTACAAGTGGGATGTGGTCTCCGATCCCCCAACCGACCCTGTGTCGGCGTATAGGAGGTACACCAACGAGTTTGACACGATAACCATGGATCATGTAATTTCCCAGCGTGTGGTCAATTCTATGTTATTAATGTGTAATCTTTGAACTTGACATGAGTGTGGTATGTTGCAGGTGACCTAGGAACCATACGGTCCAAGGGGGAACTTTGGTGTCCCGGACGACTATGTGCTTAACCCGAAGTGCACGGAAGAAGCCTGTCTGGGGCTAATGCGTTGTCCCATGGTATGCATGTGGGCGGTTGAGCATCACCAGCCACAACGTGTCATGACCCAATTTGGGTTATTTCAGGTGAACCCTCCCGAGTGGAAGGACACGGACATAGGTCTCCATGGGTAAGATATCAACCGCCTTTGCCTGCGATGTAATATCTTTCGAGAAATAACGCTTTATGACTTCTTGTTGTGCAGCTTGGACAGGAAGAAGCAGAGGAAGGAGAAGGATTGGGACAAGCTTCACAGGAAGTATGTTGACAAATTCAAAAGGTGTGTTATTGAGGCTAAGAAAGCAAAAGGAACACAGGAAAGGGAGTTCAATCAGGATGCTTTCAACAACTACATCACCTGGTTTCTTGACAACACGCGGGTGGAGATGTACCGACGAGCATTCTGCCCAGAAATCTTGGAGGAGCCATTGCTATTCGATGAGCTTGCAACTGAAGAATACAACATGATAGTCAGAGAAGGGCGACAAGCCGAGTATGCTCCATTGGTCAACTTCGTGGTAATTTTTCCCGAATGTTTGTTTTCCTTCTTACCCCCTACCACACCTTGCAAGGATGCTTTACTTGTTTACTCTTGTCTATGACAACGGGCGGAGGTAAGAAAGTCGGCCGATGCATGCGAGGATGCTTTCGAGACATACCCGCATGGAGAGAAGGGAGAGAGTCTGTTTAGAGGGTGTGTTAAGAAGCAGGCCCTACGGTTAAGGCGGCTTTCAAACTTGCTAGGTTGTCGTGACCCCGAGGTGGCGACACTGTCCGCGTCACGGTCCAACACGCCCCCCTGACCCTTCTGGCGATCATCACTCCCCATCCGAGGATGAGGCGGACACACCTAAGGTAGCAAAGCATTGTAGTACGACGAACCCTTGCATTACTATATGCCCTTACCATTGTTCTTGTGTTGATAGCCCCAGGATGAAGAAAGCATCGACGACGAGATGACGTTGGGCACATACACTTGATACAAGGTCCACGAGCGGTCCAACTACGTGCTCAAGCCAAGGCAACCCAAGAAGCCTTACACACCCAACCCTTCCACAACCAAGGAAATGAAGGCAAAGAAGGCCAAGAAGACGACCTCCAGGTTGGAAGATGATGACGAGGAACCGGTCACGAGGAAGCTTCCTACGCGAAGGGGCCGAGGGAAGAGGACGACCCGTGGGAAGTAGTTGTGGTCGTGTACTTTATAAACTTGTCGTGAACTTGTTAGCCTCTAGACATGATCTATGAACTTGTCGTGAACTTGTCGTGGTACACAAAAGACTCCATCTACTTGTGCCAACTTACGTAGATAGATTTGTGCCGGAACTGGAACTAGAAGTTGGTAACCATCCTGAGATGCACTAGCATACTGGAACTGGAAGTTGGTGATCCCAGATGCTAGTGATCCCCTTAGCACCAGGAATGTGTGGCACCATGCTGGGTGGTGCCGCACATGTGCAACGCCGTGGGTCCTGGCGCCGCACATGCACGCAGGAAAGGGGAGCTGCTCCAGGGAGCTTCTCTGAATGTGCGGCGCCACAGCGGCTGGCGCCGCACCCTGTGCAACACCAACCTTCATGGCGCCGCACTTCTGTCTACTTTTCTCCGAATGTGCGGCGCCACAGCGGCTGGCGCCACACGTGCAACGCGTAGAACTGTGGCGCCGCACCATGTGCAAGGCCAACCTTCATGGCGCCGCACATTCGGAGAAAAGTAGACATAAGCAGTCTGTCTACTTTTCTCTGAATGTGCGGCGCCACAGTGGATGGCGCCACACGTGCAACGCATAGACCTGTGGTGCCGCACCCTATGCAACGCCAACAGTCATGGCGCCGTACATTCAGAGAAAAGTAGACAGAACCTTCTGTCTACTTTTCTCTAAATGTGCGACGCCACAGCGGGTGGCGCCACACGTGCAATGCCACAGATTGCAGCGCCGCACATTCCTGTGTCACTAGAAATATACATTTTTCATGTCGTTTCTCGGGGTATTTATCGGCAAATAAGGACAACACAACCTCATAGTTCACGACATACTCAATCTTACACACAATCATAGTTCACAACATACTAAATCTCACACAACATCATAGTTCACGAGATACTCAATCTTACACATAGTCATAGTTCACGACATACTCAATCTTACACGCAGTCATAGTTCACAACATACTAAATCTCACACAACATCATAGTTCACGAGATACTCAATCTTACACATAGTCATAGTTCACGACATACTCAATCTTACACATAGTCATAGTTCACGGCATACTCAATCTTACACATAATCATAGTTCACACATAGAAACCTCGTTTCTCCTTCTCACAACCATGATAGACCTTCTTTTATTGTGTCGAACAAGGTCCTTTCCCCTTTGCCTTCCTCTTCCTCTCTTCTTCCTTTGCTTCCTACTTTTCCCTTAGGTCATGGGCCAATTGAACCACCGAATCAAAGTATGCTCTACTCTCCAATGTCTTCTTCTTCTCTTCTTCTTGCGCTCTCTCTTCCCTTATGAGACGAGCCTCATTTTCCAACCTCTCAAAATGAAGCTTATTTTCTCTCTCTTGCCTTATGCTAGACAATTCAAGGTTCTTCATCATTTTGGCCTTGAATATCCTTAGCCATTCCTCTTCGGCCTCTTTAAGCTTCCTCCTCTCGCGACGTTGCATCGCGACCCACTCAAGACTCATGCGCAACTTGTCCTCCCTTCTCGCCTCTTCCGCCTCTTTCTCCTTCTTCTCACGTTCGGCTCTCTCCTTTTCCTTCAACCTCCTAATAGCCTCCTCCCACACTCCACGCGTCTCATCATCATTGGGTTGCGTAGCCATACCTATAAGAAAATTTGCAAGTAAGCAACAGTAATAACAAATAAGCAATATTAATAACAAATAAGCAATATTAATAACAAACAAGCATATAATGGAGAAACATACGAGTCTCATCATCATTGGCCTCCCCCCACACCCCCTTCCCCTTGTTGGGTTGCATAGCCATACCTATAATAAAAAGTTAGCAAGTAAGCAATAGTAGCATATAATGGAGAAACATATGAAATGCCAAGTAACCTATCATACTAGCCATACCTATGAGCATACGGATTTGGTCCTGCCAAGTAACCTATCATACTAGCCGGATTTGGTCCACGCCCTCTTCCTCTTCTAAGCCCAGGTGATCGACCCCTTTGTTGCCTAGGAGCTTCTTGCCTAGGAACATGTTGGCTACCACTCGATTGGCTAGGGACCTGTTGGCTACCACTTGGTTGGCTAGGGACTTGTTGGCTATTTCTCCTTTGATTTGGCGCTTGTTGCCTATTTCTCCTTTGACTTGGCGCTTGTTGGCTATTTCTCCTTGGGTTTGGCGCTTGTTGGCTACGGCTAGGGACGTGTTGGCTACAACTCGGTTGGCTAGGGACCTGTTGGCTACCACTCGGTTGGCTATCACTTGGTTGTCTTGTGCTTGCTTCATTTACTTTTGCTCTCTTTCTTTGGGTACACTTTCGTGCATTATGCCCTTCAGCATTGCACGTTCCACACCGCCCTCTCTCAGATGGCTCTTGGAATTGGTTGTTGCCCGTTTCTCGGCCACCACCACTTCCCCATCCGTCCATGTCACTCCTAAAGCGCTTTGTCTTGCGTCTTCCATGTTTAACGACCTTCCATTCTGGATCGGGCCATACTTGAATTCCATGGTACTCCGGCCATTGAGATTGGTCCAGGTATGGGTGAAATCTAGGAGCCCATGTCTTCTTAGTAGTCTCGATTGAGAATTCGGACTCTCTCACTGTGAGAGGATTATTCCAATCAACATGTCGCCTTCGAGCTGCCGTTAGAAAGTGCGAGCAAGCAAGATGAAGCAACAATGGCCTGCCATAAGTGCACTCACAAGTTTTGAGCGAGACCTTGAACGCTCGACCTCCGTGTTGGACACCATCGGCCGTGGTTCCTCCTGGCTCCGTAACTTGGTAAATTAGCTCGTCATTATCAAATTCTATGACAACTTGGGAGTCTGCTTTCTTTGATTGAAATTGCATCCAATCATCAACCTTCGGTGGGAACTTGTATTTATGCTTGTCCTTGTAGTCTCCCGCAATCTGCCTATCCGTTTTAGCTGAGTACTTTAGAAAATACTCATTCATCTTGTCGAATGTGTATTGGATTATTTCTATGATGGGCAATGCGCGGACACCTTTGAGCAACTTGTTAAAGCATTCTACCATATTGCTTGTCATTTGACCGTACCTCCGCCCACCATCATCGAAAGATCGTGCCCACTTTCCCATATCTCCAATGTTCCTAAGGAGAAACTCTTTGCCCCCCGCATTGAGTTTTTTGTTATGGAACAATTTGTTGTACAAGTTTGAGAAACGGCGCTCCGTGAAAGCGAGACAACAATCTTGTAGATCATCGGACAAGTCCTTGCTCTTGCATGCCCTATAGAAGTTTGAAACAAAATGTCTCATGCACCATCGATGGTGCAATGGGACATGTCCGGGAATGTCAATCATCACCGCATTGAGAATTCCTTGATGACGATCCGAGATGACACATAATTCCCTTTAAGCGGGTAAGACCTTGGTTCTCAAAATATGGAAGAACCACTCCCAATTGTCATTGTTTTCCACCTCAACCAAAGCATAACCCAAAGGAACCAACCGGTTGTTGGCATCACTAGCTATTGCAATCAAGATAGTGCCCTTGTATTGTCCGGTCAAGAAGGTGCCATCAACGGATATAACAAGCATACAATGTTCAAAAGCCCGAACACATTGCTCGAAACCCCAAAATGCACGTCCAAATACTCGAATGGTTCTTCCGTTGACTATCCTTGTCTTGTTCCCATAAGGTTCAATGATATGAATCATGCCCGGGTTAGCATTGGCCATCGCTAACAACAACCTAGGGATCCGGTTATAAGATTCCTCCCAATCACCATACAACATCTTGAATGCGGCTTGCTTCGCCTTCCATGCCTTCACGTACTTCACCTCGTAGTGAAAGAGGGCTTTCACAAGCTCTTGGACCATCTTGATGGTCATTATTGGAAATGACTTGATGTTATTGGAAAGCCTATAAGCAATAAACTCGGAGGTGAGTTGTCGGTGCTCGTGCTTCACATCCTTGCCATCCACCGTCGAGCCTCGGCACATGTGAGTTGATCCACAACTAGATATGTGCCAACTTGGACCTCCCTTAAATGGTCTTGCACGCACAATCCAAGGACATCCATCCTCCTCGCATTTAACCGTGTAACGCTTCTTCATGTCCGAGTGCACCACCGTGTAAGGGCGATGATGCTTAACCGAGAAGTTTTTTATCCATTGCTTAAATTCCAACAAGGTCTTGAACCTCGATCCACGAGAAAAGCCATTATTCTTTTGATTACCATCCCGGTAAGAACTTGACCTTGGTCCAAGCACTATGACCTTCCTGCCATCAACCGTGGCTTCATCCGCGAGACTAACATCACGGAGCAAAGATACCATGTGTTCCCGCCCCAATACGTTCTCATGGATTTCGGCCTCTCTAGCCGTGAACCCCTCCTCGTCAAGTTCTTCTTCGGGACCATCATCATCCGAGTTCGATGCATAGCATCGAGTATAAGGGATGTCACGGTCCATGTTCTCTTGCGTAATATATTTATCCAAATCTCCAACATTGTTGTCGTGGAGCTCAACCTCATTCTCATCGTGCCAATTATCATCATTTTGCTTTTCCAACACTTCATCTTGGTTCTTCGAAATCAGGCTCAATGTTTGGGTAAATGGAGGTTCAATCAATACCTTTTGGTTTATTGGTGGAGGACTCTTAGAACCTAATGGGGAGGCAGTACAGTTCAAATCCAAGTGCAAGTTATTATCAAACTTCTTGGTGGCAAATAGTTCAAGAGCTTTGCCTAGCGACTCCGCCACCACCTCCTTGTATGCAACCCAACGGGGCTCGGAGAAGATACGCATGGTCTTCCAACGGGTGTGTATTCCAAAAGCCACATTATGCCTTCCCTCCAACTCAACAACATCATTTGGGTCCATCCATTTCAATTCCATCCTAACTTGCTCCAAGACCTCGGCGTAGGTGGGACTACGCTCAAACACCAAGTCAAGCTCATTCGGGTCCGGTTCTATATTACCTCTCAAAAAGGCATCATTTTCTACATGATGAACATGAACAATTCTTGACATTCCTAAAATAATCACAACAATAATACCATGGTCAACATACTCAATACATAGTCATTGGTAACATTAACACAATACACATCCCTATGCCAATTCAACAATACCCTATGCCAAAATCTACCATACATCTTGCATAGCAATCTAGGGTTTCCAAGATATGGGTCAAACCAAGAATTTAATGGGTGAAAACAAAGAAAAAGGGGAATAATACCTCTAGGCACTTGGGGGGATCAAAATCCACGGAGAGAAGTTTCCAATTTGGCCTCTTGGAGGGAGGGATTTGAGGGAGGAGCCGAATCCCGCCGCCGCCGCGACCTTCTCTGTTCGTGGGTTGGGGAGAAATGGAGTGAGGGTCAGGGCGGCGCCGCAGCATGGTACAAGACCTAAAGTCTTGGCGCCCGCAGTGGCGTCGCATATAGCAGTAATGGCGCCGTGGGCGTGGCGCCGCGGAACAGGATGAGAGAGACGGCGATGCGCCACAGGCGCGGCGGCGCCACCGATCATGGCGTTAAGCTTCATAGTGCTGCATTGTTGTGACATTGTAAAAAGGGTTAGTTCCGTGAATTTTTTGTGGCCCGAGTTTACTTCGTGAATTTCTTATTTCTTTGGGTTATTTCTGTTCAAATTCCCGGCTAGAGGTGGGCGTGCCGGGGAGCTTAGGGGGATCTATTGATTTTTTGTTGAGTTATATGTTCCTAATAGCATATGCAAACTTACGAATAAATCAGTAATTGATCACTTCAAAATTTTCTTGACACTTTTTTTTTGCATTATTAACCATAGCAATACCCATGCAAGGTTTGAACTTCGTATTTAAATCAGTCATTGATCACTGTGCACACCCTGACAGCCACCTCTTGTATTTTTATTTTAGATAAAAGTCCAAAGGCCCGACGTTAAATTAATAACGCCCAACGCCGAAAGGATACATGGTACTACACTCAACATACACGGAAGAACAACCCACCCACACAAGAGGCAACCTACTGAGCTACACTCGGAAGCGCAAGGCCATTACAGCTACTACAAAAGCGGAAGGCGAGCTCAAGACGTCTACAGTGTCGGGCCGGAGCTCCTCCAAAGGACGAGCCATTTTCACGCGCACCGTCAAGAACCCACCACCGCTGCAGCAACGCCACCAGAAGCCGACCACCTCTAGGAACCAAACCAGGGAGCCCGCAGGCCCTAGGCCGCACGAGGGAGCCCCAGGGAGAGGGGTTGTAGATCCGCAACAGCCTTGACCAGAGACACGCACCACAGCTCCAACCGTCCGAAAACACCGCAGCTCCGCCACACCTACATCACAGAGCCGTACGTCGAGAGCCCCACGGTGGCGCCTTCAAGAAGGGCACGGCGCCAAAACGCCGCCGCCGCCCGATCCGAGGATCAGGGTTTTCACCCGGAGCACGAGGGAGACCGAAAGCACCGTAGCTACGCCTTTAACAAGGGAACGACGTCCGAAGACGCCGCCGTCGCGGCCCAAAGGGCAGGGTTTCCCCCGGCATCGTCTTCTGCCTCCCACACGAGGGTCAAACCACCGCCGAGGCGGCCATCGCCCCACCGCCATGATGACCAACTCTCCGGCCACCACGCCGCCCACACAGGCCGTGGTCACTGGCCAGCACCTGGGCCCATGGTTCGCTCGCACGCCAACTTCCACCCATGGCACCGGCAGAGAAACTACCATGGACCGCGGCCGAGCCACAGCGCGACGGTTGTCACCTCGACAACACGCCACCACATCGCCCAGCCCCACAACCCAGATTGGGCCCGTCGGCACAGATCTGGGCCCGCACTGCGCCTGCTACCCCATGCAGCCAGCGCCCGAGGAGGACCGCTCGAGCTCGCCGGGGAGGAGGTCAGTCCATAGCCCGTAGCTGCCGCACCACCTCCCCCGGCCAGGGCCATCCCCTGCCAGCCCACGAGGCGCCGCCACAGGACGCGCCGCGCCCCAAGCTTCCTCCTCCCGCCTCGCCGCCTTGCCCTGCCGCTACGCCCCGCGACACCGATGACCGCGCCTCTCCAGCGAAGAGCCCGCTCCGCCGCCGCCGAACACCGCCCTGTGCTGCCCATGACAGGCTCCGCCTCCGTGTGAAGGGACTGCCTCAGGGCGCGCCCTTTCCGACGCTGCCCGCCGTCTTCGTCGGCTAGGCGTGGCCGCCACCACCCGCCGCAGCGGGGGCAGCGGCCGGGGAGATCAGCCGGCGACGGCTGTTAGGGTTTGGTGGAGGGAGCCTCCGGAGCCCTCTCGCGCGAGAGGACCCGGGAGGGAGTTTTTTTGAGAGTTAAATCCATGGTTAGTCACTGTACTTGCTTAGGAAACCCAGTACAGTCACTCTACTCAGGAAATACGAAGTTACGGTCACTCAACTCGCACGAGAGCGTCACGCGTGGTCACTGGGCAAAACGTAGCGTTGTATTGGGTGACGTGGAAGTAAGTGGGACAGTTAAGTTGTGAAAAAAGGTGTATGGAGGGTTCTTTTTGCAAATTCCACTAACCAGGACCTAACCCTCACGGTCCGGTCGAAACTGGGTCATTCCCACCCGCGCCGTTCCCCTCCGTTTTGTTGTCTTACCTTAAATCGGCGGCGCCGCCGCAGGAGAGTGGTCGTAGGCACAGGAGGGACCGACGCCGACCTAGCAAGCTACTCCGCCATGTCCAGCGCAAGATCATCACGCTGTCGCCGCCCGGGTCCTCCGATTCCGCTCATCTGTTGCCCCGACTGTGGCCGCAAGGTGAAGAAGGGCTGCTCGGGGACGACGGAGCACCCATGATGGATCTATTACAAGTGTAAAACCCATGGAGTATGTCTATCTGCTCTTAGGATTTAGCTCGATTTGGCTAGGCTTGAGCTCGATTTTACCGAATTTCTGATTGAGTTATGATTTTTTACAGTCTGGCTGCAACTTTTGGAGGTGGGAGCTGGATTATGTTGGCTATCTGATTGAGCACAATTACCTTCGAGGGGATGCTAGAGTTGATGCTTTAGGGTGGGCAGAAGTAGGAGAGAAGAACTAGAGCTGAGGAAGCAGGAGGCTAAAGTGACTCGTGTGCAAGGCCAGGAGGAGCATTTGATGATGATTTTGGGGGAACTTAGGGAAATGAAGGCTCTTCTAAAGATTCTAGTTGGTCTTGTATGTGTGATGTCTGCTATGGTTGCTGTTCTAGTGTTGAAGAAGTGAGGTCTGAGGGTCACATTTGCAGCTGTGTTTGTTGTGTGTTGTGAAAGGCTTATGTTGATGTGGTTATGGTGTAGTGTTAGTTAATGGTGTACTGGGTATGTGGTGATACTTTTGTCCATGTAGTAGTCTGTGAACCTGATGTATGTGATGCCTTTTGGCCTTATCTATGTGAACATGAACTAATGCAGTGATATGTATTGTCCAGTGCTGACATGTGAGTTTCTGACATAGTTTATAACAATATTATGTAATTGTCACACTCATAGTAAAGAACATTCTGCATATATTGCATAACCAACATTTCCATAAGTCATAAGATTGAAAGTGATCCTAGATTGGAAATCACAGGACAAAATAGTCAAGTCTATGCTTGAAGTGGTGCTGCATGGTTTACAAAAATATGGACTCATGCAAGAGTTCTAGATAGACTGAACCCACATAGTTCTGGGATAGGTAAAGGAGATCTTAAACTAATTTGACACCTAATTTTCTGGGGCTACTACATGTCCAGGTACTTTGACACCTAAGTACCACTCCATCCTCCTAGATGTTGGCACTTCCTCTATTACAACCTCTGACATGGGGATGGTTTTAGTCCTTGACAGCTGAGGAACAATAGGTACATGATGATCTACCATTTCATCTTGTGTAGCTCGTGCATTAGCTTCCATCATATCTCTGTTTACAATCACTTCCGCTTCAGTAGTTTCACTCTCTGCAGTTTGTGCTGCAATTTGAGCATCTCTCTTTGATTTCCTCTTTCTTTCACCAGCTACCATCTTGTCAAATGCTTTCTTTTCTGCAGCCTCCTTCCTTTTCTTCTCATTTACTTCTTTTCTAACCTCTGCAATGATTCTAGAGGTCTCTTTCCTAGCTTTCTTCTTTAGCTCAGCTGCTTCCTTTCTCTTCTCTCTCTTCTCTGCAGCAATTCTTGCTTTGGCTACTGCTAGTTCAGCCTTCATCTTGTCTTGCTCCAGCTTCTTCCTTCTCTTTCCTCTGCTTTATTCACATCAGCTTGATTGTTTGCCTCAAGTAAAGCTAATTTCCTTTCTTCATTTGTCCTATTCTTCTCTAGCTGCATTTGTAACAGTTTCTGAGCTAGTTCACCCTGCCTGATGCAGGTAGCACCACTTGGCTGACTAGAAGCAGATTCTTGCAAAAATCTTTGTGCTGTTGTGATGAAGGTAGACTCAGGAACTGCTATTGCTTCCACATGCCTCTCCAAAGACCTCTGAACATGCATAAATGTCCAGTTATAGTTGGTTGATCATAATCACAGAAAATATAATAGTAATATTAGCTAATTACCTGCTCAATCAAGTTGTTGACAAGTGCATCTTCATGTGTGTTCACAATGAATTTGACTTGACATCAGGGTTTTGTTGATGTTACATATATAGGAAGTACATGTAGGTAAATTCAATCAGGGTTTTGTTGTTGTTACATACATAGGAAGTACATGTAGGTAAAACAATGTAGGTACCTATGTAGTTGGCTGTGGAGGAGGCAAATTCTCAGCATTTGTAGTTGGCTGTGGAGGGAAATTCTGATTATCACTTGTAGTTGGTTGTGGAGGGAAAATCTGATCAACACTTGTAGGTGGAGGAAGGCCAGCTTTCAACCATTTGCAACCAGCAATGTTATGATCAGGGAAGCCACAATACTTGCAATGCATTATTACACCATGTCTAGACATCTTCTTTCCTCCTCCTCCAACATCTACCTCATAAGGGGCTTTCCTTCTGCTTTTAGTAGGCCTGCCAACATGTTTTGTGTACATAGGTGGCAATATTGGAGCTCCAGCCATCTTTTCCCATTCTGTCTTGTCCTTACAAGGGTACACTATGTTTCCATAGGCCTTATCATGCATTTCCACTGAATAGCATTTGTGAACTAGTGCGACTGGATCAACATCATCATTCCTTAAGCATGCTATTACATGTGGGCAAGGTATCCCTGATTTCTGCCACCTCATGCAACTACATGTCTTATGCTTTAAGTCTACTACATAGTCAACTGGTTTAGCTGAAACAAGTTCCCCTACTGCAAACAAACCATCTCCAGCTCCATCTGCAAAAACATTGTTTGCTAGTTCAATGTGCCTGTCAAGTTTCTTTCTGATCTTTGGGCAAATAGGACCAGCCCAATTCATTCTCTCTTTATTTTTGGTGTATACTCTAGTCTGTAATTGTGACTTGATTGTTGCAAGCATTGCAAGAACAGGTAGTTCTCTAGCCTCCAAGATGTATCTAATGTGATAGAGTAAATGCATTAATTAACATGAACTACAATTGTGCTTCTCTACTTGAACAAGATGATCCAAATATAAAGCAAGGTATAGATGGTAGCTTACTTGTTGAAAACTTCACAATTGTTGTTAAGTAGGATGTCACATTTGGGAAGGTCACTCTGAAAAGCTCTCACCCATGTCTTTGGATCCAAATTCTCGAACCATGAATGAGCATTTGAATTAAGCAATTTCATTTCATCCATGTGCTTCTCATAGAGAGTAACTGTGTTGCTCCTAGCTATCTTCCACAGCTGGTTCTTCAGTACATCACCCTTGAACAATTGTTGAAAGTTGTGCCACGTGTGTCTCACACAGAACCTGTGTTCTGCATCTGGGAACACAGCTTTCACAACATTTATAAGTCCCTGAGATTCACAACAAGTATTATTTATTAGTATGGCAACAAGTACAGTTCAGTAAGGGGTAGATTTTACAATTCACAAGTATGAAATGAAGTACTTCTTTTACCTTTTGTTTGTCTGACATGATTGTCCAAGGGCTAGTGTTGATTATTCCTAAATCAGCCTTCAAGGTCTCCAAGAACCATGTCCAGGAAGCTGTATCTTCCACTTATACAGCAGCCACAGCAATTGGGAAGATACAATCATTGGGATCCATCCCAACAGCTGTTAGCAACTGTCCTCTATATCTTGTTTTCAAGAAGCAGCCATCAATAAAGATAACTGGTCTGCACCCTTGTAAGAACCCCCTTTTGCATGCTTCAAGACACATGTAACATTGTTTGAATCTAGAATTAGCATCTAGTGAAAGCCAGAATGTGCTGCCTGGATTACTCCTCTTTATCTCATTTCCAAAGTCCCATAGCATCTTGTATTGCTCCTCTTCATATCCATATATGACTGTCATTGCAATCCTTTTTGCCCTCTGCAATTTGCTCCTAGAAGGTGTCATATTCCAACCCTTTTGTACCACCCTTGAGAATTTTTTCAAGCTCATTCCTTGATCAGCTCTAAAGCTTTCTAAATACTTTTCTGCAATGAATGGAGCAGTGAATGCAGGAATTTTCCATTGGCCACTGCAAGTGTGCTCACTTGTATACCTCTTTATCTGGAATGCTCCATTCCTAGAATCACATGATGCCCAAAGGTACCAAGGGCACTTGTTTCCACATACTGCCCTCACTCTCATCTTGTCATTAATTGGCAGCTTAACTGGCTTTCTATGAATACAACTATATGATCTAATGGCTTTCCTAAGCAAGTTCACATTAGCAAATACTTGACCAACTACAAACTTGGGATCCTATAGATCATCTTCTCTGAAAGTTTTGAACCTTATCTGGGCTGCATCCTCATCAGACTCGGGACCCCATAGATCATCACCTTCAGACTCCTCCTCCTTGAGTACAGGCTTCACCTTGCCACTATCATTTTTACCAGTGCATCTTCTCTTCCTTTTCTTCTTAGCAACTCCACTCTTGCCTTTCACTGTGTCCACATGTAGATCATCATCACCATCACTAAGAGCATAATCTGAATCTGCCAGCTCAAACTTTGAATCTGCTGCATGTTCATTGTCACCATCATCACCTTCACTGTCTTCTTCACTTAATTGAGCAGCTTCTTCTGAAGTTTCTGCAATCTCATCAATGTTGGTTCTGCCCCTTTTCCTTCTCCTTACTCTATCAGCAACAGAAACTTCCTCTTGTATCTCCACTGAATCTTCAACTGTGCTTGTTGGATACACAACTTGAAGTGGCATAGGAGGATCATGTGAAACTGCATCTTCAGGTTTGTTACTCTTACTTGGCTTACAAGGGCTAATGACAGGAGGCAAAGTAGTTGCTGGGAAATTTACAACATCATCCCATGATATGAAACTATAGCTGTCATCATGATCAAGATAAAGACTGAAGAAATGATTGCCTATGTCCACCATACTAACCATAAACATGCAGGCATGGTCATCTTTTAACTCTCTAAGCCATTGGTTGCAATGGTAAGAATAGGAATACATTAGTGAGCCTTAATTCTACCAGCCATTTCATAATCAATTTGCTCAACTATGTGCTCTAACATTGCTGCTGACCATGACACAGAGTCAATCTGATCATAATAGATAATATGACCACCAACATAGCTTCTATTGTTGCCTGTGTCCAGAAAATATCCACCATGGTTTATCTCCAACGTAAAGCATTTACTTTCCCTAGCTGCAAATTAAAAGAAAAATGTGTGACCAATCTAAACAAGATTTGTACAGAACACTGAAGAAAAAACTCCTTTTTTCGCAACCAATATGGATCTGACCAAAATATCCACATGTTGTCATCATCCTACTATGAACATTTGCTGGGAATTACAAGGTTAGTTTCTAAAACCCTAAGCCCTAACTGCACCAAAATCATCGGCCAAAATCCTCACAAAACCAAATAACTGAACTCTGACACAGAACTCACAAACATGACAGAGCACATCAGATTAGCAACTCCAGAACAGAAATCCCCCCAAAAAACTTGACTTTCACTCAATTGAGACGGGTTCTAAGCGCATACCGTAGACGGGAGGAGGAGCGCCTTCCGGCCGCCGGATTGGGAAAGTGCCCGCGGCTCCTAGCCGCGACATCGCGTCACCGCCTCCACCGCCGTCATCGATGTAGACTCCGACGAACCACCACCGCCTCCACCGTCGTCGTCGATCGCTATGTCACCACCTCTACCTCGACCGCTCCGCGTTGTGCCTTTCCTTCTCCCTCTCTTCCCCTTCACCCGACAGCTCCGCGGAGGAGAGCTAGTTCACGGCGGTCACTGGGTGGAAGGGCCTGTCCGAACACCAGCTACTTGTCCAGGGGCCTATGGGCAAATAAATGCTCCCTCAGGACACCATCAATGCACCAGTGCCACTGACATCGGGTCCCACTTACCTCCACGTCACCCAATACAACGCTACGTATTGCCCAGTGACCACGCGTGACGCTCTCGTCCGAGTTGAGTGACCGTAACTTCGTATTTCCTAAGTAGAGTGACCGTACTGGGTTTCCTAAGCAAGTACAGTGACTAACCATGGATTTAACTCTGTTTTTGACCTCTTGTATTTCTAGGCATCCATCAAGCATAAACGGCACTGGATTGTCGTCGAGGCTGGCAAAAACGAAAGTAGCAAGGTTCGGAGGCGGCAACGCACGATGCTCAGCCACTTCAGGACAGCACACGCCGGCAGCAGAAGGGGCCCAATATCGCCAAACACCGAGTGGAGCTTGAGCTTCCTGAGGTTTGTGAAGCCACAGAAACCAGGCAGCAGCGGTTGTGCGTGGGTTCAGGTAGACGGACATGAGACATAGAGAGGTGACAACAGGAGCACCATTGCTGAAATGGTGCAGCGGGAAGCTGAACGAATTGCCGTGCTTGTAGCCCCACGACCCGGATTGAAGTCGAAGACAATGTGCTTGGCTCTCGACACAGAAGGCGACGCAGCTGTCAACATGGCGCTGCGCGTCCGATTTGATGAGCTTGAACTCGAGCACGAACTTGTCCCTGTGCGTGGTGGGACTGAGCTGGCACAGCACACTGTCAACATTCCTGGTGAAATCTTCCCGTTCATGCATGGGATAGCACATTGTGTCCTTATTGAAGACCAGGTCTCTGCGGCATGTTCTCCTGAGTGATCTATACAAGATCGACAGTATGCTTGTGCACACCGCCTCCTTGAAGCTTTAGTCGCGACAGTATGTTGTCTAGTCCTGTGAGAGAGTGTAATTAAGCAGATTTCATCGAAGGTTAGTCATGAGTGAATCCCTAACTGAAATCACGTTAAATAAACACTCACTAGAGGTAGATCATGAAGATGGAGAGCCTTATTGTTTGCCCTCGTCTTGCGGCCATAGTCCTTATTAGTAGTATTACTCAAGGCCAAATACCTGAATGGTGACGAATTTTCCCAGGCGGCAGCGGCTTTGACAATCGGTTTCAGTTATTTTGGCAGCTAACTATCGCTAGAGGAACGAATCTAGCACTCTTAGAAATTGGATGGATTGGATTATATATATGAAAGGGAGAAAGGCATGTACGTGCGAAGACCAAAACACCTAGTTTACAGGCGAAAAAAACACTTTTTTACATTGACTATATAGATAAACGCAGAGATGTATTAAAGAGATGATCTTTTTCTTTGCCTTTCGATGTCGCAGATCTGATTTCGATCAATCAGAGAAGAACTGTCATCACCCAGCATTCTGAAGCCTGAACCCAAACACTAGCTCCTCTCTGTTAGTCAACGAATGGCCATGATGAAGAGATACCGGTTCGATTATGAAGCTCATAAGGCCCTTATTCGCATGATGTCAGCAAACGGCTCCCGCCGTTCCCATTTTTCTTTCTAGCATCTCTATTACTTTAGTTGTTGGCTGTGAAGATTCTGTCCAACTGAGATTGGGTATAAAGCCACTGGTGGGTGAGTTGTAATGGTTATCTATCGAATTATCAAGTAAAGCAAACCCTAGCCGCTGTCGTTGCTCGGGGCAACCTCTATTTGCTCACCTATTTCTCTGTTTCTCATCCAATTGCTCTGCTTTTCCTCACCTCATGTCCTGAATTCGCTGTGATTTATCCGCTATATTCTTGTGAGCGTGACAAGAGTGGTACCAGAGCTATGTTCTTGGCCTTAGTTTTGGATCTGCAGGGCTTCTAAGTCAAGGGTTGGGGACTGGTTCCCTTGTAAAATTCCAGAGACAAGAAGAACTTGATCGAGACTAAGGGTACTGTGGGAGGCGTTTGGGTCCAGAATCTGTGGAAAGGTTGAAGGAGCATCTTGATATTTTGGTAAAATCCCTTGTCTTCAGAGTTCGGACCAAGGAAGATGGGTAAAGGCAAGAATGGAGGCGAGGAGGCGGCAGAACCAGAAGCTTTCGTCACCATGGAAGTGTTTGATCAGCTAAGTCTAGAGATTCAGAGAAAATTTGATGACTTCTCTACAGGCCAGATCAACCTCCGCAAACAATAACCTAATGCCACTACAGAATTCAAGAAGGGATTTGAGCTACTAGCAGGCCTCATCCAAGGGTTGACCAGGCCCCCCAGGTATACCCTACCTCATGCCTGGCACTTCTACTCATCAATCCAGTGTGCAAGGGAAAGGGATGGCTGCTGATAATGAGGGCACTCCACAAAGCCTGTTCATGCCAATGCAAGGAGGATCCTTGGCATAGGCCCACATGGTAGCAAACACAACTGCTCCTGTCAAGTTAAGAAACACCCAACCACCACTGTTTCCAGAAGTCCTACCACAACCAAGAAGAGAATGAGAGGTAGAGGGTGTCAATCAGTGGCAAGCCCCAGTTCCACATCCACAACAACAGGCTCAGGAAGGGGGACATCTGGGAGGGGGCATCAATGGACCAGGTCAAGGGTTGGAATCACATCCCCCTATGTTCCAACATGAAAACCAGTATAGAGGGAATCATAAGGGCCCAAATCACGACTTCCCAAAATATGATGGCACCAACACCAGTGCATGGATCAAGAAAGCAGGAAAGTACTTCAAGATATGCCATGTTGTAGAGGAGGAAAAGGTAGAAGTGTCAACCTTGTACTTTATTGGAAAAGCAGACACCTGGCTAGAAAATGTTGAGTTTGATCTAGAAGAGATATCATGGGCAAAGTTCTGCAAGAAGATCAAGAAAAGGTCTGCATAGGACTCCACTTATGATGTTGTCAAAATCTTTCACTCACTAAGGCAGATGGGAATAGTTGACAACTACATTGATCAGTTTGAGAATACTGTGGGCATAGTTAGGAGAGAAAACCCTGACATCCCAGAAAGCTACTACATCAAAAGCTTTATAGCTGGTCTACAGGATTATGAGCAACATCATACCCAAATATAGAAACCTAGTTCCCTGGTTGATGCCTATTGGATAGCAAGGAGGTTGGAAGCTTACAACTCCTTGAGGAAGGGAGGCACTCGTAATTATGGACACGGAAATGCATACAATAAGCCATTGATAGCCCACAAGGAGACCAATGTTGCACTAGCTATCAGAGTGGTGGTGCCTACAACCAATACCAAGCCAGCAACTGAAACAACTACAGTAAAGAATGATAAATGCTTCAGATGTGGAGAAAAATGGGTGCCTACACACAGGTATCACTGCAAGATGAATAAACAAGTAAGAGCTATGTTACAAAGGAAGAAGAGGATCAAGAGTACCTTGATGAGTTGAATGCTGAAGTAGAAAAGGAGGAGCAAGAAGAATTGGCAGCACAAATATCTACCCATGTTGTACAGGGTACCAACCCATCCAACAACACCTCTATCTTGCACATAAAAATTGGGAAGATAAAAGTTGTGGCCTTAGTGGACACTGGCAGCTCTGGCACTTTCATTGACAACAGATTTGCACTGAAAATAGGTTGCAAGGTCACCAGTGCTAAACCCATGAGAGTCATGGTAGCCAATGGTGTAGAAATGAAAAGTAAGGCTACTTGTTGTGATTGTCAATATATAGTGCAAGGATATAAATTCAAGAATGACTCCAGGCTCCTGGAATTGAAAGATTATGATGTGATCCTAAGAATAGACTAGATGATGACACACAGTCCAGTGAAATGGGATTTCAAAACTAAAGAGCTGAAGATCAAGTACTATGGCCTCAAGAAGGTAGTATTTGCTCCTCAAGAAAGGTCCCTAGAATGCAAGGTGGTTACCTCTGAAAAATTAGAAAATGAAATGTCTCAAGGGGTACTAGGTGTTATCATTCATGCACCAGAGGATAAGGCAGAAATTGTTGATGACAATGAGTTACCAACAGAAGTGAGTGGGGTATTACAAGAATTCCTGGATATATTCCAAGAATGAACCTAACAAATTACCACCACTAAGAGACTGTGAACATCAAATATTGCTGCAACCTAACTCCAAGCCAGTAAACAAAAGGGCATATAGTTGCCAGCTTATCAAAAGGACGCACTGGAGAAAATTATTGATCAACTGATTAAATCATAAGTTATCAGGATCAACTTGAGTCCTTTCTCTTCCCCAGCAATCCTAGTAAGGAAGAAAGATGGGAGCTAGAGGTTGTGTATAGATTATAGGCAACTAAATGCCAGTACAATCAAGAATAAGTACCCTATTCCTGTAGTAGAGGACTTGTTGTATGAACGCTTTGGGGCCAATTTTTCTCCAAAATTGACCTAAGGTCAGGGTACCACCATGTGAGAATGAAGGAGGATGATATTGAGAAGACAACCTTCAGTACACATAAGGGGCATTATGAGTTTGTAGTCATGCCTTTTGGCTTAACCAATGCATCTGCCACTTTCCAAGCCTTCATAAACAAACTACTAGCTGGTCCCTAAGGAAATCTGTGTTGGTGTTCTTTGATGACATATTAATTTTTAGCAAGACCTTACAAGAACACAGACAACACCTAGTAGAGGTTCTAGTTGTGCTTAGGCAGAACAGTTTGTTTGCAAAGATGAGTATGTGTGCATTTGCAAAGGAGAAGATTGAGTATTTGGGCCACATCGTAAGTGCTGAAGGGGTATCAACTGACCCAATAGAGATAGAAGCAATGGTAAAATGTCCAGCACCCACCAATGTGACACAACTGAGGGATTTCTTGGGACTTACTGGCTGCTACAGAAAATTCATCCAAAATTATGGCATAGTGTGCAGACCATTATTTGAAGCACTGAAAAATAATACTTTTGTATGGGGGAGTGATGTATGCAAATGCACAAATCGTTTGTAGCTAGTTTCGAAGTATAAATATCGATCCCATAGGGAGCCCAAAGGTAAGTGTTTATGAATGAAGTATCTGTCACACCCAAAGTTGTCACAGGTCTTCGAGTGAATTGACTGCAAGTGTTAAAATGAGAATGGAGTTTGGATTAAACAGGGTGTATTAAATAAAACTAAAAATGTAAACTTCAGAAATATAAAGCATAAAAGTAAAGAACGATTCGATTGTTTTGTTGTTTTCTGCAGATGGCAAAAGAAGGCGCGGGGAGATTCAGTTCATGGTGATAGTGACTATGCAGGTGGACGAATGATAAATGTAACAATTATAGTCTTATAAGTATATGTGTAGGCGAGCAACCCATAATTAGCCAGAACTCCTCTTGGTAGAATTCATCCCAACTTCAATAATCCTACTAGTCTGTTACCTAAACCATGGTCAGACACTAGACGATTAAGACCCTTCAGGTCGCTTAGCGATTAAGCTCCTTGGATCGGACTAATGCAATAAGCACGATGGTTCCTTGTTATTCTCGAGTCTACTACTTTTCCATTGATATCCCCGTGTCACTCGGGGGTGATGGCTCTGAAATATAGCCATCTAACGTCCACATTTAAACTAGATATTAGTCATATTCTTGATGAAATATCTCTCTAAACCCTACCACTAATGATATTCAGAGGGGTATGCAATCCTTTCTTTTGTATTTTTCCTGCACAGATAATGTCATTTAAAGGAGGGAATCACTACATAAAAGTCAAAGATACGAGATTTCCAACGATGAGAAGAAACCAGGAGCCTTACATCGGAGGCAGACGCCATAACGACCAACTATATGGCCGGAGCAAAAATTCTGACCGTATAGCTCCGGTCGTATAGTTGGCGCCGCCACTGTTAGGTCAAACAGAACAACTTTTGTGAAGGTACCCCTATATAAAGAAGCCTCGGGCGACAAGAAAATAGAGTTTGCACCATCCAGAAGTCTCTGCCACAGATCACCAGCCACCTCCAGATCTCCAAACCCTTCTCCATCTCCATAGCCATATTCCACCACTTGTAATAATAGATCTCTTCTTCGATTGGCGACATTGTAAGACTATTGTTATCAATATTATGATTTTATTACAATGTTTGCGATTGTTGATCTCATCTCTATGTGTGAGTAATTCTCTTTGGGCTAAGACCTTCGGCCTAGCCATGTAGCACTTGTGCATGTGAATTATCATAGATAGGATCATGTATTAGTTTGTATGACATGATGATTATTATATCCTCTCTTGCCTCAATCCAAGGACTTGTCAGGTACCCGACCCTGAGGGTTGAGCCAGGTATAGGGAGTATGAGTGATGACTGATCTGCAGGTTAGGAACCCCAGTGACAGAACGGGTAGTATGGCTATGTGTGAGTGATTTGCTTGGGATTAATGGTGACATCACTATGCATATCATTTGTTCTCTTTCTTCTATGGATGAGACTAGTAGGTTATTGCTATAAGCGGGTGCGGAGGCAATAGTAATTATGGATGCACTGTCCACATATAATTTATCTTGCTCTAACAAGTACATGCATGCTTTATTTCTATCTTTTATTTCCATCAGATGTTTTGCACAGATACAGGTGAAACCGAACGCCCTAGGCCCTCTCTCTCTCCATCATCGACAACAACAAAAAGACGCAAACTACTGGTCCGGTGAAAACACAAAAGGTATTCTAAAACTCCCGGAGGTCCGTTAAAGTAACTTCACTACGCATTTGCTTCCCAAGGATTCGATAACCTAGGTCTACTAGGGAAAAAGAAGCTATACTACATCCGTAATCCGGATCGAAGGTATCAACCCTTTTTCTAGCGCTGTTGCCGGGAAGGCAATAGCTACCCTGGTGAGGTTATTAGGAATCTTGCTAGTTTTAATTCTTGTTTTTAATTTTGTTAGTTTGCTTTCAGTCTTTATTTGATAAACCAAAAAAATTAGTTAGCCTTTAAATTCTTGCTTTTACCATTATAATTCTTTATCTAAGAAAACCCAAAAACATAGGAAGTATGGCTGAAAAGAAGCTTGGGGAGTTTGCTACTCCCAATAATGATTATTTGCGTACTCCTATTACTCAGCCAGCAATCACTGCTGATGACTATGAAATTAAGCCCCATTACTTAAGTTTGGTTCAACAGAATTAATTTGGAGGCTGCGCGGTTGAAGATGTAGGTAGCACTTAAATACTTTCACTAAAATATGTGATATGATGCATATAAAGACGTTGACCCTAATGCGGTCAAATTGCATCTATTTCATTTCTCTCTAAGAGGGAGAGCTAAAGAATGGTTGCTATCTTTGCCTAAAATAATATTACTGGCTTTAGACAGGAAGAGCGTGAGCCACTGGCGCTTGCATGGCAGAGGATGAAAGAATGCCTAAGAAACTGTCCTAGTCATGGGATGGAAGATTGGTTAATCCTCCATTTATTTTACAATGCTCTTAATCCTGTATCTAAGTCTATGCTTGATACTGCAACTGGAGGAACATTTATGGGTAAACATATTACTGAAGCAAAGCAGTTGCTAGACAATATGCAAGACAACCATGCCCAATGTCATGTGGAAAGATCAAACACGAAGAAGGTGAACTCTATCTCACCACAAGAGAACGAAGATCTCAATGCTAAGTTGGATGAGCTTATACTAGCCATAGAAGGTTAGGAAACTCAGGTAAGAGCCACCCTCGAAACAAATATTGAATAAATAGACTTCATAGCTCGTAATGATTATAATCCTGCTTGGAAGAAGAGTTACAATCCTAACTTCCAGAAACACTATGCTAGTCCTACAGGTAACTCTAATAATAATATGGGAAATAATAATGGTAGTCTCCAAGAAACACTGAAGTCTTTCATAGACTCACAAAACAAACAAAATAATATTCTAGTTAAAATTATGGAGAACCATGATGCTATGCTTGGTAAACTATCTAACCAAGCTGTTAGTTTGAGAAATGATTTACAGGCCCTTCAAGAAAGAACGAGGATCATTGAGGCACAACTAGGTAAGATAACCAAGAGTCAAACTCTCGTTCTAGCTAAGTTTGCAGGTAAAGCTGAGCCAAATCCGGTTGAGGAACTCAAAATGATGAGGATCCAAAGGGAGGAGCCTAAAGAACTTGATTATAGTAATGCTCCTTCACCAAGTTACATCGTTGAAGATCTCGTAAAAAGGATCAATGTCAAGATTGCGGTAAGTGAAGGTAGTGATGAAGCTATGTACCAACATTTTGTCAATCAAGTAGCAATAAAGGTACGTGAGCTTGAAGAAGAATACAAGCAAATTGCTAAAAAATTACCTGTTAAACTAGATGAGATATTTGAGCCTACTATTAAGATTAAAATTGGAACCAATGAGATAGCTGCACTTTGTGATCTAGGTGCAAGCGTCTCAATAATTTCGAAGAGTCTTTTTAACAAGTTAAATCTTGGCTCCTTTGAAATTACTGAGTTAAAATTGCATCTAGCAGATTCTACCTACAAACAAGCTATAGGAGTTAAGGAGAACACTTTAGTATACATTAAAGGTTGTCCCGCTCTTATTGATTTCGTTATTGTTGACATGCCTGAAGATGCTACTGCTCCTATTATATTAGTTCGTCCTTTCGTAAGAACTATTAAGGCTTTGATCAATCTGCATGAAGGGAACGTGAAGCTGCAATTGCCTTCGCGGGATCCTTTTGTTATTTATTTCCCCAGGAAGAAGAAAACAAAGCATGATGAAAAGGAGGCCATCATTTTGATGGCCAATTACTCTGGAGTGGATGTTCCACTCATCTGGCCTAAGTGAGTATCATCAAGGTTAAGATATTAACCATAAAATAGCTCTCCATGGAAGGCAACCATGTGAAATAAAGGTTTGAGTTAAGTTTTTAGTTTTAGTTTAAGTTTATGTTTAATAAAGAGTGTTAGAAAATTCCATTCGAGGAGAAGAAGTTTGGTAGTACTTGAAATTCTGCTTTATTCATGCTATAGTTGGTCGACAATATTTACTGTCAATTTTCTGTCAAAAACAAGATATATCACTAAGTTATAGGAAAAGAAATAGTCTAGAAAGAAACAGAATTTTTTTGACGCACATAGAGAGTTTAACGACCAACTATACGGCGGGAATAAAAATTCCAGCTGTATAGCTCCGGTCGTATAGATATCTTTGCCATTGAAAATTATTCTGCAATATGTACTGAGTGTTTAACGACCAACTATACGGCGGGAATAAAAAATTCCGAGCATATAGCTCCGGTCATATAGATACCAATGCCTCCGTACAATTTCTTTTCATATGTTATGAGAGTTTAACGACCAACTATAGGGTGGGAATAAAAATTCCGATCGTATAGTTCCAGTCGTATAGATATCGATGCCTTTTCAAATTTTCTTTCGCAGGGACAGACAGTTTAATGACCAACTATACGGCCGGAATATTTTGTTCCGCCCGTATAGCTGCGTCCGTATAGCTGCACCGCCAGGAGGAAAACCTAAATTTTTGACAAAAGGCCAACTATATGGCCGGAACACATTGTTCCAACCATATAGCTGCACCCGTATAGTTGCGTCCGATCACAAAATCGCACGGGAAGGTACTCCCAACCCCAAAACTTCAATATTTTTTCTTTCTTCTACCTCCAAACTCTCTCAAAACCTCAAGGGATCTCCATCTCTATTCAATTTTGTTCGATTTCCTCGCACACAAGTTATCTACGGTATGTTTCTCCTCCGATCCTCCAATTACTTTTTGCAAATTCATATTCGATCTATTGTCATTATCAATCTAGGGTGCGACCTACTATGAACCAATTGCCATGATTATCTTGCCTAGATTATTATTTTGAGGAGAATTATTTAGTGTGCTTTGATGAGGAATATGATGCACTTACTGTTGTTGGATCAAAAAACTTTATTTTTGCCTTTCTTCAGTGTTTTAGATGATGAACACAAGGAGCCGGACTCGTGCTCAAGCCACCGCTAGCGCTTCTCGGGCTGCCGCTCAGGAACGCATGGGGATACGGTTCAAGAATGAGGCCCATCGTGATCGCTTCAACATGATCAAGAACCACAAAGTGAAGGCCACCAAGTGGGCTTGCCCCATCATATTGAACCAACTCGGTATTAATGATGACTTTAATTTACTTTGCAATAGAGCTGGCCTGCAAAATTTTGTGTACAATGATGTAACTACTTATCGCCGCTTAACCATTGAACTCCTTAGTTCATTGCAAAGCACCGTTAAACAATGGCAAGGGGAGGATACTATTTCTTTCCGTCTGATGAACAACAACTACACTTTAACATTAGATGAATGGTGTGCATGCTTTAATTTGTCAAACAATGATATTCATGCTTTACGTGCATCCTTTATTGGCTTAAATCCTTTCCCCGATCAATACTATAATGGAATGAGTTTCACTAGTAGAGTGAACAAGGGGAAGAATATTCAACATCCTGTAATTCACTATTTGTTCTATGTTATTGCTAACACATTGCAGGCACGTAATGAGTTCACGAGACTCAACGAGGAGGACATCCTAGTCCTCGCCAAGGCTGCTTACATTAACTGCAGCTTGTCACTCAACTTGGGAGCCATGCTTGTGCGCTACCTGGAGAACCAAGCCTCCCAAAGCCAAGGGCCAATCACAGGAGGAGGCGTCATCACCGTACTTGCCACTGCCCTAGGCCTCGACCTAGGTGAGTTGCAACCGATACTAGGTGAGACACGTGTTGGTTTCTCCACCTTGAGAGCTTGTGGAATGCTTACTAGGAGAGGTGGTGTTTATTACCTGCATATTGCTAGAGCTGGGCGTACCAACCCGGTCCTATGCCTAATGGTCTTTTCTCTATCGAGGAAAGACGTTTTCTATATAATGTGCAAGTTGAGCAACACCAACCCAAGGAAGAAATTCTTGAAGAGGACAAGGACCAAGAAGAGGATCAAGAAGTTCCTCATGAAGAGGAGCAGCCACTAACCCGGTTCGCCACATACCAAGATTTCCAAGGACTTGGAGGAACTGTGGAGAGGATGCACAACCTCTCTTTGAACCTCCAAGAATCAACAAGTACCCTCTCAACTCAATTTACGAACTGGAGTAATGACTTTTTCCCGCCACCACAATGATTTGAAGGACTTGCAAAAGCCTAAGCTTGGGGAAGTTTTCTCATGTATCTTTATGTGGCATTCATTTCCTTTTATTTATTTTAGAGGTTATATTTTTATTTGAGTTTATAAGCACTCGTATTGGTTTCCCCAACACTTTATCTTTAGTTCTATCTATTTTTTTGACATTTTCTAACTGAGCTTTGCCGCCAATTTTATATTCTTTAATTTTCCTCTCTTAAAAATCACAAAAAGATTTCTCCATTTTTATTTATTGTCCCTCTTTCTTTTTATTTCCGCCTCGAGGTCTTTATATATTTGTAGGAGAGTGGTCGACTTCGAGTTTTCAAGAAACAAATAAAAAAGGAAGAGAGAAGTGGAACCAAACATGAGAGGTATGCCTTATGACTCCCCACTTTTGCAGTTTGAGAGACCCATGCTAGTTAGTAGTAAATGTTAAGATATTATATTGGTGGAGTGAGTCTTTGTATTGTCGTAAGATTTTCGTCTGCATGGGTATTTAATTGGGCATGTTTTGTTCTAGCTCTTGTAATTAACCAAGTCTTGCCTAAAAATTGCTAAATACTTGTAATAAGAAAAAGTCTCGCAAATGAAGACTTGGCTGTTGTAGTGCTTAGTCTTGAAGGCTTATTTCTAGAGATAATCAACACCATTGAAAATATTAATTGACTTGATAGCTCTCTTTAAAAGGATTTGTTCAATTGAATTAATGTTTAGCAGTTTTTGTGAGCATGCCAAAGTTTTACTTATTAATCATAATAATGATATAGCTTTATGCGTGTCAAACTTCATGGGATGCCGACAACTCCGCTGGCCTACGAATGATCTTAATGGAGAAAACTCCTAGATTTCGGCTATGAGATGATTAAACACTTGTAGCAGTAATGCTATAGTGGGTAAGATTCTTGGCACTCCCGGGTAGCTGTAATCATGATGGAATCACTCCTCTGGCTGTTATGAGAAATCATTATACAAAAGGAACAAAAACCTTAGTGATGCCACAAGTGTCCATCACAGCCCGATAAACTAAATATTTTTTTTGGCATGCTCTCAATTAATTAAAAACTGAAATTCTTGAAGGACAATGAATAGAAAAGTAGTGCTTGAAAAGTCTTGATTTATTGATGTGGGAGATTTGATACACTCTAGTATATATGCTTTTCATGACAACTCTCACACTCTTAATTTACATGATTATACCGTATTGTTCAAAGGCAAGCCTATGAGTTGATTACTTGACATGGAATAAAGTTTACTCATTTGAATCAGCCATGCTTACAATAATTTTGCTGCACTATAAGGATGCATGAAACCCATATGATATGCTTGCCATTACTCTATCTATACTGAAGTTTTTCAGATTTATGAAGTGGAGGAAACATGAGACTACTAATCATGAGTAAGATCACCATCTCGTTATTTCAGTTTAAATGCTGAGTTCCTTTTTGATTTTGGTTTTCTTGCTCAGGACAATCAATTTTAAGCTTGGGGAGGTTGATGGCTCTGAAATATAGCCATCTAACGTCCAAATTTAAACTGTATATTAGTCATATTCTTGATGAAATATCTCTCTAAACCCTGCCACTAATGCTAATATTCAGAGGGGTATGCTATCCTTTCTTTTGTATTTTTCCTGCGTAGATAATGTCATTTAAATGAGGGAAACACTACATTAAAGTCAAAGATACAAGATTTCCAACTACCAGAAGAAACCAGGAGCCTTACATTGGAGGCAGACGCCATAACGACCAACTGTACGGCCGGAGCAAAAATTCCGACCGTATAGCTCCGGTCATATAATTGGTGTCGCCACCGTTAGGTCAAACAGAACAACTTTCGTGAAGGGACCCCTATATAAAGAAGCCTCGGGCGACAAGAAAACAGAGTTCACACCATCTAGAAGTCTCTGCCACAGATCACCAGCCACCTCCAGATCTCCAAACCCTTCTCCATCTCCATAGCCATATTCCAGCACTTGTAATAGTAGATCTCTTATACGATTGGCGACATTGTAAGACTATTTCTATCAATCTTATGATTTTTATTACAATGTTTGCGATTGTTGATCTCATCTCTATGTGTGAGTAATTCTCTTTGGGCTAATGGGTTCAGCCTAGCCATGTAGCAATTGTGCATGTTAAATATCATAGATGGGATCGTGTATTAGTTTGTATGACATGATGATTATTGTATCCTCTCTTGCCTCAATCCAAGGAATTGCCAGGTACCCAAGACCCTAAGGGTTGAGCCAGGTATAGGGAGTATGAGTGATGAATGATCTGCAGGTTGGGAACCCTAGTAACAGAAGGGGTAGTACGGCTGTATGTGAGGGATTTGCTTGGGATTAATGGTGACATCACTATGCATATCATTAGTTCTCTTTCTTCTATGGATGAGACTAGTAGGTTATTGCTATAAGAAGTTGCAGAGGTAATAGCAATTATGGATGCACTACCCACATATAATTTATCTTGCTCTAACAAGTACACACATGCTTTATTTCTATCTTTTATTTCCATCAGATGTTTTGCACAGCTACAGGTGAAACCGAACACCCTAGGCCCTCTCTCCATCATCGACAACAACAAAAAGACGCAAACTACTGGTCCGGTGAAAACACAAAAGGAATTCTAAAACTCTCGAAGGTCCGTTAAAGTAACTTCACTATGCATTCGCTTCCCGTGGATTCGATAACCTAGGTCTACTAGGGAAAAAGAAGCTATACTACATCCGTAATTCGGATCAAAGGTATCAGGGGGTCGCTGGTCTGCTAGCGAACAAGATCCTATCTATGTAGAACAAAGCATCATGTTGTCTGGGCCCATAATTGGACAACAAGCATTAGGCATCCCATAGATAGTCAAGCACATATAATATAGTAATTAGAATCAATCACAAGCTAATGGAAATATATGAAGGCACATCACATCTCACCAATCCCTTACATCTCCCACGCCCAAGGAACTTACTGACACATGAGAGAAGAACGGACCATCGATATAATTAAATAAAGGGAATTCTTCTTGATATTACGATGGAGATCCACAATAAGAATAGAAAAGTATCCAACGGAATTCAAGATAGGAAGAAACAATCTCAAACCCTAGTCTTGCAAGGTGAAGATCCCTCTCTCTCAAGTACAAGTAATGGCTATGGGGTGTATTGGCTAGGAGGTCGAAGATCATGGAGTGAGATGAAGAACGTCTTCCCCTTATTCTCCGGATCTCTTCTTTCTCCCTTCTGGATGGGATGGCGGCTGTTGTGTTGTGTTTTTGCGTATGGCCTCTTCATAGAAGTTGTCCCTTTTGACAAGACAGAGGCGACGGCAGCTATACGGCGGAAACTATGCGTCCGCAAAAATGTTCCTGCCATATAGTTGCTCGTTAAAGCCTCTGTATGCTCCCCTCGAGTGCTTCCAAAGAGAGACTTGCTTGTTTTCACCTGAATATTGTGTTTCTCTAGTTAAAACCTTCTGTTGACATTCAGAACCTGAAACAGACATTAAAAACCAAGTTTTCTTTGCTACGAAAGTATTAGCGTTAGGTAAAGCTAGAAAATGATCAAATCCGGGAGAAAACCATCAATTAAAACCATAAAAAATGTGTTGAATCTCATAGCTATCAACTCCCCCAAGCTTAGATGTTGCTCGCCCTCGAGTGACAAGGAAATAAGGAAGAATAGCGGAGATTCGAGACTGAAAATAAAAGAACTTACAAGTTTGAATTGGTGTCAAATTCTTTTCTTCACAATCCCTGCAATCTTAAACATGATCATACAAGTATTCACAAGATTGCACTGAGTCCACTTCCTAACCACATATATCTTGTTAGCAAATAAATCATATGCCCAAGCAAGTGTCAAAGGTTTAGCTAGGAAAGTGAGACAAATTCTTTTGGTGTCTCTCTTTGTTGAGAGATGAAAACTTTTTGCTCTTGTTTCTTTAATCAATTAAGAGTACTCAAGTTGGCACCAAAACATTCAATTTAAGAACAACTCATCTATTCCCATGAAAAAATTTCAAGACTCTCAAAGCACCTTTTTCCTTTCTTTTGTCATTCAAAAACTTCAGCTCTTTCATAGAGCAATCATGCCACTATTTTTAGCATGTTAATTGGGACTGTGTTGTGCACTCGTGAGCATGCCAATAAATAATTGTTGAGAAATAATGGGTCAGAGGAGTACTACAACTTCACTTGGAACGTGAAACCATGAGGATACTAAAATTTTACCCATCATAGCATTGTTGCTATAGACATTTACATAACTAAATAGCCGAAATCAAGTGGTTTCCCACATTTATATCATTCGTTGGCCAGCGGAGTTAATAGTTCCTCATGGAGCATGACAGTGTTGTAATGAGGCGCGTAAAGCAATATCTTACGGTAATTATTAGAAAAGATAGTGGCATAATCCCTACTACTTCCGAGCATTCATTTTATCAAACAATTTCAATCAAGGGTACTATCGAGTCTATTTATATTAAGCTCAAATGGGATGGAGTAGTTCTAAAATCAAATTCTTTGGGATAAACATGGACTCAAGTCATCTTTCGGATGCTTTTTCTTGTTGTAAAAATGTAGGAAGTATTTTTAACCAAGTTCATTGCTCATTGTTTCAAAGCTAAAAAAGAGACACTAGCAAAGGAATAGAATTTATAGGATAACAAGCTAAGTGGGGAGTGACTCCAGTGCAAGCGAGTAAATAATTGTAGGATCAATTTAAGGTTGCAAAAAAGGGTGATGAAAGGAATGTGATACCTCCTCTTACTTGCTTCGTTCTCGTATTTGAGTTGAACCCCCTCTGTATTTCCATATTGCCAAGTCACCTGAAATTGAGCAATCTCTAAGAGAAACAAAGAAACGAACTTGCAATAAAAGTTACAACTATTTTTTGGTATTTTTAGTTTAGGAATGCAAACTGAAAATAAATATGCAATTTTGAAGAAATAAATCAAAAGAAAAAATAAAAACATGAATGCATGGTTTGGAGGTTTTCAAACCTCCCCCAAGCTTAGGCTATTGCCAGGCTCAGTTGTTGCCGTCATTCAGCGGCTGGTGCAGATACTGCTGGTAGTAGTCGAGGAAGTGGGTCATGAAGTGACTGAAGTTGTGAGTCAAGGCACTCACATCTTCGTTCACTCCTTGAAGAGTGTGGTCAATCTCCCCAACGCGCTGGTTGAGCTGCTAGAATTATTGATACGGGTCGTAGATGTACCCCTGCTGCGACTGGTTGGGCCACGAGTCCCAAGCTTCCCCTTGCTGCTGTTGTCCCTCCCAAGCAGGGTTGTATCCCTGCTCATCCTCATGCTCCTGCTCATCCTCATCCTGCTGCTCTCCTTCTTCATCTTCCTCTTGGTCAAGCTGGAGTTCAGCCATGATCTCCATCACTTGGTCCTTGGTGAGGATCCAAGTGTCCTTCTCCATAATCGAGAAGGCTTGGGGACATGGCAACAAAATTTGCTCACCCTGTGCATCACCAAGATAACCAAACTGATATGCTCGGAGCCTCCGGTTAGCTTGGTAAACACCAAGGAATCCACAAGCAGTTAAATATTTGATGTCCATAAGCTTGGAACCATCAACATATTGCATAATAGGTAATGTAATTTTAATGCATGGATAAGGTGGGTTACCAATCCACCAATGCGAATATCACCTTTCGTCTTGTTGCTTTGTTGGCGAAAATGCTAGATGAGTACAGCTGTAGGATTGGGGATTTGTGGTGCAGTGGGAAAGAGAGCCTTGGTGATCATTGCCATGTCCGCATTGGCCATGGAACCGGTATCACCTCTTCCCAATAGTATGTTAGCGAGGAACAAGGCGTAGTAGAGAATTTTTAGGTTCTGACTGGTGGACATCTTCTTCTGGTAGAAGTCGGTGCCACCATTAACAGAAATAGCCTCCCAAGTTTCTCCGCTTGTGACACTATAGAGGTTAGTAACAGTTGGCTCCCCAACATGAGGGAAATTGAAAGCATCGCAAAATTGTTCAAAAGTTATTTCATAGTGCTGTTGGTTCATGGTGAAGATTATTGTGCAACCATTACCTTTCTCCCTGTGGTCGTCGTAGAAGGAGGAAAGGAACTCATAGGTAAGCTCGGCGTAGGTGTCGTGGCTTGCGTAGCCAAGTATTGTTAGCCCGGCCTTGTTACACATGAGGTTGAAGTCCGCCTTCAGCCTAACGTGTGGGAAGCACCCTCCTTGATGAAACTTTGGCTAACTTGGGGTTGCGCTCGACTCGGGACCCTGAGCCCTCACCATGTTTGCGCTTGCTCTGGCGAAAGATGTTACCGATTTTGTTCATCTTGATGCACTGAAAAATTTCACCATAAAACCTTGGGAATATAGTTTCTACATGATATATGAATGATCCTACATGGAAAAATTAAATCCTAACGTGAGAAATCAATAGGAAAAAAATAAGCTTGAGTTCATCCACTAGATCAATGCGAGAGTTTCAACCATGGAAATCTAAAAATAAAGCATGGATAGGGACAGAAATATACCGCTCTGTTGATTCCCCTACTGAAACAAATGAAATTCGCAAAGAATCAAGAGTTCTAGGTGGGTTTTGAGAGGTTTGGAGAGAGAATATGAGAGAAATAACGAGGAAGGAGAAGAAACCTAGCCGTCCTGGCCTGATTTTGTGGTCACGCCGAACTATACGATCGGAACTATACGAGCGGGATATGTTGTTCCGCTCGTATAGTTGCGGCGGCGCCGCCAACTAGGATTTCTTTATGCAAAATGCAACTATACGAACGCAACTATACGGCCGGATCACAAGGATCCCGCTGTATAGTTGGTCGTTAAACTGTCTGTATGCTCGAAATAAATTTTCTAAAGCAGGCATCGATATCTCTACAACCGGAACTATACGGCCAGGATTTTTATTCCCGCCGTATAGTTGGTCGTTAAACCGTCAGTACCCTCAAGACATAATTCTAAAATAGGCATCGATATCTGTACGACCGGAACTATATAGCCGGAATTTTTATTCCCGCCGTATAGTTGGTCATTAAATTCTCTGTGTCTTCGAAGAAAATTTGTTGATGGCATAGATATCTATACGACCGGAGCTATATGGCCGGAATTTTTATTCTCGCCATATAGTTGGTCGTTAAACCATCAGTAGTCATCAAAAAAATTATATTTCTTCGAGAATACCTTCTTATCCCGAAACTTAGCGAAATACCTTATTTTTGACAGAAAAATGACAGTAGAAACTGTCGACCAACATTTGTGTATGAAGAGCAAAATTTTAGTTTTTGTAGATAAAAACTCAAAATTTTATTTTTATTCTCATTCTATACTCATTCAATCGATGTTTCTACTACTTTTTGACAGCTGCATCTTCACGGGCACGCTTCCGCAAGAATGTCTATGAAAAAGTTGTAGGAAATGCAATGAACTTTTTATTCTTTATTTTATTTTATTGATGAGATGGGTTAACTCCCATTAAGCATTTTATTAAGAATGGTTGAGTAACTCAACCCATTCTCTGTTCTCTAATTCTTACCTTGGGTTGCCCCTTATCAAAGGCACTTACCACATGAACTCGTTTTGCCGGTAGAATATATCTTTCTCCTGCTTCTAGCTTCTTTGGAAAATACTGGATGATTTCAGCATCATAAACATTGAAGATTATCTTTCCCTTAGCACAATCAACGGATGATCCTATAGTACTAAGGACAAGGCTTCCAAGTATTATGGATAATTTTTCATCTTCTGGCATCTCAAGAATAAAAAAATCAGTGGGAATAACATGCTCATCTATTCTAAGTAGAACATCCTCAATCATACCAATGGGTTGTTTAGTGGACTTGTCAACCATCTGTAAAGTGATAGTAGTAGGAGAATACTCCCCTAGTCCTAACCTTTTATAGAGGCAGTATGGCATTACACTAACTCCTGCACCTAGATCACACAAGGCATTGTGAATATCAGTTTTGCCTATTGAGCATGAAATAGTTGGTATTCCGGGATCTCCAGATTTAGACAATAGCTTCCCATTAGCAGGATAACTAGTTACCATGGCAATAGCTTTAGTTCTTTATTTCTTTCTACTAAGAATATCACGGAGGAATTTAGAATAGGTAGGAACTTTGATTGCATCTGCAAATGGAATTTCCAGGCGAAGGTCACTAAGTGCATTTATAAAAGAATCATAAATTACATGATCTGGTGCTTTCTTTTTTGATCTGGATAAGGAAGTTTTTTCTCACCTGACTTATTCTTGTCTTTTACCTTTTGTGGGGGGTCATGATCTTTTGTTGCTTTCTTTTATTGTTGCTTATCGGTTTTCTTCTTTTCTACTACAACAACTTCATCTTCCTTGATTATCCCTTTTTCTTCTCTTGGACCAACCGTCTCTACATCAGAGTTATAACGGTCATCATGTGCAACATTTTGGCCCTCCTTGGTTTGATCTTGTGTTTCTTGGGCAGTTTCATCTTGAGGATCCACCAATGTATCATTTTCTTGGCTTGCTTCGAGCAAGGCTTTTTTCCTTTCGCTCTTTTTCAGCTTCATATTCTGGTGGTCCTAGTGGTCCTGTAACAATTGCACCTCTTCTTGTGACAACATTAGTAGAGACAGGAATATCTTTATCATCTCGAAGAAAATTTTGATAACCGGATGCTATTTGTTCACACTGGATTTCAATCATACTAAGATACTTGTGAAATAATTTTATTTCTTGGCCAATCTCATCATAATTTTCTGTGAGTTCCGCCAAAATCTTTTTGTGTTTTTGAAAGTGCTTATGCAGGTTAGTATGAGATTTTGCTTGTCGATGTTTTAATTCTTGAAAAACTTTTCTAGTTTCATCTTATTCAGTTAAAACTTGTAACAAATCTACTTTGTTTTTCTTAACAAGTTCAGAAGGTATACCTTTTTCCTTCATAGTTTTGCATACTTCGGGCATAAGATCGGGAGTTATCTGAAGTATCCCTTTTTCTAGCTTAGTGCCAAAATCAGGATTATATAAAGAATCATTCTTAGCCCTTGTAGACATCAATTCCAAACATTCTTTAATAGTTAAAGTATTTATCATTCCTCCTGCTGAGAAGTCAAGCAACTCTCTACATTGAGTACTGAGACCGTGGTAAAATAAATGGCAAATAGTTGATTCAGAATAGCCATGATTGGGAATGCTATTGATCATTCCAAGGAATCTATCCTAGGCTTGTGGGTAGTTTTCTCCCATGTTCTGACTAAAGTTGCCTATATTCTTTCTTAGTTCGATTACCTTTTTAAAAGGATTAAACCTATTTATGAATTTAACAATGCAGTTTTCCCAGCATTTAATGTAATGGCGAGGGAGAGAATATAACCAGTCTAGAGCCTTACCTTTAAGAGACCAACAAAATAATTTTAGACGAGAGAAATCTATTGGCAAACCTTTTGGTCCAAGAGATGTTATCACATCATCAAACTCTCTAAGATGCCTTCCTAGGTTTTCATCTTCCCTTCCATTGAAAGCTTTTCCTACAAAATTTTAATAATTCCACCATCAAATCAATATTCTCTGACTCTAGGATTAGGGAATTCTATTGGTTGTTTAAGAAATTCAGAACTTGGAGCACTATATTCTCTAAGAGTTTTCACAGGTTTCATGGGAGTTGTCCTGTAAATAGACATGATTTCCATAATATCACTCAGTTTTTCAACTTCGACTTTATTCGATCTTAAAAGTTTTTCAATAATTTCTTCGCGCCTTTGAGCAGGCACGCGCTCAATATAATCCGGTAGATAGGTCATACCAGAGCGTGTAGACCCTTTGTCTCCTAGGGAGAACATTTTGTAGTAGAAACACCTGAAATGTCAAAAGACAAACACTTGGCGCTTAGCTCCCCAGCAATAGCGCCAGAAAATAGCTTGATGGTTGCAAGTGCACAAATCGTTTGTAGCTAGTTTCAAAGTATATATATCGATCCCACAGGGAGCCCAAAGGTAAGTGCTTATGAATGAAGTCTCTGTCACACCCAAAGTTGTCACAGGTCTTCGAGTGATTTTACTACAAGTGTTGAAATGAGAATGGAGTTTAGATTAAACTGGGTGTATTAAATAAAACTAAAAAGGTAAACTTCATAAATATAAAGCATAAAAGTAAATAACGATTCGATTGTTTTGTTGTTTTCTGCAGATGACAAAAGAAGGCGCAGGGAGATTCAGTTCACGGTGATAGTGACTGTGCTAGGTGGACTAATGATAAATGTAACAACTATAATCTTATAAGTATATGTGTAGGCGAGCAACCCATAATTACCTGTAACTCCTCTTGGTAGATTTCATCTCAACTTCAATAATCCTACTAGTCTATTACCAAAACCATGGTCAGACAATAGACGATTAAGACCCTTCAGGTCGCTTAGCGATTAAGCTCCTTGGATCGGACTAATGTAATAAGCACGGTGGTTCCTCGTTATCCTCGAGTCTACTAGTTTTCCATTGATATCCCCGTGTCACTCAGGGGTTGCCGGTCTGCTAGCGAACAAGATCCTATCTATGTAGAACAAAGCATCATGTTGTTTGGCCCTTAATAGGACAACAAGCATTAGGCATCCCATAGATAGTCAAGCACACATAATATAGTAATTATAATCAATCACAAGCTAATGGAAATATATGAAGGCACATCACATCTCACCAATCCCTTACATCTCCCACGCCCAAGGAACTTACTCACACATGAGAGAAGAACGGATCATTGATATAATTAAATAAAGGGAATTCTTCTTGATATTACCATGGAGATCCACAATAACAATAGGAAAGTATCCAACACAATTCAAGATAGGAAGAAGCAATCTCAAACCCTAGTCTTGCAAGGTGAAGATCCCTCTCTCTCTCTCCAGTACAAGTAATGTCTATGGGGGTGTATTGGCTAGGAGGTCGAAGATCGTGGAGCGAGATGAAGAACGTCTTCCCCTTCTTCTCCGGATCTCTTCTTCTCCCTTCTGAATGGGATGGCGTATGTTGTGTCGTGTTTTTGCGTAAGGCCTCTTCACGAAAGTTGTCACTTTTGACAAGGTAGAGGCAACGATAACTATACAGCAGGAACATTTTTTCGGCCATATAGTTGCTTGTTAAAGCCTCTGTATGCTCCCCTCGAGTGCTTCCAAAGAGAGACTTGCTTGTTTTCACCTGAATATTGTGTTTCTTTAGTTAAAACCTTTTGTTGATGTTCAGAACCTGAAACACACATTAAAAACCAAGTTTTATTCGCTACCGAAGTATTAGCGTTCGATAAAGCTAGAAAATGATCAAATTCGGGAGAAACCCATCAATTAAAACCATCAAAAATGTGTCAAATCTCACAGCTATCAGGGAGAAGCAACTTAATGCCTTTGCACAACTGAAGCAAATCATGACAAGAGCACATGTGTTAGCACTGCAAAACTACAAAAAGCCCTTTGTGCTAGAGGCAGATGCTTGCGGGTATGTGCTAGGAGTTGTGCTCATGTAGAAACACAAGCCTATTGCTTTTATGAGCAAGGCTATTGGCCCAAAGCTGCTGCAATGTCAACTTATGACAAGGAAGCATTGGCCATTGCAGAAGCCATCAAGAAATGGAAACACTACTTTGTAGGATCCTCATTAATTATTAGAATTGACCAACAAAGTTTGAAATACCTACAAGAGCAGAAACTGACAAAGGGCATTCAACATAAATTTATGGTGAAGCTACTTGAGTATGATTATAAAATAGAATACAAGAGAGGAAGAGAAAATAAGGTTGTTGATGCCTTATCCAAAGCTCTAGAAAATCAGTACATGATGGCCATCACTACTGCTCTTCCCAAATGGATACAAGATGTCACTGCAAGTTATGATAATGATGATTATTGCAAGGAGTTAATTACCAAGCTTTCAGTAGATGCATAAGTAGCAGCAAATTATACTCTAAAGAATGGAATACTGAGGTACAACCAGAAGGTAGTGGTAGGGAAAATTCTGAACTCAGGACACAGATTATTTGCTCTATGCATGACTCTGTCTTGGGAGGGCACTCTGGTCAAGCCACCACCTAACAAAGAGTGAAATTAGTGTTCCATTGGACTGGCCTAAAAATGTATGTAATTGCTTATGTCAAAGAGTGTGCAACTTGCCAGAATAACAAGGCTGAGCACACCCCATGCCCTAGATTATTGCAACCCCTGAAAGCTCTTGACAGAGCATGGACCCATGTGTCAATGGATTTTATAGAAAGGCTGCCTAAATTAGAAGGGAAGGATGTGATCCTTGTGGTAGTGGATATATTCATAAAAATGGCTCACTTATTGCCTTTGAGCCACCCATTCACTGTGAAGTAAGTGGCAGAAACTTATGTGGATCAAGTAACCAAGTTACATTGACCTCCCTCTATCAGAGCAACTGATAGGGATAGGATATTCACTAGTGGGCTTTGGAAGGATCTGTTCAAATCCTTGGGAGTTAAATTAGACCTGAGCATAACCTAGCATCCACAAACTGATGGTCGGACAGAGAGAGTGAACCAATGCCTTGAGGGATATCTCAAGTGCATGCCATTTGACAATCCTAGGAAATGGATGTCATGGCTTACATCAGCTGAGTGGTGGTACAACACCAGCTATCACTCATCATTGAAAATGACACCTTTCCAGGAATTATATGGGTTTACTCCCCTATAGTTTACTGAAGTGGTCTTACCTAACAATCCTAATGAAGAAGCTGCAGGTTTGCTATAGAGGAGGCAGTTGGCTAATGAACTCATCAAGGACAACCTAGTGAAGGCACATGACAGAGCCAAGAAGTGTTGACAAACATAGGAAAGAAAGAGAGTTTATTGTGGGAGACATGGTGTACCTCAAGGTACAACCCTACAGGCACACCTCTTTGAGTCTGCATAGGTCCTTGAAATTACATTCCAAGTACTATGGACCATACCGAGTCCTAGCAAGAGTGGGATAAGTAGCATACAGATTGTTATTACCTGAGGAATGTCAGCTACATCCTACATTCCATGTGAGTCAACTCAAAAAACACCTAGGTAGGAAGGTGATTCCTAGTACTGAACTGCCTCTAGTGGATGCTGCTAGAAACATCAAAGTCTATCCTGAGACCAGAATCCAAAGGAGGACTATCCCAAGGAACAATGAGCCGGTGGTATAGTGGCTAATCAGATGTACCAATCTACCCACCGGAGATGCTACTTGGGAGGATGCAGATTTTGATAGAAAAATCTTCCCCGGTTTCCGCACTTGAGGACAAGTGTGATCTTCAGGAGGGAGCAATCGTCATGACCCGACATTCTCAAGCCTGAACCCGAACACTAGCTATTCTCCGTCAGTTAACGAATGGTCCTGATGAAGAGATACCGGTTTGATTATGAAGATCGTAAGGGCCTTATTCGTCTGATGTCAGCAAACGGCTCCCGTCGTTCCCCTTATTCTTTCTAGCATCTCTATTACTTTAGTTGTTGGCTGTGAAGATTCTGTCCAACCGAGCTTAGGTATAAAGCTAGTGGTGGGTGAGTTGTAATGGTTATCTATCCAATTATCAAGTAAAACAAACCCTAGACGCCGCCGTTGCTCGGGGCGATCTCTATTTTGTCACATATTGATGGGTTCGTAGCATGGAAAACAAAAAATTTCTATCGCAAGAACGAACAAAACCCAGATATAATCTAGACAAAAGCCAAGATCTAATCTATTAGACATGAGCAACGAGATAGATCGGTACTAACCCTCATAGAACCGAAAAGGTTACGAGATTAGATCTCGTGGATGATGTAGTCGATCACTTGCTGATCTCAAGATCGTGTGGACCGCCGCGTTCCGGCAGCGCTTCCGCAGACGGTCACACGTCGCGAGTCGGCGCACCTTCCTCTCCCCGTTCCAACGAGCAGCGGAGGTAGTAGATCTTCTCCACGGAATCCCAGTAGCACGACGGCGTGGTGGTGGTGGTGGAGGTGAGAATTCTGCAGGGCTTCGCCTATGCCTGTGCAGAAGAAAGGTGGAGGAGAGAGGCGGCTGAGATTGGTTGTTATGAGAGGAGGGCAAGAGGGGGCGCCCCCTCCCTTCTATTTAAGGGAGGGAGGCGCGCCTGGGGAGGAGGAGTCCTAGTAGGACTCCTCCTTGGGTCAAGGCGGGTGGGGGAGGAATCCTCCTCCCCCACGAATCCGTGTCTTGCCCCACTTGGTCTCCTTGATCCCTTTCTTGGTTTTCAAGTAAACCCCAAGAAATCCTCTAGAACCTTCTAGAACATTCCGAAACCTTCTAGAATCTCCACACAAACACTCCGGAACATTTCCTAACTTAGAAAATGATCCCCAATATATGAATCTTATTCTTCGGACCATTCCGGATCTCTTCGTGATGTCCCGGATCCATTCCGAGACTCCGAACAACATTCGGTCTCCAACGCAAATTCCATATCTACTTAAAACAACTTCGAACCTTAAGTGTGTCACCCCTACGGTTCGTGAATATGCAGACATGATGAAGACACCTCTCTGATCAATAACCATCAGCGGGATCTGGAGATCCATAACGGCTCCCACATACTCAACGATTACTTCGTGATCGATAGAACCATTTAACATACAAAACCAATTCCCTTTGTCACGCGATATTCTACTTATCCGAGGTTTGATCGTCAGTATCTTCATACCTAGTTCTTCCTCATTCGATAAGTACTCTTTACTCATTCCATGTTATGTCATCCCTTGTGACCCAGTCACATGCTTGCAAGCTATCTAGATGACATTCCACCGAGAGGGCCCAGAGTATATCTATCCGTCATATGGATGGACAAATCCCAATATTGGTCTATGCGCTTCAACACATACTTTCGTAATACCCAATGACACCTTTATAACCGCCTTATAAAGCGGCGTTTGATGTCATCAAAGTACCCATCCAGTGATGCTGATTAACATAACCTCATGGTCGAAGGATTAGGTTACTATGTATTTCAAAGCTTACAGCAATACAAACTTAATGACTTGATCTTATGCTACGCTTACTATGGGTGTGTGTCCATCACATCATTCTCCTAATGATATAACCTTGTTATTAATCACATCCAATGTCCATGATCAGGAAACCATGATCATCAATCAATCAACAAGCTAGTTCAACAAGAGGCTTACTAGGGACTCTTTTATGTTTACAAAACACACAAGTATTAGTGTTTCCTAATAATACAATTATAGCATGGGATGTAAACTTTCATCATAAACACAAAGATACAATAATAACCACTTTTATTATTGCCTCTTGGGCATATCTCCAACAGTCTCCCACTTGCACTAGAGTCAATAATCTAGATTACATGGTAATATACCTAACACCCATGGCGTTCTGGTGTTGGTCATGCTTTTCTCTAGGGAGAGGTTTAGTCAACGGATATGCTACATTCAGATCAGTGTGTACTTTGCAAATCTTTATGTCACCATCTTGGACATACTCGCGAATAACATGGAACCGTAGCTTGATGTGCTTCAGCTTGCTATGTGACCTTGGCTCCTGTGCATTAGCTATGGCACCTGTGTTGTCACAGTAGATGGCCATCGGGTCCAACGACCGGGAACCACGCCAAGTTCAGCAATGAACTCCTTCATCCATATGGCTTTTGTGCAGCCTCCAAGCAGCTATGTATTCCGATTCTTGAAGATTTCGCCACAACGCTCGCTTGGCACTCCTCCACCACTGCGACCATTCAAAATAAATACGTATCCAGACTATGACTTTGATTCATCTGGATCGGTGTTCCAACTAGCATCAGTGTAACCATTTACAACAAGTTGTTCATCACCTCCATAAGAAAGAACCATATCCTTAGTCCTATTCAGGTACTTTAGGATATTCTTGACCGCTGTCCAGTGTTCCATTCCAGGATCACTTTGATATCTGCTAGTCAAACTAACAGCATGTGCTATATCCGGTCTTATACACAGCATGGCATACATGATAGAACCTATGGCCGAGGCATAGGGAATTTTATTCATCTTTTCTCTATCTTCGCGTGCCGGACTTTGAGTTTTACTCAAGGTCTTACCTGACAACATGGGCACGAACCCTTTCTTGCTCTCTTCCATTCTAAACTTCTTTAGAACTTTGTCTAAGTATGTACTTTGTGAAAGCGCTATTAGGTGTCTTGATCTATCTCTATAAATCTTGATGCCTAGAATATATGCCGCCAAGATCCTTCATCGAAAAACTATTATTCAAATAGGTTTTGACGCTATTAAGAAGTTCTATATCATTCCCAATCAACAATATGTCATCTACATATAGTACTAGGAATGCTACAGAGCTCCCACTCACTTTCTTGTAAATACAAGCTTCTCCATAAGTTTGTATAAATCCAAAGTTTTGATTACTTTATCAAACGTTGATTCCAATTCGGGATGCTTGCTTCATCCATAAATGGAGCGCTGAAGTTTGCATACCTTGTCGAGATCTTTAGGATCGACAAAACCCTTGGGTTGTACCATATACAACTCTTCCTCAATGTCACCATTAAGGAACGCTTTTGACATCCATCCGCCAAATTTCATAATCGAAATATGCAGCAATTGCTAACATAATCCTCACAGACTTTAGCTTCGCTACTGGTGAGAAAGTCTCATCGTAGTCAACTCCTTGAATTTGTTGGAACCCTTTCGCGACAAGTCGAGCTTTACAGACGATAACATTACCATCAAGATCTGTTTTTCTTTGAAAATCCATTTGTTCTCGACAGCCTTACGGCCATCCGGTAAGTCCACCAAAGTCCATACTTGGTTTTCGTACATGGATCCCATTTCGGATTTCATGGCTTCTAGCCATTTGTCGGAATCTGGGCTCACCATAGCTTCTTCATACGTCGCAGGGTCATCAGTGTTGTCCACTAACATGACGTTCAAGGTAGAGTCATACCACCAGAGTGGTACGAACCTCGTTGACTGCAAGGTTCGAGTAACTTCGCTCAAGTTTCATGATCATCATCATTAGCTTCCTCTCCGGTTGGTGCAGCGGCACAGAACATCTTCCCGCTGCGCTACTCTCAACTCCGAAAGAAGGTTCAACAACCTCGAGTTCTACTTTCCTTCCAAATACTTCTTTCGAGAGAAATTCTTCCGTAAGGATCCATTCTTAGCAACGAAAACTTTGTCTTCGGATCTATGATAGAAGGTATACCCAATTGTTTCTTTAGGGTATCCTATGAAGACGCATTTCTCCGCTTTGCGTTCAAGCTTATCAGGCTGTAACTTCTTTACATATGCTTCGCAACCCCAAACTTTAAGGAACGACAACTTAGGTTTCTTTCCAAACCACAATTCATACGGTGTCATTTCAACGGATTTAGATGGTGCCCTATTTAAAGTGAATGCGGCTGTCTCTAAAGCATAGCCCCAAAATGATAACGGTAAATCTGTAAGAGACATCATAGACCAACCATATCTAAGAGCGTTCGACACGACGTTCGGACACACCATTACGCGTGGTGTTCCGGCGGTGTCAATCGTGAAAGTATTCCACATTTCTTTAAATGCATGCCAAACTCATAACTCAGATATTCACCTCATGGTCGTAACGCGTAAACTTAATCTTCTTGTTATGATGATTTTCCACTTCACTTTGAAATTCCTTAAACTTCTCGAAAGTTTCGGATTTATGTTTCATAAAGTAAACATATCCATATCTACTCAAGTCATCCGTGAAAGTGAGAACATAAAAATATCCACCACGCGATGCTACACTCATTGGACCGCACACATCAGTATGTATTATTTCCAATAAGTCTGTAGCTTGCTCCATTATACCAGAGAATGGAGTCTTAGTCATTTTTCCCATTAGACATGCTTCGCATCTTTCAAGTGATTCAAAATCAAGTGATTCAAGAAGTCCATCAGAATGGAGTTTCTTCATATGCTTCACTCCAATGTGACCAAGACGACAGTGCCACATGTATGTAGAATTATATTCAATTTTATTCGTTTAGCATCTATGTTGTGAACATGTGTATCACTACTATCGAGATTCAATAAGAATAAACCATTCATCTCAGGTGCATAACCATAAAAGATATTACTCATATAAATCGAACAACCTTTATTCTTAGACTTAAAAGAGTAACCGTCTCGCAATAAACAAGATCCAGATATAATGTTCATGCTTAACGCAGGCACCAAATAACAATTATTTAAATTTAAAACTAATCCCGATGGTAGATGTAGAGGAGCGTCGATTTCGATCACATCAACCTTGGAGCCATTTCCAACGCGCATCGCCACCTTGTCTCTTGCCAGTGTTCGTTTATTCCGCAGCTCCTGTTTCGAGTTACAAATATGAGCAACCGAACCAGTATCAAATACCCAGGCACTACTACGATTACTAGTAAGATACACATCTATAACATGTATATCGAATATACCTTTCTTCTTGATGTTGCCGTTCTTCAGATCCGCCAGGTACTTGGGGCAGTTACGCTTCCAGTGACCAGCACCCTTGCAGTAGAAGCACTCAGTTTCAGGTTTAGGACTAGCCTTGGGCTTCTTAGCAGGTGCGGCAGCTTTCTTGCCGTCCTTCTTGAAGTTGCCCTTGTTTTTAGGCTTGCCCCGTTTCTTGAAATTGGTGGTCTTATTGACCATCAACACTTGGTGTTCCTTCATGATCTCCACTTCAGCAGTTTTCAGCATGGACGATAGTTCAGGCAACGTCTTGTTCATGCAGTGCATATTGTAGTTCATCACAAAGTTCATGTAACTTGGTGGCAGCGATTGGAGGACACGATGAATCCCCAATTCATTAGGAATCGGTATCCCCAACTCTCGGAGTTTGTTTGCGTGCCCAGACATGGTGAGCACGTGCTCGCTAACGGAGCTACCCTCTTCCATCTTGCAGGTAAAGAACTTTTCGGAAGCTTCATAGCTTTCCATGGCCGCGCGAGTCTCAAAAATGAGTTTGAGCTCCTTAATGATCTCAAACAGGTCATGGTGCTCAAAACGCTTTTGAAGCTCCGATTCTAAACCGTACAGGATGGCACACTGAACTGTGGAGTAGTGATGTTTCCGAGTGGCATAAACATTCTTTACGTCATCGGTGGCATCTTCTGCAGGTGGGTCACCTAGCGGTGCTTCGAGCACATAGGTCAACTGACCAGCCCTGAGGCCGATCTTCAGTCCACGGAACCAGTCCGTGAAATTGCTTCCATTGTTCTTAAGCTTTTCTTTCTCTAGGAACGCATTGAAATTGATGGAAACATTCGCCATAATCTACAACAAATTTGCAAGTAGTTTAGACTAAGTTTATGATAAATAGTGTTCAAATTTAATTCTTAAATTAACTAGGTGAACTCCCACTCAAAACAATATCCCTCACGTTGTCTTAGTGATTACACGAACCAAATCCACTACACCAAGTCCGATCATCATGTGAGATGATGTAGCTTCATCGGCGAACAATCTTCATGTTCATCATATCAATCATATGACTCATGCTCTACCTTTTGGTATTCCGTGTTCCGAGACCATGTCTGTACATGCTAGGCTCATCAAGATTAACCTTAGTTTCCGCATGTGCAAATCTGGCTTGCACCCGTTGTATGCACACGTAGAGTCTATCACACCCGATCATCACGAGATGCTTCAAAACGACGAGTCTTAGCAACAGTGCCAACTAAGGACGAACACTTTATTACTTGATATTTAGTGAGAGGGATCATCTTATAATGCTACCGTCGTGATCTAAGCAATACAAGATGCATAAAGGATTAACATCACAGGAAATTCATAATTAGTGTGATATGATATGGCCCTTTCTTCTTATGCCTTTGATCTCCATCTCCAAAGCACGAACATGATCTCCATCATCACCAAAGATTAAGGCCAAGGTCCGTGGCGCCGCTTCATGGTTGTCCAGATCACTAGCAACTATTACAACTACTTGGAACAAAGCTATTACAAGATAAATCGACACGCAGGTCTTAAGAATTAAAGACAACCATTAGTTCTCCCGCTGCCATATTACAACAAGGATCATTGCATACATCAAATACAATCACAATCACATGTAGGCCATATCACATCACAAAACCCCTGCAAAAACAAGTTAGATGCCTCTAATTTTCTTTGCAAGTTTTACGTGGCTTGGGCTTTCGAATAAGAACGCATCTTACCTACGAAACTGAACCACAACGTTGATACAAGTGCTATCAAGTGCAAAGTGTAGATTTGATCTATACTATGATGGGAGAGACAGACACCCGCAAAGCCACTTGTGCAAAGCAAGTTGCACGTCAAGCGTGGAGCAAGTCTCATGTACGATGACATGTAATGTTAGCCCGAGCCGCTTCATCCCACCATATCGCAAGATGCAAAGTACACACATAGCAAAAGACGACACGAGCACCAACGCCCACAACCTCATTGTGTTCTACTCGTGCAATAGATCTACGCATAGACAAGGCTCTGATATCACTTATGGGTTCGTAGCATGGAAAACAAAAAATTTCTACCGCAAGAACGAACAAAACCCAGATCTAATCTAGACAAAAGCCAAGATCTAATCTATTAGACATGAGCAACGAGATAGATCGGTACTAACCCTCGTAGAACCGAAAGCGTTACGAGATTAGATCTCGTGGATGATGTAGTCGATCACTTGCCGATCTCAAGATCGTGGACGATCCTTCCGCCCTGCGTTTCGGCGCTTCACAGACGGTCACACGCATGAGTCGGCGGACCTTCCTCTCCTGTTCCAAAGCAAGCGGAGGTAGTAGATCTTCCACGGAATCCCAGCAGACGACGGCGTGGTGGTGGTGGAGGTGAGAATTCTGCAGGCTTCGCCTATGCCTGCAGAACAAAGGTGGAGGAGAGAGGGCTGAGATTGGTTGTTATGAGAGGAGAGGGGGCGCCTCCCTTCTATTTAAGGGAGGGAGGCGCGCCTGGGGAGGGGGAGTCCTAGTAGGACTCCCCTCCTTGGGCCGACGGTGGGAAGGGGGGAGGAATCCTCCTCCCCCACGAATCCGTGTCTTGCCCCACTTGGTCTCCTTGATCCCTTTCTTGGTTTTCAAGTAAACCCCAAGAAATCCTCTAGAACCTTCCAGAACATTTCGAAACCTTCTAGAATCTCCACACAAACACTCCGGAACATTTCCTAACTTAGAAAATGATCCCCAATATATGAATCTTATTCTTCGGACCATTCCGGATCTCCTCGTGATGTCCCGGATCCATTCCGAGACTCCGAACAACATTCGGTCTCCAACGCAAATTCCATATCTACTTAAAACAACTTCAACCTTATGTGTCACCCTACGGTTCGTGAATATGCGAACATGATGAAGACACCTCTCCAATCAATAACCATCACGGATCTCGAGATCCATAACGGCTCCACATACTCAACGATTACTTCGTGATCGATAGAACCATTTAACATACGAAACCAATTCCCTTTGTCACGCGATATTCTACTTATCCGAGGTTTGATCACGTATCTTCATACCTAGTTCTTCCTCACATCGATAAGTACTCTTTACTCGTTCCATGTTATGTCATCCCTTGTGACCCAGTCACATGCTTGCAAGCTATCTAGATGACATTCCACCGAGAGGGACCAGAGTATATCTATCTGTCATATGGATGGATAAATCCTAATCTTGGTCTATGTGCTTCAACACATACTTTCAGAATATCCAATGACACCTTTATAACCGTCCAGTTACGAAGCGGCGTTTGATGTCATCAAAGTACCCATCCGGTGATGGTGATTAACATAACCTCATGGTCGAAGGATTAGGTTACTATGTATTTCAAAGCTTACAAGAATCTGAACTTAATGACTTGATCTTATGCTACGCTTACTATGGGTGTGTGTCCATCACATCATTCTCCTAATGATATAACCTTGTTATTAATCACATCCAATGTCCATGATCAGGAAACCATGATCATCAATCAATCAACAAGCTAGTTCAACAAGAGGCTTACTAGGGACTCTTTTATGTTTACAAAACACACAAGTATTAGTGTTTCCTAATAATACAATTATAGCATAGGATGTAAACTTTCATCATAAACACAAAGATATAATAATAACCACTTTTATTATTGCCTCTTGGGCATATCTCCAACACATATTTCTCATCCAATTGCTCTGCTTTTTCTCACCTCATGTCTTGAATTCAATGTGATTTATCCTCTATATTCTTGTGAGGGTGACAAGAACAAAGGGAACACTCTTGTGTGCCTAAATATATACTGAACTGGAGGTGACTGGAGTCCGTAGAAGAGAATGTCAAGAGTCTGAATCGAGAACTAAAGAAGAAGAAAGTAACCTTCCTTACCTCCTACCTAGAATCGTCGAAAGCCGAATCGAGATCGAGAGCGGCGGCATCTTCCGAGAAGTGGCAGGGCGGCGGTGGCCGAGGAGTGGCAGGGGCGGAGCGAGCCGGGGAGGACACGGGCTTGGTCGGGCATGGGCCCATGACTGGCACTGGGTATCATGGGGGAAGATAGGAAGCAAATCCTATATGCCGACCAGGCCGGCTCATACCGCGCGCCACACAACCCCGTGCGACATGGACCGACCCAGTTTGCCGTTTTCCTATTTTTTCGTCTTCTATTAATCCTTTTCATTTTTCTGTTTCCTTTTTTGAACAATTCCTTTTTATTTTCTAGGTTTGCTTTTCGAATTTCTTTAGATTTTTAAATTTCTTCGAATTTCTTAGATTTTTGCATCTCTTATTTTCTATTCTAGGCCCGCTTTTTCGTTTAGATTTGGAAATTTGATTAGATTTAGAAAAATGTTTAGTTTTTGAAAAGTCTCTGGATTTTAAAAAGAGAAAAAATATATCTTTGTACTGATGGGCCGTGGCCCAAGTAAGCCTGCAGGGCGGAAGGGATGTGTGGCGTCCCGTATATGCCGACCAGATCGACATATAGGAGAGAAGTTGAATAGATCCAAACTTGGCCAACAAGCCGGGCGAGCACGGCACACGAACACCTCCTTCACGTGCCTTGCCTAGAATGGCGACTTGGCTAGGCGATCCGATCCGACCCGCGGCATGTTAGGCACGTGGGATCGATTTTGGCTCGTGTTGGTGAAAAATAACTCTAAAAATAGAAAAAAATAAAATAGAAAATAGAAAATAGAAAATAGTAAAACATTAGTAGAATGAGGCAAGACGTTGTATGGAATAAAAAGTGAGACTTAATAGTGACCGCATAGAAAAATGTCTTTAACACGGTTACTGGAACATCACAAAATAGACATAGATCATAGAGTTTGTGACCTCAAAGCAGACAGAAATTTACTGGGATATGTACACAGTAAGACATCAACTATTTTATAGTACACTAACAGGTCTGAGATGAAAGTGCCAACATATATGAGATTCCCATCAATGTTCACCGCAGAGGTGAGCCTGGCACTAGATTAAGATTTAATGTTTCAGCCACCGTACAAATCAAAAGGAGGTCAACACACATGCACTAGTATAGATCAGGCTTTCGAACATGGTGAAAATCATTCTTCACACACAACGCTCGCTGCCTAATGGTGGGAAATGAGCCTCTACTGTAGATAATCTAGTTTTCTTGGTTGCGTCTTTATTATTGTGAGAAGCTTCGCACGCGTTTTCTCAAGACTCGATGATTTCAATACGAACCTCTTACAGTCGGCTCCTTGAGGTGTAGTTATTTAATTCCTCAGGTGAGGTGTAGTTCTTCACTTTATTAAGTGAAGTGCAATGCCTTTTTATCATAAGAAAACTGCCTATGAATATTCACAATATGAGATTAGCAACTTTTTTGACAAAGTAAATATATTAATATCGTGAAAATACTAATTACACAACCTCTATAATAACGCAGTGCCCTAATGCCAATACAGATGCACGCATCCAAAGAAATAACTAAGAATTGCCAAAAAAAGAAAAGTTTCACCATAGTGATCTATTTCTCGTAACAACAGTCAGACAACATCAGAAATCTGACTTCTCCAATAGCGACATCTATAAGAAGGAAACAGTGCACAAGCATCGTTGTTGCCCGATCATATATCATAGGTTTTCATCCCGGAGGAAAATCCGCACTCTCAAAACAATGCTTCCAACAAGGTCATTGTCAGGCACAACCAATTAAGGCTAGACCATGAGTTTTCACCCTGAAAGTTTAGACACTGAACTTCTCTTGTGCTATCGCCCCCACTTTCTGATGTCGCTGCTACAAGTCACGAATTACCAAACCAATTTCTCATCGTCATCAGGACTCGAACCACCATTACTAGTCCTCATATCTCGACTTTTATGACATTCTCTGCACACTGACTTCACCATGGAACTAAAGACACGTCCTACGATGGAAACAGACTGTGGAGATTTGGCTCGTTCCCTCTGAAACCAAACAGTCATAAAAAGCATGGTTCCGCACGACAGAATCCCATCCGATCCAGAATCTCCAGGCATGCTTTGCCCTTGGGAGTTCGCTGGCGGAGCCTTCCGTAGATCGACACTCCGGCCACATCACTAAAGACGGGGATCAAGCAGATCGACATCTTTACATGAGAGGAACCCTTGGACCACCATCATTCTTAGAACCAAGCCGGCATCCCCCACGCCGCCTACTGGCCTCCACCAGGACCGACCACCGTATACTCCACCGGCAACCCTAAGGCACGTTCCGCAGCATAGGCGACTTGTGTCACCCGAAGCCTCCGCCAAACAACAACACAACTTCGAGCACGCTAGAGGCGAGCCACCACCACGCCGGAGGAGACTGATTGCCTGCAGAAGCACAGGTTCGCCAGAGCACATTTTCGTGGAAGTATTAATTCTAGTTTTTATACCGATCCCAACAAGGAGCATAGACAAGTGTTTAGCAGCGAAATTTCTGTCACACTCAAGATGTCACTTGTCTTGAGTGAATTTACTGCAAGAATTGAGATGAAAGAAGGTGAGTGTGAACGGTTGAGAATTGAGTATTCAGCAGTATTAAAGTACATAATATAAAAGTAAATAGGACTAAGATTGCTTGAGTTTTGTGTAGATGAAAGATTGGACACAGAGAGATACGGTTCATGGTGATAGTGAATGTGCAAGATGGAATAAATGGGATAAACGATTATAATACTTCTTATTAGTGTGCAAGTAGGCGAGCAACCCATATAATAGTCAAAACTCCTCTTGATAGACTAGATTAGCTTTAATGATCCATTTGCATGTTACCACAACCATGGTCGCGCAACAATTAAGGTCATAAGACCAAATCAGGGCTTTAAACTCAGTGGTTCCTTGTTCCACTTGAGTTATACTAGCTCCTCTTTGATATCGGTCATGTCACTCGGGGCTCTTCGATTCACTAGCAAACAAGTTCATGTCTACGAGATCTCAGGATCATGTTGTCTGGACCCTTAAATTAGACAACAAGAATTAGTCGCACAAAGACAATCATTCTCACACAAATAATCACAATGATAATCACAAATATATGGAAATATAGTAGGAACATCACATCTTACCAATTCCCTACATCTCCCATGACTATGGGGGTTTACTCACACATGAGAGGAGAATAACACAATGACATAATCATAATGTAAACAGAGTTGATCATGATATTACCGTAGTAAGCCACAATAAAGGGAAGATCAAATCCAACACAAAGCGAAGTATGAATAGAGTCTCAAACACTAATCTTACAAGTGTGAATTTCTCTCTCTCAATCTAGTGCAAGGAGGATTATGGAGGAGTGGATGATCTAGAGGCTAAATATCTTGGAGACGATCGATGGAATTCTTCTTCTCCTTCAGATCTATTCTTCCTCTGTTCGTGAATTGATGGCAGTGGCTGCAACTGTTTTTTGTTATTTCTTCCTTCATGGAAAGTGCTTATATTGATCAAGCGAAGGCGGTTATAGGTGGTATGGCCGGACCATATGGGAAAGCTCCACTTGAACTGATGCTCGTTAATGCGCTAGAAGCCTCGAATAAAAAATCTCTCGGTTAGGAATTTTCTTGATTTGTTACAATCTACTCATAAATGGCCTTGGATCCAGAATCTAAAACTCACATAAAAACTATAAGGTTTCTCTAACTGGCGATATTAGTGTTAGTTAAAAGATGAAAACCAATGAAACCAAGTGAAAACCAATAGATAATCGTCGATAAAAGTGTCATAATTTGGAGCTATCGACATCCCAAGCATAGTTGTTACTCTCCCTCAAGTGACAAAGTGATAAAGAATTATAGCAACAAATAAAACTTGGGTAGAAAAACTCACAAAATCCGAGGTCACATCGTATTCCATCTTGACAAATCTTGCAACCTTAAACATGATCATACTATATCCGAATGGTTGCACCTAAGTTCGTTTCCTAACCATGTGTAGCTTGCTAGCAAATAAGTCTTAGTCCCTAGAGCAAGTGTCAAAAGTTTTAGTTAGGCTTCTAAATCAAATCTTTTAGCGCCTCTCTTTTAACGAGAGAAAAAACAGGTTTAGCGAGGAATGCTTTGTCAAATTAAGGGTGCTCAAGTAAAGTCAAAAGATATATAACATTGGAGTAGCTCAATAACACTCACTTCAGAAATGGTGACCCTATACCACTCGATCTTTTTTCTTGTTTTTTTAGAACTTCAAATCTTTGGTGGTGGGATGATGCCAAGACTTAGTTAGTTTAATCGATACTAGGTAGACATTGTTCAAAGGATCAAACTTTGCTTATAATGCAGACCCATAAGACCAACACTTTTACCCATCATAGCATTGGCATGCTATATATGTTTAATCAACTAATAGCCAAAATCTGAGATTTAACTCTAGTAGATCGTTTAAAGGCAGGCCAGCGGAGTTGTCAGTCCCATGGGGTGCGACAATGTTGTGAGATGCGCATAAAGCTATATTTAACTTTTAATAAACAAGTCAAGCATTGGCATGCATCTCAACTACCACTAGACATTCATTCCTTCAAATAAATCTTTCTCAGCAAGGCATATCAAATTTAAGTTTCATGAGGTTGAGCATTGCTAAGGTTAAATCCTCAAGATAGGTTCAAGGCACCAAATTCACCTCCTAGATGCTTTCTAAAGTTCTTAAAATTATTGGAGTTGGCTCCAACACAATTTTTTTCAAACTAAAGAGCAATGTTCATAAGTTGAAACTAAAGTAGTGACACACGCATGAGAATAAAATTTATAGGATAACAAGATACGCGGGGAGCGAGACTAGAGTGCAACCGAGCAAATAATAATATGATCATAAATAAACTTACAAGATGAGTGAAGATAATTATGTGATACCTCCTCTCGCTTATTTGGTTTGATACTCAAGTTATCTCCGTACTATATTTCCCATCAATATGTCACTTGAAGTTAATAATATGTGAAAATGAATGGTCGAACATTTTCTTAAATTACGTGTGTTCCTGTTAAACTAAACTCGAGGGAGTAATAAATATTTGTTAAAACCACTCCGTGTAAAGCAAAAATAAATAAAACAATAGTAGATCTTTGGTAGCAAAATATCACAAATATATATACACTAAACAACACATGTATTACTTACTAAGTATTAAAGATTTTGTAAAGAAGTCGATGCATCAGAAAATCTTAAGAACATCTGGTCCATACTTAATTAGATAATTCATTCTACCAAGAGATTGAGATTCCAATTACATATGCTCAAGTATGTCCCGTAGTTCACTCCCAATCGACAATATATCTTTGACAATACTGCTGCACTCGTCCTTAATCTCACTGCGATCTTTGTTCTCGATACATCTTCTCTTGCATACTTCTTCTCTCCCGCTATTTAAATCTCCGATGGATTAAAGTGCACTTAAGAACTATCTATTCGTGCTCTTCATCAAGCCATGCTACAAAATCGTAGGCCGTGTTCTCATGATAGCAAGCGCAGAACTTGCGACCGGTGTCCGCTGGCCTTGTTTTGTCGCACACCATATTGCGGCGCGTTGGTAAACCGCACTTGAAAATTTGGTCAGTCTATGAGTCAACTCCGTTCTAATCCAGGTCATAGATATCCTCAGGTCATTAGGGTGTAACTTTAAAATAAAAACATCCATGTATACATGTGTGAGATCGAAAAATCTTCAAAATCCATATGAAATCGAGATAACCCCAAACCATATTTATCTCGATCAATCAAACAACAAGCATGGTTCGATGAAATCAAAATTCTTAAGCACATATAATTGATGTACATGTACCAGCATCTCGTAGTCGAGCTCTATAGCCGATGCCCGCAGAAGCTATTGCTAGGTGCCTCAACGGTCTTAGTTTCCACTGCACGCAAGCTGCATCCTGAGGCAGGTATCGGAGAGGAGAGACAGATATAAAGACAAATCTTGGCTCAGGGGTGGGCCACGCTAGTCAGCAACATAGGCTAAACCATTCAGCGGGATGTGCTTGACCATTTTCACCATGGGACCGATAGTTAACAACGCTTGCACTTGGCGGCGTAATTTGCAATGCCTCTGTCCATCTAATGTGGCATTAAAATATGCATGCCTCTCCTCCACCTACCATGGTAGTAAGATGTGTTGGTATCAAGTGTTCCATGATGTATATTTTACTGCCGCGACAAAATGGTGCCATGGTAGCTCATCCGTCAGCTAACCAACTTTTGGAGGTACTTTTTACTTGTGCCGCCCTAAAAAAGTGATGCGCATGCGGGGGTATTTTGGCAGTGTATTCCACCCCTTATAACCACAACAATAATATTAGGTAATCCACCTGTGAATCTCTGTTATTAAGGGTTAACCCCATGGTTATAGATTAAGATATGTGAGTCCCCTCTTATTCCCCTTGAACACATGAGTAATGATTCGCCACAATATGTCACTTAGCACCACAACATCACCACATGCCCAAGAATAATTCCCTCTCAAGTCCATAAGGCAAATGTTACATGGTTCACTTCACATAACATCGATAAAGAGAGAGATTGAATACATACATCATAAATATAATTCATAGATCATCTTTATTTCAAGATATAGTGTTTGCTAGGGTTTCACCATCTCCCTAAGAACAAGGTAAACTACTCACACATGGAGGCAAATAACATCATCATCATATATAGTATGAATGGAATTGAAATGGATAGGTAAATACTCGTGCAAATCCACAACAAAGTTTAGAAAATACAACAATATGAATGTAATGGAGATGGGGAAATTGTTGATGATGTGGAGTTGCAAAGGTTGATGGAGATGGTGATGAAGATGATGTCCAAGCCTTCAAGGATCTTTGTAGCGGTGAAGATCGATGCCCCGATGTGTGTTCCTCCTCTAGATCCCATTCGGAGGTGAGGTTTCTACAAATTGTAGTGTCTCTAAATGTCGGATCTCAGATCCGTTTGCATCGTACGGGCAGACTATGCCCGTACGAGTGGTCGTTAAAGCCTCTAATTGTGGCAATACAAGGGGTTTTGCTTCCCTTCTCCCCAAGTACGTGGATATTTGTTTATGGGGTTATAATGGCTTCTAAATAGCATATTTCTGCCCCTAGTTGACTTCTCCTATTGATTTATTCGTCCACGCATTTAATTCCGGGATCCTGGTAAAACAAGCATAAAAGGAGTGCGTGAGAATGTTAAAAATATTAAAATTCTATCACTACTCATGCAAAAACATAAGATAAACATGTTGTAAAAATGCACTAATCAAAAGCTGACTCAACCAACGGTCCCAGTGCATGCGGCAATCAGCTTTATTAATTGCATCGTTGTTCACGCTACCGATGTCACAACTTCCCACGCCATCATTAGTATGATGGCGCTCCACTTCATCTCTAGCATGCCTCTCTTTCCATGTATCCCTGCCAGATCCACTTCATCTCCACCATGCCCCTATCCCTATCCCCGACGCCGGTAGAATGCCTCGTCACCTAGCCACTATATGGGCTAAGCTCACCCACATATACCCACCTCATGTCCCTTCGGATGACGACGACGATGAGGAGGACATGTGAGAGGTGGGGGATAAGGAAGGGGGTCAGGAAATGGCGTCAATGGTGGGAGTGCGAACATGACTACCACGGCAAACCGCCATGCTTGAATCCTTCGATACGGCGCGGGAGAAATAGTGTGTTATTGTCCTCGAACAGACCAATGTGTTCATGAGTCCTCCGGGCTCGTGAAGCGGCAGCGGTGGCTAGCTACGGTGAAGGAGGCATCTGTCGCGGCAAGGGTAGGCCGACCGTCATCGAGCTCAGCGGCGATGGGTCCCCCGAGCCCCAGAGGCGAGGAAGCACGGGGAGGGGGCACATGCAGGGCTTGAGGGCTAGCCCGGCGCGGCGACGAGGGTGTAACAATGGCAGGCAGTTCTCACCGCTGCGGCCTCGGCGGCGTGGCAGTGAGGGTGTCAACAATGGAGGACTGCTCTCACCGCTGATCTAGATTTAGATTTGTTTTAATCTATCTAAATTAGTTGTAATACCTCTTAAGATTTGAATGAAAGTGGCCGATTTGAATGAAATTCGTCAAATATTTGAAAGAAATTTGTCTAAGATTAGAATGAAAGTGGCCGATTTGAATGAAATTCGTCAAATATTTGAAAGAAATTTGTCTAAGATTAGAATGAAAGTCGCGGATATATTTTAATGAGAAACATAAAGGATTTAAATTTAATACCGTTGGATATATTATCCATTGCATACAAAACATCGAACGCTGCCAGGTTACAAATAATATTTGCTGCGTGCAGACACGTATGCCGCTAGTCACGCTTATCGGTAGTGTGTCTGCTTGTACACTACTGGTATGTTCATTACCGACAACTTACCCTATGCATGCTCCCGGTACAACTTACCAGCAGCGTCGTTATTGTTGATTCCGCAATACCTTATATAAGAATTTTTCTAGAGCACTATAGTCGGCTTCGCACCAAAAGCATTTCACAATACCTTATATAAGAGTTTTTCTACTATAGTCTGGCTTCGCATCAAAAGCCGACGCCCCACTCAAAATCATCAGCACCTCACATACTCATCAATAACGGACATGAAATAGGGTTTTTAACAAGCCCTCCATATACATACAAATTTAGGACTAGGACTCGAAACCCCGACGCAGACTAATTACTAGTGGCATCCACGTCTAATTACTGGTCGTCGTTTCTAGAGCACATCCGACGTAAATATATGGGTGTCACTAGATTATCGCTAGTTAGCCACGGTCGTCAGCTCGAGCAACTACTGTCGACGGCAAAAATCGATTTGGTCGTACGTATGTTTTCAGTAGTTTGGACGATGAGTGTACAAACGTCAGCAGTAACACATTACCAATGACATTATATAGGTGACAGAACGTTTCTATCATCGGTGACGTTTGATTCCTGGCCTCTCACCGTGAGCCATTTTCCGGAGTCCGGAGGTTCGTCTTGTTACGCATATAATTCCGCTGGTCGTTTCCTGGCATGTTTTTTTATCTTATTTAGTGAGAACCATTACTACGTTTTGATCTTATCGTCTCTCGTTAAGTGGCATGTTTTGCTTTTTCTGAGCATTCAGTCTGATAACTATAAAATGACCTTTGACGGGCATGATGTACTAAGAGCAAGTACAATAGAGCCATGTCAGCTGGCTATATATGGAGTAAAATATAGTATTTGTGCTGAGTTGAAAGAAAGAGAAGAGGAGAGAAGAGAAGCTGACTGTAAGTTAAGAGTCAGCTCTAGCACGTGCTCCTAGGTGCTTTGTGAGAGTAAAGTGTGGATCACACTTTAATAAAGTAGTACATCCTTGTGTCCAACTATTATACGTGTTAGCTATATCACTGACTATAGATGATGTGGCAACATCTTATAGCCAACAACCGGCTACACTATTAAACTTGCTCTAAGAGTAAGTACAATAAATCCTAGTCAGCTGGCTATAAGGATTAGAATACTATTTCCTTGCTTAGTTGGAAGAGAGAGAAGAGGGGAGAGAAGAAGAGTGGGCTCTCATGCAAGAGTCAGCTCTAGCACATGCTCCTAGGCACTTTGAGAGAGTGAAGGGTGAGCCATGTAGTACTAAAGTAGTATATTTTTATAGCTCATTATTATCGTATACTACAAGTTGGTATAGATGACATAGCATGGGTTATAATAGCACCCGGCTATACTATTGTCGTTGCTTTAACGAAAACAGTCTATACTATAGCCAACTGCTGCAGCCTTATAAGTATGAGTCATCGAATTATCTCTCTGGAAGTTGGTTGGGACGCGATCCGGAGATGACCGGCGCGCCGCACTGTTGGCGCAGCAGGGCGCGACGCGCCCGGGTCTCCGGGCGGGGAGCTCGCACATGCGCGGCGGGGTTCTCTTGGCCGTGTGGGGGCTGCTGCTCCAGAGATGAGCATGTCTTTGAATTGATTGCTGCATGTTACTAGCATCTTGATAATAGTCTCCGTGCATGTACCCTGTTCCTGCCAAATCAAGAAAAGCTCCCCCTCCCTGGCCTACCCATCCGTTTGTCCACTCCATCGTCTCTACTATGGAGATAGATGGTGATCCCTTTTCTCAAGCCTGCCCAATCACAATTTGGTTGACAGATCGAGCGGCAGTAACTGCAGGTACTGGTCTCCTCCTCTAAGATGAGAGTGCGCAACAACGACGGAAACTCAATATCATCTCGTCGCAAAAACACTCAAATATAAGGTTCAAGAACTGGGAACAGGAAGAGTGGCGCCCCTCCCCTAGGAGGAATGTGGTTCCTTCTGATGTCACTCATGGTGCATGCCGGAGGGCCGGACAAAAATGGGCCTTGCTGGGAGGGTGATGCGTGTGGGGTGAATGGATGCAACGCAAGAGGAGGATTGTCGGATGCTTCCTTCTCACGCCTGCCTGCGTCGAGCAGCAAGCTACGGCTACAGCTACAGGAGCAGCCAGCCGGCGGGGCCATGGCATACATACATGATACTACTACATGCATTGCATGGGACCTCCTCCCGGCCGGGCCGTGCGCTGACAATCGGTCACGCCTCATCACCATCCCTTGTCGGCTCCCATCATCGAGTGCGTACGCTGCAAGCAGCAAGGACTTCCTCTCCCCTCAATTCATTCGTCACGCGCGCACAACACCACAAACACACGCTTTGCTTCGGTCCACCCAAGAGTCTGTACGTCGTACGTCCCCTAGATCGATCTGTACGTATGCATACATGGTGTTGGTTAGATAGTACTCTCTCCGTTGCAAGATGTTTTATCTTTTATGAAGTGAATATGTCTACACGTATGTAGGTTCCGAGTGAATCTACATGTAAAAATATCTAGTAGATACATTCGCACAAAAGATAAAACATCTTAAGATCTGTACAAGTGTCTCAACGCTTATTATTATGGAGGGCGTAGTATTAAAAAGACTCACCTGGGATAATACGCTGGCACTCGTGCTGATAGGTGAATGTAAACGGGCCGGGCCGGCGCATCCTTTGGTTGTGATGGAAGATCGGCCGTCAAGACATCTGAATCTTAGGGACTCGTAAGTCTAGTGAAGAACATGCATGGTTCCGTCGAGAGAGAGGTTCCTTGCACTTGCACACAGTCGATCTGCACGTGACGTATCGCTTGGGCATGTTACGCCGGCCGGAGAGGTCCAGGGTCCCTGTTTGGGACCGCGACACTTGACTTTCCTCTGTGTTGACCCGAGCGAGGAATACAGGAGAGCGAGGTGAGTGCGGTGTGGTGTGGGTACGCCGCAGAGCGAGGTGAGTGCGCCTTGGTCGACAGCAACGCCGTCGATCGTACCTGCTGTGAGCCCGTAAAATTCAACCCCGCGGGATCGTGGCCGGCCGTCGCGGTGCAGTGCAGTGCAGTGCGCCCGCCCGCACCAGAAATTAGGCCGTCCGTATCGTACGTCCAGCAGATCGATACATGTGGCTCACGCACACTGTGTTAGAAATCGACAGGCGGGTAGACATATAGATCCAGAAATTCCAACACGCTGCAGGTAGGCGATCACGAGGGTTAGAGTAGAGATGCGTGAGAGCATGCATGCATCGCACGGACCATGAACTGATTAATAAGCTACGCTACGTTCTGGCTGGCCCCCAACCCAAGGCCATCAGATGCCGGCCGGTCACAGCCAAAGCGAACGCATGTGACCTCGCATCATAGCAGTGCACACTGCGCCTTTGCATGCATGAGATGTGAAGCCATCTAAACCTACCTACCTAAGCCGAGGCTGCGACGCTTTTCAGGGTCATCACCTGCGTCTGCCTCCCTCCTTCCCTGATCGATCGACCGATCATCATTGACCCATTAACTCCCTAGCTTGTGTATTTCGCACTTGTAAGCAAGCAGTTCTATGAGGACAGTGCTGGTGGCCTGGCCAGCACGTACGGGGTGACTTGCTCCCTTTGCTCACACACAAACACGTACCAGCTGCATTGCATGCACTTTTCCACGCCTTCTTTTGCCCCAAGCTAGCTAGCTTAGTACTAGTAGATGCTTTGGCTGGGTTAGCAAGGAAGATGAGTAAGTGGACAGCAACATACATGTTCTTGGTCCATCGCTTGAGCTGATTGGGGGACCCTCCCTCCATCTTCCTAGGACTAAATTTGCTGTTAGTTGGTGCTATTAGAGCGAGTACAAAGCGCAGCCAACAACCCATCGCCACTTTTGGACTTCATGCACGTCCTTGCCATCACATGCAAACCACCATGCAGGCGGGCAGGCGGGCACGCAGGCACACCTAGCCCACATCTCAATTCTGGTAGTACCACCTTGCTGCGCCAGATTAATGAATAAGCTTTGCTCAAACTTTTAGCTTTTCGGTACTACTTGTGTCTAGCTTTTGGAGCGAGGAAGAAAAGGCTTAAAGGAAACATGCATGAGCAAATCTCACACTACATATACTTTGCTAGCTGATGGTTAATTGGTTTGTAAGGCTGGTACGTTCTTTTTTTCAGAGTGTTTCTGCTTTTGGATCGGCGCAAGTCTTACTTCTGCAGCCATGAAGACATGTGTAGGAGTGTAGGCCTTGTTTGCAAACACTTGTGTATAAACTTAACGTCACTTGGCTTGATTCTCGGAAAATATCACATTTGTTTGGTCACCCAAGGATCCAAGGAAGCTTAAGGCATTTCTTGAGTGTAGTACTCTAAATGAACAAACATCGCAATCCGTCCAATCCATCATGGATTGTATCCTAAAATTCGATACAAGCACTAATTAGTAGTGGTGGGGTACTTCCTCTTATATTTTGTTGGCTAAAACCGTTTTAACTATTTTTTTTAATTTTTAGAGTAGCTTTGTAATGAAAAACCTAGCAAAATGGTCTACAACAAGATATAACCTAAAATAATGACGAGGTTTTCGAGAATGCAGTAAGTAATTTCCTCCTCTTAACTTTATATTTACATTCTTCTTGTGAGAGAGTAGTTTCATAACAAAAAAAAAGAGCGAAACGGTCTACAACAAGATCTAACCTGAAATAATGACGAGGTTTTCGGGAATGCAATAAGGAATTTCCTCCTCTTAACTAACAGTATATCTACATTGTTCTTTGTGAGTGTGTAATTCCACAATGAAAAACTAGAAAAACCATCTACATCAAGCTGTAACTAACAATTTAAAAGACGAGATTTTTGGAAATGCAATAAAAATTATCCTCTTAACATATATATGTCTACATTCTTCTTGGTGAAAGAGTAATTCCATAACGACAAACTGGAAAAACCTTCTACATCAAGATCTAACTAATAATTTAGGTAACGAGGTTTTTGGAAATGCAATAAAAAAATTCTCCTCTCAACTTTATGTCTACATTCTTCTTTGTGAGAGACTAATTCCATAACGACAAACTGGAAAAACCATCTACATCAAGATCTAACCTACAATTTAGGCGACGAGGTTTTCAGAAAAAACGCAATGAGAAATTTCCTCCTATGAACTTTATGTCTACATTCTTTTCCGTGAGAGAATTTCATATATAGTGACAAACTGAAAAAACGATCCATAACAAGGTCTAACCTACAATTTAAGCAACCTGCAACAGTGAGTGCTTTCGTGCGTTCTAATCCACCTCTGTCGATCAGATTTAGTGATTGATCATGCCCTGCCATGCCTTGGTAACCCCACATTCATGTGTGCCATGTCAGGGAAGCTGAAGATCTAGTGGCTCAAACGTTTTGATGGATGGACTGATTCGCTAGCGGTGTTGTAGTGCGGCAGCTGCTGCTGCCAGCACCCGGCGTGGCGTGGTTAAAGGCGTTGCAGCCTTTTGGCCGCTCCGACCGACCTACTAATAACTGGAGTACTACCCCAAGCAGGCAATTGATGTGATCTGGTGCGATAGCACGCAGCGCACTAGAGTTACTACCAGTACTGTTTGGTTTAGCCCAGAAGCAAAACCAAAATGCTTTATTACATTTGTTGCGTCCACTACTTCTTCAGCTACTCATGTTTCCTGCATGAGCGAGCTTACAAATTCGCAATGCACATGGACTAGGTTAGGTGACTGTTAGTAGTAGTTGTTTCCAGTTCGATCTGCACCCATGTGCTGTGCATGAAGAAGTTCAGTTGGTTGAGCCACTCTCCTCATTTTCCTTCCACAATTTCAGAAGCAATAAAACAAAACCTTAACAGTCATGTGCTAGCCAATTCTCGAGAAAATGTGCACCATATATATCTGTTTGGTTGTCCTTACTATTCATCCAACACTTTAAATTCCTTGCTAGGGCAACAGATTTCCTTCTCTCCCTACCTTTTTGAAACCCTTTTCCTCTTGATTAAGTAAGCTCGTTTTCTTCTCATGCACTGGCACTGTACATGCAAGACATAAAACGGGAACAGTAGCAGCCAGGCACTGATGTTCAGGTACTGCCGGGAAACATCTACGCGCTTGTCCTGGCCTGTGGCCTCCTCCATCACAATGTGTCGCCATAAACAAAAGCAGCAATGCATGCACGAAATCTGCTTTGGCCGCGGGGCAAATATTATCCCCATTCATTCTGTCATGTTGCTTTCGAACCCTCTAATTAATCTTGTGCTTTCCTTGCATGCAACAAAAGTACGGATCATGACGTCTCCTTAACTTAACCCCAAGTTTTTTCAAATGATCCGGTTTCTTGTTCACTGTTGTTAATTAGGTCTAGCCGACCAGCTGCTGGTAAGTCAGTATGTGGTCCTAGGCCAAGGATACCAAAGGCGTAAACGCCCAATTACACACTTTAGTCCCCTATGGCTTTGACAACACGCTTGTTGGTACGTTAGAAGGGTCATCTCTTTCCGGGCATGAAAACAGCTATAGATCCATCAGCAGCACGGTTCCATGAATGAAAAAGAGATACAAACAGAAAAGACACCACAATTTTGGCTAGGGTTTCAAAAAACCAGCAACACTAATCCAGTTTTGATCCTCGGTAGTCAGCCAAACTGACTGGTGGGACTCGCTGTCAGATAGCTAACGTGGCACTCACACGTGGCACTTGGTGATGGTCGCGGACAGACGGTCGTTAATGGTCGGCGCCGTCAGAACCCTAACTCCCCTGTTCGGGCACGAATCGACTCACGGTTGCTCACTCTCCCGCGCTCACACGTACCCAATAGCGGCACCGCCTATGATGGCAGTGAAGAGGATGGCGTAGGGGTGGGTGGTGGGGAGCCCGATTCCCTGTCGTAGGACTTGGACCGCCGCGGGAGCTCAAACCCGACCACCGGAAGAGGTTTTCACTGATGAAGGCGGTTGTAACAACCCTCATCAAGATATAGAAGGATAATCCAGCATAGAGCCATCCCTGGACATCCACTTTCACCGCACGCATCAAGTAAGTTAGCTTGTCCTCTCTCTGTGTCAATATCATTTCCAGCATTGGTGGCTAGGGAGTTCGACATAAAAAATTGGTTTGTCAATATGTGTAGTTTGGGTGATGATGTACTACATGTTAGGTTCAATTTAGAAGGCCAAGGTGATTTAGAGTACTCATTGGGAAGATTAGACATCACATAACTAAATCTCTTAGCTATGCATGAGGGGGAGGGATATGGATTGCATGCCAACATGTATTATGCTAAGGAAAAGGGCAGAGGGATTGCAGGGAATAAATTAGCTAATGGAATGGCTAAGGTGCGTAAAATGCTTGAGAAGTATGAGGAAAATAAAAGTATCAGCAAGATCTGGAAGGATATTCCAGCGCGGAGCATTGGTGGCTAGGGAGTTCTAAAATTTTGTTTTGTGAATATGTGTAGTTTGGATGATGATGCATTGGATGTGAGATTCGATTTAAAAGGCCAGGGTAACTTAGAGCGCTCATTGGGCAGACAAGACATCACAAATCTAAATATGTTAGCTCTGCATGAGGGAGAGAGATATAGATTGCATGGCAACATGTATTATGCTAAGGAAAAGAGCAGAGTGATTGTAAGGATGGAATGGCTAAGGTGGGGAAAATGAATGAGCAGTATGAGGAGAAGAAGTGTATCCATTTGATTCTAATTAAAGAGAAAAACAAACTAACTATAGATATTTTAACACCCTGTCAATAGAAGAATGCATACCTATATTAGAAAGTGGAGTGCCTATAGTTTATATATAGTGGATGATGGTGTACTATTCCCAAGCTAAGATTGTGTAGAATTAACTAAAGAGTCAGAGATGTTGCACTTGATCACCTAACAGAGCAATAATATACAAAATAAGAAGCATATTATTCAAGTTGAAGATGGTGATGGTGATTATTTACTAATACAATAGAGCAACATCAAGAAGAAAGACAAGCAGATTATTCAAGAAGAGGAAGACGATTGTTTTCACAAGATTTGCAAGATGACTCAGAAGAAATGTGTGAGGATTCCAAAGAAATGGCAGAGGATTCATATGATATTGACATTGATATAGGTGAGTATAGGCCTAAGGAACATTATGAAGCCAAGAGGAAATAAAAAGATCTTAGCCAAAGCCTAGTTGATATGAAGAAGAGCAAGAGGAGGATTTAATGCAATATATAGTGTGCATGTGAAACAGAATCTACATATATTTTTGACAATTCAAATGGCTCAGATGATGATAGTGGCATCCTTTGAAACCCTGGTCCTGATCTAGTGAAGAACAACAACAACAACAACAACAACAACAACAACAACAACAACAACAACAACAACAACAACAACAACAACAACAACAACAACAACAACAACAACAACAACAACAACAACAACAACAACAACAACAACAACAACAACAACAACAACAACAACAACAACAACAACAAACAACTAGTGAGGAAAGGGCCAACAAGAAAATATCATTGTAGTCAAGAGAGTATACAACACCAACAGATTATTTGCTTTCTGATGATGATGGAACAATTGGGGATTAGATAGTGATGGGTTTGAGGAGTTATCTTGGGCTCTTCCATTAGGAAGAAAAGGCAGGGCAAAGAATAAGAAGCCAAGAGTCTGGTATAATTAGAATAGAATCCAACCAGAAGAAAGCATTTTCCCACTAATGTGCTTCCTTGATGTGTACCAGTTCATAAGTGTATTGCAGACACTACACACTGCACATCTCAAGATCTTAAGGTACCATAGAAATTGCAAGGATAGAATTGTAGCAGATTGCACCGAAAAGGATGTCCCTTTATATATTGGTTCAAAAATTAGGGGTGAGAAGACTTTCTTCGTAAGGAAGATGAGCAAAGAGCATACTTGTGGCTCATAGGGGAAGGCTGCAACCTAACAGGTAAATAGGTTGCAAAGGTTTGTAAGCCTCATATTACAATTGACCCAAGGACGTGCATTGATAAAGTAATGGAGACAAATGAGAAATATGAAGTATAATTGCCACATGAGATGGCATATAGAGCAAAGAGGAAACACTTGCAGGTTCTCTTGGGTGATCAGGTGGGAACAATATGTGAGGCTCGGAGATTATTTGTAGACGGTGATTGCCACAAATCATGTCTCTAGATGTATTCTCACTACAATAGTTGTTGTAGAGCATCCAAGCACAAACCCAAGACTTCGTTGGATGTTTTATTGTCTCAATTCATCTATAGAAGTAATTTGAAATGCTAAATACCATTTATTAGTACATTCCATAGTTCATTATGTTGTAGATATTTTGATCTATATACAAATGGCTCCTGATCTCGTTTAACATTTTTTGCTTACACATGTTAAGTGGATGTTTCATACAAATTGACCACATGTCAACAAACTATTGCTGCCACTGAGAGGGATGGAAACAATAAAATATTTCTCATTGCTTTTGGTCTCGTTGACAAGTAGGAAACATTTACCTGGTCTTGGTTTCTCACACAGCTAAAGTATGCACTTGGTGGAGAGTCGGGGGATTTTGGACATTATAACATCATTTGAGATAGGAAGAATGTAATGATGCCATCATTTTTTCAGTAATTTTATATGGATAAATAAATCTAGGATTTAATCTCTAGTATTTTTTGAGTAATTTTATGTGAACAAATAAATCCATGATACTTTTAGTATTTTTAATAGTTTTAGAAAAGAACAAATAAATCCATGAAAATATAGTATTTCTTGAATAATTTAGATGTCTAATTAAATCCATGAAAATGTCTCTACTATTATTTGAGTAATTTTAGATGAACAAATAAATCCATGATAATATCTCTAGTATTTTAGTAATTTTAGATGAACAAATAAATCCATGAAAACATCTATAGTATTTTTTGAGTAATTTTAGAGGACAAATAAATCCATGAAACTATCTCTAGTATTATTTGAGTCAATTTTAGATGGATAAGTAAATCCATCTCTATTATTATTGAGTAAATATTAGATGAACTAATAAATCCATGAAAATATTTCTAGTTTTTGAGTAATTTTATATGGATAAATAAATCCATGAAAAAATCACCAATATTTGTGGAGTAATTTGAGTTGAAAAAATAAATCCATGAAAATATGTCAAGTATTTTTTAAGTAATTTTACAAGACCAAATAATTTTACTAGAAAATATGTCGCGCGGCGGATCAGCATGTCGCCGGCCTAAACATCATCTTCCACAGGGTGCTGGGAGATCTATGGTAAGGGTGGAGGTAGATGGTTATGGGATCTTGGGTTAGTCGAAGAGAGAGTGGAGGAAAATCTAGGGTTAGCATAGAGGAGAGTGCGACAACATGGATGGAAGTTACTTAAGTGTTCCCTGTATTATATAGGGTACTAATAGATCTAGGTTTGTATCATGGGGCTGACTTGCTTAAAAATCCATAGGCCATAGTGGGCCAATTAGGTTGTCATGTATGGTGTGACACACTAGTTAGCGAGTTGATTCTCTCGTGATTCACAACATAAATAGTAAAGTAAAAAACCGCAAGATTTGATGAACACAGTTCTCAGATATATTTATTCAACACTATAGTAGAAAATTACATATCAGCATACCGATGGAATTTCCTCCGGTGCCACCAGGCCATTGGATTTCTCCCTTTGTTCACCGGCTTTGTACTCGATTACGCCCCGATATAGAAGTTGCAACTTATACGCGGTTTCGTTGTTGTCTTCATTCCCCGGCTTCCTCTTTGAGGGAAGTTGCATCTGCGGCATGTTTGGGGGATCGATCCAAAACATAAACTTGATTTTCGACGCTCTGAAATGTCACTCGAGGAACCTGTGACGTGCCTAAGAGCTAATGCCACATATGCAACGATGAGTGGTCTAAAGATTACCGGTAGGATTTCATAGGGAGAAATATCCTCAAATTATATATTTTGATCAATAGAGGGATAGATAACAACTTACTTGGTGCGTCATTGGCTTGGGTGTCGCAGCAGCCAACTGCTGAAGATTACGGGAGGGAGAATTGGGGAGAGTACTACGACTGCGATAGGGAGTAGAAGAGTAGATCGAGAGTGGAGCTGTGGAAGGTTTAGAATGGGATATAAAGGTCAACCTCGCTGGTTAGGCAAACCAGTCAGCGAGACAAGATTGAACAGTCAACGTGGGGTGCTTGATCAGTCACCAGTGTGGGACACACTGTAAATGTCACATAAAAGACTTGACGCAGTAGTATATGCCTTCATCCATTTCCTGTGGCATTAAATACGTCAGCTTGCCCGAGCATGTACATCGGTATTAATATAACCCATATCGAGTCTTCTATAGCGTATAAAAGGCCATCGCGACAAAATAGTACCGCGATTGCTCATCCACCAGGTAACCAAGTTTTATAGATACTTTTCTCTTGTGGCATCTTAAAAAGTGTCGCGCACGAGGATATTTTTGTAGTGTAACTGTTGGGTTCCGACAACCATTAATGGCAGTCTATCCGCAACTGTCACCCGGTGCTACGTTAGCCCGACTCCTATCAGTTTGGCTATCTACCGAGGAACAAAACTGGATCTATGTTTTACGAGTTATTCCTAAAGTGGTGACTTTTTGAAACCCTAACTAATAATGGTGGACTTTTGTAACCTTAGCTGCAATTTTGATGATTTTTTGTATTTTTCCTATGACAAACATTAATATCGATATTTGTCCATCCCTGTAATATTTTGAACCATACTAGACATCTATAGAGGAAATAAAAAATGGAGTGTTGTGAATCAATGTCGTCTTGAACTATACATGATCAAGTACCACATATATACAATTAGAAACATAGAAATTTTCCTAGGGGTTATCAAAATTTCCGTAAGATATATAATGCCATAATTTATGAGAACAGGTCCATACAAATCACAAATGAATGAAACTACTCATATAGAATTTTTCTGAATCAAACTACTTGTATGGAAAAAGTCCATATATAGCAGAAATAAATCAAACTACTCGTATAGAAATTATTTCCTTTGTAGATGTTTAGTATGGTTCAAAATTTGCAATAGGTTACAAGAAAAATTCCATACGTATCACAATTGAATCGAACTACTCATATATAAAAAGATTCACACCAACTAAAAACCGGTAGATTTATTTAACAAATTTCATTTGCACATCTGAACCATCTAATGTCAAATACGATCACGATGGTTAGAATTTCATTTGCATTTTCCTTTAATAATCAATGTTTAACCCAAACGGTATGGTATCTAGTCTTTGGAAGATTATAAAATTACCTTTTTTCCTTGAAAAGATAACAAAGTATTACTGCAAAATAGCTATGCTTCGGCCACATTTTGTTTATCTTGTAGTATCTTTACCTGAGTTTCTTGTAGTACTTCCAAAATTTGTTTACAATTTCTGGCTCCACCTTTTGGTCATTCTATGTACCAGTGGATAAAAATAATCTAAGTTTTCATATTCTTCTTACAATGTAGGTCATAAAAATATATATTCACATTGTTGTGATGACTTGTTCTCTGATGCTTCCAATGAAAAAATTAAGGCATAAATATTAAATGAAAAGCTAAAGCTTGCTAAGTTTTACAAACTATATAGAAGAATATATTTGCATCTACATTTAATGAATACATTATAAAAATTATTTCTATAGTAGATCTACTGATATTGATTTGGTAGCATAGATGTATACATTTTTATCTACAAAATTTTTCAAGCTTAGAAGTGCTTAACTCATGACGAAACTTATAGGTCTTATTTTTTGAAATGGAGGAAGTGCCAGAAGAAAACATCTTAGACCTAGGTCAACTTTAGTCATTGGATGTTTCTTGGAGATTCATGATAGTATGGGGCCAACCGAATTTTTCATGAGTTGCACAATAGTTACGAAACAAAAAAATTCAGTTGCAGCATGGTTGCAATCGATATCAATGTTACACTATGGTTGTAACTATTATCTTTTTAGCTTTTGCACTGATTGAGTTAACCTGGATGCAACTTAGTTTTTCTTTTTAAAACGTGGGTGACATGATTCCACGAAGATTTAAGTTAGTTCTCAGTCGAATGAGATCTAATCACATCATTTGTAAAAAAATTAAACTCATACATGGTTCTTGTTGTTGTATCGAACAATGAAAGATGAGAGGATGTCTCGAGAAATGTGGTTGTGAGTTATTTGTCACTAGTAGGGGTGTAGATGGCAGCCTAATAGTGAAGGTCACCACATATTCTAGAGTGTTGACACAACAATGTTTTTTAAATTGGTCCGGTTGTCTCGTGGGAGCGCAACTAATCCTATATTAGGAAACTCTCGAGGGGGTCATACATGGACCTCGAGACGTATGAGACTTACAGGAGGAAAGCCATACTTCCAGATGATGTTGGTATGAGCAATCTGCGACTCCTAGGATCTGAAACTAGAGGCTCTCATTTGATACTTGGAACTCTACCCCTCTCCCCTTCTTGTATTGAGTTGGTGCGAATGGATCTCCACCCCTTGGGGGATTTATATGGGCAAGTGGCCATGATAAATAACCAAGGCTAACTTTTATGGCGGTGGATGTTGGTATTTTGATAAATCATGATTCTCTAGTCTAGAAGGGACGTGAACGTGAGAGGGGGTAGTCCATGATATATGATGGATTAGCCCATCCATCCCTATACCTAATGAGCTTCATTTTTTATCTTGTCATTTATTTTAAGACAAAGTATAGAAGCAGACGCTCACAAATAGATACATCATGCTATAACCATGGACATACCGACGAAATGGTACTCCAACGGTGTTCTTCGGGTAATCATTGTTTATATCACAACTGATCTCGATATCAATATCAAATGAACGGTTCCTAAGATCAACTATATATAGGAAACAAGCAATTCTCACACGACCAGGAATTAGCAAAATTGTTCTCCTAGAAAGAGTAATTCCTGCCTGCCAGGCATGACACGATCCATATGGATTCCTGATGGGCCAGTGGTCCAGCTAGCTGCTCAAAGGAGCACATATCCAACCGGGGCCACACCACACCTACGTGAGAAGGAGAGTAGCTTGCGAAGGCAGCAGCTTAAACCCGATCGATTTATCGAACAAGGCTTGCTCCACACGCATGCACGTGCGACGACGACGACCAGATGACTTCCCCTCCCTAGTTGCAGCACCACCACACCACTTCAACCCCACTTGTGTGTGCGAGAGAAAGCTAGCAGCCGAGGACAATATCCAAGGTGGTGCGATACGATCGATATATGCCATGCCTTTTCTCTCTAGCTCGCCGCCGTTGTTGCCTTATCTCCGTGACACAATGCCAGTGAACGGTAGTAGCTTTTTACTACGGTTTGCTTGCTTGTAACTTTTCCTTTTGGCCTTTGGCTCTACCCCGTTGTCACGTTGGAATCGAATCTCGAACGTCCGGCCTCTTTTTTTTCTCCCGATGATCCTTTCATCTCTTTCTCAAGCTTCCGTCTTTTTACCCGTCCGATCCTCTTTCGATGAACCAGCTTTTTAAATTTTAGTGTGGTGAGAAAGGTAGTAAAGGATAATATGTGTGAGATGTGGAATGGTGGGCGTATGCGTATCGGGACATGTCCTCTTTACTTTCAGCCTCGGATTCCTTGTACTCCTCCCACTACCATTTGTCCCTCTACACAAATTTCCTCTCTCTGAATTAGTAGTATCACTTTTATTTTTATTCCACGTTTTATCGTGGCTCTTAATTAGTGGCGTGACGTCAAACCGAGATTCACTCAACGTTAGGCCGGCGTGTAGCAATACTCCACCACTAAAACAAAACTGATACATCAACAAGATTTACTAGTAGTACTCCCTCCGTTTCAGTTTACAAGGCCTACGCGTATATCTAGGTTATCAATTTGATCTATATAATTTAAATTATATAATATAAAAATTATATCATTAGAAAATACAAAGTCTAAAGTTTCCGGCGATATATTTTTTGTAATATATAAATCATACTAAGTTGCTTAATTTGGCGACATACTACGTGCAGGACTTGTAAATCGAAACCGAGGGAGTACTAGAATCGGATAAATTTACAGGTAATATTGTCATCATGACCAGGAAGAGCAGACGCACTTACCCGTAATGATCGCTGTCAGAGCACAGCACGCTCTGAACAGCTGCTGATGTTCTCACTCTGAGCCGCCCTCTTTTGACCCGGTTCACGAAGAAGTCAGTGCTCGACTTACCCGCGACGCAAAGCTAAACTTGTGCTGTCAAGGTGCGAACGCACTTGCTAATTAATGGAGGCGTGAAGCTAACCTTGATCACTACTACTAGTAGGAGCTGGTCCTGGTATCATCCCCTGGAGGCTGGAGCATTGGTCAGTGGGAGAAAGGTAAAAGAAGCTAAGGGCATCACCTATGTATGAGGTAAACTTTAGTCATAAGGCAGGGTTCATCTCTCTTGTAAAATCTTTTACTATGTATAAGATGAACTTTCGCCATAAGCTGAGACCCACATGTCTCATCCTACACAATCATGTACTTCCTCTGTTTCAAATTACTCCGCCGGCGCGCTTATGTAGGTGGGCTAATACTTCGTTATTTTTCATTCAAAAAAATCTTAGAATTTTTGAAATAGATGGTATGAAATGTATATTTTTGATAAAAAATGAGAGAATAATAGGCCACCTAGGTAAACGTGCGCGCGGAGTAATTTGAAACAGAGGGAGTATGAGAGAAAAGGGAGAGTAAATTATTTTCTATTGCTTGTGGACAACCTATAAACTTAATGTCATCTACAAGCTTATGGACAACTTTTATTTTTTTCACTATGTATAAGGTAGACTACAAGCATTGTTACATAGGACTTAAGGTGTGGTTTTTGTACATAGTGGATGTCCTAAGGTTGTCGTCGACCATGCCTAAGTGGAGCGTGCCACGCCTCCCGATCGCGACGCAGCTTCTTTGCTCCGGCCGTCGTGTGGACTCCGGCGAAAGCGAAAGAAAACCTAGTTTTCTCCTCACAAAAGCAAGCGAAAAATGGCGTCTTTTCGCGTCGCCGCTATTGCGCGCGTGAGCGTGTTTTCGGACTGTTACTGCGGTCGCGCTTAGGAAATTTAACTTCTTCGGTTCAGGCTGCGCGGGATCACGCACGAACGAGATCGATCGCCCGGCCGGCGGGCTGAGTTTATGACGGGCGGTGCCACGGGGTACGACCAGCGTACTGGTACGTGTTGTTCCCGGCACGATCGCATGCCTGCCGCGCACGTCCGTGTCACGTTCCGGCCGCACGGATCCAAAGAATTAATCTCTGACATGACCATATTAGATCTCGGAAGCTTTGGCGCTCTTTTGTTTTCAATTGCATGCTGGTCTTTTCCCAAGAGTTAATTAGTAAGATAGCTGAATATCCGTGCGTTGCCACTTGATTTAAATTTCACTTGTCTTAGCACATATGATGCTAAGTTTCAGTTCCCTTTCAATAACATTGCTTTGACGCTTATGTTTCCTTGTTTTTTTACATAAAAAAAAATAGTAGGCACGCCCGTGCATTTAAACGAGAGAAAAAATGTAAGAGCGCCTCCCTCCTAGTCTAGTACTTCCCTTGTCTCTCTTCCCACCATGCATCGAGGGTTTGTCGCGACTCAAGACATTTCTCCCCCTCTTCCCCCTCTCTTCTCCCTAGCCCCTGCCCCCCCCCCCCCTTGAGAATCTTCCAGAAAGTCCCGGGCTGATCCCGAGCCCTCTCCGGTGGCGATGCCGGTAAGAGAAAGCGGAAGAGAGGCGTTGGTGTAGTCAGTATGTCTAGGGTTTGTAGTGGTAGGTTGTGTGTGGGCTTTATGCCCGGTAGTTGGTGCATCTCGCCAGGTCTTGCGGCCCGGATCTTGGCAGTTGTAGGGTGGCTTCTCCTCTGGTTGTTCCTCCAGTAGTCGGAGTTGGCAGCGGTGAGGGGGACTACCGGTGCCATGAATAAATATGTGGCTGGGGGCCTCTTCAAGGTGCAGTGGTGGAGTATGTCCCTGTTCTTCCCGGCCGACCGTGGAGGCGAGGAGGAAGGACGACGAGATGCTCTGTGCGGTGTGGCGGCGAGGGGGAGTGGCAGCGCAGCTCGGCGGCCGCTACTTCTAGAAGAAGGCCATGCCCTCCTATGGTGGGGGTGGGTTCGGTGGTGCTCTTTTGGTTCAACTGGGATGTGGATCCCCTATCTCGATCAAGTCATCGTGGTGGTGATGCGACCGAGCCTGGGCACCCTCATCTCTAGCTGGCTTCCAAAGCTCCAAGGGAAGGAGCGAGGTGTGTTCCCCTACATCTCGCTGAAGCTGCTTTCTACCTGGATCTTCCTCAACGGCGTCGAGGTTGTGCGGCCGTTATCCATGGCTAGAAGGGCCTTTTATGCGCTCAGACGAAGCTAGGCTTCTTCTTCCGCGAGTGGCAGAAGCGTGACCCGCATGTGGCCTACATAGCCTGCGTCACCCCAAGTGGACAGTTCCCCGGCGTCGGCGGCTCTCAGTTGTGGTGGAGGAGGGCGAGGACCTGATTGCGTTTTCCTTTTTTTCCTAGGGCCCTCTTTGCATCTTTAGCACCTTTTTCTGCTGATCCCCCTTCTTCTAGGGGCTTTGGTGTAATTGTTCCCACCACTTGGATAATATAAGCAGCTTCTAGTGCCTTCGTGTCGTTTCCCCTTTCAAAGAAAATCGAGGGTTTGCCGCGCAACCCTCCCCTGGATCTTGCATGTCGCCGTCTCCCACGTGTCTCCTTCCACGCTTGCTTGTCGTAGTTGTTTGTGTAAAATTAAGAAACTTTTCAATATTGCGATGTTCCTACTCTTTAGAAATAGTTTTTTACCTTTTGGTGGACTTAAATTTTCTTCTATCATCACACATTTCTCACGTACTATGAACGAAAAATGTGTCGACACATGTGTTTTTTTGTTGAAAATCTACATTTTAGAGGAGCTAATAATAAAAATGTATCAATTGCTCATTTATGCCCCACTTAGGAATATGGACAAATTATCTTAGAAGGATTTCAGGAACTAAATCAAATTCAGTTAGTGTCATCTGGTTTAGTCCGTAATAAAAATACCCAGGACAGATAGAGCTATTCTTGGGGACCAGTTTACACATGAAGGTAGTTTTAAAAACCCTCCTCCTTATCTGATCTGGAAGTCAAAGCTTTCGCGAAAACCCAAAGTGTTTGCTTGGTTTTTAATATCCGATAGATTCAACAATCAATCATGCTAAAGAGAAGTCATTTTAGATCTTGGAAGCTTTGGCGCTCTTTTGTTTTCAATTGCATGCTGGTCTTTTCCCAAGAGTTAATTAGTAAGACTAGACAAGACGAGCCGTAGGAACGTATCCATACGGGTGTGGCAGCACAGTGCAGCAATGAATGCCGCTGCCAATCACGCCACACAGTACGGGCAACGTGTTTGGGACCCGGCCCGGCCTGGCCTATCAAGTTACGTATTCTATCGGGAGGCCTCTGGATCGACGACGAGACGCGCCATCACTGTGCGTGCTTCTGCTCCAGGACGTACAGTACGTAGCGTCATCATGGAAGCAAAACTTCCAAAGTTCAAACCCGCAGCAGCAAGCAGCGCTCCGTCCATGTCCATCCCGCGTCGGTCGGTCGTCGATCTCAGCCATAAATGCATGCGATGCCCCCGTCGGCCTGCCTTCTACTAGTTCAACGAACGAACCATCTGGCGCTCTTGACCGACTCCAGTGCACCTGCACATCCCTGCCAAGCGCCATGACGATCCAGCACACCCTGCAGTGCACAGCGCAAGTGACAAGCACAGCAGATAAACTCCACGATAACGTGCCATGTCGGCCTCGGCGTCGGCCACGCCTTCTCCTCTCCATCATCATACATCTTCTAATATTCCACCGTGGCTACGCTACGCTGCCGACACCTCCGGCCATTACATGGCATTGGATTCCCCGATCGAGCTCGCGAATAGCACGGGGGCCGGAGACCGACCGATCCATCATCATCGACCAGTCGGCCGCGAGCTTTCCGCGGCCTGCCAGTGCCAGAACCTGCAACTCAAGGAATCGGAGGAGAAAGAAAGAAAGGAAAAGAGGTCAATCAAAAGGAGAGAAAGGCAGGCACGACCAGCATGAGCGCGAGCATATACTAGTAGTTTTCTTTTCCAGCTTTATATATTCCGGCGCACGCACTCACGCTTGTTCCCTTCCCGCTGGCTCCCTTTGCATCCCCCCGCTCATCTTTTCCAATTCCAAAGGCGCGCGCCCTTGCAGCAGGAATCAATGATGATCAATCAAGCTTAATAACAAGGTCCACTTGGCCGGAACACAGAAATTATTCTGCCTCACACGAACCGCCACTACTACAGTATCAGTTCCTGATTAGGCGACCCCAAAACATCGGGTCGTCTCGGTGGCACCAAACTGTTCCAGGTTTAAGTGGGAACAGAACCAACTTAGCTTAAATCAAGAGCAATAATAATTGCCTGATCCACGGATGGTTTGGCGACCATTGCTCTCGGTCAAAGGTCTGAACATGTTGTGTGCACGGTCGATCAACTGTGTTCCTCCCCCAGGACCCCCACTGTGTCCGTTGCTTTTCACATGACACCTGATGTCCCTCTCAGCCACAGCACAGACCACTGCCACGAAAGTTCCACTAATAGCCCGCGTCGTGCGCTTCTGACCATATGTCTGGAATTCAGTCCTAGCAATTCTCTCACTATTTGCACCACTCACGACGGTCTGCTTCAGACGTAAACCCAACGGCAAAGCAATATAAAATCGTTGGAATTTGCATTTTCAGATAGAAATTGTAGGAACTTGTATTTGAGCATGAGGCACCACCGCGGCAAGTATCAACTGCACTCTCCATACTTTAGGTATGCGCATTTCAATCTTCTTATGCCATAGTCTCCTCCTTTTTCAAAATGGAGGCATACCCCGATCGAACTTCTGCATTTGTTGATGCACATTGCTATTTTATTGCAAAGTCATGTTATGTTTAAGTGCAATACTCCCTCTGTTTCATATTACTCTGCGCGTTACTGTTCATCACGCAAAACAAAGCGGCTCATTTCTCTCTCATTTTTCTTCAAAAAAATTCTATGATTTTTGGATTAGGTAGAGTAAACACGGAGCTACACATTCCAAAAAACCGAGGAGCAAAAAAGTGAAAAATTAGAGAGAAATCGGTCACTTCGTTTTACGTGCACGGTAGCACCGCGCAAAGCAAAGTGGAACAGAGGGAGTATTTATATAAACCGATCTAATGCGTGAATTTGTAGATCACCACACGTTGTTTGTCATCGTCTTCGAGTGAACAAACTCAACTGTAGGCTACATGGGACCAACCAGCGGTATAGTAAGATGTGTGTGCATTGTCGATGCTTTGTCATCAAGTGTCAGCGCAATTAGATTTCAGCTGCCCAGTTAAGGTCTGCTCTTTTTGAGTTAAGTGAAGATGTTGATACTGAACCCAAGAATATGAGTGATGCAAATTATTTGTTTAAAGTGTTTGGTAGCTTTGAATTTATATTTGGTATGGGTATGAAATTTAATTAGCAGTAAACACAGTCAGCAAAAAGTTGCAAACAACATCCTTGTGCATTGATTCTACAATTCAACAAATAGAAGGTATGTGCACTTACTTTCAAACATATAAAAATGACGGATTTGATACTGCTCGTCACTCACTTTGCTTCTAGGAGTTGACGGAGAAAATTTTAAGGTATCATGTAAACGTTGTTATTTTATATGAATATTGCAGTTAGGTATAATTAAATTATTTATTTTACACCATCTCATATATGCAAAAAAAAAATATATAGTAAGCGGGGCCTAAAATTTTTGTTTCGCCCCGGGCCTCTGAAATCTCAAGACCGGTCCTGAACAGGATGCCCCCGGATCTACCGCGCGGTGGACGAGATATCCACGTAAAGTCCACTCCGCCTGAAAGGCGATTGAGTAGGCTTATGAATAATCTCGTCTACCAGTCTCAAAAATAGCCAGAAAATCTAATCGATAATCTCTCACACAATCGGCAAAACGAATGCTTAGCCAAGTCACGAAGATCTCTACTGTTATGCCATTTATTGAGAAACTATATCAGGTGTGGATACACGAGGCTTCTTTCGAGACTTATGGCTTTTTGATTTACGACTAGGAGCTTTAAGCTCATATATTAGAGTACATAGGCTGCCTAGACGAGTCCCATATAAATATAACAGGCATCACATCTCTTTTATACTACATGTGTCTCGGTAAAATTGGATTATTTTTCTATTAGCAGGTATTCCTCGTCGCAAGATGTGTGTGATGCATTCATCAAAATTTAACCAACACCACTCAAACACTCCAACTAACACGAGAGAGCAAGTACGCGCGGTGGGGTTCTTGCGTGCACAACTTTCTTGTGTTCCAAAAAGAAAACACTGTCTTCATCAAACCCCAATTCGATCGTCATTTACTGCAAGACAAGATGGCAGCCGACCCACACTTCTCTAGAGATGCTGTCTCTTGGTAGGCATTGACCATCGACGCACACAATTATGGAGCAGTAAGCGTTAATTAATTGGTCCCTTGAGGGGCACTTGACCCCAGGCCGGATCACGACAGTACGTATACTACAAAGAGAGAAGGAAAACAGCGCTACCACAACCGGGCTTCGCAGCACGACCTCGAGCACAAAGTTAATTAATTACCTTTTGGGGAATCATTCGTGCATGAATTATGCACTAATAAAATAGTACACAAACAGCAGCGTTTGCTTGCTCGGCTCGCTCTCTCCGATCAAGCACGAACCAGCCAGCACGAACTCGATCGGACTGGTACTACTCCGAGTGACCGAACGCATGATCAAGACAGTTTTATCAGCTTGTTAATTACGCCCTGATTAAAGTCGCTGCACGCATGCTCGGGGAAAAAAAACAAATCGGAACAATGAAGGCATCCAAAGGTCAATCGGTACACTCGATTCCTCACGAAACGGTGACGAAAAGATATTCGGTTCCTGGCCCCATGTAGCACCCGATATCGCAGTTCGCGCGCACGATCACACAAACTAAACCATTTCTTTTCTGATTTTCGTACTACTAGCACAGATGCTGATCTTACTTTTATTTTAATTCGTTTAAGAAGAACAAAATGATGCTACTAGTAGTATATTTTTTGCCAGGTCAAACGTGCAGGCATCACGATGCCGGAATTTTCCGAGGCTTAGGTAACGGAGCAACTGAAGTGTATAACGTGCCTAGTCGCTGGACGCCCACGACGACGAAGCAGACGGCGTAATGGCGGCACCATCCTCCCTCTGGTACGCGACGTGGGATGCTTGGATGGAGTCCAGCTGCATGTGTAGGAGAGGAGGGGGGGGGGGGACTGGGGTACATTGAAGAGGCCGATGATCGTCTAAATCGGCACGCCCTTCATTGGGTCGCCGCCCGCACCGATGGACGCTACCAGAAATTCTGACCGAGCACGGCCGGTAATTAATTTCTCCGCCCGTTATGTCTCGCCTGTTCCGTTGGCGTAGGTATTTCAAACTTAATTTCCGAACAGAACTGGAGATAACGTATCTACTGGTATGTGCAGTCACATGATGTGTCCAGCAAGGAGATATCGAGGTCTAGTTTGGACACCGGCCGTCAGTTCAGCCCGTGCTTTCGCATCATCATCATCATCGCCAATAATAATAATACGCGATCTACTCCTCTACCCAGTTGTACTATTTTTTGCTGGCATGTCCACGTTGTTGGACGTCTCGCTAGCAACCACGACCGCTAATGTCTGCGTCGTGGAAATCCTAGCACGGCGCACATTCTTCATCGCAAACACAGTCCGGAGTTGTGTACCTTCTTCGCGTCGTGGAACACACCTCCCGCAACACGCCAAAGTCTTCCCTGTAGTTTTTGTTGTCGCCTCCGCAGAATTACAGCGCGGGGGTACCAAGAATCTAGTACGTATGGTGCTCGCTCTTGTGGCAGGGCAGTGCCACCCTGGGTCAACAGGTTTCGGTACCCGATCATCATGGCGATGATTATAGTACTACTACTTTCTGAATTTAAAAATTTGGAAAAAATCATGCGACCTACTTTCTCAGTTCGCAACCGTATTCCCTCTACGTGTACTCCGGTTTGCAGATACTACAGCTGCGTAGGCTGTTGCGTATTCGTGCCAGAAAATAACAAAGAGAAGGCTCTAGCATTACTACTATACATGTAGCCTCGTAGCATCGATCATCATCATTTTGTATATTGTCTGTTTTAGTTTCCAAGTCCTAGGAAACAGAAAAAGGTGTAAAATAAAAACAAAAGACTGCGTCACTTTAGCGGTAGCCTACACGGATTCCACCTCGCAAAGTCCAGCACCAGCAGCCACGGAGATACCTCCAACTGCCTCGAGAGGAAAACCAAGAACCTCGCACACGAAACGGCGCCACGGCACGGCCACCGATTCACCTACTATCCTCTAGCATCTGATTGAGTTTGGCGGAGCGAGCAAGCAGCACGTAGGGGGCCGTGCTGTACTCTCTCCACACCCCGTACAGCATCCATCCAAAACGCCCAGACACAAAGCGACAAGAACACAGCGTCTAGTGCAGTGAGTAGGCTCTCGTAAACTCCAAATAAAATTAGTTTCAAAATGATACTCTACTCTACTCTGGCCGGCCGGCCGGGGTTTTCTTTCATCTTAATTTACCGAGAGGGGCCCGCCTAGTTATGGAGTGAATCTCTCGTCTGCGGTTCCCTAGTAGAGTACGTACGTCTGACAAGACGACACTGAATCGGCCGCAGAAAAAAAAGGCAGAAACGCTTCCTCTTTTCTTTCATCCCCTCCGCTGCTACGTCTGGTCCACCGGTTGCGCCGTGGACCACACCGGGGATAGGGGGTAGTACTTCTCCGGTAGTGCTGCTGCTGCTACATGTTGCCCGGTGGGTCGGGTTCTTCACGGCGCGGCGGCGGCGGCGTTGTTGTCGCCCGCGGCGGCGAGGAGCCAGCGGTCCATGGGCACGCACTGCGCCTTGTGGGCGCGCTTCCAGTCGAGCGCCTGGCACGCGCGGGAGCAGTAGTTGGCGGCGCCGCACACGGAGCAGCGCCGGAACTCGTGCCGCCGCGTCTCCTTGCGCCCGCACCGCATGTGGGAGCACAGCCGGAGCTCGCCGTCGCTCTCGCCGGTTGCTACTGCCTCGGCGCCCTTCTTTGGGCTCGCCTGCACGCCGCGCGATGCCCACCAGTCCGACATGAACTGGTTCGCCGTGTGCGGCTCCGCCTCCGGGAGGCTCCACCCGAAGTCGGACAGCAGAGGGCAGCCTCCAGCGCCCACGCCGGCCGCGACGGCGCCGAGGGGGAGGGAGGCGAAGGGGTGCGCGGCGCTGGCCGCGGCGGCAGCCAGGGCGAGGGAGAGCTCGCGCGCGTTGGCGGCGACGAGGAGGCGGCGGCCCTCGGCCGGGTCGCGGCGCACGCCGTAGCCGTCCTGGAGGCAGTGGCCGAGCTCGCGGAGGGCGTCGACGTGGCCCAGCGCGGCGGAGCGCGCGCACAGGGCCGCGCCCGCGCGGAGGTCGCGGTCCGACTTGGCGCCGCCGCTCCCGTTGAACTGGATGACCGCCAGCGAGTAGAGCGCCGCCGGGTGCCCGCCGACCGCCGCCTTCGCGAGCAGCGCCGCGCCGCCGCTCCGGCTGCCCAGGCAGTAGAACCGGATCTGCACACAAGGAAGGAAACACTCGGTCAGCACGCACGCATGCATGCATGTCCAGCAATCGAACTCGGGTAGGTTTTCGTGGTCGACTCGTACCATGCCGAGAATGTAGCAGGCCTCGAGGTTGCCCGCGTCGGCGCAGCGCTTCAGGTACCGCTGCACAGGCTCCGACCACGCCGCCGCCTTCACGGCCAGCGACGCCGGCGAGGCCTTGGCGAACACCATGTCCTGCCGGCCTAGACCGTTCAGCCTCTTGCACCTGGAAAAGAGAAGAGTTCTGTCTGTCAGCGGCCATCCTCGTTTTTTCTCCATAGGAAGGAACAAACAAACAGGTGAGCTAATGGAGCAGGGCGTACGTTAGGTGGACGGATAGGAGGTCGGCCGGTGAGGAGGCGGTGGCTGCGAGCTTGGAGAAGATGGAGAGGACGATGTCGTCGGGAATCCCGTCGAGGTAGTCCGGGCCCATAGCCTGGCGCTTCAATAGTAGCCCAGCATAGCCCTCGTCGCCGGCAGCGGGAGACCTCTTCCTCTTCTGCCCGGCCACCGGAGCCTGCTCATCACGGCCGGCGAGATAAAGAGAGCCGCTCCTCGTCTTCATGGCTGTCTTGGCCTTGCGAGCCGTGGTGGGAAGAATCGCTGGTCTCCGGGGGAGGGGGAAACGGCCGTGGGTGCGCGCGGGACGGGGAGAAGCGGTGGTGGAGGGGAGATGGTGCGGAAAAGGGATAGCAGGAGGAGGGCCCTTTTATACACGCAGGGGGGTTCCGTACTTGTGCGTGACCTGATCGTGAGGAGGTGGCGCGGGCCCCGGCTGCCAGACGAGTCTTGGTTTTATCCGTTTTCACTTTTAACTTTTTTATCTCCTCCAGCTTTCCTGCTACTACTAGTACTACCACACCCTCCATTGGTCCTACTGGCAGCAGCATGAGCAGGCAGGGCAGCATGAATGCCATTGCAACGGCAGTGTGTGAAGCATGAATGCTCGCTGGGCTTTGAAAGGCCAGCTTTGCTGAAAGCCTGCGGAAAATAAGGACATTATTATTCGCGATGGCAGTTTCAGTCTCATTGCGTAGTACGCCCCCTTTACTACCACTTTCACTTTTATTTACGGTTCTGCTCCTACTGCCTGGCTGGTTGGGGTCAATGATGTACGTGCTGGAGTACCAGGGAAAAGTGGAGTACGGGGCATAGGTGGAGTGTGGAACGGGGTATACTTACTACTACTGGCGATGGAAAGAAACCGGTGTTTTTATTGCTCGGTCGAACGGGAAATCGTGATAGTACTACTAGAAGATAATGCAGATATGGTGCGTTTTCTGAGTTCACGAAGTGTTGCTAACGCTTGGAGTCTTGGACTGTGGAAGTTCTAGAGCAAACGAGTCTGGTGCGTGCGCGCTCGGCCTGATGGGACGGGGACGGTTTGGACGCTACTCCTTGTCTCCTCGATGCCAGTCCACGATCGCAGCATCGGTTCCGGCCTCGGAACAGTTTCGATCCTCGCTCGGTCCTCTACGCTACCACCCCCTTTGTCGAGAATTCGAGAAAACTATGCCCGAAATCGAACATACCGGTTCCTGCGGGGAACGAATCGGGGAAAGCTGTATCTCCTCTTGCTCCACAAAGGGTCGCTCGCTGCTAGTTTCTCACGCCGTCACGGGATAAACGATACGCTGCCACTGAAACCTCGAGATAAATATACGTACTACTATGTAACTCAAGTCAGCCATTGGTTCTCTGCTCGGTTCCTCCACCCGTAATTGCGTGCATCGCGAGTGAACTGAAACAGGACAAGGATCGCGGGCGCCATCGCGCGCCTCGGCATCTTCGACCGGGGCGGGTGACGGTGAGGCAGGTGGAGCATTGAGTGACAGCCCCCCACCGGCCGGCCACTTCCGCGGGATGACGACCTCGTCTATCGCGGCCTATCTACCCTGGCTTGGCCGGCCGTGTCGCGTCGCCCTCGGCCGGCGGAGGCGGAGGCGCATGCGGGTGCGGCGGTGGGTTTGGAAGCGGTTGGTTGGGCCGCTAGCTGGGCCTCGGCGGGTAGCTCTTGGCTGACGATTCGGCGCGCGGCGCCATGCTAGTGCGCGCGCGGTGATCTCCATGTGTCGCGCCTCGGGTTCCCTCCCGCGCTGCCTGCCTGCCTGCCGCGCTTTGACCCTGACGCGAGCATGCCTTTCTTTATTGCGCACACCTCCGTCGCCATGTCTCTCCTCGTCTCGCTTTATTTATTCGCGTCTATCCTCGGATTTGTTTATCTATCTATCCGAGAAAGAGAAAAAGATGAACAGAACAGCGCCACGGCCTTCTGGACTTTGCGGAAAAGAGGACGTGATTCCGATGCGTCGCACGCAGGGCCGACGGGGAATGGGGCTGTGGAGTTGCACGGCCCCGACGAGCTCCATCCCTCTTTTATCTTTCTTTTTTGAAATGCGATGCATGTGTTGTCCTTTTGAGAAAGAGGTGCGGACGGAGTTCGGGCAAACCGCGAACGCCGGGATGCTTCACGTGGTGTCTCTCTCTCTCTTCACCCATCAGCTAGCCAAAGTAGATTCACAAGAGGAATTTCAGGTAACGGTCCATGCCTATGCAAAGATCTTCAAATGAACTTTGATCCTACAAGTATATGTTGGAATATTGTCAGCAAAACAGAAGTACTCCCTCCGTTCAGAAATATAAGATGTTTTAGTTTTGTAAGTGGAATGTATCGACGTCTTTTAGTGTATAGGTTCGTAGAGGTTCCGAATAAATCTATACACTAAAAAAGTCAAGATACACTAAAATGACTTATATTTCTGAACGGAAGGGGTAGTATTGCAAAAGGAGTAATATCATAACACTTTCGAGCTTGCATTAACCCAATATCGTATGCTCCCGGTAGAGATGAAACTCTTTCGAGTTTTCAGCGATTACTTGTCGGATGAAATGTGCATTTTGGGAATGTTCATGAAGGACACGCCCATTTGTTTTCGATGAAAAAACGATAAACTTGTACAAATACTTGTGTTTTCGTACATTGCAAGTTAGCATATAGTAGTAACTCTTCAAAATTGCACACATCAACCATCATTTTTTATCTTTCAGTATTTTCGAAACCCGAAAGTATCACTTTTCAAAATTCACGTGAACAAGGAGTACACAATACATAGATCTTAAAAACAATGTGTCAAATTCATTTAACAATCAAAACAAAGATTATTTTGAGAGCATAAATATGATAACTGTAAATATCATATGAACAATAAGAAATGAATGAAGAACTAAAATGGTCGTTGTCCATTGTTGAATCCATGGTTCCTTAACAAGATGTAAGAGCATCTCCAATCGTGTGTTCCTCGTACGACGTCCATCAAGTGCTCCCGATGAGCGCTTTGGGGAGGGGGGGGCGAGGGCTCTTCCTAGCGACACTCTCAATAGTGAGTTGGGACTTGGGCAAACTTTTTTTTCTAAAAAAATGATTCCTTTGATCTTCTATGCAATTATTCATTGGCACACCCATCGAGCGCTAGGGTGACACGGAAATCCTCCCAATGGATTATCCCCGCTAGGGTGGAGCACCATATAATATTTAGGGAGTACATTAATTGGATGGGAAATATTCTAGAAATATTTCGTATACAAGTACATTAATTGGATAAGGAATATTTTGGAGGCTATAATTGGATGAGAAATATTTTCGAAATCAATTACGACTTTTCGGAGTAAATTTACTATTTATGAAGTTAAATACCCCTTATGGTTAAGGTCTTTAATTTGTTCCTCGTGCAAATTGATCATTTAACAAATAATAACCTAGCTAAAAATAGGTGGAATGGTGAGAAAGGGTGTTAAGGTTGTTAGCAAGAAGAAACAGTCCAACATTTTTTATTTGGATAAGCGGTTGTGCACCCTAAGTGATGCACAATGTTTATGGCCTTGAGTTTATCTACTCCAACATCTCTGTGGAACATGTTTGGAATAGGTAAGTGGGGGTGGATAAATAACAATACAAGTTTTATTTGAGGTGAGAGTTTGTGATTGACCTAGGCTATGTGGTAATATCTTATGATACTATAACTTATAAGAAAATAGATCAAATTCCTTGCATGAAATATTTGAGGCTACCCACTGGATTTGTGTGTATTGCTCATCACGAGGTGGGAAAGCATAAGATCCTTTAAACTCACGGTGAAATGATTTAGAGGTCATATCACAAACATTGCATATGAGACCTGTTTCACGCTTGACATGCAACTAGTTTTGCATAAGTGGCTAGCGGGTGTCTGTCTCTCTCACTATAGTTGATATCTGATTTACAACGGGTTGCTAATAATTTGATTATCATCATTGTGGTTACTTATTCGTAGGTAAGATCGATTCTATCTTCGAAAGCCCAAAGCCACGTAAAATATGCAAAAGATAAATTAGAAGCGTCTAGTTTTATTTTTGCTGGGTTTGGGTCATGATATGGCAAATGTTATAATTTTAGTATGGTAAGATACTCTCGAGAATTATCTCGAGAATTATAACAAAGTGGAAGCGCCATAGACCTTGGTGCTACACAAATGGAATGATAGAGATCATACCATGATGCACAAGATAGTGATGAAGTGCAAGAATCATATCATATCACTTTATGCATATGATATTTTGTTTGCATCTTATTTATGCTTATGTCTAGCTTAAAACTTGACGGTAGCATTATAAAATGATCCCTCCTACTAAATATCAAGATAATAATATATTCTTCCTTAGTATGCACCGTTAAAAAAATTCATCATTTCGCAGCACCATGTGATGATCGGGTGTGATAGACTCTACGTTCGCATACCTTTGAAGAAACGTTTTTTTATAATACCTGTGAAGGCTGAGGGACATAGTTTTTTCAGAATAAAAGCAACCTTTGAAGAAATATTTACGAAAACTTGCATAGCCTGTGACCTATGGTCTGTGGCCGTAGATAGTGCATCATATTACTCTTTAATGAACCTGCTGAGTAAACTCATACTCAATCGTACCTTCTTAACCCTTGCTAGATTCTAAATCCATTGAAGACATCATCAACACCAACCAAAACTTAGAAGGATTACTACAAAAACCCATAGTTACTCAGTAAAGCCATCGGAGACAACAAGTACATCGAGCAAAGTGGAGGAAAACTTCCAGAATAGATAGGAATATAAATCTCTAGGTCATAGAACCTGTCTCTATAGAGCATTGTAGTAACAGCAATCACAAGCGAGATAGTATTAGAGTTAGACTTATTCATAGTATAGTTTATGAGTTGTTATTTCTGGTTTTGCCTTTGTAAGGTTGTTCTTCTTTCCTGTACCGAGGAGGTTCTCTCGATATTTTATAAATCTTTGAGTTGTAATCTGTAGTCATGCCTTAGACCCACGATATTTCTATTGTACCACTTCGAGGGATGAAATACTGGTGGAACGGTGTTTTATTGGTTTTATGTCAACGACTTGCATACTACATCATGCGGTGGTATGCTGGGTCACCGCACAATACTTGTAATCTTGATTTCATCATGATTGGCGATATTATAAGACTATTTGCCATTACCTTCAAGAACTCTTATATGATGTTTGTGATTGTTGATATGAGATCATTTGTATATTTGAAATAATCTAGATTCATATGTTCATCTCTAATCTCGTGCCTCGATCCTAGGACTTGTCAAGTACCCAAGATCCATAATATCAATCAAGGTAAAAGGGAGAGAGGAGGAGAGATCTGATGGCTATGAAGTGAAACAAGGTGAGAGTAAGGGATCACAATAGTTGGAAGAGATCTTCTGAGTATGCTGACGTCACATAGTTTAATGTTTTAGTCTGTTTATCTTAATAACTACTGGAGCACCGTACTAGTCAGGGTAGTGGTTGGACAATGTATCCATAGTGTTGTAATAGTAGGTTATGGTGTCGTTAGAATGCATCGTCCATAAGTATCACTGAAACTATGTAATGTTCTTATACATTTAGCACCTATAGTTATCTTTTTATCCCATTTGTGTATGCATAGCTGCGGTGAAACCTTGACCCTATCCTATTTCCATCCATTGATAAAACCCACAAAAGGCAACATTTTGGTCTATTAAACAAAAGTTCTACAAGTTCACATGGTCTTGTTTGAAGTAATCTTACACCAAGCAGATTCTTCCCAAGGATTTGATAAACCTAGATTTTCTAGGAAAAAGCGAGCTATACTACATCAGTAATGCAAATCGAAGTTAACAGGCGGTGACTTCTGCTTTGACGTGCTCGAATCTGGCCGACTAGCTCGAGCGCGCCTGAGCTATGCACGGGATCCATGGCGGCTGTGAGCTCCCTCACTGCTGTCGCGGACGGGATCCTGTCGAAATGCAGGTGGTGGCCTCCTTACGGGTGGGGAATGGGTGCGAAAGATAGCTAGTGAGTTTCCGGTGGCTGAAATTGAGAACATACAGCCCAAATCGAATGTTGTGGGCAGTGGCAGAGGAAGTGGTGGAGGAGGAGGAGGTGCTTGGATGTGGGCTTAAATGCTCCTCCTGCCAAGGGTTTCCACACAGTACATGGCACCGATGAGTCGACTGCGGAACCGTCGTATGTGAGGGTTCGGGTGTCGAGTTTTCTGACCCCCCCTAATTTATTTAAGTGCCACACAGGTTTTAGTGTATTTGGTTTGGACATTTGTTTCGATCTAAACCTTAAAACATTGGTTGTTTTAAAGATCACGGGGTTTTAAGGATAGGCTAGACATGCTTTTATCTTTACTATTAAATGTGAGTTGATGATGGTATGTCACCACCCGACACAAAACAATCGTCATTGGAACTATCTTGGTTATCCAATCTACATCAGACCTCACGGGTTCCACAGCAAAAAAAGATAAGATCTAAACAAATCACCATACGATCCAAAAATCAGGATTAGATGCGCAATTAATGGAGCCATATAATTACTTTCCTAACTAATTCCACCGCATGCAACCAAAAAAATCTTTATTATTAATTCTAGATCGTGGTTCATGATAGTAGGTCATGTAGCACGAGAAAAAATAGTGCTCGGAGAGCCGATCGAATTTGTTTTGTTGGTGTGTGATTTGTGGGTAGCACACGGAACAACAAATTTGTGTTGGACTTGAATTGATTAAGAACAAAAAGCTACACAAGATTGGAATATGTACACGGTATGTCTAGGACACGTGTACGCCAGAGAGCAAAAAATACGTATGAAGGTCTGGTAAAGTTTCATATCCTGTGGCTCGGTACAACGGGTCAACAAAGGTGGTTGGCTTAGTACAAAACCGTATATGTGCGAGGGAAGATGGGACAATGATCAACTGACACCGGCGGTGGAAGACCATGGTCCGGACGAGATGGTTGGGAACAACGGTAGGTCGAAGGAGGTATGAACGGGTCATCATTAATATTGTGAACACCCGGATTTTTAAGTCTAGAAGCCTGTTATATTGTACATCGCAATCCCAGGAATACTATTTTTGCGAAACATAACAGAATTGATAGCATAGTACCTCATCCATTACAAACCATAATAGTCTTACAAATAGTTGATCTCATGATCAAGTCTTAATACACATCAAAGCAGCGGAAATAAACATAGTAGAGCATCCATCTTCATTGTCATAGACGATGGGAGATGATCCTAATTATCATAGGCATCCTGCTATCCGTCCTCCGGATAGTCCTCTTCATAGTCTGGCCATGGGAATAGCCAGGGACAAAGCCATAAGTACTTTTAAAATACTTGCAAACTATCACTAATGTAAGTAAGACACTTCTAGTAGGAATCCTAAGCTCTAGCCTTGTTTGCAATAAGCCAGTTTTATTTCAGAAGTACTTAGTAGTAAAGCCTATTTTAGTTATCTAGATTACTCAAGTGGGAACCTAGTTTTCATTTCCACAACCCTGTTGTGGTCAAGTCAAAGTCATAGTTCAATTCACAAGTCATTTTGAAAACATCTGACAACGAAATAGTATGGCCATCCAACTGTCCATGACCGCGGACACGGCTATTCGAATAGTTTGACACTCTGTAGAGGTGGTACACTTTCACCATAAAATTTGATACATCCGTCAGGGATAGCCATAAATCATCATACTTGGTATGTGGATAATTAATCCTAACCTTTCAATTACACACCCTAGTATAGGCACCTCTCCTATGAGCTTGGCCTCCCAGCCATGGCCCTCCGCCATCCCGGGAACTGCATAGGTGGTCACTCATAGTCACGAGGTAGCCTTAGCTTAACCTCTTTTCCAAAAGGGAACCCATACTAAGACATATAAACTTCTAGTTAAGACCTACCTAAATCAGGTATTGTGGTTGTACGGTAAAGCTAGAATGGTATCGCATCTGAACCCAACCATCAGTTTTTATCAAAGTCAAGGCACATGCCTCATTCATTTTCATCTTCAAATCATTGTGTTTCATAACCCATGTCAAAACATTTCAATATAATGACTCATCGTTCCAAGATTTTCATAATCATTTGCTCCAAGTGTTCCCATCTAAAGTGATCAATATTAGTTTAGCACTAGCAACTATCAATGAGGGTATCACTATTGAGGGGTGCTAATCAAGTGTAACTACCCAAGCCTAGTTCTATGCTGTTGATGGCCTCTATCTTATTTTTCACTAATCACCAATAATTAACTATTTAAGAAACTTTGGTAAAGGGAGAAAGTAAAGCTTGCAGGTAAAACTTGGATTTGGTATAATCAAGGTTGCATCACAATAGCATGCATAGTGTATCCTGCATAGGTTAGCTTGCATAGTGGAGCTTGCCTTGGTTGGTACAGTTATCAAAGTTCTCATCTTCTTCTTCGTATAATTCTTCCTCCTCGTAGCCCGGGTTGGTACTAGCGTCTATAAATAAATACGAGTTACACAATCACCAAACAATACTTAACTACTTCTATTCAGCACACAAAGGTTCACACTAGATGATCTAGCATCATCTCAATCATTACATGAAATATTGACATGGCCTTATTTATCTTATTTTGAAAATGCAATTTCTACTCATTGAAAAATATTTAGGATTTAATATTCTCCAATTATAAAATATAGGATCATGTTGACACATGTCATCACCATATATTCTAATAGTTGGGAATGTGATTTAAAGTATATGGCATATATTCAAAGTTAATATTGCTATTTAATATAGTTAAAGTGACTAGAAATGACTATATAGCCATTCTTTTAATACTAGCCCAAGACTACTGCATGTAAAACTAAATATTTCTACATATTCAAATAGAGCATGGAAAATGTGATTTTTGACAATTGTAATCAACTCAAAAGCATTTATGGTTGATTTTAGAAAAATGTTTGACGTTAGAAAAGTCATTGTCTTGTTATTTTTACTATGGGTGATCTATAAATTCAAACTGTTTGAATCCAATGGGAGTGTTTAGAGATTTTCATTTTTTTCTAACAAAATTGGAATCATGCAATTTGGTTCAGTAGATCTCCTTGAATTCAATTTTTAAATCAACTACAGAATAGGGTTTTAGAATAAAAGAAAAAATCCAGATTTGAATTCGTGGGCACGTGCAGGAACGATATTGGGCCGGCCCAACTACACGACACGCGCGCAGCGGGCTGCACTTGCGCTGGCCCCACAGGTCAGCGGTTGTTCTAACGCGAAGTGGTACATGCTAATCCTAGCCGCACGATCAACGGTTCAACGTCATCGTCTCGGTCGCACGGCGCGCACGGGATTTCAACCCTAGCTCTATGGCGGGGGTCATCGGGGGCTTACCAGGGCTCTAGCTAGGTATGACAATGCGGGCGAATGAACTGGTCGACGACGGCGGTTCGAATGGTGGTCGCGACAGCTTCTGGGACGGCTCCTAGCGCTGGCTATGTTCCACCACTGCGGCGGCGGGCTCCGGTGAAATTCCGGCACTACACTCCTCGCCTTGCTCCGAGGATGGGCCAAAGAGGTTGCTCGGTGAGAGGTGAGTCGAGTGGGGTGTGTTTTGAGGCAAGGGAAGGGGTCTATTTATACCCGGCGAGGGGAGTATCGGGGCATGGCTCGGGCTCGTCAGCGACGTCGTTACAGGGTTCTATAGGCATGACTGAGAGTGTAGGTCGACGCACGGTTCCTTGGTGATTGTCATACGCACAGTGGCATGGCAAGGCATGGTCTCCATCGGTCGGGGGCGTCCATGCCATTCTCGGGTACCATGGGCGTTCGTCCCGGCGTACGGTTGTCAAAGGTCGCGCGGGGTCAAGAGGGCATGTCTAAGAGGTCGCTGGCATCGCGGCGATTGCATTGATGCAAGGAGAGAGTGAGGCGCGACGTGGTTGCGCGGGATTGCTCGGCGCTGTGGCGTGCGCTCGGCATGGCAGATAGAGAAATTGGGTGCAGTTGTGTTGGCTTCTCCACGGGCTGGCATTGGTCGAGGCATACACAGGCGGGTGCAGTGAGGTCATGGCTATCTCCTAGACGTCGTGGGCGAGGGCGGCGAAGCGTGTAGCGTCGCGTCCATGTATGGCCGGCATGGCATGCTCGGGTACGGGCTGACACTAGTCATTTGGTCGAGTGAGAGAGGCTCAGCTGCACGGGCTGGTATTGGGGTTATCGTGGGCGAGTAGTGGAGGATGAGTCGAGTACAAAGATGATCACAAGATTGATCCAAATAGTGTGGAGTTGGTAGCAGTGTACTATGCTCGTTAAGTGTTCAGTCAAATGGCCGCAAGAGAAATTTATTTGAATTTTCAAATTCTTTTTGGTGGGTTTGTTGATCACAAGCTTGAGAGTCTCTGGTTGCAAGGATTTTTCAAGTGGAGAAAGTTTGGATGGTTTTGGAAAAATGGCTATCTTGATACATACAATAGATTCCATTTTGAAAATTCCCTCAAATGGATTTGAATTTGTTCTAGTAAGTTTTGAAAGCTCACTTCTGCTCTTTGTCACTTGGTCTAGCAAGGTGAGAAAAGAAAGGGAATTGTTTTTGTTTGAAATCATTTAATAGAGATGCCCAAAGTGGGCTAGGTGTTAATATTGGCAAAAATGACCATTGAGTCATATGCTTTATATTTTTATTTTATTTTGCTTTGGTTTTGTTTTGATTTGACCTAGGTGATATTGTTTTGATCTTTAAACCAATCATCATCATATATAACAAACAAACATGGCATATCATGCATTCATACATCAGAAACAAACACACTCTTTCATTCATGGTTGTTTAAGATTAAAAGTTTCTAGTTAACCCTAATTTTGGTTCTTGGAAATTGATATACTCCTTTTAATATTTTTGAGATGTTACAAACCTTTCCTCCTTAAACAGAATCTTGTCCTGACATTCAAGAAAAACTAGGAACTAAAGATATTTGGAAACTCGGTCCTAATATAATCTTCTCGCTCCCAGGTGGCTTCTTCTTCAGTATGGTTGCTTGATGACCCACAAATATAGAGGGTGTATCGCAGTATTTTCGAGGGAAGTGAAACCCAATTTATTGATTAGACATAAGGGGAGTCAAAGAATATTTATAAACCTTAACAACTGAGTTGTCAATTCAGCTGCACCTGGAAACGATCTTGCTCACAGCAGTTTATCAGTAGCAACAGTTTTGTAGTAGGAATAGTGAAGTAACAACAGTAGTAACAGCAGATAAATAAGATAAAGCATCCAAGTACTAGATAATCCTAGGCATGTGTTCCATATATAGTCATACGTGCTCGCAATGAGAACTTGCACAACATCTTTTGTCCTGCTAGCCCGTTTGTAGCGGGGCCTCAAGGGAACTACTGGCAATTAAGGTGCTCCTTTTAATAGAGCACCGGAGCAAAGAATTAACACTTCGTGAACACATGTGATCCTCACATCAAAGTCATTCCCTCCAGTTATCCCGATTTCTGTCACTCCGAGGCCATTGGTTCCGGACAACAACGTGTGTATACAACTTGTAGATAAGACCAAAAACAATACTATCATAATGAATCAATAACATGTTCAGATCTGAAATCATGGCACTCGGGCCCTAGTGACAAGCATTAAGCATAACAAGTCGCAACAAAGTCATAAAGCACTAATAAAAGATACTAGGCATCATGCCCTAACAATCTGATGCCATTACATGAATGATCTCATCCAATCCCTACCATCCCCATAGCCTACAGCGGGGGATTACTCACTCATAGATGGGGGAAACATGGATTGTCGATGGAGAAGCGATGGTGATGATGATGGCTATGATCTCCTCCAATTCCCCGTCCGGGCAGGGTGCCAGAACGGAGTTTCTGGTGCTGTTTCGTGGAATCTGGTGGTGGCGGCGGAGCGGAACTCCTTCTAGAAAAACGTCGAACCCCCAGAGTTTTTAGGTCAGAAGGCTTCTTATAGGCGAAGAGGGAGACCGAGGGAGTGTCTAGGGCGGCCAGACCACCCCCTGGCGCGGCCAGGCCCAACCCGCGTGGCCAGGTGGTGTGCCTGGGCCCCAGCCCCACTCTGTCTCATATTCTGGCTCCAGGAGTCTTCTGGTGAAATAGGAATTTTGGCTTTTGTCCCATCCAATTCCGAGAATATTCATTTTCTGACTTTCCTGGAACCAAAAACAGCAGAAAAGTACTCCAAATTATGGACAAAACACAAGACACAAGAAAGGTTAATAGGTTAGTAGGTTAGTCCAAGAAATCATATGAAAAGTACTCCAAAGTGTGGACAAAACACAAGAAAGTAGATAAAACCAAGCATGGAACATCAAAAATTATAGATACATTTGCAATGTATCAACATCCCCAAGCTTAACTCCTACTCGTCCTCGAGTAGGTAAGTGATAAAAAGAAAGAATAATTTTTGAGGTGACAAGCACCATCATAAACTTGATCAAAGTATTTGTAAAACATTCAAAGCTGGGATCATAGTACTTCAATCATAACATGAAAGACAAAGTTCTAGTAATAAGACAAAGAAACTATGTTGCAACATGAAAAGGCACAAACAAAAGATTCATGAATAATAATGCTTTGCAAGACGTTTGTTTGTTTCACATAAATAAAACATAGCATAGTGGTATTCAGCTTGTCCCTCATAGAGTAGCAAATATAAATGCATAGGACACCTTCAAGGTTCATAAGAGTGACTAGATACAAATAGTTTAGAACAAGCAATATCAAGGTATGCATCAATCAACAAGTCTTGGGACAATGCACATAGAACTAAGAATGGCCACTATGCTCTCAAAGTAGGTGCATAAAGGTAGAAGGTGGAGACTCAATATATAAGTGGAAGAAAGGTCTTCATAAAAGGAAGCAGGGATTCAAGTCTCATAAAGAGCTTCCAAAATTATGGTACTTAATAGCTTTCAGCTCTCATTGCCCCTATCATAAGCATCTTGAAGTGATTAAGGTTAAAGTGAACAAACTATGGTGTATATGCTTGACGGAGTATAAGTTAGAAATCTCATGTCCCTTGAATACGAGGGCCGCTCCTCATGCTACTCAAGTTTAGTCACCGGTAAGTTCTTGTCATCGTAAGTACATGTGTATCATAGAGAACCGCCAACGGGGTACCCCTTGCCCGATGATACGGAAGAATCCCCATATCAAAATTACAAGGCAAGCAGACAACGAGCATCTCAGCAATCTTCTTATTTACCATGGGAATATGGTGCTTTTTTCTCTCTTTCCGCTTTTCATAATCTTTTTTTTCTTTTTCTCTTTTTTTCTCAATATAGGACTTTTTTTATAAGAAGAATGCTTCATAGACAACTCATTATGGTTACGCTGCAAGTTTCCACCATGTCAGCATGGATTAGACCAATGCCCCAGCGCTTTCTAACACATATACATAACTCCATGGACTTACAAGTTCCCCTTTCATTTCACACCGACGATATCCATATACAAAAGAGCATGATATCAACTAGGTACAAGTACCAAGTGCAATGTTGAAAGCGTTCCCCATGACAACATGGTTCTGCTAATTCCCAACAAATAAGTGCAAGCATATACAACATGCATTTACACAATGGTTCAAGTTTATTAAGGGCAAGAAAAGTAAAGTGTGCCATCAAGTTCGTGAGAGTTTTAATCACTAGTTTTCTCATAACAAGTTTAATTCGGAAGGTAAACAAAAACATGAATATACTTGGAATAGCATATGCTAGTAGGTAGGTATGGTGGACTCTTTGGAATAACTTGGTTTAGGGAGTTGGATGCATGAGTGGAACTCATACTTGGTTGCGGAGGCTAGCAAAAGACTGGGAGCGACAAACTAAGAGAGCAATAATAGCCATAATCATGTAGAGCGACAAAACATCATTGATCAAAGCATGTTACTACAAGTTGAAAATTAAAGGATCATAAAGGCTATGGTGACTTGAGATAGTCATAACATGGTGTGAGCATGTGCCAAGTCAACCCAAATAAAGCATGAAAGGAGAATACCACAATACTATGCTTTAATATGCTAAAACAACGCATGATTCATCCAAGACACATTAAGCAATCTCAATTGTTTATAACAAGTCATGCTACAAAAAATAATACTAAGAATAAAGCCAAAACAATACCAAGCATGGCATGACAAAGCATAGGCCACAGTCAAAAACAAGCTCTCTTTAACACTTAAGCATGAACTTTCCTACTCTTTTCCAATCCAAATCAAACTATTTGAAAACCAATGCATGAAATAGGAGGTACAACCAATTTATTCAGAAAACTAAGAAAACAAAGCAAACGAAAACAAAAAATAAGACGCTCCAAGAACAACACAACTGTGTATGAAACAATAAAAATGAAGTGTTTGGAAGAAACCTAGGATTTTTATTGATAAAGAAGGGGATGCCTTGAGCATCCCCAAGCTTTGACGCTTGTACTTGTTGGATATTTCTTGGGATGACACGCGTGGCATCCCTAATCTTGAGCTTTAGTCCATTCTTCATCTCACTACTCATTCCTTCCATATGCCTGAAATGTTTCCTTCATACAAAACTTCACACAATCTTTATTAGTAACATAAGTGCATTCAAGATAATAAGTCTTTGGATTCAGTTCCAACACCAATAAAACTTCCATTAAAATAGTAGCTACTATAGCACTTCCTCAGAAAGCTCAATTCCCCAAAAGAACTCAAAAAGGAACCAACAAGAAGCAAATGCAAATAATGGCAGAAATCTGTCAAAACAGACCAACATGTAAAGACGAATTTTTTAGAAGACCTTCTGTTGCTCAAATCGAAAAGTGTTGAGCTAACGAAAGTTAGATAACAACATGGGGCAGAAGCACAAAAATTCACGCCTCAAAAGGACGTACAGAGATTTTACACGAATTTTTACGGTGAAGAACAAAAATCTGTTTTGGGACAGCAACTTTCCCAATCATTACTCTCACTCATTAGAGGTTACTCTTGGCATAAAAAGCAAATAAAAAGGATAAGGAGCAGTTATTAATAAAGTAATAACTTCCAAGACTCATTTAAAACTTTTGGATTATCTCCCAATAAGTACTTTTCTTTAACGCCTTTAAGTTAGGCATGATAGTTTGAGAAGATGCTCACATAAGAAATATGAATTGAAGTAAAAGAGAGCATCAAGAAGCAAATTCAAAACACATTTAAGTCTAACCCACTTCCTATGCATAGGAATCTTGTATGCAAATACATTCGCAAAGAACAAAGTTACAGGCATAGGAAGATAAAACAAGGGTAACTTCAAAACTTTCAGCACATAGAGAGATGTTTCAATACCATGAAAACTTCTACAACCATATTTTCCTCTCTCATAATAATTTTCAGTAGCCTCATGAATAAAATCAACAATATAACTATCACATAAAGCATGATTTTCATGTTCTACAAAAATATAATTTTTATCAAGCTCAAAAATAGTGGGGTTAAAACCTTCAAACCCACTTTTAACAATTCTATAACACGATGACTGATCATTCAATATAGGCCCATCGTCTAGAGCCTTATCATAAACAATTTCTAAGCAAAACTCTTTAGTACTATGCATCTCGATGTTAGGCACAAATAAAGGATTATCATAGATAACATGAGGATAACATTCATCCTCCTTTGGTAAGCATGGGGGACAATCAAATAATGTAAGGGATAAAGAGTTACTCTCATTAGAAGGTAGGGATGGGTAGCTAATCCATTCTTCCTCCTTTTGTTCATCACTCTCCTCCTCTTTTTCATCTAATGAGCTTTCATGTTCATCAATTTCTTCCATAAGATCCTCCAAGGCATTAGTCTCTTCCATTTCTGGAAAGCATCTATTAATATATTCAAGAATATAGCCATTTTCTTCCTTGTAATTATCAAAGAAAATTTTAAGTATATCATAAACCTCATGTTTATAAGGTGAATCATCAATATTTTCAAGCAAACTAGCAAGTTCAAATGCACCCTTCCAAGCAATAAATTCCTCAATTTGTTCCACATCATAAAAGTCATAATTTCCCTTAACATAAGAAGATATGGTAACATTATCATTATACTCACATTGAAAAGGGAGGTGCTTATACCTCTTACAGCAACAAGATTTATCAAAGCAATAAGTAACATTATAAGTAGAGCACACATTTCTAGCAATGGTATACAATTTATCAATTTGTTCCCATAAGTGTTTCCCTTTTTGTGACAAGCGGTGTTCCTTATAATAATATTTTTGTTCTTTCGTGAACCCACCTTGCCAATAAGATTTAGTTTCAAAGAAACCAACCATTGACAACAAGCATGATAAAGCAAGACAATAACAGACCAATGAAAATAACAACTAGAGTAGGAACTAATTTTTTTTGTATTTTTGATAAAGAAACAAGCAAACAAGACGGAAATAAACTAAGCTTGAACAATAGTGATTCCAAGTGGACTTGATAAATAAAGCTATGCTCCCCGGCAAAGGCGCCAGAAAATAGTCTTGATGACCCACAAGTATAGGGGGTGTATCGCAGTATTTTCGAGAGAAGTGAAACCCAATTTATTGATTCGACACAAGGGGATCCAAAGAATATTTATAAGCCTTAACAACTGAGTTGTCAATTCAGCTGCACCTGAAAACGATCTTGCTCACAACAGTTTATCAGTAGCAACAGTTTTGTAGTAGGAATAGTGAAGTACAACAGTAGTAAAGTAAAGACAGAAGTAATAATAGCGATGAGAGGATTCGAAAAGGTAGGCATAGGGATGGATGGACGGGCGTTGCATGGACAAGACAATTCACATAGCAATCAGAACATAGGGCAATTGCAGATAAATAAGATAAAGCATCCAAGTACTAGATAATCCTAGGCACGTGTTCCATATATAGTCATACGTGCTTGCAATGATAACTTGCACAACATCTTTTGTCCTGCCAGCCCGTTTGCAGCGGGGCCTCAAGGGAACTACTGGCAATTAAGGTGCTCCTTTTAATAGAGCACCGGAGCAAAGCATTAACACTTCGTGAACACATGTGATCCTCACATCAAAGCCATTCCCTCCGGTTATCCCGATTTCTGTCACTTCATGGCCATTGGTTCCGGACAACAACGTGTGTATACAACTTGTAGATAAGACCATAAACAATACTATCATAATGAATCAATAACATGTTCAGATCTGAAATCATGGCACTCGGGCCCTAGTGACAAGCATTAAGCACAACAAGTCACAACAAAGTCGTAAAACACTAATAAAAGATACTAGACACCATGCCCTGACAATCTGATGCCATTACATGAACGATCTCATCCAATCCCTACCATCCCCATAGCCTACAGTCGGGGATTATTCACTCATAGATGGGGGAAACATGGATGGTCGATGGAGAAGCGATGGCGATGATGATGGCGATGATATCCTCCAATTCCTCGTCCCGGCAGGGTGCCAGAACGGAGTTTCTGGTGTTGTTTCGTGGAATCTGGTGGTGGCGGCGAAGCGGAACTCCTTCTGGAAAAACGTCGAAGCCCCCAGAGTTTTTAGGTCTGAAGGCTTCTTATAGGCGAAGAGGGAGACCGAGAGGGTGTCTAGGGCGGCGGACCACTGGGCGCTGGCCCAGCCCATGCTGTGTGGTGTGGCTGGGCCCCAGCCCACTCCGCCTCATATTCGCTCCGGAGTCTTCGGTGAAATAGGATTTTGGCTTTGTCCCGTCAATTCCGAGAATATTCATTTTCTGACTTTCTGGAACCAAAACAGCAGAAATGTAGCAGCACTGTGGCTCTTATTAATAGGTTAGTCCAAGAAATCATATGAAAAGTACTCCAAAGTGTGGAAAAAACACAAGAAAGTAGATAAAACCAAGCATGGAACATCAAAAATTATAGATACATTTGCAATGCATCATTGCTCCACTGGATCTTTAGAAACTTGATACTTCTGGTCCGGGTGGTTCTAAAGGCTTCTTCCAAAATACGAATGGGTACTTCATGATAAGTTAAATCCTTGTTGATATTCGTGGCTATGTGATCAATGTTCTTGAAAACTTCGGTCTTCTCTAGAACTTCTAAGCATTTACGGAGTAACGAGATATGAAACACATCATGTATGGTTGACATCTCCTCAGGCAGTTCTAGCTGATAGGATACTTCTCCTCGGTGACATAAAATCTTGAAGGGTCCGACATATCTGGGTGCAAACTTCCCTTTGAGTTGAAAACGCTGCATTCCTTTTAAGGGTGATACTTTGAGATACACGAAGTCCTGGATATTGAAGGTCAGGTCTCGGCATCTTTTGTCAGTGTAACTCTTCTGTCTGGATTGAGTGGTCTTGAGGTGTTCACGGATCTTGTGAACCTTCTCTTCAACTTCTCGTAGGATGTCGGGTAAATATTTGACTCTCTCCTACTTGCGACCAATTTAGGGGGGTACGACACTTCCTTCCATACAAAACCTCAAATGGGGCCATTTGCAAACTGGCTTGATAACTATTGTTGTATGAGAATTCTGCGAAAGGCAGTCAGTCTTCCCATTTAGATCCATATTCTAATACACAAGCTCTCAGCATATCTTCTAATATCTGGTTTACTCTTTCTGTTTGTCCGTCGGTCTGCAGGTGATAAGTTGTGTTGAAGTTCAGTTTGGTTCCTAATCCTTCTTGGACTTTCTTCCAAAATCTTGAGGTAAACTGGGTCCTCGATCTGACACAATTGTCTTGGGGTTCCATGTAGACTGACTATTATAGCAATATACAACTTTGCTAGCTTCGGGCGTTGGTAAGTGGTCTTGACGGGTAGGAAATGAGCTACTTTGGACAGTCTATCTACTATGACCCAAATAGAATCATTTCCCCTACTATATGTAGGCAAACCTGTGATGAAATCCATTCCAACAGAATCCCATTTCCATTCTGGAATTTGCAACGGCTATAAAAGTCCTGGGGGTCGCTGGTGTTCCGCTTTGACTCTCTGACAGATATCACACTTGGCGATATAGCTTCCTACTTCTCTCTTCATTTTGTGCCACCAAAATTGCTCCTTCAAATCCTGATACATCTTTGTTCCTCCCGGATGAATAGAATAAAGAGTATCATGGGCTTCCTGCAAAATGACTTGCTTCAACTCTGAATCTGCTGGCACGTAGATGCGTCCTTTATACCATAGAACGCCTTCTTCATCTTCAGTGAATCCGGGTACCTTCCCTGTACCGATGCGACCCTCAATTCTGTTGATACTTGCATTTCCTTTCTGAGCTTCTGATACGTTGCAAACGTATCTATAATTTTTGATGTTCCATGCTTGTTTTATATCTACTTTCTTATCTTTTGTCCACACTTTGGAGTACTTTTACACATTTTCTGGAACTAACCTATTAACAAGATGTCACAGTGCTAGTTGCCTATTTTCTTCTGTTTTTGGTTCCAGAAAAGGCAGAAAATGAATATTCTCGGAATTGGACGGGACAAAAGCCAAAGTCAATATTTTACCGGAAGACACATGGAGTCCGAAGGAGAGACGAAGGGGGGCCACAGGGCGGACACCCCCCTTGGTGCGGGCAACCCTAGGCCACGCCAGGGCATGGTGTGGGCCCCCTGGCTAGCCACCGACCTTGCCCCTTCGCCTATAAGAAGCCCCCGATGCAAAAAAAACCTAAATCCTGGAGCCTCCAGCCATGAAAAGTTCTGCAGCACTGCCACCACCGAAGGGGAGATTCGGGGGATAAAAAGTCTCTGTTCCGGCACCCTGCCAGGATAGGGAAGTTCCCTCAGAGCCATCTCCATCGATCTCCACCACTATCTCCATCACTGTTGCTAATTCCCATCATGATGAGGGAGTAGTTCTTCCTCGAGGCTAAGGGTTCTACTGGTAGCTATGTGTTCATCTCTCTCTATGCATGACCATATTGTGATCATGAGCTTTGTAATCAAGTAGATCCACCTTGCTACTCAAGTACTTTAATAGATCTCTACTCTCCCCATGTGTGTGAAAGTGACAACGTGCACACCATGGTGGCACTTAGGCTAGAGATTACAAATACTTGTTATGAGTTATATTTGGAGTTGGATGTCTCTATGAAATTGTGGTGTTTGTTGGAACCATCTACTGCTCAAGGTGATAGTGTGGGGTTATCTAGATGGGGAAAGCGGACTTTGAGGAGTGTTGTTATAGCCCTACCATGGATTAGAGTGTCCAACCGGAGAGTAGTTAAGAATAGTATCATAAAGAGAAGATATTTATATGAGAGTCTTCACTAGTGAAAGTATGATCCCTAGGCCTTGTTTCTAAGCATTGAAACACCGTTTGCTACTAGATCTGTTACATGTTTGCTTGTTGCTATCTTTATTTAAGTTTTCCTTTAGTCTCTTCCACGCCATCAAGCTCTTTTCTAGCACCATTGTCTTTTATCCATACCACATGTATTTCACTATCTCTTCGCCGAACTAGTGCACCTATACACCTGACAAGTGTATTGGGTGTGTTGGGGATACAAGAGACTTCTTGTATCTTGATTGCAGGATTGCTTGAGAGGGAATACCTTTGACCACTTCCTCCCTGAGTTCGATAAACCTTGGGTGATCCACTTAAGGGAAAACTTGCTGTTGTTCCACAAACCTCTGCACTTGGAGGCCCAACAACTGTCTACAAGAATAGAAGTGCGTAGACATCAACTTCCTTTATCTGACTGATCAAAGTTGGTTGAAGTTCAATACTGGCTAGAAATCCTTCGCTAACTAGCTCCATTCTAACATTCTCCAACTCATGCAAATTTGGCTGATCTTCCTTAATCATGGTGTTTAGTCTACACGGCAGTCTACTAAGAGCATCCGCTACCACATTGGCCTTGCCGGGGTGGTAGTGAATGTCAAGGTCATAATCCTTGATTAACTATATCCATCTCCGTTGCCTCATATTCAGCTCCTTCTGGGTGAAAATATACTTTAGACTCTTGTGATCCGGATAAATCTCACAGCGGTTACCCATGAGGTAATGACGCCATGTCTTCAAGGCTAAAACTACGACTGCCATTTTGCTTTGCTTCAGTTGTCGGGACAAATATGATATTACTTTGCCTTCCTGCATCAACACACATCCGAGACCAATCTTGGATGCATCACAAAATACATCAAAATGCTTCATGATATCCGGCATGATCAAAATTGGGGCTGAAATCAATCTCTTCTTGAGCTCTTGAAAAGTTGCTTCACATTTGTCTATCCATTCAAACTTCTTGTCTTTCTTCAATAGCTGGGTCATCGGCCTTGCGATGCTTGAAAATCCTTCAATGAACTTGCGGTAATATCCAGCTAATCCAAGAAATGTGCGGACTTCGGTTTGAGTGGTTGGGGCTTTCCATGCTTCAACATCCTTAATCTTGGCGGGATCGACGGTAACTCCTCCTACCAACAAGATATGCCCTAGAAATCCTACTTCCTTTAACCAGAACTCATATTTGCTAAACTTGGCATACAACTGATGCTCTCTAAGGGTTTCAAGGATGGTTCTTAGGTGCTGCTCATGGTCCTCTTCCGACTTGGAATAGATCAGAATGTCATCGATAAAAACAACGACAAACTTATCCAAGAAGTTCATAAAAATCTTATTCATGAGATTCATGAAATAAGTGGGGGAATTTGTCAATCCAAATGACATGACATTATACTCATACAATCCATATCTGGTAGTGAAAGCAGTCTTTGGGATATCCATTGCGGGGATCTTTAGTTGATGATAACCAGTTCTAAGATCAATCTTAGAAAACACTCTGGCACCAGTCAGCTGGTCAAACAGATCTTCTATCTTCGGCAGTGGGTACTTGTTCTTGATGGTGACGTCATTCAGCTTCCGATAATCCATACATAAACGGTTGGCACCATCTTTCTTATCCACAAACAAAACAGGTGATCTCCACGGCGATGCACTTCGTTGTATCAGACCTTTGCTCAACATGTCGTCAAGTTGCTTCTTTAGCTCCACTAATTCGGTTGGGTTCATACTATAGGTCTCTGAGCTATGGGTCCAGTTCCAGGAACTAGTTCAATGATAAAGTCGATATCCCGATACGGGGGCATACCGGATAATTCATCTGGGAACACATTGGGGTATTCACAGGCTACTCTGACTTGGTCTAGGGTTGACTAGACTAAACTCTTGTTGCATTTGAATTGACGGGGTAGCGTCTCAAACACATGCTCTACTGATACTCCGGTGCTACTGGTCATGGTTACGGCTTTCTTAGCATAGTCTATTAATCCTTGATGTTTCGACATCCAATCCATTCCTAGTACTACTTCCAAACCTTTTGCTCCAAGTACTATTAAATTGGCATAAAAGTCTATTCCATGTATTCTGATAGGCACGGCCTTGCAAATTTTTCTAGATTTGGTGGTTGACCCAGGTATTTGAACTATCATAACATGCTTCAAATTTGTTGGTTGAATCTTACTAGTGCATGCAAATTCTTCTGTAATAAACGAGTGTGATGCTCTAGAATCAAACAACACTCTTCAAGTACCGAGTTAATAGAAAACATACCCAGCACGACATCTGGTGCTTCCTGGGCTTCTTCCGCATTCATGTGGAACAGACGGCCGATGCAGTTGTGCGGGTTGTCTGGGGCAAACCTCTTTCTAGACTAGACACGACACATCTTTGTGCAAGTGACATTGGTGGTCAAGAAGCTTCTTGGGGCACTCATTGGAGTAGTGACCTGTAACTCCACATTCAAAGCAGATTACCATTGACTTGTCCTTCCCGGCAATAGGCACAACATTGCTTCTAGTCCTTGGGGCAGTATTGTTGTTGTTGTTGTTGTGGTTGGTGGACCTTGGCGGTGCACGGTTGAAGTTACGGGGGTTGCCGGTGTTGTTGTTGTGGCCTCCGGGCCTCGGGTTTCCTTCGCCATGATTGGGAAAGTTCGGACGAAACATAGGTGGCCTGTTGGGTCTTGATGCAAATCCTGCAGACGAGCTAGGGTGGTACTTCGGGATATGGTGGGGTCCAGGCTGGTGCATCATACGACGCTTGCGGTTCTCACTGGCTTGATTGATTTTTCCTTCCATCTGGATAGGAGAGTCCACTAGAGCTTCTAGATCATCAAAAGGAATGTTGACTAACACTGTCTGCATCTCATCATGCAGGCCATTTAGGAATCTTTCCTTCTTCTTTGCTTCGGTGTCGATCTCATCGGGGGCATACCTAGCCAGAGACAGAAATCGGTCACGGTATTCCACCATAATCATGATGGGTTCGTAGCATGGAAAACAAAAAAATTCTACCGCAAGAACGAACAAAACCCAGATCTAATCTAGATAAAAGCCAAGATCTAATCTATTAGACATGTGCAACGAGATAGATCTGTACTAACCCTTGTAGATCCGAAAGCCTTGTGCGAGATCGGATCTCGTGGTTGATGTAGACGATCACTTGCTGATCTCAAGATCGAGTAGAAGGTCCTTCCGGCTCCGCGCTTCCTCAATCGGTCACACGCATGAGTCGAAGGCACCTTCCTCTGCTCCAAATGAGCAAATGGAGGTAGTAGATCTCCACGGAATCCCAGCAGCATGACGGCGTGGTGGTGGAGTAGAGAATTCTCAGGCTTCGCCTAAGCTAGAGCAGATGGAAGGAGGAGGAGAGAGGCTAGGGTTTTGAGTGGAGGGCAAAGGGGTGGCGCCCACCCCTTTATATATAGAGGGAGGTGCCTAGGGTTCCCACACCCTAGGCCCACCCCTAGGGCCAAGACAGGGAGCTTGGGGGAGAGTCCTTCCCCAAGTTTCCTTACTTACCCTTTAAGTTTCCTTTATCCTTTCTTGGTTTTCAAGTAAACTCCAAAAAATCTTCTAGAACCTTCCGGAACATTCCGAAATCTTCTAGAATCCCCATATAAATACTCCGGAACATTTTCTAACTTAGAAAATGATCTCCATTATATGAATCTTATTCTCCAGACAATTCCGGATCTCCTCGTGATGTCCCAGATCCAATCTGAGACTCCGAACAACATTCGGTCTCCAACGCACATTCCATATCTACTTAAAACAACTTTGAACCTTAAGTGTGTCACCCTACGGTTCGTGAATATGCAGACATGATGGAGACACCTCTTCGATCAATAACCATCAGCGGGATCTGGAGATCCATAACGGCTCCCACATACTCAACGATGACTTCATGATCAAATGAACCATTAACATACGAAACCAATTCCCTTTGTCACGCGATACTCTACTTATCCGAGGTTTGATCATCGGTATCTCCATACCTCGTTCTACCTCGTTACTGATAAGTACTCTTTACTCGTTCCATGTTATGTCATCCCTTGTGACCTAGTCACATGCTTGCAAGCTAACTAGATGACATTCCACCGAGAGGGCCCAGAGCATATCTACCCGTCATATGGATGGACAAATCCCAATCTTGGTCCATGCGCTTCAACACATACTTTCAGAATACCCAATGACACCTTTATAACCACCCAGTTACGAAGCGGTGTTTGACGTCATCAAAGTACCCATCCGGTGATGGTGATTAACATAACCTCATGGTCGAAGGATTAGGTTACTATGCATTTGAAAGCTTGTAGCAATACGAACTTAATGACTTGATCTTATGCTACGCTTACTATGGGTGTGTGTCCATCACATCATTCTCCTAATGATATAACCTTGTTTATTAATGACATCCAATGTCCATGATCAGGAAACTATGATCATCAATTAATCAACAAGCTAGTTCAACAAGAGGCTTACTAGGGACTCTTTTATGTTTACAAAACACACATGTATTAGTGTTTCTTTATAATACAATTATAGCATGGGATGTAAACATTCATCATAAACACAAAGATATAATAATAACCACTTTTATTATTGCCTCTTGGGAATATCTCTAACAGTCTCCCACTTGCATTAGAGTCAATAATCTAGATTACATGGTAATATACCTAACACCTATGGCGTTCTGGTGTTGGTCATGTTAGCTCTAGGGAGAGGTTTAGTCAATGGATCTGCCACATTCAGATCAGTGTGTACTTTGCAAATCTTTATGTCACCATCTCGGACATACTCGCGAATAGCATGGAAACGTAGCTTGATGTGCTTCAGCTTGTTATGACCTTGGCTCCTGCATTAGCTATGGCACCTGTGTTGTCACAGTAGATGGCCATCGGGTCCAACGCACTAGGAACCACGCCAAGTTCAGTAATGAACTCCTTCATCCATATGGCTTCTTGTGCAGCCTCTGAAGCAGCTATGTATTCCGATTCAGTTGAGGATTTCGCCACAACGCTTTGCTTGGCACTCCTCCAGCTCACTGCAGCACCATTCAAAATAAATACGTATCCAGATTGTGACTTCGAGTCATCTGGATCGGTGTTCCAACTAGCATCAAGGTAATCACAACAAGTCGCTCATCACCTCCATAAGAAAGAACCATATCCTTAGTCCTATTCAGTACTTTAGGATATTCTTGATCACTGTCCAAAGGCTCCATTCCAGATCACTTTGATATCTCAGCTAGTCAAACTAACAAAGATGTGCTATATCCGTCTTGTACAGATGGCATACATGATAGATCCTATGGCGAGGCATAGGAATATTATTCATCTTCTCTCTATCTTCCGCCAGAAGGCGGACTTTGAGTCTTACTCAAGGTCTTACCTGACAACATGGGCATGAACCCTTTCTTGCTCTCTTCCATTCTAAACTTCTTTAGAACTTTGTCTAAGTATGTACTTTGTGAAAGCGCTATTAGGCGTCTCGATCTATCTCTATAAATCTTGATGCCTAGAATATATGCCGCTTCGCCAAGATCCTTCATTGAAAAACTATTATTCAAATAGGCTTTGACACTATTAAGAAGTTCTATATCATTCCCAATCAACAATCTGTCATCCACATATAGTACTAGGAATGCCACAGAGCTCCCACTCACTTTCTTGTAAATACAAGCTTCTCCATAAGTTTGTATAAATCCAAAGTTTTTGATTACTTTATCAAAACGTTGATTCCAACTCCGGGATGCTTGCTTCAGTCCATAAATGGAGTGCTGAAGTTTGCATACCTTGTCAGCATCTTTAGGATCGACAAAACCCTTGGGTTGTACCATATACAACTCTTCCTCAATGTCACCATTAAGGAACGTTGTTTTGACATCCTACTGCCAAATCTCATAATCGAAATATGCAGCAATTGCTAACAAAATCCTCACAGACTTTAGCTTCGCTACTGGTGAGAAAGTCTCATCGTAGTCAACTCCTTGAATTTGTCGGAACCCTTTCGCGACAAGTCGAGCTTTATAGACGGTAACATTACCATCAGCATTTGTTTTTCTTTTGAAAATCCATTTGTTCTCGATAGCCTTACGGCCATCCGGTAAGTCCACCAAAGTCCATACTTGGTTTTCGTACATGGATCCCATTTCGGATTTCATGGCTTCTAGCCATTTGTCGGAATCTGGGCTCACCATAGCTTCTTCATACGTCGCAGGTCATCGATTGTCCACCAACATGACGCTCAAGGCGTGGTCATACCAATCGGTGGTACGAACCTCGTTAACTCCGCGAGGTTCAGCAAGAACTTTGTTCAAGTTTCATGATCACCATCATTAGCTTCCTCTCCAATTGGTGCAAAGGCGGCACAAAACATCTTCCGGTGCTGCGCTACTCTCAACTCCGAGAGAAGGTTCAATAACCTCGTCGAGTTCTACTTTCCTTCCAGTCAATTCCTTCGAGAGAAACTCCTTCTCAAGAAAGGATCCATTCTTGGCAATGAAAACTTTGCCTTCGGATCTATGATAGAAGGTATACCCAATTGTTTCTTTAGGGTATCCTATGAAGACGCATTTCTCCGCTTTGGGTTCAAGCTTATCAGGTTGTAACTTCTTTACATATGCTTCGCAACCCCAAACTTTAAGGAACGACAACTTAGGTTTCTTTCCAAACCACAATCCGTACGGTGTCATTTCAACGGATTTAGATGGTGCCCTATTTAAAGTGAATGCGGTTGTATCTAATGCATAGCCCCAAAACGATAGCGGTAAATCTGTAAGAGACATCATAGATCGAACCATATCTAAGAGAGTTCTATTACGATGTTCGGACACACCATTACGCTGTGGTGTTCCCGGCGGTGTCAATTGCGAAAGTATTCCACATTTCTTTAAATGCATGCCAAACTCATAACTTAGATATTCACCTCCATGGTAACGCGAAACTTAATCTTCTTGTTACGATGATTTTCCACTTCACTTTGAAATTCCTTAAACTTCTCGAAAGTTTCGGACTTATGTTTCATAAAGTAGACATACCCATATCTACTTAAGTCATCCGTGAAAGTGAGAACATAACGATATCCACCACGCAACGCTACACTCATTGGACCGCACACATCGGTATGTATTATTTCCAATAAGTCTGTAGCTCGCTCCATTATTCCAGAGAATGGAGTCTTAGTCATTTTTCCCATTAGACATGCTTCGCATCTTTCAAGTGATTCAAAATCAAGTGATTCAAGAAGTCCATCAGAATGGAGTATCTTCATACGCTTCACTCCAATGTGACCAAGACGACAGTGCCACATGTATGTAGAATTATCATTCAATTTTGTTCGTTTAGCATCTATGTTGTGAACATGTGTATCACTACTATCGAGATTCAAGAAGAATAAACCATTCATCTCGTGCATTACCATAAAAGATATTACTCATATAAATCGAACAACCTTTATTCTCGGACTTAAAAGAGTAACCGTCTCGCAATAAACAAGATCCATATATAATGTTCATGCTTAACGCAGGCACCAAATAACAATTATTCAAATTTAAAACTAATCCCAAAGGTAGATGTAGAGGGAGCGTGCCGACGGCGATCACATCAACCTTGGAGCCATTTCCAACGCGCATCGTCACCTTGTCTCTCGCCATTGCTTATTCCAGCCTCTGCTTCGAAGTTACAAATATGAGCAACCGAACCAAAGATCAAATACCTGCACTACTACGACATTAGTAAGATACACATCAATAACATGTATATCGAATATACCTTTCTTCTTGATGTTGTCGTTCTTCGATCTGCCAGTACTTGGGGCGCTTACGCCCAAAGGACTGACAGCACCCTTGCAAGAGAAGCATTTAGTTTCGTGCTTAAGACCAGCCTTGGGCTTCTTAGTAGGTGCGAGCCTTTCTTGCCGTCCTTCTTGAAGTTTCCTTGTTCTTAGGCTTGCCCTGCTTGAAATTGGTGGTCTTATTGACCATCAACACTTGGTGCTCCTTCTTGATCTCCACTTCAGCAGTTTTCAGCATGGACGATAGTTCGTGCAACGCCTTGTTCATGCAAAGGTATATTGTAGTTCATCACAAAGTTCTTATAACTCGGTGGCAGTGATTGGAGGACATGGTGAATCCCTAACTCATTAGGAATCGTTATCCCCAACTCTTGGAGCTTGTTTGCGTGCCCAGACATGGTGAGCATGTGCTCGCTAACGGATCTACCCTCTTCCATCTTACAGTTAAAGAACTTTTCGGAGGCCTCATAGCTCTCCACGGCCGCGTGAGTCTCAAAAATGAGCTTGAGCTCCTTAATGATCTCAAACGGGTCATGGTGCTCAAAGCGCTTCTGAAGCTCCGTTTCTAAACCGTACAGGATGGCACACTGAACTGTGGAGTAATGATTTTTCCGAGTGGCGTAAACATTCTTTACGTCATCGGTGGCATCTTCTGCAGGTGGGTCACCTAGTGGTGCTTCAAGCACATAGGTCAACTGACCAGCCCTGAGGACAATCTTCAGTCCATGGAGCGAGTCCGTGAAGTTGCTTCCATTGTTCTTAAGCTTTTCTTTCTCTAGGAACGCATTCAAATTGATGGAGAGGTTCGCCATAATCTACAACAAATTTGCAAGTAGTTTAGACTAAGTTTATGATAAATTGAGTTCAATTTTAATTCTTAAATTAACTAGGTGAACTCCCACTCAAAACAAAATCCCTCACATTGTCTTAGTGATTACATGAACCAAGTCCACTACACCAAGTCCGATCTTCACGAGAGAAGATGTAGTTTCATTGGCGAACAATCTTCATGTTCATCATATCATTTATATGACTCGTGCTCTACCTTTCGGTATTCCGTGTTCCGAGACCATGTCTGTACATGCTAGGCTCATAAAGTTTAACCTTAGTTTCCGCATGTGCAAATCTGGCTTGCACCCGTTGTATGCACACGTAAAATCTATCACATCCGATCATCACGAGATGCTTCGAAACGACGAGTCTTAGCAACGGTGCCAACTAAGTACGAACACTTTATTACTTGATATTTAGTGAGAGGGGTCATCTTATAATGCTAATGTCGCGATCTAAGCAATACAAGATGCATAAAGGATTAACATCACATGCAATTCATAATTAGTGTGATATGATATGGCCCTTTCTTCTTATGCCTTTGATCTCCATCTCCAAAGCACGGACATGATCTCCATCATCACCAGCATTGCGTCAAGGTTAGTGGCGCCACTTCATGGTTGTCCATCATCACTAGCAACTATTACAACTACTTGGAATAAAGCTATTACAAGATGAATAGACACGCAGGTCTTAACAGATTTAAAGACAACCATTAGTTCTGCCGTTGCCATATTACAACAAGGATCATTGCATACATCAAATATAATCACAATCACATGATGGCCATATCACATCACAAAACCCCTGCAAAAACAAGTTAGACGCCTCTAATTTTCTTTGCATGTTTTACGTGGTTTGGGGCTTAATAAGAAGATCTTACCTACTAAATCGAACCACAACGTTGATACAAGTGCTATCAAGTGCAAAGTGTAGATTTGATCTATACTATGGTGGGAGAGATGTACACCCGCAAAGCCACTTGTGCAAAGCAAGTTACACGTCAAGCGTGGAGCAAGTCTCATGTGCGGCGACATGTAAGGTTAGCTCGAGCCGCTTCATCCCACCATACCGCAAGATGCAAAGTACACAAAGCAAAATACTAAGACGAGCACCAACGCCCACAAAACCATTGTGTTCTACTCGTGCAACAGATCTACGCATAGACAAGGCTCTGATACCACTGATGGGTTCGTAGCATGGAAAACAAAAAATTTCTACCGCAAGAACGAACAAAACCCAGATCTAATCTAGATAAAAGCCAAGATCTAATCTATTAGACATGTGCAACGAGATAGATCTGTACTAACCCTTGTAGATCCGAAAGCCTTGTGCGAGATCGGATCTCGTGGTTGATGTAGACGATCACTTGCCGATCTCAAGATCGACTAGACGATCCTTCTGGCACCGCGTTCCGGCAGCTCAGCAATGGTCACACGTCATGAGTCGAAGCAGACCTTCCTCTCCTTGTTCCAGCGAGCAGCGGAGGTAGTAGATCTCTCCACGGAATCCCAGCAGCACGACGGCGTGGTGGTGGTGGTGGAGTAGAGAATTTTGCAGGGCTTCGCCTAAGCCAGAGCAGATGGAAGGAGGAGGAGAGAGGCGGCTAGGGTTTTGAGTAGGAGGGGGTAAAGGGGGTGGCGCCTCCACCCCTCTACATATAGAGGGAGGGGTGCGGCCTAGGGTTCCCACCCCTAGGCCCACCCCCTAGGGCCGGCGCACAAGGGATCTTGGGGGGAGAGTCTTTCTCCCCCAAGTTTCCCTTACTTACCCTTTAAGTTTCCCTTTATCCTTTCTTGGTTTTCAAGTAAACTCCAAAAAATCTTCTAGAACCTTTTGGAACATTCCGAAACCTTCTAGAATCCCCATATAAATACTCCGGAACATTTCCTAACTTAGAAAATGATCTCCATTATATGAATCTTATTCTCCGTACAATTCCGGATCTCCTCGTGATGTCCCGGATCCAATCCGAGACTCCGAACAACATTCGGTCTCCAACGCACATTCCATATCTACTTAAAACAACTTCGAACCTTAAGTGTGTCACCCTACGGTTCGTGAATATGTAGACATGATGGAGACACCTCTCCGATCAATAACCATCAGCGGGATCTGGAGATCCATAACGGCTCCCACATACTCAACGATGACTTCGTGATCGAAAGAACCATTAACATACAAAACCAATTCCCTTTGTCACGCGATACTCTACTTATCCGAGGTTTGATCGTCGGTATCTCCATACCTAGTTCTACCTTGTTACTGATAAGTACTCTTTACTCGTTCCATGTTATGTCATCCCTTGTGACCTAGTCACATGCTTGCAAGCTAACTAGATGACATTCCACCGAGAGGGCCCAGAGCATATCTATCCGTCATATGGATGGACGAATCCCAATCTTGGTCCATGCGCTTCAACACATACTTTCAGAATACCCAATGACACCTTTATAACCAACCAGTTACGAAGCGGTGTTTGATGTCATCAAAGTACCCATCCGGTGATGGTGATTAACATAACCTCATGGTCGAAGGATTAGGTTACTATGCATTTGAAAGCTTGTATCAATACGAACTTAATGACTTGATCTTATGCTATGCTTACTATGGGTGTGTGTCCATCACATAATTCTCCTAATGATATAACCTTGTTTATTAATGGCATCCAATGTCCATGATCAGGAAACCATGATCATCAATTAATCAACAAGCTAGTTCAACAAGAGGCTTACAAACACACATGTATTAGTGTTTCCTTGTAATACAATTATAGCATGGGATGCAAACATTCATCATAAACACAAAGATATAATAATAAACACTTTTATTATTGCCTCTTGGGCATATCTCCAATAAATATCCTTCCTTTCTTCAACTCCATGAATTCATCCCTCATCCTCTTGATCAAACCTGGGGGCACATGAGTCCTGCTGAACTTGATCTTGAATTCCTCCCAAGTCATCATTTGTCCTGCGTTCATTGTACGAGTGTTGTTCCATCATGATCTTGCATAACCTACCAGATAGTGGGTGGCAAACAATACTTTCTCTGCAGCATCTACTCCTGCAACTTCCAAGTTGTTCTCTATTGATTGCAGCCAGTCATCAGCATCTAAGGGATCTCTAGATTTGCTAAACATAGGAGGATTAGTGTTTTGAAAGTTCTTTAGCTTAGATCCATGGTGATGCTGGTTTCCATGGCCTTGGTTGTGGTGCACCATTTGAGTGATCTGTTGAAGAGTGGCGAGATTGGCTTGACGCTCGGCTCTACCGGCTTCTCGATCTGATACTAGCATTTGCAGAATCTGAAGCATTGGATCCTGGGATGAGTTGCTTCCACCGGGGTTGCCGCGAGTCATGTGAAGATGGAGATAGATCATAAGACAAGAGAGAAATTTCTATGGCTTATGGGTATGGTTCAGAAGCTTTAAATTTGAGTATTGCTAAGGTTTGAAAACCACAACTCCTTTTCATTCATTCCAAGCAACACATTCCAAACAACACATCACAACTACCAAGCAGATGGTTTTAAGAACCACTCTATCATTCTACGATACATAGGGACCGGATACAAACTCACACCTACGACAGTGACCTAGTGCTACTCCTCATCGGAACTGGTGGGTTCTTCATCATCCTGGAAATCTTCATCCTCCTCGTCGGTGTGGAACTCCATGTTGATGTCCTCCAGATAGTCATCATCGTCACTGAGGTAGGTAATATCCCTACGAAGATCTTCACCTTCGTCTTCCTTCTCCTCAAGCTGAAGTTCTTGGTCATGGATGGTTTCTTCAAGGTTGCCACCTTCTGACGGAGGCGAGCAATGATCCGGTCCTTCTTGTTAAGCTGGCGGCGAAGTGTCTTGCGCTCTTAAGCTAGGATGGCGAGGGTGTGGTTCTTCTCCGCTGCGACAGTGTGCTTCTGGTTGGCGTAAGCACGGGCGTTGTCCAACTCCTTCTGAGTCTCGTGCAGCATGAAGTCGAGGTGATCCACATGATGCTTCAGCTCCGGATGTCCTAACATGGCCAAGGGCTGTCCCATAGAAGCACGTATTGCATAGTGAGCGAAGCGAGTGCCATTGATCTGATTTATATTCTGCAGACACAGATGGGCAAGGCTTCCTGCATTGCTCTAGCTAGTCCATCCAGCCAGTTGTTCTCCCTCAAAGTGAACTGTATCTTCTCCGAGGTGGGTGGCTGCATCTTTCCTCTCAGATCTGCATTGATTAACCACTGCAGTTCTCCTCCTGGCTGATCATTGAGTTGCGCTCCATAGAACTCGGGGTGCGAGCGTCCAAGAAACTCTGCTAGCTGACTCAAGTCCCTCTTGAAGATGAGTTCTCCTTCGTTGCCAAGCTGATAGAACTTGTTGTACTTGACTTCCATCTATAAGCAATTAGGATGTGTAAGTTAGTGAGGTGATCAAGTGTGTCAAATTTTATGTAGGATTGCAAGAATTTTGAGGAACAAGTGAACTCTCTTTTTTGAAAGAATCTCAAGGATAAGAGTGAGAATAGGTTTTCATAAATACTCACTTCCATTGTTTTGAAACTAAGTTTTTCAGACGTCCATTCTAACTGGGGTCTCCTATGGTCAGGATGGCTCTGATACCAACTTGTGAATACCCAGATTTTTAAGTCCATATGCCTGTTATGCCGTACATCGCAATCCTAGGAATACCATTTTTGCGAGACATAACAGAATTGATAGCACAATACCTCATATATTACAAACCATAATAGTCTTACAAATAGTTGATCTCATGATCAAGTCTTAATACACATCAAAGCAGCGGAAATAAACGTAGTAGATCCTCCATCTTCATTGTCACAGGCAATGCTGACGATGGGAGATGATCCTAGTTATCGTAGGCATCCTACTGTCCATCCTCCAGGTAGTCCTTTTCATAGTCTGGCCATGGGAATATCCAGGGACAAAGCCATGAGTACTTTTAAAGTACTCGCAAACTATCACTAATGTAAGTAAGACAATTCTAGTAGGAATCCTAAGCTCTAGGCTTGTTTGAAATAAGCCAGATTTATTTCAGAAGTACTTAGTAGTAAAGCCTATTTTAGTTATCTAGATTACTCAAGTGGGAACCTAGTTTTCATTTCCACAACCCTGTTGTGGTCAAGTCAAAGTCATAGTTCAATTCACAAGTCATTTTGAAAACATCTGACAACGGAATAGTATGGCCATCCAACTGTCCATGACCGTGGACACGGCTATTCGAATAGTTTGACGCTCTATAGAGGTGGTACACTTTCACCATAAAATTTGATACATCCGTCAGGGATAGCCATGAATCATCATACTTGGTATGCGGATAATCAATCCTAACCTTTCAATTACACACCCTAGTATAGGCACCTCTCCTATGAGCTTGGCCTCCCAGCCATGGCCATCCGCCATCCCGGGAACTGCATAGGTGGTCACTCATAGTCACGAGGTAGCCTTAGCTTAACCTCTTTTCCACAAGGGAACCCATACTAAGACATATAAACTTCTAGTTAAGACCTACCCAAATCAGGTATTGTGGTTGTACGGTAAAGCTGGAATGGTATCGCATCCGAACCCAACCATCAGTTTTTATCAAAGTCAAGACACATGCCTCATTCATTTTCATCTTCAAATCATTGTGTTTCATAACCCATGTCAAAAAAATTCATAGAATGACTCATCATTCCAAGATTTTCATAATCATTTGCTCCAAGTGTTCCCATCTAAAGTGATCAATATTAGTTTAGCACTAGCAACTATCAATGAGGGTATCACTATTGAGGGGTGCTAATCAAGTGTAACTACCCAAGCCTAGTTCTATGCTCTTGATGGCCTCTATCTTATTTTTCACTAATCACCAATTAACTATTTAAGAAACTTTGGTAAAGGGAGAAAGTAAAGCTTGCAGGTAAAACTTGGATTTGGTATAATCAAGGTTGCATCACAATATCATGCATAGTGTATCCTGCATAGGTTAGCTTGCATAGTGGAGCTTGCCTTGGTTGGTACAGTTGTCGAAGTTCTCCTCTTCTTCTTTGTAGAATTCTTCCTCCTCATAGCCCGGGTTGGTACTAGCGTCTATAAATAAATACGAGTGAAAGGACATAGATGTCGCCTAGAGGGGGGGTGAATAGGCGATTTAAAACTTTTACAAGATGGGCTTAACAAAGGCGGAATAAAACTAGCGTTTACTTTGTTAAGCACAAAACCTAGAACAACTAGGGTTCACCTATTTGCACCAACAACTTATGCTAAGCAAGACAAGCAACTATCTGAGATCAAGATATATACTTCAAGCATGAAGGCTATCACAAAGTAAAGTGCATAAGTAAGAGCTCGGATATGGAGATAACCGAGGCACGCAGAGACGACGATATTTTACCGAGTTCCTCCCAACATGGAGTACGTCTAGTTTGGAGAGGGGGTGGTATAAAACCACCAACGCCACAAAAGGCCTCCCTTGTTCTCCTATGAATCTCACCCCAACGGGATTGATCCACACTTCCACTATCGATGCACTTGTCGGTGGCAATCCGTAACCTCTCACAAGGTTGGGGAACTTCTCCACAACTCAATTGGAGGCTCCCAACAAACAAGCTTGGGGAAATATACACAACTTAATTGGAGGCCCCAAGTAATCCACAAACCTGCAAAACCACCAAACCGTCTAGGGTTCCAAGAACCCAAGAATAAAAAGCTTCTCACCTTTCACCCAATCGAATCCTCACCGAGAACTCAAACCGATGCACCAAATGCAATGGCAAGAACACACAAAGTGCTCAAGTCCTTCTCTCCCAAATTCCACCATGGCTACAAAAGCTTATGGGGGAATAAGAGAGGAAGAACAATGGAGGAAATCCACAAAAGACTCAAAGATTTAGATCCCGAGATGTTCCCCTCACTTAGAGGAGAGATTGATTGGTGGGGTTGTAGATCTAGATCTCCTCTTTCAAATCCCTCAAGAATATGCAAGAATCAATGGAGGGATTGAGGTAAAGCAAGCTCAAGAAGGTCAGCAATAGAGGGGAAAACTTGCAAGGAAGGTTGGAGAACCATTGGGGAAGAAGGGCCCCTTAAATAGGTCCCTAGAAATCCAACCGTTAGGCCCAGGAAACGCCCGGTCCGGAGTCTGCGGACTAGGACCGGAGTCTCCGGTGTACCCAGGCCAAACGGGGTTAAACTGGGGGACAATCAGTACGCAGTCCAGAGATAGACCGGAGATTTAGTCCGGAGTCTCCGGTCTTACAAAAACTGGCAGAAAGACCAATACGAAAACAACCATAACTTTTGCATCCGAACTCCGATTTTGATGATCTTGGGCTCGTTTTAAAGAGGACAACAAACTCTACAAGATCATGCAGAGAACCATCATAGTCCAGAAACGAAGGATAGAACCAAATTACAAAAGGTTTGACCTCTCTCAAAAAGATAAACCGGTAAAACCTCCAACATCGAAAACGCAATAGAGAATGCATACGAAATCCGTTTTCGATGAACTTGGGCTTGTCATGAAGGTTAACACAAGATCTAAATCCTCTCATGGATAAGAACCAAATAATGTAAGGTTTTACCAATCTCTAAAAGACAAACCGGTAAAACCTCCAATATCGAAAACGCAATAGAGAATGCATATGAAATCCGTTTTTGATGAACTAGAGCTTGTTATGAATATTACCACAAGCTCAAGAACCTCACATGGATAAGATCCAAATAACAACCAAGAAAGATGATGCCAAGTATGCAAAGGTTTGAGCTCTCTCCGAAGGATATGATCAAGTTACTCACTCGAGAGCCCCTCTGGATAGTACGGCTATCTATCCTATAAACCGGTCTCCCCAACTAACACCATGAGACCGGTAAGAAAGAAACCCTATCAAGAACATACCTTTGCTTTGAGCATATTCCACTTGAGCTTGACGGTGGCGATCTTGTCCACCTCAAGATGGAACACCTTTCTTGATTGCGCTAGCTTGGTGAAGACTTGCAAATTGCTCCCCATACTCCACTATGGTAGAGCTTCTCTTTTGGGCATACATCTTCCCATATCCATGATCACCATAGGATGGCCAGCTTCAAGCAAATGATCTCTTCGAGAAGGCTCATCTTGAACTTGCACATCATTTATTCTTTCTTCATTATGTTGGTGTCTTGAAGGTACATAAGACATATCACTCCAACTTTAGTCTTCAAGACACACTTGCTATAGGATCAACTCTCACGTGACCAATCTCCGGATCACTCATTGAAACCTTGGTCAACACTTAATTTTCTTCACTTTCTTCTTCTTCCAACCTTGAAGCCAACATATGGTTCAAGCATTGCCTATGGACAAATACTACAGGTAAAACTCAATACAAACATAAGTCTATAAAGATTGTCATTAATTATCAAAACCACACATGGGGACACACATGCACTTTCAACGAGGTCAATACTTAACTACTTTTATTTAGCACACAATGGTTCACACTAGATGATTTAGCATCATCTCAATCATTATATGAAATATTGATATGGCCTTATTTATCTTATTTTGGAAATGCAATTTCTACTCATTGAAAAATACTTACGATTTAATATTCTCCAATTATAAAATATGGGATCATGTTGACACATGTCATCACCATATATTCTAATACTTGGGAATGTGATTTAAAGTAGATGGCATATATTCAAAGTTAATATTGCTATTTAATATAGTTAAAGTGACTAGAAATGACTATATAGCCATTCTTTTAATACTAGCCTAATACTACATGTAAAACTAAATATTTTTTACATATTCAAATAGAGCATGACAAATGTGATTTTTTACAATTGGAATCAACTCAAAAGCATTTATGGTTGATTTTAGAAAAATGTTTGAGGTTGGAAAAGTCATTGTCTTGTTATTTTTACTATGGGTGATCTATAAATTCAAACTGTTTGAATCCAATGGGAGTGTTTAGAGATTTTCATTTCCTTTCTAACAAAATTAGAATCATGCAATTTGCTTTAGTAAATCTCCTTGAATTCAATTTTGAAATCAACTACAGAATATGGTTTTGGAATAAAAGAAAAAATCCAGATTTGAATTCGTGGGCACGCGTGGAAACGATATTGGGCCGGTCCAACTACACGGCGCGTGCGCAGCGGGCTGCACTTGCGCTAGCCCCACACGTTAGCGGCTGTTCTAACACGAAGCGGTACGCGCTAATCCTAGCCGCACGATTAGAGCACGACCAACGACTCAGCGTCATCGTCTCTGTCACACGGCACGCGCGGGATTTCAACCCTAGCTCTAAGGCAGGAGTCGTCAGGGGCTTACCAGGGCTCTATCTAGGTACGGCGGTGCAGGCGAATGAACTGGTCGACGACGGCGGTTCGAATGGTGGTCGCAACAGCTTCTGGGACGACCCCTAGCGCTGGCTCCGTTCCACCACTGCGACGGCGGGCTCCGGTGAAATGCCGGTGCTGCACTCCTCGCCTTGCTCCAGAGATGGGTCATAGAGGTTGCTGGGTGAGAGGTGAGTCGAGTGGGGTGCATTTTGAGGCAAGGGGGTGGGAGGGTCAATTTATACCCCGGCGAGGGGAGCATCGGGGCATGGCTCGGGCTCGTCGGCGACGTCGTTACAAGGTGATATAGGCATGGCTGAGGGTGTAGGTCGATGCAGGGTTCCTTGGCGATCGTCATGCCCACAGTGGCACGTTGAGGCGTGGTCTCCATCGGTCAGGGGCATCCATGCCATTCTCGGGTACCGCGGGCATTCGTCATGGCGTACGGTGGTCACAGGTCGCGCGGGATCAAGCGGGGGTGTCTGGGAGGTCACTAGCGCTGCGGCGATTGCATTGATGCAAGGAGAGAGTGAGGCGCGACGTGGTTGCACGGGATTGCTCGGCGCTCTGGCGTGCGCTCGGCATGGCAGACAGAGAAAATGGGTGCGGTTGTGCTGGCTTCTCCACGGGCTGGTGTTGGTCGAGGCGTACACAGGCAGGTGCGATGAGGTCATGGCTATCTCCTAGACATCGTGGGCGAGGGCGGCGAAGCGTGTAGCGTCGCGTCCATGTTTGGCCGGCATGGCATACTCAGGTATGGGCTGGCACTAGTCATTTGATCGAGTGAGAGAGGCTCAGCTGCACGGGCTGGTACTGGGGTGATTGTGGGAAAGTAGTAGAGGCTGAGTCGACTACAAAGATGATCACAAGATTGATCCAAACAGTGTGGAGTTGGTAGCTGTGTACTGTGCTCGTTAAGTGTTCGGTCAAATGGCCACAAGAGAAATTTATTTGAATTTTCAAATTCCTTTTGGTGGGTTTGTTGATCACAAGCTTGAGAGTCTCTGGTTGCAAGGATTTGTCAAGTGGAGAAAGTTTGGATGGTTTTGGAAAAATGGCTATTTTGATACATACACTAGATTCCATTTTGAAAATTCTCTCAAATGGATTTGAAATTGTTCTGGTAAGTTTTGAAAGCTTACTTGTGCTCTTTGTCACTTGGTCTAGCAAGGTTAGAAAAGAAATGGAATTGTTTCTGTTTAAAATCATTTAATAGAGATATCCAAAGTGGCTAGGTGTTAATATTGGCAAAAATGACCATTATATTTTTATTTTCTTTTGCTTTAGTTTTGTTTTGATTTGACCTAGATAATATTGTTTTGATCTTTAAACCAATCCTCATCATATATAACAAACAAACATGGCATATCATGCATTCATACATCATTAACAAACACACACTTGCATTCATGGTTGTTTAAGATTAAAAGTTTTTGGTTAACCCTAATTTTGGTTCTTGGAAATTGATATACTCCTTTTAATATTTTTGAGATGTTACGAATATACACCTTAGACATCATGCCTTTTATGAGATATTATTTTCATGTTAACCGGAGGAATAGAAAATATAAATTGCTTTAAACAAATATATTGGAAGGACGAGGAAGTAGTTGTGTTAAGAGAAAGCATGTCACCGTGTCCTAAAACCACATGTCTTCATTTTCAGGACAAAATAATTTGCGATATGTTATTACTGGGAAGTTCTTGTTATTTCCGCAGTAACGTCCGGGTATTTAGCTAGTCTTATGTTTTATTTATTTTTTCGAATGGAAATGGTCCCACATTTTGACAGCAGTGCCTTCCAAGTTGGCATCGCCCATCGGCCAGCGGGAACATAGCCGCATCAGTGCATCACATCACGCAGCGACCAAAGCAGAGACGACCATAATATCGGCGTTTGCTCACAGTGGACGGACCCGCGCACGATATTTCCGAGCCACCACCATCGGCAGCAAAAGCGGTGCGCCACGGAAAGGAGAGGCCGTGGTGGGCAGACGTGGAGAAGCGGAGGTGACACGAGGCAGACCCCATCGTGTGGCGAGGCGAGGCAAGTGGGGCGGGGCGCGTAGCGCGGCCTGGCCTGGCCTGGCCAACCCGGACCCGGCGGCGGATTGCGCGACAGGGAGAGGATAAGCCGAGAGCGCGCGTTACGTGCACGTGCCTCCGCCGCGACGCCCGCCGCTGCGGCCAAACACCCAATCTGCAGGGGGGAAATCTGGCGAGAAACCCGATCCGGAACGACGGGGGATCTCATCCGCGTCGCGCGCGTCCACGTCCACACGCGCGCCGACATCCGCCGCTGGACTCGATCGCGCCGTCTCTCATCCACCGGATCCAACACCACCACCATCCGATCCAGAACGCTCCGCCGGCTGCCGATAGAGATACTCCTCGCTCGCTCCTGGTACACGCACGTATGTATCGTGGAGAGAGCTACTCTACGCACGTACTAGTACTACTACAGTGGATGGCGCGCTTTTGTCCGTGATCTTTGTTGGCATGCGTGGCCGCCTCCGTAATCCTGCACCAATCGAGAGCCATCGTCTCGACCCTGGATAGAGTTCAACTTGTCCCTGTCCCTCTTCTCCTCGCAGCGACTCGAGCAATGGGATGGGAATGGGATGGCGTACGTCGCTTCTTTTGCCAGTGGAGAGCGTGTCGGGTGCGTCGTCCGCCACTTAAACCGATCCAAAGAGATCTGCCTTTCCTAGTGCACGTAATCCGGCGAGATGAGAGATACGAGCAGTACTAGTGGAAACCATGCGTTTTCCTCCTTCGAGTCTTCGGGAGAGAAGAATGGATGAGACTGTCAAGAAAAGCACCGCGGGAGAAGGTGCTTATGCATATCATGCTTAGGTCTGCATGGTGCCAGACTTCCGCTAGCTTAGGTCTTGATGATGTCAATAGTTGAGCTTAGGTCTGATTGCCCTTTTCGTTTCAAAATTAGAGACTATTACTATACTGGAATTGTTTTAACACGGTTATAGACCCCAAAACTTTTTTTAACACAAAAGGCATGAGGACCGTAAAGCCCCCGTCGACTGAATGATACAAGGGTGCCGACGGAAGATGTACTAACCCTAGCTATATTTACAACATTTACTGACCTTCAGAAGGCCAAACATCGAGCATGGCTACCTCCCCACAACCGTGACACCTCACTAGCTATACCGTAATTGTGTGTGTGGATGGCCAAACAAAAAAAAGGAGAAGTTGAAGCAACAATCGTCGAAGAAGAGCTACTGAGATCAAATAGAATACGACGAGCATGAGACCAACGACCATGAAATTAAGCGTGGGAACTATCTACAATGAGGGGAAACTCTATCCCTCCCCGCTCATGCTTGAGGGCGCCAACCGGCTCGCTAACAACATCAAATTAAAAGGCTATGAGAACTTAGTTAGAGGAGTAGCACAGATGAAAGTTGGGCCCACCAATATCGATGTCAATGCCAACACCTGGACCGCACCACCGCTTGTTGCCCACAAAACCTCAACCTCACTCAATAGTAAAACCATTATTTCCCATGCGGTGCCTCCAAGGAGGAAACGATGCCCACGATGCAACTACTGCCCAATCTGAGGTGGATTCCATGCTCTTCACCCGGGAACAACGGACATGGTTGGGAGAAGGAGCCTCAGCAACGTCTCTAGAGAGGAGTGCAGTGCCCAAGGGCGTCGCCACCATCGTGGTCTGGAAAATGGACCAGTGATTTCTCCCGCTCGTGATCTCTCACCACCAACACCCCAACCATCTCCAGATCTGGCACCAAAGAGACTTCGACGACCATTCTTGGTGGGGAGAAAGAGCTGAGGGGGGAAGGCGAAGTTGACCTTAGGATCTGGCGTAGGAGATCAGGGGAGCATGCACCACCACCGCCCATTGTCGCATCGGAGCACACACGGCCAAGGGCACCGGCAAGCACCCACGAACGCCACTTGACCTAAAGTCTATACTCTCGACCTCACGCCGTCTGAGGAAATCCCTATCGGAGTAGTGGAGCAGCAGGAGCTTAATCACACCTTCATTGGAGGCCACATGGACTTGGCTGGTTACCTCCTTGGGAACCGGTGAGGGGAAGGAGCGGGGAGGGGTGGCGACATCGAAACCCTAGTCATCCTCGAGAGGCCGAAACATATTATCATACTTGTAATAACTAGTTAACATAAAAAGCAACAGGGTAGGATTGTGCATGCACATGGTACTAAATTATATGTTCCACTTTTAGGGTATCGATCCAAAGGAAAATAACTACCTCAAGAGCAGTGTGATCCTAAAGTCAATAATAAGAACAAAAAAAAAGGATCTTAGAGTTTTTATAAAATAAATAAATGTTCACTGCTCATGTACAAAAAGGCAAAACCTACATGTGAAGCAAACACCTAAACCGGCTCCTACTCTAGCTTGGTTGCAAAGAAAAGGCCCGGAGAAAGTTACAATTCAATTGCTCCTTATATGGTGCCAGGTGAAAACGCAACACACTGGTCGGTGCATGATCGATCCCGATTAATTGGCGTCAACAACTCATAGTACCCCCAAAAGGTAAAGCTCATAGTACACCTTCCAAAACGGCAGCACCACAAATCTCTTAACATGCAGCAGATCTCTTAAATGTCGCTAAGTATTCCCCAGCCACATAATCTCGAGATGATATCCTCAAGTAATTGGCCCACATAATCCCCATCTTATCCAGTCTTTGGTTAAGCTACCTCGCAACGTGTGGCGTTCAGAGCTGCATCCCAGAAAAATGAAGATTTTATTTTTCATTATTAGGTGTGGCCCCAATAAGAACCTTAAGCTAACTACTAGTAAAGGTCAAACTGGCAATGACAAGCCTCATCCATCTTACTAATTAACATACAAAAAGGCATCTTAATTAAGAGCTCCAACATGCGGTATTCAATCAGAGGATATTGAGTGCAAGCAAGACTGTTCATCTCTGTTCAGACAAGATGACGTAGCCATCTTGGATGCGATAAAAAGAATGCCGTCCAGACAACCACCACCGCCTGCGAACGCACGACCGTCGGTTCGCTCAGGGGAGCGCGGCCGGTTTACAGTGTTTCTTTTGGTTGACCAAATGGGGTTACTACTCGCTAAAGCTACCGATGGTAGACGGCGATGGTGTCCACATCGTCTCGCCGGTCGCGATCGTGGCCGCGTGAGCAGTTTAAATTTGAAAGGATTCCGCGGGGTGGCTTGAGCTCGATGTGAGGCTGACACGCCTGGATTTTCAGATCATCGAGCGGAGGCTGACGCCCAGGTGCGCCATGGGGATACAGCTGAATTGTAACGCACTTCAGTTCAGGGAATCCTGGTTTTCGCTGTCAGGTCAGCCGGCGATGTTGTTCCGACCCTGAAGCTATCGGCAGAGGTTTGGTCTTCAGAGAGAATTGTTCAAGTCTGCTCTATCATGCGAGTTTCTTTTAGTGTCGTAAGAGTTTGCGCACGCCCTCACGACTGGAACTGCGCGTAAATAAACCAGATTAATCCGGCAGATCGATCTTCAGAATCTAGCAAGTAACTAACTAACCTAGAGAAAGGCGTCTACCAATCTAGCTCTACCAGACAAGTTCAGAGAGCTGCAGCAGCAAGAGGAGTCTGAATCGAATTGCAGAAGCCTCTTTCTGCAAAGCTGGCAGACACGTTGGATTAGGACTCGAGACAAGATCATTCCTCTTGTGCTCTTCTTCAGGATCCACCACTTGCGCGCGAAGCAAAGTCGAGACGTTCCTTTGCCCGAATGAACGAACAGTACAGTTTCAGTTTCAGTTTCAGGCTCAGGTGAGGTGCCTGTCCCTGTTCCTGTGCAACTTATTTCTGTCTGGGAACAGTTCTATAGGGCTCGATTTCTAGGGTTTGGTCGACCAGGATGTTGCTCTCGGAGAGATATACATGCAGCCCAGGCGATGTGCGATCACATCTTTTCCACCGTGTAACGCTGTCATAGATTCCGAGGTGAAGTGCTGCGCACATTTTCTCGGAGCCTGACGGATAAAAAGCAGCCTTTTTTCCCAGTCTCTTTTCCTCCCTGTCATTCTCACCGAAAAAGGGCAGTTGGGACACTATATTGAAGAATGCAGTTAGCTAGCAGGGTAGACTGATTAACCGTCCTCAAGAGTCTTGATTACAGTGAAGCAGCTGGTGCAACCTTTTTCCCCAGCTATTTTGCCAACAAAATCACCTTGTCTCCATAAAGTTATTTTGTATGTATGTGGTACTGCAAAACTGTTTTACAGAACAGGTCGCTCTGCAGTACCGCTACAGATGGAATTGCATCAAATCTCTCCTACGTAGGAGTACTACCAGCTAGCTAGCTATGGCTAGCTACTAGGTCTGGTATGATATCGATGATTAGCAGGGATAATTTACTTTTGCAGGAGACGACATGTCCAGAGATGTTGCTGTCATGTCCTGCCGAAAAAGCCTAAAAACCGTGCCAACCTTTGGTTCTGTTGGATGGGGGCCACGTACGGGTGAAAAAGCGAGAGAGAGCGTGCATAAACAGGGGCAACCTAACACGATCTGCAAAGACCAACCCTCCAATCCGCAACCTAATTACAGCCTAAATTAGGTCTTGGGCGGCCATTACCACCAGCCGAGATTAGCAAGGCCTCACACCTAAAAGCGAGTGTTGTTTAATACTAGTAGTAGGGGGAAAAAGAACCAAACAAACAACTTACACCACTAGCCTCCCAGGCCTGTTTGATGCAAGCAAGAGTGACCCACACTGTTTTCCTCGTAATTAACCGGGCAACTATATTTGTTCAGTATAGTGAGTTACACAGTACTCTCGGTTTCTAGAAAAAGAAGAGGTGAACCACTCACACAGTCACACTCCCCTAAACTGAGGAGACATGCCATGTTTTTTTGCTGTCAAGTGTCAACAATGGCGAGGAGAAATGGGAGCCAGGATAGCATTTGGGGGAGGAAGCTTGCACAGATGGTCAATGTGGGCATTGCCATTGAGAGCGAGAGGCATATGCATCACATCCCTGTGCGTGCAATGGGGAAAACACTTTGGAGGCGCCGGCACATTGTCACCATGACTTTTAATAAAACGGGCCGGGCCGATTTCGACGTGGCTATGATCATATCAGGGAAGAGGCATCTGATCTTGATTGGACGTGACGCCCATGGCTGGAGTAGCTAGCAGTATAATTGAGATGTTGAGATGCACCAGCGGCCAACGGGCGCCCGACACGTGGCGCCGTCAGCGCAACAGCGACGATCAACTCTTTGGCTTGCGAGCCTATACTATGCTCCTCCCTTGTTATTAATCAGTTCTCTGATCATGCATTAGGCTCCCTTCTTTGGGAGCTATCAAAGTGTCCAAAAGGGCATCTTTAATGGCGTGGAAGAATTTTTAAGGATCCAATAGTATGTCGATCTGGCATCAAAGGAGGAGCAGTGGTTAGTTTAGTGGTTTGCACGAACTGGGTCTGGAGCAACTGTGCAACTGTGCATAGACTAATCAGATCTGTGTCTGGCACCTTTTGGTTCATGCATGCTGATTCGGACATCACATGTAAGGTGCAAATGAACAGTAGTTCAGACTTATGTAGCAGCAGCAAGATGCAGTGCAGCTGGTGCTTGTAGAAAAGAAAAGAATCTATCAATGGGGGGATACTTAAATTCACAAGTACGTAAATCTCCTGCTTTGCTGACCTAACCTCTCGTGGATGATTCAGAGGGCTGTGGAGAGGGCCAACAGAAACGCATGCCTGCATCTGCTCCACCACTGCACATGCTTATCTTCCTGCACTGCACTCATCTAGTATATACTATTAGCCACCATTGGCAACCACTGCATTGAGGACGGACTCATCTCATCTCATCTCATGCATGCTTGCTTGCTTTGTTTCAGTGCGTGCATCTGAAGATTAATTAAAGTTACTATCTAAGTTCATCTCATTTCAACATTTACTGCAGAGCTATGATATATTTAACTGCAGGATGCATGAAGGTAAAAAAAGATCTATATACATGGTGATGATGGAGAAGGAGATGTACTTGGATTGGACAAGGCCAAGATGACTTGTCAAGGCGGGAAACGCCAGCCAGCCAGCTGGGGATCGGAGCAAGGGATCGGAGGGAAGAACACAATGATAAGCTTACAAAAACGAGACTGTTAAGGATTAAGACAAGCGATGAGACAGGGTTTTGCTGTTGCTGTTGCTGTCATCGTCGCCGCTCGCAGCCAGCCGACTGATGGTAGCTAGTACAAATCTGTGCCGTTCCGGTACGACGAAAACAAGTCGACTTGTATGTATGACGCAAAAAGCGATGGGCGAACGCAAGCTAATTAAAACAATGGCGTTATTATTAGCGTGGCGTCGCCGGTGCTTAAAAATGGGTATTAAACCCCGACCACGACAAGGGACTAGCTTGCAAGCGCAAGTAACCGGTGAAGATGAGGCTCGATCATATCTGAGGTTATTATCATGACTTCTCATCCATGCTTACGGCGCGCTGACAGCCACCACCACGGGAGCTCGTTAAAGTTCAGACATTGTTCACTGCGGCCTTGAGACGGCTTCAGACTAGATCAGAACTCGTTTAGAAAACAGTTTATGTGCCTTTCTTATCTAACGGAAAGGTCTGCTTTTGCTGGTTCCATACGACTAGAAACTCTATACTACTAGTATGCTTCTCTTATCCGACAGGGTTGAGCGCCAATGGAGATCTGAGCAGTGAACCTACTGCACAAATATATACTTGTATAATCCTGAGAAGTGAAATCCGAAAGCAACAGTTACTCATTTCTAAGATGCAACGGTTAGTTTCACAGCATCATCTAGGAGCGTAGGCTTGTATGACGGCTGGGCTGGCTACCCAAAGGGATAACAATCTTAAACACCGCCAAAGTGAAGTGAAGCTCAGCAGCATGCGACACGATTAGCAGGTTGATTGTTAGCGTGCGATCAGTAGGTTAAGGTCACCAGCAACACACCTACTTTCACCTTCACTCCTCCCAGTCCCACCGAAGGATCGCCGCCCCGTTGCTAGTAGCTCCGGGTGGTGACACTGTGCTGTGCATGTCACCTGACGGGGATGTGCCCGCGCGCGCGTCCGACGACGATGCCACAGAGCGAGCACCACCGCCACGGCGTCACGTCCACGGTAAAATAATGGCTGGCCGTGATCGGGGACGACGAGGAGACGTGACGCCCATGATCGGACGATCGATCGGGAGGGGCCTTTGTTGAAACAGTGCTTAGCACTCTCCTCGGTTGATGATTTGCGTGTTTCAGCTGCAGCTGTTGCAGCTGGCACTGAGCTGCAACGCCGTGTTGTCTATGCTCGCTTGCTGAAGCTGGAACAGATCAGAGCCGTATGTATTTTTATCTGAGAAAAGAGAACATATATAGTTCTTCTTAAGACTTTGTGCTGGAATTGTATATTTGAGATGCAAATAGGCAATGCATAGCACGCGGCGTCCAGGAGACGGGACGCTCGGGAAACTCGGGAAGGCGGGGAGAACTTTTGGGGACAGAAGCGAACAACTCTAGACCGGCGATTTCCAGTGACAGGACGGGACTTTTTGACTACCTAAGGGAAGTTTCAGGATCAGATCCTGTACCGCACAGACTGAACTGCTGTCAGCACAGCAAATTTTCCTATACGATCATGTGGTTGCTCTAATCTCGAAGTAGAATTAAGTACTAGCACGAGTCAGAAGCAGAAGCAGAAGAAAGAGCAAGTTATGAATATGAACCCATTAATGCAAATGTTGATCATCTCCCGAGAGAGCTAGTAAAAAAGGAGAATTGATGGATTACATGATCAAAGCATGCCATCCATCGCTGCGCAAACTTTTATTTTGTGTGCAGAGAAAGCAAAAGACACAAATGATTGTACCGCCGCAGCAGCCTCGTTCTCTGACAGTTTCTACGTGCCTTGCCTGGCCAGAGGTAGGGGACAAGGCGGTACCGCCAATACAGTGATCTGCTCTCCTACGAACAACTCTTTAGACCAAAGCAAACGCGAAAACCTCAGCATGTGAGCCTGATGAGGAAGATAACTTAGAAAAAACTCCAGCCACAGGAGCTGTTAAATTTGGAGTTGTCAACAGATGCACGGCGGGCGGTCGATCGAGCAGGCAGGGGAAGATGAACAGCAACCCGTCCTGATATGTTAAACTACAGTGGAGCAACAGCAACCGCGCGCTGTAGGACCGAAGCAATCTATCTAACACTACTACCACTCTTGCAGAGGATCATCCGTCATCGGATGTTTCACTGAACCTCGGTTTCGGCCCCGATCAGCCTCGACGACGTCTAAAGCGCACAGTTAACTAGTCTAGAAATGACCAGTCCCCTTTCTGATCCCGGTCGTACGAACCGGGGGTTAGGTCCCAGACAGGGCAGCATGTCTCGGGGCTTTACATGTCAGCATGCCAGGAAGAAACAAGTGGAAGATACCAAACGCTTTTGGAGCCAGTGTTGTGGCTGATATTGACAAAGCTCGGAAATCAGGCTAGTTGTTGTGTTAAGCTTGAATGAGATGTGTAAACCAATGATGCGTCGGAAGCCTTGATCCAAAAGCAACCTGCTTAGACGGGAAATGCATATGTTAACAAGGCTACGAGGAGTTGTGGATCCTGTCAATGTCGTGGCACAGTTGATCTGCGTGAAGGACGACATATTAGTCGCATGGTTAAGTGAATAATTGGCTAGGTTCTATGTTAAAGTCGTAAGGTTAATGTAATAAATGGCTATTTTTCCAGTCTAGTCAGGCCCACTTGTCTGTAAGGTGTCTGCTTGCTCTGGGTTCATTGCAAATGTGTTTTACATGCTGAACGACATATGGAAGAGGGCACTCACCTAGTCTAGTCATGCATGCTGAACGACATATGGAAGAGGGCACTCACCTAGTCTAGTCATGGGTCCCAGACACAACACAATGTTAGGGTAATAGATGCTTGTATTACCAGAGGGCCAAAGGTCAGAATATATAGTACATATACAGGTGCAAATATACAGAAAGGCCCCTAACATATGGGGAAACTCCAATATACAAATATATACTCTAACACCCCTCCCCCCAAACTCATGGTGAATCCACAACACTGAGTTTGGAGAATAAGAAATCATGATGTGCACGGGTTTGTGCCTTTGTAAAGAAATCTGCCAACTGCAAGTCTGAAGGCACATAATGAAGCGCAACAACCTAATCCTGCACCTGAGCACGTGTATAAAAAGCATCAACACCAATATGCTTGGTCAGCTCATGCTTGACCGGATCACGTGCAATACTGATAGCACCTGTCTTTGTCGACAAAAGTGGAGTGGTTGTCGTAAGAGACCCTAAAATATGCAAGCAACCACAGTAACCAGTCACCTCAGCGTCACCGGCCATAGCCCGCAGCTCGGCCTCAACACTGAACGGAAACGCTACTGCTTTCTTCGCTTCCAAGCAACAAGCGAACCACCAAGAAACACACAAGAAGCGAAAGTGAACCACGATCCGTAGGATCATTCGCCCATGTAGCATCCGAGTAGCACCGCACCGGAGGAGCTAGAACGAGGGAAGAAAAGGCGACAGTAATCGTGCTACGAAGATAACGAAGGACACGGAGGAGATGACTTGAGCGAAGGGTAGGAGCTGAGACAAACTGACTCAGAATATGAACAGGATAAGAGATATCAGGACGAGTGATAGCAAGATAAACAAGACTCCCAACAAGATGGTGATAACGAGTGGGATCGGGAAGAGGATCACCATCAGTAGGACGAAGCTTAACATTAAGCTCCATAGGAGTCTCAACGGTGCGCTCATCCGCAAGAGCAGCCCGAGCAAGAAGATCCTGAATATACTTTTCCTGAGAGATAGAAAAGCCATCAGAAGTGGAGGAAACCTCAATCCCAAGAAAGTAGCGAAGAGGACCAAGATCAGTCATAAGAAACTGATCACGAAGATGAGTCTTGACAAAGGCAATATACTCAGGATCATCACCAGTAATGATCATATCATCAACATAGAGAAGGAGAAGAGTGCGTCCACGAGGAGAAGTGTGAACAAAAAGCGCTGGATCATGAGAACTAGGAGAGAAACCAGCAGCAGTCACCACAGAGGCAAAGCGCTCAAACCAGGCACGAGGGGCCTGTTTCAGGCCATAAAGGGAACGTCGAAGATGACAAACCATCCCATCGAGAACAGAATACCCAGGAGGAGGCTGCATATAAACCTCCTCACTCAACTCGCCATTAGGAAAAGCATTCTGAACATCAAGCTGGGACACGCACCAGCGTAATGTAAGCAAAGAAAAAGAGTAGCACAGTGGTCATATGGGCCACAGGAGCAAAAGTCTCATCATAGTCACGGCCGTGTTCCTGCTGAAAACCACGAGCCACAAAACGCGCTTTATAGCGCTCAAGAGATCCATCAGAGCGGGTCTTAATTTTATAGACCCACTTACACGTGATAGGACGAACACCAGAAGGGGGAGAGACAAGATCCCAGGTGCCAGTGCGCTCAAGCGCAGCGATCTCCTCAGCCATGGCAAGCTGCCATTCAGGATGACACGCGGCATCCCGATAAGAAGTCGGCTCGGAGACGACAGAGAGACCATACTGACTAGGGGAGTAACGGTCTGGAGCACGACGCTGACGAACATGCCGTGAAGAAGGAAGCTCATCCGCGGAAGATGACTCATCAGAAGAGGAGGAAGAAGGAACAACAGAGGAAGGGTCCGAAGCCGGAGAACGAGGACAACTAGGGGAACTAGACGGAGGAGAGGATGGCGCCGAAGACAAAGGAGGCGCATCAGAAGGAGGAGGTGGAGGAGAAGGGACAGCGGAAGGTGTATCAGGAAAAAGAAGAAAAGAGAGATCACCCGTTGGGTAAGTACCAGAGGTGGAGCGAGGATAGAAAAGAACGCGGCTCATCGAACGTGACATCACGACAGATGCGCATCCGACGACCAATGGGGTCCCAACAACGATAGCTCTTATGCTCATCACTGTAGCCGAGAAAGACACACTCAACAGATCGAAGCGGTCATTTGCGTCATGAGGAGGAGAATGACATAGCAAACGCAACCAAATAAACAAAAAGTCGAGTAGTCTGGACAGGTACCAGAGAGACGCTCGAGAGGAATGCCACCCTGAAGAGCAGCTGAAGGTTGGATGTTAATAAGGTAAGTCAACGTAGCGACAGCCTCAGCCCAGAAATGCGACGAAAGAGAGGAAGCAATCATCATAGCATGGGTAGTCTCAAGAATATGACGATGCTTACGCTCGGCGACACCATTTTGAGCATGGCGCCGGGACATGAGAACTGAGCAAGGGTGCCCTGCTCAGCAAGGATGCCACGCAGGTGCTGGGAGATATACTCTCCTGCAGAATCAGCACGAAACACATGAATAGGAGTGGAATACTGAGTACGAACCATGGCCACAAAGCGCTGATAAATAGCAAGCACCTCACTGCGAGAGCACATAAAAACAACCAGGTATACCGTGAAAAATCATCAATGAACAAAATATAGTATCGATGGCCCCCTTTTGAAGCAAAGGGAGCTGGACCCCAAACATCTGAATGAACTAAATCAAAAGGTCGTTGAGATACAGACACACTAGTAGGATAGGGAAGCTGAATCTGTTTGCCTAACCTACAACCCTGACACGAATGTAAAGACACGTCTCCTGAGACAGGCCCAAGAAGACCACGACGAACTAATGACGATAAACGGGAGCCACAAAGATGACCCAGCCGATGATGCCACTGCTGAAACGAGCCGATGTATAAGAACCGCAGAGAACTGGCAGAGAGGAAGTGTCGCCGAAGGAACGCTAAGCCGCCTAACTCCCATAGCCCCGGAGACTCAATCTTTGTGAGGGCCAGCTCAACCAGAGCACATGTACGACGGTCCTGAACAGACAAGAATCAGCGTCAAGAATGACACGACAACCGTAATCGAAGTCGACTAGCAGAGAAAAGGTTCATCTTAAGACTGGGAACATGAGAAACATCAGGAACAGAGAAAGAGGAAGTAAAGAGGGTGCCTCGACTGGAAACAGGAAAAGAGATACCATCAGCCGTAATAACACGGACATGAGAAATAAGAGAGCGAAGAGCAGAAAGAATAGAAGACGCAGAAGTCATATGAAAAGAAGCTCCAGAATCCAGATACCACGGGATGACGTGACCGTAGAAGGTGATGGTCGCAAGTGCCGTAAGCGTAACCAGCAGCATTCGACGAGGAAGAGCCTCAGAAAGCGCGAGCGATCACGAAGACCACGGATAATATCCTGACGACAAAGGCACCATTAGAGGTCGAAGCAACGGCAAAGATTCAAGAACCAGACCGCCGACGAGCAAGGTATCGCCGACGAAGCGGGATCCCTCGTCCAAGCAGCCGAGATATCGTGGCCAGGCTTGCCACAATGGGCGATGGAGGACGAGAACCACGAGACTCTCGAGGCTGACTCGACCACGGGCGGCGGAGCAGAGAGTATGGCGGTGCTAGAGACCGCGACGAAGCCGGCACGGGGACCACGAAAGCAAGAACAGATGGAACCTCAAGAAGACCAGCACCACGAAGACGAGTCTCCTCAGACGAAGCTCAGCCAAGACCTCGAGAGCGGAACACGACCACGGCAAGCAATGGCACGACGCGGCTCAAACTCCTTGCGAGCCACGACAAGAACTCAAAGACGCTACTGAAACTCCAGATCCACGCGCACAATCGAGACAGGACAGGTGTTACACACAGGTTGTACGAAGAGAGTTGTCGACGCCAAATAGCAGACTGAGTATAGAACTCATCAATAGTGGAATCACTGCTTAAGATCATGCTCTGACGAACCACGACGGATAAAGAGCATCTCCAGACGGCTGATAGGCCGACGAAGAAAAGTCCACCGAGCGGTAGAGGGAAGACCATGAACTCAGCAAAGACATCGAGGCGTAACATCGAAGTGAGAACAAAGAAGAAGACGAGCATCCTCATCTATCCATCGAGTGTAGTCAGCCAGATCCAGCCGGTAGGTCGCAATGAGAGAATGCTCCCGACCTTGCGATCATAATCATCCCGGCAAGATTATCAAGACTGACTGCATCCTTGGCCGCCTGAGTGGCATCGGGGGCAAGGGCAACGGACGTCGGTGCAATAGGCGTCGTAGGCGCAATGGGGCGCGGTGGACAGGAGACCTCACCGGAAAGCACACCCCAAAGGCGAAGACCGCGCATGAAGGCAGCGAAATCAGGATAATTCGCGCCATAAAAAATCACCGGGCAGCGAGGAATCGCAACATAGCCCGACGAGAAAGACATAGATAATTTTTTTTCAGAACAGATCGAGATCAGACAGAGGCCGAAACGGGAGAGTCGGAGGCGGTGGCGGGGGCGGAGAAGCGCCGGAGGCGGATACGACGGCGACGGCTGCGTAGGGAAAAAAAGCCTTACGGCTCTGATACCATGTTAGGGTAATAGATGCTTGTATTACCAGAGGACCAAAGGCCAGAATATGTAGTACATGTACATGTGCAAATATACAGAAAGCCCCCTAACATATGGAAAAACTACAATATACAAATATATACTCTAACACACAGCACCTACTATTAGTTTTATGCATCCTATACTTGGGCGTGCTATATTTGAATCACTTTTCAAATGCTTCATCTGGTTTCTAGTTTCTTCTTTATACAATCCATCCAAATCGACGCTGGACTTTATTGCGCATCCTGATATACCATAGTTGGTGCCCTAACATACCGTAAGAAGTGACATGATAGAGAACTTGACGCATTTCTATGGGCCCATATTAATGCATCTGTGTTTCCTAGTTTTTATTTATGCTAGTCTGTAAAAGTTTTCTTACATGATGCAAGCTAGCAAATATTTCCGTTCAAATAGTAGTGGCGCGCCTAGATACCGACCTTGCAAGGATGCAAAACATGCAGGGACGCCGATAACAAAACCTAATTAGAGATTGATGGTCTCACAACTGCACCGTCAAAAAAATAAGTTAACTTGGTATAACACCGTAAAAATAAAAGACACACACAATACACAAGAATTTCAAGAGAACCATTTTATTTTTGGCACATTCTAAATGCGGCCTAGCTCGTCTAGAAGGACTATCATGATACATGACGATATGCACAACTGGAAAAAAAAAAGGAAACAATAATTGAACTCTAGGTGCTAACTTTCCAGTTCCCCCGACATGGAGTTCACGATTTCTACTTACTAAAATGGAGTATACGGCGAGCGAGTCTGACGCCAGTCAACGGCAGCACCGCTGTAGCGGCGAGGAGCTCTCGGCAGGCACCGCCATGGTGTCACCTCCAACTAAAACAATCATCAAATTTCTTTCCGAAAGAGCTGTCCGTACTACTAGTATAATAACAACGCAGCAAGCAAAACAAACGAACTAACGGAAAGACATGCTAAAAGACGTGAGCTGCATGATTAGGACGAGAAGGTCAAGACTGCTAGCGTGAGAGAGAGGGAAATGCACAGAAAAGCCTGTCGTTAACCTGGCAATTAGCTTCACACGGTTCCTCTCTATTTTTCTTGATTATGCAGTGTAGTGTAGCGTAGTGCAGTGCATGCAGCTCATATATACATAAATGTCGTGCCGTCCGTTGATTGTGTACCTAGTTTATACATACAATACATGGGGCCATGTCCGGCCAGTTGTGTGACCTTTGCTTGTGGAATTGGAACAGCTCCCAAATCATTGAGCAACTACTAAATATCTCCCCATGTTTTCTTTCTATAATGTGGTACACAAGGACTGTATTATATAGTACACAAGGAGTATAGTTTAAAAGGAGAGCTGGGAAAGTAGGTCAAGTGAATAGAATTATTAGTAACGATTCCTCAAATAAAATAGATTAATATTTAAATAGTGCATCATACTATATGCAGCGACCTTTTTCAAGTCAATGTTTCAAAAATTGAGATGCTAGCACCATATAGTGTATCATACTATATGCATACAAATTTCAAACATTTTAAAAAACAGAAGACCGGAATCAGCAGTGGTATGAGAGAAGTTATTTGCTAGTCTTTGAGATTGAGTTAACAGATAACACCGGTACTACTTGGACTGGACACGTACTTTTGTGAGGGAAAGAAAAGATGCATAAGTTTTGCTGGAAAATGCAAACCAAGTCAGGAAAAGGATCGAAATTGCACCTCTGGGCCGTGGTCCAGGAGCCCCGATGCCAAAGCTCGACCTGTGGAGGCATGGACTGTCCAGGCTCTTTTCTTTGCGTGGTCTGTTACGAGCGGTGTACCAAAAGCAATGCAGACAGCCCATCTGTGGGATGCGGCCCAGCTTTGTGACCCTTGTTCCTTTGCCATAATGAAGATGCAGATAGGAGTAAGATACAGATAGTTACCAATGTGTCAGACCAAGCATCTACTTGCAGCATGGTGTTTACCTCTGAATTTTTCTGTTTATCGCAGTACAAAGGTAATTTCTTAGGCCTCCAGTGTGGCGCTTTTCGACCCAATGAGCTCCAACCATCAGGCTGCCACATGTCTAATTGTTCATCAGGAATGCAAACACCATAGTCCTCCTTCAGATACTTTTTCTTGAGAAAACGCTGAAGGCCTTTGCGTTTTATCTCATTGAAAAGGTAGAGGTTCAGTTACATCCTCCTAAGAGGCAGTAGTTACAGTGTACATCCCAATTCGCCGGAAGGATAACCCTAAGCCCAGTCACACCAGCTGGGATGCATAATTAGCATTATCCCCGACTGCTGAATCCGTACCAGCGATGTGCACTGATGAAAGACGTCTGACTCGCGCCCTCGACATCGCCCAGGAAAGTTCTCTATACATATCCAATATATAAAGAATCTCAGGTGATTTTTTCTCTTTAAAAACTTCTGGGCCAATACTGAGCGGATGACAGATAAGTTCCTCTGCTGCCTCTGAAATATCATCGTTCGGTCCTCGTTGGGTTGCAAAAGTGTTGTTTTTAGGACTGACTATATTCTCCAATGCCGCAGGCCAGCTTTGGACGAACTTCCATTGATCACCCACCAAAAAATTGCAGTCTACGCTAACAACTGTGTCGATACCACCGATGGGCATAAAACTAGTCAATACCTCAATATATTTGGCATAAAGTGTCTGGTTCGATTCTAGTGATTGGTAAGTCAACCGCTAAGCTCCTTGAAACCACCGAGTGACTCGTGACCAAAGGTGACACTGAATCTGGTATCATCAAATATGGAGGCGCTATTCTCCAGAGTAGGATCATCTAGCTGTGCGATGTCAAATTCGCTAGTTGTGCTACATGAACTGCAGAGAATGGAAACGGTGTACTGCTCATGGTGTTGCTGCTTCTATTTGAGACATGGTGAAAGCTTTGAAAAGAAAGCAAGTGGTTTTTTCTCCAACTGCATATATACACATGCAATGATTAGTTTCAGCTTAGCTTCAACAATGGAAAAGGAGCTGAAAAATATATTTCTGACACTGTTTAGTTTACTTATGCAATGATGATGGGAATCTGTTGGGTTAATCTTGATGCATTGGAATGGAGGCAATGGAGATATTCAACAAATTTTAATACCAAAGGTGACATAACTGACTGGGCAGCGGCAAAAGTACCGATACACTATTATCAGAGTGTAAATTAACTTGCCTTTGGATATACAGACTTGGGAATACATAATAATAGGCTAAAACTTGAACACACTGGGAACTAATTTCTGTTTTCCTCTTGGTATGCTAGATGGGAGCACCTCGATGAACGGATTACCGATGATTCAACAAACTAACTGTGTTATTGGTTACAAATGAGGTTTCCATTGTGTAGAAATAATATGTTGCATGATGGATACAGTTGTTTCTCCAAAGTTGCTAACAGTTTGCTCTTCAAACTATTTATTCCGTCTCAAAGCAAAAGCAATCAAGAAAAAAATCAAAGGAAGGATAAACACACTAAGTACTACTACCTCTGTCACAAAAAATAAGACGTTTTGGTTAGCCTACCAAAACGTCTTATATTTTGAAATGGAGGTAGTAGTAAACAATACATATATTTTCATAGGTTCCATAATGAGGGCGGAAATTTTATGTAGCATGATAATATCCAAAATACCAGCTGAAACATCATCATTCTCAGCTATGAGCTTCCCTACTCAAGCCTAGAGAAATCTAGAAGGTGAGCATATTACTCGAGAAAACACCATCAGGGCCCCATCTATCTAGGTTCAGAATTAACCTTTGCATGTTCTAACCATGTCTTCTCTGAGCATGCGTACACATTTATGTTTTGTTCATCAAGCTGTACACTGCAGACCATTTAGAATTTAATTGCTCCCTAACGATTCCTGCTACATATGGAATGGTTCTGACTCTGTACCCAGGGGAGAGACTGGTGGAGGTGAAGCTTTTCTAGCAAGGTGTGGCGACAGTAGGACAAAGACAGTAACCTTTAGGGAAGGATTTCTAGTTTCACTCGTACTAATAAAGTGGCCAAGTACTCAAGTATCATCTGCCGCGAGTCTCCAGATGTCATCACACAATGAATACTAAAACAGAGAGAAGACACTAGATTTATACCTCGGAAGATCAATGCAGAGGCCAGGGGTCAGACATTCTTTTCAAGCAAAATTATACGTCGGAGTTGATTGGTTGGTCAAGCGGATTGTCTTGTTACAAACAAATTCTAGCATGTCATAGCCTTCTATAAATAAAACATTCTTAGTAGCAGTTGATAGAAAAGGACAACATAGTTAACAAGATATAGGTGACTGTAAAAACTATGTGGCATGCTGTAAAAAAAATGAGTCAAGTGTTGTCAGGAAGCTAGTACCTTGTGTGTCCTTGTCTTATCGAAGAAACACTGGATCTCCTTGGTTTGGATTTTGGAATACCCCTGCTCAGAAACTATCAAGAACGTTTCTTCATATTTTTTGCTTGCAGTGGTAGGCATTTCCCCTCTCCTTCCAGAAGAGTATGGCTGCAAATTCATCAAATAAAAGTATGTCCAGAAAACTAATTGTTATAGCATCGATTATTAGTTGCCGGGCTTTTCTGGTTCATCTCCATAGCTGTTGCTTTCACATTCTTGTTCAGGGGGAAATGATACTCTGTAAACATAACAGGAGAGCATGTCCCAGGGATAGTAGGAAATAGCCCCAGCAGGAAAATCCAAGTAGAGCCAACATAACAGATGAGGCAGAAAATTTCTGTTTGTTGTAGTATGATTAATAGAGTAACAAAGTAAAGCACGAATAAACATAAAATTCCTCGATACATTAAGATGGAAACGCGAACTTGTACCTTTTATACATGAAAATGAAGAATATGTAGGCGAGCCAGCATTTTCTATTTTGAAATCCCGAAGTCCCAAGACTGGAACCTTATTCAAATCGCACAGACATAAGTTATCAAGTATATATGTTAAATATATATAGATACCTCCATTAGCAAAAGTACATATTTACTTAAGCCGATACAGCTGATCATTTACATGAACAAACACAAGGGGTAGTAACATAGGTACAATAACTAAAGCCTCTACTTGCACTGAGATCAATCCACTTCTGCTTACACAAAGAAAACTGCTACTTTATCCTTCAAACAATTCATCGATTTTGTTTTTCCACCCCCTCTCAAAATTCTTGGCATTTTGTCCAACAGACTGTTTCTGACTTTCCAGGTGACCATGGTAGGCTCGAGTAATAAACTCCATGATCTTCACACGAAGCTCATCTCGAAGAGCTGGACAGGGTACCTTCCATAACATCTGAAGGTTGCAAGTTGCATTGAAAGACGAAGCAAAACTCTGCAAGGGAGTCAGACTGGTCAGCCCGATATTGAGGAAGTTTATCCGCGCCTTTTTACTAGGAGGCATGCCTCTTGAAACATCCAAGGTGGATGTAACAGGTACCCATGATGCATAAATGTATCTCTTTATGTACCCTCTGATGCGGGATTGACGTTTTTTAATCCACTCCGCTTTTACAGTCAACTGTACATCTGATTGCTCGACTTCTTGAAGTATGAAATGTATGTTGTTCATCAAGAATATGCACTGGAGTCCTTCAGAGGCAAATGACCTGGAATGTTTATAAATTACTGATTCTAGATCAGTGATGAGCCCAACCACTAGACGGCATGTCAAACTCATTCTATCAACTGCCAAGAGATCGTCAGTATGATCATGATCTAGGATCGTATCAAGTAAACCTTTATGTTTCACCAGGAGACTGATGTATCGCATGAGGTACCGAGATAACGACAGAATACCTCCATCCTGCACTGCTTTTTGTGATGTATAAGTCCGAATTAATCCTTTGAGTTCTTCAACAATTCCCCTTACAGAGTCCTTCAGTTTGCCAAGAACTCCCTCAACATGTGTACTGATAGACTCTCTACAGAAGACTTTCATGAAAATGGGGTAAGCATCCATCAGTGCTGTGTACATGTTCAATACACAGAAGAGCTTCTCTGGTGACTTCCTCACCTCATGGTCAGATACAATTGAAGCAACAGAGAACAGATGCCTAATAGGTTCTTCTGCTGCTTTTGAAAGGTCATCATGTGTAAATCCATTGCATGCACGATGGTTCTGCTTGACGAGCTGTGTCCACAATGTCTTCAGAACACTGACAATATACTCCAAAACTGCAGGCCAGCTCTTGATGGATTTCCAATGTTCCTCCCCTAAATTTTGGGAATCTACTCCAATGAGTGAGTCAAAGCCATCAAAGAACTTGCACCCAGTGAGCATATCATAGTATTTGATGTGAAATGCCTGGTACAGGTCCCTTGAGTGCTCAGCTAAAATTTGCTGGTTTACTAACTCTCTGAAAGTGACAAATGACTTGAGACCAATTATTGTGTTGAACCTACTATCATTGTATATGTAGGTCGTATTCATCACCAAGGAAGGGTCGTCAAGATGTTCCGCATCAAATGTGTCGGCGGTGCTACAAGAGTTGAAAAAAGAAGAGGATTTCGTGGTGTTACTACTGCCTGAGAAGTGACAGCCTCCCAAAGAAGGTATGCCATTTTTTCTGGTTGTGTGCGGATGCCTGTAAATGAATGGAAGTGTTAAGAGAAACGATGATGAACAGATAATAGAAGCTAGCAAGACTGCCATGTCAGAAAAATATTAGGGTAAAATGAATTGCATGTCTTTAAACCGGGAACAATAAAGTCCTAGGAAACTATAACAAAATCGTTTGCTTTGGCTGAAAAATAGAAAAGTCAATCATGTTCCTTGACAACCAAGAAAAGGGAAAGGAGTATAAATAAGTTCGCTCATTTCTCAACAAAAGGTCGATGACAGAATCGAGCTTCCATCATACTAGGTATTCAGGGCGTGCTAAACGCGCTAGGAAGCGCCACACGGTGAGAGAGGCACTGTTGGAGCGCCGCTGGATTACGGACATTCAGGGCACGCTAAGTCCGCTTGCCCTATGGCAGTATGTCCAGCTGTGGGCTAGGTTACGGGACGTCGAGCCTGCGAAGGCACCGGACACCCTGCGCTGGAGGTGGACGACGGATACCTTCTACTCTGCGAAGTCCTGTTACGAGTTCCTCTTCCAGGGATCTATCACCTCCAGATCCTGGAAGCTGAACTGGCACGTGTGGGCACCACCTTGTGTGGCTTGCCTGCCAAGACCGCTCTTGGACAGCTGAGCGGCTTGCGAGACGGGGCCTAGCACACCCCCCGCGCTGCCCCCTTTGTGACCAAACGACCGAGACTATGACTCACCTCCTGGTAGGTTGCCTTTTCTCCCGGGTGACCTGGCATGAGGTGCTTTCCTGGATTCGATCGACGGCCACACCTCCGGATGGAGAAGATGACTTCATGGATTGGTGGTTGCAGGCTTCCTTAGCTACCCCCCGAGCTTTGCGGAAGGGGACGTCCTCGCTCATCATATTGACGGCCGGGTGGATTTGGAAGCAACGCAACGCGGTTGTCTTTGACAATGCGTCACCCAACATAGGTAGTCTTCTCGACACGATTCGCTCCAAGGCTCGATTTTGGCGGCTGTAGGTGCGCTCGGACTACGCGCCTTGCTACCCGCGGCCCCGTAGGTCTAGTGGGTTGAGTTGTGTGGGGTGTTAGCTCGGCTGAGCTTGTATATGTTGTACAGTAACTCCCTTTTTCTATCAATAAATCGAAACGCAAGGCTTTTTTGCATGTTCGCGAAAAAATCATACTAGGCATCAGGAAAAACAGACTTTGTTGTAATGATCGCCTAGTTTTATCTTACTTTATTTTTCCCTTTTTTGTCGGTTGTGTGCATCTGTGTGCATCTTGGTTATGTAGAGGCCGGGTGTAAACATTACTATCCATAATAAAGCGCCCATTTCAAAAAAAAATGAGAGTTACATTACATGGGACAACTAACTACATGAAAAAGTAACACATGATTCCATGTGACGCAAAATGTAGCTTATTTTTAGAAATATTCTACAAATTATCCATTTGAATGTATATTTAGGAGTTTTTCAAGAAAACACAAAGGACCTTTGCGTTTTATTCATTGAAAAGATAGAGTCGTTTTTCATCCTCCTAGGAGGCAGATTACAGTCTAACAAGCGAAAATCGGTGAACATCCCATGTGGCTGGGAGCACAACTCGGAGACCACGTGCTCCAGCTCGCTCCCATAGCCGTGCTTCTTCTTTGATGGCCTCGATGAGTGATTGCGCTGATGGCTGGGTGTATATTTAGGAGTTACAATTGAAAATCATATTTCCTTGATCATATATGTCAGAATATGGATAGACTGGACATAATACCTCGTGAAAAATGAACAGACTTTATATGTTTGCTCCTGTATTTTTTTAAGAAGATTTATCATGTTATGATTGATTATTTGAATTGCACTTAATTTTTATTATTAGGAAGAATATTTTCTGTTGAGGCAAAATATAAAATCTCGAAGTGGTACCTAACACTTTGACTGCGTCCTAAACTCCCAACTGGTGATTATCATCTAGAACTACGGCATGGCTAGAGCTTCCGTGTTGCATGTCATGTGTTAGGTCTTCATTTTGATCATGGTGAACATCGGTAATACCCATTGTTATGGACTTGGGTTTTATAGAAAAGGGTGCGCTGGTGACTTCACCGACTTATCAGACAAACAAGGAAGGCGAGATTTACCCAGGTTCAGGCCCTCGTAGAGGAAACCCTACTCCTGCTTGTCTGATCTTTTTGATGGAGAGTACAAAGTCAGCGAGTTTCCAGATGCGATCTAGCTTACATCGGATTGTGGTGAATCGAAAGTTTTAGGTGTCCTCCCTGCCAACTCCTCCCAGCCTTTATATGAGAGGATGGGTCTTAGAGTCCAACCCGGGTCGGTTTACATGATAAAAAGGTTAAATGTATGACTATGTCGGTTTCATCTTGGGCTTTTGCCTTGATCATCACGTCTGGTTCCTGGGCTTCGGGTGCTCTAGAACCTTCGGCTTCTTATGGGCCTTATGGGCCTTGTCCCGTAACTATACCAGGTGTACCAATAATTTAGACCCGACAAGTCATGTCCATGTTAGTAGCCCCCGATGCTCCACTTGAATCGTAGATTCGGGTTGAGTCTCAAGTCTTCTTTATTATACGCAGGAGGTGAACCCGAAGATTCTTTCAGGTATGTGAACTGTAAGTTTGATAATCATTTTTTCATGGGGATTTTGGTATAACGAGTCTTATCTATCCAACAGATCAGGAACCAGTTAATTGCTCTTAGGCAAAAACATCATGAACCTTCTAAAACTCGAGTCCCCGGACTCGACCTGGTATATACTGACGTAATTCAGTTCGGGCCGCGGAGGTCTTACCAAATCTGAATTCCAGTTTTGTGCTTAGGTACTCAACGCGTCCATCGGGATTTTTTATCATACCGTAGATATGGAAAATTTCTAGCAGAGCGCTGCGTGTGCGGTTACCAGGCCCATAGGACGGATCCTTGGGTCTTACCTTCGTGTTGTAAATACAGCATCCAGACATGTTATACATGTTATCACGGTGGATACGGTCTGAGAACTAGAAGATTTTCTCGATTGCCTTGTTTGGCTGATGCAATGGTTGAAACTGTTGAATCCTTGAAGTGATGTTGGTATTTTCATCGGGTGCGCGACCAACGCTCCTGATGGGAGTAGCAGTAGCCCCTGAGGCTATGTGCGGGTGCTTGAATCCGAGCATAGGCTTGAAGTTGCTTTTCTCTAATATCATTTTTCTGTTTATTCCGTTGGAGGAATTGTGTTTCTATCGGGTGCGCGACCAGCGCTCCCGATGGGAGTAGCCTCCGAGGCTATGTTCGACTATTTGTAGCCGAGCATAGGCTCAAAGTTCTTCTTCGCTCGAGGAGGTACTCGACTCAGGTCTTGTTATCTTATATTGTAAGGAGTAATCATTATCTCCGTTGGAGGAATATTTTTATTGGTCGCGCTCCCAATGCGAATAGCCCCTGAGGCTATGTTCAGATGCTCGCAACTGATCATAGGCTCAAAGATCATCTGCATCCGAGGACATTCTTTACTCGCGTCTTCTTTTTTAGAAATACCACCAATTTACACCAAGTCCATTTGATTGAACCCGACGAAATGTTTTCTCCGTTCATGACGTCAGAGATGACGATGATGGCGTGCTCGAGTTATGCTGGAAAGAACTTGATGGGACGTGACAATGGTGGACCCATGACGCAGGCTGGCCGACATGTGGGCGGCGCGTCAACGGTAGATTTGACTGCACGACCCCACGTTGTACAGAAATCGAGGCGTCACGCGACTGAATGCCGTAAATACTGCATTAGTGGTGATTAAGTGTTGTTGATCCTCTCATAATTGCATCAACATAGCAGCATTGCAGGATCCAACGGTCCCGATTTGTCACTGTTTCTTTTATAAGCGACGGAGGGAAAAATTTACTGCGCACTTTTCCCCCACCGCCGATCGCTTCACTCTTCTTCCTTGCACTCCATCGCCATTGTGACCAAGTGCTCATGCTTTTCTTCCTGTGCTCATTCGCTGAAAGGACCCAAGTCCTGTGCGTTGGGGAAAACCAAAACCGTAGGCTTCGCCACCGACGCCACCACGCGGAAGACCAAGATTGGCGGCTGGAGCAGATCCAGATGCTCCGAAGCTGACCTATGCAAGGCCCGCAAGGCCGGTCACCTTCCTCAGGGGACGAAGGTCAAGATTCCTGGCGATGAGGCCACGCCGACACCCGAAGAGAGATGGCGGGTAATGTTGCTTGACTTTCTCTACCGCGGCCTTTCTCTCCTAGCCCATGAATTCCTTTGTGGGCTGCTCTTTGTCTATGGCGTGCAGCTGCACCAGCTCATGTGAAACTCTATTCTCCACATCACATGTTTCATTACACTCTGCGAGTGCTTCCTTGGCATACACCCACATTGGGCCTATGGAAACACATGTACTTTGTCCAGAGGAATGCGAAGAAAGACGCGGTCTACGATGTCGGGGCGTCATCATCTCCATCCGAGGAGATGACTACTTCGATTTCAAGATCGCGGACTCCGTCCAGGGATGGAGGAAGAAATGGATCTACATCAAGGACGAAAAGCTCGACTCCCAGCTCTATGGACTGGCTCCTTTTGATCCGACGAAATGTGGTGAAGGCCAAGTCTTGGATCACCCCTTGTCCCAGGCCGAACTCGAAGAGAACCCGTTGATGGCACGGAACCATGATTTGTAGTACGAGAAGGGCAAGGAGGTCACTGGTCTTCAAATAATATCCATCTTCCTCCACTGTCGGATCCAACCTCTCCAAGCTAGAGTTACGACCATGTGGACATATTCTAGGAAGAAGCACCCGGTGAGGATCTCCCTAGAAAATCTTTTCACCGCCGAAGTCGAGAGGACCATCGAGTCCTTTACGAAGATCATGAAGGACAACGATATTCCCCTATCTTGTTGATTTGAGCCCTTAGGCCAGAAGAACTTGCTACTAGCAGTGAGTTCCTTTTTTTCCCGCTTCCTTTTTCTTATTTTTCTTTTATCGCTTATCCCCTCAATCGTGGTTTTCTGAACTGTAGGACCATGTTGCTCTTTTACTCCCTTCCTCCTCAGCCTGAGGAAGGTGAGATACCTGAAACCGCCGCAGACCCTGAGGAAGACACGAACCCGAGGTTGTTGGAGAAAACAAAGAGGGTTCCACCACGGAATCTTCTCGTACTCTAATGACAATCGATTATGCCAATTCTCAGGACTTCAAAGTTGTTGCTACGAAGGGCAAGAGGAAGCTTCCCAATGAAGATGTTGAGATCGTCGATGACTCTGAACATTCGGATGCCTCCAAGCCGTTGGCGACCCCCCTGATAAGGTCAGCTCCTCCTGCCACCCAGCCGTTCAAAGGGGGGCTTTTTCGTATGGCACAAGATATCAGCTCGCAAGTGTTGGCTTCTCAATCTTTTCCTTATACCAATGATTTTCCATGAAACAATCATCGCAATTATTTTCTCTACAGGGACGAGGAAGAAGAGGATATTCCAAACTCACCTATTGCTACAAAAACCAAGCCAACAGAGACCCCTACTGAATCGCCAATGAAACCCGCGGACCCATAGGAACAAACCACTGATTCATTGATGATTAAGGCTTCTGCAGATGTTGCAGCTCCTCCGCCCAAGAAGAAGAGGAGGGATGCCGAAAAAGGCATCATTCTTTCTGAAAAACCCGATGGATCCTCCTATGAGCGATGTAAGTACCTTCTATATTTCTTCATGGGGTGACCAATGCCTTGACATCCCGCAAGTCCTTGTTAACTTTCCTTTTTCCTTTGCAGCCGATAATGCGCGAGATGGTCGATATGGCCACTCGCTTTATCAAAATTCGGGATGAATCCACTGACCTGAAAGGTGCTCCGCTTTAACTATTCGGCTTATTGTATGCTTGCGGAGTATCTATTTTTCTTGATAACTTTTTCCCATTATAGCTACTGTCTAAGAATCCAAGGTCATTCATGAGGACGCCTTGAAGCACGCTGATGAGCTGGAGAAGCTGAAAGACGCCGAATCTGCATTCGAAGAGGCCCGCTCTACGACCAATCTGAGGAAAGATGGTGTGAAGAAGAAACCACCAAGCTCGCAATCCGCGAGGAGGATCTATAGAAATGGCTAGAAATCCTGAACGCCTCCTTGACGAGTAAAATTTCTTAACCTTCTGCCCCCTCATCTTCTGAACCCTCCATTCTTCTTTGTTGTTTGACTTGCATATTTTCCTTGATATAGACATCACTAGGCACTCATTGGAGCTGGAAAAGGATCAGCGATCCAATCCACTACTTGACTCCATGTCTGTCTTGGAGGCGAACAGCATCCGCGCTAGGAATCTGCTGACCCGCTCGCGCCGAGCCTTTAAGCGCCTCCACGAGAATCTCTTCCCGAAGAAAGAGACACCCGCGGACTTCACCAAGCTTGTTGTCGTCTTCAATGCCGAACCCAGCCCATTGGTGGACTACAATTGTGTCTAAACGAAGACCAGATCTGAGATTTCAATGGCGTTAGCGATGGCCCACGATTCTAACATCGACTGGGAGAAGGTCAGCTCCTCCCTTCAAAAAAACTGAGGCAGGCAAAAAGGTGCCACTCAAGCCCTTTTTTAAGAAGGCGGAGAAATTCTCTAAGTGTCTTGGAGGTATGGTGGAGGCACAAGAAACCGAAGCCGCAAAAGCTTCGGGTGAACTGCCCTCATCTAGCGCGGCTCCCGCCGCTAGCGCTCAGTAGATGAACCTTTTAATTTCTATTTTATGAATGTAATGAACCCGCCATATGTATGGCTTTGAAGAGTAATGCGAATGTCTTTCTTTTATGCTCCATAACTTTGAATTTGAATGTTATCCGCTTCTCCAAATGGATTTATCCTTGAATTTTCTCCCTTCTTTTCTTTAGTGGACAGAGGGCGACTCAACCCTTCCTACGACTACTCCCATCTCCTTAGGACAAGAGCTGTCACTAAGAGAAACAAGTGCACCCAAAAATGTCAACATCATCACTCGAGTTATCGATCCTCCATTGTATGCCGATAAAATCCGTCGCATTAAACAACTGGAAGATGAACTTAAGGCTGTGAAGGCTAAGGAAGATGTCTCCAACTCGAAGGCTTAGTGTGCTGTAGAACACGAAACTTTCCTGATGGAGGACATCTCAAGGGCGAGCGAGAGTATGCTATGTAAGTTCTCTCGCAAAGCCCCCCCCCAAGTTCTTGTTTTGCATTGGAGATCCTTCCACGAGGAGATGGATTCCTCGGGGAGGTTGTTCATCAAGGGGGGCGCTCATGTGTGCCCTTGAAGTTAGCGACGAACTTCTCGCACAGATGCTTCCACGAGGAGATGGATTCCTCGGGGAGGTTGTTCATCTGCCAGGCGCGGGCTGCATCCTTGAGGGCCATGGGTAACCAATTGGCCATGACCTTGTCGTCGTTCGTGGCCTAGACCCCCCACAGTGCAGAGCTGCAGAAACTCAACAGGGTTTTCCTTGCCGTCATAGCGTGGTAGATCTGGCTTGAACTTGATAGGCCACACCACGATGTGTAGCTCCTTGGTGAACGCGAGGCAACCGCCGCTATACAAAGGGGTGCCACCGGCGAGTGTGGCACGGCTGTTGTTGCTCGTTGGTGTGGCTTCCACGATGGTGCTCTTGACGTCTGCGGCGGCGCTCGATGGAAACGCGAGTGTCCTCCTAAGACCTTTCGAGAACGCTGTTGAGGTTGGGGGCAACATGTGGCGAGGAAGCGTCATGGGAATGAGGTCGAGCTCTTCCCGGCCCTTGTGCGGTGTGGTTGTTCCCCGCGCCTCCGCCAGCTAGAGGTGGTGGTGAAGGAGCGCCATGCGCGACTTGGCCCACTCGCGGGATTTGTGACGGTGTAGGCACCACGGAGCAGGAGAGCGCTGGAGCTACGCCGGCAGCATTGACGAGCTCGGTGATGCGCAGGAGCCATGCATCGTGCCCATCCGCGTCGGGCCGGTAACGCATCAACTCCCGCGCCATGAGCAGAGCGGCCTCCGGCGTGGGGTTGTTGTGGCGCCCGCTCTTGGAGACGGTCGCGGTGCGGGTGTGGGCTCGCTGCGACTGCACTATAAGGACGGAGGAGTGTGCCTCGTCGTCCCCCGCTCCATGCTCCTGCTGAAGAGGGTCGTTGTTGGCGCGACGAAGGTTGGCGTCTGGGTTGGACTCCGCTCTGGCTGTGGCGGCGGTGGCCTAGCGACAAGCGCGCTCGCTGTGAGTCAATCTGTCCATGTCAATGAAGGAGTGGAAGACGCGCCTCCGCCCCCTACCTGGCGTGCCAAATGTCATAGATTTGTCCATGCAAACGAACTAGGGTACCTCTCGAGTAGGATGAATCGAACACTGGGGGCTAAACACGCAAACTTTGGACCCTCGGCGACCTTGGCGAGGGGCAAGCAAACGAGCACGACTGAGGGACACGAGGAGTTTACCCAGGTTCAGGCCGTGTGGTATAAAACCCTACTCCTGCATGTCTGGATTCCTTATACTGCTTGACAAGGTTACAGTACAAGGAGGTTGATCAGGCGATCGGATCTAGAGCTCCTAGCTAGAAGATGAAGCTAGGGTTCCTTGAGGTAGGAGAAGATTGGATCCTTCTCCAGGTTGTCCCACTGCCCCTCTTATAGGCGCTCCGGTCCTCTTCCCGAATTATCTTGGCAGGAAGGGTTGCCACATAGTGACAAGAGAGTGGGCAGTTGCGCTAAAGCTACTTTTGACCATGGACCTGGTCCATGGCAGGGTGTGTTTGATCATACGCCGCTGACGTCCTCCTCTCTGCGGCTGCACCCTTCACGTTCTCCACGCACCAGAGGGGGTGGTCCCTCCTTGGTGGCAGCGGCTGTCGGTCACACCTTTCTTGTGGAAGGGGAAAATGCTTTCCTTGCGGAAGGAGACAAGCCTAGACAGCGGCGGCCATCCTTATCTTCGTCTTCTTCGCGTGCATGGTCCCATGCGACATCCAAGACTAAGGCGTTGGGGCGTTAGTGTGCCCCGCGCCGGTTCCTCGCGAGGGAGTCCTCGCCGAGGATGCCTCTTCCTCGTGAAGGGCTTCAGGAGATGTTGCTTCGCGAGGGAGCCTCGCGAAGGGTGCGCCCCTGGAGGCTCCGTGGGGGTCGCTCGTGAAGCGCCGGGCTTTGCGAGGGAGTCCTTCCCGAGGTACTGCAGCTATCCTGCCATCAGGGCTAGTAGCAGATGGGTCGTGTTACCCTGGTTGCCACTGGCCTGACAGAGGGGCTTCGATATGACAGCCATTTTGACGGCTTGGCCATCTGGAAGGACTGTAAGTAACAGGGTTTTCAAGAATGAGTTCATGTTGGTAGAGTAGCTCATAGACAGAATCAAGGATGAATACAAACTCTGGTGCGCAGTGGGGGCAAAGGGTCTGTTGAGAGTTATGGCTTGGTCAACTGTTGGTCGGGTAGTTCTCGCGACCATGCGCTTGGCCATTGTTGGCGTTGTTCGGACTCATATGTCTATCTTAATGCGTTGGCATGCAGGTCCTCTTCATGGTCTCGGAAATAACCTCCCAAAGAACATGTACGATTGATTAAGGAATTGTCCGTTACCTGCTGGCTACGATATCTCCATCATTATGAAGGTACATAATATTGCACAAACAATCAGCTTGTTTCTCCAAAGCCTCTGCCGTCTTGCCCTTCCAGTCATGTTTTCTGTATCAAGATCCAAAGGTCACATGAAATACTCAAGCAATACCAGAAATCAGTAATTTGTGGCGATTATGTAGTACCACGCCAGGCTGCCACTATAACCACATCTCACCAGAATGACATGCTTAACCAGTATGCATGCCATATAATATTGTGCCAACATCCAGAAAACATCATGTAAATAAAATATCCAGAAAACATATGCAAGTGATAAGTACTAATCTGGAGTACCTCTTTTTAGCACCCATGACTAGTGTGGTGATCTTATGCTCTTTGATTACCTCCAAAAGTGCAACGACCACATCATATTTATCAATTATGAGTATCTCTGCTTCGACCTAAAAGAAATGCACAATATAAGTCCCTACTGTTTCCTTAAAAAGTGCATTATATACAAAATATGCAACTAAGGACTATTCATTCAGTTTCAACGTTCACCTTATACATTTGCAAGCACTCCTGTAATTTCTTCAGAATCATGTTTCTATCATTTACTCTGTGTGCACTAACACGATTCTTTATCAGTGTACTTTCTGGCATTGAAGCTCCCAATACCGCTGAAAAAAATTGCTAGAAAATGTAAGAGATACAAATATCTGTATATTTTCACTAAGTAACAGTCCCATCCACAAGCAGCATGACTACTTGCGATTCATAAGAATCAAAATCAAGGGGGATACATATATGCTATCACACAAACTACAAACAAAAAGAAAATTCTTACTTGGGATAGCTGGCCTGTAGATGTGAACAAGAACTAAAGACTTCTGTGGTGGGATGTAGAGTGAAGCCCATTTGAGAGCAATCAAACACTGCTTATCGTTCCCCACCGCCAGGTGTACCTTCTCACTTCCAGATCGGGACACAGTTGCACGATGCATGAGCTCAGTTGTCCTTTATTTCCTTTACTGCATTAATTAACAACATTCCTGCGCATATTAGTTCCCCTCCACCTGTACTTAGTCTCCTCAAATGGTCCTCATTCTGTTCTTTCTTGTTGCACAATGCCTTCTGTGGATGGTAGATTATTGTTTCAAAGGAACGGTTCTGTGACAGAATGCATATAAAGTGTCTGTTAGGTTGCTAGGAAACAGAGAGTAACTCCAAACCACAAAGGAACAAAAGAAATAACCTTTCATGTTGTCCAATGCCTTGTCTGGATGGAATATTCTCGCTTTACAAGAATCATTCTATGAGGGAGTGCAGACCAAGTTTCTGTAAGTTCTAAAGGAAATAAAGAATAACTCCAAATCCCAGGAGGGACAAAAATGGACAGGTAAAACCAAAGCTCTGCTGCTCAGCGTATCACATCTCTAGTTCTCTACATTGGTAGAGATGATCAACCTTGTTAACCCAGACAGAGTGACGTGCTCACAAGCAGAATATGGAAATACCTTTTGGGATGAAGACCATGAGGTGGATTTAGTTGCTACCTCCATTTCAAAATGGGTGATGACTTAGAAGCATGTAGTCAAACTTCTATATCTTTGACAAGTAATTGATCAATAAAATATTTAGGTTGGTCTTGTTGAAATGATACCATTAGATTTGTCAACAATTTTCTGACTCCTTTACATGCATATATATTCATACAAAAGTAACAGCCAAAGTAGCATTGACCGTGAAAAGCAAACGACATATATTTTAGGAATCGAAATGCTACAATCAAGTACAAATATGATCTATATGCCAACCATATATAGCTAAATTTTCCCATAAAAAAGATACCCCAAATTCTTTCCCCATAAAAAAAGGATACCCCTGATTCAAAGAGCCCAGTGGAGTTTAGTCACAGTTTATGGTGCTGGAATGGACGGATCTTTTAGCCAAGGATGCACACATTAGGAAAATGTCCCAAGTCAAGTAAAAATGGCAACTCCAACAAGATTGCACACGATAATGAGGAAACAAAGATTTGCGTACAACTTGTAGTATACAGTACTTTATGTAGAACATACACAGTATTTTAATTTCAAACAGTCATTTGAATGGTTGCTCAGATTTATTCTGCGAGAAACAACTATACAATTAAGAAGGAGCACTTATCCAGTTATCCCATCGATATGGCGGGATTTACATTATAGTAATTTGTTAGTATATCAGAAAACCTGTCATCTGCCCTCACTTGAAACACTTGCTTTAACAGTCCCTTCAGCTGTCTGGGATTATTCCTTCCAAGATGTATACATCTTCGAGATTAACTCAAATTCTGAAGCAAAGCAACCTCGTGAAGAAGTCAAGTTGGATATGAAGATATTAAACAATTTGGTCTCCATCATCCTCACACTTCAAGTACTGCATGACTGTAATGATATCACGTCCTCCATATGTTAGCACACAATGCATTCAAATTAGCCTTTCAAACTATGACCAGGAGTTTCTAATCCGTAAGTTCGGTGATTTTAGCTTGTGGTAGCATAAGCAGCCCATGCCCTCAAAAGGAATGACACATTTGCATTGGACAGCAGATAGTAATTGCTTCCTCGCAAAGTTTTGAAGTTCCCAGAACCCCATTAAAACATCCCAATTATATAATATAGGACCTCTGGTCTCTGAACTTAAACGCCAGCTTCATGTATGAAATCCCATCTCACACAAGCAAATGGCACAAACCTAACAGAGGCAAACAGAAGATTAACTATGAGGATCATTATAGTCCAGAATAACAGTAGTGAATAATGATGGGGATAAACCATGAACCGAGGTATGAAAATACTGAAGTAACATTTCAACCCATTGCATTGCCAAATGGGACAGAAAATAGGGAAAATCAATTTACTCCCTCAGTGCAACCAATATCATACTATTCTGCTACCATTGTGATGGAAGATAGAGACTGCAAGTAGTTGACTAAAAAATGGGACCAAGAGGGCGCTCTGCAGAAACAGCTACTCCCTCCGTCTGGAAATAAGGGACTTGGTATCTAGATGTGCAGTCAAGGGTTATCTTGTTAACTAAATTAGTGCAAAATAAAAAGAATAACAAAAATGAGTGCTCTAGCCGGCAAGGGTTTGAAGTAGATGTAGGTTGGTACGTTACTGTGTGGAACATTCCATATTTCATATATTTATTTTGTAATAAACTATCAGTCATTTAAGCTCCTACAAATCATGCACTAACGGCTTTATTTTAAAGAACCGCTGATTGGTTAACTCAAAATAATAAAAGCATTCCGCACTGATACGTTATTGTTTTGTAAGATAACTCACCTTGTAACAACTAACAACATGAGGCATATTTAGTAGATTGTGATCTGGGAGATAAAGGCAATCTTCTCCCATTCTGGACCTTGTCTCTCACGTAACCCTTGGGTCAACCTCGGGTGGCACCCAACCAAATGAAGAAATTCCAGGGATAGCGGGATACTTCTTGGTAATGACTGAAACCTTGGGCAATGTGATACACTGAGTTTATTAAGAGATACCATTCTATTCAGCTCAGAAGGTAAGGACTCTGCAGTGACCATTGGACACCTCTCAATGATCAAACTTTTTAGGAAAGTGAAGCTTTCCAAGGTAGCCAAGGAGGAAATATTCAAGCAACCCTCGAAGCACAAGTGCTGAAGTGTTGTAGAATACCTTGAACCAAATGGCAAGACAAATGAGATGATATTCTGGCAGTCAATTATCTCTAAGAAAGCGAGATCAGTTAAATAGTGCAAACACGAATTCAGTCTTGCACCATCCATGTCACACTGGCACAACCGTAGTTTTCTTAGCGATGCTAATACCTGAAAATTTTCAGCAGTCACTGATCCCCAACAGCCCCTAATGTTTAACACCTCAGTAGCTTCAAGGTGTTGCTGATGTAAAAACCCTTCACTCAGAATGCTTGCTGAAGAAATTTCCAATGTGAATTTGCTTGATTTAAATGAGCAATAAGGGGACAACTTGAGATGTGAAATTCTTCGAGTTCGTTCTACTGTCACCCTTTTTACTGTATGAGGAAGTAACGGCACTTTAACCAATTTTGGACAGTCTGAAATCTTCAACTTTTGCAGGGAAGGGAGAAAAAAGTTACTATTTTCGTTACTACTTTCTCCTTTCCAACAAACTAAATTTGGCATGTCATCAAATTCAAGATCCTTTAGTGATGGAAATGCTGTCGAGCCACCATATAATGTCGGGCCAATTTCAACAACAGCACGCATCTCCTTAAGGTGCAACACCCTCAGATATGGAAGCTGCCCCAGAGGAGGAAGCAAATTCCACCTTCTGCAGTTAGCTAGATATATGGATTTCAGGTGGTAGAGCGTTTTCACCTCCAACCACATCGGCGATGATTCCCCTTTGTACCTTGCGATGTGAAGTTCTTCCAGGCCAGGATGAGGTTCTAAGCAGTCCAATAATTCAGCTTCCATGGTGGGACCAAAACCTGTATGAGCTGAGCTCCATTCAAGTTTTAGAACCTTTACATACTGCTTGTCGGCCAACTGAGCTTTGCAAGCTTCTTCCCTGCATTGAACATTTTCCAGATTCTTTATGCTAAGGACTCCATGTAGATCCTTCATATCCTTCAACTCTTCTAAAGTTTGCCCCTTTTCCTTTTTAACATGAAATTCAACAGAACCTTGAAGGTTAACCAGACTACCAATACCTTTTATCATTGAGATGTACTTTGAATCTATGCTAAGATGTCGCAAGCTGGCCAACAGGTGCATACCCTCAGGAAATCTATCGAATTGGCACTTCTTTGGTATATCAAAAGTCTGAAGATGCAGTAACCTGCTCACAGATTCAGGTAAGACTTTGATAGTATCAGGAAGTGCTATGTAGCGCAGATGAGTTAGTAGGCCAATTGCTTCAGGTAACTCTGATATATCACATCCAGTAAAATCCAGCGTGCGCACATTCTTTATCTTGGCAAGAAAACCATTTGGGATAGGATCCAGGGGCATCAAAGGATCTCTAAACACAACTAGAGTCCTTAGTCTCTTCAAGTCATATTGGTTAATAATCTGCCTTAAAGACTTACTTGAAACAGACACGTGTCTAACAGTTGGCAGTATATTTTGGGGCATGTCACCTTCGAACCTCATACAATCACCATCAGAGACCATCTGTGCCAAGTCATGAATCAAGTCATGCATGACATAGAGCATTTTGTTTCCTCGCTTGAGCGTGTGAAAGAATGATCTTGACAAAAGTTGTTTGAAGTACTCTCTACCAAAATACTCCATGCTTCTGCCATTTTGCATCTGAATAAAACCCTGTGATATCCACATCCGAACAAGTTTCTTAGGCTCGAATATCCATTTCTTCGGAAATATACTGCAATATGCAAAGCAACACTGCAAATGTGGTGGCAGATGATAATAGCTTGACAAAAGTGTGGAGACTATATCACCATGAATATCTGTCTCCAAGATACTGTTCCAATCCCTTGTACTTCGAGTAACACTAAGCATCCCACCGGTTACTTTGGCAGCAAGAGGGGATCCTCTAAGCTTCAAAGCAATCTTCCTCCCAATTTCCTGCAATTGCGGATGTTCACAACTCTTCTCACAACCCAGTGCAAACTTTTTGAGCAATAACCAATTTTCTTCGGTACCCAACCCAACCAACATGATTGGGATCCTTACACCTAGCATCTCGGCCACCATCTTCATGCGCGTAGTCACAACTATTCTGCTCTCTTGCTGACCATTCTGCAGGGGTTCGAGCAGGCTCCTCCACTGGTCCCTGTTCTCCCAATGTTTCCCCTCACTGTCATCCCAAACATCATCAAGGATGAGCAAGAACCTCTTCCCTGAAACGGCCAAAATCAGCAATTCTTGCAAGTAATTAAAATTGATTACTCCACCATAGTCCTTCCCCTCTGTGGCCAGCTGCAATATCTCCCTAGTAAGCTTCATCAGATCCATACAGCTCGACACGCACACCCACATTCGGAGATCGAAGTGATCCTGGATGTTCAAATGATTGAAGGCCATCTGCGCCAGCGTCGTCTTACCAATGCCGCCATCGCCAACAATGGCAATAACAGGGACACCCTGGTTCCTTTGTTGAACAGGACCATTGCACCCAACTAACATTTCCACCAGACCGGCAAGCTCGCTCTCGCGACCAAAGAGGGTGTTGCCGCCCAGGATGGCAGAGCTTAAGCTCCTGGCTGGCGGGCTTCCAGGCTGCGGAGAGGCGGCTGCGTCGAGCTGGACGAGGTGGACGACCCCATTGTAGGCTGCGGAGGCGGCTTCGAGCTTCTCGAGGACGGAGGGGAGTCGGCTGAGGGGCTCATCGGAGCCGCATAGGCGGCGGCAGAGGGATACGGAGTAGTTGAGGATGCGGCGGATTTTAGGGCGGGGGCCGTCACGGGATTCCGCGAGGCGGCCGTACTGGATGTCGTCGAGGAGGTCGTCGGCGTCGTACGCGGCGTCCTTGAGGCGGCGGAGCCAGGCGGAGAGGGTCGGGTCGTACGGGGAGCGCCTGGCGCGCTCGACGGCGAAGGCAGACGCGTGGAGGCGGAAGAGGCAGTCAGAGAGGCGCGCGAGGTCGGCATGCGCGTCTCCCGCTCCCCCGGGGAGGTACAGGGTTAGGTCTTGGGCGCAGGACCTGGCCCGGTCGCGCAGGCACTCCAGCAGCGGCGACACCAGCCACCACGCCGCAGCCGCGGCAGCCGCCCCTGCCGCGGACGATGAAGCCATACGGAGCGGATCGACACCGGAGATGGGCAGGGAGGGGGTTCGTGGAGGCTTTGCCGGCGCACGGTCGTCGTCGCTTCTGGAATTTGCTGGCGGGCCCGATGGTGAGTGGTGAGTTGGAGTGCGACGCGCGGCGGAGCCATCACGGCGCCCACAGTGAAGTAGAGGGGAGACGGCGTCGGCGAGGCCGTGCGGCCTTGGAAACTTCGAATAAATCGAACTTTGCGAAGTTTCTTTTTGGTTGTTTTTCTTGTCCCCTTGCTCGTTGATGATCACGATGGGTAGTAGGACAAGTTTTTTTTTTTTTTGAGAAAAGGCAGTAGGACAAGTGGTTTGCTTTGGAAATTTCGTTGGGTCTGGTCTCCGGGCTAATCTATCTCTGGACATGTCGATTCAGGTGGACTGGGCCATCTGTTTTACGGAGCTCATTGCACGGAGGCCCATTTTTTGTGTAGACGGCTATGCCGAGTTCATCCATAATCCCCTGCATTCTCAAAAAACAAAACCGTAATCCTTGGCGGTAGAAAAAGTCCAACCACACTGAAGTACTAGACCCCGTCCCCCGTCCATCTCAAACTAAATAATGTTACTTCTTCCGACCCATATTAGTTGATTTAAATTTGTCTAGATTCAGATGTATCTAGACATGTTTTAGTACTAGATACATCTGAATCTAGACGAATCCAAGTCAACTAATATGGTTCAGACAGAGCAGTAAATTTTGAAGAAAGCACTTTAAAAAAATCAATTTTATACGTTGCGGCTATTTCCACAAGCAATGTGGATCCCACGGGATCCATATTATGGAAAAACTTCACTATGCCCTGATGCATAGACCTGTAGTTGTGTTACATGGAAGAGTATATATAAGCACGCATACTGACATCATTTCACACTAACCTGGGAACACATTCCACTACTTGTTGGTCTATTAGTTTTATATAATCATATGTATCTGAATTCAAATTTGCAAATTGGTTTATAAATATTTATACAAATCCCTGTAACATGTTGAAATGCTATAAATTATTACTTGATTGAAAAATTGCACTAATTGCTATAACCTCACTTCGCAAGAAGGAGAGGATATTGTTGCAGCTCTCAGCTCTGAGATTGCATCATTCCCACAGAACTACTTGGGGCTGCCGCTTTGAGATTCAAAATTGCCAAGGGAGGTCTTCCTATCATACATCTCGACAGTGGAAAATAGAATTTGTTTCTCACTGGACTTCATTACACGTGGTGGAAGACTCACTTTAACTAAGTATGTCATATCTGCTTTGTCGGTGTATCTCATGTCTTGTATCAGACTGCCTCAATGGGTAATTGTCGAAATTGAAAGGCTGCAGAGGGCTTTCTTTCGGAAAGGAAAAAAGTATTGCGAATGGTAGCGACTGTTTGGTGGCTTGGGATTATGTGTGCAGGGATGTTTCAAAGGGAGGTTTGGGTATTAAGAACTTGCAGATCCAAAACACCTTCTTGCTAACAAAATTCATCCACCGTTTTCTTACTCCACCAGACTCGCCTTGGGCTAGATGGGTCATGACTGCTCACTTGAATGGTACAGACTCTGGTGAAAGTTCTTGGACTCACACTAGAGCTTGGAAGCATATCAGCGAGCTCATTGACATGTATAGAAATGCAACTTGTGTGCAGATCGGGAGTGACCACTTATTTATGGAAGGACAAATGGACCACTAATGGACCTATATGTTCCCAATTCCCAGCACTATTTTCACACACTAACAGGACGAACATCTCTATCGCTGACTGCTTGGTGGATGGTGAATGGATTATCCCACTAAACCATATTACATCGGACCAAACGGAGGGGGAAAGAAGCCCTTATGTCCTTCCTTGGTACATGTGAGATCAACATTTTGGAAAAGGATAAAAGAGGCTAGAGAATGGATTTGGCTGACACCTTCTCTATAAAAAATCTATATAATATCATGAATTGGGGAGGGGTAAAACACATTTGTGCAGACACGATGTGAAAATGTGCAGTGCCAAAAAAAGGATAAGTCTTTGCATGGCTGATGATAAGGGGAAGAATCAAGGTAAGATCGGTTCTATTCCAACAAAGTATTATGGATGATGAAAGTTGTCCTTTTGGATGTAAGATCGGTGCAATAACGGAGCTACACCGTTCGAATCCTCTTAATTTCCACCGAAACAGTAGAGCGGTCTTGTGGATGCACATGGCATCCTACTTTTCTCTCCTTTTTTAGCATGTCCCGCTGATCCCTGATACGTCCAGTTTGCATCAATATTCTATATCATAATTTACTTTTATTCATTGATATATTTCATATTAAGAGATGATACTTATGTTATTTCATCGGTTTTTGCATGGTTGATGATTTTTGGAGCATGGATAACTGAAGTCTGGATTCTGATGGAAAAGGTGCTGTTTGGGGGCAAAATTCGCGAAGATCAGAAAATACATGGAAAATTCTATTTTTTCAGAAGACGAAGGATGCCAGAAGGGGGAGCGGAGTTGGGCCCACACCATCCTGGGCGCGCCACCTCGGCCGCAAGACTGTGGTGTGGCCACCCTGGCCCACTCCTGGCTCTCCCCTTTGGCGTATATTATCCCCACGAAACCCTAAGCCTGGGGGAGCGGCCACAGAAAGATTCCGTCGCCTCTGCGGGGCAGAAAACTACAGAGAGAGAAAGGTCTCTCCGGCAGACAGAATTCTGCCAGGGAAATTCCTTCCCGGAGAGGAGAGATCGTCGCCATCAACACCACCATCAAGCTGGACTTCATCGGGATCATCATCACCATCATCTCCATCATCATCTCCACCAGCACCATCATCACCACTCCATACCGCTGTAATAATTGGGTTGAATCTTGCATAGTTCTTAGGGGAAACTTTCTCGGTGTTGATTACTTGTTGTAGTTGATGCTATTGAGTGGAACCATCGAATTATTGTTATGTTCAGATTGTTACTTATCATTATATCATCTCTGATATTGATCCATATGATGTATCGTGAGTAGTTCGTTTAGTTCTTGAGGACATGGGAGAAGTCATGTTGTTAGTAGTGGAATTGTGTTGAGAAATATTCAGTGGTTTGATATTTAAGTTGTGGTGTTATTCTTCTAGTGGTGTCATGTGAACGTCGACTACATGACACTTCACCTTTATGGGCCTAGGGGAATACATTGTGTATTTGGCTACTAATCGTAGGGGTTGCTAGAGTGACAGAAACCTGAACCCCCGTTAGGAAACCTTTGCACAAGGGATGTCAGGATCTTAGAGTTTAAAGTTGTGGTTAGGTTTCTATCTTAATTACTTTCTTGTACTTGCGGATGCTTGCAAGGGGTATAATCACAAGTATGTATTAGTCCTAGGAAGGTGGGTACATTAGCACAGGTTCATCCACACAACACTTATCAAACTAAAGAAGATTAATCAACTATATGAAACGAAACCACTTGACGATATTCATGTGTGTCCTCGAGAACGTTTGGTCATCTTAAGTAATACAACCGGCTTGTCCTTTGCTAAAGAAAGGATTAGGCCACTTGCTGCATCTATTATTATTGTCTTTTATTTACTCGTACTTTATTTATCTGTACTATCAAAACCCCCTAAAAATCCGTTTGCTAAGTATTTACAAAGAATTCCTGCTCCATGCCACTCGTCAACACCTTCTGCTCCTTGTTGGGTTCGACACTCTTACTTATCGAAAATACTGTGATACACCCCCTTTACTTGTGGGTCATCAAGACTATTTTCTAGCGCCGTTGCCAGGGAGTGAAGCGCTATTGGAGAGTGGAACTGGTAAAGGAAACTTCTACTGTGAGTATTGTTTATTTCTGTTAGTTACTTAATTTTATTATGGATAGTTCACTTAGTTTCTTATTTCGTAATGCTACTACCACTGCTAAGGTAGTAGATGAACCACCACCTGCTGAGAATGATACTTTTAAGATACCCACAAGAATTATTGATCATGTTATGGATAACTACTATTTTGGAGATGGAACTGTCCATCTCGGTGATCATTTGCTCTTTATACACGAATTATGCGGGTTGTTCAAGTGTGCAGGTATTACAACAGATCAAATCAAGAAGAAGTTATTCTCATTATCACTGAAAGGAAGGGCCGAGGAATGGTATAAGCTGCTGAAGAATGGTCAAGCTCTTGAATGGGAGGAAGTAGTACCTCTCTTTTATTCAAAATTTTATCCTCCTAGTGAGATTCATAAAGATCGGAATCAAATATACAACTTTTGGCCTCTTGATTGAGAGAGTACAACTCAAGCTTGGGGGAGATTGAAGTTACTAATGCTCAAATGTCCTATTCATGAGCTCCCCAATAATATTATTATCAATAACTTTTATGCAAGGCTTTCTCTTCATGATAAGGATCTATTGGATGCTTCTTGTGCTGGATCATTTACACGCATGGAAGAAGGAGCTAAATGGGATCTTCTAGACCGCATTCAAGACAATGTTGAAGCATGGGAGAACGATAAAGGAAGAAAGTCAGGTATAAATTATGATTATGAATGCATTAAATCTTTTATGGGAACTGATGACTTTCAAAATATTGGGATATGCCTCGTTCTAACCATGCAGGAAAAGAAGACTTCAAGGAGGAAGAGTGGGGAAAGAATCGTACGAGTTGGGATTCATAATCTGACATGATCATGAACCGCATTGAACACAATTCGGAGTTGATTCGTACTCTCACCTTCGAGATTGAGGACTTGAGGAAATTGATTGAAAAGATCATCGAGAGAACACCACCACCACCAAAGGAGTAATTCGTCATCAGGTTTTGACATCCCCTTGGTTTGTTCCAAGCTTGGGGGAGTGCCGCGGTATCACATCACTATCTTTTATCTTTTTACCTTTTTAGTCGATTCATATCATGAATAGAGAAGTTATCATGTAGGATGGTTTGCATTATGGAAGTGTCCCCCCTCTCGTTAGATATCTATGTATCCCTTAGTGTGAGTTGCCGTTATGGAATATTAATGAGAAGTTCTATCATTTATTCTTTTGCATATCTTATTTTAGTTTTCAATTACTACTATATGATTGATCTTGTTGTTAGTATTGGTATCACTTTGGGATCATTGAGTTAATTTAGTTGGTTTTGGCAAACCCGGCTCGGTCAGTAGCAACACTATCATGAGAATTGAATGAAAAAGATAAAAGTACTCTTAAAGAATATAATTTCATCATCTTTCTTTCTTGATTTGCTCATAAGCTTAGTATTCTCTAGTTAAGATCTTTTGTGCTTCCAAGGAAGATTGCATGTTTGTTTTTATCACCTGTATGTTTTGTTTGTTTCCTTCAACTCTTATGCTTGCTACCCAGCCTTGCTAGCCTAAAACCTGTACTGAGAGGGAATGCTTCTCGTGCATCCAATCCTTAAACCAAAACCTATGCCATTTGTGTCCACCATACCTACCTATTAGCATCATTGCTATTCCAAGTAAATTCATGTTTTATCTACCTTCCGAATTAAACTTGTTATGTGAAAATTAGTGATTAAAGCTCTCACGAACTTGATGACACACGTTAATTTTCTTACACCTAATAAACTTGAACCATTGCGTCATCTAAGTTGTATATGCTTGCACTTATACGTTGGGAATTAGCAGAACCATGTTGTCATGGGGAACACTTTCAGCATTGCACTTGTACATTGTACCCAGTTGATATCATGCTCTTTTTTTATGGATGTCGTCGGTGTGAAATGAAAGGGGAGCTTGTAAGTCCATGGATTTATGTATGTGTGTTAGAGAAATGCCTGGGCGGCTGGTCTAATCCATGCCTAATCATGGTGGAAACCTGCAGCGTAACCATAATGATCTATCTATGAAGCATTCTTCTTATAAAAAAAGAGATAGAGATTGAGAAAAAAAGATGAGAAAAGAGGAAAAAGAGAAAAAAGCACCATTTTCCCATGGTAAATAAGAAGATGCTGAGATGCTTATTGTCAGCTTGCCTTGTCATTTTGATATGGGGATTCTTCCGTATCATCGGGCAAGGGGTACCCCGTTGGCGGTTCTCTATGATACACATGTACTTACTATGACAAGAACTTACTGGTAACTAAACTTGAGTAGCATGAGGAGCGACCCTCGTATTCAAGGGACATGAGATTGCCAATTTATACTTTGTCAAGCATATACTCCATAGTTTGTTCACTTTAACCTTAACCACCTAAAGATGCTTATGATAGGGGCAATGAGAGCTGAAAGCTAATAAGTATCATAATTTTTGGAGGCTCTTTATGAGACTTGAAATCCCTGCTTCCCTCTGTGAAGGGCCTATCTTTTACTTTCTAGTTGAGTCAGTAAACCTATTCCTTTCTATCTCAGCAAGTATTTTGAGTGGTTGTGTTTCATTCATTCATATGATGATTTATTCAATCATGTTTCTTATGTTCCTTGTTTTGCACATTGCTCTTATTTTAGTGAATACTACTTTGAAAGCTATCATTGAAAACCCCTTTATGATTGAACTCCTGCAAAATTGTTAACTATTTTGACCAAGAGCAAAGTTTGCCATTACCAATTATGATTTACTTTGTGTATCATTATTGTGTTTCCTTTACTTATTGCAAGTCAAGATATATAATGGTGAGTTGTCTTCTATTATGATTTATGTATTGATGAATGTGATGCTTCTTGTCCGTCTTCTTTTATCGACTCTTCACTCCATAAACCCGAGGTCAGGTTTATTGAGCTCAGTTTTCGCTTGGGGACAAGCGAAGTCTAAGCTTGGGGGGGTTGATACGTCCATTTTGCATCACTATTCTATATCATAATTTACTTTTATTCATTTATATATTTCATATTAAGAGATGATACTTGTGTTATTTCATCTGTTTTTGCATGGTTGATGACTTTTGGAGCATAGACCGCTGAAGTCTGGATTCTGATGGAAAAGGTGCTGTTTGGAGGCTTAATTCACAAAGATCAGAAAATTCTAGAAAATACATGGAAAATTCTATTTTTTCCAGAAGACGAAGGATGCCAAAAGGGGGAGCGGAGTTGGGCCACAGGGGGGCCACACCACCCCTGGTGCTGGCCACCCTTGGTTGCACCACCAGGTGGTATGGCCACCCTGGCCCACTCCTGGCTCTCCCCTTTGGCGTATATTATCCCCATGAAACCCTAAGCCTGGGGGAGCGACCACAAAAAGATTCTGCCGCCTCTACGGGGCAGAAAACTACAGAGAGAGAAAGATCTCTCCTGCAGACAGAATTCTGCCGGGGAAAATCCTTCCTGGAGAGGGGAGATCGTCGCCATCAACACCACCATCAAGCTGGACTTCATCGGGATCATCATCACCATCATCTCCATCATCATCTCCACCAGCACCATCATCACCACTCCATACCGCTATAACAATTGGGTTGAATCTTGCATAGTTCTTAGGGGAAACTTTCTCGGTGTTGATTACTTGTTGTAGTTGATGCGATTGAGTGGAACCATTGAATTATTGTTATGTTCAGATTGTTACTTATCATTATATCATCTATGATCTTGATCCATATGATGTCTCGTCAGTAGTTCATTTAGTTCTTGAGGACATGGGAGAAGTCATGTTGTTAGTAGTAGAATTGTGTTGAGAAATATTCAATGGTTTGATATTTAAGTTGTGGTGTTATTCTTCTAGTGGTGTCATGTGAATGTCGACTACATGACACTTCACCTTTATAGGCCTAGGGGAATGCATTGTGTATTTGGCTACTAATCGTAGGGGTTGCCGGAGTGACAGAAACCTGAACCCCCATTAGGAAACCTTTGCACAAGGGATGTCAGGATCTTAGAGTTTAAAGTTGTGGTTAGGTTTCTATCTTAATTACTTTCTTATACTTGAGGATGCTTGCAAGGGGTATAATCACAAGTATGTATTAGTCCTAGGAAGGTCGGTACATTAGCACAGGTTCACCCACACAACACTTATCAAACTAAAGAAGATTAATCAACTATATGAAACAAAAGCACTTGACGATATTCCCGTGTGTCCTCGAGAACGTTTGGTCATCTTAAGTAATACAACCGGCTTGTCCTTTGCTAAAGAAAGGATTGAGCCACTTGCTGCATCTATTATTATTGTCTTTTATTTACTCGTACTTTATTTATCTGCACTATCAAAAAACCCTAAAAATCCATTTGCTAAGTATTTATAGATAATTCCTCCTCTAAGCCACTCGTCAACACCTTCTGCTCCTCGTTGGGTTCAACACTCTTACTTATCGAAAATACTGTGATACACCCCCTATACTTGTGGGTCATCACTTTCCTTCATTGTACGCCCCTACCGACAATCACCAGCGTGAAATTGACCTACATGGAAAATCAAGGAGAGGCGTGAGTATGGTATGGAAGGGGGCTAGGACTGGCGGTAGGCACTGGGCAGAGCTCTACAGAAAACAAATTGCCAGTAGTGACACGAAAAAATACAACAGTAATCCTTGGTACAAGATGGTGTCCAAAAACCTGCACACGTACTACCGATTGAGCAAAGAATCGGACTGGCATATTTGTGCATCTGTGATGTCATATTGATCTACATTGTTTACATTGAACATTTCTAGAAGAAATTTTTAATTAGGAAGATCTTTTCTATATAATTAATGGGTAGAGGAGTAGAGGAATTGTGTTCACAGGGAGGTAGGGAGGTATTGCATGTAAGCCCACCATAAGAAGTTCTCGGGCACCATGGCAGGAAGGAGTAGACGTCATTGAGATTTCTCATGCACCATGGAAGGAAGGAGTAGACGCCGTCGAGATTGCTAAGTGCCATGGCTATGTGAAAATGCCATGTTTGATTTGTATATCCACATAATTAGAAGTCTTCATTAGAATCATATGGCGCAACATCCCAAGAAGTTGTAGTATTATACAAAAATCTAATTCATCTAAAATTCTGAATATAACATAAGAAAATGATATGATATGAAAACCATTTCAGGAGAGAATAATGCAGTAAATAACATTATGCATTGCATTCGTGAGTTCAGAGCTAGAATCTAGAATTTACCTAGAGAAGTGACCAAGCTGGGAAAATAATAAATCAACTCCAGGCAAACGTTCCAGGCGTCGACCACAGCACCTCCTCCATTCAACTTGGTCGCCTACCGTCACGTCCATGGGAACGCTTTGGTAGCTTCTAGGCGACAACAGAGGTGTTGTCTTCCATGGATGGATGCAGCTTGACGTTGGGACCGGCTGCAGATCTGGATGGCTGCTGCTCCTTCTTATCTTCCTTCACAGTCTTCCTCGATCTACAAAGCAAGAAGGGCACAGTTGGTGATAGGCATAGTACGGTGAGAGATCAGCCGCTGTTGTCCATCCACCCCTACCTGCACTCCTCCCGATATGAAGGGAATATGTCCTGAGATGCAATAATAAAGTTGTTATTATATGTATTCCAAGTATATGATAGATGTTTATTTTGCATGCTATAATTTTATTGATTGGAAACGTTAATATATGTGTGTTTAATAAACAAATAAAAGGTTCCTAGTTATGCCTCTCTTATAAACTAGCTCGTTGAATTAACAAGATGATCAAAGGTTTCCCGATCATGGACATTGGATATTGTTAATAACGAGGTCACAACATTGGTGGAATGATGTGATAAACAGTTATCCGAAGTATAGCATTACAATCAAAGTCATTGTGTTTATATTTCTATAACATCATACGAAGTAATCCTAGTCCTTAGACCCCTAGACCATGAGATCATGTCAATCACTAACACTAGAAGAGTATCTTGATAACATCAAACGTCACACCGTGACAGGGTGACTATAAAAGTGGGTTTAGTGCTACGAAGGTGTTATGTAGAGGCTCATGGATCAAGAGTGGGATTTGTCCATCCCGATGATGGATAGATATACTCTAGGCCCTCTCGGTGATATCACATTGAGATAGCTTGCTAGCAAGTGATGTGATCACTAGAATGTTATATCACGGGAACGAGAAAAGAGTGCATGTCGGCAATGAGATCAAACTAGGTATGGATATACCGATAATCGAATCTTGGACATGTAATATATCGCAAGATAAAGAGATTTAGTTACTTGCGTTAAAGGTTCCCACGATCATAGAAGTCATCATTGAATGTGTGGGAGTCATTATGGATCTCCAGGTCTCGCTACTGATTATTGATCGGAGAAGGGTCTCGATCATGTCTGCATTATTCGCGAACTGTAGGGTGATACACTTAAGGGATAGCAACACAATTTGGAGCAAATGTGTTCTAGACAAAAGAATTGCAAAGCGCTGGAATTATTTCAATGGAAACTGAAATTATTTCGGGTAAAATTGCTAAAATTGGTTCTGCATGTGATATTGAAATATTGCAGGGGTTTTATGTGAATGTTTGTTAATTAAAATAATTAACAAAATTCTGAGTAAAATAAATAAAAGATTTTTATTAAATGAGAGTTGCATTAAATTTGGTGGAAATTTAATGCATGTGAGTGGAAGTGTGAGTGGAGGCAAATTTATGTGAGTGGAGAATTCACCTCATGATTAAAGGAAGAGGTAGGGGCACCTCCCCTTGGCGCCGGCCATGGAGAGGGGCTGTCCTGTTGGAAATATGCCCTAGAGACAAATAGTAGTAAGGACTATTATCATATTTCATATAGTTTATGATTAAGTTTTATATCATGCTATAACTATATTGAGTGGAAACATCAATACACGTGTGATATACAAACAACCAGGGGTTCCTAGTGAAACTCTAGTCACTGGTTCATTGGTCAACAGATGATCAAGTTTCCTGATCATGTGGCATTTATGCCAGTTGGAAATAAGGTCATCTCATTCGAAGAATGAGATGATGAACCAATACCCAACCTAAACATCGTGACCCGATCATGTCACGAAGTTCAAGTTACGATGATTAGAAATGGATCCTCGTAGACTGTTCCTTAGACCGTGAGGCTATATCAATCACTGTCTCCCGAGAGTGCTTAGATAGAATCAAACGCCATCTGGTAATATGGTGGTTATAAAGGTGTGTTCAGGTATTCGGAGGAAACCGTATAGGCAATATATGTCAAGAGCGGGATTTGTCCGTCCATGTGACGGGAAGATACTCAAGGGCCCACTCGGAGAAGTTATATCCAATAGCTGCGCAGCGTGTGATTTGATCACAGGAATATCACTTGTCGGAACGAGTCAAGTAGCATTGTTCAGTAACGAGATTGAACACGACATGGTGATGTCATTGATCAGATCTCGGTCAATTCAAGTATCGAGTGACAAAGGGAATAAGACACGACTGTCCCAGTTCAAACGACGAAAGATCTTCGTGGAACGCACAGGGGTCACATGGCCATCCAGGTCCCTCTGTCGATCATTAGTGCAGGAGTGTCCCGACCATGTCTGGAGTGTTCCCGAACCATGGGGTATCATGCTTAAGGGCTTGATGATGCTTAGAGAGTGTTTATAGGATCGGTGGAATCATCGAAGAAGAGTAGGGAGAAAACTAGAAGGGTTTCGGTAAGTCCGGAGGATGTCCGGAGTGGAGGTGGAAGGTGTTCCATAGCCACAGGGAATGAAAAATATGTGAATGAATGTTAACTATTAATTTAATCATTTATTCATAATTATTTAAAAAGAGAAAATCAATTAAAGGTCAAAAAGGCTTAATGGGCCAATTTCTGGAGGGAGAGGGCCCATTAGGGGAAAGGAGAGAGGGAGAGGATCCAAGGGGGAGGCCGGCTGGGCCTTACCCCCCCCTCGTGCAGGGCCCACTAGGTGGTCGGCGGCCACCTCCTCCCCCCTCCTCTCCTTTAGTCCCACCCCGGGACTTTGAGGGAGGGTGTACCCCTCCTCCCCTATATATAGTGGGGTATTTGGCCTAGATAAATACACCAATAATCAATAAAGGTCTCCCCACTTTTGGGAGGACCTCTAATTGATATTTTCTCTTTCCCCCTCTCTCTCTCGTGACCGTGGTCCCAAGTCTGGACTGCGTGAGAGAGAGACATCTTCACTGCGGAGCGCCATCGCTTGAGATTCGGATCCGGGGCTCTACTCGCAATCGCTAACTTGGATCGGGGAAGCAGGAGTCATCGTCAGGCACCGGACGTGTGTAACTCCCCGTGAGGTGTCGCACTTGAGGCACTCAAGTCATTGGAGCCAGAAGGAGCGCAAGGACTTCATCACGACCTTGAGGTCGGCTTCGGCTCGTCTACATCAACCACGCTCTCCTCAGCGTTGACAACGCTTTTCGGTCTTCAAGGGTAAATTCGTAAAAAGCCCCTCCCGTTACTGTATTACTAATAGATAGGTCCTGGCAGCTTCAGGGGTTCAGGGGCGTAGAGTAAAATTCATTGTTTTCATACACGGAACCCCTACATGCCCCCCTCTTCTCCTCACAAAGGACACCTCCTCGTGAAGGATCTCTCTCCCCCTCTAGAATTATCCCTCCATGGTCTCGGATTAGCGAGATACATGTTCCTAGTGGCATTTCGTCTGGAAGGAGTGGCTGCTTTCGCTGCATCGCTGGAGCGAGGAGGTGGAGGTTATTCGGTGGACTGAACTGTGTGTGATCACGGATGCGCTGCTGATTTGCGGCAATGGACTTCTTCTCGATCCTGAGATCGACAAGCGTTCGACTACATCATCCACGAGTTCAACCTCATTACACTTTTTCGGTCTACAAGAGTATGTTCTCTATGGATGTATATCCACCTGTTACTTGTATCTAGTAGATAGATCTTGGTGCTTAGTAGTTTTCATCGTAGGAATTTTTTTGTTTTCCATGCTGCGAACCCAACACGATAACCCTAGGTTTGGGAACAATTGGAGGTCGACGGACAGACCTAATGGAGAAAGGTAATATAACTTCTGTGAGGAACTACGAGGAGGAGGAGGGTAGGCATGAACAATAGGCGACCTGCTACGCCATTAATCATATGATAAACGCCATGACACCCCCACTATCTTCCCTTGTTGCCGCTCCCCCTTCCTTGAGATAACGGAAGAAGAAACACACGACACATACCTTGCATAGACATTTTCTCGGCCCATTGATGTCTACGCACTTCTATTCTTGTCATGCTACAACAAATATCACTGATGTCATGCTACAACAAATATCACTGATGTCTACGCACTTCTATTCTTGTAGACAGTTGTTGGGCCTCCAAGTGCAAAGGTTTGTAGAACAGCAGCAAGTTTCCCTTAAGTGGATCACCCAAGGTTTATCGAACTCAGGGAGGAAGTGGTCAAAGGTATCCCTCTCAAGCAACCATGCAATCAAGATACAAGAAGTCTCTTGTGTCCCCAACACACCCAATACACTTGTCAGGTGTATAGGTGCACTAGTTCGGCAAAGAGATAGTGAAATACAAGTGGTATGGATATAAGACAACGTTGCTAGAAAATAGCTTGATGGCGTGGAAGAGACTAAAGGCAAACTGAAATAAAGATGGCAGCAAGCAAACATGTAACAGATCTAGTTGCAAATGATGTTTCAATGCTTAGAAACAAGGTCTAGGGATCATACTTTCACTAGTGAACACTCTCATATAAATATCTTCTCTTTATGATACTACTCTCTGGTTGGACACTCTAATCCATGGTAGGGCTATAACAACACTCCTCAAAGTTCGCTTTCCCCATCTAGATAACCCCACAATGTCACCTTGAGCTCTAGATGGTTCCAACAAACACCACAATTTCATAGAAACATCCAACTTCAAATATAACTCATAACAAGTAATTGTAATCTCTAGCCTAAGTGCCACCATGGTGTGCACGCTGTCACTTTCACACACATGGGGAGAGCCAGAGATCTATTAAAGCACTTGAGTAGCAAGGTATATCTACTTGATTACAAAGCTCATGATCACAATATGATCATGCATAGAGAGAGAGATGGACACATAGCTACCGGTAGAACCCTTAGCCTCGAGAGAGAACTACTCCCTCCTCATCATGGGAATCAGCAACGACGATGGAGATGGTGGTGGAGATTGATGGAGATGGCTCCGGGGGCACTTCCCCATCCCGGCAGGGTGCTGGAACAGAGACTTTCTGTCCCCCGAATCTCTCCTTCGGTGGCGGCGGTGTTGTGAACTTTTCGTGGCTGGAGGATGTTCGATTCAGGGTTTTTGCATCGAGGGGATTTTATAGGCGAAGGGGCAAGGGCGGTGGCCGGCCAGGGGGCCCACACCATGCCCTGGCGCGACCCTAAATTGCCAGCCAAGGGGTGGTGTGGCCTGTGGCCCCCTCCCCTCCTCGTCTCGTCTTCGGCTCCATGAGTCTTCGGTAAAATATCAACTTTGGCTTTTGTCCCGTCCAATTCGAGAATATTCATTTCGACTTTTCGAACCAAAAGCAGAAGAAAGCAGTAACCCGACCTTGTGGCATCTTGTTAATAGGTTAGTCCGAGGATCCTCTCTCAATGCTCTTGGGTTTGCTACTTTCATCAAACGGGTTTTCAGGAACAATCCAATCAAGATTCTTTTCTATGGTTCCATTCATTGCTACAAGTTTGAAAGGTGTTGGTATCTTAATTTCCTCCCCATTAGGTTTGGTTTTGTTCATCTTTTCTCGTGTACCAATAACATCTACACATGATCCTAGCATATTAAAACAATCAAATACTTTTCTAGCTTCCTTAGCAACATCATAGAATTCTTTAAGCAAGGTTTCTAGAATAAAATCTCTCTTTTTCAGGGTCCTCAATTTCTTTAAGTTTAAGAAACATTACTTGTATTAAGGGGTTAAGGTTAACAAACCTAGCTTCCAACATGTGAACTAAAGAAGCTACAGCAATTTCATAATTTGGAGCAAGTTCCGCAAGGGATCTATCCTCAATATCATCATGCTTACTAACATGATTAAAGAATTCTTCAATATTATCTTTTCCAATTATAGAGCCACTACCTATTGGAAGGTCTTTCAGGACGAACTTAGGGATCAACATGGTGAGCTAAGAAAGAGGTAACAACTATAGAAAGACTTAATTTTTTTGTGTTTTTAATAAAGAAAGCAAAGTAGAACAACTATTTTTTGTGTGTTTTTGATAAAGAAACAAGCAAACAAAGCAGAAATAAACTAAGCAAAACAAAAACAACAAAGTAAAGAGATTGGTTATGAGGGACTCCCCTTGTGAAGATGTCCTTGACTCCCGACAACGGCGCCATAAAAATAGCTTGATGGCCCAAAATATATCGAGCTCGTTGGGGAACCCCAAGAGGAAGGTATGATGAGCACATCAACAAGTTTTCCCTCAGTTATGAAACCAAGGTTATCAATCCAGTAGGAGCAAGGAAACACCTCCAAGGTGTTGCTAGCTGGACTTTGGCAGGGCGCACTACGGTGCAAAGCTAACGTGAAACACCTGCACAACACAACCACATAACTCTGCCCCCAACTTACAGTGAGGTTGTCAATCTCACCGGTTTTGCTGAAAACAAAGGATTAAATGTATTGTGTGGAAGAAAGTAATAGTTTGCAGAAACTAAACAGAAAACAGTTGTAGATTGATGATAAAAGAAAGGACCGGGGTCCATAGTTCACTACTGGTGGCTCTCCTTAAGATAGATGACATGTTGGGTGAACAAATTACAGCGGGGCAATTGACAAACATCGAGAAAGCAATCATGCATATACTACTCATCTTGACTCCTTTGAGATTTGATTGGGCATTACAACATTATACATAGACCGTAATCCAACTGCATCTATGACTAATAATCCACCTTCAGGTTATCATCTGAACCCCCTCCAGTATTAAGTTGCAAGCAGCAGATAATTGCATTACATATTGCGTGTAAAGTAAACAATACGATTATTCTATGAACAAAGGATTGTTGTTTTCTCCCTAGTAGCAACAGGACATCTAGTACCTTAGAGATTTCTGTCACTTCCCCAGATTACTAGAGGCATGAACCCACTATCGAGCATAAATACTAACTCTTGGAGTTGCTAGCATCTACTTGGCTAAGATAGCTACTAACAACGGAAAGCATGCAAGATCACAAATAACAAAGACATGATAGAATCAATAATCAATCTGAAATAGCATCTCAATATCCATCGGATCCCCGCAAACACAACATGTAGGAATACAAATAGATGATCTTGATCATGAACAGAGCTCACAAGATCTAGACATGATAGCACAAAGGAGAAGAACCAGCCATGTAGCTACTACATGGACCCGTAGTCCAAGGATGAACTACTCACGCATCACACCGGAGGCTTGCATGGTGATGATGAAGGCCTCCGGGGTGAATTCTCGCCTCCGGCAGGGTGCTGGCAAGAGCTTCAGATCCCTCCCGGTCTAGGGATGGAGATGGCGGCGGCTATAGACTCTTTCGTGGAATTTTTGATCAGGTACTTAGGGTTTCTATATCAGAGGCATCTTATAGGCGAAAGGGGAGGCCGAGGGTGCCCGAGACCACCTGGCGGGCCAGGCTTGGCTGCGCGGCCAGGTGGTGTGGCAGCCCCCTGGCCCCTCTCTGTCTCGTATTCTGGCTCCGTGTGTCCCTTGGTGAAAAACTGACTTTGGCTTTTGTCCCATCTAATTCCGAGAATATTCATTTTCTGACTTTCCTGGAACCAAAAACAGCAGAAAACAAGCAGCTGGCACTATGGCTCTTGTTAATAGGTTAGTCCAAGAAAGTGTATAGAAAGTACTCCAAAGTGTGGACAAAACATAAGAAAGTGGATAAAACCAAGCATGGAACATCAAAAATTATAGATACGTTTGCAACGTATCAGTGACATGCACCATCATAAACTTGATCAAAGTATTTGTAAAACATTGATAGCTGGGATCATAGTACTTCAACATAGCATGAAAGACAAAGTTCTAACAATAAGACATAGCAACTATATTGTAACATGAAAAGGCACAAACAAAAGATTCATGAATAACAATGCTTTGCAAGACGTTTGTTTGTTTGACATAAAGAAAACATAGCATAGTGGCATTCAGCTTGTCCCTCATAGAGTAGCAAACATAAATGTATAGGACACTTTCAAAGTTCATAAGGGTGACTAGATACAAATAGTTTAAGAATAAGCAATATCAAAGTTATGCATCAATCAACAAGTCTTGGGACAATGCACATAGAACTAAGAATTGCCACTATGCTCTCAAAATAGGTGCATAAAGATAGAAGGTGGGAACTCAATATAAAAGTGAAAGAAAGGCCTTCATAGAAGGAAGCAGGGATTCAAGTTTCATAAAGAGCTTCCAAAAATTATGGTACTTATTAGCTTTCAGCTCTCATTGCCCCTATCATAAGCATCTTGAAGTGATTAAGGTTAAAGTGAACAAACTATGGAGTATATGCTTGACAAAGTATAAGTTGGAAATCTCATGTCCCTTGAATACGAGGGTCGCTCCTCATGCTACTCAAGTTTAGTTACCGGTAAGTTCTTGTCATAGTAAGTACATGTGTATCATAGAGAACCGCCAACGGGGTACCCCTTGCCCGATGATACGGAAGAATCCCCATATCAAAATGACAAGGCAAGTAGACAACAAGCATCTCAGCAATCTTCTTATTTACCATGGGAAAATGGTGCTTTTTTCTCTCTTTCCTCTTTTCTCATATCTTTTTTTTCTTTTTTTCTCAATATCTGACTCTTTTTTATAAGAAGAATGCTTCATAGATAGCTCATTATGGTTACGCTACAGGTTTCCACCATGACAACATGGTACCGACGGCCCAGGTGTTTCTCTAACACACATACATAACTCCATGGACTTACAAGCTCCCTTTCATTTCACACCGACGACATCCATAGACAAAAGAGCATGATATCAACTAGGTATAAAGTACAAGTGCAATGTTGAAAGCGTTCCCCATGACAGCATGGTTCTGCTAATCCCCACATATAAGTGCAAGCATATACAACATAGATGACACAATGGTTCAAGTTTATTAAGGGCAAGAAAAGTAAAGTGTGCCATCAAGTTCGTGAGAGCTTTAATCACTAGTTTTCTCATAACAAGTTCAATTCGGAAGGTAGATAAAAACATGAATATACCTGGAATAGCAAATGCTAATAGGTAGGTATGGTGGACTCTTTGGAATAACTTGGTTTTATTTGGGGTTGGATGCATGAGTGGAACTCATTCTTGGTTATGGAGGATAGCAAAAGACTGGGAGCGGCCAAGTAAGAGAGCAATAATGGCCATAATCATGCAGAGGATAAAACATCATTAATCAAAGCATAAAGTGATACTAAAAGTCGAAAACTAAAGGATCATAAAGGCTATGGTGACTTGGGATAGTCATAACATGCTGTGAGCATGCGCCAAGTCAACCCAAATAAAGCATCAAAGGAGAATACCACAATACTATGCTTTAATATGCTAAAACAACGCATGATTCTTCCAAGGCACATTAAGCAATCTCAATTGTTTATAACATGTCATGCTACAACAAATATCACTGATGTCTACGCACTTCTATTCTTGTAGATAGTTGTTGGGCCTCCAAGTGCAGAGGTTTGTAGAACAGCAGCAAGTTTTCCCTTAAGTGGATCACCCAAGGTTTATCGAACTCAGGGAGGAAGTGGTCAAAGGTATCCCCTCTCAAGCAAACCTGCAATCAAGATACAAGAAGTCTCTTGTGTCCCCAACACACCCAATACATTTGCCAGGTGTATAGGTGCACTAGTTCGGCGAAGAGATAGTGAAATACACGTGGTATAGATAATTATAAGTGGTAACGGTGCTAGAAAATAGCTTGCTGGCGTGGAAGAGACTAAAGGCAAACTGAAATAAAGATTGAAGCAAGCAAACATGTAATAGATCTAATAGCAAATGGTGTTTCTGTGCTTAGAAACAAGGCCTAGGGATCATACTTTCACTAGTGAACACTCTCATATAAATATATTCTTCTTTATGATACTATGTTGAACTACTCTCCGGTTGGACACTCTAATCCATGGTAGGGCTATAACAGCACACCTCAAAGTTCATCTTTCCCATCTAGATAACCCCACACTGTCACCTTGAGCACTAGATGGGTCCAACAAACACCACAATTTCATAAAGGCATCCAACTCCAAATATAACTCATAACAAGTATTTTAATCTCTAGCCTAAGTGCCACCATGGTGTGCACGCTGTCACTTTCACACACATAGGGAGAGTAGAGATCTATTAAAGCACTTGAGTAGCAAGGTAGATCTATAGATTACAAGATCATGATCTCAATAAGATCATGCATAGAAAGAGAGATTAACACATAGCTACCGGTAGAACCCTTAGCCTCGAGAGAGAACTACTCCCTCCTCATCATGGGAATCAGCAATGGTGATGGATATGGTGGTGGAGATCGATGGAGATGGCTCCGGGGGGCACTTCCCCGTCTTGGTAGGGTGCCAGAACAGAGACTTTCTGTCCCTCGAATCTCCCTTTCGGTGGCGGCGGCGCTGCAGAATTTTTCGTGGCTAGAGGCTTGATTATTTAGGGTTTATGCCTCGGGAGGACTTTATAGGCGAAGGAGGCAAGGTCGGTGGCTGCCAGGGGGCCCACACCATGCCCTGGCGCGGGCAAGGGGGACCCGCGCCTAGGGGTGGTGCGGCCACCCTGTGACCCCTCTCCGACTCTCCTTCTGGCTCCGTGAGTCTCTGGGAAAAATAGGCATATTGGCTTTTGTCCCGTCCAATTCCGAGAATATTCATTTTCTGACTTTCTGGAACCAAAAACAGCAGAAAACAGGCAACTAGCACTGTGGCTCTTGTTAATAGGTTAGTCCAAGTAATCATATGAAAAGTACTCCAAAGTGTGGACAAAACACAAGAAAGTAGATAAAACCAAGCATGGAACATCAAAAATTATAGATACATTTGCAATGTATCAACATCCCCAAGCTTAACTCCTGCTCGTCCTCGAGTAGGTAAGTGATAAAAAGAAATAATAATTTTTGAGGTGACATGCACCATCATAAACTTGATCAAAGTATTTGTAAAACATTCAAGGCTAGGATCATAGTACTTCAATCATAACATGAAAGACAAAGTTCTAGCAATAAGACAAAGAAACTATGATGCAACATGAAAAGGCATAAACAAAAGATTAATGAATAACAATGCTTTGCAAGATGTTTGTTTGTTTCACATAAAGAAAACATAGCATAGTGGCATTCAGCTTGTCCCTCATAGAGTAGCAAACATAAATGCATAGGACACCTTCAAAGTTCATAAGAGTGACTAGATACAAATAGTTTAAAACAAGCAATATCAAATCTATGCATCAATCAACAAGTCTTGGGACAATGCACATAGAACTAAGAATGGCCACTATGCTCTCAAAGTAGGTGCATAAAGATAGAAGGTGGAGACTCAATATATAAGTGGAAGAAGGGCCTTCATAGAAGGAAGCAGAGATTCAAGTTTCATAAAGAGCTTCCAAAAATTATGGTACTTATAGCTTTCAGCTCTCATTGCCCCTATCATAAGCATCTTGAAGTGATTAAGGTTACAGTGAACAAACTATGGTGTACATGCTTGATGAAGTATAAGTTAGAAATCTTTTTTTTAAAGAAGAATGCTTCATAGACAGCTCATTATGGTTACGCTGCAGGTTTCCACCATGTCAGCATGGTTTAGACCAGCGGCCCAGGCGTTTCTCTAACACATATACATAACTCTATGGACTTACAAGCTCCCCTTTCATTTCACACCGACGACATCCATATACAAAAGAGCATGATATCAACTAGGTACAAGTACCCGTGCAATGTTGAAAGCGTTCCCCATGAAAGCATGGTTCTGCTAATTCCCAACAAATAAGTGCAAGCATATACAACATAGACGACACAATGATTCAAGTTTATTAAGGGCAAGAAAAATAAAGTATGCCATCAAGTTTGTGAGAGCTTTAATCACTAGTTTTCTCATAACAAGTTTAATTCGGAAGGTAAACAAAAGCATGAATATACTTGGAAAAGTGTGCCATCAAGTTTGTGAGTCTTCTGGTAAAATATCAACTTTGTCTTTTGTCCCGTCCAATTCCGAGAATATTCATTTTCTGACTTTTCTGGAACCAAAAACAGAAGAAAATAGGCAACTGGCACTGTGGCATCTTGTTAATAGGTTAGTCCTAGAAAGTGTATAAAAATACTCCAAAGTATGAAAAAACATAAGAAAGTAGATATAAAACAAACATGAAACATCAAAAATTATAGATAGTTTGCAACGTATGACCCATCTAGCGATTTTTGTCGGCCCAAATAACAAGAGGATGCCCAGGTCGACCCGTGGAGTAGCAGAATGATGACGCTGCATTGGGCCGTTCGGTTCGATTGGACGAAGTAAAAAGCAGTTCAGCGATTCTTAGGGACCGCTGGGCTGATTTATATCGTTGGATGAGCATATCTGACGATGGATGACACCAAATCACTGTGGAGAGGTCTAGGTGGTTGAGTTTTACTATTTCTTAATAACGGAAGAAGAAACACAACGCACATACCTGGCATAGACAGTTTCTCGGCCCATCTAGCGATTTTTGTCGGCCCAAATAACAGGAGGATCCCAGGTCGACCCGTGGAGTAGCAGACTGATAACGTTGCATTGGGCCCTTCAATTCGATTGGACGAAGTAAAAAGGAGTTGAGCGATTCTTAGGGACCGGTGGGTTGATTTATATCGTTGGATGAGCATATCTGACGGTGGATGACACCAAATCGCCGTGGAGAGGTCTAGGTGGTTGAGTTTTACTGTTTCTTAATTACAAGGACACTTGTGGTTTCTACTTGCCGCTTGTCGCAATAAAAAAGAAATATCCCCCTACTTGTCACTTGTCATAAGGGAAAAAGGGTTGGATGAGGATATGAGAGAGTGACCCGCTGAGTGTGCAGTTTTTGCCTTTCACAGAAATGAAAATTCAGATGAAATATCTTTGAATGTTTTGCCAATTACGAACCGTTTTCACCACCGAGTTTCTCGCATCGTGATGTTATATATCCCATGTTAATAGGTTTTCACGGAGTTTTTTTCTAACTTGAAAAATAGTATATTTATACTTTATTGTATTATATTATGGTTTTTAGCGTACATGTACTTCATTTTTTGTATACTTATACATCGGCTTTTATTATTATACTTCGGTTCTTAATATACTTATATTTTCATTTTGTTTTTTCATATAATCAACTTTGTAGTATGGGGTATAATTTAGCATACTTGTATTTTGTTTTTGTTGTACGTTTACTCTTTTAGAATGAACTCCATTTATGTACTCCTATGGTGGCTGCGTCAGTATGGGGTCGAGCCTGGTCGGCCGACCCGATTCAGATCGAGCGACGGAAAGATAATTTAGATGTAGCGAGGGTCGAGGAAATCGTGCACAAACTAAACCAATATGTAGGTATGCCACAGCTAAGTGAGTTGTCGTCCTGTCCGGACTCCTCCTCCCATTCTTCCCCCACCTTTGCCGCCCCCCGTTTTTCCGTTCCTCGGCCCAAAAGCTCCAGTATGTTCCTGTTTCTCCACCCGGTGACTAGTCATTAGCTCGTGGGATAAAGCCAATGGGCTAGATGGGCTGCTCCTTGTTGTTATGAATCGATCGTTTTTCGGCTTCAAGCCTAGCTAGTAAACAGAATCTATACCAAACGTTTTCAGTTAATTCTAAAAAAAACATCCAACTGCTCTTATCTATTATGAGGATCCTAGCGACAGAGTTGGAACTGAGAACATGAGAATTTCGAGAAGCTGGTACGTTACCGAACTTGTCCTTAATGGTATGATCAAAATTTAGCACTATTTTATGTGTAGTTTTCTTGTTCTTTATAGTCAGTTTGTAGTTGTACTTGTTGAAATATGAAAAATGAATCGGTCTGACTTTGTTTTGTTGAATACATTTGCTTTTCCACAAATAAAAACCGGACACGCGCACTCGTGCATTCAGAACCGAGACAACATACACAAGGATCTGTGCATCCACGTAGTAGTACACGCTACGACGAGCTAGCCGCTTCCGTCCTGCTGCATATGCACCCACACTGCTTCAGACTTCAGAGCGTGCGGACGCCCCCTGCACATACGCTCTCTTGTCACCCTCGCCGGACCAGTCGAGAGCAGCCGCTGGCTGCAGACCGATCAGAGCTCGCTCCCGGATAGTCCACCCAGGTCTCTTCTCTTCCTGAAGCTGCGAGGAGAGCTGGCTGACATGGCGGGTCACGGCGGTGTGCGGTGCGACTGCGTACGTGTGGTGTGGGTGTGGCCGGCGTGGGGAGTGAGAGGGGCTGGACCTGCCGCCGCTGTCCCCGCATCCGCCGGCACACTGCGCTCTGCGCTGCCATCGTGCGTGCGTGCCCGGGCCCCACCTTCAAGTCACGCTCGCAAGCGCGCACGCAGCTGTGCCGGCCGGCCTGGCCCTGGCCACCCACGCACCGCGCTCGTGCATGCGTGCATTGCAGCTGCTCTCGTCCTCGTTACTGTTTTACTGTGCCCGCATCTCTGTTTTCGATCGGGGGATAGATGGATGAACGGGTCGACGCGTGCGTGCTGCTACTTGCGAGGAAATGGATGCTGACGCGGGGCAGCCTTGTCAGTGAGCCGATCCCTTGCTCAGTTTTACTGTTCGGACAGCCCGCTATGGGAGCTAGTAGCAGAGCGTTGCCTGGTTCTGGCTATATCCCGTCACATCGATCGCCAAATGATGTGCAAAGAATGACTGAAGACTCCTGCGTACGTTCGCGGATGACGCATGCTCTGGGTTTTTAACAGTGCTCGGACACACCAGGGTCGGAGTTTTTTTTTTTCTCGAGGGGGAATTACAGGAAGTAGACTTTTCGTGCTGACCTTTCTTGCCGGCAGAAAAACTCAGATCTTGTACAGCTCAGTCATGGATGGGGGTGCTCTATCTTGCCGAAAACCCCATCATACAGTGGACCTCTACTACTGTCTGTATCCCAGTCAGCGGAAACACACGTGAATCTAAACTATAGTTTTTGCAGTTTTAGTCGGTGTCGGGCCAGACTTTTCTGAATATGTAACGAACGGTTGTAAGTAAATAGTACGCGCGTGGCCGCACGAACGAAAAACGCTACTACGTACTACCGATCGTAACAGATTTGCAGTGGCACGTGCGTGAAACGGGTGAGGAGGATCTAGAGCTGGGCGCCTGATTGGACATGGCAGGCTGTGAGGTCAGAGAGAGCACGTGGAGGTGGCTAGCAGTGCGCCGGCATTCTGTACGGTTGGCCTACCGTATCCCATACCTGATACCCATCTATTTTTATCCCCGCTTGCTCTTCGTCGTCCTTTCCTCACCACACCAATCACGGTCAGCCAATCAGTCCCTTTTTATTTTTATTTTGCGAAGAAATGAGTCAATCAGTTGGGCAAAAAGTCGCAGAGTTCTGTCTTAATTTTGGAGTGTAATGTACACATGCCTATTACTGGGACTGAGGGCGTCATATGGGTGATATGGGGTAGCATGCGCGCGCTTGCGGTGGCAGTGTCACGACGTCACCACTTGTTGCACGACCGAATAGAAACGACGAATGCATGTACCAGCTTCACCAGGCCATGACACAATGACGACTGAGGTGCTATGCAGCAAATCGCCGTTGGACAGGAGCATTGTTGTAAATATATTCAAGAATGTCAGTGCACGTTAACTTCGTTATTAAGGGCGTGTAGAATGCTGCAAGTGTCCCGTTAAATTGATTGTGAAACAATTCTGAACTTCAAACCGTCCCGGCGGTTGGTGGAAGACGTCCTGGCCTGGCAACCTGAAAAGTCTGGAGTATCTAGTGTTCGGAGTGCATATAAACTGAGCTGAATGCACATCCAGCCCAATAGAATATGGCGGCCACAAGTGCTATGACGGAAGGATAACATCCTTGTTGGGACAGGATTTGGAAATCCTCTATACCACGTAAGGTCAAATTGTTTGCTTGAACGGCTGCGATTGATTCGTTGGTTGGCTACCGAGGAAAATAAACTGCGACGTAACATACGTGTGACTGGGAGTTGCAATACCTGTGGGGCTGAAGTAGAAGACGTGGCTCACTCTGTCTACTATTGCAACCATGCACGTATTCTATGGAATGAAATGAGGAAACTATGGAGTCTCCCATCGGAGGAGGATCTCTTCTGCAAATCAGCCAATTGGTTTCAATTGGCCGGCGTGGGGAGCGAGAGGGGCTCGACCTGCCGCCGCTGTCCCCGCATCCGCCGGCACACTGCGCTCTGCACTACCATCGTGCGTGCGTGCCCAGGCTCCACATTCACGTCACACGCGGGTATATTTGTATCAAAATAACCTAAACTTGAAAAGAATTTACAGATTAAATTTGAGCCGAAAGAATTTTACTAGATCTAATCCTTTTTCAGCGCCATATGGAGTGTCGCCGCACTTTATAGTGCAATGCCATGACTCACGGCGTTGCACTGTGTTAAATTTGAGCCGAAAGAATTTTACCAGATCTAACATTTTTTCAGCGCCATATGGAGTGTCGCCGCACTCTATAGTGCAACGCCATGATTCACGGTGTTGCATTGTGTTGTGCAACGTCACGACAGGTGACGCCACACTTTAAAAGTGCAACGCCATGAACAACGGCGCTGCATTGTGTTGTGCAACGCCATGAACGATGGTGTTGCACTGTAGAGTGCAGCGCCACTCTATACGCACTGCAAAAAGAGTTAGATTTAGTCAAATTCTTTTGGCCAAAGTTTAATCTGTAATTTTTTTTTTCAAATTTAGATTATTTTAATGCAAATACCCTGCGCACGCAGCTGTGCCGGCCGGCCTGGCCCTGGCGACCCACGCACCGCGCTCGTGCATGCGTGCATTGCAGCTGCTCTCGACTCGTTACTGTTTTACTGTGCCGCATCTCTGTTTCGATCTGGGGGTAGATGGATGGGTCGACTCGAACTCGATGCATGCGTGCGTGCGTGCTACTAGTTGCGAGGAAATGGATGCTGGACGGATAACCGAGAGCGTCGATTTGGCGGACGGCGCAATGGTGGACTTTTTTTTTCCTGAAAATTTCAAATTTGAAGTTTTAAAAAATCCAAAAAAATATAGAAACGTACATAATGATTCATAATAGGTGCATGCAAAAAATCATGTGAAAATAATTTGTATTCTGGCCTCAGTGAAAAAGAGTATATTTCAGATCTGGACGTGAACGGTAAATTTTTGAATGGGCATCATTTTTTCAGAATTTGTCATATTTATCTTTACTGCGCACAAAATACAATGTATATTCCTTTAAAATTTTGCATACAAGTATTTTACATTGTGGGCTACACGAATATATTGTTTTCAAAAAAAATAATGTTTTTTTTAAAGTCCTCTATGGAGAACGTCCTCCAAATCGATTTTCTGATGGATAACCGTTGTACTATCGTAGAGCCGTCCGTTGCAGCTTGCAAGAGAGCCATCAACGACCTAGTATAGGAAACTGCTCCCCACCCATACGTGATTTCCACCTCTCTCTCCCCCCTTGAGAGTCGCCTTTCTCCTCCTGGCAAATCTGAGGCTTCCCTTGACGGCGACGTCGGCCGAAGGAAGCTAAGGAACGGCGCCGACTTTAGTAGTCTTGGTTCTAGGGTTAGATTTTGCAAATGTAGTCCCCTTGTGGCGATTTGCAGTAGGACGCCGGATCCCATTGGCCGGATTTGGTGCGTCCGCAACTTCGTCTTCCTCAAGGCATTGCTCTGTTTCGTCTTCCTCAAGGCACTACTCTGTTGGCAAGAGCAGTGACAAGGGTGGAGATTGGAGCTCGGCATCTCTAACAATAAGTCTGTCTTCCCCTTTCCCTGGAGGTCCTACGAGCTGACGCTTCTCCGCGATGCCAGGCGGTCGCCAGAATTGTCGTTCATCGAGTTTTCGAGGTCGAAGTTGGGCGACAACGACGAATCTGGTGAGGCCTTCTTCCATAAGCGGATCTTGCTTCCACTCGCTCGTCACCACCGCTATGTTCTATGCTCGCCTCCCCGAGTCTGTGGCAGGCGCTCTGGGTTTGGTGGCGAGTCGCTTTTCATGGTGTGGTGTTGGCGTGCTTTTGCTACTTGAGTTGTGTTGTCTTCTTTGCCTTTCTTCTTCTCCTTGAGCTCCATGGTGGTGATGGGGAAGGAAGCAGTCAGAGCCGACTTTCAGCTAGGGTGGATTCGGAGTTCAAGAACCTTTTCTTCTAGGACCTTCTCCTCTACGTCTGTTTGGAAGACGCCGAGATCTTTAGTCATTTTTTTGAGAATTACGGGGAGGATTTCCTCCCTACCGCTTGTTATATTACCCAAAGTGACTTGGCAGTCATGTTGGGTTCGCAGCATAGAAAACAAAAAATTTCCAACGATGAGAACTATACGCCAAGATCTATCTACTAGATACAAGCAACGGGTGGATATATATACATAGAGAACTTACCCTCGAAGACAACAAAGCTTTATTAACGAGTTGGAACTCGTGGATGATGGAGTCGTACACTTGCCGATATCAAGATCGTGATGAAGTCCAGCATGTCCGGCTCTAGCACGTCCATCAGTTCCAGCTCCAGCAAGTCCAGCACCACCAAGTCCAGCACCGCAAAGCAGTGGTGCATCCGTGATCGCACACATGTCCGGTACCCCGACAACCTCCGTCCCTCGCTCCAGCAAAGCAGCGGAAGCAGCAACTCCTTTCTAGATAAAGCCACCGGGAACATGTATCTCGCTAATCCGAGACCATAGGAAAATAATACTAGAGGGGGAGAGAGATCCTTCACGAGGAGGTGTGTGTATGAAGGTGTGAGAGGGGGGCCTTTTATAGGAGGAGGGGAGGGTACCCCTCCCATGGCCGGCACCCATGGAGGGTGTCCCTTCACCTCCCCCATTAGTGTGGTGGTAACCCCCTCCACATTAAAATGCCCTACACATTCTCTTTTAAAGTCTCAACTTTAAATGCATTAAATTTCTCCAAATTTAATACTCTCTCATTTAATAAAACTCTTTTATTAATTTTATTCAGATTTTTGGTAATTACTTTAATTAACAAACATTCACATAAAATCCCTGCAATATTTCAATATTACATGCAAAACCAATTTCCGCAATTTCATCCGAAACAGTTTTGGTGTCTATTGAAATAATTCTAGCGCTTTCTTAAATCTTTATCTGAAACATATTTGCTCCAAATGGTGTCGGTATCCCTTTAGTGTGTCACCCTACGGTTCACAAATAATGCAGACATGATCGAGACCCCTCTCAGATCAATAATCAGAAGCGGGACCTGGAGATCCATACTGACTCCTACACATTCAACGATGACTTCTATGATCGTGAGAACCTTTAACGTTAGTAACTAAATCCCTTTGTCTCATGATATAATACATGTCCGAGATTCGATCATCGGTATCCAAATACCTAGTTTGATCTCGTTACTGACATGCACTCTTTTCTCGTTCCCGTGATATAACATTCTAGTGATCTCATCACTTGCTTCCAAGCTATCTTAATGTGATATCACCGAGAGGGCCTAGAATATATCTATCTGTCATCGGGATGGACAAATTCCACTTTTGATCTATGAGCCTCAACATAACACCTTCGTAGCACTGAACCCACCTTTATAGTCACCCTGTTATGGTGTGACGTTTGATGTTATCAAGATACTCTTCCGGCGTTAGCAATTAACATGATCTCATGGTCTAAGGACTAAGATTACTTCGTATGATGTTATAGCAATATAAACATAATGACTTTGATCGTAATGCTATACTTCGGATGAATGTTCATCACATCATTCCACCAATATTGTGACCTCGTTATTAACAACATCTAATGTCCATGATCAGGAAACTTTGATCATCTTGTTAATCAACGAGCTAGTTTATATGAGAGGCATTACTAGTAACTTTGTATTTTGTTTATTAAACACACATGTATTAACGTTTCCAATTAATACAATTATAGCATGCAAAATAAACATTTATCACAAACATGGAATAAGATAATAACCACTTTATTATTGCCTCTCGGGCATATTCCCTTCAAGTCATACCATCCGTACAAGTGTAAGAGAGAGGGGGTACAAGGGAAATCAGAGAAAGAAATACAAGAACAAAATTACACAGCGGCAACCAGAATGGACGCCCGAAGATGGTCTAGAGCCCCGCGCTCAATAGTCTTGTATATCCACCTCCAAATCGCAAGGTCGTTGCTAGCCCTAAGGAGCACAAGATGTGAAGTAGAGGCCTTAGCGTTGAAAACAAGATCGTTCCTTGCTTTCCAAAGTGACCAAAGAATCGCCGCAACGCCTGCGCCAAATGTCGGGGCCAAAACCGCCCGGGGGAGGAAGGTACCAAGTGATGAAGTCACCACTAGGGATGACGACCCCAAACGCTCCCAGACCTCCAAGGCGATGGCACAGTCAAAGAAGAGGTGGAACCCAGTCTTCGGTCTAGGGCACACCGCGTAGGAGTCAGTGGGGGCGCATAGCTTGAAGAAGAGGTTGGCCCTGGTGCTGAGCCTGTCGATATCTGCAAGGTACACGAAGATGCTGATCTTGGTCGGGAGCTTCATCTCCCAAGCCTTAAACACATACACATCCACTGCGTGTCGCGGAGAGAGCGCCCGATATGCCTCACGGGACCTGAACGGGAGAGTCGAAGGAGAGTCAATGAAGCGGAGATCCTGCCCGTCGAGGAGGGTGATGGCATCGACGTATCCCTGGACGATGCAAAGCTCCCGCTCAGCCACAGTAGATAGACGCGGCTGTAGCGCAAAGCCGGAAGCAACAACCGTAGCCACCGTCGCATGAGGTTTGGTAATGTGAGAGAAAAGTGCACCGAACAGCTCCGCAAGCAGTCTGCCAGGGAGCCAGTGGTCGAGCCAGAAGACAGTGGAGGTTCCGCTGACGACCTCGACACGGGTGATGGCACGGTAGAGCGGGAGGCAGTCCTGAATGATCTTATCGAGGAAGAAGGGGTTGGAGGTCGCCTCCCTGAGATCACGCCCCAAGTGCGGGCGGTACCAATCCTTCCAGGGGAGCGAGTCGTCTTGGTGGAGCCTATGAATAAAGTTGAGGAGCAGACAATAGTTCTGCTAGTGGAGATCCTTAACGCCGAAGCCGCGCTCCTTTTTAGAAAACACAACTTTATCCCAAGCAATTAGACAGCGAGCACCCGAGCAAGAATCCTTGTCGGTCCAAAAGAAGGTGTACCTCCTCTTGTCAATTCAGTCGTCACACCCTGTGGAAGCAAGTACGAGCACATATAGTAAGTCGCAAGGTTGTTCAGCATGACATTGCAGAAGACCAAGCGCCCACCGAGGACAGAAGGAGAGCACACCAACCAGATAGATGATGGTCACAGAAGAGAAGAAGAGGAGCATAAGCGGAGATGAGGAGTTTGGTGGGAGAAAGCGAGAGACCGAGGGGCTGGGGGAAGGAAGAGATGGGACACCCCAGGGTAGATGAAATGGAGGCCATGTCCTCGGGAGGGATATTCAAAGGAATAAAACATGATTTGTGGAAGTTAGTGGCTGAACTTGTGGTGGCGGCAAAATCGTCAAGCACAAGCTTAAGGTGAGAAGCGGTGGCGGGGTCCACCTTACAGATGATGAGGGTGTCGTCGGCGTACTACAGGACAGGGCACGGAGTGGTGCTGGAAAGGGCGTGGGACAGATTGCCAAGGGTGAAAGCGACGGATGAGGTGCTGCGTCCGCGACAATGATGAAGAGGTAGGGGAAGTGCTCCGGCAAAAACGGTCGCTGGTATGCTAAGGCAAGGTTCCAACCTCTGTTTGGGAGGTCCTATTCGAGTTCAGGTGTTGAGGGCTTCGTCGGGCCGGAGGCAAGTGGTTCAGTCCCCGTCTTCGTCCATGGCCGCAACGCGCTGAGCTATCTGCTCGACTGCTCCAGAGTGGGGAAGAGAATGAAGTAGCTTGTAGTTTCAAATCTTTTAGCAAGATCCTTTCTCCAAATGCCAAGGATCTATGTGTAATTTTCTTACTTTATAAGATCCTTTGTAATTAACTTGTACCTCCACTGCTATAATGAAAGGTTCTGTCCCTTTCTTCTGGGGCGGTCCGCTTTAAAAAAAAAGCAAGAGGGACAGTCTTGTCAACGAGCCGATCCCCTGCTCAGTTTTACTGCTCGGACAGCCCGCTATGGGAGCTAGCAGAGCGTTGCCGGGTTCTGGCTATCACGTCACATCTATCGCCAAATGAAGTGCATAAAAATTACTGAACTCGTGCGTACGTTCGCGCATGACGCATGCGTGATGCCCTGTCTGTGGGTTTTTAAGGGCATGGTGTACAGTGCTCGGACAGACCACGATCAGAGGTTTTCCTTTTGATGTGCGGGAATTACAGGAAAGTAGGACTTTTCGTGCTGACCTTTCTTGCCGGCAGAAAAACTCAGATCTTGTACAGCTCAGTCATGGATGGGGGTGCTCTATCTTGCCGAAAACCCCATCATACAGTGGACCTCTACTACTGTCTGTATCCCAGTCAGCGGAAACACACATGAAGCTAACTAGTTTTTGCAGTTTTAGTCGGTGTCAGGCCAGACTTCTCTGAATACATAACGAACAGTTTTTGCAGTAAATAGTACACGCGAGACCGCACGAACAAAAAACGCTACAGCCTCTTGTCAAAAACAATTTTGCAGTGGCAGGTGTGAGAAACGGGTGAGGAGGATCGGGAGTTAGGTGCCTGATTGGCAATGGCAGGCTGCGAGGTGAGAGAGAGAGAGAGAGCGCACGTGGAGGTGGCTAGCAGTGCGCCGGCGTTTTGTACGGTTGGCCACCCGTATCCCATCCCAGATCTCCCGTACCCCTCTATCTATTCCCGTTTGCTCTCCGTCTTTCTTTCCTCTCACCTCACCAATCACAGTCAGCCAATCAGACCTTTTTTGTCGCAAAGAAATGGGTCAATCAGTTGGGCAGAACGTTGCTTAGTTCTCTCTTAATTTTCGGAATGCCTTGTCGTCGTCCAGCTGACGTTAGTTTTGACACCTAGACAAGATTTGTTCTGATGAATTCTGCATGATAACATGCATCATGTTGGCCAAAACTATGTAGCAGCCGCTAGTCTAGTTGGATGCACCAATTATTATAAGAAAATTTAGAAGACGGAGGCCCGTTAAGGACCGATATTTTTCTGTCATATATGAGGTGGGAGTCATCTTAACGAAGGACAATGTCGCGAAGACAAATTGGCTTAAGAGTAAACAATGGTTATTTTGTCGCGAAGATGAGACAATCATGCACTTGTTATTCAAATGCAAGTTTGCTCATGCATCAAACTTGTACCAACCCTGAACGGCTGCAAACATGTTTGGCAACCGGTAACGGGAAATCCAATCAAGCCTTTTGAAAAAGGACGGCACTAAGCGTTTGCGGGATGGAAAGTTTCCATCCGGGTCCCAGCCGCCCGAGCTGTCTAGATCAACGGTTAGATCTATTTTACACCCGTTCATCTCGCTTTTGCTATAAATAGTTCCCTTTTGTTATAATTAGTCATGCTTTTGGTACATGTAGCAGAAAACTGTTCGATCCAGAAAAAGAAGAGACATACTAGACCTCGCCGGAGAGTTCATCCGAAGACCTCGCCGGAGACTTTGTAGCAAAAAAAGTACTAATGTAGCAAAAGCCGACTTCACCGGAAAATATCGCTGGAGACTCACCGAAAAAAACCTAGTCAGAAACCTCATAGCAAAATGGTTACGCTATTGTAGCAAAAGTATTGCGCTAATGTAGCAAAAAAAATTATGAATGTAGCAGAACCAGCATCGCACTCGCCGGAGACTCCGTCAGAATACCTCACCGGAGACCATGTAGCAAAAACATTACGCACTTATAGCAAAACCACAAAATGTTTGTAGCAAGTAAAATGTCCTATTATAGCAAATTCGACCTCGTCGAAGACCTCGCCGGAGATCTCGCTGGAGATATTGTAGCAAAACATATATACTATTGTTACAAAACAACAAAGTCTTTGTAGCAAAAAAATATAGCAAATTCGACCCTGCGCATAGCACTGCCGGAAGTCTCGTAGCGCCATCGTCGGCCACATGTAGCAAAACCAACACCCACTTATAGCATTGCCGCCGACCACATGTAGCAAAACCCGTCGCCGTTTGTAGCACCGCCTCCCGGTCGCACGTAGCACTCACCGCTGGCCGCATGTAGCAAACATCGACCCCGACACCGCAAGTAGCAGCGCCACTCGTCACATGTAGCAGAACTTGAGCCCGCACGTAGCAGCGCTGCCGACCACATGTAGCAAATCTCGGCAACGGGAGACGCCATGGGAGGCCACTAGAGGTGTGGGCAGCTCCGGATGGCCTCGCCGCTACCTCGCCTCCGCATGTGTACAAAAGCGCCTCCAAATAGCCAGAGGTGTGTAGCAAGGCCGATGTGCCGTCAAGGGGATGGAGCGCTCCGCCGGCGATGGTTGTCGCGGTCGTCCACGTCGGAGACGGATAAGGGGACAACACATAGCCAAGACGGAGCTCGAGCTCTGGCCGGAGCACGCAGGAACGGCGGCAGGACACATGCAAGAGACGGCGACGGGAACTGGTCCAGCGGGGCGAGATCGCGACCAAGGATCCGGTCAGGTGGCGGCAGCGGGTGCTGATGGCTCAAAATATATCGAGCTCGTTGGAAACTCTAAGAGAAAGGTATGATGAGCACAGCAGCAAATTTTTCCTCAGTTATGAAACCAAGGTTATCGAATCAGTAGGAGCAAGGAAACAACTCCAAGGTGTTACTAGCAACTTGGAATCCTGCACAACACAACCACAGAACTTTGCCCCAACTTACAGTGAGGTTGTCAATCTCACAGGTTTTGCTGAAAACAAAAGATTAAACGTATAGTGTGGAAGATAGTAATTGCTTGCAGAAAGTAGATAGTAAACGGTAAACAGTAGATGGTATTGTAGGGGTTCGTAGCATGGAAAACAAAAATTTTCTATCGCATACAAACAAACAAGCCAAGATCTATCTACTAGATTGTAGCAACGAGTCGATGGAATAACTCACCCTCGAAGATTCCAAAGTGTTTAACGAGAGCAGATTCTCGTGGGTGATGTAGTCGTATTTCTTCCGATCTCAAGATCACAGACGATCCTTCCGGCCAAGGTTCAAGAGCGCCTCCTTGATGGGTCACACGCTCGGTACTGACGAAGACCTTCCTCTCCCTTGTTCCAAAGAAAATGGAGGTTGTAGCACTCTCTCGCAATTCCTAAGACACAACGGCGTGGTACCGAGGTGAGGGGAGATCCCGAGGCTTCGCTTAAGCCAAAAGTAGTATGGTGGAGCTTATGAGAGAGGCTATTAGTGGTCTAGTAATTAGACACACCAATTAGAGGGCTCTAAACCAATTAGAAGGCTCTAAACAAAACAGCTCTAAACCGGGTCTAGATCTAGTTTCTAGTTTAGAGGATAGGAACTTGTGTGTCTAGAGGGAGGCCCTGCCTCCCTTTATAGGTGGGAGGGCTGGCGCCAGGAGGGAGGAGTCCTCCTCAACTCGGCCTAGGCTGGCCGCCCGGCTTGGGGAGGAGGACTCTCCCCAAGTCGGTTTCAACTTCTCTTCCAAAATCGGCAAAACCAAAATCGGCGCTTGACTTTTCCAATTTAGGAATTAAATAAACCCTTTATTTTGGACAGCGAGAACACTTAGTACATGATGCAATCATTCCATCTTGCAATGACACATTCATGTACCCTTCCCCGGAGTGCGGACATTCCGGACTTTCTAGAATGTTCATGAAAACACCTAACCATTCCCCAACTCAAATGGGACTTTCCTTATATGAATCTTATTCTCCGGACCATTCCGGATCACCTCGTGATATCCCGGATCCCATCCGAGACTCAACAACATTCGGTCTTTCTCATAATACCATAACTACTCAAACAACGTCGAATCCTTAAGTGTGTCTCCCTACGGTTCGTGAATTATGCGACATGATCGAGACACTTCTAACAATAACCAATAGAGGAATCTGAAATTCATATGGCTCCCACATATTTCTACGATTACTTTGCGATCGAATGAACCACTTACATACGATACCAATTTCCCTTTGTCTCACGATATGTTACTTATCCGAGGTCATGATCGCTCAGATTCTCCGCATACCTAGTTCAACCTCACATCGATAAGTACTCTTTCTCGCTCCTGATATGTGATCCCTTGTGACCAAGTCACATGCTTGCAAGCTAATTGGATGACATTTCACCGAGAGGGCCCAGAATATCTATCCGTCATGTGGATGGACAAATCCCACTCTTGATCCATGTGTTTCAACCAATACTTTCCGAACACCCAATGCCACTTTTATAGCCACCTGTTACGGTGTGGTGTTTGATGACATCAAAGCATCCATCCAAAGAAAGGCAATATGCATGATCTCATGGTCGAAGGAATTAGGTTACTATGTATCGTAAAGCATATAGCAATTGAACTATTGAAATGACTTGATCTTTATGCTACGCTTGTCTATAGGAGTATGTCCACCATATCATTCTCCTAACGATATGATCTTGTTGTTGATAACATCTCAATGTTCATGACAAAGAAACCACATCATCAATCAACCAACAAGCTAGTGAAGTATAGAGGCCATACTAGGACTTCAAAATTAAGTTTACAAATCACACAAGTATTAATGGTTTCCTTGTTAATACTATTATAGCATGAATGTAAACATTTATCATAAACACAAAGATATATAATAATAACTACATTTATTATTACCTCTAGGCATATCTCCAACAGTCTCCCACTTGCACTAGAGTCATCTAATCTAGATTACATGGTAATATACCAACACCCATGGCAGTTTGGTGTTGGTCATGTTTTGCCCTTGGGAGAGGTTTAGTCAATGGATCCGCCACATTCAGATCTGTGTGTACTTTGCAAATCTTTATATCCCCATCCCGGATATGTTCTCGAATAGCGTGAAAACGCAGCTTGATATGCTTCACTTCTTGTGTGACCTTGGTTCTTGCGATTGGCTATGGCGCCCATGTTATCACAAGAGATAGACATTGGGTCCAGCGACTAGGAACCACACCCAGCTCTGTAATGAACTCTTTCATCCATATCGCTTCTGTGAAGCCTCCGGCAGCCATGTATTCCGATTCAGCTTGAAGATCTCGCCACAACGCTTTGCTTTGCACTCCTCCAATTAACGCTGCACCATTCAAAATAAATACGATCCAGATTGTGATTTAGAATCATCCGGATCGGTGTTCCAACTAGCATCGGTGTAACCATTAACAACGAGCTGTTCATCACCTCCATAAGAAAGAACCATATCCTTAGTTCTTCTCAAGTACTTAAGGATGTTTTGATCATCGTCCAATGATCCACTCGATCACTTTGATATCTGCTAGTTAGACTAAAGATATGCGATGTCGGGTCTAGTACATAGCATGGCATACATTAGAGATCCTATGGTCGAGGCATAGGGAGTCTTACTCATCTTTTCTCTATCTTCGCCGATGTCGGACCTTGAGTTTTACTCAACGTCAGATTAAACATGGGCAAGAACCCTTTCTTGCTATCTTCCATTCCAAACCTCTTTAGAACTTTGTCCAAATATGTACTTTGTGACAATGATATTTGGCTTTCGATCTATCTCTATAAATCTTTATGCCTAATATGTAAGCTTCGCCAAGATCCTTCATTGAAAAACTATTATTCAAATACTCTTTGACACTATTAAGAAGGTCTACATCATTCCCAATCAACAATATGTCATCCACATACAGTATTAAGAATGCTACAGAGCTCCCACTCACTTTCTTGTAAATACAAGCTTCTCCATAAGTTTGTATAAAACCAAAACTTTTGATTACCTTATCAAAACGTTGATTCCAACTTCGGATGCTTGCTTCAATCCATAGATGGACCGCTGAAGTTTGCATACCTTGTTAGCATCTTTAGGATCGACAAAACCTTTTGGGTTGCATCATATACAACTCTTCATCAATGTCTCCATTGAGGAATGCTGTTTTGACATCCATCTGCCATATCTCATAATCATAATATGCAGCGATTGCTAACATAATCCTCACAGACTTTAGCTTCGCTACCGTGAGAAAGTCTCATCGTAGTCAACTCCTTGAATTTGTCGAAACCCTTTGCACAAGTCGAGCTTTATAGATAACATTACCATCAAGATCTGCTTTCTTCTTGAAAATCCATTTGTTCTCGACAGCCTTCCGCCATCCGTAAGTCCACCAAAGTCCATACTTGGTTTTCGTACATGGATCCAATCTCGATTTCATGGCTTCTTGCCATTTATTGGAATCTGGCTCATCATTGCTTCCTCATATGTCTCGGTCATCGGTGTTGTCCACCAACATGACATTCATAACGGAATCATACCAACTGGAGTGGTACGATTTCTCGCTGACCTCCGAGGCTCAGAGCAACTTCAACCAAGTTTCATGATCACCATCACTAGCTTCCTCTCTTATTGGTGCACCACAGAACTTCTTCCGGTGCTGCGCTACTCGCAATTTCGAGAGAAGGTTCGACAACCTCGCCGAAGTTCTACTTTCCTTCCAAATACTTCTTTCGAGAGAAATTCTTCTAGAAAGGATCCATTCTTGGCAACAAAGATTTTGCCTTCGGATCTATGATAGAAGGTATACCCAATAGTTTCCTTCGTATCCTATGAAGACGATTTTTCCGCTTTGGGTTCAAGCTTGTCCTACAGTAACTTCTTTACATAGGCTTCAGATCCCCAAACTTTAAGGAACGACAATTTAGGTTTCTTCCCAAACCATAATTCATACGTGTCGTTTCAACGGATTTAGACGGTGCCCTATTTAAAGTGAATGTGGTGTTTCTAATGCATAACCCCAAAATGATAGTGGTAAATCAGAAGAGACATCATAGAACTAACCATATCTAAGAGAGTTCGATTACGACGTTCGACACACCATTACCGTGGTGTTCCCGGCGGTGTCAATCAAAAGTATTCCACATTTCTTCAAATGCTCGCCAAACTCAGAATTTAGATATTCACCTCCACGATCGTAACGTAGAAATTTAATCTTCTTGTTACGTTGATTCTCTACCTCACTTTGAAACTCCTTAAACTTCTCGAAAGTTTCGATTTATGTTTCATAAAATAGATATACCCATATCTACTCAAGTCATCCGTGAAGGTAAGAACATAACGATAACCATCACATGATGCTACACTCATTGGACCACACATCGGTATGTATGATTTCCAATAAGTTCAGTAGCTCGCCCATCATACCGTAAAATGGAGTCTTAGTCATTTTACCCATCGACATGCTTCGCATCTTTCAAGTGATTCAAAATCAAGTGATTCAAGAAGTCCATCGAATGGAGTTTCTTCATCGCTTCACTCCAATGTGACCAAGACGACAAAGCCACATATAGGTCAAATTATCGCTTGATTTCAAACGCTTAGCCTCAATGTTATTAATATGTATTTCTACTATCGAGATTCAATATGAATAGACCATCTATCAAAGGTGCATGTGCATAAAACACATTACTCATATAAATCGAACAACCATTATTCTCGGATTTAAACAAGTAATCGCCTCGCAATAAACAAGATCCCGATATAATGTTCATGCTCAACGCAGCACCAAATAACAATTATTTAAGTATAAAACTAATCCCGATGGTAGATGAAGAGGTAGTGTGCGACCGCGATCACATCAACCTTTGATCCGCTTCCCACGCCGCATCGTCACCTCGTTCTTTACTAGCTTCCGTTTATTCTCGTAGCTCTGCTTCGAGTTACAAATATGAGCAACCGAACCAAGATCAAATACCCGAGCACTACTACGAATACTAGTGAGATACACATCAATAACATGTATATCAGATATACCTTTCTTCTTGATGTTGCCGTTCTTCAAATCGCCAAGTACTTTGGGCAATTCCGCCCAAATGACCTTCTCCCTTGCAAGAAAAGCACTCGGCCAGGCTTGGGTCCAGCCTTGGTCCTCTTCGTCGGTATGGTAACTTTCTTACCACCCTTCTTGAAGTGTCCTTCTGCTTAGACTTGCCTTTCTTGAATTTGGTGGTCTTATTGACCATCAACACTTGGTGCTCTTTCTTGATCTCCACTTCGCAGATTTTAACATAGCAAATAGTTCGCAACTCTTTGTTCATGTTACGCATGTTGTAGTTCATCACAAAGTTCTTGTAACTTGGTGGTAGTGATTGGAGGATGCGGTAAACCCCAAAGTATTAGGAATCACTATACCCAAACTTTGAAGTTTATTTATGTGCCCGGACATCTTAAGCACATGCTCACCGACGAGCTACCCTCTTCCATCTTGCGCTTAAAGAACTTTTCGAAGCTTCATAACTTTCAATTGCCGCATGAGTCTCAAAGATTAATTTGAGATCCTCGACAATATCATATGGGTCTGACTCTTCAAACCTTTTCTCAAGTCTGATTCTAAACCATACAAGATAGCACATCAACTATGGAGTACCGATTCTTCCGAGCGAGGTAAACATTCTTTACTTCATCGGTAGCATCACCATTTGGTGGGTCACCTAGCTGCATCCAGCACATAGGTCAAATTACCAGCTGTGAGGACAATCCTCAAATTGCGGAACCAATCCGCCAAGTTGCTTCCATTGTTTTCAACTTTTCTTTCTCTAGGAACGCATTAAAATTGATGGTAGGGCTGCCATTGATCTACAACATATTTGCAATAGTTTAGACTAAGTTTATGACAAATTGAGTTCAAATTAATTAATGAAATTAAACTAGGTGAACTCCCACCAAAACAACATCCTCACATTGTTTTAGTGATCACAGAACCAAATCCACTACATCAACACCGATCATCACGAGAGTTGATATAGTTTCAATGGCTAACAATCATCATGTTCATCATATCTACTATATGATTCATGCTTTGCCTTCGCGATCCGTGTTCCTGAGGCCATGTCTGCATACATGCTAGGCTCGTCAAGACAAACCTTAGCTTCCGCATAAGCAAATCTGGCTTGCTTACGTTGTAGTCACCGGAATCAAAGACACCCGATCATCACGTGGTGCTTCACAGCAAGCTTTGGCAACGCATACTAAGGGTGAACACTTTAGAACTTGAAATTTATGTGCATGAGGGATCATCTTATAATGCTACCGTCCTACTAAGCAATACAAGATGCATAAAGGATTAACATCACATGCAATTCATAATATGTGATATGATATGGCCTTTCTTCTTTGTGCTTCCGATCTCCATCTTCAAGCACGAACATGATCTCCATCATCTCGGCATAGCATCAAGGTCAATGACGCTTCTTCATGGTTGTCGCCCACCAGCTTCAACTATTACAACTATTTTGAATAGACACGCAGTCTTAACAAATTAAAGACAACCATATGGCTCCTGCCGTTGCCAACTTACAATAAGGAACATTGCATACATCAAATATAATCACAATCATGGCCATATCACATCATCAGACACCCTGCAAAACAAAGTTAGACGCTTCTACTTTCTTTGCATATTTTACGTGGTTTGGGGCTTTCCATAAGTGTCGTTCTAACTTACGAACAAGAACCACAACATTGATACTAGCATTGTTGATTACCCGTTGTAAATTGGATCTTAACTATGCTAGGAGAAACAGCACCATAAAGCCACTTATGCAATACAAGTTGCATGTTGCGTGGAGCAAGTCTCATGAACGATGTCATGTAAGGTTAGCCCGGCCGCTTCATCCCAACATACCGCAAGATGCAAAGTACACAAAAGCAATCTACATAATAAAGCATCAACGCCCACAATGACCATTGTGTTCTACTCTGCAACAGATCTACATATAGACACGGCTCGATACCACTGTAGGGGTTCGAGTAGCATGGAAAACAAAAATTTTCTATCGTACAAACAAACAAGCCAAGATCTATCTACTAGATTGTAGCAACGAGTCGATGGAATAACTCACCCTCGAAGATTCCAAAGTGTTTAACGAGAGCAGATTCTCGTGGGTGATGTAGTCAATTTTTCCGATCTCAAGATCGCGAGACGATCCTTCCGCGCTGCGTTCCTCGCAGCGCCCCGCAATCGGTCACACGTTCGATTGACGAAGACCTTCCTCTCCCTTGTTCCAAAGAAAGTGGAGGTTGTAGCACTCTCCTCGCAATTCCCAAAGACAACGGCGTGGTACCGAGGTAGAGGGGAGATCCTGCAGGCTTCGCTTAAGCCAAAGTAGTATGGTGGAGCTTATGAGAGAGGCTATTAGTGGTCTAGTAATTAGACACACCAATTAGAGGGCTCTAAACCATTAGAAGGCTCTAAACCCAAAACAGCTCTAAACCGGGTCTAGATCTAGTTTCTAGTTTAGAGGATAGGAACTTGTGTGTCTAGAGGGGAGGCCCTGCCCCTCCTTTATAGGTGGGAGGGCTGGCGCCAGAGGGAGGAGTCCTCCCAACTCGGCCTAGGCTGGCCGCGGCTTGGGAGGAGGACTCTCCCAAGTCGAGTTTCAACTTCTCTTTCCAAAATCGCAATGACCAAAACTGGCAGCTTGACTTTTCCAATTTAGGAATTAAATAAACCCTTTATTTTGGACAGCGAGAACACTTAGTACATGATGCAATCATTCCATCTTGCAATGACACATTCATGTACCCTTCCCCGGAGTGCCGGACATTCCGATTTTCTAGAATGTTCCCGGTGAAAACACCCAACCATTCCCAACTCAAATGGGACTTTCCTTATATGAATCTTATTCTCCGGACCATTCCGGATCACCTCGTGATATCCCGGATCCCATCCGAGACTCGAACAACATTCGGTCTCTTTCTCATAATACCATAACTACTCAAACAACGTCAATCCTTATGTGTCTCCCACGGTTCGTGAATTATGCGACATGATCGAGACACTTCTCGAACAATAACCAATAGAGGAATCTGGAAATTCATATGGCTCTACATATTTCTACGATTACTTTGATCGAATGAACCACTTACATACGATACCAATTTCCCTTTGTCTCACGATATGTTACTTATCCGAGGTCATGATCGCTTGGATCTCGCATACCTAGTTCAACCTCATATCGATAAGTACTCTTTTCTCGCTCCTGATATGTGATCCCTTGACCAAGTCACATGCTTGCAAGCTAATTGGATGACATTTCACCGAGAGGGCCCAGAGAATATCTATCCGTCATGTGGATGGACAAATCCCACTCTTGATCCATGTGTTTCAACCAATACTTTCCGAACACCCAATGCCACTTTTATAGCCACCCTGTTACGGTGTGGTGTTTGATGACATCAAAGCATCCATCCAGTAAAGGCAATATGCATGATCTCATGGTCGAAGGAATTAGGTTACTATGTATCAGAAAGCATATAGCAATTGAACTATTGAAATGACTTGATCTTTATGCTACGCTTGTCTATAGGAGTATGTCCACCATATCATTCTCCTAACGATATGATCTTGTTGTTGATAACATCTCAATGTTCATGACAAAGAAACCACATCATCAATCAACCAACAAGCTAGTGAAGTATAGAGGCCATACTAGGGACTTCAAAATTAAGTTTACAAATCACACAAGTATTAATGGTTTCCTTGTTAATACTATTATAGCATGAATGTAAACATTTATCATAAACACAAAGATATATAATAATAACTACATTTATTATTACCTCTAGGGCATATCTCCAACAGGTATATCAATGGTAAAAGCATGGACCGGGGTCCATAGTTCACTAGATGTGTTTTCCTTAAGATAGATAACATGTTGGCTGAACAAATTATATCGAGGCAATTGACAGATTTGAGAAAGCATAACAATGCACATACTAGACATCTTAATTCCTATGAGATTTTATTGGGCATTACAACATTATACATAGACCATAATCCAGCTGCATCTATGACTAATAATCCACCTTCAGGTTATCATCCAAACTCCTTCTAGTATTAAGTTGCAAGCAACAGATAATTGCATTAAGCAAAGTGTGTAAATAGATGATCTTGATCATGAACAAAGCTCACAAAATCTAAACATGATAGCACAAAGGAGGAGAACCAACCATCTAGCTATTACATGGACCCATAGTCCAAGGTGATAGACTTAGGGTTTCGCGGAAAAGAGAACGCTGGAGATTTCGTCGGATGTCAGAAAAACAATGAAGACAAAGTCGCCTGAATATTGGGAAAACACTCTATTACAAGTTGTCCTCTAGATTTCGGTACCCTCGCTTGGGCTTTTCCTGTCCTATATATAATAGGTCGGGTCTCAAAGCTGTATGCGGATAGGTTTCATACACGCGTGATTACAATACCAACATAATTTCGGTTCGTGGTTTCTTTCCTAATACAATAAGAAGTCTCCGTCGGTTGCTTCCTTGGGTCGTTATCTGGAATCTTTATGGGTCGTAGGCCCTTTACCCAATGTAGGGTAGCGAATAATGAGCATCAGAGTAATCATACCCATATCACTATGATATCTAAGTCTTGCAGAGTACATTCTCGTACTCAATCTTGCGCCATTGTTGTTTTTCTACAGATGATCTAGTTGCAACTGAAGGTGTCTTCTACATTGACATCAATGAGTAGTTGGGGGGGTCCTAGGTAGCAGCCTAAGGACTATGGGTTGGACGCCGCTTATGTTTATGATCTCTTAGGCCCTTTGTTAAGTTTGTTGTGTAGAACAACATAATTTGCTTTCACTATTTAGTATAATGTTGGGTCTGTGACCCCTGGCTTGTAATAATCTGATATCATACTTTGTTAAGAGTTTAAACTCATGTTATTGTATCCATGTGTTCTGTGATGATTGCCGAATCATATACTGTGATCTTCTGAGTTTGGGGTTAAGTTTATCTCGGACATTGATCTGAGGTTTGTTTAACCCTAATCTCGGGGGTGTTACAGAAAGCAAGGGAAAACTAGTCTATACTAGGAAAAGGTATAAAAATCCCCCAAGTGCAGGAAAATACAAGGGATCTTTAGTCTTATGTGGCGCATGTCTTGATTCCATGTAGGGAGGATAATACTAGGCTTCATGGGATGCCCTTTCTTCTCTTAATATTATTTTTCTTAGTATTTCTTCTTATTTTGGCCTTTGTCTTTCCGGTGTTAACAGAACGACAGTGGCATGAGGGGAGTCTCCTGGGTGAAGTCTGGCTTCCACTCCTACAATAGTTACTCTCTTACACGAGAAAAGAGCAACAACATGCAAGCTCACTTACTCAACTTATCTCGCCACTGTAGCTGCCCGTCGCATTTTGAGATTTGAGTTTTGCTTGTTTTGCTCATAGATTGTTTTCTTGATGCATCATTTTTGTGCCTTGTGTATGTGTCTATATGCGAGTGCTTATATGCCACGTTTAAGCTTTCCTTTATATTGATCCATAGATAGCAATTTTGAATAGTTTACACAAACCTAAACCAATGACTAGTCGTGATTCCATCCCTATTGGGTCAATTTATACTACTCCCTCTATCCGAAAATAAGTGACTTGAATTTGTCTAAAATCGCATGCATAAACAATACGTACTATTTTCTATACTTTTTCTAATTTTAGAGAGTTTTCAAGATTTTTCATATGGATGACTTTGTGCATGGACTACTTCTTCTCTAGCATATGACTATGGTATATCCAAAACCATGGGAGGAAACGGGAATGTTGTTGTGTACTTTCAACAAACTTGTACGTTATTCTCTTAGTGTTGGCACTTGCATTTTGGTCCATAAGTAAATTTACTAGAAATTCCAGTTTCTCCTATGTGGTTAGATTTGCTAGTGCATTTGGGATGTTGTTTTGGTTGATTAAACACATGTCTATTCTCTTAATATTCTGACGATCCAAAAACATATTGGTGCTAGAAATTTTCATTGTCTAGCTTTACAAATGCTCCCAAAACGATCTTGTTTACGGGTGCTCATTTTAACATATGGCAAACCAAAACCATCTTGGGACCCGTGCTATGAGAGTGCACTCATTTTCACTTAATATCACCACAGTCATTGTGGATGTCATCATAAGTATGTTTGGAGACAACCCGGTTGATGCATTTTTTACATATATATACATATGATCCAAACAACTCTAGGACTCAAACAGTTGATGCAGCGGTGAAGTGTATTCTATGGAGTTGTTCAAGTTACATGATTGCTTACAACTACTATGTAGGGAACATGCTCATGTGGTTTTCTTTGGACAAATAAGGGATCTAGCTAACTACTCTTGTGAGTGTTAATTTACAATATTGTTGTTGGATCTATATTGTGTGACTCTAGTATCATTTAACTGTGTACTAATAGACCGCCTATGTCGACTAAAGGGGTGAATAGGCGATGGCTGAAAAAACATAATGGAAGTTACCACTTTTAACAAGTTGTTCTCCATGCTAGACTAAAATGACCAACACATGCATTTGAGCATTTCTACAAAGATAAATATTGTGGGGAAGTAAGTGAAGTAGATAGGAAAATGATCGCAAACACGAAAATATATCACGAGGTTGGAATAGTTGGCGCTATCATACCACCTGTCTCCATGGAGAAGGCTAGGACACACTGTCATTGGTCACAAAGACTAACCTATTTCTCCTTGATCCAAGATACCCACTCCATGCCCAATTGGATCTTTCGAAGTAGCCCATTACCGACCTTACAAACTGTTGGCTTCTTCTTAGATCACCACAAGCATTTCTAATTGACTCCACTAGCCATCTAGGAGACACACACCCTCCAAGGAGTAACAACACAAGGCTAGTCACTTGGACATTGAAGCCCTCACAAAGATTTCAAAGAATTGGCTTCAAGCCACCTTCGATCTCTCAAGTATAGAGTGAAGGATTAGATCTACGTGCATGTGAGGAAGAGTAAAAGGTCAACAACAAAAGCTACTCTATTTCTCTTCTCTTGGATAACCACTCCAAAATTTCTTACTTCTACCTTGGGGTTATGTGGGCATTTATAAACAAAGGCATAAATATGACCGTTAGAGAAAACGAATTAGCCTCCTAGTATTGAATGGTAAAACTCATAGGTACCAGACATGTATTTTTTTTGAATTCTTGCAGAGATCAAATGAATCACGAAGGTGCAAGAGTAAAAGCTTTTGAGGTACCAATTAAAATATAACATGTCAAAATCTTGTGTTCACCAAGAAGTGAAGACACAAAAGGTACTAGTTTTTATAACGACTAGTTTGCCTCCCGAAATTGTGAATGCTCAGAGGAACCTAAGGAGAATCACGTCGACGGTACCGAATCGAACAAAATCCTCAAATTTGAGTTTGGACAAACATTTCAAATTTCCCGCTCCTAGCTAGGTGAGTTGACTCGAGAGTAGCAGCCTTTGAGAGAAAACTTTCATGGACGGAGTTTATGAATGTTTGATGGTTCCGACCACACACCTTTCTCCGTAGTTCTAACAAACACATACACACATGAAAACTAGGCCTATGCCTATCTCTCACACTCACATGGTCGATAGTACCTGGACGAAAGCATTCGGAGGTACTAGGGGATGTGTAAAATGAATGAGCTTTGAGATATTGAGCAGGTTTGGAGGAAAACTTTATAAATCTTTGTGTGGGATCCTTTTTTCTTATGTTTTATCATGTGCCCAACTTTATATTACTATCTCTGCTCCATATTAATTTTCACTGATTTAGTACAAAGATTTACTAAATCAGCGATAACTAATATGGAACAGAGGGAGTACACCATACCTATGACTCAAGAAATAAAAATTAAACCGCATAGGAGCCTATACATTTTTCTAACGTTTTGAAGGGTCACCAAACATGATATATTTTTGTAATTTCCATGATAATAAAAAATGTTAACATGATTGAGTTATTGTATCATGATCATTAGGAACTAAAATTCGCAAAACCTTGCACAAATTGATTAGTTCCCTAATGGCCTTATCATAAATCATCTAAATCCTCTTTAGAAATCCTAGAGATACTTTCACGTACCCCCTTAGTCCAATCTCATACTTGTATAAATACCTCTCATCATCTTGTTGCCTTTCTTTGCTTTCTTGATTCTAGCGACTGATGTTGCCACCAGGTTTGACATCAGTGGCCGAGTGAGAAAACCTTCTAGATCCCTATCCCCTCTTATAACCATCTTAACCCTTTGTGACCCCTCCGTTTGTCCATGTCGCCGCTAGACCTTGACACCTACCACTGTATGTTGTCCCCAACTTTGGCTTGGTACAACTGAACATAAGAAAAGTTCTTCTTTTCTTTTGAGGAAGCTCGAGTATGAGTGTAACCGTTAGAATAAGACCAACAACTAATTATAAAGACCAACATATTTGTCTATTATATGTGTTGTTGATATTATATTTTCAATATAAAACCTTCAATATAAAATTGCTTTTACGCGGGGTGAACCATTGCTGAAGAAAAGACAGTCTTTCCACCCTCCAAATATACTATGTATAAGTTCTAGTAAAAAAGTCAGTGCTTTATAAATTTTACTAATTATATATACAATATTGGAGAAGTAGTATACCAAATGAATATCAATAGATCGAGCATAAGATATATTTTCATATTACCTCGGTATGAATAAGTCAGCATGTGATATTTAATATTTGTCTTTGAACGCAGATTTAAGCAACGGCATCTTAGTTATGTTGAAATAAGTCATATTGTTGGATCCGTATTGAAAACATGTTCTAACTAAATCATTTTATAAAAATAATACTCGTATGCGTGTGTGGACTAATTTCTTGGTAAAACAATCCTACATATATTTTTTACTGCATTTATACGCCATGCATTTTAGAACGCGTGAGTACTTTTCTTTGCCCCTGCAATAATTTAAGTTGATGACATATGAACGTGGTTATGTGGGGTATGGTTTGCTCCGAGTAACTTTCATACTGCCGTTGAAGCCCGTGATCTAGCTTGTACGTACGATGCCTTTCATGTCCAGCCATAATCCATTGACCTAACAGGCAGTTTTTTTCTGCTAACTCGGTTCCGACGAGGATCCGTGGCGTCCAATCAGCGGGGCCGAAGCCCCAAGAGGAAACAGAAACCGTCCGATGAAACATACGGAATCATCAGCGTCCGCTCGATCCCCAATCGAAGGCCAGGCCGGCCTCGACACGGCATGTGCCCTCTGCTCTGCTCTGCGCTCCTGCCACGGCCAGCCTCCCCCGCCCGTCCTGCTGCAAACACCACCCGTAACTGCGGCGCGGCGGTGCCGGTGCCGCTCCACCCGTCGTGTCGGGTCGTCAACCCCGGGATGGGCGCCCCTGCCCCTGCCCCGCCAGGCGCGCCTCTCCCCAAACCGCAGGGCGTATGATACGTCAAAGCTGATTTGATTCCTCCGCCCCCAGTGGCCGATCGAGCTGCTCTGCTCGGCCACGAACGTCGCATTACGCACAGGACGTCGTGTGCCGAAGGGCGACCTCGGAGTAGTAAATCAAATCAAATCAAGTGCTCGCCATCCAGCCATCCAGGCGCCGGTGTCAGTCAGGCGCTGCCGGCCCACTTGGGCTTGGTCGCCGCATGTCCTGCGCCTCACGGCTTCACGCACGCACGCAGCCCGTACGTACTGCCCTCCCTCTGAATCCAGAGATTAGATTACGGTTAGTGCCACCACCATTAGATGCTGTTCCACGCTTTAGTTTTAATCCATCCATCAATCATGCCCCTCTATCTATCCTTCTCTCCCGCCGGCGCCGGTACCCAATCTTTAATTTGAAGCAACCTTACGATCTGGAGCATTAACCACTAGTAACTAGTAGTACCACTAGTAGCGCGAGTACCACACCGCAACTTGCTTCCCTACTTCCTACCTTGCGCAGTACGGGCGGGCTCATCACTGCTGCTGGCTTTGCTCGCGGTACAGTTTTAGCTGTACACTTAAGGGAGGAGGAGAGATCGACCGGTGCTGCTGCTGCGACGCCGCCGTCGGCATGAATGGTCACATTTACATCGCTCGGCAGTACAGGCACTGGCTGTAATTAGTGGCGCGATCGATTTACCAGCTCCAGTTCCTGCTGGCACTAGCACATCTGCCGATGGATGGATCGATCTAGCTCGGTCCCATGAGCAAATTGTTCTTGCGACGGTGCATGCATGGCCCCGGACCCCGCTGGACGGACCGATCGATCCCGGCCCAGCAGATGGTGCCCGGAAGCGACAGTGTGGACACGGCGCGGGGCGGGGCGGAGCTGTATGGGCATGGATAATACAGGCGACGCATGAATGAATGGTCAGTGGTGCATCTACTGCACAAGATCCCAACAGATTTAGCAAGCGCATGTGCAGCAGGGGCAACGGCATATGCATTGTTGCGTAGCGGGTGGCCGTATGTAGCACTAGCAGCGCAGCGAGTTGCCCATCTCGACCAGATCGAGCGGTCGATCCATCCGGTTCCGGTGCGTGCATGCATGGACGGGACAATCGCTGCAGAGGCCACCGGTGGCCGCCCTGACTTTTCCAGCCTTTTGCCCCCCAAATCATTTGGCATCTCTCGGCCCATCACTCATCTGACCTCGCCTCACCCACTCGCAGGGAGGGAGGAGTCACCACCAACCGGGCAACCAACGCCCCATTAACTAATGTCTCACCGTGCAAGGTACCGAGAGGTTTGGTTACACGCGACATCGATATGATGCGTGGTTTACAATTTTACTAGCTGTACGTTGCGTTTGTTCGTGTTTGGAGAGGACGACGGCAGCACGAGCTTGAGCCGAACTATCTTAATCAGCTAGCGGTAGTACATTACATTACATTACATTACATTACATTACATTACCTTACAGGAGATGTTGTAAGAGAAGAAGCGTAAGCTACTGAGGATTCAACTTGCAGGGAAGGGGATCAGGAGATTACAGGAACAGATGAAATGAGCCTATTGTAGCAGCTCGAGTTCTGCTATGTACACTGGGCGTGCCACGCATGGCGTGGCATGGTGAATGATTGATCAGTACACCTTCTTGGAGAAGAAGGTGCGGCGGAGACCGAACAGCCCGTGCGGCGGGTTGCACTCCTCGCCGTCGGCTTCCGAGCACGCCGCGTTGTTCCGGCACGGGGCCGTCGGCGCGCTCACGCTGCTCGCCGCCGACGCCGACGCAGGAGCATCCTCCTTGTCTTCTTCTTCTTCTGCTGCTGGGGCGTCGGCTTGGCTCGTGGCAACGTCGTCGTCGGGGACGGACTTGTTGTTAGTCTTGGCGCCGTCTTTCTGCTTCTGCTCGGCCGCGGCCTGCTGCTGCTGTAGCTTGTTGCGCCTGAGCTGCCAGACGGGGCTGGCCCGGCCCAGGCGGATGCCGCTGCCGCCGAGCCCTGTTCGACCCTGCCCGCCGGGCACCCACCTCCTCAGCATCGAGGTGGCGGCGGCCTTCTCGGCTGCCACCGCGATGGCAACCGTCGGCAATGCCGCCGCCGGCCCCGAGGTCTCGCCGCGGGAGTTGCTCCGGGAGCAGGGCGCGCTGCTCACCTTGCGCCCAGCGGGCGCTGCGGACGACGCCGGCGCGCTAGCAGCAGCGACGGCACTGGTGTTGCTGGCGCTGGGATTGCTCGCCTTGGCCTTGCCGACGGCGCCAGCGCCGGCGGCGGAGTGGCCCGCGGAGCGGCTCCTGGAGAAGGGCCATATGTTGATGTTGATGAGCTCCGAGTTCCCGCTGACGCTGCTGACGCGCCGCTCCGCCTTCTTGCTGCTGTTCCGGTCCTTGTGCTCGCCGGCCGTCTTGAAGATGTCCTTCCATTTGAACGTCACCGCGGGGAGGTCCGGCGCCGGGAGGGTGCAGGACTCCGCGAGGGGCTGCGCCGCAAACTCCCCTTCGGCGGCCTCAGAGGACTCCTTGACGTCGTCCTCGGCGTCTTCTTCAGCTTGTTCGTCTTGGTCGGCGTTGGGGAAAGGCGCCTGGAGGGTGTGGAGCGGGAGCACAATGCCGTCGGAGAAGAGCTCGTCGGCCGTGAGCAGGGCGGGGGAGGGGAACGAGCCTGGGTTCCTGCCCACCATCCAGAACTCGAACTCCGGCGACGCGGTCGGGGACGGCGAGGACCGCCCGGACTCGGGTGGGGGAGACGCCGGCTCGACGACGACGTCCATCGCCAAGCAATGCGGCTCCACGAGCAAGCACGGCGCACACACACAGGTGGAAGCGGCGTGGACACGCAAGGGGCTTTTGGACAAGCAGCTCGAAGGAGGGAGTAGTTTGTTAGCTGGACGACAGTGCCATTGACATCAGCGGGCAGTGTGACGGACCTCGAACGCGAAGGTGTGGGAAGGGAAAGGGAAAGGGAGGCGGATGAAGCGACTTGACGCGTCTATTTATCAATCACATCAAAAGTGACCGGCCGGGGAAGAGAGAGAGAGGGGGGTCGCTGATTTCCACGTCGCCTCGCGTGCCGTGAAACCGCAGAGTTGCATATGCGCTCTGCAATCTTTGTCTGGTGACGAAGCGCAACCCGCTTCCTTCCTTTTATTCGTCCAGCCACACCACCGTCCCTGCCCCGCGGCTTTTACTCGCCGCGCCAACTAGTTACCGATCGGGAGTTAAGTAACTGCTGGGCCGTGTCCGTGCGTGACTGACCGAGCGGCATGCTGCTCCTGCACCGGAGCAGTAAAACAACCCGGCCGGTGGAGGGGCAGACAGTCACGTACGTTGTGCGGGTGAAAATTAAGTCGTGACCAGACCGCCGTAGGCTACAGTTAACGTGCATGCATGTTAAGGCGATGTATCAGTTAACGTGCGCCGCAGACGCGCAGCCCAGCGCAGTTACAGTTTTAGCTGCAGCAAGCATGCCTGCAGCTCACGGCATGTCTGGGAATAGTTATGCTAAGCATGGCAGCGATTTTTAATATGTTTAGCCGCAAAAAGCAAAAATAAATTAGACACTACATGGCTGAAAGGAAAATGGAAGGAGTGTGAATAGACGTTTTAAAATTATTACGGTTTAGGATCTAATAAATGTGGAATAAAACTAACGTTTAATTTATAAAGCCCAAACCTATTTCACTGGTTCAACTAAGTGCACCAACAACCTATGCTAAACAGGTCAAGCAACAAGGTGATAGCAAGATAAAATACTATAAACACGATGGCTATCACAATGTAAATAAAGGGCTCGGTTAAGAGATAACCGATGGATGTAGAGACGATGATTTGTATCCCGAAGTTCACTTCTAAAGAAGCTATGTCTCCGTTGGAGAGGTGCGATGGCGCAATGTACTTCGAATACCACCAATAGCTCACCTTGAGGTGTAGTGGCTCAATGCTCACCCAACGACGCACAAGGCCTCACCCCAAGATGCGACGGCACGCAAACCACCGACGTCACAAAAGGCTCACCCTATTCTCCTGTGAGCTAGCCACAAAGGTCTACTCATGATCCACTATGGGACACTGGAGGCGGTCACCAAATCCGTAAAAGGCTTGGGGCAATCTCTACAACTCAATTAGAGGGCTTCCAAGAAATGCCACAAAGGCTATAAGCTTGAGGAAACTCCACAACAATTGGAGCCCCCAAGAACAATGCCACAACAGGACACAACCTTCAGGAATCTCCACAACTCAATTGGAGGCCTCATGAACTCACCACAACTCTATACAACCGTCTAGGGTTCTAAGAACCCAAGAGAAACAAGCTCAAGAGCTTGAACTCGTCGAATCTCCGAGGAGAACTCAAACCTATGCACCAAATGCAAGAGGTAAGTCCTTCACTCTCAAATTCCACCAAAGATACAAAACTATTGGGGGAATAAGAGAGAAAGACACAAGAGGAGAACACAAAACTCTCCAAGATTAAGATCCCAAAGTTTCCTTCACAAAGAAGGGATTTGGTTTGGTGGGGTTGTAGATCTAGATCTCCTCTCTCAAATCCCTCAAAAATATGCAAGAATCATAGGATGGGAAGGGGAGAGGGTAAGCTCTTCAAGGTCAAAAATGGAGGAGAGAAAGAAGGGCAATAACTAAGAAAAGAGCTATCCCACGAAGGGGAAGAGGAGCCCCTTTTAAAGGGCTCCCAAATCTTCCCATTAGGCACAGATCCGCAGTAATCCCGGGTGGGTGGTACTACACTCACCGACCAACGGTTACAAAACAGTGAGACGAACGGGAGAAAAAGGATCCTAGCTGAAACTTTCGCTCATATGGATCAGGATCTTCTTCATCTCCAGTAAATTGCTTCTTATGTAGAATACTAAGTAGTAGAGGATTTATTTCAAACCCCCTTGTCTTCTCATTGAAGTTGTCTCTTTTATAAATATCATAAGGCTTTCCAAAGTGGTTGAGTGGGTTAGCACTAGTCATATGCTCAAACTCCATCATGTTGGTGGATACCTGTAACTCAAAACAAAATTTAGCAAGACAAAAATAAATAAGCAAAAACTAAAAGACCTACAAAGCTTAGCTCCCTGGCAATAGCGCCAGAAAATAGCTTGATGACTGCAAGAGCACAGATCATTTGTAGCTAGTTTGGAAATAAAGATATCATCCCACAGGGAGCAGGAGACTGAAGTCTAATAACTCTTGAAATAAATATTACGATAGAAATGCTAGATAAAGTTCTAAGTGACAAGATAATATGCGAGTATTGTGTAAAAACAGTATTTTGGGGTTTTGGGTATAAGAGCAATAAAGTAAAGTAAAATAACTGAGTACAGAAAGTAAGTATCGCATATGTAAGAGAGATTGAAACTGCAGTAAGGAAAAAGCATTCTCGGTGAGTAGCGGATACACCACTAGTATTGTAAAGATCTAAGATAAAGATTATCATCATGAATATTCTCCACTATGTATGTGAATAGGCAACAACCGCTGCTCACATCATCCTCATAACCACAACAGTCAGCAATCGACATCAATCGAATCACTGCGCTATTAAGGAACGTAATCCCGTAGGACGTATCCCATGTCATGGATAGTATTCCGTGAGTTTCCTCGGTTTCCCAAGTTGATACGTAAGGGGTGCCAATAGCTTTATAGTCACTGTAAATGCTAACACGTCTCCATCTACCAATAAGTAGTTTCCTCCATCAAGTCCCCACAAGAGGCAAATATTGAGAGGTCGACTTCTCTCAATATCAAGATGTAAAAATCTAACACATGGTCACAGCGATGAATATCATAATAGACTTTATCTTATTTCAATCTCATACTAGGGTTTCTCCATCTCCTCAAGAACTAATGATCTACTTAGACATGGAGGCAATCAACATCATGGAAACGGTAATGGAAACAATCATAGATGAATAGTACTTGTATAAATCCATAATGAGTATAGGAATTACAACAAGATCTAGACAAGATGTAGATGGGATGGATGGAGATGGTGGTGATGCAGCGGTGGATGATGAAGATCGATGCCTCAGCCTCCCCGATCTGCGCAGGGCGAAGATAGATCCCCGGTGGATGAGTTCCCTTTCCAGATGCCTTCCGGAGGTGAGGTTTCTGCGATTTATGGTGTTATGTATATCGTCTCCCCGAACCAATTGCACGGGGTGAAACTATTTGACGAGGCGGTGGCGGAGCCAGCTATACGGCCAGAGCTATACGGCGGGAAAAATTGCTCTGCCCGTATAGTTGGTCGTTACGCTCTCTGTCTCCTTTGCTCGCTTCTGGTATTATTAATATTTCCCAAATAAGTGATTTACGTTGTTTTTGACTTCTTTTCTCTACAGTACAACTGCTTCAAGAATTGTATCCATTGGATCCATCATCTGTCCTGATCCTGGTGAAAACAGACATAAAATGTGCACGCGAACACCGTAAAATGACAAGATCCTACATCTACAATGCAAAATAATAATGCAAAACATGATGCAAATATGCACTCATCAACTACCGGTGGCTCGCCGGAACTACCGGCCAGGAAAAACTTCGGAACTAAAACTGCCATAACTTTTGCATCTGAACTCCAAATGAGATGAAACCAATTTTGTTGGAAAGATAACAACGTGTAGAATCAAGTATATGTATGTGAGATACCTCCCCTGTGTGGAGCCAGAATCCAACAAAAAGTTGAAATATTGGGTACCACCAAGGGAGAAAATACCATGAATATATATGTGAGATATCTCCCAAGATGTGGAGTCAGAAACCCGCAAGATAAAAAATGCAATAACATATGCAAGGGAAATCCGTTTTTGATGAATTAGAGCTTGTTATGAAGATAAACACAAGCTATGGATCCTCACATGGAGAAGATCCAAAAACAACAACCAAGAAAGATGATGCTATGTATGCAAAGGTTTGAGCTCTCTCTGAAATATATGAATGAGCTACTCACTCGAGAGCCCCTCTTGATAGTATGGCTATCTATCCTAAACCCGTTCTCCCAACACTACAAGAGACCGGTAAAATAGAAAACCTATCAAGATCATACCTTTGCCTTGAGCATTCCACTTGAGATTGATGTAGACTGTCTTATCCTTCTCAAGATGGATCGCCTTTCTTGATTACTCTTGCTTGATGAAGACTTGTGAAATGCTCCCCGATACTCAATGGGGAAGCCTCTTCTTTGAAATTGTCTTCGTCACTCCATGATAGCCAAGAATGGCAAGCTTCAAGCATGAGATCTTGTAGAGATGGCGCACCTTGAGCTTGTCCTTCATTTCTTGATGATGTCTTGAAGATAGCCATGATGAACTCCATCTTCTTCTGCAAGACACTCTTGATCTTCTTCTTCTACTTGATTCCAATAGGCACAAAGCCCTTGGACATTGCTTCTTATTTTTCAACCTTGGAACCAACACATGGGCCAAGCGATGCCAATGGACAAACATATAAGTGAAACTCAATTTACACATTATTCCATAGAGATTGTCAATAATTACCAAAACCACACATGCGGCATACATTCCCTTTCAATGGCGATATATACTAGTCCCTCCATCCCAACTATTATACAAAGCAAAATCATAATATATCTATGGTTCCCAATGCACGGGAGTAGACGGTGAATACAGATGAATACGGTTTCCTGCCTCTTGTGGGCATTTCTTGATGACAACAATCGTGGCCACTTTTCGTTGGGACTCCAAGTGCAGAGTATTGTAGCAAGCTTATTTTCCCCACAAAGGGTGACTCGAGGGTTTAAATCGGACTCTCGGGGAACTGACTTAGAAGTTATTCACCTTCTCCTTGTCTAGCAACCTATAAAGCAAAATAATTTGTCTTGTGTCCCCAACTCCACCAAGTGGATGTCAAGCACAAGGTTTCGTATTAGTAATATAAAATAAAATATAATAAAATAAAATAAATAAAGTAAATAAAATAAAACAATGTAAACTATATGAGATATGTGAAGATAAAGTTGTTTTGGGGTTTTTATGAGTGATTGCAAGTTGCAAAAGTATTTTTGTATTTTCGAAATTATAAATTGCAGAAAATAAAAGTGATGATAATTGCAATGGAAAGGTGTTTCTTATGATTAAAATTGGACCGGGGTTCATGGGTTCACTTATCTACTCTGTTTTTAAGTTGTGGTGATCATAAAATACTTCACCAATGATAAATATTCATGAAACTTCTATATGTGTATGATAAGCATTCATATGGGCATCACGTCCTAACATAGAGATGAAACACATCTCTATTATACTCCTCAAGAAAGGAAAACCTCCATGTAATCTTTAATTAAGAACAAATAATGCTATAGCTTTAAGTAATATGATATGACGTTTGAAATACAAATATGCTACCTTGACCTAACAATATTATCTCACTGTCACAAGATAATTATAGCACATGATTTCACTTTATCCCTAGCGAGACAGCAAAAGAAAGGTAAAAACCAAAGTAGATCTTGAATATTATTGTCACAATTCAATCACTACCACATGCTACTCCATCTAATACATACTTCTCCCCATACAAGTTCTTGCATACAAGTTGGATCAAAACAAGCAATTAAGAACGGGGTACATGATATGCATCTACCAATACATATTACACAAAATAGGTTCCAATCTCATATATCAAATCATAGAATAAAGATCCACCACATAGGAATTACATATATGACCATAATCATGTTGGGCGGCTCATATGGTACTAGATCTATGAAGAGAAAGAGAGAAATAGATCAAGCTACTACCACAAACCCATAGTCCAGGGGTGGACTGCTACCTCTTCATCATGGTGATGATGCTGGAGATGTTAGAGAGGGTGGAGATCCCTCCGGAGGCAGCTCCGGCGGAGTTCCCCCTCCAATCTTTGCTGAATGTGACTCTGTTTGGTGGTTTTTCGTCTCTGGTGTGTTCTCTGTCTTGAGGAATCCCTGAGAGGGGGTCCTTATATAGGGTTTGTTAGGTCAAGAGAACTCCGTGGACAAAACAATCAAGGTGATCGTACAGCCGAGGAGGAAACGGAGGCAGGGCGCGCCCACCTGGGCTAGGCGTGCCCTCTGGGCTCTTTTGGGACTCGTGGCCCTTCTCTTTAGGTTCTTGTGCTCCAGATGCTTCTCGTGGTAAAATATTCACATCCTCAAAAGCTCAGGTCCATTCAATTCCGTATAGATCCTGAAACATCAAAAACATAGAAAACAGGATTTTTTCTGCCCTGCAGGGTTATAACCAAAAAAAGGAGATCATTGGTAAATCCCCAAAAATCAGTGTAAAACATGGATATAACATTATATATGATGAAAATATGTGGGTAAACATGTCAACAAACTACAAAGTTCATGTATGCATTTTACATGCATCAGCATTGCGGCCGATATGGTTAGGCTTTTTGTTGTCACGATTTGTGCCTTATTCAGGAAGACATGACAACGACACCATTTAAGTTGTAATAAAGTCCTCTAATGTGGCGGTGCGTCTCCGGCAGGACTTACTGGTTTTATTCAATGTTGCTTGTACTTTATGTTTCTACTCATGCACTGATATTTTGGGTCTTAGCACGACAACTTTTCATTTGTATACTACAAGCTCTACAACAACAAGGTTTGCCCAGATCTAGCAAGTGTTAATAATAGTACACACGTTATAGTTCAAGTTATTACCAAGTTGTTAGATATCATGTTATCCAAGATGTGATCCGAGTCCATCTGATCTATAAGGATGTGGTCGTGTAGATGGTAGACAATACAATATGTAACAAACAATGTACCTATCTGATTTGCACATTGCCTATATTAACATGTAGAGCGGTCTGAGACAAAAGGTAACACACTTCACCCAAACCATCATGAATTATCACATGATATCAGTGCTAGCTTCCACAGAAACGCATCTGATGAGTTTCTCAACTTCATCCAACTCCGGGGGAAATCCCTTCATATCTCGTGACGTCTTTGAGAAGTTGACGAGGGACAACTATCTGTTGTGGGAGGAGATTGCCCTCATAGTCCTACACGGTGCACGACTCACTACTTCCTCGGTTGCATGGTCGTCACTCCTCCCGCCATCTCCATCACCATCAAGAAGGGAGAGAAGAAAGAGCTGGTGGAGGAAACAAACTTGACCTATGATGCTTGGGTACAAATAGACCTACGGGTCCTCTCTTGCCTGTTGGATTCTTTTTCCAAGGAAATCTTGGTGCAGGTTGTCAGCATGAAGGCAGCGACCAAGGTGTGGACTGTGGTGAAGACCATGTTTGCCAAGCAGTTGAAAAATCAGGTTGCAAACCTGAGGTTCCAACTGACGAACACGAAGGAGGGAAAGACAATGCCCGAGTTGTTCACCAAGATGAAGAGCCTGGTCGGCAAGCTTACAGCAGCTGGGTGCCTGATCTAAGATGAGGAGCTTGCCGAGTACATCTTGGCAGGCCTCAATGACACCTACAACCCCATCTTCGCAGTGATCAGCAACAACTAGTCCAATGCAACCGTGAGTAATCTCTATGCTTAGGTTTCTAGATATGGTGACCGAATGCACATGCTTGGATCTGGTGGAAGAGGGGGATTCAACTCCTCCGTGAACTCCATTGTGCGTGGACATGATGAAGGACATGGATGTGGAGGAGGCTGAGGAGCTCCTCACGAACATAGAGGATGCAACTACGATCGTGACAACTGCCACAACAATCAACAAGGCGGAACAATGGTACACACCTCGGTTGCCAAAAAAACATCGGAACAAGGGCAGCAACGACCGTCCTATTTCCCATATATGTGGCAAGGCAGGCCATGAGGCATGGAAATTCTGGTACCGCTATGAGGAGGATGAGGAGAAATAAAGGGGTGCCAATGCTACAACCACCTCCTATGGTGTCGACCCTATCTGGTACACTAACACCAGCGCCACCGACCACATCACCGGTGAGCTTGACAAGCTTACAATAAAGGAGTGCCACAATGGCCGCAATCAAGTACATGCTGCAAATAGAGCAGGTATGAGCATTAGTCATGTTGTTCATGTATTTGTTGATACTACCTCTCATCAATAACATCTTAAAAATATTCTCCATGTACCACATGCCACAAAAAATCTTGTAGATGTTCATAGTCTTGCTAAAGACAAAAATGCCTTCCTAGAATTTCGTCCAAATTTATTTCATGTCAAGGATCATACGAGGAAGAAAATTATGCTTAAAGGTAGATGCAAATGAGGGATATATCCTTTGATCTCTTCATCATCAAGCTCAAATAAACAAGTGTTCAACATAATCACTCCATCTTCAGAAAAGTGGCATAGTCGTCTTGGTCATACATCATTTCAAATAGTTCTCAGATAGTTCAACATATTATCAATAAATATGAGCTTCCATGCTCAAGTAAGTCTAGGGTTGAGTCTGTTTGTTATTCTTGTCAAAATGAAAAAGGTCATTACTTACCATATCCCAAGTCTATCGATGGCAAGATGGAGATCATGCCGGATCGTTTGATGGAGATTAAGGCGCACAAAGAATACCATATCATGTCACTTTAATCTAAATAGGATGTTGATTGATTATACATCTTGTTGTGTGCTATTATTAGGAAACCTAAGATTAGCATTAATGAGATGATCTCTATTAAATACCAACTGTAATGTTCTCCCATTAGTGTGCACCACCAAGAAAGTTTGGTGTTATGAGCAGGCCATGATGATCGGGTTTTAGACATCTTGGCATTTACATATGGTGGGTGCAAGCCATGGATGCACTGCGAATACACTAAGGTTGAGTTGGCGAGCCTAGAATGTACATACATGGCCTCAGAACACAAGATGATCGAAAGATCGAGCATGCATCACAAGTATGTTGTGATTAACAGAGTATAGTCTACCCTGGCAGATGTATCAAAAGCCATGATGATCAGGGATGATATAGTGTAAAGGGATCGTGTGATCTCTAAAAGTATCCTAGGGATGATAATTTTACTGGAGCTCGACTACTAATTTGATTACAAAGTTGAAATCATATTATGAACTTAGTCTAAAGTCCTTTGCAAATATCCCTGTAGATCATGGCCGAATTATTTGAATTCAGGTCCTACCTACATGATGTGGAAGTCAAAATAGATGGGTCAAATTTCATAGACTGGTTTGAACGCCTCCAAGATACCCTCGACCTGAATGACCTACTCTATGTGATACAAGAGCAACTAGAAGATCGCCCCAACGGATCAACAAGTGGGCCTAAAGTTATGCATTATAAAGCTCTCTACAATTGATCCATCCGTGTCTAGTGTGCGATGCTCAACTAAATGGAGACTGAGTTGTGTCTGCGTTACTTAAACATTGATTCATATCATATGATCGTGGAGTTGAAGACGCTCTTCGCACCACAAGTCAGGCTCATGAAGTATGACCTGATGGACAAGTTTCTCTCACCGAAAATGGGAGAGGACGGAAGCCTTCATAGTCACTTATCAGTCATGCAAAGGCTATATGACCGACTTACAAGCGATATGGACTACCAGCTGCCGGATGACTTTGCTATAAATGGAGTGATGCAGTCGCTGCCCTCCAGCTACGAGAACATCGTCAAGGGCTACATCATGATAGGAGAATTGTTCACCTTTCATGAATGTATGTCTGACTTGAATACTCTGGTGGTATACACCGATGATGATTCATCGGATGAAGATTATGAAGGTATATTTGATATATAAAAGCTATAAATGTTTCAAGCAAACACTTATTGCAGTTTACCAAGTATACTGATACTTGTTTTCTGTTTATGATACCAGGATCATCTGCATGAGAACTTGCTAGAGAGGCAACGGTCGTGTGTTGAAGACATTCAAGTTGTTGATGACTGCCGAACACGCTCCCTCTACATTTATCGTCTAGATTAATGGATTCGAATAAAAGGTTGTAATGATAGTGAGTGTGTGGCCTTATTAGTATGTCATGCTTTTAGCAAGATGGTTATTCAATAAGCTTGTAACGATCCAGTTGTAACGGTCTTATGAATAAACTATTTTATGGTCACATCTTTATTATGAATGGATTATTCTTATTATGGGTCTTAATGATAATAACTTAGAACATTTATAAATAAAATGCCAAAAGATATCCAAAGATTAATGACAAACTCATTTATGAATAATTGTTTTTTTGAGTATCATATGATGGTTGAAATCAACTAAACTATTGATATCATGTTGAATCCAAGTAAATATGACTTTTACAAGGAGAAAAGTGAATCAAGAACAGTTTGAAGTGTACAAAGCAATTTAGAATGAAGTTGGATATTGAATTGACTAGAACACCAAATTCTTGTAGATTTGATCGAAATGACTTAATATTTAAGTTAAATTTACGGCATAAAGACTTGTGAAGATGTTTCACAAATTACGAAGTTTGGATACACCAAAACTATTGATATATCCCGGACATCGTAATCATACAGTATTGAATACTTATGGTATGGATTTGATATCTTCTAAGGGCTGACATATCATTTATAATTAGCATTAGAAATAGCAAAACACTTATAGGGAACATCTGAAGATTCGTGGAAACAACACCATAAAAGTTATGGCACGTTCGAGTTTTTGGAGATTTTGATAATATTGAAGTCATGGAGAATGAAAGATTTGTAGTGTATTCTTAATAAACTATGAATACATCTTCCATACTAAAGGAAGGAAACACTGGTATTGCCTGACTTGGTACTTTGTCAAGAAAAGGGTATTTCTAACAAAGCACATTAGTAGGAAGAAGGTGAATGTTCAAACGAGGTATTTGACCTTGTCTTTAATTATCCGGGTGACTCAACATAATATGTTCTAGGAGTTGGACTCTATAATTCAAGAAGAAACTAATGATGAAGATCATAATGTTTTAGGAAATACTTTTATGAAAGAAATAATGTAGGATCCAAAATATATTCTGCCGCTGCAGGATTATACTTCAACTCCCCCATCCTGGGACATGAAGGTGCCTTGAGAAAGTTGCTTCACAATGAAGCCTAGGAAATACTTCCACACCCTGTCATGGACATCCTAAATTTATTAGTCATCAACTCGGCAAGAGCTTTATTATGAGATTCATTAGCTCCACCAAAGATAATATTAGCAACATAAAATTGAACAATGAATAAGCCACCCCCTTTAACCCGTTTGGTGAAAAGGGTGGAATCGACCTTACCCATGCTAAACCCGTCCATGGGTAATAAATCCCTAAGGTGATCATACCAAGCACGAGGAGCTTACTTTAGTCCGTAGAGAACCTTATGGAGTAGATACACATAGTTGGGATAGCATGTGTTTTCGAAACCCGAGGGTTGAGCTACATATGCAACCTATTTCAAGGGACCATTAAGAAATGCACTTTTCACATCCATTTGACAAATCTTGATATTATGAAAAGATACATATGCAAGCAAGAGATAAATAGCTTCAAGGCAAGCAACGGGCGCTAAGGTATCCTCATAGTCAATACTTTATATTTGGGCATACCCTTGCGCCACTAACCTTGCTTTGTTTCTTGTGATGGTTCTGTTCTCATCTTGCTTGTTCTTGAACACCCACTTGGTCCCAATGACATTGATGCGATGATCTTTAGGTCTCTCCACGAGAGACCAAACTTCATTGCGGGTGAAGCACTCGAGTTCTTCTTGCATGGAAATGACCCAATCCAGATCCTCCAAAGCTTCATGTACCTTGAGTGGCTCAAAGTTAGACACAAATGCATGATGGCCACAAAAGGTTGTGAGATGCTTCTTCTTGTTGTGAGTTGATACGTTGCAAATGTATCTATAATTTTTGATGTTCCATGCTTGTTTTATATCTACTTTCTTATGTTTTGTCCACACTTTGGAGTATTTTTATACACTTTGTTGGACTAACCTATTAACAAGATGCCACAGTGCCAGTTGCCTGTTTTCTGCTATTTTTGGTTCCAGAAAAGTTAGAAAATGAATATTCTCGGAATTGGACGGGACAAAAGCCAAAGTCAATATTTCACCGAGGGGAACACGGAGCCAGAAGACGAGACGGAGAGGGGCCAGGGGCCGACCACACCACCTGGCCACACGGCTAGGCCTGGCCTCAGCCTCCCCCTCGGCCTCCCCTTTTGCCGCAAGCACCCCTTCGGCCTCCCCTTTCGCCTATAAGAAGCCTCCGATACAGAAACCCTAAGTACCCGATCAAAATTCCACGAACGAGTCTGTAGCCGCCGTCATCTCCATCCCTAGATCGGGAGGGATATGAAGCTCTTCCCAGCACCCTGCCGGAGGGGAGAGATCACCCTAGAGGCCTTCTTCATCACCATGCCTGCCTCCGGTGTGATGCGTGAGTAGTTCATCCCTAGACTACGGGTCCATGTAGTAGCTAGATGGTTGATTCTTCTCCTTTCTGCTACCATGTTTAGATCCTTTGAGCTCCATTCATGATCAAGATCATCTATTTGTAATCATACATGTTGTGTTTGCGGGGATCCAATGAATATTGAGATACTATTTCAGATTGATTATTGATTCTATCATGTCTTTGTTATTTGTGATCTTGTATGCTCTCTGTTGTTAGTAGCTATCTTAGCCGAGTAGATGCTAGCAACTCCAAGAGGGAGTATTTATGCTCGATAGTGGGTTCATGCCTCTAGGAATCTAGGAAAGTGACAAAAATCTCTAAGGTACTAGATGTGTTGTTGCTACTAGGGAGAAAACAGCAATCCTTTGTTCATAGAACAATCGTATTGTTTACTTTACACACTTTGCTTAATGCAATTATCTGTTGCTTGCAACTTAATACTGGAGGGGGTTCGGATGATAACCTGAAGGTGGATTATTAGTCATAGATGCAGTTGGATTACGGTCTACGTATAATGTTGTAATGCCCAATCAAATCTCATAGGAGTCAAGATGATTAGTATACGCATGTATGCTTTCTCGATGTTTGTCAATTGCCCTGCTGTAATTTGTTCATCCAACATGTCATCTATCTGAAGGAGAATCACCACTAGTGAACTATGGACCCCGGTCCTTTCCTTTACTATCAATCTACAATCTACTATTTACTGTTTTATGTTTACTTTCTACAAGCAATTACTATCTTCCACACAATATGTTTAGTCCTTTGTTTTCAGCAAAACCGGTGAGATTGACAACCTCACTGTAAGTTGGAGGCAAAGTTTTGTGGTTGTGTTGTGCAGGATTCCAAGTTGGAAACAACACCTTGGAGGTGTTTCCTTGCTCCTACTGGTTCGATAACCTTGGTTTCATAACTGAGGGAAAACTTGTTGTTGTGCTCATCATACCTTCCTCTTGGGGTTCCCCAACGAGCTCAAAAATATTTTGAGCCATCAAGCTCTTTTTCTAGCACCGTTGCCGGGGAGTCAAGGACATCTTCACAAGGGGAGTCCCTCATAACCAATCTCTTTACTTTGTTTTATTTGTTTTGCTTAGTTTATTTCTGCTTTGTTTGCTTGTTTCTTTCTCAAAAACACAAAAAAATTAGTTACACTAGTTTACTTTCTTTATCAAAACACAAAAAATGACTACTCTTGAAAACACTAAGTTGTGTGACTTCACTAGCACCAACAACAATGATTTCATGTGCACACCTATTGCTCCACCTGTTCCTGAAGCTACTTTCTTTGAAATTAAACCCGCTTTACTCAATCTTGTTATGAGAGAACAATTTTTTGGTATTGGTACTGAAGATGTTGCTGCTCATCTTAATAACTTTGTTGAACTTTGTGAGATGCAAAAACATAGGGATATAGATGGAGATATTATTAAGCTTAAATTGTTTCCTTTCTCTTTGAGAGGAAAAGCTAAAGAATGGTTGCAATCCATAACTAGAAATAGTATTGATTCTTGGACTAAATGCAAAGATGCTTTCATTGGAAAATACTATCCTCCTGCTAAGATTATATCTATGAGAAGTGAAATAATGAAATTTAAACAATCTGATAAAGTGCATGTTGCTCAAGCTTGGGAAAGAATGAAATCTTTGGTAAAGAATTATCCCATTCATGGACTGACTGCTTGGATGATTATCCAAACCTTTTATGCAGGACTGAATTATTCTTCAAGAAATCTGCTGAATTCTGCTGTTGGAGGAACCTTTATGACCATTACTTTGGGTGCTGCAACAAAGCTTCTGGATAATATGATGGTTAACTATTCTGAATGGCACACTAAGAGAGCTCCACAAGGTAATAAGGTAAATTCTGTTGAAGAGACCTCTTCCTTGAGTGATAAAATTGATGTTATTATGTCTATGATTATTAATGGGAAAGCTCATATTGATCCAAATCATGTTCCCTTAGCTTCTTTGGTTGCTCAAGAATAGCAAGTTGATGTAAACTTTATAAGAAATAATAATTTTAGCAACAATGCCTATAGGAACAATTTTGGTAATAACAATTATAGGTCATATCCTCCCAATATTGGTAATTCTTATGGAAATTCCTACAACAATAATAGAAGTGCACCCTCTAAACTTGAAGTCATGCTTAAAGATTTTATTAGTAAAAAAACTGCTTTCAATAAAACTATTGAGGAAAAACTATCTAATGCTGAAAGAAATATAGCATCATTGTCTGAAGCACAATCTTCTTTGAATAAAATGGCTACTAAACCTGAAACTATTGAAAATCCCTTTGCTGCTACTAATGCCATACAAGTTAGAATTGATGAAAATGTTAGACTATTAGCTGAATTGCATGCTAAGTGGGAAAGAGAAGATGAAATTGCTAGAAATATTAGTATTTCTACTATCACTACCACTAATGTTGAAGCTAGTAAACCAATGGAACCTTTTCTAATAAAAATCCTAAAATTCTTCGAAATATGGGAAACAATAGCTCTACTACTTTATATGATAATTATGATTTTGATCTTGATGGTTGCAATATCTCTGAAGTAATTATGTTCCTACAAAAGCTTGCTAAAAGTCCTAATGCTAGTGCTATGAATATGGCCTTTACAAAACACATTACTGATGCTCTCATAAAAATTAAAGAAGAAAATATGAAACATAAAGCTTCTATTCCTATGAAATTAGAAGATGGTTGGGAACCCATCATTAACATGAAAGTGAATGATCTTGATCTCAAAGCTTTATGTAACCTTGATAGTAGTGTTTCTATTATGCCTAGAAATATTTATGAAATGCTTGATTTGCCACCATTAGAAGATTGTTATTTAAATGTCCCATTTGATGATAATGCTAAAAAGAAACTAATAGGGAGTATTAATGATGTTCTTACTATGTTTAACAATAACTATGTCCCCGTTGATTTCTATGTTTTGGATGTTGAATGCAATGCTTCTTGTCCTATTATTTTGGGAAGACCTTTTCTTAAAACTGTTGGTGCCAGTATTGATATGAAAGAATGCACCATTAAATATCAATTTCCACTCAATAAAGGTATAGAACACTTCCCTAAGAAGAGAGATAAGATTCCTCTTGCCTCTCCTATTAAAACAAAATTTGCTCTTAATGCTTCTTCATTTGAGAATACCTGATTGTTTTCTTGCTTTTTATGCCTAACTTAAAGGCGTTAAAGAAAAGTACTTATTGGGAGATAAGCCAAAAGTTTTAGTTGAGTCTTGGAAGTTATTACCTCTATAATAACCTCTCCTTATCTTTTTTGTGTGATTTTTGTGCCAAGAGTAACCTCTAATGAGAGAGAAGTAATGCTTGGGAAAGTTGTTGTCCCGAAACAGATTTTTGTGCTTTGCTATAAAAATTCATGAAAAATCTCTGTACGTCGGTTTGAGCTGCAATTTTTTGTGCTTCTGCCCCAGGTTGTTATCCAACTTTCGTTAGTTCAACACTTTTCGATTTGAGCAACAAAATATCTTCGAAAAAATTGGTTTTTACCTGCCGGTCTGTTTTGATAGATTTCTTCCATTATTTGCATTTGCCTCTTAATATCTTTCTCTTTGAGTTCTCTTTGATCATTTGAACATTTTAAAGGAAGTGCCATAGTAGATTTTGTTTTAATGGAAGTTTTATTTGTGTTGGAACTGAACCAAAAGACTTATTATCTTGAGTACACTAATGTTGCTAATGAAGATTGTGTGAAGTTTTGTATGAAGGAAAATTTTAAGTGTAGGGAAGAATAATGTGATAAGATGAAGTATGGACAAAAAGCTCAAGCTTGGGGATGCCACCCGTGTCACCCCAAGAAATATGCAAGATGTACAAGCGTCAAAGCTTGGGGATACCCAAGGCATCCCCTTCTTCATCAATAAAAATCTCAGGTTTCTTCCAAACACTTCATTTTTATTGTTTCATACACGGTTGTGTTGTTCTTGGAGCGTCTTTGTTTTTGTTTTTGGTTTTCGTTTTCTTAGTTTGCTTGAATAAATTGGTTGGAACCCCTCATTCATACATTATTTTTCAAATAAGATTGGTTTGGATTGGAAAAGAGTAGGAAAAGTTCATGCTTAAGTGGTAAAAAAAGGAGCTTGTTTTTGACTGTGGCCTATGCTTTGTCATGTCATGCTTGATATTGTTTTGGCTTCATGCTTAGTGATTTCTACTGTAGCATGGCATGTTATAAACAATTGATATTGCTAAATGTGCCTTGAAAGAATCATGAATTGTTTTAGCATAATAAAGCATAGTATTGTGGTATTCTCCTTTGATGCTTTATTTGGGTTGACTTGGCGCATGCTAACACCATGTTAAGACTATCCCAAGTCACCATAGCCTCTATGATCCTTTAGTTTTCGACTTGTAATATCACTTTATGCTTTAATTAATGATGTTTTGTCACTTTGCACGATTATGGCCATTATTGCTCTCTTAGTTGGTCGCTCCCAGTCTTTTGCTAGCCTCCATAACCAAGTATGAGTGGGAACTCATGCATCCAACTCCAAATAAAACCAAGTTGTTCCAAAGAGTCCACCATACCTACCTATTAGCATTTGCTATTCCAAGTATATTCATGATTTTATCTACCTTCCGAATTAAACTTTTTGTGTGAAAATTAGTGATTAAAGCTCTCATGAACTTGATGGCACACTTCACTTTCTTGCACTTAATAATCTTGAACCATTGTGTCTATCTTTGTTGCATATATGCTTGCGCTTTATAAGTTGAAGTTAGCAGAACATGTATCATGGGGAACTAACGAGGGTTAAACTCATCAATGCCCATTGTGATGGACTTGGGTTTTGGAGAAGGAGGGAGCGTTGGAAGCATCTATCGGCTAGCAAACAAGAACATAGGGGACTCGAAGATTTACCCAGGTTCAGGCCTCATAGAGTTCCCTACTCCTGCTTGTCTGCTCGTGGAATTATCAAAGGAATCGAGGATTACAATGGTGCGCAGATGCAATCTGGCGAGGGTCGTGGAAACTAGGGTTGTGTGTGTCCTTCTCGCTGCCCCCTCCTAGCCTTTATATAGATAGGCTAAGTCTCGAGTAGCAGGTCGAGTCGGTTACAGGTTAGGGTTTTCCCCTTTGAACTTTCTATCTTTAGCTTCTTCTTGTTCCTCAAGCAATCGAGAGTCCGTAGGTTACTCAAGTTCTCCATTTGGGCCTTGGCGACACCGTGGGCTTCCGCTGTATTCAGGCCGTATATACCAAGCTCGAGTACCTGTAGGGTATACCCATGTCAGTAGCCCCTGAGTGTCCAGTGGGATCGCAGATTCGACTAGGGACTTTATGAATCCTTTCGAGTGCATGACTGAGTATGTTTTTCGACTGCTCTGTTTGTGTCATAGGGATTGTTGATGTGCGTGCCTGATTTAACCGATGTATCGGCATCAGTTAACTACCTTAGGGTAAAACAACGCAATCTACTCGAACTCGAGTCCCCGGACTCGAATCTGGAAAAGTGCTGGTGTAATTCGACTCAAGCCGCAGAGGTCTTACAGGACTCAAATTCCAGTATATGGGTGTGAGCACTCGACGCGTCCGTCGAGGCATGTTCGTCGTACCTGTTGGCACGGATATATTTCTGGTAGTGCGCAGAAAATGCGTTGCCAGGCCTTATTCAGGTCTTATCTTCATGCTGCAAGCACGACATCCGAATTTTGTCATCGCGGAGATGATTCGGGTGACCCAGGACACGCAGTCTTCTTGTAGGGAAACATCATGAGGCAGTGTCGGCATAAGCTTCGAGTGTGGATGCTATAGGCACATAGTACGATGTACAAATAATCATAGCCCCCGAGTGCCTGGTTGAGTCGAAGACTCAGGCAAGGACTAAAGAAATTTTGTGACTGCTGTCGTCTTTTGTTTGCTTGTTTCAGTCGAATTTTTTTCCAGCGCTCCCTATGGGAGTAACCCATGTCCATAGTCGAATCGCAGATTTGAGTGGTTAGGTTTGTTTTGATTGTCCATGTTCCTGCAGAAAAGAAAAGAAAAAATCATGGGGTACGCGATCAGCACTCCCTATGGGAGTAACCCCCGAGTGCTTGGTGGAGTCGAAGACTCGAGCAAGGACTAAAGTAGTCGAAGTCTTCTTCTCCTCAATTTTTGATGACATCAGTGCTGACGATGTGATGAGCTCAGTTGCCCGCATGAGCGGGTTTGACGGGACGTGACGAGCAGTGGGTCCCATTTTCTGACTCTGACTTGACCGAGCGTGCGTAAATCTTTGTTTTAACTATGCCTCCTCGATTTCCATGCGTAATGGGGGTAGTGGGGGACGGTTCACGCTTCGGCTCCTCCAGTGTCGATCACGATGAACGCCACACGTCTGATAGGGTTTTTCCTGGCCGTTAGATTGCATCTTCCTGGGGGTTAAGTAGCAATGTTCCGACGGTAATTTTTCCCATCTTCTTATTTTCTCTGCCTTTGCCTCCATCGCCATTGCTGCTGCTCCTCTGCTTCTTTGTGTTCCTCTTTCTCGCGGCGCTAGACCAGCTCCGTGTATTCCCCAGTTACTTTCTCCGGTCCCACCGTCACCGTAAGATGGGAAAGAAGAAAGGAGGTGTCGTGGTTGACTCTGCTGCCGCCACTGTTGCTGCCAAGAAGAAGGGCAGCTCCGCCGCTGCGGGCACCAGCACCGCTGCCGCCAGGAAAAAGAAGGGTACGGGCACTCGCGTCACCAATGGCGCGTGGCGTGCATCCGTGATCAAGTCTTCTGAACTCCGTCTCCTATGCCGGGATGGAGTTCTATCTTCCGCAGTCGCTGACGCGCGTGTCCCCGGCAGTGAGGTAATCCCTTCTCCTCCTGCCGGTTTTCGGGTGATGTTCCTAGCGTTCATCATCCGCGGTCTCTCGTTGCCCCTACATCCTTTCTTCAGGGGCCTTCTCTGTTTTTATGGGCTCCAGCTGCATCAGCCGTCCCCCAACTCCATCCTCCATGTAGCTTGCTACATTACTCTTTGTGAGTGCTGGCTCGGAATCAAGCCGCACTTCGGTCTCTTCAAGCGTCTCTTCGAGCTGAAGCGCCAATCAGCGTCTGGCTCCGTAATCTATGATGTAGGCGGCTACGGTATCCACGTCGACTCCTCCGCCACATATTTCGACATCAAACTCACGGTGTCCGTCCAAGGGTGGAGGGACAAGTGGTTCTACATCCGCGACCTGAAGGCCGACGGAGACCATTTTGGACTCGCGCCTTTCGATCCTGCGACGTCGTGCAAGAGGAGGCGCTCCTGGAAGAACATAGTGATGCCCGGCGAGTCCGCGGAGATAGATGTGCTATACGAGCGCGTCTACGACCTCGAGAATCGCATGGGTAAAGAGGAGGGAGGCTGCGCCCTCACTCGCACATGGCTGCGCCGTCGCGTCCAGCCCCTGCAGGCCAGAGTCCACCCTATGTTCCAGTGGGCTGGCGCGGACGATGTCACTCGCGTATCTGCCGATGGCATTTCCACGAGTGAGGTAGATAAAAGGGTGCGACTGGTCACCAAGTACACCGCCAAGGATGTGCTCCCCAATGATCCAGACGTACCTCCATTCGATTCTGCTAACCCTCCTCCTGAGGTACAATTGTGCTACGTAGTAGCTTTGTTTATCGACTGCTTCTTTGCTGTTTTTTCTTGACTTTTGCGCTAAATGGTTTACTGTATGCAGGATTGGGGGGTGTCGCCCTGTATGCCCCCTCTTCCTGAGGGGGTTATCCCTCGTGAAGCCCTGGAAGAGGACGAGTCGGAGTCGACCGTCCCATCTGATGTAGATGAGGAAGCCCCAGAGTCGAGTGGTCCAGACACTCGCAAGCGTTCACACAGCGAGGATTCAGATGCATCGTCTCCTTCGACTCTGGAAGGTGCAGCTGTTGGTGCAGAGTCACCGATACCTGCCGTTCCTGTGAGTGCCGTGGCGCCATCTTCTCGCAAGAAGATGCGACTGCCGAAGGAGTCATCGTCAGAGTCAGGGGATCAAACCTTCGATTTTAACAAGTTTGATTGGTAAGTGTGCGAGTCTTCCTTCTAGTTGTTCTTTGAAGTTGCCTTTTCTTGATGTTGGTTTTGTTTTGCAGTCAGCAAGCGTCGTCATCTTCTGGCGACGTACAAATTTTGAAAGAATCTGGACTCACGACCTCCAAAGCCAAGAAAATGGCTAAGCGCGCCCATTCTCCTCCATTGGCGTCCAACTCCGGGCATAATTCGTCAAGTTCTCCACACAATGTGGAGCACCAGATGGTTATCCGGACGTCTGCGAATCCATCGACTTCAGAGTCATTGGAGGATCATGTAAGTGTAGTATCTCTTCTTTTGATTTTGCAGTCAAATTTTCATCTATGCCATCTATTGACCCTTTACTATGTCTTTTGTCGCACCTCATTGTGAAGGAAGCCGCTCGCCTTGCGGAGCAGGTGCTTGTGATGGGTCGTCAACATGCAATGCTGGACAATCGCCATCGCACGGTTGAAAGTGACTGTTCTTTACTTTCCCTCTGCATCCTTGTGATAGATTCGACTGACGGTTTATCTTTGTTTGTGGCACAGCTGAGCATAATGCACTCCTCCGTAGCACTGCTTCCCTCGAGAAAACGCTCGCCGCAGCGGTAAAGAGTCACGATGAGGCAGTCGCAGCATGTGCCGAGTCGCGGAAACGCGAAGAGGATCTGCGCGCCTCCATCGTGGCTAGGGAGAAGTTGTTCGAGGAACAACTTTTCTCTATTGCCAAGGCTCTCTCAGGTATTCCTTTGTCTGAATTTTCGCTGTTTTTCTCTTCTTTCGAATTTGTTGTTGGTACTGAATTTTGTGCCCATGCTTGGGTTATGTGTAGATGCCAGCGGTCTGAGCTTCAATCCCCAGGCACTCCATCGTGATGATGCCCTGGCGGGTGCCATTTTGGTAGTCGAAGATCGCAGCGCTGCCGTTCAGGGGACGCTCACCAAGGCCAAGGGCGTGCTCAATCGCCTCCGGGAAGAGCTGGCGCCCAAGGCTGAGTTGATCGAGAATATGCATGAGCTGGTGGAGTCCCTTGCCGGAGGCATTCCTTCGAGCTTCAAGAAATCACTCCGTGCGGCTGGCACTTCAATGTCACTCGCAATGGTTCAAGCCCATGGAGTCGAAGTTGACCCTGCAGTAGTCTCCAAGGCGATGCCTGTCAGCGCGGATGGCCAGCAGGTAGTCTTTGCTCCTTTCGCAGCTGCTTGTGGCAAGTACGGGCCACAATTGATCAACACAGTTGCGAAGTACTCTAAGGAGCTACAGCGAGCCAAGAAAGCGCCGAAGGCTGCAATGTCAGGGGCGGGCAGAAAGTCTATGGCGTCTGATACCGCCACGGACTCGATGAGGCCCCCAAAACCGAAGTCCAAGTCAAAGAAACCAGTTGCTCCTTAGTAGTTGCGTCTGTAATAGTTAGATAGCCTATTTCTTTTGTCTGGACCATGCCTTTTGGCGAGTGTATCTGCTGATACTTTTATTATGCTTGAATGCATTCGAGTCTTTTGTCGATGCCTCGCCTTACTCTTCTTATTGTCTCTTGCTTGATTTGTGATAGGGCACATCGAGTGATCCTTTGAGGGAACCTCGGGATATGCCACCCCCTGATGACACCTTGGCTCCACCGCGCTCAAGGGTGGATGAGCTATCTCTGCTCTCGCGACTCCGTGACTGCGTGAAGCAGTTGGAGCGTGAATTGCCCGTACTCCGTGGTAACGCGGATGTATGGAAATCGAGGCGGAGAAGACCGTTGCCCGAGAACAATATCTGCTAGGGGAGGTGACGCAGCTGGGCGACCAATTCAAATGTTAGTTTTCTTCTTCCTTATCTTTTCCTTGTAGTCACTCGCAGTAGTTCGTTGTCTTCATACTTCTGCCTTTGCTTGGTATAGTTGTCAGTGCGCGCTATCCGCAGGATGAGAAGGATAGGATTGCCATTCGCTTGAATGATCTAACCCAAGAGCAGCTTCAGGCGAGTGGATACTTCTGGGTGGATCATGATCACGCAATCGCACTAGCGACCCTGCAGGATCGTGCGTCGCGAGTACTTCACTTCCTGAAGAAGTCGCAATCGTGCTTGAAGAATATTTACCAGACGATGTTCCCACTGGACATCATTCCATCGAGCATGCTGGCCCTTCTGGCCAAATTCCAAGACATGAATGCAGTCCGCGAATGTGTACGGCAACAGTTAGTGGCTGGCGCCAAGGCTGCTCTGTCGCTGGTGCGACTGCACAGGCCTGATGTGGATGTTGCAGCAATTGCAGCCGGCCCACCAGCGCCGCCAGCGGGTTCGACTTGGAACATGGTTCCTCACTACCAGGGGGTGGATCGTCCAGCGGAGGAAATCATCGACTTCTTCGAGGAGCAGACTAACATTCCTTTGCTTCAACAGTAGTTTAGTTTGTATCCTGCACATAGTTATACTAGTGTTGTAAAGTTCATATATATGTTGTGTATAATTGATTAACATTGATGTATATAAAGAGCTTGTTAGCGTGTATGTTTTGCGAGTGCGTTGCACTATGCGATTCCTTTTCGTTAGCCTGACTTGTGTTTATCTCAGCCCCTTGCCAACCTGTCAGGTGCATTGCAACTGGGTTGGTGTTTGTCAAGGGTTTCGATTGGTGTGCCAGCTACTTAGGATATCGTGTGAGTTCGTAGAACAAGTGTGTATAGGGTGGTGCAGCCCTCGAGTGGATATTTTTGCAAAAGTAAAAGGGACACAGAGTTTTGGGGCACTTAGCTTTATTCATTCGCAGGATAGTACGGGGTACAATGTGTGGCTAAGTAGCCTTATTTGCAATGTAAAAATAAAAGACGACTAAGGATAGAAGAGTCGCAGCTGTGCGACGTTCCAGGGGTTGGAGTACGCGACTCCTATTTCAAAATCTTTGAGGCGATAGGCGCCACCTGGGATTACTTCTGTAATCACATATGGTCCCTCCCAGGGGGACTTGAGCTTGAGGTGCCCTTGCTGTTTTAGTCGTAGGACCAGGTCTCCTTCGACGAAGGACCTGGGGCGTAGCCTTCTGCTGTGGTAGTTGCGCAGGTTCTGCTAGTATATCGTTGATCTTTCCGCGGCGATTTCACGTGCCTCGTCAAGGAGGTCGATGGGGTCTTCGAGTGCGGGAGTTGACTCCTGCTCGCTGTAGGCTACCACTCGCGGTGCTTTGTATCGTACCTCAGCGGGTAGCACCGCCTCAGCACCGTGCACCATGAAGAACGGGGTGTAACCCGTGGCACTATTTGGAGTTGTGTGCAGGCTCCAGAGTACAGATTGCAGTTCGTATGGCCAGCAGCCCGCGGCCTGTTCGAGTGGCCTGAGGAGTCGCTTCTTGATGGCGCCGTAGACGAGCCCGTTAGATTTTTCGACCTGACCGTTGGTCTGTGGATGTGCTATGGAGGCATAGCTGACGTTGATTCCCAAATTCTCGCACAATTCTTGGAACTACTTGGATGCGAAGTTCGTCCCATTGTTCGTAATGATGCTGTGTGGTACTCCGAAGCGGTAGACGATGGACTCGAAGAACTTGACTGCATTGTATACTGACTGATTAGTCACTGGCATGGCCTCTATCCACTTGGTGAATTTGTCGACTGCTACCAGGAGGTAGACATAGCCTCCTCGTGAGGACTTTGGGAGCTTGCCGACCATATCGAGTCCCCATTACGCGAAGGGCCAGGCCAATGGAATTGGCCAGAGTTCTGCACCAGGTGCGTGTGGCTTTTCCGCAAATCCCTGGCCAGCATTGCATTTCTGGACGATGTCCTTGGCGTCACGCATGGCTGTAGGCCAGTAGAATCCAGCTCGTAGAGCTTTGGCGACAAGGGCGCGACTGCTGGCGTGGTGCCCGCAAGTCCCCTCATGGATGTCGAGCATAACAGCTCTTCCGTCGGCCGTGGAGACGCATCGTTGGAGTACTCCTGTGATGTTGCGCTTGTATAGTTCACCGTTGATAATAGCGAATGCCTTGGATCGCAGCGCGATGTGCCGTGCGTTAGTCAGATCGTCCGGTAGCCTCTTGCTGAGAAGGTACGTGATGTATGGTTGAGTCAAGGATGTCTCGATCTTCATGACGCTCATTGGTCCTTCGAGTTCTGTATCCATCTCCAAGTCATCGAGTGCCATTGGCTCATTGGGCGGCGTAGCCCCCGAGTCCGTTGTTGTGCTTGTTTTCTTCTCTGCGGCCTTTGGCTTGATGGAGCGTTCACAGATGCGCTCGAGAAATATCCCAGGTGGTATGGGGGCACAGGTAGAGCCTATGTTGGCGAGTGCGTCCGCCTCTTAATTGCTTTTGCGGCCTATGTGACACAACTCGCAACCTTCGAAGTCTCCTTCGAGTGTGTCGTAGAGGTTGCGGTAGGCGATCAAGTTGTCGTTCAGTGCGTCACACTCGTGCATTGTCTGGTTGACGACCAACTTGGAGTCGCCATATATTATGAGCCTCTTGGCGTTGCAGGCTTTAGCCATCCTCATCCCGTGCAGTAGGACCTCGTATTCAGCTTCATTGTTGGAGGCGGTGAACTGCATTCGCAGGATATATTTCAACTTGTCTCCCTGGGGCGATGTCAGTATGACACCAGCGCCTGCCCCATCCTTTCGCTTTGAACCGTCAAAGTGCATTGTCCATAGGTAGGACATATCTGGTTTTTTGGGGAGCTGGTTCTCCATCCAGTGCACGAGGAAGTCAGGAAGGACTTGCGACTTGATTGCGTCGCGTTTTTCATATGTAATGTCTCGTGGAGACAGTTCGATTCCCCAAAGCGCGACTCGTCCAGTGGCATCAGGATTGTTGAGGATATGCCCAAGCGGGGCGTCGTTGACTACCACGATTGGGTGTTCCTGGAAGTAGTGGCATAGTCGCCGGGCTACCATGAAGACGTTGTACGCCAGTTTCTGGTAGTGCGGGTACCGCTGTTTTGTTGGCGTGAGTACCTCGCTGAGGTAGTAGACTGGGGGCTCTACCCCGTGGACCTTGTTTTCCTCGGCTCGTTCTACCACGAGCACCGTGCTGACCCCCTGGTTGGTGGCAGAGATGTATAGCAATAGTGGTTCCCTTTCACGTGGGGTCACTAGTATTGGCAAGGTGGACAGTAGGCGCTTGAGGTCTTCGAATGCTTTATGTGCCTCGTTGGTCCACTCGAATTTGTCAAACCTTGCGGAGGAGTTGGTAGAAGGGCAGTGCTTTTTCGCCCATTCGACTGATGAATCGACTGAGCCGGATTCGCCAATTCTGGACACCTCTTATGTTCTTCGGCTTCTCCATGGCCAGTATGGCTTTTATTTTCTTCGGGTTCGCCTCGATCCCTCTCGCAGAGATAAGATACCCGAGTAGTTGTCCAGATGGTACGCCGAAGGCGCATTTGTCCGGATTGAGCTTGATCCGGTAGCGGTCGAGGTTGGCAAAGGTTTCACGCAAGTCGTCGATTAGTGAAGCTTCCTCTTTGGTCTTGATTACGATGTTGTCGACATAGACTTGAATGTTGCGATCAAGTTGGTTTTTTAGGCAGGCCTGCATGCACCGCTGGTAGGTGGCTCCTGCGTTCTTTAGCCCGAAGGGCATTGTGTTGTAGCAGAACACACCAAAAGACGTTGTAAACGCCGTTTTTTCTTGATCTTCCTCCTTCATTCGAATTTGGTTGTAGCCTGAGTAGGCGTCAAGGAAGCAGAGGCGATCGCATCTCGCGGTGGAGTCGATGATCTGGTCGATTTGTGGTAGCGGAAAGTGGTCCTTCGGGCAGTGCTTGTTCAGAGAGGTGAAGTCCACGCACATCCGCAGGATGTCCGTGTCCTTTTTTGGTACTAGCACTGTGTTAGCGAGCCAAGCACTTTCCTTGATCTCGCATATGAATTTGGCATCGAGGAGTCTGTTGATGTCCATTCCGACTGCCTTTTATCTTGGTTCAGACAGTCGCCGAATTGTTTGTTTGACTGGCCTTGCGTCTGGGTTGACATTGAGTGCACGCTCGGCGAATTCCCTGGGAACTCTAGGCATGTCCGCTGGACACCAGGCAAAGATTTCCCAATGCTCACGGAGGAATTCGACGAGCGCGAGTTCCTATGCGGAACTCAAGTTGTTGGCGATGAGGGCCGTCTTGGCAGGATCTGATGGGTGGACCTGAACTTTCTTCGTGTGGACCAATGAGTCGAAGGACAGGTCGGGTGAGCTTGGCCGGCTTAGGGGAGGCAGACTATTGTCTGTCAACTCCTTGAATCTTGCGAGTTCCTCCTGCATTCCGAAGGACTGGAAGATTCTGTTGAATTCCCTGTCGCAACTGTCGGACCTCTCGAAGCTCCCATTGATTGTGATGACGCCATTAGGGCCTGGCATTTTCATCTGCAGATAGGCGTAGTGCAGCACTGCCATGAACCTAGCGAACGCGACACGTCCGAGGATGCAGTGGTACTGTGAGGGCCAGTCGACGACTTCGAAGTCGATGCGCTCGTGCCGAAAGTTTTTCGGTGTGCCGAAGATGACGTCGAGGTTGATTTTGCCAAGGGGATATACGCCCTTGCCTAGGACGATGTCGTGGAATGTTGTGTATGAGGCCTCTAAGCAGGTCAGAGGGATCCTCATTGCTCGCAAGGTACTCGCAAACATAAGGTCGAAACCTCCAATTTGTGCCTCGAGGACGAGGGGACAATGGCCTGGACGAGGTACCTGGCGCAGGTGGTCGTGCTTGTCAAAGGTGATGCAGGAGTCGCTTCCACTGAGGTACTCAGTGGTGCATGGTGGTGAGTTTGTCGCCAAGTTGACTTGGCGAGTGATGGCCTTCTGCACCCGATTTGAGGGGCGTCCCTTTTGGATCATCATGGTACCCATGACCCGTGGGTATGGTTCGCCTCCGTGGTGCTGGTCCGACGCAGCTCCATTTGGGGGTGGTCCAGGTGGTGGTGGTGGAGCTCCATGTGCCACAGCTCCTGGGGCGGCTCTGTAGCCCCTGTTTACACCGTCGCGATTCATATGAGCTAGACCCTCGTGAAGCTTGAGGAACTCGCGGTAGTCCTTGAGGAGGTGGCTGGACTTCTTGTTGCCGTCGTGCTTGTCGATGTAGAAGTGCAAAGTGCATGTCCCGGACAACTTGTCTTCGATGGATGTTGCGGGTGCCTCATCACGAGTGCGGTGCTGCCATACTTGCGTGGTTTTCCCGGAGTCGCGGTATCCATCGCTTTGCGGTAGCCATTGCTGCGTTGTCGTCGTGTCGCCGCGTAGCCGGCTGCGACCATGTTGATGTCGTCGCGGTCATCGTAGATGCGCATGCGACGTTTACTTCGGTGGTCGCGTCTGCGTTTGAGTTCTGCTTCATCGTTGGAATGAACGCGATTCTTCATCGAATCTTCTCCATCTGCCCATCGATTCGCGATTTCCATCAGGTGGTTGATGGTTTTGGGCTTTGAGCGGCCCAGTTCCTCCCTAATCTCTATGCGGCATACATCGCCGTTGAATGCGTCAATCGCGCGATCCTCCGAGATATTTTCTGCGGAGTTCTTGATGATGGACCACCTCTGGATGTATGAGCGTAGTGACTCGACCGATCTTTGCTGGCAGCATCTTAGCTCTTCGATTGATGCGGGCCTCTTGTAGGTGCCCTTGAAGTTGCGCACAAAGCTGTAGACCAGCTCTTCCCAACTGCGAATGGATCCGTGTGGGAGGTTGTTGAGCCATGCTCTGGCGGCGCCCTGCAGCTGTAGCTGCAGGCATTGCATAGCCATGCTTCGACTCCTGCCGTGGAGCCTAACGGAGGAGATATGGTCCTCTAGCCAGATTTTTGGGTCCTGCAGAGCGTCGAACTTCGGGTTTTCTGATGGGAGTTTAAACCCCTTGGGCATTCGCTTTTGCCTGATGGCCCTGCTGAAGCATCTAGCGCCACAGAGCTCCACATCTTCGTCTTCTGAGTCAGTCGACCGGGCACGTCGCGCCCTTGATTTGTCGATTTTGCGCTGCGTGATGTCATCACGCGCGTCGTAGTCGTGGTCGTGTCGCCGTGAGCGGCGGCATCGAGACAGGTCATGACTGTCGTCGCTGGATGAGGGTGAGGAGTAGCGTTTTGCCAGGGCCTTGCCTTTCTTAGGGTCCGGCGCTGGTTCTTTATCGAGAGCAGCCTCGACTAATCCCAAGCCTGCGATCGTAGATCGGTGCATGGCAGCTCGGGGATCTCCAGCTGGCGGCTGATTGTTGAGCAGGTACATGATGGCCGCTGTCATCGCTGCCTGCGGCGTCTTTGGGACCATGTTGCCCCGGGTGTCGACTGTCATAGAGCTGAAGTCGAGGACTTTTGCAGCTTCTATGCGTTCCTGCTCGGTGAGATAGGCCATTCGAGATCATCTCTTGTTGGCCACGTACTCGTTGCCCTTGGAGGAGGATCCTCCATGGGAGGAGAGTCCAGCCCGTCGAAGGCTTGACTCATCTGCCACCTTTTTACGCGCTTCGAGTTGTGCGATTTTTTGCAGTTGGCGTCTGTATTCCTCCTTTAGTAGCCAATGGTAGCCCATTAGAATCTCTTGCAACGTGCCTGGTGGTAGGGGATTGCCTCGCAGAGCTTCTCGGCAACAGGCCCACTCGAGATCGTTGAGCCTGATCACGACACGCTCGCCGGTGTGCTCATTCACCATGGTGGGAGGTTCGGTTGCCCCTCCAATTTTGACGGGGGTGCCGTTGGTAGGGCCGCCATTGGGTGGTCCGCCATTGGGTATGCCGCCGTTTGGTGAGTCAGCTTCATGGCCATCATTGCCCGTGTTGTCGCGATTGGCGAAGGAGTCGACCGCGTTGATGACGGCGCACATGAAGTGGTTGGGGAAGCTGCTGCTCCCACAACTTTCAGATCCGGAGCCGTAGGCTCCATCTTCAGTTGCCAGATCACCCAGATCGTATTTGCGACTACTGTCACTGACCGTATTCTCAATTGTTGTCGAGGCATTGAGCTCACTGAGGGTGCCGATCGGCGGAGGGAACCACGATGCTGGAGCAATTGATGGTGGCATCGTCTGGTCAGGCATGCGAAGCGTGCCCATCTGACCAACTTGGAAGCAGAAGCTCCCGATCGCCAGGCTGATTCCATCGCCCACGGACTCGAAAGCCGGGCGAGTGGCCGGGGTGTGGACGGTGAAGTCGAACACGCTGAAGAGCTGGTGAATCTCCGCTGTTGCGGAGTTGTAGATCGCAGTTGATGGGGCCGAAGAAGCCGCAACATCAGCACTCCCAATTCTCACAGATGTCGCCAATTGACAAGGGTTAAACTCATCAATGCCTATTGTTATGGACTTGGGTTTTGGAGAAGGAGGGAGCGCTGGAAGCATCTATCGGCTAGCAAACAAGCACACAGGGGACTCGAAGATTTACCCAGGTTCAGGCCTTGTAGAGGTCCCTACTCCTGCTTGTCTGCTCGTGGAATTATCAAAGGAATCGAGGATTACAATGGTGCGCAGATGCAATCTGGCGAGGGTTGTGAAAACTAGGGTTGCGTGTGTCCTTCTCGCTGCCCCGTTCTAGCCTTTATATAGATAGGCTAGGTCTCGAGTAGCAGGTCGAGTCGGTTAAAGGTTAGGGTTTTCCCCTTTGAACTTTCTATCTTTAGCTTCTTCTTGTTCTTCAAGCAATCGAGAGTCCGTAGGTTACTCGAGTTCTCCATTTGGGCCTTGGCGACACCATGGGCTTCCGCTGTATTCAGGCCGTATATACCAAGCTCGAGTACCTATAGGGTATACCCATGTCAGGAACGCTTTCAACATTGCACTTATTATTCCGTTGATATCATGATTCGTTTGCTTATGGATCCCGATGGTGTGAAATAAAAGGGGAACTTGTATGATCATGGAGTTTGTCTCTGTGTTAGAGAAACGCTTGGGCCGCTAGCCTAAGCCATGCCTAATCATGGTGGAAACTTGCAGCATAACCATAATGAGAATTCTATGAAGCATCCTCAATAAAAACCTATGCAAATAGCAAATAAAAAGATCACTAAGATTCTCATTGTTTGTTGCCTTGTCATTTTGATATGCGATAGCTCCTGTGTCATGGGGCAACGTGTACCCCGTTGGCGGTTCTCTATGATACATATGTACTTACAATGACAAGAGCTTACTTGTGACTGAAGTTGAGTAGCATAAGGTTCGGTACACGTAAGCAAGGGGCATGAGATTTCAATGTATAACTTGTCAGGCATATCCTCTTAGTTGTGTCACTTTAACCTTAATCACCTAAAGATGCTTATGATAGGGGCAATGAGAGCTAAAGCTAATAAGTACAATAATTTTTGGAAGCTCTTTATGAGACTTGAATCCCTGCTTCCTTCTATGAATGCCTTTCTTTTACTTTTATGTTGAGTCTCCATCTTCTATCTTTATGCACCTATTTGAAGGGAATATGCCCGAGAGGCAATAATAAAGTGGTTATTATCTTATTCCATGTTTATGATAAATGTTTATTTTCGATGCTATAATTGTATTGATTGGAAACGTTAATACATGTGTGTTTAATAAACTAATAAAAGGTTCCTAGTTATGCCTCTATTATAGAATAGCTCGTTGATTAACAAGATGATCAAGGTTTCCTGATCATGGACATTGGATGTTGTTAATAACGAGGTCACAACATTGGTGGAATGATGTGATGAACATTCATCCGAAGTATAGCATTACGATCAGAGTCATTATGTTTATATTGCTATAACATCATACGAAGTAATCTTAGTCCTTAGACCATGAGATCATGTTACTTGCTAACACAGAAGAGTATCTTGATAACATCAAACGTCACACCATAACAGGGTGACTATAAAGGTGGGTTCAGTGCTATGAAGGTGTTATGTTGAGGCTCATGGATCAAGAGTGGGATTTGTCCATCCCGATGACGGATAGATATACTCTGGGCCCTCTCGGTGATATCACATTGAAATAACTTGCAAGCAAGTGATGTGATCACTAGAATGTTATATCACAGGAACGAGAAAAGAGTGCATGTCGGCAACGAGATCAAACTAGGTATGGAGATACCGATGATCGAATCTCGGACATGTAATATATCGCGAGACAAAAGGGATTTAGTTACTAGCGTTAAAGGTTCTCACGATCACAAAAGTCATCGTTGAATGTGTAGGAGTCAGTATGGATCTCCAGGTCCCGCTTCTGATTATTGATCTGAGAGGGGTCTCGATCATGTCTGCATTATTCGCGAACCGTAGGGTGACACACTTAAGGGATACCGACACCATTTGGAGAAAATATGTTTCAGATAAAGATTTAAGAAAGCGCTGGAATTATTTCAATAGAGACCGAAACTGTTTCGGGTGAAATTGCTGAAATTGGTTCTGCATGTAATATTGAAATATTGTAGGGGGTTATATGTGAATGTTTGTTAATTAAGTAATTAACAAAATTCTGAATAAAATTAATAAAAGAGTTATATTAAATGAGAGAGCATTAAATTTGGAGAAACTTAATGCATTTAAAGTGGAGACTTTAAAAGAGAATGTGAAGGAGCATTTTAATGTGGAGGGGTTACCACCACACGAATGGGGGAGGTGAGGAGTCACCCTCCCATGGGCGCCAGCCATGGGGAAGGGGTACCGCCTCCTCCTATAAAAGGCCCGCCTCTTCCTCCTTCTTCCTCACACCTCCTCGTGAAGGATCTCTCTCCCCCACTAGTATTATTCCCCATGGTCTCGGATTAGCGAGATACATGTTCCCGGTGGCTTTATCTGGAATGGAGTTGCTGCTTCCGCTGCTTTGCTAGAGCGAGGGACGGAGGTTGTCAGGGTACCGGACGTGTGTGCGATCACGGATGCACCGCTACTTTGCGGTGCTGGACTTGGTGGTGCTGGACTTGCTGGAGCTGGATCTGAAGGACCTGCTGGAGCCAGACCTGCTCGGACTTCCACACGATCTTGAGATTGGCAAGTGTACGACTACATCAACCACGAGTTCCTACTCGTTAACAAAACTCGTTGTCTTCGAGGGTAAGTTCTCGATGGATGTATGTCCACCCGTTGCTCTGTACCTAGTAGATAGATCTTGGCATATAGTTCTCATCATAGGAATTTTTTGTTTTCTATGCTGCGAACCCCAACAGTGGTATCAGAGCCTGATCTATGCGTAGGTGCTTTGCACGGGTAGTACATATATGTTTATATGTGGGCGATGATGATCACGTTATTGCTTCTTTCATGTATTTTGGATATTGGTGGCATAGTGGGATGAAGCGGCCCGGACCAACCTTACATGTCATCGTACATGAGACCGGTTCCACGACTAACATGCAACTAGTTTTGCATAAGTGGCTGCCGGGTGTCTGTCTGTTCTACTATAGTCAATATCTGATTTACAACGAGTTGCTAATAACTTGGTTATCCTCGTTGTGGTTCCATGTTCGTAGGTAAGAACGGTTCTATCTCCGAAAGCCCTAAGCCACGTAAAACTTGCAATGGATAAATTAGAGGCGTCTAGTTTAGATCGTTGCTGGGCTAGTGTCATGATATGGTAATGTTGTAAGTTGATGTATAGTTGATAGTCTTACAACACACCTAACGTGTAAGTTCCATAGGCCTTGGCCTTACACACAAAGGAATGATAGAGATCATACCACGATGCATATGATGGTGATCAAATGCATGGACCATATCATCCCACTTTACACATATGATGTTCACATCTTATATTGCTTGTTTGGCGTTTTAGTAGCATTTTAAGATGATCCCTCATTTAGATATCAATATAGAAATGTGTTCTTCCTTAAGTATGCACCGTTCTATGGATCGTGCTTCGAGACATCACGTGATGATCGGGTGTACTCGACTCTACGCTTTCATACAACGGGTGTAAGACAGTTTTACACACGCGAGTACTAAGGTTCTTAATTGGCGAGCCTAGCATGTACAGACATGGCCTCGGAACACAGACCGAAAGGTTAAGCATGAGTCATATAGTTGATATGATGCCCATATTGATGCTCGCCTTTGAAGCTACACCGACTCACGTGATGATCGGACTTGGTGTAATGGATTTGGTTCATGTAATCACCAAAAAGGCACGAGGGATGTCGTTTTTGAGTGGGAGTTCATTTCTAATTTGGATTAGTTGAACTCAATTTGTCATAAACTAAATCGAAGTGAATTTGCATAATTTGTTGTAGTCATTGGCATCTGTTCACTACCTTATGCTTAGTTTTAATTGAGATAATGGAACTATAGAATTCTGGATATTTACTTTACGAACTGGTATCGTATTGTTTTGAATGTCAATTTAAAGTTTAGAAGTCCTATTGCAAACTTTCAGCAAACTCTATTTACTCCATGAAGTTTAATAAGTAGTATTAAATCAAGAGTAAGAATTCCAATGTTAGTATCTAAAGTGTCATGTTTGCCTCCATGATTCTTGATATTCAAAAGTTGTTTTAATATCGAGGTTATCTAGGAGCTGAAAGAATTTTTTCAGAAACCATCATGTGTGGAAGATATTGTGATATCTGAAACAATGTTTTTGGTTGCATTATGATAGAGTATAATTTAGCAAAATACATGTTCTCATATTGTATGAGAATTTGTGAAGGTTGGAGACGCTATGCGTCCTAATCTACCAAAAAGGTTTTGGGAACTGATATTATACTCGCGATTCTTCCTTATAGGCTATAGTAGCTTGATCATGAATGTTGTCATGATAAGGATGAATAGAAGATGTAAGTAAAATGTTTACTACACTAGTAAATTACTAAAGAATGGATTTTTGAAAGAACACCAAACATTTGATGATAGTGATCCACTTCAAAGTGCAAGTCCAAAGGTATTAGTATTTGACTATATACACTTTGTACTATGTGTCATGTGAATGACACCACTATTGATGTTGATATATTCTTTTAAAAGGAAAAAGGAATTGCTGAAAGAGAATCTATAAAATATTTGGCAGAAAAGAAAAAGTTGGAAATGTCCAGCTTAGGTATATAGAAGATATACATGTTATGGTTATATTCCTTGCTTATTAAACAATGTGGTTTATTAGGTATTGGATACCGAATTGGTTGGTATGAAGTGTCATACAAAACAACGCAATTCATGAACTGCAATGGCCTAAGTAACTGGCAAGAGAATAAGTGATGATGTTCATCGAAAACAAATAAAGTGTTATTGTGTTTTTTGTTGTCGTCAAACCTAGCCTTCAAGATTTGTTTTAATAATTGTTATTTTGTTCAGGTATTATGAGAACAATGGTTGTTCAAATAATTACCGTATTCCATAAAGGATGGATGAACTTTTACAAGTCTAGTGGGAGAAATCACATCCATAAACACTATTGCTAAAATGTCGCAAGACAAATGATTGAAAGATCACTTATGAAGTGACATCGCTGTTTTAAATTATATTGGAAAGAAAACATGAATAAACTCCATATTTATGGATTTTTGGAGTCTTTGATTTTGATCAATTGACGCTTGTGAAACTTTCCTCGAGATAATTGAAACTCCGTCCATAGGCCAAAGAGGAACGGATGACTAACTTATTGGATATTATGCATGTTGATGTATATAGTCCATTATATGTAGCCATATGCGATGGATCTTTTTGCTTCATATGCTTTCTCCAGAAATTTAAGTGAATATATCTATATATTTGCTTAATAAGGAAGAAGTATGAAACATTTGAAAATTGTTCAAAGACTTTCAAGATGAAGTGGAAAATCATTGTAACAAGAAAATAAAGAGTTTATGATTCGATCATAAAGGAAGATATTTGAGTTACATGTTTAGCAAAACACCTAAGATTTGAGGAATTGTTCCATGATTTGTGTTTCCCGATAAACCATAGGAGTATGGCATATTCGAGAGATGAAATCAAACCATGTTTGACATGGTGAGATCAAAGGTGTCATTTATAAAACTGCCATTATTTTTTAAGGATTGAAGCTTTAGAGACTACCACTTTTACACTGAAAAGAGCACCATCATGATCCGTTGAAATGACACCATATAAGTTATGGTTTGGGATAAAACCCGAATTGTCTTTTCTTAAATTTTGGTATGCTATGCATAAGTAAAATGTTTATAACCAAAGTCGGATAAGCACGTCTTTGTAGGTTATCCCAAAGAATTTGTTGGGAATTCCTCCATAACACCGAGGACAAAAGAGTTTGTCGCTTGGAATGTCAAGTTTCTTGAGAAGGAACTTTTCGCGAAAATTTAAGTGGGAGGACAATAGAACATTGATAAGGTTGTTAAACCTTAGCAATATGTGCTAAGTAGCGCAGCACCGGAAAGTGTCCCGGTGGCGGCTAAAATGCTCATGGCTCCCGTAATCACAAAGGTTGTGATCTCAGAGATTAGAGTTCCTATTGAACCGTGTGGGTCAGTAAGAATCAAATAGTGTGATTGATAAGCAAGTCATTATTGTTTTGACAATGATGAACCGATTACATGCAAAGAAGCGATGATGGGCCCTGACTCCATAAAATGACTAGAAGTCATAGAATCCGTGATAGTATCCGTACACGAGAAATCAAGTTTCTGAACTTGGAAGACCCTCCGGAAAGGCGTGAAGCCTATCGGTCATGTTTGGATCTATAAACAAATAGACATGGATGTTTAACATCTATGAAATAGTCGACATGTCGGAAAGAAGTTTACGGCAATGTTCAAGGAGTTGACTATGACAAGATTTGCTCTTTCATAGCGATATTTAGTCTTGACGGATCAATGTAGCAACCACTACATATAATTTGATGTATGGTAGTTGAACAAACAAAACAATGTTCTTCTAATAGAATGGTTACCTAGGACGTGTGCAAGACGCGGTCCGAAGGGTTTTGTTAATTCAAAGGGTGCTAAAAGGGCATGCAAACTTCAATAGTTGAAGTAAGCATAGCGGAGTTGGAATCTTCACCATGATGAAACTGTTAAAAGAGTTTAAATTCATCGGAGATGATGAAGATGCTTGCATTTGCAAGAAATTAAGTGGGAGCGTTGAGACATATTTCTAATACATTATGTAGAGAACATATTGTTGATTGGAAATGATGTATCTTGTATTGACACAAGTTAAGAATTTCATTAAAATAAGATTTCGATGAAAGACTTGGGCAAAACCGGAATATTTGGCATCAATATCTATATGGATAGATTGAGGCGCTAATATGGTTATGCCAGACATACATATATGAGATATTGAAAGGGTTCAATATGGAAACAACAAGAAAGGTTCTTGCTACATGGAAAGGATTGTATCAAAATTCAAGTGTTTCAACACTTGGTGAGTAAAATCACATGAAGATTTTGATCGATTATACCGTGATATGTATATATCCAGAATATCCTATGCTCTAAATGTTATGAGCACATACCAGAATGATTCATAAGATGATCATTGGACAATAGTAAAGATATTCTTATGAGCTTTGGAAGAACTAAGAATATATCATGTATAAGTGACAAATAGTTAAAGGTAGTTCATTGTAAAGTGTTACATTGCTACTAGTTTTGTCACAAGATACAAATTAAATTTATCTCAATTTAGACTATGGGTGGCACAATGTAATGGAAAGGATGTTCCATGATGGATTTGGATGAGTTCCAAAGTTGAGACATTGTGACGGATACTACAACAAAAGGCTAAGTATATGACTGCTATAGTAGCAACAAAGGAGGGCATTTGTGTTAAGTAGTTTGTTATCAAACTAGGTGTGGTTCAAAGTGGGATAATACTATGAAAATATATTGTATGACAATAATATCAACATATTTTAACCCGAACGAACTAAAGGTCTCACCAAAGGACCAAATTTATACAATGCCATCTCATTTGAGAATGAGTGATGCGTAGAGACGCAAAGACATGCAAATACACACATACCTGAAAGTGCTAGATCTGGAGATTATGTTAACCACTAGCAACAGCGTATATGCAACACCATAAAGCCATAGGTGTTCAATACGCAAAGTTTTATAAACTAGATTATTGACTCTAGTGCAAGTGGGAGACTGAAGGGAATATGCCCGAGAGGCAATAATAAAGTGGTTATTACCTTATTCCATGTTTATGATAAATGTTTATTTTGCATGCTATAATTGTATTGATTGGAAACGTCAATACATGTGTGTTTAATAAACTAATAAAAGGTTCCTAGTTATGCCTCTATTATAGACTAGCTCGTTGATTAACAAGATGATCAAGGTTTCCTGATCATGGACATTGGATGTTGTTAATAACGAGGTCACAACATTGGTGGAATGATGTGATGAACATTCATACGAAGTATAGCATTACGATCAGAGTCATTATGTTTATATTGCTATAACATCATACGAAGTAATCTTAGTCCTTAGACCATGAGATCATGTTAATTGCTAACACCGGAAGAGTATCTTGATAACATCAAACGTCACACCATAACAGGGTGACTATAAAGGTGGGTTCAATGCTACGAAGGTGTTATGTTGAGGCTCATGGATCAAGAGTGGGATTTGTCCATCCCGATGACGGATAGATATACTCTGGGCCCTCTCGGTGATATCACATTGAAATAGCTTGCAAGCAAGTGATGTGATCACTAGAATGTTACATCACGGGAACGAGAAAAGAGTGCATGTCGGCAACGAGATCAAACTAGGTATGGAGATACCGATAATCGAATCTTGGACATGTAATATATCGCGAGACAAAAGGGATTTAGTTACTAGCGTTAAAGGTTCTCACGATCACAGAAGTCATCGTTGAATGTGTAGGAGTCAGTATGGATCTCCAGGTCCCGCTTCTGATTATTGATCTGAGAGGGGTCTCGATCATGTCTGCATTATTCGCGAACCGTAGGGTGACACACTTAAGGGATACCGACACCATTTGGAGCAAATATGTTTTAGATAAAGATTTAAGAAAGCGTTGTTATTATTTCAATAGACACCGAAACTGTTTCAGGTGAAATTGCTGAAATTAGTTCTGCATGTAATATTGAAATGTTGCAGGGGGTTTTATGTGAATGTTTATTAATTAAAGTAATTAACAAAATTCTGAATAAAATTAATAAAAGAGTTTTATTAAATGAGAGAGCATTAAATTTGTAGAAACTTAATGCATTTAAAGTGGAGACTTTAAAAGAGAATGTGAAGGGGCAATATAATATGGAGGGGTTACCACCACATGAATGGGGGAGGTGAGGAGTCACCCTCCCATGGGCGCCAGCCATGGGGGACGGGTACCCCACATCCTCCTATAAAAGGCCCCCCTCTTCCTCCTTCCTCACACCTCCTCGTGAAGGATCTCTCTCCCCTCTAGTATTATTCCCCATGGTCTCGGATTAGCGAGATACATGTTCCCGGTGGCTTTATCTGGAAAGGAGTTCTTTGCTTCCTGCTTTCTTTGGAGCGAGGGATGGAGGTTGTCAGGGTACCGGACATGTGTGCGATCACGAATGCACCGCTACTTTGCGGTGCTGGACTTGGTGGTGCTGGACTTGCTGGAGCTGGATCTGAAGGACGTGCTGGAGCCGGACCTGCTCGGACTTCCACACGATCTTCAGATCGGCAAGTGTACGACTACATCAACCACGAGTTCCTACTCGTTAACAAAACTTGTTGTCTTCGAGGGTAAGTTCTCGATGGATGTATGTCCACCCGTTGCTTTGTACCTAGTAGATAGATCTTGGCGTATAGTTCTCATCGTAGGATTTTTTTTGTTTTCTATGCTGCCAACCCCAACACTATTGAGAGAACATAGTGGTCATTCTTAGTTTAATGTGGATTGTCCCAATACTTGTTGATTGATTCATAACTTTGATATTTCTTGTTCTTAAACTATTTGTATCTAGTCACCCTTATGAACTTTGAAGGTTTCCTATGCATTTATGTTTTGCTACACTATGAGGGACAAGCTGAATACCATTCTCATTATGTTTTCTATATGTGAAACAAACAAACGTCTTGCAAAGCATTGTTATTCATGAATCTTTTGTTTGTACCTTTTCATGCTACAACATAGTTGCTATGTCTTATTGTTAGAACTATATCGTTCATGCTATGTTAAAGTACTATGATCCTAGCTATCAATGTTTTACAAATACTTTGATCAAGTTTGTGATGGTGCATGTCACGTCCAAAATCATTCTTTATTTTTATCACTTACCTACTCGAGGACGAGCAGGAGTTAAGCTTGAGGATGTTGATACGTTGCAAACGTATCTATAATTTTTGATGTTCCATGCTTGTTTTATATCTACTTTCTTATGTTTTGTCCACACTTTGGAGTATTTTTACACTTTGTTGGACTAACCTATTAACAAGATGCCACAGTGTCAGTTGCCTGTTTTCTGCTATTTTTGGTTCCAGAAAAGTCAGAAAATGAATATTCTCAGAACTGGACGGGACAAAAGCCAAAGTCAATATTTCACCGAGGGGAACACGGAGCCAGAAGACGAGACAGAGAGGGTCCATGGGCCGGCCACACCACCTGGTCGCGCGGCCAGGCCTGCCCCGTGCCTGGGGGTGGTGCCGCCGCCTCGGGCACCCCCTCGGCCTCCCCTTTCGCCTATAATAAGCCTCCGATACAGAAACCCTAAGTACACAATAAAAATTCCACGAAAGAGTCTGTAGCCGCCGTCATCTCCATCCCTATAGATCAGGAGGGATCTGAAGCTCTTCCCGGCACCCTGTCGGAGGGGAGAGATCACCCTGGAGGCCTTCTTCATCACCATGCCTGCCTCCGGTGTGATGCGTGAGTACTTCATCCCTGGACTACGGGTCCATGTAGTAGCTAGATGGTTGGTTCTTCTCCTTTGTGCTACCATGTTTAGATCTTGTGAGCTCCGTTCATGATCAAGATCATCTATTTGTAATCATACATGTTGTGTTTGCGGGGATCCGATGGATAATGAGATACTATTTTAGATTGATTATTGATTCTATCATGTCTTTGTTATTTGTGATCTTGCATGCTCTCCGTTTTTAGTAGCTATCTTGGTCGAGTAGATGCTAGCAACTCCAAGAGGGAGTATTTATGCTCGATAATGGGTTCATGCCTCTATGAATCTAGGGAAGTGACAGAAATCTCTAAGGTACTAGATGTGCTATTGCTACTAGGGAGAAAACAACAATCCTTTGTTCATAGAACAATCGTATTGTTTACTTTACACACTTTGCTTAATGCAATTATCTGTTGCTTGCAACTTAATACTGGAGGGGGTTCGGATGATAACCTGAAGGTGGATTATTAGTCATACATGTAGTTGGATTACGGTCTATGTATAATGTTGTAATGCCCAATCAAATCTCATAGGAGTCAAGATGATTAGTATATGCATGTATGCTTTCTCGATGTTTGTCAATTGCCCCACTGTAATTTGTTCACCCAACATGTCATCTATCTTAAGGAGAATCACCACTAGTGAACTATGGACCCTGGTCCTTTCCTTTACTATCAATCTACAATCTACTATTTATTGTTTTGTGTTTACTTTCTGCAAGCAATTACTATCTTCCACACAATACTTTTAATCCTTTGTTTTCAGCAAAACCGGTGAGATTGACAACCTCATTGTAAGTTGGGGGCAAAGTTCTATGGTTGTGTTGTGCAGGATTCCAAGTTGGAAACAACACCTTGGAGGTGTTTCCTTGCTCCTACTGGTTCGATAACCTTGGTTTCATAATTGAGGGAAAACTTGTTATTGTGGTCATCATACCTTCCTCTTGGGGTTCCCCAACAAGCTCTAATATATTTTGAGCCATCATGAGTCTCGATCACCCTTGATATGCTTCCAAGGATATTATTGACTTGGATCCCACTTGCTATAGAGGCAGACTTGATCTTCATGATTGTTCCTTCATGATCAAAAAATTCACCTCTTTGATGGTCCTTGATCATTGACAATTTCTTGAGCTTGACCTTGGTTTTTATAAACTTGTTCATCTTCTTGGTCTTGCTCAACGGGTTGGGGCTTGGTTCTTGTCCTTCGGTTTGCGAGAGTTCTTCGTCTTGTGGTGCACTTGATGGTTCAACTTGAGTAGAGCTAGGATCTTCTTGAGTTGGGCTTGATCCTCACCCATCAACTTCTTGATCATGGATATGAGATTCGGTGGGCAAGATATGCCCAATTCCCATCCACATGATGACTTGAGAAGGATCTCCATCACCTACATCACGTGGAATAATTTTGCCCTCTTGGGAGCCATTATTCTCCAAAAACTCCACATCACAAGATACTTCAACACAACCATGGGTTTTGATGTAGTATCTATAGGCAGGAGAGTTTTCCGCATAACCAACAAAGATACCCTCTATAGTTCTAGAGTCGAATTTACTGAGTTTTTCTTTCTTGTTCTTGACGAGGCACTTGCACTCAAAGACACGGAAATAGTGGATGTTGGGCTTGTTCTTTGTGAGAATCTCGTACGGAGATTGTCAAAGGGAGCTCAGAGGAAGAGCCGGTTCGATTAGTGAACCGTGGTATCACCAGCTTCTCCCCAAAAGTTGTGAGGTGACTTGAACTCACTCAACATTGTTCTTACCATATCGATGATTGTTTGGTTCTTCCTTTCAACAACACCATTTTGTTGAGGGGTATAGGGAGCTGAGAATTCATGCTTGACTCCCTCATCTTGAACGAAGTCTTTCATGGTGTAGTTCTTGAATTCGGTGCCATTGTTGGTCCTAATGGTCTTGATCTCCACTTCATGCTAACATTGAGCTTGCTTAGCAAAGACCATGAATTCCTTGTAGGTCTCATCCTTGGACTTGAGAAGGAAGACCCAAGTATACCTTGAATAGTCATCAACAATGACAAGACATACTTCCTTCCACCAAGAAAGTCATATGTTGATGGCCCGAAGAGATCCAACTGGAGGAGCTCCAATGGTCTTGAGGTGGCCACCTTGGTTATGGATGGATGACTCTTTCCATGTTGCTTCCCAGAGATGCAAGCAGTACACACACGATCTCTCTCAAAATAGACATTGGTTAATCCAACAATATGCTCACCCATTAGGAGTAGTTTAAGATTTCTCATGTTGACGTGGACAAGGTGGCGATGCAAAGCCATCCCTCGTAAACCTTGGACATTAGACATGTAGGAAGAGATGGGCTCTCTTTCGAGAGATCAACCACATAAAGGTCGTATTACACATATCCAACAAAGACCAAACTGAGATTATCACTCCTAAATACTTTCACAAATATTCTAGAAAAATAGGAATCATAACCAACATTCGCAAGATGTTTGATTGAAAGCAAGTTGTAGCCAAGGTTCTAAACACGCATGAAGGTCTCTAGGATCAAGGCCTTGGAGACCACCAACTTGTCGTAACCTAGACCTTTCCTTTAGAGTTGTCCCAAAAAGTAACGTTGAATAGACATCATGAATAATTGGTCAAGCGCATTTCTACGTCCGGTCATATGATTGGTGCATCCACTATCAAAACACCCATTTGAACCACCAGAGGCATACCCCTTGGAGCTCCTTGCCATAAGGCAAGAGCCGACAACCTTGGGGGTAGGAGATTCATCAGGTTAGTCCTTGGCAAAGTCATAGGTGAGTAGTGACCCGGGTTTGATATAACCCAAACTAGCCACACCCACGACTGCCTCATCATCCCCACACCCCGCGTCACATGTGTCCTTGGAGCTTCTTGCCATAAGGAAAGTGTCGGTGACCTTGGGAGTAGTGGAGTCATTTGCGTAGTCCTTGGTGTAGTCATATGTGAATAGTGACCTAGGTTCGGCAAATGCCAAACCAACCACTCCCACAACCTTCTCCTCATCTTCACTCTCTGCACTGGATATGTACTCTTGGCCTAGGAAGCCTTTGCCATCACGCTTCTTGTTCCTCTTGTATCTTTTGTTGATCGGATTTGGCTTCAATTGGCTTGGAGCCCTCTTCATACTTTGGCTTTTTAAGCCTCTTCTCATATGGGCACTTGTCGAAAAAGTGATCCAATTCATCACTATTGTAGCAAGTCCTCTTCTTCTCACTTGGTCTGGATGAGCTTCTCCTTCTTCGGAACTTCAAGTTCTCGGTGAAGAGTGCGAGTTCAGAGAGCATCTCATCAACTCCATCACTACCATTATCTTCTTCACTTGCAACATCTTCTAGAACATGCTTGGCCTTCAAAGCTAGGGAATGAGGAGTCCCAATGGCATGGTTAATCTCCTTGATCTGTTGTCCCTCATCGTCCAAATTATCCATGGCAACAAGATATGATAATAGATCATCGGGAGAAAAATGGCGAGCTGAATCTAGGAGCTACAAGTTCAAGGCAAGTTGTTTATCGGTGGCTACGATCATGGAGATAATCTTGGACTTGATGAGCTCATCATTCAAGTTGAACCCACCATCATAGTTGTCACTATTGGAAATATGCCCTAGAGACAAATAGTAGTAAGGACTATTATCATATTTCATATAGTTTATGATTAAGTTTTATACCATGCTATAACTGTATTGAGTGGAAACATCAATACACGTGTGATATACAAACAACCAGGGGTTCCTAGTGAAACTCTAGTCACTGGTTCATTGGTCAACATATGATCATGTTTCCTGATCATGTGGCATTTATGCCAGTTGGAAATGAGGTCATCTCATTCTGAGAATGAGATGTGAACCAATACCCAACCTAAACATCGTGACCCGATCATGTCATGAAGTTCAAGTTAGGATGATTAGAAATGGATCCTCGTAGACTATTCCTTAGACCGTGAGGCTATATCAATCACTGTCTCCCGAGAGTGCTTAGATAGCATCAAACGCCATCTGGTAATACAGTGGTTATAAAGGTGTGTTCAGGTACTCGAAGGAAACCATAGAGGCAATATATGTCAAGCGCGGGATTTGTCCGTCCATGTGACAGGAAGATACTCAAGGGCCCACTCGGAGAGGTTATATCCAATAGCCGCGCATCATGTGATTTGATCACGGGGATATCGCTTGTCGGAACGAGTCAAGTAGCATTGTTCAGTAACGAGATTGAACACGACATGGTGATGTCATTGATCAGATCTCGGGCAATGCAAGTATCGAGTGACAAAGGGAATAAGACACGACTGTCCCGGTTCAAACGACGAAAGATCTCCGTGGAACGCACATGGGTCACATGGCCATCCAGGTCCCTCTATTGATCATTGGTGCGGGAGTGTCCCGACCATGTCTGGAGTGTTCCCGAACCGTGGGGTATCACGCTTAAGGGCTTGATGATGCTTAGAGAGTGTTTATAGGATCGGTGGAATCATCGAAGAAGAGTAGGGAGAAAACCGGAAGGGTTTCGGTAAGTCCAGAGGATGTTCGGAGTGGAGGTGTTCCATAGCCACGGAGGTTGAATAATATGTGAATGAATGTTAAATGTTGATTTAATCATTTATTCATAATTATTTAATAAAGAGAAAATCAATTTAAATGGTCAAAGGCTTAATGGGCCAATTTCCGGAGGGAGAGGGCCCATTAGGGGAAAGGAGAGAGGGAGAGGGGCCAAGGGGGTGGCCGGATGGGCCTAGCCCCCCCTGCGCGGGGCCCACTAGGGTGGCCGACGGCCACCCCTCCCCCCTCCTCTCCTTTAGTCCCACCCTGGGACTTTGAGGGAGGTAGTACCTCCCCTCCTCCTATATATAGTGGGGGTATTTGGCCAAATTAAATACACCAATAATCAATAAAGGTCTTCTCACTTTTGGGAGGACCTCCAAATGATATTTTCTCCTCCCCCTCTCTCTCTCGTGACCGTGGTCCCAAGTCTGGACTGCGCAAGCGAGAGACATCTTCACAGTGGAGCACCGTCGCGCTGCGGGATTCAGATCCGGGAGCTCTACTTCCACAACTGCTGCTGGATCGGGGAAGCGGGAGTCATCGTCAGGCACCGGACGTGTGTAACTCCCCGCGAGGTGTCTCACTTGAGGCACTCAAGTCGTTGGATCCAAGAAGCGCAAGGACTTCATCACAACCTTGAGGTCGGCTTCGGTTCGTCTACATCAACCACGCTCTCCTAAGCGTTGACAACGTTTTTCGGTCTTCAAGGGTAAGTTCACGAAAATCCCCTCTCATTACTGTATTACTAATAGATAGGTCCTGGCAGCTTGATGGCTCAATGCACGGCGCCTAGAAAATGTGTTGATGGCTCGTGGTTGATGTAGAGCTCGTTGGGAACCCCAAGAGGAAGGTATGATGAGCACGTGACAAGTTTCCTCGTTATGAAACCAAGGTTTAATCGAACCCGTAGGAGCAAGGAAACACCCCAAAGGTGTTACTAGCTCAGCTTTGGCGGCGCACTACGGTGCTAGTAGCAACGTGGAGACCTCACAACACAACCACGTAACTTTGTCCCCAACTTGCGATGAGGTTGTCAATCTCACCGTGTTTTGCGGAAAACAAAGGATTAAACGTATCAAATGGAAAGAAGTAAAAGTTTGCAGAAAGTAAACACAAAGCAGTAAACAGTTGTAGATTGTATGTAAAGTAAAAGGACCGGGATCCATAGTTCACTAGAGGTGGCTCTCCTTAGATAGATAACATGCTAGGTGAACAAATTACAGCGGGGCAATTGACAAACACCGAGAAAGCAATACATGCATATACTAATCATCTTGACTCCTTTGAGACTTGATTGGGCATTACAACATAATACATAGACCGCCATCCAACTGCATCCATGACTAATAATCCACCTTCAGGTTATCATCCGAACCCCTCGGTATTAAGTTGCAAGCAGCAGTTATTGCTTTACTGACTGCGTGTAAAGTAAACAATACAATTGTTCTATGAACAAAGGATCGTTGTTTTCTCCCTAGTAGCAACAAAGACATCTAGTACCTTAGAGATTTCTGTCACTTCCCAGTTACGGAGGCATGAACCCACTATCGAGCATAAATACTAACTCTTGGAGTTGCTAGCATCTACTTGGCCAAGATAGCTACTAACAACGGAAAGCATGCAAGATCTCAAATAACAAAGACATGATAGAATCGATAATCAATCTGAAATAGCATCTCAATATCCATCGGATCCCCGCAAACACAACATGTATGGATTACAAATAGATGATCTTGATCATGAATGGAGCTCACAAGATCTAAACATGAAAGCATAAAGGAGGAGAAACAAACCATCTAGCTACTACATGGATCCGTAGTCCAAGGATGAACTACTCACGCATCACACCGGAGGCTTGCATGGTGATGAAGAAGGCCTCCAGGGTGAATTCCCCTCTCCGGCAGGGTGCCAGGAAGAGCTTCAGATCCCCCCCGATATAGGGACAGAGACGACGGAGGCTACAGACTCTTTCGTGGATTTTTGATCGGGTACTTAGGGTTTTCGTCTCGAGGGCAACTTATAGGTGGAAGGAGAGGCCGAGGGGGTGCTGGGGTCAGCTAGACCACCCCCTGGCGCGGGCCAGGCCTGGCCGCGTGGCCAGGTGGTGTGGCCAGCCCCCAACCCTTCTTCCTCTCGTATTCTGGCACTTGATCCCTTCCAGAAAAATAGGCACTTTGGCTTTTGTCCCGTCCAATTCCGAGAATATTCATTTTCTGACTTTCCTGGAACCAAAAACAATGAGAAAAGCAGGCTGACCGTGGCTCTTGTTAATAGGTTAGTCCAAGAAATCATAATAAAAGTACTCCAAAGTTGGAACAAAACACAAGAAAGTGGATAAAACTAAGCATGGAACATCAAAAATTATAGATACATTTGCAATGTATCACAGCTTCAGGGGTTCAGGGGCGTAGAGTAAAATTTATTGTTTTCATACGCGGAACCCCTACAGTGGTATCAGAGCTAGATCTATGCGTAGTAATTCTAGTACGGGTAGAACACACGAGATGTAGCGTGTGGGCGTTGATCTTTTAGTTGGTACCCTCCCACGTTTACTTGTGTATACCATAGTAATGCTTTATGAAGCGGCCCCCAACCAACTTTACGCGTTCATTCGCGAGACTGGTCCACGCTTGACATACGGCTTGTATCGTATAAAGTGGCTTAGGGGGGTGTCTGTCTCTCTTGCATTAGTTGGTATACCATTTGCAACGGAGGGCCCCTAAAGGGGTGTAGTAGAGACAACTTCTTGATCAACGTTGTGCTAAAAGTTTGTAGGTAAGAATGGTTCTTGTGCGAAAGCCCATTCAGCCACGTAAAACATGGAAAGATAAAGTAGAGGCGTCTAACTTTGTTTTGCATGATGTGTACATGAGGCCTGCATACTTCCTGGATAACTGGATGACGGGCTCTTTCGCAAACCATGTTGTGCTCCGATCCCTGCCACCAAGCTACCAAGCACAAGTCAGGACATGCGTAATGAGGGGCGACGCGGAATCAATGGAGTTCCACCAGTTCGTGACACATCTCAGGAATGTGCTGGTTGAACCAGATGTCGCCCAGGTCATCAATGACAAAGGTATATATTTGATATACAGTTTTATAAATGTTATAATCTTGCAAACATATTTGCAGTGTTAAGTATATTTGATACTTGTTCTGTTTTGCTGAAAACAGGTCCTTCTGCATGAGAGGTGCTTGCTGGAGAGGAGGTGACGTTGCGTGTTGATGGCGAGCATGATGATGATGGCTGATGACACTCTCCCTCGACATTTATCATTTAGTTTATGTTTTAGGATGATTATTGCAATCAAGAGATTGTGAACTTCTTTAGTGTGTCTCACACTTCGTGAGACGGTTATTCATATGAGTTTGTAACTATAAGTTGTTCCATGTTTATGAATGATTTCTATTCGTGTTCATATCTTGTTTGATTATGTGTGAATTATCCTTGTTGTTTGAAACTAATTGATAATGCATGAACATTTGTAAAACATTAAAATGCCTTGTTTAAAATACCCAACTTAATGATATGTTCATTAATGAATGAAAAACCATTGTTTAAATTCAAAGTTATGTGATAATATGTGAAAGTCATTCGATTTCTTATCACACATAAATCATGCCTAAGTTCGGCAAATTAACTTGAACACCGTGTAGTATTTGAATACAAAGTGTTTAAAGAATTGTTAAAAGTAAATACATATTCGATGTATTGTGTTTTAACGAAAATGGTAATTATCATTAAATGATTGTTTAAATGTGTAAAGTAGTTTACCAAAGGAAACATGAATATGAAACTATTCATGTTTCCTTTGGTAAATGCTTTTCGGTCTTCAAGGGTAAGTTCACGAAAAGCCCCTCCCGTTACTGTATTACTAATAGATAGGTCCTGGCAGCTTCAGGGGTTCAGGGGCGTAGAGTAAAATCTATTGTTTTCATACGCAGAACCCCTACAGTCACAGCCAAGACCACTAATATTCACATGGAGGGCAACAAGTCTTTTGTATGCTTCCGTGATGGACTCACCATCACGGTTCATGAACATGTTGATTTCTGACTTGGCGGCTTCATACTTGGATATTTGGATAAGAGATGTTCCCTCTCTGAGAATGACAATCCTATCCCAAAGTTCTTTCACGGTGTGCATGTCACTAACTTGATCATGGAGAGTGCGGTGAATGGCAATCCTTATCTTGTCACAAGACGTTGCATTTAGCTGATGGTCATAGTGCTCTCCCTAGGCGAGGTCATTGGGGTCATGTGGATCGAAGACTTTTCACACAATATCCTAAAGCTCTACACTGCAGCTACGAAGACGAGATTCCACAGTAGCTTTACAATGAGAGAAGTGAGTTCCATCATAATGGGGTGCGAGACCTGAACCATGAATACGAGGCATGATGTCCTTTTGTTTAGGATATATATACAGAAATTATTAGGAGGCATAGAGACTTTCGTCGGGTCACTCTCATTAGAGGACTCATTCATGGTCTCCTTACCGGTTTCCATTGGCCTCCCATGAGGTACTACCGAAGGTCCGGCGAAAATGGGCCCCTCGCCAATCCCCGTAAAACATCCTTCATGGAAACTTATTCAAGCAAGGAGATTGGAATCCTCCTTATACTTTTCACGAGCACTTTTGTCAAAGAGTTCATGTATCTCCTTGACCGAATAAGTCTTATCCTCATCCTCATTGGAGAAAACCATCTTTTCTCTTAGGCGGTGAAGCCCTTAAAAGAGCCCTAGGCTCTGATACCAATTGAAAGTGTAAGATAGTTTACCTAGAGGGGGTGAATAGGTTTCTACAAATTTCTTTATAATATTTTGCAAGTTTTAGGCTTTGCGGAATATAAGTGTGTCTAAATGCAAACTATACAAGGCAACATAGATGATGCTACAAGATACTTAAAGCACGAAGGCTATCACAAGATAAACGACAAATGTAAGAGATTCGGTTAAGGGATAACCGAAGCATGCCGAGACGAAGATGAATTCCCGTGTTCACTCCCTTTGGGAAGGGAGCAACAAGATACTTCAAGCACGAAGGCTATTACAATATAAACAACACATGTAAGATATTCAGTTAAGGGATAATCAAAGCACGCAGAGATGAAGATGAATTCCCGTGTTCACTCCCTTTGGGAAGGGAGCTACATCATGTTGGAGAGGTGTGAGGTCCCACGAAGGATTCCCCAATGTCACGAAGGCTCACCTTCTTCTATGAGCCTATTCCATGAAGGAATAGCTCACTTACTCGTGGTAGAATTTAAGGTAGTCTCCAAACCCTTACAAAATTTCCACGGAGAAAATCACAAGACGAATGCCTTCGGGCGACCCTAGCCACCTAGGGTTTCCCACAAACCCACAAGTAACAATAAAACTAAATGAACTCAAGGGATAATGAACTTTGGCTTGGTGGAAACATAGATCAAGACCTCCTATTGCTTTCTACCAAAGGGATTTGGAATTGGTTGGGTAGAATGGGAGATCCTCAAGAAATTGTGTTTTCTCAAAGTGGGGAGAGAGAGCTTCAAGTATGAATGATTGAATGAATGACTAACCAGATCAAGGTGGAAGAAGGGGTATATATACCCTAGGGAGAAATCTAGCCATTTCAGGCAATTCTGCAAGAACCTGGTTTCAAGTTTGGTCTCACCGGACCACAGACCGGACGGTCCAATTCCCAGTTCGGTCCACCGGTCCCAGACCGGAACTCGTCAGTATACTTAGTTTGGAAAGACCCGATATTAAAAACGGACTGCCCCGATCCACACGTTGGTGTACCGGTACTACCACCGGACCACCCGGTTTGGTGGCCAGTCCACCGCTCTGCACACCGGATCCTACAGAAACACCTCAAAAGATAGTTCTCCCTCTCCTCTCTCTTTGGTGATGAAACAAGTGGGTGTATAGGATGTGTTTATGGCTTAGGAATTCATCCCCAACAATCTCATCACGAATACCCTTATTAATAGTGAGGAGTTCCTAAAAGACTCAAGTTACATAATGAAGCAAAACTCTGGCACAAAGCTTTGTTATCGAAATGGGGGGTCTCTGACGATCTCCCAACACACCCTCGGACTAAAGCCTATGTAAGACACTAGTAGGCAACATTAGTCCGCTCTAACTATGGTGTCATTGTCAACCAAAAACAGTAGAGGGTAAAATACCCTTAGAACTTGACTCAGTATAAACAATGACGGTTAAAGGGGAGAAAAGAGATGTGTAACATCTGCTATGACTTGGTCATAGTTTCTTCCATATAACTATATTGTGTACTCAATATAATAGTCCGTGGTTAGAAAGAGCAAGTTCTTAGATGTAAACAACATGTGCTCAGAAGCAAATTCTGAATGAACCACTAGACCAAAGTTGAGTTAATCCTTGAAATCTGTCAGAGGTGTGGTTGGAGATAGATATTGCAGTTAGATGCAATTTCAGCTAGGATGTACATAGATACAGTATAATTATTTTGTCTTAAAAGAAGTTCGACTTCAACTAAGTGTGTTTTCCTGTATACATGACAACCGTGAAAGTTCATTTTGACTGATCAATTGTCATGGTAGATACTGGAAAACAAAAGTCTTACTCTATCACCAAAATACTTTGACACATTATGAGATAATGGTGGAAATGTCAAATAGGTGACATTAACAATTTGCAAATAACATAAGTGAAAGTGCAACGGACGTCGCCTAGAGGGGGTGAATAGGCTTTTAAAATTATTATGGTTTAAGCTCTAATAAATGCAGAATAAAACTAACTTTTAATTTATAGAGCAGAAAACCTATATACACTAGGTTTCCCCTATGTGCACCAACAACCTATGCTAAGCAAAACAAGCAACAAGATGATAACAATATATAAAACTTCAAGCACGAAGGCTATCACAATGTAAAATACATAAGTAAAGGGGTTCGGTTGAGAGATAACTGATGTACACGGAGACGATGATTTTTATCCCGAAGTTCACTTCTAGAGAAGCAACGTCACTGTTGGAGAGGTGCGATGGTGCAATGCTCTTAGAACGCCACAAATGGCTCACCTAAGGGCATGGTGGCTCGATGCTCACTGAACGCCACACAAGGCCTCACCCCAAGATGCAAGGGCACGCAACACACGAATACCACAACAGGCTCAACCTATTATCCCGAGCGCGCACCACAAAAGGCGGGCACTCGATCCACTATGGGACACTTGAGGGCGGTCACCAAACCCGTACAAGGTTAGGGCAATCTCCACAACTCTATTGGAGGCTCCCAACAACAAACCTACAAAAGGAAACAACTTGAGACTTCTCCACAACTCAACTGGAGGCTCCCAACAACAAAGCCACAAAAGGAAACAACTTGAGACTTATCCACAACTCAATTGGAGGCTGTAAGAAGTTAACACATCAACCATACAACCGTTTAGGTTTCCAAGAACCCAAGAGTAACAAGCCCACAAGCTTGTTCTCGCCGAATCTCCGAGGAGAACTAAAACCTATGAACCAAATGCAAGTCCTTCACTCTCAAATTCCACCAAAGCTACAAAAGCCATTGGGGGAATAAGAGAGTAAGAACACAAGAGGAGAACACAAAACTCTCCAAGATCTAGATCTCAAGGATTCCTTCACAAAAAAGGGATTTGGTTTGGTGGAGTTGTAGATCTAGATCTCCTCTCTCAAATCCCTCAAAAAGATGCAAGAATCATAGGAGGGGGAAGGGAGAGGGCAAGCTCTTCAAGGTCAACAATGGAGGGGATATATAGTTAAAAACGGACCAAAATAACTAATTCCCAGAAGGGGAAGAGGGGCCCCTTTTAAAGGGATCCCAGATCTGACCGTTTGGGTCAAATTGTGACCCTGGTCGGTACTATCAGTGGGTGGGCGGAACTACTGCTAATACCCATCCAATGGTCAAAACACAACGACACGAAAGGGAGAAGACGATCCTAGCCGGTACTTCCACCGGTGCACTCGTACTACCGGCGCGGATGGTACTACCACCTTTACTTCCGACCAAAGTTCCGTCAAATAGCACTCAACAAATAGAGAGGTTACTGAACTGAAATTAGGATGAGCGGAAGTAGCCCTAGTACTTACCCCGGTACTACCAGCGACAAATATTCCCTAGCGTTACTACCGGTGGCTCGCCGAAACTTCCTCCCATGGAAACTTCAGAACCAAAATTGCAATAACTTTCGCATCCAAACTCCAAAAGAGATGAAACCATTTTTGTTGGAAAGATAATGACGAGTAGAATCCAACAAAAAGATTGGTATCACCGAGGGAGAAAATACCATGAATATATATATGTGAGATATATCCCAAGGTGTGGAGCCAGAAAACCCGCAAGATAAAAAACGAATAAGATATATCAAGGAAATCCGTTTTTTGATGAACTAGAGATTGTTATGAAGATAACCACAAATTCTAGATCCTCACATGGACAAGATCAAAATAACAACCAAGAAATATGACACAAGAATGCAAAGGTTTGAGCTCTCTCCAAAAGATGCAATCGATTCACCCACTCGAGAGCCCCTCTTGATAGTATGACTATATATATCCTAAACCCGGTCTCCCAACACTACAAGAGACTGATAAAATGGAAAACCTATCAAGATCATACCTTTGCCTTGAGCATCCCACTTGATCTAGATGTAGTCGATCTTGTCTCCTTCAAGATGGAACACCTTTCTTGATTGCACTTTCTCGCGCTTTTCTTGGTGAAGACTTGCAACTTGCTCCCCCATACTACTTGGGGAAACCACTTCTTTGAACTTGTCTTCATAACACCAAGATCATCGAGGATGGAAAGCTTTAAGCATAAGATCTTCTAGAGATGGCGCATCTTGAGCTTGCACTTCATTTCTTGATGATGTCTTCAAGATAGCCATGAGGAGATCCATCTTCTTCTTCAAGACACTCTTGATCTTCTTCTTCTACATGATTCCAATAGGCACAAAGCCCTTGGACATGTCTTCTTCTTAATTTTTGAACCTTGAAACCAACACTTGATTCAAGCGATGCCAATGGACAAACCTACAAGTGAAACTCAATTTACACATTAGTCCATAGAGATTTTCATTAATTACCAAAACCAGACATGGGGGCATACATGCCATTTCAATAAGGATTTGTAATATATATCGAAAGGGCATAAGGGTTTCTCCATGAGCATGCATGATAAATAAACACATGTGATGTGGTTTCATGATTAGTAAAAAGTTCCAAGTAGATTATTTGTACTCTAGTGCAAGTGGGAGACTAAAGGACATATGCCCTAGAGGCAAATAATAAAGGTGGTTATTATCTTATCTCAATAAGTTCATAATAGTTTAGTATCATGCTATAACTATATCAAGCGGAAATATTGATACATGTGTGATATTAGATAGACCATAGTCCCTAGTAGCCTCTATTTAACTAATTAATTGGGCAATTGATGATCAAGGTTTCCCGATCATGGTCCATTTATGCCGATTGACAATGAAGTAATATCATTGGTGAATGATGTGATGGACATTACCCAAAGTAAGCATTGCAGCACAATCAAGTCATAAGTTCATCGTTGCAATAGTTAGAAGCGTAGTATCCATCTACTTTGACCGTGAGAGCATATTAATCACTATCACCCAAGGCTGCTTTAACTATATCAAATGTCATGACCATATCCGGGTGGCTATAAAGATGTATGTTAGGTATTCCAGATGAATAGTTGAGGCATATGCATCAAGATCGGGATTTGTTCACCTGCGTGACAAGAAAGATACACTAGGCTCACTCAGTGAGATTACATCCATAAATGTTGCACAACATGTGACTAGGTCACGAGGATGGAATATCACGAAATGAGTAAAACTACACTTGTCGGTAACGAGGTTGAACATGGTATTGGATACCGATGATCAGATCTTGGAGAAGTCATGTATCGAAGTAACAAAGGGAATTGGGCTCGACGTTTATGGTTCAAATGACAACATGCATCGTGGAATGCACATGGGTGATTATGGGCATCCCAGTCCCTCTAATGATCATTGATCCAAGAGAAAACTTTGGATCATGTCTGTGATGTTTCCGGGCCGAAGGGGTAACATACATAAGGGTACAATGATATTTGTAGATATTTAGGTAGAACGAAATCAACAAAGTATGAAAGAGAGAACTCTAGAATTGGTTTGATGAGAGAACGCCAAAAAAGTTCCAAAGAGGATCCAAAGTTGTTAGGAGAAGGAAACAAGCCGAAAGGTGTTTCGGGTTAATAGAGATTTATAATATGCATTTTTCATGTTAATTGCAAATTCATATATATTAAATAACTATTTTAAATTAATATTTTTGGGGGCAACTTCCTCTATTGGGCCAAATCCTAGAGGGAAAGGGTCAGAGGGAAGCCACCCTAGAGGGAAGCAAATAGGCGACGGCCTAGCCGGGCACTAGCGAGCATGGTGCGGCGGGAGCTGGCGGGCCGCCAGGGTGCAGCCCACCTAGCCAAGCCACAACTGTCACGTGCGCCAACGGGCCATGGGCGCTGGGCCGGCACGAGAGCATACCCGGCCACCAGTTGCAGCCTAGCTGGTTGCTCCCTCCTCCTCTCCTTTTTCCCTTTTACCTTTCGTCCCACCATGGGACTTTAGGAAAGGGAGTCATCCCATTTCCCCTATATAAAAAGGGGCATGGGGTGAGAATATACACACCAACAATTGGGATTTTCTCTGAGGAATTTTCCTCGGAGAAATTTCCTCCCTCTCTCTTTCTCTCCCACTTGCAACTACGGCCACCTGATAGGGCTATGCGGGCAAAAGGAGTACTTTGTTGTGGCACAAGGAGGTGCTGCGGATATTCCAAGCCGAAGATCTACTACCACACTCTCGGTAGGGATCAGGGAACCAGAAGTCGTCATCGTACACCATATGTGTGCGAAACCTCGAGGGTGTTGCTGTTAGTGGCACCAGGGTTATTGTGCAAGGACCTTGGGTGACTTGCGAGGAGCTGCGTGACCTTGAGGTATACGGTATCGACTACCTCATCCACGTTCCTCTCAGAATGTTAACGCTTTTGTTCTACAAGAGTAAGTTACTGAAACCTCCTTTGTTACAGCTTTACTCATAGATAGATCCTGGATAGGTGCACTCTATCATAGAAATTTTTGTTTTCTACCATAGAACCCCTTCACTTTATGCCTAGTGGGCCTACCTGGGGCCTATGACTCTATTACTAGCCCAGAGCCACATTTGAGCACGGAGATTGCACGGTCCACACCCTGCCAAGTTGTTGTAGAGGAAGTGAGTCGAACTTCTCTTGAGAAAGTGATCTGGTGGTGTGGTACTGATGCATACAAAATGCATACCTGGACTTTGTAGTTTATTGATACACATTCCCACATATTTGCAACTTATATGATGTTATATCCATGTTTTACATTGATTTATGGGGATTTACCAATTATCCCCTTTATTTGATTTACAACTCGCGGACCAGGAAAACCCTGTTTCGCGTATTTTTATCTTCCAAGGACCTAAACAAAGTCAAATAGCCCGGGAATTTTCCGAGGAGTATTTTTTCGCAAAGAAAAGCATCTGGATCACAAAAATCACTAGAGGGGAGGCCCAATCGAGAACCAGTGGCTATAGCCATCCTACCAGGCCGCGCCACCATGGTTTGTTCCCTCCTCGAGCCTCCGCATCCATCCATCTTCATCTCAGCCTTGAAGCCTTGACCTAAAAATTCCTATAAAAAGACCCCTCGGGACTATCTCGGAGGAGGTGGTGCAGAAAGATGGAAGCATTGAAACAAAGACAAAACTAGCGAAGATTGGAGGGGGAACACCGCTAGAGCCACCGTCGGTCGGGTCTCTACCTTTTGTAACATCTTCGGATTCATCAGCATGATGAAGAGGGAGTTGTCCACCTCTAGACTATGGGTGTATGGAAGTATCTTGATCTATTTCTCTCTTGATCTATCATTGTTCTAGTACCATATGAGCTAACCAACATGATTATGATCATCTATGTAATTTCTATATGGTGGATCTTTATTCTATGAGTTGATATTTGAGATTGGAATTCTATTACATGTGCGATGTATTGGTAGATGCATATTATATACCCCATTCTTTAGTACTTGTTTTGATCCAACATGTATGAGAGGGCATGTGTGGGGAACATGTGTATTAATTGGAGTAGCATGGTGGTGGTGATTGGATAGTGACGTCAAAATTTAAGATCTACTATGGTTTTTACGTTTTGTTTTGTTACCTCACTAAAGATAAAGTGAATGCATGTGTTAATATCATCTAGTGACATCCTAGATGATCTTGTTTGTTCAAGGTAGCACATATGTTATCCAAACACCACATTAATGTACCTAAGGATGTACTATGTTTGTTCTTAATTCTAGATTGCATGGAGCGTTCCCTTACTTGAGGAGTATAAGTAACATGTGTTGCACCATCTGTAAAATAGGAATTGATGCCCATATAAATGCTTATCATACACATAATAAAGTTTCATCAATATTGTATTGCTTATGAACTGTTTTATGTCCATTACACTTTATAAGAGAATAGACAAGTGAACTCATCAACCCCTGTCAAACTTTTATTATAAGAAACAACTTTTAGTTATTTTTATATTTGCTGCACCAATTAAATCTTAAAACACAAAAACACTTTTACTATTAGCAAACACAAACAAAACCCCCCAAAGACCTTTAACTTATTGTTTTTACTTTCTTGTATACTTATAGATTATGTTACTTTTATTTATTTATAGTTTATTTTAGTTGTACTAATACAAAACCTTATGCTTGACAACCACACGATGGAGTTGGGGCACAAGGCAAATACTTTGTTTTGTAGGTTGCTTGAAGAAGAAAATAGGAGAAATCTCTAAGTGATTCCTCGAGAGTTCAATATAAACCCTCGAGTTACCCTTGTGAGGAAAAGACGCTTGCTACACCACTCTGCACTTGGAGTCCCAACGAGTTGGTATATACAGAGTTATTGCCACCAGGCACTCTCATTAATTTCCTTCTTTGTTCATGAAGGCACTAATACTTTTAAGCAAGCAGAAAATCATTTTACAACATGTTAACCGACAGTTGCTCGTCCGTGTGTTGATAAATAATACGAAGAGGGGGAATCCTTGATGAGCATGGTGTGGAACCTGAAACGGCTTCATGAGAAAAATAACTCTCATTCTTTTTAAGTGCATGATTCCTTAGCTTCTCCACATCTCATGACAGTCGTCTTCACCCTCCTTTTCCAGATTCTCTCATTCGAGCTTCCTTTGCCCTAAAATGTTGTCGGGGGAGAGACATAGCTCATCTCTTGAAAGGAGGGAGGAGGAAGGTCTCCGAGTCAAAATCGAAGGCAGGAGTGAGCTTCTTGAATCCTCCTCCGAGATGGATGGGGACGAGGACGAGGTTATGGAGGCACCTGCTTCCAACGGTGACTTTTCACTTGCTCGGCTATCAATGGTGAGTAATGTTTTTTTATTACTTTCACTCGTCCTGCCGTTGGATGCGAACCCGAATGAACGGTAAAAAATGTGTTAGACTTCTTGGACTGAGTTGGGTTGCAACACACATCCACGAGGAGGGAGATGACCCAACATAACCTTGACGACGAGCTCGTAAAGGTACGTCATGGACGAGATGGACGAGCTGTCAGCTGTGAGGCTGCAGTGCCGATGCCGATCGAGATTTTGTTAACAAATTGTCACCTCACGTCTCTCCCCATAATATCTGGTGGAGTCTACGCTGCACGTTCTAGTACTACTAGTATCTTACCAGTTGACGTACGTGCGGTGTAGTAGTAAAGTAAGGTGGAACTAATCATACGGGAGTATCTACAGCGAGCACGCGGGACCCACTCGCCCCACCGAGCAACTAATCGTTTTCTAGCTTCGCCTAAACGCATCCGTTGGAGTAGTTTACAGTTAGCTGTCACCTGATTAACCTCTCCTCGTCAGGACAACAATAATGCACGTACGGACAGATCGAGCGCCGCGGTGTTGTTTGGTTTGGGGCCGGTTAGCCGACCGATCGGGGACGGAATCACGGCGGGTCGCTGGCGAACGAGGCTGGAAGGCACGCACAGGACACTCGCCGCCGTCGCCTTGCGATCATTGAGGCGGTGGTGGTGGTGGCCGGTAGACACTAGCTAGCGGTAGTGCGCCGGACGGCCGGAATGAATGGAATCCGCACCGGCCGGCGAGAGCTAGCGAAAAGGCGAGGGGGATCACATCACATGGTGGGAGCCCATGAAAGTTTGGCCGATCGCCCAGCCCCAGATACGGAGGGTGGCCTCGGATTCCGCGTTGGCTACTATAGTTCTAGCTAGCTACAGTACCTCCTGTTTAGTTGGGTTGGGCTCTGTGTGATGCCGTCTCGGTTACGTGAACCGAGTCGCTGCACCGCTGAGAGCAAGGTTAATAATACATCTCGCTGCCGGCTGTATACCTATGTCACGTCATCTATAGCTAACATAAAAGCCCATCCATACAATAGACTAGCTATTAGATTGACTATTAGTGAACTTTAATTAAGATTTATTTCTTTAAAGCACACATGCTATTGGATTTAGGCTGCATGTAAAGACTTTTTCTCTCGGCCTCTGTGCTAGAGCCGGCTACACGTGAAGCACCCGCTTTCCTCTCTCCTCTTTTCTCTCTTCCATCTAGGCTTTTAAATGACATGATACCTCCTATAGCCTCATGACTAGGCTTATTGTACTGCTCTGAGCCTGAGCATGGAGCCGGCTGCGGCGAATGTGCCCTTTGCCTTTGGATCCCATCGTCCGCTTTCACTTTCTTTTTGTTGGGAAGTTTCTCTTTCCATTTTCCCTAGTAGTCGCTGTCGTCTGTCTCCGTTTTCGGCAGCGCGGCCTCCCTCGATATTCGGCACTTGAGCTGCATGCCGACCGAGGTAAAGCAAAAGCAACCCTGTCATCTCTCGCGGACAGTGTATCACGGTGCGGGTTCAGAAAAGATTGTGTACCGCGCTCACGTAACAGAAAACATTGTACACACAAGAAAGAGTCATGATCAGGAACAAGCAACAACACCCAGCGTGCCATCTACGTTCAGCGCGGTCCCGATCGGAGTACATAGCGCGCGGCGCATTGAACTTGTTGGTTGGTCCACTCCGATGAGGCAACGACGAGTAGCTCGGGGCAGCCAGCGTGGCCGCGGTACGGCCTCTGGTCACTGCCTCGGACGGAGTGGACGGCGGCGCCCCGCGCGCTCCTCTCTGCGTATGCTCTGCTGTGCGTGCCGGCTCAGTCAGAGGTTCCTCTCAGGTCGCCAGTCATCGAATCGAATAAATGGAGCACGCCTCGCAGGTTGAGTTGCTGCAGCCTGCAGGGGCGGCGCGGCGGCATGCATGCCATCTACGGACGCCGCAGCAGCGACGGAACAAATCCCACACGTCGGGTCGCTTTCCGCGGCGCCGAACCGCGCGCCGCTGCCTGCCTATGAATGAATGAGAATCTGTGGTTCCGTACGGCTCCGACGACAGCGCGCGAGCCAGAGGCCCCGGATCCAGCGATCTCGATCGAGCTCATCTCACCTATCGGAGTGCGTGCCTCTGTCTGATGCAAAGGTCGATCTACCTCTGCGCCACCTGAGAACGACGCTGACGCCACTAGCCAGCAGTCGCTTCCGGTACAGTGAGAATGCGCCGGCCTGACGTTTGCTGCTTCATTCCGTCGGCCTGCCACGTCTGGGATTTTCTCGCTTTGCCTTTTTCTTTTGGGAAAAAGCTATACGAGTATACGCCGCCAAACGCGGCATTTGTCGCCCGCGCCGGGTGCCCATAGCATCGACGCACGCATGGGTGCTAACTGCTGGGCCGGCTCAGGTAAGTTTCTTTTCCCGTGAATTTTTTCCTTTTCTTTCTCTTATATATATATATGAAAAATACTTCTTACTTCCGGGTGTAACTACACCCACGTCTTATATACTATCTTACGGAAGTATTTGTAATACTTTATCTATTTGAGTATGTTCATATACTATATCTAAGATACTTCCAAACAAGTTAGGTGAAAAAAATACAAATACACCCATAGTTTACACTATATATGTAAAATACCGTCATATTTATGCATTATAAAAGAAGTATGTGAATAAAAATTACATACTATCAAAAAAGTAGTATATATACTGCCCAAATATTCTTACATACTTCATACTACACGTACATACCTTCCGGTATGGTAGATACTGCCTATATAATGTGAAACACGTATGGGTGTAACTACACCCGGGTGTAGTATGAATATGTATATATTTTTTTTTTGGAAAATTTTCCAGATTACCAAACTTGCAGAACTTGAAAATAACTATGAGTTGAAAATTATTCAGATTCGAAAATGTCCAAGTCAAAAAAAGTTAAATTTTAAAAATGTAGAAAAAAGAAAATTATTTAGATTTAAAAATTGTTATATTTGAAAATGTTCACACTTTTATAAAAAATAAATAAACATAAAATAATAAAAAAGTAAATAGAAAAAGAAAAGAAATAGAAAAGCAACAATCAATACTAAATAAAGAAAAAAATGAAAAACACGGGAGAAACCAAACCGAGAGATTCTAGAATGTTGCCAAACCCCCCTAAAAAAAGGACACCGGGATCCTATGGGCCGGCCAGTTAAAAATCGGTAGGCATGGGGTGGGGTTAGGCAATGTGTCTCTGATGGACGCAACGAGCATCATATAGGTTGCCGCTGCGCCGGGTACCCCTAGACCATGCGTGTATGTTCAGTCACACGTATTGCCTAGCCTAATTTCTGGTGTCCTAGATTGCCTTTTTCTCCTCATACATGTTGATCCCATCGAAGTTGGGCTAAGATTCTTTTACGTGTTTGGTAGCTCGTGTCTATCAAGATATGTTGAGATGTAGTGGCGGAGCTAGCCAGCTAAAGGAGCCGGGGCAAGGCCTGTTGACTGTGACGTTAGCTCATGTTTGTCTCAGTAAATTTGGTTACTAATCACTAAGTGACATAGTTAATTAGTGGAGACTGGCCGGAGCAGCCCGGGCAGCTGCCCAGGGTCGCCGGGCCCTGGCTCTGCCACTGTTGAGATGAGATGTTGTTTGGTAGCCCAGGTCTGTTTAGACATGGTGAGCTTAGACTTTGTTTGGTAGATTGCATGTATGTGAGATGTGGTTACCTCTTCCAATAATAATTCTTCAACAAGTCCATAATAATTTTGGCACATAATAAGCATCAAAAGAACACGTCATGCATAATAAAGTAATAAATATTTTCGGTCCATAATAAGTACATACAAGTGCTCAATAGTAGATCCATATAAGAAAGTCTGCATACATTAGTTCTAATTAGCATTACAAAAGAGATAGTTTTTCAAGTTGCCTGAACCAACAATACGCTAAACAAGATCAAGATTTTTAGCTATGCTATGCTTGAATGAGGCCTCACGAACATCAATTTTCATTTTTATGAAATTAAGGCATTTACCCTTATACACCGTGAGATAATCTAAAACAGCCAACCATTGATCCATCTCGAATTAGGTAAGGTCCATCACAATTTTGCACAAATCAGAGTGGGTTTCGGTCTGGCAAGTATTGTTGATAACACCAGCCACATCACGTAATGCTCCCGACATGTTGGTAACCTGAACCATATCTTCCTCAGCCAAAATTATTATTAGAGTAAAGTACTTTTCTTTTATTTGAATTCTTGTAAAGATAATGTATTATTTATTGTGATGAAATAAAGTTTAATATTCTATTATTGCACTCTGAAACTTGTAAATGTTGTATCTTATTTATAAATAAGAATTTCATTCTTTATTTATTATTGAAATTCAATTATTATTTATAATTCAATTTCAATTATTTTCATATTAAAATATATCATTTGATTAATCAATTGCTATGATTCATATTTGGATAGAATTCAAATATCATTTCCCCAAAACACAAAAATTCAATAGAAGTCATGTCGAAATCTTTCGCACTTGTCCCGATGTTTCTATCAGAATAAGTGAAATCTCGATCCTTCTATGGCTCTTTTAGTTCTGCGTGAAAATTATCTGGATATTCTTATGCATGAATTCAATGCACAAACATGTGCCCTCTCTATTTGTAGCCTCTAATCTTGAGATATTACACAGTCGCACCATGGTGGGCGGCAGCAAGGGGATGATGGCTGGGGGATTTTTTGGCACAGAGTGAGGGGTGGGGAGCCTCACCGGTGACGGGATGAGGGATGGCGACAGTGGAGTTCGGGGGTGAGCGACAAGGGGAAAGAAGAAACATGGGGACGCTCGTGGTCGGGTCAGGGTCTCTAGGTTGTGGGGTGGTTTCTAGCGGGACGGGGAAAAGGGGACGCGTGAGGATGATTTTTTGGGACGGACACGACACTGTTGAGGTGCGAAGCTCGTTTTGAGGTTCATAATCGAGTAGTGTCGAGAGGCCTTTTTTTGTATCGGGTGGACAGTGCCCAAACCACGGACTCGACCTACCAAACAACCAAAATTCTTGGTTGAGCCAGTCTACCAAACACACCCCTAGTGGTCGGTGTTGGTGGGATTAGTGATAGTTTTCTATTTGATTTTCCGGACAGTATTCTGATCGTGTTCCTGGTCAATTTTTTGTTTTTTGTTTGTGTTTTGTGGTCGGGTTTTAGTTTTCTTCCGGACTTTTTGTTGTTTTTTGTGTAGTTCTATCATAATACAATTTCTTTATATGTACTTTTATAAAATATCTTGATTTTTTCAAACTTGTTCATGGATTTTAAAAATTATGTTAGTGGAACTGAAAAATATGCACGAGGTTTAAAAATATGTTCACTGGTTATTTAAATATTATGCACAAATATTTTGAAAATTAGTTCATGATTTTGAAAGATTGTTAATGGCAGTTCCAATATTTGTTCACCATTTCTTAAAATTGGTTCACGATTTTTGAAAATTGTTCACAACATTCAAAATTATTTTCATAGTTTTATAATTTTGCTTCATGGTTTCTAAAAATAGTTTATGATATAAAAATGTTTATGTTTTTTAAAGATTTATGATTAAAAATGTTCAGATTTTTGAAATAAACCTTAAACAAAAAAGTTAAAAAAAATAGGAAACAGGAAAAATACAACAAAAAATACTTTGTAAGATTTCAATTAATGGGTCTTAGATTTTTCTAGATTCGGATGTATTTAGTTATGTTTTAGTGCTGGATACATCCGGATCTTTTAAAATTTGACGCCATTAATTTGGATCAAAGAGAGTAGTAAAAGAAAAAAAATGATTAAGCAAAAATGGTATTACCTTAATGGGCCAGGGCCCTACAGAAGCTGAGGGGCGCGCTCGTGCGTGGCACAGGATTGCACCGTCGCAATGCATAGTCTAGAGCACCCGGGTGTCCTAATTTGCCTCTCTTCAAATTTGGAAATGTTCGAATTGAAAAATTATTCAAATTTGAAAATATTCAAATTTAACAATCTTAAATTAGTAATTGTTCGGATTTGATTTTTTTTGAAAATGTTCTAAGTTTTTCTGGAAACACAAAAAATACTACTTCCTCCGTAAAATAGACGTCTCACTTTTTTAGAATTTAAATAAATCTATACACTGTTTAGTATATAGATTCATCCAATTTTTAACAAATCTAAAACTTCTATTTTAAGACAGAGAGAGTAGAAAATCGTGAAAACAGGACAGGAAATCGACAAAACCAGACTAAGAAACCGGAAAGAAATGTGAACCACGATTTGTGGGCCTGGTCCAAAGGCGCTCCCGGATTTTTTCCTTTTGCTCAATGTTTTTTTGAGGGGTCCTTTTGCTCAATTGGGTGCTTAGTCAGCAGACCAAGCCCCACCAGTAGTGCCTCTGGCTACATAGTCCCGAGTATAAAAAGTTTTGTGGTTTTTTAGATTTCAGAAAAAGATAAAATTGAGTATAATTGCATATAGTAATAACTTTACTTTGGTAAATGCATACATAACAAATAATACCCTCTGACGCATGCTGGAATCCGCTCCACTCGCGTGACTTGTCTTATATGGGCCAGGCCCAAAATCTAAACATTTCAGAACAATAGCTCGTTGCTTGTTTGGTTCTGTTAGGTAGGCTACTCGCATCTTCACCGGCTCTATCTAAGTGGTCTAGTCGTGTCCTAATCAGTCAGCACGGACAACTGAGTCCTAACGGGACGATCCATTCGGCAAATTCAGGAGTTGGCAACTCAGTGACGATTTCCGTGGGTCGAGTTCAAATGGACGGACGAGGTCGGTGTACCAGGGCTGCTTGCAATGCAACGTTGCGGGGTAACCCAGTACGGGACAAGTGTATATTTGCTACAGGCGATTGTTACCTTGGACTAGGTAAGGCAGATGTTGCCTCGCCTGTTCCCAAAATTTGGCCAAAAACCCAAAAAGCTCACCTGTGTTGAATTTCACAACTTTGCCAACTCTTTTTTTTATCAAAGGTCGCTATCAAACCGAACCTACCCACTTTCTCATCTCATCTCATCTTTACAGTCTATTCCATTCCACCACATCTTCCTCTACATAGCCCTCATGGCCTCATCTTCCTCGCACTCGTCTTCCCCGACACATGTCGCCGCTGCCTAGCCACACGTCGCCGGCCCAAAATCCCCAGCTCCCGCTCACTCCTTTCTCACTGGTGTAGGAACTCACTGTGCCATGGAGAGCTTCGAGTGCCACCGGTAGTGCGAGACGGAAAGCATTGGTGCGACGGTAGTGCGGTTAAGTTCCCAATGATGCGAATGTCACACAAGTGCTGCACAACAGGTCGCTCGATGCTGCCATCGATAGGACTAATTGCTGCTGGCAACGGACGGAGGTGTTTCATCGGTGGGCGCCAATTTGCCGATGCTTCCCAGGGAAGTCAGTGCTATCCTAGGTGGGGGGCGGTGCTACCTTGCTATCTGCGGTGAGTGGGAGCCGTTGCTGCTTGCGGTGTGCGGAGGAGCTTCTGTAGAAAGGCATGTGTTCTACAAAGGAACTACCAAGGAACAACGAGTTTGCTACCTAGGAACAACATTGGTGCGACTAAGGAGTCGACGTCATCGGCGATGCTATGAGCCCGGGATGGCGGTGCTGCAAACAAGGGGCACTGGTGCTGCCGACAGGGCGGTGGGAGTCACCCCGAGAGGACGGCGCTGCCCATCCCGTTGTGGGTGTATTTTTCTTATTTTTTGGTTGTGGGTGGACTTTTGCTTATTTTTTGGTTGTGTGGGAGCGTTGTCCCAAGTTGGACGGTTTGTTCAACTTTATCGTACAATTGAGGACCTGAGGGATCAAGGAATTGATCCCCGGGGGACGCTCAACATGTCCCAACAACAAATACGGAAGCTCACCCTTGGAGAGGGTTCAAAAGCTTCCTTCCAAAATATCCAGACCTTCCTACTTCATCGGTCCCCTAGGATAGAAAAATGGTGACATTGTTTGGATGTGCTTTCTGCCATGTTGCCAAATATGATTATCGTTAGCCTCGTACCCTCGTGTACTTCACTATCATCCGACTGCTTTTAGGCATTAACTGGCGAAATTATTTAAACATTTGAGTGTCAATAATTGCCATGTCGCCAAGGAGAGGGTTTTCTTCCTAATCGGGTCACTTCTTTACGAGGAGTTCATCAAATATAGTCACTCTCGAGGCCATCTGGTCATCTCGAGCAGATTTTCCATAGCCGTGTGTAGGTATACCTGAAGACACCAATTCCAATTCATCGCTTAGTGTGATGTGTATCTCGGGATCGCACGTACACCCGATTCTATCGGGTTAGATGGGCTAGCCCACACAGGTTCCTTACAATCCGTTTTTTTGGAATCTTTTAGAGGCTTCCGGCCTGTTTTATTTTTCCTCGTTTTCTGTGCGGGTTTTTAGTTTATTTTCACTTTTTTCTTTTATCCATTTATTTATTTCTATTTTGTTTTCTTTTTATTTTTCAACTTTTTTATTTTTTATTTATTTTATGTTTTTGTAAAATGTTTAGATTTTAAACTGTTGAAATTTGAAATGTTCAAACTAAAAAATTCAATTATGTAAATGTTTGAAAGTGTTTAGATTTTAAAATATTTCCTGTTTCAAATTTGTTCAGATTTCAAATTTGTTTAAATTTGAAATTTGTTTGCATTTTTAAAAATAGATCTCAAATTTGTTTAATTTTTTTTTCATATTTAAAATCTGTTCAGATCCCGAATTTGTTTAGATTTCAATTTTTTTAATTTTAAAATTGTTTAGTTTAAAAATATTCAAGTACAAAAGCAAGACGAGATCCAAGTGGAAAGGCTAGTATTTAGCATGGAAGAACATAAAAAGATAAATTTCTATAATACTCACAAGTTACAAAATATAAGATGTTTTAGGTTTGTGAAGAAAATATATCTAGACATCTTTTAACGTGTAGATTCACTTCAAACGTGAGTAAACCTATATACTAAAATATGTATAGATACATTTGCTTCACAAAGCTAAAACCTCTTATGTTTTGAAACGGAAGGAGTAGTTGTTACCTAAAGAAAAGCTACTCCCAACTCGCCCTCAAGTGTTGGATCTTGGAGCCGAGACCCGTGTACGTGGACCAGCGAGAGACGTGAGGCTTCCAACTCACTTGAAGCTATATATAGGGGCTTTTGGGTGCTTCTATTCCCGGTTGGTTGCAGACGCGAGCGGGGGAGTTAAGGGCATCTCTAGCAGATACCACGGCCAAAAACGGTGGCGCGGAGCAGGTACCGCATATCCGTACCACGAAAAAGAATATTCTGTTTTGCGGTATGTGTATGCGGTACCTGTTCCGCGCTACCGTTTTTCGGCCCGCAAAACAGAACCTGTTAATCCCAAATATATTTGCAGCTCCAATTAAGCAATACATGCATATATAAATCATCAAATTGATCATTGATATAGAAATACATATTAGATATGTAATATCCTGATAGTACACGGTATGGTGTAGTACACCAACCGTATCAAATCTTGTATTGCCACGTGAGAGGCTTTTCCTCACCATATAACATGCAACCGGTACCCTCTACGAAGGCTACGCGGTTACACCCTAAAATGCTCCATCTAAGCAAATGCTCCATCCCGCAGATCAGATGCACAGAGATGAGCAACTGGCAGTTGCAGCGTCATAGTGTCATACTGCACATAATACAGTCTCGTCTCCATCTTAACTAAGCACTACTTGCTGCTCACAGGATGCCTGTACATTGTGGGTTCTCGATGCGTGTGCTCATACCTTTGGGCACATATATATGCAGCCATATACCCTATCACAAGGATTCAGTGCTGGAAAAGATTCAACATAGTAAGGGTTAGCAAGCAAAAGTTTATTGGAATCCACCAGAAAATCACAGCTCCTGTTGGGAATAATTAGCCTCTTGGATGAGACCGGTCACTACCCTACTTAACCTCAACCGAGCAGTTCAGAGCAACATGTCTAGGAGTACTACTAGTATTTTCTTCGGTTTTATTTTGCAGTAAATGGCGCCCATAAAGGAGACATATGTATATATGGCCCCGGATCGACGGGCAATCACGTACTCGTGTCCTATACTAACAATTCTGCAAAGCCTTGATTGGTTCGTAAGCAAAGCATATACAAAAACAAAATGAGGTTTGCTAGCAGCACAAAGCAAGAGCAAATCAAGGTGCACCAAGATTTAAACAAACGAAATGGCAGCTGTACGTACTTTCCACAGGATTTTTTGATCTACTTTACTTTGGGACTCGGTCGCATCTTGCTACTCAAGTATTCCCTCCGTTTAAGATGTTTTACCTTTGTGAACAACTAGCAAGGTGGCCCTCGCATTTGCGAGGGCACCATCTTTAATACTCCCTCCATCTAAAAATAGATGTCAGAAAGTTTTCAAAATTTAGATGTATCTATATACTAAATAGTGCCTAGATTCATCCATAGTTTGACCAATCTGCGACATCTTATTTGAGACGGAGGGAGTATGTTTAAAGTTGCTGGTGGATATATATAGTTAACAATATAAGGTATGAGTAACACAAATCCATTCTCACAGTAAAATGTTATGCTTAACTAAAATGTTTAAACGTGCGAGGAACATTTGAATCACCATGCTATATGGGTATCCCTATTTTTAGTAGCTTAATAAACTGAGAGCATCATTGTTAACAATTAATGGCTAGGCAAAAAGAGCAAGATTCTTCATATTCAAATTTTTAAATAAGGAAATAAATATTTGTTTTATTCTACTTGCCTCTACTTATCATTGCTTCCTTTGTTCTTATTAAATAACGATTTTCATATGAATATACTAAAATTTAAATAATAAAAATAGGAAATATATTGAACTCTGATTTAAGATTTCTATTAGTGTAGCCTATTTTAATACATTATGCATATATTACACATATATAATCAAAGCTACAGACAATTAATGCAAATTTTATGGGACGTCATTTTTAGGATACTCGTAACATTTTTCTATAAAACACTACTTGTAACATCCAATGACTGAACTTCAAATGATTTCACATTCTAACACTAACTAACGTGTAGTATTATAAAGACACGTCACTTTCTCCATTATACTCTCGTGTTCATAAGGTTGGATTGCACTGGCACTTTTTTCATGTATATACACTCTAAAGAACAACAATTAGTCAACCCCTTTGTTAGCTTGAAGCCTTCAATTTTTTGAAGTATAGATCCTCGCATACCCATTTTCATATGCTACCCTGGGTGCCTCATCAATCATGTACATATCATATGATTAGGGTTATGTAATATACGGCTGAATTTGTGCACCCATTGACTGCAGCATGTATGGATTATTATTTTCCATCGTTAGAGTCGACATGCTTATATCCGGCAGTGCATATCAATTTTTTATGCTTTGATAAAATCTAATCCACTATTTGTTCTGGCAACAACCTTATTTACTCGAAGTGATATTTCTGTAGTGCTAACATTGTTATGTCTTATGCAACCATAGACCGAATTACCACCCACCAAGCCTACAACTCCATGCACATCCTAATTGGGTTCCACCATGAGATAGTTAAATGATTTTTACATAAAATTACTTTATGTTGTGATGCATTATACTTGCTATATATTTTGAAGCGATATTTTTAGGTTGTGATATTGGTACAATAATTACAATTTATAGTCATTGTTTTTATGTGTACAATTACTAAGATGCATAGGGTTCCATCTGTTCGTTTATAAATTACACACATATAATGGGGTTTTTTATATTTCATTCATATTAGGTATGGTTGCATCTACTAACAAAAGATAATTTATGCGGGGTTGATTGTTAGATGTTTTTCTTTTATGTGAGACTATAAAACATTTGGGCAGGGGCTCCAAGCCTCAAATCCATATACCCACATACTCTTTTCCCCTCTCCTTCTTAAGCCAGTTACCTTGAGAGTTGCCCTCGAGAGGCCGGGCTCCTCCCGATCCCCTCTCGACGGAATGTCTGGCCAAAGGTGGCAAAGGAAGGGAGCCGGAGTAGGTATTAGTTTTAGTAGAGTTGGGGTTTGTGCTATGTCTTAGTCTGCCGCTAGTGCCGGGAGGAAATCGTCAGGTCTGTCGCACCATATTTGGTGCCTGCTGGAGTTGTTCTTCCCCGTCGGGGTGCTCCTAAGGATGGATCCAGATGCGGTGGAGTGGAGTGCTGGTGGCTACTCCGTCCATAAGGTTTCTGGCTGTCTTCAGCTTTGTTTCTTCGGAAGTTTCGCTGCTCCTTTCTCTGACTGACCATGGAGGCGAGGGGAGATGTGGGAGTGACGCCTTGTTAAAGACCTGATCTTGGCGATTACGGGGAACATCTGCTGCTAGTGTGAGCTCTCATATGCTGGTCCTTAGTAGGCCACTGATCTATGTCGCTGGGCGGCATCTCTCAACGCGCGAGGCATTTGTTCAACCTCTGTTTGGGGAGGCGCTTCATTGATGGTTCAGCGACTCCACACCTCCCTTATCCCCATTGGTGTTGTCACCGGTGATGAGGACGATGGCCAACGGTTGAATCCATCTTGCGAGTGCAGTGTTGGAGCCGGATAATATGATTTATTTTCAAGTGTTAGTCTTAGGTTCTTCTATGCAAATTTTCATGGTTGGGTTGTAGTTTCTTTGCATCTTGGAGTCTCTGACGTAAATTTTCAGACCGCTTATAATTAATGGCTGCGACTTCTCGATCCTTGGGGATTGTTTCCTTCTTCAAAAATAATTGTATTTTCTCCCATATCACTTTAATATAGGCTACCGTTCGTAATCTGGGTCAGCTACAATTAGGATAATGGTTCTTTTTTAAATTGGGGTGCACCCGTCCTCTGCATCAATCGATGCACACATCCGTTAATTATCATAATGGCATCGATTTGAGTCCTCTCATGAACATTTGGGGATTGTGATCTATTTAGTAATAAAACTATGGCATGTTACATCACCAGACAAATGTTTTACCTTCTCATGTATCGTCTTTTCGATCATATTGTGATTTTAACATTACATAGATGTAATATTTCTAAAAGTTGTCAAATATTTTAGCTACCAATTCAACCTATTGGATTGTATAGGTCAAAATCCGAATTTACGCATACGATATACGCAATTTCACTAAATATGCTTGTGGAATTTGCAGTTGACGTGCACATGTAGCTAGCTTTGTGCTTAATTGATCCAGCTTTTGACCGCCTGCACATCCTCCTAGAGTATGTGTTAATTAATAAATCAATTTATACACTGTATAGGCGCACGTGAGGCTGTCAATTTTGTACAGTACGTCCAAGTTGGACATGCATGTACGAAGAGTTCAATAAAGACCCTAACGACTTGGAAAAAAAATTACAGACCCTAACTGTCAGGTTTTTTCTTAGTCATAGTATTTGAACCATCTAGGCTAGGCCGAATCTTGAACAGCGATCAGTTTTTTTTTTCTTTTGGAGCATTTTTTTTGCGAACAGGAGGTTGCTTTCGCATGTGACACGGACCTGGTGGATGCGGTCATGTAACAGGATGCGGTCACATATATTTCGGTTATCGTACCTGTGTTCTCTAATTAAATCCAAGCCATAGGTTTTTAATCTAACTGTCAAAATAATTTTGATGATGTGGATCGATGTCGTGTCTCGAAAAACATTCTTATATTGCTTTTGCTATATAATAGATATGTATATAGACCTTTTTAGTACGTAGGTTTATCTAGGTTTAGAGTAAATCTACATAGACTTCTTTCACAAAGCTAAAACATCGAGGAAGTACAAATATAGCTAGCAAACACACACCGTCAAAACAAAACAACGAGTCAACTAACTAAGCCACACCCGTGCACACACTCATCCGAGCATCTTCACTCGTCTTCCCAGCTCGCCGTTCCCAGGGCGTTTTTTGTTCGGACGCCGAAATTTGGCCCATTCGCGTTTCCAGGACCCCGATTTCGTTCGGATTTGGGCCAAGTTTGGTCCAGGCTTCCCAGGCCGTTCCACGGGCGCCGGGAACACGTTGGGAACACCGGACGAAGCGGATTCGGTGGGAAAAGCAGCGTTCGGCGAGTGAACCTGCCCAGTCAGCGGCAGAAGTCGAGTCGTCCTCATCCTCCCGCATCGGAACGCCGCGAAGGACCGCCGGACATTAACCACTGGTCTCCACGGCCACGCGTCGCCGTAATGGCGCGCCACCGTCGCCTCGGCTCCCGCGATGGACCGGCGGGCATTAACTTCCCACCGCTTCCCCATTTCCCGCCCTCGCCGCTACACCCCTCCCACCCTCGCCGCCCCTCTCGGCCTATAGAAGTCGTACGCCTCCCCGACTCCATCGACACACTCTCGCAGCCTCTTTCCAACTCCGGCGAAGCCTTCCTAGCCCCCGCTTCCCTACCATGGCGAGAGATTCCCCGGCGATCCCGTGGCGGCGAATGGCTTCGGCCGTCGCACACTCCAGCCGTGGGAGGCCCGACTCGTCCACGACGTGGGCTACATGCCGCCGCCGAGCACCCGGGTCCCAGCCGACTGGAATCTTAGCCTCGGCGGGATCCCGGTGCCGTCTGTGTCGGCCGGCGAGGAGATGGTCGAGGAGATCCAGGCTGCCCACTGGCCGTCTCCACCTCCGCCAGCCCAAGATGGAGCCGACAGACTGGGCGGTGCCCGTCGATGATGGCGATGGAGCAATCCCTCCGTGACCCCCCCCCCCCCCCGCCGGAGCCTGCGTTGCCGGATATCCTTGCCTGGTCCAGGGCGGACTGGGAGGAGACGGAGCGCGCCGCGTCCTGCGCCAATAGGAGCAGGCCGAACGCCAGGCCTGGGCTGGCCGCGAGCTCGCCTACCAGAGCGCACCGCTCGTCGTTCTCGACGACGACGACGACGCCGACCCCTCCTACCAGCCCTGGAGGTGCGGCGACGACGGCCAGGGTAGCTCCCGCCTGCCGCAGTCGCCGAGCGACGATGACGGCGACGACAATGGCAAGGCCGACCCCGACTACACCTGCTTCTACATCAACTTCGGCATGTAGAAACGACGTCTGGCATCGGCATCAGCGGCGGCGACCTTTTTCAAGTTTTTCAAGTTATAATTTAGCCCACCAGTAGTTTCAATTCGGGTGTTCGTCCGAATTCTATGTAATATATTTGTACTCGCCTTTAATTAATGAAAACCGACTATATTAGTCCAAAATTTGCGGAAATTTATTGAATTTTGGTCAAACGCGGGAACTCGGTCTGGAAACGCGAGTGAGAAACTCGGCGTTCCTAGTTAGAAATCTAGTTCCGTCCGGCCGAAATTACGCCCGAATTTGGGTCTGAGAATGACCAACAAGTGGAGATGCTCTCAGTACCTAATTCGTTTTGCCACCTGTTCAATACAAAAAACAACATATATGATATATGCCATGATTCTTGGGACTTACTTCCTCCGTTTCAAAATATAAGATGTTTTAGCTTTGTGAAGGTAGTGTATCTAGACCCCTTTTAGTGTCTAGGTTCACTCCAAATCTAAATGAACCTAGACACTAAAAGATGTCTAGGTACACTTCATTCACAAAGCTAAAACGTCTTATATTTTGAAACGGAGGGAGTACATTCATTAATTTCGAGACATCGTCGTCAAGGACATACAAATCCAACATATAATGCAGTTCATTGCTGATTCGTAAATGCCTGAATCTTCGGGTGTGCCGGCAGCTGGAGGCGACGGAACCAGCGAATACTCCACTTGCGTATGGTTATTCTATCACAATTATAGAACATTAGCTGAATACCCGTGCGATTGCCATGGCTAATTTTACTTTCTTTTCATGTTGGCATAAAAATATGTCTAAAAATTGAAGCACATACAAAAAAACTCAACAGCCATCATTGCAGTCCATCTCAACTCGCCGTACACTGCGGCTTCATGTAAATCATATTTTGATGCTTCGAAGAAATCAATCAACGTCTCTAATTTGCATTTTAGTTTAAAACACGATAAATAATTTATCTGGTGGATAGCAAAAAAGATTTCCACACAAGTTATACGGTGGCTAATCCTTCAGAATACGGGCAGCAAGCAATAATATAGTTTGAGTCACTTCCTCTATGATATAAGAGTCTAGGAAAAATACAAAATGGATGGCGTGCATGAAATGCTAGCTGTAGCTGTAGGTAATTTTTTCATAGAAACCTACCTTTTATAATAATATCTTGTAGTATTGCTGATACACATAACTGAAGAAAACAATATGACTGCATTTTTTAAGTGAACAGAAATGAGAAAATAATTATGGATTAACTGCTTTGATCGATCAGGAATCGTTGTATCACAGCCAATTTTTGCATAACCTACCTGATGATTACGAAAGAAGAAAATTTGGAATTGTGGTATGAAAATTAGAGGTGGTAAATACATGGAAAACAGGAGCTGAACCGCCGGAACGAGCAGCAGCAAGGGGTATGCTGCATGAAGGTCTCTCCGGAGGAGTATGTACAAATCGAATCGAGCGAGGAGCCTGCTCCAGCGTCGGCGTAGTCACCGCCATCTGGGATGAGGACTACTGGAAGAGGCCATCTCGCTGCCATCTGGGATGCAGATTACTGGAGAAGGCCATGGATGACTTTGGATCGAGGGTTGCTTCCCGTGCCGTGTTGATCGTATTCAAGCCGGTCTCTACTTTGCCTCGCCATAGGAAGGTTAGATCGAGTCGGAGTATGGTCCTTCTGGCCTGCACCACGACGGACAAGGCCTACACGGATGATTTGATGTCCGGTCTCCAGGGGGTAAACTCGTCCAAATAAAAAAGACATACCAGACCATCAAGACCATAAGCCTCAGGAGCTGAACCGCCGGAACGAGCAGCAGCATGGGGTATGTTGCATGAAGGTCTCCCCGGAGGAGTATGTACAAATCGAATCGAGCGAGGAGCCTGCTCCAGCGTCGGCGTAGTCACCGCCATCTGGGATGAGGACTACTGGAAGAGGCCATCTCGCTGCCATCTGCGATGCAGATTACTGGAGAAGGCCATGGATGACTTTGGATCGAGGGTTGCTTCCCGTGCCGTGTTGATCGTATTCGAGCCGGTCTCTACTCTGCCTCGCCATAGGAAGATTAGATGGAGTCGGAGTATGGTCCTTCTGGCCTGCACCACGACGGACGAGGCCTACATGGATGATTTGATTTCCGGTCTCCAGGGGGTAAACTCTTCCAAATAAAAAAGACATACCAGACCATCAAGACCATAAGCCTCAGGAGCTGAACCGCCGGAACGAGCAGCAGCAAGGGGTATGCTGCATGAAGGGCTCCCCGGAGGAGTATGTACAAATCGAATCGAGCGAGGAGCCTACTCCAGCATCGGCGTAGTCACCGCCATCTGGGATGAGGACTACTGGAAGAGGCCATCTCGCTGCCATCTGGGATGCAGATTACTAGAGAAGGCCATGGATGACTTTGGATCGAGGGTTGCTTCCCGTGCCGTATTGATCGTATTCGAGCCGGTCTCTACTCTGCCTCGCCATAGGAAGGTTAGATCGAGTCGGAGTATGGTCCTTCTGGCCTGCACCACGACGAACGAGGCCTACACGGATGATTTGATGTCCGGTCTCCAGGGGGTAAACTCGTCCAAATAAAAAAGACATACCAGACCATCAAGACCATAAGACTTTTAATTATAGAAGATGATACCGGAGAAGGAAGGAACTCCTGGAGTATAATTGTGACCCTTCAGAGAGAGAAAATACTACTCTCTTCGTCTCAAAATAGATGTTTCAGATTTATCAAAATTTGGATGAATCTAGATGTCTCAGATCTGTCAAAATTTGGATAAATCTGGCCATTGTTTACTATATAGATTTATTTAAATTTTGATAAATCTGTGACATCTATTTTAAGACGGAGGAAGTATTTATCAATAATATTGCGAGCATGGAGGCTTATTTTTTGTTCAATAGGACTTGGCATTCTTATGTTTTTGGCAGAAAAGGCCCAGCGACAACTGCAGCGGTCATATGGACGATGCACATACAACAGACAATAGGCCCACCGGAGGACAAATGTGTAGCATGGGCACTTGGGCAGACTGTGCACCTCCGTTTGTTTCTGATGTGTTAGCCAACGATTTAGCCAATCGAATCCCCATTCTACCCGTAGAAAAACAATAGGCCCACTGCCGGGATGACCTATTAATATGGTTGTCATTTATTTCATTTGAATTTTTAGAAGTTTTTTCAGATTTGAATTGACCATTTTTTTTGCAAGAAAGACTTGTGACGTGGTATAACTAGTTCAAAACAAACATTATTTTACTAGTCATTTGTTCCGACCACCTTTTGATTTTTTTTTTGAAGGTCAGAAGCCATCTATCAAAGCCTGCGGCAAAAATTAAAATTACAAACAGGATCAAGCGAATGTGCCCCCATCTCCAACAGGCACAAACTAATGCGCACCCACGAGCAAAACTTGATGTCGTACCTGTACCGTATCGCTGAAGCCTAGAAGTTGTAGAATTGGGGCACACAATGGCCACCAAAAGTTGCGAGAAGACCCCGATAACAATGATCCAAAAACGTAGTGTTTGCTCTTGTGGAAGAATGGGTGGTACATACCAAACCACCTAGCGAGAAGACACATGTTAAAGAGATTTGGTCTCCTCCATCTGAAACGTGGTGGCTCAAGTTTAATACATACGGTTCTTTTTTTTTTGGCGCCGAGGGTTGCGGCGGTGGTGTCGCTGGAGCGAGCAAGTTTTTCCCTGCTGTGGCCGGAAGGAACTGAAGTTCTGGCCGACAAACGAGTGCTACAATTTGTGAAGGAGCTGGGCTGCCGAAAGCTTGTGTTGTAGACGGACAATGTGGCTGTTGCAACAAAGCTGAGCGAGGGAAACACGTGATCTGTCAGCATTGGGCCGGGGCCGATTGTCGAAGTGGTGAAGACTATGCTTTGAGATCTCTCATGACCTACTAGGTGAAAGAGGTGCGTTGAACGGGTAATTCTGTAGCTCATAAGCTATCTAGGGAAGACCGTAAAAATAAGTTATGGAAAACTTGGTTCAATGAGGCGTCGTACTATTAAGTCGGCCTTGTCTACTGATGTATTGAGTTAATTAACGACAGCCACTTCCGCTCAAAAAGAAAACCGGAGAAGAGAAAGGTCATACTAGGACACCAAGCCATACGTCTGACTTCGAAAATGCCGTCAAAGGATCTTATTGACGAACCACCTTCTAGATCATCGCCCTTCAACTTATCAACATCGTTTGCACTAACTGAAGCAATCTGACACCGTAAGAAATTTTGGATTTGCTTACATGACAAAGTTAGCGGATGTCGTCACATGTCATACATCCCTCAGATTTATGATGATAGTTCGATCGTGCTTTTCTATTTTTAGCAGCCGGTAGGTTCCATAGAAGGTGCACCAAATTTGATTCTCTGTTCCATTAGATTAGCCACATATATATAATCGGCTAACTGCATCCGTCACAAGCCCTCTAATCGTGATACGCCATACTGCAAGTGGTTCACCTACACGTTGAATATATAGATTCTGCTAAAACTAGGAGTAAAAAAAAAGAATAGAACCATCTAACCGACCACCGCCCCATGACTGGAGCCGCCCATCGAATGCTGCTGCTTGGATCAGATCAGAGTTGCAGAGACATGGCTCTTCAGTCTTCAGGAGGGAGACACTCAAATTTGACGTCAGGACAGTCGCCGAATATGCAAGCGGTGATCTCGAGCAGAATTGGCAGTTGGTACGATGGTATCGGGGAGACGGAACGGAGAAGGGAGCATTATATATAGTGTGTATGCAGGAGCTCCGCTGCAGCCCTATTCTGAAACATCAAAAACACTGCCTTCTCAGTTCTCTCCGCGCTGTTCGCTTTCAGAGCGCAATCTAATCTGGTTCAGCCATTCATTGCTTTTTTTTAGAAATATTTTATTACTTACTTAAAAGAGTAATGTTTACACCATTCATTGCTTCTGCCTGACCAGCTAGGCTGGTCATAGTGGAAGTATCATATTACTAGTATCATGCATATGATACTAGTGTATGATATGATACTATCTCTCTACTGGTTAGTATCATCTAGTAGTATCATAGTATCATTCTATTTAATTTTTCTACAATCTCAATGCAATTGTGTGTATGAGATGTATTGGTCATTAAATTACCTAGTTTCACGTGCTATGATACGGTACTCTCTATGTCCCGGTTTAAAAGACATACGCGTATACCTAGATCATTTATTTGATCAAAAAAATTAGTTATTTAACACAAATTTTTATACCATTAGAAAGTATAACATCTAAAATTTTAATGATATAATTCTTTTGTTAAATTAATGTAGGTTATTGGTCAAATTAACGACTTAGGTATACGCGTAGGCCCTTAAACCGGGATAGAGGGAGTATCATATTATGATAGTACTAACACTTTTCTCTTTATTAATTGTGGTGCCACATCAGATTTTTGCCAAGATGGCATGCATAATACTCCTTATGATACTTTCACTAGGGCTAGCCTTATAACGAATTGACAAATGACAATGATAGCACATGCAACAGCTAACGTAGCTTCTGTGATTGTTCATTTCTGTGGTTTCAGGCCAACGAACAGCTTCTCCTAGCTAGAGCTATAGTGACCAAACCTTTGATGCCTGAGGCTGAGTGACGTTCAGTGTATCTGATTACGTCCAAGAGATGGCATCAACTGATTATATTCGTGTCATCTACTGTAGTTTGTTTCTGTGCGCATACAAAACTGAGACAGATATAGTGTCTCAACTTGAACGGGCCCTTTAATTCCCGTCATCCCGTGGCCTGTTGACTAATCAGTAGCCACAACTTGTTTGCTCATATCACGCAAATGCACTTTGAATTTTTCTTATGTATGCAGATATTTTGAGGCATGCCACGTGCACAACATTGCAAGATACGTGCATAGCCAGCTGCATACAATGAAACATAGGATAAGGAAAAGCGTGGAATCATACAAAATTCACACCCCCTCTGTTAGTATTAGTTAGAACCAATTGTGTGATTACTCATTCTGCTAAACAAAGTCCTTGATTCTTTCACTTGCTAAAGTTATTTTTTTTTGCTCCGTGCATACTAGATTCAGAGATCTGGAGAGTGATAATATTTTTCTTCCATATGTTAATTGATTCTATTCTCGGGGATATTTTAATTGCTTTTCACTTGCTAAAGCATTTTTTGCACTTCATTTTCAAGATGAATGGGAGGGGGATCGGTCCTATTTTAAGCTAGGTGGCAGAGAATATGCAGGCCATGCTGACATCAATGCAAATTAAAGGAGTATATTTCACTTCTGAAGTTTACTCCGTGCCTTATGCCCATTATGTATTCATATATGCCTGGACCTGGATCCTGGTCCCGGATCTACATGCAATTGATTAAGCCTGTCCCAGTTTCGCAAAGCCTTGATTCGAAAGCAAGAGCATACTATAAAGAGCACTGCTACACGGACGACAATTTGGATACGATTTTGGTACGACTCAGCACAACATCCGTTGATCAAACCTTATATCACTTTTAATCACCATTCATTTACCCATCGTACAAAAATCGTATGTGGTTTAGTCATACGTGAGGTAGTTCCGTACTATAAAACAAGATCAAGATGAGTAGTTATGTGGTCGCGGCCTGCAGCACAAAGCAAGCGCGAATCATGGCGAGCCAAGAGTTAAACAAACAAGAACGAAGTACCGTCCACACGTTAAACTAGCAATGACACTTTACTTTAGGTCTCGATCAGCACGCTGATACTACCATTCAAGTACAGCTCTCACAACTTGGAGATGATTAAGAAACAATTGATCTAACTTAATTAACTAAACTTCCATCCGGGTATATATTCCATACTTACTAGACGAGTATATGTACATATTTAATTCAACATGGCAGTATATACAAATGGCACGTACGGTAAATGGTCCCAGGACATACATACGTGCATTAATCTCGTGTTAACTATTGCCAGTGTGCGTGTGTACGTAAATGGTACTAGGTTACCTGTGGACTGGACCACATAACCGAATAACCGAAGATAGATGAAACTACTATGCGAAGCTTCAATAAATAACCCAAAATCTAATGAGAAAATGTGCCTTCTCTGATCTCTCGGAGCACACACAAACACTATCTGCCGGGATATTTTTCTTTTTTCATAGCATTTTTTATTTATTCTTGGTGTTTTTAGAATTTTACATGTGCCACCGAATCTTGGTCGTGTGGTTGGACATACCGTCGCGCTGCCGCACCTGTGCGCGGACGTGCGCGCAATAATTAGTAACAGACTCCTTCAAAAAAATAGTAACAGACGTTAATTCGACCACACATACAGGTGCGCATGGTACAACTCTGAACCACACAAAACTAAGCCGGTTTGGTTGTTCAACAACATGAATTAGTGCAGCGTATGCTAACCTACAAAAGTTGGTCAAACTGGATCGAACTGCAGCCGGCATGCAATGCAAAAACCCTGCACGCAAATGCAACGAGGCCGCACGTACGTACTCGTGGCGAGGTTAAATCATCAACGAACGACCAGTTAGCTTCTCCATTACTGTTCCATGGAGTACTGTATGTAGAATTATGAATTTGGAAGATGTTTGTGGTTCCCCTGGTTTTTCATCTCTTCAAGTTTCTAACACAGTACTATGTTTATTATTATACTGAACCGGTATATGACTCGTGACATGAAGCTACATGAGAGAGGCGATCGGGAAGTGCTCGTAAAAACCCATCTAAGGTTCCGCCCTCCTAGTCATTGACGCCGATGCTCCGCTCCGTCTCCGGTGGCGTTGTGGTCTTGGAGACGTGACAGAACATGACCCCTCGCTAGTGGGGTACTCGTTTTTTTGTTTATTATTTTATTAATGTCCTCTTCAGGATTATGAGGCGGCAACTACGTGCGCTATGCTCGTTCCGGTGGTGCATCACGTGTCGATGGAGGGTGCTTGAATTCGTGTGTTCGGTGAATATTTTGGGATCTTGTACATTTTCGTGTTTGTTGGTATGGTTTTAGGTCATTGTCTTCCGATCTAGGTTGTCATTGTTAGCATGGTTGTTGCGCTGTTGCTTTGGAACCTTAGCATGACGATTTCAGGTTTGTCTTGTGGAAATTATAAATCTGTAATATTTGTTTTTTTATTTGGTTGACCTTTGTGGGGGTATATATATAAGTACATGGAGGGGATAGAGTAGAAGAACCTTGTTTAGAATCCTAGTTTATCTCTAACTCGTGTCGTATACGTATTCTAACGTTCCCCTCAGTCGTAGCGGGAGAAAAGGGGAAGTTTGCGACTAGATTTGAAGTCCGCAGTCTTCTCCACTTGTGATCATCAAGTGTGTCTCTGATGATCATGGCCAGCACCTAGGGGTGGTGACTGTGTCCTCTTTTGGTGCCTCACTTCCCTCCTACAGTCGCAGCGAGAGTATCGTGGACCCATGTAATGACACAGACATTGTTGAATGGAGTTGTTGCCGTTGTGTAGCTATAGACGTTGTTGTTAATGTTGACGTCGAGATAGCCGATCATGATGTAGCCATGGTCGAGGTGGGTGTGGTTGATGTCATAGTCATCGTATGTTGTGTGGCCGTCAGTGTTAGAGGCGCAAAAAATTGCGCATTTTTTGGACGTAGCTATAGTTGTGAAATTTTTGCACCTTGTAGAGGTACTGTCAGGAGCGTATTGCGGATGTCAGAGGACGCGGTCATAAGTGAGACCAGCAGTTTTGCCAGGACCGGAGAAAGCTCACCGAGCACACACGGTTTTGCCAGGACCGTGTGAGCGGTTGTAGGGTTGTGGATGCAGTCTTAGGCGTCGGGGGTGGACATGTATAGCAACAACGATGGTGTGTCGACGAAGATGCCGATGAAGACTACGTTGATGTAGACCTTGGCGATGATGTTGTTGACGATGTCGCAATAGTCGTGACATAGAGCGTTTGCTTTAAGGAATCCCTTGTGGTGACGATGGTGTCGATGTCGTGCTGTCGGAGAAGTCCTGTTCCACACTGGCCTGGCGTGTGAATGATGTTGATTTAGCTTCTCCGTGGATGTGCTCGACGATGATCTTGGCTTGTAGCTTGTCGATGAAGTCATACAACTTGATGTTTTTTTGAACGATAATGGGGTCTGGAAAGACCCCGATGCAGCTTCCATTATCAAAGCGGTGGATACAAATTTACACACAGGCCCAAATTTTTTTCGTAGGGCTGTGCTTTTACAAAGAGAACCTTGGGGAACAAAGAAAAAAAGCAATCAAGCCCCTGTTCTGAAGGGAATATGCCCGAGAGGCAATAATAAAGTGGTTATTATCTTATTCCGTCTTTATGATAAATGTTTATTTTGCATGCTATAATTGTATTAATTTGAAAACGTTAATACATGTGTGTTTAATAAACAAAAATAAAGTTCCTAGTTAAGCCTATCATATAAACTAGCTCGTTGATTAACAAGATGATCAAGGTTTCCTGATCATGAATATTGGATGTTGTTAATAACGAGGTCACAACATTGGTGGAATGATGTGATGAACATTCATCCGAAGTATAGCATTACGATCAAAGTCATTATGTTTATATTTCTATAACATCATACGAAGTAATCTTAGTCCTTAGACCATAAGATCATGTTAATTGCTAACACCGGAAGAGTATCTTGATAACATCAAACGTCACACCGTAACAGGGTGACTATAAAGGTGGGTTTAGTGCTACAAAGGTGTTATGTTGAGGCTCATGGATCAAGAGTGGGATTTGTCCATCCCGATGACGGATAGATATACTCTGGGCCCTCTCGGTGATATCACATTGGTTAGCTTGCAAGCAAGTGATGTGATCACTAGAATGTTATATCACGGGAACGAGAAAAGAGTGACGCGATCAAACAAGGTATGGAGATACCGATGATCGAATCTCGGACATGTAATATATCGCGAGACAAAGGGATTTAGTTACTAGTGTTAAAGGTTCTCACGATCACAGAAGTCATCGTTGAATGTGTAGGAGTCAGTATGGATATCCAAGTACCGCTTTTGATTATTGATCTGAGAGGGGTCTCGATCATGTCTGCATTATTCGCGAACCGTAGGATGACACACTTAAGGGATACCGACACCATTTGGAACAAATATGCTTCAGATAAAGATTTAAGAAAGCGCTGGAATTATTTCAATAAACACCGAAACTATTTCGGGTGAAATTGCTGAAATTTGTTCTGCATATCATATTGAAATGTTGCAGGGGGTTTTATGTGAATGTTTATTAATTAAAGTAATTAACAAAATTCTGAATAAAAATAATAAAAGAGTTTTATTAAATTAGAGAGCATTAAATTTGGAGAAATTTAATGCATTTAAAGTAGAGACTTTAAAAGATAATATGAAGTGGCATTTTAATGTGGAGGGGTTACCACCACATGAATGGGGGAGGTGAGGAGTCACCCCCCATGGGGCGCCGGCCATGGGGAGGGGTACCCCCTCCTCCTATAAAAGGCCCCCCTCACTCCCCTTCTTCCACACACCTCCTCGTGAAGGATTCTCTCCCCCTCTAGTATTATTCCCCCATGGTCTCGGATTAGCGAGATACATGTTCCTGGTGGCTTTATCTGGAAAGGAGTTGCTGCTTCCGCTGCTTTGCTGGAGCGATGGACGGAGGTTATCAGGGTACCGGACGTGTGTGCGATCACGGATGCACCGCTGCTTTGCGGCGCTGGACTTGGTGGTGTTGGACTTGCTGGACCTGGATCTGAAGGACGTGCTGGAGCCGGACCTGCTGGACTTCATCACGATCTTGAGATCGGCAAGTGTACGACTACATCATCCACGAGTTCTAACTCATTAACAAAGATTTGTTGTCTTCGAGGGTAAGTTCTCTATGGATGTATATCCACCCGTTGCTTGTATCTAGTAGATAGATCTTGGCGTATAGTTCCCATCGTCAGAATTTTTTTGTTTTCTATGCTGCGAACCCAACAGTGGTATCAGAGCTAGGTTTATGCGTAGGTGCTTTGCACGGGTAGTACACATATGTTTATATGTGGATGATGATGATCATGTTATTTCTTCTTTCATGTATTTTGGATATTGGTGGCATAGTGGGATGAAGCGGCCCGGACCAACCTTACATGTCATCGTACATCAGACCGGTTCCACGACTGACATGCAACTAGTTTTGCGTAAGTGGCTGGCGGGTGTCTGTCTCTCCTACTATAGTCAATATCTGATTCACAACGAGTTGCTAATAACTTGGTTATCCTTGTTGTGGTTCCATGTTCGTAGGTAAGAACGGTTCTATCTTCGAAAGCCCTAATCCACGTAAAATTGCAATTGATAAATTAGAGGCGTCTAGTTTAGATCGTTGCTGGGATAGTGTCTTGATATGGTATTGTTGTAAGTAGATGTATGATAGATACTCTTACAACACACTCAACGTGTAAGTTCTATAGACCTTGGCCTTACACACAAAGGAATGATAGAGATCATACCACGATGCAAATGATAGAGATCAAATGCATGGACCATATCATCTCACTTTACACATATGATGTTTGCATCTTATATTGCTAGTTTGGCGTTTTAGTAGCATTTTAAGATGATCCCTCATTTAGATATCAAGATAAAGATGTGTTCTTCCTTAAGTATGCACCGTTCTATGGATCGTGTTTCGAGACATCACGTGATGATCGGGTGTACTCGAATCTACGCTTTCATACAACGGGTGTAAGACAATTTTACACACGCGAGTACTAAGGTTCTTACTTGGCGAGCCTAGCATGTACAAACATGGCCTCGGAACATGGACCGAAAGGTTAAGCATGAGTCATATAGTTGATATGATGCTCATATTGATGCTCGCCTTTGAAGCTACACCGACTCACGTGATGATCAAACTTGGTATAGTGGATTTGGTTCATGTAATCACCAAAAAGGCATGAGGGATGTCATTTTTGAGTGGGAGTTCATTTCTAATTTGGATTAGTCGAACTCAATTTGTCATAAACTAAATCGAAGTGAATTTGCATAATTTGTTGTAGTCATTGGCGTCTTCTCACTACCTTATGCTTAGTTTTAATTGAGATAATAGAACTACAGAATTCTGGATATTTACTTTACGAACTGGTATCGTATTGTTTTGAATGTCAATTTAAAGTTTAAAAGTCCTATTGCAAACTTTCAGCAAACTCTATTTACTCCGTGAAGTTTAATAAGTAGTATTAAATCAAGAGTAAGAATTCCAATGTTAGTATCTAAAGTATCATGTTTGCCTCCATGATTCTTGATATTCAAAAGTTATTTTAATATCGAGGTTATCTAGGAGATGAAAGAATTGTTTCAGAAACCATCATGTGTGAAAGATATTGTGATATTTGAAACAAAGTTTTTGGTTGCATTATGATAGAGTGTAATTTAGCAAAATACATGTTCTCGTATTGTATGAGAATTTGTGAAGGATGAAGATGCTAAGCATCCGATTCTCCCAAAAAGGTTTTGGGAACTATAATTATACTCGTCATTCTTCCTTATAGGCTATAGTAGCTTGATCATGAAAGTTGTCATGATAAGGATGAATAGAAGATGTAAGTAAAATGTTTACTACACTAATAAATTACTAAAGAATGGTTTTTTGAAAGAATACCAAACATTTGATGATGGTGATCCACTTCAAAGTGCAAGTCCAAAGGTATTAGTATTTGACTATATACGCTTTATACTATGTGTCATGTGAATGACACCACTATTGATGTTGATAGATTCTTTCAAAAGAAAAGGAATTATTGAAAGAGAATCTATAAAATATTTGGCAGAAAAGAAAAGGTTGGAGATGTCCAACTTAGGTATATAGAATATATACATGTTATGGTTGTGTTTCTTCCTTGTTAAACAATGTGGTTCTTAGGTATTGGATACCGGTATTGGATACCGAATTGGTTGGTATGAAGTGTCATACAGGACAACGCAATTCATGAACTGCAATGGCCTAAGTAACTAGCAAGAGAACAAGTGATGATGTTCATCGAAAACAAATAAAGTGTTATTGTGATTTTTCGTTGTCATCAAACCTAGCCTTCAAGATTTGTTTAAATAATTGTTATTTTATTTCGGTATTATGAGAACAATGGTTGTTCAAATAATTACCGTATTCCATATAGGATGGATGAACTTTTACAAGTCTAGTGGGAGAAATCACATCCATAAACATTATTGCTAAAATGCCGCAAGACAAATGATTAAAAGATCACTTATAAAGTGACATCACTGTTTTAAATTATATTGGAAAGAAAACATGAAGAAACTCCATGTGGATGGATTTTTGGAGTCTTTGATTTTGATCAATTGACGCATGTGAGACTTTCCTCGAGATAATTGAAACTCCGTCTATAGGCCAGAGAGGAACGGATGACTAGCTTATTGGAAATTGTGCATGCTGATGTGCATAGTCCATTATGTGTAGCCATATGCGATGGATCTTTTTGCTTCATATGCTTTCTCCGAAAATTTGAGTGAATATATCTGTATATTTACTTAATAAGGAAGAAGTATGAAACATTGAAAATTGTTCAAAGACTTTCAAGATGAAGTGGAAAATCATTGTAACAAGAAAATAAAGAGTTTATGATTCGATTATACCATGATATGTATATATCCAAAATGTCCTATGCTCTAAATGTTATGAGCACATACCAGAATGATTCATATGATGATCATTGGACGATAGTAAAGATATTCTTATGAGCTTTGGAAGAACTAAGAATATATCATGTATAAGTGACAAATAGTTAAAGGTAGTTCATTGTAAAGTGTTACATTGATACTAGTTTTGTCACAAGATACAAATTAAAATTTATCTCAATTTAGACTATGGGTGGCACAATATAATGGAAAGGATGTTCCATGATGGATTTGGATGAATTCCAAAGTTGAGACATTATGACGGATACTACAACAAAAGGCTAAGTATATGACTGCTATAGTAGCAGCAAAGGAGGGCATTTGTGTTAAGTAGTTTGTTATCAAATTAGGTGTGGTTCAAAGTGGGCTAATACTATGAAGATATATTGTGTGACAATAATATCAACATATTTTAAAGCGAACGAACTAAAGGTCTCACCAAAGGACCAAATTTATAATGCCATCTCATTTGAGAATGAGTGATGCGTAGAGACGCAAAGACATGCAAATACACACGGACCTGAAATTGTCAGATCCGGAGATTATGTTAACCACTAGCAATCACGTATATGCAACACCAGAAAGCCATAGGTGTTCAATACGCAAAGTTTTTCAAACTAGATTATTGACTCTAGTGCAAGTGGGAGACTGAAGGGAATATGCCCGAGAGGCAATAATAAAGTGGTTATTATCTTATTCCGTGTTTATGATAAATGTTTATTTTGCATGCTATAATTGTATTAATTTGGAAACGTTAATACATGTGTGTTTAATGAACAAAAGGAAAGTTCCTAGTTAAGCCTCTCATATAAACTAGCTCGTTGATTAACAAGATGATCAAGGTTTCCTGATCATGGACATTGGATGTTGTTAATAACGAGGTCACAACATTGGTGGAATGATGTGATGAACATTCATCCAAAGTATAGCATTACGATCAAAGTCATTATGTTTATATTGCTATTGTTGGGTTCGCAGCATAGAAAACAAAAAATTTCCTACGATGTGAACTACATGCCAAGATCTATCTACTAGGTACAAAGCAACGGGTGGACATACATCCAACGAGAACTTACCCTCGAAGACAACGAGTTTTGTTAACGAGTAGGAACTCGTGGTTGATGTAGTCGTACACTTGCTGATCTCAAGATCGTGAGGAAGTCCGAGCGCCGCAACTCAGCAGCGCATCCGTACTCGCACACACGTTCAAGCCACCGGACAACCTCCACCTCCTCGCTCCAGCGATCCAGCGGAAGCAGCAACTCTTTCCATACGAAATGCCACTGGGAACATGTATCTCGCTAATCCGAGACCATGGGGGAATAATTCTAGAGGGGGAGAGAGATCCTTCACAAGGAGGTGTGAGGATGAAGGAGGGAATGGGTGGCCTTTTATAGGAGGAGGGGGGGTGCCCCTCTCTCCATGGCCGGCACATGGGGGGGTGACCCCTCACCTCCCCCATTCATGTGGTGGTAACCCCTCCACATTAAAATGCCTCTTCACATTCCCTTTTAAAGTCTCCACTTTAAATGCATTAAATTTCTCCAAATTTAATGCTCTCTCATTTAATAAAAACTCTTTTATTAAATTTATTCAGAATTTTGTTAATTACTTTAATTAACAAACATTCACATATAGCCCCTTGCAATATTTCAATATCACATGCAGAACCTCTTTCTGCAATTTCACCCGAAACAATTTTCGGTTTCTATTGAAACAATTCCTGCGCTTTGTAATTCTTTCGTCTGAAACATATGTGCTCCAGAATGGTGTCCGGTAACTCTTAAGTGTGCCACCCTACGGTTCACAAATAATGCAGACATGATCGAGACCCTTCTCCGATCAATAATCAGCAGCGGGACCTGGAGATTTGTACTGACTCCTACACATTCAACGATGACTTCTGTGATCGTGAGAACCTTTAACGCTTGTAACTAAATCCCTTTGTCTCTCGATATATTACATGTCCGAGATTCGATCATCGGTATCTCCATACCTAGTTTGATCTCGTTACCGGCATGCACTCTTTTCTCGTTCCCGTGATATAACATTCTAGTGATCACATCACTTGCTTGCAAGCTATCTTAATGTGATATCACCGATAGGGCCCATAGTATATCTATCCATCATAGGGATTGACAAATTCCACTCTTGATCCATGAGCTTCAACATAACACCTTCGTAGTACTGAACCCATCTTTATAGTCACCCTGTTATGGTGTGACGTTTGATGTTATCAAGATACTCTTCTGGTGTTAGCAATTAACATGATCTCATGGTCTAAGGATAAAGATTACTTCGTATGATGTTATAGCAATATAAACATAATGACTTGATCGTAATGCTATACTTCGGATGAATGTTCATCACATCATTCCACCAATGGTGTGACCTTGTTATTAACAACATCCAATGTCCATGATCAGGAAACCTTGATCATCTTGTTAATCAACAAGCTAGTCTATAAGAGAGGCATAACTAGGAACCCTTTTTTTATTAAACACACATGTATTGATGTTTCCTGATCAATACAATTCTAGCATGTAAAATAAACATCTATCATATATAAGGAATATATAATAACAACTTTATTATTGCCTCTCAGGGCATATTTCCTTCAGTCTCCCACTTGCACTAGAGACAATAATCTAGTTCACATAGTGATAAATCTAACACCCATGGAGTTCTGGTGTTGATCATGTTTTGCTCTAGGGAGAACTTTAGTCAACGGATATGCTACATTTAGGTCCGTGTGTACTTTACAAATCTTTATATCTCCATCCTTGACATGCTCGCAGATGGAGTGAAACCGGCGCTTAATATGCTTGGAATTCTTGTGAGACCTCGGTTCCTTTGTGTTGGCTATGGCTCCATTGTTGTCACAATAGATCACCATTGGGTCCAACGCACTAGGAACCACACCTAGTTCCATAATAAACTCTTTCATCCAAACCGCCTCCTGCGCCGCTTCTGAAGTAGCAACATATTCTGCCTCTGTCGTTGATCCAGCCACCACAGCTTATTTGGAACTCCTCCAACTAACTGCTGCTCCGTTCAAGAGAAATACGTATCTGGATTGAGACTTAGAGTCATCTGGATTGGTGTCAAAGCTAGCATCGACATAACACTTAGCGACTAGCTCTTCTTCACCTCCGTATATAAGAAACATATCCTTAGTTCTTCTCAAGTACTTGAGGATGTACTTGGCGCCGACACACTCATTGGTCCACACACATCAGTATGTATGATTTCCAATAGATCTGTCGCCCGTTCCATTGAACCGGAAAACGACGTTCTAGTCATCTTGCCCATAAGGCATGGCTCACATGTATCAAATGATTCAAAATCAAGTGATTCCAAAAGTCCATCAGAATGGAGTTTCTTCATGCGTTAATGCCAATATGACCTAGACGGCAGTGCCACATATATGTAGACATATCATCATCAAGTTTAATCTTTTTAGCATTAACATTATGAATGTGTGTAACATTACTATTGAGATCTATCAGAAATAAACCATTCAACATAGGTGCATGACCATAAAAGATATCATTCTTATAAATCGAACAACCATTGTTTTCAGATTTAAAGGAATGACCACTTTGCATCAAACACGATCCAGATACAATGTTCATGCTCAGTGCAGGCACTAAATAACAATTATTTAGGTTTATAACTAATCCCGATGGCAAATGGAGAGGTAGCGTCCCGACGGCGATCACATCAACTTTTGATCCATTGCCGACCCGCATCCTGACCTCATCCCTTGCTAGTTGTCGCTTGTTCCGTAGCCCCTGAACCGAGTTACATATATTAGCAACCGATCCCGTATCAAATACCCAGGTGCTACTGCGAGTACTAGTCAAGTACACATCAATAACATGTATATCACATATACCTTTGTTTGCCTTGTCGGACTTCTTGTCCGCCAAATACTTGGGGCAGTTGCGCTTCCAATGGCCAGTCCCCTTACAATAGTAGCACTCGGTGTCAGACTTAGGGCCAGCTCGGGGTTTCTTTTCAGGCGTGGCAACATAATTGCCACCCTTCTTTCCCTTGTGCTTGCCTTTCTTGTCTTTCTTGAAACCGGTGGTCCTATTAATCATCAACACTTGATGTTCTTTCCTAATCTCCACTTCTGCAGTCTTAAGCATTGACAGAAGCTCGGGAAGAGACTTCTTCATGCCCTGCATATTATAGTTCATCACGAAGCTCTTGTAGCTAGGTGGCAGAGATTGGAGAACATGATGTATGCCTAAGTCAATGGGAATCGTTATTCCCAAGGACACAAGATTATCGGCGTACCCAGACATTTTGAGTACGTGCTCACTAACGGAGCTGTTTTTCTCCATCATGCAGCTAAAGAACTTTTCTGTAGCATTATAACTCTCTACGGCAGCATGGGTATCGAAAATCATTTTCAATTCTCCCATGGTATCAAAGGCATTGCCATTTTCGAAACGCTTTCGAAGTTCTGGCTCTAGCCCATACAGTATGCCGCAATGAACTAAGTTGTGGTCCTCCTGACGAGTCACATAGACATTCTTTTCCTCGTCAGGGGCATCAGGAGCTGGTGGGGGGGCCTAGCGGCGCATCTAGCACATATTGCTTTTGTGCAGCAGTGAGGAGAATCCTCAAATTCATAGCCCAGTTGGTGAAGTTGCTACCATTCATGACAAGTTTCTCTTTCTCCATGAACACATTGAAATTAAAAGCAGGTGGTGCCATCTACAACAGAATTTGTAAAGTTTATTTATACTAAGTTTATGATAGATTGAGTTCAACTAATCCAAATTACTAATGAACTCCCACTCAAAAACTACATCCGTCATGTCCTTTTGGTGATTACATGAACCAAATCCACTACACCAAGTCCGATCATCACGTGAGTTGATGTAGCTTCAAAGGCGAGCATCTATATGGGCATCATATCAACTATATGACTCATGCTTAACCTTTCGGTCCGTGTTCCGAGGCAATGTCTGTACATGCTAGGCTCTCCAAGTAAGAACATTAGTATTCGCGTGTGTAAAATTGTCTTACACCCGTTCCTATGAAAGCGTAGATTCGAGTACACCCGATCATCACGTGATGTCTCGAAACACGATACACAGAACGGTGCATACTGAAGGAAGAACACATTTTTATCTTGATATCTAAATGAGGGATCATCTTATAATGCTACCAAAAGCGCCAAACTAGCAGTATAAGATGCAAACATCTAATATGTAAAGTGAGATGATATGGTCCATGCATTTGATCTCTATCACTTGCATCGTGGTATGATCTCTATCATTCCTTTGTGTGTAAGGCCAAGGTCTATGGAACTTACACGTTGAGTGTGTTGTAAGAGTATCTATCATACATCTACTTACAACAATACCATATCAATACACTAGCCCAGCAACGATCTAAACTAGATGCCTCTAATTTATCAATTGCAAGTTTTACGTGGCTTAGGGCTTTCGGAGATAGAACCGTTCTCACCTACGAACATGAACCACAACGAGGATAACTAAGTTATTAGCAACTCGTTGTAAATCAGATATCGACTATAGTAGGAGAGACAGACACCCGCCAGCCACTTATACAAAACAAGTTGCATGTTAGTCGTGGAACCGGTCTCATGTACGATGACATGTAAGGTTGGTCCGGGCCGCTTCATCCCACTATGCCACCAATATCCAAAATACATAGAAGATGCAATAACATGATCATCATCGCCCACATATAAACATATGCGTACTACCTGTGCAAAGCACCTACGCATAGATCAGGCTCTGATACCACAGTTGGGTCCGCAGCATAGAAAACAAAAAATTTCCTACGGTGTGAACTACACGCCAAGATCTATCTACTAGGTACAAAGCAACGGGTGGACATACATCCAACAAGAACTTACCCTCAAAGACAACGAGTTTTGTTAACGAGTAGGAACTCGTGGTTGATGTAGTCGTACACTTGCCGATCTCAAGATCATGAGGAAGTCCGAGCGCCGCAACTCAGCAGCACATCCGTTTAAGCCACGGACAACCTCCACCTCCTCGCTCCAATGATCCAAATGAGCAAGAACTCCTTCCAGATGAATGCCACCGGGAACATGTATCTCGCTAATCCGAGACCATGGGGGAATAATTCTAGAGGGGGAGAGAGATCCTTCACAAGGAGGTGTGAGGATGAAGGAGGGAATGGGTGGCCTTTTATAGGAGGAGGGGGTGCCCCCTCTCTCCATGGCCGGCGCATGGCTGGGGTGACCCCTCACCTCCCCCATTCATGTGGTGGTAACCCCTCCACATTAAAATGCCTCTTCACATTCCCTTTAAAAGTCTCCACTTTAAATGCATTAATTTCTCCAAATTTAATGCTCTCTCATCACTTGCTTGCAATATTTCAATATCACATGCAGAACCTCTTTCTGCAATTTCACCCGAAACAATTTCCGGTTTCTATTGAAACAATTCCTGCGCTTTGCAATTCTTTCCTCTGAAACATATGTGCTCCAAAATGGTGTCCGGTAACTCTTAAGTGTGCCACCCTACGGTCACGAATAATGCAGACATGATCGAGACCCTTCTCCGATCAATAATCAGCAGCGGGACCTGGAGATCCGTACTAACTCCTACACATTCAACAATGACTTTTGTGATCGTGAGAACCTTTAACGCTTGTAACTAAATCCCTTTGTCTCTCGATATATTACATGTCCGAGATTCGATCATTGGTATCTCCATACCTAGTTTGATCTCGTTACCGACATGCACTCTTTTCTCGTTCCCGTGATATAACATTCTAGTGATCACATCACTTGCTTGCAAGCTATCTTAATGTGATATCACCGAGAGGGCCCAGAGTATATCTATCCGTCATCGGGATTGACAAATTCCACTCTTGATCCATGAGCCTCAACATAACACCTTCGTAGTACTGAACCCATCTTTATAGTCACCCTGTTACGGTGTGACGTTTGATGTTATCAAGATACTCTTCCGGTGTTAACAATTAACATGATCTCATGGTCTAAGGATAAAGATTACTTCGTATGATGTTATAGCAATATAAACATAATGACTTGATCGTAATGCTATACTTCGGATGAATGTTCATCACCTCATTCCACCAATGGTGTGACCTTGTTATTAACAACATCCAATGTCCATGATCAGGAAACCTTGATCATCTTGTTAATCAACAAGCTAGTCTATAAGATAGGCATAACTAGGAACCCTTTTTGTTTATTAAACACAAATGTATTGATGTTTCTTGATCAATACAATTCTAGCATGTAAAATAAACATCTATCATATATAAGGAATATATAATAACAACTTTATTATTGCCTCTCAGGGCATATTTCCTTCAGTCTCCCACTTGCACTAGAGACAATAATCTAGTTCACATAGTGATAAATCTAACACCCATGGAGTTCTGGTGTTGATCATGTTTTGCTCTAGGGAGAACTTTAGTCAACGGATCTGCTACATTTAGGTCCGTGTGTACTTTACAAATCTTTATATCTCCATCCTTGACATGCTCGCAGATGGAGTGAAACCGGCGCTTAATATGCTTGGAATTCTTGTGAGACCTCGGTTCCTTTGTGTTGGCTATGGCTCCATTGTTGTCACAATAGATCACCATTGGGTCCAACGCACTAGGAACCACACCTAGTTCCATAATAAACTCTTTCATCCAAACCGCCTCCTGCGCCGCTTCTGAAGTAGCAACATATTCTGCCTCTGTCGTTGATCCAGCCACCACAGGTTATTTGGAACTCCTCCAACTAACTGCTGCTCCGTTCAAGAGAAATACGTATCTGGATTGAGACTTAGAGTCATCCGGATTGGTGTCAAAGCTAGCATCGACATAATACTTAGCGACTAGCTCTTCTTCACCTCCGTATATAAGAAACATATCCTTAGTTCTTCTCAAGTACTTGAGGATGTTCTTTACCGCTATCTAGTGTTCCGAACCTGGATCAGATTGGTACCTACTAGTCAAACTAATAGCATGTGCCACATCCGGTCTTGTACATAGCATGGCATACATAATAGAGCCTATGGCCGAGGCATAGGGGATCTTATCCATCATCTCTCTTTCTTCCGACGTAGCCGGACTTTGAGTCTTACTCAATGTCTTGCCTTGCAACATAGGTAAGAACCCATTCTTACTTTATTATTGCCTCTCAGGGCATATTTCCTTCAGCTATAACATCATACAAAGTAATCTTAGTCCTTAGACCATGAGATCATGTTAATTGCTAACACCGGAAGAGTATCTTGATAACATCAAATGTCACACCGTAACAGGGTGACTATAAAGGTGGGTTCAGTGCTACAAAGGTGTTATGTTGAGGCTCATGGATCAAGAGTGGGATTTGTCCATCCCGATGATGGATAGATATACTCTAGGCCCTCTCGGTGATATCACATTGGTTAGCTTGCAAGCAAGTGATGTGATCACTAGAATGTTATATCACGGGAACAAGAAAAGAGTGCATGTCGACAACGAGATCAAACTAGGTATGGAGGTACCGATGATCGAATCTCGGACATGTAATATATCGCGAGACAAAGGGATTTAGTTACTAGCGTTAAAGATTCTCACGATCACAGAAGTCATCGTTGAATGTGCAGGAGTCAGTATGGATCTCCATGTCCCGCTTCTGATTATTGATCGGAGAGGGGTCTCGATCATGTCTGCATTATTCGTGAACCGTAGGGTGACATACTTAAGGGATACCGACACCATTTAGGAGCAAATATGTTTCAGATAAAGATTAAGCAAGTGCTAGAATTATTTCAATAGACACCGAAACTATTTCAGGTGAAATTGCTGAAATTGGTTCTGCATGTCATATTGAAATGTTGCAGGGGTTTTTATGTGAATGTTTGTTAATTAAAGTAATTAACAAAATTCTGAATAAAAATAATAAAAGAGTTTTATTAAATGAGAGAGCATTAAATTTGGAGAAATTTAATGCATTTAAAGTGGAGACTTTAAAAGAGAATGTGAAGGGGCATTTTAATGTGGAGGGGTTACGACCACATGAATGGGGGAGGTGAGGAGTCACCCCCCATGGGGCGCCGGCCATGGGGAGGGGTACCCTCCCTCCTCCTATAAAAGGCCCCCCTCACTCCCCTTCTTCCACACACCTCCTCGTGAAGGATCTCTCTCCCTCTTTAGTATTATTCCCCCATGGTCTCGGATTAGCGATATACATGTTCCAAGTGGATTTATCTAGAAAGAAGTTGCTGCTTCCGCTGCTTTGCTAGAGCGAGGGATGGAGGTTGTCGGGGTACCGGACGTGTGTGCGATCACGGATGCACCGCTGCTTTGCGGTGCTGGACTTGGTGGTGTTGGACTTGCTGGACCTGGATCTGAAGGACGTGCTGGAGCTGGACCTGCTGGACTTCATCACGATCTTGAGATCGGCAAGTGTACGACTACATCATCCACGAGTTCCAACTCGTTAACAAATCTTTGTTGTCTTCGAGGCTAAGTTCTCTATGGATGTATATCCACCCGTTGCTTGTATCTAGTAGATAGATCTTGGCGTATAGTTCCCATCGTAGGAAATTTTTTGTTTTCTATGCCGCGAACCCAACATGTTCTCCTCCACCGACAGCGAGACTCCAACTCCGGCCACCCTTGTGTCGTCGGGGACACACCACTTGGCTTCGAGAGGGTGCAGAATGATACATCCATTTTGCATCACTATTCTATGTCATAATTCACTGTTATTCATTGATATATTTCATATTGAGAGGTGATACTTATGTTATTTTATCTGTTTTTGCATGGTTGATGACTTTTGGAGCATGGACCGCTGTAGTCAGGATTCTGATGGAAAAGGTACTGTTTGGAGGCAAAATTCACGAAGATCAGAAAATTCGGGAAAATATACGGAAAATCCTATTTTTCCAGAATACGAAGGAAGCCAGAAGAGGGAGTGGAGATGGGCCACAGGGGGCCCACACCACCCCCTGGCGCGGGCCACCCTAGGTCGCGCCACCAGGTGTTGTGGCCGCCCTGGCCCACCTCTAGCTCTTCCCTCTGGCGTATATATTCCTCCCGAACCCCTAAGACTCGGGGGGGACCACTGAAAGATTCCGCCGCCTCTGCGGGGCGGAAAACACCGAGAGAGAAAGATCTCTCTAGCAGACAGATTTCTGCTGGGGGAATTCCTTCTCAGAGAGGGGAGATCGTCGCCATCAACACCACCATCAAGCTGGACTTCATCGGGATCATCATCATCACCACCATCATCACCATCAGCACCCTCATCACCATCTCCATATTGCTGTAACAATTGAGTTAAATCTTGCATAATTCTTAGGGGAAACTTTCCCGGTGTTGATTACTCTTTTGTAGTTGATGCTATTGAGTGAACCATTGAATTATCGTTTATGTTCAGATTGTTATACATCATTATTCCATCTTTGATCATGATCCATATGATGTCTTGTGAGTAGTTCGTTTTGTTCTTGAGGACATGGGAGAAGTCATGTTGTTAGTAGTGGAGTTGTGTTGAGAAAGATTCAATAGTTTGATATTTAAGTTGTGGTGTACTTCTTCTAGTGGTGTCATGTGAACGTCGCCTACATGACACTTCACCTATATGGGCCTAGGGGAATGCATTATGTATTTGGCTACTAATCGTAGGGGTTGCCGGAGTGACAGAAACCTGAACCCCCATTAGGAAACCATTGCACAAGGGACGTAAGGGTCTTAGAGTTTAAAGTTGTGGTTAGGTTTCTACCTTAATTACTTTCTTGTACTTACGGATGTTTGCAAGGGGTATAATCACAAGTATGTATTAGTCCTAGGAAGGTCAGTACATTAGCACAGGTTCACCCACACAACACTTAGCAAGCTAAAGAAGATTAATCAACTATATGAAGCGAAAGCACTTGGATCTTCCCATGTGTCCTCGAGAATGTTTGGTCATCTTAAGTAATACAACCGGCTTGTCCTTTGCTGCATAAAGGATTGGGCCACTTGCTGCATTTATTCCTACTGTCTTTTATTTACTCATACTTTGTTTACTTGCTTTATCAAAAACCCCTAAAAATCCGTTTGCTAAATATTTGCAGAGAATTCCTGATCCATACCACTAGCCAGCACCTTCTGCTCCTCGTTGGGTTCGACACTCTTACTTATTGAAAGTAATGTGATACACCCCCTATACTTGTGGGTCATCAAGACTATTTTTTGGCGCCGTTGCCGGGGAGTGAAGCGCTATTGGAGAGTGAACTGGTAAAGGAAACTTCTACTGTGAGTATTGTTTACTTCTGTTAGTTGCTTTATTTTTTTTATGGATAATTCTCTAAGTTTCTTATTTGGTAATGCTACTAGCACTGCAAAGGTAGTAGATGAACCACCATCTGCTGAGAATGATGCTTTTAAAATACCTACAAGGATTATTGATCGTGTTATGGATAACTACTATGTTGGGGATGGAACTGTCCATCCCGGTGACCATTTACTCTTTATACACGAATTATGCGGGTTGTTCAAGTGTGCAGGTATTACTACATATCAAGTTAAGAAGAAGTTATTCTCATTATCACTGAAAGGAAGAGCCGAGGAATGGTATAAGCTGCTGAAGAATGGTCAAGCTCTTGAATGGGAGGAAATAGTGCCTCTCTTTTATTCAAAGTTTTATCCTCCTAGTGAGATTCATAAAGATCGGAATCAAATATACAACTTTTGGCCTCTTGATGGAGAGAGTACAGCTCAAGCTTGGGGGAGATTGAAGTTACTAATGCTCAAATGTCCCATTCATGAGCTCCCCAACAATATTATTATCAATAAATTTTATGCAAGGCTTTCTCTTCATGATAAGGATTTATTGGATGCTTCTTGTGCTGGATCATTCACTCACATGGAAGAAGAAGCTAAATGGGATCTTCTAGACCGTATTCAAGACAATGTTGAAGCATGGGAGAATGACAAAGGTAGAAAGTCAGGTATAAATTATGATTATGAATGCATTGAATCTTTTATGGGAACTGATGACTTTCAAAATATTAGTAATGCTTATGGTCTTGATTTACAAGTTATTACAAATTGTTTTAAGGTTTGTGCTTCTTATATTGAAATCCCAACAAAGGGATGGAGCAAGTACCATGCACCCCATAAAGATATTGCTGACTATGTTCCTGTTGGGAGTACTGAGTATTGCATTATTGATCATGTTTTACTTGAACCTTACATTGAGAAGATACCCTTCCCAGATAAGGTAAAGGATCATCCTATGATAACTAGTGTAATCACTAAAAGTGAAAAGAGAACTGTAAAACCTGATGAAGAAATAAGCATTGAACCTGTAGTAGCAATTGTTAAAGATCTTGTAACTAAAAGTATAGAAGATGGGCACATAGTCTTTTGTGAGGATGCTTCTAATGTTGTCTCACATCCTAATAGACCTAAAAAGGCTAGTGTCCCTGTGCTATCTGTTAAAATTGGTGATCATTGCTATTATGGTTTGTGTGATATTGGTGCAAGTTCAAGTGTTATTCCTTATGAGATTTATAAAGAAATTATGCATGAAATCAGTCCCTGCGAGTTGGAAGAGATTGATGTGGTTATTCACCTTGCTAATAGACAAACCATCTCTCCAATTGGTATTGTGCGGGATGTAGAAGTTCTTTGTGGTAAGATTAAATATCCTGATGATTTTCTAGTACTTGGTTCAGCTGCTAGTAAAACTTATCCCATCATTTTTGGTAGACCTTTCGTGAGTACTTATGGAGCTATTATAGATTGCAAAAGGGAGAAAATCTTGAGTAAGTTTGATGGGGAATCTTATGAGTTTAATTTTTCGAAATTTACTAAAGAACCTTGTGAAAATGAAACCCATAATGAGGATTTTAGAGTTGAACAACTTGCTTCTTATTCTCTTGCTCCTAATAATGCTTTGCAACAGTATATGGAAGACCACGAAAGTGAGATCTTCATGGAAGAAAGAAATGAGATTGACGAGATTCTCCATCGTCGACCTAAGATGCTTAAGCATAACTTGCCTGTGGAAGATTTGGGTACCACATTGCCGCCTAAAAAGGACCCGGTCTTCGATCTAAAACCTCTCCCTGATGATCTTAAATATGCTTACATTGATGACAATAAGATATATCCTGTTATTATTAGTTCTAAACTTTTAGGGAAGGAAGAAGGAAGGTTATTGGAGGTTTTGAAGAAACACCGAGGGGCTATGGGCTATACTCTAGATGATTTAAAAGGGATTTCACCTACTATATGTCAGCATGCTATCAATATAGAACCAGATGCAAAGCTAGTAGTAGAGCACCAACGGCGTTTAAATCCTAAGATGAAGGAAGTGGTAAGAAATGAGGTATTGAAACTCCTTGATGCTGGTATTATTTACCCTATTGCTGATAGTGAATGGGTTAGTCCTGTTCATTGTGTCCCTAAAAAGGGAGGTTTACTTGTGCCTAATGATAATGATGAGCTTATTCCCCAAAGAATAGTAGTAGGCTATAGGATGTGCATTGATTTTAGGAAAGTCAACAAAGTTACTAAGAAAGATCATTACCCGCTTCCTTTTATCGATCAAATGTTGGAAAGGTTGTCTAAAAAGACCCATTTTTGTTTTCTTGATGGTTATTCTAGTTTCTCTCAAATTGCTGTTAAACAACAAGATCAAGAAAAAAACTTTTACTTGCCCTTACGAAACTTATGCTTATAGACGCATGCCTTTTGGTTTATGTAATGCTCCTGCTACTTTTCAAAGATGCATGTCTGCTATCTTTCATGGTTTTTGTGAGGAAATTGTGGAGGTGTTCAGGGATGACTTCTTCGTCTATGGAACTTCTTTTGATAATTGTCTTCACAATCTTGATAAAGTCTTGCAGAGGTGTGAAGAAACTAATCTTGTTCTTAATTGGGAAAAATGCCACTTCATGGTTAATGAAGGGATTGTCCTTGGGCATAAGGTGTCCGAAAGAGGCATAGAGGTGGACAGAGCTAAAGTTGAGGCAATTGAGAAAATGCCCTGCCCAAGAGACATCAAAGGTATTCATAGTATCCTTGGTCATGCTGGTTTCTATAGAAGGTTTATTAAAGATTTCTCTAGAATATCAAAACCCCTCACTAATCTTCTTCAAAAAGATGTACCCTTTGTTCTTGATGATGATTGTAAGGAAGCTTTTGAAACTCTTAAGAAGGCTTTAACTATAGCTCCTATTGTTCAACCTGTTTGGTTTGCAACATAGAAACAAAATTTTTCCTAAGATGAGAACTATACGCCAAGATCTATCTACTAGATACAGAGCAACGGGTGGATATACATCCATGGAGAACTTACCCTCGAAGACAACGAGTTTTGTTAACGAGTAGGAACTCGTGGATGATGTAGTCGTACGCTTGCCGATCTCAAGATCGTGATGAAGTCCAGTAGGTCCGGCTCCAGCACGTCCATCAGATCCATCTCCAGCAAGTCTAGCACCACCAAGTCCAGCACCGCAAAGCAGCGATGCATCCGTGATCGCACACACGTCCGGTACTCCGACAACCTCCATCCCTCGCTCCAGCAAAGCAGCGGAGCAGCAACTCCTTTCTAGATAAAGCCACCGGGAACATGTATCTCGCTAATCCGAGACCATGGGGGAATAATACTAGAGGGGGAGAGAGATCTTTCACGAGGAGTTGTGAGTATGAAGGTGTGAGAGGTGGGGCTTTTATAGGAGGAGGGGAGGGTGTCCCTTCACCTCCCCCATTCATGTGGTGGTAACCCCCTCCACATTAAAATGCGCCTTCACATTCTCTTTTAAAGTCTCCACTTTAAATGCATTAAATTTCTCCAAATTTAATGCTCTCTCATTTAATAAAACTCTTTTATTAATTTTATTCAGAATTTTGTTAATTACTTTAATTAAAAAACATTCACATAAAACCCCCTGCAACATTTCAATATTACATGCAGAACCAATTTCAGCAATTTCACCTGAAATAGTTTCGGTGTCTATTGAAATAATTCCAGCGCTTGCTTACTCTTTATCTGAAACATATTTGCTCCTAAATGGTGTTGGTATCCCTTAAGTGTGTCACCCTACGGTTCACGAATAATGCAGACATGATCGAGACCCCTCTCCGATCAATAATCAGCAGCGGGACCTGGAGATCCGTACTGACTCCCACATATTCAACGATGACCCTTGTGATCGTGTGAACCTTTAACGTCGTAACTAAATCCCTTTGTCTCGCAATATATTTCATGTCCGAGATTCGACCATTGGCATCCAAATACCTAGTTTGATCTCGTTACCGACACGCACTCTTTTCTCGTTACCGTGATATAACATTCTAGTGATCACATCACTTGCTTGCAAGCTATCTTAATGTGATATCACCGAGAGGGCCTAGAGTATATCTGTCCATCATCGGGATGGAAAAATCCCACTCTTGATCCATGAGCCTCAACATAACACCTTCGTAGCACTGAACCCACCTTTATAGTCACCCTGTTACGGTGTGACGTTTAATGTTATCAAGATACTCTTCCGGTATTAGCAATTAACATGATCTCATGGTCTAAGGACTAAGATTACTTCGTATAATGTTATAGCAATATAAACATAATGAATCTGATCGTAATGCTATACTTCGGATGAATGTTCATCACATCATTCCACCAATGTTGTGACCTCGTTATTAACAACATCCAATGTCCATGATCAGGAAACCTTGATCATCTTGTTAATCGACGAGCTAGTCTATATGAGAGGCATTACTAGGAACTTTGTATTTTTTTATTAAATACACATGTATTAACGTTTCCAATTAATACAATTATACCATGCAAAATAATCATTTATCATAAACATGGAATAAGATAATAACCACTTTATTATTGCCTCTCGAGCATATTCCCTTCAGTCTCCCACTTGCAGTAGAGTCAATAATCTAGTTTGAAAAACTTAGCGTATTGAACACCTATGGCTTTCCGATGTTGCATATACGTGATTGCTAGTGGTTAACATAATCTTCGGATCTGACAGTTTCAGGTCCGTGTGTATTTGCATGTCTTTGCGTCTCTACGCATCACTCATTCTCAAATGAGATGGCATTGTATAAATTTGGTCCTTTGGTGAGACCTTTAGTTCATTCGGGTTAAAATATGTTGATATTATTGTCATACAATATATCTTCATAGTATTAGCCCACTTTGAACCACACCTAGTTTGATAACAAACTACATAACACAAATGCCCTCCTTTGCTGCTACTATAGCAGTCATATACTTACCCCTTTTGTTGTAGTATCTGTCATAATGTTTCAACTTTGGAACTCATCCAAATCCATCATGGAACATCCTTTCCATTACATTATGCCACCCATAGTATAAATTGCGATAAATTTTAATTTGTATTTTGTGACAAAACTAGTATCAATGTAACACTTTACAATGAACTACCTTTAACTATTTTTCACTGCTACGTCCAAAACGTATCTACTTTCCCGAACACTTTTGCTATTGTTTCTCCTCTATACTTGTGTGATTTGGATGCAACTAATGCGAACTGACGCTGTTTTCAGCAGAATTGCCTTGGTATCTACTTTTTGTGCAGAAAATCAACTATTAGGAAAAATCCCAAAAAATATGCCAAAAATCCTATTTCACCCGAAGACTCCAAGAGCCAGAGTACGAGACGGAGAAGAGCCCTGGGGTGGCCACACCACCTGCTGGCACGGGCCAGGCCAGGCCACACCAGGGGGTGGTGTGGGCCCCCCAGGAACCCCCTCGGCCTCTCTCTTCGCCTATAAGGAGCCTTCTGACCTAAAAACTTCGGGGGGTTCGACGTTTTTCCAAAAGGAGTTCCGTTTCACCGCCACCACCAGATTCCATGAAACAGCACCAGAAACTCCGTTCTGGCACCCTGCCGGGACGGGGAATTGGAGGAGATCATCACCATCATCATCACCATCACTTCTCCATCGACCATCCATGTTTCTCCCATCTATGAGTGAGTAATCCCCCGCTGTAGGCTATGGGGATGGTAGGGATTGGATGAGATCGTTCATGTAATGGCATCAGATTGTTAGGGCATGGTGCCTAGTATCTTTTATTAGTGCTTTATGACTTTGTTGCGACTTGTTGTGCTTGATGCTTGTTACTAGGGCCCGAGTGCCATGATTTCAGATCTGAACATGTTATTGATTCATTATGATAGTATTGTTCTTGGTCTTATCTACAAGTTGTATACACACGTCGTTGTCCGGTACCTATGGTCCCGAAGTGACAGAAATCGGGGTAGCCGGAAGGGAATGGCTTTGATGTGAGGATCACATGTGTTCACAGAGTGTTAATGCTTTGCTCCGGTGCTCTATTAAAAGGAACACCTTAATTGCCAGTAGTTCCCTAGAGGCCCCGCTGCAAACGGGCTGGCAGGACAAAAGATGTTGTGCAAGTTCTCATTACGAGCACGTATGAATATATATGGAACACATGCCTAGGATTGTCTAGTACTTGGATGATTTATCTTATTTATCTGCAATTGCCCTATGTTCTGATTGCTATGTGAATTGTCTTGTCCATGCAACACCCGTACATCCATCCCTATGCCTACCGACGAATCCCAATTTCTTTGCTTTTGTTAATATTGTCTTTGCTTTACTACTGTTACTTTGCTATTCCTACTACAAAATGTTACTCTTGATAAACTGTTGTGAGCAAGATTGTTTCAGTGCAGCTGAATTGACAACTCAATTGTTAAGGCTTATAAATATTCTTTGGCTCCTTGTGTCGAATCAATAAATTGGGTTTCACTTCCTCGAAAATCTGCGATACACCCCTATACTTGTGGGTCATCAAGACTATTTTCCGGCCGTTGTCGTGAGCATAGCTTTATTTATCAAGTTCACTTGGATTCTCTATTGTTATTGCTATCCATCCATCATGGGTAAGTCTCGTGATGGCAAGGTTCCTATTTTACCATCCACTATAAGAAGAGGTACGGTTCTGAACACCTCTGTTGCTCTTGATTCACCGTTTGTTTTGAGTAAGTTCCTTACACCACCACATACACATGCTACACACACTACTACTACTGCTGAATCTGAAACTTCTGATGCTTATGATGTCGCTTCTCATGCTTGATAAGAGTGGTTCATTAGGTCCTTTCCTAGATGCTACGATTGCTAGAACTATAGTTGGAAATACCGAAACTCCTAATGAAGACACTGCCACACCTGTTAGCTCACATGAGAATTATGATGCTGAAGAAGATTATGTTGAGATGACTGATGAGTTTATTGAAGAATGTAGGAACACCCATGATAGGAGCGCTGCTAAGAATCTCCTTAAGAGGCGTACTATTAGACCCAAATTATCTCCTGCTGCTAAGTTTGCTGCTTCTCCCATAAACATTATAGATGAAGATTATGATTTCTCTCTCGATCTATCCTACATAGCTATTGTCGAGAAAGAACCTTTTTGTGGGACTAAGAATGAAAGTGTGGTAGCACATATGAATGAACTTTCTACCATGAGTGGCTTGTTTTTTGATGATATTAAAATGCGTACTTACTTTGTTGCTAAGATTTTCCCTTTTTCACTGAAAGGAGAAGCTAAAACTTGGTTTGGTAATTTACCTCCTGGATCTATTGATAGCCCTGAGTGCTTGTTTAATACTTTCCTACGGAAATATTTTCCTCCTAGTGCTAGACATACTGTTTTGCAGGAACTTTTTGATTTTAAACAGGGAGAAAAAGAGGTATTGCCCGAATCTTGGGCAAGGTTTTGTGCTTTGGTTCATGCATAGGCTGGAAGTCCATTACCTAAGAATGAGCTTCTTGATATATTTTATAATGGACTAACCGAGGAATCTAGGACATACCTAGATAGTTGTGCTGATTGAGTTTCCAGGAATAGGACTCCGAAGGAAGCTGAGGAATTAATGGATAAAATAAGCAAGAATTATGAAGATTGGACTCCTCCTAAACAAGCTATACCTGAAGTAATTGTACCTGAATCATCTATTTCTGTGCCTATTCCAACATCAAAGAAGAGGGGAGTTATTGAATTAAATGATGAAGTGATGAAGGAAGCTAAGAAATGTCTTAAGGAGAAGGGAATTAAAGCTGCAGATGTCAAGAATTTACCTCCTATAGAAGAATTATGTAAGCCTATTCCCTACTCACCCACTATTGAGGTACACTCTCTCCAACACTTTGATGAAGGTGATATCCCTTACTCTAAAACTCCTGATCAATGCTTAGAAGAATTTGATATCTTTATTGTTAAGCAAGATAACTTTAATAAAAGGGTGCAAAATCATCTTATGGAAAACACTAGAGCTATTGTTGAGTTGAAAGATATTGTGGAAAGAACCTCTAATGATGTTAAAATGATTGTTAAACACTTTCTCAAATGGTTCAAACTCAAAAAGATCAACTCATTAAAGTGCAAAATGACTTGCTAGTTAATGCTGCTAAAGAAAAACATGCTTATGAAATTAGAACTAGAAGTGGTGCTGCTACCCAGGATCCTCTATATCCTGAGGGGCATCCCAAAAGAATTGAGCAGGATTCTCAACAAGTTGAAAATAGTGGTTCTACTCGTAAGGAAAGGAAAAAGAAACATAAAACTGTTGTAGAACCCTCTGAACCTGCTATAGATCCTAATAGTATATCTATCTCTGATGCTGAAACTGAAAGTGGTAATGAAGAAAATGAAGTTCCTAATGAAGAAAAAGTTGAAGAAGAACCCGAAAACCACACTAAGAATACTAAATACACTAAAGAAGATTTTATTGCTAAGAAACATGGTAGTGAAAGAGAACCTTGGGTCCAAAAACCTATGCCTTTCCCTGATAAGAAACACAAGTCAAAGGAAGATGAACACTATAATAAGTTTTGTGAGTGAATGAAACCTTTATTCTTGCAAATTCCTTTGACTGATGCTATTAAATTGCCTCCTTACTCAAAGTATATGAAGGACATTGTCTCGAATAAAAGGAAGATCCCTAACGAAGAAATCTCTACTTTGCTTGCTAATTATTCCTTCAATGGTAAGGTTCCTAAGAAACTTGGAGACCCAAGGATTCCAACTATCCCTTGCTCTATTAAGAACAGTTATGTTAGAACTGCTTTGTGTGATTTGGGAGCTGGAGTTAGTGTTATGCATTTCTCTCTCTATAAGAGGCTTCAGCTTGAAAAATTGATACCAACTGATATATCTTTGCAAATGGCTGATAAGTCTACGACTATTCCTGTGGGTATATGTGAGGATGTACCTGTTCAGGTGGCTCATAATTGCTTGATATTAACTGATTTTGTTGTGCTTGAAATGCCTGAAGATGATAATATGTCTATTATTCTTGGAAGACCTTTTCTTAATACTACAGGAGCTGTTATTAATTGTAATCAAGGAAAGGTGACCTTCAATGTCAATGACAAGGAACATACTGTCTATTTCCCCAAGAAGATTGAAAGGACTTATGGTTTAAATTCAATTGAACATGTTGAAGGCATTCAAGTTGGAGAAATATATTGTTCCATACCAAAAGAAAAATTTGAAACTATTATGATTGGGACCATAGCTATCAAGGTTGAGGTAACATAATCACTAGTGGAATACAAAGTTTTGTCTCATATGCAATTGTTTTGGTAGCAAGACTTGATCAACCTTGCTAACAAAAGGATTCCATTGAACAAAACAATGTTTTCATTATGATTATCTCCGTTTATTTCTATCCTTTGTATTTTAGTTTTTGCTTTCGTTTAGTTTTCTTTGTGTTGTTAGTTTGCTTGCATGCTAGAACTTCTGTAGCTCTAGCCTTGTTTTGTCCTTGCACCATGTTTCCAAAAAGAAAAAAATCTGTCTATCAGAAAAATCATTCTTCTATTTCTGAAAAATGCCCAAAAATAAAGTGTCTCGAAAAAATCCAGAAAATTCATATTAAATTTTTATATGAAAAAAGGGGCAGAGGAGTACCTGGTAGGTACCAGGGGGGCCCACCAGGCAGGCACACCATGTGGTGGCACGGCCAGCCCTGGGTGGCGCCATGCCCTGGTGTGGGCCCCCCTGCCCCCCCACTCTCTCTCTCCTGCACTTTCTTCTCTCTCCCGAGTAAGCTCCAGTTCATAGCTCAAAATCACGTTCTCTCTGTGCTTGCCCTCGATTTCTTCGATATCTTTGCTCAGCCCATCTTTCTTGCTGAAATTTGGAGCAATTGTTCCTTGGTATGTGACTCCTCCCCTTGCCCAAGTAGATTTGTGTTTAGTGGATTGTATGTTGAGTATTTTGCTACTGCAGGTGACTGGTTATGAGAGCTTGTAAGCTTGTTTGATGCTTAGAGATATAGGTTTGATGCATGTTTAGGCCTCTTGCTAGTCCCTATGAGTAGAATCCTTCATTATAATTACTTTGCAATCACTTGTTTAATAGGTGTTTAAATTTCAGGACACCAAGCATGAACAACCACACTTTTGGAGAGATATTTGAGAGTGATGCATCTAGGAGGTCAAGGCCCTCAAGAACAACCTCTCAAGCTAGGCCATCATATAATGAAGACCTCATTGCATCACGTATTGGCAGTGAAAGAGATGATGGAGATGCTCACCCATCCTCTTTCCCTTGTTTTACTTTCCTGCAAGCTGCATGTATTCTTGATGATTTCTTGCTACTGATTGAGAGAGTTGGTTTGACCTCTTATATGCAAGATGAGTGCTGTCGCTATGCTCACCAAAACTTTTGTTGAGAGCTTCTCATTTACTAACACATCCTATTATTCTACTGTCTCATTTAAAATCTATGATATGCCCTTCACCATGCCTTTGGAGAGATTTTGCAGTATTGTAGGTGTGCGTATGACAGGGACCGTGAAGAAAATTCAAGGGCGACCCGCTGATTTGTTGGAGCTTTACCCAGGGATGACCAATGATGATGACCGCGTGGCGCAGCGCGGAAAGATAAGAAATATCCAACTCCCTGCTCTTAGATACTTTGCATACTATCTTGCCACTAGTGTTTTGGGTAGGGAGAACACTAGTAATATCTCCAACTATCACTTAGCTTTCCTTGCTACCGCGCTCAACAATGATACTCGGTACAATCTTGGCTCTCTTATTGCTCGCCGCCTAGCTGCTAGGGGGGCTATCTTTGGGGGCATCATTGCTTCGCGTGTAGTTGATGCATTAGATCTTTCTGTGGCTCCTGATGATGTTATGCTAGCACCACAGAGGCTCGACCTTGTTGCCATGAAAACTCATCACTTTGTCACTACTACCTCTGATTTGAACAATCTAGTATAGAGGATGCTTTTCACTGACGGGGATGAAAGGGAGATCCTTTTGCCCCAGCCTACTTTGTTCAGTGTTGACAGGAGACCATGGTCGCGCTCCAAGGAGGAGGTGGACGATCAGATTCGCTTGTTGGGTTTCCACGAGCAACACCAGGAGGATGTGCCCTCCTATGATTATTCCGCACATTACGGAGGGATGTACTCTAGCTCGCACCAGGACGAGGGTACCTCCTCGTCGTACCCCGGTGACACTTCATCTTGGCAAGCCTAGGATTGATACCCACTTAGGCCAAAAGCCTAAGCTTGGGGAATGCGACACCGCACTCATCTCCATATCATGTTGCGTCGGTTCTTTGTATATTCATGCTTTCGTTCTCTTTTTAGTTTTCGTTCTTCTTTGCTTTTGCTTTCTAAAACACAAAAAGACCAAAAATATTTTTGTTCTTTCTCTTTGGATTGCTTCTTCTTTTTGCTTTGGTTTGCTTGTTCCTTTTTGCTTTGTTTGAAATATTCGAAAAACCCAAAAAGATTTTGCTTTGCTTGTTTTTCTCTTTTGGTTTTTGTTAAAAATCAAAAACACCAAAAATATTTGTCGTTCTTCTTTGGTTTTTGTGAGTTGGATACAGGGTTCGGCAGTTCTCAGTGGATTATTGGTTTCATATTATTATTCAAGCCACACAAGTGAAGAGCAATAATGAGGATTAATGACAACTTGAAGCATAGTAAGAGGCTGGTAACGAACTCTATTTGTTTTCATTTTTGTACGTATACTCATCATTATGAGCTTGCTTAGTCCGTTCATGTAGAGTGTATGTTATCTTTGGATATTTAGTAGTTCTTGCTTTCTTGTGATTAGCTCCAGCTCGCTAATAGTTTGTAGCATGTCTCATAAATGTTTGCTTGCATTACTCTATTCATAAATTGGTATGACACTGTGGTATCCTCCTCTGAATGTTTTATTTGATCGACTTGGCACATGCTCATGCAAGCACATGACTGTAATAATCAGTTAAGCCTTGACGAATTATTTTGCCTTGAGGATCTTGAATCATTTTCATGCCATGAGTACTCTTGTTTTGTTGCAAGCATGATAATAACAGCTATTGCTCTCTCATTTGTCGCTCCCTTACTTTTGCTAGCCTTCACTTCCACTGAGTGTCTTACTCAGTTTCCAATTCCCTAAACCAAATATTTCCAAAGTGTCCACCATACCTACCCATTAGCATCATTTTCTACTTCCGTGCATATTCAATATGCCTTGTTTTCTTCCGAATAAAATGTTTGCTTGTTATGAGAAAGTTAATTAGTAAATCTCTCACGAACTTGATGGCACGCTTTATTTTCCGCACTTAATAAACCTGAACCATTGTGAACTCTCCATGAAAGTTATATGCTTGCTAATTATAGGCTGGGGATTAGCAAAACCGTGCTGTCACGGGGAACGCTTTCAACACTTGTAAATATATACCCAGTTGATACCTTGCTCTTTTGTTTGCGGATGTCGTCGGTGTGAAATAAAAGGGGAGCTTGTAAGTCCATGGAGTTATGTATGTGTGTTAGAGAAAGCCTTTGGTCATTGTTCTAATCCATGCTGACATGGTGGAAACCTGCAGCGTAACCATAATGATATCTATGAAGCATTCTTCTTATAAAAAAAGAGAGTTATAGCTATTGAGAAAAAGACTAAAAAGAGAGTTTTATGAAAAGAGGAAAGAGATAAAAAAGCACCAGTTTCCCATGGTAAATAAGAAGATTGCTGAGATACTCATTGTCTGCTTGCCTTGTCATTTTGATATGGGGATTCTTCCGTATCATCGGGCAAGGGGTACCCCATTGGCGGTTCTCAATGATACGCACATACTTACGATGACAAGAACTTACCAGTAACTAAAGTTGAGTAGCATGAGGAGCGGCCCTCGTACTCAAGGGACTTGGGATTTCCAGTTTATAGTCTATCAAGCATATAACTCATATTAGACCTCACTTTCACCTTAACCACATTAAAGATGCCTATGATAGGGCAATGAGAGCTCAAAGCTAACAAGTACCATACTTTCGGCATTTGGAAGCCTTTCAAATTTCTCAAAACCTTTTTCTTCTACTTGTTGAGTATCCACATATTCTTTGAGCACCTTCTTGAGAGCATAGTTGTCATTCTTTATGTTTGTTTCATTACTTGATTATTTGTGTTATGACTTTGATGCTTGTATCCTTGATATCTTTACTTCTAGTCATCACTTGAACTTCAGAGGTGCCTTGACATTCATAGTCAAAGGCAAGCGAGATACCACTCTATCATACCTTTCTATGAGCATTGTAATGTCGCTTATGTTTGTGCTTTGTCCTACTTATTATTCTTGAGTTGGAATCTCTTCATAGCTTGCAATGACTACTAAGTAGACTCAGTTGCATACTCTTTATTATGAATTGTCTAAGTAGTTGATCACATTGCTGAGAATATTTACATCATATGAAGCAAATGTGTTCGTGAAAGTTCTTTTATCACACTTAGTTTTCAACTGAATTGCTTGAGGACAAGCAATAAGCTAAGCTTGGGGAGGGGGTTGATACGTCCAAAACGTATCTACTTTCCCGAACACTTTTGCTATTGTTTCTCCTCTATACTTGTGTGATTTGGATGCAACTCATGCGAACTGACGCTGTTTTCAGCAGAATTGCCGTGGTGTCTACTTTTTGTGCAGAAAATCAACTATCAGGAAAAATCCCGGAAAATATGCCAAAATTCCTATTTCACCCGAAGACTCCAGGAGCCAGAATACGAGACGGAGAAGAGCCTTTGGGGTACACCACTATTTGGCTGGCAGGGCCAGCCGCACCGAGGGGTGGTGGGCCCCTGTGCACCCTCGGCCTCTCTCTTAGCCTATAATGAGACTTCTGACCTAAAAACTTAGAGGGGTTCGACGTTTTTCCAGAAGGAGTTCCGCTCTGCCGCCACCACCAGATTCCACAAAGACACGAAACTCATTACGGCACCTAGGGGACGGGAATTGGAGGAGATCATCGCCATCATCATCACCATCGCTTCTCCATCGACCATCCATGTTTCTCCCATCTATGAGTGAGTAATCCCCCGCTGTAGGCTATGGGGATGGTAGGGATTGGATGAGATCGTTCATGTAATGGCATCAGATGGTTAGGGCATGGTGCCTAGTATCTTTTATTAGTGCTTTATGACTTTGTTGCGACTTGTTGTGCTTAATGCTTGTCACTAGGGCCCGAGTGCCATGATTTCAGATATGAACATGCTATTGATTCATTATGATAGTATTGTTCTTGGTCTTATCTACAAGTTGTATACACACGTCGTTGTCCGGAACCTATGGTCCCGAAGTGACAGAAATCGGGGTAGCCGGAAGGGAATGGCTTTGATGTGAGGATCACATGTGTTCATGGAGTGTTAATGCTTTGCTCCGGTGCTCTATTAAAAGGAACACCTTAATTGCCAGTAGTTCCCTAGAGGCCCCGCTGCAAACGGGCTGGCAGGACAAAAGATGTTGTGCAATTTCTCATTGCGAGCACGTATGAATATATATGGAACACATGCCTAGGATTGTCTAGTACTTGGATGCTTTATCTTATTTATCTGCAATTGCCCTATGTTCTGATTGCTATGTGAATTGTCTTGTCCATGCAATGCCCATCCATCCATCCCTATGCCTACCGCACTCGAATCCCACTGTTTACTGTTTTTGTTACTATTGTCTTTTCTTTACTACTGCTGTTACTTTGCTATTCCTACTACAAAACTGTTGCTACTGATAAACTGTTGTGAGCAAGATTGTTTCCAGGTGCAACTGAATTGACAACTCAGTTGTTAAGGCTTATAAATATTCTTTGGCTCCCCTTGTGTCGAATCAATAAATTGGGTTTCACTTCCCTCGAAAATACTGCGATACACCCCCTATACTTGTGGGTCATCAGTCACTTATACATGATATATTCTTAGTTCTTCCAAAGGTCATAAGAATATCTTTACTATTGTCCAATGATCATATTATGAATCATTCTGGTATGTGCTCATAACATTTAGAGCATAGGACATTCTAGATATATACATATCACGATATAATCGATCAAAATCTTTATGTGATTTTACTCACTAGGTGTTGAAACACTTGAATCTTGATACAATCCTTTCCATGCAGCAAGAACCTTTCTTGTTGTTTCCATATTGAACCCTTTCAATATCTCATATATGTATGTCTGGCACAATCATATTAGCGCCTCAATCTATCCATATAGATATTGATGCTGAATATTCCGGTTTTGCCCAAGTCTTTCATCGAAATCTTATTTTAATGAAATTCTTAACTTGTGTCAATACAAGATACATCATTTCCAATCAACAATATGTCCTCTACATAATGTATTAGAAATATGTCTCAGCGCTCCCACTTAATTTCTTGCAAATGCAAGCATCTTCATCATCTCCGATGAATTTAAACTCTTTTAACAGTTTCATCATGATGAAGATTCCAACTCTGCTATGCTTAATTCAACTATTGAAGTTTGCATGCCCTTTTAGCACCCTTTGAATTAACAAAACCCTTCGGACCATGTCATGTACACGTCCTAGGTAATCGTTCTATTAGAAGAACCTTGTTTTGTTTATTCAACTACCATATACCAAATTATATGTAGTGGTTGCTACATTTATCCGTCAAGACTATATATCGCTATGAAATATCAAATCTTGTCATAGTCAACTCCTTGAACATTGCCGTAAACTTCTTTCTGACATGTCGATTATTTCATAGATGTTAAACATCCATGTCTATTTCTTTATAGATCCAAACACGACCGATAGGCTTTACGCCTTTTCAGAGGGTCTTCCAAGTTCAGAAACTTGATTCTCGTGTATGGATACTATCACGGATTCTATGACATCTAGTCATTTAATGGAGTCAGGGCCCATCATAGCTTCTTTGCATGTAGTTGGTTCATCATTGTCAAAACAATAACGACTTGCTTATCAAATCACACTATTTGATTCTTACCGACCCACACGGTTCAATAGGAACTCTAATCTCCTAGATTACAACCTTTGTCATCACGGGAGCCATGAGCATTGTGGCCGCCACCGGGACACTTTCTGGCGCTGTGCTACTTAGCACATATAGCTAAGGTTCAACAACCTTATCAAAGTTCTATTGTCCTCCCACTTAACTTTTCGCGAAAAATTCCTTCTCAAGAAACTTGACGTTCCAAGTAACAAACTCTTTTGTCCTTGGTGTTATGGAGAAATTCCCAACAAATTCTTTGGGATAGCCTACAAAGACGTGCTTATTCGACTTTGGTTGTAAACATTTTACTTATGCATAGCAGACCAAAATTTAAGAAAATACAATTCGGGTTTTATCCCAAACCATAACTTATATGGTGTCATTTCAACGGATCACGATGGTGCTCTTTTCAGTGTAAAAGCGGTAGTATCTAATGATTCAATCCTTAAAACATAATGGCAGTTTTATAAATGACACCCTTGATCTTACCATGTCAAACATGGTTTGATTTCATCTCTCGAATATGCCATACTCCTATGGTTTATCGGAAAACACAAATCATGGAGCAATTCCTCAAATCTTAAGTGTTTTGCTAAACATGTAACTCAAATATCTTCCTTTATGATCAAATCATAAACTCTTTATTTTCTTGTTACAATGATTTTGCACTTCATCTTGAAAGTCTTTGAACAATTTTCAAATGTTTCATACTTCTTCCTTATTAAGTAAATATATAGATATATTCACTTAAATTTCTGGAGAAAGCATATGAAGCAAAAAGATACATCGCATATGGCTACACATAATGGACTATGCACATCAGCATGTACAATTTCCAATAAGCTAGTCATCCGTTCCTCTTTGGCCTATGAACGGAGTTTCAATTATCTCGAGGAAAGTCTCACAAGCATCAATTGATCAAAATCAAAGACTCCAAAAATCCATCAACATGGATTTTCTTCATGTTTTCTTTCCAATATAATTTAAACAGCGATGTCACTTCATAAGTGATCTTTCAATCATTTGTCTTGCGACATTTTAGCAATAGTGTTTATGGATGTGATTTCTCCCACTACACTTGTAAAAGTTCATCCATCCTTTATGGAATACGGTAATTATTTGAACAATCATTGTTCTCGTAATACCGGAACAAAATAACAATTATTAAAACAAATCTGGAAGGCTAGGTTTGACGACAACGAAGAACACAATAACAATTTATTTGTTTTCGATGAACATCATCACTTATTCTCTTGCTAGTTAGTTAGGCCATTGCAGTTCATGAATTGCATTGTCCTGCATGACACTTCATACCAACCATTTCGGTATCCAATACCTAAGAACCACATTGTTTAACAAGCAAGGAATACAGCCATAACGTGTATATCTTGTATATACCTAAGTTGGACATCTCCAACCTTTTCTTTTCTGCCAAATATTTTATAGATTCTCTTTCAACAATTCCTTTTCTTTTAAAAGAATCTATCAACTTCAATAGTGGTGTCATTCACATGACACATAGTACAAAGTGTATATAGTCAAATACTATTACCTTTGGACTTGCACTTTGAAGTGGATCACCATCATCAAGTGTTTGGTGTTCTTTCAAAAATCCATTCTTTAGTAATCTTTTAGTGTAGTAAACATTTTAATTACATCTTCTATTCATCCTTATCATGACAACTTTCATGATCAAGCTACTATAGCCTATAAGGAAGAACGACAAGTATAATTTTAGTTCCCAAAACCTTTTGGGAGATTCGGATGCCTAGCATCTCCATTCTTCACAAATTCTCATACAATATGCGAACATGTATTTTGCTAAATTATACTCTATCATTATGCAACCAAAAACATTGTTTCAGATATCACAATATCTTCCACACATGATGGTTTCTGAAACAATTTTTCAGCTCCTAGATAATCTTGATATTAAAACAACTTTTGAATATCAATAATCATGGAGGCAAACATGATACTTTAGATACTAACATTGGAATTCTTACTCTTGATTTAATACTACTTATTAAACTTCATGGAGTAAACAGAGTTTGCTGAAAGTTTGTAATAGGACTTTTAAACTTTAAATTGACATTCAAAACAATACGATACCAATTCGTAAAGTAAATATCCAGAATTCTATAGTTCTATTATCTCAATTAAAACTAAGCATAAGGTAGTGAACAGACGCCAATGACTACAACAAATTATGCAAATTCACTTTGATTTAGTTTATGACAAATTGAGTTCGACTAATCCAAATTAGAAATGAACTCTCACTCAAAAACGACATCCCTCGTGCCTTTTTGGTGATTACATGAACCAAATCCACTATACCAAGTCCGATCATCATGTGAGTTGATGTAGCTTCAAAGGAGAGCATCTATATAGGCATCATATCAACTATATGACTCATTCTTAACCTTTCGGTCCGTGTTCTGAGGCCATGTTTGTACATGCTAGGCTCGCCAAGTAAGCACCTTAGTATTCGCATGTGTAAAACTGTCTTACACCCGTTCCTATGAAAGCGTAGATTCGAGTACACCCGATCATCACGTGATGTCTCGAAACACGATCCACAGAACGGTGCATACTTAAGGAAGAACACATTTTTATCTTGATATCTTAATGAGGGATCATCTTACAATGCTAGAGAAAGCACCAAACTAGCAGTATAAGATGCTAACATCTAATGTGTAAAGTGAGATGATATGGTCCATGCATTTGATCTCTATCATTTGCATCGTGGTATGATCTCTATCATTCCTTTGTGTGTAAGGCCAAGGTCTATGGAACTTACACGTTGAATGTGTTGTAAGAGTATCTATCATACATCTACTTACAACAATACCATATCAAGACACTAGCCCAGCAACGATCTAAACTAGACGCCTCTAATTTATCAATTGCAAGTTTTATGTGGCTTAGGGCTTTCGGAGATAGAACCGTTCTTACCTACGAACATGAACCACAACGAGGATAACCAAGTTATTAGAAGCTCGTTGTAAATCACATATTGACTATAGTAGGAGAGACAGACACCCGCCAGCCACTTATGCAAAACAAGTTGCATGTCAGTCGTGGAACCGGTCTCATGTACGATGACATGTAAGGTTGGTCTGGGCCGCTTCATCCCACTATGCCACCAATATCCAAAGTACATATAAGAAGCAATAACATGATCATCACCGCCCACATACTCTTATGTGTTCTACCCGTGCAAAGCACCTACGCATAGATCAGGCTCTGATACCACTGTTGGGTTCGCAGCATAGAAAACAAAAAAATTCCTACGATGAGAACTATACGCCAAGATCTATCTACTAGATACAGAGCAACGGGTGGATATACATCCATGGAGAACGTACCCTCGAAGAAAACGAGTTTTGTTAACGAGTAGGAACTCGTGGATGATGTAGTCGTACGCTTGCCGATCTCAAGATCGTGATGAAGTCCAGCAGGTCCGGCTCCAGCACGTCCATCAAATCCATCTCCAGCAAGTCCAGCACCACCAAGTCCAGCACCGCAAAGCAGCGATGCATCCGTGATCGCACACATGTCCGGTACCCCGACAACCTCCGTCCCTCGCTCCAGCAAAGCAGCGGAGCAGCAACTCCTTTCTAGATAAAGCCACCGGGAACATGTATCTCGCTAATCCGAGACCATGGGGGGATAATACTAGAGGGGGAGAGAGATCCTTCACGAGGAGGTGTGAGTATGAAGGTGTGAGAGGGGGGACTTTTATAGGAGGAGGGGAGGGTGTCCCTTCACCTCCCCCATTCATGTGGTGGTAACCCCCTCCACATTAAAATGCCCCTTCACATTCTCTTTTAAAGTCTCCACTTTAAATGCATTAAATTTCTCCAAATTTAATGCTCTCTCATTTAATAAAACTCTTTTATTAATTTTTTTCAGAATTTTGTTAATTACTTTAATTAAAAACATTCACATAAAACCCCCTGCAACATTTCAATATTAAATGCAGAACCAATTTCAGCAATTTCACCCGAAATAGTTTTGGTGTCTATTGAAATAATTCCAGCGCCTGCTTAGTCTTTATCTGAAACATATTTGCTCCTAAATGGTGTCGGTATCCCTTAAGTGTGTCACCCTACGGTTCGCGAATAATGCAGACATGATCGAGACCCCTCTCCGATCAATAATCAGCAGCGAGACCTAGAGATCCGTACTGGCTCCCACATATTCAATGATGACCCTTGTGATCGTGTGAACCTTTAACGTTGTAACTAAATCCCTTTGTCTCGCGATATATTTCATGTCCGAGATTCGATCATCGGTATCCAAATACCTAGTTTGATCTCGTTACCGACATGCACTCTTTTCTCGTTCCCGTGATATAACATTCTAGTGATCACATCACTTGCTTGCAAGCTATCTTAATGTGATATCACCGCGAGGGCCCAGAGTATATCTATCCGTCATCAGGATGGAAAAATCCCACTCTTGATCCATGAGCCTCAACATAACACCTTCGTAGCACTGAACCCACCTTTATAGTCACCCTGTTACGGTGTGACGTTTGATGTTATCAAGATACTCTTCCGGTATTAGCAATTAACATGATGTCATGGTCTAAGGACTAAGATTACTTCGTATGGTGTTATAGTAATATAAACATAATGACTCTGATCGTAATGCTATACTTCGGATGAATGTTCATCACATCATTCCACCAATGTTGTGCCTCGTTATTAACAACATCCAATGTCCATGATCAGGAAACCTTGATCATCTTGTTAATCAACGAGCTAGTTTATATGAGAGGCATTACTAGGAACTTTGTATTTTGTTTATTAAATGCACATGTATTAAAGTTTCCAATTAATACAATTATAGCATGCAAAATAAACATTTATCATAAACATGGAATAAGATAATAACCACTTTATTATTGCCTCTCGAGCATATTCCCTTCACAACCACCTGATTGGAGTTTACCCTTTGAAATAATGTGTGATGCTAGTGATTTTGCTATAGGAGCTGTCCTTGGGCAACGAATTGATAAAAAGCTAAACGTTATTCATTATGCTCGTAAGACTCTAGACGCTGCTCAAAGGAATTATGCTACTACTGAAAAAGAATTCCTAGTTGTCGTCTTCGCTTGTGATAAGTTTAGACCCTATATTGTAGACTCAAAAGTCACCATTCATACTGATCATGCTGCTATTAAGTACCTTATGATCAAGAAGGACGCTAAGCCTAGGCTTATTAGATGGGTGCTGCTTTTATGAGAGTTTGATCTACATATTGTAGATAGGAAAGGTGCTGAAAACCCTGTAGCTCATAATTTATCTCGATTGAAAAATATCTCCTTTGACCCTATGCCTGTTAATGATAGTTTTCCAAATGAACAGTTGGCTGCGGTAGGGGTAAACTCGTGAGGGAGCCCTTGGTACGCTGATTATGCTAACTTTATTGTCTTCAAGTATTTGCCTCCAACTTTTACAGCTCAGCAAAGAAAAAAGTTCTTTTATAATTTGAGGCATTATTTTTGGGATGACCCACACTTATATAAAGAAGGAGTGGATGGTATTATGCAAAGATGTGTTCCAGAATATGAACAAAAAGAGATATTGCGTAAATGTCATGGTAGTGCTTATGGAGGACATCATGCATGAGATAGAACTGCACAGAAGGTGCTGCAATCAGGTTTCTACTGGCCTACCATTTTTAAAGATGCAAGAAAATTTGTTTTATCTTGTGATGAGTGTCAGCGTGTTGGTAATATTTCTAGATGCAATGAAATGCCTATGAACCACTCTCTAGTTATTGAACCCTTTGATTGCTGGGGATTTGACTTTATGGGTCCTTTTCCTCCCTCGAAAGATTATACTCATATTCTTGTTACCGTTGATTATGTTACTAAATGGGTAGAAGCCATCCCTACGAAGAGTGCTGACGGGGAGACCTCTCTAAAAATGCTTAAGGATGTTATCTTTCCTAGGTTTGGAGTGCCTAGGTATCTCATGACTCATGGAGGTTCTCATTTCATTCATGGTGGTTTTAGAAAGACCCTTGCTAAATATGATGTTAATCATAGAATTGCTTCAGCTTATCACCCCCAAACTAGTGGGCAAGTAGAGTTATCAAATAGAGAAATTAAATCCATCTTGCAAAAGACTGTTAATAGATCTAGAAAAAACTGGGCTAAAAAGTTGAATGATGCTTTATGGGCTTATAGGAATGCCTACAAAAACCCTATGGGGATGTCTCCTTATAAAATGGTTTATGGGAAAGCTTGTTACCTACCTTTAGAATTAGAACACAAAGCTTAGTGGGCAGTTAAAGAACTAAATAGAGATTGTAAGCTCGCAGGTGAGAAAAGATTATTTGACTTAAGTTCTTTAGATGAATGGAGGAGTGAAGCCTATGAAAATGCTAGGCTCTTTAATTAAAAAGTTAAAAGATGGCATGACAAGTGAATACTTAAGAGAGAATTTCATGTGGGTGAGAAAGTTCTATTGTATAGGTCCCGTCTCAGATTTTTTGCAGGAAAGCTACTGTCAAAATGGGAAGGACCTTTCATTATTGAAGAAGTGTACCATTTAGGAGCAATAAAAATTTCTTCTTTAAAAGATAATACTACACAAGTAGTGAATGGGCAGCGACTCAAGCACTATATTGCTGGAGATTCTTACAATGAAGATGTGGATGCCTTTCAAGTTATAACTCCAGAAAAATTTATCAAGAACCAAATTCAGAGACCTACAGACTCTGTTTTTAAATAGGTAACAGTTCTGGTAAGAAAAGTTCCACGAAAATACTATCCAACTATATTTTTGCAGTTTTTAGACAATAAGGAAAGTTACGAAGCGAAAAAGGGACAAAAACAGAGCCAGGGTGGCTCACACCACCCTGTGGCGCGTGGCCAGTGGTGTGGCCACTCCGGACTCCGTCTCCGACCCGTTTTCTCCCAGTACCTTCCTCTTGTTGCGAAACTTTGTAATATATAATCCCCCGGATCCCCCGAGGGTCGTATATCGTGTTTTCGTCGTGGTTTTGTTTCGATCTATTTCTTCCAGGAACTATCTTTGAAAGCTTAGAAGCACAATGGTGTCTGCCAAGGACAAAGGAAAGGAGGCTATGAAGGAGGATCTCCAAGACCCCGGGCAGGAGAAGGAGATCAAGAGTGAAGGTGAAGAGGAGGCAAAGCACACCGGCACTACCGTTGCAAGCATTGGAGTGGTGGCGAACCCTGCCAGGATCAAGGGCCGACGGATGTCACCGGTGGAGGAAGCCTCCGCGTCACTTTTTGGCACCATGGACACCTTCTCCAAGCACCAAGAGTCCCTTCCATACCTTTATCCATAACCATGCAGGAAAAGAAGACTCCAAGAGGGAAGAGCGGACAAAGAATCACAAGAGCTGGGATCCACAATCTGACATGATCATACACCGCATCGAGCACAACTCGGAGTTGATTCATACTCTCACCTTCTAGATTGAGGATTTGGGGAAATTGATCAAAGAGCTCATCAAGAGGATACCACCACCACCAAAGGAGTAATTCGTCATCAGGTTTGGCACCCCCTTGGCTTGTTACAAGCTTGGGAGAGTGCCGCGGTATCACATCACTATCTTCTATCTTTTTACCTTTTTAGTAGAGTCATATCATGAATAGAGAAGTTATCATGTAGGATGGTTTGCATTATGGAAGTGTCCCCTCTCTCGTTAGATATGTATCCCTTGGTGTGAGTTGCCGTTATGGAATATTAATGAGAAGTTCTATCATTTACTCTTTTGCATATCTTATATTAGTTTTCAATTCGTGGTTATATGATTGATCTTGTTGTTAGTATTGGTATCACTTTGGGATCATTGAGTTAATTTAGTTGGTTTTGGCAAACCTGGCTCGGTCAGTAGCAACACTATTTTTGAGAGTTGAATGAAAAAGATAAAAGTACTCTAAAGAAATATAATTTCATCATCTTTCTTTCTTGATTTGCTCATAAGTTTAGTACTCTCTAGTTAAGATCTTTTGTGCTTCCAAGGAAGATTGCATGTTTGTCTTTATCACTTATATGTTTGTTTGTTTCCTTCAACTCTTATACTTGCTACCCAGCCTTGCTAGCCAAAAACTTGTACTGAGAGGGAATACTTCTCGTGCATTCACTTCCCTAAACCAAAACCCATGCCATTTGTGTCCACCATACCTACCTATTAGCATTATTGTTATTCCAAAAAATTCTTGTTTTTATCTACCTTCCAAATTAAACTTGTTATGTGAAAATTAGTGATTAAAGCTCTCATGAACTTGATGGCACACTTTATTTTCTTGCACTTAATAAACTTGAACCATTGGGTCCTTGTTTGTTGTGTATATGCTTGCGCTTTATGAGTTGAAGTTAGCATAACCATGTATCATGGGGAACGCTTTCAACACTGCCATGGTACTTTGTGCCTAGTTGATATCATGATTCTTTTGCCTATGGATCCTGGCGGTGTGAAATAAAAGGCGAACTTGTAAGATCATGGAGTTTATATGTGTGTTAGAGAAACGTCTGGGCCGTTAGCCTAAGCCATGCCTAATCATGGTGGAAACTTGCAGCATAACTATAGTGAGCATGCTATGAAGCATCCTCAATAAAAACCTATGCAAATAGCAAATAAAAGATTGCTTTGATGCTCATTGTCTGCTTGCCTTGTCATTTTGATTATGGGATAGCTCATGTATCATGTGCAAGGGATACCCCGTTGGCGGTTCTCTATGATACATATGTATTTACAATGACAAGATCTTACTTGTGACTGAAGTTGAGTAGCATGAGGTTCGGTACTCCTAAGTAAGGGGCATGAGATTTAGACTTATAACTTGTCAAGTATATCCTCTTAGTTGTGTCACTTTAACCTTAATCACCTAAAGATGCCTATGATAGGGGCAATGAGAGCTGAAAGCTAATAAGTACCATAATTTTTGGGAGCTCTTTATGAGACTTGCAATCCCTGCTTCCCTCTGCGAAGGGCCTTTCTTTTACTTTTTAGTTGAGTCAGTAAACCTACTCTCTTCTATCTCAGCAAGTATTTTGAGTTGTTGTGTTTCATTCATTCATATGATGATTTATTCAATCATGTTTCTTATGTTCCTTGTTTTGCACATTGCTTTTATCTTGGTGATTACTACTTTGAAAGCTATCATTGAAAAACCAGTTATTTGTGAACTCCAGCAAATTATCAACTATTCTTCGACCAAGAGCTAAGTTTGCCATTACCAATTATGATTTACTTTATGTATCTCTATTGTGTTTCCTTTACTTATTGCAAGTAAGTTATATAATAGTGAGTTGTCTTCTATTATGTTCTATGTATTGATAAATGTGATGCTTCTTGTCCGTATTCTTTTATCGACCCTTCACTCCATAAACCTGAGGTCATGTTTATTGAGCTCGGTTTCGCTTGGGGACAAGCGAAGTCTAAGCTTGGGGGGAGTTGATACGTCCATTTTGCATCACTATTCTATGTCATAATTCACTGTTATTCATTGATATATTTCATATTGAGAGGTGATACTTATGTTATTTCATCTATTTTTGCATGGTTGATGACTTTTGGAGCATGGACCGCTGCAGTCAGGATTCTGATGGAAAAGGTGCTGTTTGGAGGCAAAATTTGCGAAGATCAGAAAATCCGGGAAAATATACGAAAAATCCTATTTTTCCAGAAGATGAAGGAAGCCGGAAGAGGGAGTGGAGATGGGCCACAGGGGGCCCACACCACCCCCTAGCGCGGGCCACCCTAGGCCGCGCCACCAGGTGGTGTGGCCACCCTGGCCCACCTCTGGCTCTCCCCTCTGGCGTATATATTCCTCCCGAAACCCTAAGACTCAGGGGGGACCACAGAAAGATTCCGCCGCCTCTGCGGGGCGGAAAACACCGAGAGAGAAAGATCTCTCTAGCAGACAGATTTCTGCCGGGGGAATTCCTTCCCGGAGAGGGGAGATCGTCGCCATCAACACCACCATCAAGCTGGACTTCATCAGGATCATCACCACCATCATCACCATCAACACCCTCATCACCATCTCCATATTGCTGTAACAATTGAGTTGACTCTTGCATAATTCTTAGGGGAAACTTTCCTGGTGTTGATTACTCTTTTGTAGTTGATGCTATTGAGTGAACCATTGAATTATCGTTTATGTTCAGATTGTTATACATCATTATTCCATCTCTGATCATGATACATATGATGTCTTGTGAGTAGTTTGTTTTGTTCTTGAGGACATGGGAGAAGTCATGTTGTTAGTAGTGGAGTTGTGTTGAGAAAGATTCAATAGTTTGATATTTAAATTGTGGTGTACTTCTTATAGTGGTGTCATGTGAATGTCGACTACATGACATTTCACCTATATGGGCCTAGGGGAATGCATTATGTATTTGGCTACTAATCATAGGGGTTGCCGGAGTGACAGAAACCTGAACCTGAAGGAAATATGCCCTGAGAGGCAATAATAAAGTTGTTATTATGTATTCCTTGTATATGATAGATGTTTATTTTGCATGCTATAATTTTATTGATAGGAAACATCAATACATGTGTGTTTAATAAACAAAAAGGGTTCCTAGTTATGCCTCTCTTATAGACTAGCTTGTTGATTAACAAGATGATCAAGGTTTCCTGATCATGGACATTGGATGTTGTTAATAACAAGGTCACAGCATTTGTGAAATGATGTGATGAACATTCATCTGAAGTATAGCATTATGATCAAGTCATTATGTTTATATTGCTATAACATCATGCAAAGTAGTCTTAGTCCTTAGACCATGAGATCATGTTAATTGCTAACACCGGAAGAGTATCTTGATAACATCAAACGTCACACCGTAACAGGGTGACTATAAAGGTGGGTTCAGTGCTATGAAGGTGTTATGTTGAGGCTCATGGATCAAGAGTGGAATTTGTCAATCCCGATGACGGATAGATATACTCTGGGCCCTCTCGGTGATATCACATTAAGATAGCTTGCAAGCAAGTGATGTGATCACTAGAATGTTATATCACGGGAACGAGAAAAGAGTGCATGTCGTGCGAGATCAAACTAGGTATTTGGATACCGATGATCGAATCTCGGACATGTATTATATCATGAGACAAAGGGATTAAATTGACGTTAAAGGTTCTCACGATCACGAAGTCATCGTTGAATATGCAGAGTTAGTATGGATCTCGTGTCCGCTTCGATTATTGATCGAGAGGAGTCTCAATCATGTCTGCATTATTCGCGAACCGTAGGGTGACACACTTAAGGGTTTTTTGAAACCATTTAGGAGCACATATGTTCGGACAAAAGGTTTGCAAAGCGCGAAATGTTTCAATAGAAACAGGAATTGTTTCGATAGAAACCGAATTGTTTTCGGGTGAAATTGCGAAAGTGGTTCTGCATGTGATATTGAAATGTTGCAAGGGTTTATGTGAATGTTTGTTAATTAAAGTAATTAACAAAATTCTGAATAAAATAAATAAAAGAGTTTTATTAATTGAGAGTTGCATTTAATTTGGTGGAAATTAAATACATGTGAGTGGGATTTTGGGTGGAGGTCATGTTTATGTGAGTGGAGGTTCACCACATGAATGAAGGAGGGGAGGAGTCCCCCCCCTCATGCGCCGGCTATGGGAGGGGAGGGGTCTCCCTACCTCCTATATAAATCCCCCTCTCACAAACCACACCTCCTCGTGAAGGATCTCTCTCCCCTCTAGATATTCCCCATGGTCTCGGATTAGCGAGATACATGTTCCCAGTGGCCTTGTGTGCAGGAAGGTTGCTGCTTCCTGATTATTTGGAGCGAGGAGGTGGAGGTTGTCCGGTGGCTTGAACGTGTGTGCGAGTACGGATGCGCTGCTGATTTGCGGCGCTCGGACTTCCACACGATCTTGAGATCGGCAAGCGTACGACTATATTAACCACGAGTTCCTACTCGTTAACAAAACTCGTTGTCTTCGAGCGTAAGTTCTCCATGGATGTACGTCCACCCGTTGCTCTGTATCTAGTAGATAGATCTTGGCGTACAGTTCTCATCGTAGGAAATTTTTTGTTTTCTATGCTGCGGACCCAACAGAACCCCCGTTAGGAAACCATTGCACAAGGGACATAAGGGTCTTAGAGTTTAAAGCTGTGGTTAGGTTTCTACTTTAATTATTTTCTTGTACTTACGGATGTTTGCAAGGGGTATAATCACAAGTATGTATTAGTCCTAGGAAGGTCGGTACATTAGCAAAGGTTCACCCACACAACACTTAGCAAGCTAAAGAAGATTAATCAACTATATGAAGTGAAAGCACTTGACAGTCTGCCCATGTATCCTCGAGAACGTTTGGTCATCTTAAGTAATACAACCGGCTTGTCCTTTGCTGCATAAAGGATTGGGCCACTTGCTGCATTTATTCCTACTGTCTTTTATTTCCTCGACTTTGTTTACTTGCTTTATCAAAAAACCCTAAAAATCCGTTTGCTAAGTATTTGCAGAGAATTCCTGATCCATACCACTAGGCAGCACCTTCTGCTCCTCGTTGGGTTCGACACTCTTATTTATCGAAAATACTGCGATACACCCCCTATACTTGTGGGTCATCACAGAATGCTAGGGTTGAGCTCAAGGAAAAGCCTCCGTCTTGGAGGTTGAGAGGACGCATCTCTTGCCTCCGAGAAGGCCGTCGAATTGGCCGAAGATCACGAGGGCGTGATGAGCTTGATGCTGCTGCAGGTCTGACTGAATTGCTACCCGATGACCATCGCCACCACTACTTCTCCCCTCGCTACCAAGGCCGTCCAGAGAAGCTCGACGAGGATTTGAAGCAAGAAGCAGCCATCCAGGCGCACTGACCTTATGAAGGATGCCGTCGGAGATGCAGAGAAGCCCTGTGCCCATCTCTGTCCATCGAAGCTTCCTAGCGGGATCAAAAATCTCCAGCAGATGCGGGGTCAGGTCAGACCTAACCCACATCAATCTTCCAGGCCACCGCATACACCTCGCGACCGAAGCATCATCCTCCACCCTCCCCTCGCCACCGAGGCCGGCAAGAGGGGGACGGACGCCGCCAGATCGCCAGATTCTGCTGCAGCCAAGGCACTTATTTGAGGGACCTCCGCCCACAACTCAAACCCTAGCAAGCTCCCACCATAGGAGCTGACCAGGCCTGAGCGAAGACGGCCACCCGTCGCCATGCACGAACACCGGGGTGGACAGGCCAATCAGCATCTCGCCAAACGCCCTATGGGCAAACACAAGAAAACCTAAACCTAATCCTATGACTCCTACGGCGAGAGCCTAGCGACCTAGACTACATGTGCCGGAGCCACTCCTCCGCGTCCCTTGACCAGCAACGCCGACGAGTTCGGCTTTGGAGTGGCCCGGCGCCCACGGGAAGAAACGAAGAGACTGTAGCAGGGGGAAGAGGAGAGGAGAGGAGACCTTCCCACTGAGACACGTAACCCGACCCTGTTTTGTTGCCCCAACTTGATGTTGTTGTTCGACTTGATGATATCTGGATTGGTGGAGTGCAAACTGGTATGGTTTGATGTCGCACGCCGGCGGCAAGTGGTCGATGGAGTTAACTTGAAGAAGATCTGTCCGTCGGTCGGCTTTGAGAATCCCACACACACACAAAACCCTAGTGGATGTGATTGCGATCGTGTCCTATTGCATGTGATTCCACTATAGATTATTTCGTTCTTTTGTTTTTTTTCTGTCGTGGAGATGCATGGCTCTGTTGGAATGTGCTACTTATTGCCGCCGTTGGAACGGTCATGAAAAACCACTACAGGAATGGCAAGCTACGCCGAGAGCCAAAAGCCGTCGGCGTAGCCTCAATCCCCGTCGGCGTAGGCTACGCCGAGGCGTAGCTCCTCGGCAAAGATCTCCCTCGGCCGAGCGCATAGACTGTCGGCGTATCAAAAAACCATCGGCATAGGCTACGCCGACAGCTGCCCTTGGCATAGGCTACGCCGACGGTTGCAAAAATAATTTTAAAAAAAATCAAAGGAAATTCAAATTTTTCTCTCTATTTTTTAATGTTTGAATTGTTTGACTCGTTAATCTCTCACTTGGAACATTTTTAACACTAATTATATTTAATCTTTCATCAAATTGCAGTCATGGTCAAACTTCTACGTCGGTCACCCATCCCTACTACTCCATCCTAGCACGCTTAACTTTTCCGTTCCTTCAAAATCTATTCCCGCAAAGCAATTTATACCTTGTTGTCAATACTATGATATCAATCCTATTAACTCTTATATCATCATGTCACATGTTTGTATTTTTTGAAATCACAAACAATTATTTAAGTAAACAACGATGAATAAGTAAAAATATTATTGAATTCAAATAAAAAATATAATGATTTTACTTATTTTGTATTTTTCTATTTAATATGGAATAATTAATATTTTTAAATCTGTAAATCAGAATTCGACAAATAATATGTCTAAATTGATCATAAAAATGATAGGAATCTAAATATGATATCCATATCAACTTATCACAAACTATGTCGTGATTCTAGCCATAATTTTATTTGCCCGTTTAAAACAACAGACATAAAGATTCTTAGCTTGGGATTGGGACTCGCTAAACTTGAAGTCGATATCTGATGAAATAGTATATTGTGAACCTAAAATGATTTTTTGTAAAATATCATGAGCATCAGATCATGTACATGTAGTTCATATCTGACCCACTTTCTACCGATTCAGTAGGAATTTGTCTTTTTCACCAGGGATAGATGGAAATGTTTATGATCCCCCTGTTGGGACATTGTCCATATAAGGTGGTCTAGCATTTTTTAAAAATGGGGTGGTAACATTTTGAATTAGCCATTTGGTGGTTGCTTCACAAAACCTCCCGTTTTTTGCACTCGGAAAATGGAAAATGGCTTTTTGGTGTGACGAAAAGGAAAATTTCCTCCTGCAACATTGTTCCCCATCCCATGATGCATATTCATTCACAATATGGACACATTATCACAAACTATGTCTTGATTCTAGCCATAACATTGGTCATTTGACCCGAAAACCAGGAAACCTCGAATGAGATAGGTCATTTTGTGAAGGTTTTTTGATACATAATAAATATACCAAGTTTTATATTTTTCCTTGCAACTATATCACATAATATTACAGCACGCGAAGGTTTCGCATTGTTTAGATCGTTTTTGATTTTTTTATGCTCGTTTCCAACTATATATAATATTTTATGTTTCACTTAATTTTTATTTACAAATGTGCAATATTTGAGTGTAGATAGATAGATCTTATTTTTCTGCGAATTTTGATATATTATTTGTATTTTTTGGAATTAGAATGATTTAGTTATGATTTTTTAAAGATTAATGAGGTAAAACGAAAAATAGCTATGCCGAGGCTACGCCGATGGCTGCCGTCGGCGTAGCTATATTACGCCGAAGGCAATTCTACGCCGACGGCTGCTTGGAGGGGCTAGCCTGGTCGCGGTCTACGCTGACAGCCCCGATGTTTGGTCATCGGCGTAGACCGCCATTCCTATAGTGAACCGCCGTTGCATCTTGTCCAGGCGTGTGCTGCTAGGCGTCCATAGACCCGTGGAGGCATGGAGGGCGACGCTACCACGTGATCTCGCGGTCTCCAATGTCTTTGCCATGGATGCTTGCGCTATGGGCGATTTTATCCCAAATTTGCACGGTCTTCACCGGATTTAGAGGGTCGTGAGGATTTAGGGTTTTTTTGGCTTTTGAATATACGCTATGGAATATAGAAAAACAAAATCTGATCTAATCTATAATTGGAATTGATCTAAAGAACCGATTCAATCTTTGATTGAGACCAGGTGTCGCGCTCCTGAGGAGAGTAGACTAATCTCTCCGAGGGCGACGTCACACCGAAGAACTTGAGAAATCTAAGTTCATCGTCGTGAGACTAATCGCTCTGATACCATGTGCAAATTATGAATCCATAATATTTATTTATTTTAATTTGATTGACCCTCATGGGGTAATATAGAAGTACACAGAGGGGATAGACTTGGAGTACAATAAACTTGTCTAGGATCCTAGTCTATCTCTAACTCGTGTCGTATACGTATTCTAACATGTCTACTACCACAAGTTCTAGGACGACAAGATTTCTACAACTCCTGTAATGGAGGACGAGGACAATCGTCACTAGGCGATCCAAGGATCTATTGTTACTACTCCCTCCGTTTCAAAATAGGTGTCACAAATTTATCTAATTTGAATATATCTAGACTATTTAGTGTGTAGATATTTTGCTAAACTTGCGACATCTATTTTGAGACGGAGAAAGTATTACTATTTATTCTTATCAATTAGTAGAAGTTTCGCCAAAAAAAGTTTCTAGTATGGTCCCCTTTTGCAAAGGGAAAAGAAAATTATGTTCTCAACCGATTCCAAGAAAAGAAAAGTTAACGTGATTCAAAAAAATTAAAATAGAAAAAGCGTGGGCTTGCACTTGCAAATTAAGGCAAACCTGTGGTCCCATGGAGATGCAGCTATTCAGGACGGCTAAGTGCACGTTGCATTGGTCTTAGTTAAGCTAATTAACTAGCAAAGGCTACGTAATTAAGCTCGCACATACCGCTAGCTAGTATATTCTGCTACTGCACTGTCCCTCTCGTGCCAATGCATGCCATATGTGTATGTTGGCTTTAAGTTGCCACTAACTAGTCACATACGCACTCTAGCTCTTCAAGGGTTCAATGCGACAACTTTATCTTTGGGGCGCTGGTCCTTAGGGGCACGTGCACGAAATCTTTCCGACTGTCATCAACAATGGCATGCCGGCTCCGGTAATAGAGCGGCGCGTCGGCGGCTCGCTCTGGCGGCAGTAGTATTCGTTAGGTGGTCCAAAGACCTCGATGTAATTTTTATTATGTTTAGGATACTTTGTACTTCTTATGAACTCATGAAATAGATTCGGATCTTTTTCCGCAAAAAAAAAAAACTAGTGACATACGCACTCTAGCTCTTCCTTTTGAAGACCTAACCCTAGCCAGCCACCATTAAAAAAGCTAACTAAAAAACTCTTACTACTCGTAGTATGTACTATAGGAAACTAAGGGCTGATTAGTCCGTGGATCAAGGGACCACTTTGCTCCCGTGGATCAAGGGACCACTTTGATCCTGGAGGACTGCTAACAAGCATCTTAACCAACCAATAATGACCAAGTTTTTGACATATCCTTTCTCGAGTGCTGCACTAATTAAACTACGTCTACGTGCCTTTAACCCCATGCAGCTAGCTAGTACTCCTACCCCTCGAAGCATTGCAGATGCCTAGCTTGAGGAGGAGGATGAGCTGCTGATCAAATGTGGATACTGATGCACATCTTTTTGACAAATACTACCCACCTTTTGTAAAGTTCCTTTCTGCAAAGTAACATTATAGTACTCCCTCTGACCTAAATTAGTTGACTTAGATTGGTCAGGTTCGGTTGTATCTAGTCATGCTTTTAGATACATTCGTATCTTGAGAAATTTGAGTCAACTAATTTGAATCGGAGGGAGTAGTACCGCTACACAAATTATATCGCATATGTAGGCCTAGATTACCTCAACCATGTCACTTACTTCCTCCGTTTTAAAATATAAGATGTTTTAGCTTTGTGAAGTGGACGTATCTAGACTCTTTTGGTGTCTAGATTCACTCTGAATTATACATAAAAGACATCTAGATATATTTGTTTTATAAAGCTAAAACATCTTATATTTTAAAACGGAGGGAGTAGCCAATAATGGTGTTAGGGCTAGAGGGGGAGGGAATGGCTCGGACGCAACACACTTGTTTGTTTAACTAATTTTAGGCGGGAGCGAGCGCTTACGTGCATGCATTTTTAAATGTGGCAGGTTGGATTCCCTCGCCATACTTTTTCGTGACAGGCATGATCGGGGTTGTGGGTAATAATTGATCGGGTGGTAGTACTTTTCTAGTATCAACAAGTACCGATACACTGGCCACATATAGTTATTTTTGGCGCTCAGCAGTGCTAGCACATGAGCTCCAAATCTACCATTTCAGGTAAGAGAGAGGTACAGCTAGCCAAGCAGTATCTAAGAATAACTAAACCTGATTTGAAATCAGAGACATTGTGTGCTCATTTTGGCCGGTTTCCTCTTTTTTTTTTGATCGAATTGGCCGGTTTCCTTGGCGCCATAGATTCCAAAACTTGGGCGTGCGATCCATTGACCGTACCGAACCGTTGTGTACTGTAGGTTCGTCTTAAGAAACGATTTGAGTGCCTAACGGTCTACAAGACAGTTGACTAGTCGTCGTTGGTCATCTGATCAAGAACTCTCTTACACACTATAGTATACTTGACAAATCTCGATCGGTCTCCATTACTCCTTCCGTTCAAAAATATAACATGTTTTAGCTTTATCAATCAAATATATTTAGACGTTTTTTAATGTATAGCTTCGTAGATGTTTAGAATGGACCTATACACTAAAAAGCGTCTAGAAAGATTTATTTCTCAAAGCTAAAATGTCTTACTATATTACTACACTGGCGATCGAGCCGGCTTGTATATCCGAGGTCGCCGGGTCAACCGTGGTCGAGTATGAGCAGGAGTCGCCAACGACATTGCCGGGTGCGTGACATCTTGGGCATCGTCTTGGCAGGGCAGAGAGACACATGCGTGCATGCACCGCGCCGGGGCCCGGGCACTGTCGTCCTCGTCGCCGGAGTGTCGTCGCCGGGACCGGGCCGCAGCGCGTTTGCATGGATATGCATATGTGCGGTCGGCGCATGCATGCTATGTCCGACCGACCTACTTGGCAAGTCGTTGGACTGCATGGCGTCTGGCCGGGGTCGTCGGACACGGAGGAGAGGCCACACTACGTGGCCTGGGCCTTCCTGTTGCGCTGTCGTGCGTATACGTGCGCGCATGTCGCTCGCTGCTGGCAGCTGCAGCTGCGTGCACGGCTCGGCCGGCAGGTGGGGCTAACGGAGGGGAACTCTACGGGCCCCTGCCGCACTGCTGGCCGGTGAACGTATGGATCTGGTCGACCTACTCCTGTTCCTGCATAGTACTAGAGAGGTTAACTGCATGCGTACGACGTGTTTCTCCTATCGCTAGCACAGTACAGATCTCGTCTTTCGTCTGGCTCAGATCGGTGTATCTGCGCAAAAATCACAGAAATAACCTAATTAAAAAATGATCACACGAAATAACCTACTTTGTCGAAGAATCCTTAATCTGATCTTTTTCATGGCGCTTTACCAGAAGACGCCATGGTCAGTAGCACGACGCTCCCGCCGAAAACGCCATAGTAGCATAACACCCTTTCCAAAAACGCCTGCCCCGTCCGACGTGGCAGTCAACGTGGACCCGATTTTAATGTTTGACGCTTTTGCGTGGGGCGCCATGCTACCTAGCATGACGTTTTTGCGGAGGGCGCCATGCCCCTTTAACTGGGAACGACGCGAGCGCCCACCCCGACCCCTCCCAGTTATCCCCTCCCAGCGCCATACCCCCGAGCAACAGACCATGGCGGCGGCGACGGCTCCCCTCCACCCCCCCTCAAATCCACACTCTAAACCCACGGGTCTGAGGTGATTTCTAGTGGATTTTCTTCCTCTCCCCTCACTTGAGGTATTCTCCTTTGATTTTTCTTGTTCTATTGGTTGAAATCCTCACATGGTCCTCTTCCTCCTAACCCTAGTTCTTTGGAGAAATCAGTGTGGTGGCATTATAGTTTGTTAATGTTAGTTAGTAAATGAGTGAAATTTCTTAGTTAGGGTTAGTAAAATTTATTTGGCATGTATATGGTAGAATGGTGTATCCATATTGTGGTTTTTGTAGATGGGAATATATGAATGTATGGAGTAGATTGGCATGGATGGACATATGTTGATTATAGATTGGCATAGATGGACATATGTTGATTATAGATTGGCATATATGGACTATATATGGGCATACATTGATTATATATTGGCATAGATGGGTATGTATTCATATATGGAGTGTTTGGCATAGATGGGCATATATTCATATATGGGCATAGATTGACATAGATTTTGTTTGTTTATATAGATTCTATGTATATTTGTGGTGGATTAGAGAATGTGCATAACTTAAATTATTCACTCCTCTCGTTGCTCACATATGTAGGATCGAACAACAATGTATTTTGAATGGCCATTATGACCAACGACACCGTGGGCGGTACATTGCAGAGAAGAAACATGTCTTTAAGTGGCTACACCTTAGGTCCAAAGAGGTGCATAGCAAGAAAATACCATATGATGAGCGCTACACTCCATACGTTGAGCGGACTGGACTTCTCCCCTTCGTCCAGCTTGTCTCTCGTTCGACGCCGCATATGAACCCCTGTTTGATCACAGCACTTGTTGATAGATGGAGACCGGAGACACACAGTTTTCACCTCCCTTGTGGTGAGATGACGGTGACTTTGCAGGATATCTCCATGATATTTGCGCTTCCCATCAAAGGACAGCCCGTGTGTATGAGCTCAGATTCGGATAACTGGCGTGAAGTGATGATTGGCCTAATTGGTAAGGCGCCAACGCAAGAGAAGATGTCTGCCGGTGCTACTTACAAATGGATCCAAGAAAATTTTAAGAAATGCCTTGAGGATGCTCATGAGGAGGTAATCCAGATGTATGCCTGTGCATACTTATGGTATGTCATAAGTAGAACTCTTTTCTCGGATGGCACGGGAAGGATCGCGTCCTTCATGTGGCTCACTCTCTTTGCGGAATGGGGCTATATGCATAGCTGGGGTTCAGCGGCACTCGCTTACTTGTACCGACAGGTAATGAACCATACATATTTTATTCTTCTACTACATATGTTTGCTCACCTAGATACTTACCTATGCTTTCTCCATATGCAGCTAGACGAGGCGTGTTGTAGGACCGGAAAAGGAGCAAGTATCGGTGGACCTATGGTTCTACTAACGATATGGTCATGGTTGCGCATACCAGTTGGTCGGCCTATTCCGATGAAGGAAAAACCATGGAATGATCATGGAAATAGCCGTCTGCGCGTGCCTACATGGGCGTACTTGTGGGATAATACCGAAGTTTTCCACGGTGAATCCGAGGAATGCTACTTGCGATACACCAACCAACTGGACTTGCTAACCCCGGAGAAGGTAATAGTTTGATTGGTCTCAAGAACTCATCTTTTCCTACAAATGTACTTTGGGTTGACAGGATAAGGTTGTGTTCCTCACAGGTGGAATGGGAGCCATACGGAACTCGAGGGAATGTGGGAGTGCATTATGCAGTTCCAGGCGGACTTGAACCGCAAATGTATGCAAGAAGCACATCTCTGGCGGATTCGTGCCCCGTTAATATGTGTCTATGCTGTTGAATTCCACCTTCCACAGCGGGTGATGAGGCAGTTTGGGTTATTCCAGGAGACCCCGCCACCGTACAAGGACACTAGCACAGCTCTTCACGGGTGAGTGATTCATGTACCCTAACTTGCTACTTTTGTTGGGTGTCTAGTGATACTAATAAGGTGATGAAAATGATTGCAGGTTGGACAAGATAAAGCAGAAGAGGAAAAAAATTGGCCTGCATATCATCATAAGTATATTCAGAAGTGGTATGCAAGGATTGAGGAGATAGAAAATCCAAATGCAGTATCTCATCCTGAGGTGCCGCATGATGCTACAGTCTTTAATCGGTATCTCGTGTGGCTTGGTGGAATATCTCGCTTGTACCTGCAACCGTCTGCTTTTACATCTGATGACATAGTGGAGGACCCATATCTTGCTTTTGATGAGCTGAGCCAGCTGGAGTACAACAGACTTGTTCGAAGCGGTAGGGGCGCAAATTCAGCGGGGGTTATCCGCTTTGTGTTAAGTATTGTACCGGGAGATTGTGATGTGCAATTATAGCAACAAAATATTGACTACTTTGTCCTTTTGCTAGCACGAGGAGATCTCGAAATACGTGGATGACGCCACTGAAGCACTAAAACATCCTCCAAGGAAGGGATCCGAGTCAGCCCTTCGAGAGTTTGTGGAGGTATGTGTTCATACCGTTCAAATTGCTATAGTACTTTTATCTGTGCTTAAATTGCTATTCGTCAATGTCGTAGCATACCAAGCGTTGGGGCCGTGGATTAGGTGTTTTTCTTGGTTGCCGCACCACCGAGGCCGCATCGCCAGTGAGGTCTTCTAGCCTTGAGGTGACGGGCACAAGCAACGCAAATGTCGAACTAGAGGATGATCTAGAGGTCGACCAGGATGGAGAGGGCGAGGATGAGGATTAGGATGATGACGAGGTAATCAATTGCTAACTTTGTTATGTTTTTGTTGCCATGGAAATTGCGGGAATACGCTCACTATTGGATGTCGAATGTAGGAGGGACTCGAGAACGTGGACGAGGATGAGGAAGAGGGACAAGATGAGATAGGAATGTCTCAACTACACGATGCCCCCCAGTCTAGTCAACGGGCGCGGCGTTTCAACCTAAAGCCGAGGCAACCGAGGGAACCGTACACGCCAAGTGAATGGGAGAAGAAGAAAATGTTGGCCGAGGAAAGGAAGGGTCAGTCTCAGGTGGCACGCAATGCTCCTAGCAACGAGGATGAAGACTACGATCCACCTCGGAGGAGTAGGAGGCACGAGGGTCGTAGCAAGGCGAACAAGGATCGGGTGACAAAAAGGGGGAAATGGAGAAACTGACCTCGTAGCTTGAACTAGTGCTTATGGCTTCGACTTCTTTGATGTGGTCATTATGAACTTGTATCTTGAACTTGTTGTTTGGTGTGGTCATTTTGAACTTCGTTTGTGGCTTGAACTTGTTTGATGTGTTGAAATGTTAAAAACTGGATGTTCTACAATTATTCACTGTTATGGTCATAACTGGATGTGGTACAAATATGTTTGCACTGAAATGTGTAGTGGTCATTGCTCAAAACTGCATGTTCTACAGACCATGGCGCCCTGACGAAAAACGACATGCTTGGTGGCATGGCGCCCTGGTCAAAAGCGCCATGCAACCAAGCATGGCGTTTTTCATAGGGGCGCCATGCTCAGGACTTGGCAAAATTTCTGGCCGCTTGTTTTCTTCGCTCGCGCACAGGCTCTGTGACCCAGCGCGTCATAGTGGCCTTAAAGCGCCATTGTGGCATGGCGCCCTAGGCAAAAACGCCATGGTGGCATGGCGCCCTGGGCAAAAGCACCATGCAACCAAGCATGGCGTTTTTCATAAGAGCGCCATGCTCGGGACTTGGCAAAATTTCTGGCCACTTGTTTTCTTCGCTCGCGCACAGGCTCTGTGACCCAGCGCGTCATAGTGGCCTTAAAGCGCCATTGTGGCATGGCGCCCTGGGCAAAAACGCCATGGTGGCATGACGCGCTGGTCAAAAGTGCCATGCAACCAAGCATGGCGTTTTTCAAGGGGGCGCCATGCCCACGACTTCAAATATACATCCAATGTTTCAGTGCTAGTGGCAAAATTCCAGAAATTTGCATGAAGACAGAAATATTGACATAAGCAGCATAACAAGAAATTGCAGTACTGAATGTTTACGGAATACATGGCGTTCAGCCCTTAAGGGGTTTTACATACTCAAGCAAGCACATGACAAATTAGACATAATAATGTTCAAAATAAATTCCACATAGTGGAGTCCATAACGCCCACAGATGGTGACAATTCTATTGTGTCATGCGAGGCTCCTTCCCCTTTGCCTTCCTCTTCCTCTCTTCCGCTTCCTCTTCCTTTTCCCTCAAGTCGCGTGCAAGCTTGACAACCGAGTCGAACTCGGCCTCGTATTGGCGTCTACTCTCCTCTTTCCTCTTTTTCTCTTCTTCTTCCTCTCTTATGAGACTTGCCTCTTCAGCCACCCTCTCAAGTCTTCGATAATTTCTCATGCTCTTCAAGTACATGTCTCTTTCTTATTTTGCTTGTTTTTTCTTTCTCTCGTGTTCTTTTTTTGCTTTCTTTATGCTTGCCTCTCGCAATCTCCTGTTGAAATCTTCCAGCCACCGCCGTTCTTCCTCAGCCTCCTTCCTTTCCTCTTCCTTTTTCTTGATCAACTTAGCTACTTCATCATCCCTCTCCTTCACCCTCCTCAAAGCCTCCTCCCATACTGTGGAGTAGCTCATACCGTTCCCATCATTGTTCTCCTTGGTGGGTTGGGTCGACGTACCTATAATAAAAATGCAACATATAAGTTAGTAAGGATAAGTTAACTTAAATTCAAGATAAAAGGTAGTAAAGAGAAATAAACATGCAAGTAAACATACAGGAATTCTCCTCGGAGGTACGTAAACATACTACTGCCACGACCTCTACCACCGACACGACCTCTACCAATGGTAGGCCCTCTACCACCGCCACGACCTCTACCACCAACACGGCCTCTACCAATGGTAGGCCCTCTACAACCGCCACGACCTCTACCACCGACATGACCACCTCCTTGGCTTCTGCTTCTACCATCATCACCACCTCCTTGGCTAGTGCTTCTACCGCCATCACCACCTCCTTGGCTAGTGCTTCTACCGCCATCACCACCTCCTTGGCTCGTGTCCCCAATAGGTGTGTTGGCTCTCTTTGATTTTTTCCTTTAGCTACATGATGTTTTATTATGGACCTCAACATTGCATTCTCCACAACGGGTTTTGTCACGAGGCTCCGCAAAATACTCGCTCCCCCATGCCCATCGGTATCCACCCGCCCAATCATCCATGTCACCTCGAAAACGCTTGGTTTGTCTTCTTCCCCGACTAACAACCTTCGTAGACGGATCGGGCCAAAGTTGGACACCATGATATTCTGGCCATTGAGATTGGTCAAGGTAAGGCTGAAATCTACCAGCCCATGTGTTCTTCACCTCTTGGATGGAATGCTCGTCCAACCTAACCGTATCTGGGTGATTAAGACCCACCATTCGTTCATATGCCACCTTCATCACGTGTGAGCAAGGGAGATGGTACAATGTCGGCCTCTCGCAGGAGCAGTAACCATTGCGTAGCCATACCTTATAGGACAGTCCGCCATGTTGCACACCTCCCCTTGTGCTACCTCCATGCTCATTCACTTGGTAAATCAGTTCTTGGTTGTCAAAACATTCAACCGTTTGTGTATCACCTTTCTTTGATTGATATTCCAACCAATTATCAACCAATGGTGGGTACTCATACTTATTTTTTTTTCTTGTTATCCCCAGCGATTTGCTTATCCGTTTCATCACTACACTTTAGAAAGTATTCATTCAACTTCTGAAATGTGTACTCTGCTATGGCAGTCACGGGCAATTGACGTATACCTTTAAGTACTTTGTTGAAGCATTCTGCCATGTTGCTGGTGGAATCACCGTATCTCTTGCCGCCATAATCATAAGCCCTTGCCCACTTTGTCCTTTCATTAAGGTTCCTTCTGAGAAACTCTTTTCCACCATCATTTGTGAGACAATACAATCTATCATATAATTTTTGAAAATGCCGAGCGGTGAAGGCAAGACAACAATCTTGTAGATCGTCGGCATGCTCCTTGTTGCCACATGCTCTATAGAAGTTGGACACGAAATGCCTCATGCACCATCGATGGTGGATATGAGCACACCCGGGAATGTCCTTCTCAACTGCGTTGAGTATTCCTTGATGGCGATCCGAGATGATGCAAACCTCTCTATCAGGTTCTATAACCTTGGTCCTCAATATATGGAAAAACCACTCCCAGTTGTCGTTATTCTCCACCGAAACCAAGGCAAAAGCCAAAGGCAAAACCCGGTTGTTTGCGTCGTGGCATATGGCAGTCAATAGTGTGCCCTTGAACTTGCCGGTCAAAAATGTGCCATTCACGGACATAACAGGCCGACAATGCTTGAATCCCCTAATGCATGGTCCGAATGTCCAAAATGCACGGCCAAATACTCGGACAGTGGCACCATTGTACAACCTAGTCACCGACCCAAGTGCTTCCACCACATGATACATTCCTGGGTTCCTTGTGGTCATCGCTCCTAACAACCTAGGGAGGCGGTTGTATGCTTCTTCCCAATCACCATACAACATCTTAAATGCGGATTGTTTGGCCTTCCACGCCTTACCATACTTCACTTTATAACCGAATACTTCTTTAAAAAAATCTATGACACCCTTAATAGTATATGTTGGGAGAGACCTTATGCTATTTGCAACTCTATACGCGATGAAATCGGAGGTTAGCTGACGATGGTCATCCTTGACAACTTTGCCATCTTTGATAAACTTGTCATCGCACATATGAATGGACTGACAACTTACAATGGTCCATTGTGGCCCGCCCCTCAATGGTCGTGCACGCACAACCCATGGACATCCTTGCTTCTCACACTTGACTGTGTAACGCACCTTAGTGTCTGAGTGAGCCACCTTGTACGGTCGATGGTACTTCACCACGTAGTCCTTGATCCACATCTGAAATTCCAACAAGCTATCAAACTTCACCCCAGGATTTATCCCGTACTTTTTCGGCTTCAAGTCCTTTTTAGAAGGTGCTCGTGGCTCGAGCACTCGACTAATTCCACCGTCAACTTGGGCCTCATCCACCAGGCTAACATCACGGAACAATGAAGGTCGATGATCACGACCTACTACCTTTTTATGAGCTTCGGCGAATTTAACCGTTAGACCATCCTCATCCACATCTTCATCTGGTCCTTCATCCTCAGAGTCCGATGCATGACACATAAATAAGGAGATCATGGTCCATGTCCTCCTCATCGCAATTTGCCTCCACATCTCCTACTTCATTGTCACGAAGGCCATGCTCTACTTCATCACCCTCAAGGTCATCATCCTCCATTTGGGGTGCTTCATAATTCTCATTGCAAACGGGACTCATGGGAGGTTGGCTCATTGTTGTGTCAACGTAGGTTGGCTCTATGCGGACCGGGCTCAAGGGAGGTTGGCTCATTGTTGTCTCATACACATGTGGCTCACCTTGAGCCGGGTTCATGGAAGCATGCCGGTTCAAGTCAATTTGCAATCGAGCCCCAACCTTTCTTGTGGCAAATATCTCAAGTGACTTATCTTCAGATTCCGCAACCATCTCCTTATATGCACTCCAATTCAACTCGGAGTTGATAGGCATTATCTTTAATCTATTGTGATGGCCAAACCCGGCATTATACCTTCCAACCAACTCATACGCATCACTAGGATCCATGCATTTCAAATCATTCCTAACTCTTTCCACAATCTCGGCATAGGTAGGACTAGTGGCAAACACCATAACAACCTCCTCCGGGTCACACTCGGCATTGCCTTTTAAAAATACGGATTTGTCCACATGATGAACATTAACGATTCTTGCCATCTAAAAAGCATTGACAACAACTATTACACATCAAAGGGAATTATATTACCACAAACAACCATAGCAACCTACTAAAACAAGTCATACCACTTTGCTACTTCTAACATACATATCCTATCCCTAAGCTACAAATCTAATTACTAGAAGCAACAACACCAACCCTAGGTAGGGTTAGGGTTTCAAAATTTTTGCTAAAAAATAACCAAATTTCATAGATCTATTTGGACCAAACCAAGGGGATCGAAGGAGATTACCTCTTGAGGCAAGGGGGAGTCGAAATCCACGGAGAAAAGCAACAGATTTGAAGGGATTTGAGTAGGTGCGGTGAGGCGAGAGAGAGAGGGGCACGGTCGGGGACGAACAGGTGAGTGGTAGTGACTGGCTCGCGTCGTTCCCAGTTAAAGGGGCATGGCGCCCACCGCAAAAACGTCATGCTAGGTAGCATGACCCCCCATGCAAAAGCGCCAAACATTAAAATCGGGCCCACGTGGTCCACGTTGACTGCCACGTCGGACGGGGCATGACGTTTTTGGAAAGGACGTTATATTACCATGGCGCTTTCGGCGGGAGCTCGTCATGCTCGCCAGTAATGGCTGCCATGAAAAAGTCAGATCGAGAATTCTTCGACAAAGTAGGTTATTTCGTGTAATCATTTTTTAATTAGGTTATTTCTGTGATTTTTGCCGAGTATCTGCGGCCTGAACGTTCCATCTACCGGTCGAGCCCATCGGCTCAAACGAACTGATGACGTGCCAGCCGGCTGGATGGGCACGCGAGCCACTCAGCCACGTACTCTGTCCATCGCCGGTCCAGCACATGGGGACTGGTTTTGGATCTCGCGGCCGGAGAAAATGCCATGGCAAACGACAGGCAGATTTTCTTCGGAGACGCGCACGCGCGCCGCCTAGTTGCTGCCGCCGCGCTGCGATCTTGCCGGCCGGACGCGGTCCGGTGCATGCACATCCGGCATCGGTTGCGGCAGTGCGCGCTGGCGCCAACCGACCGTGTGCAGGTCGTGCTAGATTTGCCACGGTCTGCCTCGGCTACGTGACATTTGTTCGTTTAATTACGTGTTGGTTCTGCTCCGGAGAATCTAACATAGTAGTATACAAATAGAGGATTAAAAACCATGGTATAGGTTTATTTTTCTTAGGCACGTACAATGGTCTTATTATAACAATGTCACGTAGGATGATTGCTGAGTTGGAGGAGAGAGAAACTAAAAAAAGACGTCTGCCTTATCTTGGCTAAGAGATCATCTTAGCAACAATATGTCTCACCACATATTTAGGAACATCTAGTGCTAGAGATAAGTAAAAAAAGAACCCATTGTCTGTCGTATTTTGTTATCATATCAAATGATGTGGCATGTATAAGATAAGACTGTCTTATCAACCATTGTACATGACTGTTTTGGTCGCATGCTCAAATCCTCAAATCTTAAGATATTAATTGATTCACGGGATTCTCGAAACGTAGGGAAAGAGGAAAACACATGATTAGAGTGTGATGTCCAATTCCACAAGATAGGAATAACCACTAGGATTTGCATAAAAAGTGTTTGAAATCATAGGAAAATTAGTAAATTATATTAAGAGGTTTAAGATCCTAAAAAGGAACTCCAAAGATTTCAATCTCATAAATTAAATGATGTACATAGCAAGATTTCTTAAGGATCGCATTTCTCCAATAATGTTATGAAGGGGCCCTAAAAGAGATCTGAGTTAATGGTGAAGTAACTATGGAGCGGGAAGGCAAGGAATCCATTCCATAGGAATATTGGTACAACGACCACACTAATAATAGCCAACGGTCCCCCATCTAACAGTTATTGTGTACCATTGGCTTTTGTAATATGACACGGTATATTTGACCTGCCAGTTATTATATTCACCAACTGTCCATCCACCATGTCGTTGATTCTTACACTTGAGTAGCCTAAGTTACGAACAGTCTACACTATCCAACAACAAATTATATATTGATACACGTTTTTGTGCACTTTGTACATCAGGGGTATTGGAAAACAAGGAAACATTATTAGTACGGCAAGACAAGACGAAGGTCAATAGACTCATCAACGGTCATCACCATCTCGGCAGTAGATATCATCATACCATCCCGATCATCATCACCCTCGCCATAGAGATAATCTCGCTTGCTGACATAGGGTCATCCTCACCATCATTAATATCCTAGTATTGCTTCACATTCTCTAAGAAATTATAAGAAAAGTTGTAAGAGAAAAACAAAATAATGCAATGTACTCAGTAGTCCAGTTGGAATTTAACTACAGAGACCACACTTAACTTTTCTAGTGTCATCTATGTTGGTACATATAAAGCTGAATCAGGAATGCAAGTCCTATGTTTATTTTTGCTAGCTTTAGTTAATAACTCTTAACTATGCTAGCACTTACTAGAATTCACCTTACCAGCTAATACTTTCTAGCAGTCTGCTCTAATCTGTACTGCCGCTGCTGTAAGAGTTCTCACAAAGACAAAATAGAAGAGGAAGTAAACAAATGTTTATAATTATAAAATGATAAAAATTCATTACAAATGCTTATGTAGGCACATTTGAGAATTGCCCATTTTGGATGCGCTAAGTATGTACAGATTGAAGTGATAGCTAGTACTAGCAAACCTAGCTTCTTTTCTACGCTGTACACTTGTTTCTACTATACTATGGACATGAATGAAGTGATAGCTAGTACTAGTAAACCTAGCTTCTAATACTTGATCAACATCCTGATAGAGTGCATTATTAACAACAGTTACAATAAAATGATTTATGTAATTTATACTTCAGTGTACAAAATTAATATATCATGCATTTTCTTCCAATTAAATTCAGTTGTGGAACTTCACTAGGTTCAAATACAAACCAATACTCCAGTAGACACTAGCTGATTTACTACTTGGCACAATTATTTAGAACAGCTGATCTAGCTTTGGATACCTACAACTCATACTAATTACCATTCAGCCATGACATACCATGTAGAAGATCAAACACACATTTCACCGGATCATTTTCAATGCCCTAACTTGTGGAGTTGTGGACAGGGAAATATGCCACAGTTAAATGATGTACATAGCAAGAATCCTTAAATTAATTGATGTACATAGCAAGAATTCTTAAGGATCACATTTCTTGAATAATAATGTTATCGAATTCCTTTGAATCAGAGGGGCCCTAAAACAGATTGAGTTAATGGTGAAGTAACTATGGAATGAAGGCAATGAATCCATTCCATAGGAATATGGTAATAGAAATATTCCTTTGATCCAAATACAATTCGTGGATAAAAGAACCGAATGAATGAAATCCTAATAAAATCATCCGAAACCCCAATAGTCCAAAAATGACATTTAGTACTTGTCTTCACCTTAAGATTACCTTCTTGGATTTTATATTTCAACTTGCTAAGAGAAAAATTAATTCACAATCATTAGTAGAAATCAATGCATATGTTTATATCCCTAGCAATTATCCTTGAATCCATCAAATGGTCTTCATGCATCACCTACTGAAAGCCCCTTCGTATATTAATCAATCAAAATCGTTAATCTATTGTACTAAATCAGCAACACTTATTATAGATCGGAGGGAGTACGAAAACCTCACTTCAGGGCTGCACTTTGATGTGGCCATAATTTGATATATACCGAAAGAAAGACATACACATATACTAGAGAGATGCGATACAAATTCCAACAAAAAGAAAATATACAACATAATCCGACGGACTATATCTTTATTAGTATGTCACAGTTACCGTTAGATCTATGTAACTATATCTAGCATATCGCGCCAGTTACATCTACTTTACTACAACTAAGAAATCACTTGGGTTAGGTCTATAAATAAATGTGCCTAAATAGATTGCATGCGTTAGATCTTCATAATTTACCCAAACATTTCATAACCCATTAGATCTATAGATCCGTACCAAAACATATCTTATCTTTTTTTTGCGAAATTCCACCGCTCTATTAAAAATCATCAACAGCAGTACAAAGAGACCCAAAAGTAATAAAAATTATAAATAGGTCAATGGACCACCTAGCGACGACTATTAACACTTGTAAGACACAGCCATGCTATGCCAGCGAGAAAAAAATTGCAAACATAATTTGTTCAAATTTATGTCAAATTAGTTCACTTTGGCACTTTCTTTATCGAGGGTAGCAGTTGAGATGGTAGCTTGCTGCTACACTCGTAGATCCACGCCTCCGAGCATGAATCAATTTTTCGAGGGGTCACGCAAATTGTGGGTTAGGTTGTTCTCAATGTAGGCATGACTATAAATATAGTTTATATTTAGAAAAGAGATCAATATCGCAAGATTTCTTAATTTCTTTTGTTACTTCCGGAAATAATTATAGAGAAATTAGTGAAGTTACACTTTGAAAATATAACAACGTCTAAAATATCATGAATTAAGGAATGAAGGAGATAATTAGTAAAATAGTAATTGCAATGTAATATAATAATTAAGTACTAATCAATTTATGATGCACTCGCATCAGCGTGCTATTATCCAGGACAACATCTGTGAACACGTGGAACCATTAAAAGGATTCACTTGATGGTCTTGTTACGATGACTAATACAATTCTCATCCCGGGCAGAGTGCGTCGTAATTATACTGTCCAAAAGAAGAAGAAGCCGGAGAGGACTCGACGGTGGGCGACGACAGTGGAAGCACGGTAGAGAAACTGAGGAATGGATAAGAACAGCATCCGATATTTAAATCTCCTGATGGAGTAAAAGTGGATTAAGGGCGTGTCTCCGAGAGAAGTGTTGGCCCGGCCAGGAGTGCTGCCGCTCCAGAGGCCAGAGCTGAGCTTTGCGCTTTCTCCCTGGCTTTATGTGTACAGCAATACAGCCAGCTGCTTGTGACAGTGGAGAGTGGACAGTCAGGGAGAGAGATCAATCAAAGCCATGCTAGTGGATGGAACATCTGGGATCCAACTTTCTAATGATGGTTAATTCCTGCTCTTAGTAGCAATATAGTACTCCCACTTTCACGCTCAGATCGAATAGGTGGCCACTTGAGGAAATAGCAAGAGTAGGAGATCGCAAGGGTGTACCGCCATGCATCCCATTTACAATACTTCAAATTTTCTCCCACCTACATCTCCGGCCGCGTCTCCAAATGGTGTACCAAAGAGTTGTTGCCGACAGGAAAACGTGTCTAGTCGCGTGTCCCAAAGACCGGCTTCTTTCTTCGTGGCTCAATAGTCTGTCTGGCACCTGTAGTCCGTCTCCGCCCCATAGGGCAACGTTGCGGGCGCGTCGGGCACAAGCCGCGCACAATGTTACATTGGATACAGACAAACGGGCCAGTGCTGTCATCGGAACGGCGGGGGTGGTCATTAATAGCGGCGAGCCGGCGATCCCTAGGAGGAGGTAGGCGAGATGTCTCGTTGCCACTGCGGCTTCCCCACGATTGTCTTCGCGCACCTTAATCCGCACCACTGCTTATTCCTGCCCTTTCACGCTGCTTACACCTTTGTTTCCCGCCTAGTGCCCGACTATAAAACTGATGTAGGCGGCTCGTCGTGGCTCACAAAAATTTCTCGTCCTGCTCAACTATGTCGCGCCACCTACCCACCACCTACGCAGTGTTGGGCCGCCCTATCCCACTGCCAGAGCCGAAACCGAACCCACCGCTTTCAGACGCGACAACTCGTTCGTCTTCATTGACTCTAATGACAAGGACACAGAGTAGTGGGTGGATGAGGAGTGGGAAAAGGGACTAGAACCGGAACCGGACGACCTAGAGCAGGAGGATGACAAGACAACACGCTAGCAGAGGACACAACTCGAGCACTGGATTATGCGGCCCTCTTGGACCGCGACATGGTGACAACACACACATGGCGCCGACGGTGGAGCACCTCCGCCTGCTCACGGAGACCGAGCGACGGGCCATTCTACACATCAACGCGCAGAACGAGGCAGCTGCCAGCGGTGACGCGCATCAACTCGTAAACCAGAAGCGGCGGAACATCGCCGGATGGTCGAAGCGACGATGAGGCTGGTCCATCCTGTCGTGACGACGGTGACACTTAAATTTAGGGTTTATTATGTAAAATATGGTTCAGTTTGAAATAAACCTTGGATCGTTTTCTGAAGAATGCACGTGCACAGCTGATTCCGCACTTGGAAAATGCGTGACGAATTAAGGAGACGTAACAGGTACGTACCGTCTACCCAAATTTTTTTTTTAATCACAACAGGTGAGCTGCTGTATTTCATTGCAATAGTAGAGATAAGTGATACATTAAAACAAAGGTCAACTTAGAGAGGTAGCCAACCAACGGAAATTAAGAGCAAGTTTAATAGTATAGCCCATTGTTGGCTATAAGCCACTGCCATGCATCTATAGTCACCACTATAGCCAACAAGTATAATAGCTAACTACAAACATGTACTATTTTACTAATATATGGCCCACATGTCACTTCCATAAAGTGCCTAGGAGCACGTGTTGTGGTATTTCTTAACTTACTGACTCTTCTTCTCTCTCCTCCAACTCAGCCAAAATATAGTACTTTACCTCTTATAGCCAGTTGATGTCATCCTATTGTACTTGCTCTAAAGACACTACTCCTACATCAGCCTGGATCAAAAGACGCCCCTCGGTACCGGTCCACCATGGGTAGTGGGGCGCCAACAAGCCGCCACGCTGCAGCTTCATCCTTTATTTTTAGAAACAGAGCATGCGGGTGCATCTCTTTTTTCTCAAAAATTCTTCTGTTGCGTTCATTCCATATCTCTACCCAAAATATCCATCTGCCCGGCTGGCTAGCTACACATCGGAGCGTACGTGGTTCATGGCGGCTAGGTGGTCCCGTCGTGTTTCCGCTCTCGAAGATGGGCACGTATATGTCCTGTCCTATACATCCCTCGAACAAAGCACGGACAACATATGCTGTCCATTGTATCTGGAAACATTGTCGCGCATTTCGTCATGTCATTCCACTGTATGGCATCGATGTGTCCTGGGCTCCTGGCCCGCCCGTAGGACCTACGTATAATGGACTCCGCTTATAATTGGGAGGAAGAAGAAACACACCAATTACTATGAAGCCAGATATATGATGGAGATGTTTGCCACATAAAACACGAGCGAATGAACATATGGCAGCGGATCTTCCTTCAATCAATCAGGACAAAATTCCATCTCCGCGATTGAAAGAAAATTATAGGGTAGAAAGCTCGCAGGCAGGCAGAAAGCAGGATCAGCTAACCTTGGGGTCAGAACAACAAGTCCCATCTCATCTCGACAGTATAACGTTCGCCAGCAGCCCGCATTATTAAAGGACCGTGCTATAGCGTGACCGTCGCGCCACGCGCGCTATCACGCTGGCGCGACGCAGACGTGGCCTGCCCAAGCGCGAGCGCGCGGAGGCGCGTGAGCGTGAGCCGTGACTCAGCAGCCACATCGGACGCCGTACGCGCCAAGCAACCTATCGAGCGACGCTACCAGCTAGAAAAATATCGCGCTGAAGCGCTAGCGCGCGACGAGCACCGATCTGTCGCGCTGAAGCAGTACCGCGCGATGCCCCCAGCGGCACCTATCCCTTCCCACCCGATGATTTCAAAACGAGTCTTCTCGGTACTGTAACCTAGGCAGCCTTTTCTTCTTCAAGCTAGACGCAATTCCCTCCCAGCTCAAAAGAGAGATCTGGCAGGAATTGCCAGCCGCAGCTGCCGCAAGATGCCTCCCTAGTGAAGACTCTACCGCATCAACACCGCCACCCCATATGGCAGCTTCAGATCCACCCCCAAATCCCTCCTGAAACTAGATCCCTGACCTCCCAATACAACCCACATAATCCCCCCACCCTCTCCCAAACCTCCACCAATTTCACACAAGAGTAGCATACAAAGGACCGGACCAGAAAAATTGTATCAGATCGCAGGATATTGAAGCTTTCAATAGCAAAAAAGAAGGTAATCCTACTCACAGAAAAGTGCTAGGGTTATAAGATTGAAATTGACATGTTAATTATACTTAAAAATCCAAATAATTTCGTGGAAACCAGCATTCCTACCAATCTCCCACCCCCAAACCCCTATTGCCATGTTTAAAAGTACAAATATGTCATGCTAATCAAGAAGAAAACCAAAATTAAGAGAGGTATGGTAATTACCAAGGTTCAGCAATGCAAGATTAATGAATAGAAACATGAAAATGCCATGAGAAAAATGCAATGTGCTTAATAAAAGGCATTGTGCAGCAACTGGAAACAAATGCCATGTGACGGCGGTTTTTAGGATATAAATGCCATGCCAGGTTAATATAAATTCCATGAGGCCTATATTGAATTGGCCATGCCAAGGTAACAATGATAATGCCAAGTAGAAGAAGTTGCATTTCCCATTTTTTGATGGAATTTTAAGAAAGAAATGCAGTCTGGGAAACAAATGCTCTGTTATTGGCGGCGGCGCTGAATAAGAGACCTCCAAATCCACTCCCGACACAACGGTCCCCCTGCTGTCGGCTCTGGATTTGGGAGGTAAGGTGTGTCTTGGCAGTGGCGTCGAGGTGACGGAGGCGCTGCTGCTGTGGTCTTTTGTTCTCCCCGTTCTGTCTCTGCTCCGCTCGTGCTCACTCCGGCGCTGGCAGAGTAGATGGGAGAGACTAGTACAGGAGTTGGGGCTGCTGGTGACGGTGGCCTCAGCAGGAGGGTGGGCGGTCCAGCAAAGGGACCAAGGCCAGTGGCAGGTGGAGCTGATGCTTCTTCCCCGACGAGTTCGGCTGGCTGAGGCGGCAGTTCCGAGGTTCAGCAGTGCACCAGGGTTCATGTGCCCCAAAGAGGAGAGCTCGGCCGCCGGCGGCGGCGGGCTACTTTTTCGGTTCAAAAAGCAACTTCTGCGATGATGTGCTGCTGGATCTGGGTAGGATGGAGCTCTGTTTTTTCTTCTTCCGATGGGTGCTTCGGCAACGACGGAGGACGGCGACAGGCGACGGTTTGGTTCAGCTCAGGAAATCCCAGGGACCTAGTTGTTTTTTATCTCTTTTCAGGGTTTCCTTTGCTTTTGTGCTGGGACACGTGCCCATTCTGGTTCTCTCTAGAGAGGTCTCGCGTGTGTGGGTCTCATGTACACCTGTACTCCTTTGCAATATGAACGCGGTACCTTATCTCAAAAAAAAAAAAATTGTCCAGACGCGCGTAGCAGGGCCAATTCACGTTGCGAGCCTCATCACTACTACTAGGATCCAAATCTTTGCCTACAGTTGAATACCGTTTGCTATTTCTAATAACCGTAGGCTATTAGTATGGCTGAGAGTTGACTGTCTGCTATTTCCCGTCGGTGATGCTTGGTCGTCCACTCATCAAATCCCCGACGGTGCCATTAGCTATAAATTTTACCTACAGTATAGGGCCGAGAGTGCTCTCTCGGGCTCTTCTTGGTCAAGGTCCCGTTCTGAAATAACTGACAACTTCATAGCCTACGGTTACCTGCCAGTCATCTCTTAGGGACCTGAAGAAATAAGGGAGATGGTAATGATCAACTGAAGGTTGAGGATATAAATCGGTGACAGACCTAAGAACTTCCAAAGAGCCGTCGAAAACCACAAGACGTTTTTTCTGGACAAACTGGCATGAAGGATCGCTTGACGTAAGGACTAGCGCTGCTCGTAAGCCCCAGGTGGCCGTTCGGGCAGGAGGGGCCATGTAACAAAGTGAAGCTGTTATGGTGCAAATTAGAGAAAGATTTTTGTTCAAGAATAGATTGTTTCCCTTTTATGTTTCGAGTTCCGTAGTATTATCTAGTTTGATGCTTGAGAACACGTGGCTTGATGTAGCTTTTCACTCCAGAACCTACATTAGATTTGTCATTTGTGACTACATTTTGAGTAAACTATGTTCTTTTTACCCATTAGGATTGAATAAAAGTTCAATTCTGCAAAATCACAACTGAAAACAAACCTGCGGGGCTGTCATTGGGTTTCAGTTTCAATTTTGTACTGCATATATCCTATCGGTTAGGAGTACAAATAGCCAACGGTCCCACCAAAACGGTGATAATAGAAAATGACGGTACAAGTACATTCAGGTATAACTCACTACCTCAGGTTGACGTTGTAAAAATACTCATTACTCTCTGTCAGATACTAGGCCGATGGTGGCATATACCGTAGACAACAAGAAAAATGACTTGTCAATAACTCTCTCTCTTTCGAATCAGGCTTTCGCCCCGCTTTATAAATAAAGCACTCAACTAGGGATGGCAATGGGTACCCATGACCCATGTACCCATCGAGTAAAAATCCATTAGAGATACGGGTATAGGATAAAATATTACCTGTGGGTATAGAAATGGGAAAATTCCATACCCATCGGGTAGAGTGGGTACGGGTATGGGATTGTAGAACCCATACCCGCGTACCCATCTACCCATCTAAATATGACAAGTGGGGATTTTGTAATATCTATGGTACTTAATTTTCTATGAATTATGCATTGACACGAGAAAGGTCGTCTCGCGCTTCCTAGTCTCATGATGGCATGTAGGTTAGTTAGTATCGCTTCACTTCCCACCATGTGAATACTGAAGTCAATATCTTACTTATGTGATCACATCCTAATTTTTGAGCGATTAGTATCAATCTTGTATTTCTCCTATCCATCGCAACTTCGTAAGTCGCTGCTATGGTTACCGCTAGTCTATCGACGCCTCTATTCTAGGTTTGGCCGATGTTTACACTGTGTCAATGTTTACATCTCCTACTATTTTCTTGATTTGATGTGTTGTAAACACGGGTGTTTTTACCCGCGGGTACCCATTTACCCTGCCGGGTGACGGGTATGGGAAAAGCTTGTACCCGTTGACGGGTATGGGTATAGGTGATGGGTAAGATCGGAGGAGACGGGTAAGGGTATGGGATGGCCCCATCCGTACCCATACCCTGCGGGTGCCATCCCTACACTCAATTGAGACCGCTGCTGAACCAGACAACACAACACCCAAGGAAGACACGATACAAGGTGTTGGGCAGCAGCACACACGCACCCGAACGAAAACAATGGAGACGAAGGCGGCCCAACTACACGCCGGGAACTAGCAACCGCTACGCCCTACGAAGAATGACCACCATGCTCCTTGCCGCAACTCGTCGAGCACCAAGCAACACCCTTAAGAGGGAAAGCGACCGCTGCTGCCCGGACCAAAGGTCCTAGGGTTTCCCCCAGCACACAGAGGACGGTGGAAGAAGGGTAGCCACGACGCCCTTCAGGAAGAAGAGATGCCACCCGCGGGCGGCACCGCGTCGGTGTCGTGCAAGCCGACAAGGATTTCTCCTGAAAACCCACTCCACCACCCTCGGACGAGCCGTTGCACACGAGCCCCGCGAGGACGAGGCCTCGCCACCATCAAAACGTGTCGTCCATGAGCATGCGCCACCACGGTCACGAGGCTACCAACGTCAGCTCACCGAGATATCCGTCGTGCGGTCTGCAAAGCAGCGGCAAAAGGTAGCTAGAATCGGGCTAGCAGAGCCACGTTCGCGCGGGATGGTACTACCTCCACCGCCTGGGCGGTAGTCGGCCGGACGCGACTGCAGACACCCCAGACCCAGTCAGATCTGGTCGGGTCTAGCAGACCCGTGAAGCCCCCGCGGGGGCACACCAGTCCCAAGCGGGTCCGGTCGGGCCCAGACGGGCCCGCAAAGTCCGCCACCGCGCTGCAACAAGCCCAAACATGGTGGCCGCTGGTCGTGCACGAGCTACCCTGCATTTGCCCAAAAATCAAGCAGGGGGCCGGGCCCACCAGCCCACCCTAGACCTAGATGGAGCCCAAGGGGCCCCAGATCTGGGCCAACAGGGGTTGGCCAGCGCAGCCACCCGCAGCCTGCCACCTACAGCGCCGTCCTGCTGCCTGTAGTCGCAACGCTATCACCTGACCTCGCCGGGCCACCGTCGCCCGAGACCAGCGCCGGCCGCCGCCGCGGGGACTCTAGGGAGCCGCCGCCGCCACGACTCCGCCACCGCGTCGCCACCACATCGCTGCCAAAGGGCCGGGTCTTCGTTCCCGATGCCCAGCGCAGCGCCCTTGCTAGCCACCGACACCCGTGCCACCACGACCATGAGAGGGGGAGAAGGGCCCCGCCGCTGCCGGAGCCACACGGGCTTCGCCCGGCGACCCCCTCAGGCGGCGGCGGGAGGGGGAAGGCGTGGGAAGGACGGGGGAGGTGCGTGCCGCTTGCGGGAGCGACGCGAGGCTCCGCCTAGGATTTTCTCCGGCATTTGTTCGCGTGGAGTCGTCTCCCTAGAGTAGAAGGTGCTGCTCCCTAAGAGATGAAAACACTAGTTGTAAGAGATAAGATATCTATGATAAAATAACAAAGTAGAAAATTTAAAGATGCACATGAACATTCTAATCCCATAATCCAGAAGACTTTCTTGTTATTATTTCCACATCTGGTTTTCAACTTCTATGAACAATTCTTAGTTGTGAATCTATGAGGTAAAAGGTTGTAAGAGATAAGATATCTATGATAAAATAACAAAGTAGAAAATTTAAAGATGCGCATGAACATTCTAATCCCATAATTTGGAAGACTTTCTTGTTATTATTTTCACGTCTGGTTTTCAACTTCTATGAACAATTCTTAGTTGAGAATGTATGAAGTAAAAGGTGAAGCATGTCCAAGGAAACAGAAGGGATAGATAAAAGTAAACGATTTATGTGCAATCTTGCTAGTTATTTTTACCATGGCTGATTTTTATTACCAAGTTCTTAGACAAAAAGGGAGAAAGAACTTATTCTCATCACTAACACCACCAAATCTATCTTCCCATTTGTCATATAGTAGTAAAGCACCACTTACACAATCTTATAAGTGTTGTAGACTCACCCAAGAGAACCGGGCAGTAGCCCGATGGAAAGGGGGGGCACTCGTACACCCAACCGACCCCGACCGTGCAATTCTTCCTCAAGAACTACCTGTTTGGCATCATCGACGAGGGATATGAGTGATTCAAACGACTCTTGAAATAAACGGGTTGTGTGCATCGTTTAGATGCAGAGGCCGGGGCGTTGTTCCCCTTTTCAAAAAAAGGAGGGTCCTCTGTGTATGCGCTAAGAGCATATCTGGCAGAAACCTTAATCACATGAACTGAAAAGGAGTTTTACGAGACGATTTCTCCTCCCGCGGAACAGAAACCACAAACCACACCCGTAAAAAGAAATTGAGGGAAACCGAGACTGCAAATCCTAGATTAGATTTCAACAATTTCATCAGACATAGCTCATGTCACATCAACATAAATCAAATTAAACGATGTTTAAACACAAATAATCGTCCAATAATCAAATTACAACAATAATAGTTTAAATCAAATTACAACGCGGGTTGAAATGAAGAAATGACCAATGTTTCGAAGGACAAATAAATACTTCAACTCACTGAATTAAAAAGAGGGGGACTTCATTGTCCATGTCGCAACCAATGATTTTGGATGAGGTCTTGTTGGAGCTGGGTATGCATGGAGGAGTTTTCAATCTCCCAATATGTCTCAAGATATGCTTAAATGCGATCGGGGTTGCGTTCTATCCTCACTGGCCACCAACATTGTCATAGAAGAACTCCAAATTCATGTCCTTCTCATCTTCTATGATCATGTTGTGTAGAATGACACAACATGTCATGATGTTGTTTAAGGTTTTCTTATCCAAAAACGATTCGGACCCCGTACAATAGCAAACCTAGCTTGTAGCACCCCAAAGATCCTCACGATGTCTTTGTTGCGTGCCTTGAGCCTATGCAAATATAGCCTCTTCCCTAGTTTTCCGGCGTTTGAATGGTATTCACAAATGTACTCCAAGTTGGATATATGTCGTCTTCTAGATAGTAGCCCAAGGTGTACTCATGGTTCATGACTATATTTGCAAGCCGGTTGTTATCCTTTTACCAAATTAGCAAAAATATTGGACCTATGCAAGACATTGATATCATTGATCGATCCAGGTAACACAAAAAACAATGCCAAAGCCAAAAGTCATGAGACGCCGTGGCCTCGAGACAATGGTTGGATCACAAATTTTTCCACAATATTTCCCATGTCATGCCTTCGGGAAATTATTTCACCTCGAATGCATACAATCAATACTACCTAGCTAGCATGCCGGACCAACCCCTTTTTTTTACTCATAGCCATGAGTCGCTTTGTGTCTTTTTCATTGGGAGCTCGAAGATAAACTTGACCAAAGACATGGATCATGACCTTTGCAAATCTACGCACACACTCAAGTGTTGCGTCCTCAGCAATGCACACATAGTCACCGATATAATCTACGGGAATGCTATATGCATTTCGATGGCGAGTGGAAAACCACGAATTGGCCTAGAATGCTTCTACAATTTTCACAAACAAATTTCTGCACACACGGTACTTTCAACAGAAGAGATGGGCCGGATATGTGGGTATCTAGGCGACGTAGTCGCACATGAGCATCTTGTGCCCGAGCCTTCGATTCCACAGAATGCAAAGTCTGCCAACCAACGAGCCTCGCCACAACTATTTCTTCTGTTCCTTGAGATCTTGTGGCGAGAATTACGGTCATTTGCTCATAATCGTCGACGAAGAGAAAGTCCTCAATATCCAAATAATCATGTGGCGACGAATCCTCAAAGAAAAACTTTTCGCTCAGGGTCATCTGAAATTTTCGAAGATTACAACATACACGATGAGGGAGATGAACGGATGGATGGGAGGAGTCGGAAGCAAACCCCATCCATCGCGGCCACGGTGATCTCGGCAAGCTCGCGAACTATGTCGGTCAATTCACAACATACAAGGGGAGCTAATGCTACGATTGGTGCTGATGCGGTTGCGGGGCGACCGAATCAAGCCGCCCAGGTCGAAGGCGCAACTAAATGGGCCGGCATCGACCGCCAACGACGGTTTCCATCCGGACGCAGCAGTAGGGGCACATCAGGCCCTCTGGCCCGGCTAGGCCCCGAAAGGTTCAAAGACCCTGTCGTCACATTGCTGCAGTGCAGCCATCGCCGCCCTCCTACACGCCCCACACCACCTCCCTACCTCCAGAGAGTGTCAGTACCACGCAGAGCCCACCCCAAACCCAGAGCGGGCCCAGATCTGAGCCAGCTGGAGCTGCCCGAGGGAGCTAGCTAGCGGTTGCCACCTTGCCGGCTGCTGCCGGCCTTCCCGCGCCGCCACCACGTCATAGGGCCGAGCCGCCCCGAACTCACTGCCCCGACCCCCCAGTAGAGGGCCACGCGCAGTGCCGTCCACACGCCACCCACAACGCCCGCAGAGCCGCAGCAGCCACCGCCACCGAGAGCACGCACCACCACCTCCGCGATGCCGCCACGCCGCCGCCTGGACAGCCGCGCCTCCATGCCCCTCGCTCAGCATGGCGTCCTCACCGGCCAAATCGGCCCGCGCCGAAGCTTCCTATGGGGGGAGAAAGGGCCCCGCCGCCGCCAAGGCCCGGGCTTTGCCCGGCGGTGCCGGGTAAGGGGAGGACGGCTGGTGGTGGCTGAAGTAGGGTTTGCCCTGGAGCGGGCAAGAAGAACCAGTCGGGGCCATTTCCAAAGACAACCATTTCTACTAAAAAAGAAAACAACCGGAGAAGATAAAGGTCGTACTAGGACACCAAACCACACATCGACTTCGAGCCAAAGGATCTTATCGATGAACCACCTTCTGGATCATCGCCCTTCAACTTAACATTATCGCTTGCACTAACTGAAGTAATAACTCCGACACCGTATTTTTTTTTGGATTTGCTTAGGCGACAAAGTTTAGAGATGTCATATGTGATGCATCTCTTAGATTTATGATGATGGTTGGATCGTGATTTTCTATTTTTAGTAGCCTGTAGGTCCTATAGAGAAGGTGCACCAAATTTGTTTCTCTATTCGATCAGGTTAGCAATAATATATTATCGGCTAACTGCATCCGTCACAAGCCCTCTAATCGTGGCCATACTGCAAGTGGTTCACCTACTCGTTGAATATATAGATTCTGGTAAAATTAGAAGAAAAAAGGAAAAAGGAAGGATATCTTATGTGACGTCGGAATACTCCAAGAATTTAAGGTGATCATCATATAAAACGATGGAGCGATGGACTGTAAAATACTCCGTAGATCAGAACCATCTAACCGGCCACCGCCCCATAAAAGCTGTACTCAGAAATAAGCATGAGACGAGGAGACAGAGCCGCCCATCGAAGAACGCTGCTTGGATCAGCTCACGCACGTCAGAGTTATAGAGACATGGCTGTGCAGGAGGAGACGCTCAAATTTGACGTCAGATGATATCCAGCAGGTAGTCCCATCTGCTGGATTGCCTGGACGCACTACGGGAATAACATTATACGCCGACGGCAAAATGTCGGGGCCGTCGGCAGCTTGACAGACTCGGCAGCCGGGCCGCATGGTCATCGGTCCAGTTTTACCGTCGACGTAGGATGAATAGGCCGACGGCAGCCGTCGGCATAAACAGGACCATCGGCGTAGGCGATTAGGCTAACGGCAGAGCGACGGCGTCAAGTCTACACCGACGGCAAAGCTATTTTTCCTTTTTGCCACATTAATATTAAAAAATCATAACTAAATCATTTAAATTCAGAAAATACATATAATATATCAAAATTTGCAGAAAAATAAGATCTATCTATATGAACTCAAATATTACCTATTTTTGTTGAAATATATATATAATACAACTACTTTCGTAAAACATATTTCTCATTTTTCGAGTGCAAAAAACGGAGTGTTTTATGAAGCAACCACCAAATGAAAGTTTCAAAATGATATCATCCCATTTTTCAAAAATACTAGACCACCTTAAATGGAAAATGTCTCAACCGGGGTATCTCAAAACTTTCCGTCTATCCCTCGTGAAAAAGACAAATTCATGCTGAATCGGTAGGAAGTGAGTCAGATTTGAACTACAGGTATATGATCTGATGGTCATGATTTTTTGCAAAAATAATTTTTAGGTTCAAAATATGCTATTTCAGCAGAGATCGAATGCAAGTTTAGCGAGGCTCAGCCCCGAGTTAAGAATCTTCATGTCCGTCGATTTAGAAAGTTTGATGATAGTTTGAAACGGGCATAAAAAATTCAAAATCGGTCGAAACAATGCAAAACCTTCATGTGGTGTCATATTATGTGACATAGTTGCAAGAAAAAATACCAAACTTGGTATATCGATTGTGTCTCAAAAACCCCTTCACAAAATGACCTAGCTCAATCGAGGTTTTCTGGCTTTCAGGTCAAATGACCAATGTTATGGGTAGAATCGCGGTATAGTTTGTGATAATGTGCCCATATTGTGCATGCATATGTATCATGGGATGGCAAACAATATTGCAGGTGGAAGTTTTCCTTTTTGTCTCAACAAAAAGCCATTTTTCATTTTCCGAGTACAAAAAAGGGGTGTTTTGTGAAGCAACCATAAAATAAAAGTTTCAAAATGATACCACACTATTTTTCAAAAATACTAGACCACCTTTCATGGACAATGTCCCAACTGGGGTATCTCAAAGCTTTCCTTCTACCCCTCGTGAAAAAGACAAATTCATGCCAAATCGGTAGGAAGTGAGTCAGATTTCAACTACAGGTACATGATTTGATGCTCATGATTTTTTGCAAAAATTATTTTTAGGTTCACAATATTTTTATCATATATCCAATGCAAGATTTCCTTTTCGTCGAACCAAAAAACCATTTTCTATTTTCCGAGTACCAAAAACGGGGTGTTTCATGAATCGTGGCATAGTTTCGGTTAGTCTAGTATTACAAAGTTATGATACATAATTAAATAGATGATAGGGATATCATATTTGGATTCCTATTTTTTTTTATCGATTTGGATATATTATTTGTCGAAGTACGATTTACGGATTTGTAGATATGAATTATTCAATTTTAAATGGAAAAGAGCAAAATAAATAAAATTTATTTTATTTTTATTTAAATTGAAAATTATTATTACTTATTTATTGTTGTTTACTTAAATAATTGTATGGAATGTAGAAAAATAAAGACGTATAACATTATAGTCCAATGGTTAATATGATTGATATGATAGTATTCACAATAAGTTCTAATTTATTTGTCAGAAGCTCATGTGGAAGGAATGGAAAAGTTAAGCGTGCTGGGGCTGGAGTAGTGTTAGGATGGGTGACCGATCGTGAAGTTTGACTACTAGTTGAAAGAGCATTTCATGTTTTCCTATGTTTTGCGTGTTAGATAACAATACTATGGAGACTTTTTATGTGCACTAAGTGTGCAGGAAGTTTTGAGGGGGGGGAGGGGGATTATCCGCCCCTCCAAGGGCCGGATAATCCGGCCTACCTCATCTCTCAAGGAAGCCAAGGCGCGTTGCTCAGTGACCAGGCGGATTTTCTCCCGGAAAATCCGAACTGGGCGGTTTTTCCTCCCCAGGCCGGATAATCCGGGTTTCGCAAGGGCCGGACAATCCGGCCCCTAGTTTTCGAGCAAAAGGGCCCAAAGCGCGTCGCTCAGTATCCGGTCGGATTTTCTTCCAGAAAATCGATCAAGCGTTCTCCCGGGCGGATAATCCGCCTTCGCATAGGACGGATAATCCAGCCCCGAAGTTGATCAAGGCACGCCGGTGCGGCGCTCGAGAGGCGGATTGTTCCGGATATTCCGCAGGGCGGAGTTTCCCTGCACGGATAATCCTATTGGAGATATGCCCAAGAGGCAATAATAAAGTGGTTATTATTATATCTTTATGTTTATGATAAATGTTTACATCTCATGCTATAATTATATTAACTGGAAACATTAATACTTGTGTGTTTTGTAAACATAAAAGAGTCCCTAGTAAGCCTCTTGTTAAACTAGCTTGTTGATTAATGGATGATCATGGTTTCCTGATCATGGACATTGGATGTCGTTAATAACAAGATCATATCATTAGGAGAATGATGTGATGGACACACACCCATAGTAAGCATAGCATAAGATCAAGTCATTAAGTTCGTTTTGCTACAAGCTTTCAAATGCATAGTAACCTAATCCTTCGACCATGAGGTTATGTTAATCACCTTCACCGGATGGATACTTTGATGACATCAAACACCGCTTCGTAACTGGGTGGTTATAAAGGTGACATTGGGTATTCTGAAAGTATGTGTTGAAGCGCATGGACCAAGATTGGGATTTGTCCATCCATATGACGGATAGATATGCTCTGGGCCCTCTCGGTGGAATGTCATCTAGTTAGCTTGCAAGCGTGTGAATAGGTCACAAGGGATGACATATCATGGAACGAGTAAAGAGTACTTATCAGTAACGAGGTAGAACTAGGTATGGAGATACCGACGATCAAACCTCGGATAAGTAGAGTATCGCATGACAAAGGGAATTGGTTTCGTATGTTAATGGTTCTATCGATCACGAAGTCATCGTTGAGTATGTGGGAGCCATTATGGATCTCGGATCGCTGATGGTTATTGATCGAAGAGGTGTCTTCATCATGTCTGCATATTCACGAACCGTAGGGTGACACACTTAAGGTTCGAAGTTGTTTTAAGTAGATATGGAATATGCGTTGGAGACCGAATGGTGTTCGGAGTCTCGGATTGGATCCGGGACATCACGAGGAGATCCGGAATTGTCCGGAGAATAAGAGTCATATATTGGGGATCATTTTCTAAGTTAGGAAATGTTCTGGAGTGTTTGTATGGAGATTCTAGAAGGTTTTGGAATGTTCTGGAAGGTTCTAGAAGATTTCTTGGAGTTTGCTTGAAAACCAAGAAAGGATCAAGAAGTCTTTGTGGGGCAAGACACGGATTCGTGGGGGAGGAGGATTCCTTCCACCCTCCCAATCCGCCGGCCAAGGAGGGAGGCCTCCCTCCTTTAAATAGAGGGGAGGGGCGCCAACCCCAAGACCTCTCCCATAACAAACCCTAGCCGCCACCTCTCTCCTCCTCCTTCGCTCTGCTCCGGCTTAGGCAAAGCCCTGCAGAATTCTCTACTCCACCACCACCACCACACCGTCGTGCTGCTGGGATTCCGTGGAGAAGATCTACTACCTCTGTTGCTTGCTGGAACGGGGAGAGGAAGGTCGCCGACTCGCACGTGTGACCGATCGCAAAGCTGCCGAACGCGGAAGGATCGTCCCACACGATCTTGAGATCGGCAAGTGATCGACTACATCAACCCCGAGATCTAATCTCGTAACGCTTTCGGTTCTCTGAGGTTAGTACAGATCTATCTCGTTGCACATGTCTAATAGATTAGATCTTGGCTTTTATCTAGATTAGATCTGGGTTTTGTTCGTTCTTGCGATAGAAATTTTTTGTTTTCCATGCTACGAACCCATCAAATCCAGCCCTCACTTGGGCCGGATAATCCGGCCCCCGAAGTGTGCAACGGCTGGTTTTTGGAAGGGGGTATAAGTACCCCTTCTTCCCCAACGTCCAGACTTCTTGATTCATTCGAATTAGACCAGACCCTGTGCAAGAGCTCTAAATCTCGATCTCCCACTTCAACCACCCTAAGGTCTTGATCTTTGGTGGAATTGAAGGAGGATAAGTTCATCATCAACATCAAGAATCAAGCACTTCAACTCCTCTCCATTCACTTGGAGAAATCCCTGATCTAGTATTCTCGTCAATACCTAGATTGTGTTATTGTATTTGACAACTTTGTTCTTGTGGCAGCTTGTTGTCATTTCAGGAGCCTCCAAGTTGTTGTGGAGTTGTTGCCCCGCTAGTTGTGTAAAGGCGCCGGTGCCCGTCTCGAAGGGTACCTATAGTGGAAGGTGGATCAGGCCTGTTGTGGCGAGATCCATCGGAGAACAGGGTGAGGCCTTTTGTGGCGTGGTGGTCTTAGTACCGCCCACCCCTCCAACGCAGACGTACTTCCCTTAAAAAGGAAGGAACTGCGGTCAAACAAATCCTGTGTCTCCGTGTGCTTCACTTCGGTTCACTCGTTCCTCTTCCACTCGCTCCTTACTCGCTAGTAGATAGGTTTGCATATAGGGAAATTCCTCACATTAGTTTATCTAGAGAATTTACCTTTGTGCTAAGCCTAAAATTGAAAAAGAATTAAAAATTGGTATAACACCTATTCACCCCCCCTCTAGGTGCCCATACGATCCATTTCAATTGGTATCAGAGCCCCGGCTCTTAATTTGGGCTTAACCGCCTAAGAGTAGTATGGGTACAAGGGATGATGGAAATGAGGCTATGGATAAAGTCACAATGGATGATCTCAAGTCGTTGGAAACAACCTTGTTGAAATCCTTTGAGGCCAAGATGGAGGAGATGAATCAAATGATTGCTCGCCTTACATCATCCATAGCCCCATCTCCATCCTCCTCTGAGGCTCCCTCACCATCATCTAAGGAAAAGGGTAACACCGGATCCAAGGATGATGTTGTGGAAGGTGAAAAATTAAATGGTTCCACCTCCAAAAAGGGAAGTGGTAAGGAGGAATATAGTGAGGTTCGCCACGTATATTCCCCCGACCCACCTATCCCTCATCCTCATATAAACAATAGGGGTGATCCACCCAAGCTCACTGCATCTTCTTTTAACCAATGGCAATTTCTAATGAAATCTCATGTTTGCAGCTCCTCTATTGAATTGTGGAGAATCATTGAAGAAGGTCTTCATGTTGGAGATCAAACCAATCTAACAAGAAGGGAAGTTGTGGATAACCAGTTGAATGCCACTGCTCTCCACATGAGACAGCTGGGTGTGGGTCCCAAGTACATGCCACACATTGAACATCTCAACACGGCTAAAGAGGCGTGGGATGCTCTTACGGACCTTTTTGTTGGAAATGAAAGCATGAGAAGAAACCGGTATGATGCCCTTAGTAACGAAGCTGAGGGATTCTACATGTTGGATGGTGAAAACCATGAGGACATGTATAGAAGACTTAAGGGCATCGCAACAACATTTCGGAAGCATGGGGACACTCACATTGATGATGCATGGAAAAGGAAGTATGTGAGTGCCTTAATGCCTTTCGAACTGACGGATTTGAAGAGCTTGCAAGGTAGACACAACTATCATCAAATGACATCCAATGAAGTCATGCAAGAAATGGCGTCATTCAAAGTGGCGGCAAAGAATGCTGAAGATGCCCGTGCTCGGGCCATTGGAATGCAAAAGGGTGTCAATATGGCTCTCAAAGCCAATGTTGCTGAGCAAGAGAATGATGAAGGAGCATTTGAGAGGATATCCATGGACTTCCCCGATGAGGTCAAACGTGCTCATGGTGAGTATATGGCATTCTATGCAAGGAACTTTTGGAAGGACCCTGCCAAAGCCAAGTCTGAACTTGAGCACAAGAACGGGTCAAATGGAAGAAGAGAAAGTGGCCCAAGATTGAGAACTTTCTTCAACTGTGGAGATAGACTGCACTTTGTAGCCGAGTGTCCTTATGAAAATAGAGAAGACAATGGTGGCAGGCTCATTTTTAAAGAGAAATCCAAAGTTCCTAAGAAGAAGCCATTTGCTAAGAAGAATGGTCCTTTCAAGAAGCAACCCAAGATGGTCCTTGTATCTCAAGAGGAATACTCCTCCGCAAGTGAAGATGAAGAGGATGATGATAGTTCCCGCGAAGTGGTTGCTATAGCCACCACATCGACTCCCTCCTCTCTCTTCGACTCGCCGAACGAGAACGCCATCAACAACAACGCCACTTGCCTAATGGCAAGAGGATCCGAGGTATCGACTTCTAACTCCTCATTTTCTAAGACTAACATAATTTTAGATATGGATGATCATGGCAGTCTTGAAATGAAATAAGAAGTATTGCCTTGGATATTTTTTCACTAACCTACAAGGTGAGCACAAACTCCATTTTGATACTCTTATGAGTCAACTTGCTCGAGCCAAAGATCTCCTTGAAGAAAAGGGCAGAATTGAAAGAGAAGATGCTTTGGAGATAGCCTCTTTGAAGAATGCCTTGGAGGAGGAAGAGGAAACTCGAGTCTCTTTGGAAGAAAGACTCGAATCCCTAGAGGAGTCACAAGAAGAAGCTATAGCTCAGCTCATTAAAGAACGTGACCATGCCCTTGCCAAGGTAAAGAAACTAAAGAAATAAAAGATTGATTTTGGGGCTATTCATGCTAGACTTTTGGAGAAGTTTGATGATCTTGAAAGTGCTCACAAGGCATTGAAGAGTGATCATTCTACTCTAAATGAGTCTCATGACCAGCTCCAAACTCAATTGAAACGGTATGATGTACCAAGCACCTCATCTTCATCCGTTGGAAAAGAAGATCTTGCAAGGAGTTCTCAATACAAAGGTAAAGGGGTTATTGATGAGATACTGAGCAGGCAAAGGACAAACAATAGTAAAGAAGGTCTTGGTTACATACCCAAGATAAAGAGCAAGAAAAACAACAAGAAGAAGAAGAACAAGACTGCTCAATTGAATACTAACAACATTACTAATGACAAGACTAATTATGATGGTTTTGCAGGGATCAACAATCCTAACTTCGAACTATATTGTGATGTGTATGGTGATGTGTATGCTAGTTATGTAGGGCCTTATGATTGTTACATTCCTTGGTCTATTTGGGTTCCCAAGACCCTTGTTACTAACATGAGAGGACCCATTGAAAAATGGGTACCTAAAACCAAGAAGTAATTTTCTTGCAGGGCTATGCTTCCGGTGGTTCTAAATGGGTACTCGATAGCAGTTGTACGAGTCATATGACCGGAAACAAGGAGATCATCACGGAGATGCGGCCAAACCTTGATCACATTACCGTCTCCTATGGTGACAAGTCAAAATCTGAGGTATTGGGTCTCGGCAAAGTTGTGGTGGCTCACGATATCTCCCTCGTGGACGTCATGCTTGTTGAAACCCTCGGGTATAACTTACTTTCAGTTCGTGCCCTTGGTAAGATGGGCTTTGCAGTTTACATTGATGCCGATTTGGTGGTACTCTTGTGGAGCAAGTCTCTAAAAGTCGCTTTCGTGGGATATGTCGAAAACGACCTGTACGTGGTAGACTTTTCGGGGAAAACCACTACAGGTCCGATGTGTCTTTTCGAAAAGGTGGCTGGGTTGGCTATGGCATCGCCGACTAGCCCACGTCAATATGAGAACTTTGCAAAGTCTCCACAAGGGTGGCCACATTCTTGGACTAAAAGAAAATGTCTCTTTTGCCAAAGATCGTGTCTGGAGGGCGTGTGTTGAAGGGACAATGCATGATTCTCCTCATCGAAGGAAAACCATTATTTCTTCAAAAAGGATCTTGGAGCTTCTTCATGTGGATCTTTTCGGACCTCCATATCATGCAAGCCTCGGTGGGAAAAAGTATTGTCTAGTGATTGTTGATGATTACTCAAGATACACTTGGGTTTATTTCTTCAAGTTGAAGAGTGAAACTCAACAAATTGTCATCGACTTTGCCAACGAGGTTCAACGTCAACACAACGTCCCCATTCTGGCTATAAGGAGTGATAACGGCTCGGAGTTCAAGAACTACACCTTAAATGAGTTCCTAAGTGAAGAGGGGATAAGACATCAATATTCCGCTGCGTACACCCCTCAACAAAATGGTGTAGCCGAGAGGAAGAATCGAACTCTAATGGACATGACAAGATCAATATTTTGGACAAGACTCCGTATGAAATACTTACCGGAAACAAGCCAAACATCTCATACTTTCGGGTATTCGGGTGTAAGTGTTTCTTTCTTATTAAAGGAGTTCATTTATCTAAGTTTGATTCTAAGGCTCTAGAAGGTATTTTTGTTGGTTATGGTGCCGAATCCCACACTTATAGAGTCTACAATAAGCTCTTCAGAACTGTTGTAGAATCTTGTAGTGTGGTGTTCGAGGAAAATGACGGTTCCCGTGCGGAGCAAGTTGGTGTTTGTGATGAAGATGTTGAAATACCCCAAGATGCCATAAGAAGAACGGGCGTGGGATTCTTCCGCCCCATTGAGGAACCCCTTGTGGCGGACCGGGAAGGACAATGCTCTACTCATATAGAGCCCTCATCTATACATACGCGACATGCTCCAACCATGGGGGCAACTTCTACACCATCTCCATCAACTGCTGAAGGTCAAGATGCTCCAGAAAGCTCCAGGCCGGATTTTTCGGTTTATACCGGATTATCCGGCCACCCTGCTCCAGCAGCTCCTGGTGGTGACGATATCAACTCAAGCTCCAGGCCGGATTTTCCGGCTGACCCCGGATTATCCGGCTCCTGCAGTCAAGCCGGTCCAGGCTTCGATCTGCTTCTTGCATGTCCTCCCAGGCCGGATTATCCGGCCACTTCATCGGCCGGATTATCCGGCCCTGACTCTCCAGTTCTGCAGCCTCCTGTTATGGCTACGGACTCACCTCAAGGGCATGCATCTCCACCACCTGCTACTGATGTTCCAGCTACTGTTCAAGGTGGAGAAAATGCCTTCAATGAAGACTCAAGTGATGACTCTCCTCCATCAAGAGACAACAAACTTTTTGAACTTCGTCGCAAGGCTCGGGCTGATCGCAACCTTGAGTTGAGGGGTCACACTCTCGACAAGGTTGTTGGTGATCTTCGACGAAGGGTGTCTACTAGAAGAGAATTGGCCAGTTTTGGTGAGCATCAAGATCATATCTCCATGGTGGAACCTAAGAAGGTCTTTGAAGCTCTTGAAGACCCAGACTGGGTTGTTGCTATGCATGAAGAATTCAACAATTTCGAGCACAACAAAGTCCGGAAACTAGTGGAGAAAGCCAAAGAGTGCCGCAATGTTATCGGCACCAAGTGGATTTTCAAGAACAAGCAAGATGAGAATGGCATCGTTGTGAGGAACAAGGCAAGACTTGTGGCACAAGGTTACTCCCAAGTTGAGGGCATCGACTTCGGAGAGACCTATGCTCCTGTGGCTTGTCTTGAGTCCATCCGTCTCCTACTTGCTTATGCTGCTCACAACAATTTTAAGTTGCAGTAAATGGACGTCAAGAGTGCCTTCCTTAACGGTCCTCTACATGAGTTGGTATACGTAAAGCAACCCCCGGGGTTTGAGGATCCTAACTTCCCGAACCATGTCTACAAACTCGATAAGGCACTCTATGGCCTTAAACAAGCCCCACGTGCGTGGTATGAGCACCTTAAAGAGCTTTTGTTAGATCGTGGCTTCGAAGTTGGGCAAATCGACCCCACTCTTTTTACTAAGAAGGTTAAAGGGGAGCTCTTCGTATGCCAACTATATGTAGACGATATCATTTTTGGTTCTACTAACAAAGCTTTTAACGATGAATTTTCAAAGCTTATGACCCGAGTTTGAGATGTCTATGATGGGGGAATTACGGTTCTTTCTTGGATTCGAGATCAAGCAACTAAGAGAAGGAACCTTTATTAATCAAGCAAAGTACATCGAAGACATGCTCAAGAGGTTCAAGATGACAGATCTAAATGGTGTCGCTACTCCGATGCAAACAAAGTGTCATCTCGAACTCAACCCTCATGGTAAAGATGTGGACCAAAAGGTATACCGGTCCATGATCGGCTCTCTTCTTTACCTCTGCGCATCTAGACCCGATATTGTGTTGAGTGTGGGAGTGTGTGCAAGGTATCAAGCAGCTCCTAAAGAAAGCCACTTAGTGGCGGTCAAGAGGATCTTTTGGTATTTAGTTCATTACCCCAACTTTGGTCTCTGGTATCCCAAGGGCTCCAATTTCTCTTTATGTGGTTATACTGACTCGGATTGGGCTGGTGATAAGGATGATCGGAAGTCAACTTCTGGAGCTTGTCAATTCTTGGGAAGATCTCTTGTATGTTGGTCCTCCAAAAAGCAGAATTGTATATCTCTCCACCGCCGAAGCTGAATATGTTCTTTGCTTGTGCTTGTACCCAATTATTGTGGATGAGGCAAACTTTAAAGGAATACGGTGTCAATTGTGACAAAGTGACTCTTTTATGTGATAATGAAAGTGCTATCAGAATTGCGTACAATCCAGTTCAGCACACAAGGACGAAGCATATTGAGATTTGGAATCATTTTATTCGTGACCATGTTGCTCGAGGTGATATTGATCTATCTTTTGTGAGCACGAAGAATCAACTGGCGGATATTTTTACAAAGCCACTTGATGAAGCAAGATTCTGCTATTTGAGGAATGAGCTAAATATCATTGATTCCGGGAGCTTGTCTTGATTACTCATGCACTCACTCGTACATCTCGATCCCTGTTTGGTCTAGGTGTGGGCATGGATATAGGGGGAGTGTGGTCCTAACATATTGGGCTAACCCTCCCCCCATAATGCCAATAGCAAGTTATATCATTTCTCTTAATATCATGTTGTGATATGTGAGCTTATTGATGAGTATTGGTCGTGAACCCAAGATATATCTTCGCGGTGTCACACCATACACTCCAACACGGTGGCTTCGTCCACCACCCTCTCCTTCGTGGAGAATTGGATCTTTTTGGATGTTATTTGCTCTCTCATGTTCTTATGGGAGTCACACTCAAATCTTGGATTTTATTTGACATGGGGCACTAGCATCGCTCTTCTCCCTTTTTGGTGTCTCGATGCCAAAGGGGGAGAAGTAGTTCTATTAGGTTGTCCGTGGATTTGCATGGGTCGGGCATAAGCACTTGCACTCTTTATTCGTTATTTCTTGCTTATGCCCATTTTGCATTGAACTTTTATATTCGTGGTTTGTGATTTGTGGTTGAGACTTTATGTGGTTGTCTGGATGATACCTATGGACTTCATATCATGGATTATGCTCATGGTTATATCTATTCATATCCTACTGCTGGTGGTTTATCACGAAAGGCACGCGCTCATAATGGTTATCCACTAATAGTGATGACTTATGTCAAGGATGCCTATTCTCTACTTTGGTGGTATGTATTGTTGCCCTTTTGTCTATGGAATAGATTCACCGATTTGTGTGCATTTGTATTCCAATGCAAAACTCTATTATGCACACATTAAGGGGGAGTCCTCTCCATAGTTATCTCTGTTTGTCTTGTGTCTTTCTCCTGCAAATCCTGGTATTGTCATCTAACACCAAAAAGGGGGAGATTGAAAGAGCATTTCATGTTTTCCTATGTTTTATGTGTTAGATAACAATACTATGGAGACTTTTCAGGCCGGATAATCCGGGTTTCGCAAGGGCCGGACAATCCGGCCCCCAGTTTTCGAGCAAAAGGACCCAAGGCGCGTCGCTCAGTATCTGGTCGGATTTTCTTCCGGAAAATCGAATCAGCGATTTTCTCCCCAGGCGGATAATCCGCCTTCATATCAGACGGATAATCCGGCCCCCGAGATTGATCAAGCACGCCGGCGACGCTCAAAGAGGGGCAGATTGTCTCGGATATTCCAGTGCAGGCGGAGTTTCCCCAGACCGGATAATCCGGCCCTCACTTGGGCCGGATAATCCGGCCCCCGAAGTGTGCAACGGCTGGTTTTTGGAAGGGGGTATAAGTACCCCTTCTTCCCCAACATCCAGACTTATTGATTCATTTGAATTAGACCAGACCCTGTGCAAGAGCTCTAAATCTCGATCTCCCACTTCAACCACCCTAAGGTCTTGATCTTTGGTGGAATTGAAGGAGGATAAGTTCATCATCAACATGAAGAATCAAGCACTTCAACTCCTCTCCATTCACTTGGAGAAATCCCTGATCTAGTATTCTCGTTAATACCTAGATTGTGTTATTGTATTTGACAACTTTGTTCTTGTGGCAGCTTGTTGTCATTTCGGGAGCCTCCAAGTTGTTGTGGAGTTTTTGCCCCGCTAGTTGTGTAAAGGTGCCGGTGCCCGCCTCTAAGGGTACCTATAGTGGAAGTTGGATCAGGCCTGTTGTGGCGAGATCCATCGGAGAACAGGGTGAGGCCTTTTGTGGCGTGGTGGTCTTAGTACCGTCCACCCCTCCAACGCAGACGTACTTCCCTTAACAAGGAAGGAACTGCGGTCAAACAAATCTTGTGTCTCCGCGTGCTTCACTTCGGTTCACTCGTTCCTCTTCCACTCGCTCCTTACTCGCTAGTAGATAGGTTTGCATATAGGGAAATTCCTCACATTAGTTTATCTAGAGAATTTACCTTTGTGCTAAGACTAAAATTGAAAAAGAATTAAAAATTGGTATAGCACCTATTCACCCCCCCTCTAGGTTCCCATACGATCCATTTCACTAGTACAATTTGACTTGAGATTAAGTGTACTTAGATAGAATTAAAAATGCCTACGTGAGATTAACGAGTTAAACAATACAAAAATGTTACTCCCTCCGACCCAAATTACTTGACTTGCTTTTGCCTAGATTCGGGGGTATCTAGCACTAAAACAAGTCTAGATATATTGGAATCTAAACAAATCTAAGTCAACTAATTTGGGTCGGAGGGAGTAAAAAAAATTTTAAAAAAATTAATAAAAATTCGAATTTTTTTTGAAAAAATCTTGGCCGTCGGCGTAGCCAAACGGACGTTATTCATCTAGGTGGGACCCATATGGTCTACGCCGACGTAGCTATGTACACCGACGGCTTTTCTACGCCGACGGGTAGAGGGGCTACGCCTCTCAGCTAATCTGCCGACGCCACAATGCCGCAGCCTCGCCGACGGCTTTCTAGGGCTACGCCCGACATTGGCGATCGCTGGAAGATTTCCTGTAGTGACGGCCATCCTCTCCTCATTGGCAACTTCCAGGGTTCTCCTTAATCGGATCCTCGGGAAGGACATAATGCATGGGTGTGGCTTGCGGCAAGGCAACCCTCTGTCCCCTCTACTTTTTGACATCGGCATCAACCCTCTCACCAAGACCTTTGAGCTTACTAGGCAATCCGTCCTTCTTCATCCTATTCCTGGCAGCCTCACAGAGCTTCGTGTCTCCATGTACGCTGACGATGCTGCAATTTTTCTCGAAATAGGTTTTCGCTCCGTTTTATAAATAAATCGATCATCCACAGCAAGTTACCAAGTACACAACCAAGACACACAGTTTGCTGAGGCCATAGCACAACACGACCCAAGAAAAGAGCTAAAACTCGCACTCACCAAGTGAGATGCCACCGAAAAAGAGTAGAGCTAAGTTGGACTAAGGGGGAGCCACCGCGCTGTCTCTAGGAGAAGTCGAAGTATCTCGTCCAGCCGCGCCTTGTCACGCTGTCTACAGAGCGGGTACCAAAGCTGCAAACATGACAGAAATTTGAACACTGAGTCAGATGCACGTCGAGGAAGCACTTTCTCAATCACCATCTTATTGCAAATGTTCCAAAGTGACTAGGACAGCACGACAAACACTAGCCAGAATAGGCGGCGGCCCTTTCCGGCATGGTTAACCTGGGTTTCTAGAAATTTACCGAGATCATGGGTGCGCCAGTCCGAGCCCAGTGCATCCTTGGTGAAGTTCCACCAGGATGTCACAGCACTGGGATTTTTTGGGTGCCTACCCACCAGGATATCACGAACTTTGCTGCTCTTATCTAGAATTTCAGGGAGGTCACATGTCTCATCACCAATGTGGCGAAGAGTTCCATCACGCCCATCCGCTGCTCGAACATTGATCTTACCGAGATACTCGCTGATTTCCAAGCGATAGTTTCCTAGTTCCCATTCAAATACCTAATGTAATGCCCCATCATTTAGGGCTGCAGAAGAGAGTATGTGCTTTTGCATTCATGCATAAGAAATTTCGAGAAATTTTCGTGCAAAACCCTAGAGAGATCAAGATTTCTCTCGCTTTGATGAATTAGAGTTTGGATTATCTTAGAGAGTGTGATAGATTTTGACATGGTCTCTGGGTATTTTTGGCTGCTTTGGGAGAATGAATTCAAACTGGTATTTGAATTTTGAATCGAGGTTTGAATTGGAGATTTAAATTTCAAATTTAAATGTTTAGGAATTTGAAATTCTAAAAAATTGTTAAATAGCAGATAATATAATATAAATTAAATGAGGATTATTGAATAACATTATATGAAATTACAATAATATCAACAATAAATACAATACAAGTATTAGTGGATTTATTTCCATATTACAATCTCACAAATCATTTATACAAGTGAACAAGAAAAGGTAAATTACAACAATATAAATAAAAGAACTCTTTATTACAAGAATATAAAAGTTACATTGTCTTTACCAAAGATTCAAAAGGAAAAATTACAGAAGTATTAAAAATAAAATCTAAACTATTTTTCCTAGACTAAGCCTTGAATCTTCTTATTCTTTCCTACGTTATCTTGTACCTGCAAGCAAATAAAGAAAACAAAAATGGAAGAAATGGTTAGTGTTAGTATTTATGCTCTCAGAATGAACAATGTAAGGCACTGTTAATATTTCATCAATGAGCATATTTGAAAAAGGGGCAAGTTTTACCACAGAGTAGTATTTGTTCTTATTTAGTATATAGTCTCAGTAAAACCTCATTGACAACAAGACAAAGGGGTAAGTTTCACCAAAGAGGTTAAATGGGAATGAGGAAGGTTTTACTTGAACTGATCTGTTTTATCATAGCAAGCAAGCACACATCTTACACAACCATGCATGTGTGAGGTGCTATAGGCACATGAATCACCCGGGGGAGTTATGTACACAGCCACATAAGTAGAGTGCTTCTCTCTGGTGAACACATTTTACCACCACAATGACAACAAGAACACCCATCTCATTTGAGCCAGATATTCACCAGAGCAATCACTAAATCACCAAAGAAACCCAATAGCCATCAAGCCAACATGGTCACCAAAGGAGGGAGTGGATCAGGTGTTGGGCAAGGCCAAGCCAGGAGTAGATCAAGAAGGAGAAGGCCAAGCATATCACAAGAAAGAGCTAGACAATCTCACCACTAGAAGCAAGGGCAACACAACTACCAGAACAACGTTAGCTCAGCACTTGTCTGCACTGCACTACAGGTTCAACCAAGAACCATACTTGAAATTATGCACATGTTCTTTTCTCTTAGAGAGAAGGGTCTCAGTATTAACATCATTGACCTAATCTATAGCAAGCAAGGTCATAGCAGATTAAGAACAATAGTCAAGACCTATAGACTAGTTACGTCTAGGCACAATCTATTTATTAGAAGCACCTCAGAAGCAACCTAGTACCACAAGGAAACTAGGGCCACCACCGCTTAATCAAGCTCTATTGCAACTCAGGCAATTACAAATAAAGAATAACCAATCATTTCCCTAACTATCAAGCTAGGAATCATAATAGGATAACTTTACTCTCATTTCTTTGACAGTCAATTAAACATCAACAAGGTATGTTATCAGGTATATCTGCAAGCAAGAACTAGGTCCTTATTAAAATCTTATAGGAGATTCATTGTGGAATTAAATTCCAAATAGTTGGCCATAGAGCAGCTAGATTAACCATTGGTCACCATAATCCAGCAAGGAAAGTAAAGCATGGCTATATTGTCATTTAACAATAGCAACATCTCTAAGACATATTAGAGTTTAATAAACATGGCATACTGGAATGATATTCCAATATAAATTCCACAAGTTCGAGAATCATCAAAAAAATACCAGCCACAACTTATTATTTAAGGAAATACCAAATATTTAATAAAAATACAAATTCCAAATATACTATTGAGAGTATTTAGGCTCTAGAAAAACAAATAAAAATCCTAAAAATACATATGATACCTCTAAATGCTTATAAAAATTACCATAGATTGTGGAGAGAAGGCAACACCCCGTTGAACGACAGTTTCTGATCCGGAGAGCTTTCTCTGAAGGGACTAGGGGCCATGCTCTCCTTCCCCTACTAGCATCGGTCCAGCATGTCGCGTATCCAACCACAGACTGTGGGGAGAAGGCAACACCCTGTTCTACGACACTTTCTGATCTGGAGAGCTTTCTCTGAAGGGACTAGGGGCTACGCTCTCCTTCCCCTACTAGCATAGGTCCAGCTTGTCGCGTATCCTACCATAGACTGTGGAGAGAAGGCAACACCCCGTTCTACGACACTTTATGATCCGGAGAGCTTTCTCTGAAGGGACTATGGGCCACGCTCTCCTTTCCCTACTAGCATCGGTCCAGCATGTCGCGTATCCTACCACACTAATAAAAATGCTAACTTGTCTTTTGAAATGGTAAAAGTTAAATTGATTATTTAGAGACAATAATTCCTTATGGATTTTTACAAAAATAAGGATAATACCTAAAAATAAATAAAAAACATTTTAGGATCTTGACTTAGTATAATTTACTAGAAAAATACTAAGTATATTATTTCAAAAGGTTTTAAGATCTCTAAAGTAATAAATCTTATTTATTTATTTTATTAAAATAAAATACTTGTTTTGGCATATGTTAATTCTTCAAAATTATTTCCTAAGTAAGAAATAATCATATGTCCTTATAAAATATTGCAATCTTAAAAGAATCCTTTATGTCTACATACTAAACCTAAAACCATAATTTTGGTTTATAATAAAACTGAAGTGTAAACTATTAACTATATAATACTTATTTAGAATCTTAAATCAATTATAAACCAATAACCTTCAAGCTAACCTTATGCATCATTCACTTATATTGAGGGCGAATGATCTCATCTCTTTAACCATACTTAACATGACTTTAAAGCTTAATAGGAACTAAGCAAATTATAAAATGAGATCACCAAATCTCATAATTAGCTTTAACTCTATAACTTACCTATCATGAACTTGCTAGATTTAGATCCACAGAGTTATACCCCAATACCTATACGATTTCTTCATCGACCGTACCCAAGAAAACTCTTGAACTTGAAAGCAATACAAATCTACTATATCTTAACTCTAATAATATTCTATAGTTAACTTTGGTCTATTACTCAACCAGCTATAAGCTTATTAACTTAAGATCTTTATAGCGATATAAATAACCATCGATCGTGTCGGGGAAGACTTCGAATTTGTTAACTTAATATAATAAGTATTTTCTTCAAAAGATATTCTTTTTGCCACTTCAAACAAAAGCTTTAGAAAATCTGTTAAAACTCACTAACTTTAAATATGATCATTATTAAGAGTAATCATCGATCAATATTCAACATTAACCAATGTTGTGCTTTACTTTGATAGCTTGTTAATTACATTCAGAATCTTAATTTATATCTTATTGTGAAGTACACTTGAATGTAACATGAATCTTTCATAAATCATGAAACTCAACCATACTTAAACATGGGGATTTACTTTGGGATTTATACAAAATGCATATCATTATCTATGCATAATAGCATATTTATTTTTTAAACATTAGTGCTTACCGGACCAATGATGTTATTTTCACATATTGGGTCTTATGTTGTCTCAAAGACCATGATTTCATAATCTTGTAACCACAAAGGAAAGTACGCACTTTATCATGTCCTTGGTTATTTTATATCAAGTATTTACAATCTATTATTGTTATCACATTCATTTTAAAAAGGATTGATGGAAATACTATTTTCATAATTGACTTGAACTATTGGTTACTGATCTGGGGTGATCAGTTAATCTATTATGACTGGCAATGGAATTACCATTGTTCGGGTATGTATCATCTAGGATTTATCAACAAATGTCGCCAATGATTCTTGCGTCGTATAATACGCGTTAAAGGTCTACAATGGCTAGGGCTAGCCCTTGGGGGGACCTGCGGGGCAGCCGCCCCGGGCCCAAAAAAAGTAGGGGTCCTCCTAGAAATATGCTATATAGGCAGGCCTAGTATACATCGTAAAAAAAGATTTTTTATTGGGCTGGTGGATTAATTGGGCCTTTTTCGGCTATTGTAGACTCTGATCCGAGGCGATTGATACGGGTATAAGGCGAGGCCGAGACAGAGGTCAACCGCTCGACTCCTAGTCCTAGACGACGTCGATCGCTTTGCTTCCTCCCAGGCAAATGGAACCAACAATTGATCGTACGCCTCCTGCCCGAGTCCTGTAGTCTCCACTATATTGAAATATCAGATCGGGATATGGGAGCAGGGAGCCTCGAGGCCCTCGACGATCGATGCCAGGCGCGAAGGCCAAACCATCAACGAGACGATTAACCGTCTGGCTACTGGTCTAGTGGTCCGTTCCCGCCCATGTCTCTGCTGGTTACGCCCTAATTTTTAGTTCTTAAATCTTAATTCTAATTAGAATTCTTAGCATAGATTTGAAGAACTCTAGTCATTCAAAAGTATTTTTGGGTTTTTAATAAGTTCGACATCCTTGAAGGCATTGGATGGTTCTCAACTAAAAGAACATTGCACTATATTTGCAAAAAAAATTACTCGGCCTGGTACAAATGGTAAACCTGATATATGTGATGTTGAGTTAAATGCACTTATTTCTGAGTTAAGTGTTATGAAGTTCACTTTGTCAAATACATCAATGTCTTCTATTGATCTTTTTGAGTTTGTCAGGGAAGCGGATTATTATCCTAATATTTGTATCGCTTATCGGATCTTCCTAATATTTGTATCGTTTATCGAATCTTATTTACTATGTTCGTGACTGTTGCATCAGCTGAAAGAAGCTTTTCAAAGTTGAAATTATTAAAGAACTATTTGAGATCTATAATGTCTCAAGAGAGGTGAAGTGGTTTGGTGACTCTGTGCATCAACAAGAAGTTAGTGGATGACATTGATATTCATTCCATCGTCACGGACTTTGCTTCTAGAAATTGTTGGAGGAAATTTTAAGGTGTCATATAAACATTGTTATTTTTATATGAATATTATAATTGGAAGTATACTTAAACTATTTATTTTTCATCATCTCATATATCCATAAAAAATTATAATAAGGAGCCCGGCATTTTAGTTTCTCCCTGGGCCCCCGAAATCTCAGGACCGGCCCTGATAATGGCTTTGGGGAAGTCAGCTAGATCTTCTTTCTTTCCTGCGCCAACAGATGACCTTATCATGAGCTATAGATTCCCTACGAGGATCCAGAACATGGGTAGGACCCTTTAGTGCCCGCGATACTGGTGTCTAGATCATCTCTGAGGGGCTGTGGAGGTAGGTATGCCACTTTATTGGGGGGTACCAGGGACATGATATACTTACAGAGTCTTCAAGGGGTTATCAGAGTTATATCTGCCTTTATGGGGGTTAACAGAGGTATTACTTCTTTGAGGGTCATGCTGTCATATGGGATCGCGGAGAAGGGAAGTAATCGGTTGGGTCCTTATACCAGGCCTCATACCAAGGAAGTGTGAATGGATTAGCCACTCGGGAGTGCAACAATGATAAGGATCTCTCATGGGTAAAGCAACACACCTCTGCAGAGTGTAAAAAAGTGTTACATGACTCCCTGTTCTGGGAAGGAGCTGTGAATGCTTCAGGAAAGGAAATCCGCGAAGTTCTAATACCCCTGTGAAGACTAACAGATATAGCTTTTCAGTATAAAAGAAACCTTTGAAGAAATGTTTAGGAAAACCTACATAACCAATGACTTTTGGTCTGTGGTTGCACTTAGTGCATCAAACACTACTTTTTAGTGAACTTGCTGAGTACGCTCGTACCCAACCGTACCTTCTTAACACTTGCTAGATTACGGAGCAATTAATGGCGAACATAGGAGGTGAACTACTCTGAAGAGTTAAAGATATCCAACGGGGATCCTCGGAGTCGACGACAACATCAGAAGCTATTAAAGTCAATATGAGGGGTTCTATATAAATCAATCCCTTGATACTAGAACCTACTTCTATAGAGCATTGCTTTAGCAACAATCGCAAACCATAAATATATATAGTAGTGGTATTTCTAGAATAGACTTCGAGTGGCTATTTCTGGTTCTCTTTTGTAAATTGTAATCCTCATTGTTTCGAGGAGTTTCTCTGGATCTTTTCTAATGTGTTATATGTAATCCAAAGTCATATTTTTGACCCGCGATGTTGCTATTGTACCACTCTGAGGGATGTAATACTAGTAGAATGGTGTTTCACTTGTGTTATGTCAACAACTGTAGTGTACTACATCATGTAGTGGTATGCTAGGTCACCGCACCCGGGTTTCCCTTCTCCTTTGGAAGGTTGTGGTCACTTAACTTATAACCTTACATTGTCAAGGTGATCTCCCGCCTTCGCCTTGGAAGGGATGGTTCACCTCACAAGCCGGCTGCATCGCACTTGTCAAGTTGGTCCTAACTGCAATGCCAATATTTTTTCTTACAATGATCAAGGCGGAAAAGGGAATTCTAAAGGTTTTTGACAAGCCTCGTAGGGGCATGGTTTGGGGATGCATGGAATTGGTCAGCAATGGCAAATGCAAAGTCAACTAGGAAAAGGTTTGCCATCCAAAATAGATGGGGTACTTGGAATTCTTAATCAAGAAAAGTCATAAGAGCTCTATGCCTTCAGTGGCTTTGGTTCGAATGGGTTGCTCCTAAGAAGCCTTGAGTTGGATCCAAAACGCCAAACGATGACACAGATATGTGGCTATTCAATGCAGCTATGATGGTGACGGTGGGGAGTAGTCCTAGCCTCATAGGGCCACTTTTTGGTCTTCCTCGCGGCTAAATGGCTCGCCTCCTATGGACATTGCCCCCAAACTCTTCGAGGTTTCGAGGCGTAAGAAACGTGCAGTTCATGATGCTCTTGTCGACCAAAGGTGGATCTCTGACATCTACATCGACAACTTCATTGCTGATCATATTCATCACTTTGATCATACTCCAAGCGAAATTGGATAGCTGCGGCATCTAGGCTATCTTGTCACCAACTCATGCCACATCTAGGCTCTGGAAGACACACAGCAGGCAATGATAGCAACCCCAACTACGTCTCCAAAAGGTCTGAAAACGGTCATCATGTTCATCTCACGGGAGATTTGGAAGGAGCAAAATACGAGGATTTTCAAGAATAAATCGTCAATGCCATCCGCGCAATTGCAGAAAATCAAAGATGAGAGCTAGAACTAGATTTTAGCTGGTGCAAAGGATATCTGATAAATTATTGGCTGATTTGTCCCTCCTTTTGTTTTTTATTTCGATGGCTTAGGCCACTCTTGTTTTGTTCCTTCTTATCAATTAAAAGGTAATGCTTTTGGCTCCATGATACCTTCGATTCGGATTATGGATGTAGTATAGCTCTTTTTCCCTAGTAGACCTAGGTTATCGAATCCTCGGGAAACAGAAAACATAGTGAAGTTACTTTAACGGACCTTCGGGAGTTTAGAATTCTTTTTGTGTTTTACTGGATCAAGAGTTTGCTATCTTTTGTTGTTGTCGATGATGGAGAGAGAGGGCCTAGGGCTTTCAGTTTCACCTGTAGCTGTGCAAAACATCTGATGGGAATAAAAGATAATAAAAAAGTATGCATGTAATTGTTAGAGCAAGATAATTATATGTGGGCGTGCATCCATAATTGCTATTGGCTCCACAACCACTTATAGAATTAACCTACTAGTCTCATCCATAAATAAAGAGAACTAATGATATGCATAGTAATGTCACCGTTAATCCCAAGTAAATCCCTCACATACAGCCATACTACCCCTTCTATCACTAGGGTTCCTAACCTGCAGATTAGTCATTACTCATACTCCCTATACCTGGCTCAATCCTCGGGGTCTTGGGTACCTGACAAGTCCTTGGATTGAGGCAAGAGAGGATACAATAATCATCATTTCATACAAACTAATACATGATCCCATCTATGATAAATAACATGCACAAAAGCTACATGGCTAGGCCAAAGCCCTTAGGCCAAAGAGAATTACTCACGCATAGAGATGAGATCAACAATCATAAACATTGCAATGTAAATCATGAGATTGATAGAAAATAGTCTTACAATGTCGCCAATCGAAGATGAGATCTACTATTACAAGTGGTGGAATATGGCTATGGTGGTGGAGAAGGATTTGGAGATTAGATCTAAATCTATTCCTCTGGCGGCTCCTCGGTGTTGTGGATGCAGGGTTCTGTGATTCTGGGGGCGTCTAGCGAGGCTGTTTCTCGTTGCTCGAGGCCTCTTTATATAGGGGTCCCTTCACGAAAGTTGTTCCGTTTGACCTAGAGGTGTCGATGGCAACTATACAACCAGAATTTTATTCCCTCCGTATAGTTGGTCATTAAAGAGTCTGTCTCCACTTCACGACCCCTGGTTTCTTCGGGTTGTTGGAAATCTCGTATCTTTGACTTTAATGTTGTGATTCCCATCATCAAATGCCATTATCTACACAGGGAAAAATAGAAAGAAAGGATTACATACCCCTTTGATCATTAGGCATTAGTGGCAGAGTTTAGAGAGATATTTCATCAAAATATGAATAATATCCAGTTTAAATGTGGACGTAGATGGCTATATTTCACAGCCATCAACCTCCCTAAGCTTAAACTTGATCGTCCTCGAGTAAGAAAACCAAGATAAAAAAGGAACTCAGCATTTAAACGGAAATAACGACATGATGATCTTACTCATGATTGGTAGTCTCATGTTTTCTCCACTTTATAAATCTGAAAAACTTCAGCATAGATAGAGTAATGGCAAGCATATCATACGGGTTTTTATGCATCCTTACAACACAGCAAAATTATTGTTAACATGGATGATTCAAATGAGTAAACCTTATTCCATGTCATGTAATCAACTCATAGGCTTGCCTTTGAACAATAAAGTATAATCATGCAAAATTGAGAGTGTGAGAGTTGTCATGAAAAACATATACACTAGGGTATCTCAATTCTCCCACATCAATAAGTCAAGACTTTTCAAGCGCTATTTTTCTATTCATTGTCCTTCAAGAATTTCAGTTCTTAAGTAATTGAGAGCATGCAAAAAAAATAGTTTATCGGGCTGTAATGGACACTGGTGGCATCACCAAGGTTTTTGTTCTTCTTGCACAATGATTACTCATATCAGCCAGAGGAGTGATTCCCACATGAACACAGCTACCCGAGATTGCCAAGAATCTTACCCATTATAGCATTGCTGCTACATATGTTTAATCAACTCATAGCCGAAATCTAGGAGTTTCCTCCATGAAGATCGTTCGTAGGCTAGCGGAGTTGTTGGCATCCCATGAAGTTTGACACGCATAAAGCTATATCGTTCTTATGATTCACAAGTCAAACTTTGGCATGCCCACAAAAATCGCTAAACATTAATTCAAATGGACAAATCCTTTTAAAGAGAGTTATCAAGTCAATCATTATTTTTTGTGGTGTTCAGTGTCTCTAGAAATAAGCCTTCAAGACTAAACACTACAACAACCAAGCCTTCAATTGTGAGGCTTTTTCTTATTAGAATTGTTTAGCAAATTTTTAGGAAAGACTTGGTTAACTACAAGAGCTGGAACAAAACGTACCCAACTAAATACCCATGCAAACAAAATTTTACTACAATATAAAGACTCACTCCACCAATATAATATCTTAACATTTACTACTAACTAGCATGGGTTCCTCAAACTTCAAAAGTGCGGAGTCTTAAGACATATCTCTCATGATTGGTTCCACCTCTCTCTTCCCTTTTGATTTGCTTCTTGGAAACTCGAAATCGATCACTCTCCTGCAAATATGTGAAAGCCACCAGGAGAATAGAAAGGAAGGAAGAGGAAAAATAAAGATAAATGGAAAAATCTTTTTGTTGTTTTTAAGAGAGGGTGACATAGGTATGATTACTCGGATGCTTATGATTTACTACCCTATACTGGGTAAAAGGGCTTTCGGCCCATGAAGATTCTAGATGACATCCTAAGGAAGCAACCGACAAAGACTTTGCTTGTATCAGGAAAGAGACTATGAACCGACATTGTACTGGTGTGTAATTACACGTGTATGAAACCTATCTGCATACAGCTTTGAGACCCAGCCTATTATAAATAGGACGGGAGAAGCCCAAGCGAGGGTACCAAAAACTCCAGACAACTTGTAACAGTGTGATTCCCAAATATTCAGGCGACTTTGACTCCATTGTTTTCCTGACATCTGACGAAATCCCCAGCATTCTCTTTTCCGCGAAACCTTAAGTCCATCATCATGGGCATTGCCGAGGTTACCCCTCGTTAGAGGGAATTAAAGAATAAAAAAATTGGCGGCAAAGCTCGGCTAGAGAATCTCGAAAACAAAAAGAAATAACTAAAGATAAAGTGTTGGGGAAACCAACACGAGTGCTTATAAACTCGAAGTAAAACATAACCTCGAAATAAATAAAACAAATGAACGCGAAATAAAGATAATGAGGAAACTTCCCCAAGCCTAGGCTTTTGCAAGCCCTTCAAATCATTGAGGTGGCGATAAAAAGTTGGTATTCCAGTTCGCAAATTGAGTTGATAAATTACTAGTTATTTCTCGGAGGTTCAAGGAGAGGTTATGCATCCTCTCCATAGTTCCTCCAAGTTTTTGGAAGTCTTGGTATGTAGCGAACCGGGTTGGTGGCTACTCCTCTTGATAGGGAACTTCTTGCTCCTCTTCTTGGTCCTCATCCTCATCTGGAATCTCCTCCTCGGGTTGGTGTTGCTCAACCTGCAAGTCATATAGCAAACGTCCTTCCTCGATAGAGAAAAGACCATTAGGCAAAGGAGCGGGGTAGAGACGCCCAGCTCCAGCAATATGCAAGTAAGAAATGCCACCTCTCCTAGTGAGCATTCCACAAGCTTTTAAAGTAGAGAAACCAACACGTCGCTCACCTTGCACCGGTTGCAACTCACCTAGGTTGATGCCTAGGGAAATGGCAAGCACGGTGATGACGCCTCCACCTGTGATTGGTCCTTGGCTTTGGGCGGATTAGTACTCCAGGTAGCGCACAAGAATTGTGCCCAAGTTGAGTGACAAGTCGATGTTGTTGAAAGCAGTTTTTGCAAGGACTAAGATGTCCTCCTCACTGAGTCTCGTGAACTCATTTCGTGCCTAGAAGGTGTTAGCAATACCATAGAAAAAATAGCGAATTGCAGGATGTTGAATTTTCTTCCCCTTGCTTACTCTAGAAGTAAAACTCATTCCATTATAATAAAGTTTCGGGGAAGGGTCTAAGCCAGTAAAGGATGCATGTAAGGCATTAGCATTATTGTTTGGAAAATTAAAACATACGCACCATTCATCTAGTGACAAGGCATAATTGTTGTTCATAAGTTGGAATGAAATCATGTCCTCTCCATGCCATAGTTTAATGGTGCTTTGCAAAGAACTTAAAAATTCAAGAGTTAACCGACGATAAGTAGGCACGTCATTGAATACAAACTTTTGCAGGCCAACCCTACTGCAAAATCAATTGAAGTCATTAGAAATACCGAGTTGATTCAATATAATGGGGCAATCTCACTTGGTTCCCTTCACTTCTCGGTTCTTGAGCGGCAGCCCGAGAAGCGTTAGCGGCGGCACGAGCACAAGTTTGGCTCCTTGTGTTCATCATCTAAAATAATAAGGAAAGACAGAAATAAAACTTTTTGATCCAACAATAATAAGCATAACATATTCCTCATCCTAGCACACTAAAGAATCCCCTCAAAATAATAACCTAGGCAAGAGAATCATGGCAATTAGTTCATAGTAAGTCTCACCCTAGATTGATAATGACAACAGATCGAAGATGAATTTGCAAAAAGTAATTGGAGCATCGGAGGAGAAACATACCGTAGATCACTTGTGTGCGAGGAAATCGAACGAAATTGAGTAGAGATGAAGATCTCTTGAGGTTTTGAGAGAGTTTAGAGGTAGAAGAGAGAGAAAGAATAAAAGTTGGGTTGGAGGTACCTCCCGTGGCAATTTCGTGGTCATACGCAACTATACGACCAAACTATACGGACGGAACAATTTGTTCCCACCGTATAGTTGGTCTTATGTCAAAAACTTAGGGTTTTCACGTGGCGGCGCAACTATACAACCATAACTATACGGCCGGGATTTTTATCCCTGCCGTATAGTTGGTCGTCAAACCTTCTGTACCTGGAAAAGAAATTCTAAAAAGGTATCGATATCTATACGGCCGGAACTATACGGCCGGATTTTTTATTCCCGCTGTATAGTTGGTCGTTAAAACTTCAGTACCTACGAAAGAAAAATTGCCGATGGCCAAGATATCTATACGGCCGGAACTATACGGCCGGATTTTTTATTCCCGCTGTATAGTTGGTCGTTCAAACTTCAATACCTACGAAAGAAAAATTGCCGATGGCCAAGATATCTATACGGCCACACTATATGGCTGGAATTTGTATTCCTGTCGTATAGTTGGTTGTTAAACCTTCTGTAGACATCAAAAAAATTCTATTTCTTCAAGAATTCTTTCTTATCCTGAAACTTAGCGAAACACCTTGTTTTTGACAGAAAAATGACGGTAAATATTGTTGACCAACATCAGCATGTATAAAGCAGGATTTTTAGTACTAATGAACTTCTTCTCACTAGAGCTTTCTAGCACTCTTTATTAAACATAAAACTTGAACTAAAACTTAAAAGCTTTACTCAAACCTTTATTTCACATGGGTTGCCTCCCCTGAAGCGCTCTTTTATGGTCAATAGCTTGACCTTGATGTTGCTCACTTAGGCCAGATGAGTTGAACACCCACTCCAAAATAGTTGGCCTTCAAAGTGATGGTCTCCTTTTCATCATGCTTGGATTTCTTCTTCCTAGGAAAATGAATAACAATAGGATCCCACGAAGGCAATTGCAGCTTCACGTTCCCTTCATGTAGATTAATCAAAGCCTTAATAGTTCTTAAGAATGGACGGCCTAATATAATAGGAGCAGTAGCATCTTCAGGCATGTCAACAATAATAAAATCAATAAGAGCAGGACAACCTTTAATGTATACTAAAGTATTTTATTTAATCCCTATAGCTTGTTTGTAGGTAGAATCTAAAGGAGATATGCTCTAGAGGCAAATAATAAATAGGTTTTTATTGTCATATCTCAATTAGTTTATAATAGTTTGATATTGTGTTATAACTGTGCTAAGTAGAAACATTGGTAAAGGTGTGGTATGAAACAACCAAGTCCCTAGTAGCCTCTATTCATACTAGTTCGTTGGTCATGAGGATGATCTGGGGTTTCAAGATCATGGGCATTTATGCCAATTGACAACGAGGTCATATCATTGGAGAATGATGTGATGGACATTCCTCGAAGGATTACAACACGATCAAGTCATATAGTTCATTGTTGCAATAGCTAAATCTAGACTCCTTTTCCTTAGAACGTGAGCTCATATTACTCACTGTTTCCCGAGGCTGCTTAGACTGCATCAACCGTCATCTGGTAATATGGTGGCCATAAAGGTGTACGTTGGGTATTCTAAAGGTATAGTAGATGACATGTGACTGCAAGACCAGGATTTGTTCACCCACATGACGAGTAAAGATACATATGGCTGGCTTGGTGAGATTACATCCATAAATGTTGCAATATGTGACTCGGTAACGGGGATGTAATATCACGATAACAAGAAAATAGAACTTGTTGTCAATGAGATTAAACAAGGTATGGAATACCAATGATCGGATCTCGGACAAGTTGTATCAAGAAACAAAAGAAAATTGGATGTTACATTTACCGGTTCAAATGATATTGTCATCAGGAATGCATAGGGGTCACATGGATATCCCTTGTCCCTCTGTTGATCATTGATATAGATCATGTCTAGAGCATTCCCGAGCCGTGAGAGGATACACTTAAGGGTACGATGAGAGCAATCATTCGTAAGACAGAATCACAATAGAGAAAGAGAAAGCCGGAAGTGTTCCGTAGAGAGGTCCAAAGTTGTTCGGAGAAAGAATAAAGAAAAAAAACCCGAAAAGTGTTTTCAGGTAAATGGGAATTTAAATATATATTTATTATATGTTAATTGTGAATTAATATATTCTAAATAATATTTAGATTAAGATTTATAAAAGCAACTTTTATATTAGGCCAAATCCCCGGAGGGAATTAGCCTAGAAGAAAAGCTACAGAAAAAAGTAAGGGAAAAGGAAAAACAGCCAGCCCACGTGGGTGGTAGATAGTTGCCGCCGCACGGGGCAGACAACAGCTGGCAGATGCCGCTCCCAGGCCAGCTCAACCCGGCCCAAGAGAAGCTCACGGGGAGCTGGCTGGCGGGCTGCACCACTGGGCCGCGCTAGGACAAGCCGGCCCACCCGGGGTGGGCGGTCGTTGCCGCTCGCCGTCGCGCAGGCGTGCGTTGGACCACACTAGCACAGCCGGCCCGTCCGTCTTGCTGTGGTGGCTGCTAGGCTGTGGCTTGCTGGCCCAGCGGCTAGCTGGCTCCTTTTTGCCCCTTTTCCTTTGCCCTTTAGTCTCATATGGCTAACCCTTTGAGAAAGGCACACCCCCTTAGCCTATATAAAGGGGTGCCCATGGGTGGGATTAAAATACACCAACACCAATATTTTGGAGAAGTCCTTTGGTTGACTTCCTCCTTCCCTCTCTCTCTAGCCCTTGTGACCATGGCCCCAAGTCTAGGCTGTACGAACAAGGCACACCTGTAGCACGCCATTGCGCTGCAGGGATTCCTAGCCGTATATCAACTTCCACACTCCCGGCGGGATCGGGGAGCCGGAGGTCTCATCATGCACCGGATGTGTACGAAGACACGAGGCGCAACACTTGTGGCGCTTGAATGTCGTGAGACGGAGCTACTGCATGATGAAGAAGGAGCAAAGGGTGACATGCGAGGAGCTTCGCGACCTTGAGGTCGGCTACGAGTACGACTACATCAACCACGTTCCCCTCGGAACGTTAACCGCGTATGGTCTACAAGGGTATGTATTCTCTATGCATCGGCCGTTACTGGATTATTACATAGATAGATCCTAGGCAGTTTTTGGGGTTCCAACGTAGGAAATTTTTGTTTTCTACTGCGGATCCCTTTCAATGGTATCAGAGCCGATCTATGCGTAGGAGTGTTGTACGCCCAGTACGCACAAGTATTGTGCGGGCATTGATCCCTTAGTTGTTACCCTCTATCGTGTACTTGTTTATATCACGGTATTGTTTGATGAAGCGGCCTGAACCGACCTTACGCATATTCGTACGCGAGACTGGTTCCACGCTCAACATACGGCTTGTACCGTATAAGTGGCTAGCGGGTGTCTGTCTCTCATTCGATAGTTGATATAGCATTTGCAAAGGAGGGCCCCGAAAGGGGTGTAATAGAGACAACTGTCGGATCCATGTTGTGGTTGGAAAGTTCATAGTTTAGAAACGGTTCTATTGCGAAAGCCCTAACAACCACGTAAAACTTGTAATAGATAAAGTAGAGGCGTCTAACTTTATTTTGTAGGGCCATGTGATTATGATATGGCATTGGTCGTTGCGAAGGTAAAGTAGTTTACTTTTCTGTTACTAAGTAGTATAGTAATAGTCATCGTTCCGATGGACGACCTGGTGGAGGCGTCGTGGACTTGGCGTCAAACCAAGGGCAAGATGGAGATCATGCCGGAGCGCTCGATGGAGATCAAGGCGCAAGAAGAAGCACCATATCATATCACATTATATGTAGGATGTTGATACCTGTTTTACATCTTATTGTGTGCTAGTATTAGATACCCAACGGTAGCAAATAAGATAATCCCTATTTAATTCCAATGTTCCGTGTTCCCCTTGTGTGTGCACCACTAAGAAAGTTCTTCGTTATGAGGCACCCTGCGGTGAGCAGGGGTCAGACATATCTATGTTCGCATACAGTGGGTGTAAGCCATGTTGCACAGCGAATACACACAAGTTAGATTTGGTGAGCCTAGCATGTTACAGAGTCATGGCCTTAGAACACAAGAGATCAAAACATCGAGCATGAGTCACATGGATGATGTGATTGACATTATTGAATGTCTACCTTTGATAATGCAATGATGGTCGTGATGATTGGGGGAGGTGCAGAGCATAGGGATCATGTGATCACTAAAATCGTCCAGGGGATGACAATTTTAGTGGAGACCAATTATAAATTGATCTCTTATTATGAACTTAGTCTAGATGTCCTTTTGCAAATATCTTAGTAGATCTTGGCCTATCCCATTGAGGTCCTTTGCGACCATGGGAATATATTGCTTAATGTGGAACTTAGCAAAAGGGTCCAACTTCATAGATTAATACCCACACCTGAGGGATATGCTCGTAAAAGGCGATCTTCTCTTCTTGATACAATAACCATTAGGAGATTATTCGATGACTCCACTATCTTTGTGATTTCTCCACAATCATCCAATAAGCCATTCTCCATTCGATGGAGAGTTGGGATACATTTTGTATTCTGCAAAATAAAGCACATAGAGTATGAGCCATTGATGGGTTTCCTCCATCATGGATGAAAAGGGAATATTTGGAAAATCACTTAGCAATCTTGCATTAGAGTTGAGAACTCTTAGAAGGGCTTGATTGCAATAGGTGGTCATGAATGAAAAGGGTATATGTAAGATATACAAAGTTATAAATGTAATTCTTGCAAAACTCGTTGTAGTTTGCAAAGTATTTGATACTTGTCCCGTTTTGTGAAAACAGGAGGATCTGCCCGAGAGTTGCTGGTTTTGAGGCAACATGACTTGATGATGGCAAGCAAAAGAGTTGATGGCTAACATCACCTCTTTCCTCAAAGTTTATCATTTGGATTAGTGGACTTGAATATAAATTTGTAATCCTTATTTGTGTGTCTTGCTTTTAGCGAGACGATTATTCATATGAACAAGTTACAAGCCAGTTTGTACTATTCTTATGAACAATACCGTTATGGTCACATTACGATTATAAATAAGTTATTCTCATCACTATGTTAATGATAATAGTTTAAACATTTATAAAAGGATTAGAATGCTAAAAGATATCCAAAGTTTAATAATGAAATGACACTAGTTTAAGTCATTTTGGTTATTGCATGTTCTTTATGAAGATCGGGGTCCTAGATGCTTAATCTAGAGACTTTGCAAAACCATGCCTCTTGTGCAGAATGACTAAACCTCCGCATTCTGGTAAAACGGTGATATGCGAAGAAATGTTGAATCTTATACATAGTGATGTATCATATTTTCAAGAAGTAGTGGAAATCATTTGTTAATTGTGGACTTAAGTGAATAAGCATATTTATTTAATGAAACATGAGTTTGAAACGATTTTGATTGTTCAAATGAGTTCGCAACAAAGGAGGATATTGAAATTAACAAGAATACGAAGTCTCTTCGATTTGATCGACATGACTAAGGTATTCAAGTTAAGTTTAGCATAAAAGGGACTCGTGAAAGATGTTTCAAAAATTATGATAATTGGATGAATTTAAACTATGTTGAAATGTCTAAACGTCATAATCATTTTGTATTAGATACATATTATCTCTTATCGGGGTTATAGTTGTCGTTTAAAGTTAGAGATCAAAATAAGCAAACACTCATTTGAAATACAAAGGAACATCTAAAGATTCGTGGAAACAACACCATAAGTGTTATGGCAAGTTTGAGTTTCTGGAGATTTCGACAACTCGAAATCGTGGCGAATAAACAAGTCTTTGTAGAGCATTCTTAGGAAGCTATGAATGCATCTTCCACAAAAGGGGCAAACTTGTTGTTGTCCAAAGTCGACGTGTGTTGATGAAGATACAGGTGGAAGAAAGTAAAAGATCGAAACAAGGTATTTGACCTCACCTCTGGATTGTTGAGTGGTGATGGCCCAAAATATATCGAGATCGTTGGGGAACCCCAATAGGAAGGTATGATGAGCACAACAACAAGTTTTCCATTAGTTATGAAACCAAGGTTATCGAACCAGTAGGAGCAAGGAAACACCTCCAAGGTGTTGTTGCCAACTTGGAATCCTGCACAACACAACCACGGAACTTCGCCCCCAACTTACAGTTAGGTTGTGAATCTCACCGGTTGACGAGGGTTTAACTCATCAATGCCCATTGTTATGGACTTGGGTTTTGGAGAAGGAGGGAGCGCTGGAGACATCTATCGGCTAGCAAACAAGCACACATGGGACTCGAAGATTTACCTAGGTTCAGGCCTCGTAGAGGTCCCTACTTCTGCTTGTCTGCTCGTGGAATTATTGAAGGAATCGAGGATTACAATGGTGCGCAGATGCAATCTGGCGAGGGTTGTGGAAACTAGGGTTGCGTGTGTCCTCCTCGTCACCCCCTCCTAGCCTTTATATAGATAGGCTAGGTCTCAGGTAGCAGGTCGAGTCAGTTACAAGTTATGGTTTTCCCCTTTGAACTTTCTATCTTTAGCTTCTTCTTGTTCTTCAAGCAATCGAGAGTTCATAGGTTACTCGAGTTCTCCACTTGGGCTTCGGCGACACCATGGGCTTCCGCTGTATTCAGGTCGTATATACCAAGCTCGAGGACCTATAGGGTATACCCATGTCAGTAGCCCCCAAGTGTCCAGTGGAATCGCAGATTCGACTGGGGACTTTATGAAGCCTTTCGAGTGCATGACTGAGTATATTTTTCGACTGCTCTGTTTGTGTCATAGGGATTGTTGATGTGCATGCCTAATTTAACCGATGTATCGGTATCAGTTAACTACCTTAGGGTAAAACAACGCCATCTACTCGAACTCGAGTCCCCGGACTCGAATCTGGAAAAGTGTTGGTGTAATTCGACTCAAGCCGTGGAGGTATTACAGGAGTCGAATTCCAGTATATGGGTGTGAGCACTCGACGCGTCCGTCAAGGCATGTTCATCCTACCTGTAGGCACGGATATATTTCTGGTAGTGCGCAGTGAATGTGTTGCCAGGCCTTATTCAGGTCTTACCTTCACGCTGCAAGCGCGGCATCCGAATATTGTCACCGCGGAGATGATTCGGGTGACCCAGGAGACGCAGTCTATTTGTAGGGAAAATTCTTGAGGCGGTGTCGCCATAAGCTTCGAGTGTGTATGTCATCAACATTCGGTACGATGCACAAATAATCATAGGGTGCGCGACCAGCGCTCCCTATGGGAGTAGCCCCTGAGTGCCTGGTTGAGTTGAAGACTCGGGCAGGGACTAAAGAACGTTTGCAACTGCTTTCGTCTTTTGTTGCTTATTTCAGTCGAATTTGTTTCCGGCGCTCCCTATGGGAGTAACCCATGTCCATAGTTGAATCGCGGATTCGAGTGATTGGGTATGCTTTTGATGTCCATATTCCTACAGAAGAGAAAAGAAAAGGCGTAGGGTGTGCGACCAGTGCTCCCTATGGGAGTAGCCCTCGAGTGCTTGGTGGAATCAAAGACTCGAGCAAGGACTAAAGTAGTCAAAGTCTTCTGCTGCGTATTTTGATGACGTTAGTGCTGACTATGTGATGATCTCAGTTGCCCGCGTGAGCGGGTTTGACGGGACGTGACAAGCGGTGGGTCCCATTTTCTAACTCTGACTTGACCGGGTGTGTGTAATCTTTGTTTTAACTATGCCTCCTCGATTTCCACGCGTAATGGGGGTAGTGGGGGACAGTTCACGCTTCAGGTCCTCCACGTGTCGAGCACGATGAATGCCACGCGTCTGGTAGGGTTTTTCCTGACCTTTAGATTGCATCTTCCAGGGGGTTAAGTAGTGATGTTGCGACGGTAATTTTCACATCTGCTTCCTCTCTACGTTTTCCTCCGTCGCCATTGCTGCTGCTCCTCTGCTTCTTTGTGCTCCTCTCTTTCGCGGTGCTGGACCAGCTCCACGTTTTTCCCAGTTACTTTCTCCGGTCACACCGCCACCGTAGAATGGGGAAGAAGAAGGGAGGTGCCGTGGTCGATTCCGCAGCCGCCACGGTTGCTGTGAAGAAGAAGGGTGGCTCCGCCGTTGTGGGCACCAGCATCGCCGCAGCTGGGAAAAAGAAGGGCACGGGCACTCGCATCACCAATGGTGTGTGGCGCGCATCCGTGATCAAATCTTCAGAGCTTCGTCTTGTACGCCAAGACAGAGTTTTGTCTTCCGCAGTCGCTGATGCGCGCGTCCCTGGCAGCGAGGTAATTCCCTCTCCTCCTGCCGGCTTTCGGGTGATGTTCCTAGCCTTCATCATCCGCGGTCTTTCGTTGCCCCTGCATCCTTTCTTCAGGGGCCTTCTCTATTTTTACGGGCTCTAGCTCCATCAGCTGTCCCCAAACTCCATCCTCCATGTAGCTTGCTACATTACTCTTTGCAAGTGCTGGCTTTGAATCGAGCCTCACTTCGGTCTCTTCAAGCGCCTCTTTAAGCTGAAGCGCCAATCGGCGTCTGGCTCCATAGTCTACGATGTAGGCGGCTGCGGTATCCACGTCGACTCCTCCGCCACATACTTTGATATCAAACTCACAGCGTCCATCCAAGGGTGGAGGGACAAGTGGTTCTACATCCGTGACCTGAAGGCCGACGGAGACATCTTCAGACTCGCGCCCTTCGATCCCGCGATGCCGTGCAAGAGGAGGCGTTCCTGGAAGAACGTAGTTATGCCCGGCGAGTCCGCGGAGACAGATGTGCTATATGAGCGTGTCTGCGACCTCGAGAGTCGCATGGGTAAGGAGGAGGGAGGCTGCACCCTCATTCGCACATGGCTGCGCTGCCGCATCCAGCCCCTGCAGGCCAGAGTCCACCCCATGTTCCAGTGGGCTGGCGCAGACGATGTCACTCGCGTATCTGCCGATGGAATTTCCGCGAGTGAGGTAGATAAAAGGGTTCGAGTGGTCACGAAGTACACCGCCAAGGATGTGCTTCCCAATGATCCAGACATTCCTCTGTTCGATGCTGCTAACCCTCCTCCTGAGGTAGAGTTGCGCTACGTAGTAGCTTTGTTTGTCGACTGCTTATTTGTTGTTTTCATGACTATGTGCTAAATTGTTGTATGTATGCAGGATTGGGCGGTGTCACCCTGTATGCCCCTCTTCCCGAGGGGGTTATCCCTCGTGAAGCCTTGGAAGAGGACGAGTCGGAGTCGACCGTCCCATCTGATGTGGAGGAGGAAGCCCCCGAGTCGAGTGGTCCGGACACTCACAAGCGTTCGCGCAAAAAGGATTCGGATGCGTCGTCTCCTTCGACTCCGGAAGGTGCAGGTGTTGGTGCAGAGTCGCCGATTCCTGCCGTTCCTGTGAGTGCCGTGGCGCCATCTTCTCGCAAGAAGATGCGGCTACCGAAGGAGTCGTCGTCAGAGTCAGGGGATCAAACCTTCGATTTTGACAAGTTTGACTGGTAAGTATACGAGTCTTCCTTTTGGTTTTTCCTTGGAGATGCATTCTCTTGATGTTGGTTTTATTTTGTAGTCAGCAAGCGTCGTCATCTTCTGGCGACGTACAATTTTTGAAAGAATCTAGAGTCGCGACCTCCAAAGCCAAGAAAATGGCTGAGCGCGCTCCTTCTCCTCCATTGGCAGCCCACTCCGGGCATAATTCGTCAAGTTCTCCGCACAATGTGGAGCACCAGATGATTATCTAGACGTCTGCGAATCCATCGACTTCGGAGTCTTTGGAGGATCATGTAAGTGTAGTATCTCTTCTTCTGATTTGGCAATCGAATTTTTATTTATGCCATCTATTGATCCTTTACTATGTCTTCTGCTGCAGCTCATTGTGAAAGAAGTCGCTTGCCTTGCGGAGCAGGTGGTTGCGATGGGTCGTCAGCACGCAATGCTGGACAATCGCCATCGTGCGGTGGAAAGTGAGTGTTCCTCAATTTCCTCTGCACCCTTTTGATGTATTCGACTGATAGTTTATCTTTGTTTGCATCACAGCTAAGCATAATGCGCTCCTTCGTAGCATTGCTTCCCTCGAGAAAACGCTCGCTGCTGCGGCAAAAAGTTACGATGAGGCAGTCGCAGCATGTGCCGAGTCACGGAAGCGTGAGGAGGATTTGCGCTCCTCCATCGTGGCTAGGGAGAAGTTGTTCGAAGAACAGCTTTTTTCGATTGCCAAGGCTCTCTCAGGTATTCTTTTGTCTGAGTTTTCAGTGTTTTCGCTTCTTTCAAATTTGTTGTTGGTACTGACTTTTGCACCCATGCTTTGGTTTTGTGTAGATGCCAGCGGTCTGAGCTTAGATCCTAGGCACTCCATCGTGATGACGCCCTGGCGGGTACCATTTTGGCAGTCGAGGATCACAGCGCTGCCGTTTAGGGGACGCTCATCAAGGCCAAGGGCGTGCTTAGTCGCCTCCGAGAAGAGCTGGTGCCCAAAGCTGAGTTGATCGAGAATATGGATGAGCTGGTGGAGTCCCTTGCTGGAGGCATTCCTTCAAGCTTCAAGAACTCACTCCGTGCGGCTGGTGCTTCAATGTCAGTCGCCATGGTTCAAGCCCACGAAGTCGAAGTTGATCCTGCAGCAGTCTCCAAGGCGATGCCTATCAGCGCTGATGGCCAGCACGTAGTTTTTTCTCCCTTCACGATTGCTTGTGACAAGTACGGCCCGCGGATGATCAATACAGTTGCGAAGTACTCTGAGGAGCTTCAGCGAGCTAAGAAGATGGCTAAGGCTGCAACGTTGGGGGCTGGGGGAAAATCTATGGCGTCTAACACTGCCGCAGACTCGATGAGCCCCCCAAAACTGAGTCGAAGTCAAAGAAGCCAATCACTCCTCAGTAGTCGTATCTTGTAATAGTTAAATATCTTATGTATTTTGTCGAGGACATGCCTTTTGGTGAGTGTATCTATTGATACTTTGTTAATCTTGAATGCACTCGAGTCTTTTGTCTATGCCTCGCCTTGGTCTTCCTATTCTCTCTTGCTTAACTTGTGATAGGGCACATCGAGTGACCCTTTGAGGGAGCCTCAGGATTCCCCCGCCCCTTGACGACACCTTGGCACCGCCGCGCTCAAGGGTGGATGAGCTGTCTCTGCTCTCACGACTCCGTGACTGCGTGAAGCAGTTGGAGCGTGAATTGCCCGTACTCCGCAGTAACGCGGATGTATGGAAGTCGAAAGCGGAGAAATCCGCCACCCGAGAACAATATCTGTTAGGGGAAGTGACGCAGCTGGGCAACCAATTCAAATGTTAGTTTTCTTCTTCCTTATCTTTTCCTTATAGTCACTCGCGATAGTCCGCTGTCTTCATACTTCTGCCTTTGCTTGGTGTAGTTGTCAGTGCACGCCATCCGCAGGATGAGAAAGATAGGATTGCTATTCGCATGAATGATCTGACCCAGGAGCAGCTTCAGGCAGTGGATATTTCTGGGTGGATCATGATCTCGCAATCGCACTGGCGACCCTGAAGGATCGTGCGTCGCGAGTGCTTCACTTCCTAAAGAAGTCGCAATCGTTCCTGAAGAATATTTATCGGACGATGTTCCCGCTGTACATCATTCCATCGAGCCTGCTGGACCTTCTTGCCAAATTCCAAGACTTGACTGCGGTCCGCGAGTGTGTACGGCAGCAGTTAGTGGCTGGTGCCAAGGCTGCTCTGTCGCTGGTGCGACTGCACAGGCCTGATGTGGACGTTGTCACGATTGCGGCCGGACCCCCAGCGCCGCCAGCGGGTTCGACTTGGGACATGGTTCCTATCGCCCAGCAGAGGAGATCGTCGACTTATTTGAGGAGCAGACCAATGTTCCTTTGCTGCAACAGTAGTTTAGTTTGTATCCTGCACATAGTTGTACCAGTTTTGTAAAGTTCGTATATATGCTGTGTATAATTGATTGACAGTGATGTGTAAAAGAGCTTGTTAGCGTGTATGTTTTGTGAGTGCGTTGCACTATGCGATTCCTTTTCGTTAGCCTGACTTGTGTTTATCTCAGCCCCTTGCCAACCTGTCAGGTGCGTGGCAGCTGGGTTGGTGTTTATCAAGGGTTTCGATTAATGCAGCAGCTACTCAGGATATCGCGTTAGTTCATAGAACAGATGTGTACAGGGTGACGCAGCCTCCGAGTGGATTAATTGCAAAAAATAAAAAAGGAACACAGAATTTTGGGGCACTTAGCTTTATTTATTCGCAGAACAGTACGAGGTACAATGTGTGGCTGAGTAGCCTTATTTGCAATGTAAAAGTAAAGGCGACTAAGGGTAGAGACTCCTATCTCTAAATCTTTAAGGCGATAGGTGCCACCTGGGATTACTTCAGTAATCACGTATGGTCCCTCCCAGGGGGACTCGAGCTTGAGATGCCCTTGCTGCTTCAGTCGCAGGACCAGGTCGCCTTCGACGAAGGACCTGGGGCATAGTCTCCTACTGTGGTAGTTGCGTAGGTTCTGCTAGTAGATCGTTGATCTTTCCGCGGCAATTTCCCTTGCCTCGTCAAGGAGGTCGACGGAGTCTTCGAGTGCAAGAGTTGACTCTTGCTCGCTGTAAGTGACCCCACGTGGTGCTTTGTATCGTACTTCGGCGGGTAGCACCACTTCAGTCCCGTGCACCATGAAGAACGGGGTGTACCCTGTGGCGCTGTTTGGAGTTGTGCGTAGGCTCCAAAGTACCGATTGCAGCTCGTCTGGCCAGCAGCCTGCGGCCTGTTCGAGTGGCCTGAGGAGTCGCTTTTTGATGCCACCGCAAACGAGGCCGTTAGCCTTTTTGACCTGACCGTTGGTCTATGGATGCACTACGGAGGCATAGCTAACGTTGATTCCCAGATTCTCGCAGAATTCCTGGAACTCCTTGGATGTGAAGTTTGTCCCATTGTCCGTGATGATGCTGTGTGGCACTCCGAAGCGGTAGACGATGGACTCGAAGAACTTGACTGCGCTATATCCTGACTGATTAGTCACTGGCATGGCCTCTATCCACTTGGTGAATTTGTCGACTGTGACTAAGAGGTAGACGTAGCCTCCTCGTGAGGACTTTGGGAGTTTGCCGACCATGTCGAGTCCCCATTGCGCGAAGGGCCAGGCCAATGCAATTAGTCGGAGCTCTGTGCCAGGTGCGTGCGGCTTGTCCGCGAATCGCTGGCAAGCATTGCATTTTTGGACGATGTCTTGGCGTCACGGATGGCCGTAGGCCAGTAGAATCCAACTCGTAGAGATTTGGCAACGAGGGCGCGACTGCCAGCATGGTGCCCACAGGTCCCCTCATGGATGTCGAGGAGAACAACTATTCCATCGGCCGTGGAGACGCATCGCTGGAGTACTCCTATGATGCTGCACTTGTATAGTTCACTGTTGAAAATGGTGAATGCCTTGGATCGCCGCGCGATGTGCCGTGCGTCTGTCGGATCATCCGGTAGCCTCTTGCTAAGAAGGTACGTAATGTATGGTTGAGTCCAGGATGGCTCGATCATCATGATGCTCATTGGTCCTTCGAGTCCTCTTTCCAACTCCAAGTCGTCGAGTGCCATTAGCTCATTGGGTGGTGTAGCCCCCGAGTCCATTGCTGCGCTTGTTTTCTTCTCTACGGCCTTTGGCTTGATGGAGCATTCGCAAATGCGCTCGAGAAATATCCCAGGTGGTATGGGGGCGCAGGTAGAGCCTATGTTGGCGAGTGTGTCCGCTTCTTCATTGCTTTCATGGCCTATGTGATGCAGCTCGCAACCGTCGAAATCCCCTTCGAGTGTGTCGTAGAGGTCGCGGTAGGCGATCATGTTGTCGTTCAGTGCGTCGCACTCGTGCATTGTCTGGTTGACGACCAACTTGGAGTCGCCATATATTATGTGCCTCTTGGCGCCGCAGGCTTTTGCCATCCTCATCCCATGTAGTAGGGCCTCATATTCAGCTTTGTTGTTGGAGGCGGTGAACTGCATTCGCAGGATATATTTCAGCTTGTCTCCCTGGGGCGATGTCAGTATGACACCTACGCCGGCCCCGTCCTTCCGCTTGGAACCGTCGAAGTCCAGAGGTAGGACATATCTAGTTTTTCAGGGAGCTGGTTCTCCATCCAGTGCACGAGGAAGTCAGGGAGAACTTGCGACTTGATTGCATCGCAATTTTCATATGTAATGTCTCGTGGAGACAGTTCAATTCCCCAAAGTGCGACTCGTCCGGTGGCGTCGGGATTGTTGAGGATGTGCCCAAGCGGGGCGTCATTGACTACCACAATTGGGTGTTCCTGGAAGTAGTGGCGTAGTCGCTGGGCCGTCATGAAGATGTCGTACGCTAGTTTCTGGTACTGTGGGTACCGTTGTTTTGTTGGCGTAAGTACCTCGCTGAGGTAGTAGACTAGGCGTTGTACTCCATGGACCTTGTTTTCCTCGGCTCGTTCTACCACGAGCACCATGCTGACCACCTGGTTGGTGGCGGAGATGTATAGCAATAGTGGTTCCCCTTCGAGTGGGGTCACCAATACTGGCGAGGTGGATAGTAGGCGCTTGAGGTCTTCGAATGCTTCCTGTGCCTCGTTGGTCCACTCGAATTTATCGGCTTTGCGGAGGAGTTGGTAGAAAGGTAGTGCCTTCTCGCCCATTCGACTGATGAATCGACTGAGCACCGCGATTCGCCCAGCCAGCTGCTAGACGCCTCTTATGTTTTTCGGCATCTCCATGGCCAGTATGGCTTTTATTTTCTTCGGGTTCACTTTGATCCCTCTCGCGGATATAAGATACCCGAGTAGTTGCCCAGATGGTACGCCGAAGGCGCATTTGTCCGGATTGAGCTTGATCCGGTAGCAGTCGAGGTTGGCGAAGGTTTCACGCAGATCGTCAATTAGTGAGGCTTCCTCTTTGGTCTTGATTACTATGTCGTCGACATAGACTTGAATGTTTCGACCAAGTTGATTCTTGAGGCAAGCCTGCATGCACCGCTGGTAGGTGGCTCCTGCGTTCTTTAGCCCGAAGGGCATTGTGTTGTAGCAGAACACACCAAAAGGCGTTGTAAACGTTGTTTTTTCTTGATCTTCCTCCTTCATTCGAATCTGGTTATAGCCTGAGTAGACGTCGAGGAAGCAGAGGCGCTCGCATCCCGCGGTGGAGTCGATGATCTGGTCGATTCATGGTAGCGGGAAGTGGTCCTTCGGACAGTTCTTATTCAAAGAGGTGAAGTCCACGCACATCCGCAGGATATCCGTGTCCTTTTTTGGTACTAGCACCGTGTTGGCGAGCCAAGTGCTTTCCTTGATCTCGCGTATGAATTTGGTGTCAAGGAGTCTATTGATCTCCATTCCAACTGCCTTTGCTCTTGGTTCAGACAGTCGTCGAATTGTTTCTTTGACTGACCTTGCATCTGGGTTGACATTGAGTGCGTGCTCGGCGAATTCCCTAGGAACTCCTGGCATATCCGCTGGACACCAGGCGAAGATTTCCCAGTGCTCACAGAGGAATTTGACGAGCGCGAGTTCCTATGCGGGACTCAAGTTGTTGGCGATGAGGGCCGTCTTGGCAGGATCCGATGGGTGGACCTGAACTTTCTTCATGTGCATCGATGAGTCGAAGGACAAGTCGGATGAGCTTGGCCGGCTTAGGGGAGGCAGACTGTTGTCTATCGACTCCTTCAATCTTGCGAGTTCCTCCTGCATGCCGAAGGACTGGGAGATTCTATTGAATTCCCTATCACAACCGTCGGACCTCTCGAAGCTCCCGTTGATTGTGATGACGTTGTTAGGGCCTGGCATTTTCATCTGCAGGTAGGCGTAGTGCGGCACTGCCATGAACCTAGCGAACGCGAAACGTCCGTGGATGCAGTGGTACTGTGAGGGCCAGTCGACGACTTCAAAGTCGGTGGGCTCACGCCGAAAGTTTTTCGGTGTGCCGAAGATGATGTCGAGGTTGATTTTGCCAAGGGGATATACGCCTTTGCCTGGGACGATGTCGTGGAATGTTGTGTCTGAGGCCTCTAGGCAGGTCAAAGGGATCCTCATTACCCGCAAGGTACTCGCGAACATAAGGTTGATGTTGCTTCCATCGTCCATGAAGATGGGACTCATGTCGAAGCCTCTGATTTGTGCCTCGAGGACGAGGGGACAATGGCCTAGATGAGGTACTTGGCGCGGGTGGTCGCGTTTGTCAAAGGTAATGCAGGAGTCGCTGATGTCTACGCACTTCTATTCTTGTAGACAGTTGTTGGGCCTCCAAGTGCAGAGGTTTGTAGAACAGCAACAAGTTTTCCCTTAAGTGGATCACCCAAGGTTTATCGAACTCAGGGAGGAAATGGTCAAAGGTATTCTCTCTCAAGCAACCCTGCAATCAAGATACAAGAAGTCTCTTGTGTCCCCAACACACCCAATACACTTGTCAGGTGTATAGGTGCACTAGTACGGCGAAGAGATAGTGAAATACAAGTGGTATGGAGATAAGACAACGGTGCTAGAAAATAGCTTGTTGGCGTGTGGTTGACGTGGGAAAAGACTAAAGTAAAACTTAAATAAAGATGGAAGCAAGCAAACATGTAACAGATCTAGTTGCAAACAGTGTTTCAATGCTAAGAAACAAGGCCTAGGGATCATACTTTCGCTAGTGAACACTCTCATATAAATATCTTCTCTTTATGATATTACTCTTAACTACTCTCTGGTTGGACACTCTAATCCATGGTAGGGCTATAACAGCACACCTCAAAGTAAGTATTTCCCATCTAGATAACCCCACACTGTCACCTTGAGCACTAGATGGTTCCAACAAATACCACAATTTCATAGAGACATCCAACTCCAAATATAACTCATAACAAGTATTTGTAATCTCTAGCCTAAGTGCCACCATGGTGTGCACGCTGTCACTTTTCCACACATGGGGAGAGCAGAGATCTATAAAAGCACTTGAGTAGCAAGGTAGACCTATAGATTACAAGCTCATGATCTTAATAAGATCATGCATAGAGAGAGAGATGAACACATAGCTATCGGTAGAACCCTTAGCCTCAAGAGAGAACTACTCCCGCCTCATCATGGGAATCAACAATGGTGATGGAGATGGTGGTGGATATCGATGGAGATGGCTCTGGGGGCACTTCCCCGTCCCGGCAGGGTGCCGAAATAGAGACTTTCAGTCCCCCGAATCTCCCCTTCAGTGGCGACGGTGCTGCGGAACTTTTCGTGGCTGGAGGCTTGATTTTCTAGGGTTTTGGTATCGGGAGGCTCTTATAGGCGAAGGAGGCAAGGTCGGTGTCCGGCCAGGGGGCCCACACCACCTGGTGGCGCGGCTAGGGCTAGCCCGCGCCTGGGGGGTGTGGCCAGCCTGTGGTCCCTCTCCGTCTCGTCTTCTGGCTCCGTGAGTTTTCCGGTAAAATATCAACTTTGGCTTTTGTCCCGTCCAATTCCGAGAATATTCATTTTCTGACTTTCTGGAACCAAAAACAGCAGAAAACGGGCAACTGGCACTGTGGCATCTTGTTAATAGGTTAGTCCAAGAAAGTGTATAGAAAGTACTCCAAAGTTGGAACAAAACACAAGAAAGTAGATAAAACCAAGCATGGAACATCAAAAATTATGGATACATTAGCAACATATCAGTCGCTTCCACTGAGGTACTCAGTGGTGGATGGTGGTGAGTTTGTCGCCAAGGTGACTTGGCGAGTGATGGCCTTCTGCACCCGATTCGATGGCCATCCCTTTTGGATCATCATGGTACCCATGGCTCGTGGGTATGGTTCGCCTCCTTGGTGCTGGTCCTGCGCAGCTGCATTCGGGGGTAGTCTAGGTGGTGGTGGCAGAGCACCATGTGCCACGACGCCTGGGGCGGATCCGTAGCCCCTTTCGACTATGTTGCGATTCATCCAAGCCAGTCCCTCATGTAGTTTGAAGAACTCGCGGCAGTCCTTGAGGAGGTGGCTGGACTTCTTCTTGTCGTCGTGCTTGCGGGTGCCTCATCGTGAGTGCAACGCTGCCATACTTGTGTGGTTTTCCCGGAGTCGCGGTATCCACCGCTGCGGTAGCTGCTGTTGCGGTTGTCGTCGCGTCTGTTGGTGTAGTCGTCTGCGACCATGTTGACGTCGCCGCGGTCATCGTAGATGCGCATGCGGCATTTGCTTCGGCGGTCGCGTCTGCGTTCGAGTTCTGCCTCGTCGTCGGAGTGAACGCGATTTTTCACCGAATCTTCTCCATCTGCCCAGCGATTCGCGATTTCCATCAGGTGGTTGATGGTTTTGGGCTTCGAGCGGCCCAACTCCTCCCTAAGCTCTATGTGGCGTACCCTGCCGTTGAATGCGTCAATCGCGCGATCCTCCGAGATATTGTCTGCGGAGTTCTTGATGATGGACCACCTCTAGATGTATGAGCGTAGCGACTCGCCCGACCTTTGCTGGCAGCATCTCAGCTCTTCGATTGATGCGGGCCTTTTGTAGGTGCCCTTGAAGTTGCGCACAAAGCTGTAAACCAGCTCTTCCCAACTGCGAATGGATCTGCGTGGGAGGTTGTTGAGCCATGCTCGGGCGGCGCCCTGCAGCTGTAGCTGTAGGCATTGCATGGCCGTGCTTCGACTCCCGCCGTGGATCCTAACGGAGGAGATATGGTCCTCTAACCAGATTTGCGGGTCCTGCAGACCATCGAACTTTGGGTTCTTTGATGGGGGCTTAAACCCCTTGGGCATTCGCTTTTGTCCGATGGCCCTGCTGAAGCATCTAGCGCCATAGAGCTCCACATCTTCGTCTTCTGAGTCAGTCGACCGGGCACGTCGCGCCCTTGATTTGTCAATCTTGTATTGCGTGAGGTCATCGCACGCATCGTAGTCGTGGTCGTGTCGCCGTGAGCAGCGACGTCGAGATAGATCGTGACTATCGTCGCTAGATGAGGGCGAGGAGTAGCGTTTTGCCAGAGCCTTGCCTTTCTTCGGTTCCGATGCTGGCTCTTTGTCGAGAGCGGCCTCGATTAACCCCAAGCCTGTGATCGTAGATCGGTGCATGGCAGCTCGAGGGTCTCCAGCTGGCGGCTCGTTGTTGAGGAGGTACATGGTGGCTGCCGTTACCACGGCTTGCGGCGTTTTCGGGAGCACGTTGCCGCGCGTATCCACCATCATGGAGCCAAAGTCGAGGACTTTGGTGGCTTCTACATGTTTTTTCTCGGTGAGGTGGGCGAGTCGAGATCGTCTCTTGTTGGCGATGTACTCGTTGCACCTAGAGGAGGATCCTCCATGGGAGGAGAGCCCAGCTCGTCGGAGGCTTGATTCATCTGCCGCCTTTTTACACGCCTCGAGTTGCGCGATTGTTTGTAGTTGGCGTTTGTATTCCTCCTTTAGGAGCCAATGGTAACCCATCAGCAGTTCTTGCGGGGAGCCGAAGGGTAGAGGGTGGCCTCGTAGGGCTTCACGGCAACGAGCCCACTCGAGGTTGTTGAGCCTGATCACGACGTGTTCGCCGGTTTGCTCGTTTATCATAGTTGGAGGTTGGACTGCTCCTCCGTTGTTGACGGGGGTGCCGTTAGTAGGGCCGCCGTTCGGTGGTGGTCCGCCATTAGGTATACTACCGTTTGGTGGGTCGGTTTCGTTGCCTCCGTTGCCCGTGTTGTCGCGGTTGGTGGTGGGATCGCCCGTGTTGATGACGGCGCACATGAAGTGATTGGGTAAGCTGCTGCTCCCACAACTTTCAGATCCGGAACCGTAGGCTCCGTCTTCAGTTGCCAGATCGCCCAGATCGGATTCGCGACTGTTGTCGCTGATCGTATTCTCGACTGTTGTCGATGCATTGAGCTCGCTGAGGGTGCCGATCAGTAGAGGGAACCATGATGCTGGAGCAATCGATGGTATCGTCGGCTGGTTAGGCATGCGAAGCGTGCCCATCTGACCAACTTGGAAGCGGAAGCTCCCGATCGCTAGGTTGATTCCGTCGCCCACGGACTCGAAGGCCGAGCGAGTGGCCGGCGAGTGGATGGTGAAGTCGAACGCACCGAAGAGTTGGCGAATCTCCGCTGTTGCGGAGTTGTAGATCGCGGTTGATGGGGCCGAAGAAGCCGCAACATCAGCACTCCCAATTTCCAATTGACGAGCGTTTAACTCATCAATGCCAATTGTTATGGACTTGGGTTTTGGAGAAGGAGGGAGCGCTGGAGACATCTATCGGCTAGCAAACAAGCACATAGGGGACTCGAAAATTTACCCAGGTTCAGGCCTCGTAGATGTCCCTACTCCTGCTTGTCTGCTCATGGAATTATTGACAGAATCGAGGATTACAATGGTGCGCAGATGCAATCTGGCGAGGGTTGTGGAAACTAGGGCTGCATGTGTCCTCCTCGTCGCCCCCTCCTAGCCTTTATATAGATAGGCTAGGTCTCGGGTAGCAGGTCAAGTCAGTTACAAGTTAGGGTTTTCCCCTTTGAACTTTCTATCTTTAGCTTCTTCTTGTTCTTCAAGCAATCGAGAGTTCGTAGGTTACTCGAGTTCTCCACTTGGGCTTTGGCGACACCGTGGGCTTCCGCTGTATTCAGGCTGTATATACCAAGCTCGAGTACCTGTAGGGTATACCCATGTCACCGGTTTTGCTAAAAACAAAGGATTAAACGTATTGTGTGGAAGAAAGTAAAAGTTTGCAGAACGTAAACAAAAAGCAGTAAACAGTTGTAGATTGATGGTAAAAGAAAGGACCGAGGTCCATAGTTCACTAGTGGTGGTTCTCCTTAAGATAGATGACATGTTGGGTGAACAAATTACAGCGGGGCAATTGACAAACATCGAGAAAGCATACATGCATATACTAATCATCTTGACTCCTACGAGATTTTATTGGCCATTACAACATTATACATAGACCGTAATCCAACTACATCTATGACTAATAATCCACCTTCAGGTTATCATCCGAACCCCCTCCAGTATTAAGTTGCAAGCAATAGATAATTGCATTATGCATTGCGTGTAAAGTAAACAATATGATTGTTCTATGAACAAAGGATTGATGTTTTCTCCCTAGTAGCAACAGCACATCTAGTACCTTAGAGATTTCTGTCACTTCCCCAGATTACTAGAGGCATGAACCCACTATCCAGCATAAATACTGCCTCTTGGCGTTACTAGCATCTACTCGGCCAAGATATCTACTAACAACAGAGAGCATACAAGATCACAAATAACAAAGACATGATAGAATCAATAATCAATCTGAAATAGCATCTCAATATCCATCGGATCCCCGCAAACACAACATGTAGGATTACAAATAGATGATCTTGATTATGAACGGAGCTCACAAGATCTAAACATGGTAGCACAAAGGAGAAGAACCAACCATCTAGCTACTACATGGACACATAGTCCAAGGATGAACTACTCACGCATCACACTGGAGGCTTGCATGGTGATGAAGAAGGCCTCTAGGGGGAATTCTCCCCTCCGGTAGGGTGCCGGGATGAGATTCATATCTATCCCGATCTAGGGATGGAGATGACGGTGGCTACAAACACTTTCGTGGAATTTTGATCGGGTATTTAGGGTTTCTGTATCAGAGGCATCTTATAGGCGAAAGGGGAGGCCTAGGGGGTGCCCTAGGCGGCCACACCACCCCCTGGCGCGGGCCAGACCTGGCCACGCGTCCAGGTGGTGTGGCGGCCCTCTGCCCCCTCTCCGTCTCGTATTCTGGCTCCATGTCCCCCTCGGTGAAAAACTGACTTTGCCTTTTGTCCCGTCCAATTCCGAGAATATTCATTTTCTGACTTTCCTGGAACCAAAAACAGCAGAAAATAGGCAGCTGGCACTGTGGCATCTTGTTAATAGGTTAGTCCAAGAAAGTGTATAAAAAGTACTCCAAAATGTGGACAAAACATAAGAAAGTAGATAAAAACCAAGCATGGAACATCAAAAATTATGGATACGTTAGCAACGTATCAACATCCCCAAGCTTAACTCCTGCTCGTCCTCGAGTAGGTAAGTGATAAAAAGAAAGAATAATTTTTGAGGTGACATGCACCATCATAAACTTGATCAAAATATTTGTAAAACATTGATAGCTGGGATCATAGTACTTCAACATAGCATGAAAGATAAAGTTCTAACAATAAGATATAGCAAATATGTTGCAACATGAAAAGGCACAAACAAAAGATTCATGAATAACAATACTTTGCAAGACATTTGTTTTTTCACATAAAGAAAAACATAGCATAGTGGCATTCAGCTTGTCCCTCATAGAGTAGCAAACATAAATGCATAGGACACCTTCAAATTTCATAAGAGTGACTAGATACAAATAGTTTAAGAACAAGCAATATCAAAGTTATGCATCAATCAACAAGTCTTGGGACAATGCACATAGAACTAAGAATGGCCACTATGCTCTCAAAGTAGGTGCATAAAGATAGAAGATGGAGACTCAACATAAAAGTAAAAGAAAGGCCTTCATAGAAGGAAGTAGGGATTCAAGTTTCATAAAGAGCTTACAAAAATTATGGTACTTATTAGCTTTCAGCTCTCATTGCCCCCATCATAAGCATCTTTAGGTGAGTAAGGTTAAAGTGACACAACTAAGATGATATGCTTGACAAGTTAAAAGTTGAAATCTCATGCCCCTTATTTACGAAGACCGAACCTCATGCTACTCAACTTCAGTCACAAGTAAGCTCTTGTCATTGTAAGTACATATGTATCATAGAGAACCACCAACGGGGTACCCCTTGCAAATGATACAGGAGCTATCCCATAATCAAAATGACAAGGCAAGCAGACAATGAGCATCTCAGCGATCTTTTTATTTGCTATTTGCATAGGTTTTTATTAAGGATGCTTCATAGAGTGCTCATTATGGTTGTGCTGCAAGGTTCCACCATGATTAGGTATGTCTTAGGCTAGCGGCCCAGGCGTTTCTCTAACACACATAAAAACTCCATGATCTTACAAGTTCCCCTTTTATTTCACACCGCCGGGATCCATAGGCAAAAGAACATGATATCAACAGGGTACAATGTACAAGTGCAATGTTGAAAGCGTTCCCCATGATACATGGTTCTGCTAACTTCAACTTATAAAGCGCAAGCATATACACAACAAAGATGGACGCAATGGCTCAAGTTTATTAAATGCAAGAAAGTAAAGTGTGCCATCAAGTTTGTGAGAGCTTTAATCACTAATTTTCACATAACAAATTTAATTCGGAAGGTAGATAAAAACATGAATATACTTGGAATAGCATATGCTAATAGGTAGGTATGGTGGACTCTTTGGAATAACTTGGTTTTAGGAGTTGGATGCATGAGTGGAACTCACACTTGGTTATGGAGGCTAGCAAAAGACTGGGAGCGACCAACTAAGAGAGCAATAATGGCCATAATCATGCAGAGCGACAAAACATCATTAATCAAAGCATAAAGTGATACTACAAGTCGAAAACTAAAGGATTATAAAGTCTTATGGTGACTTGGGATAGTCATGACATGGTGTGAGCATGCTCCAAGTCAACCCAAATAAAACATCAAAGGAGAATACCACAATACTATGCTTTAATATGCTAAAAAACACATGATTCTTCCAAGGCATATTAAGCAATCTCAATTGTTTATAACATGTCATGCTACACCAAATATCACTAAGCATAAAGCCAAAATAATATCAAGCATGGCATGACAAAGCATAGGCGACAGTCAAAAACAAGCTCTTTTTACCACTTAAGCATGAACTTTCCTACTCTTTTCCAATCCAAACCAAACTATTTGAAAACTAATGTATGAAAGAGGGGGTCCAACCAATTTATTCAGCAAACTAAGCAAATGAAGCAAACGAAAACCAAAAAAACGAAGACGCTCCAAGAACAACACAATTGTGCATGAAACAATAAAAATGAAGTGTTTGTAAGAAACCTGGGATTTTTATTGATGAAGAAGGGGATGCCTTGGGCATCCCCAAGCTTTGACGCTTGTACCTCTTGAATATTTCTTGGGGTGAAACGCGTGGCATCCCCAAGCTTGAGATTTAGTATTCTTCATCTCATTATATCATTCTCTCCATACACCTGAAATTTTTCCTTCATACAGAACTTCACACAATCTTTAATAGGAACATTAGTGTACTCAAGATAATAAGTCTTTGGGTTCAGTTTCAACACCAATGAAACTTCCATTAAAACACAAGCTACTGTAGCACGTCCCTCAAAAATCTCAGTTCCCCAAAGAGAACTCAAAAAGGAACCAACAAGAAGCAAATGCAAATAATGGCAGAAATCTATCAAAACAGACCAGCAGGTAAAAACCAATTTTTTCAAAGACCTTCTGTTGCTCAAATCGAAAAGTGTTGAACTAACGAAAGTTAGATAACAACCTGGGGCAGAAGCACAAAAGTTCACGCCTCAAAATGACGTACAACTATTTTACACGAATTTTTACGGTGAATTACAAAAATCTGTTTCGGGACAGCAACTTTCCCAAGCATTACTTCTCTCTCATTAGAGGTTACTCTTGGCACAAAAAGCAAATAAAAAGGATAAGGAGAGGTTATTACTGAAGAAATAACTTCCAAGACTCATCTAAAACTTTTGGGTTATCTCCCAATAAGTACTTTTCTTTAACGCCTTTAAGTTAAGCATAAGAAGCAAGAAAAGATGCCCACATAAGAAATATGAATTGAAGCAAAAGTGATCATAAAAAACAAAATTCAAAACACATTTAAGTCTAACCCACTTCCTATGAATAGGAATCTTGTATGCAAATAAATTCACAAAGAACAAAGTGACAGGCATAGGAAGATAAAACAAGATTAACTTCAAAACTTTCAGCACATAGAGAGGTGTTTCAGTACCATGGAAACTTCTACAACCATATTTTCCTCTCTCATAATAATTTTAAGTAGCCTCATGAATAAACTCAACAATATAACTATCACATAAAGCATGCTTTTCATGATCTACAAACACATAATTTTTATCAAGCTAAAAAATAATGGGATTAAAATCTTCAAACCCACTTTTAACAAATTTATAACAAGGTGACTGATCATTCTCAAGAGGTATGGGGTTCCAAGATAAGGTCAAGACCCGTCGAATCTCATTTTTAATAGTAGTACAATTAATATTATCAACCAATATAGGACCATCATCTAGAGCTTTATCATAAACATTTTCTAAGCAAAGCTCTTTAGTACCATGAATTTCGAAGCTAGGCACAAATAAAGGATTATCATGGATAATAGGAGCATAATTATTATCACAAGTTTTACCCATAGTAGATATTTCAAAAGAATCCACAGGAACATAACATTCATCCTCCTTTGGTAAGTATGAGGGACAATCAGATAATGTAAGGGATAAAGAGTTACTCTCATTAGAAGGTAGGCATGGGTAGCTAATTCATTCTTCCTCCTCTTGATCATCACTCTCATCCTCCGCTTTAATGTTCAGCAATTTCTTCTTCCATAGGCTCCTGCAAGGCATTAGTCTCTTCCACTGGTGGAGAGCATCTATTAAGATATTCAAGAATATAGCCATTTTCTTCCTTGTAATCATCAAAGCAAAATTTAAGTATATCATAAACCTCATCTTTATAAGGTGAATCGTCAGTATTTTCAAGCAAACTAGCAAGTTCAAATGCACCCTTCCAAGCAATAAATTCTTCAATTTGTTCCACATCATAAAAGTCATAATTTCCTTTAACATAAGAAGATATGGTAACATTATCATTATACTCACATTGAAAAGGGAGGTGTTTATACCTCTTACAGCAACAAGATTTATCAAAGCAGTAAGTAACATTATAAGTAGAGCACACGTTTCTAGCAATGGTATACAATTTATTAATTTGTTCCCATAAATGTTTCCCTTTTTGTGACAAGTGGTGTTCCTTATAATAATATTTTTGTTCTTCCGTGAACCCACCTTGCCAATTAGATTCAGTTTCAAAGAAACCAACCATTGATAGAAAGCATGATAAAGCAAGACAATAACAGACCAATGAAAATAATAACTATAGTAGGAACTAATTTTTTTTATATTTTTGATAAAAAGAACAAGCAAACAAAGAAGAAATAAACTAAGCAAAACAAATAAAACAAAGTAAAGAGATTGGTTATGAGGGACTCCCCTTGTGAAGATGTCCTTGACCACCCCAGCAACGGTCCCAGAAAAATAGCTTGATGGCCCAAAATATATCGAGCTCATTGGGGAAACCCAAGAGGAAGGTATGATGAGCACAACAAGAAGTTTTCCCTCAGTTATGAAACCAAGGTTATCGAACCAGTAGGAGCAAGGAAACACCTCCAAGGTGTTGTTGCCAACTTGGAATCCTGCACAACACAACCACAGAACTTTGCCCCCAACTTACAGTGAGGTTGCCAATCTCACCAGTTTTGTTGAAAACAAAGGATTAAACGTATTGTGTGGAAGAAAGTAAAAGTTTGCAGAAAGTAAACAGAAAGCAGTAAACAGTTGTAGATTGATGGTAAAAGAAAGGACCGGGGTCCATAGTTCACTAGTGGTGGTTCTCCTTAAGATAGATGACATGTTGGGTGAACAAATTAAAGCGGGGCAATTGACAAACATCGAGAAAGCATACATGCATATACTAATCATCTTGACTCCTACGAGATTTGATTGGGCATTACAACATTATACATAGACCGTAATCCAACTACATATATGACTAATAATCCACCTTCAGGTTATCATCCGAACCCCCTCCAGTATTAAGTTGCAAGCAATAGATAATTGCATTAGGCATTGCGTGTAAAGTAAACAATATGATTGTTCTATGAACAAAGGATTGATGTTTTATCCCTAGTAGCAACAGCACATCTAGTACCTTAGAGATTTCTGTCACTTCCCCAGATTACTAGAGGCATGAACCCACTATCAAGCATAAATACTCCCTCTTGGAGTTGCTAGCATCTACTTGGCCAAGATATCTACTAACAACAGAGAGCATGCAAGATCACAAATAACAAAGACATGATAGAATCAATAATCAATCTGAAATAGCATCTCAATATCCATCGGATCCCCACAAACATGACATGTAGGATTACAAATAGATGATCTTGATCATGAATGGAGCTCACAAGATCTAAACATGGTAGCACAAAGGAGAAGAACCAACCATCTAGCTACTACATGGACCCGTAGTCCAAGGATGAACTACTCACGCATCACACCGGAGGCTTGCATGGTGATGAAGAAGGCCTCGTGGTGAATTCTCCTCCGGCTGTGGTGCCGGAAGAGCTTTAGATCCCTCCCGGTCTAGGGATGGAGATGACGGCGGCTACAGACTCTTTCGTGGAATTTTGATTGGGTACTTAGGGGTTGTGTATCGGAGGCATCTTATAGGCGAAAGGGGAGGCCGAGGGGTGCCCTAGGTGGCCACACCACCCCCTGGCGCAGGCCAGGCCTGGCCACGTGGCCAGGTGGTGTGGTGGCCCTCTGGACCCTCTACGTCTCGTATTCTAGCTCCGTGTCCCCCTCGGTGAAAAACTTACTTTGCCTTTTGTCCCGTCCAATTCCGAGAATATTCATTTTCTGACTTTCCTGGAACCAAAAACTGTAGAAAATAGGCAGCTGGCACCGTGGCATCTTGTTAATAGGTTAGTCCAAGAAAGTGTATAAAAAGTACTCCAAAGTGTCGACAAAACATATGAAAGTAGATAAAAACCAAGCATGGAACATCAAAAATTATGGATACGTTATCAACGTATCAAGTGGCGCAGTGGAATTTGTTTCGTGAATCCAAACTCTACAAATAGAGGAGAAACCAATGATAATGATCATAAAGTTTCAGCGAATACTTTTACTAAAGAAAGTAGGATTCAACTATATATTCTACAAGTTTGTGGAATTACATTGTTGATTCACTTGTCATGTTTTGAACAAGACATACCTACGAATTACAAAGAAGCGTGATGGACCTAAGTGCGAGAAATGAATGGTCATTGAAATCTCGTTAGTGGAATTCTTGATTTTATGATGATCAAAGAAATTTGGAATGTCCAATATTATTGAGGGGACGTAGATTTGAGTGGGAGCAAATCAGCTTGGCTAATCCATAATATGTTGCTGACATATTTTGAGTGGGAGCTAAGTGAAATCCCTGGATCTCAAATATGGATGCAATATTTGAGTGGGAGCGTGAAATCACTCTAGGATATGTGGACGACATATGTGAATGATGTGATTGGTGTTAATAACGTTTAAGTTAGATAAATAAGGATGAAGTTGAAAGTTATTAAACAAAGAGATCTATCGAGATAGATTAGTGAGTTTAATAAACACTGAATGTCGAATGCTTCCTGGACTTGATTCTGAAAGATGTTCAGAATGTCCTAAGCAAGATTCTGAAGAAGCTCAGAATGGAACAAGGTGAGAAAGTAGTTCTTACTATATGAAGCATTGAGTTAGTATTGCAACTATGGTTGAAAGAAAGAGATGTGTTGCATCTCCTATGCCTCAGTCATAGGTTCTTCCATACAACCATGTTGTATACTCGACGTAATGTGACCCGAGGTTCTGGTTGGTAGGACAAAGTCTTAACTGTAAGAGCATGTCTTTAAGTAATTCCTGAGTTGATCACAGAACCAAAATTAAGTTTGTACATAAATGGAAAGAAGCAATGTAAGTGGCATAGATGCATTTCATGCACTATGATCTACATAGATATAGAAGTATAAAAGGCTCCATCTGATGTGATGTATAATGTTATGGCGGGCCTAATTCGCTTTTAACATAGAATGATGTGTCCCAGGGCACAGTTCCCATGAGAAAGCCCTCGAGGTTGATCTAAAGTCACTGTAGGCTCCTGGAATCTAGCCTCGTTCTACTGCCATGACTGCAGTATATACACAAAGGATAGCAAAGTGTGTTTTGAAGTTTAGATGACAATAGTGAAAAGGACCATCATTATAAACACTAGAAACAAAGTCTCACTTTGTCTCCAAACAAATGCTTCGACCCATTATAAGATAATGGAGTGAATGTCAAAATTAGGAAGACATTAATGATTTGCAAAAGACATAATGATCTGGTAAAACAGAACATGGACATGACGTTTCCCATGAGCATGCATGATCAGTAAACGCATATGTTATATGGTTTATATGAGTAAAATTCGAACTAGATTATTTGTACTCTAGTGCAAGTGGGAGACTGAAGGATATATGCCCTAGAGGCAAATAATAAATAGGTTTTTATTGTCATATCTCAATTTGTTTATAATAGTTTCATATTGTGCTATAACTGTGCCAAGTAGAAACATTGGTACAGGTGTGGTATGAAACAACCAAGTCCCTAGTAGCCTATATTCATACTAGTTCGTTGGTCACGAGGATGATCTGGGGATTCAAGAAATCATGTCCTCTCCATGCCATAGTTTAACGGTGCTTTGCAAAGAACTTAAAAATTCAAGAGTTAACCGGCGATAAGTAGGCACATCATTGAATACAAAGTTTTGCAGGCCAACCCTATTGCAAAATCAATTGAAGTCATTAGAAATACTGAGTTGATTCAATATAATAGGGAAATCTGACTTGGTTCCCTTCACTTCTCGGTTTTTGATCTTGTTTAAGTGATCACGTTGGAGCTCATCCCTGGATCGTATCCCCATGCGTTCTTGAGCGGCAGCCCGAGAAGCGTTAGCAGCGGCACGAGCACGAGTTTGGCTCCTTGTGTTCATCATCTAAAATAATAAGGAAAGACAAAAATAAAACTTTTTGATCCAACAATAATAAGCATAACATATTCCTCATCTTAGCACACTAAAGAATCCCCTCAAAATAATAACCTAGGCAAGAGAATCATGGCAATTAGTTCATAGTAGGTCTCACCCTAGATTGATAATGACAACAGATCAAAGATGAATTTGGCAAAAGTAATTGGAGGATCGGAGGAGAAACATACCGTAGATCACTTGTGTGCAAGGAAAGCAGTTAGGGGGTTCTCTTTAGCTCAGCGTTAAGATGATTCAAAGTAGGCTTCTTTGGAAAAAGTCCCACATCTAAATATCCCACTCTGTGGAGACGCGGTAATAGGAGATAAGCAATTGGTGGTCGTAGGCTCACTCACCTCTAGCTCTTTTTCTTTGCGAATCGAACGAAATTGAGTAGAGATGAAGATCTCTTAAGGTTTTGAGAGAGTTTAGAGGTAGAAGAGAGAAAAAGAATTAAAGTTTTGGGGTTGGAGGTACCTCCCGTGGCGATTTTGTGGTCAGAGGCAACTATACGACCAAACTATATGGACGGAACAATTTGTTCCCGCCGTATAGTTGGTCTTATGTAAAAAATTTAGGGTTTTCACCTGGCGACGCAACTATACAGCCAAAAATATAGTTGGTCGTCAAACCTTATGTACCTGGAAAAGAAATTCTAAAAAGGTATCGATATCTATATGGCCAGAACTATACGGCCGGAATTTTTATTCCCGCTATATAGTTGGTCGTTCAACCTTTAGTACTTACGAAAGAAAAAAATTCAATGGCCAAGATATCTATACGGCCAAACTATATGGCTGGAATTTTTATTCTTGCCGTATAGTTGGTCGTTAAACCTTCTGTAGACATCAAAAAATTTCTATTTCTTCAAGAATTCTTTCTTATCCTGGAACTTAGCGAAACACCTTGTTTTTGACAGAAAAATGACGGTAAATATTGTCGACCAACATCAGCATGTATAAAGCATGATTTTTAGTACTACCGAACTTCTTCTCACTGGATCTTTCTAGCACTCTTTATTAAACATAAAACTTGAATTAAAACTTAAAAGCTTTACTCAAACCTTTATTTCCCATGGGTTGCCTCCCCTGAAGCGTTCTTTTATGGTCAATAGCTTGACCTTGATGTTATTCACTTAGGCCGGATGAGTGGAACACCCACTCCAAAATAGTTGGCCTTCAAAGTGATGGCCTCCTTTTCATCATGCTTGGCTTTCTTCTTCCTGGGAAAATGAATAACAAAAGGATCCCACGAAGGCAATTGCAGCTTCATGTTCCCTTCATGTAGATTAATCAAAGCCTTAATAGTTCTTAAGAATGGTCGACTAATATAATAGGAGCAGTAGCATCTTTAGGCATGTCAACAATAATAAAATCAATAAGAGCAGGACAACCGTTAATGTATACTAAAGTATTTTCTTTAATCCCTATAGCTTGTTTGTAGGTAGAATCTGAAGGAGATATGCCCTAGAGGCAAATAATAAATAGGTTTTTATTGTCATATCTCAATTAGTTTATAATAGTTTCATATTGTGCTATAACTGTGCCAAGTAGAAACATTGGTATATGTGTGGTATGAAACAACCAAGTCCCTAGTAGCCTCTTCATAGTAGTTCATTGGTCATGAGGATGATCTGGGGTTTCAAGATCATGGGCATTTATGCCAATTGACAACAAGGTCATATCACTGGAGAATGATGTGATGGACATTCCTCGAAGTATTGCAACATGATCAAGTCATATAGTTCATTGTTGCAACAGCTAAATCAAGACTCATTTTCCTTAGATCGTGAGCTCATATTACTCACTATTTCTCGAGGCTGCTTAGACTGCATCAACTGTCATCTGGTAATACGGTGGCCATAAAGGTGTACATTGGGTATTCCAAAGGAACAGTAGATGACATGTGACTGCAAGACCGGGATTTGTTCACCCACATGACGGGTAAAGATACATACGGCCGGCTTGGTGAGATTACATCCATAAATGTTGCAACATGTGACTCGGTCACGGGGATGTAATATCACGGTAACAAGAAAACAAAACTTGTTGTTAACAAGATTGAACAAGGTATGGGATACCAATGATCGGATCTTGGACAAGTCGTATCAAGAAACAAAAGGAAATTGGATGCTACATTTACCGGTTCAAACGACATTGTCATCAGGAATGCATAGGGGTCACATGGATATCCCTGGTCCCTCTGTTGATCATTGATATAGATCATGTCTAGAGCATTCCCCAGCCGTGAGAGGATACACTTAAGGGTACGATGAGAGCGATCATTCGTAAGACGGAATCACAATAGAGAAAGAGAAAGCCGGAATTGTTCCATAGAGAGATCCAAAGTTGTTCGGAGAAAGAATAAAGGAAAAGACCCGAAAAGTGTTTTTAGGTAAATGGGAATTTAAATTATTATATGTTAATTGTGAATTAATATATTCTAAATAATATTTAGATTAAGATTTATAAAAGCAACTTTTATAGTAGGCCAAATCCCCGGAGGGAATTAGCCTAGAAGAAAAGCTACAGAAAAAAGAAAGGGAAAAAGGAAAAACAGCCAGCCCACGTGGGCGGCAGATAGTTGCCGCCGCACGGGGCAGACAACAGCTGGCAGCCGCCGCTGCCAGGCCAGCTCAACCCGGCCCAAGAGGAGCTCGCGGGGAGCTGGCTGGCGGGCTGCGCCGCTGGGCCGCGCTAGGACAAGCCGGCCCACCTTGGCTGGGCGGTCGCTGCCACTCGCCGTCGAGCAGGCACGCGCTGGGCCCCGGTCGGCCCACCTGGGCTGGCTTGCCTGGCCGCTGCGACCAAGCGCTGGGCCGCATTGGCACAGTCGGCCTGTCCGGCTTGTTGTGGTGGCTGTTGGGTTGTGGCTTGCTGGCCCAGCCGGCTGGCTGGCTCCTTTATGCCCCTTTTCCTTTTCCCTTTAGTTTCATATGGCTAACCCTTTGAGAAAGGCACACCCCCTTAGCCTATATAAAAGGGTGCCCATGGGTGGGATTAAAATACACCAACACCAATATTTTGGAGAAGTCCTTTGGTTGACTTCCTCCTTCCCTCTCTCTCTAGCCCTTGTGACCATGGCCCCAAGTATGGGCTGTGCGAACAAGGCACACCTCTAAGACGCTGCTACTTGGCAGGATTCCTAGCCAGATATCAACTTCTGCACTCCCAGCGGGATCGGGGAGCCGGAGGTCTCATCGTGCACCGGATGTGCACGAAGACACGAGGCGCACCACTTGGGGCTCTTGAATGTCGTGAGCCGGAGCTGCTGCACGATGAAGAAGGAGCAAGGGGTAACATGCGAGGAGCTTCGCGACCTTGAGGCTGGTGCTTTTAATAATTCTAATTAATGTAGGATCGATGTTACCTTTGTTTTTCTCTATTTATGCCTCCCATAGAACCATCAAACTTATACCGACTTCATATATGACAAGCCATTTTGATCATTGAACGGTTCAACTCAGGGGTCACTTAGGCTCTTTGATTTAAGTATATCTTAGTTTGTTGGTTTAGATTGCCAAACCACAAGCCACGCTTGGTCAAGAAATCGATCTGTCATTGAGGTTGACAGTGGTCTCATGATGGGCCAGGAAGCACCACATATCGACATGATTGCAATATGTGTGTGCCAATATACACATACCTCATTCAATTTATAAGTAACTCGGAATATATAAGTGACATCAGGAAAAAAATTATAACATCATTGATAATGGTTAGAACAACATTCGAGTATTTCACTAATAGGAGCGAACCCATGAAACTGCTAAATGGGGGGCCTTGGTCCCGGTAACCTCTGCATCTGTGAGAGGATCCCCTTCAGAATCTGCTAGATGTAATTTTTACTCGGTGATTTCAAAGGGGCCAAGATTTAACTTATTAAAAAGACCTTTTGGAATTTTTGAAATGCTTGGACCAAGATCACAAAGTGCAGCTATCTCATTGGTCCCAATTTTAATCTTAATCGTAGGCTCAAATATACCATCAAGCTTCATAGGTAATTTTTTAGCAATTTTCTTATATTCTTCCTCAATCTCACATACCTTTATTGCTACATGATTAACAAAGTGTTGATACATAGCCTCCTCATTTCCTTAACTTACCGGAATCTTGATATTGATCCTTTTTACAAGATCTTCAATGGTATAGTTCTTCAGGCTCCTCCCTTTGGATTCTTATCATCTTGAGGTCTAAAACAGGATTGGGCTCAGCTTTACCTGCAAATATAGCTAGAATGAGAGTTTGACTCTCGGTTATCTAACCTAGATGTGCCTCAACAATCCTCGTTCTTTCTTGGAGGGCCTGCAAATTATTTCTCAAACTTACAGCTTGGTTAGATAATTTACCAAGCATAGCATCATGGTTCTCCGTTATTTTAACAAGGATATTGTTTTGCTCATTTTGTGAGTCTATAAAGGACTTAAGTTCTTCTTGGAGACTACCATTACTTGTTCCCATATTATTATTAGAGTTACCTGCAGGGCTAGAATAATGTTTCTGAAAATTAGGATTATAATTTTTCTTCCAAGCAGGGTTATAATCATTATGAGCTATGAAGTCTATTTCTTCAATATTTGATTCTGGGATAGCTCTTACCTGGTTTTCCTTACCTTTCACGGCTAATATGAGCTCGTCCAGCTTAGCATTGAGTTCTTCATTTTCTTGTGGCGATACGGAGTTCACCTTCTTCGTGTTTGATCTATCCACATGCCATTGGGCATGGTTGTCTTGCATATTGTCTAGAAGCTGCTTTGCTTCGGTAATATGTTTTCCCACAAATGTTCCTCGAGCTGCAGTATCAAGCATAGACTTATACACGGGGTTAAGAGCATTATAAAATAAATGGAGAATTAACCAATCTTCCATCTCATGACTGGGACAGTTTCTCATGCATTCTTTCATCCTCTCCCATGCAAGCACTAGTGGCTCACGCTCTTCCTATCTAAAACTAGTAATATTAGAGCTTAGTTGCATAGTATTTGCAGGTGGAAAAATTTAGTCATAAATAAAGAAGTACATCCCACCCATGATGTAATAGTATTTTTAGGAAAAGATAACAACCATTATTTTGCTCTTTATCTAAGAGAGAAAGGCAATAAGCGCAATTTGACCACATCAGGGTCAACATCTTTAATGCGCATCATATCACATATTTTGGTGAAATTGTTCAAGTGCATACCTACGTCCTCAATAGCAGAGCCTCGAAATTGATTCTATTGAACCAAACTTAAATAGTGGGGCTTAATTTCATAATCATCAGTAGTAATTGCTGGCTGGGTAATATGAGTACGCAAATAATCATTGTTGGGAGTTGCAAACTCCCCAAGCTTCTTTTCAGCCATATTTCCTATGATTTTGGGTTTTCTTAAACAAAGACTTATGATAGTAAAAACAAGAATTTAAAGACTAACTATTTTTTTTGTTTTTCAAATAAAGACTGAAAGCAAACTAAAAATTAAAAACAAGAATTAAAACTAGCAAGGTTCCTACTAACCTCACTAGGGTAGCTATTGCTTCCCCGGCAACAGCGCCAGAAAAAGGGTTGATACCTTCGATCCGTATTACGGATGTAGTATAGCTCTTATTCCCTAGTAGACCTAGGTTATCGAATCCTCGGGAAGAAGAAAGCATAGTGAAGTTACTTTAACGGACCTTCGGGAGTTTTAGAATTCTTTTTGTGTTTTACCAGACCAAGAGTTTGCTGTCTTTTGTTGTTGTCGATGATAGAGAGAGAGTGCCTAGGGCTTTCGGTTTCACATGTAGATGTGTAAAACATCTGATGGGAATAAAAGATAATAATAAAGTATACATGTAATTGTTAGAGCAAGATAATTATATGTGGGAAGTGCATCCATAATTGTTATTTCCTCCACAACCTCTTATAGCAATAACCTTCTAGTCTCATCCATAGAAGAAAGAGAACTAATGATATGCATATTGATGTCACCATCAATCCCAAGTAAATCCCTCACATACAGCCATACTACCCCTTCTATCACTGGGGTTCCCAACCCGCAGATTAGTCATTACTCATGCTCCCTATACCTGGCTCAATCCTCGGGGTCTTGGGTATCTGACAAGTCCTTGGATTGAGGCAAGAGAGGATACAATAATCATCTTGTCATACAAACTAATACATGATCCCATCTATGATAAATAACATGCACAAAAGCTACATGACTAGGCTGAAGCCCTTAGCCCAAAGAGAATTACTCACGCATAGAGATGAGATCAACAATCATAAACATTGCAATGGAAATCATGAGATTGATAGAAAATAGTCTTACAATGTCGCCAATCTACTATTACAAGTGGTGGAATATGGCTATGGTGGTGGGGAAGAGTTTGGAGATTAGATCTAAATCTATTCCTCTGGCGGCTCCTCGGTGTTATGGATGCAGGGTTCTGTGGTTCTAGGGGCAGCTGGCGAGGCTATTTCTCATTGTCCGAGGCCTCTTTATATAGGGGTCCTTTCACAAAAGTTGTTCTGTTTGACCTAGCGGTGTTGATGGAAACTATACGACTGGAACTATATGGCTGGAATTTTATTACCGCCATATAGTTGGTCGTTAAAGTGTCTGTCTCCACTTCACGACCCCTGGTTTCTTCGGATTGTTGGAAATCTCGTATCTTTGACTTTAATGTTGTGATTCCCATCATCAAACGCCATTATGTACGCAGGGAAAAATAGAAAGAAATGATTGCATCCCCTTTGATCATTAGGCATTAGTGGCAGGGTTTAGAGAGATATTTCATAAACAATATGAATAATATCCAGTTTAAATATGGATGTAGATGGCTATATTTCACAGCCATCACTCGTTTTAGAAAAAAATGTTAGAAAAGTCTCCTAATCTGGAAGTGGTGACCTCAAGCTGATTGGTAGTTGGTATTGGGAGAACGGGACGGAGAAGGGAGCATTACACTATGTGATATGCAACAACTGCACTGCAGGGCTATTCTGAAACATAAAAAACACTGCCTTCTCAGTTCTCACTGTGTTGTTCAGCTTCAGAGCGCAATCTAGGGCGTGTTTGGTAGGATGGATTTTTTTCTCGCTCCCGGCGAGAAGAAATAAGACCGTTTGGTTATTCGGGTCGCACGAGTTTTCTACATGGCATGAGTTTTAAAGCAGGACAAAAGTTGGCCCACTGAGAACGCCGAAATCGGTCGTTTCCACGCAGCTAGGCTCTGGTGAGCGTCGCGTGCCGACCGCTTGCACGCGTGGGGAAGCGCGGGAGATGGGACATTTTCGTCTTAACTCCAAGACCACTCCGCTCACCGCCCACTTCACTCCCTCTGTCCCTCACCCCGATTCACCTCCATGGTCTCTGCTCCTCCTCCTTCCCCTCCGTTCCGTGGCCCCAACATCAACAAGGTGAGTGCACATGGGCAGTGGGCGGCCGTCCAACTAGAGAAGCTCGCTGCCGGCAGCGAGGCGGCCTTGGTGGGGGCACTAATGTCTACGCACTTCTATTCTTGTAGACAGTTGTTGGGCCTCCAAGTGCAGAGGTTTGTAGAACAGCAGCAAGTTTTTCCCTTAAGTGGATCACCCAAGGTTTATCGAACTCAGGGAGGAAGTGGTCAAAGGTATCCCCTCTCAAGCAACCCTGCAATCAAGATACAAGAAGTCTCTTGTGTCCCCAACACACCCAATACACTTGTCAGGTGTATAGGTGCACTAGTTCGGCGAAGAGATAGTGAAATACAGGTGGTATAGATAATTATAAGTGGTAACGGTGATAGAAAATAGCTTGAAGGCATGGAAAAGACTAAAGTAAAACTGAAATAAAGATAGAAGCAAGCAAACATGTAACATATCTAATAGCAAACGGTGTTTCAGTGCTTAGAAACAAGGCCTAGGGATCATACTTTCACTAGTGAACACTCTCATATAAATATATTCTTCTTTATGATACTACTCTTAACTACTCTCCGGTTGCACACTGTAATCCATGGTAGGGCTATAACAGCACACCTCAAAGTAAGCCTTTCCCATCTAGATAACCCCACACTATCACCTTGAGCACTAGATGGTTCCAACAAACACCACAATTTCATAGAGACATCCAACTCCAAATATAACTCATAACAAGTATTTGTAATCTCTAGCCTAAGTGCCACCATGGTGTGCACGCTGTCACTTTCACACACATGGGGATAGAAGAGATCTATTAAAGCACTTGAGTAGCAAGGTATATCTATAGATTACAAGCTCATGATCACAATAAGATCATGCATAGAGAGAGAGATGAACACATAGCTACCGGTAGAACCCTTAGCCTCGAGGAAGAACTACTCCCTCATCATCATGGGAATTAGCAACGGTGATGGAGATGGTGGTGAAGATCGATGGAGATGGCTCCGGGGGCACTTCCCTGTCCCGGCAGGGTGCCGGAACAGAGACTTTCTGTCCCTCGAATCTCCTCTTTGGTGGCAGCGGCACTGCGGAACTTTTCGTGGATTTCTGATTGACCATCTAGGGTTTCTGTATCAGGAGGAATATAAAGGTGAAGGGGCAAGGTCGGTGGGCGGCCAGGGGGCCCACACCATGCCCTGGCGCGGCCTTGGGGGACCCGCGCCTAGGGGTGGTTTGGCCACCCTGTGGCCCCCCCTTCGTCTCTCCTTCTGGCTCCGTGAATCTTCCGGGAAAATAACGACTTTAGCTTTTGTCCAGTCCAATTTCGAGAATATTCATTTTTTGACTTTCTGGAACCAAAAACAGCAGAAAATAGGCAACTGGCACTGTGGCTCTTGTTAATAGGTTAGTCCAAGAAATCATATGAAAAGTACTCCAAAGTGTGGACAAAACATAAGAAAGTAGATAAAACCAAGCATGGAACATCAAAAATTATGGATACGTTTGCAACGTATCAACATCCCCAAGCTTAACTTCTGCTCGTCCTCGAGTAGGCAAGTGATAAAAAGAAAGAATAATTTTTGAGGTGACATGCACCATCATAAACTTGATCAAAGTATTTGTAAAACATTCAAAGCTGGGATCATTGTACTTCAATCAAAACATGAAAGACAAAGTTCTAACAATAAGGCAATGCAATTGTGTTGCAACATGAAAAGGCATAAACAAAAGATTCAAAAATAACAATGCTTTGCAAGACGTTTGTTTGTTTCACATAAAGAAAACATAGCATAATAGTATTCAGCTTGTCCCTCATAGAGTAGCAAACATAAATGCATAGGACACCTTCAAAGTTCATTAGAGTGACTAGATACAAATAGTTTAAAACAAGCAATATCTAAGTTATGCATCAATCAACAAGTCTTGGGACAATGCACATAGAAATAAGAATGGCCACTATGCTCTCTCAATAGGTGCATAAACATAGAAGGTGGAGACTCAATATAAAACTGGAAGAAATGCCTTCATAGAAGGAAGCAGGGATTCAAGTTTCATAAAGAGCTTCCAAAAATTATGGTACTTATTAGCTTTCAGCTCTCATTGCCCCTATCATAAGAATCTTGAAGTTATTAAGGTTAAAGTGAACAAACTATGGAGTATACGCTTGACAAAGTATAAGTTAGAAATCTCATGTCCCTTAAATACGAGGGCCGCTCCTCATGCTACTCAAGTTTAGTCACCGGTAAGTTCTTGTCATCGTAAGTACATGTGTATCATAGAGAACCGCCAACGGGGTACCCCTTGCCCGATGATACGGAAGAATCCCCATATCAAAATGACAAAGCCGGCAAACAACGAGCATCTCAGCAATCTTCTTATTTACCATGGGAATATGGTGCTTTTTCTCTCTTTCCTCTTTTCATAATCTCTTTTTTTCTTTTTCTCTTTTTTCTCAATATCGAACTCTTTTTTTATAAGAAGAATGCTTCATAGACAACTCATTATGGTTACGCTGCAGGTTTCCACCATATCAGCATGGATTAGACCAGCGGCCCAGGCGTTTCTCTAACACATATACATAACTCCATGGACTTACAAGCTGCCCTTTCATTTCACACCGACGACATCCATATACAAAAGAGCATCATATCAACTAGGTACAAAGTATCAGAGCAATGTTGAAAGCGTTCCCCATGACAGCATGGTTCTGCTAATCCCCAACAAATAAGTACAAGCATATACAACATAGATGACACAATGGTTCAAGTTTATTAAGGGCAAGAAAAGTAAAGTGTGCCATCAAGTTTGTGAGAGCTTTAATCACTAGTTTTCTCATAACAAGTTTAATTCGGAAGGTAGATAAAAACATGAATATACTTGGAATAGCATATGCTAGTAGGTAAGTATGGTGGACTATTTTGGAATGACTTGGTTTTAGGAGTTTGATGCATGAGTGGAACTCATACTTGGTTACGGAGGCTAGCAAAAGACTGGGAGTGACAAACTAAGAGAGCAATAATGGCCATAATCATGCAGAGCAACAAAATATCATTGATCAAAGCATAAAGTGATATTACAAGTTTAAAACTAAAGGATCATAAAGGCTATGGTGACTTGGGATAGTAATAACATGGTGTGAGCATGCGCCAAGTCAACCCAAATAAAGCATCAAAGGAGAATACCACAATACTATGCTTTAATATACTAAAACAACGCATGATCCTTCCAAGGCACATTAAGCAATCTCAATTTTTTATAACAAGTCATGCTATAGCAAAGAATACTAAGCATAAATCCAAATCAATATCAAGCATGGCATGACAAAGCATGGGCCACAGTCAAAAACAAGCTCTCTTTACCACTTAAGCAAGAACTTTCCTACTCTTTTCCAATCCAAACCAAACTATTTCAAAACCAATGTATGAAAGAGGGGGTCTAACCAATTTATTCAGCAAACTAAACAAACCAAGCAAACGAAAAACCAAAAACAAAAACGAAAAGGAAGACTCTCCAAGAACAACACAACTGTGCATGAAACAATAAAAATGAAGTGTTTGGAAGAAACCTGGAATTTTTATTGATGAAGAAGGGGGGTGCCTTGGGCATCCCCAAGCTTTGACGCTTGTACTTCTTGGATATTTCTTGGGGTGACACGCGTGACATCCCCAAGCTTGAGCTTTAGTCCATCCTTCATCTCATTACTCATTCCTTCCGTACACCTGAAAATTTTCCTTCATACAAAACTTCACACAATCTTTAATAGCAACATTAGTGCACTCAAGATAATAAGTCTTTAGGTTCAGTTCCAACACCAATAAAACTTCCATTAAAACAAAAGCTACTGTATCACTTCCCTCAAAAAGCTCAATTCCCCAAAAGAACTCAAAAAGGAACCAACAAGAAGCAAATGCAAATAATGGCACAAATCTGTCAAAACAGACCAATAGGTAAAGACGAATTTTTTCGAAGACCTTCTGTTGCTCAAATCAAAAAGTGTTGAACTAACGAAAGTTAGATAACAACCTGGGGAAGAAGCACAAAAATTCACGTCTCAACAGGACATACAGAGATGTTACACGAATTTTTATGGTGAAGCACAGAAATCTGTTTCGGGACAGCAACTTTCCCAATCATTACTTGTCTCTCATTAGAGGTTACTCTTGGCACAAAAAGCAAATAAAAAGGATAAGTAGTGGTTATTACAGAGGTAATAACTTTTAAGACTCATCTAAAACTTTTGGGTTATCTCCCAATAAGTACTTTTGTTTAACGCCTTTAAGTTAGGCATGATAGTTTGAGAAGTTGCTCACATAAGAAATATGAATTTAAGTAAAAGAGAGCATCAAGAAGAAAATTCAAAGCACATTTAAGTCTAACCCACTTCCTATGCATAGTAATATTGTAAATAAACAAGTCATGAAAGCACAAAGCAACAAGCATAGGAAAGCAAAACAAGTGCAACTTCAAAATTTTCAACATAAAGAGGGGAAACTCAATATTATTGAGACGCATAAAACCATATTTCCCTCTCTCATAATAACTTTCATTAGCATCATGAATAAAATTAACAATATAACTATCATATGAAACCTTCTTATCATGAGCCACGTGCATAAAAGAATTAATACTCTCCACATAAGCATAGTCATTGTTATTAATTGTAGTGGGAGCAAATTCAACAAAATAGCTATCATTATTATTCTAATCACCATAATCATCAAATATAGGAGGCATATTGTAATCATAATTAATTTTCTCCTCAATAGTAGGTGGACTGAAAATATCATAATCATCATATATTGGAGGCATAGTATCATCAAAGTAAATTTTCTCCTCCGTGCTTCGGGGGCTAAAAAGATCATTTTTATAAAAACTAGCTTCCCCAAGCTTAGACTTTTCCATAGCATTAGCAATAATGGTGTCTAAAGAATTCATACTAACAATATTGCTATTAGCATGCAAATAAAGTTCCATAGGTTTTTTAATTTTCTCTTCAAACACTTCATGTCCTAACTCAAGATAAATAGTATAAAGCTCTCTAATTTTTTTGTTGTTTTCCATTAAGCCTAACTAGTGAAAGCAAGAAACAAAAAGACAAAATTGCAGAATCTAAAGGAAATAACTTTGACCACTCACATCGGAGGATGTGAGTACCTTTTACCTTACCTCCCCGGCAACGGCACCAGAAAATAGCTTGATGTCTACGCACTTCTATTCTTGTAGACAGTTGTTAGGCCTCCAAGTGCAGAGGTTTGTAGAACAGCAGCAAGTTTTCCTTTAAGTGGATCACCCAAGGTTTATCGAACTCAGGGAGGAAGTGGTCAAAGGTATTCCCTCTCAATCAACCCTGCAATCAAGATAAAAGAAGTCTCTTGTGTCCCCAACACACCCAATACACTTGTCAGGTGTATAGGTGCACTAGTTCAGCGAAGAGATAGTGAAATACAAGTGGTATAGATAATTATAAGTAGTAACGATGATAGAAAATATTATCACTCTCCGGGATAGAGCACTTTATATGGTGTCTGTTGGCCACCGCATGAAAGTAGGCAGTGTTCATGTCTTCCTGGAGGAGCCATTTTGGCTACTCCTCTGGCTCCAGAATAGCTCCTCTCCTTTGTAAATCTCCACTAGTGAAAACTCTAATGCATAACGATGGGTCCACTCCTCCGTGAATAGCCCCACCGAGTCTGCAGCCAGGTCTAAGGCCTGGATTTGCTCCAGTAGATCTCCTTTATGAAGCCTGATCGTTGCACCTAGATTGGCCAACCAGCCTCTCATGAATTGGTTGGCCATCTTGGTGCAGTGATGCCACACATCCACGGCATTAAACCTCATGGGGGTTTCCATAGCTACCGCCGCCCACTTGCTTTGAACTACCTCCACAAAAACAGGTTGCTGAAGCCAGAAGTTTTCAAAGTGGAAGCGGTTCGAGCGCGGTGGTGAGCTCCCTCTATTGATAGAAGCAATAGGACATGGTCCAAGCCTACCCTGGTAATGGCGCGAAGCGAGCATAAAGGGAAGGCAACCTACCACTCCACCGAGACGAAGACACGGTCCATGACACTCCTGACCGGATCAACTCGGTTGTTTGTCCAGGTGAACCAAGATCCCACACGCGTGATCTCTCTAAGGGTGATATCCGCGATACAATCGTTAAACATGCGCATATGGGGGATTTCCATGTTGTGGGAGCTCTTATCATCTAGAGACTAGTGGAGATTTACAAAGGAGAGGAGCTATTCTGGAGCCAGAGGAGTAGCCAAAATGGCTCCTCCAGGAAGACATGAACACTGCCTACTTTCATGCGGTGGCCAACAGACACCATATAAAGTGCTCTATCCCGGAGTGCTCTATCCAGGAAGATATGAACACTGCCTACTTTCATGCGGTGGCCAAATTTCTTTTCACTTGTTAAAGGTATTTTTTTGCCTCATGCGTAATTGATTCAGAGGCCCGGAGAGTGATAATATTTTTCTTCCATATGTTAGCTGATTCTATTCGAGGGGATATTTTAATTGCTTTTCAGTTTCTATAAAGAAGTTTTTGCACTTCATTTGCTGGCTGATTGGGAGAGAGACCGGTCCGATTTAAGCTAGGTGGCAGAGAATATGCAGGCCATGCATACATCCATTATATTCATAGTTAACTCCTTGCGTTATGCACATTATATTCATATATGCCTCGACCTGCAGCCTGGTCTCGGATCTACGTGCAATTGATTAGGCCTGTCTTAGTTCTGCAAAGCCTTGATTCGTAAGCAAGAGCATATAAAACAAGATCAAGATGAGTAGTTATGTGGTCGCAGACTCGCAGCCTGCAGCACAAAGCAGCCGCAAATCATGGCGAGCCAAGAGTTAAACAAACAAAAATGAAGTACTGTCCACACGTTAAACTAGCAATGGCACTTTACTTTAGGTCTCGATCGCACGCTGATACTACCATTCAAGTACAGCTCTCACAAGTTGGAGACGATTAAGAAACAATTGACCTAATGAATTAACTAAACTTCCATCGGGGTATACATTCCATACTTACTGGACGAGTATACGTTCTGATTCGACTTGGCAGTATAGAAATGACACGTACGGTTACTGGTCCCAGCAAGAACATACGTCCATTAATCTCGTGTTAACTAGTGCCAGTGTGCGTGTGTAGGTAATGGTACTAGGTTACCAGTGGACTGGACCACATAATCGTAGATAGATGGAACTACTATTTGAAGGTCCAATAAATAATTAGCTAGTACAAACGTTAATTGGACCAGATATACAGGTGCGCATGGTACAACCCTGAACCACACTAGACTAAGCCGGTTTGGTGGTTCAACGACATGAATTAGTGCAGCGTATGCAAACATACAGAAGTTGGTCAGCAAACGCAACGAGGCGCTGCACGTATACGCGAGGCGAGGTTAGCTTCTTCATTACTGTTCCATGGAGTAATGTATGTACAATTTGAATTTGGAACATGTTTGTGGTTCCCCTGATTTTTCGTCTCTTCAAGTTTCTAATACTACTAATTTCAGTATTATACCGGACTGGTACGTGACGTGAGACTCCACGAGAGAGGCGATAGTAAAAACTCATCTAGAGTTCCGGTCCCCTATCCAGCGACGTTGCTAACGCCCTCCGTCTCCGGTGGTGTTGAGGCCTTGGGAGACGTGGTCGACCACGACCCCTCATCAGTTGGGTTCTCATTTTTTGTTTAGTTTGTTCTTTTAATGTCTTCTTCATAATGGTAAGACGGTGGCTACATGCCGAAGCTGAATAAGGTTCTTCTATCCTATACTTGCTTCGGTGGTGCCCCACGGGTCGGCGGAAGACGTCTAGAGTCATGTGTTCGGTGAATCTCTCGGGATCTTTTTACTTTTCGTATTCGTCAGTTTGGTTTTAGGCCAGTGTCTTCGGATATACGTTTTTTATCGTTTGTGATGTTTGCTGCTCTACTGCACCGGTGCTTTGAGGATTTACCACGATGACTTCTCGTTTGTGTACTACCACGGTCTCCACTGCAACAACTTTTGTCCGGCTCCGGTAATGGAGGGCGAGGACGGTTAGTTAGTCAAAGGACCTTTTTGCATTTTTTTATTACTTTTAAGGATCTTTCTACTACTAATTATTATTATTAGATCAATGAATTTTTTTAAAAAAAAAGTTTCTACCATGATCTACTTTGAAAGAAAACGTATGTTCTAAACCAATTCCAAGAAAGGAAAAGTGAAGCTGATTCAAAAGTTATAAAATAGAAAATTGTGAGCTTGCACTTGCAAATTAAGGCAACCTCTTGTCCCGTGGAGATGCAGCTATTCAGGTCGGCTAAGTGCACGTTGCAATGGTCTTAGTTAAGCTAATTAACTAGCAAAAGCTACGTAATCAAGCTCGCAGATACCGCTAGAGTATTCTGCTACTGTACTGTCCCTCTCGCGCCAATGAAAGCCATATGTATATGTTGGCTTTAAGCTGCCACTAACTGGTCACGTACGCGCTCTAGCTCTTCCTTTTGAGGACCTAGCCCTAGCCAGACACCATTAAAAAAAGCTAACTAGAAAACTCTTAGGAAACTAAAGGCTGATTAGTGTCTCCCTTTGCTCCCCGTGGAACAAGGGACCACTTTGATCGTGAGGACTGCTAACAAGCATCTTAACCAACCAATGAGCACCAAGTTTTTGACACATTCTTTCTCGAGTGCTGCACTAATTAAACTACGTGTGTGCCTTTAACCCCATGCCGCTAGTACTCCTACCCTTGAGGCAATTGCAGATGCCTAGCTTGAGGAGAAGGGGAAGGAGGAGGAGCTGTTGCTGATCAAATGTGGATACTGATCCACCTCTTTTTGACAAATACTTGCCCACTTTTGGTAAAGTGCCTTTCTGCAAAGTAAGATTATACTACTAGTACTCCTACACAAATTAATAGCGCATATGTAGGCCTAGATCACCTCAACCATGTCACTTAGCCAATAATGGTGTTGGAGCTAGATGGAGAGGGTATGGCTCGGACGCAACGCATATGTTTGTTTAACGAATTTTAGGCGGGAGCGGAGCGCTTACGTGCATGCATTTTTAAATGTGGCAGGTTGGATTCCCTCGCCATGCTTTTCCGAGACATGCATGATCGAGGTTGTGGGTAATAATTGATCGGGCGGTGGTACTTTTCTAGTATCACCAAGTACCGATACACTGGCCACTTATAGTTATTTTTGGCGGTCGGCAGTGCTTGCACATGCACGTCGACAGAGCTCCAAATCTACCATTTCCGGTAAGAGAAGGGTACAGCTAGCAAGCAGAGCACTATATCTAATTAAGAATCACTAAACCTGATTTGAATCAGAGAACCACACCAGAGCAAAAATGCAGCTGTAGTTTACTACGGAGTACGTAGACTGGGGTGATGCACAATAGTACATCTCCATCGTCAAGTATCATCCATACATACTTTCAACAAAAAAAAGTATCATCCATACATTTCTATCGTAATGGATCACGCAGTCTTATTTGTTTTATTACATAGTACTGTATATGTGTAGTACCGGAGACGTGCGAAGCGACCGAACAGCGGGTGGATAGACTGCGATCTTGTCTATTGTCTGCTCCAGCAATAGTATCCGCACGCGCTCGGCGCTAGCTCGTCCTTGGTGCCACAGATTCCAAAACGTGGGCGCGCGATCCATCGACCGGAACCGGACCGTTGTATTTGAGTGGCTAACGGTTGAGTGGTCGTTGCGTTGGATATGGTCATCTGATCAAGAACTCTCCTAGTACTTGACGAATCGGACCATACTACGCCGGATGAGATCGCCGGGTCGATGGTGGTCGAGCTGAGCATGAGCAGTAGTTGCCCGACATGCTTTGCGGTGGTCTGCGAGTGCATGTTGCGCACCAGCACCAGCGACAGTACCGGGTGCGTGACATCTTGGGCATCGTATTGGCAGCGCAGAGACACATGCATGAATGCACCGCGGCGGGGCCAGGGCACCGGTGTCGTCGTCGTCGTCGTCGCCGGTACCGGGGCGCAGCGTTTGCATGCATGCATATGTGCCGTACGTCATGCATGCACGACCGACCGACTTGGCAAGTCGTTGCACTGCATGGCGTCCGGCCGGGTCGGACACGGAGGAGAGGCCACACTACGTGGCCCGGGCCTTCCTGTTGCGCTGTCGTGCGCGCATGTCGCTCTCTGCTGGCAGCTGCAGCTGCGTGCACGGCTCGACCGGCAGGTGGGGCTACACGGAGGGGAACTCGACGGGCCCCTGCCGCACTGCTGGCCGGTGAACGTATGGATCTGGTCGACCTACTCCTGCTCCTGCATAGTACTAGAGAGGTTAACTGCGTACGACGTGTTTCTCCTATCGCTAGTACGGTATAGATCTCGGTCTTTCGTCTGGCTCAGCTCGGTGTATCTACGAGCGAGGAGTGCGTCGATTTCGCTCACAGATCACAGGAGCCCTTTATTTTGAACACTCAAAAATGTAGTATTTTCGAAGTGCTAAACAATTCTAGAAAATTTATAGACGTAGGTCGGGATGTACTATACTTTAGGTGTGCACTCGCCCCACCTCTGTCGGCCCGAGATCTGTCACCGGTGGAGGATGCATGGTCCGGCACATGGGGACGCTGGTTTTGAATCTTGCGGCCGGACAAAATGCCAGGGCAAATGACAGGTTTTTTCTTCGGAGACGCGCACGCGCGGCGCCTAGTTGCTGCCGCTGCGCTGCGATCTTGCCGGCCGGACGCGGTCCGGCGCATGCATCCAGCCATCGGCATCGGTCGCGACAGTGTGCGCGCTGGCGCCTACCGACCCACCATTGCACGTCATGTACATTTGCCACGGCCGGCCTCGGCACGTGACGTTTGTTCCTTTATTACATGTTGGGTTCTGTTCCGGAGAATATAACATATGGAAGTACTACTATCTTCTGTGTCGCATCATCGCATGATTACACAAACGTAGCAATAGAAAAAGATCTAACTACTTGTATGATTCTGAAGATTTTCAAACACATAATAGAGGCATAGTGTGATCAACATGGATGTTTGCTACCATAAGGAAAATCAAAGAAATTATAGCAAGAGGTGGCGGAAAGTTTCCTTCAAAATATAGTGCAAGGTAATCATTAGAAGAAAAAAATAAGGATTCCAGCCCGACAAATCAAATAACAAATGTAGGAATGTTTAAATACCCAAATTCTATGTATAACAATACTATCAAATTCCCATTAATCAAGTGATCACTCTTTAGTACTCGTGCAAAACAGAGAATTTAAAAACACGGGAAACTTTAGTTATATTGGTTTGTATATTTTTTTAACACGGGAAAACGTTTTCGTCCCATGCGATTAAATCTTAAGAACTTCTTTGATTCATGAGACTCTTGAAACTTACCCCAAAAAAAGGTAAAACACATGATTAGAGTGTCATGTTTGATTCCACAAGACCGGAAAAACCACTAGGATTTGCATCAAAAAGTTTTTGACATCATAGGAAAATGAATAAATTATAACAAGATGTTTAAGATCCTCGGAAAACCTCCTGAGATTCAATCTCAGGAATTAATGGTGTACATAACAATTATTCATAAGGATCACAATTCTCTAATAATGTTATCGAATTTCTTTGAAGTGAAGGGGGTCTAAAACAGATTTGAGTTAATGGTGAAGTAACTATGGCATGAACTATGAAGGCAAGGAATCTATTTCAATATGTTATAGCAATATTCCTTCCGGGATGAAAGAACTGAAGGAATGAAATCTGAATAAAATCATGTGAAAATCCTATAGTCCTAAACTGACTTCTAATACTTGTCTTCACCTTAAGATTACCTTCTCGGATTTTTTATTTCAACTTGCTAAGCAAAATAATTAATTTCCAATCATTACTATACTCAATGCATATCTTATCTTTCGTTCGTTGAATCCATCAAATGGTCTTCGTGCATTGCCTTTGGAAAATCCCTACATATATAACTCAATAAAAATTATTAGTCCATGTTTATTATCATTAATTATAAAAATCACACTTCAGGGCTAGGTGCACTTTCACGTGGTCATAATTTAATGCTCACAACCCCGCAAAATAATAATTTACTACTCCCTCCGTCCCAAAATAAATGACACGACTTTGTTTAGAAACGCATGTATCTAGACGGATTTTAGTGTTTAGATACATGCGTATTTAGACAAAACCGTGTCAATTATTTTGGAAGTGTCTAGATACGGGTATGTAGACAAAACTGTGGCAATTATTTTGGGATGAAGGAAGTATATATCAAAAGCAAGACTCACATAAACTAGAGAGCAGTGATAGAAATTCGTACAAAAAGAAAAATATACAAGATAATCCGACAGACCATCTCTTTATCAATATATCATAGTTACCGTTAGATCTATGTAACCGCGTCTAACATAAAACACCAGTTACGTACATCTACTTTTTACTATAACTATGCAAATCACATTGCTTAGGTTTTTTAGATGCATTAGTAGATGTGCCTAAATAGACTGCACATGTTATATCTTCATAATTTACCCAAACATTTCATAACCCATTAGATCTATACATTCGTACCAAAACATATCTTATCTTTAGCTCTACACTTGTACCACGCCCGTGATATGCTAGCGGGAAAAATTGTGAAACATAATTTTTTCAAATTAATGTCAAATTAGTTCACTTTGGCGCTTTCATTTATCGAGGGCGGTAGTTGAGACTGTAGTTTGCTGCTATACTCATAGATTGTCAATGTTAGGGTTTAGAATATGAAGGTTTCATATGAGATAATGGGAAACCATCGATAACGTCACTACAAACAACAAGGCTAATATACTTCTATACGTATATACAAATTGCACACCTACAATAAAATCAACGTCATTGGAAGTTTCTTCTTACAATCTTATGCTTTTTAGATAACTACTACCATCGTCAACATACAAATTTCCTGAGGGAAACATGCTGAAAAAATGGGTAAGGTGTAATTAGGTACTAATGTGAACATTGTCAAAGGAGCATGTAAAGGAGCACCAATTGCTAGAAACAAATGTTTGAGGGTATGTTGGTCATCCATTAAAAAATCATCATAAAAGATAATGCCGATTGTATATATGCAAGCAAGAATCTCACTATATAAATCTAGCTTTTTTTTGCTATAACATTAGTAACATGTAAACTAAATTACTCTCCATAATATGCAGAAAATAATAGAGAGACGTATAGGTATAGATCTCCGACTGCGAGCACAAATCAGTTGGCCAAGCAGTCTTGCGTATTGCAGGTTAGGTTGTTCTCGAATGTACTTACCTCTGTTTCTGCCACGTGTATTCCAAGGCAAAAGTTGACAAAAAAGTTGAGCAACAATATGTTGATTATATTGTATCATTAGATTTATTTTGAAAAACATTTTCCAATTCTGCTAATTTTATACCAACAATCTTTATATAGTTATTAGAGTAAATTTTGGTCAAAGAAGAAGACGTCTTATTCTTTGAAACGGAGGGAGTAGGTATGGCTCTAAATATAGTTTAAATTTAGAAAAAAGTCAATATCGTAAGATTTCTTAAAAGATGTTTCTTAAATATTTTTTGTTACTTCTCAACATAATTATAGAGAAATCCGTGAAGTTAAACTTTGAAAACATATCAACGTCTGAAATATCATGTATTTCGAAATGAAGGAGATAAATAGTAAAAAGTAATGGTAATGTAAGACGATAATTAATTATTAATCAATTTATGATGCCCTCGCAACAGCGTGCTATTATCCAGGACAGTCAGATGGATCCACTAAAAGGATTCACTTGATGGTCCTGTTATGATGGCTAATACAAATTTCATCCGGGGTAGAGTGCGTCGTAATTATCACTCTGTCCAAAAGATGAAGAAGCCCGAGAGGACTCGATGGTGGGCGACAAAAGTGGAAGCACGGTAGAGGAATTGAGGAATGGATAAGAATAGCACATGTACCGTACCTTCCCGAGTCTAGATTGACGAGCAACCGATGTTTTAAATCTCCTTACTGGCTTTGGAGTTACCAACAAGGCTGGCTCAAGTTCATAATGTTTTCCATGTATCGCAACTCCGGAAGTGTCTCAAAATTCCTGATAATGCAATCACACATCAAGAAATTGAATTGCAAGCAGATTTGACTTATGTCGAGAAGCCATGCAAGATTCTGGAAGAGAACTAGAAAAGGATAATGAACAGAGCTATTAAGTACTACAAAGTACAATGGGAACATCATCCTGAACGAGAAGCAAGTTGGGAAAAAGAGGATGGTCTACGAGAAGCTTATCCATAGCTATTCAGGTGCACATTAGTAAAACTTCGGGACGTAGTTTAATTTAAGGGGGAGACTATAACATCCCAGCGTTTAGGAACCAACAAAGGGTAGAAATAGAAATTTCTGCATTTGCATGCATTCACCTGCAAAACTGGGGTAAATTTTTCGCCAAACAATACCCTAGGGAGATCAGAGTTTTTTTCACTACTTTGAGTTAGGATTTAGCTCTTTATAGTGATTGCTACAAATTTTGACATGATCTCTAGGAATTATAATGATTTGGGGTGAACATTTTGAATTCATATATAAATGTGAATCACTTTTTTAAAAAAGATTTCAAATTAGAAGCATTAGAGTTTTGATTGTTTTAAAAGAAATGTCTATTAGTAGAAAGTATGAATTCTTGAATGTGTATTAAATAGTATACATTAAGGAAAGAAATGAAAATAATACAAATAGAATAATTCTAATAAGAAAGTTCATTTCTTATTCTTTCCTTATTCAATAATAATAATACAAGTATTGCTAAATAAATGAGAAATTACAATACATAACTAATTGAAATAAAGGAAAATTAAATCCTTATTGAATAAAACATATATATTACATTGTTCTTACAAAAAGAAAAGGAGAAAGATTACAAATGGAAATAAAAGGATAATACTAAATTAAATCCTATACTAAATCTTCTTATTCTTCATCACTAGACTTGTACCTGTAAACAAATTCAAAAAACAAAGTAAACAGGGAAAAGTTAGTGTTAGAAGTGCTCTTAGTCATAAACAGTGTAATGCACTATTTTAAATGCATCATTGAGCAAATTTAAACAAGTAGGGACAACTTTCATCAAATGAAGTAATTCTCAAATTTAAAAGCTTCAGGACAACATCATTAGCTAAAAGGGGCAAGTTTTACCAGAGTAGATAATAGTAAAAGGAAGGGGCAGTAAATCAATTTCACTTGATCTGATCCAGAGAAAAAGGCCTAAGGTGAAGCAGCTCACACAATTAACTACATGAAGTGAGCTACCGACCAGCAGTGAGAGCAAGGCGGAGATAAAACCAAATTTGTGCTTAGCAAAGCAAGCTTTTCTCACCACTTCACAAACACAACATAGTTCTTTCACAAGAACACACAAGAAACACCACTAGTTCTTACAAGATCTCCACTAGATCAAACCATCTTTCACCACAGAAAAAATAAGTAGATCACTAACATGATGGTGACTTAAAGGAGGGGTGGTCTGGGTGGAAAACAAGGTAAAGTTGAAGCATGAAGCAACAACACCAATCTAGGATAGCAGTTCAAGGAGAAGAGCAACCACTTGAACTAGAAGAGCAGGCAACACCAGCATCAAGCCACAGGCTACCACAATCAAATCTAGTATCAGGGTGTTTAACAAAGCTCTAGATCTATCCATCAATCATTTTACAATATCTGTTTTCATGCAAGAAAATGATATACTGGTCACAGAACACAGAAGATAATGGACAACAAGTAAATAACATTTGTTCTTAGTAAAAATGGTCTCAGACCAACATCATTGACCATATTATCTAGCCTAAGGTAGATAGCAACGTATCAGAGCATACATGGCACATCTCAACAGAGGGTAGCACCTCTATATCAAAAAGATCATTGCCATCCTCAGTACAATCTCAAACACATCTTCTCAAGGAAACAAATAAATCATCTTGCTAAATATTTTAGGAATCATTAATTCAATTCATTTTCCTAAAATTAGTTAGGAATCATTCTTTTCTTCTCAGATCATCACAATAGTTAAACACGGAGAATAGATTAGGTATTCTTAACCATAGTTCATGTACAGTATCATGATTAAATCTTGAGTAAAGTAACTAACCACATGGTCTCTTTATAAGCAAGCTATCAGAACAAAGAACCAGCAAACTCAATAGGAGTATACAAATCAAAGGCAATAACCTTTGCATTACCAGTAAACCAATTACGCAACCAAAGAATTGTTTACTAATCATTAGAACACAGCAACACATCATCCACAATCTATACCAGTAAAGGACATTTCACAGGAAACGAATCCAAGTGACACTGTTAATCATCACTACAGGGTATGAACCCTAAAATTAGGGATGAATCCTAATTGGGGATTCGGTATAGTAGTCGCATAGAATGGAGCAGAGAGCAAGAGGGGTGAGAGGAATAAACTTACCTGAGGTCCTCTCTAAGTAATTGAAGAGGAAGCAGAGACCGGCGATGAGGGAGCCAACGACGACACGAGGAGCACCCCAGAGGGGCGTTGCAACCCGTGTCGAGCCGCGTCCACGACAGCTACATAGAATGGCGACACCACACCGTCGCCAAGGCACCAGGGCAGCTTCAAAAGGGCGTCAGAGCACCGAACCCACGGCAGGGTCCGAACCCTAGGCGACAGGGTAGTGACGGCACGGCCAGCAGAAGGCGCGAGAGGTGAATCGAACTGGATAAAGAGGCGCAGCGTCTTCGTCTGCCTCGCTCAACACCTCGGCAGCGGTCGAGACAGCCAGGAGCAGTCGGGATCGAGCGCGGCAGCGACAACAGCATCAGTCGTCATGGGGGGTGAACGCGTCACAAGAGGAGAGAAGAGGAAGAAGGAGTGGGGGTACTGGGTCGGGTGAGACCAACCCAGTACAACCCTGGGGGGGTTGACCAACCCTATTGGGCCGGGTCGGGCCGAGCCAGCCTAGTGGGTCAGGCCCAAGTTTTAAAAGAAGACCTATTATAAATACTTAATTGCAAATATACCCCTAGAATTAAATGAGCTCTAGAAAAATAAATAAAATCCGAAAAATACAAATAACATATCTATGAAGTCACAAAAACATAACCTACTCAATAAAAATAGTGAATAGTAATTTCAAATAATAAAATTTATATGTATTATTTAAGTAGTATATATTCCTTAGTAAAGTAAGTTTGCTTAAAATAAAATCTTTATTCCTTAATAGAATTTTAAGAAAATATTAGCAAGAGTTAAAAATTAAATAAAATTCATTTTTAAACTCTTAGAATATTACTAGTTATAACAAAAATATTAAATATAATAATTGTGTGATTTTAGGAGTTTTCAACTATCACATTCCTTTGATTAATTAAAAGTAATTAAAAACCTTTATAAGGTGGGTAAAACATGCAAAGAAGGAAAATAATAAATTATTGCATGACATTACTATGCATAGCATATTGCTTCTTTAAATATTGTCCTTATCGGGCAATAATAGTGTTTTATAGAAATAGGAGCTCAAGGTCGAGTGGAAGCATTCAACTTCACTACCTTGCAGTTATATGGCAAGTTCATCACTTGCTCATGTCATTTGAAGAGTCTTTATGAAAGTATTTGAAAATTGTGTGTTATCACCTATATTCTAAAAGAGACAGAAAATCAGTATTTTCCAAATCAAATGTAATGCTATTATCATCCTAAGTGGTGATAAATACTAAGAATGGCAAAGGAATATAGGATTCCAATTGCAGAATAATTAGGACTTAATAACCCATGACATTAGTGATTCTAGCACCGTATATTACACGTTAACCATAAAATTTGGAATGGGACGGAGAAGTCAGCTGGATCTTCTTCCTTTCGCATGGACGGATGACCTAATCATGAGGTTGTGGATTTCTCATTGAGAACCTAGCACATGGGTGGGGCCCCTTAGTTTCCCGTGATTTTGGTGTCTGGACTATCTGTGAGCGGCTGTCGGAGGTATAGTCGGTCCTTTAGGGAGCTTACCAGGGGCACAACCGTCTCATAGAGTCTTCATGGGCCAACCCGAGTTATAGCTTGTCTGAAAGGGGCTTAACAGAGGTGTGTCATGTCCTGGGGGGGTTGTGTCTTCATGCAGGGTCGCGGAGAAAGGTAGTGATTGGCTTGGATCATCTACTAGGCCCCACATCAAGGAATTGTGGATGGGAAAGTACGCCCGGTTGTGCAACAAAGATTTGGTCTCTATTTGGTAAAGCAACGCACCTCTGCAGAGTGTAAGAATTGTGACATGTTACTCCCTATTCCGGAAAGGAGCTACGAACGCGGCAGGAAAAGAACTCCATGAAGTTCTGGTCCACATGTGAAGGCTGATGTGCATAGTTTTTTATATTAAAATCATCTTTGAAGGAATGTTTACGAAAAGTGCATAGTGCCAAAGACTTATCGTTTGAGGTGGTAGACAGTGCATCAAACTTCCCACCGTGCATATAATGGACTTGCTGGGCAACACTGTTACTCACCCTTTCCTTTGACCCTTTGCTTAGACTCTGAGGAACATAAGATTAATCAGGTGTATGCTCTAGAAGTCTAGAACGATGTCTATTATAAAGAGCCAGACCTGTCCAGTGGAGTCGAAGGAGTGGACTACGGGGTGCACTAGGGAGCTGAAGACAACGAGTCCGAGTAGTTGTCATGTCGAAACCTAAATATCTAGGATGAGCCGAGCAGCATGAACCCAATACAACAAGCTGTTGAGCTCATAGGTTACTTTATCGTTGAGTTTTTCATTCTTCCGCTGAACTTATTAAATAAGTTGTATGGTTTGTAAATTTGAACCTTTTGAAGATGTTGATCTTTTGGTATTGTAATAATAATGTGTGTATGTTTGTAATTTGGACCCACGATATTTCTGTTGTACCACTCTAAGGGATGTAGTATTTACGAAATAGTATTTCATGAGTGTTATGTCAACGACTATAGTATACTACAACATGCAGTGGTATGCTAGATCACCGCAGAGGGTATGCTGGTCATTCATTAAGAAAAAATCATCATATAAGATAATGCCAATTGTACATATGCAAGAAAGAATCTCACTATATAAATCTAGCTTTTTTTGCTATAACATTAGTAACATGTAAACTAAATTACTCTCCATAATATGTAGAAATAATAGAGAGACATATAGGTATAGATCTACGCCTGCAAGCACAAATCAGTTGGCCAAGCGGTCTTGCGAATTGCAGGTTAGGCTGTTCTCCAATGTACTTACCTCTGTTTCTGCCACGCGCATTCCAAGGCAAACTTTGACAAAAAAAGTTGAGCAACGGTATGTTAATTAGTATCATTAGATTTATTTTGAAAAACATTTTTCAGTTCTGCTAATTTTGTACCAACAATCTTTATATACTTATTATAGTAATTTTGGTCAAAGAAAAAGGCACAAAACTAAGGCGTCTTATTCTTTGAAAAGGAGGGAGTAGGTATGACTCTAAATATAGTTTATATTTAGAAAAAAGATCAGTATCGTAAGAGTTCTTAAATATTTTTGTTACTTCTCAACATAATTATAAAGAAATTCGTGAAGTTAAACTTTGAAAACATATCAACGTCTGAAATATCATGTATTTGGAAATGAAGGAGATAAATAGTAAAAAGTAATGGTAATGCAAGACGATAATTAATTATTAATCAATTTATGATGCCCTCGCAACAGCGTGCTATTATCCAGGACAGTCAGATGGATCCACTAAAAGGATTCACTTGATGGTCTTGTTATGATGGCTAATACAAATTTCATCCGGGGTAGAGTGCGTCGTAATTATCGCTCTGTCCAAAAGATGAAGAAGCCCGAGAGAACTCGATGGTGGGCGACGAAAGTGGAAGCACGGTAGAGGAATTGAGGAATGGATAAGAACAGCACACGTACCGTACCTTCCTGAGTCTAGATTGACGAGCAACCGATGTTTTAAATCTCCTTACTGGAGTAAAAGTGGATTAAGGGCGTGTCTCCAAGAGAAGTGTTGGCCCGGCCAGGAGTGCTGCCGCTCCAGAGGCCAGAGCTGAGCTTTGCGCTTTCTCTCTCTGGCTTTATGTGTACAGCCAGCTGCCTGTGACAGTGGAGAGTGGACAGTCAGGGAGATCAATCAAAGCCATGCTAGTGGATGGAACATCTGGGATCCAACTTTCTAATGATGGTTAATTACTACTCTTTGTAGCAGTATAGTACTCCCACTTTCACGACCAGATCGAGTAGGTGGCCACTTGAGGAAACAGCAAGAGTAGGAAATCGCAAGAGCATACTACCAAGCATCCCGTTTACAAAGCTTCAAACTTTCTCCCACCTAATGTCATCTCCACCGGCACGACTCAACCCGTCCGACCGCGTTCGAACGTGTCCATGAGGACGGACGGGACGTGCGCGGCCTCTTCAGCGGCACGATCCATTCAGACCGATGCGTCCGACGAGATAAATCGGCGCACCAAATTTGCATGGCCGATGCGTCAGGATACGTCGGACACGGACATGGGCGGACCGAGTGCGTGTCCTTCCGCGCGTGCTACTATCCCACTCCTCAGCGACCGCTTAGCACGGCACCGGTTTAGACGCGCGGCGACAGCGATTCAGAGGCGCGGGCGGCAGCCTTCGCCATCAATAACAATGGGACGACACGCTGACTGACGGGACGATGCCCGAGTTCTCGCGCCGACATTGAAGGCGAAGGCACAAGAACCTGCGCACGTTCGTATGTGCAGGGGCTACTTAAGACGGCCCATGCGCCCGTCGGTGCCACACTTCCTACCACTCGCCATCGCCAGATTCACTCCCTCCTAGCGTCGCCACCGCCACCGCCAACGATGAAGACACCAGGCAGGCTGAAGAAAACCAAGAACGACCACGAAGCGAGCGGATCCGCATCTAGCACCGGCGCAGGAAGGAGGCTCCCGCCTCTTCTGGCCTGCCGCCCTTTCTTCGAGGCGTCGTGCCGCCGCCGCCGCTGCGCCCATGGAAATTTGCCCATCGCCCCACCATGGGCCAGGTGGAGGAGCCCCGCCGCGACCATGACCACCGCTACTTTCGCCTGGCAGAGTGTGAGCAGCGATGGAGGGAGGGAGCAGGCATCGCCCACCGCGATATCTCCCTCTCCAGGGCTAGCAAATCAACCGGGAGCGGGTCCCGGTGCCGTCTGTGCCCAAGTAGGGCAAAGTCCTGGAGGAGGAGATCTGCTGCCGCATCCGCAAGCTCTCACAGGCCTTCTAGTACGATCGCGGCTACCAGAGCAAGGCCTTATGGAAAGAGTTCTTGGCCTCAGAGCACACAGCGCGCCGAGTTCCAGCCGTGGGAGGTCCACGACGTCCCCGCCTTCGAGCCCGACAAAGATGACGCCATCAACCAGTCCAACGATGAGCTCGGCAACGACGACAACATCATTGTCAAGGAGGAGGATGAGGAGGTTGTCGTAGCCGCCACCGCGCACCTGCCCTTGGAATACTAGGAGCCCTAGCGGGGGGCGACAATGAGGACACCTTCACCGAGAAGGCCATTTGCTGCCACCGCGAAGGACGAGGGCACCTTGTGAAGTGGCTACGAAGCGACCGTCCAGCTCATCGGCCTGGTGGTGCAGGCAAACACGCAACTGCCTCTAGCGTCGTCGCTGCCAGGGTGGGCACTGCCGATCGCGTCAGAGGAGGGGACGGAGCTGGGGTGGGCACCGTGGCCTAGGTAGGTGATCGACCGGCCCGCGCCTACTTCGGCACTGCCACCGACACACATCTGGGCGCCGCTAGAGTACATCGACCTCGATCCCTAGATGGATGGGGCGGCGCCGGTGGCGGGGATCAGTGGCTAGGGCTAGTTTAGATTTAGGTTTTTATATTTTGGATGTAAATTACATATGAATATGTACTAACTATGCCAGTTTGAATGCCTAATTGTCTCGGTTTGAATATAAAAATCGCCCTCATCCTGTTGGCCAGGCGCGGATAGATGGGTTGCATCTCTAGGCACGGTTGGCTGGACAGGCCAGACCACGACCCACCCCTCCCCCAGACCCAACCCAAACGGACAGAAACGGACATTTTGGGTCGCCAATTTGGGTTGGCCCAGTGGAGATTAGCATCTCCAGCAGCGTCCACCAAATAGCATCCCAACCAGCTACTAGGCAACAACCGCGTGTCTCAAAGGCCCGCTTCTTCCGTCACTGCCCAATAGCCTATGTAGCGCCCATAGGCCTCCCCGCCGATAGGACACATTGTAGGGCCACCGGACACAAGCCACACACAATGCCACGTCGGATATAGATGGACGGGCTAGCTCTGTCATTGGAACAACGATGGTGGTCATTAATAACAGCCACAGTTCCCTAGGCGGAGGCATGCGATGTGTCCCGTCACCGCCGCGCCTTCCCACGCTCTTCGTCGTGCACGTTAATGTTGGGTTCGCAGCATAGAAAACAAAAAAAATCATACGATGTGAACTACTAAGCACCAAGATCTATCTATCTTGATACAATCAACGGTAGATATACATTCATAGAGAACATATCCTCAAAGAGCGACAAACCGTAACAAGATTGGACTCATGGATGATGTAGTCGATCTCTTACCGATCTCAAGATCATGTGGAAGTCCAGCACCACAATTCAACGTCGCATTCGTGATCACACACACGTCTGGTCCTCCAACAACCTTCGCGTCCTCGCTCCAGCGTTGAAGTGGAAGCAGCAACTCCTTTTAGATAAAGCCACCAGAAACATGTATCTCGCTAATCTGAGACCATGGGGGAATAATTCTAAAGGGGGAGAGAGATCCTTCCTGAGAAGGTGTGAGATGAGAGGAGTGAGGGGCCTTTTATAGGGAGAGGGGGAAGCCACTCTCCATGGCTGACAGCCAAGGGATGTGCCCCCACCTCTTCCTCATTCATGTGGGTGGAGCTCCCACTCACATAAACATGTCTCCACTCAAAAGTCCACTCACCTCCATTAAATTTTCACCAAATTTAATGTAAACTCTCATAACAAATAGATCAGAGATAGAAAACATCATACAAATACTTAGATTGAAATTAAATATTCTTATAATGGTCACCAAATCACAAGATCTAAAGTACAAAACAATGACAATGGCTAGTGGAGAGGATGGATGATGGAAATGATGAACAATGGATGAACAACGACGTGGATCTCCCTTGGTGGTGTTGTGATATAATCTGAGAATGACGGCCCTCTGGCCGGCCGCTGGAGCCTCAAAATATATAGGCGTCTTCACGAAAGTCGTAGGGTTTGACGAGACGAGGCCAACGCCAGCTGGTACAGGCGGATGGCACGGGCGGGCTCTGCCCGTACCGGTGGTCGTTAAGCGTGCTAACGCATGGAAATGATTTCCCAATTACTTGGTTGTGTAGACTTCCTCAAAAACCTTCATTATAACTCCTGATTTTGCATTAAAAACCGTGATTTCCTGCACAACATAATTTAAAGAAAGGTTTTACATATCTTTGCAATTATTAGTCATTAGTGACATGGATTGGGAGTTTCTTGTCAATTGCTTGACCGAAAACAATATTTAAACACGGCGAAAGATGGCTAATTTTGGAACCATCGGGCGCCGACGGAAGAGCGTGGCCACCTGCACATAGATACCAAACGACGGGCCATTCTGTACATCAACACGCAAAACGAGGCAGCTGCCGCCGCTCGAGATGCTACCACCTGCGGCGTGCAGCACCTCGTACACCTGCGACGAAAGAGAACCGTCGGATGGTCGAAGCGTGAGCGTCCAGGCAGGCCTAGAGGAAGACCGAGGAGGAATCAAACAAGTGTGGCGTGAACGACTACGAGACCGATCCATCTTGCCGTGACGATATCAACACTTAAATTAAGGGTTTATGTTAAATTTCGTTCAGTTTGCAAGATTTCGCCGATCACATAAAAGAAAACAAACATCGAATCGCCCTGTGGGAGAATGCACGTGCACAACTGATATTTTCGCACTAGTAAAATGCGTGGCGAATTAAGCAGACGTAACACTGGTAACAGGTACGTACCGTCTACCGAAAATATCCATCTGGCCGGCTCAGCTAGCTACACATCGTACGTACGTGGTTCATGGCGGCTAGGTGGTCCCATCGTGTTCCCGCTCGCCGGTGGGCACGTATATTGTCCTGTCCTATACATCCCTCGAACAAAGCACGGACAACATATGCTGCATCTCACGTTCCATTGTATCTCGAAACTTTGCCACGCATTTCTTCATGTCACGCGGCATCTCTTTGTCCCGGCCCGCCCGTAGAACCCGCTCCCTCCGTTTCAAAATATAAGATATTTTAGCTTTACGAAAAGAGTACATCTAGACCTTTTTAGTGTGTAGATTCATCTAGATTTGGAGTGAAACTACACACTAAAAGGAGTCTAGATACACTCCTTTCACAAAACTAAAATATCTTATATTTTGACACGGAGGAACTATAATTGGGAGGAAGAAAGACACGCACCAATGACTAGGAAGCCACGTATGATCGATGCAGATGTTTGCCACATAAAACACGATTTTAGGCATGAAAAAACACAAAACACGAGCGCATGCAGCGGCCGGATCTTCTTTCAATCAATCAGGACACCGAAAGCTAATTGATCACATCTCGGCGATTGATATGATCCCCTCGAATTTCCTAGGGAAGAAAATTATATTACTAGGGCAGAAAGCTCGCAGGCAAGGTAGAAAGCAGGGTCAACTAACTTTGGGTTAGAACAACAAGTCCCATCTCGCCTTACTGTTAATCAACACCCTATCCCATCTCCTATAACGTTCAGCAGCAGCCCGCATTGTTAAATGTTTCATACCGATATCTCCAGAACTGTCCAGACGCGCGCAGCAGATGCGCAGCGGCAGAAAGGCGAGCGAGCAAACCCACGATATATTTTTCTCGATCCGCGTCGAGATCTGCGAATGACCAACCGGATTGGACGTGAGCAGGAGGAGGAGGCCCTGACGACCGACTTGACCAATCTTGGAGCGGAGGCAGACATGCACTGATTGATGGCACGGCACGGCAGCGGTCTCTGCTGCACTGTGCTGCTGCATCCTTTTCCTGCCAAGGAGGGGGCATCCTCGCTTTACAGGAAACCAACACAAGAAACTTGCACATCTTCGTGACGTAGCTTTTCTCACTATACTAGAGCAAGCACTGTACACACTTCGTCAGTCTAGGCTACCTGTATCAACACACACACCACCCCATGGAATATTTCTTCATATGTACAGTTTATTTGGCTCACAGTTGTTTATGTATTGGCCAGTTCCTTGTAAATTTCAAAAGTGTATGGTTTTTTTTTTACTTATTACATCCTCTGTTATAAATTACTTCGCATTTTTCATCTTAATTTAAGTTAAAGTCTAGACGAACAAGTTTTGACCGAATAATAATAAGGAAAGATATCAACATATATACAATCAAATCAATACTATTAGATTCTTCGCAATATCATTTTGTATTTTACGTTTTTAGTATTATTCTTAACCCTCCGTTCCAATGGACAAGGCTTATAAATTAAGTCAAATGCCAATATTGTCTAAGTTCGACCAATGTTTTCGATAAAAAATATGAACAATTACTATACCAAATCAATGTCAACAGATTCACTATAAATTATACTAGTATTTTCATAATGTGTTTATTTTATATCATGAATATTTATACTTGTTTATATGTTTTGTCAAACTTAGTAAGATTTAACTAAAAGTTCACTAGAGTAAGAGCATCTCCACCGGTGCTCCCCAACCACCCCCCAAATGGCCTTTGGGAAAGCCACGCAAAAAAGGCCCGCACATGCGACCCCTAGTTGGTGCCAGCGCCTCACATGGCCCATTTTGTTGTCCAGCACTCCCGTGTCGGCCCTACCCATGGGAGCGGACCGAGGGTGCCGTCAACCGTCGCCACACCAGATTTGAAGTACCATCCCACCCTGACATCAACAAAAGTAAGCCTAACTAAAGACCGCCGCACACACTCTCCCCCTCTTCCTCCACTCCAGCCAACTACCACCCGTTGCCGTCGAACTCTGGAGCGGTGAATGCTAAACGCCGCCGTGACAGTGCCTCCAACAACACAGAGGGTGGCAGCTCCATTCCAACACGACAAGAGGATCCGTCTCCCGGGCCACCGGCCGCCCCCTCGAGTGGGACGTCCTCGATGAAGTCTTCCTGCCGAAGATGAAACACATGCGATCCGTGACGAGGCTCAGTTGGAGCGCCTCCACGAGGTGCACACGAACCCCAATGATGCAGCCACCCGTGTCTTGTTGAAGAAGCTACGTAGGAGCTCGATGGGCAGAAGGCGGTCTACCGCTCTCTCGAGGAAGAGTAGGGCCTTGTTTGATCGCGGAAACCACATGACGACGCTCTGTTCTCTCGCTCGGTACTAAGAGCTAGCGCCCCGGCGGCGATGAATAGTGATGCTTCAGCTACCTCAGCATCTGAGCGCCCAAGCTACGACGACAATGAATAGCGTCGCTAATCTAATGTTATAGGGTTGGGTAGTAGAACCACCAGAACGTTTGGGGAACGTTTAGTGATTTTTTTGATTTGGGTGTATTTCTTCAATTTGTGAAACTACTAGTAGTGCAAGAATGAGAAGATTTTCATGAACTACTTTGTATGAACGTTGGGAAATATTTTCAGGGTTTCGCCCGTGTAGGAAGGACCTCACAAATGGCAGGCAACATGAACCGGCACCCCGAAAGTCCGGGTCCAGCACTGCCACCATACACGGTTTGGAGTGTCCCGTTGGAGATGCTTTGATTAAAGTTTGTTGTTCCATGGTTTCAAGTTTTCAGAACAAGACGAATATTTATCACTCCTTTATCGAAGGTTTTGCCATGTAGGGCTGACAGTACCGTACGTTTTTTCCATTGCCGCATTTGTATGAGACGTCGAGGAGTAGTACATGTACGTCTCTGACATACCTTCGGCAGGCTTGCTTTGTTAGCCTACACTCTAGCAGTAGTACTAGTATATGCGTGTGGCGGTACGTAGTGCAATACTACTGCAACTGCGTGCCTCTGACCGAAAATAATAATTATAATTCACACGTCATAGATCATGATTTCCATACAAGTTAGCAGGAAATTTCAGTTTTCAAATGCTAGTGAAAGTCTCATTCTACTCAAATTTGACTAGTTTTACCCCTCGGACCAAAGCATTGACCCCGACCCCGAATCTCGATGCATTTCTTACCGTCCTACCCTTTTTTGCAAACAAGCTGCTGGCAGGCATGCAGCGCAAAATCTTAGGTCTCGGTGAACTAAAGATATGACTTTCTCAAAATGTCTACAACTGTAAAGAAATGACTCTTGACCATTGGTCAGTGTGTGAAAACTAGGATCCATCTTGTAAGCACTAGCTAATTAGGAGTTGGAACTTGGACCTCAGATAGGTGCGTCGGCAGTGACGCTAAATAATCTCACTTAGGCCGCTACTAATCAACTGGTACCTTTGCTAGAGGGACCACACAACATGCACATAGCACAACGTCTGAAAAAAAACCTGCGGTTCTGGGATGCACTAGAATACTTCTACTTCTAACATGCTTTTAGAAAAGTTGCCGCGCAACTAGGAATAAGTTATTAGTTTGTTTTCGTTCCATGAAATCTCATTAGTCGATGGCGCATAATTTAGTCTGGTGACCGTACTTTCAGTGTCAGGAAGTTCACGGTTAATATAGACATCTCAATACAATTTTCCAGCATATCTCCCCTGAACCGTATAATATTGCTATTGATCTGCATTGTTTTCCACAACAGTCACTATTGCCCATGATCCTCATGCCTTCTACCTAAAAATATTTAATTTTTCGTGAATTTTGTAATCGTGCCCGCTGATCTAGACCGAGCCTCTAAAACCCTAGATCGAACACAATGCGTGGCTATAAAACCCTTGGATGTGTTCCGTGCATCTCGTGACTTAAAATATCCATGGGTTCATTTAGATGTGCAAGAAGCAATATCCGCCGAATGATTATCTGAGGTTTGTTAACAACATCATGTCAGCTAAAACGAGGCAGCACCACTCCACACGCACAAATACAAAGTACAAAACACAGAAAAGCCTCCAGCGCAGCAGGCGGCACCACCGCTCTCTCTCTCTCTCTCTCTGATCCTTTCCCCTCCGTCCATGCATCCATCCCTTTCCAAGCTTTGTGTACTTTTCCCCGTCCATCCGTCCATCCATCCATCGCCTACAAAAGGTGAATGAAAGGGCAGGCAAGTCCCTGCTCCTACTCATCCCTCACATGTCCTCCCAATTTAACCGAAGCTAGCTAGCTAGCTAGTATACTGTACTAGCTCCGTTCCAGCTCCTCCCATTTCTCATCCCTTGGTACTGGAAGCTGCACTCGGCGTCCAACCCCTAGAAAAGAGCAAACCAAACCCCAAACGGGCAAAAAAATGGTAGGGGAGTTGAAGTGGAGTGGATGCAGCAGCTACTAGCCCCAAGCGCCACAGGGAAAGGAATCCTCCCCATCTTCTTCTTCACTTTGCACCGCATGGGGTCAATGGAGTAGCAGCACTAGTCTCTCTCTCTCTCTCCCTCCCCCATTGCCACCTACTTTCTTCTCCACTGCTCCTACAGGCGTTGGTAAATTTAAAGGTGAGTGAACAGTGGATGCAGAGGGGGAGGTGAGGTGAGGTGGTTCTCCCTCTGGGCAATTATTGCCACCTTTGGAGTTTGGAGTCCTCCAATAGGAGTCTCCTCCTGGGTTGTCTGCAAGTACTGTCCTCCCCTCCCTCCCTCCTCCTTCCTCTCTCTCTCTCTCTGCCCATCTCCAACTTCTGCTCTCCCTCGGGGTTGGTGCTTTCTTCTTCACTCCCTCCCTCCCTTCCACCCACATCCATCGTCGTCTTCGCTTTAAAGCTTAAAACCACTGCAGCAAGCAAGCAAGCTTCCTCACCTCGTCCTTCCCTCCCTCCCCGGTGGGTAGTTTGCCTCCTCCTGGAGTTCTTAATTGCATGCTGTGATCTCTCCCTATCCGTTCCGCTACCTGGCTGCATCCCCTCCCCTTTTCCCTGTCCTGCCCAAGCTTTTGCTTCCAATCAACCCTTGTTTCTGGTGCGCGACTCTAGAGCTCTCCCTGTCTTCAGCTTCTTCTCCTCCTTGGGCGACGAGGAGAGGTCGAGAAGGGTGAGCAGTTCTTGTCCGCGCCGACGAGACGCTACTGTTTCTGTGTACTAGTACGCACGAAAACCCTTTTTAACCCGCCATTTTTTCGATCGTCAGTCGTCGCAGAAGCTCCCCTCCGGCGCAGGCAGGAAATTTCCTGAATCCCGAGAATAAGCACGTACGCGCGTGCGTGGGTTTAGACATGGATTGGGAGCCCAAGATGCCTTCTTGGGACCTCGGCACGGTGGTCGGGCCGAGCGGCGGCGGGGGAGGAGGAGGCGGAGGCGGTGGCGGCGCGCTGGACCTGAAGCTCGGCGCGCCCACGAGCTGGAGGCCGGTCCCGGCGGTGCCACCGGTGCAGCAGCCGGCCTCCGCACCGGCGAAGCGGGCTCGGTCCGGGCAGGGCGCGCAGCAGGCCGTCCCGGTGTGCTCCGTCCAGGGTTGCAACGCCGACCTGTCCCGGGTCCGGGACTACCACCGCCGCCACAAGGTCTGCGAGACGCACGCCAAGACGCCCGTCGTCGCCGTCAACGGCCAGCAGCAGCGCTTCTGCCAGCAGTGCAGCAGGTAAATCCGTCTTCTCCTCCTCCATTTTTCTCCTGCCGAAAACCGACCGTGCATTCTCCGTTAGTAATTTCGTTCCTTCTCCCTGCTCTTTTCGTCTACATTTTAATCCTCTTTAGCAAAGATTATTCCTCGAAATCGCGTGCGAATTTCTGAATTGCTTACCCTTTGGCGCGTTTTAGTTAGAAACCCGGGCGGAAATTTCGGCGTGATTTACAGGAGTTGTTCTGCTACCGTACCATTACGCGTTAATTTAGGGCGACCGTCTAAAACCCTGCTTCGTCGAACGAACAACAGTTCGCTGTCCGCTGGAGCAGTTCCCTGTCTCTTCGCAGTCATGGTTATTTACTTAATCGATGTGCTTGCTCACCTGTTTCCCACTCATAACATTAACCTGTCGAGCACTGTGTGTTCAATCAACCTCACCTAATTAACGATGGTTTTCTGACGCGGAAAGATCATCAAGATGCGGTTTTCTGATGACAAACACTGTAGATGTATGTTCAATCAACTTCACCTAATTAGTCAAAAAACTTTTCCTGATTAAAGTTGGTTTTCTGATGCGAAGAGATGCACTTTTTTTCATCTAAATAAAAGAAAATCGAGGAACCACCTGTAAGAGAGTGATCAGTTACCATGGAGAAGACGACGAAGAAGAATTTACCCTGGACTGGAGACGGATCGATTCTGGGCAGCTATGGTCCCGAATCGCCCAACGTCTGTGTCAAGGAGACAAGCACACACGCGCCACCATTAAGCTGCTGCGCTGCAACCCAACCAACCCGTGCTCCCCTCCCTGGCCCTGCCCTGCCCTAGTGGCCTGGGTGTCTGTCCCTACATCGCACGCAGCGGAGCAGGGCGCGCACACACGGCCGGAACTGGACCTTTCAGGCCGTCGTTCTCACGGGCGGCTCTCCGACTCAGCAATTCCCTCTCCTCTCGCCCTCGTCCTCGTCCTCGGCGGCTGCGTCCCTGTCTCCACCGCTCCCCTGCCGCCGCCCTTGTCGCGACGCGCCCCCACGCTTTCCACATTCTGTGACGGTTTCACAGAGAAAATTCCTCCCAGCCTTGTTCTAGAAGACTTATGGATCTGCACGGTCAACACGAATGATCTACTAGCCGTATTCTTAACAGTTTGTTAAGATTGTGCCCTGGATGTTACGGATAGCGATTAAGCTCGTGCCTAACTCGTGCACTGGGGAGCCTGGAAATTTTTTGTATACTTGGGTAGATCTACGGCATGTGGCTGGAAATCTTACCAGATCGGCGTGACAGTGAACCGGTTTTACAGCTTTTAATAGATTTGGAGTAGGTATTAATTTTGGTGAAATTCAGATTCAGGATGGAGAGTCCTTTTGACATGAGGAAGCTGCCTTTTTTGCAGGTTCCATCTGCTCGTGGAGTTCGACGAGGTGAAGAGGAGCTGCAGGAATCGGCTGGAAGGCCACAACCGCCGCCGCCGGAAGCCGCAGCCGGATCCCCTCAATCCCGCCGGCTTGTTCTCCAATCACCACGGTAATTCCATCAATCCACCGACCCTTCTCCCTAAGATTCTTTTTCAAATCACATGAAAAATAAGCTTGATGAGTAGTAAGTGGTTGATTTGATTTTGTGAGTGCCGACAGAGGCACTGAGACGGAAAGCTGGTATTTTCAGACTCCCATTTTGTCGGAAACGAGAGGAAAATTATGACGCGCTTGACCCATCATGTGCTCTAGTCAGCTTTGGTCTGAAATTGCATCTCCTTTCAGTTATTTTAGACTTTTTCTCGTCTCGGTTGACTGCAAGTACTATCCAGAAAAACACTTCACACGTGCTTTTCCGAGTAGCAGCACAAAGTGTTTTTCATTTCTAAAAATGATGGGACTACTTGAAGTGTTGAACTGTCATTGATGCTGCAAAGACCAAAATAGTTACCGAATCTTGGACTGGAATTTCCAGGAACTTCTTGTGGGATCTAAGTTAGAGAATGTGTACGCCTGAAGTTTCTTCTCAACTTTGGAACAACCGTATACGTATGTGAACACCAATCTCATGAAACTGCTAGTCTACTAGCAAACCCCTATAGTCGAGTAGTAGGATAGATGAAGAAAAAAAAAGAGTAGTAGTAGTACAGTAGGATAGATTCACGAAATACTACCCCTATACTTAACTGTCATTTATTTTCTTCTGCGTATCATTATGGTCGACATACATAACTGTCATGCAGGTTCGCAACACTGACGGATGAACTAACTCTTTGCTTTCCGTCATTTTCGGTGAGCAGGAGTAGCAAGATTTTCGTCCTACCCGCAGATCTTCTCCACTACATCCATGGCGGAGCCCAAGTGGCCCGGAAGCATCGCCGTCAAGATGGAGGCCGACGCGTTCCACGAGCAGTACTACTCGGCCCTCCAACTCAACGGCGGCGCCTCCCTCTTCCACGGCAAGGCGGCCGAGAGGAAGCACTTCCCGTTCCTGACCGACCACGACGAGACGGCTGCGTTCGGCTGCCAGCAGCCCTTCACCATCACCCATTCCTCGGAAAGCAGCAGCAACAGCAACGGCAAGACGATGTTCGCCCACGACGGGGGACCGGATCACAGCTGTGCTCTCTCTCTTCTGTCAGACAAACCAACACCGGCGCAGATGATGATCCCAGCGGCGGAGGCGCAGCATCTTGGTAGCGGCGGTGGCGGCGTAGCGATGCAGTACGGTGGTGGTAGGATGGCGCGGCTGCCCAACGACGGCGACGTCTCTCTCACTGGGCTGTCTTATGTGAGTTTGGCCAACAAGGGCGCGCCCGTCTTGCCCACATCTACCAGATCACAACACACTGCCACTGCTGTTACTACCAGCCCAGCTGCAGCCCAGCTACAACAATACCATAGCTACTACCACCAACTGAGTGCTGATCAAGGAAACTCAGATGCAGGTGGCATGCAGGCCCTTCCCTTCTCATCGTGGTAGTTCTCCCTCAAGATCAACCCGATCCTAGGCAGTTTGTGTTGATCATCAGTTACCAAGTATGCAACCCCTGATAATAGTAGTCGTGATTATGATCCTGAAAACATCACCAAGATGCTGCTCATTTTCCAACTTCTCCTGATTCTTCTAACCTATGAAAAATCCCCTCTACTTATGGTTCAGAATTGCATCTACAATTCTATTTTGTGTTGGTTGGCTTGTTCATTTTGGCCATGCACTTGCTTGGTAGGGCTACATCAGTAGAAACAGCACCTGAAGACTTAATTGTACTAAACAGTCAGATTCATTAGCGTTACATGATGGATGTCATTGACTATTTTTAGTCATATCCAGCTGCTTGTTTGTCACATGTTGTATACATCCGTAGAGATATTATTCAGGGACAGTAGTTAGCTTATTGAGGATTCTGGACCACTTCCGTTGCCGCTCCTCTGGAGAGGAAGACAAGTTCAGATTCAGATAGGAATTGTTCCTTTTTATTCAAGAACAGTTAAGGTCGTATTAAGGATGTACTATTCGACATGAAGTTCAAGGGAGGTGATGACTTGAGATTGATGTGCCTTTTTTGTAGCTGCACAGTAGATTATCCAACTGCGCGTGTTCTATAAATTTTCACAAAGAATGTAGAAGGCGGTTAGCAACTACTCTAAAACAAGACGCCAGACCTCAAAAACTAAGTACTCCCTCCGTCCCAAAATAAGTGACGTGGATTTGTCTAGATTCACATGTATCTATACAAGTCACTTATTTTGGGACGGAGGGAGTAAAACAAAGATGCAAACGGCAGTTGCATGCTTTTATAAGCCATCCCTAAGGCCATATATTGTGGGAGAGTCATGTGACCTTTAAATATCTTCCTATGTAAGATTGAATAGAATTGTAACTTGTATTGATTTGATCAAGGGTACATGGTTTATATATTACATGAGCCAACCGAACTTAAGAGTCCTAAACCAACTGTAATACATGTTTATCTAATATCCCCCTGCAGTGTCGACGTCGGGCACCACAATGTTGAGACTGGATCGAATGTCAGTAAACTTCACCGAGAGCCACCTTCTCACGGTCAAAGTGAATGTCGATCTTGATATGCTTGGTACGGCGATGCTGGACTGGATTGGAGATATTGTCACAGTAGACAATAGTAGCTCTCGACTAGCAGTTGTCGAAGCCAAACTATTTCAGCAACGGAATGGGCCACCGATCTATACTCTGCTTCAGCTGAAGACCTGAAAACTGTAACCTGCCTTTAAGAAGACCAAGAAACAAGATTATCACCCAAATAAACACAAAAGTCAGATGTGGATCGTCGAGTATCTAGACATCTCGTCCAGTCTGCATCAGAATAAACTATCAAGCTTGTTGGAGAGGAAGAGTTGATAGGTAAACCATGGTCGAGAGTGCCTTTGAGATATCGAAAAATTCTTTTAATATGAGCAAGGTGAGGAGAACGGGGATCATGCATATAGAGACATGCTTGTTGAACAGAATAGGAGATATCAGGGCGAGTTAGAGTCGCATATTGTAGCGCACCAGCAAGACTGTGATAGAAGGTAGGATCAGAAAGAGGATCACCATCAGCAGAAAATTTAGAACCTAGTTCAGCAGGTGTGCGACAAGGCTGGCAATCGGACATACCAGCATGCGAGCGAATATCCATAGTATACTGGCGCTGAGAGAGAAAAAGAGTAGTAGAGGTGCGGGAAGCAGAAAATCCAAAAAAATGATGAAGGGGACCCAAGCCTGTCATAGAGAATTCACGATGAAGAGAAGTAATGATGTGTGTCAAGAAAGAGTCGGAGGAGGCGATTAAAATGATATCATCAACATAGAGTAAGAGATATACGGTGTGTTCAGAAGAGTGAAAAATAAAGAGGGAAGAATCAGGCTTGGAAGGAGAAAAACCGATGGACTGAATAAAAGCGGCAAATCTTTGAAACCATGCCTGAGGGGCCTGCTTGAGACCATATAGAGATTTGTGAAGAAGACAAACAAGGTTAGGAGAAGATGAATCCACAAAGCCAGAGGGTTGTTGACAATAAACTGTTTCATTGAGTGTACCATGGAGAAAAGCATTTTTAACATCTAATTGACGAATGGGCCAAGAGGAATAAACATCGAGACCGAGAACGACACGAATAGTGGTTGGGTTGACAACCGGAGAGAAGATGTCATCAAAATCAATGACAGGTTGTTGAGAGAAGCCTCGACAGACCCATCAAGCCTTATAACATGCAAGAGTACCATCAGAATGATATTTGTGTCGAAAAATCCATTTGCCCGAAACAACATTTGCACCTGGTGGTTTGGAAACTACAGACCAAGTGTTATTTTGAATAAGAGCATCAAACTCATCACGTATAGCCGCATGCCAGATATGATCTAGAAGAGCATATTTGTAAGTTGTGGTAGTTGGAGAAATAGCAGGCATGGCAGTCAAATTAAGTTTCCGAGTTGGGAGATGAAAGCCTCGTTTGCCATGCGTGTGCATGTCATGATCAGTATCAGGAATCAGAACGAGAACAACATGAGGAGGGATTGATGGGGAAGAGTTGGGCGTGGCAGGAGAGTCTGCCGTGGGTGAGGGTTCGGGCGTGTGTGATGTGGCGGCAGGGCTGGCTGGCGGAGGGGCGGCCGCGGAGGGGCGGCCGCGGCAGGGCTGGGAGGCGGAGAGGCGGCCGCGGTAGAGAAATCGGGCAGAAGTGCTGTCGTAGTAGAGAAATCTGGCAAAAACGTTGTTGCGGCAGGAATAATGGCAAAACTTGTTTTTGGTGGTGTGGGTGCAGGCAGGATAGGGGATAAAGACACAACTGCATATGGGAACGTGTGCTCATCAAAGGTGACATGGCGAGAAAGAAGAACATGGCAAGAGAATGGGTCAAAACATCGATAGCCCTTATGATCATTAGAAAGAACAAGGTGAATACATGGCAACGAGTGAGGGTCGAGTTTGTGAGTGGTGGTGCAGGTAATGTTAGGAAAGCATAAACAACCAAAAACACGAAGCGATGAATAGTCAGGATGTTCAAGAAAAAGGGATTGAAAAGGACTGTAGCGAGGATAAGTTTTAGTGGGACGGATATTTAGGAGAAAAGTGGTGGTACGAAGGGCTTTGGCCCAAAAGCAAGGAGGAAGTGAGGATTGGAGTAGTAAGGTGCAAAGAATACCATTGATGGAGTGAAAAGATCATTCAGCTTTGCTGTTTTGAGGAGAAGTGTAGGGGAAAGAAAAGCGCAGGAGAATGCCATGGGAGAGAAAGAAATTGCGGTTGCTATTGTTATCAAATTCACGTCCATTTTCACATTGAATAAACCAAATTGGGAGACCAAATTGGGTGCGCACATATTGTTGAAATTTACTATAGATGGTGTGGACGTCGGATTTAGCACGTAGAGAAAAGGTCCATATGTAATGGGAATAATCATCAAGAATAACAAGGTAGTACTTGAAACCGGACAAACTAGGAACTGGAGATGCCCAAAGATCATAATGCAATAATTCAAACGGAAAAGAGCTAACAGTAGTGGATGTGCCAAAAGATAATCTAACATGTTTGCCACATTGACAGGCATTACAAACTAACAAGCCATGAGAGGGGGAGCTAGGGATACAAAATTCTTGAAGCATAGACGACAAAGTATGTTTATTCGGATGACCAAGACGACGATGACATAAGGAGACGGAGGTGATCATGGCGCGGGGTGTAGATGTAGAGGCTCCGTGAAGTGTACAAAGATCCCCCGTGCTATTGTAGCGAGCGAGAACCTCTCCCGTTTTCAAATCCTTCACAGACAAACCAAAATGGTCAAAAGCCAGAATAACCTGATTATCAATGGTGAATTATCGGACAAAAATAAGATTTTTGATTAAGGAGGGGACAACAAGAATATTTCAGAGAAGAAAATTGGTAGAGGCATGGGGTTTGGAAGAGTGGCCGGTGCAAGAAACATGAATACTGGATCCATCACCAATGGTGATTGAAGAATAGGCCGATGGAAAACAAGTTGACAGAAAATCCATATTCAAAGACATGTGCGAGGAAGCGCCAGAATCAAAAATCCAATCTGTACCTTCATTGTTCATGGTGAAGTTGTTCATGGCAGAGATGAAGGCTGCCTGGTCCCAGCTTGGTGGTGCGGAGGAGGAGGATACATGCGTGGTTGATGGTGTGGGGGTGTACGGGAGAGCCGGTGGTGCGCCATATGCGTACGGCGTTGGAGATTAGCTCGACGGAGGAGCACTGTATCCGGGCGGAGGACCATATCCAGGAGCCATGGCGGTGTTGACCTGAGGAGGAGGCCAACCAAGGATGCCCGGGGAGCTAGTGGAGGGACAAAGGCTAGGATCCCAAGCACCAGAGTAAGCAGGAGGAGCACCATAGGGGGACAACGGAGTCCATGACATAGGCCATGCCTGGACAAGACCAGTCCAAGGATCATGCTGAGGTCGCCATGCTGGGGAAGTAGTAGCCGTGAGCTGTGGGTTTGTTGTTGGCGACGGAGCAGTAGGGCAGGGTTGCGGTGGACGATACACTGGGTTTTTGTCGCGATAGTTTGGACTTGGGAGCCATCCTGAAGGGGGTTGCACAGTCGCTGGAGCTGGAGGTGTCAGAGTAGCAGCAGGAGGTCGTGGGGTCATGGTCGCCTGAAACACGTGAGCCGTACGAAATGACTTGCATGCATGATTCATCGCCTCAAGCTCCAAGATGGAGCGGACCTCGGCGAAGGTGGGGTAGGGGCGCATCAGCAGGATGAAGGAAACTTGTTTATGGAATTGCTTACTAAGGCCAACGAGGATGGCGTTGATGAGAGTGCGATCGTCCATGCGATCGCCAAGCTCACGCAGTTCGTCGCCAATGGCCTTGATCCGCTAGCAGAAGACGGTGACGGTGGCATCACCCTGGGTAGTAGTGTGGATCTCGGTGTGGAGAGCTTTGATACGGGCATGGCAGTTGTCCTAGAAGAGTTGCTGGAGAGCGACCCAAAGTTCAGTAGCAGTAGCATCGTCATGGGAGACGAGGTTGAAGAGCTCGATAGAGATGCGGGTGTTGATCCATTGGATGATCACGAGATCTTCCTTGAGCCATCGTGGATCATGTGGGCTAGGAGCCGCAGTTGGATCGATATGATCACGGAGACCACACCGACCTAGATGAATATGAAAGAGGCGGCGCCGGTGGTAGTAATTGTGCAAGACAAGATCGAGGGTGATGGGGATGAAGGACGATATGTCGGTGATGGTGTCGGCAAGAGAAATTGTGGGAGTTTGGAGAGTGGGGATTTGGGAGGGGAGAATTTGTTGGGTAGAAGAAGAAGAGAGGTTAGGGTAGAAAGCATCAGCGCAGCGAGCCTCGGCACCGTGAAGAGAGGCTTCGATGGCGGCGGTAGAGGTGTTGGCGGAGGCACCATATAGGGGCGGAAAACCTAGGCGCCTGATACCATGTAAGATTGAATAGAATTGTAACTTGTATTGATTTGATCAAGGGTACAATGTTTATATATTACATGAGACAACCGGCCAGGCTAAACCGACTTAAGAGTCCTAAACCAACTCTAATACATATTTATCTAATATCCTACACCTGAAGATATCGTCCTACAAAATTTAGAGGAGCAAAATGGCTCCCTAAAAGTTAGAGGAGTAAAAATACTCCTCTAACCAAAAGTGGTTCCTAACTGATCTCTAATAGTTAGAGGAGTAAAACCACCGATCACTGCAAAATTTACTCAATTTCGACCGATTTTTGGACACTTCGAACCAAATATGAAACATAGTACTTCATTTCACTTAATTTGTACACATTTACAACCAAAAGTTGGTCGAATTTCAATTAATTCGATCGGATTTCACCTAAAACTAACCTAATCCTCATCCCAGACGAAGGAGGAGTCACTATCGAGGTCGATGACCATCATCGCCGTCGATGGTCCCATACCATCGCTGAGGTCCTCCTCCTTCACCCTCGTCGGCGCCAGCACTACCGATGGCCCCGCATCATCGGCGACCTCCTTTGTCATCCTCGTCGCATCCGCCTTCCTCTTCGCCTCGGCAAATGCCTCGAGCCGGCTCCGTTCCTCCTCGATGAGCTCAAGGTTGAGGCCGATGACCTGCTCCGCCATCTCCTCGTCGCTCCGCCTCTAGGCGCTCACGGGCCTCTCAGAGACAAATCGTAGGCCAGCCGGATCTAGGTCTGACAAAGCTCCTCCCGCCTCGAGCGGGAAGTTGAGATCACCACACCCCAACCCGTGGAGTTTGATGTTATTCATGTCATACGCACATGCCGCCTACTCCACCGACTGGAAATTGCCGATCCACACCTTCTGGTGAGTGTTCTGGTCGGTGATTTCAGCCACCTACGAGCCCCATGTCCGCTGCCGCACGTCGTGATAGACCGGCGTCAGCGGCACAGGCAGGCTGAGGGTACTGGTGGAGCGGAGGGGCTGCCGCAGGCGCTTGGGTGGCACCAATCGCAGAGGGGAACAGCTGCAGAAAGAAGAAGCAACATGTGGGTGCGGCGGGGGGAGGCTGCAGTGCCGGCGAGCGCTGGGAATGGGCGGTTGAGACAGCCGGTGAGAAGATCCGGCCATCGCGGGGCTCCGCTGATGGCTAGGGTGGCGGCAGGGGGCGTTGGTGGTCACCGGAGGTGGAGGAGAGGCCGAGGAGGAGGACAGTGTGGACGCGAAAAGGACAAGGAATCTTTTACTCCTCCACCGCTCGGAGGAGTAAAAATAGGAGTCAGGGAGGCTGACTCCTAGAATTTTTGCTCCACTAGACGTTATAGGAGTTCGGTTAGGTACCGGTTAGAGGAGTAAAAGGGAATCTTTTATTCTTCTAACCGGTTTTTATACATCGGTTAGAGATGCCCTTAGGGCTAAACAACCTGAAGATGTAATTGTCCCTTGTATTCCACATAACCCAAGTTACAAGGGTTAGTGTATCTCATTCCCTAAGCCGAGGAACATAGATATTTGTTGAAATATATTGACTTACCGCTTTCCATCAATTCAGACTTTTTGTTGAGTTGGCTGTCAATTGTTTTTTCCTAAGATTATGTGATTTCTGGTTTTCAAAGCAGCAGTAACACATATCACAAAAGTGTAATCAGGCTCTAATAGTATTTTTTTCTTTTGCAAGTGTAACCAGAAGTAAAGACCTTATGATTTTGCTGACAGCAGGATTTCCATTTAAAGCTGGGCATACCCAGAGTCACCCATGAAAGATTATAAGCCTTGGAGAAACTAAAATAGTGGACCTGTGAAAGCTAGCCACAGATTGCACTTTTCATTAGATGGCAATCCTTCAAGTGGGATTGTGGCGGATCATGCTGCCAACTTTTTTCTTTGTTTTGTAATGTAAAGGGATTTTGTTGCTCCCCCGGTCTGTCGACCAAATGATGCTACCAAGTATTGAAGTGCCATCAAGCAAACAAAGTTGTTCAGCTAACCATGTAAGACTGTTTCTGGTTAAACTGGAGGTGCTTCTGGAGTTATATATATGGAGCAAATCCACCCAGTAGAGTCCGGCTTGATGTTCAGCTGTTTACTTTTGTAATAATTTTAAATGATGAACTTTTAATAAATTGTTGTGTGCATCAACCGAGGCAGGGGGGTTTTCGCTCCTCTTTTCGGAAAAAAGGTAAAATGTTCCAACAAAGAATATTTCTTGATGCAAAAAAAGAAGAAGAGAATTTTCTTCACAAGGATATCACACAAACTCCACCGGAGGATCATATTCATACCCCAGCATGGTTTCAGAAATGGGAATACTACTATTATCATCCATTCCACAGTTATGGTCAAACTTAAGTTCACAAAAGGAGAGAAAAGTAAGTACATATGTATATACTACCTAGATTCATGGCTTCCCATGAGACGTTCCATCAAATATAAAACCTCTCCCGGAGCCTGGGGCATGACCAACCGACTGACCAAGCTTAGATCTTCATCTTCTGTTCGTTCTTGAAGCGCTCCCGGACGGACAGGATGAAGGCCGTGGCCCTCTCGTCGACGTCTGCGCCGCCATAGGCGCCCCTCGTCGTAGCGTCGATGGCAGGAGCAGGGTACCTGGGCTGGTAGGCGTGCGCCGTAACGGTCGGAGCAGACTTGGTCTGGGGTGCTTTGCCTCCGGCGTACTTGGAGTAAGCTGTCACCACCTTCCCCTTGATCGCTCGGACGCCGCTCTTCATGCTTCCCTCCATCTGGATCAGTACTAGTGTGCTTGTTTCTGCCTAGCTTGTTTTGTGTGTGTGCCTTGTGCACTTGTGCTTTGCTTTGCGATGCTGGTGTATCAAGGGAGGTAGCGGCCTATTTATACTGGTCTGGTGTGAGAGATAGGAAGACCATTCTAATTCCATGTCACATCTTGGCATTTTGATTCCAATGGATAATGAGCATGCGTGCACCCAAGAAATTGCAGCTCTGGCGAAATGAATCTTGCTAGGTGTCACCGCCAGGAGATTCCCATGCTCCAAGGGGGCCAGCGGTAAGTGACGGAATGAGAGGTCGTAAAGCTGTTCTGCAGCTGCAAGATTGCATCTAGTGCGCCATGACAGTTATATTCGGTCGGTCTTGTGATAAATTCTCCATTATGCACCAGCACATGCCTGCCAAGTTTCTTTGCTCTCTTGTCCTTTCTGAATCAGCAAAAGATCCATCTCAAGAAAAAAGATCGCTCCGGATATCCTCTGTACTACGAATGTTATCCTCATCAGGTTCCTGATTCCTCTCTATCCTTTTGAATCATCAGTCACCTCGCGCTGTTGGTGGTGGTTCCGTGTATCTATCTAAGCTATTCGTTTACAGGTAGAGGGGTCGAGGTGGGTTATGCCGAGGGTTGCATATTCAAAGTCACTCTCTTCCCGTCTTCAAATACAATCGCCGATGTAGTGATACCTTGTACAGTATCAAAATTTTGCTTCGATCGCCGATGTAATGGTGCCTTGTATCTATGTATTTGCTTCGGTCATGATACACGGGTTTTTGCACACAAATATTGGCAACTTGTTGTCTATGTTAAAGACCACTTTGCCTGGATGACGGTTGAGAAGACCGTCGAGGAGGCGCTCCAACAAGACCCTATGAGATGTCGTTGTTGCTGTTTTTTTTGCGAAAATTTCACCGATCTGTTAATAATCATCAACAGTAGTACAAAGAGACCTAAAAGTAATAAAAATTATAAATAGGTCAGTGAACTACCTAGTGAAGACTACAAATACTAGCATGAGCTGAAGGCGCGCCGTCGTCCTCGTCCCTCCATCACTGGAGCCGGGCAAAGCTTGACGCAATAGAGCTTGTTGTAGTAGACAGACGGGAAGCACTAAAGCAGCAACCATTGCCAATAATGACATTGGTAGATTGGAAGAAACTGACCTGAAATTAACACGAAAAATGACTAGATCTAGATTACATGGAGTTTGCTCAAGGTAGCACATCTGATATTTAAACATCATGTTAAAGTACCTAAGGTTATACTCTATTTATTCTTAGTTCTAGATTACATGGAGTTTTCCCTTTCTAGAGGAGTATGAGTGAGTTGCATCATCTTTATATTAGAATGTGATGTCCATATGAATGATAGTCAAACAAATAATGATTTGTTAGTGCTATTATATCATTTCTGAGCAGTTTTATCACACCACACTTTATTAGAGTGTAGACAAGTGAACCCATGAACCTCGATCCATATTTTATTATAAGAAACCATTTTACTTACTTTTACAGTCTTTTATGTTTTCTGCAAAAATTAAATCCAAAAATCCAAAAATACTTTTACTCTGTGCAAGCATAAATAAAAACCCAAAAATAACTTTACTTTATTGTTTTTATTGTCATGTTCTAGTTATGGAATACTTTACTATTTATTTAATTTATTGTTTAATTTATGTTTTACTAATACGAAACCTTGTTTTTACAACCACACGGTGGTGTTAGGGGGAAAAGAAAAAAAACTCTATGTTTTAGGTTGCTAGAAGAGGCTAGAAAAAGATTGTAGCCTTAGATCCTCGAGAGTTCGATATAAACCCTCGAGTCACTCTTGTGGGAAAAATTGCACTTCTACATCACTCTACACTTGGAGTTCCAATGAGTTAGCATTCCTAGAGCTGGTGTCATCGAGAACATTGGTAGTGCCTGGATACATCCCACGACATCATCAGGAAGGTTGGTGCCGAGAAAAATTTCTAAGATCCTCGTGATCTATATTTGCGGTTCATCCCCTTCTTCTCTTATGTATCCATTCTAATCTATGGAGATAAGAAGTGTATCATGGTTTGGTTGAGCACTGATTTGACATCTCCTAGAAGGTTAGGTGTCATAACTATCGAGCTTCCAAGGTGTGGACTTGCCAAGGTTCTCGTGAGCATCCAAGGTATGGATTGGCCACTAAGAGGTCTAGATATCATCTATCAAAGTTTTTCCCATACTGATCGGATGGGGCCAGAGGGGAGGAAATTGCACAAACCACCACCTATTGTTGTCATAGTTGCACAAAACATCAACTTTACTTGTTTTTTGCACAAACCATCAACTATTGGTGTAACAGGTTGCACACAGGTCCAAATTCATATTAAGTGGATTAACCACTGATGATTGGGCCCCACGATGTGAGGATGTGGCATCCATGTGTCATTATCTAGTGTGTTTTTCAAACTTTATACAAAAATATGAAAAAATTCAATAATTAAACAAAATTCTTTCAAACATTTCTTGATTAGTTAGTTTATAGGGCAATTTATATTATTTCAGTTAGTGTAAGTTTTTTATTTATTTTAAGAATTTGAAAACAACACATTGCGTTGACGCCACACTATCACTACCTCGTTGACCCTGGTCGTGATATTTGCAATTAAGCAACCTAATATATGATTTGGACCTACATGCAACGAATTACACCAATAGTTGGTGGTATGTGCAAAAAACAAGTAAAAGTAGTGTTTTGTGCAACTACGACAGCAATAAGTGGTGGTTTTCGCAATTTCCTCGGCCAGAGGGCTCTCGCTAATAGAGAATAGGTTTTGGTTATTAGCAAGTGATATCTATTGAACCTAGGTGCATGTGTGCATGGGATCTCCCAACAGAGATGTAGAACGAGTGTCGAGGGCTCAAACTATAGGAAACAGATCAATTCCCTTGCTTCCTTATTTTTGCTTTCCACCTATGTTTGATCATGTTATCCTGTCTTGGTCACTATTCTTAGCATGATCTTTACTATCCTCATCATGATGTATAAATATCCTGGCAATGGTTTATTACTATCCCTCTCATGATATTTTACTATCATCATCATGACTCGTTGGTGTATCCCTAAAATTTGTTATCCCTACTACTATTTGATTTGTCTATCCCCTTAACTATATGTTTGTGTCGTTTGTTCTTATCATGTTACCTTGCTATCTTCTCAAGGAATCGGATCTGTTGTATGTTTGACCTTATCTTGTTTCGGATATGCTTTTGAATCTTTTATGTTATCATGTTTCGTCATCTACTACTTTAAAAATATTCATCATGATGAGTGATCTGTAATTTCTTGAAGAATCCATTTTCACACGCAATCTTCCTAAAGGTTAGTTAACATGTGTACTGCATGAGTACTTTGATCTGCTTCAAGCTTCTATTTATCTGTTTACTACTAGATCAATGTATGATTTCCTTGAAGCATATGCTTCATCTATTTATCTGGTTGACGCATTTACTTCTCATATTTTTCCACCATCATGTATGCTTTGCTTCATCTAGTGTATATATGTTACTTGCTTCATCATGTGCTTGCGATGCTATGTTCCTCAATCTATTATTTACTACAAGTACTCTATTCTTTCGTGCAATATGTTTTATCTTGCAGCAATTTGCATGAACTCCTATTCACCCCACTATTAATCATATTTTGATCTTTTATCGTCGAAGTTTGCTAGATCCTCTATACTGACCATGCATCTATGACCATGGGATAATATCTTATTAGCATCCTCGATCTTGCGCCGCCCAGTGTGGGATAGAGATCCTTCATCGTCTTGAGGTTCTCACATATCAGGGGTTGCTACCAGAGACCGTCTAGGGTTGTCTGCCCTGCAATCGAATCCACCAAAGGAATCATCTTGTGCCTAGGTCATCCCGTGGTAGCTATCCTGCCAGTAGCTTCCCCTTCACGGTAGCCGTTTTGATAGATTTCACTATTGTGGCCATGTTTTTCCTCCTGCGCTGCTTAGAAGGTAGATTTTTCTCCATGGCAATCGATTCCATTTTCTTGGTGGACTTTTCACTATAATATTCTACTATGACAAGTGGGTGTTGCGATGGCTTAGTTGGCGTCACCAACATTGCTGGAGTTCTTGGGGTGTACTCTAGTGCATAGGTGTGTGCCAATGGAGTTCCATGAGGTTCTTGATTGTCGTCGTGATGGTTCTTATGACCACCATCATGATCTACATCATGATCATACACAACATCAAAAATATGATTCGATCTTAACACCTCCATTGCAAATGATATGCCCCATGCCCAAGCCTTATCTTAATTGAACACCATGTCTTGAGTGAATTGGTATTTCTTTGTTGTTAGGTTGTATACCCTATAAGACTTCGAGCCCGTATCATATCCGATCATCACCATTGATGACTGCAAGAGCACATGCACAAAGTAGTTATTTTCAGAGTAAGAGTATCGAACCACGGAGACTATTTGGTAGAGGTCCTTATGTCTCTCGTTACCTTTTACCAAGGGATACTTGGAAGCTGTCTTTGATTCCAGGCCAAGGTGTTTTTAGAGATTTGTGTTTGTGTGTGAAAGATTAAAGACTTAAAACTAAAGGGTGCAAACAAGAGACAGTCCCGATGTAAAATGTAATGAAAGTGCAAGAGGGATAAAGTGTTCTTAGGGAATGTAGGATCCACCACTAGCATTGTTATTATTCATAATTAAGATGAATCTATATCGTCCTTCATGCGCATGTATGGGAAGACCTCCATAATAAGATCATCACTGAAGGCCATATGTTATTTCATCCCTAATAACCACTACAACAATCATAAGAAATCCACTCCGATCAATCACAATTAAGGGTTTCCCCATGGATATTGATATGAGTTTAGTGAATCCCTTCTAATCCCCGTTACCCACATGAATAGCACACCGACACGTTATTTCACCTAGCACCGTACGCACTACCATATGATAAATAGTAGTTCCATCTCTAGTCCCGAAGGCAAATATTACATGGTGCACTTTATATAATATCTAGAAAGAAAACTAATACATGCTCCTAAACGGAAATTATAGATCATATTTATTTCACTTTATAATTTTGCTAGGGTTTCTCCATCTCCCCAAGAACAAGATAAACTAATCACACATAGAGTCAATCAACAACATCATCATGGATATATGAAGTGAATACGAGTAGATGGATGATAACAAGTGCAAATCCATAATAGTAATTGGAATTACAACAAGATGGGGGTAAATGAGATGAGGATGGTAATGGTGATGAAGATGCATCAGTTGATGATGATGGGGATGTGGCCCTGGCTTCCGATGATCTGTGTAGCAGCAAGGATGATGCCCTCTGCAAGTTCCCCCTCTAAATCCCTTCTGGGGTGAGGTTTCTGCGAGTTTTGGTGTGTCTGAATGTCAGATCTCAGATTTGTATTCGCGTGGTGAGAGTATTTGATGAGACGAAGCAGCTGATGGTACGGGTACACGATATGGGCAAGGTATGACCGTAACGATGATCGTTAAACTTTTGGAGCTCCTTTCCGTAGTTCGTTTTCTCCCAGATGCGTGGTAAATCATAATAATGACTTTTATTACTTAAAAATATCATATTTTCGTCCAACATGACATCTCAAAGTGATATGTTCATAAATTCTTTAATATTTTGGGATCATTTGGAAACATGCATAAAAGGTGCACACGAGCACCATAAAATACCAAAATCCTACTACTACTCATGTAAAAACATAAGTTAAAAATGCTTCAAAATTACACTCATCAACCATCACTAATAAGCCACCATATTCACATGCATGACACAACCAAAAGTGTGAAGATGATACATTGTAGGTTCACACACATACCATGCCTCAAACAGAGTCATGCCAACAACACTCGTCGTCGAGGCTTCAATAAGTGCACCTCTGTTGTCACCGCTTATCCCCATAATCTTCCTGGTTTACCTTTTCTCTTCAACATGCTTTGATCCATGGTTACCTGTTTGCTACCTCCTCTCTACCACACCATTTTGTTGTGGAAAGTATGGTGTGGTAAGATAATTATTGATGATCCCGTGCAACTCACATAACATGGTGAATTATTTTGATGTGAACTCATCCCCTATCTATAAGTAAGGATTTCATCTTGCCTTCTGCTTTGACCTATAATGCGGTATTTGTAAACTTGAAGGCTTGCAACACTTGATTCTTGATCTTCAATAGTAAAATCCATATGAAACAATTGAAATCATCAACTACTTGTTTTTGTGTGTAATTGGGCCACACAAGTCAGCATGGACTAGTGTGGGTAGTTTGGTTGCCCTTTACACCGCTTCACATAGGAACAATGCCCTTCGATTGCTTCCCAATTAGACACCCCAATGATTGGAAGTTAAGGAGTCCATATCGTGCATGCCACTTCCATGGTGTGTCCTCGGAACTTAACAATAAACACAATGGATTAGACATGTCAAGTTTCAAGATATAAATATAGTTCGGTTGTATTTTCACATGCATTCTTTGCCGATTATAGACCCACAAGTATCCATACTCCAAAACCATCCAATATTAAAATTGATGATATCATGGTTGAAGGAAACTTGCAAACGATAATACTCACTACAAAAATACTCCTCGTGCCCAGCACTTTTTAGGGGAGGCACAAGCAAAAAGTACATGTAAAAGTTGGTTATGCAGCAGATGAGCATTGGTGGCACCAAAAATTTATGGTGCGGCTTTTATCGTTGCTATTGTGTGATTTGCGACGCCTATATGCGTTGCAATCCACATTTGTCGGGTCCCACCACCGATTTCCCTATTCCCACCCCGCTTTTCGTTGCTCCCAACACTCTTTTCGCTGGTCCCACTCAGATTCCAAATGGTCCCTCCTGAAATTAGCCTGGCATGTCCCTACATAGGAAAATATCCCTCTTCCCCTTTTCTAAATTCGTCACCCTGTGTTGTCGGCCTCCGCCCCTCCATCATACATCACCAACGTTGCCGAGGTCTGTCAATTCTTAAGTGAATAATATGCTTTATTTCCATCATCCCCCTTGTGTTTACTACCTACATTTGTGCCTTGGACATGACTCTGTTCCCATCGTTTTCCCATGTGTTAGATGGCATGACGAGGGAATATAAGGGCTTCTTCGTAGCAGCAAGGAGCCCCGGCTTTAATACCGGATTTTGAACAACGAAGATTGGAAACCATATAAACGAAAAATGAAAATATTAGTGATTTTTTTGCACACAGGTTCCTTATACAAACATCCTCTCACGAGGAACAAGTTGTTCTTGGAGAAAACAATATTAGATATGATGTGTGCATACGTGTCTAATTGTAGTTCTACCATTACTGATTTACCCTTAAATTCTACTATTTCCATTACTAATTTACCCTTCAATTTCACTTACAGCCTGGCAGACCAAATGAGCCCAAGGATGAAGGCAAAGATCCTTTGTTTGAACAAGGATCAAGAGTTGAAGAAGAGGATGAAGAGGTAGAGGAATACGAACAATAGGATAGGACCAATGATGACAACAATGGGATGAAAGTGGAACTAATAATGAGGATGAGCATGAGGAAGAGGCATGGGCGAACACACACGAAGAGGAAAACGAAGGTACATAGTGCTAACTGAATTTTTTTAGTGTATAGTGCCACCTGAATTTTAGTGCATAGTGCTAACTGAATTATAGTGTGCAAATTGAGCTACATACACATAACATAGCTTCGTACCCTGAGTTTCATGTCTACATCCTTGACACATGTAGTGCGAGTAATGAATGGGAGGAACGTGAGGGGTCCTACTAAGATGTGAGGGGTCCTACTAAGATGAGATCAATAACAAGGAATAATGGGAGATCAAAAGTTTACGTCAAATTCAACAAATTAGGCCAGCCTTATAGGCTTGCTATGACCAACTTTGCCAACTATATTGCCTACCTGGAAAAAAAAGTGACATATCCTTCAGGTGTACAGATTGGAGGAAAGCTGACCAAAAGCTGAAGGTATGGGATGTAATGAACGTAATCAATATTTTCTCCATTAACACTTCTCGCTATATTTACATCGGTCTTATTTATCCTGACACATCTTTCTCAAAATTCATAAATATTTCGATATTGATCCTTTGTGTAAAGATTGCGCGATGAGGTTAGCTAAAAAGAAACTGTATGATTTTAAAAGCACGCTCAAGAAGATATATTTCAAACCTGACTTGACTATTGATAAGAATATTGCCAATGGTTGTGGAGATAGAATGTCACACATTGATTGGGCAACGTTGTGTCAGTATTGGAGCTTGGAATCTACCAAGGAAAAAGCTCGAAAGAATTCAGAAAACTATGCTAATCAAACAAATACCCGTCATACTTTTGGATCAAGGAGTTTTGCTAGGGAGAGGTACATAGGGGTGAGTATCATCTAAGTTGTCTACGTATACTTGGTACTCATTTTCTGAATGTTTACATAAGTTTTTTTGCTTGATATCCTCTTTCTCAATGTTTACATCTTTGATTAGGAGAAAGCTCATAGTCATTCAATTACAAGAGCTGAATTGTATAGAGCCACGCATGATGAAAGACAACATACCTATTGATGAAGTAGATGAGAGAAATATTATAAGTTATTATTCACTATCTTCGAACATACGCTGTATATATGTGATGCTTAATGCTAGTATAAACAATATTCTAGGGCAATATGCAAAGAGAATTTCTAATTAATCCAGACCTTGAGTACATAGATATTGAATAAGGTGACCTTTATGCTTGCACCTTTCCAAAATATACAATAGGAAGAGCTCATGGATTGGGGTTCTTTCCTCATGCGTGCAAGGTGGTTGAGATTGCAAGAGCATATGCATGGTGTAAAGAAATAACAGAAGATAATTGTGAGCTTAGGGCGTCTAATGTCATTCATATCGCTAGGTTGGATGCACAGGAGGAAATAATGAATGCAATGAAGAAGAAGTTGTATAGTCAAGAAATTTCTGCTAACCAATCTTGCATAACAGGGCAGATCACTAGTCAAACAGAAGCTAGTGTGCAATCATCTCTTCGAAGAATGTATCAATATCTATAATATATCCCAATTGTGGCACTTTCTGATGCATAGCTCTCAGAATTTCTGAAGTGGTACCTCACTCTGTGCTATCTCCACGTGGTGTTGTAATTACTCTCCCATCAAGTGTAAGAAGTGCTCAAGTTGTTCCTCATTCTATGCTAGCTCATATTGTGGTAGCTACCAGAAGCATTCAAACTCTTCATCCTAATCTTGTATTGCCGACTCATGTTGATGTTGTTCTTACTCCAACAGAAGCTGCTCGTGATCTGACTCCAATTGATGTTGTGCTAAGTGGAGCAGTTGTTGATACTGAAGTGCTAACTCCAGATGGTGCTTCTATTGGTGGTAGACCTCTGGATGGTGTTGTTGCTGCTGCTGGTACACCTCCAGATGTTGTTGATACTGCTATAACTACCCCTCCATATGTTGTTAATGCTACTATAATCACCCCTCCATATGTTGTTAAGGCTATCCCCACACTGTTGTTGTTGCTTCGAATGGAGCTACATTTTTATCTATTGGTGGAAATAGTTCCAAGAAGAAGAAATCAGAAGGTCATTCTAGGACTCCAGTTTTCATGCGCTTGTCACGGGTGATCATTGCATATTGTAGTACTTACTTCATCCTATTATAGTGTTATGCATTATAATTTTTGATCTCTACAATTTTGACTTTCCGAGGACCGACATAAAGAGGAAATTCTCAAATCTTTGAGTTCGACTAACTGCACAACTCAGGTATATGTCATATATATGTTATTGAGAATGTATGTTAGCTCTTAGGAATACATATATTGTTGATGCTACATTAACTTTCTATAGATTGAAGCAAAAGTGGGTCTACGATCGATCACAAGTGATAGGACAGTTGTATTTGGGAACACTACAACACGTATCACGCGCCCTGGAGCTTATAAACGCCGAGGCACACACCTATTCACCGCGCTCCTGCTTGCGCGATAAAAAATACGCCAGGGATAACTACGTCGAGAAAAGTTTTTAGGCAGCTTTTTTGTTGTGACATATCTATATCCGCCGAGCTAGCACTTCCGCCGCGCCACGGATGAGTTGCCATGCTACATAAGGCGAAGACGGGGGAACTTTAGTGTTGTGTCACCTATATCTGAGTGTCGTGGATTGTATACCATCAGGTGATAGAGAACTAATAACAATAACAGTGATCAAATTAGATATGCCAGCTCCATTTAAAACGAACAATTCGATGACATTGAGATACAATTCTATTTCAATTACAGGATTTGTGCCTCTCTCTCTATTCACTACAACATTCGACTCCAAAAGAAAAGAAAAATAAAAGTAACTTAACCTAATCTAAGGACTAATGCAGAACAAATTTCTGTATTTGTCCACTTGTCCACTTATCCCAAGGATAACTAGAGAAATATACCTACAGCTATTCTTGAGCCTCTCTCTATTATATTCACATGCTACTGTGATGGTATTGAGATGGCCGCATCCACATGGATGCCATCCTACGGGCGTTGTCATGGATCTGAAAAATAAATTAGATCGATTATAGAAAGAACAAGAAGGGTGGGACTGGTGGATCGGTAGATGAGATTAATATAGAGGATGACAAAACAAACCTGTAGATCGGATATGACAATGGATGAGAAAGGGGGCTGGTGCGTGCAATATCCGGTGCGGCCAGGCCACGCAAGATCAGGAGAGTCGACCGCCGCACAAGATCTGATGCGGCTGGGCTGCGCAAGATCATGCGCGGCTAGGGATCTCTAGATCATGTCCGGATAGGGCCGCCCAAGATGTTGCGCGTGGAGATCTAGGGGTAGTTCTATGTTGCTCTCTATGGAGGCGTGTTAGTGGGGGTTAGATAGTGGGGACTGAAAATAGGATTAGTTGCTAGGGTTCCTCTTTATATAGAGAGTGGGGAGTCTGGGCCATTTGAGCAAGTGCGGTCCAGGCTTCAGCTTTTGGCCCGCGTTTGCTCAAAGGGCTCATAAAGGAAACGTTTTCCATCTGATGTGCAATATCCAAGCATCCATAGTTTGTACTCCCGATCAAATTGCAAAGTCAGGACTTAATTGTGAGAGAGGAAAAACACCATCATCCAGCAGTTGCGCAAATGGTCGGACACATGTTAGTGAGACATGTCTAGATAGCCAGTGAAAGGTATTTGACCAGTCACCTACAATTAACGGCGCAATAATTGGACAACATAACATCGAATGCCTATGTTGGCCAAACGCGGCATTAAATACTGTCGCTCTTGTGTACCACCTACCACAACACAAATATCTGTCGGTATTGTGTGTGACACTGCATATGCATGGCTGCCGAGACCAAATAGTGTCGCGGTTTCTCATCCGCCAGCTAACCAACTTTTGCAGGCGTTTTTTGCTTATGTCACCCCAAAAAAGTATCGGTGATGGGGTATTTTTGTAGTGGAAGTTAACTTACACAAACAAGCATGCACTGTGGGATGATGGACAGCCGTTAGGGGATTACTGCGATCCTGATTGATGATGTAATGGAAAAGCATCTGCCACTGCCTAGGCCAATCAAAAATGTTAAAAAGTTAGGCCAAGTTCTTCACGTCAACATTGCTTTGTCATTTCCAAATATATCTGAATAACAAATCTTAGCTTTTATATTTATAAAATGCACATATCCTGACAAATTTTTATCTATTAACTTCGTAAGTTGCGAAGGCAAAAGGAGCTCCTGAGTCCAACAGTAGATCCATTTCTATTCTTCAAATGAACAAAAGCATGTTTGAGCCTCTAGCTAGTATATATACTACTATACATGTTTCCTTGATTATAGTAAAATGATTTATAGTTTATTTTATTCCTTGTTCATCAGGCAACTCAAACAAAGACCAAGCAATTTCATCGTAGCACTTATTAAGATAGATGATATGGGTTCCCTGCTAGTCGACGATTGAGTTAATCTGTGTGAAGTCAATCACACTTAAACTTCTCTTGAAAGCTAATGTGATGAATGTGACAAAACTGATTATGATGCCTTTTGTAGTGCTATGATGTATGTGTTTATACTATGTTATGCTATATATTTGAGTTTGTTTGTGATATTTTGGAGGCATTATGTGCGATTTATATTATGGTTTTCTATGATTTGGGGTGAATTTGGCGAACCATAAATGTAGAAACCGCGGGCTAAATTGTTGCGGAAAAAAGATCATTGGAGGCACTAAAATTTATGTTGTGCACGGGGTACGTTGGGTGGCACCATATTGTGCCGGCCCCACATAGCTACCATGTCTCCTAGGCATTGTCGGCCTACAATGGGCCGCAGCATTAACATCTTGTTGTTGTGGAAGCGCTATCTCAACGGATGCCGATGTGGCAAGCGAACAAAGTGTCGCCTATTAAATTTCCCCGACGTAGTTATCCTTGACGGGTTTTTTGTCCCTCTAGCGCGAACGCGATGGTTAGGCGCGTGGCTCGGCATCTATAAGCGCCAGCGCATGCCCTCCGTGTTGTCCTGACTTGACATGAGAAAATATGTATATCAACTAGGTCTATTCAACACCATTGTTCACCCTAAAATAATGTTCTGACACATCACCAACACCTTAGAAACACTTGTGCTCATGGTCTATAAACATGACCATCAATAACACATGAGGTAGTCTTAGAGGTTAGACTAGGGATCTCATTATGTGTTTATATTTTCACACATGTATTTAGGTTTTTCTTTGAATCTCATATTCGGGAAATACTACAACTATAGCCTATATATAAAAATAATCATAAACATGGGAATATAATAATAACATCTTTATTATTGCCTCTAGGGCATATCTCCAACATCTTCATATCTAACCCCCATTATTTTGGCCGACGCCACATTGGATCCATCTAGCAGCCCATGACCTATGAACCTACCAGGGTGGGCAACACCTGCGCCTTCCAAAGGTGTTGCTTGCTAAACGGCGCTTCGGAGGCGTAGGAGCGTGGTGGGACTTATCAGGAGGGCGCAGCGGTTTGTGGTCAACATTGATTTTGTCGATCCGGCGTTGTCAGCATTACTTTCTCTTTTTTTTCTCTTTTTTTTCTCTTGGGCTGAATTGTGCTGTTTGCCCCACCAGTGATCTCAACCTTGTATCATGTGGTTGCTATATTAATATAGTGGGACGAAAACCTGATTCGAGGAAAAAGGAATGTTGTGCGCTAGCTTACAATGAATGGGACGTGGTAATTGTGTAGAAAAAACTAGCCGGAACGTGGTAGAGTTGTGAAAAAAAGGGACCCAACCTCCTGGAACGTGGTGCATGTAAATATGGAGCTGTTTGTAAGTGGGCCCATATATGTAAATTGTGGTAATTAATTGGTATTGGGTTGATCTATAGACCTCCTTCCATATGTGTTATAAGAAAATAAAAAATAAAAAATTAGCTTGTCCGAGTAGTTTAAGCAAGCCTAGGTAAAACAGTAAGAGGCATATGTAGATCTTGTAGTTATTTTCATGTATATATGCACATGGATCTCTGGTCGAGAGTATATGACATGTTAATAAAATATATATATGAGCACATGAAAGCTCATATGAAAAAACAGAAATATGTGACTACAAATCATGTATATTAGCAAGACATAATTGGTAGAACTTTCGTAAATCGTAAGTTACACCAGTTGATCATGTAGAGCCATACTATTTAGAAAGTGTTGTTTAGTACACAATTCTAAAGTAGACAGAAACTCCAAGTTTAAGCATACAATAAGCCACTTGGCCGTGAAATCATTAGGTCTCCACTATTGAAACAGCAACAAGGAAAACTGTCATGAGTATAGCGCACATAATATGGACTGAATTTTTTTTTTTGGCGAACTAATATGGACTGAAATATTGATCGACCTACTATACCATGTCACATACCATGATCAAGGAGGTTTTAGATCGGTGCGTTCTCAAATAGTATAGAGCGGCTGAAATCATATTGTGCTTTTAGTATACAATATACTTGGGAAAATAATAGTTTCAGCAACTATTAAATAGTCAAGATGAAATATTTTGACCAGACACAATTTTCGGGTGTCATGTATTACTGTACGGGTGGAACATAGATGTGAAAAATTGAAAACGCCCAAGATTGAGAATCACTAATTATATTTCCTCCCCGATATCCAGTGAAGATAGTTGCCTTATTATTTAGAACAATTGAAAATTCATTGTTGATCATTTACATTGTTAGACGTGTTTCCTATAGAGATATTTATTGTTTAGGATTATATACCTTGCAAAACAAACCTTTGTATACTAATATGTAACAATATATAACTGCACCAGGGTTCCTATATGATAGGAATAGACACACATTTGAGTCGATTTTAATGTGTTCTAATCCTTCTTTTTAAACAAGAGGATGTGGCACTGCAATCACATAGTAATTTTAGTGATGGTTTAAGTTAATAGGTAATCATGTTAATTTACACTACATGTAAATGTGAGCGAGAGAGAAGAATGAGATTTATTTTAGGTTTTAGATAACAGTAGGGAGTAAAAATAACATTTTCTTTGCTCCGGTAGCAAAAGCTTTATATATTTTATTGATTATACAAATATAGATAAAAAAAGTACATAACATTTCTGTTTTTATATCAAACAGAATATGCATTTTGGAGATTAATGTGTGTGAATCATCATTTATTCATTATGAAAAAATATTTTGCTAATCAGTGAAATTTATCATCAACACATCATATTATAGTTAATTTACTAGCCCTTAATAGTATTTAGACCATAACATGCATGGTTTTGTAGATATATATCTAACTGGACATCTTGAGGTAATAGCATATACAAACAACACACATGGTCAATACTATAGTACGTATCTCCATAAATAAATAATTAGCATTTTTTTTAATAAATATGATTAAATTCTATTTTTGATAGGAAAACAATAGGGGGTCTTTTTTATAGAGGGTATTGTATTAATATCAAGAAGATACAAAGTACACCGGGCCTCTGCAAACGGCTCAATCTCTCATGAGCAGTTTGAGACGCAGAAAATGCGTCCAATGCTGAGATGATTAAAAAATGCTTAAGTCACACGTATCATATTTTAGCAAAGTTTTATGATGATTATTAATTCAAATTACTTTACATTGCATAATATGAGCTGTGAATTTATGTCATGGATGCTTTTGTTACGCCATATTGAAAAATGCCCAAGATTGAGAATCACTAATTATATTTTCTCCCTGTATCCAGAGAAGATAGTTGCCTTATTATGTACAAGAATTGAAAATTCATTGTTAGATGTGTTTCTTATAAAGTTATTTATTGTTTAGGATTATATACCTTGGAAAACAAACCTTTGTGTACTAATATGTTACAATATATGCATTGGGGATCCTATGATAGGAATAGACACAAATTTGAGTCGATCTTAATGCGTTCTAATAATTATTTTAACAAGAGGATGCGACATTGCAATCACATAGTAATTTTAGTGATAGTTTAAGTTAAGAGCTAATCATGTTAATTTACACAATAGGTAAATGTGAGCGAGATAGAATAATGAAATTTATTTTAGGTTTGGGATAATAGCAGGGAGAAAAAATAAATGAAATAAAGATGTTGCCCCATTTGCGAGGGCAACCATGCTAGTTTTGTATAAAGGTCATCCGTGGAGTTGAGACAGGCGTAGATGCCATGGGCGTAGAGCAGGCCCCACATGGTGCCGGCAGAGCCAACCGTATGTTGCCACGTGGATAGATAATCCTCGGCGTATCTATCTCCTACGCCTTCATCTAGGCGTCCATTACCAGACGCGCGCCAATGGCCGTGCTACACCGACAACCAGCTCAAACCGTCGGTTTACCTCTGTTACGCTGGCGGCCACTAGCCCGACGGCCATATGCCGATGGCCACCATCCGCGTAGGGTAAGCCGACGGCCTTCCGGCCTAAGCCAACGGCATTTTTTGTCGGTGTATCACCCGAATCCCGTAGTGAGATGACAAGTGGTCCTTGGAAAATAGAAAGGAAAATCTAACCCTCTAAGAGCAACTCTAGCAGCTACCGTATAATGCGTTGAAACCGCAAAATTTCGGTGACATGCGGGTCCTGACTAGTTTCACGCGCCGAGCAGATCACATACTCGCGGTCCGGCCTGTAAACTGTTTAAGGTGGCCCGTAACGAGGCCTTCGCGAGCACTATGTCTACGGGTTGTGCGGCCGGAACCGTATCCCCTCCACCATAAACCCTAACCCTCTCCGCCATAGTCCTTGCCCAATTCGCCGCTGCCACTCCCTCCAGCCACCCTCCTGCCTAATATTTCCCTCTGCCACCGCCATTTCCTCCACCGCAATGTGATGCAGCCCGGCACCCCCCTTGCCCCACGCTACGGATCCAGAGAATAGCGCTTCCTCTCCAGCGCCGAGCTATGTCGGAGCCTCTCGGAGGGGCTAAGAAGCGCGCGGGAGGAAGTTCGTCAAGTGGGGAAAGCCCACGCCGCCCTCTCTCGCTAGGTACATCGCCTACTACACCGGCTCCTCCTCCTCCTCGGGTGCGAGGAGCAGCCGCCACCCTCCCTCTCCGTCTCCAGCAGGCTCCGAGAGCGATTCCTCGGGCTACCGTGACTACGTGACGCCCGAGGACTCAGACAGCTCCGACGAGAGCTCCGGCGACGAGCCCATCGAGAGGGACTTCGTCACCTCCGACGCGGCCGAGCAGCACGCGATTGCGAGGCTGCGACGTCGACCTGAGCGCGCCCACTGCCACGAGGTGGCAAAGAAAGAATGGGAGCTCGCCGACGCGCTCCGCTTGATCGAGCGCCAGAAGGAGGAGGAGGCCGCGGTGGCGCGGCTCAACGTCGTTGTCATCTCGTGCGACGACGAAAATTGAGCAACGCTGCCGCGGCCAGGAGGGGCTGATCGCTGCCGCATCGAGGTTGTAGGAGCCAGATTTTTCCCACTGTTGCTGCGCGTGTCGATTATGTAAAAATTATGTGTGTGCAGACTGAATCGTATGTGTCAAACTCTGAATTTGATGTTGTTCTTCACTAAATTTTGGCGTGAAGGCATTTCCGGCAACAATTTGAATTCACGGTTTCTGTTCTTTACGACGAAGTTTGGAACTGAAAATCGAGAGTTCAGTTCCCCTTATTCAGATTTTTACGGTTTCTCATTTGCAGTAGCCGCTAGAGTTGCTCTAACCCCTCTTTCTCCCAACGTTCATGTAATGCCACGCCAGCCAGGCAATGGGACCCGCCGATCACTTAGTGAGTATAAATTGACCGATCAGTGTTTTTGCAACACGCTGGACTGGCTGGTGGTCTTTTCTTATTAACACGTAATATGCTGGTTTTCTGAAACCCTAAAATTATGGTGGGTTTTTGTAATTTCTCAATACACAAAAAGAAACCCGAAGATAATTTTCCTTGCACGGTATAGATTAATTTTTGACCAACAAGGAGATCACAGAAACTCCGCCAGGATCATATTCATAACCCAGCATAGTTTGAGAAATAGGAATTATATTATCATCCCTTCCCCACGATTATATGGTCAAACTGAAATTCCCAAAAAGAGAAAAAAGAAAGATAAAGCACACACATGTAATCTAGCCTGATGTATACTATCCATGGCTAACCGGAAGCCGTTTCATCAAATATAAAACCCTTCCTGGATCCTGGACCAACCGACGGCAACGGAGCTGATTTAGCTCATCATCTTATGTTCGTTCTTGAAGCGCTCTCGCACGGACAGGATGAAGGCCGTGGCCCTCTCATCGACGTCTGCGCCGCCATAGGAGCCCCTCGTGGTCGCGTCGATGGTAGACGCAGGGTACCTGGGCTGGTAGGCGTGCGCCGTAACGGTCGGAGCAGACTTGGTCTGGGGGGCTTTGGCGCCGGCGTACTTGGAGTACGCCATCGCCACCTTCCCCTTGATCGCTCGGACGCCGCTCTTCATGTTGCCCTCCATTTGTACTGGTGTGCTTGCTTCTGCCTAGCTTAGCTTTTTATTGTGGCCGTGCGCTTGTGCTTTGCTTTGCGATGCTGGAGTATCAAGGAGGTAGCTACCTATTTATACTGGCTGGAGCGTGAGGTAGGAAAAGGTCATTCTTCCATGTCCACAGGGGAGGGGGGGCACACCCACAAACCATTCGCCCCCCTCAAAGCATCAGGCCAGTAAAACTAGTAGCATATTTTATAATATACACTGATGAACATATATAATTGCTCGATTAGTCTTAACTCCTAAGGCCTAGCTTAATTCAGTAGGAACAAACTTGTGAACGTAAATCTTTGGAAACCCAACTAAACATATGGCCATTTACCCCAAGTTTAGGTAATCGTGTTCTAGAAGTTGTATGGTCTTTTTGCCTACACCAACAATCCATCTAGCCATCTCATATTATATTTTGATCGAACTCAGCATTATGTTACTAATCTGTTGGCGCTCTCCATCCGCGTCACTGTCGTGGTGCAATTCGCTCTGGCTCGCTGTTGATCCTATCAATGGCCCGCCACGGTGTGGAGTTGTGCAATTGAGTCCAATGAACCAAAAATCGTAGGTATGAATCTTATTTCTAGATAAAGCACTTAGTTATAAAGCTACATCAACATACATAACTTACCATTACATCTAATTAGTAAAATTTTATATGACAGTAAGTACGGCATATAGCCTATAAATTTGAATATTGGTCTCTATATTTTCTTACGAGGCAATTGATTTTAAGGTTTCATAACACACTAACTTGACTCCCCGCGTCTTATTCCTAAACCCGTCACGTCTTAGTGATGTTCTTGAAGTTTTAGTATTAAATCTATCTTTATTTAACTGTTTTTAGCCTAACATAAACACCATTAATAAAAAAAACGTTTTATAGACCTATGTTTTATCTTCCATGTAATGTATATTTTCTTCGCCCCTTTCAAGGTCAAATTCTGGCTCCGCCCCTGCATGTCACATATTGGTTTTTTGATTCCAATGGATAATGAGCATACGTGCACCCAACAAATTGCAGCTCTAGGGAAATGAATCTGTGAGGTGTCGCTTACAGGAGATTCCCATGCACGAAGGGCCAGTGGTAAGTGACAGAATGAGTGGTCGTAAAGCTGTTTTGCAGTTACACGATGGCATCTTGTGCGTCCTGATAATTAAACGTGGTCGGTCTTGTGATAAAATCTCCAGGTATGCACGGGCACATCCGCACATGCTTGCCTAGCTATGTTCTTTCCTCTCTTGTATTTTCCGGATCAGCAAAATATCCATCTCAAGAAAAAGATCGCTTTGGATATCCAATACTCCGAATACTATCCTCATCGGATTCTTGATTCCCCTCAATCCTTTTGAATCACACATCATTTCGCAATGCTGGTGTAGGTACCCTGTACCTATCTGGTTATTCATTTACAGGCAGTGGAATTGAGGTGGGTTATGCCAGAGGTGACAACATCTTATATATTTGTTTTGCCTCTGCGATCAATCATAAACCACTTCGCCCCGGTTGTATATAAACCCCACTTCACCCCCATCCCCTAAGAGTACATTAAAAACGTGTTTTACAGTTTGAAACGTAGCTGAAAATAACAGATACTGTAAATCCCAACATGTATCGCGCAGGGCCCACCTCTGGCCCACCATATTCTTCTTCCTCGGCAACTCCTGCCCGCGCCGCCTCGATTCATGCCCCAGCCTCCCCTGCGCCAGCCCCCGACATGGCCCTGATTCTGGTCCCGTGCCGCTCCCCAGTGGCACCCTGCCCGCCCCGTGCGCCTCCACTTGCGCCGCCTACCGTGCTGCCCCGCCGTTGCCCCGTGTTTCCCCTCCATGGCTCCTGCGCTGACCCGCGTCGTCCCGCCAGGCCCTGCGCAGCCCCATCTCTGACGAGCACCAGTGGCCGCTTTCACCCTGCCGTGGCCAATTCTGGCAAACACCGGCCGATTCCAGCGAGCATAGGCATCTCTTGGTAGGATCCTATACATCTCTTGCCGAAATTAGTTGTGGTTTGCTGGAATTTGTGTGAATTTGACGGTGGTCAGGTGGCGGAAGGACAAGAATTGATAGCAACTACCTCAAACTTCCCTCCCGCCAACTGAATTGAAGATATACAAGCTTAAGGCACACTCTGTTTGGCTTTGAAGTCCTCAAATGTACAGGTTGGGCTGATGTTTTTTCCTCCCCCTTAAAAAATGAAGAGCCGCTCGTTCTTACGGTATCTGCTAGGGGCTTTTTTCCGTCTGAAACTGAAAAGTGGCAATTATTTATAGTTTTGACATGTTTACAGGATCTGCTAGAGGTGCTCTAAAGTGGTAAAGAAGGAGGCTCTTCTTTATCTCCTTAGGACGTAAAAAATAGGAAGGAATAGTTCTTTCATTGCATTGATAGAGGTGATACTATCAAAAGATCTCTCTATTATTTGGAGAAAAGAGTTGGCATGAGTTCTACCAACGAAAACGCAGAAGTTTTCGATCGTTCTTTCTCATTTGGAACCTATCCTTGAGGGTAGATGGAACAGTGGCTCCAGATCCGTAAGGTATGGATTCCTAATGGACATGGCAGTGATTTAAGAGAGGAGGTGTGCCATCTAACTCACCGACAATGTCAATCCACCCGACCGTTGCTTTTGTGGTTGGTGGCAGTGAGGTATTCTCCATTGGGGGTGGTCAGATCAGTAACTTTCTTCATTGCACATTCGAGAATAGTTATGATGGTGGTTTGTTTTGTATATATATAGGGAACCATGGTGTTTTTCAAGTAGAGTGCTTGATGGGGAACTTACAAAATATCCATAATAAGAAGGTATCTAGAACACCGCTTCATTCTGAGGTGAAAGCCTTTGATCTATCCTTTACTTGTCAGACCCAACAGGAATACACTTGTGTTGTCACCTAGCTGAATTTGTTGTCCTCGTGTCAATGTCCTGGCCTAGATTAGTTGGACTCGTAGGAAGACATGCACCCAATATGAAAATCCTTGTTTCTAGCCATTCAGGCTGGATTCAACTATGTCGATGACACAAGTGTGTTTCTTCTTGAAGAATTTGTTGGGGATGAATAGTGATTAAATCATTGGTTTTTTATCATATTCCTTCGTTGTTTTAGCTGTATATTCCTTGTATTTTGCATACTGATCCTTTTCCCTTGGGCCATGCATCAACTTTAATGAAATTATACACTAGAATTCCAAGGATGCAAAGGCCGAGAGGTATATGGGGAAAATGTATAATCATCTATCAAAAGATGAACCAATAAGTGGATACAACACCACCATCACATATATTGAAACAAAAACATCCACAATTAAGCATGCCAAAAATGATGGCCAAATTGAAGGAGTGATCTCACATCTTGTAGATGGTGGTCTTTCTATTCTTCAATATGCGGACGATACAATATCTTCATGGGAACATGATCTCGAGAAAGCACGATATCTGAAATTAATCTTGTCATCTTTCGAACATATTTATAGTCTCTAATTAAATTTTTATAATAAAAGTGAATTGTTTTGTTTTAGTGAAGCCCAAGACGAGGCTGATGTGTATGCTAAACTTTTTGGCCACGGATAAGGTTAGTTTCCCATCAACTACTTAGCAATTGGGTGATTGACTAACATTGAACATAAACACGTCGAGGAGAGACTACAAAAAAAGACTTAGCAGTTGGAAAGGAAAGTTACTATCTCTTGGTGGAAGATTAGTTCTTATTAATGCAGTGTTGAGAAACATGGTACTATATATGATTTATTTTTTCCAGATACCTAAAGGAGTCTTTAACCGTTTGGATTATTTTCGTTTGAGATTCTCTTGCAAGGAGATAGTTGGCTAAATAGAGCGTAGTTTGCAAACCCAAAGACCAGAGAGGGCTTAGAATTCAAGACACAGAGGTCAAGAATAAAGCGCTTCTAGGTAAGTGTCTTTATAAGCTTCTTATGGAGGAAGGAGTATGGCAAACTATCCTAAAACAAAAATACATATACTCAAAAGCATTGTCCCAACTTTATTGGAAACCTAGCGACTCGCATTTCTGGACAGGTCTAATAGCAATGAAAAAATAGTTCTTCCAATTTGGATCATTTATAATTATGATGGCTTGGAAATAAGGTTCCGGGAGGATAAGTGGATAGGTAATACCACTCTCTGAAAACAATACCCAGATTTGCATGACATTGTTCGTCACAAGGGTGATACTATCGCCATGGTCCTGGAGTCATCTCGGTCAAATGTGACGTTCGGACGGGATTTAATTGGCCCTAGTCTTGCATCCTGTAACACCTTATTACTGAAGGAGATATGCCCTAGAGGCCAATAATAAAGTTGTTTTATTAATATATCTCTAATGTTTATACTAGTTTTATATCATATTATAACCGTGTTAAGTGCAAACATTAATACATGTATGGTATATAAATAAACCAGGTCCCTAATATCCTCTAGTATTAGTGTTGGAGATATGCCCTAGAGGTAATAATAAATGTAGTTATTATTATATATCTTTGTGTTTATGATAAATGTTTACATTCATGCTATAATAGTATTAACAAGGAAACCATTAATACTTGTGTGATTTGTAAACTTAATTTGAAGTCCCTAGTATGGCCTCTATACTTCACTAGCTTGTTGGTTGATTGATGATGTGGTTTCTTTGTCATGAACATTGAGATGTTATCAACAACAAGATCATATCGTTAGGAGAATGATATGGTGGACATACTCCTATAGACAAGCGTAGCATAAAGATCAAGTCAATTCAATAGTTCAATTGCTATATGCTTTCTGATACATAGTAACCTAATTCCTTCGACCATGAGATCATGCATATTGCCTTTACTGGATGGATGCTTTGATGTCATCAAACACCACACCGTAGAGGTGGCTATAAAAGTGGCATTGGGTGTTGGAAAGTATTGGTTGAAACACATGGATCAAGAGTGGGATTTGTCCATCCACATGACGGATAGATATTCTGGGCCCTCTCGGTGAAATGTCATCCAATTAGCTTGCAAGCATGTGACTTGGTCACAAGGGATCACATATCAGGAGCGAAAAGAGTACTTATCGATGTGAGGTTGAACTAGGTATGCGGAGATACCGGCGATCATGACCTCGGATAAGTAACATATCGTGAGACAAAGGGAAATTGGTATCGTATGTAAGTGGTTCATTCGATCATAAAGTAATCGTAGAAATATGTAGAGCCATATGAATTTCCAGATTCCTCTATTGGTTATTGTTAGGAGAAGTGTCTCGATCATGTCGCATAATTCACGAACCGTGGGAGACACATAAGGATTCGACGTTGTTTGAGTAGTTATGGTATTATGAGAAAGAGACGAATGTTGTTGGTCTCGGATGGGATCCGGGATATCACGAGGTGATCCGGAATGGTCCGGAGAATAAGATTCATATAAGGAAAGTCCCATTTCGGAGTTGGGGAATGGTTAGGTGTTTTCATGGGAACATTCTAGAAGGTCCCGGAATGTCCGGCACTCCGGGGAAGGGTACATGAATGTGTCATTGCAAGATGGAATGATTGCATCATGTACTAAGTGTTCTCGCTGTCCAAAATAAAGGGTTTATTTAATTCCTAAATTGGAAAAGTCAAGCTGCCGATTTTTGGTCAAGCCGATTTTGGAAGAAGGAGAAGTTGGAAACCGACTTGGGGAGAGTCCTCCTCCCAAGCAGCCAGCCCTAGGCCGAGTTGGGAGGACTCCTCCCTCCTGGCCGCCAGCCCTCCCACCTATAAAGGGAGGCGGGGCCTCCCCTCTAGACACACACAAGTTCCTATCCTCTAAACTAGAAACTAGACCTAGACCCGGTTTAGAGCTGTTTCGGTTTAGAGCCTTCTAATTGGTTTAGAGCCTCTAATTGGTGTGTCTAATTACTAGACCACTAATAGCCTCTCTCATAAGCTCCACCATACTCGCACTTGGCTTAAGCGAAGCCTGCAGGATCTCCCTCTACCTCGGTACCACGCCGTTGTCTTTGCCGGAATCGCGAGGAGAGTGCTACAACCTCCATTTTCTTTGGAACAAGGGAGAGGAAGGTCTTACGTCGTACGAGCGTGTGACCGATCTGAGGCGCTCTGAACGCAGCGGCGGAAGGATCGTCTGCGATCTTGAGATCGGAAAAATCGACTACATCACCCACGAGAATCTGCTCTCGTTAAACACTTTGGAATCTTCGAGGGTGAGTTATTCCATCGACTCGTTGCTACAATCTAGTAGATAGATCTTGGCTTGTTTGTTTGTATGCGATAGAAAATTTTTGTTTTCCATGCTACGAACCCCTACAGGGTATCGAGCCGTGTCTATATGTAGATCTGTTGCCTGAGTAGAACACAATGATCATTGTGGGCATTGATGCTTTTATTGTAGATTGCTTTTTGTGTACTTTGCATCTAGCGGTATGTTGGGATGAAGTGGCCCGGGCTAACCTTACATGACATCGTTCATGAGACTTGCTCCACGCTTGACATGCAACTTGTATTGCATAAGTGGCTTGGGTGCTGTTTCTCCTAGCATAGTTAAGATCCAATTTACAACGGGTAATCAACAATGCTAGTATCAATGTTGTGGTTCTTGTTCGTAAGTTAGAGCGACACTTATGGAAAGCCCCAAACCACGTAAAATATGCAAAAGAAAGTAGGCGTCTAACTTTGTTTTGCGGGGTGTCTTGATGATGTGATATGGCCATGATTGTGATTATATTTGATGTATGCAATGTTCCTTATTGTAAGTTGGCAACGGCGAGAATATATGGTTGTCTTTAATTTCTGTTAAGACCTGCGTGTCTATTCAAAATAGTTGTAATAGTTGAAGCTGGTGGGCGACAACCATGAAGCGTCATTGACCTTGATGCTATGCGGAGATGATGGAGATCATGTTCGTGCTTGAAGATGGAGATCGGAAGCACAAAGAAGAAAGGCCATATCATATCACATATTATGAATTGCATGTGATGTTAATCCTTTATGCATCTTGTATTGCTTAGTAGGCAGCGGTAGCATTATAAGATGATCCCTCATGCACATAAATTTCAAGTTCTAAAGTGTTCACCCTTAGTATGCACCGTTGCCAAAGCTTGCTTGAAGCACCACGTGATGATCGGGTGTCTTTGATTCCATGGTGACTAGCGTAAGCAAGCCAGATTTGCTTATCGGAAGCTAAGGTTTGTCTTGTGAGCCTAGCATGTACGGACATGGCCTCGGGAACACGGATGGCGAAGGCAAAGCATGAATCATATAGTAGATATGATGAACATGATGATTGTTAGCCATTGAAACTATATCAACTCTCGTGATGATCGGTGTTGATGTAGTGGATTTGGTTCGTGTGATCACTAAACAATGTGAGGGATGTTGTTTTGGTGGGAGTTCACCTAGTTTAATTTCATTAATTAATTTGAACTCAATTTGTCATAAACTTAGTCTAAACTATTGCAAATATGTTGTAGATCAATGGCAGCCCTACCATCAATTTTAATGCGTTCCTAGAGAAAGAAAAGTTGAAAAACAATGGAAGCAACTTGGATTGGTTCCGCAATTTGAGGATTGTCCTCACGGTGGTAAATTGACCTATGTCTTTGGATGCACCGCTAGGTGACCCACTGCGGTGATGCTACCGATGAAGTAAAGAATGTTTACCTCGCTCGGAAGAATCGGTACTCCATAGTTCAATGTGCTATCTTGTATGGTTTAGAATCAGCTTGAGAAAAGGTTTGAAGAGTCGGACCCATATGATATTGTCGAGGATCTCAAATTAATCTTTGAGACTCATGCGGCAATTGAAAGTTATGAAGCTTCAAAAGTTCTTTAGCGCAAGATGGAAGAGGTAGCTCCGTCGGTGAGCATGTGCTTAAGATGTGCAGACGCATAAATAAACTTCAAAGTTTGGGTATAGTGATTCCTAATACTTTGGGGGTTTACCGCATCCTCAATCACTACCACCAAGTTACAAGAACTTTGTGATGAACTACAACATGCGAGAACATGAACAAAGAGTTGCGAACTATTTGCTATGTTAAAATCTGCGAAGTGGAGATCAAGAAAGAGCACCAAGTGTTGATGGTCAATAAGACCACCAAATTCAAGAAAAGGCAAGTCTAAGCGGAAGGACACTTCAAGAAGGGTGGTAAGAAAGTTACCATACCGACGAAGAGGACCAAGGCTGGACCAAACCTGAAACCAGTGCTTTCTTTGCAAGGGAGAAGGTCCTTTGGGCGGAATTGCCCAAAGTACTTGGCGATTTGAAGCGGCAACATCAAGAAGAAAGGTATATCGATATACATGTTATTGATGTGTATCTCACTAGTATTCGTAGTAGTGCACAGGTATTTGATCTTTGGTTCGGTTGCTCATATTTGTAACTCGAAGCAGGAGCTACGAATAAACGGAAGCTAGTAAAGAACGAGGTGACGATGCGGCGTGGGAAAGCGGATCAAAGGTTGATGTGATCGCGGTGACACACTACCTCTTCATCTACCATCGGGATTAGTTTTATACTTAAATAATTGTTATTTGGTGCTGCGTTGAGCATGAACATTATATCGGGATCTTGTTTATTGCGAGGCGGTTACTTGTTTAAATCCGAGAATAATGGTTGTTCGATTTATATGAGTAATGTGTTTTATGCACATGCACCTTTGATAGATGGTCTATTCATATTGAATCTCGATAGTAGAAATACACATATTAATAACATTGAGGCTAAACGTTTGAAATCAGCGATAATTTGACCTATATGTAGCCTTTGTCGTCTTGGTCACATTGGAGTGAAGCGTATGAAGAAACTCCATTCCGATGGACTTCTTGAATCACTTGATTTTGAATCACTTGAAAGATCGAAGCATGTCGATGGGTAAAATGACTAAGACTCCATTTTACGGTATGATGGAGCGAGCTACTGAACTTATTGGAAATCATACATACCGATGTGTGTGGTCCAATGAGTGTAGCATCATGATGGTTATCGTTATGTTCTTACCTTCACGGATGACTTGAGTAGATATGGGTATATCTATTTCATGAAACATAAGTCCAAAACTTTCGAGAAATTTAAGGAGTTTCAAAGTGAGGTAAAGAATCAACGTAACAAGAAGATTAAATTTCTACGTTCTGATCGTGGAGGTGAATATCTAAGTTACGAGTTTGGCGAGCATTTGAAGAAATGTGGAATACTTTCGCGATTGACACCGGGGAACACCACAACAGTAATGGTGTGTCACGAGCGTCGTCGAACTCTCTTAGATATGGTTCGTTCTATGATGTCACTTACAGTTGCCACTATCTTTTTGGGGTTATGCATTAGAAACAGCCTCATTCACTTTAAATAGGGCACCGTCTAAATCCGTTGAAACGACACCGTATGAATTATGGTTTGGGAAGAAACCTAAATTGTCGTTCCTTAAAGTTTGGGGATCTGAAGCCTATGTAAAGAAGTTACGGACAAGCTTGAACCCAAAGCGGAAAAATCGTCTTCATAGGATACCGAAGGAAACTATTGGGTATACCTTCTATCATAGATCCGAAGGCAAAATCTTTGTTGCCAGAATGGATCCTTTCTAGAGAAGGAATTTCTCTCGAAAGAAGTGACTGGAAGGAAAGTAGAACTTCGACGAGGTTGTCGAACCTTCTCTCGAAATTGCGAGTAGCGCAGCACGGAAGAAGTTCTGTGGTGCTGCACCAATAAGAGAGGAAGCTAATGATGGTGATCATGAAACTTGGTTGAAGTTGCTCTGAGCCTCGGAGGTCACGAGAACTCGTACCACTCCAGTTGGTATGATTCCGTTATGAATGTCATGTTGGTGGACAACACCGATGACCCCGAGACATATGAGGAAGCGATGATGAGCCCAGATTCCAATAAATGGCAAGAAGCCATGAAATCCGAGATTGGATCCATGTACGAAAACCAAGTATGGACTTTGGTGGACTTCTAGGATGGCGGAAGGTCGTCGAGAACAAATGGATTTTCAAGAAGAAAGCAGATGCTGATGGTAATATTCATCTATAAAGCTCGACTTGCATAAAGGGTTTCGACAAATTCAAGGAGTTGACTACGATGAGACTTTCTCACGATGGCGAAGCTAAAGTCTGTGAGGATTATGTTAGTAATCGCTGCATATTATGATTATGAGATATGGCGGATGGATGTCAAAAAGCATTCCTCAATGGAGACATTGATGAAGAGTTGTATATGATGCAACCCAAAGGTTTTGTCGATCCTAAAGATGCTAACAAGGTATGCAAGCTTCAACGGTCCATCTATGGATTGAAGCAAGCATCCGAAGTTGGAATCAACGTTTTGATAAGGTAATCAAAGTTTTGGTTTTATACAAACTTATGGAGAAGCTTGTATTTACAAGAAAGTGAGTGGGAGCTCTGTAGCATTCTTAATACTATGTGGATGACATATTGTTGATTGGGAATGATGTAGACCTTCTTAATAGTGTCAAAGAGTATTTGAATAATAGTTTTTCAATGAAGGATCTTGGCGAAGCAGCTTACATATTAGGCATAAAGATTTATAGAGATAGATCGAAGCGCCAAATATCATTGTCACAAAGTACATATTTGGACAAAGTTCTAAAGAGGTTTGGAATGGAAGATAGCAAGAAAGGGTTCTTGCCCATGTTGCTAATCTGACGTTGAGTAAAACTCAAAGTCCGACATCGGCGAGAAGATAGAAAAGATGAGTAAGACTCCCTATGCCTCAGCCATAGGATCTCTAATGTATGCCATGCTATGTACTAGACCCGACATCGCATATCTTTGTTAGTCTAACTAGCAGATATCAAAGTGATCCAGGAGTGGATTATTGGACAGCGGTCAAAAACATCCTTAAGTACTTGAGAAGAACTAAGGATATGGTTTTTTCTTATGGAGGTGATGAACAGCTCGTTGTTAATGGTTACCGATGCTAGTTGGAACACCGATCCGGATGATTCTAAATCACAATCTGGATCGTATTTATTTTGAATGGTGCAGCGATTAGCTGGAGGTGCAAACCAAAGCGTTGTGGCGAGATCTTCAACTGAATCGGAATACATGGCTGCTTGAGGCTTCACAAGAAGCGATATGGATGAAAGAGTTCATTACCGAGCTGGGTGTGGTTCCTAGTGCTGGACCCAATGTCTATCTCTTGTGATAACATGGGCGCCATAGTCAATGCGCAAGAACCAAGGTCACACAAGAAGCTGAAGCATATCAAGCTGCGTTTTCACGCTATTCGAGAACATATCCAGGATGGGGATATAAAGATTTGCAAAGTACACACAGATCTGAATGTGGCGGATCCGTTGACTAAACCTCTCCCAAGGGCAAAACATGACCAACACCAAACTGCCATGGGTGTTCGGTATATTACCATGTAATCTAGATTAGATGACTCTAGTGCAAGTGGGAGACTGTTGGAGATATGCGCTAGAGGTAATATTAAATGGTTGTATTATTATATATCTTTGTGTTTATGATAAATGTTTACATTCATGCTATAATAGTATTAACAAGGAAACCATTAATACTTGTGTGATTTGTAAACTTAATTTGAAGTCCCTAGTATGGCCTCTATACTTCACTAGCTTGTTGGTTGATTGATGATGTGGTTTCTTTGTCATGAACATTGAGATGTTATCAACAACAAGATCATATCGTTAGGAGAATGATATGGTGGACATACTCCTATAGACAAGCGTAGCATAAAGATCAAGTCAATTCAATAGTTCAATTGCTATATGCTTTACGATACATAGTAACCTAATTCCTTCGACCATGAGATCATGCATATTGCCTTTCTTTGGATGGATGCTTTGATGTCATCAAACACCACACCGTAATGTGGTGGCTATAAAAGTGGCATTGGGTGTTAGGAAAGTATTGGTTGAAACACATGGATCAAGAGTGGGATTTGTCCATCCACATGACGGATAGATATTCTCTGGGCCCTCTCGGTGAAATGTCATCCAATTAGCTTGCAAGCATGTGACTTGGTCACAGGATCACATATCAGGAACGAGAAAAGAGTACTTATCGATGTGAGGTTGAACTAGGTATGCGAGATCAAAGCGATCATGACCTCGGATAAGTAACATATCGTGAGACAAAGGGAAATTGGTATCGTATGTAAGTGGTTCATTCGATGTCAAAGTAATCGTAGAAATATGTAGAGCCATATGAATTTCCAGATTCCTCTATTGGTTATTGTTGAGAAGTGTCTCGATCATGTCGCATAATTCACGAACCGTAGGGAGACACACTTAAGGATTGACGTTGTTTGAGTAGTTATGGTATTATGAGAAAGAGACCGAATGTTGTTGAGTCTCGGATGGGATCCGGGATATCACGAGGTGATCCGGAATGGTCCGGAGAATTAGATTCATATAAGGAAAGTCCCGTTTCGGAGTTGGGGAATGGTTCAGTTGTTTTCATCGGGAACATTCTAGAAGGTCCCGGAATGTCCGGCACTCCGGGGGGGAAGGGGTACATGAATGTGTCATTGCAAGATGGAATGATTGCATCATGTACTAAGTGTTCTCGCTGTCCAAAATAAAGGGTTTATTTAATTCCTAAATTGGAAAAAGTCAAGCGCGTTTTTGGTCAATTGCCATTTTGGAAGAGGAGAAGTTGGAAACCGACTTGGGGAGAGTCCTCCTCCCAAGCCGGCTGCCAGCCCTAGGCCGAGTTGGGGAGGGACTCCTCCCTCCTGGCGCCAGCCCTCCCACCTATAAAGGGAGGGCAGGGCCTCCCCTCTAGACACACACAAGTTCCTATCCTCTAAACTAGAAACTAGACCTAGACCCCGGTTTAGAGCTGTTTCGGTTTAGAGCCTTCTAATTGGTTTAGAGCCCTCTAATTGGTGTGTCTAATTACTAGACCACTAATAGCCTCTCTCATAAGCTCCACCATACTCGCACCGGCTTAAGGCGAAGCCCTGCGGGATCTCCCCTCTACCTCAGGTACCACGCCGTTGTCTTTGGGAATCGCGAGGAGAGTGCTACAACCTCCCGTCTTTGGAACAAGGAGAGGAAGGTCTTCGTCAATCGAACGTGTGACCATTGCTGGGAGGCGCTTGGGAACGCAGCGCCCGGAAGGATCGTCTACGCGATCTTGAGATCGGAAAGAGTACGACTACATCACCCACGAGAATCTGCTCTCGTTAAACACTTTGGAATCTTCGAGGGTGAGTTATTCCATCGACTCGTTGCTACAATCTAGTAGATAGATCTTGGCTTGTTTGTTTGTATGCGATAGAAATTTTTTGTTTTCCATGCTACGAACCCCTACAATTAGTTCGTTGGACAGCTGATGATTGATGATCCACAAGTATAGGGGGTGTATCGCAGTATTTTTGAGGGAAGTGAAACCCAATTTATTGATTCGACACAAGGGGAGCCAAAGAATATTTATAAGCCTTAACAACTGAGTTGTCAATTCAGCTGCACCTGGAAACAATCTTGCTCATAGCAGTATATCAGTAGCAACAGTTTTGTAGTAGGAATAGTAAAGTAACAGCAGTAGTAAAACAAAGACAGTAGTAACAAAAGAAGTAAACAGTGGGATTCGAGTGCGGTAGGCATAGGGATGGATGGACGGGCGTTGCATGGACAAGACAATTCAAATAGCAATCAGAACAAAGGACAATTGCAGATAAATAAGATAAAGCACCCAAGTACTAGATAATCCTAGGCATGTGTTCCATATATAGTCATATGTGCTTGCAATGAGAACTTGCACAACATCTTTTGTCCTGCCAGCCCGTTTACAGCGGGGCCTCTAGGGAACTACTGGCAATTAAGGTGCTCCTTTTAATAGAGCACCGGAGCAAAACATTAACACTCCGTGAACACATGTGATCCTCACATCAAAGACATTCCCTTCCGGTTATCCCGATTTCTGTCACTCCGGGGCCATAGGTTCTGGACAACAACGTGTGTATACAACTTGTAGATAAGACCAAAAACAATACTATCATAATGAATCAATAACATGTTCAGATCTGAAATCATGGCACTCGGGCCCTAGTGACAAGCATTAAGCACAACAAGTAGCAACAAAGTCATAAATCACTAATAAAAGATACTAGGCACCATGCCCTAACAATCTGATGCCATTACATGAACGATCTCATCCAATCCCTACCATCCCCATAGCCTACAGCGGGGGATTACTCACTCATAGATGGGGGAAACATGGATGGTCGATGGAGATGATGGTGGAGATCGATGGAGATGGCTCTGGGGGCACTTCCCCGTCCCGGCAGGGTGCCAGAACGGAGTTTTTGGTGTTGTTTCGTGGAATCCGGTGGTGGCGGCGGAGCGGAACTCCTTCTGGAAAAACATCGAACCCCCCGGAGTTTTTAGGTCAGAAGGCTTCTTATAGGCGAAGAGAGAGGCCGAGGGGGTGCCTGGGGCCACCACACCATGCCCTGGCATGGCCAGGCCCAGCCTGCGCCTAGGGGGGTGTGGCCAGCCCCTGGCCCTCCTCTGTCTCGTATTCTGGCTCCTGGAGTCTTCTGGAAAAATAGTCACTTTGGCTTTTGTCCCGTCCAATTCCGAGAATATTCATTTTCTGACTTTCCTGGAACCAAAAACAGCAGAAAATAGGCAGTTGGCACTATGGCTCTTGTTAATAGGTTACTCCAAGAAATCATATGAAAAGTACTCCAAAGTGTGGACAAAACATAAGAAAGTGGATAAAACCAAGCATGGGGCATCAAAAATTATAGATACATTTGCAATGTATCAACATCCTCAAGCTTAACTCCTGCTCATCCTCGAGTAGGTAGGTGATAAAAAGAAAGAATAATTTTTGAGGTGACATGCACCATCATAAAATTGATCAAAGTATTTGTAAAACATTCAAAGCCGGGATCATAGTAATTCAATCATAACATGAAAGACAAATTTCTAGCAATAATACAAAGAAACTATGATACAACATGAAAAGGCACAAACAAAAGAATCATGAATAACAATGCTTTGCAAGACGTTTGTTTGTTTCACATAAAGCAAACATAGCATAGTGGCACTCAGCTTGTCCCTCATAGAATAGCAAACATAAATGCATAGGACACCTTCAAAGTTTACAAGAGTGACTAGATACAAATAGTTTAAAACAAGCAATATCAAGGTATGCATCAATCAACAAGTCTTGGGACAATACACATAGAGCTAAGAATGGCCACTATGCTCTCAAGAAGGTGCTCATAGAATGTGTGGAGACTCAACAAGGGAATGAACAGGTTTTGAAAAGTTTGAAAGGCTTCCAAATGCTGAAAGTATGGTACTCATTAGCTTTGAGCTCTCATTGCCCCTATCATAAGCATATTTAAATGGTTAAGGTTAAAGTGACACAACTAAGAGGATATGCTTGACAAGTTATAAATTAAAGTCTCATGCCCCTTACTTACGAAGATCGATCCTCATGCTACTCAACTTCAGTCACGAGTAAGCTCTTGTCATTGTAAGTATATACGTATCATAGAGAACCGCCAACGGGGTACCCCTTGCACATGATAGAGGAGCTATCCCATAATCAAAATGACAAGGCAAGCAGACAATGAGCATCTCAGCGATCTTTTTATTTACTATGTGCATAGATTTTTATTGAGGATGCTTCATAGAATGCTCATTATGGTTATGCTGCAAGTTTCCACCATGATTAGGCATGGGCTTAGGCTAGCGGCCCAGGCGTTTCTCTAACATACATACAAACTCCATGATCTTACAAGTTCCACTTTTATTTCACACCGCCGGGATCCATAAGCAAAAGAACATGATATCAACGAGGTACTAAGTACCAGTGCAATGTTGAAAGCGTTCCCCATGATACATGGTTCTGCTAACTTTAACTTATAAAGCGCAAGCATATACGTAACAAAGAAGGACGCAATGGTTCAGGTTTATTAAATGCAAGAAATAAAGTGTGCCATCAAGTTTGTGAGAGCTTTACTAACTAACTTTCTCATAACAAGCAAACATTTTATTCGGCAGAAAACAAGGCATATTGAATATGCACGGAAGTAGTAAATGATGCTAATAGGTAGGTATGATGGACACTTTGGCAATATTTGGTTTTGGGGAGTTGGAAACATGAGTAAAACATACTCAGTGAAGGTGAAGGCTAGCAATAGTAAGAGAGCAATAAACGAGAGAGCAATAATGGCCATAATCATGCAGAGCGACAAAACATCATTGATCAAAGCATAAAGTGATACTACAAGTTGAAAACTAAAGGATCATAAAGGCTATGGTGACTTGGAATAGTCATAACATGGTGTGAGCATGTGCCAATTCAACCCAAATAAAGCATCAAAGGAGAATACCACTATACTATGCTTTAATATGCTAAAACAATGCATGATTCATCCAAGGCACATTAAGCAATCTCAATTGTTTATAACAAGTCATGCTAAATCAAAGAATACTAAGCATAAAGCCAAAACAATATCAAGCATGGCATGACAAAGCATAGGCCACAATCAAAAACAAGCTCTCTTTACCACTTAAGCATGAACTTTCCTACTCTTTTCCAAACCAAACCAAACTATTTGAAAACCGATGTATGAAAGAGGAGGTCCAACCAATTTATTCAGCAAACTAAGCAAACCACGCAAACTAAAAACGAAGACGAAAAAGTAGACGCTCCAAGAACAATACAACTGTGCATAAAACAATAAAAATGAAGCGTTTGGAAGAAACCTGGGATTTTTATTGATGAAGAAGGGGATGCCTTGGGCATCCCCAAGCTTTGACGCTTGTACTTCTTGAATATTTCTTGGGGTGACATGCGTGGCATCCCCAAGCTTGAGCTTTACTCCATCCTTCATCTCATTACTCATTCCTTCCATACACCTGAATTTTTTCCTTCATACAAAACTTCACGCAATCTTTATTAGCAACATTAGTGCACTCAAGATAAATAAGTCTTAAGGTTCAGTTTTAACACCAAATAAACTTCCATTAGAACACTAGCTACTATAGCACTTCCCTCAAAATCTCAATTCCCCAAAAGAACTCAAAAAGGAACCAACAAGAAGCAAATGCAGAAAATGGCAGAAATCTGTCAAAACAGACCAGCAGGTAAAGACGAATTTTTTCAAAGACCTTATGTTGCTCAAATCAAAAAGTGTTGAACTAACGAAAGTTAGATAACAACCTGGGGCAGAAGCATAAAAATTCACGCCTCAAAAATACGTTCAGAGATTTTACACGAATTTTTACGGTGAAGCACAGAAATCTGTTTCAGGACAGCAACTTTCCCAATCATTACTTCTCTCTCATTAGAGGACTCTTGGCACAAAAAGCAAATAAAAAGGATAAGGAGCGGTTATTACTAAGGTAATAATTTCCAAGACTCATCTAAAACTTTTGGGTTATCTCCCAATAAGTACTTTTCTTTAATGCCTTTAAGTTAGGCAAAAGCAAAAACTAAAAATGGATAAAATAGAAGTAAGCGGAGATAATCATGGTGAAAACATTGTTTTATTCAGTGAAATCCTTTTGTTAACAAGGTTGATCAGGTATTGTTACCAAAACAATTTCATATGAGACAAAACTTTGTATTCCACTAATGATTATGTTACCTCAACCTTGATAGCAATGGTCCCAATCATAATAGTTTCAAATTTTTCTCTTGGCATGGGACAATATATTTATCCAACTTGAATGCCTTCAACATGTTCAATTGAATTCAAACCATAAGTCCTTTCAATCTTCTTGGGGAAATAGACAGTATGTTCCTTGTCATTAACATTGAAGGTCACCTTTCCTTGATTACAATTAATAAAAGATCCTGCAGTATTAAGAAAAGGTCTCCCAAGAATAATAGACATATTATCATCTTCAAGCATTTCAAGCACAACAAAATCAGTTAATATCAAGCAATTGTGAGCCACCTGAACAGGTACATCCTCACATATACCCATAGGAATAGTGGTAGATTTATCAGCCATTTGCAAAGATATATCAGTTGGTATTAATTTTTCAAGTTGAAGCCTCTTATAGAGAGAGAAAGGCATAACACTAACTCCAGCTCCCAAATCACACAAAGTAGTTCTAACATAACTGTTATTAATAGAGCAAGGGATAGTTGGAATCCCTGAGTCTCCAAGTTTCTTAGGAACCTTACCATTGAAGGAATAATTATCAAGCAAAGTAGAAATTTCTTCATTAGGGATCTTCCTTTTATTCGAGACAATGTCTTTCATATACTTTGAGTAAGGAGGAAATTTAATAGCATCAGTCAAAGGAATTTGCAAGAATAAAGGCTTCATCCAAAACTTATTATAGTGTTCATCTTCCTTTGACTTGTGTTTCTTATCAGGGAAAGGCATAGGTTTTTGGACCCAAGGTTCTCTTTCACTACCATGTTTCTTAGCAATAAAGTCTTCTTTGGTGTATTTAGTATTCTTAGTGTGGTTTTCAGGTTCTTCTTCAACTTTTTCTTCATTAGGAACAACATTTTCTTCATTACCACTTTCAGTTTCAGCATCAGAGATAGATATACTATTAGGATCTATAGCAGGTTCAGAGGGTTCTACAACAGTTTTATGTTTCTTTTTACTTTTCTTACGAGTAGAACCACTATTTTCAGCTTGTTGAGAATCCTGCTCAATTCTTTTGGGATGCCCCTCAGGATATAGAGGATCCTGGGTAGCAGCACCACTCTAGTTCTAATTTCATAAGCATGTTTTTCTTTAGCAACATTAACTAGCAAGTTGTTTTGCACTTTAACGAGTTGATCTATTTGAGTTTGAACCATTTGAAAGTGTTTAACAATCATTTTAACATCATTAGAGGTTCTTTTCACAATATCTTTCAACTAAACAATAGCTCTAGTGTTTTCCATTAGATGATTTTGCACCCTTTTATTAAAGTTATCTTGCTTAACAATAAAGATATCAAATTCTTCTAAGCATTGATCAGGAGGTTTAGAGTAAGGGATATCACCTTCATCAAAGTGTTGGAGAGAGTATACCTCAATAGTGGATGAGTAGGGAATAAGCTTACATAATTCTTCTATAGGAGGTAAATTCTTGACATCTGCAGGTTTAATTATCTTCTCCTTAAGACATTTCTTAGCTTCCTTCATCACTTCATCATTTAATTCAATAACTCCCCTCTTCTTTGATGTTGGAATAGGCACAAGAATAGATGGTTCAGGTACAATTACTTCAGGTATAGATTTTTTAGGAGGAGTCCAATCTTCATAATTCTTGCTTATTTTAGCCATTAATTCCTCAGCTTCCTTAGGAGTCCTATTCCTGAAAACACAATCAGCACAACTATCTAGGTATGTCCTAGATTCCTCTGTTAGTCCATTATAAAATATATCAAGAAGCTCATTCTTAGGTAATGGACTTCCAGCCTGTGCATGAATCAAAGCACAAAACCTTGCCCAAGATTCGGGCAATACCTCTTTTTCTCCCTGTTTAAAATCAAAAAGTTCCTGCAAAACAGCATGTCTAGCAGTAGGAGGAAAATATTTCTGCAGGAAAGTACTAATCAAGCACTCAGGGCTATCAATTGATCCAGGAGGTAAATTACTAAACCAAGTTTTAGCTTCTCCTTTCAGTGAAAAGGGGAAAATCTTAGCAACAAAGTAAGTACGCATCTTAATATCATCAGAAAACAAGCCACTCATGGTAGAAAGTTCATTCATATGTGCTACCGCACTTTCATTCTTAGTCCCACAAAAAGGTTCTTTCTCGACAATAGCTATGTAAGATAGATCGAGAGAGAAATCATAATCTTCATCTGTAATGTTTATGGGAGAAGCAGCAAACTTAACAATAGGAGACAATTTGGGTCTAATAGTACGCCTCTCAAGGAGACTCTTAGCAGCGCTCCTATCATGGGTGTTCTTACATTCTTTAATAAACTCATCGGTCATCTCAACATAACCATCTTAAATATCATAACTCTCACTAGACTCAGGTGAGCTAACATGTGTGGTAGTGTCTTCATTAGGAGTTTCGGTATTTCCAGTTATAGTTCTAGCAATCGTAGCATCTAGGAAAGGACCTAATGAACCACTCTTATCAAGAACAGTAGAAGTAGCATCAGAAGTTTCAGATTCAGCAGTAGTAGCAGTGTGTGTAGCATGTGTATGTGGTGGTGTAAGGAACTTACCCATAACAGACGGTGAATCAAGAGCAACAGAGGTGTTCAGAACCGTACCTCTTCTTGTAGTGGATGGTAAAATAGGAACCTTGCCATCACGAGACTTACCCATGATGGATGGATAGCAGCGAACAATAGAGAATCCAAGTGAACTTGATAAATAAAGCTATGCTCCCCGGCAACGGCGCCAGAAAATAGTCTTGATGACCCACAAGTATAGGGGGTGTATCGCAGTATTTTCGAGGGAAGTGAAACCCAATTTATTGATTCGACACAAGGGGAGCCAAAGAATATTTATAAGCCTTAACAACTGAGTTGTCAATTCAGCTGCACCTAGAAACAATCTTGCTCACAACAAGATATCGAGTAACAGTTTGTAGTAGGAATAGTAAAGTAACAACGAGTAAAGCAAAAGACAGTAGTAACAAAAGCGATGAGTGGGATTCGAAAAGGTAGGCATAGCGATGGATGGACGGGCGTTGCATGGACAAGACAATTCAAATAGCAATCAGAACATAGGACAATTGTAGATAAATAAGATAAAGCATCCAAGTACTAGATAATCCTAGGCATGTGTTCCATATATAGTCATACGTGCTCGTAATGAGAACTTGCACAACATCTTTTGTCCTGCCAGCCCGTTTGCAGCGGGGCCTCTAGGGAACTACTGGTAATTAAGGTGCTCCTTTTAATAGAGCACCGGAGAAAAGCATTAACACTCCGTGAACACATGTGATCCTCACATCAAAGCCATTCCCTTCCGGTTATCCCGATTTACATCACTTGGGGCCATAGGTTCCGGACAACAACGTGTGTATACAACTTGTAGATAAGACCAAAAACAATACTATCATAATGAATCAATAACATGTTCAGATCTGAAATCATGGCACTCGGGCCCTAGTGACAAGCATTAAGCACAACAAGTCGCAACAAAGTCATAAAGCACTAATAAAAGATACTAGGCACCATGCCCTAACAATCTGATGCCATTACATGAATGATCTCATCCAATCCCTACCATCCCCATAGCCTACAGCGGGGGATTACTCACTCATAGATGGGGGAAACATGGATGGTTGATGGAGATGATGGTGGAGATCGATGGAGATGGCTCCGGGGGCACTTACCCGTCCCGGCAGGGTGCCAGAACGGAGTTTTTGGTGCTGTTTCGTAGAATCTGGTGGTGGCGGTAGAGCAGAACTCCTTCTGGAAAAACATCGACCCCCCCCGGAGTTTTTAGGTCAGAAGGCTTCTTATAGGCGAAGAGAGAGGCCGAGGGGGTGCCTGGGGCCACCACACCATGCCCTGGCACGGCCAGGCCCAGCCCGCGCCTGGGGGGGTGTGGCCAGCCCCTGGCCCTCCTCCGTCTCGTATTCTGGCTCCTAGAGTCTTCTGGAAAATAGTCACTTTGGCTTTTGTCCCGTCCAATTCCGAGAATATTCATTTTCTGACTTTCTTGGAACCAAAAACAGCGTAAAAACAGTGTACGGCAATCACGCTCTTGTTAATAGGTTAGTCCAAGAAATCATATGAAAAGTACTCCAAAGTATGGACAAAACACAAGAAAATGGATAAAACCAAGCATGGAGCATCAAAAATTATAGATACATTTACAATGTATCAATGATCGAGGTTTCCCGATCATGGACTTATTAACATCAACTGATAATGAGGTCACTTCATTGGATAAATGAAGTGATGGACACACCCGATAGTAGAATTGCAATGTGATCCAATCATAATGTTCAAACGTTGCAATATCTAGCAAAGCATAGTAACTTAGTCCTTCGACCATGAGATCATATTTAATCACTATCTCTTGTGGCTGCTTTGATCACATAAACTGGCATGACCGTAACTGGGTGGCCATATAGATGTGTATTGGGTATACCAAAGGAATAGGTTGAGGCGTATGTATCGATATCGGTATTTGCTATCCGAGTGATGGATAGATACTCTAAACCCACTCGGTGAGATTACATCAATGAGCTTCCAAGCATGTGACTAGGTCACAAGGATGTAATATTACGGGAACGAGTAAACGTGTTCGTCAGTAATAAGATCAAGTTGGTATGTCGATACCAGAGATCAGGTCTTGGACGAACCAGGTATCGTTGTGCAAAAGGAATAAGACTCAACGCTTAGAAGGTTCAACCGATCAAACAAATTCGTGGAATGTGAAGGGATCATCATGATTTTCTAGACACTATTGTTGGTCATTGATCTGAGAGATGTCTCGATCATGTCGTAACACTCTCGAACCATAAGGGTGTCACGCTTAAGGATAGAGACACTCCGAGTTGATCAGCCACCATAAGAGAAACATGAAGAGAGAGAACCGGAAATGTTCCGGAGAGATATCGAAGTTTTCAAAAGTTATTCAAAAGGAGTTTTGAATAAAGGGAATTAAATAAAAGGTATTTAATATTTAATTAATGGAACTAATATTAAATATATTTATCTAACAAAAATGGGCAAACATTCCTACATGGGCCCTCCCCGAAGAGGAGAGGGCCCAAGAGGGAGGTCGCCGCCCCTTGGTGGGCTAGGGCGCACCGGGTGGGGGTTCCCACCATCATCGGGCCCCTAGGTGGGCTAGGCACGCAGGTGGGGCCCACCCCACCGGCCGCCGCCTCCTTCCCTCGTACTCTAAGTTTTGTCCCACCCCGGGACTTGGTGGGATGGGAGTGCGTGCCTAGTTTTTCCCTATATAAAGGGGGCCATGCCTCCTCCAAATCTCATCCCACAGTTAGCCATTCACATATCTCTCTCCCTCCCTCTCTCCCTGTCGTGTGTGTTCCCTAGTTTGGAACGTGCTCCACGAGGTAAAGAATTCTCCACCAGACGGACATTGTCGTGCACCTGGAGTTGGTACGGATCTTCTTCTTCTGCTACCTTGCTGGACCAGGACCCGGGAGACGTCTTTAACACCGGACGTGTGTAAAACTTAGGAGGCACTACCATTAATGGTGCTAGATGCTTGAAGCCTTGTAGACCTTGAGGTCTGCGACGCTCGGCTTCATCGAGAACGTTTGTGCGGGAACGTAATCCCGCGTTCGGTCTTCAAAGGTATGAATATTGTATCCCGCTCGTTAATGTACTTCTCCATATATAGATCTTGGGTTGGTGCGTTCTCGTAGTAGGAACTTTTTTGTGTTCTGCCACGGAACCCCTTCAGCTACAACAATTGTCCTTGATCCAATGGTCGCAAGGGGTGAGTTCCAATGGAACCTTCATGAAAATGGGAAAAATTCTCGGTGGATTTAATGTATAGAGATTTGGTCCAATCAGAGGTGCTAGTGGCAAGAAAATTTGGAAAATAAAGATGCCACTGAATACAAAAATCGTTGCATGGTATCTTTGTAGGGGTGTAATACTCACCAAAGACAACCTTGTGAAATGCAATTGGCATGGAAGCACAAAGTATGCTTTTTATCATCGGAATTAGACAATTAAACACTTGCTCTTTGAGTGCCAATTCGCACGTTCTATATGACCAGTCATCCAAATAGCTTCTGACTTGTATCCACCACGCAGTGTTGCAAACATATTCGACAACGGGCTACATTATACAGATTACAGCTTTAGAATTCTTATTGGATGGGAGCCTTTGCAGTTATTTGGCCGCGGTGATTATGTAGAAATGACAAGATTTTTTAATGGTAGAAGTGCTTATTTTATGCAGGTTATCTACCGGTGCACCAGTCTGTTCATTTTATGATCATATACAAAGTGTGGAATATCACGACATGTATATGAAGATGTCTACATGGTTGAAGTACACGATGAGAGATATTTTTATCCAACATGGATAACGGTGATCTACAGATATGTCCTCCACCAACATAGACTTTTTACAGTTTCTTCATGATTACTTGCATTTCGTCTTTTTTATCTTTCTTTGACTTAGACTTGTGCATCTTAGCTATGCAAAGACTGAGTGTGATTCTTTATAAAACTCTTTAAATAATAAACCGCATTTTATTGGGGAAAATGGAGACAAAAACATCCAATTGATCGCTCCAGATATCGGGAACAGATATATTGAGAAAAATAGGGAGACGGCCACTAGCCAGGAAAGATCACGCAAATGTGCTGTGCGGGCCGGGGCACTGGATTCTGAATTCGACTGTGCCGACGAAGTAAACTGATCTGCCAATAGCCGCCGGGTCGACGGAATCTGGAAGCTTTGCCCCATGTGGAGATGAGAAAGCAGCTCGGGTGGCTTATCCTATCTTTACCCGGTGACCGTGAGTATTATTGTGGGAAAAGATAGCGCGCTTTAGGATCAACGTTGAGGTGAGAAACCACACACACAAGTCATACACACGGAGTCACCTGGTGGTGACTGCGAGTCGACGGTACCAGCAGCCACCTGAAGAACATAAGCATCTCTCTTTCTCCTTTCCTGCGTGTACCGACGACTTGTCGACTTGACCGGTGGGTCGTATACCGAGCACCGTCCATGGAAAGATAAGCGTTGCCACGGCAGACACAAGCGAATTCACACGGTGTCGTCGGTCTTGAGAATTTCTCGAGGGGAATCCGCGGGCGTTCCAACTCTCTGAGGAATCGTGTCCGGCCGGCCGGCAGCCGGTGGGATGGCTATGCCGCTATGCTATCGGTATCAGATGAGTAAGCTCCGGCTACGCTGTTTCATAGTGAGTTCCACGAGGACCCGGACGATCTAATCCGCAAGCCGGTAAGGTAACTGGACAAGAAGGAAACGAAGAAGGTAGAATGAACATTCGAGCTGCCGGCCGCTGGGGTTGCTCCTTCGCCGTCGTTGGGCCAAGACACCATCAATCTATGCGACTATGCCGTGCAGCGTGCCGGCGTGTGCGAGGATGGAATGGTGATGTTACTGATTCTCCCATGGACCGTCCATTCGTGGGCTTCTGCTTTGGCGCGCCCGGGGGGTGTGTTGTGTTATGTTAAGTGGTCATTTCTTTTTTTCTCCAAAAAAAATGGGTAAACATCACCCCGGTCTCTGCCTTCAAGAGACATAATTTTTATAGTATTACATTATTCACAACACCTTACAAAAGATATTACAGAGATTAGATCGAAGACACCAAACTAGTGATAATTCGCTAAACCTACAACACTCACGGAGGAAGTGTCCATGAACATGGCTAACACACTGACATCACACAAACGCGCATCATCCAAAAATCGAAGAGCTCGACAAGTTGTCTAGCGGCGCACGAGTGGCACAATCGTTCTGGCAGACACTCAGCGCGTATCAGCATACACGCTCCAGAAGTCCTTGCCGCCACTCTTCTTTCGCATACCCATCTTCTCGAGAAATCAATGCAAAGACCTTGCAAGGTCTTCCGCCAACATCACCATGACGCCAGAGAGCATCACCGTCCTACGCGCGCCCATCATCTCAATCCCATCTTCGAGACCCCGCCGCGCCACGTCGTCGAGACCTGCCACCATTGACTCGGTACATTCAACATCGCTCCACCTTGGTCACCGCGCAAGAGCACACGGAGACCAGCGTCTAGCCACCGAACCATCCACTTTTCCATACAGCCGATGTATGCCTCCAAAAATGATGCCCCCATGAGGGTAACGATGCAGGAATATCGCCATCATCCAATCCGGAAAGCTGAATCTGGGTTTTTGCTGGAGCACATATGGAACGAGAAACGCCTCCACAACACATCCAATGAGGTAAACGACGCCCACCGACACTGTCGTTGACAGCAGATCCCCGCACATGTCATCGCTGGACCACCAGCTCCTCCTCGCCGCCGCCATACCCCAAGGGCGCGTCCGATCAGCTCGAGAGCCACCACGAGGACGACACCACGACCCGAATCCCATCATCCTTGGGGTGGATTACCAAAAACAGAGGAATCCCCTTTGTTGTGTGCCCGATGCCAAGGCCACGCACGTCATCGAAGAACCCCATCACTTCCCTCCAAACGATGTTCTCCTAGCCACCACCATCGCAAGGCTGCTACCCCGGTGCTCCGACTCCACATCGCACGTCCGCCATCCAGGGCCAACCATCGCACTTGGACTAGAGGTCCCCCCGCCACGAGAAAAGCTCTGGGTAAAGGGACGAGATCCCGTCGTCCGCCGTCCATCTAAAGGGGATTTGCTCGGACGCTTCCCCAAGTGGCAGCGGGGAGTTGGAGGCGGAGAGGGATGGAGGCGGCGACGGCTAGGGTTTCTCCCGAGCTGCCCCTTGGGAGTGACAGAAGAGCCTCCTCTTCTAGGCCCCTTCTGGCCTCAACCAAGTTGCCATTTTTGGGCAAGTCCTAACAGCATCTCCAGCCACCCCTCCCCTCCCCCCGAACACCCTCCAAGATGTCCTGCCCCCAGGAGCCCTTTTTCGACATGACATGAAGTTTTTGAAAGAGATATGCCCTAGAGGTAAATAATAAATAAGTTTATTATCATATCTCGAATTAGTTCATAATAGTTTCATACTATGCTATAACTGTATCAAGCGGAAACATTGATACATGTGTGGTATGTAAACAAATCCAGTCCATAGTAGCCTCTATTTAACTAGTTTGTTGGGCAACAGATGATCAAGGTTTCCTGATCATGGAGAATTTATGCCAATTGACAACTGAGTCATATGATTGGAGAATGATATGATGGACGTTACCCACTTAAGTACTGCAATGTGATCAAGTCACATGTTTACCGTTGCAATAGTTAGAAGCTAGGTGACCTTTCCCTTAGACTGTGAGATCATATTAATCACTATCTCCTGCGGCTACTTTGATTACATCAATTGTCATGTTCGTAATTGGGTGGCCATAAAGGTGTGCATCAGGTATTTTTAGACGAACATTTGAGGCATGTGAATCAATATCGGGATTTGTTCACACGCGTGACGGAAAGATACACTGGACCCATTCGGTGAGACTATATCCAATAGGTTGCAACCATTGACTAGGTCAAGGGATACAATATCATGATAACGAGTTAAATGGACTTGTAGGTAACAAGATAGGTATGTCGATACCATAGATCGAATCTCAGATAAGTCATGTATCGAAAAAACAAAGGGATAGAGACACAGAGTTTATGGTTCGAACACGACAGAGTCTCGTGGAATGCATGGAGGGCATTATGGACATCCTGGTCCTACTATTGATCATTGATCGAGCGAGATCTCGATCATGTATGTGTCATTCTCGAACCATAGGGTAATACACTTAAGGGTATGACGACGTTCTGAGATCGATATGAAAAGAATGGATCATCGATGAGAAAGAGAGTATTGGAATCGTTCCAATAAGATATTGCTGAAAAAGTTCCGAAGCGGATCCGAAGCCGTTCGGAAGAAGGAATAAATCGAAAGGTGTTTCAAATTAATAAAGAACTTAAATATACATTTAAATATATTAATTATGAATTAATATATACTAAATAAAATATTTAAATTAATTATTAAGGGGCAATCTCTACCCATCGGCCGAATCCCCAGAGGGAATCAGCCCAAGAGGGAGGCCACCCCGGGCAACATCTTCCATAGCCACAAACTTCGTAGCTAGCCCAGGCCCACGCAGGTGAGTTGGCGGGAGGGTGCACGCAGCACGCAGCGTGGCGCGATCGTGGCGTCTTTCATGACATTGCCTCTTTGGCGACAGCTGCCTCCTCCTATTCTTTTCTTTAGTCCCACATGGGGTCTTGAGGGAAGAGAGTCCTACTTTTTCGCTATATAAAGGGGACTATATTGGTGGGAAAAAGACACACGAAAATAAAAGGGATTTCCTAAGGACTATTTTCCATAGGGAATTTTCCCTCCTCTTTTTCTATTTACTCTCACGAGTGCGGTTCCACGAAGAACTACGCACGAGAGGGTTGACATCACCGGCACGCTGTCGCACTGCTGGATCCCAGTTCTAGAGGGTCTACTTCCGCATCCCGGCTGGATCAAGGAGAATCGGAGTCCTCGTCGGACGCCATACATGTGCGATTCCTTGGATAGCGCTGCCATTAGTGGCACCAAGGTTGTCTTGCAAGGACCAGGAGGTGACGAGGGAGGAGCTTCGCGACCTTGAGGTCGGCTACAAGTTCGACTACTTCCACCACGTTCCCCGCGGAACGTTGATGGCTCAATGCACGGTGCCCAGAAAAATGCTTGGTGGCGGTGTTGATGTAGAGCTCGTTGGGAACCCCAAGAGGAAGGTATGATGAGCACAGCAGCAGGTTTCCTTCAGTTCTGAAACCAAGGTTTAATCGAACCAGTAGGAACAAGGAAACACCCCAAAGGTGTTACTAGCTGAGCTTTGACAGAGCGCACTACCGGTGCTAGTAGCAACGTGGAGACCTGCACAACACAACCACAGAACTTTGTCCCCAACTTGCGATGAGGTTGTCAATCTCACCGTGTTTTGCGGAAAACAAAGGATTAAACGTATCGAATGGAAAGAATTAAAAGTTTGCAGAAAATAAACACAAAGCAGAAACAGTTTATAAATTGTATGTAAAAGACAACGACCGGGATCCATAGTTCACTAGAGGTGGCTCTCCTTAGATAGATAACATGCTGGATGAACAAATTACAGCGGGGCAATTGACAAACACCGAAAAAGGAATACATGCATATACTAATCATCTTGACTCCTTTGAGACTTGATTGGGCATTACAACATAATACATATACCATCATCCAACTGCATCTATGACTAATAATCCACCTTCAGGTTATCATCCGAACCCCCTCCAGTATTAAGTTGCAAGCAACAGATTATTGCTTTACGAACTGCGTGTAAAGTAAACAATATGATTATTCTATGAACTAAGGATTGTTGTTTTCTCCCTAGTAGCAATAGCACATCTAGTACCTTATAGATTTCTGTCACTTCCCCAGATTACCAGAGGCATGAACCCACTATCGAGCATAAATACTAACTCTTGGAGTTGCTAGCATCTACTTGGCCAAGATAGCTACTAACAACGGAAAGCATGCAAGATCTTAAATAACAAAGACATGATAAAATCAATAATCAATCTGAAATAACATCTCAATATCCATCGGATCCCCGCAAACACAACATGCATGGATTACAATTAGATAATCTTGATCATGAGCAGAGCTCACAAGATCTAAACATGAAAGCACAAAGGAGGAGAAACCAGCCATCTAGCTACTACATGGATCCATAGTCCAAGGATGAACTACTCACGCATCACACCGGAGGCTTGCATGGTGATGAAGAAGGCCTGTGGTGAATTCCCTCTCCGGCGGTGCCGGAAGAGCTTCAGATCCTCCCGATCTAGGGATGGAGATGACGGCTCTGAACTCTTTCATGGATTTTGATCGGTACTTAGGGTTTTCGTCCCGAGGGCAATATATAGGCGGAAGGAGGCCGAGGTGCCGGGAGCCACCACACCACCTGGCGCGCGGGCCAGGCGCGCGGCCAGGTGGTGTGGCCGGCCCCTGGCCCCTCTCTGTCTCGTATTCTGGCACTTGATCCCTTCCGGAAAAATAGGCACTTTGGCTTTTGTCCCGTCCAATTCCGAGAATATTCATTTTCTGACTTTCTTGGAACCAAAAACAGAAGAAAACAGGCAGCTGGCACAATGGCTCTTGTTAATAGGTTAGTCCAAGAAATCATATGAAAAGTACTCCAAAGTTGGAACAAAACACAAGAAAGTGGATAAAACCAAGCATGGAACATCAAAAATTATAGATACATTTGCAATGTATCAAACGTTAACCATGTTCGGTTTATAAGGGTATGTAACCGAACCTCTCCATCTCGTTACTACATGAACTCGTAGATAGATCTGGGCTTCTGGTTATTCTAACATAGAATTTTTTCTGCTGTGAATACCCTCCAGTGGTATTAGAGCCGATCTATGCTTAGTTATGCTAGTACGGGTAGACCACATGTTGAATCTGGGCATTGATCGCATAGTTGTCACCTTCCCATATACGTGTTCATGTTGCAGCATTGTGAGATGAAGCGGTCCGGGCCGACCTTACGCGCCGAGACTGGTTCCACGCTCGACATACGGTTTGTACCGTATAAGTGGCCAGCGGGTGTCTATCTCTCTCACAATAGTTAATATGGCATTTACAACAGAACGTTCCGAGAGGAGAGTAATAAGACAACTACCAGATAAATGTTGTGGTTGATATTCTTAGGTATGACGGTTCTATCTCGTTAGCCCTAACAACCACGCAAAATCTTCAACTAATAAATTAGGATCTTTATGTTGCGGGAGGGGCTTATAATATGATGTGTTCATAAACTTCATGTAAAACGACCAGCTGGTAGCGCCACACAAATGGCGTCATACTGGTGGCATATGATGGTGATCATGCCACACAAGATGAAGTGTCGCGTCATTTCACAGTTATAAAATTGCATGTGATGTTACTTTGTGCATCTTGTTTTGCTTGGTTATATTAGATACACGATGATAGTAGAACATGATTATTCCTAAATAATACCAACTTCAGTATTCTCCTATTAGTGTGCACCAAGCAAGATGTGATGACCGGGTACTAGACATCTCTGTGTTTGCATATGATGGGTGCAATCCATGTATGTACTGTGAATACACTATGGTTGAATTGGAGAGCCTAGAATGTATAGACATGGCCTTGAAACATAACAGATCGAAAGATCGAGCATGAGTCACATGGCGATGTGATCGATGGATATAGTCCACCCTAGCAGCTGCATCAAAGGTCGTGATGATCGGGGATGATGTGGTGTAAAGGGATCATGTGATTGCTATAATTATTTTAGGGATGATGATTGTAGTGGGAGTTCTTGTGATTATTTGATTATAAAACTAGAACCAATAATTATGAACCCCGGATCATCACCCTGAATCTGGATGATTTCCTAATTTCATAAGTGTTTGCTAATTCTTTGGTACATTTCCAAATTGGTGGAAATACATTGATTCAATTGATATGTCAATCAAACATGACATACCTAAAAATTGCAAAGAAGCGATGGTGGACCTATGTGCGAGAGATGATTTAAGAATCATGAAATCCAAGACAAATTGCATTTAAAGATTGCAAAAGTAATGTGATTATTTGATTTTGTCAAAGTAAGTGATTACTTGATAATTCCCAAATAACTTGGAGATATAAGGAAGAAATGCAACTTTAAGGAAAAGCCTGAAAGCTCGATTTGTCGTGAAGATTGTCTTGACAAATTTGAGGGATAACTACAGCAATGTAGCGATGCCTAAAGCTTGGTGGATTTAATTAGCAGTTAGATGCAATTATGAGTAATTACTAAATGATGAAACAAATCTACATGTTCTCTAATATGATATTGAAGAAAGGTTGTAATCAGTACAATAGGCAGAAGTTTGTTGAATCATGTGACTGTTAAACATCTCGTAGGGAAAAATCTCGATTTGATTAGGTCAAATGATTTTGGGAATTACCAAAATATCAAGAAAGCAAATACTTGTGAAGTATTTTAGTGGGAGCTATAGGGATATCGAAAAGAACTCATATGTGATGACATTTTGAGTGAGAGTGTGACGAGCATCACTTTATCTCTATTTGACATATATGTGGATGGCGTAATTGATATTAGTAATATTTAAGGTAAATATTTTGTGGATGGAGTTTATCAAAATATTAGATATTGAAATCTATATTGAGATGGATTGGTATATTTAATAAACATCAAGGCCATAATGATTCTGATAGGATTCTGAAACGAGTTCAGAATGTCCTAGATTAGATTCTGAAAAAGTTTCTAGAATAGAACAAACAAAGTTGTTTTGTTAATCTAGATGAAACATTTGAGTAAGCAACAAATGTTGATTGGAGAAAGAAGGATGATGCTCATCCTATATGAAACTGCCATATGTTTCTTCCACGAATCAATGTCTTGTGTACTTGGATAAAATGTGACCCAAGTTCTTAATAAAGAACAAGGTTCTGAAGTGTTTCATGAATCACTAAACCAATAGTAAGTGAATCATTAGGAATTGGAAATGGATCTACATAGATATTGAAATAGTGACTAAAGGTATGACTAGTTTGGCTCATGAAGTTCGACTTCAGCCGAGTGCATTTCTAGTATAATGACCATAGTGAAAGTTCTCGTGATTGATCGACCGTCATTAGAAATACTTAGAAATAGAAGTCTTACTATGTCATCAAACAAACAAATTCAGGTGCATTAAGACATAATGTGATAAGTGTAAAATTGCGAGACACTTAAATGATTTGCAAAAGACATACGGATCTGGTAAAACATACCAAGGACAGAAAGGTTTCCCATAAGCAAGCATGATCAAAATAGTTATGTTTATGACCGATAAAGATGCAGCTAGATTATTTGTACTCTAGTGCAAGTGGGAGACTGAAAGAGATATGCCCTAGAGGCAAATAATAAATAGGTTTATTATCATATCTCGAATTAGTTCGTAATAGTTTCATACTGTGCTATAACTGTATCTAGCACAAAAATAGATACAAGTGTGGTATGTAAACAAACCCAGTCCCTAGTAGCCTCTATTCAACTAGTTTATTGGGCAACTGATGATCAAGGTTTCCTGATCATGGAGCATTTATGTCAGTTGACAATGAAGTCATATCATTGGAGAATGATATGATGGAGATTACCCACTTAAGTACTATAATGTGATCAAGTCACATGGTTTACCGTTGCAATGGTTAGAAGCTACGTGACCTTCTCCTTAGACTGTGAGAACATATTAATCAGTGTCTCCCGCGACTGCTTTGATTACGTCAACCGTCATGTCCATAACTGGTTGGCTATAAAGGTGTGCATTAGATATCCAGAGGAACAGTTGAGGCCTATGAATCAAGATCGGGATTTGTTCACCCGCGTGATGGGAAGATACACTAGGCTCACTTGGTGAGACTATACCCAATAGGTTGCAACCATTGACTAGTTAAGGGGATACAAAATCACAATAGCGAGTTAAGTGGACTTGTCGGTAATGAGATAGGTATGCTGATACCATAGATCGAATCTCGGATAAGTCATGTATCGAAGAAACAAAGGGATAGGGACACATAGTTTATGGTTCGAACACGACAAGCCAGGGGATACAATACCACACGGGCCACCAAGTCGCGGGCAGGGCCCAACCCACCGCCAGCAGCTGCCTTCTCCTATTCTTTTCTTTAGTCCCACATGGGGACTTGAGGGAAGGGAGTCCTACTTTTTCGCCTATATAAAGGGATCTATATTGGTGGGAAAAGGACACAGAAAAATAAAAGGTATTTCCTAAGGACTATTTTCCTTAGGAAATTTTCCCTCCTCTTTCTCTATTGACTCTCATGAGTTCAGTTCCACGAAGAACTGTGCACGAGAGGGTTAACATCACCAGCACGCCGTTGTGCTGCTAGATCCCAGTTCTAGAGGGTCAACTTCCGCATCCTGACTGGATCAAGGAGAAAGAGAGTCATCGTTAGACACCGTACATGCGCGAGTCCTCGGATAGCGCTGCCATTAGTGGCATCAGGGCTATCGTGCAAGCCAAGAGGTAACGAGCATGGAGCTTCGTGACCTTGAGGTCGGGTACAAGTTTGAATACTTCAACCACGTTCATCGCGGGATGTTAACTGTGTTCGGTCTACAAGGGTTCGTAACCGAACCTCTCCATCCTGTCACTGCATGAACTCATAGATAGATCTGTGCGTTGGGTTATTCTAACGTAGAATTTTTTGTTTTCTGCTATGAATACCCTTCAGTTTTTATTCGACATACCTATACTAAACCCAACGCGCAGGATGGTGAGTAGGGGTGCCGGCGGAAGCAAAAATTTGGGTGGGCCTGCTCTGTCAGCGACACAAAGCAATTCCTAAACTTCCGTTTCCCTCATTTTCTTCTCGCATATCCCCATACCGCATTCCTGTCACTACATCTCTCACCATTTTCACGCGTTGGATCCATCCACCATGTCGTCTAAGAAATTCATTGTTCCCCGCGCCACCAACAATGATGCACCGACGAAGGAGCCGAGTAAGCTAAGGGCATCGAAGTAGAATCCGCCGAGTGGGAGAATGCCATCGTGTGTCGATCGATGGTCTCATCTGACTGCGAAGACAGGGAGGTGAAGGCCAAGGCTAGGAAGACGATTGCGAAGGTGACGGTCAAGGACATTTTAACACCTCCTCCACACGCGGGGAGTACTATCCCGATGATGATCAAGTAAGATCACCTTTACCATCCGACTTTTCATTTTGTTTGCTATATTGTCGTTTCCCATCACTGATGACGTTTCTTTGTGCAAATGGTCTAGATGTTTGAAGCTTGTCGTCGAGACAACAAAAATGCTGAATTTAAGTTCATCCATGTATTTACGCGGATCGAAACCTACAAGAAGTGGAAGGAGGCATGCATCGCTCTCATTAAGGACAATGACACTTCCTATGATCCAACAACGCTGGCACCACCGATGGTAGAAGGGTGGCCCATTAGAAATAAGAATACCAATGCAGCAAGGGATGCGGCGCCGACCACAAAGAGGCTACAGTCCTTGATCGAAAAGTGCATCGATGATGCGAGACGAACTCTGTGTTGATGGAGGAGAAGTACGACGCTCGTTGGGCAGTGATGTTGGAGAAACAAGACGTCAAGATTGACCTCTTGAAGACCAACGCTATGGTCAAGAAGAGGAAGGAGGACTTAGCATTTCTCTTGGGCGCTGACATGGCGACGGTGGATGTGAAGGTGAAGACGTGGTACAAGAGATGCGGGCACCATCGGTGATTTCAACACCATCACCGAACTCCACCTCTACGACGACACCACCACCACCGCCGACCTCCACCCCTATGGCGACAATAATGATACCGGAGGCGCCTTCTACCCTGATGGAAGAAGATTCAACCATTTGATTTTTGCGGTATGTAATATCGCGATCATCGAGTAGCGGTTGCTTTTTAATCGCTGAGACTATGAACTTGTGACGAGTGGGACTTTTTTGTTTGCAGAAACGAACTTTCAAATATAACACCGGTTTGTACCATAGGGGAGAGGATGATACATGAACCATGGCTACAAACCCTCCCTTCCCCCTCCCCTAAGATATCGCCGGCAGAACCCCAAATGGCCAATGCCGGACGCGTTGGGAGGGGAGGGGAAATGTCTCGGGATGCTCTAAATGACACCTCCTTTTTTTGGAAAATGATTCCCGTCATCCAGACGATCATCGTCCGGATCGTCCGCGCTTGCCCCGCGTTAATCCCTCCGCGTCATCGCTCGCTCCGTCCCGGGCTCTGCTCCGCGCCGCGTCCTGGCTTCTCCGCCGGTGGCCGCCACCTCCGTGATGAGCCCCATGAGCTCCTCCCTCCTGCAACGCGACGGATGGGAGCTCCCCCCCCCCCGCCTCTGGCTCCAGCGAGCTCCGTCCCGGCGACCTCCGTCTCCGTCTTCGTCGTGCTCTGCCCACCTCCGCCCCGGTGACCTCCGCCCCCGACGACCTCCGCGCAACACGACCGCTGCCTTGCGCCACCGGCCGCCACGCCCATCGATGCCTTCCGCCGACCCTCCTCGCGGAGCTCCTGCCGTCGCCGACACTTGCTTCCATGGTCAACCAACCTTGCTGCCACGGGCGACCGTGGTTGCTGCGAGCGGCGACCAAACTTGCTTCCAGCGGTGGCCGAGTTTGCTTCCACGGGCGGACAAGCTTGCTTCCAGCGGTGACCGAGCTTGCTTCCATGGGCAGCCTTGGTCGCTGCCATGGGCGGCCGTGGTTGCTGCCAGCGCGGCCGGCCTGACTTTTGCTACAAGTTCTCCGGTGAGGTCTTCCGGCTAAATTTTCCGGTGATGTCTCCGACGAAGTAGTTTTTTTGCTACATTAGAATAACTTTGTTGCTATAACCGTCTTGTGATTTTGCTACAACAGTGTCAACTTTTTGCTACAAGGTCTCTTGCGAGAGTCACCGGCGAGTTTTTCCCGATGATATCTCCGGCGAAGTCGGTTTGTTACATTAGCACATTTTTTTTGCTGCATGATCTCCGGCGAGGTTTCCGGCGAGACGATCTATTTTTGAAACGAACCCTTTTTTGCTTCGGAAGCAAAAACGGAAATATATATAGCAAAAATGAAATGGTTTACAGCAAAAGCGAAATTTAGGGACATTTTGGAAACACGTGGCAGCAGCGGAAACAGAACGATGGGAAGGTTTCATCGTCCGGGGCGGCGCTTTTTTATTTATTAGAACTCTGATGAATGACACCTGCTGCGTCAAGCCCGGAAGCGACGCTCGCGTGGCTTCGCCTGATGGGCCAACCCAGTTAGGCTTTGCTTTTCATTTCGCTGTTTTTTGTCTGCTCCGGCTGGGGCAGCGTGCCGTGGGCCTGTGCGGGATGCGTAGGCTAACTGGACACGTAAGGCCTTCATTGGCTGGGCCATACTGGCATTGGGTGGTGTCGCAGCTTTGCAGATTCTGCTCAGACCTTTTTCCAAAAGAAATGGCATCGCTGGCCCGCGCCGCCTCCGCCGCGAGAGCGGCCCTCTGCCCGGCGCCCCTTGCCGGCCGCATCCTCGGCTCGTCCCTACCGTCTGCCTCGCCCGCACGAGACGCCCGTATTCTCCGCAGGTAGGTTACTAGGCGGTTCAGTAGATGGATCATAGATGGAATGATGGGCGTGGGTGTGTCTTTGCTTGCGTTTACATCGAGATTCCTGAAGGTCGGCGGTGGCGGGGATGAAGACGCTGTTGGCCCCCCTGCACACTGATGTGGCGTCGGCACGCCTGATGTCCTGCGTCGCCGCCGACTCCACCTGCTGGAGCTCCCTCTCCCAAGGTAAATCTGCTCACCGCCTCCTCCCCTCTTTCATTTTTTTAATTATCCATATTTACGTTAGCCTGGATGTATTAGTGATTTTCAGAGTGGATTGTTTTTTCTCAGACTTAGTTATCCACTAAAAACAACCTTAGTTGATCAACTGAAATCCAATTGAGAGAATAGCTATTGGTACTTTGATGAATATGACCTTGTTATGATGCTCATGCGATACATGGACCTAGGAATAAGAAAGCCTGTTGCTGCTACAAGATTTATTAGTCTTCTGAGAAGGAAATTCATTGTTGCCTCGGAGAGATTCAGTGTCTACACGCATAATAGTTACATGTATGCCAACTAGAATTCACAGGCTCACTGGCCTGAATTTGATCTAAAATCCGGACACACCTTTTTTTGTTGATAATCAAGCAATAGATTCAGCTAACAGCTGCACTAGTATAGGGTCAAGTAGGACCGATCTCAGGCGAATGAACCAAGCAATAGTTTGATGGATTTGATTACCAGGCTACCACGCACCAAAACAAAGGTAAATATCCTTACCGGTGGAAGTCGAAATCATACAGGCCCGCACGCCAGCCCAGAAGAGAGGCATTCACTTCATTTTCCAGTTCACCTTTGATAATCTGAAAGTGAATGCGACAAATTTCTGAAGGGAACATAAGAGTGGGGTATGGGCCAGTGATGGGCTAGCTGCTCAAGGAACTCCCAAAACCTTTTTTTAGCTGAGGAATGCCAAAACTAGTACAGGCTCCTGGGATGGTCCACGATAGACCTAGCGCAAAGAATATGGCGTCGAGACCCCTCCCCGCGCCGGTACCACCTTGTCGCGCTCCAGGGTCTGCGTCCGGTCTCCCTCCTCCGCCGCTATCCAGGCTTGACGCACCGCCTACTCCACGTCCACGCCCCACCTATGCGTGCGCGCTCCAGGTGGTGCTGTGGGACTGGGACGTGTGTGCCGGCATCGTCGGCAACGTCTTCATGTGCGATTCCCTCTCTCCCCTCCGTTGCTGTCACCCGGACACTGCCCTCCGCGTACATGCCTCAGCACTCCTGGCATCGAGCCTCTGAATCATGTCCCCATGTTGCCTCTCCGGCAGGCCGCCGCGCTGATCTCTCATCCCTCCACCGGCATCCCCATCGGTGTCTCGCTCGGCGGCCAACAGTGCAACCCCCGTGCTTCCTTCTGCTGAACACGAGTCGTTCTTCTCTCCCAGCTGCCACCCTCACCCGCCTCTATTGTGGGCTGGCGTTAGGGCCGGGGTGATTTCGACTTGTACCTGTAAGGATATTTACCTTTGTTTTGGTGCGCGCTAAACTGGTAATCAAACTATTGCTTGGTTCATTCTCTCAAGATCGGTCCTACTTAACCCTATACTAGTGCAGCTGTTAGCTGAACCTATTGCTTGATTATCAACAAAAAAAGTTAGCTGAACGCCTGTGTCGGGATTTTAGATCAAATTCAGGCCAGTGAGCCTGTGATTTTCCAAAAAATAAAATTCTGTACACCCATTCGACACTATGCTTGCTGGAATTGATTACTACTAGATGATTCATTTTGAGTTGTAGCCACAGTTGGGTACTGCAAAGGATATAGTTCTTTGTGTCAGTGTGTAACCAATATTTTGATGACTGCAGAGCATCATGATTTTATGTCGAGTACGGATTTGTCTGCGAGATTCATGCAAACGGATATTGTGAATGCGCTTCGTAAAGGTGATCGGCAGCGAGCATCCATTATGCTCTCAAATCTTAATCAAATCAAAGGAGCAGCGTTAACTTCAGAAGATTTTTCTTATATATTGGAGTACTGTGCAGAAGCACCTGATCCTTTGGTAAAGTGACTGTGAGATGCATATTTTACCGAATACATGAAGTTTTGTATAGTCATTTTGATTGGTGCTTCTTTTGGATCTTCTCCAATATGTCTAGTTTGTTATGGATATTTTGGAGATCATGGAGGAGAAGGGCATAGGTATTAGTAAAGGCAATTACAGATCTGTCACTCGAACACTCACAGAAGGAGGGTATTCCAAGGAGGTATGCCATACTTCTCATGTCCCAATCCCAAGTGTAATTATTTTGTGTTTTTAACTTGTTCGGTTGTTAAATCATAGAAAGACACTCGTGAAACTGCTTTAAATAGAGCATTAGTAGCATTAATAATGTAATATACACTTGTACCACTAAATCCACTGCGTCTTCTGTGTAAACAGTCCAACTTTCCATTTCTTAATGATACAAGCTAGTACGCGGTCAAAATTTCAGTACCAGTGTGTCCATCCTTTTGTATAAAACGAAGCTTCAACTCTAGCCAAGACCTGTTTCAGGGCACTTGATAAATGGTTACATTATTTCATGCCTTGGCCAAAATGATGCATCAGCTATTTCTTCATGTGCCAGTGTGTCCCCAAGTTTGTGCGTGGGCATGCCCTCAAATATTTCATGCTCACCCATCGTTTGGTTTCACGTGTACAACTTGACTTTAGCCATCGTTTGGTTTCGGTGCCTAAACTTCAAAATCATCTAGAAGTAACCCTGATTGCTCTCTTTCTGCAACCATTGTTTGCATATGACCTGGCGTTGGTCTTCCCTTATGCAACAGTTTTTTTGTCTTCTGATTTACTGGTGACGTCGCAGACTCACATGGTATCCATGTCATCTAACACTGCTCCAAATTGCCGCAAGGGAGTCGGCTGGATGGTATTGGAAGTTGAGGGTCTGATTCTTGGCTGTTTTCAAGTTATAAGATGAAAAGCTGACAAGGTCCAAAGTTCAGGGTTTTAAAGTGGACATTGTCATTGTCTATATATAGTATATCTGTAGGAGATTAGTGAATTAGACAGCGAGTTGTAAGAAGCGATCCCTTGTCATGTTGTTTTGTTAATCTTTTATTTTATCTTCTTCTGCTACTTGTGTTCTGCAGTTCTTTGTAATTTAATTTCTTGAATTTATGCTCTTGTGTTATATGTTTATCTGCTTGAATAATGCCTTGTAGCATATCAATTTTTGCAGGAGATTCTGCTGCTCCTTTCAGTTTTCAAGTTGCTGACAATCATCTTTCTGATGTAGGCACTTAAATTGCTCACTCTTCTGGTGGAAAAAGAAAGCACTCACGCTGTTATGCCGATTTTCAACATCTTTTTAAGTGCCCGCAGAACAAATCTGAATGATGTTGGGAGCTGTCTAGAGAAAATGGAAGGCCATCTTCTTGGGAAATCTGAAATAACGTACTGTGAGCTTCTGAAGGTTCGTGTGAAAAAATGTTCAATATGCCTATTTATGATATTCACATTCAGAAGTTCATTTGCACATCCGGGGAAAAAGTATTAGTATACCAGACCTACCTTTTGCAGCTGCAATTGTGAGGAGACATAACCATCCATGGTATTGTTGACCATTTGATACTTGTTTTCGTTTTCTGAATTAACATTTGATTGCAATTTTGCAATTTGTATTCCCTTCTGGTCCATCACTGTAACTATTACTTAGTTTGTGATGTTTTTGTTGGAAACTATTGCATGCTGATCTTAGTTTTTTTACTTCTGGTCACATCCTTTTTCCTTTTATGTATTTCACGTTTAGGGCGTATCTTGAGATTTTTTTTCTGTTTCATGTTATGCTGTATTTTACATGTTTCTTGGGATAAATCAGCTCCTACCACATACATGTTACATGCTATGCAGATTGAAATATGTTAAGATGTTCACCTGTACATGGTTTTAGATTGAATGTTGCGCGAGCTTCCTTATTTTATTTATTCATCTTTCCAGGTTGCAGCTTTGCAGGGAAATTTGTCTGCAGTTCATGATTTATGGAAGGACTGCACTAGGTATTATAGTCCAAGCATTATTACTCTGAGGAAATTCGTGAAGGCTTTCTCTACACTAGGTGACCTTCAATCTGCATATCATATCTTGCAGTGTATGGTTGTCCTTGCTGGAGAACACACTAACCATCTGAGGGTGTCTTCTAAAAGGAGATCCAATCAACAAGATTAGACGTTCCTGTACCTGCTTTAAATGAAGTAGAAGATCTCAAACTTGTATCGGACTATGATCTGCCATCATCATTTCAAGGAAAGATGGGAACTGAAGAATATTTGGTTGATGCTCAGCCGGAGCTGTTCCAGGTGGAAACTCAATCATCAAAACATAAGCAATTGAAGAGTTATGTGTCATTTATTTCTGCTGGTCTGTTCTCATTCCAATTTCATAAGCCCAACTGTATACTTGTAAATTCTGTTTTAGTTATATTTAAAGAACTTATTTGCTTTCAGTCTTGTTCCAGGTGACAGTCTTGGTGACAATTCTGGACTAGACAGTGCGAGGATGACAAAGACATTGAGATTTGCACCGGTTGCAGTAAAGAAAGTCTTGCGATGGTCTTTCAATGATATTATACATATGTGTGTGCAACTTGACAACTGCCAGTTGTCTGAGCAATTATTTCTAGAGGTAACAAAATATGTATGGTTTTGTTAGCTTAAGTTATATTATGGTTTGCAGTCTTTCTGCTGACTTATGTCTTGAATGTTTCTTTCTTCTGGATGGTTGAACATCAGGGTGGTGACATTCCAATTACTTAAGTAATTTATTTCATGTGCTGTACTTGTTTCATCTTGGTCACATTAATTGGATTCAAACTTTGTTTCTGTAATATTGTGCTTTCAATCTTACCTTTTTTCTTCTTAGATAGTCACAAAGAACAGAGCAAGTCCATTTCTGCACGATGCATGAAATTAGTTTGAACTTAGTAACTGGCATGTGGGCCTGGCCGGCCTGCACCACAAGCAAATTGTCTAGTATTTTAATTGTTTGTTGATTTGCTGCTTTTGTTACTGGAGAAGGTGGTGGCAAGATCAAAATTGCATGTATCCCTTGTGTGAATGGTTAAAGTATTTAAAGTGTAAAATTTATATGTTCATACAAACTGAGTTGGCGATTTGAAGACCAGAAATTTCTGATGTATATTTCGCATCTGAGAAGTTCAATGTTTATGCTCAATGTTGTCCTTTCTTTCTAGATGCACAAGATTGGACTGCGACCGTCGAGTTTTACATATGATGGTTTTATCAAGTGTGTGCTAGCTGGGAAAGGAGTTGCACATGCTATCAAAGTGGTATGCCACTAATTTTATGATATATCCAGTTACACGAATGGATATCTTGTTAAATATGGTTGTGTACAGTAATTATTTTTTGGAACCCTGAATATAGTTATGCTATACCTATATTAGCATAAAGTAACATGCCGTACTGTCTTAATTTATATATGGATAATGTAATTCTGATGTTAATCACTGTTATTTACTCCCCGTCCATAGAACCTACTACTAAGTTATTTTATATTTTCGTGCTTTCCAGATTGAAGTGATGGAGAGAAGGGGTATTCAACCTTATGATGGTACACTTGTTGCTCTCTCAGTTGGCCATAGCAAAAGTTTACAGTTGGATCTGGCTGAGGACTTCTTGGGAAGAATTTCAGATATGAAACCGGAGTACATTCATGCTTTTAATGCCTTGCTTTCTGGCTGCGACATTATGGTAACACATTGACTTTGAAAAGAGATTCTGATATATCATGTTTTTGTCCCTACCTATTGTCATCCTAATTTCAGCTTGGTCATCTATGCTAAGTGTACTGATCTGCTGACATATGGTCTATCAATTATCTCTGTCTCTTCCTGTCTTCGGTAGATGAGCTCTATTTCATATCAACAAAATAATTTTTCTGTATTTGTCAGTGCACTTGATTGTATAGAAAATACGAACTAAGTCTCCTCTCATTATTTTTGTAGAATGAACCAGAAAGAGCTCTCCGTGTACTATCTAGAATGAAACACTTGGATTTGAAGCCACATATCTGGACCTATGAGATTCTGTTTTCTCTGTTTGGCAACGTCAATGTTCCTTATGAAGAAGGAAATATGCTATCGCATGCTGATGTTTCCAAAAGAATCAGTATAATCGAGATGGACATGTTAAACCATGAGATCCAACATAGTTTTGTGTCTATGAAGAACGTGGTATGTTTACTTTACTACTTCATCCATTCACAATTATAAGATATTTTAGATATTTTAATGTGGACTATATAGGGACCAAAATGAGTGAACCTAAACACTTGAATGCATCTAGATACATGCGTTTCAGAAAAAACCTAAAACAACTTATAATTGTGAACGGAGGGAGTACATTCTATCTATATAGATCTCCATTTTTTTTCTGTACATGCATCACCTGTAATGTTCTTGCAAGAAACACACCCATTTTTATGCACAAGTAAGAAACACTCGGTAGTCGAGTTGGCAAACAGTGAGTCTAATTTTCTTGTTTCCTTGTTTAGCTTTTGATATAAAAATTGCTCTATCAATAGAATTGGCACTCGATGCTGGTAAGAAGTATGCAGCACATAGGTTTCTAACCATTCTGTTAAGAAATAATGCCATTTTTATGTCTCTGTTACTTCGTTTTGCATCATGCTCTAAGCTGGTCGAAATTTGTTGTTGCTTGTTGATGACAGCCTGTTTAATTTATTGAGTCTATACCATGGCGCATTGGCTTGTACGTCCTGTTCAAACTAGCATATGTCAGCATAACTTATCCTGTCTTATCCAGCATTCCCAGTCTAATCCAATATAAACTTATGATTCTTAAAAGGGGAAGCAAAGTTTTTATAAACGTATGTGTTTTGATGATCTTATGGGATTCTGTACTATGGGCTTGCACGATAGGTTGAAATTAGCATATCATCAGTCGCCCAGTTAATCAGTCATACCCCAAGACCTCACTGGCTTGAAATTTTACCATGATAGTTGTCAAATTAGATTGCTAACATCACTGAGTCACTTGTCAGTATGATCTTCGATAGCTCTTACTGTGATAGCGTTCCTTTAAGTCTTGATGTTTTATTTGCGACTTACGTTATTTCAGATACGAGCCTTTGGAGCCGAGGGAATGATAGATGAAATGCTGAGGTACTTGAATGTTGCCGAGAATGTCTTATGGAACATGGATCCTTACCAGAAGAGTGATCTCTACGGCATTGTGTTGCATACTCTGGTTAAAGCCAAGGAAGTACGGGTCTACTTTTACCACTTGTTTTGTTATATGAAATGATGAATTGGGTTTCATTTTCTCACAAGGCTATTTTGTATGCTTCATGTGTTTTCAATGGAACTTGTTAAATTTGATATACCTCTTTATGGTTTGCAGACAGACAAGGCAATAAGAACTTTCAAGATCATGAGATCATGTGGTCTTCCAGCTAATACTGCAATTTATAACGTCATGATAGAGTGCTGCAAATTGTTGTCGTGTTTCAAATCAGCTGGCACCTTGGTGTCTTTGATGCTCCGAGATGGCTACTGCCCTACAGTTGTGACTTATACATCTCTCCTAAAGGTAAGGCTGGTTAGTTGCAGGCGTGTTACTACTCACTGTGTAACGTATTGCTGATTCCTATGTTTTAGTTGATTTGAATTTCTGTGCCCCATTCGAGTCTGATGTCGTGTATTTCCATGATAGGTTCTATTAGCAAAAGATGATTTTGTGGGAGCACTGGATCTGTTGGACTTATGCATAACTGAAGGGATTCAACCTGATATAGGGATTTTCAACGCAATACTCTCAGATGCGAATGCAAGAGTATGTCTATGATATAATTTGTCAACTCATATTTCCTTGAAATGATGTCAAAGTTAAAAACTCATGTCTGGTCATTCTTCACAGGGTAATATTCACATTGTTGAATGTATTCTTGAGTGTATTCACAGAGCAAAGGTTCAACCCGATGAATCAACGCTTTGGTACACATTCTGTACCTACGTGGATCAAGATTTGTACAACACTGCGGTTGAGGCATTGCAGGTCCTCAGTATGAGAATGATATCCGAGGACGCAAGCGCTCTCAAGGAGAAAGGATCAGCTTTAGAGGATCTAATCATCAGTGAAGAGCCAGATGTTGAATTAAGTATCATTAAGGCATGTGGAGCAACCAAGGAGTGTAGCGTGGCAGCCTTATTGAACCTGAGGTGGTGCGTGATGATGGGTTCCACCATATCTTGGTCACCTGAGGACAGTCTCTGGGCGAGGAGGCTGGCATCTTCTTATGATGCTAACACGAGATCAGACATGTGATGAAATCTGTGCATCAGTCTGTTTAAACTGACCAAGGAGATAGGTTTTGCTGGTGCATTGCATGGTTTTGACATGCTCTCGGGGCCAACTGCTGGTGATGTGTAACTCTTAACATCATTCACCATGCTACTAGCAGTTCACCTGCATCATTCACCGGGCTGTTGCATAGTTTTGACATGCTCTCGAGGCCAGTAGCAGCGACGAGGAGGAGCATCAAGCTCACTAAATTTGCATGAGATTGAGGTTGATGGTGACAGAAGAGTGAACTGCCTGGAACTCCCCTCCGCTCAATATGTTGTTTGTTTCATTACTCCCTCCGACCCATACTAGTTGACTCAAGTTTGTCTAGATTCATATGTATCTATTCTAGATGCATCCGTATCTAGAAAGTTGAGTCAACTAATATGGGTCGGAGGGAGTAGTTTTTTCACTAGTCACTACCCAACAGAAATGTGTTGTTTCAAATGAAGAGAAGGTTTTTTGGACATGCATTTGTAATGTATACAGTGACTAGGGTATTACAAGACGTCAGAAAATGGCATGAAGGTTGTAGAAGCATATGGAAAGAACCGTTTCTGAATATCTAATTTTTTTTGGCAAATTTCCTAAGGAATGGTATTTTAGAGATTGGGGTCGTGCCAGAGCAGCTGGCAGTGTGCTCGAGCGCCTTCGTCAAAGAGGTGCAAGCAGCAGCCGTTGAGGGCGCGTGCGCGCTGCTACGGTCGAGGGTGCCGGAGATGTGTGCGCGTTCGAGGTGCCTGCGGCCATGGACGAGGGCGCTGAAGAGGTGCATGCTGCGGTTGTGTGGAGGGGTCGAGGATGAAAGTGAGATCTAGAGGTACATGATTTCTTTCATGTAAGTTTGAGATGTAAATCTGGGTGACCTTTAAACAATTTTGCGGAAAGGTAAATAGATGGGGAGAGTAGGAAGACAATCAAATAAGTTAGATAATAAAAATGATAAAAGGATAGGAAGACAATAAAATAATTCAGAAAATAATTATAAAATAATTCGGATATTTTTATCACTTGTACCTCATGTTTCATACTCCCTCCGTCTCAAAATAGATGTCACAAAGTGTCAAAATTTAGATGTATTTAGACACTATTTAGTACTAGATACATCCAAATTTAAACAAATTTGAGACATCTATTTTGTGACGGAGGGAGTAGTTAAATTTAATCTATATCTTCTTATAAAATAGACCACCACTAAGAGTCATTTAAGTTTGTCTATCTCAATATGCAAGATACCCACATCATCAGATAACCACATCCATCCGATTGTCTATCTCCCACCGTCCATCTTATTGCCTCATGGTGAGGATACCCACCCAAACCAAACAACATTGTTCCGTACTGCCCCCTTAAAAAAAAGTAAAATAATATCTACAATCTACATCACCCTTTGGTCTCCGTTATTACCCTGCCTCCGTATCGCATATATTCAATTCAAGGTACGAATAAAAAAACATCAATGGATACAACTTCTGGCGTTTCGTCTCCTTTCGGTTTGATGTTCCCTCCGTCATCTGGATGCATTCCAGCACGGCATCGACGCCATAGGATGAGCGCTCGCATTCTCTTATTTTGACGGTAAGGATTTGTGGTTACGGTCGTTCAGAAAATAGGGGCTAATCTGTTCAGGTACACACTGGTGTGCCAAATACCCTTGAGTTCCTCTGTGTATTTCACTTTCAAAGGTCGTAGCGTCACAACACTTAAAATAACATCAGAAAGTTACTGCAGGGTCGTCCATTCAAACCGTCAAATCCATATTGAACAAGGAACTCCCCCCATTTCCAAATTGTTCTCGGAGAAGAAGATTCACACCCTGACAATTGAAATTGTTTAACATATATTATTCCAGTTATAACCATAATCAAATGGGATAGCTCATATGATTCGCGAATTGAGTTCTAATTATTCGTCTTCCATCTAATTAAATGTAAGGCAAGAAATCCCTGCATCAACGCGCGGGGTATTCCTCTAGTTATCATGAAAACTTAGAGGCATGCATGTATTAACTAGTATAGTATTAAACATATATCCGAGATAAACATTGTATAACATGTTTTTAACCATCTCTATACAAAATGGATGGTTGATAAAAGGTTGCATTTTTAACTACTACTCCCTCCGTTCAGAAATATAAGACGTTTTAGCTTTGTGAATAAAGTGTATCTAGACGTCTTTTAGTGTATAGGTTCGTAGAGGTTCATGAACGGAATATACCCTGAGAGGCAATAATAAAATTGTTATTATATGTATTCCAAGTATATGATGTTTATTTTGTATGCTATAATTGTATTAAAAGGAAACGTTAATACATGTGTGTTTAATAAACAAATAAAGAGTTTCTAGTTATGCCTCTCTTATAAACTAGCTCGTTGATTAACAAGATGATCAAGGTTTCTTGATCATGGATATTGGATGTTGTTAATAACGAGGTCACAACATTGATGAATGATGTGATGAACATTCATCTGAAGTATAGCATTACAATCAAAGTCATTATGTTTATATTGCTATAACATCATACGAAGTAATTTTTATCCTTAGACCATGATATCATGTTAATTTCTAACACCGAAAGAATACTTTGATAACATCAAATGTCACACCGTAACAGGGTGACTATAAAGATGGGTTTGGATATTCCGAAGATGTTATGTTGAGGCTCATGGATCAAGAGTGAAATTTGTCAATCCCCATGACAGATAGATATACTCTGGGCCCTCTCGGTGATATCACATTAAGATAGCTTGCAAGCAAGTGATGTGATCACTAGAATGTTATATCACGGGAACAAGAAAAGAGCGCATGTCGGTAACCAGATCAAACTAGGTATTGAGATACTGATGATCGAATCTCGGACATGTAACATATCAAAAGACAAAGAGATTTAGTTACTATCGTTAAAAGTTCTCTCGATCACAGAAGTCATCGTTGAATGTGTGGGAACCAGAATGGATCTCTAGGTCCTACTTCTGATTATTGATCTGAGAGAGGTCTCGATCATGTCTGCATTATTTGCGAATCGTAGGGTGACACACTTAAGGGTTACCAACACCATTTGGAGCAAATATGTTCTAGACGAAAGAATTGCAAAGCGCTGGAATTATTTCAATAGACACCGAAATTGTTTCAGGTGAAATTGTTGAAATTGGTTTTGCATGTGATATTGAAATGTTGTAGGGGGTTTTATGTGAATGTTTGTTAATTAAACTAATTAGCAAAATTCTGAATAAAATAAATAAAAGAGTTTTATTAAATGAGAGTTGCATTAAATTTGGTGGAAATTTAATGCATGTGAGTGGAATTTTGAGTGGAGGCAAAATTGATGTGAGTGGAGCTTTCACCACATGAATGAGGAAGAGGTGGGGGCACCCCCCATGGGCGCCGGCCATCGGAGGGGGAGAGTGATACGTCTAAAACGTATCTACTTTCCCGAACACTTTTGGTATTGTTCTTCCTCTAAACTTGTGTGATTTGGATACAACTAACACAGACTGATGTTGTTTTCAGCAGAATTACCTTGGTGTCTAGTTTTTGTGCAGAAAATCAACTATCAGGAAAAATCCCAGAAAATATGCCAAAAATCCTATTTCACCAGAAGACTCACGGAGCCAAAAGACGAGACGGAGGAGGGCTGATACGTTGCAAACGTATCTATAATTTCTGATGCTCCATGCTTGGTTTTTATCTACTTTCTTATGTTTTGCCCATACTTTGGAGTACTTTTTATATATTTTCTTGGACTAACCTATTAACAAGATGCCACAGTGCGGCCACGCCTGGCCCGCGCCATGGGGTGGTCTGGCCGCCTAGGGCACCCCCTCGGCCTCCCCTTTCGCCTATATATCGCCTCCGATACAGAAATCCTAAGTACCCGATCAAAATTCCATGAAAGAGTCTGTAGCCGTCATCATCTCCATCCCTAGATCGGGAGGGATCTGGAGCTCTTCCCGCACCCTGCCGGAGGGGAGAATTCACCCTGGAGGCCTTCTTCATCACCATGCAAGCCTCCAGTGTGATGCGTGAGTAGTTCAACCCTGGACTACGTGTCCATGTAGTAGCTAAATGGCTAGTTCTTCTCCTTTGTGCTATCATGTTTAGATCTTGTGAGCTCCATTCATGATCAAGATCATCTATTTGAAATCCTACATGTTGTGTTTGCGGGGATCCGATGGATATTGAGATGCTATTTCAGATTGTTTATTGATTCTATCATGTCTTTGTTATTTGTGATCTTGCATGCTTTCCGTTGTTAGTAGCTATCTTGGCCAAGTAGATGCTAGCAACTCCAAGAGTTAGTATTTATGCTCGTTAGTGGGTTCATGCCTCTAGTAATCTGGGGAAGTGACAGAAATCTCTAAGGTACTAGATGTGTTGTTGCTACTAGGGAGAAAACAACAATCCTTTGTTCATAGAACAATCGTATTGTTTACTTTACACGCAATGCGTAATGCAATTATCTGTTGCTTGCAACTTAATACTGGAGGGGGTTCGGATGATAACCTGAAGGTGGATTATTAGTCATAGATGCAGTTGGATTATGGTCTATGTATAATGTTGTAATGCCCAATCAAATCTCAAAGGAGTCAAGATGAGTAGTATATGCATGTATCCTTTCTCGTTGTTTGTCAATTGCCCCGCTGTAATTTCTTCACCCAACATGTCATATATCTTAAGGAGAGCCACCACTAATGAACTATGGATCTCGGTACTTTCTTTTACCATCAATCTACAACTGTTTACTGCTTTCTATTTACTTTCTGCAAGCTTTTACTTTCTTCCACACAATACGTTTAATCCTTTGTTTTCAACAAAACCGGTGAGATTGACAACCTCACTATAAGTTGGGGGCAAAGTTTTGTGGTTGTGTTGTGCAGGTTTCCACGTTGCTGTTAGCACCGGTAGTGGGCCCTGCCAAAGGCCAGCTAGCAACACCTTGGAGGTGTTTCCTTGCTCCTACTGGTTCGATAACCTTGGTTCCATAACTGATGGAAAACATGCTGATGTGCTCATTATACCTTCCTCTTGGGGTTCCTCAACGAGCTCGATATATTTTGGGCCATCAAGCTATTTTTCTGGCGCCGTTGCCGAGGAGTCAAGGACATCTTCACAACGGGAGTCCCTCATAACCAATCTCTTTACTTTGTTGTTTTTGTTTTTCTTAGTTTACTTTTGCTTTGTTTGCTTGTTTCTTTATCAAAAACACAAAAAAATTAGTTCTAGTAGTTTGCTTTCTTTATTAAAAACACAAAAAAATAAGTCTTTCTATTGTTGTTACCTCTTCCTTAGCTCACCATGTTGATCCCTAAATTCACCCTGAAAGACCTTTCAATAGGTAGTGGCTTTATAATTGGAAAAGATAATATTGAAGAATTCTTTAATCATGTTAGTAAGCATGAGGATATTGAGGATAAACCCCTTGCAGAACTTGCTCGAAATTATGGAATTGCTGCAGCTTCTTTAGTTCACATGTTGGAAGCTAGGTTTGTTAACCTTAACCCCTTAATGCAAGTAATGTTTCTTAAACTTAAGGAAATTGAGGACCCTAAAAAGAGAGATTTTATTCTGGAAACTTTGCTTAAGGAATTTTATGATGTTGCCAAGGAATCTAGAAAAGTCTTTGAACGTTTTAATATGTTAGGCTCATGTGTAAATGTTATTGGTACACGAGAAAATATGAACAAAACCGAACCTATTGGGGAGGAAATTAAGATACCTATACCTTTCAAACTTGTAGCAATGCATGAAGCCATAAAAAAATCTTGATTGGATTGTTCCCGAAAACCCTTTTGATGAAAATAGTGAACCCAAGAGCATTGAGAGAGGATCCTCTAGAACTTATTTGGATGAGATACCTTGCCTTATTGAAGATATTTCTGGTATTGCTCTTAATGCTTCTTCATTTGAGAACACTTGATTCTTTTTCTTGCTTCTTATGCCTAACTTAAAGGCATTAAAGAAAAGTACTTATTGGGGGATAACCCAAAAGTTTTAGATGAGTCTTGGAAGTTATTACCTCTGTAATAACCGCTCCTTATCCTTTTTATTTGCTTTTTGTGCCAAGAGTAACCTCTAATGAGAGAGAAGTAATGATTGGGAAAGTTGCTGCCCCGAAACAAATTTATGTGATTCATCGTAAAAATCCGTGTAAAATCTCTGTGCGTTGTTTTGATGCGGGAATGTTTGTGCTTCTGCCCTAGGTTGTTATCTAACTTTCGTTAGTTCAACACTTTTTGATTTGAGCAAAATAAGGTCTTCAAAAAAATTGATTTTTACCTGCTGGACTGTTTTGATAGATTTCTGCCATTATTTGCATTTGCTTCTTGTTGGTTCCTTTTTGAGTTCTTTTGGGGAATTGAGATTATTGAGGGAAATGCTTCATTAGCTTGTGTTTTAATGGAAGTTTTATTGGTGTTGAAACTGAACCTAAAGACTTATTATCTTGAGTGCACTAATGTTGCTAATAAAGATTGTGGGAAGTTTTGTATGAAGGAAAAATTTCAGATGTATGGAAAGAATGATGTAATGAGATTAAGAATTGACTAAAGCTCAAGCTTGGGGATGCCACCCCGTGTCACCCCAAGAAATATTCAAGAGGTATAAGCGTCAAAGCTTGGGGATGCCTAAGGCATCCCCTTCTTCATCAATAAAAATCCCAGGTTTCTTCCAAACACTTCATTTTTATTGTTTCATGCACAGTTGTGTTGTTCTTGGAGCGTCTTCGTTTTTTGTTTTTGACTTTCGTTTGCTTGGTTTTCTTAGTTTGCTTGAATAAATTGGTTGGACCCCCTCTTTCATGCATTGGTTTTCAACTAGTTTGGTTTGGATTGGAAAAAGAGTAGGAAAGTTCATGCTTAAGTGGTAAAAAGAGCTTGTTTTTTACTGTGGCCTATGCTTTGTCATGCCATGCTTGATATTGTTTTGGCTTTATGATTAGTGATCTTTGATGTTGCATGACATGTTATAAACAATTGAGATTGCTTAATGTGCCTTGGAAGAATCATGCGTTGTTTTAGCATATTAAAGCATAGTATTGTGGTATTCTCCTTTGATGCTTTATTTGGGTCGACTTGGCGCATGCTCACACCATGTTATGACTATCCCAAGTCACCATAGCCTTTATGATCCTTTAGTTTTCGACTTGTAATATCACTTTATGCTTTGATTAATGATGTTTTGTTACTCTGCATGATTATGTCCATTATTGCTCTCTTAGTCGGTCGCTCCCAGTATTTTGCTAGCCTCCATAACCAAGTATGAGTTCCACTCATGCATCCAACTCCAAATAAAACCAAGTTGTTCCAAATAGTTCACCATAACTAGCTATTAGCATTCTCTATTCCAAGTATATTCATGTTTTTATCTACCTTCCGAATTAAACTTGTTATGAGAAAACTAGTGATTAAAGCTCTCACGAACTTGAAGACACATTTTACTTTTCTTGCCCTTAATAAACTTGAACCATTGTGTCGTCTATGTTGTATATGCTTGCACTTATATGTTGGGGATTAGCAGAACCATGCTATCATGGGGAACGCTTTCAACATTGCACTTGTACTTTGCACTTAGTTGATATCATGCTCTTTGCTTTACTACTGTCTTTGCTTTACTACTGTTGTTACTTTACTATTCCTACTACAAAACTGTTGCTACTGATATACTGTTGTGAGCAAGATTGTTTCCAGGTGCAGCTGAATTGACAACTCAGTTGTTAAGGCTTATAAATATTCTTTGGCTCCCCTTGTGTCGAATCAATAAATTGGGTTTCACTTTCCTCGAAAATACTACGATACACCCCTTATATTTGTGGGTCATCAAGACTATTTTCTAGCGTCGTTTCCGAGGAGCATATCTCTATTTATCAAGTTCACTTAGAATCACTATTGTTCGCCGCCATCCATCCATCATGGGTAAGTCTCGTGATGGCAAGGTCCCTATTTTACCATCCACTACAAGGAGAGGTACGGTTCTGAACAGCTCTATTGCTCTTGATTCACCGTCCGTTATGAGTAAGTTCCTTACACCACCACACATACATGCTACACATACTACTACTACTGCTGAATCTGAAACTTCTGATACTTATGATGTTGCTTCTACTGTGCTTGATAAGAGTGGTTCATTAGGTCCTTTCCTAGATGCTACGATTGCTAGAACTATAGCTGGAAATATTGAAACTCCTAATGAAGACACTACTACACCTGTCAGTTCACCTGAGTCTAGAGAGAGCTATGATATTGAATATGGTTATATAGAGATGACCGGTGAATTTATTAAAGAATATCAAAACACCCATGATAGGAGTGTTATTAAGAGTCTCCTTGAGAGGCGTACTATAAAACCCAAATTGTCTCCTAATGCTAAGTTTGCCGCATCTCCCATAAACATTAAAGATAAGGATTATGATTTCTCTCTTGATCTATCTTACATAACTATTGTTGAGAAAGAACCTTTTTGTGGGACTAAGAATGAAAGTGATGTAGCACATATGACTGAGCTTTCTACCATGAGTGGTTTATTTTATGATGATATTAAGATGCGCACCTACTTTGTTGCTAAAATTTTCCCTTTTTCATTGAAAGGAGAAGCTAAAACGTGGTTTAATAATTTACCTCTTAGATCTATTGATAGCCATGATTGCTTGATTAGTACCTTCCTTCAAAAATATTTCCCTCCTAGTGCTAGACATGCTATTTTGCAGGAACTTTTTGATTTTAAACAGGGAGAAAAATAGATATTGCCTGAATCATGGGCAAGGTTTTGTGCCTTGGTTCATGCACATGCTAGATGTCCATTACCTAAGAATGAGCTTCTTCATATATTTTATAATGGACTAACTAAAAAATCTAGGACATACTTGGATAGTTGTGCTGATTGTGTTTTTAGGAATAGGACTCCCAAGGAAGCTGAGGAATTAATGGCTAAAATAAGCAAGAATTATGAAGATTGGACTCCTCCTGAACCAGCTATACCTGAGACAACTATATCTGAACCAACTATTCCTGTGCCTATACCAACATCAAAGAAGAGGGGAGTTATTGAACTAAATGATGAAGTGATGAAGGAAGCCAAGAAATGTTTGAAGGAGAAGGTAATTAAAGCTGCAGATGTCAAGAATTTACCTCCTATAGAAGAACTATGTAAGCCAATCCCCCACTCATCCACTATTGAGGTACACTCTCTCCAACATTTTGATGAAGGCGATATTCCTTACTCTAAACCTCATGATCAATGCTTAGAAGAATTTGATATTTTTATTGTTAAGCAAGATAATTTTAATAAAAGGGTGCAAAATCATTTAATGGAAAACTCTAGAGCTATTATTGAGTTAAAAGATATTGTGGAAAGATCCTCTAATGATGTTAAAATGCTTGTTAAACATTTGCAAATGGTTCAAACTCAAATTGATCAGCTTATTAAGGTACAAAAAGACTTGCTAGTTAATGCTGCTAAAGAAAAACATGCTTATGAAATTAGAACTAGAAGTGGTGCTGCTACCCAGGATCCTCTATATCCTGAGGGGCATCCTAAAAGAATTGAGCAGGATTCTCAAAAAGCTGAAAATAGTGGTACTACTCCTAAGAAAAGAAAAAAGAAACATAAAAGTATTGTAGAACCCTCTAAACCTGCTAAAGATCCTAATAGTATATCTGTCTCTGATGCTAAAACTGAAAGTGGTAATGAGGAAAATGATGTTCCTGATAAATAAAAAGTTGAAGAAGCACCTGAGAGGCACACTAAGAATACTAAATACACTAAAGAAGATTTTGTTGCTAAGAAACATGGTAGTGAAAGAGAGCATTGGGTCCAAAAACCTATTAAAAATCCCTAATGAAGAAATTTCTACTTTGCTTGCTAATTATTCCTTTAATGGTAAGGTTCCAAAGAAACTTGGAGACCCAGGGATTCCAACTATTCCTTGCTCTATTAAAAATAGTTATGTTAGAACTGTTTTGTGTGATTTGGGAGCAGGAGTTAGTGTTATGCCTTTTTCTCTCTATAAGAGACTTCAATTGGAAAAACTAATACCAACTGATATATCTTTGCAAATAGCTGATAAATCTACTACTATTCCTGTTGGTATATGTGAGGATGTACTTGTTCAAGTGGCTCATAATTGCTTGATATTAACTAATTTTGTTGTGCTTGAAATGCCTCAAGATGATAATATGTCTATTATTCTTGGGAGACCTTTTCTTAATACTGCAGGAGCTGTTATTAATTGTAATCAAGGAAAGGTGACTTTTAATCTTAATGATAAGGATCATACTGTCTATTTCTCCAAGAAGATTGATAGGACTTATGGCTTAAATTCAATTGAACATGTTGAGGGCATCCAAGTTGGAGAAATATATTGTCCCATACCACAAAAAAATATGAAACTATTATGATTGAGACCATTGCTATCAAGGTTGAGGTAACATAATCATTAGTGGAATACAAAGTTTTATTTCATATAAAATTGTTTTGGTAACAAGACCTGATCAACCTTGTTAACAAAGGGATTTTAATGAACAAAACAATGTTTTCACCATGATTATCTTTGCTTACTTTTATTTTATCCATTTTAGTTTTTGCTTTCGCTTAGTTTTCTTTTCTATTGTTAGTTGCTTGATTATTAGAGTGTCTTAGAACTTCTGAAGTTTTAGTTTTGTTTTGTCATTGCATCATTCCAAAACATATTTCTGTCAGAAAATCATTCATCTATACCTGAAAATTGCTCAAAAATAAAGTGTCTCGAAAAATTCCAGAAAATTTATATTAAATTTTTACGTGAAAAAAGGGGCAGAGAAGTGCCTGGAGTGACCCAGGGGGGCCCACCAGGCAGGCACACCACCTGGTGGCGCGGCCACCCCAGGGGCGCGCCTGGCCATGGTGTGGGCCACCCTTGGCCCTCCACTTACTCTCTCATTTCCCACTGCCTTCTCTCTCCTGAGAAAACACCAGTTCATTGCTCGAAATCGCGTTCTTGCTATTCTTGTCCATGATTTTTCGATCTCCTTGCTCAGCCCATCTTTGCTGCTGAAATTTGGAACATTTGTTCTCCGGTATGTGACTCCTCCGCTTGTCCAAGTAGATTTTTGTTTAGTGGTTTATATCTTGAGTATTTTGCTACTGTAGGTGACAGGTTATGAGAGCTTGTAAGCTTGTCCAATGCTTATAGATATTGTTTTGATGCATGTTTAGGCCTCTTACAAGTCCCTATGAGTAGTTCCCTTCATTATGTATTTACTTTGCAATCACTTGTATAATGGATGTTTAAATTTCAGAATATCAAAGATGAACAACCACACCTTTGGAGAAATATTTGAGAGGGGCACACCCAAGAGAGAAAGGCCTTCAAGATCAGCCTCTCAGTTTAGGCCATCATACAATGAAGATCTTATTGCACCACGCTTTGGCAATGAAGGAGATGAGGGAGATGCTCACCCATCTACCTTCCCTTGTTTTACCTTTTTGCAAGCTGCAGGGATCCTCAATGATTTCTTACTACTGGTTCAGAGGGTTGGCCTGACCACGTACATGGAAGATGGGGGTGAGCAATATGTCGTGCTCACCAAAACTTTCGTTAAGAGTTTCGTTTTCACTAACACCCCTTATCAGTCAACTGTTTCGTTCAGAATTTATAATCAGCCTATTACCATGTCATTGGAAAGGTTTTGCAGCATTATAGGTATAGGCATGACTAGGATAGTGAAGAAGATCCAAGGTCGACCCGCTGATTTGCTGGAGCTCTATCGAAGTGTGACAAATTACGATGACCGCGTAGCTCAGCGCGGGAAGATAAGGAACATTCAACTCCCAGCTCTTAGATATTTTGCTTATTATCTTGCCACAAGCATTCTTGGTAGGAAGAACACTAGTAATATTTCTAATTATCATTTATCCTTCCTCGCTGCTGCACTTAATAATGATACCAAGTACAATCTTGGCTCTCTCATTGCTCGCCGCCTAGCTGCTAGGGGACCTATTTATGGGGGCATTATTGCCTCACGTATGGTTGTTGCATTAGAACTTTCTGTGGATCCTAATGACACTGTGTTGGCACCACAAAGGCTTGATCTTGCCGCTATGAAAACACATCACTTCATCACTACTGACTCTGATACGGACAGTTTAGTATACAGGATGTTGTTTACTGACGGAGATGAGAGGGAAATTCCTTTGCCACAATCCACTTTGTTTAGTATTTACAGGAGGCCATGGTCGCGTTCTAAGGAGGAGGTGGATGAGCAGCCCCGCTTGCTTAGTTTGCACAGGCAACGCCAGGAGGATGTGCCTTCTTATGACTACTCTGCGCACTACGATGGGGCATCCTCGAGCTCGTATCAGGACGAGGGTACCTCCTCGCCGTACTACGGAGGCGCTCCATCTTGGCCAGCTTGGGATTGCTACCCACTTAGGCCAAAATCCTAACCTTGGGGGGAGGTACACCGACATCACACTCATCTACATATCATGTTTAGTCGGTACTTTGTATATCCATGCTTCGTTCTCTTGTTAGTTTCCGTTCTTTCTTTACTTTTGCTTTCTAAAACACAAAAAGACCAAAAATATTTTCTTTGTTTCTCTTTGTTTGCTTCTTTTTCTTTTTGCCTTGGTTTGCTTCTTCCTTTTGGCTTTGTCTTAATTATTCGAAAAACCCAAAAAGATTTCGCTTTGCTTGTTCTTCCTTTTGGTTCTTGCTTTTAAAAATCAAACACCAAAAATATTTGTTGTTCTTTTTTGGTTTTGTGAAGTTTGTTGCAGGGTTCAGCAATCCTCAATGGAATTTGGTTTCATGGTATTATTCAAGCCACACAAGTGAAGGGCAATAATGAGGATTAATGACAACTTGAGGTGTGGTAAGAGGCTGGTAACAAACTCTATATGTTTTCATTTTTGTACATATACTCATCATTGTGGGCATGCTTAGTCTGCTCATGTAAGGTGTATGTTATTTATGGATGCTTAGTAGTTCTTGCTTTCCTCTGATTAGATCCAGCTTGCTAATGGTTTGTAGCATGTCATATGAATGTTTGCTTGCATTGTTCTATTCATAACTTGGTATGACACTATGGTATCCTCCTCTGAATGCTTCACTTGAATTGACTTGCCAAATGCTCACGCATGCATATGACTGAAACAATAATCAGTTAAGCCTCGATGAATTATTTTGCCTCAGGGGTCTTGAATCACTTTCATGCCATGATTAGTCCTGTTTTGTTGCAAGCATGCTTATGACAGTTATTGCTCTCTCGTTTGTCGCTCCCTTACTATTGCTAGCCTTCACTTGCACTGAGTATGAGCTCTACTCGTGTTTCCAATTCCCCAAAACCAATATTGCTGAAAGTGTCCACCATACCTACCTATTAGCATCATTTGCTTTTCCGTGCATATTCAGTATGCCTTGTTTTCTTCCGAATAAAATGTTTGCTTGTTATGAGAAAGTTAGTTAGTAAAGATCTCACGAACTTGATGGCACACTTTATTTCTTGCACTTAATAAACATGAACCATTGTGACTATCAATGAAAGTTATATGCTTGCAAATTATAGGTCAGATTAGCGAGAACCGTCTTGTCATCACGGGGAACACTTTCAACACGTGTAAATATATACCTAGTTGATATCATGCTCTTTTGTTTACGAATGTCATCAGTGTGAAATAAAAGGGGAGCTTGTAAGTCCATGGAGTTATGTATGTGTGTTAGAAAAACGCCTGAGCGGATGGTCTAATCCATGCCTAATCATGGTGGAAACCTGCAGCGTAACCATAATGAGTTGTCTATGAAGCATTCTTCTTATAAAAAAAAGAGAGATAACTATTGAAAAAAAATGACGAGAAAAGAGGAAAGAGAGAAAAAAGCACCATTTTCCCATGGTAAATAAGAAGATTGCTGAGATGCTCGTTGTCTGCTCGCCTTGTCATTTTGATATGGGGATTCTTCCGTATCATCGGGCAAGGGGTACCCCATTGGCGGTTCTCTATGATACACATGTATTTACAATGACAAGAGCTTACCGGTAAATAAAGTTGAGTAGCATGAGGAGCGGCCCTCGTACTCAAGGGACATGAGATTTCCAGTTTATGGTCTGTCAAGCATATAACTCAGATTGGACCTTACTTTCACCTTAATCATTTAAAGATGCTTATGATAGGGGCAATGAGAGCTCAAAGCTAATGAGTACCATACTTTCAGCATTTGGAAGCCTTTCAAACTTTTCAAATCTTTACATTTCCTTGTTGAGTCTCCACACAGTTTATGAGCACTTTCTTGAGAGCATAGTTGTCATTCTTAGTGTAATATGCTTGTCTCAAAACTTGATTAATTGTGTCATGACTTTGATGCTTGTATCTTTGATATCTTTACTTCTAGTCTTCACTTGAACTTCAGAGGTGCCTTGGCATTTATGTTTGCTCTACAATCAAAGGCAAGCGATATACCACTCTATCATACCTTGTTATGAGCATTACAATGTTGCTTATGTTTATGTTTCATGCTATTTATTATTTTTGAGTTGGAATCTCTTCATAGCTTGCAATGACTATTAAGTAAACTTAGTTGCATACTCCTTATTATGAATTGACCAAGTACTTGATCATATGCTGAGAATATATACATCTTATGAAGCAAATGTGTTCGTGAAAGTTTCTTTTATCGCACTCAGTTTTCAACTGAATTGCTTGAGGACAAGCAATACGCTAAGCTTGGGGGGAGTTGATACGTCCAAAACGTATCTACTTTCCTGAACACTTTTGCTATTGTTCTTCCTCTAAACTTGTGTGATTTGGATACAACTAACACGGACTAACGTTGTTTTCAGCAGAATTACCTTGGTGTCTAGTTTTTGTGCAGAAAATCAACTATCAGGAAAAATCCTGGAAAATATGCAAAAAATCCTATTTCACCAGAAGACTCACGAAGCCAGAAGACGAGACGAAGGAGGGCCACGAGGGACCCACACCACCTGGCTGTGCGGGCCAGGCCAGGCTCCGCCTGGGGGTGGTGTGGCCGCCTCGGTCACTCCCTCGGCCTCCCTCTTCGCCTATAAGTTGCCTCTTGACCTAAAAACCAGGGGGGGCGACGTTTTTCCAGAAAGAGTTATGTTGTGCCGCCACCACTAGATTCCATGATTCGGAACCAGAAACTCCGTTCTGGTACCCTACCGAGACGGGGAATTGGAGGAGATCATCGCCATCATCATCACCATCGCTTCTCCATCGACCATCCATGTTTCCCCCATCTATGAGTGAGTAATCCCCGACTGTAGGCTATGGGGATAGTAGGGATTGGATGATATTGTTCATGTAATGGCATCAGATTGTTAGGGCATGGTGCCTAATATCTATTATTAGTGCTTTTTGACTTTGTTGCAACTTGTTATGCTTAATGCTTGTTACTAGGGCCCGAGTGCCATGATTTCAGATCTGAACATGTTATTGATTCATTCTGATAGTATTGTTTATGATCTTACCTACAAGTTGTATACACATATTGTTGTCCGGAACCAAAGGCCCCGAAGTGACAGCAATCGGGTTAACCGGAGGGAATGGCTTTGATGTGAGGATCACATGTGTTCATGGAGTGTTAATGCTTTGCTCCGGTGCTCTATTAAAAGGAGCACCTTAATTGCCAGTAGTTCCCTTGAGGCCCCGCTACAAACATGCTGGCAGGACAAAAGATCTTGTGCAAGTTCTCATTGCGAGCACGTATGACTATATATGGAACACATGCCCATGATTATCTAGTACTTGGATGCTTTATCTTATTTATCTGCAAATGCCCTATGTCTTGATTACCATATGAATTGTCTTGTCCATGCAACGCCCGTCCATCCATCCCTATGCCTACCGTGCTTTAATCCTACTGTTTCCTGCAATTGTTACTACTGTCTTTACTTTTACTACTGCTATTACTTTGCTATTGCTACTACAAAACTGCTGCTACTGATAAACTCATGTGAGCAAGATTGTTTCCAGGTGTAGCTGAATTGACAACTCAGTTGTTAAGGCTTATAAATATTCTTTGGCTCCCCTTGTGTCGAATCAATAAATTGGGTTTCACTTCCCTCGAAAATACTGCGATACACCCCCCTATACTTGTGGGTCATCAGAGAGCCCCCTCTCCTATAAAAGGCACCCTCTCCTCCCTCTCAAAGCACACGTTCTCGTGAAGGATCTTTCTCCCCCTCTAGAATTATTCCCCCATGGTATCGGATTGGCGAGATACATGTTCTCGGTGGCATTTCATCTAGAAGGAATTGCTGCTTCCGCTGCATCATTGCAGCGAGGAGGTGGAGGCTGTTCGGTGGCCTGAACATGTGTGCGAGGATGGATGCGCTGCTGATTTGCGGCGCTAGGACTTCCACACGATCTTGAGATCGGCAAGCGTTCGACTACATGATCCACGAGTTCAATCTTGTTACAGTTTGTCGGTCTTCTAGGGTATGTTCTCTATGGATGTATATCCACCTGTTGCTTGTATCTAGCAGATAGATCTTGGCGTATAATAGTTCCCATCATAGATTTTTTTTTGTTTTCTATGCTGCGAACCCAACAGTGGTATCAAAGTTTGATCTATGCGTAGATGCTTTGCACGGGTAGTACACATATGAGTATGTGGGCAATGATGATCATGTTATTGCATCTTATATGTATTTTGGATATTGGTGGCATAGTGGGATGAAGCGGCCCGGACTAACTTTACATGTCCTCGCACATGAGACACGTTCCACGCTTGACATGCAACTAGTTTTGTATAAGTGGCTAGCGGGTGTCTATCTCTTCTACTATAGTCAATATCCGATTTACAACGATTTGCTAATAATTTGGTTATCATCATTATGGTTCCATGTTCGTAGGTAATGCCGGTTCTATCTTCGAAAGCCCTAAGCCACGTAAAACTTGTAATTGATAAATTAGAAGCATCTAGTTTAGATCCTTACTGGGCTAGTGTCATGATATGGTAATGGTGTAAGTTGATGTATAGTTGATACTCTTACAACACACCTAATGTGTAAGTTCCATAGACATTGGCCTTACGCACAAAGGAATGATAAAGATCATACCACGATGCACATGATAGTGATCAAGTGCAAGAACCATGTCATTTCACTTTACACATATGATGTTTGCATCTTATATTGCTTGTTTGGCGTTTTAGCAGCATTATAAGATGATCCCTCATTTAAATATTAAGATAAAAATGTGTTCTTCCTTAAGTATGCACCATTCTATGGATTGTGTTTCGAGACATCACGTGATGATCGAGTGTACTTGACTCTGTGCTTTCATACAATGGGTGTAAGACAGTTTTACACACGCGAGTACTAAGGTTCTTACTTGGCGAGCCTAGCATGTACAAACATGGCCTCGTAACACGAACTAAAAGGTTAAGCATGAGTCATATAGTTGATATGATGCCCATATAGATGCTCTCCTTTGAAGCTACACCGACTCACGTGATGATCGGACTTTGTGTAGTGGATTTGGTTCATGTAATCACCAAAAAGACACGAGGGATGTTGTTTTTGAGTGGGAGTTCATTTGTAATTTGGATTAGTTGAACTCGATCTATCATAAACCTAGTCTAAACTTTACAAATTCTGTTGTAGATGGCACCACCTACTTTTAATTTGAATGTGTTTATGGAGAAAGAGAAACTTGCGGCAAATGGTAGCAACTTTACCAACTGGGCCATGAATTTGAGGATTCTCCTCACTGCTGCACACAAGCAATATGTGCTAGAAGCGCCGCTAGGCCCCCCACCAGCTCCTGATTCCCTGACGAGGAAAAGAACGTCTATTTGACTCGTAGGGAGGACCACAACTTAGTTCATTGTGGCATACTGTATGGGCTAGAGCCAGAACTTCGAAAACGTTTCGAAAATGGCAATGCCTTTGATACCATGGGTGAATTGAAAATGATTTTCGATGCCCATGCTGCCGTAGAGAGTTATAATGCTTCTGAAAAGTTCTTTAGCTGCATGATGGAAGAGAACAGCTCCGTTAGTCAGCACGTACTCAAAATGTCTAGGTACACCGATAAGCTTGTGTCCTTGGTAATAATGATTCCTATTGACTTAGGCATACATCGTATTCTCCAATCTATGCCACCTAGCTACAAGAGCTTCGTGATGAACTATAATATGCAAGTCATGAAGAAGTTTGTCCCCGAGCTTCTGTCAATGCTTAAAACTGCAGAAGTGAAGATCGGGAAAGAGCATCAAGTGTTGATGATCAATAAGACCACCGGTTTCAAGAAAGACAAGAAGGGCAAACAGAAGGGAAAGAAGGGCGGCAAATCTGTTGTCGCATCTAAAAAGAAATCCCGAGCTGACCCTAAGTCTGATACCGAGTGCTACTATTGTAAGGGGACTGGCCATTGGAAGCACAACTGCCCAAAGTATTTGGCGAACAAGAAGGCCAGCAAGGCAAACAAAGGTATATGTGATATACATGTTACTGATGTGTACTTGACTAGTACTCACAGTAGCACCTGGGTATTTGATACGAGATCGGTTGCTAATATATGTAACTTGATTCAGGGGCTGCAGAACAAGCGACAACTAGCAAGGGATGAGGTCACAATGCGTGTCAGCAATGGATCAAGAGTTGATGTGATCGTCGTCGGAACGCTGCCTCTCCATATGTTGTCGGGATTAGTGATAAATCTAAATAATTTTTATTTGGTGCCTTCACTAAGCATGAACATTGTATCCGGACCGTGTTTGATGCGAAGTGGTTATTCCTTTAAATCTGGAAACAATGGTTGTTTGATTTATATGAATGGTATCTTTTATGGTCATGCACCTATGTTGAATGGTTTATTTCTGTTGGATCTCGATAATAGTATTACGCATATTCATAATGTTGATGGTAAAAGGATTAAACTTGATGATGATATATCTGCATATATGTGGCACTGCCGTCTAGGTCATATTAGCGTTAAACGCATGAAGAAAACTCCATTCTGATAGACTTTTGGAATCACTTGATTTTGAATCATTTTATACATGTGAGCCATGCCTTATGAGCAAGATGACTAGAACGTCATTTTCCGGTTCAATGGAACGGGCGACATATTTATTGAAAATCATACATACTGATGTGTGTGGTCCAATGAGTGTGTCGGCACGAGGTGGACATCGTTATTTTGTTACCTTCACGGATGATTTGAGTAGATACGGGTATATCTATTTGATGAAACAAAAGTCTGAAACATTTGAAAAGTTCAAATAATTTCATAATAAAGTGGAAAATCATCGTAACAAAAAGATCAAATTTCTGCGGTCCGACCGTGGAGGTGAGTATCTTACTTACGAGTTTAGCGCACATATGAAAGACTGTAGAATAGTTTCACAACTCACGCTTGCCGGAACATCTCAACGTAATGGTGTGTCGGAACGTCGTAATCGTACTTTATTGGATATGGTTCGATCTATGATGTCTCTGACAGACTTGCCACTGTCATTTTGGGGTTATGCAATGGAAACCGTTGCATTCACTTTAAATTGGGAACCATCTAAATCCGTTGAAATGACATTGTTTGAATTGTGGTTTGGAAACAAACCTAAGGTATCATTTCTTAAAGTTTGGGAATGCGATGTTTATGTGAAGAAACTTCAGCCTAATAAACTTGAACCCAAAGCGGAAAAATGCGTCTTCATAGGATATCCTAAAGAAACAATTGGGTATTCCTTCTATCACAGATCTGAGGGCAAGGTTTTCGTTGCCAAGAATGGATCCTTTTTAGAGAAAGAGTTTCTCGCGAAAGGCGTGTGTAGTCGGAAGGTAGAACTCAAAGAGGTTACTAAACCTTCTCTTCATGAAATAGCGAGTGGCGCAGCGCCGAAAATTGTTCCTGAGTTGATTTCACCAAATAAAGATGGAACTGATAATAATGATCATGAAACTCCAAAAGAGGACACTACCGAACCTCGCAGGTCAAGCAGGACACGTACAGCTCATGAACTATACAAAAATCCTGTTATGAATTTCATGGTTGATGAAATAGATGACCATGCAACATATGAAGAAGCGATGATGAGCCCGAATTCCAACAAATGGCTAGAAGCCATGAAATCCGAGATGGAATCCATGTATGAAAACTAAGTTTGGACCTTGGTAGACTTACCTCACGACCAAAAGGCCATTGAGAATACATGTATTTTCAAAAGAAAAACTGACGCTAATGCTAATGTGACCATCTATAAAGCTCGACTTGCCGCAAAGGGGTTTCGACAAATTCAAGGAGTTGACTACGATGAGACATTCTCTCCCGTAGCGATGCTAAAGTCGTTTAGGATTATGTTAGCAATTACTGCATATTTCGATTATGAAATATGGCAGATGTATGTCAAAACTGTGTTCCTCAATGTTAATATTGAAGAAGAGTTGTATATGATACAACCTAAGGGTTTTGTCGATCCTAAGGATGCTTATAAGGTATGCAAGCTTCAGCGATCCATCTATGGACTGAAGCAAGCATCCTGGAGTTGGAACCTCCGCTTTGATCAGGTGATCAAATAATTTGGATTTGTACAAACTTATGGAGAGGCTTGTATTTACAAGAAAGTGAGTGGGAGCAATGTGGCATTTCTGATATTATATGTGGATGACATATTATTGATTGGAAATGATATAGATCTTTTAAACAATGTTAAAAGTTATCTAAAACAGCAATTTTTTCGATGAAGGACCTTGGTGAAGCATCATATATATTAGGCATAGATAAATCAAGATGCCTGATAGCGCTATCGCAAAGTACATACCTTGATAAGATATTAAATAAGTTTAGTATGAACGGGAGTAAGAAGGGGTTCTTACCTATGTTGCAAGGCAAGACATTGAGTAAGACTCAAAGTCCGGCTTGTAGGGGTTCGTAGCATGGAAAACAAAAATTTTCTATCGCATACAAACAAACAAGCCAAGATCTATCTACTAGATTGTAGCAACGAGTCGATGGAATAACTCACCCTCGAAGATTCCAAAGTGTTTAACGAGAGCAGATTCTCGTGGGTGATGTAGTCGATTTCTTCCGATCTCAAGATCGCGTAGACGATCCTTCCGGCGCAGCGTTCAAGGCGCTCCCTTGATCGGTCACATCGTTGCTTGACGAAGACCTTCCTCTCCCTTGTTCCAAAGACGGAGGTTGTAGCACTCTCCTCGCGATTCCAAAGACAACGTGGTAACGGAGGTAGAGGGAGATCCGCAGGCTTTGCCTTAAGCCGTGCGAGTATGGTGGAGCTTATGAGAGAGGCTATTAGTGGTCTAGTAATTAGACACACCAATTAGAGGGCTCTAAACCAATTAGAAGGCTCTAAACCGAAACAGCTCTAAACCGGGGTCTAGGTCTAGTTTCTAGTTTAGAGGATAGGAACTTGTGTGTGTCTAGAGGGGAGGCCCTGCCCCTCCCTTTATAGGTGGGAGGGCTGGCCAGGGAGGAGGAGGAGTCCTCCCCAACTCGGCCTAGGGCTGGCCGGCTTGGGGAGGAGGACTCTCCCAAGTCGGTTTCAACTTCTCCTCTTTCCAAATGGCGGTTTGACCAAAAGCGGCTTGACTTTTCCAATTGAGGAATCAAATAAACCCTTTATTTTGGACAGCGAGAACACTTAGTACATGATGCAATCATTCCATCTTGCAATGACACAGTCATGTACCCCCTTCCCCCCCGGAGTGCCGGACATTCGACCTTTCTAGAATGTTCCCGATGAAAACACGGAACCATTCCCCAACTCAAATGGGACTTTCCTTATATGAATCTTATTCTCCGGACCATTCCGGATCACCGTGATATCCCGGATCCCATCCGAGACTCAACAACATTCGGTCTCTTTCTCATAATACCATAACTACTCAAACAACGTCAATCCTTAAGTGTGTCTCCTACGGTTCGTGAATTATGCGGACATGATCGAGACACTTCTCCTAACAATAACCAATAGAGGAATCTGGAAATTCATATGGCTCTACATATTTCTACGATTACTTTGCGATCGAATGAACCACTTACATACGATACCAATTTCCCTTTGTCTCACGATATGTTACTTATCCGAGGTCATGATCGTCGGTATCTCTGCATACCTAGTTCAACCTCACATCGATAAGTACTCTTTTCTCGCTCCCGTGATATGTGATCCCTTGTGACCAAGTCACATGCTTGCAAGCTAATTGGATGACATTTCACCGAGAGGGCCCGAAGAATATCTATCCGTCATGTGGATGGACAAATCCCACTCTTGATCCATGTGTTTCAACCAATACTTTCCGAACACCCAATGCCACTTTTATAGCCACATTACGGTGTGGTGTTTGATGACATCAAAGCATCCATCCAAGAAAGGCAATATGCATGATCTCATGGTCGAAGGAATTAGGTTACTATGTATCGTAAAGCATATAGCAATTGAACTATTGAAATGACTTGATCTTTATGCTACGCTTGTCTATAGGAGTATGTCCACCATATCATTCTCCTAACGATATGATCTTGTTGTTGATAACATCTCAATGTTCATGACAAAGAAACCACATCATCAATCAACCAACAAGCTAGTGAAGTATAGAGGCCATACTAGGGACTTCAAATTAAGTTTACAAATCACACAAGTATTAATGGTTTCCTTGTTAATACTATTATAGCATGAATGTAAACATTTATCATAAACACAAAGATATATAATAATAACTACATTTATTATTACCTCTAGGGCATATCTCCAACAGTCTCCACTTGCACTAGAGTCATCTAATCTAGATTACATGGTAATATACCGAACACCCATGGCAGTTTGGTGTTGGTCATGTTTTGCCCTTGGGAGAGGTTTAGTCAACGGATCCGCCACATTCAGATCTGTGTGTACTTTGCAAATCTTTATATCCCCATCCTGGATATGTTCTCGAATAGCGTGAAAACGAGCTTGATATGCTTCACTTCTTGTGTGACCTTGGTTCTTGCGCATTGGCTATGGCGCCCATGTTATCACAGATAGACATTGGGTCCAACAAGACTAGGAACCACACCCAGCTCTGTAATGAACTCTTTCATCCATATCGCTTCTTGTGAAGCCTCCGGCAGCCATGTATTCGATTCAGTTGAAGATCTCGCCACAACGCTTTGCTTTGCACTCCTCCAGCTAATCGCTGCACCATTCAAAATAAATATCCAGTTGTGATTTAGAATCATCCGGATCGGTGTTCCAACTAGCATCGGTGTAACCATTAACAACGAGCTGTTCATCACCTCCATAAGAAAGAACCATATCCTTAGTTCTTCTCAAGTACTTAAGGATGTTTTTGATCACGTCCAATGATCCACTCTGGATCACTTTGATATCTGCTAGTTAGACTAACGAGATATGCGATGTCGGGTCTAGTACATAGCATGGCATACATTAGAGATCCTATGGCTGAGGCATAGGGAGTCTTACTCATCTTTTCTCTATCTTCGCCGATGTCGGACTTTGAGTTTTACTCAACGTCAGATTGAAACATGGGCAAGAACCCTTTCTTGCTATCTTCCATTCCAAACCTCTTTAGAACTTTGTCCAAATATGTACTTTGTGACAATGATATTTGGCGCTTCGATCTATCTCTATAAATCTTTATGCCTAATATGTAAGCTGCTTGCCAAGATCCTTCATTGAAAAACTATTATTCAAATACTCTTTGACACTATTAAGAAGGTCTACATCATTCCCAATCAACAATATGTCATCCACATACAGTATTAAGAATGCTACTGAGCTCCCACTCACTTTCTTGTAGATACAAGCTTCTCCATAAGTTTGTATAAAACCAAAACTTTTGATTACCTTATCAAACGTTGATTCCAACTTCGGGATGCTTGCTTCAATCCATAGATGGACCGTTGAAGTTTGCATACCTTGTTAGCATCTTTAGGATCGACAAAACCTTTGGGTTGCATCATATACAACTCTTCATCAATGTCTCCATTGAGGAATGCTGTTTTGACATCCATCCGCCATATCTCATAATCATAATATGCAGCGATTGCTAACATAATCCTCACGGACTTTAGCTTCGCTACCGTGAGAAAGTCTCATCGTAGTCAACTCCTTGAATTTGTCGAAACCCTTTTGCGACAAGTCGAGCTTTATAGACAGAACATTACCATCGACATCTGCTTTTCTTGAAAATCCATTTGTTCTCGGCGACCTTCCGCCATCCGGTAAGTCCACCAAAGTCCATACTTGGTTTTCGTACATGGATCCAATCTCGGATTTCATGGCTTCTTGCCATTTATTGGAATCTGGGCTCATCATTGCTTCCTCATATGTCTCGGGGTCATCGGTGTTGTCCACCAACATGACATTCATAACGGAATCATACCAACTGGAGTACGATTTCGTTGACCTCCGAGGCTCTGTAGCAACTTCAACCGAAGTTTCATGATCACCATCACTAGCTTCCTCTCTTATTGGTGCGGGCACCACAGAACTTCTTCCGGTCTGCGCTACTCGCAATTTCGAGAGAAGGTTCGACAACCTCGTCAAGTTCTACTTTCCTTCCAGTCACTTCTTTCGAGTGATATTTCTTCTCTAGAAAGGATCCATTCTGGGCAACAAAGATTTTGCCTTCGGATCTATGATAGAATGTATACCCAATAGTTTCCTTCGGGTATCATATGAAGACGCATTTTTCCGCTTTGGGTTCAAGCTTGTCCGGCTGTAACTTCTTTACATAGGCTTCAGATCCCCAAACTTTAAGGAGCGACAATTTAGGTTTCTTCCCAAACCATAATTCATACGGTGTCGTTTCAACGGATTTAGACGGTGCCCTATTTAAAGTGAATGCGGTGTTTCTAATGCATAACCCCAAAATGATAGTGGCAAATCTGTAAGTGACATCATAGAGCGAACCATATCTAAGAGAGTTCGACACGACGTTCGGACACACCATTACTGTTGTGGTGTTCCGGCGGTGTCAATCGCGAAAGTATTCCACATTTCTTCAAATGCTCGCCAAACTCGTAACTTAGATATTCACCTCCATCGTAACGTAGAAATTTAATCTTCTTGTTACGTTGATTCTCTACCTCACTTTGAAACTCCTTAAACTTCTCGAAAGTTTCGGACTTATGTTTCATGAAATAGATATACCCATATCTACTCAAGTCATCCGTGAAGGTAAGAACATAACGATAACCATCACATGATGCTACACTCATTGGACCACACACATCGGTATGTATGATTTCCAATAAGTCCGTAGCTCGCTCCATCATACCGAAAATGGAGTCTTAGTCATTTTACCCATCGACATGCTTCGCATCTTTCAAGTGATTCAAAATCAAGTGATTCAAGAAGTCCATCGGAATGGAGTTTCTTCATACGCTTCACTCCAATGTGACCAAGACAAGGCAGCGATTGCCACATATAGGTCAAATTATCGCTGATTTCAAACGTTTAGCCTCAATGTTATTAATATGTGTATATCCACTATCGAGATTCAATATGAATAGACCATCTATCAAAGGTGCATGTGCATAAAACATATTACTCATATAAATCGAACAACCATTATTCTCGGATTTAAACAAGTAACCTCGCAATAAACAAGATCCTGATATAATGTTCATGCTCAACGCAGCACCAAATAACAATTATTTAAGTATAAAACTAATCCCGATGGTAGATGAAGAGGTAGTGTCACCGCGATCACATCAACCTTTGATCCGCTTCCCACGCCGCATCGTCACCTCGTTCTTCACTAGCTTCCGCTTATTCGTAGCTCTGTTTGAGTTACAAATATGAGCAACCGAACCGAGATCAAATACCCAGCACTACTACGAATACTAGTGAGATACACATCAATAACATGTATATCGATATACCTTTCTTCTTGATGTTGCCGTTCTTCAAATCTGCCAAGTACTTTGGGCAATTCCGCTCCAAGGACCTTCTCCTTGCGGAAAAGCACTCGGTTCAGGCTTGGTCCAGCCTTGGTCCTCTTCGTCGGTATGGTAACTTTCTTACCACCCTTCTTGAAGTGTCCTTCGCTTAGACTTGCCTTTCTTGAATTTGGTGGTCTTATTGACCATCAACACTTGGTGCTCTTTCTTGATCTCCACTGCAGATTTTAACATAGCAAATAGTTCGCAACTCTTTGTTCATGTTCTCGCATGTTGTAGTTCATCACAAAGTTCTTGTAACTTGGTGGTAGTGATTGAGGATGCGGTAAACCCCAAAGTATTAGGAATCACTATACCCAAACTTTGAAGTTTATTTGCGTCTGACATCTTAAGCACATGCTCACCGACGAGCTACCCTCTTCCATCTTGCGCTTAAAGAACTTTTCGAAGCTTCATAACTTTCAATTGCCGCATGAGTCTCAAAGATTAATTTGAGATCCTCGACAATATCATATGGGTCCGACTCTTCAAACCTTTTCTCAAGCTCGATTCTAAACCATACAAGATAGCACACTGAACTATGGAGTACTGATTCTTCCGAGCGAGGTAAACATTCTTTACTTCATCGGTAGCATCATTGCAGTGGGTCACCTAGCGGTGCATCCAGACATAGGTCAAATTACCTGTGAGGACAATCCTCAAATTGCGGAACCAATCCGCCAAGTTGCTTCCATTGTTTTTCAACTTTTCTTTCTCTAGGAACGCATTAAAATTGATGGTAGGGGCTGCCATTGATCTACAACATATTTGCAATAGTTTAGACTAAGTTTATGACAAATTGAGTTCAAATTAATTAATGAAATTAAACTAGGTGAACTCCCACCAAAACAACATCCCTCACATTGTTTTAGTGATCACACGAACCAAATCCACTACATCAACACCGATCATCACGAGTTGATATAGTTTCAATGGCTAACAATCATCATGTTCATCATATCTACTATATGATTCATGCTTTGCCTTTCGATCCGTGTTCCCGAGGCCATGTCCGTACATGCTAGGCTCACAAGACAAACCTTAGCTTCCGTGATAAGCAAATCTGGCTTGCTTACGTTGTAGTCACCGGAATCAAAGACACCCGATCATCACGTGGTGCTTCAAGCAAGCAAGCTTTGGCAACGGTGCATACTAAGGGTGAACACTTTAGAACTTGAAATTTATGTGCATGAGGGATCATCTTATAATGCTACCGCTGCCTACTAAGCAATACAAGATGCATAAAGGATTAACATCACATGCAATTCATAATATGTGATATGATATGGCCTTTCTTCTTTGTGCTTCCGATCTCCATCTTCAAGCACGAACATGATCTCCATCATCTCCGATAGCATCAAGGTCAATGACGCTTCTTCATGGTTGTCGCCCACCAGCTTCAACTATTACAACTATTTTGAATAGACACGCAGGTCTTTAATGTAAATTAAAGACGACCATATATTCTGCCGGTTGCCAACTTACAATAAGGAACATTGCATACATCAAATATAATCACAATCATGGCCATATCACATCATCACACCCCGCAAAACAAAGTTAGACGCTTCTACTTTCTTTGCATATTTTACGTGGTTTGGGGCTTTCCATAAGTGTCGTTCTAACTTACGAACAAGAACCACAACATTGATACTAGCATTGTTGATTACCCGTTGTAAATTGGATCTTAACTATGCTAGGAGAAACAGCACCGCAAAGCCACTTATGCAATACAAGTTGCATGTTGCGTGGAGCAAGTCTCATGAACGATGTCATGTAAGGTTAGCCCGGCCGCTTCATCCCAACATACCGCAAGATGCAAAGTACACAAAAAGCAATCTACAATAAAAGCATCAACCCACAATGACCATTGTGTTCTACTCTGGCAGATCTACATATAGACACGGCTCGATACCTTTGTAGGGGTTCGTAGCATGGAAAACAAAATTTTCTATCGCATACAAACAAACAAGCCAAGATCTATCTACTAGATTGTAGCAACGAGTCGATGGAATAACTCACCCTCGAAGATTCCAAAGTGTTTAACGAGCAGATTCTCGTGGGTGATGTAGTCGATTCTTTCCGATCTCAAGATCGCGTGAGACGATCCTTCCGGCCAAGCTCTCAGAAGCGCTCCCAATGGTCACACGCTCGGTACTGACGAAGACCTTCCTCTCCTTGTTCCAAAGAAAATGGAGGTTGTAGCACTCCTCGCGATTCCCGAGACAACGGCGTGGTACCGGAGGTAGAGGAGATCCCGCAGGCTTGCCTTAAGCCAAGCAGTATGGTGGAGCTTATGAGAGAGGCTATTAGTGGTCTAGTAATTAGACACACCAATTAGAGGGCTCTAAACCAATTAGAAGGCTCTAAACCAAAACAGCTCTAAACCGGGTCTAGGTCTAGTTTCTAGTTTAGAGGATAGGAACTTGTGTGTCTAGAGGAGGCCCCGCCTCCCTTTATAGGTGGGAGGGCTGGCCTTGGGAGGAGGAGTCCCTCCCCAACTCGGCCTAGGGCTGGCCACCGGCTTGGGAGGAGGACTCTCCCCAAGTCGGTTTCAACTTCTCCTCTTTCCAAATCGGCAGTTTAAAACCGCGGTTGACTTTTCCAATTTAGGAATTAAATAAACCCTTTATTTTGGACAGCGAGAACACTTAGTACATGATGCAATCATTCCATCTTGCAATGACACATTCATGTACCCTTCCCCCCGAGTGCCGGACATTAGGGACCTTCTAGAATGTTCCCGATGAAACACCTAACCATTCCCCAACTCGAAATGGGACTTTCCTTATATGAATCTTATTCTCCGGACCATTCCGGATCACCTCGTGATATCCGGATCCCATCCGAGACTCAACAACATTCGGTCTCTTTCTCATAATACCATAACTACTCAAACAACGTCAATCCTTAAGTGTGTCTCCCTACGGTTCGTGAATTATGCGACATGATCGAGACACTTCTCAACAATAACCAATAGAGGAATCTGAAATTCATATGGCTCCACATATTTCTACGATTACTTTGCGATCGAATGAACCACTTACATACGATACCAATTTCCCTTTGTCTCACGATATGTTACTTATCCGAGGTCATGATCGCCAGTATCTCCGCATACCTAGTTCAACCTCGTTCGATAAGTACTCTTTTCTCGTTCCTGATATGTGATCCCTTGTGACCAAGTCACATGCTTGCAAGCTAATTGGATGACATTTCACCGAGAGGGCCCAGAGAATATCTATCCGTCATGTGGATGGACAAATCCCACTCTTGATCCATGTGTTTCAACCAATACTTTCCGAACACCCAATGCCACTTTTATAGCCACCCTGTTACGGTGTGGTGTTTGATGACATCAAAGCATCCATCCAGTAAAGGCAATATGCATGATCTCATGGTCGAAGGAATTAGGTTACTATGTATCAGAAAGCATATAGCAATTGAACTATTGAAATGACTTGATCTTTATGCTACGCTTGTCTATAGGAGTATGTCCACCATATCATTCTCCTAACGATATGATCTTGTTGTTGATAACATCTCAATGTTCATGACAAAGAAACCACATCATCAATCAACCAACAAGCTAGTGAAGTATAGAGGCCATACTAGGGACTTCAAATTAAGTTTACAAATCACACAAGTATTAATGGTTTCCTTGTTAATACTATTATAGCATGAATGTAAACATTTATCATAAACACAAAGATATATAATAATAACTACATTTATTATTACCTCTAGGGCATATCTCCAACACGGCTATGGCGGAAGAAAGAGAGATAATGGATAAGATCCCCTATGCTTCAACCATAGGCTCTACAATGTATGCCATGCTATGTACAAGACCGGATGTGGCACATGCTATTAGTTTGACTAGTAGGTACCAATATGATCCAGGTTCGGAACACTGGATAGCGGTCAAGAATATCCTTAAGTACTTAAGAACTAAGGATATATTTCTTGTATACAGAGGTGAAGAAGAGCTAGTCGCTAAGTGTTATGTCGATGCTAGCTTTGACACCATTCTAGATAACTCTAAGTCTCAATCCGGATACATATTTCTCTTGAACGGAGAAGCAAATAGTTGGAGGAGTTCAAAACAACCTATGGTGGCTGGATCAACAATGGAGGCGGAATATGTTACTGCTTTAGAAGCGGCGCAGGAAGCAGTTTGGATGAAGGAGTTCATAACGGAACTAGGTGTGGTTCCTAGTGCATTGGACCCAAGGGTGATCTATTGTGACAACAACGGAGCCATAGCCAACGCCAAGGAACCAAGGTCTCACAAGAATTCCAAGCATATTAAGCGTCGGTTTCACTCTATCCGCGAGCATGTCAACAATGGAGATATAAAGATTTGTAAAGTACACACGGACTTTAATGTAGCAGATCCGTTGACTAAAGTTCTCCCTAGAGACAAACATGATCAACACCAGAACTCCATGGTTGTTAGATTTATCACTATGTAAACTAGATTATTGTCTCTAGTGCAAGTGGGAGACTAAAGGAAATATGTCCTGAGAGGCAATAATAAAGTTGTTATTATATGTATTCCAAGTATATGATAGATGTTTTGTTTGCATGCTATAATTGTATTAAAAGGAAACATTAATACATGTGTGTTTAATAAACAAATAAAGAGTTCCTAGTTATGCGTCTCTTATAAACTAGCTCGTTGATTAACAAGATGATCAAGGTTTCGTAATCATGGACATTGGATGTTGTTAATAACGAGGTCACAACATTGGTGAATGATGTGATGAACATTCATCCGAAGTATAGCATTACGATCAAAGTCATTATGTTTATATTGCTATAACATCATACAAAGTAATCTTTATCCTTAGACCATGAGATCATGTTAATTGCTAACACCGGAAGAATACTTTGATAACATCAAACGTCACACCGTAACAGGGTGGCTATAAAGATGGGTTTAGGTATTCCGAAGGTGTTATGTTGAGGCTCATGGATCAAAAGTGGAATTTGTCAATCCCGATGACGGATAGATATACTCTGGGCCCTCTCGATGATATCACATTAAGATAGCTTGCAAGCAAGTGATGTGATCACTAGAATATTATATGACGGGAACGAGAAAATAGTGCATGTCGGTAACCAGATCAAACTAGGTATTGAGATACTGATGATCGAATCTCGGACATGTAACATATCGCAAGACAAAGGGATTTAGTTACTATCGTTAAAGGTTCTCTCGATCATAGAAGTCATCGTTGAATGTGTGGGAGTTAGTATGGATCTCCAGCTCCTGCTTCTGATTATTGATATGAGAGGTGTCTAGATCATGTATGCATTATTCGTGAATCGTAGGGTGACACACTTAAGGGTTACCAACACCATTTGGAGCAAATATGTTCTAGACGAAAGAATTGCAAAACACTGGAATTATTTCAATAGACACTGAAATTGTTTCGGGTGAAATTGTTGAAATTGTTTCTGCATGTGATATTGAAATATTGCAGGGGGTTATATGTGAATGTTTGTTAATTAAAGTAATTAACAAAATTCTGAATAAAATAAATAAAAGACTTTTATTAAATGAGAGTTGCATTAAATTTGGTGAAAATTTAATGCATGTGAGTGGAATTTTGAGTGGAGGCAAAATTAATGTGAGTGAAATTTCCACCACATGAATGAGGAAGATGTGGGGGCACCCCCCATGGGGGCCGGCCATGGGAGGGGGAGAGCCCTCCTCTCCTATAAAAGGCCCCCCTCTCGTCCCTCTCAAAGCACACCTCCTCGTGAAGAATCTCTCTCCCCCTCTAGAATTATTCTCCCATGGTCTCAGACTAGCGAGATACATGTTCCCGGTGGCATTTCTTCTGGAAGGAGTTGCTGCTTCCGCTGCATCGCTGGAGCGAGGAGGTGGAACTTTTTCGGTGGCCTAAACATGTGTGCGAGGACGGATGCGCTGCTGATTTGCGGCACTAGGACTTTCACATGATCTTGAGATCGGCAAGCGTTCGACTACATCATCCACGAGTTCAATCTCGTTACACTTTGTAGGTCTTCGAGTGTATGTTCTCTATGGATGTATATCCACCCGTTGCTTGTATCTAGTAGATAGATCTTGGCGTATAATAGTTCCTATCGTATGATTTTTTTTGTTTTCTATGCTGCGAACCCAACAGTTCGGAGTGAACCTATACACAGAAATCTTGTAGATACATTCATTTCACAGAGCTAAAATGTCTTATATTTCTGAACGGAGGGAGTATATGCCTTTAGTTAACAAGAAAACTAGTTTCTCCTATTATAATTAGGTACAATGGTTGAAAAAACTTGACAGCTTTGTCTTAGCACTCTAGGTAATCCAAAGATGGCAACTAGAACATACATGTTAGGCATTTGTAGTTGTCAATAATAAACATCCACTTAAGAGCATCTCCAGCAGATACCGCAAAACTCGGAACGGCAAAAGTCGTTTTCGGTAAACTGTTTTGCAATAAAAAATTGTCCCGCCAGAATAGAACAGATTCTGTATATCTATACCACAAAACAGAATATTTCGTGAATATTTCATCGTCTTCTTCGCAGGGTCGTCTTCTTCGCAGACTTGTACGTCCCTCGCGCAGGTCCCTGCCCCTGCGTGCATGCGGCCGACCAGCGAGTTGCTGCGGCCGGTTCCGGCCGGCCGGCGAGCTGCCGCATGCGCCGTACGTGCTGGTTGCTGCTTGTTGCTCCGTACATGTGTTGGCTGCTGCTTGCTGCTCCGTAGGTGCTTGCTGCTGCTGCGTGCGGCTCCGGTTCCGGCCAGAGAGCCGCCGCTGCTCTGGGCAGCGTCCATGGCGGCCATAAACTGATAATAGATGTGGGAATCAAACCTACTAGTCGGAAATAGAAGATTAGCACCGAAATCGAGACTACCCGTCATGGAATCGACCTTCAGAAGCGGCGGCGCCGTCGACGACGAGAGTGGTTGATGCTGAAATTTGTGCTCAGTCGGGTTTGCGGTTTACCTAAAAAACGCACTCGAAAACTAGATATATTCGGTACGCAGAGTATAGTTATACGGAAAATTACAAAAAAAATTACGGCATTGACCACTTTTGCGGTATCTGGAACGGCTATTTTTTGACAAAAACTGCAAAAATTTGCCACTTTTGCGCTATCTGCTAGAGATGCTCTAAGCCTACGTGTCATTTAGGTATGACCAAAAAACATGTCGTACCTACCCTGGTGTTATCTTTAACCATCCTTATGAAATTATGTGGTGCGTAAAGTTAATAAGAAAACATCAAAACTAAGAGAAAACATCAATACTAAGGGAACATATTTGTTACAAAGTAGAAATAAAAAAAGAAATATATCATATATTACGTGTTCAAGGAAAACATCGTTTTGTTTTGGCAAACCACACACCATCCGATTCGACACTTATCCTACATAGTACGTTATCTATCTGTGCTCTCTCTAGCACTTAATTTTACATGTTTGCAAATCTAAGTTATGGTAAAAAAATTAATGAAAAACATGAGTAAGGGATGACATCTAGTATGTTGAGATATTTTTATCTAAATAAAGCGCTAGGAAATCATCTCTTATCGGTTATCCAAATCAGTAATTATTTTACTTGTTTCACCGAGAAAATGATCACATCACGTTATTGTGCATACCTCAAAAAATCATGTTAGTGTGACGAGAGTCTTTTCTTAGAGGTATGCATACCTCAAATAATCAATATTTTACTTGACAAATGATCACATCACGTCTTAGTTTCATTATTTTAGAAGAGACGAACCAAGAAAAAGGGCATTGTCTTTTTGTGAAGTGATGGTGTCTTCTGCTTAAGTCATGGATGTATTATTTATTCATTACGGTACAAGAAATATAAATATGTTTTGTCACGTGAGTATTGATTTCTATTTTCTAAAGAATACATTATAAAAGACAATCTTTTCTATGTCTCTATTTGAGATGTGTTTATAAATTTAAGTTGCAGCAATAATAAAAACATGACTAAGATATGACATCTAGTATGTTGAGATAATTTTCTCCAAAGCACACTAGGAAATCATCTCTTATTCAAATCGGTAATTATTATACTCTCTCTGTCCCAAATTACATGTCGCGGATTTGTCTAGATTAACATATATCAAGACACGTTTTAGTGCATAGATACATGTGAATCTAGACAAATCCGTGATATATTTTTCTTGATAAAGAGATTCCTACATGCCTCGGAAAATTTATGTTAGTGTGATGACCGCCATCAGCCTTTTCTTAGAGGTGACACATATTAGTTTGTTATTTTAAGCGAGATAGAACCAAGAAAGGGAGATTGCCTTTCTTTTTTTGTGAAGTGATAGGTGTCTTGATGCTTAAGTCATAGCTATATTTTCCATTATAGTACGAGAAATATATTCTCTTTTGTCAACTGAATATTGATTATTACCAGTGTGAGACAAGCCGGGGTGAACATATAATGTCAAAAAATTGTAAGCCATAAAAGAAAGTCTATACAATAAAACATAGAATGGCTCACAAAGATTCAGTTTTCATAATTCATGAAGTGCAACTATGAAAAAAAATAAAAAACCTTGGAAACTACTAACATGGAGTCCTTGCGCACTTGGATTGCTCAATTGGGGGCACTATTTACGTATTTTTTAGCAGGAGGCGCCACTTTTTTTCAACACATTGAAGACATTGTACAACTTGTATTACATAGCCATGTACATGTGAAGATTGACGCATTGACATTTGAGAGGATGGGACATAGCATGTTCCTTTGAGTTGAATTTGAGAACTACCGTGCTAGAAATGGAGACGTGTGTGTGAGAGAGAGAGGAGGGAGTCGGATCGCTAGAAATCAAGAAACACAATCCAGTGTGTATGGGTATCACTTGTTTTGCACAATGGGCTGCCTATTAAGCCTTTTCTACTTCACTTGCAAAATGAGGCCCATGGCCCAGCACCAGGTAACTGTTTCATACCGACTCTTAAAAAGCTTTGTCTTTTTTTGAACGGAGAAAGGTCCCGAAGGACCTAGACAGTGCTGCATTAATTCCAGGTAGCGGTACAAGTTACATGAGAGACCTCCACGAAAATAATAATTATAACGGGGTCCCGATTAAACACACAGAGGGCCTTAGAACTTTCTGCAGAAACGCAATCAAGCCCCTGTGACTCGCCGCAAAAACCCAAGGATGGACACAACCGATGGCCACCGGGATCCTTGTCGGAGACGAAACCACTTGGGAGGAAGAAGCCATGCAGTGCCATCGCCAATCCATCGAAGACAAGCCTCCTAGAATGGAGGTTGAAAAGACGCGTCCATGGCGTCACCAGATGCCTCAAAATGGTATCGAAGATCGGTGACCCGCAACGGGCCACCGAAGAACATCTCCAGATCGCAACACAAGCTTCCATACTCAGCACATCATGTTCCTCTAGAGCAGCACCCCCAATACTTCTCCCCTCCCCTCCATGGTCGGCCACAGAAGATCGGGGGGACGAATAAGAGAACAGAGCACACCGAGGCCACTGACCTTATGAGAGGAGCCACTGGTGGTGACCATCGCCACTGCATTTGGCTTCTTCCATAGAAGCACCACAACGGAGAAGGTCTCCTCTAGCAGGCACTAGATCTGGCGAGAAAGATCCAGCGCACCACTCCCTTGCTCGCTCGCAGATCTAAGCAGCACCTCGCCATCCTCCTCCCACCCCTCGCCACCATGGTCGGCCAGGGGGAGAAGCATCGCGATAGGCTTCCAGGTCTCGAAGAAGCAACGGTCGCACTTATTTGAGAGGCTCCCGCCCTCATCGGCATCACTGGCGCTCTCCAGCCATAGGGGAACGCAAGAACAAAGCAAGGACATCCATCTGGTGTCGTGCGGCAGCGACAGAGGGGACGAGCATGACGACATCTCACCAATCACCATAGAGGCACACACTACTAACCCTAACCCTAGACCTATGGCAAGAAGCCTAAGCACTACACCATACAAAGGGGCCCGGGTACCTCCCCCATCTCCACTCCTACCGGCGAGACCGGCGGAGGAAGAGGAGAGAGGCGCCGGGAAGACACTAGGGACTCTCAAGGGGAGAAGGGGAGGAGAGAGCCGTGAGAGAAAGGAGTCCGCCCAGCTAAGGGATGTAAACTCTCCCCTAAAAAGCTTTGTCGCTCGCTTCTCTCCTCTAATGGCGGTGCGCCGCCGGACCTCAGATTAGGAGAATTATGGGATTCCCTGCTCTGTAATCGGCGAGCAGGGGTGGCCGCCCCTCCTCGACCCCCTGGTGGCGCCGCCACTGATTACTCCAGAATGCATTGTAAAAAGACAACCTTTTTTATACCGACACTAAAAGAGAATGAGAAATAAGGAAAATGCTAGAATTGACATAGGTACACCGGAACACATACTCTAAAACTTATGAAAAAAAGTGCCCCGTCTATCCTGAATTAGATGTCTGAGATTTATTTAGATTCACATGTATCTCGACGCGTTTTAGTTGATAGATACATGTGGACCTACACAAAACTCAGACATCTAATTCCGAACATAGAGAGTAGTATGTTTCTTAAGTTTTGAAAAAAAATCCAAAACATATCACATCGTACATATTAAGTTGAGATTATTCCATGTATTGTTTGTAAGGTAATACGGTTCTATATGATTTACGCCAAAATGATGGGTAAATTACGTAGCTTAAGCTTGTTGGATAATTAGGCACAATTTTCGTGATTAATTCCAGAATATTAAACATGATAATACCAGCTACTCGCACATGTAACTCGAACGTACTAGATGTACTAAACAACAAGATGAACGGAAACAGGCAGCAACTAAACATGTACTCGCAGAACATAATTAATAACCAGACAGCACCACGTCGCACGTACCGTTCGATTGCAGTAATCGCAGCAGTAGCCTTGGGGAAGATTGGTGACGGGCAATGACGAACGGCGATAAACAACACCGTCCGACTTGGATGGAAGGCGAGCCGTGATGCAGACTTGAGCGATGCGGCGCTTTCCAAAAACCTTATTCGCCCTCTCCCGTACAGGATCGCAAATGCGAGTGGTTCCGGAGACCTGCTCTCCCGTCCGCCGGTGCACGCCGGCAAGCGGGATGGAGTAGACTACGGTGGCGCAAGAAGAGAGGTTGGCAAACCCTAGATTGGTTTTCGGTATATGCGTGGTGGAAGCCGCACTGGAGTTTATATAGAGCGGCTCGGGAATCCCGCATAGGGCACGTCGTGGACCAAGCCCATGTTGCGCGTTAAGATTGATTCTGAATAGCCCACGATCCGGGAGCGACCCGAATAGGCTAACTGTTGACACGTCTGTCAAAACCGCACAAGTTTTTCCAAGCAGCAAAAATAAAGCTCGGCTCGGCGAGATTCCCGCAACCCGTAACCCGCGGCGCGCACGTCGTGACGAGACGAGTGGGCGGGCGTGCGAGCGGCGGCGTCATCGGAGGAGGAGCGCGCGTGTAGTTCTCCTCTTCTCACTCACTTTACTAAGTGGTGAACCACTCCACCTTATAAGGTGGTGTAACTCTCCTCCAATTTTCCATGTGGGACTAAACTTTAGCTCCCACTCCACTCATATGTGAGCTGCCACCAAATTGGGCCAAATCACACATAGGCTTCCACACACATGAGCTTTGAGATTTAGGAAAAATCTGAAATCTATATGGGCTTATTTATTTAGCCCTTTATTTTTAACAATCCCCCACTAGATCTCAAATGCCCATTTGAAGATTTGCCAATTCTCACTACTTGTTTTATATCAGTGTTTCAGCAGAGACTGTTAAGTTGAACTTCTGCCTAGAACCTTGAGCTACGTCTATCAGAAACTTGAACAATGGACGAACCTTGAATTGCAAGTTTGGTGCTTTTAGATTTCACACAAAGTCATAACTAGTACCTGGCTGCTAGTAGCCTACCCCGCGGGTGTAGCATATGCGTCATACTACTTGGTCTCTTTATGAGTTTACTAGAGATCACCCAAATCTCATAGATTGCAACGTTTAACAATCGAAACTCGTATATGTGTGTTCTTTCAAGAATGCTCTGTAGGACAGCATCTTTGCTAATCATAACAGAAACACATTAAGGCATGTTGCCAACCTGCCTTACAGCTTTGAGAGTTGTACATCTTCACATAGAGAGGGTTGTCTAATACTCTCCTCCGTCACACCACTAGCTTGTTTTTCCCAGGTCCTAATTCACCGGATCTCTGATCAAAAAGGTTAGGTTACCACTACTGTGTAACATCCATGGGTCTCAAACCCATCTCTCTCAATGCACTTTCTATCACGTTTCGTGATAGTCCCTCTGTAAAGGGATCTGCCAGGTTTTTGTCAGTTTGAATATACGTATGAATTACTCGAGTTTCTCAATTTCTGACAGACTTCAAGCGTCTCTTGGCGTGTCTTGATGACTTCGCGTTATCCTTAGAATTGTTCCTTTGACAATAACGGTTTGATTATCACAATTCAAGAGGATGGCGGTATAGGTTTCTCAACCTTTGGCAAGTCCATCAAGAGTTCACGACCATTCGACTCTCAGGTGGATGTGTCTAAAGCAAGAAGTTACGCTTCCATAGTCGACCTTGTCAATATGGTTTGTTTGCAAGATCTCCATGATACTGCGCCACCTCCAAAGGTAAATACATACCCACTAGTGGCATAGAGTTCATCTACATCCGAGATCCAGTTCGCATCACTATATCCTTCGAGCACCGTTGGATGCCCCGAATAGTGTATCCCATAACTCATTGTACCACATAGATAGCGCATGACCCTTTCAAGTGCACACCAATGTTCAGTACCCGGGTTAGACATGAACCTAATCAACTTGCTCACAACAAAAGAGATGTCGGGTCTTGTCGCGCTAGCTAAGTACATGAGTGAGCCAACGATTTGAGAGTATCTCAATTGTTCTTTCGGCTCTTTCTTGTTTTTCCGTAATGTCACACTGGGATCATAAGGTGTTGGGGAAGACTTGCCATCAACGAAACCGAAACGGCTCAAGATCTTCTCAACATAGTGTGATTGCGTCAAAGTAATCCCACTCTCGTTAATCAGCTTGATATTCAGAATAACATCGACTTCTCCCGGATCTTTCATATCAAAGCTCTTTGTGAAAGGACTTAACTTCATTTATCACATTCATGTTTGTACCAAAGATAAGGATATCATCCACGCATTACAAACATAATATAACACCTTCGCCCCACCATGGCGATAGTAGACGCCTTATCGGCCTCATTAACGACAAAGCCAGCGAAGTTAATGTTCTGTCAAACTTCTCATGCCATTGCTTAGGTGCTTGCTTCAGGACATATAAAGGTTTTAACAACTTGCACACCTTTCTCTCTTCACCTTTTACCACAAACCCATCAGGCTGATCCATATAGATCTCCTCTTCCAACTCTCCATTGAGGAAAGCTGTCTTAACGTCCATTTGATGAACGATAAGACCATAAGAGGCAGCTAGGGATAGTAGTACTCGAATGGTGGTCAGTCTAGCAACAGGTGAATAGGTGTCAAAGTAATCTTCACCTTCTCTCTAGGTGTAGCCTTTTGCTACAAGCCTTGTACTTTTCAATAGTACCATCAGCCTTAGCTTCTTCTTGAACACCCACTTGCAACCCACGGGCTTACATCCATGGTCGTTAGTTCGATAGTTCCCAACTTCCATTAGAAAGAATCGAGTCCATCTCATTATGAACAGCTTCTTTCCAATCATCTGCATCAGGAGATGCATATGCCTTTGCAATGGAAGTGGGAGTATCATCCACAAGGTACACAACGAAATCATCTCCAAAGGATTTTGCAACCCTCTGTCTCTTACTCCCTGTAGGAGCTTCATTGTCATCCTTCTCTAGGACTTCTTCCTCACGTGGTTGCTCAAAATTCTCACTAGATGCACTAGTTTCAGGAAGTATTTCAGAAGAAATTCTAGCAGTGCTATGCATGTCTTTCATAGGAAACATATTCTCAAAGAATGTTGCATCACGAGATTCCATTATAGTATCAACATGCATATCAGGAACCTCAGATTTAACTACTAAAAATCTATAGCCTACACTCCGTGGAGCATATCCTAGAAAGATGCAATCCACTGTCTTTGGTCCAAGTTTGCGTTTCTTAGGAATCGGTATGTTGACCTTAGCCAAACACCCCCAAGTGCGCAAGTAAGAAAGTGATGGTTTTCTCCCAGCCCACTCCTCATAAGGGGTTTTATCTTTATTCTTGTTAGGAACTCTATTTAGGACATGACACACTGTCAACAAGGCCTCCCCCTACCATGCCTTAGATAAACCAGCGGTGGCTAACATGGAATCCACCAAGTCAGTCAGCGTGCGGTTTTTCCTCTCGGCAACCCCGTTTGATTGAGGCGAGTAGGGAGGCGTCCTTTCATGAATAATGCCATATTACTCACAGAATTCATCGAAGATTTTGGGGAAATATTCACCACCACGATCCGACCTAAGACGTTTGATCTTTCTCTCTAGTTGATTTTCAACTTCGGCTTTAGAAATTTTAAAGTAGTCTAAAGCTTCATCTTTTGTGCGCAACAAATAAACATAGCAGTATCTAGTCGCATCATCAATCAAAGTCATGAAATATCTCTTTTCACCTTTTGTCAACACACCATTCATCTCACAAAGATCAGAATGTATGAGCTCCAGAGGTGCCAAGTTTCTCTCCTCGGCTGCCTTGTGAGGCTTTCGAGGTTGCTTTGATTGCACACAACTATGGCAATAGTGAAATTCGGAATTAAACTCATATTGGACAACTTGGACATCAAACCAAAATTAATGTGACATAAACGAGAATGCCAAACACTGGTATCATCATTAACACCACCACAAATATGGTTTACGGACTTATTACAAAAATCTGAAAGTGAAAAGCGGAACAACCCTCCGCACTCATATCCTTTACCAATAAATTATCCATGTCTCGACACAATGACTTTATTAGACTCAAAAATAACCTTAAACCCATCTCTGCATAGAAGGGAGCCGCTAACGAGATTCTTGTTCATGGAAGGGACATGTTGCACGTTTTTCAGCTGCACGATCTTTCCCGAAGTGAACTTCAGATCCACCGTGCCAACACCATGAACAGAAGCATGTGACCCATTCCCCATTAGGACGGATGAATCCCGAGCGACCTGATAAGAAGTGAACATAGAGATGTCAGCACATACATATGAATATTAGCACCCGTATCAATCCACCAACATGGTGATTGAAAAACTGAAAGAACAGTAAATAGATTACCATACCCATCAGCATTGCTAGCAGTCACGACGTTGACAGTCTTCCCCTTTTTCCCTTTACGATCTGCACGTTTTGGGCAGTCCTTGGAAAAGTGCCCGAGCTCTCCACAGGTAAAGCAACCTAGCTCGGCTTTGTTCGGCTTCTTCTTCTTCTTAAAGGTTGTAGTCTTTTCAGGCTTGTTGAAGGAGGGCTTATAGTTCCCTTTGTTCTTGCGAAGGTCCTCTTACGCACCATGTTGGCGCTAGTGACCCTCGCCTCCTTTCTCAGCAGTGTCCTTAGCCCGAGCCTTCTCCTCAACATCAAGAGACGCTATCAGGTTTTCAACCGATATCTCTTGTCTCTTATGCTTGAGAGTTGTGGCGAAATTCCTCCATGAAGAAGGCAACTTTGCAATGATGCACCCAGCCACAAACTTGTCAAGTAAGTTACACTTAAGGATTTCAAGCTCCTTGGAAAAGCACTGTATCTCATGAGCTTGTTCGACTACAGAACGATTGTTAACCATCCTGTAATCATGAAAGTTCTCCATGATGTACAGTTCACTACCAGCATCTGTTACACCGAACTTAGCATTCAGTGCCTCCCAGAGCTCTTTGCCATCTTTGAAGTGCATGTACACATCAAACAGCTTGTTGTCAAGAACACTCAGAACACATCCCACAAAGGCAAGATTGGTTTCCTTGAACTTGTTCTGATCTTCTTCAGATATAGTTCCTTCAGGTAAACCCTCACTAGCCTCGAATACTTTCAGATTTTGCAGCCACATAGTGGTCTTATACTACCACCTCTTAAAGTGAACACCGGTAAACTCTTCCAGCTTCATCGCATCGGCCAAGTGTCCCATGTTTATCTCGGAAAATTGCCTATAATAAGGTTTTTGGATTGTTGGATAATTAGGCACAATTTCCGTGATTAATTTCAGAATATTAAACATGATAATACCAGCTACTCGCACATGTAACTCGAACGTACTAGATGTACTAAACAACAAGATGAACGGAAACAGGCAGCAACTAAACATGTACTCGCAGAACATGATTAATAACCAGACAATGAAGACGTCAGCATCGCATTCGATTGTAGTAATCGCAGATAGCCTTAGGGAAGATTAATTGAAGCGGGCCATGGCGAAGACGACGATATGCAACACCACCTGACTTGGATGGAAGACGAGCCGTGATGCACGACTTGAGCAGTCGCGCAGGGCGCTTCCCAAAAACCTTATTTGCCCTCTCTCGTACAGGATCGCAAAGGCGAGTGGTTCCGGAGACCTGCTCTCCCGTCCGCCGGTGCACGCCCGGCAAGCGTGATGGAGTAGACTACGGTGACGGCGCAAGCAGAGAGGTTGGCAAACCCTAGATTGGTTTTCGGTATGTGCATGGTGGAAGCCACACTGGAGTTTATATAGAGCGGCTCGGGAATCCCGCATAGGGCACGTCGTGGACCAAGCCCACGTTGCGCGTTAAGACGTTGGTCGATTCTGAATAATACGATCCGGGAAGCGACCGAATAAATAGGCTAACTGTTGACACGTCTGTCAAAACCGCACAAGTTTTCCCAAGCAACAAAAATAAAGCTCGGCTCGGCGAGATTTCCGCAACCCGCAACCCGCCCGCGGGCGGGCGGGCGGGTGTGCGAGCGGCGGCGGCATCGTCGGAGGAGCGCGCGTGTAGTTCTCCTCTTCTCACTCACTTTACTAAGTGGTGAACCACTCCACCTTATAAGATGGTGTAACTCTCCTCCAACTTTCCATGTGGGACTAAACTTTAGCTCCCACTCCACTCATACGTGAGTTGCCACCAAATTGAGCCAAATCACACATGGGCTTCCACACACATGGGCTTTGAGATTTAGGAAAAATCTGAAATCTATATGGGCTTATTTATTTAGCCCATTATTTCTAACAAAGCTGTAGGGTTAGACACAAAGAAAAAGATCGATTTTCGTGTACGGTATATCACAACGTGCTAAGGGTATCTCTATCCGATGTACAAAAATCGGTTAGAGTAAAAGATGCTCTTTTACTTCTCTAACCGCAGCTAACCGAATGCCAAAAGGCTTTAGAGGAGCAAATATTTTACTCATCGGTGTCTCCGATTCATATATTTACTCATCGGAGGCATCGATGAGTAAAAGATTCCTTCCTCCTTTTTTGCGTTCACACTCAAAATCCCCCACCCCACCTCGAGCTCTCCTCCGTCTCCGTGACCACGGTTCAATTCCTCCCTCCGCTCCCTCGATCCGCGGTGCCCACAGCCTGGTGTACCGCGGCGTGCGACAGCGGGAATGGGGCACCTGGGTGTCGGAGATCACTGACCGCAACACCGACAAGGTGTGGGTCGGCTCGTTCCATCCACCGAGCAGGCGGCGCGGGCGTACGACATCGCCAACGTGCACCTTCACGGAAGCGAGTGCGGCGAGCTCAACTTCCCGCTGGAGGTGTCGGGGCCGGTGCCGGAGGTGGAGCCGCAGGGGCTCCGCTTCGTCTCTGCGCGTGAGCGGCGGAAGGAGCGAGGCCTTGCGGCGCCTTGACAGCGATGGCGGCCGTGCTCGCCGGCTACAACCCCGAGCTCATCGAGAAGGAGCGGAAGACGCTAAAGGCCTTGGCAGGAGGCGCAGCGATGCAGCCATGACGGAAGCAGTGAAGAAGGAGGAGGAGGCGGGGCCGTCAGCTCGACCTTGACCATGGTGAAGAGGAGGAGGAGGGCGGGAGGGCGTCATGCCCATGGCCGGTGGTGATCGAGCTCGACTCCGACTCCTCCTTCGAATGGGACAACAAAGATTAGGGTTAGGTGGTCGAATTCGGTCGAATTTTGTCAAATTCAGCCGCCTTTTAGTTGTAGTATGTAAATACTATGTTGAATATATGCGTTAGTTAGAAATTCGGTGTGAATTAGGTTGATTTTGATCGAATTTGGAGGTGATCATTTGATTTACTCAGCTAACTATAGAAGCTGAAGCTCGAGCCTGTTTGGAAGGACTGAAACTTGCAATCCATTATTGTCAGCTGCCATTGTTAAGGTTGTTCTTGATCGGCAGCCGAATAGGTCTCCTCTTATGCACTTAGTCTCAGAGATTAAAAGATTGTCTAGTTTAGATTGCTTATGCAAGTTTGTAAACGTGGATCGTTCGCAGGTTAGGGTTAGCCACTGCCTCGCAAACTTTGCGAGGGTAGAACGCCGAACTGTTGTATGACTCGGTTCAGGTCCTGATATTATGCTTCGGGAACTGGAACTAGAGCATCTTGTAACCCTTTGTGAGTAATGAAATCCTCTTTTACCCGAAAAAAAACTATAGAAGATCGGTTAGGAACGACTACCGATTACTCCTCTAACCGATTAGGATCCAACCTGAAAGGCCTAACTTCGATTTCGCATCAACAGTTAACACCTGGCCTGGTCCATCCTTGCCCTTTGGGGCATCCTTATCCCCACGAATTCTTTACCGGGTCACCGGCCGGCCGGCGCGCCGGTGCCACGATGAACCCCAGATATTTTGTTGGCCCGGCGTTCCTCGTCCACGCAAGCTGCTTCGTCGCTGTACCTATCAGGACCACGTGGCGCCTCCTTTGGTCCAGACCAGCGGCGAGTTGCGGCTGGACACCGCATTCCAAATCTGGAAATTTACTACGTTCACTTTTCTTTGTCCTCGCTCGAGAGTGTGCTGGCCAGAGTCCAACACTCCATTTCGTGGAAAGAAAGTTCAGCATGCCTTTTCGGTTTTGCTAGGTGCACACATGAACTTCTTCTATTTACTCCCACCCAAATTATTGTTATCAGATTTATCTAGATTTAGATGTATTGACAAATACGAGAACATTAATTTGTATCGGAGGGATAATAAAATTAATACTCCCTCCGTCCCCAAAAGTGTTTTTGTCCAGATTCGTACGTACCTAGCCACATTTTAGTATATAGTACATGTGAATCTAGACAAACCCAAGACAATGGAATGAAGGAAGTATCTATTTAAGTCATACTATTTTTGTTTAGCTTTTGTGACATTTTCAATATGCTGCTTTATCTTACATTCACAACTAAATTTCAGGACATATGGTGAAATGGGTTTATCGCAGTAGCACCACTACAAACCAATACCAGAATTACGTTGTAGCATCTACAAGGAGAAATGATTTTTTTGGATAGTAATTTCATAAAAGTATGTAAAATGTTCTAGCATTTTGGACATTGATGAGGTACATATTCATGTCTTCTACGTGTGTACAAACTTCGGTCAATAATAGATTATTGTGTGCATCGGGCAAAGTAAACAAAAATCTTTGCCCTAGAAGCAACTTTCTTATTATTAAGATTGTATTTTAATAGATGCTCAAAATTTTCCTTTTCAGCGAAATATTACATGTCAAACATATCCACGGGTACAATTTTACGATAATTTTTCATTGGTCGTAACATTTTTTCCGAATGATTTTGCTTTACTTTTTGTTATTCTAGTTCTTGAATAAATCAAGAAATTTGTTGTTAATTGTTTTGTAGTCCCTTGTCGACATTAACTTTGTGCAACTTAAGCTTCTATGGGATGGCTGGTCACTCTATTTTATGCCAGGAGGGAGGGGATCAGGGCATGGCCCTGAGTACTATAAATGATCTATTAGGTGAACTAAAGAATAATTGATCCTCCTAATTATAGGTTCATCTTAATGTATTAAGTGGGTCCAACACATTTTTTTCTTTCACAAGTCGTAATTCACTACTGCCTCTGTTCCAAAATGGAAGTCTTTTTAGATAGTTAAATTAATTTTCTAAAAAGGCTTATATTTCAGAACGGAGGTAGTAATTATCAAAGTTTGTTGAAGTCAGCTGATCCCAATGCTATAATGTTAGCACTGCACCTTGTATCCGTTGCACATGCATAGTTACTACTAGCTTACACGAGACTAGTCGTAGTGAAGAGTAATCTAGACTAGTAACACTAGAACTAGAATGCATACGTGAATAATTGCCTTGGATCATGCATATGAAAATACACAATATGTGAATACATTAGGTAATTTTGTCATCAGAATTTGCTTGAAACCAATGCCAAAATTTTGATCTATGTATAAAGTAACACACTTGCCAAATTATGCAACATGGTACCGCAAAAAGAAATGCAACATGGTAGTGGCGGAGCTTGCCCAGACTTCCTGGGGGGCAAAATGCAGTATATATGTTCAGGGGGGGGCAAAACACACAAAATTAGCTAATTTAAGGTCTCTCCATAAAAAAAATCTTCGTGCATGTGCAAACCTTGGGGGGTGCCTCCTACACATGCACTAAGTCTCTCGATGCAACATGGAACAAACCCCTTGCCGCACGAATTATTTTTAGCAAAACGAGTACCAACTTAGGGCGTGGAACCAGAGTACCAGACCCTCTAATGTATAGAAGCAAAGTTAGAGAAGCTACAATTACCTACTCCCTCCGCTCTATATTAGTGTTCTCAACTTTATCTAGATACAAATACACAATAATATGGACCGGAGGTTGTAACTTTCCTTCTTTCAGTCCATATAATTAGAGCTAAATTTGAATTTGCAAAATACAAATCTACAGTACAAACAAAATTATGATGTAATAAAATAAATTTTATATTTCAATCTACAGTAATTACCTACGTTAACTAACCTGATAACTGTCCCTAACTTTCCTTCTTCATTTTACACTAGTAGCACGGTGACCTTGCTTCGTAACGATTACAGGATCATGTGTGCTCGTAGTAAAAGAGGATGAGGCGAAACCGACCTATAGCTACGGGAGCCAGGCAGCTGCTTGGCTTGGGAGCGCAAGATAAGAGACCACGAGCGCGCCACCTCTGAGGTGTACAACGACCTGGTCAATGGATGGGCCCCGTGTCCCCACCGCTCCCCGTCGCTCTCCTCCCCTCGCCCCTCTGTCGCCTCGCCCCCCTGGCCCCCTCACTCCCTTCCTTCGCCACCACCCCCCACGAGGCCACGAGAGAGACAGTCAGACAGACGGGCAGAGCGGCCGGAGGAGGTTAGCCAGCGGGTATGGCGAGGCGCGGGCGGGTGGAGCTGCGGCGGATCGAGGACAGGACGAGCCGACAGGTGCGCTTCTCCAAGCGCCGCGCGGGGCTCTTCAAGAAGGCCTTCGAGCTCTCCCTCCTCTGCGACGCCGAGGTCGCGCTGCTCGTCTTCTCCCCCGCCGGCAGGCTCTACGAGTACTCCTCCTCCAGGTGCATGCTCCCCTGCTCGAATAACTTGCTCCTTTCCAAGCACTAGAATTCGTCCAAATAATTTGGAGCGCTCGATTTGCTCCGATCCAAGTATCTGAATCCGTTTCCCTCTTATCAGCCTCTCATACTAATGGTAGTAGACAGCTGACCTGCTCTTTGCGCGCACGCTATATGCTTGAGAGAATCCCTGAGAGGCTTACCACCATGGATGATTCTTTTCAGGATCTTGGTAGTGCTACTAGTACCTCCGCCCCGCGTGAGTATGTTCTGGGGACTCGTGGTTCCGAGCTCTACGGCTTTCTAATGGCGTGGGATGACAGTTTTTTCTGGGCAGGATAGGGGAGACAGAGGAGACTTGAGAGCGCGCGGCGCTTTGGGCTTTTGGCATGGCCGCATAGATACTTGATCCCAGCGCGCGGCCCCCGCATGGTGATTATGACTTTTCCATTGCGTCCACTCCTATTCGGGACTTGAGAGAGAGAGACGCACGAATTTTATGGCTCGCAAATCCTAGGCCAGAACAGCATACGACGTCGTGTTCACGGTTGATGGACTTAGAGCGTCTCAACTCGTCCCCAATGCGGCGTCCGGCGCGGCCTGATTTTGGGCCGTATCAGGGGACGCCAGATTCGTTCACGATATTGGGACGCCGCCTCCCAGCCGTGCCCCCCTTACAAAAAGTTTGAACATTTAAAAATTCTTGAAAATGCGTTGATATCAGCAATTCAAACATGTTTGTACAAAAATTGAAAAAAAACCTAAAACCTAGTGGCGGCCCCGGCCACAGCCGCCGAGTCCAAGGCGATGGTACATCACCGCCACGTAGTCGTCGTCGTCGTCGCTGGGCTCTTGCTTCGGCCGCGGCGGCATGGTGCTGGAACCCTGGCTCGGATCGCCGCCCAGCTCGAGCAGCCGGGCCTGTCGTCGTCTCCCTCGAGGTCAATGAACAGGCCAAGGCGGCGCGCTCGCTCGGCCTGCTCACGCCGGTACTCCTCCACGGACCAAGCTTCCGCGAAAGCGTCTGTCGCTGGCGGCACGACCTCAAAGGAGGCGCGCTCGGCGACGTGCTAGCCCGAGAACACCTCCAGGTCTCCGTCGATCTTTAGCTGGAGGGCGGCCGCCTTGTACTCCGTCGGCGGCGGCCGCTCCTTCGTCACCTAGCACTGGGGTCTGGCGAGGCGCAGGTGGCCACGAGGAGGTGATGGCTCACATCGGCCCCTAATTGTGGCCGCTGTGGCACTTCTGATCGCTTCCGGCAGAGGGCCTCACCGTTTGTCCTTCATCGGGCGAGGATATGAGAAGCGATGGCGACGTGGAGTACGGGGAGTCGCGGCCTGAAGGCGACGAAGACCTCGACGAGGAAGACATCAAGGAAGAGCGGGCGGCATGGCGCGGCTCCCATCTCTGGTCCGGGTAGCGGCGCCTCTGCCGAGGAGGCATCGTCAGCGGCGGATTGTTGCCAGCAGCGACGTAGTCGAGGACCTAGGGGAGCGTCCTCCCTGGGGCGCTCCACCATCGAATCCGACCTTTGCGGTTAATGTCCTCCGGTGGGGGGGGGCTTGCCTTCGTAGGTATCGAGGCGGGCCTGGTACTAGCCCTCGAAGAACGCATCCCACGCCGGCGCGTTGTTGGGATCCCAAGCGGGATCGTTCCACTCCTTCGGCGAGAGGACTTCCCAGCAATGGCGGTAGATCTCCGCCTGCCATGCCTACCGCGGGACCGGCGGAACGAGCCAACCGAGCCAATTGTGCGAAAGCATCGCATGTTCGACGGCCATTGGTACCCTACCCGCCTCCACACGCCCTGCCTCGTGGGCGTCAGCGCCGCCCAAACCCGTTCGCGGCGGCACCATCTCCGGGGTATCTCTCCATGGCCGGCGGTTGGGTGGTTGAGAAAATACGGGAGAGGGGGTTGCGAGTGTGGTACGAGTAGAAGGAGCCACAGGAAAGGAGGAGGGTTTTTAAATGCGCGGGTGATGTCACGGCAGGCGAGGAGGGAGGTGTGGCGGACGGGATGCATCAGCTGCTCGCCTGCAAAAGGCTGATCGGTGGGCAGCAGGGGCACGACAGGCGAGTAGGAAGACGGAGTGAACGTGTCCGCTGCTGACGCTGACAGGGGTGGCCCGCGACGACCAGCCATTTTGCGCGCCAACTTCTCCGCTCCTTCCCGCCAGAAACGCGGCATCCGGCGCCCCCGCTAGCCCCCCATGGGTTGGGTTCGGCCTAGGGGCACCGGATAACAAAATGGGCGCGCCGACGCCAAAACAAATTAGGGGGTGGGCTGGGCGTGAATTCGACCACTGGCGCCCCGATATCCCTTTAGGGGGGCTTTAGGGCCCCCGAGTGGAGATGCTCTTAGGGTTTTAAGGAAGAGAGAAGTTGTCAGTGACTTCGTCACCTAACAGACAATAGGAGACACGATTTACCCAAATTTAGACTCCGGAGAGTAATATCATACTTTCTGCTTGTCTGCTCTTGATTGATGATGAAAAATGTTACAAAGTCACCGAATGGGATGCGCGGATTGGATATGAAGTAAGCTACAGGTGTTGTGGTTGCAGATTGCATGTGTCCCCCTCAGTGGCCCCTCCTAGCCTTTATATATGGGGAGACTAGGTCTCGAGTACCATCCGAGTCGGTTAAAAATTGAATTCTAGTTTCTTAAATAAAATCTCCTTCTTACTACTCATGTCCGGAGTTGGTATCGTGATGGGCTTCACAATAGCTGAATTGCTTTGGGCTTCTTGGACCTTAGCAGATCGGCCTCCTGTTGGACCGAGCCAAGTAGGCTAAAGGAAGGTGCCCTCTAGGGCATACCTATGTCAATCTCTGCAGCCGAATCTTGGCCTACCACGGGCTGAAGGGCTAGCCGAAAACAGCCCTTGGACCATGTTGTGCAACCTGTTTGGTAGCCTGCATACATTTTCTCTGCACGAGTAGAGAACAGTGATCCATATGTTTGGTTGCTCGCATTGACCCAGTGAATACAGAAACCCTGCGGTTGGTTGCCTGTAGCAGAACTGTTGTGGTAACCTATTACATTGGAGTGGTGAGGTTACCCAACACTAACAATAAGCTGATTCATCACAAGCAGTTCATCAATAGTAGGCTATCATAAGCTAATCATCACAAGCACTACATCGTACGCAGTTCATAATTGGAGGGGTTATTATATACCACCTTTGACCATAGTTTCATCAAGTCCTAGCTCCCTAGTCCTAGCTAATAGAGGGATGTTTCACCATCTTCCAAAATACACAAGTTCTTGTTCAGGTAGGTCACATTGTTGCATAGCTAGACCCTCTTCTCATATGTAGTTCTTTCGAGACCAGTTCCTCAGCCAGGTCCTTCTATCAGGTATAAATATCGAAGTGTACAACAAACCCTAGATCTTGTTATCGGCAAGGTGGTCCATGAGGAGATCCATCGGGAGTTTATAAGATCAAGAAAATTGTGTTAGTTAAGCACCCGATGAAATCCTGAAACAAGTTAACATTCACTGAGCAGTTCATCCAAACCTTGGAGAGCTCCACCATCCTAACGTACTCCATCGTGAAGGACATGGTCTCTAGACACCAATGGAATCCGTCCAAATCCTTGAGCTTGTGCACGTCCGACCACTTCTTCTTCCACTTCCTCAGATGGTTGTAACCTGAGTTGGTGTGAGTGACTTTCCAGTGAAGTCGTGAACATCATTGCAAACGGACTGCAAGTAAACTTTTTAAAGCGGAGGTCATTGATAACCCCCAAGAGCAGGGGATCACTATAGTACCTCTCAATGTGAAAGTAGGGTATCGATCAGCATGAGTAAGAAGGAAACACTATCTATTCTCTACAACTAAAGTGTCACAAGTTTTAGTTGATTATGCACTATAACGAGTTTAAAGAACAAGGTGGTTGATTTAAGGCTTGGAAGTGTAATGTAAGAAAGCAAGAATGTAAAAATGTCCCAATCCTCTTTAATGCAAGAGGACAAGACAAAGAGTTTCTCTTATAAGAACAATGGACATGGGTTCATGGGTTCACTCAATCCTCTCTCTCCATCTATGGTGATGATCATGTTATAGATAATAAGAGTACACACAATTGTCATGTTTTAATGGTAACTTTATGGTGGCTACATGTCTTAAAACACATAGTTGAAAGAAGTACTTCTTTGTGCTGCTAGGTCACCCTTATAATAAGGCTAGCATTTGGTTATTGTCACACCACACATCATGTGTCCCCTTTTTACCCCCTAGATAAAGGATGGTCGGTTGCATTGTGTCACTTAATACATATGCCGCTATCACTCGGTCACCCATTACCTACATACATCATACTTCTTAATGGAAAATATTCCAAACACTAGTGCAATGATTCATATGTTGTGTGTATTACCACATCTCTCTCATCTACCTCCACTTGGTGGTGTCAATCACCTCATGACATGGATAAACAATGCATTTTGTATAGATCAAATCATTACATGCATCATAGAATATTTTCAAAGTATGACAAACCATCAAAGATCCAAGACAACGGTACATGCATAACAAGTATTATCTCATACCATAATATCCACCATAGGAATTACATAGATTGATCCATACTTATGCAAGGCACATGCTATGGACTTCAACAATGGTCATACATAGAGAGAATAGATCAACTTACCACCGCAAATCCATAGTCTAGGGATGGACTACTCCCTCTTCATCATGGTGATGATGGTGGAGACGTTGGAGAAGGTAGAGATCCCTCTAACGGTGGCTCTGTAGAGTTTTCCCCTCCAATCTTTGCTGGTTCTGACTCTGTTTTGGTGTTTCGGTGTTTCCGCGGCCCTCCCCGTGAGGAAGCCTCTGATGGATAAGTCTCTGTCCTATGGTCTTTGTGGGACAGCACACATGGTCCTTGTGTCAAGGACTGGCAGTTAGAGATAGAGCATCAAGGACTGGTTGTTAGATAGAGCATCCTTAACTGCTGCTTTAGACTAGCATCTTAGACTAGCATCTAGCATATTCCTGGCTGGTTAGCAGCCTATAAATATGTATCCCCAACCCCTCAGGTTGGCATGGCATTTGTGTGAGAAATAGAAACCAGAAAATTGCCCCAACTCCTTGTGTCATCCTCTCCCTCGATGAGAGTTAGAATTCAGCGATTAACAAGTGGTATCAGAGCCAAGTTAGTTTGTAGCCTAAGCATCTCCTGCTCATCTCCTTCCCCAGGCGATGGCAGCCCCATTGCCCTGCTCTCTCTCTCTCTCTGCAGCAAGCAAAGAACTCAGAGGTAGCAACCCCTCTCCACCCAACAGCTCCCCAAGAATGAGCCATGTTCGCAAGCCACTCTCGGACTCGGTAACCTCAAGCCTTGGCGTCGGCAGCCGACAAAAGAAGGCGTCGAGGCTGGTAGCAGCAAATGGCAAAGAATGTGCAGAGGCGGAAGGTGGAGAATGGAGGATGCGGCACGTGAGGCAGCGGCGGAGGTCCGAGCTCACATGACAAGATCAACGCCCGTTTAGCGACGGCAGCGTCGACGGAAACCACGACGCAGCCGACAAGCGGACGGCACGGTGGGTAGCCAAGCACGCCCAAGCGCACGGCGGTGGCGCTCTAGGAGGAGGCACGCACGACGGTGGCGCTCCCGGAGGAGGCGCGCACGGCGGTGGCCCTCCCGGAGGAGGCGTGCACGGCGGCGGCAGCCGAAACGACCAAGACCACGGTCTCCACGAGGTCCGGACTGTGGTCAGGGACGTTGGTCCCGGTGTTGGGTGGCCTACCCTCACCAAAACCAACTACGTCGAGTGGGCCGCGGTCATGAAGGTCTGGCTCCAGGTGCGGCACATGTGGGAGGCGATCCGAGATGCCAACGCGTCGACCACCATGACGATCGACGGGCGGACGCCCTCGCCGCAGCTCGCCGAGATGCGCGCTTCGCTTTCCAACAAGCGACCGCCAAGGAGACTTGGGACGCCATCATTGCAGACGCATATGCGGCAATCAGCGCCCAAGTCCACACTGAGCACTTCGCAGTGCCGGAGAACACCGCCTTCAAGCGGTGAGGGCGTTGATGACCTTGCTCTCCGCCTCAACACTGCTGCGTAAGATGGTGCAGTTCGGCGAGGACACCTACAACGAGGAGAAAGCTGTCGAGAAGCTTTTTCGCTGTGTTCCCGAGAAGTACAGGCAGATGGCTCGCTCGATCGAGTCTCTGTTGGATCTCTCCACGATGTCGATCGAGGAGGCGATATGTCGCCTCAAGGTCGTCGACTCTGACGAGCCACAACCTCAGTCAGGGTCCATCACCACTGGCGGGAAGCTACTTCTCACTCGGGAGCAGTGGGATGCCTGCCAAGGTGACAGGAAGAAAGGGGAGCCTTCTTCCACGACATAAGCGCCAAGCAGCGCCGATAAGCGCCAGCGAAGACGCTTTAGGCGGCGCCGCTTAGCAAGTTTAAGACGAGATTTATTACCGCCGCAATCGCGCGGCCGGCCATTGGGCCAAGGATCGCCGATAGTTACCAAGCGCCCACGTAACGTCCGACGGGCGAGGAGGTGCGGCTGTTCATGGCACATGCAAGCATCGAGCTAACTCCAGCGGCACCAGCCGCGGCGACTCTCCTCCACCTTGACGAGCCAAAGGCACACGCCCTCCTCGGCGACGGCTCCGGTGGCGACAAGACTGACGGGTGGTGCCTAGACACCGGCGCTACCCATCACATGACCGATTGACGGGAGTTCTTCGCCGAGCTCGACTCCGGTGTGCGAGGCTCCGTCAAGTTTGGGGATGCCTCCGCCGTGGAAATTAAGGGCGTCGGCTCCATCATCTTCACCGCCAAGACTGGAGAGCACCGGCTGCTCACCGGTGTCTACTACATCCCCGCGTCGAGGAACTCCATCATTAGCTTGGGACAGCTGGATGAGAACGGCTCGAGCGTGCTGATCAAGCATGGGATCCTACGCATCTAGGATCGCCATGGTCGCCTTCTTGCCAAGGTAACTAGAGGTGTGAATCGACTCTACGTCCTCAACATGCAGGTGGCACAACCCCTCTGTCTCGCCGCTCGTCGAGGCGGCGGCGTGGCGATGTACCTGGCGCTTGAGCACCTTCACTTCGAGGCCACAGCGGCTCGAGACCACGGAGATGGTGCGAGGCCTATCGTGCCTTAACCATGTGGAGCAGTTCTGCGACGTCTGTGTGATGACGAAGCAGAGGCGGATCCCTTTTCCCTAGAGGGCGAGCTTCCGAGCCAAGGAGAGGCTTGAGCTCGTGCACGGGGACTTGTGTGTCCCGGTGAAACCGGCCACACCGAGAGGACGACGCTACTTCCTGCTGCTCGTCGACGACCTCTCCCGCTACATGTGGGTGATGGTCCTCGGCAGCAAGGGAGAGGCTATGGACGCCATCAGGCGCGCAGGCTGCTGCGGAGGCGGAGTGCGGCCGCAAGCTGCGCGTGTTGCGCACCGACAACGGCGGCGAATTGACAACGGCTGAATTCGCGTCGTACTGCGTTGATGAGGGGATTCAGCGTCACCACTCCGCGCCGTCTGATCCAGCGAAGCAGCGTCATCGGCGGCGCAACGACGGTTGTGGGGATGGCCGGTCCTCCTCAGCGAAGAGGATGCCGGCTGTCTTCTGGGAAAGCGGTGGTGACGGCCGTCTACATCCTCAACCGCTTCGCCCATAAGGCGCCTCGGCGGAGGATCGCCGTATGAGGCTTGGCATGGGCGCAAGCCGGCGGTCTCCCACGTGCGGGTCTTCGGCTGCCTCGCGTTCGCCAAGGAGCTTGGCCACATTGGCAAGCTCGACGACAGGAGCATTCCGGGAGTGTTCATCGGCTACGCGGAGGGCTCGAAGGCCTACCGCATCCTCGACCCGAAGACACAGCGTGTGCGCACGGCACGAGACGTTGTGTTCAACGAAGGGCGAGGATGGGCATGGGACAAGGCAGTGGATGACGACTCGACTCCGACGTATGACGACTTCACTGTCGAGCACGTCCACTTCGAGGGAGCTGAGGGAGTAGGTAGCTCTTCTTCGCCCAGCATGCCTACCTCAGCCCCCGAGTCTTCATCGACCCCGGCGTCTGCTACATCGGCAGCACCACGCTCTCCGACCACGACTTCAACTGCGACGAGTCCTTCGTCGACTCCAGCACAGCCGGCGACGCCGGCGCCTCGTACTCCGCATCGCTTACTCCAACGTCTACCCGGCGCACGTCGAGCACAACCTAGTGGAGTTCGCTTCCCCGCTCCCTCACGACGAGGAGCGCATCGACGCGTACTACAACGGCGAGCCACTGCGGTACCGCACGATGGAGAACCTTCTCGGCGACCAGCCGGTGCCGGGACTGGTGCCACACGACCTAGAGGCGCAGTTGCACCTTGCGTGTGACAAAGGCGAGCCTCGGTCTTTTGCAGAGGCCGAGAGAGACGCGGCATGGCGCGACACGATGCAGTTGGAGATGGATGCGGTTGAGCAGAACCGCACCTAGGAGCTTGCTGACCTCCCTCATGGTCACCGCGTGATCACCCTTAAGTAGGTGTTCAAGCTGAAGAGGGATGAAGCCGGTGCCATCGTCAAGCACAAGGCTCGCTTGGTGGCACGAGGTTTCGTGCAGCAGGAGGGGGTCGACTTCGACGACGCCTTCGCTCTCGTGGCACGGATGGAGTCCGTGCGACTCCTTCTTGCGCTGGCTACCTAGGAGGGTTGGCGTGTCCATCACATGGATGTCAAATCGGCGTTCCTTAACGGCGACTTGGAGGAGGTCTCGCAGACGTACCGGCCGGATTTGCAATCCCGGCAAGGAGAGGCAGGTGCTCGCTGCAAAGGCCCTACGGCTTACTACTTCAGGCGCCAGGCGTGGAATGCCAAGTTGGATTCCACGCTAAAGGGGATGGCTTGAGCAAAGCCGCATGCGGCCGTCTACCGATGGGGCAATGGAGGAAATGCCCTGCTAGTGGGCGTCTATGTCGACGACTTGGTGATCACCGGCACCAAGGATGCGGAGGTGGCGGCGTTCAAGGAAGAGATGAGGGCCACCTTCCAGATGAGTGACTTGGGGTCCCTCTCCTTCTACCTGGGAATTGAGGTGCACCAGGACGACTCCGGGATCACGCTTCGACAGACTGCCTACGCCAAGCGCATCGCTAAGCTAGCTGGGCTCACCGACTGCAACCCAGCCCTCACTCCGATGGAGGAGAGGCTGAAGCTTCGGCGACAAAGACGACGGAGGAGGTGGGCCTTCTGTGATCCGGCGTCTTGTGGGGAGCCTTCGCTACCTCGCCATACACGACCAGACTTGGCATTCTCCGTTGGCTAAGTTAGTCGGTTCATGCAGCGACCGACCACGGAGCACCAGCAGGCCGTGAAGAGGATCATTCGCTACATTGCGAGGACTCTCGACCATGGTCTCTACTACCCTAGGTGCCCTGGGGCGACACACTTCGTCGGGTACAGCGACCACGCCGGCGACATCGACACCAGCAAGAGCACAAGCGGGACCTCTTCTTCCTCGGCAAGTGCCTCGTGGTGGCGGTCAGTCAGCGGCGGTGGTGGCCATGTCCTGCGAGGCCGAGTACATACGGCCTCCACCGCTTCCACTCAGCGCGCTCTGGCTCGCTCGGTGATCTCCTGGTCGAGACACTAGAGCGGTGGAGCTCGGGTGGACAACAAGTCCGCTCAGCTCGGCGAGAACCCTGTGTTCCACGAGCGGAGCAAACACATCCGGGTGAGGTACCATTTTATCTGAAGCTGTTTGGATGAAGGGAGCATCACGGCGAGCTACATCAACACCAAGGATCAGCTTGCAGATCTGCTCACCAAGCCTCTTAGGCGGATCGCGTTCGTCGGACTCTGCTCCAGGATTGGGATGGTCCAGCCTTCCCACAAGACGACGCACAAGACTTAGGGGGAAAATGATGGATAAGTCTCTCTCCTATGGTCTTTGTGGGACAGCACACATGGTCCTTGTGTCAAGGACTGGCAGTTAGAGATAGAGCATCAAGGACTGGTTGTTAGATAAAGCATCCTTGACTGTTGCTTTAGACTAGCATCTAGCATATTCTTGGCTGGTTAGCAGCCTATAAATATGTATCCCCAACCCCTCAGGTTGGCATGGCATTTGTGTGAGTTTATGTGAGAAATAGAAACCAGAAAATTGCCCCAACTCCTTGTGTCATCCTCTCCCTCGATGAGAGTTAGAATTCAGCGACTAACAGCCTCGGGGGTCCTTTATATAGAGGTTTTTAGGCCAGATGGAGTTCGTGGGTGAAAGAATCAAGCGAATCAGACGATCGAGGAGGGAAAGAGTATGGGTGGCGTACCACCTGGGCTCTTTTGGGCCTCCTGACCTTTCTCGTGAGGTCCAAGTGCTCCAGGTGCTTCTCTTGACAAAATATTGACATCCTTAGAATCCAAGCTCCGTTTGACTTCGTTTAGTTCCCTGAAAACAAAAAATACACAAAACATGGTTTTTACTGTCCTGCAGGGTTATAACCAAAATAAAGGGGATCATTGGTAAATCCCCAAAAATTAATACAAAATATGGATATAACATCATATATGTTGCAAATATGTGTCAACAAATTACAAAGTTCATGCATGCATTTTACATGCATAAACATCCCCAAGCTTAACCTATGCTCGTCCTCGAGCATATAGGTGACAAAACTAACATGAACTTTGGAGTCTATTGGTTTGCTTCGTTTTCATTGTCACACAAAGTTCACGATATTCAATCTTTAAAGAATAATAACAAGCGAGTAAGCGATACAGTGATATCTTTTACACTCTATAAAGCATGCCTAATAATAAGTGGTCTTGTGTTCAAACAAACGAAAAGTATTACAGACCCATCAAGCATACTTAGATGAACCTATAGAATTGTTGAATGACTCTTTCGTTTCTTTTTTGGATATTTTGACTCTAGACAATAGAAAGTAAGCAGGAAACCCATGTGCTAGTCCTCCAATAAAAATAAATCATATTTGAGAGTATAAAGTAAAGTTTCGAGATATGTAGTTCATGTCAACGGTAATCATAAGGATGGGGTTCCAAGCATCTTTTGTTACAAAGATATATATGATTTATGTGTTTGACCCCTTACAAGTTGAATGTTCATGCCCCTTCACCATGAGTACCCACACCAATGTTACTCAACTTAGGATCACTTAAGTTGTTTTGTCATTGTAAGCATATAGTTTACTCAAGAGCGTCAACTGAGGTGCCTCTTGACCCTTGGTAGGAGAAGTCCCTTTTGTTTAGCGGGTCTTATCCATACTTCAGAAGACAAGACAACAGACAAATGAATCACCTCAACACTTTCTTTTATTTACTATTTGTGTAGATTTTTATAAAAAGGCTTCACAAAATATTTATGCTGTAAACTTCCACCATGATGTATATCGTGACTTTGGTTAGCGGCCTAGGCGTTTGTTTCATTATATGCATACTCCAGAAAGCTTTAAGTGTTCCAATTTATTTCATATCGATGAGCATCCATAGCAAAAATAACATGACATCAACTAAGAGTGCAATGTTTGAAAGCTTTCTCTGAAATAACATGGTTAAGCTAACAAACAACTTATAAAATGTCAAACATATAACTTACATAGTGGTGTCACCCCACGCCCTACTTTCTCATGAGCTTTAAACTACACAAAAGAGATATTTTGAAGTACTTGGAGGCATAACACACATATTATACTTGGAGTAGCAAGTGCCGCATAGGTATGTATGGTGGGTGTTTGGTTTGAGGTGTTTGGATACAAGTCTTAGCTTGTTTGAGAATTTTGGGTTAGCAAAAAGATCTATAAGCATGCCATAGTGTCCATAATGTCAATCGTTTCGTATGAAACAAGGCTCCTTAGAATTAAACATCAATGTATATTACCAAAAGGTGGCACTAAATAAGGCACTAGCAAATTATCATTCATCATACTATTTAGCTAGCAACACTAAGCATGACTTTGAATTTCAGCTTTTTTGTTTTCATTCCCTTTTCTTTTGATAACACACAACTCATTCCAATCAAGGCATTCCATCATGGGATTGTTTGTTTCAGTAGCTCTTTCCTAAGCATGCAAAATATCTATCATGGTGGTCTCATTTTTTTCCAAGCAAAACTAGACTAGACAAGACACTCCAAGTTTTTATGATCATTCTATGTTGCTTGAAAAACAAAGTTTAGAGGTTTGCAAACCGAGAGTTTAATAGGTCCAGTGGGGTGCCTTGGGCATCCCCAATCTTATGGTCTTCACCATTCTTGGATAGCTCTTGGTGTGGTGTTCCTCCATTCCCTATCAAAAAACTTTAACACAAAACTTTCTCCCACTTTATTTCTATGGGGTGACATTAGTGGTACAAGGATATGATAGTAGCTGCCATATATATCAAAGAAAAAAAATTCCTCAGTAGTCCAGAAAGCATATAGTGTCCTACACATCCCTAGCATAACAAAAAACTCATGGCAAATTATTTTGGGACCCAAAGGGATGGCTCAAACACTAGTGGGCAGAATCTGTCCAGATTTTTAGCTGTAGTAAAAGGAATTTATTTCGACCACCTAGACATGTCAGGAATTTTGGCCAATTTTTGTGCATACAGAGGATGAAAAGTTACAACTATAGTGTAAATATGAGAGCAATTGGCGTTACAGAAAAAATCAAGGAATTTTTCTGCTAAACAATGTTGTGCAAGAATTTGCTACTCCATGTGTTCTAACAATTTTCTAGCATCCAAAATGGGTTATACTTGTTACTTTATTGCTAACCTGACACTAAAAAGGACTTTTTTACTACATCAAGCATGCATAAAAATAAATAATCGGGTTGCCTCCCGAAAAACGCTTTCTTTATATAGCTAGGCATTACTTACTTGTTTAAGATAGGTGGAGATCATGTGGTAGCTTGTACCTTAGTGCTATCTCCTTCTTCCTTGGGAAGTTTTCCATACATTATACCTGGGTCCCATGGTGTTCTCATACCAATCAAAGTAATAGTTAAGTTGAAACATGGTAGAGAGCAACACAAAGTATAAACCCAATAACAACGAAGTCTAACTTTCTTCCTATGCATTGATATTTTATATATGACTAAATCATAGTGAATAGAGACATGCCATTGCATATTATCTTTAGGTGAATGTAATTATTAGTGACATAAAGAGGGCACTTATCACCTCCTCTTTCATAGTAGTTGCACTCACTAGAAGCAATTTCAACAATAGAATATTTTGAAGTATCCAACTTGAAAATTGTTGGCACATAAAAGAGGATCATAGAATTTCATGGCATTCATTAGCATGCTTTCCTCTTTCAAAATAGTTGCTAGTACTATTTTAAGTATCAAGATTAGGGCTGCAACAAGAATTTTGAACTAAAAGTGAATGCACCACATATATATTTCCTAGCAAATTCATATTTCTCCTCTTTGGTGAAACTAGGAGAACTCAAGAATAAAGTAGGACTCTTACTAATAAGAGCATCATCATGGATAACAAATATATCATTTCTAACCTCATGTATTATACATGGAAGGTTATCAATAGGCATAAGACCATCATCTAAAGCATTATCATATAGCATATCTAAGCAACACTCCTCATTATCAATAATTTTACTAGTAGCATTACTAGCAAGCAAAGGAGCATTATTAGTTTAGATGATGGTCCTATGCCTATATCACTAAGGTACAAGCTACCACATGATCTCCACCTATCTTAAACAAGTAATGCCTAGCAATATAAAGAAAAACTCACAACAAAGCAAGTTGAAGAAGTAAACCTCCCCAAGTTTAGATGATTCCAAGATTTAAAACAACTGAAAGTAAATCTAATATCTAGTGCACACAAGAATAAAAGCCTAAGCGCTACGCTCCCTGACAACGATGCCAGAAAAGTACTTGATAACCCCCAAGAGCAGGGGATCACTGTAGTACCTCTCAGTGTGGAAGTAGAGTATCGATCCGCATGAGTAAAAAGGAAAAGCTATCTATTATCTACAACTAAAGTGTCACAAGTTTTAGTCAATTATGAACTAAACGAGTTTAAGGAACAAGGTGGTTGATTTAAGGCTTGTAAGTACTCCCTCCGTTCAGAAATATAAGACGTTTTAGCTTTGTGAATCGAATGTATCTAGACATTTTTTAGTCTATAAGTTTGTAGTGGTACGGAGTGAACCTATACACTAAAAGAGGTCTAGATACATTCACTTCAAAAAGCTAAAATTTCTTATATTTCTGAACGGAGGGAGTATAATGTAAGAAAGCAAGAATGTAAAAGTGTCCCAATCTTCTTCAATGCAAGATGGCAAGACAAAGGTTTTCTCTTATAGGAACAATGGATATGGGTTCACTCATATATCTCTCTCCATCTGTGGTGATGATCATGTTATAGATAATAAGAGTACACAAAATTTTCATATTATATTGTTAACTTTATGGTGGTTACATGTCTTAAAACACATAGTTGAAAGAAGTACTCCTTTGTGTTGCTAGGTTACCTTTTTAATAAGGCTAGCATTTGATTATTGTCACACCACACATCATACTTCCCCCTTTTTACCCCTAGATAAAGGATGTTTGGCTGCATTGTGTCACTCAATACATATGCCACTGTCACTCGACCACCCATTACCTACATACATCATACTTCTTAATGGAAAACATTCCAAACACTAGTGCAATGATTCATATGTTGTGTGCATTACCACATCTCTCTCATCTACCTCCACTTGGTGCTATCAATCACCTCATGACATGGATAAACAAGGCATTTTGTATAGATCAAATCATTACATGCATCATAAAACATTTCCAAAGTATGACAAACCATCAAAGATCCAAAACAACGGTAAATGCATAACAAGTATTACCTCATACCACAATATCCACCATAGGAATTACATAGATAGATCCATACTTATGCAAGACACATCATATGGATTTCAACAATGATCATACATAGAGAGATTAGATCAAGTTACCACCACAAACCCATAGTCCAGGGGGTGGTCTACTCCCTCTTCATCATGGTGATGATGGTGGAGACGTTGCAGAAGGTAGAGATCCCTCTGGCGGCGGCTCTGGCGGAGTTTCCCCCTCTAATCCTCATTGGTTCTGGCTCTGTTTTGTTTCAGTGTTTCTACGGCCCTCCCCTCGAGGAAGCCTCGAAGGGCCACCCATACTCTTTCCCTCCTCGACCGTCCAATTCGCTTGATTCGTTTGCCCACGGACTCCATCTGACCTAAAAACCTCTATATAATACTAGGCGCACCACCTAGGCTCTTTTAGGTCTCCTGGCCCTTCTCATGAGGTCCAAGTGCTAGATGTGCTTCTCTTGATGAAATATTGACATCCCTAGAATCCTACCTCCGTTTGACTTCGTTTAGGTCCCTGAAAGCTAAAAATACACAAAACAGGGTTTTCCTATCCTACAGGGTTAAAACCAAAATAAAGGGATCATTGGTAAATCCCCAAAAATCAATATAAAACATGGATATAACATCATATATGTTATAAATATGTGGGAGTATGTGTCAACAAACTATAAAGTTCATGCATGCATTTTACAAGCATCAGTCATACCTAATCCCTTCTCTAACGAACTCATGATCCTGTTAAGGACGAATAGGGACAAAGAAGCCTCCCACTGGATTGGAGGTTGCGGAATGTACATAGCATGAATCGAGATTGCATTCTAAGGCTCCAAAGATGGAGCAGTGATAGCACACATATTGGGAGTCTTATCCAACAAATTGTCGTACAAAGGTGAACATCATGCTAAGCATGATGTCCTACAAGCAAATTGCCGTACACATGCTTACAGTAACTACCAAGAAGCACACCATCACATGTTGACAACTCTTTAGACCATGAATCTTGATGAATTGATTATATATGCTTAAACAAACAACCAACAAGCATACCATCATATCATGACAGATGTACCCAAATCTAACACATCCTAACGGATCTACGCACATCTAGAATAAGGTGAGAGGTATCTTAGAACCGCTTCTAGATAATGTAGCACAGAGGTTGGGAACTAGGGAGATGCCGACAGGGCCACAGTCTCCGTGGTCGAGGGAGTAGCCGGCAAGATCACCGTCACCGACAAGGGGCTACTCAGTACTACAAGCGTCGTCGTGCTCAAGGGTGAAGCTGGCAGGCACATCGTCTTTGTGCTCGACGCACAAGTCTCAGCCGACATCGTCCTAGATCTTGAGGTGGAGGAGCACGAAGGGGAAATTGTGGATTCAGATTTGGGAGAGGTATACCGCCATCTCTAAATAGGGAGTAGAGTACGTAGGCGGTGAGAGAAATTCTCTCGCTGAAAATTCGTAGCCACAAGCGAGCTCCCGCCATGTCCCTGCCTGCATGAGCTCCGTCGTCGTGTTTGTGGATTTGCACGCTGCGAGGCTGGCCGTGGGGAAACCCTCGAATCGAGCGTTGTCCTCGGCCTTCCTGCGGGATGTTTTGAGGTTTCGATTGATGCAACCCAAAAGAGTATGCGGGCAACCAATCAGGCTGGCCCATAGGCCTGGCTGGAGGAACTGCAGGCTAGCAAACATGTCCTTCCTGTTGTAGCTACAAGTTCCAAGCGGTAAATTCCAAACTATTTGTTATGGCATCTCCAGCGGGCCGACCCATTTAGAACATAGAATGTGTCCCAATCGGTCCATTTGGGTCGTCTCGTGGGCAGGTTTCTCGGCTCGGTCTGTTTGGGTCGAGGGTGCGCATAACGGCTGGACCTATTTTTCTTTTCATTCATATAATGGCTTGCATAAATATTTTTAGAAGATGAAATGCATGAGGAAATACATAGTGTAGAATCTATAAATACATAGTAGATAAACTACGCTACCCTAGCGTCTTCCTCTCACTGTCACCTAGTCATCGTCCTCATCCTCGCCATCGGTGTGGTACTGGCGGCGGCACATGGTCCCGTCGAAGACCTTGATGGTGAGCATGCCATGGCCATCGAAGACGAGGAAGTGCACGATCTATAGGGAGTGCGTGCGGGCAAAAACAACCCAGACATGGAGGAGGTGCATGTGGCCTCACCATCGAACAACACCTCCGCATCCCAAACACTATGAGCCGAGCTGTACCCCCGTACCTCTACATGCGCTGGCTCCTGCCCATCGAGTACCCACGCAAACTTATCTGGGAGTCACAGTCTCTCCCACGACCCGCCCAAGAGGATGGTCACACCGAACTCGAAGCCGGAGAGGTCCATGGCGAAGGGCTCAGGCAATGCTTGTGGCGACGGGGACGGGGACAGGGATGGTGATGGCGATGCGTGCCAGCCTTGTCCCCTTCCTCTTTGTTGACCTCATCCTCTGCCACGCCTAGGGCCTGCGGGCCACCCTAGGCGCCCTCCTCTCGATCATATGCCTCTGGCCATGGCTGTCGATGTTGTGGTGTGTGTAGATGGCCGCATGTGGCCTTCTTAAAAAGGTGAGCCAACCATGACATTATTCCCTTGTTGAAGGTGTTCCTTAAAGTTTGCTCGGACTTATCTTTAGGGTAAAACCCATGATCTATCCTTGGTGATTGAATCTAGCAATGTTAGCAAAGTGAGTTGTTCCCTTCTTGGAGGCATCAAGTGTCGTTTTCGAAGTACCAAGCGTGTTTGCCATCATTGGTGTTTGATGCTACTGCTATGTTGATCGCTCTTTTTTCGTTTTTCTTATTGTAATAAATTTGCCATGTCCATCATCGGTGTTTTAACTAGATGTTGATATCATGCTGGTGCAGCGGTTGGGTGTAAATAGTATCTTCTCGATATTAATATATTTGTTTATCAAAATATTAAACACTCTACAAAGAAAACCTCAAATGGTTTCATAGGACACTCAAAAAGACTATGAGGCTACAAAGTGTTCTCCAAAGTGAGGCCCATAAGATTTACATGCAATAATTCTTCTACCATGTGGAACCGCCTCCTGAATGGGTTACCATTTTTCTTCGACAGTTCCCCTTCTTCCTCCCGCCTCCTGCCTCTTCCCGTTCACGTCCTAGTTGGTTCGGAGGCCACCAAGGGACTGCACATGGCCTCTAAGGATGATGGCTTCGCTACCTAGATCAACTAGCCCCATCCCTTGCGCAGTCATCCTTAGCTACGAGCAATCGTTTCCTCCTCATGTGCTTGAGTTCCTCCATGATGCTCGACGCTAGTGCATCCGATGCTGTCACAGTCACCTGTTGGTAGCTGCTTGATAAGACCAACATGGTAGAGAGCATGGAGGCCATTAAGGGTGACAACGGAAGGGTGGCGACAAAACTTATGGAGGCCTAGGAGGTGAGAACGACTAGAATGGGGTTCAGATGACCTTCTCTTTTGGCCGGCGGTGACGGTGCGGCGAGAACACGGTGGCAGATGTGGAGCGAGCAGGGCATAACTCTTCCCAACAAAAAATAGTTTCGTGGGAGTATGTGAAAAACCTTCCGCCCCTACAATGACAATTGTGGAGGTGTTTTTGACCTCATCAAGGATATGGGTACTTTAGGGGTCTGCTAGGATTTTTTTCTCCAAAACAGGTGGTTCTTTAAGACTAGTGTATTTTAGGGTCTACTAGAGTTTCTCTTAGACATGGAAGATACGCCAAAATAAAATCAGTAGCCCACTCTTGCCAATTGGAAAGTCAAGCCTCTCCAAAATCTGGCTATAACCAATCATTTTGATCACATGTGGGTCTATGGCTACATCCTTGGCTAGATTGCATTTCGCAAAGGCTAGAGACATTAAAGCTTTCAAACAGACTTCGTATGCAAAAGTTACGGCTATTTTACCCAAACTACACGTTTTGCAATCTACTCAAAACTAGCGGTAGGTTATGAATCTAGGTTCAGATTTGACCATCCATATTGATCTTCGCATGCTGCAACTGGTTTTACCTGTCAAAGTCTGCGCAAATGGAGCAAACCGATTGGTTGGGGTACGTCGTTTTGTGACCTTTGCATTATAATCATGGAACACATATTAATCCATATCTACCACGATAAAATGAATCACATCAATCATACAAAGTATATATCACAGTATGTAAATAATCCGGACCTACTATAACATGACACCATCGACTCCGATACCACTGTAGGGATACCGGGTAAGCTAGACTAGTGCAAATTAAAATTCCTACCATATAAACTAGGATTATTACAGTTGCAATTATGGGTTTAACACTAGACGCTTAGTTGCAGAACTCGATGAAGCAAGTAAGGGTAGTCTTGTCGTACTACTTGTCCACATCGTTGTGCCCCATGAACATTCCTCTTGTTCGGCTCGTCCAAGCGCTACAAGAGCAGTGCCTCCAAGGTATCCACACGTATGGTGAGGAAGTGTTACGTGTGGGACTGCTAGTTCCACACGAGTGACCAAGGTGTGGTGGCTGCGGTGGAGGGTTAATTGTGACACGTTAGGATTCCGTGCTCCCCACCCTAAACTATGCACCCCACCCTCCTTTATATAGGCCTCCCTGGTGGACCTCTACCTTAGAGGCCCATTATGATTATGTGCTTAGTTCAATTTTACCCAACGCTCCAACCCTTAAATCTGTGACCCTGTAGGTACACACACATTCAGACATGATATGAATACACATACATGGTCAATAACCGGTAGGGCCTCTAGCAAGACGTGCCATCACAACATTATTCCGTTTGCCTCACAATATTCGGTCAAGCTCAAAGCTGACCACTCTTTGTCGATCCTATGATTTAGGACCCCTTACTAGGTTAACACTAAACTTAAGTAGCATGGTCATGCATTCTTGGATTAATCACTCGAGCAGCCCAGAGATATCTCTCTCAGGAAGAGAGGGATGAACCCAATCTTGATTGGCCGTGCCTCACAACATGCTTCATGATAAACCTGAAAGCTACCTTTATAAATACCTTGTTATGGCGTAGTGTTTTATAACCCCTAACTAGGTCAACCCACATAGCGAAACATGCAATAATCTCGGGTCTAAGGACAAAGCGTACACAGTGTGTAGAGAGAGAACTATAAGCATTATCACTATATGTCTCATGTTGGGTTAATCCAACCTCATGTTCATAACATGTGTCCACAAAATTAGTTTGACAAATCTATGTCTATGACTTGTGAAACATAGCCATCAACTAATACATGCGCTAATCTAATATTCATGTGTCTCCTTGCATGAAATCCACTAGGAACAACTTTAGAATAACCATACACGTACAGAGTTTCATAAACAAGTCGTGTATTTGTCAATCAATACAAAGATATTATTCAAGGAACATTCACTAAATCATGGATACGATGAAATACAATCATATCTATGATTGCTTCAGCGACATATTTCCAACATGTTTCGCCGTCGCAAAATCCGTAGATTGTTTTGGAATTTTTTTTCAAGACTACAGTCCCATCCTAGAAAGAAATTTACCTCAGAACAAAGTCTCGACGATCTAGATTGATTCACTGAGCATGGATCCACGAAAAAGAGGCATGCATTGTCGAATTGAGCGGAAGAATTTATCACAACCAACATAGCATGACATGGTGAGAAGTGCCCACATTGCTAGCCAACAAAGACAACGACAATGACAATGATGGAGGAGCGAAAAGGGAGGTATGGTACAGAGACATCGAGGTCCATCTCTTGATTCTCCTTGGTGGCATGGCTTAGGAGGGAAGCCCTATTTTTTTGAAAGGCTTCTCTCAATGTATCCTTTAGTTATTTGAGTTTGGTTCTTAACACGCCAACACCCAAAGCCATGTTGATTTAAATATTAATTCAAGAGAACTATATTTCATAGGGTTGTTTATTCTTAACACAACACTATAAGAGTTATCTCTTCATCCTAACATACTAGCTCAATCCATTCATTCTAACAAACTATGTTATGAAAATGAGGGGAGAGCTTGATGAACTAGATATTTAAACTGTAATGAATGAATTCTTTCCGAGGTTGGTGGTGGCTATATCTCCATCATTTCTTTTGGTCTATATTAAAGTTGAAAACAAAGTTTTGAAATCTTCTGATGGTTATTGTTTGTTTTGTCTCTAATATGTTTAGCTTACCCTTGTAACATTTTATTTTTTGTTATGTGTGGCATTCACATTGACTATCATTCTTATATAAAGTACCATTCCTCTTTTTGAAATGCAATATCACATACACAAAATATTCGTAGATTTTCATAATACAATTATATTATGTTATGGAATTTTATGTAGGTTTCTTAGCCATTGATAGTGCATTTTGGGTATGCGTATCATGATATTTCTATGGTGTGATTTGATTATGCACGATTTATTTGGTGTATGCAGTATCGTTTGCAATCTTGGTCTAACTTGGTTACAAATATGCATAGGTAATTCAACTTCGATATTTATTCTCGACTAGGAATTGGTGCAATAACAAGATTTTAAAAGAATTTTGCGTCCTTTGGTGGCGATGGTTCATGGTTCCTTCAGCTTTATAACATTCCTTGCTTTTTCTCACTGAACAATCCTTATGTTTACCTATATTATTCATCCATATGATATATTTGATATACAATACTCAAATTTGCATAACCCATATGTTGTCTTTGTATAATTGTGTACCAACACATGCTATTATTTGTACTTTAGTGTGAAATTCTATTTGCTTTTGATATATGTATCTTGTAATGGATTTAGTTTGTCTTTACATGATTGATGCTACAATAGTTCACCTTATTATCTTGATCTTATGAAAGTTAGTGATACACAACTTTCATAGTATCGTTGTTGTTCATAAAACATATTCTTGCTTGTTGTTTCGATACTATTTTTCTAGTAATGAAAACACAACATGTTGCACTAATTCACGTGTTATCTTTTGACATGTTGTTTAACAAGTTTGAAATGTTATAGAATTATATTTACTTGATAATCCTTGCGTATTCACGAGCGTAGTTTGGGTTTATATTAATTTTACCATGTACAAGATTTAAATTATGAGTGGTTTATTCTATGCATGCTTCCATATAATAAAGCTGTTATGTTCTGCTTTTATTTTAGTAATAGCATAAATGGGTTTTCTAAATATTTTACTTCTTCATTATCATCCCAACTTCAAATGATAATTCAACAAGATGGTAGAGTGGATTAAAAGAGTATAATATGTAGAACCTCCACACCTTGGTTCAAGTCCTCATGGGTGCTAATTTACGTTTCTACTTCAAGCTATAGGAATTTCCCTACCTTTTGCCTTTAGAAAAATAAGCATTGTTTAACAATTGTGTTAGTTTGGTTAAACCCTCGAGTTCATGGTCATGACTATCGATGGTACTAAATTATGGCCTTAAGGATGTTTATCTTGTTCGATGTTCCTCTCATATGCATCACCTATCTAGAATGGTTATTCTTATTCATATAGACCCTTTTAATACCTACCCTGAACAAAAGATGGTGTAGCTCTCACACAATAGCTAGTAGGTTGGGCATCCCCGTAATCTCACATGGCACCTAGGGTGACAATAGGAAAAGTTCATGATGTGTTGATTTAATGCCCTTGTACCTAACCTATTACTTGTAATGCACTAGATCCTGCATTTTCAGGGCCCTTGTGAAATCAATACTTCGGTCATGTGTTACTGAGGAGATGAATGTTCATTTTCCTTGACACACTTGGATCAACTAATGACCGCTCACCAAATGTTTCCAGTTTTTGATAATAAGAGAATATTTCCCCCGTGTCCAATGCTTGGTCTTATTTCCAACGAACTTCAAGAGCGTTTTAGAATTGATATGGTGCTCCTGCGATCTTGAAGAGATTGTATTGACATTTGTCTTTGTTGGAGCATATTTGTGACTGTTATAGCAAAGTCATGTTCTTTTGATAATTATATAAGATTTTTCTATGTTCACTTCTTATTCTTACCTCCAACAACCTTCAAGAGCATTGCTCGGACTAAATTGTGGCCTTTAGATAATCACTTCTCCACTCACAGGCATTCATAACCATTCGTCAATCAAGGCATGGTCCTTTGATCGGTTTCATCCCTAAGGGGCTATAGCCAAACCTCGGGTTAAGTTTTTTTTGTTATGCATCCCTAACATGAGAAATGATTGATTGATTTGACCATGTTGTTTTGAGCGATTTCTCGTTAGAGGGGCTTCAACTTAAAGCTAGGGTACTAAAGTTTCAGATATTTTGGGGGTCCATGGCCAAAGTCTATTCGGGGTAGATGTAGTGAATGTAATTTCCAAATTGTATTGTGTAATAATAACACCCTTGGTTCATCCTTTTATGTCTTAAAAAATGAGGGAAATGAGTAAGTATGATGTCCAATAGGAGACAAACCAGAACAACTAAGTCTGCACTTTAGTGTCATGGCGGTCCTTTGCAGAGTTTTGGCATTTAGTATCATGTTCAACCATCTCAACTCTTAGATGGAGGCTCTAGAACTAGGGCTTCTCTATTTATTGCCAACAAAATAGGTGTGAATATGTCCCACTGGTAGCATACAATCACTTCTATTTATTGTTGAATTGATGCATCTAACAATTCTTATTGAAGTTATTGTTGCTTCTCTTAAGGTACCTTGAAAATTGGGTTGCACCAAGGAATCAAAGAACACCTTGAACCTAAGGGCTTTGCACAAATCCTTGATTGTGACCTAGTTGCACATCATGGTATCATCCATGGTGATCGCCTATTGTAGGTTTCGGAGGAAATTTTCTGGATGGGTTTGATCCCTTGGACCTCCACCACCTCTTATATATATAGCTCAACTTCGTATTACATCTCCACTCATACACTAGAATAGTCTAGAATCTAGTGGGACATACTACTAATCTACTCCCTCCGTCCAAAAATAAATGACTTGGCTTTGTCTAGATTCCCATGTATCTATACACTAAAACATGTCTAGATTCTTGTGAATCTAAACAAATCCAAGTCAATTATTTTTGAACAGGGGAGTACTAACACTCCCTAGAATACTATAGACTCAACTAGGACACCAACACATACTCCAACACTCCACTAGAATACTCTAGACTCTCCTAGGATAATGCTACTACACCAACTCAGGTTCCAACACTCCCCATCAAGATGGGCATGGGTTAATCACCATGGCCATATTGCTACAACTCCATGAAACTTACTACAAGCACCACACATCTAGCTTGCAAGCACAAAGATACGTAAGAGCATTTTACTCTAGCTCTTGCTCTTGATCATCGGTGTTTCACCATCTACGATCAAGCACTCATTTGACACTGACAATTTAAGCACACAAACTTTGCGTCAAGCTAGCCACCTCCAATCCTTTTTGTGTTGGTTCACTGTTGCCTCTCCAACCACGCGCCTTCTCACACCGGCGCGTACAACGGCAACACCACATGTCCTCCCTCGTTAGCTTGAGCATCGCCATTGCCTCTTCATCAACTCCGGTTCCCGCAGACCACGGCTGCCTCACCTCAACAACAGCTCCTACAGAGCCACAATGCCTCACCATCAACATCACCATGCACACACTTTGCATCAAGCTGTCCACCTTCAATCCTTCTCGCATTGGTCAACTGTTGCCTCCAACCATGCGTCGTCTCACAGCGACGCCTACAACGACGACACCACATTGCCTCTTCAACAATCCATTTCCGCAGAACCATGACTGCCTCACCTCAACAACAGCTCCTATAGAGCCACAACCTCCTCACCTCACCGGTCAGCTATCCACAGTTCCATTCTCCTGATCTTCACATGAGTTCCACCTCTCCAACACTGTCACAACCTTGACCTCTACCTCCTTTCCATCAACCCTATGTCCATCTTTCCTCAACCATCTTTGCCTCAGTCACCATGGCCTCTACCTCTCTTGATCCATTCCATTCTCCCCTCTTCTCCTAGCGGCAAGCTTTGTTCCCTTTGCTCCTCATAGTTGACCCAAATCAGCTATAGTTGTTGCTCCCACATGGGCTCCTCTTTTCTCTCCTGCAACACAGCAGCAACGCCTTCTTCCTCCTAAAACCGAATCTTGCCCAGTGACACCAAAGGAACCACCTACAGGCTTCCACGCTCCCTTCTCCGCAGCTTGCCTCTCTTCTTTTCCCATCTTGCAGCAACAGCTTGAACGGAAGTCTCCAGTTGCACCTCCCTTTTTCTCCCATAGCACAAGAACAACTAACACATGAGACCTCACCCGGTTGTCTCCCTTCACCACTAGAGCTCAGTGCCACTACAGCCATCACCTCCATAACACAGATGCCCAGATTCTTCACAACGGCATGCATCCTCTATACATCTACCCATCTCTGGCCAGATCAGAGGTCCTCCTCTACCTCCAATTTCTCTTCCTCACCAAATCCAACCAACCTAACTTATCGTCCTCCTATCAGCACCCCAATGGTACCATTCTAACTAGCTTCCTAAGCAACCACATGTGTAGAGCAGCAACCAAGCCTCACATGATGCACCTTGCGACATGAGATGGCTACTGTCCGCACAGAGCAACGGGGTGCGGCCTCCTGCCGCCTAGGTGACTACAATGTGCCCGGTGTTGTTGACAACAAGAGCTAGAGTGGGTGATGCATTAGTGGAACGGTGGTAGCTAGGGTTAGGAGGACGAGCCTAGCTCTGATACCATGTAGGTTTTGAGGACAAATTTCTGGATGGGTTTGATCCCTTGGACCTCTACACCCTCTTATATATAATCTGCTTAGTATTACATCTCCACTCATACACTAGAATAGTCTAGAATCTACTGGGACATACTAATAATCTACTAACACTCCCTAGAATACTCTAGACTCAACTAGCACACCAACATAGACTCTAACACTCCACTAGAATATTCTAGACTCTCCTAGGACAATACTACTACACCAACTCAGATTCCAACACTTATGGTATTTGTCTTACCAAGAAGTCGTCAATAGCATGGTGACGCTAGCAAGTTCTCCATAACCTAGTTGTCATAGATGTTAGTCGCACCTATATGGATTAAAGCATTTTTCACTTGGAAGCGGTTCTAGGAGCCCTATCCCTGCCCTAAGAGAGCCCACAGTTTGGACAAAAGTTGGAGAGGTATGGCCAAAATAGTCCATTCACTACCTCTCATTACATACATGTAGAAGTATTTTCGCATCTAGAATCATTGACCTTAAAGACATCTCCTTGAAGAAAGCCTTGGAGGTTAATTTGGACTCCATAGAGCCCTTTTTGTTTGTCGAAGTAAATTACACCCTTCTACCAATGATTCATAATAGTGTGTGTGTGTGTATCATTTATTTGTACCTGGGCTTCTCTACTCTAGCGAGATACCTAATAATGATCCCTCTCTAGTCATTCATCATCCTAAAGACAAGAATTTAAGATACACCCTCTAGGAGATTGGTCTATGTATAGCCTCATAGAAGGATCCAAACCAATATTGTGTCCTACTAATTTGACAAGCAGATTCTTCATCCTTATTATCCCTTTGGAATATGCCTTCTTTTATGCCTAGGAAATGCTTGAAGAGTTGTCCACTATGTCGATACCATGGACTTGATAACGCTTTTACATAACCGTTGAGAAGCTAAGGATATGTTTCACTATCACACGATATGTTTGATTGATCAGATAACATTAATAGAGAGATCAGGGTCAGTTGTAGGTTTGCGTTTGAAATTAAGGTCCTCTTTGGTGTGATTCATTACCCCGACATGAAGATAAGTCAATGATGATGCAATGTGTTGTGATTTAGTGTCACGATGTTTTATAGATTACAACCACGATAGCTAGTTTTAGAGTTCCGTATGAGGGCTTTCCTAGAGGCTCAAATAGTGTGTGGACCTTTTCTCGTTGTGAACAGGCCACTCCCAAGTGAGAATAAGGGGAGATTTTATACTGAGAAATTTTTGCTAGTTTTTCCCCAAGATGGCTCTCAAGGTCATGGGGATCAATTTGGTTGCTTCTAAAGGTCTCATATATAGTCACACGACCTTGATGTCTATGATAGTCAATAGTCATGTATCCATAATCTAGGTAAATATAGCCTTTACTTAAACTAGACCTACTCCCTCTACCCTATCCCCATCTGGGTTTGGCAAGAAATGTTTTCTTGTTCCTTAAACACATCACCTATCCATAATCCCTAGGTTTGTGTGTCCCCTCAAGGTCAGACTCTTATTATCTTGTCCCTACACAGGTCTTACCACACACCTACTAGGCCAGTTTAGCTGATGGTGATAAGTAGATTCATAGTGGGTGGGTATTGTACCATCGTCCACCAACTACATTTAGGCATGGACTAGCTTTCCCCTTGGACAGAGATTCAGAAGAGGACCTCTTTCAGAAATATGGGAAAATCACCTAGGCTAGCGCCTCTTCTTGACAAACCAATCCGTCCACGACCCCCTTTCTTTAGGCAATGATGGTCCCTTGGAGGGGCTTTACCGTAAAGAGGGCCTCAAATCCTAGGAAGAGGGCTTCATTTTACTATTGGAGACTCATTCTTTCTCGGTGTAAATATTGAAAGCCGTGGTCACCTAGGCTAGAGCTTTGTCTTGACACAAAGCATCGTTAAGACCCCTTGTAGGGTCGTGAAGAGGGCCTCGTGCCGGAGAGAGCTTCACTTTATTAGAGGGATCATACTTTGCTCATTCCTTCTCGGGGTAAATATTACTACTACACGAGTATGACATGTTGCTTGGTGAAAGAGTTGAGCTACCAAAAGTTGGAATGAAAATCAAAGATAACCAATATTCTTGAGATGTCATATTGAACCTTTAGTATGAAATATTGACATCAATGGGAGTTACTTATTACATACTAAGATTCCTTGACCATTTTAAATGTTTTTTCTTCCATGAAGTTCCCTAGTCCACACGAAGATAAAACAGAAATTAATAGCAACTTCACGAAACCAAACTCAAGAGGGTTTTGATATGATTTGAAGAGATAATCTAAATAACATATGCTCATAGGCAACTATTTCTAGATCCATATATGTATCTTGAGTCATGCAAAAAAATCATTAATAGGCTATTAGCTTTCATAAAAATGTTGCCATTAACTTGATGAAGAGGTTCATATTTGTTTATGTCAACTTATTTATTCCGAGGTAGGACTCAAACTTCCTTAAAATCCCCAAGTCAAAAGGCCAATATAAGTTTATTTCTTATTCATATTTGTTTCTCACATCAAGTGGTGCTATGCAATGATGGTTTTGGGATGTGAAAATAAACAAGATAATACACAAGTGGATGTTAAAATTACCACTATGAAGTTATGTCTTTGGGAAATCCAAGTATCTGAACTCACTGGCACATTGGGCTAATACTACAAGCCAAAAGTTTGCCTACAATTTTTTTCATATCGAACTTAGAGAAAAATAATTGTTAAAAAAATGGTTATGAAATTAATATAATTTTAAAATAACGTTACACATAAATCCCATTAAATAAATCTCTACGGCTACTTGTAAAGGTACCAACTTGCCAGTACAGCTTGTTCTTTCTATCTTGCATATATTGGACGTTTGGCCTACTTTGATCATATATAAGCTACAAAGTTAACTCTTTCCGGGGTAGCTATAGCTCCCAAATATCAGAGAATTTACTTGGTTTATGAGAACCCTATATTTTGCATTAAACTTTTAGTTGTCACAGCCGTGCCCAAACAGTACATTTGAGGCGTAGATTTTAAGCTCAATAATACCTAATTTGTAGACTAAAGCTTAAAAGTATGAAGTTATACGCTTTTAGAAAGCCAAACCACAGGGTTTGTGCTTTCATGTGCTCAAAGGTGCTACAATGATAAAAAGCATTGAATTTCTAAATTTCTGGATTATGAAATTCATTTTATTCAAATACCCAAGCACTGGTTCAACAAAACCTACATAAGCATAGTAGTACAGAGTAGATATTATCTGTACCAGATTGACGTAGCATTTTGAACACGTTTACAGGTCTTCACCTTACTTACAAGAGAAATATGCCAGCTCTACTTTTCAGTTTTCCCCTCTTATTTAGATTTTTGTCCAGAAATTACCGGCCAATGCCTTAAAACTTGAAAGTATAATGATTTTCCAAATGGTAATTAGGATAATCTCTAATGCCATAATTTTGTTTTCAGCATCGAAGGTACATATGACCGCTATCAGCAATTTGCGGAATCTGGAAGGAACCTGGTTCAAGGAGATGCAAACATCAGCAATGTAAAACAATTCAGACACCTTTTATCAGTGCATACTTTGCAGCCTGTGTAATTATGGAACCTGTAGGAGTGTAGCTGCCAAGTTATGATCTTATTGTTGCATCCATCATTCTATCCTGCAGCTGCCATGGAAACATACTACACATTTAATGTTTAATCAAGAATTGTGTAGCTAATGCAGAAAATTTGAAGGAACAATGATAAACATTCGGACCGTAATATCTATGTTCTAAAACTAAATGGTAGTGGAAAATACCTGTTTTGTATCATAAATGGCCTAGTTGCATGATGCCATCTATAATCATATATCTCTTTAACAAGACACTTTGTGTCTGAAATAGGATGAAGATCCTTCCAACATTCAGTCAAGGCTTAGGAAGATTGCTGCCTGGTAGCCCTCAAGACTTTCCACAATGTCTCCCTGTCTGCCATTTATATCGTTTAACACATAACTGATTATTGTACAAATTGTAGGTCCCTCGAAAATAATGCCGACGACTCTGATGCTAGTAGCTTAGAGAATCTGGAGAAACTACTAAAAGATGCTCTGAGAATTACAGAATCTAAGAAGGTACATTTTGATGGCTCTTTTGGTACAAGTTTTATATGTATATGAAATTCCAGTTTCTGGGTCCTGTTGGACTAGCGTTACTGAAAACAATTGCTCTGCTTTCTGCCATACTTTCACCAAATTAAGCTTAAGATGATTCCCAGAATGTATGTTTTTGTTCAGCTAGTTTAGCGTTGCATAGCCTTAGAATTATCTTAGTCCAGCTCAACTTGACATAATTAACCTCTGTTCCTCCTTTTTCTCCTCGTGAACAGATATTTCAGTGGTGTGGTCTAGGAGTTCTCATTTGATTATATATTCCTAAGCAGGGCAAGAAAAAGCATTCAATAAAATACCCATCTTGACACAATGATCCTGAACGTGTGTATGTTAGTTCCTACATATTGGTAGATAATATGTTAACAAAAATGAACTCAGTTGGTCACTTGTGATTGCCTTCCTAGTTTGAGGATAACTCATGAGGAATTTAACTATTAGTATATTTTCTAAACTAAGCATAAACGATGCCACCTTGTATGTCAGTGGATATCAGTACATCACCCAAGTAACAGAACAGGCATATGCATTGAGAAATCTAAACACAGCTATGAAAATAGTGAACCTTCCAGCAAATGCCTTGTGATAACTGTCCTGTGATAACAAGATAGAATATGTCAGAACTTCCTGTGTGCCACATTAGAATTAAGGGTGTTCAGAAGCTATTTTGTGTGACTTCGGCAAGCTTTCTTATTCCGTAGCAGTAGCATGCCTAGTGATGGAATAGGTACATACGAGACACCGAACAGGCAAACTGTCGATTCCTGATTATACCGTGGTCCGCTTAAAATGAGAACCAAGATATGACACTTACTCTAAATTTCTACTGATAGAGTTCTAGTTATCGCCTTCAAACAGGATTTTGCCGCTTCTCAGATTCTGTCAACGTATTCCCCGAAATGGGTTCTAATTTCAGCTTTGCTTTGTTGCTGGAGTGCAGGCGTCGGCGAAACAGGAAGACAGCGGTAGCACAAGCGGAGAGAGCCCCAACGGACCTAGGGGCCAGCAGGAAGGAAAGGCTTGAGCAGAGCAGTGTTGCCCACACACACGCTCTTCCCCTGCTAGGGGCTATTAGTTGGCAAGAAAGAGCTGTCAAGGCTATTGCTTGTAAGGTGTAAGGCATGAGTGGCAAATTCGATAAAAGGGCGGTAGGTTAATATTTACTATGTTTTACCTACGGCCGTTTGTGCTGCTTATAATATATCTAAAATCGTATATCTAACCATGTATGCTTGTTCCTAGAGGAACCGTGGGCTGATGCTGTCCCCATGCACAGCTCTTGTGATATGCTACTGAATTTCAGAATAAAGCTGGTGCAGTAAGGTGGCCCTCTGTGCTTCTGAATGTTATTATGTTATAACTGCAAAAGGACTTGCAGATATTTGTATGTTGATGATGTGAACTTAACAGTCCTGTTGTTGCACTATGCCTCTTGATTTTCTGGCAAAGTGAATTCAGGTGTTATACAGAATCGCAGCTTATCCTAGCCAGGCTACAGCCGAGACAGAGTAGCTAGCGATGTCAAGAGCCATGGGGTAGCAAAGTTCAGTTTGTCAGTAAATAATTTCGGTTTCTTCTTGTCTTGCCTTTTTTTTCTCCTGACTGTATTGTGAGGGCGTTACAGAAGCTGGTCGCTACTACTACATCACGGAGGTAGAGGAGTATGACATGGGACATAAGCAAAAACAGTAAAACGGAAATAGGGTGTTACAGTAGTAGGCAAAATAGTAAAACGGAAGTAGGCAGTAGGACGTTTGTTAAACCAGCAGCAGAATTACCAGTGAGATAGGATGACGCCTAGAACCTCAGGATCCTCGGCCCCGCGCGTACGCATTATTTCCGCCATGTATATCAATCTTCATGGAGATTTGGCGTGAAATACAGTCGGCCAAAAGATGGATGAAATTCAAGTTGGATTCTACTAGTAACTGTCAGGAGCAACACCGATGTATGAATGAATAGGTAAGAACAGTAGTAAAAGCAAGGAGGCGACGGCGGACGGCCGCAACACACACCTGATCGACCCCGCATGCGCGCGGTCGTGCCCGCGGAAGAACGGGCCGACACGCGGACGCCCATCAATGCCATGGTCTCTGTGGCTTAGTCCTGTTCAGCGTAGCTGCGTAGGCAACGGTGGTGGCACGTCGGCGGCCCCCGATCTGTGCCGTGGACTCGCCGAGACGGCGGACACCCTCCTCTCGGACCAAAAGCTTGTTGGAGCGGCCGGGTGCCGCGCCAGTTCTTCCTCTGCCGGGCCGACGCCGCGCAAGTGCATGCACGGCCGTGGCTAGATCTTGTCCCCGGCGAGGTTTGTCGCGCCTACCTTCCACGCACGGTCGATGGCGACCGCGATCATGTCTTCTTTCTCTCGATCTGTTTCCTGCCGGGATCGAATGAAACCCCGCCGGCTCCTACACGTGCATGGAGCTAGCGAGAATGCGACGGCGACAGCGGCAGCGAGATCTCGACGCACGCATAGAGGAGCCACCCAACATGCGACGCCTGCCTTGTAGTACTAGATTCTAGGAAGTGTCCGGAAGGGGAAAGAGAGGAAACCAGACAGAATTTGTTGAGGGCCTCACGCTTTGGGAAGGAACGACCAAGGAGGGGACGGCAACACACATGCATGGCCGGGGACGAACAGGGCCGAGGCACGCACCGGCGCTGGCACCGGCACGCCAGAACGTCCATTTGGCCCCCCCGGCCGCTAGCTCCAATTGTGCGCTAGCTCTCCCCAGTTTATAGGACTACTACAATGAGCCAAGCCGGTGCTCGTTCAGCCCCAGCGCGGGACACGTGGACAAGGGCCCCAGGAGAAGGGATGGCGTGTCGATACGTCGTTGGCTGGGGCTTTGCTGGAGCAGGCCACGCATGTTCCCTCCGGTGGAGCAGCTTGGGAGCTCGCGCCGCTTGCCCACGCGTGGCAGGCCTAGCGGGTCGAAACGTCGGGCGCTGCGTGCAGCTCCCCAGGCATACGTTTCGACTAGGGGCGCCAGCTGCATCATAGCCTTCCCTATGCGTGCGTGTGCACGTACCGGCCAGATCAGGCATGTACGCTACCTTCGCTTTCGCTGCATGCCGTCTTTCCACCGGCGGATGGGAAAGGGTGGGCGTCGTCCGAGTAGCCGCGCGCAGGCCGCAAGGCAGGCCATGCACCCCTTGGGCTGTGCCAGAGGACAGGACCGTGGGGGACGGAGCGTTTTGAAAACGAGATAGAACAAGGTAGAAGCCGCGAAAAAACGTGACAGCGGTGCCCACGGAAAATGGAGTAGTTGTCCTTTTTGCTTTGCGGGGTGAGTACCGAGTAGTTGTCCATTTTGTGATGCCACCGGTAGAAAATAGCCTTTTTGGTTTGGATGTGATTTCTATATCATCTTTTTTACTGTTCGAGCCACGTTCCATTTTCAATCTACTTCTCCATTTTCTTCATTGAGCTCGAGTTTATCTCCATTTTTCACAAGATCTGTCAAGATTTAGCGGAGCCCCATCTATCCGAGGGTTTTAAAAGGTAAGTAACTTTATCCTTTTATCTTTCATTGCTAGTTTAGCTTATTTCATGCTCTAGAAGTAGTGGAATTTGTCGGTTTAGTTTGGGAATATTTTTTGCAATAATAACCTTTGGTCGCTATTTTGCTTTGGTTTTAATATGATGGACTTGTATTAATTAGGTCACTTCTCTATTTATGATGTTGTGTAATTGTTTTTTATATACTTAATTATATAATGTAGATTTGACCACACTCCTTTCCGAGATCGAGTTTATCCCCTTTTTCACACGATTTATCAAGATTTGATGGCACCCCATCTATCCAGGTGTTCTAAAAGGTTAGCAACTCCATCCTTTCATCTACAATTGCTAGCTTAGCTTATTCCATGCTCTTGAAGCAGAGAGATTTGTAACCACTTCATCTTTAAATTTCGGATGGATATAAACAAAATAACATCATCATTATGCATAGAAATATATATATATACACCATAGTAAACAATAATAATCACAAAATTGTAATAAAAATGGAATTAATTCAAAAAAGCTTCATAGGAAGATACGCTAGCTTAACATATCTTCGAAAAGTTACTCGAGATCAATATATGAGAGTACCAATATGACAAGCTCCTCAAAGATGTCTAAGGATGGGATCCTAAGACATTTTTGAATGGTGTCTCTGTCGCATCATCTTGGAGTTTATAACTTCTCTATTTAGATCAGTGCACCCGGGAGCTAACAAGTTTCACATATATGGAGTGCCTCTAGGGCGAGCTCCTCAAAGATGTCTGAGAACGGGATCCTAAGACATCTTCGAGAAGATCCGTCGTAGTGTTGTCCCTCTCGCACCATTTCTTGCAGTTTATTACTTTACAAGGATGTATCTTGCCTATTTATAGATTAAACGCCACAATATAGTGTCGACACTCACCCATGATATAGTGCTGCCACCCATCGGATAGTGTCGCCACTCATGGCCTAGTGCCACCACTCACGGCATAGTATCGATACTCACCCATAACATAGTGTCACCACCCACAATTAAATAAATCTAAACGTTTAGTCTCGGTTGGTGTCTCCAACCGGAACTAAAGGTCCATCTTTAGTATTGACACTCACGGCCTAGTGCTGCCACTTATGGTATAGTGTCAACACTCACACATAACATAGTGTCGTCACCCACGATTAAATGAATCTAAATGTTTAGTCCCTGTTGGTGTCTCCAACCAGGACTAAAGTACAGGAGGGATAACTTATGTGGATACTACATTTGCGAGTTCATTCGCATGTCGATTATTGAGCGGAACTTGGAATTTCTTCGAGTTCGTAAATAATATATTCACAATTTATTTTTATTACCATAATTTATGTTGAGTTCCATTCATAATTTTTATTACGATGATTGAAATATTCATATTGATCTCCTTCTTTATAGTTGGATGCGATGCGGGAGGAGCTCCTACCACAGGACCGCTTACTAGCAATTCAAGAGGAATTGGCGGGATTTTTGCTTGACGAGATCATAGACCCAAATAGAGAATATATTATAGATAGAGTCTAAAGCATCCATTTAATTTAAGGGATTTCTTATTTCGTGCCCGGTTCCTTAGTTGTACTCACTTTTCCTCACTTTTGTCCATCTCCTTCTACGAAACTCTCACACGGTCTGAAACTCACTGTCCGTCAGCTTTGCCATTACGTGCTGACAAGTGGGGTCACGTTCAGTCGGGCCCCGTAGTGGACCCTCGCCATTACGTGCTAACAAGTGGGGCCATGTTCTGTTGGATCCCGTAGTGGACCCTCGCCGTTACATGCTGACAGGTGGGGTTGCGTTCAGTCGGTTTCCGTAGTGGACACCTCTCTACACTTATCTAAATTAGCATGGGACCCACAACTTACCCAGATTAGCGTGGGACCCCGAGCCAGCCCCGCGCCCACGCCTGTGTTGTTGTCTCCCCTTTCTTCTTCTTCTTCTCCGACGACGACGACCTTTCTCCGACGATGGCGACCCTTTGTCTAGCTTTACTTCAGCCTCCCGTTTGTCCTGGCCGTAGTATGGTGTTGTCCCGTTGACCTGTATGAAGGACGCAATGGCAACCGTGCCCTGGAAAGTTAGATCTCGCACCAAAATGTTCCGATTAGACGGGGGCACTTGTTGTGGACAATCAATTGGCGCAACTTGGGAGCTCAATTAGGCGCGCGCTTGCTGTGGAGAATGCGGGCGATGAGCCGTTATGATGATTTAATTGGTTTATCGAGTTAATATCTTGGCTGCAATCAAGTAAATCTATGAGGTGAAAATCAAAGTTTGAGATCTAGGGTGATGGATGTATAAAAAAATAAGAGAATGACACAACTCTTGAACACTTTCAAATTAAAAAAATTATATAACTCTTAATGTAAAAGAGTGTTTATAACTGACACAACTCTTAAATACTTTCAAATTACAATTTGAACATGATAATGTTGTCATAGGAAAATCTTGAGAGTACCATCTTTAGAGCGTGAAAAGTGATTCCTAAACTAAAATCCTTATGTCTCGTGCATATACAAAAATTATACACCTTCGAACACTGTGAAATCTCACTTAGGACATGATAATGTTATGCTAAGAAAATCTTGAGAGTTTATCATTTTCATGGAGTGAAATATTATGCATAAACTTGGATATACGAAAATTATACACCTTTGATCACTGTGAAATCATACTTAATACGTGATAACGATGTGCTAACAAAATCTTCAGAGATTATCGTTGTCATATAGTAAAATGTAATGCATAAAAATGCATATACGAAAATTATACACCTTTGAACTCTTTGAAATCACACTTAGGACATGATAATATTGTGCTAATAAAATCCTGATCATTTATCATTTCCATGGAGTGAAATATAATACATAAACTTGCGTATATGAAAATTATAAACCTTTAAACACTATGAAATTGCACTTAATACGTGATAATGATGTGCTATTTTTTTGAGAGATTATCATTTTCTCCCCCATTTTCATAGAGTGGAATGTAATGTATAAACTTGCATATACAAAAATTATACACATTTGAACTCTTTGAAATCACACTTAATACGTGATAATGTTGTGCTACGAAAATATTGAGAGATTATCATTTTTATAGAGTGGAATGTAGTGCACAAACTTGCATATACTAAAATTATACACCTTTGAACACTTTCCCTTCAAATTATATTTAAAATAATTTGTTTATAGAATTAAAGTACCGTGGAAAACTCGTTATTTTGCATGGATAGAGGAGTGCCCCTCGACAGATATAGGGGTTATCATGTCCGCTAGATCATAGAGGATCAACGGTTGGTGGGCAGGTTCCGCGTGACAACTGACTCAACCAATCAGAGTGTAGCAGCCAAGATGAGCACATGTGTGAGAGTGTATGACTAAGAGAGAGGGGAAACTGAGTAGAACTTAAAAACCAAGGGCAGAACTGAGTAGAACTTAAAAACTAAGGGCAAAACTGACAAAGGGATTTAAATAGAAAATAGAAAGAGATTTAAAAATTGGAAAATGCGTCTTTTATACAATAAAATACATCTTGGCTTATATCAAACTATTTACAATTCAAATATACACGAGTTTCACAATTATTGCCTCTTTCAGACAAACTATGTTTTGGGAAGGGATGTTTTGGGAAGAGACTTGAGTAGAAAGCCATGAACCTTCATAGATAATAGGTGATTTGAGAAGTGGTGATTTAGATTAAAACTTGATTTCTATATATTTCTTATGGTGGAAGATCACATAATAAGACTCCCTGGTTAGATGCCACTATGTTTTGATCTTTTTGAATTTGCTATGCATAAAATGACTCAGTTAGCTAACTAAAACCCATTTGTTGACTCTCTGTTGACCATCCACCGGAGGGTAAAACTGAGTATATTGCACACGACAGTGTTAGTACTAGAGGGAAAAACTAGGTACAATCAAACTGCCACTATTACACTCGAGGGTATAACTGAGCACAACTAAGTCGCTAGGGTTAGACACGAGAGAAAAAGCATGATGCATGGTACGCGTGTCACGATGGACGGGGCGGTAGAAGACACGTGTGGCCGTGTACGGTGCAGTAACGTACGCGGTTACTCGGTGCACGGTGGTGCAATGAAATGTCCCTTCCCTTCACCTTTATAGAGGCCTCCTCACTCTCACTCATCACTCACTCGCTCACTCACGCAACCGTCTCCACTGTCCCATCCCCTCCTGCCAAACCCCAAGAAAACCCCAACCATGCCGGTGATGGATAAGAATGACATGGTGGCCATCATCGCCTCCAAGGCCGCCAGCGAGGAGGCCCCCGTCCCCATACAGGACCCCATCGAGGCATCGAAGGCAGCCGCCGTCCCCGTCCAGACCCCCGTCCATGTTTCCGCCATAGCCGCCGCCGAGGAGGCCCCCGCCGGTCTCGGGCAGATCTCGCTCGACTGGGACCCCTATGAGGAGGATGATTACATCAGGCCGGAGAACCTCTACGACACCAGCATTGCCGACCCATGGTCGGAGGTAACTAGGGTTTTCTCCCTTTTCCTTGTTATTCCCCCATTCTCATCGTTGGATGCTCGATCCTATTTTATTAGGGTTCGGATGTTCGTATTTTCAATCATTGGATGCTAGGTATTTTTACAGTAGCTAATCCTATTGTGTTATATCTTGTATTTCGATGAATCCTCCTATTCGTATTTTAATCCTATTTTATTTGTCCTTTGAGTTGCAGTTAAGGGATTCCCTAGTTAGTACTAGTGTCGATCTGTAGTTGGGACCAATATTCGATTTGGTTTGATATTTGGGGATTAGGGAATAATCAGGGGATCTCGATCGGTTAATTTATGCAAATAATCAGTCCTGATAATCAAGGTATCTCAATCATGTCCTTGTTGCACTACTTTTTTTTCAACAGGAGGATAGCAGCGATGTCTGCAGCGACGACGAGTCCAAGGACACCAAGACTCGTCAGGTCCTGGGGAGGCTGAAGTACGGCCAGTACGACAACTTCTTCGCTGACGACATCTACAGGTGCCCCTTCTGCACTAGGAGGATCCTCGCCACCGACTTCAACTCCCTCGTGAAGCATGTCGAGGATGTGAAGACCCACGGCGAGTCCATGAACATCCACGGCTTTAGAGCCAAGCACCAGGTGCTCGGTTTTCATCTCCGCAACCTCCAGAAGGTGGACATCGAGGAGGGTCGCATGCCCCCGATCAATTCCAAGGCGCCCAAGGTCAAGGGAAATGGTAGCAAGAAGTGGAGGAGGCGCCATAGGGAGGAGGCGGAGGCCATGAGGGGTCACTGATCTTGTGCTGTTGCTACTGCTGTAAAGCAACTTGTTTTGTATTGTATATGTTGAACTTTCCCGTTGCTGCTGTTGAGCATCCTAATTATCGAACCTCGTTAAGTACCATACATATATCATATATTAGCTGCTTTATCTACACCTGCTATATATCCTATATTAGCTATTTTATCTACATCTGCTCTATTTACGGAATGTACTTATGGTGCTGGTTAGATTTGCTACTCTAGATTTACTATCAGATTGGGAAAAAACGAGGGCCAAAAGGAACAATGAATAAAGAGAGAAGCTGCTCTAGATTCGCTACCTTTTTGGGGAAAAAAACACAACTGTTAGCGAGAGAGGAGAAAAATACGCTCTTAAAAAGGTCAATCATAAAAATAAAATAAAAACTTCCAATTTAGATGACAGGGCGCATGTAACCACCAAACGCGCCCCACATGGTCCCACGTCACGTCCCCCATAACGCGTTTCCAAAAAACTGGCTCCGCGCAGTCCCACATGGCACAGCCCCACACATCAGCATAACACGTTCCTGACCAACTGGCCCCATGTGGTCCCACACCGCACGGCCCCACACGTCATCCAACGGTTAACCTGATGAAAGCTATCGTTCGAGCTCTTTGATGAGTTTCTGAGAAGGAAATGGGCAAAAGTGAGGAAAAGTTAAGCGGCTGGAGAAAACTGAGTACAAGTAACGAACCAGGGGCACGAAAATAGAAATCCTTTAATTTAATGATCTCCATGTAATCAAATAGACGGGTTCTAATCCTGATTGAGACTCATATACCAAATTATATATATATGTATGTATGCTCGTTAGAGAAATTATATTATATGGGAAATAGTGGCATGCCCATGGTGGACACGGTGCATAGGGTAGATGCCGTTGGATTAGATTAAGAGAGCACACCGAGTCAAGCCGACAAACGGTGGCTCTCTCACACTATCTAGTTTTTTTATTCGTGAGCCAAACGGCGGCAGGTCATGTACACGATATAAGATTGCGGGCAAAACACATGCATGAAATGAGGTCGACGGTGAGAATCACATCCATGCACCACGGTGTTCCACGTGAGCGGCAAAACACGTATGTTCATCAAGGATAAAGTTTGGCACTGATACATGTAAAACGGCAGCACACATACATGCTTGCACGGTGGAGACTCTTACATACCCGTTTATCATGGGCATACTTGTTTTTCGTACGCATGTATTGATTGCTTACGGCAGCCGACTGGTTTTATGTTTTTTTTCATAAACTCGTATGTGAAGAGGGAGGTATTGGCTGTTTCCATACGGACACGGGCACATATTACCTCTTCTACTAATCATTCATTTCCGAGACCAATCGTACAAATCATTTTTTCTGTTCTATACACGTACGGTTCTTAAAATCCAAGTACTACCATTTTCCAGTTTCCAAATCATAAATTGACATAGTCCATTATCCAGTTTCCAAATCATAAATTGACATAGTCCATACTGCACTGTAGACCTACTCTTGTCTAATTTCTAGATTAGTTTTTGCCATAGTCCATGCCGCACTGTAGACCTACTCTAGGCGTTAGGAAGCAAAAGGGCAGACGCAGCACAAATACTCTAAGGTTTTGTCCGAGAGCAAGTACGACGTCAGGAGACATACATGCAACACGGATACCATGGCGGAAAAACACACACATGCGCACGCTAATCAGCTATTAAAGGAGTGCGGTCTATACATGCATGCAACACACCCCCATGGCGGCACAACACACATGTATTTGCACGGATGGCTATGGACGGCAAAACACACTCATGTTGAACGGTAGCACGACGACGGCAAAACACATTCATGTTGCCCATCAGCTCACGGTGTAGGAAAAAAAATGACGAGTCAACTCCGTTAACCACCCATCACAGCTGTGACTAGCATATATGCATCAAGGGAGCATATACACCATAATCGGACGGTGCGTAGGGTGTGCACTGCGGCCACCATGGGCAGGAAATCCGCGTCGTATATTATATATGCATTAGCGTGTACAGTATGTAGTAGCGTCGTGCATGCATATTGAAACTTGTTTGAAATGAAACGCAAAATGAAAAATAATTGAACACAAAATGAAAAAAACAGAAAACACAAAATGAAAAGAAAAACACAAAACCCTAAACCCTAAAACCCATCTCATGCCACGGAAGCCGATGTCCCAAAATGCTATCATGACAAAGATATGAACCGGAACTAAAGGTCCTCCAACCCAGCACACTACACGGGGTCACTAGGAGTTCCTTTAGTCCCAATTTGTAACAGAACCGAGACTAAACGGGGGCCTCTAGTCTCGATTTAGCAATCCTAGATGTGCAATCGGGATTAGAGGCCCTTATGGACCAGGGATAGAGCTTGTTTTCTACCAGTGTGCTATAATTACTAGTCAAGGGAAAATTCGTCTAGGTTATGTGTTAAAAAAATATTTGAACCTTCTTTTTTTGCATGTCCATTGGCAAGGTGTGAGGTTCAAAAATATCATAACGACAGTGAAAGATGGAAAGGATGAATACGAGAAGTACCGACACAATCGTCAATGACATGCCTTTCAAGCTTTATACATTTTATTGTGCACATCGGCGTAAGATGATGATGCTATCTAACAAATAAGATTTTTTTGCAAAAATAGGGTAAAACCGTGTTTAAAGGGATATTTTGGAAGAAGTTTCATAAATAGTGTGATATGTCTCACAAATGCACAACTAGTGGATATAAAGTGGGACTTTTCCTTTTGAGTTCCTCTGTCCTTCAACTTACCAATCTAGAAACAAAAGGATGGTGTCGATACCCCTTCAGTTAGGAATGCATGAAGGGGGTTTCTGCTAATTCTGGATGTCTTTGTGTTTTTAGTTTCATAAGTTTGGAGGAGAGAGGGAAACAGTGAAGCACACCTAGTGAACTGGAGTTCACACTTTTATTAAGTTGACCCATGTCATTTTAGTATTTTGTATTTCTGGACACATAAGAGGATCCAAAGAGTGTCGCATGCTCATGAAATGTTGGGAGGCGTGCAAGATAATTTTTAGGAGTCGCTCGGCTAGTGTCATCCATGGGCGTCGGTTGCTAGAAGGCAATCAATCCAGGACGGGTGCGGTTGAAGCCCACATCCTCGACATTGTCGGCAGGATGCAACAAGTCTAGAGTCCGACGGCATGGAGTTTGATCCCCGACCAATGAGCCACACTGGTATGGCACTGTTTTATTTGATTATAGGTGATACTGTACTACTGGCGTATGTGTTGACTCCTCGTAGCCACCAGAAACCCCTATCACTGGCGTGGCAAAATAAATGGTACGCCAGTAGTATGTGGGACCCGACTCTAAATTGGGCATAAGTTACTAGTGGTATGTCTTTTTTATACGTCCCTTCGTTATTAGTGGCGTGCTCATATATTGACACGCCACTAGTAACTTCATGCGTCCATATATTGACACACCACTAGTAACTTCATGCATCCATATATTGACACACCGCTAATAACTTTGAGCGTCTAGAAATTAAAAAACCATTGAACACCTTATAAATAGCTAGAGACAACTCTCTCTCCCACTCCTATTTTTTCTTCAACATCACACCACGCGAGACAACTCCATATCTCTTTATTCTCCTCCTCTCTCTTCTTCCGCACCACACCACGAGAGACAACCTTCTCCTCTCTCTTCTTCAACACCACACCATGGGAGACCGCCATCATCGGTGACGTGGGGTGATCACGTCAATATCCATACTTGATGGACTTGGGTTTTTCGGGAAGAGCGGTACACGGGAGACTTCATCGGTTAATAGACAAACAATGGGGACACGAGGTTTACCCAGGTTCAGGCCACTAGAGGGGAAAACCCTACTTCTGCTTGTCTATTCTTGATTGATGAAGGAACTGAGGGTTACAAGGTCGCCGAGATGGCTATGGTGCACATATTAAGGTCTGGCGTGTGTGCATGAGAGTTTTTGATGATCCTTCCTGGCGGTCCCTCCTAGCCTTTATATGGAGAGGTTAGGTCTCAGGATAAGTCCGGGTCGATCACTTACAAGTTTGAGGGTGCAACCCTAAAGATTTCTATCTAATCTTGTCTTGTCCGTCAAGGAGACGAATCCTTCATGACTTGGTCTTCACCTGAATCGTCATGGGCTCCGCAGATATCAGAAGATCATCATATGGGCCTCCATTTGGGCCATACTAGATAGACCAAGGGTGAACACCCGTTGGGAATACCTATGTCAGTGGCCCCTGAGTGTCCATCGGAATCGTAGATTCAAGTGGAACTTAGAAGTCTCCAGTCATATAAGGTAGACAGTACTGACCTAGAAGTTCATCGCATTAGATGCTAATGTGTGTTTTCGTATTTCATGGGGATTTTAGTAAATGTGCCTAGTGCATTAGACGGATCGAGACTAGTTAATCGCTCTTGGGCGAAAACAATGTCACCTACTCAAACTCGAGTCCCAGACTCGAATTCAGTATAAACCAGGGCAATTCGACACATTTCGTGGAGGCCTTACTAAGCCGAATTCTAGTTCAATAAACATGTACCCAACGTGTTCGTCTGGATTTTTCGCCACTCCTGTAGGCGTGGTATTTATCTGGTAGAGTGCAATGGATGCGGTTTCTAGACCATCAGATTTGGAGCTGTGGTTCTTATGTTTGTGTCGTAGACACAACATCTGAATGTTTGTCACCGTGGAGGTAATTCGGGTGGTCAAGGAGATGTTATCTCTAAACCTGACAATAATGTGTAGTTCATAGCGGGCGAGGTCACCAATGAGTTTGGTTACTGTGAAGGAGTCAACAATGTGGACATAGTCGACATAATGGACTATCGTGTGAATCTTTTGTTTTCTATAGGGTGTGCAACCATCGATCTCTATGAGAGTAGCCCCCGAGTGTCTGTTAGAGTCGTTGAATCGAGCAAAAAACTTATAGTCGTTGGTTGCACAGTTGTCAGTTGGCATCGATCTAGAAACCATTCGGATGATCTTACATGTGCCATCCATGCGAGTGCTTCTTTATTTTTTGAATACTCGATCAGTGCTCCCTACGAGAGTAGACCTCGAGTCCTTAGTCAAATTGTTGATTCGAGTAAGGATTCAGAGGGTTTTTATTTTTCTTAAGAAAGTTTTTCAGGTGCGCAACCAGTGCTCCTAATAAGAGTAGCCCCCAAGTGTCTATCTGAGTCATGGACTCGGGCAGAGATTCGAGTCTTGTATCTTGCGGATGCATTCGATAGTCTCGGGCTTGCACTGGACCCGAAAGCTCATCGGGTGCGCAACCAATGCTCCTGATAGGAGTATTCCTTGAGTGTCTGCTCGAGTCGTAGACTCGAACAGGGACTCAGATCTTTGTCTATCTATAGACTGCTTGTCTCTTCATGGCACCCGAGGAGGTTATCGACTTGTATGTCCCATTTGCATTGGCAATCGAATATTTTGCTTGTTCCTCTGTTACGGAGTGACGAATTTTGAATGATGGTTGAATGGAATGGTACTGTGAGTGTCAAAATATTGGACATCTCATGACTTAATGTACACAACACAATTATGACTTAAATAATAGTGTTATTTAATCATTACGTTTGGATATATTATATCTTTCAATGTTATAAATGCATAAACCTAGTCATCAGGATTATAATAAGAATACCGCATTCATAATCGAAAATCTGACCATAATAGAAATCATTTATAATAATAGAACAACTACTTGTCACTGACTTATTATGAATAACCATCTCGTGAGATGCAAGACAGACTAATAATTTCACACACTCAAACTGATTACAAAAATTGTTCAAATTCTAATAAATCCGGATGATAAATGCAGAAGGAGAAGTGTCAGCGGCGATCAACATCTTGCATGCCATCAACACGCTAGGTCTTCTCGAATCCTCCACACATCGCTCTAGTAGAATTCCCTATTTTCATAAAGCAAGAACACGTAACAGTATACTTGATGAATCTGCAATAAGTATTTTGTGAAAAATACATTCATAAACTGTATATCATATATAACTGCTCCATCGATGATCTCTCCTGCGATAGGCTCTACCTAGACAGTTCTCAACTATTGTATGAATTAATGAAAGGTGAGCGGATCCCCTCTCAACACATAGCCTCAGATGACCTCTTTGTAGTTGGTGGGAGCAACCACAACACCTCATCTATCGTAAATTGGGCATTCATCCAGTAGTAAACCTCATACACAAGGCACGCATGAAGCCTATGCATGATCTCCACGTGACTAACCAGGCACGTGTTTTCTTTCATCTTCTATGAAAGAAACTTATCCAACACTACAAACTTCAAAAGCTTGACTTGTTCTATGAACATTGCCTTTATTTCATCAATCATATCATATGGCACGATTTCTGAAAAATGCAATCGCAGGCCAGGCACTGACATAGGTATGATTACTCGGATACCTATGATTTGTGACCTAGGGCCTGCAGAAAGGCTTACGGCCTGTGAAGAGTCAAGATGAAGATCCGAAGGAGCAATCAACAAAGGTTATAGTTGTATTAGGAACGAGGAATAAAGACCGACATCGAGTTGGTATTGTATCATGTAACCTATCCGCATACAACTTTAAGACCCGGCCTATTATATATAAGACGGGAGAAGCCTAGTAAAAGCACCGAACAACCCCCAAGCGATTTGTAACAGAGTGATTCTCTCAATATTCAGGCGACTTTGACTCCATTGTTTTCCTGACATCCGACAAAATCCCTAGCGTTCTCTTTTCTGCAAAATCCTAAGTCCTTCTTCATGGACATTGCCGAGGTTTCCCCTCGTCAATTGGCGTCGTTTATGGGAAACTTGAACACTGGAATCATGGATTCGGCGGAATTCTCTTTGCCAAGCAGCAACCCAACAAAAGCGGAACCATGCCCGCCTGCCCCTGTGATAGTACCCGCCAAATTCAACGGCGGATCCGATCTAATCATCGAAAGCTTCCACTTACAAGTAGAAGACCTCCAAGAATCACACCCTTCAGCCCTGATTACATCAGAACCGTCGATGGAACAAACTGCGCTTATGATGATTCCATCATCGTCTGTCGGATCCTCCTTTGAGATCATGGCAGAACCCGAAGCACTAGAAGAAAACAAGCAAGATGAGATGGATCTGGGGGACCTTGATGGTCTTTGCGACAATCTCTCCTTCGGATCAGATTCCCCACCAACTCCACTATGTGGAACAAGCCCAGCAAATTACGAACCTAGGGAAAGCAGCGAAAGCATCGACTTTGGAATAAGGGTGGCAGAAATCTACCCAGAACAGAAATTAATGGACTTCACTGATCCACCCGATAGTGTCTCCCCCAATTCAGATGACAATGCCACAAGTCCATATATTACCCAGCACCAAGTATGCGTGATCATCGGAGATGCATCGACTCAGCAAGACTCCAACGGTAATCCTATTTTTCACTCTAATGATATCCTATCAAGCGGTAATATAGGAAACTGTGGAAACGGGGAAGACCCAACAAACAACCGTGTAACCCCAGGAGGAGGAGGAGAACCACGTGGAGGCGAGAGGCAAACTCTCCGACTACTAGTCGAAGCATGGTAAAAAGCAAGAGCAGCAATTCGAGTGTAGTCCCCATGACAGCTGCACGCGTGAAGATCTACTTGCACATCAATACTTGCTTCATCCTAAAAAAGAGACCTACTAAGGATGCAAAGGCAACTCGATGAAAGGAAAAGGCTTGCCGACGAATCCAGCCTGCAGCGGACACAACTGAGTTCCACCCGAGGATCAGGGAGCATCACAGGAGGAGTACCGCCAAGAAGGGGAACATCTCGACTGTAGAATATCCCCGAAATAGAAAGAGGTAACCTAGTCCGAGACCTGGACCTATCATTCATGTCAATAAATCAAGCAGGAAACATCAAGGCAAAAAAGGCTCAAGTAGCAAATGTGGCCGCACAAACATATCTGATCACAACTTAACCCTCACCCGACGATCCTCGTGCAGCTCTCCACGGTTCCGCCCTGATGAATCTCGGCATGGTGGGAGCATCTCTCGTGCAGACAGAGCAAGGAACCACATGGCAACCCGACAGATCCCCACGCTGTCGCAGTAGCCTGTGGCAAGTAGGTCACACCCGACGATCACGATCTCCACATTGGGTCCACTTTTCGGGATCAGAGCCACGGAACGATGTAAGAAATGATATCACAGAGCGAAGGATCGATCGATCGAGGGAAGAGCATAGCAGCCAAAGGTATTATGATGATTAAAGCAAGGAGGAGCAAGAACTATGCGGATCCAGTTGCTTTACTCGACGGGTTCGCAAGACTCCAGTACCAAAAGACTTCAAACTACCCCATGATCGTCAGAAATACAACGGCCTCGAATAGCCTGAAGCTTGGTTGACAGATTATTTTGCTATAGTTAAGCTACAAGGCGTCTCCAAGGCTACCGCAATGCAAAGCTTGCAACTGCATTTAACTGGCGCAACTCGCTCTTGGTTAAGGCAATTACCTAAAGATTCTATCAGTAGCTAGAACGACCTGGAGGACAAGTTCATCAGAAATTTCAATTCCACCTTCAAGCGGCCTGCATCTCTGGAGCAATTAAAAGCCTGTAAACAAAAACCAGGAGAGTCAATACGAGCTTTCGTTCAGTAGTGGAGCATTATCAAAAACTCGGCTGAGACCATATCCGATGAAAGAGCAATTGAATGTTTCAACGACGGACTTCGTCGACAAGAGTTCATTAAAGAACTGGGATGAATTAAACCAAAGACAATTTCGTAGCTGATGGAGAAGATGCACTACACAACAAAAGTGCTCACTCACCCGAAGAAGACATGGACAAGCGCAATAATGATAGAAGGCGACAAAACAACGACGAGTACATCACGCCAAGATATGTCACAGCCGGTTTTTCTGGAGGAGACAATCGACGAAGCGATGGATACAACAGCGAGTACTGTGGTAGCAGGTACGACGCCGGCGGAAGCCAGCCGTAGCACCGATACCAGCCAAAAAGCAGGGACCTGCCCATGTCAGCAGGACAAATGTTGGAAGGACCGTGCAATATGCACTTCTATGTTGACTCTACAGGCAAGAGGTGATCTAACCACCTCTTAAAAGATTGTCGCACATTCTTAAAAATGCAAGAACTATGCAATGCAAGAGCAACCAAAGCATCAAACCGAGGCTACACAACTACACCTAGCGCTTTTTCCATCGGTGCACCACCACCACCGGGGAATCCGCTAGTGGGACAGCCGCAAAACACAAACCAAGAAGACGAATACCCCAGATCAAAGGGAGCAATGTCCATGATCCAGAAAGGACGACCCTCTAATAGAACATAGAAGCTGATCACCAGAAAAGTGAACATGGCGGAAACAGCGCCACCCCCCACACCGGAGTATCTACATTGGTGAGAACAAGAAATAACCTTCAACAGAGATGAACACCCACTTTGAGTCCAACGACCTGGTCAATCAGCACTAATAGTGGAGGCACAAATCGGCGGGTTTGACATGGGAAAAGTTTTCTTGGATGCAGGAAGCAGCATCAACCTCATCTATGCCAAAATTCTACGGGCAATGAATTGGTTCCTGATGAATCTAGCACTGACGGACACAACTTTCCATGAAATAGTCCCAGGCAAAGCCGAAACTCCTCTGGGCAAAGTGTACCTCGATGTAGTCTTCGGGTCAAGAAGCAACTTCAGGTGCGAAAAACTGGAATTCGAAGTCATGCATTGGCCATCACAGTACCACGCGATCCTAGGACGACCAGTTTTCGCTTGATTCATGGCAGTACCTCACTATGTATACCTGGTACTGAAAATGCCAGCCCCCAATGGTGTCATAACAGTAAAAGGAAGCTTCATCCATTCGGATAGCTGCGATCGCGAATTCAACAAAATATCAGAATCCTTCGGGATGGAGATGCAATTTGGCCAGCTGAAAATAGCGGATGAAGAACTACTACACGAAACACGCAGCAAGCAAAACCCAAAAAATCAGGAGCACTGCGCACCCGCAAAAGCTACCTATTTGGCATCCACCTCTGGTCCCGCATAGAAGGACACACTCGGCAGTTCTCCCAAAGTACAAGCAACCCGGTAAATCAACTAATTTTCTCTCTGGTCTGCCGTACAGACACGGCGCCTCCAGTCGAAAAAATTACACCTACCGCAAAGAAGCATGATGGAGCACCTCAAAGACAGAAGCCACAGTTTTTTAGGAAAATTCGTTACTCTTATATTCAATAAGGCCAACGACCAGGCGATTACACCCATGCAATGTATCTATCTATACTTATCAATCAATAAATAAAGTACTTCTTGGCATAAAATTCCTAAGGCATATACAAGCAGTGATGCAAAGAGACATCAGTTCGTCGGATCTTCAAGAAAAAGATACAATATACAATCAAAATCTCGAATAAAGCATACGACCTTTTTGACAAGTATAAAGAATCTCTACACAGTATTTCTCCTAAAAAGTACAAAGCTACACAATAGAAGTAGAAACAGTGAGATAGCAAATTTCATAAAAAACTCCTCGTCTGCCTCTCGGCACCTTCGAACAATTCTAATTGCAGGTCTTCTGGCGGCAGTGTAATGAGACGCCATGTAGATAAGACCACTATCGGCAGGTGACGGCAGCCCCCATGATATATCGTCCAAATTCAGCGTCGGATGATGCACATGCACCCAAGATAGTGCAGGCTTGGCACCCGCCATAAGTTGAAGCTTTACAAAATGATGAATCCATTCACCCTATGAAAACTTCGCCATCAAATCAGCCAAAGTCTAAGGCTGGGGATCCCGAGGGAACATAGCATCGTAGACAATGGCTAGGGATCTTCAACAACACTTGATTAACTGCTCTATTTCGGCCACACGATCCTGAAGCAGGGCCACGACATGAGCGCGACGATGATCAATCCAGAAGTCTGTCCTGGAATTTTGAGAAGCAGACATAAGAGCTTGAATTCGGTTGTGCAGACGTTGGGTTTCTTCCCTCTCGCACAATCGAATGCCTACAAGGAAAAAAGAAAAGGAGAGATAAATTGGGATCCTGCAAAAAGAGGAGCAGTAGGAAGCAAAAATCTAAAGGACTTACATAGCATCTTTTCACTCGCCCTAGAAATCTCGTCCACGAAGTATGCCTCACGATCAAGGGCCTGACGCGTCTTCGACTGGGCAACATCCACCATAGATTGAGCAACCCAACGTTTCCCCTCGAGCTTCTTCACCTGCTCAATTATTTTTAGCATATAGCGGCGGGTCTACTGTACGCACAATGTCAATCTCAGTTGCACCCATCCTAGACGAGGATGGGGTCACATCCGACATCTGCGTAGGCGCAGGGAGGGCAGCTGAATCATTCAAAATCTGGCAAGGTACACGAAAGATAGAAAACTTTCAACAAAGAAAAGAGCCACTCATATATAAAAAATACTCTTCTCATCAAAAGGAGGCACTTCATAGATAGGATAATTCAGTAGTCATTATAATAGCAGCAGAAGAAATACAGGAAACTACAAAACAAAGCTACGGAGCTGATTTCTCCAAAGACAAAGTTGCGCTGGTAGAAGGAGCACTAACTATAGTAGGGGCAGCAGCTGAATAAGGAGCACCAGCCGAGGAAGGAGCAGTTGATCCCTTTGGGTCTGACTTTATACCCAGAATCAGCCGAGAAAATTTCTTGGCCCTCTTAACAAAAGGCTTCAAATCAACCGTGTGGCCTTTAGAGTTGATTGGGACAGAGGAGCTAACCTTCTCCCAGTCGACCTTCTCGCCATGCGCCATCACCAACGCCATTGAAGTTTCTGCACCGCTTTTCAACTTGGTCATGTTGTATCCAACAAGCGGACTTGGATCGGTGCCAAAAATAGCGACAAGGTCGTTCAGGTCAGCAGGTACTTCCTTCGACAATTTTTTTCCAGCGTGCAAGCTCTTGAAGGCGCGGCATGATCTGAGAAGAAGGTTGCGCACACAGACACTATTAGCCTCTGATACGTTGCTAACGTATCTATAATTTTTGATGTTCCATACTTGTTTTATATCTGCTTTCTTATGTTTTGTCCACACTTTGGAGTACTTTTATGTATTTTCTGGGACTAACCTATTAACAAGATGCCACAGTGCTAGTTGCCTGTTTTCTGCTGTTTTTGGTTCTAGAAAGTCAGAAAATAAATATTTTCAAAATTGGACGGGATAAAAGCCAAAGTCAATATTTTACCGGATGACTCATGGAGCCAGAAGACGAGACGGAGAGGGGCCATAGGGCGGCCACACCATGTGATGGCGTGGGCTAGCCCTGGCCGCGCCACCAGGTGGTGTGGCCCTCCTGGCCGTCCACCGACCTTGCCACGAAAAGTTCTGCAGCGCCGCCACCACCGAAGGGAAGATTCGGGGGACAGAAAGTCTCTGTTCCGGCACCCTGCCGGGACGGGGAAGTGCCCCCAGAGCCATCTCCATCAATCTCCACCACCATCTCTATCACCGTTGTTGATTCCCATGATAATGAGGGAGTAGTTCTCTCTCGAGGCTAAGGGTTCTACCGGTAGCTATGTGTTCATCTCTCTCTATGCATGATCATATTGTGATCATGAGCTTGTAATCTACAGATCTACCTTGCTACTCAAGTGCTTTAATAGATCTCTACTCTCCCCATGTGTGTGAAAGTGACAGCGTGCACACCATGGTGGCACTTAGGCTACAGATTACAAATACTTGTTATGAGTTATATTTGGAGTTGGATGTCTCTATGAAATTGTGGTGTTTGTTGGAACCATCTAGTGGTCAAGGTGACAGTGTGGGGTTATCTAGATGGGAAAGGCTTACTTTGAGGTGTGCTGTTATAGCCCTACCATCGATTAGAGTGTCCAACCGGAGAGTAGTTAAGAGTAGTATCATAAAGAGATGATATTTATATGAGAGTGTTCACTAGTGAAAGTATGATCCCTAGGCCTTGTTTCTAAGCACTGAAAGCACCGTTTGCAATTAGATCTGTTACATGTTTGCTTGCTTCTATCTTTATTTCAGTTTGCCTTTAGTCTCTTCCACGCCATCAAGCTATTTTCTATCACCGTTACCACTTATAATTATCTATACCACTTGTATTTCACTATCTCTTCGCTGAACTAGTGCACCTATACACCTGACAAGTGTATTGGGTGTGTTGGGGACACAAGAGACTTCTTGTATCTTGATTGCAGGGTTGCTTGAGAGCGAATACCTTTGACCACTTCCTCCTTGAGTTCGATAAACCTTGGGTGATCCACTTAAGGGAAAACTTGTTGTTGTTCTACAAACCTCTGCACTTGGAGGCCCAACAACTGTCTACAAGAATATAAGTGCGTAGACATCAAGCTATTTTTTTGGCGCCGTTGTCGGGGAAGTAAGGTAAAAGGTATTCACACCGGAGGATTAAAGAAGAAGAACCTCCCACGCAAACGCCTATTTTCTAGCGCCGTTGCCGGGGAGGTAAGGTAAAAGGTACTCACATCCTCCGGTGTGAGTGCTCGAAGTTATTTCCTTTAGATTCTGCAATTTTGTCTTTTTGTTTCTTGTTTTCACTAGTTAGGCTTAATGGAAAATAACAAAAAATTAGAGAGCTTTATAGTATTTATCTTGAGTTAGGACATGAAGTGTTTGAAGAGAAAATTAAAAGACCTATAGAACTTTATTTGCATGCTAATAGCAATGTTGTTAGTATGAATTCTTTGGACACCATTATTGCTAATGCTATGGAAAAGTCTAAGCTTGGGGAAGCTAGTCCTTATGAAAATGATCTTTTTAGTCCCCCAAGCACGAAGGAGAAAATTTACTTTGATGATACTATGCCTCCAATAAATGATGATTACAATGATGAATATGATATTTTCAGTCTACCTACTATTGAGGAGAAAATTAATTATGATTACAATATGCCTCCTATATTTGATGATTATGGTGATGAGAATAATAATGATAGCTATTTTGTTGAACTTGCTCCCACTACAATTAATAAGAATGACTATGCTTATGTGGAGAGTATTAATTCTTTTATGCATGTGGCTCATGATAAAGATGTTTTATGTGATAGTTATATTGTTAATTTTATTCATCATGCTACTAAAAGTTATTATGAGAGTGGGAAATATGATTTTATGTATCTCAATAATATTAAGATTCCCTTCTTTATGGTGAAAGTTTTGAAGTTGCACTTGTTTTGCTTTCCTATGCTTGTTGCTTTGTGCTTTCATGACTTGTTTCTTTACAAGATTCCTATGGATAGGAAGTGGGTTAGACTTAAATGTGTTCTGCATTTGCTTCTTGATGCTCTCTTTTAATTCAATTCATATTTCCTATGTGAGCATCTTCTCAAACTATCATGCCTAACTTAAAGGCGCTAAAGAAAAGTACTTATTGGGAGATAACCCAAAAGTTTTACATGAGTCTTGGAAACCGCTTCTTATCCTTTTTATTTGCTTTTTTGTGCCAAGAGTAACCTCTAATGAGAGAGAAGTAATGCGTGGGAAAGTTGCCGTCCCGAAACAGATTTTTGTTCTTCACCGTAAAAATTCATGTAAAATCTCTGTACGTCCTTTTGAGGCATGCATTTTTGTGCTTCTGCCCCAGGTTGTTATCTAACTTTCGCTAGTTCAATACTTTTTGATTTTAGCAACATAAGTTTTTTGAAAAAATTCGTCTTTACCTACTGGTTTGTTTTGACAAATTTCTGCCATTATTTGCATTTGCTTTTTGTTGGTTCCTTTTTGAGTTCTTTTGGGGAATTGAGCTTTTTGAGGGAAGTGCTACAGTAGCTAGTGTTTTAATGGAAGTTTTATTGGTGTTAGAACTGAACCCAAAGACCTATTATCTTAAGTGCACTAATGTTGCTAATAAAGATTGTGTTAAGTTTTGTATGAAGGAAAAATTTCAGGTGTATGGAAGGAATGAGTAATGAGATGAAGGATGGACTAAAGCTCAAGCTTGGATATGCCACACGTGTCACCCCAAGAAATATCCAAGAAGTACAAGTGTCAAAGCTTGGGGATGCCCAAGGCATCCCCTTCTTCATCAATAAAAATCCCAGGTTTCTTCCAAACACTTCATTTTTATTATTTCATGCACAGTTGTGTTGTTCTTGGAGCATCTTACTTTTTGTTTTTGTTTTGGTTTTTAGTTTGCTTGGTTTGCTTAGTTTGCTGAATAAATTTGTTGGACCCCCTATTTCATACATTGGTTTTCAAATAGTTTGGTTTGGTTTGGAAAAGAGTAGGAAAAGTTCATGCTTAAGTGGTAAAAGGAGCTTGTTTTTTACTGTGGCCTATGCTTTGTCATGCCATGCTTGATATTGTTTTGTCTTTATGCTTTGTATTCTTTGCTGTAGCATGACTTGTTATAAACAATTGAGATTGCTTAATGTGCCTTGGATGAATCATGCGTTGTTTTAGCATATTAAAGCATAGTATAGTGGTATTCTCCTTTGATGCTTTATTTGGGTTGACTTGGCGCATGCTCACACCATGTTATGACTATCCCAAGTCACCATAGCCTTGATGATCCTTTAGTTTTAAACTTGTAGTATCACTTTATGCTTGATCAATGATGTTTTGTCGCTCTGCATGATTATGGCCATTATTGCTCTCTTAGTTTGTCGCTCCCAGTCTTTTGCTAGCCTCCGCAACCAAGTATGAGTTCCACTCATGCATCCAACTCCTAAAACCAAGTTATTCCAAAGAGTCCACCATACCTACCTACTAGCTTATGTTATTCCAAGTATATTCATGTTTTTGTGTACCTTCCAAATTAAACTTGTTATGAGAAAACTAGTGATTAAAGCTCTCACGAACTTGATGGCACACTTTACTTTTCTTGCCCTTAATAAACTTGAACCATTGTGTCTTCTATGTTGTATATGCTTGCACTTATTTGTTGGGGATTAGCAGAACCATGCTATCATGGGGAACGCTTTCAACATTGCACTACCTAGTTGATATCATACTCTTTTGTATATGGATGTCGTCGGTGTGAAATGAAAGGGGAGCTTGTAAGTCCATGGAGTTATGTATATGTGTTAGAGAAATGCCTGGGCCGCTGGTCTAATCCATGCTGACATGGTGGAAACACAAGCGTAACCATAATGAGCTGTCTACGAAGCATTCTTCTTATAAAAAAGAGTCCTATATCGAGAAAAAAAGAAAAGAAAAAAAAAAGATTATGAAAGAGGAAGAGAAAAAAGCACCATATTCCCATGGTAAATAAGAAGATTGTTGAGATGCTCGTTATGCCTTGCCTTGTCATTTTGATATGGGGATTCTTCCGTATCATCGGGCAAGGGGTACCCCGTTGGCGGTTCTCTATGATACACATGTACTTACAATGACAAGAACTTACCGGTGACTAAACTTGAGTAGCATGAGGAGCAGCCCTCGTATTCAAGGGACATGAGATTTCTAACTTATACTTCGTCAAGCATGTACACCATAGTTTGTTCACTTTAACCTTAATCACTTCAAGATGCTTATGATAGGGGCAATGAGAGCTGAAAGCTATAAGTACCATAATTTTTGGAAGCTCTTTATGAGACTTGAATCCCTGCTTCCTTCTATGGAGGCCTTTCTTCCACTTATATATTGAGTCTACACCTTCTATCTTTATGTACCTACTTTGAGAGCATAGTGGCCATTCTTAGTCTATGTGAATTGTCCCAAGACTTGTTGATTGATGCATAACTTTGATATTGCTTGCTTTAAACTATTTGTATCTAGTCACTCTTATGAACTTTGAAGGTGTCCTATGCATTTATATTTGCTAGTCTATGAGGGACAAGCTGAATGCCATTATGCTATGTTTTCTTTATGTGAAACAAACAAACGTCTTGCAAAGCATTGTTATTCATGAATCTTTTGTTTGTGCCTTTTCATGTTGCAACATAGTTTCTTTGTCTTATTGCTAGAACTTTGTCTTTCATGCTATGTTGAAGTACTTTGATCCTAGCTATCAATGATTTACAAATACTTTGATCAAGTTTATGATAGTGCATGTCACCTCAAAAAATATTCTTTGTTTTTATCACTTACCTACTCGAGGACGAGCAGCAGTTAAGCTTGGGGATGTTGATATGTTGCTAACGTATCTATAATTTTTGATGTTCCATGCTTGTTTTATATCTACTTTCTTATGTTTTGTCCACACTTTGGAGTACTTTTATGCATTTTATGGGACTAACCTATTAACAAGATGCCATAGTGCCAGTTGCCTGTTTTCTACTGTTTTTGGTTCTAGAAAGTCAGAAAATGAATATTCTCGGAATTGGACGGGATAAAAGCCAAAGTCGATATTTTACCGGAAGACTCACGGAGCCAGAAGACGAGACGGAGAGGGGCCACAGGGCGGCCACACCATGTGGTGGCGTGGGCTAGCCCTGGCTGCGCCACCCGGTGGTGTGGGCCCCCTGGCCGCCCACCGACCTTGCCTCTTCGCCTATAAGATGCCTCCCGATGCAAAAACCCTAAGGAGTTGAGCCTCCAGCCACGAAAAGTTCTGCAGCGCCACCGCCACCGAAGGGGAGATTCGGGGGACAGAAAGTCTCTCTTCTGGCACCCTGCCGGGACGGGGAAGTGCCCCCGGAGTCATCTCCATCGATCTCCTCCACCATCTCCATCACCGTTGTTGATTCCCATGATGATGAGGGAGTAGTTCTCTCTCGAGGCTAAGGGTTCTACCGGTAGCTATGTGTTCATCTATCTCTCTATGCATGATCATATTGTGATCATGAGCTTGTAATCTATAGATCTACCTTGCTACTCAAGTGCTTTAATAGATCTCTACTCTCCCCATGTGTGTGAAAGTGATAGCGTGCACACCATGGTGGCACTTAGGCTAGAGATTACAAATACTTGTTATGAGTTATATTTGGAGTTGGATGTCTCTATGAAATTATGGTGTTTGTTGGAACCATCTAGTGCTCAAGGTGATAGTGTGGGGTTATCTAGATGGGAAAGGCTTACTTTGAGGTGTTCTGTTATAGCCCTACCATTGATTAGAGTGTCCAATCGGAGAGTAGTTAAGAGTATTATCATAAAGAGATGATATTTATATGAGAGTGTTCACTAGTGAAAGTATGATCCCTAGGCCTTATTTCTAAGCACTGAAAACACCGTTTGCAATTAGATATGTTACATGTTTGCTTGCTTCCATCTTTATTTCAGTTTGCCTTTAGTCTCTTCCACGCCATCAAGCTATTTTCTATCACCGTTACCACTTATAAATATCTATACCACTTGTATTTCACTATCTCTTCGCCGAACTAGTGCACCTATACACCTGACAAGTGTATTGGGTGTGTTGGGGACACAAGAGACTTCTTGTATCTTGATTGCAGGGTTGCTTGAGAGGGAATACTATTGACCACTTCCTCCCTGAGTTCGATAAACCATGGGTGATCCACTTAAGGGAAAACTTGCTGCTGTTCTACAAACGTCTGCACTTGGAGGCCCAACAACTGTCTACAAGAATATAAGTGCGTAGACATTAGCCTCCAAAGTCCTAACAGCATCCGATAAGGGGTTAACCTTCTTATCTTCATCTAGTAGCAATTTTTGGCCTGAAAGCTCTACACATACCACAAAGGGAGGAGGATGATAAGGACAGAGATGCAATGAAAACAAGAAAATAAACTTCCTTTTTTCGACAAGCAAAGACTTACGAGTCAGGGAAGCGTTAAGAGTCTCCAAGCGCTTTTGAAGTTTTTAATCTCGGATAGCGGCTTGTCTGGTTCTCTCCTCAACATCTATGCTGGCCTTCTGTTTGGCGTCTTCCAAAGCTTTTTCAGTAACTAGAAGTTTTGCCTCCAGATTGTCGGCACGCTTGAACGCCTCGTCCCGGATAACTTCAGATTCCTTGACAGTAACTGAAGAAACCAAAAAAGTACCAAAAAGTCAATAAAATAGGAGGAAGTATAATAAAATAGCAGAGGATGGAAATATACCTTTCAGGCCCTCAGTTTCATTCTGGATCTTCATGAAATGAGAGTCCATATCAACCATCTCACGCATCAAAGGCTGCAAAAAGGACATCAGGAAAATACAAGGAAAAGAGGGTCCATAGTAAAATCAAAAGACACGGATGTACTTACATCTTGCATATCCACCTCGACAGGGCTCTCAGATATCATCATGCCTTTGCTAGTCGATTTTCTTTTCTTCTACGGTGGGGGCTTCGGCAAAGCAGCAACATCCATCTGGATAAGTGGATCCACAGAAGACGCGAGCAAATCTTTTGGATCCCTAGTAGAAAGAGAAAAATAAGTGCCAAGAGGGGTCAAGGGCGGGTCTTTTGCATCATCACCACTACAAAAGCAAGAACAAAGAATAAGGAAGCATCAACAGATGAGTCACCCGACAAAAAGGTAAAGAGGAGACAAGTTCTTACGAAGATACGTCCTACACAAAGCGGAATAGATTCTCCTAGTAAGGAGCCAACGATAATGGAACGGCACCCGAAGGTTTCGAGGCCGTAGAATCAGCTGAATCTTCAATGGTTTCCACGGCGTCCGGACGTTTCTGTTTTTCACCAACAGGCACAACACGGAAATCCTTGGAACGAGCCGATGGAAGCGACGACGTCCTTGATGAAGATTCCGTGGCAGATGTCTCTATATCCTCATCAGCGGTAGTCCCAGTCAATGGAAGATCATCGGAAGCAGAAGGACTGGCAGGAATCTAACCGCTCTCAAGAAGAGGAGGAAGGCAGGACTAATGATCATGGTCCTGCACAAACAAGAAAATCAGCAATCACAAAGGGGAACAATTGCAAAAGATAGATAAGCAAGGAGCAAAAGAGGAAATGAATTTACCTCAGGAAGACAGTTCTTCTTACCAAAGGGCTCAACACGATAATCCGAAGGAACCACACTTTTCGCTGTCAGGGTCGTGAAATTACGAACCCTTTTTTCATAAACCTTGAGGGACAGATCATCCCGAGAAATCCTCGTGGAATCCTTCTTGTCGGTATATGCCCGCATACCAGAGAGTCGGGCCTGTAGGGGCTGCACGCGAATCCGCAAGAAGTACGCTAGAATTTGAAGACCCGACAATTCCTTGCCAATTTCATGCCAAAGCTTTGAAATACGGTCAAGAAAGGGTTGGATCTCTACCATTTCTTTGGCAGTAGGGCGCTGATCCCAGGAGTCAAGTTTGCGGCAAGTTTTCTTCGGGTTAAAGGGGGCTAACCCGAAAGGCTGACCCTTGACAGATTGATCCTTGATGTAAAACCACTTGGTTTTCCACCCTTGGAAGGAATTAGCACGCTTGAAATCAAAGTAATCTACATCAGAGCGAATTGAGAAAATGGCGCCACCAACGTCATGGACAATGGTGTCGATGGCATTGTAGCAAACATAAAAGAAATACTTCCATAGGCCCCAATGGGGATGAATCCCGAGAAATCATTTACAGAGAGTAACAAAGAAAAAAACATGGAGAATAGAGTTCGACGTGAGCTGATACAGCTGCATGCCATACACGAAAAGGAGACCACGAAGAAATTCGTGGACAGGAAGATAAAGGCCACGAAAAAGAAAGGAGAGGAACATTACCCTCCAGCCTGGTTTAGGGATTAGAGAAGCTTCGTCCCAGGAAGCTTGAAGGAGCCCTCCATCAGATGGCCGTCGTTCCACGCCTCGCGTAGCTGCCGTGTCGTGCACTTGGAAGGATCCCATCCGACGGCCCTCTTCCTGGTGGCCTTGGCAGTCATGGAAGAAGTTCCCACCTTACTTTTTTGCATGGTGATGAAGGAGCGACGCTAGCGCAAAGCCGAAGTTCGCAAGAAGGATGGAGGAAGGCAAGGGTGCAAGGAGGAAGATGAAGTTAGGAAGAACAAGGTAAAAGGGGTAAAAGAAGTCACCTTCCCCTTATAAAGAGCAAAGCGATACAGCTTGGACCGTTCGATGTAAAATCGAATCGTCCAAAGGACACATGATGATGACACGTGTCCACAGATTACGCAAAGTAAAATATCTCAAGAAGTTATTACTTCGGTAAAAACGGAGAACATCACACGTCGCCTCGATCTTCATGCAAAAAAGGGGGACATCTAGTCTGAAAACTCCGCTGAATACGCCACCACGTGTCATCATTACTGCAGCATGGGCCCACGCTTGACACGTCTCGTCACAAGCATATCTTTCGAGAATTAAGCAGTGTAAAATTCATCATCAATGATGTCACAGCAAAAAACGGTTCAGTGGAAAGGATACACACCCGAAGACAAATAGAGAGTCGAAGTAAATCCCTCCATGAAAAATATTGAGACTACAATCAAAAAAGAAAATTTCGACTGTAGCCTCGGGGGCTACTCCTATCGAGAGCGCTGGTCGCGAACCCGACAAATATTTGAGGAAAACATTAACATCATATTTAAAGATTTCCGAGCCTATGTCCTAACGCATACATCCGAACATAGCCTCGGGGGTTACTCCTATCAGGAGCGCAGATGCACGCCTGATAAAAGAAAAACAAAAATCTCCTATCAGGAGGTGTATATGAAGCAAAAATCAAGCATCCGACAAAAAATAATCTCGGATCGCAACCAAATGTAATAAAAATCCGAATGCCATGTTCAAAAACATGAAGGTAAGACCCCAGGATTCATCATATGTGTCCTGGTAATCGCACAAGAATGCGCTCTGCCAGTATTATATCTGTATCTATGATACAATGAAAAATCCCGACGGACGCGTTGGGTACCCGATAAAATGAAACTGAAATTCAGTATTCGATAAGACCTCAGCGGCCCGAACTGAATTACGCTAGTAATAAATCCCGAGTTCAGGCATGGGGACTTGAATTTGATGTAGGACAACCTTGCTTTTGTCCAGGAGCAATTAACTAATTCCCGATCCATCGGATCCATCAGGCTCATTGTACAAAATACCTATAAAACTTAAAAATAGTAAAAAACAAAGAAAAAGAACTAAAACATACCCTTGAGACTCAACCCGAATCTACGGTTCGGGTAGAGTCTCGGGGGCTACTGACATAGGTACGATTACTCGGATCCCTATGATTTGTTACTTAGGGCCTGTAGAAAGGCTTACAGCCCGTGAAGAGTCAAGATGAAGATCCGAAGGAGCAATCAACAAATATTATAGTTGTATTAGGAAAGAGGAATAAAGACCGACATCGAGTTGGTATTGTATCATGTAATCTATCCGTATATAGATTGGAGACCCGTCCTATTATATAAAGGACGGGAGAAGCCTTGGAAAAGCACCGAACAATCCCCAAGCGATTTGTAACAGAGCGATTCTCTCAATATTCAGGTGACTTTGACTCCATTGTTTTCCTGACATCTGACGAAATCTCCAGCATTCTATTTTCTGCAAAACCATAAGTCCTTCTTCATGGACATTGCCAAGGTTTCCCCTCGTCAGGCACCATTGCCCATCACATGGTGCAACAGATAAGCATGAACAAGTCACGACAGTCGATAAACTCATCCTTTTCCTCCTTAGTTGCACTATCATCGGGAGAATCTCCTTGTGGTTCTGATAGTGAGTAGAGTACGTCATTTTTGGTGAGGAGTTCCCTTAAGCATAGGTACAAGTCTATGAAGTTGGACCCATCTAACTCAAGATCCCCATCTCTCAAAAAAGTTCCATAGTTGAAATTCATAGGTTTGATTGCCATGATCTACAAGGACATTTGCACAGACATAAGCCTAAGTTCATAATCTGAGTTCAAGTTTTATAATCAAATTATTAAATGATATCCACTGAAACTGTCATCCCTAAGATTTTTTCGGTGATTACACTATCCATATTCACTATATCATCACCAATCGTCACGGCCTTTGATATAGTTGCAATGGTGGACAACACTATGTCAATCACATCATTCATGTGACTCGTGCTCGATCTTTCGATCTTTTCATGTTCCTAGGCCATGTCTGTACATGCTAGGCTCACCAACTCAACCTAAGTGTACTCGTGGTGCATACATGGCTTGCACCCACCGTATGCCAATATCGATATGTCTAGCACCCGATCGTCACAACCTGCTTGATAATGATGGACTTTATTGGTGATGCACACTTTAGGAAGAACACTATAATTGGTATTTAACTAGGGATCATATTACCATTTTACTATCGCGTATCTAATACAACTAAGCAAAATAAGATGTATAAAAGATTAACATCACATGCAATTCATAATGTGTGATATGATATGGTCCTTCATGTCTTGCGCCTTGATCACCATCATACGCCCACTAGCATGACGCTAAGTCCACGACGCTGCCAGCTGGTCGTCCATCATGATCCACTACTACTATAGTATAGTAACAACATATAAACTACTTTACATCATGATCACAGCACGCAGGCCGTAAGAATAGAACAAACAACCTTGTGGCTCCTACATGTTGCTTTACATGAAAGTACATTTCATACAACAATATAAAATGACCATATCACATCACTTGCCCTGCTTTATATCTTGCATGTTTTACGTGGTTGTTGGGCTTACGAGATAGAACCATTCATACCTACGTACTTCAACCACAATAATGATCAAATAGTTGTCTCCACTATCCCCCTTTTGGGTCCCTCCTTTGCAAATGCCACATCAACTACTGTCAGAGAGACAGACACACGCTGGCCAATTATACGTTACAAGCCGTATGTCGAGCGTAGAACCAGTCTCGTGTAAGCTTACGGGTAAGGTCGGTCCTGGCCGCTTCATATCACAGTGCCACGATATGAACAAGTACACGTGTGAGGGTAACAACTAGACATTCAATGCCATATTCAACATGTGTTCTACCCGTACTAGCATAACTACGCATATATTATCTCTAATACCACTAAAGGGGTTCGTAGCATAAAATATTCCTAGCTAACACAACTCCACTTTCCTATCTATGAGTTAATGAAGTAACGGGAATGGAGGTCTCGGTGACATATCCTTGTAGACCGGAAGCATTTTACGTCCCATGGGGAACATGAGTGAAGTAGTCAAACTCATAGCCGACCTCAAGGTCGCGAAGCTCCTTGCAAGTCACCCCAGATCCTTGCACGACAACCCAGGTGCCACCAGTGGTAGCACCTCCATGATTTCACACACGTCTGATGTACGACAATGACTCTCGTTCAACTTAATCTAGCCGGGAAGAAGTATACCCTCTTGAAATGGGATCCAATAGACGGTATACCGGGGTGGTGTCGTCTCCCACATGCGCATTTCTTCTTGGAACCGCACTCGCGAGGTTTAATGGAGAGATAGAGAGGAGAAATTCCCTAAGGAAAATGCCTTAGGAAAATCCCCAATTTTAATTGTTGTATTTAATCCATCATGTTGCCCTCTATATATAGGAGAAAAGGAATGGCAATGTGGGACTAAAGGAGGGAGGCGGCACGGCGTCCAAGGAGGCGACAGCCGGCCGGTTAGGCCCCGCGCACACGCGGCCCAAGGTGGTGGCAGTGGTTGGTCGGGGTGGGCCCCACATGCCCTGCCCACCCGCCCCACCCAGCGGCCCAGCCGGTGGGAGTCCTAGACATGGTGGCAGCTGCCCTTTGGGTGGCCTCCCTCTTGGGCCCTTTTCCCTTTGGGGAATTTGGCCGAAGAGTGGAAGGTTTGCCCCAAATTTAATTTTAGATATTTTTTATTGTTAATTTCAGAAACTCCTTTTTGATCACTCTGAATGACTTCGGACTTTACCCGAAACACTTTCGGTTTTCTCTCATCGTTCCATCGGTGATCCCAACACTTCCATAATGATCTTAGAACATCGTAATACCCTTAAGTGTGTTACCCTATAGTTCTGGAATGTCATAGACATGATCGATAACTCTCTCATATCAATGATTAATAGCGGGACAGGGATGCCGATAATGATCCCCATGCATTCCACGATTGCTTTGTCATTTGAACCATAAACTCCATATCCAATTCCTTTTGTTTCTTTGATACATGACTTGTTTGAGATTTGATCTTTAGTATCAACATACCAATCTCGTTATCGACAAGTCTACTTAACTTGTTATCGTGATACCGTATCCCCATGACCTAGTCATACACTTCAACTTATTAGATACAATGTCACCGAGTGAGCCCAGTGTATCTTCCTATTACGCAGGTGAAAAATCCCGGTCTTGATGCATACGCCTCAACGTGTTCCTCTGGAATACCCAACATGCACCTTTATGACCACCATGTTATGGTGTGATGGTTGATATAATCAAATTAGATGCAGGAGATAGTGGTTAAATATGATCTCATGGTTTGAGGATAATGTTACTTCATTTCTTATTATTGCAACTATAAGCCATGTGAATTTGATCATGTTGCAATAATTATATGGGTAATGTTCATCATATCATTCTCTAATGATATGGCCTCATTGTCAACTGGCATAAATGCTCCATGATTAGGAATCCTTGATCATCGGTTGCCCAACGAACTAGTTATATAGAGGCTACTAGGAATTGTGATTTGTTTATGTACCACAGCTATATCAATGTTTCCACTTGATATAGTTATATCACAGTAAAAAACTATTATGAACTAATTGAGATATGATAATAAACCTATTTATTATTTGCCTCTAGCACATATCTCCTTCAGTTGTATATCGGCCAATCGGATCTGACGTGTTGTCAGAAGGAGAACTTGTCATCTCCTGAGCTAGATAAGAAGATTCATAAGCTTGACAAATGATGGTTCACTGTCGAAGCCCTCGCCGGTGGCACCATTCGATGCTAGCAAGAAAGTGTCCAAGGTAAAGGTCCCACATTTTCTTTGTCTTTGTCTTTTTCCTTATAGTAGTGCGATATATTTGGTTCTGATTTGTGTTCGGCTACAAAATTATAAGGTTAAGCCTTTGCTTCCGCTGTTTCCCGAGCAATTCGAAGTGGCAAAGGGTGACGAACCAGAGGAGTCGGACTCGACCGTTCTAGCCGCCAACACTTCTGACGAAGATAGCAACGAAGGCACCCAGAAGTGGAGTGATGATTCAGATGCTTCGACGCTGGAAGGACCTGCAGGACCTGACATATCTCCGAATGTGTTAGGGCCTATTATAGAAGTGCCACTTCAGGTTGCGTCGCTGGCGCCTACAACCAAAAAGTGCAAGACTCATGTGTTTTATCTTGACGAAATTAGCTCGTAAGTTTTCTTCATTGCTTCTTCATTGATGATTAAACTATTGTACTAGCTTGTAATGATTTTGGCATTTTTGCACCGATTTGTCACTTGGTGATGATGTCGAAGAGAAAGTGGAGGAAGGAGTCATAGAATCCAAGGCTGCATATCCGATGCTCTTATTGAGATTGCTAAGATAGCAAGTCCACATGACAACGGCAATTCCTCCGGCTCCTCCAAGCTTCAAAAGCACAAGAGGGTTGTCAAACAAGTTGCTCGGCTAGGTCCTTCGTCATCTGCTGATGATCATGTAAGTGCTCTGTTACTTGTTGAGTTTGCCTGTTGCTAGTGTCTCTCGCAAATCCCCCGAGTCATTTGTAGATGACTATAGTATCATACAACCATTCTTGCATGACATGGTTGAGATGGGACGCAGGTATGTTTGTATGGAGGCAGGGCGTGGCTAAATTCAGCGTAAGTGTCCCTTTGAAGTTTCTTGCGAGTGTAGTAGCATAACTTTCCTTCTGATGTTATTGTACTGGGCAGTCGAAAAGAATGACGCCTTGCTCCATGTTGAGGAGCTTTAGAAGAGTCTGGGCAGTCGAAAAGAATGACGCCTTGCTCCATGTTGAGGAGCTTTAGAAGAGTCTTGGTGCTGCCAAGAAAAGGAAAATAGCGCCAAGTACACACTCGACCAGTTCAAGGATGAAACCAAGCAGCATGAAGAGGAGCTCTTGGTTGCGACCCACTAAAACATGGAGTCGTGCCGCTGGTGCTAATAGACGCCGATGCACAGTCTTAATAGACGTGTTTGCGCTGGCGCAAAAAAAATCCGCTAGAGATAACTATGTGGGAATTCTGAAAAGGCGGCATTTTTTTGGCTTGGCACAACTTGATCCGCCGAGATAGCTCTTCCGCGGTAGAAAGGCGTGTACGCCACGTCCCATGTAGAGAGGAACTACGTACATGTCGTGACAACTATGAGACTACGGCACAATATGGTGCTGTCCTACGTAACCCGTACACGAGATAATTTTTAGTGCCCCCAATGATGCTTCTAGGTGCAGCAATTTAGCCAGCGGTTTTGATATTTAGGATTCCCCTAATTTGCACCAAATCACACATGATGATTTCAAATATCACAACACAAATTTGAATATATAGCATAACAGAGTATCCAACATATACATCGTAGCACTACAAAAGTCATCATAATCAGTTTTGACACATCCATCACACAAGTTTTAAAGAGAACTTTAAGTGTAATCGACTACACATGGATTAACTCAATCTTTGACCAGCAGGGAACCCATCTCATCCAGGATAACAAGTGTTATGATGAAGTGTTGATTGCTTGGTCTTCAGCTGTGTCTATGGCAAACTCCTGCTGAACAAGGAATAAAAAGAACTATAAATCACTTTGCCGCAAATAAGGAAATATGTGTAGTAGCATATATACTAGCTAAAAAACCAGACATACTTTTGTTCGATCCAAGAATATAAATAGGTCTACTCTTCGACCTAGGAGATCCTTCTGCCTTCGTGACCTACGAAGTCAGTAGATACACATGTGTCAGGATATGCGCATTTGTTAAATCTGGCGGCTGGGAGTCAATATTTACATACATTTGCAAATGGCCAAGCAATGTTGATGTTAAGAGCTTGACCCAACTTATTAACCTTTCAGAGTGGCCTAGGCACTTGCAGATGCTTTTCCACTACAACATCAACCAGGATCATGCAGTAATCCCCTAACGGTTGTCCATCATCCCATAGTGAATTCTTGTCTGTGCACTTTAGCTTTCCAAATGCAACTGTCCTATCACTTATCATGGATCACAAACCCACTCTTAATTCAATCTATAGGAAGTTAATGTAGCATCAACAACATATGTATTCCCGATAGCTAACATACATACAAAAGACATATACTTGAGTTGCGCAGTTAGTCGAACTCAAAGACTTGAGAACACCCACTTCATGGTGGTCTTCGGACTATAAAAGTGCAGAGGTCAACAATTGCAATGCATAACAGGATAATAGAAAGAAGTAAGTACTGAATTGTGCAATGATCACGTGCGACAACAGATGAACCTACAACCGCATGAAAACTGGAGGCCTAGAATGACCACTTCCTAATTTCTTCTTCTTGGAACTATTTTCACCAACAGATGAACCTACAACTCCCTTCGAAGCAACAATAGCAGGTGGGGGTTAGCCTCAGCAGCATCTAAAGGGGTGGTTATAGCAGCATCTAGAGGGGTAGTTATAGCAGCATCCACATCATCTAGAGGTGTACCAGCAGCAGCACCCCCATATGGAGTTGTACCACCACCAGCATCAACACCATATAGAGTTAGCACTTCAGTATCACCAACTGCTCCAGTTAGCACATCATCAACAAGAGTCGACAATAAAGGAGTAGCAGGAGTTTGAATTCTTCTAGTAGCTGCCATAGTACAAGCTAGCATCGAACGAGGAAAAGTTTCAACACTTTTAAGACTTGATGTGATAGTAATTACAACACCACGAGGAGGTAGAGCATAGTGAGGTGCCACTTCAGAAATTCTGATATCTATGGTATCAGAAAGTGCCACATCTAGGATAGGCTGCACAGCTTGAGACATTCTTCGAAGAGGTGATTGCACACTAGCTTCTGGTCTAGTAGTGTTTTGCCCTACTATGCAAGATTGGTTAGCAAAAATTTCATGATTATCCAACTTCTTATGCATTGCGTTTATTATTTCTTCCCAGGCATCCAACCTGGCGATAAGGACAACGTTCGTTAACCTAAGCTCACAGTTCTCCTCTAATATTCTTGCACACCTCGCAAATGTTCTTGCAATCTCAACCGCCTTGAAGGCATGAGGGAACAACCTTAATCCACGAACTCTACCTCTTGTATCTTTTGGAAAGGCACGGACATAAAGGTCACCTTCTTCAATATCTTTGTACTCAAGGCCTAGATCAAGAAGAAGTTCTCTTTGTGTATTGGCCTAGCATATTTTTTACTAGCATTAGTACTAGCATTAACCATCACATACATACACCATATGTTAGAATGTAGTGAATAATAACTTACAGTATTTCTCTCGGTCACTTCATCAACATGTATGTTGTCTTTAGTCATGTGTGTGGCTCTGTATAGTCCAACTCTTATAATTGGACGCTTATGAGATTTCTCCTAATCAAAGATGCACACATTCAGATATAGGATATGAAGCAAAGAAAATGGATACCAAGTATACGTAGACAACTTAGATGCTACTCACCCTATGTACCTCGCCCTGGCAAAACTCCTTGATCCAGAAGTATGACGGACATTTGTTTGATTGGCACAATTTTTAGGATTTTTTCAAGCTTTCTCCTTGGTGGAATCCAAGCTCCAATACTCACACAACGCTGCCCAATCAGTGTGTGACATTCTATCTCCACAACCATTTGCAACGTTCTCCTCAACAGTCAAAGAAGATCTATAATACATCTTCTTTAGCATGCTTTTGAAATCATACCATTTTTCCGAGCTGACCTCATTATCCAATCTTTACACAAAGGATGAATATCGTAATATTTCTACAGTTTGAGAAGCATGTGTTAGGATAATAAGACTGATGTAAAATAGCAAGAAGGGTTAATAGAGAAAATTTGTGATTACATTCAGTACGTCACTCAACTTCTGGTTCTTATAAGCTTTTCTCCCGTATGTAAACCTAAAGGATATGTCACTTTTTTCCAGGTAGGCAATATAGTTGGTAAAGTTGGTCGTAGCAAGTCCACAAGACTGGCCTAGTTTGTTGAATTTGACGAAAATTTTGAACCTCCTATTATTCTTTGTTATTGACCTTATCTTAGTCATGTTCCTCCCATTCATCACTTGCACTACATGCATCAAGGATGCAGACATGTGACATGGGGTAGGAAGCTATGTTATGTGCACTAAAATTTAGCTAACACTATAGCTAAAATTCATCTAGTACTGTTACTAAAATTCAATTAGCACTATAACTAAAATTTAGCTAGCAAAATGAACAAAATACAGCTAAAACTATGACTAAAATTCGGTTAGCACTAATATGGACTAAAATTTAGATTGCACATTGTACCTTCGTTTCCTCTTCATTTGCCTCTGCCCATGCCTCTTCCTCTTCCTCATTATTAGTGCCACTTTCATGGTTAGTCAACGACCTTGAAGTCGAACCTCTCACGCCTGAAGTTATGAGGCTTGCCAAAATTACATCCAGGGAAATCTTGCCTAGGGGAGGAGTGGTTTCCATGGGACGATGCTGTGGAAGGTAGTTTCGGATGGTTCGAGGCCTGTCAGGTTGATGTTCATGGCATGAAATGTGTTGGCGAAGATGAGGTTGATGTCGCTGCCCTATCCATGAAGACCTTGCTCATCTCTTAGACACCAATCCGAGCTCCAAGTGCTAGGGCGACATGGACTAATCGTGGAACTTGACGCTGATGGTCAGATTTGTCCTAAGTGATGCATGATTTGGATCCGCTGAGGTACTCGTGGATGGTTGGTGGAGAAGTGACGGGCATGTTCACCGCTCGAGAGATCACTTTCTGGCTCATGTTGGAGGGACGTCCTTTCTGGATCATGTTCATGCTTCCTAAGGCATGTGGGTACCGCTCGTTCCCATTATTTTGTGTCATCGCGTTCATGGGTGGAGGTGCGCCCACAGCTGGTAGCGGGGGTGGTGGAGGTGCTCCATATGCTATGGGGCCTACTTTGCATATATCTAGTATGTTGAATTTTGTTGCAACTGTGCGTAGGCATCTTGGATCTTCTGGAAGTGACGACAGTCCTTGAGGAGGTGGATAGATTTCCACTTGCCATCTTTATTGTCGATGTAGAAGTGAATGTTACATGGGATCGGCAAGACATGCATAGGGGATGGTCCGTCTTTGCGGGGGCGGCGTTGCCACCCACGTGTTGTCCCGTTGGTATTTTTTCGTCGCGGTAGCCACTTCTATGATTTCCATCATCACGCTTTTCATTGTAGCCATCCGCAACCATATCAACTCCGTCGTTGTCCTCGTAGCCACGCATTTTGCACTTTCCTCGGCGGTAACACCTGCGACTGTGGTTGTCCTCATCATCCGAGCGTGTGCGGGTATTGTGGACAGCGTCTTCCCATCCACCTAGCGGTTGACGATGTCCATCAAGTGATCGATGGTTCTTGGCTAGGTGCGTCCTAGCTCCTCCTTGAGCTCTCGCTTGCGTACGTCACTGTTGAAAATGTCGATTGCTCGCTGCTGAGAGATGTCTTTCGCGGAGTTCTTGATGATGGACCAACACTTGATGTACGAGCGAAGGGACTTGCCGGATCGTTGCGTGCACGCCCGGAGCTCCTCGATGGATGCAGACGTCTATACGTGCCCTTAAAGTTTCAGACGAAGTTGTATACCAGTTACTCCCAACTATGGATCGATCTCAAATGAAGGCTATTAAGCCAGGCACGTGCAGAGCCTTCAATTGTAGTTATAGGCACTGCATAGCCATGTTTTTTGTCCCAGTGTGGCACATGATGAATTGTAGGTGGTCGTCTAGCCATGTCTTTGGTTCCTGGAGTCCGTCAAATTTCGGATTTTCCAAAGGTAGCTTGAAGCCTTTCGGCGTTTCCCGCGGCAACAACCATTAGCTTGCAAGCGTAAATAATCAGAAGCTCACAGGTGTCAACAACCTTGAAACTGTGACTGTTTTTTTGTTTCCATTTTTTTTACTAGTGGCATGCGAAAAATAGGGTACGCCACTAGTGGCGAGCCAAAAAATTGGGGCACGACACTAACTAGCGCCATGTGTGTATTCTCTTCCCGCATGGCCGCATGTCCAGGCTCATGTCCAAAACCTTACTTAGCTTTTGACATGACCTAATCAAGGTTGTGAATCCCCCTCCCGTGAAATCGAATATGGTAGCAAGTGCCCGAGAGCTTCTCAACAACGAAGAAATCTTCGAAGGACATGATGTTGACAACACAATGGGGATGGAGAGGAAGAGGGGAAGTCTTAAGATTGCATCCTAGTGGAGTTCCTGCTTAGTGCACACCATACCACGCCGCCTGCCAGCGTGGTAGGAAGGGCCACGAGCTCGGCAAGATTTTCGTCCTTCTCCCTCCGCACGTGAGCTGGAGGGTGGACCTTTTCTGCAACTTTGTGCATATTGGCAAAGTCGCAGATTAGGCTTGGTGTCGACACAAACATGATAAGGAAACTGTTGGGGAATTGCAAGTTTTTAAATAAAACTTTTAAGAGGAGTCAAACTTTTGGCTTTCTTTTCTTTCGTACTTAAGAACCTTAAAGTTTTATGTTGGTTGTTCCGTTATCTTTTGATAGTGGAACCACCGGGTACCACTATATGAAGGAAGACCTTTGGGAAGGTCCGTCCGCGATCGAACAACGATCCTACGTCCGACACGTACAGCTATGAGAGTTTGTCGGGCAATCGTACGCGGCAATAGGGAAGCGCACGCTCGGGGATGCGCTCCGCAGCTGATGAGTGGCAGCATGTGGGACACAGAGTAATCATGCATGGCGTCTCTATATCTTTTCCTTTTTTTATCTTTTTGTGATTGATCGTTTTAGGGCTCGACTTCATATCAAAGCAAGGCGTCTTAGACGCATAATTTTTTTATAAATATCTTGAAGGAGTGCATTGGTCGTAGCGGCCGTTTGCCGTTTCTCCAATTTATCGTAACGCGTTCTATGGCTCGACTTTGCCTCGAATCAAGGCGCCTGCGGCGCATCAAAGTATAGAAGTACAAGTGTACTAAGAGACAAAGTACACGGAAGTACAAGTGTACTAAGAGGCAAAGTACACGGAAGTACAAATTATGGCGATCCAAAGCATGCTAAAGTATAATTATGCTCACAAACAAAGTATAGCGAAAGTAGACCATACTCAAATGTCGAAATACATGAAAGCACAACTCTACTCAAAGCCGAAGTACGCGAAAGTATAAACGTACTAAGAATCAAAGTACGCAGGATAACAACTGTACTAAGAGACAAAGTACATGACAATACACGTATATAGAGATCCAAAGTACGTGAAAGTATAATTATGCTCACAGATAAAGTACACAAAGAGAATGAGGTCTAGCACTCTGAAATACCATCGAGAAAGAGCATACTATACATAAAGTCGAAATATATGAAAGTATAACTCTACTTAAAGCCGAACTACACAAAAGTACAATCGTACTAAGAGTCGAAGTATGTGGACAACAAGTGTACTAAGGGGCAAATTACACAGAAGTATAAATATATGGAGAAGCAAAGTATGCGGAACACCACTAAAAGAGAAAGTACACAGATATTTTGTTTTAGACTAACGATTCAATTTATACTCTCACGCTGTGTATCTCCCTCTCTCTTATCCTAATTCTATTTTGCTTCTAATTGCGATACTTGGCAAGCATGAGTCCCACCAAGAGGACAGTGTGAAAGAGAAGACGTTGGTTGACGCGATGACGACACACGGGTAGGGTGGCATGCGGCACCCGCATAACGACCCGCGAAGCAAAATATAGGCAAAATAAGGTCTCAAAAGTTAGTAAAATTAGAAAATGTTTAGTGAAAAAGTTGTGCCGCAACCCGCCCCGCTTGACACCCTACACACGGGACATACCTTTGCAAAGATCCGTCTTTTGTTTAAAGGATTCCGCGGTCGCGTGGGATTTTTTTTTTCAAACTGAGCCGTTTTCCCTAGCTTCACTGCACTCTTTTTCTAGAATCACTGGCCCGTCCGTGAAAGGCTGTTGCTTATCCTTCATGGACGTAAGAGCCCAGTAAAACATGCTTGCTCTTAGCGCTATAGCCCCATTGGAGCGGGCTAGGACATGCGCTCCAGGCCTTTAACTCTACTGGGCCTAGCCATGGTATCTCCCAGCCTTTACTCCGAAAATAAAATCCATGGCAGCCTAGCCTAATGCAGATATTAATTACCTCAGTCAGCAACAGAAAAAATCAACACAATACTAGCACCGAGTGGAAGAGCGCGTGTACCGGCCGTCGCTGGAATGCGATCCATCGAGATGTACGCCACGAGTACGCAGATGGTACACTGCACACAAACACTGGAGGCTGGAACATGATCTGCTGGTCTGAACCCACTGCCTTGAGATACTAGCACCCTGCACACCTACTCATTATTGACCCATCAGCGGTCTGCGCCTGCGCCTGCGCCTGCGCGCGTACAAACACGCACCATATATATAGGCAGGCACCGCACAGTACCTTGTACCATGCCAGTTACCAGCGTACTAGAGCCATTGCTAAACTAGCATCGGTCTCTCTCCCTTCCTTCCTTGCCATTAATGGCCAGTAGAGTAGTACGGTGCGTACTCGATTGATGGATGGATTCCTCGCTGCTCGGCTGCTCGCATCCATTGCATCGATCGCAGTCGCAGCAGCATCTATTATCGAGTATCGAGGGCTTTGTGTGCCGATCGAGCATTCATATTTTCCAAGAAGCATTCGCGTGAGGTACGGCCGCGGGTTGACATATCGATCCGGCGAGCTGAGCTACGGAGCGAGCACGACATGACTGGCTCTGGCATACGTACATTACAGCCGGCTCTGAATCGTGTGTCGCTGGCCTACGTACATGCCAGGAGCATTATTAAAACGTTTATTATGCATATAGTATGTGTTCGTGGCGGAGGCAGCATATACGTTCATAACCAGCCGTAGCTTGTACAAAAATACAGTACATCCCTCTTCACTTATGTATGTACGCCTTTTCGAATTCATCTTTACGAAAGTATACGGAGGGAGTCCTTTGGTCTCGGAGGCCTGGCGGACCACGACCTCTCGTCAACGGGAGATTTTCCGTTCTTCTTTTATATTGTTTTCAGTGTTATCTTCGGGATGTGAGAGTTCGCTACGTTCTAAAGTTAGAATAAGGTCCTCGCCGCTCTATTCTCGCTCCGGTGGTGCATGTAGCGTGGACGGACGGCGCGTGGATACGTTTGTCCGGCGGATCTTCTGGGATCTGGTCCATTTTCGTGTTCGGTGGTTTGTTTTTAGGCCAGTCTCTTCTGATCTAAGGTTATCATCATTAGCAAATGGTTGCTGCTCTGGTGCGTTAGTCCTTTGTGGCCTTAGCACGACGACTTTCCGTCTGTCTACTACAACAAGCTCCAGTACGACAGGTTTGCTGGGTCCTGTGATAAGGTGGCGAGCATGGTGGCACGCCTTTGCCTCGCGCTAGTGTCTGTAGTTCTCGCTAGGTGGTCCAATGATCTATCTGTAATTTTTGTTACTTTGATGTTTTTACTGATGTCGATGATTATTAACATATTGGTGGAATTTAAAAAAAGCACAGAGGGAGTAATCTATGCGCGCCCGTGTCCGGTGCAAGCGCACGACGGAGAAAACGAAATGAATATTGGTTACAATAATAAGCCGTGGGTGGTCCCATGCATCTACTGTTTGCACGGAGACTCGGAGAGTGAGGGAATTTCCTCTCGTATATTGAAATGAAATCTCTCAAACGGCACTGCTATACGTACGATAAATTTTATATGATTCCTGTAAGATCTGGTAGCGATCTTGCCTTGGCACGGCGGGGCAACAACCAGTTAGGCTTGGTTTGGGACTTTGGGTGGTAAAAGGATCGGCCCTGCTCTCATGTTGGTAGGCCCCACCTCTTAATAAAAAATCAAAATCATAATACTGGGTTCTAGAAAATTTCAAAAACAAATCAAGATGCCTTCAGCACATACATAGAAACTATTAATTGAAAATAAATGTATGTTTCACGCTACACTAAACAAGGAAATTGTGGGTCTGGGTATCACGTTTTCAAATCTCTAAAAAATATCATATTTTGTTTCTGTCGTGTAGCCTATAATAAAAAGTGTAGCCTATAGTAAAAAGAATTTCGCATTGACGATTTTACACTCTTGTAGGATATATCATTAAAAAAGTTTAGAATTGTTTAAAAAGCTTTTAAATATGATCTAGCACTGCAAAATTGAGCCCTGCGTGACCCTCCCAGGGAGCAAAAAAGTTCTACCAGACTTCAAAATCAACCGTACATCAACGGATCAACAAGCGGGCACGATGGAGATCAAAACAGGGGAACACGTGACCAGCATGAGCGACGCCGAGGGATCCAGATCGCCAGAGGCGAAAGGCGAGCGACGTGTCATCAATCGCTTGATTCGTCGGCGAGAGGAACGACGGAGCTCAAACATGGGGGACGGGGACCGAACAGGGGGCGCATGACCAGGGTGAGCGGGCTGAGGGATCCAAATCACGAGTGGTGCGTCGTCAACCACTTGCTCCGCCGACGAGAGGAACGACGGAGCTCGCCCGGGGCAGAGGATTTATCAGCAGTTTCCTGGGAATGCTACCAGGACGAAATTCGTCTATCCAAAGCTAAAAGTCGCCAAAAAGTGGTCTCAGTGGGAAACTAGTGGAGATGATGTGACTCATGGACAGATTTTAGGGTCCAGTTGTATTACGGGCTTGGTTTTGGGCTGTACTCACGGGCAAGAGGATTTATTAGCACGTAAGTAGCACAATTGTCCAAGACCCGTTTCAAAAAAGTAACTAGCACAATGTGGAGGAGTGTCGTATGGAAATCGGACGGGAAATGTCGTGTGTGAAGCAGTTTCGTCTCTCAAAAGTACGCCCCTGCGGAGAAGAACTCTCCCGAGTTGGAGCACTGTTTCTCGAGCGTCTGCTGGAGCAATGCTATACATACGACACAGCTGTAAGGTTGTTTTTGTACGACACCACACATCGGAGCAATGCTGGGCCACATGTCAGAATTTGAACCATGCATGGCAAAGTTAGGCCACGGTCTTGTCGTACAAGGATCGTAACAAAATTGTCGTACGCAGAGTCTTTTCCCGTCTGCTGATGCGCTACCTACTGCTTATTGATTGCTCGCTGATCACGATGAACATGCCATGATGGAGTTGATGACTGATGGGACGAGACATGTCAACCCGCGGCCGTACCCCACGCGCCTGCTCATACCATATTCAAAAAATTGCTAACTGAACTGTAGCGCGCGCTTGCACGCACGGATGCATGTGCTACTAATATATTCCATGACATCCATCTCCTCCATACAGTACGTACCCTATGTGCGTGCACGTAGTAGTAGTAGGTCATCCATTTTGCCAGCCGCGTACATCGGACGGCGGATGCGTCGACCCTCGGCCCTGCGTACGTACGTGCTTCACGCGGCCTTGTTAACTTAGTACTACTAGCTGCAAGCATGCACTCGTACTCCCTCCGATCCATATTACTTGTCTTGAAAATAGACGTATCTAGACATGTTTTAATGCTAGATACTCCTTTCGTTTAGAAATATAAGATGTTTTAGTTTTATGAATCGAATGTATCTAGACGTCTTCTAGTGTATAGGTTCGTAGAGGTTTGAAGTGAATCTATATACTAAAAGAGATCTAGATATACTCCTTTCATAAAGCTAAAACAACTTATATTTCTAAACAGAGGGAGTACATCCATTCCCGCGGCAATTAATATGGATAGCAGGGAGTAGTACCAATGTACTACTAGTATTGTACACTCGAAGACGCTGTTGATTGACTCGAGGCGACAAACGCGTCAGGCTCGATCGCGGCGCGCGCTTGGCTCCATCGATCCGGCCGGCCTGGCGGTACGAGCGCTCGTCGCCGTTCGACTCGCCCGCCGACGCCACGTACGTCGCCCGGAGGAACCGGCAGCGCGATGCATGCAGCGTGGGGAAGGCGACGACGGCGGTGTCCGTGTGTAGCGGATTGGACGTCGCAGCTGCGCGCGCGGGCGTGCGGTCCCGGCTCGCCACGTACGTACTGCCGCTGGCGTACTACTACTACTGCTGTCCCATCCGTCTCCTGTATTCATTCAGAACAGGGCAGGAGCTGGTGCGCTCCTCTGTCAAGTTTAATTTTCCCGCGCTTAAATCTCGCGCCACCGTAATTTCCGCTGCCGGGGCTGTCTGAATTTCGCTCGTTTCTTTCGCACGGCCGGACCGGTCCAGCAGATTTCACAGGAGGGCTACACTACACCGACAATGGTACTACTGAGATCGAGCCGGTTTCCCTCGCACCAGCAAGTCGTACAGCAAACCTAGCTGCTAGTACTTACCATTACCAAGTACGAACTTCCATCGACCCATCCATCCCAGCTTCAATTCCACAAACTCGTACTGCTAGGTAGTACGTGTTCCTTTCGATATTGTGCTAGTAGCTAGCCGTGCGATCAATTAACTACTGCCCCTGACAGGGGATCGCAATACACTCACTGCCTAATAAACCAGCTTCGTTAGATAGATAGCTAGCCAGGCAGGCACGCGCAGCAGGCTAACCGAACTGCTTCCGCTTGCGAGACAGGCTACCTCACAAGAGCTAGCGCAGATCGGGCAGCTAGCACGTACTGTACTACGTTTGGTCAAAGATACTCCTCCAGGTCCTCCTCCTCCGAGTGTTGTTTAGTCTGATCGGTCCTCTATCTAATGCAGTTGGTTATATGATTGCTTGTCTATTGGCTACACTACGAATTACGGAACTGTTACAAAATTGTCAGGGTGTGCTGGCAATCTCCAAACCGCCTGAACTTCCGGACGCGATCGATTGACCAGAAATGTTTACGCACATGCTCAATTAATCAGCTCGTCGAGCAGACATATACTCTCTCCCAAAATAAGTGATGTGGGTTTGTCTAGATTCGAATATATCTAGACACGTTTTAGTATATAGGTACATGCGAATTTAGACAAATTCAAGTCACTTATTTTAGTAGAACGGAGGGAGTATAAAAAAACAAAGCATGGCTCGGACGTGTTCTTAGCTCTGAGGATTGTTTAACCTTATCCCCTACTCTGCTGCACGAGAGTCGTCTGTTAATGGCGCCAAACTGACCCTCGATTCAGTGGTAGTGCTCTGAAGGTGCAGCTGGACCGACGGAATGCCCAAACGTGTGCAGAGCACGGATGTGGGTGGCCTGGTGCGCTGCATCTCGATATGGTTTGAATCTGACTAGTTGGATTTGGACAAATGTAGGCCATTTCTCCCCTTCTTTCTGCCTGCTCCAAAGGTGCGGCGCATTTGTTTAGGGTAGGTACAGAGCACAGTGCCTCCTCTGCCGCGAGAATTTGAATAGGGCCCCCAACCCAACTCAAGGAAAAAGGCCTGCACAAACGCCGGCCATGTAGAACGAGAGAAACAGGGTGAAACCAAAATGTAGCCTAATCAATTGCTTTGGACTATTTTACTAGTCCATGGTCTCCTTCCGATCATTGCTTTGGACTATTTTACTAGTCCATGGCCTCTTACTATTTTACAAGTTTTTCTCATACCCATCTACCTCTCTCGCTCTGTTTCTTTGTTTCTTCCTGGCTGTGAACAAGGTGACGATAGGCTGGAGAGGATGAGATGAGCTGAATGGTTTCTGGCCTAAATGATCCATGCGTGCTCTCTCCCCTCATCTTTAGGTGGCTTGTCTCTGTTCACCACACATGATTAAAACGCCAAGGAAGCAATGATCTGAGTGGTGTAGAGGCCCCCCAAGCTAGCTAGCTATCTAGCCAAACCTTTTGCCCTCGCCATCTACCATCTGCATCTCCACGTCCCAACTCACTTTCTGCTTATTACCATCATCTCCACTGCATGATCCTGTATATATGCACGAGAGACTAAAATTCAGGGACAGACAACTAGAGCAATCTGTCCTTACATTCAGGGTCTTGACAGGGTTACCCCATGTTCTAGCGTTAATAACATCTCCAATTCCCCCCGCAAAAAAAAAAAAAAAAATAATAATAACATCTCCAATTTTATCCACAGGGTTTAGGATCATGTTGGGGGCTTAGTTTCTGGACTACCACTACTAACTTGTTTTCGGCCTAATCCTGTCAAGTCGTTTTTCAGTCCCCACTGCTCGCTGGACAAACAGCCGGGACAAACATTTATCAGTATCAAATGTGTTGAGATGATGTGATATGTCTGTGGGGAGTGGGGACAGTTAACACTGGAAAGGGATATTAAAATTACTACATCTACCCTCCTTTGACGCCGCCTCATGTTACTTTCCACTATCGTTTTTTCTAAGACACCCTATTTATCTTTTGGACATCGCATCAGGGTGTGGATCACAACTTGGGGAGGCAGGAAAACATACTAATTCCTTTTTTTTGGGGTTGCAGTGATAAGCTAGACTAGCTGATCCAGTTTATTGCAAGTTAGGTGTGATTGGAGGAACATTCTTTCTTGTACTATAGTGGAGGAGCAACGCAAGTAATGTATTGTAAACACGTGGCGCGTTTTGAGGGGAATGCCCTCTCAAAGTATGCTTTACATCCCTGTCACTTGCGCATTAAGACACGTACTTAATCCAACCTCTCCCGTGACGTGTCCCTCAATGCTACCATAGGAGCATTTTTTAATCCGGGCACCATCAAGCCAAAAGCAAATGGTAGCACACACTACATGTCTTAAAAATACAAAGATAATTGTCATGCGCTTGGACTTGGCAGGTTATCACGATGCATCTATCCTTGTGGGTTTCCTTTGGAAGCTAGCCAGGTAGGTTCAATATAATTTTGCAGGAAACGCTACCATATGCACTAGCTAGCTAGTAGTACTAGCACAAAATGGTCAAAGAGCTAGCTAGCCAGCCATTGGTCTTCATCTCTTGGATCTAGTAGATGTCCTAACTGAGGATCAACTTAAATGTAGCACGAGATAAGACTTATCTCTTTCCTCTCCCCTCCCACCCTCCTCCCGTTGAGAGTCGAAAAAGCGGTGCCGGGCAGATCCCGAGCTGCTCGCGGCGGCGTTGCCGGCCGGCGAGGGCGAAGGAGATGCGCCGGATTAGATTTAGGTAGTAGTGGTAGGTTGTTTTCCCCCGTCGTGGGTGAGTGTGGGAGTAGAGCACCAGGCCCTGCCGGCCGGCTTGGGTGCGTGCCGATGTTTCTTCCCACCTTCGCACTCCTCTGGTGGCAGGAGGTGTCGTGGGCGGTGGCGAGGGCGTCGGAGATCTCCGCCAATAAGGTCTGGCTATGGAGCTTTACCGTTCTGGCATTTGGGCGCGATGCTAGGCGGGTGCCACGAGATCTCATCGAGCTGCTTCCGAGGTGGAAGATGGCGGCGGTGGTGATCTCTGCAAGCTTCTTCAATAAGCGTCTGGACCTCTTCCTAGACGGAGCCTTTCTTCTCCTCTTGTCCCTGGCCGGCCGTGGCGGCGGGACGATGGGGAGCTGTCTGGCTGTCGCTTGGACGAGGATGGGGAGGCCTGTGGCGGCGGGCCTCGATTCTGCAGATCTTGAGCTCTCCAAGCGGCACCAGTGGGCAGCCGCTATCCATGGCCATAGGGCTGGCCGAATCTGGCTGGGCGCAGTCCCCAGCAGCTACTTCCTCCACAGGGAGGATCTCCTCCGTCGTCGTCTTGGCGATTCTCGCCTTTGCAGGCCCAAGTGGTTTCGTCCCCGGTGCATGCAGAGGTGGCCAGGTGCGGCGGCGCCTCGTCGGCGGTCAAGGGCTTGATTGCTTTCAGGCAATCGTTTGTAGGGTGCTTAGTGCAAGTTTTCAAGGTCCATGTGTAATTTTCATCTTCTTTAGGGCCTTACCCGCAAAATGTACCCACCGCTGTTGACTTAATGCAGAATCTGGGACCTTCCGGTCCCTTCCCAGTTCAAAAAAAAAAAACTTAAATGTAGCACTATGGTCAGGCCCTGACTATGGTATCCTCATGGGGATGCATGTGAAAGCAACAAGTATATGTAGCCTTTCTCGGACTATACTAATTAATCCCTCTTGATGAGAACTATACAAATTAAAGGGATTTCTTGGAAATGAGGTCCCTAACTTTAGCATCAACCTCTTAAAGGCAAACTAGGAGGGTGGGCTAATTCATTGATAATCATATTAGTGAGCAAGAAAGACACGCATTAGCTAAACCTAAGCATCATGGAAAAGTGAGGGTGGGCAAATTGCTAATGATATTAGTGACCAAAGACACATATTAGCCAAACCTAAGCATCATGAAAGCAAAGCTCCGCGTTTTGTTATGCTAAAGGGCGCGGGGAGTCCTTGCTTTAGCGTTGCTTCCTCCACAAATTTGGTTCCAACACACCCAACCACTGGCTTCCTAGTCCCTACAAAGAGGAAATTAAAGACCCCAAGCACCACTACATTAATTAGATGGTGGAGAAAACTAAAATGGTTGTTTGTGATCAAAAGGTTAAGACAAAAAAAAAGAATATTTCAACATATAGATGTATATCATTTTTCTAATGCGGGCGAGTAAATAAATCTCACTTAATCGGAAAATAATGTGGGGCAAGTAGGAAAACAGAATATGGTGAATTAAAGATACTCCACACTAGCGTATACTTGAGCAAAGGCAAAAAAAAAAAAAAACTAACTCGACCTAGTCCATAGAAAAGTTGAGTACTCTCCACCCTAAAAAGGATGTTGATAATTTTGTCTAAAAATTAGGATATATGTCGATACTATTTAGTATATATATATACACATCTAGATTTAAATAAATTTGCTACATTCTTCTTGAGACGAAGGGAGTACGTTCCCTCGGTACTTTTTCGGACAATGCTCTCATGAGCAGAGAAACCGTTATAGGCGCCGATCGTTAGTAGCGGAGGCGACCACCTATGACTGTGGAGGAAGGGTTCGTGGCGAGGATATGGCGGTCATCAAGCTCAGCGACAATGATGCGCCGAGCACCATTAACGAGGCCCTGATCGTCACAGATGAGGGGGCACGAGGAGGACGCAGATGTAGAGCCTGACGAGTTGCGTGGCACGAATGTGAGGGTGCCAACAATGGCGTACAACTCTCATACATCTCACCGCCGACTCGTGACCCTCACGCGCAGCGGTGAGAGCGCGTCAACTGCTCTCGCCGCAATTCTAATTAGAATTAAATTAGTTTGTAGCGTTTTGAAGTTGTTGTAGTAATAAATTGTAAGATTTAAATATAATATCTCTTAAGATTTGAATAAAATCCGCCAATTTAAATTAAAGTCGCCTATAATTGAATGGCTTGAAGCCCATCCGCTGATTCAACACTACCGTGTCATTCGATCTACCTCCCTCCCATACACGTCTTTCGATCTGCCTCGTACCAACATCGCCCGCCACAGTTGCCGCGACGTGCTAGCGGCGTGTAGATGGAACGATTATAGTGCATATAACTGGTAGCGTGCGACGGCTGAACGCTTCAGGTACATGTCGCAAGCGGTTGCACGCTTAACAGTGTCGCCGTATTAGTAGCGTCGCAGGCGGTTGCACGCTTAACAGTGTCGCCGTATTAGTAGCGTCGCAAGCGGTTGCACGCTTAACAGTGTCGCCGTATTAGTAGCGTCGCAAGCGGTTGCACGCTTAACAGTGTCGCCGTATTAGTAGCGTCGTGGTGATTGCCCATAGCTAACCCCGATTTTCCAACGCCGCCAATGAGTCTTTTTTACTAGTGTCTCTAAGTACATGTTAATTAAATTTCGCTGTGAAACTTTTATGTTACCATCCTCATGAAAATTAGCATGCGCACATTCCGGTTTAATGGAGCCCAAAGTGCACAATAACGCGAATGCTAAGGAGCAATGGACATCACCATCGGTGGTAAAGCGGCGATGCATCTTCATGTCCGCTCACAAAAGGAACTAAACTATGTACTCTCTCACAAAAGGAAAGCAGGGAAACCATGGAGAGGGCGATGCTTGGCGCATTAGCACAATAGCACTGCTTGCTTCTCTTGATTTTTCTTCTTCTCCTTCCAATCCGTATTACGTACCCACATGTGTTTGATTCACATTCCCGTACCGAAAGAACGCAAAAGCGTTCATTTTCTTCATATAAAAGAAATACTTAGAACATCACCTGAACTTGCAGTCGGAAGCTTAAATTAGATCCGGGGCATTAGGATATGTGGAAGCAGTGTTCTGTCCTTGTCGTGGGTGTGGCGGCCACAGCCCACAGGGGAGGGCGGCGTACCGGGATTGGTGGAACTGACGTGGGGGCAAAGGTGCCACGTGTCTGGATGGGAGTGGGCCGCTGGAGCATCGCACGTGGAGGCATCTGCAACCGTCCAGGGGCGTCGCTGTCGTCGACCGGGAACGGGACGACCGACGGATTTCTAGGAGGAAGAAGAGGATGAGGTAATCATGCATCGCATGGTGCATCAAGGCAAAGAGCGAGCTGATCGAGTCACACGGATCACCTCTAGCTGGCCGTGCGTGCGTCGTGTCACATGCGTACCGTCGACCGGAGTCTGCCGACGGATGAAAACGACGGGTCCTTGCTTGCCGCTGCCTCACATGTGTACGTACGGTACGTGCGTGATGCGTCGTCCTTGTTTGGAGGCGCCGAGGTACCGTACAAGGCGCGCACGCATGGCACGTACATGCATGCGTGCCACCCATACGGCCGGCCACACTGCCTTCTCTTCTTCTACTCCCTCGCGCTGCTAGTCGCTGACAGCTGCTAGTCTCCTCAAATTCCTTGAACACTGCAAGTGCATTGAGTTCAACCTTCTTTTGCTTAAGCTCAACTTCCATGTTCTTGAGCTCAAAGAAGGACTTAATTTTTCCGCTTTTTTCCGGCGTTCTCTCCCTCTTCCCTTTTGACGGTTGACACCCCCTTCACGGCGATCAACCCTTGAATGTCTCTTGCAACGCAAGCTTTGCATCTTGCTAAGAAGTTTTCTTCCCCTAGGCTAGCTGGCCGGCCCAACCCACCAAGCTTGGGTGGCCTCTTCCAAATCCATGAAAGATTAAAGACCTCGAAGATTTGTTAGTTTCTTTTAGACTTTATTTTGTAATCGATGGAGTCAGCTTATGTATCTCTACCATGTACTATTTGTTAATTTAAATATAACGTGGTATTGATTGTCAAAAAAAAAGTTACGATCTTCTAGAACACACATGCATTACGGTTAAATGGAGCCCAGAGCGCGTAATGACGTGAATGCTCAGAGCAGTGGACATCAACATCGGTGGCAAAGCGGCATGCATCTCCGTGTCTGCCCACCGAAGGGAATTAAACTAAGGAAATATACCCTCAGATCAAGTACGTACACATGAAGACATGAGGGATTTAATCAACACCAATGTCCGCTCTTAATCAAATGCCTTGCAAGGGACGCATCGAGTAATCTGCCCAGTGATTGGCGGCAAAAGGAAAGGGAGAAAGTAGTACGGGACAAATTAAGCGACCATGGATCGATATATGCTGGCCCGATAGCATTGGCATAACTTGTCTTTTCTTGTTCCGGTTCTTCTCCTCCCAAAGTCCGAATCCGTATTATCCATCTGTTTGATTCAAATTCGCTGGACCGAAAGAACACAAAGGATAGACAAATAATTATATAGAGCATCACCGAAATTAACGTCCACTCAACGAAGCTTTCCATAATTAGATCCGGATAGGATAATAGGCCTTCATAATGGGTGTTTTTTAGCGCGTTTCATAAAAGTAATTAAAACTTAAGAAACAACAATTACAACATTGTTTCTTAGATGGTGTCTCACTGTTTCTTAGTGGTGTTGTATTTAATAATTTTAGTCTCATACATGTGCGTATAATTGGTCTAGCCAAGTTTTTTTTCCTATGATACCCTCTGCATGCCATGCATATTTCCTAGTCATGCATGCGGTCATGGATTGGCGTTAATTGACTGCCTTCATTAATAGCACCAGTTGGAAGAGATTGGTATCACGGTTTCCATCAAATATCTCCTTCAATTAGGCCTTTCACAATGGGGTACTACTTCTGTTCGGGATTATAGGTCCGGGAAGCTTTTTTATATTTTTTGAGATTATAAGGGTTATCTTATTTATTAGTCTCTTTCGTCCAATGCATTTTCTTCTTTTTCTCCCACTTCTCTCATGCATGTAAAACGATTGGTGCATGCAAAGAATAATGAGAGAGAGTTATGGAGTGCCTTGGTATTAGCAACTTGGCTCTTAGGACAAATAATCCCGAACAGAGGTAGTATATCTTAGCACGTCATTCTAGGAAAAATAAATGGTTAAGATACAACTTCTTCGATGCATTGTTTTTTAAGTGGTGTCTCTACATTTAATGATTTAGATGACATGCATGCATTTGATTGGCCTAACCATGGTTTTTTGCCTATGGTTTTGTGCAAGAGGTGTTTCTTAGCTAAGATACAACCAGGGGCGGGCCCACTCCAATTCAAGGGTATTTAAGTGAATACCCAAAGAAATTGACCAAAAACTAGTTATACGTACTACATATCAGATATATGAATGAAAAAAGAGAAAATAGAAGAGAAGGCAATGTATTCAACAATTCAGCCTAGCAGCCTACCTGCCTTCTCCTTGCTCCCTACTCTAAGTGGGCTAAATTGGTAAAGGCCCATTAGATCGATCGATCGCATCAGGCAGGCAAGTAGGCGAGTAGCGATAGACACAAACTCTGTTCGTGACGCCGCTCTTCCCCAATTCCCATCGATCGGAACTGCCCTAGAACGAGACCTAGACGGGATCGGTAAAGGCGACGGCGGAGTACCAGTATCCCGACGCCGCCGACGAGGTAATCTTCATTCTTCGAACCTCGAATCGCCTACCATCTCCTCGTCCCCTGCCTGACCACTAGACCGCCTGCAGCAGTGCAGACTGCTCCTGGACGAGGACGTCCGCGGCGGCGCGGCTGCGCTTCCTGCTGCTGTTGATTGGTTTTTCGTTACCGATGGCAGACCACCGCTCCTACTCGCTTCCGTAGTTTCCCTGCTCCGGCTGATCGAATCGTTCAGTTCCCGATCGTAGTGGATTGAGGTACCGTATTACATAGAATTTCAATAAAATTCACATATAGTTTGTCTGAAATTCTGAAGAACTATTTTTTTTTCTTTTTCAGATTGTATCGCTTACTTTTGGACTGAAAGATGAAGAGAAAGAATGGTCCTACTGTAGATTTAAAGGCATTCTTGGAAAGAGCTGCTTCAAAGAAGAGGCAAACTGAAAATCAAAGCAATCAATTGCAATTGGTGGTATTTCAAGGACAGAGTGACAGTGGGACAAACATGCCATCCGAACCTGAAGTACAGATACCAGATACAGAGAGAGCAGCTAGCATGAAGCCAGATATTGGTGGAACATCAGAAGATAATGAATCCGATGATGAATCTGGTGATGAATATGATGATGATGGCAATTATGACATTGAGCATGATCCTGGATTGAGGACTCCTATCTCAGGATATGCTGTCAATGACCAAGATTCAGTTAGACGGGCATACATTGCACTAGGGCCATGTCGACCAAAGATGAAGAAGGAGGATTTTCCCCAACATATGTGTGGAGGTATGCGTCGCTTCCAACCAAAGTGGTTTGATGAGTTCAAATGGCTTGAGTACAGTGTAGATAGAGATGGTGCATATTGCTTTGTTTGCTATTTATTCAAAGATACCAATAAATTTACTGGTGGAGATAGCTTTGTCAATGGAGGGTTCAGAAATTGGAACATGAAAGCTAGATTTCATAAGCATGCAGGTGAAATCAATAGTGCTAATTCTGAAGCTGAAGAGAAACATAATATGTTCATAACACCTAAAGCATCCATCAGTCCATTGCCTCAAGCAATGCACAATTCAAGGCTCAGTATCTGGCTCGCTTGAAATGGTCACTTAAGTGCATAAGGTATATCTTGCGCCAGGGGTTGGCTTTTCGTGGTCATGATGAGTCAAGAGATTCAAAAAATAAAGGGAATTTCAAGGAACTTTTGCAATGGCTGGCAGGGAACTTTGAAGAAGTTAATAAGGTGGTTCTAGACAATGCTCCACATAATTGTCAAATGATAGACCACAAGATTCAGAAAGATCTCATTACTTGTTGTGCTCTTGAAACAACTAAATTTATCATCGAGGAACTTGGTGATGAGTGTTTTGCAATTCTTGCTGATGAATCTAGTGATGCATATCAACAAGAACAGTTGGCTCTTTGCTTGCGCTTCGTCAATAAATCAGGAGAGCCGGTTGAGCGTTTTCTTGGTCTCGTACAAGTTGAAGATACTAAATCATTGACTCTTAAAGAAGCAATTCAGTCGTTGCTTCTTAGATATCAGTTGCCCTTATCTAAGGTCTGTGGGCAGGGGTACGATGGAGCTAGCAACATGAAAGGTCACGTGAATGGTTTGAAAAAATTAATTATGGAAGATTCACCTTCTGCTTATTATGTTCATTGCTTTGCCCATCAGCTTCAACTAACCCTTATAGCTGTTGCTAAGGAGAATATTGACTGCCAATGGCTCTTTGGAAAACTATCATATTTGTTGAATGTCCTCGGGATGTCTTGTAAGAAGATCCGCATGCTTCGCATAGCTCAAGCTGAGTACATGATTCAAGCATTGAAATTGGGAGAAATTGAAAGTGGCCAAGGTTTGAATCAAGAGATGGGTTTATCAAGGCCAGGTGATACAAGGTGGGGATATCACCATAGAACTGTAATGCATGTTATGTCTTTGTATCCTGCAATCAAGAAAGTTCTCTTCAGGGTTGGGAAAGAAAGTAAGGGGGCTGAAGCTTTAGGAGCTCAAACCATGCTTGAAGTATTTGAGTCATTTGAATTTGTTTTCTTGTTGCACTTGATGAATGAAATATTTGGATACACAAATAGCTTTTGCAATGCTTTGCAAAGGAGGGATCAGGATATTGTCAATGCCATGGACCTTCTTGCGGATACAAAGGTAGAATTGTATATTTTGAGAGATGATGCTGGATGGAAGGAATTTCTTGATAATGTCACTTCTTTTTGTGTGAAGCACCATCTCAAAGTTGTTGACATGGATGGAAAGAACAAACCTATACAAAGAGCAAAGAGGTTCTATAAAGATGCCATTAATTACCACCGGTTTCATGCTGATATGTTTTTGGGTGTCATTGATAGGCAACTTCAGGAGCTTAATAGCAGATTTGATGAGGTAAACACAGAGTTACTTAGATGCATGGCAGCATTCAGTCCAACCAAGTCATTTGATGCTTTTAATGTTGAGAGCTTGGTTAAGCTTGTAGAGTTCTATCCTCAAGATTTTGAATTTGAAGAATTGGTCCAACTTCGTTTTCAGCTAAACCGCTATGTTAATGATGCGAGTAAGGATGAAAACTTCAAAATTTTGACAAGTCTAGCTGATCTGTCTATGATGCTTGTTAAAACAAATAGGGTCCTTCGGTATGACATTGTTTACAAACTTCTGAAATTGGTGCTAGTTCTGCCTGTTGCAACAGCTGGTGTTGAGAGGGTCTTTTCTTCGATGAACTTTATCAAAAACAAGCTCAGAAGTAAGATGGGCCAAAGGTTCTTGAATGGTTGCTTGGTTACATTCATTGAGAGGGATTTTTTATTGCAAGTTAAGGATGAGGACATCATCACTAGTTTTCAAGCCTTGAAAAATCGGAAAGTTAACATATAACTTGTAAGCTTTCTTTCCATTTTTGCTATTTTTTGTCCTCTAAATACTCCAGATGTTTTCTCTTTGTTACGTTGAATCTGGAACTTATATAAGTTGATAAAATTCATAATATGATATATTCTATGAGTCTGTGATATTATGCTCAAATTGTTTCATATCTTGTGGCATATCTTCTATCTATTCTACACTTATAACTGTGTGATGGTATAATCGTAGTATAAATGCCCAAAACTAGGCTTTAGACTATCAAAAAAAAAAATTGGCACCCTTAAAAATTTGAATACATAGTCTTGAAATCTTGGGCCCGCCACTGGATACAACCCCACTCTCTTTCCTCATTAACTATAGTGCCACATAGGCACAATGCCTAGGATACACCGCTAAGAGTCACCCATTGTGAAAGGCCTTAGCTGCTGCCTAGGTCCTGCTGCCGAGCCTAATAAGCTCAGTAAACCGGGACGAAAGGAGTAGTTTAACACCCTCTTTCTTCATTAAATGACATGCCACGTGGATACTACTCTAAGAAACACCTATTGTGAAAGGCCTAAGCACTACTCTCTCTTTTTTTTTCGCGAATCACTCCTCTCTCCTTGTTGATGCTGAGGCCACAACGGGATTGGTGGAGCGGACGTGGGGCCCAGAGGTGATGTCACTCAGGGGCGGAGACACGCCCAGGTCAAGAAGGGCCGTGGCCCTGGTCGCTGAGATACTCCTTACCTATTCTTCACGAACAAAAAAAAGTGACCCGTGGCATGGCGCAACCGCGCAGCCCAGGCCAGGCCCCGCTCGACCGACGACTCACGACCGCGAGCTTGCCTCAGATCATTCCCTCGAGGCCCCGCAGTCTTGCTCGTCTCGCCTGATCCCTAGGTCGCTGCGCCGCGCCTGCAGACGTCTGCGGCCACACGCCCACGCCGCGAGCCGCCATACCACCGGAGCCGAGCGGCGCGCCTCGCCACTGCTCGCTTGTTCTGCAGCGGGCGCTGCCTGCCTCTCGGAGACTCGGCCTCTCGCATGGCCGCCTCCGTCCCCAGGCCCGGCCGCCCGGCACCCTGCCTCTGTCCGGCGATGATTATTCCATCCTTGTTCCTTGGTAATCAGGTGGTAATTGACTCCTGATTCTAGCTGCCTTGCCAATTTGACACTTGAACATGGTTAATTTTTTGTTTAGAAATAGACCGGGAATTGGGGAATAGATTAGATAGAGAATTAGAGATAGTCAAATAGAGGATGAATAACTATGACTTATGTATATTCGAAATTGATTTCATGTTTCAGATAGAGAAGACGAAGAAATATTTTCCAGCGATCTCACGAGAGAATGAACCAATTCCCCGTCGTTTTCAATCATATAAGTCAGGTAGAGGAGTTTTATCTCGTCGTTTTGAATCGATGATTGACTATTTCATTTCATGAGTGTGTTTTTCTTATGAAATATTCTTGCTTTTTGAAGGTATTGATTCTTCTTCTATTACCAATGAGATTATGGGAGGCTCAGATGAACCAAACTAATGATTTGGTACTATCTTTTGTATTTCGTACTACTATTTCTAGCCTTTTAATAATCTATTATGTACGTTCTTCAATTGTTAATGATAAATTTAAAAATATATGTTCATGTTTGCTATCGTAGCAAAAAAAATGGTACTATTACGAGAGCTTTTTCAATAGTTTTTTTTTAGTTTAGATTTTGGCCCGGGGCTTGTTCCATTCTTGGCTCCACAACTGATGTCACTGGTTGTTGCAAGGCATTTGTCGAGGAACCCATTTGGAGGCATGCATCTGCAACCGTCCAGGCGGGTCTATGTCCTGTACCAGGTTGGATGATCGATGAAGAAGGGGGTGAAGGATGGAGTGCGTCAATACGGAGGACGGGCTTATAGAGACCGTTTATGATTTTTTTTTTAAATTGATATTTTAAAATTTTGAAAAAATTCTGAAAAAACTATTTAGATGTAGACAACGATGACTTCTAGCTGTGTGCAAAAAACAAATGCGAAATATTCTGTATTTCGGGCTGAGCAAAAATTACAAATTTCCAGATCTGAGGCAGTGGAGGAGTAAAAAATTCAAATTCTTCAAATTTATCAGAATTTGTTATTTTTGTGTAGGCTGGGATACAAACTATTTCACACTGAAATTTTGCAGAGCTGTAGATCAAGTCATTGTCAACATCTAGAATTTGTATTTCAGATTTTTTGGGAACTTTAAAATGTCAATTTTTAAAATATTCAAAAATGGGCTCCATGGAGCCCATCCACTAAAGCCATTTTTCGGTGAAGGGTGTGTCTTTTTTAACGGAGAATGGCCTTGAAAGGCCATGAAGCTTCATTAAAAAACGGCGGGTACACAATTACAAGGAGGCCCTCTAACTTCTATTGCACTGTAAAACCTAATATTTGATGTTGAGGCCTCCAACTTTGCCAAAAAAAACTAGCACAAAATATAGGAAAGCAATCAGGTGCTTGGGAGTCTTCTCCGCCGCTCGCCGGTGACCTCGGGGCCGAAGCCGTACCAAGGTCCGAGAGAAAGATGCTCGCGACGCTCTCATATCTGGCGCCGAACCGATTCCACCGTCCACCTCGACGCCTCTGGGGACGAATCACTTGGGGGCGAGAGAGATCAAGCTCCGGCGGAAGGTTTCGATAACAGCCTCCGCGATGGAGGTCGAAGATGGGCCGCCCTTTCGGCCAAAGGTCACGGAAGCGAACATGCCCGACGTGTGATCTGCACGAACAAGCAGCAGATGACCAGGAGCAGCTTCATAGCTCCTATGCCGCGGAGACCCTAGAACCACATCTAGAAGGTCTCCTCCACCTTCTCCCTCGCCTCCACGGCCGTCCGATATCAGGAGGACACCGTCGAGGCCATGAACCCTAGGGTGACGAAGGTGCTTATTAGGGGGGTGGACCACCGGAGGACCATCCGCTCGCTTCCACCTTGGAAGGAGAGCGACAGACTCCATGGTTGCCTTTCCAGCACCGCACCAGCGCACCGGAAGAGCAAAGCATCTCTGCATACCTCCAGATCTTGCCGTCATCCCCCTCGCCTCCATGGACGGCCAGAAAAAGGAGAAGCATCCAACCATCGGAGCAAAAAACCACAACATCCACGACTCGAGCTGCTCGAGATCTGGCTAGGAGATCCCGAAGCGCTACTCCTGACTACCGGCATCACGCCAAAACAGCTACTCCTACGCCTAGCCTACTCCGGTGCCGTTCCACCGCCATCCCTGGCCGGCAACGCCACGGGGAAGGCTTGGGATCGGCCCGGCCACTCATGCCCTCGGGGTACTCTCAGCGAGAGAGAAGGGGGGACACAGCTCCCTCCAAGCGTTGGTGGATCTAGGAGGTGAAGGGTGTTGGTGGGGAGGTAATCCTCATCGTGTGCATTAACCAAAACTCGTAGAGTCACGGATCACCTACATCTACATGGGTCGAACCTTAAAATGGAAAAGGCTTTTGATTGTAGGGAACGACCACCGATGGGTTAGTATGCATGTGGGATCGACGAGAAGAGGCATGCTAGATGAGGACAAGAATTGTACATGATTAGGTGAGGTAGTAGGATCAGCTCATAAATATCTTTTTTAGAAATTTAAAAATTATGAAAATAGTATACAACAAACTTACCGGTTGTATCTACAACTTCAAAAAAACATTAGCTCTAAACTTGATCTACATGGTCAGAAACAAAAAAGTTAAACTCTATTGTGAATAGTGCCAGTTGTAGGTGAATAGTATTTGACATTATTTACACCCTAATTTTATCGTTTTGGCTCTTTAAGTGTAGGCAAATTTGAAGCTGTAATTTTGGAGGGTTGCATATACCACACATATGATAGTTGTTATATTTTTCTGGAATATTTGAACATATTTTGTCGTTAAAAAAATGATCTCATATATTCTATCTAATTTTTTTATCCTACCCAAGTTGCACCCTGCTAGATGACATGAAGCCATATAGGTCGTACTCCCTCCGTTCTAAAATATAAGATGTTTTATATTTATTTTTTCTAAAACACATGTATCTAAGTGCCTTTTAGTGTGTAGGTTTAAAGGCGCCTAGATACATTAGTTTTAGAAAAAAAATACTATATTATCAACAAAGGGTGTATATGTCATTTTTTTACAGTTTTCTTAAACATGACCAAATAAGAGGTTGTGGCCGCATAATTCAAATAAATAGTTCAACATATAAATAATTCAAATAAAAGGACTACGTGTTTCCTATGTACACCCGCACATCGTCAACCAAATATCTCTGAAGTGCATTGTGGGTTGCCCGATCATGAATTTCATGATGTACATGGACAAACTCTTGGAATGTTGTCGTTCTGGCCCGAGGCTTGACCAACTCGTCATGTCTTCCCAATCATGTGCAAATATCATATCATCACGCTCAACCTTGACATTCATGTTTACCATGATCACACATGAAGTCATCACCTCGGTCATCCTCTTCATGGTCCATGTTCTACAAGATGCCGAACAATGGCCCAATGATCTTGGAGCATTCCAAATGCTGACTCCACATCCTTTCTACATGCCTCTTAATATCAAACCTACTCTCTTTCTCATCTTGAGAGAACAAGGCAGTAGCCTAGTGGTTGGGTCGCAGTTGGCGCATCCCAACGACCGGAGTTTGATCCCTGTCAGGGACAATTTTCCGGAATTCTCACGCCGACCCGCTTCTACTATATCGAAAAAGTGTCTAGTTTCTCCTAGCACTGTTTCATCTTTCTCATCTTGAGGTATGGGGATTGTATTTAGAAATGTGGACCACTCAGGATAGATATCATCGGTTAGACAACATCCCTTGTTGTATGGGTGGTTGTTGAGCACAAAGTTGACCCCTAGAGCATTGCCTTCTCCAAGCCTAGAAAACACACTCAAAGTGTGGAAGAACATTAATGCCATTGTGAGAAACTGTCATGCTAAAAAAGGAGTGTCAAATCCAAAGACCTTCTGATGTAACTGCCTTGACCATGATTGTGCACCATGAGAATGTCCTTTCAATTTCTCATGTGAAGCAAATGAACAATTTTTTCACTCACAATGCATGCAATCTATGATTTCTAAGCATCCCAGGAAACCATCTTGGCGTGTTGACCGACAATAGCCGGGCACTGTGTTCCATTGTTGGTTCTCTCAAGTAAACTTCGTTGAACACCTGAACAACTGCGCAACAAAACATGTGCATTGACTCCAGCCACGTGGTATCGCTCATGCGCAAGTACTCACCGGCGAGATCACCGGTAACTCCATAAGCCAACATCATAATAGTCGTAGTGCATTTTTGGTAGAAACTAAAGCCAAGCATACCAGTGGCATGTTTCACCATCCGGAAGTAATTATCGTAAGCCCTCACTCCTTGTAGAAGTCTCATAAACAAGGGCCTTCTCATCTAGAACCGTCGCCGTAACTGAGCTGGATTGTACAGCGCAATGGTGCGATGGAAGTTGTTGTTCTAGAGCTGGACATGGCCGACATACCTATTTTAATTCAATACTAGATATCGGAGCACAGAGGATGGCATGGGACGACCCACTTTGATGGCTTGGCCTGAGGCGGAGTTGGTAAGCATGATGACCACCTTATTCGTCTCAAAAATATAAAATGGGGATATATATTGAAATTCATTCTCCTCAAAATAGGCTTTCGCCCTGCTATATTAATATAGCATCCACATGATACAACTGTTGAGTAGTCCCACCGGATCGACAGACGATGATGACTAAAGCACAACAACGCCGGATCGACAAACGATGATGACTTGCAGCCGCTACATCCTCCAGAGTAGTCGCACCATGATCCTCACACTTCAATTTGCCGCGTACCAAGCATAACCTACAAGAAGGAAGGTGAAAATGACGACAGTACTGCCCGGACTGGTCCTAAAGTTTCCCTCGTGCTATGGTAGCGGGGAAGAGGAGCACCTGGCGCCCTTCATGAAGGATCACCCACACCCGAACGCGTCGGTGTCACAATGACATGATTTCTCCGACCCCAAGCAACCACATCACCGGGCAAACTATAGTGCTCCACCAATCTCGCCACCCACCAACATACGCCACCATAGTCCTGAACCCACCATCGCCGTATCACCATGGCAAACACCGCGATCTAGTCGGACTAAGAAGCATCCGTAAAGGAGTGGCAGAACCACAACCGTGCAAGAGGGAGCAACCTCCACCGCGACAACGGTAGCTGGCCAGATGCATCGGTAAGAGCACACCAGGCCATTGGATCCGGAGGGTGGTAGAAGCAGACACCTGGGGGACTTCCTCCACTGCTGGGGATGGGTGTCGACCGGATACGGTAGCCAGGGCACACCAGGCCGGGAAGGCCCAGCTCGGCCCCGGAGGACCCGTAAAGTCCCCACCGTCACGCTACTGCACGTAGACCACCGCCGCCACAACCCGCTTGGTCAGCACCATAGGCCCGGCCGGACCTAGGCGGGCCTGCAAAGCTTACACCGCCACGCTGCAGCATGCGAGACGTCGTCACTGCCGCCTCGTCACGAACCGATTGTCAGCCCCATCGGAGGCGGTGGGACCGAGCCTAGCCCACCCGGATCTAGATCGGGTCCAAAGGGCCCAGATCTAAGTCTAAGCCGACTAGGCACCGATTGAGCTCCCAACCACCGGCACCACCAACATGTAGCTCCACCACGCCACAGCCACCTAGCCGCCAACAGGGTCCCCGACGCCGCGCCAGACCGCTGCCGCCGATTCGCACCTCTAGGGTCTAGCCGCCCCCCGTGCCGTCCATCACCGAGAGGGGGAGGCCAGGGTGTCCGCCGCCACCGGCGCCACGCGGCCAAGGGTTGGGGCCGCACACCCGCAACGATGGAGGATGGGGGAGGGGGCGGGGTGCTAAGAAGCAACCGGAGAGTGGCGCAGCCCAGCCGGCATGGGCCGCAAAATGAGAGGAGGGGAGGGTCGCGAGAGCGTTTTTTCCACGCCGCAGATACCGGAATCTACATTTTTCATTGAAATTCATTCTTTCTCTTCTAATAAAGAGGAAAACTTTCGTAAACAGTATGTACGGTTAAATGCTACTCATTCGGGTCGAGTATGCCATGAGGCCCATGACGTGTGTGCGCCGCCATTGACTTCAGTGGTTCATTTTAATCAAGAATTGTGCGCGCTTCATTAATGGATAACTAGGTCAAAGCAAGATAAGGGGACAGTGATCAGAAGGAGTTCGCTGCACACCATCTTCGTCATCTTTTTTTTTTTGCAGAAAGGACTTCTAGCATTAAAATAAACATACGACAATACAAAGCACCACAAGAAAAACGAGAATTACAACGAAATCCTTGAGATGCCCTTCATCTTCAACCTCCAGACCGTTTCAACGGCGCATCGCTGCTGCTGCTCCTCCCTGAGCCAGCCTGACGTCGTTGGTTGTGGACGGGAAGTCACCGAACGGGTCTAGAAGACCACATCCGTCCTGGAGACGAAGAGGAAGAAGTAACCGTCGATGAAGCTCCTTGACGATCTGTACATCCCCACGGCCAGAGGAAATTCCCTTGATAGACACACTAATTGCCAAGATCCAAAGAGAATCAACAGATCTGGTGACGCTAACCATCACGGGCCCTTCGTCGCCACCACCTCGCCGATGCCGCTAGGAAGACAAAACCAAGAGAAAACAGACCTAAAAGAAAGTAAACGATGAATAGAATGGATCCAGACTCCTCTATCCGCCGGCGTGGTCGCCGAACGACAAGGAGGAGGAGGACCAGAAGGTTGGATCTGGGAGGACGGCGGATGGCGACGTGAAAAGGAAAGAAACGCGTTTTTCTTCGTCATCATTGGATTGAACCGCTAGTGATCTGCCAAGCCAACGCATAAATAAATCAGCTTTAGTATTTGAATTACCCAACGCATACCGCTAACTATAAACTAGTACTCCCTCTGATCCATATTAACATTCTCAATTTTGTCTACATATAAATGCATCTAGTCTAAATCCTTAACTAGGTACATCCGAATCTAGACAAAGTTGAGAACAATAATATGGGTAGGAGAAAGTAGTATAATTTCGCGTGCACGGTGTCAATTTTAAATGGACTTGAAGCCACAGGGCCGGCCGTCTTTAAAACTTCTGTTTTGTCCCTTCCCAATTGTTAAATACCGCCAGGAATGTTAATTCAGGTTTAATCATGTGGTACCAATAAACATACGCAGAAATTCAGGCGGCATCAGACCAGAAATACAGAAATCCCGGGCATGTCGAGATACTCAAATATTGATTGCACCGTATGTATGTCAAGCCAAAACCAGTACAACTGTGAAAACACAGTAAGGTTCAGGTGCTGACAAACTGGGGTCGACTCAACTTGCTACAAAAATCTGCGTCGCTGGATCGTCACCCTTCCCCTCATGTCTTGTCAAAATGATTTTGTTTGATGTTTATACCGTCACGCTGGTAGCAGTATAAGTGTTGTCTATTGCTTTTGCTATCGCGCCTGCATGATTGCAAGAGGGGGGTTAGCATATGTTTGACACATGGAAGTGCCTAGTAGTAGATCTTTGGCGAGGACAATTATTCTGTCAGCAAACAGATGTTGATTCCCGCCCAAAAAAGAAAGGAGGAAATGGTATCTATCCAATCTATCTCTTCCCACAAATGTTACAGTTAGATAGGCTTAGAAGAGTATCCGTATCAGGGAGGCAGAGCCATCAAGCTGATGAATCGTGTAAAAAATTAAGCTGATGAATCGTGTAAACTATAGACCAGAAGCGCCACTTGCGCATACTGGCCCGGTCGCGAGCACAAAGGATAGTGCAGAGGTACGCGTACAGGAGGCATATAATTGGAGCGGATGAACGGAGTGGAACAAAGGGGAGCAAATAGCAAAGCCCTCCGGGCGAAAGCCGTGCATGGGCGATTCTACTCGCATTGCTTTCTCTCTCACTTCCTTTTCCTTTTCCTCGGATCTGGGCGGCTCGTAGCCATGACGGCGGTCATAGTAGTATTGCTAGTGCTGCCTACGGATTTTAATTAAGGCAGATTTTATGATACTACCTTCTACTACACATTTATGATGTAGTATATGTTGTACATCCGACAGTTGAGGTTGATTCAGGCCTAGGGACAATGCGGTAAACACCTTCAAAAATTGATTTAAGTTCCAGTTGAGCTAGTGATTTAGGACTAGTTCATCATGATGAGTGTTAAAACTTTGAAATCTTTGGTCGATTAGAAAGGGTAGAAGTAAGTTTCGTAAATAAAATAAAAATGAATCAACACATAAGACACTTGAATAAACAAATAACAACTTAATGCTTAACTTATCTTCTCTAAACCTCATACATGTGTTGAATAATCCTTAACACATGATCACTCCACCAAAACAAGATCCAATCTATTCCTATCTTAACTTATTCTACTCATCTTAAACCTCATCTCATTTGCCAACACTTTTGAAAGACAAGAATCTAGTAACAAGTAAAAAATCCAAGTCTGCAAATCAAACCTTGACCTATCTAAACTTTAACTTTCTTATTCTCTCTATCAAAACTTTTGAAAGATAGGAACCATACATTTAGCAAGTACTCCTAGAGCAGTAGCCAGACATTAGTTACCGAGATAGGTCTAGTTCTAGACTAGTCTACAAGCTACTTCTTCTAGATCTTGGTTCGAACATGAACTTGTCCGACGAGCTCACCGTGTCATGGAGGTTCCGAGGATCTTCTGTATAAGATCTATGAAATGAGTACTATAGTTATACTCTGGACTTATGATGTTTCAGTTGTACTCCTCTGTTGCGTGTAATATTCGTGGAACAGTGTTCCGTAAGTGTTATACCAATAAGTTGCGCACAACAATATGAAGTAGCGTGTTAGGTCTCAACACATGTTGCTTCGGATCATCATTCATGTGGTCAACAGGGATAATAGGGGATTCACAAAGCTCATGTCCATCGCCATGGGTTCACGCTTAATTGCTAGTGGATCCGAGTGATTGGCCTATGATCACTTTTGTGGTCGTGAGGGATGAAATAGCAGATGGCTATCTGTGATCATCCAATTTGGATTTCTCCCATGGATGAAATAGTTATTTAGTATTTAAATATTGCTTTGTTCACAAATATAAACACTACTGCTTGAAATCATAAACATCTCCAAGTACTCTGTAGTGATTAATAACGAGGGGCATAACTATCACTACCAATAGCTCTCTGTGATTCATACTCTTACTTTGAAACTAGCTACATATAACTTGTGCACTTGCAGTAATCAGTTTACGCGGCTGAGGCGCTGATCCCCGTGGTAGAGGTGATGGCTGACGCCAACACGGTTATCGTGGACAACGACGACCTCAGCTGGATCGAGGACCTCGACAACAAGGTGGGCTCACCGGACGTCAGCAATGATCAACGGGTTTTTCTCGCATCCTTCCACACGGCACCGCCACTGGACGCTAGTTCATGGCTACTGATCGGGACATCCTAGAGGCCATTGTCCAGGCCAGGGCTGCCAGACGCATCGCACAACGCGAGGCCGCGGTGGCCGCAGAGTAGGAGGATGTGCTGGTGGCCGAGGTCATGGTGGTCGTGGTGTAGGAGGACGCGTTGGTGGCCGAGGCGAAGGAGGACATGTTGGTGGTGGTGGTCATCGGCCAGGCAGAGGATGAGGCAAAGGTGGAGGCGAGCGCACACTGGAAGACCGAGATGGCCCTGGCTCTCGCGTACCGCAGCCAATAGAAGGAGGCGACAAGCAGGCGCTAGAAGAACGGGGAACGGTCATCGCGTCGCGGCACCGAGAGGCGCCGTCGTCGGTTGGCCTTGATGGATGTGGCCATGCGGGCAGCGCCTCGCCATTAGGAAGGCGCGCATGGACGTGGTCGGGCCGTCTGGCCACACCGGGCACTGAGATACCGATGGCCAGCAGTAGAGGGCCTGGGGCGGCGCACCTCCATCGTACGGCAGGACGTCAAGCAATTTTTTAAGCATTTTCCATCGTAGGAAGTAGGGCATTGCACCACAAGCATGTTTTTGATCGCCCCGTCGTAGTTTAGATTGGATTAATCTATGTAACAGTCATTAACGAACTAAGTCTTAGTTAATATTTAATGTGTCACTGACTTGTGAGACCGGGCAGCCGATGCACGGATAGAATCGGACTCGCCCACGGTACACGTCGTGTCCGTCTAGACACATTTCTAGTCCAAATTTAGGTAAGAATGGATCTGTCCGGACGCACGTAGTCGTTTGTATCGACCTACTGGGACTGGTTTTCGTGGTCCACCTGTGTGTTCAGACCTTTTCGGATAAGCCATGGTTGAAAGAGTCGGACACGGTGGAAATGCCCTTACCAATTACTTGAATAATAACAGGAAAAATATAAAAACAATGGCAGCGAGTTGACGAGCGCGTGTACCGGCCGGCGCTCGAATGCGATCCATCGAGATGTACTCTACGAGTACGAAAATGGTACACTGCAGAAAAATACTGGAGCTGGAACATGATCTGCTCCTCTGAACCTACTGCCTTGAGATACTAGCAGATGCATAGCTACTTATGGATCCATCAGCGGTATGCGGCTGCGCGCGTACACGCACCAGATAGGCAGGCAGGCAGGCACGGTACCTTGTACCATGCCAGCTACCAGTGTACTAGAGCCGTAGCTAAACTAGCGTCGGTGTCTCTCGCCTGTATTAATGACCAGTAGTACTTCCTCCGTCTTAATTTACTCTCCGTTCTGGTTTAGTCAAAGTCAAAATTTATAAACTTTGATTATATATATAAAAAAATATTAATATTTAAAATATGTAATAAATATAATTAGACTCACCATAAAACATACTTTTATATTGTATGCAATTGATTTTATAAATGCTGGTATTTTATAGAATATGATTAGACAAGTTTTAATATGTTTGACTTTGACTAAACTTAGAATGCAGAGTAATTTGGGACAGAGGGAGTATTCGATGAATTGATCCATAGGAGTCATTTGTCCTAAATGGGCACCCGTTGGCGGAAAATCCCTTTTGACTCACGGGTGCATTTGCACCCATTATAAGAAAATATATTTGAAATTTCAAAAAAATTGAAATAAAATGTCTACATGTACAGTCGAACATTTTATCTTTATTCACAAGTTTTCAGGATGAAAAATATTTCATGTGTCATGTATAAAAAAGACAAAAAATGTCATGTGAATAGGACTATTCACAGGACATTTTCTGTCTTTTTTGCACGGGACATGTAAAATATTTTTTCATCCCGAACTTATGAACGAACATAAAATGTTTGAATCTATAAAATGGATTGAGCGACCGCAACTCCGCCATGTACGCCTCGCCGATGGCCTAGGCTTCAAGCTGCTCCCATGTACGCATCGCGGTCCTTCCATACAAGGCGTGCCGCATGGCCGCGGCTAGGCGGGTGGACCAACTTCGGCACCTTAGAGCCTGAGGGAAAGTTTAGCTCCCCGCAGTCGCTGCCGTTGAGCCAGACATTCTTGACATCATGAGCCCACGCCGTTTGCCGTGCGGACTGGAACGTCCCGAGCCAAATCCGGCGCCCGATGTTCTAGTCTATTATCTCCGCCACCCACGTCACCTGTTCCCGCTACCGCATGCTGCGGTAATGGACGTGCGGTGGCGATGGCGGCGGGAGGTCTGTGGGAGCCGTTGATCGGCCCCTGCGCGCGCCGCGCGGAGGAGAACAATGGCGGGACGAGCCGGCCATCTCCGGCGCGGAGGAGGGCGGTGGAAGGGTTGGGCGGCACTTGAGCGGAAGCTGAGTGGATCGGTGGTGTGGGGATTTTTTTTACTCCGTGGAGCCACGACCGAGCTTAAATATGAGAGTGGGGGTGGATTTTAGGATTCTATATTTACTCCTTCAAAAAAATTTAGTACTCGATTAGGTACAGTTTCAGCCATTTGAAGACTATATTTGCTTCTCTAACCCAACTATTGGGATGCTCCGAAAAAGGTCGGTCCCTGCCCTGCTCGCATCCATGCATCGATCGCAGTCGCAGCAGCATCTATCAAGGGCATTGTGTGCCGAGCATTCATTTTCCAAGAAGCTAGAGATCGATCCGGCGAGCTGAGCTACGCGGAGCGAGCACGACATGACTCTGAATCGTGTGTCGCGGGCGTACGTTCATGCCATTGCGCCAGGAGCATTAAACCGTTTTGTTATGCATGTCTTCCGACGATCGATCCTAGTACTCCTAGATTGTCCGTGTCCATACTGGTGTCGGAACTGAATCTTGCTTAAAAATAAGCCGTGTTGGATGGTCCATCTACTGTTTGCACAGAGAGAGAGAGGGAATTTCGTCGTGTATTGAAATATCGAAATCTCTCTAAAGTACGCACCCCCGGAGAAGAATACCACTGTTTGTCGAGCGTGTGCTGCCCTACGCGTACTGCTTGCTTGCTCGCGTGATCCACGATGAACTTGCCATGATGGAGCGATGTCTGATGTGACGAGACATGTCAACCTCGCCTGCTCCTCATATACTTATTCAAAAAAAGCTAGCTGTAGCGCGCGCTTGCACGCGCAGATGCATGTGCTAGTACTTCCTCCATTCACAACTACTCTTTTTTTTTCAAAATAAAAGATAATTTAGAATTGTGAGTCTAATGAATTTAGACCTATTTTAACTAGGTTCATTCCAAACCTCTCCAAACTTATATAATAAAAGAGGTCTAGATAAATTAGCTTTAAAAAGCTAAAACATATTATATTATAAAACGGAGGAAGTACCTCGCAATATAGGTTTAGCCAAAGTCTAACTTTGTAAACTTTAACCGTATATTCAGAAACAAATATCAATAGCAATAATCTAACACCTATTGTTTTAGAGTTGTCATGAACTATATTTTCATATTATATTCTTTTGAAATTATAGATTAGATGTTTTTCTTATATGTTTGGTCAAATTTTGCAAACTTTGAATTGAAATAAACTCAAAACTCGAGGTATTTGTAGTACCATCCGTCTCATCCGTACAGTACGTACGTACCCTGTGTATGTGCACGTAGTAGCATTTCATCACTGTGGCCGGCCGCGCCCATCGGATGGAGGATGCGTCGACACTCGGCCCTGCGTATGTGCGTGCTCGTACTTCACGTGGCCTTGCTAACTTACTATAACAGCTGCAAGCACGTACTACCACTGTACACTTGAAGACGCTAGCTAGCTCTTGATTAACTCTTGGCGACAACCGCGTCGAGCTCGATCGGGGCGCGCGCTTGGATCCATCGATCCGGCCGGCCTGCGCGCTCGCCGCCGACCGACTCGCCCGCCGGCGCCATGTACGTCGCCCGGAAAGGATGATGCAGCGTTGCACAGGCAGGCAGGCAGAGGAGTGCGTACGGAACATGGATGGGCCAATGGCAACTTGGGGAAGGCGACGACGGCGGTGTCCGTGTGTAGCGGATTGGACGTCGCAGCTGCGCGCGCGGGCGTGCGGTCCCGGCTCGCCACGTACGTACTGCCGCTGGCGTACTACTCCTGTCCCGTCCGTCTCCTGTATTCATTCAGAATTTCGCTGGTGTCTGCACGCACGCTCCAATTTTCTGAATTTTGCTTGTTTCTTGGGCACGGTACGGACCGGGACCGGTCCAGCAGATTCAGAAGAGGACTAGCTAGCACCGCTATGTACACCGACGATGCTGGCAGCCGGATCGAGCTGGTTTCCATCGCAGCAAAGTCGTACGGCAAGCCCTAGCTGCTAGGTCGCACGGCAATTCACCTGATCAATCACGGTTAAGTAGTACTCCCTCCGTTCCATCCGTCCCAAAATAAGTGACTTAGATTTCTCTAGATTCGTATGTATCTAGACTTGTTTTAGTATGAGATACATCCGAATTTAGACAAATACAAGTCATTTATTTTGTGACGGAGAGAGTATAAGACACTTTAGCTATATGAAACGAATATATCTAGACGCTGTTTAGTGTATAGGTTTACTCCGAAACTAAAGTGTATTATATTTCTGAACGGAGGGAGTACTTACCACTCAGAAAGAACCGCTCTTGCTCTTGCCACAGTAGATTTCCCATCGACAGATCCATCCCTGCTTCAATTCCACAAACTCGAACTACTACGTACGTGTTCATTTCAATATTGTGCTAGCTAGCTGCTGCGTGACCGATTGACTACTGTCCCTGCTAGCGGATCACAAGCTTGCTCGCGAAACCCAGCTTCGTTAGCTAGCTAGCTAGCCAGGCAGCATGCTAACCGAAATGCTTCCGCTTGCCAGACAGGCTACCTCACACGGAGCTAGTACTAGCGCAGATCGGAACGGCCGGGCAGCTAGCACGTACTGCTAGTAGTACCCATGTTTGGTCAAAGATACTAGTACCTCTGCTCCGGTAGTAGTAGCAAGAGCAATGTTTAGCCTGATATCAATCCGGTTGGTTCATGATTGGCCGTTTGTTTGCTACACTACGAATTACCAAGTTGTTATATTAGTACTCCCTCTGTCCCAAAATAAGTGATTTGAGCTTGTCTAAATTTACTTATATCTATATACTAAAACGTGTCTAGATACATTCGAATTTAGACAAATCTACGTCACTTATTTTAGGACAGAGGGAGTACTATATATTAGGGGCTCAGCTGGCAGTCTCCAACCCGCCTGGATTTCGGGAAATACAAGCGATAGACCAGAAATGCCTGTGTAGGCATATATGCGTAATTAATCAGCGCATCGAGCATAGACATACTAGTAGTATAACTGTTAGAATATAGATACATATACATACAGAGATAGACTAGGACTCTAAGTTTATCTTGTACTCCAAGTCTACCTATCCCTTGTAATTCTATATACTTTCACGAGAATAAAATCAATACAACAGAAATATTAGAGATTCACTATTTACACCGAAATATTAGAGCGGTTACCCTAATATTTTCTATATGGTATCAGAACGGTTAGCCTCACGATGCCGATCCTAGGTTCTTCCACCGCTTCTGCAACGCGCCGCACTCGGGGACATTACTCCTGGGGGCACGGCGCCCGGTCTCGATCAACGATCGGATCGTTCTTTAGACTAGATTAGATCCAATTTTAATTCCTAGTTATTAGAATTGATTCCTTTAGGCCTTTCACAATGCACCGTATCTTAGCACGTTATCATAGACATAATAAATAATTAAGAGACAACCTCTATAATGGGATGTCTCTTAGGAGTTGTTTCTACGTTGAATGAATTTGGTGACGTGTATATATGTGATTGGGGCTAGCTATTATTTTTGCCTATGATACCGTGCAAGGGTTGTATCTTAACTAAGATACACCACCGCTCTCTTTCTTTATTAAATATAGTGTCATGTAGTCAAAATGCCTATAATACCGCGCTAAGATATTATCATTGTGAAAGACCTTAGCCAAAAATAAATCCATAAATCTCCAGATCCTTCGTCGACGGAAATCCGGCGCATCCAATTGTTGCTTAGGCGGCGGTCCTCCTGCCGGCTGCCGCGTGCGCGCGGCAGGCATCGAGCGAAGCACGGTGACGCGACCTGTCCTAGGCTGGGTTGCAGATCAATTCAATCTTCACTACGGACTCAGCCTGGCAACGCGTGGACGGCACTAGCGCACACCGTGTCACCGTCCGCGTCCACCTCGATCCTGGCTCCATCCGTGCAGTTGCGCGCTCTATCCAATCAAGCTGGGACTCGCACAGAGCCGACCCGTGCGTGGAGATCGCACGTAGAGATAGACATGCAACGTCAGATGCCTCCAAGGCCATAAGTAGATGGATCCCTTCAGCCATGCACTAGGGGACAAAATTGCATTAAGGTAATTACTCATTATCAATACAAAGACCTCTACGCGCTGCTTCAGCTGCACGCTCGACTCGAACGGCTACGCCATGGCGGACATGGCCGACGGCCACGATTCGCCGCCGTCTAGATCTTCGATCTGGCTCGCATCACTGGACACCGGCAGGGTCCAGGGGTCTTCATCGACTTCGATCGGGATACGACATCTATATTGAGTTGTACCGATCTACACTGCACCAAGCCAGTCAACAACGACCCAAACATCCACACCATCAAACTGTACGACTATATCGACAGGCTACAAGCTACAAGATCTCCGTCGAGTACATCCATGGAAAAACGACATCAACATCATCTACACACCAGGCCGATGTGGGACACTACTACGCCAACTTCTCCGACATCAAGGTTTCGACATCATCGCCGCCACAAGGGACGTCTTCAAGCGACGATTATCACCGACATGCCTACTCCTTTATCACCAACACATCATCGCCAAGGTCTACATCAACTTGGTCTTCATCAACATATCGCCGCCACCGCTATACCCCGTCCACATGATGGACATACAAGTACGACGTCTTCTGATAGTACAACTGCAAGGCACGACGACGGCATGGCCGTGTCCACGACCCCGACGACTGCATGCATCAACAAATCGGCATCACAATTGTGATGTCCTTACGACCGCGCATACTGTTCTGGCAAAACCATGTGTGCTTGGTGGGTTCCTCTGGTCCTGGCAAAACCGGTGATCTCACTTATGACCGCGTCCAAGAGACGCCCCGACGGTACCTCCATAAGGTGCAAAACGTCCACAACCGCAGCTCCGTCAACAACAACAACAACAACAACAACAACAACAACAACAACAACAACAACAACAACAACAACAACAACAACAACAACAACAACAACAACAACACACGCAATTTTTTGCGCCTCTGGCAATGGCGGCCACACAACATACGACGACTACGATATCGACCACACCCATCTCGACCACGGCTACATCACGATCAGCTACCTCGACATCGACATCAAGAACAATGTCTACAGCAACTCAAGAACTCCAGTCAACAGCGTCCACGTCGTCACTTGCGTCCACGCCACTCCTGCTGTGACTGCGGGAGGGAAGAGAGGCACCAGAAGGGGACGCAGTCACCCCCCCCCCCCCCCTAGTGCCAGCCATGATCATGTCCACGCATGTGATGATAACAAGGAGATGAAGACGACGGAAGTGCAAGACTTCAAATCCAGTTGCAAACGTCGCTTCACTCCCGCTCCGATGAGGAGGAATGTTAGAATATACATATACGTATATGAGATAGGCGACTCTAAGTTTATCTTATACTTCAAGTCTACCTACCATTTGTAACTCTATATATACCCCTACGAGGATCAATTCAATACAACAGAAATATTAGGGATTCACTATTTACACCGAAATATTAGAGCGGTTAGCCTAATATTTTCCACAATAACAAACCAAACATGTCTTGTGCGTGCTCTTAGATTCGACAATTGTTAAACTAGTATATCTTCGAAACAGTCTTCGCCACGTTTTATAAATAAAGACAAAAGGCCAAACCGAGACATAGTGGAGGCCGCAACCCTGAGCACGAGTCACCGATTGGTGGCGCCAAACTGACCCTCGGTTAACCTGCTTTTACTTAATCCCTGGATCAGCTCTGCTGACCTAGTACGTACTACAGCTCGTAGTGCTCTGAAGGTGCATCTCTGGACCGACTGAATGCCGAAACGTGTGCAGAGCGCGACGTGGGTGGCCTGGTGCGCTGCATCTCGATATGGTTTGAATCCAACTAGTTGGATTTGGACAAATGCAGGCCATTTCTCCCCCTCTTGCTGCTCCAAAGGCGCGGCGTATTTGTTTGGGTAGGGTACAGTGCCTCCTCTGCCCGCGAGAGTTTGAATAGGACCCCCAACTCAAGGAACGGGTCCCCGGCAAACGCCACCTCTGCCGCCACCATGTAGATTGTAGAGCAAGAGAAACATGGTGAAACCAAAATGTAGCCCAATCAAAGGGTGAGGCAGGGAGGGGAGTAGGTTAAGCTTGTTTGGTCCTTTCCATGATTGCTTTGGATTCTACTACTCTCTCACTTCTAAAATAAGAGACTTTGGTATGTCTAGATTCGCATGTATCTACGTACTAAAACATGTCTATATACATCTAAATCTCGGACAAACGCAAGTCAGTACTAGTCCATAGTCTCTTGCTAGCATACATACGGATATTTTACAAGTTTTTCTCGTATTCTTCTACCTCTCTCGCTCCGTTTCTTTGTTTCTATTTGGCTCTGAACCAGGCGACGATAGGCCGGAGAGGATGCGATGAGCTGAATGGCTCCTGGCCTAAATGGTCCATGCTCTCTCTCCTCATCTTTAGGTGGCTTGTCCCTGTTCACCACACATGATAAAAGAGGCCAAGGAAACAATGATCTGAGTGCTGTGGATGGCCCCCCAGCTAGCTAGCTATCTTAGCCAAACCTTTTGCCCTCTCGCCATCGCCCATCTGCATCTCCACGTCCCAACTCACTTTCTGCTAGTAGTATACTATTATCATCACCACTGTATGCATGATCCTGTATTCACGAGAGACTAGAGCAATCTGTCCTTAGATTAGGGTCTTGACAGACCTCGTTCCCCCATGTTACATAGCGTTAATGGCACAACTTTCATCTCCAATTTTATCCACAGGGTTTATTAAGATCATGTTGGGCTTATTAGTTTGTGGACTACTACACACTTGTTTTCGGCCTAATACTGTCAAGTCGTTTTTCAGTCCCCACTGCTCGCTAGACCCACAGCCAGGACAAACTACTCCCTCAAAGGTGTATAAGTTTTTGTGAAAAATTCTATAATATAAGGTGTATAGGGAATTTTATGATTTGTTCCTCTTATTTAGAAGACAATTAATCCGATCAGGAGAGAGAGAATACCCAAATTTCGTATGTTCCATCTATATCACGTCAATCACTTGGGGTATTCATGTCTTAAAGCAACGAAATTTGCCGTCCCAACCTATACGCTAATAATCCTTCAAGAAAATTATACACTTTATATTAAGAAACTATATCAAACTTGTTGACATGATGTGATATGTTTGTGGGGAAGGGAGATTAAATTTACTACATCTACTCTCCCTTTTTTTGTGGCGAAATTACATCTACTCTCGTTTGATGCCGCCTCATGTTACTTTTCCACTATCGTTTTTTCAAAGACATCCTACTTATCTTTTCGACATCACGTCAGGACATGAGAGGGCGGCATCACAACTTGGGGAGGCAGGAAAACATAATACATTTTTTTCTTTGCAAGTGGTGAGCTAGACTAGCTGAAAGCTGATCCAGTTTATTGCAAGTTAGGTGTGATTGGGGGAACATTCTTTCTTGTACTGTAGTGGAGGAGCAATGCAAGTATTGTATTGTAAACACGTGGCGCGTTTTGAGGGGATTACCCACTCAAAGTATGCTTTACTTCTCTGTCACTTGCGCATTAAGACACGTACTTAACCCAACCTCTCCCATGACGTGTCCCTCAATGCTAGCATAGGAGCATTTTTAATCCGGGCACCATCAAGCCAAAAGCAAATGCTAGCACACACTACATGTCTTAGAAATACAAAGATAATTACCATCATGCGCTTGGACTTGGCAGGTTAATCACGATGCATCTTGGAAGCTAGCCAGGTAGGTTCAATAATTTTGCAGGAAACGTTACCATATGCACTAGCTAGCTAGTATTAGCGCAAAATGGTCAAAGAGTGGACGCGGCACTCTTTATTTGAGTTTAATTTTTAACAAATTTTGATTTTTTTTTTGAAAAAATACGTGCGCGTTACATCTCAACTTTTTAGGTGCTCATATGGTCCTCTCTATCTGCTAAAATAAGGCTTTCCACGAGACATGTTTTTTATCTTTTTACACAACCCACAAAATATATTGTTTTTCGTAAAACTGTATGTGTGCCCATAGAATGGCTACACACGAATATATTTTTTCGAATTTTTTTAACATTTCAAAATATGTGTTTTTAATAAAGAGAGCATATACACATGGATCAAATGTGCATTTCTGTGAAAGAGCTAGCTAGCCAGCCATTGGTCTTCCATCTCTTGGATCTAGTGGATGTTCTAACTGAGGATCAGATTAAATGTAGCACGATGGTATCCTCATGGGGATGCATGTGAAAGCAACAAGTAATAGTATATGTAACCTTTTAGGGGGTAAGAAGCTTGATGAGAACTATACTAATTAAAAGGGATTTCTTGGAAATGAGGCCCCTAACTTTAGCATCAACCTCTTAAAGGCAAAGGAGGGTGGGCTAATTCCTTGATAACTATATAAGTGAGCAAGAAAGTCACGCATTAGCTAAACCTAAGCATCATGAAAAAGTGAGGGTGGGCAAATTACTAATGATATTAGTCACCAAAGACACATATTAGCCAAACCTAAGCATCATGAAAGCAAAGCTCCGGGTTTTGTTATGCTAAAGGGCGCGGGGAGTCCTTGCTTTAGCGTTGCTTCCTCCACAAATTTGGTTCCAACACACCCAACCACCGGCTTCCTAGGCCCTACAAAGAGGAAATTAAAGACCCCAAGCACCACTACATTAATTAGATGGAGGAGAAAATTAAAATGGCTGTTTGTGATCAATCTCGTAGCTAGCATAATGATGCCAGTGATCATCAACACGAATTATATATCAGTTTAGCCAACAGTGCGCGAATAAAGCTCAAAGCTTTTATTAGTAGAGATATACTCAAAAGGTTAAGACAAAAAAAAAGAATATTTCAACATATAGATGTATAGCATTTTTCTAATGCGGGGCGAGTTAATAAATCTCATTTAATCGGAAAATAATGTGGGGCAAGTAGGAAAACAGAATATGGTGAACAAAAGATAATCCACATTACCGTATACTTGAGAAAAGGCAAAAAAAATTACTAACTCGACCTAGTCCATAGAAAAGTTGAGTACTCTCCAACCTAAAAAGGATGTTGAAAATTTTGTATAAAAATTCGGATATATCTAGACACTATTTGATATATAGATACATCTAAATTTAAATAAATTTGCGACATTCTTCTTGGGACGAAGGGAGTACGTTCCCACGGTACTTTTCGGACAATGCTCACCGATTCGTGTGCCATTTTCAACGGATGAAATGGCCTTCATTAATATGATGCGACCGGTACTGCGCTATTTAATCCCCTGCCTAGAGGAGAGCATCACACCGGATCCTCCTCATCTTCATCAGCTTTCACCTTTTGCTAGTAGCCGACGATAGGAATGCCTCGGTGTGCTTCTCTGCCGCCTGACAAGGCGAAAGCGGATGAGAATGTGGAGGGGATGGGCGACGTGGAAGTGCCTGTGCCGGCATGGTTGGGAGACGGCAACGACCGCCTACACGCTAACGGCCGCAACGGACATGAAAGACCGTCCAAGCGGCTCCACCGGGCGCGGTGGCCCTACCTTCTCGAGGACCGCGGCTCATAGGGCGGCGACTGTTATAATAAATTGTAAGATTTAAATATAATATCTCTTAAGATTTAAATAAAATCCGCTAATTTGAATTAAAGTCGCCTATAATTGAATGCCTTAAACACCCTCCCGCTCACCTTTTTTGATCTGCCGCATACCAACATCGCATGCCGCTGTTATCACGACGTTCTAGCGGCGTCTAGATGGAACGATTCTAGTGCATATAACTGGCAGCGTGCGATGGCTGAACGCTTCGCGTACATTTATTACCGGCCACGTGCGGTTGCACGCTAGCAGTGTCGCCGTATTCCCTTAAATATAAGACATTTTAGCTTTATAGAATGAGTGTCTAGACATCTTTTAATGTATAGTTTATTTTGAATCTCTACAAACCTATACACTAAATCATGTCTAGATACATTCGATTCACAAAGTTGAAACGTCTTATCTCCGAACGGAGGGAGTAGTAGCGTGACGATTGCCCACCGCTAACTGCGATTTTCCAACGCCACCACCAAGTCTTTTTTACTAGTGTCTTTAAGTACTCTCTCCGATCTAAATTAATTGACTTGGATTTATCTATATTTGATGTATTTAGCACTAAAACATGTCTAGATACATCCGAATCTAGACCAATCGAAGTAATTTGGATCGGAAGGAGTACATTAAATTTCGTTGCAAAACTTCTATGTTACCATCTTCTAGAAAATTAGCATGCGCACATTCCGGTTTAACGGAGCCCAAAGTGCAGAATGATGCGAATGCTAAGGAGCAATGGACGTCACCATCGGTGGTAAAGCGGCGATGCATCTTCATGTCCGCTCACAAAAGGAACTAAACTATGTACTCTCTCAAATCAAGTATACGTATGATGATGAGAGAAATTTTATGATTCGATCCTCTCACTACTAGCGAGAACAATTAACATCATTGGCCGCTGGTCTTTATCAGATGCCTTGCAAGGGACGCCAACAATTAATCCGCCCAGCTAGCAGAGATTGGCGGCAGACAAAGAAAATAGGGAAGCAAGAAGAAACCATGGAGAGACGATGCTTGGCGCATTAGCCGAGCTTCTCATGATTTTTCCTCTTCTCCTTCCAATCCGTATTACCCATGTGTGTTTGATTCACATTCCCCGTACCGAAAGAACGCAAAAGAGACATCACCTAAACATGCACTTGGAAGCTTAAATTAGATCCGGGTCATTAGGATATTGAAGCAGTGCCCTGTCCTGTCGTCGGTGTGGCGGCCACAGGGGAGGGCAGCGTAGCGGGATCGGAGGAACCGACGTGGGGACGAAGGTGCCACGTGTCTTGATGGGAGTGGGCTGGTGGAGGATCCCACGTGGAGGCATCTGCAACCGGCCAAGGGAGTCGCTCTCCTGGACCGGGCTCGGGATGATCGATTTCTAAAGGCATTTTCAACGGCTGCCCGTATTTTGCGAGTGTCTTTTGACTGGTTTGATGCGTTTGTGGGTCGGAGAGGACATTCGTCCAACCCTGGTTCGTGCAGGTCAGGTCAGTGCACCAACGGGTACCCTCCATTTGTTCGACGGGTGGCTCTTTTTGTAATTTCGGCCGTCATAAACATATCACACATGTGTATTACAAATAGTTTAAAATTAAATATCACAATTCACACAAATAAAAAGAACATGGTCCACATATTGTTCACACAATCAAATTACATCAAATAAAATGATAAATCGATGGGAGGACTAGTTGTTATGAGGTTGGTTACCCACAAATTGCCACGGATGATCAACCAAATCATTTTGGAGGTTGTTGCGAGTTGACCGATCATGGATATCAATGTCATGATACACCTGCAGAAAATGCTCGAACGAAGCTGGTGGACTTGGCTCTTGTGCAACCGATTCTCCATGAAATTCCCACATCTTTGACGATTATATTGTGCATGATCACACAAAAAGTCATCACCTCTCACATATGGTTCTTGCTCTAGGTTATAGCAGGTTGCGTCACAATAGTCCAACGAGATTGGAGCACACCAAATGCCCGATCCACGTCCTTTCTAGCTGCCTCTTGCTCCTTAGTAAACATCTTGTGTTTCTCTTCACTCGTCCATGGTCTTCACACCAATTTTGCTCATGGATCAACACGACTGTGGCGTCCAAGAAATATTCGTCTGAGCTGTCGACCATGGTATTCCAGTCTCGGCCCAGCAAATGGTCGAGCAGGTGAGCTGTGGCCAACGACAAGGCCAAGTTTGAGGTCCTGGACGCCAAGATCTTCTAATCCTGGGCGAACACACGCCACCGACCGAGGCCCTAGAGCATCGTCCTGTCTCGACTCCTAGGACATGGCAGCGACCAAGCAAGAAAGGTCGCGGACGATGATAGCAGCAGCTGGTTGGGTATTCCAGTGACGGTAAAACAGCACCAAACCTCGAAGGCAAGAGGCATGGAGGGCGACGACTAGGGGAGAAATAAAGGGTCCCGATGGTGGTCTTTCTAGAGGGATACGAATTTGGCGGCAGGTGGGAGGAAATTTGGGAGAATGGGAAGGGGAGGCGGAGGGTGCAGCCAAGGCAAAGGGAGGACACGCTCGGACGCGTAGCTTGTACGTCCCACCACAAACCCGGTGCAATTTTGGATCTCGAATGTGCCTAAACGGACCAGTCCAGGACGCCGCTGCCGTTTGCAGGCTACCATCGGACCATGCCATTTGTTCGTCAGACAGGATCAAATGCAAGCGGTCCATTTATGGTCATCGTTGGAGATGCCCTAAAAGGAAGAAGAGGAAGGGTGATGAGGTAATCGTGCATCGCATATTCGCATGGGCATGTTTGGTAGCCTACACGAGGGTCAGACAGCATCTGGGGAGATGAAATCGGCTCGATTGGTTGCATGAATGGGTGTTTGGGCTGTGCCAACACGATTCTCAAAGCGGCCTAGAGCCAGGCCCAGGAGTAATGCCCAGATCGACCGTTTTTGTGGAGTCTGGTTGAGCGAGCACTTTAAAGCACTCCATCGAGCTCCATAGAGCTTATTCTTACACGCACTCTTTTTCCTCTCCTCTCTTAAACACCTTCATCCCAAATAACTTGTGATTAGTACAAAAATGCTCCAAATCGGCTTTAGATCTACATGAAAAAAATGTGTATGAGCGACGGGGTTCAATTCTGACCATCGGCTTCGAGGTTTGTGAACCATATCTTCTTCGATTTGTGGTCAAAGTTGAATTTTTTGGGGGGAATTTCTTCAGATTCGTCGCATAGAATCAAGCACTCGGAATTTCCTTCTAGGATCAGCTTGATCTCGTTGTTCCTCACAATTTTTGTGTTGCAGGTGGTTCGTTTTGATGGAGGTAGAGGATAGGTCAGCTCCCTTAGCTATCAACTGTAGGTATACCTACGAGGATGAACTTCTCAGCTTGTGCGTGAGGTTGAAGATGAGGTAGAGGAAGATGTTTACTCTACAGCCAGGTTGTGCTGGTAGAGGAATGCCAAGGTCGTCATCGTCAGCGACCGCGCGTAGCTCCCCTTCGTCGCATACGTGTTCCTGGTGGTCCAGTCCGCCTTTTCGAACTCAGAGTTCCTGGATGCCACGTGTCCCGACGGCCTTCGTCGTCGGCGCAGCCACAGGAGGTGTCTCACCGACCTCCATCGTCGGCGCAGCCGCAACAGTTGTCTTGCTACTCTTCGTTACCGGCGCAGACGCACCAACTTCCTGACGCCCTCTGTCACCGGGATGCAGTAGACGAACGCAAATAACAAGAGCTGCTAATGACTGTTTATGAATGCATATTAGTGTGACAGGCAATCCGGTACAGGCAACCAAATAACATGCATTTATTGCTATTCTCATGCTAAAAATTCCATACAGACTATCAAACACGATGCAAAAGTTAACTTGGAGGCTGGATGAGCGTGGTTGTGCCCTCCACAGCACTCCCGGCCGGACAAAAAGTTGATGACGCACCCACGGTGCATCAAGCAAAACAAGCTGAACGAGTCACACAGATCACCTCTAATCGGCCGTGCATGCGTCGTGTCACGGCTCAGGGATGCAAAGTTTTTGGCCACCTTTTTCTCAATGTGAGCAGGTGGCGCAAGATCAACAAGCAAACAACGCATGTCGACGGGTCCTTCCTTTCCGCTGCATCTTCGTCTATGAAATGGCTACAGTGCTTTTGATTTGCTTGCTAGTTTTCTAATATTCGTTACGTTTCATAAAACTCTAGGCAGTCATGGAAATGAAGATGATTGGATCTGCTTCAGAAGATGGGACTCAAGAAGAACTTCTTTCTTCTGCCGAGGCTATGTACTATGTGCTCTTAGATAAGAACAAGAGAAAGCCAACTTACAAGAAATACGGAGGTATTATGAAGACTTACAAGAAATACGCATGAAACAAGAAGATATGTAGCATAAACAATATGTGGGAAATCCAATTCTTCACCGAATGTTGGCTTAGATGAAGCAGCAGTAAGGTAATTTAGGAAAGTGAACTGGTGGTGTGAATTGTGGTGAAACTGTGGAAACTTGTAATTTTTTGGCCAGTGAAACTTGTGTACTAATCAAGGCAAGTGAAAAGTTGCAATGCTTTTGTCTAAGAAACTGGTATGAAATGTTCAGCAATTCTGAAACATTTATGTGAGTTTAGGCTGGTAGTCATTTATGTTAATATATCTGATGTAAAAATGTATCCTGATATTTTCTGTCAAATTCTGTCTTCTGATGATTGTGGTGTGTAATGGGCCAGAAACAAACGGACCCTAGAATTCTAAAACCAGTGATGACGTCAGCGCGCATCCACGACCAAAAACGAGAATGTCACGCTTGTTTGTTGACAAAATATTTCCGTCAAGCGTAGATGTCGACGTGGCGCGTTTTCATTGATTATGAATCATGATGGAAAAAGAACGTCAAGGAAGTCGGTGATGTCATCACGTCAGCCTTGACGAAACGAATTCGTCATGGCCGCGAGAAACATGCTCCTATCTTATCGGTCCACATGTCCATTTCACATTTGTTCATGTGTTATCGTCACAGCAGGCCACATGTCCTGCCTATAAATGTCCATGTATCCCCAAACCGGGGGGGCAGGCCGCGACGAAAGAAAATTCATCAAGATCAGGATGACGTCGGAAATAGGACACATGACATCAGGAACGGGATGTGTGACGTCACCGAACGATATCTTGTCTTGATGAACAAATAACGTCAAGATAGGTATGATGTCATCAAACGTCGTCCATGGACAGTCACGACCTTGCCTGCCACGTGGAACCATCCATGACGAAAAAACCCCTCACGGTTGACTGGGCCTGGGCTAGACCAGTCCTGCTTGCCCTGACAAACTGGAATGTCACGGACGCTCTTGAAGTTTTCAGACGAAAAAAACATCACATATCCTTTTATGACATGCGATACATGACAATATATTTCGTCATAGAAATCGTCGCAGATGGCCATCCGTGACGTTTAGCCTCTGATCCATGACATTTATAGAACATCGCAGACCGCACTCAGTATTGTAGTTTGGCTTGGTTATCCGTGACTTGTAGTAGCGCTATCGGCATGTGGGGACGACAACATTGGATAAGTTTAGAGTCATACCTTGGAGGGTGAAAATCCAAGATCTAGCCTTGATTGGTTGTGCATGACAATGACCTTATTGAAGGCGTTGTTTTGTGAGCGTGATCCTTCTCCATGGTGAAAACCTATGATCTACGATTGGACGACGACGACACATGTGCACTGTTTCCATCTTGGAGGCGTCGCTATTGGATAAACTGGATTTCTGGTGTTGTCTTGGTGATGTCAGTACTGCTGCTACAAAGAATGGGGTTAATGTAGCGGGACTTTTCTTTTGTGTAATATTTTTTTTTGTGCTCATCTGTAATACCATTAGAGCACTGTGTAATTATCGAGTATAGGTGTAATTGGTATCTTGATGATATTAATATATATACTCTTGTAAACTTTCGAAAAAAAATATTATAAAAAAATAATGCTAAATATGTCCGTATCACTCGGTCGCGTTGGGCCGTGTCCCCTGTCAACGCAGGACAAACCAGTGCCAAATATGCCCTAGTGGAACGAAGGCAACAAGTAGACTTTTTTTCGTAGACAGTGAGTCACTCACGGCTAAATTAAATTACATCTTCTAGAACACACATGCATTACGGTTTAATGGAGCCCAGAGCGCGCGTAATGACGTGCATGCTAAGAGCAGTGGACATCAACATCGGCTGTAAAGCGGCATGCATCTCCGTGTCTGCCCACAGAACTTCTGTGACAGAAGGGATTTAAACTAAGAAAATATACCCTCACATCAAGTACACATGAAGACATGAGGAATTTAATCAACAGCAATGGCCGCTCTTAATCAAACGCCTTGCAAGGGACGCATCGAGTAAAATCTGCCTAGTGATTGGCGGCAGAAAAGGAAAGGGAGAAAGTAGTAGGGAAGAAATTAAGCGACTATGGATCGACATGTGCTGGCCCCTGTAGCATTGGCAATTTGGCATAACTTCTCTTTTCTCGTTCCTGTTCTTCTCCTCCCAAAGTCCGATTCCGTATTATCCATCTGTTTGATTCAGATTAAATCAAGGTAGGATAATAAGCAATGCTCTCTCCTTGTTGTTAATGACGCTGCAGCGAGGGTCACAGGACACAGTGGGATTGGTGGAGCCGACGTGGGGTGGGGAGGTGCCACGCGGTTGGATGCCACTGGTCGCTGGAAGGTGTTTGTAGGGAACCAATTTGGAGGCATCTGCAACCGTCCACGCGTCGCTGTCCTGGACCGGGTTGCATGATCGATGGAGAAGGTGGCGACCCTCATCGTGTGCATTAACCAAGGCTCATCCAGTCACGGATCACCTACATCTACATGGGTCGAACCTTAAAAAGCTAAAAAAGGAGAAAGGACTTTTGTTTGTTGGGAACGGCTGCCGATGGGTTAGCATGCATGTGGGATCGATGAGAAGAGGCATGCTAGATGAGTGCAAGACTTGTCTAGGATCAGGCATAGACAGATGAGGTGCATACATGGGTGTACAAATATACACATTTTGTTTTTGCCAAAAAAAATCCATTTCTTATTTATCCGGCAAAAGTGGTACGATGCGGGCTGAAATAAATAGAAAATTGGGTGTTTGTTTCATTAAGATGCCGAGCAGCTTGTAATATGTTGTATGTTGCATAAACCTCTTTTGCGGTGGTGATATAATTTATTGTTAGCTTGCAAAAAATAAATAGACGCTCTGTACACCTAAGTTATAAATCATGGTTCCGTCTGATTAGGTGAGATAGTAGGATCAGCTCATAAATATCATTTTCAGAAATTACGAAAAATTATGGAAATAATATACAATAAATATACGCGTTGTATCTACAACTCCAAGAAATTTTAGCTCTGAATCTGATCTACATGTAGAGAAACAAAAAAGATAAACTCTACTTTGGATAGTGCCAGTTGTAGTTCACACTATTCACACCCTAATTTCATCTTCTTGGCTCTTTAAGTGTAGGTCAAATTTGAAGCTGCAATTTTTGAGGGTTGCTTATATCACACAGATGTTTGTTATCATATTTTTCTAGAATATTTGAACATATTTTATCTTTAAAAAATGATCTCATAGGTCATATCTAAATTTTATCCTACCCAAGTTGCCCCCTGCGAGATGACATGAAGTCATATAGGTCATCTTTTATTTTAGTTTTTTCTTTCCTGAAACACGTGTATACAGACACCTTTTAGAGCACGTTTGGTAGCCTGCATAAGGTCCGGTCAGGCCCACTTACGCAGAAAACGGCCCGTTGGTTGCCTGCATGAGGCATGCATTGTGGCCAGCGTGAGTTTTAAAGGTGCCCGCAGCCAGGTCTAGAGACAACAGTCGATTCAGCCGTTTCGAGCGGGCCGAACTCGGGCGAGTGCACGAGCGCATGAGCGCGTGCAACCTTGTCTCCTCCTCCCCTTTCTCTCTCCTCTCTCAACAGGCTTTATCTTCACACCTTGCGATTAGCACATACAAGCCTTAAATTGAGTCGAGCTCTATATGAAAAACATGCGCATCGACGATGAGGTTTCATTCTGACCATCGGCTTCGAGATTGGTGAACTGTATCTTATCAGATTCATGATTAAAGTTGGAGTTTTTTTGTGCTTGTTTCTTCAGATTGTCGCACGAAAGCAACTGCTCGAAGTGTCCTCTAAGGAGTTGATCGATCTTGTTGTTCTCCATAATTTTCTTGTTGCAAGTTTTGCGTTTTGATGCAGCTTCTCAACTTGTGCGTACATGAGCTTGAAGATGGGGTTGAGGAACAAGTCGTCACTGTCTAGCCAGTCGCCATGCTCTCCGCCTCACAGGTTGTTGCGCCAGTAAGTGCAGTGCGCAGCCGTTCATTGAGCGGTTCTTGATCGATGCTACTGTGGCTGACCGTCTTGGCGTTCTCCAGCGCCGCCCTCCGTCGTCGGCGCAGCCGTAGCAGGTGCCCGCCACACTCCATCGCCGGCGTAGTTCTCCATCGTCGGTGTTGCCGCTGCGGGTAGTGACCTCGACACGGCGAGCAAGATCGAGCAGTTCCTAGTAGAGCCTATTGTTACGCTCTCCGCCTTTTCAGTTGTTGCGCCAGTAAGTACAATGCCTAGTCGATCGTGTTTGCATTCTCCAGCGCCGTCCTCCATCATCGGTGCAGCCTTAGCAGGTGTCGGCCGCCCTCCATCACAGACGCATCCCTCCATCGTCGGCGCAACCACATGAGGTGCCCCGCCGCGCTCTATGGCCAGCAGCCGCAACATGAAGAACAAGATCTAATGATTGTCTTAGCATGTGTGTGTCAATGTGACAGTGAAACAAGTGCAGGCAACCAAACACCTGAGTTCCATATCTGTCCTCATGCAAAAAATCTCATGCAAGCTACCAAACGGAATGTGAAAGGTGTCTCATTGTCTGTATGTGCGTGGCACTGCTGACATGCCCCGATGAGCCCCAAATCCAATGCAGGCTACCAAACACCCTCTTAGTGTTTAGGTTCACTCATTTTAAACCTACACACTAAAAAACATTTAGATATATTCTGAACTACACACTACAAGGTGTCTAGATAAATGTGTTTTTCAAAAAAAACTAAAACATACTATAATTTGAGTGGAGGGTGTACATGTCTTTTATTTCTAAAATATGACCAAAAAAAAAGGCCATGTCGCATAATTAAATAAATAGTTCAACACATAAATAATTCAAATAAAAGGACTATGCGTTTTCTGAAGGAAATATGTCCTGAGAGGCAATAATAAAGTTGTTATTATATATTCCTTATATATGATAGATGTTTATTTTACATGCTAGAATTGTATTGATCAGAAAACATCAATACATGTGTGTTTAATAAACAAAAAGGGTTTCTAGTTATGCCTCTCTTATAGGCTAGCTTGTTGATTAACAAGATGATCAAGGTTTCCCGATCATGGACATTGGATGTTGTTAATAACAAGGTCAAACCATTGGTTGAATGATGTGATGAACATTCATCCGAAGTATAGCATTACGATCAAGTCATTATGTTTATATTGCTATAACATCATACGAAGTATCTTTATCCTTAGACCATGAGATCATGTTAATTGCTAACACCGGAAGAGTATCTTGATAACATCAAACGTCACACCGTAACAGGGTAACTATAAAGATGGGTTCAGTACTACAAAGGTGTTATGTTGAGGCTCATGGATCAAGAGTGGAATTTTCCAGTCCCGATGACGGATAGATATACTCTGGGCCCTCTCGGTGATATCACATTAAGATAGCATGCAAGCAAGTGATGTGATCACTAGAATGTTATATCACGGGAACAAGAAAAGAGTGCATGTCGATAACGATATCAAACTAGGTATGGAGATACCGATGATCGAATCTCGAACATGTAATATATCGAGAGACAAAGGAATTTAGTTACAAGCGTTAAAGGTTTTCACGATCACAGAAGTCATCATTGAATGTGTAGGAGTCAGTACGGATCTCCAGGTCCCGCTGCTGATTATTGATCGGAGAAGGGTCTCGATCATGTCTGCATTATTCGCGAACCGTAGGGTGGCACACTTAAGAGTTACCGGACACCATTTTGGAGCACATTGTTTCAGACGAAAGAATTGCAAAGTGCAGGAATTGTTTCAATAGAAACCGGAAATTATTTCGGGTGAAATTGCTGAAAGTGGTTCTGCATGTGATATTGAAATATTGCAAGGGGCTATATGTGAATTTTTGTTAATTAAAGTAATTAACAAAATTCTGAATAAATTTAATAAAAGAGTTTTATTAAATGAGAGAGCATTAAATTTGGAGAAATTTAATGCATTTAAAGTGGAGACTTTAAAAGGGAATATGAAGAGGCATTTTAATGTGGAGGGGTTACCACCACATGAATGGGGGAGGTGAGGGGTCACCCCCCCATGCGTCGGCCATGGAGAGAGGGGGAACCCCCCTCCTCCTATAAAAGGCCACCCATTCCCTCCTTCATCCTCACACCTCCTTGTGAAGGATCTCTCTCCCTCTCTAGAATTATTCTCCCATGGTCTCGAATTAGCGAGATACATGTTCCCGGTGGCATTTAAATCGGAAGGAGTTGTTGCTTTACTGGATCGCTGGGCGAGGAGGTGGAGGTTGTCCGGTGGCTTGAGCGTGTGAAAGTACGGATCTGGCTGCTGAGTTGCGGCGCTCGGACTTCCTCACGATCTTGAGATCGGCAAGTATACGACTACATCAACCACGAGTTCCTACTCGTTAACAAAACTCATTGTCTTCGAGGGTAAGTTCTCGTTGGATGTATATCCACCCGTTGCTTTGTATCTAGTAGATAGATCTTGGCGTGTAGTTCACACCGTAGGAAATTTTTTGTTTTCTATGCTGCGGACCCAACATTTCCTACGTGCACCCACACATCGTTAACCAAATATCTCCGAAGTGCATTGTGGGTTGTCTGATCACGAATTTCATGATGCACATGGAGAAACTCTCGGAATATTGTTGGTCCGGTCTGGGGCTCAACCAACTCGTCTTGGTTCCCAATCATGACCAAAGATCATATCAGCATGCTCAACCTTGACAATCTTGTTTAGCATGATCACACATCAAGTCATGACCTCGATAATCCTCTTCATGCTCCATGTTTTACAGGGTGCCGAACAATGGCCCAATGTGCTTGGAGCTTTCTGAATGCTCGCCCCATGTCCTTTCTACAGGCCTCTTGTTTTCAAACCTACGCTCTTTCTCATCTTGAGGTATGCGGATTGTCTTCAGAAATAGGGACACAATCATACCAAAGAAAAAGTGTCAAATCGAAAGATGTTCGGATGCAACTGCCTCGAGTATGATTGTGCACCCGTGAGAATATCCTTTGAATTTTCCATGAAAAGCAAATTGACGGTTCTTTCACTCCCAATACATGCAATCTATGCTTTTTGATCATCCCAGGAAACCCTCTTACCGTATTGACTATAGTCGGGCAGTGTGCTCCATTGTTGGTTCTCTTAGGGCGCGTTTGGTTGCTAGCATCACTTTTGGGTTGTCTTGGGGGCAGGCTCCGGGGCATGTCCAGGTAGGAACGGCTGTTGGGTCACGTTCTCCATTTTGTTTGGTTGGTTGTGCAGTTTGTTTTTTGCCCGGTAGAGATAGAAGTGGTGGCTGTTTGGTTGACTACACTCGATTTAGTTGTCTCGATTAATAGTTAACATTCATATAAAAATAACCTCTGTTTTCTGAACTGTGATGCACATGGCAGCACCGTGCGAAGAAATATCGAGCCGACACCAAGCAACATACGAGATTGATGCGACCATCGATGGTGGCATTGACGTAGTGACGTCCTCTGGTTCCTCCTCAACTCTTCTAGGATGTAGTTTAATGATCTTGGTATTGACATGCTCGCACTCCTGTCTATCGCTGTCCTTCATCGATAAATCTCTCGGGAAGGCTGGACCCACGGTGGTTTGGTCTGTGCACTTCCCTAAGGAAAAAATAGTCTATGATGTAGTTGGCGGTGTCTTCGTCATCAGGGACGTCCTCTACTTCTTAGTCGTCAAAGATCACACCAGCAAGGTCACGCGGGTCGGTGACTAGTTCGCTACCAGGGACCTCCCGTCACGTGTGCGCCTCGGTCTTCTTACGAATATTTTCTCTAGGATCATCTCAAATAGCTAACATATTCGGTTCAGTAGTGTTAGTGTCCATGCGTAAACACCTTACATTATATTATAGAGTTACATATGTATTCTTTCTACATTCGCCGAATCGAAAAATTTACAACACGGATGTTGTGCAGAATGACGAGTTCAAGATACCTCTGAAAGAAAATTTTAAACGATTCAACCTATGTAATGAATTTGAATAAATATGTCCCAAAAGGCTCCAAATAAGAACTCAGATATGAGAAGGTACAGTTGATGAAACTCGATGTCGATTATCAGAATGAAACCCACCATCAACGCACATCTTTTTTGTGTAGAGTTTATTTTAAATCGAAACACCATATGCTAATTCCATGTGGTCAGGGGTGCAGGAATTTAATGGAGGAGAGAGAAATTTTTATCACCTGTGAAGGTTGTATCGAGCGAGAGAGCGCGCCTGGCTCCACGGAAACGGTGGAATCGGCAGTTCCGAGTGGCCTGCCCCCAAGTGTTTTAAGGTTTGTGCGGGTCGACAACGTAGATACTGGACAGCCAGCCAATCGGCCCAACTTCTTCTCCATAGGACCTGCCTACCCCTGGGCCATTCTACTAAACATGTCCTTGAGTAAACTTCGCCGAAGACCTAAATATCTGTAAAACTTGTACATTGACTTTAGGCACGTGACATCGCTCTTGCGCAAGTACTCATCAACGAGGTAAGTCCATAAGCAAGCATCCTAACTATCGCGATGCATTTTGGGTAGGAACTGAAGCCAAGCATACCAATGACATCTTTCTCCATCTGGAAGTAATCATTGTATGCCTTCACTCCTTGTAGAAGTCCCGTGAACACGGGCCTTCTCATCTGGAATCGTCGTCGGGACTGAGCCGGAGTGTGCAACACATTGGTGCAATGAAAGTTGCCGTTCTAGAGCTAGTCGTGGCCGCCATCCCTATTCCGATTCAATACCGGATCTCCAAGCACGGCGGCATGTCATGGGACGACCCGGGTCGATGGCTCGACCTGCGGCGAAGGTGGCAAGCAGGATGACCACTTGCTTCGTGTCAAAAATAGGGATATATATATATTGAAATTCGTTCTTTCTCTTCTAGAGAGGAAAATCTCCGTAGACAATACGTACGGTTAGATGGGACTCATACATGGGACTCATACGGGTGCCATGACGTGTGTGCGCCGCCATTGACTTGAACGGTTCATTTGCGCGCGGCTTCGTTAATGGATTATTACTGGAGTAGGTCAAACCAAGATAAGGGGACAGTGATATAGTAGAAGGGCTTTCTCTACCATCCTTGTCATCATTGAATTGAACAACTAGCAATTGTTTATTGAAATCTGCCAAACCAACACATAAATAAATCAGCTTAGTATTTGCATTGGCCAGCTAACTAAACTATACTGGTTGGTAGTACTGTACGACCTAGGAATTTCTCGCGTGCACGGTGTCGAATTTAAAACGGACTTGAAGCCACTGCAGGGCCGGCCGCCTTTAAAACCTCAGTTTGTCCCTTCCCAATTGTTAAATACGGCCAGGAATGTTTATCCAGGTTTAATCATGTGGTACTACCAGTAAAACATACTGTACTGCGCAGAAATTCAGGCGGCATCAGAGCAGAAGCCCCTGTCATTTCGAGATACACAAATATTGATTGCACCGCGCGTGTATGCCAAGCCAAACCCAGTACTAGTACGACTGTGAATACGCAGTACTACTCGGTTCAGGTGCCGACGAAGAACTGGGGTCGACTCGACTGCGGACTGTGGAGTGTGGACGCTCACGCAGCCCGAAGTGGGCGCTGGCGACTTGCTATAAAAATCTGCGTCGCAGGATCGTCACCAGGCTCCTCCTCTCTGGTGTCTTGTCAAGCGATTTTGTTTAATGTTTATGCCGTCACGCCAGCAGCAGTATGAGCATTGTCTAGTGCTTTTGCTACTATCGCGCCTGCTAGCTGCATGATTGATTGCAAGCGGGGGGGGTTAGCATATGTTTGACACATGGAAGTAGCTAGTGCTAGTACTACTACAGATCTTTGGCGAGGGGAGCGAGGACAATTATTCTCTCGGCAGCAGATGTCGATTCCCGCCCAAAAAGAAAGGGGGGAAATGGTATCTATCCATCTATCCATTCTATCCCTTCCCACAAATGTTAGAAGAGTAGGCATATCGAACGGATGGTGTCACGGAGGCAGCAGAGCCATCATCAGGCTGATGCACCCGTGTAAAACTGGGCTGGAAGCGCCACTTGCGCGCGCGCACTGGTCCGGGGCAGAACAGAAAGGGCTCGATCGCGAGCGAGCAAACAGGATAACGCAGAGGTGCGTGCATATAATTGGAGCGGACGAACGGAGTGGAGCAGCCCCCTCCGGGCGAAAGGCGTGCGTGCGTGCGTGCATGGGCGATTCCACTCACATTGCTTTCCCTCCCCTCCCACCACTCCCTCTTCCTTTTCCTCGGATCCGGGCGGCTCCTCGCCATTGCGGCGCTTCTAGGCCCCCCCGTCCTCCTCCGCAAGATACCCGGCCACGACGAGCAGGTCCTTAACTATTTACCCAAGCAAAGGCTCGAGTGAAAAATATAAACCAGACAAAGTCATGTGATCTGATGATGCTACAGATCACTAGAGTAATTAATCTGGTTGTTAAATGCAACAGTGCGCCCGTCCTTGGATCCGCAGGGTGGAGCGCAATTAAGCTCTGAAAAGGCGACGGCCAGCTCGATCGGGAGAGACGACCGTCTGCTCTGCTCTCCCCGGTCATCATCAGCGGGAAAAAAGGCAAGATCGAACGACTGACCCATCCGAGCCGTCGGACCGACCGATCGGACGGTCGTCAGTCGACGCAATCATGGCGACACCATCGGTAATAATAAAGCACGTTTAACTCTCTTCGTTTTCTTGTCTTGGCATCTTTGAACGTTGCCGTTGGACACGGGGACCCGGATCGCCGGGATAATCTCTCCGGCCAGGGGGAATTGATGGAGGATGACGCAGCTGCATGGATCGTCGTTGTTGAGGCGTACTAATGCTAAGTCAGCTTTAATCAAACATGTACTAACTCTAGTGTGCTTCAATGCGCAAAAGCAAATCGCTGTGCCGTGATTAAGGGCCGGGCTGCGCAAAGATTTGGAACAGAGATAACAATTCTCAGAAGACCAGACCAGACCAGACCTGCTGCAACAAGGTAAAGTTCTAGTGCCTTTTTCAGCGCCCTTTGAGCTTATTTGACCATATTTTCTCTCCCAAGTATTATCCTCAATCTATGGTTACGTGGATGACCTTGTGAATTTGCACTGAAGTAAACAATGTGGTTTTTTATCGCCATGAAGAGAAAATTAAGCATTTTATGTTTTCAAATGCAATTTCCTTCGTTCTGCATGGTCACTGTCTATCCAAGTAACTTCTAGACTATCCCTTCCTCGTTCCGTTGCCAATATATTTGCTAGTCGGTTACATGGGATTGATGATAGGTTTAGAATATTGTTTAGAGTGAGAGCGCTTGCCGCCGTGATTTGGTCGCTATGGATACGTTGAAATGACAAGATTTTTAATGATAAAATATCTTCTCTTTTGCAGATTATCTGTCGAAGCACCGCTACGCTCTGTTTATGTGCAATCTCTAGACATGTTTACGTAGGGTTGTACACGCTTGTAGGATATAGCGAGGGATATTTTTCTCGATATGGATGGCGGCGTAATCTGAGAATTGGTCCTACATCTCCTTATGTGATTTGCGATATTAGATGATTTCATGTATTTCACATTTTCCTTTTTTTTCCCCTGTGATCAGATTTTTGTCGGCTATGTGCATCTTGGTTATACAGTAGTCGGGTGTAACACTTAAACCTTTTAAGTAATAAAGTGCACATTACCAAAAAAAAACTATATCCTGAATCTACGATATCGTGATCATAAAAATGTGAATTCAAGTTTGTTAGATTTGGGTAAAACATCTTATAGATTTTTACTAATTGGTCAAAGTTTGAAGGTGGCGGCGCTGCTACAACTGGCGTGCCGGCCCTGCTACAGAGACGCGGCGGCGATGCTACAACTTGTGGCAGCGCTGCTACAACTCACGGTGGGCCCTGCTACAGATTCCCGGCAGCGCTGCAATAGAGGCGTTGAGGCGTTGCTACAAGATGTGGCCGGTGTGATACCGCTGCAAACGACGGCTTCTACAGCGAAGGTCGGCTCTCCGGCGACTGCTACATGCGACGTGAGGCTCTTCTAGCAGCGGCGGGAAGCTCATCTACAAGAGGTAGCCGGTGTTGCTACCGCTGCAATGACGGATTCTACGGTGACATCCAGCTCTCGAGCAAAGTCAATCTTTTTTCTACTCTAATACAAAATTTCCGCTACAATTGCTCTTCGATTTTACTATATTAGCACAATTTTTTGTTATAAAGTATCCGGCGAGGGTGTCTGGCGAAATAGATTTTGCTACATCAGTATATTTTTTTGCTACGATATCTCTGACGAGGTTTCTGGTGAGATCTTCGGCGATCTAGTCTTTTTTCTATTTTCGGGGTCGAACATTTTTTACTACATGTAGCAAAAGCGGTGCTTAATGTAGCAAAATCGGGATTTAGATCTTTTTTAGGGACACGTGGCGGCACGGGGACCGGGGGGACTTTGGAGAATTTCCCCCCGGGAGACACGTAGCACTGCCCTTTGACAATCTCATGATTCCGTGTCGGGCTTTCTTTGTATTTTTGGTTATTTAAAGCAGTGGCCCAAGGTTTAATATTTCGCCGCTACTACTAGTAGTACATTCCTACATAATACCACTAAGGTCGTTAACCAAGAGGGTTACGTGGCTTGTACTATGAACTTTATGATAAACGAGACATGTATTACCATGCCAAAAAATAGATTTATATATGTTTTACTTTTATTTTCACAAGTTTAGGCCATTGGACAAATAAGATGAGCCTAACAACTAAGTGAGACAACCTAAATGATGCAAAGGTATAATTCAAGCACGAAGGCCATCAAACAGGTAAATACACAAAAGAAACAACTCGAATAGGAATAACCGAGGCACATGGAGACAAAGATATATCCCGATGTTCGCTCCTTTGTGGGGAACTACGTCAACATTAGAGAGGTGTGGCGTACCACGAAGGCTCACCTTCTTATCCTTGAGACTTTTCCACGGAGAAAGAGCTCAATCACTAGTGGTAGGCCTTGGGTGTCCTCCAAACCCTCGTTCCCGAAGCAAATCCACAACCCAGAGGCTTTCAGGTGACCTAACACTCCTAGGGTCTTCTAACAAACCCAAGAGTAACATGTAACTTCATGAACCCAAGGAGAATCATGAATCGGCTCGATGGAAACTTAGATCTAGATCTCCTCTTTTGATTCCTCGAAGGGATTTGAGTTTTGTTGGAGAATGGGGAGATCTCAAGCTTTTCGTGGTGCTCAACTCTGGTCGCTTACTTTTCTTTTTTGCACAACAAGGTAGGTCGTAGTGAAAGAAGAAGTTGTGTCTTAAAATGGCCAGAAAACTAGCCGTTTGAACATATTTAGAACCATCTAGAATCAATTCGGAATTCCAGATTGAATTCCGAGTATCTCGAAATGATCTGAACTCATCCTGAACTGGTTCCAAGTTAAGCAAACCCCGTATTGGCTACCACTCAGACTGAACTCAAAATGTTTTTCGAAAATTCCGATCCACCCAGAACACATCCAGAATTCTGGTTTGATTCCGAGAGTTCTAGGAAGTGCATATGACAAGATTTTTGATGAACTTTTTCGAGCACACTTGTGTGGATAGGAAGTAAAGCTCGTATGCTGTCTTTTTAGGTAAGATCATCCCCTCTTCAACATCAACCAACCCCTCTTAATAGTGTGGCATGCATATTACTCAAACAAGTAAAAAAAGGATGACGCGAAGCATGCGGACACTCTTTTCCTTTTTGAATTGTGGGGGCTCTTGTGAGGTTTTGGGGTTAACAGGATGCCTTTGTCTCGGCACCTGGTACGTGTTAATATAGTCGAGGCAACAACCATCGACATCAAAAACATCGGGAGGTTACATAGGATAGGGATCGGGAGAGAAGAGACCTATCCGATCTACCAAAATTCTGTTCTATCTTCTTATCTCTCTATCTCTCCTTGTCTCTCTATCTCTACACTTGAACACGAACAAGTTACAACACATCACGTACGTACACAAGTTGTCACGGTGAAGCTAGTTCGCTAATACCCCTCCTCGATCTCAGCCGCTTTGAGGTTGAGATTGTGTTTGAACTCTTCAAGTTGCCAAACTGGTAGGGCTTTTGTAAACCCATATGCCACCTGATCTTGTGATGGTATAAACCTGATCTCAAGCAATTTGTTACCAACTCTTTCTCTTACAAAATGGAAGTCTATTTCAATGTGCTTTGTCCTTGCATGAAAAACAGGATTAACAGAAAGATAAGTGGCTCCCATGTTATCACACCATAGGCATGAAGTTTGCTTCCTTTTTATCCCAAGTTCACCTAGTAAGGATTCAATCCAGATTACTTCAGCAGTAGCATTTGCCAAAGCTTTATATTCAGCCTCTGTACTTGATCCAGAAACTGTTGCTTGTTTTCTGGCACTCCAAGAAATCAAGTTAGGACCAAAATATACAGCAAAATCTCCTGTAGATCTTCTATCATCTACACACCTAGCCCAATTAGCATCTGAAAAGACACTTACTAATGTAGAAGATGACCTTTTGAATGTTAGTCCTAGACTAACAGTTCCCTTGATATACCTTAGTATTCTTTTGACTGTTGTCCAATGAACAGTGGTTGGTGTGTGGAGGTACTGCCAAACCTTGTTGACAGAGAAGGCAATATCTGGTCTTGTCAGAGTTAAGTACTGGAGTGCACCAACAATACTTATGTATTTTGTACCATCTTCTGGTCCAAGTACATCTCCTTCTATGGCTGAAAGTTTTTCTGAGGCTGACATTGGTGTTGGTGCTGACTTGGAATCCTTCATGCCAACTCTGGTTAACAAGTCCAAAACATATTTTTCTTGGGTTAGAGTAATACCTCTATTACATTTGTTAACTTCTATTCCCAGAAAATAATACAAGTCACCTAGATCCTTTAATGCAAATGCTGCCCCTAAATCTTGAAGAAGTGCAGCTATAGCCTTATTGGAAGAGGTAGTGACTATGATATCATCTACATATACCAATACAAAAAATAGTGATACCTGACTTGTTATAAATAATCAAAGATGTATCAATAGTTTGATGGCATGAAACCAAGCTCTTGAAGTTTTGAGCTTAGCTTGGCAAAACATGCTCTTGGTGCTTGCTTGAGCCATACAATGATTTGTCCAACTTGCACACATGATGTGGTGCTTTGGGACTCTCATAGTCAGGTGGTTGTCTAAATAAACTTTCTCTTCCAGAACACCATGAAGAAACGCGTTGTTCACATCTAGCTGTCTTAGGCTCCATCCTCTGGACACAGAAACAGCCAAAACAAGTCTGATAGTAACAGCTTTAACAACAGGACTAAAAGTGTCCTCATAATCTATGTCATATCTTGCTTGAAGCCTTTTGCTACTAATCTAGCCTTATATCTATCAATAGTTCCATCAGCATTTCTTTTAATTCTATAAACTCATTTACAATCTATGAGATTTATACCTTTTTATATGGAACTAGATGCCAAGTTTTATTTGATATTAGAGCATTATATTCATCATCCATGGCATGCTTTCCAATTTTGGCTATCTAATGCTTCTTGTAAATTTTTAGGTTCATTAGATATTGCAGATAAGACGTAGCGTACTGTTCGATCAGTATAAACTTTAGGCTTACTGTTTCCCGTTCTTGCACGGGTGCGATGAAGACTTTCTGCAGGTGCTGATGTAGGGTTGATCTGCACAGAAGATCATGTCTCCTAGCGAGAGACAGACGAATCAGGTGGAGCTGATCCACCCTCGCGTCGCTGATCCCGAGGCTGATCGCGCATCGGGTCAGGTGCAGTCGCACGTCCTCGAGCGGGAGAGCCTCTCATTGGCTCATCTATCCTGGCCCGCGCGTCTCTCCACCGGGTCGGAAGACCACGCGTTGGAGTCTGGTGCGATGCGGAGGCCCGCTGGTGGCTTGCCCCTTCGATGGTCGAAGACACAGGCGACATGGCGCCCTTCTGTGGTTGACGCGCTCTTGACGCGACGCTGTGTCGCGCGTGCACGCGCCTGGTGCACCTAACGATGGTCCGCTCGTGGCAGGCGAATCTGGCGGCGCTGGCACGTCTGGCGGAGGCGCTCCCGAGACAGATTCTTCGCCAGAATCAACTCCGTGTCCTGCGCCGTTGTCGTGATGCGGCATATCTTCAAGGCTCTTGTTTGTTTTCGTTTCAACATCAATTTGTGCCGAATTTTCTCCAGCTGCCTGCGGAATATTTCCAGGGATAAAAATAGCAGGATCATTAGTCATTAGTTGGTCAGTGCATTGTTCCTCCCCTTGATCTAATTCCGGCTGTTTTGAGGAATACTCCGGTAGAAGAAGAATCTCTTTTCGGAGAAGAGCACCAGCGTTGGGTCGAAGTTTGGAGAATGGAAAAACTGTCTCATCAAAGACGACGTCACGAGATATATAGACACGCCCACTAGAGACTTCGAGACATTTGACCCCTTTGTGCATGTTGCTATAACCAATCAATACCCATTGTTTGGAACAAAAAAGATAATTTTCTGGTGTTGTAAGGACGAAAATTGGGCCAGCAGGCACAACCAAAGACATATAGAGAGGCATAGTTGAGTGTTTTTTTAGGAGACGTTCCATAGGTGTTTCATTGTTAATGACCGGAGAGGGGAGAAAATTTATGAGATATGTGGCTGTCAAAAAAGCTTCATCCTAGAATTTTAATGGCATGGATGCATTTGCTAGAAGAGCTACCCCAACTTCAACTATATGGCGGTGTCTATGTTCTGCCGAACCATTTTGTTGATGGGCATGTGGGCAAGAGACATGGTGTGAAATACCTATTTTTGAAAGAAGAGGTTGAGTTTTTCATACTCACCTCCCAATCTGTTTGCATTGTAATGATTTTTCTATCAAATTTGCGTTCAACGAGATTTTGAAAATTCTGAAAAACTTGAAACACTTCAGATTTTTTCTTAAGTAAATAGATCCATGTAAATTTGCTATAGTCATCAATAAAACTTACATAGTATTCAAATCTACCAACAGAAGTGGGTGCCTTGCCCCATACATCGGAGAAGACAAGTTCTAATGGAGAAGTAGAAACACTAGTGGATCTAATATATGGAAGTTGATGACTCTTTGTTTGTTGACATGAATCACACACAGACTCAATTCTAGACTCATCGGAATAGGAAAGCTGAAATTTACTAAGGACTCGTTGAACGACTTTAAAGGAAGGATGACCCAACCGATCATGTCACCTTGTAGGTGAAGGCTTGGTGGCGCTAAGAACTTGTTTATTTTGGCTTGATGACGACGATGACACCAGAGGATAGAGCCCACGAATGCATCTACCTTTAAGAAGTACTCTCCTCGTTTCCTTGTCCTTCACATAAAAATACCACGGATGAAATTCAACAAAGACATGATTGTATCTAGTGAGACGATGAATGGAGGCTAAACTTTTTGTGGCACTAGGAACATGAAGAACATTACGAAGATGTAGGGGTTTGGATGGGGATTTAACAAGTGCATGACCAACATGACTAATATCCATACCTGACCCGTTTGCCACGTGGATTTTGTCACGGCCATTGTACTTCTCCTTCATGGTAAGCTTGTCAAGCTCACTGGTGATGTGGTCGGTGGCGCCGGTGTCGCAGTTCCAGTTGGTGTCGATGCCTTAGGAGCCATAGGCGCCATTGGCACCCATCTCCTACTCTTCTTCTTCATCATCGGAGAAGCAGTGCCAGCAGTTATATGCGATGTGGCCGGGCTTGATGCAGATTTGACAAGCAACACGGTCATCCTTACCCTTGCCATTGCCGCGACGGTTGTTGCCTCCTCCTCCTTGTTGTTGGCGTCCCTGGCCACGGCCGTAGCCGCGACCACCACCGCCACGTCCATGGCCACGAGGTGCACCACGGCCACCCCGGCGTCTGTCGCGACCACGTGCAGCGGCGTTGGCGGAGGAGTGCCCGCCGCTCATGTCGACGTCGAGCGCCACCATGTGGTTGTCATACGCCATCATCTGGGCGTACAACTCGGCGACGGTGAGGTTGTTGTCAGGGTTGGCGCCGATTGCAGCGAAGAGAGGATTATAGGGGTCATCGAGCCCCGCGAGAAGGTACTCCACCAACTCATCTTCCTTGATCTTCCGGCCCGCTGCTGCGAGCTCATCCGCCACCACCTTCACCCTAGCGAAGTACTGTGAGGTGGTCTTGCCCTCTTTCTTGGCGTTGGCGAGCTTGACCCTGAGGTTGGCGGTGCGGGTGCAGGATTGGGCAGCGAACATCGATGTGATCGCCTTCCAGACGACGGCCACCGTCTTCATCCTGATGCAGGAGATCATGATCTCCTTGGAGAGTGATGCCAGCAGGTATGAGAGAACCAGCTGGTCGTTCTGCACCCAGACGTCGTATGCCGGGTTTTCCACCTCCGCGTCCTTGCCGTCCTTCTGGACGACCATCGTCTTCGTTGGCTCCTTGAGAGTCCCATCAAGGAACCCCATCACGCTGGCGCTGCGGATAGCCGGAAGAACCTGCGTCTCCCATAGCAGGAAGTTCTCTCGGGTGAGCTTCTCGGCCGTGCCGGTGGTTGGAAGCTTCTCGGCCATCAGGCCAGAGGAGGAGGATGAGCCGCTCATGATTTTTTGCTAGATGTGTTTTTTGAAGATAGGCTCTGATACCATGTGAGGTTTTGGGGTTAACAGGATGCCTTTGTCTCGGCACCTGGTACGTGTTAATATAGAGGCAACAACCATCGACAGCAAAAACATCGGGAGGTTACATAGGATAGGGATCGGGAGAGAAGAGACCTATCCGATCTACCAAAATTATGTTCTATCTTCTTATCTCTCTATCTCTCCTTATCTCTCTATCTCTACACTTGAACACGAAAAAGTTACAACACATCACGTACCTACACAAGTTGTCACGGTGAAGCTAGTTCGCTAACAGCTCTTCCACACACACACCATATGCATCTTGTAGGACTAAAACCTGAGTATAGACTTGTAGATTCCATCAGTCCCCTAATTCTAGCGTCATCTTCACCAAAACATAAGTAAGAGCAACGTCCGTTTCAGTTGTTCATGGTGCATACAAGAAATATTTATGTGTGACGTGTATCATTTTGGCAATTTGGAAATTTGTTATACATGATGCCATCTCTAGGGCGGTTGAGTCACGTGTGCGAGACATTTCATGAAGAGAGACGAGCAGTGAAAAGACCAAACAAAAATCCTGACTCAATTCAACTTATATTCACGCGGTTAGGTTGTGTTTATGTCAGCTTAAGAATTTTGGTTCGTCTCTTTTGTCAGTAAAGCTACCCAGTGACGAGGCATGATAAGTTACAATGTTTCAGAAAAATGCGATAAGGAGTAGCATTATGCAATATGGAAGCATATTTAGGTCCTATCCAATAGTAGAGATCACCAATACTCTAACTAAAAACATGATGCACAAAGTTGATATATAGTGAGAACGGGAAAAAAACGCAGCTTAATTTTATATTCGATAACTTGATTGCAAATTGAATTCGTCGTGTGATGTGGAGGTTAGATCCAGTTTTTTTTTCGTATTATTTGAATTATGTACTACTAGAAACAAATTTGGTTTTCATTTCAATTACAAACCACATAAGTCCGGTTTGGTGGCCGTCGGATCGGAAAGGTACGGACGAGTTTCACTTGTCCGCACATGTCGCAGTCGGTCGAAAATGACCCGGAGCCATCCCGCTAGAGGACCTACTCGCTTGCTAGCTAGCTAGTCTATCCTTTTCCTCCGTGGAAAATAAAAAATCATTGGTGGTGAGGTTCCTATCGATCATCTGAAGCGAGATTAGCAGAGCGAGTCACTTCCCTGTGCCTCTCCCTTTCACCCCCACCACGGACCCTCAATCTATCTCTTTCATATAATTGGGGGGATACCACGCATCGCAAGCGTCCAAATTAACCAGCTTAGCTAGCTAGGGTACAAAGCCGGGGCAGGCGAGGGGATGGAGGAGAAGAAGAGATCGAGCTGCAGCGGCAGTGGATCATCAGCTAACTACTACTAGTAGTGTGAGAAGCGAGCGAGAGGGAGTGACCTTCGCTGTGCACCTTCTCCAGGTCCGGAGGAAGACGACGACCACTCGGCCCCAATGGTAGCGGGCGTGGCTTTGGACGCGGGCCCCGCGGCGTCTCGTCACTCATCATCACCCCCCACTCCACTCCATAGTCCCCATCCCGCCGGAATGGGTCATGAAAACCTGGGTTTTTATCCCGTCAGCACCGGTAGCGTCACCCCTTCCGTTTCCTTGGCTTTGTTTGTTTGCTTGTTATTAAACGGAGGAGATTAAGTCGTAAGTGCGTTGGATAATCTAATGAAACCCGAGGTTTCCGCAAAAAAGTCATTGTGTTTCGGTAGTCTACTAATAACTAGTCTTGAAAAAAAAGCAGCGCTATCTATAGAACTCTATTTTCTAAACGTGCGTGTAAAAGAGTTAGGTTGCATGTTACTTTCTTCGAACGTTTCCTTCCAAAAAATGCGTACTGTAATTTGTGACCAAGTACGTGGATTAAAGAAGACGCTTGACCATAAGTGTAGTGCAAAATAACCATGTAGGATGGTCTTCTTCTTTTTTCGATAAAAGATGCTTTTATTACTATTAAGCATTACACCAGGTGTCTGCATATTTAGGATACACACATCAGCTGATACAATCCCACAGTCTCGAAACAAAAATAAAAAAAGGAGAGTTATATATCAAACTGAGAAATTGTAGAAACGCCTAAGATGGAGGGCTGATCCGAAGACTGAGCTGCCATCCTTGACGGGTAAAAAGATCTCTTGCCATATCCTTTAGACGCGTGGACGCCTTCGAAAAGATATCTCGATACTCCACACGATGTAGGGAAGACCATAGACATAGGGTACCGGTACACCAGTAGATAACCTGCAAACCAGAAGATTTTTTATTGTTAAATATTTTATCATTTCTATATAGCCAGAATGACCAGATGATTGCAATCGCTCCCACCCTAAGATGATTCATATACTTATAATCGATATATTGGCAACGCTACGTGGTGGATATAAGACCGAACCTACTTAGATGACTGCCCATATAGAACGGAAAAATTTCCAGTGAAAGAATAAATGTTTAATTGGTTCTTCATGATGACAAAAACACGCGTCGTACTCCCATGCCAATTCCGCCTAACAAGATTGTCTTTAGGAAGGATAACCCCCGACGAAGATAACAAGTACAAAAAAATAAAGGTGTCTTCGTCTTTCATATTTTTCTATTATTATCAACTATTAAGTCGGTCGAAGTTAAAGCATTGTACATGGAACTAACAGAGAATTGGTTATCCTTGTTTAAGTTCCAATGGAATTCATCCGGACTTGTTAATAGTTCGACCGATGTCAATCTTTGAAGTAGGACATTATAAGAAGAAAGTCTAGGTCCTATTAAATCCCTTCTGAAAGTCACATTTGGAGGAGAGGACTCCATCACTGTGACGAGTGTATCTCCCTTATGATGAACAATATTATACAATGTCGGGTACTGATGTCGGGGTGTAGCATTACCTAGCCACTTATCCTCCCACAACCGTATTTCCGAACCACCCTTAATTGAAAATTTTCCAAAGCGGAAGAAATATTTCTTCATTGCCATCAGACCATCCCAGAAATGCGAGTCTCCTGGTTTCCACAAAAGCTAGGACAAAGCCTTTGAGCCAACATATATTTTGTTTAAGTAGAGTCTGCCAAATTCTTTCTTTAGTTAGTAATTTGAAGACCCATTTTTCAAGGAGAGCCATATTCTTAAGCTCAAGATCATGAACACCCAAACCTCCCTGATCTTTGGGATGGTAGACAACACTCCACTTAGCTAGTTGATACTTTTTCTTCTCGTTGTCTTCCTGCCAAAATAATCTTGATCAAAAATAGTCTAATGTTTTTAAGACGCATTTTGGTAGTTGGAAGAAGGAAATCATATACAATAACATATTATTTAGTATCGAATTTATGAGTACCAATCTTTCACTTAGGGATAACAATTTATCTTTCCAACTACTTAATCTTAATTGTAGTATTTACTCGACAAGTTTCCATTCAGCATTTGTTAGCCTCGATAATGAATCGGGATTCCCAAATATCGGATAGAAAACTAGCCTTGGCCACAACCTAAAAGTTCATCATACAAGTTGGCTTGTACTTGAGCCTCACCAAAAAGAAACAATTATATTCTATGAAAATTTATTTTCAATCCTCAAAGTTGCTCGAAAGCTGAACGAATCAGTTTCAGATTTCATGCCTTTTCAAAATCAGGTTTAATAAATAAAATTGTATCGTCTGCGTATTGCAAGATTGATAAACCAACATCAACAAGATGAGGAATCACACATGTGATTTGTCTATCGAAGCTCAATCAAGACAACTAACATATCAATCACTATATTAAATAGCATTGGTGATAAAGGGTCACCCTGTCTTATTTCTTTCTTAGTCTAGAAATAGTTTCCAACGTCATCATTGACTTTAATAGACACACTACCACCAGACACAAAGCTATGTATTAAAGCATGCCACTTTGTAGAAAATTCTTTTATTATGAGAGTTTGCTGAAGGAAAGACCAATTGACTTTGTCATAAGCTTTCTCAAAATCAATTTTTAAGGTAGCCCATTTAACTTTTTCCTATGTAGCTTGTCAACTATTTCATGTAGGACGACCACTCCATTGAGTATATTACGACCTTGCATGAACACAGTCTAGGAAGGACGAACCACATGATCTGTTATGGAGTTAAGTTTGATTGTTGCAACTTTGGTGAATATTTTAAAATTAACATTCAAAAGACAGATTGGCCTGTATTGTTGGATACTTTCCACCTCATTAACCTTAGATAATAAAATTATCTCACCAAAGTTCAAACGAAACAACTCTAGTTGTCTAGTGTGCAAAAACATAACAAATCTAGCAGATCAAACTTGATTATGTCCCGGAAGTTTTGGTAAAACTTCACTGGGAAACCGTCAGATCCAAGAGCCTTATTATGTTCCATTTGGAAAACAACCTTTTTCACCTCCTTCTCTGAATATGGAGCATTTAATATATTGTTTTCCTCGTTTGAAACTTGGGGTATACCGTTCGTTCATGACTCATCTATAGTGAAGTTACCTTCTTCTATGGCTCCAAACAGACCTTTATAAAAATGTGTAATGTACGACTTTAGCTGTTCATGACCTTTAATCATTCTTTCATCCTGAATGAGAGAACACATAATTTTATTTTTGTATCTGCCATTAGCAACACTATGAAAGTATCTTGTATTCAAATCTCCTCCAGAATGAGTTGTGCTTTGAAACGTTGATACCATTTAAGCTCCTCCTCGTGTAAAAATCTTGCTATCTCGGCATTCGATTAGCTCTTAAGCTCAATTTCCTGCTCCGATAACGGTCAAACTTCTACTAGCACCTCAAGATCATCAATAATAGATGAAAGTCCTAACTTTTATTTTTTTCAGAATACCTGTTGTATGTCGTGCCCAACCACTGAGGTATTTGCGTGTCACACCCATCTTATTATTCCACATATGGATTGGAGTATTACCAACAACATGTCTTTCCCAAATCATCTTGACCATATCATGAAAGCCTTCCCTCTGTAGCCATCCAAGTTTAAGCTTGAACCGGTTAGCACATCCTAGTCTAGGAAAACCCGTAGTCATTAGAATGGGAGCATGGTCGGATAATGAGACTAGTGGAAATTTATCTTCCCAATCAGAGTCCATTAATACACGATCTAGTTTTTCGTGTGTAGGTTTTAGAAGACTATTTGACCAAGTAAATTATCTTCCATTCATTACGACCTCTCTTAAATCCAAGCTATCAATGACAATATTGAATAAAAAAGGCCAATGATCATCAAACCAGCCTCTACTCTTCTCGAACATGAAACATAACAAATTAAAATCATCCCTTATAAGGATATGGTATGGATTTTGCTAACATAACCAGTTCATGGAGGAAGACGGCCTTAAAAACGTCTTGGACAACACCATATGTGGCCACTAGACTCCATATGAAGTTATCAGACTTGTTACGGATGTGGAGTTTGATGTGATACTCCCCAACCGAACAATCCAACACATCCATGGTATCAGTCCTCATGCCAAGTAATATGCCCCTAGATCGACCACGAGGCGGACGAGAGTGCCATACAAAGTCTATGCCACCAGAAAGACGGTTTAAGAAACCTTGCGAAAAGTCTCATCTACACGTTTCCAAAGTAGCCACAAAATCCAAATTATAATGCTAATAACATTGAGAGATGTGTAAATGTTTAGCCAATTCACAAAGGAATCTTCTATTCAAAAACATGTCATTCATTGGAAAACGATAATGGATTTTGCAACTCTCGCCCATTTCTAGAATTTCAGATTCTTTTTACTAGAGTTGGATTTAGATTTCCGGCCAGAAGCAGTTAGTTCATATAATGAACTTAGCTTGTCCTCTTCCAATCCAACATCCGATACTTCACCCACTAGATGAGAAAGAAGATGATCATCTGATGTGACATTTTGTTCATCCTTATCATAGTAAGTGGCATCCGACAAAGTTGAGTCATTTGGAATAACCGTTAGACGGTCGAATTCCATCTGTCTCAAGACTTTAGTTGAAAGAGAAAGAACATGATCATTACTACCCAGAGTAACCCAATGCTATTAAGCCCTGAAGAAATCCGAGTAGATGAAAAAGAAAGAAAATATTTGGTCGATGACTTTATACCTGACAAGTCCAGATTGTGTTCCGCCTTGCGGCATATAGCCTTCATCATAGATTCCTCATCCGTTGCAACTGCCCCATCCTCGGCCATCACATGATGTTATCCTCGTTCTGGAAACAAATATATTACAACCTCTGATCCTATTTAATTATCGGGTAGGTGTAGGCAAGGTGTACACAAAACTAATACGGGACAACTAAATCCTCAGAGAGAGTAAGAGGAGTTATTGGGACATCCGTAAAGGTTAGAGAGATGAAGGAAAACAAGGCAAAGAATTTGTATATGTGTCGACAAACCCAAACCTCACTTTCTCTCCTCTCATGTCACCTCCTCCAGGACATCCGAGAGGATGAGGGGAGGGACCTAGCCACCCCAACGCCGCCACCCCAATGCCGCCACCTCTTACTCTCTCCCTCTCCTCATTGCTACTAGAGGCCACTAACAGAACAGTTGCGAGGCGTCGATGATGGGGTGAAGGGGATCTCGTCGCACGGTTCCTCCTGCGGTGTTTTGGTGGGAACCCCGTCCATCTTGTCATCCTTCCCAGTACGACTCTCGCTAATGCTTGGCAGGAGAGGTCTCCGATGGGGGTGCTCCCGGTGGTGACCCGGACGAGGAACTTAGACATTGGGTCGATGCCCCGGGTTCTAGCGGCGGTGCTTGTGTCATTTCGACTGCAGGGCCAGCGTAGCGGACTATCTTGGAGTCAATAGTGGTAGTAGCAACATGGCAGCCACCTTCTGATCTCTGATTTTTTTGTGTTGATGGACTTGATTGGTTATCATTGCATGATGGTGATGACGACCAACGAATCTTTCTAGTCCCTGGTTGGAAGTACAACCTCTACGAAGCACAATGTCAACGAGCTTCGTACTCTAATAGAGGATCCCGGTGGAACGCTCTAGTGATTTGTCATTCCCCGCTTGGTTCAAGGTTCGAGTGTTCGATATATATAGGCACCTGCAACGACAGATCTGACGACACTACTTTTCTTAATGCGAAGTGGTCGACCTTGTCTAATGTGCTCACGTGATTGGCCTATCAGACGTACATGGGCGGAACCTTAGCGCTAGTGGATTCGTGTTGATGTAGAGCGTCCCTTGGCACTGCTCAACGACATGTTGTTCGCGCATGGTTCTAGTCATGTGGCTAAGTCCCGCCAGACCGGTGTGTGTGTGTGGTTGTTCGATTATGGATCAACAGGAGGTGGAAACCATGGCGCCTTTGGTGTGGTTGGCGCTCTGTGAGAGTCGGGTGTCAAATTTCATGGGTGAAAGCTCTAGGTCTAACCTTTATTGGTTGAATCTGGAAATGGCAGCGTTCATGCGACATTCCCTTGTTGAAGTCATTGACTGGTGTTCGCTCAGACTTCTCTTCAGGTGGAAAATCATGACCAAGCCTCGATGGTTGGATCCAACAACGGCCACATCGAGCTTATTTCCCTTCTTGAAGGCGTCATGGTTGGATCATCTCTCCTGTTACTCTCGAGTTGCTATCTTTTGTGGTTGATGCTAATGTTTGTTGCCACCGTTTTGTTGATAACCCTATAATAGTTTGGTGATGTGCATCCTCAATGTCTTTACACCTCTTGATATCGTGTTGGTGCAGTGGCCATATGTAATTCACATAATCTTGATATTAAATATCCCGTTTATCAAAAAAAATAAGATACTTGCAATTAGCAGGTGGGCAACAAACAAGAAATTTAGTTCTACATTTTTGGCACAAATAGGGTTTAACCTTGCCGATTTGGCATCACATCTCATTATGGCCTTCTTCTTTTCTTATTCCTTCGTATATATACATATTGCTACCCAAAATGACCCTAAAACAATAGTTGAAAGTTTATTATACTTTATTTTTTTTCTTGATCCCTATGTTCAGAAGGGAAGGGAAGCCCCGGTCTCTATATTCTAGGATGCGCGCAACCCTAGTATTGTTAGAGAAATGCCAAGATCAATACCGAATAAATTGGCTTACAAAAAATGCCAAGATCAATACCGAATAAATTGGCTTACAAAAAATAGAAATAGACATCTAAGGCCATCGACTTTGGGCCAAACTCCTCTACACTTCAAAGCGGACGAGTATTTTTTGAGACTAAGTGGACAAGTACGACTACATACTTACCGAAAATAGTTGCAAAGAGGTCAAACGACATATATTAAGGTGAACAATCCTTAGGGGAAAACCGACGCCATATTTCTCCCGTGCTTGTTGGTGGGGCGCCGTGAGTGAGGCTCGATGGACCTCTGAACCATGTTCGAGCCTGGAAAACGTTATGGAGACCTTACCTCACAATGATCTTAGAAATAGCGTCGACCTAGAGAAGAAAGCGACGAATAAGTCTGGACGATCACTGTCGATCCAAGCATATATATCCAGGGAGACCTAACTTCACAACGAAGGCGAAGGCAGTCGAGCCTCACTAGTCGAAGAAGAGAAAAACCAATTCGAGACCGGACGCAAAACACGAAGACAGAAATTAGATCCATGTCTAGCATTGACTTGAAAAAAATATAGTGTTTGTTTACACTGTCATATTTATAGAGAAAAAAGGTATTTATGTCCAGCCACATAGACATGCTACAAAACAGATATCTCCTAAAGTATTAATGTTTCAATTTTTTCAGATACGATACGAATCTAATCTATGCAAATACTTAACTGGTGACATCCGAATCTAGATAAAGTTGAAACGATAACAATACGAGAGGGGAAGGATAAATACTACTACTAGTAGTAAGAGCATAAATAATATGAGCATAAAAAATAAGAGCATAAAAGAAGAGCGGGATGGCACGTTTGTTGATTTGGAACAGTAGTTTGAAAACACACATGGGCGACGGTAGACATTAGTATTAAAAGCCGCTTTGGTTGTGCATTCAAGCCCGTCTCCACCAATCAAAGCTCAGCGAGCCGCAGCACACCTCTCTAGGTGGAGTGTGATTAGGGGATGAGGAGAGAGAAAATGTGAGCATCGCGGGCCCACGCGGAAGGGAGACGCCGAGACGACGGGGGCGGAGGAGGAGCCACTTGCGTGCTGGCCTCTCCCGCTGCCGCGATTGGTGCCACCTTCTCCCTTCTACTACTACTCTGCTTCCTCTGTTTCACTCGCCACTTTTCTCCCTTTCCACCTCCACTCCAGCCTCTCACCTGCCCGCCCGCCTGCTTGCTTGCTTTCTCCTTCCCCTCTCTCCGCTCCAATCAGCCCAATCCCTTTCCCCCATCCTCCTCCTGTAGCCTATTCCTGTTGCTATTGTTGCGCGCCTTCTCTGCTGCTCTCCTCCCTTCCTTCCTTCCTTCCTTCTCTCGGGCTGTGGTCGGCCGGTCGGTCAAACGTACGCCGCCTGCCTACCGGGGGGTTTGGTGGTTCCTTGGAGGGCGCGGCAGGCGGGAGGGTTTGGCGAAAGCCGGAGGCGAGAGGTGCCTGTAAGGGGAAGCGGAGTTAGGTGGGGGGACAGGGCGAAGCGAGAGAGGAAAGCGCTTCGGTGTTCGCTCCCCTTTTGGCTTCGGGCCACTCGATTGGAGGAGCAGGCCACGTACGGGCGGTGGCCGCGACAGCTCGGCGACCGTGCGAGTGTTCCTCGGCTTCTGCGCGTGCGCTGCTACGTGGATGAGGTGCGGCGAGGGAGCGTGGCGGCGGCAGGGGGCTCTAATCCGCGTCGGCGCTGGCGATGTAGCCGAATGACCGGTCCTGCTCGCTCGGCAAGGGGAGGCGTGGCGGCGGCGGCGGCGGAGGGGATGGAGGGGAAGGGCGCGGTGTCCGCCGGGCTGGGGTTCCTGGGGATGGGGCTGGACAGGGTGCGGCTGCTGCCGCTCCCGGTGCCGCTGCCGGAGAAGCTGTCGGCCAAGGCGCTGCGCAGCCACGTGTACACCAACTACCTCGGCTCGCGCTGGGCCGGGCAGCGGCTGTGGCGGCCGCTGCTGCTGCTCTGGCTCGTCGGCTTCACGGTCCTCGCCTACAGCCTGCTCTACGACGGGAGCCGCGAGGCCGTCGAGAAGCGCCGGGACTCGCTCGCCAGCATGTGCGACGAGCGCGCACGCATGCTCCAGGACCAGTTCAACGTCAGCATGAACCACCTCCAGGCGCTCGCCATCCTCGTCTCCACCTTCCACCACGCGCAGACCCCGTCCGCCATCAACCAGGTACGGACACCCCTACTACTATATCCTCCTCAATTCGCTCTTCGTTTCGTTCCGTCGATCGAATCAATCGATTAAACCCGGACGGACAACCCTCCGACTCTGTGTGTGTGTGTGCAGGCGACGTTCTCCAGGTACGCGGAGAGGACGGCCTTCGAGCGGCCGCTGACGAGCGGGGTGGCGTACGCGGTGCGGGTCACGCACGCCGAGCGGGACCAGTTCGAGCGGCAGCAGGGCTGGAGCATCAAGAAGATGTACTCCTCCAACAAGAAGTACGGGCCCTCAGGGGACGCCGCCGCAGCGGAGATCCGCGAGCCGGCCGAGGAGTACGCCCCCGTCATCTTCGCGCAGGACGCATACAAGAACGTCATCTCCTTCGACATGCTCTCCGGCGATGTGCGTGTGGATTTTACTTTCGTAATCGTATCTTGGTGCTCTTTGGTTCCCCCACCACCCCCTTGTCAAGCTAGATTTCCCCATCTTTTTTTTGCCTACTACTCCCAAATTACTCCGCGCGCACGCTTACCTAGGTGGTCTAGTATTCTCTCATTTTTCATCAAAAAATTCTTAGAATTTTTGGTATAAGTAGTACATATTTCATACTATCTATTTCAAAAATTCGCGGATTTTTTTGAATGACCTACATAAACGCGCCGGCGGAGTAATTTGAAACAGAGGGATTACTAGGGCCGTATAAAGCTGCAACCCGTGGTGCTCACCATGTGGTTTCACAGCTCAGCCTCAGGGCTATTGCTTCTGTTTTAACCATGGATATTTTTTTACCAAAAAACTTATTACAGCCTGGTCCCTTTTGTTCTTGGTTTCTCTACTCTGGAAAAATAACTGTTGATTCTGAATTAACTCTGCGCCGCAAGTAGGAGTACTTATTTTCTTCGCTTGCTTCTGCAGGATGATCGCGAAAACATAATACGAGCTAGAGAATCTGGGAAGGGTGTTCTAACTGCCCCTTTCAAGCTACTCAACACTCGCCTCGGCGTGATCTCGACATACACCGTGTACAAGACCGAGCTCCCTGCGAATGCGAGGCCGCAGGAGCGCATCCAAGCTGCCATAGGGTAAAAGTCTACATGATCGAGCATCCTATTCCAGCAATTATGTTATGCAGTAGAATCTCTAACTGACTTCAGCTTTTGCTTGCAAACAGCTATCTAGGTGGCATATTTGATATAGAAGCGCTCGTCGATAAGTTGCTTCATCAGCTTGCAGGCAAGCAATCCATCATGGTGAACGTCTATGATACTACTAACGAGTGGCCGATCAGTATGTACGGTTCCAACGACACAGGCGATGCCATGTACCATAACAGCACGCTCAACTTCGGCGATCCATCTAGAAGGCATGAGATGCATTGCAGGTGACTGACCCCTACTCGGTTGCTCTCCCTTTTATCAATACTGCAACTGTTCATGTCCATGTATCTTCCCGCTGTCTCTGTTTTCTTCATGTGACTTTTTTTTTCTCTTTAACAGGTTCATGCAAAAGCCACCATTGCCATGGGCAGCAATAACATCGTCATTAGGAACTCTTGTGATTGGTTTGCTCCTTGGTTATATATTTTACGTTACTATGCAACGCATCGAAAAAGTTGAAGATGACTATCAACGCATGATGGAGCTCAAGAAGCGAGCGGAAGCTGCAGATATTGCTAAGTCGCAGGTGAGTGATATCACTAGTCACTGAACAACCTATACTGTTTGTCTAAGAGAGAAAAAAGCTTCATCGCCTTCTTGCTTGTTTGCAGTTCTTGGCTACGGTTTCGCATGAGATCAGAACGCCAATGAATGGTGTTTTAGGTGAGTATGTAATTATACAAATCCATCTTGTATTCTCCATTATTATTTATACTCTAGGGATTTAAATAATTTCTATTTTTTTTAATCAGGAATGCTCCAAATGCTCATGGATACTGATTTGGACACAACACAGCAAGACTATGTTAGAACAGCCCAAGCCAGTGGAAAAGCTTTAGTATCCCTCATTAACGAGGTTCTGGATCAGGCAAAGATAGAATCTGGAAAGCTCGAGCTTGAGGCAGCGCCCTTTGATCTTAGATTGGTTTGTGATGACATCTTGTCTCTTTTCTGTGGAAAAGCTCAGGAGAAAGGACTGGAGGTAAACCCAGTGCAGATTATTCTTGCACAGAAGCTTTGTTGCAATTTTGTCAGAATGCACTAACCCTGTCTTCATTTTTCATGGTTTTGCTTTATGTTGTACTATCCGAGCAGCTAGCAGTGTATGTCTCTGATCAAGTTCCACAAACACTTATTGGCGATCCGGGTAGAATGAGGCAAATCATTACAAATCTCATGGGAAACTCCATAAAGGTAAGATAATTAATATACCTGAATAATACAAATAGACATACAAAGCGGTGTATCCAAAATGTTTATTGCTTTTATGCATTCTGTTACTTCTTGACTGAAAGAATACTGTTTTTCACAGTTTACAGAAAGAGGGCATATTTACTTGACAGTTCATGTTGTCGAAGAGGTCATGGTGGAGACTGGAACTCAATACACAGACACCTTAAGTGGCTACCCGGTAGCGAACAGGAGGCATAGTTGGGAGAGCTTAAGACTTCTCGATATGGATTTACAATCGTCTGAGATGCCTTTTACTCCTGTCATGCCTGAAACAATAAAGCTGATAATATCTGTTGAAGATACCGGTGTTGGCATCCCGCGTGAAGCCCAATCCCGTATATTCATCCCTTTCATGCAGGTTGGTCCGTCCATTGCCCGCATCCATGGGGGCACTGGCATTGGGTTGAGCATCAGCAAGTGCCTGGTTCATCTCATGAAGGGAGAGATCGGGTTTGTAAGCAGACCCCATGTTGGTTCTACTTTCTCCTTCACTGCTGTGCTTACGAGGTCACGCTCCAATGCAAATGTTAACAAATCGTCAGGGTTTAAGGGGATCAATGCATTGGTTATCGATCATAGGCCTGTCCGTGCCAAGGTTACCAAGTACCATTTGCAAAGGCTTGGAGTCAAAACGGAATTGACCACTGACGTAAATCAAATTATTACTAAGGTGAACTGTGGATCACTGGTTGCAAAGCTAGTGCTGGTTGAACAGGAAACCTGGCTGAAGGAATCCCATTCCATGCCTCATTTGCTTAGCAAATTGAGGAGCAAGGATCTGTCAGACTTTCCGAAGTTCTTTCTTTTGGAGAACCCTATAACTTCTATCAAGAGCAATTCTCATATATCCAGGGAGTACAACTTGAATGTAATCATGAAGCCACTTCGTGCGAGCATGCTTCAGGTCTCACTAAGACGGGCTCTGGGTGGAGTAGATAAGGTGCATGGCAAGAATGGACTGGTTGGCACCTCAGCATTGGGTAGCCTTCTTCACAAGAAGCAAATCATTGTGGTTGATGACAATGTGGTGAACCTTAAAGTGGCTGCAGGTGCTCTCAAGAAGTATGGCGCAGAAGTAGTTTGCGCTGACAGTGGGAAGAAAGCAATTGCATTGCTAAAACCACCTCATAGTTTTGATGCTTGTTTCATGGACATACAAATGCCAGAAATGGATGGGTAAGCCATTAAGTGCCTGGGCACCATTTCCTTTGAGTATTGATCTATCATTGTCATGAATTACTGAAGTTTATTGTTCATTTGATTATTATTTTCAGATTTGAAGCCACTAGGAGGATAAGAGTGATGGAAAGAGATCTAAATGAGCGAATAGAGAAAGGGGAAATGCCACCAGAATGTGCTAATATTCGCACGTGGCGAACTCCGATATTGGCCATGACAGCAGATGTTATTCAGGCAACATATGAGCAGTGCCTGAAATGTGAAATGGATGGCTATGTTTCCAAGCCCTTCGAAGGGGAGCAGTTGTACAGAGAAGTAACTCGTTTTTTCCAAAATCATGACCAAGTGCAATAGTTAGGTCTATATGGATTGTAAATTAGTGGAGGATGTCGCCACACATCTCACGCCATGGCACAGAGAAGTTGGTCGAAGCTGCAGTGCTCCCAAGAGTAAGCCCGTCTGTAATTTAATCCCCCCACCACTATCACCCATCCTTATCCATGTTTATTTCTTCCGCAGTAGTATATCTTAATAGGTGCAGGATAAAAGTCATAGTTGTTTACCATTGCGCTTCGTAGTTAAGAAACAAGTAGGGTCAATGGCTGGCCCATATCTTAGTTTCTACGTTACTATTGTTAGATATTAGCTTATAAATGCGAATTGTTAGGGCTCATATCTAGCATTCCACAAACGCTGCTATGTGAACTGCAATTCAGTTAAACTGTGGCACATGTCTTTGACTTGGAAAAAATGAGGTGTATCTTTTTATGATAATGAGCTGTAGTGGTTCTAAAGAACTTAATAATTTCTTAAAGCAAGCTCTGATGTTGAGATCACTGATCTTAGTATTTTATACTTGTGGAATTCTTGAGGTCTAATGTCATGATCTTTTGTATACTTTCAGGTGTGAGCTTAGAAACCTGGAGAAGGAACCACCCAGGTTCTGTTTCTCTTGGTACACCATCTCACCAAGAGGCAGAAAGAGTAAAACTCTTGAAAATTGATATGCATGTGCAGTATTTTATTCAGCAACTTCTTGGAAGCAGTTCTCAGTGAAGAGGCCAACCGCACTTCACGAACTGCAGATTTCAGTTCGACATACGTCCTCTGCCTTTGTAATGTAAATGTGTAGGGAGAGAAAATTTTCCTTCCTTTTTCTTCCCCGGGAATTTTCGTCGGTGTACATACTAGGTGTTGGTGGTTTGTGCAGGAATTTCTTTTGTGCGCTTGAATGTGTATTTTTGCGCAGTGTGTCCCAAGCTGTAAATCACACATTCAAAGCTGAAGCCCTTTGTTTTTCTCTTCGTCTCTCAGCTGTCTTCTTTCCTGTCCTTGTCAGGTTCCCAACCTGAAGTTTTTTTTTAGATAAAAGGCGTCTCCGCCCTGTTCCCAACCTGAAGTTTCTCCTGCTGTTGGGTTCTCTTCCTAGCTAATAGTATATCCTACCGAGTGCTGCCTGTTGGTATGGCTTTTGTGATGTCTCTGTCTGATGAAAATGCCTTTGGCCTGATTTCATGGCTAAAACCTTGTTTAATATGTGGTCCGGAGCCTTGCGATGGCACCTAACTGCTGCATTATGTTTATCTGTCTCCAAGGTCCAAAGTGACGCGATTTTGGGGAGCTAAACTAATCCTAGTGGTTACGGTGGTGTAATCCTGTGTTACTTGCTCCAGCATTGCGTCGGAGTCGCCTTGTGCTTGTCCAGTGCTTACCGGATTCCATTGACATCTGACTGTTTACCTATGATTGGCTTCCATTGATATTTTCTTGTTCATCTGAAAGGAACAACCATGCCTGTCGATATCAGGCGTATGATGGGAACTCACACATGAATTTCGCAGGGAAATCGGTTCAATTTCTAGCAGGAGCAAGTTCTATTTTCCGCATGTCAAACAGAATATCTGTTCTAAATGCTAATGAGCTCAGGATGAAATTGCTGCATCAGGTTCATGTTGTCCTGTGACCTGATTGGTTTTATACGGAGTCATGGCGCACCAAAGGAGTGTGCATTTGGTCGATGACCATTTATGGAGCCATGTGCAGAAGATGGGAGTAGGAGTACATTGTCATTGACAACTGAGCTACATTTCAGGATTTATCATACATTTATTACCATGTACACACACACCTAGCAAATGTGGAAGACGGTACTAGTACTATTACTACAATGGAGCTGGTATTTAAGCTTCTAAAGCTTCATCATACCTCATTGACGGCTGAGCTCCGTTCCAGGATTTATCATGCATTTACTAGCATGGAGTACACGCCTACTGGAGTAGTAGTAGCAAATGTGAAACAAGGTACTACTACCATACAATGCAGCTGGTATTTAAGCCTCTGAAGCTTCATCATATACAGAGAGACCTTACAGCTTCCTAAACGCTAGCCAGAAGTCAGCTTATGCACATGGGGGGTTTTGCGTGCAGTGAAACAACATTTTCGGCACGGATTGATGATGGTAGTACTGGGTTTCCTTTCATGATAACTTCTATGAGAGGATCCACTGCAAGTCGATCGACAAGGCTTTACTGTTTCTTCAGGCAGGCAACAGCTTTCCAGATCATTTAACAAACGAGGATGACAAATGGTAGTGGCTGGCCAGTGCTCTGTCATCAGCATCAGCTGCTAGCAGATGCGCCACTTTCCATGGCCATGCTCTGATGCGAAAAATATTTTAATCAGTATGAGTGAATAAATAAGGTGCAATTTTTCGCTAGTAAAACATGCTTGTGCAAGTTTTTCATGAAATGGGTTCGGTAGATTACACGGATCATGGTCTCACCTTTGCTTGTTGGTGTATCTCAAGCATCCTGCGGTACTCCAGTCTTGAAACAGGGCAACCAACGATAGCTGACACCCTCGAAACAGCTTCATTGACAGCTGTTTCCACTCTTTCCTTGCGGAAAACCCTGACAATGTCTTCTTCCTCGTCTTCATCAATTGGCATGGCCCTGGTGTTGAATCCTCGCAGGCCAACACCTTTTCGGAACCACCTTAGCATGACCTTCTCAAGGATGCAAACACTGTGAAGTAATTCCTTGTACTTATTTCTTTCCTGGTGAGCTCTGACCCGTGCCTACCAGAATAAACAGGTGGACTCGCTTATCAGCTTAACAAAATCCACAAAGGTTTGTTAAGAATGTATGCGAAACTTACCTGAATCTTGATGATATTTTTCCGAATTCTTATAAATTCTTTACGTTTCTTCCAGCATCTGAAGTTCTTCTGGATAGATAATGCAGCCTTTTCAAGCATAGAACGTGGAGCAACACCTGCCTCACGAACGGACACGGTGCAGGTATCTCCATTCTGAAGTGCCTTTTCTTTCTTCTTTTCCAAGGAATGCACACGGAAGGTAGCTTGTATGCGCCCGGCAGCTTGAACAGCATTTCGGACAGCTCCTAGAGAATCCTTAAGTGCAAGCTGATCATCAGTTCCCCCATCGACATGGGCACATTTGTCTGATATTCTATCCACAGCGCTAGATACACCCACTGCATCAGTATGATCGACGGGGTTCCCGTTTTGTTTTGATTCCAGAGAATGAAGAGTGGTGGTTAGTTCTGCTTCTGACAGGAATGCAGAGAGGCCCTTGAAACCATATGCAAACGCTATCAAAGCAGGCGTCTTGCCAGCAGGATCTTCCGATGTTGGGTCTGAAAGTGCACCAGCAGCAGCGCCTTCAGCAAGAAGAACCCCCACCATTTTCCCCCTGACGTTTCATATTGTGGTCAGAGTCAGAGTCAGAGTCAAGAGGAAATCCACATTACATGAAACTAGGAAACAGAAGATAAATCACCTAAAATATGATGGTACAGTTTGTGTTTGGTTACAAAGATAGGAAAGTATATGGAAATAATTTGTATACATCTTTGCATGCAACAATAGATTATCAATACCTTCCGAATCGTGCAGCCCAATGCAGAGCAGTCCATCCATTTGCATCACGATAGTTTATAGGCACACCAGAATTAAGCAGTGGTTTCAACGCCGAGTCGTATCCCAATGCAGCAATTGTATGTATAACACCATGGTATTGCTTAGGAAGCAAATATTTCCCTTCACTGTTCGGTTCAAACTTGGAGGATAGCCAATCTTGAAACTTGTTGTTAAGCATAACTTCCATGATGCAATTTACTGCGTTCTCATGATCCAGCTGCTCACATGATCCCCTTATAATCTCCGAGGGGTTAGTTTGGAATCCACACTGAACATTTGGGAGTGGAAACTTTGAGAATAGTTCACAGCCATTACCATCAAAAAGCATCTGCACATAGTTAAGAAGCAACAACAGCTCCTCCCTACTTTTGGTCGGACTCTGTTGGAACTCAAACTCTCGGGCTTCACTGCAGGTTTTCCCATTCCCATTAATCATTGTGCTAGTAGGCTTTTCAATGAATGCAAATTCTCGAGCTTCAGTACATGGTTTCTCGTTCTCATCAAGCACACACATTCTCACCTTTCCAGCACCAAGGCATGGAGTATGACAACGGATGACACCTTGCTGGACAATTTCCACAGGTACCTTAACATCACCAAACAGTACCCATGAACTATGGGAGGGGTTGCAAAGGAAGTCACCTACAATCACAACCTGCATTACATTTATAGTCTCCAGTTAATTAGTGTAAGGTAACAGAAGAAATCATCTTAAACACAGAATTTCCCTAATGGGCAACATTTTTGCCAATAAGGCAATAGATAAACTCAGGGATCATGCACACAAAGGTTCAAAAAAGGGCTAGGCCTAGGTCAGGCATTCGGCCATTAGGTGCCCGCTCATTATAGTGTATAGGAGTATGTGAATGCAAATGTCATGTGCCAATTTGCCCAAATGGGTCCATATCTTATTCAATGGAACAGAAGAACGAAGATGCATTGTTTAATTGACAAAAACAATTTGTAATTCAGTTAAGAATATCACCTTAGCACTTTCAGAACAAAATGCACTTTCAGGAGAAACCTCACGAATATGAAACCATTGATTTTCATTAACTATCACAGGAGCTGAATGCAGAATAGACTCAAGTTGATCCTCCTCCAGCCATGCATCTGATCACGAGAAGACATAGATGGAAAGTTTGCCAAATTTCAGAACGTTTGCCCATGGTATCTCAGGCAGTAATTAGTAACGAAAGAATTATAAATTATAATGCACGGCGTTTTCCAAGTACTAGAGTAGTGCACCTGAATTTTTCAGGACATCAATAGGATTGGTGTAAGGATGGCTTCCTTCAGCATGGTTGTCTTCACTAAACTCCAGCCCTTCAAAGAAATCTGCAAGGCTTGCATTCTGAATCTCAGGGGCAAGAATAGGGTCATGATTTGGCAGAGCCTCTTCGGTGTTAACATCAGGACGTTCCTTGTTTTCTAGACTCAGCTGCATTTCAAGAGTCCGCTTCCAATCAAATTGACTTGCATTATTTGTTTCATTGTTTATGGACAGAATCTGGGAACTAACTTCTTCAGCGGATCCTGGGCTGCACGAGTTAAGAAGTGGCACAGTTATCTCGCTAGTCAACCCTGGCGAACTATGTGCATCAGCTCTGCCATTCTGATTGGACGTTGGTGAATCGTTTAGTGCCGACACTGAAATGCTGCCCTGATAATCAATCAACAAACAAAGGTTAAGCACAGGACAGGCCGAGAAACAATGTGGCGATTGGATCACTATAATTATATGCACTAGCTTAATAGGTCAGTAACCAATGGAAAGTCTACAAAATACTCCCTCCTTGCCATAATAGAGTGCATATAAGTTTTTTGAGAAGTCAAGCCTCGTCGATTTTGACCAAGTTTATATAGAAAATTATCTAGATCTACAACATCAAATGTATACCATGTGTATACATCATGATGAATTTAATGGTATTGATTTGGTCATTCTAGATGTTGATACTTTTTCTACATACTTGGTCAAACTTTACATCGTTTGATTTAAAAAAATCTTATATGCACTACATTTCGGCAAGGAGGGAGTTGTCTATACCATGAGGATAATTAACTGCTTTGCCCCAGTGATCGATTAGTCTCATAGACTAAAATATGACAACTGTTGGAGTGGATAATTAACTGTGATACTGGATAGTAAACCAATGTTATTATTTTCATTCAACTTCATCCTAGTTGGTTAAGCATCAGAACTACAGATATGTTGCGATAAAAGGATGACAAAACAAGAGACAAACCTCTAGAACATCTCTATAATGGACAAAAACAATGTGCTCATAAGCCCTGCAAAGATGAATTACTTTGTTAATCATATGATGTGTACTGAATTTTATAAGTTGATAAATGGTTCATTTTCACAGGGGAAAAATTCAGCAAATCATAACTAACAGTAGAAATCATCGTGATGACATGATATAATGCTACCATTTTCTGGAACTTAATAGTTCAAGCATTGCTGTGCTTGTTTCGGATGTTGATGCAACAAGCTATACCATAGCGCGAGAAAAGAAAAATGACATGTGGTGATGGACTTCGTATGAATCCCTCCTTGAAAAAATGACACATGGTTGATGGAGTTGTCTATACCATGAGGAGGATGCAGACAAGTTGCTATTGGGGTTGTGTTGCAAGGAGAAGCACTTACAATTTAAAAACACCAGAGGCACAAGAAAAGCTTATGTGAAAACTTGAAAGCATAGAATACGACACGTGAAACAAACATTCCTCCAAAAAGTAAACAAAGTTCTTACGGTTCAAGCATCCAATATATGCGCCTCTGGAATGTAGGATTATTGTTTGCATGAGCGTAGTAGCAATTGAGTGCCTCTACATTATCAACCTGAAATTTTCAGTGCCCAAAAGAGGAAAGCGTATCAAGTATCCAGCTCATCTGATTCAGTCCTAACAACAAACATCCCAATTAATTAACACACCAACTCTAACTGCTAGAGAAGATAAACAGAGAACAAACCTTAAGGTACTCATGGGCTTCAGCGTTGGTCTTGCCATTCTTCTTTTTCCGCCATCCATACCCATCGTTCCGGAAGAAGCGATGTACCCTACGGTTGAAAAGAAACCAAGAACCACCTGCAAATTCAGAACCAACATGGTTAGCCACACCCAGGGCCAGAGAAGGCACGCGCAGGCTCGAATCGGGTATCTCACAAGCCAGAACCAAAGGCTGGTTTTATTACTCGGTGGCCTCTGGGGTGTCCTGTGGTCCACAGCAAGCAGGTGGTGATTCTGTAGTATCTTGAGAACCTCTCTGGGCTTCAACCACCGCGTCTTCACTTCCCGTTGCAGCTTCTCTATGTCGAGACCTGGATCTGAAGCACAAAAATGTAAACAATGCTTACCAACCGGAGATAGTGGGATCACTTGGGAACCCATAACAACTATGGAATATTTCACAGGTTCAGTTAATGAAGCTGGGTGGATGGATCACCATTTATATCAACGAAAAAAATAGAACAGCTGTAGGGGATCATGGTTCCAAAGAAGCAGGTGAATCAGTAACATGAGTTATGTAAGCATAGTTAGTATTCGGCAGCAAATCCATACACCTGCTTACTACTCTCACGGCAAATCCAACTGCCAGGCGGTTCGTAACCAAAATTAGCCGCAAAGGACGCGCAAGAGACAGTGAAATTTGGCCTTGATTACCTTGCTGCTGCATCTCGCCGGGCCGACGAACTCGCGGCCCGAGACGAGACGAATCCGCCGGCGAGAGACCAAGAAGCCGTGCGGGAACGGAATCCGCAGCCGCCGGCTTGGTCTTCAGGTCAATGGATGGGTCGCCGCGAGTACCAGGTGCTCGTGGTTGGTGGTATCCAGCTTCTAATTTATTGTTCGTTCTGGGACAAGTAATCACTCCCCAGCTGGAGTAGGAGTAGGAAGCAACGGAGACTGGAGAAAGGGATCAAGAAGAAGGGAGGGGAGGACGATGAGCGCGTGAGAAGGGGGGGAGAGGGAAACTGCGCGACGGATTCCAGGACAACGCGAGCGGTGTCAGTGGCTCAGTGCCAGGGCACGCCGCTCTTTTCTTTTTCTTGATTATTATTATTTTAGTAGCCTGTGGTAGTATCCAATCTGTTTTATAGATAGTTACACAAAAGCGCAGGCTAGGCACACATGTTTCTTTCAGACAATCGGAACAATATATTCTAGTGCTACAAGACACCCCCCGTATTAGGTACTCTGAGAATAAAACAATGGTGTAAGTTGTCCAGTACTCCAGCGCAATGGACAGTCTATAATGCACCCGCTTTAGAAGAAAAATATTATCTACTCCATCCTCATGGTCTTGTCGGCTAGATCCCCCGGGTTAGTGCGCTCATGCAGTCATGCTGTCGTCTTTTACGGTTTTCTTTGATTTCAGTCCTAGCTCACTGGCAGCAAACCTAGTCCATGTGCAAACGAGGAATGTTTTATCTTGCTGCTAATCGGCGTCTCTCTAAGCGTCGTCTAAATGTTTCTTCGAAATGATCTAAGGTTTGTGCATGTCCTCACAACAATATAATGCCGAGATAGAGTATCATTTGATTTTCCTTTGTGTTTGATATTGTTCTGTACTTTTTTTCCACTTAATCTAATGTCGAATAAAACATGTCTTCTAAAATATGTAAGAATGGTAGACAGTGACCAGTATGTAGGTGTTTCCACCAAGCGAACATCAGGACTTATCGTGTATTTTTATAGGAAAGAAAACAAACTCAGAAACCGCAGTTTCTGGTACAGGGTTGTCCCAGCTCATCACATGACATATTCCTATACAAGCAAAATGACATGACGAGGTGTGTGTGTCAGCTCATACTGTATTTGACATATTCCTATATAAGCAAAATGCCATGTCTAGGTGTCTATGTGTGGGGCATCCGTACAATACAGCTTCAATCATGCATCTATCTGATCTGAAAGAGACTACTCCCTCCGACTCATATTAGTTGACTTCGATTTATCTAGATTCGGATGTATCTAGTGCTAAAACATGTCTAAATACACCCGAATCTAAATAAATTCGCGTTAACTAATATGGATCGGAGGGAGTAGCATTTATCTGATCTGAAAGAGACTAGCATTTGTCGACGCCAATTAATTGTTTCTCTCTTTTGCTACAGCTTCAATCATGCATCCTTGTGATCTGAAAGAGACTAGCATTTGTCGACGCCAATTAATTGTTTCTCTCTTTTTGCTACAGCTTCAATCATGCATGGTGGCAGGGATTTGCTCTTGGTTTTATTTTACATGATGAAGAAATGTCATTTTGTGCATGAGCCATGAGGTTATTTTTTTGGTTCACTCCCAGTTGTCACGGTGTCTTATTTCCTTTCGAGCACTTCGCTGTGACATTTTAGTTACCTCTGCTAGTTGATATATTCTTATTTTTTCCGATAGTTACACGAGACGCATGGCTAAACAAAAACACTTTTAGAAAAAAATACGAGTTACCTACAATGGTCTATCATAAATTTCTACAAAGCTAAAAATTACGGAAAAGTAGACTACAAGAAAGTAAGGTTGTTGAGTTTAAGGAGATTGTAAACACAAGGACCCGAGTTTGGATTATTTATGCAATCATACGCCCCGTTTGAAAGTGTGTGTACGCCTCCATGTATGGTTTTGATAATTCATGACAATCTTTATGAACTAATCTTTGCATTGAGTTATACTTGTAGGTGCATCCACGGGTTATGCTTAAGGATTATATATCCAATTCAAGGTTGAAAGAAGGGTAAAGTTGAGCCTATTGCAAGCATGTCTTGAAGAACTAAAAGGATGAGTGAGCGATCAAGTTTACCTTCAAGTCATCATCATCAATATGAAGAAATAAGAAAATATACAAGGTTAAGACAAAGTGCAAGGGAGCGCAATCAAAAAGGATGTTCCAACTTAAAGAGGATAAGATCGTCTTCATCTAACTCAAGTCGAATGCTCAAGTCAAAGGTATTATCTTGGTAGGTTTTTTATTTTACTGGCCTGATGTTGTTAGTTGGGATACCGAGTTATTGGATACATTGGTGTAGTTGTCCAGTACTCCAGTGCAATGGACACTTGACAATGTGCCTGCTTTGATAAAATAAATTTTATTATCTAACGCATGGTCTAGATCTTCCGGACTAGTGCGCTCATGCTGTTGTCTTTTAAGATCCTCTTCGATTATAGCCCTAGCACAGTGGCAGCAAACCTAGTCGGTGTGCATACGAGGAATGTTTTATCTTGCTGCTAATCGGTGTGTTTCTAGTGGGACGTCTAAATTTTCTTAGAAATGATTTAAGGGTTCTGCATGTTCTCACGACAATATAATGCTGAGATAGGGTATCATTTGACTTTCGTTTGTATTTGGTATTGTTTTGTATTATTTCACTTAATGTCGAATATGACATGTCTTCTAAAAATATGTAACAATCGTAGACAGAGACCAGTATTTATAGTAGGTTTTTCCACCAAGCGGACATTAGGACTCCGTGTATGTTTATCCTCTTGGAGCAAAGAAAACAAACCCAGAAATTGCAGTTTAAGGGACAGGCTTATCCTAGCTCATTATATGAAATATTCCTATACAAGCAAAGTGCCATGACTAGCAGGGGCGATTTTGCCGGTGAGGCTTCATTAGGCTTGAGCCTCACCTCAAATTTTGCGAAAAAGTTATCAAATATATAGGCTCTAGTTAGTTAGCAATCAACTGGAGCTTCTTCTGGACTCCTGTTATTAGTACATGCGTTCACGATAGGTAGGAAAAAAAAGAAAAGGAAGCACAACTGAATTTGAGTGCACATGCGTTCTCCTGGACTCCTGTTATTAGTACATGCGTTCTTATTTTTCTTGTTTATTTTATATTTTCCATCATTGTCATAAGAATTTGAGTGCACAAAATCATATTGCTTTGTTTAAGTCATTATAGTTGAGTGATGTTTTATCTCGAGCCCACCCTCCAATTTCGTTCTAGAATCGCCACTGATGACTAGGTGTGTGTGTAGGGCATCCATACAACACAGCTTCAATCATGCATCTATCTTATCTCAAAGAGAATAATTTTGTTTTCTTTTGCCACGACTTCAATTATGCATGGTGGTGGCGATTTGCTCTTGGTTTTGCTTTACATGATGATGAACAAATGACATTTTGTGTATGAGGTAATATTTTTGGTTCACTCCCAATAGTCCAAATGTCTTATTTCCTTTTTTAGCACTTATCTGTGACATTTTAATTACCTCTGCTTCCAATAGTTACACGATACCCACGTCTAAACGAAAACACTTTTAGAAAAGAAGTTTTACAAGTTACCTACAATAATCGTGGCATAAAACTCCAGAAAGGTAAAATTGCGGAAAAGTAGAACACAAGAAAGTAAGGCCATTTATTTTAAGGAGATTGCAAACACAAGGACCCGAGTTTGGATTATTGCTACAATCCTACATCCCGATTTGAAAATGCATGTGTGCCCTCATGTGTTGTTTTGATAATTAATGACAATCTCTATGGACTAATCTTTGTATTTGAGTTATACTTGTAGATGTGTCCATTGGTTATGATTGATCATATATAGAATTCAAGGTTGAAAGAAGGATAAAGTTGAGCCTATTGCAAGAATATCTTGAAAAATTACAAGGATGAGTGAGCCGTCAAGTTTATCTTCAAGTCATCATCATTATGAAGAAATGAGAAAAGATCCAAGGTTGATCAAGACAAAGTGCAAGCGAGCACAATCAAGAAAGGTGTTCCAACTTGAAGAGGAAAATATCGCATCATCTAGCTCAAGTGAAATACTCGAGGCAAAGGTATTATCTTGGTAGGTTTCCTATTTTATCGGTGAGTAATTTAATCATATCGTTCGTAGAGAGCTCAAATCTTTGCATCCTTGGCATAATATTTCTTGGTTGTTATTTGGATATTATCCATGTGAGGTATTACAACATCTCTAACCCACCCCCTTTCCTTTAGAGGAGAAAACGCCCCCCTTTCCTTTAGAGGAGAAAATTTGCTCCTCTAAATTCAGCGTCGCGGAACCGATCCCCAAAATGTTCAGAGGAGTAAAATTTTGTTTTTTGCAAAACAAAATATTTGAAAAAAACTCTTACTATTACAAACCGAACCTTGAACCAACCATCATGGTCTTCGTTGGCTCTTGTGATGGTGAGGAACAAGTCTTTTTGCATCCGAAACCAGTGCCCGAATTGCTTGTCTGTGTGGGTGACATCGAGGTTGAAATAATCTCGCATGATATTATCATGCCCCTCGACTCTGTTTCGGTTGACCCATGCATGTCCGAACTGGGATCCCCTCATTGGCACCCGAAAATCTTTGTTCAAAATTATAATCATTGCCATTTCCAAATCCCCATCTTCATCTTCATCCTCCTCGGACGAAGAATCGTCAAAAATCATCTCTCACAACCTCTTCATCTATTGTCGAATGCTATCGGCCACGAACAAAGACGAAAAACAAACCCAAATATCACAGGGGAATTCGGTCGAGTACCTTGTGCGCGACGGAGGGCAAGATCGTGGCCGGAGCAGTTGTGCCAGCCAAAAGGGGACATGACAACCGGGCGGGCTAGAGGACGGACGGATGATTCATTGCAAATGTATCTATAATTTTTGATGTTCCATGCTTGGTTTTATCCACTTTCTTGTGTTTTGTCCACACTTTGGAGTACTTTTCATATGATTTCTTGGACTAACCTATTAACAAGAGACACAGTGCCAGCTGCCTGTTTTCTGTTGTTTTTGGTTCCAGGAAAGTCAAAAAATGAATATTCTCGGAATTAGACGGGACAAAAGCCAAAGTGCCTATTTTTCCGGAAGTCAACAGAGAAGGGCTGGGGGCCGGCCACACCCCTGGCAGCAGCTAGGCTCTGGCCAGCGCCAGGTGGTCTGGTGACCCAGCACCCTCGGCCTCTCCTTCCTATATATTTCCTCGACAAAAACCCTAAGTACCGATCAAAAATCCACGAAGAGTTCAGAGTCAGCCGTCATCTCCATCCCTAGATCGGGAGGATCTGAAGCTCTTCCGGCACCCTGCCGGAGAGGGAATTCACCACAGGCCTTCTTCATCATCATGCAAGCCTCCAGTGTGATGCGTGAGTTCATCTCTGGACTACGGGTCCATGTAGTAGCTAGATGGCTGGTTCTCCTCCTTTGTGCTTTCATATTTAGATCTTGTGAGCTTCGTTCATGATCAAGATCATCTATTTGCAATGTTGCATGTTGTGTTTGCGGGGATCCGATGGATATTGAGATGTTATTTCAAATTGATTATTGATTCTATCATGTCTTTGTTATTTGTGATCTTGCATGCTTTCCGTTATTAGTAGCTATCTTGGCCAAGTAGATGTTAGCAACTCCAAGAGTTAGTATTTATGCTCGATAGTGGGTTCATGCCTCTGGTAATCTGGGGAAGTGACATAAATCTCTAAGGTACTAGATGTGACGTTTCTACTAGGGAGAAAACAACAATCCTTTGTTCATATAACAATCGTATTGTTTACTTTACACGCAATTTGTAAAGCAATAATCTGTTGCTTGCAACTTAATACTGGAGGGGGTTCGGATGATAACCTGAAGCTGGATTATTAGTCATAGATGCAGTTGGATGGCGGTCTATGTATAATGTTGTAATGCCCAATCAAGTTCCAAAGGAGTCAAGATGATTAGTATATGCATGTATTGCTTTCTCGATGTTTGTCAATTGCCCCGCTGTAATTTGTTCACCCAACATGTTATCTATCTTAAGGAGAGCCACCTCTAGTGAACTATGGATCCCGGTCCTTTTACATACAATCTATAAACTTTTTACTGCTTTGTGTTTACTTTCTGCAAACTATTACTTCCTTCCATTTGATACGTTTAATCCTTTGTTTTCAGCAAAACCGGTGAGATTGACAACCTCATCGCAAGTTGGGGACAAAGTTCTGTGGTTGTGTTGTGCAGGTCTCCACGTTGCTACTAGCACCGGCAGTGCGCCCTGCCAAGGCTCAGCTATCAACATCTTTGGGATGTTTCCTTGCTCCTACTGGTTCGATTAAACCTTGGTTTCATAACTGAGGGAAACTTGCTGCTGTGCTCATCATACCTTCCTCTTGGGGTTCCCCAACGAGCTCTACATCAACACCGAGCCATCAACGAATGACAAGGTCGTTGCCGATAAACGCCCTCCTGGCGGCTGCGCCGCGTTCGGATGGCCACGAATCAGCATGTCCGCCGTCGGGAAAAGTTCATTGGAATCCGGCCACGGACCTCAGCCACGGCCACCAACTCGACGCCCGTGGTTGCTCTACACCGCCTTCTTCCCCTCCCAAGGCTTTTCCTGACCGAAATCGACCTCGCCGTGGCCGGAGATGAGCTTTCTTTTGGTTCTGAATGGAGGCGGGATCCACCTCGATGCAACGGCTCTAGGGGAGCTTCAGACATCGGCTAGTAGCCGCGACAAGGTCGGATGGGGGAAATGGGGTTGCGATGCTTCAAGTAGGCGACGGAGAGAAAACGATGGCCGATAGGGGCAACGACAGCGAAAATGGTGCAGCGGGGCGATGGGTCAGTGGCGACGGGGTGGAGGAGAAAAAATATGGGAATCGTGGCCTTTGACACGTATATTTGAGAGTCGTCGAGGGCGATTCCTAAAAAGTATTCTCCTCTAAAGCCGTTTGGGGATGGGTTAGAGTCCGCTCCGTCCGTTAGAGGAGAAAATATACTCCTCTAACGGCCGAAAGGGGATGGGGTTAGATATGCTCTTAGATCTTCTGGTTATCTTCAATACAATCTCAAGTTCATCAAAAATGGATTTTGAATGAAAAACTTCTTTTGCTTTTTATTTTGGAGGTTATATCGATTCTCCTCTGAGGGAGGTTTCACACCTCTCTCTCCTTGATTTTTTTCTCCCTTGTTTTACCAATATGTTTCTCTGCATGATATTCTAGAGTTTTTTGTTCTCTTTGAAATGATCCTAAGATCATCGAAATCAGAGTCCTGATGCAAAAGATATGGTCATTTTTGTGTTGGCATGTCTACCAGTTTTTGGAAGATTGTAGTCTCCATACAAATCTCTAGTATAGACATAGTAAGAAATCACAGAGGCTCCATTTTGGCTTTGGTCCACAGAAGTCTCCATCCCTAGTCCGAAGTCTCCATTCTAGGCGATTTCTAGGCATAAGAGTTTGTTTTCGGGGGACCTATTTAAGGGACCCTTCTTCCTAATGAAACCCTACCTATTTTCCTATAAAAAAACCTAACTATTCTTGCAAGTTTTCCCATCTATTGTTGAATTTCTTGAGCTTTCTTTCTTTCAATCCCTCCAACGATTCTTGCATATTTTTTAGGGGAAAGAGAGGGGAGATCTAGATCTACATTTCCACCAATCGATCTCTCATCTAAGTTGAGGGAAGCTATTGGATTTAGATCTTGGAGTCTTTTGCGTATTTTCTCCTTTGTTCTTCCTCTCTTAGAGCATACCCAACTAAAAGGATATTGATTTCTATTTGTATTTTGGTGTTGATGACAACTTCACTAGTGGTTTAACCGTTTGCCTAAGTTGCAGGTTTTACTTACGGAGGGTTTGGTGTGTGGACCCATCTCTTGGAGTATCATCAAGAGGGTGTCTCTTATTTACATTTTCTCTCTCTTTTATGTTTTAGGAGGCCATACTATCAAGAGGGGGTCCACCTAGGAAGGTTGTGGGAAATCATGTTTTCATGCACAGAACTTACTTGCACATCCACAGCCTTTCCATTGTTCAGTGAGAGAGCAACCTTGCGAGCTATTTGAGCCTTTTATGTCCTGATCGGAAGTATCGGCCAGGAGCCGGTAGTCCCTCTCATAGTTTTCTATGGGGCTGGCCTGGCAGTAGTTCTGACTCAAGTTCTGGTGGAACTTCCGCCCATGTTCAGTAAGTCTCTGTTTGAGAGTGCCATATTTGATGGAAATTACACCGGAAGTTGGTTCGGTAGTACCGGTCAGAAGTTTTAGTCATCCCTGACTAGAACTTCCGGCCAGCACTACCTGGCCCACTGTCTTAAGTGGTACTACCGCTGGGCACCGGTAGTTCTAGCTAGGAATCTCGCGACCCAGTACTTCCGGCGCTAGTTACGATCCAAATTTCGCATGCACTCGAAATCGATTCAGTATGCTTCTGTTTTGAAGTGTCGTATTGGAATTTATTTTGGGCCGGAACTTCTGTCGGTAGTACCGCTCAAGAAGTTTCGCTCAGCTGAGATGGAATATCCGACCGTACCAGGAGCCGCTCCATCTGCTTTAGTGTCATTGGAGCATGCTCACTAGAAGTACTGGTCCCCCACCGGTAGTACCAGCGGTGTCGTGGGGACAACAACGACTTAGTTTGAAGGGGGCCTATTTAAGGCACTCTTCTTCCTCCTCTCAGCTCAACGCTTCATTTTCTCTCTCCTCCATTAATACAAGAACTTCAACTACCTAGATCTCTCTCCCTAGCCACTCAAACCTCTTGATCTTTTGAGGAGTGGGAGCGGTGACCTAGATCTACACTTCCACCAAATGAATCGTGATTTCCCCCACCCATCCTTTGTGGATCTTGTTACTATTGGGTTCTTGGAACACTAGACGGTGTATAGGGCGTCCTCGAAGCTGGGGTAATGGTTGTGAAGCTTCTTGGTGTCGTTGAGGGCCTCCAATTGAGTTGTGGAGTCTCCCCTCAACCTTGTTGTAAAGTTTTTGGTTGGCGCCTGATACATTACAAATGTATCTATAATTTTTGATGTTCCATGCTTGGTTTTATCCACTTTCTTGTGTTTTGTTCACACTTTGGAGTACTTTTCATATGATTTCTTGGACTAACCTATTAACAAGAGCCACAGTGCTGGCTACCTGTTTTCTGCTGTTTTTGGTTCCAGGAAAGTTAGAAAATGAATATTCTCGGAATTGGACGGGACAAAAGCCAAAGTGCCTATTTTTCCGGAAGTCATCGGATGCCAGAATACGAGACGGAGAAGGGCTAGGGGCCTCTGTAACACCCTCGAAATCGACCCTATGCAAGTTTTAGCGCTTCCCGCCAAACCCGCATAGAAACGATTCAAAGGTGCCCACCAGGCACTTGCGTGCGGGTGGAAAACGAAGTAATATCATTACACAATAGTCCTCGATGGAACCCACAAAACATATATATACAACAGTGACTCAATGAGTCAAGAATACAGATATACAATACAAAGATCCGAATCACCTTGAAAACAATACAGCCTAGAAATGCGGACAAGATGCAAATTGAGCTAAGAGCCACGAAGAATAACCAATGGTGTCCATAACCAGGCCAAGCGGAAGGGTAACCCTGCTAACGACGTCGAGCTCAAACCTGCTAAACAAAAGGGGTGCCGACAAAGGGCAAAGGAAAAAGAGGAGCGTCAGTACTGAGGCCAGTACATGGCGAGGCTAGAATTCGGCGGCTCTCGCCTACATAGGTATGGTGGACTGAAGCGGCAGCGCGTCATGCACTAAACAACCTATAGAGACTCGATACAACTAGCGGCTATCAGAGAGGGATAAGAAAGACCTATTCGGAACCATCCTGATACTACCTCCAAACATACCCATCCTGGTGTTTCCCCCTCGAGACCAAACGAGGGAGTCAACCGAGGAACTCACACAGTTGGCAGTTTTATTTATTCAGTTATCGTTGCAGCAGTTACTAGTCAGGTATAGATAGTCATCCTGATATAATAAGCAGTGGGCAGTTTTAGTTAACCATTCCGTTGTAGTTGCAACACTTACTAGTCAGATACGATTAGCATGAGATATCCCAAACCCAGTAGTTGTTGGTACTTTTATTTAGCCATTCCGTTGTAGTGAAGCTGATTACTAGTCATATCGGATACAAGTCAGATTATAGCAGTAAACTTTAGTTATAGTTGTCTATGATCGAGAACTGTGCTCCAAGTCGTCCATAACCGCGGACACGGCTTTTCGAAAAGATTTAACCCTGCAGGGGTGCACCAAAGTTTCCACACGCACTTCGACCTTTTTTGCCAGATCAGTTGACATACACCCATCGGTATGTCGGTGGGGCCTAAGTCATGACGTTTCCCAGACCCAAAGCAAGTACATGGGGGCCACCCCACTAAGCTACCCGCAACGGCTGGCGGCTCGAACGGACCAGTGGTTTGCGTCGATGGTCATGAACGACTGGGAACCCGAAAGTGTGGTGGCTTGTCGATACCGTGAAAACACTCCGCAATCCTAACAGCGATGCGGTGCTCCGCACAATCTTAAATAAAGCAATAAAGCATGGCATAAGTACAGGATAGTAATAAAGCTCAAACTACTTTGTGGCCCCCAGTTCAATACTTTGAAATCAGGTACTAATCGATGGGGTGCCCACACCCCACGGGTTAGCGCTCGATATCTGAACAGGTGTCAAGAACTCGGGGTCCTACGGGACACCAGTGAGCGGTTAAAAACCAAATATTGTCTATTACCCACCGGTGCCTCTGCATTTACCTACTTTCAATTTTTGTTAATAAACAGTAATTAAAGCCATGATCATCTCCAACATTAAACATGCGGCAATACTCCAACAAGCTGTGGTACTTGATTTACGACCGCATAACAAGACTTGAGCAAGCGACTTCGACGCCATAAGTCCAACTATCTACCAATCAACAGGTAATAGGATGTGTCCAAGGCAATATAAGGCTGCAAGGGATATCACGGCACGAAACTAGAGCATCGCAACACAGATAGCAATAGATCAACAGAGGAATAAATACTATAAAAGTAAGATGGGTAGAAAGGGAAGGTGCTACTTTGAAAACACCGCCAAGGTTCATAACCGAGAACTTGTCGATACTCGCATCAACTCATCGGCCTAATCCAGAAAAAGCGCGAAGAAAAAGCACTAAAAGAACACCGGATGCAATGTTTAATACTAGAGCAGAAGATCCGGCATGATTATGATATGCATGCGAGATGAACATTTAATATGCAACAAGTTATAATGTCATAATATAAAATAATGGGGGTCTCGAATCGGGAATCACATTAGGGTTCGGCGAACTTGGGCTCCGAGGGGTTCGGGGTCGGTCTGAGGGTTCGACGGGAGAACGGCTCGACGAGAGCGGTCTCGGACAATGTAAGTCGATCTTGTCGCATCCGAGAAGAAGGACTTGGTTGGCGTCGGGGGCACATCGGATCCACCCTGGTCGGTGCCGATCTTGTCATCACGAAGATCTTGTCGGGTCCTCGTATCGGGTCGGTCTTGGCGTTCGGGAAGAAGAACTTGGCGTGCGACGTCGTCGGCATCGGTGCGGGAAGGAGGTCTTGTCGTTCCGTGTCGGCGACCTTGGCATCCGGGTTCTTGGCGAACTTGGCGTCCGGGAAGGAGTACTTGGTGGTCTCGGAGCGGTTTTGGGTTCGGTTCTTGGAGTCCGGGAAACGCTCTTCAGGTTCCATGAAGTAGTCCTCGCTGATCTTCTCGGCATCCCTCGGGTTCATCTGCGCGCGTCGGTCTTCGAAATCGAAGTGCTTGGCGCCCATGACGAAATTACTGAGAGACGATGTCGATGATCGGTGAGCTTGGGGTCTAATCGAGCGCAGGGTACCAGACGTGTGCTCGAGTGTACATGTAAGAACAATAGGACGCCATGAGTACTACAACACACACAAGCCACGCAGCGACATAAGGCGTGACCGCGCTAGCGGCAAGGTGGCCAAGGCGCGTCCCCGATGGGGTCTGATGGCGGCGCTGCAGGGCTTGGTGGCCTGACGGAAGGGAGGAGGCGGCTCGGCATCGGAAGAGGCATGGGCGGGGACGAGCATAGGGTCACGGCAAGGAGGACACGCGCGACGCCGGAGACCGTTGGGGTCGGGATGCGCACCGGCGACCAAGCTCGACGGAGGTCTCGCGGGGTGTCGGTGATGACGCGGATGGCGGCAGTGCAGGCGGTCGGCGGCGTGGCGCTGAAGAGGAGCCCCGGTAGGAGACATGGCAGCCGCGGCCGGGCTTGCTGACGGCGGCGACGCTAACAAGGGTGGAGGCCGGAGCGGGAGGAGGAGGGCAGCGGGAGGGCAGCGCAAGGCGTCAGCGGGAGGGAGGGACGACGACAGGTGGGGAGTCCCGCTGGCGGTGGTGGCTCGAGCAGGGGAGGAGGAGCGCTCGGGGACGGAGGCCAGGGCTCGTGCGGGGCCGGACGATGACGTGCTGGTGACGGCGTGCTCGGACGGTGTCGACTTGCATGGGAGGGCCCGACATGGGAGACGGCGAGCTTGCAGAGGAGAGCAGGCCACGAGGTGGAGGCGAGGGGCGGTGGCGGCGAGCCGAAGGGGAGGCGATCACAGGAGGAGGGGCGCTGGGATGGGGGAGCGGAGCCGGGCGGAGCGAGGAGGGTTGAGGAAGAGAGGGCCTGGCCGGGCGAGGACGAGGTCGGGCCGGCGGCGATGTGCAGAGAGTAGAGCCAGGAAGAGGCGGGGGAGATGCGGGTGAGGGGACGCGGGGTCAGGGTGGTTTCCGGGGAGGGGAAGCCGGTGGACACGGGACGAGGAGAAGGACGGCGAGGCGATCGGCCGAGAGGTTATGAGGAGGCGGTTTGGAAGAGAGAGAGAGGAAGGAGAGAGGAGCGGGGTTGGTGGAGATGGGATTGCTGGAGATGGGGCCTGCGGGTGGGGCTAAGCGGGATAGAGGGCAGGTGGTGGGGCCAGCAGGTGGCTGCGGAAAAGGGGAGCGGTGGGGTTTGGGCGAGGTGATGTGGCGTGATAGGATAGGTTGGGGTGAGGTGGAGGGGCTGGGTAGGATAGGGTGGGGTAGGAAAAGGTTTTGGGTAGTCTGGTTTTGTCTTTGGGGGTGGCCTGGGTCGGATCGGCCAGATCAGCTTCAAAAAATAAACTAAATATTTTATTATTTAAAACGGGCTTTTGCAAACCGTGGGTAGACAAAACAAAATTATTCCGGAGACCCAGGTTTTGTGTTTGAATAAAGATGGGGCGTTTAGAACAAAACAGATTTTTTTGAAAATAGTTTTTAAACAAACCATGCAAGATGATGACGATGCTCAAATGCAAGGTGACATGATGACATGAGCATGCAGTCATGATGATGCAATGCACACAAACAACGCGATTTTCTAGTAGTGGTTTTTGCGGGGCGCCACAATTCGACACCACTAACAATGGGTCTCGCCCTCGAGATCCGCCTCATGGTACCGGAAAGAAGGTCGGCGATCTGCGTCTTCTCGCTTCGTGTAAATCCTCGCGACACCACTAACAAGAGGTCGTTGTCCGTGATTGTCGAGAGAACACTCCGGGAACAAAAGGTCGAAGGTAGAGGTATCAACAAATAAAGCCACCTCTAGCTTCGATAGAAAGAGAGAATCGATGCATTCTCATCCACTTCAATGTACACGAGCAAATAGAGTGAGTAGTCGGCATGGGGGGCAATCCATCACGCACCCAAACTATTACTCCGCACAATCAGTAGAAAAGCGTGCAGCCATTCTCGGAATCAGACTGAAGATCTCGACAATCGAGGTTCAGAAACAAAGGAGTGATACAGACTCTGCATCGGATCTGGCGTAGATGATGTCGTCGCGTCGGAAAACACCGGAAGGCACGAGAAGGAGCAAAGAGAAGTCCACCAGACGAAGGATTCCTCGGATAGCATGAAGACCAGATGTAGCAACACCGTTACCAAAGGAGGAAGCGAAACCCTGAAGGTACGATGGAACCCATCCACGAGAAATCCTGGACTCGAAGAGAGAGAAGAGAGCGGATTCAAAACACGCAGAGGTGAGAGAAGAGCAGCAGAGGGGTAAGGAGTAAAATCAGACCTAATCAGAACTATCCAACCGATTTTGCAAAAATAGTTTTGACACTCCACTTCGGCCGTTAGCTAGGTTATCCTACAGGCTAGACTTGTGGGGTATCGCAACTGCTGAGCTCTGATGCCACTCTGTAACACCCTCGAAATCGACCCTATGCAAGTTTTAGCGCTTCCCGCCAAACCCGCATAGAAACGATTCAAAGGTGCCCACCAGGCACTTGCGTGCGGGTGGAAAACGAAGTAATATCATTACACAATAGTCCTCGATGGAACCCACAAAACATATATATACAACAGTGACTCAATGAGTCAAGAATACAGATATACAATACAAAGATCCGAATCACCTTGAAAACAATACAGCGCCCGAGTACGGACAAGATGCAAATTGAGCTAAGAGCCCTGAAGAATAACCAATGGCGTCCATAACCCTGCCCAGGCCAAGCCGTAAGGGTAACCCTGCTAACGACGTCGAGCTCAAACCTGCTAAACAAAAGGGGTGCCGACAAAGGGCAAAGGAAAAAGAGGAGCGTCAGTACTGAGGCCAGTACATGGCGAGGCTAGAATTTGGCGGCTCTCGCCTACATAGGTATGGTGGACTGAAGCGGCAGCGCGGCATGCACTAAACAACCTATAGAGACTCGATACAACTAGCGGCTATCAGAGAGGGATAAGAAAGACCTATTCGGAACCATCCTGATACTACCTCCAAACATACCCATCCTGGTGTTTCCCCCTCGAGACCAAACGAGGGAGTCAACCGAGGAACTCACACAGTTGGCAGTTTTATTTATTCAGTTATCGTTGCAGCAGTTACTAGTCAGGTATAGATAGTCATCCTGATATAATAAGCAGTGGGCAGTTTTAGTTAACCATTCCGTTGTAGTTGCAACACTTACTAGTCGAATCGATTAGCATGAGATATCCCAAACCCGGAGTTGTTGGTACTTTTATTTAGCCATTCCGTTGTAGTGAAGCTGATTACTAGTCATATCGGATACAAGTCGATTATAGCAGAAACTTTAGTTATAGTTGTCTATGATCGAGAACTGTGCTCAAGTCGTCCATAACCGCGACACGGCTTTTGAAAAGATTTAACCTGAGGGTGCACCAAAGTTTCCACACGCACGACCCTTTTGCGGATCGGTTGACATACACCCATCGGTATGTCGGCGGGGCCTAAGTCATGACGCTTCCCAGACCCAAAAGCAAGTACATGGGGCCACCCACTAAGCTACCCATAGCGAAGCCGGCGGCTCGAAACGGACCCAGGGTTTGCGTCAGTGGGTGTAAACGACTGGGAACCCGAAAGTGTGACTGGGCTTGTCAATACCGCGAAAACACTCCGCAATCCTAAACAGTACGGTGCTCCACGCACAATCTTAAATAAAGCAGTAAAGCATGGCATAAGTACAGGATAGTAATAAAGCTCCAAACTACTTTGTGGCCCCCAGTTCAATACTTTGAAATCAGGTACTAATCGATGGGGGTGCCCACACACCCCACCTGTGGTTAGCGCGCTCGATCTCGGAACAGGTGTCAAGAACTCGGGGTCCTACGGACACCGGTGGCGATTAAAACCAAATATTGTCTATTACCCACCGGTGCCTCTGCATTTACCTACTTTCAATTTTTGTTAATAAACAGTAATTAAAGTCATGATCATCTCCAACATTAAACATGCGGCAATACTCCAACAACTCTGGTACTTGACGACACGCAACATCACTTGAGCAAGCGACTACGACGCGCAAGTCCAACTATCTACCAATCAACAGGTAATAGGATGTGTCCAAGGCAATATAAGGCTGCAAGGGATATCACGGGCACGAAACTAGAGCATCGCAACACAGATAGCAATAGATCAACAGGAGGGAATAAATACTATAAAAGTAAGATGGGTAGAAAGGGGAAGGTGCTCGCCTGAAAACACTGCCGAAGGTTCATAACCGGAGAACTTGTCGATACTCGCATCAACTCATCGGCCTAATCCGCGAAGAAGCAAAGCACTAAAAGAACACCGGATGCAATGTTTAATACTAGAGCAGAAGATCCGGCATGATTATGATATGCATGCGAGATGAACATTTAATATGCAACAAGTTATAATGTCATAATATAAAATAATGGGGGTCTCGAATCGGGAATCACATTAGGGTTCGGCGAACTTGGGCTCCGAGGGGTTCGGGGTCGGTCTGAGGGTTCGACGGGAGAACGGCTCGACGAGAGCGGTCTCGGACAACAGAAGTCGATCTTGTCGCATCCGAGAAGAAGGACTTGGTTGGCGTTGGGGGCACATCGGATCCACCCTGGTCGGTGCCGATCTTGTCGTCACGAAGATCTTGTCGGGTCCTCGTATCGGGTCGGTCTTGGCGTTCGGGAAGAAGAACTTGGCGTGCGACGTCGTCGGCATCGGTGCGGGAAGGAGGTCTTGTCGTTCCGTGTCGGCGACCTTGGCATCCGGGTTCTTGGCGAACTTGGCGTCCGGGAAGGAGTACTTGGTGGTCTCGGAGCGGTTTTGGGTTCGGTTCTTGGAGTCCGGGAAACGCTCTTCAGGTTCCATGAAGTAGTCCTCGCTGATCTTCTCGGCATCCCTCGGGTTCATCTGCGCGCGTCGGTCTTCGAAATCGAAGTGCTTGGCGCCCATGACGAAATTACTGAGAGACGATGTCGATGATCGGTGAGCTTGGGGTCTAATCGAGCGTGCAGGGGTACCCGAGACGTGTTCCTGTAGTGTACACAGAAGAACAATTGGACGCCCGCGAGTACTACAACACACACACAAGCCACGCAGCAGACAAGGCGTGACCGCGCTAGCGGCAAGGTGGCCAAGGCGCGTCCCCGATGGGGTCTGAAGGCGGCGCTGCAGGGCTTGGTGGCCTGACGGAAGGGAGGAGGCGGCTCAGCATCGGAAGAGGCATGGGCGGGGACGAGTATAGGGTCACGGCGAGGAGGACACGCGCGACGACGGAGACCGTTGGGGTCGGGAGGCGCACCGGTGACCAGGCTCGACGGAGGTCTCGCGGGGTGTCGGTGATGACGCGGATGGCGGCAGTGCAGGGGAGGAGGAGCGCTCGAGGACGGAGGCCAGGGCTCGTGCGGGGCCGGATGATGACGTGCTGGTGACGACGTGCTCGGACGGTGTCGACTTGCAGCAAGGAGGGCCCGACGGCGGGGAGACGGCGGAGCTTGCAGAGGAGAGCAGGCCGACGAGGTGGAGGCGAGGGTGCCGGTGGCGGTGCAGAGCCGAAGGGGAGGGGCGGTTGTAGAGGAGGAGGGGCGCTCGGGGATGGGGAGCGCGGAGCTCGGTGGCGGAGCGAGGAGGGGGTTGAGGGAAGAGGGGCGCCCTCGGGCGGCCGGCGAGGACGAGGTCGGGCCGGCGGCGATGCGCAGAGAGGAGAGCCAGGAAGAGGCGGGGGAGATGCGGGTGAGGGACGCTGAGGTCGGGTGGTTTCGGGAGGAAGCCGGTGGCGGACGCGGGGACGAGGGAGAAGGACGGCGAGGCGCATCGGCCGGAGAGGTTGGTGAGGAGGCGGTTTGGAAGAGAGAGAGAGGAAGGAGAGAGGAGCGGGGTTGGTGGCGAGGGGATTGCGGGAGATGGGGCCTGCGGGTGGGGCTAAGCGGGACAGGGGGCAGGTGGTGGGGCCAGAGGTTGGGGCATGCGGCACAAGGCTGCATGGGCGTGGGAAAAATGGCGGGCGGTGGGGAGCGCGCCAGTGGTTTTAGGCGGAAGTGAGGAGGAGTGCGCGTCTTGGCATGGATGGGGCAGGTGGCAGCGGGTGATTGGTGGGGTTTGGGCCAGGGGTGATGTGGCGTGATAGGATAGGTTGGGGTGAGGTGGAGGGAACTGGGTAGGATAGGGTGGGGTAGGAAAAGGTTTTGGGTAGTCTGGTTTTGTACTGGGGTGGCCGACTGGGTCGGATCGGCCCGGTACGGCTGCCCCCTAAAAATAAACTAAATATTTTATTATTTAAAACGGGCTTTTGCAAACCGTGGGTAGACAAAACAAAATTATTCCGGAGACCCAGGTTTTGTGTTTGAATAAAGACGGGGCGTTTAGAAACAAAACAGATTTTTTTGAAAATAGTTTTTAAACAAACCATGCAAGATGATGACAATGCTCAAATGCAAGGTGACATGATGACATGAGCATGCAGTCATGATGATGCAATGCACATAAACAACGCGATTTTCTAGTAGTGGTTTTTGCGGGGCGCCACAGCCGGCCACACCACCTGGCCGCGCGGCTAGGCCTGGCCCGCGCCAGGGGGTGGTCTGGCCGACCCCAGCACCCCCTCGGCCTCTCCTTCCGCCTATATATTGCCCTCGGGACGAAAACCCTAAGTACCTGATCAAAAATCCACAAAAGAGTCTGTAGCCGCCGTCATCTCCATCCCTAGATCGGGAGGGATCTGAAGCTCTTCCTGGCACCCTGCCGGAGAGGGAATTCACTCTGGAGGGCTTCTTCATCACCATGCAAGCCTCCGTGTGATGCCTGAGTAGTTCATCTTTGGACTACGGGTCCATGTAGTAGCTAGATGGCTGGTTCTCCTCCTTTGTGCTTTCATGTTTAGATCTTGTGAGCTCCGTTCATGATCAAGATCATCTATTTGTAATTCTGCATGTTGTGTTTGCGGGGATCCGATGGATATTGAGATGCTATTTCAGATTGATTCTATCATGTCTTTGTTATTTGTGATCTTTCATGCTTTCCGTTGTTAGTAGCTATCTTGGCCAAGTAGATGCTAGCAACTCCAAGAGTTAGTATTTATGCTCGATAGTGGGTTCATGCCTCTGGTAATCTAGGGAAGTGACAGAAATCTCTAAGGTACTAGATGTGTTCTTGCTACTAGGGAGAAAACAATAATCCTTTGTTCATAGAACAATCATATTGTTTACTCTACACACAATTCGTAAAGCAATAATCTGTTGCTTGCAACTTAATACTGGAGGGGGTTCGGATGATAACCTGAAGGTGGATTATTAGTCATAGATGTAGTTGGATGGCAGTCTATGTATAATGTTGTAATGCCCAATCAAGTTCCAAAGGAGTCAAGATGATTAGTATATGCATGTATTGCTTTCTCGATGTTTGTCAATTGCCCCGCTGTAATTTGGTCACCCAGCATGTTATCTATCTTAAGGAGAGCCACCTCTAGTGAACTATGGATCCCGGTCCTTTCTTTTACATACAATCTACAAACTGTTTACTTCTTTGTGTTTACTTTCTGCAAACTTTTACTTCCTTCCATTCGATACGTTTAATCCTTAGTTTTTAGCAAAACCGGTGAGATTGACAACCTCATCGCAAGTTGGGGACAAAGTTCTGTGGTTGTGTTGTGCAGGTCTCCACGTTGCTACTAGCACCGGTAGTGCGCCCTCCCAAGACCTAGCTAGCAACACCTTTGGGGTGTTTCCTTGATCCTACTGGTTCGATTAAACCTTGGTTTCATAACTGAGGGAAACTTGCTGTTGTGCTCATCATACCTTCCTCTTGGGGTTCCCCAACGAGCTCTACATCAACATCGAGCCATCAAGCATTTTTTAGCGCCGTTGTCGGGGAGTCAAGGACATCTTCACAAGGGGAGTCCCTCATAACCAATCTCTTTACTTTGTTTTTTTTGTTTTGCTTAGTTTGTTTTTGCTTTGTTTGCTTGTTTCTTTATCAAAAACACACAAAAAAATAGTTTTACTAGTTTGCTTTCTTATTTGAAAACCCAAAAAAAATGACTACTCTTGACAACACTAAGTTGTGTGACTTCACTAGCACCAACAACAATGATTTTGTGAGCACACCTATTGCTCCACCTATGCCTGAAGATACTTTCTTTGAGATAAAACCTACTTTGCTCAATCTTGTTATGAGAGAACAATTTTCTGGTATTGGTAATGAAGATGCTGTTGCCCATCTAAATAACTTTGTTGAACTTTGTGAAATGCAAAAGCATAGGGATATAGATGGTGATATTATTAAGATGAAATTGTTTCCTTTCTCTTTGAGAGTAAAAGCTAAAGAATGGTTGAATTCCTTAACTAGGAATAGTATTGATTCTTGGACTAAGTGCAAAGATGCTTTCATTGGAAAATACTATCCTCCTGCTAAGATTATATCTATGAGAAGTGAAATAATGAAGTTTAAACAATCTGATAATGAGCATGTTGCTCAAGCTTGGGAAAGAATGAATTCTTTGGTTAAGAATTGTCCCACTCATGGACTGACTGCTTGGATGATCATCCAAACTTTTTATGCAGGATTGAACTATTTTTGAAGGAACCTATTGGATTCTGCTGCTGGAGGTACCTTTATGACCATTACTTTGGGTGCTGCAACAAAACTTCTGGATAATATGATGGTTAACTATTCCGAATGGCATACTGAAAGAGCTCCACAAGGTAAGAAGGTAAATTCTGTTGAGGAAACCTCCTCCTTGAGTGATAAAATTGATATTATTATGTCTATGCTTGTTAATGGGAAAGCCCATATTGATCCAAATAATGTTCCTTTAGCCTCTTTGGTTGCTCAAGAAGAGCAAGTTGATGTGAACTTCATAAGAAATAATAATTTTGGCAATAATGCTTATAGGAGTAATTTTGGTAACAACAATTATAAGCCATATCCTCCCAACAATGGTAATGCTTATGGAAGTTCCTACAACAATAATAGGAGTGCTCTCTCTGAACTTGAAGTTATGCTTAAGGACTTTATTAGTAAACAAACTACTTTCAATAAAACTATTGAGGAAAAACTCTCTAATGCTCAAAGAAATATAACATCTTTGGCTGAAGCTCAATCTCCTTTGATTAAAATAGCTGTTAAACCTGAAACTAATGAGAATCCATTTGCAGCTACTAATGCTATACAAGTAAGAATTGATGAAAATGTTAGACTATCAGCTGAATTACATGCTAAGTGGGAAAGAGAATATGAAATTGCTAGAAACATTAGTGTTTCTACTATTACCACCACTAGTGTTGAGGCTAGTAATAGTTCTACTACTCTAGATGATAAATTTGATTTTTATCTTGATGGGTGTAATATCTCTGAAGCTATTAAGTTCCTACAAAAGCTTGCTAAAATTCCTAATGCTAGTGCTATGAACATGGCCTTTACAAAACACATTACTGATGCTCTCATAAAGATTAAAGAAGAAAAGATGAAACATAAAGCTTCTATTCCTATAAAACAAGAATATGGTAGGGAACCCATCATTAATATGAAAGTGAATGACTTTGATTTCAAAGCTTTATGTGATCTTGATAGTAGTGTTTCTATTAGGATTTATCGTATGCTTGATTTGCCTCCACTTGAAGATTGTTATTTGAATGTCCCACTTGATGATAATGCAAAAAAGAAACTCATGGGGAGTCTTAATGATATTCTTATTATGGTTAACAATGCCTATGTCCCCGTTGATTTCTATGTTTTGGATGTTGAATGCAATGCTTCTTGTCCTATTACTTTGGGAAGACCTTTTCTTAGAACTATTGGTGCCATTATTGATATGAAAGAAGGCACCATTAAATATCAACACCTACTCAAGAAAGGTATAGAACACTTTCCTAAGAAGAGAGAGAAGATTTCTTTTGCCTCTCCTATGAAAGAAAATTTTGTTCTTAATGCTTCTTCATTTGAGAACACTTGATTCTTTTTCTTGCTTCATATGCCTAACTTAAAGGCGTTAAAGAAAAGTACTTATTGGGAGACAACCCAAAAGTTTTAGATGAGTCTTGGAAGTTATTACTTCAGTAATAACCGCTCCTTATCCTTTTTATTTGCTTTTTGTGCCAAGAGTAACCACTAATGAGAGAGAAGTAATGATTGGGAAAGTTGCTGTCCCGAAACAGATTTCTGTGCTTCACCGTAAAAATTCGTGTAAAATCTCTGAACGTCTTTTTGAGGTGATAATTTTTGTGCTTCTTCCCCAGGTTGTTATCTAACTTTAGTTAGTTCAACACTTTTTGATTTGAGCAATAGAAGGTCTTCGAAAAAATTCGTCTTTACCGATTGGTCTATTTTGACAGATTTCTGCCATTTTCTGCATTTGCTTTTTGTTGGTTCCTTTTTGAGTTCTTTTGGGGAATTGAGATTTTTGAGGGAAGTGCTACAGTAGCTAGTGTTCTAATGGAAGTTTATTGGTGTTAGAACTTAACCTTAAGACTTATTTATCTTGGGTGCACTAATGTTGCTAATAAAGATTGTGTGAAGTTTTGAATTAAGGAAAAATTTCAGGTGTATGAAAGGAATGAGTAATGAGATGAAGGATAGACTAAAGCTCAAGCTTGGGGATGCCACACGTGTCACCCCAAGAAATATCCAAGAAGTACAAGTTTTAAAGCTTGGGGATGCCCAAGGCATTCCCTTCTTCATCAATAAAAATCCCAGGTTTCTTCCAAACGCTTCATTTTTATTGTTTCATGCACAGTTGTGTTGTTCTTGGAGCGTCTTCTTTTTTGTTTTTGTTTTGGTTTTATTTTGTTTGCTTAGTTTTCTGAATAAATTTGTTGGACCCCCTCTTCATACATTGGTTTTCAAATAGTTTGGTTTGGTTTGGAAAAGAGTAGGAAAGTTCATGCTTATGTGGTAAAGAGAGCTTGTTTTTGACTGTGGCCTATGCTTTGTCATGCCATGCTTGATATTGTTTTGGATTTATGCTTAGTATTCTTTGGTGTATCATGACTTGTTATAAACAATTGAGATTTCTTAATGTGCCTTGGATGAATCATGCGTTGTTTTAGCATATTAAAGCATAGTATAGTGGTATTCTCCTTTGATGCTTTATTTGGGTTGACTTGGCGCATGATCACACCATGTTATGACTATCTCAAGTCACCATAGCCTTTATGATCCTTTAGTTTTCAACATGTAGTATCACTTTATGCTTTGTTTAATGATGTTTTGTCGCTCTGCATGATTATGGCCATTATTGCTCTCTTAGTTTGTCGCTACCAGTATTTTGCTAGCCTCCGCAACCAAGTATGAGTTCCACTCATGCATCTAACTCCTAAAACCAAGTTATTCCAAAGAGTCCACCATGCCTACCTATTAGCATTTGCTATTCCAAGTATATTCATGTTTTTATCTACCTTCCGAATTAAACTTGTTATGAGAAAACTAGTGATTAAAGCTCTCACGAACTTGATGGCACACTTTACTTTTCTTGCCCTTAATAAACTTGAACCATTGTGTCGTCTATGTTGTATATTCTTGCACTTATTTGTTGGGAGTTAGCAGAACCATGTTGTCATGGGGAACGCTTTCAACATTGCACTTGGTACTTGTACCTAGTTGATATCATGCTCTTTTGTATATGGATGTCGTCGGTGTGAAATGAAAGGGGAGCTTGTAAGTCCATGGAGTTATGTATATGTGTTAGAGAAACGCCAGGCCCGCTGGTCTAATCCATGCTAACATGGTGGAAACCTGCAACGTAACCATAATGAGCTGTCTATGAAGCATTCTTCTTATAAAAAAAAGAGTCCTATATTGAGAAAAAAAAGAGAAAAAGAAAAAAAGCGTTTTCTGAAAAGAGGAAAGAGAGAAAAAAGCACCATATTCCCATGGTAAATAAGAAGATTGTTGAGATGCTCGTTGTCTGCTTGCCTTGTCATTTTGATATGGGGATTCTTCCGTATCATCGGGCAAGGGGTACCCCGTTGGTGGTTTTCTATGATACATATGTACTTACGAGCACAAGAACTTATTGGTGACTAAACTTGAGTACCATGAGGAGCAGCCCTCGTATACAAGGGACATGAGATTTCTAACTTATACTTCATCAAGCATGTACACCATAGTTTGTTCACTTTAACCTTAATCACTTCAAGATGCTTATGATAGGGGCAATGAGAGCTGAAAGCTATAAGTACCATAATTTTTGGAAGCTCTTTATGAGACTTGAATCCATACTTCCTTCTATGAAGGCCTTTCTTCCACCATTATATTGAGTCTTCACCTTCTACCTTTATGCACCTACTTTGAGAGCATAGTGGCCATTCTTAGTTCTATGTGCATTGTCCCAAGACTAGTTGATTGATGCATAACTTGATATTGCTTGTTTTAAACTATTTGTATCTAGTCACTCTTATGAACTTTGAAGGTGTCATATGCATTTATATTTGATACTCTATGAGGGACAAGCTGAATACTATTATGCTATGTTTTCTTTATGTGAAACAAACAAATGTCTTGCAAAGCATTGTTATTCATGAATCTTTTGTTTGTGCCTTTTCATGTTGCATCATAGTTTCTTTGTCTTATTGCTAGAACTTTGTCTTTCATGTGATGATTGAAGTACTATGATCCTAGCTTTGAATATTTTACAAATACTTTGATCAAGTCTTTGATGGTGCATGTCGCCTCAAAAATTATTCTTTCTTTTTATCACTTACCTACTCGAGGACGAGCATGACTTAAGATTGGGGATGTTGATACATTGCAAATGTATCTATAATTCTGATGTTCCATGCTTGGTTTTATCCACTTTCTTGTGTTTTGTCCACACTTTGGAGTACTTTTCATATGATTTCTTGGACTAACCTATTAACAGGAGCCAAAGTGCCAAATTACTGCTTTTCCGCTGTTTTGGTTCCAGAAAGTCGAAAATGAATATTCTCAGAATTGACGGACAAAAGCCAAAGTGCCTATTTTTCCTAAGTCATCGATGCCGAATAAGAGAGAGAAGGGCTGGGGCAGCCACACCACTGGCCATGCGGCCAGGCCTGCCTGCCTGGGGTGGTCCGCCGACCCCAAAGACCCCCTCGGCCTCTCCTTCCGCCTATATATTGCCCTCGGGACGAAAACCCTAAGTACCCGATCAAAATCCACGAAAGAGTCTATAGCCGCCGTCATCTCCATCCCTAAACCGGGAGGGATCTAAAGCTCTTCCCGGCACCCTACCAGAGAGGGGAATTCACCCTGGAGGCCTTCTTCATCACCATGCAAGCCTCCGGTGTGATGCGTGAGTAGTTTATCTTTGGACTACGGGTCCATGTAGTAGCTAGATGGCTGGTTCTCCTCCTTTGTGCTTTCATGTTTAGATCTTGTGAGCTCCATTCATGATCAAGATCATCTATTTGTAATTCTACATGTTGTGTTTGCGGGGATCCGATGGATATTGAGATGCTATTTTAGATTGATTATTGATTCTATCATGTCTTTGTTATTTGTGATCTTGCATGCTTTCTGTTGTTAGTAGCTATCTTGGCCAAGTAGATGTTAGCAACTCCAAGAGTTAGTATTTATGCTCGATAGTGGGTTCATGCCTCTGGTAATCTGGGAAAGTGATAGAAATCTCTAAGGTACTAGATGTGTTGTTTCTACTAGGGAGAAAACAACAATCCTTTGTTCATAGAACAATCGTATTGTTTACTTTACACGCAATTTGTAAAGCAATAATCTGTTGCTTGCAACTTAATACTGGAGGGGGTTCGGATGATAACCTGAAGCTGGATTATTAGTCATAGATGTAGTTGGATGGCGGTCTATGTATAATGTTGTAATGCCCAATCAAGTTCCAAAGGAGTCAAGATGATTAGTATATGCATGTATTGCTTTCTCGATGTTTGTCAATTGCCCCGCTGTAATTTGTTCACCCAGCATGTTATCTATCTTAAGGAGAGCCACCTCTAGTGGACTATGGATCCCGGTCCTTTCTTTTACATACAATCTACAAACTGTTTACTGCTTTGTGTTTACTTTCTGCAAACTTTTACTTCCTTCCATTCGATACGTTTAATCCTTTGTTTTCAGCAAAACCGGTGAGATTGACAACCTCGTCGCAAGTTGGGGACAAAGTTCTGTGGTTGTGTTGTGCAGGTCTCCACGGTGCTACTAGCACCGGTAGTGCGCCCTACCAAGGTTCAGCTAGCAACACCTTTGGGGTGTTTCCTTGCTCCTACTGGTTCGATTAAACCTTGGTTTCATAACTAAGGGAAACTTGCTGTTGTGCTCATCATACCTTCCTCTTGGGGTTCCCCAACGAGCTCTACATCAACACCGAGCCATCAACGCCTTCAAGGTCACCGGTTAGTGGATTGTGAGGCCGCCTTTGTCGTGGTGCTCACCGGAGAAGAAGGTGAGACCTTTGTGGCGCTCGGGTGACCTTGTGTGGCCCCGACACCTCTCCAACATAGACGTAGCTTCCTTGGAAGTGAACTATGTTTACTCGTTCCTCTCCTTTACTACTTGCAATTACCGTCTTGTTTACTTGTTGTATCATTTGGCATATAGGTTGTTCATCTAGTTGCATCTCTTGAGAACTTAATTTTGTGCAAAGCCAAAATTTGTAAGAAAAGATTAAAAATTGGTAGTCTCCTATTCACCCCCTCTAGTCGACCAAAGTTAGACCTTTCAATTGGTATCAGAGCCACGACTCTTACTTCAGGATTTACCACCTAAGAGACGATGGCCGACGAATAGGGTAGTGGGGTTGGAACCACCAAGAACTTGGCCTCCATGGATGACCTCATTCGATTGGAGACATTCATGATGACCAAGTTTGAGGAAATGATGACCCTTTTGTAGTCCTTAGCCTAACCCCATAGTATCCACACCTCATGTTGCATCCCAAACCATCGAGGCTCCCCCAAGACCGTGCATGTAGTCGCCCCTAAGGTGAATCCCGTGGCCGCCTCTAATCACTTGGACTTAGGATTTATGGCTCAAACCTCCAAGCGCCCAAGTGAGAGCACTAAGGGGCTAGGTGACTCATCCTCCAAAGAGGGATATGAGGGAAAGTATTACTCGGCGGTGGCCCCACATCCGAAGTACACTCTGTACCCACCTATACCTATGCCGCATATCATACCTCAAGGATCACCTCCCATGATAGATACTTAAAATTTCTCCAATTGGCAATATCTAATGCAAAATCACATTTCTATCTCTTCTATTGAATTGATGAGGATTGTGGAAGAAGGATTATCGCCATATGATGCAAAGAAGTTGACTCAGGTCGAGGTTGTGGACAAGCAGCTCAATGCCACCGCCTTGGGCATGATTCAAAAGGCATTGAATCCCAAGGAGTTTGCTCATATTTTCCAATTCTCCACCGCCAAAGAAGCTTGGGATCATCTCACCGAGTTATATGTCGGGAATGCTAGCATTCAAAACTCCAAGTTGGATGAAATCAACAATGAGTCTAATGGCTTTTCTATGCAAGATGATGAGACTCCCGAAGACATGTATCGATGTCTCAAGGTTATTTGTTGCACTATGAGGGATGAGGGACCTTGGAGCTACCTATGTTGATGACAAGTTCATGAAGAGAAAGTTTATTCAATCCCTTCTTCCCTTTGAGGAGCAAAAACTCAGCTCCATCAAGGGGAGAAGCAACTATCACATTATGTCATCTCAAGACGTGTTGAGTGAAGTTATTGACATGACGATTGCCAAGAATAATGAGGAGTCCACTCGTGCTCGTGCCGATAGATATCAAAAGGTGAATCTTGCCTTGAAGGCCCAAGTTGTGGAAATTGATGAAGATGAAGACACTAGTGAGTGGTCTCAAGAGGACATCAAGTACGCCTTCAATGAGCATTTGGCTCTCGCATCAAGAGCCTTTTGGAACAAGCCGTGCATGAAGTCAAGGTCAAGGGACAACTCAAGATTATACTCAACCATGAAGGCTCCTAAGGCAAGATCTTGCTACAATTGCAATGAAAAGAGTCACTTCATGGCTAATGTCCCTTCGGGAATAGAGAGGACAATGGTGGTTGTCTTATCCGCAAGATAAAGCCATGACCTCCTCATCCAATGAACAAGAACTTACAAAACAAGAACCTTGCAAACAAGGAAAGGGCAATGGTGGTCCATGAAGAGTACTTCTCGGGTGCGGATGATGATGATGATGATAGTGAAGGTCAAGGTGGAGAGATCTTGGGAGTTGCTGCTATTGCCACTTCTTCTACTCCACGAGCGTCTCTATTCGACTCGCCTAATGAGAACATCATCCACCCCAACCAAAAGTGTCTCATGGACAAGGCCACCGAGGTAACACCCGCCTTCAAGTCTCCCTCAAATGAACTTCCTTTGCATGATCTTGATGGTCTAGAGGTAAAGAAAGAGATGGTAAGAATGTCTGAATTCATAGAGCACCTAGATGATGATACTAGAATATGCTTTGAAACTCTTGCAAACCAACTTGACCATGCTAGGGAAATGCTAGATGAAAAGGAAGAACTAATTGATATGTGATAGCTATGAGATTCAACACATTTTTTATGGATTTTATTGATGGTTTTCTCCCGGATTTGATCTTTTTCTAGCTTTACCTAACACTAATACTTCGGTAGCAAAGAAAACTTGGTTTTTAATGTGTGTTTCAGGTTCTGAATGTCAACGGAAGGTTTTAACTAGAGAAACACAATATTCTGGAGAAAACAAGCAAGTCTCTCTTTGGAAGCACTCGAGGTGATCATACAGAAGCTTTAACGAGCAACTATATGGCAGGAATATTTTCCGGCCGTATAGTTCCTGCCGTATTGTTGCCGCCGCCTCTGTCTTGTCGAAAGGGACAACTTCCATGAAGGGACCAAGGATGAAAACAAAACACAACAGCCGTCATACCATCCAGAAGGGAGAAAGAGGAGATCCTGAGAAGAAGGGGAAGACGTTCTTCATCTTGCTCCACGATCTTCGAGCCCCTAGCCAATACACCCCCCATAGCCACTACTTGTACTTGAGAGAGAGAGGGATCTTCCTTGCAAGACTAGGGTTTGAGATTGTTTCTTCCCATCCTGAATTGTGTTGGATATTTTTCTATTCTTATTGTGGATCTCCATGGTAATATAAAGACGAATTCCCTTTATTTGATTATATCGATGACTCGTTCTTCTCTCATGTGTGAGTAATTCCCTTGGGCGTGGGAGATGTAGGGTATTGGTGAGATGTGATGTGCCTTCATATATTTTCCATTAGTTTGTGATTGATTCTAATTATTATATTATGTGTGCTTGACTATCTGTGGGATGCCTAATGCTTGTTGTCCAATTAAGGGCCCAAACAACATGATGCTTTGTTCTACATAGATAAGATCTTGTTTGCTAGCGGACCGGCGACCCTCGGGTTACACGGGGATATCAATGGAAAACTAGTAGACTCGAGGATAACGAGGAACCACTGTGCTTATTGCATTAGTCCGATCCAAGGAGCTTAATCACTAAGCGACCTGAAGGGTCTTAATCGTCTAGTGTCTGACCATGGTTTTGGTAACAGGCTAGTAGGATTATTGAAGTTGGGATGAAATCTACCAAGAGGAGTTCCGACTAATTATGGGTTGCTCGCCTACACATATATTTATAAGATTATAATTGTTATATTTATCATTCGTCCACCTGGCACACTCACTATCACCATGAACTAAATCTCCCCGCACCTTCTTTTGCCATCTATAGGAAACAACAAACAACCTAGTCATTCTTTACTTTTATGCTTTATATTTCTGAAGTTTACATTTTAGTTCTATTTAAATACATAATCAAAACCCCATTCTTATTTCAACACTTGCAGTCAATTCACTCGAGGACCTATGACAACTTCGGGTGTGACAGAGACTTCACCCATAAACACTTACCTTTGGGCTCCCTGTGGGATCGATATCTATACTTTGAAACTAACTACAAACAATATGTGCACTTGTAGACATCAATATGCTAGGCAAAAATAAAAGAGAGTCTGCCGATGAAATTGCCTCTCTCTCACAATCTCTTGAAGATGAATATAATATGACGATAACTATCGAGGAGAGTGTTGCTAAGCTTGTAGATGACCATAATGCCTCCATGTGTCAACTTTTTAAAGAACGTGATCATGCTCTTGCTTCGGTTAAAGTCCTTAAATTGAAAAGGTTGAGTTTGGTGTTTGTCATGAATGTCTAAAGGACTTTGAGAAACTCAAAAAGGAACACCATGCCTTAGAGAGTAAATTCTCAAGTCTTTTTGAAGCTCGTGAGAACTTAAAACTCAATTGAACATTGAACAATCAAAGTCTTCCGCTATGCCTATTATAGATTTGCCTTGTTCTTTTAACCGTTGTTGCAAGCATGTGAAACTTGTTGAGGAAAACAAGGAGTTGAAAGAACAACTTGCAAAAGGGAAAGTTGACAAGAAGGATATTAGGTATGCTCCTAAGCCCAAGAAGAAGAAGAAAAAGAAGAAGAGCAAGAACTTTTCTCAAGGACCCGCTTATGGTTCTACCTTTGTGCAAAGCGATAGCTTTGCCGGGAAGAACAACCCCTCCTATATTCTTTGCAAATCTTTTGATGGTCATGTTTATGCAAAATACATTGGCACTTCTTATACTCATGATTATCATTGGACTATTTGGGTACTAAGACCCTTGTGACTAAAAAAAGGGAACCCATTGCACAATGGGTACCTAAAACCAAAGCTTGATTTTCTTGTAGGACTTTGCTTCCGGTGTTGCAAAATGGGTGCTTGATAGTGGAGCTACAAGCCATATGACCGGAAGCAAATCTATCATGTCGGAGATTAGGATAAATTTTGCCAATACTATGGTCTCCTATGGTCATAAAAAAGTTTGCATGTATTAGGTTTCGGTAAGGTGGTAGTAACCCTGGATGTTTCCTTGGTTAATGCCATGCTTGTCAAAACCCTTGGGTATAATATCCTTTTCGTTTGTGCTTTAGCCATTATGGGTCTTTCGTCCTTCTTTAATGAGCATTCCGTGGTCCTCATGTGGAGCATGACTCTCATGGTGGCTTTTGTTGGATACGTAGAGCATGACTTGTACGTGGTGGATTTCTCCTGAAAACCCTCTACACATGCTATATGTATCTATGCGAAAGCCAACGTGGGCTTGTTGTGGCATCACCGCTTGGCCCATGTAAACATGAAGTCTTTGCAAAGTCTCTACATGCAGGGTACTTCCTTGGACTAAAATACATTTCCTTTGCCAAAGATCATGTGTGCAGGGCTTGTATTGAAGGGAAGATGCATGCGAAGCCTCATAAGGTCCTTAATCAAATTACCACCCAGCGGTGCTTGGAACTCCTTCACATGGATCTTTTTGGGTCTCCATCTCATGATAGACTTGGAGGGAATAAGTATTGTTTGGTGATTGTAGATGAATTCTCAAGATGCACATGGGTCTACTTCTTCAAGTTCAAGAGCAAGACTCAAAAAACCGTCATCGACTTTGCCAATAAAGTTCAACGGAAACACAGTTCTACAATCCTTACCATTCGGAGTGACAATGGGACCGAGTTCAAGAACTACATCTTGGATGAGTTTCTTAGTGATGAGGGGATCAAGCATCAATAATCAACTCCTTACACCCCTCAAAAAACGGTGTTGTCGAAAGGAAGAATCGTACTTTGATGGATGCAGTTTGGACCATGTTGGCGGAATTCAAGTCACCATACAACTTTTGGGCCGAAGCCATTTCCACAGCTTGCCATGCTACCAACCTCCTCCACCTACACAAGAAGAAGAACATGACTCCATATGAACTCCTCATTGGACGCAAGCCCAATGTCAAATACTTCCGGGTGTTTGGTTGTAGATATTTCATTATCAAGAAGAGTGTCTAGTTGTCAAAGTCCGAGTCTAAAGCACAAGAAGGTATCTTTGTTGGTTACTTCAATCAATCGCATGCCCATATAGTCTACAATAAAGCCAATGGAAGAGTTGAAGAATCTAGCAATGTTGAGTTTGATGAATATCATGAGTCTCTCGTGAGGCAAGATGGTGTTCATGATCCAAGTGATGAAATTCCTCCCCAAGCCATAAGAAGAATGGGTGTGGGATTCTTCCACCCCATTCAGGAACCCCTTGTGGCTGAAGGAGAAGGACCAAGCTCTACTCAAGTGGTGCCATCGCTCTCACAAGATCATCTTGTTTCTCAAGGACAAATTGTTGCTCCTCAAGATTCTCCAAGCTCTTCCCAAGATCCTCATGACCCATGACTCTCCAAGCCCTCGTCAATGTCAAGCTCCTCAACTCTACCTCTCCAAGATTGTGGAACTCCACAAGACAATGTTGATCAAGGTCAAGCTTTAGAAGAACAAGGTCAAGCTATAAAAGAAAAAAGGTCAAGCTAATAATGATCAAGGCCAAGCTAATGTCTCTCCACCCATTGATGATGATTCTCGAACGGTTGACACTGATGAAGATAGTGATCAAGTTCGTGCATATAGTCAAGGTGGGGACTGAAATCGTGGTGATGACCAAGTTGTTGCTCAAGAATCTCGTCTTGAGACCCAAGCCTGTCGTCAAGCATATCGTATCACCAAGCTCATCAAAGATGGCCATATCCTTGATAATGTCTATAGATATTTCAATAGGGGTTCTACTACTAGGAGGCAACTAACCTCTTTTAGCTCTCATAATGCTTTTATATCTCATGTTGAAACCCAAAAGGTCTTCGAAGCACTTGAAGATTATGATTGGCTTGATGCTATGAATGAAGAACTTCACAACTTCAGGAGGAACAATGTGTGGACATTAGTGAAGCGGCCAAGAGATTGCCAAAACATCATCGGGGCCAAGTGGATCTTCAAGAACAAGCGAGATGCCAATGGATAGTCGTCAGCAACAAAGCAAGGTTGGTAGCCCAAGGATACTCCCAAGTTGAGGGCATTGACTTTGGTGAAACTTATGCTCATGTTGCTAGTCTTGAATCCATTCGCATGCTTCTTTCTTATGCTACTCATCATAATTTTAAATTGCAACAAATGGATGTTAAGAGTGCTTTCCTTAATGGTCCCTTAAAGGAAGTGGTTTATGTCAAGCAACCTCCGGGTTTTGAGGATCCTCTCTTACCGGACCATGTTTACAAACTTTATAAGGCACTATATGGCCTTAAAAAAGCCCCACGTGCATGATATGAGTGCCTTAGAGAGCTCTTGTTAGACCGTGATTTTGAAGTTGGGCTAATTGACCCCACTCTTTTTACTAAGAGAGTTGGAGGAAACTTGTTCATTTGCCAAATTTATGTTGATGGCATTATTTTTGGGTCTACCAACAAAGCTTTTAATGAGGATTTTTCTAAGCTCATGACCAACCGTTTTGAGATGTCTATGATGGGAGAGTTGGAATTCTTTCGTAGATTTGAAGTCAAGCAATTGAGGAAGGGAACATTCATCAACCAAGCCAAATATATTCAAGACATGCTCAAGAAGTTCAACCTTGATCAAGTCAATGGAGCCAAAACTCCCATGCCCACAAAGTTTAATCTTGATCTCAATCCCAAGGGTAAGGATGTGGATCAAAAACTTTATTGCTCGATGATTGGTTCTTTGCTTTATCTTTGTGCATCTCGACCAGATATTATGTTGAGTATGGGTATGTGTGCAAGATTCCAAGCCGCACCAAAAGAAATCCACATGGTGGCGGTCAAGAGAATCTTCCGATATTTGGTTCATACCCTAAACTTCGGGTTGTGGTACCCCAAGGGAGCTAGTTTTGACCTCATTGGATACACAGATTCAGATTGGGCTGGAGACAAGGTGGAAAGGAAGTCAACCTTCAGTGCTTGTCAATTTCTTGGAAGATCCTTGGTGTGTTGGTCCTCGAAGAAACAAAAATGCGTGTCTATGTCTACCATCGAAGCCAAGTACATCTCCGCCACAAGGTTGTGTGCTCAATTGCTATGGATGAAGCAAACTTTGAAGGATCTTGGTCTCTCTTTCAACAAGGTGCCCATTCTTTGTGAAAATGAGAGCGCCATTTCCATTGCTCACAACCCGGTGCAACACAACCGTACCAAGCATATTGATATTCGTCATCACTTCATTCGGGATCATGTTGCAAGAGGAGACATTTATTTGGAGCATGTTCCTTCTAAGGCCAATCTAGCGGATCTTTCCACGAAGCCACTTGATGAAGCAAGGTTCCGAGAGTTAAGGCATGAGCTAAATATCATAGATTTGAGCAATGTGGCTTGAGTGAGTTGCACACCTACCTGTGTCTTAAAGCATAACTTGTTTGGATGTAGGCATGGACTTAGAGGGAGTGTAGTTCATCATATGGACCAACACTCTCCCTATTATGCGCACATTAATGTATTCATCCTCTATGGTCTCTCAATGAGACAAAATGAGCTTCAATGATGAGTTTCGGTAATGAACCCATGATATATCTTCACAGTGTCAAGCCAAATTTACTCATATATGGTGGCCTTAGCCACCGACCTTTTGTGTGTTTTCCCTATTTGTTTGTTCTTATCATTTCTCTTTGTTTTGTTTTTGGTATTGTTCATTCATTTTTGGGTGTTTGTTTGGTTCTTCACAATTTGAGATGTCTATCCCAAGCTTGTGTTCGTCCCCGAAACCCCTATGTGTCTAGCACAAGTTCATTCCTTGCCATTTTCCAAACCTGGAAAACTTTTTTTGGTAGCACCGAAAATTCCGGCCGTACCGGTAGTACTGGTCTAGGGAGATTTTCTCTGGAAGTTCTCCCCGAAACGGTACTACCGCCCGGGTCTAGAATCTCTGCGTCATTGGTAGTTTCGGCCCCTGGCCGGTACTACCGGTCAGGCTACTCGACCTTTAAGTCACAGGCCAGGAAGAAAACTGGGACTTCTTCCCCTTTCTCTTTCCCAACCCAGTGCTTACAGGAAGCCGCCGCCAGGACTAGTCCTTCCGCGGAGGCGCCGTCGGTGTCTCCGGTTCCGGCCACACCTCCTAGATCTGCTTTGTGGGAACCTTCACCACCTCGATCTCCCGCCATGGACTCCGGTATTTTCCCCTAACTCCCTCCATTCATGGAGATCTTGCACATCCTCTTGCTTGAGTTAAGGCATTCCATGTCAATGGTTATTTCTTTGGCTAGAACTGTCTAAGGAGATCTTGGTAGGTCTAGAGTTCCCTGCTATGGTAGATTGACCCAATACATTGGATTAATCTTTACTTTGGTGCTCGTTGATCGGACGAACTGCCGTGTTCGTGCCCTACTACTGGTGAGGTAGGATCGGTACTTCTGGTGCACCTAGTCAGGATTAATTTTCTGTATTTTCTCAATCTATGTTTGTTTTTCCTTTTGAACGTGTGCACTTACCCAACCATTCCCTCCCTACTACCTTATGCTTTCTTCTCAGGGCAAGGTTTTTCACGTGGTGGCTCCAAGCGGTCCCGTGCATTCTCGAGTGCTCCGCCAGAGATTGATGAGGATGATCTATAGGTTGTGCGCCCATCTGGTCAGACTTCCCATCAAAGAGCAGCTGTTGCACGCCGTGCTGTCAAGGCTGAAGGGAAGAGGCCCGTTGCGTGGCCTCCCAAAAGAAAACCACCACAGGGCCCGACTCGTCCAAGAATAAGATTTCCTCGGGGCCTCAGGCAGCTTATGAGAATTTTTGCAAGCAGGATACCAAGCCTGCTTATTTTGGTAATGCCCTTGAGCTATGCATGAAGTTTGGGCTCATCAAGATCATGGAGCATCATCAGAATTTTGATGAGAGGGCCATTGCTTAGTTCTACACCACTCTCTACATTGATACTGATCCCCAGGATAGAACAATGAAGTGGATGACTTATGACAAGATGCTGACTGCCAAGTGGTCTGAGTTTGTTGATCTTCTTGGCTATCCCATTCAACAAGGCAAGCGCACCAATGGATGGCGCGTCCACAGGTCCAAGGCTTCCTCTCCTGACGTTTTGGATCCGTTGTACATTGAAGGCAGGGGTGTGAATGGTTAGGTGGCTCATCTCCTTCGTACATATGACATGATGTGCAGAGTGTACCAGAACACCATTGATCCCAAGGTAGGTAACTTCGATCAGCTTCATGCCTTCTAGATTGATCTTATGTATCAGTCGTATCGCCATAGAGAGTCTGATGAGCGGCTTGATGTTATGGATTATCTGTTCCAAGAGATTTGGCTTGCACTGATTGAGAAGAGGTCGCGTCCCTATGCCCCATACATTCAAACTCTTATCAATGCCAAGTGGTAGGAAGTCACCTGCACGTGCTTTCCAGAAGATGGTTACACTATCCATGAGGAGAAGACTTCTGTGTTATGAAGCATGAGAAACCCTGGTCTCAAGCTGAAAGGGATGATGTTGCTTTGAGGGCTGCAAGGGACAGTGTTGGGGCTTCAGACCATGATGGGTCTAGTGATGGGGATTGTGTTGAGGCTTCTCGTCCACCCTGACTTCAGAGGCAACCATCTTGGGCCAATAAGCTATTGAAGAAGGTCAAGAAGTACTATTGTTTCATGCAAGACCGTGAGTACTAAGCCTATGTTAACCGGAGGCACAGTATCAAGAGGGAGAACACAATCATGAGGAAGCTCGATCTTGATGTATCTCCTGACTCCAGCTCCATCATCGCTCCCAAGGATCAGTGGATCAATGCTCATTGAAAGTGGACTGACAACAATGATGAGGATGATGTCTCCGACCCTCTTCCGCCCTCTTGGAACAATGCCACATGGGATCCCAAGACTTCTCCTTCTTATGTTGGTGGTTGGGGCGCGTAGTTTGGTGGCTTTTTACCTTTTGGCCTCTTGATGCCAAAGGGGGAGAAATTTGTCCATTAGGGTGCTACGAGATTTGCATGGGTCATGTCACGAGCTCGTTCTTGCTTTGATCTTTTTAATGCTCGTGAACACTTTCTTTCTTTATGTATGTGTCTGGACCTCCGTTATGTGTGCTTTTATGTGTATGAGACTATGTATAGTGATATCTATGTGGTATTCTAGTGGTTGGTTATATTTGGTGGAGCTATCTCCTTTTATCATATATTGTCTCTACATATGGTTGTTGGTGGAAAGATATGACTCACTTTCTTACTTCTACTTCATTGCACTTGTGTTGTCTTTGTAATGGTAAGGGGGAGTTCTCCCGTATGTGTGCTTGTTGCATTCCATAAGCAAACTTTCATCTCTTGCACACATCTAGGTGGAGCTACTCTTACTTTACAAAAGACTGTTCCATTTTACACGTTATCTATGCAAATCTTATGGGGTTGTCATCAAACACCAAAAAGGGAGACCTTGAAAGGATATTGATTTCTCTTTGTATTTTGGTGTCGATGACAACTTCACTTGTGGTTTAACCATTTGCCTAAGTTGCAGGTTTTACTTACAGGCAGTTTGGTGTGTGGACTCATCTCTTGGAGTATCATGAAGATGGTGTCTCTTATTTACACTTTCTCTCTATTTTATGTTTTAGAAGGCTGTACTATCAAGAGGGGTCCACCTAGGAAGGTTGTGGGAAATCACATTTTCATGCACAGACTATACTTGCACATCCATAACCTTCCTATTGTTCAGTGAGAGAGCGACCATGTGAGCTGTTTGAGCCTTTTCTGTCCTGGCCGGAAGAACCGGCCAGGTGCCGGTAGTTCCGTTCATAGTTTTTTGTGGGGCTGGCCTGGCAGTAGTTTCGACTCAAGTTTTGGTGGAACTTTCGCTCATGTTCAGTAACGCTCTATTGAGAGTGTCATATTTGACGGAAATAACACCATAAGTTGGTTTGGTAGTACCGGTCGGAAGTTTCGGTCATCCTTGACTAGAACTTCCGACTATCACTACCTGGCCTGCTGTCTTAAGCGGTACTACCACTGGGCACCGGTAGTTTCGGTCAGGAATCTCGTGACCCAGTACTTCCGATGCTAATTATGATCCAAATTCTGCGTGCACTCGAAATCGATTCAGTATGCTTCTGTTTTGAAGTGTTGTATTTGTCGAAATTTGGGCCGGAACTTCTACCGGTAGTACCGGTCAGCAAGTTTCGCTCGGCTGAGCTAGAATTTCTGACTGTACCAGGAGCCGCTCCATCTGCTTTAGTGCCATTGGAGCATGTTCACCGGAAGTACCGGTCCCCCAGTAGTATCGATGGTGTCACGGGGACAACAACGTCTCAGTTTGAAGGAGGCCTATTTAAGGCACCCTTCTTCCTCCTCTCAGCTCAACGCTTCATATTCTCTCTCCTCCATTAATACAAGAGCTTCAACTACCTAGATCTCTCTCCCTAGCCACTCAAACCTCTTGATTTTTTGAGGAGTGGGAGAGGTGACCTAGATCTACACTTCCACCAAAGGAATCGTGATTTCCCCCACCCATCTTTTGTGTATCTTGTTACTCTTGGGTTCTTGGAACCCTAGACGGTGTAGGGCATCCTCGAAGCTGGGGCAATTGTTGTGAAGCTTCGTGGTGTCATTGAGGGCCTCCGCTTGATTTCTAGATTCTCCCCTCAACCTTGTTGTAAAGGTTTCGGTTGTTGCCTTCAAGGTCACTAGTTAGTGGATTGTGAGGCCACCTTTGTGGTGGTGCTCACCGGAGAAGAAGGTGAGGCCTTTATGGTGCTTGGGTGACCTTGTGTGGCCCCGAAACCTCTCCAACATAGACGTAGCTTCCTTGAAAGTGAACTATAGGAATTACATCTCCATGTCCCCTCGCTCGTTTACTCGGTCCTCTCCTTTACTACTTGCAATTACCGTCTTGTTTACTTGTTGTATCGTTTGGCATATAGATTGTTCATCCAGTTGCATCTCTAGAGAATTTAATTTTGTGCAAAGCCAAAATTTGTAAGAAAATATTAAAAATTGGTAGTCTCCTATTCACCCTCCCTTCTAGTCGACCAAAGTTGGAGCTTTCACCATCGACAGGCCGCAAACGCATTGTTCACGTACTTTTTGCTGTCCGCGGACAGCGCGGCCCAAAAACCATCTCCCAACAGGGGGAGCAAACGGTCTGCAGGCCCCGAACAAGCACATTCATAGTCCAAATCTGGGCAACGTTTGCTCTAGGACGGCCGCGCATTTTTTCCACCCCATGTACGGCCTAGCCCATTATCATCCACACAAAACTCCCACCTACCCCCCCACTCACTCTCTGTCCTTCCTCTCTCCCCCACCCCATGCCCACTGTCAGTCACACAAAACTCTCACCTACCCCCACCCGTGCTCCCTCCTATTGGGGTCACCCGCAAATAGGGGAGGACAATGCGCCTCGGATGTGTCCCAAACAGACAAAATCGGACACATTTTTTGTTCGATTTGCTCCATGCCCTTGTGATGCTCTTATTCCCCCATAAACTTTTATAGCTTTGGTGGAATTTGGGAGTGAAGGACTTGAGCACTTCTTGTGTTCTTGCCACTGCATTATTTTCATCGGTTTGAGTTTTCCTCGATAATTCGGTTGGGTGAAAGTGAGAAGATTTTACTCTTGGGTTCCTAGACGGCTCATTGTGGTGTTACGAATTTCTTTGGGTCTCCGATTAAGTTGTGGAGCTTTACCCAAGCTTGTGTAGTTGGTGGTAAACTTGAGAGCCTCCAATTAAGTTGAAGAGATTGCCCCAATACTGTACGGGTTTGTCGACCACCCTCAAGTGTCCCATAGTGGATCATGTGCCGCCTTTATGGTGAGCACATGGGAGAATAAAGTTAGCCTTTATGGCAGTGGTGGCCTTGTGTGGTGCCACACCCCTCTAACGAAGACGTACTTCCCTTAACAAGGAGGGAACTTTGGGAATACATCGTCATGTCTCCATTGTGGTCATTTATATACCCGAGTTCTTTACTTATGCACTTTACATTGTAAAATGCTTTGTTCTTCAAGTAATATATCTTGCTATTACCTTGTTGCTTATCTTGCTTAGCTTAAGTTGTTGGTGCACATAGTTGAACCTTAGCATATTTAGGTTTTGTGCTCGATAAAGTAAATGTTAATTTATTCCACATTTATTAAAGCATTATAAAGACCTGATCCATAATCTCCCACCTACATCACCTTGATATATATATATCGTATCAAGTCTACCCATTCACTCGGGTCACACAAAGTAGGTCCTCGGCTTCACACACTTCTTGTCTCCTTCACAACTTAGAGTCTTCCAAGTGACATTTGGACATCACGAGGAAACTCGCCCTACATATTAACAAGCAGTTGGTATATTCACTTGGATCTACAACTATTCCGAGTTTCTCAAAAAAAAATCTCAAGTTCATATGAATCTCTATCAAGAAATCTCACAAGGATGGAATGGGAGTGCGGAAAGCTTAGAAGCAAAGCAGAACAATAGGGGCATGATTCTCTTACAGAAGTCTCACCTTCTCAAGGGGTGTGGATGTTTTATATAGGTAAGACCCAAACATATTTGTTAGAAAAAATGGTAAGTCCCTAGAAGTTCTAGTGATCAACTATGAAAGTTCTAGACATGCTAAACATTCAAATTATCACGCAAGAAACATTTCCAAAAGTTTTGGCACCCACTTAAACTGCATCTAATTCTCTATTATGTCTTGGTTCATTAATTGTAACATCCCAAAGAAATAGGACACTAAAGGGGAGATTTAGATTTTTTGTATTTGCATCTCATGCATCAGAAAATGTGAGGAAATTTCAAATTTTTATTTTAAGCAGACAAAGTGATTGGAATTTATTTCTTGTGATGAATTGAATCTAGGTCATGAAATTTGGGAATTCAAAAATTTAAACACAAAATAAGACAAAGTCTTTGACTCATATGATTATACACATCAATTTATATGCCTCCTTCGTCGCCTATATTAAAAGACCAAGATTCTCTATTACGATAAAATCTTTCAAGTAATTCACAAGCCTTCAAAATAGGATATCCTATTTCATGAAAGCTCCACCTGAAGCTAAAAGTTCATTTCTATTAGCTTCCTTTAATCCACCATAAAAACATGTAGAACATACCTAATCAAACCTCTGAACCTTATGTAAACCCTCACTAGGCTTTATCCTAGGCAGTTCTTGAAGTTCATAATCATTTGTCTTACTCCAAAAAAATTTATCTTGGGGTAGAAGCGAGACAAAAGTTCTTCACATAGTTTGTCCTAAGTGATGATGGCTTTTGCATGACAAATTTCCATACCAAGGAAGAGCTGGATCGATTAGCATTTGATTAAATAAATTTAATTTTACCTCATCATCAGTGATATTCTTTAATCTAAATGTCCCACAAATATTTTAAAAAAAATCCAAATGTGCATGTGGATCTTTAGTATCATCATCTCCCGCAAATTTTCTATTATGCAGGATCGCAATTAATTGAGGGTTAACCTCTTATTCAGCATTCTCTCTCGGGCTTCCCTTCTTGTAAGCAAGATTAAAATACTCAAGATAAGTATTGGCTTTGATCCTATTCAAAAGCCCATGCTCGAGCATGGTGTTCATCTGAAACTTAGTAAACTTTACCGCAATAATAAATTAATGACTAATAACAAAGACCAAAAGTGCTTAGCTCCCCGACAACGACGGTAGAAAATAGCTTGATGAATTCAAGTGCACAAATTGTTTCTAGATAATTTTGAAATAAGAGTGTCGAACCACAAAGAGCTATGGGTAAAGGTCTTAATGCTCCTTGCCACTATTCACCAAAGAGTGCTTGAAAGCTGTCTTTAATTTTAAGCAAAGGCATCTGAAAGTGTAGGTGTGTGCACTGGCAGAGCTTCACAGGGGCCAACCTGGGCCGTGCCCCCCAGCAAAATTGCAAAACGACTACTACCCCTAGTACTACCATGTATATAGCCCACAAGGCCCATTGAATCCTTCTATTTTTTTGACGGGAGTAGAACACGGCCAGAAAACAGAGATGATTTGTCAAATCTTCAGCCTCGCTCGATCTGTCCTCGCTTTGGGCGGCGCCACGACTGGGTCTGGGTGGCCGGTGGACCGTGGACAGCGGGTGGTGTCCGGTCGGCTGGTCATCGGCATCGTCGCGTCCGCTCCCACGGCTGGTTTCCTAACGCCCGCGACCTCCTCCAGTCCGATGACCATGAGCTCCGATGACCGGGCATCAGCAGTGCTTTAAGGACTCGCTATCTCGCTCCCACTACTGCTTGCTCCAATCCAAGTTTATCTCCTCCTCCCAGAGGTAATTAGTGTACCGATTGTTCTGTTTCTTGCCTGATTGGTTCCAATTTTGGCATCTCAATTGGGAAAAGTTCAGACTAGGGAAATTGTTGTTTACATGTTTGGGGAAATTTTTGTTTACCTATTGTTTTCTAAATATGTAGTGAGAGGAAGATGGGTAAAGAGAAAAATCGACTCATTTTTTTGAAAGAAAGAAGGCTAGAGCTGAACCTGAACAAAGAGATGTAGAAAACCCATATTCAGCCTCCTTTGTTGTTGCTTGAATTTCGATAGCAAAGTCATGAAGAACAAGGGAATCCAACTCGCACAAATGAAGTAGTATTCCATGGTATTGAATTCTTGGAGCGAGATCCAACACTACATCCACAAATCTGGCAATATCCATATAATCAAAGAGATGAGGTGCAACAAGCATATCTAAAACTAGGCCCTATGCAACCCCTTTTGCGGAATTATAAAGCTTTTGGAACACAAGGGCATCAACGGCGCTTTAAGTACAATTGGTGCAGCATGTTTCCCTCATGGTTGGAGTACTTGAAGAGCAGCGATCATGCATATTGCTTCTTTTGTTTTCTGTCCACTAGAAACAAGAACAAGAGAGGTGGTTCATATGTATTCACGGTTCATAGATTTTGTAAATGGAAGAAGGTCAATGATGGAAGGAAATGTGCATTCCTAAACCACATAGGTTCTGAACCTTGCTCTTAACACAACAATGCAACCAAAGCATGTCAAGATTTGTTGAATCGGCAAGGACATATAGAGCATGCTGCAGCAGTGGGCAACCAAAGAGATGTAGAAATAAACCAATTAAGGGTGAAAGTCTCAATTGCAGTTGTCAAGTGGCTCACATCACAATCTTGTGCATTTAGAGGCCATGATGAGACCACCGAGTCTAAGAACCAAGGGATTTTTATTGAGTTAAGAAAGCTTCTTGCATAATTCAATCCCGAGATTGCAGAAGTTATTAGAGACGCGAAATACAATGAACAATACATAGCACCTAAGATCCAACAAGAGATTTTGGGCATTTATGCATATAAAATTAGAAGCATATCTGTGAAGAGATTGGTGATTCTAAGTTTTCTATCTTGGTTGATGAGACGTATGATGTAGCAAAAAGGGAGCAGATGGCATTGGTTTTCAGATTTGTGGACAAAGAAGGCCTTTTGCAAGAGAGGTTCTTTGACTTGATACATGTGACAAGCACCAAAGCCATGACACTTAAAGAGGTATTGAGCTCTATATTATCCCAAAATGCTTTCGATGTTCAGAACCTTCGTGGCCAGGGGTATGATGGGGCTAGTAATATGAGAGGAGATTTTAATGGATTGCTAGCTCTTTTTCTTCAAGAATGCCCATATGCATATTATGTCCATTGCTATGCTCATCGTTTGCAACTTGCGCTACTTGCTGCATCCAAGGAAGTTGTCCATGTTGCTCAATTTTTCAGAAACTTCTATTTATTGTTAACACCGTTGACTCCTCTCTAAAGCGCCATGACAAGATTCATGATGCTCAGTCGGATGAACTAGCTCGGTTACTAGCTATTGATGACATTCAAAATGGTCAAGGTGCAAACCAAATATGTGCACTAAAACGACCTGATGACACAAGATGGGGTTCACATTTGGGTTTGATATCTAGCCTAAAGACCATGTTTAATGTAGTAAGTTTAGTACTTCAAAAAATAGCTTTGATGGAACAGCCGGATCAATTCGTGCAGACGGAGATACCGCTTTCATCCATTTGACCTCTTTTGAGTTCATACTTGTCTTATATTTAATGCAAGAAATATTGGAGATTACGGAAGATCTTGGGCAAGCTTTGCAAAAGAAATCACAGGACATAGTAAATGCCATGCGTCTTGTGTTCTCAACAAAGTTTCGTCTTGATGAGATGAGATCAGCTGATGGTTGGGAAGCCTTCTTTTTCTGAGTTGTTGAGTTTTGTGCAAACCACTCGATTGATATTCCATATTTGGAGGCAACTTACATTCTGCGTGGAGGTCGTGCTCGTCGCCAACCTGATTATTTTACTAAAGAACATTATTTCCGAGTGGAAGTATTCCGTGCAACACTTGATACTAAACTACATGAACTAGAGTTCCATTTCAATGAGAAGGTAATGGATCTTCTAACCACTAGTGCTACTTTGATCCCTACAAATAAATTTTGATCTTTCAAGGATGCTGATATTAGATGGTGATGAAATATTATCCGTCTAATTTCAGTCAATAAGAAATTTATGGCCTGGAGCAGCAACTCAAGAATTTTGTTGTGGATGTTTGCACTGATAACAAGATGAAAAAAGTGTCAACATTGACAAAACTTTTCCACTTCCTTGTTGAGAGCAGAAGAGATTCTATCTACAACCTGATTGATAGATTGCTTCGGTTGCTTGTGACTCTGCCGGTTTCTACGGCAAGTGCAGAACACGCATTTTCTACTTTGAAAATTATTAAGACAAGATTGCGTAATAAAATGGAGGATGAGTTTCTTGCCAACAGCTTGCTAGTAAACATAGAGAGAGAAATTGTAGAGAAGTACAACTACGAGGATATTCTTCTGCATTTCACAGGAGCAAAGAGAAGAAGAACTGATCTGTAGTGAATAGTGATTAACACATGGGTCTATGATGAGTCAAAATCCATGGTTAAGTAGTATATGGTTTCTTTTGTTTTGGCATATATTGATCTTATAATTATATTTTGTTGACAAGATCAATCTCAATATATAAGTTCCTGAAAATGCTACATATTCTAGCTTGTTACTATCATTTGATGTGTCGTTCAAAAAAGAATTACATTTTATTTTGTAGCTTCGCCCACCCAAAGATTGTCTGCAAGGTCCGCCACTAGGTGTGTGTAAATAAAACAATATTAAACTAATGCAAGTGAACAAAGAGAGAGGTGGTGTTAAGTAATTGCAACTACAATAAGGCTAAAACGTTCTCAGGTACTATTGGATTCACCACAAGAAATTGAGTTAATCATGATTAAGATATATCTATGTCTTAATTTATGAGTATGTATGGGAGAAGCTCCAAGTTAGATGATCAAAGACCAGCCATATTATATTTCATATCTCATAACCACAATTGTGTTCATAGACCAACCAATGTAATCCCCAACAATTAAGGGTTAACCCCATGGACTAGGATTTGTGAGTCCTCTCTTATACCTCTTGAACACATGAATAATGATCCAATGCAATATGTCACTTAGCACCTTCACACCATCATATATCCAAAATTAGTTTCCTCTCTTGTCCCGAAGGCTAATGTTATGTGGTCGACATTCACATAAAATCAAGAAGCAAAGTAATGCATATTCATAAACAAAGTTATAAATCATCTTTATTTCAATTCATAATGTTGTTAGAGTTTCTCCATCTCCCCAAGAACAAGGTAAGATACTCACACATGGAGGAAACCAACACCATAGTATTAACATGAATGGAATAAAAATAGATGGATGAATACTCATGTAAATCCACAATAGGATTTAAGAAATACAACAATATGGATGTAATAGAGATGAAGGGAATGGTGATGATGGTGGAGTGACAATAATTGATGATGAGAGGATGACTAGGCATCCAATGATGGTCGTAGTGGCGAAGATCGAAATCCTTATGCCGGTCCTCTCCACATCCCTTCTGAAGGTGAGGTTTCTCCGAACTATGGTGTCTCTAAATATCGGATCTCATATCCGTCTGCATGGGGTGGAAGTACCTAACCAGGCGGCTTCACTGACACATGGTACGGGCACGTGGTATGAGGAAGCTCTGACTATACTAGTGCTTGTTAAAGCCTCTGAACCCCTCTTGCAGGTTGTCTCTTCCACCCAGGTGCGTGGATTAATGTTTAGAAGGTCTTTACTGCCTCCAATTGTCATATTTATGCCCAAAAATGAATGCTTCAATTGATTTGTCCATCAACTCCTTTAATTCTGGGATTCTGGTGAAACAAGCATAAAAGGTGCGTGCGAGCGTAATAAAATACCAAAATTCTATTACTACTGATGCAAAAACGCAAGATAAACATGCTGCAAAAATACACTCAAGATGGCATCTTAGACTCTTGCTCGTCATGGAGCAAGATAGCAGCTTAATGGACAAGGTTATCATGTTCATGGAGCGTGAGCCATTAAAATAGACGACGCACAGTAGATGTAGTTACAATAAAAGATATAGAACCATCTTAGGGGTTATATCACACTTCTACACCGCGAAATGACTTAGAAGTCTTCCACACCTTTAGTACTAACCGCCAATTTGAAAATAAATCGATAACATGACATAAAGTAATTAGTTCAACCGAATGAGCATGAGAGGCGAAGTCTCAGACATTTTTAGAACTTTGCACATCTACTTAGGATTTTCTTTGAACGGTCTTTTTCGTTTCCTCTCATAATTATGGCTTCTATGTCTACTTGCCCTTTGCACATTTCTTTTTTAATTACACTTATGCTTTTATGATTTTTTTAGTGTTGTGGAAATAGACTAGAAATATTTACCAACTTCATGGGAAGACTAAAAATATATCAAGAATTTTAATAACAACTCCTAGAGTATGAAGTAATTTATGGGTTGGTGGTTTGAGCTTCTACCACTACTTGTACTCATTCTAAATTGTTTGATTTTCTTATCTTACTTTCTTGCTCTTTTAATTTCTTCTCTCATTGATCAATTTTCTATAAGTATTGTAATCAAACCAATGATCTATAACATACTATCAAAATCTGTTCAAATTTCCATCGCTACTAATGGTGTGGAAGATGCTAAAATCATCATAGGGCACAAGTATAATAGAACCCATACTTGTTCATACATATAATAGAATAACTCAAACTAAAATACTTAAAATATAGTAAACACTCAAAATCCATAGGATATGAATCATTTGTTCCTCCAAGCTAGGGAGCTAAAGTTGCAACTTGTTACGCAAACTTGGAATTGTAAACTAATATGCATGTAGAAAAGTAAACATCCTAAAAGTATAAGGTAGATTACAAGGTCTCAAAGATCTTCCCAATCTTGGAATCAAGCCAGGTGGGAACAAATAATCCCTTGTGATTATTTGATACTGTGACCTGGTCGACTATGACTTTGGTGCTCCTGTTGTACAGCAAATTCTGGCAAGAAGAATTTGGTTTGCACTCTGAAAAGATAAAACGCGGCGCTGGCGCTGCTCACTGACATTCTCTAAGTGTGCAATATGACACTTAAGAAGCTCAATGGTTTCCTTTTGGGTTTGCATATCTCGAAGGATTATATCCAAATTCGCCTCTAGGTTCTTCAATATCTTCTCGTCCATCTGATCAAGGTAACGACATACAAAATCATTGTGTTTATAAGATCGTGTACCTCAACCTTCTTTATACGTCGGACAAGAGAATCCATAGAGGATTGGATCTTGTCATCCTCTAGCTTCATCTTTTTGAGCAAGATCTCTTATTCTCTAGGCTCCTTCTCTTCACCCGCCCTCTCCCCATGCATGAGTTAATCGTACACGTTGCATCCTTCCACCATGGTTTTCCTTAACTTGATTTTCTTATTTTGTTTAAACTGATTGAACCATCTTACTTGCCTCTCTCCATATCCTCCCAATCTTCAAAACTCTGGGCTTCCCAAGCCTTCTGAGTGATCTTGTGGAGAGACTCTTTCTTCTCGCGGTCCTGAGACTACACCATTGCTTCAGACTTTGATAAAAAAGGCTCGTAGGTTAGACCTATAGACTGTGAGGATAGGAAGACTCTTTGGAGAATATATGAGAAGGTTAGAGTTCAGAAAATCTCTTCATATTAGTCAACAAGTCGGCCAAGAAAAGAATCCTAACAAATCTGAAACAAAATCAACAAAATAAGGAAAATTGACGTCCTGTGTTGATTTTGCTGTTTGGGAATCTGTTCAGGAACACTCTAGAAAATATCTTTCCTAGATATTATCCCTTGTCGTTTTCTTCCAGATTTCCTCTGCTTTCCCTTGTTGTTGTGCGTCCTGTTTTCCTCGGCTCTTATCCCCACGAAGAAGCCTCATGGGGAAGTAAGAGGATCTTATACTTTATACACCGAGTCACATCAGATACAAAGGAGATACGGGATCATACACACTTTCACCTCCAGTCCCTTGAGCAAACGCCTTCGTCTTCTCCATCATGGCATGCGGCGTGTACGGGCGAGGAGCGATTAGGTCTTTGGGGAGCGCTCAGCATGACTACTGGCAACCACGATGCTGTCCGGCGACAAGTTCCCCGACGACGAGTTCTTTCCGGACATCGACAACATCTTCGACAACATGGTCGACAACATGAACGCTGCTACTGCTACTTAGGCTGTTGCTGCTCAGGCTGCACCGTACGTGTCCCTAAACTTACTCTTTTGGATTATGGTAGAATGTATTGTTCTAGCATTTAGAGTTGATGTGATAGGTTTATCATATTCAGATGCCATCGGTTCATCTACTCAGTTACTATGCATGATTAGTTCAATTACTATTTTATTAATTATGTTTGATCGATTAATTCAGATTAAATCATATGAATTGTTGCTCGTATTTTCAACATCATCTACTCCGTTTAGCCATCCAATTGTCTATGCCATCCTATTTAGCCGTGGAATTGATAAAATCAACCATTCTGCCACACAATTAAGCAAAACTAAATCAAGTGCAACTGGAGCACTAGAACTAGTTTCTTCACTAATTGTTTCAGACAACCATCCTTCTTCTTCCAAATGTTTCCGGTGATGAAAATCATGTAACAACCATTTGAGGTTATGTATCTTTATTTGTAACCGCTCAAGATAAAAGTGTATTTCTTCAACACACATGACATACTTCCATACAAGCTATCTATTTATCAGTTTCTTCACGTTGTTGATTTCATCTTAACTACGGCTTCAAATGATTTCATCTCATGTACGGCTTTAAATAACTTTTATTTATTTACCATGTAGTACGGCTTTAAATAACTCGCATGCAACATCAATCAGATTCATTCCTGAGCGTTGACGATTTTTAATTGGACAAATACAGAATCGTTCCACGTAGATTTAAATTTTATTTTAGATTTAGCTTCCCGACTATAGCGACCAATTGAATCTTGCATATGTATGCTAGAAAACTTCCGGTTTCACGTGTTTTATACCCTTTCATTTGAGAAGTTGTAAGAGCATCTTCACTCGTAACCCTCATACGAGCTCCGGCACGGCCCGTTTTTGGCCCGTATGAGGGGCCGCCGGCGTGAAATCAAAAATGGGGGACGCCGCCTTCCCAGTCATGCCCTCCAAAGTAAATACATATTTTAATAAACTAATATTTAAATAGAAAAACCCTAATTTTATTACGTAACTGGGAAGGCGCACAGCGCCTCCGCCTCGGCGTATGTTAGTGTGGGGAGGTTGGAGGATGACATTGCGTGTAGATCTGAGTTATGACAATAGCGGCCGTATGCAGCCGGAAATAGCGGGAAGTTGAGGCGGAAAGCGGTGGATCTGGCGGGAAGGAACTGGCGAAAAGCGGTGGATCTTGCGGAAAGGAACTGGCGAAAACGCGGTGGCAGCCACTTCCGGCCGCCGCGTGGCCACCGAAGGGCGCGTGGCTTGACAGGGCAATATTTTATTCTCCTCCGACGCCCCCGCTTGCCTCCCTGTAGATAGGGTTTCGCCTGGGGCCGCCGGGTTAATAATTGGACCCCGTCGGCGGAAATTCTAAAATGAGGGTCGCGACTGGGCGCGTTTTTTAGCGTCGGCGGCCCTCATGGGCCTTTGGGGAGCCTTTGAGGACCCCGAGACGAGATGCTCTAAGAGTGAAGTATTTGACAAATTATTATGTACTTTCTCCATCTCAAAATAGATATCAGAAATTTGTAAAAATTTGGATATATCTATATACTAAATAGTGTCTAGATTCAGACAAATTTTAGCAAATATGTGACATCTATTTTAAGATGGAGTGATTATACTTTATAATCTCCTAAATGGACTGGAATATGGTTTTGTAAGAGGGCCGCCGGTGGAGAGAATACAAGACTGAAATATTCGGTTTCAGCGGCAGGGTGTTGTCCCAGCTCATGATTTGATGAGAATCTTATGTCATCACAAGCTTACAATGTACTCGTACCTATCTCATCTGAAAGGGAATAGCATTTGTCCATTAGTACGCTCTCTCTCTCTCTCTCTCTTTCAGCACGCCGACATCCTCTGCGTTTGTGTCACTACTTCTCTGATCACGTCGCTCTGGCCAACCTTGTCATTATCCAGATTCCAGACAGTCTGTTCAAAGTCTGAATAGTTTATCGCGACTTTATGACAAAACGTCGCCTGACGTTCTCGTAGTTAACATTTTTTGGCTTGGCTCTCAAAGACACCATTTCCTGCTAGCATCTCCAACCGAATTCCTTTCCGCGGCCGAAATCCTAAATTTACTCCTCTATTCACCGATATCTAACCGAAGCCGTAAATTTGGTTAAATTTAGAAATGTAATTCCTAAAATTTTCCTCTTCTCATATTTCCTCCTCCGTGAGGTGGATGTCTATATTTCTCCGCTGCGTCCACCACCATCTCCTGTGAGCCAAAACGCACCGGCCACCTGACGCTGCCGCAGGGCACGTTGTCGCCGGCGCCCTTCCCTGCCTCCTCTGCCATGCTCGCTGGAATTCTCCCGACACTAAATCGTGTTGCCACCGCCTCCAATCCACTCTTCTATAGTGCGGTCACGCTCGAGCTCACCTCCGAGCCGCCGTCGCCCCGCCGGTCCCCCTCCACCTTGTTCCTGACCTGGCTCTCTTCCTGCCCGTCGACCTGCGACCTCGTGGCCGCCTCTGCCTTCTCTGTGGCGGCGGCGGAAGGAGAAGCACCCGCGCGCGTCGCCTCTGCCTCCTACTCGTGAGCTTGAGGATGGCATGCTCCAACCTCCGTTGGCCTCCTTCCGAGCCGCAGCTCGCCGGTCGGAGCTCGTCTCATGTGCGCGGAGGCCTCTCGTCCCCGTCTCGAGCTCGTGGAGCGCCGCCTCCCCGTCGAGGACGATGTCGGGCACCTGCAGCTGGCCGTCTCCTACCTGCCCCAAAATTCGTCGACCACCTGTAGCTGGGCGTATCCTACCCGCCCTCCCCGTCGCCGGCCAGCACCAACACCGCCGACCCCGTACGTGAACAAGCGCATAGCATAGCAGGTGTTTGACAAAATATTTACACCAAAATAAAATAAAAGTTTAGTCCTCTAAATATTAGGTATCGATTCCGCGGTGCAAAATTTAGAGGAGCAAATATAGTTCTTTAAGTTTTTGGGAGCCGTCCTTTTCTCTTAAGGAAACGGGATGGGTTATGAGACAACAAGCATGTCCATACAGAAACGAAGAGAGTAGGAATCCTAGTCCGGCTATAAAAAAATTATCCTAGTCACCTGTACATATACATAGTGCATAATTTCATGCCACATGTATCGTATGTTCTTCTCTACGCGATTGTTCTCGGTTTCCGTCGTCGACGTGACGGGCGGGCTTTGTCGTTCCCGCGTCGTCCCTATACCTGTGAGGTGTGCTTCGGTGCCTCCCCCAACAACAACTTAAGTTTGCATGGGTCAGTCTTTTTTGACCTGCTGAAGCCCATATCCAAGCTATGTATACCTCTGTATAGGTGTACTCGGTCGAGCTGGGTATACTTCACGTTCTCACCGACTGATCACCCGTTATCGTGATCTACGCCTTTGCATGTCACGTTTTCAAATTTTGTTACTGCTGCTATATACCTCCCGGTTTCTGTCTCCCACAAGCACGTGAGTAACGTCTAGGAGGACCATATAGGTCTCAGATGGGTTCGATCTTCGAAACGAGTCAGCATCGAGGTTCTGTTATCAAAGTTTGAAAAGGAGGGGGGGCACGGAGGCAGCAATTCGGCTCGTAGGTGCAAATGCACGCATTATGAGAAAACATATTTTGAAATGTTATTTAAAAAAAAATCTAAATATACATTCGAACATTTTATGTTGGTTCACAATTCTTCGGGATGAAAGAACATTTTATATGTTCTGTATAAAGTGAAGATGAATCTTTCTATTTCACATGGAGGAGTGTGCATCTTTATGTTGAGTGTTCTTCTATCGTGCGACCCTATGGCTTTGCAGCAACTTCAAGACTTCTGTGAAATGTGCCAATGAGCCTCATAAGAATTGATTGTGCCCAACAAACGCAGAGTGCGAGGTAAAAATATCATGTGAATAGTCGTATTTCTATGATATATTTTGTCTTTTTATACACGACACATAAAACGTTTTTTGATCCCGAAAATTTGTGCACCAACATAAAATGTTCTAATGTATATACGATTTTTATTTTTAAAATTTTTAACATTTTAAAATATGTTTTCTTACAATAGGTGCATTTGCACCTGAGAACCGAAGCGAATATCCGGTGGGGACACCGAAGCAAAAGTAATACCCTGTCCCGAGCTCTCTGCAGGGAAATCGTAGATTCGTAGATGAACGTTTGCGCTCGCCGTGGTGAACGGAACGGATGCAGCGACCTGAACAGCTAGCGCGCGCGGTCACGCGACAGTCATGCATCGTTCGTGCTAAGATTCTGGTAGCAAGTCTGAAACCTCCGATCGAGCTCGGCGTCCAAATGAGGCTATTCACTACATCGGCTGAAAGCGGACCAGTTTCAATTGCTACGCGAGCACAATGCTATTTTTCCAGGCAAAAGAGTAGCAAGCCAGGTGGAGGTGGTGCTGTGCCCGTGTGCATGCCATACCTGGCCAACGGGCCGAACGCGGACTGGCACGATGCACGCGGGCTTTGGCACGCCATGGGTCGACCCAGCACGTGGCTTAACGGGCCGTGTCCGGCCCGCGACCCGGCTGGGGCCGTGTCTGGGCCTTTACCCCAAGCCCACGTGCTAGCACGGCACGGCCCGTTAAGAGTTTTTTTTATTTTTTTTCAATTTTATACCATTATTTTTATTTTTATATTAATTTTAGTTAAAAAATAGTATAAATAGCTAACGTGTCGTGCCTGATCCTTAAGGTGAAGCCCACGGGCCGGCACGGCACGGTCCGTTAGCTTAGCGTGCCCAGGTGAGCCGTGCCATGCCAGACACGCTAATTTCTTAGCAGGCCGGGCCGTTGGCCAGGTATGGTGTATGCACGTCGTGAGGGTCCACGGTCAGCTGTCACCGTCGTCTGTCGGTGCATTCATAGTAAACGACTCACACTGGTCATTCATAGTTTTCGATTGTTTACCAGTTACTCCAACTTAAATACTACTCCCTCCCTCCGTCTCAAGATATATTTCGTAGATTTATCAATTGATAAATCTAGACACTATTTAGTATCTAAATTTAAACATACCCGTGAAATCTATTTTGAGACGCAGTACGAACTAAGAAGAAGAAGACGAGCAACGTGTCGTGATCGACGGTAGGCGATTGTAAACAGCCTCGCCTTGACCGTCGACCACGGGGTCGGTCATTGCTAACGACCGGCCACTTCGCAAAGAGTGGTAGTACGTACAGTACCAAATACGCGTATATCTTACTTACTGCTGCCTGCCGAGGTCCCTGCAGGGCAGGTGAGCAGAAATGCGCGCGTGCACGAGCAGCACACGGTCCATGCCACGCCACCGCTAGCTGTCCGGCCGTTACGCGAACGACGGGACTACTACTACAGTCAGTACCATTCGCACCTCTGCCGCTGCAATGCTGCGCGCTGCCGGCCGATGAATGCAGCGGTGTGGCTGCACGCCTGCCACCGCCGCGCACCGCGACACGCGGGGATTTATGTTCTCGCGTGCTGGGCGCCGACCTCCTGAGCAATCTGTGGGCACAAGGACCTACCCATATCTCAATTCATCACCTCAACTTATCATTGAATTTGTTCATAATTATGCACCCGATCCTCCCAAATCGACAGAATGCATAGCTCCCTATCATCAAGAATCATCCTAATTCAAGAAAAGTATAATGCATAAGTACACAAAGTGAGTGAACAACACTTTTGAAATCCATTACACATCATCTTCTCATCACCAGGAATCACACCAAGAGTTTCAAACTTACTTTTTGCAAGCTTAAATTTATTAGGCATCATGTTCAACTCCTTTTGAACTATCTTTCCACAATATTTCACGAATGCCTCTTGTTGTCTGTAAACTTCAATGAATAATATCTTTGCTAAATAAAGATATGTCATCTCCTTCACCTGCCTAACCTTCTCACAAGAATGCTCAGGAACATATTCCTTCACCAAGAACATGTTTGTTCTATTGTCATCAGAAGCTACTAGGTTTTTTGGGCACCCTTCTGCACAATGGGCTTCTAATCTCTTGTTGTTGTTCCTTTTCTTATCACTTGCACCCTAATTTTCACATAGTACTGTATTAATACATTTCTGAGATCTTCCATACTAGAAACTTCCATGGCAAGCTAGCTTGAATATTGGGTTTTCCATGTCTACGTCGGGATTGACAACTCTTGGATTGAAGGTGTTGAGCAGACCATCTTCTGCGCAAAGAGGCTAAAGATAATCATCTTCTGGTATAACATCATCAGGCCACGGCTGATCTTGTTGCTTCTTCCCTAGCTTTCCATCCTCAACAACATCATCAATGTTCTTCGCACATTCATGTTCATCTTCATCAGGATCAGATTCCCGCTCACCTTCTTCAGATTCATAAATCACTGTCTTTTATTCTAGAATATGCGTGCTTTACTTCTTCATCAGCGCCAGCTTCTTCCATCTCCATTGCCATTTGTTGCTCATCTTCTCAATTTTATTTTCATTGGAGAACCAACCACACTAAGTAGATCAGGAATGTTAGCCTGAAGAACATCATACGGCGTCTCATGTGATCTCACCGAGTTAACGTGATCAACACATGGTCTCATACTCTTGCAAAAAAAGGATGTTGGTCCCAGTTTCTTAGCATCCTTTCAGTGGCCATTGTTCTCAATCCTTATGCACTACCATAGCCTGGATCAACACAATACACATGCTCTAACTAGGATGCTGGATAAGACAACTCTCTCGGTATGTAGTCAAGTGCATACCAACACCATTTCTTGATCACATTCATCCAAAAAAAATCCCATCAATATAACTTATGTTCGATCCTATACCGCAGACAAATCCACCATGGTGGATCTCCACACTGAACTTGAAGGCAAGAGGTCTATTTTGCGAGGGAGAAAACTAAATTTAGCTAAAACCCTTGTTCTTACTGGAATCAATCACTCGAATTGGACCTGAATAACCGAAATCAAGCTACGAAAATATATGTTACGGGCCATCTAAGACTAAGAAACATACAGTAGATTACTACCCTGGATTGTAGGCCTAGGCGACCTAATCAAACCAATTTGTACCAAAATACTTACGCCTGTTAGGTTCAGAGGCATCGGGTTCTCTTTGACGCCGAGGGACCATGAAAGCGGTTTGGAGAGGCCATTGCCCTCGTCCGCAACCTCAGTCGCCATCGACGAGCTCTTGCTCCTCCAATGCACCGTCCAAATCGCCGTGGCGGTGCCTCTAACCATCAGCGCGAGTGGTCGGGAATGTGGTAATGAGAAGGAAATAACTCCACTTTTTTCCCTTTTGCGAAAAAAGTCGTCTGCCGTCGGCCCCACGGTGCACCAATCGGTGCTACATCAGCGACTTCACGCCCGCCGTGGCGGAGGATTGACTATCGTGGAACATGTCCGTAAGAGCAAGAACAATAGAAGAGTCAATAGTTGGCTATAAACCGTAGTCATGTCATCTATAGCCAATATGTACAATAGTAAGCCTTAGAAATATATTATTTTAATAATTCATTGCCCACCTTCTACTCTTACATATTGCCTAGGAGCACGTGCTAGAGCTAACTCTTACATGAGAGCCAACACTCATTCTCTCACTTTTTCTCTCTCCTCTAACTAAGAGCAAATACATTAAAGCAAGGTTAATAGTACAGCCCGGTGCCGGCTCTACACTCATGCCACGTCATCTATAGCTAATACAAAAGGCTATCTATACAATAGACTAGCTATTAGGTTGGCTATTAGATGGATTTTAATTAAGATTTATTTATTTAAAGCACACATGCTATTGGGCCTAGGCTGCATGCAAAGACTTTTTCTCTTGGTTGCCGTGCTAGAGCCGGCTACACATTAAGCACTCGCTTTCCTCTCTCTCCTTGTTTCTCTCTCTTTCACCTAGGCTTTTAAATGACATGGCACCGTACTTGCTCTTAGGGTACAGCTGCCTATAGGAGATAAATATTATAGCTTTGGTGATGTGGAGGAGAGAGAAGAGGTGACAGATTATAAGAGCATGTTCAGTAATATAGCCAGTTGATTTGGCAATATGAAGCTGTTATGTCATCTATAGCAAATATCTAAATCACTTATACAATATTCTTGTATCTAAGGTTGGCTACCAGATTGTTGTATTGTATATCTTTCTCTCTATCTACCTCTTCGTATTAATTTGTCTAGGAGCACGCGTAGAGATTGGCTCTTGCATGCGACCCACTCCTCTCATTTTTTCATGTCTCTTTTCTTACATAGGCAAAAGTGTCATGTAGGCGGGCTATAAGCCCCTTATTGTACTTGTACTAAGTGGGCTATAATTTAAGAGCCAGCTCTATCATGTGCTCCTAGGTAGGTTGTGAGAGTAAAATGTGGGTCACATATTGATTAAATAGTAGACTTTTATAGATAACCATTGTACTACCTCTGTTTGAGATTATAAGTTCGGAGAGCTTTTTCATATTGTTTGAGATTATAAGGGCTATCTCATTTATTAGGCTCTTTCATCCAATGCATGTTCTTATTTTCTCACACTTCTTTCATGCATGTAAAACTATTGGTGCATGCATAGACTAAGAGTTATGGAGTGTCTTGGTATTAGTTGTTTGGCCTTTAGGACTAATAATCCCAAACAGAGTTAGTACAAGTAAGCTATAGGTCTGGTTATAGATGACATGGCAGTTTCTTATAGCCAACATCTGGCTATATTATTGAACTTGCTCTAAGCAAATATATATTATTTAATTTTCTATAGTCATCTGACTAGAATTTACTGAACATGCTCTAAGAGCAAGTACAATAAGTCCTAATCAGCTGGCTATAAGGATTAAAATATTATTTTCTTGTCTAGTTAGAAGAGAGAGAATAGGAGAGAGAAGAAGAGTGGGCTCTTATGCAAGAGCCAACTCTAGCACATGTTACTAGGCACTTTAAGAGAGTGAAAAGTGGTCATGTAATGCTAAAATAGTATATTTTTATAGCTAACTATTGTACATGTTAGCTCTAATTTAGCTATAGATGACATGACACTTTACTTATAGCCAGCTGGTGGCTATAGTATTGTCCTTGCTCTAACTTGGTGACAGTTTTTCTGCTATAAATTCCGAGTTCATGACCTGCTCGGCAACATCCCCGAAAGGCGGAAGCGTTTTACACGCGTAGGCTTAAACATCAGCTTCCTAGATTGAATTCTATGCGGCAGAGCGGTCCATCCATGCCACCGCCAGCTGTCCGGGCCGTTCCACGAACAACGGGACTCTACTCCACTCAGCACCTCTGCCGCTGCAACAGTGCCGCCGGTGAATGCAGCAGCAGTGTGGCCGCACGCCTGCCACGGCCAGAGCACCAAATGCCAAGCAAAGTCCCACGTCAGAGGAGCGCGTCGCGACACCCGGCGTTTATGTCTGCCCGTGGCGGACGCCGGCGCCCTGGCCGTGCTGGTGCTGCTGTGGTGGGAGGCCGCCGGAATCGGCGTGGATCCGCAGACCATGCAATCATGCATGGCAAATTGGCAACGCATTGGTTGCTCGATCGGGGTGAAGGTCTGTGGTCTCGTCGCGTGGGCGCGGATGACAGATCTGTGCAGAAATGGATGGTTTGCTACCTATGACCTGCTGACGGAGAGGACAGACATTCGAAATCTGGGTTGACAGGGGTGACGGGCATTTAACAATTCAATCCACGTGATCATGGTGTCCTTCGCCACGTGCAGTGTCTCACTACGGACAGACATTCGAAATCTGGGTTTGGTTCTCAAGGGCGAGACGTTTGGTAGCCTGCACGATGGTGTGTAGATCGTCTTTTTCACGGACAACCAAACAAGAGGACGTGAAGAAAAAGGTCCGTCCAAGTCTCAAAACACACGGGGACAGGCCGGAGAACAACACTCGAAGCGGGCGTTTATCCAGGGGCAGGCCGGCGCGAGCTACGAAAACAGAAAGATTCCCTTACTTTTCGTGCCAAGTTGCATGCCTCTCTCACAGCTCATGCAGGAAGCCGCCACAGCCAAACACCCTGCTAAGAATCTCCTCAACCCCCACTACTACTATGTAAGCTACCAAACAACTCGATAACGGCGTTTTTTGCATCTTTTTTGCTGGACAGCCTCACTAGGGACAACAACGTGGGTTCTTTTTGGACCTGCCTCCATACCAACGCCAACAAAACGCGCCCTTAACAATCAAATCCGTGTGATGATGATGGTGCCGTTCACCTGCAGTATCTTTTGAAAGACAAACAACATATTCGTCAGACTTTAAATTAATAAAGTCAGAGTTTTACAGCACCACACCACAACAGACGCTGATCATAATTAGCACAAAGAGTTCACAACACAACCAGCTAGATAGGGCAACCCTTACCACTTACAAAGTACAACCAAAGTCACTACAAAAAATACCCCCCATACCCGCCGGATTTTTAGGATAGCATAAGCAAAAAGAACTAGCAAAAAGTTAGTTAGCCGGCGACACCATTTTGTCACGGCGGCCATTTTTACGCCGTGACAGAGTCCATATCGGCATATAATTGTGTCGTGAATGCGATAATGAATAGCGGCGCTTTTTACTACCATCGTACTTCAACGGAGGCACAAATTACTGCGTTGTGGATTCCACGCGAGGTAGTTGTGACGCACTTCACAATAACTGTTCAAATTTGTGTCGCTAACTGGTGTGTCAAGTTTCGATTCCTTCCACACGAACAGACATTCGAAATCTGGGTTGGCACAGCTGACGGGCATTTAACAATCCAATCTGCGTGATGATGATGGTGCCCTTCACCACCTGTAGACTGCACTGTCTCCACTTGCCCCTTCGATGATCTCGATGATCAGCAGGGGCAGCCGTCTTGGGCCGTATTCCGCAGCGAAATGACCCATCCGGGGGTTGGACGGGATAGAGATTCGTCTGCGGAGCCCATCTTGCTTTTGTTTAGTATCGGGCTTTGGTTTATTACATGTGCACTTCTTCACTGCAAATAAAAAAACAGAGTCTAGTCTAGTTACATCACAAGATCGCAGAAAGGCACGGAAACCCTCTCACGGAAAGCCTCCTCCTGGGCCGCCTCCCTCCCTAGCGGTTGCGGAGGACCCTTCCTCCAATCCCTCCTCTCGACGCCGATTTGCAAGCAGCGGCCGTCGCTGCCGCCGATGACGGCGGTGGTGGCGGTGCCCACCCCGTCAAACGACGGTGGGCTGGAGAGGTGGCCTCGGCCACGTCGCGTGGGGGGTTACGTGGCGGCGGCGGAGTGCACTGCGCGACGCGGCTTGTCGGCTGGGGCTTGAGTTCTCTGGCGGGGCGGCAGCGTAGAGGTGGCAAGGCGTCGCCATGGTGGCTGCCGGTAGCGGCGATGGTCACTGGCGGCGGCGATCTGGGTTCCCGGTGGACTGATATCTAGGCCTGGGGTCATGTTCGACGTTGTTGGATCCCAGTAGGGCTGCTGTTGCGGGGGGTCGTCCCCTTCAACTCATCTTTCTTGTTGCTTCTTTGTGTTGTCGTCGTGCTGGAGGAGGCTGGCGGCGTGGGGGCTTGCGGGTCTCAAGAATAATGGCAGTGACCCTTGGTTTCTCATGCGCAAGCAAAGACAAAGAACTGGTGGTTGCGTGTCGTTGCTGATCTGTGGGGATTGTCGGGTTCCGGAATGCTCCGCTGACGATCTCCCATGGGCGCTCATGCCTAGAGAATGCTGATCGGATGGGATTCGGTCATGCGCATCCGTGCATTTTCTGACCATTTGGTTTCAGAGGGAGCGTTGCGAAGCTCTGCTGCCTGTTACCATCATTGAACATTTTCTTTGTCGGTCCATGATGAAGTCAATGGTGGAGAATGTCATAAAAGCAGAGATTTGAGGGCTAGAACAGTTGGTTCAAGTCTTCAGTGCTGAGTAACTGGCTTGGTGATCCGTGATTTGTAGCAGTGGCTTGTTAGTAGGGCGGCAGCACATGAGACATTTAGTGTCTGATCTTGCGGGGTGAAAATCCAAGGTCTGGCCTAAATTGGTTGTGCCTATCAATGGCCTTGTTGAAGGCATTGTTTTGCGAGTAAGGACTTTCTTCAGGGTGAAAACCTAAGATCTATGATCGGGCGACGACGGCGCTTGTGCACTGTTCTGTTATTAGAGGTGTCGCTTTTGGAAAAGCTGGACTTCTGGTGCTGTTCTGGTGGTGTTAGTACTGCTGTTACAAGAAATAGATTGTTGTAGCAGGGTTTTTCTTTTTTGTAATTTCTCTTTTTCTTTCGTTGTGTGCATCCGTAATGCCACTAGGACACTACGTTGTTGCAGAGGCTGGATGTAATTGGTATAATTGGTATCTTCGTTATATTAATATATGCTCTTTTTTAAAAAAAAATAGAGTATACAAAATCAGAACGAGCACACATGCGATTTTATTTTTGGTTGACAAAGGGCATATATTAATAGAGCACTTTTGGTAATAGAGATTCGTCCGCAGAGCCCATCTTGCCTTTGTTTAGTACGGGCTTTTGGTAATTATATATGTAGAGTACACTTCTTCACTGGAAAAAAACGGGTATACAGGATCGGAACGAGCACACATGCGAAATGGCAACTGCAGAACATTGTATCATGGATATGCCGGGGCGATGTGTGTGTGTAGTGTGTATACTGTTGTTTCAAGCAATGGTCAATTATACTCAATTATACAATGGTGACGGACATCCAAGATTTGATCCACACCATTCGCAGGCCATGTCATCCACTGCCGTGACATTATTACAGATCTCCATTTTTCCTCACAAGAATCAATCACACACGGACATCTGTGGTCATTTTCTCCCTTTTTAGAGTCAGTTTCGGGTCATTTCAATGTTCTAACACCCTGTATCAAAAGACAAAAGCCGCCGTGTCTTGTCTGCAGGCGCCTAGCCTGCTCTCTTCAGGTAAGCCATGACGCCAAGGCCGGCAACCAGAGCCGCCCCAGCCGCAACGGTGCTGTACGCAGAAGCCCATGCGTCCGTTCCAGCATACTCGAAATCCGCTGAGACGGCTCCTCGCTTACGCCGGCCAACGCCGGAGTAATCCAAGTGCAACCTTAAACTCTGCAGGAGGAGGGTGTAAGTTAGACCAACATTTCCTAGGATGGAAGAGCAGCTTTACCTACACAATCGACGTTACCTTCCAACCGATTTGTCTCGCATGGTCCACAGCTGCAATAAGGTCAGCGTCTGATGAAAGTATGACCTTATCGTGATCATCATCTTCATACTGTGAAATGGTGCCAGGAAATGAAAAGTATCAGGAAATTGACAAACTGAAATAGGCATAAAGGTACATACTGAGGATGGAGCTCGGCCACTACCAAAATTTGAGGCAGGTTCAACTTATCAATGTCATCGCCAAGCCTTTGTAAAATGGAAGTTATCAGGTCTGTCAGGCTGCTCGTGTCTGAAATTGGCAATGTCAAACATGAACCACACAAACTGTAGTACAAATACTGTGCATGAAACTGGAAAGAAGAAGGATGACGATGCAGTTCCAGTTAGCGTGAAATCAGAACGAGAGTGCATACCGCAGTTAAATCTGTGCATCCTGCCTTGTTTGTCCTGAATCTTGAACCCAAATGTGTTTGATAAGCCTGAAGGCGGATAGAAGGCTGATCGTCCTATATCTGTCATCTCAGATGCCACTTTTGTTGATCCTTCACTAAAAATATTGCCATAATAGTTTAGCAAAAAAAAGAAAAAAACCATGTCATCAGAATGGTAAGGTGCAAAAGAGATGCTAACCTTCTGGAGTCATCATCATCATCAAAAGGCCCACTTGACATTGCTGAATCCCAGAACCTCTGCATCATGGAAGAAGTCGCCTCAGAGCCGGCTGCTGCACTGTTTCCAACCTGAATACAACAGGACAATCAATAAATTTTTTTTAAAAGGCAAGATATCTCCACAAGTAATACACACAGATGTAATGAACGCGAAGAAGAGTAGAAGACACGCCAATGACAGTAAGTTCAGCTGCAGAAAATTTTAGCAGACTATATAACGGATACACTACACTATCTAATGGTACAAACTCCCTCGGTCTCACAATATAAGACATTTTGGCAAGCTACCAAAACGTCTCATATTGTGGGACAAAGAGAGTGTTATTTATATATCTGACACTTTGCTAAAAAGTTGCTTTAGTAACTTCCATCATACAACTTTATAACAGGACAAAGATTGAAAGGCTTCTCACACCAAAACACCGAGCAATTGGTCACTAACATATTTCCAATAAACATTTCCTAGACTAAAACCCGAAAATACACAGAAAGGACCAAGCCACTGTGTTTATACACAAGCAATCATAAGGAAATTGTTACTTACTGTTGCAATTGCAGCATGAGTTATGTGGAGGACATCAATAACAGTTACAACGTTTCCATCTGGATGAAACACATTATTTTAATTTAGTAGGCTTCAGAAAAAGTTGAATTAGATCAAACAACATTGCTCATTCGTCCATGTACCTGCGTCTAGAACAGGCAGGTGCAGAAATTTTCCATCATGCATTGTATGCAAGGCTTCAAGGATTGGAGTGTCAACCGTGGCACATTCTGGACTCTGAGTCATGACCTGTCGAAAGGAGTTTGAGACATGATGGCATGACAGTTGAAGAGGACATACAGAAGAACATAACATAGGTAGTTAAGAACGTCAAAACAATCCATTTGGCTTTACGTACCTTCTCAACTGTAGTAGACTCAGGGGGGAGATTTTGGGCTATAACACGCATCAATATATCTCTAGAGCTGATCGATGTAAAAAACAAAGTAGCGTTCAGTTCAATGCTGGTTTAAAAATTATCAGTGATGTAATATTGAGGAAAGTCACTCACGTCAGAATACCCCCAGGCTTGTCTTCAATTGCAACAACTGCCGAGCTTACTTTCAGTTCAAGCATCTTTTTTGATGCTGTCAACACGGTATCAGTTGGTGCAACAGTGGCCACTCTAAAAAATTAAGGTCAGCTAATAAGTTGTTCTGTAACAGCGGTTAAATCCTTCAAATACTTAAGAAGGTACTTATTTTAAAATGATAGGATATTACCTACTTTGAATTCTCAGATATAATGGTGGACAGTGCTGGCTTAAACATCCGTTCTCGAAGAGTTTCAACAAAAGTATTGGGGCCTGCAAATAAAATGGAGAACAGTATTAAGAAGGCAGAGTACAAAGGCAGATACTCACACAGAGTAACATTTATCACACAAGCAACTGATAAAAGACTACAGACCAGATACAGATGTTCCCCAATGCTTCTCTACACCCTCAACAGCAGCAGCGATTGCTTTTCCTTTCTCAGCTGCCCTTTCCATACGTGCAATAGCATCATATAGGCACTTGGCTATGTCCAGTAGTGCAATGACTTCACCATTCTCCACAACAGGCAGATGTCTGAACTTACCTGGAATCATGTAAACTTTTTCAGCAAACATTAAGAGAAATGGTAAGAAGATCACCCAATTATGGCGAGGAACATTCACAAACCTTGCACCATCTTCTGCAACGCCTCAACTGCAAGGGTGTCTGCAAGAACGAAGAGAGGGTTTCTTGTCATGACCTTAGAAACTGGAGTCTCTTCTAGCTTCAATTCACGAGCAATGACCCTTGTGGCTATGTCCTGGTACCAGCCAACAAAACACATCACATTGTTAGAAATGGAGAGTCGTCCTGCCAGCACCTTGATCTGATGAAGAGAAGAAAGATCTACCTCACCTTGTCAGTAAGGATCCCGCAGAGCAACGCATTGGAGTCCGTCAGCAACACAGCATCAACTCTGCGTGCGGCCATCCTCCGACAAGCCTCATGCACAGACGTGTGATCCGGTATCGTCAGTGCCTTGGACAGTCTCAGTCTCTTGACGGTTCTCTCCCCAGTCAACGTCCTGAGGGAGGCAACAAATTGTGGTTACTCAATCCCCATGCGTTTCGGTTTTATGCACTTTGCATCAGCAAAGAGCCAAAAGACTGCCTACGTTACTGAATTCAAATTCCACAAGCTTACACATACGCAGATCATCAGGTACATAAATGTAATTTACAATTTTCTATTGCCAGCGTTATCAGCCATGTTGCTGCAATACTGAAATTAACATATCCTATGCTTCGGCGATTCCTTCAAATCAAATCTAGTGTTAGCCTAAGGGGCACACAATGTGCGACCAGAAAGCTATTCCGCAAATATACCATTCTTCCGCGCATCTACGCGGCCTCACGCAATCCAACAGCAATAGAAAATGGTACCGACGCGGAAATGACTCGTAGCAACGAACCAAGAGGAGGACGGGAGGAATCACGTACGACGTGGTGCGGGATATGGTAGCGGAGGCCCTCCTGGAAGCGCCGCCGTCGTATACGTTCTCCGTGGTCGACGCCCTCCTCCTGTTGCCGTAGGCCGAGGACATGCTCCTGCGGGGGCCGTGAAACCCTCCTCCCCCGGCGCCGTCCATCTCCAGCCGCCGCGGCGAAAAGGGCAGGCCCTCCGACCGGCGGCGGCGGCGGCACGCGACGGCGCTGATCCGCGGAGGAGGCCTGCGGCCGCGGCGGCGAGTCGCGTCCCTCGATCCGCGAGCTCCGGATAGATTGGGGAGGAGGAGACCGGAGAGGGGCAGGGACGGCAGGCGAAGGTTGCGGCTGAATTTGTTCGACCAATTGGAATCTTTTTTTTAAGCCTGACGGAAAGGCGGATTAATTTGGAGCTCCCATTTCTGATGCGCACGGAGCAAAAGGGTTTTCGCTGAAGTTGCTGCGTGCACCCGACGTATCGTACACTCGGGTGAGGCTCGCTCGTGCTTCACGTGGCGGCGTCTGGCCAGTGGGCCATGGTTATTCTGGCCGGTGGTACCTGTTTTTTCTAATTCGGCCGTGGTACTGGTTGAAAATGGCCACTTTGTTGGGTTCATTTCAATTTCTACACCTTTCCTTGAAAAAATAAGGTGTACTTCTACGCCCTTTTAACACGTGGGCTTTATTGATCACATAATCAAAATATCATTACACATAGGCTCCCGAATGAGTCACACCATGCGACACTAAATTAAGAAACTCACAAGATACAGCTAAAGAATGAGCAACAACATTAGCACCACGATAGATATGTATGAATGAGCAAGAAGTTAACGAAGTTGCCAGAAATTTGATGTCTTCTATCACTAAACCCAGAAGAGACTCATCAATTTCAGGATTCATCACCCGCTTGATAAGAGACAAGCAATCTGAAGTGAAGATCACATGCTCAAATCCTTCATCAACAACAAAGGAGGTTGCACGCTGTAGGACTAGAGATTCGGCAAGTTTAGGAGTAGTCATTGTATTTAAGATGAACCACCTTGACTACATTTTGTCAGGTTTGAACATTAGCATCATCCACAAAGTAAACGTTTACAACATACTCTCTTTGTTCATGTAAGAACGGTGTGAATACTCCGAGGGATGCCCACCTCAGCGTGAAAGGAAACACCAGTAAATTGATCCCAACAACTTGTGTAGAGCGATTTCAGCAGCGATCAGATGACTCGTAATGCATTTCTAAGATGTGCCCTCACATAACATGCAATTCATGATCGAGGGATATACTCCACCTATGGGGCGGAGTATCATTTTTAATGGGGTAAAAGATTTGGTTCATTTGTCAATTAAGAAGAAGTTGTCGACTTAATTTACGGAAAACCAGACGAACTGTTATAAACTTGTACACAAAAGACAACCTACCAACAACCCATTGGACAAGCATACTACTTCCATAAATGAGACCACGTGAGTAGATAAACGAACAAATAGATGCTCCCAAACACAACACTTCCACAACACAACGATAGAAGAAACACAACATCACCAAAGTGTCCCATAGACTAGAGGTAACTTGAGAGAAACACATCGACAAAGAAAACACGAGCACCAAATATGATGATAGGCCAACACACTAAGGTTTTTCACAATGGATTGCATCCTAACATGTATCATAGGAGCAATAAATGATTAAGATACAACATCTTCAATGTATTGTCTCTTAAGAGTTATATCAACATTTAATGATTTTGATGACCTGTAGGCATGTGATTGGGCTAGCATTATTTTTGCTTATGGTTTCGTGAAAGGGTTGTATCTTAGTTGAGATACAATACCAACATCTCTCCTCATTAACTATAGTGTCAGATATGCCTTTGCCTATGATACCGTGCTAAGAGGCTACCATTGAAAGGCCTAAGAGTCATCCATAAAGTAACGATATACGTCTTTCTTGTTGTGCCATTCTTTTTTCTTCTACACTTGTTTGATATCTTCATCACGGTGACTGATCTAGGGCCAACGCCACCTTTCTTGCTCTCATCCTTGTTGGCCTTTTCCTTTAAAAGACACTCAATCGTCTTGCCAGATCCAGGGTTAGCCGCAACCAAAGTGGCAAAAAATCGCAAATCTCTTTGCGATGAGAGCACTGGACCAGTGGAGCCATTGCACAATCCAAATCACAACTGTCCTCGAAGTTAATCGTATGGCTCAACGGCGGAGCCACAACCGAGATCTCGAGCAAGTCCACACCTTCACTCGCTCGATGAACAGAGGTGGAACCACTTCTCCGCACAACTCCTAAACCTTGGACATGATCTGCAACACCGGAGGTATGGTCGTCAAACTAGCACTAGCACTAGTAAGAGAGAGACAACCATAAAGCAAAGACTCGTTCCACTCTCATTCGTGAAACTAACATCAGACAAAAACAACGGACGCGGCCTAGGATCGGTCTGTGTAACACAGGCGGCGTCAGGGAGAGAGCCTACATAAGCGGCGTCAACGAATACATGCGTATATGATGCCGTTTGGAGGTCCTATATACAGTGTGTGGTTGTTTTTGAATCATCTCTGACTTTCTAATCCACACGTTTGCAAGAGGTTTCTATCTTGGACTTTGCGCTCCAGGCAGGCCACTTCCTGAATTTCAGGAGACGAGTTGGCACGGCACGCAAGTACGTACTAGGGAGACAGAGACTGTTTTTAAATTTTAAAATGATGATGTGGGGAGCAGTTCAATTGTTTCGGACGGAAGAAGACGGAGTAAACCTCACCGTGCAATGTTTTCATCTTGACGCGAAGATTTTTGTATACCGTGTATGAGGTGAGAGAAGCTTCCGGCCGGCCGGTTTGTCGAGGTTGAAACAGGGGGTGGAATTAATTTTTTTCTACTCTCTCCGATCCAAATTAATTGACTTGGATTTGGCTAGATTCGGATGTATCTAGACATGTTTTAGGGCTAGATACATCCGAATATAGACAAATCCAAATCAATTAATTTGGGTCGGAGGGAGTAGGATATATACTCTGAAAGGTGTGTCAAACACATAGAAAAGCTGTCGACGACAGTTACAAAACCCCGTAACGGTTAGTTTACGCTGTCAACTGTCCCTAAGCCTGCTCTCCATCCATCATCAACAAAGGCAACAACTCCGGGAAGCCAAAATTATCAGAATAAAAAGCTAGTTGCACGCCACTGCTCATAGTCTCCTTGATCCTCGTCTTGATGTTGTCCACCGGCGATCTCTCGTTGTTACACACCACATCATTATGATGCCTCCACAGGCACCAAAAGACCAGTATGATCGTAGTCCATAGGTCACGTTTGTGAGTCTGGGAACAAGGTCTCGTCGTCCACCAGTGCAGAAGGTCAGTGTCGGCCATCGGTGCCCACTCCAACCCGTCCCACCTGAGCAACACCCATGTCCACACCTCACGTGTCACCACACAACCAAGAAGCAGGTGTTGGATGCTCTTCGGCTCCTGGTCACACAAGGGCATTTGCTTGGCCTCGCTAAATCCCGGCGCTCCAACCGATCTACCGTCCAATAGCGGTTCCGAGATGCCAGCCACGCAAAGAACTTGCAACTGTGCGGCGCCCTAGACCACTAGATCTAACTGGCCGCCGGTGCAAGGGTCGTACCTGCGAAGAAATCTATATAAGCTGACTTCGCCGAGTAGCACCCATCGCTGGACCATCTCCAGCTCAACACATCATCACGCTCGGGGTGCAGTTGTAACCCGATCAGCGCATGCCACAAGAGAAAGAACTCAGGCACCACTTCCTCTCCGAGGTCTGGCCCACAGTCCAGCAACCAAGTCCCACTCAGGCCGTCTTTAACCGTATGTTCCCTGACTTCTCATGGTGGAACCAGCGCCAAGAGATGTGGGGCAATCTCCTCGACCCTACGACCCTGGATCCACCGGTCCTGCCAGTGCAATCAAGAAAGGTGTTCCATCTTGAGGTGGACAAGATCGCTATCGTCAAGCTCAAGTGGAACATGCTCAAGAAAAAGGTATGTTCTTGATAGGGTTTCTTACTTACCGGTCTCAAGGTGTTAGTTGGGAGACCGGTTTATAGGATAGATAGCCGTACTATCAAGAGGGGCTCTCAAGTGAGTAACTTGATCATATCCTTCGGAGAGAGCTCAAACCTTTGCATACTTGGCATCATCCTTCTTGGTTTTTATTTGGATCTTATCCATGTAAGGTTCTTGAGCTTGTGGTAATATTCATAACAAATTCTAGTTCATCGAAAACGGATTTCATATACATTCTCTATTGCGTTTTTGATATTAGAGGTTTTACTAGTTTGTCTTTTAGAGATTAGTAAACCTTCTATTATTTGGTTCTTATCCATGAGAGGATTTAGAGCTTGTGTTAATCTTCATGACAAGCCCAAGTTCATCGAAAACGGATTTCATATGCATTCTCTATTGCGTTTTCGATGTTGGAGGTTTTACCGGTTCGTCTTTTTGAGAGAGGTCAAACCTTTCATCATTTGGTTCTATCCTTCCTTTCTGGACTATTATGGTTCCCTGCATGATCTTGTATAGTTTGTTGTCCTCTTTAAAACAAGCCCAGGATCATCAAAATCGGAGTCCGGATGCAAAAGTTATGGGTGTTTTTGTATTGTTGTTTCTGTCAGTTTTGCCTTGGCCAGAATGTCCGGCGTGAATAGGCCGGAATGTCCGGCCCGCGCGCTCCAGGGCTGTAACGGTTGGATTTTGGAGGACCTATATAAGGGGCCCTTCTTCCCCAATGTTTATATAACCTTTCTTGCAAGTTTTCCCCTCCATTGCTGACCTTCTTGAGCTTGCTATCTCTCAATCCCTCCTATGATTCTTGCATATTCTTGAGGAATTTGAAAGAGGAGATCTAGATCTACAACCCCACCAATCAATCTCTCCTTTAAGTGAGGGGAACATCTTGGGATCTAGATCTTGGAGTCTTTTGTGGATTTCCTCCATTGTTCTTCCTCTCTTATTCCCCCATAAGCTTTGGTAGCTTTGGTGGAATTTGGGAGAGAAGGATTTGAGCACTTATTGTGTTCTTGCCATTGCATTTGGTGCATCGATTTGAGTTCTCGGTGAGGATTCGATTGGGTGAAAAGTTGAGAAGCTTTTTACTCTTGGGTTCATTGGAACCCTAGACGGTTTGGTGGTTTTTGCAGGTTTGTGGATTACTTGGGGCCTTCAATTAAGTTGTGGAGCTTTCCCCAAGCTTATTTGTTGGGAGCCTCCAATTGAGTTGTGGAGAAGTGCTCCAACCTTGTGAGAGGTTCCGGATTGCCATCGACAAGTGCACCGATAGTGGAAGTATGGACCGATCCCGTTGGGGTGAGATTCACAGGAGAACAAGGGAGGCCTTTTGTGGCACTGGTGGTTTGAAACCACCCCCTCTCCAAACAAGACGTACTCCATTGGGAGGAACTCGGTAAAACATCGCCGTCTCCGCTTGTCTCGGTTATCTCTATACCCGAGCTTTTACTTATGCACCTTTCTTTGTGATAGCCTTCATGCTTGAAGTCTATATCTTGCTATCACATAGTTGCTTGTCTTGCTTAGCATAAGTTGTTGGTGCACGTAGGTGAACCATAGTATATATATATATATAGGTTTTGTGCTTGTCAAAGTAAACGCTAGTTTTATTCCGCCTTTGTTAAGCCCATCTAGTAATAGTTTTAAATCGCCTATTCACCCCCCCTCTAGGCGACATCTGTGTCCTTTCAATTGGTATCAGAGCCCGGTCTCTCATTTTAGGCTTCACCGCCTTGAGAGTAAAGATGTCGGCTAGGGGATTAGTGCACAATGAAATGTTCACATTCGATGGCACAAATTATGATATATGGAAAACTCGTATGCTTATTCATTTTCGGGACATGGACCCAAATTTGGAGCATATTGTAGATATAGGTTTTTCTCCTCCTATGGATTTCGAAAATCTATCTTGTGAGGATGAGAAAAACTTATATCTTGATGCTCAAGCTTCTAATGTGCTTGTTAATGCTTTGAGCTATGTAGTTACATCTTCAATCATTCCTTTTTGGAGCGCTCATGAGTTATGGACAAAACTTCAAGATAAATATGATGTGTCCAGCATTATTGAGGATGATTGTATTGCTTCCACTTCCGGCCGTGGTGAGTTCTCATCTTATTACACTTCACCAAAGTGTGGCAAGACACAAGGTAATGATATGGTGAGTGGTGATGAATATTGCAATGTTGATAGTAAGCTTACTCTTGATGATCCTTCGTCTCTATCTCATTGCAATGCGTCATCTTTGGACTTGAACACGTCTAGAAATATATATGATTTACATGCTAGTGTTGATAGTCCTTGCATATCATGTATAAATTTCCTCAATAGATCTCATGATGATATGCTCTCTTTGCCTTGTTGCCATAATATAAATGCTTTTATTTCCTCTAGTTGTTGTGTGTCTAACAATGTAGAGGAAACCGAAGATTCTATTGGTGAAGACACGATTTTGAATGGAGCTTCAAGTAATTCTTCATCATCATCATCTCACGGTTCCCACCGATGCCTTATGGCTAGGGATTCAAAGGTAACTCCTACTTTGGAACCCAATACCTCTTGTGATGATGGGGATGAGGATAATGAGGAAAAATAGATTAATGTTGATGATTTATATGAAAAGGGTGAGATGGTTTATCATGCTCTTGTTAAGAATAATATTGCTTGCTCTAACTTCGTTGAAATCTTGGACTTTGCTATTAAGAGCAAAGAACATATTGATAAGTTAGACGCACAAATTGAGGAGCATGAGAACACCATTGATAAAATGAGTAGCCTTGAGCGTGAGTATGCTAATCAAACTGCACATCTAAATGAAGCTCTTGAAGAGGAACAAACCACTAAGGAATCTCTTGAGGAGACTTTTGCTCTACAGTTGTCTAGAGTGAAGGAATCTCATGATAGAGATCTTGAGGTGGCAAGTGATCTCCAAAGTAAAAATGATGGGCTTCAAGTTGCTTATGTTAAACTCCTTGGGGATTTTGAGCACCTCAAAAATGGCTCTAGGGTCATCAAGGGTGAGCTCATCAAACTCACTGAGTCACATGAGCAACTTAAAGCCTCTTACTCAAAAGATCTTTCGAAGTTGTCCTCACCTCTTGCTAATAATGATGATGCTTGTGCTACTAACTCTATTTCTTGTGAAGCATCTACTTTGAAGGATAATTTTGAGCTAAAGGCTCAACTTGCATTGCTAACTAGCAACTATGGGAAATTAGAAGAAAGTCATGTCGAGCTCTCAAGCTCGCATGAGGATCTTCTAATCTCCCATGGGAGGCTAAAGTTAGCTCATGAGGCTATTATGTCAAAGGTAACATCTAATGAGCCTCATGTGGACATTAACACTACTTCTACTCCAAATGTCATATTGCCATGTGCTAGTCCATGTAATTCATCCACTCATGCCATTGCTACATCTTGTGATGAATTATATTCCGTGCCTTGTTGCTCTAACAATATAGCATCCACTTCCTCTAGTATTGTTGTTCACATTAACCATGTAGAGGAAATTAAAGAGCTCAAGGCTCAAGTCACTTCTTTGAAGAATGACTTGAAAAAGGGTGATAAAGGCAAGGACACACTCAACAACATCTTGAGTGTGCAAAAATCCCCAATGACAAGGGTGGACTTGGATTCAACTCCAATATCAAGAACAAGTCCAGTATCAAGTTGAAGCACAAGGGAAATAATAAAAAGGGCCAAGATCAAATCAAGAATCCGGCCAACATTGTTTTCTTCAAGTGCAAGGAAGAAGGGCATCATGTTAAGTATTGCCCATTGAAGAAGAAGCCCCTTGGCAAGAAGCAACAAGGGAAGCTGCCTCAAGCTTAACCTCTTGTTAGAAATGGGCCTCCTCCCAAGAAGACTCAAGGTCTTCCTCAAGTTGTTGCTTCACCCAACAAGAAAGATGGTAAGAGAAGAACTTGCTACATTTGCCGCGAGAAAGGTCACATTTCTTCCTCATGCACCATTGGTATCTCCTCATCCAACCCTATAATGATTGATGATGCTTATTCTCTTTATACGGATGAGGCTTCGTTACATTATGAAGAATTGAGGGATCTTCATCATTTATTCTTGTCAAGTTAAGCCATTTGGATTATCATGCTTTTATCATATATCCAATGTTCCTCCTTGCGGTAACATGTGCTTAACTCATTTACATTGAAAGTTACTTTCTCCCTTGTGCATATGTTGGTTTTGTACCTTTGTATGTGTTTGTACATGTTGTGCTTCCCTCGTACTTATATTGAGTTATCAAGTATACTTGTGTATGTTGGTTGTCACACCATGTATTTTTGTCTCTTGGGTTGGAACCTTTGTTGAATTTATTTGGTATCTTTCTTGGATCTTGTGAGAGATTAATGGACTATCCCATTTTGGGGGAGTGTTATGCTTGGGCATTCCACAATCCTAAAATGTGTGTACATGAGGAATACCACTTAGTATGTATATTTCAAGTTTATCTAGTCTCTATGTGGTATGTCTTTCTCATGAGAAATTCAAGTTCCATAATGTTCATTAATCATCTCTATTTGGATGTTTTTACCTCTTGTTGAGTATTCTTGGTTTATCACATTATGGGGGAGTCATACGCTTTATGCATATTACAAACCTATAAAATGTGGGAATTTGAGGTAGTGTCACTTAGAATTGATATTGATAATTATCTAGCTCCTAAGTGGCACATTTAGCTCAAACAAGTTCCAATTCCCTTGGATTGATTTATTTGCTCATCTTTTGGATATTGTTTGCGAGGGTTTTCTTGGTATGTGTTTCCCCATATTTGGACCTCCATATCCTCCATGGAAACCATTTGCTTCAAGTTACTTTAATCTTTTATGATTGTGTGACTATTTGGAGCTATCAAGAATCTCTATCTAAGCATCAAGCTTAATTTTTATATTTTTTCATATGCTTATTGTTGTGAATATGATCATGATATCCTTGAAAACTACCTTGGGAAATGTTTCCCCGTAATTCTTGTCATTGGACGAGTGGTACTCCATATATGGTAGAATTTATTGATCATATTCATTTTGGCCTTTGCTTAAATTTTGTTCTACCTCTTACCAACAAAATGTTTTCTGTTTTCTCCCAAGCTTTCCTTGCCTCTTGTGGATCTTCTTATTTTTTGTGTCCTCGTGTGTTTTATTTAATGTAGGTACTAGTGATGATCCCATTTGTGTGCATTTTGCATTCAAAAGGAAAATCCTACATAATGCACTATCCATGGGGGAGCTCTCCTATATTATTTAGAACACTCATATTTATGCTTCTTGTTTTGTCCCATATCATGTTTTATGTGCTTGGAAGTTTAATATTTTCTTTTGGTACTTTGTGCCATCATGAAAAGTGTAGAGAGTTTGGTTTGTGTTTTGCAACCTTACTTTTTTGGGAGTTGGTTTTGTCTCATTCCTTGTTACTTGTTTGATTCCTTAGGATGAGATAAATCCTTGAGCATTGGTGTTTTTTTTCTATCTTTTGCTCTTTGGTTGTTGCCTTGTTCATTTGTTGAATTTGTGTCCTTTCATGTTGTGATTTGGCTCTTTGATACAATTTGGACACCCTTTTGTCGTGTCACACTCTTGTGTGCGACTTCTTGGTTTACTTGGTGTTTTTGTTCAAATTGTATCTCCTTTTTGGTTCTTGAAATCTTGTGCATGCATATTTACTACATGTTCTATATTATGGCATGATTTCCTTTTGTTGCTTTTATTGCGGTTCTTGCAAGATTTTATTCTATCATCCTTACTGTTATGTGAGTAAGTTGAGATGAATGCATATTTTGGGGAGTATATAAAAATCATGTTTATGATTAACCAATCCCACATATGCTAATCTAGCAATTCTATTGCCAATCATTTCCTCAGTTTCTCTTATGTACTATTGATACATTGCAAATGTATCTATAATTTTTGATGTTCCATGCTTGGTTTTATCCACTTTCTTGTGTTTTGTTCCAACTTTGGAGTACTTTTCATATGATTTCTTGGACTAACCTATTAACAAGAGCCACAGTGCCAGCTGCCTGTTTTCTGCCGTTTTTGGTTCCAGGAAAGCTAGAAAATGAATATTCTCGGAATTGGACGGAACAAAAGCCAAAGTGCCTATTTTTCCAGAAGGGATCAAGTGCCAGAATACGAGACGGAGAAGGGCCAGGGAGCCACCACACCACCTGGCCGCGCGGCTAGGCCTGGCCCGCGCCAGGGGGTGGTGTGGCCACTCCCGGCACCCCCTCGGCCTCTCCTTCCGCCTATATATTGCCCTCGGGACGAAAACCCTAAGTACCCGATCAAAAATCCACGAAAGAGTCTCAGAGTCCGTCATCTCCATCCCTAGATCGGGAGGGATCTGAAGCTCTTCCCGGCACCCTGCCGGAGAGGGGAATTCACCCTGGAGGCCTTCTTCATCACCATACAAGCCTCCGGTGTGATGCGTGAGTAGTTCATCCTTGGACTACGAATCCATGTAGTAGCTAGATGGCTGGTTCTCCTCCTTTGTGCTTTCATGTTTAGATCTTGTGAGCTCTGTTCATGATCAAGATCATCTATTTGTAATTCATACATGTTGTGTTTGCGGGGATCTGATGGATATTGAGATGCTATTTCAGATTGATTATTGATTCTATCATGTCTTTGTTATTTGTGATCTTGCATGGTTTCCGTTGTTAGTAGCTATCTTGGCCAAGTAGATGCTAGCAACTCCAAAGTTAGTATTTATGCTCCATAGTAGGTTCATGCCTCTGGTAATCTAGGGAAGTGACAGAAATCTCTAGGGTACTAGATGTGTTGTTGCTACTAGGGAGAAAACAACAATCCTTTGTTCATAGAACAATCGTATTGTTTACTTTACACGCAGTTCGTAAAGCAATAATATGTTGCTTGCAACTTAATACTGGAGGGGGTTCAGATGATAACCTGAAGGTGGATTATTAGTCATAGATGCAGTTGGATGGCGGTCTATGTATTATGTTGTAATCCTCAATCAAGTCTCAAAGGAGTCAAGATGATTAGTATATGCATGTATTGCTTTCTCGGTGTTTGTCAATGGCCCCGCTGTAATTTGTTTATCCAGCATGTTATCTATCTAAGGAGAGCCACCTCTAGTGAACTATGGATCCCGGTCCTTTCTCTTTACATACAATCTACAACTATTTACTGCTTTGTGTTTACTTTCTGCAAACTTTTACTTCTTTCCATTCGATACGTTTAATCCTTTGTTTTCCGCAAAACACGGTGAGATTGACAACCTCATCGCAAGTTGGGGACAAAGTTCTGTGGTTGTGTTGTGCAGGTCTCCACGTTGCTACTAGCACCGGTAGTGCGCCCTGCCAAAGCTCATCTAGTAACACCTTTGGGGTGTTTCCTTGCTCCTACTGGTTCGATTAAACCTTGGTTTCATAACTGAGGAAAAACTTGCTGCTGTGCTCATCATACCTTCCTCTTGGGGTTCCCAACGAGCTCTACGTCGAACGACGAGCACATCAAGATCTTTTCTGGCGCCGTTGCCGGGGAGTCAAGGACATCTTCACAAGGGGAGTCCCTCATAACCAATCTCTTTACTTTGTTGTTTTTGTTTTGCTTAGTTTCTTTTTTTGCTTTGTTTGCTTGTTTTGTTCTTAAAAAAACACAAAAAAATTAGTTTTACTAGTTTGCTTTCTTATTGGAAAAACACAAAAAAAATTAGTTCCTATCTTGAGTGCCACTATGTCTAGACTTGCTCCAATCACTATGTCACCCGAGGAAATGATTTTCACTTTTAAATAAGGAATTGAGGAAAGTTTTAAGGAAGCTTGGTCTAGAATCTCTGATCTACATGGAAAAACTAAGCCTAAAATGACTCAAAGCTTGTTGCTTAGCAGTTTTTACCTTGGGATTGCTCTTTGCTATAGATATGCTTTAGATGCTGTTGCGGGAGGAGATTTCCTCCAATGTAATGAGGATGATGCTATTAATGCTATAAAGAAATTGATCCTCACTTACAACATGCCTAGCCAAACTGATATTTCTTTCGCAAACATATTTGCTAGGTTGAACACTCTTGAGACTAGCACTGCTAGCTTAAAAAATTGCTATAATACGCTTAGGGAGCATCACAATTATGTTCCAATAAATTCTGAACCATCAAAGTGGCTCCCTACAGTAAAGATTGAGATAAACACTGGAACTTTTCAAGCCCGCTGCGATATCATGTCTGAATTTTGTCTTATGCCCAAAGATATTTATAAATTTGAATCTTTGGGGGCTTACTAAAGGAGGAAAAGAAATATATCTTGCTAATAATGCTACCATATTACCTATTGGAATAGCTAAAGGAGTGTTTACAAAGATCCTTGGGAAAATGATTTCTACTGATTATCTTGTTATTGAATGTGCAGGAAAAGGACAAATTACACTTGGAAGGTCCCTATTAGAACTCCTTGGAGCAATAATACATGTGGGAAAGGGGACTATGCACCTTTCTTCTCCACCAAACAATCACATTTTCTCAAAGGTTAAGAATAAAAATAAGAGAGGTAAGGGCAAGAAAGTTGGTTTTAATGCTTCTTCATTTGAGAACACTTGATTCTTTCTTTGCTTCTTATGCCTAACTTAAAGGCGTTAAAGAAAAGTACTTATTGGGAGATAACCCAAAAGTTTTAGATGAGTCTTGGAAGTTATTACCTCAGTAATAACCTCTCCTTATCCTTTTTATTTACTTTTTATGCCAAGAGTAACCTCTAATGAGAGTGAAGTAATGATTGGGAAAGTTGCTGTCCCGAAACAGATTTTTGTGCTTCACCGTAAAAATTTGTGAGAGAGCTCTGTATGTCCGATTGAGCTGTATTTTTTTGTGCTTCTGCCGCAGATTGTTATCTAACTTTCATTAGTTCAAAACATTTTGATTTGAGCAACAGAAGGTCTTCAAAAAAAATCGTGTTTACCTGCTGATCTATTTTGACAGATTTCTGCCATTTTCTGCATTTGCTTCTTGTGGGTTCCTTTTTGAGTTCTTTTGGGGAAGTGAGCTTTTTGAGGGAAGTGCTACAGTAGCTGGTGTTCTAATGTAAGTTTATTGGTGTTAGAACTGAACCTTAAGACTTATTTATCTTGGGTGCACTAATGTTGCTAATAAAGATTGTGTGAAGTTTTGTATTAAGGAAAAATTTCAGGTGTATGAAAGGAATGAGTAATGAGATGAAGGATAGACTAAAGCTCAAGCTTGGGGATGCCACACGTGTCACCCCAAGAAATATCCAAGAAGTACAAGTGTCAAAGCTTGGGGATGCCCAAGGCATTCCCTTCTTCATCAATAAAAATCCCAGGTTTCTTCCAAACACTTCATTTTTATTGTTTCATGCACAGTTGTGTTGTTCTTGGAACGTATTCTTTTTCGTTTTTGTTTTGGTTTTGGTTTTATTTTGTTTGCTTAGTTTTCTGAATAAATTGGTTGGACCCCCTCTTCATACATTGGTTTTCAAATAGTTTGGTTTGGTTTGGAAAAGAGTAGGAAAGTTCATGCTTATGTGGTAAAGAGAGCTTGTTTTTGACTGTGGCCTATGCTTTGTCATGCCATGCTTGATATTGTTTTGGATTTATGCTTAGTATTCTTTGGTGTATCATGACTTGTTATAAACAATTGAGATTTCTTAATGTGCCTTGGATGAATCATGCGTTGTTTCAGCATATTAAAGCATAGTATAGTGGTATTCTCCTTTGATGCTTTATTTGGGTTGACTTAGCGCATGCTCACACCATGTTATGACTATCTCAAGTCACCGTAGCCTTTATGATCCTTTAGTTTTCAACATGTAGTATCACTTTATGCTTTGTTTAATGATGTTTTGTCACTCTGCATGATTATGGCCATTATTGCTCTCTTAGTTTGTTGCTACCAGTATTTTGCTAGCCTCCGCAACCAAGTATGAATTCCACTCATGCATCTAACTCCTAAAACCAAGTTATTCCAAAGAGTCCACCATGCCTACCTATTAGCATTTGCTATTACAAGTATATTAATGTTTTTATCTACCTTCCAAATTAAACTTGTTATGAGAAAACTAGTGATTAAAGCTCTCACGAACTTGATGGCACACTTTACTTTTCTTGCCCTTAATAAACTTGAACCATTGTGTCTTCTATGTTGTATATGCTTGCACTTATTTGTTGGGAATTAGCAGAACCATGCTTTCATGGGGAACGCTTTCAACATTGCACTTGGTACTTGTACCTAGTTGATATCATGCTCTTTTGTATATGGATGTCGTCGGTGTGAAATGAAAGGGGAGCTGGTAAGTCCATGGAGTTATGTATATGTGTTAGACAAACGCCTGGGTCGCTGGTCTAATCCATGCTGACATGGTGGAAACCTGCAGCGTAACCATAATGAGCTGTCTATGAAGCATTCTTATTATAAAAAAAGAGTCCTATATTGAGAAAAAAAAAGAGAAAAAAAGATACTATGAAAAGAGGAAAGAGATAAAAAAGCACCATATTCCCATGGTAAATAAGAAGAATGCTGAGATACTCGTTGTCTGCTTGCCTTGTCATTTTGATATGGGGATTCTTCCGTATCATCGGGCAAGGGGTACCCCGTTGGCGGTTCTCAATGATACACATGTACTTACAATGACAAAAACTTACCGGTGAAATGGATCATATGGGCACCTAGAGGGGGGGGTGAATAGGTGCTACACCAATTTTTAATTCTTTTTCAATTTTAGGCTTAGCACAAAGGTAAATTCTCTAGATAAACTAATGTGTGAAATTTCCCTATATGCAAACCTATCTACTAGCGAGTAAGGAGCGAGTGGAAGAGGAATGAGTGAACCGAAGTGAAGCACGCGGAGACACAGGATTTGTTTGACCGCAGTTCCTTCCTTGTTAAGGGAAGTACGTCTGCGTTGGAGGGGTGGGCGGTACTAAGACCACCACGCCACAAAAGGCCTCACCCTATTCTCCGATGGATCTCGCCACAACAGGCCTGATCCACCTTCCACTATAGATACCCTTCGAGGCGGGCACCGACGCCTTTACACAACTAGCGGGGCAACAACTCCACAACAACTTGGAGGCTCCTAAAATGACAACAAGCTGCCACAAGAACAAAGTTGTCAAATACAATAACACTATCTAGGTATTAACGAGAATACTAGATCAGGGATTTCCCCAAGTGAATGGAGAGGAGTTGAAGCGCTTGATTCTTGATGTTGATGATGAACTTCTCCTCCTTCAATTCCACCAAAGATCAAGACCTTAGGGTGGTTGAAGTGGGAGATCGAGATTTAGAGCTCTTGCACAGGGTCTGGTCGAATTCAAATGAATCAAGGGTTCTGTACGTTGGGGAAGAAGGGGTACTTATACCCCCTTCCAAAAACCAGCCGTTGCACACTTTGGGGGCCGGATTATCCGGCCCAAGTGAGGGCCGAATTATCCGGTCTGGGAAACTCCACCCTAGACTCGGAATATCCGGCAGAAAAATTCGCCCCCTCTCTGAGCATCGCGCCGAGCTTGCCCTTGATCAACACGGGTGCGATTATCCGCCCTATCGAAGGCGGATTATCCGATCTGGGAAGAAAAACGCCCAGTTCGGATTTTTCAGTAGAAAATCCGACCGGAGACCGAGCGATGCACCTTGGCTCCTTTGCTCGAACCGGGGCGGATTATCCGCCTTATGAAACCGGATTATCCGCACTGGGAGGAAAACCGCAGCCTGGATTTTCCGGGAAAATCTGACGACAGAGCGACGCGCCTTGGCTTCCTTGAGAGATGAGGTAGGCCGGATTATCCGGCCCTTGGAGGGGCGGATTATCCGGCCCCCCTCAAAACTTCCTGCACACTTAGCACACATGAAAAGTCTCCATAGTATTGTTATCTAACATGCAAAACATAGGAAAACATAAAATGTTCTTTCAGTCTCCCCCTTTTTGGTGTTAGATGACAATACCAGGATTTGCAGGAGAAAGACACAAGACAAACAGAGATAACTATGGAAGGGACTCCCCCTCAATGTGTGCATAATAGAGTTTTGCATTGGAATACAAATGCACACAAATAGGTGAATCTATTCCATAGACAAAAGGGCAAAAACACATACCACCGAAGTAGAGAATAGGCATCCTTGATATAAATCACAATTATTATTGGATAACCATTATGAGCGCGCGCCTTCCATGATAAACCACCAGCAATAGGATATGAATAGATATAACCATGAGCATAATCCATTATATGAAGTCCATGGGTATCATCCAGACAACCACATAAAGTCTCAACCACAAATCACAAACCATGAATATAAAAGTTCAACGCTAAATGGGCATAAGCAAGAAATAACGAATAAAAAGTGCAAGTGCTTATGCCCGACCCATGCAAATACACGGACAACCTAATAGAACTACTTCTCCCCCTTTGGCATCAAGACAGCAAAAAGGGAGAAGAGCGATGCTAGCGCCCCATGGGATCACTCATCATAGTCCTCGTCCTCGTCCTCGTCCTCATGATGGGCGGTGGCCGAAGCCACCTTGTTGGAGTGTATGGTGTGACACCGCGAAGATATATCTTGGGTTCACGACCAATACTCATCGATAAGCTCACATATCACAACATGATATTAAGAGAAATGGTATAACTTGCTATTGGCATTATGGGGGAGGGTTAGCCCAATAAGTTAGGACCACACTCCCCCTATATCCATGCCCACACCTAGACCAAACAAGTATTGAGATGTACGAGTGGGTGCATGGGTAATCAAGACAAGCTCCCAGAATCAATGATATTTAGCTCATTCCTCAAATAGCAGAATCTTGCTTCATCAAGTGGCTTTGTAAAAATATCCGCCAGTTGGTTCTTCGTGCTCACAAAAGATAGATCAATATCACCTCGAGCAACATGGTCACGAATAAAATGATTCTGAATCTCAATATGCTTCGTCCTTGTGTGCTGAACTGGATTGTACGCAATTTTGATAACAGTTTCATTATCACATAAAAGAGGCACTTTGTCACAATTGACACCGTATTCCTTAAAGTTTGCCTCATCCACAATAATTGAGTACAAGCGCTGGCAGCAGCAACATATTCAGCTTCGGCGGTGGAGAGAGATATACAATTCTGCTTTTTGGAGGACCAACATACAATAGATCTTCCCAAGAATTGACAAGCTCCAGAAGTTGACTTTCGATCATCCTTATCACCAGCCCAATCTGAGTCAGTATAACCACATAAAGAGAAATTGGAGCCCTTGGGATACCAGAGACCAAAGTTGGGGGAATGAACTAAATATCGAAAGATCCTCTTGACCGCCACTAAGTGGCTTTCTTTAGGAGCTGCTTGATACCTTGCACACACTCCCACACTCAACACAATATCGGGTCTAGATGCGCAGAGGTAAAGAAGAGAGCCGATCATGGACCGGTATACCTTTTGGTCCACATCTTTACCATGAGGGTTGAGTTCGAGATAACACTTTGTTTGCATCGGAGTAGCGACACCATTTAGATCCGTCATCTTGAATCTCTTGAGCATGTCTTGGATGTACTTTGCTTGATTAATAAAGGTTCCTTCTCTTAGTTGCTTGATCTCGAATCTAAGAAAGAACCGTAATTCCCCCATCATAGACATCTCAAACATGTCAGTCATAAGCTTTGAAAATTCATCATTAAAAGATTTGTTAGTAGAACCAAAAATGATATCGTCTACATATAGTTGGCATACGAAGAGCTCCCCCTTAACCTTCTTAGTAAAAAGAGTGGGGTCGATTTGCCCAACTTCGAAGCCACGATCTAACAAAAGCTCTTTAAGGTTCTCATACCACGCACGTGGGGCTTGTTTAAGGCCATAGAGTGCCTTATCGAGTTTGTAGACATGGTTCGGGAAGTTAGAATCCTCAAACCCCGGGGGTTGCTTTACGTATACCAACTCATGTAGAGGACCGTTAAGGAAGGCACTCTTGACGTCCATTTGCTACAACTTAAAATTGTTATGAGCAGCATAAGCAAGTAGGATACGGATGGACTCAAGATGAGCCACATGAGCATAGGTCTCGCCGAAGTCGATGCCCTCAACTTGGGAGTAACCTTGTGCCACAAGTCTTGCCTTGTTCCTCACAACAATTCCATTCTCATCTTGCTTGTTCTTGAAAATCCACTTGGTGCCGATAACATTGCGACACTCTTTGGGTTTCTCCACTAGTTTCCAGACTTTGTTGCACTCGAAATTGTTCAATTCTTCATGCATAGCAACAACCCAGTCTGGGTCTTCAAGAGCTTCAAAGACCTTCTTAGGTTCCATCATGGAGATATGAGCTTGATGCTCACCAAAACTGGCCAATTCTCTTCTAGTAGACACCCTTCGTCGAAGATCACCAACAACCTTGTCGAGAGTGTGACCCCTCAACTCAAGGTTACGATCAGCCCGAGCCTTGCGACGAAGTTCAATAAGTTTGTTGTCTCTTGGTGGAGGAGATTCATCACTTGAGTCTTCATTGGAGGCATTTTCTCCGCTTGATCAAGAGCTGGAACATCAGAGGTGGTGGAGATGCATGCCCTTGAGGTGAGTCTCAGCCATAACAGAGGCTGCAGAATCGGAGAGTCGGGCGGATAATCCGGCCAAAGAAGTGGCCGGATAATCCGCCCGGGAGGACTTGGCAAAGATCATCAGAAGCTCGACTTGCTTGACCTAGCAAGGAGCCGGATAATCCAGGGTCAGCCGGAAAATGCGGCCTGGAGCTTGTGTTGATATCTTCACCACCATGAGCTGCATGGACAGCTGGAGCGGGGTGGCCGGATAATCCGGTATCCACCGGAAAATCCGGCCTGTAGCTTTCTGGAGCATCTTGACCTTCAGCAGTTGATGGAGATGGTGTAGAAGTTGCCCTCGTGGTTGGATCATGTTATGTGTAGATGAGGGCTCTATATGAGTAGAGCATTGTCCTTCCCGTCCGCCACAAGGGGTTCCTCAATGGGGTAAGAATCCCACGCCCATTCTTCTTATGGCATCTTGGGGTATTTCAACATCTCGCATCACACACCAACTTGCTCAAGACGGAACTGCTCATTTTCTAACACCACACTACAAGATTCTACAACAGTTCCGGAGAGCTTATTGTAGACTCTATAAGTGTGGGATTCGGCACCATAACCAAAAAAAATACCTTCTAGAGCCTTAGATTCAAACTTAGATAAACGAACTCCTTTAATAAGAAAGAAACACTTACAAAATACCCGAAAGTATGAGATGTTTGGCTTGTTACCGGTAAGTATTTCATACGGAGTCTTGTCCAAAATCTTGCGGAGGTATAAACGATTGGATGAATGACAAGCAGTAGAGATTGCTTCAGCCCAGAAGTTATATGGAGATTTGAATTCGGCCAACATTGATCTTGCCATGTCCATTAGAGTTCGATTCTTCCTCTCGGCTACACCATTTTGTTGAGGGGTGTACGCAGCGGAATATTAATGTCTTATCCCCTCTTCACTTAGGAACTCATTTAATGTGTAGTTCTTGAACTCCGAGCCGTTATCACTGCTTATAGCCAGAATGGGGACATTGTGTTGACGTTGAACCTTGTTGGCGAAGTCGATAACAGTTTGTTGAGTTTCACTCTTCAACTTGAAGAAATAAACCCACGTGTATCTTGAGTAATCATCAACAATCACTAGACAATACTTCTTCCCACCGAGGCTTGCATGAGATGGAGGTCCGAAGAGGTCCACATGAAGGAGCTCCAAGATCCTTTTTGAAGAGATAATGGTTTTCCTTCGATGAGGCGAATCATGCATTTTCCCTTCAACACACGCCCTGTAAACACGATCTTTGGCAAAAGAGACATTTTCTTTTAGTCCAAGAATGTGGCCACCCTTGTGGAGACTTTACAAAGTTGTCATATTGACGTGGGCTAGTCGGTGATGCCACAGCCAACCCGCGTCAGCCTTTCCGAAAAGACACATCGGACCTGTAGTGGTTTTCCCCGAAAATTCTACCACGTACAGGTCGTTTTCGACATATCCCACAAAAGCGACTTTTAGAGACTTGCTCCACAAGAGTACCACCAAATCAGCATCAATGTAAACTGCAAAGCCCATCTTACCAAGGGCATGAACAGAAAGTAAGTTATACCCGAGGGTCTCAACAAGCATGACGTCCATGAGGGAGATATCGTGAGCCACCACAACTTTGCCGAGACCCAATACCTCAGATTTTGACTTGTCACCATAGGAGACGGTAATGTGTTCAAGGTTTGGCCGCATCTCCGTGATGATCTCCTTGCTTCCGGTCATATGACTCTGCAACCGCTATCGAGTACCCATTTAGAACCACCTAAGCATAGCCGCAAGAAAATTACTTGGTTTTAGGTACCCATTTTTCAATGGGTCCTCTCATGTTAGTAACAAGGGTCTTGGGAACCCAAATAGACCAAGGAATGTAACAATCATAAGGCCCTACATAACTAGCATAAACATCACCATAAGCATCACAATATAGTTCGAAGTTAGGATTGTTGATCCCTGCAAAACCATCATAATTAGTCTTGTCATTGGTAATGTTGCTAGTCTTTGATTGAGCAGTCTTGTTCTTCTTCTTCTTGTTGTTTTTCTTGTTCTTTATCTTGGGTATGTAACCAAGACCTTCTTTACTGTTGTTTGTCCTTTGCCTGCTCAGTATCTCATCAATAACCCCTTTACCTTTGTGTTGAGAACTCCTTGCAAGATAAGGATGAAGATGAGGTACTTGGTACATTATACCGTTTCAATTGAGTTTGGATCTGGTCATGAGACTCATTTAGAGTAGAATGATCACTCTTCAATGCCTTGTGAGCACTTTCAAGATCATCAAACTTCTCCAAAATTCTAGCATGAACAGCCCCAAAATCAATCTTTTCTTTCTTTAGTTTCTTTACCTTGGCAAGGGCATGTTCACGTTCTTTAATGAGCTGAGCTACAGCTTCTTCTTGTGACTCCTCTAGGGATTCGAGTCTTTCTTCCAAAAAAACTTGAGTTTCCTCTTCCTCTTCCAAGGCATTCTTCAAAGAGGCTATCTCCAAAGCATCTTCTCTTTCAATTCTGCCCTTTTCTTCAAGGAGATCTTTGGCTCGAGCAAGTTGACTCATAAGAGTATCAAAATGGAGTTTGTGCTCACCTTGTAGGTTAGTGAAAAAAGTATCCAAGGCAATAACTTCTTCTTTCATTTCAAGACTGTCATGATCATCCATATCCAAAATTATGTTAGTCTTAGAAAATGAGGAGTTAGAAGTCGATACCTCGGATCCTCTTGCCATTAGGCAAGTGGCGTTGTTGTTGATGGCGTTCTCGTTTGGCGAGTCGAAGAGAGAGGAGGGAGTCGATGTGGTGGCTATAGCAGTCATCTTCACTTGCGGAGGAGTATTCCTCTTGAGCTACAAGGACCATCTTGGGTTGCTTCTTGAAAGGACCATTCTTCTTAGCAAATGGCTTCTTCTTAGGAACTTTGGATTTCTCTTTGAGAATGAGCCTGCCACCATTGTGTTCTCTATTTTCATAAGGACACTCGGCTACAAAGTGCAGTCTATCTCCACAGTTGAAGCAAGTTCTGAATCTTGGGCCACTTTCTCTTCTTCCATTTGACCTGTTCTTGCGCTCAAGTTCAGACTTGGCTTTGGCAGGGTCCTTCCAAAAGTTCCTTGCATAGAATGCCATGTACTCACCATGAGCACGTTTGACCTCATCGGGGCAGTCCATGGATATCCTCTCAAATGCTCCTTCATCATCCTCTTGCTCAACAATATTGGCTTTGAGAGCCACATTGACACCCTTTTGCATTCCAATGGCCCGAGCACGGGCATCTTCAGCATTCTTTGCCGCCACTTTGAATGACGCCATTTCTTGCATGACTTCATTGGATGTAATTTGATGATAGTTGTGTCTACCTTGAAAGCTCTTCAAATCCGTCGGTTCGAAAGGCATTAAGGCACTCACATACTTCCTTTTTATCCATGCATCATCAATGTGAGTGGCCCCATGCTTCCGAAATGTTGTTGCGATGCCCTTGAGTCTTCTATACATGTCCTCATGGTTTTCACCATCCAACATGTAGAATCCTCACCAAGCATTAAGGGCATCATACCGGTTTCTTCTCATGCTTTCATTTCCAACAAAAAGGTCCGTAAGAGCATCCCACGCCTCTTTAGCCGTGTTGAGATGTTCAATGTGTGGCATGTCCTTGGGACCCACACCCAACTGTATCATGTGGAGAGCAGTGGCATTCAACTGGATATCCACAACTTCCCTTCTTATTAGATTGGTTTGATCTCCAACATGAAGACCTTCTTCAATGATCCTCCACAATTCAATAGAGGAGCTGCAAACATGAGATTTCATTAGAAATTGCCATTGGTTAAAAGAAGATGCAGTGAGCTTGGGTGGATCACCCCTATTGTTTATATGAGGATGAGGGATAGGTGGGTCGGGGGAATATACATGGCGAACCTCACTATATTCCTCCTTGCCACTTCCCTTTTTGGATGTGGAACCATTTAGTTTTTCACCTTCCACATCATCATCCTTAGATCCGGTGTTACCCTTTTCCTTAGATGATGGTGAGGGAGCCTCAGAGGAGGATGGAGATGGGGCTATGGATGATGTAAGGCAAGAAATCATTTGATTCATCTCCTCCATCTTGGCCTCAAAGGATTTCAACAAGGTTGTTTCCAACGACTTGAGATCATCCATTGTGACCTTATCTATAGCCTCATTTCCATCATCCCTGGTACCCATACTACTCTTAGGCGGTTAAGCCCGAATTAAGAGTCGGGGCTCTGATACCAATTGAAATGGATCGTATGGGCACCTAGAGGGGGGATGAATAGGTGCTACACCAATTTTTAATTCTTTTTCAATTTTAGGCTTAGCACAAAGGTAAATTCTCTAGATAAACTAATGTGTGGAATTTCCATATATGCAAACCTATCTACTAGCGAGTAAGGAGCGAGTGGAAGAGGAACGAGTGAACCGAAGTGAAGCACGCGGAGACACAGGATTTGTTTGACCGCAGTTCCTTCCTTGTTAAGGGAAGTACGTCTGCGTTGGAGGGGTGGGCGGTACTAAGACCACCACGCCACAAAAGGCCTCACCCTATTCTCCGATGGATCTCGCCACAACAGGCCTGATCCACCTTCCACTATAGGTACCCTTCAAGGCGGGCACCGGCGCCTTTACACAACTAGCGGGGCAACAACTCCACAACAACTTGGAGGCTCCCGAAATGACAACAAGCTGCCACAAGAACAAAGTTGTCAAATACAATAACACGATCTAGGTATTAACGAGAATACTAGATCAGGGATTTCTCCAAGTGAATGGAGAGGAGTTGAAGCGCTTGATTCTTGATGTTGATGATGAACTTCTCCTCCTTCAATTCCACCAAAGATCAAGACCTTAGGGTGGTTGAAGTGGGAGATCAAGATTTAGAGCTCTTGCACAGGGTCTGGTCGAATTCAAATGAATCAAGGGTTCTGGACGTTGGGGAAGAAGGGGTACTTATACCCCCTTCCAAAAACCAGCCGTTGCACACTTTGGGGGCCAGATTATCCGGCCCAAGTGAGGGCCGGATTATCCGGTCTGGGGAAACTCCACCCCAGACTCGGAATATCCGGCAGAAAAATCCGCCCCCTCTCTGAGCGTCGTTCGGATTTTCCACGCCAACTTCTGGGGGCCGGATTATCCGGCCTGGGGAAGAAAAAACGCCCTAGTTCGGATTTTCCGGTAGAAAATCCGACCGGATACCGAGCGACGCGCCTTGGCTCCTTTTGCTCGAAAACTGGGGGCCGGATTATCCAGCCCTTGCGAAACCCGGATTATCCGGCCTGGGAAGGAAAAACCGCCACAATTCGGATTTTCCGGGAGAAAATCTGACTGGACATAGAGCGATGCGCCTTGGCTTCCTTGAGAGATGAGGTAGGCCGGATTATCCATCCCTTAGAGGGGTGGATTATCCGCCCCCCTCAAAACTTCCTGCACACTTAACACACATGAAAAGTCTCGATAGTATTGTTATCTAACACGCAAAACATAGGAAAACATGAAATGTTCTTTCAACCGGTGACTAAACTTGAGTAGCATGAGGAGCGTCCCTCGTATACAAGGGACATGAGATTTCTGACTTATACTTCGTCAAGCATGTACACCATAGTTTGTTCACTTTAACCTTAATCACTTCAAGATGCTTATGATAGGGGCAATGAGAGCTAAAAGCTATAAGTACCATAATTTTTGGAAGCTCTTTATGAGACTTGAATCCCTACTTCCTTTTACAAAGGCATTTCTTCCACCATTATATTGAGTCTCCACCTTCTACCTTTATGCACCTACTTTGAGAGCATAGTGGCCATTCTTAGTTCTATGTGCATTGTCCCAAGACTAGTTGATTGATGCATAACTTGATATTGCTTGTTTTAAACTATTATATCTAGTCAATCTTATGAACTTTAAAGGTGTCATATGCATTTATATTTGCTACTCTATTGAGGGACAAGCTGAATACTATTATGCTATGTTTTCTTTATGTGAAACAAACAAACGTCTTGCAAAGCATGTTATTCATGATTCTTTTGTTTGTGCCTTTTCATGTTGCATCATAGTTTCTTTGCTTATTGCTAGAACTTTGTCTTTCATGTTATGATTGAAGTACTATGATCACAGCTTTGAATGTTTTGTAAATACTTTGATCAAGTCTTTGGTGGTGCATGTCACCTCAAAAATTCTTCTTCTTTTTATCACTTACCTACTCGAGGACGAGCAGGAGTTAAGCTTGGGGATGTTGATACATTGCAAATGTATCTATAATTTTTGATGTTCCATGCTTGGTTTTATCCACTTTCTTTGTGTTTTGTTCCAACTTTGGAGTACTTTTCATATGATTTCTTGGACTAACCTATTAACAAGAGCCACAATGCCAGCTGCCTGTTTTCTGCTGTTTTTGGTTCCAGGAAAGCTAGAAAATGAATATTCTCGGAATTGGACGGGACAAAAGCCAAAGTGCCTTTTTTCTGGAAGGGATCAAGTGCTAGAATACGAGACGGAGAAGGGCCAGGGAGCCACCACACCACCTGGCCGCGCGGCTAGGCCCGGCCCACGCCAGGGGGTGGTGTGGCCGCTCCCGGCACCCCCTCGGCCTCTCCTTCCGCCTATATATTGCCCTCGGGACGAAAACCCTAAGTACCCGATCAAAAATCTACGAAGAGTGCAGAGTCAGCCGTCATCTCCATCCCTAGATCGGGAGGGATCTGAAGCTCTTCCCGGCACCCTGCCGGAGAGGGGAATTCACCCTGGAGGCCTTCTTCATCACCATGCAAGCCTCCGGTGTGATGCGTGAGTAGTTCATCCTTGGACTACGGATCCATGTAGTAGCTAGATGGCGGGTTCTCCTCCTTTGTGCTTTCATGTTTAGATCTTGTGAGCTCCCTTCATAATCAAGATCATCTATTTGTAATTCATACATGTTGTGTTTGCGGGGATCCGATGGATATTGAGATGCTATTTCAGATTGATTATTGATTCTATCATGTCTTTGTTATTTGTGATCTTGCATGCTTTCCGTTGTTAGTATCTATCTTGGCCAAGTAGATGCTAGCAACTCCAAGAGTTAGTATTTATGCTCGATAGTGGGTTCATGCCTCGTAACTGGGAAGTGATGAAATCTCTAGGGTACTAGATGTGCTGTTGCTACTAGGGAGAAAACAACAATCCTTTGTTCATAGAACAATCGTATTATTTACTTTACACGCAGTTCGTAAAGCAATAATCTTTTGCTTGCAACTTAATACTGGAGGGGGTTTGGATGATAACCTGAAGGTGGATTATTAGTCATAGATGCAGTTGGATGGCGGTCTATTTATTATGTTGTAATTCCCAATCAAGTCTCAAAGGAGTCAAGATGATTAGTATATGCATGTATTGCTTTCTCGGTGTTTGTCAATTGCCCCGCTGTAATTTGTTTACCCAGCATGTTATCTATCTAAGGAGAGCCACCTCTAGTGAACTATGGATCCCGGTCCTTTCTCTTTACATACAATCTACAACTGTTTACTGCTTTGTGTTTACTTTCTGAAACTTTTACTTCTTTCCATTCGATACATTTAATCCTTTGTTTTCCGCAAAACACGGTGAGATTGACAACCTCATCGCAAGTTGGGGACAAAGTTCTGTGGTTGTGTTGTGCAGGTCTCCACGTTGCTACTAGCACCGGTAGTGCACCCTGCCAAAGCTCAGCTAGTAACTCATTTGGGGTGTTTCCTTGCTCCAACTGGTTCGATTAAACCTTGGTTTCATAACTGAGGGAAAACTTGCTGCTGTGCTCATCATACCTTCCTCTTGGGGTTCCCAATGAGCTCTACGTCGAACCACGAGCACATCAACTATATGGATGAATTTTCAAGGTTTATTTGTTCTTTGTGATTCTTGTTGACTTTTCCAATGCATTCCAACTATAACTTGTTCCCTTGTGATAGTTGTGATGTATTTGTTGGTGTTTGAAGGTCATTGATGTTCAATAAGATAAATTTGAGCCTTTGGCCATGCTTTCTAGCAAAAATCTTATGGGGATTATTATGAATTTCGTTTGGATATCTTGTTCATTCTTGAGTATCCATTTTGTGTGTACATGTTTATTTGTGGATGTATATCTTGGTGATTGTTGTCTACCTAGAAACTTATACACATGATTATGGCTAAAATCTCTAGTTGATATCCTTTTGCTTTGGAGTCCACCTTGTACTCCTATTTATTCTTTGGTGGCTCCAAAAGTTTTGCTTTGAGTGATTAACCTTTTCATTTGCATCTTTTGGCACTCGTTGGTGTTAAGAAAGTTGATCTCTCATGACTTTGTGTTGTTATGTAAGTTTGGGGGAGCAAGGATACCATGTTTATGCACTTTGCATTCAAAGCAATTATTATATTTGGTGCATAAACCTTGGGGAGCTTTCCTAATCTACCTAAGAACACACATTTTATTTCTTGTTCTTGTTTGGTGTTTTGTTTGATTATGGGAAGTTAGGATTCCATAAATGTGCACTTTGTTGTGCATGAACCTTGGGCAGCTTCCTATTTTCATCTAAACACTCATTTGCTCTCATCATAATATCTTCTCTCTTGCTCATGCTCGTGGTTTAAATGATATAGAGGGAATGAGGATGCCATGTTTGTGCATATTGCATTCAAATGCAAAATTATAATTTGCGCACAAACCTTGGGGAGTCTCCTCATATTATTTAGATCACTCTCTTTTCAATCTTATCATAATATCTGTCTTTCTTTTGGTATCTTGCTTTTGTGAAGTGCTTCTTTCGATCTTTTGATTGCTTGCTTCATTCATTGATGCTTCTTCACCATTTTATTTATTTGCAATCTTTGGATCCTCATTTTAGTTTGATTTCCTCATGGTATTCATCATTGGATATGTGTATTTAATTCCACTCATATTATGAGAAATGCACACCATATGGAGGAACTGTCACTGAATTGGTCCTCTAAAGTTTTTCACCCATTTCGGCAATCGATGCCAATGGGGGAGAAGTTTTAGAGGGTTTTAAGGAATTTGGTTGTGTGTTGTGAGTTTTGTACTTAAACACTTGCCTCGTGTGCTTTGCATCTTAGTGTGTTGCATGGCATCTTGAATATATAGAGAAAACTCCACCACCGGTAATGGTTGGCAATATATGCAATGAAATTCAAGTTCATCCACACGTGCATAAATTGTGGGGGGAGTTTGCTCTATATTGTGGTTGTACTAACATCACATACTTGTGTTGTATTTGATGTTAGCACAACGTTTTGTTTGGTTAATTCCTTATATAAACCCTCTCAAAGGGATTGTCATCAATTACCAAAATGGGGGAGATTGAAAGTGCATGTGTGCCCCCATGTGTGGTTTTGGTAATTAATGACAATCTTTATGGACTTATGTTTGCATTGAGTTTTACCTGTAGGATTTGTCCATATGAATTGCTTGAACCATATGTTGGCTTCAAGGTTGGGAGAAGAAGAAAGTGAAGAAAATTAAGTGTTGACCATGGTTTCAATGAGTGATCCGAAGATTGGTCAAGTGAGAGTTGAGCCTATAGCAAGTGTGTCTTGAAGACTAAAGTTGGAGTGATATCTCTTATGTACCTTCAAGACACCAACATAATGAAGAAAGAAGAAATGATGTGCAAGTACAAGCTGAGCCATCTCGAAGAGATCATTTGCTTGAAGCTTGCCATCCTATGGTTATCATGGATATGGGAAGATGATATGCCCAAGAAAGAAGCTCTACCATAGTGGAGTATGGGAGAGCAATTTGCAAGTCTTCACCAAGCTAGTGCAATCAAGAAAGGTGTTCCATCTTGAGGTGGACAAGATCGCTATCGTCAAGCTCAAGTGGAACATGCTCAAGACAAAGGTATGTTCTTGATAGGGTTTCTTACTTACCTTTCTCAAGGTGTTAGTTGGGAGACCGGTTTATAGGATAGATAGCAGTACTATCAAGAGGGGCTCTCGAGTGAGTAACTTGATCATATCCTTCGGAGAGAGCTCAAACCTTTGCATACTTGGCATCATCCTTCTTGGTTGTTATTTGGATCTTATCCACGTGAGGTTCTTGAGCTTGTGGTAATATTCATAACAAGCTCTACTTTATCGAAAACGGATTTCATATACATTCTCTATTGCGTTTTTGATATTAGAGGTTTTACTAGTTTGTCTTTTAGAGATTAGTAAAACCTTCCATTATTTGGTTCTTATCCATGAGAGGATTTAGAGCTTGTGTTAATCTTCATGACAAGCCCAAGTTCATCGAAAACGGATTTCATATGCATTCTCTATTGCGTTTTCAATGTTGGAGGTTTTATCGGTTCGTCTTTTTGAGAGAGGTCAAACCTTTCGTCATTTGGTTCTATCCTTCCTTTCTGGACTATTATGGTTCCCTGCATGATCTTGTAGAGTTTGTTGTCCTCTTTAAAACAAGCCCAAGATCATCAAAATCGGAGTCCGGATGCAAACGTTATGGGTGTTTTTGTATTGCTGTTTTTGTCAGTTTTGCCTTGGCCGGAATGTCCGGCGTGAATAGGCCGGAATGTCCGGGCCGCACGCTCCAAGGCTGTAGCGGTTGGATTTTGGAGGACCTATATAAGGGGCCCTTCTTTCCCAATGTTTATAGAACCTTTCTTGCCAGTTTCCCCCTCCATTGTTGACCTTCTTAAGCTTGCTATCTCTCAATCCCTCCTATGATTCTTGCATATTCTTGAGGGATTTGAAAGAGGAGATCTAGATCTACAACCCCACCAATCAATCTCTCCTTTAAGTGAGGGGAACATCTTGGGATCTAAATCTTGAAGTCTTTTGTGGATTTTCTCCATTGTTCTTCCTCTCTTATTCCCCCATAAGCTTTGGTAGCTTTGGTGGAATTTGGGAGAGAAGGATTTGAGCACTTCTTGTGTTCTTGTTATTGCATTTGGTGCATCGGTTTGAGTTCTCGGTGAGGATTCGATTGGGTGAAAAGTTGAGAAGCTTTTTACTCTTGGGTTCATTGGAACCCTAGACGGTTTGGTGCTTTTTGCAGGTTTGTGGATTACTTGGGGTCTCCAATTAAGTTGTGGAGCTTTCCCCAAGCTTGTTTGTTGGGAGCGTCCAATTGAGTTGTGGAGAAGTGCCCCAACCTTGTGAGAGGTTCCGGATTGCCACCGACAAGTGCACCGATAGTGGAAGTGTGGATCGATCCCGTTGGGGTGAGATTCATAGGAGAACAAGAGAGGCCTTTTGTGGCACTGGTGGTTTGAAACCACCCCCTCTCCAAACGGGACGTACTCCATTGGGAGGAACTCGGTAAAACATCGTCGTCTCCGCTTGCCTCGGTTATCTCTATACCCGACTTATGCACCTTTCTTGGTGGTAGCCTTCGTGCTTGAAGTCTATATCTTGCTATGACATAGTTGTTTGTCTTGCTTAACATAAGTTGTTGGTGCACGTAGGTGAACCATAGTACGTCTCATATACTATCTTACGGAAGTATCTGTAATACTTTATCGATTTGAGTATGTTCATATACTATATCTAAGATACTTCCAAACAGTTCGGTGAAAAAAATGCAAGTGCACTCATAGTTTGCACTATATATGTAAAATACCGATATATTTATACGTAAAAAAAGAGTATGTGAAGAAAAATTACATACTAGCAAAAAATAGTAGATATACTTTCTAAATATTTTTATATACTTCATACTACGCGTACATACTTTCTGGTATGATAGATACTACCTAGATAGTATGAAACACACGTGGGTGTAACTACATCCGGGTGTAGTATGAATTGTCTATATATATATATATATATATGTTTTGTGCTTGTCAAAGTAAACGCTAGTTTTATTTCGCCTTTGTTAAGCCCATCTCGTAAAAGTTTTAAATCGCCTATTCAACACCCCCCTCTAGGCGACATATGTGTCCTTTCACCTTTGCTCTTACTGGCATGTTATAAGTTAGCTAATGTTAATTCTTAGTTGTCTGAAAAAATTGATAATTTCGGTCACCTGTAGTTGAACACTAATTAACTTGAAAGGGATAATTTTACGGTATCTTTTACCACTAGCCATTGATTTGTGGGGGCATTTTAGACGTTTCGTGTAAGTCATTTTTTTTTCATATAACAGTTTCTACTCCCTCCGTCCCAAAATAAGTGATATGAGTTTGTCTAAATTCGGATGTATCTAGACACGTTTTAATATATAGGTATATGCGAATCTAGACAAACTCAAGTCACTTATATTTTAGGATAGAGGGAGTACATTTTTCTGAGGTTGATTGAGGCCCAGTAAGCCCAAGATCGATGAAGCCCTTTTGAAGAGAACGATAGGAAATATTTCCGCCGCCACCGTGCACAAGATCGTTGCCGCCGGCCATGGCCAATTGAGTTTTCGTGTTTAAATCTCACTGTACTATCGGCTGCGCATTCATGTATCTTGAGGACCCCGGCTTGTATACTAAATCATCGATGCAATGCATCAATTGCTCTGAACTCTGAAGTACCATCATACAGTCAGAAAGATAATTAGGAAGCAGCACACCACGATAAAATCCCAAGATTCAGCGGCATAGCCGGCCGTACAGTTGAGAGGCGTGAGGTTTCCATTCAGTTGCGCTCCTACTCCGATGAATCTTGTACTAACACTCTTGTAGCGGTCTAGGATTTGGTGCTATAGCTCTAGAATTTGACTCAGATATGTTTGTCAAAATTAAAATTGTAATTCTTGGCAGAGTTAATAGCTGTGAATTGTGCAAAAAGAATGGCGTTTGTTTCTTCCCTCGTTCCTGGTGCTATCATGTACTATCCTGAGTGGACCGAGACTTAGCAGCGACCTTGCATCATGGGGTGCGTGGAGGTCGAGTTCGTCTTAGAAGACCACCAGATCACGGCGATGCGGTGGCGGAACTAATGTTATTTGCGAATCTGAGATGGGCTCTGTTGGGCTCGGGATTATTTACGTCTATGTACATGGATTGTTAGTTCTGAACAAAAAAAAATGATTTATCGCAGTGATTTCCCAATTTTGCCCATGGTGGTAGCACTAGTACAATTTGCACTAGTCACGTTTTCATCACTAGTATAAAATGATATGGTCCGTTGGATGCACTAAAATAGATGGCTTATATTGATTTCACCTATTACTGTACACGGGACTAGACAAAAAGGCCCTTAGTTGGTCAGCGGTGTCCCATCGAAGCTTTGCACTTGGCGGGTACGGGCCACCTATACTTGCCCCTGCTCTTCTCCGATTGTGCCAGGCTCGTGTAGTTCTTCCATACAGCGGCCACATTCCTCAGGTCGTGCACCTTGTTCTCGAGCCCGATGCAGCAGTTGGCGTGCATCGTGCAGACCCTGTCCATCTCGCCGTGGAACTGGCAGAAGCCATCGAAGAGCGTGGTCTCGAGGAACACCAGCTTGATCTGCAGCTCGCCGGTGGCGAGCTCCACCTTGATCTCGTCGAAGATGGCCTGGTCGTGGGTCGGCGGGAACCGCGATCTCGCCGCTTGCCAGCGCCTTAGCATCTCAACCGTACGATTCGTGGACTTGACGTAGTAGAAGCCGGTGTTGGGCGCGTTGGTCAGGGCCTCGGCGTTGCCGTTGAAACGGTCGGTTGAGACGGCCATGTCGGCGTGGAGATTGATGTGCCGGAACGGGTTGCGCAGCCACATGATATCCACATCCTGCAAATCAGTATTCTCTGAGCATTAGAATACGACACTTTTTTTTTTTTGGTGTGGAAATATTGAAACGTGTGGAGTAGGAAATTAATTAAAAGGGAGCATGCGATTTCTTAGTCTTCTTTGGAATTGTCATTGCCCGGTCAACGATTTTGAAATTTTGATTTTCCATCTAATGGTTAGCAAGGCAGTTGCTAATGCTAGACATATGAAGTTTGTGTGATTATCGATTAACAAGATCTGAAGCGTCTTATAAATAGAAATCCACATGAAAAAATCTAAGGGTCATGCATGCATGCTTGCAGGTAGAGAGCTTACGGTGAAGAGATAGTTGTAGCCAAGCTCGAGGACCCGCTGCTGCAGGGAGAGCTTGGCCCAGACGAGCTCGAGGTAGCTCTTGGTCATGAAGCGGTTGGCGGCGGTGACGTTGGCGGACGTGACTTCGAGGAGGTAGCAGTGCGGGTGCACGGCCTCGCAGCGGGCCAAGGCGCCGGCGTCCACGGCGACGATGAGCGTGTGGTTGAGGAGGTGCGCGGTGTCCTCGCCGTTCTTGAAGCCCTCGCGGAAGAGGTCGAGGAGGGAGCCCGGCTCCGCCCACGCCTCGTTCACCGACGTGATGATCACCGTGCCGTCGTCGGTGGCCACCTTCGGCAGCAGCTCCGCCAGCCCTGGGAACGATCTCTCCTCCTGTGTACGTATGTACATGGCCCAAGAATGTTAAGGACTTTCAGACGTGTCAACACACCGCTAATTGTGTTTATGTGCCGTGACGATGAGCTAATCAATCGAGCCTAACCTTTTCGCCGGCCGAGCCGTCGCCGGAGATGTTCGCGTGTTGATGAGCTGAGCCATTCCCCAAGCTCGAGATGCTTGCGAGCTTCTCGCCGACCCGGTCGGAGGCGAGGAAGAAGAGCAGCAGGGTGGGGAGGAGGGCCCCGAGGAGGAACGACACCGAGTGGCTGACGCCGCTGTGCTGCTTGCTCAGGCTCAGGCTGCCGGCCACCATGTTGATCGCCGACGTCTCGACCGCACCAAATGCTCAGAGGTACGTAGCGGCGGCGTGAGTCAAAATGGGAACTACGTACGTACAAGGCGGTGCAACTACCCGGCCAGCCGGTGAGTACTTAAACACAGCAGGAAACCTTGGGTGTTGATCTCTTCAAACGACGACCCAATATATGCCTGTTTCCTTCAGGCTACGTACTGCCACTTGGTCGGCCTATACTTTTCAACCAAGGAGAAATATCAGTTACCTACGTGCTTCCTTTTGTTCAACCCCTCTCGCTATCGAAACGTCTTCAGTAGCTCGGTCAGTCTCCGTACCGTATTCGCGGTTGCTTCCCAAGTTAAAACTTGAAAACTAACTCGTTTTTTTCTGTTGTAACCTTGAGCTAGCTAGAGGCTTGGAGAGTCAAAGTCTAGTAGTCAATCAACTTATACAGATTTACACCCAAAAAAAATCAACTTATACAGATTTTTTTTGAAGTGTGCTACCGCGGGCGTGCGCCAGCGCGACTCCACACCAGGCCATAGGATCGAGATCAAACGATGGAAGAAAAAACACAAAAACACCTAGAAAAAATAAAAATGCTACGGAAAAAATAAAAATAGTCCTGACAACTTATGTTTGTGTATGTTCCGAGAGACTACGGAGCACATGTTCTTTCTTAGATTTTGGGTTTTTTTTTTGTCTAAAGGCAACAACTAGCATGGCGATTCTCGCGTGCACGGCATATAGCGTGCACTGACCCACCCTCTCTCCTGCAGCTTTATGGAAAGATGTGCTAGATTATTATTTCCTACTAGATGATACCCCGTACGTTGCGGCAGGATAAATTGCTAAAACTATTGCTTCATTTTCAAAGAACCGCTCCCAAATAATTAGCAAAAATATAATATAAAGGATGTATACATATGATTGCTCGTGCAAAGAAAAATTATGATCATTTTGACAGAAACCATGTACAGTAAACTGCTGGATGAAATATACATGGCCCCAATAGAATCAAGGTGTCATAAATCTGTAAAACTAAAAATAGGGAGTAAATGAATGTTACTCCAAATGAACCTCACACACTTCTGTTTGTAGGGCACTTTCATGAGGGTGTGCATCTTTCTCGTGAGACCGTTGTTGTGAGAAAACAAAATAAGAACATGTAGCGCATTACAGATTGTTACTCACACCATCTCATTTCTTTGCATTTAGGTGAAATCACTTGAACAACCAATGAGTGCAATAGACTCTAGCACTGAATTTTAGATGTTTCAAATACTTATCCAATAAAAAGAATCAGAGATAAAAAAATTCAGGGAAATCCCAACTTCATCATCTAATTGATATGAGTTTGCCTCCGGCCAGCTCCAATCTGACATTGGTAGAAAGGGGAATCACAAAGGAATATGACAAGGACTTACAGATAATGAGTAGATAATCAATATGGTCAAGCTGAGAAACCTGGTGCAGTCGGTTTATCCCATTTGCAAATGTAGACGGAGGAGATGGCTTTCACTAACAAAACAGACTGTCGGAGACTGATTATCGCATATTAATCAGAATGGGAGAAGTAAGAACATCAGTATAGGTGAGGGGCCATAGTACATGATTTGGATGGAAGCACACCCATATATCGTTATCAGGTCAATAATTTCTGCAAGGAAGAACATAAACACTGGATTCACTTCAAGCAGTGATTGAAGGAGTGAAAAGCAATATACTGCAGAACAACCTTTGTTTGATCATCTAAAGAACATTGTATGAACAAAGAAAATTTAAAATAAGATAGTTTGATGATGTTGTATAAGAAAACTGAAGTTAATTTATTTTGCTTCGTTTACTCATCTGCAAAACTAATTAAATATAAGAATTATTTGTTAGATTGGTCCATCCGCTCTAATCCGAGGACGGAAAATAAAAGGTAGCATTTTGAAGCAGCATTTTAACTTGTGAGTACTATTTTCCCTCCACACTCAGATAAAAAGGAGAGGAGCAATTATATGTCAGAATGATAATATTTACCCAAGATCTAAAAACACAAACCTTCGGTGGTCACACATTTCAATATCTAGCAAACCTGAACATACTGAATGTAAAAAAATTCTTGCTCCTTTATATGAAGTTCAGTTTTGGTATCCAGCTGAACCGAATAGAGCAGATAATTTAAAATCAAGATCAAATACAGTAAAAAAAGTCAAAATGCTTGTAGTAGTGCGTTGAAATTGATGCCCAAGAAACAAAATGTTGGGGTGAGAGGAGGAGATAGACACACAACCTCCCACGCTCCTGCCTGCGGTGAACCTTCGAAGATAGTTTCAATCGACAGATATGCAGCGGAAATAAAACAACGAGCACATGCACAGGTGACACAAGGATTTACGTGGAAAAACCTCCTCAAGGTGAGGAGGAAAAAACCACGGGTGCGGACCAACCGGTCCACGCGAGCTTCACTATGAGCAACCTGGGTACAGAGTCTTATCTAGAACATCTAGAGATATACAACACACTCAGCATGTTGTCAACCGGCAACAACAACAACAACAACCACTTGAGAGAAAGATTACAGCAAAGCAGAGTATCTTAGTTTCTGTCCCCTTCGGTAATTAGCAAACTGCTCTTAAACCGCAGATCCAATCAGCACCAAACTTGGTAGACAAGCTGACATACGAGTACCCAACATACACACCAAATTTCAGGTCAATCGGACACAGTTTGCCTGCCCAAACTGTTTGTCTACCAAAACTGCTCTGTGCTGAAACTGCAGCAGTCCGAACTGAATAAACCGCTTCCAAATCTGAAGCTACACTGACCCAGACCTCAAAACAGCTAACCAGATCGAAATACTCAAAGCAAGGAACGAGCTCACCAAGTTTAGAGTCAATCCAAGCACCCTTGAGCCTCCAAACACCAGCTTGAAGACATACCGGTCAGATCTCAGAAATCTGGACAGAAATCGCCTCTCCTTCTTCTTCCTCTCTTCTCACTAGGTGGTGGTGTTCTTGTGTGTTCTCTCACCCTCTCACAGCAGTCAGGATGGCTTGCTTCTCTCACTTGCTCACTTTGCTCCCTCACAGCCACCAAGGGTGGCTAGGGTTTTCTTTTATACTCCTCTCTCAAGGAGCACCTCAGCCGTTAGATATGAACATCGATCAACGGTTGAAACGTGTTGGACTTCACGGGCTGATGTTGGGCTGCCAACACACCTCCATGTGGAGGGACCTGGCCCAACACAAAAATGGAAGAGGCACATCCCATCACCATGTAATCCTTGCTAACTACTTATAGAACACTTAAGAAGGGAATACTAAATGACCGGTAGCTGGAACTTATCCAATATGGAGAGTTGATCACCAGTGGCCGGGGCAGATTGATGGGCGTTGTCTTCAAGACTCTGCTGCTGCTCCCGAATCGCCAAGACAAAGAATCACCAGGATGGTTGGCATGCACTTCCAGAGCCAGCACACCAGGAGCCCCGCCGACAGGGCTATTTGGATGGCATGGTAAATCGCCGTCAAGGTCGATGCAGCAGGTCTATGAATCAGAACGCACAATTGAGATTGAGAGAACCAGCGTATCAGAACTCAGCCATGACGACACCAGCCATGCTTGGACTCATGGGAAGAGAGCAAGAGGATATTCCGCGATGTGCTAGGCAAGAAATCTCGGTCGAGCATGAGGAATTTATGGGAGGAGTTGGGGAATGGAGGGGAGAAGGCGTCACCGATTGGCTATGCCTCCATCAATTTATTGTGCAGCCGTTACTCATAGTAATCACCGGGGAGAGGAAGAGAGGGGGTTGCGGTGAACATTGATTGAAAGGAGTCCATTGTCAGTCGATCTAGATTCTGCTCGATGGAGAAGAGGAACGATTCTTCTGAACTGGTTGCTTCTATTGTTGATGGCCTGAATAATGGCTTCTAGTATATGTCGCGTTAACCACACCAAACCAGAATTGTCACGTAAATGAATAAAAAAAATTGGACTGATGTTGCTGATGTGGCATGTGGTGAGGTGGATAGGCTGCATGTTGAGATAAATAGTTAGTGGAGATGAACTATTTAGTTATTATAGATTACTTTTAGTTCTGAAGTTTAAAACAATTGCAGAATTTGAACTACAATTCCAATTTGAAAAATGTTTGCATATTTGAGTTCCTAATGAAGAGAGCTTCAAAATAAGACTAATATTGAATATATTTTACCAATATTTAAATATCAACTTTTAAAACATGATGAAACGTTCACAAACTATATGAAATACGGTGATCTTTTATTGTAGAAACGGTCTGTTTCATTGTGTTTCAAACTCCGTTCATCATAGTTAGAAAATCTTTGACAAATTCCTTCGAGGTCAAATAATAAAATATCTAAATGAAAAATAAGAAAAACAATACTGAATTTTGTGTTCAGAATCTAAATGAAACACATAGTCGTGCATGAAAATAATAGTGGCCGCAATCGGGAGACAAGGTATTTTAATGTTGTTTCGTTGGATTTCATTAGGTTTTAAATTGATTATTGCATTTAATTGTGTTTGAGAATTCAGATTTTGAATTTCGTTAAAACAAAACCTATTTTGAGCTTGTTTAAAATATATCGTCGAAATATATACACCTGTCCAAACGGATTTTTAATCCAACATTTATTTTAAAGCATATTGACCTTTTAAATTAAACAACAGAAAGCAAAAAGTTCTATGCGGAGTAAAAAGATTCTTGCATGCAAACTTTGAGACCAAAAGAATAAAATAGACATTAATTAAAAACACACAATAGGAGAGAGAGCGGTTGATACAAATCTCAGCACCAATAAACGGCTCCGGCGTGCACGACAAGTTGCATTTCCGAACAACTCATACAAATTGATCAATAGGCCGCGCGGCGCCGGCTGGCCGGATCAGGAGCCTGTGGCCCTCTTGTCCGGAGTCCCGCGCTTGGCCGGGACACGCCACCCGAAGCTCTTGCCGGAGGCCTTCGACTTCTTCCTCTCCGCCGGCGTCATCACCGTGTAGTTCTTCCACTGCCCGAGCACGTCTCGGAGGTCGTGCAGCTTGTTCCCCAGGCCGACGCAGCAGTTGGCGTGCATGGTGCACGCCCTCTCCATGTCGTTGCGGAACAGCTGGCAGAAGCCGCCGAAGCGGGCCGTGTCGAGGAACTGGAACCGCACCCGCAGGTCCCCGTCGGCGGCGGCCAGCTCGTGCTTGATGTGGTTGAAGACGGTCTGCTCGTGGCCCCTGGGGAACCGCCACCGCGCCGCCCGCCACCGCCGCATCATCTCCACCGTCCGCCCCGTCGCCTTCACGTAGTAGAACCCCGTGTTGGGCGAGTTGTGGTCGAGTGCGTCGGCGTCGCCCGAGTAGATGTCGCACGACACCGCCATGTCCGCGTGCAGGCCGATGTGCCGGAACGGGTCCCGGAACCACACGATGTCCACGTCAGAGAAGAGGAAGTTGTAGCCGAGCTGGAGGACGCGCTCCTGGAGCTCGAGCTTGGCCCACACGAGCTCCACGTAGGCGTCGCTCATGTAGTTGCTGGCAGAGCTCAGGTTCATGGATGTCGTTGTCTGGAGAAGGTAGCAGAACGGGTGCACGCGCCGGCAGTGGCGGTACGCCGCGGCGTCGACGGCGACGACGAGGAGGTGGTCGAGCAGGTGGTGGATCTTCTCGCCGGCGTAGAAGCTCTCGCGGAAGAGGTCGAGCAGGGAGCCGGGACGCGCGAACGCCTCGTTCACTGACGTGATGATCACCGTCCGGTCGTCCGTGGCAACCTTGGGCAGAAGCTCCGCTAAACCTGCGAATTTGGACTGGGGCGTGCAGTTCAAATCGTCGTGTCAATAATAAATGCTGTATTCCTTACTCACTTAGTGTTTCCATTAATTGTTATAAGTCCATTTGAACATCCTAATGAAATTTTAGGTCCCCTCAAATCCCCGAATATTTTGATGTAACTATTTTCTTTGAACTGTACAGCAGGGCAAAACACTGGTGCGATTTTACTATTTATATACAAAGGACAAAATACAGAGAGGAAACAGTACAAGATGTACATTGTTTATTTATTTTGATGGATTTTCCTATTTATAAAGGCATATTTATTAGTTCTAAATGAGAATATCTTATAGATCTGAGCCAACCAAACTTTATCGTACTGATTAGCCTCAAGACTTGATTTGCGTACATTTATGTTTACAAGACGGAAAAAAATACTCCCTCCAATTCGATTTAATTGCCGTAGGTTTATACAATTTGCCAAAACCCGCGATAATTAAATCAGATTGAAGGTTGTACTAGGTTTGCTTTTGAAGTGTTTGTTTCAAATATGAAATTAATGGAAGACATGTCATCCTGGTTCTTGAATAAAAGATGCTAGAGCTGACGGCGTCGACCGAGAACTAAATGAACAAGCCTAGTTGTGATGACTAATTTCTAAAATCTAACCGGAACGTTTTTATCAGCAATTATGCCTGATGAATAAAAACTCGGCGTCCTAATCTGAATAAATACATTCCTTAAAAGAAATAGCAAAGTGAGAAGGTGGGATTCAATCATGTGGGAGAACACCACAATGACATACGTGGTTTTCGCAATGAAATGGAAACCAAAGGAAGTGTACATCACCATACCTAGCCAAAGGATAGGAAGCAATATACCTCGTTAGGTGTTGTTGCCGACGAGACACTGCCATCTTGTCCACCGGCGACCACCCCCGGTTGACGAGCATGAATAGCAGGAGGAAAGCAAGAGTGGCTGCAAGCCACAGCTTGAAAAGGCGGTGGAAGCTCCCGTTATGGAACTCCATGGTGATGTGCACCACGAAAACGAACTTCTGAGTCCGTGAGATATCTAAAATTGCAGTGTATTTATAGCGGACAACTATGGGCTATATTGTGGTATGCAGCTATCGCAAGCAGGGATTAATTACATTGAAGCACTGAGTTAGTGGCTACTTGGGAGTATCTGCATGCGAAAATTGTAATTATTACCTTCTAAAGATTGTAAGCATTGCAGCATGAGGATTTTGGTATTTGTAGCTCTATATGGATTTTGTGGGTGCGAGGGGACCGCCCCTGCCGCCTCCCTCCACCCCACCCCCAAACTCCGTGGGGATTGTAAGATGATAGAAGCACTGACCTAAATACCATTGCCTTTCCCCTTCAAACTTGTGGTTACCTCGGCACGCCTTTCACGTCTTCCTGCCCCGCGATAACCCCTACAATTTATCTTGGGTGTTGGGACCGTTGTCGCAAGACTAAGGCCAATCACACAATTTTGCCTTCTTACCATATTAACCATGTTAGGGAAGGGGGAGAGGGGCATAGGGGGAGGGAGGTAGCCAAGGGTTTGGAGAGTATCTAAGTTGTGAATGACATCTCGTCCCTGTCGGGTACCTTATTTATAGTGGCTATGAAAAACATGTACAAAAGTACCCCTATAATGGTGCTACAATCAGAGGGGCATTTAAGACATTTCATCTTACCATCCTATTCTCCAGTGATCCTCGGAGAATTTGTCGTGATTTTGTGATAGAGTTTGTGATGTGTCGTGATGGCATCCTAGCCCTAGAAATCTTGAAGTGAGATCTAAAGGATCATTGATGCCTAACTATACATTGTGTAGCTCTTCACTTTGGTGGTAGGTCTTTCGCCACCACAAAACACTCATCATCCAAAAATTATATTTATTTTTAGCCAAATAGAGATATTATAGATATCTTGCTTCCCTGACCGCCACTTCCTCGGAGGATAATACTATTGAGGAACCATCATGACAATTTTAGAGGTATGAAACCAAGAAGTGAGGGGATGGAGTGTGAGATGTTACTCCATGAGCTTGATTCATCCCTGATCACGAGTGTTCGGGTATTAGCATGTATATGAAATCCTTGTATAGAAAGTTGTATAACCACCGATTTTGAACTATAAAGGTTTAGTGGGATAGATAGGAATGAGTCTATCACTTCTAATCATATGATGTATATCCTCTGGTGGTCTGTTGGAAAACTGGCTATTTAACATGAATGATGGACCCTTTAAAGCATGTATCACTCTAACAAAAAACATCACATGTTGTCAGCTCTAGCCTCCTAATACATCTAGCGATCCTTTCTAAAACCCTTCCCATGGCGTCTTCCCCGTCGTCTGTCGCGTTAAACTACCTCTTATGCAAGCAAAGGTGATGCTTTCCCTCCGTGTTTCCCACACGAAGGGTTCCTCGATGGAACCTAGCCCACATCGGTAAAGGAGATCATAGTCAAGTACAATGACAATGAGTAGAAGAATCCAAACTCGGAGTATGCTCTCTCGGTATTGAAGGGAATATGCCCGAGAGGCAATAATAAAGTGGTTATTATCTTATTTCATGTTTATGATAAATGTTTATTTTGCATGCTATAATTGTATTGATCGGAAACATCAATACATGTGTGTTTAATAAACAAAAAGGGTTCCTAGTTATGCCTCTTTTATAGACTAGCTTGTTGATTAACAAGATGATCAAGGTTTCCTGATCATGGACATTGGATGTTGTTAATAACAAGGTCACAACATTGGTAGAATGATGTGATGAACATTCATCCGAAGTATAGCATTACGATCAAAGTCATTATGTTTATATTGCTATAACATCATGCGAAGTAATCTTTATCCTTAGACCATAAGATCATGTTAATTGCTAACACCGGAAGAGTATCTTGATAACATCAAACGTCACACCGTAACAGGGTGACTATAAAGATGGGTTCAGTGCTACGAAGGTGTTATGTTGAGGCTCATGGATCAAGAGTGGAATTTTTCAATCCCGATGACGGATAGATATACTCTGGGCCCTCTCGGCGATATCACATTAAGATAGCTTGCAAGCAAGTGATGTGATCACTAGAATGTTATATCACGGGAACGAGAAAAGAGTGCATATCGGTAACGAGATCAAACTAGGTATGGAGATACCGATGATCGAATCTCGAACATGTAATATATCGCGAGACAAAGGGATTTAGTTACTAGCGTTAAAGGTTCTCATGATCACAGAAGTCATCGTTGAATGTGTAGGAGTCAGTATGGATCTCCAAGTCCTGCTTCTGATTATTGATCTGAGAGGGGTCTCGATCATGTATGCATTGTTCGTGAACCGTAGGATGACACACTTAAGGGATACCGACACCATTTGGAGCAAATATGTTTCAGATAAAGATTTAAGAAAGCGCTGGAATTATTTCAATAGACACCGAAACTGTTTCGGGTGAAATTGCTGAAATTGGTTCTGCATGTAATATTGAAATGTTGTAGGGGGTTTTATGTGAATGTTTGTTAATTAAAGTAATTAACAAAATTCTGAATAAAAACAATAAGAGAGTTTTATTAAATGCGAGAGCATTAAATTTGGAGAAATTTAATGCATTTAAAGTGGAGACTTTAAAAGGGAATGTGAAGAGGCATTTTAATGTGGAAGGGTGGTAACATGAATGGAGGAGGTGAAGAGGCACCTCCTCCATGCGCCGGCCATGAAGGAGGGGCACCCCCTCCTCCTATAAAAGGCCACCCTCTCCTCACTTCTCACTCACACCTCCTTGTGAAGGATCTCTCTCCTCCTCTAGTATTATTTCCCCATGGTCTCGGATTAGCAAGATACATGTTCCCGGTGGCTTTATCTGGAAAGGAGTTGCTGCTTCCGCTGGTTTTCTCGAGCGAGGGATGGAGGTTGTCGGGGTACTGGACGTGTGTGCGATCACGGATGCACCGCTGCTTTGCGGTGCTGGACTTGGTGGTGCCGGAGCTGGATCTGATGGACGGCCGGAGCCGACCGCCGACTTCATCACGATCTTGAGATCGGCAAGTGTACGACTACATCAACCACGAGTTCCTACTCATTAACAAAACTCGTTGTCTTCGAGGGTAAGTTCTCATTGGATGTATGTCCACCCGTTACTCTGTACCTAGTAGATAGATCTTGGCGTGTAGTTCACACCGTAGGAAAATTTTTGTTTTCTATGCTGCGGACCCAACAGTGGTATCAGAGCCTGATCTATGCGTAGGTGCTTTGCACGGATAGTACACGTATGTTTATATGTGGGCGATGATGATCATGTTATTGCATCTTCTATGTATTTTGGATATTGGTGGCATAGTGGGATGAAACGGCCCGGACCAACCTTACATGTCATCGTACATGAGACCAGTTCCACGACTAACATGCAACTAGTTTTGCATAAGTGGTTGACGGGTGTCTGTCTCTTCTACTATAGTCAATATCTGATTTACAACGAGTTGCTAATAATTTGGTTATCCTCGTTGTGGTTCATGTTCGTAGGTAAGAACGGTTCTATCTCCAAAATCCCTAAGCCACGTAAAACTTGCAATTGATAAATTAGAGGCGTCTAGTTTAGATCGTTGTTGGGCTAGTGTCTTGATATAGTATTGTTATAAGTAGATGTATGATAGATACTCTTACAACACACTCAACGTGTAAGTTCCATAGACTTTGGCCTTACACACAAAGGAATGATAGAGATCATACCACGATGCAAGTGATAGAGATCAAATGCATGGACCATATCATCTCACTTTACACATTAGATGTTAGCATCTTATACTGCTAGTTTGGCGCTTTCTGTAGCATTATAAGATGATCCCTTATTTAGATATCAAGATAAAAATGTGTTCTTCCTTAAGTATGCACCGTTTTGTGAATCGTGTTTCGAGACATCACGTGATGATCGGGTGTACTCGACTCTACGCTTTCATACAAACGGGTGTAAGACAGTTTTACACATGTGAGTACTAAGGTTCTTAATTGGCGAGCCTAGCATGTACAGACATGGCCTCGGAACACGGACCGAAAGGTTAAGCATAAGTCATATAGTTGATATGATGCCCATATAGATGCTCGCCTTTGAAGCTACATCAACTCATGTGATGATCGGACTTGGTGTAGTGGATTTGGTTCATGTAATCACCAAAAAGGCACGAGGGATGTCGTTTTTGAGTGGGAGTTCATTTCTAATTTGGATTAGTTGAACTAAATTTGTCATAAACTAAATCGAAGTGAATTTGCATAATTTGTTATAGTCATTGGCATCTGTTCACTACCTTATGCTTAGTTTCAATTGAAATAATAGAATTCTAGATATTTACTTTACGAACTGGTATCGTATTGTTTTGAATGTCAATTTAAAGTTTAGAAGTCGTATTGCAAACTTTCAGCAAACTCTATTTACTCCATGAAGTTTAATAAGTAGTATTAAATCAAGTGTAAGAATTCTAATGTTAGTATCTAAAGTATCATGTTTGCCTCCATGATTATTGATATTCAAAAGTTGTTTTAATATCAAGATTATATTGGAGCTCAAAATTGTTTCAGAAACCATCATGTGTGAAAGATATTGTGATATCCGAAACAATGTTTTTGGTTGCATTATGATAGAGTATAATTTAGCAAAATACATGTGCTCATATTGTATGAGAATTTGTAAAGGTTGGAGACGCTAGGCGTCCTAATCTACCAAAAAGGTTTGGGGAACTGATATTATACTCGCGATTCTTCCTTATAGGCTATAGTATCTTGATCATGAAAGTTGTCATGATAAGGATGAATAGAAGATGTAAGTAAAATGTTTACTACACTAATAGATTACTAAAGAATGGATTTTTGAAAGAATGCCAAACATTTGATGATGGTGATCCACTTCAAAGTGCAAGTCCAAAGGTATTAGTATTGGACTATATACAAGCTTTGTACCATGTGTTATGTTGATGACACCACTATTGATGTTGATAGATTCTTTTAAAAGAAAAGGAATTGCTGAAAGAGAATCTATAAAATATTTGGCAGAAAAGAAAAAGTTGGAAATGTCCAGCTTGGGTATATAGAAGATATACATGTTATGGTTGTATTCCTTGCTTATTAAACAATGTGGTTCTTGGATATTGGATACCGAATTGGTTGGTATGAAGTGTCATACAGGACAACGCAATTCATGAACTGCAATGGCCTAAGTAACTAGCAAGAGAATAAGTGATGATGATCATCGAAAACAAATAAAGTGTTATTATGCTTTTCGTTGACGTCAAACCTAGCCTTCAAGATTTGTTTTAATAATTGTTATTTTGTTACGGTATTACGAGAATAATGGTTGTTCAAATAATTACCGTATTCCATAAAGGATGGATGAACTTTTATAAGTCTAGTGGGAGAAATCACATCCAGAAACATTATTGCTAAAATGTCGCAAGACAAATGATTAAAAGATCACTTATGAAGTGACATCGCTGTTTAAATTATATTGGAAAGAAAACATGAAGAAACTCCATTTTGATGGATTTTTGGAGTCTTTGATTTTGATCAATTGACGCATGTGAGACTTTCCTCGAGATAATTGAAACTTCATCCATAGGCCAGAGAGGAACGGATGACTAGCTTATTGGAAATTGTGCATGCTGATGTGCATAGTCCACTATGTGTAGCCATATGCGATGGATCTTTTTGCTTCATATGCTTTCTTCGAAAATTTGAGTAAATATATCTGTATATTTACTTAATAAGGAAGAAGTATGAAACATTTGAAAGTTGTTCAAAGACTTTCAAGATGAAGTGAAAAATCATTGTAACAAGAAAATAAAAGAGTTTATGATTTGATCATAAAGGAAAATATTTGAGTTACATGTTTAGCAAAACACCTAAGATTTGAGGAATTGTTCCATGATTTGTGTTTCCCGATAAACCATAGGAGTATGGCATATTCTAGAGATGAAATCAAACCATGTTTGACATGGTAAGATCAAAGGTGTCATTTATAAAACTGCCATTATGTTTTAAGGATTAAAGCTTTAGAGACTACCGCTTTTACACTGAAAAGAGCACCATCGTGATCCGTTGAAATGACACCATATGAGTTATGGTTTGGGATAAAACCCGAATTGTCTTTTCTTAAATTTTGGTATGCTATGCATAATTAAAATGTTTACAGCCAAATTCGGATAAGCACATCTTTGTAGGTTATCCCAAAGAATTTGTTGGGAATTTCTCCATAACACCGAGGACAAAAGAGTTTGTTATTTGGAACGTCAAGTTTCTTGAGAAGGAATATTTCACGAAAAGTTAAGTGGGAGTACAATAGAACTTTGATAAGGTTGTTGAACCTTAGCTATATGTGCTAAGTAGCGCAGCGTTGGAAAGTCTCCCGGTGGCGGCCATAATGCTCATGGCTCCCGTGATTACAAAAGGTGTGATCTCGGAGATTAGAGTTCCTATAGAACCGTGTGGGTATGTAAGAATCAAATAGTAAGATTTGATAAGAAAGTCGTTATTATTTTGACAATGATGAACCGACTACATGCAAAGAAGCGATAATGGGCCCTAACTCCATAAAATGACTAGAAGTCATAGAATCCGTGATAGTATCCATACACGAGAAATCAAGTTTCTGAACTTGGAAGACCCTCCGGAAAGGCGTGAAGCCTATTGGTCATGTTTGGATCTATAAAGAAATAAGACATGGATGTTTAACATCTATGAAATAGTCGACATGTCGGAAACAAGTTTATGGCAATGTTCAAGGAGTTGACTATGACAAGATTTGATCTTTCATAGCGATATATAGTCTTGACGGATTAATGTAGCAACCACTACATATAATTTGGTATATGGTAGTTGAATAAACAAAACAAGGTTCTTCTAATAGAACGGTTACCTAGGACATGTACATGACATGGTCCGAAGGGTTTTGTTAATTCAAATATTGGAGATATGCCCAAGAGGCAATAATAAGAGTGGTTATTATTATATCTTTGTGTTTATGATGAATGTTTACATCCCATGCTATAATTGTATTATAAGGAAACACTAATACATGTGTGTTTTGTAAACATAAAAGAGTCCCTAGTAAGCCTCTTGTGGAACTAGCTTGTTGATTGAATGATGATCATGGACATTGGATGTCATTAATAACAAGGTTATATCATTAGGAGAATGATGTGATGGACGCACACCCAAGCGTAGCATAAGATCAAGTCATTAAGTTCGTATTGCTGTAAGCTTTCAAATGCATAGTAACCTAATCCTTCGACCATGAGGTTATGTTAATCACCATCACCGGATGGGTACTTTGATGACATCAAACATCGCTCAGAATCGGGTGGTTATAAAGGTGTCATTGGGTATTCTGAAAGTATGTGTTGAAGCGCATGAACCAAGATTGGGATTTGTCCATCCATATGACGGATAGATATGCTCTGGGCCCTCTCGGTGGAATGTCATCTAGTTAGCTTGCAAGCATGTGACTAGGTCACAAGGGATGACATAACATGGAATGAGTAAAGAGTACTTATCAGTAACAAGGTAGAACTAGGTATGGAGATACCGACGATCAAACTTCGGATAAGTAGAATATCGCGTGACAAAGGGAATTGGTTTCGTATGTTAATGGTTCTATCGATCACGAAGTCATCGTTGAGTATGTGGGAGCCGTTATGGATCTCCGATCCCGCTAATGGTTATTGATCGGAGATGTGTCTCCATCATGTCTACATGTTCACGAACCGTAGGGTGACACACTTAAGGTTCGAAGTTGTTTTAAGTAGATATGGAATGTGCGTTGGAAACCGAATGTTGTTCGGAGTCTCGAATTGGATCCGGGACATCACGAGGAGATCCGGAATGGTCCGGAGAATAAGATTCATATATTGGGGATCATTTTCTAAGTTAGGAAATATTCTGGAGTGTTTGTATGGAGATTCTAGAAGGTTTCGGAATGTTCTGGAAGGTTCTAGAAGAGTTTTTGGTGTTTGCTTGAAAACCAAGAAAGGGTCAAAGGAAACCTTGTGGGGCGAGACACGGATTCGTGGGGGAGGAGGACTCCTCCCCCCTTCCCAACCCGCCGGCCATGGAGGGGAGTCCTACTAGGACTCCCCCTCCCATATCGCGCCTCCCTCCTTTAAATAGAAGGGAGGGGGCGCCCCCTCCTAGACCTCTCCCATAACAATCCCTAGCCACGCCTCTCTCTCTACCTTCGCTGCTCTGCTCGGCTTGCGAAGCCTGCTTCTCTCCACCACCACCACCACACCGTCATGCGGGATTCCGTGGAGAAGATCTACTACCTCATGCTCCATTGGAGCAGGAGAGGAAGGTCTGCCGACTCACGACGCAGGATCGAGACTACAGGCCGGAAGCCTTGCGCCGGAAGGATCGTCCACACGATCTTGAGATCGGCAAGTGATCGACTACATCAACCCCGAGATCTAATCTCGTAACGCTTTCGGTTCTACGAGGGTTAGTACAAGATCTATCTCGTTGCTCATGTCTAATAGATTAGATCTTGGCTTTTATCTGGATTAGATCTAGGTTTTGTTCGTTCTTGCGGTAGAATTTTTTTGTTTTCCATGCTACGAACCCATCATCAAAGGGTGCTAAAAGGGCATGCAAACTTCAATAGTTGAAGTAAGCATAGCGGAGTTGGAATCTTCACCATGATGAAACTGTTAAAAGAGTTTAAATTCATCGAAGATGATGAAGATGCTTGCATTTGCAAGAAATTAAGTGGGAGCGCTGAGACATATTTCTAATACATTATGTAGAGGACATATTGTTGATTGGAAATGATGTATCTTGTATTGACACAAGTTAAGAATTTCATTAAAATAAGATTTCGATGAAAGACTTGGGCAAACCCGAAATATTGGCATCAATATCTATATGGATAGATTGAGGCGCTAATATGGTTGTGCCAGACATACATATATGAGATATTGAAAGGGTTCAATATGGAAACAACAAGAAAGATTCTTGCTGCATGGAAAGAATTGTATCAAGACTCAAGTGTTTCAACACTTGGTGAGTAAAATCACATGAAGATTTTGATCGATTATACCATGATATGTGTATATCCAAAATGTCCTATGCTCTAAATGTTATGAGCACATACCAGAATGATCCATAAGATGATCATTGGACAATAGTAAAGATATTCTTATGAGCTTTGAAAGAACTAAGAATATATCATGTATAAGTGACAAATAGTTAAAGGTAGTTCATTATAAAGTGTTACATTGATACTACTTTTGTCACAAGATACAAATTAAATTTATCTCAATTTAAACTATGGGTGGCACAATGTAATGGAAAGGATGTTCCATGATGGATTTGGATGAGTTCCAAAGTTGAGACATTGTGACGGATACTACAACAAAAGGCTAAGTATATGACTGCTATAGTAGCAGCATAGGAGGGCCTTTGTGTTAAGTAGTTTATTATCAAACTAGGTGTGGTTCAAAGTGGGCTAATACTATGAAGATATATTGTGTGACAATAATATCAACATATTTTGAGCCGAACAAACTAAAGGTCTCACCAAAGGACCAAATTTATACAATGCCATCTCATTTGAGAATGAGTGATGCGTAGAGACACAAAGACATGCAAATACACACAGACCTGAAACTATCAGATCCGAAGATTATGTTAACCACTAGCAATAGCGTATATGCAACACCAGAAAGCCATAGGTGTTCAATACGCAAAGTTTTTCAAACAAGATTATTGACTCTAGTGCAAGTGGGAGACTAAAGGGAATATGCCCGAGAGGCAATAATAAAGTGGTTATTATCTTATTCCATGTTTATGATAAATGTTTATTTTACATGCTATAATTGTATTGATCGGAAACATCAATACATGTGTGTTTAATAAACAAAAAGGGTTCCTAGTTATGCCTCTCTTATAGACTAGCTTGTTGATTAACAAGATGATCAAGGTTTCCTGATCATGGACATTGGATGTTGTTAATAACAAGGTCACAACATTGGTGGAATGATGTGATGAACATTCATCTAAAGTATAGCATTACAATCAAAGTCATTATGTTTATATTGCTATAACATCATACGAAGTAATCTTTATCCTTAGACCATGAGATCATGTTAATTGCTAACACCGGAAGAGTATCTTGATAACATCAAACGTCACACCGTAACAGGGTGACTATAAAGATGGGTTCAGTGCTACGAAGGTGTTATGTTGAGGCTCATGGATCAAGAGTGGAATTTGTCAATCCCGATGACGGATAGATATACTCTGGGCCCTCTCGGTGATATCACATTAAGATAGCTTGCAAGCAAGTGATGTGATCACTAGAATGTTATATCACGAGAACGAGAAAAGAGTGCATGTCGGTAACGAGATCAAACTAGGTATGGAGATACCGATGATCGAATCTCGAACATGTAATATATCGCGAGACAAATGGATTTAGTTACTAGCGTTAAAGGTTCTCACGATCTCAGAAGTCATCGTTGAATGTGTAGGAGTCAGTATGGATCTCCAAGTCCGGCTTCTGATTATTGATCTGAGAGGGGTCTTGATCATGTCTGCATTATTCGCGAACCGTAGGATGACACACTTAAGGGATACCAACACCATTTGGAGCAAATATGTTTCAGATAAAGATTTAAGAAAGCGCTGGAATTATTTCAATAGACACCGAAACTGTTTCGGGTGAAATTGCTGAAATTGGTTCTGCATATAATATTGAAATATTGCAGGGGATTTTATGTGAATGTTTTTTAATTAAAATAATTAACAAAATTCTGAATAAAAATAATAAAAGAGTTTTATTAAATGAGAGAGCATTAAATTTGGAGAAATTTAATGCATTTAAAGTGGAGACTTTAAAAGGGAATGTGAAGAGGCATTTTAATGTGGAGGGGTTACCACCACATGAACGGAGGAGGTGAAGAGGCACCTCCTCCATGCGCCGGCCATGAAGGAGGGGCACCCCCTCCTCCTATAAAAGACCACCCTCTCCTCACTTCTCACTCACACCTCCTTGTGAAGGATCTCTCTCCCCCTCTAGTATTATTCCCCCATGGTCTCGGATTAGCGAGATACATGTTCCCGGTGGCTTTATCTGGAAAGAAGTTGCTGCTTCCGCTGCTTTGCTGGAGCGAGGGATGGAGGTTGTCGGGGTACCGGACATATGTGCGATCACGGATGCACCGCTGCTTTGCGGTGCTAGACTTGGTGGTGCCGGAGCTGGATCTGATGGACGTGCTAGAGCCGGACCTGCTGGACTTCATCACGATCTTGAGATCGGCAAGTGTACGACTACATCAACCACGAGTTCCTACTTGTTAACAAAACTCGTTGTCTTCGAGGATAAGTTCTCGTTAGATGTATGTCCACCCGTTGCTCTGTACCTAGTAGATAGATCTTGGCGTGTAGTTCACACCGTAGGAAATTTTTTGTTTTCTATGCTGCGGACCCAACAGGTATACCATGACCAACAACTATAGTGGGGAAAATATTTTGGATATATGGCGTAAAAAAGGAGAAATCTGAGGAAACCATAAAAGGACGAAATTCAAACATTGAGGGAGAATATAAAAGGAAGAAGAAAACGTTATCAGATGAGATTGAAAATTTTGACCAAAACTTTCATTCGGGATAATTAACCGTTGCTGATAGAATATCCCAACAACAATATCTACAGGAATTTAGGGAATTAATAAAATAAGAAGAGATAAAGTCGGTGCATCGATCGGGAAAATAAGAACTTATAGAAGGTGGTAGTAATACCAAATACAACTGATGAAGGGTCACCTCGGCAATGTCCATGGTTATGGACTTAGGGTTTCGAGGAAAAGAAAATGCTGGAGATTCTGTCGGATGTCAGACAAATAAGGGAGTCGAAGTCGTCTGATTATCGATGGACAATGCTATTACAGATTGCTTGGGAGTTTTTTGGTACCTCTCCGCTGTCTCCTCCCAGCCTATATATAATAGGTTGGATCCCAAAGCCGTATACGGATAGATTACATATTTACGATTATAACATCAACACAATGTCAATTCTTATTTTCTTATCTAACAAAACTAAGACTCGAAGGATGCTTCTTGGGGCTTCTTCTTTGGTCTTCATGGGCCGTGAGCCTTTATGTAGCTAGGGTAACTAAACATAAGCATCCGAATAATCATACCCATGTCAACAACCATATGAAAGAAAACGGGAGGAAAAGATAGAACAAGATTTCTTGCCTTAATCAAGTAGAGGGGTTGATTGAAGGGCAAGGAATCTGAAAAAACTATATTACAAAATTATATAAAGGTTTGTTTCGAAATCATGATGATATTTCAGTAGCTTTGTACCCTACATATATTGCAAAAAATCATGAAGAAGACAAGATCTCCTTATAACAAATAAATTATCACTTGATGAAATCAAAGAAGCAGTTTTTGGGATGGTTGCAAATAAAGAAACAAGCCCTGGCAGCTTCAATGCCGAGTTATCAAAAAAAATCTAGGAAACTATTAAGTTAGACATTATGGTTCTCCTTGACCATTTGTACGACAGGAAATTATACATACATAAGCTAAATACGGGTATCATCACACTTATACCAAAAAGTAAAGATGATGATAAGATCCAGGATTTTAGACCTGTATGCTTATTGAATGTGATCTTCAAAATTATCATAAAAGTACTTGTGAATAAACTAATCAAAATTTCATAGAGAATAACTAATGTTGTCTAGTAAGCTTTCTTAAAAGGAAAATTTATAATGAAAAGATTGAGACACTGAATGACCTGTACAAAAAGAAAGACTGGGGGGTGCTTTCTAAAATTGATTTCCAGAAGGCATTTGACAAAGTCAATTGGTCCCTTATGGAAAAAATGGTAGAAATAAAATGCATTCCGGATAAAATGATTGAACGGATTTTCATTTCTATGATTAAGGGGAAGTGGCACTAAAAGTGAAAAATGTATTGGACAACTGCTTTTGCACACGCCAAGCGTTAAGACAAGGGTACCCTGTCTCCAATTCTTTTTGACCTGGTTGTTGATGCACTAGCCATCATGATTAATGGAGTTGTGGCACTGGCTTTTATTTGAATCACACATATAAAAGATGTGCCATTCTGCAATATGTAGATGACAAAATCCTACTTATCGAAGATGACTTAGAACAAGCCAAAAATTTGAAATTCTTCTTATGCCTCTTTGAATGCATGTCAGGGATAAAAATAATTTTCATACAAGTGACCTTTATTGTGTGGGAGAAGCCAGAAACTAAACTTAAACTTATGAAGGAAGTTTTACATATAATGTCGGGGATCTACCTATGATATACTTAGGGATTCTAGTAAATGGAAAAGACTGAAAACTAGTCATTGGAATGGAGCTATAGAAAAGATGGGGAAGAAACTAGGGTGCTGGCATGGAAAGCTAACATCAATTGCGTGCATTGGGCTTTTGATTAACTCCTCCCTCACTAGCATAATCTTGTACATGTACTCCTTGTACAGAGTTCCTGTAGGGGTTAAAAACAAACATGATTCAACGAGGGTTGGTTTCTATGGAGTGGAAATTTAGGAAGAAGAAAATATGATCTATTCAATAAGTTCTACCAAAAGATCAAGGTGGTTTGGGCATTTTAGACCTAGAAATTTTGAATATTTCCTTGCTCTCGAAATAGGTTTGGAAGTTGTTTAATGAAAAGGGTCAATGTCAGGACTTACTAAATCCCAAATATTTGCGCAACACCACTTTGGGATAGGTTGTTGACAAAATGGAGATTCACATTTTTGGCATGGGCTCATGGAAGTCAAACCTTTATTTCTTTGGAACGCTTGGAAAGAAAGTAATATACGGATCTTCACTAGCCGATGACTAACTTATGTTGAGGTAGCCGAGATCGCCAGGGAGGACATTCTCCAACATATGTGCGCTTTCGTGGCCTTCGGTCCTACTATTCTGCAGAGCCAGATTAGGCTTTTATTTTGAGAGAATTTCTTATTTGACACTGCTTTTAAATATGATTTCTTATTTGACACTCAATTTTTTATTTTTCCTATATGACAACAAGTGCAATTTTTTGCCTTATATGACACTATAGTGTATTTTAGGAACTGACGGTATTAGTTGGCGAAATACAAAGATGTTTTTGATCTCGGTGCGTAAAGTGACCAATTTTTCTTCAAAACAAAATCGGGCTTTGCCACCCCTCCATCTGATCCATTGGGCTTCTAGTAAGGAGCAGGGCGACCAAGGTACAACACGTAATTATGCCAAAAGTCGGGGGAGGCCCACGTACGTCGGAGCGGGGCGACCGAGTATTGTTTTGCATGCTAACGAGATACGACAAGCTGCCTAATCCAGGGCACGCTCAACAACAAAAAACTGCCTAATCCAGGCCAAGTAAATCGGGCATGCATTATTCCACATTAACCATCCCTATAATTCCTCGCTACGTTAATTTATGCTCCGATTCGAGGTAGGTGCGGTATTAAATTGAGGAGGCCGACGAAAGCTCATGCTGCCTAATTATTAATCTAAGACGGTGTCATCTTAAGCCAAAACTAGCACTACAGGGTATTTTAGTCTAGCCAGGATAAAGTTGACGGAAAAATATAACAGAACCCAACGAACAGTGTCATTTAAGGGAAAAAATTTACACTCGATGTTATATAGGGAAGAGAAAAGCTTTGAATGTCAAATAAGGAACCACATTTGGAACTAGTGTCAAATAAGAAATTCTCTCTTTTATTTTCTTTTTTGTGGTGTTTTTGGCACGTTTACATCTTAATCAAACATGCCCACCCTGTACCGTTTGGTTTTTCGTCTTTCTAATTAAAAAGGCAGCGCTCCGTTGCTCAAAAAAACCTTTATTTCTTTCTTGCTGCAATTTTATAGTTGAAAAATGGAAAAATGACTAGATTTTGGGAGGATTGCTGGACGAGCAACTCTAGCCTAGCTAACACATTTCTCTTACTGTACAATATCACTCATGATCAGGGTTTAGAGAGAGTGAGCTTTAGGAGGAACCTGTGGGGGATAGATTGATATATAGTGGGAAAACTGGTGTCAACTCTATAGAAATTTCTTCCTGTCGGGAAGAAGACACCGATTTTTCCAATTTGGTTTTGACGCCGGCACGACCCAACTAGTTATCCGGCGTCCCCAGGCCAAACCCAACCTAGGGGAGCGGGTCTGGCGGAGACACCGGATGGACGAGAAAACATCACGGGCCAGCCCTATCGGCGAGTGAAACAGAAATTCCCCCTCCATCTCACTATTGCACCGCGCGACGGACGCCTCCACCCAAGATCACCGCCGCAACCACCCCTCTCCTCCTGTCGGCTCAAAGCTGCCGAATAATTGGTTTGTGTGTTTGAAATTGTTATTAAAAAATTGTTAAATTATTTATAGATTGTATTGAACGTGTTAAGTTATTTTTTTGATTTGGTGAACTTGTAATAAATTATTCTGTTTAACTTACATAAAAAAATGTATATGAGGGTGTATGGGGTGAGCGGCTAGGCGCCGTCGTCTCTTTCCCATATTACCATCCGTGTCCCCCCCCCCCCCTCCCCCCCCAAAAAAAACGGCCACGACGAACATTTTATAGGGGGTGCGAGTGGATCAGCTCTTCTGTTTCTCTTGCAATTCAGCACTTTTCTATCCCTGTGGTGTAAAAGTCTGTAGCCAGACGGATATTTTTCTCTAGGGCGAGTTTTTTTTTTCTGGTGGTTTGCTGCGTTTTGTTGGTGAACTTCTGTAGCCACGGTTTCTTTCAATGAAAAAAATCCGGGAGTAATATATATATATATATATATATATAGTATATATATATTATATATATAGACATATTCATACTACACCCGGGTGTAGTTACACCCATACATGTTTCACACTATATAGGCAGTATCTACCATACCGGAAGGTATGTACGTATAGTATGAAGTATATAAGAATATTTGGACAGTATATATACTATTTTTTTGATAGTATGTAATTTTTATTCACATACTTCTTTTATACGTACAAATATGACAGTATTTTATATATATAGTGCAAACTATGGGTGCACTTGTAATTTTTTCACCTAACTTGCTTGTAAGTATCTTAGATATAGTATATGAACATACTCAAATAGATAAAGTATTACAAATACTTTCGTAAGATAGTATATGAGATGTGGATATAGTTAGACCCGGGAGTAAAAAATATTTTTCCTTATATATATAATATATATATCAGGAAAAGAAAGAACTCACATATATATCGAAACGTTTCTGTCCCACACCACATTTATATGCACATTTCAAAACCAAAAAAAACCCGATCGCCGCGTCGCCAATCAATTCAGTGGATGCATATGCCCGGGACCTTCCACCGCACGGGACCTCGCCGCCGCTGCTCGTCGTCCAATCCCCTGTACGCGCGCCACTCCTTCATCAGGTTGCCGAGGTCATGGAGCTTGGCGCCGAGGCCGACGCAGCAGTTGGCGTGCATGGTGTAGAGCGTGTTGAAGTCCCGGGTGTTGTTGCAGAACCCGGCGTTGTGCACCGTGTCGAGGAACTGCAGCCGCAGCCCGCGCTTGGCGACGAGGTCGAACTTGATCTCGTTCAGCACCTGCTGCTCGTGTTTCCCCGGGAAGGACAGCCGCGCCTCCCGCCAGGCCTCGAAGACGCCCACCGTGCGCCGGCTCGACTTCACGTACAGGAACCCCGTGTTCGGGGCGTTGATGGGGCTGTACGGGTCGCCGAAGTAGAAGTCCGACGAGGTCACCATGTGCGCCGCCACCGACATCCGCTCGAACGGGTTGCGGAACCACATGATGTCCACATCCTGCATTATAGGATGTAAATGTAGTAAGAAAAGTTGTGGATGTGTGATGAAAACCGAGTACTGAAGTTTCAGAAAATATGCTGACATCACATTGGACCGTTTCTGAACTTCGTTTTCGTGGTTCATTTTGATCTGTCTCTGTCTAGGCAACTGCTTCAACTGCTACGACGACGAATGTATGCACGTACCGTGAAGAGGAAGTTGTAGCCGAGCTCGAGGATCCTCTGCTGCAGCCTGACCTTGCTCCACACCAGGTCGATGTAGTCCTTACTCATGAACACCTTCTCCTCGGAAAGATCGCTGCTATTGCCAGCGTCGCCGGCCGGCGGCGGCAGGAGGTAGCAGTGCGGGTGCACGGCGCGGCACCGCTCCAGCGCGCCGGCGTCGAGAGCCACGATGAGGAGGTGGTCCACGAAGTGCGAGATCTTCTCCCCGTTCCTGAAGCTCTCCAGGAAGAGGTCCAGCAGCGAGCCCTGCGCCGCCCACGCCTCGTTCACCGACGTCATGATCACCGTCCTGTCCTCGTCCGCCACCGCCCGCAGCAGCCGCTCCAGCTCCTGCTCCGCCGCCTGCCGGGCACAAAATTCAGACGTAAATCACGGGAACTATCAAGGACTCGAGCTACTTGACAACTTGCCGAGGCAACAGAAATACAGAATTACAGTTATAGAATACTGACTGAACAGATAAGCACAGAATTTCTGAAACCTGGGCAGTGTGGTTAGCCTCTTGAGGGGAGGCAACCTCAACTTTGCTGGTCTGGTTAGCGTCCTGGGCTGGAGCATCCGGGAACGCCATGGTTCCATTGGCCCAGCTGGATATGCCGGCCGCCGACGGCTGCGCGCCGATCCCCTCGGACGACAAGAAGAAGATCAGCACCCCGGCGACGGACGCCCCGAGGAGGAGCGACACCAGCTGGTTGAGCAGGTTCGGCTGGATCCCCATCATGTGTACCGTCGGCAGGATTGCAGAAGAACAGAGGGAGAATGAAGAGTCAGAATGAGAAGATGAGTGCCGTGGAGGGAAACTGCTTGGTGTTAGCTAGGACTAGACTGATATATTCAAACCTGGTATGTCACGGAGACATTGCCCCGATCGGACCGGTTCTACATGGTAACAGTATATGCATATCCTGGTGCAACGTGCACTTGTCATGTGGGAAGTCAGAGACACCCTCCTGGTTTGGTAGGTTTCGATAGGGAGATGGCCAATGCGCTGTGCTCTTCTGAGCAGTGCTCCTTTGAACTGTTACTCCATGATTATATTATATGCCATCAGAAACTTCCTACTCGTGGTGTGTCTATTGTGGCTTGATCTCTCGCCCTGTTTCAGACATAAGAATATATAAAAATAGAGAGGAAAATTGCTTCGATGCGTGCAGCAATGGTGAACCGCTGCCAGTTTATTATTTCACGGTTGCTTTCTTCATTCCCCAACTACTCCGTCCCGAATCATACGTACATATCTCACGTCGACAGTTCATTCGTTTTTCCAATCCACTCGTCAACTCCGATGGCTCCGCGCGACCGTGTTGGACAGAGCAGGTTACTTAGGCAGTTTGGCTAGTTAGAGTTCATTTATTTATTTACACACAACTATCCGTTGGCATTGCAAAGTACCATGGAGCTCAGAGCATCTCCACTATATCTCGGCCCCCTAAAACTGATTTGCAGCGCGCTGGGTTAGGATAGAGCGTGCGGCTTCGATGCGACCTCCACCGGAAGCGCTAAAATACCGCGCGTGCAGACTAGCAAAAACACCCTCCACCCAAGCGCTATTTTGCAGTCCCACAAACATCTTTTTGACAGGAATAAGACAGTAAAAATATCTAAAAAAAATGGGCTAAAATAGATTTAAAAATATAAAACTAGTGCATATATTACATAGAATTGAAAATATAGTGCTACATTACATAGAACTAGTGCAGATTACGAACTAAAACTAGTGCATATTACAAACTAAGAACTAACCTATCTAAAACTCGAAATCGGAGGAGTCCGGTGTTGTGGACGACACCGGAGTCGACGACCAGTAATCATCCCAACAGGGGTCATCGTCGGAGATGGTTGATGGACCGGCCATCTGCGCTTCGATGAAGGCCCACTTCGCCGCATTGGCGGCCCCTCCGCGCGAGGCGATCCTGCTTCTTTGCGTCGCCGGTTCGTATCTCGGCGTAATAGGTGCCCATCGCGCGCAAGCGCACGCCGCGGTACCCGGAGCTTGAGCGGCAGGACGACATCTCGTCGGCGGCGGAACGGCGGCGTGGGTGAGCTGTGGGCGGCGCACTGAATCGGACACGCGGTTGACGAAAGGGGAACGGACTGTGTATATGGATACGCACGCGCACTAAAGTTTTAGGGGTGGTTGGCTGCGCGTGCGGCTCTGATTATAGCGTGCGCTGCAAGTGCCGCAGCAAATTGGCGCTTGCAACCGCGTGTGGGAAAATTGGAAAATTTAGTTTCCTCGCGCCTGCTGGAGGGGCGCGCGCACGCAACCACGCCGTAAAACATCGGGGTTTTTTGCGCAGCGCCATTTTGCCGCGGCGGCTGGAGATGCTCTTAGACACTTCTCCATGAAACCGAACATGACGACTAACCAGTAGTGTCAAAAAATTGTACCGCCAACTTTATTAAAAATAATGCTATTCCTGCAATTTTAAATAGACCAACGTAAAGATAAAACTCCAATCTGAATTTTAGCCTTAGCGATCTTACCAATATCATTCAACCAATTCCTAAACATATTAGTAATATTAGATGGGGATGAAATATTAAAAGTGAAGTAAATAACACGCCAAATAGTCTGAGCAAACGGACAGGAAATAAACAAATACTGAATGGTTTTCACTAAAAATGACGTTTTGTACTCCACGTCTATTTTATTTTAGCAATTTAGCAAGGTTATCTTTTGTAAATATCACTTTTCTGTTAATCAACCATATGAATATCTTTACTTTAAGAGAAATAATTTTCAAAGGTATTTTCTTGAGAAATCATGTTAATCATTTATCAGATATGCATACATAGATTTAACCAAAAAACACGTGAGGGTGTGAGCTTCCAAATAAATATATCGAGTTCGTCATTAAGGTTTATATCCATCGCTCTTAATCATAAGTGAATCCATGATATCCAATTAATACCAGTTAAAGTTTTTCTGAAACTAATATGCTAAAAGATTAGCAATTATGGATACTGATGAGCTAAAGACGAATCACCTAACATACGTCCTCCTAAAATCTAATACATCTATCATTACAAATACTGAAACAAACTCTATTAAAGAAACAATCCTTAACTCGCATTAAGCCCTTCCAAAAAGTGAAATCTGTAGGTTTCCTTTCAACCTAAGCAAGAGTTTTATTCTTGAGGTATTTATTACGTAGCAATCCATGGCACATTCCTTCCTCTGTTAAAATTTTGAATAGCCATTTACTGAGTAAACATATGTTTTTTATTCTTAGTTGTTGGGGATATACTTTCTGGGTATCCTCACTATACCTCATTGACCAGGGTGGCCCACTTCGGGTTAGAGCTTTGCTTCACGGGGGGCCTAGTCAGAGAGAAGAGACGGAGTCCAATCCGGCTACAGGAAGGCCCAGAAGACTTACCAACATAGGCCCATAGTGTTACTTGTACTCTGTAACCGACTCTTAGTCATAGCCGGATAGATCTCTCCTGTAAACCCTAGGCCGAATATCTATATAAGCCGTCCTAGGGAGAGCCTTTAGGGCACCCTCACAATAGTCTACAATCTCAACTCGCACAGGCAAAACACTTGTAACCCATATTCCGGCTCTGCCGTATTACTGGATTGCTAGAAGGAGTAGGATCCATCCAAAGCCCGTGGATTCGAACCTGGGTAAACTTGTGTGCTCACCGTCCCAGAATCCCGTATGACTCACACCCCTCTCTTCCACATGCCTCGAGGACCCCCTCATGGCGTACTTGTCATCAATCCGACGACAGTTGGCGCCCACCGTGGGCAAGTGAGCTTCGGATCTGCGTTCCGAGCGGAATCTACAAGAATCGGAATCGGCGAGACTATCATCCTCTATGCCAGTGACGTCCCTCTCATCGTCCTAGACGAGACTTGGATTCCGGCTAGGGAAGCCGTGACCACCTACACCATCATGTCTTTTGGTGAGATCGATGTTTACATCGGTTTTGCTGAACCTGTCCCACCCACCCCAACGGTGATGATAGAGGCAGAAGAAATTTTTGGGTCCTCTTTGTCCCCGGAGGCGGCAGAGTTCCGGATCTTAGAAAACCCTAATCCCACCCAGCCCGCACCAGTTGCGGAGATAGTGGAGAAAACAGAACCTGAGGCAGATCTAACAGTACAAGTCGGATCTGGAGTGGATCTCCCTAGCGAGGTCGAATCCTAGATCGATCCACCTGCGGAGGTTGAAATCCAGGGAGAGCAAGAAGATAACTCTGGTTTCGGCTCTGATGACGCCGGGACAAACAGGCCTTTCCTGAGATACACGTTGAGGCGCATGATGATGCAAGACGCAAGCGTGGACGATATTCTCGAGACCATCACGTGTTTCGAGGAAGCCGACCGCGAGAGCCGCAACCATCTCAGAAGGCACGCATCACACTTCGTCGGATATGTTGGTTATGGATCCGGCTCTGCCGATGCTAGAGACAACACTGACTCAGTGCTGGAGGCGATCGGAACAAGCGTCGACTTACCGGCATCCTCGGATGAGTCCATGACGTCGGCAGATTTCCGGAAGTTCTCCGCGGAATATGAAGAGGAGCTTAACTCCACAGCTGCTGTAGAAGGAGAAGACATGGATGAAGGATCCGGAGAAAACTCTCCCAAAGCACAAGACAATATGGATCTCGGAGATGATCCCGAGAACCAAATGGCCGAAAGTACCGATCAAAGTTTGACTCCGGGAAATGGGCCCAAAACCGTCTTTGCTACCGGCGCTACTAAGAAGGCAAAGAAGAAGAATAAGAAGAACAAGACCCCGGCAAAAGATCTTCCGGCAGAGGAAGTGATTGTCGAGGAATATGAGGAAGACTTGAATGGAGCACTTATCCCAGACGAGCCAAAAGAAGAATCGGTGGATGGACACGTGATCACTGAAGGTGCGCGTAAACTCATCGATGCTACATTAACCACACTTATCCCTACAGCTGCAGAACTTACTGCTGAAGAATTGGATGAAAGGGCCTAGGCCCTAGAAGCGCGTCGTCAAGTACTCTTGGATGAAGCCAAAAACATCGAGGAGGAAAAGAAACGCATGGAAACTGCGGAGAAGTACATCTCTCGGCAGCATCAGAAGACCCGGAAACGTCACAGGCGTGACGATCAATTCCCGGAAGTGCACAAGGTTCTCTTTGAAGGAGACCCAGGGATGCCTCATCTCGACAGCAAGGGAGATCTGGTATATCCAACACCGGTACATAACACTGTTGTAGCTCGAGATATCCTATATAATAATCCAGGCCTAGAATAGGTTCGATTGGGCAAGCTACTCACCAAGGCTCTGGAGCAGCAAAGGGCCGCGAAATCCGGAAGCGGAAAACTGGTCTCCAAATCCGACCAATGTCGCACGTACACGGCTTGGAATGACATAAGGCCCCAACGTGTTCCGGAACAGCATTACCGTTCTGACTGGCGAGAAGACAACTACTCAAGAACCCGATCTTCAAGACAGCATCACAGAACTGCACGTGACTGGTGCAATGTCGCTCCAACTACCAAGCAAGAGGCAACTGATGCACTGTATTAGAGAAACCCTCCCCGTCGAGAGTCGAACGATCGTAGGGGAGAAGATAAAGAGAAACATCAGGAGGAGGACCGTCAAAGAATGCCACCTCCTAGACCTACAAACCGTCCGGCTGAGCCCCACAATGGTGGGAGTGATGGACGAAGAAACGACAGAAACCAGGCCGGGATAAGCCGGCAGGGGGCTCGTCGCAATGAAGACCCTCCCCGGAACCGGAATAATGACGCTCCGGACGGAGGTCGACGTGAAGGGAATATGCCCGAGAGGCAATAATAAAGTGGTTATTATCTTATTCCTTGTTTATGATAAATGTTTATTTTGCATGCTATAATTGTATTGATAGGAAACGTCAATACATGTGTGTTTAATAAACAAATAAAAGGTTCCTAGTCATGCCTCTCTTATAGACTAGCTCGTTGATTAACAAGATGATCAAGGTTTCCTGATCATGGACATTAGATGTTGTTAATAACGAGGTCACAACATTGGTGGAATGATGTGATGAACATTCATCCGAAGTATAGCATTATGATCAGAGTCATTATGTTTATATTGCTATAACATCATACGAAGTAATGTTAGTCCTTAGACCATGAGATCATGTTAATTGCTAACACTGGAAGAGTATCTTGATAACATCAAACGTCACACCATAACAGGGTCACTATAAAGGTGGGTTCAGTGCTACGAAGGTGTTATGTTGAGGCTCATGGATCAAGAGTGGGATTTGTCCATCCCGATGACGGATAGATATACTCTAGGCCCTCTCGGTGATATCACATTGAAATAGCTTGCAAGCAAGTGATGTGATCACTAGAATGTTATATCACGGGAACGAGAAAAGAGTGCATGTCGGTAACGAGATCAAACTAGGTATTTGGATACCGATGATCGAATCTCGTACATGTAATATATCGCGAGACAAAGGGATTTAGTTACGATGTTAAAGGTTCACACGATCACAAGAGTCATCGTTGAATATGTGGGAGTCAGTACGGATCTCCGTGTCCTGCCTGATTATTGATCGGAGAGGGGTCTCGATCATGTCTGCATTATTCACGAACCGTAGGGTGACACACTTAAGGGATACCGACACCATTTGGAGCAAATATGTTTTAGATAAAGATTTAAGAAAGCGTTGGAATCATTTCGATGGAAACCGGAATTGTTTCGGGTGAAATTGCAGAAACTGGTTCTGCATGTGATATTGAAATGTTGCAGAGGTTTTATGTGAATGTTTGTTAATTAATGTAATTGACAAAATTCTGAATAAAATAAATAAAATAGTTTTATTTAATGAGAGCTTGCATTAAATTTGGTGGAAACTTAATGCATGTGTGAGTGGAATTTTGAGTGGAGGCTTTTTATGGGAGTGGGAGCTCCACCCACATGAATGTGGAAGAGGTGGGGGTACCACCATGGCTGCCACGCCATGGCCCTTGGGTGCCCCCCTCTCCCCTGTAAAAGGCCCCCCTCTCCTCCTCACAAAACAAACCTCCTCGTGAAGGATCTCTCTCCCCCTCTAGGTATTCCCCATGGTCTCGGATTAGCGAGATACATGTTCCCGGTGGCTTTATCTGGAAAGGAGTTGCTTTTGCTTTCTTTGGAGCGAGGATGGAGGTTGTCGACCGGACGTGTGTGCGATCACGGATGCACCGCCGCTTTGTGGTGCTGGACTTGGTGGTGCTAGACTTGCGGAGCTGGATCGATGGACGTCGGAGCCGCACTACTGGACTTCATCACGATCTTGAGATCGGCAAGTGTACGACTACATCATCCACGAGTTCCAACTCGTTAACAAAGCTTTGTTGTCTTCGAGGGTAAGTTCTCTATGGATGTATATCCACCTGTTGCTTGTATCTAATAGATAGATCTTGGCGATAGTTCCCATCGTAGGAAATTTTTTGTTTTCTATGCTGCGAACCCAACACGGCGATCAGCCGGAAACAATCCAGCTGCTCCACCCTCTCCATCAAGTAGCCATCACAACGACTCTCAAGGAGGCCAAGGAGGACGTCGTGGCGGAGGAGGTGGTGGTAGAAGCCGAAGTCCGGCTCCAAGGCACCGCATCCATAGCCATCACTCAGGACGACGATCGTTGTCTCCAAGTGATGCACGACACCGGATTAACTCCAACATAGAGGCGCGACGCTACGAAAATGATGATATATATGTGGGCCCAAAATGCTTCGGACCACGCATAAGAGCAACAAAATTCCCGGAAGGATTTGCTATCATAAGACACATCCAGCCCTACGACGGTGTAGCTCGGCCAGATACCTGGCTTGAGGATTTTTTCCAAGCCTGTTGCATCGCCAAAGGCGGAAATAGCTTGGTCGCAACCTGATATCTCCCACTTATGTTGTGGAAGACGGCGCGATCATGGCTCAATGAACTTTCGGAGAACACCATCTACAACTGGTATGACATGCAAAGTGCGTTCTTTCGGAATTTCGAAGGCACATATTGGAGGCCCTGTACGGTAGGAGACCTACATCATTGGACCCAGAAAGCCGGAGACACTTGCCGAGATTATCTAGGACAATGGATCGACACTAAGAACTCCTATGAAGGAGTAAATGACCAAACTGCGATTGAAGCTTTCATTGCAGGACTCCCAATTGGTTTACTGCGTCATCGCTTGAAGTGTGACAAGGTCACTGATTTGGGAGAGATGATAGAAACAGCGAGCAAGTATGTAGATGCTGACAACGATGCAGAGGGATTACTGAACGCCCTAGGTGTGCCACAGTCGGCAAAACAACCAAAGCAACAAGCTCAGAAGCGTAAAAACACCTCGGAAGAAAAGCCCAACACGGAAACGGCAGTGGTTACTGCTACTTTCGGGTCTGGAGGACGAGGAGGACACGGACGTGGTCGTGGGACATCAAGAGTTCAAGGTAGAGGAGACCAGCAACCTGGCAAAACCTACTCTTGGGCCGACATTGCCAATAACCCATGTGTGCATCACCTCGACGCCAATGGGGGCTCGTCTCACCCAAACGCCGAGTGTCGTTTCAATGACGACATCAAGAAAGATGACACCGCTGGCTACAGGGCTAAGCGAAAGAAGGGAAAGAAGAATCTCGAAAAAGGATAAAGAGACCAAGGAAGATTCCGACATGGAGGAAGCTGATGCATCAAATCCCAAGCCGGAGGGGAAGAAAACCTTTCCCACAAAGAAAGACACCTATGTCACCTTCCTCGGATCTCAACCAGCTAAGGTCAAGAAAGCAGTTCTGCATGAGCTCAACACGATAGTTCCAGCTATCCCTCAGTACCTGGACTGGTCGGAAGTTGCAATCACCTTTGACCACGCTGATCATCCGCCTAAGTTGCACAGGCGAGGAAAATACGCCTTAGTCATTAATCCACTTATTAACGGCTATGGTTTCTCCAAGACTCTCATGGACGGTGGTAGCAGCATCAATATTCTGTATGTCGAAACGCTATGCCGGATGGGAATCTCGGAGACCCAGCTGAATCACAGCTCTGTGATATTTCATGGAGTTGTCCCAGGAAGACAACCAAATTCCCTAGGAGAGATCACTTTGGATGTAGTTCTTTGGAACTCCAAAGAACTACCGGACGGAAGAACTTTCCTTCGAAGTGGTCCCGTTCAAGAGCACGTGCCATGCTATATTTGGACGTCTGGGTTATTGGGCTTTTATGGCTCTTCCATGTTACATTTACAATATGATGAAAATTCCAGGTCCCAACGGCGTGATTACTATCAGGGGAGACCCGAAGAAAGCGCGAGAGTGCGAGGACGGAAATGCTGCCTTTGCTGAAGCCATGTTGCACGCCCAGGAGTACCAGGAGATCAAGAAGACCATAGATCCGTCCGAGATGCCCGCAACAAAGAAGGAGGTGACAAAGCCGAATCCGGAGTTCAAGGCATCGGAAGAGACGAAGAAGACGTTGTTGAAGGATGATGACCCCTCCAAGGTGATCTAGCTAGGCGTAGGCCTAGATAGCGCATAGGAAAGCGCGCTCATCAAGTTCCTCCGAGCAAATCAAGATATCTTTGCATGGCAGCCATCTGACATGACTGGAGTACCTAGGGAACTTGCCGAGCACTCTCTAAATGTAAACCCGAACGCTAAACCTGTCAAACAGTCCCTACGATGTTTTGGCAATGTAAAGCGTAAGGCAATAGCTAAGCAACTAGCCCGGCTCGAGTTAGCCGGACTCATAGAAGAGGTCATCCATACTGATTGGTCGGCCAACCCTGTAATGGTCCCTAAAAAGGACACCACTGATTTAAGGATGTGTGGTTATTATACTGCCTTGAACAAGGCTTGTCCCAAAGATCCGTTCGCTCTGCCTAGAACTGATCAAGTTATCGATTCTACGACAGGCTCAGAACTTCTCTGTTTTCTCGACGCATATTTCGGTTATCACCAAATTTGGATGAAGGAGTCAGATAAAATCAAAACTTCATTCATAACCCCCTTTGGAACCTTCTGTTTTGTTACGATGCCCTTTGAGCTGAAGAACGCAGGAGCTACGTACCAGCGCACTATGCAGCGTTGCCTCCACGACCAAATCGAACGCAACGTACATGCATATGTGGATGATATTGCGGTGATGTCCAAAAAGAAGGAAACATTAATTTCCGACTTGGAGGAAACGTTCGCAAATTTACGAAAATACAACATAATGCTCAATCCGAAGAAATGTTTCTTTGGAATCACTGCCGGAAAATTGTTAGGTTTCATCATGTCTCAGAGAGGCATAGAGGTGAACCGAGACAAGGTTAAGGCTATACTCAATATTTTCAGGCCAACTAGCCTGAAGAACGTTCAAATACTAACTGGTTGCATCGCTGCAGTCAGTCGGTTTGTAAGCTGGCTCGGAGAAAGAGCCGCACCACTTTACAAGCTCCTGAAAAAGACCAAGAAATTCCATTGGACTGATGAAGCTGAAGCTGCACTACAGGACTTGAAGAAGTACTCTCGTCTGCTCATATCCTTACAGCATCGGAACCAAGGGAACCGATGTTGCTCTATCTCGCTGCGACAAACAGGGTTGTCAGTGTCGTCATGGTAGTGGAGAGACCAGAGGAAAATCAGGAACACTTGCTACAGCGTCCGACTTACTATCTCAGCGAGGTCCTAACTGAATCAAAACAGCGGTATCCGCACTATCAAAAGCTGGCTTATGGTGTGTTCTTCGCATCCCGTAAGTTACGACATTATTTTCAGGAACATCTAATTACTGTGGTGAGCACAACTCCCATCAGAGATATAATCAATAACAACGAGGCTATAGGACGCGTCGCAAAATGGGGCATAGAGCTTTCAACTTTCGATATTGAGTATAAACCTCGGACAGCAATCAAATCCCAAATCCTTGCTGACTTTGTTGCTGATTGGACAGAGACAAAGGAGAATATGACCCTCCCTGAGTCGGAATATTGGACCCTATATTTTGATTGATCTAAGGCTCGAGGGGCTCGGGGGCTTGCGTGGTGCTCAAACCACCCCAAGGAGATAAACTTCTATATGTGTTGCAGATCCACTTCACAGCGACAAATAACATTGTCGAGTATGAAGCACTGCTGCATGGAATCCAGATTGCTAAGGATATCGGCATCCAATGATTAATGTGTTACGGAGATTCGGATCTTGTTGCTCAACAAGTGTCGGATATTTGTAATGCAAATAAGCACATGGCAGCCTATAAACATGTCGTGGATGATCTATCTAAATCGTTCGAAGGGTTTGAGGTTCAACACATCCCTCGAGCAGAAAATGAGGAAGCAGATGCATTATCCTGAATAGGCTCTGCACGGAAACAGGTCCCGGATAGCACTTTTTTAGAGCACCTCAAAGTTCCTTCTATAAAGGGACTGGACGAGGAATATCCGACCAAATCCGACTCACCTTTAGTAGCAGTTCTGGCTGTAATACCTAGCTGGACTCAACCCTACCTTGATTATTTGGTAGATGGAAAATTACCCGAAGACGAAGTTCTGAGCCGGCAGATCATCCGACGAGCAAAATCCTACACTATAATTAGTGGTGAGCTCTATAAGCGGAGTGTATCTGGGGTCTTTCAGCGATGCGTAACTCCGGAAGAAGGAGTGGAAATCTTAAGAGAAATCCACGAAGGCGAGTGTGGTCACCATGCTGCAGCCAAATCTTTAGTGGCAAAAGCTTTCGACACGGTTTTTTCTGGCTTACAACCAAGGCAGATGCCGAACGGCTGGTCAAGACGTGTAAAGTTTTCCAAAAATATGCCAAACAAGCTCATGTTCCGGTTGATCAGCTGCGAACAATACCTATAACATGGCCTTTTGCGGTCTGGGGGCTTGACATGGTAGGACCGTTTAAATGGGCTCCAAGTGGATTTACTCACCTCTTAGTGATGGTGGATAAATTTACCAAATGGATTGAGGCTAAACCCGTCACTAGTTGTGATGGAGCAACAACCATAAGATTTGTCGAGGATGTTATAATCCGGTATGGATATCCGCATAGCATTATCACGGACAACGGAAGTAACTTCTCTATGGGAGAACTTGCCGAATTCTGCAACGAACAAAATATCTGGCTTGACATTGCATCAGTCGCACATCCACAGGATAATGGACAAGTCGAAAGGGCGAATGGTTTAATCTTACAAGGCCTAAAACCAAGACTCGAAGCACCACTGAGACGTGATGCGGGGGCTTGGGCAGAGGAATTACCCTCTGTAATATGGAGCTTGCGAACAACTCCTAACAGGTCAACAGGATACACACCTTTCTTCCTGGTCTATGGTGCTGAAGCAGTTCTTCCTAGTGATTTGATTCATAATTCTCCTAGAGTTGCCGCGTATATCGAAGGGGATGCCGAGATTTCTTGACAAAATGATCTCGACCTAGTCGAAGAAGTTCACGTCGTTGCTGAAATGAGATCAACAGCCTATCAGCAGAAGTTACGCAAGTATCATAGCCAGAGAGTCAGAAATCGGTCTTTTAATAAGGGCGATATGGTTCTCCGGCTTGTGTATCAAAGAAAGCACAAACTTTCCCAAGTATGGGAAGGGCCTTTTCTGGTTAGTCGAGTATTGCACAATGGTTCATACTACCTAACTGATATGCGGCCAGTCAAGGAAATACCTGCTACTAAGAAGAGAAAGAGAGCTGGAGGCAGTACAAACCCAGAAGAATTAGACAGGCCATGGAATATTGCTCAGCTACGTCCTTTTTGTTCTTAGTTTATCTTTCTTTGTAATCATATATGTGTACATGTTCAATGAGAAATAAAAGTAGTGTTTGCCTCAATATATTTCTGAGAAGTTCTTACCATCTTATTTCCGAATGATCATGTTATAGTCGAAAATCCCAGAATACTTGAAAGTACTTTTTGCTCATGTTTGTTCTGGTTTAGATTTCTGATTCTAAAATTGCTACCTTCGGGTATAAATTTAAATTTTATAATCTATGCTTTGGTTATTTGTCTGATTGTCGGATGCTGGTATTTTCCGAGTAGTGAATTGTTGGTACTGGAAGCCGGCTTTGTTTCTGAGTTTAAACTGGTTTAGCAATTGAGCTCCGTTGCTCGGCACAGTTTCCGTGCTAAAGGTTTGCCGGCTCACGAAAGGGACGAGGTGGAAAGCCAGATAAATGATAAGTGCAGACAAAAAACACAAGTGCTTATGCAAACATTTCAGGCACATAAATATTTAAGCCAAAAGTGCTGAATAGATAAAAACTTGGCACTAGCAAAAGTTTCATACTACCTATTTACAGATCCATAATGTTTTCAGAATAACACATTGTTTTTCTGATGTTCTATGATGCAGGAGGAGAGGTAGGAGCTGCCGGCTCGCTGGATACATCAGCCGCACCTTGATAACGTTCTGAGATGTTCAAATCCGATGCGGTTTGATCATCGTCGGAAACTTCAGCTGTTTCTTCGGAAGGCGGAGGCGGCGTGTCCACGCGGGTGAAGAAGGGAGTGTCGTAGCTGGTTAAGTCAGCCACGTGACACCCATATCCGGCGCATGAGTCCATGATGGCCTTGATATTTTGCTCTTGTTCGTCTTCATCCACTTTGCAGTACCCTCTGGTTACTTGCCAGATTTCCATGTTTCCATGGTGGCTCATAACCATGGTGAGAGCATTCTGTGCCACGGTCCGCGTGTAGGACATGTTTCAGTCCTAGACAAGCTGCGGCATCTCCTTGGCCTTGTCCCGCACCTGAAAGCCGGACATGCTATGCATATCCGGGACCTTGAGAGCTTCGCCAATATCCTCGATGGATTGGCGAAAGTCATGAAGAAAATCGCTGACTTGTGTAAGCCGGCTAGTGAGAGACTCGGAAGAGGTTGAGTCCAGTAAGTTCAGAGGACCTATGCATATACTGCAAAATGGTTAGTAGAAGAAATCCGACATCAAAAAAGTCGAAGAATACAGACAAGTCAGAAAGATGGAAACATACTAAAGATGACATCGTCGACTTTGGTTTTCTCCTCACGAAGGCTCTGGAGTTCAGCCCAGAGTGCCTCAGTGATATCCCTCTCTCTGAACAAGTTATTACTGAGATCCGAGATTTTCTTATCCTGAGACGCAATATTACGATCACGCTCATCGGTGGCCATGGAGGTGGATTCGAGAATTTGAGCAATGCTCTTCTCATGATCCGCCTTAAGCTTATCCAGCTCTTGGCGGAGTTCCTTGTTCTCCACCACCAAGGTCTTAAGATTCTCGGCCTCTTCAATCATAGCACAGGACTATTTTACCAGTGTTGTAAGTCAAAAGAACAACAGTTCAACAAAATATTCGACTATGAAAGCACAAGACAAGGTTTGAGTTTCGAAATGTTTACCTTAGGCCTCATCCTTGGAAACTTTCAATTGTGCATTTTCAAGACGGATAGCTCTGATCTCTTTCCACTTGTTGCAAACATTCTTCAATAAATCCTGGTTATAGGAATATACTTTCTGTAAGCTAGAATACCCAAAGTCAGAGGTCTACTAAAGACTCAGGCTAATATTTTTACTAATATCAGCACAAGCCTTGGGGGCTACACTAGTTCATTCTTTGGCATCCTAGTAAAGCATAAACCCGGATTATTTATCCAACTTCATGCTTGGGGGCTAGAGGATATGATATAAAGTAACATAAAGAAAAATATGAGTTGGAATTCAGACTTACATATTGTTCACGAGCGAGCTTGTTCAAACTCGCATTCACTTCGGTGGTAACCTTTGATATGTCCAAAACGTATCTACTTTCCCAAACACTTTTGCTATTGTTTCTCCTCTAAACTTGTGTGAATTGGATACAACTAACACGTACTGACGCTGTTTTCAGCAGAATTACCTTGGTGTCTAGTTTTTGTGTAGAAAATCAACTATCAGGAAAAATCCCGGGAAATATGCCAAAATCCTATTTCACCAGAAGACTCACGGAGCCAGAAGACGAGACGGAGTAGGGCCACGAGGGGCCCACACCACCTGGCCATGGCAGGCTAGCCAGGCCGCCTGGGTGGTGTGGCCGCTGGCCACCGCCTCTCCCTCTTCGCCTATAAGTTGCCTCTTAACCTAAAAACCAAGGGGGGTTCAACGTTTTTCCAGAAAGAGTTCCGCTACACCGCCACCACCAGATTCCGCGAAACAGCACCAGAAACTCCGTTCTGGCACCCTGTCGAGACGGGGAATTGGAGGAGATCATCGCCATCATCGCTTCTCCATTGACCATCCATGTTTCCCCCATCCATGAGTGAGTAATCCCCCGCTGTAGGCTATGGGGATGGTAGGGATTGGATGAAATTGTTCATGTAATGGCATCGGATTGTTAGGGCATGGTGCCTAGTATCTATTATTAGTGCTTTTTGACTTTGTTGCAACTTGTTATGTTTAATGCTTGTCACTAGGGCCCGAGTGCCATGATTTCAGATCTGAACATGTTAATGATTCATTATGATAGTATTGTTTTTGGTCTTACCTGCAAGTTGTATACACACGTTATTGTCCGGAACCAATGGCCCCGAAGTGACAGCAATCGGGATAACCGGAGGGAATGGATTTGATGTGAGGATCACATATGTTCACGGAGTGTTAACGCTTTGCTCCGGTGCTCTATTACAAGGAGCACCTTAATTGCCAGTAGTTCCCTTGAGGCCCCGCTACAAACGGGCTGGCAGGACAAAAGATGGTGTGCAAGTTCTCATTACGAGCACGTATGACTATATATGAAACACATGCCTATGATTATCTAGTACTTGGATGCTTATCTTATTTATCTGCAAGTGCCCTTTGTTCTGATTGCTATGTGAATTGTCTTGTCCATGCAACACCCGTCCATCCATCCCTATGCCTACCGCACTCTAATCCTACTGTTTACTGCTATTGTCACTACTGTCTTACTTTTATTACTGCTATTACTTTACTATTCCTACTATAAAACTATTGCTACTGATAAACTGTTGTGAGCAAGATTGTTTCTAGGTGCAACTGAATTGACAACTCATTTGTTAAGGCTTATAAATATTCTTTGGCTCCCCTTGTGTCGAATCAATAAATTGGGTTTCACTTCCCACGAAAATACTGCGATACACCCCCTATACTTGTGGGTCATCAAGACTATTTTCTAGCATCGCTGCCAGGGAGCATAGCTTTATTTATCAAGTTCACTTGGACTCACTATTGTTCGCTGCTATCCATCCATCATGGGTAAGTCTCGTGATGGCAAGGTTCCTATTTTACCATCCACTACAAGAAGAGGTACGGTTCTGAACACCTCTATTGCTCTTGATTCACCATCTGTTATGAGTAAGCTTGTTACACCACCACATACACATGCTACACACACTGCTACTACTGCTAAATCTGAAACTTCTGATGCTGCTTCTACTGTGCTTGATAAGAGTGGTTCATTAGGTCCTTTCCTAGATGCTACGATTGCTAGAACTATAGATGGAAATACCGAAACTCCTAATGAAGACACTACCATACCTATTAGTTCACCTGAGTCTACAGAGAGCTATGATATTGAATACGGTTATATAGAGATGACCGATGAAATTATTGAAGAATGTCAAAACACCCATGATAGGAGTGCTGCTAAGAGTCTCCTTGAGAGGCGTACTATAAAATCCAAATTGTCTCATAATGCTAAGTTTGCTGCATCTCCCATAAACATTAAATATAAGGATTATGATTTCTCTCTTGATCTATCTAATATAGCTATTGTTGAGAAAGAACCTTTTTGTGGGACTAAGAATGAAAGTGCGGTTGCACATATGAATGAGCTTTCTACCATGAGTGGCTTATTTTCTGATGATATTAAGATGCACACCTATTTTGTTGCTAAGATTTTCCCCTTTTCACTGAAAGGAGAAGCTAAAACTTGGTTTAATAATTTACCTCCTGGATCTATTGATAGCCCTAATTGTTTGATTAGTACTTTCCTGCAGAAATATTTTCCTCCTAGTGCTAGACATGCTATTTTGCAGGAACTTTTTGATTTTAAACAGGGAGAAAAAGAGATATTGCCTGAATCATGGGCAAGGTTTTGTGCTTTGATTCATGCACAGGCTAGATGTCCATTACCTAAGAATGAGCTTCTTGATATATATTATAATGAACTAACTGAAGAATCTGGGACATACCTGGATAGTTGTGCTGATTGTGTTTTCAGGAATAGGATTCCCAAGGAAGCTGAGGAATTAATGGCAAAAATAAGCAAGAATTATGAATATTGGACTCCTCCTGAACCAGCTACACCTGAACCAATTATTCCTGTGTCTATTCCAACATCAAAGAAGATGGGAGTTATTGAACTAAATGATGAAGTGATGAAGGAAGCTAAGAAATGTCTTAAGGAGAAGGGAATTAAAGCTGTAGATGTCAAGAATTTACCTCCTATAGAAGAATTATGTAAGCCTATCCCCCACTCATCCACTATTGAGGTACACTCTCTCCAACACTTTGATGAAGGTGATATTCCTTACTCTAAACCTCCTAATCAATGCTTAGAGGAATTCGATATTTTTATTGTTAAGCAAGATAATTTTAATAAAAGGGTGCAAAATCATTTAATGGAAAACTCTAGAGCTATTGTTGAGCTAAAATATATTGTGGAAAGAACCTCTAATGATGTTAAAATGCTTGTTAAACATTTTCAAATGGTTCAAACTCAAATAGATCAACTTATTAAAGTGCAAAAAGACTTGCTAGTTAATGCTGCTAAAGAAAAACATGCTTATGAAATTAGAACTAGAAGTGGTGCTGCTACCCAGGATCCTCTATATCCTGAAGGGCATCCTAAAAGAATTGAGCAGGATTCTCAACAAGTTGAAAATAGTGGTACTTCTCCTAAGAAAAGGAAAAAGAAACGTAAAACTATTGTAGAATCTCCTGAACCTGCTATAAATCCTAATAGTATATATGTCTCTGATGCTGAAACTGAAAGTGGTAATGAGGAAAATGATGCTCCTGATAAAGAAAAAGTTGAAGAAGAACCTGAAAAGCACACTAAGAATACTAAATACACTAAAGAAGATTTTGTTGCTAAGAAACATGGTAATGAAAGAGAGCCTTGGGTCCAAAAACCTATGCCTTTCCCTGATAAGAAACGCAAGTCAAAGGAAGATGAACACTATAATAAGTTTTGTGAGAGGATGAAACCTTTATTTTTGCAAATTCCTTTGACTGATGCTATTAAATTGCCTGCTTATTCAAAGTATATGAAGGATATTGTCTCTAATAAAAGGAAGATCCCTAATGAAGAAATTTCTACTTTGCTTGCTAATTATTCCTTTAATGGTAAGGTTCCAAAGAAACTTGGAGACCCAGGGATTCCAACTATCCCGTGCTCTATTAAAAATAGTGATGTTAGAACTGCTTTGTGTGATTTGGGAGCAGGAGTTAGTGTTATGCCTTTTTGTCTCTACAAGAGACTTCAACTGGAAAAACTAATACCAACTGATATATCTTTGCAAATGGCTGATAAATCTACTACTGTTCCTGTTGGTATATGTGAGGACGTACCTGTTCAAGTGGCTCATAATTGCTTGATATTAACTGATTTTGTTGTGCTTGAAATGCCTGAAGATGATAATATGTCTATTATTCTTGGGAGACCTTTTCTTAATACTGTAGGAGCTGTTATTAATTGTAATCAAGGAAAGGTGATTTTTAATGTTAATGACAAGGAACATAATGTCTATTTCCCCAAGAAGATTGATAGGACTTATGGTTTGAATTCAATTGAACATGTTGAGGGCATTCAAGTTGGAGAAATATATTGTCCCATACCAAGAGAAAAAAATTGAAACTATTATGATTGGGACAATTGCTATCAAGGTTGAGGTAACATAGTCATTAGTGAAATACAAAGTTTTGTTTCATATAAAATTGTTTTGGTAACAAGACCTGATCAACCTTTTTAACAAAAGGATTTTATAGAACAAAACAATGTTTTCACCCTGATTATCTCCGCTTACTTCTATTCTATCCATCTTAGTTTTTGCTTTCGTTTAGTTTACTTTTCTGTTCTTAGTTGCTTGCATTTATAGTGTCTTAGAACTTCTGTAGCTTTTGCTTTGTTTTGTCATTGCATCATTTCAAAATCACTTTTCTGCAAAAAAAATCATTCATTTATACCTGAAAATTGCTCAAAAATAAAGTGTCTCAAAAAATTCCAGGAAATTCATATTAAATTTTTACATGAAAAAAGGGGCAGAGAAGTGCTTGGAGTGACCCAGGGGGGCCCACCAGGCAGGCACACCACCTGGTGGCGTGGCCTACCCAGGGGCGCGCCTGCCAAGGTGTGGGCCACCCCTGGCCCTCCACTCACTCTCTCACTTGCCACTGCTTCCTCTCTCCCGAGAAAACACCAGTTCATTGCTCGAAATCGTGTTCTTGCTGTTCTTTCCCTCAATTTTTCGATCTCCTTGCTCAGCCCATCTTTGCTGCTGAAATTTGGAGCATTTGTTCTCCGGTATGTGACTCCTCTGCTTGTCCAAGTAGATTTGTGTTTAGTGGTTTATATCTTGAGTATTTTGCTGCTGTAGGTGATGGGTTTTGAGAGCTTGTAAGCTTGTTCATTGCTTAGAGATATAGTTTTGATGCATGTTTAGGCCTCTTACAAGTCCCTATGAGTAGTACCCTTCATTATGTATTCACTATGCAATCACTTGTATAATGGATGTTTAAATTTCAGAATAGAAGATGAATGAGCATCAACTCAACCAACATGAACTGAGGGTGCCTGAGGTTACGAAGGTTCACCGAGAGGAGGAAGTTTTTCCTTCCATCTATCCATGCTCCGAATTCATGAGGGTTGTAGGAATTTCCCAGGACTTCCATACTTTAATCACTAATGCAGGGTTGGAGCACTTTGTGGGAGACAAACCTTACCAATTTGTGAAGCTAACCATGTCTATGGTGCAGTACTTTCGATTTAGTTGCTCTTTGACTAACCCCATGGTTCACTCCAAAATTTACAATATAGTTTTCGACCTCCCCTTTGATGATTTTTGTGCAGCTATTAGAGTACCTCAGTGGGGATCATGTGGAAAGATTAAAGAGCGACCTGCACCACTCATGGACTTGTACGCGGAGATTTGCCAAGGGAGCAACTTCTCAAAGGAGAGCAGGAAAATCTGTAACATTCATCTCCCATCTATTTGCTACTTTGCTTACTTTATTGCCAAGTGTGTTCTCGTTACGAAAACTGCTAATAAGTTATCCTCGTATGATCTAGCATTCATCTCAGCTGCTTTAAAACGAGATAGGACTTAAAACTTGGGTGCCTTGATAGCTTTCCGTCTTGCTGCTAACCGCGAGAAAGGTGGAATTTGTGGAGGCCTCATTGCCTCTGTTTTATTAGCTTTGCATGGTTTAGTGCCTCATCATTTAGACCTACAGTTTCCCATAGAAAGACTTGACCTTAATTCCATGATACAACATAAGTTTGTTTCCTCTTGCGCTAATTTGAGTGATTTGTCTTATGAAATAACCTTTCTCAAGGCTGGTTGGAGAAGGAGCAAGTCTGAGCGAGTTGTTCTTTTGCCTGCACCTGTTTTGTTTAACCTTGATAACAGGGTAGGATGGTTACTCACTGAGGAGGAGCTAGATACGTACTTGGGAGAGCTCTCACAACAGGAGCAAGATACTAGAAGGGAGGTTACAGATGATTCGGTTCATCCCTAAAATGAGGGGGAGTCTTCATATCAGCAGCCTACCTATGATTGGGGAGCTTCTTCTTCTTCGCAAGGGCCTTACCATGACCATTCTTACAATGACCCTCCTGCTTGGAACCCTTACTCGCATTTGGATTGATACCCACTTAGGCCAAAAGCCTAAGCTTGGGGGGAGGTACACCGACATCACACTCATCTCCATATCATGTTCGTTCGATACTTTGTATATCCATGTTTCGTTCTCTTTTTAGTTTTCGTTCTTACTTTGCTTTCTAAAACACAAAAATACCAAAAATATTTCTGTTGTTTCTCTTGGTTTGCTTCTTCTTATTTTTGCTTGGTTTACTTCTTCCGTTTGGTTTTGTTTTGATTAATTGAAAAACCCAAAAAGATTTTGCTTTGCTCGTTCTTCCTTTTGGTTCTTGCCTTTAAAACTAAAAACACCAAAAATATTTGTTGTTCTTCTTTGGTTTTGTGAAGTTTGTTGCAGGGTTCAGTAGTCCTCAGTGGAGTTTGGTTTTCATGTTATTATTCAAGCCACACAAGTGAAGGGTAATAATGAGGATTAGTGATAGCTTGAGGTGTGGTAAGAGGCTGGTAACGAACTCTATTTGTTTTCATTTTTGTACATATACTCATCATTGTGGGCATGCTTAGTCTATTCATGTAGGGGTATGTTATTTATGGATGCTTAGTAGTTCTTGCTTTCTTATGATTAGCTCCAACTTGCTAACAGTTTGTAGCATGTCATGTGAATGTTTGCTTCCATTGCTCTATTCATAAATTGGTATGACACTGTGGTATCCTCCTCTGAATGTTTCACTTGAATTGACTTGGCACATGATCATGCATGCATACGACTGAAATAATCAGTTAAGCCTCGATGAATTATTTTGCCCCAGGGGTCTTGAATCGCTTTCATGCCATAATTAGTCATGTTTTGTTGCAAGCATGATTATGACAGTTATTGCTCTCTCGTTTGTCACTCCCTCTCTATTGCTAGCCTTCACTTGTGATGAGTATAAGCTTTACTCGTGCATCCAACTCCCCAAAACCAATATTGCCAAAGTGTCCACCATATCTACCTATTAGCATCATTTGCTATTCCATGCATATTAAGTATGCCTTGTTTTCTTCCGAATAAAATGTTTGCTTGTTATGAGAAAGTTAGTTAGTAAAGCTCTGACAAACTTGATGGCACACTTTATTTCCCGCACTTAATAAACCTGAACCATTGTGACTGTCCATGAAAGTTATATACTTGCAAATTATAGGTCGGGATTAGCGTAACTGTCTTGCCACGGGAACGCTTTCAACACCTGTAAATATATACCCAGTTGATATCATGCTATTTTGTTTGCGGATGTCGTCGGTGTGAAATAAAAGGGGAGCTTGTAAGTCCATGGAGTTATGTATGTGTGTTAGAGAAACGCCTGGGCCGCTAGTCTAATCCATGCCGTCATGGTGGAAACCTGCAGGGTAACCATAATGAGTATCTATGAAGCATTCTTCTTATAAAAAAAGAGATAGCTATTGAAAAAAGGGGAGAAAAAAAGAGATATGAGAAAAGAGGAAAGAGGGTAAAAGCACCATTTCCCATGGTAAATAAGGAGATTGCTGAGATACTCGATGTCTGCTTGCCTTGTCATTTTGATATGGGGATTCTTCCATATCATCGGGCAAAGGGTTGATACGTCCATTTCGCATCACTTTTCTATGTCTAAATTCAGTATTATTCATTGACATATTTCGTATTGAGAGGTGATACTTATGTTATTTCATCTATTTTTGCATGGTTGATGACTTTTGGAGCATGGACCGCTGTAGTCAGGATTCTGATGGAAAATGTGTTGTTTGGAGGCAAAATTCGCAAAGATCAGAAAATCTGGGAAAATATACGGAAAATCCTATTTTTCCAGAAGACTCAGGATGCCAGAAGATGGAGTGGAGGTGGGCCACAAGGGGCCCACACCACTCCCAGGCGCGGCATCGCGAAGATCAGAAAATCCGGGAAAATATACAGAAAATCCTATTTTTCCAGAAGACTTAGGATGCCAGAAGATGGAGTGGAGGTGGGCCACAGGGGGCCCACACCACCCCATGGCGCGGGCAGGCCTAGGCCACGCTTGGGAGTGGTGTGGCCGCCCTGGCCCACTCCAGCCTCTCTCCTCTGGCGTATTCCATCCCCATGAAACCCTAAGACACGGGGAGCGACCACAGAAAGATTCCGCCGCCTCTACGGGGCGGAAAACACTGAGAGAAAGATCTCTCCGGCAGACAGATTTCTGCCGGGGGAATTCCTTCCCGGAGAGGTGAGATCGTCGCCATAAACACCATCATCAAGCTGGACTTCATCGGGATCATCATCATCATCATCATCATCACCATCATCACCATCATCACCATCAGCACCCTCATCACCATCTCCATATTGATGTAACAATTGGGTTGAATCTTGCCATAGTTCATAGGGGAAACTTTCACGGTGTTGATTACTCTTTGTAGTTGATGCTATTGAGTGAACCATTGAATTATTGTTTATGTTCAGATTGTTATACATCATTATTCCATCTCTAATCATGATCCATATGATGTCTTGTGAGTAGTTCGTTTTGTTCTTGAGGACATGGGAGAAGTCTTGTTGTTAGTAGTGGAGTTGCGTTAAGAAAGATTCAATAGATTGTTATTTAAGTTGTGGTGTACTTCTTATAGTGGTGTCATGTGAACGTCGACTACATGACACTTCACCTATATGGGCCTAGGGGAATGCATTGTGTATTTGGCTACTAATCGTAGGGGTTGCCGGAGTGACAGAAACCTGAACCCCTGTTAGGAAACCATTGCACAAGGGACGTAAGGGTCTTAGAGTTTAAAGCTGTGGTTAGGTTTCTACCTTAATTACTTTCTTGTACTTACGGATGTTTGCAAGGGGTTTAATCACAAGTATGTATTAGTCTTGGATGGGGCGGTACATTAGCACAGGTTCACCACACAACACTTAGCAAGCTAAAGAATATTAATTGACTATATGAAGCAAAAGCACTTGACAGTCTTCCCATGTGTCCTCGAGAACGTTTGGTCATCTATAGAAATACAACCGGCTTGTCCTTTGCTGCATAAAGGATTGGGCCACTTGCTGCATTTATTCCTATTGTCTTTTATTTACTCGTACTTTGTTTACTTGCTTTATCGAAAACCCTAAAAATCTGTTTGCTAAGTATTTGCAGAGAATTCCTGGTCCATACCACTAGCCAGCACCTTCTGCTCCTCGTTGGGTTCGACACTCTTACTTATCGAAAATACTGCGATACACCCCCTATACTTGTGGGTCATCAAGACTATTTTCTAGCGCCCTTGCCGGGGAGTGAAGCGCTATTGGAGAGTGGAACTTGTAAAGGAAACTTCTACTGTGAGTATTGTTTACTTCTGCTAGTTGCTTTATTTTCGTTATGGATAATTCGCTGAGTTTCTTATTTGGTAATGCTACTACCACTGCTAAGGTAGTAGATAAGCCACCACCTGCTGAGAAAGATGTTCTAAAAATACCTACAAGAATTATTGATCGTGTTATGGATAACTATTATGTTAGGGATGGAACTGTCCATCCCGGTGATCATTTACTCTTTATACACGAATTATGCGGGTTGTTCAAGTGTGCAGGTATTACTGTAGACCAAGTTAAGAAGAAGTTATTCTCATTATCATTGAAAGGAAGAGCTGAGGAATGGTATAAGCTGCTGAAGAATGGTCAAGCTCTAGAATGGGAGGAAATAGTGCCTCTCTTTTATTCAAAGTTTTATCCTCCTAGTGAGATTCATAAAGATCGGAATCAAATATACAACTTTTGGCCTCTTGATGGAGAGAGTACAGCTCAAGCTTGGGGGAGATTGAAGTTACTAGTGCTCAAATGTCCCATTCATGAGCTCCCCAACAATATTATTATCAACAACTTTTATGCAAGGCTCCCTCTACATGATAAAGATTTATTAGATGCTTCTTGCGTTGGATCATTCACTCGTATGGAAGAAGAAGCTAAATGGGACCTTCTAGACCGTATTCAATACAATGTTGAAGCTTGGGAGAATGACAAAGGTAGAAAGTCAGGTATAAATTATGATTATGAATGCATTGAATCTTTTATAGGGACTGATGACTTTCAAAATATTAAAAATGCTTATGGTCTAGACTCTCAAGCTATTGCTTCTTATTTAAAGGCTTTTGCTTCTTATATTGAAGTGCCTAAAAAGAAGTGGAATAAGTATCATGAACCTTATAAATATGTTGCTAAGAGTGTTCCTGCAAGAAATACTGAAGTTTATACTGCTAATCATGTTTTACCTGAACCTTATATTGAGAAAATGCCTTTTCTAGTTAAGGTAAAGGAACATTCTATGATAGCTAGTATGGTTAATGAAAGTATGAATAAGGCTATTGAACCTGATAAACAAATGGTTGATGAACCTATAGTAGCAAATGTGAAAGACTTTGTTGCTAAATATGAAGAAGAGGGACACACTATCCTTTGTAAGGATACCTCTAATATTGTTTCACATAGTAGTGTTATGAGAGCTAGTATTCCTGTGTTTTCTGTTAGAATAAGTGATCATTGCTATGATGGTCCTTGTGATAGCTATATCGTTAAGTTTATGCATGATACCGAAAGTTATTATGAAAGAGGAAAAAGTGTTCTTATGCATCTCAATAATATCAAGTTTCCTCGTTTTATGCTGAAAGTTTTTATGTTGCGTTTCTTTTGCCTTCTTATGCAAGTTGCCTTTGGTTTCAATAACTTGTTTGTTTACAAAATCCCCTTGCATAGGAAGTGGGTTAGACTTAAATATGTGGGTGTTTTTGCTTCTTAATGCTCTCTTTCGCTTCAATTTATATCCCTATGAGAGCTTCTTCAAAATTATCATGCCCATCTTAATGGCTATAAAGAAAGAGCTTTATGGGAGACAACCCAATTTGTTTGTGCTTTTATTTTGTTTTTGTTTCTTTGAGTCTTGGAAGTTATTACTTCGGTGATAACCGCTCCTTATCCGTTTTGTTTGGTTTTTATGTCAAGATCAACCTTTAATGAGAGAGAAGTAAGATTTGGGGAAGTTGCTGTCCCGAAACAGATTTTTGAGCTTCACCGTAAAAATTCATGAGAGATCTCTGTATGTCGGATTGAGCTGTAATTGTTTATGCTTCTGCCCCAGGTTGTTATTTAACTTTCGTTAGTTTTGCACTTTTTTTGAGCAACAGAAGATTTTCAAAAAAAATTGATCTTTACCTGCTGGTCTGTTTTGACAGATTTTGCCAATCTTGCATTTGCTTCTTTATTCGATTTCCTTTTTGAATTCTTTTTGGGTTTTCAGAAGGAGTTGCTATAGTAGCTTTTGTTTTGAGGGTTTTCAGTTGAAGTTGAACTCAAAAGGTTTTATCACTTCACTTATACTAATGTTGCTAATAAGAACTGTGTGAAGTTTTGTGTGAAAGAAATTTCCAGGAAGTGGAGATAATGGTGTAATAAGAAAGAGAAGGGTTTTATGACTCAAGTAATAAGTGTATGAAGATGAAGATATTGATGCGTTTCAAGTTATAATTCCAAAGAAATTCATTGAGGACCAAATTCAGAGACCTGCAGAGTCCGTTTCCAAATAGGTAACAGTTCTGGTAAGAAAAGTTCCACGAAAATACAATCCAACTATATTTTTGCAGTTTTCAGTCAATAAGGAAAGCTACAAAGCGAAAAGGGATTTGAACGGAGCTGTGGTGGCTCACACCACCCTGTGGCGTGGGCCCACCCCTGGCCACGCCACCAGGTGGTGAGTCCACCCCGGACTCTGCCTCCGACTCGTTTTCTCCCAGTACCTTCATTTTGATATGAAACTTCATAATATATAACCCCCCGGATCCCCCGAGGTTCGTATATCGTGTTTTCGTCGTGTTTTTGTTTCGATTTGTTTCTTCTAGGAACTATTCTTGAAGCTTTGAAGCACAATGGTGTCCGCCAAGGATAAAGGGAAGGAGCCCATGGAGGAAGACCTCCAAGACCCCGGGAAGGAGAAGGAGATTGAGAGTGAAGGTGAAGAGGAGCAAGGCCAACGTCCGCACACCGACACTACCATTGCAAGCATTGGAGTGGTGAAACCTGCCAAGATCAGAAGGACTGCACGGATGCAGACTGGGGGAAAGCTCCTTGCCACAGTTTGGCTCCACAATCACGTCCTCCACGCACCAGCTACGCAGGAAAAGAAGACTCCAAGTGGGAAGAATGGAAAAAGAATCACAAGAGCTGGGATCCACAAACTGAAATGATTATGGGCCGTATTGAGCACAACTCGGAGTTGATTCATACTCTCACCTTCGAGATTGAGGACTTTGGGAAACTGATCAAGGATCTCATCAAGAGGATACCACCACCACCAGAGGAGTAATTTGTCATCAGGTTTGGCATCCCCTTGGTTTGTTCCAAGCTTGGGGGAGTGCCGCGGTATCATATCACTATCTTCTATCTTTTTAGCTTATTAGTAGAGTCATATCATGAATAGAGGAGTTATTTTGTAGTATGGTTTGCATTATGGAAGTGTCCCCTCTCTCGTTAGATATGTATCCCTTGGTGTGAGTTTCCGTTATGGAATATTAATGAGAAGTTCTATCATTCACTCTTTTGCATAGCTTATATTAGTTTTCAATTCGTGGTTATATGATTAATCTTGTTGTTAGTATTGGTAGCACTTTTGGGATCATTGAGTTAATTTAGTTGGCTTTGGCAAACCTGGCTCGATCAGTAGCAACACTATTTTTGAGAGTTGAATGAAAAAGATAGAAGTACTCTAAAGAAAAATAATTTCATCATCTTTCTTTCTTGATTTGCTCATAAGTTTAGTATTCTCTAGTTAAGATCTTTTGTGCTTCCAAGGAAGATTGCATGTTTGTCTTTATCACTTGTATGTTTGTTTGTTTCCTTCAACTCTTGTACTTGCTACCCAGCCTTGCTAGCCAAAAACCTGTACTGAGAGGGAATTCTTCTCGCGCGTCCACCTCTTTTAAACCAAAACCTTTGCCATTTGTGTCCACCATACCTACCTAGTAGCATTACTGCTATTCTAAGTAAATTCTTGTTTTGTCTACCTCACAAATTAAACTTGTTATGTGAAAAAATAGTGATTAAAGCTCTCACAAACTTGATGGCACACTTTACTTTCTTGCATTTAATAAACTTGAACCATTGTGCTCACCTATGTTGCGTATATGCTTGCGCTTTGTAAGTTGTGAATTAGCGTAACCATGTCATGGGGAACGCTTTCAACATTGCACTGGTACTTTGTACCAAGTTGATATCATGTTCTTTTGTCTATGAATGTCGTCGGTGTGAAATGAAAGGGGAGCTTGTAAGTCCATGGAGTTATGCATGTGTTTTAGAGAAACGCCTGGGCCGCTGGTCTAATCCATGCTGACATGGTGGAAACCTGCAGCGTAACCATAACGAGTATCTATGAAGCATTCTTCTTATAAAAAAGAGATAGAGATTGAGAAAAAAAAGAGAAAAGAAAAAAAAGATATTATGAAAAGAGGAAAGAGAGAAAAAAAGCACCATATTCCCATGGTAAATAAGAAGATTGCTGAGATACTTGTTGTCTGCTTGCCTTGTCATTTTGATATGGGGATTCTTCCGTATCATCGGGCAAGGTACCTGCTGGCGGTTCTCTATGATACACATATGCTTACGATGACAAGAACTTACCGGTGACTAAACTTGAGTAGCATGAGGAGCGGCCCTCGTATTCAAGGGACATGAGATTCTCAACTTACAACTTGTCAATGCATATCCTTATTTTTGATCACTTTAACCTTAACCACCAAAAGATGCCTATGATAGGGGCAATGAGAGCTGAAAGCTAGTAAGTATCATAATTTTTGGGAGCTCTTTATGAGACTTGAATTCCCTGCTTCCCTCTGCGAAGGGCCTTTCTTTTACTTTGTAGTTGAGTCAGTAAACCTATTCCCTTCTATCTCAACAAGTATTTTGAGTTGATGTGTTTCATTCATTCATATGATGATTTATTCAATCATGTCTTATGTTCCTTGTTTTGCACATTGCTCTTATCTTGAAGTTTACTACTTTGAAAGCTATCATTGAAAAGCTAGCTATTTGTGAACTCTAGCAAATTATCAACTATTCTTCGACCAAGAGCTAAGTTTGCCATTACCAATTATGATTCACTTTATGTATCTTTATTGTGCTTCCTTTACTCATTACAAGTTGAGTTATATAATAGTGAGTTGTCTTCTATTATGATCTATGTATTTGATGAATGTGATGCTTCTTGTCCGTATTCTTTTATCGACTCTTCACTCCATAAACTTGAGGTCATGTTTATTGAGCTCAGTTTCGCTTGGGGACAAGCGAAGTCTAAGCTTGGGGGGAGTTGATACGTCCATTTTGCATCACTTTTCTATGTCTTAATTCACTATTATTCATTGATATATTTCGTATTGAGAGGTGATACTTATGTTATTTCATCTATTTTTGCATGGTTGATGACTTTTGGAGCATGGACCGCGCAACAGGATTCGATGGAAAATGTGTGTTTGGAGGCAAAATTGCGAAGATCAGAAAATCCGGAAAATATACGGAAAATCCTATTTTTCCGTAAGACTCAGATGCCGAAGATGGAGTGGAGGTGGGTCAAGGGCCCACACCACCCCATGTCGCAGTAGGCCTAGGTCGCTACCGAGTGGTGTGGTCCCTGCCCACTCCAGCCTCTCATCTGGCGATATCATCCCACGAAACCCTAAGGCACGGGAGCGACCACAGAAGATTCCACGCCTGCTGGGCGGAAACACCGAGAGAGAAGATCTCTCCAGCAGATGATTCGGGGAATTCCTTCCCGGAGAGGGGAGATCGTCGCCATCAACACCATCATCAAGCTGGACTTCATCGGGATCATCATCATCACCATCAACACCCTCATCACCATCTCCATATTGCTGTAACAATTGGGTTGAATCTTGCCATAGTTCATAGGGGAAACTTTCCCGGTGTTGATTACTCGTTGTAGTTGATGCTATTGATTGAACCACTGAATTATTGTTTATGTTCAGATTGTCATACATCATTATTCCATCTCTGATCATGATCCATATGATGTCTTGTGAGTAGTTCATTTTGTTCTTGAGGACATGGGAGAAGTCTTGTTGTTAGTAGTGGAGTTGCGTTAAGAAAGATTCAATAGATTGTTATTTAAGTTGTGGTGTACTTCTTCTAGTGGTGTCATGTGAACGTCGACTACATGACACTTCACCTATATGGGCCTAGGGGAATGCATTGTGTATTTGGCTACTAATCGTAGGGGTTGCGGAGTGTAAACCTGAACCCCCGTTAGGAAACCATTGCACAAGGGACGTAAGGGTCTTAGAGTTTAAAGTTGTGGTTAGGTTTCTACCTTAATTACTTTCTTGTACTTATGGATGTTTGCAAGGGGTTTAATCACAAGTATGTATTAGTCTTGGATGGGGCGGTACATTAGCACAGGTTCACCCACACAACACTTAGCAAGCTAAAGAAGATTAATCGACTATATGAAGCGAAAGCACTTGACAGTCTTCACATGTGTCCTCGAGAACGTTTGGTCATCTATAGAAATACAACTGGCTTGTCCTTTGCTGCATAAAGGATTGGGCCACTTGCTGTATTTATTCCTACTGTCTTTTATTTACTCATACTTTGTTTACTTGCTTTACCGAAAACCCCTAAAAATCCGTTTGCTAAGTATTTGCAGAGAATTCCTGATCCATACCACTAGCCAGCACCTTCTGCTCCTTGTTGGGTTCGACACTCTTACTTATCGAAAATACTGCGATACACCCCCTATACTTGTGGGTCATCAGGGGTACCCCGTTGGCGGTTCTCTATGATACGCACGTATTTACTATGACAAGAACTTACTGGTAACTAAAGTTGAGTAGCATGAGGAGCAGCCCTCATACTCAAGGGACATGAGGTTTCCAGTTTATAGTCTGTCAAGCATATAACTCAGATTGGACCTCACTTTCACCTTAACCATATTAAAGATGCTTATGATAGTGGCAATGAGAGCTCAAAGCTAATGAGTACCATACTTTCAGCATTTGGAAGCCTTTCAAACTTTTCAAAACCTTTTCGTTTTCCTTGTTGAGTCTCCACACATTCTATGAGCACTTTCTTGAGAGCATGGTTGTCATTCTTAGTATAATGTGCTTGTCTCAAAACTTGATTAATTGTGTTATGATTTTGATGCTCGTATCTTTGATATCTTTACTTCTAGTCTTCACCTGAACTTCAGAGGTGCCTTGGCATTCACAATCAAAGGCAAGCGAGATACCACTCCATGATACCTTCTTATGAGCATTGCAATGTTGCTTGTGTTTAGGTTTCATGGTACTTATTATTTTTGAGTTGGAGTCTTTTCATAGCTTGCAATGACTATTGAGTGACCTTATTTACATTCTCCTTATTATGAATTGTCTAAGTAGTTGATCACATGCTAATAATATATACATCATATGAAGCAAATGTGTTCGTGAAAGTTTCTTTTATCGCACTCAGTTTTCAACTGAATTGCTTGAGGACAAGCAATAAGCTAAGCTTGGGGGGAGTTGATACGTCCAAAACGTATCTACTTTCACGAATACTTTTGCCATTGGTTCTCCTCTAAACTTGTGTGAATTGGATACAACTAACACGGACTGACACTATTTTCAGTAGAATTACCTTGGTGTCTAGTTTTTGTGAAGAAAATCAACTATCAGGAAAAATCCCAGAAAATATGCCAAAAATCATATTTCACCAGAAGACTCGCGGAGCCAGAAGACGAGACGGAGTAGGGCCACGAGGGGCCCACACCACCTGGCCACGCGGGCCAGGCCAGGCCACGCCTGGGGGTGGTGTGGCTGCCTCGGCTGCCCCCTCAGCCTCCCTCTTCGCCTATAAGTTGCCTCTTGACCTAAAAACCAAGGGGGGTTCGACATTTTTCTAGAAAGAGTTTCGCTCCGCCGCCACCACCAGATTCCATGAAACACCACCAGAAACTGCGTTCTGGCACCCTGTCGAGACGGGGAATTGGAGGAGATCATCGCCACCATCGCTTCTCCATCGACCATCCATGTTTCCCCCATCCATGAGTGAGTAATCCCCCGCTGTAGGCTATGGGGATGGTAGGGATTGGATGAGATTGTTCATGTAATGGCATCATATTGTTAGGGCATGGTGCCTAGTATCTATTATTAGTGCTTTTTGACTTTGTTGCAACTTGTTATGCTTAATGCTTGCCATTAGGGCCCGAGTGCCATGATTTCAGATCTGAACATGTTATTGATTCATTATGATAGTATTGTTTTTGGTCTTACCTGCAAGTTGTATACATACGTTATTGTCCGGAACCAATGGCCCCGAAGTGACAGCAATCGGAATAACCGGAGGGAATGGCTTTGATGTGAGGATCACATGTGTTCACGGAGTGTTAATGCTTTGCTCCGAAGCTCTATTAAAAGGAGCACCTTAATTGCTAGTAGTTCCCTTGAGGCCCCGCTGCAAACGGGCTGGCAGGACAAAAGATGTTGTGCAAGTTCTCATTGCGAGCACGTATGACTATATATGGAACACATGCATATGATTATCTAGTACTTGGATGCTTATCTTATTTATCTGCAATTGCCCTATGTTCTGATTGCTATGTGAATTATCTTGTCCATGCAACGTCCGTCCATCCATCCCTATGCCTACCGCGCTCTAATCCTACTGTTTACTGCTATTGGCACTACTGTCTTACTTTTATTACTGCTATTACTTTACTATTCCTACTACAAAATTGTTGCTACTGATAAACTACTGTGAGCAAGATTGTTTCCAGGTGCAACTGAATTGACAACTCAGTTGTTAAGGCTTATAAATATTCTTTGGATCCCCTTGTGTCGAATCAATAAATTGGGTTTCACTTCCCTCTAAAATACTGTGATACACCCCCTATACTTGTGGGTCATCAACCTTCTCGGTGAGGGTTAGGGGGACAACTGGCGCAATTGGAAGTTCGCCGGTCCTCAACTTCTCGTCTTGAATACGGACTTGTTCAAGAAGATCAGAGTTCTTGATGTCCTCTGCTTCTTGTGCTTCTTCTTCGGCAGAAATGGTCCGGCTTTTAAGGCATTCCTTGGCCAACCATTGGATCTCCTCCGCAGATTTCCGAGATAAGCCAAATTTGGCAAGTCCCGGATTGCTCAGGAGGTTGTCGGTGAAAACTTCTGCCAAGGGATCATTACCCAAAGAGGATTCACCCTTATCAAAACCTGAGTCACCCATGGTGACGTCAGTTTGCGACTCAAGGATCGCTGGCTCTGCTGAAGGAGCCGGATCTTCTACAACGGCCGGAGATGGAGTAATCTCCGGCGCTGCAGAAGGCTGAGGGGCACAAGTCAGAGTAGCCACGGCAGGAGAAGCCAAAGTTAGCTTCGTTTGATGTAGGGGCTTAGAAGTAGCTCCCTTCCCCTTGCCTTTGATGAGCTTCTTAGCTCTGAGAAGGTAATAGAACAAAGAACATTACATCTCGGAAGAAATCACAAATTAAGTACAAAGGCAGAAGTTGTGAGGAAAGTTACCTTTTCACAACGGGCACCTCCTTTGTGCCGATAGCCACCGTCGGAGCTTTATGCTTCCGAGGAACAATGTCCGGCAGTGGAACTATTTCCTCCTCCTGGGAAAACTCAGGAGGATACCCCTCGATAGGAGCTAATTCTGACTCGGGGAGGTCGGCAAGCTGAAAAGAAGATAGTACCTCAGTATTGCAAAATAACATAAAAGATGAGCATAGAAAAGGGGTTGTTGCTGGAGCTTACCAGCACAACGGGATCTTCCGCTGGATGCATGTCAAGGGACACCTCCGGAATCTTCCCCTCGATCCTCTCCCTTATCGGCCACTTGATCTGGCTTACATAATCTTTATCTGTGTAGTATTTGGGGCTGATGCGAAGGGAGTCTTTTTTCGACGACGTGATGGAATGCATCAGTCAATCTCCATGGTGTTGGAGAGGTTGGATCCAGCATGACACCCAACACTGGACCAAGTCAGACCCTCTCAGGCCCTTGTACTTCATCAGATATTTGATCTGCCTCTTGGCGAGAAGTAGATCATCACTAAGAGCCGGAGCGACCTCGTCCCAAGATGCTCGAGGCGTGGCGGCTCCATCGATGAAAGCCAGCAATGTAGTAGCTTTGCCGGGAGCGGGAATATCCTTATGATAGAAAAAGGTAGCCGGCCATTGCTTGACCGACTCACTAGCTAAAATCCGAGGATAGACACGCGCTCGCCTAACCAAAAAACTAATAGTACCGGTAATATAAGGATTACCGGTAGTAATGGAATTTCTCCGGACTAAGAAGTAGTACCAGAAAAGAGTAAGGCTTGGCCTAATGCCGAGATACCCCTCGCACAAATATGCGTACACGCTCATCTCTAACATGGAGTTCGGGGGAAGATGGTGGAGTTGAACTCCGTAATGATCAATGACCTCGGAAAAGAAATCTAAGGGAGGAAAACTCAGACCTCTGTCCAGGTGAGTGCCTAAGTGCACTCGCTCGCCGTCGCGAGGGTTGGGGATGGCTTCACCGAGGCCGCTCCACCAATCGCTTGCACGAAGGAGCCCTTCTTCTTCTATGTCGTGGAGCTTGGTGTCGTCAAGGACGCACGAGATCCAGACCCCACGATTGCTCTCCCTCTTCGTCGCCGTTGCCGTCTCCGCTGCACCGAAGGATGATGTGGAAGCCATTTTTCCGGTGTGCCGGTGACCTTGGATGGGCGGTGCTGGGAATTTCTGGGGGCAAGGAAGCTCTGTGCGCGTGGGAGAAGTGGAGGAGAAGGAAACGGTGCTAGGAATAGGTGAAGAAGATGAGGAAAAGAAATCCTCACCCCTTATAACCACCAGCCGTGCCAAGATTCATGCAAACGTCACAGTAAACGTGCCACGCGTCATGGAAAGAACTGGGAAGCCCCCACACGATGATTACGCCGCCTCGATCTCCACACACGCATTGAAACAGCACCTCGGTTCCGCGAAAGGCGGACCCACCAACGGTCGTGCTGACAGGAAATGTCTGTCAATGACGTGACTTGACCATGACTAGTGTCAGATGACGTCATAGACCAAGTTTCGGCTTAGTTTACAAAGATCCTAGGGAAAATGGTTCCTACTGATTATCCATTGGAATAGCTGAAGGAGTGTTTACAATGATCCTAGGGAAAATGGTTTCTACTGATTATCTTGTTATTGAATGTGCAGGAAAAGGACAAATTACACTTGGAAGATCCTTGTTGAAGCTCCTTGGAGCAATAACAGATGTGGGAAAGGGGACCATGCACTTTGCTTCCCCACCAAACAATCATATGTTCCCCAAGGTTAAGAATAAAAGTAAGAGAGGTAAGGGCAAGGAATTTGGTTTTAATGCTTCTTCATTGGAGAACACTTGATTCTTTTTCTTGCTTCTTATGCCTAACTTAAAGGCGTTAAAGAAAAGTACTTATTGGGAGATAATCCAAAAGTTTTAGATGAGTCTTGGAAGTTATTAATTCTGTAATAACCTCTCCTTATCCTTTTTATTTGCTTTTTGTGCCAAGAGTAACCTCTAATGAGAGAGAAGTAATGATTGGGAAAGTTGTTGTCCCGAAATAGATTTCTGTGCTTCACCGTAAAAATTCGTGTAAAATCTCTGTACGTCTTTTTGAGGCGTGAAGTTTTGTGCTTCTGCCCCAGGTTATCATATAACTTTTGTTAGTTCAACACTTTTTGATTTGAGCAACAGAAGGTCTTTGAAAAAATTCGTCTTTACCTGCTGGTATGTTTTGACAGATTTCTGCCATTATTTGCATTTGCTTCTTGTTGGTTCCTTTTTGAGTTCTTTTGGGGAATTGAGCTTTTTGAGGGAAGTGCTTTAGTACCTTGTGTTTTATTGGAAGTTTTATTAGTGTTGGAACTGAACCTAAAGACTTATTATCTTGAGTGCACTAATGTTGCTAATAAAGATTGTGTGAAGTTTTGTATAAAGGAAAAATTTCAGGTGTATGGAAGGAATGAGTAATAAGATGAAGGATGGACTAAAGCTCAAGCTTGGGGATGCCACGCGTGTCACCCCAAGAAATATCCAAGAAGTACAAGCGTCAAAGCTTGGGGATGCCCAAGGCATCCCCTTCTTTATCAATAAAAATCCCAGGTTTCTTCCAAACACTTCATTTTTATTGTTTCATGCATAGTTGTGTTGTTCTTAGAGCGTCTTCTTTTTCGTTTTCGTTTTGTTTTTTTGTTTGCTTGGTTTGCTTAGTTTGCTGAATACATTGGTTGAACCCCCTCTTTCATGTATTGGTTTTCAAATAGTTTGGTTTGGATTGGAAAAGAGTAGGAAAGTTCATGCTTAAGTGGTAAAGAGAGCTTGTTTTTGACTGTGGCCTATGCTTTGTCATGCCATGCTTGATATTGTTTTGGCTTTATGCTTAGTATTCTTTGTTGTAGCATGACATGTTATAAACAATTGAGATTGCTTAATGTGCCTTGGAAGAATCATGCGTTGTTTTAGCATATTAAAGCATAGTATTGTGGTATTCTCCTTTGATGCTTTATTTGGGTTGACTTGGCACATGCTCACACCATGTTATGACTATCCAAAGTCACCATAGCCTTGATGATCCTTTAGTTTTTGACTTGTAGTATCACTTTATGCTTTAATCAATGATGTTTTGTCGCTCTGCATGATTATGGCCATTATTGCTCTCTTAGATTGTCGCTCCCAGTCTTCTGCTAGCCTCCATAACCAAGTATGAGTTCCACTCATGCATCTAACTCCTTAAACCAAGTTATTCCAAAGAGTCCACCATACCTACCTATTAGCAATTGCTATTCCAAGTATATTCATGTTTTTATCTACCTTCTGAATTAAACTTGTTATGTGAAAATTAGTGATTAAAGCTCTCACAAACTTGATGGCACACTTTACTTTTCTTGCATTTAATAAACTTGAACCATTGTGTCCATCTTTGTTGCGTATATGCTTGTGCTTTATAAGTTGAAATTAGCAGAACCATGTATCATGGGGAACACTTTCAACATTGCACTTGTACTTTGTACCCCGTTGATATCATGTTTTTTTGCTTATGGATCCCGGCGGTGTGAAATAAAAGTGGAACTTGTAAGATCATGGAGTTTGTATGTGTGTTAGAGAAATGCCTGGGCCGCTAGCCTAAGCCATGCCTAATCATGGTGGAAACTTCTAGCATCACCATAATGAGCACTCTATGAAGCATCCTCAATAAAAACCTATGTAAATAGCAAATAAAAAGATCGCTAAGATGCTCATTGTCTGCTTGCCTTGTCATTTTGATTATGGGATATCTCCTGTATCATGTGCAAGGGGTACCCCGTTGGCGGTTCTTTATGATACATATGTACTTAACAATGACAAGAGCTTACTTGTGACTAAAGTTGAGTAGCATGAGGTTCGGTATTGGTAAGTAAGGGGCATGAGATTTTGGCTTATAACTTTTCAAGCATATCCTCTTAGTTGTGTCACTTTAACCTTAATCACTTAAAGATGCTTATGATAGGGGCAATGAGAGCTGAAAGCTAACAAGTACCATAATTTTTGGAAGCTCTTTATGAAACTTGAATCTCTATTTCCTTCTATGAAGGCCCTTCGTTTACTTTTATGTTGAGTCTCCACCTTCTATCTTTATGCACCTACTTTGAGAGCATAGTGGCCATTCTAAGTTCTATGTGCATTGTCCCAAGACTTGTTGATTGATGCATAACTTGATATTGCTTGTTTTAAACTATTTGTATCTAGTCACTCTTATGAACTTTGAAGGTGTCCTATGCATTTATGTTTGCTACTCTATGAGGGACAAGCTGAATACCACTATGCTATATTTTCTTTATGTGAAACAAACAAACGTCTTGCAAAGCATTGTTATTCATGAATCTTTTGTTTTTTCCTTTTCATGTTGCAACATAGTTGCTTTGTCTTATTGCGAGAACTTTATCTTTCATGCTATGTTGAAGTACTATGATCCTAGCTTTCCATGTTTTACAAATACTTTGATCAAGTTTATGATGGTGCATGTCACCTCAAAAATTATTGTTTCTTTTTATCACTTACCTACTCGAGGACGAGCAGGAGTTAAACTTGGGGATGTTGATACGTTACTAACGTATCCAAAATTTTTGATGTTCCATGCTTGGTTTTATCTACTTTCTTATGTTTTGTTCCAACTTTGGAGTACTTTTCATACACTTTCTTGGACTAACCTATTAACAAGATGCCACAGTGCCAACTGCCTGTTTTCTGCTGTTTTTGGTTCCAGGAAAGTCAGAAAATGAATATTCTCGGAATTGGACGGGACAAAAGCCAAAGTCAGTTTTTCACCGAGGGACACAAGGAGCTGAATACGAGAGAGGGTCCAGGGGCCGCCACACCACCTGGCCGCCAAGCCTGGCCCGCACTGAGGTGGTCCGCCGCCTAGGCACCCCTCCTCCTTCGACTATAAGATGCCTCCGATACAGAAACCCTATGTACCCGATCAAAATTCCACGAAAGAGTCTGTAGCCACCGTCATCTCCATCCCTAGATCGGGAGGGATCTGAAGCTCTTCCCGGCACCTTGCCGGAGAGGGGAATTCACCCTGGAGGCCTTCTTCATCACCATTCAAGCCTCCAGTGTGATGTGTGAGTAGTTCATCCTTGGACCACGGGTCCATGTAGTAGCTAGATGGCTGGTTCTCCTCCTTTGTGCTATCATGTTTAGATCTTGTGAGCTCCGTTCATTGTCAAGATCATCTATTTGTAATCATACATGTTGTGTTTGTGGGGATTCGATGGATATTGAGATGCTATTTCAGATTGATTATTGATTCTATCATGTCTTTATTATTTGTGATCTTGCATGCTTTCCGTTGTTAGTAGCTATCTTGGCCAAGTACATGCTAGCAACTCCAAGAGTTAGTATTTATGCTTGATAGTGGGTTCATGCCTCTAGTAATCTGGGGAAGTGACAGAAATCTCTAAGGTACTAGATGTGTTGTTGCTACTAGGGAGAAAACAACAATCCTTTGTTTATAGAACAATCGTATTGTTTACTTTACAAGCAATGCGTAATGCAATTATTTGTTGCTTGCAACTTAATACTGGAGGGGGTTCGGATGATAACCTGAAGGTGGATTATTAGTCATAGATGCAGTTGGATGGCGGTCTATGTATAATGTTGTAATGCCCAATCAAGTCTCAAAGGAGTCAAGCTGAGTAGTATATGCATATTGCTTTCTCGATGTTTGTCAATTGCCCCGCTGTAATTTGTTCACCCAACATGTCATATATCTTAAGGAGAGCCACCACTAGTGAACTATGGACCCCGGTCCTTTCTTTTACCATCAATCTACAATCAACTGTTTACTGCTTTGTGTTCACTTTCTACAAACTATTACTTTCTTCCACTCGATACGTTTAATCCTTTGTTTTCAGCAAAACCGGTGAGATTGACAACCTCATCGCAAGTTGGGGGCAAAGTTCTGTGGTTGTGTTGTGCAGGTCTCCACGTTGCTGCTGACACCGGTAGTGCACCCTGGCAAAGTCCAGCTAGCAACACCTGGGGGGTGTTTCCTTGCTCCTACTAGATTGATAACCTTGGTTTCATAACTGAGGGAAAACTTGCTGCTGTGCTCATCATACCTTCCTCTTGGGGTTCCCTAATGGGCTCGATATTTTTTGGGCTAAGCACGGGTGAAATCCTTTGGACGTGTTTGGAAGCATGCCCCGGAAGCTATCGTGACTATTGGCACCGGCTAGCAACCTGCACGGTCAAATGAGGATTAAGAGAGATTCCCTAAGCTAATTGCGATATCCATGGGGAGACCCTTAATTGTGGTGGTTTGTATGGGTGATTGCTCTCAGACATCACAGAGGTTATTTAGAGGTGACCTCATTCTTGGCTCAACAAAGTGACTGCCAACGAGCCTTGTAGTGAACATCTTATTATGGTTTTCATCTAAGCCCCCACCGGGACCAGTGCTAGATGCCACCATGAGGACACAGAGAAGATGAAACTCCAGCCACTTCTGTCGACCTGCCTCCCTAAGAACCTTGGTGTTCCATCCCCCGCTAGAAACACCATCAACGCATGCCAGATCAGAGGCTAGGACCCATCCTAGCCCTGCCCGGCCAAGATTAAAAATCGTACCCAACAATGGATTTGGGCAGAATCGTGACCTCCAAAGGTAACAGAAGGCACAGGCCGCAGGCCGACAGAGGAAAGCACAACATTCTAACAAAAAGGCCGCCAAGCCCGACCCGTCCACCAGATCTAGGTAGAATTTGGGAGATCCCCCGCACCCGAGTAATGCGAGCTCGACAGGAAGGCACCTCGCGGCTACATGCTGACGAAATCGGTTGGAGCAAGGTTGCTGGAAGGCGTGGCCGCATGCACATGGGGGAGGTAATGTAGCAACACCAGATCTGCCACAGAAATCCAGGCAAGGGCGGACAAGGGAGACCCTACTTCGTCATCCACCGAGCATCCACGCCGCCTGAGCTCCACGATGAGCCTCAAGTGCTACACCAACAGCCTTCAAGTCCCTCCTAGGGTGTCCACAGATAGAAGCACCCACAGGAATGGAAAACCGCGAGCATGGGCCCCACCACCTTACTCGGCCACGCATGCTTTAGTTGGAAGCATCCTCCGGTGGCGAAGGGCATGGGAGTGACGACAATGACTAGTTTTGTGGCATCGCCCGAGTCACCCTAGTGAGAGTGACGATAGGGTCTTTAGAGCGAGGCTTTGGTACTTTTTGTTGGAAATATGCCATAGAGACAAATAATAATATAGATTATTATCATATTTCATAAAGTTTACGATTAAGTTTTATATCATGCTATAACTATATTGATAGGAAACGTCAATACACGTGTGATATATAAACATCTAGGAGTTCCCGGTGAAACTCTAGTCACTGGTTCATTGGTCTTATGATCAAGGTTTCCTCTTCATGTGGAATTTATTCTAGTTGACAATGGAGTCACCTCATTGCGAGAATGAGATGATGAGCTATACCCAACCTAAGCGTCGTGACCCGATCATGTCACAAAGTTCAAGTTACGATGATTAGAAAAGACCTAGTGTCCTATTTCTTAGATCGTGAAGCCATATCAATCACTGTTACCCGATGATACTTAGATATCATCAAACATCATCTGGTGACTTTGTTATCATAAATGTGTGTTCAGGTATTCAGAGGAACAGTTGAGGCAATATGCGTCAAGAGCGGGATTTGTCCATCCACGTGATAGAAAATATAATCGAGGGCCCACTAGGAGAAGTTATATCAAATAACTATGCAACATGTGATTTGATAATGGAGATATCACTTGTCGGAACGAGTCATATGGCATTTGTTGATAACGAGATTGAACACAACATGGTGATGTCACTAATCAGATCTCAGACAATGCAAATATCGAGATACAAAAAGAATATGACACGACGTTCATGGTTCAACAACGAAAGATTTCGTGGAATGCACAGGGATCAACATGGCCATCCAGGTCCCTCTGATGATGTTTGGTACGGGAGGGTCAACCATGTCTTGAGTGTTCCCGAACTGTGGGGTATCACGCTTAAGGGCTTGATGATGCTCAGAGAATGTTTTGGTATCGATAGAATCACCAAAGAAAAGAGAGAGAAAACCAGTTTCGGTAAATCCAGAGGATGTCCGGAATGAGATGGAAGGAGTTCCACATCAACGAGGATTGAATAATATGTAAGTGAATGTTGAATATTGATTTAATAATTCATTTATATTTATTCAATAAAATAAAAAGAATTAAAAAGGGTCAAGTACCTATTTGGGCCAAAATCCGGAGGGAAAAGGGTCCATGAGGGAAAGACCAAAGGGAGGAAGGAGGAGGGGTAACCGGCTGGGCCAAGGCACCTCGCGTGGGGCCCACTTGGGCCCTAGCCGCTGGCCGGCCAAGCCCCCCTCCCTTCTCCTTTGTTTAGTCCCACATGACTAAGGCAATTGCCTATGTGGGGGGTTTTCCCCTATATAAAGAGAGGTATTTTGATAAATTAAATACACAATAACCAATAAAAGGTTCCCTCTCTTTTAAGGAGACCTCTAGTTGATTCTCTCTCTCTCGTGACCGTGATCCCAAGTAAGGATCGTGCGAGCGAGAGACTTCTTCACCGCGGAGCCGTCAAGTCTTGAGATTCGGATCCGAGCTCTACTTTATCGCTTGGATCAGAGGAGCGGGAGTCATCGTTAGGCACCGGACATGTGTAACTCCCTGTGAGGTGCAACACTTGGGGCACTAGGAGTCATTGGAGCCACAGGAGCTATCGGTATTTCAACACGACCTCGAGGTTGACTTCAGTTCGTCTACATCAACCACGCTCTCCCGAGCGTTGAGAACACTTTTCAGTCTTCAAGGGTAAGTTCGCGAAAAGCCTCCCCTGTTACTACATTACTAATATATAGGTCCTGGCATTAGGATTCTTGGCGTAGGGAAAAAATTATTGTTTTCATGCACGGACGACCCCTTCACTTTTCACTAATCTCACTTTTTTGGGGGGATTTTTTCACCATTGCATTCAGAAGTCACAATCAAGAGATATTGCTTCTATCTAGAAATACAAGGCCATTTTTTCATGTCAAACTTTGACTAACAATTTAGTGAACCAAATATAAGTTATATGTCATCCAAAAATATATCATTGGTAAGTTATTGGAAGTGTGCATCCAATGATATAATTTTGGATGATATGTAACTCATATGTGATTGACAAAATTATTAATGAAAATTTTCCTTGAAAAATAAAGTGGTCTTATGTTCCCGAAGCGGATGGAGTACCAAAAATGTTGTGAGGGGAGAGTTCATTCATTAGTGTATTTTTGGATAAAGGGAATATATTAATATCAAGAAGATATCAATTATACCTAACCTCTACACCAACGCGATGCCCTAGCGGCATACAGATGCAGACATCCAAAAAAAAGAAGAATTAAAATAAAAGTCCAGCTATAGCGATCTATTCCTTATAGCAGCACTAACACCACCAAGACAACACCATAAGTCCAGCTTCTCTAAAAGAGACGCCTCGAAGAAGGAAATAGTGCACAAGCACCATCGTCGCCCGATCATCGATCTTAGGTTTTCACCCTGGAGATGGTCCTCGCTCGCAAAACAATGCCTTCAGTAAGGCCATTGCCCACAGCCAATAAAGACAAGACCTTAGATTTTCACCCTGAAAGGTAAGACTTTGAACTTCTCTGACGCCCCCACTTACGATGCCACTACTCCAAATCACAAAACACCAAGCCAATTCCTCATCACCATAAAGACTAGAACCACCATTGCTAGTCCTTAGATCCCGACTTCAATGACATTCTTCGTTGCCTAACTTCACCATGGTACGAGAAAGCATGCTCCATGATGGTAACAGCCAGCAGAGCTTCGCAGCACACCCTCTGAAACCAAACAACTAGAGAAAAACATGGGTTCGCATGACCGAATCCCACCTGATCTAGCAATCTCCCAACATGAATCGTCCAATAGAGTTCGCCAGCGGAGCCTTCTGAAACACGACACTCTAGTCAGGTCGATGGAGACTCGCATCCGGCAGATCAAGATCTTGGATGATTCGGAACCCTAGGACAACCACCTTTATTCAAAGCCGCGTTAGTAGCCCCATGCCACCAACCGACAATGGAGGAAGCGACGAACTGCCTGGATGATGCTGTTTGTAAAAAACCCTACTTTTCCATGAAACCAGACATGGCGCCAGAAATTTGGATAGCTCATAGCGATGCCCGAACCCTCAAATGGACGAGACATCTAATGCTTTTCTCTAAAAAAAGAGCATCTCCTCATCCCTCGGATTGCTTTGAGGTAGGGGTTCCTCTCCCCATCGCCTCTGAACAAGCCGCCGCCAACACCTCCGCCTCCTCCATAGACCGGTTCCCTCTCCTCTGGCTGGTCTCGCCAGCATCGGGAGGGGTGGGGAACCCGATCTATGGGTGGAGTTTTCAATAAAAGTAGTGTTTCCACAAGATTAGGTTATGGTTTTGGTAGCCATCCTCTTCTTGGCGTCTATGTCAATGGAGTTGGTATCGTCCTCAATAAGTGACCTTCGACTATTCGTTCGACGACGAGATGTTCCCGACGTCAATGGTGATGTTGTAAGATTGAAGTTCTATAGGTACGTTTTTTCAGATCTTGATTCGCTTGATCGATCTTGGATTTTTCTCTTGGTTGCCGCGAGGACGATTATCCTCGCAATATTTGTCCCGGCTGCTACGTCCTCGATAATGGAGATTCGTATTTTCGACTCCCCTGCGACGTCGAATAGGCTGTTCGATTCCTTTTCCATCGAATAGTGGTGGTGGTACTCTTGCCGATGTTGATGGATTACTCTAATGGCTGAGCGCGTGCACGTAGTCTTAGCATTGCGGCTCAAATTAAAATTATGGAAGAATTCTTGTTGATATTTACAGGTCTATGGTCTAACATCTGTGTCATTTTATTAGGCTGCTTTCAGACAAGTGTAAGATTGTGTCATGAAAGAGAAAGATTTTAAAGATCTTCGAGATTTACTCGTTTTCTTTTAGAGTTTATTTTATAGCCGTTGAAGATAATTTATGTATCTTTACTATGTACGTGGTATTGATTGTAAAAGAAAAAAGATGTCAGAAGTTTTTTTAGTGGACGTCAGAACCAGAAACGGTCCGAGGAGAATTCCTTAATTCCAGGCCCATATATACAGAAGAGGTTCATCAAAAATCCAAACCGTCCCATCCATGGGCTGGATTGTACGCCAGCCCATTACACAGGCCAGGGAGCACACCCACCCACCCACCGAATTCCAGCTCAGGCAGACGTTGAGAAGAAAATCCCAGCGCAGACAGATAGGAGACAGACAAGCGGTGCGTGCTCTGGGGATCGACCATGACAGCCAGCTCCAACTCTCAAGGACCATGATCAGCTCTCTCCTGATATAAACAATCTGAAAAACAAATCGAAGAAAAGAATGGCCACGTAAATTGAGGTCCACATCAGCAGGGCCCTTCTGGTGGGTCGTACACAGTCCAATGGCTGCAGGCGGCACAACCATCACCATCGCACGCACGGCCCCAGGTCTCCAGGAGCAGGAAGAACGCATTGGACTCTAGTGGACCGTCCATCCCCTTGCCGCTTTCGGCCTAGACGGTGGCGATGGCACACGCGGACGTTGCCGTCACCGGCTCACCGCCCTGGGTGGGTGCGGCTCGGTCTCTCCGGCGAGACCCGTCACGCAAGAAACGACGTCCTTCCCCGTTTTACCCTCTGCAGCCGGTCTGGCAAAGGCATACTAGCACTACATATTTCATCCCTATTTTCTAAAGGAATTTTAAACTAACGATTTCACTTTAGGAATTAAATAAAAATGCCATATAAGTTCAAACAAAACAAATTCGGCGAATAATAACAGCAAGAGTAAATTTCTCCCCAGTTTGTCGAACTGTTCCTTTTTTCTTTCATTTTGGTGGTTTTTATATTAAATCAACGGAAGAGCCCATTTGGTTTAAAAAAAACATTCATGAGCTCTTTTTCAGAGAGCGCCCGTTTGTGCACTCGAGGTATACTTAATTTTCCAAACTCCAAAAAGGCTATTTTTAAGTCTCAAAAAACCCTAAAAAAGATTTGAATGTAGTTAGCGATGTATCCATCAACATGCACAATCTTAATGCGAATTATTTTGTACTGCAGGTTACACAAGAATGACAAAAGTGTGAATTTGAGTGTAGTGAAGAGCGCACAATTCAAAACCCGAAATCTTTTTTAGATTTTTTTATGTTATCCTTATTTTTATCTATTTGAGTAGTATATTTTTTCACATGTCCATTATAGATAGCGGTCATGCATCGTTCTTGCATGCCAGGACACGTAAATAATTCTCTTGTACGTCGTCATGACATGTACTCCGTTCGTTCAAAAATATAAGACATTTTAGCTTTGTGAAACAAATGTATCTAGATGACTTTTAGTAAGCTAAAAATCTTATATTACGAAACAGATAGAGTATTTATCATAGACCTAACGTTTTTGGTTGAGTTAATCCAATTATCCATTTGTTGTTGGGGACTAGAACTTCTCCCGGAAACGGTGTTCACTGACTTACATTGAACTAGCGCAGCTAGTTACTATCGTATTCAACAAGTAAAAGTGTAGGACTGCCGCCGTGGGAGTAAACGGTAAAGACACCGTGGATTATCGGATGCCCGAAAAAAAAATATTACACGTTCTTCTTCTTGCTCCCTAAGCCAAGAAGGCGAGGGCTATAAGAGTCAATTCCGCCGCCTCTCCTTCCCCCTTCCGGCGCTCGAATACAATACGGGATACCCCCCTCGACACCTCCCGATTCAAATCCCCAGCCCCAGAAAAAAAAGAGGGGAAAAAATCGGACGCCGAGGCCGAGCTCTCGATCTAGGGATTGATTCCTCTTGCTTCCCGGCCTCTCCTCCCTCCCCCAAAACCCTAGACGACCTAGACGCGGAGGAGCTCCCCCGCCGCCCGCCCCCATGGCCGACGACCACTACTCCTCCTCCTCCTCCGCCGCGTCGTCGCCGGCGGCGGCGGCCGCGGCCGCCGCGGCGGTGGGCTCGTCGGTGATCCCGATCGTCAACAAGCTGCAGGACATCTTCTCGCAGCTGGGGAGCAGCTCCACCATCGACCTGCCGCAGGTCGCCGTCGTGGGCAGCCAGAGCAGCGGCAAGTCCAGCGTCCTCGAGGCGCTCGTCGGCCGCGACTTCCTCCCGCGCGGCTCCGACATCTGCACGCGCCGCCCCCTCGTGCTCCAGCTCGTGCACCAGCCGCAGCGCCCCGCCGGCGTCGACGCCGACGAGTGGGGCGAGTTCCTGCACCATCCCGGACGCCGCTACCACGACTTCCGCGAAATCCGACGCGAGATCCAGGTCCCCGTCCCTTCCTCGTTATCTCTCGTCTTCGTAGGTGGTTGGGTCAGCTAAGCTCTGGAACAGGGACCCGATGGTAGCTAGATTGATTGGGGCTATGCGGTTAGTGTGTTCGCCAGTATAGGTAGCTATTGTATTGCAATGAGACCGTTTACAAAGGTTGCAGATGATTGTTTAGTTGTGGTTTTGGTGGTTGTTTGGACGAATCAATACCAAAGCTGGTGGTGGTTTAATATGGGTATATACATACAGGTAGGTTATAGCACAACTGCTGCTGTCATACCAGATTTTTTTGGATGGGAGATGATGCTTCTGGATGGGCATTGTGGTAATCCTGGGTTAGGTGGCACCGTATTCTTATTTAGTAGCGCTGATGCTTTGCCCATGCTGCTTCCTTCTTTTGATTTATTTGCTGCCCTCTATTACTCTGCTACATTGCGGTATGCTATGTTGCTTGTTTGGACTTGAACGTCTTGTAACGGTATCCTCGAATGATGAGAATGTTTGCAATCTCTTATATTGCTGTGTATATTTAGTGAGGATCAGAGGTTGATCCAACTGCTGGTACTGTGTAGTGGTTGTTCTGAAAGGCTTTAGTTAGCCCTCTTTGATTTATTTGCTTCCCTCTATTACTCTGCTACATTGTGGTATGCTATATTGCTTGTTTGGACTTGAACGTCTTGTAACATATCCTCGAATGATGGGACTGTTTGCAATCTCTTATATTGCTGTGTATATTTAGTGAGGTTCAGAGGTTGATCCAACTGCTGGTACTGTGTAATTTCTTCTTTTAGTGTTTGTTTAAAACAACTGCTGGAGGTTTGGGTGATGAATTAAAATTTGGTATCCTCAATGATGAGATTCTATGGACTTCTGCTACTATGTAATTCTGCTTATGTTTGTTTGAAAGAATTGCTGGAGAGTTTAGCGACCATTATAATCTGGGGGGCATAGAATCGTGTAGTGCACCGACTTGGTTCTTGAATACCTTATACTTATCAATGACAAGCTCCACATCAATGCAGGCAGAAACAGACAGGGAGGCTGGTGGCAACAAGGGTGTGTCAGATAGGCAGATACGTTTGAAGATCCATTCACCAAATGTTCTTAACATCACTTTGGTCGATTTGCCTGGAATTACTAAGGTGCCAGTTGGTGACCAACCAACTGATATTGAGGCCAGAATAAGGACTATGATATTGTCATATATTAAGCACAAAACATGCATCATCTTGGCTGTTTCACCCGCAAACGCAGACTTAGCAAACTCTGATGCTCTTCAAATGGCTCGTCAGGCAGACCCTGATGGTATGCAAAGTCCATGTTTAGTTCAATAGACCATTTCTGTTAAGATGTATCTTACTAGGCTGATTCCTGTTCTTGTAGGTTCTCGAACAATTGGTGTTATCACAAAGGTTTGTCCCCGAACCCTAAAATTTTATGTTATTGGTTTGAATAAGCAACACCCTTTAATTGCCACCCATGTTCTGATATTTACTGCTCTTCTATTTCTTCCAGTTGGACATAATGGATAGGGGAACTGATGCCCGCAATTTTTTGCTGGGAAATGTCATCCCATTACGACTTGGTTATGTTGGTGTTGTAAACCGTTGCCAGCAGGTACTTCAGTTTGCAGCATGTTTGCTTAGTTCAAGGATGCAGATGTACTGATAACTTTCTCATGACGTTGCCTCCTTTCGCAATTTGTTAGTGGCCTAACTTTGTTGTCACTGTGCTCATTATGTATAATAACAGAAACTTCCAAAAAGATAAATAGTGGTCAACAACCATAACCCTTATAGATAATAAGATAAGCTCAACACCTGATGTTAGATAAACTTAACACCTAGTTCACGTCAAAGATCATTTTCAGAATGCTGTGCTAGTGAGTAGTAATCATAATAGTCTTGGACTTAGTTTGTGCCACGCTGTCTTTATTGTTACCAAAGGTTTTCCTTTAGGTCTAATGTTTATTGTGCCAAATAATGTAGGATATAAACTCAGATCTCAGTATCAAGGATGCCCTGTCACGAGAAGAAAAATTCTTTCGTTCTCAACCGGTATGCTGCAGTGAAGCTCACAGTCTCTTCAATTTTGTTTTCTTTTATATTTCGTCGTCCTGAAATGTCACTCCTTTCAGGCATACAATGGTCTTGCTCAGTACTGTGGGATACCACAGTTAGCAAAGAAGCTAAATCAGGTATTTTTGTCGATAATATATCTGTTGTAGCCCATGTTACATGACCTATGTATGCTGTGATTTAAACTAAAAATGAGTCTCTTGTTTCAGATCTTGGTCCAACATATAAAAACTATTCTGCCAGGACTGAAGTCACGCATCAGTTCTCAATTGACAGCTGTCGCTAAAGAGCATGCCTTTTATGGTGATCCAGTCGAATCCAAGGTCTGGTGTGAATTAATATTATTTGGTCAAACTTCAAAGTGATAAGAAACACACCTTTTTGTGAAATCATTTGTAACAAATTATAATGACTTGGTTTGTGTAGCAGCTAGTAAAACCTGGTTGCTCAATTTTCTTCTGTAATTCTCTTGGTCTTTGCCTCAATGATCAAACCCTTTGTTTCGTGATTTCAGGCTGGGCAAGGTGCTAAGCTTTTGAACATTCTAGCTAAATACTGTGATGGTAATAACTGAACCCTGACCACTTTCGTGGCTCCTCTGTTTCAGTCCTGTATATTATGTGTTGTGGAATTTTTCAGTCCTGTATATTATGCTTTGTGGAATTTTTCCCTCTGTTTCAGTCCTGTATATTATGCTTTGTGGAATTTTTCATAAATGTAAACAACATTTGTGTGCTGTAGCTTTCTCCTCGATGGTAGAAGGAAAAAATGAAGATATATCAACAATCGAGCTTTCTGGTGGAGCAAGAATTCACTATATTTTCCAATCTATCTTTGTCAAAAGCTTAGAGGTTTGTAATTTTGTTGCATATACTGGCTTACTGGATCTTTCATTATGCTGCATGGTAGCATTTATCATATCCAATGTATCACGAGGATCTAAGATTTACCTGTTATAGGGTGTTGACCCTTGCGAGGATGTCACTGATGAAGACATCCGCATGGCTATACAAAATGCAACTGGTCCTAGGAGTGCTTTGTTTGTACCTGAGGTATGTTGGATGTGCCCTTTTGTGTAGAGAACAACTGTGTTGATTTGTACATGCTTTGCGTACTTGTCAGTTGAGCTGAAAACTTTTCCTTGTGTCAACAATGTCAGGTGCCATTTGAAGTGCTTGTACGTAGACAAATCAGCAGGTTGCTCGATCCAAGTCTTCAGTGTGCAGATTTCATTTATGAGGAACTAGTCAAGGTATGTCAGTCCAGCTGTAAAATCTTGGGAACAGAAATTTAAGCATCTATGTGCTAAGTTTTCATATAATATTAAGTACATTTAACTTGCTGATTTACTGTTTCTATTTTACTTATTATCCTGGTAACTTCTGTTTTTCTGTAGATGAGCCACCGTTCTCTTAGCAATGAGCTGCAGCAGTTTCCTATACTCAGAAGGAACATGGATGAAGTAATTGGGAAGTTTTTACGTGATGGACTTAAGCCAGCACAAGATATGATAGCACACATTATTGAGATGGAGGTAAACATTTTTCTTGCCCTATGGCGATTCTAATTGATTCTTCATAGTACCCCATTACTAAATCAGCGACACTTATTATGGATCGGAGGGAGTACATGACTTGCCTATATTTGCTTCAAGCTTCCGCGTATAGGGGATGAAAATACCTGCACAATTTGTTTGTCTTGATGGTGATACGAAACTAACTATTTCGTGCAGTTATTGTGGACTTAAGTGATCTGGATAACTCGTTTCGTTTGTTATTCTGTCTTTGCACTGATATATTGTCCGTTTTCATTATTCTTACTCGAGATGATATTACTTGTGCAGGCTGACTACATAAACACATCTCACCCAAGTTTCATCGGTGGCAGCAAGGCCGTAGAGCAAGCGCAGCAACAAGTTAGAAGTGCTAGATTGCCTGTAACGGTGGTTAGAAGAGTACGTATATTTTATTGAACATTATATAAAGTAATTTCTTCTGTCTTGAGTGACTCCGTGGGCAACTTAAGTGTAGAATCTCTACCAATTAGAATACAAGTTTATACTGAAAAAAATCATTGAACAACAACAATGGTAACGGTGCCTTGCAAATGAGCTCTTTATCTGGTAATTATCCACTGCTTCTGTTTCTTAGTGTCACTGACACACTATCAGAACTCTGAATTAGATGAAAACTTAATTTTGTGACACTTTTAGTGTATTATTTATATCCCACGGAGAACTTCTGTTTTCTACTAGCAATAATTACTAGGATGTTGATTTTTTCTTGAAAGTTTCTAATGCATGATGACCCTGTTATGCTCCAAACCATAATCGATATCATCACATTAATTTGTCAGTGTCAAACCATTTATATCTTTGGGAAGGCTACCAAGCCAACTCTCACTGTACATGTTAGAACTTGTGGTCCTAGATGATGATAGTGGACATGCAAAAGTCTACTTTTTATTTTTGGCACACTTTTAGCATCTCGAAAAGATATTTTTAACAAGTTATATGCCTTTATTATCGATGTCCTTCATTTGTATTTTGTGCCATTCCACATTCTATAAACTACATCCTGTCTTTAACAATACTACACTGCAGGATGGAGTTGATGCAGATAAGCCACAGGCTTCTGAGAAAACCCAAAGATCACGTGCATTGTTGGGTAGAACTGCTGGTGTGAATGGAGTTGTCAACGACCAGATCCAGGTTTTTTGCGTCACTTATTTTTTAGTCAGCAATGATTTGGCTGAGTGTTCCTAAGATAAAGCTCCTTTCCTGTTGTGGTCATTAAAGCAGGGGGTACGATCTGCTGCTGAGGCAGAGAGACCAGGATCTTCAGGTAATGATTCCGTTGCAAATGCATCGTATCCTTTGATTACCATATGCTATCATATCTGGTTGCAATAGGTCAGCTTTGTGTTTTTAAGAAGTATAGGAAAATTTCACCTCAGCCCATTTTACTTGTCTGATTATCTTTCAGGTAGTGGAAGCACTTCCTTTTGGGGCTCGATATTTACCTCAAGTGAGGACCGAGCACACTCTTCAGCGAGAGATAGTTCAGTGAATAAATCTTATGCTTCAGCCAGTCCCAGCCTAGAACATTCATTCTCTTCAATACAGTTAAAAGAGGTGAGCGATATTTCTAATGCTCTTTTAAATTTCCTTTATTATTTGAACGTGTCAAGTGATTGATGGAGACCATTCTGAAACAGCCGCCGCTAGTCCTCAAGCCTTCAGAAAATCATTCTGAACAAGAGGCCCTTGAAATAGCAATTACAAAGTTGCTGCTGCAGTCATATTACAATATAGTCAGGAAAAACGTTGAGGACTTCGTACCAAAAGCAATTATGCATTTTCTGGTATGGTTCCTGTACTTTTAGTATCTCTACTTAAGGGTGCATATCCTGTGTATTTCTTACTACTCCCTCCGTTTCAAAATATAAGATGTTTTAGTTTGTGAAGGAGATGTATCTAGACTTGTTTTAGTATGTAGGTTCACTCAACTTTGGGATGAATCTATATACTAAAAGAAGTCTAGATTCATTTTCTTCATAAACCTAAAACATCTTATATTTTGAAACGGAGGGAGTACAAATTATTCCTATTGTGTGTGTGATCTTTGTGCATGGTAAACATAGATGAGGGACAATTCATATATAAACCCAGCAATATTTTGTCCAACTGCCAAGCATAGTTAAACACCATTCGTAGGGGGCATTATCAAACACTATTGAGCACCTGTATTACTGTGGCTTTGCAGCATTATTATATTTGCATCTTATCTGTTAGCATTTGCTTTACCAATGAGCTTTCAGTGCTTTGCGTTGCATTGTGCATATTGTTCTAAAGCTCATTTTTGTTTCTTGTTTCAAAAGAAAAGGTGGACTTGATCAATGTCTTGCCACCATTTCCTTAATTCTTGATTCAGCTCTCTGCAGCAAGCAGCACAGAGCGCCTAGTACTAAGTATTTTATGTTTGTCAGTTCTGTTCTTTAAGGAGTTGTTTTTCTTGCAGGTTAATCACACAAAAAGGGAGCTGCATAATTTCCTTATAACTACCCTTTATAGGTGAGAAGGCAATTTCTACCCTTATTTGTTTCATGTCCCATAAACAGAAACAAATTATTTGCTGCTGCTCCAGTACAATTGTAGTTGATATTTTCATATAACCATTGCAGAGAAGAGCTCTTTGGGGACATGCTAAGAGAACCTGATGAATTGACTACAAAGAGGAAGCAGATACGTGAAACCCTTAGGGTCCTTCAGCAAGCCTACAAAGTATGTTTTCACAACTGCTCGAAGCTTCCGATCAAGTTTATGTTATATAATACTTGTTCTGACGATTACCTGTTTTGTGCCTTATTTTTTTTTGACAATTATGCAGACTTTGGATGAGATACCGCTTGAAGCAGAGACAGTTGAGAGAGGCTTTTCGCTGGATTCTGATGCGACTGGCCTACCACGGGTTCATGGGGTTTCTTCATCCTTCCACGATGGAGGCTCACCATATTCGACCCCAAAGCAAAGGGGTCGGAAAGGTCACTCCGGGGAGCAGCAGGTTTTCAATCCCAGCTCAAGTGGCAATGGATTTTGATATTGCCTTTCACGACCGTCCCCTCCGGTTTAGTGACTGAGCCAGCAGATGTGCTGGTAGCAACACACCACTCCACAATCAGTTTGCTGGTGCCCAATAGATATATGTTTTTTCTAGCCATTGTTATTCTTTTTAGTGTTGCGCCAACGAAGCATTGGCATGGTGCCATTTTTTTTGCCGTTTGCCCTCTCTTGTACAGTATATCACTGCCCAATCATTTCATTTAAAATGATACCGGTGATGGGTATGGTTTTTGGTAGAAACCCATGTAAGAAAGCCTATGGGAACCTGCTAGTTTTAGTTTCGAGTGTCGAGTACCTGTATCTGAAGATCCTGAACACGGTTTATTTTACCGTGATAAGTCTGACATGGTTCGTGGGAAGATATGTGCTACATGAATTTAGTGTTTCTGTCACCACATTACTTTGATGATATCGATGATTGATAACCGTGATTTTTTAACTACGAATTAATTCCTCTGAGATTCAATAACTCAGTTCTGCTCTCCTCTTTTTGTAGGTAACAATTCCACTCAGTTTTGTTTTACATAAATTCCTAAGTAAAAATTTCTTAACTTATTAGTCTGTGCAGCTGAGCATTTGTTCTCCAAGTGGACGTGTAATTTTATTTGCGACTATTTGGTAATGGCTGTACCGATCCTGAACTTTTGGTTTCACCCATAACAATTGACTTCTATGATATGGGTGATAAGTTGTGTGAGCATTTGATTGTGCTTCTCTTCCCTGCCGGTGAATACGTCCCAAAGTTATGTTGTTCTTACTATTTTTTTTGACGAGACGAGGGTTAAGCATCTCTAGTCGCAAAGTGTCCATGCATGAGGCCGAGCATCAGTATAAGGTAACTGTGCTGGGCAAGTAGCTTAATTAAGAAAGTGAACCTCTAAATCTACTAGAATACTATCTATCTCTTCTCAGCAGCAACATATTGCCTATCTCTTCTCAACAGCAGTAGAAATGACGATTGCCTACTACCATCACGGACCTCTTCAAGCTTATGCTTCTAGCACACTTTGCATGGTCACATGGTCAAAACTTAACACCGCACAAACAAATATGCTTTCTATTTCGGTTACTAGAATCACTTTGATTATTCCCTTGGAGCAACTATCACATGTGAGATGTTAGCGAGCTGTCTACACTGGAAATTTTTGGTGGCGGTTTCCACGCTCCGCTCCTCCGTGAGTTTACCAGAGGAATTGGAGGATGAGCGTCTAAAAAGCAAAAAACATGGACAGATGACTGATCAAAACGAAATGTGGAGTGGCCTACTGAAAATTGCAACTTTTCTCTTTGCTCTCTGAACATGCAAGTTTAGGCGACAAAATCCTTTCTCTCACAACCTACATCTCCACGCTCATTGATCTTAGGCCCTCTTGATTAATGGTCATAGGCGAAAATGCTTCCGAGGCGCACCTCCATTCATGCTATTTGTATGTATCACTTTATACGGTGGTTGATAGCTAATGCACAAAGCGTGCTTGCAATTTCCAACACCTATAAATTACTGCATCACCATTGCACTTCGATCGTCTTCCGTATCTGAAGATCACAGGGGAGTATGATAGAAATAGCATTGTTTTGAGACATGGGAGGAAAACAAGAGGATAACATTATTTTGAAGATTTAATACGGCTCCCACCTAGATATGACATGCTAGGCTGATAAATCGGCCGTACCAGCCTATATCTAAAACCATGGTGCCTACCCAATTAACTCCAGAGATTCTATTGGGTCCTCCTTGTTGGATAATTAGGCACAATTTTTATGATTAATTCCAGAATATTAAACATGGCAATACCAGCTATTATCACATTTAACTCAAATATACTAGATGTATTAAACAACAAGATGAACGGAAACAGGCAGCAGCTAAACATGTACTCGCAGAACATGATGAATAACCAGACAGCAGCACGTCGCACGTACCGTTCGATTGCAGTAGTCGCAGTAGTAACCTTGGGGAAGATTGATCGAAGCAGACGGTGGCGAAGACGACGATAGGCAGCACCGCCCGACTTGGATGGAAGACGACCCGTGATGAAGAACTCGAGCAGTCGCGCAGAGCGCTTCCCAAAAACCTTATTCGTCCTCTCCCGTACAGCATCGCAAAGGCGAGTGGTTCCAAAGACCTGCTCTCCCGTTCGCCGGTGCACGCCGGCAAGCGAGATGGAGTAGACTACGATGGCGGCGCAAGGCAGAGAGGAGGCAAAACCCTAGATTGGTTTTCAGTGTGTACGTGGTGGAAGCCGCACTGGCGTTTATATAGAGCGGCTCGAGAATCCCGCATAGGGCACGTCGTGGACCAAGCCCACGTTGCGCACGTTCGGGTCGGACTGTTGACACGTCTGTCAAAACCGCACAAGTTTTCCCGAGCAGCAAAAATAAAGCTCGGCTCGGCTCGATTCCCGCAACCCTCGCGCGCGCGCGTCGTGACGAGACGAGCGGGCGGGCGGGCGGGCGGGCGATTCACTTTCTCATTGCCCTCAAGTACAAGTCATTTCTGACAAACTTTCTTTCCGGGTGGGCACGGATATGGATGGCAGGACAGGAGTGAAGATCCCTCAGCGACCGGACGTTTCACTGTCTCATGACGAGTGGTCAACCTGAGAAGGATTCTGCTATGTCAAAAGTGTTTATATAAACGAATTGTTTCCGAGCGAGCGGCGGCGTCGTCGTCGGAGGAGCGCGCGTGTAGTTCTTCTCTTCTCACTCACTTTACTAAGTGGTGAACCACTCCACCTTATAAGGTGGTGTAACTCTCCTCCAACTTTCCATGTAGGACTAAACTTTAGCTTCCACTCCACTCATATGTGAGCTACCACCAAATTGAGCTAAATCACACATGGTCTTCCACACACATGGGCTTTGAGATTTAGGGATAAACTGAAATCACATATGGGCTTAAATAAATTAGCCCATTATTTCTAACAATCCCCCACCAGATCTCAAATGCCCATTTGAAGATTTGCCAATCCTCGCTACTTGTTTATATACCAGTGTTTCAGCAGAGACTGTTAAGTTGAACATCCACCTAGAATCTTAAACTACGTCTATCAGCAACTTGAACAATGGATAAACCTTGAATTGCAAGTTTGGTGCCAATAGATTTCACTCAAAATCATAACTAGTACCTGGATGCCAATAGCCTACCCTGCGGGTTGGAGCATATGCGTCATACTCCCTGGTATCTTCATGAGTTTACTAGAGACCACCCAAGTCTCATAGACCGCGGCGTTTACACTCGAGCTCATATAGGTGTGTTCTTTCAAGAATGCCCTGTAGGACGGCATCTTCGCTAGTTATAGCCAACAGAAACACATTAAGGCATGTTGCCAACCTGCCTTACAGATTTGAGAGTCATGCATCTTCACTTAGAGAGGGTTACAAAAGTACTCTCCTGAATCAAACCACTAGCTTGTTCTTCCCAGATCCTAATTCACGGGATCTCCGATCACATAGGTTGGGTTACCACTATGGTGTGACATCCATGGGTCTCAACCCCATCTCCCTCGATGCATTTTCTATCACAATTCGTGATAGTCCCTTTGTAAAGGGATCTGCCAGGTTTTTATCTGTTTGAATATACGTAACAGTTATTACTCCGGAGTTTCTCAATTTTCTGACAGATTTCAAACGTCTCTTGACGTGTCTTGATGACTTCGGGTTATTCTTAGAATTGTTCACTTTGACAATAACAGTTTGGTTGCCACAATTCAAAAGGATTGCCGGCACATGTTTTTCAACCACATGCAAGTCCATCAAGAGTTCACGCAGCCATTCTGACTCAACAGTGGCTGTGTCTAAAGCAGTAAGTTCTGCTTCCATAGTTGACCTCGTCAATATGGTCTATATACGAGATCTCTATGAGACTGCGCCACCTCCAAGGGTAAACACATATCCACTCGTGGCGTAGAGTTCATCAACATCAGAGATCCAGTTCGAATCACTATACCCTTCGAGCACAACAGGGTGCCCTGAATAGTGAATCCCATAGCTCATTGTACCACATAGATAGCGCATGACCCTTTCAAGTGCATGCCAATGATCAATACCCGGGTTAGACATGAACATACTCAACTTGCTCACAACAAAAGATATATCAGGTCTTGTAGCGCTTGCTAAGTACATGAGAGAACCAACAATTTGTGAATATTTCAACTGGTCTGTTGGTTCCTTCTTATTCTTTCGCAATGTCAAACTGGGATCATAAGGTGTTGGAGAAGTCTTGCCATCAATAAAGCCAAAACGGCTCAATACCTTCTCAACATAATGAGATTGCGTTAAAGTAATCCCGTTCTCGTTCTTAATAAGCTTGATGTTCAGAATCACATCAGCCTCTCCTAGATCTTTCATATCAAAACTCTTTGATAGGAAATACTTGACTTTATTTATCACATCCATGTTTGTACCAAAGATCATAATATCATCCATGTACAAACATAATATAACGCTATCGCCCCCACCATGGCGATAGTACAAACACCTATCAGACTCATTAATGACAAAGCCAGCAGAGAGTAGAGTTCTGTCAAACTTCTCATGCCATTGCTTAGGTGCTTGTTTCAGGCCATATAAAGATTTTAACAACTTGCACACCTTTGTCTCTTCACCTTTTAGTACAAACCCATCCGGCTGATCCATATAGATCTCCTCTTCCAACTCTCCATTAAGGAAAGCTGTCTTCACATCCATTTGATGAACGAGAAGACCATAAGAGGCAGCCAGGGACAGTAGTACTCGAATGGTGGTCAGTCTAGCGACAGGTGAATAGGTGTCAAAGTAATCTTTGCCTTATTTCTGTGTGTAGCCCTTTGCTACAAGTCGTGCCTTGTACTTATCAATAGTATCATCAGGCCTTAACTTCTTCTTGAACACCCACTTACAGCCCATAGGTTTACAACCGTAGGGTCGTTCTGATAGTTCCCAAGTTCCATTAGAAAGAATCGAGTCCATCTCATTTTGGACAGCTTCTTTCCAATCATCTGCATCAGGAGATGCATATGCCTCTGCAATGGATCTGGGAGTATCGTCCACAAGGTACACGATGAAATCATTACCAAAGGATTTTGCAATCCTCTGTCTCTTACTCCTTGTGGGAGGTTCATCGTCATCCTTCTCTAGGACTTCCTCATGTGTTTGTTCAAAATTCTCAATAGATGCACTAGATTCAGGAAGTATTTCAGAAGAAATTCTAGCAATGCTATGCATATCCTTCATAAGAAACATATTCTCAAAGAATGTTGCATCACGAGATTTCATTATAGTATCAACATGCATATCAGGAACCTCAGACTTAACCACTAGAAATCTATAACCTATACTCCGTGGAGCATATCCTAGAAAGATACAATCCACTATCTTAGGTCCAAGTTTGCGTTTCTTGGGAATCGGTATGTTGACCTTAGCCAAACACCCCCAAGTGTGCAAATATGCAAGTGATGGTTTTCTCCCAGCCCACTCCTCATAAGGGGTATTTTCTTTATTCTTGTTAGGAACTCTATTCAGGACATGACATGAAGTCAACAAAGCCTCCCCACCATGCCTTTAATAAACCAGCAGTGGCTAGCATGGAATTCACCAAGTCAGTTAGCGTGCGGTTTTTCCTCTCGGCAACCCCGTTTGATTGGGGCGAGTAGGGAGGCGTCCTCTCGTGAATAATGCCATATTTCTCACAGAACTCGTCAAAGATTTTGGGAAAATATTCACCACCACGATCCGACCTAAGACGTTTGATCTTTCTCTCTAGTTGATTTTCAACTTCGGCTTTATAAACTTTAAAGTAGTCTAAAGCTTCATCTTTAGTGCGCAACAAATAAACATAGCAGTATCTAGTCGCATCATCAATCAATGTCATGAAATATCTCTTTTCACCTTTTGTCAACACACCATTCATCTCACATAGATCAAAATGTATGAGTTCTAGAGGTGCCAAGTTTCTCTCCTCGACAGCCTTGTGGGGCTTTCGAGGTTGCTTTGATTGCACACAACTATGGCACTTAGAACCTTTGGCAATAGTGAAATTCAGAATTAAACTCATGCTGGACATCCGAGACATCAAACCAAAATTAATGTGACATAAACGAGAATGCCAAACACTGGTATCATCATTAACATCACCACAAATATGATTCACGGATTTATTACAAAACTCTGAATGAGAGAAACGGAACAAGCCTCCAAACTCATAACCTTTACCAATAAATTGTCCATGTTTCGAAACAACGACTTTATTAGACTCTAACACAACCTTAAACCCATCTCTGCATAGAAGGGAGTCACTAACGAGATTCTTGTTCATAGTAGGGACATGCTGCACGTTCCTCAGCTACACGATCTTTCCAGAAGTAAACTTCAAATCCACCGTGCCAACACCACGAACAGAAGCATGTGATCCATTCCCCATTAGGATGGAAGAATCCCGTGCGACCTGATGAGAAGTGAACATAGAGATGTCAGCACACACATGAATATTAGCACCCGTATCAATCCATCAACATGGTGATTGAAACACTGAAAGAACAGTAAATAAATTACCATACACATCCGTGTTGCTAGCGGTCACGATATTGACAGTCTTTCCACTTTTCCCTCTGCGATCTGCACGTTCTGGGCAGTCCTTGGAGAAGTGTCCGAGCTCTCCACAGGTAAAGCATCCTAGCTCGGCCTTATTCGGCTTCTTCTTCTTCTTGAAAGTTGTAGTCTTTTCAGGCTTGTTGAAGGAGGGCTTATAATTCCCTTTGTTCTTGCCGAAGGTCCTCTTCTGCACCATGTTGGTGCTAGACTGACCCTCGCCTCCTTTCTCAGCAGTGTCCTTAGCCTGAGCCTTCTCCTCAACATCAAGAGATGCTATCAGGTTTTCAACCAATATCTCTTGTCTCTTATGCTTGAGAGTTGTGGCGAAGTTCCTCCATAAAGAAGGCAACTTTGCAATGATTCACCTAGCCATAAACTTGTCGGGTAAGTTACACTTAAGGATTTCAAGCTCCTTGGCAAAGCACTGTATCTCATGAGCTTGTTCGACTACAGAACGGTTGTTAACCATTTTGTAATCATGAAAGTTCTCCATGATATACAGTTCACTGTCAGCATCTGTTACACCGAACTTAGCGTTCAGCGCCTCCCAGAGCTCTTTGCCATCTTTGAAGTGCATGTACACATCAAATAGCTTGTTGTCAAGAACACTTAGAACACATCCCACAAAGGCAAGATTGGTTTCCTTGAACTTGTTCTGATCTTGTTCAGATATAGTTCCTTCAGGTAAACCCTCACTAGCCTCGAATACTTTCAGATTTTGTAGCCACATAGTGGTCTTATACTGCCACCTCTTAAAATGAACACCGGTAAACTTTTCCGGCTTCATCGCATCGGCCAAGTGTCCCATGTTTATCTCGGAAAATTGCCTATAATAAGGTTTTTGGATTGTTGGATAATTAGGCATAATTTCCATGATTAATTCCAGAATATTAAACATGACAATACCAACTACTAGCACATGTAACTCGAACATACTAGATGTACTAAACAACAAGATGAACGAATACATACAACAGCTAAACATGTACTCACAGAACATGATGAATAACCAGACGGCATCACGTCGCACGTACCATTCGATTGCAGTAGTCGCAGTAGTAACCTTGGGGAAGATTGATCGAAGCAGACGGCGGCGAAGACGACGATAGGCAGCACCGCCCGACTTGGATGGAAGACGACCCGTGATGAAGAACTCGAGCAGTCGCGCAGAGCGCTTTCCAAAAACCTTATTCGCCCTCTCCCATACAGGATCGCAAAGACGAGTGGTTCCGGAGACCTGCTCTCCCGTTCACCCACGCCGGCAAGCGAGATGGAGTAGACTACGATGGCGGCACAAGGCAGAGAGAAGGCAAAACCCTAGATTGGTTTTCGGTGTGTACGTGGTGGAAGCCGCACCAGCAAAAATAAAGCTCATTCTGCCTTGTCAGCGTCGTGTGGTAGGCGTCTTGGCGTCATCGGAGGAGCGCGCGTGTAGTTCTCCTCTTCTCACTCACTTTACTAAGTGGTGAACCACTCCACCTTATAAAGTGGTGTAACTCTCCTCCAACTTTCCATGTAGGACTAAACTTTAGCTCCCACTCCACCCATATGTGAGCTGCCACCAAATTGAGCTAAATCACACATGGGCTTCCACACACATGGGCTTTGATATTTAGGGATAAACTGAAATCACATATGGGCTTAAATAAATTAGCCCATTATGTCTAACACCTACTAGCAACGGCAGTGACAGAAGCAACCCAAGAATGACCCTGCAAAAACAAATTGTAAGAGTAAGAAATGGTAGTCTGAGTAGGCGTTGTTTGACTTCATCGATCTACTTGTAACGAGTTAAAAGTTCGTACGCTGTACTTACCTGCTTGGAGTACTCAGTATGTTGGCATGTAGCCCCTACTCTGCAAAAATGAAGGAGGTTATCAATCGTGACACTGTAGTCTGCAGAATCTCTAAAAATTCTTAGTCAGGATATATATGAAGCCTCTCAGGATCAAGGAGCAGAACAAATCTTAGGTAGATGAACACAAGAACACAAGTGAGACATGAGAGTTTTGTGTTGTGCACTCTAACTGCAGCTTTTCTGTTTCATCCTTCTCTTATTTATTCAGTGCTTACAACTGATTTCCTAAAGTCTAGGATCAAAGACCGAGCATTACTGGTAGTGCCATCCCACTGCTCCTCAAGCCCATCTCCCCTACAACCCCGCTGCCCTTTCTGATTCGTTCCTTCAATCCTTTTTGGTTCCATAAACATCATTGGCTTGAGTATAATCCAAAGAAGGAGGCTGCATTTTGTTTTGTATGCTACTTGTTCGAAGAGAAAAAACTAGTGGCAAGGGAACCAATGCATTTACCGGGGGTGGTTGGTACAATTGTAATAAAGATGATGCACTTTTAAAGCATGTCTGTGGTGTGACAAGTGTGCATAATAAAGCCCAAGAGAAATACGACTTGTTTATGAATCCTTGTGCAACAGTTGATGACCTTCTTGTGAAAGTGAATAGTGAGGACTTACGTCTTTACAAGATCATGTTGAAGTATTCACTTAGATGCTTGAAGTTTCTTCTTCACCAAGGATTGGCATTCCAAGGACATGATGAAAGTGAAGAGTCTAGCAATAGAGGTAACTTCGTTGAGCTATTAGAATTGCTTGCAACAAATAGTGAAGAGGTGAATAAGTTTGTCTTGAATAATGCGCCAGGTAATTGCACATTGATTAGCCATGGGATACAAACACAAATTATACAATGTCGTGCACTACAAACTAGAAAGAAAATTATTGAAGAACTTGGTGATGATCACTATGCTATACTAGCCGATGAGTCAAGTGATGTGTCACACAAAGAACAACTAGCTCTATGCTTACGTTTTGTTGACAAGTTAGGAAGACTACGTGAGCACTTTCTTGGAGTTGTTCATGTAAGTGATACTACTTCATTGTCACTCAAGCAAACAATTGAATCATTACTTGTGCCAGGGGAGGAGACAAGGGGGCGAGTAGGGGCTAGACCCCCCCGAATGGATCGCCCCCTCAACATTTTACCGTAGGTTCTGGTACTAATATACTAGTATAAAAGGGCTAATGGCAGGGAAAATACATACCTAAGCAGTCCATGCGTGATTGACTCTAATCATTTCCAATGAACTAAAAGCCCAATAGCCTATCTTCCCATGTGGACTTGTTTTCCTAGATGAAAAGTCGCTCTGTTCCTCGCTAGTAGCCACACAAATTCAGTTGATTGGAATTACTAGCAGATAGATCGATCGATTGTTCCATTGATTTAATCATATAACCCCTTTTGCCGCGGCTTGGTGCAACATGCTAGGGCGCTTCCTGCCGCCGTCGGCTCTCACCACTTACATACGACCAGTGCGAGGGGAGATAGGAGTAGGATACGGCATGGCTGCATCGTGTAGCATCTGCAGACCACGACCGGTCCTAGCTATCTATGATACTGGCTTGACCGAGTGTAAATCACATATAATATCTATGTCTAAAATATATCGTCTATTAATCCATTCGTATCACTGGTTAGTTTTTATATTAGATCGGATAGAAATTATATATTTTTTCGTAGAGTTGAAAAACAAAAACAAGAGAAGAATTTTAGTATAATTTATATTTTTTAAAAATTCTCTTCAAATAATCAAGAATAAGACACTAAAGGTTTGTCAAACTTCGTACCGAGGTTGCTATATATTGTACTATTTGAGATATAATATGTCAGGTTATACTATCTTATACTGTTATACACGGGTTGATGTCTTGTAAAAAAATCTTCTATGACAATCAGTGGTCATTGTCATTTTCGTCCCCCTATGGTCAAATCATGGCTCCGCCCCTGACTTGTGCAACATCATTTGGCTATTACTCAAATCCGCATGCAAGGTTATGATGGGGATAGCAACATGAGAGGAGAAATTAAAGGTTTGAAAACACTTATCATGAAAGAGTCACCTTCTGCTTATTATGTACATTATTGTTTTGCACCTCAACTACAACTACTTCTTGTTGCTGTTGCCAAGGGAAATAGTGATTGTTTGTGGTTCTTTGATCAAGTGTCTCTCTTGCTTGGTATTGTTGGAGTTTCTTATAAGCATCATGACATACTTCAGAATGATACACTTTAGAATATTATGAAGGTAATTGAATGTGGTGAACTGGAAACTGGATGGGGATTAAATCAAGAAATAGGGTTACCTAGGCTGGGCGAAACTCGACGGGGCTCTTATATCAGAACCGTTCTCAACATGATTGCTATGTATCCCTCAATCTATGATACACTCATATCTCTTGGAGAAGATCCTTCACGACGAGGTGATTGGCCAAAAATACATATGTTTGTTGGAGTATTTGAGTCATTTGACTTCATTTTTCATGCACACTCGATGATTGTCATTCTTGGCTACACTTATGATTTGTCTGAGTGTTTGCAAACAAGAGACCAAGATATTCTTAATGCAATGAAATGTGTTAGATTGGCAAAGGATAGAATGGAAGCAATGAGGTCTAATGGGTGGGATGCTTTTCTTCAAAATATCACATTATTTTGCAATAAACATGACATCCAAGTTCCTGCAATGGATGATCATTATGTGTCTTATGGAAGGTCAACACGGTTTTCTCAACGTCAAACAAATGACGATCGCTTTAGAAGAGAAGGTTATCTTGGGATCGTTGATTAAATTATTCAATAACTTGATAATCGGTTAGACGAGATCAACATGGAGTTGCTTTATTGTATGACGGCTTTGAGTCCCACCAACTCATTTGCTGCTTTTGATGCACATAAGGTACGCATACTTGCTGACTTCTACCTCGGTGATTCCAAACCTCAAGATATGATGTACCTTGAACTACAACTTGATAACTATATTGATGACATGAGGAAGGATGAAAACTTCCAAGGCCTTGAAAACCTTGTTGATCTTTTGGTTCTCCTTGTAGAAACAAGGAGGCATATAATTCATAATTTCGTGTACTCGCTTCTCAAATTGATATTGCTTCTTCCGGTGGTGACAACAAATGTTGAAAGAGCATTTTCTGCAATGATTTTAGTCAAGAAAAAACTGAGAAATAAGATGGGTGATAGTCTTTTGTATGATTGTGTAGTCACATACATTAAGCGAGATACTTTCTCCAAAGTGGATGAAGAGGATATAATTGAGACTTCCATGTCCATGACAAGGCGTAAACCCCATAAGAAATGTCTTCTTGATCTTTTGAAGGTATGTAGGCCTATCTTATGCAAAATTCAATCTTTCCTGAGACTTACTACATGTTGTAAGACCATAGTGCTAAGTGAAAATTATATGCTAGTGTTTTTGGCCATGATTTAGTTATGTTAAAAATATGGAAGGTGGACCACCCTGTGTGAAATTTCTGGATCCGCCGTTGGTGCCATCCCACGAGCATCCCATGCAGCAAGCTAGTCTAAGTCAACGACAGAAAGACTGAAACTGAAATCTAGCTACTATCAGGTATAGCATGTGTTGGAAATATGCCTAGAGACAAATAATAATGCATATTACTCCCTCCGTCCGAAAATGTAAGGCGCCTAAGATTTAGTCAATAATCAATATATTTTAAGTTTGACCATATACATAAAAATATAAATGTTCACAATACCAAATAAATATCAATAGATTCACTAGAAAGTATAGTTTCTCAAAATGTCCATTTTATATTGTAGATATGCATATTTTTTCGTATAAACTTGGTCAAACTTAGAAGATGTTGACTTTTGGCTAAATCTTAGACGCTTTACATTTTAGGACAGAGGGAGTATTATCATATTTCACAAAGTTTATAATTAGGTTTTATATCATGCTATAACTATATTGAAAGGAAAACGTCAATACACGTGTAATATGTAAACAACCAATAGTTCCTGGCGAATCTCTAATCACTAGTTTATTGGTCAATAGATGATTAAGATTTCCTGATCATGTGGTATTTATACCAGTTGACAATGGAGTCACCTTATTGGGAGAATGATATGATGAGCATACCTAATCTATGCATCATAACACGATCATGTCATAAAGTGCAAGTTATGATAATTATGAAACAGAGTGTCTTGTTTCTTAGACCGTGAGACCATATTAATCATCGTCACCTGAGAGTGTCTTGATTGTATAAAACATCAAACAGTGATCATAAATGTGTCTTCAGGTATTCAGAGGGGCATGTTGAGGCCTATGTGTCAAGAGCAGGATTTGTCCATCTGCGTGACGGAGAGATGCTTAAGGCCCACTCAGAGAAGTTATATCCATAAAGCTGCGCAGCGTGTGACTAGGTCATGAGGATATCACTTGTCAAAACGAGTTAAGTAGCATTTTTCGGTAACAAGATTGAACACGACATGGTGATGTCATTAATCAGATCTCAGATAATGCAAGTATCACAGATGCAAAAGGAGTAGGATACAACGTTTATGGTTTAAACGATAAAATATTCGTGGAATGCACATGGATCATCATGGACATCCAGGTCCCGCTGATGATCATTGGTATGAGAGGGATATAGAACATGTCTGAAGTGTTTCCGAACCGTGGGTATCACACTTAAGGGCTTGATGATGCTCGAAGATCATTTTAGTATCGTTGGAATCATCAAAGAAAAGAAAGAGAGAAAACTGGAAGGGTTTCGGGAAAGTCCGGAGGATGCCTAGAGTGGGATGGAAGGAGTTCAATGGCCAGAGGAGTTGAATAATTTGTGAGTAAATGTTAAATGTTTATTTAATCATTTATTTATAATTATTTAAATAAAATAAAAATAATTAAAATGGTTAAATACCTAATTGGGCCAAAATTCCTAGGGGAAAAGACCCATGAGGGAAACGACCAAAAGGGGAAAAGGGAGGAGGGGCCGCATGGGCCCCATGCACCCGCCAGCGGGGCCCATGAGGTCCTTGGCCAGCCGGTCACCCTTCCCCCTCTTCTCTCCCTTGTTTAGTCCCACATGCTTAGCTAATAATTAAGCTATGGGGTCCTTTTTTTCTTATATATTGAGAGGTATTTGGAGAAAATAAACACACCAATAAATAATATAAGGTTCCCTTTATTTGGGGAGATGACATGGATATGCCCTACGGGTACCCGATGTTAGCATACTTGGTCTAGCCCGACGGAAGGCCTACTCGACGTAGCGTACAAGACAAGGAAACTTCAAGACTAGAGTTTGAGTACAACTTGTAACCTACTCGTATTGGCACCCGAGACCTAGCCTCCCCATATATAAAGGCTAGGAGGGTCCAACGAGGAGGAGGCACTCTCGAGAGATCCATACTTTCGTACACTCCTCCACGCCAGATCGAATCTGCGCACCCTGTAACTTTCGGTTCCGCCGTAATCAAAGAGCAGACAAGCAGGAGTAGGGTTTTCCCTCAGGCGCTGAACACAGGTAAATCTCGTGTCCCCTGGTTGCTTGTCTGTTAACCGTGCCACGGTCTCCAGCATCCCCATCTTCTCCAAAACCCAAGTCCATAACAATGGGCATTGACGAGTTGAAACCTCGTCAATTGGCGCCGTCTGTGCGAATTGGGGCTGCTGATTGTGCGGTCGTGACGGTTCCGATCCGATCGATCTACAACTCCTCGGCGACGGAGAATCACCTCCTCTTCGGCGCTTTCGACTTCATCGCCCACTCGCCGGCCACCATGAAGGATTTCGAGCCCGTAGGCGACGGACTCGAAATTCTGTTCGGGAGCTTCTGCTTCCAGGTGGGACAAGCTGGCACCCTCCGCCTCCCCGAGCGGGTGCCCGTGCCGTCCATCATGCCCGCTTCGTGGGCTCCACACCCCGTGCTACGCACGTCACCATCAACAGATGAGTTCTACAGCAGCAGCTGCTGCAACTCCGATCTGTGCGATCCACCTTCGGATGAAGGGACCTACGGTTCCGGATCCGAAAGCTGCGGCAGCAGCCAACCAATCTGCAGGCGATATCTGTGCGCCGCAGTCATCCCTCCGCCTCGGCGACCAGCCGCGTCTTTCGGCTGCGGTGACCCGGTGTGGTCTTCGACTCGGGGGCTCCCTCGACATTAGTCACCCGATGCGGTTTTCGGCTGCGATGACCCGATACATCCTTCGGATGCCGGTAATCTTCGGATGCGGAGCTCGCTACCACCATCAACTCCGGAAACCCGTCGCTGCTATGACTGTGGTTCGCCGCGTCGACCGCGTCCGTGCGCGACCCACTACCGTGTCGACTCCGTCCACGACAACTACCAATAAAGCTAAGTTTTCCCTCTACTTAGAGCTGATTTCCTTTTTAACTCGCACTCGAAACACTCGGGGGCTGCGCCCTCTTCGAGTAACCTAATGTGCCATCGGCTCCACGCACTCGAGCACCTCGAACGCGACAGCCCGAGTAGCTGATTCTGCCTGATCGTCGAATCCTTAAACTCCGAGTGCCTCGGCAAGGTACTGAGACTAAGGGTAATCAGGCTAACGAAAAGGCCTAGCATACAGTGCAAAAGTGTCGACTCGATCGGCACCAGAATCTTACTGTACAAGCCGACAGGCAAATATTCTTTACAAGATACAAGTACTTCACAATTCTTTATGTTTTCTGCAGCTTACAAGGACATCGACCGCGTCGAGCTATTCTATTAGGTCCTCCAACAGGAGTCGACAAAAGAGCTGGCTACACCATACAATCAAGATCCGAGTCGAGTCCCTCCTTGGATGGTTGCATCGCTTGATACTACGAAGACACGACATTGGTCGCTCACCCGACAGAAGTAACGGTGTTGACTTCATCCGCAACGTCGAGTCCTTCCGGCTAAACGCTGCACGACTCCGCCACGTCAACTCCGACTGCATCATCGATTCTTGGCTCCTTATGCATGAGACGCTGACTCGATGCACTTCCGGGTCAGTGATTTGTCCTCGCATGAGTCTCCACTCGAGTCTGCGACTCGATTAGACACTCGGGGGCTACTCCTATCAGAAGCGCTGGTCGCGCACCCGATGTACTTCCGGGTCAGCGGTACGCACCCGATGTACTTTCAGTTATTTATCTCTCTCTCTCCTGAGTCCGTGGTCCCAAGTCTGGACTGTGCGAACATAAGACTTCTTCACTACGGAGCGTCGTCGCGTTGCGGGCTTCGGATCCAGAAGGTCTACTTTCGTGATCTCTGCTGGATCAGAGGAGCGGTAGTCATCGTTAGACACCAGATGTGTGTAATTACCTTGGAGGTGTTGTACTTGCGGCACTATGAGTTGTTGGAGCTACAGGAGCCGTCAGACTTCAGAGCGACCCTGAGGTTTGCATCGGTACGACTACTTTAACCACGTTCTCCTGAATGTTGACAAAGCTTTTCAGTCTTCAACTGGTAAGTTCGCGAAAAGTATCTCCCATTACTGTATTATTAATAGATAGATCCTGGCATTAGGGTTCTTGGCGTAGGAAAATTGATTGTTTTCAGACGCGAACTCCTACAACATGTACGTGCACATGCTAACCAAACTTTATTCATACTAACAGAGAGAAAGAGCAAACTGCATTGATTTTACCAACAATATAGTCCTTCTGTTTTTAATTTCTAGGTTGGTTGTTCTCTTACAATGCATTAGCTGATTGATATCCTTCTTTTTTTGCTCGCATTGCACTCTGTATATTGTTGTTATGAGTTGATGAAAGGACCGAGGTAAGGTAATTTTTGACAACTAAAAGCCATTAGGACTACACATGATGTCAAAAAATTTCGTTTTACAATCTTTGTCCACATGCATGTGTACAAAACTAGTGTACTTATAATCTCATACTATTATTCATATTAATGCCCTCTCCAACTTTGGAAGATAACTCCGAGGGAAAGGAAAAGGGGGTTGATGGTTGCTCTTATGTCCGTTCTAAAGGCAAGGAAGTACTTCGGCGTTCGATCTACACTTCGGAGTTACAAGTGTGCATGATTGGGTTGTAATGTTTAAATGGCAAAACTTGATGTCTCGTGCTTATTGTACCTGGAATTTGTTTGGTTGATTGTCTATTTAACTATTAAAACATGAGACTTTGTGCTTGTCGTTGCTTAAAAAAATTGAATTTCTATTTGAATAACTATGACCATACATGGAATTGTTATAAAAGTTGATTCATTTAGTTTGATTTTGGAAGAGGCTACTTAAAAACTTAGAAATTCGTTAGCTTGCAGATGTAATCAATTTTGGACCAAACAATTACACTCATTCAACTTTTTCTATGAATTTCGCTTGAATTAATTTCGTGGAGGGATGCGTTCTCCAAGGTAGAAATGCATTCTCGGTTGTGTCAATCTGACTTTACCATTTGTCAAGCTAGAAATGCTTTAATAACTGAATAATCTTGGCTCTGCATATTTGGATGTGATATAGGTTCCCTTCCTTTTAGATATCTTAGGATTCCAATTCATTTTCGCAAAATTAAAAATGGTGAATGGAAGCCAATGAAAGATAGGTTTGAGAAGAAGTTTAGTAGTTGGATGGAAAAACTATTCTCTTATGGAGACAGACTAGTTCTTATAATTCGGTACTAACAAGCCTACCTATATTTATATTATCTTTTCTAAAAATACCCAAAGGGGTGAGGAAAAGACTGGACTTTTTTGTTCTCGTTTTTTTTGGCAAATCGATGGTCATAAAAATAAGTATAGGTTAACAAAGTGGAACATGATATGTAGGCCAAAAGACCAAGGGGGATTAGGAGTGGAAGTTCTGGAATTAAAAAACAAAAGCCTTCTTAGTAAGTGGCTATATAAGCTTATGAACGAATAAGGGGTATGGCAAGAGCTTCTACAGAATAAATACCTACACTCCAAAACTTTACCTCAGTTTTCAGCTAAACCAACTGATTCACCTTTTTGGAAAAGTTTGATGAATGTTAAAGATGATTTTTTAGGAGGGGTTCTATGTTGATAAGTAATGGCCAAAATACTAGATTTTGGAGGGATACATGGTTAGGGGATAAGCCTCTAAGTGATCAATACCCAACATTCTACAACATAGTACATCATAAACACGTTATAGTAGCGAATGTTATGAACTCCACCCCCTAAACATAGGTTTTAGGAGAACGCTGTCAGAAAACAAGTGGCAAAGATGGTTACATTTGGTGTCTCATTTAATGCTAGTGAAATTAAATGAGGAGGAGGACGTCTTTAAATGGGAGTTAACTACCTCAGATGTTTTCACTGTTCGATCCATGTATTTGGACTTGCTTAATGGCCATACGTTTTTCTTGAAAAAATACATCTGAAAAATTAAAGTGCCACTTAAAATCAGAATTTTTATGTGGTATTTTTATAGGAAGGAAATTCTCACAACAAATAATCCTTCGTCATGTTGTTTTTGTGATCAGGCTCAAACAATAGATCATCTTTTCATATCACGTCCTTTTGCTAAATTGTTATGGAGGATTATTTTCATCACTTTTAACATTCCACCTCCTACGAATATTACCAATCTTTTTGGCAATTGGTTAAATGGGATTCATAAGAAGGATAAGGGACACATTAGAGTTGGTGTGTGCGCCTTATTATGGGAAATAAGGAATGTCCGCGATGGTTTTGTCTTTAATAAAAAAAAGTCTCCCATCTTTTATGCAGGTTATTCCTATGGCTACGCATTGGATCCATATGTAGTCTTTCCTGCAGCCGGCAGAGGAGCGCCAGGCCATGGATATTGGGTGCACCCGCTTGGAGATGGTTGCACGAGACTTTTACAGCCGGTGTGGTTGGCGGTCTGACAGGTGTTTAGCATAGAGATGTTATTTCGCCGTTTGATCTTAGCTCTCTTTCAGTGACTTATTTTTGTTGAGACTTTGGACGACATATGAGCTGTAATAATCTGTAAACTCTTCCAATAATGCAATAAAAGGCCGTATGCACTTGATGCAGAGGCCAGTTTTCCCCCTTTTTCGATTTTTTTTTTCTATGGATTAAGACTAACATAACTCGTGTCGATTATATTCGCTTATAAAATTTGACTTTTATGACATGTGGATGCCCAGTTGTGCGAGTAATGTACAATATTTTTGATGTACATGTTCGTACTTTTCTTCACTATTCTGTGTTTCATACTACTGAACTTTTAATCTCCAATGTGAGTAATTCATAGTATTTCCGAAGTAGGATCTTCCCGGTGCTTTTCTTCATAATCATGGAGGAAAATATTCTTTTGAGGAAAAGTATTTACAAATGGGTGTACCAGAGCACACCATCCATTCATGTTATTTGCATGCACCACTTGCTGACCATATTGTGGCAGATAGCTAATGCTCAAAGCGTGCTTGCAAGTCGAAACACCTATAAGTGCCAGTTACATGCATCTCCACTGCAACTCCATAAGTCTACCATCTGAAGAACACGAGAGAATGTGATAGAAAATTGCATTGTTTTGAGATATGGGAGGAAAACAAGGGGCTAGCGAGTGCGCCACCTTACCAGACAACTATATACCAGTATCACACTATCGCTGATCTCTGCGTGGCAACCAGGGAACAATAGTTCCGATAAGCATAGCTGATATCACAACTTGTACTTTGGGTTGAATCATGAAATAACTGTATATGCAGCACCATGATAGAAAGTATCCTAGATCAGAATGTGAATAGCAGACAGAAATTGTTGTACTAAGTTAATTGCTAATGATCTTTTATGTTTTTCATTTTTGAGTAATTTTGGTACTTGACTAAAAAACCGACAAGTCTATTCCCCTGAGTTAACGGTCAACTACTACCAACCGACAGAGGTGGCATTTTCGGAACGATGACACTTGTTTGCTTGCATTCTCGGAACACGGCCATGGTTGATGGCATTCTCTGAATTTCCTCTCTGTAATACTACATCTCTTTATATCTAAGATTCCCTAATTTTGCTTCATGATGAGGTAGGTGAGAGGGTAACATGTACCTTCGCCTGCATGAAATGCAAGCTGATTAAGCAAACTAGATGTTACAATGTTGGATGCGTGCATAAAAAAAGGTTCTTTTTCAGTGAGCACCAGTTTCTCCAAACCACATCCTAACCGCTACAACAGATACACGCTGATTTAGCAGGCCAAAATTTAACATGCGACCTGAAAATACATTGCATTGCTGATGATGTTCCATTTCTCTAGATATACAAACCACTATAGATGATCTAATCTCTATATTTTCAACAACGTCGAACTGATACACACACAGCAAAAATCTGGAGAAACAGCCCGTGAGGTCAGTCAGCTTGCGCTTCACGTTCTTCTCTTAACCTGACCTGCACAGACAGTTTCAATGCTGGTTTACACGTAAAGGGCAACCCCCTAGAAGCCACTATATTGCATCTCCATGACACATTTCTTTTCCTAGCAAAGAACAAGTTCCCGATTACTTGTGATACTAGATATGCGAGTTTCTCCAATTACCTTGCCAAATTTGAGATCCTTGACTTGAGCTTGGTTAGGTCAGTGTTAAATTCCTCACAGGAACTCATGAGTTTCTGGGTTGGTATGGAGAATCCCTATGCAAGCATCCACCAGATTAGCACCTTACCTGTGCCACTTCCAACCTTTCAGGTATGGCATGTCACTTCTGCCGAGTCAGCCTTTTCGTAATCTACTTGGTTTTCTTCTTTTTCGTTTTGGTTTTGGTTTTCATTTTTGGTTTCTTCTTTTTCTGAGAAGTTCCAGATTCCCGTCTGAAGATCGCCAAGACTTCGATGCTGCATTAATAATTTCATTAAGTAATGTGATTGAGAACTGTACCAAGTATCCAATATGCACATGATAAACAACACTTATCTAAACATCTTGTTTAGCAGGGAGGTTTTATTGCTCTCCTGGCCTGTGCATCAAGAGGATGCACACAGCCAACATAATTTATTTATACAAATTTTGAAATAGGGTCCATGGGCAAACATCCGAATCACAATAATAATAATAATAATTATTATTATTATTATTATTATTATAAACTATCATCACCTATTTGCCTTCAGCTAATGTGCACAGTTAAGAACAGGTTGCATGGTATAGACGGAGAAGCAAAGTGAAGTTATTTGGACAGGTCATTAAAGCAAGATTTAGCTTTAGACAGGTTCATTAATTAAGAATATCAAAACGGCGTCTTTCTGTTAATTATTTTGACCAGCAAAGCCAGCTCTATCAAGTGTCCCCTAAACCACTATGCCATGGGTATGGCAAAGTCATAGCTTATGACAATTAAGACACTGAAGTACACCGGAGAGACTGCTCCTGAACTATCTTCAAACTTAACTAGCCTTAGAAGATTCATATCTTTATAGTATCCAAGCCAGGTGGCAATAAGCGTTGGTCACAGCAACTTGGAGGAGTTATGTTTGTTTGTGTTAGAGCTTGAAACAGTAAAGAAGGATCTCCAAGACTTCCCCATAACAATGGCAAAACAAAGGGACAATTTCCAGTCAAGAATATGAAGCCAGTACCTATCAGTTCCAGGGAAGAAGTTAAAAGCATGAGCATTCTCCAAATGCCAGGCCTCGTGGGATATCAAGCTTTTGCAGTCCTGTAGATGAAATTGTCATGATGAGAGAAGAGAACTGCAGCAACAGAAAACTAAGGTAGAAGGATACAAGTTTCAGAGACTCCTTATAAGCTAACCATTGCATAAAACAAATAAAGAAATCAAGTTCTAGGACTTTATGATACATAAGCAGCTGTCACCTTCTTAAAACTTTCCCATCCACAACTGATGTATATAAGGGTTTCTGGCCATGTTTCGCTACTTTCTTCCATGATCGTGCTATCAACATGAACAGCTGCCTCCCTTGCTCGTAGGATCCATGGTCTCTTCTCATCTTTGACCTTAGTGAGTGAACTGCGTTCAGAAATGATTGCCATTACTGATAAAGCTACCACAATGGAAAAGGAATACAGGATACCACAATTTAAGAAAACCCAGTTGTACATATTTGTCAAATAAATATAAATAAAATCATGGAAGCACACAGAGTTTGAATGATACTTCTTCTACCTTTTAGCCTTGTACGCCTTGCGCTCAGATAAACCAACTCTCTGTAGAGCATTGATAACAGAAGGGTGCAATCCTTTCCTGGGAGGATCCACGATAGCAACACTTGACCCTTCAAGCCAGTGAATAGGTTCCTGGTACCATGATGCAGGTTCGAAATGAATGCTTATAACATGGAATGTAACCATCACAGAAAATACAAGTTCGGTTGCATACAACTGAAGCATCGGTATTGTGCCAAGTTATGGTGCAACCCAGGTTTGTCGGAAGTCGGCTTGCTGACTTCTCAAAGGACAGCTTCGACATTTTGTTGATCTCAACACATTTCACAGACCTGTAAGTATAACATCTCGTGAATTATTTTAATAAGAGTTTTTTAAAAAGCAAGATATTATAAATGGTACAGTGAAAGTTCTTATAAATATTTGAATAGCGAAGCCCGCGGAAGCCTGCTGTCCTAAATCTTAAAGTTGAGTCAACTGGCCTTAGAACCAGGCCAACCAGAAGTTCTTACAGATATATTCCTATTTTCAGTAAAACACAAGTGCAAATCAATATTTCTACTGGAAAATAACATGCTTGGTTTTCAACGACTTAAACAACTGGGATTTGGACCAAATCACAGTGGTTTTGGGACTCTTTGGTCAAGCCAGACCAGTCTCTAATTTATCATTTCCAGGTCAGACCCGAGCAGGTTCTGACAAAGTCTATCTGAGAAAACCAAATACTTTAACTTCCATATTGGTATTACGTGTGGCACACAAGTTTTCGTCATGGTTTTTAAGGTGTCCGCCTACTACGCTTAGGCGTCCACCTTATGCTCTTAGGCGCCCGGTTAGGTGTCAGAGCGGGGTAGAATGCCTTAGGACACCTTGACTGGTATATTCTGATCCCGACACATAAAAAACTCACAATGTTTGCCAGTTAAACATGCATTTTTCCTACTCAATACATTTCCAAGAAGCGCCAATGCATAGTTTAACATGCATTTTTGTACTCACCTGCATTTCCTAGAAGCCGCAAGGGCTAACCCAATAACACCAGCACCAGAGTACAAATCAACAACTGTTGAACCACGTGGCACATATTTGATCAACTTATGCAGTAGTGAGTTAAATGACTGCAACAGAAATACAGCACCGTGTAAGAAAATATTGTATGGCTATTGGCTAACTTAGCAAAGTTAAGATATATAATCAAACTTCAGTTCTAAATATGACCAAGATCCATGTGGAACTGAAAATATCTTGTGTATGGGTTGGCTCTATGGTTGATCAACAGCACCTAATAAATAGAAATGCCTGGAGTTTCTGACTTTTGTTGTGAGCACTGGTTCACACTGAGACAACTATGGTACCGAAGATGGTTGATGGTAAGGCTTGAAGGGAATTACGGCACTGTAAGGGGAGATGCACTATAGACTAGGATGGTAGACTTCATATGGTATATATTTTTCTTGCTTCCCCTGCATAATGAATGAATAGACTTCTATAGGCCTAACTTGATCTGCCTACTAAGGAGAACCCTATCTTTAACAATCCATCCATGATCAAAGATTATCTAGCAATCTAATCCAACTCAGGATCTATCTCTAGGAGAACTTATCTCTAATAAATCATATATATCTACTAGGAAATAAACCAAAGTAACAGGGAAACTATAGCTAATTTCAAAGTTCGAACAAATGGTGCGTGTCCACTGTTCTGCACAGATACTGCACGGTTGCTACAGTAACGCTTGAAGCCTTGAACAGCGCATTGATGTTACAGTACCTGCTAAGCTGCTACACTACACTTTTTGGTACAAAATTTTGTACATGGATAAGTATTACATGAATACATACAGTTTAAAACTTTTAGTTACACATACCAGAGTATTAGCCTGCCCAAAGCTATATGGATCGAGAGAAATATCAACTCCTCCGAAACGCTCCCACAGGTCTGCCTCCCCACCAATATGTCTCCATTTATGTCCAAAAATTATCTGCGGACGCAACAGCATTACTATTCGAAAATAGGGGCAAGGATTCTGAAGGTAACTAAATGGGGCTTCATGACCTGGACTGCTTGACCTAGAAAGTTCTTTACCACTATGGTGCATGGTCTTTTCTTTGATCCATATTAACGGAAATTTTTAGAAAACATAGATCAAATGTAGATTTGTACATAGGAAAATGGGTAATGGTCTAGTGAAACTATATGAATTATCCACTTGATACTTCACTTTCAACCTTATCATCAGTATTCATCGCTTTGCAAAAAGTTTTAGAATAGATTGTAGTCTGCATCATTATCCCAACTTCACATATTATTTCATTATCCATAATTAAAATGGCAAAAGCAGTAAGTGCCTTAACTTAGACAACAAGAAGTAAAATAAGTATATTGCATCCATCAAAACTCACACACATATCTTACATTGCTGGTCGATGTCTGAAAATTGGCCCATATAGAGTGAATCACATACATATTACTTCTTGGTCCGCCATTTCTCCATAAGAACTGCCATGAGTACAACGCCAAGATGATTATAGAAGTAGACAAAAGTGAAGTAAATTGTTTTGGTAGAATACTTCCAAAGGAAAGCTGACAAGCAGCTATTTGTGTTGAAACCTCAGTTGGAAAACTTACTTCTTGCAACAAACTCAACTTCTCTGAATTTTTTGAGCGCTCGTCTCTTGAATTCCAGACCAATGAAACTTGAACTCTCGCTAGGAAGAAAATAGCATGTTTCAATCTGTTTGGGCTTGGTGAACCAACACTACATATTAGAAGCTAGAACACGTGGAAAATAAAGCTAACCTTGGTCATATCTTTGTGCAACTGGAATAGATGTGTTATATGTTGTCACGGTCATCTAGGGAATATGATATACAAACCAAATGCGTCAGGGTTTATTGGCATAGTGACATGCTGGACGAAAGCATTCTATATTTTCTGGAATAGTGGCATAGAATACTTTCTTCAAATAGTTATACATACCTGCACATATCTTAGTTCACCAGTACCAGAATCTTCATCAAAAGGCTGCACATTCAGCTCAGATATACCTACAATACGAGAGTTCTAATATATTAGGTTTCTTCACAAATTGAGGAAACAATTTTTTTTGTAATCTGTATGAATCAAGCACAACAAACAGGAACATACCTTGCTTCAGAAGCTTAATAGCAGCATTAATGCTTGGGTGATGAGCTGACAAACGTGAAAATGAAATGATGATTCATAGACTGAGCACTCGAAAATTCTTGCAACAAACAGAGATAGCATGTAGCAGAACGAAGTTCAAGTGGATAATCAGATGATCCCTCCATGTCAAAATGTAGTGCGATATTAGTTTTATCTCAAGTCAAACTTTGTACAGTTTCATCAAGTTTGTAGAAAAAATATTAACAACTATTCTACAAATAAATGCAATATGAAAATATATTATCATGACAGATCTAATGATATTGATTTGGTATTGTAGATGTTGACTTCTTTCTTCTATAAACTTGGTCAAAGTTACAAAGTTTGACTTAGAACAAAACTAACAAGCACTATAGTTTAACTCTTGCAATTGAACAGAATTTGATAACTAACCTCTGCACTCAGGAATATCTTGAACAATATGTGTCCCTTCCTGATATAAACCAACGAGCGGGCTCTCTGGTGTTCCACGTACCGCCAGCTTTGCCCGGCACCGCCATTCTGACTAAAATCAATGGTCCCACATTTAGGGCAAGCGGCAAAGCAAATCCATTGACTAATCGCATTACTGAGCTAGCCTAAACATTTACTGGAAACTGGGGAAACTAGGAACATAGATTTTCCAATTACTTGATTTGAGTTACCCAAGTTAATTAAGCTTGCGAACAAATAAACATAACACTCGATACATTCCATGCTAGATTTCTCTGGTGCAAACATTACTCGAGTAGCCCCAACATGTGAGCTTCTGTTTAGCAGACCGATCTCCAAACTGAACAAATGACATGCACTGTTACAGGTAGCTTAACAAAAGCTAATCTAATCATGAAATCAGAGCTGAATTCCGGTCACTTATCAAACTAATTTCGGCACCAGGTTTCTTAGCCACTCAAATTGCACAAAACTACATGGCGTACAAGTACATCCAATATTTCTGGTACTAGCGACACGTACCAGCCTGCCCCTGCTAAAGGTGAAGTCTTCAATTCCGTGGCCCTTGAAAAATTCAGCCACCTCCTGAAGCACTGGCGGCTTGTCCAGGTCGAACTCGTGCGTGCACCCGGAACACCTGGGAATGGCGCAGAAGAAAGGTTAACTCACACACACGCACGGGAGTTGGCACTCGTGCTTCGAGGGGAGAGGGAGAGATCCTACGAGCCGAAGTGGGTGCATCCGAGGCAGGTGGAGGCAGGGTCGTTGGTGGATACAATGGCAGGTGGCGGGGGCAGGGAGGTGGCCAGCTTTGGCGCGACGACGGGCTTGAGCCGAGGTGGCGGCGGGGCACGGCGAGGGGGTGGGGGAGGGGGAGGAGGGCGGACGCGAGGAGGCGGACGCGGTCGGGTTGTGGTTGTGAGACGCGGGGCTGGGGCGGTCGGCGACGGCCAGGGGAGCAGCCCCGCCGGGGGAGGCATCGCCGGCGGAGGGGTGGGGCGCTGAGGAGAGGCGGGAAGAGGAAAAATGGAGGGATAAGGAGTTGGCGATGCTACTGGATTATCGGAGGGGATTTTTCAGGCGTTTAAAAAAACATAGCCGTTTCTGAAATACTTTCTCGAGTAAACCTGTGGTATTGTTACATGTCCTAAAAAGGATAACAAGAGCTTAGGTATCTACTCCCTCCGTTTAGTTTTTGCTTTGTGAAACGATGCGAATCTATACATAAAAGTCGTATAGATATATTCATTTCACAATGCTAAAAGATCTTATATTTCTGAACGGAGAGAGTACTTAGTAAGTTATGTATAATAAGGTTGAACAATAGAAGGTATAAGAGCATCTCCAACAGGCGCTGTATAACTCGTTTGCAACGTCAAATTTTCACATAGAGCGCATAAGGTATAAGAGCATCTCCAACATGTTAGGGGTATATGCGCACTTTATAACTCCATTGCAACGTCAAATTTTCACATAGAACGCACGCTAGCGACTGACGCTTCACGGGGCGCGCTATTTTCCGGCATGCTGCAAACGCACAAAAATAGCACTTCACCGGACACGCTATATTCCAACACGCGCTAGCGCCACAAACAGCTTTCACATACATAGAATTAACAAGATCAAACATAGCAAAATAAATAGCTTCGCATCAACCTGTTGTGGCCTTCGACATGTTTCCTCCACAACTTCTGCCTACCAAACACCGAGCTACCATGTTTTAACTTCTTGGTTGCGTGCAAAGACAAAAGCATGCATAGAATTAACAAGATCAAACATAGCAAAATAAATAGCTTCGCATCAACCTATTGTGGCCTTAGACATGTTCCCTCCACAACTTTTGCCTACCAAACACCGAGCTACCATGTTTTGACTTCTTGGTTGCGTGCAAAGACAAAAGCATGCATACCATCTCTTCCTTCTACATATCGAATTCATCATCCAATGAATTGTAACGCGAACTCAACTACAAACATGCAAATTCATTTTTTACTTCTAAAAACTAGAAGCTATAATGGGGAAAATGGTGCAGCGGCAGCGGGACATACCGTGCGTTGTCGGCGACCACCTTCCTGCCAAGTTGCTTCACGGCTCGAGGACATCGTCGGGGCGCTGTCGTGGCAGCGCGGTGCCTCAAATCGACCCGACGAGGCGTTGCGGCGGCGGAGACCTCGATTTACCATAGGGCTGGCGTCGGGGAAGCTTGGCGGAGGTGTGGCGACGACGGATTTGCGGCGGTGTTGGCTGGGCGGTGTCGCCGCCGACAGGTGCCAGGTAAAATGGGGGAAGCGAGGAGGGCGCGGGAGAAGTTTCAGTTGTTGCATCTGCGCGTGCGAGTTCGCGAGATGGAGCGCGCTGGAGCCGGCGCAGCAAATTTGGAACGCTAGATAGCGAAAACTGCCACGCGCACAAAATGGTTTCCAGTGTGCGCAAATTTACAACGCCTGCTGGAGCGCGCGTTCGCAGGGATGGCGTTGTATATTGGAGATTTTTACAGCACTAGCGCTATATGCACCGCGTGTTGGAGATGCTCTAACTACCAGCAAACTGATTTTCTAGACCTAATTTGCACCCTTACATATGAAAATCATTACAAATAAGGGCTTTTATCATTCCCGCCACTATGATAACCCCAATCTCAGTTTTGCCACTTGACAGCTCGAAACTCCGTTATTTGCCACTAACCCATTACAACACTTAGTTTTGATATTCCTTCAACTCTCTGTCCTTCAACTCTCTGTCGTTAGTGTATAATAAGTTTTGCCATTCTAGGTTATACATCCCTTTATGTATATCTCATTATCTGATTGGACCTATATTTTATCACTTCGACAGATCCAAGGCAGTAATTCACCGTGAAATGTGTCTCCGGCCACCTGTCTTATAGAACTATTATTTATTACAATTTGCGACATGTTGTCGGTTAGTAGCTTACAAGAGTAGCAATAGATATTAAAATCTCGTGCTTACCTCCAGTTAAAATCTAAACCTTCATGATACTTGCCGAAGAGATTCTATCACTTCTGGTATCCTGTTTTGAGTGCAATTGTTTGCCTTCGATGCGTGACTTTGTTTGGCTTTTGAACAATAAAAAAATATTGTATGTATCAACCAATGTAAAGGCGGGGGGTTATCATCCTTTTCTAAAAAGTTACTATTGTGATAGAAGCATTCCCATAGGCTAAATGTGGCTCCTCAAATCCAGGCTAAATCAATTCATGCATACTAATAGTAGTTGTACGACCAAGTGATAAAATTTCTGGAGACGTGACTTTATAGAAAGAACATTGTCTAGCTCTTTGTTGTTAATTATAAACATTAATTGTTTGCACCTTTGACAGATTAAATGTGTAACTAGGCTCGCTCTCTAAATGGCAAAACGGACTATGGACTAATGGTGAAGAGATGACAAAATGACAAAACCGAGGAGTGTTGTAGCGAATCAGTGGAAAAATTGAAATTTCAGCCGGTCAAAAGTCAAAACTGAGTTTGGGGTTGGTCATAGTGGTAGGAATGATAAAAACCTACAAATAACCACATGGGCTTTGTAGATGGTTCAGATTTTGTGACATGTGGCATTAATAATGACACGGTGGTTACTCAAAATTTATATCTGTGACTTATGTGTATGTTATTCTTTCATCACTCTGTGCAGGGTTTGAATTTATCTGATTCATGATATTTTACAGGATTTAGATCCTATGAATTTTTCCTTCGAAAACTGTTTGATTAATAGGAACATATCCCATAGAAATTTTGTAGTATAAATTTCAGAAGAAAATAGCATTAGGTATACCAAATGAAAAAACCCTTCAGAATAATCAAAGAGAATCCCTCTAATCAAGTAGACATGGCATCACAATCATATATGTTTCATATTCCTATACTTGTTTCATATGAATCAAAGGAGCCCTGAAACTAGCATGAGAGAAAGAAGGGATGAATCCTCTTTTAGTCTTCGACTCTCCCAGTCCAATCATCGAACATTCTCTTCTCTTACTTGAAAATGAACGGCAAGATGACATTTGCTATCAAATTTCCTTGACACGTGGCAACTTCCCAATGGTCAGTGTTATAATCCGCCACGCGATTAGGGTCCCAAAAAAATGACCCGCAAATATTTGAGCCCCTCAACCTTTCTCCTAACACTGAAAGCTTGTTGCGACGCAAGTCGAATTCCACCACAACCAAGACCTCAGGAACACAGGCGGCAGACAAACCGCGATGACCTGACCAAGGTAAGTCCATCACTCCCTCCTCTCCCTCCCTCCCTCTCTCTCTCTCTCCACCACTGCGCTAGATCTTTTGTTTATCTTTGTAGCACACAACACACAAGCCATCTAGTTACGATGGCATCAACTAGATCTTTTCCTTTTGTTTTTAGCACACAACGCACAAGCTAGCTAGTCTCACGAAATTTCTCTTTCTCACTCTCTATCATGGACAGGTACAATACAAGACAATAGATTGGACGTGATATTTTACTTACCCAAATTGAGATGATTTTCCTCCACAAATTGATATGTGTTTGTATAGAGAATGTGCATGTTCATAGCAATGCTTGAACATGGAATTTTTTCCTTCCTAAGATAGATATGTTGTGATCACATAACTCTAGCTTTAAAACACCACTTTGTGTTGATACAACACATTGAACTATGGCATGTACTATAGAACATTGATACTAAAACTTTTGTTGTTCTTACGTTATAATGGGAAGTGATGTAAAATATGTTCTAATTTTTGGAATTCTTGCTATGTGTAGCATATTTGAATGTTCTTTGTTGTCAAAAACTCATATTGTGGGGTATTCTCACCATCTCAACAAAGAGGTGACCACAACACCTCATTCACCTCTCATCCCTTAAACCAAACATAAGTATATGGTTGTCTCAACCACTTTCCACCCTTCAACCAAACACAAACTTGGCTATTCCAACCCATTCAACCAAGCAGGAAAAAGGGTATCACTGGCTAGGTGATATGGTGCCCTCAACTATTTTTTCATAGGCACACAAGTCACAACCAAACATGCCATGAATTTATCGGGGTACTTTCACGGATGGCTAGGCCTCAAGTTCCAAGTGCATCCCATTTACATAAGAGATGGCCTTGCTACTGTCGTAGATTGGTGCCACTCGGTGATTTTATCATCACTCATCTTCTCATCCTCTTCAATGTACAACAAAAGGGGATCCAAATCTTGAATTGGGCAGACACAAGTTAATTCTAGGGTTGTATGTATCGTAGAGAAGCTTAGATATTTATTGAGCATATAGGAGTAGGTGCACATGTGACTTGTATTATAAATCGTATTTAGAATCTACAAATAAATAGATCGTGTTATCTTGACATGACACAAAAGAACACAAAGCCACATATCTAGTCCTAGCAAAATGCCACTCATATATACAAATTATCCTAGTTAAATGTGGAGATTGTAAGATCTTTGTTTGGTACAATAATGAGTAATGTCCCTCTTTTATTTGTGTCTTGGAGTATATATAGACCCTTCGGAAGCAAAATTTCCATATAGACTAAATGTGGGGAGAGTGTGAATGCTTTTGTATTGAACTACATAGATATGATTCCAGAGAATAGATGAATATCACATGGGGTGAGTTAGGAATGCCACCGAGATTTCAAATATTGACTCACAAAATTAAGGGTTTGCGAATTCGTACAGACATACACCAAAAAATGGATAATATCAAAGTTTGTGGTGTTTACGTTTCAGAAAAACACACGCAATAAAGATCTAGACATAGACCAAAACTATTAAAGAGTGACACCAACAAATGAATACTACAAATGAAGCCAAACATTGTGCATCACTCCATATGTGGACACATACATGAGTGAATTTGATGTGCCAACGGCTAGAAACGCTTGGCAATCGTGGTCTGCTAGTGGGTTCTATGATACATCCTCATCATCGTATTGATTTTTACGTGATTTTTATATGCGCTTAGACAACACAAGTGTATTTTACCTTAATATGAATCGAATAGAGTTTTAATGTGTGGGATCGTATGGAAGAGTGTGAGGTGATATTTTACCTTAATATGAATCGAATAGAGTTTTAATGTGTGGGATCATATGGAAGAGTGTGAGGTGATAAGAGTGGGAACAATTTTAGGAGTTGCTCCATTAGAGTTATAGGTGAGAACATGATGAATAACCTAAGATAAACAAAGAACTAGATGAGTAAATCAACAAGAAAACATATGACGGGATATGGAAGAGATATAATTTTCAACGGAAACATAGCATTTATCTCAAGTTGGCTACAAGAAGGTCTGTTTGTGCATTTACATGAAGAACTACTGCAAATATGATGGCATGGATTTCATTTAAACCATGCATGGCTTGCAAATACTTCAATTAAAATCCCATATTTGTTGTAGACAATGAACATATACGTACATACACTGTTACAACTTCCCTTGATAACTTGATAACCATCTGCTACTTGCAAGAAAATGAATTGACACAGAAGGGACCAACACTGTAAATTCAGTGATGACAGTTAGATAGACCTCATGCTACCTTTATTTCAGAATACTTTGAGAATCCACACATAGCATGACGGTGTATGGAATGGTGCCCTTCGCTGCATGGGGAGACCAGGGCGTAATTTAGTATGGTGATTGTTTTAGCTCTCTTTTTATTGAGGATAGATGCCCAAATTATGAGTACATCGTGTCTTACTCTTTGGGATACTTGAGAGTCCTCGGAGAAGGTGGTTGCATTTATGTTACGAAATTGTCAACGTTTGTGGCACACATCGATTTCAAGAGTGTGATTTTGTCGTCTAGATCGGTAGCTGCGCATGTGGCAGTCGTTGTTGGATGTGTTTTTGGATTGATTCATCTGCTAGATATGATGTTGACCGAGTTATCCAGACGACGTACTTTAGTCATAGTGTGAGTATATTATCTAGTAACATGCATGTTAATGCGATGTCAACTAATCATGATATGGCACAACAATAAATGAAAAAGGAGGAGGTGGTAACGTACTCTCTCCATTCACAATTACCTTGCGTTCGGTCAAAGTCAAAATTTAAACTTTGACCATATATCTAGGAAAAAGTATCAACATCAGTAATGTAAAATCTATTGTATTAGAATCGGCATAAAGTATATTCCATATTATATGCATTTAGAATTATGAGTGTTAATAACTTTTCTCATATTTTTCATCAAACTCGCAAAGTTAGACTTTGACTAAACCTTGAACAAGGTAATTGTGAATCGTGGGGAGTACTATGTTACCATATATACTAAGAAAAAATGAATCTACATCCTAATAAATTAGACATTGCATGACACCATACATATGTTATTGTACACTATAAAGGTAGTAACATAGACTAGTAATTGCTACTTGCCTCCACGACCACGCAGAGAAAGTTTAATAGTATACCCAAGTCGGCTATAAGCCATTACCATGTCATCTATAGTAAGGATGTACAATAGTTAGCTCTAAATATGTACTATTTTATTAGTACATGGCTCACCTTTCACTTTCGTAAAGTATCTAGGAGCACATGTTTCAGCCGGCTCTTAATCTACAAACCACTTATCCTCCTCTTCTCTCTTCTCCAACTCAATAAAAATATATTATTTTAATCCTTATATTCTGCTTAGAGCATCTCTAGTTGAACCCTTAAAAACGGTTAGAGAAGTAAAATTTCTGGTTTTCTCCTCTAACCCACACCTAGCCGAAGCCTCAATATGGTTAGAGGAGTAAAATTATAAAAGCTCCACGTAAAAACGCATTTCACTCCCTCATTTCCACTCAGCATAAACCGATATAGAGAAAAAATCTCCTCGCCTCTTTCTCCCTCTGAGCTTCCCACCTTCTCATCCACACTCGTCGTCAGTGCCACCGTTGCCCCTACTCTGGTCAGAATGGAACCCCAAGGCTCGTCTGCAATCCTGCTAGAGCTCGTTGCTAGCTCGACGCCGCCAGAATCGACTCGCGCAACACCGCAGTTACCGCCGAAGCGGTTCGGGAATAAGAACATCGTGAGTACCACCCCTCCATTGAACAAGGCGGCCGGCAAGGCTGCAACGTTGTCGATGAGTGGCTCGTCCTCCCCTTGCTCCGGTCCTCAGCAGGCTGCGGTCGAAGCCGATGGAGGCCAAAAAGTCTCTCGCCGATGAAGAGGCAAAAATGAAGAAGAGGAAGGTCGTGGGATCGACACCGACGGCTCCCTCGTGTCTGGCAGCTCGTACACCATCTCCTGCCACACATGCGCCCTGTCCGTGCGTTCGGTTGTCGCAGCCGTCGTCCATGTCCATGACCAGCAAGTGCTCGATGAAATGCTGACACAGCCGCCACGGAGGTAAACACAAAGACTTCACTTCTCGGTGATGGTGGTGAGCACGGAGGTGTTTGGATTCATGTTATGTTATGTTTTTTGGATCAAACTTGCTCGATGTGGTGCCTTTTGGATGAACTATATGCATGTCTTAATTTGATGTGTTCCAGTGGACAAACTACACGTATGTCCATATTTAGTAATCGAGTATGTTGAATTTGAATAAAAAAGAATTAAGGAGTTAAATATGGAGGTTCAGCTAGGAACAACTACCGTTTAAAATGCTCTTACATCACCCTTTTTTTTTAAAGAATGGCTCTTACATCACCTTATTGTACTTACTCTCCAAAATGCTGCCTCCTTACGCACATAAAAAAAAAAGAGGAAAACTGTTGTTTTTGTTCCAGATATCCCGTGATTCATCTGAGAAGAAACGAAAACTGATGTGTCATGTTATGGACGGGTTTGCTGTGTGCTGTGATGCACACCATGTTGAGAAATATCTCACCTATATTTTTTTCACATAACAAATTGCTTGCTGACCTAGCCTAGATAGTCAATCAAACTGAGGGTGCTGCCCATACTAGTCAACTTTCCGCACGAGAAATTGAAGGTGCCATGCATAGTGCATATATACTCTTCCTCCCAGGCCATGCATATAAAGCTAAAAAATATGTATTGTTCATTCTATGTCCACGCATCCTTTCTATAGAGCATTCTTCATCTTCTTCAAGGTCCAGCAGTGGCAAAGCTTCATGATGTATCTCGACTTTCTAGCTCTATATAAGTCCCACAAGTAGCCATATGATCTCAATGTATGCAACTCGACGAGCAACTGCAGACGGTTCCTCTTAGCGAAACCATCAACCGGAGACACCAAAATAAGTGAATTACTCATGTAACTCGTGGATACCTAGAGATGGAGTTCCCAGTGCATCCCATTTCCACAAGAGAGCTCGATTGCCGTGCAACAGCCATAGGTCGGCACGACTCGATGATTTCCTCCTCACTCATCTGCCCAGTCTCTTTGTGGAACTAGTAGAAATGTGATGGACACGGTTGCACGCAGACAACAACTTATTTCTGGAGGTGTATGCAAAAGAAGCTCTTAGGTATTTATAGAACATATAGCAGTAGTTGCACGATGAGACTTGTATTAGAATTTATATCAAATCCTACGGCAACATCCTCGCCTCCCCAAAATATGACACGCACGAATAGCAACGCGCATATGCGGACGATGCTAGTTAATGCGGAGATTCTGATATCCTTGTTGCACCACTACACAGTACTACTTATCATGATGATGGCCGCACTTTATATGTGCCTTGGAGCTCTCTCTTACTCTATATATATCCCTTGAAAGGCATGGATTATTTTGTTGACACCGACAACATACATGCGATTCAAGAGAACAAACCTCGTATGACCGAGCAACATAGATGAAACACAAGTTATCCCGTTGTATTGTATGGTATAAGGTATGTAATTACATCATATTGATGTAAGTAGAAGGCATCATGAGCACAAAACATCTGAACTGTGATAGGATATGTACTTCAATGATAGAAGAGAAAATGCCCGTTGACCGAGCAGACATCAATAGATGTTCATTGATGCCACTAGGTAAATGTTCATGGACCCGGCAATGACTTAAAAAAGTATGCATGCACTTCTTGATCGAATAATCACAATGCATTGGCACTAGTCACCATTGGACGGATTGTTTAGGATCCCGGTTGTCCATACGGATGTGAGAGAACAGGGTGGTGTGGCGACTAACCTAGCATTTGATAACCGTGGCCTCTAGTGGTTCTCTGATGTTTCCTTGCCATATTCTTGAAATCTGTAACATTTATATGTGATTACTTAAGACAAGTGCATTACTCACTTCGTTTTTATTTATTTCGCTTTCTAGGTTTACTTAGTTTGATCAAGAATATAGGGGAAAAAATCAACATCCATAATAGAAAATGCATATAATATGGAAATATATTTTATAATGATTTCAATACTATAGGTTTTACATTTTACATGTTGATATTTTTGCTAAATTTCTCTAGCCAAACCTTACAAAGTTTATCTTTTACTAAATCAAAAACGCAAAGTAATTGTGAATGGAGGGAGTACCTTGTTTATATGAACCGAGTAGATATTTATAATGAAAGTCTTTACTCAAGAGTGCGGGATGAGAATATTAGGAATAATCTTGGGACTCGTTCTACTAGAGTTAAGTCGGAACTTGATGAATAAAGCGGTTGAAAAATATAACAAGCGGAGTGCAAAGATATAATAAAATAATAATAATAATAATAATAATACACATACCCCACAAATATGATGAAAAAACATAACCTTATTAAAATCATGCATAACTTACAGCTCCTAATTAAAATAAGAGCCCATAGTGTTTCAGCGATAACAAACATAGATACATTGATACAGACACAAAATCAGCAATTGTTGATGTTACTCAAGGTGAAGTTGTCAAAGAGGTGAGCAACGATTCAGTTTGTCAATAATTCATGGTGATATTATATAGTGGTACAATAGCCTCGTTTTATTTATTGATTTGTAGGATCTTAATGCAAAATTATGTACAAAATTTATTTGACATTAAATTTTCTATTTTTATGTGCTATGATAAGTTATCTATCTATGTTATCACTATCATCTCTTGATCATTACTTGAATTATGATCAGGCAAAATTGTTTGCGGTCTTATGATTCCCATTTACGGAATTTCGTCGAGCGCATGGTGAGGATTCCTCGGACCAATTTCATGTTTGATCCTAATGATTCTATGGTCTGTCCGTGGGTAAAGAGGAGGCTTGGGCATGGGAATAGCTGCAGTTTGGAGTGTCATCATGCCTACTTAGAGAGTATCATATAGCATGTTGTTGCAACTTTACTCGATGATAGTTTGCTACCTGCTAGACTAGAAATAATCAGAGATGGAATTGAGAAACTAAGCGAATATGATAATTTCACCCTTGCTCATTTGCTTGTTGTCATCAAGAAACTAGAAATTGGATGGGAAAGCTTGCACTAGGCAGACAACTAGTTATATCTGGAGATGTACACATGTAAGCTAAGATATTTATATATAACATTTTGGAGTAGGTGAACAATGTGACTAGTATTATGCCTGGCATGTAGAAACTATAAATCAAATGCAACGACAATATCGCGTCATCTCGACATGACACACGAGAATAGGAAGACATTGTATGTGGCTCCCAAAAGGTACCACTTATTTGTAAAAATGATCCTAGTTAGTGTGTAGATTGTGAAATCTTCACTCAACAGCTTTAACACTATCATGAATTGCGGTCTGCTCTATTTGCGCCTTGGACTCCTATATAGTTATTGTGTAGATTGCGAGATCTTCATTGCAGAACTTCGGTACTATTAGGAATTGAGGCGTGCTTTATTGATTCCCTAGACTCCTATATATACAGACCTCTAAGAGAAAACTTCCCCATATAGACTAAACTCGGGGAAACTGTGAATGCTTTTGGACTCAACTCCATATATGTGATGGAAGAGAATGAACCTAGTATGGTTGAGCAAGAGAGCGATGATACACAAGGTATTTAAATCACGGTGATAGAAGTAGGAGGTATCAGGAGCTTGGACATGTACTTCAACAACAAATTAGGAAATGGTCATTGACCGAGCATGCCCAATAGCCACTATGCACTAGCATTTTGGAACTGATCAGCAGGATGGAGCCTTCATATTGGAACGTGAAAATCTTGTGCAGCAACGGCTGTTGGTGCTGATGCGAGAAGACTGGCTAACCGGGAGGCCGGCAGTCCTAGATGAGAAGAGAGTAGCAATAATCTCGGGACTTGCTCTGCTAGAGTTGTAAGTCCGAACTTAGCTCATAAATTGTCTGGAAAATACAAGAAGGTACTCCCTCCGTTCAGAAATATAAGACATTTTACCTTTATGAATCGAATGTATCTAGACATCTTTTAGTGTATAGATTCGTAGAATATTTTTAATAAAAATAGCATTTCTCACAATTTGATTATAAGTAGGGGTTTTCGTGCATTTACCATGATGAAGCATTTGTGAATATGAGGGTTTACCACTCATACCCAAACTTTAACTTTACTAGATCATGTTGGCGTGTTGCCGCACCCGTCTATTTACACGATAGAATAACACTATTTTCACTTAATATGGCTTGGCTATTTTTTAAAATAATACATGTTTTTATCGATTTTGAAATATAAAACGCGAATTTAGAAATTTGCAAATCTAGCACATTGTCGGTTTGGGCCAAACCAAATGAGCCAGTCGGTGTGTCCAGTCAGTGTCAGCCACACCTAATGGCCATGCCAATATGCAGCGATGGTCCAGTTGGTTTGGCCCAGTCGGTTTGGGCAACACCGACTAGCCCTGACCGAGTCGGTTTGGCTAACACGACAATGTGCTAGATTTGAAAATTTATAAATTCGCGTATTAAAATTTGAAATAAATAAATAAAATATATTATTTTAAAAAATAACATATGGCTTGTACTCACTAAAAATATTGTACTAATCTCAACTACCCTTATTTACTTATGTCCTCGGTGTTACTCCCTCGGTCAATAAATAAGTGACTTAGATTTGTCTAAATTCGAATGTATATAAGCATATTTTAGTGTGTAGATACATGTTAATCTAGACAAATGCGAGTCAACTATTTCTGGACGGATGAAGTATTTATTAGCTCAAGACATCAAATCAAACAACCCACAAAATGAGGATGCAATGAATTGATATCTAAGCATCAGATTTAGGCTAGCATAGTACATAGAATAATTAAGTAGGAAACTCTAGTATGACATGCCACATAACCGAGTAGGAACACGTGCATGGCCAAAATGGTATACAACTTTGAGTTCAGAGGCCATATATCTTTGCACAAAAGACAAGGACTGGGCTTAGGTAACTAAGATTAATAAATTGTACATAAGCATGGAGAGCCACTCGGTTAATTGGCATCATCTACTATTCTAAAAAAGCCATAAGGAAGCAATGGTTCACAGCTCGCCAAAACATTCTCTACATCTGAATGTTCACTTCTAATAAAAAATAAGCTACAAAACAGCACATATCAGAATTGCTCGCACCACTTCTATATGATTCATAAGTCTTATATGTGCATCTTACGTCCTTTCTGCAAATTATTGCAGTGTGAAACATTGAATTTTATGTAAGGTCACAACGATGGCATCGGCAAAACAAATTGTTACTCACTTTTTGTTAGATGAAGTATCAAAAACTTGAAAGAAGTAGACAAAATGTTCAGATAGTCAGTAGTCAGAACATTATAATATGCACCAGGAAATGATCTCAGCACAACACAATTCTTAGCATCTCAATAAAACATAGGAGTACTAATCTTCCAAATGTGTTCATGGCACTAACCTAGGATTTAATGACACGCCGACATCACCATCTATAGTAGACTTCCTTCTTTAATAACCACATTTAGAATTTGACAAAGTGTAACATATCATCCGTAGAAAAAAAGCATTGAATCGTACCCAAGTTTCTTCCCACAACATCAAAGCATCTGTGTAACCCTGAGGTTATTGATTTACTCTGTTCTTGGTGATGATTTCTTGTTCACATCATGTGGTTTTGCTTAAGTGGATCCAGTCAATTTTCTAAAGTGGTTGCACAAGTGCAGAAGGTAGAAGCATGATTAGTGGTGCTTATTTCAAGTAAAATAAGGAATTAAGAATGACAAGAAGCTAACTAACAAAAAAGTACAAACCTAAACCATCTATATGAATAACTCATGAGAAGCAACAAAACATATAAGATACATTTAGGTAAATATAGTAAGTCAAATACAAATTTCATAAACTTGTTGTGTATAATCTTGATGGATTGTACCATCTTGCATTGTTGCTAGGGTAGAGAATTCCACATGTTACATGGGTCTGAACTTCAAAAAAGAAGGCGCCCTAATTAAAACCACGGATAACCTTAATTAAGAGCACATATTGTTGCAGAGACAACATATGTGCTTTTAGTTATACTCGATAACCATTTGCTACATTGCAAGACGATGAATTGGCAAGATGGCATCAATGTTTTGATTCCAATAATCATAGTTACATGAACTCATGTTGCCTTTCTCTCAAAATATTTGAGCATCAACATATAACATTACACATATATAATTACGTGTTTTGTTGCACGGGTGCTTTGGATGTGATTTAATCACCGCATCGTCGCCGCCACCACCAATCGTGGTCTTGGTCAAAGCCAACAAAATCTTCTTCTCCTCCACCAGCGACACCGTGCTCATACAAGCGGAAAATACGGGTCTAATCTCCGAAATCTACTACCACTACAATTCAATCGTCATCAACAACTACCCTGTCATCTTCGTCCACCACAACCTCACCGCCAGAGTCGCAGTCTAATTTTTTACTTTTTGCACTAAATCAATTTTGTTTGTGCAAACTACTTCGTCTACTTCAACACATTGACGAACAACTTCTATGCAATGACCGTTCAAGGTGACCTTCTCTGCTTCTTCAAATCCGGCTTAGGCTCGTATGGCTCATGATGATCACTGTCTTCGCACATCCGGTATTGGCAACATCGGCGCGTGCCTTTGTCCCCGGCGTGCTCCCGAGTTCGGCAAGCTTGGCAAGACGTGTCGCCTACCTCGACTACTCCGACTCCAACTACATCTATCTCAATTACTACGATGACTTCCCGAGGCTCAACGACAACATCGACCACAATAACACGACAACATCAACCTCATTGACTTCATCAATGGCGACTACATCACCAACGACATCTGAAGGAGATATGCCCTAGAGGCAAATAATAAATAGGTTTTTATTGTCATATCTCAATTAGTTTATAATAGTTTCATATTATGCTATAACTGTGCCAAGTAGAAATATTGGTACATGTGTGGTATGAAACAACAAAGTACCTAGTAGCCTCTATTCATACTAGTTCGTTGGTCACGAAGATGATCTGGGTTTCAAGATCATGGGCATTTATGCCGACTGACAACGGGATCATATCATTGGAGAATGATGTGATTGGACATTCCTCAAAGGATTGCAACACGATCAAGTCATACAGTTCATTGTTGCAACAACTATACCTAGACTCCTTCTCCTTAGACCGTGAGATCATATTACTCACTATTTCCCTAGGCTGCTTAGACTGCATCAATCGTCATCTGGCAATACGGTGGCCATAAAGGTGTATGTTGGGCATTTCGAAGGAACAGTAGATGACATGTGACTGCAAGACCGGGATTTGTTCACCCACATGACAGGTAAAGATACATACGGCCGGCTTGGTGAGATTACATCCATAAATGTTGCAACATGTGACTAGGTCATGGGGATGTAAAATCACGGTAACAAGAAAACATAACTTGTTGTGAACGAGATTGAACAAGGTATGGGATACCAATGATCATATATCGGACAAGTTGTATCGAGAAACAAAAGGAAGAGGATGCTACATTTAGCGGTTCAAACGACATTATCATCAGGAATGCATAGGGGTCACATGGACATCCCTGGTCCCTCTGTTGATTATTGATACAGATCATGTCTAGAGCATTCCTGATCCGTGAGAGGATACACTTAAGGGTACGATGAGAGCGATCATTCGTAAGATGGAATCACAGTAGAGAAAGAGAGAAAGCCAGAATTGTTCCGCGAAGAGATCTGAAGTTGTTCGGAGAAAGAATAAAGGAAAAGATCCGAAAAAGTGTTTTCGGATAAATGAGAATTTATATATATATTTATTATATGTTAATTGTGAATTAATATATACTAAATAAATATTTAGATTAAAATTTTATAGGACAACTTCCTTATTAGGCCAAAACCCCGGAGGGATTTGACCTAGAGGAAATTACCCTAGAAAAGAAAAAGGAAATAGCAGAAAAAAACTGCTCCTGCCACGTGTGGGCCTGGCAGCCCACAAAGGTGGGCGGCCGGTAGTAGCTGCCGCACGCGGGCTGGCAGAGCGCTGGGCGCCGCCGCGCCTGGTGGGCCGCCGCCGAGCTCAGCCCACCCGGGCTCTGCCTCGCCAGGCCGCCGCGCGGGCGTGCGTGGGCCGCCGGGGGCGAGCCGGCCCATCCCGGGCACCAGCCTCTACCGCCGCCTCGCTGGCGAGCTGGGCCACGCGGGCGTAGGTGGGCCGCGGGGGCGTGGCCGGCCTGCCTGGCCGCTGCTGCTGCCAGCTGGGCCGCATGTGGCACCCAGGGCCCACCCCGGCTGGCTGCTAGGCTGCCCCTTTTTCTTTATTAGCCATTTTCTGTTTTGGTTATTGGGCTGGTTTTTGGCCTATCCGGCTAGGACGAAAATACCTGATATTTTCCCTTTATTAATAGTCCCATATGGCTAACCCAATAGGGAGGGCACACCCCCTCCTATATAAAGGGATGCCCATGGGTGGGATTAAACATAGAATTTGAGAAGTCATTTGGTTGACTTTCTCCCTCCCTCTCTTTATACCTTGTGACCATGGCCCCAAGTCTGGGACGTGCGATCGAGGCACACCTGCAACACGCCGTTGCGCTGCAGGAATTCCTAGCCGGATATCAACTTCCGCACTCCCGGCGGGATCGGGGAGCCGGAGGTCTCATCGTGCACCGGATGTGTAGAAGACACGAGACGCAACACTTGGGGCGCTTAAATATCGTGAGCCGGAGCTGTTGCATGATGAAGATGAAGAAGGAGCAGGGGGTGACCTGCGAGGAGCTTCGCGACCTTGAGGTCTGCTACGAGTACGACTACTTCCGCCACGTTCCCCGCAGAACGTTAACCGCGTACGGTCCACAAGGGTATGTATTCTCTACGCTCCGGCCGTTACCGACATAGATAGATCCTAGGCAGTTTTGGGGTTACATCGTAAGAATTTTTTTGTTTTCCGCACCGATCCCCTACAACACCATCGACCACGACTACAACACTCCCCTTACAGCTACATTGACATCGGCATCCACCGGCTCCCTCTCTAGTTCACGCTTTCGGATTATGCTCCAATCAGACCGTCTGCGACGCTCCTGCAATTCGCGTCACTACCGATCCGACTGTGGGGGTGTTAGAGTATATCACGCCTGCACTATATTTGGTAGTTTAAGTTTGTAATAAGATTCTCTCTCTATTAGGCTTCTTGCCCCCAATTCTTCTAGTGCTATATAAACAGTCCAAGGACTCTCAATGTAATCAAACATCAATACAATCTGGTATCCCTTTAACAAACGAAATATTCGCCGTAGTAAAAATACCGTGGACTACCGATCGTTACGAGGAGAGGCGACAGAGAGGCTTAAGGCAGCGGCTAAATCCCATCTAGGGTTCGTCCCTCCGCCCGTGACGCCACCGGTCCGTCCCGTCTCCGGCGGCCTTAGGGCCTTGGAGGCGTGGCGGACCACGGCCCCTCGCCGGTGGTAGGTCTTCGTGTTTTTCTTAGACTATTTTTAGTGTCTTCTTCATTATGTTGAGGCGCTGGCTACGTCTTGAAGTCAGAATAAAGTCCTCCCCGTCCTATCCTCGCTTCGTTGGTGCGTCTAGCATCGATGGAGGGCGCGTGGAGTCGTGTGTCCGATGGATCTCTTGGGATCCGGCCGTTTTTTGTATTCGTTGGTGCGATTTGAGGTCAGTCTTTTCCGATCTATGTTTTCCATATTCGGTGATGGTTGCTACTCTAGTGCGCTGGTCCTTCGGGGCCTTAGTACGGCGACTTTTCATCCGTATACTACAACAAGCTGTACTACGACAAGTTTTGACTGGCTCCGATGATAGAGGGGCGAGGACAGCGGCGTGTCTTCGGCTCGTGCTTTTTTTAGATCACAGCTGCTCTTATATTAATCCACCTGCATCAGAAGCCAATAAGTTTACAACGAAATCTGGGGGGGGGGGGGGATCCACCCGAGAATAACTACTCTTATTACATCAGCTTACTTTCGCTAGAACGTGCGCAACGCCATTGCATGATCGACGCGCATGTCTAATTTCGAAGGCCGTAAACCCTCTCAACATAACCTTTATTTCCTCCACCAAAGGCCCATGAACCAAACGATCGACGCCCGAACTCTTCAGCTTGGCAACAACAACAAGGCAATCCGACTCGAGGCAGATATTGTTAATCCCTGCATCCCTTCCGATGATTAGTGCACGCTTGCACGCCATGAGCTCCGCCCTCTCAGCATCCGGTATAGAGGTCAAAAAATGGCTTTCTCCTGACAAGAATCGGCCATCATGGTCCCTAAGAACCACACCGCACCCTCCAATACCATCCTCCAGACGGAAATCCCCGTCGACATTCGCTTTGCACCAGCCGATCGCCAAGGGGAGCTAGTGCTCCTGTACCGTTGTTTTGCCTCCTTCACTTTGCGAGTGACATTGATCCATTCCTCCACCAGAGCAAGAGGTCGTCGGACTATGTTGGGGTCCTCATCAATGTTGTGCTCCTCTTTAGCCTCATTCCTTGCTAACCACAATTGGTACATAATCATAACGCAAATCGACAACTCCTTATCCTTCATACTACCCAGCCAATCCAGCAGCCAACCCTGGAGATCACGAAGATGACGAACTGACTCATCTGGTCTCGACATTTGCAGACCTGAAAGGTCTCTAGCATGATTCCAAATATCTAATGAGTGTGGGCAGTCCCAAGAGCGGTGAAGGGGAGTTTCTTCTCTGTTGTAAACGACGCATTTAACCCCTTCTTTGATGTGCCGCTGTGCAGCTCAACACCAAGAGCGAGGCCATTTTTTATCATCCTCCACACATGAATTTTTGCTTTTCCCGGGACCTCCGCGACCCATAGCAAAAGCCAACCAGCATGATTACTCATAGATTCAGACGACGACGCTCGCCCAGCTCGCAATCTCCTGAGTTGCATATTGAGATGATACGCCGATTTAACTGAAAATAACCCATTTTTCGTGTAATTCCATGCCATGTAGTCATCTGTTCCAGCTCTACCAACAGGAATTTTCAAAATATCATCGACATCTCCCTCGTAAAACACCTCATTTAACTTCTCTTCATTCCATCCCAGACCATCAGCCAAAAGCAGTTCGCTAACTGTACTTCTAGTTTTATTCGGTCTGTGTCCCAGTGGACGTTTTAAACTCGCATGTGGGATCCAATTGCAATCCCAAACATTGATGTTTTCTCCTCCTCCTATTCTTGTGTATGAATTCATCGTTGGGTGGTCAAATGACCTACTTCTAATTTTTATTATTTTTGAGATTTTTTTAATGTTGTTAATGATTATTAATAGGTTGGTGAAATTTTGCAAAAAAATATTAATATAATCTATATTTCCTCAATCCTTCACAAACTATGTTGCATACACAGGAAATAAAGATGTATGCAAGAATTTTGATATTGCGATGATTTGGAACACACCATCGTGATGAACTTAGTGAGATTGAAGGGCGTAGAGGTCAGGCAATTTTCCACCACGGTCTCGTTGACGGAACGGAACGGTTCCATTCCGACGTCACGGGATGGTTTCGATCCTATATCCGGTTTAGAAAAAGTCAAGGTGCGAAATGGTTTGAGTTTTTTTCGGTCGATGAAATCAAGAACAGAATATAGAACCAAAACACTGCTAAATATTCCATTGATTTGAGTCTAAACTTAATCATGTCTCCAAATCATAATTAATAACGACGAAGAGTCAATTAGAACGTATAGATATCAAAATCGGAGGCATAATTGAAGCCAAAATCGGAGGTCAAAATCAGAGGCATAATCCGTTGTCGTCGGGCCTACTTCGCTGCGCCGCCGCCCGACCTCTCCTCCACCGGCGTGTCTGGCCACTGCCGCGCATGCCCCGTCCTCATCGCCGCCGCCCGACCTCACCTCCTCCGCTGCGTCGGCACTGCTTTTCTTGTAGTCGCCACCCGACCACATCTGGCCGGCTGCACTGGCACTGCCACCGCGTGCGCCACCACCGCCCACCCTTCCGATCTCTCATCCGCAGGTGAGCAGCAATGGTTTAGAGGCTTTTTTTCTCTTCTTTTCTGTACACTGCAGCGATGGTTAGCGAGTCGTTTCGCGTGATCCGGTCAATTCGTTCGCACGACCTCGTTCCGCATATTAGAAGAATATTCCGTTCCGGGAGAGTACCTGGTTTCATTCGTTTCATCCAACTAAACACACGAACGGACACTAGACATGGAACATACAGGTTTCGTTCCACCAAATTTCAGAACCGAACACATCCTTAACTTTTGTTAGCAGAACCGTTTTGTAGGAAGTAGACCACTTCTCTTTATTTTTTAGGGAAAAGGCCAGACAAAGAGGGTCAAGCCCAGTAACCCGCAAGCTTCTGTACAGGGCCAACGCTTTCTACCTCATGAAATGGCCCAGCAACTCGACCCAGTCGTAGTCGGCTCCGATCCGAACAGAGCAAAGCAAAGCATAGCCGCTAGCTACGCTAGGAGGAAGAGGAACCCAGGAGACGAAGCAGGAACGAAGCAAGAGGCGCTCCAATCCAAGCATGTAAGCGAGCCAACTAATCCTCTGGTGTTTCGCGCACGCATCCCGCGATTAAGCCCCCAAGCTATTATTACATCCACGAATCAGCTCGGGGGCGTTGCTATTTCTCAAGAATCTGCGCCTTCTCCGCCTGATTTTGATGCGACGGGGCCATGATCTTATTTTTTGGTTGGGGAGTGCAGGAGGGCGTCGATTAACCGGCCGCCGACGCCGAATCAGGAGGAGGATGAGGAGGAACGGAAGGAGGTTCCTCTCAGCGAAATCATCAACCTTAAGGTACTGCCTGCCCCCATCCCCCCCTGAGAATTAGGGTTTGCTGGTGTATCATAAGCATGTGGTAGGTTTGTAGCTACCGGTGCCATCCGAGAGAGTGTTCCTGATTCGATCTCGTTAGGGTTTGGTAAGAAGAGAGAGATGAGAGGACGGTTTTAGGGTTCTTTGGTTTGTTCGAGCTGTCATTGAGTGAGGTGGGTTTGGTTTCTGAAGTTGGTAGAGAGTGGTGAGAAGGAGAGGCTGATGGAGCTTCTCCGGGAGCGGCTCGTCGAGTGCGGCTGGAAGGATGACATGAAGGCTCTCTGCAGGTTTGGCTCCTCATCCATCCATCTAAGTACAATATAACTGGGACATGTATCTGTTTGCTGTCAGCAAATCATGTTTGACGGTTACTATGGCTAAAAATTGTGAACAAATGGGCATAGCAAGCACATAGATTCCTTTTGAGTTCTCATAAAGCAAACTTACAGTAAGCTTATCACTTTATGATCAATGAGTTAATGTATGGCTTTAGTAGATGGCTAGTTCAGTTTATGCTAAATTGTGGATACCAGTCTTTGTAACATTTCTTATGAGTTATACACGTTTTATTTCTTATGTTTTTCTTATGCGGAAAATCCAGAGGTACAAGTAACATAAACACCATGTGTGCTTTAAGATATTGCACACTCATCAAGTATTATAAAGTGTTCTTGACTGATCTGCTGCATAGGGACACTTCAACTTTTATCTTTCTGCAGAAAGCATGGCTATGCAGTTCTCAGGCTTTCAGTTACTTAGAACAGCTCCAGACTAATTCTAAATCACTGAAAGTCCTGATCATCAATTTGCACCTTATCACTAACCTGTCTGCTGCCTCAAGCTGTCCCATTAGAGCATTCTGAAATTTGTGTTATGTTGCACACACCATCTGTCTGGAATTAAGATGCTATGAGTTTTTCCTGGAGAATCTAAGCTGTAAATCCCCATCGTTGCTGTTAACTGATCTCATTTTATTTTTTCTAGGGCCTATGCCAGGAAAAAGGGAAGAAATAATGTAACACTAGATGATCTTATTCATGTTATTACTCCAAAAGGAAGAGGTAAGTGATCTTGATTTCCCAATTAAATTAATTCCTCGTTGCAGAAGGAAGTTACTTAGTTCCACTGCACATCAGGTTGCTTAGTTCTACTACTTACGAGATATGTGTTGGAAGTATCATTACAAAACGATATAGCATCTGGATGCTTATTTCTGTCTTTCCATATGTGTATAAGTTGCTTACTGTAACAGGACTCCAGACCATAATTGGGGAATTTACTTCTTTTTTCGCACTTGAATATCTCCACTTATGTTTGTTGTAGATTTGTGCATTTCTGCGCAATGTTACGATGCTAAGCAAGTTTCTCTTTCATTTTGTCTTGTTCTTATCGCATGATTGTCATCTTCTCCTTTTTATCTGAAACAGCCTCGGTGCCTGGTGCAGTGAAGGCTGAGCTGCTGCAGCGCATCCAATCCTTTCTCATGTCTTCCTCGGTTTGGTAGCCTATTTATGGTACTTGTTTGGAAGTCGTGTGTAGGAAGCTTAAAGCATTGATCTTGCAAAGGGTAAACAGCCTCAGGAAAGCAGCAAATCCAGGAGTATCGACATAAAATGGATCTGGTGATCTCTGTGTTGCTGTGAACATATTTCTTGGTCAGGCGCATGGCTGGGCCTGTTGTCTGGTTGTACCATTACTGCACTGTATTCGTAGATCAAATCTCCCAGCTTGTACTACTACATTGTGCCGTTGCTTCATTGCCACTTGGTAGTCCTAATTAGAAAAATCTATTAGTACTCATGGATCTAGTGTCAAACCGTATTGAGTGATTGTGTTGTGAAGGCCTTATAATGTTGTCTGGTACAAGTATTTTCTGTGTGCTGCTTTATTGATCGTTCATGTATGTGCTGCCAAAATCGAACTGTTTTGGAGCCAAGCAAGAGCAGACACCACTTTGTCATTGTGTTGCGCAGGCTTTATTATGTTGTCTGGTACTAGTGTTTTCTGTATGCTCTTTACTGACCGTACATGTATGTTCTGCCAAAATAGATCTTATCAGATGTGATTACTCTTTTTGTTCATGTGAACCTCTGAAAGATCGATTGCCAGTAGGGTAAACGAAGATATTTAGAAGGGGTGTTGATTTAAGCTTGTGTTGCTTTGCTATGAAATCATCATATCACTCATGCTCCTCTGATATTTTTTGTACTGCTTTATTATTACTCCCTCCGTCCCAATATATCTATCTAGATGTGTTATAGACAAAGCTGAATCAATTAATTTGGGATTGAGGATATTTGTACATGCTGCCGAAACCGTTCTTATTTGCTGCAGAACATTTTTTTAGTTCATCTGAACCTCTCCCAAAAAGTAACTTCGTGCTGTGCTACTTGGCAGTTGATAAGATTTGTCTTACATTCTGGTCAGACTTGAATATAAAATCACATCATAGTAGTCCATACATCATCAAAGCAGTGCTATAAAATCACCCAAATATCCTGGGCAGCTAACAAGTCGTTATCATAAGTTGGATGAAGCACCGCTGAGCACGTAAGCAGATGCCCAACCAACTACCTGTCCGGCGGCACGATTAGTGACACCGATTGCCAAATCACAGATTCTGCCCTGGTCATGCCGTAATCCACGGCAGAATTGCCAATGAAAAAAACAAAAAAGGCTATGGACAATTGGCATCTGAATGCAGAGGAAATCCACTTGTAGACCAAGTGGGCTTGAAAAAGGTAGCCAGAAATAGACCAGCCAATCACAGCGAACCCCTGAAGAACATGACATGGTAGGTAGACATCCCACATGACAATGCCACATCCACATGCACCCGATTTCTGACCAATTGCTGGCAACTGAAAAAACACATCCATGGAGATCAGATCAGAGGCAACAATAATATATGCACAAGCATTTCTCGAGCCAGATTCGAGTACAGCACATGAATTCCCGGAGTGACTATTCGCTTGATTATTACAAGGATATAGCACTCTCAGCAACTTGGCTTTCTTTACAGTAGTTCGATTCAGGGCCAGCATCAGGCAGTAGTATCGTAGCCGTAGCCGATACAGCTCGGAGAGGGAGGGGGTGCACCGGAGGCAGCCAGCGCCGCTGTCAAACAGCAACAGGCCCAGGACCTGTCTTCTGCCTCCCCTCATCTTCCTCTAAGGTCAGGCTATGGACAAAGGTCGGCAGGCAGCAGTGGCCGCTGTACCAGGACCTCTCTTTCCGGCTCCTGGCTTCTCTGACAGGAGTCGGTTCCGTAGTGCTGCAGCCCGTGCTAGACTCGGACACCGACACCGGCTTCCCAGCTGCGGTGACAGACTGCGGCTGCTGCTCTCCGTCCTTGCTGCTATCTGGTTCTCCCGTGGCGGTGGTGGTGTTCTCTTCAGTGCCGTTCTGCATCGCCTCCTGCAGGAGCTCAGATAGCTTCCTTCGTCCAGTCGGAGAAGGCTCTGATGGTTTCGAGTCATGTGCGTTGTTAGCTAGAAAGACGTTGCTCATCACAGTATTCGCTCTGGGTTGATAATTCGGGGTGCTGCCGCGGGATGGAGTGAAATCTGTGTAGTACAAAGAGAGCATATGTTATCTTTATGATGATTATACAGGTGTTGCACAGATTGAACAGATCATATTATCCCGTAGGAGATCTAATTATCCACTAAGAGAACCTCCGAGGTCGTCATAAATGTCAAGCATGGGTGTCATATATTCTCAAGATTTGGTAACGAGTTACAAAATTAAGGACCACATGGGGTAGGTCAGTGCAACTGAAAGTGGGGCGGTCCAATGCAGCTCATAACTTATATGATTATGGGTGTTGCGCAGATTGTACAAATCATATTATCTGGTAGAAGATCTAATTATCCACTAACAGAACATCTGAGGACGTCATTATGGCATGGATGAGTGCCATATATTCTCGAGATTTGGCAACTAGTTATATAAAATTAAGGACCACATGGGACAGGTCAGGGCAGCTGAAAGTGGGGGTTCAATGCAGTCCATAACTGTTAGATGCCAATAAGCATGATCATGCCAAAAGACAAAACCAAAGGTGTCTCAACCGTTTGTCTCAGGATGCAATCGGTGCCTAAAATAAGCCCCTCGGATTCTAATGTGACAAATAAAAGTTGCATCATCAGTTCGTCGAGAGTTCAATCATCAGAGAACATGCAGCTTGGACTTCATAGACTGGGTGACCAAACCACGTGCTAGTACATGCTATGGATGATATAATAATAGAACAGACTCAAAAAGGAACAGCATGAACCAAAGCACTGGCACAAGAGTATATCAGTATGAAGAGCAAACATTATTGCACACAAGAATATTAAGACACATGCTTTTAAACAGCTGATAAACATCTCTAGTTATGTGATTACCTCCATTAACACTCTGAAAGTCATCCTCACAGTCAGAATCTAACCACCCTCGGGACTCGAAGAACATTTCGTCCTTGCTACCTGCAATTTAAGTTCTGTTAGTTCTTGTCATCACGAAAGAGAAAACCGTGTAACAGAAGTAGATATTTGACCGGCTCAATTAGGAGCATTGCGCTAACATTTACATCTCAGGTAAGACAGCAGATTTGGCTACATGATTAAAAACCTTGTCAGAGTAGAGAATACACAAAACCAACAATTTGCACACATCACACAACTCAAGTGGTATTGAAGCGCAAGACTAGCATTTTGATCTACGATAGTGGTATTGAAGCCAAACCCAGTGCAGTCAGGCTGTTCAAATAGGAGAATCTACGAAGCAACCTCCTGATTTGGAGCAGCAAGGAAAGACATACAAGATAGAAACTTTAAATTGGCAATTTTAAGGCTTATAATCAGAAAATAAGGACAAATCCGTGTCCGAAGAAACTGGCTACAATAATAACAGATCAATCAGATAGTCTCTCCATAGTTGCAGCAGCAATAGGACATCCTGATTCAGAGAAGTGCCTGATTTCTAGGAACGGGGATGAACCGTGACAAGGATCCAGAGAAGTTTCGATAGAACTTTTGGATAACCGCTGATGAATCGAGAACAAGTCAATTTCTTGTGTGCGTGTGCAGATGAACTCATCAATTCAGAACGAGCCTGCTATGATAAAAGTTGCTTTCTTTCTTTTAGGATCGGCAGAGCACCTAGTGAAACAAGCGCGAATCATGATCCACAACAGAAGGGATTATTAAAACTGAACACCAATCTCCTTCGCTATCAAATCCTTGAACGCAGACCCGAGTAATAATAAACCAATAAAGAAACCCAAATGGCCCCTTTTTCCACATAAAGAAGCGACTACCCAGTATGAAGGATTCTTTTACCCTGACAGATCAACTTTCTCTGACTGATCAAGCCCACAAACATCTGAAGACCACTTTGGAAGAAGACGAAGAGGAGGAGGAGGAGGAGGATGAACCGTCGTACCAGAATCAGGGCTTCTGCTGTGGCCGTACCCTCCCTGCTCCTGAATCTTGCGCTTGAGATCAACGAGGACGTCGCCGACCGCCGCGCCGCCCTTCCCGTCGACGGCGCCCTCCTTGGGCGGCGGCGACGACGCGAGGAGCAGCTTCTTGGGCAGCCCGACGTCGTCCTTGTGAACCGACGCGCAAGAACCCATCTTCCCGTCCGTCTCCTCCGCCGCCGCTCTTCAGACCACCGCAAGAACAAGGAACATCCCCGTGCGAAGCGCGCCGGCACGCAGAGCAAGGTGCTGACGCGAGGAAAAGAATCGAGAGAGTGGGAGGAGGGGGCACGAGTTCTTGGGGCGAGGGAGGGGGGAATGCCAGATGAGAGGAGGGAGGGCGAGGGCGTGGGAGTGGGGAGTGGGGTTTTTTCTTTACTGGAAATAGTGCGGCGGTATCGGAGGCGGAGCAGCCATGCTCGCTCGCTCGCTCGCGTGTCCCTCGGGATGTGGACGGGGCGGGCGAGATAGCAGGCTGACGAACCGGCGTGTCACCGGCGGTTCTCGTGTGAACTAATAACGCACCGAGAAGAGGGAATTCAGAAGGACTTTTCTTAATTTATTTATTTTGGAGAAAGATTTGGATATTTTCCATAAGTTTACAAGAAGCACAAGACGCATCAAACATAATAAAAGTTAGGGAGGGCCTAGATCTCATGCGTATGAGAACTTCTTATATCTGATTCTAATATTTGTGCTAATTCTCAGTTGCAATTTGCAACTCGTAAAATTTATACTAATTCTCAGTTGCAACCTCATTAAATTCTCAGTTACATCCTAGTTATAACTCATGTGTAACTTTCACTTTGCACGAATCACGAGGTAAATCAAACGGTAAAAGAGACGACTGAGCCTAAAAAGTCTCAGGCTCCTGAGAACTAGCAAAACCGTAAAAGTTACATCGAGGTCTTTGGACCGACTACTATTATCGCTAGAGCGAGCTGACGACGCGTTGCTGCGCCGTTCCCTTACCAGAGTCCTAATGACGTTGTTGATGACAGTTAAGAAGTCTTCATGCATGTTGCTCCTAAGGACCAGTGCCCTAGAGCCGAAGTCATTGTTATTGAACACTTGAATTGATCCAAAGACTCAAACACCAAATCGTATAACACACGTATACTGGATGGAATCATATACTACGTGAAAGCAGCGACCGGACGAATCCCGTCCTCCTCAGTGCCATCGCCGCCGAGGAGGGAGGCTGAAATACTTTTCTTAGTTAAGTAAAAAACGTCTACGTTCATGAGAGCACCTAACTTCTGGCGCGTAGCTAATGAGCAACGGTGACATGACATGACAAAATCATGTAATTCTGGCCTTTCATGACAAATTGTGATGTTTTTTTTTCAGATATTTCTTTTCCTCATTCTGGAGAAAGCGAGATTTATTACTACGGCCTCCCGTTCAAAAAAAATTTTACTACTGCCCTGTTTTGCAGGCCGGTTTTGTCAGGTATTATAGAGTATTTGCTGGGACAACCCCAGATTCCCGAAAATCCTGACAAGCCTGTTTTGCAGTCCGATTTTAAACGGCCGGGACAAGCCTGTAAACCAGAACTCTACCGTTTGCTCGCATTTTGGAAAACTCTCCCTCGGCGGGGATTGGGTTAGTGGAATTGTTTCACCCGATCTCCGAGGGATTAATCCAACTAATCCACTCAAACACACCGGTACAAAACAAGGCCTACGGGACTTGGACTCGTCGACGTTTCCTCTGCCAGGACTGTCCTGCTCCTCTCCTCTCTCTTTCCTACCCCTCTTCTCAGCAGCCGTGGGACTTTGACATTTCGGACACACGTTGGAGTGTGAGCAACTGGCTAGCTTGTCCACCCACCTATCAGCTATGGTGCTAGTGGCACGGTCTATCCATGGAGAACCTGGCGAGATGTGCGTGCGTGGCTCTTTGGATATGGGACCACGAGTAGAGGAGATTTCTTCAGTTAGCCCCCCGAGCCCGGTTACCCTTGTTGTGTTCTCCGCCTACGTGTCAGTCGTCCGTCGACGAAAGGACGCAGATATTTCCACGTCAGTGATGACTCGGCGTCCAGTCGTCCGGCCAAGTGTTTGGAAGGAATACGTGTCGTCTCACGTCTGATAAATAAAACGGTATTTCACGTACGACCAATTTGACCTAACTAGTCCTTGATACTATGTATCCGGTTTCGCTATTGAACATCGCGTGTAGACTTACTAAAGGAAAAAAAAAAAGAGGAAGGTACCTGGACTAGACGCTGCTGTCAGTTTCACAAAATCTACGTGCCACTATGCAAGCCTCAATCAACAAAAATCGCAAAATGTACCGTGCCTGTCGATTTCTCCAACAACAGTGTCACCCCACTGTGCATGTTAGAAGAGTCAGTAATATCCTCTTAGTCTTACGTGACGTGTAACAAACCCGGCGTTTCTCATTGGATGGTACCGCAAAACAACATTATTCACAGACGAGTACCGCCCTTTGTCTCCGCATGAGAATCGGGGAGGAAACCGACAAGAGAGGAAGAAGAAAAATCGAGATAGATACCAAGAAGGAAAAGATGTTCTTTTCTGTACTTTTTAAATCAAAAAGTTAGAATAGGATAACCTCGACCCAAACCAAGGCCAACAAGTCTACGTGTAAGATATTCAACATCTGTTGTTTGTACAACGGTATCTACAAAGTAGTAATTTATAAAATAGAGAAAATCTGTGTAGTTATTATAGAATAGAAAAGTCGTGAGATACCCTCTTTGATGGAGGGCGGGATTCCAATCATGGAAGTCCTTCCTTCTATTGATTTGATAGTTTTGATTTACTAGAACCACCAACATAGTGTTTCAGTTTGGTGGAAACCAAATTCTTTTCCTCGAGGATCTCTCGAATGAAATTAGGGAACAAAGTAAGTAGATGCTGTGACCCAGCATACTACTGCATGATGTGGTACACTGTAGTCGTTGACATAACACCAATAAAACATCGTTTCACTAGTATTACATCCCTAGATTGGTATAACAGAAACATCGCAGATCCAAGACATAACTATAGATTACAACTCGACCCTTTACAAAAGATCTAGAGACTCTAGGTTATAGAAGAAGAAAGCAACTTCTTACAAAGAAGAATCAGAAATAACAACTCACCACGATTATATTAATAAGACTAGTATCTAAACTATGTGGCTTGCAACTGCTTCTATTGCATTGCTCTATGATAGTAGGTTCTATGTCTAGAGATTATACTCCTATATAATCAGAAACTTTGCCTTCGCTTCAGTTGATGTATATGTTGACTCCATGAACTTTATTGAAGAACTTGAGCTTTTGGTGATGATTTCTTTATGCGTCTGTTGGTGTTGACGACATACTCACCGGCTTTAGGATCTAGCAAGGGTTAAGAATGTACAGTTGAGTACGAGCGTACTCAACAAGTTAACTAATAAGAAGTGTTTGATGTACTATCTACAGCCGTCGATCATCGGCCGTAGGCTATGCATGTTTTCGTAAACATTTCTTCCAAAGGTTATTTTTATTCTAAAAAGCTATCATTAGTAAAAAATAGGGCTATAGTTCCGGTTCAAACGGGCCTTTAGTCCCGCTTGTGCAACCGAGACTGCGCAATCGGGACTAGAGGTCCATTCCTTTAGTCCCGGTTCTGCGCAATCGGGACATGCGCGTCGCCTCACGTCTGATAAATAAATAAAACCGTATCTCACTAGTACAGTATCAAATTTGACATAACTAGTCCTTGATGCGTATGTCCGGTTTCGCTATTTTGAACATCGCGTGTAGACTTTTCACCGTCAGAAAAGGCTAAAGTAAAAAATATAAAAAAAAAAGAGGAAATACCTTGTTAGGAAGGTACCTGAACTAGACGCTGCCGTCGGTTTCACAAAAAATCAACTCCCTCTATTTTAAAATATAAGATGTTTTATCTTTATAAGTAGAGTGTATCCAGATCCGTTTTTTGTTTAGATTCATCTAGGTTTGGAGTGAACCTATATATTCTTTCCGACCCATATTAGTTTAGATTTATCTAAATTCGGATATATCTAGTACTAAAACATGTGTAGATAAATTCGAATGTAAAGAAATTCAAGTCAACTAATATGAGTCGGAGGGAGTACTAAAAGGTGTTTATATACACTCCATTCACAAAGCTAAAACATCTTATATTTTAAAACAGAGGAGTACATGCCACTGTGCAAGCCTCAATCAACAATAATCACAAAACGTACCGTGCCTGTCGATTTCTCCAACAAACAGTGTCAGCCCACTATGCATGTTAGAAGAGTCAATAATATCCTCTCAGTCTTACGTGTAATAAACCCGGCGCTTCTTATTGGATGGTACCGCAAAGCAACATTATTCACCGACGAGTACCGCCCTTTGTCTCCACATGAGAATCGGGGAGGAAACGACAAGATGAAGAAGAAAAATCAAGATAGTAGATATGAAGAAGGAAAAGTTGTTCTTTTCCGTACTCCCTCCATATAAATTATTGTTCTCAAGTTTATCTAGATTTGTATCTAGTACTAAAACATAATAACTAGATATATTTAAATCTAGACAAATCTAAAAATATTAATTTAGATCGAATGAAATAAATTTTTTTAATCAAAAGTTGGAATAGGATACCTCGATCCAAACCAAGGCCCCCCTTGATTTACTCATTATCGAAGACGAAGAGGTAGTGAAAAAAACTTAGGAATATGGTAAGATCGTGTCATATGTGTAAAACGAGGATCATGAATTTTGCGATATTTGGTGACGGATGTGTAGGAATATAGAAAAAAAACATGCATCCTAAAAGGTATACTCAAATCAGGGCTAAATTACATGCAAAGGTAACATTAGGATGTTATCATGCAACTTATGACCTTTTATCTTGTTTTTTGTGCATACCAATGTAGAAAAAAGAGAGCTTTGAGTGGATTCTGGAATTTCTTAGTTTTTTGCTTCGAAACTCAATCCAAGAGGGAAATCTTTTTTGGTCGTATACTCCACTCCCTTAAATCGAATGGTTGAATAGTGTCACCCAAGTTTATTTTTCTTCATAAATAATATGAGTCAAAGAGGCCCTAATAAAAAAATACAAACTTCTGAGAGCTAATTTTACCTCTTCAACCGTTTTCATTTCAAACCCTACTGGTGAAATGTTTAAACAGAAGTGTGCATGCTTTACCAAATTCGAGAGTTACAATTTCCCTCATGGCTATATTTAGGATTCTTCTGTTATGAATGAGTGCAATAATAAAGGGTGTTTCTAAATTTGTAATATGTGTGTAGTAATATATCAATGTCCCCGACACCAAATTATTTTCACTATATTCGTAATAAAATGTATATTCCTAATATGCGTATTTTATGTTGTAGATGTTAACATATTTTTGTAGGCTTGATTTTCATTATATTATGTTTTTCGTTTTCTTCTATGCCCACAATATTTCAGGGTAAGAAAAGTGTAATAATGTTTGAGTTATGTTTTTTGGTCTGGACCTAGCCCGAGCTTCAGGGGTGGTGGTTACGGGCCTAGGTGAAAACTTTGCACGACCTCGGTCCCTGCCGACGACGATGACACGTTCTTGCGCCATGCACCTTCTTAGAGGCATCGTTGCAAGACCCCCCCTTCTTTTGCTCCTCAAGTCCTGCTAGGTTGTCGGCCCGTCGTCGAGTTCTTCTTGGGCTGCAGTCTTTGTGCAGTAGAGGTTTGTTGGTGTGGACATGGTTGTGATTACTTCGGTGCAACAAAAGACAAGTCTCCCTTGTCATGGATCAAGTTGGCGCTTTGGCTTGATGTTTTTTGTGTTGTCTTATGTTGTGGGTTTCGGTGGGTGCTCTACGTGCGTGTGTGGTTTAACTCATGGTGTAACTCCTAGCCGGTTGATGGTTTTGTTAATTCAAAGTCGGGTTCATTTCGAGCGTCTAAAAAAAACCAAGGCCCCCCTTGATTTGCTCATTATCGAAAACGAGGAGGAGGAAAAAGCTTAGGAATATGATAAGATTATTTGGTGTTGGATTTTGATACGTCCATTTTGCATCACTATTCTATATCATAATTCATTATTATTCATTGATATATTTTATATTAAGAGATGATACTTATGTAATTTCACCTGTTTTTGCATGGTTGATGACTTTTGGAGTATGGACCGCTGTAGTCAGGATTCTGATGGAAAAGGTGTTGTTTGGAGGCAAAATTCGCGAAGATCGGAAAATTCGGGAAAATATACGGAAAATCCTATTTTTCTAGAAGACGAAGGAAGCCAGAAGGAGGAGTGGAGATGGGCCACAGGGGGCCCACACCACCCCCTGGGGAGATTGAAAGGGCATGTATGCCCCATGTGTGGTTTTGGTAATTAATGACCATCCCTATGGACTAATGTGCAAATTGAGTTTCACTTGTAGGTTTGTCCATTGGCATCGCTTGGACCATGTGTTGGTTTCAAGGATGAAAAAGAAGAAGCATCGTCCAAGGGCTTTGTGCCTATTGGAATCAAGTAGAAGAAAAAGAAGAAGAAGAAGAAGAAGAAGAAGATCAAGTTTGTCTTGAAGAAGAAGAAGAAGATGGAGTTCCTCATGGCTATCTTATGCAAGCTCAAGATGCGTCATCTCTAGAAGATCTCATGCTTGAAGCTTGCCATCCTCGGCAATCATGGAATGATGAAGACAAGTTCAAAGAAGAGGCTTCCCCACGGAGTATGGGGGAGCATGTCTCAAGACTTCATTAAGCAAGTGCAATCAAGAAAGGTGTTCCATCTTGAAGGTGACAAGATCGTCTACATCAAGCTCAAGTGGGATGCTCAAGGCAAAGGTATGATCTTGATAGGGTTTCTATTTTACCGGTCTCTTGTAGTGTTCTTGTAGTGTTGGGAGACCGGGTTTAGGATAGATAGCCATACTGTCAAGAGGGGCTCTCGAGTGGGTGACTCGTTCGTATCTTTCGGAGAGAGCTCAAACCTTTGCATACATTGAAGGAAATATGCCCTGAGAGGCAATAATAAAGTTGTTATTATATATTCCTTATACATGATAGATGTTTATTTTACATGCTAGAAATGTATTGATTCAGAAACATCAATACATGTGTGTTTAATAAACAAAAAGGGTTCCTAGTCATGCCTCTCTTATAGACTAGCTTGTTGATTAACAGGATGATCAAGGTTTCCTGATCATGGACATTGGATGTTGTTAATAACAAGGTCACACCATTGGTGGAATGATGTGATGAACATTCGTCCGAAGTATAGCATTACGATCAATTCATTATGTTTATATTGCTATAACATCATACGGAGTAATCTTTATCCTTAGACCATGAGATCATGTTAATTGCTGACACCGGAAGAGTATCTTGATAACATCAAACGTCACACCGTAACAGGGTGACTATAAAGATGGGTCCAGTACTACGAAGGTGTTATGTTGAGGCTCATAGATCAAGAGTGGAATTTGTCAATCCAGATGACGGATAGATATACTCTAGGCCCTCTCGGTGATATCACATTAGGATAGCTTGCAAGCAAGTGATGTGATCACTAGAATGTTATATCACGGGAACGAGAAAAGAGTGCATGTCGGTAACGAGATCAAACTAGGTATGGAGATACCGATGATCGAATATCGGACATGTAATATATCGAGAGACAAAGGGATTTAGTTACAAGCGTTAAAGGTTCTCACGATCACAGGAGTTATCGTTGAATGTGTAGGAGTCAGTACGGATCTCCAGGTCCCGCTGCTGATTATTGATCGGAGAAGGGTCTCGATCATGTCTGCATTATTCGCGAACCGTAGGGTGGCACACTTAAGAGTTACCGGACACCATTTTGGAGCACATATGTTTCAGACGAAAGAATTGCAAAGCGCAGGAATTGTTTCAATAGAAACCGGAAATTGTTTCGAGTGAAATTGCAGAAGGTGGTTCTGCATGTGATATTGAAATATTGCAAGGGGCTATGTGTGAATGTTTTTTAATTAAAGTAATTAACAAAATTCTGAATAAATTTAATAAAAAGAGTTCTATTAAATGAGAGAGCATTAAATTTGCAGAAATTTAATGCATTTGAAGTGGAGACTTTAAAACGGAATGTGAAGAGGCATTTTAATATGGGGGGGGGTTACCACCACATGAATGGGGGAGGTGAGGGGTAACCCCCCCATGCGCCGGCCATGGAGAGAGGGGGCACACCCCCTCCTCCTATAAAAGGCCACCCATTCCCTCCTTCATCCTCACACCTCCTTGTGAAGGATCTCTCTCCCCCTCTAGAATTATTCCCCCATGGTCTCGGATTAGCGAGATACATGTTCCCGGTGGCATTTCGTCTGGAAGGGGTTGCTGCTTCCACTGGATCACTGGAGCGAGGAGGTGGAGGTTGTCCGGTTGAAAGCGTGTGTGAAAAGTGCGGATGCGCCGCTGAGTTGCGAGGCTTGGACTTCCTCACGATCTTGAGATCGGCAAGTGTATGACTACATCAACCACGAGTTCCTACTCGTTAACAAAGCTCGTTGTCTACAAGGGTAAGTTCTCGTTGGATGTATGTCCACCCGTTGCTTTGTACCTAGTATATAGATCTTGGCGTGTAGTTCACACCGTGGGAAATTTTTTGTTTTCTATGCTGCGGACCCAACAGTGGTATCAGAGCCTGATCTATGCGTAGGTGCTTAGCACGGGTAGTACACATATGGTTGATATGTGGGCGATGATGATCATGTTATTGCATCTTCTATGTATTTTGGATATTGGTGGCATAGTGGGATGAAGCGTCCGGACCAACCTTACATGTCATTGTACATGAGACCTGTTCCACGATCGACATGCAACTTGTTTTGCATAAGTGGTCGGGTGTCTCTCCTACTATAGTCAATATCTGATTTACAACGAGTTGCTAATAACTTAGTTATCCTCGTGGTTCATGTTCGTAGGTGAGAACGGTTCTATCTCAAAGCCCTAAGCCACGTAAAACTTGCAATTGATAAATTAGAGGCCTAGTTTAGATCGTTCTTTGGGCTAGTGTATTGATATGGTATTGTTGTAAGTAGATGTATGGTAGATACTCTTACAACACAATCAACGTGTAAGTTCCATAGACCTTGGCCTTACACACAAAGGAATGATAGAGATCATACCATGATGCAAGTGATAGAGATCAAATGCATGGACCATATCATCTCACTTTACACATTAGATGTTAGCATCTTATACTGCTAGTTTGGCGCGTTTGGTAGCATTATAAGATGATCCCTCATTTAGATATCAAGATAAAAATGTGTTCTTCCTTAAGTATGCACCGTTCTATGGATCGTGTTTCGAGACATCACGTGATGATCGGGTGTACTCGAATCTACGCTTTCATAGGAACGGTGTAAGACAGTTTTACACACGCGAATACTAAGGTTCTTACTTGGCGAGCCTAGCATGTACATACATGGCCTCGTAACACGGACCGAAAGGTTAAGCATGAGTCATATGGTTGATATGATGCCCATATAGATGCTCGCCTTTGAAGCTATATCAACTCACGTGATGATCGGACTTGATATAGTGGATTTGGTTCATGTAATCACCAAAAGGACACGAGGGATGTCATTTTTGAGTGGGAGTTCATTAGTAATTTGGATTAGTTGAACTCAATCTATCATAAACTTAGTCTAAATAAACTTTACAAATTCTGTTGTAGATGGCACCACCTGCTTTTAATTTCAATGTGTTCATGGAGAAAGAGAAACTTGCTGCGAATGGTAGCAACTTCACCAACTGGGCTATGAATTTGAGGATTCTCCTCACTGCTGCACAAAAGCAATATGTGCTAGATGCGCCGCTAGGCCCCCCACAAGCTCCTGATGCCCCTGACGAGGAAAAGAATGTCTATGTGACTCGTCAGGAGGACCACAACTTAGTTCATTGCGGCATACTGTATGGGATAGAGCCAGAACTTCGAATTCGTTTCAAAAATGGTAATGCCTTTGATACCATGGGAGAATTGAAAATGATTTTCGATACCCATGCTGCCGTAGAGAGTTATAATGCTACAGAAAAGTTCTTTAGCTGCATGATGGAGGAAAACAGCTCCGTTAGTGAGCACGTACTCAAAATGTCTGGGTACACCGATAAGCTTGTGTCCTTGGGAATAACGATTCCCATTGACTCAGGCATACATCGTGTTCTCCAATCTCTGCCACCTAGCTACAAGAGCTTCGTGATGAACTATAATATGCAGGGCATGAAGAAGTCTCTTCCCGAGCTTCTGTCAATGCTTAAGACTGCAGAAGTGGAGATTAGGAAAGAACATCAAGTGTTGATGATCAATAGGACCACCGGTTTCAAGAAGGATAAGAAAGGCAAGCACAAGGGAAAGAAGGGTGGCAAGTCATTTGCCACGCGAAGAAACCCCGGCTGGCCCTAAGTCCGACACCGAAAAGTGCTACTATTGCAAGGGACCATCCATTGAAGCTTAATCGCCCAAGTATTTGGCGGACAAGAAGTCTAGCAAGGCAAACAAAGGTATATGTGATATACATGTTATTGATGTGTACTTGACTAGTACTCGCAGTAGCACCTGGGTATTTGATACCGGATCGGTTGCTAATATATGTAACTCGGTTCAGGGGCTACGGAACAAGCGACAACTAGCAAGGGATGAGGTCAAGATGCGGGTCGGCAATGGATCAAGAGTTTATGTGATCGCTGTCGGGACGCTACCTCTCCATTTGCCATCGGGATTAGTTATAAACCTAAATAATTGTTATTTGGTGCCTACACTGAGCATGAACATTGTATCTAGATCGTGTTTGATGCAAAGTGGTCATTCCTTTAAATCTGAAAACAATGGTTGTTCGATTTATAAGAATGATATCTTTTATGGTCATGCACCTATGCTGAATGGTTTATTTCTATTGGATCTCGATAGTAATATTACGCACATTCATAATGTTAATGCTAAAAAGATTAAACTTGATGATGATATGTCTACATATATGTGGCACTGTCGTCTAGGTCATATTAGCGTTAAACGCATGAAGAAACTCCATTCTGATGGACTTTTGGAATCACTTGATTTTGAATCATTTGATACATGTGAGCCATGCCTTATGGGCAAGATGACTAGAACGCCGTTTTCCGGTTCAATGGAACAGGCGATGATCTATTGGAAATCATACATACCGATGTGTGGACCAATGAGTGTGTCGCCGAGGTGGATATCGTTATTTTGTTACTTTCACGGATGATTTGAGTAGATATGGGTATATCTATTTGATGAAACACAAGTCTGAAACTTTTGAAAAGTTCAAGGAATTTCAGAATGAAGTGGAAAATCATCGTAATAGAAAGATCAAATTTCTACGGTCTGACCGTGGAGGAGAGTATCTAAGTTACGAGTTTAGCACACACATGAAAGAGTGTGGAATAGTTTCACAACTCACGCCTGCCGGAACACCACAACATAATGGTGGGTCGGGCGTCGAATCGCATCTTATTGGATATGGTTCGATCTATGATGTCTCCGCTGACTTACCTCGCTATTTTGGGGTTATGCACTAGAAACAACCGCATTCACTTTAAATCGGGCACCATCTAAATCCGTTGAAACGACACCGTATGAATTATGGTTTGGAAACAAACCTAAGCTGTCATTTCTTAAGGTTTGGGGATGCGATGTTTATGTGAAGAAACTTCAACCAGATAAACTCGAACCCAAAGCGGAAAATGCGTCTTCATAGGATACCCTAAGAAAACAATTGGGTATACCTTCTATCACAGATCCGAGGGCAAGGTTTTTGTTGCCAAGAATGGATCCTTTCTTGAGAAGGAGTTTCTCGCGAAAGGTGTGAGTAGTCGGAAGGTAGAACTCGAAGAGGTTATTGAACCTTCTCTTCATGGAATGGCGAGTGGCGCAACACCGGAAGTTGTTTCGGAGTTGACTTCACCTGATGAAGAGAGAGCTAATGATAATGATCATGAAACTCTGAAAGAGGACACTACCGAACCTCACAGGTCAAGCGAACACGTGCGACTCTCTGAGCATGCGGCAATCCTGTTGTGAATTTCATGGTTGATGAAATGGATGACCCTGCGACGTATGAAGAAGCGATGATGAGCCCGGATTCCAACAAATGGCTAGAGGCCATGAAATCCGAGATGGAATCCATGTACGAGAACCAAGTTTGGAACTTGGTGGACTTATCTCACGACCGAAAGGCCGTGGAGAATAAATGGATTTTCAAAAGGAAAACTGATGCTGATGGTAATGTGACCATCTATAAGGCTCGACTTGTCGCAAAGGGGTTTCGACAAATTCAAGGAGTTGACTACGATGAGACATTCTCTCCCGTAGCGATGCTTAAGTCAGTTAGGATTATGTTAGCAATTGCTGCATATTTCGATTATGAAATATGGCAGATGGATGTCAAAACTGCGTTCCTCAATGGTAAGATTGAAGAAGAGTTGTATATGATACAACCTAAGGGTTTTGTCGATCCTAAGGATGCTAATAAGGTGTGCAAACTTCAGCGATCCATCTATGGACTGAAGCAAGCATCACGAAGTTGGAATCTCCGCTTTGATGAGGTGATCAAAGAGTTTGGATTTGTCCAAACTTATGGAGAGGCTTGTATTTACAAGAAAGTGAGTGGGAGCAATGTGGCATTTCTGATATTATATGTGGATGACATATTATTGATTGGAAATGATATAGATCTTTTAAACAGTGTTAAAAGTTATCTAAACAACAAATTTTCAATGAAAGACCTTGGTGAAGCATCATATATATTAGGCATTAAAATCTATAGAGATAGATCAAGGCGCCTAATTGGGCTATCGCAGAGTACATACCTTGATAAGATATTAAAGAAGTTTAATATGGACGAAAGTAAGGAGGGGTTCTTACCTATGTTGCAAGGCAAGACATTGAGTAAGACTCAAAGTCCGACTGGCCGGAAGAAAGAGAGATGATGGATAAGATCCCCTATGCCTCGGCCATAGGCTCTATTATGTATGCCATGCTATGTACAAAACCGGATGTGGCACATGCTATTAGTTTGACTAGTAGGTACCAATCTGATCCAGGTTCGGAACACTGGATAGCGGTAAAGAACATCCTCAAGTACTTAAGAAGAACTAAGGATATGTTTCTTATATACGGAGGTGAAGAAGAGCTAGTCGCTAAGTGTTATGTCGATGCTAGCTTTGACACCGATCCGGATGACTCTAAGTCTCAATTCGGATACGTATTTCTGTTGAACGGAGTAGCAGCTAGTTGGAGGAGTTCCAAACAACCTGTGGTGGCTGGATCAACAACGGAGGCGGAATATGTTGCTGCTTCAGAAGCGGCGCAGGAAGCAGTTTGGATGAAAGAGTTCATTACGGAACCGGGTGTGGTTCCGGTCGTTGAACCCGATGGTGATCTATTGTGACAACAATGGAGCCATAGCCATAAAGGAACCAAGGTCTCAGAATTCCAAGCATATTAAGCGCCGGTTTCACTCCATCCGCGAGCATGTCAAGGATGGAGATATAAAGATTTGTAAAGTACACACGGACCTAAATGTAGCAGATCCGTTGACTAAAGTTCTCCCTAGGGCAAAACATGATCAACACCAGAACTCCATGGGTGTTAGATTTATCACTATGTGAACTAGATTATTGTCTCTAGTGCAAGTGGGAGATCAAGGAAATATGCCACGAGAGGCAATAATAAAGTTGTTATTATATATTCCTTATACATGATAGATGTTTATTTTACATGCTAGGAATGTATTGATTCGGAAACATCAATACATGTGTGTTTAATAAACAAAAAGGGTTCCTAGTCATGCCTCTCTTATAGACTAGCTTGTTGATTAACAGGATGATCAAGGTTTCCTGATCATGGACATTGGATGTTGTTAATAACAAGGTCACACAATTGGTGGAATGATGTGATGAACATTCATCCGAAGTATAGCATTACGATCAAGTCATTATGTTTATATTGCTATAACATCATACGGAGTAATCTTTATCCTTAGACCATGAGATCATGTTAATTGCTGACACCGGAAGAGTATCTTGATAACATCAAACGTCACACCGTAACAGGGTGACTATAAAGATGGGTTCAGTACTACGAAGGTGTTATGTTGAGGCTCATGGATCAAGAGTGGAATTTGTCAATCCAGATGACGGATAGATATACTCTGGGCCCTCTCGGTGATATCACATTAGGATAGCTTGCAAGCAAGTGATGTGATCACTAGAATGTTATATCATGGGAACGAGAAAAGAGTGCATGTCGGTAACGAGATCAAACTAGGTATGGAGATACCGATGATCGAATATCGGACATGTAATATATCGAGAGACAAAGGGATTTAGTTACAAGCATTAAAGGTTCTTACGATCACAGGAGTCATCGTTGAATGTGTAGGAGTCAGTACGGATCTCCAGGTCCCGCTGCTGATTATTGATCGGAGAAGGGTCTCGATCATGTCTGCATTATTCGCAAACCGTAGGGTGGCACAATTAAGAGTTACCGGACACCATTTTGGAGCACATATGTTTCAGACGAAAGAATTGCAAAGCGCAGGAATTGTTTCAATAGAAACCGGAAATTGTTTCGAGTGAAATTGCAGAAGGTGGTTCTGCATGTGATATTGAAATATTGCAAGGGGCTATGTGTGAATGTTTTTTAATTAAAGTAATTAAAAAAATTCTGAATAAATTTAATAAAAAGAGTTTTATTAAATGAGAGAGCATTAAATTTGGAGAAATTTAATGCATTTGAAGTGGAGACTTTAAAAGGGAATGTGAAGAGGCATTTTAATGTGTGTGTGGGGGGGGGGGTTACCACCACATGAATGGGGGAGGTGAGGGGTCACCCCCCCATGCGTCGGCCATGGAGAGAGGGGGCACCCCCCTCCTCCTATAAAACGCCACCCATTCCCTCCTTCATCCTCACACCTCCTTGTGAAGGATCTCTCTCCCCCTCTAGAATTATTCCCCCATGGTCTCGGATTAGCGAGATACATGTTCCCGGTGGCATTTTGTCTGGAAGGAGTTGCTGCTTCCACTGGATCGCTGGAGCAAGGAGGTGGAGGTTGTCCGGTGGCTTGAACGTGTGTGCGAGTGCGGATGCGCCGCTGAGTTGCGGCGCTCGGACTTCCTCACGATCTTGAGATCGGCAAGTGTACGACTACATCAACCACAAGTTCCTACTCGTTAACAAAGCTCGTTGTCTACGAGGGTAAGTTCTCGTTGGATGTATGTCCACCCGTTGCTTTGTACCTAGTAGATAGATCTTGGCGTGTAGTTCACACCGTAGGAAATTTTTTGTTTTCTATGCTGCGGACCCAACATACATAGCATCATCTTTCTTGGTTGTGGTTTGGTTCTTGTCCATGTGAGGATCTAGAGCTTGTGGTTATCTTCATAACAAGATCTAGTTCATCAAAAACGGATTTCCCGTGCATATCTTATTGCGTTTTTGATCTTGCGGGTTTTCCGGCTCCACACCTTGGGAGGTATCTCACATATATATTCATGGTATTTCCCGTGCATATCTTATTGCATTGGATTCTACACATCGTTATCTTTCCAACAAAATTGGTTTCATCTCGTTTGGAGTTCGGATGCAAAAGTTGTGGCATTTCTAGTTCTAAAGTTTCTCTGACCGGAAGTACCGGCCAGACGCCGGAAGTACCGCTCGGGCAGAAATGCCGCCGGTAGTACCGGTGTTAATACCGGCCCAACTTCTGGTGAACCCATTTTTGGTTCAGTATGCTCTCTGTCTCATGCGCTATTTGTGGAACTTGGTGGAATCTTGGCGGTTGTACGGCCAGCGGTAGTACCGGTGACCCACCGGTAGTACCGGACGACCTCGTTTTTGGGTTCGTTTTCACCATGTTTTTGGACCGTTGGCTGAGTGCCACCGGTAGTACCGGCCACCCACCGGTACTATCGGCCGTGCGCGATTCTGTGGGTAACGGCCAGATCGGCGAGCCCTTTAAAAGGAGCTCCCCTTTCCCCTTCGGCCCACACTTGTTCTTCTCGGTTTTGGCTTTCTCTCTCCTCCATTGTTGACCTTGAAGAGCTTGCTCTCTCCCCTTTCCCCTCCTATGATTCTTGCATCTTTTTGAGGGATTTGAGAGAGGAGATCTAGATCTACAAGCCCCACCAAGCAAAATCCCTTCTTTGTGAAGGAATCCTTGGGATCTAGATCTTGGAGAGTTTTGTGTTCTCCTCTTGTGTTCTTCCTCCCTTATTCCCCCAATAGCTTTTGTAGCTTTGGTGGAATTTGAGAGTGAAGGACTTGCCTCTTTCATTTGGTGCATAGGTTTGAGTTCTCCTCGGAGATTCGGTGAGTTCAATCCCTTGGGATTGTTTCTCTTGGGTTCTTCGAACCCTAGACGGTTGTGTGGTTGGATAGTTGACCTTTTGTGGTCTTGTAGCCTTTTGTGGCCTTGTTGCCTTTTGTGGCTTTGTAGCCTTTGTGGCATTGTTCTTGGGGCTCCAATTGAGTTGTGGAGGTTCCCCAAGCTTGTTGGCCTTTTGTGGCATTGTGGAGCCTTTGTGGCGTTTCTTGGGAGCCCTCCAATTGAGTTGTGGAGATTGCCCCAAGCCTTGTACGGGTTCGGTGACCGCCCTCAAGTGTCCCATAGTGGAACATGAGTAGGCCTTTGTGGCAAGCTCACGGGAGAATAGGGTGAGCCTTTTGTGGCGTCGGTGAGTTGTGTGGCTTCGCATCCTTGGTGAGGCCTTGTGTGGCGTTGGGTGAGCATCGAGCCACCACACCTCGAGGTGAGCCATTTGTGGCGTTCGAAGTACATTGCGCCCCCGCACCTCTCCAACGGAGACGTAGCTTCTTGGAAGTGAACTTCGGGAAACAAATCACCGTCTCCGCGTCCATCGATTATCTCTCAACCGAACCCTTTATCTATGCAATTTACATTGTGATAGCCTTCATGCTTGAAGTACTATATCTTGCTATCTCCTTGTTGCTTGTTTTGCTTAGCATAGGTTGTTGGTGCACTTAGTGAAACTAGTGGATATAGGTTGTGGCTTGATAAATTAAATGTTAAGTTTTATTCCACATTTATTTGAGCCTAGACCGTAATATTTTTAAAACGCCTATTCACCCCCCTCTAGGCGACGTCCATTTCCCTTTCACGCGGGCCAGCCTAGGCCGCGCCACCAGGTGGTGTGGCTGTTGGGGATATACTTTTTGGGTATCCTCACAGTTACTCACTGACCAGGGTGGCCCACTTCGGGTTAGAGCATTGCTTCACGGGCGGCCCAGTCAGGGAGAAAGACGGAGTCCAATCCGGCTACGGGAAGGCCCAGAAGACTTACCGACTTAGGCCCATAACGTTAGTTGTAATTCAAGATGTACTCTGTAACCGACTCTTAGTCGTAGCCGGATAGATCTCTCCTGTAAACCCTAGGCCGGATATCTATACAAGCCGTCCTAGGGAGAGCCTTTAGGGCAATACCTCAATAGTCTACAATCTCAACTCGCACAGGCGAAACCTTTGTAACCCATATTTCGGCTCTGCCATATTACTGGATTCCTAGCAGGAGTAGGATCCGTCCAAAGCCGGCGGATTTGAACCTAGGTAAACTTGTGTACTCACCGTCCCGGAACACCGTACGTCTCACACCCCTCTCTTCCACACGCCTCGAGGACCCCCTCATGGCGTACTTGTCATCAATTCGACGACAGTTGGCGCCAACCGTGGGGAAAGTGAGCTTCAGATCTGCGTTCCGAGCGGAATCTGCAAGAATCGGAATCGGCGAGACTATCGCCGTCGATCGCATCCTCTACACCAGCGACGTCCCTCTCATTGTTCTCGACGAGACCTGGATTCCGGGTAGGGAGGCTGTGACTGCCTACACAATCATGTCTTTTGGCGAGATCGATGTCTACATCGGTTTCGCTGAACCTGCCCAACCCACCCCAGTGGTGATGATAGAGGCAGAATAATCTTCTGGGTCCCCTTTGTCCGCGGAGGCGGCAGAATTCTGGATCTCAGAAAAACCTAATCCCACCTAGCCCGCACTAGTTGCGGAGATAGTGGAGAAATCCGAGCCTGAAGAAGACCTAACGGTCCAAGTCGAATCTGGAGTGGATCTCCCTAGAGAAGCCGGATCCCAGATCGACCCACACGTGGAAGTCGAAATCCAGGAGGAGCATAACAACGACACTGAATCTGGCTCCGATGATGCCGGGACAGACATGCCTTTCCTGAGGTATACGCTGAGACGCATGATACTGCAAGGCGAAAGCGCGGATGCAATCCTCAAGACCATCAAAAGTTTCGACATGGCTGATCGCAAAAGCCGAAGGTACCTCAGGAAACACGCGTCGCACTTCGTCAGATACGTGGGATCCGGATCCGGCTCTGCCGATGCTAGAGAAAACACCGACTCTGTGCTAGAGGCAATTGGAACAAACGCCGACGTACCCGCATCCTCGGATGAATCGATGACGTCAGCGGATTTTCGAAAGTTCTCCATGGAATATGAAGAGGAGTATAACTCCAAAGCTGTAGAGGAAGGAGAAGCCATGGATGAAGGATCCAGGGAACACTCTCCCAAAGCGCAGGATGACATGGACGTCGGAGATAATCCCGAGGTCCATATGTCCGAAAGTACCGATCAGAGCTTGACTCCGGGAAACGGACCCAAAGCCGTCTTTGCTACTGGCGCTGCCAAGAAGGCAAAGAAGAAGAACAAGAAGAACAAGACCCCGACAAAAGACCCTCTGACATAGGAGGTGATCACCGAGGAATACGAAGAAGACTCGGATGGAGCACCTATCCCAGAAGAGCCGAAAAAAGAAGAATCGGTGGATGGACACGTGATCACCGAAGGTGCGTGTAAACTCATCGATGCTGCACTAACCACACCTATCCCTACAGCTGCAGAACTTACTGCAGATGAGCTGGACGAAAGGGCCCAAGCCCTAGAAGCGCGTCGTCAACAACTCCTCGATGAAGCCAAAAACAGCAAGGTGGAGAAGAAACGCATGGCAACTAACGACTACATGTCTCGGTTGCATCAGAAGACACGGAAGCATCACACAGATGACAACCAATTCCCACATGTCTGTGCCGTCCTTTTTGGAGATGAGATGGGGAAGCCACGGAAAGATAGCAAAGGAGATTGGGTATACCCAACCCTAGTACAGAATACCGTGGCGGCCCGAGAAATTATATCGGCTAATCCAGGACCGGAGGAGATCCGTTTGGGTATCAAACTACTCAACAAGGGACTGGAGCAGCAAAAGGTCGCCCTGTCCGGAAGTCAAAAACTGGTCTCGGATTCCGACCAATGTCGCATAGATCCGGCATGGGCTGATGTAAGACCCCATCACGTCCGGGAGTAGTATCATCGCCCCGAACACCGGGAAGACAATTATTCAAGAACCGGATCGTCAGGACAGCATTATAGAACTACGCGTAACTAGAGCAACGTCGCTCCAGCGGCCGAAAAAGATGCCATTGCTGCACTGAATCCGAAGAACCCTCCCCGACGAGAGTCTAAAGATCGAAGGGGAGAAGATAAAGAGAAACGCCAGGAGGAGGATCGCCAAAGAATGCCACCTCCTAGACATGCAAGTCGTCCGGCTGAGCCTCACCATGGGGGGGAACAATGGACGAAGGAACGACGGAAACCATGCTGGGAGAAGCCAGCAGGGGGCTCGTCGTAGTCAAGATCCTCCCCGGAACTGGAATAATGACGCTCCGGACGGAGGCCGACGATTAGCCGGAAACAATTCAGCTGCCCCACCCTCTCCACCAAGCAGTCATCACAACGGCTCCCAAGGAGGGCAAGGAGGACGACGAGGCAGAGGAGGTGGCGGCAGAAGCCGAAGTCCGGCTCCAAGGCACCGCAGCCATAGCCGACATTCAGGATGATCTCTATCCCCGAACGACGCAAGGCACAGGATCAATTCCAACATAGAGGCGCGGCGCTATGAAAACGATGATATCTATGTGGGCCCGAAGTGCTTCGGACCACGCATCAGAGCTACAAGATTCTCGGAAGGATTTGCTATCTCAAGGCATATCCAAGCCTACGACAGCATTGCTCGGCCAGATACCTGGCTTCAGGATTTTTTCCAAGCTTTGCGACGCTAAGGGAAACAGCCTGGTCGCAACCCGATATCTCCCACTCATGTTGCGGAAGACGGCACGATCATGGCTCAATGAACTTCCGGAGAACACCATCCATAACTGGTATGACATGCAAAGTGCGTTCTTTCGGAATTTCAAAGGTACATATCGGAGGCCCTGTTCGGTCGGAGACCTACAGCGTTGCACCCAAAAAACCGGAGAAACTTGCCGGGATTACCTCGGACGATGGATCGACACCAAGAACTCCTGTGAAGGAGTAAACGATCAAACCGCGATTGAAGCTTTCATCGCAGGGCTCCCAATTGGTCTACTACGTCACCGCTTGAAGTGCGACAAGGTCACTGATTTGGGAGAGATGATAGAAACAATGAAAGTAAGTATGCCGATGATGATGCGTATAGGATTACTCAACATCCTAGTTGTGCCTCAGTCGGCAAGACAACCAAAGAAACAAGCTCAGAAGCACAAAAACACCTCGGAAGAAAAACCCAACACGGAAACAGCGGTGGTTACTTCTGTTTCCGGGTCTGGAGGACGAGGAGGATGTGGCGGAGGCCGCGGACATGGCCGTGGGACTTCAAGGGTCCAAGGTAGAGGAGAACAGCAACCAGGCAAAACCTACTCTTGGGCTGACATTGCCAATAACCCATGTGTGCATCACCTAGACGCCAATGGGGGCTCATCCCATACCAACGCTGAATGTCGTTTCAATGACGACATGAAAAGAGATGACACCGCGGGCTACAAAGCTAAGCGGAAGAAGGGAAATAAAAATCCCGAAAAGGACAAGGAGACCAAGGAAGATTCCGACATGGAGGAAGCCGATGCTTGAAATCCCAAGCCGGAAGGGAAGAAGACTTTTCCCACCAAGAAGGACACTTATGTCACTTTCCTCGGATCTCAACCAGCAAAGGTCAAGAAAGCAGTTCTACACGAGCTCAATGCAATAGTTCCGGCTGTCCCTCAGTATCTGGACTGGTCGGAAGTGGCAATCACATTTGACCGCGATGATCATCTGCCTAAGTTACACAGGCGAGGCAAATATGCCTTAATCGTCAACCCACTTATTGACGGTTATGGTTTCTCCAAGACTCTCATGGACGGTGGTAGCAGCATCAATATTCTCTATGTAGAAACGCTACGCCGGATGAAGATCTCGGAGACCCAGCTGAACCATAGCTCTGTGATATTTCACGGAGTTGTCCTAGGAAGACAAGCTAATTCCCTAGGAGAGATTACTTTGGATGTTACCTTTGGAACTCCAAAGAACTATCGGACGGAAGCACTTTCTTTAGAAGTGGTCCCGTTCAAGAGCGCATACCACGCTATATTCGGACGACCGGCTTACTGGGCTTTTATGGCTCGTCCGTGTTACATTTACAATATGATGAAAATTCCAGGTCCCAACGGCGTGATCACCATCAGGGGAGACCCGAAGAAAGCGCGAGAGTGCAAGGATGGAAATGCCGCCTTTGCCGAAGCCGTGCTGCACGCCCGAGAGTACCAGGAGATCAAGAAGAGCATAGATCTGTCCGAGATGCCTGCAACGAAGAAGGAGGTGACAAAGCCAAATCCGGAGTTCAAGGCATCAGAAGAGACGAAGAAAGCACCATTGAAGGATGATGACCCCTCCAAGGTGACCCAGATAGGCGTAGGCCTAGGTAGCGCATAGGAAAGCGTGCTCGTCAAGTTCGTCCAAGCAAATCAAGATATCTTCGCATGGCAGCCATCTAACATGACCGGAGTACCTAGGAAACTTGCCGAGCAATCTTTAAATGTAAACCCGAACGCTAAACCCGTCAAACAGTCCTTACGACGGTTTAGCGACGAAAAGCGTAAGGCAATAGCTAAGGAACTAGCGCGGCTCGAGTTACCCGGATTCATAGAAGAGGTCATCCACACTGAGTGGTCGGCCAATCCTGTAATGGTCCCTAAAAAGGACACCACTGATTTAAGGATGTGTGTTGATTATACTGCCTTGAACAAGGCTTGTCCAAAAGATCCATTCGCTCTGCCTAGAATTGATCAAGTTATCGATTCTACGGCAGACTCGTAACTCCTCTGTTTTCTCGACGCATATTCCGGTTATCATCAAATTCGGATGAAGGAATCTGACAAAATCAAAACTTCATTCATAAACCCTTTCAGAACCTTCTGTTTTGTTACGATGCCCTTGGGCTAAAGAACGCAGGAGCTACGTACCAGCGCACGATGCAGCGTTGCCTCCATGACCAGCTCGGACGCAATGTACATGCATACGTGGATGATATCGCGGTAATGTCCAAAAAGAAGGAAACGCTGATTTCCGACTTGGCGGAAACATTTGCCAATCTACGAAAATACAACATCATGCTTAACCCGAAGAAATGCTTCTTTGGAATACCAGCCGGAAAATTGTTAGGTTTCATTGTGTCTCAAAGAGGCATAGAGGTGAACCGAGACAAAATCAAGGCTATAGTCAATATTTCTAGGCCAACTCGCCTGAAAGACTAACTGGTTGCATCGCTATGGTCAGTCGATTTGTAAGCCGGCTTGGTGAAAGAGCCGCACCATTATACAAACTCCTGAAAAATACCAAGGATTTTGTTTGGACTGATGAAGCTGAAGCTGCACTACAAGATCTGAAGAAAGTACTCATCTCGCCCTATCCTTCCAAATACGAACCTAAGGAACCGATGTTGCTCTATCTAGCTGCGACAAATAAGGTCATTAGTATCGTCATGGTGGTGGAGAGACTAGAGGAAAATCAGGAACACCTGGTGCATCGTCTGACTCACTTTGTCAGCGAGGTCCTGACAAAATCAAAACAGCGGTATCCGCACTATCAAAAGTTGGCTTACGGTGTTTTTCTAGCATCTCGTAAGTTATGACACTACTTTCAGGAACATCCAATTACTGTGGTGAGCACATCTCCCATGAGAGATATAATCAACAAAAGTGACGCCACAGGACGCGTCGCCAAATGGGGCATAGAGCTTTCAACTTTCGATATTGAGTACAAACCTCGGACAACAATCAAATCCTAGATCCTTGCTGACTTTGTCGCTGTTTGGACAGAGGCGAAGGAGAATATGATCCTCCCTGAGTCGGAATATTGGACCCTCTTTTTCGATGGGTCTAAGGCTCGAGGGGGATCGGGGGCTGGCGTGGTGCTCAAATCACCCCAAAGAGATAAACTTTTATACATGTTGCAGATACACTTCACAGCAACAAACAATATTGCCGAGTATGAAGCACTGCTGCATGGAATCCGGATTGCTAAGGATATTGGCATCCGACGTTTGATGTGTTACGGAGATTCGGATCTTGTTGCTCAACAAGTGTCGGATATTTGTAATGCAAATAAACACATGGCAGCATATAAAGCTGTCGTGGATGATCTATCTAAATCGTTCGAAGGGTTTGAAGTTCAACACATCCCTCGAGCAGAAAATGAGGAAGCAGATGCACTATCTCGGATAGGTTCTGCACGAAAAGAGGTCCCGGATGGCGCATTTTTAGAGCACCTCAAAGTTCCCTCGATAAAGGGAGTAGATGAGGAATATCCGACCAAATCCGACTCACCTTTGATAGCAGTTCTGGCTGTAATTCCCAGCTAGACTCAACCCTACCTCGATTATTTGGTAGATGGCAAATTACCCGAAGACGAGGTGCTGAGCCGGCAGATTATCCGACGAGCAAAAGCCTATACTATTGTTAAAGGTGAGCTCCATAAACGGAGTGTTTCTGGGATTTTTCAGAGCTGTGTATCTCCAGAAGAAGGAGTGGAAATCTTAAGAGAAATCCACGAAGGCGAGTGTGGTCACCATGCTGCAGCCAAATCTTTAGTGGCAAAAGCTTTCAGACACGGATTTTTCCGCTTACTCGTGCAGATGCCGAACGATTAGTCAAGACGTGCAAAGGCTGCCAAAAGTACGCCAAGCAAGCTCATGTTCCGGCTGATCAGCTGCGAACAATACCTATAACATGGCCCTTTGTGGTCTGGGGGCTTGATATGGTAGGACCATTTAAACGAGCTCCAAGTGGATTTACTCACCTCTTAGTGATGGTGGATAAATTCACCAAATGGATTGAGGCTAAACCTGTCACTAGTTATGATGGAGCAACAACCAAAAGATTTGTCGAGGATGTTATAATCCGGTCTGGTTATCCGCATAGCATTATCACGGACAACGGGAGTAACTTTTCTATGGGAGAATTGGCTGAATTCTGCAATGAGCAAAATATCCGGCTTGACATTGCGTCAGTCGCACATCCACAGGATAATGGACAAGTCGAAAGAGCAAATGGTTTAATTCTACAAGGCCTAAAACCGAGACTCGAAGCACCACTATGACATGCTGCGGGGGCTTGGGCAGAGGAATTACCCTCTGTAATTTGGAGTTTATGAACAACTCCAAACAGGTCAACAGGATACACACCTTTCTTCTTGGTCTATGGCGCAGAAGCAGTTCTTCCTAGTGATTTGATTCATACTTCTCCTAGAGTGGCCCCGTATATCGAAGAGGATGCCGAGATTTCTTGACAAAATGATCTCGACTTGGTTGAAGAAGTTCGCGTCATTGCTGAAATGAGATCTACAGCCTATCAGCAGAAGTTACGCAAGTATCATAGCCAGAGAGTCCGAAATAGATCTTTCAATAAAGGTGATTTGGTTCTCTGGCTTGTGCAACAAAGAAAGCACAAACTTTCCCTAGTATGGGAAAGGCCCTTTTTAGTTAGTCGAGTATTACACAATGGATCGTACTACTTAACTGACATGAGGCCAGTCAAAGAAAGACCTGCTACTAAGAAGAGAAAGAGAGCTGGAGGCAGTATAAATCCAGATGAGTTAGACAGACCATGGAATATTGCTCAGCTACGTCAATTTTATTCTTAGTTTATCCTTATTTGTAATCATATATATGTACATGTTCTGAGAGAAATAAAAGTTTTGGTTGCCTCAAGTTTTTCTAAGAAGTTTTTACCATCTTATTTCCGAATGATCATGTCATAGTCGAAAATCCCAGAATGCTTGAAAGTACTTTATGCTCATGTTCGTTCTGGTTTAGATTTCCAATTCTAAAATTGCTACCCTCGGGTATTACTCTAAAGTTTCTAGTCATTCCTTTGGTTATTTGTCTGATTGTTGGATGCGGGCATTTTCCGAGTAGTGAATTGTTGGTACTGGAAGCCGGCTTTGTTTCCGAGTTTAAACTGGTTTAGCAATTGAGCTCCGTTGCTTGGCAAAGTTTTCGACAGAAGGTTTAGCCGACTCACGAAAGGGACGAGGCGGAAAGCCAGATAAACGATAAGTAGAGACGAAAAAGTATAAGTGCTTATGTAAACATTTCAGGCACGCAAAAATTCAAAACCGAAAAGTGCTGAATAGATCAAAAGCTTAGCACTAGCAGATTAAAGTACTGCATATTTACAGACGCATCATGTTTTTCCGGAATAATACAAAAATTTCTGATCTATGATGCAGGAGAAGATGAAGGAGCTGCCGGCTCGCTGGTTCTGCCTCCTTGGTATCGTTCCGAGATGTCCGCATCCGAGGTGGTGCGTTCACTGTCGGAAACTTCTGCGGATTCTTCTGGAGGAGGAGGCAGAGTATACACGCGAGTGAAGAAAGGGATCTCGTAGCTGGTCAGATCAGCCACGTGACACCCATATCCGGCGCAGGAGTGCATGATGGCTTGAAGGTCCTGCTCCTGGCTGTCTTCATCTACTTTGTAGTACCCTCTAGTCACTTGCCATATTTCCATGTTTCCATGGTGGCTCATGACCATGGTGAGAGCGTTGCTCGCGATCACGTGTAGGACATGTTCCAGTCCCGAACAAGTTGCGGCATCTCCTTTGCCTTGTCCCGCACCTGAAAATCTGACATGATTGGCATGTCCGGAATCTTGAGAGCTTCGCCGACGTCCTCAAGGGACTCGGAAGTCATGGAGCAGGTCACCGACTTGGGTTAGCCGGTGGGTGCGGGGCTCGGAGGAGGAAGAGTCCGTCAAGTTCAGAGGACCTATACACAAAACAAGTTAAGAAAAATCCGACATTGATAAAAGTCGAAGAAAGAGACAAGTCAGATAGATGGAACATACCGAAAATGACGTCGTCAATTTTGGTCTTCTCCTCCCGGAGACTCTGGAGTTCAGCCCGGAGCACCTAGGACATGTCCTTCTCTCTGCCAAGCTCATTCTTGAGGTCCGATATTATTTTATCTTGAGCAGCAATCTTGCGATCATGCTCTTCAGTGGCCATGGAGGAGGATTCAAGGACTTGAGCTATGCTCTTTTCATTATTTGCCTTGAGCTGGTCTAGCTCTTGGCGAAGCTCCTTGTTCTCCACCACCAAGGTCTTGAGGTTCTCGGCCTCTTCAATCATGGCGACGGATTGTTTCACCAGCGCTGTAAGTCAAAAAGAACAACAGTTCAGAAAAATTTCGACATTGAAAATAACAAAGACAAGGTTTGAGTCTCGGAATGTTTACCTTCAGCCTCATCCTTGGCAACTTTAAGTTCAACATTTTTAAGCCGGAGAGCTTTGATCTCTCTCCGCTTATCATAGACATTCTTCAATAAATCCTGATTATAGGAACACACTTTCTGTAAGTCAGAATACCCAAAGTCAGAGAGCTACTTAAGACTCGGGCTAATATTTTTGCTAATATCAGCACGAGGCTTGGGGGCTACACTAGTTCGTTCTTTGGCATCCTAATGAAGCATAAACCCGGATTATATATCCTATTTCATGCTTGGGGGCTAGAGGATATGATATAAATCAATGGAAAAAACAGGAGTTGGAATTCCGACTTACATGTTGTTCGCGGGTGAGTTTGTCCAAACCCGCGTTCACTTCAGCAGCCACCTTCTCGGCGAGAGTCAGAGGAATCACTGGGGCTGTTGGAAGCTCACCAGTCCTAATCCTCTCATCGTGAAGGCGCACTTGGGCGAGAAGGTCGGAGAACTTGACGTCCTCTGCTTCTTGCGCTTCTTCCTCGGCAGATAAAGTTCTTTTCTCCAGGCATTGCCTGGCAAGCCGCTGGATTTCTTCAGCAGATTTCCGGGACAAGCCAAACTTGGCAAGACCTGGATTGCTCATGAGGTTTTGGGCGAAAGTTTCTGCCGAGGGATCATTACCCAAAGAGGGTTCACCCTTATCTAGATCTGACGCACCCATGGTGACGCCGGTTATGCACTCCAAGGTTCAGGCTCGTAAGGAGCCGGATCTTCTGCAACGACCAGGGAAGGAATGGTCGCTGGCGTTGCAGAAGGTTGAGGTACAGAAGTCGGAGGATCCATGGCGGGGGAAGCTATGGTAAGCTTCGTCTGCAGCAGCGGCTTTGAAGGAATCCCTTTCCCCTTTTCCTTGACGAGCGGTTTTGCTCTGAGAATGTAGTAAAGTCGGAAAACATTACATCTCGAAAAGAAATTTGAATAAGATACAAAGGCAGAAGTTGTGATTGAATGTTACCTCTTCACTACAGGCACCTCTTTTGTGCCAACAACCACTGTCGGAGCTTTGTGCTTCTTGAGCGCAAGATCTAGCAATGGGACCACCTCTACCTCCTGAGAGAACTCCGGAGGATAACCTTTGAGCAGAGCAAGTTCCGACTCGGGGAGGTCAGCAAGCTGAAAAAAGAAAACATATCAGTATTGCAATATAACTCCAAGATTGAAACACATAAAAAGGTGTATTGTTAGAAGCTTACTGGCACTACGGGGTTATCCGCCGTATGCATGTCCAGAGAAACCTCCAGGATTCTCCTCTCGATCTGCTCCCGGATCAGCCACTTAACTTGGCTTATGTAGCCCTGTGTGGTGTAGGCTTTGGGACTGATGCAGAGGGAGTCTTTTTTGGATGATGTGATGGAATGCATCAGTCGGGTCCCATGGTACTGAAGGGGCTGTATCCGACGTGAGACCCAGCACTGGACCAAGTCGGATCCCTTCAGACCCTTGTGTTTGATCAAGTATTCGATCCGCCTCTTAGCAAGGATCAGATCGTCGGTGAGAGCCGGAGCAGCCTCGTCCCAAGAAGGTTGGGCTGTGGAAGCTCCGTAGATGAAAGCCGGCAAAGGAGTGGCTTTGCCAGGAGCCGGAATATCCCTATGATAGAAAAATGTGGCTGGCCATTGTTTGACCGAGTCACTAGCTAGAATTTTGGGATACGCGCACTCGCGTCTAAGCGAAAAGCTAATAGTGCCAATGATGTAAGGAACACCGGCAGTAATGGAGTTTCTCCGGACATGGAAATAATACCGGAAAGGAGTCAAACTCGGCCTAATGCCGAGAAAGCCCTCGCACAACGAAGCGTATGCGCTCATCTCTAACAGAGAGTTGGGAGGAAGATGATGGGGTTGAACTCCGTAATGATCGATCACCTCGGAGAAGAACTCTGAGGGAGGAAACGACAAACCTCTATCGAGGTGGGTGCCGAAGTGGACCCGCTTGCCGTCGCGCGGGTTGGGGATGGTTTCTTCAAAGCCGCTCCGCCAGTCGCCGGCGGCGAGAAGTCCCTCCTTCTCCATGTTCTTGACGCCCTCCTCGTTAAGAGCGTAGGGAATCCAGAGCCCGCGAAAGCTCTCCTTCTCCGCCACCGCTTCCGATGTCGCCGCCGCCGCCGCTGCCACCAAGCCGGAGGAAGAAGATGAATCCATTTCTCCGGCGAGTGATTAACCTAAAAGGGGCGGCATTGGGAGTTCTGTGGGGGAAGAACGGGGGAGCTCTGTGCGCGCAGGGAGATTGGGAGGAGAGGAAAAGGCAAAGGACTGGTGGAAGAACAAGGAAGAAATCCTAACCCCTTATATCCACCTAACTATGCCAAGATTCGTGCAAATGCAACAGTGTAACCGCCATGCATCGTGGAAGGAGCTGGGAAGGACCCGCGCGATGATTGCGTCGCCTCGATCTCCACGCACGCATTGAAACGGCGCCTCGGTTCCGCGGAACCACCAACGGTCGTGCTGACGGAATGCCTGTCAGATGACGTGACTTGACCATGACTTGTGTCAGGTGGCGTTGGTAACCAAGTTCTGGCTTAGTTTGAAATCGAGCTGGAAAATCCGAGTAACCTACTGATAGGTCCGACTTATTTTTAAGACCCAGATCGTATTTTTTGTTGTGAAGTTTCAGGAACCCTTCAAGATTCTGCAAGCCGAAGATCAAGCTAGACGATGATAAATCCGACTTTGGATCTTGGAGGTTTCCGGGGGCTGATGTTGGGGATATACTTTCCGGGTATCCTCACAGTTACTCACTGAACAGGGTGGCCCACTTCGGGTTAGAGCATTGCTTCACGGGCGGCCCAGTCAGGGAGAAAGACGGAGTCCAATCCGGCTACGGGAAGGCCCAGAAGACTTGTCATCAATCCGACGACAGTGGCCGCCCTGGCCCACCTCTGGCTCTCCCCTCTGGCATATATAATACTCCTGAAACCCTAATACTCGGGGGAGCGACCATAGAAAGATTCCGCCGCCTCTGCGGGGCGGAAAACACCGAGAGAGAAAGATCTCTCCAGCAGATAGATTTCTGCCGGGAGAATTCCTTCCCGGAGAGGGGAGATCATCGCCATCAACACCACCATCAAGCTGGACTTCATCGGGATCATCATCATCATCACCCCCACCATCATCACCATCAGCACCCTCATCACTATCTCCATATTGCTGTAACAATTGGGTTGAATCTTGCATAGTTCTTAGGGGAAACTTTCCCGGTGTTGATTACTCTATGTAGTTGATGCTATTGAGTGGAACCATTGAATTATTGTTTATGTTCAGATTGTTATACATCATTATTCCATGTCTGATCATGATCCATATGATGTTTTGTGAGTAGTTCGTTTTGTTCTTAAGGACATGGGAGAAGTCATGTTGTTAGTAGTGGAATTGTGTCGAGAAAGATTCAATAGTTTGATATTTAAGTTGTGGTGTACTTCTTCTAGTGATGTCATGTGAACGTCGACTACATGACACTTCACCTATATGGGCCTAGGGGAATGCATTGTATATTTGGCTACTAATCGTAGGGGTTGCCTGAGTGACAGAAACCTAAACCCCCGTTAGGAAACCATTGCACAAGGGACGTCAGGGTCTTAGAGTTTAAAGTTATGGTTAGGTTTCTACCTTAATTACTTTCTTGTACTTACGGATGTTTGCAAGGGGTATAAGCACAAGTATGTATTAGTCCTAGGAAGGTCGGTACATTAGCACAGGTTCACCCACACAACACTTAGCAAGCTAAAGAAGATTAATCAACTATATGAAGCGAAAGCACTTGATAGACTTCCCGTGTGTCCTCGAGAACGTTTGGTCATCTTAAGTAATACAACCGGCTTGCCCTTTGCTGAATAAAGGATTGGGCCACTTGCTGCATTTATTCCTACTGTCTTTTATTTACTCGTACTTTATTTACTTTCAATATCAAAAATCCCTAAAAATCCGTTTGCTAAGTATTTGAAGAGAATTCCTGATCCATACCACTAGCCAGCACCTTTTGCTCCTTGTTGGGTTCGACACTCTTACTTATCAAAAATACTGCGATACACCCCTATACTTGTGGGTCATCAAGATTATTTTCTGGCGCCGTTGCCGGGGAGTGAAGCACTATTGGAGAGTGGAACTGGTAAAGGAAACTTCTATTGTGAGTATTGTTTACTTCTGTTAGTTGCTTTATTTTTGTTATGGATAATTCGCTGAGTTTCTTGTTTCGTAATGCTGCTATCACTTCTAAAGTAGTAGATGAACCACCACCTACTAAGAATGATATTTTTAAAATACCTACAAGAATTATTGATCGTGTTATGGTAACTACTATGTTGGGGATGGAACTGTCCATCCCGGTGATCATTTGCTCTTTATACACGAATTATGCGGGTTGTTCAAGTGTGCAGGTATTATTAAAGATCAAGTTAAGAAGAAGTTATTCTCATTATCACTGAAAGGAAGAGCTGGGGAATGTTATAAGCTGCTGAAGAATGATCAAGCTCTTGAATGGGAGGAAATAGTGCCTCTCTTTTATTCAAAATTTTATCCTCCTAGTGAGATTCATAAAGATCGGAATCAAATATACAACTTTTAGCCTCTTGATGGAGAGAATATAGCTCAAGCTTGGGGGAGATTGAAGTTACTAATGCTCAAATGTCCCATTCATGAGCTCCTCAACAATATTATTATCAATAACTTTTATCCAAGACTCCCTCTACACGATAAGGATTTATTGGATGCTTCTTGTGTTGGATCATTCACTCAAATGGAAGAAGAAGCTAAATAGGATCTTCTGGACCATATTCAAGACAATGCTGAAGCATGGGAGAATGACAAAGGAAGAAAGTCAGGTATAAATTATGATTATGAATGCATTGAATCTTTTATGGGAACTGATGACTTTCAAAATATTAAAAATGCTTATGGTCTAGACTCACAAGCTATTGCTTCTTATTTTAAGGCTTTTGCTTCCTACATTGAAGTGCCTAAAAAGAAGTGGAATAAGTATCATGAACCTTATAAAGATGTTGCTAAGAGTGTTCCTGCAAGAAATACTGAAGTTTGTACTGCTAATCATGTTTTACCTAAACATTACATTGAGAAAATGCCTTTCCCAGTTAAGATAAAGGAACATTCTATGATAGCTAGTATGGTTAATGAAAGTACAAATAAATCTATTGAACCTGATAAACAAATGGATGATGAACCTATAATAGCAAATGTGAAAGACTTTGTCATTAAATATGTAGAAGAGGGACACACTATCCTTTGTAAGGATACCTCTAATATTATTTCACAAAGTAGTATTATGAGAGCTAGTATTCCGGTGTTTTCTGTTAGAATAAGTGATCATTGTTACGATGGCCCTTGTGATAGTTATATTGTTAAGTTTATGCATGATGCTGAAAGCTACTATGAGAGAGGGAAAAATGTTCTTATGTATCTCAACAATATCAAGTTTCCTCGTTTTATGCTGAAAGTTTTTATATTGCACTTGTTTTGCCTTCCTATGCTAGTAGCCTCTGGTTTCAACAACTTGTTTGTTTACAAAATTCCCTTGCATAGGAAGTGGGTTAGACTTAAATGTGTGTATTTTGGCTTCTTAATGCTCTCTTTCACTTCAATTCATATTCCTATGTGAGCATCTTCGAAATCATCATGCCCATCTTAATGGCTATAAAGAAAGAGCTTTTTGGGAGACAACCCAATTTATTTGTGTTTTCAGTTTGTTTTTGTTTATTTGAGTCTTGGAAGTTATTACTTTGGTAATAACTTCTCCTTATCCTTTTTGTTTGGTTTTTGTGTCAAGATCAACCTCTAATGAGAGAGAAGTAAGATTTGGGGAAGTTGCTGTCCCGAAACAGATTTTTGTGCTTCACCATAAAAATTTGTGAGAGATCTCTGTACGTCGGATTGAGCTGTAATATTTTTTGCTTCTGCCCCAGGTTGTTATTTAACTTTTTTAGTTTTGCACATTTTGATTTGAGCAACAGAAGATTTTCGAAAAAATTGATCTTTACCTGCTGGTCTGTTTTGACAGATTTTGCCACTCTTGCATTTGCTTCTTTATTCGATTTCCTTTTTGAATTATTTTTGGGTTTTCGGAAGGAGTTTCTATAGTAGCTTATGTTTTGATGGTTTTCAGTTGAAGTTGAACTCAAAAGGTTTTAACACTTCACTTATACTAATGTTGCTAATGAGAACTGTGTGAAGTTTTGTGTGAAAGAAATTTCCAGGTAGTGGAGGTAATGGTGTAGTAAGGAAGTGAAAGGTTTCTTGACTCGAGTAATAAGTGTATAAATATGAATATATTGATGTTATTCAAGTGGTGACTCTGGAAGAACCCACTAAATACCAAATTCAGATACCTGCAGACTCCGTTTTTAAATAGGTAACGGTTCTGGTAAGAAAAGTTCCGCGAAAGATCTGTCTAGTTATATTTTTGCAGTTTTTAGTCAATAAGGAAAGCTACGTTAAAGAGGGATGTAAACAGAGCTGTGGTGGCTCACACCATCCTGTGGCACGGCCCACCTCGCCGCGCACCAGGTGGTGTGGCCACCCGACTCCGCCCACTGCTTTCTCTCCCAGACCTTTCCTTTTGTTGTGAAACTTCATAATATATAACCCCTGGATCTCCCGAGGTTCGTATATCGTGTTTTCATCGTGTTTTCGTTTCGATCTGTTTCTAACAGGTAGAGTCCCAGATTTGGAGTCATCGTGTCTTCCTCTAGATCAGCCAAGGAAGATTCCTCAGAGGATATCATCAACCCATACATGAGAGAGTTGAAGATTCATCCCAAGGAGTTGTTGCTTGAAGATGGGAGGTCCGGATAAAAGAGGTTCAAGGCCCTAAAGGTGAAGGAGGTCTGGAGGACAGGATGGAAGCACTGGAGCAAGAAGTCTTTAGGTACAAGAAGATGGCGGAACGCAAAGTGGATATCATCCATAATATTTGTTCCGAACTCATCGCTGAGCACCAAAAGGAGACTGTTGAGCTCAAGGATGAAGTCCTCTCACTCTGCCAAACAACCAACAAACTACAAGCACAACTCTACGATGTTCAAAATCAAAGCTGTGAGTACGAGGTTAGATTTAAACGCATAAGTGTTGTTGCAAGTTTCAGGATGCTGGAGACCACAATGTCCTTTGTTGATGGGGAGATTTTACCCTAGAAGTCGGACGATGACGAGAGGATACCACCATCACCGAAGGAGTAATTCGTCATCAGGTTTGGCACCCCCTTGGCTTGCTCCAAGCTTGGGGGAGTGTCGCGATATCACATCACTGATACATTGCAAATGTATCTATAATTTTTTGATGTTCCATGCTTAGTTTTATCCACTTTCTTGTGTTTTGTTCCAACTTTGGAGTACTTTTCATATGATTTCTTGGACTAACCTATTAACAAGAGCCATAGTGCCAACTGCCTGGTTTCTGCTGTTTTTGGTTCCAGGAAAGTCAGAAAATGAATATTCTCAGAATTGGACGGGACAAAAGCCAAAGTGTCTATTTTTCCGGAAGGGATCAAGTGCCAGAATACGAGATAGAGAGGGGCCAGGGGACGGCCACACCACCTGGCCGCACAGCCAGGCCTGGCCCACGCCAGGGGGTGGTGTGGTGGCTCCCGGCACCCCCTCGGCCCCTCCTTCCGCCTATATATTGCCCTCGGGACGAAAACCCTAAGTACCCGATCGAAAATCCACGAAAGAGTCTGTAGCCGTCGTTATTTCCATCCCTAGATCGGGAGGGATCTGAAGCTCTTCTCGAAACCCTGCCGGAGAGGGGAATTCACCCTGGAGGCCTTCTTCATCACCATGCAAGCCTCCGGTGTGATACGTGAGTAGTTCATCCTTGGACTACGGATCCATGTAGTAGCTAGATGGTTGGTTTGTCCTCCTTTGTGCTTTCATGTTTAGATCTTGTGATCTCCGTTCATGACCAAGATCATCTTTTTTTAATCCATACATGTTGTGTTTGCGGGGATCCGATGGATATTGAGATGCTATTTCAGATTGATTATTGATTCTATCATGTCTTTGTTATTTGAGATCTTGCATGCTTTCTGTTGTTAGTAGCTATCTTGGCCAAGTAGATGCTAGCAACTCCAAGAGTTAGTATTTATGCTCGATAGTGGGTTCATGCCTCCGTAACTGGGAAGTGACAGAAATCTCTAAGGTACTAGATGTGTTGTTGCTACTAGGAGAAAACAACAATCCTTTGTTCATAGAACAATCGTATTGTTTACTTTACCGCAGTTCAGAAGCAATAACTGCTGCTTGCAACTTAATCGGAGGGGGTTCGATGATAACCAAGGTGGATTATTAGTCATAGATGCAGTTGGATGGCGGTCTATGTATTATGTTGTAATGCCCAATCAAGTCTCAAAGGAGTCAAGATGATTAGTATATGCATGTATTGCTTTCTCGGTGTTTGTCAATTGCCCCGCTCTAATTTGTTTACCCAGCATGTTATCTATCTAAGGAGAGCCACCTCTAGTGAACTATGGATCCCGGTCCTTGTCTTTTATATTCAATCTACAATCTTTTACTGCTTTGTGTTTACTTTCTGCAAACTTTTACTTCTTTCCATTTGATACGTTTAATCCTTTGTTTTCCGCAAAATACGGTGAGATTGACAACCTCATCGCAAGTTGGGGACAAAGTTCTGTGGTTGTGTTGTGCAGGTATCCACGTCGCTACTAGCACCGATAGTGCGCCCTGCCAAAGCTCAGCTAGTAACACCTTTGAGGTGTTTCCTTCCTCCTACTGGTTCGATTAAACCTTGGTTTCATAACTGAGGGAAACTTGCTGTTGTGCTCATCATACCTTCCTCTTGGGGTTCCCAACGAGCTCTACATCAACCACGAGCCATCAACACTTTTCTAGGCGCCGTGCATTGAGCCATCAATCACTATCTTCTATCTTTTTACCTTTTTAGTAGAGTCATATCATGAATATGGAAGTTATCATGTAGGATGGTTTGCATTATGGAAGTGTCCCCTCTCTCGTTAGATATGTATCCCTTGGTGTGAGTTGTCGTTATGGAATATTAATGAGAAGTTCTATCATTTACTCTTTTGCATATCTTATATTAGTTTTCAATTCGTGGTTATATGATTGATCTTGTCGTTAGTATTGGTATCACTTTGGGATCATTGAGTTAATCTAGTTGGTTTTGGCAAACCTGGCTCGATCAGTAGCAACACTATTTTTGAGAGTTGAATGAAAAGATGAAAGTACTCTTAAAGAAATATAATTTCATCATCTTTCTTTCTTGATTTGCTCATAAGTTTAGTATTCTCTAGTTAAGATCTTTTGTGCTTCCAAGGAAGATTGCATGTTTGTCTTTATTACTTGTATGTTTGTTTGTTTCCTTCAATTCTTATACTTGCTACCCAGCCTTGCTAGCCAAAAACCTGTACTGAGAGGGAATTCTTCTCGTGCATCCAATCCTTTAAACCAAAACCCATGCCATTTGTGTCCACCATACCTACCTATTAGCACTAATGCTATTCCAAGTAAATTCATGTTTTATCTACCTTCCAAATTAAACTTGTTATGTGAAAATTACTGATTAAAGCTCTCACGAACTTGATGGCACACTTTACTTTCTTGCATTTAATAAACTTGAACCATTGTGCCCATGTATGTTGCATATATGTCATGAATTAAGTCCATGTGTGTTAGAGAAACGCCAACATCTATGAAGCATTCTTCTTATAAAAAGAGATAGAGATTGAGAAAAAGAAAAAAAAGAGATATTATGAAAAGAGGAAAGAGAGAAAAAAGCACCATATTCCCATGGTAAATAAGAAGATTGCTGAGATGCTTGTTGTCTGCTTGCCTTGTCATTTTGATATGGGGATTCTTCGGTATCATCGGGCATCTTCATATCCCCATATCAAAATGACAAGGCAAGCAGACAACGAGCATCTCAGCATTCTTCTTATTTACCATGGGAATATGGTGCTTTTTTCTCTCTTTCCTCTTTTCATAGTATCTTTTTTTTCTTTTCTCTTTTTTCTCAATATAGGACTCCTTTTTTATATAAGAAGAATGCTTGATAGACAGCTCATTATGGTTCCGCTGCAGGTTTCCACCATGTCAGCATGGATTAGACCAGCGGCCCACGTGTTTCTCTAACACATATACATAACTCCATGGACTTACAAGCTCCCCTTTCATTTCACACCGACGACATCCATATACAAAAGAGCATGATATCAACTAGGTACAAGTACCAAGTGCAATGTTGAAAGCGTTCCCCATGAAAGCATGGTTATGCTAATTCCCAACAAATAAGTGCAAGCATATACAACATATATGACACAATGGTTCAAGTTTATTAAGGGCAAGTAAAGTAAAGTGTGCCATCAAGTTCGTGAGAGCTTTAATCACTAGTTTTATCATAACAAGTGGAAGGTAAACAAAAGCATGAATATACTTGGAATAGCATAAGCTAGTAGGTAGGTATGGTGGACTCTTTGGAATAACTTGGTTTAGGGAGTTGGATGCATGATTGGAACTCATACTTTGTTGTGGAGGCTAGCAAAAGACTAGGATCGACAAACTAAGAGAGCAATAATGGCCATAATCATGCAGAGTGACAAAACATCATTGATCAAAGCATAAAGTGATACTACAAGTTGAAAACTAAAGGATCATAAAGGCTATGGTGACTTTGGATAGTCATAAAATGGTGTGAGCATGCGCCAAGTCAACCCAAATAAAGCATCAAAGGAGAATTCCACTATACTATGCTTTAATATGCTAAAACAACGCATGATTCATCCAAGGCACATTAAGCAATCTTAATTTTTTATAACAAGTCATGCTACAGCAAAGAATACTAAGCATAAAGCCAAAACAATATCAAGCATGGCATGACAAAGCATAGGCCACAGTCAAAAACAAGCTCTTTTTACCACATAAGCATGAACTTTCCTACTCTTTTCCAAACCAAACCAAACCATTTGCAAACCAATGTATGAAAGAGGGGGTCCAACCAACTTATTCAGAAAACTAAGCAAACCAAGCAAACTTAAAACCAAAACGAAAACGAAAAAGAAGACGCTCCAAGAACAACACAACTGTGCATGAAACAATAAAAATGAAGCGTTTGGAAGAAACCTGGGATTTTTATTGATGAAGAAGGGGATGCCTTGGGCATCCCCAAGCTTTGACGCTTGTACTTCTTGGATATTTCTTGGGGTGATACGTGTGGCATCCCCAATCTTGAGCTTTAGTCCATCCTTCATCTCATTACTCATTCCTTCCATACACCTGAAATTTTTCCTTCATACAAAATTTCACACAATCTCATTAGCAACATTAGTGCACTTAAGATAAATAAGTCTTAAAGTTCAGTTCTAATACCAAATAAACTTCCATTAGAACACTATCTAATGTAGCACTTCCCTCAAAAATCTCAATTCCCCAAAAGAACTCAAAAAGGACCCACAAGAAGCAAATGCAGAAAATGGCAGAAATCTATCAAAACAGACCAGCAGATAAAGACGAATTTGTTCGAAGACCTTATGTTGCTCAAATAAAAAAGTGTTGAACTAACGAAAGTTAGGTAACAACCTGGGGCAGAAGCACAAAAAGTTACAGCTCACTTCGACATACAGAGATCTCTCATGAATTTTTACGGTGAAGCACAAAAATCTGTTTCGGGACAGCAACTTTCCCAATCATTACTTCACTCTCATTAGAGGTTACTCTTGGCAAAAAAAGCAAATAAAAAAGGATAAGAGCGGTTATTACTGAAGTAATAAATTCCAAGACTCATCTAAAACTTTTGTGTTATCTCCCAATAAGTACTTTTTTTAACGCCTTTAAGTTAGGCATAAGAAGCAAAGAAAGAATCAAGTGTTCTCAAATGAAGAAACATTAAAACCAAATTTTGTTTTCATCGGAGAAGCAAAATAAATCTTTTATCTCTTTTTAGGGAAGTGTTCTATACCTTTCTTGAATGGGAGTTGATATTTAATGGTGCCTTCTTTCATATCAAAGATGGCACCAACAGTTATAAAAAAAGGTCTTCCCAAAATAATAGGACAAGAAGCATTGTATTCAACATCCAAAACATAGAAATCAACGGGGACATAGGAATCGTTAACCATAATAAGGACATCATTAAGACTCCCCGTGAGTTTCTTTTTAGCATTATCATCAAGTGGGACATTCAAATAACAATCTTCAAGAGGAGGCAAATCAAGCATATCATAAATCCTTCTAGGCATAATAGAAATACTACTATCAAGATCACACAAAGCTTTGAAATCAACGTCATTCACTTTCATATTAATGATGGGTTCCCAACCATCTTCTTGTTTTATAGGAATAGAAGCTTTATGTTTCATCTTTTCTTCTTTAATCTTTATGAGAGCATCAGTAATGTGTTTTGTAAAAGCCATGTTCATAGCACTAGCATTAGGACTTTTAGCAAGATTTTGTAGGAACTTAATAACTTCAGAGATGCTGCAACCATCAAGATCAAAATCAACTTTATCATCTAAAGTAGTAGAACTATTACTAGCCTCAACACTAGTGGTGGTGATAGTAGAAACACTAATGTTTCTAGCAATTTCATCTTCTCTTTCCCACTTAGCATGTAATTCAGCTAATAGTCTAACATTTTCATCAATTCTTACTTGTATGGCATTAGTAGCTGCAAAGGGATTATCATTAGTTTCAGGTTTAGCAGCCATTTTATTCAAAGAAGATTGATCTTCAGCCAAAGATGCTATATTTCTTTCAGCATTAGAGAGTTTTTCCTCAATAGTTTTATTGAAAGCAGTTTGTTTACTAATAAACTCTTTAAGCATAACTTCAAGTTCAGAGGGAGCACTCTTATCATTGTTGTTGGTGCTAGTGATGTCACACAACTTAGTGTTCTCAAGAGTAGTCATTTTTTTGGGTTTTCAAATAAGAAAGCAAACTAGCAAAACTAATTTTTTGTGTTTTTTTTGAAGAACAAAACAAGCAAACAAAGCAAAAAAAGAAACTAACCAAAACAAAAACAACAAAGTAAAGAGATTGGTTATGAGGGACTCCCCTTGTGAAGATGTCCTTGACTCCCCGACAACGGCGCCAGAAAAATGCTTGATGGTTCAATGCACGACGCCTAGAAAAGTGTTCATGGCTCGTGGTTGATGTAGAGCTCGTTGGGAACCCCAAGAGGAAGGTATGATGAGCACATCAGCAAGTTTCCCTCAGTTATGAAACCAAGGTTTAATCGAACCAGTAGGAGCAAGGAAACACCCCAAAGGTGTTACTAGCTGAGCTTGTAAGGGCACACTACCGTGCTAGTAGCAACGTGAGACCTGCACAACACAACCACGTAACTTTGTTACCAAATTGCTATGATGTTGTCTATCTCACCGTTTTGTGCGGAAAACAAAGGATTAAACATATCGAATGGAAAGAAGTAAAAGTTTGCAGAAAGTAAACACAAAGTAGTAAACAGTTGTAGATTGTATGTAAATAAAAGGACCGGGATCCATAGTTCACTAGAGGTGGCTCTCCTTAAGATAGATAACATGCTGGGTGAACAAATTACAGCGGGGCAATTGTCAAACACCGAGAAAGCAATACATGCATATACTAATCATCTTGACTCCTCTGAGACTTGATTGGGCATTACAACATAATACATAGACCGCCATCCAACTGCATCTATGACTAATAATCCACCTTCAGGTTATCATCCAAACCCCTCCAAGATATTAAGTTGCAAGCAGATTATTGCTTTTTAATCATGTAAAGTAAACAATACGATTGTTATATGAACAAAGGATTGTTGTTTTCTCCCTAGTAGCAACAAAGACATCTAGTACCTTAGATATTTCCACTTCCCCAGATTACGTGAGGCATGAACCCACTATCGAGCATAAATACTAACTCTTGGAGTTGCTAGCATCTACTTGGCCAAGATAGCTACTAACAATGGAAAGCATGCAAGATCTCAAATAACAAAGACATGATAGAATCAATAATCAATATGAAATAGCATCTCAATATCCATTGGATCCCCGCAAACACAACATGTATGATTACAAATAGATGATCTTGATCATGAACGGAGCTCACAAGATCTAAACATGAAAGCACAAAGGAGGAGAACCAGCCAGCTAGCTACTACATGGATCCGTAGTCCAAGGACGAACTACTCACGCATCACACCGGAGGCTTGCATGGTGATGAAGAAGGCCTCCAGGGTGAATTCCCCTCTCCAGTAGGTGCCGGAAGAGCTTCAGATCCTCCCGATCTAGGGATGGAGATGACGGCTGCACTCTTTCGTGGATTTTTGATCGGCATTTAGGGTTTTCCCCGAGGGTAATATATAGGCGGAAGGAGAGGCCGAGGGGTGCCGGAGCCACCACACCACCTCGGCCTCGGCCGCGTGGCCAGGTGGTGTGGCCGGCCCCTGGCCCTTCTCCGCCTCGTGATTCCGCACTTGATCCTTCCGAAAAATAGGCACTTTGGCTTTTGTCCCGCCCAATTCGAGAATATTCATTTTCTGACTTTCTTGGAACCAAAACAGCACAAAGCAAAGTGGGCATCGTGGCTCTTATTAATAGGTTAGTCCAAGAAATCATATGAAAAATACTCCAAAGTTGGAACAAAACACAAGAAAGTGGATAAAACCAAGCATGGAACATCAAAAATTATAGATACATTTGTAATGTATTAGGATGCTCACCCATCTACTTTTCCTTGTTTTACTTTCTACAATCTGCAGGGATTCTTGATGATTTCTTGCTACTAATTGAGAGGGTTGGTTTGACCTCATATATGCAAGATGAGAGTGAGCAATACGCTATGCTCACCAAAACCTTTGTTGAGAGCTTCGCATTTACTAACATGCCCTATCAGTCAACTGTCTCTTTCAAAATTTATAATCTGCCCTTTACCATGCCATTGGAAAGGTTTTGCAGTATAGTAGGTGTAAGCATGACAGGGACCGTGAAGAAAATTCAAGGGCGACCAGCTGATTTGCTGGAGCTTTACCGAGGGGTGACCAATGATGATGACCGCGTGGCGCAACACGGAAAGATAAGAAATATCCAACTCCCTGCTCTTAGATACTTTGCATATTATCTTGCCACTAGCGTATTGGGTAGGGAGAACACTAGTAATATCTCCAACTATCACTTAGCTTTCCTTGCTACTGCGCTCAACAATGATACTCGGTACAATCTTGGCTCGCTTATTGCTCGCCGCCTAGCTGCTAGGGGGCCTATCTATGGGGGCATCATTGCCTCGCGTGTAGTCAATGCATTAGGCCTTTCAGTGGATCCCGATGATGCTATGTTAGCACCACTCGACCTTGTTGCCATGAAAACTCATCATTTTGTCACTGCTACCTCTGATTTGAACAATCTAATATATAGGATGCTTTTCACTGACAGGGATGAAAGGGAGATCCTTTTGCCATAGCCTGCTTTGTTTAGTGTTAACAGGAGACCGTGGTCGCGCTCCAAGGAGGAGGTGGACGAGAAGCTTCGCTTGTTGGGTTTCCACGAGCAGCACCAGGAGGATGTGCCCTCCTATGATTACTCCGCACATTACGGAGGGGTGTACTCGAGCTCGCACCAGGACAAGGGTACCTCCTCATCGTACCCCGGTGATACTTCATCCTGGCCAGCTTGGGATTGATACCCACTTAGGCCAAAAGCCTAAGCTTGGGGGGAGGTACGCCGACACCGCACGAAAAGATAAGAAATATCCAACTCCCTGCTCTTAGATACTTTGCATATTATCTTGCTACTAGCGTACTTGGTAGGGAGAACACAAGTAATATCTCCAACTATCATTTAGCTTTCCTTGCTACTGCGCTTAACAATGATACTCGGTACAACCTTGGCTCGCTTGTTGCTCGCTGCCTAGCTGCTTGGGGGCCTATCTATGGGGGCATCATTGCCTCGCGTATGGTCAATGCATTAGGACTTTCAGTGGACCCCAATGATACTGTATTGGCACCACAAAGGCTTGACCTTGTTGCTATGAAAACTCACCACTTTGTCACTACTGATTCTGATTTGGACAGTCTAGTATATAGGATGATGTTTACTAACAGGGATGAAAGGGAGATCCCTTTTCCACAGCCTTCTTTGTTTAGTGTTCACAGGAGACCGTGGTCGCGCTCCAAGGAGGAGGTGGACGAGCAGCTTCGTTTGCTGGGTTTCCACGAGCAACATCAGGAGGATGTACCCTCTTACGATTACTCCACGTACTATGGCGGGACGTACTCGATCTCGCACCAGGACGAGGGTACCTCCTCGTCGTACCACGGTGACACTTCATCCTGGCCAGCTTGGGATTGACGCCCACTTAGGCCAAAAGCCTAAGCTTGGGGGGAGATACGCCGGCATCGCACTCATCTCCTTATCATGTTGCGTCGGTACTTTGTATATTCATGTTTCGTTCTCTTTTTAGTTTTTGTTCTTTGTTTGCTTTTGCTTTCTAAAACACAAAAAGACCAAAAATATTTCTGTTGTTTCTCTTTGGTTTGCTTCTTTTTCTCTTTGCCTTGGTTTGTTTTCCCCTTTTTGCTTTGTTTGAACTATTCGAAAAACTCAAAAAGATTTTGCTTTGCTTGTTCTTCCTTTTTGGTTCTTATTTTAAAAATCAAAAACAACAAAAATATTTGTCGTTCTTCTTTGGTTTTGTGAGTTTGCTACAGGGTTCAGTAGTCCTTAGTGGATATCGGTTTCATGTTATTATTCAAGCCACACAAGTGAAGAGCAATAATGAGGATTAATGACAACTCGTGGTAAGAGGCTGGTAACGATCTCTATTTGTTTTCATTTTTGTACATATACTCATCATTGTGGGCATGCTTTGCCTGTTCATGTAGGGTGTATGTTATCTTTGGATGCTTAGTAGTTCTTGCTTTCGTATGATTAGTTCCATCTTGCTAATAGTTTGTAGCATGTTTTATGAATGTTTGCTTGCATTACTCTATTCACAACTTGGTATGACACCGTGGTATCCTCCTTTGAATGTTTCATTTGAAATGACTTGGCACATGCTCACGCATGCACATGACTGTAATAATCAGTTAAGCCTCGATGAATTATTTTGCCTTAAGGATCTTGAATCACTTTCATGCCATGATTAGTCCTGTTTTGTTGCAAGCATGATTATGATAGCTATTGCTCTCTCATTTGTCGCTCCCTTACTATTGCTAGCCTTCACTTTCATTGAGTATTCTACTCATGTTTCCAACTCCCTAAAACCAAACATTGCCAAAGTGTCCACCATACCTACCTATTAGCATCATTTGCTATTTCCGTGCATATTCAATATGCCTTGTTTTCTTCCGAATAAAATGTTTGCTTGTTATGACAAAGTTAGTTAGTAAAGCTCTCACGAACTTGATGGCACACTTTATTTCCTGCACTTAATAAACCCGAACCATTGTGACTGTCCATGAAAGTTATATGCTTGCAAATTATAGGCTGGGGATTAACAGAACCGTGTTGTCACGGGGAACGCTTTCAACACCTGTAAATATATACCCAGTTGATACCATGCTCTTTTGTTTGCAGATGTCATCGGTGTGAAATAAAAGGGGAGCTTGTAAGTCCATGGAGTTATGTATGTGTGTTAGAGAAACGCCTGGGCCGCTGGTCTAATCCATACTGACATGGTGGAAACCTGCAGCGTAACCATAATGCTATCTATGAAGCATTCTTATATAAAAAAGAGAGATAGCTATTGAGAAAAAGAAAAAAAGAGATTTATGAAAAGAGGAAAGAGAGAAAAAAGCACCATTTTCCCATGGTAAATAAGAAGATTGCTGAGATACTCATTGTCTTCTTGCCTTGTCATTTTGATATGGGGATTCTTCCATATCATCGGGCAAGGGGTAACCCATTGGCGGTTCTCTATGATACGCACATATTTACGATGACAAGAACTTACCGGTAACTAAAGTTGAGTAGCATGAGGAGCAGCCCTCGTACTCAAGGGACATGGGATTTCAGTTTATAGTCTATTAAGCATAGAACTCAGATTGGACCTCACTTTCACCTTAACCACATTAAAGATGCTTATGATAGGGGCAATGAGAGCTCAAAGCTAATGAGTACCATACTTTCAGCATTTGGAAGCCTTTCAAATTATTCAAAACCTTTTCTTTTACTTGCTGAGTCTCCACATATTCTTTGAGCCCCCTCTTGAGAGCATAGTTGTCATTCTTTGTGCTTGTCTCATTACTTGATTATTTGTGTTATGACTTTGATGCTTGTATCTTTGACATTTTTACTTCTAGTCTTCACCTGAACTTCAGAGGTGCCTTGGCATTCATAATCAAAGGCAAGCGAGATACCACTCTATCATACCTTGTTATGAGCATTGTAATGTTGCTTATGTTTATGCTTCATGCTACTTATTATTTTTGAGTTGGAATCTCTTCATAGCTTGCAATGCCTATTAAGTAAACTTAGTTGCATACTCCTTATTATGAATTGTCTAAGTAGTTGATCACATGCTGAGAATATATACATCATATGAAGCAATTGTGTGCGTGAAAGTTCTTTTATCGCACTTAGTTTTCAACTGAATTGCTTGAGGACAAGTAATAAGCTAAGCTTGAGGGGAGTTGATACGTCCAAAACGTATCTACTTTCCCGAACACTTTTGCTATTATTTCTCCTATAAACTTGTGTGATTTGGATGCAACTAACACGGACTGACGTTGTTTTCAGCAGAATTGCCCTGGTGTCTACTTTTTGTGCAGAAAATCAACTATTAGGAAAAATCCCAGAAAATATGCCGAAAATCCTATTTCGCCAGAAGACTCCAGGAGCCAGAATACGAGACGGAGGGGGGCTGGGCCCAGGCCACACCACCTGGCCACGCGGGAAAGCCCAGGCCGCGTTAGGGGGTGGTCTGGCCACCCCAGACTCCCCCTCGGTCTCCCTCTTCGCCTATAAGTTGCCTTCTAACCTAAAAACTCAGGGGGGGTCGACGTTTTCCGTATGAGTTCACGCCACCACAAGATTCCACGAAACACCGTAAACTCCGTTTGGCACTCGCCGGACGGGGAATTGGAGGAGATCATCGCCATCATTATCACCATCGCTTCTCCATCGACCATCCATGTTTCCCCCATCTATGAGTGAGTAATCCCCTGCTGTAGGCTATGGGGATGGTAGGGATTGGATGAGATCGTTCATGTAATGGCATCAGATTGTTAGGGCATGGTGCCTAGTATCTTTTATTAGTGCTTTATGACTTCATTGCGACTTGTTATGCTTAATGCTTGTCACTAGGGCCCGAGTGCCATGATTTCAGATCTGAACATGTTATTGATTCATTATGATAGTATTGTTTATGGTCTTATCTACAAGTTGTATACACACGTTGTTGTCCGAAACCAATGGCCCTGAAGTGACGGAAATCGGGATAACCAGAGGGAATGGCTTTGATGTGAGGATCACATGTGTTCACGGAGTATTAATGCTTTGCTCCGATGCTCTATTAAAATGAGCACCTTAATTGCCAGTAGTTCCCTTGAGGCCCCGCTGCAAACGGGCTGGCAGGACAAAAGATGTTGTGCAAGTTCTCATTGTGAGCACGTATGAATATATATGGAACACATGCCTAGGATTATCTAGTACTTGGATGCTTTATCTTATTTATCTGCAATTGCCCTATGTTCTGATTGCTATGTGAATTGTCTTGTCCATGCAACGCCCGTCCATCCATCCCTATGCCTACCACACTAATCCCAAGCATCGCTATTGTTACTGCTGTCTTTACTTTACTATTGCTACTACTTTACTATTCCTACTACAAAACTGTTACTACTGATAAACTGCTGTGAGCAAGATTGTTTCCAAGTGCAGCTGAATTGACAACTCAATTGTTAAGGCTTATAAATATTCTTTGGCTCCCCTTGTGTCGAATCAATAAATTGGGTTTCACTTCCCTCGAAAATACTGCGATACACCCCCTATACTTGTGGGTCATCAGGGTACCCGTTGGCGGTTCTTTATGATACACATGTGCTTACGATGACAAGAACTTACCAGTGACTAAACTTGAGTAGCATGAGGAGCGTCCCTCGTATTCAAGGGACATGAGATTCTCAATTTACAACTTGTCAAGCATATCCTCATATTTGATCACTTTAACCTTAATGACCTAAAGATGCCTATGATAGGGGCAATGAGAGCTGAAAGCTAATAAGTATCATAATTTTTGGGAGCTCTTTATGAAACTTGAAATCCCTGCTTCCCTCTGCCAAGAGCCTTTCTTTTACTTTTTAGTTGAGTCAGTAAACCTATTCCCTTCTATCTCAGCAAGTATTTTGAGTTGTTGTGTTTCATTCATTCATATGATGATTTATTCAATCATGTTTCTTATGTTCCTTGTTTTGCACTTTGCTCTTATCTTGGTGATTACTACTTTGAAAGCTATCCTTGAAAATCAGTTATTTGTGAACTCCAGCAAATTGTCAACTATTCTTCGACCAAGAGCTAAGTTTGCCATTACCAATTATGATTTACTTTATGTATCTTTATTGTGTTTCCTTTACTCATTGCAAGTTAAGTTATATAATAGTGAGCTGTCTTCTATTATGATCTATGTATTGATGAATGTGATGCTTCTTGTCTGTATTCTTTTTATCGACTCTTCACTCCATAAACGTGAGGTCATGTTTATTGAGCTCAGTTTCGCTTGGGGACAAGCGAAGTCTAAGCTTGGGGGGAGTTGATACGTCCATTTTGCATCACTATTATATGTCATAATTCACTGTTATTCATTGATATATTTCATATTAAGAGATGATACTTATGTAATTTCACCTGTTTTTCCATGGTTGATGACTTTTGGAGTATGGATCGCTGCAGTCAGGATTCTGATGGAAAAGGTGCTGTTTGGAGGCAAAATTCACGAAGATCGGAAAATCCGGGAAAATATACGGAAAATCCTATTTTTCTAGAAGACGAAGGAAGCCAGAAGGAGGAGTGGAGATGGGCCACAGGGGGCCCACACCACCCCCTGGCGCCGGCCAGCCTAGGCCGCGCCACTAGGTGGTGTGGCCGCCCTAGCCCACCTCTGTCTCTCCTCTCTGGCGTATATAATCCTCCCGAAACCCTAATACTCGGGAGAGCGACCACAGAAAGATTCCGCCGCCTCTGCGGGGTGGAAAACACCGAGAGAGAAAGATCTCCCCGGCAGACAGATTTCTGCCGGGGGAATTCCTTCCCGGAGAGGGGAGATCATCGCAATCAACACCACCATCAAGCTAGACTTCATCGGGATCATCATCATCATCATCACCACCATCATCACCATCAGCACCCTCATCACCATCTCCATATTGCTGTAACAATTGGGTTGAATCTTGCATAGTTCTTAGGGGAAACTTTCCCGGTGTTGATTACTCTATGTAGTTGATGCTATTGAGTGGAACCATTGAATTATTGTTTATGTTTAGATTGTTATACATCATTATTCCATCTCTGATCATGATCCATATGATGTCTTGTGAGTAGTTCGTTTTGTTCTTGAGGACATGGGAGAAGTCATGTTGTTAGTAGTGGAATTGTGTTGAGAAAGATTCAATAGTTCGATATTTAAGTTGTGGTGTACTTCTTCTAGTGATGTCATGTGAACATCGACTACATGACACTTCACCTATATGGGCCTAGCGGAATGCATTGTGTATTTGGCTACTAATCGTAGGGGTTGTATCAACACCCGGATTTTTAATCCCTGATGCATGTTACACCATACATCGCAATCCCAGGATTGCCATTTTTGCGAGACATAACAGATTGGATATCACAGTACATCATCCATTACGAACCATAAATAAGGTTTTACACAAATAAGGATCTGATGATCCAGTCTTAGTACAATCAAGTAGCAGAATAAATAGCGTAGCGATGGGGTCCATCTTCAGAGTCACAGGTAATGCTGACGATGGAAGATAGTCCTAGTTATCATAGCCGTCCTGCTGTCCTTCATCTTGGTAATCTCCTTCATAGTCTGTCCATAGGAATAGCCAAGGACAAAAGCCATGAGTACTCTTTAAGTACTCGCAAACTACCACTAACAAGTAGTATAGTTCTAGTAGGAAATGCTAACTCTAAGTTTATTGGTAAAGTTAAGTTTGAAACCTAAGCTGAGTTCAGAAACAAAGAAATATAAAAGAAGTTTTGAAAACACTTAAGTGGGAACTTAATCATCATAGTCACAACTCTGTTGTGGTCAAGTCATGTCACAATTCATTTCATAAGTTGTTTAGAATACATCTGACAACGGAACAGTATGGCCACTCCAATTGTCCATAACCGCGGACGCGGCTATTCGAATAGTTTGACACTCTGCAGAGGTGGTACACTTTCACCACAAGATTCGATACATCTGTCAGGGGTAACCCTGAATCATCATACTTAGTATGCAGATAATCAAACATAACCTTTACTTTACACACCCTAGTATAAGCACCTCTCCTATGAGTATGGCCTCCCAACCATGACGATCTGTCATCTTGGGCACTACATAGGTGGACAACATTGAGAGGTAGCCTCAGCTCAAACCTCTCCCACGAGGGAACTAATACTAATGCATATAAACTTCCGGCTAAGCCTTACCCAATTCAGGTATTGTGGTTGTACGGTAAAATTAGAATGGTATCGCATTCGAACCCAACCATCAGTTTGGTAAAAGGGCTAAGGCTCATGCCTCAACATTTTCATCATCATAAACCATTTATGTTTCTCAACACATGTCAAAACATCTCAATAGAATGACTCATCATTCCAAGGTTTTCACAATTCATTTTCACCAAATATTCCCATCTAAAGTGAATCAAGTTTTGGTTTAGTTCCAACTACTAAGTTAAGAGTGTTCACTAAGGTGGGATGCTAATCTCAATCTCATGCCATAGAATGACATCGAAGCCTAATTAGATAGGTCAAGTTTTATACTCTTTATGCTACCTTCTAAAGAAGTAAATGACTTTGGTAAAGTCAAGAAAAGTAAAGCTTGGAATTAATTCTTGGAATAGGTATAAGTCAAAGTGGTATCACCAAAGCATGCCTAATGCCTTTGCTTAGGTTATCTAGATTGCAAGGGTTAGCTTGCAAGGGTTCACTGGTATAGTGCTAGCTTGCTAACAATAGCTTGCTCAGTTTACTTGAAGTGCTAGGCTTGCCTTGTGTAGTGCAGTGGTTGAAGTTTTCTTCGTCCTCCTCTTGGTAGAACTCCTCCTCCTCGTAATCTTGGTCGGTACTATCGTCTATAAATACATAAGGAATATACAATCACCAAACAATGTTTAACTAGTCTACTTATCACACTAAGGCACACATTTGATGATCTATTATCATCACAAGCATCACAAGTTTTAATGAACTAGCTTCATTCTTTTTATTTGAGAAAAGTAATTTCTACTCATTGTAATTAACTAAGATTTAATATTCTCCATTTAAAATGTGGGATCATGTGGACACATGTCATCACCACATATTCTAACATATGGGAATGTGATTTAAAGGTTGGATCACATTTTAATAAGTTTAAGTTTAATATTTAATGATTTAAAGTGACTAGAAATGCCTATATAGCATTATTTTGGTACTAGTCCAAAGTCATTGCATGTAAACCTTAATATTATTACATATTTTGATAGGTATGGTTAAATGTGATTTTTGAGAGTTGGAATCAACTCAAAAGCTATTATGGTTGATTTTATAAAAATGTTTGAATGTGCAAAACCTTCTGTCTTGTTATTTTTACTAGGAGAGATCTCTAACTCTAAATGATTTAAATCCAACGGGCTTCGATAGATCTTTTCAGTAGCTTTCTAACAAAATTGGAATCACTTGATTTGGTTCAGTAAATCTTCCTGAATTGATTTTTGAACTAAGGGACAGAATTGAGTTTAAACCTAAATAGAAAAATCTAGATTTGAATTCATCGGGTCAGCTGAAAGGAAATGGGCCGCCCAAAGGACGCCAAGCACAGAGGGCGGCTGACAGGTTGGTCTTGCTTGTCAGCGAGACTTAAAACCCGAAACGGTACGGGGCAATCTGGGCGCTACGATTAGAACACAGATCAACGGCTCATAGTCATCGTCGACGACGGACTCGTCGCCGGTGAGACCGAACCCTAAACGGCCAGTGGGGGTCTACTGGGGACGTACCAGGGCTCCAGCTAGTGCGGCAAGGTGGGCGATCAAACTGGACGGCGACGGTGGACTCAGGCGAGGTCACGGCAGGGGCTGCGGTGGACAGAGTCGACGGCAACGTCTCCTCCTCTTCAGCGGGCTCCTCCGGTGCAATTCCGGTGAACTACGGCTCGAGATGCTCCGGCGAGAGAGGGGAAAGGTTCAGGGGAGAGAGGGGAGTGGAATGGTGTGAGGAATTCTTGCTGGGGAGGCCTGCTTATATAGGCGCGACGGTGAGACCGAGAGGTGTGGGCAGGCGTCTCCGGCGAGGGCGGTACAGGGGGCTATCGGCGTGGGTGAGGTAGGCGGATGATGGGCGGTTCCCTGGCGGTGCTCTACGGTGTAATGGCACGGCTAGGGCTGGTGGCATATGGTCGGGAGCGTTGCACGCTCTGGGAGACAGAGGCGGTGCTCGACGGCGGGCATGGCGACTGTGGGTTGCACGGCGGTGGACGGCCGTGTCTGGCGGGTTGCTCGGGTCGAGGCGGAGCGGCGTGCACGGGATGGGGTCGAGGGGCGGTCTGCTACGTGCTGGCGGCTATCGTGCTCTGGTGCGCTCTAGCGAGCTCGCAGAGAGAAAGGGCGGCGGTGCTGGGGAGTGGTCCAGGGCCTGGTTGGGCTTGGGGAAGGGGCAGTGAGGTGCGATAGGGTGGGGCGGAGCTAGGGGACAGGCTGGTTTGGCGCGACGTGGTCCCTGGCGCGTTGCCTGCTTCTGGCCGGCGGTGACTACAAAGTGGCGGCGCTCCACTGCTGCTCCAGCTTAGGGGTAGGCTGGTGGGGTTTTGGTTGGACTCAGAGGGGACAGGGGAACCAAATGAAGGCTAAAAACTCGACAAAGCTTTGATCACAAAACAGTATAAGTTAGGCAGAGTTTTTGTGCATGCCACCTGTTCGATCAAATGGCCGCAAGAACAAAAGTTTTGAATTTTGGGCTGATTTTTGGTGGAGTGATGTATCTTATGCTTGAGCTTCTAGGTGTGCTTGTGTTTTAAAAGTGGGGTTCATTTGAGTGGTTTTTGAATAAGTGTGATCTATACATATGAACTACATTCAATTTTCAAATGTCATTTAAATTTAGTGTTTGAAAGTTTTTGGGATGAAATAAAGTGGGCCTTGGTACACCACTTGTACTAGAAAGGGGTGCAAAGAACCACAATTGTTTCTGTTAAGATTTGAGTTCTAGGAATAGCCAAAGTAAGCTAGGTGATTAAAATGGCAAAAGTGACCATTTGCTTAGTTTATTCTTTTTGATTTGTTTTTCTTTGGGATTTGTTTGGGAATGATCTAGATGGTGTTTAATTACCTTAGAATCATTTTACAACCAATGGATCACTCAAACATGGCAAAATCAACACAACTCCTAAATTAAATGCACACACATATGAATGCTTAATTATTTTAAATGGAAAAGTTTTTGTTCACCCTAAATTGGGTAGATTTGATCTTGATTAACCTTGGATTAAGTTTTGGGATGTTACAAACCTTCCCTCCTTAAACAAAATCTCGTCCCGAGATTTACGAAAGAAAAATAAGAACTAAAGAGATCTGGGAACTCAGTCCTAATGTAATCTTCGCGCTCCCAAGTGGCTTCTTCTTTGGTATGGTTGCTCCATTGAATCTTGAGAAACTTGATACTCCTGGTCCTGGTGGTTCTGTAAGCTTCCTCCAAGATACGGATGGGCACTTCACGATATGTCAGGTCCTTGTTGATATCAACAGCTTGGTGATCGATATTCTTGAATACTTCGGTCTTCTCCGGCACTTCTAAGCATTTGCGAAGTAACGAGATATGGAACACATTGTGGATGGCAGACATTTCTTCAGGCAGTTCCAGTTGATACGATACTTCTCCTCAGCGATTCAGAATCTTGAAAGGCCCGATATATCTGGGGGCTAACTTCCCTTTCAGGCTAAAACGCTGGGTTCCCTTCAGTGGTGAAACCTTGAGATATACAAAATCTCCGACATTGAAAGTCGGGTCTCTCCTTCTCTTGTCAGCATAACTCTTCTGTCTAGATTGGGCGGTCTTGAGGTGCTCACGGACTTTGTGAACCTTCTCTTCGGCTTCTCAGAGAATGTCGGGTCCAAAGATCTGACTCTCTCCTACTTGCGACCAATTCAAAGGGGTACGCCACTTTCTTCCGTATAGGAACTCAAATGGTGCCATTTGCAAACTACCTTGATAACTGTTGTTATAGGAGAATTCTACGAAAGGCAGGCAGTCTTCGCATTTTGATCCATACTCTAACACATAAGCTCTTAACATATCTTCTAAAATCTAGTTGACTCTTTCCATCTGTCCATTAGTTTGCGGGTGATAAGCGGTGCAGAAATTCAACTTGGTCCCTAATCCTTCCTGGACTTTCTGCCAAAATCTCAAGGTAAATTGGGTTCCTCGGTCTGATACTATGGTCTTGGGGGTTCCATGTAGACTAACAATTCTAGCAATATACAACTCTGCTAGCTTCGAACTCTGGTAAGTTGTCTTGACATGTATAAAATGAGCTACCTTGGATAGTCTATCAACGATGACCCAAATTGAGTCATTTCCCCTACTCGAAGTAGGTAATCCGGTGATAAAGTCAATTCTGACAGAATCCCATTTCCATTCTGGAATCTGCAATGGTTGCAACAGTCCTGCGGGCCTCTGATGTTCCACTTTGACTCTTTGATAGATATCACACTTGGCGATGTAGCTCCAGATTTCTCTCTTCGTCTTGTGCCACTGATGACCCACAAGTATAGGGAGTGTATCATAGTATTTTCGAGGGAAGTGAAACCCAATTTATTGATTCGACACAAGGGGAGCCAAAGAATATTTATCAGCCTTAACAACTGAGTTGGCAATTCAGCTGCACCTAGAAACAATCTTGCTCATAGTAGTTTATCAGTAGCAACAGTTTTGTAGTAGGAATAGTAAAGCAGCAGTAGTAGTAAAGCAAAGACAATAGTAACAAAAGCAGTAAACAGTGGGATTCGAGTGTGGTAGGCATAGGGATGGATGGACGGACGTTGCATGGACAAGACAATTCACATAGCAATCAGAACATAGGGCAATTGCAGATAAATAAGATAAAGCATCCAAGTACTAGACAATCCTAGACATGTGTTCCATATATAGTCATACGTGCTCGCAATGAGAACTTGCACAACATCTTTTGTCCTGCCAGCCCGTTTGCAGCGGGGCCTCTAGGGAACTACTGGAAATTAAGGTGCTCCTTTTAATAGAGCACCAGAGCAAAGCATTAACACTCCGTGAGCACATGTGATCCTCACATCAAAGCCTTTCCCTTCCGGTTATCCCGATTTCTGTCACTTCGGGGCCATAGGTTCCGGACAACAACGTGTGTATACAACTTGTAGATAGGACCAGAAACAATACTATCATAATGAATCAATAATACGTTCAGATCTGAAATCATGGCACTCGGGACCTAGTGACAAGCATTAAGCACAACAAGTCGCAACAAAGTCATAAAGCACTAATAAAAGATACTAGGCAACATGCCCTAACAATCTGATGCCATTACATGAACGATCTCATCCAATCCCTACCATCCCCATAGCCTACAGCGGGGGATTACTCACTCATAGATGGGGTAAACATGGATGGTCTATGGAGAAGCGATGGTGATGATGATGGCGATGATCTCCTCCAATTCTCTGTCCCGGCAGGGTGCCAGAACGGAGTTTCTGGTGCTGTTTCATGACATCTGGTGGTGGCGACGGAGCGGAACTCCTTTTGGAAAAACGTCGACCCCCCTGAAGTTTTTAGGTTAGAAGGCTCCTTATAGGCGAAGAGAGAGGCCGCGAGGGTGCCTGGGAGGCCCACAAGACCTTCGGCGCTGGCTCGCTCAAGGCCACCTGTGGTGTGGCCACCCCAGGGCTCTTCTCCGTCTCGTATTCTGGCTCCTGGAGTCTTCAGGTGAAATAGGATTTTTGGCATATTTTCCGGGATTTTTCCTGATAGTTGATTTTCTGCACAAAAAGTAGACACCAAGGCAATTCAGCTAAAAACAGTGTCAGTTCGCATTAGTTGCATCCAAATCACACAAGTATGGAGGAGAAACAATAGCAAAAGTGTTCGGGAAAATAGATACGTTTTGGACGTATCAACTCCCCCCAAGCTTAGCTTATTGCTTGTCCTCAAGCAATTCAGTTGAAAACTGAGTGTGATAAAAGAACTTTCACGAACACATTTGCTTCATATGATGTAAATATTCTCAGCAACGTGATCAACTACTTAGACAATTCATAATAAAGAGTATGCAACTGAGTCTACTTAATAGTCATTGCAAGCTATGAAGAGATTCCAACTCAAGAATAATAAGTAGCATAAAGCACGAACATAAGCAACATTACAATGCTCATAGAAAGGTATGATAGAGTGGCATCTCGCTTGCCTTTGATTATGAATGTCAAGGCACCTATGAAGTTCAAGTGATGACTAGAAGTACAGATATCAAAGATACAAGCACCAAAGTCATAACACAAATAATCAAGTAATGGAGCAAACACAAAGAATGACAACTATGCTCTCAAGAAGGTGCTAAAAGAATATGTGGAGACTTAACAAGTAGAAGAAAAAGTTTTGAATAATTTGAAAGGCTTCCAAATGCTGAAAGTATGGTACTCGTTAGCTTTGATCTCTCATTGCCCCTATCATAAGCATCTTTAACATGGTTAAGGTGAAAGTGAGGTCCAATCTGAGTTATATGCTTGACAGACTATAAACTGAAAATCCCAAGTCCCTTGAGTACGAGGGCCGCTCCTCATGGTACTCAACTTTAGTTACCAGTAAGTTCTTGTCATCGTAAGTATGTGCGTATCATTGAGAACCGCCAACGGGGTACCCCTTGCCCGATGATACGGAAGAATCCCCATATCAAAATGACAAGGCAAGCAGACAATGAGTATCTCAGCAATCTTCTTATTTACCATGGGAAAATGGTGCTTTTTTCTCTCTTTCCTCTTTTCATAAAACTCTTTTTTTTTCTTTTTCTCAATAGCTACCTCTCTCTTTTTTATAAGAAGAATTCTTCATAGATATCATTATGGTTACGCTGCAGGTTTCCACCATGTCAGCATGGATTAGACCAATGCCCGCGCTTTCTAACACACATACATAACTCCATGGACTTACAAGCTTCCCTTTTATTTCACACCGACGACATCCGCAAACAAAAGAGCAAGGTATCAACTGGGTATATATTTACAAGTGTTGAAAGCGTTCCCCGTGACAGCACGGTTCTGCTAATCCCCAGCCTATAATTTTCAAGCATATAACTTTCATGGAGAGTTCTCAATGGTTCAGGCTTATTAAGTGTGGAAAATAAAGTGTGCCATCAAGTTCGTGAGAGCTTTACTAACTAATTTTCCCATAACAAGCAAACATTTTATTCGGAAGAAAATAAGGCATAATGAATACGCACGGGAGTAGCAAATGATGCTAATAGGTAGGTATGATGGACACTTTGGAAATATTTGGTTTAGGGCGTTTGGAACTTGAGTAAAACATACTCAGTGAAAGTGAAGGCTAGCAATAGTAAGGATGCGACAAACGAGAGAGCAATAGCTGTCATTATCATGCTTGCAACAAAACAGGACTACTCATGGCATGAAAATGATTCAAGATCCTCAAGGCAAAATAATTCATCAAGGCTTAACTGATTATTACAGTCATGTGCATGCGTGAGCATGTGCCAAGTCAATTCAAATGAAACATTCAGACGAGGATACCACAGATTCATACCAATTTATGAATAGAGTAATGCAAGCAAACATTCATGAAACATGCTACAAACTATTAGCGAGCTAGAGCTAATCACAAGAAAGCAAGAACTACTAAGCATCCAAAGATAACATACACCCTACATGAACGGACTAAGCAAGCTCACAATGATGAGTATATGTACAAAAATGAAGACAAATAGAGTTCGTTACCAGCCTCTTACCACGCTTCAAGCTGTCATTGATCCTCATTATTGCTCTTCACTTGTGTGGCTTGAATAATAATATGAAACTAATAGTCCACTGAGAACTGCCGAACCCTTTAGCAAACTCGCAAAAACCAAAGAAGAACGACAAATATTTTTGGTGTTTTTGATTTTTAAATAAGAACCAAAAGATAAAAACAAGCAAAGAAAAATCTTTTGGGGTTTTTCGAATAGTTCAAACAAAGCAAAAAGGGAAAAACAAACCAAGGCAAAAAGAAGAAGCAAACCAAAGAGGAACAACAAAAATATTTTTGGTCTTTTTCTGTTTTTATAAAGAAAAATCAAAGAAGAACGAAAACTAAAAAGAGAACGAAAACATGAATATACAAAGTACCGACGCAGCATGATATGGAGATGAGTGCGGTGTCGGCGTACCTCCCCCCAAGCTTAGGCTTTTGGCCTAAGTGGGTATCAATCCCAAGCTGGCCAGGATGAAGTATCACCGGGGTACGACGAGGAGGTACCCTTGTCCTGGTGCGAGCTCGAGTACGCCCCTCCGTAATGTGTGGAGTAATCATAGGAGGGCACATCCTCCTGGTGCTGCTCGTGGAAACCCAACAAGCGAAGCTTCTCGTCCACCTCCTCCTTGGAGCGCGACCACGGTCTCCTGTCAACACTAAACAAAGCAGGCTATGGCAAAAGGATCTCCCTTTCATCCCTGTCAGTGAAAAGCATCCTATATATTAGATTGTTCAAATCAGAGGTAGTAGTGACAAAATGATGAGTTTTCATGGCAACAAGGTCGAGTGGTGCTAACATAGCATCATCGGGATCCACTGAAAGGCCTAATGCATTGACTACACGCGAGACAATGATGCCCCCATAGATAGGCCCCCTAATAGCTAGGCGGCGAGCAATAAGCGAGCCAAGATTGTACCGAGTATCATTGTTGAGCGCAGCAGCAAGGAAAGCTAAGTGATAGTTGGAGATATTACTAGTGTTCTCCCTACCCAATACGCTAGTGGCAAGATAATATGCAAAGTATCTAAGAGCAGGGAGTTGGATATTTCTTATCTTTCCGCGCTGCGCCACGCGGTCATCATCATTGGTGACCCCTCAGTAAAGCTCCAACAAATCAGCGGGTTGCCCTTGAATTTTCTTCACGGTCCCTGTCATACGCACACCTACAATACTACAAAATCTCTCCAAAGGCATGGTGAAGGACATATCATAGATTTTAAAAGAGACAGTAGATTGATAGGATGTGTTAGTAAATGAAAAGCTCTCAACAAAAGTTTTGGTGAGCATAGCGTATTGTGCACTCTCATCTTGCATATAAGAGGTCAAGCCAACCCTCTCAATCAGTAGCAAGAAATCATCAAGAATACCTGCAGCTTGCAAGAAAGTAAAACAAGGAAAAGAAGATGAGTGAGCGTCTCCATCATCCCTTTTACTGCCAATGCGTGTTGCAATGAGGTCTTCATTGTATGATGGCCTAGCTTGAGATGTTGTTCTTGAGGTCCTCGACCTCCTAGGTGCATCACTCTCAAATATCTCTCCAAAAGTGTGGTTGTTCATGCTTGATATTCTGAAATTTAAACACCTATTAAACAAGTGATTGCAAAGTAAATATAATGAAGGATTCTACTCATAGGGACTTGCAAGAGGCCTAAACATGCATCAAAACTATATCTCTAAGCATCAAACAAGCTTACAAGCTCTCATAACCAGTCACCTACAGCAGCAAAATACTCAACATATAATCCACTAAACACAAATCTACTTGGACAAGGGGAGGAGTCACATACCAGGGAACAAATGCTCCAAATTTCAGCAAGAAAGATGGGCTGAGCAAGGAGATCGAAAAAAATCGAGAGCAAGCACAAAAAGAACGCGATTTTGATCTATGAACTGGAGCTTACTCGGGAGAGAGAAGAAAATGGCAGGGGAGAGAGTTAGTGGAGGGCCAGGGGTGGCCCACACCAGGGCATGGCGCCACCCAGGGCTGGCCATGCCACCACATGGTGTGCCTGCCTGGTGGGCCCCCCTGGTACCTACCAGGTACTCCTCTGCCCCTTTTTCACGTAAAAATTTAATATGAATTTTCTAGAATTTTTCAGGAAACTTTATCTTTGGGAATTTTTCAGAAATAGAAGAATGATTTTTCTGACAGACAGATTTTTCTTTTTTCTTTTGGAAACATGATGCAAGGACAAAACAAGGCTAGAACTACAGAAGTTCTAGCATGCAAGCAACTAACAACAAAAAGAAAACTAAACGAAAGCAAAAACTAAAATGCAAAGGATAGAAATAAACGGAGATAATCATAATGAAAACATTGTTTTGTTCAATGGAATCCTTTTGTTAACAAGGTTGATCCAGTCTTGCTACCAAAACAATTGCATACGAGACAAAACTTTGTATTCCACTAATGATTATGTTACCTCAACCTTGATAGCAATGGTCCCAATCATAATAGTTTCAAAATTTTCTCTTGGTATGGGACAATATATTTCTCCAACTTGAATGCCTTCAACATGTTCAATTGAATTCAAACCATAAGTCCTTTCAATCTTCTTGGGGAAATAGATAGTATGTTCCTTGTCATTAACATTGAAGGTCACCTTTCCTTGATTACAATTAATAACAGCTCCTGCAGTATTAAGAAAAGGTCTCCTAAGAATAATAGACATATTATCATCTTCGGGCATTTCAAGCACAACAAAATCAGTTAATATCAAGCAATTGTGAGCCACCTGAATAGGTACATCCTCACATATACCCATAGGAATAGTGGTAGATTTATCAGCCATTTGCAAAGATATATCGGTTGGTATTAATTTTTCAAGTTGAAGCCTCTTATAAAGGGAGAAAGGCATAACACTAACTCCAGCTCCCAAATCACACAAAGCAGTTCTAACATAACTGCTCTTAATAGAGCAAGGGATAGTTGGAATCCATGGGTCTCCAAGCTTCTTAGGAACCTTACCATTGAAAGAATAATTAGCAAGCAAAGTAGAGATTTCTTCATTAGGGATCTTCCTTTTATTCGAGACAATGTCCTTCATATACTTTGAGTAAGGAGGCAATTTAATAGCATCAGTAAAAGGAATTTGCAAGAATAAAGGCTTCATCCACTCACAAAACTTATTATAGTGTTCATCTTCCTTTGACTAGTGTTTCTTATCAGGGAAAGGCATAGGTTTTTGGACCCAAGGTTCTCTTTCACTACCATGTTTCTTAGCAATAAAATCTTCTTTAGTGTATTTAGTAGTCTTAGTGTGATTTTCAGGTTCTTCTTCAACTTTTTCTTCATTAGGAACTTCATTTTCTTCATTGCCACTTTTAGTTTCAGCATCAGAGATAGATATACTATTAGGATCTAAAGCACGTTCAGAGGATTCTACAATAGTTTTATGTTTCTTTTTTCCTTTTCTTATGAGTAGAACCACTATTTTCAGCTTGTTGAGAATCCTGCTCAATTCTTTTGGGATGCCCCTCAGGATATAGAGGATCCTGGGTAGCAGCTCCACTTCTAGTTCTAATTTCATAAGCATGTTTTTCTTTAGCAGCATTAACTAGCAAGTCGCTTTGCACTTTAACGAGTTGATCTATTTGAGTTTGAACCATTTGAAAGTGTTTAACAATCATTTTAACATCATTGGAGGTTCTTTCCACAATATCTTTCAACTCAACAATAGCTCTAGTGTTTTCCATTAGATGATTTTGCACCCTTTTATTAAAATTATCTTGCTTAACAATAAAGATATCAAATTCTTCTAAGCATTGATCATGAGGTTTCAAGTAAGGGATATCACCTTCATCAAAGTGTTGGAGAGAGTGTACCTCAATAGTGGATGAGTAGGGAATAGGCTTACATAATTCTTCTATAGGAGGTAAATTCTTGACATCTGCAGCTTTAATTCCCTCCTCCTTAAGACATTTCTTAGCTTCCTTCATCACTTCATCATTTAATTCAATAACTCCCCTCTTCTTTGATGTTGGAATAGGCACAGGAATAGATGGTTCAGGTACAATTACTTCAGGTATAGCTTGTTTAGGAGGATTCCAATCTTCATAATTCTTGCTTATTTTAGCCATTAATTCCTCAGCTTCCTTCGGAGTCCTATTCCTGAAAACACAATCAGCACAACTATCTAGGTATGTCCTAGATCCCTCAGTTAGTCCATAATAAAATATATCAAGAAGCTCATTCTTAGGTAATGGACTTCCAGCTTGTGCATGAATCAAAGCACAAAACCTTGCCCAAGATTCAGGCAATACCTCTTTTTCTCCCTTTAAAATCAAAAAGTTCCTGCAAAATAGCATGTTTAGCACTGGGAGGAAAATATTTCTGCAGGAAAGTACTAATCAAGCACTCAGGGCTATCAATAGATCCAGGAGGTAAATTACTAAACCAAGTTTTAGCTTCTCCTTTCAGTGAAAAGGGAAAAATCTTAGCAACAAAGTAAGTACGCATCTTAATATCATCAGAAAACAAGCCACTCATGGTAGAAAGTTTATTCTTATGTGCTAGCGCACTTTCATTCTTAGTCCCACAAAAAGGTTCTTTCTCGACAATAGCTATGTAAGATAGATCGAGAGAGAAATCATAATCTTCGTCTATAATGTTTATGGGAGAAGTAGCAAACTTAGCAGCAGGAGGTAATTTGGGTCTAATAGTACGCCTCTCAAGGAGACTCTTAGCAGCGCTCCTATCATGGGTGTTCTTACATTCTTTAATAAACTCATCGGTCATCTCAACATAATCTTCTTCAATATCATAACTCTCACTAGACTCAGGTGAGCTAACAGGTGTGGTAGTGTCTTCATTAGGAGTTTCGGTATTTCTAGCTATAGTTCTAGCAATCGTAGCATCTATGAAAGGACCTAATGAACCACTCTTATCAAGCACAGTAGAAGCAGCATCATAAGCATAAGAAGTTTCAGATTCAGTAGTAGTAGCAGTGTATGTAGCATGTGTATGTGGTGGTGGTGTTTAGAACCATACCTCTTCTTGTAGTGGATGGTAAAATAGGAACCTTGCCATCACGAGACTTACCCATGATGGATGGATAGCAGTGAACAATAGAGAATCCAAGTGAACTTGATAAATAAAGCTATGGTCCCCGGCAACGGCGCCAGAAAATAGTCTTGATGACCCACAAGTATAGGGGGTGTATCGCAGTATTTTCGAGGGAAGTGAAACCCAATTTATTAATTCGACACAAGGGGAGCCAAAGAATATTTATCAGCCTTAACAACTGAGTTGTCAATTTAGCTGCACCTGAAAACAATCTTGCTCACAGCAGTTTATCAGTAGCAACAATTTTGTAGTAGGAATAGTAAAGCATCAGCAGTAGTAAAGCAAAGACAGTAGTAACAAAAGCAGTAAACAGTGGGATTCAAGTGCGGTAGGCATAGGGATGGATGGACGGGCGTTGCATGGACAAGACAATTCACATAGCAATCAGAACATAGGGCAATTGCAGATAAATAAGATAAAGCATCCAAGTACTAGACAATCCTAGGCATGTGTTCCATATATAGTCATACGTGCTCGCAATGAGAACTTGCACAACATCTTTTGTCCTGCCAGCCCGTTTGCAGCGGGGCCTCTAGGGAACTACTAGCAATTAAGGTGCTCCTTTTAATAGAGCATCGGTGTAAAGCATTAACACTCCATGAACACATGTGATCCTCACATCAAAGCCTTTTCCCTTCCGGTTACCCCGATTCCTGTCACTTCTGGGCCATAGGTTCCGGACAACAACGTGTGTATACAACTTGTAGATAAGACCAAAAACAATACTATCATAATGAGTCAATAATTCGTTCAGATCTAAAATCATGGCACTCGGGCCCTAGTGACAAGCATTAAGCACAACAAGTCGCAACAAAGTCATAAAGCACTAATAAAAGATACTAGGCACCATGCCCTAACAATCTGATGCCATTACATGAACGATCTCATCTAATCCCTACCATCCCCATAGCCTACAGCGGGGGATTACTCACTCATAGATGGGGGAAACATGGATGGTCGATGGAGAAGCGATGGTGATGATGATGGCGATGATCTCCTCCAATTCCCCGTCCCGACAGAGTGCCAGAACGGAGTTTCTGGTGCTGTTTCGTGGAATCTGGTGGTGGCGGCGGAGCGGAACTCCTTCTGGAAAAACGTCGAACCCCCTGCAGTTTTAGGTCAGAAGGCTCCTTATAGGCGAAGAGAGAGGCCAAGGGGGTGCCTGGGGTGCCCACACCACCCCCTGGCGCGGCCTGGCCTGGCCCGCGCCACCAGGTGGTGTGGCCACCCTGTGGCTCTTCTCCGCCTCGTATTCGCTCTCGAGTCTTCGGGTGAAATATGATTTTTGGCATATTTTCCGGGATTTTTCCTGATAGTTGATTTTCTGCACAAAAAGTAGACACCAAGGCAATTCTGCTAAAAACAGCGTCAGTTCGCATTAGTTGCATCCAAATCACACAAGTATAGAGGAGAAACAATAGCAAAAGTGTTCGGGAAAGTAGATACGTTTTGGACGTTTCAGCCACCATAATTGCTCTTTCAAATCTTGATACATCTTCGTTCCTCCGGGGTGGATAGAATAAAGAGTATCATGAGCTTCTTGCATGATAACTTGCTTCAGCTCCGAATCTGCTGGCACACAGATATGGCCTTTGTACCACAGAACTCCTTCTTCGTCTTCGGTGAATCTAGGTACCTTTCCTGTACCAATACGATGTTTGATTCCGTCAATATTTTCATTTCCCTTCTGGGCTTTCTTGATTTGGCTAATCAAAGTGGGTTGAAGTTCAATGCTAGCTAGAAATCCTTTGCTAACCAACTCAGTCCTGAACTGCTCCAACTCCTCATACAAACTTAGTTGCTTCTCTTTGATAGTGAATGTCAAGGTCATAATCCTTGATTAACTCTATCCATCTCCTTTGCCTCATATTCAGCTCCTTCTGAGTGAAAATATACTTCAAGCTTTTGTGATCCGAGTAAATCTCACAGCGATTACCCATTAGATAATGATGCCATGTCTTTAATGCCAAAACTACGGCTGCTAACTCAAGATCATGGGTCAGATAGTTCTGCTCATGTTGCTTCAGTTGTCGAGATAGATAAGCGATGACTTTGCCTTCTTGCATCAATACACATCTGAGACCAATCTTGGATGTATCACAATATACATCAAACGGCTTCTTGATATCTGGCATGATTAATATTGGGGCTAAAATCAATCTCTTCTTCAGCTCTTGGAAACTTGCTTCACATTTGTCGGTCCATTCAAACTTCTTGTCCTTCTTCAACAATTGGGTCATGGGTCGGGCGATGCTTGAAAATCCTTCGACGAACTTGCGGTAGTATCCCGCTAATCCGAGGAATGCACGGACTTGGGTTTGAGTGGTTGAGGCTTCCCATTTTTCGACATCTTTGATCTTGGCGGGATCAACAGCGACTCCTCCGGCAGACACAATATGTCCTAGGAATCCTACTTCTTTTAGCCAAAACTCACATTTGCTGAACTTGGCATACAACCGATGCTCTCTAAGGGTTTCAAGGATGATTCTCAGATGTTGCTCATGCTCTTCTTCTGACTTGGAGTAGATAAGGATATCATCGATAAACACAACGACAAACTTATCCAGAAAATTCATAAAGATCTTATTCATGAGATTCATGAAATAAGCAGGGGCATTGGTTAATCCGAAATACATAACCGTATACTTGTATAAACCATAGCGAGTAGTAAAGGCGGTCTTTGGAATATCCGTTGCACAAATCTTAAGTTGGTGATAACCAGTCCTAAGATCAATCTTTGAGAATACATCTGCTCCAGTCAACTGATCAAATAGATCCTCTATCTTTGGCAATGGGTACTTGTTTTTGATGGTGACATCATTCAGCTTCCTATAATCGGTGCACAGACGGTCGCCTCCATCTTTCTTGTCGATGAATAACACTGGCGATCTCCATGGCGATGCGCTTGGTTGAATCAAGCCTGTTGCCAACATAGCATCAAGTTGCTTCTTTAGTTCTACTAACTCTGAGAGGTTCAGGCTATATGGTCTCTGGGCTATGGGTCTAGTTCCGGGGATTAGTTCAATAATGTACTCAATATCCCTATCCGGGGGCATACCGGGCAATTCATCTAGGAATACGTCAGGGTATTCACAGACTACTCTGACTTGGTCAATGGTGGGCAGGGCTAGACTCTTGTTGCACTTGAATTGACGGGACAAGGTTTCAGATATGTGCTCTACTGTTACTCCGGAGCTACTGGTCATGGTGATGGCTTTCTTAGCACAGTCTATCAGTCCTTTATGCCTTGACATCCAGTCCATTCCTAGTACTACTTCCAAACCTTTGGTTCCAAGTACTATTAGGTTGGCATAAAAATCTATCCCATGTATTCTGATAGGCACAGCTTTGCAATTTTTTTAGCTTTTGTAGTTGAACCGGGGATTTGAACTATCATGACATGCTTCAAGTTTGTTGGGTGAATCTTACTAGTGCATGCAAATTCTTCAGTGACAAATGAGTGTGATGCTCCAGAATCAAACAACACTCTTGCTAAAACTGAGTTGACAGAAAACATACCCAACACTACATCTGGCGCTTCTTGGGCTTCTTCGGTGTTCATGTGGAAGAGACGGCCGTTGCGGTTGTGAGGGTTCCCTGGGGCGAATCTTTTTCCTGGTTGAACACGACGCTGCTGTTGAGCTGGGGCATTCACATTTGCAGTAGCGACAATCTTCTTGGGGCACTCATTGGAATAGTGACCCTTCACTCCACACTCGAAACAAGTGATCTGAGACTTATCTTTAGCTGCGACCGGCACAGCATTGCTTCCAGTTCGGGGTGCAGTGTTGTTATTGTTGTTGTTGTTGCTTTTGGGAGGGGCACGGTTGAAATTGCTGGTGTTGCCGGAGTGATTGTTGTTTCCTCCAGACTTCACATTTCCTCTGCCACGGTTGGGGTAGCTTGGGCGAGACATTCAGGGTCAGTTGTTCCTTGGTGCATATCCTGGTGAGGGGTTGGGACGGTACTTCTGGTGACTATTGGATCTAGATTGTTGCATCATACGACATTTGCGGTTGTCGTTTGCCTGGTTGAGCTTCCCTTCCATCTGAATGACAGAGTCGACTAGCTCTTTGAGATCCTCGAAGCGGATGTTGACGAGGACAATCTGCATCTCATCATGCAGTCCGTTCAAGAATCTCTCCTTCTTCTTGGCCTCCGTGTTGATCTCATCAGGTGCATACCTGGCTAGGGACAAGAATCTGTCACGGTACTCCACTACAGTCATTCTGCCTTGCTTCAACTCTCGGAATTCATCCCTCATTCGGGTGACTAGACCCTGCGGCACGTGGGTGCGACTGAACTTGATTTTGAAGCCTTCCCATGTCATCACTTGACCATGGTTCATTGTGCGGATACTGTTCCACCATGCTCTTGCATCTCCTGCCAGATAGTGGGTGGCAAAGAGAACCTTCTCATTGGCATCTACTCCAGCTACTTCTAAGTTGTTTTCCATTGTCTGCAACCAGTCATCAACATCCAGTGGGTTCTCCGAGGTACTAAAGATTGGGGCATTGGTATTCTGGAAGTTTTTCCAGCTTGGATCCTTAATGATCCTGATTTCCATGATTCTGGTTGTTGAGAGCCATCTGGGCGATCTGTTGCAGTGTTGCTAGATTAGCTTGGCGCTCTGCCCTGCTTGCTTCTCTGTCTGCGATGAGATTCTGCACGATCTGCAGCATTGGGTCTTGCGATGAGCTGCTCCCTCCTTGGTTTCCATGAGTCATCTGAAGATTGAGGTAGATAAAGGGGTAAGAGGGAAAGTTCTAAGGTTCATGGTTTTTGATCTCAAAGCTAAAACTTTGAGTTTGACTCAGATTTTTGCAACTAACTTCTTTTCATTCATTCAAACAAAACACATGATACAAACACACACACACCCCAACATAAAAGGGAAAACAGATGGTTTTAAGAACCATTCTGTAGCTACGATACAATGGGACCGATACTCCTCATGCTACGATAGTGCTCTAGTGCATCTACTCATCGTCGATGAAGTTGGAGTCATCATCGTCGGTGTAGAAGTCCACCGCATCTTCCTCCAGAAAGTCATCATCATTGCTGAGGTAGGAGTCAATATCCCCTTGGATATCTTCACCTTCCTCTTCTTCTTCCTTCACGACAAGCTGAGCTTCTTGATCCTTGATGGTCTTCTCGAGGTCGGCCACCTTCTTGCGAAGACGATCGATGGTGCGATCCTTCTTGGCGTGTTGACGGTGCAAAGACTGACGATCCTGGACTAGCAGCGAGAAAGTCTAGGCCTTCTGGGCTGCAATGGTGAGGTTGTTGTTGGCGACCTCTCTGGCATTGTCCAACTCCTTCTGTTTGTCGTACAGTAGGAAGTCGAGGTTCTCCACTTGATGCTTCAGTTCCGGGTGACTTGGCATCTCCATGGGCATTCCCATGAAATCACGTCTTGCATAGTGAGCAAAGCGGCTTCCTTGGATTTGGTTGACACTCAGGGCACACAGACGTGCAAGAGCTTCATGCATTGCCCTGGCTAATCCATCTAGCTAGTTGTTCTCCCTCACCGAGAATTGAATCCTCCTGGACATTGGTGCTTCTATCTTGCCTCGAAGATCAATACTGGCTAGCCATTGTAAATGTCCTCATGGGGGTCCAGGAAGTTGAGCTCTAAGGAATTCCGGATGCGGACATCCCAAGTACTCCGACAGTGAATCCAGATCCCTCTCGAACATCAGTTGGCCTCCGTTGCCCAACTGGTAGAACTTGCTGAACCGAGTTTCCATCTATAAGGATTAAGGATGAGAAAGTTAGTGAAGTGATCAAGTGTGTCAAAAATTTATGTAGTAATGTAAGAATTTGGAAGAACATGAATTTTTTGAGAGAAAGAATTCCCAAGGGTAAGAGAGGAAATAGTTTTCATAAGTACTCACTTTGGTTTTTGAAACTAATTTTTTGTTTGGATGTCCAATCTAACTAGGGTCTCCTATGGTCAGGATGGCTCTGATACCAACTTGTCAACACCCGGATTTTTAATCCCAGATGCCTGTTATGCCATACATCGCAATCCCAGGATTAACATTTTTGCGAGACATAACAGATTGGGTATCACAGTACATCATCCATTACAAACCATAAATAAGGTTTTACACAAATAAGGATCTCATGATCCAATCTTAGTACAATCAAGTAGCAGAATAAATAGCGTAGCGGTGGGGTCCATCTTCAGAGTCATAGGCAATGCTGACGATGGAAGATAGTCCTAGTTATCATAGCCGTCCTGCTGTCCTTCATCTTGGTAATATCCTTCATAGTCTGGCCATAGGAATAGCCAGGGACAAAAGCCATGAGTACTCTTTAAGTACTCGCAAACTACCACTAACAAGTAGTATAGTTCTAGTAGGAAATGCTAACTCTAAGTTTATTGGTAAAGTTAAGTTTGAAACCTAAGCTGAGTTCAGAAACAAAGAAAGATAAAAGAAGTTTTGAAAACACTTAAGTGGGAACTTAATCATCATAGTCACAACTCGGTTGTGGTCAAGTCATGTCACAATTCATTTCATAAGTTGTTTTGTAAACATGTGACAACGGAACAGTATGGCCACTCCAACTATCCATAACCGCGGACGTGGCTATTCGAATAGTTTGACACTCTGCAGAGGCGGTACACTTTCACCACAAGATTCGATAGATCTGTCAGGGGTAACCCTGAATCATCATACTTAGTATGCACATAATCAAACATAACCTTTCCTTTACACACCCTAGTATAAGCACCTCTCCTATGAGTATGGCCTCCCAACCATGACCATCTGTCATCTTGGGCACTTCATAGGTGGACAACATTGAGAGGTAGCCTCAGCTCAAACCTCTCCCACGAGGGAACTAATACTAATGCATATAAACTTCTGGCTAAGCCTGTAACACCCTCGAATCGGCCCTATGCAAGTTTTAGCACTTCCCGCCAAACCCGCATAGAAACGATTCAAGGACGCCCACCAGGCACTTTCGTGCGGGTGGAAAACGAAGTAATACCATTACACATTAGTCCACGATGGAACCCACAGAACATATATATACAACAACGACTCCATGAGTCAAGAATACAGATATAATATACAAAGATCCAAATCACCTTGAAAACGATAGAGCGTCCGACTATGGACAAGATGCAAATGGAGCTAAGAGCCCTGAAGAATAACCAATGGTATCCATAACCCTGCCCAGGCCAAGCCGGAAGGGTAACCCTGCTAACAACGTCGATCTCAAACCTGCTAGAACAAAAAGGGATGCCGACAAAGGGAAAAGGAAAAAGAGGAGCGTCAGTACTGAGGCCAGTACACGGTGAGGCTAGAATTCGGCGGCTCTCGCCTACATAGGTATGGTGGACTGAAGCGGCAGCGCAACATGCACTAAACAACCTATAGAGACTCAATACATCTGTCGGCTATTAGAGAGAGATAAGAAAGACCTATTCGGAACCACCTGATACTAACACCAATCATACCCATCCTGGTATTCCCCCTCGAGACCAAACGAGGAAGTCAAACCGAGGAACTCACACAGTTGGCATTTTACTCATTTCGTTATAGTTGAAGCTCTTACTAATTAGATATAGATAGCATGAGTCATCCTGATAGCATAAGTAGTTGACAGTTTTAGTTAACATTCCGTTGTAGTTGGAACGTTTACTAATAAGATATAATTGTCCTGAGGAATCCCAAAACCCAGCATTTGTTGGCACTTTTATCACATTGCATTGGAGTTGCAATACTTACTAGGCAGATATAACAAAACAACCCAGGTCCACCAGTGGTTGGCATTTTTAATATCCATTCCGTTATAGTGAAGCTGATTACTAGTCAGATATATTAAGTCAAATTTATAGCACTACTTTAGTTATGCTTGTCTATGATCGAGATACTGTGCTCCAAGTCGTCCATAACCGCGGACACGGCTTTCATAAAGTTTTACCCTGCAGGGGTGCACAAATAGCAACACACACTTGATCAACCTCAGAAAAACCAACTCAAAACCCAACAAGGCATTCACGACAAAGCGATCACAGGATTCAGAAATATTTCAGGGGGCCACCCCACTAAGCTACCCACAACAAAGTTGGCCGGCTCCGAAACGGACCCAGGGTTTGTGACAATGGCTGTAAACGACTGGGGACCCGAAAGTGTGACTGGGCTTGTCGATACCGCGAAAACATTCCACGTTCCAAAATAGTACAGGTGCTCCACGCACAATCGTAAATAAAGCAGTAAAGCATGGCATAAGTACATGATAGTAATAAAGTCCCAAACTACTTTGTGGCCCCAAGAAATAGAAATGAATCAAGCTCTGGCTCAGGGGGGGGGTCCATAAGGCCTCCCGGATGTGCATAGTGCGAATAGTCAAGGAACAGGTATCAAGTACTCGGGATCCTACGGGACACAAGTGAGCGTGGAAGAACCAAATAACATCTATTGCCCACTGATGCCTCTACATTAGTTATATCTAGCATTTTAATAGTTGTATTTAAAGTCATGATCAACTCCACCATAAACATCTCCACCATAAACATCTGCCAGCATTCCATCAACTGTGGTACTTGACAACACGAGATCACACCTGAGCAAGCAACTACGAATCGCAAGGCCAGCTATCTACCAAGCACCGGTAGTAGGAGGTGTCCAAGGCAAAATAGAGATTGCACGGGGTATAACTAGTGTATGGAAACTAAAGCATCGCGACACGGGTAGCAATAGATCAACAGGAGGAAATAAAGACTATAAAAGCAAAATAGGTAGAAGGGGAAGAGATGCTCGCCTCGGAAACACTGCCGACGGAATAAGACTATAATAGCCCGCATATAGACTCCATATTTAATTTAGGTGAATCGACGATTTAACCCAACCCACCAGATGACATGTATGCAAGCATGATGATTTAATATGCGACAGCTGATAATGTCATATTATAAAAATAGGGGCTTAGGGGCACACATCTGGGTTCGGAAGATCTTGGGTTCCGGGGGATCGGGGTTCAAGAGGGTTCGACGGGGATCGAGGTTCAGATTCAAGATGGAGAACTTGTTGTGTCGTGACGGAGAACTTGGGTCCAAGCGGTCGATCTTGCCATCGATGGCGAACTTGATTGGATCGGGTACCGAGGGTCTTTGGATCCGTGAAGTAGATCTTGTCGCATGGTGTCCAGGTAGGCGAACTTGGCGGGTTGGGACGATCTTGTCGTAGTCCTCGGGTGACGGTGTCGGTGTCGGTCTTGCCTGGCGGAAGATCTTGATATTCCAGGAAGGAGATCTTGTCGGTTCCATGTCGAAGGCCTTGGCGCTCTGGATCGGTCTTCGGGTCCATGAAGGCGTTCTCGGTTCCGGGGTTCTTCGACTCCATGAAGAAGGTCTTGTCGATGGTTCATCGGGTGCCGCCGGGTTCGGTCTACTTAGCACACTAAGGCACACATTTGATGATCTATTATCATCACAAGCATCACAAGTTTTAATGAACTAGCTTCATTCTTTTTATTTGAGAAAAGTAATTTCTACTCATTGAAATTAACTAAGATTTAATATTCTCCATTTAAAATATGGGATCATGTGGACACATGTCATCACCACATATTCTAACATATGGGAATGTGATTTAAAGGTTGGATCATATTTTAATAAGTTTAAGTTTAATATTTAATGATTTAAAGTGACTAGAAATGCCTATATAGCATTATTTTGGTACTAGTCCAAAGTCACTGCATGGAAACCTTAATATTATTACATATTCAGATAGGTATGGTTAAATGTGATTTTTGAGAGTTGGAATCAACTCAAAAGCTATTATGGTTGATTTTATAAAAAATTGAATATGCAAAAGCTTCTGTCTTGTTATTTTTACTAGGAGAGATCTCTAACTCTAAATGATTTAAATCCAACGGGCTTCGACAGATCTTTTTAGTAGATTTCTAACAAAATTGGAATCACTTGATTTGGTTCAGTAAATCTTTCTGAATTGATTTTTGAACTAAGGGACAGAATTGAGTTTAAACCTAAATAGAAAAATCTAGATTTGAATTATCGGTCGTCAGCTGAAAGGAAATGGGCCGCCCAAGGACGCCAAAAACAGAGGGCGGCTGAAAGGTTGGTCCCGCTTGTCAGCGAGACATAAAACCTGAAATGGTACGGGGCAATCTGGGCGCTATGATTAGAACATAGATCAACAGCTCACAGTCGTCGACGAGACCGAACCCTAAACGGCGATGGGGTCTCACTGGGACGCACTGTGGCTCCAGCTAGTGCGGCGAGGCGGGCGATCAAACTGGACGGCGACGGCAGACTCAGGCGAGGTCACGGTAGGGGCTGCGGTGGACGGAATCGACGGCAGCGTTTCCTCCTCTGCAGCGGGCTCCTCCGGTGCAATTCCGGCGAACTACGGCTCGAGCTGCTCCGGCGAAAGAGGGGAAATGTTCAGGGGAGAGATGGGAGTGGAATGGTGTGAGGAATTCGTGCTGGGGAGGCCTGCTTATATAGGCGCAATGGTGAGACCGAGAGGTGTGGGCCGGCGTCTCCGGCGAGGGCGGTACAGGGGGATATTGGCGTGGGTGAGGTAGGCGGATGGTGGGCGGTTCCCTGGCGGTGCTCTACGGCGTAATGGCGCGGCTAGGGGCGGTGGCATATGGTCGGGAGCGCTATGCGGCCTGAAGAGGGAGGCTCGACGGCGGCATGGCGATCATGTCGCTGGCGGTGCACGGCGGACGTCTCATTGGTCGAGGCGGAGTGTCGTGCGCCGGATGGGGTCGAGGGGCGGTTTGCTACATGCTGGTGGCTATCGCGCTTTGGCGCACTCTGGCGAGCTCGTAGAGAGAAAGGGCGGCGATGCTGGGGAGTGGTCCAGGGCCTGGCTAGGCTTGGGGAAGGGGCAGTGAGGTGCGGTAGGGTGGGGCGGAGCTAGGGGCCGGGCTGGGTTGGCGCGGCGTGGTCCCTGGCGTGTTAACCGCTTCTGGCCGGCGGTGACCACAAAGTGGCAGCGCTCCACTGCTGCTCCAGCTTAGGGGTAGGCCGGTGGGGGTTTGGTTTGACTTAGGGGGGGGACAAGGGAACCAAATGAAGGCTAAAAACTCGACAAAGCATTGATCACAAAACATTATAAGTTAGGCAGAGTTTTTGTGCATGCCACATGTTCGATCAAATGGCCGCAAGAACATAAGTTTTGAATTTTGGGCTGATTTTTGGTGGAGTGATGTATCTTATGCTTGAGCTTCTAGGTGTGCTTGTGTTTTAAAAGTGGGGTTCATTTGAGTGGTTTTTGAATAAGTGTGATCTATACATATGAACTACATTTAATTTTCAAATGTCATTTAAATTTAGTGTTTGAAAGTTTTGGGGATGAAATAAAGTGGGCCTTGGTACATCACTACTTGTACTAGCAAGGGCTGCAAAGAACCACAATTGTTTCTGTTAAGATTTGAGTTGTAGGAATAGCCAAAGTAGGCTAGGTGATTAAAATAGCAAAAGTGACCATTTGCTTAGTTTATTCTTTTTGATTTGTTTTTCTTTGGGATTTGTTTGGGAATAATCTAAATGATGTTTAATTTACCTTAGAATCATTTTACAACCAATGGATCACTCAAACATGGCAAATTCAACACAACTCCTAAATTAAATGCACACACATATGAATGCTTAATTATTTTAAATAGAAAAGTTTTTGTTAACCCTAAATTGGGTAGATTTGATCTTGATTAACCTTGGATTAAGTTTTGGGATGTTACAGGTTGCCGGAGTGACAGAAACCTAAACCCTGTTAGAAAACCATTACACAAGGGACGTCAGGGTCTTAGAGTTTAAAGTTGTGGTTTGGTTTCTATCTTAATTACTTTCTTGTACTTACGGATGTTTGCAAGGGGTATAATCACACGTATGTATTAGTCCTAGAAAGGTCGGTACATTAGCACAGGTTCACCCACACAACACTTAGCAAGCTATAGAAGATTAATCATTTATATGAAGCGAAAGCACTTGACAGTCTTCCCGTGTGTCCTCGAGAACGTTTGGTTATCTTAAGTAATACAACCGGCTTGTCCTTTGCTGAATAAAGGATTGGGCCACTTGCTGCATTTATTCCTACTGTCTTTTATTTACTCGTACTTTATTTACTTGCATTATCAAAAATCTCTAAAAATCCGTTTGCTAAGTATTTGCAGAGAATTTCTGATCCATGCCACTAGCCAGCACCTTCTACTCCTCGTTGGGTTCGACACTCTTGCTTATCGAAAATAATGCGATACATTCCCTATACTTGTGGGTCATCAGATTTGTTGGAATACGGAAAAACACATGCATCCTAAAAGGTATACTCAAATTAGGGCTAAGTTACATGCAAAGGTAACATTAGGACGTTATCATGCAACTTATGACCTTTATCTTTTTTTTGTGCATACTAATGTAGAAAAATAAGTGGTTTGAGTGGATTATGGAATTTCTAAGTTTTTTTGCTTTGAACCTCGATCCAAGATGGAATTCTTTTTTGTCGTATATTCCATTCCCTTAAATCGAATGGTTGAATAGTGTCACCCAAGTTTATTTTTTCTCCGTTAATCATATGAGTCAAAGAGGCCCTATTAAAAATCTTTAATACAAACTTCTTAGAGCTAATTCCACTCTTTATCGGTTTTCATTTCAAACCCTACTGGTAAAATGTTTAAACAGAAGTGTGCATGCTTTACCAAATTTGAGAGTTACAAATTCTCACATGGCTATATTTAAAAGTATGTTCTTCTGTTATGGATGAATCCAATAATTAAGGGCGGTGTTTCTAAATTTCGAATGTGTGTAGTAATATATCAATTTCCTGACACCAAACTAGTTTCACTTTATTAGTAATAAAATGTATATTCCTAATATGCGTATTTTATGTCATAGATGTTAACATATTTTCTTAGGCTTGGTTTTCATTATATTATGTTTTTTGTTTTCTTCTGTGCCAACAATATTTTAGGGTAAGAAAAGTGTAATTATGTTTGAGTTGTGTTAGCCGAATGCATTTTGTACAAAAACACTAGTACATTGGTAAAGCATAAAAACTGAGGGAGTAGCAGTATCATACCACATAAAACTAAACAAATTTAGTGTACAAAAAGTTCTATACACAATTTTGTATTGAGATTCTACAAAACAATAATTATAATAAGACCACTAGAATACTAATACATAATAGCGCTTGCAACAAAAGGAGGGTATGTCGGACAAGGCGTGGGCGACTATTGTGGCTCGACGGAAGGTACTCACGGTTGGCCGCAAGGGCCACCGCAAACAAGGCAATGTTATGAAAGTAGCCATCGCCGAGGTTTCATCAAACTCAAAAGAGAGTGCACAAGTATGATGCAAGATGGGGAGCGCTATTGCAAAAGCAAGAGAACCATTAGCTTGAGAAGGAAGAGTTGAAGCCACCAAGTTGGAAGACTATGCCACCATGATCCAAGGAAGCGTCGCAAATTGCGGTGACAAAAATGAAAGAGGACTCGAAGATCTTGACAATCGACTTGTCAAACATTATTGCCGATGCAAAGTATATGGTGAATCGTCAACACATCATGCATAAGATGAGGGTTGCTAGTACATCGGCGGCACCAACACCAGCAACCACGAAGCTGGTGGTGGTGGTGACGACGACGACGGAGGATGTTGTTTTGATGGCCGAACTTTTATGGCCATTCATTTGGTGGCCAAAGCTTTTAATTTACTTAAATGTTGTACGTGACTTTAAATCTGTGTCCATATTGCAATGTGACAAATTTACTTTAAATTTGTGCCATTTTTTGTATTGCAAGTGCTGTTGTGGACAATCTCTCTCAATAGCCATGCTACGTGTATCGCCCAGATATACCTTTCTGGCGCGGTTGTAGGACGCCCTATTGGGACGCTAGTGGGGGTATTCTTAGAGCATCTTCACTCGTGTCACAAATACGACGTCCGGCGCAACTGTTTTTTGGGCCGATGTGGACTGCTGGCATGGGCAGTATAATGGGGGTGGCTCCCTGCCGTGCCCCCATATTTTTTTTAAAACAGTTTAAACTACTCGAAATTCAGTAAATTCAAACGGAAACAACGAGTTCACTGATAGTTCAAACATATTTTATAAAATATAAAAAGAAAAGAAAAGAAACTGATGGGCGCGATCTACTAGCGGCTGCGGCGGCCGAGGCCGAGCCGACGGTACATCAACACGGCGTAGTCGTCGTCGTTAGAGTAGTTGGGCGGCTCTTGCTTCGAGGTCGGGCGGCTGCGGCAGCCCTGGCAGGCATCACCACACTAGTATGACAGGCATGCCTCGTCGTCGCCCTTCAGGTCGATGAAGAGGCCATGCGGCACGCGCTCGGCCTGCTCGGCGTTGGTACTCCACCACAGACCACGCTCAGCGAATTTGTCCGTCGCGGCACGGAGTCAAAAGATACGCGCTTGGTGAGCGCTGACTCGGGAACTCCTCTAGTTTCTCGTCCATCTTGAACTGGAGTGCGGCCGTCTTGTACTCCGGTGATGGCGTCCTCTCTTTCTTCACCTCACGCTTGGGTTTGGCGAGGCGGAGGCGGCCGCAGGGTGGGGAGGCTCCTCGTGGTAAGCAGAACGGCTACAGCAGCCGTGGGAGTATGACATTTCGGACGCACTTTGGAGTGTGAGCAATTGGCTAGCTTGTCCACCCGCCCTATGGTGCTAGTGGCACAGCCGAGAACCCGGCGAGACGTGCGTGCGTGAGTGGCTACGTGCGATGGGACCACGAGCAGGAGAGGAGATTTCTTCAGTTAGCAGGGACAGGGAGCAACGTACCTCCATCCAGCCCGGTTCAAACTTGAAACTCCAGCTACCCACTCCGCCTGCGTGTCAGTTGGACGGACGCACATAATTTCACGTCAGTGATGACTCGGCGTCCGATCGTCCGGCCATGTGTTTGGAGCGCGTGCTGTCTCAGGTTTCATAGATTATTAAAGAAGCATACTGTACCCATGTAAAAAAAAGTACTGTACCACTGAAAATGACCTAACTCGTCCTTCATGCATATATCTGTCCTCTGTGGCCGTGTCACTATTGGAAATAACGAGTACGGAGTAGAATTTTCTCTGTCAAAAGTAAGAGGAAATATCTCGTTGCTAAACCATACTCCCATTGGCAACAGTACATTACTCCCGTTGGCCTCTAGCTTTTGCAGTACCACGTAACGTGCACGTCGGTTTCTTCAACAGTGCTAAACCATCGCATGGGTTAGAAGAGTCAATAATGTCCTCTTTCTCAAAAAAAAAAAAAGTCCTCTTGGGTTGGGTGTAACAAGCCCGATAGCCGCTTCCCATTGGCTGCTATCGCAAAGCAATATTGTTCCCTGACGGGCACCTTTTGTCTCGGCATGAGGAACGGGAAGGAAACGACAAGAAGAGAAGAAAAAATGAGATACGTAGATACGAAGACGGAAAAGTTGTTCCTTTTTGCATACTTTTTTATTTCAACATGTGTAATGTAGAGTTAGGACCAATAGGATATAGTTCATCCGTTCCAAATTATAAGACTTTTTATCTTTTTCTGAGAAAACATGTATCTAGACGTTTTGAGTGTGTAGGTTCGGAGCAAGATCAGTGAACCTACACGCTGAACGTCTAGATATAATAGTATGTGGTTTAAAAAGAATATAATATCTTATATCTGGGAATGGAGGGAGTATATTATTACCAAGGAAAAGAACTTAGAATAGGGTACATTGAATATAATATTCAAACTAATGGTAAACTAAGTCACGCCCCTGAGGCCATGTACAATCCAAGGTGCTTACCTGAGAACTTAAGAAAATAAACCAATCTTTTTTGTTAACAATAGGTGCTAATTGTATAGGAGAGGCACCAAGTTAGCTAGGCGTCTGCCTAGTATAAATAGACACCGGTGTTTGATAAAAAATCCGTTTATTTTTCTAAGAACTCCTCTAAGCATCTTGCATTGTACAAGGCCTAAGAGTGGATTCCATTTTTCACCGGCTATCCATCTCTTGTGTGGCACATTGTACAAGACTTAAAAACATTTTTGCAAGTTTTATTAGAATTGAAGGGATGTGATTTTCCTAGAGTTACTAGATGAGTTTTGAATTTGGAGGGATTTTAACATTACATCATTTTATACGTGTACTTGACCGCCATATGATCTTAATTTTGTCGGCTACAACCACTTTTGATAGCAACAAAGGCTCGACCATGTCTCGTGGTAAAAGAAAAATCAGGTTGTTTTTATCTTGATGATTACCCCCTCTCTTGTCGTTTCCACGGTATCCTCGTTTTTCGTATTTTACTTATGAGAGATGGGTCATTCAATCTAAAACTTTTTTCTTGAATAAAATTTTTATTGGCATATTTTTGGAATCATATAACTTACATTTTGTTGGTCACGGTTGAACTTCGGTATATGGACAGACAATAATATTGGGTTCTCCCCTTGCCACTAATGTACTTATAAGTATTATTTTCATTATTGCACTCTATTTACTCACCAATTTTACTTTTGTACATATGAGTTTTTTCTGTGCGTATGCTTTAGAGGTTTTGTTCTACTAGGTGATATTTAGGCAATGAAGCGTCCTTGCCATGAATCTGAAATTTGTAGGCATATTTTTTGGTATAACATAGAATTCTATAATCAATCTTTTTTGCGGGTAAAATTCTATAATCAATTAATCATAGATATTGATGGGTCCACTTTTTTAATTTAGCATGCACTTGCGGAAGATTATCAATACTCCCTCCGTCCATAAATAAGTGACTTAGTTTTGTTATGGACGGAGGGAGTAGATCAATTGAATTTCGCAGAAAAAAAAATAGTGTGCACTTGTGTTTATTTTCTGAAAACTGTGCATGGCTACAATTGTTTCTACTCTTATTCTTTATTAATATTAACAACCCCATTTTCTAGCTAGTTCTCGGCCGATAAAGAATTAAGCTAGTTCTAGGTTGACTCTACCACAGTTGGATATGTATCGTGATTCCCGAAGATGAGAATTGCATGAGCATCACTACGTGTGGGTGTGCAATTAGTTACACATCATGTGTTCCCAGTTACACGTGAATTGCACATGAATTTGCGTGATGAAGTGATCCGATCTAACGAGAATGAGTTAAGTTTAGGTCGACGGAGGGAGAAGTAGCGGCCATATGTACGCACCTACAGTTCGAGGGGAAGAAAGATGTGGTGATTTTCTTGTTCCGCGTATTGCTAGCCGACCGCGTCTTTTGCACTTTACAGGACCGACCACCAGTACAATATCAAGCATCACTATAGGAGACGCATGATCGTCGTAAGGATTCGTCTTCACAAAACATGATCGGATAGAATATAGTCCACAAGAAAATAACGGTGCTTTCTGGATAAGAAGATCAAGACAGACCAGACAAAAATTAGGGCGCATGACACGTAACATTTCAAATGGAAAAAAAACGCATGACAGTGCGTAGCGGAAGGGTGACAGTGTGACACCGTGTAATGTCGGCAATGAAAATGATGCCGATGGGACTGGCGTGACGAGCTGCGCATACGTGTGTGCGCGTCCACACCGCGGGAAACGGCGTCATTCTGCGCGCCACTTGCGCGGCCCTGTTTAGGCCGGAACGTAGGATGGCTCAGTCCAACGATGGAAAACGACCTCGCTCGTGGCACACAGACGCTGGGCTGGAGTATGTGCACAGAGTTGAAAATGCAAAAAAATCTCGAAGCAATCGTCACGGCTCGGGAACGCAGACGCAGCAGAGGAACCTACACGTCAGGGCAGGGCAGACGAGACGGCGACCCCGCACATACAGTTGTAGCCACAACCAAAAGCGTCGCGCTCGAGCATTTGGCACGTTGACCCTGTGAGAGAAAACGGAACATTTGTTCCACACGCTCGGTAGGTTTTGTTTTTCGAGGGATCCAGGCTCGGTGGTTGCTGTTAACATTTTATCTTTTCTGGGCTTAGTGCGTGCACTATTAATGCACGGCCTATATTGTTCCTTTTATGGGCCGCGCCAATGCAGCCCAATAACAATTACTTTGTTGTGATTTTTTCTTTTTTGACAGTGATAAAATAGTTGGGATTTTTTTTTTAAAAAGTACAGACATGAAAAAAGTATAAATATGAAAATGTTCATATTCAAAAATTATTCAAATTTGAGAAAGTTGTAAATTATTCAAATTAAAAAATGTTTAGATCATAAAATTGTTTACATTTTTAAAATATTCAGATTTAAAAATTGTTCAAATTTTAAGAAAAAATATATTTAAGAAAAAAAGTGAACCAGTCGAAAACAAGAAAACCAAACCTAGGGAAAAACTAAATCGAGAAAAAAACTAAACCTAGGGAAAAACTAAATCGAGAAAAAAACTGAACAGTGAAAATAAAAACCAAAAACACGAAGCCTAATGGGCGTGGCTCAAACCATGGAAACGCTGAGGCGCGCGCTAAAAGCTCATGCACGGAGCGATAAATAGCAAATACCCATGGTATGCTAGTGCTAGTACCAAATGGCGCAATCAAGAGGGACCGAGGCCGCAAGGTTTAAGCCCCACCAATGGCGATTTAGTGCTACGAGGATCGGTCCTGACAAGGGCCTGGTGCAAGGAAAAAAAAGGCCCCTTCTAGGCGGATAGTTGTAGAAATAACATTTGTTTGTATTTCCATAGAGAATTTAAAATCGAACCTATGATAGAAATATTTTCCCTATAGTCTAATTAGGTAGATTGCTAAACACAAACCACTCATCTTCTTGTCGGTAACAATGCTCCGTTCAAGAAAACAACTAAGTACTGTAACTTTTTGGGCAAAATATGTTAGCCAAAGATTGCGTCACATGCTCACACTCCAAACATAGAGCTGGTGAACTCACATAACGCACAAGTGTAAGTAGGGACCCGAACCCCGACAATACGCTTATCGGCTTATGGAGACACTAGGTCCCAACACGAAGGCATTGGAAGGAAACAAAAGTTTTACACAATCAAAAGAGGTACAATGAGGGAATTTTGTTTTTCTATATTTAGATTTTATTTGGATATATGTTTCACTTTTGCAGCTTATGGGCACTATAGAAATGGTTTTTGTCGATGTTCCCAAAGAACCCACCGAAACAGTAAGAGAATGTCTTCAACGTGTAAATGGAGTACATATAAGTTAATATAAGATACCTTAGTCATTGCTTTATGTACACATGACAATGGATTCTACGAAGTAAAATTTTAATTTCTGAAACACTACTTGGGTACATTTTTGGATTTTCACCTGTATTTTATATTTACACATGTTGAAATATACGACAGTAAAAAATTGGCCATGGCAAAACTCACTATACCTCAAATAGTTATACCTCAAAATTGCTATTGTTGCCCTGTCCTGATGTTTGTGATAACAACGTATAAAAATCTCACTATGGGCAATCGGACAGAACACAGATTGAATCTGGTATGACTGCTTCACCTGGGTGAGAAGTTTCACTTGCCAGGGATAGGGTGTCAAGTGGGATCCCACCTAAGTCCAACCTTTAGTTCATTTTAAGGTTTTCAATGTAAAAAATTTACAACTAAAATTGGGATCCCACTTGACACCTTAGCCGAGGAGAGCATCCAGCTCCCCTATTATATGCAAAAACTTAATGAAAAATGCGGCTAGTTGCAAGGAGGGGTTTACGCAAAAAAACAAAAACTGAGATCATTTTGCTGCAGCTAAGGTTCCAAGCAAACAATATAGGAGTTGTTGGACATCAAACATATAGCAGGCCTATGCACAAATAGTTCGTTGGACATCTTGCATAACTGGTCAGACACACAAATACTTAAACGGCTTATACATAGCTAATGACTAGAGCACCATCAAACATATCCTCATCCGACAAGATGAGCTTCGCTCTGTAGCATGACCGACCAAGCAATGACAATCTCCACCTTGGAGTTACCAATGACACATTCAACTCGACTCGTGTTGCTAAGCTTGGGCCTCAGCTTGACATGAGCTTGAGCAGCAACATCACCGGACAGCGAGTAGGCTTGTACGACAACTTTCATGCTCTCATCATACTCCGGAGAGTAGTAATTCCACTTACCTATTGGTACAGAGACAACACCCGTTGCAAGATCAAGGAGACCAGTGTTGTACATTGGCAATTTTCCACCGGCGCAGTCACGAGAATCAATCAGCACAACCTGACTGGAAGGGGGATCGACAACCTCAACGTTGCCTTGGCCATCCGGGACCATAACTTCGTGAGCAAGCGAGATGCAATACAGTCGGCCACCATATTTGAAAGTGGACGGGCCGCCTCCAACGATGCAGACACTCAAGAAAGTGGCCTGAACCGAATTGCCTAGTTGCTCCAGGCTTAACTCTGCTTTGCAAAGGCAGTTGCTGAAGGGTACAGTACTGAAACCAGTGGAGGAGCAGTGGTGTTTGCCTCTTTTCTTGAATAACGGTATGTCCAGAGACTCTGTTCTGCCCTTAAGATATAGCTCCACCTCGAAATTAACACGGTCCACAGCAGAGATCACCCGAGACGGGCCAAACAAGAACAATGAGGGATCCTGCAAGCACCACCATCAGTACAACGATCGAGGACACATGCATGCAAACCCGTAAGAAAGGATGGGGAGAACAGAGGGAATACAACATACATCTCGGGTTACTAACTGGGCGTAGCATCTCCGCCGTCCAAAGAAGATGTTGCGGCGGTCATCCACGCGGTCTCGCGCCGCGATAACGCCATACACGTAGAGCGGCCAGCTCAACTCGCAACTCACAATCTTGAAGGAGAAGATCTGCAGGGTGGCGCCGGTGGTAACAATCCCCGACGGGATCTGTCTAGGTGTATAGTGCGCAAAATGCATGGAGCACAATGCGGCTGCCACAACCAAATCAAAGGCAAACAAGCAAGCGTGTATGTAAGAAGAGATTATATAACATCCTAGTAACATGAATTGGTACAGGGAAGGAATCTGCATGTATATATGAAGCAAATCAAACAAACACTTACTCCTCTGCTCGAAGCTACCACACATAGATTCAACGCGTTCACGGTATCTCCTGAAGACCACCTCCTCCAGGTCGATCTCCTCCTTGTCCGACCCCGTGAGCTCTGTGTCCTCATCTTTCGAGTACCTGTACTTGGGGGGCTTGCAAGCATAAGGGATCAGTTGCAGTTTCTCCATCCTCTCAATGTCCTCCTCAGCAACCTCTTGGGTTGTATCCGATCGGTAGTTTTGGGGGATGGGGTCAACTGCAGAACTGAGGGAGAGAATTGACAATTTTGATCTGAATTTGCAGATGTTGCTCCGCAGATCTGACAACTGCTCTAAGATGTCTTCCTTCTCCCTGCTGCGGCAGCAGGGCTGTATGATTTCCGATCTCAAGAAATCTACCATCTCCTCCATCTGGACACAAAGCTGCTCCATCTCGTCGTCCATCTCGTCGGTCTCCTCTCCAGCGATTCTGTTCCTACAGTTCTTCTTGCTTCGTGTGGAGATTTCTGTATTGTTGATCTAACACACGAGGTCTGCCCGCGTATATAAACAGCACGGGGGATTTATTTTTGGTATTAACCAGATGGTATATGGAAGATTGGAAGCCGTTTCCTACTAAGATTACAACCCTTTCTTCTGGAGTTTCCCGGGCAGAGAGCGAATAGGATGGGGAGGCCGGCGCCCCAGCGTCTGCTCGACGAGGATGGGGAGGCATCTTGAGGGGCCGGGGGATAAGGGCGGCGGCCGGACGTAGGCGAGGAGCTGGCGCGCTAGAGGCGGCACGCGCCGGCTTTGGTGTCGCGCGGTCGGATGAGTATGCGGCGGCGGCGACCGAACGGGAAGGCCCGCGTGAGGGGGATGGGGTGCCGCGCGTGGGGAAGGAAGAGAGTAGGGTGGCTCGGAGCGCCGTCCGGAGGGCCAGAGGCGGCGGTTGGGGGCAGGACAGCCGGCGGCGCACGAGATGTGGGGGAGAGGAATGACGTCGGGACGAAGAAGAGACGCTGCGTGGGTGGTTGAGCCAGGCCGATGAGAAGGGGTGTGAGGGTGTGTTGGGCCTTTCCGGGCCTCTTAGAATTTCCATTTCAGCTGTTTTACTCCCTCAGGTCGAGTCGAGAACAGTACTTTTTAAGAAACTAGCAAAAATGCCCATGCCGAGGGTTGCAATGGGGGACAAAAAATCTATGTCACAGATGTGCATAAAATTTATTCATGTTAGTACAACCTTAAAGTGTCACACAAAATAACAGCTTTAGCGTACTCCTCAGATGCCCCGCTCCTCATATGCCCCTATCTTTAGTCAGGCCACCCGGTACACGTGCGCTAGCACGAGCAGAGCTACTCGGCACCATCGTCGTCTCACCCTACTCTTCGAAGGTCTTATCCTTTTTCGTGTTTGTGGAGTAGAGGAAGCATGGGAAGGTGTATAAATTTTGGGGGAGTAGTTAGAATACGGATTGACCGAATCGACCCTGAATTGAATAATTTATTAGGGTAATTTTATTTTCCGAATGGACCTGAATTGATAAAATTGCTAAAGTAATTCTATTTTCTCGTTTGGGTTGGGGCTTGGTTCCTATTTCTTCTCTTGCTAGATTGTTGGCTTAAATTTAGGTTCGCCTACTCACTAACTAAATATACCTTATAACCTGAATTACTAAAATTTCTTGTCATATTCATCCAATCGGTCCGATCTAACGGTACACATTTTTTTAATATTATAACAATAAACATAGTAGGCGACAATGACATTGTTTTATCATTGCTTGAAAAGAAAGTACTCCCTCCGATCCAAATTAGTTGATTCGGATTTGTCTAGATTCGGATGTATCTCAATATATTTTAGTGCTAGATACATCCGAATCTAGACAAATCCAAGTCAATTGATTTCCTCTTCTACCGAATGCTACTTCATTTTTAGTGCTTGGGCATAAAAGGAAACAAATTAGCTCACCCATACTCAAACTTCAAATACATGCCAAGCACATAGAAAACTTGCAGAACGGTTTCTCCAAAACAATTTTTCTTCTATCGCATCACCATTTTTCATCTCAATATGGCACCTGTAAAAATGGTAAAAGAAAAATAAAGCAAATGACATAAAAATTGCAGCCCAATTCGGCTTATTTCCAACAAATGGCTACCATATAAGTACAAAACCACCTGAGTGGCTCTCGAAGAAAGAGGAAACCACCGGGCGAGCGAACCTTATCTTCCCTAATTGCAGGCTCCAACAGCAGCGCCGTTGCCGCGACGTATCCCTGACGGCTCCAGTGATCAAGGACGCGTCCCCCTCCCCACCTGTCCTGGCTCCGGCTGCGCGCGAGGCGGACGGGGAGACCCGGCGGCGGCCATATCCGCCTGCGCCATGGCCGGCCCGAGCTGGCCCCGGATGGCAAGGACTCCAAACCTTGGGCTCGTGGCCCTTCCGCGCTCCAAACCTCCAAACCTCACAAGGGCAGGCCTCCTTCCACGTTGACCTCCCTGCTGTCCCCGCCCTCGCCTCTGCCCCCGTGACCCGGACACGTGGGCATCGATTTCCGGCCTAGCTCACACATCCCGACGAGGTTCCGCTGAGACCTTGCCTCAAGGCATCAGCCGCCACAACCCCCTCGCAGCAAGTTGCCTGTAGTCGGCTGATCTATTTTTCGGCTAGCGCCGCGCCCCCGCAAGCATGCATCCCCTGCCCCCGTGCTTCTCCTCCTTAGGAAGTCCGTCCTTCTGACTGCAAGGACACCAAAGTTTCCAGCAAGCGTATATAAATTGGTGAAACTTCTTGCATGGGAGCAAGGTAGGACTATTTATAAGAGAAAGCCCACGAAAGAGATAAAACGGAGACTGCTGCGATCGATCGACGAAAGCCCACGAAAGAGATGAAACGGAGACTGCTGCGATCGATCGACGAAAACAAAAGAGACAGGAATCTATAAGATTTTTTTTTTTTATTTACCACTGTCATTGATTGTAATATATAATTTAGTGGGAGGGTAAAATGGTCCAAAAAAGTGTTAGACCGGAAGAAAAACTTCGTCCTTTATTATTACTACGAAACATACCCGTGCGCTGCAACGGGACATGAAAAAGTATACGTTATATACCTTGTTCTCAGAGCTAAATTGCAGCACCATTGACCATCGCCGGCCTCGTCGAGCTAAAATCGTATGTTAGGATCGTCACCGGGATAGTGAGCGAGTACTCACATAGCTACTCTTCGCGTTGTGGGCAGCCGCTTTCCACAATGATCTTTGGATCGCCATGGTTGTCCCTCATGGTCGTTCGGTGGCAGAGACAGAGGAGCTGACCACACTGCAAAAAGATACGGAATAATTTAAAAGTTTTTATATCCATATGCCGCAAATGAGATGGCTATGGCAATTTTTTATTCTATTTCAAATAAATTAATTATAATTAGGGAAAAGAAATAGACATGGAGCTAGCACTTTCACGTGATTGAAAAAAAGTCCTACAAAGCTAGAGCTCATTCCGCACAAACAAGCTTGGAGCGCATTTCTTTTAAAGGAAAAAAATACACCAAAAAGCTTGGACCTAACTGGGGCTAGAATTTCTGGCCAAAAATTATCCCATGGACCAATCCAGGAGCTCAGCCATGGCTGAGAAGCCAATCCCCACGTAGTAGTAGTAATAGCGACTGTTGGCAGCAGCGATGATCTAGATAGCGGAGAGCCAGAAACAGAACGCAAGACGGCCGCTTCCGCATAATCAGCGAGAACTATTCTAGCCGGAAACAGAAGGCAAGACGGCCGCCGTCGAACAAAAACCCTTTACAGAATTAGATTGATTCGGTACTCCTAGGGAAGACCGTGTTGATCGAGCCAATTGGATACTTGACAAGGAAAAGCTCTCAAAAATTTGATCGATTCGTCGATCTCCTCAAATTCCTCATGACAGTACTTCTCAATAGGAGATCAGCTCTCCCCGAGCCTCTGCTCCGAGAGCCTCATCGCTTTGACCAGAACGTCGTCGACCATGGCTTTGCCATGGTCAGATTGGCTAGCAGGTACACCGACCGAAATTTATCTCGTTTGGATCCTCGACGAAGATGTCGATGGATTCACAACTCACCAGCGAAGATTGCCCTGATCGTGTTGGTCCAAGGATACCCGGTCGGGGCAGTGTATATATGAGAGCATACATAGACCAGTCGTATGACCGGACTTGATACGTCCTTGTGCTCCGTCCACGTGAACGTTTTGGATTCTACGCTTCTGATCGTGCTTCCAAGGGAATCGAGCCAGCGACGGCCCACGCTGCTACCGGAGGCGAATTGTGTTTTACTTAACGTTGGCGTTGGGTTAATAAGTGGTTTGGTGGGAGGGCAAATCTGTTCAAAAAAGTGTTAGACCGGAAGAAACAATCCGTCCTTTATTATTAGGTATAGATTAGCGAAATGCCCGCGCGTTGCAGCGGAACAGTAGGGTTATTGACCTTCTAGGTTCTTTTTCACCGATATATAGAGTTTAGTGTTTTACCAGACAATTTGGATAGAAAACATACATAAGAAAATTAATAATTCATCCGTCCTAAAATAAGTGACTTGGGTTTGTCTAGATTCATATGTATCAGTCTAGATACATGCGAATCTAGACAAACCCAATTCACTTATTTTGGGATAAAGGGAGTATTTCAAATACAGTATGAAATAAGGTAAGGCAAGGGAATTATTTACCACCAGCCCAACACAGTTCAGTTTAATCATTTATCTGGCATCTCCTTTCAATCATGAGGCCGAAACCGCAACACGATCGTGTCCCGGCTTCTCCTTTCATTCATAAAGGCGACAAACCCAGCGCGTTTCCGATTTTAATTTTATTCATGCAGGCAACAGAGCACGACAGAGTCCCATTCGGCCTCGCCCCGCTACCTGTTGCAGCCGACTATGTATAGCGGGATGACAGCCTGCTGGTTCCATCGTGGACATCATCTGCTTGGCCTCCTCTACACGGGCCCTGCAGGTAAGACATGTGGACATGGCTTAATCTTGTGGCAGAGTCTAAAATTACATCAGGAAGAGAGTGAAATGTATTAAGTTACAGGATCGTGCATGGATGCCAGCTCACGACACAGTTGCGAGCAAGACATGCCGGATCCATCGGTCTTGCAAGCCGGACCAGGTGATGATGAGGATGGCCAGGCCGCCGACGAGCGTCGTGACCACCAGGGCTAGAGCCGGCGTCGGCGTTGCCACGCCAAATTTGCAACAAAAACGCGTCGAAACAGGCAGAGCGCTGTCAGCCGTTGTCACCTATGCAGCAGAGCAAAGCCACATAACACATTTATATCCATGGGCGCGTACCTCGACGAAGCCCTTGCCGGTGGACACCTCGGCGACGACTATCGCGGCGAAGCTTATCATGGGCGTGTACCTCGACGAAGCTCTCTGCCCACACATCAATGACATTGCCTACCGGCTTGTTTCTTTGCTCGCACCTCACGGACAGAGATGGCGCGGCCCTGGAGCCGGTGATATTGGAGAGGATAAGGTCGTGTGCAAGCTTGTACCCTCTCTGGCCACGACTGTCTCAGTTCATGATGGCGGCTTCCGGGAGACCGGTTATGCATGGCATATTCTAGGTTGGACGACGCTTCTCCTTCGCCTTGTAGAGGCTAGATTGGCCACGCCGCGGATTGGCGGCTGGCATACGGCGATGTTGAACTGTAAGATCCGTCCGGGCTTGGCATCAGATGAGATTGCCAGGGTCTCGACGAAGATCTGCCGCTCCCGATGGTCGTGGGTTAGGGTTGGTATCGTGGGTTAGGGTTGGTGTTTGGCAGTTTTCATTGTGGTTGACCTCACGTTGGGGTTGCCCTTATATGGAATTGGATCGATCGGTGTCGGTTCTTATCAAAGCGTGGTTAGGTATGACAACTCTGATCCGGTTTGTTTCACATTGAAAGAGTTTTTTCTTCTATTCTGGTCGGTGCGGACGGCCCAAGCGTTTTTTCCCAATCGGCACAACGACTCAAGTTTATTTTTTCTGATCAGCACCTGGTGATCGGCACGGACAGAGGGCGTATTTTGGACTTACCGGTGGCGTTGTTAGTAATATACGGTTTGGTGGGAGGGCAAACCTGTCTAAAAAAGAGTTGGACCGGAAGAAACAATCCGTCCTTTATTATTATATAGATATATATATATAGAAATATCAATATTTGTTATAAAAAAAGAAAATTATCAATATTACAGGCTTTTCAACAATTCCTTTTTGCATGAAATGTTTTATATAGCGTAAAATGAGTGGAAACATCGCTTCCAACACAAATGAACTGTCACTTTCATCTCAAATTAACTAAACACATTTAACTCAAATAAACTACTCCCTCCGACCCATATTAGTTGACTTGGATTTGTCTAGATTCGGATGTATCTAGACATGTTTTAGTGCTAGATACATCCGAATCTAGACAAATTTGAGTCAAGTAATATGGGCCGGAGGGAGTATCATTTTCGTCACGAATGATGATACTAGCAAGGTGTTGGTGACATAATTACAAGCCTATTTTGAACAAGAGCTTTCAATAGCTCCGAATGCACACTTTACTGTTGGTACTTACTCCTTCTGTATTGAAATATAAGATGTTTTACTTAAAAAAAACACATGTATCTAAACGTCTTTTTATGTTCATTCATTTTGCTCTGAACCTATAACCCAAAAGGCGTTTAGATACATGTGTTTTAAAAAGCCTAAACAATCTTATAATTTGGAACAGATGGAGCACTACATAAGTACTACTACATCTCTTGAAAAATATAGCATATATAAATTAGTTGTTTTTGCGAAAAATATAGTATAAATTTAGTTGTCAGTCAAATCTCTTACTAAGTTTAACTAAACATATGGTCCATATAGAAGCACCGAAGCCAATATGAACAAATATAATGTTATTTTCTATAAAGACTTTATTATTTAAAGAGTTTTAAGCATTATATCTGGCTTCTGTATAAATAAAATGCACACAGCCGACACGAGTCCATAAGTAAACCCGAAAAAATAGACGAACTATATATCATAATGAGAAATTATAAAGACACCTAAAGAGATGGAGACCCAATCCAAAGATCATGCTGGCACGTTCAACCATGTTAGGATAAAAGTCTCTCACCATGTTCTCAAATCATGTAGATGCCTCCAAAAAATGGGTCTCAATGCTCCACATGATATAGAGATGGCCATGAACGGTCTGTACTAGTGCACCTGTAGATAACATGTAAGAGAGATTTTCATATCATTAAACACTTTATTATTTCTACATAACCAAACTGATCAAATAATGACAAAGGGCTCCCACACTAAGAAGAATTCTATACTTGTGGTCTATGCCATGTAATCAATTTACGAAGATATTGGTGACACTACGTGGTGGGTATAAGTTAGAAGCTACTTGAATGATTGACCATAGAGCAAACTTACATTGGAAGAACAAATGTTTGATTGTCTTATCTTGGTGCCAAAAACACAAGTTAAACTTCTATGCCAGTTCCTCCTAAGAAGGTTATCTTTTGTAAGAATAACTCCACGATGAAAATATCAAGCAAATACTTCAATACTTAGTGAAATTTTCATCTTCTAAATTTTCCTATTACAGGAGCATCAGGTTGAACCAATGTCTTATACGTGGAATCAACAGAGAATTCACCATTCTCGTGAAGATTACACTATGAAAATATATTTTAGGTTCAATCTACGTATATCGATCTGATACTGTAAAAAGATTTGTTATTTTTCCTATATAAACAAGTTTTGAATTATTAACTTTTAACTAGTTTATTTGTACATCTTATGTTTTAGAATAGATGGAGTAGTATATCTCCCTAGCACGCTTCCATGCTGCGCTCGAATTTTTTTTTTTGAAAATGGGCGCTTTATTATTATCCATAATGTTTACATCCGGTCTCTGTATAGGTAGGATGCACACAGCCGATCAAACTAAGAGAAAGTAACCAGAACAAAAGTATCAACATTACAAAAAAATAATAAAAAATGACGGTACACGTTGGTCTAAGGCATGTCTATCCGCAGGTCACGCTGTCATCCATGTCGGGAGAAAATATCCCTCGCCGTGGCCTCCAATCGCGTACACCCCGCCGCAAATAAGTCGTGAAACTCCATACGTTGGAGAGTAGTCCATGATCGTAGGATAGCCGTGACACGATAAATCACCTGAAGAGAAGAAGACACAATGTTATTAAAAATCTTGTCATTTCTATATAGCCAAAACGACCAAATAATGGCAAGCGCTCCCAGCCTAAATAAAGTCCCATATTTATCGTGTATCCCGTGCAACCAATTACCAAATATATTGGTAACCAAACGTGGAGGAGATAAACCAGAGGCTACATGGATGATTGACCATATAGTACGAGCAAATTTGCACTGGAAGAATAAATGCCGAATTATCTCATTATGATAACAAAAAACATATTGTGTACTTCCTTGCCAATTCCTCTTAATAAGATTATCCTTTATGAGAATGACCCCTTTACGAAGGTACCAAGAGAAAATCTTCGTTTTAAGTGGTATTTTCATGTTCCAAATTTTAGAATTATCAACCGCTGGAATATCCGGTTGGATCAATGCTCTATATAATGAGTCAACCGAAAATTTACCACTCTTCAGTAGTTTCCATTTGAACTCATCCGTCTCCTCAGACAACTGTATTGTGGATAATCGTAAGAGAAGATTATTCCATGATACGAGTCTAGGACCTAAGAGACTTCGTCTGAAAGACACATTAGGAGGATCAGATCCCAATACTGTCGAGAGGGTATCTCCTTTGTGCCTAACAATCGAGTATAGAGCTGGGTATTATTCACGAAGAGAAGTTTGGCCAAGCCATTTATCTTCCCAGAACCTAACCTGTGATCCATCCTTAATATTGAAAACACCAAAGCGGAAGAAATGTTTTTTGGACGCCATTAGTCCAGCCCAAAAATGTGAATCACCGGGTTTGCAAACCACTTGAGACACAGCTTTGGAGCCAACATATTTCCTCCATAGAATGGTTTGCCAAACACCATCTTCTGATAGAAGTTTGAAAAGCCATTTACCAAGAAGCGCGGTGTTTTTGACTTGCAACCCCAGTCCACCATATTCTTTTGGTCGGCAAAGCACATTCCATCTGGTCAGTCGATATTTCTTTTTTTACTATCCTCTTGCCAAAAGAATCTTGATCGGAAATAATCCACTTTCTTCAAGACACCTTTCGGCAGTTGGAAAAACGAGATCATATATAATACCATGTTGGTGAGTACTGAGTTTATGAGGACCAGTCTTCCACCAAGGGATAGCAATTTACATTTCCAACTATTAAGGCGATTTTGGAGTCTTTCCTCAACGATTTTCCATTCAGCAATCGTGAGACGCCGATAGTGGATCGGTATACCCAGATAGTTGATTGGAAATTGCCCCTGACTGCGCTCGAACATGTGGGCATTCTCTCCCCGTCTCCTAACTACAGTAGTTGAGCGGCTCCTCCGTGTCTCCGGGCCAAACCGAGGTCGCTCCCGTCGGTGCTGCAGTCGGAGTTGGCTAAGGGGAAGCGTCGGTCTCCATAGTGTGTATATTGGTGTATGGGTGGCTGAGCCAGGCCCATGAGAAGGAGTGTGAGGGTGTGTTTGGCCTTTCCGGGCCTCTTAGAATTCCTATTTTAGTTTTTTTACTATACTTGGTCGAGAGAGTATGAGACAGAGGAGCGGGAGGCAGAGACAGAGACATTAGAGTGAGAGAGTAGGAGGGAGTTATTGACGCACTTCCTGCCCTTGCAACCGTTGGGTGGTTCCAGCCCAATTTGCGCTCAAATGGGACAGGCTCCATGAAAACGGTTGATTCAAGCGTTCTGTCCTTGCAACTGTTGGATGGTTCCAGCCCACTTTGCGCTCAACTGGGACAGGCTCCATGAAAACGGTTGATTCAAGCGTTGTTCACGTGGCTATCTCTTGACTGTTTTAGGAATCGCGCCGGCTTGGACCTCCTGCAGGCTGCAGGCTGCAGACTACCAAAAAGGCCCCTCTAAGCTAATATAGTACTTGGTCGACCAAGAACTAGCAAATTCGTATATGAAAAATGACAATAACAAATTAACAAGCCGAAACAGAGCGCACGACTTTCCACTTTCGAGAGCTCCAACCCTGAGGCCGGCCTGAGTCAACTTCGTCTTGGATCTTGCCGTACGTACATGAAGGTGACGTAAAGAATGGAACAGAGGTTCGCGGCTCGGCGTGGCACCAGATACGACACTCGCCTGCATCGAGACTAATGAAATGTAGTACTACATGGACGCACTTGGATTGACCTTGCTTCGCGCGCATATGGTCTCATATGGAGTAGTAGTACTCGCCCTCTTCCTCGGGGGCCATGCCTCGATAGGAGACTTAAGTAGTAACACAGATTCACTGCCTCTCTTCACACGACGGCGCCATGATCAGCCACTCGGTCTCGTTCCTCCTCGGGGCCCTTCTCCCCACCCTCCTGCTCTTCTTCCTCGCGTCCGACAGGGTCGGCGAGCAGCTATCAGGCATATCGAGGTTGGCGAACGGATCAGTTCATCAGCTGAATGGCCATGCCAACGGCTCAACCGATAATGGTTCAGCTGCCGAAAAGGTACGTACGTACGTGCAGTGCAGTGGTGTGTTGCCGAAAATTTACCATTAGCATGGCCACATTGACATGTGCGCAGGAGGAGATGTTCCCGGGGCTGGCGGACCTGCTGCCGAAGGTGGCGACCGACGACGGCACGGTGATCATCACGTCAGTGAACGAGGCTTGGGCGGCGCCAGGGTCGCTGCTGGACCTCTTCCGCGGGAGCTTCCGGGACGGCGTGGCCATCGCACACCTCCTCAACCACACCCTCATCGTCGCCGCCGACCCCGGCGCCATGGCGCGCTGCGAGGCCGTGCACCCGCACTGCTACCTCCTCGAGGTCACGGCCGCCAACGTCAGCTCCGCCAGCCGCTTCATGAGCAAGAGCTTCCTCGAGCTCGTGTGGACCAAGCTCTCCCTCCAGCAGCGAGTCCTGCAGCTCGGCTACAACTATCTCTACACTGTATGCTAGCTAGCTGCATATCTCCAAGCCTCTAGATTATCATTTTTCATTCATATTTCAAAGAGTTGTTATGCTCATCAGTTACTATACTGTTTCCACGCAGGATGTGGATGTTATGTGGTTCCGGGACCCGTTCCGGCACATCAACCTCTACGCCGACATGGCCATCTCCACCGATTTCTTCAGCGGCGACCCGGACGACGCCGTGAAGAACGCGCCCAACACCGGCTTCTACTACGTCAAGTCGACGAACCGGACGGTGGAGATGCTGAGGCGCTGGAGCGCTGCGAGGACGCGGTCCCGGCGGGGCGGCCCGACCAACGACCAGGGGGTCTTCAATGAGATCAAGGCCGACCTCGTCGCCGGCGAGCTGCAGATCAGGCTAGTGTTCCTCGATACGGTCTTCTTCGACGGCTTCTGCCGGTTCCACGGTGTGATGGACAAGGTCTGCACGATGCACGCCAACTGCTGCATCGGGCTAGAGACCAAGGTGCACGACCTCAGGAACGTGGTCGCCGACTGGAAGAACTACTCGAGACTGACACCACCGGAGAAGCAGATGGGTAGCAGCGAGGTCAAGTGGAGGTACCCTGCCAAGTGCCACGAGTCGATTAAACCACTTCTAGGGCCTCTCCATTGACATCGATATCATCTCATCTCTGGTATCTTTCGTAAAGTAAAGACATCTGTTGTGATCATGTGGCAGAACAAATTAAAAAGAAGATGGGAAGTTTTTTTACTCGCTCTGTTTCATAATGTATATATGGGTGAAATGTCAAGGGGCACAAAATTATCTATTTTCATGTTCACAATCTACATCTTTGTGTGTGTGTGTGTGTGTGTTGTGGTGGTGGTGGGGGATGGGCGCTTTATTAGTCACAATCTACATCTACACAACAAAAGTAAGCAGAGTCGAAAAAGAAGCTTGTTAGCTTTTTTTACACCTATATACCAAGGCTAGGAACACGCTGACTACAACAACTAAATGTAGAGGACAAATATTTTAAGAAAAATATGGATGTAAATCTATTTTCCAATTGATAAATAAGTAAATGGACCAACACACCCTTTCATAAACTCAAATGTGAAAAACATTACCCCCTCTGACCCATATTTTGAAAAAAAAGAATAATACCCCCTTCCGACCCATAGTTCAGTACAATGTTATACTAAATCAGCGACAACTTTTTCGTGAAAACGCGAAAAGCTTTGTGTTTCGATTCATTGATAGGAAAAAATAAAGTTCTGTACAGCACCGGCTCAAGAGAGCCAACACCCTTACAACTCAACCCACTTCGTCTACTAGACCGTCGGCAGCAGGGCGCGAAGGCCATCTGCGCCGTCGTTAGCCCAATCATGAGCCGCGGATCGAATTGTAATGAGAAGGGTACCCACATTCGGTGACGCATTGTCAAAAACGACCGTGTTGCGTTGCTTCCAAATCCACCAGACCGTCAGCATGATTAGCGAAGACGTCCCCTTGCGTAGAGCCCGATGAGTGGATGACGAAGCCTATAGCCACCAGTTCACGAAGTCCCCTTCCCCATCTGGTGGTGTGACCGTGGATCGAATCCACGACAAGACTTCATGCCAGATTGCCTTGGAGAAGGGGCAACCTATCAGGAAGTGAGTCATGGTCTCATCTACCTGGTCACAAAGTGGGCAGCGTGGAGGGTGAGAAAGCCCCCGCCTCGCAAGCCGCACAGCCGTCCAGCAGTGGTCTTGACATGCCAGCCAAACGAAGAACTTGACCTTGGGTGGTGCCCAGGTGCGCCAGTTCACCTGCCAAGACCTCGAAGCGATGGATCCCTGGAAGAGGAACTCGTAACAAGACTTAGCAGAGTATGTAGGGGTTCCACGCATGAAAACAATAAATTTTTACCCTAACGCCCCTGAACCCCTGATGTTGTCGGGACCTATCTAGTAGTAATACAGTAATGGGTGGGGCTTTTCGCAAACTTACCCTTGAAGACCGAAAAGTGTTATCAACGCTCAGGAGAGCGTGGTTGATGTAGACGAGCCGAAGCCGACCTCAAGGTCGTGATAAAATCCTTGCGCTCATGTGGCTCCAACGACTTGAGTGCCTCAAGTGTGACACCTCGCGGGGATTTACACACGTCCGGTACCTGACGATGACTCCCGCTTCCCCGATCCAGCAGCAGTTGCGGAAGTAGAGCTCCTGGATCCGAATCCCGCAGCACGACGGCGCTCCACGGTGAAGATATCTCTCGTTCGCGCAGTCCGAACTTGGGACCACAGTCAAGAGAGAGAGAGAGAGAATATCAATTGTAGGTCTCCCCAAAAGTAAGGAAACCTTTATTGAATATTGTGTGTGTTTATCTGCCCAAATACCCCTACTATATATAAGGGGAGGTAGACCTGGGGCGGGACTAAATGAGAGGGGGAGGGGGGCAGCCGCCGGCCAGCCCTAGTGGGCACTGCGGGGGGGGGGGGGAGGGGGGCTTGGCCCAGCCGGCCACCCCCTTGCCCCTTCTCCCCTCTTGCCTTTTCCTAATGGGCCCTCTTCCCTCGGGAATTGGCCCATTAAGCCTTTTGACCTTTAAATTGATTTTCTCTTTTACTAAATAATTATGAATAAATGATTAAATCAATATTTAACATTCATTCATATATTATTCAATCTCCATGGCTATGGAACACCTTCCACCTCCACTTCGGAGATCCTCCGGATTTACCAAAACCCTTCCAGTTTTCTCTCTACTATTCTTCAGCGATTCTTCCGATCCTATAAACACTCTCTAAGCATCATCAAACCCTTAAGTGTGATACCCTATAGTTTGGGAACACTCCAGACATGGTCGGGAGACTCCCGGACCAATGATCAATAGAGGGACCTAGATGGCCATGTGACCCCTGTGCGTTCCACGAAGATCTTTTGTCGTTTGAACCGGAACGGTCGTGTCTTATTCCCTTTGTATCTCGATACTTGCATTGCCCGAGATCTGATCAATGACATCACCATGTCGTGTTCGATCTCGTTACCGAACAATGCTACCCGACTCGTTCCGATAAGTGATATCCCTGTGATCAAATCACACGCTGTGCGGCTATTGGATATAACTTCTTCGAGTGGGCCCTTGAGTATATTCCCGTCATGTGGACGGACAAATCTCGCTCTTGACATATATTGCCTCTACGGTTTCCTCCGAGTACCTGAACACACCTTTATAACCACTGTATTACCAAGTGGTGCTTGATGCTATCTAAGCACTCTCGGGAGACAGTGATTGATATAGCCTCACGGTCTAAGGAATAGTCTACGAGGATCCATTTCTAATCATCGTAACTTGAACTTCGTGACATGATCGGGTCACGATGTTTAGGTTGGGTATTGGTTCATCATCTCATTCACAGAATGAGTTGACTCCATTTCCAACTGGCATAAATGCCACATGATCAGGAAACTTGATCATCTGTTGACCAATGAACCAGTGACTAGAGTTTCATTGGGAACCCCTGGTTGTTTATATATCACACGTGTATTGATGTTTCCACTCAATACAGTTATAGAATGATATAAAACTTAATCATAAACTTTATGAAATATGATAATAGTCTGTATTACTATTTGTCTCTAGGGCATATTTCCAACAGTCTCCCACTTGCACTAGAGTACAAATAAACTAGATGCATTTGTTCTTAATTGTTGGCACCATATATCCGGTACCCTGAACATGCTTGCTCATGGAAGAGGTTGAGTCTTGGGTCTATACTTTACAGTCCCAAATCCTTTGCAACTTACTAATGTCACCTTGATTGACATTAATACTTTATCATCACATGATAACATCTATGTGTATGCATCATCGCTATGGCAGCAGAACGAGGTCTGATTCCAGGAGTCTACAGTGAATTTAGATCAACCTCGAGGGCTTTCTAATGGGCATTGTGCCTTGGGACACATCATTCTATGTTAAAAGCGAACTAGCCTTGCCATAACATTATACAACACTTTAGACGGTACCCTTATCTATTATTATTATAAATGTATTCATCGAAACACTAGTGCACTCTTTGCAGCTGTCGATGTTTTTGTTCACCTCGCTTCCTACTTGACTCTAATCGGTATTATGGGAGTTTCCAACATATTCCCTTATAACATAACCCTTTATGTTTTAAGATATGTCATCCTTTATGGATTTGGAAAATATGTCTATAGTTCTCTATTATACACTATGGACAAACTTAGCTCAACGTTCTGTGATTCAAACTTAATCACTTTTAAACGTTCCTTATTGGATCATATATTATGTTAAGTTACCATCATGGTTTTCTAAGATAGAACCTATGTCTCAACATAGTGGATGATGATCATCCTTTTCTTTCTTTCAACCATTGATGTTAAACTTAATACTATTCCTAATTTGAGTTATTAAGGACTAGTTCCTTAATTAACTTCTATTCTGAAACCCTTTTCAGAATCCCTTAAGGAATATTACATAATATCATAATACACTTATTATCAACTTCTCACCTTATAAATCATTAGTTATCGGTAATTGCGCTTTTATTCTTAACACACTTAACGATCACTCCTATAAGTTCCCACTCAAAATATGTTCCTAACATATTTGGGTATGAGTCACTACTCTTACTCAAACTATGTTCCTAATATTTGAATTTGAAACTTATAGTGCTCCCACTCAAAAATATGTCATTCACATATTGTTTTAGGAAGACTTTCATAGCTCCCACTCAATTTCATGCAAATTGCATATCCACTCTCTATTTTGAATGATTTCAAAATCCTTTGATCAAATATCAAACTTGGAGATTCACTATGAGATACTAGTACTTTTACTAGTTTTAAATCCACTAGACATTTAGCACACTTGAATCAAATTCATTTGAATTCGTCCAATACTTGAAAAATTGTGCTTTTGTCATTCACCCCCTTTTTCCACTATGGCTTTGCAGTCATTTGGGAAAATTCAAGTAACCCCTTTTACTTGTGAGATTCAACAACGAATTGCTTTCTAATCTCAAGGGAATTTTGCTTCTAGGATTTCTCATAATTTTAGTTTACCATTACTTCCTTAGTAGTTCTTAGGTGTGTCATATTCCGGTAATCATGACAAATGATTCATAAATGTCTCCATACAAGATATGGGTTACATTTTGAATCCTACTTCATGTAGTGAAAACACCAGTGGGGAAAACATAATGATCATTATCATTGATTCTTTCCTTCGTGAAGAGAATCGTTCAGGAATCTTTTCCGTTGCGCTTCTCAACACTCTGATGCAGGGTTTTGAAACCTCATCATGTTTTTCACCATCTTCCATTTGCTTCATAATCGAGAAATATCACTGAATGCGAACTTTCTCGAAAATGTACCAAAATCCAAACAATACTAGTTTTGCTTCTCTTTTGGTTTTAGCTATGGATTTCGTATTCAAAGTTTCCAATGAATACTCTACAAGGACTTATTCTCTATTGTTTTGGTTATATCGAATAACCCCAAAACTTTTACGACGATCCATACCAGATATGGAGCCGCTTTCACGAATTCAAATGGTTCACTATATGTTCTAATTGAGTGCTAACTATTTCTAACTAATGGTCTCTACATCTACACTACAACAATTTATTTGGCGCCATCTATTCACCCATTTTGATATCTAATATCACATTGTGATGCTTTGCATTTTGAAATTTCAAAACACTTTGCATTCCACAATTTTTTTATGCCATTCTTATAAAGTTGAATTTCATTACTATTGATCAAATCGTAGTAATTAGATTCTCTTTTATATTTATACCCGTTGTTAATAAAACACTTTGATCATATCAAATAATTTCATCTTCATGTTTCCTTTGGTAAACTTCTTTACACATTTAAACAATCATATAATGATAATTACCATTTTGTTAGAACACAATACATCGAATATGTATTTCCTTTTAACAATTCATTAAAACACTTTGTATTCAAGTAATACACGGTGTTCAAGTTATTTTGCCAAACTTAGGCATGATTTATATGTGACAAGAAATCAAATGTCTTTCACATCTTATCACATAACTTTTGAATTCAAACAATGGTTTCATTCATTAATGAACATATCATTAAGTTGGGTATTTTAAAGGCATTTCAATATTTTACGAATGTTCATGCATTATCAATTAGTTTCAAAACAAGGATAATTCACACGTAATCAAACAAGATATGAACACAAATAGAAATCATTCATAAAAGTTGAACAACTGTTGTTACAAGCTCATGTGAATAACCGTCTCACTAAGTGTGAGACACACTAAAGAAGTTCATAATCTTTTGATTACAATAATCATCCTAAACATAAACTAAGTGATAAATGTCGAGGGAGAGTGTCGTTGGCCATCATCATCATGCTTGCCATCAACACGCAACATCACCTCCTCTCAAGTAAGCACCTCTCATGCAGAAGGACCCGTTTTCAGTAAAACAAAACAAGTATCAAATATACTTAACACTGCAAATGTGTTTGCAAGATTATAATATTTATAAAATTGTATATCAAATATATACCTTTGTCATTGATGACCTCAGCGACAATAGGTTCAACCATCACATTCCTGAGATGTGATATGAACCTGTGGAAATCCAGTGATTCCGCGTCGCCTCTCATAATGCAAATCCTAACTTGTGCTTGGTAGCTTGCTAGGAGCGACCGCAACACAACGCCATTTGCAAAATATCCCGTCATCTAACTATCCAGGAAGTATGTGGGCCTCATGTACGCATCATGCATGCGCTCCAAGTGGTCGTCAAGCGATGAGTTCTCCTCCATCTTAATGGAGAGGAAGTCTCCCATCAGCTCATGCTCCCATATGCGTGCTTGTTCCACGAAATGTGTCCTAAGCTGTAGCATTACCATACGAGGGTTGACATTACCCACGACATGCCACAGCTCGTCCACCATTCCGAAACGCATTGTAACTGAAATGAAGGAGGCCATCTCCCGACAGTGATAGCGGTCTTACCGCTGCTCTGGGGTCTCTAGGTTAATGGGCTGATCCAAATCCATCTCGTCGAGTATGTAGTTGACCATGTCATTCTCGCTAAGGAGAACATGGTGACGCGCAACCCACATAGATAAGTTTGATCCGTCTAGCCTGAGCTTATGTCCTTCTAACCAATCAATCGTGAACAGGAAAGGTGGCATCAGGGAGAACCTTTTGTACATTTATAATTGCAAAAGGAATTTAGACTAAGTTTATAATTAAATGAGTTAATAATAACTCCACTCAGAAACACCTATCCCATGAAGGGTTCCTAGTGATAACATGGCCCCTTTTCCCCACATCTCCCCCGATCGTCATGGCCATCAATGTGGGAGCTAGGGTGGATGCCTACGCGTCGGTCATATCATTCATGCGACTCGTGCTCGATCTTTCGACCATCCGTGTTCCAAGGCCATGTCTGCACATGCTAGGCTCGCCAACTCAACCTTAGTGTATTCGCTGTGCAACATGGCTTACACCCACTATATGCGAACATAGATATGTCTGACACCCGCTCACCGTGGATCGCCTCATACCGAAGAACTTTCTTGGTGGTGCACACTAAGGGGGAACGCAATCATTGGTAATTTTAACAGGGATCATCTTATTAGGCTACCATCGAGTATCTAATACTAGCACACAATAAGATATACAAACAATAACATTGAATGTGAATGCGATGTGATATGGTCCTTCACGTCGTGATCTCCATCCATCGTCACCGGATTCCGGTGCCAAGGTTCCGGCGCCGTAGACACCAGGGTACCAGTGTCATTCCGGCGTGGTAGTCCGTCACCTCCGTGACTATGTACTACTACGTAACATAAGATAATCACTTTACCTTTGCCACAACCATATCACAAAGCAACGCACCCTGCAAAACAAAGTTAGATGCCTCTACTTTATCTTTGCATTTTTTACGTGGCTGAATGGGCTTTCGCACAAGAACCGTTCTTACCTACGAACTTTCAGCACAACGCTGATCAAGTAGTTGTCTCTACTACACCCCTTTCGGAGCCCTCTATTGCAAATGGAATACCAATTAATGCGAGAGAGACAAACACCCCCCTAAGCCACTTTATACGGTACAAGCCGTATGTCAAGTGTGGACCAGTCTCGTGAATGAACGCGTAAAGTCGGTTGGGGACCGCTTCATCAAGCATTGCTGTGGTATACACAAGTACACATGGGAGGGTAACAACTAAAAGATCAACGCCCACACGCTACATCTCGTCTGTTCTACCCATACTAGCATTACTACGCATAGATCTAGCTCTGATACCACTGTAGGGGTTCCGTGCATGAAAACAATAAATTTTTACCCTACGCCCCTGAACCCCCAGATGTTGCCAGGACCTATCTATTAGTAATACAGTAATAGGAGGGGCTTTTCGCGAACTTACCCTTGAAGACCGAAATGTGTTGTCAACGCTCAGGAGAGCGTGGTTGATGTAGACGAGCCGAAGCCGACCTCAAGGTCGTGATGAAGTCCTTGCGCTCCTATGGATCCAACGACTTGAGTGCCTCAAGTGTGACACATCATGGGGAGTTACACACGTCCGGTGCCTGGCGATGACTCCAGCTTCCCCGATCCAACAGCAGTTGCAGAAGTAGAGCTCCTGGATCCGAATCCCGCAGTAACGGCGCCATGTGAAGATGTCTCCGTTTGTGATGCGAACTTGGGACCACGGCCACGAGAGAGAGAGAGAATATAAATTGGAGGTCTCCCCAAAAGTGAGGAAACCTTTATTAAATATTGTGTGTGTTTATCTGGCCAAATACCCCCACTATATATAGGGGGAGGTACTACCTCCCTCAAAGTTCCGGGGTGGGACTAAAGGAGAGGGAGAGGGGTCAGCCGCCGGCCGGCCCTAGTGGGCCCCGCGTGGGGGGCTTGGCCCAGCCGGCCACCCCTTGCCCCTTCTCCCCTCTTGCCTTTCCCTAATGGGCCCTCTTCCCTCCGGAATAGGCCCATTAAGCCTTTTGACCTTTAAATTGATTTTCTATTTTATTAAATAATTATGAATAAATGATTAAATCCATATTTAACATTCATTCATATATTATTCAATCTCCGTGTCTATGGAACACCTTCCACCTCCACTCCGGACATCCTTCGGATTTACCGAAACCCTTTCGGTTTTCTCTCTACTATTCTTTGGTGATTCTTCCGATCCTATAAACACTCTCTAAGCATCATAAAACCCTTAAGCGTGATACCCTACGGTTCACGAACACTCCAGACATGGTCAGGACACTCCCGGAGCAATGATCAATAGAGGGACCTAGATGGCCTTGTGACCCCTATGCGTTCCACGAAGATCTTTCGTCGTTTGAACCAGGACGGTCGTGTCTTATTCCCTTTGTATATCGATACTTGCATTACCCGAGATCTGATCAATGACATCACCATGTCGTGTTCGATCTTGTTACCAAACAATGCTACTTGACTCGTTCCGACAAGTGATATCCTTGTGATCAAATCACACGCTGCGCAACTATTGGATATAACTTCTTCGAGTGGGCCCTTGAGTATCTTTCCATCACGTGGATGGACAAATCCCGCTCTTAACATATATTGCCTCTACGGTTTCTTCTAAGTACCTGAACACACCTTTATAACCACTGTATTACCAAGTGGCGCTTGATGCTATCTAAGCACTCTCAGGAGATAGTGATTGATATAGCCTCACGGTCTAAGGAATAGTCTACGAGGATCCATTTCTAATCATCATAACTTGAACTTCGTGACATGATTGGGTCATGATGTTTAGGTTGGGTATTGGTTCATCATCTCATTCACAGAATGAGTTGACTCCATTTCCAACTGGCATAAATGCCACATGATCAGGAAACTTGATCATCTGTTGACCAATGAACCAGTGACTAGAGTTTCACTAGGAACCCCTGGTTGTTTATATATCACACATGTATTGATGTTTCCACTGAATACAGTTATAGCATGATATAAAACTTAATCATAAACTTTATGAAATATGATAATAGTCCTTATTACTATTTGTCTCTAGGGCATATTTCCAACAGAGTATTGGGCATCCGATGTCCACCGCCAGAGCAACGAGTCTGGCTCAGCAGTCAGACCTAAGTCACGAGTCTGTATCTAGAGTTGCACATAATGCCATAGAGCAAGCAGACTAAGTGCACCCTTGATGTCAATGATCCACCTGCGCTCCAGTAGCACCTCCTGAACCGTCGTGCGCTTCCTAGAGCGCTTGGGTATGTGTGTGAACAGTGTTGACGCCAACTCCACGATGATCTGCCCATCGAGCCACCGGTCGAGCCAGAACAACGTTGTGGCCCTGATGCCGACCCTCATCGCGGTGGAGGTGTTAAACGCCTGCAGCTCCTTCTCGGAGAAGTGCATGTCCAGGCTACGCCAAGGTTGCAGCTGGTCCGTCCGCATCCTCCAAATCCAGCGAGTGCAAAGGTTGATTGCGGCGCGGGCAAGGTCGGGGATCCCTAAGCCTCCCAAGTTCTTTGATTGGCTCACTCACTCTCAATTGATGTGGTAGTGGCCGCCCTTGTCCGCTCCCCTCCCAGCCCATAGGAAGCTCCATGCTATCTTATGGATCTTCCCGAGAGTTTGCTTGTTGAGACCCAACACGATGATCTGATGAAGAGGGATTGCCATGAGAACCGACTTGACTAGCATGAGGCACCCAACCTTCATCATCATGGTGGATTCCCAGGTTGGCAGCCTATTCGTGATGCTATCCACCAGGGGTTGGAGCACTGATGACCCACAAGTATAGGGGATTGCAACAGTCTTCGGGGGAAGTAAAACCCAATTTATTGATTTGACACAAGGGGAGCCAAAGAATATTTAAAAGCCTTAACAACTGAGTTGTCAATTCAGCTTCACCTGGAAATAGTCTTGCTCACAGCAATTTATCAGTAGCAACAGTTTTGTAGTAGCAATAGCAGTAGTAAAAGTAAAAACAATAGTAACAATTGAAGTAAACAGTAGGATTAAAGCGCGGTAGGCATAGGGATGGATGGATGGGCGTTGCATGGATAAGACAATTCATATAGCAATCAAGATATAGGGCAATTGCAGATAAATAAGATAAAGCATCCAAGTACTAAATAATCATAGGCATGTGTTCCATATATAGTCATACGTGCTCGTAATGAGAACTTACACAACATCTTTTGTCCTGCCAGCCCGTTTGCAGTGGGGCCTCAAGGGAACTACTGGCAATTAAGGTGCTCCTTTTAATAGAGCACCAGAGCAAAGAATTAACACTCCGTGAACACATGTAATCCTCATATCATAGTCATTCCCTCCGGTTATCCTGATTATTGTCACTTCGGGGCCTTTGGTTCCGGACAATAATATGTGTATACAACTTGCAGGTAAGATCACAAACAATACTATCATCCTGAATCAATAACATGTTCAGATCTGAAATCATGGCACTCGGGCCCTAGTGACAAGCATTAAGCATAACAAGTTGCAACAAAGTCAAAAAGCACTAATAATAGATACTAGGCACCATGCCCTAACAATCTGATGCCATTACATGAACAATCTCATCCAATCCCTACCATCCCCATAGCCTACAGTGGGGGATTACTCACTCATGGATGGGGGAATCATGGATGGTTGATGGAGAAGCGATGGTGATGATGATGGCGATGATCTCCTCCAATTCCCCGTCCTGGCAGGGTGCCAGAACAGAGTTTCTGGTTCCGAATCACGGTATCTGGTGGTGGCGGCACAGAGGAACTCTCTCTGGAAAAACGTCGACCCCCCCCTGAGTTTTTAGGTCAAGGGGCATCTTATAGGCGAAGAGGGAGGCCGAGGGGGTGCCCGAGGTGGCCACACCCCTCCCAGGCGCGACCTGGGCTAGCCCGTGCGACCAGGTGGTGTGGGCCCCTCGTGGCCCTCCTTCGTTTTGTCTTCTGGCTCCGTGAGTCTTCTGGTGAAATAGGTTTTTTGGCATATTTTCCGGGATTTTTCCTGATAGTTGATTTTCTGTACAAAAACTATACACCAAGGTAATTCTGCTAAAAATAGCGTCAATCCATGTTAGTTGTAGCCAAATCTCACAAGTTTAGAGGATAAATAATAGCAAAAGTGTTCGGGAAAGTAGATACGTTTTGGACGTAACAACTCCCCCAAGCTTAGCTTATTGCTTGTCCTCAAGCAATTCAGTTGAAAACTGAGTGCGATAAAAGAAACTTTCACGAACACATTTGCTTCATAAGATGTATATATTCTCAGCATATGATCAAATACTCAGGCAATTCATAATAAAGAGTATGCACATAAGTTTACTTAATAGTCATTGCAAGATATGAAGAGATTCCAACTGAAAAATAATAAGTAGCATGAAACATAAACATAAGCAACATTGCAATGCTCATAAAAAGGTATGATACAGTGGTATCTTGCTTGCCTTTTGATTGTAGAGGAAACATAAATGCCAAGGCACCTCTGAAGTTCAAGTGAAGACTTGAAGTAAAGATATCAAAGATGCAAGCATCAAAGTCATGACACAATTAACCAAGTTTTGAGACAAGCACATTATACTAAGAATAACAACTATGCTCTCAAGAAAGTGCTCATAGAATAAGTGGTGACTCAACAAGGAAGTGAAAAGGTTTTGAAAAGTTTGAAAGGCTTCCAAATGCTGAAAGTATGGTACTCATTAGCTTTGAGCTCTCATTGCCCCTATCATAAGCATCTTTAAATGGTTAAGGTGAAAGTGAGGTCCAATACGAGTTATATGCTTGACAGATCATAAACTGGAAATCTCATGTCCCTTGAGTACGAGGGCCGCTCCTCATGCTACTCAACTTTAGTTACCAGTAAGTTCTTGTCATAGTAAATACATGCGTATCATAGAGAACCGCCAACGGGGTACCCCTTGCACATGATATAGGATCTATCCCATAATCAAAATGACAAGGCAAGCAGACAATGAGCATCTCAGCAATCTTCTTATTTACCATGGGAAAATAGTGCTTTTCTCTCTCTTTCCTCTTTTCTCATCTTTTTTTCTTTCTTTTTCTCAATCTCTATCTCTTTTTTTATAAGAAGAATGCTTCATAGATTGCTCACTATGGTGATGCTGCAAGTTTCCACCATGATTAGGCATGGCTTAGGCTAGTGGCCAAGGCGTTTCTCTAACACACATACATAACTCCATGGACTTATAAGCTCCCCTTTTATTTCACACCGATGACATTCGTAAACAAAAGAGCCTGATATCAACTGGGTATATATTTACAGGTGTTGAAAGCGTTCCCCGTGACAACATGGTTCTGCTAATCCCTAACCTATAATTTGCAAGCATATAACTTCCATGGACAGTCACAATAGTTCAGGTTTATTAAGTGCAAGAAATAAAGTGTGCCATCAAGTTTGTGAGAGCTTTACTAACTAACTTTCTCAAAACAAGCAAACATTTTATTCGGAAGAAAACAAGGCATACTGAAATATGCACAGAATAGTAAATGATGCTAATAGGTAGGTATGGTGGACACTTTTGGCAATATTGGTTTTGGGGAGTTGGAAACACGATAGAGCTCATACTCAGAGCAAGTGAAGGCCAGCAATAGAAATGGAGCGACAAACGAGAGAGCAATAACTGTCATAATCATGCTTGCAACAAAACAGGACTAATTATGGCATGAAGGTGATTCAATAACCCTGAGGCAAAATAATTCATCGAGGCTTAACTTATTATTCTTTCAGTCATATGCATGCGTGAGCATGTGCCAAGTCGATTCAAATGAAACATTTAGAGGGGGATACCACAATGTCATACCAAGTTATGAATAGAACAATGCAAGCAAACATTCATATGACATGCTACAAACCATTAGCAAGCTGGAGCTAATCATAAGAAAGAAAGAACTACTAAGCATCCATAAATAACATACACCTTACATGAATAGACTAAGCATGCCCATAATGATGAGTATATGTACAAAAATGAAAACAAATAGAGTTCATTACCAGCCTCTTACCACACCTCAAGTTGTCATTAATCTTCATTATTGCCCTTCACTTGTGTGGCTTGAATAATAACATGAAACCAAACTCCACTGAGGACTGCTGAACCCTGCAACGAACTTCACAAAACCAAAGAAGAACAGAAAATATTTTTGGTGTTTTTGATTTTTAAAGGCAAGAACAAAAAGGAAGATCAAGCAAAGCGAAATCTTTTTGGGGTTTTCGAATAATTAAGACAAAGCTAAAAGAAAAAGGCAAACCAAGGCAAAAAAGATAAATAAGCAAGCAAATAGAAATAATGAAAATATTTTTGGTCTTTTTGTGTTTTGGAAAGAAGAAATAAAGCAAGAACAAAGACTAAAAAGAAAACGAAACATGGATATACAAAGTACCGACTGAACATGATATGTAGATGAGTGTGATGTCGGTATCCCCCCCAAGCTTAGGATTTTGGCCTAAGTGGGTATCAATCCCAAGCTGGCCAGGAAGGAGCGCCTCCATAATATGGCGAGGAAGTGCCTTCATCCTGATATGAACTCGAGGATGCGCCAGCGTAGTGCGCAGAGTAGTCGTAAGAGGGCACATCCCCATGGTGTTGCCTGTGGAAACCAAGCAAGCGGAGCTGCTCGTCCACCTCCTCCTTGGAACGCGACCATGGCATCCTGCAAATACTGAACAAAGTGGACTGTGGCAAAGGAATTTCCCTCTCGTCTCCGTTAGTAAACAACATCCTGTAAACTAAATTCTCGGTACTAGAGTCAGTAGTAACAAAATGATGTGTTTTCATAGCAGCAAGATCAAGCCTTTGTGGTGTCAACACAGTGTCATTAGGATCAACAGAAAGTTCTAAGACAGCAACCATGCGTGAGGAAATAATACCCCCATAAATGGGTCCTCTAGCAGCTAAGCGACGGGCAATGAGAGAACCCAGATTATACTTGGTATCATTATTAAGTGCAGCAGCAAGAAAGTCTAAATGATAATTAGAAATATTACTAGTGTTCTCCCTACCAAGAATGCTAGTGGCAAGATAATAAGAAAAATATCTAAGAGCTGGGAGTTGAATGTTTCTTATCTTCCCGCGCTGAGCTATGCGGTGATGGCTCAATGCACGACAGTCAGAAAAATGCTTGATGGCGGTGTTGATGTAGAGCTTGTTGGGAACCCCAAGAGGAAGGTATGATGAGCACAACAGCAAGTTTCCCTCAGTTATGAAACCAAGGTTTAATCGAACCCGGTAGCAAGGAAACACCCCAAAGGTGTTACTAGCTGAGCTTTGGCAGGGCGCACTACCGGTGCTAGTAGCAACGTGGAGACCTGCACAACACAACCACAGAACTTTGTCCCCAACTCGCGATGAGGTTGTCAATCTCACCGTGTTTTGCGGAAAACAAAGGATTAAACTTATCGAATGGAAAGAAGTAATAGTTTACAGAAAGTAAACACAAAGAAGTAAACAGTTGTAGATTGTATGTAAAGAAAAAGACCGGGATCCATAGTTCACTAGAGGTGGCTCTCCTTAAGATAGATAACATGCTGGGTGAGCAAATTACAGCGGGGTAATTGACAAACACCGAGAAAGAAATACATGCATATACTAATAATCTTGACTCCTTTGAGACTTGATTGGGCATTACAACATTATACATAGACCGCCATCCAACTGCATCTATGACTAATAATCCACCTTCAGGTTATCATCCGAACCCCCTCCAGTATTAAGTTGCAAGCAACAGATTATTGCTTTACGAACTACGTGTAAAGTAAACAATACGATTGTTCTATGAATAAAGGATTGTTGTTTTCTCCCTAGTAGCAACAGCACATCTAGTACCTTAGAGATTTATGTCACTTCCCCAGATTACCAGAGGCATGAACCCACTATCGAGCATAAATACTAACTCTTGGAGTTGCTAGCATCTACTTGGCCAAGATAGCTACTAACAACGGAAATCATGCAAGATCACAAATAACAAAGACATGATATAATCAATAATCAGTCTAAAATAGCATCTCAATATCCATCGGATCCCCGCAAACACAACATGCAAAATTACAAATAGATGATCTTGATCATGAACGGAGCTCACAAGATCTAAACATGAAAGCACAAAGGAGGAGAACCAGCCATCTAGCTACTACATGGATCCGTAGTCCAAGGATGAACTACTCATGCATCACACCGGAGGCTTGCATGGTGATGAAGAAGGCCTCCAGGGTGAATTCCCCTCTTCGGCAGGGTGCCGGGAAGAGCTTCAGATCCCTCCCGATCTAGGGATGGAGATGACGGTGGTTACAGACTCTTTCGTGGATTTTTGATCGGGCACTTAGGGTTTTCGTCCCGAGGACAATATATAGGTGGAAGGAGAGGCCGAGGGGGTGCCGGGAGCGGCCACACCACCCCCTGGCGTGGGCCAGGCCTGGCCACGCGGCTAGGTGGTGTGGTGGCCCTCTGGCCCCTCTCCGTCTCGTATTCTGGCACTTGATGACATCCGGAAAAATAGGCACTTTGGCTTTTCTCCCGTCCAATTCCGAGAATATTCATTTTCTGACTTTCCTGGAACCAAAAACAATGAGAAAAGCAGGCGGTAACTGTGGATCTTGTTAATAGGTTAGTCCAAGAAATCATATGAAAAGTACTCCAAAGTTGGAACAAAACACAAGAAAGTGGATAAAACCAAGCATGGAACATCAAAAATTATAGATACATTTGCAATGTATCATGCGGTCATCGTCATTTGTCACACTTCAGTAGAGCTCCAGCAAATCAGCGGGTCGACCTTGGATCTTCTTCACTGTCCCAGTCATGCCTATGCCTATAATGCTGCAAAATCTTTCCAATGGCATGGTAATAGGCATATTATAAATTTTGAACGAAACAGTTGACCGATAAGGGGTGTTAGTGAAAAAGAAACTTTCAACGAAAGTTTTGGTGAGCACGGCATATTGCTCACTCTCATCTTCCATGTAAGTGGTTAGACCAACCCTCTAAACAAGGAGTAAGAAATCATCAAGGATCCCTGCAGCTTGGAAAAAGGTAAAACAAGGGAAGATAGATGGGTGAGCATCTCCCTCATCTCCTTCAATGCCAAAGCGTGGTGCAATAAGATCTTCATTATATGATGGCCTAAATTGAGAAGTTGATCTCGAAGGCCTTGCCCTCCTGGGTGTGTCCCTCTCAAATACTTCTCCAAAAGTGTGGTTGTTCATCTCCTCTATTCTGAAATTTAAGCATCCATCATACAAGTGATCGCAAAGTGATTACAAAATGGAAGGAACTACTTATAGGGACTTGTAAGAGGCCTAAACATGCATCAAAACAATTTCTCTAAGAATTGAACAAGCTTACAAGCTCACATAACCTGTCACCTATAGTAGCAAAATACTGAAGATATAATCCACTAAACACAAATCTACTTGGACAAGCGAAGGAGTCACATACCAGAGAACAAATGCTCCAAATTTCAGCAGCAAAGATGGGCTGAGCAAGGAGATCGAAAAATCACGGGCAAGAATAGCAGGAACGCGAATTCGAGCAATGAACTGGTGTTTTCTCGGGAGAGAAAAAGGAGTAGTAGGAGGGAGAGTAGGTGGAGGGCCAGGGGTGGCCCACACCATGGCCAGGCGCGCCCCTGGGGTGGTCGCGCCACCATGTGGTGTGCCTGCCTGGTGGGCCCCCTTGGGTCACTCCAAGTACTTCTCTGCCTTTCTTATGACGTAAAAATTTAATATGAATTTTCTGGAATTTTTCGAGACACTTTATTTTTTAGCAATTTTCAGGTATTGATGAATAATTTTCCGGCAGAGAGATAATTTTGGAATGATGCAATAACAACTAAAATTTCAGAATTTCTAGGACACTCTAATATGCAAGCAACTAGCAAATAGAAAAGTAAACTAAGTGAAAGCAAAAATTAAAATGGATAAAATAAAAGTAAGCGAAGATAATCATGGTGAAAACATTGTTTTTGTTCATTAAAATCCCTTTGTTAACAAGGTTGATCAGGTCTTGTTACCAAAACAATTTTATATGAAACAAAACTTTGCATTTCACTAAATGATTATGTTACCTCAACCTTGATAGCAATGGTCCCAATCATAATAGTTTCATATTTTTCTCGTGGTATGGGTGAAGGAGTTATGCCCTAGAGGCAAATAATAAACTGTATTATTTGATGTGACTCCTATATGTTCATAATACGTTTCATACTATGCTATAACTATGTTAATACGAAAGATTAATACACGTCTGGTATGTAAACAAACCGTGTCTCTAGTTACCTCTAGCGAACTAGTTCATTGGTCATGAGGATGGTCTAAGTTTCAAGATCACGGGCATTTATGCCAATTGACAATGGGGTCATGTTATTAGTTGAATAACATGATAGACAAACATCCGACCGTTATATCTTGAATGAGATCTAGTTACAAAGTTCACCATTGATGATAAAACACAGAGAACCTCGCAACCTGATCCTTTGACTGTGAGGTAATGCAAATCACCATTCCGGAAGAAGCTTTGATGGTTATCAAGAATCATCTCGTAAAAGGGTGATCAAAAAGGTGCCACTCAGGTTTTCTGAAGGGATGCATTGAGGAGTACATATCAAGACCAGGATTTGTCTAGTCCATGTAACAGACAGATACATGTGGCCATCTCGGTGATGTTACATTAATGAAGCTTGCAAGCATGTGACTTTGTCACGGAATGCAACGACATGAGAATGAGTAAATAAGTTCATTGGTAACAAGACCAAACTAAGGTATGGGGATACCGAAGATCAAGTCTCGAATGAATTAGGTATCATATGACAAAGGGAACGGGAAACGACTATCTCACGGTTCGAGCGATTGTATTCGTGAAACGCAAGGGGGTCACATGGCCATCCAGGTCCCTCGGTTGATCATTGATGTGAGAGTAGTCTCAATCATGTCCGAAGTGTTCCCGAACCGAAGGATGTCATGCTTAAGGGTAGGGACGCTTAGGGTAGATGAGGTATCGTAGGAGAAATAGAGAAAGAGAAACCAGAATAATTCCGAGTAACATTCGATGGAGATCGGAAGGGGTCTGAAGGTGTTCCCGAGTGAAGGAATAATACAATATGTGAATTTGAATATTAATTGGAGAATTAATATTAAATATATATTTTATTTTATTATTAAAGGCATCATAATGCTAATGGGCCTCACCCGAAGGGAGGCCCAATAGGGCATGGCGCCTAGGGAGAGGGGGCCAGCCGGCCTAGGCTTGGTGGGTCACCCCAATGGGGACCACCTAGGGCCGGCGGCTGCCCCTAGGTGGCCGGTGGGTGTGGGGGTTAGTCCCACACTGCCTGGCCCTAGGGTGGTGCGCCCCCCTCCCACTATATATAGGGGTCTTCCCCCCCTTTGGAATCACCCCCATTCCCTCTCATTCTCTCTCTCATCCATTGAGGACTTCTCCGTAATATTGGGGAGGACCTCGTGGGTGAGTTCTCCACCTTCACACCACCGTCGTGTGATCTGCGATCCAACATCTACTTCTTCTGCTACTCGGCTGGATCGGAGTCCGGTTGACGTCTCCTACACCGGACGTGTGACGAACTTCGGAGGCATCACACTTGGGGTGCTGCTCGTCTTCATCAATATACGCCTTCCTGCGTAAGGCGTGCCTCGGTCTTCAAAGGTATGAATACTGTATCCCTTCTCCGTTACTTATGTCTACATAGTATAGATCCTAGTATTAGTGTTCGAGTAGATAGAAATTTTTTGGTTTCTGCTACTGAACCCTTCAGTGGTATCAGAGCGGGTCTATGGGTAGACATGTCGTACAGATAGAACACATAGCGATATGTGGGCATTGATTCTCTAGCTGCTACCCTCTTTAATGTTATTGTTCATATCGTGGCACTATTTGATGAAGCGGCCCCAACCGACCTCACGTGGTGATTCACGAGACTGGTCCACGAATCAAAGTGGCTTAGGGGGGTGTCTGTCTCTCTACAGTAGTTGATATGGCATTGACATTGGAGGGCCCTGAAAAATGGAAGAAGAACGGCAATCATTGAATCCATGTTGTGGCTTCATGTTCGTAGGCGGGAAGGGGTTCTACTGCGAAAGCCCTAAAGCTGCATAAAACTTGCAATAGATAATATAGAAGCGCCTATCTTTATTATTGCATAGGGGCAAGTATTATAACATGGCAATGACAAAGTTTATGAAACTTTCATTGAAGCTATTGATGATGATCATAATGTTATAACCATGTCATAACACTACTTTTGAAGTATTACTTATTATGCTGGTATACTTATATTATACGGTAGCATAATGAGATAATCTCTCATAGTATTCCATTTATCGTATTCCCCCTGTGTGTGCACCACCAAGAAAGTTCTTCGGTATGAGGCGCCCTGCGGTGAGTAGGGGTCAGACATATCTACGTTCACATACAGTGGGTGCAAGCCATGTTACACTACAGATATACACGAGTTAGAACTGGCAAGCCTAGCATGTGCAGACATGGCCTTGAAATACAAGAGACCGACAGGTCAAGCATGAATCACATAGTTGATGTGATCGACATTAGGGAATGTCAACCTTTGATACTGCACTGATGGCCGTGACGATCGGGGGAGGTGCAGGGGATTAGGATGATGTGATCACTGAACGAGTAGAGGGATGTTCGTTTGAGTGGGAGTTCTTTTGTTTTAAGTTCAAAAACATAATTAAAACTTGAACTCATTATTATGAACATGGTTTAAACACTTTGCAAATCCATTGTAGATGTCTCGCCCACCCACCTTCAACCTTAGCACTTTCCTCGAGAAGGACAAGCTGAAAACTGATGGAACCAACTTCACTGCATGGTTCCGCAATCTTAGGATCCTCCTAGTCCCCTATAAGTTGACTTATGTCATCGAGGCTGAGCTTCCGACTAAGCCTGCAGATTCCACCTCCCAGGATGAAAAGAATGTCTGGCAGTCCAAGGCGGACGATTTCTCCCTCATCCAAAGTGGAATGATCTATGACATAGAGCCAGAGCTTCAAAAGCTTTTTGAGAAGATGAATGCTTTTGAGATCATTGAGGATCTCAAGGTCGTCTTTGCTCCACAGGCCCGTGCAAAGAGGTATGATGCTTCCGAGCTCTTCTTCTCTGCTAGAATGGAAGAGCATAGCAGTATTAGTGAGCATGTGGTCAAAATGTCTGGCTACGTTAAGCGTTTGAATGCCCTGGATTGGAAAATCCTGGAGGAGCTCGCAATTGATAGGGTGCAACACTCGCTTCCCCTGGCTATAAGAGCTTTGTGATGAACTACAACATGCAAGTGATGACTAAGACCCTTGTTGAGGTGTTCACCATGCTCAAAACTACTAAGGTTGAAATCAAGAAGGAGCATATGGTGTTGATGGTAAATAAGACCACCAACTTCAAGAAGCTAGGGCAAAAGGGGAAACGCAAGGGTAAGAAGTCCAAGAGGGATGGCAAGATTGTTGCCAGTACCCTAAAGACTGCCAAACTTGGCCCTAAGCCCGGCACAACATGCTACTACTGCAAAGGGGATGGGCACTGGAAACGCAACTGCCCCAAGTACCTTGAAGACAAGCGAGCCGGCAAGATAGCCGACAAGGACAAAGGTATATATGATATACATGTTATTGATGTATTCCTTACAAGCGCCAGGAGTAACACCTGGGTATTTGATACCGGATCTGTTGCTCACATTTGTAACTCTCAGCAGGATCTGTAGAGTAGGAGGCGCCTGAGGAAGGACGAGGTGACAATGCGTGTCGGCAATGGTTCGAGAGTCGAAGTGATGGCCGTCGGCACCCTGATATGTTGCTAACGTATCCATAATTTTTGATGTTCCATGCTTGGTTTTATCTACTTTCTTATGTTTTGTCCACACTTTGGAGTACTTTTCATATGGTTTTTTGGACTAACCTATTAACAAGAGCCATAGTGCCAGTTGCCTGTTTTCTGCTGTTTTTGGTTCCAAAAAGTCAGAAAATGAATATTCTCGGAAGTGGACCAGACAAAAGCCAAAGTCGTTATTTTCCCGGAAGATTCATGGAGCCAGAAGGAGAGACGAAGGGGGGCCACTGGGTGGCCAAACCACCCCTAGGCGCGGGTCCCCCAGGTCGCGCCAGGACATGGTCTGGGCCCCCTGGCTACCCACCGGCCTTGCCTCTCTGTCTATAAGATGCCTCCCGATGCAAAAACCCTAAATCGTCAAGCCTCCAGCCACGAAAAGTTCCACAGCGCCGCCGCCACCGAAGGGGAGATTCGGGGGACAGAAAGTCTCTGTTCCGGCACCCTGCCAGGACAGGGAAGTGCCCCCAGAGCCATCTCCATCGACTCCACCGCCATCTCCATCACCATTGCTGATTCCCATGATAAGGAGGGAGTAGTTGTTCCTCTAGGCTAAGGGTTCTACTGGTAGCTATGTGTTTATCTCTCTCTATGCATGATCTTATTGAGATCGTGAGCTTGTAATCTATAGATCTACCTTGCTACTCAAGTGCTTTAATAGATCTCTACTCTCCCCATGTGTGTGAAGTTGAAAGTGTGCACACCATGGTGGTACTTAGGCTAGAGATTACAAATACTTGTTATGAGTTATATTTGGAGTTGGATATCTTTATGAAATTGTGGTGTTTGTTTGAACCATCTATAGCTCAAGGTGACAGTGTGGGGTCATCTAGATGGGAAAAGCGAACTTTGAGGAGTGCTTTTATAGCCCTACCATGGATTAGAGTGTCCAACCGGAGAATAGTTCAGAGTAGTATCATAAAGAGAAGATATTTATATGAGAGTGTTCACTAGTGAAAGTATGATCCCTAGGCCTTGTTTCTAAGCACTGAAACACCGTTTGCTATTTGATCTATTACATGTTTGCTTGCTTCCATCTTTATTTCAGTTTGACTTTAGACTCTTCCATGCCATAAAAGTATTTTTAGCACCGTTATCATATATCCATACCACTTGTATTTCACTACCTCTTCGCCGAACTAGTGCACCTATACACCTGGCAAGTGTATTGGGTGTGTTGGGGACACAAGAGACTTCTTGTATCTTGATTGCAGGGTTGCTTGAGAGGGGATACCTTTGACCACTTCCTCCCTGAGTTTGATAAACCTTGGGTGATCCACTTAAGGGAAAACTTGTTGCTGTTCTACAAACCTCTGCACTTGGAGGCCCAACAACTGTCTACAAGAATAGAAGTGCGTAGACATCAAGCTATTTTCTGGCGCCGTTGCCGAGGAGGTAAGGTAAAAGGTACTCACATCCTCTGGTGTGAGTGCTCAAAGATATTTCCTTTAGATTCTGCAATTTTGTCTTTTTGTTTCTTGTTTTCACTAGTTAGGCTTAATGGAAAACAACAACAAAATTAGAGAGCTTTATAGTATTTATCTTGAGTTAGGACATGAAGTGTTTGAAGAGAAAATTAAAAAACCTATGGAACTTTATTTGCATGCTAATAGCAATGTTGTTAGTGTGAATTCTTTGGACACCATTATTGCTAATTCTATGGAAAAGTCTAAGCTTGGGGAAGCTAGTTTTTATGAAAATAATCTTTTTAGTTCCCCAGCCTTGGAAGATAGCTATTCTATTGCTTATGATGATACCAAACCTCCAATGTATGATGATTACAATGATGAATATGATATTTTTAGTCCACCTACTATTGAGGAGAAAATTAATTATGATTACAATATGCCTCCTATATTTGATGATTATGGTGATGAAAATAATAATGATAGCTATTTTGTTGAATTTGCTCCCACCACAATTATTAAGAATGACTATGCTTATGTGGAGAGTAATAATCATTTTATGCATGTGGCTCATGATAAGAATGTCTTATGCGATAGTTATTGTTAATTTTATTCATGATGCTACTGAAAGTTATTATGGGAGAGGGAAACATGGTTTTATGCATCTCAATAATATTAAGTTTCCCCTCTTTATGTTGAAAATTTTGAAGTTGCACTTGTTTTGCTTTCCTATGCTTGTTGCTTTGTGCTTTCATGACTTGTTTCTTTACAAGATTATTTTGCATAGAAAGTGGGTTAGACTTAAATGTGTTTTGAATTTGCTTCTCGATGCTCTCTTTTACTTCAATTCATATTCCTTATGTGAGCATCTTCTCAAACTATCATGCCTAACTTAAAGACGTTAAATAAAAGTACTTATTGGGAGATAACCCAAAAGTTTTAGTTGAGTCTTGGAAGTTATTACTTCAGTAATAACCGCTCCTTATCCTTTTTATTTGCTTTTTGTGCCAAGAGTAACCTCTAATGTAAGAGAAGTAATGATTGGGAAAGTTGCTGCCCCGAAACATATTTCTGTGCTTCACCATAAAAATTCATGTAAAATATTTGTACGTTGTTTTGAGGCGTGAATTTTTGTGCTTCTGCCCCAGCTTGTTATCTAACTTTCGTTAGTTCAACACTTTTCGATTTTAGCACCAGAAGGTCTTCGAAAAAATTCGTATTTACCTGCTGGTCTGTTTTGACAGATTTCTGCATTTAAACGCATTTGCTTCTTATTGGTTCCTTTTTGAGTTCTTTTGGGGAATTGAGCTTTTTGAGGGAAGTGCTACAGTAGCTAGTGTTTTTAATGGAAGTTTTATTGGTGTTGGAACTAAACCCAAAGACTTATTATCTTGAGTGCACTAATGTTGCTAATAAAGATTGTGTGAAGTTTTTGTATGAAGGAAAAATTTCAGGTGTATGGGAGGAATGAGTAATGAGATGAAGGATGGACTAAAGCTCAAGATTGGGGATGCCACGCTTGTCACCCCAATAAATATCCAAGAAGTACAAGCATCAAAGCTTGGGGATGCCCAAGGCATCCCCTTCTTCATCAATAAAAATCCAGGTTCCTTCCAAACACTTCATTTTTATTGTTTCATGCACAGTTGTGTTGTTCTTGGAGCGTCTTCTTTTTTGCTTTTTGTTTTGGTTTTCGTTTGCTTGGTTTGCTTAGTTTGCTGAATAAATTGGTTGGACCCCTTCTTTCATGCATTGGTTTTCAAATAGTTTGGTTTGGATTGGAAAAGAGTAGGAAAGTTCATGCTTAAGTGGCAAAGAGAGCTTGTTTTTGATTGTGACCCATGCTTTGTCATGCCATGCTTGATATTGTTTTGGCTTTAGGTTTAGTATTCTTTGTTGTAGCATGGCATGTTATAAACAATTGAGATTGCTTAATGTGCCTTGGAAGAATCATGCGTTGTTTAGCATATTAAAGCATAGTATTGTGGTATTCTCCTTTGATGCTTTATTTGGGTTGACTTGGCACATGCTCACACCATGTTATGACTATCCCAAGTCACCATAGCCTTGATGATCCTTTAGTTTTCAACTTGTAGTATCACTTTATGCTTTGATTAATGATGTTTTGTCATTCTGCATGATTATGGCCATTATTGATCTCTTAGTTGGTCGCTCCCAGTCTTTTGCTAGCCTCCGTAACCAAGTATGAGTTCCACTCATGCATCCAACTCCTAAAACCAAGTTATTCCAAAGAGTCCACCATACCTACCTATTAGCATATGTTATTCCAAGTATATTCATGTTTTTGTCTACCTTCCGAATTAAACTTGTTATGAGAAAACTAGTGATTAAAGCTCTCACGAACTTGATGGCACACTTTACTTTCTTGCACTTAATAAACTTGAACCATTGCGTCCATCTTTGTTGTGTATATGCTTGCGCTCTATAAGTTGAAGTTAGCAGAACCATGTATCATGGGGAACGCTTTCAACATTGCACCTGTACTTTGTACCCCGTTGATATCATGTTCTTTTGCTTATGGATCTCGGCAATGTGAAATAAAAGGGGAACTTGTAATATCGTGGAGTTTGTATTTGTGTTAGAGAAACGCCTGGGCCGCTAGCCTAAGCCATGCCTAATCATGGTGGAAACTTGCAGCATAACCATAATGAGCACTCTATGAAGCATCCTCAATAAATACCTATGCAAATAGCAAATAAAAAGATCGCTGAGATGCTCATTGTCTGCTTGCCTTGTCATTTTGATTATGGGATAACTCTTGTATCATGTGCAAGGGGTGCCCCGTTGGAGGTTCTCTATGATACATATGTACTTTCAATGACAAGAGCTTACTTATGACTAAAGTTGAGTAGCATGAGGTTCGGTCTTCGTAAGTAAGGGGCATGAGATTTCGGCTTATAACTTGTCAAGCATATCCTCTTAGTTGTGTCACTTTAACCTTAATCACCTTCAAGATGCTTATGATAGGGGCAATGAGAGCTGAAAGCTAATAAGTACCATAATTTTTGGAAGCTCTTTATGAGACTTGAATCCCTACTTCCTTCTATGAAGGCCTTTCTTTTACTTTTATGCTCAGTCTCCACCTTCTATCTTTATGCACCTACTTTGAGAGCATAGTGGTCATTCTTAGTTATATGTGCATTGTCCCAAAGACTTGTTGATTGATGCATAGCTTTGATATTGGTTGTTTTAAACTATTTGTATCTAGTCACTCTTATGAACTTTGAAGGTGTCCTATGCATTTATGTTTGCTACTCTATGAGGGACAAGCTGAATGCCACTATGCTATGTTTTCTTTATGTGAAACAAACAAACGTCTTGCAAAGTATTGTTATTCATGAATCTTTTGTTTGTGTCTTTTCATGTTGCAACATAGTTGCTATGTCTTATTGTTAGAACTTTGTCTTTCATGCTATGTTAAAGTACTATGATCCCAGCTGTCAATGTTTTACAAATACTTTGACCAAGTTTATGATGGTGCATGTCACCTCAAAAATTATTCTTTCTTTTTTATCACTTACCTACTCGAGGACGAGCAGGAGTTAAGCTTGGGGATGTTGATATGTTGCTAACGTATCCATAATTTTTGATGTTCCATGCTTGGTTTTATCTACTTTCTTATGTTTTGTCCACACTTTGGAGTACTTTTCATATGATTTCTTGGACTAACCTATTAACAAGAGCCAAAGTGCCAGTTGCCTGTTTTCTACTATTTTTGGTTCCAGAAAGTCTGAAAATGAATATTATCGGAATTGGACCGGACAAAAGCCAAAGTCGTTATTTTCCCGGAAGATTCACGGAGCTAGAAGGAGAGACGAAGGGGAGGCACAGGGTGGCCAAACCCCCCCTAGGCGCGGGTGGTACATCCATTTTGCATCACTATTCTATGTCTTAATTCACTATTATTCATTGATATATTTCATATTGAGAGGTGATACTTATGTTATTTCATCTGTTTTTGCATGGTTGATGACTTTTGGAGCATGGACCGCTGCAGTCAGGATTCTGATGGAAAAGGTGTTGTTTGGAGGCAAAATTCGCGAAGATCAGAAAATCCGGGAAAATATACGGAAATCCTATTTTTCTAGAAGACTAAGGATGCCAGAAGACGGAGTGGAGATGGGCCACAGGGGGGGCACACCACCCCCTGGCGTGGGTAGCCCTAGGCCGCGCCAGCAGGTGGTGTGGCCACCCTGGCCCACTCCAGCCTCTCCCCTCTGGCGTATATCATCCTCCCGAAACCCTAAGACTCGGGGAGCGACCATAGAAAGATTTCGTTGCCTCTACGGGGTGGAAAACACTGAGAGAGAAAGATCTCTCTGGCAGACAGATTTCTGCCGAGGGAATTCCTTCCCGGAGAGGGGAGATCATCGCCATCAACACCACCATCAAGATGGACTTCATCGGGATCATCATCATCATCACCACCATCATCACGATAAGCACCCTCATCACCATCTCCATATTGCTGTAACAATTGTGTTGAATCTTGCATAGTTCATAGGGGAAACTTTCCCGGTGTTGATTACTCTTTGTAGTTGATGCTATTGAGTGAACCTTTGAATTATTGTTTATGTTCAGATTGTTATACATCATTATTCCATCTCTGATCATGATCCATATGATGTCTTGTGAGTAGTTCGTTTTGTTCTTGAGGACATGGGAGAAGTCATGTTGTTAGTAGTGGAGTTGTGTTGAGAAAGATTCAATAGTTTGATATTTAAGTTGTGGTGTACTTCTTCTAGTGGTGTCATGTGAACGTCGACTACATGACACTTCACCTATATGGGCCTAGGGGAATGCATTGTGTATTTGGCTACTAATCGTAGGGGTTGCGAGTGATGAAACCTGAACCCCTGTTAGGAAACCATTGCACAAGGGACGTAAGGGTCTTAGAGTTTAAAGGTGTGGTTAGGTTTCTACCTTAATTACTTTCTTGTACTTACGGATGTTTGCAAGGGGTATAATCACAAGTATGTATTAGTCCTAGGAAGGTCGGTACATTAGCACAGGTTCACCCACACAACACTTAGCAAGCTAAAGAAGATTAATCAACTATATGAAGCGAAAGCACTTGACAGTCTTCCCATGTGTCCTCGAGAACGTTTGGTCATCTTAAGTAATACAACCTGACATGGATATGCCCTACGGGTACCCGATGTTAGTATACCTGGTCCAGCCCGACGGAAGGCCCACTCGATGACCTGCCAGGGTCCATGACGCATATGACGTTTCGGCTGCTATGAAGCCCATATGGACACGGACTCCCAAGCGCACAAGACAAGGAAACCTCAAGACTAGAGTTTGAATCTAACTTGTAACCTACTCAGATTGCACGAGACCTAGCCTCCCCATATATAAAGGCTAGGAGGGTCCAACGAGGAGGACACGACCTACAGACGCCATAACCCCCCAATAGATAGATCTACGATCTCCACCTCCATAATAGACCTAGATAACTCGACTCATACTTTCGCACACGCATCCACGCCAGATCGAATCTGCGCACCCTGTAACCTTCGGCTCCGCCATAATCAAAGAGCAGACAAGCAGGAGTAGGGTTTTCCCTCCGGGGGCCTGAACCTGGGTAAATCTCGTGTCCCCTGGTTGCTTGTCTGTTAACCGTGCCACGATCTCCAGCATCCCCATCTTCTCCAAAACCCAAGTCCATAACAATGGGCATTGACGAGATTAAACCTCGTCAATTGGCGCCGTCTGTGGGAACTGGGGACGCTGATTATGCGATCGTGACGGTCCCATCCGAAACGATCTACAATTCAACGATCTACGACTCGCCGGTTTCAGAAGAAACAGATCTACGTCAACCTCAATTTTCGTCGGCTGCGCCGCACCTGGAGTCGAATCATCTTCAATAAATCTGTGGAGCCCATGGCGAACGTGCACAACTGGGAGATCAAACCTCTCATGGATCCTGCCCACTGTCGAAAGTCACGATATGCAATTCACGCTAATCTAGATGAGCGCATGTTCAAGTTCCTGATCCGGTCAGTGTAGCGTAACCGAATCAGCACCGAAAAGAATAAGAAAAAAGGACCTGTCCATACGGTCGAGTGCAACGTGACCGGATTCTCCTGGCTGACGGCAGTGCACATGGAGACCATATCGGGTGGAGCAATTACCTGAGTTCTTTTTACCAAGTAGTATCAATCGCCAGACGTACAGCTAAATTACTTTGTGAATCAATCCTCGATGGATGCGCTGGGACAGAAGCAAATTATCAACTGTCGTCATATCACATGCGAAAGAAAAAAGGATCATTGATCAAGATGCTAGCTGAAGTGAAGTTTGTACATGAACGTACATAATTTTCAAGATGAAGACAACAATATATTTACGTGAATGTTGCACCGGCAAATCACCGGCCTCTGTGGACAACTCGAAACATATTTCGGCTTCGCCGCGGCCGTCAACAACTTCAACCATTGGGATCCTTCATGGTCGTCAACTCTGAAGGAATCGACATTACCGTCAACTACTGAGGTTCCCTCCTCGCCATCTTCCGGTAGCTCACGTAGTGAGCCGGAATCGACTCCATCCGGTTAAACGCCACGCGACCTACCGCCGCATCAACTTCAGTTCGCGCTACGGCTACTCCATCGAATGCGCTGTCTCTATGCCCGGGGGGTGCATCGGCGTGTCCGCTGCGTTGTCTCCATCGACCGCGCGGTACACTCGGGGCTGCGCCGACTCCACTGAGTGACCTTCCACAATCTTCGGCTTCGGCGACTCAGGGGATCCTTCGACTACGTCATGTGATCCTCTATGGTCTTCGACTGTGGAGACTCGGGGGCTCTTTCAGCTCCAGCGACCCGATGTGGTCTTCAGATCCGATGACCCAGGGGATCCTTCGACTCCGGCGACCAGCTGCGGTCTTCGGCTCCAGCGATCTGCGGCGATTTTCGACCGCGGCAATCTTCGGATGCAGAGCTCGCTGTCGCCATCGACCCCAGGAACCCGTCGCTTCTATGACCGTGGTCCGCCGCGTTGACTACGTCCGTTGTGTGACCCGCTACCGCGTCAACTTCGCCACGACAACAAACAAAGCTAAGTTTCCCTCTACTTAGAGCTGATTTCAATTTTAACTCGCACTCGAAACACTCGGGGGCTGCGCCCTCTTCGAGTAACCTAATGTGCCATCGGCTCCACGCACTCGAGCACCTCGAACGCGACAGCCCGAGTAGCTGATTCTGCCTAATCGTCGAATCCTTGAACTCCGAGTGCCTCGGCAAGGTACTGAGACTAAGGGTAATCAGGCTAACGAAAAGGCCTAGCATACAGTGCAAAAGTGTCGACTCGATCGGCACCAGAATCTTGCTATACAAGCCGACAGGCAAATATTACTTTCAAGATACAAGTACTTCACAATTCTTTATGTTTTATGCAGCTTACAAAGACGTGATGCTGGCCGCACCCGATGCGACAAGCGGTGTCGACTTCATCCGGAACGTCGAGTCCTTCCGGCTAAACGCCGCGCACTCCACTACATCGACTCTTGGCTCCTTATGCGTGAGACGCTGACTCGATGCACTTCCGGGTCAGTGGTTTCTCCTCGCATGAGTCTCCACTCGAGTCTGCGACTCGACTAGATACTCGGGGGCTACTCCTATCAGGAGCGCTGGTCGCGCACCCGATGTACCGGGTCAGCGATACGCCCACGAGATTGCCGACTACAACTCAATGATACAAGACTCGAGTCTCTGCCCGAGTCTACGACTCCGCCAGACACTCGGGGGCTACTCCAAACTAGAGCGCTGGTCGCGCACACGCAAGATCTTCGAGTCCTATGTCGAGTCTACGACTCCACTACAGACTCGGGGGCTACTCCCATAGGGAGGATGGATTCAAGCATCCGAAAACCTTGTGTCCTACGGACCTGGAGTCAAACAATGGCTGAGTTAAAGTCTCTGCTTGAGTCTACGAGCAGACACTGGGGTTACTCCCATAGGGAGCGCTGGTCGCGCACCCTATAGTCCATTGTGTTGACTACGTCCACGATGTCGATTCCTTTACAACAGCCGAACAAATTCAGCTGACCCGATGAACTTCCGGGTGAAGTGCTTCGCACTCGACACAACTTTCGACTCCGACATCCAAATACAAGGTTCAAGACAACTAAGTCTCCACCCGAATCTACGTTTCGGATGGATACTCAGGGGCTACTGACATGGATATGCCCTAGGTGTACCCGATGTTAGTATACCTGGTCCAGCCCGACGGAAGGCCCACTCGACGACCTGCCAGGGTCCATGACGCATATGACGTTTCGGCTGCTATGAAGCCCATATGGACACGGACTCCCAAGCGCACAAGACAAGGAAACCTCAAGACTAGAGTTTGAATCTAACTTGTAACCTACTCGTATCGGTACCTGAGACCTAGCCTCCCCATATATAAAGGCTAGGAGGGTCCAACGAGGAGGACACGACCTACAGACGCCATAACCCTGAAGGGTTTCGCAGCATAGTAAATCAAAATTTTCTACGGAAGCGAACAGAAGGAAAGCCAAGATCTAATCTAGGAGATGCAAACAACAAGAGAGATTGGATTAGATCTTCATACCCTTGAAGATTCGCACAACGGAACGTTCGTCGGAACGTGGGTGATGTAGTCGTACTCGCTTCTCCTCCTCGCGATCCGATCCGATCTAGCACCACAAGTGGCGGTGCCTCCGTGAGATGCACACATGCAGCACCTCGACGTCTCCTCCTTCCTCGTACCAGCAAGTATGGTGGAGAGATGGATTGGATCTACAACACGACGGCGTGGTGTATATGGTGGAGAATTTCTGCCGCAGGGCTTCGCCTACAAACAGTCGGGAGGGAGAGAGGAAGGCAGCAGGGCTACTAGGGCTTGGAGGGAGATGTATTGGTGGGGAGGGGGCGCACCAGCCCTCTATATATAGAGGGGGGGTGCGGCCAGCCCTTGCCCATCCTCCAAGCCTATCTCCAGTTTAAACAATTTAAACTTTCCCTTATCTAGAAATCCTATCTTATCTCTAGTTTAAACGATTTAAACTTATCTAGGATCGGCTGGGCCCTATGGGGCCTTGTGCCCCTGGCCCAATGCAGCCAGGACACTCCCTCATAGGCCCATGCCCCCTCCCGGAAGGTGGGACCATGTTGGCCCCCTTCCGGAAGGTTCTAGAAGCTTCCTATACAATCGATTAATCCGAACAATTCCGAACTCCAAAACTGCCCGCCTTATATGAATCTTATTCTCCGACCACTCCGAACCTCTCGTGATGTCCCGGATACCATCCGAGACTCAACAAAAATTCATAAACCAATTATCCAATCTATCCTAGCCGAGACACGTTAGTGTGTGACCTCGCTGGTTCGAGAATATGCGCATATGATCTTCTATCAATAATCAACAGCGGGTCAGGCACCCATATTGACTCCACACATTCATCGATGATCATATCGGATGAACCACGATGCCAGGATTCAATCAATCCCATATATATATTCCTTCGCCTCGCGATATTTTACTTGCCCGAGATTCGATCGTCGGTATCGTCATACCTAGTTCAATCTCGCTCACAAAGAATACTTTACTCGCTCCGTAATCCGATATCACTTTGTGATTAACTCCTTAACCACATGCTTGCAAGTGTTGATATCGACACCGAAAGTGGGCCCAAGTATATCTCTCCAACTTGGGAGGGACAAATCCCATCTCGATACATACAACCCAACGGATACTTTCCGATCACCTGAGAGACACCTTTATGATCACCCTCTCATAGGATGACGTTTGATGACCTCAAAGCTTTCTTCCAATACCAGGGAGTTGCATTATCTCATGGTCTAAGGAATACAATATTTGACATAAGAAAAGCTTCGCAAAGACGAACACGATGACACGATCTAATTGCTTCGCTTAGTTTGCGTCAGTCCACCATATCATTCTCCCAAAGATATGATCTCATTATCAATTGACAACTCATGTCAATGGATAGGAAACCTTAACCATCATTGATCAATGAGCTAGTCCTTAGAGGCGCATTAGGGACACGGTGTTGTTCACAAACCACACAAGTATTAATGTTTCCGCTTAATACAATTCTAGCATGGAATATAAACTTTATCATGAACAAGAATTATAATAATAACATCTTTATTATTGCCTCTAGGGCATAATTCCAACAGTCTCCCACTTGCACTAGAGTCAATAATCTAGTTTACATTTGGCAACAATCTCACACCCATGGCAATCGAGGTGCTGATCATGTTTTACACGTGAAGAGGTTTAGTCAATGGATCTGCGACATTCAGATCTGTATGTACTTTTGCTGATCTTCGATCTCCATCCGCCATATAATCTCGGATTATATGAAACTTGGTTGATATGCTTGGTCTTTGGATGATATCTTGGTTCCTTAGCGAGTGCTATGGCGCCAGGTGTTGTCACACAATATCTCCAAAGGGTCCAATGCACTTGAACCACGCCAAGCTTAGTGATGAAGTTTCGATCCAAACTCCTTCACTTGACGCTCAAAGCAGCCATGTATTCCGCTTCTCATCAGATCCCATGATCACACTTTGCTTGCAGCTTCTCCAGCTCACAGCCTCCATTCAAAATATACACGTATCCTGTCCGAGATTTAGAATCATCCTTGTCGGTGTCGAAACTAGCATCGACGTAACCTTTTATGACGAGCTGTTCATCACCCCCATAGACTAAGAACATTTCTTTAGTCCTATTTAGGTACCTTATGATGTTCTTCACCGCTATCCAAAGGTTCCACTCGGATCACTTTGATATCTGCCGTCAAACTAAGAGCATTGGACACATCCGTCTAGTACACAAGGCATACATGATGGAACCTATGGCCGAGGCATAAGGCACTTTGCTCATAGCTTCCTATCATTTCATCAGAATGGACACCGAGCCTTGCTCAATATCTTACTCGACAACATAGGCATTGAACCTTTCAATGCCTTATCCATTCTGAACCTTTTCGTAACTTTGTCTAGGTATGTACTCCGCTTAAAGCTATCAGGCGTCTTTGTCTATCTCTATAGATTTTGATGCCCAATATATAAGCAGCTTCACCTAGGTCTTTCATTGAAAAACACTTGTTCGAATAACTCTTCACATCGTTAAGCATGTTGATGTCATTTCCAATAATCAATATGTCATCCACATATAGTACCAGAAACGTCACCGAGCTCCCACTCACTTTCTTGTAGATGCAAGCTTCGTAGCAATTTGGAACAAATCCAAAGCTCTTGATCACATGATCAAAACGAAGGTTCCAACTCCGAGATGCTTGCTTCAGTCCATAAATGGAACGCTGAAGTTTGCATACTTTATCAGCATCCTTAGGATCGACAAAACCTTCGGGTTGCATCATATACAACTCTTCATCAATGTTGCCATTGAGGAAAGCGATCTTGACATCCATTTGCCATATTTCATAATAATGAAACGCAGCAATTGCTAATAAAATCCGAATGGACTTAAACATCACTACGGGAGAGAAAGTCTCATCGTAGTCAACACCTTGAACTTGTCTAAAACCTTTCGCAACAAGCCGTGCTTTATAGACGGTAACATTACCATCCGCGTCCGTTTTCTTCTTGAAGATCCATTTGCACTCAACGGCCTTTCGGTCGCTAGGATGGTCCAACAAAGTCCATACTTGGTTTTCGCCATGGATCCCAATTCGGATTTCATGGCTTTGAGCCATTTCTCGAGTCCGGCTCATCATCGCTTCCTCATAGTTCGTAGGTTCACCGTCTTCTACTAACAAGACAATCAAGACAGGTTGCCGCATTCACTCGGGAGGGGCACGCCGACCTTGTCGACCGCGACGCTCAAGAGCAGATCGTCCAAGCTTCATGATCCTTGTCATTAGCTTCCTCTATTGTTGGTGCAAAGCGGCATCGAACAATTTCAGGTGCCGCGCTACTCTCCAATTCAAGAGAAGGTTCAATAACCTCGCCTAGCTCTACTTTCCTCCCACTCACTTCTTTCGAGAGAAACTCCTTCTCAAGAAAGGAACCGTTCTTGTGACAAACACTTTGCCTTCGGTTCTGTGATAGAAGGTATACCCAATAGTTTCCTTAGGGTATCCTATGAAGACGATTTCTCCGCTTTGGGTTCGAGCTTGTCCGCATCAACTTCTTGACGAAGCTTCAGATCCCCAAACTTTAAGAAACGACAACTTAGGTTTAGCACCAAACCACAGTTCATACGGTGTCGTCTCAACGGATTCAGATGGAGCCCTATTTAAAATGAATGCAACGGTTTCTAATGCATAACCCCAAAATTATAACGGCAAATCAGTAAGAGACATCATTGATCGGACCATATCTAATAGGGTTCGATTTGCTCGAGACACACCATTGCTGTGGTGTTCCGGGTGGCGTGAGTTGTGAAACGATTCCACTTGCTTTGAGATGCGTGAGAAAATCATAACTCAAATATTCGCCCATGATCGGATCGTAGAAACTTAATCTTTACATTTATGGTTCTCCACTTCATTCTGAAATTCTTTGAACTTTTCAAACGTTTCAGATTTATGTTTCATTAAATAGATATACCCATATCTACTTAAGTCATCGGTAAAAGTGAGAAAATAGCGATATCCACCAAGGTCGAAACACTCATCGGTCCGCATACATCAGTATGTATGATTTCCAACAAGTCCGTTGCTTGCTCCATCATACCGTAGAACGGGGTTTTGATCATCTTGCCCATGAGGCATGGTTCGCATGTGTCAAATGATTCAAAATCAAGAGACTCCAAAAGTCCATCAGAATGGAGTTTCTTCATGCGCTTTACACCAATATGACCTAGACGACAGTGCCACAAATAAGTAGTATTATCACTATCTACTTTGCATCTCTTAGCCTCAATGTTATGGATGTGTGTTTCATCCCTTTCGAGATTTAGAAGAAATAAACCACTCACAAGAGGTGCATGACCATAAAAGATGTTACTCATATAAATAGAACAACCATTATTCTCCGATTTAAATGAATAACCATCTTGCAATAAACACGATCCAGAAATAATGTTCATGCTCAACGCAGGCACATAATAACATTTATTAAGGTTTAAAACTAATCCCGAAGGTAAAACTAAGGAGAGCGTGCCGACGGCCATCACATCAACTCTTGATCTGTTGCCAACGCGCATCGTCACCTCATCCCTCGCAAGCCGTCGTCTATTCCGTAGCTCTGCTTCGAAGTTACAAATATTAGCAACTGAACCAGTATCAAATACCCAGGCACTACAACGAGGGCTAGTAAGGAAAACATCAATAACATGTATATCAAATATACCTTTGATGGTGCCAGCCTTCTTGTCCGCTAAGTACTTCGGATAGTTGCGCTCAAAGGACCCTTGTCCTTGCAATAGAAGCACTCGATTGTCCGCTTAGGACCAGACTTGAGCTTCTTCTCAGCAGGGGCAACGCGCTTGCCGCCGCCTTTCTTGAAGGGCTTCTTTGCACCTTTACCTTTCTTAAAGGAGGGCTTGTTGACCATCAACACATGATTATCCTTTTTGATGTCCACCTCCGCAGCCTTCAGCTTTGTGAAGAGCTCGGTGATTGTATCAGTGGAACCAATCTGATTGTGAGTCACTACAAAAAATTTGTAGCTGGGAGGGAGTGATTGCAGAACCCTGTCAATCTTGAGATCCTCTGGAATCTTGCAGTCCAGTTGCTCAAGGCGTTGAGTGTAGCCCGACATCTTAATGGCGTGCTCACTAACGGAACTCCCTTCCTCCATCTTGCAGTTAAAGAACTTCTCGGAGATCTCATATCTCTCAGAACGGGCCTGAGTCTGAAACATGGTTTTTAGCTCTTCGAGAATCTCAAAGGGCCCGGGATAGTTTTCAAAAACGATTTTGAAGTTCCGGTTCCATAGCAAACAACATGGTGCTCTTAATCACGCCATAATCATCTTTGCGCGACTGATAGACAGCTTTCTCATCAGCCGACGCAGTTGCAGCAGGGGGGTTACCTAACGCTTTCTCAAGGACATAGTCCTTTTGTCCTCCAGACAGAATGATTCTCAGATTGCGGAACCAATTGGTGAAGTTAGACCCATTGTTCTTAAGCTTTTCTTTCTCAGCAAAAACGTTGAAGTTGAAGTTGGACTTAGCCATGTGATCTACAATATTTGCAAGTAAAAATTAGACTATGTTCATGATAACTAGTTCAACTTTTAATCAAATTACTAGATGAGCTCCCACTAAATTCAACATCCCTCAAGTTGCTTAGTGAACACGATCCAAATTCACCACACCTAATCCGATCATCACGAGAAGAGATGTGGTTTCAATGGTGGACAACGAAGTGTCGATCATATCATTCATATGACTCATGCTTAACCTTTCGGTTCTTGTGTTCCGAGGCCATGTCTGTACATGCTAGGCTCGTCAAGCTAGACCCAAGTATTTCAGCGTGTAAAACTGGCTTGCACCCGTTGTATGAGCGAGAGTCTATAGCACCCGATCATCACGTGATGCTTGGACACGATTTAACTTTCGCAACGTGCATACTTGGGGAGAACAGTTTTATCTTGATCTTTAAGTGAGGAATCATCTTATAATGCTACCGTGATCTAAGCATAATAAGATACATAAAAGGATAAACATCACATGCATATAACTTTATGTGACATGGTATAGCCAATCTTCACAAGAATGATCTCCATCTTGTGCTGCCCGATGATCTCCATCACTCCACCATGATTGCCTCCACCACGAATAGCAACTACAACTATTGCTAACTACTTAGCGATAAAGTAAAGCTATTACATGGCGTATAAGAAGTTGACTCGCAGGTCATACACAATTATAAAGACAACTATATGGCTCCGCCGTTGTGTACTCATCGACATGCAAGTCGTGAAACATTACAAAACATGATCATCGCATACAATATACACATCACATCTTGGGTCATACCATATCACAGAAAACACTCCCTGCAAAAACAAGTTAGACGCCTCTACTTTGTTGTTGCATGTTTTACGTGGCTTATGGGAGTAGATGCTAAGAACGATTCTTACCTACGGAAAGCCACAACGGTGATATTATGGTTGCCAAACTCCGGTGTTAATCCCATGACAACTATAGTGAGAGAAACCGACATCCACCACCGCATGTGTGGTACAAGCCACACGTCAAGTGCGGAGTCGGTCTCGAAACGACGTCCGTAAGGTTGGCCCGACCGCTTCAATCTCACTATCCCGCGTCATAAGAAGAACACAAACAAGAGGCTTGCAACAGAAAACATCAACGCCCGCAACAACCATGTTGCGTTCTACTCGTGAATCATATCTACGCATAGATCTAGCTCTGATACCACTGAAGGGTTTCGCAGCATAGTAAATCAAAATTTTCTACGAAGCGAACAGAAGGAAAGCCAAGATCTAATCTAGGAGATGCAAACAACGAGAGATATTGGATTAGATCTTCATACCCTTGAAGATTCGCACAATGGAACGCGTTTAACGTGGGTGATGTAGTCGACTCGCTTCTCCTCCTCGCGATCCGATCCGATCTAGCACCACAAGTGGCGGTGCCTCCGTGAGATGCACACGTGCAGCACCTCGATGTCTCCTCCTTCCTCGGACCAGCAAGTATGGTGGAGAGATGGATTGGATCTACAACACGACGGCGTGGTGTATATGGTGGAGAATTTCTGCCGCAGGGCTTCGCCTACAAACAGTCGGGAGGGAGAGAGGAAGGCAGCAGGGCTACTAGAGCTTGGAGGGAGATGTATTGGTGGGGAGGGGCGCACCAGCCCTCTATATATAGAGGGGGGGTGCGGCCAGCCCTTGCCCATCCTCCAAGCCTATCTCCAGTTTAAACAATTTAAACTTTCCCTTATCTAGAAATCCTATCTTATCTCTAGTTTAAACGATTTAAACTTATCTAGGATCGGCTGGGCCCTATGGGGCCTTGTGCCCTGGCCCAATGCGCCAGGACACTCCCTCATAGGCCCATGCCCTCCCGGAAGGTGGGACCACGTTGGCCCCTTCCGAAGGTTCTAGAAGCTTCCGACAATACCGATTAATCCTAACAATTCAACTCCAAAACGGCACCGCCTTATATGAATCTTATTCTCCGGACCACTCCGAACCTCTCGTGATGTCCCGGATCCCATCCGAGACTCGAACAAAAATTCATAAACCAATTATCCAATCTATCCTAGCCGAGACACGTTATGTGTGACCTGCGGGTTCGAGAATATGCAGACATGATCTTCTATCAATAATCAACAGCGGGGTCTGGGCACCCATATTGACTCCCACACATTCATCGATGATCATATCGGATGAACCACGATGCCAGGATTCAATCAATCCCATATATATATTCCCTTCGTCTCGCCAAATTTTACTTGCCCGAGATTCGATCGTCGGTATCGTCATACCTAGTTCAATCTCGTTCACAGCAAGTACTTTACTCGTTCTGTAATCCGATATCACTTTGTGATTAACTCCTTAACCACATGCTTGCAAGCGGTGTTGATATAGATTACCGAGTGGGCCCGAAGTATATCTCTCCAACTTGGGAGGGACAAATCCCATCTCGATACATACAACCCAACAGATACTTTCCGATCACCTGAGAGACACCTTTATGATCACCCTCTCATAGGATGACGTTTGATGACCTCAAAGCTTTCTTCCAATACCAGGGAGTTGCATTATCTCATGGTCTAAGGAATACAATATTTGACATAAGAAAAGCTTCGCAAAGACGAACACGATGACACGATCTAATTGCTTCGCTTAGTTTGGGTCTGTCCACCATATCATTCTCCCAATGATATGATCTCATTATCAATTGACAACTCATGTCTATGGTTAGGAAACCTTAACCATCATTTATCAATGAGATAGTCCTTAGAGGCGTACTAGGGACACGGTGTTGTTCACAAACCACACAAGTATTAATGTTTCCGCTTAATACAATTCTAGCATGGAATATAAACTTTATCATGAACAAGAATTATAATAATAACATCTTTATTATTGCCTCTAGGGCATAATTCCAACAAACCCCCCAATAGATAGATCTACGATCTCCACCTCCACAATAGACCTAGATAACTCGACTCATACTTTCGCACACGCATCCACGCCAGATCGAATCACAAGACCTGCAGAACCTCCGCCCGTAATCAAAGAGCGGACAAGCAGAGTAGGGTTTTTCCCTCGGGGCCTGAACACAGGTAAATCTCATGTCCCTGGTTGCTTGTGCATTAACCGTGCCACGATCTCCAAAGATCCCCATCTTCTCCAAAACCCAAGTCCATAACAATGGGCATTGAAGATTAAACCTCGTCAATCGAAGCTTTGCTTTGCATAAAGGATTGGGCCACTTGCTACATTTATTCCTCATCTTTTATTTACTCGTACTTTGTTTACTTGATTTATCAAAACCCTAAAAATCTGTTTGCTAAGTATTTGCAGAGAATTCTGATCCATACCACTAGCCAAAGAACTTCGCTCCTCGTTGGGTTCGACACTCTTACTTATCGAAAATACTGCGATACACCCCTATACTTGTGGGTCATCAAGACTATTTTCCAAGCGCCGTTCTTGAGTGAAGCGCTATTGAGAGTGGAACTGGTAAAGGAAACTTCTCGTGAGTATTGTTTACTTCTATTAGTTGCTTTATTTTGTTATGGATAATCCGCTGAGTTTCTTATTTGGTAATGCTACTACCATCGCTAAGGTAGTAGATAAGCCGCCACCATCGAGAATGATGTTTTCAAAATACCTACAAGAATTATTAATCGTGTTATGGATAACTACTATGTTGGGGATGGAACTGTCCATCCGGTGATCATTTGCTTTTATACATGAATTATGCGGGTTGTTCAAGTGTGCGTGTATTACTACAGATCAAGTTAAGAAGAAGTTATTCTCATTATCGCTGAAAGGAAGAGCCGAGGAATGGTATAAGCTGAAGAATGGTCAAGCTCGAATGGGAGGAAATAGTGCCTCTTTTATTCAAAGTTTTATCCTCCTAGTGAGATTCATAAAGATCGGAATCAAATATACAACTTTTGGCCTCTTGATGGAGAGAGTACAGCTCAAGCTTGGGGGAGATTGAAGTTACTAATGCTCAAATGTCCCATTCATGAGCTCCCCAACAATATTATTATCAATAACTTTTATGCAAGGCTCCCTCTACATGACAAGGATTTATTGGATGCTTCTTGTGCTGGATCACTCACTCGCATGGAAGAAGAAGCTAAATGGGATCTTCTGGACCGTATTCAAGATAATGCTGAAGCTTGGGAGAATGACAAAGGTAGAAAGTCAGGTATAAATTATGATTATGAATGCATTGAATCTTTTATGGGAACTGATGACTTTCAAAATATTAAAAATGCTTATGGTTTAGACTCTCAAGCTATTGCTTCTTATTTTAAGGCCTTTGCTTCCTACATTGAAGTGCCTAAAAATAAGTGGAATAAGTATCATGAACCTTATAAAGATGTTGCTAAGAGTGTTCCTACAAGAAATACTGAAGTTTATACTGCTAATCATGTCTTACCTAAACCTTATATTGAGAAGATGCCTTTCCTAGTTAAGATAAAGGAACATTCTATGATAGCTAGTATGGTTAATGAAAGTACAAGAAAAGCTATTGAACCTGATAAACAAATGGTTGATGAACCTATAATAGCAAATGTGAAAGACTTTGTCACTAAGTATGAGAAAGAGGGACACCCTATCCTTTGTAAGGATACCTCTAATATTGTCTCACAAAGTAGAGTTATGAGAGCTAGTATTCCTGTGTTTTTGTTAGAATAAGTGATCATTGCTATGATGGTTCTTGTGATAGCTATATCGTTAAGTTTATGCATGATACTGAAAGTTACTATGAAAGAGGAAAAAATGTTCTTATGTATCTCAATAATATCAAGTTTCCTCGTTTTATGCTGAAAGTTTTTATGTTGCACTTCTTTTGCCTTCTCATGCAAGTTGCCTCTGGTTTCAACAACTTGTTTGTTTAAAAAATTCCCTTGCATAGGAAGTGGGTTAGACTTAAATGTGTGTGTGTGTGTTTTTTCTTCTTAATGCTCTTTTTCACTTCAATTCATATTCTTATGTGAGCATCTTCAAAACTATCATGCCCATCTTAATGGCTATAAAGAAAGAGCTTTTTGGGAGACAATCCAATTTGTTTTTGCTTTCAGTTTGTCTTTGTTTATTTGAGTCTTGGAAGTTATTACATCAGTAATAACCACTCCTTATCTATTTTGTTTTGTTTTTTGTGTCAAGATCAACCTCTAATGAGAGAGAAGTAAGATTTGGGGAAGTTGCTGTCCCGAAACAGATTTTTGTGCTTCACCGTAAACATTCATGAGAGATCTCTATATGTCGGAATGAGCTGTCATTTTTTGTGCTTCTGCCCCAGGTTGTTATTTAACTTTCGTTAGTTTTGCACTTTTTGATTTGAGCAACAGAAGATTTTATAAAAAATTGATCTTTACCTGCTGGTCTGTTTTGACAGATTTTGCCACTCTTGTATTTGCTTCTTTATTCGATTTCCTTTTTGAATTCTTTTTGGGTTTTCGGAAGGAGTTGCTACAGTAGCTTATGTTTTGATGGTTTTCAGTTGAAGTTGGACTCAAAGGTTTTATCACTTCACTTATACTAATGTTGCTAATGAGAATTGTGTAAAGTTTTGTGTGAAAGAAATTTCCAGGTAGTGGAGTTAATGGTGTAATAAGGAAGAGAAGGGTTTTATGACTCAAGTAATAAGTGTATGAAGATGAATATATCGATGATATTCAAGTGGTGACTCCAGAAGAATCTACTAGATACCAAATTCAGAGACCTGCAGAGTCTGTTTTCAAATAGGTAACAGTTCTGGTAAGAAAAGTTCCGCGAAAATACTATCCAACTATATTTTTGCAGTTTTTACCTATAAGGAAAGTTACGAAGCGAAAGAGGGACGAAAACGGAGCCAGGGTGGCTCACATCACCCTGTGGCGCGGGCCCACCCCTGGCCGCGCCACCAGGTGGTGAGTCCACCCCGGACTTTGCCTCCGACTCGTTTTCTCCCAGTACCTTCCTTTTGATATGAAACTTCGTAATATATACCCCCCCGGATCTTCCGAGGTTCGTATATCTTTTTTTCGTTGTGTTTTTGTTTCGATCTGTTTCTGCCAGGACATACTCTTTGAAAGTTTAGAAGCACAATGGTGTTCGCCAAGGATAAGGGAAAGGAGCCTATGGAGGAAGACCTCCACGACCCCGGGAAGGAGAAGAAGATCAAGAGTGAAGGTGAAGAGGAGCAAGGCCAACATCCGCACACCGACACTACCATTGCAAGCATTGGAGTGGTGACGGAACCTGTCAGGGTTAGAAGGACTTCACGGATGCAGACTGGGGGGAAAGCTCCTCGTCACAGTTTGGCTCCACGGTCACTTCCTCCACACACCAAGAATCCCTTCCATAACCATGCAGGAAAAGAAGACTCCAAGAGGGAAGAACGGAAAAAGAATCACAAGATCTGGGATCCACAAATTGAAATGATTATGAGCCATATTGAGCACAACTCGGAGTTGATTCGTACTCTCACCTTCGAGATCGAGGACTTGGGGAAACTGATCAGAGAGCCCATCGAGAGGATACCACCACCACCAAAGGAGTAATTCGTCATCAGGTTTGGCATCCCCTTGGTTTGTTCCAAGCTTGGGGGAGTGCCGCGGTATCATATCACTATCTTCTATCTTTTTACCTTTTTAGTAGAGTCATATCATGAATAGAGGAGTTATTATGTAGAATGGTTTGCATTATGGAAGTGTCCCCTCTCTCGTTAGATATGTATCCCTTGGTGTGAGTTGCCGTTATGGAATATTAATGAGAAGTTCTATCATTCACTCTTTTGCATAGCTTATATTAGTTTTCAATTCGTGGTTGTATGATTGATCTTGTTGCTAGTATTGGTATCACTTTGGGATCATTGAGTTAATTTAGTTGGTTTTGGCAAACCTGGCTCGGTCAGTAGCACACTATTTTTGAGAGTTGAATGAAAAAGATAAAAGTACTCTAGAGAAAAATAATTTCATCATCTTTCTTTCTTGATTTGCTCATAAGTTTAGTATTCTCTAGTTAAGATCTTTTGTGCTTCCAAGGAAGATTGCATGTTTGTATTTATCACTTGTATGTTTGTTTGTTTCCTTCAACTCTTATACTTGCTACCCAGCCTTGCTAGACAAAAACCTGTACTGAGAGGGAATCCTTCTCGTGCATCCACCTCCTTAAAACCAAAACATTTGCCATTTGTGTCCACCATACCTACCTAGTAGCATTATTGCTATTCCAAGTAAAATCTTGTTTTATCTACCTCCCAAATTAAACTTGTTATGTGAAAATTAGTGATTAAAGCTCTCACGAACTTGATGGCACACTTTACTTTCTTGCACTTAATAAACTTGAACCATTGTTCTCACCTATGTTGCGTATATGCTTGCGCTTTGTAAGTTGTGAATTAGCAGAACCATGCTGTCATGGGGAACGCTTTCAACATTGCACTGGTACTTTGTACCTAGTTGATATCATGTTCTTTTGTTTATGGATGTCATTGGTGTGAAATGAAAGGGGAGCTTATAAGTCCATGGAGTTATGCATGTGTGTTAGAGAAACGCCTAGGCCGCTAGTCTAATCCATGCTGACATGGTGGAAACCTGCAGCGTAACCATAATGAGAATCTATGAAGCATTCTTCTTATAAAAAAAGAGTCCGATATTGAGAAAATGAGAAAAAGAAAGAAAAAAAAGATTATGAAAAGAGGAAAGAGAGAAAAAAGCACCATATTCCCATGGTAAATAAGAAGATTACTGAGATACTTGTTGTCTGCTTGCCTTGTCATTTTGATATGGGGATTCTTCCGTATCATCGGGCAAGGGGTACCCCGTTGGCGGTTCTCTATGATACACATATGCTTACGATGACAAGAACTTACCGGTGACTAAAATTGAGTAGCATGAGGAGCGGCCCTCGTATTCAAGGGACATGAGATTCTCAATTTACAACTTGTCAATGCATATCCTCATATTTGATCACTTTAACCTTAATCACCTAAAGATGCCTATGATAGGGGCAATGAGAGCTGAAAGCTAGTAAGTATCATAATTTTTGGGAGCTCTTTATGAGACTTGCAATCCCTGCTTCCCTCTGCGAAGGGTCTTTCTTTTGCTTTATAGATGAGTCAGTAAACCTATTCCCTTCTATCTCAGCAAGTATTTTGAGTTGTTGTGTTTCATTCATTTATATGATGATTTATTCAATCATGTCTTATGTTCCTTGCTTTGCACATTGCTCTTATCTTGATGTTTACTACTTTGAAAGCTATCATTGAAAAAACAGTTATTTGTGAACTCCAGCAAATTATCAACTATTCTTCGACCAAGAGCTAAGTTTGCCATTACCAATTATGATTCACTTGATGTATCTTTATTGTGTTTCCTTTACTCATTACAAGTTGAGTTATATAATAGTAAGTTGTCTTCTATTATGATCTATGTATTGATGAATGTGATGCTTCTTGTCCGTATTCTTTTATCGACTCTTCACTCCATAAACCTGAGGCCATGTTTATTGAGCTCGGTTTAACGGGGACAAGCGAAGTCTAAGCTTGGGGGGAGTTGATACGTCCATTTTGCATCACTATTCTATGTCTTAATTCACTATTATTCATTGATATATTTCGTATTGAGAGGTGATACTTATGTTATTTCATCTGTTTTTGCATGGTTGATGACTTTTGGAGCATGGACCGTGGTAGTCAGGATTCTGATGAAAAAGGTGCTGTTTGGAGGCAAAAATCGCGAAGATCAGAAAATCCGGGAAAATATACGGAAAATCCAATTTTTCCAGAAGACTAAGGATGCCCGAAGACGGAGTGGAGATGGGCCACAGGGGGCCCACACCACCGGGCGCTGGCGACCCCTAGGCCACGCCAGCAGGTGGTGTGGCCACCCTGGCCCACTCCAGCCTCTCCCCTCTAGCGTATATCATCCTCCCGAAACCCTAAGACTCGGGGAGCGACCACATAAAGATTATGCCGCCTCTGCAGGGCGGAAAACACCGAGAGAGAAAGATCTCTCCGGCAGACAGATTTCTGCCAGGGGAATTCCTTCCCGGAGAGGGGAGATCGTCGCCATCAACACCAACATCAAGCTAGACTTCATCGATATCATCATCATCACCACCATAATCACCATCAGCACCCTCATCACCATCTCCATATTGCTGTAACAATTGTGTTGAATCTTGCATAGTTCATAGGGGAAACTTTCCCGGTGTTGATTACTCTTTGTAGTTGATGCTATTGAGTGAACCTTTGAATTATTGTTTATGTTCAGATTGTTATACATCATTATTCCATCTCTGATCATGATCCATATGATGTCTTGTGAGTAGTTCGTTTTGTTCTTGAGGACATGGGAGAAGTCATGTTGTTAGTAGTGGAGTTGTGTTGAGAAAGATTCAATAGTTTGATATTTAAGTTGTGGTGTACTTCTTCTAGTGGTGTCATGTGAACGTCGACTACATGACACTTCACCTATATGGGCCTAGGGGAATGCATTGTGTATTTGGCTACTAATCATAGGGGTTGCCGGAGTGACAGAAACCTGAACCCCCGTTAGGAAACCATTGCACAAGGGACATAAGGGTCTTAGAGTTTAAAGCTGTGGTTAGGTTTCTACCTTAATTACTTTCTTGTACTTACGAATGTTTGCAAGGGGTATAATCACAAGTATGTATTAGTCCTAGGAAGGTCGGTACATTAGCACAGGTTCACCCACACAACACTTAGCAAGCTAAAGAAGATTAATCAACTATATGAAGCTACAGTCTTCCCATGTGTCCTCGAAAATGTTTGGTCATCTTAAGTAATACAACCGGCTTGTCCTTTGCTACATAAAGGATTGGGCCACTTGCTACATTTATTTCTATTGTCTTTTATTTACTCGTACTTTGTTTACTTGCTTTATCAAAAACCCCTAAAAATCCGTTTGCTAAGTATTTGCAGAGAATTCCTGATCCATACCACTAGCCAGCACCTTATGCTCCTCATTGGGTTCGACACTCTTACTTATCGAAAATACTGCGATACACCCCCTATACTTGTGGGTCATCAGCGGGTCCCCCCAGGCCACGCCAGGGCATGGTGTGGGCCCCCCTGGCTGCCCACCGACCTTGCCTCTCCGCCTATAAGATGCCTCCCGATGCAAAAACCCTAAATCATCAATCCTCCAGCCACGAAAAGTTTGGTAGCACAACCGCCACCGAAGGGGAGATTTGGGGGACAGAAAGTCTCTGTTCCAGCACCCTGCCGAGACGGGGAAGTGCCCCCGGAGCCATCTCCATTGACTCCACCGCCATCTCCATCACCATTGTTGATTCCCATGATGAGGAGGGAGTAGTTCTTCCTCGAGGCTAAGGGTTCTACCGGTAGCTATGTGTTCATATCTCTCTATGCATGATCTTATTGAGATCATGAGCTTGTAATCTATAGATCTACCTTGCTACTCAACTGCTTTAATAGATCTCTGCTCTCCCCATGTGTGTGAAGTTGATAGTGTGCACACCATGGTGGCACTTAGGCTAGAGATTACAAATACTTGTTATGAGTTATATTTAGAGTTGGATGTCTTTATGAAATTATGGTGTTTGTTTGAACCATCTATAGCTCAAGGTGATAGTGTGGGGTTATCTAGATGGGAAAAGCGAACTTTCAGGAGTGCTTTTATAGCCCTACCATGGATTAGAGTGTCCAGCCGGAGAGTAGTTCCGAGTAGTATCATAAAGAGAAGATATTTATATGAGAGTGTTCACTAGCGAAAGTATGATCCCTAGGCCTTGTTTCTAAGCATTGAAACACCATTTGCTATTATATCTATTACATGTTTGCTTGCTTCCATCTTTATTTCAGTTTGCCTTTAGACTCTTCCACGCCATCAAAGTATTTTCACTTATATCCATACCACTTGTATTTCACTATCTCTTCGCCGAACTAGTGCACCTATACACCTGACAAGTGTATTGGGTGTGTTGGGGACACAGGAGACTTCTTGTATCTTGATTGCAGGGTTGCTTGAGAGGGGATACCTTTGACCACTTCCTCCCTGAGTTCGATAAACCTTGGGTGATCCACTTAAGGGAAAACTTGCTACTGTTCTACAAACCTCTGCACTTGGAGGCCCAACAACTATCTACAAGAATAGAAGTGCGTATACATCACACCCGGCATCTCTGTCTACCGTCAGGATTAATGTTGGTTTTGAATAAATGCTACTATGTACCCGCATTGAGTATGAATATTGTGAGTGGGTCTTGCTTGTTGCAAGACTGTTATTCATTTAAATCAGGAACAAATGGTTGTTCAATTTAAATGAATGATGTTTTCTATGTTCATGCTCATGTGTGTGATGGTTTATTCTTACTTGATCTTGATTGTAATACACACATCCATAGTGTTGATGCTAAACGTTGTAAGCATAGTGATGATAATTCCATGTTTATGTGGCATTGCCGTCTTGGTCACATTGGCATAAAACGCATGAAGAAGCTTCATTCAAAAGGGCTTCTTGGATCATTGGATTTCGAATCCCTTGATACATGTGAACCATGCCTCATGGGCAAGATGACTAGGACACCATTCTCCAGGATAGTGGAGAGAGTTGTAGACCTACTGGGAATCATACATACGGATGTATGTGGACCAATGACCGTCTCAACACGCAATGGTTATCATTACCTTGTTACCTTTACTGACGACTTAAGCAGATATGGATATATCTACTTCATGAAGCACAAGTCTGAAACCTTTGAAAAGTTCAAGGAATTTCAGAAAGAAGTAGAGAACCAACTTAACAAGAGAATCAAGCATTTTCGATCGGATCGAGGAGGCGAGTATTTGTGTTATGTGTTTACCATGCACTTGAAGGACTGTGGAATTATCCCACAACTTACACCAGCCGGAACACCACAGCGTAATGGTGTGTCGGAACGCCGTAACCGAACCCTATTAGATAGTGTGCGGTCCATGATGTCTTTAACTGATTTGTCTGTTTCTTTCTAGGGATACACGTTAGAAACCGTCGCTTTTATTTTAAACCGAGCACCATCCAAATCCGTAGAGACAACCCCATATGAGATATGGCATGGCAAGAAGCCAATGTTGTCATTTATGAAAGTTTGGGGATGTGAGGCTTACGTCAAGAAACTACAGCCTGACAAACTCGAACCCAAATCAGAAAAATGTATCTTTGTAGGATATCCAAGGGAAACCATTGGGTATACTTTCTACAACCAAGCCGAAGGCAAAATGTTTGTCACACAAACTGGCAACTTTCTCGAGAAAGAGTTTCTTGCAAAAGGAGTGAGTGGAAGGAAAATTGAGTTAGATGAAATTGTTGACCCTTCTCTCCAAATTCCGAGTAGCGCAATGGAAGCTGTTCCGAAACCGCTCTCCAACATGGAGGAAGAGCCCATTGATGATGATCAAAACAACGACATCTGATGGCTCAATGCACGACGCCCAGAAAAATGCTTGATGGCGGTGTTGATGTAGATCTCGTTGGGAACCCCAAGAGGAAGGTATGATGAGCACAGCAGCAAGTTTCCCTCAGTTATGAAACCAAGGTTTAATCGAACCAGTAGGAGCAAGGAAACACCCCAAAGGTGTTACTAGCTGAGTTTTGGCAGGGCGCACTACCGGTGCTAGTAGCAACGTGGAGACCTGCACAACACAACCATAGAACTTTGTCCCCAACTTGCGATGAGGTTGTCAATCTCATCGTGTTTTGCGGAAAACAAAGGATTAAACGTATCGAATGGAAAGAAGTAAAAGTTTGCAGAAAGTAAACACAAAGTAGTAAACAGTTTGTATATTGAATGTAAAAGACAAGGACCGGGATCCATAGTTCACTAGAGGTGGATCTCCTTAAGATAGATAACATGCTGGGTGAACAAATTACAGCGGGGAAATTGACAAACATTGAGAAAGCAATACATGCATATACTAATCATCTTGACTCCTTTGAGACTTGATTGGGCATTACAACATAATACATAGACCGCCATCCAACTGCATCTATAACTAATAATCCACCTTCAGGTTATCATCCGAACCCCCTCCAGTATTAAGTTGCAAGCAACGGATTATTGCTTTACGAACTACATGTAAAGTAAACAATATGATTATTCTATGAACAAAGGATTGTTGTTTTCTCCCTAGTAGCAACATCACATCTAGTACCTTAGAGATTTCTATCACTTCCCCAGATTACCAGAGGCATGAACCCACTATCGAGCATAAATACTAACTCTTGGAGTTGCTAGCATCTACTTGGCCAAGATAGCTACTAACAACGGAAAGCATGGAAGATCACAAATAACAAAGACATGATAGAATCAATAATCAATCTGAAATAGCATCTCAATATCCATCGGATCCCCGCAAACACAACATGCAGAATTACAAATAGATGATCTTGATCATGAATGGAGATCATAAGATCTAAACATGAAAGCACAAAGGAGGAGAACTAGCCATCTAGCTACTACATGGATCCGTAGTCCAAGGATGAACTAATCACGCATCACACCAGAGGCTTGCATGGTGATGAAGAAGGCCTCCAGGGTGAATTCCCCTCTTCGGCAGGGTGCCGGGAAGAGCTTCAGATCCCTCCCGATCTAGGGATGGAGATGACGACAGCTATAGACTCTTTCGTGGATTTTTGATTGGGCCCTTAGGGTTTTCGTCCTGAGGGTAACATATAGGCTGAAGGAGAGGCCGAGGGGTGCAGGGGCGCCACACCACCCTCGGGCGCTGCCAAACTGGCCTTGCTGCCAGTGGTGGTGCCCGACCCCTCTCCGTCTCGTATTCTGGCACTTGATGACATCCGGAAAAATAGGCACTTTGGCTTTTGTCCCGTCCAATTCCAAGAATATTCATTTTCTGACTTTCTTGGAACCAAAAACAGCAAAAAACAGGCAGTTGGCACTGTGGCTCTTGTTAATAGGTTAGTCCAAGAAATCATATGAAAAGTACTCCAAAGTTGGAACAAAACACAAGAAAGTGGATAAAACCAAGCATGGAACATCAAAAATTATAGATACATTTGCAATGTATCAACATCCCCAAGCTTAACTCCTGCTCGTCCTCGAGTAGGTAAGTGATAAAAAGAAAGAATAATTTTTGAGGTGACATGCACCATCAAAGACTTGATCAAAGTATTTGTAAAACATTCAAAGCTGGGATCATAGTACTTCAATCATAACATGAAATACAAAGTTCTAGCAATAAGCAAAGAAACTATGATGCAACATGAAAAGGCACAAACAAAAGATTCATGAATAACAATGCTTTGCAAGACGTTTGTTTGTTTCACATAAAGAAAACATAGCATAATAGTATTCAGCTTGTCCCTCAATAGAGTAGCAAATATAAGTGCATAGGACACCTTCAAAGTTCATAAGAGTGACTAGATACAATAGTTTAAAACAAGCAATAACAGGTTATGTATCAATCAACTAGTCTTGGGACAATGCACATAGAACTAAGCATGGACACTATGCTCTCAAAGTAGATGCATAAAGGTAGAAGGTGGAGACTCAATATAATGGTGGAAGAAAGGCCTTTTTTATAAAAGGAAGTAGGGATTCAAGTCTCATAAAGAGCTTCCAAAAATTATGGTACTTATAGCTTTCAGCTCTCATTGCCCCTATCATAAGCATCTTGAAGTGATTAAGGTTAAAGTGAACAAACTATGGTGTACATGCTTGATGAAGTATAAGTCAGCAATATCATGTCCCTTGTATACGAGGGCCGCTCCTCATGCTACTCAAGTTTAGTCACCGGTAAGTTCTTGTCATCGTAAGTACATGTGTATCATAGAGAACCGCCAACGGGGTACCGCTTGCCCGATGATACGGAAGAATCCCCATATCAAAATGACAAGGCAAGCAGACAACGAGCATCTCAGCATTCTTCTTATTTACCATGGGAATATGGTGCTTTTTTTATCTCTTTCCTCTTTTCATAGTATCTCTTTTTTTTCTCTTTTCTCTTTTTTTCTCAATATAAGACTCTTTTTTTATAAGAAGAATGCTTCATAGACAGCTCATTATGGTTACGCTGCAGGTTTCCACCATGTCAGCATGGATTAGACCAGAGGCCTAGGCGTTTCTCTAACACATATACATAACTCCATGGACTTACAAGCTCCCCTTTCATTTCACACCAACGACATCCATATACAAAAGAGCATGATATCAACTAGGTACAAGTACCAAGTGCAATGTTGAAAGCGTTCCCCATGAAAGCATGGTTCTGCTAATTCCCAACAAATAAGTGCAAGCATATACAACATAGAAGACACAATGGTTCAAGTTTATTAAGGGCAAGTAAAGTAAAGTGTGCCGTCAAGTTCGTGAGAGCTTTAATTACTAGTTTTCTCATAACAAGTTTAATTTGGAAGGTAAACAAAAGCATGAATATACTTGTAATAGCATAAGCTAGTAGGTAGGTATGGTGGACTCTATGGAATAACTTGGTTTAGGGAGTTGGATGCATGAGTGGAACTCATACTTTGTTGTGGAGGCTAGCAAAAGACTGGGAGCGACAAACTAAGAGAGAAATAATGGCCATAATCATGAAGAGCGACAAAACATCATTGATCAAAGCATAAAGTGATACTACAAGTTGAAAACTAAAGGATCATAAAGGCTATGGTGACTTGAGATAGTCATAACATGGTGTGAACATGCGCCAAGTGAAGGGAATATGCCCGAGAGGCAATAATAAAGTGGTTATTATCTTATTCCATGTTTATGATAAATGTTTATTTTGCATGCTATAATTGTATTAATTGGAAACGTTAATACATGTGTGTTTAATAAACAAAATACAAAGCCCTAGTACCGCCTCTCATATAAACTAGCTTGTTGATTAACAAGATGATCGAGGTTTCCTGATCATGGACATTGGATGTTGTTAATAACGAGGTCACAACATTGTTGGAATGATGTGATGAACATTCATCTAAAGTATAACATTACGATCAGAGTCATTATGTTTATATTGCTATAACATCATACGAAGTAATCTTAGTCCTTAGACCATGAGATCATGTTAATTGCTAACACCGGAAGAGTATCTTGATAACATCTAACAGGGTGACTATAAAGGTGGGTTCAGTGCTACGAAGGTGTTATGTTGAGGCTCATGGATCAAGAGTGAGATTTGTCCATCCCGATGACGGATAGATATACTCTGGGCCCTCTCGGTGATATCACATTGAAATAGCTTGCAAGCAAGTGATGTGATCACTAGAATGTTATATCACGGGAATGAGAAAAGAGTGCATGTCGGTAACGAGATCAAACTAGGTATTTGGATGCCAATGATCGAATCTCGGACATGTAATATATCGCGAGACAAAGGGATTTAGTTACGATGTTAAAGGTTCACACGATCACAAGAGTCATCGTTGAATATGTAGAGTCGATCTGGATCTCCGGGTCCCGGCTGATTATTGATCGGAGAGGGTCTCGATCATGTCGCATTATTCTCGAACCGTAGGGTGACACATAAGGGATACGAAACCATTTGGAGCAAATATGTTTCAGATAAAGATTTAAGAAAGCGCTGGAATTATTTCAATGAACCTTTAAAGCTGTTTGGGTGAAATTTCTGAAATTGGTTCTGCATGTAATATTAAAATGTTGCAGGGGGTTTTATGTGAATGTTTGTTAATTAAAGTAATTAAAAAAATTCTGAATAAAATTAATAAAAGAGTTTTATTAAATGAGAGAGCATTAAATTTAGAGAAATTTAATGCATTTAAAGTGGAGACTTTAAAAGAGAATGTGAAGGGGCATTTTAATGTGGAGGGGGTTACCACCACATGAATGGGGGAGGTGAAGGGAGACCCTCCCCTCCTCCTATAAAAGGCCCCCCTCTCACTCCTTCTTCCACACACCTCCTCGTGAAGGATCTCTCTCCCCCTCTAGCATTATTCCCCCATGGTCTTGGATTAGCGAGATACATGTTCCCGGTAGCTTTATCTGGAAAGGAGGTGTTGCTTCCGCTGCTTTGCTGGAGCGAGGGACGGAGGTTGTCGGGGTACCGGACGTGTGTGTGATCACGGATGCACCGCTGCTTTGTGGTGCTGGACTTGGTGGTGCTAGACTTGCTGGAGCTGGATCTGAAGGACGTACTGGAGCAGGCTCTGCTGGACTTCATCACGATCTTGAGATAGGCAAGTGTACGACTACATCATCCACGAGTTCCAACTCGTTAACAAAGCTTTGTTGTCTTCGAGGATAAGTTCTCTATGGATGTATATCCATCCGTTGCTTGTATCTAGTATATAGATCTTGGCATATAGTTCCCATGGTAGGAATTTTTTTGTTTTCTATGTTGCGAACCCCAACACCAAGTCAACCCAAATAAAGCATCAAAGGAGAATACCACTATACTATGCTTTAATATGCTAAAACAATGCATGATTCATCCAAGGCACATTAAGCAATCTCAATTGTTTATAACAAGTCATGCTACAGCAAAGAATACTAAGCATAAAGCCAAAACAATATCAAGCATGGCATGACAAAGCATAGGCCACAGTCAAAAATAAGCTCTTTTTACCACATAAGCATGAACTTTCCTACTCTTTTCCAAACCAAACCAAACCAAACTATTTGCAAACCAATGTATGAAAGAGGGGGTCCAACCAATTTATTCAGAAAACTAAGCAAACCAAAGCAAACGAAAAAAGAAGACGCTCCAAGAACAACACAACTGTGCATGAAACAATAAAAATGAAGCGTTTGGAAGAAACCTGGGATTTTTATTGATGAAGAAGGGGATGCCTTGGGCATCCCCAAGCTTTGACGCTTGTACTTGTTGGATATTTCTTGGGGTGACATGCGTGGCATCCCCAAGCTTGAGCTTTAATCCATCCTTCATCTCATTACTCATTCCTTCCATACACCTGAAATTTTTCCTTCACATAAAACTTCACACAATCTTTATTAGCAACATTAGTGTACTCAAAATAAAAGGTCTTAAGGTTCAGTTCTAACACCAAATAAACTTCCATTAGAACACTCGTTACTGTAGCACTTCCCTCAAAAAATCTCAATTCCCCAAAAGAACTCAAAAAGGAACCAACAAGAAGCAAATGCAGAAAATGGCAGAAATCTGTCAAAACAGACCAGCAGGTAAAGATGAATTTTTTCGAAGACCTTCTGTTGCTCAAATCAAAACGTGATGAACTAACAAAAGTTAGATAACAACCTGGGGCAGAAGCACAAAAATTCACGCCTCAAAAAGACGTTCAGGGATTTTACATGAATTTTTACGGTGAAGCACAGAAATCTGTTTCGGGACAGCAACTTTCCCAATCATTACTTCTCTCTCATTAAAGGTTACTCTTGGCACAAAAAGCAAATAAAAAGGATAAGGAGAGGTTATTACAGAGGTAATAACTTCCAAGACTCATCTAAAACTTTTGGGTTATCTCCCAATAAGTACTTTTCTTTAACGCCTTTAAGTTAGGCATAAGAAGCAAAGAAAGAATCAAGTGTTCTCAAATGAAGAAGCATTAAGACCAACTTTTGTTTTCATAGGAGAAGCAGAAGAAATCTTTTCTCTCTTTTTAGGGAAGTGTTCTATACCTTTCTTGAGTGGGAGTTGATATTTAATGGTGCCTTCTTTCGTATCAATAATGGCACCAATAGTTCTAAGAAAAGGTCTTCCCAAAGTAATAGGACAAGAAGCATTGTATTCAACATCCAAAACATAGAAATCAATGGGGACATAGGCATTGTTAACCATAATAAGAACATCATTAAGACTCCCCATGAGTTTCTTTTTAGCATTATCATCAAGTGGAACATTCAAATAACAATCTTCAAGAGGAGGCAAATCAAGCATATCATAAATCCTTCTAGGCATAATAGAAACACTACTATCCAGATCACATAAAGCTTTAAAATCAAAGTCATTCACTTTCATATTAATGATGGGTTCCCAACCATCTTCTTGTTTTATAGGAATAGAAGCTTTATGTTTCATCTTTTCTTCTTTAATCTTTATGAGAGCGTTAGTAATGTGTTTTGTAAAGGCCATGTTCATAGCACTAGCATTAGGACTTTTAGCAAGCTTTTGTAGGAACTTAATAACTTCAGAGATATTGCAACCATCAAGGTCAAAATCAAATTTATCATCTAAAGTAGTAGAACTATTACTAGCCTTAACACTAGTGGTGGTGATAGTAGAAACACTAATGTTTCTAGCAATTTCATCTTCTCTTTCCCACTTAGCATGTAATTCAGGTAATAGTCTAACATTTTCATCAATTCTTACTTGTATAGCATTAGTAGCTGCAAAGGGATTCTCATTAGTTTCAGGTTAAGCAGCCATTTTATTCAAAGTAGATTGAGCTTCAGCCAAAGATGCTATATTTCTTTTAGCATTAAAGAGTTTTTCCTCAATAGTTTTATTGAAAGCAGTTTGCTTACTAATAAACTCTTTAAGCATAACTTCAAGTTCAGAGGGAGCACTCTTATTATTGTTGTAAGAATTTCCATAAGCATTACCATTGTTGGGAGGATATGGCTTATAATTGTTGTTACCAAAACTGTATCTATAAGCATTATTACCATAAGCATTGTTGCTAAAATTGTTATTTCTTATGAAGTTCACATCAACTTGCTCTTCTTGAGCAACCAAAGAGGCTAAAGGAACATTATTTGGATCAATATGGGTTTTCCCATTAACAAGCATAGACATAATAATATCAATCTTATCACTCAAGGAGGAGGTTTCCTCAACAAAATTTACCTTCTTACCTTGTGGAGCTCTCTCAGTATGCCATTCAGAATAATTAACCATCATATTGTCCAGAAGTTTTGTTGCAGAACCCAAAGTGATGGTCATAAAGGTACCTCCAGCAGCAGAATCCAATAGGTTGCTTGAAGAATAGTTCAATCCTGCATAAAAAGTTTGGATGATCATCCAGTACCCATGAGTGGGACAATTCTTAACCAAAGATTTCATTCTTTCCCAAGCTTGAGCAACATGCTCATTATCAAGTTGTTTAAACTTCATTATTTCACTTCTCATGGATATAATCTTAGCAGGAGGATAGTATTTTCCAATAAAAGAATCTTTGCACTTAGTCCAAGAATCAATACTATTCCTACTTAAGGAATTCAACCATTCTTTAGCTTTTCCTCTCAAAGAGAAAGGAAACAATTTCAGCTTAATAATATCACCATCTATATCCCTATGCTTTTTCATCTCACAAAGTTCAACAAATTTATTTAGATGGGAAGCGGCATCTTCATTACCAATACCAGAAAATTGTTCTCTCATAACAAGATTGAGCAAAGCAGGTTTTATCTCAAAGAAAGTATCTTTAGGCACTGGTGGAGCAATGGGTGTGCTCATAAAATCATTGTTGTTGGTGCTAGTGAAGTCACACAACTTAGTATTTTCAAGAGTCGTCATTTTTTTTGTGTTTTCAAATAAGAAAGCAAACTGTTAAAACTAATTTTTTTGTGTTTTTGATAAAGAAACTAAGCAAATCAAAAATAACAAATTAAAGAGATTGGTTATGAGGGACTCCCCTTGTGAAGATGTCCTTGACTCCCCGGCAACGGCGCCAGAAAAATGCTTGATGGCTCAATGCACGGCGCCCAGAAAAATGCTTGATGGCGGTGTTGATGTAGAGGTCGTTGGGAACCCCAAGAGGAAGGTATGATGAGCACATCAGCAAGTTTCCCACAGTTATGAAACCAAGGTTTAATCGAACCAGTAGGAGCAAGGAAACACCCCAAAGGTGTTACTAGCTGAGCTTTGGCAGGGCGCACTACCGGTGCTAGTAGCAACGTGGAGACCTGCACAACACAACCACAGAACTTTGTCCCCAACTTGCGATGAGGTTGTCAATCTCACCGTGTTTTGCGGAAAACAAAGGATTAAACGTATCAAATGAAAAGAAGTAAAAGTTTGCAGAAAGTAAACACAAAGCAGTAAAAGATTGTAGATTGTATGTAAAGGACAAGGACCGGGATCCATAGTTCACTAGAGGTGGCTCTCCTTAGATAGATAACATGCTGGGTGAACAAATTACAGCAGGGCAATTGACAAACACCGAGAAAGCAATACATGCATATACTAATCATCTTGACTCCTTTGAGATTCGATTAGGCATTACAACATAATACATAGACCGCCATCCAACTGCATCTATGACTAATAATCCACCTTCAGGTTATCATCCGAACCCCTCCAAAGATTAAGTTGCAAGCAACAGATTATTGCTTTACGAACTGCGTGTAAAGTAAACAATACGATTGTTCTATGAACAAAGGATTGTTGTTTTCTCCCTAGTAGCAACAACACATCTAGTACCTTAGAGATTTCTGTCCCTTCCCCGGATTACCAGAGGCATGAACCCACTATCGAGCATAAATACTAACTCTTGGAGTTGCTAGCATCTACTTGGCCAAGATAGCTACTAACAACGAAAAGCATGGAAGATCACAAATAACAAAGACATGATAGAATCAATAATCAATCTGAAATAGCATCTCAATATCCATCGGATCCCCGCAAACACAACATGCAGAATTACAAATAGATGATCTTGATCATGAACAGAGCTCACAAGATCTAAACATGAAAGCACAAAGGAGGAGAACCAGCCATCTAGCTACTACATGGATCCGTAGTCCAAGGATGAACTACTCACGCATCACACCGGAGGCTTGCATGGTGATGAAGAAGGCCTCCAGGGTGAATTCCCTTCTCTAGCAGGGTGTCGGGAAGAGCTTCAGATCCCTCCCGATCTAGGGATGGAGATGACGGCGGCTACAGACTCTTTCGTGGATTTTGATCGGGCCCTTAGGGTTTTCGTCCCGAGGGCAATATATAGGCGGAAGGAGAGGCCGAGGGGGTGCCGGGAGCGGCCACACCACCCCCTGGCGCGGGCCAGGCCTGGCCGCGTGGTTAGGTGGTGTGGTGCCCCCTGGCCCCTCTCCGTCTCGTATTCTGGCACTTGATGACATCCGGAAAATAGGCACTTTGGCTTTTGTCCCGTCCAATTCCGAGAATATTCATTTTCTGACTTTCCTGGAACCAAAAACAGCAGAAAACAGGCAGCTGGCACTGTGGGTCTTGTTAATAGGTTAGTCCAAGAAATCATATGAAAAGTACTCCAAAGTTAGAACAAAACACAAGAAAGTGGATAAAACCAAGCATGGAACATCAAAAATTATAGATACATTTGCAATGTATCAACGTCGAGACTCCTGAGGTTCGCATGTCTAAGAGAGTTCATGCCACTCCTGATTGGTACAGTATCCTTGTAATGTCTGTCATCTTGTATGAACAGGAAGAACCAGCAAACTACAAAGATGTTATGGATAGTGTTGACTCTAAGAAATGGCTAGAAGCCATGAAATACGAAATAGGATCCATGCATGAGAACCAAGATTGGACCTTGGTACATCTTCTAGAAGGCCGCAAGGCCGTTGAAAATAAATGGATCTTTAAGAAAAAGACAGATGTGAATGGTAATGTGACCGTTCACAAAGCTCGACTTGTCGCAAAGGGGTTTCGACAAATTCAAGGAGTTGATTACAACGATACTTACTCTCCCATAGTGATGCTTAAAGCTGTCCGGATTTTAATAGCAACTGCTGCACATTTCGACAATGAAATTTGGCAGATGGATGTCAAGACCGCATTCCTCAATGGTCACATTGATGAAGAGTTGTATATGATGCAACCATAAGGTTTTGTTGATTCTAAGGATGTTGGAAAGGTATGCAAGCTTCAACGGTCCATTTATGGATTGAAGCAAGCATCTCGGAGCTGGAACCAACATTTTGATCAAGTGATCAAGAGTTTTGGATTTGTCCAAAATCAACAAGAGTTCTGTGTTTACAAGAAAGCGAGTGGGAGCTTAGTTGTTTTCTTAGTAGTATATGTGGATGACATATTACTCATGGGAAACGATGTGGATCTTATGAAAAGCGTGAAAGCATATTTGAGCAACCAATTTTCCATGAAGGATCGAGGTGAAGCTGCATACATATTAGGAATCAAGATCTATAAAGATAGATCAAGGCACCTAATTGCATTATGTCAAAGTACTTACATCAAAAATATTTTGAAAAGGTTCAAAATGGAAAACACCAAAAGGGGTTTTGTACCAATGATGAAGAATTGCAAATTGAGTATGACTCAATGTCCTATAACGGATGATGATAGAGAGAAGATGTCTTACACCCCCTATGCGTCAGCCATAGGATCTATCATGTATGCAATGTTAAGTACGCGACCTGATGTGGCATTGGCTCTTAGTTTGACGAGCTAGTACCAAAGTAATCCAGGACCAGATCACTGGACAGCTGTAAAGAATATCCTAAAGTATTTGAAAAGAACAAAGGATATGTTCCTAATCTATGGAGGAAGTGATGAAGCTCTAAACATAATGGGTTATGTGGATGCAAGTTGGAACTCAGATCATGATGACTCGAAGTCTCAAACAGGATTTGTGTTCCTAGTGAATGGTGGGGCGGTAAGCTGGAAGAGTAAGAAGCATCCGGTGGTGGCGCAATCTTCAATGGAGTCTGAATACATTGTTGCGGCCGATGCAGCAAATGAAGCTGTTTGGCTAAGGAATTTCATCATCAAACTAGGAGTTTTTCCAAATGCGCAAGACCCCGTGACGATCTATTGTGATAACACGAGGGCTATTGCAAACGCAAAGGAACCAAGGACTCATTCCACAGCCAAACACATCAAGCTTAGATTTCACGTCATCCGACAGAATGTTGACGAAGGTGAAGTCAAGATTTGCAAAGTAGATACGGAACTGAATATGGCAGATCCTTTGACCAAAGCTCTCCATCAAGAAAAGCAAAAACAACATCGAGATTCCATTGGTGTTAGGTAAACTAGTTTCGTTTGTACACTAGTGCAAGTGGGAGACTGAAGGAGTTATGCCCTAGAGGCAAATAATAAAGTGTATTATTTGATGTGACTCCTATATGTTCATAATACGTTTCATATTGTGCTATAACTATGTTAATACGAAATGTTAATACACGTGTGGTATGTAAACAAACCGTGTCTCTAGTTACCTCTAGCGAACTAGTTCATTGGTCATGAGGATGGTCTAAGTTTCAAGGTCATGGGCATTTATGCCAATTGACAATGGGGTCATGTTATTAGTTGAATAACATGATAGACAAACATCCGACCGTTATATGTTGAATGAGATCTAGTTACAAAGTTCACCATTGATGATAAAACACAGAGAACCTTGCAACTTGATCCTTTGACTGTGAGGTAATGCAAATCACCATTCCGGAAGAAGCTTTGATGGTTATCAAGAATCATCTCGTAAAAGGGTGATAAAAAAGGTGCCACTCTGGTTTTCCGAAGGGATGCGTTGAGGAGTACATATCAAGACCAGGATTTGTCTAGTCCATGTAACGGACAGATACATGTGGCCATCTCGGTGGCGTTGCATTAATGAAGCTTGCAAGCATGTGACTTTGTCACGTAATACAACAACATGAGAACGAGTAAACAAGTTCATTGGTAACGAGACCGAACTAAGGTATGGGGATACCGAAGATCAAGTCTCGAATGAATTAGGTATCATATGACCAAGGGGACGGGAAACGACTATCTCACGGTTCGAGCGATTGTATTCATGAAACGCATGGGGGTCACATGGCCATCCAGGTCCCTCTGTTAATCATTGATGTGAGAGTTGTCTCGATCATGTCCGGAGTGTTTCCGAACCGAAGGATGTCATGCTTAAGGGTAGGGATGCTTAGGGTAGATGAGGTATCGTAGGAGAAATAGAGAAAGAGAAATCGGAATAGTTTCGGGTAACATCCGATGGAGATCGGAAGGGGTCCGGAAGGTGTTTTGGAGTGAAGGAATAATACAATATGTGTATTTGAATATTAATTGGAGAACTAATATTAAATATATATTTTATTTTATTATTAAAGGCATCATAATGCTAATGGGCCTCACCCGAAGGGAGGCCCAATAGGGCATGGCGCCTAGGGAGAGGGGGCCAGCCGGCCTAGGCTTGGTGGGCCGCCCCAATGGGGCCCACCTAGGGCCGACGGCTTCCCCTAGGTGGACGGCGGGTGTGGGGGGTAGTCCCACATCGCCTGGCCCTAGGGTGGTGCGCCCCTCCTCCCACTATATATAGGGGTCTCCCCTCCCCCTTTGGAATCACCCCCATTCCCTCTCATTCTCTCTCTCATCCATTGAGGACTTCTTTGTAATATTGGGGAGGACCTCGTGGGTGAGTTCTCCACCTTCACACCACCATCGTGTGATCTGCGATCCGGCATCTACTTCTTCCGCTGCTCGGCTAGATCGGAGTCCGGTTGACGTCTCCTACACCGAACATGTGACGAACTTTGGAGGCATCACACTTGGGGTGTTGCTCGTCTTCATCAATATACGCCTTCCTGCGTAAGGCGTGCCTCGGTCTTCAAAGGTATGAATACCGTATCCCTTCTCTGTTACTTATGTCTACATAGTATAGATCCTGGTATTAGTGTTCGAGTAGATAGAAATTTTTTGTTTTCTGCTACGGAACCCTTCAATGGGACAATATATTTCTCCAACTTGGATCCGTCAATATTTTCAATTGAATTTAAGCCATAATTCCTATCAATCTTCTTGGGGAAATAGACTGTATGCTCCTTGTCATTAACATTAAAAGTTACCTTTCCTTGATTACAATTAATAACAGCTCCTACAGTATTAAGAAAAGGTCTCCCAAGAATAATATACATATTACCATCTTTAGGCATTTCAAGCACAACAAAGTCAGTTAATATCAAGCAATTATGAGCCACTTGAATAGGAACATCCTCACATATACCAATAGTAATAGTGGTAGATTTATTAGCCATTTGTAAAGATATATCAATTGGTATCAATTTTCCAATTGAAGTCTTTGTAGAGAGAAAAAGGCATAACACTAACTCCTGCTCCCAAATCACACAAAGCAGTTCTAACATAATTATTTTTAATAGAACAAGGAATAGTTGGAATCCCTGGGTCTCTAAGTTTCTTTGGAACCTTACCATTGAAGGAATAATTAGCAAGTAAAGTAGAAATTTCCTCAGTAGGAATCTTCCTTTTATTAGAGACAGTATCCTTCATATACTTTGGATAAGGAGGCAATTTAATAGCATCAGTCAAAGGAATTCTCAAAAATAATGGTTTCATCCACTCACAAAACTTGTTATAGTGTTCGTCTTCCCCTGACTTGTGTTTCTTATCAGGAGAAGGCATAGGTTTTTGGACCTAGGGCTCTCTCTCACTACCATGTTTATTAGCAACAAAATCTTCCTTAGTGTATTTAGTATTCTTAGTGTGTCTTTCAGGTTCTTCTTCAACTTTTTGTTTATCAGGAGCATCATTTTCCTCATTACCACTTTCAGTTTCAGCATCAGAGACAGATATACTATTATGATCTTTAGCAGGTTCAGAAGACTCTACAATAGTTTTATGTTTCTTTTTCCTTTTCTTAGGAGAATTACCACTATTTTCAATTTGTTGAGAATCCTGCTCAATTCTTTTAGGATGCCCCTCAGGATATAGAGGATCCTGAGTGGCAACACCACTTCTAGTTCTAATTTCATAAGCATGTTTTTCTTTAGCAACATTCACTAACAAATATTTTTGTACTTTAATAAGAAGATCAATTTGAGTTTGAACCATTTGGAAATGTTTAACAAGCATTTTAACATCATTAGAGGTTCTTTCCACAATATCTTTCAACTCAATAATAGCTCTAGAGTTTTCCATCAAATGACTCTGCACTCTTTTATTAAAATTATCTTGCTTAACAATAAAAATATCAAATTCTTCCAAGCATTGATCAGGAGGTTTAGAATAAGGAATATCACCTTCATCAAAATGTTGGAGAGAGTGTACCTCAATAGTGTATGAGAGGGAGATTGGCTTACATAATTCTTCTATAGGAGGTAGATTCTTCACTTCTTCAGCTTTAATACCCTTCTCCTTAAGACATTTCTTAGCTTCCTTCATCACTTCATCATTTAGTTCAATAACTCCCCTCTTCTTTGGTGTTGGTGTTGGCTCAGGCTCAGTTAACCTAAGTGTAGTTGACTCAGGTGTAGTTGGCTCAGGTGAAGTCCAGTCATCATAATTCTTGCTTATTTTAGCCATTAATTCCTCAGCTTCTTTGGGAGTTCTCTTCCTAAAAACATAATCAGCACAACTAGGTATGTCCTAGATTCTTCAGTTAGTCCATTATAATATATATCAAGAAGCTCACTTTTAGGTAATGGACATCCAGCCTGTGCATGAATCAAAGCACAAAACCTTGCCCATGATTTAGGCAATATCTCTTTTTCTCCCTGTTTAAAATCAAAAAGTTCCTGCAAAATGGCATGTCTAGCACTAGGAGGGAAATATTTTTGAAGGAAAGTACTAATCAAGCAATCAGGGCTATCAATAGATCCAGGAGGTAAATTATCAAACCAAGCCTTAGCTTCTCCTTTCAGTGAAAAAGGGAAAATTTTAGCAACAAAGTAGGTGCGCATCTTAATATCATCAGAAAATAGGCCACTCATGGTAGAAAGCGCAGTCATATGTGCTACAGCACTTTCATTCTTAGTCCCACAAAAAGGTTCTTTCTCAACAATGGTTATATAAGATAAATCAAGAGAGAAATCATAATCTTTATCTTTAATGTTTATGGGAGATGTAGCAAACTTAGTATTAGGGGATAATTTGGGTTTTATAGTACGCCTCTCAAGGAGACTCTTAATAGCACTTTTACCATGAGTATTTTGACATTCTTTAATAAATTCATCATTCATTTCTATATATCCGTCTTCAATATCATAACTCTCACTAGACTCAGGTGAACTGACAGGTGTAGTAGTGTCTTCATTAGGAGTTTCAGTATTTCCAGCTATAGTTCTAGAAATCGTAGCATCTAGGAAAGAACCTAATGAACCACTCTTATCAAGCACAGTAGAAGCATCATAAGTATTAGAAGTTTCAGATTCAGCAGAAGTAGCAGTATGTGTAGCATGTGTATGTGGTGGTGTAAGGAGCGTACTCATCACAGATGGTGAATCAAGAGCAACAGAGGTGTTCAGAACCGTACCTCTCCTTGTAGTGGATGGTAATATAGGAACCTTGCCATCACAAGATTTACCCATGATGAACGGATGTTAGCGAACAATAGTGATTCCAAGTGAACTTGATAAATAAAGCTATGCTCCCCGGCAACGGTGCCAGAAAATAGTCTTGATGACCCACAAGTATAGGGGATCGCAACAGTCTTCGAGGGAAGTAAAACCCAATTTATTGATTCAACACAAGGGGAGCCAAAGAATATTTATAAGCCTTAACAACTAAGTTGTCAATTCAGCTGCACCTAGAAACAATCTTGCTCACAACAGTTTATCAGTAGCAACAGTTTTGTAGTAGCAATAGCAAAGTAATAGCAGTAGTAAAAGTAAAGACAGTAGTAACAATTGCAGTAAACAGTAGGATTAAAGCATGGTAGGCATAGGGATGGAAGGACGGGCGTTGCATGGATAAGATAATTCATATAGCAATCAAGATATAGGGCAATTGCAGATAAATAAGATAAAGCATCCAAGTACTAAATAATCAGAGGCATGTGTTCCATATATAGTCATACGTGCTCGTAATGAGAACTTGCACAACATCTTTTGTCCTGCCAGCCCGTTTGCAGCGGGACCTCAAGGGAACTACTGGCAATTAAGGTGCTCCTTTTAATAGAGCACCGGAGCAAAGCATTAACACTTCGTAAACACACGTAATCCTCATATCATAGCCATTCCCTCCGATTATCCCAATTATTGTCACTTCGGGGACATTGGTTCCGGACAATAATATGTTTATACAACTTGCAGGTAAGATCACAAACAATACTATCATCATGAATCAATAACATTTTCAGATCTGAAATCATGGCACTTGGGCCCTAGTGATAAGCATTAAGCATAACAGGTTACAACAAAGTCAAAAAGCACTAATAATAGATACTAGGCACCATGCCCTAACAATCTGATTCCATTACATGAACGATCTCATCCAATCCCTACCATCCCCATAGCCTATAGCGGGGGATTACTCACTCATGGATGGGGGAATCATGGATGGGGAAATCATGGATGGTTGATGGAGAAGCGATGGTGATGATGATGGCGATGATCTCCTCCAATTCCCCATCCCGGCAGGGTGCCAGAACGGAGTTTCTGGTTCCAAATCGCGGTATCTGGTGGTGGCGACGTAGCGGAACTCTCTCTGAAAAAACATCGAACCCCCCTGAGTTTTTAGGTCAAGGGGCATCTTATAGGCGAAGAGGGAGGCCGAGGAGGTGCCCGAGGAGGACACACCTGTCACATCCCAAGATTTTCCAAATCTTGTAATGTGAAAAATAAATAAACAAAATAAATTTTTGTTGAAAATCAGGGTGAAAAGAAACTTTTGTTTCTAAAAGGAAACTTAAAATCCCATCCTGAACAAACTTTGGTTAAAGTTTTAATTCAACAAATCCAAATCAAGAGAAATGCATTCCTCAATGAATGTATCTGGAAATTTGAACACTTGGAAAATAAATCCAAAACCCTAAGCCCTAAGGGAATAAAAAACCATTTCCAAGTTATCTCCAAATCCATGGATTTGATCCATACCAAAAATTGATCAACAAATATTCACAAAGGATCAAGAAAGACCCTATAAATTGGTTTCACTTATTTTGGAACCATAAATAACAATCTTATGGATTTAATAAAGGAATTGAATTTCCAAAGCCATTAAAGCTCTCATCTAAAATCCATACCAAGTGGTGAGCAATTAATCCTAAAAAGGATTTAAAAGGATAAACAAATATAAAATAAGATTTCACAAATTGGAATCACCAAGTTTGGATCTATAAATAAAAAGATATGGATTTTATAAGACAAAGATAAAAATATTAAATAAAGAATATTTAAAGACCAAATCAAATCTTGGCCTAATCCATTAAGTAAATGGAGTGATTAATCCCAATCCAAATAAAATAAAAGGATAAAGAATATTCCAAATAAAATAAAATGGCAATAACCATTCTATCCCTATCTTAATAAGGACAAATCTCTAAATAAGAATACATGAGAAAATGATATTTGGAATTCACCCAAGTGGAATAAAAGTTGTTTAATCAACTTAAATAAAATAAAACCTCCAAATAAAAATTTGGGAATGAAAACTATATTAAATTCCATTGGAATTAAAACAAATACCCAATCTTAAATGATTAATAAATCATATTAGAATACTTTCCAAATAATTCAAGATGAATTATTTGAACCAACTAAACAAATAAAAACCTACTGAAAGGAATTGGGAAGTTTAAAGAATTTAAATGGAAATTTTATTGATTAAATCAAACCCTATTTTATTAAATAACTAAAGATCCATTTTATTTAATTATAAATGGATCCTAAAATAAATAAAAATATTATTTTATTTTGAGATTTGGATTATGTTGAAAAACAGAACCAAATTCAAGGTACAAAGTTGAGTGGTTGTTTGAATGTTTGAATAATTGTTTGAATTGCAAAACAGAAAAATAGATTTAGAAAAAGAAAAATGGATCAGGCAGAAAAAAAATAGTGCAAAGGAGCAGCCCACCATTTGGCCCAACAGCAGCCCAGTCCAGCCCAGTCTTCTTCCCCCTCCCCCGAAGCGTTTCTTTTCTCACTTATTAACTTACCCGCAAAGAGTATGACAGCCTGGACCCACTTCTCCTTTCCCTCTTTCGCTGACGAGATGACCCCACCCCTCATGTTCTTCTTCCCCACCCGCTGACCACGCCTTCCCCCTCGCCGGCCGTTGCAGGCAAAATTAACTCCGGCGTAATACGCCTTAATCCCGCATTGAATCAGCCCCAGGACTACGCTGGATAAATCGTCTCCCTCTCCTCTCCCTTCTCCCGCAGACCACACCCCACCGGAACCCCCAGGCTGCACAAATTGCTCTCTGCAACCCCGCCGTCTCCGACAAGCTGTCGCAGCAATTCCGGCCAACTCCGACCACCACTCTGCCTCTACTTCTCTCGAGTGAACTCCTCTCGACCTCACGCATCACCTAGTACTCCTGGTTCGCCGCTACTGAAAGACGCAACGACGACACCGAAAGCGCGGCGCCGCCGTCGCCATTTGCTCCGTCAAGCAATCCAGGTAAACACCGACCACCTCGCGCCTCCTAGATCACGCACACAGCATCGCCTTGCTCTTGCGCATCTGAACTTGCTCCTGTCTTGCCTTAGGGCGATCTGCAGCGACGACTCCGACCGTCGCCACCGTCTGCCTCCGCTCCGACGAGCCCCACCGGTGAGACCAGACTTCCCCTTCACCTCCCTGTGATGCACACATACTCGCCTTCCTCTTGTGAACCTAACGGTACAATCTGCTGGCCTTAGGGCGTCCTCTATCCTCATCTTCGACCGTGGACAGAGCCGTCCGTCGCCGTCCTCTACTCCGGCGAGGAATCGCGGCTGAACCAGAGCGCCCCTTGTCGAACCGTCGGCACGTTGAGCATCGCCGTGACCCCCTGAGCCCGGTGAGCAACCCCTCCTTCTCCCTCACCTCCTGTAGAAGCCTCCTGTCGACCGACAGCTCCGCCGCCGCTAGCCACCGTCAGCGCCGCCAGTTCTTGGCCAGGAAATAGCAGCCGTTCGATCTAGATCGGGCGAGTATGATAGAACCACTTAAACGCGAATGGGTACGCTCTCAGGACCGTGCGATCTAACTAGATCCAATGCACCGCAACACTGATCCGTGCGAACCGGTACCGACGAATAGGAGCAAGCCACGTGGCCAGGTTCTGATTTAAAACAGAATTTGAAAACAGATTTTGATGCCATTTTCAAACCCTTGTATCTTTGGATCCACACGTCCAAAAATTACAAATATTATGTCGTTGGATTCATCAAAACAAGACCTAGCCAACCCTGCCTTTAGTTTAGCAAATAGTATTTGTTAGATTGGTTGATTATGCAGAAACATTTAATTGCTAGTTTAGCATAGAAAAATTGGTTAAAAATGATTTTAGGGTTAAAACCTTTGCAAAATGGTTTGTTGTGACCTTACTGACCCTAGGAACCAACCCATGGTTTTGAAAATGAATTTGGAAAAGTTTAGAATGGATTACTTGGTTTAGTCCATTTCTAGCTAATTAAAACTATTGTTTTGGTTATGAAAATGTTTTTGGAAAGAAAACTTTGAGAAATGTTTTTGGACCAAACCTACTGACCCAAACACCAAGTTTTGCAATAGCAACTCATTTGGTGAAACAAAATAAGGAATCTTTGATTTAAAACCATTTCTAGTCAAATAGAAATGTGGTTATTTTATTAAAAATGGTTTTTAAAGTGAAACCTTTTTGCAATGACTTTGACACTTTATAAAATGACCCTTATGTGTTTTAAAATGTTTATGCCCCACTAGGAACCACTTTTTCAAACAAAACAAAGCTTGGCATGCTTGCATGCATTACTTTGACTTTGCCATTTTGGTAAATGACCAATTTGGAACTTACAAAGTTTAGAAGCCTAGTGAAGACCATCCTTACAATAGAACCAACCTTTGCATGCTTATGCATGACTTAGATCCCATTACTTTGTGTGTGAAAAATTGTTTGTTTGACTTTGTTATTTTATGTGTGTAGTTTTGCTTGATTGGTAGATTGAGTTTGTGCCTTGCTTGATTGAATTGTAGTGACTTGAAGAGTGTGATTGTTGCAAGGACAAGGAGTGAACCTATACTCTACCAAAAAGGCAAGTGATGCTTCATATCTTTTGTCCCATTATTTTCACTATGCATTAGTGTTCTTGCTAAGAAAAACTTGCATGGATTTTGTTTTGCTAAGTATAGACCTTGCTATAGGAAATCCTAGTAGATGAATCCTTAGTAGGATTTTCCTAAGTTAAGAATCCTATTACTATCAAGCTTAGCCTAGCTAATAGAAAACATGGGTGGAATATATTCACACTATAAAAAAAATCTCTAAGTCTGAGGACTTATGTTTTGTTTAATAAAACAACTAAGTTAATGAATCACCTGGGTGGAATGGGACTTGCTTGGTGGTTTTTGGTTGAGTGGTTCACAAGGCCCATGTTTATGGTTTACCTTAGTGTATCTCACTTGTGGATGGCCACCCAGGAAACAAAGAGATTTGAGATGTCAAATGTTGAGAAGCTTCAAGTGCAACCACTTGGCAATATGGGCTCTGCCATGATCATATAGGTTGCAAGAACTTAGCCATATGGACAGTTGGTGGTAGTGTTTGATAGGTTGGAACGCGTCCATGATGGTCTAAGGAAAAGCTTCTGAAAGATCTTGTCTTGGGAAACCAAGTCTTGTGGGGAAAGTGCACCACCTCTGCAGAGTGAAAAATCTAAGTACTTAGCCATGTCCCTGGTAAAGGACAATTTGAGCATCAAGACATGGAAGCTTCAAGAATCTCATCACTCCAATTTCTAAATTAAAACTTGTGGGTGAACAAGGGTTGTGTGAATTCTTCAATCTTTGATGGAGAGATGGCTTGGTACAAGGATCTTGAAATCTTAGATTGGGAAAAATGATTTTGCCAAGCACTTCAGTCTTTGATTGGTAGATGCCTTGGAAAGGATCTTCAGTCTTTGATTGGTAGATGCCTTGGGAAAGTTTTTGCCAAACAAAAACTTAGTATTTTCAAAATGATAGGGAAAAATCTATTTTGAGCAATGCAAGCCTCAACTCCACTTAGCCAAATGCATATAGATGATAGACTCCACTATACTACCAAAGTATCACTTGCCAATACAATTCAAATGTATTGACCCCTTGTGGCTGTAACTTGTAATGTTGCAGGTTTGATTGATTTTAGTGAAGATTGATTAATTAGGATTACAAAGTCTACAACCAACATCTGCCTGTGGCACTTTGAAGATGAAGGACCCCATGCTTATAGTTATTCCGCTGCAATGTAATGTAAATAGCCAATGAGCTATGTTTGATGTAATAAAATTATTTTATTCCTGGTTATAAAGTTGTATTATGACCTTTGTTTCTTGATATTACATCTAAACTGTGGATGCTAGCTATTGATCCAGGGACTAGCATTGTAAACACAGGGGGCTCAATCTTATTAAAGGTTGGGGATCTTACAACACCCCACCTAGGCACGGCCTGGACTGGCCCGCGCGGCCAGGTGGTGTGGGCCTCTCGTGGACCTCCTCCGTCTCGTCTTCTGGCTCCGTGAGTCTTCTGGTGAAATAGGATTTTTGGCATATTTTCCGGGATTTTTCCTGATAGTTGATTTTCTGCACAAAAACTAGACACCTAGGTAATTCTACTGAAAACATCGTCAGTTCGTGTTAGTTGTAGCCAAATCTCACAAGTTTAGAGGAGAAACAATAGCAAAAGTGTTCGATAAAGTAGATATGATTTGGACGTATCAAGCACCACCACAGACACCCTTCATAGAGATAGGGGATCCCCAGGTACTTGACCGGGAAAGGCACAAGTCGGCACTCCATGGCCGCTACAGCCACCTGTGCCTCCTCGTTAGAGGATGCAATCGGGGAGATCGAGCACTTATCGTACTTGGTGCGAAATCCCGAAGCTTCTCCAAAGAGAGATAGGAGAGCGTGCATGGTTCACAGCTCTGTCACCTCTGAGTGGCTGAAAATCACCATATCATCCGCATATAAGGAGAAGGTCGTCACCAGTTCACAGGAGGCAACCCGCTTCAGCATCCCAAACTCAAGAGCCCTAGCCATCACCTTGTTGAGTGTGTTGACAAACAACACAAACAACATCGGCGAGAGGGGATCTCCCTGTCTCAGGCCCCGCCGATGCTAGATGGGGGGCCTGGCTCGCCATTGAGAATCACCCGGGAGCTCGCCATCGAAAGCTAGATAGCCAGCATCTCGTGAAATCTGCGGCCGAATCCCACCTTCGGAAGCACCTCAAACAGCAGTGCCCAAGAGACTGAGTCAAATGCCTTAGCTATGTCTAGCTTGAGCATAACTCGCGGCTCCTTGAGCCTATGCAACAGGCGTGTTGTTTGCTGAACCAGCATGAAGTCATCATGGATACAACGCTTCTTAATGAAGGCGCACTGGTTCAGGTCAACCATGGACCCCAACCTAGGAGCTAGCATGGATGCCAGCACCTTCGCCCCAAGTTTGGCGAAGATGTGGATGAGGCTAATCGGCCTATAGTCACCTAGGGAGGCCACATCACTACTCTTGGGAAGCAGTATAACTAGGGCTTGGTTGAGGCCCTGGAACCCGCACCCGTTCATGGTGTACAGTTGGTGAAGGCCGCTATGAAGTCGGTCTTGATCACCCCCAATAGTGTTGGAGGAACTCCGTCGTGAAGCCGTCGGTCCCAACAGCCTTGCCATGAGGTAGCTCCTTGACCACATCCCACACCTCCTCCTCGGTGAATGGGGCATCAAGTCTGACAAGTCCTCTTGGTGGTACCCTAGGAAGTCGAGGTCAAGCGAATGTTGTCGCGCCATATCAGAACCAAGGAGGCCTTGGAACTGGTTATACGAGGCCTCAGCCATGGCCGTGTGATCAACCGCTATCGTGCCCTCCACCTGCAGGCTGTGAATGACATTCTTTTGGCGCTGGTAGGAAGCGTACTTGTGGAAGAATGTCGGGTTAGCATCCCCTTCCCCCAACCACCTGATCTTCGCCCTTTGTCGTGCCATTGTGCGTTCCAGGGAGGTGAGCCCCAGATAGGTGCGCTTCAGCATTGCGCGAAGGCCGCGCTCAGCCAGTGAGAGTTTCCTGCACTCCATGGCTATGTCCAGGCGGTATATGATGACCCGCGCTCTCATAAGATGCAGCTTGACCGATCCCACCTTCTTGTCAGCCTAACCCATCATCTGCCTAATATGGATTGAATGGAGCAGCAAATCTGCATATTCCCTCATCTTCCATCGGACAATTTAACACGAGGTCTCACAAAGAGGCAACCACGTTGCCCCTTGCTCACGCAAGCTCAAGTGTTAACTTTGGTAATAGATTCTTTATATAATTATTATGTCCATATATGTCCTTGATTAGTAATAACTCTTTTTATGGTTACAAAATCATAACAAGTGGAACGTGCCATCATAATATGAATTCAACAATGTAATTTTGCACCACATGATTTAAATATGGTTAGACTAATTGCTGGTGAAATGTAAATCTTGAAAAGTGAACAGTTCTACAATTCAATAGAAATTTAAATTCAAATTCCATTTCAAATTCTATCTTTTGACTTAATTAAAATTCAAATAGAAATATACTAATGTTTCATGTGTTTTAATATAATTCAAATTCTATTTCAAATTCATAGTTGGATTGTTGTTATTCATATTTGAATTGAATTCAATCCCCCAATAACATAGAAGTTTAACAAAGGTCATGTCGAAATTCATAGCACCTACCTGATGATCTAAGCCTGGGTCATCAGAGTAAAATAAACTTTAATCACTTCATGTTTTTAATCAAGCACAATAACATTTCTCTCATTTTTAGATTCATGGATGCAAATGCAAAAATTCTATATCAACCCCTCGTTGGTCCTAAATGGATGCTACAATCAATAACATATTGAAATGTCAAGATCAAGTCTCTAGTTTCAACTTGACCTTTATATACATATGTATCTAATATAAAGGAACTCTCTTAATTTTCTTGATGTGCATACTCATTAAATTCCTTCTTTTATTTCATTCTTATTACTTCATTTAGTCGTATTTATTATCATTTTTAATTATCCAGTCATCAATCTTACCATTCTGCATTCATCTTTCTTTAATTTTCTAGCTATGTTTCTTTTATCTCAACCCTCTTTCATTTTTATTCTGTTTTTCCCTTTATTCATTGTTCAGTCAGCTGTCCCTCTTTTTTCACTCTTAAGTCTTACTCTTTTTAGTAAAAAGTACCCTTGCTAATACCTATATTTATATTTTTTTGGTTTTTCTAAAAAGTACATGTGTACAAGACTACAAGAGAAATGTATAGAAAACCAAAAAAAGTAAGTTAAAGGCTAATATAAGGATTTAAATGAAATGAGAAATCCTTGCTAAAAAATTGCACAAGCTTTTTAGTGTGCTATGTATTTAACCAAGTTAAGATCCTCTTTGAAGATAGCTCTTGCCCTAAAAAGAATTGGTCTCATTTCCTCGGCTTTTACTTTAGTATCCTTTACTTGTATTTAATTATCTATGTATCATTTCTTGTTTCATTGTTACTTCTTGCATCTCTATCTTCATTTTGTATCCTTCTTTCTTCCACCAGTCTCCTCATTTATGTTTTATTTAGTCTCAAATCCTTAGTTTTTCTTTAACTTTCACATTATTGTTTATTTCAGTATCCAATATCTTCATTCATCTTGTTTTTCTTTGGTTTCAGATATCTTTTATCTCTTTGGTTCAGTCGTTAGTTTCATATTTTCTTTTGCTAAGTTTGATCCACCTTCGTCTTTATTTACCTCAGTTTCAGTCTCAAGATGAGCTTCTGGGAATGTAATATTTTCTTGGTTACTCATTAAAATGTTTTACTAGTCTTAGTTCTCAATTTTTTTATTCTTTTAGTATTTCAGTTACACCAGTACTCCAATGAGAACTATTAGTTTTGGTTAGTACTATTCTTTTTGCCAATTCCACGTATCAACAATGTCTTTGATCTCTTTGGTAAAGTCCTTAGTGTCTTATTTTCTTTTACTCAGTTTAATCCACTTCGGTCTTCGTTATGTTCGATTCAGTCTAAAGATCATCTCCTTGGAACTTCTTTGTATCTTAGTCCTTAGTATCTCTTTGATTAGTCTTGGTTTAATTCATTTTGTCAATGAGTCTCTTTACTATAGTCATCCGTATCTTTCTTCAGTCCATGTTATTCATTCTCTCTTTCTTTATTCTTCACTCTATATTTTCTTTTTTTTTTGTAATTAGAGTTATCCATATTTCTGTAATAAAGAAAAAAGAGATCATGTTTACCCTAAAAAATTTGAAACAATAGCTGCCTTGTCAAATTTCCATCAGCAGTAAATGATGTTATTTCATGGTCCTTTCTTCATTCCTTGTAATTTATTTGATTCCCATTCTCGAGTTTGTAGTGTACTTCACTATTGTTCCTATTTTACTTCAGTCATATGTAACTAAGCTTTGAAACCATGTTGCAAAGTTTTTATTTAGTGTTCTACAATATTTTTTTATTCTTATATGTAATGTCTTGTGTGTGCGCTACGCGCGCGTGCTCACGCCCATGTGTGTGTGTGTTTTGTTTTCTATATGTATTATTTAGATTGAATTCTAGTTTTTACCCCCCTACTTTCATCATTTTGACAAGAAATACCCCATTTAGTAGTTTTTCATCTAGATTACCCCATTTAACAAAACGCTTGCCATGTTTTACCCCTTCTAACATATTCTAAGTGTTTTGATTGGTGGGCTCATAGTGGTCAGCCATATGTGGAGTGCCACATCGGGGGTTTCTCTTGGCATGAAACTGGGTTGCTGGCAGATAGATGTATATATGTCTTCTTCTTGTATATGCATTATCATATGGTTGTAGGAATAATGCCACCGAAGGAGCAGAGGGTGCGAGACAACCCTCTAGCTATGGTCAGTGAGTTATGGGTTTTCTTTAGCCATATTTGATCATGCCAAAAGTTCACGTAAGTTTTAGCGTGCCAATGAGCTAGCTAGCCACCTGCACAACTTATATTAAGAAACCTTCATTTTTTTACTTTTGGAATTACCACCTCTAGAGGTTTTATTATTTGAGAAGGTAGATATACGTGCAAGAAATATACATTATGTGCCTCTGTCTAAATTATTCAACCGTACATGGCTTGCAAAATCTGCTTTTGACCGTATTGTGGTTATGGATACACAGGGGAACATCATTCTACTCTTTTGAATTTTGGTTTGATGTTTTCATGAGTATACTGGACCTGATAAAATTCATCTATGATTTAAAAGGGGTAAAATATGGCACAACTTTTGCTAAATGGGGTAATTTGAATAAAAATGCTAAATGGGGGTAATTAATGTCAGAAATAACAAAGTTGAGGATAAAAATTGGAATTTACTCTATTGTTTATAACCTCCAATAATATTCTTTAGTTTTCAAGTGGCTATGGGTTTTTTGGATTTCAGTGTCATTGGAAAGCTTCTTCGGTTTCTTTTCCATTCTTAGTTCATTGGTTTCAAGCTTATGGGTCCTAAGTCTATTTCTTAGCCATGGCATGTTTGCTACCCGCAAAGTGTGGTTAGGAGTCTCATCAAGGGGTTATGCTCTTTCACTTCTATACAAGTAACATAAAAGTATCAACATTGCAACTATGTTGTTCATCTCATTCTTCCATAATTTTTATTTTTTTGTCCTGATTTCTATGCTTAATTTTCTTGGGATATTCTGTTTGATGTGTTTTATCTTGATTTCTGCTGACTGCTCATTGTTTCTTGGCATTGCAAAAAGATTGATTCATTGTGTTCCCCTATCACCATTGTAAATTTCCTTAGGTGTTTGTGTTGTTGCCTTGGCTCAATAAATAAATAAATATAATTGTTATTTTCACTTTGAAGGAACTTTGAGGATTTCATACAATCATCACACATGCTCCTTTTAAATGTGGACATCTCTAGATTATGGCCGGGTGTGGAAGGGTTTTCTTCATGTGCAATAAGATAGGAGGGGCAATGCTTAGGGCAGTAGAATGGCCCATGGAAAAAACAAGCAATTTATTTCCGTTATTTGAAGGCTCAAAGTGGTTACAATACTCATTGTTTTTTAATTAGGCCCATCATTCTTTTTAGGGGTATGAAAATGAAGTCTACAGATTTTTCTAGAGGTTTTTCTACAATGAAAAAAAAATAAAGAGACCAGTTCCTGGACGAATGAAGCTATTGTTTTACCCACATAGCGGAATTGAGGAAATAGAAGCGAGAATGAAGAAATGAGAATTACTGAAACATAACACAAAAAATAAAAGGGGGTTAATTTTTACTTTTTGACAAAAACGACATTGCCTCAGGGATCTACATATTGTTAAAATGAAATCGGCCAAGTAAAACTACATGATCAATAGCAAAGTATATATGTAAGTGCTTTCTCTTCCTCCCAAACATACATTGAGCACCAGTATTAACAATGTTCTTGAATATTCATGCATGCCCCAAGCATCCCCAAATTGTTTTTAACAAGGCCGGAGTTCCATCTTTTTTGCAGGTTATGTACATGACGGCGCATTGGATACAACTCTGAGCTTTCCTATTCCAGGAGCATTTGAGGCATCCCATGATTTCTAGGTGCACTTGTCTTGTGGCTATGTTTACGTTTCTTTGTGAAACTTTCTTTTCTATTAAGATGGTCGATTTTGTATCAACTATGGCTGATTCATGAACTGTAATGATGCTACTGAACAATAAAAGGGATGTGTGGATGTAGAGGCCGGGGCACACCCCTATTTCAAAAAAAAAGATTTTTCTAGAGATTTTTCTAAAATGAAAAAAAAAATGAAGAGACCAGGAGGCAGCGGAATTGAGGAAATAGAAGCGAGAATGAAGAAATGAGAACTAGTGAAACAGAACACAAAAAACAAAAGGAGAGGTTAATTTTTACTTTTTGACAAAAACGACAGTGCCTCAAGGATCTACATATTCAAGGATTGTTAAAATGAAATTGACCATGTAAAACTACATGGTCAATACTACACTTTCTCTTCCTCCCAAACATACATTGAGCACCAGTATTAATAATGTTCTTGAAAATTCATGCCCCAAGCATCCCCAAATTGTTTTCATGCGAATTAAGGAAAAGAAAACATGCGCCCTGCTACTGCTAGAGATAAAGCAACCGCAGATCCTCTATCAAAGCTGAAGAAACAACAGACAACTCCAGAATTGGGCGCTTAGTCATACTGGTTCGCCTTGTCCCGTCGATCCCTCTTCACGGCCAGACTCATCTGCCTATCTCTGTCTTTCCTGAGCTGCTTCTTCTCATGGGCCGGCACGTCCTCTTCTTCATCACCGCCGCCGGCAGCCCTGGTGAGCCCCAAGTTGTCCCGGAAGAGAGGCAGGTTGAGGCTGAAGTGAGTCTCGAAGCCCTCGCCGATGTACTGCTTGAGGAAGTTGAGCTGGACCAGCTTCACCCACCGCTTGGAGACCTTGACGCCGCCAGGCCCACCCGATTCCTCCGGGCGCTCATTGTTCTTCTTCTTGAGCAAGTCCTCGATCTGCTGTTTGTTCTTCTTGAGCAAGTCGTCGATCTGCCGGAACAGGCCGATCTCTTCGGCGTGCTCATTCTTGTGGGCGTACTTCTCCTCCGGGAAGGCAAGCTCGGACACCCTGCTCTCGAGCGACGGCCTATCCCCGGGTCTCGCTTCCGCTCGTTTGTCGTTCCACCAGCGAGGCGGCTCGGGCTGGCGCGGCAGGATGTTGAGCTCGATGCACACGGCCAGCGCCTCGCCCGCCGCCATCCGGACGGCAGTGTCGTCGGCGCTGAGGAGCTTGGCGATGAGGGCGAACGGGGTCATGCCGCTGATGTCGCGCGCAGCGGGGAGGACCACGGTCCACGCGGACATTGCGGCAGCCAGGACCCGCGGGACGGTGGCGGTCCCGGCCTCTCCCATCACTTCCCAGATGGCCTTCAGGGTCCGCTTGGCTTCCGCCGGCCGTTGCGCGCAGGCGAGGGTCGCGGCGGCGAGGCAGTTGATGGCGGCGACCGCTCTCTCCGCGTCCGAGGGCGACGAAGGGACCATCTCGGAGAGGAGGTCGACGTCGAACAGCCTGTCGAGGACCTCGGCCTTGGGGCCGAGGGTGAGCGCGTAGAGGCCGATGGCGCGGTAGGCGTCCTTGCGCTCCGTGGCGGACCCGCTCCTGAGGAAGTAGAAGCAGCGGTCCATGGCCTGCTCGTACTCGGGCTGGTCGTAGCGGCGGTCGTCGGCGGACACGAAGCCCTCGAGCGCCGCGACGAGATCCTTGAGTCCTTCCTCGCGAACGACGCGCTTGTTCTGGTGGAGCGCCCCGACGCAACTGTCGATCGAGAACACGGGCGCGGGGAGCTCGCCGGAGTTGGTATCGACGCGCGCCATCGAGGCCGGAGTGGGGGATTGCTAGGTGTAGTGGGTGGGGTGAGGTAGGCGAGGGCGGCGAGGTATATATAACCGCCGCCGGAGGAGGAGGGAGATTTGGCAGTCGAGTTGTACAAGGAAGTGGCGGCCGACGAGTATGTTTCGTGACGGCCACGCACCCACAGGCCACAGCCCATTTTTGAAAGGGAACGGAAACGGTAGACCAGGGACGTTTCGTGAGGGCCACGCACACATGGCCCATTTTCACGAGTACGGTTTCGTGACGGCCACGCACCCACGGCTCTTATTGGAAGGGGGAACGAAAGCAGGTTGTAAAACGGCCTGTTTTGCTGGGGCCGCGGGCGGGGCAATCCCCGGGTGGGCCGGCCAGGTTTGTGAATCTTTAGTTTTGTCGCCATAGTTCTCTGAAAAAAGGAGACTGAAATTGGAGTCGTCATATTAGCACCCAGAGCTCCATGGAGTTCGTTTTTGAAAACTTCAAAAAAAATAAAAATAAAAAGCTTCATTTAAAAAAATCCATAATAGAGTCAATGATTTATTCTCCCGTGTGTAAACCTTATATTCTATCATCGGCAAAAATAACAGAATGCAGGACCCGGTGAGAAACTTTGAAATCAAGTTTTCACTTTTTTAAAAAAAAAAGGGGTCCATTTTTGACTGAAATTTCATGTACGATCAGAAAGGAAATTTAGATGATTACTAAGTGTTGTCATTTTAGTTTATATTCTAGTTGGATAAAGTCTCTAAGAACACCTTAAAGATTGAGCAAATAATGGCTACCTTGAAGCTTAGGGCATGTCACAAGTGTTTGGTTGCATTCGCAATTGTGATTTGCCACACTGTGATCGCAGTAACACACGCCACACCGAGATCTGTAATTTTTCACTTTTGCAGTTTATCTACCGGTGTACATATAAGTTCCGTTTATGGTAGTCTCTACGTCTTGTGGAGTTTTGCTACTTGGTTACTGAGGTGCTATGAGGGATTTTTTCTCCAACATGGATGACTGCATAATTTTCGAGTCAGCACTCCACCACCTTAGATGTTTTGAAATTTCTCATTGATATGTAATTCGTTTTTTATTATTTCTCGAGACTTTGGATTTGTGTCGACTAGTGCATTATACTTATACAGAGGCCGAGTGTATTGCTTAAAACTTTTCAAGTAATTACATATAAGAATTACTTTTTAAATAAAGAATTAATTTCTAAATACAGAATTATCAAAATTAAAAATACTCCCTCTATACCAAAATAAGTAGCCTTTTGAGAGTCGCGAATACTAGCAACAACTTAATATACTTAGTAGCTTTTTTTTCCTTTTTTCCCTTACACTTTTTATGAAAAAATAGTAAAATCATAGCGAAGTCCTACTACTTAGTAAAGGACGCTTTATTACTTGAGTAACTTAGTTACTTTTTATGAGTGACTTAGTACTTTCAAAATAAAGGAAACGAGTGAGTAATTGACCATATCTTTAACAATTTCATCCGTTTGCAGCTCTGGGCATCTTCAACGAGGAAATATGATAAGTAGGGTTTCGAGTTGGCGCCAACAATCAATTCACCTAGGGTGTCCTAGCTGCCAACCTCCTTTGTTTTTTTTAATATTAGCAGGAGAACTGCTAAATTCATTGATTAGATAAAAAACGAATTGCTTGGTTTACATTGGGAAAACTAAGCGAAAATCCTAAACAATAGCAAGCCACACCTAGAACACCAAACACATACAAGACGCCCAACATGAGCATTTGGCCAACCTCAACGATGCTAGAAAGAAACGACAAGACAAGAAGAGAACAAGTATCTCTCTAAACCTGTGAGCAAATATCAAAAGTGCTCATCTGACGCTCCTAGCATGTGAAGGGGGCTCCGGCTGCTGCCGCCACACAACCTCACGAGCCACTGGTCCCTCTAATCGGATCCAATTCCAAAACAATGCCCTCAACAGGGAACACGATATCAAGTGGTGCCGCCATCGTCCATCCATAGACCGGATGTGGGGTTTCCCGAGCATGTCGGGATAGGCAAGTGAGAGTTACTAAGTCGATGCGTTCAACAAGAAAGCGACACCCATAGGTGCCACCATCGACCACTCCGACTGTATCCGGAGCACGTGTTTCGCTGACAGCCTCACCTACACCAACCCAACCAGAAGCCAATCAGCCGCCATGTGTGGATCCACACCAACCTCCTTGGTTTCGCTTTGGTTTATGCTCTACATTTGCTGCGGGTATTGTTGCGCGGATCAACGCGAAGTGATGAGCGTGGGTCCAAATGTGGCTAAAATCCTTGCCACAAATATGCACATCAAGATATATGCACAAAGTCGTTTGCCATACTTGCAATCGAAATTAACCAATATAAAGCTGTAGTCCACCTCAGCTACAGATGGAACTTTAGATAGATGGAGTAAGGCTACCGGCTTGAGCTTGATGAAATATGGGTACCCCCTTTTGCAAATATCACAACAATGAAACCTACTCGCGTCTTGAGAAACACACTACAAACGCAGACGCTCACAATGCGTACATACACTTATCCCTATGAACACACGCACGCACACCCTACCCCTATGAGCATCTCCGAGAGACTGAGCCGACAGGTCTTGAGATTGACGAAGTCATCATAGACGCCTCGCTATCAACGGGAACGTCGCCTCCCACTGAAAGAATATTCCTGTCTTTATGAGACACCAAAGCATCATTCATAGATAAGTGTTCTTTTACGTCACACTTTCTCAAATTTGACACAACTTCGTAGAAAAAATAGCAATCTGTACAATCAAATTAACATCGCAAGATGGATCTTGGAATTGGCATAGTTTCATAATAATATTACTAATTTCATGTCAGAAATATTGCCACAGTTTTCTACTTATGAATTTGTTTACAAGGATATTTTAAGAGTAAATTCCAACTTTTACCCCCTAATTTATCATTTGTGACAGTAATTACCCTATTTAACAATTTTTCATCTAAATTACCCTACCCCATTTAGTAAAAGTTTTGCCAAATTTTATCACTTTTAAATATTTAGGGCGTTTTGAGTTTTGATGGGTGGGTTTGAGCAGTCAATTTCATCCCTTAACGCCGACATGTAACTGTTTTGCAAGCTTTGTACCGACTTGTCACTGAACGGTGAAATTTTTATGTGTTTCATACACTCTTTTCAATTTCCAAACCATGTATGGTAGGTAATCTGATTCAAATTCATTCATGAGTTCACATGTATTTAGGACATAAGGAAATTAATACTCCTATACATAGGTGCTTACAACTAACATACACCACCCGCACTAGCTTCACTACATGCATCTAGTCACAATCATTCCTCGCCGAAGTACACAGCAACAACACGAGCAGCCGACGTGACAATCAGCTGCATCACCTACAACCTATCGCCGATTGAGCACTCAGGTTGTTGCCGCAGCCATCCGGACTGGAGAAAAAACTGGGAAAACTGCAAACGTGGTACACCACGTCGATCTGACGATGCCAAACGCTTTAAATCTTTAAAAGGGGTAAAAATTGGCAAAAAATTCACTAAATGGAGTAATTTGATGAAAATTTGTTAATGGGGTAATTAGTGTCATAAATTATAAACTAGGGGTATAAAGTGAAATTTACTCATATTTTAATGAGGCGACAACAACGAACAGATCCAATCTCAACGGTTTAGCTATTGGGAACATCATATGGTGGGGTTTGCCTTAAAAATCCGTAGTACTAGTACAGATCGATGTTGCTATCATGTATGAATGGTACCAGCGACCTGTAAGATGATATCTTGGGCACTCGACGTTTTATCTACAAAGCCGGGCATCATATATTGCCTTTCGTCTGATTAATAACTGAAATTTTAGGAGCACGCAGCGCAGGCTACAGTGCTGCGTGCCAAGCGGTAGAGCATCGATGTCTCGACCCTGGCCGCTTCCTCTCGCGCAGACGCTAGCTAGCCATGCCACCTCATCTGTGACCCCGTCATTCATGGCCAGTATCCAGTACGTATGTTTGGTGGCTGGCTTAGGCTTACCCATAATTGCGCGTGACTACCTGGACTGGACGTACGCCGCGACAACCGCTGAAAGCAAAGCAGAGATGGCCATGCCAAGTCAGCATTCGCAAAGGCGTCCTTTCGGAGCTCCCTCGGCCAGCTCTCCGGCGAGGGAGTGGGCCGCCGCCGTGTGGTCTCATCCATGATTGCGCTGCAGAAAATGATAAAGAATGAGCTTAGCAGTGAACTGATTTGATTCCTGGATGTAAACTACTCCCTCTGTTTTAAAATATAAAATGTTTTAGCTTCTGAAAAGAAGTGTATTTAGACCCCTTTTAGTGTGTAGGTTCATGTAGGTTTGGAGTGAACCTATATACTCCCTCCGTCCTAAAATAAGTGATATGAGTTTGTCTAGATTCGGATGTATATAGACACGTTTTAGTATATAGGTACATCCGAATCTAGACAAACTCACGTCACTTATTTTAGGACGGATGGAGTACTAAAAGTGATTTAGATACACTATATGTTATATGTTGATCTAAATTCTATAAAGTAAAGGCCAACTTCTGACGGAGCGGAGCGAGGTTCGTCGTCGGAGGCTTGAGCCGATGCGGATAATCATGCTGATATGATGACAAAGCATGTTCCTTTTGCTAAGTTTGAGCTATGCTCAAGCTTAGTTGGTATAACTGCTTAGCCCAAGTGGCTGTTGACGCCGAAAGTGTTTTCTTTGTTTGTTCAGGGAGATGATTACTGTTGATACTACAAGAAGAAATTTGTCTCAAGGTGTAGTTTCTTATATGTTGATCCAAATTCTACAAAGTAAAAGCCAAACTTCTAACGGAGCGGAGCGAGGCCCGTCGCCGAAGGCTTGGGCCGATATATATACCTCTTGTAAGCCGCCGGCTGGGATAAATTGCATCTGTGAAATCTTCGGTGTTGTGTAAACACTCCCCGTTATAGTGAAGTTTTACTGGCTGGCGCCCGTGGTTTTCCCCTTCTCTTTGTTGGAGAGGGTTTTCCACGTTAAACCCGTGTCCCTCTTGTTGCGATTTTATTTTCGTTCTTCGTTATTTACTTATCGCAAAGCTAACACTATATTCACAAAACTAAAACATCTTATATTTTGAAACGAAGGGAGTATTAAGATAGATTTGAAAGATTTTTTTTTTTGACTTGAGGATAGGTTTGAAAGGGTTGGCAGTTGGCACGCCGTGCTCGGTGCTCCGGTTTGGAACCGGTGCCCGGAAATTAGGACGATCACCTTGAGTAAAATCTGCATGTTAATAATGCATTCTTAAGACCCTGTTAAACTGGCTTGCAGTCTGTTCCTGTCAGCGCTAGTGGTCTCAGCCTTTAGATACAGACAATTATATAACTAGCCAAAATCAAATAGCATCCGTCGGATCGGACTCCTCACTGTCAAGCTAGGAAAGATTCCAGTTCACCTCGACTCCACTCCACAAAAATGTGCGGTCGATCTCGAGGTGTTTTTAAGCGAACTGATGAAAATATGCCGCGAGCAGCCTTCGGTCTACCAAACCCGCGCGCATTGCTGCCAGTAACGTGGCACCGTTCGTTTTCCAATCGATAGTTACAATCGGTGTTCCTTTCCCGGATCTCTTCCGTAGATTACACATGGACTGCGGGACTGAGCAGAAGAATGCAACCGGAAGTTTGCAACTGAGGGCCGGATAGGCGGATACGGCGGCTGACCTCCACGCCGCGGTGGCTTAGCCATCGTCATCCTCGATCTTGATGAAGACCGGGGGCGGTGGCCACACCAGTGCGGGAGCGGGCAGTGCAGGCTTGGGCAGTGGAGGTGCTGGCAAGGCCAGAGGCGGCGAGGGAGCACCGGAGCCCTGCTGCGCTGCAAGCCAAGACTCATGGAGGGCATGTGCGGCGCCGTCCCACTTGCGCTCCTCCTCCTCTGTCATCCTACCGAGGTCCTGCCGTGACGGCTCGTCGGCCTCCTCCTTGACGACGACCGGCGGGAACTGTTGGCCAGCAGTGACGGGCTAGCCGAACGGCCACACCTCCAAGGTCACGGTGTGGGCGCCCCAGAACCTCGACCAGTCCGGCATCTTGGGCTGCACACGGTAGGCATGCCCGAAGTAGTTGTAGCCCCGCCGCCGTCCTCCTCGTCCTTGTTATCGTCGCTGGAGTCCTCGAGGTACTCCTCGCCGGAGACACCGAGCTCCTCGAGGCAGGCCTCTATGGCCACGCTGCGGGTCTCGTGCTCGGCCTCGAACCACCTATCCCACAGGCAGGAGTCGATGGCGATGCTAGGTCACGATGTAGATCTGGTGGGAGGTGGGTGCGGCGGCAGCAATTTCCCGCGACAGCGAGCCCGAAGCGGGGCGGCGGAACCAACACGGCCTGGTTCGGTGCCAGCCGGCAGTACACATCGACCCAGGCGAGCATCCCAGCCTCCACCAGCGCGCGGGCCACCTCGATGGTGACGTTGACCCGGTGCTCTGACCGGGGCCTTAGCGGCGTGCTGGGAGGTGCTCGTGCGGTGGCGAGCGGGGGAAGTAGCAGGAGCGGGGTGACGGTGACGAGCCCGCATTCCGGCGGCATCCAAAGAAGGACCTGACCTCGTGGTCGTTGCGGCCGGGCCTGAACCAGTGCCTCCACGGCTTGTCATCGATCGACCGGAGAGGAGCTAGGGTTTGTGTCGGTCGGGGTGAGGTTTTACGGTTGAACAGAAGGAGAACTATCGAGGATAGGGACGCCACGGTCCCCAGTAAAAATGACCGAGCCTCACTGTTCCCCTCCCTCGACCGCTGACGAGTGGACCCGAGGGTAGCATCCGAAGAACACGGGATCAGTCCTCCCCCTCTCACAAACCAGGCCCAAGTTTGGGCCGCGGATGCATCGAAATGGACTGGATCTGGCTCCGTTTGCGGGTGGCCGCTATCAGTCCGTTTGGACTGGTTCGGACCCAACACCCGGATTTTTAATCCCAGATGCCTGTTATGCCATACATCGCAATCCTAGGATTACCATTTTTGCGAGACATAACAGATTGGATATCATAGTACATCATCCATTACAAACCATAATAAGGTCTTACACAAATAAAGGATCTCATGATGCAGTCTTAGTACAATCAAGTAACGGAATAAATAGCGTAGCGGTGGGATCCATCTTCAGTGTCACAGGGAATGCTGATAATGGGAGATGATCCTAGTTGTCGTAGTCGTCCTGCTGTCCTCCTTCAGGGTAGTCCTCCTCATAGTCTGGCCATAGGAATAGCCAGGGACAAAGCCATGAGTACTCTTTAAGTACTTGCAAACTATCACTAACAAGTAAGGTAGTTCTAGTAGGAATGCTAAGTTCTAAGTTTATTGGTAAAGCTAAGTTTGAAACCTAAGCTAAGTTCAGAAACAAAGAAAGATAAAATAAAGTTTGAAAACACCTAAGTGGGAACTTAGTTGTCATAGTCATAACTCTGTTGTGGTCAAGTCATGTCACAATTCAATTCATAAGTCATTTTGAAAACATCTGACAACGGAACAGTATGGCCACTCCAACTGTCCATAACCGCGGGCGCGGCTATTTGAATAGTTTGACACTCTGCAGAGGTGGTACACTTTCACCACAAGATTTGATACATCTGTCAGAGATAACCCTGAATCATCATACTTGGTATGCAGATAATCAAACATAACCTTTCCTTTACACACTCTAGTATAAGCACCTCTCCTATGAATATTGCCTCCTAGCCATGACCATCTGTCATCCTGGGTACTGCATAGGTGGACAACATTGAGAGGTAGCCTCAGCTCAAACCTCTCCCGCGAGGGAACTAATACTAATGCATATAAACTTCCGGCTAACCCTTACCTAATTCAGGTATTGTAGTTGTACGGTAAAATTGGAATGGTATAGCATCCGAACCCAACCATCAGTTTTTGTAAAAGGTCTAAGGCTCATGCCTTAACATTTTCATCATCATCATAAACCATTTGTGTTTCTCAACACATGTCAAAACATCTCAATAGAATGACTCATCATTCCAAGGTTTTCACAATTCATTTTCACCAAGTATTCCCATCTAAAGTGATCAAGTTTTGGTTGAGCTCTAAACTACTAAGTTAAGAGTGTTCACTAATGTGGGATGCTAATATCAATATCATGCCATAGAATGACATCCAAGTCTAACTAGATAGGTCAAGTTTCGTAAAGTAAGTCTAACTAGAATGCCATATTAAATCTTTATGCTACCTTTAAACAAGTAAAGGACTTTGGTAAAGTAAGGAAGGTAAAGCTTGTAAATAACACTTGGAGTAGGTATAAGTCAACATGGTATAACCAAAGCATGCCTAATGTATTTTGCTTGGGTTATCTAGCTTGCAAGGATTAGCTTGCATTGTTAATGATGGCTTGCCTTGTGTAGTGCAGTGGTTGAAATTCTCTTCCTCCTCCTCTTGATAGAACTCCTCCTCCTCGAAGACTTGGTCGGTACTATCGTCTATAAATACATACGGAATACACAATCACCAAACAATATTTAACTAGTCTACTTAGCACTCTAAGGCACACATTGTATGATCTATTATTATTACAAACATCACAAGGTTTAATGAACTAGTTTCATTTATTTTATTTGAGAAAAGTAATTTCTACTCATTGAAATTAACTAAGATTTAATTTTCTCCAATTAAAATATGGGATCATGTGGACACATGTCATCACCACACATTCTAATATATGGGAATGTGATTTAAAGGTAGGGTCACATTTTAATAAGTTTAAGTTTAATAATTAATGATTTAAAGTGACCAGAAATGCCTATATAGCATTATTTTGGTACTAATCCAAAGTCACTGCATGTAAACCTTAATTATATTACATATTCAGATAGGTATGGTTAAATGTGATTTTTGAGAGTTGGAATCAACTCAAAAGCTATTATGGTTGATTTTATAAAAATGTTTGAATGTGGAAAAGCTTCTGTCTTGTTATTTTTACTAGGAGATATCTATAACTCTAAATGATTTAAATTCAACGGGCTTGGATAGAGATTTTCATTACCTTTTCAAAAAAATTGAATCACTCAATTTGGATTTGTAAAAATCTCTGAGTTGATTTTTAAACTAAGGGGCATATTCTAGTTTAAGTCTAAAAAGAAAAATCCTAATTTGAATTAACTGGGTCACGCGGGAAACGAATTGGGCCGGCCCAGATTCACTCTGCGGCACTGAGGGCTGCTGACAGGGGGGTCCGCCTATCAGTGGCTCAGTACACATGAAGCGGTACGGGGCGAGATGGATCGTAGGATTAGAACTAGATCTAACGGCTCACAGTCATCGTCGACGACGGACACGTGGCCGGCGAGACTAAACCCTCGAGGCTTGATGGGGGTGCAGTGGGGACGTACCAGGGCTCCAGCTAGTGCGGCGAGGCGGGCAAATGAATGAGTAGACGACGGCGGGCTTAGGCGAAGTCGCGGCAGGGGCTGAGGTGGACGAAATCAACGGCAGCGTCTCCTCCTCTGTTGCGGCGGTCTCCGGTGAAATTCCGGCGAGAGGCTACTCGAGCTGCTCTGGCTAGAGGTAGGGAAGGACTGGGGGTGAGAGGGGAGTTAAATGGTGTGACGATTGAGGCTGGGAAGGTCTCCTTATATAGGCTCAAGGAGGGGACCGAAGGGGCGACAGCGAGCTCGTCGGTGATGATGATACAGGGTGCTATCGGCATGGGCGGCGTAGGCGGATGGTGGCTTGCCTCCTGGCGGTCCTCTATAGTGTTATGGCGCAGCTAGGGGCGGTGGCAATCGGTCGGGAGCGTCACGCCCTCTAGGAGACAGAGGTGGTGCTCGACGCGGTTCCCGGCGACTGTGGAGTCCTGTGGCGGAATTCTGGCCGTGTCTGGCGGGTGAGAGGTCAAAGCGGGCAGCGCGCCTGATGCGTAGTCGAGGCACGGCCTATGGCGTGCTGGCGGCGATGGTGCTCTGGCGTGCTCTAGCATGCGTAGAGAGGATAGTGCGGCGCGGCTCTAGGGTGGTCCAGTGGCTAGCAGGGGCCGTGGGATGGACCATGGACGGCGGTGTAGTGGCGCCTTGGTTCCTAGAGCAGCGGAGAGGGGCTGGCGGTCTGCTGCGGCTTGGGCACAATCGACTGGCGATCATGGCCTCGGTGCGGCGTTGCACTGGCGCCAGGGGCTAGGGGATAGGCTGGTTTTGGTTTGGTTGGGTCTGGGGGAGACCAAGATGATTCATGTGGCTCAAATGGCTCGACAATTGATCTAAAATATTATTAGTTAGGCTAGTTTGATTCTGCTCACAAGGTGCTCGACACAATGGCCGCATGAAGGAAACTTTTGAATTTTTAAAAGATTTTTGGTGGAGTGGTTTGTCACATGCTTAAGCATCCGTGGTTGCTTGGGATTTTGAAATGGAGTTCATTTGAGTGGTTTTTGAAAAAGTGTGATCTAGACATATGAGCTAGATTCCATTTTCAATTGTCATTTAAAATTAGAGTTTGAATGTTTTTGGGAGATCACAAAGTGGGCCTTGGCACATCACTACTTATACTAGCAAGGGGTGCAAAGATCCACAATTGTTTCTGTTGGAATTTGAGTGCTAGGAACATCCAAAGTGGGCTAGGTGATTAAAATGGCAAAAGTGACCATTTCCTTTATTTAATTCTTTTTTATTTCTTTTCCTTTGGTTTTTGCTTGGGATGGATCTAGATGATGTGGCATTCATCATAGAACCATTTTACAACCATTAGAACAAACAATAATGGCATTTCAAACAACTCCTATTTTAAATGCACACACATATGAATGCTTAAAGATTTTAAATGGAAAAGTTTTTGTTAACCTTAAATTGGGTAGATTTGATCTTGATTAACCTTGATTAAAGATTTGGGATGTTACAAACCTTCCCCCCTTAAACAAAATCTCGTCCCGAGATTTAAGAAAGAAAACTAGGAACTAAAGAGATCTGGGAACTCAGTCCTAATGTAATCTTCTCGCTCCCAAGTGGCTTCTTCTTCGGTATGGTTGCTCCATTGGATCTTGAGAAATTTGATACTCCGGGTCCTGGTGGTTCTGTAGGCTTCCTCCAAGATACGGATGGGCACTTCACGATACGTCAGATCCTTATTGATATCCACAGCTCGGTGATCGATGTTCTTGAAAACTTCGGTCTTCTTCGGCACTTCTAGGCATTTGCGAAGTAACTAAATATGGAACACATTGTGGATGGATGACATCTCTTCTGGTAGTTCCAGTTGATATGATACTTCTCCTCAGCGATTCATAATCTTGAAGGGTCCGATATATCTAGGGGCTAACTTTCTTTTAGACTAAAACGCTGCGTTCCCTTCCATGGTGAAACCTTGAGATACACAAAATCTCCGACATTGAAAGTCAGGTCGCTCCTTCTCTTGTCAGCATAACTCTTCTGTCTAGATTGGGCGGTCTTGAGGTGCTCACGGACTTTGTGAACCTTCTCTTCAGCTTCTCGGAGAATGTCGGGTCCAAAAATCTGACTCTCTCCTACTTGTGACCAATTCAAAGGGGTACGACACTTTCTTCCGTATAGGAACTCAAATGGTGCCATTTGCAAACTGGCTTGATAACTGTTGTTATATGAGAATTCTGCGAAAGGCAGACAATCTTCCCATTTTGATCCATATTCTAACACACAAGCTCTCAACATATCTTCTAAGATTTGGTTGACTCTCTCAGTCTGTCCATCAGTTTGCGGGTGATAAGCGGTGCTGAAATTGAACTTGGTTCCTAATCCTTCTTGGACTTTCTGCCAAAATCTCGAGGTAAATTGGGTTCCTCGATCCAACACTATGGTCTTGGGGGTCCCATGCAGACTGACTATTCTAGCAATATACAAATCTGCTAGCTTTGAACTCTATTAGGTTATCTTGACAGGTATAAAATGAGCTACCTTGGACAGTCTATCAACGATGACCCAAATTGAGTCATTTCCCCTACTAGAAGTAGGCAAACCGGTGATAAAGTCCATTCCGACGGAATCCCATTTCCATTCCGAAATCTGCAATGGTTGCAATAGTCCTGCGGGTCTCTGATGTTCCGCTTTGACTCTCTGACAGATATCACACTTGGCGATGTAGCTTCCGATTTCTCTCTTCATCTTGTGCCACCAAAATTGCTCCTTCAAATCCTGATACATCTTCATTCCTCCGAGGTGGATAGAATAAAGAGTACCATGGGATTCTTGCATGATAACTTGCTTCAACTCTGAATCTACTAGCACACAGATACGTCCTTTGTACCACAGAACTCCTTCTTCATCTTCGGTGAATCCAGGTACCTTTCCTGTACCAATACGATGTTTGATTCTATCAATACTTTCATTTCCCTTCTGGGCTTCCTTGATTTGGCTAATCAAAGTGGGTTGAAGTTCAATGCTAGCTAAAAATCCTTTGCTAACTAGCTCAGTTCTAAACTGCTCCAACTCCTCATACAAACTTGGTTGCTTCTCCTTGATCATGGTGTTTAGCCTACACGGCAATCTGCTAAGAGCATCCGCTACCACATTGGCTTTGCCGGGGTGATAGTGAATGTCAAGGTCATAATCCTTGATTAACTCTATCCATCTCCTTTGCCTCATATTCAGCTCCTTATGAGTGAAAATATACTTCAATCTTTTGTGATCTGAGTAAATCTCACAGCGATTACCCATAAGATAATGACGACATGTCTTCAATGCCAAAACTACGGCTGCTAACTCAAGATCATGGGTAGGATAGTTCTGCTCATGGTGCTTCAGTTGTCGAGACAGATATGCGATAACTTTGCCTTCTTGCATTAATACACATCCGAGACCAATCTTGGATGCATCACAATACACATCAAATGGCTTCTTGATATCTGGCATGATCAATATTGGGGTTGAGACCAATCTCTTCTTAAGCTCTTGGAAACTTGCTTCACATTTGTCTGTCCATTCAAACTTCTTATCCTTCTTCAACAATTGGGTCATGGGTCTTGCGATGCTCGAGAATCCTTCTACGAACTTGCGGTAATATCCCGCTAATCCAAGAAATGCACGGACTTGGGTTTGAGTGGTTGGGGCTTCCCATTCTTCGACATCTCTGATCTTGGTGGGATCAATGACTCCTCAATGGACACAATATGTCCTAGGAATCCTACTTCCTTCAGCCAAAACTCACATTTGCTGAACTTGGCATACAACCGATGCTCTCTAAGGGTTTCAAGGATGATTCTCAGATGTTGCTCATGCTCTTCTTCTGACTTGGAGTAGATAAGGATAGCGTCGATAAACACCACGACAAACTTATCTAGAAAATTCATAAAGATCTTATTCATGAGATTCATGAAATAAGCAGGGGCATTGGTTAATCCAAAAGACATGACCGTATACTCGTATAATCCATAACGAGTAGTAAAGGCGGTCTTCAGAATGTCCGTTGCACGAATCTTAAGTTGGTGATAACCAGTCCTAAGATCAATCTTAGAGAACACATTTGCTCCAGTCAACTGATCAAATAGATCCTCTATATTTGGCAAAGGGTACTTGTTCTTGATGGTGACGTCATTCAGCTTCATGTAATCTATGCACAAATGGTTGCCTCCATCTTTCTTGTCGACGAATAACACTGGCGATCTCCATGGCGATGCGCTTGGTTGAATCAAGCCTATTGCCAACATAGCATCCAACTGCTTCTTCAATTCTACTAACTCTGAGGGGTTCATACTACAAGGTCTCTGGGCTATGGGTCCGGTTCTGGGGATTAGTTCAATGATGAACTCAATATCCCTATCCCGGGGCATACCGGGCAATTCATCTGGGAATACGTCGGGGTATTCACAGACTACTCTGACTTGGTCAATGGTGGGTAGGGCTAGACTCTTGTTGCACTTGAATTGACGGGGCAAGGTTTCAGATATATGCTCTACTGATACTCTAGAGCTACTAGTCATGGTGATGGATTTCTTGGCACAGTCAATCAATCCTTTATGCTTTGACATCCAATCCATTCCTAGTACTATTTCCAAACCTTTGGTTCCAAGTACTATTAGATTGACATAAAAATCTATCCCATGTATTCTAATAGGCACAACTTTGCAAATTTTTCTAGCTTTTATAGTTGAACCGGGGATTTGAATTATCATAACATGCTTCAAGTTGGTTGGGTGAATCTTACTAGTGCATGCAAATTCTTCGGTGACAAATGAGTGCCATGCTCCAGAATCAAACAACACTCTTGCTAAAACTGAGTTGACAGAAAACATACCCAACACTACATCTGGCGCTTCTTGGGCTTCTTCGGCGTTCATGTGGAAGAGACGGCCGTTGCGGTTGTGAGGGTTCCCTGGGGCGAATCTTCTTCCTGGATGAGCACGATGCTGTTGTCGAGCTGGGGCATTCACATTGGCAGTGGCGGCAATCTTCTTGGGACACTCATTGGAGTAGTGACCCTTTACTCCACACTCGAAACAAGTAATCTGGGACTTGTCTTTCGCTGCCACGGGCACAACATTGCTTCCAGTTCTTGGTGCAGTGTTGTTGTTGTTGTTGTTGTGCTTGGGAGGTGCACGGTTGAAATTGTTGGAGTTGTCGGGGTGATTGTTGTTTCCTCCAGACTTTACATTTCCTCCACTATGGTTGGGGTAGCTTGGGCGAGACATTGGGGGTCGGTTGGTCTGCGGGGCATATCCTGTAGAAGGGTTGGGACGGTACTTCTGGTGACTGCTGGATCCAGCTTGGTGCATCATCCGATGTTTGCGGTTATCGTTTGCTTGATTAATCTTCACTTCCATCTGAATGGCAGAGTCGACTAGCTCTTCAAGATCCTTGCAACGGATATTGACGAGGACAGTCTGCATCTCATCATGCAGTCCGTTCAGGAATCTCTCCTTCTTCTTGGCCTCCGTGTTGATCTCATCAGGTGCATACCTGGCGAGGGACAAGAATCTGTCGCGGTACTCCACTACAGTCATTCTGCCTTGCTTCAATTCTCGGAATTCATCCCTCATTCTAGTGACTAGACCCTGCGGCATGTGGGTGCGACTGAACTTGATTTTGAAGGCTTCCCATGTCATCACTTGACCATGGTTCATTGTGCGGGTGTTGTTCCACCATGCTCTTGCATCTCCTGCCAAATAGTGGGTGGCAAAAAGAACTTTCTCGTTGGCATCCACTCCGGCTACCTCTAAGTTGTTCTCCATTGTCTGCAACCAATCATCAGCATCTAGTGGGTTTTTAGACTGGCTAAAGATTGGGGGATTGGTATTCTAGAAGTTTTTGAGTTTGGATCCATAATGATCCTGATTTCCATGGTTCTGATTGTTGTGAGCCATCTGGGCGATCTGCTGCAGTGTTGCTAGATTAGCTTGGCACTCTACCCTACTAGCTTCACGGTCTGCAATGAGAGTCTGCAGAATCTGCAGCATTGGGTCTTGCGATGAGCTGCTCCCTCCTTGGTTTCCACGAGTCATCTGAAGATTGAGATAGATAAAAGGGGTAAGAGGGAAAGTTCTAAGGTTCATGGTTTTTATTTCAAAGCTAAAACTTTGAGTTTGACTCATGTTTTGCAACTAACTCCTTTTCATTCATTCAAGCAAAGCACATGATACAAACACACACACACCACAACATCAAAGGAAAACAGATGGTTTTAGGAACCATTCTGCAAGCTATGATACAATGGGACTGATACTCCTCATTCTACGATAGTGCTCTAGTGCATCTACTCATCATCGATGAAGTCAGATTCATCATCGTCGGTGTAGAAGTCCACGGCATCCTCCTCCAGATAGTCATCATCATTGCTGAGGTATGAGTCAATATCTCCTTGGATATCTTCACCTTCCTCTTCTTCTTCCTTTGCTACAAGCTGAGCTTCTTGCTCATTGATGGTCTTCTCGAGGCCGGCCACCTTCTTGCAAAGACAGTCGATGGTGCGATCCTTATTTGCGCGTTGACGGCAAAGAGACTAACAATCCTTGACGAGCAGTGAGAAAGTCTGGGCCTTCTGGGCGGCAAGGGTGAGGTTATGGTTGGCGACCTCTCTAGCATTGTCCAACTCCTTATGTCTATCGTACAATAGAAGTCGAGGTTCTCCACTTGACGCTTCAATATTAGGTGACTTGGCATCTCTAGCGGCATTCCCATGGAATCACGCCTTGCATAGTGAACAAAGCGGGTTCCTTGGATTAGGTTGACACTCCAGGCACACAGACGAGCGAGAGCTTCATGCATTGCCCTGGCTAAACCATCTAGCCAGTTGTTCTCTCTCACGGAGAACTGAATCCTCCTAGATACTGGTGCTTCTATCTTGCCTCGAAGATCAGCAGTTACTAGCCATTGTAAATCTCCTCCTGGTGGACCCGGGAGTTGAGCTCCAAGAAATTCTGGATGCGGACGCTCCAAGAACTCCGATAGTGAATCCAGATCCCTCTCGAAGATCAGTTGGCCTCCGTTGCCCAACTGGTAGAACTTGCTGTACTGGGCTTCCATCTATAAGAATTTAGGATGAGAAAGTTAGTGAAGTGATCAAGTGTGTCAAAGTTTTATGTACTAATGTAAGAATTGGAGGAACATGAATTTTTTTTGAGAGAAAGAATTCCCAAGGGTAAGAGAGGAAATAGTTTTCATAAATACTCACTTTGGTTTTTGAAACTAAGTTTTTGTTCGGACGCCCATTCTAACTAGGGTCTCCTATGGTCAGGATGGCTCTGATACCAACTTGTCAACACCCGTATTTTTAATCCCAAATGTCTGTTATGCCATACATCGCAATCCCATGATTACCATTTTTGTGAGACATAACACATTGGATATCACACTACATCATCCATTACAAACCATAATCAGGTCTTACACAAATAAAGGATCTCATGATGAAGTCTTAGTACAATCAAGTAGCGGAATAAATAGCATAGCGGTCGGGTCCATCTTCAGTATCACAGGCAATGCTGACGATAGGAGATGATCCTAGTTGTCATAGCCGTCCTGCTGTCCTCCTTCAGGGTAGTCCTCCTCATAGTCTGGCCATAGGAATAGCCAGGGACAAAGCCATGAGTACTCTTTAAGTACTCGCAAACTATCACTAACAAGTAAGGTAGTTCTAGTAGGAATGCTAAGTTCTAAGTTTATTTGTAAAGCTAAGTTTGAAACCTAAGCTGAGTTCAGAAACAAATAAAGATAAAATAAAGTTTGAAAACACCTAAGTGGGAACTTAGTTGTCATAGTCACAACTCTGTTGTGGTCAAGTCATGTCACAATTCAATTCATAAGTCATTTTGAAAACATCTGACAACGGAACAGTATGGCCACTCCAACTGTCCATAACCGCGGACGCGGCTATTCGAATAGTTTGACACTCTGCAGAGGTGGTACACTTTCACCACAAGATTCGATACATCTGTCAGGGATAACCCTGAATCATCATACTTGGTATGCAGATAATCAAACATAACCTTTCCTTTACACACTCTACTATAAGAACCTCTCCTATGAATATGGCCTCCCAACCATGACCATCTGTCATCCTGGGCACTGCATAGGTGGACAACATTGAGAGGTAGCCTCAGCTCAAACCTATCCCGCGAGGGAACTAATACTAATGAAAATAAATTTCTGGCTAAGCCTTACCCAATTCAGGTATTGTGGTTGTACGGTAAAATTGGAATGGTATTGCATCCGAACCCAACCATCGGTTTTTGTAAAAGGGCTAAGGCTCATGCCTTAACATTTTCATCATCATCATAAACCATTTGTGTTTCTCAACACATGTCAAAACATCTCAATAGAATGACTCATCATTCCAAGGTTTTCACAATTCATTTTCACCAAGTATTCCCATCTAAAGTGATCAAGTTTTGGTTGAGCTCTAAACTACTAAGTTAAGAGTGTTCACTAATGTGGGATGCTAATATCAATATCATGCCATAGAATGACATCCAAGTCTAACTAGATAGGTCAAGTTTTATACTCTTTATGCTACCTTTAAACAAGTAAAGGACTTTGGTAAAGTAAGGAAGGTAAAGCTTGTAAATAGCACTTGGAGTAGGTATAAGTCAACATGGTATAACCAAAGCATGCCTAATGTATTTTTCTTGGGTTATCTTGCTTGCAAGGGTTAGCTTGCATTGTTAATGATGGCTTGCCTTGTGTAGTGCAGTGGTTGAAATTCTCTTCCTCCTCCTCTTGGTAGAACTCCTCCTCCTCGAAGACTTGGTCGGTACTATCGTCTATAAATACATACGGAATACACAATCACCAAACAATACTTAACTAGTCTACTTAGCACTCTAAGGCACACATTGGATGATCTATTATCACCACAAACATCACAAGGTTTAATGAACTAGTTTCATTTATTTTATTTGAGAAAAGTAATTTCTACTCATTGAAATTAACTAAGATTTAATATTCTCCAATTAAAATATGGGATCATGTGGACACATGTCATCACCACACATTCTAATATATGGAATGTGATTTAAAGGTTGGATCGCATTTTAATAAGTTTAAGTTTAATAATTAATGATTTAAAGTGACCAGAAATGCCTATATAGAATTATTTTGGTACTAATCCAAAGTCACTGCATGTAAACCTTAATTATATTACATATTCAGATAGGTATGGTTAAATGTGATTTTTGAGAGTTGGAATCAACTCAAAAGCTATTATGGTTGATTTTATAAAAATGTTTGAATGTGGAAAAGCTTCTGTCTTGTTATTTTTACTAGGAGAGATCTATAACTCTAAATAATTTAAATCCAACGGGCTTGGATAGAGATTTTCATTAGCTTTCCAACAAAATTGGAATCACTCAATTTGTATTTGTAAAACTCTCTGAGTTGATTTTTAAACTAAGGGACATATTCTAGTTTAAGTCTAAAAAGAAAAATCCTAATTTGAATAAACTGGGTCGCGCGGGAAACGAATTGGGCCGGCCCAGATTCACTCCGTGGCGCTGAGGGCTGCTAACAGGGGGGCCGCCTATCAGTGGCTCATTACACGCGAAGCGGTACGGGGCGAGATGGACCGTAGGATTAGAACTAGATCTAACGGCTCACGGTCATCGTCAACGACGGACACGTGGACGGCGAGACTGAACCCTAGAGGTTCGATGGGGGTGCAGTGGGGACGTACTGGGGCTCCAGCTAGTGCGGTGAGGCGGGCAAACGAACGAGTAGACGACGGCGGGCTCAGGCGAAGTCGTTGCAGGGGCTGAGGTGGACGAAATCAACGGCAACGTCTCCTTCTCTGCTGTGGCGGTCTCCGGTGAAATTCCAGTGAGAGGCTGCTCGAGCTGCTCTGGCGAGAGGTGGGGAAGGACTGGGGGTGAGAGGGGAGTTGAATGGTGTGGCGATTGAGGCTGGGGAAGGTCTCCTTATGTAGGCTCGAGGAGGGGACCGAAGGGGCGACGGCGAGCTCGTCGGTGACGATGATACAGGGTGCTATCGGCATGGGCAGCGTAGGCGGATGGTGGCTTGCCTCCTGATGGTCCTCTACAGTGTTATGTCACAGCTAGGAGCGGTGGCAATCGGTCGGGAGCGTCGCGCCCTCTAGGAAACAGAGGTGGTGCTCGACGCGGTTCCCGGCGACTGTGGGTCGCGTGGCGGGTTACGGCCGTGTCTGGCGGGGTGAGGGGGTCAAGGCGGAGCGGCGTGCACGGTCTATGGTCGAGGCGTGGTCTGCGGCATGCTGGCGGCGATGGCACTCTGGCCTGCTCTAGCATGCGCAGAGAGGATAGTGCGGCGCGGCTCTAGGGTGGTCCAGTGGCTAGCAGGGGCCATGGGGTGGACCATGGACGGTGGTGCAGTGGCGCCTTGCTTCCTAGAGCGGCGGAGAGGGGCTGGTGGTCTGCTGCGGCTTGGGCATGATCGGCCGGTGATCATGGCCTCAATGCGGTGTTGCACTGGCTCCAGGGGCTAGGGGATAGGCTGGTTTTGGTCTGGTTGGGTTTGGGGGAGACCAAGATGATTAATGTGGCTCAAATGGCTCGACAATTTTTGATCCAAAACAGTATTAGTTAGGCTAGTTTGATTCTGCTCACAAGGTGCTCGACACAATGGCCGCATGAAGGAAACTTTTGAATTTTTGAAAGATTTTTGGTGGAGTGGTTTGTCACATGCTTAAGCATCTGTGGTTGCTTGGGATTTTCAAATGGAGTTCATTTGAGTGGTTTTTGAAAAAGTGTGATCTAGACATATGAGCTAGATTCCATTTTCAATTGTCATTTAAAATTAGAGTTTGAATGTTTTGGGGAGATCAAAAAGTGGGCCTTGGCACATCACTACTTGTACTAGCAAGGGGTGCAAATATCCACAATTGTTTCTGTTGGAATTTGAGTGCTAGGAACACCCAAAGTTGGCCAGGTGATTAAAATGGCAAAAGTGACCATTTCCTTTATTTAATTCTTTTTGATTTCTTTTCCTTTGGTTTTTGCTTGGGATGGATCTAGATGATGTGGCATTCATCATAGAACCATTTTACAACCATTAGACCAAACAATAATGGCATTTCAAACAACTCCTATTTTAAATGCACACACATATGAATGCTTAAAGATTTTAAATGGAAAAGTTTTTGTTAACCTTAAATTGGGTAGATTTGATCTTGATTAACCTCTATTATAGATTTGGGATGTTACAGGACACGCACGGTCCATTTGCAGGGGCTCGTTGGAGTTGCCCTAATAGCCACGAGATGCATTTGTCATACCAATTTAGCCAATCAATGATTAGGATGTACTCCTATAGTAAGTAGGACGCCACAACCATGAGCGATTTTATCGATGCAGATCCAATCTTGGAATTACATATAACAAAAAATGGAGTAATTCACCATGTGTATATGCAGCCTCTCGGTGGAGAAGTGTGTGATACGTTGCAAATGTATCTATAATTTTTGATGTTCCGTGCTTGTTTTATATCTACTTTCTTATGTTTTGTCCACACTTTGGAGTATTTTTACACATTTTCTGGAACTAACCTATTAACAAGATGCCACAGTACCAGTTGCCTATTTTCTGCTGTTTTTGGTTTCAGAAAAGATGTAAGGAAATATATTCTCGGAATTGGACCGGACAAAAGCCCAAGTCAATATTTCACCAGAAGGAACACGGAGTCCGGAGGGGAGACGAAGAGGGGAGCCAGGCCGGCCACACCTGGTGGTGGCGCGGCTAGGGCTGGCCGCGCCACCAGGTGGTGTGGGTCCCCTGGAACTCCACCGACCTTGCCCTTTCGCCTATATATTGCCTACGGGACGAAAACCCTAAGTACTCGATCAAAATTCCACGAAAGATTTGATGACCCACAAGTATAGGGGGTGTATCGCAGTATTTTCGAGGGAAGTGAAACCCAATTTATTGATTCGACACAAGGGGAGCCAAAGAATATTTATAAGTCTTAACAACTTAGTTGTCAATTCAGCTGCACCTGGAAACAATCTTGGTCACAGCAGTTTATCGATGTAACAGTTTATAGTTGGAATAGTAAAGTAGCGGCAGAGTAAAGTAAAGACAGCGATAACAATAGCGATGGCAATTGGGATTCGAGTGCGGTAGGCATAGGGATGGATGGGCCAGGCGTTGCATGGACAAGACAATTCACATAGCAATCAGAACATAGGGCAATTGCAGATAAATAAGATAAAGCATCCAAGTACTAGATAATCCTAGGCATGTGTTCCATATATAGTCATACGTGCTCGCAGTGAGAACTTGCACAACATCTTTTGTCCTACCAGCATGTTTGCAGCGGGGCCTCAAGGGAACTACTAGCAATTAAGGTGCTCCTTTTAATAGAGCACTGGAGCAAAGCATTAACACTCCATGAACACATGTGATCCTCACATCAAAGCCATTCCCTTCGGTTATCGATTTACATCGCCGGGGCCATTGGTTCCGGACAACAACGTGTGTATACAACTTGCAGATAAGACCAAAAACATTACTATCATAATGAATCAATAACATGTTCAGGTCTGAAATCATGGCACTTGGGCCCTAGTGACAAGCATTAAGCATAGCAAGTCGCAACAAAGTCATAAAGCACTAATAAAAGATACTAGGCACCATGCCCTAACAATCTGATGCCATTACATGAACGATCTCATCCAATCCCTACCATCCCCATGGCCTACAGCAGGGGATTACTCACTCATAGATGGGGGAAACATGGATGGTCGATGGAGAAGCGATGGTGATGATGATGCTGATGATCTCCTCCAATTCCCCGTCCTGGCAAGGTGCCAGAACGGAGTTTCTAGTGTTGTTTCGTGGAATTTGGTGGTGGCGGCAGAGCGGAACTCCTTCCGGAAAAACATCGAACCCCCCTGAGTTTTTAGGTCAGAAGGCAACTTATAGGCGAAGAGGGAGACCGAGGGGGTGCCTCGGCCGGCCAGACCATGCCCTGGCGCGACCTGGGGGTACCCGCGCCTGGGGGGTTTGGCCAGGCCCTGGCCCTCCTCCGTCTCGTATTCTGGCTCCGTGAGTCTTCCGGAAAAATAGGCACTTTGGCTTTTGTCCCATCCAATTCCGAGAATATTCATTTTCTGACTTTCCTAGAACCAAAAACAGCAGAAAACAGGCAGCTAGCACTGTGGCTCTTGTTAATAGGTTAGTCCAAGAAATCATATGAAAAGTACTCCAAAGTGTTGACAAAACACAAGAAAGTAGATAAAACCAAGCATGGAACATCAAAAATTATAGATACATTTGCAATGTATCAACATCCCCAAGCTTAACTCCCGCTCGTCCTCGAGTAGGTAAGTGATAAAAAGAAAGAATAATTTTTGAGGTGACATGCACCATCATAAACTTGATCAAAGTATTTGTAAAACATTCAAAGCTAGGATCATAGTACTTCAATCATAACATGAAAGACAAAGTTCTAGCAATAAGACAAAGAAACTATGTTGCAACATGAAGAGGCACAAACAAAAGATTCATGAATAACAATGCTTTGCAAGACGTTTGTTTGTTTCACATAAAGAAAACATAGCATAATAGCATTCAGCTTGTCCCTCATAGAGTAGCAAACATAAATGCATAGGACACCTTCAAAGTTCATAAGAGTGACTAGATACAAATAGTTTAAAACAAGCAATATCAAGTTATGCATCAATCAACTAGTCTTGGGACAATACACATAGAACTAATAATGGCCACTATGCTCTCAAGAAAGTGCTCATAGAATGTGTGGAGACTCAACAAGGAAATGAACAGGTTTTGAAAAGTTTGAAAGGCTTCCAAATGCTGAAAGTATGGTACTCATTAGCTTTGAGCTCTCATTGCCCCTATCAAAAACACAAAAATATTAGTTGTACTAGTTTGTTGAACATCTTAATAACTTTGTTGAACTTTAAGCTTAAATTGGTACTGAAGATGTTGTTGCTCATCTTAATAACTTTGTTGAACTTTGTGAGATGCAAAAACATAGGGATATAGATGGAGATATTATTAAGCTTAAATTGTTTCCTTTCTCTTTGAGAGGAAAATCTAAAGAATGGTTGCAATGCCTAACTAGAAATAGTATTGATTCTTGGACTAAATGCAAAGATGCTTTCATTGGAAAATACTATCCTCCTGCTAAGATTATATCTATGAGAAGTGAAATAATGGAATTTAAACAATCTGATAATGAACATGTTGCTCAAGCTTGGAAAAGAATGAAATCTTTGGTAAAGAATTGTCCCACTCATGGACTGGCTGCTTGGATGATTATCCAAACCTTTTATGCAGGACTGAATTATTCTTCAAGAAATCTGCTGGATTCTGTTGTTGGAGGTACGTTTATGACCATTACTTTGGGTGCTGCAACAAAGCTTCTGGATAATATGATGGTTAACTACTCTGAATGGCACACCGAGAGAGCTCCACAAGGTAAGAAGGTAAATTCTGTTGAAGAAACCTCCTCCTTGAGTGATAAAATTGATGTTATTATGTATATGCTTATTAATGGGAAAGCTCATATTGATCCAAATCATGTTCCCTTAGCCTCTTTGGTTGCTCAAGAAGAGCAAGTTGATGTGAACATTATTAGAAACAATAATTTTAGCAACAATGCCTACAGGAATAATTTTGGTAATAATAATTATAGGCCATATCCTCCCAATAATGGTAATGCTTATGGAAATTCCTACAACAATAGAAGTGCACCCTATGAACTTGAAGTCATGCTTAAAGATTTTATTAGTAAACAAACTGCCTTCAATAAAACTATTGAGGAAAAACTCTCTAATGTTGAAAGAAATATAGCATCATTGTCTGAAGCACAATCTTCTTTGAATAAAATGGATGCTAAACCTGAAACTATTGAATATCCCTTTGCTGCTACTAATGCCATACAAGTTAGAATTGATGAAAATGTTAGACTGTTAGCTGAATTGCATGCTAAGTGGGAAAGAGAAGATGAAATTACTAGAAATATTAGTATTTCTACTATCACTACCACTAATGTTTAAGCTAGTAAACCCAATGGAACCTTTTCTAATAAAAATGTTGAAATTATTCGAAATATGGGAAACAATAGCTCTACTACTTTAGATGATAATTATGATTTTGATCTTGATGGTCGCAATATCTCTGAAGTAATTATGTTCCTGCAAAAGCTTGCTAAAAGTCCTAATGCTAGTGCTATGAATATGGCCTTTACAAAACACATTACTGATGTTCTCATAAAAATTAAAGAAGAAAAGATGAAACATAAAGCTTCTATTCCTATGAAATTAGAAGATGGTTGGGAACCCATTATTAATATGAAAGTGAATGATTTTGATCTCAAAGCTTTATGTGATCTTGATAGTAGTGTTTCTATTATGCCTAGAAAGATTTATGAAATGCTTGATTTGCCACCATTGGAAGATTGTTATTTAAATGTCCCACTTGATGATAATGCTAAAAAGAAACTCATGGGGAGTATTAATGATGTTCTTATTATGGTTAACAATGCATATGTCCCTATTTATTTCTATGTTTTGGATGTTGAATGCAATTCTTCTTGCCCTATTACTTTGGGAAGACCTTTTCTTAGAACTATTGGTGCCATTATTGATATGAAAGAAGGCACCATTAAATATCAATTTCCACTTAAGAAAAGGTATAGAACCCTTCCCTAAGAAGAGAGAGAAGATTACTTTTGCCTCTCCTATTAAAACAAAAATTGCTCTTAATGCTTAATTTGAGAATACTTGATTCTTTTCTTGCTTCTTATGCCTAGCTCAAAGGCATTAAAGAAAAGCACTTATTGGGAGATAACCCAAATTTTGTTAGGAATCTTTTGTTGAGTCCTGGGAATCATTACCTCTGTAATAACCTATCCTTATCATTTTTGTGTGGTTTTTGTGCCAAGAGTAATCTCTAATGAGAGAGAAGAAAGATTTGGGAAAGTTGTTGTCCCGAAACAGATTTTTGTGCTTCAATGTAAAAATTCGTGAAAAAACTCTGTACGTCAGTTTGAGATGCAATTTTTTGTGCTTCTGACCCAGGTTGTTATACAACTTTTGTTAGTTCAACACTTTTCGATTGAGCAACAGAAGATCTTCGAAAAAATTGGTTTTTACCTGTTGGTCTGTTTTGACAGATTTCTGCCATTATTTGCATTTGCCTCTTAATCTCTTTCTCTTTGAGTTCTCTTTGATCATTTCAACTTTTTAAAAGGAAGTACTACAGTAGCTTTTGTTTTAATGGAAGTTTTACTTGTGTTGGAACTGAACCAAAAAGACTTATTATCTTGAGTACACTAATGTTGCTAATGAAGATTGTGTGAAGTTTTGTATGAAGGAAATTTTAAAGTGTAGGGAAGAGTAATGTGATAAGATGAAGTATGGACAAAAGCTCAAGCTTGGGGATGCCACCCGTGTAACCCCAAGAAATATTCAAGAGGTACAAGCGTCAAAGCTTGGGGATTCCCAAGGCATCCCCTTCTTTCAAACACTTCTATTTTATTGTTTGATGCACAATTATGTTGTTCTTGGAGCGTCTTTGTTTTTGTTTTTAGTTTTCATTTGCTTAGTTTGCTTGAATAAATTGGTTGGACCCCCTCATTCATGCATTAGTTTTCAAATAAAGTTGATTTGGATTGGAAAAGGGTAGGAAAATTCATGCTTAAGTGGTAAAAAGGAGCCTGGTTTGACTATGGCTTAGGCTTTATCATGTCATGCTTGATATTGTTTTGGCTTTATGCTTAGTGATTTTTTCTGTAGCATGACATGTTATAAACAATTGAGATTGCTTAATGTGCCTTGAAAGAATCATGCGTTGTTTTAGCATATAAAAGCATAATATTGTGGTATTCTCCTTTAATGCTTTATTTGGATTGACTCGCATGCTCACACCATGTTAAGACTATACCAAGTCACCATAGCCTCTATGATCATTTAGTTTTCATCTTGTAATATCACTTTATGCTTTAATTAATAATGTTTTGTCGCTTTGCATGATTATGGCCATTATTGCTCTCTTAGTTGGTCGCTCCCAGTCTTTTGCTAGCCTCCGTACCAAGTATGAGTTCCACTCATGCATCCAACTCCAAATAAAACCAAGTTATTACAAAGAGTCCACCATACCTACCTATTAGTATTTGCTATTCCAAGTATATTCATGTTTTTATCTACCTTCCAAATTAAACTTGTTATGTGAAAATTAGTGATTAAAGCTCTCACGAACTTGATGGCACACTTTAACGCTCTCATGAACTTGATGTGAAAATTCGTTTTGTTATTTGCATCATTCTAAAAACATCTTTCTGCCAAAAATTATTCATCAATACCTGAAAATTGCTAAAAAATAAAGTGTCTCGAAAAATTTCAGAAAATTCATATTAAATTTTTACGTGAAAAAAGGGGCAGAGAAGTACCTAGAGTGACCCAGGGGGGCCCACCAGGCAGGCACACCACCTGGTGGCGCGACCACCACAGGGACGCACCTGGCCATGGTGTGGGCCACCCCTGTCCCTCCACTTACTCTCTCACTTGCCACTTCTTTCTCTCTCCCAAGAAAACACCAGTTCATTGCTCAAACTCATGTTCTTGTTGTTCTTGCCCATGATTTTTCGATCTCCTTGCTCAGCCCATCTTTGCTACTGAAATTTGGAGCATTTGTTCTCCGGTATGTGACTCCTCTGCTTGTCCAAGTAGATTTGTGTTTAGTAGATTATATCTTGAGTATTTTGCTACTGTAGGTGATAGGTTATGTGAGCTTGTGAGCTTGTTCAACGCTTAGAGAAATTGTTTTGATGCATGTTTAGGCCTCTTACAAGTCCCTATGAGTAGTTCCTTTCATTATGTATTCACTTTGCAATCACTTGTATGATGGATGCTTAAATTTCAGAATAGAGGAGATGAACAACCACACTTTTGGAGAAGTATTTGAGAGGAACACACCTAGGAAGACAAGGCCTTCGAGATCAGCTTCTCAATTTAGGCCATCATATAATGAAGATCTTATCGCACCACGCTTTGGCAATGAAGGAGATGAGGGAGACTGATGACCCACAAGTATAGGGGGTGTATCGCAATATTTTTGAGGGAAGTGAAACCCAATTTATTGATTCTACACAAGGGGAGCCAAAGAATATTTATAAGCCTTAACAATTGAGTTGTCAATTCAGCTGCACCTGGAAACAATCTTGCTCACAACAGTTTATCAGTAGCAACAGTTTTGTAGTAGGAATAGTAAAGTAACATCAGTAGTAAAAGTAAAGACAGTAGTAACAATTGCAGTAAACAGTAGGATTTGAGTGTGGTAGGCATAGGGATGGATGGACGGACGTTGCATGGACAAGACAATTCACATAGCAATTAGAACATAGGGCAATTGCAGATAAATAAGATAAAGCATCCAAGTACTAGATAATCCTAGGAATGTGTTCCATATATAGTCATACGTGCTCACAATGAGAACTTGCACAACATCTTTTGTCCTGCCAGCCTGTTTGCAGCGGGGCCTCAAGGGAACTACTGTCAATTAAGGTGCTCCTTTCAATAGAGCACCGGGGCAAAGCATTAACACTCCGTGAACACATGTAATCCTCACATCAAAGCCATTCCCTCCGGTTATCCCGATTTCTGTCACTTCAGGGCCATTGGTTCCGGACAACAACGTGTGTATACAACTTGCAGATAAGACCATAAACAATACTATCATAATGAATCAATAACATGTTCAGATCTGAAATCATGGCACTCGGGCCCTAGTGACAAGCATTAAGCATAACAAGTCGCAATAAAGTCATAAAGCACTAATAGAAGATACAAGGCACCATGCCCTAACAATCTGATGCCATTACATGAACGATCTCATCCAATCCCTACCATCCCCATAGCCTATAGCGGGGGATTACTCACATAGATGGGGGAAACATGGATGGTCGATGGAGAAGCGATGGTGATGATCTCCTCCAATTCCCCATCCCGGCAGGGTGCCAGAACGGAGTTTCTGGTGCTGTTTTGTGGAATCTGGTGGTGGTGGCGGAGCGGAACTCCTTCTGGAAAAACGTCGAACCCCCCCAGAGTTTTTAGGTCAGAAGGCATCTTATAGGCGAAGAGGGAGACCGAGGGGGTGTCTAGGGCGGCTAGACCACCCCCTGGCGTGGCCAGGCCTACCCCGCGCGGCTAGGTGGTGTGGCCTGGGCCCAGACCCCTCCGTCTCGTATTCTGGCTCCGGGAGTCTTCTGGTGAAATAGGATTTTTGGCATATTTTTCAGGATTTTTCCTGATAGTTGATTTTCTGCACAAATAGTAGATACCAAAGCAATTCTGTTGAAAATAGCACCAGTCCGTGTTAGTTGTATCCAAATCACACAAGTTTAGAGGAGAAACAATAGCAAAAGTGTTCGGGAAAGTAGATACGTTTTGGACATATCAACTCCCCCAAGCTTAGCTTATTGCTTGTCCTCAAGCAATTCAGTTGAAAACTGAGTGCAATAAAAGAAACTTTCACGAACACATTTGCTTCATATGATGTATATATTCTTAGCATGTGATCAACTACTTAGACAATTCATAATAAAGAGTATGCAACTAAGTTTACTTAATAGGCATTGCAAGCTATGAAGAGAAACCAACTTAAAAATAATAAGTAGCATGAAACATAAACATAAGCAACATTACAATGCTCATAACAAGGTATGATATAGTGGTATCTCGATTGCCTTTTTATTGTGAATGCCAAGGCACCTTTGAAGTTCAGGTGAAGACTAGAAGTAAAGATATCAAAGATACAAGCATCAAAGTCATAACACAAATAATCAAGTAATGAGACAAGCACAAAGAATGACAACTATGCTCTCAAGGAAGTGCTCGTAGAATAAGTGGAGACTCAACAAGGAAATGAAAAGGTTTTGAATAGTTTGAAAGGCTTCCAAATGCTGAAAGTATGGTACTCATTAGCTTTGAGATCTCATTGCCCCTGTCATAAGCATCTTTAATATGGTTAAGGTGAAAGTGAGGTCCAATCTGAGTTATATGCTTGACAGACTATAAACTAGAAATCGCATGTCCCTTGAGTACGAGGGCCTCTCCTCATGCTACTCAACTTTAGTTACCTGTACGTTCTTGTCATCGTAAATACGTGTGTATCATAGAGAACCGCCAACGGGGTACCCCTTGCCCGATGATACAGAAGAATCCCCATATCAAAATGACAAGGCAAGCAGACAATGAGTATCTCAGCAATCTTCTTATTTACCATGGGAAAATGGTGCTTTTTTCTCTCTTTCCTCTTTTCTCAAATCTCTTTTTTTCTTTTCTTTTTTCTAAATAGTTATCTCTCTCTTTTTTTATAAGAAGAATGCTTCATAGATATCATTATGGTTACGCTGTAGGTTTCCACCATGACGGCATGGATTAGACCAGCGGCCCAGGCGTTTCTCTAACACACATACATAACTCCATGGACTTACAAGCTCCCCTTTTATTTCACACTGACGACATCCGCAAACAAAAGAGCATGGTATCAACTGGGTATATATTTATAGGTGTTGAAAGCGTTCCCGTGGCAACGCAGTTACGCTAATCTGACCTATAATTTGCAAGCATATAACTTTCATGGAGAGTCACAATGGTTCAGGTTTATTAAGTGCAGAAAATAAAGTGTGCCATCAAGTTCGTGAGAGCTTTACTAACTAACTTTCTCATAACAAGCAAACATTTTATTCGGAAGAAAACAAGGCATATTGAATATGCACGGAAATAGCAAATGATGCTAATAGGTAGGTATGGTGGACACTTTGGCAAAATTTGGTTTTAGGGAGTTGGAAACATGAGTAAAACATACTCAGTGAAAGTGAAGGCTAGCAATAGTAAGGGAGCGACGAACGAGAGAGCAATAGCTGTCATAATCATGCTTGCAACAAAACAGGACTAATCATGGCATGAAAGTGATTCAAGACCCTCAAGGCAAAATAATTCATCAAGGCTTAACTGATTATTTCAGTCATATGCATGCGTGATCATGTGCCAAGTAAATTCAAATGAAACATTCAGAGGAGGATACCACGGTGTAATACCAAGTTATGAATAGAGTAATGCAAGCAAACATTCATATGACATGCTACAAACTATTAGCAAGCTGGAACTAATCATATGAAAGCAAGAACTACTAAGCATCCATGAATAACATACACCCTACACGAACAGACTAAGCATGCCCACAATGATGAGTATATGTACAAAAATGAAAACAAATAGAGTTCGTTACCAGCCTCTTACCACACCTCAAGTTGTCATTAATACTCATTATTGCTCTTCACTTGTGTGGCTTGAATAATAATATGAAACAAAATCCCACTGAGAGCCGCTGAACCCTGCAACAAACTCACAAAACCAAAGAAGAACAACAAGTATTTTTGGTGTTTTCGATTTTTACAACAAGAACCAAAAAGGAAGAACAAGCAAAGCAAAATCTTTTTGGTTTTTTCGAATAGTTCAAACAAAGCAAAAAGGGAAAAACAAACCAAGGCAAAAAGAAGAAGCAAACCAAAGAGAAACAACAGAAATATTTTTGGTCTTTTTGTGTTTTAGAAAGCAAAAGCAAAGAAAGAACGAAAACTAAAAAGAGAACAAAACATGAATATACAAAGTATCTACATAACATGATATGGAGATGAGTGCGATGTCGGCGTACCTTCCCCCAAGATTAGGCTTTTGGCCTAAGTGGGTGTCAATCCCAAGCTGGCCAGGATGAAGTGTCACTGTGGTATGACGAGGAGGTACCCTCGTCCTGGTGCGAGCTCGTCTTGGTGCGCAGAGTAATCGTAGGAGGGAACATCCTCCTGGTGCTGCTCGTGGAAACCCAGCAAGCGGAGCTGCTCGTCCACCTCCTCCTTGGAGCGCGACCACGGTCTCCTGTGAACACTAAACAAAGTAGACTGTGGCAAAGGGATCTCCCTCTCATCCCCGTCAGTAAACAACATCCTATATACTAGACCGTCCAAATCAGAATCAGCAGTGACAAAGTGATGAGTTTTCATAGCAACAAGGTCAAGCCTTTGTGGTGCCAATATAGTATCATTGGGGTCTACTGAAAGCCCTAATGCATTGACCATATGTGAGCCAATGATGCCCCCATAGATAGGTCCCCTAGCAGCTAGGCGGCGAGCAATAAGCGAGCCAAGGTTGTACCGAGTATCATTGTTAACCGCAGCAGCAAGGAAGGCTAAATGATAGTTGGAGATATTACTCCTATTCTCCCTACCGAGAACGCTAGTAGCAAGATAATATGCAAAGTATCTAAGAGCAGGGAGTTGGATGTTTCTTATCTTTCCGCGCTGAGCTACGCGGTCATCATCATTGGTCACCCCTCGGTAAAGCTCCAGCAAATCAGCGGGTCGCCCTTGAATCTTCTTCACGGTCCCTGTCATGTTTACACCTACAACACTGCAAAATCATTCCAATGACATGGTAAAGGGCAGATTATAAATTTTGAAAGAGACAGTTGACTGATAGGGCATGTTAGTAAACACGAAGCTCTCAACAAAAGTCTTAGTAAGCATAGCGTATTGCTCACTCTCATCTTGCATGTATGAGGTCAAACCAACCCTCTGAATCAGTAGCAAGAAATCATCAAGAATCCCTGCAGCTTGTAAGAAAGTAAAACAAGGAAAAGTGCATGGGTGAGCATCCCCATCATCTCCTTCATTACCAATGCGAGGTGCAATGAGTTCTTTGTTGTATGATGGCCTGAATTGAGAGGCTGATCTTGAGGGCCTTAACCTCCTAGGTGCATCCCTCTCAAATATCTCTCCAAAGGTATGGATGTTCATGCTTGATATTCTGAAATTTAAACACCTATTAAACAAGTGATTGCAAAGTGAATATAATGAAGGGCACTACTCATAGGGACTTGTAAGAGGCCTAAACATGCATCAAAACTATATCTCTAAGCATCAAACAAGCTTACAAGCTCTCATACCCTGTCACCTATAGCAGCAAAATACTCAAGATATAAACCACTAAACACAAATCTACTTGGACAAGCGGAGGAGTCACATACGGGAGAACAAATGCTCCAAATTTCAGCAGCAAAGATGGGCTGAGCAAGGAGATCGAAAAATCGAGGGCAAGCACAACAAGAACGCGATTTTTAGTAAAGAACTGGAGTTTACTCGGGAGAGAGAAGAAAGTGGCAAGTGAGAGAGTGAGTGGAGGGCCAGGGGTGGCCCACACCATGGCATGGCGCCACCCAGGGCAGGCCGCGCCACCAGTGATGGGTTCGTAGCATGGAAAACAAAAAAAATCTACCGCAAGAACGAACAAAACCCAGATCTAATATAGATAAAAGCCAAGATCTAATCTACTAGACATGAGCAACGAGATAGATCGTTACTAACCCTCGTAGAACCGAAAGCGTTAACGAGATTAGATCTCGTGGATGATGTAGTCGATCACTTGCCGATCTCAAGATCGAGTAGATGATCCTTCCGGCGCCTCGGCAGACGGCCACACGGTCACGTGAGTCGGCAGACCTTCCTCTCCTGTTCCGAGTAGCGGGTAGTAGATCTTCCACGCAATCCCAGCAGCACGGCGTGGTGGTGGTGGTGGAGAGAATTCTGAGCTTCGCCTAAGCGAGCATATGGAAGGAGGAAGAGAGGCGGCTAGGGTTTGGAGTGGGAAGGGCAGGAGGGCGGCGCCCACCTCTATATATAGAGGAGGGTGTGGCCTAGGTTCCCACCCCTAGGCCCACCCCTTAGGCGCACTAGGGAGCTTGGGGGGAGAGTCCTTCCCCCCCAAGTTTCCCCTTTAAACTCCCCTTATCTTATCTTATCTTATCTTATCTTATCTCGGTTTTCAAATAAACTCCAAGATATCTTCTAGAACCTTCCGGAACATTCCGAAACCTTCTAGAATCCCCATACAAACACTCTGGAACATTTCCTAACTTAGAAAATGATCCCCATTATATGAATCTTATTCTCCGGACAATTCCGGATCTCCTTGTGATGTCCCGGATCAAATCCGAGACTTCGAACAACATTTGGTATCCAACGCACATTCAATATCTACTTAAAACAACTTCGAACCTTAAGTGTGTCACCCTACGGTTCGTGAATATGCAGACATGATGAAGACACCTCTCCGATCAATAACCATCAGCGGGATCTGGAGATCCATAACGGCTCCCACATACTCAACGATGACTTCGTGATCGATAGAACCATTTACATACGAAACCAATTCCCTTTGTCACGCGATACTCTACTTATCCGAGGTTTGATCATCGGTATATCCATACCTAGTTCTACCTCGTTACTGATAAGTACTCTTCACTCGTTCCGTGTTATGCCATCCCTTGTGACCTAGTCACATGCTTGCAAGCTAACTAGATGACATTCCACCGAGAGGGCCCAGAGCATATCTATCCGTTATATGGATGGACAAATCCCAATCTTGGTCCATGCGCTCAACACATACTTTCAGAATACCTAATCACACCTTTATAACCACCCAGTTATGAAGTGGTGTTTGATGTCATCAAAGTACTCATCCGGTGATGGTGATTAACACAACCTCATGGTCGAAGGATTAGGTTACTATGTATCGAAAGCTTATAGCAATGTGAACTTAATGACTTGATCTTATGCTACGCTTACTATGGGTGTGTGTGTCCATTACATCATTCTCCTAATGATACAACCTTGTTATCAATGACATCCAACGTCCATGATCAGGAAACCATGATCATCAATTAATCAACAAGCTAGTTTAACAAGAGGCTTACTAGGGACCCTTTTATGTTTACAAAACACACATGTATTAGTGTTTCCTTATAATACAATTACAACATGGGATGCAAACATTCATCATAAACACAAAGATATAATAATAACCACTTTTATTATTGCCTCTTGAGCATATCTCTAATAGTCTCCTACTTGCACTAGAGTCAATAATCTAGATTACATGGTAATATACCTAACACCCATGGCGTTCTGGTGTTGGTCATGCTTTGCTCTAGGGAGAGGTTTAGTCAACGGATCTGCCACATTGAGATCAGTGTGTACTTTGCAAATCTTTATGTCACCATCTCGGACATACTCGCGAATGGCATGGAAGCGTAGCTTGATGTGCTTCAACTTGCTATGTGACCTTGGCTCCTGTGCATTAGCTATGGCACCTGTGTTGTCACAGTAGATGGCCATCGGGTCCAACGCACTAGGAACCACGCCAAGTTCAGTAATGAACTCCTTCATCCATATGGCTTCTTGTGCAGCTTCGGCAGCTATGTATTCGATTCGATTGAAGATTTCGCCACAACGCTTTGCTTGGCACTCCTCCAGCTCACTGCAGCACCATTCAAAATAAAATTATCCAGATCGGTGACTTGAGTCATCTGGATCGGTGTTCCAACTAGCATCGATGTAACATTTACAACAAGCTGTTCATCACCTCCATAAGAAAGAACCATATCCTTAGTCCTATTCGGTGCTTAAGGATATTCTTGATCATTGTCCAAAGGCTCCATTCGGGATCACTTTGATATCTGCTAGTCAAACTAACAGCATGTGCTATATCCGGTCTTGTACACAACATGGCATACATGATAGAACCTATGGCTGAGGCATAGGGAACATTATTCATCTTCTCTCTATCTTCTGCCGTAGCTGGACTTTGAGTCTTACTCAAGGTCTTACCTGACAACATGGGCACGAACCCTTTCTTGCTCGCTTCCATTCTGAACTTCTTTAGAACTTTGTCCAGGTATGTACTTTGTGAAAGCGCTAGCAGGCGTCTTGATCTATCTCTATAAATCTTGATGCCTAGAATATATGTCGCTTCGCCAAGATCCTTCATTGAAAAACTATTATTCAAATAGGCTTTGACGCTATTAAGAAGTTCTATATCATTCCCAATCAACAGTATGTCATCTACATATAGTACTAGGAATGCTACAGAGCTCCCACTCACTTTCTTGTAAATACAAGCTTCTCCATAAGTTTGTATAAAACCAAAATTTTTGATTACTTTATCAAAACGTTGATTCCAACTCCGGGATGCTTGCTTCAGTCCATAAATGGAGCGCTGAAGTTTGCATACCTTGTCAGCATCACTAGGATCGACACAACCCTTGGGTTGTACCATGTACAACTCTTCCTCAATGTCACCATTAAGGAACGCCGTTTTGACATCCATCTGCCATATCTCATAGTCGAAATATGCAGCAATTGCTAACAAAATCCTCACAGACTTTAGCTTCGCTACTGGTGAGAAAGTCTCATCATAGTCAACACCTTGAATTTGTCAGAACCCTTTCGCAACAAGTCGAGCTTTATAGACAGTAACATTACCATCAGCATCTGTTTTCTTTTGAAAATTCATTTGTTCTCGACAGCCTTACGGCCATCCGGTAAGTCCACCAAAGTCCATACTTGGTTTTCGTACATGGATCCCATTTCGGATTTCATGGCTTCTAGCCATTTGTCGGAATCTGGGCTCACCATAGCTTCTTCATACGTCGCAGGGTCATCAGTGTTGTCCACCAACATGACTTTCAAGGCAGAGTCATACCACTCAGGAGTGGTACGAACCCTCGTTGACTGCGAGGTTCAGTAGTAACCGTTCAAGTTTCATGATCACCATCATTAGCTTCCTCTCCGGTAGTGCGGTGCACGAAAACATCTTACGGTGCTGCGCTACTCTCAACCCCGAGAGAAGGTTCAATAACCTCGTCGAGTTCTACTTTCCTTCCAGTCACTTCTTTCGAGAGAAACTCCTTCTCAAGAAAGGATCCATTCTTGGCAACAAAAACTTTGCCTTCGGATCTTTGATATAAGGTATACCCAATTGTTTCTTTAGGGTATCCTATGAAGACGCATTTCTCCGCTTTGGGTTCTAGCTTATCAGGTTGTAACTTCTTTACATACGCTTCGCAACCCCAAACTTTAAGGAACGACAACTTAGGTTTCTTTCCAAACCACAATTCGTACGGTGTCGTTTCAACGGATTTAGATGGTGCCCTATTTAAAGTGAATGCGGCTGTCTCTAATGCATAGCCCAAAACGATAGCGGTAAATCTGTAAAAGACATCTTAGACCGAACCATATCTAAGAGAGTTCGATTACGACGTTCGGACACACCATTACGCTGTGGTGTTCCCGGTGGTGTCAACTGCGAAAGTATTCCACATTTCCTTAAATGCATGCCAAACTCATAACTTAGATATTCACCTCCGCGGTCAGAACGCAGAAACTTAATCTTCTTGTTACGATGATTTTCCACTTCACTTTGAAATTCCTTAAACTTCTCGAAAGTTTCGGACTTATGTTTCATAAAGTAGACATACCCATATCTACTTAAGTCATCCGTGAAAGTGAGAACATAATGATATCCACCACGCGATGCTACACTCATTGGACCGCACACATCGGTATGTATTATTTCCAATAAGTCTGTAGCTCGCTCCATAATTCCAGAGAATGGAGTCTTAGTCATTTTTCCCATTAGACATGCTTCGCATCTTTCAAGTGATTCAAAATCAAGTGATTCAAGAAGTCCATCAGAATGGAGTTTCTTCATACGCTTCACTCCAATGTGACCAAGACGACAGTGCCACATGTATGTAGAATTATCATTCAATTTTGTTCGTTTAGCATCTATGTTGTGAACATGTGTATCACTACTATCGAGATTCAGTAAGAATAATCCATTCATCTCAGGTGCATTACCATAAAAGATATTACTCATATAAATCGAACAACCTTTATTCTCGGACTTAAAAGAGTAAGCCTCTGCAATAAACAAGATCCAGATATAATGTTCATGCTTAACGCATGCACCAAATAATAGTTATTCAAATTTAAAACTAATCCCGAAGGTAGATGCAGAGGGAGCGTGCTGACGGCGAACACATCAACCTTGGAGCCATTTCCAACGCATCGTCACCTCGTCTCTCGCCATCTTCATTTATTCCGCAGCTCTGTTTGAGTTACAAATATGAGCAACCGAACCAGATCAAATACCCGAGCACTACTACGATTACTAGTAAGATACACATCAATAACATGTATATCGAATATAGCTTTCTTCTTGATGTTCTTTGTTCTTGGATCTGCCGGTATTTGGGGCGATTCGCTTCAAGTGACCAGCACCCTTGCGAGAAGCATTCAGTTTCAGCTTAGGACCAGCCTTGGGCTTCTTAGCAGGTGCGGCAGCTTTCTTGCCGTCCTTCTTGAAGTTGCCCTTGTTCTTAGGCTTGCCCTGTTTCTTGAAATTGGTGGTCTTATTGACCATCAACACTTGGTGCTCCTTCTTGGTCTCTACTTCAGCAGTTTTCAGCATGGACGATAGTTCAGGCAACGTCTTGTTCATGCAGTGCATATTGTAGTTCATCACAAAGTTCTTATAACTCGGTGGCAGTGATTGGAGGACACGGTGAATCCCTAACTCATTAGGAATTGTTATCCCCAACTCCTGGAGCTTGTTTGCGTGCCCAGACATGGTGAGCACGTGCTCGCTAACGGAGCTTCCCTCTTCCATCTTGCAGGTAAAGAACTTTCGGAGGCCTCATAGCTCTCCACGGCCGCGTGAGTCTCAAAAATGAGCTTGAGCTCCTTAATGATCTCGAACGGGTCGTGGTGCTCAAAGCGCTTCTGAAGCTCCGTTTCTAGACCGTACAGGATGGCACACTAAACTGTGGAGTAATGATTTTTCCGAGTGGCGTAAACATTTTTTACGTCATCGGTGGCATCTTCTGCAGGTGGGTCACCTAGCGGTGCATCGAGCACATAGGTCATCTGACCAGCCCTGAGGACAATCTTCAGACCACGGAGCCAGTCCGTGAAGTTGCTTCCATTGTTCTTAAGTTTTTCTTTCTCTAGGAACGCATTTAAATTGATGGAGAGGTTCGCCATAATCTACAACATATTTGCAAGTAGTTTAGACTAAGTTTATGATAAATTGAGTTCAACTTCAATTCTTAAATTAACTAGGTGAACTCCCACTCAAAACAACATCCCTCACATTGTCTTAGTGATTACACGAACCAAGTCCACTACACCAAGTCCGATCTTCACGAGAGAAGATGTAGTTTTATCGGCGAACAATCTACATGTTCATCATATCATTCATATGACTCGTGCTCTACCTTTCGGTATTCCGTGTTCCGAGACCATGTCTGTACATGCTAGGCTCGTCAAGATTAACCTTAGTTTCCGCATGTGCAAATCTGGCTTGCACCCGTTGTATGCACACGTAGAATCTATCACACCCGATCATCACGAGATGCTTCAAAACGACGAGTCTTAGCAACGGTGCCAACTAAGGACGAACACTTTTATTACTTGATATTTAGTGAGAGGGATCATCTTATAATGCTACCGTCGCGATCTAAGCAATACAAGATGCATAAAGGATTAACATCACAGGCAATTCATAATTAGTGTGATATGATATGGCCCTTTCTTCTTGTGCCTTCGATCTCCATCTCCAAAGCACGGACATGATCTCCATCATTACCAGCATTGCGTCAAGGTCAGTGGCGCCGCTTCATGGTTGTCCATCATCATAAGAAACTATTACAACTACTTGGAATAAAGCTATTACAAGATGAATAGACACGCAGTCTTAACAGAATTAAAGACAACCATTAGGCTCCTGCCGGTTGTCATATTACAACAAGGATCATTGCATACATCAAATATAATCACAATCACATGATGGCCATATCACATCACAAAACCCCTGCAAAAACAAGTTAGACGCCTCTAATTTTCTTTGCAAGTTTTACGTGGTTTGGGGCTTTCAAATAAGAACGGATCTTACCTACGAAACTGAACCACAACGTTGATACAAGTGCTATCAAGTGCAAAGTGTAGATTTGATCTATACTATGATGGGAGAGACAAACACCCGCAAAGCCACTTGTGCAAAGCAAGTTGCACGTCAAGCGTGGAGCAAGTCTCATGTGCGATGACATGTAATGTTAGCCCGAGCCGCTTCATCCCACCATACCGCAAGATGCAAAGTACACCTGACAAAAAGACACGAGCACCAACGCCCACAACACCATTGTGTTCTACTCGTGCAACAGATCTACGCATAGACAAGGCTCTGATACCACTGATGGGTTTGTAGCATGGAAAACAAAAAAAATCTACCGCAAGAACGAACAAAACCAAGATCTAATCTAGATAAAAGCCAAGATCTAATCTACTAGACATGAGCAACGAGATAGATCGTTACTAACCCTCGTAGAACCGAAAGTGTTAACGAGATTAGATCTCGTGGATGATGTAGTCGATCACTTGCCGATCTCAAGATCGAGTAGATGATCCTTCCAAGCGTTAATCGGCGCTTCCATGAGCGATCACACGTGCGGAGTCGAAGGCAGACCTTCCTCTCCTGCCCACGTGGAGGTAGTAGATCTTCTCCACGCAATCCTAGCAGCACGACGGCGTGGTGGTGGTGGAGAGAATTCTGCAGGGCTTTGCCTAAGCCGGAGCATATGGAAGGAGGAAGAGAGAGGCGGCTAGGGTTTGGAGTGGGAAAGGGCAAGGAGGGGTGGCGCCTCCACCCTCTATATATAGAGGGAGGGGTGTGGCCTAGGGTTCCCACCCCTAGGCCCACCCCTTAGGGCCGGCGCACTAGGGAGCTTGGGGGGAGAGTCCTTTCCCCCCAAGTTTCCCCTTTAAACTCCCCTTATCTTATCTTATCTTATCTTATCTCGGTTTTCAAATAAACTCCAAGATATCTTCTAGAACCTTCCGAAACATTCCGAAACCTTCTAGAATCCCCATACAAACACTCTGGAACATTTCCTAACTTAGAAAATGATCCCCATTATATGAATCTTATTCTCCGGACAATTCCGGATCTCCTTGTGATGTCCCGGATCCAATCCGAGACTCCGAACAACATTCAATATCTACTTAAAACAACTTCAAACCTTAAGTGTGTCACCCTACGGTTCGTGAATATGCAGACATGATGAAGACACCTCTCCGATCAATAACCATCAGCGGGATCTGGAGATCCATAACGGCTCCCACATACTCAACGATGACTTCGTGATCGATAGAACCATTTACATACGAAACCAATTCCCTTTGTCACGCGATACTCTACTTATCCGAGGTTTGATCATCGGTATCTCCATACCTAGTTCTACCTCGTTACTGATAAGTACTCTTCACTCGTTCCGTGTTATGCCATCCCTTGTGACCTAGTCACATGCTTGCAAGCTAACTAGATGACATTACACCGAGAGGGCCCAGAGCATATCTATCCGTCATATGGATGGACAAATCCCAATCTTGGTCCATGCGCTTCAACACATACTTTCAGAATACCTAATCACACCTTTATAACCACCCAGTTACGAAGTGGTGTTTGATGTCATCAAAGTACTCATCCGGTGATGGTGATTAACACAACCTCATGGTCGAAGGATTAGGTTACTATGTATCGAAAGCTTATAGCAATGTGAACTTAATGACTTGATCTTATGCTACGCTTACTATGGGTGTGTGTGTCCATTACATCATTCTCCTAATGATACAACCTTGTTATCAATGACATCCAATGTCCATGATCAGGAAACCATGATCATCAATTAATCAACAAGCTAGTTTAACAAGAGGCTTACTAGGGACCCTTTTATGTTTACAAAACACACATGTATTAGTGTTTCCTTATAATACAATTACAACATGGGATGCAAACATTCATCATAAACACAAAGATATAATAATAACCACTTTTATTATTGCCTCTTGAGCATATCTCCAACAACCAGGTGGTGTGCCTGCCTGGTGGGCCCCTTGGTACCTTCCAGGCACTCCTCTGCCCATTTTTTCTTGTAAAAAATTAATATGAATTTTCTGGAATTTTTCGAGACACTTTATTTTTGGGAAATTTTCAGGTATAGATGAATGGTTTTTTGACAGAAAGATTTATTTTTTTGAATGATGCAAAGACAAAACAAGGCTAGAACTATAGAAGTTCTAAGACACTCTAACAAGCAAGCAACTAACAACAGAAAAGAAAACTAAACAAAAGCAAAAACTAAAATGGATAGAATAGAAGTAGGCTGAGATAATCATGGTGAAAACATTGTTTTGTTCAATGAAATCCTTTTGTTAACAAGGTTGATCAGGTCTTGTTACCAAAACAATTTCATATGAGACAAAACTTTGTATTCCACTAATGATTATGTTACCTCAACTTTGATAGCAATGGTCCCAATCATAATAGTTTCAAATTTTTCTCTTGGTATGGGACACTATATTTCTCCAACTTGAATACCCTCAACATGTTCAATTGAATTCAAACCATAAGTCCTATCAATCTTCTTGGGGAAATACACAGTATGTTCCTTGTCATTAACATTGAAAGTCACCTTTCCTTGATTACAATTAATAACAGCTCCTGCAGTATTAAGAAAAGGTCTCCCAAAAATAATAGACATATTATCATCTTCAGGCATTTCAAGCACAACAAAATCAGTTAATATCAAGCAATTATGAGCCACTTGAACAGGTACATCCTCACATATACCAACAGGAATAGTGGTAGATTTATCAGCCATTTGCAAAGATATATCAGTTGGTATTAATTTTTCTAGTTGAAGTCTCTTATAGAGAGAGAAAGGCATAACACTAACTCCAGCTCCCAAATCACACAAAGCAGTTCTAACATAAGTATTTTTAATAGAGCAAGGGATAGTTGGAATCCCTGGGTCTCCAAGTTTCTTTGGAACCTTACCGTTAAAGGAATAATTAGCAATCAAAGTAGAAATTTCTTCATTAGGGATCTTCCTTTTATTCGAGACAATATCCTTCATATGCTTTGAGTAAGGAGGCAGTTTAATAGCGTTAGTCAAAGGAATTTGTAGGAATAAAGGTTTCATCCACTCACAAAACTTATTATAGTGTTCATCTTCCTTTGACTTGTGTTTCTTATCAGGGAAAGGCATAGGTTTTTGGACCCAAGGATCTCCTTCACTACCATGTTTCTTAGCAATAAAATCTCCTTTGGTGTATTTAGTATTCTTAGTGTGCTTTTCAGGTTCTTCTTCAACTTTTTCTTTATCAGGAACATCATTTTCTTCATTACCACTTTCAGTTTCAGCATCAGAGATAGATATGCTATTAGGATCTTTAGCAGGTTCAGAGGGTTCTACAATAGTTTTATGTTTCTTTTTTCTTTTCCTATGGGTAGTACCACTATTATCAGCTTGTTGAGAATCCTGCTCGATTCTTTTAGGATGCCCCTCAGGATATAGAGGATCATGGGTAGCAGCACCACTTCTAGTTCTAATTTCATAAGCATGTTTTTCTTTAGCAGCATTAACTAGCAAGTATTTTTGCACTTTAATGAGTTGATCTATTTGAGTTTGAACCATTTGAAAGTGTTTAACAATCATTTTAACATCATTAGAGTTTCTTTCCACAATATCCTACAACTCAACAATAGCTCTAGTGTTTTCCATTAGATGATTTTGCACCCTTTTATTAAAATTATCCTTCTTAACAATAAAGATATTGAATTCTTCTAAGCATTGATCAGGAGGTTTAGAGTAAGGGATATCACCTTCATCAAAGTGTTGGAGAGAGTGTACCTCAATAGTGGATGAGTAGGGGATAGGCTTACATAATTCTTCTATAGGAGGTAAATTTTTGACATCTGTAGCTTTAATTCCCTTCTCCTTAAGACATTTCTTAGCTTCCTTCATCACTTCATCATTTAATTCAATAACTCCCCTCTTTTTTGATAATGGTATAGGCGCAGGTATAGCTGGTTCAGGTATAACTACTTCAAGTATAGCTGGTTTAGGAGGAGTCCAATCTTCATAATTCTTGCTTATTTTAGCCATTAATTCCTCAGCTTCTTTGGGAGTCCTATTCCTGAAAACACAATCAACACAACTATCTAGGTATGTCCTAGATTCTTCAACCAGTCCATTATAAAATATATCAAGAAGCTCATTCTTAGGTAATGGATTTCCAGCCTGTGCATGAATCAAAGCACAAAACCTTGCCCAAGATTTAGGCAATATCTCTTTTTCTCCCTATTTAAAATCAAAAAGTTCCTGCAAAATAGCATGTCTAGCACTAGGAGGAAAATATTTCTGCAGGAAAGTACTAATCAAGCAATCAGGGCTATCAATAGATCCAAGAGGTAAATTACTAAGCCAAGTTTTAGCTTCTCCTTTCAGTGAAAAGGGGAAATCTTAGCAATAAAGTAGGTACGCATCTTAATATCATCAGAAAACAAGCCACTCATCATAGAAAGCTCAGTCATATGTGCTACCGCACTTTCATTCTTAGTCCCACAAAAAGGTTCTTTTTCAACAATAGCTACGTAAGATAGATCAAGAGAGAAATCATAATCTTTATCTTTAATGTTTATGGGAGAAGCAGCAAACTTAGCAATAGGAGACAATTTGGGTCTAATAGTACGCCTCTCAAGGAGACTCTTAGCAGCGCTCCTATCATGGGTGTTTTTACATTCTTTAATAAATTCATCGGTCATCTCAACATAACCGTCTTCAATATCATAGCTCTCACTAGACTCAGGTGAACTAACAGGTGTAGTAGTGTCTTCATTAGGAGTTTCAGTATTTCCAGCTATAGTTCTAGCAATCGTAGCATCTAGGAAAGGACCTAATGAACCACTCTTATCAAGCACAGTAGAAGCAGCATCATAAGTATTAGAAGTTTCGGGTTCAGCAGTAGTAGCAGTGTGTGTAGCATGTGTATGTGGTGGTGTAACGAGCTTACTCATAACAGATGGTGAATCAAGAGCAACAGAGGTGTTCAGAACCGTACCTCTTCTTGTAGTGGATGGTAAAATAGGAACCTTGCCATCACGAGACTTACCCATGATGGATGGATAGCAGCGAACAATAGAGAATCCAAGTGAACTTAATGAATAAAGCTATGCTCCCCGGCAACGGCGCCAGAAAATAGTCTTGATGACCCACAAGTATAGGGGTGTATCGCAGTATTTTCAAGGGAAGTGAAACCCAATTTATTGATTTGACACAAGGGGAGCCAACGAATATTTATAAGCCGTAATAATTGAGTTATCAATTCAGCTGCACCTGGAAACAATCTTGCTCACAACAGTTTATCAGTAGCAACAGTTTTGTAGTAGGAATAGTAAAGTAACAGCAGTACTAAAGTAAAGACAGTAGTAACAATTGCAGTAAACAGTAGGATTCGAGTGCGGTAGGCATAGGGATGGATGGACGGGCGTTGCATGGACAAGACAATTCACATAGCAATCAGAACATAGGGCAATTGCAGATAAATAAGATAAAGCATCCAAGTACTAGATAATACTAGGCATGTGTTCCATATATAGTCATACGTGCTCGCAATGAGAACTTGCACACATGTAATCCTCACATCAAAGCCATTCCCTCCAGTTATCCCGATTTCTGTCACTTCGGGGCCATTGGTTCCGGACAACAACGCGTGTATACAACTTGTAGATAAGACCATAAACAATACTATCATAATGAATCAATAACATGTTCAGATCTAAAATCATGGCACTCGGGCCCTAGTGACAAGCATTAAGCATAACAAGTCGCAACAAAGTCATAAAGCACTAATAGAAGATACTAGGCACCATGCCCTAACAATCTGATGCCATTACATGAACAATCTCATCCAATCCCTACCATCCCCATAGCCTACAGCGGGGGATTACTCACTCATAGATAGGGGAAACATAGATGGTCGATGGAGAAGCGATGGTGATGATGATGGCGATGATCTCCTCCAATTCCCTATCCCGGTAGGGTGCCAGAATAAAGTTTCTAGTGCTGTTTCGTGGAATCTGGTGGTGGCGGCGGAGCGAAACTCCTTCTGGAATAACGTCGACCCCCCCTGAGTTTTTAGGTCAGAAGGCATCTTATAGGCGAAGAGGGAGACCGAGGGGGTGTCTGGGGCGGCCAGACCACCCCCTGGCGTGGCCAGGCCTAGCCCGCACGGCCAGGTGGTGTGGCCTGGGTCCAGCCACCCTCCGTCTCGTATTCTGGCTCCGGGAGTCTTCTGGTGAAATAGGATTTTTGGCATATTTTCCGGGATTTTTCCTGATAGTTGATTTTCTACACAAAAAGTAGACACCAAAGCAATTCTGCTGAAAACAGCGTCAGTCCGCGTGAGTTGCATCCAAATCACACAAGTTTAGAGGAGAAACAATAGCAAAAGTGTTCGGGAAAGTAGATACATTTTGGACGTATCAGAGACGCTCACCCATCTACCTTCCCTTGTTTTACCTTTTTGCAAGCTGCAGGGATCCTCGATGATTTCTTACTACTGATTCAGAGGGTTGGTCTGACTACTTACATGGAAGATGAGAGTGAGCAATATGCCGTGCTCACCAAAACTTTCATTGAAAGTTTCATTTTCACCAACACCCCTTATCGGTCAACTATTTCGTTCAAAATTTATAATATGCCAATTACCATGCCATTGGAAAGATTTTGCAGCATTATAGGCATAGGCATGACTGGGACAGTGAAGAAGATCCAAGGACGACCCGCTGATTTGCTGGAGCTATACCGAAGTGTGACAAATGACGATGACCGCATAGCTCAGCGTGGGAAGATAAGGAACATTCAACTTCCAGCTATTAGATATTTTTGCTTATTATCTTGCCACTAGCATTCTTGGTAGGGAGAACACTAGTAATATTTCTAACTATCATTTAGCTTTTCTTGCTGCTACACTTAATAATGATACCAAGTATAATCTGGGTTCTCTCATTGCCCGTCGCTTAGCTGCTAGAGGACCCATTTATGGCGGTATTATTACCTCACACATGGTTGCTACCTTAGAACTTTCTGTTGATCCTAACGACACTGTGTTGACACCATAAAGGCTTGATCTTGCTGCTATGAAAACACATCATTTTGTTACTACCGACTCTAGTATCAAGAATTTAGTTTACAGGATATTGTTTACTGACGGAGACGAGAGGGAAATTCCTTTGCCACAGTCCACTTTGTTCAGTATTTGCAGGATGCCATGGTCGCGTTCCAAGGAGGAGGTGGACGAGTAGCTCCGCTTGATTGGTTTCCACGGGCAACACCAGGGGGAGGTGCCCTCTTACGACTACTCTGCGCACTACGTTGGGGCGTCCTCGAGTTCATATCAAGATGAAGGCACTTCCTCGCCATATTATAGAGGCGCTCCTTCCTGGCCATCTTGGGTTTGATACCCACTTAGGCCAAAAGCCTAAGCTTAGGGGGAGGTACACCGACATCACACTCATCTACATATCATGTTCAGTCGGTACTTTGTATATCCATGTTTTGTTTTCTTTTTAGTCTTCGTTCTTGCTTTATTTCTACTTTCCAAAACACAAAAAGACCAAAAATATTTTCGTTATTTCTCTTTGCATGCTTCTTTTTCTTTTTGCCTTGGTTTGCCCCTTTCTTTTAGCTTTGTCTTAATTATTCAAAAAACCCAAAAATAATTCACTTTGCTTGTTCTTCCTTTTCGTTCTTGCCTCTAAAAATCAAAAACATCAAAAAAAATCTGTTCTTCTTTGGTTTTGTGAAGTTCGTTGCAGGGTTCAGCAGTCCTCAGTGGATTTTGGTTTCATGTTATTATTCAAGCCACACAAGTGAAGGGCAATAATGAAGATTAATGACAACTTGAGGTGTGGTAAGAGGTTGGTAACGATCTCTATTTGTTTTCATTTTTGTACATATACTCATCATTATGGGCATGCTTAGTCTGTTCATGTAAGGTGTATGTTATTTATGGATGCTTAGTAGTTCTTTCTTTCTTATGATTAGCTCCAGCTTGCTAATAGTTTGTAGCATGTCATATGAATGTTTTCTTGCATTGTTCTATTCATAACTTGGTATGACATTGTGGTATCCTCCTCTGAATGTTTCATTTGAATTGACTTGGCACATGCTCACGCATGCATATGACTAAAACAATAATCAGTTAAGCCTCGATGAATTATTTTGCCTCAGGGTTCTTGAATCACTTCCATGCCATAATTAGTCATGTTTTGTTGCAAGCATGATTATGACAGTTATTCCTCTCTCGTTTGTCGCTCCCTTTCTATTGCCGGCCTTCGCTTGCACTGAGTATGAGCTCTACTCGTGTTTCCAACTCCCCAAAACCAATATTGCAAAAAGTGTCCACCATACCTACCTATTAGCATCATTTTCTATTCCATGCATATTAATTATGCCTTGTTTTCTTCCAAATAAAATGTTTGCTTGTTATGAGAAATTTATTTAGTAAAGCTCTCACGAACTTGATAGCACACTTTACTTTCTTGCACTTAATAATCTTGAACCATTGTGTCCATCTTTGTTGCGTATATGCTTGCGCTTTATAAGTTGAAGTTAGCAGAACCATGTATCATGGGGAACGCTTTCAACATTGCACTTATTATTCCGTTGATATCATGATTCTTTTGCTTATGGATCCTGGCGGTGTGAAATAAAAGGGGAACTTGTAAGATCATGGAGTTTGTATGTGTGTTAGAGAAACGCCTGGGCCACTAGCCTAAGCCATGCCTAATCATGGTGGAAACTTGCAGCATAACCATAATGATCATTCTATGAAGCATCCTCAATAAAAAACCTATGCAAATAGCAAATAAAACGATCGCTGAGATGCTCATTGTATGTTGCCTTGTCATTTTGATATGGGATAGGTCATGTGTCATGGGGCAAGGGGTACCCCGTTGGTGGTTCTCTATGATACATATGTACTTACAATGAAAAGAGCTTACTTGTGACTGAAGTTGAGTAGCATGAGGTTCGGTACTCGTAAGCAAGGGGCATGAGATTTCAACTTATAACTTGTCAAGCATATCCTCTTAGTTGTGTCACTTTAACCTTAAATCATTTAAAGATGCTTATGATTAGGGCAATAAGAGCTCAAAGCTAATGAGTACCATACTTTCATCATTTGGAAGCCTTTCAAACTTTTCAAAACCTTTTCACTTCCTTGTTGAGTCACCACTTATTCTATGAGCACTTTCTTGAGAGCATAGTTGTCATTCTTAGTGTAATGTGCTTGTCCCAAGATTTGGTTAATTGTGTCATGACTTTGATGCTTGTATCTTTGATATCTTTACTTCTAGTCTTCACTTGAACTTCAGAGGTGCCTCGGCATTTATGTTTGCTCTACAATCAAAGGAAAGCGAGATACCACTCTATCATGCCTTTTTATGAGCATTGCAATGTTGCTTATGTTTATGTTTCATGATACTTACTATTTTTGAGTTGGGATCTCTTCATAGCTTGCAATGACTATTAAGTAAATTTATTTGCATACTCTTTATTATGAATTGCCTAAGTATTTGATCATATGCTGAGAATATATACATCTTATGAAGCAAATGTGTTCGTGAAAGTTTCTTTTATCGCACTCAGTTTTCAACTGAATTGCTTGAGGACAAGCAATATGCTAAGCTTGGGGGAGTTGATACGTCCAAAACGTATCTACTTTCCCGAACACTTTTGCTATTGTTTCTCCTCTAAACTTGTGTGATTTGGCTACAACTAACACGGACTGGCGTTGTTTTCAGCAGAATTACCTTGGTGTCTAGTTTTTGTGCAGAAAATCAACTATCATGAAAAATCCCGGAAAATATGCCAAAAAATCCTATTTCACTAGAAGACTCAGAGAGCCAGGAGACAAGACGGAGGAGGGCCACGAGGGGCCCACACCACCTGGCCGCGCGGGCCAGTCCAGGCCGCGCCTAGGGGTGGTGTGGCTGCCTCGGTCACCCCCTCGGCCTCCCTCTTTACCTATAAGATGCCTCCTGACCTGAAAACCCAGGGGGGGTCGACATTTTTCCAGATAGAGTTCCGCTACGCCGCCACCACCAGATTTCGCAAATCGGAACCAGAAATTCCGTTCTGGCACCCTGTCGGGACAGGGAATTGGAGGAGATCATCGCCATCATCATCACCATCGCTTCTCCATCAACCATCCATGATTCCCCCATCCATGAGTGAGTAATCCCCCGTTGTAGGCTATGGGGATGGTAAGGATTGGATGAGATCGTTCATGTAATGGCATTGGATTGTTAGGTCATGGTGCCTAGTATCTATTATTAGTGTTTTTTGACTTTTTTGCAACTTGTTATGCTTAATGCTTGTCACTAGGGGCTGAGTGCAATGATTTCATATATGAACATGTTATTGATTCATGATGATAGTATTGTGTGTGATCTTACTTGCAAGTTGTATACACATATTGTTGTTCGGAACCAAAGGCCCCGAAGTGACAATAATCGGGATAACCGGAGGGAATGGCTTTGATGTGAGGGTCACGTGTGTTCATGGAGTGTTAATGCTTTGCTCTGGTGCTCTATTAAAAGGAGCACCTTAATTGTCAGTAGTTCCCTTGAGGCCCTGCTACAAACAGGCTGGCAGGATAGAAGATGTTGTGCAAGTTCTCATTGCGAGCACGTATGACTATATATGCAACATATTCCTATGATTATCTAGTACTTGGATGCTTTATCTTATTTATCTGCAAATGCCCTTTGTCTTGATTGCTATATGAATTGTCTTGTCCATGCAACGCCCATCCATCCATCCCTATGCCTATCGCGCTTTAATCCTACTGTGTACTGCAATTGTTACTACTGTCTTTACTTTTACTACTGCTATTACTTTGCTATTGCTAGTACAAAACTGTTGCTACTGATAAACTGCTCTGAGCAAGATTGTTTCTAGGTGCAGCTGAATTGACAACTCAGTTGTTAAGGCTTATAAATATTCTTTGTCTCCCCTTGTGTCGAATCAATAAATTGGGTTTCACTTCCCTCGAAAATATTGTGATACACCCCTATACTTGTGGGTCATCATGTACCCAGTTGATATCATGCTCTTTTGTTTATGGATGTCGTCGGTGTGAAATGAAAGGGGAGCTTGTAAGTCCATGTAGTTATGTATGTGTGTTAGAGAAATGCCTGGGCCGCTAGCCTAAGCCATGCCTAATCATGGTGGAAACTTGCAGCATCACCATACTGAGCAATCTATGAAGCATTCTTCTTATAAAAAAAGAGATAGAGATTGAGAAAAAGAAAAAAAGATGAGATTGCCAACTTATACTTGAGTAGCATGAGGAGTGGCCCTCGTATTCAAGGGACATGAGATTGCCAACTTATACTTTCTCAAGCATATACTCCATAGTTTGTTCACTTTAACCTTAATTACTTCAAGATGCTTATGATAGGGGCAATGAGAGCTGAAAGCTAATAAGTACCATAATTTTTGGAAGCTGTTTATGAGAATTGAATCCTTGCTTCCTTCTATGAAGGCCTGTCTTTTACTTTTATGTTGAGTCTCTATCTTCTATCTTTATGCACCTATTGAGAGAGCATAGTGGCCATTCTTAGTTTAATGTGCATTGTCCCAAAACTTGTTGATTGATTCATAACTTTGATATTGCTTGTTCTTAAACTACTTGTATCTAGTCACCCTTATGAACTTTGAAGGTGTCCTATGCATTTATGTTTTGCTACACTATGAGGGACACGTTGAATGCCATTCTCATTATGGTTTCTATATGTGAAACTAACAAACGTCTTTTAAAGCATTGTTATTCATGAATCTTTTGTTTGTACCTTTTCATGTTATAACATAGTTGCTATGTCTTATTTTTTAGAACTATATCTTTCATGCTATGTTAAAGTACTATGATCCTAGCTATCAATGTTTTACAAATACATTGATCAAGATTATGATGGTGCATGTCACCTAAAAAATTATTCTTTTTTATCACTTACCTACTCGAGGACGAGCAGGAGTTAAGCTTGGGGATGTTGATACGTTGCATACGTATCTATAATTTTAGTATGTTCCATGCTTGTTTTATATATACTTTCTTATGTTTTGTCCATACTTTGGAGTATTTTTACACATTTTTTGGAACTAACCTATTAACAACATGCCACAGTGCCAGTTGCATGTTTTCTGCTGTTTTTGGTTTAAGAAAAGCTAGTAAGGAAATATTCTCGAAATTGGACCGGACAAAAGCCCAAGTCAATATTTCACCAAAAGAAACACAGAGTCCGGAGGGGAGACGAAGAGGGGAGCCAGGCCGACCACACTTGGTGGTGGCGCGGCTAGCCCTAGCTGCGCCACCAGGTGGTGTGGGCCCCTGGCACTCCACCGACCTTACCCTTTCGCCTATATATTGCCTCCAGAACGAAAACCCTAAGTACCCGATCAAAATTCCATGAAAGAGTATGTAGTCGTCGCCATCTCCATCCCTAGATCGGGAGGGATCTGAAGCTCTTCTCGGCACCCTGCCGAAGGGGAGAGATCACCCTGGAGGCCTTCTTCATCACCATGCCTACCTCTGGTGTGATGCGTGAGTAGTTCATCCCTAGACTACGGGTCCATGTAGTAGCTAGATGGTTGGTTCTTCTCCTTTGTGCTACCATGTTTAGATCTTGTGAGCTCCGTTCATGATCAAGATCATCTATTTGTAATCTTAAATGTTGTATTTGCGGGGATCCGATGGATATTGAGATGCTATTTCAAACTGATTATTGATTCTATCATGTCTATGTTATTTGTGATCTTGCATGCTTTCCGTTGTTAGTAGCTATCTTGGCCGATTAGATGCTAGCAACTCCAAGAGGGAGTATTTATGCTCGATAGTGGGTTCATGCCTCTAGGAATCTGGGGAAGTGACAGAAATCTCTAAGGTACTATGATGTCTACGCACTTCTATTCATGTAGACAGTTGTTGGGCCTCCAAGTGGAGAGGTTTGTAGAACAGCAGCAAGTTTCCCTTAAGTGGATTACCCAAGGTTTATCGAACTCAGGGAGGAAGTGGTCAAAGGTATCCCTCTCAAGCAACCCTGCAATCAAGATACAAGAAGTCTCTTGTGTCCACAACACACCCAATACACTTGTCAGGTGTATAGGTGCACTAGTTCGCCGAAGAGATAGTGAAATACAAGTGGTATGGATAATTATAAGTGGTAACGGGGCCAGAACAGAGCTTGACAGGAGGAAAAGACTAAAGGCAAAAAGATGGAAGCAAGCAAACATGTAACAAATCTGGTTGCAAACGGTGTTTCAATTTTAGAAACAAGGCCTAGGGATCATACTTTCACTAGTGAACACTCTCATATAAATATCTTCTCTTTATGATACTACTCTGAACTACTCTCCGGTTAGACACTCTAATCGATGGTAGGGCTATAACAGCACACCTCAAAGTCTGTATTCCCCATCTAGATAACCCCACACTGTCACCTTGAGCGCTAGATGGTTCCAACAAACACCACAATTTCATAGAGACATCCAACTCCAAATATAACTCATAACAAGTATTTGTAATCTCTAGCCTAAGTGCCACCATGGTGTGCATGCTGTCACTTTCACACACATGGGGAGAGCAGAGATCTCTTAAAGCACTTGAGTAGTAAAGTAGATCTACTTGATTACAAAGCTCATGATCACAATATGATCATGCATAGAGAGAGAGATGAACACATAGCTACCGGTAGAGCCCTTAGCCTCGAGGAAGAACTACTCCCTCATCATCATGGGAATCAGCAATGGCGATGGAGATGGTGGTGGAGTCGATGGAGATGGATCCAGGGGCACTTCCCCGTCCCGGCAGGGTGCCAGAATAGAGACTTTCTATCCCCCAAATCTCCCCTTCGGTGGCGGCGATGCTATGAAACTTTTCATGGCTGGAGGCTGGATTCTTTAGGGTTTTATCATCGGGAGGCTTCTTATAGGTGATTGGGCGATGTCAGAGGGTGGACCAGGGGCCCACACCACCTGGTGGCGCGTCCAGGGGGACCCGCGCCACCACATGGTGTGGCCAGCCCCTGGCCCCTCTCCGTCTCGTCTTCTGGCTTCGTGAGTCTTTCGGTAAAATATCGACTTTGGCTTTTGTCCGGTCCAATTCCAAGAATATTCATTTTCTGGCTTTTCTGGAACCAAAAACAGAAGAAAACATGCAACTGGCACCGTGGCATCTTGGTAATAGGTTAGTTCCACAAAAATGTGTAAAAGTACTCCAAAGTGTGGACAAAACATAAGAAAGTAGATATAAAACAAGCATGGAACATCAAAAATTATAGATACGTTTGCAACGTATCATACTAGATGTGTTGTTGCTACTAGGGAGAAAACAGGAATCCTTTGTTCATAGAACAATCGTATTGTTTACTTTACACACTTTGCTTAATGCAATTATCTGTTGCTTGCAACTTAATACTGGAGGGGGTTCGGATGATAACCTGAAGGTGGATTATTAGTCATAGATGCAGTTGGATTATGGTCTATGTATAATGTTGTAATGCCCAATCAACTCTCATAGGAGTTAAGATGATTAGTATATGCATGTATGCTTTCTCGGTGTCTGTCAATTGCCCCACTGTAATTTGTTCACCCAACATGTCATCTATCTTAAGGAGAATCACCTCTAGTGAACTATGGACCCTGGTCCATTCTTTTACCATCTCTACAATCTACTATTTACTGTTTTCTGTTTACTTTCTGCCAGCAATTACTATCTTCCACACAATACGTTTAATCCTTTGTTTTTAGTAAAACCGGTGAGATTGACAACCTCACTGTAAGTTGGGGGCAAAGTTCTATGGTTGTGTTGTGTAGGATTCCAAGTTGGAAACAACACCTTGGAGGTGTTTCCTTGCTCCTACTGGTTCGATAACCTTGGTTTCCTAATTGAGGGAAAACTTGCTGCTGTGCTCATCATACCTTCCTCTTGGGGTTCCCCAACAAGATCGATGTGTTGAGTCCAATCATCAGTGTGTTAGCTGAAAATTTCAGTGGCAACATTCTCCAGCCTACCTTATCCCAAGTACCTCCCGTTCGCCGCATCCCCGCACGGGGAGACTGAGTGGCCCCCTATGCCACCGCTCCCAGCCCTCCTCCCTCTTCTCCCTTGCCTCCTACCGTCATTGACAGAGCCACCGGGCATTGGCGTACTATCATCGCCCCCTACCTAGGATTTCAGCTCGGGTGAGTTCCCATGGCGGCGGTGCACGGTGATTGGTGGAGATCTGGCGTGGCCTGGATGGCGGCACGGTGCAGGAGCAACTCCTGGCGGTGGGGAAGTATTTTGGCCTAGATTTGGGTTAGGGAGAGTTGGCCATCTCAGACTCGGGCGTGGGTTCCTCCGGTTTGCTTGAGAGCAGCTCAGGATGGGGGTGGCAACGACTGAGCCATGTCATCTCGTGGGTGTCGTCACCTCCTTCGAGGCTTCATCATGGCACTGTTTAAGCTTCCCTTCTTTAGCAACGAGGGAAACCCTAGACCAACTTACGGATTGGGCAGCGTGTAGCTATGTCGTTCCCTCCTTAGGGGCATTGCGTAGGTGGTTCTTGGAATCCCCTGTGTGCTTGTTGGAATCGGTCTTGCCGCGCAGAGCATGGGCTTCCAGGACGCTATGTATGTAGTCAATGGCACTTCCTCGTCAACGCCTCCTCCAATCGGAGTTGGTCACGCCGCTCGCTCGTCGACCCTTAAGTTCTATGGGCGAGCGGTGCATTGGCTTATGCCTCCCTCAAGTTGGACCAGTCTCATGAAGTTCCCTTATGTCGTTATTGTTGGAAATATGCCCTAGAGACAAATAGTAGTAAGGACTATTATCATATTTCATATAGTTTATGATTAAGTTTTATATCATGCTATAACTGTATTGAGTGGAAACATCAATACACGTGTGATATACAAACAACCAGGGGTTCCCAGTGAAACTCTAGTCACTGGTTGATTGGTCAACAGATGATCATGTTTCCTGATCATGTGGCATTTATGCTAGTTGGAAATGGAGTTGTCTCATTCCGAGAATGAGATGATGAACCAATACCCAACCTAAACATCATGACCCGATCATGTCACGAAGTTCAAGTTACGATGATTAGAAAAGGATCCTCGTAGACTATTCCTTATACTGTGAGGCTATATCAATCACTATCTCCCGAGAGTGCTTTGATAGCATCAAGCACCACTTGGTAATGCAGTGGTTATAAAGGTGTGTTCAGGTACTCAGAGGAAACTGTTGAGGCAATATATGTCAAGAGCGGGATTTGTCCATCCATGTGACGGGAAGATACTCGAAGGGCCCACTCGGAGAAGTTATATCCAAAAGCTGCGCAACATGTGATTTGATCACAAGGATATCACTTGTCGGAACGAGTCAAGTAGCATTGTTCAGTAACGAGATTGAACATGACATGGTGATGTCATTAATTAGATCTTGGGCAATGCAAGTATCGAGTGACAAAGGGAATAAGACACGACTATCCCGGTTCAAACGACGAAAGATCTTCGTGGAACGCAGAGGGGTCACATGGCCATCCATATAATTGGTGCGGGAGTGTCCCGACCATGTCTGGAGTGTTCCCGAACCGTGGGGTATCACGCTTAAGGGCTTGATGATGCTTAGAGAGTGTTTATAGGATCGGTAGAATCGCCGAAGAATAGTAGAGAGAAAACCGGAAGGGTTTCGGTAAGTCCGGAGGATGTCCGGAGTGGAGGTGGAAGGTGTTCCATAGCCATGGAGGTTGAATAATATGTTAATGAATGTTAAATATTGATTTAATCATTTATTCATAATTATTTAATAAAGAGAAAAATCAATTAAAATGGTCAAAGGCTTAATGGGCCAATTTCCGGAGGGAGAGGGCCCATTAGGAGAAAGGAGAGAGGGAGAAGGGGCAAGGGGGAGGCCGGCTGGGCCTAGCCCCCCTACGCGGGGCCCACTAGGGTGGCCGGCGACCACCCGTCCCCCCTCCTCTCCTTTAGTCCCACCCTGGGACTTTGAGGGAGGTAGTACCTCCCCTCCCCCTATATATAGTGGGGGTATTTGGCCAAATTAAATACACCAATAATCAATAAAGGTCTTCTCACTTTTGGGAGGACCTCCAGTTGATATTTTATCTCTCCCCCTCTTTTTCTCGTGACCGTGGTCCCAAGTCTGGACTGCGCGAGCAAGAGACATCTTCACCATGAGCGCTGCCGCTGGATTTGGATCCGGAGCTCTACTTCCGCTTCTTTGGATCGGGAAGCGGAGTCATCGTCAGGCACCGGACGTGTGTAACTCCCTGCGAGGTGTCGCACTTGAGGCACTCAAGTCGTTGGAGCCAAAGGAGGACTTCATCACAACCCTGAGGTCGGCTTCGGCTCGTCTACATCAACCACGCTCTCCTGAGCATTGACAACGCTTTTCGGTCTTCAAGGGTAAGTTCGCGAAAAGCCCCTCCCGTTACTGTATTACTAATAGATAGGTCCTGGCAGCTTCAGGTGTTCAGGGGCGTAGAGTAAAATTTATTGTTTTCATACGCGGAACCCCTACAGTGGTATCAGATCTAGATCTATGCGTAGTAATGCTAGTACGGGTAGAACACATGAGATGTAGCGTGTGGGCGTTGATCTTGTAGTTGTTACCCTCCCACGTGTACTTGTGTATACCGCAGTAATGCTTGATGAAGTGGCCCCCAACCGACTTTACGTGTTCATTCGTGAGACTGGTCCACTCTTGACATACGGCTTGTACCGTATAAAGTGGCTTAGGGGGTGTATGTCTCTCTCGCATTAGTTGGTATGCCATTTGCAACGGAGGGCCCCGAAAGGGGTGTAGTAGAGACAACTACTTGATCAGCGTTGTGCTGAAAGTTCATAGGTAAGAACGGTTCTTGTGCGAAAGCCCATTCAGCCATGTAAAACATGCAAAGATAAAGTAGAGGCGTCTAACTTTGTTTTATGGGGCGTTGCATTGTGATATGGTTGTGGCAAAGGTAAAGTAATTACCTTATGTTACGTAGTAGTAGATAGTCACGGAGGTGACGGACTACCATGCCGGAATGACACCAGTACCCTGGTGTCTACGGCGCCGGAACCCTGGCGCTGGAACTCGGTGACGACGGATGGAGATCACTACGTGAAGGACCATATCACATCGGATTTACATTCAATGTTATTGTTTGTATGGCTGATTGTGTGCTAGTATTAGATACTCGATGGTAGCCTAATAAGATGATCCCTGTTATAATTACCAACGATTGTGTTCCCCCTTAGTGTGCACCACCACGAAAGTTCTTCGGTATGAGGCGATCCAGTGTACATGCCTGGGTGTCAGACATATCTACGTTCACATACCGTGGGTGTAAGCCATGTTGCACAGTGAATACACTAAGGTTGAGTTGGCGAGCCTAGCATGTGCAGACATGGCCTCGGAACGCGGATGGTCGAAAGATCGAGCACGAGTCGCATGAATGATGTGACCGACGTTTAGCATCCACCCTTGAACCCACATTGATGGTCGTGACGATCGGGGGAGATGTGGCTGATAGGGGTCGTGTTATCACTAGGAACCCTTATGGGGATAGGTGTTTCTGAGTGGAGTTATCATTAACTCATTTGATTATAAACTTAGTCTAAATTCCTTTTGCAATTATAAATGTATAAAATGGTTCTCCTCGAGATTACCTTCCCTATCAACGATTGGTTAAAAGGAGAAAATCTCAAGTTAGATGGATCCAACTTTTCTGCATGGGTCATGCGCCTATTTGATCTCCTTGGTGAGAACAATGTAGCTGACTATATGACCTGCGAGATGTATTTGGAGCCACCCTATTCTCATGAGACCCAGGAGCAGCGAGATCTGCGTTGTCGTTGTCGTGTGATGGCTACGTGACGATGCGCCTCGGAATGGAGGATGGGCTATGGCCAAAGGTGGGAAGCCTTAAACCCCGAGTGGTCATGGCAGATCTGAGATCGCATTTCGTGGAACAAGTGCGCATGTGGGAGTATGAGCTGATGGGGGACTTCCTCTCCATAAAGATGGAGGAGGGATCCTCACTAGACGAGCACTTATTGAGCATCTACGATGCATACATGAGTCTGGCATACTACCTGGACAACTGGTTCTCAAGCTCATTTGCGATGGGAGTTTTGCTGCGGTCGCTTCCACCAAGCTTCCAAGCACAGGCCAGGATCTGCATTATGAGAGGTGACACGGAAACACTGGATTTCCTCGAGTTCATATCACATTTCAGAAATGTGGTGGATGAACCCGACATCGCTAGAGGTCATCAATGACAAAGGTATATATTTGATATACAGTTTTATAAATGTTATAATCTTGCAAACACATTTGCAGTGTTAAGTATATTTGATACTTGTTCTGTTTGGCTGAAAACAGGTCCTTCTGCATGAGAGGTGCTTGCTGGAGAGGAGGTGACGTTGTTTGTTGATGGCAAGCATGATGATGACGGCCGACGACACTCTCCCTCGACATTTATCATTTAGTTTGTATTTTAGGATGATTATTGTAATCAAGAGATTGTGACTTTCTTTAGTGTGTCTCACACTTCGTGAGACAGTTATTCATATGAGTTTGTAACAAACAGTTGTTCTACTTTTATGAATGATTTCTATTCGTGTTCATATCTTGTTTGATTATGTGTGAATTATCCTTATTGTTTGAAACTAATTGATAATGCATGAACATTTGTAAAATATTGAAATGCCTTGAAAAATACCCAATTAATGATATTTCATTAATGAATGAAACCATTGTTTAAATTCAAAGTGTTGATAATATGTGAAAGACATTTGATTTCTTATCACATATAAATCATGCCTAAGTTTGGCAAATTAACTTGAAAACCGAGTATTACTTGAATACAAAGTGTTTAATGAATTGTTAAAAGTAAATACATATTCGATGTATTGTGTTTTAACGAAAATGGTAATTATCATTAAATGATTGTTTAAATGTGTAAAGTAGTTTACCAAAGGAAACATGAATATGAAACTATTTGATTTGATCAAAGTGTTTCATCAACGAAGGGTATAAATATAAAAGAGAATCTATACTATGATTTGATCAATAGTAATGAAATTCAACTTTATAAGAATGGCATAAAAGTGATTGTGGAACGCAAAGCATTTTGAAACGTCAAAAGTGCGAAGCATCACAATGTGATATTAGATATCAAAGTGGGTGAATATAAGGCACCAAATAAATCATTATAGTGTAGATGTAGAGACCATTAGTTAAGAAATAGTTAGCACTCAATTAGAATGCAGTGAACCATTTGAATTCGTGAAAGTTTTGGGGTTATTCGATATAACCAAAACAATAGCGAATAAGTCCTTGTAGAGTATTCATTGGAAACTTTGAATACACAATCCATAGCTGAAACCAAAAGAGAAGCAAAATTCGTATTGCTTGGATTTTGGTGCATTCTTGAGAAAGCTCATTTTTATTGATATTTCTCAATTATGGAGCAAATGGAAATTAGTGTAAACCACGATGAGGATTCAAAACCCTGCATCAGAGTGTTGAGAAGCGCAACGGACAACGTTCCTGAACGATTATCTTCACAGAAGGAAAGAATCAATGATATTGATCATTATGTTTTTCCCCACTAGTGTTTTCACTACATGAAGTAGGATTCAAAATGTAATCCATATATGGAGACATTTGTGAATCATTTGTCATGATTATTGGAATATGACATACCTACGAACTACTAAGGAAATAATGGTAAACTATAATTATGAGCAATCCTAGAAGCAAAAATTCCCTTGAGATTAGAAAGCAATTCGTTGTTGAATCTCACAAGTAAAAGGGGTTACTTGAATTTTCCCAAATGACTGCAAAGCCATAGTGGAAAAGGGGTGAATGACAAAAGCATAATTTGTCAAGTATTGGAAAATTTTAAATGAATTTGATCCAAGTGTGCTGAATGTCTAGAGGATTTAAAACTAGTAACAATACTAGTATCTCATAGTAAATCTCCAAGTTTGATATTTGATCAAAGGATTTTGAAGTTGTTCAAAATAGTGAATGGATATGCAATTTGCATAAAGTTGAGAGGGAGCTATGATAGTCTTCCTAAAACAATATATGATTGACATATTTTTGAGTGGGAGCTTATACAGTGATTCTTAAGTGTGTTCAGAATGAAAGCGCAAATACTTATAAATAATGATTTATAAGATGTAGAAGTTGATAATAGGTGTATTATGATATTGTGTAGTATTCCTTAAGGGATTCTGAAAGGGGTTTCAGAATAGAAGTTAATTAAGGAACTAGTCCTTAATAACTCAAATTAGGAATAGTATTAAGTTTAGCATCAATGGTTGAAAGAAAGAAAAGGATGATCATCATCCACTATGTTGAGACATAGGTTATGTCTTAGAAAACCATGATGGTAACTTAACATGATATATGATCCAATAAGGAACGTTTGAAAGTGATTAAGTTTGAATCACGGAACGTTAAGCTAAGTTTGTATGCAGTATCTAATAGAGAACTGCAGATATATTTTCCAAATCCATGAAGGATGACATATCTTAAAGCATAAAGAGTTATGTTATAAGGGAATATGTTGGAAACTCCTGAAAATACCAATTAAAGTCAAGTAGGAAGCGAGGTGAACAAAAACATCGAACGTTGCACAGAGTGCACTAGTGTTTCGATAAATACATTTATAATAATAGATAAGGGTACCATCTAAAGTGTTGTATAATGTTATGGTGGGGCTAGTTCGCTTTTAACGTAGAATGATGTGTCCCAGGGCACAGTGCCCATGAGAAATCCCTCGAGGTTGATCTAACGTCATTGTAGGCTTCTGGAATCAGGCCTCGTTCTGCTGCCATAACGACGATGCATACACACAGATGCTATCATGTGATGATAAAGTATTAATGTCAATCAAGGTGACATTAGTAAGTTGCAAAGGATTTGGGACTGTAAATGCATCTAAGACTCAACCTCTTCCATGAGCAAGCATGTTCAAGGTACCGGATATATGGTGCCAAAGATTGAGAACAAATGCAGCTAGTGTATTTGTACTCTAGTGCAAGTGGGAGACTGTTGGAAATATTCCCTAGAGACAAATAGTAGTAAGGACTATTATCATATTTCATATAGTTTATGATTAAGTTTTATATCATGCTATAACTGTATTGAGTGGAAACATCAATGCACGTGTGATAGACAAACAACCAGGGGTTCCCAGTGAAACTCTAGTCATTGGTTCATTGGTCAACAGATGATCATGTTTCCTGATCATGTGGCATTTATGCTAGTTGGAAATGGAGTTGTCTCATTCCGAGAATGAGATGATGAACCAATACCCAACCTAAACATCGTGACCCGATCATGTCACGAAGTTCAAGTTATGATGATTAGAAAAGGATCCTCGTAGACTATTCCTTAGACCGTGAGGCTATATCAATCACTGTCTCCTGAGAGTGCTTTGATAGCACCAAGCTCCACTTGGTAATACAGTGGTTATAAAGGTGTGTTCAGGTACTCGAAGGAAACCGTTGAGGCAATATATGTCAAGAGCGGGATTTATCCGTCCATGTGACAGGAAGATACTCAAAGGGCCCACTCGGAGAAGTTATATCCAATAGCTGCGCAGCGTGTCATTTGATCACGGGGATATCACTTGTCGGAATGAGTCAAGTAGCATTGTTCAGTAACGAGATTGAACACGACATGGTGATGTCATTGATCAGATCTCGGGCAATGCAAGTATCGAGTGACAAAGAGAATAAGACATGACTGTCCCGGTTCAAACGACGAAAGATCTTCGTGGAGCATACGAGGTCACATGGCCATCCAGGTCCCTCTGTTGATCATTGGTGCGGGAGTGTCCCGACCATGTCTGGAGTGTTCTCGAACCGTGGGGTATCATGCTTAAGGGCTTGATGATGCTTAGAGAGTGTTTATAGGATCGGTAGAATCGCCGAAGAATAGTAGAGAGAAAACCGGAAGGGTTTCGATAAGTCCAGAGGATGTCCGGAGTGGAGGTGGAAGGTGTTCCATAGCCATGGAGGTTGAATAATATGTGAATGAATGTTAAATATTGATTTAATCATTTGTTCATAATTATTTAATAAATAGAAAAATCAATTAAAATGGTCAAAGGCTTAATGGGCCAATTTCCGGAGGGGGAGGGCCCATTAGGGGAAAGGAGAGAGGGAGAAGGGGCAAGGGGGAGGCCGGCTGGGCCTAGCGCCCCGCGCGGGGCCTACTAGGGTGGCTGGCGGCCACCCCTCCCCCCTCCCCCCTCCTCTCCTTTAGTCCCACCCCGGGACTTTGAGGGAGGTAGTACCTCCCTTCCCCCTATATATAGTGGGGGTATTTGGCCAAATTAAATACACCAATAACCAATAAAGGTCTTCTCACTTTTGGGAGGACCTCCCGTTGATATTTTCTCTCTCCCCCTCTTTCTCTCGTGATCGTGGTCCCAAGTCTAGACTGCGCGAGCGAGAGACACCTTCACCGCGGAGCGTCGTCGCGCTGCGGGATTCGGATCCGGGAGCTCTACTTCCGCAACTGCTGCTGGATCGGGGAAGCTAGAGTCATCGTCAGGCACCTGACGTGTGTAACTCCCCGCGAGGTGTCGCACTTGAGGCACTCAAGTCGTTGGAGCCAAAGGAGCGCAAGGACTTCATCACGACCTTGAGGTCGGCTTCGGCTCGTCTACATCAACCACACTCTCCTGAGCGTTGACAACGCTTTTCGATCTTCAAGGGTAAGTTCGCGAAAAGCCCCTCCCGTTACTGTATTACTAATAGATAGGTCCTGACAGCTTCAGGGGTTCAGGGGCGTAGAGTAAAATTTATTGTTTTCATACGCGGAACCCCTACAGTTATGACGTGGCCAGGAGCTTAGTGTAACACCTTCTAGCGAAGCTTGGTTGGAGATGTTACGAGCCAAATCTTTGTTGTTTGGTTGATGTGGGTTGTGTTGTAAACCGCGCGGTGTCCTATTTGTATCATGTACCGATCGTCTTGGCCTCTTCTTCTTTTTTTTGAACGGGATGGGCCTGAAGGCCCAGGAAGCTTCCATTAAACCAAGGGGTGATACAAAGTTACAGCCAAGCCCCTAAGTGTAGGGGAAATCATAAATAAGGCTAACCCAATTACAAAGAAGACCTTGGAAGAAAAATCAGAAGAGCAATCCAATCCTTGGTCTTCAACACCGTAGTAGAGTGACCAACAAGCACAGGGGTCACCGTCTCCACCGGGGAACATGCCACTTGGGGCGGCGCCGGCCATGATTCCTGTGTCGAGGCCGAAGAAGATCCTCCGAAACTGGAGGAAGGAGCTCGGGCTACGATTGCTTCCGAGCTTGGAGTGTCTTCTTGTGCCATGGATAGCGGCGACAGACTTCTTCGATTGTCCCTGAAAACTCTAGAAATTGTAGCTTCCAGGGCGAAGCTCGCAGACGAACCTAGAAGAGCAGGTAACACCGGCCCTCTTGCTAACGAGGTGACACTCTTGGGGGACCGCAAGCCATCGACCCCATCTGAACCCTGCCTCACTCTAGTATAGGCATGGCCTCCGCCCTCTCCCCCGCCGCCACGGCCGAACGAGAGAAGTGAGGCCCGATACCCAACAACAGGAGGAAGGCAGGGCCGACAAAGACGCATAAAGGTAAAGGGACACGCCCAGGAAAATCACTCGGGCAACCACCACCATGGGGGAATCGCCGAGCGATTGGAGGGCAGCCACCTAGCGCCGCATCCAAGCGCACGAGCAGCAAGGAAGCCCTGCTCCCTCACAGAACCGCCTACCTCACCGGAAATCCCCTCCTTTCCCCCCGCCACCTCGGCCGGCCAGAAGGAGAAAGAGAAGCAGCAAGGCAGAGCAACCATGAGAGAGGTGGAACCTGGCTTTATTGACGGAGATGCAAGCGGTGAAGAGCTCTGCCGACCCCTCCAACCACCGGAGATCTTCAGCAGCCAGCCACCACCACAAGATCCGCAAGATCTAGCCAGGAGAAGCCTGCGATCTACTCCAAACACCTGGCATAGGGCCAAAATACGAAGATCTACAGTCTACAACTACGCCGACGCCTTCCCCTCTCCATCTCCGGTCGGCAGAGCCACCGGAGAGGGGTCGGGTTTGGCCCGGAAAGCCTTGGTCAACGAGCACTCGAGAAGGGGTAGGGGAGAGACATGGGGGAGAGGTTGACCCTTCTTCTTGAAATATGATACACCTTGGTTGAAAAAAAGGTAGTGTGAAACCAAGCGCCATAAGAACGTCAGAATCGGGTCAGACATAAACTGGTTCAAAGCGGGTCTTGTATGCGATTTGAGAGCTTCGAATAGAGATGATCAAAACACCAACCGATCAAATTCTATCTAAATGAGCCAAATATGACACGTATTCGTATTATTCCCTCCGGTTTATATTAATGTTCTCAATTTTATCTAGATTTATATATATCTAATTATAAATATTTAATAGATATATTCGTATCTAGACAAAGTTGAGCGCGAAGACGGTAGCTGTCTAAAGGAGAATATCAAGATTTGATGTACAAACCACTAACAATGTGATAGCAGAGGAGTTTTCAGTAGTTGGTGTATGGATACATGCTTGTTATACTAGTTTAATTTCGGACCGAGCATATCTATATAGATTTAGATATATCTGTATTCGTATCTAAACAAATCTGATACATTAATTTAGACAAATCTGAGACTATTAATTTAGACAAGAGAACCATGGCTGCTTCCTCCCTACTGTGCTCATTACCCAGCAGGCCCCGGATCTCAAAGCACGAGGCTGATTTTAACACCGAGCGGTCGCCACATATCCATTCAACCCAGAGTCCACCGTCGTCGCCAATCCCAAGCTCTCTCTCGCATCGCTGGTCTCTCCCTCCCCTGCCTGCCCTTCTCCCACCGTCGACCTGCTCCTGCTTTTAATGGGCTTTCCCTCTCTCCGTCATGGCCGGCGACCCCCGCACCCGCGCCGCCGGTGACCCCTCCTCCGCCTTCCTCTTTCCTTTCCCTTCCCCCTCCTCCGCCGCAGTCCTCGCGCTTTGGGGCGCCCTCCGCCTCGGCCCTTCTAGACTCTTCCTCCACCTGCTCCTTCTCCACTCGCTCTTATAACCCGCGCCCTCCCGGCCATGGCCGCCATATTCTTCCACCACGTAGTCGGCGACCTCACCGTCGGGAAGCCCGAGATCGTCGAGCTGAGCGACGCGGACTCGCTCGAGGATGCCGCCCGGGCCATCGCGGGCAGCCCCGAGGGCGCCGTGCCCGTCTGGCGCGCGCGGGCCTCGCCCGAGGAGCCGCCCTCCGGGGCCAGGTTCCTGGGGATGATCTCCGCTGTCGACATCGCCGCCTTCGTCGCCACCGCCGGCACCGGGGACCAGGCCATGCGCACCGCGGTCGGCGAGGTCGTGCAGCCCAATCCGGAGCTGCTCAGGGAGGTCGATCCCGGCACCAGGTGAGCTCTCCCTCCGCGCCGTTGCTTCTAGTGTCTAGATACCTCTCTTCTCGCTGCTGTCGAGTGTCGTGCCGAGCCCATCTGGTCAGAAAGTCTGCTCGATCTCGAATCGTGGCGCTCTAGTGTCTCAATGATCGAGAAATAGACGCGTTTTCAGATGTTTTTATTGATCTGCGTCTGAGGCAGGATTTCCCCATGTTTTACCTGGTAAACTGACGGTGACTTGTACTTTTGATGTGTTATCTAGACGTCCCTTTGTTAACAGTTTCATGTCGCAGCTAGCGGTAATTCAGTGTATGCACCTTAGCTATTTGTTCGTGCTCAGCACGGATCTGTTCCTGCGTTGATACAGCTAATGCGCAAGCCCTTCTTTTTTAATCTGATCTAGATAACACATCAAAAGTACAAGTCACCGTCAGTTTACCAGGTAAAACATGCTAGTTGGTGATCTTTGCCTTTTATGCATGTTTGGACTAGTTTGACTGTAGGAAAAATACGTGGGTGTAAAGTTATTTGCTACTTCTGTCTGAACCTGTAATAGATCACATGGGTTTGTGGTTAAAATATTCTAGGATATTGTGCTGCTTTTGCTGAAAGCAAATGCTAATTGCTTACTGCCTATGATGTGCTTGTCTTTATCGATACTGAAGCTGAGATAGTAAGTGCTGTTAATGTATCTCCACAATCCCTTCTTACCGTGCCGTGATAATTGGTGGTCAGTCATGGTTGGTGCCATCTCAGAGTGGGTCGGGTTGATGTTTTTGTAAATTTGAAAAGGTTGATTAAGTGTGTTCTAAACAGAGACTTGAAGAAGCTTTTCTTTCACTTGGTACTTGTTTTTTCTGAGCTTAGGATTGCTGCTTATGAGTTGGGAAGAAATGTCTTGCTCGTTCTAGGTCTCTGAATTTCATTCCTGTTCATGAAAATTGTTGGTTGAAATTTCCATATGTGGGAAAAACGTAGCAATCATACTGTTCGTGTGTAGCCAGCTTTAGTCACAAATCTGCTGCTCATATTTAAGATAACCTGTACGCACACTGTTTTTCTTCAGTATTCATAGAAATGCCACAGACTGGTGATTAAGGGGTGATGGCTCAATCTCGTTAGGAAATAAATTCTGCGGAATCATTCTAATATGATACCATCATTAATTTTCTTCATTCATCTGCCTGTTACTAAAAATTAACTGGCTGAAGTTTTGAAATTCACCATGTCTGTTGATTTGATATTGTTCAGTTATCACCTGAAAATTGATGTTTTCAGACGTCTTGCTTTTGACTTCTTTAAGATTAACCGATACATTTTATTTGAGTGTTTAGTAATTTAACTTGTTGCAAAAATTTGCAGGTTTATAATAGTATAACTTAATACATTTAACTAATAGTAGCTCAGCAGCAGCACCAAGTACTTGCTTACTTCTTACCTCGACACCCTCTTTTTCATGAAACACAGGAGAGCAGTTTCGTGTTGCAAAATGATTTATATGCATACTCTAGGTTCTGGTCCCTTTCATGTCAGTACTTAAACAAGCCAGATGGATTTCACATGGTACATAACTTATCTTTCTGATTGTGTTGTCATAAGAGGAACAGAGTGGGAACATGATTTTCATTCGGCAATGTAATGTCACATTCAGGAAGACAACAATCCATGTGGAAGCTGTACTGGCTGCTAAGGGGGATTCATGAGTCAAGTCAATAATATAAATAAAATGAGCCATACATGATATGTGACACATGCAAAGTAGTCCAATCATTTCCCGAAATGATTTACAAAGCACCAAGTAGTGAGCCACCATCACATCCTTAGAGTTGACAAATAATTCAGTAGGAAGTAACAGTATGAGCTGGATGCTGATTGGCATTTAGTGTCTACTTATCGTACTGCTCTACTTCTTTTAGTCCTTAACTTTTGAAGGAAGTTCATCTTTTTCAGTTGTGCTATTTGAAATATGTATTCTGTTATTCAATCATTTGTTTTTGTCTTGCAAGGTTGATTGATGCGCTGGATTTGATGAGGCATGGAGTGAAGCGCTTCCTTGTTCGAAAGAATGGCTCCTGGAGAGGCCTAACCAAGCGGTTTTCAATGCTTTACAATGGGAAATGGCTAAAGAACTCGGAATCAGGATCGCCAAGCTCAGCTAGCAGTAGCAGCAGGCAGCTGTCCCCATTTATCACTTCAGCAGTCAGGTTTTGCTGTCTGTCAAGGGAAGACATTCTCCGGTTCCTAATCGGATGCCTCGGTGCTCTTGCTCCCATCCCACTGTCTCCAATCTGTTCCCTTGGAGCCATAAACCCACAGTACTGTCACGTCGAAGCATCCGCACCGGCGATGGAAGCGATCCAGAAGATCCCTGGAGACCCGTGCGGCGTAGCTGTGGTCGAGACGGCACCTGATGGGGTTCGCAAGATAATCGGAGACATCTCTGCCTACAAGCTCTGGAAGTGCGACTATGTCGCGGCCGCGTGGGCGCTGGCGAACCTATCGGCTGGCCAGTTTGTCATCGGCGCCGACGAGAACGGGTCTACACCTATCTCAGCCTACCTGGAACCTTCCATCAGCTCATCACAGGTGGAGGAGGCGGAATCCGGACGCTCCCCCAGGCTGTTGAAGAAGTTCAGTAGCAGGAGTATTGGGTTCCTGAACAGCCACGCGAACCAGATGAGGAGCATGTACCGGGGACGGAGCGCACCACTGACGTGCAGGAGCACGAGCTCGCTTGCAGCGGTCATGGCGCAGATGCTGTCGCACCGGGCCACGCACGTGTGGGTGACTGACGCGGAGGCTGAGGAGGAGGGTGTCCTCGTGGGTGTGGTGGGGTACATGGACATCTTCGGTGCCGTCACCAGGGAGTGATTCACCAGCCGCCCTGATTCCAGCGGCCGGGGCCAGGCGTGTAGTAGCAACAGACTGTATTTGGTGGTTGTCCAGAGTTGAGTGGTTTCGGTGTGCGTGAGGCTGAACTGAATCGTGTGTATTGTTGGATGCGCATTCGTTGTCGATGGTTCTATAATAAGGCAGACTCGGGCCTGTGCCTGGGAGTCCATTGATCCATCACATCTGGCAAGTCCCCCTTCCTCCTGCCTTTTGTGCCTCCCCCTAACTGACATACTGTTTCCCCCTTTTTCATGCCCTTGCAGCGCATGTGGTGCACAGCAGCATTAGCAAACGTTCAGCCTAGATCTTTTTTCTCTCCAAATTAACTCAGACATCGCCATATTTCAGCATTAGCAAACGTTCAGTCTAGGCATTTGGTTGAAAACGTGTCCACAATCTTTCACCCTTGTGCTGACAGAGAATGAAGACCATCCTTTGTTTTTCATGGAAAAAGAATGAGTAGCAGATTGATTCATGGTCTGGAACTGTCGTAAAATCCAGTCTCCGTTTTAAAATAGATATCTCAGATTTGCTAAAATTTAGATAAATCTAGACATTATTTAATATATAGATTCATTCAATTTTGACAGACCTGCGACATCTATTTCGAGACGAAACGGAAGGAGTAGTTCTTTGCTTTTGTCCTGGAAAGTATGTTCGCTTCCCGAGATCTGGTGCTCCCTTCATTTAAAAATAAATAAATAAATCATATTTATAAGCTTCAAAAAAAATTAATTATGAGCGTAGTCTATGTTGTATCTCACAAGTATGAAAAATCATAACACGAAATTCTTTAAATTGTGGGCTACATAAAAATGACAAAATCTGAAAAAGTTTGGAGATTTGGAAATGCATAAACGGGATCCACACTTTTGTCATTTATGTCTTCTTCAATGATAGAAATATGGGCTAAATTACCCTCAAAAAAAAAATAGGCTAAATCCATTGGCCCATGTGATATTTCAGATATTTCCTAAATCCCAAAGCCCTAAAAAAAAGAGAGGAGCTAAAGTTTAGTCCCACATGAAAAGTTGCAGAAAAGTTACACCACCTTATAAGGTGGAGTATCTCACCACTTTGTGAGTGAGTGAGAAGAGAAGTGCTACACGCGTGCTCATCCTCCGACGATGCCCGCTCGTCTCGTTACGACGCTCGCGCCGTGTGTTGCGGGAATTTTGCCGAGCCGAGCTTATCTTTTTGTTGCTAAGAAAAACTTGTGTGATTTTGACACACGTATCAATAGTTAGTCGGTTCGGGTCACTGCCGGATCGTGGAGTACTGTAACCGACCTAAACTCGTGCGCGATGTGGCCTCGGCCACGTTGTGCCCTGTACAGTTTACCGAGCTACTCTATATAAGAGCTTGTGCGGCTTCCACCACGGTCACATCAAAAATCAATTTAGGGTTTTTCTTCCTCTATGCTTGCGCCGTCGTCGTAGTCTACTCCATTCCGCGCGCTAGCGTGCATCGGCGAAGAGGAGAGCAGGTCTTCGAAACCACTCGCCTTTGTGATCCTGTATGGGAGAGGACGAATAAGATTTTTGGGAAGCGCTCTGCGCGACAGCTCAAGTTCGTCATCACGACGCGTCTTTTTTGACGATCTCCTGGTTCCAAAGGCAAATCGTCTTCAACACCGTCTTTTTCGATAGGCTACAGTAACCTCTGTACCAACAACGACTACATCGGCCACTGATCAATATATATACCATGATCTGATCTGTTGCTATATTATGGCTGTTATTGCGTATGCACTACTACTCTTCATGTTGATCAATACATCTAGTATATTAGAGTTTCACGTAATTGTAGTTTTTGTGTCATGGTTTATATTCTGGAATTAATTGTGAAAATTATGCCTAATAATCCAACAACCCAAAAACCTTATTATAGTCAATTTCCTGAGTTAAACATGAGACACTTGGCCGATGCAATGAAGCCGGATAAGTTCACTCATGTTCATTTTAAGAGGTGGCAGTATAAGCCCACTATGTGGCTGCAACCTCTAAAAGTATTCGAGACTAGTGAGGGTTTATCTGAAGGAACTATATCTGACGGGGTTCTGAACTAAGTTCAACAAAATCAATCTTGCCTTTGTGGTATGCTTTCTGAGTGTTTTTGATAATAAACTATTTGATATGTACATGCACATTAAAGATGGAAAAGAGCTCTGAGAGACACTTTCGTGTAACACATGCTAGCAATGAGTTGTATATCATGGAGATCTTCCATGATTAAAGGATGGTTAACAACCGTCCTGTAGTCAAACAAGCTCATGAGATACAATACTAAGACAAAGAGCTCGAACTCCTTAAGTATGTCTTACCCGACAAATTTGTGGTTGGGTGCATTATTGCAAAGTTGCCTTCTTTACGTAGGAACTTCGCCACAACTCTCAAACACAAGAGACAAGAGATATTGGTTGAAAACCTGATAGCATCTCTTGATATTGAGGAGAAGGCTCAGGCTAAGGACATTGCTGAGAAAGGAGGTGAGGGTCAGTCTAGCGCCTATGATGCAGAAAAAACCTTCGGCAAGAACAAAGAGAAGCCTACAAAGACTATAACCTTCAAGAAGAAGAAGAAGCCAAACACGGTCAAGCTAGGTTGCTATACCTTTGAAGAGCTCAGACACTTTTCCAAAGACTGCCTAGAACGTGCAGATCATAGAGGAAAAAACGAAAAGACTGCCAACATAGTGACCGCTAGCAACACCGATGGGTACGATAATCTATTTACTGTTTTTTCGGTATTTCAATCACCATATTGGTGGATTGATACGGGTGCTAATGTTCATGTGTGTGCCGACATCTCTATGTTCATTTCTTATCAGGTCTCGAGATTCTTCCATCCTAATAGGGAATGGACTGCATGCTTATGTTCGCGGTGTTGACATGGTGGATCTGAAGTTCACTTCTGGAAAGACCATGCAGATGAGGAACGTGCATCATGTATCTACTATGAAAAAGAATCTTGTTAGCGGATCTCTTCTATAGATGGGTTTAAGGTTGTTTTAGAGTCTAATAAAGTCATTTTTTTAAAACATGGAAAATTTATTGGTAAAAGTTATGAGTACGGAGGCTTGTTTCTATTTTCACTTTCCGAGTTTTGTAATAAATCCGTGAATCATATTTATAGCGGTGTTAATGATGATACCAGTGTTTGGCACTCTCGTTTATGTCACGTTAATTTTGGTTTGATGTCTCGGATGTCCAGTATGAGTTTAATTCTGAATTTCACCATTAGCAAAGGTTTTAAGTGCTATAGTTGTGCGCAATCAAATTAACCTCGAAAGACTCATAAGGTTGTCGAGGAGAGAAACTTTGCACCTCTATAACTCATACATTTTGATCAATGCGAGATAAATGGTGTGTTGACAACAGGTGGAAATAGATATTTCATGATGTTGATTGACGATGATACTAAATTCTGCTATGTTTACTTGTTGCAAACTAAAGATGAGGTTTTAGAGTATTTTAAAAATTATAAAACCGAAGTTGAAAATCAACTAGAATGAAAGATCAAGTGTCTTGGGTCGGATCGTGGTGCTGAGTATTTTTCCAAAATATTTGATGAATTCTGTGAGGAACATGGTGTTATTCATGAGAGGATGCCTCCCTACTTTCCCAATCAAACGGGGTTGTCGAGAGAAAAGACCGCATGCTGACTTACTTGGTGAATTATATGTTAGCCACTTCAAGTTTATCAAAGGCATGATGGGGGAGGCTTTATTGACTTTATGTCATGTCCTGAATATAGTTTCTAACAAGACTAAAGAAAAGACCCCTTATGAGGAGTGGGTTAGGGGAAACCATCACTCTCTTACTTGCGAACTTGGGGGTGTTTGGTGAAGGTCAACATATGGATTCCCAAGAAACGCAAACTCGGACCTAAGATAGTGGATTGTATCTTTCTAGGATATGCTCTGTGGAGTGTAGGTCATAGATTTTAGTGGTTAAAACTAAGGTTCCTGATATGCATGTTGATACTATAATATAATATCATGACGCAACATTATTTGAGATATGTTTCCTATGAAAGATATGTATAATACTGCTAGAATTTCTTCTGAAATACTTCCTAAATCTAGTGCATCTATTGAGAATTTCGAACAACCACATGAGGAAATCCTTGAGAAGGATAACGATGATCCTCCCACAAGGAGTAAGAGACAAAGGATTGCAAGATCCTTTGATAATGATTTTATCGTGTACCTTGTGGAGATACTCCAAGATCCATTACTGAGGCATATGCATCTCCTGATGCATATCATTGGAAAGAAGCTATTCAAAATAAGATGAACTCGGTTCTTTCTAATGGAACTTAGAAATTATCAGAACAGCCCTATGGTTGTAAACCCGTGGGCTATAAGTGGGTGTTCAAGAAGAAGCTAAGGCCTGATGGTACTATTGAGAAGTACAAGGTATGTCTTGTAGCAAAGGGATACACCCAGAAAGAAGGAGAAGATTACTTTGACACCTATTCACATGTCGTTATACTGACCACCATTCGAGTGCTACTTTCCCTTGCTGCCTCTTATGGTCTTCTTCTTCATCAATTGGACGTGAAGACAACTTTCCTTAATGGAGAGTTGTAAGAGGAGATCTATATGGATCAGCCGGATGGGTTTGTGCTAAAAGGTGAATAGACAAAGATTTGCAAGATGTTAAAATCTTTATATGGCCCGAAACAAGCACCTAAGCAATGGCATGAGAAGTTTGACATAACTTACTTCTGTTGGCTTTGTCAGTAATGGTGTGTTTACTATCACCATGGTGGGGACAACAGTGTTATATTATGTTTGTACATGGATAACATTCTGATATTTGGTACAAACATAGAAGTGATAAATGAAGTCGAGTCTTTCCTATCAAAGAGTTTTGACAGAAAAGATCTAGGAGAGGATGATGTGATTCTGAACACCAAGCTCATTAAGAACGAGAATGGGATTACTTTAACGCAATCTCATTATGTTGAGAAGGTCTTGAGCTGATTTGGCTTTACTAATAGCAATACTTCTCCAACACCTTATGATCCTAGTTTGACATTGCGAAGAACATGAACTTTCCAACAGACCAGTTGAAATATTCACAAATTGTTGGTTCACTCATGTACTTAGCGAGCGTTACCAGACCCGATATCTCTTTTGTTGTGACCAAGTTGAGTAGGTTCATGTATAACCTAGGTATTGATCATTGGCATGCACTTGAAGGAGTCATGCGATATCTATGTGATACAATGAGCTATGTGATTCAGTATTCAGGGCACCCCGTTGTGTTTGAAGGATATAGTGATTTCAATTGGATATGTGATGTTGATGAACTCTACAACACAAGTGTGTATGTGTTTACCCATGGAGGTGGCGCAGTGTCATAGAGATCACGTAGACAAATCATATTGACGAGGTCAACTATGGAAGAAAAACTTACTACTTTAGACACAACCACTTTTGAGTCAGAATGGCTACATGAGCTCTTGATGGACTTGCGTGTGGTTGAAAAAACTGTACCACCATCCTTTTGAATTATGACAACCAAACAATTATTGTCAAAGTGAACAATTCTAAAGATAACGCGAAGTCATCAAGACACGTAAATAGACGTTTAAAATTGGTCAGGAAATTGAGAAACTCCAAAATAATAACTATTACGTATATTCAAACAGGAAAAACCTGGCATATCCCTTTACAAAGGGACTAACACAAAATGTGATAGAAAGTGCATCGAGAGAGATGGGGTTGAGTCCATGGATGTCACACCATAGTGGTAACCCAACCTATGTGATTGGAGATCCCATGAATTAGGATCTAGGAAGAATACGCTAGAGGTTTGACTGAGGAGAGTATTTTATAACCCTCTCTAGGTGAAGATGCATAACTATCAAAATCTGTAAGACGGGTTGACAACATGTTTAATGTGTTTCTGTTGACTATAACTAGCAAAGATGCTGTCCTACATGGTATTCTTGAAAGAGCACACCTATATGAGCACGACTGTAAACGTCACAATCTATGAGATTTACGTGATCCTAGTAAACTCATGAAGAGACCAGGGAGTATGACGCATATGCTCCAACCCACGAGGTAGGCTACTAACAGCCAGGTACTAGTTATGATTTTGAGTAAAATCTATTGGCACCAAACTTGCAATTCAAGGTTCGTCCATTGTTCAAGTTGCTGATAGATATAGCTCAAGATTCTGGGCGGAAGTTTAACTTAACAGTCTCTCCTAAAACACCGGTAAATAAAAAAGTAGCAAGGATTGGCAAATCTTCAAATGGACCTTTGAGATCCGGTGGGGGATTGTTAGAAATATGGGCTAAATCCATTGGCCCATGTGATACTTTAGATTTTCCCTAAATCTCAAACCCCATGTGTGTGAAAGCCTATGTGTGATTTGGCCCAAGTTGATGGGAGTTCACATGTGTGTGTGGCAAGAGGAGTGGAAGCTAAAATTTAGTCCCACATGGAAAGTTGGAGGAGAGATACACCACCTTATAAGGTGGAGTGTCTCACCACTTGGTAAGTGAGTGAGAAAAGATGTGCTACATGTGCGCGTCGTGGGTTGTAGAATATCGTCGAGCTGAGCTTATCTTTTTGCTTCTAAGGAAAACTAGTGCGGTTTTGACAGACGTGTTAACAGTTAGTCGGTTTGGGTCGCTCCCAGGTCGTGGGCTACTGTAATCGACCTGAACTCGTGCGCGACGTGACATTGTCCCATGTTGTGCCCTGTATGGTTTCGCGAGCTTCTCTATATAAGCGCATGTGTGGCTTCCACCACGATCACATCAAAAAGCAATCTAGGGTTTTGCCTCCTATCTACTTGCGCTGCCACCGTAGTCTACTCCATCCCGCGCGCCGGCGTACACCGGTGAACGGGAGAGCAGGTCTCCGAAAACACTTGCCTTTGCGATCATATAGGGAGAGGGCGAATAATGTTTTCGGGAAGCGCTCCACGCGATTTCTTAAGTTCGTCATCGCGGCGCGTCTTCCTGGAAGATCTCTTGGTCCACGGGCGAGTCATCTTCAACGCCGTCTTCTTCGACAGGCTACGGCAACCTCTGCAACAACGACAACTACATCGGCAACTAATCGGTATATATACCGTGATCTGGCGCACCCGCGTGGGACGCGGCGGCATGGAGGTTCGGCCACCCATACGGCGAGCATAACTTTCTCGAGATTGACGCAGGCCCAAGCGGAGTTCCTCATGCCGCGATTCCAGTACATCGACCTTAGTGCGTGTCGGCAACGCCGTCACTCCATGATGAACCAGTAGGCCAGCCACTTCGACGCTATGAACATGGCCAGGATCCGCCGCGACCACCCTGAGTTCGTGTAGGCGGAGCTCAACTTCTACGTGGCGAGGAAGAAGGAGTAAGCTAGACCCACCACTGCTATTGCGCTAGCCCCCACCGTCATCGTCCTATCGGGTTCCTCGTTGGAGTTAGATTCCAACTTTTTGAACGAATTCGACTCTGACGACGATATTAGGTTTAGTTTGGGTCGAGTTAGTGTTGGTTTAGATTTACTTGTCAAATTTTATGTTGAAATTCGAATGTTTTGGTTGAATTGTCGAAGTTTATGTTTAAACTTTTTATCGTGCTCTAAAATACAGATCAGCTATAGCGGCCATGCCCTATTTTAGAGCAGCTGGTAAAGAAAAACAAATTTTATGTGCTAACTTGATTGAGATTTATCTAGATTCATATGTGTGTATTAGTAAAACAGGTTTAGATACATACAGATCTTTTTTTGAAGTATAACCAAATATATTAGGCAAACAAGCCGCCTCATTAAAAACCTTCCAGTCCCCTTAGATACACTGGTAAGGAAAAGAGTGCGTCTGAAACTTGCTGCCACAATCAGAGTACAGTTACATCGTTTAGCAAGGCATCTAGGATAAAGCTGGGGGGTTCATCGATCCAATTACAAGAAATATTAGAAGTAAAACAGTTCCTAGCTAGAAGATGCGCCACGACATTTGTGTCCCTTCCACAATGTGAGAAGCCAACCTTCCCAATACATCCTGCTTGGTTTAGGATATCAGCATAAATCGTCGTAGCATCATTCCATATTCTTTTCTTGCCCTCGCATAATTGGATTACTTTCACTGAATCAGACTCAGCCTCAACATCAGAAAAACCTAGAGAATTCGCTAAGGTGAGACCATGCAACATTGCCATCGCCTCAGCCATGCTTGCTGAGGTAACATGAGGGATTAACGTTGACGGTGCTGCTAAGAAGATACCCTGGTTGTTTCTTATAATCACCCCAGAAGCACCAGAATGATTTTCAGTAGAGAAATCAGCATCCACATTAACCTTAACCGAATTTGCAAGCGGTTTACTCCAGCTCCTTTTCTTCTGTTTGGCAACCGAAAGGTTAAATCGCGTAGAATTAGCAGCAATCGCCTTAATAGAATTGATACAGTGCCTTACAGGAGGAACTTTCTCACCATGCGCCAGTTGTCTCCGCATCCACCATATATACCAGGCAGCCACCGCCGCCACATTTTGGATAGTGATCAACTCATACCCTAGAAGAGATTTTGGCGGAGACGAAGTATCACCTCAAGAACTTGAGAGCCCGATCGGTTCAACACCATCTCTTCTAAAATAAGATTTTCAAGTCCCAATCCCCTCTAAATATTTGCTGCACCCGGGCATTTAAACACCATATGTAGAACGTCTTCCTCGTCAATATTGCATATGGGACAGCAACTAGTAGTACCAATATGTCTTTTAAATAGAATAGCCTTGAGAGGTAAAACCCCATGCATTATCCTCCGGCAATAAATTTTCACCTTTGCCGGCACATCAAGCTTCCATAGAATTTTTCATGTAGGATTATCCAAGGACGTACCAGTAATAAGTGATCTATATGTCACGCCATTAGATTGAGATTTATCTAGATTCGTACGTGTGTATTAGTAAAACAGGTTTAGATACATACAGATCTAGATGAATATGAGTCAAATTTTATGAGACGAGAAAGTATATATATAAAACAGTTGTGCTATAATCAAAAGAGTGGGCTCGACGTCGGCCCACGTCGAGGAGTGGCACGATGAAACAGTGAAACACGCCGCGGTGCGCACGCACGGTGTCACACGAGACGAGCCGTGCAGCCGTGCAGGAAACCGAGATCCGGCGGTCACGGCTACAGTACTCCAGCGCTACTCCATTGAATTCAGGAGCGCAGTCAGTCAGTCCGCAGGAACAGCATGGGGCCTCGCTCCCGCGCATGGGCAGACAGAGACAAACCATGAGTACTGTGCAGGCACGTACACTTGGCACGGGAGTCGCCGCACCGTGTCCTGCATGCACACACACACACGGGCACGGGCACGGCCACCCCAGCAAGCTAGCGCGCGCGCGTGATCCGATCCGTCCTGCTCTGCCTCCGCTGACGCCACCCGAACCGGCCGGGCCGGGGGCGCGCCTCGGTATCATCGACCACCAGACACCGGTACGTCGACTCCGCCCGCGCCTCCCTCGGCCACGTGAAAACGCCACGACGAAAGCTGAAAGCATATGCTTTCGATCCACCTGGACGTACGTACGTGCTCCCGCCGTCCCGCGTACGCACGCGCCGATGCTCCGGCCACCGCACACCTGTCACTCCACAGCGGCGAGCGGACGGCTGCCACTGCCTCTCCGCCGCCAGTTTTCCGTGCGCGCGCGCCAGGCAAACGTGAGCACGTGACGACGCGAACGCGCCGGCGTAAGCAGTCTTGGCGGCGTCGCTGCGCGCCACCGCCACCTAACACTAACACCGTTTTCCCTCCAAAAATAAATAAATTACTCGTAATACCGTCGCCACTGCACCAGACCACCAGTGCAGCAGCATGTGGAGTTTCCACTCGTGCCCTTGCCGTCGACGTGTAGCCTTGGAAAAACCGCACATGCCTCTCAAGAAAGCGATGGCGTCCCAAGCACTGGACAGATATTCTCACCCACGAAAAAGATTCTCTTCTGCCCACGGCTTTTTTTTAACCGCTCCTGGTGTACCAGCTCCAGTACATATATTAATTCACCATTCGCTCACTGTCGAGGAAAACATTTTTTTCTTCAAGTTAGATGGTGCACCTTTGGCCTTTGCAACAGTTTTATACATGCAGAACACAACAGTTTTATACTGTAGATTTTTTAGAAACATATGTTTATTTTTCGCGAATTAATGAAGAAATATATTGAACAAAGTAAACAAGAAAAATAAACCACGTACATCCAATAAACAAACTGATTTATTTGTCTTCACAGGAAAAAGCAGAGATGACTTCTCTTCCACTTTACGTCAAGGCGGAGATCTAGACTCTTCCCCGCGCAAAAGAACAGGACAATTTGGCTTAGCTAGCCGACCTGGTGTGGGATCCAGTGAGATAGTGTGAAGACTGAAGAAGAGGGAAAAAAGATGGCAACGTACTGTACTAATCTACAGTATTAACCAGTGAGGCGAGGCCAGATCAGTAAAAACGAGAAGGTTAGCAGGGCGAGATAAATAGCGCAGCGGGAGCACCCGTGGCTATCGCGCTCCCGAGTCCCGAGCCAGTGCCACACCGCACCGCCGCGGAGCAAAAACCAAAAACCTGAGGTGGAGATCGCGCCTGACCCCATCTCGCTCCTCGCCACCACCACACCACATCCCAATCTCTCTCTTGCCTCCGCCACGCTCCCGCACAACCAGCAGCCCACTCCTCGGCGGCGGCGGAGGCGGCGCGAGGTGAACTGAACCCCCCGGCGATGGCATCCAGGATGGCGCTCTGCCCCAACGACGTCGCGCTCCGCATCTCCTCCCCGTTCGCCCCCGCCGGCGGGCGCGGCAGCCGCCGCAGGAGCAGCGTCAGGGTCCTCGCCGTCGCCTCGTCCGCCAAGTAAGCCGTCTCTCCCCTCCTCAACTCAGGCTCTACTACTACTACTACTACTACCGCCGTTGTTTGTGAGATTGGTTTCCGCGGATTGGAAATGGATGGATCGGACAACACGCCCTGCACGCCTCGCGGCGATGGCTGCTGCTGCCGCTGCTGCGCGGTCGCGACACGAGCGCCTCTCCTCCTGGCCCACCTCTCCCCCTTCCCCGCGCCCGGAATGCCGGATCAGGAATTCGGGGATTCGACTGATTCGCTTCTACAGTATTTTTCTCCTTCTCCTCTTCTTCCTTCTCTCGTGTCAGGCCAGGACTGTCAGATTCGTCCCTGTTCGCCCAGAGCGCTCCCCGTCCCGCTAGCATCTGCACATCACATGGCCCTCTCTCTCTCTCATCCTCCTCGGACCCCAGATCAGCAGCCGCAAACATCACTACAAATTTGCCATTTAATTCTGCATGCCCAGAGGTCCGAATTGACATTTCCCTTCGTGCGTGTGCGTGCGCCGAACCGCCAAGTGCCACCCCCGTTCCCCATTTACTTCCTCCACATTAACTCTGCTGGGACCTGACCTGCCCGCGAGCGTATCTCTTTAATTACTTTCAGTTTGCGTCCTAGTACTACTACCACCATGCATCCATCCATCCATCAGTTTGTTTGCTGTGCTGTCTGTCCTGGCCTCCTGGCTGAGGAGGGAAGACGGTGCTTCAGGTCGATTTCAGTCCCAACAACCTGCAATCATCACCGCCCTCCTCTCCGTAGCACTCCCCTTCGTTTACATCGGAGGCAGAGGTGGACTATCGTTGTCTGCCTGATTCGGTAGCCCCGGGTGGTCCATGCCAATATGCCATGCCCTCGGTGGCTGACAGTGTGGTGGCCATTTAATTCGAGTTGCTCGGTACCGTTGGTTGTCTTAGGTTGCTGTTGCTGCTGCTCTTGGTTTATGAGGGCTCTGTGGTGTTCATCTGCCCGCTTGACGGGTACCTGAAGCTATTAAATACAGTATGGCATCGGAATGGGTATAGACTGACTCTGCCATGCCCTTGGTATAGTAGTATTGATTATATATGGCTACGTGCTGGTGGCTCCCGGCCGGCCTATGTTCTTTAGAAACTCCACCTGTTGACGCTTGCACATTGAAAAGTTCAGAACGATGAGATGCCTGTCGAAACATGGATATGACAGTTTCTGCTATCTGAAGTTTTCATCCTTAGGTGGATTTTGTACCTCGTTCCGTGAGAAAAAAAACCCTGGTCTGCACTGGCATGTACATTTTCGAGTTAGATCTAGCAAGGAGGCTGGAGGAGCAGACGTGACAGGTTGCTCCTAGCAGTCCCTTTCACGTTCCTCATACTCTCTTGGTTCCTCCTCCATCCAAGATTCGTGCTCACTGACAGCGATGTGCAGATCTGGAGACTTAGACGTCAAGGAAATACTGTTAGCTAATAGTATCGCAGATAGAATCCTTGCATTAACATCTTCATTATGGGAGTTACATCATGGTTGGCATGGACGCAGCATGGGCCTGTAGTCTGGGAAAGGTCGATGGCATTAGCTACTAACCTAACCGCATATCTGCATTTATGGACGTATACTAGGATCTCAATGCATCATATCTGAAGTTAACATCATGACCCAACAATATTAGATAGTTGCTCCAGCCCTTCCTATCTTGACAAGTAATCGTTTGTGAGGCATGGCTTCAGATTCAACTGAAGTGGAACTTTAGTGATTCCAGCACTAGGAACTATAGCTCTAGAGTACAATCTGCTTTGAATGGATACTCTGCTTCTTTTATGTCAAAATAAAAAAAAGTCCAGGATAACTAAGTTTTAAAAACTAAAGAAAAATAAATGACCTGGTCGACTATCTTTGTCAGCCTTTATGAATTTACTACATCTTAGCTTTTGCTTGCAGTTGCAGCCATATGTTCGATGTATTAGAACATGTTATGCTCCTATACACTGTAAAAATGTTAAATTCCCGGGGCAGTTAAATATGGATCATAATCTATAACTTCCGTGGTCATGACATTTATGAACTGAGGGCATGCCTCTTCATTGTTTTGCTGTACCATGCATAGCACACTGCAGCAGAGCATATGCTTTGGAGTGAACCTACACACTAAAAGATGTCTAGATACATTCGCTTCACAAAAGCTAAAACATCTTATATTATGGAACGGAGGGAGTAGTTAAATAAGTTGTCTAAATCTCTGTAGGACAAGACATCTTATTTGTCTTTGCAGGCTGAGTAAAATATAAAGGTTACATATGTCTTCTCCTGAATTTGTTGCGTCAAGTGCCTAAAGCAGGTGATTGATTCATCAGGTAACTGGGTATTTCTGAACATTGTTTTATTTCATATTCCAGGGTTGAGAGTAAGAAGCCATTTGCTCCACCAAGAGAGGTGCATGTCCAGGTTACTCATTCCATGCCACCCCAGAAGATGGAAATATTCCAGTCTCTCGATGGTTGGGCTAGAGATAATCTCTTGCTGCATCTTAAGCCAGTTGAGAAGTGCTGGCAGCCACAGGATTTCCTCCCTGATCCAGCATCTGATGGATTTCATGATGAAGTAAAGGAACTAAGAGAGCGTGCCAAGGAAATTCCTGATGATTATCTTGTTTGTTTGGTTGGAGACATGATTACTGAGGAAGCTCTTCCTACATACCAGACTATGCTTAACACACTTGATGGCGTCCGAGATGAAACAGGTGCAAGCCCCACTGCTTGGGCTGTTTGGACAAGGGCATGGACTGCTGAGGAGAATAGGCATGGTGACCTCCTAAACAAGTATCTATACCTCACTGGGAGAGTGGATATGAGACAAATTGAGAAGACAATTCAGTATCTTATTGGTTCTGGAATGGTAAGTTGGTAACAGCTCTCTTCAATTGTTTTATTAGCTATTTAACTACCTATCTTCTTGAACTGTGGCATGTTTGTTCGCCTGCTCATTCTTCTTTTACCTTGGCGACCTTTACCTAGTTGGCATGTGAACATGTGATGCCTACATGAAATTCTTTTTCTTAGAGCATGTGAAACACAGAAAAGCATGCTTGGAAAATTTGTTGAGACATCTTCAAATTGATTATCTATGTTTTATTACTTTGAACCTTTTTGTTCATGTTTTCTACTGCATAGAGATGTATGTGAAACATACTGTCTGCTGTTTTATTTTCAGGATCCTAGGACAGAGAACAATCCATATCTTGGCTTCATCTACACCTCCTTCCAAGAGCGTGCGACCTTCATCTCGCATGGAAACACTGCTCGCCATGCCAAGGACTTTGGTGACCTAAAGCTCGCACAGATCTGTGGTATCATCGCGTCAGATGAGAAGAGGCATGAGACTGCATACACCAAGATTGTTGAGAAGCTGTTTGAGATTGATCCAGATGGCACTGTGCTCGCTCTAGCTGACATGATGAGGAAGAAGATCGCAATGCCTGCCCACCTGATGTTCGATGGACAAGATGACAAGCTGTTTGACCACTTCTCCATGGTGGCACAAAGGCTTGGTGTTTACACCGCCAGGGACTATGCCGACATCCTCGAGTTCCTTGTTGGCAGGTGGAAGGTTCCTGACCTGACTGGCCTTTCTGGTGAGGGACAGAAGGCCCAGGACTACCTTTGCACCCTCGCTGGAAGGATCAGGAAGTTGGACGAGAGGGCTCAATCTAGAGCCAAGCAAGCCGGTAAGATGCCCTTTAGCTGGGTATATGGCAGGGAAGTGCAGATGTGAGCATCAAATGCCACCTTGACTGCTTGCATTCTAGGCTTCCTGCATACCGTCTGCCATCCATCCATGTGAGACTGTTGTGATAATGAGGTTCAGGTTTTGCCTCGTTACATAGTTTGTCAGGTTCGTCAGTGTCGTTCCTTATAGCGATAGGGAGATGTCGTCCGCCTTGTGTTCTAGTTTTGTTTTCTGCTCCGATGTACAACTTCTGCTGGCCGTGTGGACTGGACATGAACTGAACATGCAGTGTGCTGTTTGTGTTGTTCAGATCCGTTGAAGTTTTGTGACCGAGAACTTTGTTGTGTCATGAACTTCTTTGTTTGTCGGCGAAATCTGGCATGTCGAATAATAATGCAGAGCTCCAACTGAAGATCACTGGTGGAGCTAAATCTTTTCAAATAATGGACTCCCAAGTAATGTAGCTATCTATCTGTCTGTCTATCTGAAGCAGCATACGATTCAGCCACTGATGTTTTGGTATCTACACAAATCAGTGGCTTCACTGTGCACTCGACCTCTACATCTGATATGTGGCCAAACGCACGACATCGTTCTTGCATTTCAGAGAGAAAATACGCACATAATATGCTTGGTATAGACGGTTTAATATACGAAATGCTCAACCAGGAAGTAGTCATATATGCTCAGGTGCTCGTACAGATGCTGGTTCCCTTCGAGTATTAGCCATGCGCACTATACAAGTTGATGAGCAATCTGCCAAAATCTGCTTCTGACCACTCGGTGTTGTTCCCTTTTTATCTCTTTCGACACATCTGCAGCATTTGAACTCAACTATGAATGTCTCCTACTTGCCACTCGTTAAGTATTTTGATAATTTTTCAGATTAGTTATGGTCAACCTGGCTTTGTTCCAAGCTAGCGGTTGCCACTTTTTTCTCAGAACAAAAATGAATACCTGCCAAGTATATTACTCTGAATAAATCGAAGTCCGAAAATGCCGATAAACCAAAAGTTCACAAAATTGCAAACTTATTGATGCAAATTCAGAAACGAGGAACTAATTCCCTTGTGTCATTATGCTCTGAAAAGTGAAAACAAAAGAGAGCAGAGGAGAGCCATCATCGTCTATTCTGTTCATGCTCGCCAAACAGAGAACAAACAATATGCCAGGCTTCATTTCAAGCCTCTGGATCAGCAGAATTTGCCTGACCAGAGATCCTTTCTGCTTCCTGAAAGGAAGGTGACGCCTATAGCCAAGTTTCCTAATGCAAAGGCAGAAGTCGTTGCATTTTTTTCTGTCAGAAAAGAGAGCAAGTGACCTGTCCCCATGAAACAGCGGCTGATCGACATGACTCGAAGATGGAATTCGGAACATTTGATCAGCGGGAGAGTGGGAATATGTGGACATCGCTAGCTTCGTCGCTTTTGTAAGATGGTATTCTAGTTTCTGAATAAAATAAAAAATGGGGTTGGATTCTGGATTTGGTCAGGTGAGCTGACCATCTTAGATGATTAGCACTATGGGTTCAGAAAGGGTAGTAAAGGAAATGAAGTGTCTTATTGGAAGAAGTGACAACGGCTAGCCTACTTAGAGACAGTTATTTATGTAGTTCTCAGTCAACTAGTGATAGCCACCAGATCAAGATTTTGCATTTTGCACGAGTTCTAAATTTGATAAGATGGTTCTCAATGGCAACTTAAAAAATAGTTATTTCACCAGTCACCTAAGAAATACACGAGACGATTAAACTAGCATGGTGGGGAAAATGCAACACATATTTTTCGATAAATGACGCTTTATTACCTATAAGATAGCATCACTTGGATACAATTCATCCATTTCGGAGAAAAACTTGGATACAATTCATAGGGGCTTACACTCAGCCTCTGCATGACTAGAATTCACACAATTGCAACATTGTTTCAAAAGAAAGGTAAATCAAAAAAGGTGAAATACAGCAATGATAAAGATGAAGAATGCTTCAAGTGCTGAGTCAGAACTTAATGTTCTTTTGTTGTATGCATATGCCAACAAAAGAAATTGGTGTGTAGTATTAGCAAGAAGAGAATACTAGCATTACGAACATCAATATCATTATCAAGGCATTAATGCAAGGTATATATCCCAATCACTCTCTATTATGATATGCACCAATTCTCTACATTATCTTTTGAACAGGACAAAATATCGCAACATATATTTGTTCCATCAGCATCTCGCTGTTACGAGATCGACCATAGATTTAGCCGTGTGCATCTCTGGTTGCCTTGGCATGGAGAGTTTATTTTCTCATTTTCCATTATCTAAAAACCGAAGAGAGATGCGTACGGAGCTAGTAGCAGTAACAATGAACAACAATAATTTGGACAACATGCATGGGGACCGTATTCTCTCATGCAGACATATATGCCTGGTCGACCACCACACATACGATACGTCTCTCTCACTATCATCAGGTACGTAGGCAAGAAAGAATATATTTTATTTGTTTTTACAGGAGAAAGAATATATTTTAGCTTGCTGAGGCTCCCTGCAGGAGATGCTAGGAGGCTAGTAGTGCACTTTTGAAGAAATATACTGAGCTGATGGACCGCCACTTGAAGCATCCATGCATGAGTAGTAGTATCATGCTAGCATTTCTCCTATCATTCTCTTTCTACGCTTTACATACATGTAGTTATATACCGTCAGCTAGGTAGCTACTCCCTCCGTCCCAGTGTTTAAGGCGTAATATTTTTTCCAAATTTGCCTCACAGCTTAAGGCGCCTACAGCACCAGGTGAGGAAAAAGTTGCAAAACTACCGAAAACACCCCTCCACCACATTATCCTCTTTCTCCCCAAATCACACAACAAATCTGAGCGTTGCGTCGTCCTCGCCATCAGACCCGCAGGAGAGATCTTCTTCGAGGGAAGCTGCTCGCATCGTCCCCGCTTCTCCGCTGCCTGTCGCCATCTAGAACCACCGATTGCAGCCATGGGTGCAGAGCCTTCGTCGGCGTCCGCCTCCATGGCCGCGGGGCTGGCGCACGTGGACGTGCTCCCTGTGGGACGCGCCGCCGCCGAACTCATCGACGCGCCGATGACCCCGAGGCCCAAGCTCTGCTCTCAGGCATAGACGTGGCGCCGACGACCTCATGGACGCGCCGACGACCCCGAGGCCCAAGCACCGCTCTCAGGCGCCGGCGTCACCAACGACAGGCTCCTAGACGGCGCAGAGCGGAAGAAGCTCGCGCCTCGCGTCCGCGGCGAGTGTGCCGTCCGCCATCCTCGTATGCAGGTCAATCAGCCTATATCGTGGTGGTGCTATTGGTGCGAGAACAGATGAGAGAAACTAGACTAGTACTCCGTCAAACCAGAGGAGAGATAAGCGAGTACTTAGGGGTATGTTTGGAAAGTTTTAACGAGGATGGACTCTCCTTAATAACCGTGCCCAATAATTTACGCCTTAAGCGCTGGGACGGAGGGAGTAGTTGCGAAGTGCTATTGGAATGATATTCCCAGCTATTGCATCAATACGTGGAACCCATTTTTACATGGGTTAACTATTTTGGTGCCTCTGTTTTTTTAGTTGTACTCACTTTTATCCACAGCTGAAACCTTTGCTCACTTTTTTTCGCTTGCTCTTGTGTGAGACCCCCATGAATGCTCAAACGGGCCTGAATGTTGCCATTGGGTCAATGCCTTGACCATTAACATGTTGACGAGTGGGGTCACGTTGGACCGGGTCACGTGATCACACACATGCACACGCACACGCACACAAAGCGTTGTGGCCGTCACCCCCGGCGAGTGGGCCACTTTATGTCCTGACGGTGGGGTAGGTGTTGCTAATGACAGCTGGAGCCAGAGACGCTATTGACAGGTGGGGTTGGGGTCGTATATGCCACGTGCGATCGACTCCCCACACAGCCCCGGGTAGGTCCTGAAAGGATACAAATGTCGCCTAGAGGGGAGGTGTGAATAGGCGGTTCAAAACTTTTACGAGAGAGGCTCAACAAAGGCGGAATTAAACTAGCATTTATTTTGTCAAGCACCAAACCTAGAATAACTAGGGTTCACCTATGTGCACCAACAACTTATGCTTAGCAAGACAAGCAACTATCTGATAGCAAGATATAGACTTCAAGCACGAAGGCTATTAAAAAGTAAAGTGCATAAGTAAGAGCTCGGGTATAGAGATAACTGAGACACGCAGAGACGACGATGTTTTACCGAGTTCCTCCCAACAATGGAGTACGTCTCGTTTGGAGAGGGGGTGGTATCAAACCACCAATACCATAAAAGGCCTCCCTTATTCTCCGATGAATCTCACCCCAATGGGATCGATCCACCCTTCCACTATATCGGCAACCTTCGAGGTGATAGCCGGCACCTTTACAACAAGTTTGAGGCACACATCCACAACTTAATTGGAGGCTCTCGAATCCAAGCAAGCTGCCACAACAATCAAAGACAAACTTGTAAGAACCAAAACAAGGCCCAATAAAACCCTAGAGCAAGGTCCCTCAAGTGAATGAGGGGGAAGTGAAGATCTCTCTTGGTGAAGCTGTAGATCAAGGCCTCCTCCTTCTATTTCCCAAAGATCAGGGACTTTGGGTGGTTGGAGAGGGAGACCTTGTAGTTTTGGTGGCTCTCAAATGGTGTTCTTCTTTTTCTAGAACGAGCTGCTTGAGGTTGAAGAAGAGGTCCACTGATTTCTGGCCGTTTTCTTCCTGTTGGGGAGTTTCCACACCAGAGACTCCGGTGTGCAGACCGGAGACTTCGGTGTGCAGACCGGAGACTCCGGTCTACACCAGAAACTATGGCCCATCTTCGGTCCATCTCCGGACTGGCATACTAAGTGACCTGGGCTTTGTCTTGTTGCTCACTCCGGGGACTTTGGCAAGAACTCCGAACCATAGACACCGGAGACTCTGGTGTTTTTACATCGGAAACTCCGGTCTAAGAAACCACAGTGGAGATTCCGGCCAACCTTCGGTCCGTCTCCGGACCCCCTCACAGAATGACCCTGGTCTTCAACTTCGATCCACTCCGGAGACTTGGGGAGAAACTCCGGACCACACCGGAGATTCCGGTGTCTGCACATCGGAGACTCCAGTCTAAAAAACCTGCAAAGGCAAAACTGATAGAAACAACAAAACAGTAACAATCATAACATTTGCATCCGAACTCCAATTGACCTGAAACCAATGTTGTTGGAAAGGGGATGACAAGAGATACCCAAAAAAAATTCGAAATATTGGATACCACCAAGAGAGAACATTTCATGTATTATGATGTGAGATACCTCTCTTGGTGAGAAACCGAAAAAACCTCCAAGATAAAAAAACGCAATAAGGTATAAGGGGAAATCGGTTTTTGATGAACTAGAGCTTGTTATGAATATTACCACAAGCTCTAGGACCTCATATGGATAAGATCCAAATAACAACCAAGAAAGATGATGCCAAGAATGCAAAGGTTTGAGCTTTCTCCGAAGGATATGATCAAGTTACTCACTCGAGAGCCCCTCTTGATAGAACGGTTATCTATCTTATAAAACAGTCTCTCCAACACGAGACTGGTAAGAAGGAAACCCTATCAATACCATACCTTTGCCTTGTGCATATTCCACTTGAGCTTGATGATGATGATCTTCTCCACCTCAAGATGGAACACCTTTCTTGATTGCTATAGCTAGGTGAAGACTTTGCAAATTGCTCCCCATACTCCACGATGGTAGAACTTCTCTTTTGGGCATATCATCTTCCCATATCCATGATCACCATAGGATTGCAAGCATTAAGCAAATGATCTCTTCGAGATGGCTCATCTTGAACTTGCACATCATTTCTTCTTTCTTCATTATGTTGGTGTCTTGAAGGTACATAAGGGATACCACTCCAACTTTATTCTTCAAGACACACTTGCTATAGGCCCAACTCTCACTTGACAAATCTCCGGATCACTCAATGAAACCTTGGTCAATACCTGATCTTCTCTACTTTCTTGTTCTCCCAACCTTGAAGCCAACACATGGTCCAAGCATTGCCTATGGACAAATCCTACAAGTAAAACTCAATGCAAACATAAGTCCATAAAGATTGTCATTAATTACCAAAACCACACATGGGGCACACATGCACTTTCATCCTCCCTAGACCATAGACAGAGCAACCATCACCAGCGCCTCCTGCATTGCTGACTTCGTCCTTCGGCAGCGGCCGACGGACGACGACGCTACATGTCAAGCACGGATCTACCACAATGTTTCCTTTGCCCTCATTTAGCCTCGTAGACGTACACACCGTATGCAGATCCGCTACCCCTACGACCTGATTTTGTTCCGCCTGTGGAGACCGAACACCGGTCGCACTAATTGCTCACATTGCTTGGTAAGCTCGTCGCTCCTGCTCCTCCCATCTGATTCAATAGTTGTTGTTCCCGTAATGCCCTCTGAAACACTAAATTTCAGGTGTGCTTCGTCCTCAATGTCTGTTCATAGTGGGTACACCCGCGAGGGAGGGGATTCAATCATGTACTGGTCACGTTCACCTTCTCCTACCTCAGAGGAAGTGCATGTAGTTCAACTTTTCAGTACTTTCATTAACCCCTTGATTTTTTGGTGTGATTTGAAGTGTTTATGATAGGTGTTTTTTTAGGGATTGTTACAACTTGCAATACAATATGATGATTCTTGGTATAGTGCATACCAAGATGAATCATCCCAGTGGTTTAGCCAGAACATGGTTTTGCAGGAGATGGCGGCTAATTTGGGTGTGGAATTGGCGAGTAAAAACCAGTTGATTTTTCACCTGCAACATGCTATTGAGGAATAAAAGAAGAACTCAGAGCTTGTTCACAAGGAAAAGTTGGCACTTGATACTATTTGGCCATAATTTATCAAGTGGTAGAAGATCTAAAACAAGAGAATGCAAGGGCAAAGGGTGGGGAGAAAACTAGATACATGGTGGTAGTTATCACAATTGTCATCTCTGTATTAGCCTTTCTTGATTTGTAGGTAATGGTAAATTGTGTTACTAAGCAAGAGATCCAACAGGTGCAAACAAGTAAGTACTTAATTAAAGAGTTTAAGTGATGTTTAATGTGTGAGCTCGTATTCAACCTTACGCTTTGTTGTAATGAAATCTGGAGAGTATATTCAATGAAATATGACGAATTGTTTTTTGACAGGAATGCGATAGGGGAAGCCCCTACGCCGATTTTGTTTTGAAATAATAAGAACCTAAATCTGCGCACATGAGGACTTGAACCTTAGTTACTCACTTCTATTGAAATAGGACGAAATTATTAGCATCGGCATTATGAAACTACTTTGCTGGAACAACAAGTCCACTGGACTGGTACAACTATTTGCATCAGCATGTTCTTTACAAAGCCAAGTGCAACTACATATCCTATGGTACAAACCCTTCAAAGTATCCTTACATAACCACAAATACAGTTCAACATAGTAGCTTCACAAACAAAGAAAATAGAGTACTGCTAGAAGACATTTTAGAACAAATGCCTCTCGCTCTAATTTCCTTTGCTTAACAGTAAACTGGTTAACCGTTTTACAATTATCAACGTATAGCAGCTGAACTTGCATATCCTTGTGCTTCAGCAATTCTTCATTGGAATCATTCTTCTGCTACAACACTTGATTCATTGCTTTGTAGATCCGTACTTCGGTCTCAAGTGCAGCCTTTTCTTTCTTCAGTCGGGACCATGTCACGAAAATCAAACAAGTGTTTCTTCAAGAACAGAGGAACTTTTGGGTCAAACCATTTGAAGAAAAATGGAAAACAATTACCCGAACTTTTGTGCAGATGAAATATCTCCTCCCTGGGTTGTCATCTCTCCAAGAAATCCAACGGGAGGCCTTCTCGTTGCACCAACAAATGTTTGTCGGAGCATATTGCAGCGGCTTCTCCATGTATTCAATTGGAGAGCCCGATGACTCGTCGTTACTGAGCCATCCGGCGTTGCTACCGCTGCTAGAGCAAGCGCTCATACAACTAGGCATGCCTATCACTCCTTAGGGCATGTACATGCAGTGACGTCAGCCTTTCCTTACAGTTGCCACGCCGGATTTTCGCTTAGTTGGAGCGGAGATAAAGAAGAAAGAGGAGGTTTCCTTCCCTTAGCTAAGGGATGATGATCCCTTAAAAATAAGAGAAGACTATTTTTCTCCATTGTACCTTGTGTCTTATCTTATCAACACAATTTCTTACTATAATTAGGGCATGTACAATGCTAGAGAATGCGGGTCTTCTCTTAGCCCTCTACGTAATATAGAGAAGGTAAAAAATAAGTTGTACAATGGGTCATATTTTATTGTCATCTCTACGAATTAATGTGAATTGACTAATTATAGTAAGAAATTGTGTTGATAAGAGAAGGCACAAGGTACAATGAAGAAAAATAGTCTTTTTTTATTTATAAGGGATTATCCCTTAGCTAAGGGAAGGCAACCTTCTTTATCTACATTCTCTCTCCTCTAACTAAGAAAAAATCCGATGTGGCAACCGTAAGGAAAGGCTGATGTCACTGTATTGTACATGTTCTTAGTCAATTCACATTAATTTTTAGAGATGACAATAAGAGATAACCCATTGTACAACTTATTTTATTACCTTCTCTAGATTACGTGGAGGGCTAAGAGAAGATCCGTCTTTTCTAGCATTGTACATGCCCTTAGAAATTAAACGAAATTAGGATACCAATTATTAGTCGTTGCCTTATTTGGTGAACCCATGAAATTAAACTAAGCAACCGAGCAAATAGATTGGGGTATTAGGGGGGTTAGTGATTGAGCGAATTACCTATGGGCAATGGGTATGTGGTAGAGGGGTCAAAGCACAGCTGCCCTGCTGACACACGCAGGTACGCACAGCTACACGCCGTCTCGTTGACACACGCAGATTCACATCACCCTTTCAAAATGCGCAGATCCGTACCGCCCCAGCCGACATAGGAAGATCCGCACCTCCGCGCACCATCATGTCGACATGCGAAGAGGGGAGGAAGATGTGGTGGGAGTCAATGCATCACGCGTGAGGAGGGGAGGAAGTTGCGGTGGGGAGGGGGTTTGTGTAGGCCTTGGATGCAGATATGACAGGGGTGTAGAGTAGGTAGGCAGAGAGAGAGGGGATATTCTTCCCGTTGGATCATACATGATCCAACATCTGGTAGCCACGATCTATGTGAGCCCAATCTCGACCAATCATGGCGCAAAAAAAACCTTAAAAAACACATTGTGCACGAAAAAAAGGATTTACAACGTAACCCACTTTTACTATTTTTACTAGGTGTTAGGTCAAGTAAAATGACCCACACGAAGGTTTCCAATTTTCTCGATTTTTCTGAATTAGTTGTGTGTAACGCTAACCCTAATCCTAATCTTTGACCCATACCATAATCCTAAACCAAACTGTAACTTTGTTCTCGTGAAAAGCGGAAAATCTCTGAAGAAATTTCATATTATGGATCTAAAAATAATTTTTGCAAAACAATCGCGAGTAAACTATGCGACACTCGTAGTTCAAACCGAACTCATTTCTAATGAAATCGGCGGGAACTTTTGTAAGGTTTTAGTTTCCATCGCTCATTGGGGTGCATGCACTCTCTATTTACACACATTAGTTTCCATACAATGCACCCTTAGTCTTTTTTGGTCACTCTTTTCACTGATAATACTAAAATCCATTTTTATTGCAAAGGTAGCAACTGCATATCGACGTTCCTCTACAAACTCAAAGACAATCATGTTATCAATTATAGGGTTGTCCCTATCAAAGTATATATTTGGTTTGTCCTCGTGTTCATCACCATATTTGCAACCCATTTCTGCATCTCCAATATCCTCAGCAGTCCCATAGTCAGGCTCAAAGTTCGGATCAGAAAAATATTTCCTACCTTCCATCCTATCAAAATCAATAGCCACATCTAGATATTTTTCATCATCATCTTTTTTTTTAAAAAATCATCTACTTCTCCCCCTCCCCCCCCCCCCCCCCCCCCCAATTTTATGTCTTTCTGATCGCTTGGCAATGCATCATACTCAAGGACAAGCTGGACGGTTATGCTTGGGAGAGTAAGGAGACATGCTATGTAGTCATTTGAGTGGTTTGCGTAGAATATGGGCGATACCATTGATAATAGTCTCTTCACATTCTCTTTATCAACAATATGAATACACATTAACACGGTCCTCACACCCAAATGTTTACCCGACATCAGGACCAAGGCTCCTAACATAGCAAAAATTGTCAGAATTGCTAGGTACAAATTTCTCGTTCCGGCAAATGGAGAACTTTCCAAATTTCATGTACAAGTTACCTAGAGTTAGTTTTGTTGCTTCTACCTTCAATCTATAATCAAAATCGATACTAACTATAATTCTACCATCAATCATGGCTTCAGTTCGACAATCATGTCAAATCTTTAGTAGAAATTCGGACACAACAGACGTCCAATAGTTATCAACGCATATCCTCGTGATTACTACATGATTCAGATCCCTAATTAAACAAATCATAGAAGGAATTTCAGTTCTTCTTACCCTTCAAAAGGAGGATGAACGACACATTCATCGGGCTCCAGAGATGCAATGTTTTGCTTCCCGCGTCCTCTGCCCCTGCGTCTCCGCCGCTTGTGCTCTCCAATGGTGCAAGGTCCATCTTCCAGATCCGCTTCACATCGACCGTGGTATGTGTGCCTCGTGCTTTTTGATTCCAACTACCTGGGCACAACATGGCAAGGTACAACGACTAGCAGGGAGGGCAACACAACAGGGCAGGGTATAATGACCTGAACGGGGAGGGGGAGAACAGGGGCCTAAGGGGAGGCTGTGAGAGGTGCAGGGCGGTGCACGGCCGGAATGTGTGGCAACGGGAGGAGCAGACGAGGGAGCGACAAAATATGAGAAATTGCACACAAGGGGCCTCAAATCCTTAAACCATGGATTCCCGTCTACCGTTGAGGTGGTGGATCTGCCCATCATGATAACAGTCACAACAACAAGTGAGTCAGATAGGACCCACATGTAATGAAACATGTCAAACAGATGGCAAGTTATCCAGAGGTAGCCAACTCGTTAGATGCATCCAGGATATAGACGTAATGAGTTTACTTTTTTTTCAATATATAGACCGAATCGTAGCAACGTAGGCATATATAATTTGGACGGGAGGTACTGAGTACTGACACATTGGTAAACAACGTCCATTTCAGTCTCGTCGATCGGACTTGAGCACTTTGTCTTCTTTCGGCCGCACGTAGTACTGTTGCACGCACCTGAACGCATGCACGCGCGTGCATGTACGTCCATTTCAGACTCACCTCTTCTCCTTCGGTTACTCGATCGTCAAAGCAAAGCAAACCCAGATAAGAATTTACGGATGTCTCTCTCGCTGGCACGCGCACACGCATGCAACATAAGTAGATTCGAATGAATTCCGAGCCAAAAGCGCGCGAACAAGATCCTCGTCGCCCCTCCCTGCTTAAACCTAACCGTCCTCCCACTAGCTCGCTAGCCAGAGAGCTCCGTGACTTGTCCGACGCCTGGCCACACACAGCCACGGCCGCTAGCTCAGCACCTCCTCGGCCCGCTTGCTATAAAACTCGCCACCCCAGCACACACAGCCTCTCACACTATAGCGATCCACAAATCGCATTGCACGCGCGCTTAGCTTGCTCGATCGATCCCTTGCACGAGATCACGCAAGCTAATCAGTTCGATCGACAGCAAGGAGGCGCAGGAGGAAGCTAGCAGCGAAGGGTCGTCGATCGTAGCTGACACCCACCGGAGAGGAGGAAGAAGCTTAATCAACCTGAGAATGATCGGGTGGGGGGACCTGTACAAGGTGCTGGCCGCGACCGCGCCGCTCTACTTCGCCCTGTTCCTCGGCTACGGCTCGGTGCGGTGGTGGCGCATCTTCACGCAGGAGCAGTGCGACGCCGTGAACCGGCTCGTGGCCTTCTTCGCGCTCCCCTTCTTCACGTTCGAGTTCACGCTCCACACGGACCCGTTCGAGGTGAACTACCGCGCCGTGGCCGCCGACGTCATCTCCAAGGCCGTCATCGTGGCGGTCATCGCCGTCTGGGCCAGGTTCTTCCTCTCCGGCGCCGGCAAGGGCAAGGGCGGCACCGCGGGGAGCTGGTGCATCACGGGCTTCTCGCTCTCCACGCTCACCAACTCCCTCGTCGTCGGCGTGCCCATGGCGCGGGCCATGTACGGCGAGTGGGCGCAGCAGCTGGTCGTGCAGCTCTCCGTCTTCCAGGCCATCGTCTGGCTCACGCTGCTCCTCTTCGTGCTCGAGGTCCGGAAGGCCGCCATCGGCATGTACGTCGACGTCGGCAGGCAGAGCGTCGTCGTCCACGACGCCATCCCCGAGTCCCCGGTCAAGGCCGACGTGGAGGCGGCGACCGGCGGCGCCGACGTGGAGGCGGCGACCGGCAAGCCATCGGTGTGGAGGCTGGTGAAGACGGTGGCGCACAAGCTGTCGCGCAACCCGAACACGTACGCCAGCTTCGTCGGCATCACCTGGGCCTGTGTTGCCAACAGGTACGTGCACTCCGACGTGTCGCTCACCATGCACATGCGTGCACGCTGATCGGATCACCCTCTAACTAATGCTACCTCCACAAACCCCTTTGCTCAGTATTCTTCTAATATCGATCATCGCAATTCTACCCTGTTAAAAATTGCCTAAAACTTTTGTGTGCTTTCTGAACTAATTAATTTAATTGGCATGCAGGCTACACATCGAGCTGCCAAGTGTCCTGGAGAACTCGGTGCTCATCATGTCCAAGTCAGGCACAGGGATGGCCATGTTCAGCATGGGTGAGCACTGCCATAAACGATCGCCTCTCTATACATTAATACATACACTTCCGCAAAACCTTGCACATTTCATATATATCCAGATGTACGTACACGGCTAGTGTTGATCTTAATCGCTGAGGTATCGCATAGTTATCTCTTCCCCAGCTTCACATCACTACTTGCATGTTTCAATCCGTATCTAATACCCCACCTAGTAGTAATACACAATATTCCTACTGATAATTACCCAAAGAAATAGTACAAAGAACTAATTCTGAATAAAAAGCTAGAGAATATTTACGGAGGAATCCATCGATCAAAAGGTATAGGTTGCAGGTTCTATCTGTACGCTGCATACATGTTTGAGAACCAAAAGGCCGAAGTAAAAAAGAATCCTTACTAGAGAAACTTAAATTAATATACTGTATTACTATTATTCTACTGTCAAAATAATTACTAAGGGATTACGTTTGTACTGTGAAGTGTAACTCACGTAGCTAACTTTTTGGATCGCGTGCGTCGTTTTCTCTCCACAGGATTGTTCATGGCGCAGCAGGAGAAGATCCTGGCGTGCGGACCGAGCTTTGCGGCGCTGGGCCTGGCCCTCAAGTTCGCCCTCGGCCCGGCGGCCATGGCCATCGGCTCCATCGCCGTCGGACTCCGCGGAGACGTCCTCCGCGTCGCCATCATACAGGCACGTAACCCAATCACTAATTGCTTCCTCAATTAATAATTATATCGTATACTCCCTCCGTTCGGAAATATAAGACGTTTTAGCTTTGTGAATCGAATGTATCTAGACATCTTTTAGTGTATAGGTTCGTAGAGATTCGGTGTGAACCTATACACTAAAAAGTGTCTAGATACACTCACTGGACAAAGCTAAAACGTCTTATATTTTCAAACGGAGGGAGTACGAGTTAAGTACATGAGCAGTAGTCACGCACTTTTGTTTAAGCTCAGACTGGCAAATATTAAAGGTTTACTACCTACACCCCCAAAGAGTTGCACCTACCAAAAAGATTTTGAATTGGTTACCTAAAATGCAACGGATAGATTGGTCATGAAAAATGTTTTTGCAATGCAATTAATTTAAATATTTTTCTATCATATTTACATAAAAAATAAAGGAACTGTTTGAAAACCAATATGAATGCTGTTATCTAACAAAGGAGTGCATTTTCAAACATCTAGCTAGGCTCTGTTTTTAGAGTTCAAAGAAAAGCTAGGCTCTGTTTCCTAACATCTGAAGAAAAACACTTGGTTAATGGCTTAATGCTATACGTAGAGTTGATGGTATGCTGATGTCAATCCATCTGACTTCCTAGCCATGAAAAACTAATGTAGAAATTTTACAACTTTACAGCAAGGTCTTGGAACTACACTTTTGACCAAAAGGAAAACATCTCTGCCTTAGCCGGGGCTTTCCACTCCATTTTTTACTGCAGCACTTTTAAACAAAAGATTTCGCATGTCATAATTGCAGATCGCCGACATTTGATTTTGCATCCAAAGCAAAATATTATCTCAGGGTAGCCACTCAAATGTTTTGTTTCGTCCACACACCTACGTGTAGATTAGGTATAATTGTCTCAAGACCACACACATAAATGTACAATCCCTACGTGAGATTCGAGTCCTAGTTTGTCAGCACCACTAACCTCACCACTTTGGGCTTTAAGGCCAACGCTGCTTCCAGAGCCACAAACATGAAGCCTAATGCTTAAAAGGTAAGCATGCACCAAAAGAGCAATACCGGATTAATTATAATCTATAATCACATTGGTGCGCAGGTGTACATTCCCAACATTTAGTTGAGAAATTGCAGTCAGCAGAGTTATCATCTTGGCCATCTAGCTTTGGTCTAATTTAATAGCATTCAAATCATGCAAAAAACAAAGGCCAAACACTGAAAAACATAGGGCACACTGATGAACCGGTGATTGCCGTTTCTTGTCCGGAGACATTCAGCACCACTTTAGGGACCTGTCTTATCCATGGAGTGGATTGGCCTTCAATGGGGCGGTGCAGCTTCTCTTGTTCATACCAAGAACAGTGCATGTCAATATTGGCTATTGCTCTGCCACATTTTGACCCCTGTCGAAGATATGGGAGGAGATCGTTGAAATCGGACAGGAATCAAGAGTGTGCTTAAATTAAAGAAAAATAGGGTTCAGGGAAAGTGCAAGCAAGGGCACATCACCTGTTTTCGGCATGTTCTAGAAGACTGGGCCCATATTATTGTAGTCATCCTCTGAACAAAAGGCCATGTCAAAAACAGCAAGTCATTAGCGACCACTCATCAGATGCTTGTCGCATAGGCATGAATCAGACTAAACTGTTAGTTAAACACTAGCGCGCATATAGTAATATGTAAAGTTCGACAACATAATCAGGTTCAGGTTTTTTTAAACCAGTAGTTGCTGTTGTGGAGTTGGCACTTAGACGATGCACCAGGTTGGTCCTACTGCTCATCATGTCAGCTAATGCGCATTTCACTGGAGATGAGTTAGCCTCGTCTGAATCAGTAATAATGATGTGGATCAAGGTTAAAGAATAACTTGTCCACTTTGATGCCTTACTGATATCCATGTCATCGCATCATAATACCTCGATTTGCCACTTCCAACCCTATATATAATAACATTCTAAATAGATGCAAGGCGGTGCCAGTTTGGCTTTCGTGAGATAACCATTACTGTTTATTAAGGTAAATATCGCTTCAACTTACAAAACTAGAGATAACAGGTTGAATTTTTCTGTGAAAACTATCCTCGGAACAAGTCTGAACTTAGTTCTGGTCTCCAAGAATTTGTGGCCTATACAAGAGGGAGGATTTCTCTCCACCCACATAGTGGAAAAGTTATCACCTGGTAGCTGATGGTAGGGTTATGTCTGGTCTGATCTCAAATATCAAGAAAATATTTCTCTGTATATCTTTCATTTTCAGTTTTGGAAACAAATAGCAAATCACAATAATTTTGAAGTACTTCCAAATATGGACCTAATGGTATTGTTTTTTGAACTTTCGAACCTTGAAATATATTGGCGTGTTACACAAAAATCAGCAGAGGTACCACACTACAATGTTGTTGACAGTTTGTCTGAGACTAAATAAGGAATATAGCCTGACTAAGCTTTGTCTGGATATTCTGCAGGCTGCATTACCTCAATCAATCACGTCATTCATATTTGCAAAAGAATACGGGCTACATGCTGACGTACTAAGTACTGCGTAAGTATTTGGAACTAACTACAATCCAGAAATAGATGAAGGCAAAATCTTATGCAAACAGAAATTCCTTAGTCTTACACCAGTTTGTTGTTCAATTTTGCAGGGTGATTTTTGGGATGCTTGTCTCGCTGCCATTGCTAGTAGGACTTTATATAGTCTTAGAGCTAATTGGGTAGACGCAGAGACTTGGATACATCATGAAAATATAGTTTTCCCCTGAAGCTGCCCAAACATAAATGCTGACAGTGAATGTTATGAAATATCTCATACCTACATTCCTCATCCCATAGAAGATAGAACTGCAATGGGAGCTATCTGAGTGCTAAGGAATACTTTTAACACAATGTGTAACAAGAAGGCTTACTTATCCATTATTCGGAAGAATGTATTACAAGAATGCTTGATTTTGGAACTGATTTCTCTGAGCCAGTCATTTTAGCAGTGGTTGAAACAGTAAAAATGATATTTCAAGGATAATGTCGAACTATTCATTTGCTACTTCTGACTGTAGGAGGCAACTGTGGAACGAAGTAAATAAGAGTTTCAACAGTATTACCTCAGTATACGTTTAATTATATTGCCTAGCTCTTCACCGCGATCTTCCTGAACATGGTGTCCACCCTGCAAAATAAGTCATGATACCAACTGAAACTAATACCACACAAGGTAAAGAGAAATGATCTAGGCAGAACATGTGTGCATATAACCACACAACCCAGAGCGACCTATGACTAATACAAGCAAACATGAAAATAATCTGAAGCTGCAGTAATTTACTTTCGTTTGCTTTCACTATCGGTTAAGAAGTATTTTGGACCGAACTGCTTTCAGTTTTTATTTACGAGGAAAGTATAGAAACAAACCATCGGCAGCTCTACAAACTTGTGTTTTAGGTTGTCACAGAAATCTGCCACCCCATCATATGTGAGCCAACGATCTCTCATGCCCCAACATATCGTTGTCTTTGTATTCCACGAATCACTCGCTAATATGCTCCTCATGGATTCAATGTAAACCTGTACTAAAAAATTAATTTAGAAGATTGAAATTTAACAAAGCCATACCGAGGAGAAAGATGAGTAAACTACCTTAAGATCCTTTCCCATAGCCCTTGTTATTGCATTCAGTGCAAAACCAGATGAACCTGAGACAAGGTATGGCCTTCTATATACAGTAGCATCCTCCTCCTTCATCATGTATGGACCACTACTAGTCAAGGCCTTATCACTAGCCCTCAGAGGATCCTGAAAGAGTCCAAACAACAATATTGAATTTAAAACAGAAAGCAATGTGGTTATATAGGGTCGAGACTATATTGGCATCATAGCTGCTAACCTGGGAAAATATCTCACCCAACAAGAAATTGCTGAAACATGCAAGGGTAGATGGAAGCTTTGCATGCCTGTCAGTTATCTATAATATGAGATATCCTGTGATCAGCCTATAACTCTTGAAACTATAATGAAGCCTTTAACTCATAAAAATTAGTTGAAGCCTGCAACTCTTAATATATAATGAAGCTTTATAGGGGAAAAGTACGTGTCTCACGAGAATGCACGTGCAAAATATACACTATAAAAAACTCACCGGTGGATTAATTAGTATAAGATGATTCAACTTGTCTTGATGTTCGTTGGCGTATTTGACCACAATTGGAGCGAAGTAGCCCTGCAAGTTTTTAGATTATTAAAAAAGCGCCGACATGCATTAAAGAACATCATTATGATGAGAAGCACCTGAACAACGATGGAGAGCTTATCAGGAGCAACAGCATCGATTAGCGATTCCAGGGCTGAAGTATATTCTGGAACACAGCAGTTCACATTACTATGTAGTTCAACACTAGGTGTTTGAATACTTTATAGATCATTTTACCATCCAGAGTATAGTCAAAACCATATTTAGGTTGAGGCTTGTCTGAGAATCCAAAACCTGCAAAGACAAAGTTTTTGGTTCTAATGTTAGATAAATATCTAACCGTTATTTATTACTAGTCTGTAAAACTGTGAAGGGATTTTTCAAAATGGACACAAAAAGTGAGTGGTAACTGGTAAGCCAGATCAAATCGCTTTCTTATGTTTTTGAAATCTGATCTCATGTCGTCAACAGAGGCTGATGACTGGTACCAGTTATGACCAATATTATTTCCAGAATGTGCTTTGCCGAAATATGTGTTAGAAAGCTTTTCTTTGCCAATTTAATCAATTATTCTGAATTTACGAAGCACCAAAAGATGTGTATGCTCACCAAGCCAATCAAAAGCAATGGAGCGGTACTTGTCTGATAGTACAGGTAGCACCTTTCGGTAGGAGTATGCCTGTAACAAAAAAAAAACTCAGCTCAGCCATTGTGAGTGTAATGCAAAAAGTATACATGGAAGCAAACCGCATTCTAAAAATAGCAATCTAAAAACCCACCTGAGATGGAAAGCCATGAATTAGAAGTACCGTAGGATTAGAAGAGCTCCCTGACTCCACACAAAACCAGCTGAAATACAATAAAAAAGTACACAGAAGAACTATGATCTTATTTGCTGTATTATGATATCTACCGTATGCAAGACGACTTATATGTTTCAACTCACCTGAAAACATCATCCGAAGATTGTGATTCCTTACCCATGGTGAGACCAAAGAAGGGATCCTTTGCCTTCTCTTTGTTGCCATATAATGCATGAGCTTTTACCTGCAACAAATTGGATAACTCATAAAAAATTCAACCACACCACAAGAAAAATCACTTCTACACTCATTATGGTCACCAGCTAGAATTACTGTACTCAGATAATTGATAAGTCAAAAGTTCATGGCACATTAGCACGGCACTAAATTAGCAAAAGCGGGAGTCGCAAGCAGCCTAACATTTTCTCAAACTCAACGAATGGCTGTGTGTTGATCAACACAAAACAACAGAGCAGAACAGAACAGAGTGAAAGGGTGATCACGCCGTACCATTCTCCCCTGAGCGAACCACTCATCCGACTTACTCGGGCTTTCCGCCTCCGCATACTTCCCTGCATCAATCCCCACGCAACAGCAACAACGATCAAAGTGATAAGCAAACATAAGAGCCGATAGGAACCCAACCAAACTTGTGTAGGCTACAATTCCCCACGGCCCAAGTGGCCCAAACAGACCACCAACTCACCCCCGCTGAACGAGAAGCCATCTCCGATGTCGTCGTCGACATACAAATCCTACAGTAAGCACAAAATTGCATCAAAATCAAGCCAACAGATCACATATGCGGCTGCGGGCGCGGGAGACCTGGTCGTCGGGGCGAGCGGCGCGGCGCCAAGACGGGAGGGCCTTCTGGGGGCGGAGGAGGAGGCGGCGGGGGAGGGCGGCGTGGAAGCGCGGGGCGGCGAGCGGCGGCGCCATTGGAGGTGGGCGGGTGCCATGGGGGATCGGATTCTGCTGGGGTTTTGGAGTTGGAGGGAGACGACGTGGTGGGACAGGAGGGGATAGGGTTTGGTTGGTTCGTGGCTTGGTGCTTCTCCCGCCACAGTTCTAACGGCCATGATCCGGAAAATCGAACTTACATGGGTCCCTTGGTCTGTCAGTGATCACCGTCGTCTGTACACTTTTTTTTCTTCTTTCGTTTCAAAAAGAAATGATGTACGGAGTACACTGGTCAGAAACTCGTAGGAGGCATTTGGCAGCCTGTGTGCCATTTTTCTCACTTGAACAGTGCTAGGGTGATCACTGTCAAGCACGTACGGATTTTGGGCCGCATTTGGGATCTGCATGAGGGTCAGGCAGCTTATGGAGAGATGAAATAGGTCCGTTTAGTTGCCTGCATGTGAGTTTGGTCTGCGTCAACGTCTTTCTTAAAGCAGCACAGGGATAGATCCAATGAAAACGTTCGAATCGGCCGTTTTTATGGAGTCTGTCCACAGCGAGCACACGTGCAAGGTTGTCTCCTCCTCCCCTTTCTCTCTCCTCTCTTAAACACGCTCACCACACCACTTGTGATTATCACATACAAGTTTCAAATCGAATCGAACTCTACAAAAAAAAGATGTGCATCGACGATAGGGTTCCATTCTAACCATCGGCTTCGAGGTTTGTGATCCGTATCTTCTCCTATTCGTGGTTAAAGTTGGATTTTTTGGGACGTTTTTGTTCAGATTTGTTGTACACAATCAATATTTTAAACTCTCTTTTTAGGAGTAGCTTGATCTTGCTATTCCCCACAACTCTCATATTGCAAGTTTTTCGTTTTGATAGAGGTAGAGGAATCCATATGTAGCTTCTTAACTTATACGTGAGGTTGAAGAAGAAGAAGAGGTTGATGAAGAAGATGTACAGACGGGGCGTGTAGGAAGAGGGTGGCCAGGCTGTGACTGTGCGGAGCTCCCCTTGCCGTGTCGAGCCTCCCTTCGTCGCTGTCGATCGCGCCTGTGACCGCATTGAGCTCCCCTTTGTCGCGTACGTGTTCTAGGCGGTCTAGTCCGTCGTGTTCGAGCTCGAATTCTTGGACGCAGCGGACGGTGGCGCGAACACAGAGCAAGATCAAGCAGTTCCTAGTCCAGCCTGCCATCGAGCGACACTATCGTGGCTCGTCGTGTTTAAATCGTCTGACGCCACGCTCACGATGAGGTGTCTCTGGTCTCTGTCGTGGCGTAGCCACGATGGTGTCCCACCAACCTCCATCGCTGGCGCAATCGCAACAGTTGTGTTTCCACCCTCCGTCACCGCCACGGCCACAACAGTTGTCCCACCGCCCTCTGTCGTCGAGGACGAACACGAAGAACAAGAGCTACTAATGACTGTTTAGGTGTGTATATTAGTGTGACAGGTAATCTGGTGCAGGCAACCAAACAACATGCATTTGTTGTTGTCCTCATGCAAAAAAATTCCATGCAGGCTATCAAACAAGATGCAAAAGTTGTCTCAGAGGTCGAATGAGTGTGACAGTGCGCTCTGCAGCACTGCTCGGTCGGGCCAAGAAATAGATGCAGGCTACCAAACAGTCCCAAAGTATTTTTTTTTGGTAGGTTGTAGTTTGGGTGGGTGCATAGGTTGAGCTATTATGCTCATGTTGTTTGGTTGCTTGTGCATTGCACTTTTGGCCCATCTCATCCACTGTCTCCTTGTTTGGTTGCCACAAAAAGGCTGTTATAGTCACATTCATTGTTTAGTAATTTGGTCAACTAATAGATTAACTAGCTAGTTAACCGCTACTTAGTAGCCAGTCGACGCGTATACCACGTGTTCGGTGAGTTAACTGACCAAGGCGATTAATCTGCAGTTAATCGGCTGTCAGAGCGACTAATCGGTAGGGAACCGTTAACTGGCAGGACAAACGGAGGCCAATATTTGGCCCGTGACCCACCCCGAGGCCCCTCCCACTCCCAAATCGCTAGGGTAGGGCTCCTCCTGCCCCTCGCGGTCCTCCAGCCTCCTCCGGCGGCTGGCCATATCCTCACCAGCCCTAGCCACCGCAATCCACCACGGCTCCTAGAGCCGCCCTTCTCCATGCCTGCTCCCCGTCCCCTCCCCTCGTCTGCTCCTCATAACCCTCCACCCCTGACCTGTAGTAGCTCCGACCGAAGACGACCTAGCTCTGACCTACAGCAGCTTCTCTACGACGCCTCCCCAAGCTTTCTGTCCATGGCTTCACCAGCTAGCAAGGTGACATCTCTCTTCTATCTCAATCTCTATCTGGTATCTGCTGCCGTTGTGCTTTTTTGTATGGATATGCAGATTTCTCATGTTCCTCGATTGATTTACTTGCTCTACTTGATCTTCTTACTACCTTTGCTTGATTGCTTGTTGTGCACCATACTTGCAGGGGTCTGTGGTTGCTTCTACTGCTGCAAGTATGCACTCTCTCAAAAGAAATTCACATGACATAGGGTGGGATTTTGCAGCCTTAGCCAATCCTCTTGATTTACAGCGGGTAAGGTGCAAGTTGTGTGGAAAGGAGATGAGTGAAGGGGTCAATAGAATGAAGCAACATGTTGCTCAGCTTAAGGGACAGGTCTCGAGATGCATGGTAGCCACACCAGATCAGCAAAAAAGGTGTAAGGATGCTTATGATGCTCCACAGATTAGGAAGAAGCAAAAAAGAAAAACATGATGCAGAAGTTCGAGCTGATGTTGTCATTGATATTTAGGACAATGACAAGAACAATGGAGATCTTTCTTCAATTGGATATGGGGAACCTCGCAAGGAAGGGCCTATGGATAAATATGTGATGCCAGTTGATCCTTCTAGCCCACTAAATAAGTTCCAACAAAACATACATGATGCAATTGACAAAAAGAGAGCTTACAAAGTAGACCAATATTTGGATAGATGGATCTAGAAGAAAAATGTCCCTTTCAACGCTATCGATGATGATGATTTCAAGGTATTTTGTGAATCCCTTGGTCGATTTGGTCCTAGGTGGAAGCCATTGTCCCAATATATGTTGTGAGAGAAGACGTTGCTACAAACGGTTAAGAGAACCAAGGATTTGATGAAGCCACATGAACTTGAGAGGGTGGCTACTGGGTGCTCTGTAATGACCGATGCCATGACCAGCAAGAAGAGGAGAAGTATAATGAATTTGTGTGTACATTGCAAGTTAGGGATCACCTTTCTTGGATCGAAGGAGGCATTGGCTGATGCACACACAAGTTAATACATATTCGATTATGTAGTTGAGTGCATTGAGAAAATTGGTAGGTGTTGATTTTACATGAACTCTCAAATTTTCTCTCATTTATTTCTCTCCATGATGTGGATGCTTGCTAATTTTCCATCTTCACTGCTTGTAGGTATTGATAATGTTGTGCAAGTGGTCACGGGCAATGCTTCCAACAACATAGGAGCAAAGGAGATGCTCAAAGGAAAATTGCCAATATATTTTGGACATCATGTGCCACTCATACTCTCAATTTGATGGTAGAAGCAATTTCTACCTACAATCACTAAAGCCAAGGAGATGACAATTTTCTCTATGCTCATCATAAAACATTGTCCTTGATGAGGTCCTTTACAAAAAAGAGAGACATTGTTAGACCAAGAGTGGCAATATTTGCTTCGACATTTGTTACCTTGCAAAGTTTGGCAAAGAAGAAGGAACTAAGGGCAATGGTTTGTAGTGATGAATGGGAAGCATGTAAGCACACAAGAACAAAGAAAGGAAAGTTAGCTCATGCCACAATAATGAGTAGGGGATTTTGGAAAAGTCTTTCTCTTTGCATCAAGGTATGTTTTTGTTCTGATACTTTTATGTGTTGGATTGTGGGGCTATTTTATCATATTTCTCATACTTGTATAAGTTGGATTGTGGTGTTGTTTTCTCATATTTCTCATACTTGTATATGTTCGATTGTGGGACTATTTTCTCATATTTCTATATATTCTATGTTGCAATGCAAGGTTTTTGAACCATTGGTGAAGGTGCTTCAGTTGGATGATGGTGATGGACCATCAATGGTAACTATGTATGGAGAAATAATAAGCGCAAAAAGGATATTAAGCTTGCTATTGAAAATTCAGAAAAATACTATTTGGTGATCACTAATGCCATGGATATCAAGATGAGGGGAGACTGGATTCTCCATTACATATGGCATCATACATGTTGAATCCCAAATATAGTTATGTTGATTCATGCATCTTTAAGGATGTAGAGCGTGTGGCTAGATTTATGGAAGTAATGGAGAAATTTTATTATGAAGATCATGACAAGCAAAATGTAGTGCTTAACATTGACTTCAACAAGTTTAAGAAGAAATATGGCATGTATTGGGAACGTGGCATCCATGAAAGCAATTTAATGCCAATTTTGATGTCTGTAAGATTCTTCTCAAAGCTAAAAATATATATAGCATTTCTGAAATTATTGGCTGATTGCATATTGTTTATCTTTTTCTAAACTGCAGCTGAATGGTGGGGAAATTATGGATTACAAACTCCTACATTGCAAGAAATGGCCATAATGATACTCAAATTGACCACAAGTTCATCCAGAAGTGAAATAAATTGGAGCACTTATGAAATGGTAACTCTAGTCACTCCCAATCTATCAAATTTGAACATTATTGATTCTTGCAAGAAATTCTAACTTTGCTCCCATTTGCACTTTGTAGGTAGATGCAAAGAGAAGAACTATACTAGATGTGGTCCGTAGGGACAACTGGTCTATGTCCACTTCAATGGAAGAATGATGGATAAAAGAAATAATTTATTAAGAATATAGACAAATCTAAGAATATTAATTTGGATCGGAGGGAGTATAGTAAGTATTTTTCATTCCATGACTAGTGTTCTACCATAACTTTCCTCTAGATCATTTTTAGTGCCACCCAATGGAGAAGGATGGTCTGACATCTTTTAGTGCTAAAGGCATGTACAATGCGGTGACGTCAGCCTTCCCTTACGGTTTCCACGTCGGATTTTCACTTAGTGGGAGGAGAGAGAATAAACAAAGAGAAGGTTGTCTTCCCTTAGCTAAGGGATGATCCCTTAAAAATAAGAGAAGACTATTTTTCTCCATTACCTTGTGCTTTCTATTATCAACATAACTTCTACTATAATTAGTCAATTCACATTAATTCTTAGAGACAACAATAAGAGATAACCCAATGTACAACTTATTTTTATTATATTCTTTAGATTATGTGGAGGGCTAAGAGAAGACCCGCCTTCTCTAGCATTGTACATGCCCTAACAAGGTACTCCCTCCCTGCCAAAATTAGTGTCGTGGTGAACTAAAACCATGACACTTATTTTGGAAGATGGAGTCACCATTTTACCCATACTTTCACCATGTACTCAAGCCTTTCGAGAAACCATAACGGACGTGTGCGTCTTTGTATTAAGCTAACAGGAAATATCTTAGAATGACTACATCACCACACTCGCCTTTCGGTTTACAACACACTCCTACGACAACAACGACGACAGCTTGTGTTGCTAACCCTAGCCAAGAATGGCGAGGAGGCGGGGGACAAAGCCTCCAAACCGCGTCACAGTCAATGCCATACACCACTTGATATGGGGTGGCCCGATTTTCTCAGCAAGAACTTGTTGTTGATGATGGTGAATGATTGATAACTATCCTGTAGCTATGAACTCTCCTGCTCGAACCCTGATACCAATGCAACAGCTCTCGAACCATGTGGGGTATTCACAACACCACGCTCTTGCGCACGTAGCCGTCAACCACGAACCATATGGTTTACCTTTATCTCACAATTGTCACTCAACCATTATATGTAGTATGGCTTGGGATGAGGTAAATAAGTCAAATTCAGCTTAGCACATAACTCCTTGCTTGCAAGCTTTCTATAGCTACCTCCATCAATGGTTACTTTGCAAGCTTTGTTAGGGCCAACGAGTTCTTTTGTTTGGAACAAGTTGTAGCGCTGAGAATCAAAAATATGCTGCATACTAAGTATACGTGGATAAACCACAATGGTTGGCGCACACTCAGGAATAGAATCCATACCTTCCTCGCTGTCATAAACATTGTCATCGGCACAATTAGGATCAACTTCATCTCCACTTTCATAGTCACCTTGTTCATTGACAAACATAACCTTGCGGTTTGGACAATCTCGCTTGTAGTGGTCTCTACCTCCACAAGTATGACACTCCACATCGCGAGTATGCACAATTGGTATATTGGAACCCGAGCTAGCAGCGGGTTACTTAGCATTAGAACCATAAGATGGCGTGGGAGCATGCTTGGCCGAAGATAGTGAAGGGTGGCTAGCAGCCGCTGCAGGTGGCACCATAGGTGGTGGCGGTGTAGACCTGGCCGAAAAACGACCGTAGATGGAAACCTCGCACGTGCCTTAGCTTCTTCAGCTAACTGTGATTCGGCCTCTCTAGCATGATGCAATAGTTCATTCATAGTCTCGTACTTGTGATGACGAACAATGCTCTTGATTGGTAACTTCAAATTGTTAAGAAATTGCTGCATGGTCATCTCAAGGGATTCACGAACTCTAGCACACTGCATAAGCATCTCCATCTCCATGTAGTACTCATCAACCAACATGGTTCCTTGCCTCAATTGTGTCAACTTGTCAAAAATTGAACGCAAGTAGTTGGTGGGTACAAAATGGTCCTTCATGATGCGCTTCATCTCTCACCAAGTCATCATAGGAAAGTCATTGTCGTCCCTTCTATTTTGCACAATAGCATCCCACCAACACAAAGCATATCCATCAAATTCTGATGCTGCAAGCTTGGCCTTCTTGTCTTTTGTATAGTCATACAAACGCCACAGCTTCTCAATCTTCAACTCCTATGTGAGGTAATCTTCAGGATCAAGTGAGCCATAAAACTTGGGAATTGAGAATTTCAGCTTGCCCAAACCATCATCAATAGCTTGGTTAGGGACACGTTGAGCACGCCCAATAGGAGCCCAACCGCGTGCATGTGCAGGTGCAGCTGCAGGCGCATGCGCAGGGGGATTAGCACGTCCCCTGCCAAGGTTTGGGGTAGCACCAGCAACACTTCCTTCATTATCGTCTTCAACGACATCGTCAAGTAGTTGTTGCTACCGTTGCTCAAGTGCTACTGTCAAAGCATCCATCAAACGCTACAAAGCTACGACATTGGTATTGATCATCGTCACTTGTGTTTGAATGTTAGTGACTGCCTCTTGATTGTCTCTCAAAATCACTTGCACGTCCTGAATAGTCTTGTCAATGGCATCTATCATGTTAGTAAACACACTTGTCAAATGAGATTTCAATGCTTCATATTCTTGCCAATTAACATGATCTTCATCTTTCTTTTTCGGCGACACAACATCAGCATCACTAAAATACATGATTAGTTGGTTAGTGTAAAAATCAAAATCTGTTTGGTGAAACACTCACAACTCACTCACATCTGACAAGAAAGCAGATCTTACCGTTCCAAAGTGAATAGAGATGCTTTACCAAACGAAATCAAAGACTTATGCACTGATGTGATGAAGTGAACATCAAGGGTATGGAGAACGATCACAGGACGCACATGTTATTTATGGTGGAGCTCTAGGTATGGTATCCTAACTACACTACAAACAAGTCCTAGTGCTAATCGTACAAAAACCCAAGAAACACACACGTGGAGATAAACGTGGCAATGCAACTATGAAGGGTGTTGCACTACGCTGGAAAGACACTAGCAAAGCTCAAAGTAAACACGCACAAGATTTCTCATTCTACCAGTGCACAAAGATATCACTAGGCTGCTTGCTCAGTTCTCCTTTTCTTTTCTCTTTTTCTATTGTATTGATTCTTGCTCTTTTTTTGCTTTTTATTTTGCTATTTTCTCTCTTTTTTTCTTTTTGAATATGACTCATGGCCAATTTATAATGCACAACACCAAAACCCTAGGAGCAGTCTGTAAGAGCGGAAACTAGTCTCAATGGGAAAGTTCCTACACCTTTGGAATAGGATGGTTGTAGCTAAGGCTGGGAAAATTGCAAACTTTCACAATTTTTATATGTGTGTCGTGGCAGAAAAACAGGGCAAAACCGTGTCATGGCAGAGAATCTGTACCGCGCTAGAGAATCTGCACCGCGACAGAGAAACAGGCACAAAACATGCCGCGGTAGACTGACAACAGAAAAAACAGCTGGAAAATGTGCCACGGCAGGAGTTCGATCCGCGGCAGACACACACTCGCGGCAGAAAAACGTGCGGTTTCTATGTCGCGACAGTGTCAGCAGATTTTTTTTATCCAATTCCAACTTGGCCAGGAGTAAACAACCAGGACTCTTAGCTTAGATCAGATCTGACTTGATGGTGGCGGAAACAATGGTGGATTCAACTTGCAATAAACTAGAAAGAATAAATCTAGACTCCTAAGAACAAAACTAGATCGAATCTAATAGAACACGACCAGCAACTAGAGCTTGAAAGTAATGCAATCTAGGCTATGGCAAATATTTTTGTGAGGCTTTTTCTGTATAGGACAAAAACAAGATCTAATCTATGGATGGATTTGTGGATGCTCACCGAGTAAACGAGGAAATCTGATACCAAGATGATATGGGGTGGCCCGATCTTCTCAGCAAGCACTTGTCGTTGATGATGGTGGATGATAGATAACTAGTCTGTAGCTATGAACTCTCCCGCTCGAACCCTGATGCTAATGTAATAGCTCTCGAACCCTATGGGATATTCACAACACCACGCTTTTGCGCACGTAGCCATCGACCACGAACGATAGTTTGCAATCTACTAATTCCTAATGGAACAACATATCACACTCAATTGCAGTAGATAATTCGACCACAGGGTAATTCCATAGGTTCTAATAAGAAACAACTTCAAAATAGTTTTAACGTGGTCTAACCCTAAGGGAAGTGGCGCCCCATCTATTTAAGATGTCTGGGGGCGACGACCAAGGCTGGGATCTGACTTGGTCCCACCTAAACTAAGGTACAAACCGACCCAAAGTGGGTTCGGCCTTGGACTCTGCCATGGCAGACTTTGACGCGGTTTCTGTGCCGGGGTAGCGTGCCGTGGCAGCATTTCATGATGTTTCTGTGCCGTGGCAGCCTGCCGTGGCAGAGAATTGTGGCTTTTCTCTACTGCAGCAGAGATCTTCCACCAAGTGTTGATCTTCAATCTTGTCAGCTCCTTGCGCTTCCTCCCTCTCCCCCCTCGCGCATTCTTTATTGATCAACACACCATGTCCATATGCTTTAGCTCCTCGCTCCGTGCTACGCCTTCTTCTCCCATGTACCTGATCATACAATAATTCAAAGACTTAGGTAGTATAAAATTCTCATTAACTAAAACATCAGGTTCATTAAGAAACAAGTTCACCTGTTGTTCTAGTAGCTTAGCACGAGCTCTTGTAATGGGTCCAATCCTAATCTCATTTGGATTGATCCTTCTTTGAAGCAATTGGAACATCATCAATAGTAATTGGGGTAGGTGTAATTGTAGGGATGTCCTCATCACCACTGAGGCACGACCAAACCGAAGTTTCCCAAACCAACGAACAACCAATGAGCCTAGAAGATGCGGCGGGCCGTTTCAAGGCTTGGCCAACCATGGGAAGGAGTCGACTTGAGGAAGTTTATTGTAACACCCTCAGAATCGGCCCTATGCAAGTCTTAGCGATTCTTGCCAAACCCGCATAGAAACGATTCAAAGGTGCCCACCAGGCACTTTCGTGCGGGTGGAAAACAAAGTAATAACATTACACAACAGTCCTCGATGGGACCCACAGAACAGATATATATATATATACAACACGACTCCATGAGTCAAGAATACAGATATACAGTACAAAGATCCAAATCACCTTGAAAACGGTAGAGCGTCCGACTACGGACAAGATGCAAATGGGGCTAAGAGCCCTGAAGAATAACCAATGGCGTCCATAACCCTTGAGCCCAAAGCCGGAAGGGTAACCACTAACGACGTCGATCTCAAAACCTGCTAAACAAAGGGGTGCCGAAAGGGCAAAGGAAAAAGAGGGCGTCGATCGAGGCGATTACAGCGAGACTAGAATTGGCGGTCCTCGCCTACATAGGTATGGTGGACTGGCGGCGCGGCGCATGCACTAAACAACCTATAGAGACTCGAGATAACTGACGGCTATCAGAGAGGGATAAGAAAGACCTAATCGGAACCAACCTGATGCTACCACCAAACATACCCATCCTGGTATTTCCCCCTCGAGACCAAACGAGGAAGTCAACCGAGGAACTCACACAGTTGGCAGTTTTATTTATTCGATTATCGTTGCAGCAATTACTAGTCGGTATAGATAGTCATCCCGATATAATAAGCGATGGGCACTTTTAGTTAACCATTCCATTGTAGTTGCAACACTTACTAGTCGATACAATTAGCATGAGATATCCCAAACCCAGGTTGTTGGTACTTTTATTTAGCCATTCCGTTGCGGTGAAGTTGATTACTAGTCATATCGGAAACAAGTCAAATTATAACATAAACTTTAGTTATAGTTGTCTATGATCGAGAACTGTGCTCCAAAGTCGTCCATAACCCATGACACGGCTTTTGAAAAGATTTAACCTAGGGTGCACCAAAGTATCCACACGCACTTGACCCTTTTGCGGATCAATTAACATACACCCATCGGTATGTCGGCGGGGCCTAAGTCATGATGTTTCCTAGACCCAAAGCAAGTACATGGGGCCACCCACTAAGTCTACCCTTAACAAAGTCGGCGGTCTCGAGACGGACTCGGGGTTTGGGTGGACGGTACGACTGGGAACCCGAAAAGATATGGTGGGCTTATCGATCTGAAAACGTGTCCCGATCCTAAACAGTACAGTGCGAAGACATCGCACAATTTAAATAAAGCAGTAAAGCATGGCATAAGTACAGAATAGTAAATAAAACCTCAAACTAGTTGTGGCCCCCGGTACAATACTTTGAAATCAGGTACTAATCGATGGGGTGCCCACACATCCCACATGTGGTTAGCGCTCGATCTCGGAACAGTGTCAAGAACTCGGGGTCCTCTGGGACACCCGATGAGCCGGAAACCAAATACTGTCTATCACCCACCGGTGCCTCTGCATTACCTACTTCAATTTTAGTTATTAAACAGTAATTAAAGTCTTGATCAACTTCCAACATTAAACATGCGGCAACACTCCAACAACTGTGGTACTGGACGAGACGCAACAGCACTAGAGCAAGCGACTACGACGCGCAAGTCCAACTATCTACCAACAACAGGTAATAGGATGTGTCCAAGGCAATATAAGGCTGCAAGGGATATCACGGGTACGAAAACTATAGCATCGCAACACAGATATCAATAGATCAACAGGAGGAAATAAAGACTATAAAAGTAAGATAGGTATAAAGAGGGAGGTGCTCGCCTGAAAACATTGCCGAAGGTTCATCCGAAGATCGGATCGACACTTGCATCAACTCAACGGCCTAGTCCGTGAACAAGCAAAACACTAGCACAAACACCGGATGCACTATTTAATACTATGACAGAAGATCGGGCATGATGCATGTATGATGCATGACATGGCAAGATGCGATGCAACTAGGCAATGTTAAGCGGAACCGGGGTCCCGACATTTCTTTAGAAGGTTCATGTTGTTTAGATACCCGCCATTTAAATGTTGTATTAATAAGGCAAAATATGACACCGGTTCGCTATACAAATTTAAATGGAGTTCGGAATGAGACGCAGATATCCCGCATAAACACTCCATATTTAATTTAGGTGAATCGCCAAAATACCCCCAACATCCACAAGATATGCATGCATGAACAATTTAATATGCATCAGTTGATAATGTCTTATTATAAAAATAATGGGGTCTCGGATAGGGAATCACATTAGGGTTCGGCGAACTGGGGCTCCGAGGGGTTCGGGGTCGGTCTCAGGGTTTGACGGGAGAGCGGCTCGACGAGAATGGTCTCGGACAACGGAAGTCGATCTTGTCGCATCCGAGAAGAAGAACTTGGTTGGCGTCGGGGGCACATCGGATCCGCCCTGGTCGGTGTCGATCTTGTCGTCACGAAGATCTTGTCGGGTCCTCGTATCGGGTCGGTCTTGGCGTTCGGGATGAAGATCTTGGCGTTCCGCGGCGAAGTGCTTGTTGTACCGGGATGAAGACTTTGGGGTGCCATCTCGATCATCGGTCAACTCGTTGGAAGTAGAACTTGGCATCCGACTCCCGGGCATCGGTGCGGGAAGGCGGTCTTGTCGTACCGGGGTCTCGGCGTCCTCGAGTTCTGATTGAAGATCTTGGCGTTCGGCGGGATCGGTCTTCGGGTCTTGGTCGGGTCGCCGGTAGATCTTGGTGTCCAAGGATGCTCCGGGTCCGGGGGGTTCGTCGCTCCGTGAGGTAGCTCTTGTCGATTTCACCTCGAAGGCCTTCGGGTCCTAGGTCTTTGGGATCTTTGAATCCTTGTGGGTGATTTTGTCGTCGATGGAGGTCTTGAATCAACTACGGTGGTCATCGGAAGGTCTTGTCGATGACACCAAAGACTTTGTCCAACTTCTCATTCTCGTCCACCGGGAGACCTCGAACTTCATCGCCTCCTGTTATGCCAAACTCCGAAAACCGCTGCTTGGTTCAAGCGATGCAACAAAAGAAACAAAGAGGCAGAATAGCACCAACAATGCCCTGCCCAGACGATGTGTGGCAAAAAGACAGAACCGGGAGGGTCGGACACTGCAGAGACACATGGAGGAAGCTCGCGGGAGGAGGCCGGGTCGAGGCCTACGGAGACCGACGCGGAGGGGCTTCCGGCGGCGGGGTCGACGTGGCCGGGGACGGCCGGCCTGCTCGGCGGCACCTGGCGGGGGGCCGCGGCGCCATGAGGAGGTCGGGCCCGTGGAGGCGGTGGAGATCGGCCGTGAAGCGGTGAGCGGGGCTCGGCAGAGCGGTGGACAGGAGGCCGAGGGCCAGCAGGACGGTGAGGCTCGGTCAGGAGGGACTGGTCGGCCTGAGGGCGGCAGCGGAGGTGGTCGAGGCCGATGGGGCCATGCAGCTCCAGCCAGGAGACAGAGGAAGAGGGCGCGAGGGCGAGCGAGGCGAAAGTGGGGACGTGGCACGGGCGGCTGGGAGGCAGCGGAGGCGGACCCGGCGAGGAAGGAGGAGGGGCCAGAGGTTGGTGGAGGATAGGACAGGGCGGTGGGGAAGAGGGGTGGGCCAGGGCGTCTGTCCCCAGGAGGTGGGTCCATGGCAGGATTCCGGAGGCAGTGGGCGTGTCGACGGAGGTGGGGCCAGGCGTGGGGCCAGGGCGTGACCAGGTGGGGGTGGGGGACGTGGGGAGAGGTGTGGCCAGTGATGGGATTGGGGTTGAAGTGGGGTAGGTGGCAGACTGGGATTGGCTAGGGGGAAGGGAGTGGTGAGGTGGCGGTAGACTATTGGGTGGGGTGAGGTGGAGGCAGGGTGGGTAGTTTGGGTTGGGGGTAGGAAAAGATTTAGGTAGCTAGGTTTTTGTACTGGGGTGGCCGACTGGATCGGGTCGGCCCGGTACGGCTGCCCCCCTAAAAATAATTAAACATTTTATTTATTTAAAACGAGGCTTTTGAAATCCATTGGTAGTCAAAACAAAATATTCCGGAGACCCGGATTTTGTGTTTGAATAAAGACGGGGCGTTTAGAAGACAAAAATAGATTTTCGAAGATAGTTTTATGCAAACAAATGCAAGATGACATGATGATGCTCAAATGCAATGCGGCATGATGACATGAGCATGCGGCCATGACGATGCGGTGCACAAAAACAACGCGATTTTCTAGTAGTGGTTTTTGCGGGGCGCCACAATTCGACACCACTAACAATGGATCTCGCCCTCGAGATCCGCCTCATGGTACCGGAAGGAAGGTCGGCGATCTGCGTCTTCCGGCTTCGTGTAGATCCTCGCGACACCACTAACAAGAGGTCGTTGTCCGTGATCGTCGGGAGGGCACTCCGGGAAACAAAGGCGAAGGTAGAGGTATCCACAAATAAAGCCACCTCTAACTTCGATAGAAGGAGAGAAAAGATGCGGCCTATCCCACCTCAATGTACATGAGCGAATAGAAAGGGTAGTCGGCATGGGGGCCAATCCATCACGCACCCAAACTATTACTCTGCACAATCAGTAGAAAAGCGTGCAACCATTCTCGGAATCAGACTGAAGATCTCGACAATCGAGGTTCAGAAACAAAGGAGTGATGCAGACTCTGCATCGGATCTGGCGTAGATGATGTCGTCGCGTCGGAAAACAATGGAAGGCACGAGAAGGAACAAAGAGAAGTCCAGCCGACGAAGGATTCCTCGGATAGCATGAAGACCAGATGTAGCAACTCCGTTACCAAAGGAGGAAGCGAAACCCTGAAGGTACGATGGAACCCAACCACGAGAAATCCTGGACTCGAAGAGAGAGAAGAGAGCGGATTGAAAACACGCGGAGGTGAGAGGAGAGCAGCAGAGGGGTAAGGAGTAAAATCAGACCTAATCAGAACTATCCAACCGATTTTGCAAAAATAGTTTTGACACTCTACTTCGGCCGTTAGCTAGGTTATCCTACAGGCTGGACTTGTGGGGTATCGAACCGCTGACTCGATACCTCTGTAACACCCTCAGAATCGGCCCTATGCAAGTCTTAGCGATTCTCGCCAAACCCGCATAGAAACGATTCAAAGGTGCCCACCAGGCACTTTCGTGCGGGTGGAAAACGAAGTAATAACATTACACAACAGTCCTCGATGGGACCCACAGAACAGATATATATACAACACGACTCCATGAGTCAAGAATACAGATATACAGTACAAAGATCCAAATCACCTTGAAAACGGTAGAGCGTCCGACTACGGACAAGATGCAAATGGGGCTAAGAGCCCTGAAGAATAACCAATGGCGTCCATAACCCTGCCCAGGCCAAGCCGGAAGGGTAACCCTGCTAACGACGTCGATCTCAAAACCTGCTAAACAAAAGGGGCGCTGACAAAGGGCAAAGGAAAAAGAGGAGCGTCAGTACTGAGGCCACTACACGGCGAGACTAGAATTCGGCGGTCCTCGCCTACATAGGTATGGTGGACTGAGCGGCAACGCGGCATGCACTAAACAACCTATAGAGACTCGAGATAACTGACGGCTATCAGAGAGGGATAAGAAAGACCTAATCGGAACCAACCTGATGCTACCACCAAACATACCCATCCTGGTATTTCCCCCTCGAGACCAAACGAGGAAGTCAACCGAGGAACTCACACAGTTGGCGGTTTTATTTATTCAGTTATCGTTGCAGCAATTACTAGTCAGGTATAGATAGTCATCCTGATATAATAAGCAGTGGGCACTTTTAATTAACCATTCCATTGTAGTTGCAACACTTACTAGTCAGATACAATTAGCATGAGATATCCCAAACCCAGCAGTTGTTGGTACTTTTATTTAGCCATTCCGTTGCAGTGAAGCTGATTACTAGTCATATCGGAAACAAGTCAAATTATAACAGTAAACTTTAGTTATAGTTGTCTATGATCGAGAACTATGCTCCAAGTCGTCCATAACCGTGGACACGGCTTTTCGAAAAGATTTAGCCCTGCAGGGGTGTACCAAAGTATCCACACGCACTTCGACCCTTTTTGCCAGATCAATTAACATACACCCATCGGTATGTCGGCGGGGCCTAAGTCATGACGTTTCCCAGACCCAAAGCAAGTACATGGGGGCCACCCCACTAAGTCTACCATAGCGAAGTCGGACGGTCTCGAGACGGACTCGAGGTTTGGGTGGGCCGGTATGCAACGGGAACCGAAAAGATGACTGGCTTGTCGATCTGAAAACGTGTCCCGATCCTAAAGCAGACAGGTGCAGACATCGCACAATTTAAATAAAGCGATAAAGCATGGCATAAGTACAGAATAGTAAATAAAACCTCAAACTAGTTGTGGCCCCAGTACAATACTTTGAAATCAGGTACTAATCGATGGGGTGCCCACATCCCACATGTGGTTAGCGCTCGATCTCTAGCAGGTGTCAAGAACTCGGGGTCCTCAGGACACCGGAGCGGTCGGAAACCAAATATTGTCTATCACCCACGGTGCCTCTGCATTACCTACTTCAATTTTAGTTATTAAACAGTAATTAAAGTCTTGATCAACTTCCAAGATTAAACATGCGGCAACACTCCAACAAGCGTGGTATCGACGACGCAACAGCACTAGAGCAAGCGACTACGACGCGCAAGTCCAACTATCTACCAACAACAGGTAATAGGATGTGTCCAAGGCAATATAAGGCTGCAAGGGATATCACGGGTACGAAAACTATAGCATCGCAACACAGATAGCAATAGATCAACAGGAGGAAATAAAGACTATAAAAGTAAGATAGGTAGAAAGAGGGAGGTGCTCGCCTGGAAACATTGCCGAAGGTTCATCCGAAGACCGGGTCGACACTCGCATCAACTCAACGGCCTAGTCCGTGAAGAAGCAAAACACTAGCACAAACACCGGATGCACTATTTAATACTATGACAGAAGATCGGGCATGATGCATGTATGATGCATGACATGGCAAGATGCGATGCAACTAGGCAATGTTAAGCGGAACCGGGGTCCCGACATTTATTTAGAAGGTTCATGTTGTTTAGATACCCGCCATTTAAATGTTGTATTAATAAGGCAAAATATGACACCGGTTCACTATACAAATTTAAATGGAGTTCGGAATGAGACGCAGATATCCCGCATAAACACTCCATATTTAATTTAGGTGAATCGCCAAAATACCCCCAACATCCACAAGATATGCATGCATGAATAATTTAATATGCATCAGTTGATAATGTCTTATTATAAAAATAATGGGGTCTCGGATAGGGAAGCAGCGGTGAAGCAGGGGGGCTCGACGGAGCGGTGACGGACAGGAGGCGGGGCAGCGACGGCTGACGGGCTCAGTGGAGAGGAGGAGGGCGGGGCCGAGGGCGGACGGCGGAGGTGGTCGAGGCCGACGGGGCCAGCGCGAACCTCCGGCCCGCGCGGGACAGAGGAAGAGGGCGGCGCAGCGAGGGCGGAGCGAGGCGAGGTGGGGATGTGGCACGGCGGCGGCCGGGAGGCCGGCGGAGGCGGACGTCCCGGCGAGGAAGGAGGAGGAGGGGGCAGAGGTTGGTGGAGGATAGGACGGGGCGGTGGGGAAGAGGGGGTGTGGGGCGCCAGTGAGGCGTCTGTCCGCCCAGAGGTGGGGTCCGAGGCGGATTCGAGGCGGGCAGTGGGCGTGTCGGCGGAGGTGGGGCCAGGCGTGGGGCCAGGGCGTGACCAGGTGGGGGTGGGGGACGTGCAGGGGGAGTGGGTCGGCCAGCGGTTGGGGATTGGGGTTGAAGTGGGGTAGGTGGCATACTGGGATTGGCTAGGGGGAAGGGAGTGGTGAGGTGGCGGTAGACTATTGGGTGGGGTGAGGTGGAGGCAGGGTGGGTAGATTAGGTTGGGGGTAGGAAAAGATTTAGGTAGCTAGGTTTTTGTACTGGGGTGGCCGACTGGGTCGGGTCGGCCCGGTACGGCTGCCCCCCTAAAATTAATTAAACATTTTATTTATTTAAAACGGGGCTTTTGAAATCCATTGGTAGTCAAAACAAAATATTCCGGAGACCCGGATTTTGTGTTTGAATAAAGACGGGGCGTTTAGAAGATAAAAATAGATTTTCGAAGATAGTTTTATGCAAACAAATGCAAGATTACATGACGATGCTCAAATGCAATGCGGCATGATGACATGAGCATGTGGCCATGACGATGCGGTGCACAAAAACAACGCGATTTTCTAGTAGTGGTTTTTGCGGGGCGCCACATTTATGACGACATACATTTCGCCCGGAGACTCACACCTTGATTAGTATCCAAGCCGACAAGGCCACCATATCGGAATGCCACATTGGGGGCACCCCTCGAAGCCTAAACAATGCCTTCATGAAGGAAAACGACGGTGTAGCACCACCGTTGTCCAGCCCGATAGAGAAGACCTAGGGTTTCCCCTGGCATCGATGGGATGAATGGTCTAGCCCATGACCATGCCTCCAAGGAGGGAAATGGTACCCGCAAGTGTCACTGTGGTCGGCGTCGGAAGCACCGAGCAGGGTTTTCACCCAGGCCACTGACCTCCCCGGCGAGATGGAGATGAGCAACAAAGATGCAAGCTTGAACTACCACCGCAGGAAGAGAGTCGTCACTGGTGGAGGAGAGCATTTCCCACCACTTCAGCAATACCCAAGCTCACCATATCAAGACCGAGATGGTCATGACATGGAAAAGCGTGGCCACTGCTGCCACCATAGCAATAGCTCCGGCCACCACCGGCCTAGAGGAGGACCACCACGGCGGCCACTCCTTCAACAAGGAATAGATGAGCCCCCGCGATCTGCAAGGACGGGCAGGCCCGCCCAGGCCCATCCGTCCCGCGCACAGGGGTGTCGCCGCCAGCCACCAGCGCAGCTAAACAACAACAATGTCGCCTCCGGATGGAGCCCAGCGCTGCACGCACCGCTGCCTCCCGCATCCGCATGCCCTGGACCACCACGAGCACGGCCACTCGATCTCCGCAAAGCATGGCACCACGTCCAGCTAGCCCCAAGCCCCTTTGGAGGTGAGGGCGCCCGCCGCTAACGTGGGGACATCACGCCGCAGCGGTGACAGAGGGGATCGAAGATGGGGGAGGCCCGACAGCGATCTAGGTTCCCCCAAGTCACTCCGTACGGATCGACGCGAGGGTCGGTTCCTGCAATGACTTCAACAACCTTGTTTAATCAAGCCTAGGTAACACATGGTATTTTCTACCTGTCTAGTGATGGAGTTTATATCATTGTGCAACTCTTATTGATCCTCAAAATTTTCTCTTATACTCATTGCTAGTCCAGCCACCAATGAAGAGGTACAGGAAGTGGGAGAGACCGAGACAATGGTCCCAACTGGTGTTGTTGCTTGCCTTTGATGTGCTCACATGTAGGTGCTGCAACAGAAGGTGGCATCAACACCTCTAGGTCTCGAGCATAAGAAACCGAGGGGGGTTGTTGCCTCACTTGCCTCACCGTGCTTGGCTATGAGTGAGAACAAGATGGAATTGGGTAATACCATCACCAAGGAAGGGAGATGCACATAGAGAGGAAACATAATTTTGTGGTGGCTCGGTGGTGTGGCGGCACGTTGGAGGCATAGGCGGGCACGGGTAGATTGGCTAAGGAGAGAAATACATAATCCCATATTAATATGTCCCAAATACCACTAAAGCAAGACAACATAATCACATATCCGATTTTACCATGCCCGACCGTTCTTAGGATGAAATTTGGGAGCGATATGTATACAAGAGAACTTAAGGACTACACTACATATAACAATGGTTACAAGACACACACAAAATACTTACTTGTGTCCGTTATATTTTAAAGTACCCAAAACTTTATTATGTATTCATATTTTACCAAGCTAGTGCTATTATCTTTTGTTTCTAGAAATAAGCTCGTAGTGTCTGGGGATCAGACATTTGAAAGCTTGGGAAAATACAAATTAAAGGAATGATATGCTATTTTTTTTGTTCAAATGTAATGAAGATACAATTATATAAGGGAACACACATCTGACAAGCTCGGGCAGGCTGAATGGATGTTGGTCTGCCCATGTATATGATGCCACAATTTCTTACAAGAACCGTCAAATTGTCTTGTTGACGGGGCAATTTTCAAGCATCTCGTGTAGGGGTTATCGTAATCTGAAGGTCAACATATTTTATCTATTTTATTACTGTTTGTTTTGATTGCTCTTCTCTATTTTGATGATTATTTTTTAGCAGCTGATTATAAAACAAGCACCATGAACATTCGGCTCCAACCGCAAATTGAGCCGAGGTATGATGAGTTTCGGGTAGAAACAGCCAAATCTGGTTTAAAATACGTTGCAATTTAGCTTACAAGTGCGAAATTTTGGTGATTTCTAAGGGTACTGGAATAAGTGTGTTTTAAAGAGGCCAAATCATAAAACCCCATGTTGCTATAGGTGACGATCTAGACCATCATGCTTTACTCAATATTTTTGGTGGATTGCGAATTTCTTCTCTTTGGATTTAATTTTTACATAGTTTGCATTGCTGCTCTGTGCTGGGCAATTTGGAAAATTAAAAATCGTGCTTGTTTTGAAGGGAAACTCCCATCTTTTTCTCTGGGTTTGATTTATTATATATGTGCATTTTTGCGTTATTGGACAGGTTTGCAGACTGAACGAGACCATGGTATTCTGGAGGAGAGCTGATCAGCTACAGAACATGGTCACCCAGGTTCATGACATGGCGCGTGGTGCCTCTACGATGAATGAAGATTCTTCTGGAGTCTGAGAAGCAGCAACGTTGTAAAGGGTGGCTGGTTGTTTGGTGTGATCCAGGTGGGAGCGCGGCGTAATAGCACCCAGACGACATGGAGCCTCTTTTTTTTTTTCTTTTCAAACTTTGGAAAATTCAAATTTGGAGATTCGAAAAAATATGAAAAAAATCCGCGGGTGCCAAAAAACGTGTGAAAATACATTGTATTTTGGACTCAGGGAAAAAGAGAAAATTTCAGATCTGAGGAATGAGGAATGAACAGTACACATACGAAGTGCATCGAAATTTGTCTTTTTTGCTGCGTCCGGAATATAACGAATTTGGGATTGAAACTTTTGGGATGTGTGGTGCGAGTCCTTAGCTACATGCCGATATTTTTTTGGCATTTTTTAAAATCTTTTTTGTAAAGGCGAAAATCATCAAAATTGGAATTGGGTGGGCACGATAAAGAGCTAAGTGTAGCTCGTGTGCCAATAGGGGCATTCGTGGTCCAGGCATCCTTTCGAACTTCTGTTACTGGCAGTGTCCTTGTGTTTATTTTCCATTGCCGTGGATGGGGTTTAGTCTTTCTGCACCTTGCATGTTTAGTTTCTGTTAGTCTGGACACCTCCTTTTGGTTCTTTTAGTCCCTTTTTATGTTTGGTACTTCAGACTTGTTGTTGTTATCTTGTTTGATAATGAAACCCGGCTCACGTGAGTCGTCTGAAAAAAAAAAAAACATAAGCCCCCTTGAAATTGTGTCCCATCCCAATTGCTTTTGGCACTTTCAATAATAACATCGAAAACTTAAACACCGGCAAGTCCTGGTAACCTGGCATGTCAAAACTTCATTAATCCACCTTTTCACCGAGAATTATGATAATTACATCACATTTGATTCTAGCTTATTTCCCGGGGTGAAAGAGAGGGATGCAGAGGTCTGTACATGACATCAATATCTGAAACTCTCTCTAGCTAGACCTGTAAATTTTGCTGTATCTATATCACCTAAGCAAACGCCGAGACCATCGCCGGTTGATCACCGTCGGTCATCCATTTGACGTTGCCGTCGGCGGCTGCTGCGGGTAAGGATCGGTCCAGCATTCGTCCTCTGCCACCGCCTGCTTCCACCTCTTGTTGAATATCTTCAGCTCCGTGTACGACCGCTGTCGCACCGCGTACCTGTCCGCGCCCGTCGACGCCGACGCCGCCTTCGCCTTCTTGTCAACGACAGCGTCGCCGAGTGTGGGGATGCCCCGGTGGAGGACGTACTCACTGTCTACTATCCCGACGTTCTTGCTCCGGTCACCCTGCGCGCAGTACCCAAGCTTGAAGTCGAGCCCCCACGCAAATACGAGGTCGTTCTGGATCATCCGCCACACGCACCGCCAGGCCGCCCGCGAGAACACCGGCACCATCATCTCCACCCACCCCGTGCACGGCGGCCCCGTGCTGTTGCCGTAGCACCGCCCGCCCCCCTCCGTCTTGTAGAACCGCCGGTGCACGGTCCCGCCGCGCCGGGTGCGTGCCGTGAGCCGGTGGTGGATCAGCGACCGGTGGTCCAGCGCCGGCTGCGAGATCTCGAGCCCTTCCTTGCTGACGATGTCGAGGTAGCGTAGCGGGTCGAAGCCGTCCACCTCGATGTCCTCGTCCCAGAGAAAGACGTAGTCGTACTCGGCGACGAGGTCCGGGTGCAGGAACCGCTTGCCGAACCACCACTTGGTCTGGTCCGCCGCCGCCACGTGCACCGCGCGCCGCGACCACGCCAGGTCGCTCCACCCGTCCATCGCGCCGTCGTAGTGGAACAGCATCACCGTGAAGTTCGCCGCCGGGAACTGCATTGTCATCGTCATCACAGAATCATCATTGCTGCCTTTATCGAGAAGCGAGCTAGGATGATGAACAGGCGGCTGATCGAAATAACTGGAAGATGATCATGACGGCACCTTGGAGACGAGCTTGTCGACGACGGCCTTCTGCTTGATGCCGACGGGGATCGCCAGGAGGCTCTTCGGCGGCCGGCGCACCTTCTGCCGTCCAGGGTTGCCGCCGAGAGACTCGAACTCGAAGTTGGACCTGTCCTGCACGATGCCCCTCGGCAGAGCCTCGCTGCCTGGAGACCTGCACTGGTTCTGCACAAGCATACACAGCAACAGTTGTTCAGTGTTCTGAAGCTGAAATCGATGTGTCCGTACATAAAAATTGCTGCACCCGGTGTCACTGACTGACCTCGCATATGTCCGTGGGTTCTTCAGCCGGCGGCATCTCGGCGACAACAGCGGTGTCTACGTGAAGATCGCTCGCCGGGGAAGCAGGCCTGGATGGCTCCTCGTCAGCGGCCACCCTCCTTGGCTGCAGCTGCAGTATCGACAGATTCTGCAGAAACAATCGAGCGTGGCAGGTGTGACATTTCTGCAGAGCCTGCATACTCTGCAGCATCGACACTTCATTCGTGTGATGTGAAATGCGATACTCATGCTTTGCTATCTACAGTAGTACGGTACAGTAAACAGCACGCACCTCCTTGTGATGGAGCGTGACGATGGCGCCGGCGACGAACACCAGCACCAGAAATACGAGCGCCGCCGGCGGCAGCACGCCGGAGAACCGCTTATGCGACGGATCGCCGGGCGCCGGACCCTGCGACGACGAGCCGTCAGAACCAACAGCGAGCGTGCGTATCATGATTCATACAGGTCCCAAGATTCCAGAGACCGAAACAGAAAGCAATGGAAGAGCGAGGCAGGTTAAGGACATGGACATCATCGGGAAGCAAACAAGAGGTCTCCGCATTCAGAGAGGAAAACCAAGCGAGGAGGGTTAAGCTATGCTAAGGCTCGCTCTGAAATCTACTGCAAGTGTGGCCCCGAAGCAAAGAAACCTCTACCGGGGTTAAGGATGAACTCAGCAACGGCAACCTTTGTGTGGCACTTGAAAAAAAAAAAGACTAAAAATAGCAGCAAACGTGCGCGCCGGGAGAAATTGTTTGAGAGGATTTTGCTGTTCCGATCGAATCAGCACGAGCTCAGTCTAGGAGATGCTCGTGAGATACCAATCCACATGTATCAGGATCAGTCAAGTGGAACCAAAGTAATCTCTGACAGTATTCTGAACCACTTGAGTCCTCTGCCGGCAGAGCTCCTGTCCAAAGTAAATAATTTCTGAATTCTGAATCCTTTTCGAAAGAAAGAAAAAAACTAAATTCTGATTCACTCGAGTCTCGCAAGCAGAGCACCTGCAGGCTGCAGCTCATATAGCTGCAATAAAGGGGGAAATTTTCTGAAAAGAAAAAAAATGGAGAATAGCCGGAGCGAAGGGCCTGTACGTAACTGAATTCACACCGAGAAAGGCGATACAATCCCCAACTGTTTCTTCCGAGAAATCGGAAAAGACCCAATCTTCGAAGGCAGTTCAGTAAGCTCCTGGAGTGATTCGATTTGCTGAACTAGTACGTAGTAGTATACTTGTCTGCGCCGCACTCGCTGAAGAAACCGAACAGCTCGCAAAAGGCGGCAGAGAGCGGCGCCAATTCAGGGGGGAGAGGTTACGGGTATCCTCACAGAAAAATAGTACTGAAACACAACGGAACTCCATGCGTACCGCCTCGAATGGATAAGCCCGAGCTCCGAATGAATCCGGCGGAGGGAGAATTATATGATTGAAAAAAAGAACAGAGGAGATCAAGAAGGAGGAGAAACAGGCGGCTTACCATGGCGAGGGCAGAGAGGCGATCTTCTCTTCACGAGGATGAAGAGAGTCTACGCCAACCGCCGGCGACCATATGATGGGACGGAGTTCGTAATCGGAATTCTGCGAGGACGCGCGGAAGAAGTCGGAGTTGGAGACGAAGAGGAGGAGTTGGGACTGGGAGGGAGGCGAGAGTAAATGGAAATGGAGGGATATATTTTAATGCTTTAGCCCCTCGTGACTCACACTTTTCGGTTCCGTTTCGGGACGGTGTTTTTGTTTTTTGCGTATACCCCTAATGTTTTACTTATTTGAAGGTATGCCAGAAAAAGGTTTATGGTTTAGTCATTGTCTCTACTTTTTTTTGAGCTAAGTGAATGACTTCGCGCTAAGAGAATTTTGGATTTTTTTTATATAGTATAGAAACATGGCTAAACATATGGTTGGATGCACACCTACTAAAAGGCATGCTAGTTACAGCAGAAAAAAAAAGTGCGCACATGATATTGAGCAAAAAAGGTGAAATCCAGGGTTTGTATTGAAAGATGCTGGAATATTATTTTTTGAAGAAAGTCAGGACAGATGAATCCACGTCCCGCATGGAGGAGTTGACATTTCTCTCTTTATTTTCTTCCGCCAGCTAAGAGTATTTTTTTTTGTACTTACTAAAAGGAATGCTAAACTCATTAATCCTCTCAACTTTGCCAAAAATATAAATGTACTCCCCAGCTAGTCGTTCACTGTCAGTTAATCATTTCCATTAATAATAAATCTAAGAGTACTAGTATTGAGATCTGATTTCATTATTTTGAGAACATAAATAGGGGCGAGTCTTATTTAAACAAGATTTTTTGGTGGGCGCAAGCCAAGTTAATGAGACGGCCTGCCAAGAGGGGAATGAACAGAAACTGCCGTGTCAGTGGGATACGGGGCCCACGTATTACCGATGAGAAGATTATCTGACGCAAGAGGAGTTCCGGTGGAGTGGCTTTCAAGGTGCGGGACGCCATCACCACTACGCACGCCTAGCAGGAAATCTTTTCTGAAGACAAACGGTCACATGCCCGGCTTTAAATTAATACAGTATAAGTTTCCGAACGGCTCGAAGGGTAAAAGGATAGCGATCAAATCAGCTTACAACACAACGCACACAGAAAGCACACACAATAAGGTGACGAAGCTCCGATTGCCACCGAGGATGCCCGCCAAGAAGCTTGGGACCAATCGTTGATGAAGACCTGAAGAGCCCGCGAGCTGGTACTGGACCAAGAACAACCACCGTGGAAGAAGAACATGGGCAATCACCGCCATGCCACTGTCGCTGGGAAGGGGAACCCTTCCCCTTTTGCCCAGGCCCGAGGGTGCCGACCCTGTCAGAAACAACAACACATGCCGGTGGCGAGCGCCCCATAAGATCACACGGGACCTGCCGAACCAAAGCACAACCACCAACTCACAGGCCACAACACCAACAACCACCTCCGTTCCGTGACCCACTCGCCCATGGAACTAGCATCCCCAAGCAGCGCCCCTAAGAGGGGAAGCGACACCAACGTCGTCGTCGCTGCCCAATCCATGGATTTTGGGTTTTCACCCGGGAGCATAGAACGGGAGTGGGGATGAGGGACCTCGACGACGCCTCAAGGGAGGAGAGAGGTGCCCAAAGGGCATCACCGCCGTCATGGTCGGAATTTGCCGACCAAGGGTTTCCCTGGTCCCAAACAAACCCCACCGACCCCCAACCTTCTCTAGCTAGATTCAGTGGGAGGAGCAAGCCAGAGGGAGGAGCAAGCCAGAGGGAGGAAGGGCACTGACCTTCAGATCTGGAGAAGAGAGTCGATGATGCATCCCTACCCCCATGACCAGAACCCGTAGACGCCTCACAGCCCACGTGGCCTAGACCACCAGCCAGCACATGCAGACGTCACCAGCCGTAGGTCGACTCGGCCTCTCCATCCCGGGTCAACCGCCCAAGCTTCAAAAACTCCCCACGCCGCCACATCGAAACAAACTAAGAGATCAACCAACACCAAAAGGAGACCACCGTCGGCCACCAAATCCCCAAAAGCAGCACCACCCACGGGCCACGAAACGCTCAAATCGGGACCAAATTCTTGGATCGAGCTACAAGATAGGGCCTTCCGTCGGGTGTGGATCCACGCGTACCAAGGAAGAAGAGCAATGAGGAGGAGTGGGTGAGCCCTATCGGCCAACCCCCGAGGGAAACGAGAATGTGATACGTCCATTTTGCATCACTATTCTATATCATAATTTACTGTTATTCATTGATATATTTCATATTAAGAGATGATACTTATGTTATTTCATTTGTTTTTGCATGGTTGATGACTTTTGGAGGATGGACCGCTGAAGCCGGGATTCTGATGGAAAAGGCACTGTTTGGAGGTGAAATTCGTGAAGATCAGAAAATCCCAGAAAATACATGGGAAATCCTATTTTTTAGAAGACGAAGGATGCCAGAAGGGGGAGCGGAGATGGGCCACAGGGGGCCCACACCACCCCCTGGCACGGGCCACCCTTGGCCGCGCCAGCAGGTGGTGTGGCTACCCTGGCCCACCTCTGGCTCTGATCTTTGGCGTATATATTTCTCACGGAACCCTAAGACTCGGGGAGCGACCATAGAAAGATTTCGCCGCCTCTACGGGGCGAAAAACTGCAGAGAGAGAAAGAGCTCTCTAGCAGGCAGAAATCTGCCAGGGAAATTCCTTCCCGGAGAGGGGAGATCGTCGCCATCAACACCACCATCGAGATGGACTTCATCGGGATCATCATCACCATCATCTCCACCAGCACCATCATCATCACTCCATACCGCTGTAACAATTGGGTTGAATCTTGCATAGTTCTTAGGGGAAACTTTCCCGATGTTGATTACTTGTTGTAGTTGATGCTATTGAGTGAAACCGTTGAATTATTGTTATGTTCAGATTGTTGCTTATCATTATTTCATCTCTGATCTTGATCCATATGATGTCTCGTGAGTAGTTCGTTTAGTTCTTGAGGACATGGGAGAAGTCATGTTGTTAGTAGTGGAATTGTGTTGAGAAAGATTCAATGGTTTAATATTTAAGTTGTGGTGTTATTCTTCTAGTGGTGTCATGTGAACGTCGACTACATGACACTTCACCTTTATAGACCTAGGGGAATGCATTGTGTATTTGGTTACTAATCGTAGGGGTTGCCGGAGTGATAGAAACCTGAACCCCCATTAGGAAACCTTTGCACAAGGGAGTGTAGGATCTCAGAGTTTAAGGCTGTGGTTAGGTTTCTATCTTAATTACTTTCTTATAGTTGCGGATGCTTGCAAGGGGTATAATCACAAGTATGTATTAGTCCTAGGAAGGTCAGTACATTAGCACAGGTTCACCCACACAACACTTATCAAACTAAAGAAGATTAATCAACTAATATAAAATGAAAGCACTTGACAGTATTCCCATGTGTCCTTGAGAACGTTTGGTCATCTTAAGTAATACTGATTCGTTGCTAACGTATCCATATTTTGATGTTCCATACTTGGTTTTATCTACTTTCTTATGTTTTGTCCATACTTTGGAGTACTTTCTATACACTTTCTTGGACTAACCTATTAATAAGAGCCACAGTGCCAATTGTCTGTTTTCTGCTGTTTTTGGTTCCAGGAAAGTCAGAAAATAAATATTCTCGGAATTGGACGGGACAACAGCCAAAGTCAGTTTTTCACCGAGGGGGACACGGAGCCAGAATACGAGACGGAGAGGGGCCAGAGGGCCGCCACACCACCTGGCCGCGCGACCAAGCCTGGCCCGCGCCAGGGGGTGGTGTGGCCGCCTAGGGAACCCCCTCGGCCTCCCCTTTCGCCTATAAGATGCCTCCGATACAGAAACCCTAAGTACCCGATCAAAAATCCACGAAAGAGTCTGTAGCCGCCGTCATCTCCATCCCTAGATCAGGAGGGATATGAAGCTCTTCCCAGCACCCTGCCGGAGGGGAGAATTCACCCTAGAGGCCTTCTTCATCACCATGCAAGCATCCGGTGTGATGCGTGAGTAGTTCATCCCTAGAGTACGGGTCCATGTAGTACCTAGATGGCTGGTTCTTCTCCTTTGTGCTATCATGTTTAGATCTTGTGAGCTCCGTTCATGATCAAGATCATCTATTTGTAATTCTACATGTTGTGTTTGGCGGGATCCAATGGATATTGAGATGCTATTTCAAATTGATTATTGATTTTATCATGTCTTTGTTATTTGTGATCTTGCATGCTTTCCGTTGTTAGTAGCTATCTTGGCCAAGTAGATGCTAGCAACTCCAAGAGTTAGTATTTATGCTCGATAGTGGGTTCATGCCTCTAGTAATCTGGGGAAGTGACAGAAATCTCTAAGGTACTAGATGTGTTGTTGCTACTAGGGAGAAAACAATAATCCTTTGTTCATAGAGCAATCGTATTGTTTACTTTACACGCAATACGTAATGCAATTATCTGTTGCTTGCAACTTAATACTGGAGGGGGTTCGGATGATAACCTGAAGGTGGATTATTAGTCATAGATGCAGTTGGATTACGGTCTATGTATAATGTTGTAATGCCCAATCGAATCTCAAAAGAGTCAAGATGATTAGTATATGCATGTATTGCTTTCTCGATGCTTGTCAATTGCCCTGCTGTAATTTGTTCACCCAACATGTCATCTATCTTAAGGAGAGCCACCACTAGTGAACTATGGACCCCGGTCCTTTCTTTTACCATCAATCTATAGGGTGGCCACACCATGTGGTGGCGCGGGCTAGCCCTGGCCGCGCCACCAGGTGGTGGGCCCCACCGCTCTGACTTGCCTCTTCACCTATAAGAAGCCTCCGATGCATAAACCCTAGGAGTCAATCAGAAATCACGAAAAGTTCCACAGTGCCGCCACCACGAAGAGATTCGAGGATAGAAAGTCTGTTCGGCACTGCCGGATAGGAAGTGCCCCCGGAGCCATCTCCATCGATCTCCACCACCATCTCCATCGCCGTTGCTGATTCCCATGATGAGGAGGGAGTAGTTCTCTCTCGAGGCTAAGGGTTCTACCGGTAGCTATGTGTTCATCTCTCTCTCTATGCATGATCATATTGTGATCATGAGCTTGTAATCTATAGATCTACCTTGCTACTCAAGTGCTTTAATAGATCTCTGTTCTCCCCATGTGTGTGAAAGTGACAGCGTGCAAACCATGGTGGCACTTAGGCTAGAGATTACAAATACTTGTTATGAGTTATATTTGGAGTTGGATGTCTCTATGAAATTGTGGTGTTTGTTGGACTCATCTAGTGCTCAAGGTGACAGTGTGAGGTTTTCTAGATGGGAAAGGCTTACTTTGAGGTGTGCTGTTATAGCCCTACCATCGATTAGAGTGTTCAACCGGAGGGTAGTTAAAAGTAGTATCATAAGGAGAAGATATTTATATGAGAGTGTTCACTAGTGAAAGTATGATCCCTAGGCCTTGTTTCTAAGCATTGATACACCGTTTGCAATTAGATATGTTACATGTTTGCTTACTTCCATCTTTATTTCAGTTTGCCTTTAGTCTCTTCCACACCATCAAGCTATTTTCTCGCACCATTGTATTATATCCATACCACTTGTATTTCACTATCTCTTCGCCGAACTAGTGCACCTATACACCTGACAAGTGTATTGGGTGTGTTGGGGACACAAGAGACTTCTTGTATCTTGATTGCAGGGTTGTTTGAGAGGGGATACCTTTGACCACTTCCTCCCTGAGTTCGATAAACCTTGGGTGATCCACTTAAGGGAAAACTTGCTGCTGTTCTACAAACCTCTGCACTTGGAGGCCCAACAACTGTCTACAAAAATAGAAGTGTGTAGACATCAAGCTATTTTCTGGCGACGTTGCCGGGGAGGTAAGGTAAAAGGTACTCACATCCTCCGGTGTGAGTGCTCGAAGTTATTTCCTTTAGATTCTGCAATTTTGTCTTTTTGTTTCTTGTTTTCACTAGTTAGGCTTAATGGAAAACAACAACAAAATTAGAGAGATTTATAGTATTTATCTTGAGTTAGGACATGAAGTGTTTGAAGAGAAAATTAAAAAACCTATGGAACTTTATTTGCATGCTAATAGCAATGTTGTTAGTATGAATTCTTTGGACACCATTATTGCTAATGCTATGGAAAAGTCTAAGCTTGGGGAAGCTAGTTTTTATGAAAATGATCTTTTTAGTCCCCCAGCTTTGGAAGATAGCTATTCTATTGCTTATGATTACAATATGCCTCCTATATTTGATGATTATGGTGATGAAAATAATATTGATAGCTATTTTGTTAAATTTGCTCCCACTATAATCAATAAGAATGACTATGTTTATGTGGGGAGTATTAATTCTTTTATGCATGTGGCTCATGATAAGAATGTTTCTTGTGATAGTTATATTGTTACTTTTATTCATGATGCTACTGAAAGTTATTATGAGAGAGGTAAACATGGTTTTATGCATCTCAATAATATTAAGTTTTCCCTCTTTATGTTGAAAGTCTTGAAGTTGCACTTGTTTTGCTTTACTATGCTTATTGTTTTGTGCTTTCATGACTTGTTTCTTTACAAGATTCCTATGCATAGGAAGTGGGTTAGACTTAAATGTGCTTTGAATTTGCTTCTTGATGCTCTCTTTTACTTCAATTCATATTTCTTATGTGAGCATCTTCTCAAACTATCATGCCTAACTTAAAGGCCCTAAAGAAAAGTACTTATTGGGAGATAACCCAAAAGTTTTAGATGAGTCTTGGAAGTTATTACTTCAGTAATAACCGATCCTTATCCTTTTTATTTGCTTTTTGTGCCAAGAGTAACCTCTAATGAGAGAGAAGTAATGATTGGGAAAGTTGCTGTCCCGAAACAGATTTCTGTGCTTCACCGTAAAAATTCGTGTAAAATCTATGTACGTCCTTTTGAGGCGTGAATTTTTGTGCTTCTGACCCAGGTTGTTATCTAACTTTCATTAGTTCAACACTTTTTGATTTGAGCAACATAAGGTCTTCGAAAAAATTCGTCTTTGCCTGCTGGTCTGTTTTGACAGATTTTTGCCATTTTCTGCATTTGCTTCTTGTTGGTTCCTTCTTGAGTTCTTTTGGGGAATTGAGCTTTTTGAGGGAAGTGATATAGAATCTAGTGTTCTAATGGAAGTTTATTTGGTGTTAGAACTGAACCTTAAGACTTATTTATCTTGAGTGCACTAATGTTGTTAATAAAGATTGTGTGAAGTTTTGTATGAAGGAAAAATTTCAGGTGTATGGAAGGAATGAGTAATGAAATGAAGGATGGACTAAAGCTCAAGCTTGGGGATGCCACGCGTGTCACCCCAAGAAATATCCAAGAAGTACAAGCGTCAAAGCTTGGGGATGCCCAAGGCATCCCCTTTCTCATTAATAAAAATCCCAGGTTCCTTCCAAACGCTTCATTTTTATTGTTTCATGCATAGTTGTGTTGTTCTTGGAGCGTCTTCTTTTTCGTTTTCGTTTTGGTTTTTCGTTTTCTTTTGTTTGCTTAGTTTGCTGAATAAATTGTTTGTACCCCCTCTTTCTTACATTGGTTTTCAAATAGTTTGGTTTGGATTGGAAAAGAGTAGGAAAGTTCATACTTATGTGGTAAAAAGAGCTCGTTTTTGACTGTGGCTATGCTTTGTCATGCCATGCTTGATATTTTTTTGGCTTTATACTTAGTATTCTTTGTTGTAGCATGACTTGTTATAAACAATTGAGATTTCTTAATGTGCCTTGGATGAATCATGTGTTGTTTTAGCATATTAAAGCATAGTATTGTGGTATTGTCCTTTGATGCTTTATTTGGGTTGACTTGGCGCATGATCACACCATGTTATGACTATCCCAAGTCAACATAAGCCTTCATGATCCTTTAGTTTTCAACTTGTAGTATCACTTTATGCTTTGATCAATGATGTTTTGTCGCTCTACATGATTATGGCCATTATTGCTCTCTTAGTTTGTCGCTCCCAGTCTTTTGCTAGCCTCCGCAACAAGTATGAGTTCCACTCATGCATCCAACTCCCTAAACCAAGTTATTCCAAAGAGTCCACCATGCCTACCTACTAGATTATGCTATTCCAAGTACATTGATGCTTTTTTTACCTTCCACTTGTTATGAGAAAACTAGTGATTAAAGCTCTCACGAACTTGATGGCACACTTTACTTTACTTGCCCTTAATAAACTTAAACCATTGTGTCTTCTATGTTGTATATGCTTGCACTTATTTTTTGGGAATTAGCAGAACCATGCTTTCACGGGGAATGCTTTCAACATTGCACTTGGTACTTGTACCTAGTTGATATCATGCTCTTTTGTATATGGATGTTCGATTGTGAAATGAAAGGGGAGCTTGTAAGTCCATGGAGTTATGTATATGTGTTAGAGAAACACCTGGGCCGCTGGTCTAATCCATGCTGACATGGTGGAAACCTGCAGCGTAACCATAATGAGCTGTCTATGAAGCATTCTTCTTATAAAAAAAGAGTCCTATTGAGAAAAAAAGAGAAAAGAAAAAGAAAAAAAGAGATACTATGAAAAGTGGAAAGAGAGAAAAAAGCACCATATTCCCATGGTAAATAAGAAGAATGCTGAGATGCTCGTTGTCTGCTTGCCTTGTCATTTTGATATGGGAATTCTTCCGTATCATTGGGCAAGGGGTACCCCGTTGGCGGTTCTCTATGATACACATGTACTTACGATGACAAGAACTTACCGGTGACTAAACTTGAGTAGCATGAGGAGCGACCCTCGTATACAAGGGACATGAGATTTCTAACTTATACTTCGTCAAGCATGTACACCATAGTTTTTTCACTTTAACCTTAATCACTTCAAGATGCTTATGATAGGGGCAATGAGAGCTGAAAGCTATTAAGTACCATAATTTTTGGAAGCTCTTTATGAAACTTGAATCTCTACTTCCTTCTATGAAGGCCTTTCTTCCACTTATACATATTGAGTCTCCACCTTCTATCTTTATGCACTTACTTTGAGAGCATAGTGGCCATTCTTAGTTCTATGTGCATTGTCCCAAGACTTGTTGATTGTTGTATAACTTGATATTGCTTGTTTTAAACTATTTGTATCTAGTCACTCTTATGAACTTTGAAGGTTTCCTATGCATTTATATTTGCTACTCTATGAGGGACAAACTGAATACTATTATGCTATGTTTTCTTTATGTGAAACAAACAAACGTCTTGCAAAGCATTGTTATTCGTGAATCTTTTGTTTATGCCTTTTCATGTTGCATCATAGTTTCTTTGCCTTATTGCTAGAACTTTGTCTTTCATGTTATGATTGAAGTACTATGATCCCAGCTATCAATGTTCTACAAATACTTTGATCAAGTTTATGATGGTGCATGTCACCTCAAAAATTATTCTTTCCTTTTATCACTTACCTACTCGAGGACGAGCAGGAGTTAAGCTTAGGGATGTTGATACATTGCAAATGTATCTATAATTTTTGATGTTCCATGCTTGGTTTTATCTACTTTCTTATGTTTTGTCCACACTTTGGAGTACTTTTCATATGATTTCTTGGACTAACCTATTAACAAGAGCCACAGTGCTAGTTGCCTGTTTTCTGCTGTTTTGGTTCCAGGAAAGTCAAAAAATGAATATTCTCGGAATTGTACGGGACAAAAGCCAAAGTTCCTATTTTCCCGGAAGACTCACGGAGCCAGAAGGAGAGTCGGAGAGGGGCCACAGGGTGGCCACACCATGTGGTGGCGCGGGCTAGCTCGATGCCACCAGTGGTGGCCCCCTGGCCACCTTGACCTTGCCTTATAAGAAGCCTCCCGATGCATAAACCCTAGGGAGTCAATTAGAAATCCATGAAAAGTTCCACAGCGCCGCCGCCACCAAGGGAGATTCGGGGACGAAAGTCTCTGCTCCAAAGACCTGCCGGACGGAAGTGCCCCCGGAGCCATCTCCATCGATCTCCACCACCATCTCCATCGCCGTTGCTGATTCCCATGATGAGGAGGGAGTAGTTCTCTCTCGAGGCTAAGGGTTCTACCGGTAGCTATGTGTTCATCTCTCTCTCTATGCATGATCATATTGTGATCATGAGCTTGTAATCTACAGATCTACCTTGCTACTCAAGTGCTTTAATAGATCTCTGCTCTCCCCATGTGTGTTAAAGTGACAGCGTGCACACCATGGTGGCACTTAGGCTAGAGATTACAAATACTTGTTATGAGTTATATTTGGAGTTGGATGTCTCTATGAAATTGTGGTGTTTGTTGGACTCATCTAGTGCTCAAGGTGATAGTGTGGGGTTTTCTAGATGGGAAAGGCTTACTTTGAGGTGTGCTGTTATAGCCCTACCATCGATTAGAGTGTTCAACCGGAGAGTAGTTAAGAGTAGTATCCTAAGGAGAAGATATTTATATGAGAGTGTTCACTAGTGAAAGTATGATCCCTAGGCCTTGTTTCTAAGCATTGATACACCATTTGCAATTAGATTTGTTACATGTTTGCTTACTTCCATCTTTATTTCAGTTTGCCTTTAGTCTCTTCCACACCATCAAAGCTATTTTCTCGCACCATTGTATTATATCCATACCACTTGTATTTCACTATCTCTTTGCCGGACTAGTGCACCTATACACCTGACAAGTGTATTGGGTGTGTTGGGGACACAAGAGACTTCTTGTATCTTGATTGCAGGGTTGTTTGAGAGGGGATACCTTTGACCACTTCCTCCCTGAGTTCGATAAACCTTGGGTGATCCACTTAAGGGAAAACTTGCTGCTGTTCTACAAACCTCTGCACTTGGAGGCCCAACAACTGTCTACAAGAATAGAAGTGCGTAGACATCAAGCGTCATGACTATGTTTAATAAATTCTAAACCCTCAAAATGGCTCCCTACAGTAAAGATTGTTATAAATAATGAAACTTTTCATGCTCGCTGTGATATCATGTCTGAATTTTGTCTTATGCCCAAAGATATCTATGAATCTTTGAATCTTTGGGGGCTTTCTGAAGGGGAAGAAGAAATATTTCGTGCTAATAATGCCATAATATTATCCATTGGAATAGCTGAAGGAGTGTTTACAAAGATCCTAGGGAAAATGGTTTCTACTGATTATCTTGTTATTGAATGTGTAGGAAAAAGACAAATCACACTTGGAAGATCCATATTGAAACTCCTTGAAGCAATAATAGATGTGGAAAAGGGCACCATGCACTTTGCTTCTCCACCAAACAATCATATGTTCCCCAAGGTTAAGAATAAAAGTAAGAGAGGTAAGGGCAATAAATTTGGTTTTAATGCTTCTTCATTTGTGAACACTTGATGTTTTTCTTTCTTCTTATGCCTAACTTAAAGGCGTTAAAGAAAAGTACTTATTGGGAGATAACCAAAAAGTTTTAGATGAATCTTGGAAGTTATTACTTCGGTAATAACCGTTCCTTATCATTTTTATTTGCTTTTTTATGCCAAGATTAACCTCTAATGAGAGAGAAGTAATGATTGGGAAAGTTGTTGTCCTGAAACAGATTTCTGTGCTTTACCGTAAAAATTCGTGTACAATCTCTGTACGTCGTTTTGAGGCGTGAATTTTTGTGCTTCTGCCCCAGGTTGTTATATAACTTTAGTTAGTTCAACACTTTTTGATTTGAGAAATATAAGGTCTTCGAAAAAATTGGTTTTTACCTGCTGTTTTTTTTACAGATTTCTGCCATTATTTGCATTTGCTTCTTGTTGGTTCCTTTTTGAGTTCTTTTAGGGAATTGAGATTTTTGAGGGAAGTGCTACAGTAGATTGTGTTTTAATGGAATTTTTATTGGTGTTGAAACTGAACCTAAAGACTTATTATCTTGAGTGCACTAATGTTGCTAATAAAGATCGTGTGAAGTTTTGTATGAAGGAAAAATTTCAGGTGTATGGAGAGAATGATGTAATGAGATGAAGAATGGACTAAATCTCAAGCTTGGGGATGCCACCCCATGTCACCCCAAGAAATATTCAAGAGGTATAAGTGTCAAAGCTTGGGGATGCCCAAGCATCCCCATCTTCATCAATAAAAGTCCCAGGTTTATTCCAAACACTTCATTTTTATTGTTTCATGCACAGTTGTGTTGTTCTTGGAGCGTCTTCTTTTTCGTTTTCGTTTTGGTTTTCTGTTTGCTTGGTTTTCTTAGTTTGCTAAATAAATTGGTTGGACCCCCTCTTTCATGCATTGGTTTTCAAATAGTTTGGTTTGGATTGAAAAGGAGTAGGAAAAGTTCATGCTTAAGTGGTAAAGAGAGCTTGTTTTTGACTGTGGCCTATGCTTTGTCATGCCATGGTTGATATTGTTTTGGCTTTATGCTTAGTGATCTTTGTTGTAGCATGACATGTTATAAACAATTGAGATTGCTTAATGTGCCTTTGAAGAATCATGCGTTATTTTAGCATATTAAAGCATTGTATTGTGGTATTCTCCTTCAATGCTTTATTTGGGTTGACTTGGCGCATGCTCACACCATGTTATGACTATCCCAAGTCACCATAAGACTTTATGATCCTTTAGTTTTCGACTTGTAGTATCACTTTATGCTTTGATTAATGATGTTTTTTCGCTCTGCATGATTATGGCCATTATTGCTCTCTTAGTTGGTCGTGTTGGGTTCGCAGCATAGAAAACAAAAAATTTCCTACGATGGGAACTATATGCCAAGATCTATCTACTTGATACAAGCAACGGGTGGATATACATCCATGGAGAACTTACCCTCGACAATAAAGCTTTGTTAATGAGATGGAACTCGTGGATGATGTAGTCGTACACTTGCCGATCTCAAGATCGTGATGAAGTCCAGCAGGTCCGGCTCCAACACGTCCTTCAGATCCAGCTCCAGCAAGTCCAGCACCACCAAGTCCAGCACCGCAAAGCAGCGGTGCATCCATGATCGCACACATGTCCGGTACCCCGACAACCTCCGTCCCTCGCTCCAGCAAAGTAGTAGAAGCAGCAACTCCTTTCCAGATAAAGCCACCGGGAACATGTATCTCGCTAATCCGAGACCATGGGGGAATAATACTAGAGGGGGAGAGAGATCCTTCACAAGAAGGTGTGAGTGTGAGGGTGTGAGAGGGGGCCTTTTATAGGAGGGGAGGGTACCCCTCCCCATGGCCGGCGCCTCAAGGGGTGACCCTTCACCTCCTCATTCATGTGGTGGTAACTCCCTCCACATAAATTTGCCCCTTCACATTCTCTTTTAAAGTCTCCACTTTAAATGCATTAAATTTTTCCAAATTTAATGCTCTCTCATTTAATAAAACTCTTTTATTAATTTTATTCAGAATTTTGTTAATTACTTTAATTAACAAACATTCACATAAAACCCCCTGCAACATTTCAATATTACATGCAGAACCAATTTCAGCAATTTCACCCGAAACAGTTTTGGTGTCTATTGAAATAATTCCAGCGCTTTCTTAAATCTTTATCTGAAACATATTTGCTTCAAATGGTGTCGGTATCCCTTAAGTGTTTCACCCTACGGTTCGCGAATAATGCAGACATGATCGAGACCCCTCTCCGATCAATAATCAACAGCAGGACCTGGAGATCCGTACTGACTCCCACACATTCAATGATGACTTATGTGATCGTGAGAACCTTTAACGCTAGTAACTAAATCCCTTTGTCTCGTGATATATTACATGTCCGAGATTCGATCATCGGTATCTCCATACCTAGTTTGATCTTGTTACCGACATGTACTCTTTTCTTGTTCCCGTGATATAACATTCTAGTGATCACATCACTTGCTTGCAAGCTATTTCAATGTGATATCACCGAGAGGGCCCAGAGTATATCTATCCGTCATCGGGATGGACAAATCCCACTCTTGATCCATGAGCCTCAACATAACACCTTCGTAGTACCGAACCCACCTTTATAGTCACCCTTTTACGGTGTGAAGTTTGATGTTATCAAGATACTCTTCCGGTGTTAGCAATTAACATGATCTCATGGTCTAAGGACTAAGATTACTTCGTATGATGTTATAGCAATATAAACATAATGACTTTGATCGTAATGCTATACTTCGGATGAATGTTTATCACATCATTCCACCAATGTTGTGACCTCATTATTAACAACATCCAATGTCCATGATCAGGAAACCTTGATCATCTTGTTAATCAACGAGCTAGTTTATATGAGAGGCATTACTAGGAACTTTGTATTTTGTTTATTAAATACACATGTATTAACGTTTCCAATTAATACAATTATAGCATGCAAAATAAACATTTATCATAAACATGGAATACGATAATAACCACTTTATTATTGCCTCTCGGGCATATTCCCTTCAGTCTCCCACTTGCACTAGAGTCAATAATATAGTTTGAAAAACTTTGTGTATTGAACACCTATGGCTTTCTGGTGTTGCATATATGTGATTGCTAGTGGTTAACATAATCTTCGGATCTGATAGTTTCAGGTCCGTGTGTATTTGCATGTCTTTGCGTCTCTATGCATCATTCATTCTCAAATGAGATGGCATTGTATAAATTTGGTCCTTTGGTGAGACCTTTTAGTTCATTCGGGTTAAAATATGTTGATATTATTGTCATACAACATATCTTCATAGTATTAGCCCACTTTGAACCACACCTAGTTTGATAACAAACTTCTTAACACAAATGCCCTCCTTTGCTGCTACTATAGCAGTCATATACTTAGCCTTTTGTTGTAGTATCTGATGGCTCAATGCACGACGCCCAGAAAAGTGTTGATGGCTCGTGGTTGATGTAGAGCTCGTTGGGAACCCCAAGAGGATGGTATGATGATCACATCAGCAAGTTTCCCTCAGTTATGAAACCAAGGTTTAATCGAACCAGTAGGAGCAAGGAAACACCTCAAAGGTGTTACTAGCTGAGCTTTGGCAGGGCGCACTACCGGTGCTAGTAGCAACGTGGAGACCTGCACAACACAACCACAGAACTTTGTCCCCAACTTGCGATGAGGTTGTCAATCTCACTGTGTTTTGTGGAAAACAAAGGATTAAACGTATCGATTGGAAAGAAGTAAAAGTTTGCAGAAAGTAAACACAAAGTAGTAAAAGATTGTAGATTGTATGTAAAATACAAGGACCGGGATCCATAGTTCACTAGAGGTGGCTGAAATGGATCGTATGGGCACCTAGAGGGGGGGGGGGTGAATAGGTGCTACACCAATTTTTAATTCCTTTTCAATTTTAGGCTTAGCACAAAGGTAAATTCTCTAGATAAACTAATGAGTGGAATTTCCCTAAATGCAAACCTATCTACTAGCGAGTAAATAGAGAGTGGAAGAGGAACGAGTGAACCGAAGTGAAGCATGCGGAGACACAGGATTTGTTTGACCATAGTTTCTTCCTTGTTAAGGGAAGTACGTCTGCGTTGGAGGGGTGGGCGGTACTAAGACCACCACGCCACAAAAGGCCTCACCCTGTTCTCCGATGGATCCCGCCACAATAGGCTTGATCCACCTTCCACTATAGGTACCCTTCGAGGCGGGCACCGGCGCCTTTACACAACTAGCGGGGCAATAACTCCACAACAACTTGGAGGCTCCCGAAATGACAACAAGCTGCCACAAGAACAAAGTTGTCAAACACAATAACAAGATCTAGGTATTGACAAGAATACTAGATCAGGGATTTCTCCAAGTGAATGGAGAGGAGTTGAAGCGCTTGATTATTGATGTTGATGATGAACTTCTCCTCCTTCAATTCCACCAAAGATCAAGAACTTTGGGTGGTTGAAGTGGGAGATCGAGAATGAGAGCTCTTGCACAAGGTCTGGTCAATTTCGAATGAACCAAGAGTTCTGAACGTTGGGGAAGAAGGGGTACTTATACCCCCTTCCAAAAACCATCCGTTGCACACTTTGGGGGCCGGATTATCCGGCCTGGGGAAAACACCGCCCCAGACTCGGAATATCCGGCAGAAAATCCGCCCCCTCACAAAGCGTCACGCTGAGCTTGCCCTTGATCAGCTTTTGGGGGCCGGATTATCCGGTCCTATGCGAAGGCCGGATTATCCAGCCTGGGAAAGAAAAACCGCCCCAGTTCGGATTTTCCGGGAGAAAATCCGACCGGATACCGAGCGACGCGCCTTGGCTCCTTTTGCTCGGCGGGGCGGATTATCGGCCCTTGAAACCGGATTATCCGCCTGGGAGGAAAAACCGCCCGATTCGAATTTTCGGAGAAAATCCGACTAGACAGCGAGCGCGGCCTTGGCTTCCTTGAGAGATGAGGTAGGCCGGATTATCTGGCCCTTGGAGGGGCGGATTATCCGGCCCCCCTCAAAACTTCCTGCACACTTAGCACACATGAAAAGTCTCCATAATATTGTTATCTAACACGCAAAACATAGGAAAACATGAAATGTTCTTTCAATCTCCCCCTTTTTGGTGTTAGATGACAATACCAGGATTTGCAGGAGAAAGACACAAGACAAACAGAGATAACTATGAAAGGGACTCCCCCTCAATGTGTGCATAATAGAGTTTTGCATTGGAATACAAATGCACACAAATAGGTGAATCTATTCCATAGACATAAGGGCAAAAACACATACCACCGAAGTAGAGAATAGGCATCCTTGACATAAATCACAATTATTATTGGATAACCATTATGAGCGCGTGCCTTCTGTGATAAACCTCCAGCAATAGGATATGAATAGATATAACCATGAGCATAATCCATGATATGAAGTCCATAGGTATCATCCAGACAACCACATAAAGTCTCAACCACAAATCACAAACCACGAATTTAAAAGTTCAACGCTAAATGGGCATAAGCAAGAAATAACGAATAGAAAAGTGCAAGTGCTTATGCCTGACCCATGCAAATCCACAGACAACCTAATAGAACTACTTCTTCCCCTTTGGCATCGAGACACCAAAAAGGGAGAAGAGCGATGCTAGCGCCCCATGGGCGCCCCATGCAAAAACCAAATCAAATAAAAGCCAAGATTGAGTGTGATTCCCATAAGAACATGAGAGAGCAAATAACATCCAAAAAGATCCAATTCTCCACAAGGGAGAGGGCGGTGGCCGAAGCCACCTTGTTGGAGTGTATGGTGTGACACCGCGAAGATATATCTTGGGTTCACGACCAATACTCATCAATAAGCTCACATATCACAACATGATATTAAGAGAAATGATATATCTTGCTATTGGCATTATGGGGGGAGGGTTAGCCCAATGAGTTAGGACCACACTCCCCCTATATCCATGCCCACACCTAGACCAAACAAGTATTGAGATGTACGAGTGGGTGCATGGGTAATCAAGACAAGCTCCCGGAATCAATGATATTTAGCTCATTCCTCAAATAGCAGAATCTTGCTTCATCAAGTGGCTTTGTAAAAATATCCACCAGTTGGTTCTTCGTGCTCACAAAAGATAGATCAATATCACCTCGAGCAACATGGTCATGAATAAAATGATTCCGAATCTCAATATGCTTCGTCCTTGTGTGCTAAACTGGATTGTACGCAATTTTGATAGCACTTTCATTATCACATAAAAGAGGCACTTTGTCACAATTGACACCATATTCCTTTAAAGTTTGCCTCATCCACAATAATTGGGTACAAGCGCTGGCAGCAGCAACATATTCAGCTTCGGTGGTGGAGAGAGATATACAATTCTGCTTCTTGGAGGACCAACAAACAAGAGATCTTCCCAAGAATTGACAAGATCCAGAAGTGGACTTCCGATCATCCTTATCACCAGCCCAATCTGAGTCAGTGTAACCACATAAAGAGAAATTGGAGCCCTTGGGATACCAGAGACCAAAGTTGGAGGAATGAACCAAATATCGAAAGATCCTCTTGACTGCCACTAAGTGGCTTTCTTTAGGAGCTGCTTGATACCTTGCACACACTCCCACACTCAACACAATATCGGGTCTAGATGCGTAGAGGTAAAGAAGAGAGCCAATCATGGACCGGTATACCTTTTGGTCCACATCTTTACCATGAAGGTTGAGTTCAAGATGACACTTTGTTTGCATCGGAGTGGCGACACCATTTAGATCTGACATCTTGAATCTCTTGAGCATGTCTTGGATGTACTTTGCTTGATTAATAAAGGTTCCTTCTCTAAGTTGCTTGATCTCGAATCCAAGAAAGAACCGTAATTCCCCCATCATAGACATCTCAAACCTGTCAGTCATAAGCTTTGAAAATTCATCGTTAAAAGCTTTGTTAGTAGAACCAAAAATGATATCGTCTACATATAGTTGGCATACAAAGATATCCCCCTTAACCTTCTTAGTAAAAAGAGTGGGGTCGATTTGCCCAACTTCGAAGCCACGATCTAATAAAAGCTCTTTAAGGTGCTCATACCACGCACGTGGGGCTTGTTTAAGGCCATAGAGTGCCTTATCGAGTTTGTAGACATGGTTCGGGAAGTTAGGATCCTCAAACCCCGGGGGTTGCTTTACGTATACCAACTCATGTAGAGGACCGTTAAGGAAGGCACTCTTGACGTCCATTTGCTGCAACTTAAAAATGTTATGAGCAGCAAAAGCAAGTAGGATACAGATGGACTCAAGGCGAGCCACAGGAGCATAGGTCTCGCCGAAGTCGATGCCCTCAACTTGGGAGTACCCTTGTGCCACAAGTCTTGCCTTGTTCCTCACAACAATGCCATTCTCATCTTGCTTGTTCTTGAAAATCCACTTGGTGTCGATAACATTGTGGCACTCTTTGGGTTTCTCCACTAGTTTCCAGACTTTGTTGCGCTCGAAATTATTCAATTCTTCATGCATAGCAACAACCCAGTCTAGGTCTTCAAGAGCTTCAAAGACCTTCTTAGGTTCCACCATGGAGATATGAGCTTGATGCTCACCAAAACTGGCCAATTCTCTTCTTGTAGAAACCCTTCGTCGAAGATCACCAACAACCTTGTCGAGAGTGTGACCCCTCAACTCAAGGTTACGATCAGCCCGAGCCTTGCGACGAAGTTCAATAAGTTTGTTGTCTCTTGGTGGAGGAGATTCATCACATGAGTCTTCATTGGAAGCATTTTCCGCCTTTGATCAAGAATTCAGAACATCAAGAGGTGGTGGAGACGCATGCCCTTGAGGTGAATCCGTAGCCATAACATGAGGCTACAGAACTGGAGAGTCAGGGCCGGATAATCCGGTCGATGAAGAGGCCGGAAAATCTGGCCTGGGAGTATTTGCAGCAGCTTCATCAGGAAGCCTGGGACTTGCTTGAACTGGCGAGGAGCCGGATAATCCGGGGTCAGCCGAAAAATCCGGCCTGGAGTTTTCTGGAGCATCTTGACCTTCAGCAGTTGATGGAGATGGTGTAGAAGTTGCCCCCGTGGTTGGAGCATGTTGAGAATGTGTAGATGAGGGCTCTATATGAGTAGAGCATTGTCCTTCCCGGTCCGCCACAAGGGGTTCCTCAATGGGGCGGAAGAATCCCACACCCATTCTTCTTATGGCATCTTGGGGTATTTCAACATCTACATCACAAACACTAACTTGCTTCGCACGGGAACCGTCATTTTCCTCGAACACCACACTACAAGATTCTACAACAGTTCCGGAGAGCTTATTGTAGACTCTATAAGTGTGGGATTCGGCACCATAACCAAAAAAAACCTTCTAGAGCCTTAGATTCAAAGTTAGATAAACGAACTCCTTTAATAAGAAAGAAACACTTACACCCGAATACCCGAAAGTATGAGATGTTTGGCTTGTTACCGGTACGTATTTCATACAGAGTCTTGTCCAAGATCTTGCGGAGGTATAAACGGTTGGATGAATGACAAGCAGTAGAGATTGCTTCAGCCCAGAAGTTATATGGAGATTTGAATTCGGCTAGCATTGATCTTGCCATCTCCATTAGAGTTCGATTCTTCCTCTCGGCTACACCATTTTGTTGAGGGGTGTACGCAACGGAATATTGATGTCTTATCCCCTCTTCACTTAGGAACTCATTTAAGGTGTAGTTCTTGAACTCCGAGCCGTTATCACTCCTTATAGCCAAAATGGGGACGTTGTGTTAATGTTGAACCTCGTTGGCAAAGTCGATGACAGTTTATTGAGTTTCACTCTTCAACTTGAAGAAATAAACCCAAGTGTATCTCGAGTAATCATCAACAATCACTAGACAATACTTCTTCCCACCGAGGCTTGCATGAGATGGAGGACTGAAGAGGTCCACATGAAGGAGCTCCAAAATCCTTTTTGAAGAGATAATGGTTTTCCTTCGATGAGGTGAATCATGCATTTTCCCTTCAACACACGCCCTGCAAACACGATCTTTGGAAAAAGAAACATTTTCTTTTAGTCCAAGAATGTGGCCACCCTTGTGGAGACTTTGCAAAGTTCTCATATTGACGTGGGCTATTCGGCGATGCCATAGCCAGCCCGTCGACCTTCTTCCAAGAGACACATCGGGCCTGTAGTGGTTTTCCCCGAAAAGTCCACCACGTACAGGTCGTTTTCGACATATCCCACGAAAGCGACTTTAAGAGACTTGCTCCACAAGAGCACCACTAAATCAGCATCAATGTAAACTGCAAAGCCCATCTTACCAAGGGCATGAACTAAAAGTAAGTTATACCCGAGGGTCTCAACAAGCATGACGTCCACGAGAGAGATATCGTGAGCCACCACAACTTTGCCGAGACCCAATACCTCAGATTTTGACTTGTCACCATAGGAGACGGTAATATGATCAAGGTTTGGCCGCATATCCGTGATGATCTCCTTGCTTCCGGTCATATGACTCGTGCAACCACTATCGAGTACCCATTTAGATCCACCGGAAGCATAGCCCTACAAGAAAATTACTTCTTGGTTTTAGGTACCTATTTTTCAATGGGTCCTCTCATGTTAGTAACAAGGGTCTTGGGAACCCAAATAGACCAAGGAATGTAACAATCATAAGGCCCTACATAACTAGCACAAACATCACCAAAAAAATCACAATATAGTTCGAAGTTAGGATTGTTGATCCCTGCAAAACCATCATAATTAGTCTTGTCATTGGTAATGTTGCTATTCTTCGATTGAGAAGTCTTATTCTTCTTCTTCTTGCTGTTTTTCTTGCTCTTTATCTTGGGTATGTAACCAAGACCTTCTTTACTGTTGTTTGTCCTTTGCCTGCTCAGTATCTCATCAATAACCCCTTTACCTTTGGGTTGAGAACTTCTTCCAAGATCTTCTTTTCCAAAGGATGAAGTGGAGGTACTTGGCACATCATACCGTTTCAATTGAGTTTGGAGCTGGTCATGAGACTCATTTAGAGTAGAATGATCACTCTTCAATGCCTTGTGAGCACTTTCAAGATCATCAAACTTCTCCAAAAGTCTAGCATGAACAGCCCCAAAATCAATCTTTTCTTTCTTTAGTTTCTTTACCTTGGCGAGAGCATGGTCACGTTCTTTAATGAGCTGAGCTACAGCTTCTTCTTGTGACTCCTCTAGGGATTCGAGTCTTTCTTCCAAAGAAACTCGAGCTTCCTCTTCCTCTTCCAAGGCATTCTTCAAAGAAGCTATCTCCAAGGCATCTTCTCTTTCAATTCTGCCCTTTTCTTCAAGGAGATCTTCGGCTTGAGCAAGTTGACTCATAAGAGTATCAAAATGGAGTTTGTGCTCACCTTGTAGGTTAGTGAAAAAAGTATCCAAGGCAATAACTTCTTCTTTCATTTCAAGACTGTCATGATCATCCATATCCAAAATTATGTTAGTCTTAGGAAATGAAGAGTTAGAAGTTGATACCTCGGATCCTCTTGCCATTAGACAAGTGGCATTGTTGTTGATGGCGTTCTCATTCGGCGAGTCGAAGAGAGAGGAGGGAGTCGATGTGGTGTCTATAGCAGCCACTTGGTGGGAACTATCATCATCCTCTTCATCTTCACTTGCGGAGGAGTATTCCTCTTGAGCTACAAGGACCATCTTGGGTTGCTTCTTGAAAGGGCCATTCTTCTTAGTAAACGGCTTCTTCTTAAGAGCTTTGGATTTCTCTTTAAGAATGAGCCTACCACCATTGTCTTCTCTATTTTGATAAGGACACTCGGCTACAAAGTGCAGTCTATCTCCATAGTTGAAACAAGTTCTCAATCTTGGGCCACTTTCTCTTCTTCCATTTGACCCGTTCTTGCGCTCAAGTTCAGACTTGGCTTTGGCAGGGTCCTTCCAAAAGTTCCTTGCATAGAATGCCATGTACTCACCATGAGCACGTTTGACCTCATCGGCGCAGTCCATGGATACCCCCTCAAAAGGTCCTTCATCGTCTTCTTTCTCAACAACATTGGCTTTGAGAGCCACATTGACACCCTTTTGCATTCCAATGGCCTGAGCACGGGCATCTTCAGCATTCTTTGCTGCCACTTTGAATGACGTCATTTCTTGCATGACTTCGTTGGATGTCATTTGATGATAGTTGTGTCTACCTTGCAAGCTCTTCAAATCCGTTGGTTCGAAAGGCATTAGGGCACTCACATACTTTCTTTTTATCCATGCATCATCAATGTGAGTTGCCCCATGCTTCCGAAATGTTGTTGCGATGCCCTTAAGTCTTCTATACATGTCCTCATGGTTTTCACCATCCAACATGTAGAATCCCTCAACTTCATTACTAAGGGCATCATACCTGTTTCTTCTCATGCTTTCATTTCCAACGAAAAGGTCCGTAAGAGCATCCCACGCCTCTTTAGCTGTGTTGAGATGTTCCATGTGTGGCATGTCCTTGGGACCCACACCCAGCTGTATCATGTGGAGAGCGGTGGCATTCAACTGGCTATCCAGAACTTCCCTTCTCGTTAGATTGGTTTGATCTCTAATATGAAGACCTTCTTCAATAATCCTCCACAATTCAATAGAGGAGCTGCAAACATGAGATTTCATTAGAAATTGCCATTGGTTAAAAGAGGATGCAGTGAGCTTGGGTGGATCACCCCTATTGTTTATATGAGGATGAGGGATAGGTGGGTCGGGGGAATATACGTGGCGAACCTCACTATATTCCTCCTTACCACTTCCCTTTTTGGAGGTGGAGACATTTAGTTTTTCACCTTCCACATCATCATCCTTGGATCTGGTGTTACCCTTTTCCTTAGATGATGGTGTGGGTCCTCAAAGGAGGATGGAGATGGGGCTATGGATGATGTAAGGCGAGCAATCATTTGATTCATCTCCTCCATCTTGGCCTCAAAGGATTTCAACAAGGTTGTTTCCAACGACTTGAGTTCATCCATTGTGACCTTATCCATAGCCTCATTTCCATCATCCTTGGTACCCATACTACTCTTAGGCGATTAAGCCCGAATTAAGAGCTGGGGCTCTAATACCAATTGAAATGGATCGTATGGGCACCTAGAGGGGGGGGGGGTGAATAGGTGCTACACCAATTTTTAATTCTTTTTCAATTTTAGGCTTAGCTCAAAGATAAATTCTATAGATAAACTAATGAGTGGAATTTCCCTAAATGCAAACCTATCTACTAGCGAGTAAAGAGCGAGTGGAAGAGGAACGAGTGAACCAAAGTGAAGCACGTGGAGATATATGATTTGTTTGACCGCAGTTCCTTCCTTGTTAAGGGAAGTACATCTGCGTTGGAGGGGTGGGTGATGACCCACAAGTATAGGGGGTGTATCGCAGTATTTTCGAGGGAAGTGAAACCCAATTTATTGATTCGACACAAGGGGAGCCAAAGAATACTTATCAGCCTTAACAACTGAGTTGTCAATTCAGCTGCACCTGGAAACAATCTTACTCATAGCAGTTTGTCAGTAGCAACAGTTTTGTAGTAGGAATAGTAAAGTAACAGTAGCAGCAAAACAAAGACAGTAGTAACAAAAGAAGTAAACAGTGGTATTCGAGTGCGGTAGGCATAGGGATGGATGGACGGGCGTTGCATGAACAAGACAATTCACATAGCAATCAGAACATAGGGCAATTGCAGATAAAGAAGATAAAGCACCCAAGTACTAGACAATCCTAGGCATGTGTTCCATATATAGTCATACATGCTCGCAATGAGAACTTGCACAACATCTTTTTTCCTGCCAGCCCGTTTGCAGCGGGGCCTCTAGGGAACTACTTGCAATTAAGGTGCTCCTTTTAATAGAGCACCGAAGCAAAGCATTAACATTCCGTGAACACATGTGATCCTCACATCGAAGCCTTTCTCTTCCGGCTACCCCGATTTCTGTCACTTCGGGACCATAGGTTCCGGACAACGACATGTGTATACAACTTGTAGATAAGACCCAAAACAATACTATCATGATGAATCAATAATAAGTTTAGATCTGAAATCATGGCACTCGGGCCCTAGTGACAAGCATTAAGCACAACAAGTCGCAACAAAGTCATAAAGCACTAATAAAAGATACTAGGCACTATGCCCTAACAATCTGATGCCATTACATGAACGATCTCATCCAATCCCTACCATCCCCATAGCCTACAGCGGGGCATTACTCACTCATAGATGGGGGAAACATGGATGGTCGATGGAGAAGCGATGGTGATGATGATGGCGATGATCTCCTCCAATTCCCCGGCAGGTGCCGTAACGGAGTTTCGTGGAATCTGGTGGTGGCGGCGGAGCGAAACTCCTTCTAGAAAAACGTCGAACCCCCCGAAGTTTTTAGGTCAGAAGGCTCCTTATAGGTGAAGAGAGAGGCCGGGGGTGCACAGGGCCCACACCACCTCGGGCGCGGCTGGCGTGGCCGCGCCACGGTGGTGTGGCCACCCTGTGGCTCCTCCGCCTCAGATTCGCCTCTGAGTCTTCGGGTGAAATAGGATTTTTGGCATATTTTCCGAGATTTTTCCTGATAGTTGATTTTCTGCACAAAAAGTAGACACCAATGCAATTCTGCTGAAAATAGAGTTAGTTCGCATTAGTTGCACCCAAATCACACAAGTATAGAGGAAAAACAACAGTAAAAGTGTTCGGAAAAGTAGATACGTTTTGGACGTATCAACTCCCCCCAAGCTTAGCTTATTGCTTGTCCTCAAGCAATTCAGTTGAAAACTGAGTGCGATAAAAGAACTTTCACAAACACATTTGCTTCATATAATGTAAATAATCTAGGCAATGTGATCAACTACTTAGACAATTCATAATAAAGAGTATGCAACTGAGTCTACTTAATAGTCATTGCAAGCTATGAAGAGATTCTAACTCAAGAATAATAAGTAGCACGAAGCACAAACATAAGCAACATTACAATGCTCATAAAAAAGTATGATAGAGTGGTATCTCGCTTGCCTTGGATTATGAATGTCAAGGCACCTCTGAAGTTCAAGTGATGACTAGAAGTAAAGATATTAAAGATACCAGCATCAAAGTCATAACACAAATAATCAAGTAATGAAACAAACACAAAAAATGACAACTAATGCTCTCAAGAAGGTGCTCAAAGAATATGTGGAGACTCAACAAGTAGATGAAAAAGGTTTTGAATAATTTTGAAAGGCTTCCAAATGCTGAAAGTATGGTACTTGTTAGCTTTGAGCTCTCATTGCCCCTATCATAAGCATCTTTAATGTGGTTAAGGTGAAAGTGACACAACTAAGAGGATATGCTTGACAAGTTATAAATTGAAGTCTCATGCCCCTTACTTACGAAGACCGATCCTCATGCTACTCAACTTCAGTCACAAGTAAGCTCTTGTCATTGTAAGTATATACGTATCATAGAGAACCGCCAACGGGGTACCCCTTGCACATGACACGAGAGCTATCCCATAATCAAAATACAAGGCAAGCAGACAATGAGCATCTCAACGATCTTTTTTATTTACTATGTGCATAGATTTTTATTGAGGATGCTTCATAGAATGCTCATTATGGTTATGCTGCAAGTTTCCACCATGATTAGGCATGGCTTAGGCTAGCGGCCCAGGCGTTTCTCTAACATACATACAAACTCCATGATCTTACAAGTTCCACTTTTATTTCACACCGCCGGGATCCATAAGCAAAAGAACATGATATCAACTAAGTACAAAGTACCTATGAAGCGCTGAAAGCGGTCCCCATGATACATGGTTCTGCTAACTTCAACTCATAAAGCATAAGCATATGCACAACAAAGAAGGACGCAATGGTTCAGGTTTATTAAGTGTAGAAAATAAAGTGTGCCATCAAGTTTGTGAGAGCTTTACTAACTAACTTTCTCATAACAAGCAAACATTTTATTCGGAAGAAAACAAGGCATATTGAATATGCACGGAAGTAGCAAGTGATGCTAATGGGTAGGTATGGTGGACAATTTGGAAATATTTGGTTTAGGGAGTTGGAAACATGAGTAAAATACTCAGTGGAAATGAAGGCTAGCAATAGTAAGGGAGCGACAAACGAGAGAGCAATAGTTGTCATTATCACGCTTACAACAAAACAAGACTACTCACGGCATGAAAATGATTCATGATCCTCAAGGCAAAATAATTCGTCAAGGCTTAACTGATTATTACAGTCATGTGCATGCGTGAGCATGTGCCAAGTCGATCAAATGAAACATTCAGAGGAGGATACCACAGTTTCATACCAATTTATGAATAGAGTAATGCAAGCAAACATTCATGAGACATGCTACAAACTATTAGCGAGCTTGAGCTAATCACAAGAAAGCAAGAACTACTAAGCATCCAAAGAAAACATACACTCTACATGAACGGACTAAGCAAGCTCACAATGATAAGTATATTTACAAAAATGAAGACAAATAGAGTTCGTTACCAGCCTCTTACCACGCCTCAAGTTGTCATTGATCCTCATTATTGCTCTTCACTTGTGTGGCTTGAATAATAATATGAAACCAATAATCCACTGAGAACTGCCGAACCCTGTAGCCAACTCGCAAAAACCAAAGAAGAACGACAAATATTTTTGGTGTTTTTGATTTTTAAACAAGAACCAAAAGAGAAAAACAAGCAAAGCAAAATCTTTTTGGGTTTTTCAAATAGTTCAAACAAAGAAAAAGGGAAAAACAAACCAAGGCAAAAAGAAGAAGCAAACCAAAGAGAAACAACAAAAATATTTTTGGTCTTTTTGTGTTTTTAGAAAGCAAAAGCAAAGAAGAACGAAAACTAAGAAAAAGAACGAAAACATGAATATACAAAGAACCGACGCAACATGATATGGAGATGAGTGCGGTGTCGGCGTACCTCCCCCCAAGCTTAGGCTTTTCGCCTAAGTGGGTATCAATCCCAGGCTGGCCAAGATGTAGTGTCATCGGGGTATGACGAGGAGGTACCCTCGTCCTGGTGCGAGCCAGAGTACGTCCCTCCGTAATGTGTAGAATAATCATAGGAGGGCACATCCTCCTGGTGCTGCTCGTGGAAACCCAACAAGCGAAGCTGCTCGTCCACCTCCTCCTTGGAGCGCGACCACGGTCTCCTGTCAACACTGAACAAAGCAGGCTGGGGCAAAAGGATCTCCCTTTCATCCCCATCAGTGAAAAGCATCCTATATACTAGATTGTTCAAATCAGAGGTAGCAGTGACAAAGTGATGAGTTTTCATGGCAACAAGGTCGAGCCTCTGTGGTGCTAGCATAACATCATCAGGAGCCACCGAAAGATCTAATGCATTGACTACACGCGAGGCAATGACGCCCCCATAGATAGTCCCCCTAGCAGCTAGGCGGCGAGCAATAAGAGATCCAAGATTGTACCGAGTATCATTGTTGAGCGTAGCAGCAAGGAAAGCTAAGTGGTAGTTGGAGATATTACTAGTGTTCTCCCTACCCAATACACTAGTGGCAAGATAGTAAGCAAAGTATCTAAGAGCAGGGAGTTGGATATTTCTTATCTTTCCGCGCTGCGCCACGCGGTCATCATCATTGATCACCCCTCGGTAAAGCTCCAATAAATCAGCGGGCCGCCCTTGAATTTTCTTAACGGTCCCTTCAATACGCACATCTACAATACTGCAAAATCTCTCCAAAGGCATGGTGAAGGGCATATCATAGATCTTAAATGAGACAGTAGAATGATAGGATGTGTTAGAAAATGAGAAGCTCTCAACAAAAGTTTTGGTGAGCAGAGCGTACTCTCATCTTGCATATAAGAGGTCAAGCCAACCCTCTCAATCAGTAGCAAGAAATCATCAAGAATGCCTGCAGCTTGCAAGAAAGTAAAACAAGGGAAAGAGGATGGGTGAGCATCTCCATCATCTCTTTCACTGCCAATACGTGATGCAATGAGGTCTTCATTATATGATGGCCTAGCTTGAGAGGATGTTCTTGACGGCCTTGACCTCCTAGGTGCCTCATTCTCAAATATCTCTCCAAAAGTGTGGTTGTTCATGCTTGGTAATCTGAAATTTAAACACCTATTAAACAAGTGATTGCAAAGCAAATATAATGAAGGATTCTACTCACAGGGACTAGCAAGAGGCCTAAACATGCATCAAAACTATATCTCTAAGCATCAAACAAGCTTACAAGCCCTCAAAACTAGTCACCTTTAGCAGCAGAATACTCAACATACAATCCACTAAACACAAATCTACTTGGACAAGGGGAGGAGTCACATACCAAGGAACAATTGCTCCAAATTTCAGCAAGAAAGATGGGCTGAGCAAAGAGATCGAAGAAATCGAGGGCAAGCACAGAGAGAACGCGATTTCGAGCTATGAACTGGAGCTTACTCGGGAGAGAGAAGAAACTAGCAGGAGAGAGAGGTAGTGGGGGGGAGGGCAGGGGTGGCCCACACCAGGGCATGGCACCACCCAGGTCTGGCTGCGCCACCATGTGGTGTGCCTACCTGGTGGGCCCCCTGGTACCTACCAAGTACTCCTCTGCCCCTTTTTTCACGTAAAATTTTAATATGAATTTTCTGGAATTTTTAGAGACACTTTATTTTGGGCATTTTTCAGAAATAGAAGAATGATTTTTCTGACAGACATATTTTTTTTTCTTTTTGGAAACATGACGCAAGGACAAAAACAAGGCTAGAACTACAGAAGTTCTAGCATGCAAGCAACTAACAACACAAAGAAAACTAAACGAAAGCAAAAACTAAAATGCAAAGGATAGAAATAAACGGGGATAATCATAATGAAAACATTGTTTTGTTCAATGGAATCCTTTTGTTAGCAAGGTTGATCAAGTCTTGCTACCAAAACAATTGCATATGAGACAAAACTTTGTATTCCACTAATGATTATGTTACCTCAACTTTGATAGCAATGGTCCCAATCATAATAGTTTCAAATTTTTGTTTTGGTATGGGACAATATATTTCTCCAACTTGAATGCCTTCAACATGTTCAATTGAATTTAAACCATAAGTCCTTTCAATCTTCTAGAGGAAATAGACTATATGTTCCTTTTCATTAACATTGAAGGTCACCTTTCCTTGATTACAATTAATAACAGCTCCTACAGTATTAAGAAAATGTCTCCCAAGAATAATAAACATATTATCATCTTTAGGCATTTCAATCACAACAAAATCAGTTAATATCAAGCAATTATGAGCCACCTGGACAGGTACATCCTCACATATACCCACAGGAATAGTGGTAGACTTATCAGCCATTTGCAAAGATATATCAGTTGGTATCAATTTTTCAAGCTCAAGCCTCTTATTGAGAGAGAAAGGCATAACACTAACTCCAGCTCCCAAATCACACAAAGCAGTTCTAACATAACTGTTCTTAATAGAGCAAGGGATAGTTGGAATCCCTGGATCTCCAAGTTTCTTAGGAACCTTACCATTGAAGGAATAGTTAGCCAACAAAGTAGAGATTTCTTCATTAGGGATCTTCCTTTTATTCGAGACAATGTCCTTCATATACTTTGAATAAGGAGGCAATTTAATAGCATCAGTCAAAGGAATTTGCAAGAATAAAGGTTTCATCCACTCACAAAACTTATTATAGTGTTCATCTTCCTTTGACTTGTGTTTCTTATCAGGGAAAGGCATAGGTTTTTGGACCCAAGGTTCTCTTTCACTACCATGTTCCTTAGCAATAAAATCTTCTTTGGTGTATTTAGTAGTCTTAGTGTGGTTTTCAGGTTCTTCAACTTTTTCTTCATTAGGAACTTCATTTTCTTCATTACCACTTTCAGTTTCAGCATCAGAGATAGATATGCTATTAGGATCTATAGCAGGTTCAGAGGGTTCTACAATAGTTTTATGTTTCTTTTTCCTTTTCTTACGAGTAGAACCACTATTTTCAGCTTGTTGAGAATCCTGCTCAATTCTTTTGGGATGCCCTCAGATATAGAGGATCCTGGGTAGCACCACTTCTAGTTCTAATTTCATAAGCATGTTTTTCTTTAGCAGCATTAACTAGCAAGTCATTTTGCACTTTAACGAGTTGATCTATTTGAGTTTGAACCATTTGAAAGTGTTTAACAATCATTTTAACATCATTAGAGGTTCTTTCCACAATATCTTTCAACTCAACAATAGCTCTAGTGTTTTCCATTAGATGATTTTGCACCTTTTTATTAAAGTTACCTTGCTTAACAATAAAGATATCAAATTCTTCTAAGCATTGATCAGGAGGTTTCAAGTAAGGGATATCACCTTCATCAAAGTGTTGGAGAGAGTGTACCTCAATAGTGGGTGAATAGGGAATAGGCTTACATAATTCTTCTATAGGAGGTAAATTCTTGACATCTGAAGCTTTAATTCCCTTCTCCTTAAGACATTTCTTAGCTTCCTTCATCACTTCATCATTTAATTCAATAACTCCCCTCTTCTTTGATGTTGGAATAGGCACCAGAATAGATGGTTCAGGTACAATTACTTTAGGTATAGCTTGTTTAGGAGGAGTCCAATCTTCATAATTCTTGCTTATTTTAGCCATTAATTCCTCAGCTTCCTTAGGAGTCCTATTCCTGAAAACACAATCAGCACAACTATCTAGGTATGTCCTAGATTCTTCGGTTAGTCCATTATAAAATATATCAAGTAGTTCATTCTTAGGTAATGGACTTCCAGCCTGTGCATGAACCAAAGCACAAAACCTTGCCCAAGATTCGGGCAATACCTCTTTTTCTCCCTGTTTAAAATCAAAAAGTTCCTGCAAAACAGCATGTCTAGCACTAGGAGGAAAATATTTCTGCAGGAAAGTATTAAACAAGCACTCAGGGCTATCAATAGATCCAGGAGGTAAATTACCAAACCAAGTTTTAGCTTCTCCTTTTAGTGAAAAAGGGAAAATCTTAGCAACAAAGTAAGTACACATTTTAATATCATCAGAAAACAAGCCACTCATGGTAGAAAGTTCATTCATATGTGCTACCGCACTTTCATTCTTAGTCCCGCCAAAAGGTTCTTTCTCGATAATAGCTATGTAGGATAGATCGAGAGAGAAATCATAATCTTCATCTATAATGTTTACAGGAGAAGCAGCAGACTTAGCAGCATGATATAATTTGGGTCTAATAGTACGCCTCTCAAGGAGATTCTTAGCAGCTCTCCTATCATGGGTGTTCCTACATTCTTCAATAAACTCATCAGTCATCTCAACATAATCTTCTTTAGCATCATAACTCTCACTAGACTCATGTGAGCTAACAGGTGTAGCAGTGTGTTCATTAGAAGTTTCGGTATTTCCAACTATAGTTCTAGCAATCGTAGCATCTAGGAAAGGACCTAATGAACCACTCTTATCAAGCACAGTAGAAGCAGCATCATAAGCATCAGAAGTTTCAGATTCAGCAGTAGTAGCAGTATGTGTAGCATGTGTATGTGGTGGTGTAAGGAACTTACTCAGAACAGACGGTGAATCAAGAGCGGTAGAGGTGTTCAGAACCGTACGTCTTCTTGTAGTGGATGGTAAAATAGGAACCTTGCCATCACCGAGACTTACCCATGATGGATGGAAAGCAGCAAAAAATAGAGAATCCAAGTGAACTTGATAAATAAAGCTATGGTCCCCGGCAACGGCGCCAGAAAATAGTCTTGATGACCCACAAGTATAGGGGGTGTATCGCAGTATTTTCGAGGGAAGTGAAACCCAATTTATTGATTCGACACAAGGGGAGCCAAATAATACTTATCAGCCTTAACAACTGAGTTGTCAATTCAGCTGCACCTGGAAACAATCTTGCTCACAGCAGTTTATCAAGAGAGTACAGTTTTGTAGTAGGAATAGTAAAGTAACAATGGCAAAGAAACATAGGCGAGTAACAAAAGCGATGAAGTGGGATTCGAGTGCGGTAGGCATAGGGATGGATGGACGGGCGTTGCATGAACAAGACAATTCACATAGCAATCAGAACATAGGGCAATTGCAGATAAAGAAGATAAAGCACCCAAGTACTAGACAATCCTAGACATGTCTTCCATATATAGTCATACGTGCTCGCAATGAGAACTTGCACAACATCTTTTGTCCTGCCAGCCCGTTTGCAGCGGGGCCTCTAGGGAACTACTGGCAATTAAGGTGCTCCTTTTAATAGAGCACCGGAGCAAAGCATTAACACTCCGTGAACACATGTGATCCTCACATCAAAGCCTTTCCCTTCCGGCTACCCGATTTACATCGCCGGGACCATAGGTTCCGGACAACGACGTGTGTATACAACTTGTAGATAAGACCCAAAACAATACTATCATGATGAATCAATAATAAGTTTAGATCTTAAATCATGGCACTCGGGCCCTAGTGACAAGCATTAAGCACAACAAGTCGCAACAAAGTCATAAAGCACTAATAAAAGATACTAGGCACTATGCCATAACAATTTGATGCCATTACATGAACGATCTCATCCAATCCCTACCATCCCTATAGCCTACAGCGGGGGATTACTCACTCATAGATGGGGGAAACATGGATGGTCGATGGAGAAGCGATGGTGATGATGATGGCGATGATCTCCTCAACTCCCGTCTGGCGGTGCGAAGCGGAGTTTCGTGTTGTTTCGTGGAATCTGGTGGTGGCGGCGAATGGAACTCCTTCTGGAAAAACGTCGAACCCCCAGTTTTTAGGTCAAGGCTCCTTATAGGCGAAGAGAGGCCGAGGGTGCCAGGGGCCCACACCACCCCCTGGCGCGGCCTGGCGTGGCCCGCGCCACCAGGTGGTGTGGCCACCCCAGGGCTCCTCTCCGTCTCGTATTCTGGCTCCTAGAGTCTTCGGGTGAAATTAGATTTTTGGCATATTTTCCAGGATTTTTCCTGATAGTTGATTTTCTGCACAAAAAGTAGACGCCAAGGCAATTCTGCTGAAAACAACGTTAGTTCGCATTAGTTGCATCCAAATCACACAAGTATAGAGGAGAAACAATAGCAAAAGTGTTCGGGAAAGTAGATATGTTTTGGACGTATCAGTGGGCGGTAATAAGACCACCACGCCACAAAAGGCCTCACCCTGTTCTCCGATGGATCCCGCCACAACAGGCCTGATCCACCTTCCACTATAGGTACCCTTCGAGGCGGGCACCGGCGCCTTTACACAACTAGCGGGGCAACAACTCCACAACAACTTGGAGGCTCCTGAAATGACAACAAGCTGCCACAAGAACAAAGTTGTCAAACACAATAACAAGATCTAGGTATTGACAAGAACACTAGATCAGGGATTTCTCCAAGTGAATGGAGAGAGGTTGGAGCGCTTGATTCTTGATGTTGATGATGAACTTCTCCTCCTTGAATTCCACCAAAGATCAAGACCTTCGGGTGGTTGAAGTGGGAGATCGAGAATGAGAGCTCTTGCACAAGGTCTGGTCAATTTCGAATGAATCAAGAGTTCTGGACGTTGGGGAAGAAGGGGTACTTATTCCCCCTTCCAAAAACCAGTCGTTGCACACTTTGGGGGCCGGATTATCCGGCCCAAGTGAAAACACCGCCCAGACTTCGGAATATCCGGAAAATCTGCCCCCTCCACAGGCGTCGCGCGAGCTTGCCCTTGATCAACTGGGGCCGGATTATCCGGTCCTATCTGAGGCGGATTATCCGGCTGGGAAGAAATCGCCCGATTGGATTTTCCGGAGAAAATCCGACGGATACCCTACAGCGCCTTGGGCTCCTTTTGCTGAACGGGGGCTGGATATTAAACCCTCATAAAAACCCCCCCCGATTATCCCGGGAAAAAAAACAAAAATCAGCCCTAGATTTTACGGGGAGAAAATCCGACCGACATAGAGCGACGCCTTGGCTTCCTTGAGAGATGAGGTAGGCGGATTATCCCCTTGGAGGGGCGGATTATCCGGCCCCCCTCAAAACTTCCTGCACACTTAGCACACATGAAATGTCTCCATAGTATTGTTATCTAACACGCAAAACATAGGAAAACATGAAATGTTCTTTCAGTGGCTCTCCTTAGATAGATAATATGCCGGGTGAACAAATTATAGCGGGGCAACTGACAAACACCGAGAAAGCAATACATGCATATACTAATCATCTTGACTCCTTTGAGACTTGATTGGGCATTACAACATAATACATAGACAGCCATCCAACTACATCTATGACTAATAATCCACCTTGAGGTTATCATCCAACCCCTCCGAGATTAAGTTGCAAGCAAAAGATTATTGCTTTACGAACTGCGTGTAAAGTAAACAATACGATTGTTCTATGAAAAAAGGATTGTTGTTTTCTCCCTAGTAGCAACAACACATCTAGTACCTTAGAGATTTCTGTCACTTCCCAGTTACGGAGGCATGAACCCACTATCAAGCATAAATACTAACTCTTGAGTTGCTAGCATCTACTTGGCCAAGATAGCTACTAACAACGGAAAGCATGCAAGATCACAAATAACAAAGACATGATAGAATCAATAATCAATGAAATAGCATCTCAATATCCATCGGATCCCATAAACACAACACGTATGAATACAAATAGATGATCTTGATCATGAACGGAGCTCACAAGATCTAAACATGAAAGCACAAAGGAGGAGAACCAGCCATCTAGCTACTACATGGATCCGTAGTCCAAGGATGAACTGCTCACGCATCACACCGGAGGCTTGCATGGTGATGAAGAAGGCCTCCAGGGTGAATCCCCCTCTTCGGCAGGGTGCCGGGAAGAGCTTCAGATCCCTCCCGATCTAGGGATGGAGATGACACTCTGAACTCTTTCATGGATTTTTGATCGGCCCTTAGGGTTTTGTCGAGGGCAATATATAGGCGGAAGGAGAGGCCGAGGGGTGCAGGCTAGCCTCACCACCCCACGGCCAGGAACTAGGCCGTGCGGCCAGGTGGTGTGGTGGCCCCGGTCCCTCTCCGTCTCAAATTCTCGCACTTGATCCTTCTTTGGCTTTTGTCCGTCAATTCGAGAATATTCATTTTTGACTTTCTGGAACCAAAAACAGCGAAAAAGCAGTACCGCACTCGTGGCTCTTGTTAATAGGTTAGTCCAAGAAATCATATGAAAAGTACTCAAAGTTGGAACAAAACACAAGAAAGTGGATAAAACCAAGCATGGAACATCAAAAATTATAGATACATTTGCAATGTATCAACATCCCCAAGCTTAACTCCTGCTCGTCCTCGAGTAGGTAAGTGATAAAAAGAGAGAAATATTTTTTGAGGTGACATGCACCAACAAAGACTTGATCAAAGTATTTGCAAAACATTCAAAGCTGGGATCATAGTACTTCAATCATAACATGAAAGACAAAGTTCTAGCAATAAGCAAAGAAACTATGATGCAACATGAAAAGGCACAAACAAAAGATTCATGAATAACAATGCTTTGCAAGACGTTTGTTTGTTTCACATAAAGAAAACATAGCATAATAGTATTCATCTTGTCCCTCAATAGAGTAGCAAATTTAAATGCATAGGACACCTTCAAAGTTCATAAGAGTGACTAGATACAATAGTTTAAAATAAGCAATATCAAGTTATGCATCAATCAACTAATCTTGGGAGAATGCACATAGAACTAAGAATGGCCACTATGCTCTCAAAGAAGGTGCATAAAGTTAGAAGATGGAGACTCAATATAATGGTGGAAGAAAGGCCTTTGTAAAAGGAAGTAGGGATTCAAGTCTCATAAAGAGCTTCCAAAAATTATGGTACTTATAGCTTTCAGCTCTCATTGCCCCTATCATAAGCATCTTGAAGTGATTAAGGTTAAAGTGAACAAACTATGGTGTACATGCTTGACGAAGTATAAGTCAGAAATCTCATGTCCCTTGTATACGAGGGCCGCTCCTCATGCTACTCAAGTTTAGTCACTGGTAAGTTCTTGTCATCGTAAGTACATGTGTATCATAGAGAACCGCCAACGGGGTACCCCTTGCCCGATGATACGGAAGAATCCCCATATCAAAATAAAAAGGCAAGCAGACAACGAGCATCTCAGCATTCTTCTTATTTACCATGGGAATATGGTGCTTTTTTCTCTCTTTCCTCTTTTCATAGTATCTCTTTTTTATTGTTTTCTCATTTTTCTCAATATAGGACTCTTTTTTTTATAAGAAGAATGCTTCATAAACAGCTCATTATGGTTACGCTGCAGGTTTCCACCATGTCAGCATGGATTAGACCAGCGACCCAGGCGTTTCTCTAACACATATACATAACTCCATGGACTTACAAGCTCTCCTTTCATTTCACACCGACGACATCCATATACAAAAGAGCATGATATCAACTAGGTACAAGTACCAAGTGCAATGTTGAAAGTGTTCCCCATGAAAGCATGGTTCTGCTAATTCCCAACAAATAAGTGCAAGCATATACAACATAGACGACACAATGGTTCAAGTTTATTAGAGGCAAGTAAAGTAAAGTGTGCCATCAAGTTCGTGAGAGCTTTAATCACTAGTTTTCTCAGAACAAGTGGAAGGTAAACAAAAGCATGAATATACTTGGAATAGCATAAGCTAGTAGGTAGGTATGGTGGACTCTTTGGAATAACTTGGTTTAGGGAGTTGGATGCATGAGTGGAACTCATACTTTGTTGTGGAGGCTAGCAAAAGACTAGGAGCGACAAACTAAGAGAGCAATAATGGCCATAATCATGCAGAGCGACAAAACATCATTGATCAAAGTATAAAGTGATACTACAAGTTGAAAACTAAAGGATCATAAAGGCTATGGTGACTTTGGATAGTCATAACATGGTGTGAGCATGTGCCAAGTCAACCCAAATAAAGCATCAAAGGAGAATACCACTATACTATGCTTTAATATGCTAAAACAATGCATGATTCATCCAAGGCACATTAAGCAATCTCAATTGTTTATAACAAGTCATGCTACACCAAAGAATACTAAGCATAAAGCCAAAACAATATCAAGCATGGCATGACAAAGCATAGGCCATAGTCAAAAACGACCTCTTTTTACCACAAAAGTAAGAACTTTCCTACTCTTTTCAGAAAACTAAGCAAACCAAAGCAAATGAAAAAAACAAAACGAAAACGAAAAAGAAGACGCTCCAAGAACAACACAACTGTGCATGAAACAATAAAAATGAAGCGTTTGGAAGAAACCTGGGATTTTTATTGATGAAGAAGGTATGCCTTGAGCATCCCCAAGCTTTGACGCTTGTACTTCTTGGATATTTCTTGGGGTGACACGCGTGGCATCCCCAAGATTGAGCTTTAGTCCATCCTTCCTCTCATTACTCATTCCTTCCATACACCTAAAAAAATTTCTTCATACAAAACTTCACACAATCTCATTAGCAACATTAGTACACTTAAGATAAATAAGTCTCAAGGTTCAGTTATAACACCAAATAAACTTCCATTAGAACACTAGCTACTGTAGCACTTCCCTCAGAAAGCTCAATTCCCCAAAAGAACTCAAAAAGGAACCCATAAGAAGCAAATGCAGAAAATGGCAGAAATCTGTCAAAACAGACCAGCAGGTAAAGACGATTTTTTTCGAAGACCTTATGTTGCTCAAATAAAAAAGTATTGAACTAAAGAAAGTTAGATAACAACCTGGGTCAGAAGCACAAAAAATTACATCTCAATCCGACGTCCAGAGATCTCTCAGGAATTTTTACGGTGAAGCGGAGAAATCTGTTTCGGGACAGCAACTTTCCCAATCATTACTTCACTCTCATTAGAGGTTACTCTTGGCACAAAAAGCAAATAAAAAGGATAAGGAGAGGTTATTACTGAGGTAATAACTTCCAAGACTCATCTAAAACTCTTGGGTTATCTCCCAACAAGTACTTTTCTTTAACTCCTTTAAGTTAGGCATAAGAAGCAAAGAAAGAATCAAGTGTTCTCAAATGAAAAAGCATTAAGACCAAATTTTGTTTTCATAGGAGAAGCAAAAGAAATCTTTTCTCTCTTTTTAGGGAAGTGTTCTCTACCTTTCTTTTGCGGGAGTTGATATTTAATGGTGCCTTCTTTCATATCAATGATGGCACCAACAGTTATAAGAAAAGGTCTTCCCAAAGTAATAGGACAAGAAGCATTGTATTCAACATCCAAAACATAGAAATCAACGGGGACATAGGAATTGTTAACAATAATAAGAACATCATTAAGACTCCCCATGAGTTTATTTTTAGCATTATCATCAAGTGGGACATTCAAATAACAATCTTCAAGAGGAGGCAAATCAAGCATATCATAAATCCTTCTAGGCATAATAGAAACACTACTATCAAGATCACATAAAGCTTTGAAATCAAAGTCATTCACTTTCATATTAATGATGGGTTCCCAACCATCTTCTTGTTTTATAGGAATAGAAGCTTTATGTTTCATCTTTTCTTCTTTAATCTTTATGAGAGCATCGGTAATGTGTTTTGTAAAGTCCATGTTCATAGCACTAGCATTAGGACTTTTAGCAAGCTTTTGGAGGAACTTAATAACTTCAGAGATGTTGCAACCATCAAGATCAAAATCAACTTTATCATCTAAAGTAGTAGAACTATTACTAGCCTCAACACTAGTGGTGGTAATAGTAGAAACACTAATGTTTCTACCAATTTCATCCTCTCTTTCCCACTTAGCATGTAATTCAGCTAATAGTCTAACATTTTCATCAATTCTTACTTGTATAGCATTGGTAGCTGAAAAGGGATTATCATTAGTTTCAGGTTTAGCAGCCATTTTATTCAAAGAAGATTGAGCTTCAGCCAAAGATGCTATATTTCTTTCAGCATTAGAGAGTTTTTCCTCAATAGTTTTATTGAAAGCAGTTTGTTTACTAATAAACTCTTTAAGCATAACTTCAAGTTCAGAGGGAGCACTCTTATTATTGTTGTAAGAATTTCCATAAGCATTACCATTGTTGGGAGGATATGGCTTATAATTGTTGTTACCAAAATTGTTCCTATAAGCATTATTACCATAAGCATTGTTGCCAAAATTGTTATTTCTTATGAAGTTCACATCAACTTGCTCTTCTTGAGCAACCAAAGAGGCTAAAGGAACATTATTTGGATCAATATGGGCTTTCCCATTAACAAGCATAGACATAATAATATCAATCTTATCACTCAAGGAGGAGGTTTCCTCAATAGAATCTACCTTCTTACCTTGTGGATCTCTCTCAGTATGCCATTCAGAATAATTAACCATCATATTGTCCAAAAGTTTTGTTGCAGCACCCAAAGTGATGGTCATAAAGGTACCTCCAGCAGCTGAATCCAATAGGTTCCTTGAAGAATAGTTCAATCCTGCATACAAAGTTTGGATGATCATCCAAGGAGTCAGTCCATGAGTGGGACAATTCTTTACCAAAGATTTCATTCTTTCCCAGGCTTGAGCAACATGCTCATTATCAAGTTGTTTAAACTTCATTATTTCACTTCTCATGGATATAATCTTAGTAGGAGGATAGTATTTTCCAATAAAAGCATCTTTGCACTTAGTCCAAGAATCAATACTATTCCTAGTTAAAGAATTCAACCATTCTTTAGCTTTTCCTCTCAAAGAGAAAGGAAACAATTTCAGCTTAATAATATCACCATCTATATCCCTATGCTTTTGCATCTCACAGAGTTCAACAAAGTTATTTAGATGGGAAGCATCATCTTCATTACCAATACCAGAAAATTGTTCTCTCATAACAAGATTGAGCAAAGCAGGTTTTATCTCAAAGAAAGTATTTTCAGCCAAAGGTGGAGCAATAGGTGTGCTCATAAAATCATTGTTGTTGGTGCTAGTGAAGTCACACAACTTAGTGTTTTCAAGAGTAGTCATTTTTTTGGGTTTTCAAATAAGAAAGCAAACTTGCAAAGCTAATTTTTTTGTGTTTTTGAAGAATGAAACAAGCAAACAAAGAAAAAAAGAAACTAAGCAAAACAAAAACAACAAAGTAAAGAGATTGGTTATGAGGTACTCCCCTTGTGAAGATGTCCTTGACTCCCAAGCAGCGTGAAAATCTTTCTTTGGCGTGTAGTTGACGTGGGAGTTTCTTCTTCTTCTTCGTTCCCCGGCAACGATGCCAGAAAATCGCTTGATGGCTCAATGCACGGCACCCAGAAAAGTGTTGATGGCTCGTGGTTGATGTAGAGATTGTTGGGAACCCCAAGAGGAAGGTATGATGAGCACAGCAGCAATTTTCCCTCAGTTATGAAACCAAGGTTTAATCGAACCAATAGGAGCAAGGAAACACCTCAAAGGTGTTACTAGCTGAGCTTTGGCAGCGCGCATTACCGGTGCTAGTAGCAACATGGAGACCTGCACAACACAACCATAGAACTTTGTCCCTAACTTGCGATGAGGTTGTCAATCTCACTGTGTTTTATGGGAAACAAAGGATTAAACGTATCGAATGGAAAGAAGTAAAAGTTTGCAGAAAGTAAATGTTGGGTCCGCAGCATAGAAAACAAGAATTTTCCTACAGTGTGAACTACACGCCAAGATCTATCTACTAGGTACAAAGCAACGGGTGGACATACATCCAACGAGAACTTATCCTCGTAGACAACGAGCTTTGTTGACGAGTAGGAACTCGTGGTTGATGTAGTCGTACACTTGCCGATATCAAGATCGTGAGGAAGTCCGAGCGCCGCAACTCAGCAGCGCATCCGCACTCGCACACACGTTCAAGCCACCGGACAACCTCCACCTCCTCGCTCTAGCGATCTAGTAGAAGCAGCAACTCCTTCTAGACGAAATGCCACTGGGAACATGTATCTCGCTAATCCGAGACCATGGGGGAATAATTCTAGAGGGGGAGAGAGATCCTTCACACGGAGGTGTGAGGATGAAGGAGGGAATGGGTGGCCTTATATAGGAGGAGGGGGGTGCCCCCTCTCTCCATGGCCAGCGCATGGGAGGGGTGACCCCTCACCTCCCCCATTCATGTGGTGGTAACCCCTCCACATTAAAATGCCTCTTCACATTCCCTTTTAAAGTCTCCACTTTAAATGCATTAAATTTCTCCAAATTTAATGCTCTCTCATTTAATAAAACTCTTTTTATTAAATTTATTCAGAATTTTGTTAATTACTTTAATTAACAAGCATTCACATATAGCCCCTTGCAATATTTCAATATCACATGCAGAACCACCTTCTGCAATTTCACCCGAAACAATTTCTGGTTTCTATTGAAACAATTCCTGTGCTTTGCAATTCTTTCGTCTGAAACATATGTGCTCCAAAATGGTGTCCGGTAACTCTTAAGTGTGCCACCCTACGGTTCGTGAATAATGCAGACATGATCGAGACCCTTCTCCGATCAATAATAAGCAGCGGGACCTGGAGATCCGTACTGACTCCTACACATTCAACGATGACTCCTGTGATCGTGAGAACCTTTAACTCTTGTAACTAAATCCCTTTATCTCTCGATATATTACATGTCCGAGATTCGATGATCGGTATCTCCATACCTAGTTTGATCTCGTTATCGACATGCACTCTTTTCTCGTTCCCGTGATATAACATTCTAGTGATCACATCACTTGCTTGCAAGCTATTTCAATGTGATATCACCGAGAGGGCTCAGAGTATATCTATCCGTCATCGGGATTGACAAATCCCACTCTTGATCCATGAGCCTCAACATAACACCTTCATAGCACTGAACCCATCTTTATAGTCACCCTGTTACGGTGTGACGTTTGATGTTATCAACATACTCTTCCGGTGTTAGCAATTAACATGATCTCATGGTCTAAGGATAAAGATTACTTCGTATGATGTTATAGCAATATAAACATAATGACTTGATCGTAATGCTATACTTCGGATGAATGTTCATCACATCATTCCACCAATGGTGTGACCTTGTTATTAACAACATCCAATGTCCATGATCAGGAAACCTTGATCATCCTGTTAATCAACAAGCTAGTCTATAAGAGAGGCATGACTAGGAACCCGTTTTGTTTATTAAACACACATGTATTGATGTTTCCGAATCAATACATTTCTAGCATGTAAAATAAACATCTATCATGTATAAGGAATATATAATAACAACTTTATTATTCCCTCTTAGGGCATATTTCCTTCAGTCTCCCACTTGCACTAGAGACAATAATCTAGTTCACATAGTGATAATGCTAACACCCATGGAGTTCTGGTGTTGATCATGTTTTGCCCTATGGAGAACTTTAGTAAATGAATCTTCTACATTCAGGTCCGTGTGTACTTTACAAATCTTTATATCTCCATCCTTGACATGCTCGCAGATGGAGTGAAACCGACGCTTAATATGTTTGGAATTCTTGTGAGACCTTGGTTCCTTTGCATTGGCTATGGCTCCATTGTTGTCACAATAGATCACCATCGGGTCCAACGCACTGGGAACCACACCCAGTTCTGTAATGAACTCTTTCATCAAATCGCCTCCCTACGCTTCAAGCAAAGAACATATTCCGCCTCCATTGTTGATCCAGCCACCACAGGTTGTTTAGAAATCCTCCAACTAACTACTGCTCCGTTCAAGAGAAATACGTATCCGGATTGAGACTTAGAGTCATCTGGATCAGTGTTAAAGCTAGCATCAACATAACACTTAGCGACTAGCTCTTCTTCACCTCCGTATATGAGAAACATATCCTTAGTTCTTCTCAAGTACTTGAGGATGTTCTTTACCGCTATCCAGTGTTCCGAACCAGGATCAGATTGGTACCTACTAGTCAAACTAATAGCATGTGCCACATCCGGTCTTGTACATAGCATGGCATACATAATAGAGCCTATGGCCGAGGCATAGGGGATCTTATCCATCATCTCTCTTTCTTCCGCCGTAGCCGGACTTTGAGTCTTACTCAATGTCTTGCCTTGCAACATAGGTAAGAACCCCTTCTTACTTTCGTCCATATTAAAATTCTTTAATATCTTATCAAGGTATGTACTCTACGATAGCCCAATTAGGCGCCTTGATCTATCTCTATAGATTTTAATGCCTAATATATATGACGCTTCACCAAGGTCTTTCATCGAAAATTTGCTGTTTAGATAACTTTTAACACTGTTTAAAAGATCTATATCATTTCCAATCAATAATATGTCATCCACATATAATATCAGAAATGCCACATTGCTCCCACTCACTTTCTTGTAAATACAAGCCTCTCCATAAGTTTGGACAAATCCAAACTCTTTGATCACCTCATCAAAGCGGAGATTCCAACTTCGTGATGCTTGCTTCAGTCCATAGATGGATCGCTGAAGTCTGCACACCTTATTAGCATCCTTAGGATTGACAAAACCCTTAGGTTGTATCATATACAACTCTTCTTCAATCTTACCATTGAGGAACGCAGTTTTGACATCCATCTGCCATATTTCATAATCGAAATATGCAGCAATTGCTAACATAATCCTAACCGATTTAAGCATCGCTACGGGAGAGAATGTCTCATCGTAGTCAACTCCTTGAATTTGTCGAAACCCCTTTGTGACAAGTCGAGCCTTATAGATAGTCACATTACCATCAGCATTAGTTTTCTTTTTGAAAATCCATTTATTCTCAACGGCCTTTCGGTCATGAGGTAAGTCCACCAAGTTCCAAACTTGGTTCTCGTACATGGATTCCATCTCGGATTTCATGGCTTCTAGCCATTTGTTGGAATCCGGGCTCATCATCGCTTCTTCATACGTTGCAGGGTCATCCATTTCATCAACCATGAAATTCTAGCAGGATTGCCCGTGCAGTTCAGAGTCTGCGTGTCCTGCTTGACCTGCGAGGTTCGGTAGTGTCCTCTTTCGGAGTTTCATGATCATTATCATTAGCTCTCTCTTCATCAGGTGAAGTCAACTCCGAAACAACTTCCGGTGCTACGCCACTCGCCATTCCATGAAGAGAAGGTTCAATAACCTCTTCGAGTTCTACCTTCCGACTACTCACACCTTTCGCGAGAAACTCCTTCTCAAGAAATGATCCATTCTTGGCAACAAAAACCTTGCCCTCGGATCTGTGATAGAAGGTATACCCAATCGTTTCCTCAGGGTATCCTATGAAGACGCATTTTTCCGCTTTGGGTTCGAGTTTATCCGGTTGAAGTTTCTTCACATAAACATCGCATCCCCAAACCTTAAGAAATGACAGCTTAGGTTTGTTTCCAAACCATAATTCATACGGTGTCGTTTCAACGGATTTAGATGGTGCCCGATTTAAAGTGAATGCAGCTATTTCCAGTGCATAACCCCAAAATGACAGTAAAGTCGATCGGTGACATCATAGATCGAACCATATCCAATAAGGTACGATTACGATGTTCCGACACACCATTACGTTGTGGTGTTCCGGCAGGCGTGAGTTGTGAAACTATTCCACACTCTTTCATGTGCTAAACTCGTAACTTAGATACTCTCCTCCACGGTCAGAAACCGTAGAAACTTGATCTTTCTATTACGATGATTTTCCACTTCATTCTGAAATTCCTTGAACTTTTCAAAAGTTTCAGACTCGTGTTTCATCAAATAGATATACCCATATCTACTCAAATCATCTGTGAAAGTAACAAAATAACGATATCCACCTCGCGCCGACACACTCATTGGTCCACACACATCAGTATGTATGGTTTCCAATAGATCTGTCGCCCGTTCCATTGAACCAGAAAACGGCGTTCTAGTCATCTTACCCATAAGGCATGGCTCACATGTATCAAATGATTCAAAATCAAGTGATTCCAAAAGTCCATTAGAATGGAGTTTCTTCATGCGTTTAATGCCAATATGACCTAGACGGCAGTGCCACATATATGTAGACATATCATCATCAAGTTTAATCTTTTTAGCATTAACATTATGAATGTGCGTAATATTACTATCGAGATCCAATAGAAATAAACCATTCAACATAGGTGCATGACCATAAAAGATATCATTCTTATAAATCGAACAACCATTGTTTTCAGATTTAAAGGAATGACCACTTTGCATCAAACACGATCCAGATACAATGTTCATGCTCGGTCAGCACCAAATAACAATTATTTAGGTTTATAACTAATCCCGATGGCAAATGGAGAGGTAGCATCCCGGCGACGATCACATCAACTCTTGATCCATTGCCGACCGCATCCTCGACCTCATCCCTTGCTAGTCGTCTTTCAGTAGCCCACAACCGAGTTACATATATTAGCAACCGATCCGGTATCAAATACCCAGGTGCTACTGCGAGTACTAGTCAAGTACACATCAATAACATGTATATCACATATACCTTTGTTTGCCTTGCTGGACTTCTTGTCCACCAAATACTTGGGGCAGTTGCGTTTCCAATGGCCAGTCCCCTTGCAATAGTAGCACTCGGTGTCAGACTTAGGGCCAGCCCGGGGTTTCTTTTCAGGCATGGCAACAGACTTGCCACCCTTCTTTCCCTTGTGCTTGCCTTTCTTGTCCTTCTTGAAACCGGTGGTCCTATTGATCATCAACACTTGATGTTCTTTCCTAATCTCCACTTCTGTAGTCTTAAGCATTGACAGAAGCTCGGGAAGAGACTTCTTCATGCCCTGCATATTATAGTTCATCACGAAGCTCTTGTAGCTAGGTGGCAGAGATTGGAGAACATGATGTATGCCTAAGTCAATGGGAATCGTTATTCCCAAGGACACAAGCTTATTGGCGTACCCAGACATTTTGAGTAAGTGCTCACTGACGGAGCTGTTTTCCTCCATCATGCAGCTAAAGAACTTTTTTGTAGCATTATAACTCTCTACGGCAGCATGGGTATCGAAAATCATTTTCAATTCTCCCATGGTATCAAAGGCATTGCCATTTCGAAATGCTTTCGAAGTTCTGGCTCTAGCCCATACAGTATGCCACAATGAACTAAGTTGTGGTCCTCCTGACGAGTCACATAGACATTCTTTTCCTCGTCAGGGGCATCAGGAGCTGGTGGGGGGACTAGCGGCGCATCTAGCACATATTGCTTTTGTGCAGCAGTGAGGAGAATCCTCAAATTCATAGCCCAGTTGGTGAAGTTGCTACCATTCGCAGCAAGTTTCTCTTTCTCCATGAACACATTGAAATTAAAAGCAGGTGGTGCCATCTACAACAGAATTTGTAAAGTTTATTTAGACTAAGTTTATGATAGATTGAGTTCAACTAATCCAAATTACTAATGAACTCCCACTCAAAAACGACATCCCTCGTGTCCTTTTGGTGATTACATGAACCAAATCCACTACACGAAGTCTGATCATCACGTGAGTTGATATAGCTTCAAAGGAGAGCATCTATATGGGCATCATATCAACCATATGACTCATGCTTAACCTTTCGGTCCGTGTTGAGGCCATGTACATGCTAGGCTCGCCAAGTAAGAACCTTAGTATTCAAGTGTGTAAAAACTGTCTTACACCGTTCCTATGAAAGCGTAGATTAGTACACCCGATCATCACGTGATGTCTCGAAACATGATCCATAGAACGGTGCATACTCAAGGAAGAACACATTTTTATCTTGATATCTAAAAGAGGGATCATCTTATAATGCTATCAAATGCGCCAAACTAGCAGTATAAGATGCTAACATCTAATGTGTAAAGTGAGATGATATGGTCCATGCATTTGATCTCTATCACTTGCATCATGGTATGATCTCTATCATTCCTTTGCGTGTAAGGCCAAGGTCTATGGAACTTACACGTTGAGTGTGTTGTAAGAGTATCCACCATACATCTACTTACAACAATACCATATCAACACACTAGCCCAAAGAACGATCTAAACTAGACGCCTCTAATTTATCAATTGCAAGTTTTACGTGGCTTGGGGCTTTCGGAGATAGAACCGTTCTTACGTACGAACATGAACCACAACGAGGATAACTAAGTTATTAGCAACTCGCTGTAAATCAGATATTGACTATAGTAGGAGACACAGACACCCGCCAGCCACTTATGCAAAACAAGTTGCATGTCAGTCGTGGAACCGGTCTCATGCGATGACATGTAAGGTTGGTCCGCCGCTTCATCCCACTATGCCACCAATATCCAAAATACATAGAAGATGCAATAACATGATCATCATCGCCCACATATCAACCATATGTGTACTACCCGTGCTAAGCACCTACGCATAGATCAGGCTCTGATACCACTGTTGGGTCCGCATCATAGAAAACAAGAATTTTCCTACGGTGTGAACTACACGCCAAGATCTATCTACTAGGTACAAAGCAACGGGTGGACATACATCCAACGAGAACTTACCCTCGTAGACAACGAGCTTTGTTAACAGTAGGAACTCGTGGTTGATGTAGTCGTACACTTGCCGATCTCAAGATCGTGAGGAAGTCCGGCCGCAACTCAAGATGGCGCATCCGCTTTTCGCACACATGTTCAAGCCATGGACAACCTCCACCTCCTCGCTCCAGCGATCCAATGAAGAAGCAACTCCTTCCGCACGAAATGCCACCGGGAACATGTACCTCGCTAATCCGAGACCATGGGGAATAATTCTAGAGGAGAGAGATTCTTCACAAGGAGGTGTGAGGATGAAGGAGGAATGGGTGGCCTTTTATAGGAGGAGGGGTGCCCGTCTCTCCATGGCGGCGCATGGGGGTGACCTCACCTCCCCCATTCATGTGGTGGTAACCCCTCCACATTAAAATGCCTCTTCACATTCCCTTTTAAAGTCTCCACTTTAAATGCATTAAATTTCTCCAAATTTAATGCTCTCTCATTTAATAAAACTCTTTTTATTAAATTTATTCAGAATTTTGTTAATTACTTTAATTAACAAACATTCACATATAGCCCCTTGCAATATTTCAATATCACATGCAGAACCACCTTCTGCAATTTCACCCGAAACAATTTCCGGTTTCTATTGAAACAATTCCTGCGCTTTGCAATTCTTTCGTCTAAAACATATGTGCTCCAAAATGGTGTCCGGTCACTCTTAAGTGTGCCACCCTACGGTTTGCGAATAATGCAGACATGATCGAGACCCTTCTCCGATCAATAATAAGCAGCGGGACCTGGAGATCCGTACTGACTCCTACACATTCAACGATGACTCCTGTGATTGTGAGAACCTTTAATGCTTGTAACTAAATCCCTTTGTCTCTCGATATATTACATGTCCGAGATTCGATCATCTGTATCTCCATACCTAGTTTGATCTCGTTACCGACATGCACTCTTTTCTTGTTCCCGTGATATAACATTCTAGTGATCACATCACTTACTTGCAAGCTATCCTAATGTGATATCACCGAGAGGGCCCAGAGTATATCTATCCATCATCTGGAATGACAAATTCCACTCTTGATCCATGAGCCTCAAATAACACCTTCGTAGTACTGAACCCATCTTTATAGTCACCCTGTTACGGTGTGACGTTTGATGTTATCAAGATACTCTTCCGGTGTTAGCAATTAACATGATCTCATGGTCTAAGGATAAAGATTACTTCGTATGATGTTATAGCAATATAAACATAATGACTTGATCGTAATGATATACTTCGGATGAATGTTCATCACATCATTCCACCAATGGTGTGACCTTGTTATTAACAACATTTAATGTCCATGATCAGGAAACCTTGATCATCGTGTTAATCAACAAGCTAGTCTATAAGAGAGGCATGACTAGGAACCCTTTTTGTTTATTAAACACACATGTATTGATGTTTCTGAATCAATACATTTCTAGCATGTAAAATAAACATCTATCTGTTGGAATTATGCCCTAGAGGCAATAATAAAGATGTTATTATTATAATTATTGTTCATGATAAAGTTTATATTCCATGCTAGAATTGTATTAAGCGGAAACATTAATACTTGTGTGGTTTGTGAACAACACCGTGTCCCTAGTACGCCTCTATGGACTAGCTCATTTATCAATGATGGTTAAGGTTTCCTAACCATAGACATGAGTTGTCAATTGATAATGAGATCATATCATTGGAGAATGATATGGTGGACAGACCCAAACTAAGCGAAGCAATTAGATCGTGTCATCGTGTTCGTCTTTGCGAAGCTTTTCTTATGTCAAATATTGTATTCCTTAGACCATGAGATAATACAACTCCCTGGTATCGGAAGAAATCTTTGAGGTCATCAAACGTCATCCTATGAGAGGGTGATCATAAAGGTGTCTCTCAGGTGATCGGAAAGTATCTGTTGGGTTGTATGTATCGAGATGGGATTTGTCCCTCCCAAGACGGAGAGATATACTTCGGGCCCACTCGGTAATAGATATCAACACCGCTTGCAAGCATATGGTTAAGGAGTTAATCACAAAGTGATATCGGATTACGGAACGAGTAAAGTACTTGCTGTGAACGAGATTGAACTAGGTATGACGATACCGACGATCGAATCTCGGGCAAGTAAAATATCGCGAGACGAAGGGAATATATATATATGGGATTGATTGAATCCTGGCATCGTGGTTCATCCGATATGATCATCGATGAATGTGTGGGAGTCAATATGGGTGCCCAGACACTGTTGATTATTGATAGAAGATCATGTGCGCATATTCTCGAACCCGCAGGTCACACTTAACGTGTCTCGGCCTAGGATAGATTGGATAATTGGTTTATGAGTTTTTGTTCGAGTCTCGGATGGTATCCGGGATATCACGAGAGGTTCGAATGGTCCGAGAATAAGATTCATATAAAGCGGTGCAGTTTTGGAGTTGAATTGTTCCAAGTTAATCGGTATTGTACCTAAGCTTTAGAACCTTCGGAAGGGGCCAACGTGGTCCCACCTTCCGGGAGAGGGCATGGGCCTATGAGGGAGTGTCCTGGCGCATTGGGCCAGGGCACAAGGCCCCATAGGGCCCAGCCGATCCTAGAGTTTAAATCGTTTAAACTAGAGATAAGATAAGATAGGATTTCTAGATAAGGAGAGTTTAAATTGTTTAAACTAGAGATAGGCTTGGAGGAGGCTAGGGCTGGCGCCCCCCTCTATAAATAGAGGGCTGGTGCGCCCTTCCTCTACACACACCTTCCTCCAACCCTAGTTGCCCTGCCGCCCTTCCTCTCCCTCCCGATCGTTTGTAGGCGAAGCCTGCGGCAGAAATTCTCCACCATATACACCACGCCGTCGTGTTGTAGATCCAATCCATCTCTCCACCATACTTGCTGGTCCGAGGAAGGAGGAGACGTCGAGTGCTTTGCGTGTGCATCTCACGGAGGCACCGCCACTTGTGGTGCTAGATCGGATCGGATCGCGAGGAGGAGAAGCGAGTACGACTACATCACCCACGTTAACGAGCGTTCACGTATGAATCTTCAAGGGTATGAAGATCTAATCCAATCTCTCGTTGTTTGCATCTCCTAGATTAGATCTTGGCTTTCCCTCTGTTGCTTCCGTAGAAAATTTTGATTTACTATCTTGCGAAACCCTTGATGGTATCGAGCTAGATCTGCGTAGATGTTATTCACGAGTAGAACGCAACATGGTTGTTGCGAGCGTTGATGTTTTTGTTGCAAGACTCTTGTTTGTGTTCTTCTTATGGCGGGATAGTGAGATTGAAGCGGTCCAGGCCAACCTTACGCGATGTCGTCATGAGACCGCTCCGCTTGACGTGTGGCTTGTACCACACATGCGGCTGGTGGATGTCAGTTTCTCTCACTATAGTTGTCATGGGATTAACACCGGAGTTTGGCAACCATAATATCACCGTTGTGGCTTTCCGTAGGTAAGAATCGTTCTTAGCATCTACTCCCATAAGCCACGTAAAACATGCAACAACAAAGTAGAGGCGTCTAACTTGTTTTTGCAGGGAGTGTTTTCTGTGATATGGTATGGCCCAAGATGTGATGTGTATAATGTATGCGATGATCATGTTTTGTAATGTTTCACGACTTGCATGTCGATGAGTACACAACCGGCAGGAGACATATGGTTGTCTTTATAATTGTGTATGACCTGCGAGTCAACTTTTTATACGCCACATAATAGCTTTACTTTATCGCTAAGTAGTTAGCAATAGTTGTAGTTGCTATTCGTGGTGGAGGCAATCATGGTGGAGTGATGGAGATCATGCCGGAACGCACAAGATGGAGATCATTGCGCGAAGATTGGCTATACCATGTCACATAAAGTTATATGCATGTGATGTTTATCCTTTTATGTATCTTATTATGCTTAGATCGCGACGGTAGCATTATAAGATGATTCCTCACTTAAAGATCAAGATAAAAAATGTGTTCTCCCCAAGTATGCACCGTTGCAAAAGTTCGTCGTGTCCAAGCATCACGTGATGATCGGGTGCTATAGACTCTACACTCACATACAATGGGTGCAAGCCAGTTTTGCACACGCGGAAATACTTGGGTCTAACTTGACGAGCCTAGCATGTACAGACATGGCCTCGGAACACAAGAACCGAAAGGTTAAGCATGAGTCATATGGATGATATGATCGACACTTCGTTGTCCACCATTGAAACCACATCTCTTCTCGTGATGATCAGATTAGGTGTGGTGAATTTGGATCGTGTTCACTAAACAACTTGAGGGATGTTGAATTTAGTGGGAGTTCATCTAGTAATTTGATTAAGTTGAACTATTTATCATGAACATAGTCTAAATTGTACTTGCAAATACTGTAGATCACATGGCCAAGTCCAACTTCAACTTCAACGTTTTTGCTGAGAAAGAAAAGCTTAGAAACAATGGGTCTAACTTCACCAACTGGTTCCGCAATATAAGAATCATTCTGTCTGGCCGACAAAAGGACTATGTCCTTGAGAAAGCGTTAGGTAACCCCCTTGCTGCAACTGCGCCGGCTGATGAGAAAGCTGTCTATCATCGCGCAGAAGATGATTATGGTGTGATTAAGAGCACCATGTTGTTTGCTATGGAACCGAACTTCAAAATCGTTTTGAAAACTATCCTGCCCTTTGAGATTCTCGAAGAGTTGAAAACCATGTTTCGGACTCAGCCCGCTCGAGATATGAGATCTCCGAGAAGTTCTTTAAGCGCAAGATAGAGGAAGGGAGTTCCGTTGGTGAGCACGCCATTAAGATGTCGGGCTACACTCAACGCCTTGAGCAATCGGACTACAAGATTCCGAGGAGCTCAAGATTGACAGGGTTCTGCAATCACTCCCTCCCGGCTACAAAAGTTTTGTAGTGACTCATAATCAGATTGGTTCCATCGATACGATCACCGAGCTCTTCGCAAAGTCAAGGCTGCGAGGTGGACATCAAGAAAGATAATCATGTGTTGATGGTCAACAAGCCCTCCTTTAAGAAAGGTAAAGGTGCAAAGAAGCCCTTCAAGAAAGGTGGCGTAAGCGCTGTTCTCGCCGAGAAGAAGCTCAAGTCGGTCCTAAGCCGGACAATCGAGTGCTTCTATTGCAAGGACAAGGGTCATTGAAGGCAATCGTCCAAGTACTTAGCGGACAAGAAGGCGCACCATCAAAGGTATATTTGATATACATGTTATTGATGTTTTCCTTACTAGCCCTCGCTAGTGCCCGGGTATTTGATACCGTTCAGGTGCTAATATTTGTAACTCAAACAGGAGCTACGGAATGAGCGGCTTGCGAGGGATGAGGTGACGATCTGCGCTGGCAACGGATCAAGAGTTGATGTGATGGCCGCACGCTTCTCTTAGTTTTACCTTCGGGATTAGTTTTAAACCTTAATAAATGTTATTATGTGCTGCGTTGAGCATGAACATTATTTCTGGATCGTGTTTATTGCAAGACGGTTATTCATTTAAATCGGAGAATAATGGTTGTTCTATTTATATGAGTAACATCTTTAATGGTCATGCACCTCTTGTGAATGGTTTATTTCTTCTAAATCTCGAAAGGGATGAAACACACATCCATAACATTGAGGCTAAGAGATGCAAAGTAGATAGTGATAATACTACTTATTTGTGGCACTATCGCTCAGGTCATATTGGTGTAAAGCGCATGAAGAAACTCCATTCGATGGACTTTTGGAGTCTCTTGATTTTGAATCATTTGACACGTGCGAACCATGCCTCATGGGCAAGATGATCAAAACCCTGTTCTCCAGAATGATGGAGCGAGCAACGGACTTTTTGGAAATCATACATACCGATGTCTGCTTTCCAATGAGTGTTTCGAGCGCGCGGTGGATATCGCTATTTTCTCACTTTTACCGATGACTTAAGTAGATATGGGTATATCTATTTAATGAAACATAAATCTGAAACGTTTGAAAAGTTCAAAGAATTTCAGAATGTTGGAGAACCATCGTAACAGAAAGATTAAGTTTCTACGATCCGATCGTAAGGCGAATATTTGAGTTATGATTTTCACGCATCTCAAAGCAAGTGGAATCATTTCACAATTCACGCCACCCGAACCACAGTGCAATGGTGTGTCTGAACGCCGGAATCGAACCCTATTAGATATGGTCCGATCGATGATGTCTCTTACTGATTTGCCGTTATCATTTTGGGGTTATGCATTAGAAACCGCTGCATTCACTTTAAATAGGGCTCCATCTAAATCCGTTGAGACGACACCGTATGAACTATGGTTTGGTGCTAAACCTAAGTTGTCGCTTAAAGTTTGGGGATGCGCTTACGTCAAGAAGTTGATGCCGACAAGCTCGAACCCAAAGCGGAGAAATGCGTCTTCATAGGATACCCTAAGGAAACTATTGGGTATACCTTCTATCACGTAACCGAAGGCAAAGTGTTTGTCGAAGAACGGTTCCTTTCTTGAGAAGGAGTTTCTCTCGAAAGAAGTGAGTGGGAGGAAAGTAGAGCTAGACGAGGTTATTGAACCTTCTCTTGAATTGGAGAGTAGCGCAGACCTGAAATTGTTCCAAAGGTCACCGCACCAACAATAGAGGAAGCTAATGACAAGGATCATGAAGCTTGGACGATCTTTGCTTGAACGTCATAGTCGACAAGGTCGCGTGCCCTCCCGAGTGGTACGGCAACTCGTCTTGACTGTCTTGTTAGTAGAAGACAAGTGAACCTACGAACTATGAGGAAGAAGCGATGATGAGCCTGACGAGAAATGGCTAGAAGCCATGAAATCCGAATTGGGATCCATGAGCGAAAACCAAGTATGGACTTTGGTGGACCCTCCTAGCGACGAAAGGCCGTTGAGTGCAAATGGATCTTCAAGAAGAAAACGTCGACGGATGGTAATGTTACCGCCTATAAAGCACGGCTTGTTGCGAAAGGTTTTCGACAAGTTCAAGGTGTTGACTACGATGAGACTTTCTCTCCGTAGCGATGTTTAAGTCCATTCGATTTTATTAGCAATTGCTGCGTTTCATGATTATGAAATATGGCAAATGGATGTCAAGATCGCTTTCCTCAATGGCAACATTGATGAAGAGTTGTATATGATGCAACCCGAAGGTTTTGTCGATCCTAAGGACGCCGATAAAGTATGCAAACTTCAGCGTTCCATTTATGGATCAAGCAAGCATCTCGGAGTTGGAACCTTCGTTTTGATCAAATGATCAAGAGCTTTGGATTTGTTCCAAATTGCTACTGAAGCTTGCATCTACAAGAAAGTGAGTGGGAGCTCGGTGACGCTTACGGTACTATATGTGGATGACATATTGATTATTGGAAATGACATCAACATGCTTAACGATGTGAAGAGTTATTTGAACAAGTGTTTTTCAATGAAAGACCTAGGTGAAGCTGCTTATATATTGGGCATCAAAATCTATAGAGATAGACAAAGACGCCTGATAGCTTTAAGCGAGTACATACCTAGACAAAGTTCGAAAAGGTTCAGAATGGATAAGGCATTGAAAGGTTCAAAGGCCTATGTTGTCGTAAGATATTGAGCAAGGCTCGATGTCCATTCTGATAAATGATAGGGAAGCTATGAGCAAAGTGCCTTATGCCTCGGCCATAGGTTCCATCATGTATGCCATGTCGTACTAGACCGGATGTGTCCAATGCTCTTAGTTTGACGAGCAGATATCAAAGTGATCCAGAGGAACATCGACAGCCGTGAAGAACATCCGAGGTACCTAAATAGGACTAAAGAAATGTTCTTAGTTTATGGGGTGATGAACAGCTCATCATAAAGGTTACGTCGATGCTAGTTTCGACACAAGGATGATTCTAAATCTCGACGTGATACGTGTATATTTTGAATGGAGGAGTTGTGAGCTGGAGAAACTGCAAGCAAAGCGTGATCATGGGATCTACATGAGAAGCGAATACATGGCTGCCGCAGAAGCCAAGTAAAGGAGTTTGGATCAAACTTCATCATCGAGCTTGGCGTGGTTCCAAGTGCGTTGGACCCACTGGAGATATTGTGTGACAACACCGGCGCCATAGCACTCAAGGAACCAAGATATCATCCAAAGACCAAGCATATCAACCGCAAGTTTCATATAATCCGAGATTATATAGCAGATGGAGATCTGAAGATCAGCAAACTACATACAGATCTGAATGTCGCAGATCCATTGACTAAACCTCTTCCATGTGTAAAACATGATCAGCACCTCAGTGCCATGGGTGTGAGATTGTTGCCAAATGTAAACTAGATTATTGACTCTAGTGCAAGTGGGAGACTGTTGGAATTATGCCCTAGAGGCAATAATAAAGATGTTATTATTATAATTCTTGTTCATGATAAAGTTTATATTCCATGCTAGAATTGTATTAAGCGGAAACATTAATACTTGTGTGGTTTGTGAACAACACCGTGTCCCTAGTACGCCTCTATGGACTAGCTCATTGATCAATGATGGTTAAGGTTTCCTAACCATAGACATGAGTTGTCAATTGATAATGAGATCATATCATTGGAGAATGATATGGTGGACAGACCCAAACTAAGCGAAGCAATTAGATCGTGTCATCGTGTTCGTCTTTGCGAAGCTTTTCTTATGTCAAATATTGTATTCCTTAGACCATGAGATAATACAACTCCCTGGTATCGGAAGAAAGCTTTGAGGTCATCAAACGTCATCCTATGAGAGGGTGATTATAAAGGTGTCTCTCAGGTGATCGGAAAGTATCTGTTGGGTTGTATGTATCGAGATGGGATTTGTCCCTCCCAAGACGGAGAGATATACTTCGGGCCCACTCGGTAATCGATATCAACACCGCTTGCAAGCATATGGTTAAGGAGTTAATCACAAAGTGATATCGGATTACGGAACGAGTAAAGTACTTGCTGTGAACGAGATTGAACTAGGTATGACGATACCGACGATCGAATCTCGGGCAAGTAAAATATCGCGAGACGAAGGGAATATATATATATATGGGATTGATTGAATCCTGGCATCGTGGTTCATCCGATATGATCATCGATGAATGTGTGGGAGTCAATATGGGTGCCCAGACCCCGCTGTTGATTATTGATAGAAGATCATGTCTGCATATTCTCGAACCCGCAGGGTCACACACTTAACGTGTCTCGACGCTAGGATAGATTGGATAATTGGTTTATGAGTTTTTGTTCGGAGTCTCGGATGGTATCCGGGATATCACGAGAGGTTCCGGAATGGTCCGGAGAATAAGATTCATATAAGGCAAAGGCAGTTTTGGAGTTCGGAATTGTTCCGGGTTAATCGGTATTGTACCGGAAGCTTCTAGAACCTTCCGGAAGGGGGCCAACGTGGTCCCACCTTCCGGGAGGGGGCATGGGCCTATGAGGGAGTGTTCTGGCCGCATTGGTCCAGGGGCACAAGGCCCCATAGGGCCCAACCGATCCTAGAGAGTTTAAATCGTTTAAACTAGAGATAAGATAAGATAGGATTTCTAGATAAGGGAGAGTTTAAATTGTTTAAACTAGAGATAGGCTTGGAGGAGAGGCTAGGGCTGGCCGCCCCCCCTCTATAAATAGAGGGCTGGTGCGCCCCCTTCCTCTACACACACCTTCCTCCAACCCTAGTTGCCCTGCTGCCCTTCCACTCTCCCTCCCGACTGTTTGTAGGCGAAGCCCTGCGGCAGAAATTCTCCACCATATACACCACGCCGTCGTGTTGTAGATCCAATCCATCTCTCCACCATACTTGCTGGTCCGAGGAAGGAGGAGACGTCGAGGTGCTGCACGTGTGCATCTCACGGAGGCACCGCCACTTGTGGTGCTAGATCGGATCGGATCGCGAGGAGGAGAAGCGAGTACGACTACATCACCCACGTTCCGACGAACGTTCAACAGGCGAATCTTCAAGGGTATGAAGATCTAATCCAATCTCTCTCGTTGTTTGCATCTCCTAGATTAGATCTTGGCTTTCCCTCTGTTCGCTTCCATAGAAAATTTTGATTTACTATGCTGCGAAACCCTTCACTATCATGTATAAGGAATATATAATAACAACTTTATTATTGCCTCTCAGGGCATATTTCCTTTAGTAAACACAAAGCAGTAAAAGATTTTAGATTGTATGTAAAAGACAAGGAACGGGATCCATAGTTCACTAGAGGTGGCTCTCCTTAGATAGATAACATGCTGGGTGAACAAATTACAGCGGGGCAATTGACGAACACCGAGAAAGCAATACATGCATATACTAAACATCTTGACTCCTTTAAGACTTGATTGGGCATTACAACATAATACATAGACCGCCATCCAACTGCATCTATGACTAATAATCCACCTTCAGGTTATCATCCGAACCCCCTCCAGTATTAAGTTGCAAGCAATAGATTATTGCTTTATGAACTGCGTGTAAAGTAAACAATACGATTGTTCTATGAACAAAGGATTATTGTTTTCTCCCTAGTAGCAATAGCACATCTAGTACCTTAGAGATTTCTGTCACTTCCCCAGATTACCAGAGGCATGAACCCACTATCGAGCATAAGTATTAACTCTTTGAGTTGCTAGCATCTACTTGGCCAAGATAGCTACTAACAACGGAAAGCATGCAAGATCACAAATAACAAAGACATGATAAAATTAATAATCAATCTGAAATAGCATCTCAATATCCATCGGATCCCCGCAAACACAACACGTATGAATACAAATAGATGATCTTGATCATGAACAGAGCTCACAAGATCTAAACATGAAAGCACAAAGGAGGAGAACCAGCCATATAGCTACTACATGGATCCGTAGTCCAAGGATGAACTGCTCACGCAGCACACCGGAGGCTTGCATGGTGATGAAGAAGGCCTCCAGGGTGAATTCCCCTCTCCGGCAGGGTGCCGGGAAGAGCTTCAGATCCCTCCCGATCTAGGGATGGAGATGACAATGACTCTGACTCTTTCATGGATTTTGATCGGGCCCTTAGGGTTTTCGCCCCGAGGGCAATATATATAAGGCGGAAGGAGGCGGAGGGGTGCTGGGGCTGGCTCACCACACCTGGCGCGCGGCTGGGCCACGCGGCCAGGTGGTGTGGTGGCCCCCTGGTCCCTCTCCGTCTCGTATTCTGGCACTTGATCACTTCCGGAAAAATAGGCACTTTGGCTTTTGTCCCGTCCAATTCCGAAAATATTCATTTTCTAACTTTCCTGGAACCAAAAATAGCAGAAAACTGGCAGCTGGCACTGTGGCTCTTATTAATAGGTTAGTCCAAGAAATCATATGAAAAGTACTCCAAAGTTGGAACAAAACACAAGAAAGTGGATAAAACCAAGCATGAAACATCAAAAATTATAGATACATTTGCAATGTATCAGTATCCGTCACAATGTCTTAACTTTGGAACTTATCTAAATCCATCACGGAACATCCTTTCCATTACATTGTGCCACCCATAGTCTAAATTGAGATAAATTTTAATTTGTATCTTGTGACAAAACTAGTATCAATGTAACACTTTACAATGAACTACCTTTTAACTATTTGTCACTTATACATGATATATTCCTAGTTCTTCCAAAGCTCATAAGAATATCTTTACTATCGTCCAATGATCATCTTATGAATCATTCTGGTATGTGCTCATAACATTTAGAGCATAGGACATTCTGGATATATACATATCACGGTATAATTGATCAAAATCTTCATGTGATTTTACTCACCAAGTGTTGAAACACTTGAATCTTGATACAATCCTTTCCATGCAGCAAGAACCTTTCTTGTTGTTTCCATATTGAACCTTTCAATATCTCATATATGTATGTCTGGCACAACCATATTAGTGCCTCAATCTATCTATATAGATATTGATGCCAAATATTCCGGTTTTGCCCAAGTCTTTCATCGAAATCTTATTTTAATGAAATTCTTAACTTGTGTCAATACAAGATACATCATTTCCAATCAACAATATGTCCTCTACATAATGTATTAGAAATATGTCTCAGCGCTCCCACTTAATTTCTTGCAAATGCAAGCATCTTCATCATCTCCGATGAATTTAAACTCTTTTAACAGTTTCATCCTGGTGAAGATTCCAACTCCGCTATGCTTACTTCAACTATTGAAGTTTGCATGCCCTTTTAGCACCCTTTGAATTAACAAAACCCTTCGGACCATGTCATGTACATGTCCTAGGTAACCATTCTATTAGAAGAACCTTGTTTTGTTTATTCAACTACCATATACCAAATTATATGTAGTGGTTGCTACATTAATCCGCCAAGACTATATATCGCTATGAAAGATCAAATCTTGTCATAGTCAACTCCTTGAACATTGCCGTAAACTTCTTTCCGACATGTCGACTATTTCATAGATGTTAAACATCCATGTCTATTTCTTTATAGATCCAAACACGACCGATAGGCTTCACGCCTTTCCAGAGGGTCTTCCAAGTTTAGAAATTTGATTTCTCGTGTATGGATACTATCACGGATTCTATGACTTCTAGTCATTTTATGGAGTCAGGGCCCGTCATCGCTTCTTTGAATGTAGTCGGTTCACCATTGTCAAAACAATAACGACTTGCTTATCAAATCACACTATTTGATTCTTACCGATCCACACGGTTCAATAGGAACTCTAATCTCCGAGATCACAACCTTTGTAATCACGGGAGCCATGAGCATTGTGGCCGCCACCAGGACACTTTCCGGTGCTGCGCTACTTAGCACATATAGCTAAGGTTCAACAACCTTATCCAAGTTCTATTGTCCTCCCCCTTAACTTTTCGCGAAAAATTCCTTCTCAAGAAACTTGACGTTCCAAGTAACAAATTCTTTTGTCCTCGGTGTTATGGAGAAATTCCCAACAAATTCTTTGGGATAACCTACAAAGACGCGCTTATCCGACTTTGGTTGTAAACATTTTACTTATGCATAGCATACCAAAATTTAAGAAAAGACAATTCGGGTTTTATCCCAAACCATAACTTATATGGTGTCATTTCAACGGATCACGATGGTGCTCTTTTCAGTGTAAAAGCGGTAGTCTCTAAACCTTTAATCCTTAAAACATAATGGCAGTTTTATAAATGACACCTTTGATCTTACCATGTCAAACAAGGTTTGATTTCATCTCTCGAATATGCCATACTACTATGGTTTATTGGGAAACACAAATCATGGAACAATTCCTCAAATCTTAGGTGTTTTTGCTAAACATGTAACTCAAATATCTTCCTTTATGATCGAATCATAAACTCTTTATTTTCTTGTTACAATGATTTTCCACTTCATCTTGAAAGTGTTTGAACAATTTTCAAATGTTTCATACTTCTTCCTTATTAAGTAAATATATAGATATATTGACTTAAATTTCTGGAGAAAGCATATGAAGCAAAAAGATCCATCGCATATGGCTAGACATAATGGACTATATACATCAACATGCATAATATCCAATAAGTTAGTCATCCGTTCCTCTTTGGCCTATGAACGTAGTTTCAATTATCTCGAGAAAAGTTTTAGAAGCGTCAATTGATCAAAATCAAAAGACTCCAAAAATCCATCAACATGTTCATGTTTACTTTCCAATATAATTCAAATAGCGATGTCACTTCATAAGTAATCTTCCAATCATTTGTCTTACGACATTTTAGCAATAATGTTTATGGATGTGATTTCTCCAACTAGACTTGTAAAAGTTCAAATATGGTAATTATTTGAACAACCATTATTCTCGTAATACCGGAACAAAATAACAATTATTAAAACAAATCTTGAAGGCTAGGTTTAACGACAACGAAAAACACAATAACACTTTATTTGTTTTCGATGAACATCATCACTTATTCTTTTGCTAGTTACTTAGGCCATTGCAGTTCATGAATTGCGTTGTCCTGTATGACACTTCATACCAACCAATTTGGTATCCAATACCGGTATCCAATACCTCAGAACCACATTGTTCAACAAGCAAGGAATACAGCCATAACATGTATATCTTCTATATACCTAAGTTGGACATCTCCAACCTTTTCTTTTCTGCCAAATATTTTATAGATTCTCTTTCAACAATTCCTTTTATTTTAAAAGAATCTATCAACATCAATAGTGGTGTCATTCACATGACACATAGTACAAAGTGTATATAGTCAAATACTAATACCTTTGAACTTGCACTTTGAAGTGGATCACCATCATCAAAAGTTTGGTATTCTTTCAAAAATCCATTCTTTAGTAATCTTTTAGTGTAATATACATTTTACTTACATATTCTATTCATCCTTATCATGACAACTTGCATGATCAAGCTACTATAGCTTATAAGGAAGAATGACGAGTATAATTTTAGTTCCCGAAACCTTTTGGGAGATTCGGATGCCTAGCATCTCCATCCTTCACAAGTTCTCATACAATATGAGAACATGTATTTTGCTAAATTACACTCTATCATAATGCAACCAAAAACTTTGTTTCAGTTATCACAATATCTTTCACACATGATGGTTTCTGAAATAATTTTCAGTTCTATATAATCTTGATATTAAAACAACTTTTGAATATCAATAATCATGGAGGCAAACATGATACTTTAGATACTAACATTGGAATTCTTACTCTTGATTTAATACTACTTATTAAACTTCATGGAGTAAATAGAGTTTGCTAAAAGTTTGCAATAGGACTTATAAACTTTAAATTGACATTCAAAACAATACGATACCAGTTCGTAAAGTAAATATCTAGAATTTTATAGTTCTGTTATCTCAATTAAAACTAAGCATAAGGTAGTGAAAAGACGCCAATGACTACAACAAATTATGCAAATTCACTTCCATTTAGTTTATGAGAAATTGAGTTCGACTAATCCAAATTAGAAATGAACTCCCACTCAAAAACGACATCCCTCGTGCCTTTTTGGTGATTACATGAACCAAATCCACTACACCAAGTCCGATCATCACGTGAGTTAATGTAGCTTCAAAGGCGAGCATCTATATGGGCATCATATCAACTATATGACTCATGCTTAACCTTTCGGTCTGTGTTCCGAGGCCATGTCTGTACGTGCTAGGCTCGCCAAGTAAGAACCTTAGTACTCGCGTGTGTAAAACTGTCTTACACCCGTTGTATGAAAGCGTAGAGTCGAGTACACCCGATCATCACGTGATGTCTCGAAACACGATCCATAGAATGGTGCATACTTAAGGAAGAACACATTTTTATCTTGATATCTAAATGAGGGATCATCTTAAAATGCTACTAAAACGCCAAACTAGCAATACAAGATGCAAACATCTAATGTGTAAAGTGAGATGATATGGTCCATGCATTTGATCTCTATCATATGCATCATGGTATGATATCTATCATTCCTTTGTGTGTAAGGCCAAGGTCTATGGAACTTCCACGTTAGGTGTGTTGTAAGAATATCTATCATACATCTACTTACAACATTATCATATCATGACACTTGCCCAACAACGATCTAAACTAGACGCCTCTAATTTATCCATTGCAAGTTTTATGTGGCTTAGGGCTTTCGGAGATAGAACCGTTCTTACCTATGAACATGAACCACAATGAGGATAACCAAGTTATTAGCAACTTGTTGTAAATCAGATATTGACTATAGTAGGAGAGATAGACACTTGCCAGCCACTTATGCAAAACAAGTTGCATGTCAATCGTGGAACCGGTCTCATGTACGATGACATGTAAGGTTGGTCCGGGCCGCTTCATCCCACTATGCCACCAATATCCAAAATACATAGAAGATGCAATAACATGATCATAATCGCCCACATATAAACATATGTGTACTACCCGTGCAAAGCACTTACGCATAGATCAGGCCCTGATACCACTGTTGGGTTTGCAGCATAGAAAACAAAAAATTCCTACGATGGGAACTATACGCCAAGATCTATCTATTAGATACAAGCAACGGGTGGATATACATCCATGGAGAACTTACCCTTGAAGACAACAAAGATTTGTTAACAAGATGGAACTCGTGGATGATGTAGTCGTACACTTGTCGATCTCAAGATCGTGATGAAGTCCAGCAGGTCCGGCTCTAGCACGTCCTTCAGATCCAGCTCCAGCATGTCCAGCACCACCAAGTCCAGCACCACAAAGCAGCGATGCATCCGTGATCGCACACACGTCCGGTACCCCGACAACCTCCTTCCCTCGCTCCAGCAAAGCAGCGGAAGCAGCAACTCCTTTCCAGATAAAGCCACCAGGAACATGTATCTCGCTAATCCGAGACCATGGGGGAACAATACTAGAGGGGGAGAGAGATCCTTCACAAGGAGGTGTGAGTGTGAGGGTGTGCGAGGGGAGCCTTTTATAGGAGGAGGGGAGGGTACCCCTCCCCATGGCCGGCGCCTCAAGGGGTGACCCTTCACCTCCTCATTCATGTGGTGGTAACTCCCTCCACATAAATTTGCCCCTTCACATTCTCTTTTAAAGTCTCCACTTTAAATGCATTAAATTTCTCCAAATTTAATGCTCTCTCATTTAATAAAACTCTTTTATTAATTTTATTCAGAATTTTGTTAATTACTTTAAGTAACAAACATTCACATAAAACCCCTGCAACATTTCAATATTACATGCAGAACCAATTTCAGCAATTTCACCCGAAACAGTTTTGGTGTCTATTGAAATAATTCTAGCGCTTTCTTAAATCTTTATCTGAAACATATTTGCTCCAAATGGTGTCGGTATCCCTTAAGTGTGTCACCCTACGGTTCGCGAATAATGCAGACATGATCGAGACCCCTCTCCGATCAATAATCAGCAGCGGGACCTAGAGATCCGTACTGACTCCCACACATTCAACTATGACTTATGTGATCATGAGAACCTTTAACGCTAGTAACTAAATCCCTTTGTCTCGCGATATATTACATGTCTGAGATTCGATCATCGGTATCTCCATACCTAGTTTGATCTCGTTACCGACATGTACTCTTTTCTCGTTCTTGTGATATAACATTCTAGTGATCACATCACTTGCTTGCAAGTTATTTCAATGTGATATCACCGAGAGGGCCTAGAGTATATCTATCCGTCATCGGGATGGATAAATCCCACTCTTGATCCATGAGCCTCAACATAACACCTTCGTAGTACTGAACCCACCTTTATAGTCACCCTTTTACGGTGTGACGTTTGATGTTATCAAGATACTCTTCCGGTGTTAGCAATTAACATGATCTCATGGTCTAAGGACTAAGATTACTTCGTATGATGTTATAGCAATATAAACATAATTACTTTGATCGTAATGCTATACTTCGGATGAATGTTTATCACATCATTCCACCAATGTTGTGACCTCGTTATTAACAACATCCAATGTCCATGATCAGGACACCTTGATCATCTTGTTAATCAACGAGCTAGTTTATATGAGAGGCATTACTAGGAACTTTGTATTTTGTTTATTAAACACACATGTATTAACGTTTCCCATTAATACAATTATAGCATGCAAAATAAACATTTATCATAAACATGGAATAAGATAATAACCACTTTATTATTGCCTCTCGGGCATATTCCCTTCAGGTCGCTCCCAGTCTTTTGCTAGCCTCCATAACCAAGTATGAGTTCCACTCATGCATCCAACTCCTAAAACCAAGTTATTCCAAAGAGTCCACCATACCTACCTATTAGCATTTGCTATTCTAAGTATATTCATGTTTTTATCTACCTTCCGAATTAAACTTGTTATGAGAAAACTAGTGATTAAAGCTCTCACGAACTTGATGGCACACTTTACTTTTCTTGCCCTTAATAAACTTGAACCATTGTATCGTCTATGTTGTATATGCTTGCACTTATATGTTGGGGATTAGCAGAACCATGCTGTCATGGAGAACACTTTTAACATTGCACTTGTACTTTGTACCTAGTTGATATCATGCTCTTTTGTCTATGGATGTCGTCGGTGTGAAATGAAAGGGGAGCTTGTAAGTCCATGGAGTTATGTATGTGTGTTAGAGAAACGCTTGGGCCGCTGGTCTAATCCATGCTGTCATGGTGGGAACCTGCAGCGTAACCATAATGAGCTGTCTATGAAGCATTCTTCTTATAAAAAAGAGTCAGATATTGAGAAAAAAAGAGAAAAAGAAAAAAAGAGATATGAGAAAAGAGGAAAGAGAGAAAAAAGAACCATTTTCCCATGGTAAATAAAAACATTGCTGAGATGCTCGTTATGTGCTTGCCTTATCATTTTGATATGAGGATTCTTCCATATCATCGGGCAAGGGTACCCCGTTGGCGGTTCTCTATGATACACATGTACTTACTATGATAAGGACTTGCCAGTAACTAAACTTGAGTAGCATGAGGAGCGACCCTCGTATTCAAGGGACATGAGCGTTCCAACTTATACTTCGTCAAGCATATACACCATAGTTTGTTCACTTTAACCTTAATCACTTCAAGATGCTTATGATAGGGGCAATGAGAGCTGAAAGCTAAAAAGTACCATAGTTTTTGGAAGCTCTTTATGAAACTTGAATCCCTACTTCTTTCCATGAAGGCCTTTCTTTTACTTTTATGTTGAGTCTCCACCTTCTATCTTTATGCACCTACTTTGAGAGCATAGTGTCCATTCTTAGTTCTATGTGCATTGTCCCAAGACTTGCTGATTGATGCATAACTTTGATATTGCTTGTTTTAAACTATTTGTATCTAGTCACTCTTATGAACTTTGAAGGTGTCCTATGCATTTATATTTGCTACTCTATGAGGGACAAGCTGAATGCCACTATGCTATGTTTTCTTTATGTGAAACAAACAAACGTCTTGCAAAGCATTGTTATTCATAAATCTTTTGTTTGTGCCTTTTCATGTTACAACATAGTTGCTTTGTCTTATTGTTAGAAATTTATCTTTCATGTTATGATTGAAGTACTATGATCCCAACTATCAATGTTTTACAAATACTTTGATCAAGTTTATGATGGTGCATGCCATCTAAAAAATTATTCTTTCTTTTTATCACTTACCTACTCGAGGACGAGCAGGAGTTAAGCTTGGGGATGTTGATACGTTGCAAACGTATCCATAATTTTTGATGTTACATGCTTGGTTTTATCTACTTTCTTATGTTTTGTCCACACTTTGGAGTACTTTTCATATGATTTCTTGGACTAACCTATTAACAAGAGTCATAGTGCCAGCTGCCTGTTTTCTGCTATTTTTGGTTCCAGGAAAGTCAGAAAATGAATATTCTCGGAATTCGACGAGACAAAAGCCAAAGTTAGTTTTTCACCGAGTGGGACACGGAGCCAGAATACGAGACGGAGAGGGGCCATAGGGCCGCCACACCACCTGGTCGCGCGGCCAAGCCTGGCCCGCACCAGGGGGTGGTGTGGCCACCTAGGGCATCCCCTCGGACTCCCCTTTCGCCTATAAGATGCCTCCCATACAGAAACCCTAAGTACCCGATCAAAAATCCACGAAAGAGTCTGTAGCCGCTGTCATCTCCATCCCTAGATCGGGAGGGATCTCAAGCTCTTCCCGGCACCCTGCCGGAGGGGAGAATTCACCCTGGAGGCCATCTTCATCACCATGCAAGCATCCGGTGTGATGCGTGAGTAGTTCATCCCTGGACTACGGATCCATGTAGTAGCTAGATGGCTGGTTGTTCTCCTTTGTGCTATCATGTTTAGATCTTGTGAGCTCCGTTCATGATCAAGATCATCTATTTGTAATTCTACATGTTGTGTTTGCGGGGATCCGATGGATATTGAGATGCTATTTCAGATTGATTATTGATTCTATCATGTCTTTGTTATTTGTGATCTTGCATGCTTTCTATTGTTAGTAGCTATCTTGGCCAAGTAGATGCAAGCAACTCCAAGAGTTAGTATTTATGCTCGATAGTGGGTTCATGCCTCTAGTAATCTGGGGAAGTGACAGAAATCTCTAAGGTACTAGATGTGCTGTTGCTACTAGGAAGAAAACAACAATCCTTTGTTCATAGAACAATCGTATTGTTTACTTTACATGCAATGTGTAATGCAATTATCTGTTGCTTGCAACTTAATACTCGAGGGGGTTCGGATGATAACCTAAAGGTGGATTATTAGTCATAGATGCAGTTGGATTACGGTCTATGTATAATGTTGTAATGCCCAATCGAATCTCAAAGGAGTCAAGATGATTAGTATATGCATGTATTGCTTTCTCGATGTTTGTCAATTGCCCTGCTGTAATTTGTTTACCCAACATGTCATCTATCTTAAGGAGAGCCACCACTAGTGAACTATGGACCCCGGTCCTTTCTTTTACCATCAATCTACAACTGTTTACTGCTTTCTGTTTACTTTCTGCAAACTATTACTTTCTTCCACACAATATGTTTAATCCTTTGTTTTCAGCAAAACGGTGAGATTGACAACCTCACTGTAAGTTGGGGCAAAGTTATATGGTTGTGTTGTACAGGTTTCCACGTTGCTGCTGGCGCCGGTAGTGTGCCCTGCCAAAGTCTAGCTAGCAACACCTTGGAGGTGTTTTCTTGCTCCTACTGGATTGATAACCTTGGTTTCATAACTGAGGGAAAACTTACTGATGTGCGCATCATACCTTCCTCTTGGGGTTCCCCAACGAGCTCGTTAATACACGAGTCAACAAATACAACCGGCTTGTCCTTTGCTAAAGAAAGGATTGGGCCACTTGCTGCAATTACTATCATTGTCTTTTATTTACTCGTACTTTATTTATCTGCATTACCAAAACCCCCTAAAAATCCGTTTGCTAAGTATTTACAGAGAATTCCTGCTCCAAGCCACTCGTCAACACCTTCTGCTCCTTGTTGGGTTCGACACTCTTATGAAAAATACTGCGATACACCCCCTATACTTGTGGGTCATCAGAATGCTCTGTGCCGTCCCTCGAGCCGTAGCTCCCCTCTCGAGCGGCCAGGCATGGATCCACGTAGGGTCCACCAACCTAGAGGGCGTCGCGCACGGTGAGGGCATCCGACCGTCAGGCCCGGCCCTGAGCCTGTGAAGGAAGTGCGACCGCACATGCCCCTGATCGTTAGGGGGCCCATCTAGAAACATAAAAGCCCAGTAGGAAGCAGGCCAACAACTTAGATGAAACACAACGCAACTTTTTTTGCTAAGGAAGAACGATTTGACCGAGCATGCATGGATAGGAATGCCTCCCTCGACCCCCGTCTTCTCGCCCCCTCGTCGCTGCGCTGTACTCAATTCTAAATCATGCCGAGGATATGGTCTTGCTCTGCCGTTGCGGTTTGGACGGAATTAATGGAGCAGAGTTCACGATTTGCTGGCTTCAAACAATTTCCTCCTCAATCTGCACCGGTTAGTACAATTCCCTTCCTATACATCACCCATAGGTTTTACTTGTTCATGTGCATACAATGTGCTCTAACCTTATTCCATTTGTCCTGTTTATAAGAAACTTTCAGAGAGAAATATGGTGGAAGAAGAGAGCAGGGGATTGGCGGCCGGGTTGTACGGCGCTCGGCGCCCGGGGGCAAGGGGATTCCAGGCCGGTAGTGGTAAGCAGCACGAAATATTAAAAAAACCTATAGCTAATTGTGTATGGGGGCCCTGATTTTTGTCATGCATCGGGCCCTTAAATTGTCAGGGTCGGCCCTGCCGACCGGCATGGACTAGACCTCCTCGACGCCCAGATGCAACACGCGGGAGAGGCCCCGGTACCCAGCACGAGGCCTTCCTCCTAACCACCACACCACGAGCCGAGAGGCACTAGATACCCGCCACCCCCTTCACCGGCGGCGACCGATTTGTACGGGGGTAGCCTCAGGGGGAGGGGAGAAGCGTCCTCTGTCGATAGTTAATTTTCCCTCTATAGGAAATCTTTAACTACTCTATCCTGCTAGTACTACCATGATCGGATCCTGCGCAGCTCTTCTTCGTAAACTTTGAGAAAAAACATGGCGCCTTAGAGCATCTCCAGCAGCGGTGGCAAAATGGCTCTACGCTAAAAAACCCGTTGTTTTACAGCGTGGGAGCGTTCGCACGCCCCTCTAGCAGGTGCGGAAAAAATACACGCGCGCTGTAAATTTTCCCGCACACAGGCCGCTACGCTATTGCAAGCGCTAGATTTGTTGCGCCGCTTGCAGCGCGCACTATAAACAGAGCCCCGCGCACGCAACCAACCGAATGCACAATTCGTTCCCCTTCCGCCCGATTCACCGCCTACAGCATGCCCGCGCCGCCGCTCCACTGACGACGAGATACCGCCCGGCCGCTCAAGCTCGGGGTACGCTGAGATACGAACCGGCGACGAGCGCATCGGCCTTGGCACGTTCGAGACGGCGCACGAGGCTTGGGCGCCCGCGCAACTCCATGAAATTCCACAACGTGCGGACATGGCATTTTACGCTTTCGGTGGAGGCCACGCAAAACAATTTTAGTGCGTTAAGATATAGTCACTGCTGAGATGCTCATATGTTCAACCGACGGTTTTTATATGAGTGTGTGTGCTTTATGCGTAGATTTCAGTGTCGCCAACATGAACAACTAGGTGAAACCATGGAAAGTGAAAGTGGAACTCCAATGTTTTTACTTACTTCTCTAGATTGGACCGGGGAAAAAAGGTACAAATTGCCGAATTGGGTAGTCAATTTTTGTCTAACTCAGATGTAGTAGTTCAGTCGACTTTATTTTTCTCAAAGAACAACTAGTGTTGAGCTGCGGTCATTTTCGCGGAATCGACTACTTTTCATGCCAAGACGAGAAGAAAAACAAAATCATGCCCGGACGGCTTATTCCAATCGGTGCAATAGAAAACACGAAGGCTCAAAAAATTAAAAAATAGAAAGGTATCCATCATTCATCATTCATAAAGTTGTGTGGTCTTTTGAAGTTGAAGCTTGGATGAGCGAAAAGAAATGCATAATATATACTGGACCAGATGATAGAGATAGCTACCTAGCTCCTCCACTGAGACGAAGCCACTACACAAGATAGTGTACATATATGCCTCTCCATGATATAGAAAAATAACCGCTATTTTATAAAAAGAATATGCCAAAGAACGTACGTGCCGCTGCATCCGCCAACAGAGCCGTATTCACGTCGTCATCGAGCAACCGGAGAACAGCCGTAGGCCGGAGGCTCCACACCACACGAATCACCCATCATCGATCACTTTTCCCTTTTCATTTCTTGGTATTTTCTAAATACCAGAACGGCTTGGTCGCTTCTGGGGAAATTTAAGCCATGGTCTCCGTCAACAGAACCAGTGACGACCGTCCTCGAGGTGAGGTGACAAGGTCTTGGTCTCTTGGACGAGACAATTTAAAAGTTGGAATTTCCTGGAGAAAGAAGCACCTTTTGCTGTACTCGCCCGTCCTACAACTAAATTTCATCACTATTTTTTTTTTCATTTTATCACATTGAAGTACAAAACGCCTTGTTAGTTTTCACCTTCATTTACGACATTTTTTATGCTATATCGTCAACTATTGTTCATACATCATTATGTATATTTCACCAAAAGGGTTTACTCAGCTCGTATAGTGTTTAATATAGATATTTCGACTATCAAATTGGTTGAGCTAGCATCATCTAGTAATATATGATTTGCAAGTTTTGTAGCCACCGTGCATCAGCATCTACGACATCATTCTCACTCAGATTGCCTACTAGGAGGCCATGTCGGACAGTCAGAAGTATTGACTACGTATTTGTGTTGGACTAGGACTCCTATAGTCCGTTTGTCTAAACCCTAGGCCAGTTGGTTCATGTACTATATAAACTTGATCAAATCAACAAAAGCAATTATTCTCTCTAAATATCACAGTATCAGATTGCCTCTCCATGATATAGAAAAATAACCGCTATTTTATAATATTTTTTATGCCAAAGAATGTACGTGCCGCTGCATCCGCCAACAGAGCCGTATTCACGTCGTCATCGAGCAAGCGGAAAACAGCCGTATGAGGCTCCTAACCACACGAATCACCCATCATGGATCTCCTTTCCTTTTTCTTTTGGTATCTTCTGAATACCAGAACGGCTTGGTCGCTTCTGGGGAAATTTAAGCCATGGTCTCCGTCAACAGAGCCAGTGACGACCGTCCTCGATCGAGGTGACAAGGTCTTGGAGGAGACAATTTAAAAGTTGGATTTTTCTTGTACTAGAACGAAAGTCATTTTGCGGTACTCGCCCGTCTTAGTCTAAGCACAGTGAAGGGTATCATAATTAGTATCATGTATTTTATATCGGCAAAAATCGATGTGGCATAACAATTAATAAAAAAATAGATGGTTAGAGTACCATAGGTAGATACCGTATCATAGCACGTAAAACTAGAAATTCTAATGCAAGTAAATCCTATACACAAGTTTATAATGAGATTCTATAAATCATTAAATATAATACTACTATGATATTATTACATGATACTATGCACAATATATAATATGCATGATATATGATACCCGCAATGACCGGCCTTAGAGCATCTCTAGCAGTGTCCGTAAATAGCTCAAAACCGTAAAATAACCGCCGTTTATCGGTACCCCGAAAAAATCGCGCGCCGATCAGTGCCCGTAAACACCCCCGACCCGAAAAAAGTTTTACGGGGCGCGCTAAATATCGTCCACAGAACCGAGCATATCTAGTTTCCGCGGCCGAACCGAGCGCCAACCCTCACTCCTATTCTTTCTTGGCGGGACGGAAGTTTCCTCCACCTCTCTTCCCGCTTCCGCTTCGCCACCACCATCGATCTATCTCACCCGCCGCTCCCCTCCCTCACCTCCATGCGGAATCAACGCCATGGAGCCCGCACAGCTCCCGCCGGTAGCTATTGAGGTCCCGCACCCGCAGTAGTCGTCCCCCGTCGCTCCGACAGTCCACGCGGGATCGCCGGCCGCTGCCGCGTCGGCCATCAAGAGGAGGAAGCGCGCGGACGGGTAGGCCATCCCGCCGGCCACCGCTCTCGTGACCGGCGGTGCTCACGCCACGCCTTTCTCCGCCCCGGCACCTAAGCCCAAGAAGGTGCCCGCCCCGCGGAAGAAGCCCACGCGGAAGACGGCGGCGGCGAGCGGCGACAAGAACCATTCCCGCCCCGTTCCTCCGCAGCATGCCCCGCCATTGGCCGGGATTGCCTCTCCGGAAGCCCCCGCGATTGGCACCCACAACTCGTTCGGCCAATTTCCATCAAGGTACGAAGAGGGATCTGCCCCATTCTCATCATTCGAGCAATTACTCAATGATAGCGAGGTGTGTATCACCGAGCCACCACTCGCTGCATATGATTTGGATGGAGATGATGATGAGGTAAAGGACGGCGAAGAGGATGCATTGGAAGAGGTTGATCAAGCCGCCTATGATAAGGCGAAAGAAAAGAAGAGGAGGACAATGAACTACACCGAGATCGAGGACACTTGCTTGTGCCAGGCATGGTCGGATGTGTCACTTGATGTTGTCCATGGCAATGACAAAACCGAGAAGCGTTATTGGATTAGAATTGAAGATAGATTTTTGAGAGTCATGCCTTGTGTAGCAAACCCGGTGACCCACACCTATCGTTCACTACAAGTCCGGTGGGATGTGATCAAAGCTACTTATAGCCGATGGAGTGGAGCGCTCGAGCAAATCCAGGAAAATCCTCCAAGTGGTGTGAGCATTGACCAATATGTGAGTGCATCTATCTTGCATTTCTAGTTGTGATCAAGGCTATATAGACATGATCTAACCTACATTCTATTAACTTGTAGGAAAACCTAGCAATGGAAAATTACAAGATGATGTCGGCCTCCAAAGGAAAGCCATTTGTGCTCCAACATTGTTGGAAGTTGCTTGAACATATGGAGAAGTGAAAGTTGAGGGATCAAAAAATAAAACCAAAAAGGGAGCTTTGCTTCAATTGGATGATAACGATGATGAGGGAGGGAGAAATGGAGGGAGGCCAGGAGGAGCCAAGAAGGCAAAAGAGTGGATCAAGATTGGGAGAGAAGTTATGGACATGGCATCGAAGATTGATGAAATGGTGAAGTCCAAGGAAACAATGATGACAAAGACATTAGAAACAAAGATGATCATGAAAGAGAAGAAGAATGAGATGAAGCAAGCAAGGTGGCAATCGGTTCGTGACTTAGAGGAGATAAAGATAGCACTTGAGGAGAAAAAAGCCAATGCCGAGATCCTAGCCGAGGAGAATAGGATCATGATGATGGATCCGAGCTTGATGGATGCTATCAGAAAAGAGTGGTGGGACATTCGTAGAGCCAAGATCTTAGCAATGAGGAAGCAAGTCATGGAAGATGCTGCCGCTTCAATGCATGGTTCTTCGTTGGCTACGGCAAGGGCTGTTGCTACCGGAGAGCCCATCAACGATGGCGTTAGGGCATGAGCTTGACCTGCGTATGTTGTTTGTCATGTATTTTTAGTTTAGATTTTATGTGATGATTGCCCTACAAACTGTTGAAATTGATGTCTTTTGTTGTCGAAACTGTCGAAACAATGTTTACGGTTTACGGGGACTGCTCAGCGTCCCGTACTCCGACATTTACGGTTTGGGCACCACTAGAGATGCTCTTAAAATCTTTGTTCTTGTTTCCATGTGGAATGTGAACGGCCTTTGAAATGACCTGCCGCATCATGCACCACCAAAAATCGTTTCACAAGGAAAGCAATATTGCAACATCTCCGTGCTATATTTTCTTCTGCAGGTGCATAACAGAAGAAGAATATTCCGACTTAAAAAAACGAGCAGCCGTAACTGAAATCTCGTTTTTAGAATAACAGAATAGTTGAACTTTGAGGTATCTCCACCGGCCCGATCCAACCCACCCGGGCACGTCCGAACGCGTCCGCGCGGACGTGCATGGCGTGCGCGGTCTTCCAGCGGCATGACTCATCTGGATCAACGTATTCGGCTCGATCCATCGACACACCTAATTTGCGTGACCATTGCGTCGCCCCGGACACGGGCGGATCGCGGGCGTGTCCTCTCCCGCACGCGCTACTGGCCCACCCGCCAGCGTCCGTAGCGAGTCAGAGACAACCGCGACACCGATTCAGATGCAACCGCGGCAACGATTCAGAGGCGCGGGCGGCAGACTGAACGGTGGCACTGAGTCAGATGCAACCACGGCAGCCTTCGTCATCAATGACGACGGGACGGGCCGTTGCCCGAGTTCCCGTGTCGACATTGATGGCGAAGGCACGACAACCTGCGCGCGCTCCCACCGGCCGGGGCTACTTAAGTTGCCCCCTGCGATCGTCGGTGCCGCACACCCCGCCTACTCTCGCCATCGTCGGAGCCACTTAGCAACTAGCCGCCACACCCATCGCCACCACCACCGCCCCCGCCAGCGATGAATAAGTCGGGGTGGTTCAAGAAGTCGAAGAACGACCACGAAGCCGGCGGATCCGGCTCGAGCGATCGGCGCCGTCAGGGGAGCGGCATGTCGGCCTTCCTTTGGGGGGTCCTGCCACCGCTGCCCCTGGCGCAGGACTTCGTCGACGCCCCTGCCGCGCGCCGGGAGGAGCAGGAGCCAGCCCACGGCCGCCGCTACTTCCATGTGGCGGAGTGCGAGCGGCGGTGGAGGGAGGGGAGAGGAATCGCCCACCATGATGTCTCCCTCCTCATGGGTTGGCACCTCAACCAGGAGTGGGTGCCGGTGCCACCCGCGCTGAAGGAGGGCATGCCGCTCGAGGAGGAGATCGCCCGCCGCATCCGCCAGCTCCCGCCGGCCTTCCGCTACGCCCGCGCTTACCACAACAAGACCTTCTAGAAGAAGTTCCTGGAGTGGGAGCACACGGTGCACCGCCTTAGCACCTACCACGGCGAGTTTGACCCGTGGGGCCCCTGTGACCTCTCCGCCATCGAGGCCGCCTCTGACGGCGCCGTCAACCACTCCGATGGCGACCTCAGCGGCGACAACGACGACATCGACATCGTCGTCAAGGAGGAGGAGGAGGAGGAAGAGGGGTCGTCCTCCGCATTCGCCGCGCCGCACCTGCCCGGAGTACCAGGAGGTCCTGGCGCGGGGCTATGACGAGGACGTCTTCCTCGAGAAGGCCATCGTGGCCAGCGCGAGGGAGAAGGACCGGATGTAGGACGACTACTAGGAGGTCGTCCAGCTTACCCGCCTGGTGGCGCAGGTCAACACGGGGCAGCCGCTGCCACTGCCACCCTCACCGCAGCCGCTACGTGGGTGGGCTGCTCCGCCCGCGTCGGAGTGGTATGCCCCACCCGCGCCGGGGTGGTACGCTCTGCTCGCTCCGGCAAAAACGGACGCGTGGCCGGCGTGGCCAGGCCAGGTGATCGACCACCCAACACCTCCCGCACTCGCGCCGGCACCAGCTCCGGGTCTGCCGCCGCCACACCTCTGGACGTCGCCGGAGTACATCGACCTCGATCCATAGATGGACGGGCGGCGATGGCGACGGCGGCGACGGGGAGATCGTCAGTAGCTAGGGCTAGGGCGAGTTTTTTTTTCCTTTTGTATGTTTTTAAGTGTAATATATTTTGTATAATTATGTATGAACTTTGCCAGTTTATTTTATGCGCGAATCGTGTCGGTTTAAATTAAAAAAATAACGTGGCACTGATGGTCAGACGTGAACATTTGGATCACGCTGCTGGGTGTTTGGCCGGACAGGCCGGACCACCACCCCAAAACGACCGCGGGCCAACTCAAAATGATAAAAACGGACCGTTTCAATCATCCATTTGGATCGGCCCGATGAAGATGCTCTCTATTTTGGGTAGGACACGTGCGGTACACAGAATTTCGGACCATTTAAGGGCTATATGGCCTACCGGTACCTCCTTATGCACGGCAAAATTCGTCAAAGGAAAGCACACGTTTGGGATTCGCGCTAAAACTGCCTGCCAACCACATCATACCGGACGTGGTGATCTTGATAACCAGCCTTAAATACACTGATAGTCTCTGTATTTGTGCGAGTGGCTCGATTTAGTTCCCGTATTCGTAATTTGTAGAATTTTACACACAAACTTGCAATCTGACTAAATTTAGTTCTAAACCAGGTTTGGCGTCGAACTTGTGCTGGCGTGAATCCCACTCGCAAGAGAGCAACTCCCCAAAAACTTGCACTTAGGCCCTCCCGTCCCGTGTGAGTCTGTTACATCAATGGAAGCTCTGCTTTTGGTTGCTCTTCTCACTCGACCAGCACCAACATCAATGTGCTATATGCACGGGGATAACTTGGGTAGGATCTAATCTTAGATAGGATCTATAAGATCAATCTTCTTGAGAAGGAAAAACATTTGTACTATGTACGTAACCCCACTGCGGCTTCTATTGGACATACACTAATTATTGGGAATATACCCTAAAGTTAATCATATATGATGATATTCTGCAATGTATTTATAAAATTATTAAGTTGTCCCTAGCATAAACATCTGATATGTATCACTATATTCGTGATTCAGTTGTGAAACTATATATTCATGATTGTTCATACTAGATTATTCGTGGTCATTGAGGTTGTGCTGGACACACAACTTACACCAATATGCAAGTCGGCTGATGACACGGTTCCACTTGTCATGGTCATGGTGATGATATTCTGACTTACACGAATTCGGCTAAAAAGTTTAGCGAGTCGAACTGACACACAATTGAGATGCAACGAGCATGTTGTCATTTGCAGTCTCAAACAATGGAATCCTTTGATCTGAGGTGATCGCATGATTCGAGTTGTGGATCGTCAACTTAGGTTCTATCAAACGTTACTCCGTAAATGGACAGTTATAAAGATAGATTTCAGGTTGGTTGTGAAGCAAGCTGCGTGACGTGGATTACCGAGATGGAATTTGCCGCTCCGTAATGGAGAGATATTCTCTGGACCCTCTCATGTGATATGATTCGAAAGCATGGCCATACGCTACTCAGTTAAGTGTTAACTAAGGAGTCGGACTAAGTGTTAGTCTAGTGAATGACATATCAAGGAACGAGAAGAAAGTTAAGCTATTAAAGGGATGACAACTATTTGCCTATAACTTAACAAGTATATTTTGAGGCAAAGAGACTTAGATAAAAATCATATTGAAGGTTCGTTTTCTGACTTTACGGTATTTAGGAGTTGTCACGTCTTACTAGAAGCCATTACCATCTATCGACTTGAGACCAAGTGTTCATGGGAGTGAGTTGAACTCAAAGCCATGACGGGATACTTGGACGTGTAGCCCATGTCGTGTCCAGGTTTACGTGAATCTATATGGTCACACACTTAAGAGAAAGGAACCCATATGGATTAGATCCATATGGAGATTGGGATACGGCCTAAATGGGCCTCAAGCGTTGAGCCTAGTTAGAAGTGTATATAAGTGGAGTGACAAAGAATAGTCCCTGGCCTAGCCATCACTTTCTTCATCCTATTTCGGGCTAGACAGGATCTAGCAATCCTCTGCCCGGAGTTCCTTCTTGTACGTGTGGATACCGTGGAGGCGTTACACGTGTGGCGCTGGAGACATAGGAGCTCGTGGGGATCTGGTGAAAGAGTTCGTGGGATCCGGAGGAGCTATACGTGGGATCGTTCGGCACTACTTCGACACGCTACATCAAGTTCCGCATCTGCGTATCTAGTGGTAATCTCGTGGAGTATTACCTGACTTAGATCTTGGATGCACCGCGTAGGGAAAAAGTTTTGTTTATCTCTGCGTGACCCAACACTAATAAGAGAAACTAAAAGATAAAATTAAAGATGTGAATAATGTAAAATAATTCTTATGTAAAGGTGACACTATTCACCATAGACTCCTCGAAACAGTCTTTTCGCGTTGCTATATTAATATAGCAACCACACGATATAGTCAATGATACAAGGTCTCTACTGAACGAGAAGAGCATAAACATGCCCAAAACAAAAAGAAAGAAAGAAAAAGAAACAAATGATGATCATGGCAGATCAACGAACGAAGGTGACCCGCAACCGTTGCGTCCTCCGAAATAGTCCCTCCACGCTCCTAGTGCCCCGAAGCTCTGAGTACCAAACAACACCTTCAATAAGGAATGCGACGTCAAATGACATTGTTGTCCGAACCAGTCCACTGGTCCTAGGGTTTATCCTGGTACTCAAGAGGAAGTGGTGTGGTGCCACCGGCACCTTTCAGGAAGGAAGTGTGAGACCCGTAGGCGTCACAACATCGGTACCGAACAAACCTGCTGGGATTTCACTCGGATTCCAACCTCGACCCCTAATGATCCAGTGCACACCACCCCACGCTCCGACCACCAGCAAATGCCACCACGGTCTCGAAGTCATCATTGTCGCCTCATCATGAACACTAGTGCCTGGCCTGGAAGACGGAGGCATTCACCATCGCTAGAATCGAGGGACGGGAGCACCACAGCCTCATGGGAGGGACCATCATGCACCACCGACAGCGGTAGTCGACCGGACAGAGCAAGAGCACACCATGCCCGGTCATGCCCAAATCAAACCTGTAAAGCCACCACCACCCCGCTGCAACAGACAGGCAGCTGTGTCTCTGTCCGCCTGCACTATAATGGCATACCTGCCATCTGTAGAGAGCCGTGCAGCCGTGGACACCCAGGCCCGCCCAAGCCCAGATCGGGCCTGAGGGGCGCATATCTACGACATGGAGGCAGCCATGGCGCCTCAACCAGCAACCTCGTGTCGCCCCGCAGTACAACCGCCGCACCAGCCTCACCCCACCGCTGTCACTGCGAGCCGGGCCATGTACGCCCAAGGAGCAGCACCACCGAGACGAGATCCCCGACCCTCTCGTGTTCTGTCGTGCGGGTGAAGGACATCAGACGCCACCGGCGCCGACCGGGCTTCGCCCTGCAGCAAAGGGGGAAGGAGGAGGGGAGGGGTTGTGCCGCAGGGAGGCGGTGTGTCACCGTCTCCCTCGAGAGGGCGAGAGGAATGCGAGGGGCTCAGGTTTTTTTTCTTCATGATAGACTTTTATCATTTCTGTTTCTCTATCTATATACATTGAATTTTGAGCTGAAATTTTTGGAAGTCGTAGATAGAGTTTCTAGGTGTATTGTATACAAGTTTTAGATTTTTTTTGTAATTTTTAGAAAATGTTTTCTATTAGTTGATCCTAGGATCTCACGTAATGCACCAATCCTATACAAGTCTCCTCGTATATGCGCTGCAGGGAAAAAGCATTCTACGAAATAGAACCCTCCCGAAAATACATGATTTTTTCGATCCAAAAGTCTAGAAAGAAAAAGGTTGGACCATGCAATTGGTCTGAAATGAAAAAGATGAACAAGGAGAGGTGGTAAGTGAGGATTCTCGAAGCTAGCATAGTAGCTTAGCCGCCATAAGAGGGAGGCGTTACCTGGTGCCGCCTACCCACAGGCACAGCATGAGCTTTTGGCCGATCGAGTGGATTTGGCGGAGAGGTTAGTGTCATGCGGCCGTGTCAAACATCCATACGCCCACCGGCCACCGCCTCCTCCCTCCCTATCCCCGTCAGGCCGTCAACGCCAGCATCCATGGTGCGGCAGCAGCGCCCCTTGCTTTAGGCTAACTAGATGGCAACTCGTCAATAATAAGAACCGTTAAGACCAAGGCATCTTCTTGGTCTACTTATTCAGGCACACATAGTCTAGCTAAAAAGATCCTTTTGGCCAAGGGAGCTGAAACGCAGTGGTTGAACTGGTATATGGACCTGAACCTGATGGCTCGACTTGCTCCGATGAACACTTTTTTTCAGTGGAAAGCAGGCCGTAGCTGAACTGTTTATTCTTTCTTTTCGGAAAAGAACTGCTTCCCAGGCCCAACAGGATCTAGGCCCAAACTGCTCAGTTGACATGGGTTTAGGTGCATGGCCATACAATCCATAACCTATATATAGGATGCAAACTGACATCAAATAAGAACATCACAAGCCCCTAACAGCAGCAAAATATTGGATATTTCTTCGCGGCAGCAAGCACAGAGTTCCAGCAATACGCTAGGTTGCTCTTTGTTGTTACCGTTACGGATGCAGATTTGGTAACGTCTCAAAACTGCTAGCCACAACACTGCCTGTTAGACTATCAGGAGGAAACTGAATGGCAATGATATCCCTGTGCAGAATAGTTCAGATAGAATCACCACAATCCCAGTTCATTCCATCGTCGGTAGGTAGACACGGTGGAAATCGCTCTGGCTCAGTGTCCTCCGGCAGGTAGGGCACTTGCTCTGAGCCACGATGGAGGCCCTGATGCAGTGCTGGCAGAAGATGTGGCCGCAGATTGTCGATGACGCATCGACCAGCTCGTTCATGCAGACTGGACAGCTGAACTTTGGTTCCTTTGGGACCTCCTTCACAGGTGCAGAGGGTGTCTGCATCACCATAGGCAAAAGTGTTAAAACGGGACTTAGGTAGCTGGTAAGTACTCAATCTGTTTCAAATTATAAGACGTTTCGGGCAGGCTATAATTTGAAACAGAGCGAGTACTATGTTACGGTATTGCAAAAGTATAGGCAAGAGCCCACCATGTTTATTACGGGGTTGTAGTTGGATAATCTCGAACGGCGATGTGTAGAATTCATCCCTAGAGATAGCTGTGTGTTCACATGCTCATCAGGAGCTTCCCCTAGAAAGAAGGCAACACAAACTAAGTTAATAACAGTGATGAAATGAGACCTGCAAGACAAACTAGAAACTATACAGGGCCACTACATAGTTAGGCCTGTGCTTTCTTGTTATGCCCATCTCTGAAATAAGCATTAAAATCTTGTGTGTGTGAGTTCTGGTGTTGCGGAACTATGCTACTCTTTTGGCTGTTTGGATTTATTAATTTAAAGTCGGGGCTCCTCTCGACCCTTTCGTCTTACAAGGCAAACTAGGAAATACAAGAAATATACAAATGTGTAGAGCATAAAGCTTTAAGACAGAATAATATATGCGATATAATTTGGAAATGATATACATGGATACTGACACATGCTGTGAGGCTGAACATTATGGTATCACTTTCTAATTAATAGCAAGTAATACAAAAAATAAATTAAGAGTCTGAAGGAATATAATTCCAATTTCTGATAATGGATCTTCCAGGCAAACCTTTTACTTAGGGCTCTTTAATAAACCACTGAGTGGATTGCTTTTCTTTGAACATGCGAGCTCGACTCTCAAAAATGTGGTGTTGAATTTTGTGCATTATGGTGCTGGCTATTTGATTTCTAGGCTAGAGGCCCTATAGCATGCCTATAGAAGGATTTCAAGTTAAGTACAAATTCCGAAAGGAAACGAGCACAGTCTCAAAAAAAAAAATTCTCCATCGGGCAGCAAGGTACCTGTGTTGGCATTCCATGGAACACAGTCTGCAATGGGTTTGAAAGCACCCGTGTAATGTGTGACATAAGACATTCCAGAATTTTCACTTGTGCCTTGCATGATACCAGGTGTCGGAGCTGTCGTCCTATGGCCCGGGAAAGTTGCAATCTCCCTTGACATCTCTAGGTTTCGTTGATGTTGTGCATTCGGAGCATGCAAGAACTTAATAGCATACTGCAAGTGTGGCTCAATAGGTCCCCGCATCATACTGTAGTAGTCATTCTGCCCAAACAGCCACAAATATCAACGGCTTAAATGATGAAGCAGTAATATGCATTTTTGCTCCAAATGGGTTTGATTGCTAGAAAAGCAATGCTACAAAATAAGAAGGAAAGAGAGCAGCACCTTGTTTGGGAATTTCCTAAACAAGATTTCCTCAAGCCGCCTCGCTAGTTCTGGCAGCCTACTTCGCCAGTCAAACGATATTTGCATCCTTCCTATGTAGTCGTATCTGTCAATTCAAGAACAAGATATCAAACAAAAATAAACCATTCCCTTACTTCAAATCAGATTTTGAACAACAGGTTTGACATTATATGCGGGCCCTTGTAAACTTCAAGGAAGTTCAACGACTTTGATACTGTACAAGTGTATATATGATCGCCTCTGGAATCTTGGGAATGAAATAACGCAGTAATAAACTTGATAGTACTGTTGTTTAGAGTGCACAATTAAACGATTTTACTCTACACAGTGTATATTAATGGACTCAACTTTATCTGTATTCGTTTGTATCTAGTTAAATAATTGGGCTAGATAAATTCGTATCTAGAAAAAGCTGAGGCTATTAATATGGACCGGAGGGAGTACTAGTAAGTTTCGTAGCTGGTACTAAGTAAGTTTCTATTCAGTTCAACTGGTGCAGATAAAAACAATGAGCACTTACATCTTCTCGCGAAAGCTGCTTCGCATCAGAAAGAAGTGGACATCGCGGCCTGCGGCGAGGCCCACAGCATCGGGAATCTGCTGATGCGGCGGCGGCGGCATCCCGCCGCCAGCGCCAACGCCGCTGCCCGGATCCATCCGTACGTGCCGCCTGCCTGCCCCGACAGGCACAGCCCTTTCACAGCGAAGGTTTACAGAAGAACAGCGAGCTGAGCACCACCAAACGGGGCAAGGACTAGTGAGTGAGGAGGAGGGCGTGTGAATCCAGAGGCGGAGACCGTACGGCGGCGAGAAGCGGCCGGGGAAGAGGGTAAGCGAGGGTTTGGGACTTGAGGCGGGACGGAGGGGGAAGAAGGGGGAGGAAACTTACCAAGGGCGGTCTATTTCCCGAAAACCTTGCCACAGCGGCGCTGGCTAGGGCGGAAACGGATCGGACGAGGGGTAGAGTCTTTTCCAAATCTGTTTTCATATTTTTAAAACGAATACGAATATGGATACGAATATAGATATTGTCGAATATAAATACGGAGCATATATTACTTGAATATGGATCGGATGTTCTTTCAATTTGTAACGGATATGAATAACGAAATAATAGACCTATCTCTCATGGTGAATCATATGTATAACGATGGAAAGATAAATATATTTAGGGATATTTACCACTTCTATTTTCTTGTTCGTCTGGATATTTATCACTTCCATTATTTTTATTTATAAAATAAATCTAGATATTTACCACTTTCATTTTCTTGTTCGTCCGGATTCGAATATTACCATGACCATATTTAATGTTCTGAATACAAATATCAGGTAATTCGGAGTATCACTACCAGTCCCCTGCTGGTGCATTGTTTGAATAAAGGATTTTAAAAGGATGTTTAATAAGAATTTATACTAAGTTTTTCCCACAGCTTAAAACACTCGTCGCCTTTTCCCTCCTCTGGATATCATAGACTCATGATAACTCACACCGAGTGTTTTCGTCGAGGCAACCTCTTTGATCTCTACTACGCCGACAACCTCACACTAGTGGGACCGAAAAACGCTTACAGGTGGGACCATGAGACGCAGACATTAGTAAAAGTAAATCGCTCACAAGTGGGACCATGAGACTATTTGCTCACAGTGGGACCGTAAGCCGCTTACAAGTGGGACCATGAGATGAGTTGATGATAGTGGGACCCTGAGATATGGTGAGACACACACCATCGCATCTAAATCTAAAGGCTCTAGTGAATTCACTTAAATGTCACAATGAACAATGCATTGATCATTACATCGAAGAAAAGGACTAATCTTAATTCTGGAACTCAAGATCAAACCGTACTTTACCAATTTCATAGTTTTTTACAACAAAATTATTACCACTAGATAGTAATATTAATCTATCCTAATTCTTCTTTTGCTTGGAGAGCCCTATCGCACTACGTCACCGATGCGCTTCTTGCTGGTCGCGGCACTTCCATCCTTGGAGGAGGGGGGAAAACAACACCCACCTCGGCGGAGGGTGCTAGAACTCCTCATGCTCGTTGTAGTATTCGTCATTTTTGTGGTCCTCCTCCTCGTCATCACCGTCCAGTCGGAGTCGCCAAAGCACGCCTCCTCCTTGTCATTATTGCCAACCCAGTCAGAGTCGCCAAAGCACGCCTCCTCCGCCACCAAATTGGCCTTCGCCGCTTCTACCTTCTGGGCCTCCCTCCGCGCTTCACGCCGCTCCTCTACCGCCTCCTCCAGGGGCATCGGCCTCGATGCTGTCGTCGCTGGGGGCGCCGTACTCGACATTTTCGTCATCGTCGTCCTCCTCCTCCTCCTTATACTCCTTGTTGTGTCGATCCCACTAGGGGCACCACCTAGGCGAGTGGTCATCGCTAACGTCATCGATGTATGACAACCGACAAGGATCAAAATGCATGGATGGAGTAGGAGTCGAGAGAGGGTTTTCAAAGAACCTTTTTTATGGTGAGAGTAGATACAATGTTTTACCTCGAATCAGGCTTTCACCCTGATACATTAATATAGCAAACATACATACAATATAAGAGATCGGAACCAAAGAAGTGCTGGGGCAATAGAAAAAACATGCGCAAAGGAAAAGAAACGAAAATAGCAGTGAAGTAACTAAACAATGATAATCCGCTGCTGCGCCCTCCAACTATGTCCCGCCATGCTCCGAGCACCTCGAAGCACCTCATACCAAGCAGCACCCTGAAAGAAGGAGGCACCTTCAACACATCGCTGCTGCCCGGACCAGCGCGCTGGGCCTAGGGTTTCCCCGGCACTTAGGGTAAAGAGGAACGGGAATCACCACGACTCCCTCCAAGAAGGAATGACGCCACTCGAATGCGGCACCGCGGCGGTGTCAGACATACCGACAAGGATTTCTCCTGATCCCCTCCCAAACCCTGGGCGCAACTGGGCACCACCACCAATCGCACTACCAACGAGCATGCTCCCACCACGCTCTCGAATGCACCATTTTCATTCCTTCGTGAACCTTCGTGTGCAGCCTTCAAGACAGAGACCCGGCTTCGCTAGACGAGGGACATCAACAGCGCAAGCATGCGAGAGGGAACAACCTCCACCACCAAGCGGCGATAGTCGACCGGACAAGGCAGACAAGGGCACACCAGGCCTGGGCGGGTCCGGCTGGGCCCTGATCGGGCCTGTAAAGCCCCTGCTGGCCTGCTGCAACAAGCACGCCTGCCGTGTCGCCCTCCCATGTACTAGCATCTACCGCCCCCATCTCCGGGGGGCTGGGCAACCACCAGCATGCCTCCCCACCCAGGCCTATATGGGGCCCGTGGGGCCAAGATCTAGGCCGAGAATGCACCGCCAGCGTCAACCACCAGGCCGCGCCACCCCGCCACAGGAAAGCCGGTGCCGCCTCACCTCCTTCCACCCAGTAGGGCGCTGGGCCGCCTTCTTCCGAGGAGCACCTCCGCCGGTGAGGAGGCCCCACCCACCCTTTGACGCCGAGGAGGCATGCCGCCGCCGAGCCGCGACGAACTTAAGCGCACAGCCTTCGGCGCGGGGGTTGATGGGGGCGGGTGGTTCGAGGGTGGGAGTCGGCGCCTCGTCTCCCTCGAGGGGGCGAGAGATCCGAGTCGTTACCTTCACTCTCCTGTCTCTCGGAAACCTCCAGTTGGCCTTTACCTACCAGAGAGAGGGGGGAGCCGTAGATATAATGTTTTAGAGAGATAAAGTCAACTGATGCGCCTCAACGCATTTCGGGGAGAACCTGCGATGGGATGGGCATATATTGACGTAGTAGACAATTTACCGAATTAAATCAGAGTAAAAAAAATGTAGAAGGCAATTCCGGAGATTGGTGTGCATTGCTTTTAATTTTACAATTGCACTACTTTTAATTTTACAATTGATATGATTTGACATGACAATGGCCAAACATAGTTGTGCAACCCCTAAAGTCTTTCGGTCTCTTGCATGCACTGGCCGGCTAGTAGGAACGCGAGCGTTCAATAGCCAGGGGAGCTGAAACCCAGTGGTTGAACACTTGAACTGGTATAAGGACCTAGTGGCTCGACTTGCTCTGATGAACACTTTTTCCAGTGGAAAGCATGTAGCTGAACTGTTTTTTCTTTGTTTCGAGGGAAGAACTGTTTTCTAGGCCCAACAGGATCTAGGCCCAAACGGTCCAGTTGACTTGGATTTAGGTGCATGGCCCAAACGGTCCACGATCGACTGACATCATATCAGAACATTATACAAGGCCCCTAACAGCAGCAAAATAATGGATACTGGGCTCCTATATCGTATTAGATACCACGAGCGAGCACACGAGTTTTCGCGCACACTCTTACTTTTTTTTAAGTTCTTTCAATACACGAATAGTGCGTACACGATTAATTGGTGGAGTGTTGTTAGCACTGGGCCCAATCTTATTATTAGAATATAAATGGATATTTCTAGGTTAAAAATAAATAAATGTTTATTTCCTTTCTCTAAGCACATGATTTCTCTAACCAATAAATTAACACATGAAGGATCGGTGATACAAAATTCATAAACAAATATGGCCATGTAGTAAATTTTGCAAATTGAGAAGAAGAAGAAAAAAGAGAGTTGGGAAGAAGGAAATGATAGCTCAACCCGGGGTGGATTCTGCACTGATCATATTCACAAGAACTTCTACTCAGGAGGTCTGCTTGTTGCTCTCAAGTTGAAGGAGAAGAGAGAGCTGAGAGTGGAGGAGAGGAGCAGATGACAGGGATGGACGACCTGAGAAGGAAGCGCCTTTTCTTGTCTCTAAGCAAATGCGGGCCAAAAGGTTTATGCGGAGTAACTCGCCCAGGCATCTCCCTCTCCCACGCAGTGCTGCCCCAGAGTCGATGTCCCCACGCCTCCTCTGCAGGCTCAACTCCACGCCAAAGACCCTGTCACGAGATGCATCTCCAAGCCCCCCGCTTGACCAATGTCTCCTGCAGCGCCTTATCACTGTCGGATCGTCCTCCTGCGCGACACCTCTGCCTGGAGCAACAATTCCGTGCACCCCTCCTCGCGAATGGCCGCACGGTGGTTGAGATGAGGCCAGGGGAGGGGGGTCTAACTGAGTTACGAATGAGCTGGCTTAGTGTGGTAGCAGTCGGAGAATCGTAGGCGACAGCCGGAGACCCTAGAGCGGAGCTCTCGAGGAAGACGAATAGGGAGCGTTAACTCCACCGAAAATCGCTTTAGAGCATGGGCTCCATGGAGCCCCTTTTTGAATTTTTTTACATTCATCAAATGTTTTAGAAAAAATACCTACAAGCCAAAAGTACGAAATACACTTATGCAAAAAATTAAAGAAAAATACCTTATATTTCAGGCGCCATAAAATAGACAAATATGACAAATTTTGGAAAAGGATGCCCATTCAAAATTGCAATTTTTTTCATTTTAGGAGACCAAAATACAAAGTATTTTCACATAAGATCTTTTAGGCGTGTATTATAAATGATTGCCTGTATCCTGATATTTTTACTGAAGTTTTTAAAAATTTTAAATTTGAAATTTTCAAGAAAAAAATTCTCCATGAAGCCTGTCCGGGCCCACACTCCATAGACACAAGATATGCATGTGTCCTTGTTGCTCATGCATGTGACCAAACTTAAGCTATAGTATAATTTCTTCACGCACGAGTCACACAGTAGCAAGCACAGAGTTCCAGCAATACACTTAAGGTACTCTTTGGCGCTACAGAATACAGATGCATACCAACCGCAGCATTGCCTGTTAGACTGTCAGGGGGAAACTGAATGCTAATGATATCCCTGTTCAGATAGAATCTACACAATCCCAGTTCATTCCATCGTCGGTAGGTAGACACGGTGGAAGTCATTCAGGCTCAGCGTCCTCCGGCAGGTAGGGCACTTGCTCTGAGCCAGGATGGAGGCTCCGATGCAGTACTGGCAGAAGATGTGGCCGCAGATTGTCGATGACGCATCGACCAACTCATTCATGCAGACTGGGCAACTGAACTTTGGTTCCTTTGGGACGTCCTCAGCAGGTGCAGAGGGTGCCTGCATCACCATAGGCTCAAGTGTTAAAACGAGACTAACTACTATTTTATGGTATTGGAAAATTTTAGGCGAGAGCCCAAAATGTTTATTACAGGATTGTTGTTGGATACTCTCGAGCGAAGATGTGTAGAATTCATCCCCAGAGATAGCAGTGTGTTCACATGCTCATCAGGAGCTTCCCCTAGAAAGAAGTTAGCACAAACTAAGTTAATAACAGGGAAATGGGACCTGCAAGGCAAGCTAGAAACTATGCAGGGCCACTACACGGTAGTCCTCATTTGGTTGCGTAAGGCCTGTGCTTTCTTGTTATCCCCATGTCTGAAATAAGGTTTCAAATCTTGTGTGTATGTGTTTTGGTGTTGTGGAACTATGCTACTCTTTTGGCTGTTTGGATTTATTAATTTAAAGCCAGGCTCCTCTCGACACATGCTGTGAGGCTGAACATTGTGGCATCCCATTTCTAATTGGTAGTGAGTCATAAAAAAAAGAAATTGAGAGCCTTGCGTGATACCAGGTGTCGGCATTATCGTCCCATAGCCCAGGGAAGATGCACCCTGACTTGACCTTTCTAGGTTTCGTTGACGTTGTGTGTTCTGAGCACTCAAGAACTTAATAGCATACTGCAAGGGTGGCTCCATTGGTCCCTGAAACATATTGCAGTAGTCACTCTGCCCAAACAACGAAAAATATCAACAGCTTAAATGATGAAGCAGTAACATTTACTTTTGCTCCAAATGGATTTGATTGCTAGAAGAATCAATGCTACAAAAGAAGGAAAGCGAGCAGCACCTTGTTTGGGAATTTTCTAAATAAGATTTCCTCGAGGCGCCTCGCTAGTTCTGGCAGCCTCCGTCGCCAGTCAGCCGACGATTGTTTCCTTCCTATATACTCCAATCTGTCAATCCAAGAGCAAGGTATGAACTTTAAAAAATTCCCTTGCTTCATATCAGATTCGGAACATCAGGTTCAACAATCGACACTCTATGCAGTGCCGGCCCTGGGCCTGTGCAGCCGGTGCGGTGGCACAGGGCCTCCGATTGGTAGGGGTCCCACCCAGGCGCACATGCATGCATGTTAGATCAGGGAAGGAAATTGATCAACCGATTCAGCTCACCCATTCAGGGCTACGCACGCACAAATGTATCAAACCGATCAAACGAAGAAGAGTTCTATGCTCGTCAAATCTATTTCTCCTCTTTTGGTTTCCACCGCCGATGCTGGGCGCCCTCTCCCCTTAAGTAATGGAAGTTGATTTTTCTAGTCTCTCTATTTAGAAATAACTGATTTGAATTTGTCTAGATTCGCATGTATCTAGACGTATTTTAGTGTATAGATATATGTGAATCTAGACAAATGCAAGTCAATTATTTTTGGACGGAAAGTATAAATATAACATATATTGAACCAAAAAAAATACCTGTTTTGAGGTAATTAATGGAGGAGTTGATTTTCCTATAAATTCTTCCTCGCTCAGTAGAATTCTCGGCTTCTCTAGGTGCCTTTTTAAAAAAACTATTTGAGTATTTTTGTTCAATATAAATATTATAGATGATTTTGTTCAATACACAAAGTGGAATATGCAAACACCTCTATAATTTCTTATGCACAGGGCCCAAAAAAAAATCTTGCACCGGGGGTCTGGCATGTCAGGGCCGGCCCTGACTCTATGTATGTATATTCTGGGAACTGAGAGGTGGAATCAACTGCACCCACAAAGTTCCAAAACTTATATGCGAGCCCTTGGAAACTTCATGGAAGTTGACGACTTTGATACTAGTGTATACATTTTTTGCTTCGAACCTAGTGATAGTGTATAGTACATGATCACCTCTCGAATCTTGGGATTGAAGTAAGTGAGTCTCTGTTCAGTCCAACTGGAGCAGATAAAATCGATGAGCACTACTTACATCTTGTCGCGGGTAGCGTTGCGCAGCACAACGAACTGGGGGTCGGCCGCTGCGGCGAGGCCCACATCATCAAGCATCTGCTCATGCAGCAGCGGGGCGCCGCCAACGCCGCTGCCACGATCCATCTGTGCCGCCTGCCTGCCCCCCAACAGGTGCGCCAAGCCAGTTGTGGCCCCCTTTCACAGGGAAGCTTTTTCCAGAAGAGCAGCGCGGCGGAGCACCCCAGAAGCGAGACTCGAGCTACTGACGAGGAGGAGGGCGTGTGAATACGGAGGCGGAGACCGTACGGTGGCCGGAGAAGAGGCGAGTGAGGGTTGGGACTAGAGGCGGGGGAACTGGGGAAGGAATGCAGGAGGAAAGGTAGGGGAGGAGACTTGACCATTGACCAAGGGCGGCCCCTGCGAGGAAAATCTTTGGAGTTGCCTGCCGCACGCGGTGCACTGCTGCGTGTGCATTGTTAATTTCATCACACGGTAAAGGTTCGAGTGAGACAGCTAATTGTGTGCACCGGTTTCAGATTCAAAGATGATTTTTTTTTAGCAGTCATGAATTTCATTACTACAAGGAGCAAAGCACGCGTGAATACTAAATGACAGACCAGAATAAATTGAGTATCCTAAATTTGTGGATTCTAAGAGATCGAGAAATTTAAAGCAATCCCCTTAGAGTTTCGTGTAACCACCGAAGCCAGAGGCCGCTGACCAGATCCAGTTCCACCAAGATACATGCCAGAAGAGACGCCAAGTCGCTATCAATACAAGATCCAAAAAAGCACCATTGTTAACAAAGCTTTGTGAGTTGTGCAATAAAGTTGGATATGACAAACGCCTATGATAAGGTTGAATGGTGCTATCTACATGTTGTTATGGAAAAGTTAGGCTTTGTAACTCATTGGATTAATTTAGGGACGTTGCTTAAACTGATGTGTGCATGCAGTTCTTGTCGATGCATTCATTCCCTAGTTTTAAAGAATAAAAAGACAAATCAGCTATGTCACCTTGAATTAAAGGCAGAAACTCGAATATGTAAAAAACTTTATAGCTTAAATGGTTTATCTCAAATGGTTTATCGGATTGAAAATCCGTTTTCACCGTTAGATACTCGTGACGAGATATTCGAAATTAGATCCCACGTTGATATGTTCTGACGATGTTTTTTTCGAGTCTAAAAGTTATCCGCTTCGTGACACGTGAGTTATCCAGAGTTTATCCACCGTATAAAACATGTTGTGTGCAGACTTTTACATGGATACACGAAAAGTACCAGACGACCGTTCTGAAAATTACATAACTCCGCGACAGCTTGCACGAGTGCTTCGCGTGCATGTTTTGGCTAAATAACCTGAATTTTTTTCCCAAAAGGTACCCACCAGTAACATTGAAGTTATCTAGGCTTCACCATATAAGTTACTCACCATACAACATGTAAGTTATCTACGATAAAAAATTTTACCCACAGATAGAATATAAAATTTATTTGGTGGGTAACTTATATGTTACATGCGGATAACTTACATACTATGCCATGAATAACTCATGTGTTAGAGCGGGGTAATTTTAACTTTTTTACCCAAAAGTTATACATCAGTAACACGAGAGAAATCCAAGCTTAAGCATGTAAGTTACTCACCGCAATAACATGTAACCTATCTAGCACTACAAAAATTTACCCACAAATAAATATAAAAGTTATTCTACCTACTCGGTTTTGTCGTCCGTCGCTGCTCTCGTGGCGTATAAACGACTCAACCTCGAAAGGCTACCGTGTCAAATGATATAATAAATGTAGTTTTATGTCCCACCTATCCACCACCCTAAGTCATAGAACAATGTAACACGCAACCAGTAGTCTAGCAGCTCGGCTTCATCGCCGTCGTCTCTACCGTGGCGTACGAATGACGAAGCCTCGAAGACCGAGCATTCATCGCTCGTTGATGCGCTAACATCTAGGCTACCGCGTTCCAATTAAATTTGCTCAACACATATCCGAGAACGTCTCTATCCCGTCTACATGGTGGATAACTTATGTGTTACAAGATGGATAACTTATATATTATGGCATGGATAACTCACTTGTTAGAGCTGGCTAACTTTTTGGTCCGAAAATATTTTCATCGAAACATATCAATACGGGATTTAGTTTTGAAGATCTCGTCGTGACTAGTCCAATTATGAAAACGGATCCTAAATCAGACAAACGGTTCAAGCTACAAAACATTTTAAATTTTTGATTTGATACTAAGCTGGCTTTGATTCATTTTGTCTGCAATTAGGAGGGAATCATGAGGAAGTCTAGATCGTACGCTCGCAATTGGACGGCTGCTGTGCGCCTCTGGAAGGACGCCCACTGGCTAGATTTACCGTAATTTAGTGATGCAATGTGTGGAGACCGTGTGTCCTTGGTTCTGTTATTAGCATATTTCAAACTTTCACGGGTATAAGACAGTGAGATCCTGTATCTCCTATCTTTTTATTCTTTGTGCCCAAGGACTCAAAACCTTATTGAGGTATAGTAGGCAAGCCCATCTTTCTCGAGTGATTAGAGTTGGTATTCATGCTCCAAGGGTATCACATTTGTTTTTATTGAGGCTAACTACCGCAGGGAAGACCCCCACAACCTTTTATTTAAAATATAACCAAAATTGTTATGTACAAACAGGGAAGTAAAAACAAAAGAGGCAGAAAAAACTATACTAGGGTATTTACAACAGATTGTCAATCCAAGATGTAAGAGCCGTAACTGTATTCTTTTTAACTCTATGCTTTAGAAGTGACACATCATTGACAAACCCGGACTTCCAAGACTTTAAGGATGGCCTAACTCCCTTGAAAATTTTACCATTTCTCTGTTTCCATATGTTCCAGCAGGCAAGGATAGTAATCTCGAGAAATATGGTATCATATTTGTTGTTCACCAACGATTGTCTAGTATTTGCTTATGCATCGATCAGTGGGGGCAAAAAGATTGCATGTCATTCAATAAACACATCAGTAAGGTTCTGGTCAATTAGTGAAAAAAGATAAATCAACAGTGTTTTCGGTGGAAACTACATGACTAATATGGAACAAGGTGTCCATATGAGTTTGGGAATCCCTTATCCCCTTATCCCCTCCTCCTCCCGTGCTACAGTACCCTCAGCTGCCGTCGTGTGCTCCGGGCCAATCTGAAGCCAAATTCGTCGGCGTCACCGGCAGAGGGATGCGGAGGAGCGGCGTCGGATCCCCCCATGTATATATTAGGGTTAGATTTTGGCCTGGTGCCGACGTTTGGCTTTATGCCGTGAGGTGGGCGACGCGCTCTTTGGGCCAGAGCCGCCGTTGGCGGCCTCTCCTCCTCCTTATCGTCGGTGTTGCGGCGCTGCTGGGGTGGTGGAGGACCGACTGTGCCTCCAATAAGGTCCTTCCCCGGTGGAGCTCTGCTGGATGGGGGACTTCTCCTTCTTCGGTCGGCCATGGTGGCGAGGGAAGATTTGGGGATTCCCTATGCAGGAGAGTTGCACGCCCTTCTGCTCCTTGCTTCCAGGCATTCCCAGACGGCGCCGGGGAGCTGGACGTTTCTTTCTCGATGGGAGACTTTCTCTTAAAGTAGGAAGGGACGGCCGGGAGCGTTTCAATAAAGTGTGGTTGTGCCCTTCTCCAGTCTGAGAAAGATGAAACTGTGATGCGACTCCTGGCCGGCCGTGGCGGCGAGGAGGAGTGGTGTTACGTGCTGCTGGTGCTTGTCGGAGCTTCCCCCTTGGACGGCCGTGGTGGCGAGGGAGGGGTAAGCGACGGCGTACTGGCCTTTGCTTCGACTGGATGGATTGGGCTTTGGACTCTTCCTGGGGTTGTTCTTCTTCGCCTTCTTGCTCCCGCCCGTGGCAGGTGTGGTGAGTTTGGAGGGCCTGCAATCTCTTTCAACTCCGGTGAAGATTCCTCTGCTGCAGATCTGTTTTGCTCTTCATACTCTCTTCTTCCTCTGGTGGTCGCCGTGGTGGCGGATATTGGAGGGTTGATTGGATAAACAACAGTGTCTTGCAACAGTGGAGTTGGGAAGCAATCTTCTGGAGCATCACCTCGGCGGCGGGTAACAGCCGTCCGACATCCAAGACCAGAACATGGCCTATCCTGAAGCCGGCGAAGGGTCCCGACATTTACTCAACCTCCTCGATGAGGCCCCCTTCGAGGTTGGCTGCCGCATTCTTCATCCTCGCGGAAGCAAGTGGTTTCATCCCCGCTTCTGTGATTGACGACGGTATGTATGACCTCCGGCTCGTCGGTGGAGAAAGAGAAGGATCGGTTTTTAGTTTTTCATCTTTTAGTGAGGTCTTTTCTGCATATATCAAGGACCTATGTTATCTCCTTTTATCTTTTGAGGTCCTTTGTAATATCTTGTACCTCCACCGCTTGGTTTAATGTATGCTTCCAGTCCCTTCGGGGATCACTCCTTTTCAAAAAAATATGAGTTTAGGAATTAATCTAGATGCATCGGGAATGAAGAGGTGGCCTTCTAGAAGTCACTTCAATACCGTGGCCCATCGACATCACTGACCCACGTCTAGGCGCGGCTGTAACCCACCAAGTGATCTTTGTGAGCGTTGAAGATCTCCACGAGCTCCCTAAGGACCCACAGAGAATTCGCATTGAGAAAAACGTTGTCGTGGATTCTTGCCATCACCGCCCTCACTTTAGCCAGCCCACTCAAGTAACTGCGCACCGTGACCCTCCACTACGGCAATAGCATCTGTTAGGGAGTCAACGTGAATTTAGTCCTCGAGGCCTGGGAAATGTTTTGGTGGTTTGGCGGAGGTGGTTTCGTCTTCGGCTAGGCAGGACGCGGTCTTGGGGTCGGCGTGGTTGTTGGAGCGATGTCTCCGATTTTTCGCTTCCGTCTGTTTGCGTTGAGCTGTGGTGTCGATCCGTGTGGAGCGCAGCCTCGGGACTGGCGTGTGATGTTGTGTTGTATCGATTTTTCGGCCAGTTTTCTTATAAACGGCCAACTATTTTCTACTATATCAATGATAGGCAAAGCTTTTTGCCTCGTTTAAAAAAAAAAACAAAATTAGTCCTTGAGGACCAAGGAGTGCCAACCACACTTGCATGATGGAAGGAAGAATTAAGACTCGCAAGGGTTAAGAAGAAACAAGAAGAGACTAGAGCAAAATATATCACCCGACAGGGCCTCAGCTAACGCGTGCAGCCGGTTTTTGAGTTTCTCTTCGCATTCCATGGCAGCAGTGTGACGCTTCTCCTCACGCTCCCAGGCCTTGGCCTTGACCTGGTCGAGTGCCACATGAGACTCCTCCTCGAGAGCCTTAAGCTTCTTCTCCAAATCATCGGCTCGGCGTTGGGCATCGTCCCTCTCAGCTGCAATAGCAACATTACAGTGAGACAGAACTCCACACACCTACTGAACAAAAAGGGATGCGAAGCTGAATTTACCTTGGAGTTGGTCGCGCTCAGACTCGAGCTGGACAAATCGTCGGCCCATCTCCATTATAGAACGCATGAATGGTTGCGAGTACTTTAAAAATCAGCAAAGCCCTAAAGAAAAGTTAAGTCTATACTCAGCTACGATTAACTGAACATAGACTCTGGGCTACTCGGGCACGGTACACCCGACAAAACGCAAGGGATGTGTGAAACTTACGTGTTTGCCCGGGGTCTGTGGTGGATCCTCAAGAGTTATCAACAAGATGAACTCATTGTTTTTCTTAGTCTGAGGAGTGATGGGGGCGCCAGCATCACCTTTCGGACTCATCGTCTCATACGGTTTCATCGCCAACTCTGTGGTCTTCTTTTTCAAACTCGTCAACTTCGTTGCGAGAGGCTGATGAGTCCCTACAAAATCAAAATTACTCAACTATATGCTTATGGCAGAAAGATCACCAAAAATTATGCATCGAAGGTACTTACGCGTTGATGTTGGTCGTGGGCACCCATTCCACTCCTAGATTTGGAGTTTTGGCGTTTGTCACTGGAGCAACACACCGCAGAGGCACTACCTTCAAAGGTCCCTCAGCCACCAGTGGGGATGAGGCACTGGAGTCGGCGGTTTCCCTAGGTTCTTCTGAGGCACAACCACACTTGCACATGCTGATGTCGGCTGTTTCATCCTCAGAGTGGGCTGCAGGGATCATCGACTTCGAGTCATCCACTTCCTCATTTTCAGGCGCCATGTTCCCTTCCTGTAGTGGGGGATAACACATAAGGTGCTCATGATTGTACAATCAAAGAGATGATCAACTGTCACAATCACCAGAATAAAATGACAAGTCAAAGGAAACTAGAGACATAAATTTATGTTGGGAAGCTCATTGAAACCATAAGGGGCGACTGGAGGTTCTCCCGGGAATGGGTCTTCAGTCATCAACATGGTGAGGGACTTGGCGAGTTTCTCCATATCATTGTTGGAGATCTCCTCCTTCAGGACTCGGGTCGGATCCAAGGCACCCGAGTACTCCCACATGGGGTGGGACCTAGCCTAGAGCGACCGGATCCGACATCGAAGGAAGGTGGAGAGGATCTGGACCCCTAATACTTCTTTCCCAACTATCCTTCGAAGATCGGAGATCCGAGAAATGAGTCTAGTGACTTCATCCACCTCAGTAGTCAATATCTTCTGGCTCCAGGATTTCTTCTTTGTCACAGCTACCTCAGCCGAGAACGGCGGGAGCCCGTGTTCCTGATGAGGGACCGATTCATCAAGGATGTAGAATCATTTATTCCTCCAGCCCTGGATGGATTCAACGATCTTGAAGTCGAAGTACTCGATGTTCGTGAGAACAGAGATCCCAAAGCCTCCAACATCGTAGACTCCTTCTCTTCTCGCTTGTCTCTTCAAAAACTAGAGAGGCTTCCACATGCCCCAGTTATGGTGGATGCCTAGGAAGCACTCGCAGAGGGTAACAGAACAAACAATGTGGAGAATGGAGTTAGTCATAAGATGGTGAAGTTGGACGCTGTAGGCAAAGAGCAGCACACGGTGGGCAGAGATGCACAATACACGGAGGATAAAGGACATGGAGATTACCCACCATCCAACAGCTGGGCATAGGATCACCTCGTTGTTGGGGATCCATACCTTCGTGGCGCTCTCTAACACCAGCCCGGACTTCCTCAACGAGTTGAGGTCCCTCAAAGTGAAGGAAGATTTCCCCCAATCGTCAGCTTTCCTCTTCAGTGCGGCGATGCTCGAGGTGGAACCTGCTCCCTTCGACTTTACCATGGATGCGAGATGGAGCTTTAGCCTAAGCCTAAATGGGCACGCAAGAACTTGGACTTCTGAGCGGTAATGGTGATGCATGCTAGGAAGAAGAAGAGTGGCGGCATAGGGATGAAGGGGAGATCGTGCAGTCCCGTTTCCCTGTTTCTTATAATGACATCACGTCTACTCAACGCCATCCAATTAATTTCATCATTGCATGGAGCAAATCCATGATGACGAGTGGCATAGTGGGGAGCAAACCATCGTGCCCCCATTAACTCCTCCCATGTGAAAATCGAGGAGACTACGATCGTGCACTGGTTTTCACGCATCGTGAGGTCAAATCAAGCTCAACCGTCGCGCATGCCAGTCAGTATTCACTATGGGGACCGTGTGACCCGTCCTATCAGTTTCTTGGAGAAGCACTTGAGTACATCCTGACGTCATCCACTTCAAGCTACTTTTCAGGTCCTCCAAAGGAGTCGACAACGATTACTCAGGCCAGCAGACGCATGAACCGAGTCAAGTATCTCCTCAGATGAAAACTACGCTCGGTGATGTACGAGTCCATGCTCAGCTACAAGTAGCCGAACATAGCCTCGAGAGCTACTCCCAACAGGATATCTGTCTGTGCATCCGATGAAAATGGCTACATCACTTAATATTATAAAACAACGAGCCTATGCACAACTACAAGTAGCCGAACACAGCCTCGGGGGCTACTGTCACTAGGAGCGCTGGTCGCACACCCGATAACTTGTCAATTGTGTCGACTTTGTCCGTAGGGTCGAATCTTGACTCCCGGTCGTGTACCACACAAGTGATATAAGGTCGAAAGCGTGAGACAACGTCTCTTTGACTCTCCAGATATGCATTTGCTACGAAAACATATCTAGGTGTAGCGTCTACGATGTGAAGGTAAGACGTGTAGATCTAATCTACCGGGATGGAAATCACATACACTATGCTCTACCAGAAGATTCTCGTGCCTATGGTGTGAAAAAAATCCTGACGTATGCGTTGGATACTGATGGCCCAAAATATCGAGCTCGTTGGGGAACCCCAAGAGGAAGGTATGATGAGCATATCAGTAAGTTTTCCCTCAGTTATGAAACCAAGGTTATCAATCTAGTAGGAACAAGGAAACACCTCCAAGGTGTTCCTAGCTGGACTTTGACAGGGCGCACTACCGGCGCCAGCAGCAACATGGAAACCTGCACAACACAACCACGGAACTTTGCCCCCAACTTACAGTGAGGTTATCAATCTCACCGGTTTTGCTGAAAACAAAGGATTAAACGTATTGTGTGGAAAAAAGTAATAGTTTGCAGAAAGTAAATAGAAAGCGGTAAACAATTGTAGACTGATGATAAAAGAAAGGACCGGGGTCCATTGTTCACTAGTGGTGGCTCTCCTTAAGATAGATGACATGTTGGGTGAACAAATTACAGCGGGGCAATTGACAAACATCGAGAAAGCAATCATGCATATACTACTCATCTTGACTCCTTTGAGATTTGATTGGGCATTACAACATTATACATAGACCGTAATCCAACTGCATCTATGACTAATAATCCACCTTCAGGTTATCATCCGAACCCCCTCCAGTATTAAGTTGCAAGTAACAGATAATTGCATTACGCATTGCATGTAAAGTAAACAATACGATTGTTCTATGAACAAAGGATTGTTGTTTTGTCCCTAGTAGCAACAACACATCTAGTACCTTAGAGATTTCTGTCACTTCCCCAGATTACTAGAGGCATGAACCCACTATCGAGCAGAAATACTAACTCTTAGAGTGATGTCTACGCACTTCTATTCTTGTAGACAGTTGTTGGGCCTCCAAGTGCAGAGGTTTGTAGAATAGCAGCAAGTTTTCCCTTAAGTGGATCACCCAAGGTTTATCGAACTCAAGGAGGAACTGGTCAAAGATATCCCCTCTCAAGCAACCCTGCAATCAAGATACAAGAAGTCTCTTGTGTCCCCAACACACCCAATACACTTGTCAGGTGTATATGTGCACTAGTTCGACGAAGAGATAGTGAAATACAAGTGGTATAGATAATTATAAGTGGTAACGGTGATATAAAATAGCTTGATGGCGTGGAAAAGACTAAAGTAAAACTGAAATAAAGATAGAAGCAAGCAAACATGTAATAGATCTAATAGCAAACGGTGTTTCGGTGCTTAGAAACAAGGCCTAGGATCATACTTTCACTAGTGAACACTCTCATATAAATATATTCTTCTTTATGATATTACGCTGAACTACTCTCCGGTTGGACACTCTAATCCATGGTAGGGCTATAACAACACTCCTCAAAGTTCGCTTTACCCATCTAGATAACCCCACACTGTCACCTAGAGCGCTAGATGGATCCAACAAACACCACAATTTCATAAATACATCCAACTCTAAATATAACTCATAACAAGTATTTGAAATCTCTAGCCTAAGTGCCAGGATGGTGTGCACACTGTCAACTTCACACACATAGGGAGAGCAGAGATCTATTAAAGCACTTGAGTAGCAACGTAGATCTATAGATTACAAGCTCACGATCTCAATAAGATCATGCATAGAGAGAGAGATGAACACATAGCTACCGTTAGAACCCTTAGCCTCGAGAGAGAACTACTCCCTCCTCATCATGGGAATCAGCCACGACGATGGAGATGGTGGTGGAGATCGATGGAGATGGCTCCGAGGGCACTTCCCCGTCCCCGCAGGGTGCCGGAACAGAGACTTTCTGTCCCCTGAATCTCCCCTTCGGTGGCGGCGGCGCTGTGGAACTTTTCGTGGCTGGAGGCTAGATGATTTAGGATTTCTGTATCGGGAGGAATATATAGGCGAAGGGGCGAGGTCGGTGGCCAGCCAGGGGGCCCACACCATGCCCTGGCACGGCCTGGGGGGACCCGTGCCTAGGGGTGGTTTGGCCACCCCGTGGGCCCCCTTCGTCTCTCCTTCTGGCTCCGTGAATCTTCCGGAAAAATAATAACTAATACATAAAAAATGTATCTACTTTCCCGAACACTTTTGCTATTGTTTATCCTCTAAACTTGTGTGATTTGGATGCAACTAATGCGGACTAACGCTGTTTTCAGCAGAATTGCCTTGGTGTCTACTTTTTGTGTAGAAAACCAACTATCATGAAAAATCTCAGAAAATATGCCAAAAATCCTATTTCACCCGAAGACTCCAGGAGCCAGAATACGAGATAGAGAAGAGCCAGGGGGTGGCCACACCACCCTCTTGCAGGCAGCCAGCCAGGCCAGGTGGTGTGGGCCCCCCAGGCACCCCCTCGGCCTCTCTCTTCGCCTATAAGGAGCCTCCTGACCTAAAAACTTCGGGGGGTTCGATGTTTTTCCAGAAGGAGTTCCGCTCCGCCACCACCAGATTCCACGAAACAGCACCAGAAACTCCGTTCTGGCACCCTGCTGGGACGGGGAATTGGAGGAGATCATCGCCATCATCATCACCATCGCTTCTCCATCGACCATCCATGTTTCCCCCATCTATGAGTGAGTAATCCCCCGTTGTAGGCTATGGGGATGGTAGGGATTGGATGAGATCGTTCATGTAATGGCATTAGATTATTAGGGCATGGTGCCTAGTATCTTTTATTAGTGCTTTATGACTTTGTTGCGACTTGTTGTGCTTAATGCTTGTCACTAGGGCCCGAGTGCCATGATTTCAGATCTGAACATGTTATTGATTCATTATGATAGTATTGTTTTTGGTCTTATCTGCAAGTTGTATACACACGTTGTTGTTCAGAACCAAAGGCCCCGAAGTGACAGAAATCAGGATAACCGGAGGGAATGGCTATGATGTGAGGATCACATGTGTTCATGGAGTGTTAATGCTTTGCTCCGGTGCTCTATTAAAAGGAGCACCTTAATTACCAGTAGTTCCCTTGAGGCCCCGCTGTAAACGGGCTAGCAGGACAAAAGATGTTGTGCAAATTCTCATTGCGAGCACGTATGACTATATATGGAACACATGCCTAGGATTGTCTAGTACTTGGATGCTTTATCTTATTTATCTGCAATTGCCCTATGTTCTGATTGCTATGTGAATTGTCTTGTCCATGCAACGCCCGTCCATCCATCCCTATGCCTACCGCACTCGAATCCTACTGTTTACTGCTTTTGTGACTACTATCTTTACTTTACTACTGCCGCTACTTTGCTATTCCTACTACAAAACTATTGCTACTGATAAACTACTGTGAGCAAGATTGTTTCCAAGTGCAGCTGAATTGACAACTCAGTTGTTAAGGCTTATAAATATTCTTTGGCTCCCCTTGTGTCGAATCAATAAATTGGGTTTCACTTCCCTCGAAAATACTGCGATACACCCCCTATACTTGTGGGTTATCAAGACTATTTTCCGCACCGTTCTTAGGAGCATAGCTTTATTTATCAACTTCACTTGGATTCTCTAGTGTTCACTGTTATCCATCCATCATCGGTAAGTCTCGTGATGGCAAGGTTCCTATTTTACCATCCACTACAAGAAGAATGCGGTTCTAAACACCTCTGCTGCTCTTGATTCACCGTCTGTTATGAGTAAGTTCCTTACACCACCACATACACATGCTACACACTGCTACTACTACTGAATCTGAAACTTCTGATGCTTATGATGCTGCTTCTACTGTGCTTGATAAGAGTGGTTCATTATGTCCTTTCCTAGATGCTACGATTGCTAGAACTATAGCTGGAAATACCGAAACTCCTAATGAAGACACTACCACACCTGTTAGCTCACCTAAGTCTAGTGAGAGTTATGATATTGAAGATGGTTATGTTGAGATGACCGATGAATTTATTAAAGAATGTAAAAACACCCATGATAGGAGCACTGCTAAGAGTCTCCTTGAGAGGCGTACTATTATACCCAAATTGTCTCCTATTGATAAGTTTGCTGCTTCTCCCATAAACATTATAGATGAAGATTATGATTTCTCTCTCGATCTATCTTACATAGCTATTGTCGAGAAAGAACCTTTTTGTGGGACTAAGAATGAAAGTGCAGTAGCACATATGAATGAACTTTCTACCATGAGTGGCTTGTTTTCTGATGATGTTAAGATGCGTACTTACTTTGTTGCCAAGATTTTCCCCTTTTCACTGAAAGGAGAAGCTAAAACTTGGTTTAGTAATTTACCTCATGGATCTATTGATAGCCCTAAGTGCTTGATTAGTACTTTCCTGCAGAAATATTTTCCTCCTAGTGCTAGACATGCTATTTTGTAGGAACTTTTTGATTTTAAACAAGGAGAAAAAGAGGTATTGCCTGAATCTTGGGCAAGGTTTTGTGCTTTGATTCATGCACAAGCTGGAAGTCCATTACCTAAGAATGAGCTTCTTGATATATTTTATAATGGACTAACTGAGGAATCTAGGACATACCTAGATAGTTGTGCTGATTGTGTTTTCAGGAATAGGACTCCAAAAGAAGCTGAGGAATTAATGGCTAAAATAAGTAAGAACTATGAAGATTGGACTCCTCCTAAACAAGCTATACCTGAAGTAATTGTACCTGAACCATCTATTCCGGTGCCTATTCCAACATCAAACAAGAGGGGAGTTATTGAATTAAATGATGAAGTGATGAAGGAAGCTAAGAAATGTCTTAAGGAGAAGGGAATTAAAGCTACAGATGTCAAGAATTTACCTCCTATTGAAGAGTTATGTAATCCTATTCCCTACTCATCCACTATCGAGGTACACTCTCTCCAACACTTTGATGAAGGTGATATCCCTTACTCTAAACCTCTGGATCAATGCTTAGAAGAATTCGATATCTTTATTGTTAAGCAAGATAATTTTAATAAAAGGGTGCAAAATCATCTAATGGAAAACACTAGAGCTATTGTTGAGTTGAAAGATATTGTGGAAAGAACTAGAAGTGGTGCTGCTACCGAGGATCCTCTATATCCTGAGGGGCATCCCAAAAGAATTGAGCAGGATTCTCAACAAGCTGAAAATAGCGGTTCTACTCGTAAGAAAAGGAAAAAAGAAACATAAAACTGTTGTAGAACCCTTTGAACCTGCTATAGATCCTAATAGTATATCTATCTCTGATGCTGAAACTGAAAGTGGTAATGAAGAAAATGAAGTTCCCAATGAAGAAAAAGTTGAAGAAGAACCTGAAAACCACACTAACAATACTAAATACACCAAAGAAGATTTTATTGCTAAGAAACATGGTAGTGAAAGAGAGCCTTGGGTCCAGAAACCTATGCCTTTCCCTGATAAGAAACACAAGTCAAAGGAAGATGAACACTATAATAAGTTTTGTGAGTGCATGAAACCTTTATTCCTGCAAATTCCTTTGACTAATGCTATTAAATTGCCTCCTTACTCAAAGTATATGAAGGATATTGTCTCGAATAAAAGGAAGATCCCTAATGAAGAAATTTCTACTTTGCTTGCTAATTATTCCTTTAATGGTAAGGTTCCTAAGAAACTTGGAGACCCAGGGATTCCAACTATCCCTTGTTCTATTAAGAATAGTTATGTTAGAACTGCTTTGTGTGATTTGGGAGCTAGAGTTAGTGTTATGCCTTTCTCTCTCTATAAGAGGCTTCAGCTTGAAAAATTGATACCAACTGATATATCTTTGCAAATGGCTGGTAAATCTACCACTATTCCTGTGGGTATATGTGAGGATGTACCTATTCAAGTCGCTCATAATTGCTTGATATTAACTGATTTTGTTGTGCTTGAAATGCCTGAAGATGATAATATGTCTATTATTCTTGGGAGACCTTTTCTTAATACTGCAGGAGCTGTTATTAATTGTAATCAAGGAAAGGTGACTTTCAATGTTAATGACAAGGAACATACTGTCTATTTCCCCAAGAAGATTGAAAGGAATTATGGTTTGAATTCAATTGAACATGTTGAAGGCATTCAAGTTGGAGAAATATATTGTCCCATACCAAGAGAAAAATTTGAAACTATTATGATTGGGACCATTGCTATCAAGGTTGAGGTAACATGATCATTAGTGGAATACATAGTTTTGTCTCATATGCAATTGTTTTGGTAGCAAGACTTGATCAACCTTGTTAACAAAAGGATTCCATTGAACAAAACAATGTTTTCATTATGATTATCTCCGTTTATTTCTACCCTTTGCATTTTAGTTTTTGCTTTCGTTTAGTTTTCTTTTTATTGTTAGTTGCTTGCATGTTAGAGTGTCTTAGAACTTCTGTAGTTCTAGTTTTGTTTTGTCCTTGCATCATTGTTTCCAAAAGAAAAGAAATCTGTCTGTCAGAAAAATCATTCTTCTATTTCTGAAAAATGCCCAAAAATAAAGTGTCTCGAAAAATTCTAGAAAAATCATATTAAATTTTTACGTGAAAAAAGGGGCAGAGGAGTACCTGGGAGGTACCAGGGGGGCCCACCAGGCAGGCACACAACATGGTGGCGCGGCCAGCCTTGGGTGGCGCCATGCCCTGGTGTGGGCCACCCCTGGCCCCCCACTAACTCTCTCACCTGCCACTTTCTTCTCTCTCCCGAGTAAGCTCTAGTTCATTGCTCAAAATCGCGTTCTTGCTGTGCTTGCTCTCGATTTTTTTGATCTCCTTGCTCAGCCCATCTTTCTTGCTGAAATCTGGAGCATTTGTTCCCTGGTATGTGACTCCTCCCCTTGTCCAAGTAGATTTGTGTTTAGTGGATTATATATTGAGTATTTTGCTGCTGTAGGTGACTGGTTATGAGAGCTTGTAAGATTGTTTGATACTTAGAGATATAGTTTTGATGCATGTTTAGGCCTCTTGCAAGTCCCTATGAGTAGAATCCTTCATTATATTTACTTTGCAATCACTTGTTTAATTGGTGTTTAAATTTCAGAATACCAAGCATGAACAACCATACTTTTGGAGAGATATTTGAAAGTGATGCACCTAGGAGGTCGAGGCCCGCAAGAACAGCCTCTCAAGCTAGGCCATCATACAACTAAGATCTCATTGCAACTCGTATTGGTAGTGAAAGGGATGATGGGGATGCTCACCCATCCTCTTTTCCTTGTTTTACTTTCTTACAAGCTGCAGGTATTCTTGATGATTTCTTGCTACTGATTGAGAGGGTTGGTTTGACCTCATATATGCAAGATGAGAGTGCGCAATACGCTATGCTCAACAAAACTTTTGTTGAGAGCTTCACGTTCACTAACACATCTTATCAGTCGACTATCTCTTTTAAAATCTATAATCTGCCCTTCACCATGCCTTTGGAGAGATTTTGTAGTATTGTAGGTGTACGCATGATAGGGACCGTGAAGAAAATTCAAGGGCGACCCGCTGATTTGTTGGAGCTTTACCGAGGGGTGACCAATGATGATGACCGCGTGGCGCAGCGCGGAAAGATAAGAAATATCCAACTCCCTGCTCTTAGATACTTTGCATATTATCTTGCTACTAGTGTACTTGGTAGGGAGAACACAAGTAATATCTCCAACTATCATTTAGCATTCCTTGCTGTTGCGCTTATCAATGATACTCGGTACAATCTTGGCTCGCTTATTGCTCGCTGCCTAGCTGCTAGGGGGCCTATCTATGGGGGCATCATTGCCTCGCGTATAGTCAATGCATTAGGTCTTTTAGTGGATCCCTATGATGCTATGCTGGCACCACAGAGGCTTGACCTTGTTGCTATGAAAGCTCATCACTTTGTCACTGCTACTTCTGACTTGGACAGTCTAGTATATAGGATGCTTTTCACTGACAGGGATGAAAGGGAGATCCTTTTGCCACAGCCTTCTTTTTTAGTGTTCACAGGAGACCATGGTCATTCTCCAAGGAGGAGGTGGACGAGCAGCTTCGCTTGCTGGGTTTCCACGAGCAGCACCAGGAGGATGTGCCCTCCTATGATTACTCTGCACATTACGGAGGGACGTACTCGAGCTTGCACCAGGATGAGGGGACCTCTTCGTCGTACCAGGGTGACACTTCATCCTGGCCAGCTTGGGATTGCCTACCCACTTAGGACAAAAGCCTAAGCTTGGGGGGAGGTACGCTGACACCGCACTCATCTCCATATCATGTTGCATCGGTACTTTGTATATTCATGTTTCATTCTCTTTTTAGTTTTCGTTCTTTCTTTGCTTTTGCTTTCTAAAACACAAAAAGACCAAAAATATTTCTGTTGTTTCCCTTTGGTTTGTTTGCTTCTTCTTTTCGCCTTGGTTTGTTTTTCCCTTTTTGCTTTGTTTGAACTATTCGAAAAACCCAAAAAGATTTTGCTTTGCTTGTTTTTCCTTTTTGGTTCTTGTTTTAAAATCGAAAACAACAAAAATATTTGTCGTTCTTCTTTGGTTTTGTGAGTTTGCTATAGGGTTCACCAGTCCTCAGTGGAATATTGGTTTCATATTATTATTCAAGCCACACAAGTGAAGAGCAATAATGAGGATTAATGACAACTTGAGGCGTGGTAAGAGGCTGGTAACGAACTCTATTTGTTTCCATTTTTGTACATATACTCATCACTGTGGGCATGCTTAGTCCGTTCATGTAGGGTGTATGTTATCTTTGGATGCTTAGTAGTTCTTGCTTTCTTATGATTAGCTCCAGCTCACTAATAGTTTGTAGCATGTCTTATGAATGTTTGCTTGCATTGCTCTATTCATAAATTGGTATGACACCATGGTATCCTCCTCTGAATGTTTAATTTGAATTGACTTGGCACATGCTCACGCATGCACATGACTATAATAATCAATTAAGCCTTGATGAATTATTTTGCCTTGAGGATCTTGAATCACTTTCATGCCATGATTAGTCCTGTTGCAAGCATGATAATGACAGTTATTGCTCTCTCGTTTGTCGCGCCCTTACTATTGCTAGCCTTCACTTCCACTGAGTGTTTTACTCAAGTTTCCAACTCCCTAAACAAAATATTTCCAAAGTGTCCACCATACCTACCTATTAGCATCATTTACTACTTCCATGCATATTCAATATGCTTTGTTTTCTTCTTAATAAAATGTTTGCTTGTTATGAGAAAATTAGTTAGTAAAGCTCTCACGAACTTGATGGCACAATTTATTTCCTGCACTTAATAAACCTGAACCATTGTGAACTCTCCATGAAAGTTATATGCTTGCAAATTATAGGCTGGGGATTAGCAGAACCGTGCTATCACGGGGAACGCTTTCAACACTTGTAAATATATACCTAGTTAATACCTTGCTCTTTTGTTTGCGGATGTCGTCGGTGTGAAATAAAAGGGGAGCTTGCAAGTCCATGGAGTTTGCTGGCTCGTGGTTGATGTAGAGCTCGTTAGGAACCCCAAGAGGAAGGTATGATGAGCACAGCAGCAAGTTTTCCCTCAGTTATGAGACCAAGGTTTAATCGAACCAGTAGGAGCAAGGAAACACCCCAAAGGTGTTACTAGCTGAGCTTTGGCAGGGCGCACTACCGGTGCTAGTAGCAACGTGGAGACCTGCACAACACAACCACAGAACTTTGTCCCCAACTTGCGATGAGGTTGTCAATCTCACCGTGCTTTGCGGAAAACAAAGGATTAAACGTATCGAATGGAAAGAAGTAAAAGTTTGTAGAAAGTAAACACAAAGCAGTAAAAGATTGTAGATTGTATGTAAAGTAAAAGGACCGGGATCCATAGTTCACTAGAGGTGGCTCTCCTTAGATAGATAACATCTTTGGGTAAACAAATTACAGAGGCAATTGACAAACACCGAGAAAGCAATACATGCATATACTAATCATCTTGACTCCTCTGAGACTTGATTAGGCATTACAACATAATACATGACCGCCATCCAAGCGCATCTATGACTAATAATCCACCTTGAGGTTATCATCCAGGCCCTCCGAGATTAAGTTGCAAGCAACAGTTATTGCTTCTGACTGCGTGTAAAGTAAACAATACAATTGTTCTATGAACAAAGGATCGTTGTTTTCTCCCTAGTAGCAACAACACATCTAGTACCTTAGAGATTTCTGTCACTTCCCAGTTACGAGGCATGAACCCACTATCGAGCATAAATACTAACTCTTGGAGTTGCTAGCATCTACTTGGCCAAGATAGCTACTAACAACGGAAAGCATGCAAGATCTCAAATAACAAAGACATGATAGAATCAATAATCAATCTAAAATAGCATCTCAATATCCATCGGATCCCATAAACACAACATGTATGAATTACAAATAGATGATCTTGATCATGAACGGAGCTCACAAGATCTAAACATGAAAGCACAAAGGAGGAGAAACCAGCCATCTAGCTACTACATGGATCCGTAGTCCAAGGATGAACTACTCACGCATCACACCGGAGGCTTGCATGGTGATGAAGAAGGCCTCCAGGGTGAATTCCCCTCTCCGGCAGGGTGCCAGGAAGAGCTTCAGATCCCTCCCGATCTAGGGATGGAGATGACGGCGGCTAAAGACTCTTTCGTGGATTTTTGATCGGGTACCTAGCGTTTTCGTCCCGAGGGCAATATATAGGCGGAAGGAGGGGCCGAGGGGGTGTCGGGAGCCACCACACCACCCCCTAGCGTGGGCCAGGCATGGCCGCACGGCCAGGTGGTGTGGCCAGCCCCTGGCCCCTCTCCTTCTCGTATTCTGGCACCTAATCCCTTCCGAAAAATAGGCACTTTGGCTTTTGTCCCGTCCAATTCCGAGAATATTCATTTTCTGACTTTCCTGGAACCAAAAACAGCACAAAACAGGCAGCTGGCACTGTGGCTCTTGTTAATAGGTTAGTCCAAGAAATCATATGAAAAGTACTCCAAAGTTGGAACAAAACACAAGAAAGTGGATAAAACCAAGCATGGAACATCAAAAATTATAGATACATTTGCAATGTATCAACATCCCCAAGCTTAACTCCTTCTCGTCCTCGAGTAGGTAAGTGATAAAAAGAAATAATTTTTGAGGTGACATACACCATCAAAGACTTGATCAAAGTATTTGCAAAACATTCAAAGCTGGGATCATAGTACTTCAATCATAACATGAAAGACAAAGTTCTAGCAATAAGCAAAGAAACTATGATGCAACATGAAAAGGCACAAACAAAAGAGTCATGAATAACAATGCTTTGCAAGACGTTTGTTTGTTTCACATAAAGAAAACATAGCATAATAGTAATCAGCTTGTCCCTCAATAGAGTAGCAAATATAAATGCATAGGACACCTTCAAAGTTTATAAGAGTGACTAGATACAATAGTTTCAAACAAGCAATAACAAGTTATGCATCAATCAAATAGTCTTGGGACAATGCACATAGAACTAAGAATGGCCACTATGCTCTCAAAGTAGGTGCATAAAGATAGAAGGTGGAGACTCAATATAATGGTGGAAGAAAGGCCTTTTGTAAAAAGGAAGTAGGGATTAAAGTCTCATAAAGAGTTTCCAAAAATTATGATACTTAAAGCTTTCAGCTCTCATTGCCCCTATCATAAGCATCTTGAAGTGATTAAGGTTAAAGCGAACAAACTATGGTGTACATGCTTGACGAAGTATAAGTCAGAAATCTCATGTCCCTTGTATACGAGGGCCGCTCCTCATGCTACTCAAGTTTAGTCACCGATAAGTTCTTGTCATTGTAAGTACATGTGTATCATTGAGAACCGCCAACGGGGTACCCCTTGCCCGATGATACGGAAGAATCCCCATATCAAAATGACAAGGCAAGCAGACAACGAGCATCTCAGCATTCTTCTTATTTACCATGGGAATATGGTGCTTTTTTCTCTCTTTCCTCTTTTCATAGTATCTCTTTTTTTTCTTTTTTTTCTCAATATAGGACTCTTTTTTTTATAAGAAGAATGCTTCATAGACAGCTCATTATGGTTCTGTGCAGGTTTCCACCATGTCGGCATGGATTAGACCAATGACAGGCGTTTCTCTAACACATATACATAACTCCATGGACTTACAAGCCCCCCTTTCATTTCACACCGACGACATCCATATACAAAAGAGCATGATATCAACTAGGTACAAGTACCAAGTGCAATGTTGAAAGCATTCCCCATGAAAGCATGGTTCTGCTAATTTCCAACAAATAAGTGCAAGCATATACAACATAGACGACACAATGGTTCAAGTTTATTAAGGGCAAGTAAAGTAAAGTGTGCCATCAAGTTCGTGAGAGCTTTAATCACTAGTTTTCTCATAACAAGTAGAAGGTAAACAAAAGCATGAATATACTTGGAATAGCATAAGCTAGTAGGTAGGTATGATGGACTATTTGGAATAACTTGGTTTAGGGAATTGGATGCATGAGTGGAACTTATACTTGGTGGTGGAGGCTAGCAAAAGACTGGGAGCGACAAACTAAGAGAGCAATAATGGCCATAATCATGCAGAGCGACAAAAAATCATTGATCAAAGCATAAAGTGATACTACAAGTTGAAAACTAAAGGATCATAAAGGCTATGGTGACTTGAGATAGTCATAACATGGTGTGAGCATGTGCCAAGTCAACCCAAATAAAGCATCAAAGGAGAATACCACTATACTATGCTTTAATATGCTAAAACAACGCATGATTCATCCAAGGCACATTAAGCAATCTCAATTGTTTACAACAAGTCATGCTACATCAAAGAATACTAAGCATAAATCCAAAACAATATCAAGCATGGCATGACAAAGCATAGGTCACAGTAAAAAACGAGCTCTTTTTACCACATAAGCATGAACTTTCCTACTCTTTTCCAAACCAAACCAAACTAAATGCAAACCAAAGTGTGAAAGAGGGGGTACAACCAACTTATTCATAAAACTAAGCAAACCAAAGCAAACGAAAAACCAAAACGAAAACTAAAAAGAAGACGCTCCAAGAACAACACAACTGTGCATGAAACAATAAAAATGAAGCGTTTGGAAGAAACCTGAAATTTTTATTGATGAAGAAGGGGAATGCCTTGGGCATCCCCAAGCTTTGACGCTTGTACTTCTTGGATATTTCTTGGGGTGACACGCGTGGCATCCCCAAGCTTGAGCTTTAGTCCATCCTTCATCTCATTACTCATTCCTTCCATACACCTGAAAATTTTCCTTCATAGAAAACTTCACACAATCTCATTAGCAACATTAGTGCACTTAAGATAAATAAGTCTCAAGGTTCAGTTCTAACACCAAATAAACTTCCATTAGAACACTAGCTACTGTAGCACTTCCCTCAAAAAGCTCAATTCCCCAAAAGAACTCAAGAAGGAACCAACAAGAAGCAAATGCAGAAAATGGCAGAAATCTGTCAAAACAGACCAGCAGGTAAAGACGGATTTTTTCGAAGACCTTCTGTTGCTCAAATCAAAAAGTATTGACCTAAAGAAAGTTAGATAACAACCTGGGGCAGAAGCAAAAAAAATTACATCTCAATCCGACGTCCAGAGATCTCTCAGGAATTTTTACGGTGAAGCGGAGAAATCTGTTTCGGGACAGCAACTTTTCCAATCATTACTTCACTCTCATTAGAGGTTACTCTTGGCACAAAAAGCAAATTAAAAGGATAATAAGAGGTTATTACAGAGGTAATAACTTCCAATACTCATCTAAAACTCTTGGGTTATCTCCTAACAAGTACTTTTCTTTAACGCCTTTAAGTTAGGCATAAGAAGCAAAGAAAGAATCAAGTGTTCTCAAATGAGGAAGCATTAAAACCAAATTTTGTTTTCATAGGAGAAGCAAAAGAAATATTTTCTCTCTTTTTAGGGAAGTGTTCTATACCTTTCTTGAGTGGGAGTTGATATTTAATGGTGCCTTCTTTCATATCAATGATGGCACCAACAGTTCTAAGAAAAGGTCTTCCCAAAGTAATAGGACAAGAAGCATTGTATTCAACATCCAAAACATAGAAATCAACGGGGACATAGGAATCATTAACCATAATAAGAACATCATTAAGAATACCCATGAGTTTCTTTTTTAGCATTAGCATCAAGTGGGACATTCAAATAGCAATCTTCAAGAGGAGGCAAATCAAGCATATCATAAATCCTTCTAGGCATAATAGAAACACTACTATCAAGATCACACAAAGCTTTGAAATCAAAGTCATTCACTTTCATGTTAATGATGGGTTCCCAACCATCTTCTTGCTTTATAGGAATAGAAGCTTTATGTTTCATCTTTTCTTCTTTAATCTTTATGAGAGCATCAGTAATGTGTTTTGTAAAAGCCATGCTCATAGCACTAGCATTAGGACTTTTAGCAAGCTTTTGTAGGAACTTAATAACTTCAGAGATGTTGCAACCATCAAGATCAAAATCAACTTTATCATCTAAAGTAGTAGCACTATTACTAGCCTCAACACTAGTGGTGGTGATAGTAGAAACACTAATGTTTCTAGCAATTTCATATTCTCTTTCCCACTTAGCATGTAATTCAGCTAATAGTCTAACATTTTCATCAATTCTTACTTGTATGGCATTAGTAGCTGCAAAGGGATTGTCATTAGTTTCAGGTTTAGCAGCCATTTTATTAATCAACGAAGATTGAGCTTCAGATAGAGAAGATATATTCCTTTCAGCATCAGAGAGTTTCAATTGTAAACTAGGAACTTCCCTATTTAGACTCTCAAGTTGATGGCTAATGTTCTTCAAAATGATAGATTGTCCCTCCATAGTTTTAGTAAATAGCTTATTTTGCTCGTATTGCATTTGCATGAAGTTTTTAGTGGCTCTTTCAACTTCTAAGATTCTTCCTTCACTAGGTAATTCAGATTTACCATTGTTGGAACGATATGGCTTATAATTGTTGTTACCAAAATTGTTCCTATAAGCATTATTACCATAAGCATTGTTGCCAAAATTATTATTTCTTATGAAGTTCACATCAACTTGCTCTTCTTGAGCAACCAAAGAGGCTAAAGGAACATTATTTGGATCAATATGGGCTTTCCCATTAACTAGCATAGACATAATCATATCAATCTTATCACTCAAGGAGGAGGTTTCCTCAACAAAATTTACCTTCTTACCTCGTGGAGCTCTCTCAGTATGCCATTCAGAATAATTAACCATCATATTGTCAAGAAGTTTTGTTGCAGCACCCAAAGTGATGGTCATAAAGGTACCTCCAGCAGCTGAATCCAATAGGTTCCTTGAAGAATAGTTCAATCCTGCATAAAAAGTTTGGATGATCATCCAAGCAGTCAGTCCATGAGTGGGAAAATTCTTAACCAAAGATTTCATTCTTTCCCAAGCTTGAGCAACATCCTCATTATCAAGTTGTTTAAACTTCATTATTTCACTTCTCATGGATATAATCTTAGCAGGAGGATAGTATTTTCCAATAAAAGCATCTTTGCACTTAGTCCAAGAATCAATACTATTCTTAGTTAAGGAATTCAACCATTCTATAGCTTTTCCTCTCAAACAGAAAGGAAAGAATTTCAGTTTAATAATATCACCATCTATATCCCTATGCTTTTGCATCTCATAAAGTTCAACAAAGTTATTTAGATGGGAAGCAGCATCTTCATTACCAATACCAGAAAATTGTTCTCTCATAACAAGATTGAGCAAAGCAGGTTTTATCTCAAAGAAAGTATTTTCAGCCATAGGTGGAGCAATAGGTGTGCTCATAAAATCATTGTTGTTGGTGCTAGTGAAGTCACACAACTTAGTGTTCTCAAGAGTAGTCATTTTTTTGGGTTTTCAAATAAGAAAGCAAACTAGTAAAACTATTTTTTTGTGTTTTTTGAAGAACAAAACAAGCAAACAAAGCAAAAAGAAACTAAGCAAAACAAAAACAACAAAGTAAAGAGATTGGTTATGAGGGACTCCCCTTGTGAAGATGTCCTTGACTCCCCGGAAACGGTGCCAGAAAAATCTTTGCTGGCTCGTGGTTGATGTAGAGCTCGTTGGGAACCCCAAGAGGAAGGTATGATGAGCACAGGAGCAAGTTTTCCCTCAGTTATTGTAGGGGTTCGTAGCATGGAAAACAAAAAATTTCTATCGCATACAAACAAACAAGCCAAGATCTATCTACTAGATTGTAGCAACGAGTCGATAGAGGAACTCACCCTCGAAGATTCCAAAGCGGTTAACGAGAGCAGATTCTCGTGGGTGATGTAGTCGTACTCTTTCCGATCTCAAGATCGCGTAGACGATCCTTCAGCGCCCGTTCAGCAGCGCTCCCTTGATCGGTCCACCGTTGGTACTCGACGAAGACCTTCCTCTCCTTGTTCCAGGCGGAGGTTGTAGCACTCTCCTCGCGATTCCGGCCTGACAGGCGTGGTACCTAAGTAGAGGAAATCCGCAGGCCGCCTTAAGCGGTGCGAGTATGGTGGAGCTTATGAGAGAGGCTATTAGTGGTCTAGTAATTAGACACACCAATTAGAAGGCTCTAAATCAATTAGAAGGCTCTAAACCGAAATAGCTCTAAACCGGGGTTTAGGTCTAGGGTTTAGTTTAGAGGATAGGAACTTGTGTGTGCTAGGAGGGCCCTGCCCCTCCTTATATAGGTGGGGCTGGCCGGCCAAGGGAGGAGAGTCCCTCCCAAGTCGGCAGTGGGCGCCGCCAAGGAGGAACCCTCCTCCAACTCGGCCTCCACCAATCCTCCTCTCTTCCCACTTCCCAAAATTGCCGTTTGACTTTCAAACTAGCCGTTTGACTTTTCAATTTAGGATTTAAATAAATCCTTTATTTTGGACAGCGAAGACACCTAGTACATGATGCAATCATTCCAACTTTCAATGACACATTCATGTACCCTTCCCCCTTCCGGAGTGCCGGACATTCAGGACCTTCTAGAATGTTCCCGATGAAAACATCGAATTATTCCGCTACTCAAATGGGACTTTCCTTATATGAATCTTATTCTCCGGACCATTCCGGATCTCCTCGTGATATCCGGATCCCATCCGAGACTCGAACAACATTCGGTCTCTTTCTCATAATACCATAACTACTCAAAACAACGTCGAATCCTTAAGTGTGTCTCCCTACGGTTCGTGAATTATGCGGAAATGATCGAGACACTTCTCCGAACAATAACCAATAGAGGAATCTGGAAATTCATATGGCTCCACATATTTCTCACGATTACTTTGCGATCGAATGAACCACTTACATACGATACCAATTTCCCTTTGTCTCACGATATGTTACTTATCCGAGGTTATGATCGTCGGTATCTCTGCATACCTAGTTCAACCTCGTTACCGATAAGTACTCTTTCTCGTTCCCGTGATATGTGATCCCTTGTGAGCCAGTCACATGCTTGCAAGCTAATTGGATGACATTTCACCGAGAGGGCCAGAGAATATCTATCCGTCATATGGATGGACAAATCCCTCTTGATCCATGTGTTTCAACCAATACTTTCGAACACTCAATACCACCTTTATAGCCACCTGTTACGGTGTGGTGTTTGATGACATCAAAGCATCCATCCGAGAAAGGTGATATGCATGATCTCATGGTCGAAGGAATTAGGTTACTATGTATCAGAAAGCATATAGCAATTGAACTATTGAAATGACTTGATCTTTATGCTACGCTTATCTATAGGAGTATGTCCATCACATCATTCTCCTAATGATATGACCCTGTTGTTAATAACATCTCTATGTTCATGATCAGGAAACAATGATCATATATTAACCAACAAGCTAGTTTAACAAGAGGCTTTACTAGGGACTCTTATTTTAGTTTACAAATCACACAAGTATTAATGTTTCCGGTTAATACAATTATAGCATGGTATGTAAACATTTATCATAAGTATGAAGATATGATAATAACCACTTTATTATTGCCTCTTGGGCATATCTCCAACAGTCTCCCACTTGCACTAGAGTCAATAATCTAGTTTCAAACCTTTGTGTTTTCAACACCTATGGCTTTCTGGTGTTGTATGTACACGATTGCTAGTGGTCAACTGATCTCCGGATCTGACACTTCCAGGTCCGTGTGTAATTGCATGTCTTTGCGTCCCTACGCATCACTCATTCCCCAATGAGATGGCTTTGTATAATTTGGTCTTTTGGTGTGACCTTTAGTTCTTTGGGGTTAAAACATGTTGATAATATTGTCGCACAATATATCTTCATAGTATTATCCCGCTGTGAACTACACCTAGTTTGATAACAAACTACTTGACACAAATGCCCTCTTTTGCTGCTATAATAGCAGTCATACACTTTAGCCTTTTGTTGTAGTATCTGTCACAATGTCTTAACTTTGGAACTCATCCAAATCCATTATGGAACTCACTTTCCATTATATTGTGCCACCCTTAGTTTAGATTGAGATAAACTTAATTTGTACTTTGTGACAAAGCTAGTATCAATGTAGTACTTCTACAATGAACTAACCATCTATTTGTCACTTCTACAAATAATATACTCTTAGTTCTTCCAAAAGATCATAAGAGTATCCTTACTATTGTCCAATGATCATCTTACAAATCATTCTGGTATATGCTCACAACATTTAGAGCATAGGACATATCTGGATTTGTACATATCACTGATATGATTGATATAAACACTCTTTGTGATTTCATACATCAAGTATCAATCTATACTTGAATCTTTGTTTCACTTACCAAATGTCAATACACTTGAATATATCATCAATATTGAACTCATTCAATCCTTTCTGTGCGACAAGAACCTTTCTTGTAGTTTCTATATTGAACTCATTCAATATCTCGTCTATGTACTTCTGGCACAACCATATTAGCATCTATTGATGCCAAATATTTGGGTTTTTGCCTAAGTCTTTCATCGGGATGAAATTCTTAATATGTGTTAATAAAAGATACATTATTTCCAATTAACAATATGTCCTCCACATAATGTATTAGAAATATGTCTTAGCGCTCCCACTTAATTTCTTGCAAATGCAAGCATCTTCATCGTCTCTAATGAACTTTTAAACTCTTTTAACAGTTTCATCATAGTGAAGATTCCAACTCCGCGATGCTCACTTTAACCATTGAAGTTTGCATATGCTTTTAGCATCCTTTGAATTAACAAAACCCTATGGACCGTGTTATGCACATGTCCTAGGTAACGATTCTATTAGAAGAACTTGTTTTGTTTATTCAACTATCATATAACAAAATTATATGTAGTGGTTGCTACATTAATCCGTCTAGACTAAATATCACTATGAAAGATCAAATCTTGTCATAGTCAACCTTTGAACATTGTTGTGAACTCTTTCCCAACATGTCGACTATTTCATAGATGTGCAACATCCATGTCTTATTTATAGATCCAAACACATAAGGTCTTACACCTTTGTCGAGGGTCCTTCAAGTTCAAAACTTGATTTCTCGTGTATGGATTTATCACGGATTTTATGGCTTCAAGCCATTTGACGGAGTCAGGGCCCATCATCGCTTCTTTGCATGTAGTCCATTCATTATTCTCAAACAATGATACAACCCTCAAATCTTGGTATTTGATTGTTTACTCGACCTACTTGGTTCAATAGAAATTTCGACCTTTGTAACCACAACCTTTTGAGGCACGTGAGCCATGTTCATTGTTGCTGCCTCCGGAACACTTTTTGGTGCTGCGCAACTCTGCACATATAGCTAAGGTTCCTTTAACCTTATCAAAGTTCTATTGTCCTCCCACTTAACTTTTCATGAAAAATTTCCTTCTCAAAGAAACTTGACGTTCTAAGCGACAAACACTTTTGTCTCCGGTGTTTTATGGAGGAGTACTTAACATTTATACAAAGACAGGTTCATCCGACTTTGGTTGCATACATCTTTCTTATGCATAGCATACCAATGTTTAAGAAAGGACAACATGAGTTTTATCCCAAACCATAACTTTATATGGTGTCATTTCAGCGGATTATGATGGAGCTCCTTTTTTTTTAGTGGAAAAGCGGTAGTCTCTAAAGCTTTTAATCTTTAAAATATAATGGCAGTTCTATATATTACACCTTTGATCTTACCATGTCAAACAAGGTTTTAATTACATATCTCGAACACTCCATACTCTTATGGTGTTTCGGGAAATGCAAATCCACAGAACGATTCCTTAAATCTTAGGTATTATGCTAAACTTGTAACTCAAATATCTTCTTTTATGATCTTATCATAAACTATTTATATTCTTGTTATAATGATTTTGCACTTCATCTTGAAATCTTTGAACTTTTCAAATATTTCATACTTCATCCTTATTAAGTAAATATTCATATATTCACTCAAATTTTCGGAGAAAGCATATGCAGTTGAAATCCATCGCTCTTGACTACACATAATGGAGTTCGTACAACAATATGCACAAGTTCCAATAAGCTAGTCTTTCGTTCCCTTTTGGCCTATGAACGAAGTTTCAATTATCTCTAGGAAAGTTTCACAAACGTCATTTGATCAAAAATCAAAAGACTCCAAAATTCCATCCACATGGAGTTTCTTCATGTTTTCTTTCCAATATAATTTAAACGGCGATGTCACTTCCTAAGTGATCTTTCAATCAATTTGTCTTTCGACAATTTTTAGCACTAGTTTTATGGATGTGATTTCTCCAACGAGATTTGTGAATCATCCATCTTTTATGGATTACGGCAATTATTTGAACAACCCTTTTGTTCTCATAATACGATAAAACAAATCTTGAAGGCAAGCGTTGATGTTTAACGAGCAACACAATAACCCTTTATTTGTTCTCGATGAACATCATCACATATTCTTTGCTAGTTACTTAGGCCATTGTAGTTCATGAATTGTGTTGTATGACGATTCACACCAACAAATTCAGTATCAAATACTTAAGAACCACATTGTTTAATAAGCAAAGAATATAGCCATAACACATATATCATCTATATACTTAAACTGAACAATTCTAGTCTTTTCTTTTTACGCCATATACTTATGAGATTCTCTTTCGTATTTCCTTTTACATTTGAAAGAATCTATCAACATCAATAGTGGAGTCATACTTATGACACATAGTCCAAAGCGTGTATAGTTAAATACCAATGTCTTTGGACTTGCACTTTGAAGTAGATCACCATCATCAAATGTTTGGTGTTCTTTCAAATTCCTTTCTTTAGTAATCTCTTGGCGTAGTAAACATTTTACCTACATCAAATATTCACCTTTATCATGGAATGTCCATGACCAAGCTACTTTTAGCTTATAACGGTGAATCACGAGTATAATGTTGCTCTCCAAAACCTTTTGGAAGATTAGGACAACTAGTGTCTTCAACCTTTTGCAAATTCTCATCAAAATATGAGAACATGAACTTTGCCATATTATACTCTATCATGTTGTAACCAAAACTTCGTTTAGATATCACAATATCTTCCACACATCATGGTTTCAAACAACTCTTTCAGATCCTAGATAACCTTGATATTAAGACAATCCTTTGAATATCAAGAATCATGGAGACAAACATGATACTTATATACTAACATTTGGAATTGTTACTCTTGATTTAATACTAATTATTAAACTTCATGGAGTAAGGAACTTCTTGAAAGTTTGCAATAGGACTTTTAAACTTTAGATTAACACTTCAAAACAATACGATACCAGTTAGTAAAGTAACTAACAGAATTCTATAGTTCTATCATCTCAATTATAACTAAGCGCCAAGGTGGTAAGCGGATGCCAATGACTACAACAGCTATGCAAATTCACTTTGATTTAGTTTATGATAAATTGAGTTCTAATTAACAATTAAATTAATCTAGGTGAACTCCCACTCAAAACAATATCCCTCACATTGTTTTAGTGATCACACGAACCAAATCCACCACATCAAAACCGATCATCACGAGAGTTGATATAGCTTCAATGGCGAACAATCAACATGTTCATCATATCTACTATATGACTCATGCTCTAACTTTCGGTAATCCGTGTTCCTGAGGCCATGTCTGTACATGCTAGGCTCGTCAAGATCAAACCTTAGCTACCGCATAAGCAAATCTGGCTTGATTACTTTGTATTCACCATGAATCAAAGACACCCGATCATCACGTGGTGCTTTGAAGCAGCAAGCTTTAACACGGTGCATACTAAGGGTGAACACTTTAGAACTTGAAATTTATGTGCATGAGGGATCATCTTATAATGCTACCGTCGTCTACTAAGCAATACAAGATGCATAAAGGATTAACATCACAGGCAATTCATAATATGTGATATGATATGGCCTTTCTTCTTTGTGCTTTCGATCTCCATCTTCAAGAACGAACATGATCTCCATCATCAACGGCATAGCATCAAGGTCAATGATGCTTCTTCATGGTTGTCGTCAACCAGCTTCAACTATTACAACTACTTTGAATAGACACGCGGTCTTAACAAATTAAAGACAACCATATGGCTCCTGCGGTTGCCAACTTACAATAAGGAACATTGCATACATCAAATATAATCACAATCATGGCCATATCACATCATCTGCACACCTGCAAAACAACGTTAGACGCCTCTACTTTCTTTGCATATTTTACGTGGTTTGGGGCTTTCAATAAGTGTCGTTCTAACTTACGAACAAGAACCACAACATTGATACTAGCATTGTTGATCACCCGTTGTAAATTGGATCTTTACTATGCTAGGAGAAAGCAGCACCATAAAGCCACTTATGCAATACAAGTTGCATGTCAAGCGTGGAGCAAGTCTCATGAACGATGTCATGTAAGGTTAGCCCGGCCGCTTCATCCCAACATACCGCAAGATGCAAAGTACAAAAAAACAATCTACAATAAAAGCATCAATGCCCACAATGACCATTGTGTTCTACTCGTCTGAGATCTACATATAGACACGGCTCGATACCCTTTGAGGGGTTCAGTAGCATGGAAAACAAAAATTTCTATCGCATACAAACAAACAAGCCAAGATCTATCTACTAGATTGTAGCAAGCAGTCGATAGAGGAACTCACCTCGAAGATTCCAAAGCGGTTAACGAGCGATTCTCGTGGGTGATGTAGTCGTACTCTTTCCGATCTCAAGATCGTGAGCGATCCTTCAGCGCCACGTTCAGCAGCGCTCCATGATCGGTCACCGTTCGGTTTTCGGCGAAGACCTTCCTCTCCTTGTTCCAGCAGGCGCGGAGGTTGTAGCACTCTCCTCGCGATTCCAGCGACTGTGGCAGTATGCAGGAAGTAGAGGGAAATCCCTGAGGCCTTCGCCTTAGGTGCAGTATGGTGGAGCTTATGAGAGAGGCTATTAGTGGTCTAGTAATTAGACACACCAATTAGAAGGCTCTAAATCAATTAGAAGGCTCTAAACCGAAATAGCTCTAAACCGGGGTTTAGGTCTAGGGTTTAGTTTAGAGGATAGGAACTTGTGTGTGCTAGGAGGGAGCCCTGCCCCTCCTTATATAGGTGGGAGGGCTGGCCGGCCAAGGGGAGGAGAGTCCCTCCCCAAGTCGGCTTGGTGGGGCGCCGGCCAAGGGAGGACCCCTCCTCCAATTCGGCCTCCACCAATCCTCCTCTCTTCCCACTTCCCAAAATTGCCGTTTGACTTTCAAACTAGCCGTTTGACTTTTCAATTTAGGATTTAAATAAATCCTTTATTTTGGACAGCGAAGACACCTAGTACATGATGCAATCATTCCAACTTTCAATGACACATTCATGTACCCTTCCCCCTTCCGGAGTGCCGGACATTCCGGGACCTTCTAGAATGTTCCCGATGAAAACATCGGAATTATTCCGCTACTCCGAAATGGGACTTTCCTTATATGAATCTTATTCTCCGGACCATTCCGGATCTCCTCGTGATATCCCGGATCCCATCCGAGACTCCGAACAACATTCGGTCTCTTTCTCATAATACCATAACTACTCAAAACAACGTCGAATCCTTAAGTGTGTCTCCCTACGGTTCGTGAATTATGCGGACATGATCGAGACACTTCTCCGAACAATAACCAATAGAGGAATCTGGAAATTCATATGGCTCCCACATATTTCTACGATTACTTTGCGATCGAATGAACCACTTACATACGATACCAATTTCCCTTTGTCTCACGATATGTTACTTATCCGAGGTTATGATCGTCGGTATCTCTGCATACCTAGTTCAACCTCGTTACCGATAAGTACTCTTTTCTCGTTCCCGTGATATGTGATCCCTTGTGAGCCAGTCACATGCTTGCAAGCTAATTGGATGACATTTCACCGAGAGGGCCCAGAGAATATCTATCCGTCATATGGATGGACAAATCCCACTCTTGATCCATGTGTTTCAACCAATACTTTCCGAACACTCAATACCACCTTTATAGCCACCCTGTTACGGTGTGGTGTTTGATGACATCAAAGCATCCATCCAGTAAAGGTGATATGCATGATCTCATGGTCGAAGGAATTAGGTTACTATGTATCAGAAAGCATATAGCAATTGAACTATTGAAATGACTTGATCTTTATGCTACGCTTATCTATAGGAGTATGTCCATCACATCATTCTCCTAATGATATGACCCTGTTGTTAATAACATCTCTATGTTCATGATCAGGAAACAATGATCATATATTAACCAACAAGCTAGTTTAACAAGAGGCTTTACTAGGGACTCTTATTTTAGTTTACAAATCACACAAGTATTAATGTTTCCGGTTAATACAATTATAGCATGGTATGTAAAAATTTATCATAAGTATGAAGATATGATAATAACCACTTTATTATTGCCTCTTGGGCATATCTCCAACAGTCTCCCACTTGCACTAGAGTCAATAATCTAGTTTCAAACCTTTGTGTTTTCAACACCTATGGCTTTCTGGTGTTGTATGTACACGATTGCTAGTGGTCAACTGATCTCCGGATCTGACACTTCCAGGTCCGTGTGTAATTGCATGTCTTTGCGTCCCTACGCATCACTCATTCCCCAATGAGATGGCTTTGTATAATTTGGTCTTTCGGTGTGACCTTTAGTTCTTTGGGGTTAAAACATGTTGATAATATTGTCGCACAATATATCTTCATAGTATTATCCCGCTGTGAACTACACCTAGTTTGATAACAAACTACTTGACACAAATGCCCTCTTTTGCTGCTATAATAGCAGTCATACACTTTAGCCTTTTGTTGTAGTATCTGTCACAATGTCTTAACTTTGGAACTCATCCAAATCCATTATGGAACTCACTTTCCATTATATTGTGCCACCCTTAGTTTAGATTGAGATAAACTTAATTTGTACTTTGTGACAAAGAAAAAAAGATTTATGAAAAGAGGAAAGAGAGAAAAAATCACCATTTTCCCATGGTAAATAAGAAGATTGCTGAGATACTCATTGTCTGCTTGCCTTATCATTTTGATATGGGGATTCTTCCGTATCATCAGGCAAGGGGTACCCCGTTGGCGGTTCTTAATGATACGCACATACTTACGATGACAAGAACTTACCGGTAACTAAAGTTGAGTAGCATGAGGAGCGACCCTCGTACTCAAGGGACTTGGGATTTTCAGTTTATAGTCTGTCAAGCATATAACTCAGATTGGACCTCACTTTCACCTTAACCATATTAAAGATGCTTATGATAGGGGAAATGAGAGCTCAAAGCTAATAAGTACCATACTTTCAGCATTTGGAAGCCTTTCAAATTATTCAAAACCTTATTCTTCTACTTGTTGAGTCTCCACTTATGCTTTAAGCACCTTCTTGAGAGCATAGTTGTCATTCTTTGTGTTTGTTCCATTACTTGATTATTTGTGCTATGACTTTGATGCTTGTATCCTTGATATCTATACTTCTAGTCATCACTTGAACTTCAGAGGTGCCTTGACATTCATAATCAAAGGCAAGCGAGATACCACTCTATTAGACCTTTCTATGAGCATTGTAATGTTGCTTATGTTTGTGCCTCTTGCTACTTATTATTTTTGAGTTGGAATCTCTTCATAGCTTGCAATGACTATTAAGTAGACTTGGTTGCATACTCTTTATTATGAATTGTCTAAGTAGTTGATCACATCGCTGATAATATTTACATAATATGAAGCAAATGTGTTCATGAAAGTTCTTTTATCGCACTCAGTTTTAAACTGAATTGCTTGAGGACAAGCAATAAGCTAAGCTTGGGGGGAGTTGGTACGTCCAAAACGCATCTACTTTCCCGAACACTTTTGCTATTGTTTCTCCTCTAAACTTGTGTGATTTGGATGCAACTAATGCGGACTGACGCTGTTTTCAGCAGAATTGCCTTGGTGTCTACTTTTTGTGTAGAAAACCAACTATCAGGAAAAATCCCGGAAAATATGCCAAAAATCCTATTTCACCCGAAGACTCAGAGCGAATACGAGGCGGAGAAGAGAGCCGGTGGCCACACCACTGCTAGCGAGCCAGGCTTGAGCCAAGCCCGAGAGGGTGTGGGCCCCAGGCACCCTCGGCCTCTCTCTTCTCCTATTAGGAGCCTCGACCTAAAATCTTGAGGGGTTCACGTTTTCGAGAAGGAGTTCCGCTCACGCCACCACCAGATTCCATGACAGCACCGAAACTCATTCGGCACCTACGGAGACGGGAATTGGAGGAGATCATCGCCATCATCATCACCATCGCTTCTCCATCGACCATCCATGTTTCCCCCATCTATGGGTGAGTAATCCCCCGCTGTAGGCTATGGGGATGGTAGGGATTGGATGAGATCGTTCATGTAATGGCATCAGATTGTTAGGGCATGGTGCCTAGTATCTTTTATTAGTGCTTTATGACTTTGTTGCGACTTGTTGTGCTTAATGCGTGTCACTAGGGCCCGAGTGCCATGATTTCAGATCTGAACATGTTATTGATTCATTATGATAGTATTGTTTTTGGTCTTATCTACAAGTTGTATACACACGTTGTTGTTCGGAACCAAAGGCCCCGAAGTGACAGAAATCGGGATAACCGGAGGGAATGGCTATGATGTGAGGATCACATGTGTTCATGGAGTGTTAATGCTTTGCTTCGGTGCTCTATTAAAAGGAGCACCTTAATTGCCAGTAGTTCCCTTGAGGCCCCGCTGCAAACGGGCTGGCAGGACAAAAGATGTTGTGTAAGTTCTCATTGCGAGCACGTATGACTATATATGGAACACATGCCTAGGATTGTCTAGTACTTGGATGCTTTATCTTATTTATCTGCAATTGCCCTATGTTCTGATTGCTATGTGAATTGTCGTATCCATGCAACGCCCGTCCATCCATCCCTATGCCTATCGCACTCGAATCCTACTGTTTACTGCTTTTGTTACTACTGTCTTTACTTTACTACTACCGCTACTTTGCTATTCCTACTACAAAACTGTTGCTACTGTTAAACTGCTGTGAGCAAGATTGTTTCCAGGTGCAGCTGAATTGACAACTCAGTTGTTAAGGCTTATAATTATTCTTTGGCTCCCCTTGTGTCGAATCAATAAATTGGGTTTCACTTCCCTCGAAAATATTGCGATACACCCCCTATACTTGTGGGTCATCAATAACTTTGGCTTTTGTCCGGTCCAATTCCAAGAATATTCATTTTCCAACTTTCTAGAACCAAAAACAGCAGAAAACAGGCAACTGGCACTGCGGCTCTTGTTAATAGGTTAGTCCAAGAAATCATATGAAAAGTACCCCAAAGTATGGACAAAACATAAGAAAGTAGATAAAACCAAGCGTGGAACATCAAAAAAAAATTAGATACGTTAGCAACGTATCATGGAGTTAGTAGCATCTACTTGGCCAAGATAGCTACTAACAACGGAAAGCATGCAAGATCACAAATAACAAAGACATGATAGAATCAATAATCAATCTGAAATAGCATCTCAATATCCATTGGATCCCCGCAAACACAACATGTAGGATTACAAATAGATAATCTTGATCATGAACGGAGCTCACAAGATCTAAACATGATAGCACAAAGGAGAAGAACCAGCCATCTAGCTACTACATGTACCTGTAGTCCAAGGATGAACTACTCATGCATCACACCAGAGGCTTGCATGGTGATGAAGAAGGCCTCCATGGTGAATTCTCCCCTCCGACAGGGTGCCGGAAAGAGCTTCAGATACCTCCCGATCTAGGGATGGAGATGACGATGGCTACAGACTCTTTCGTGGAATTTTTATCGGGTACTTAGGATTTCTATATCGGAGGCATCTTATAGGCGAAAGGAGAGGCCGAGAGGGTGCCCGAGGCGGCCAGACCACCCCCTGGCACGGGCCAGGCTTGGCCGCGCGGCAAGGTGGTATGGCGCCCCCTGGCCCCTCTCCGTCTCGTATTCTGGCTCCGTGTCCCCCTCGGTGAAAAACTGACTTTGGCTTTTGTCCCGTCCAATTCCGAGAATATTCATTTTCTGACTTTCCTGAAACCAAAAACAACAGAAAACAGGCAGCTGGCACTATGTCTCTTGTTAATAGGTTAGTCCAAGAAATCATATGAAAAGTACTCCAAAGTGTGGACAAAACATAAGAAAGTAGATAAAACCAAGCATGGAACATCAAAAATTATGGATATGTTTGCAACGTATCAGATACCCACTCAAAAGCTGGAGTTCGACTCATGCCGAGTCGAACTACCCTAGCAAATACCAAGTTTGAGTCTGGGGACTCGAGCTTGAGTAGGTTCTCACTATTTTTGGCCAAGAGCAATTAACTGGTCCCGATCCATCGAGAGCACCAGACGCGTTGAACCATCATCCCCATGACTGTTAACATCTTAAAAAGTGCGATATGCTGACTTGATGTACTTATGGATCAATGGCGTCTTCTCGTACAACCGTCGAATGTTACGGCATAGTCGATGATTGACCTTGAGTCCCTACTCGAGTGTACGAGTTGGCTAATCACTCGGGGGCTACTAATGTGGGTATAGCCTTTGGGTACCCACGGTTAGTGTATCAGGTCCAACCCAACTGGAGGCCCATATGATGATTCTCTAAGGACATCGGAGCCCAAGGCAAGATGACAGCTGCAAAGTCTTGGAGGCCCATATTCCTGGCGCATGGATCAGAGACAAGCCCAAGATTTGGAAGTTATAGGGTTAGCCATTAGCTTGTAACCGACTCGGTCACGGTACCTAAGACCTATCCTCCCATATAAAGGCTAGGAGGGGCCTCCGAGGAGGCTCTCTCGAACTCATATGCAATTTGTCGTATGCAAGATCCAATCTACACCACCATAGCCATCCCTGCAACCTTGTAATCTTCTTCATTAATCAAGAACAGACAAGCATGAGTAGGGTTTCCCCTCCGAGAGCCTGGGTAAATCGTGCCCCTTATTTTTTGTTAGCCGACGAATCCACCAACGCTCTCTTCTTCTCTAAAATTCCAAGGCCATCAACCATGGGCATTACTGTGGAGACTCCACGTCAGTAATGATTTGCCATCTTTTTTATTAGTTTTGCGAAACTATGTGCGAAACTAATGGGGTGGAAATCTTCCAGATCCACATCATTTTCCTTCTTCGGTATTAGAGATAGGAAAGTGAGGCTCGTAAATCTTTCAGATCCACAACCTTATCCTTCTTCGATATCAGTGACAGGAGAGCGAGGTCCAGTATATGAAGGGTACCGCATCTAGCCGAACGAATTGGTAAACTGCAGCTACCACATCTCCTTTGAATATATCCCAACACGATTGATAGAACCGAGTCGTAAAACCATTTGGCCCCGGGCGCTCGATCCCCTGGCAATTCTTTGATCTGTCTTCCAGATCTCCTCCTCCTGAATGACAACTCCAACTCATCTAGATTATGGTGTGGCAATGGAAACTCCAAAAAGTTAAGGGCTTGTTTGATTCATAGGATAGGAAAAGTATAGGAATAGGAAAAACATAGGATTGAGATGTCATGCCAACTTGAATTCTATGGGAAGAGAAATTCTGTTTGATGCTGCAAAGGAATTTTTCCATAAGGTATGATCTAATATTTTTTTTCTATAGGAATTGCACTACAAGATTCCTATAGGATTAATTCCTATAGAATGTGTTCCTATGAATCAAAACAATAACACAGGAAAAATTCTCATAGGATTTAAATCCTACACCATTCCTATAAATCAAACAAGCCCTAAGAGCATGATGTCTCTAGACTGGCTTTCCTAGGATTGACTGAAGTAAGATGTAGCGAGAGTTTCCATTTTTGGTTGTGTGTCTGCCGCATTATCCTCCCACTTGAGCCGAGAAAAGAAATTTAGTTTTTGCCTTCTCATCGCACAAATATGGAAGTAGCGCGTGCTAGCATCTCCTTCAACCACGTCACGTGGGAGCGTTGCCTAGCTATTGTTCGCTCAAGAGAGGACGAGCCTAGCAATTTCTTCTTGAGCTCCCTAGGCAGCCACGTCTCGGTCACCGATAGAGGTGTCTAAGAGAACTTCGTCATTATATTGATCCTTACATTTTGGCCCGAGCCCCTATCTAATAAATAAACACTTTCCGATACGACAGGATTACAACTGTCGTTGGATCGTGTCAACAATCCTTCATCAGCAAATTCAAAACACATGAATTTGTAATAAATGTAGTTTGTTTGCGTTGTAGAGAAACATAGAAATATTTCTGAAGGATTATGTTTATGTCATAGGTTTATAGAAACAAAAGAAATATTTGATGATGTTATGAAAATTTTGAATTCGATGAAAAAATAAATTATAGAAAAAATTCCTATAGATTTAAATCCTATAAATCAAGCAAGCTAGAGTATATAGGAAAAAAACCTCAAATTGTACAAATGAAATAAGGTACATAGGAAGAAATTCCTAGAGATTCAAATCCAAACAAGCTATATATTGGAAAATTTCCTAAGGAACAAAATCCTCGGAAATTGTTATGAAGTTCGTTTGATATATCCAAAGAAGGGCTTAACTTTTCTGTTTGATCTTTTGGAACTTTGATTCGAAATTCACATCGATCGCTTAATGCTCATTATTCATCTCTACTACTAGCAAAACAAGGGGATTTATCTCGAAACGAACATGCACAACCCTCTAAAATGGCATATATATAGTAGGATGACAAACCCGCTAAAACAAGCTTCATAGTAGAGCACTGCAACTTATCAGCTAGCCCTACTTGAGTGATGGAAACTGATCAATGTCTTGGAGGCCCGGCGGCGGAGGAGCAGTCTTCAGCACTGCAAGAGCTGCCGTCGGCGCCTCTGCCGGCGCGGGAGCCTCCTTCTTGCCCTTGCCGTGGCCAGCCTGGAGAACACCTCCAGGTGTAACTGCACTCTTGCCGTCGTCGCCGGATACGGTGACGCTGGTGTTCGCCTTGGCCTGCTGCTGTCGCTCATACTCCTCCTGCCTCTCCTGCCCCTGCTTGAAGATGCGCTCCCGAGCATATGGGTAAGCGAACAGGACGCTGGTAAGATGGGTACTTCGCGCAGGGGGTGCCGCAGGTGTAGTAGTCTGCTTAGTCATCGCACTGGTGGAAAAAGAGCCTCTAGTTCCGGTTCATAAGGGCCATTGGTCCCGGTTACCAAACCGGGACCAATCACTCGGGACTAATACTGGTCCCGGTTCGGGCACGAACCGGGACCAATGGGTCTCCACGAGGATGGGCGCGCGACGAGGGGGTGGATCATTAGTCCCGGTTCGTGGAACAAACCGAGACCAATGGGTCTCCACGTGGGAGCCCGAGAGACGAGCGGGGTGGATCATTGGTCCCGCTTCGTGGCACGAACCGGTATCGTTGGTCTCTGTGCCGCGGCAGGGTTTTCGGGCTATTTTAGTGCCGCGACAGGATTTTGTGCCGCAGCAGGATTTTCGGGCTATTTTTATGCCGCGACAGGGTTTTTATTTATTTGGTGTTTTGTATTCAATTTAATGGTACTACATATATACAACAATAATGAAACCACGATATATATATTACACATCATGATCACAAATATATTATACACCGTATTATCCGTCTTCTTGGTCGAAACATATTAATTACAAAAGGTACTCACACGAATTTGATCTAATTTACTTTTTTACACTTCACCCTTCTAAATGAAGCGGGTAATAGTATTCTTCTTTTGGATCTATGACTTGTTCTAACAAGAATCCGGCAATTTCCTCTTGAATTGCTTGCACGCGTTCTTGTGATAGAAGACTGTCCCGCATCCGTTTGATCTAATTTAAAGAAGAGAATCAATATATATGAATGAAACTAAACACAATTGGTGGTATTAAAATAAAGTTGTGATTATTGTTTATTATACTTCATTTTTTTTGATGTTTCGGTATGCGCCCTTCTCTTTGGTCGTCTGGCGAATGAACTCGCAGACATAGTATTCACATAAGTTATTCTCGGCTTCCTGCCTCAAGCACTTTACGAGAACGGAGTTCAATCAAAATAATAATCAAGCATGATAATGGTGATATTCAAACTAAAATCAAAGAGATGCGTGGATCTAGCAAGTAGTACTTACAGTCAATGGTTGAAATATAAGCTCTAGCTTCCAAACACCCCTAATTTTGGCGGTGAACCGTTTCCAAGCCTTCTGGAGGCATTTCAGCATGTTCGCCCACTTTTCTAATGGTGTGCGTTTCGAGTCCAGAACTTTTACTACTCCGGTGTCAACATAAATGATTAACATAATATAGTCAAAACTGGACACACTAACAAAATATAACACGAGTCAATTATACGTTTAATATCGAGTAAGCGAAAATAGAATGTGTACAAGACAGTAACACTCACCCAGCATTGTAAGGAAATAGTATTTCCCTTCTGTTGTTGAAATGCTTCAACGCTTGTAGCAAGTTATCCTCTGTCTCTTTGGGTTTCGTTTTTAGAGTAACTTCATGAACGAAATTGCAGTCAACAAACCCAAGGTCATAGATTTGTCCTTTGTTGCATTCGAGAATATGTATTCTGCATATATAAATAGTATAGTGATGAGTAAGATTATACAAGCAACGAATGAGCTGAGCTAGAAAGACTTAATTACAGTAAGAAGCAATAGGCACTGACGATAGTTTTGTCAAGGGCGTCTTGTTGGTAAAACTGAAATAATTCTGGAAATTCGACCAGTAGGAAGCCATCTCCATGACCGTAATGGTGGTGTTTATATGCAGCATAGATCCAATTTTTGGATTCAGCACAGGCTTGCATGTACCAATTATGCAATCTTCACGTCGGTCGCCGTACATCCATCGCATCCGCGCATCGATCTGCGTCATAATAATTAACCATGACAATGACATTGTGAACAGTGAAATGACCACCCTACATGGACATATGCAATATTTTTGTATTAATTACAGATAAAGAAGATAAGCTGCTAACCTCGGCCGAGGATACCGTGTTGTGCGAACTTAAGCGTGGCTCGGACATTTTGTCGAACACCTTGTGTGCAGTGTGAAGAAAAAAAACCTAGCATCCACTTCCCACACAAAATTCCAGAAAAAATAAGTGGATGGGCTGGGCTTATATATAGCCAGGGGAGGGTTTTTGGTCTCGGTTAATGCCACAAACCGGGACCAAAGACCCTCCAGCGACACGGCAGCCAACACGCGCTTTCACCAGTCATTGGTCCGGTTGATGGCACGACCGGGACCAATGACTGAAGTGAAAGCGATCGGGCCGCATGGAGGGGCTTTGGTCCCGGTTTGTGGCATTAACCGAGACCAATGCCCACCGTCGCTTCGCCGTCCCCGTGTATAAATATGAGGCCATAGCGCGTCGCTTTCGCCATCGCCTCGGCCTCTCTGCAGTCCATCTCCACCGCGTCATCGCCTCGCCCTCTGCACCTCTCCACCGCGTCGTCGTATCGCCTCCCCTCCCTCTCCAATCTCCACCGCGCCGCCATGGAGGTGCCCACGCTCAACTTCTACGAGGCGGTGATGTTTGCGTACAACGGCATCCTCGCACTGCCGCGCACGACAGTGCCCGCCGGATGGCGCATCAGCGAGGCGGGTGTGCCGGTGGCTCTGCTCCTCATCCCCGGCAGATACGAAATAGAGAGCGTAATCGTGAAGCGTCACCGCCAGATTCCCGCGTGAAAGAGGGCGTTGCCGCGGTACGCGGCGGCCAGCGAGTACTGGCCCCGGCTGTTCAAGAAGAAGCGGAAGGCCAAGCTTGGCAACCGCATCATGGACGGGCGCGTAGTGCACCCGGATCTCCGCAACCGAGAAGGACGGGAGATGTTCTGGTCCGTCCCTGGACGGACCATCTACACCGCCATCGACGCCGCTAACCGCGTAGAGGAGCTCCGTGTCCCGAACAATGCCGTAATCGTGGAGGTTTCGTCCGACGACGACGAGAAAGCCGGCGGCTCGGAGGACAGCGGCAGCGGAAGTGAAATTGTTGACTAGGAAAATTTGTAAAATCGTACCTTTGTTTGGAAAGAATTTGTGGTCAAATTATTAAAATATCTCGATTTAGATCTTTGTCTCGATTAATTTGTGGAAGATTTTTTCAAAAATACTGATCAATTCAATTTCTGCCTCGAATTAATTTCTGCCCCGAATTAATTTAGATTGTCCCAGATTGCGGACCGTCGCGGGGGTTTTTGGTCCATGTTCGTGGCATGACCCGACACCAATGCTTCGCAGAGCGCCACGTGTGCGTCGCGGTGGCATTGGTCCCGGTTCATGCCACAAACCGGGACCAATGCTTAGAGATGAATCGGGACCAATGCCCAGACGGCATGAACCGGGACCGGTGTCTGGTATTGGTCCCAATTAAGAAAACGAACCGGGACCAATGATATTTGGGTGCTGGACCAAAGACCATTTTTCTACCAGTGTCGCCTTGCCACGGGCGCCGGTGCCAACGACCGGAGACCCGCAGCGACTGCCGTTGTAGGGTTCTTCCCGGGCGCAGCTGCCGTCGACCGGAGACCTGCAGGGACTGCCGGTCTAGGGCTCTTCCTGGGCGCCTTGGACCCTGCCGCCGGAGCTGGAGGTGACAGCTATTTCATGAGCTTTAGCTTTGCGTGCGCACGCGACCACTGACACCGGCTTCTTCTTGGGCTCATCCTTGGAAAGCTATGGGTCGAAGTCGGCGAGGCGCTTGTCGCCGGGGTCGTTGCCCTCGAGGAGCGCAAAAAGGTTCACGCTCGCCTTGATTGCTGCCATGAGGCCGATGTGATCAATAGGCTTCCGCTTGATCGCTGCTTTTGCCGTGCCTGACGTGAATATAAATGCTGGGAGGAGATACACACACGTACTCGAAATCTTGTTCAAAACCGAGTCGGATCAAATTCCGAAACGAGTTCTGGTCCCAATTCGAGTTCCAATCGAGTTTGAACTTCGCTGCTGGGCTCCTACCCCTATATGGCTGGGCTTTAATTCAAGGCCCATCGAAGTTAGGGGCAAGACCTACAAAAGGAGCACTATTGTTTTCTTGCAGCATCTTTTCTTTACTATTATAAGTGGGAGTTGGTGATGGTAGGCCGCCGCTCGATACTCATCATCCATCATTAAACATATCCGATCCGTCCAATCATCGGCGACCGACATTCACCGTCCGATTCAGAGCAACTTCCACCAATTGTACGAGAGAAAAATTGCCAACACGTGAGATGAGCGAAACATTTTTTTCTTTTCCCCTCTCTCCCACATTGCAGATACTCCCCAATTTTACTCTCGTAGAGTTTCCTTCTGAAAATGATTCGCCGCCACCTAGCGCTGGCCCCGGGCCACTGGCGCTCCACCTCTTCGTGCGGTCGCGATCATTTCCTACCTCTTTGCCCACTTTTCCTGCTTGTCTCCACCCTTGGTCCGTGCAGCTCCCCATATCGCACAGGACGATGACAGCCGAAAGCTCCACGACGGCGAACTTCTCCTTGCACTGTTGCATCTATCCCAACTGAATCCTCGTGGACTGTCTAGGAGATCGACTGCTCAAGTCCAGGTCCACACCTCTTGCCACCTAGATCTCACATAGTTTTTGAGGGAGGTGTGGACCAGGACCACCTCAGAGATGTTAATGATATTGTTCTCACCGCCTCCTCTCAGTCTTTCCTAAATCACATTATTTCTCAACTAAAAACTGAATTCTCCATGACTGATCTCGGCTTGCTCCATCATTTCTTGGGTATTGCTGTCACTCGTGATTATAATGGTATTTTTATCTCTCAACACCAATACATACTTGATCTTCTTTCTCGAGCAAGCATGACAGACCGCCAACCCTCTCGCACTCTTATTGATACTACCACTAAACTTTCTTCCACGGTGAACTTTTTTCCAACGCCACTTTATATCGTAGTCTCACAGGTTCCCTACAATATCTAACCCTTACACGTCCTGAAATCTCCTATGCAGTCCAACAAGCTTGTCTATTCATGCATGTCTACCACATTATAACCTTGTTAAACACATTCTCCGATACCTAAAAGGTAAACTTGATCATGGACTCCACATAAATATTTCTACACCTAAATCGTTGATAACATATTTAGATGCAGACTGGGTTGGTTGTCCTGAGACTCGTCGGTCCACATTAGGTTACTGTGCTTATCTTGACAATAATTTGATTTTCTGGTCTTCAAAACGTCAGCTCACGGTTTCTCGTTCGTCTGCTGAGGCTAAGTACCACGCGGTTGCAGAAACGGTTTGGTTGCACCAACTTCTCTCAGAGCTCCACCGACCACTTCAGCAGGCCAAGATAGTCTATTGTGATAATATTTCTGCGATACATATGGCAGGTAATCTAGTTCAGCATTGGAGGACTAAACATATTGAGATCTACATTCATTTTGTCCGTGGCTCTTGGTAAAGTATGGGTTCTTCATGTGCCAACCACGACACAATTTTCAGATGTTTTCACAAAGGTCCTTGCTACCACGCCATTCAATGACATTCGTTTTAGTCTCAACGTCATCGAGATCGCCGTTGACACTGGGGGGGGGGGGGGTGTTAGACTGGACTTGTATCTCAAGTATATGTCGGTTTAGATTTGTTTTAGAGTTTGTTTCAAAGTTGGTTTCGGCTATCTTGGCCGGCAAGGCTTGTACCCCTACATAAATCTTGTATCCCTCAAGCAATATTATTATGCAAGTTAATAAAATTTACAATAAAGACATAAACATAAATTTTCCCAATTGTGCAACACATGTTTACTTAATGAATATTAACAATGGCACATGATATATATCAAAGTATTAAGTATCAAATATAACTATAAAAAGATATATTATATTACAAGTTGTTGAGAACGGGGCAGTAGCCCAGTGGTTGGGTCGTAGTGCATATCCCAACGTTCGGACTTCGATCCCTGTCAGGGACAAATTTTGTAATTCCGACGCTAACCTGCTTCTATTATATAAAAGAAGTATGTAGTTTCTCCTGGACATTGTTTCATTTTATATTACACGTTGTTACTGCCATTCTTAGATAACGTGAAAAGCACCAAAGAATGGAGAATAAACACTTTTCTGACACTAAAATTCACTTATATGACAAGAACAAGCATATGCATATTATCAAACAAGATATGTCATAGTCTTATTGTACCGGTGACTTGGTAAGTCCTTTTGGATATAGAGAGGAACATACTAAGCTATTATTTTTAATCGACTATGAATTTTCAATGGCAAGCCGGGCCGTCAGATGCACTTAAGTGAGCGAATCTCGCACATCTCACCTATGTAGCAAAACGTTTCGCATGTAGTAACATTTTAGAGTGTGTAACATTTTTAAGGCGTCTGTGTAGCAAAATAAAAAACAAATGTAACAAATCCCTTTTTGGTTATAGCAAAATATTGAAAAAGTGTGTCTTTGATTGCAATATTTGAACAGACCCATGTAGCAAACCCAACCAGGTGTGCATCAAATTCCAATTTGGTTGTAGCAAAACGTGAAAGGACATGTCACCGTTTGCTGCATTTCAACACACTCATGCAGCGGAGGCAGCTCCATTCAGGGGTGTCTGAATCATCTTCCTCGGTGGATGCTCATAAAGGGTGGCTCGCATTGTGGAGTGTTGACGTTCCAAGCAAGGTTAAAATCCATGTATGGAGGCTATTGAAGAATGGCCTCGCCCTCGGTTCTGAATTGCAAAGACGCCATATTAAAGGAGGTGTGGTCTGCGTTGCATGTGATGGGTTCGTAGCATGGAAAACAAAATTTTCTACCGCAAGAACGAACAAAACCCATATCTAATCTAGATAAAAGTCAAGATCTAATCTATTAGACATGTGCAACGAGATAGATCTGTACTAACCCTCGTAGATCCAAAAGCGTTACGAGATTGGATTTCGTGGTTGATGTAGTAGATCACTTGCCGATCTCAAGATCGTGTGGACGATCCTTCCGGCGCCACGTTCCGGCAGCGCTTCCGCAGTCGGTCACACGTCCGGAGTCGAAGCAGACCTTCCTCTCCTTGTTCCAGCGAGCAGCGGAGGTAGTAGATCTTCTCCACGGAATCCCAGCAGCACGACGGTGTGGTGGTGGTGGTGGAGTAGAGAATTCTCCAGGGCTTCGCCTAAGCCTGAGCAGAGGGAAGGAGAAGGAGAGAGGCGGCGACTAGGGTTTGAAGTGGAGGGGGCAAGGGGGTGGCGCCCCCACCCCTCTATTTAAAGGAGGGAGGCGCCATGGGAGGGGGAGTCCTAGTAGGACTCCCCTCCCTTCCTTGGCCGGCGGATTGGGAGGGGGGAGGAGTCCTCCTCCCCCACGACTCCTTGTCTTGCCCCACAAGGACTCCTTGATCCTTTCATGGTTTTCAAGCAAACTCTAAGAAATCTCCTAGAACCTTCCAGAACATTCCGAAACCTTCTAGAATCCCCATACAAATACTCCGAAACATTTCCTAACTTAGAAAATGATCCCCAATATATGAATATTATTCTCCGAACAATTCCGGATCTCCTCGTGATGTCCCGGATCCAATCCGAGACTCCGAACAACATTCGGTCTCCAACGCATATTCCATATCTACTTAAAACAACTTCGAACCTTAAGTGTGTCACCCTACGGTTCGTGAATATGCAGACATGATGAAGACACCTCTCCGATCAATAACCATCAGCGGGATCTGAAGATCCATAATGGCTCCCACATACTCAACGATGACTTCGTGATCGATAGAACCATTAACATATGAAACCAATTCCCTTTGTCACGCGATATTCTACTTATCTGAGGTTTGATCTTCGGTATCTCCATACCTAGTTCTACCTCGTTACTGATAAGTACTCTTTACTCGTTCCATGTTATGTCATCCCTTATGACCTAGTCACATGCTTGCAAGCTAACTAGATGACATTCCACCGAGAGGGCCCAGAGCATATATATCCGTCATATGGATGGACAAATCCCAATCTTGGTCCATGCGCTTCAACACATACTTTCAGAATACCCAATGACACCTTTATAACCACCCAGTTACGAAGCGGTGTTTGATGTCATCAAAGTACCCGTCCGGTGATGGTGATTAACATAACCTCATGGTTGAAGGATTAGGTTACTATGCATTTGAAAGCTTATAGCAATACGAACTTAATGACTTGATCTTATGCTACGCTTACTATGGGTGTGTGTGTGTCCATCACATCATTCTCCTAATGATATAACCTTGTTATTAATGACATCCAATGTCCATGATCAGGAAACCATGATCATCATTTAATCAACAAGCTAGTTCCACAAGAGGCTTACTAGGAACTCTTTTATGTTTACAAAACACACATGTATCAGTGTTTCCTTGTAATACAATTATAGCATGGGATGTAAACATTCATCATAAACACAAAGATATAATAATAACCACTTTTATTATTGCCTCTTGGGCATATATCCAACAGTCTCCCACTTGCACTAGAGTCAATAATCTAGATTACATGGTAATATACCTAACACCCATGGCGTTCTGGTGTTGGTCATGCTTTGCTCTAGGGAGAGGTTTAGTCAATGGATCTGCCACATTCAGATCAGTGTGTACTTTGCAAATCTTTATGTCACCATCTCGGACATACTCACGAATAGCATGGAAATGTAGCTTGATGTGCTTTAGCTTGCTATGTGACCTTGGCTCCTATGCATTAGCTATGGCACCTGTGTTTTCACAGTAGATGGCCATCGGGTCCAACGCACTGGGAACCATGCCAAGTTCAGTAATGAACTCCTTCATCCATATGGCTTCTTGTGTAGCCTCTGAAGCAGCTATGTATTCCGATTCAGTTGAAGATTTCGCCACAACGCTTTGCTTGGCACTCCTCCAGCTCACTGCAGCACCATTCAAAATAAATACGTATCCACTGTGACTTCGAGTCATCTGGATCGGTGTTCCAACTAGCATCGTAACCGCTACAACAAGCTGTTCATCACCTCCATAAGAAAGAACCATATCCTTAGTCCTATTCGTGTACTTTAGGATATTCTTGATCGATGTCGATGTTCCATTCCAGATCACTTTGATATCTCGCTAGTCAAACTAACGACATGTGCTATATCCGGTCTTGTACACAGATGGCATACATGATAGAACCTATGGCCGAGGCATAGGAATATTATTCATCTTTTCTATCTTCTGCCATAGCCGGACTTTGAGTCTTACTCAAGGTCTTACCTGACAACATGGGCACGAACCCTTTCTTGCTCTCTTCCATTCTAAACTTCTTTAGAACTTTGTCTAAGTATGTACTTTGTGAAAGCGCTATTAGGCGTCTTGATCTATCTCTATAAATCTTGATGCCTAGAATATATGCCGCTTCGCCAAGATCCTTCATTGAAAAACTATTATTCAAATAGGTTTTGACGCTATTAAGAAGTTCTATATCATTCCCAATCAACAATATGTCATCTACATATAGTACTAGGAATGCTACAGAGCTCCCACTCACTTTCTTGTAAATACAAGCTTCTCCATAAGTTTGTATAAATCCAAAGTTTTTGATTACTTTATCAAAACGTTGATTCCAACTCCGGGATGCTTGCTTCAGTCCATAAATGGAGCGCTGGAGTTTGCATACCTTGTCAGCATCACTAGGATCGACAAAACCCTTGGGTTGTACCATATACAACTCTTCCTCAATGTCACCATTAAGGAACGCCGTTTTGACATCCATCTGCCAAATTTCATAATCGAAATATGCAGCGATTGCTAACAAAATTCTAACAGACTTTAGCTTCGCTACTGGTGAGAAAGTCTCATCATAGTCAACTCCTTGAATTTGTCGGAACCCTTTTGCGACAAGTCGAGCTTTATAGACGGTAATATTACCATCAGCATCTATTTTTCTTTTGAAAATCCATTTGTTCTCGACAGCCTTACGGCCATCCGGTAAGTCCACCAAAGTCCATACTTGGTTTTCGTACATGGATCCCATCTCGGATTTCATGGCTTCTAGCCATTTGTCGGAATCTGGGCTCACCATAGCTTCTTCATACGTCGCAGGGTCATCAGTGTTGTCCACCAACATGACGTTCAAGGCAGAGTCATACCAATCAGGAGTGGTACGAACCCTTGTTGACCTGCGAGGTTCTGCAGTAACTTCGTTCGAAGTTTCATGATCACCATCATTAGCTTCCTCTCCAATTGGTGCAGGCGGCACAAAAACATCTTCCGGTGTTGCGCTACTCTCAACTCCGAGAGAAGGTTCAATAACCTCGTCGAGTTCTACTTTCCTTCTAGTCACTTCCTTCGAGAGAAACTCCTTCTCAAGAAAGGATCCATTCTTGGCAACAAAAACTTTGCCTTCGGATCTATGATAGAAGGTATACCCAATTGTTTCTTTAGGGTATCCTATGAAGACGCATTTCTCCGCTTTGGGTTCAAGCTTATCAGGTTGTAACTTCTTTACATACGCTTCGCAACCCCAAACTTTAAGGAACGACAACTTAGGTTTCTTACCAAACCACAATTCGTACGGTGTCATTTCAACGGATTTAGATGGTGCCCTATTTAAAGTGAATGCGGTTGTCTCTAATGCATAGCCCCAAAACGATAGTGGTAAATCTGTAAGAGAAATCATAGACCGAACCATATCTAAGAGAGTTCGATTACGACGTTCGGACACACCATTACACTGTGGTGTTCCCAGCGGTGTCAACTGCGAACGTATTCCACATTTCTTTAAATGCATGCCAAACTCATAACTTAGATATTCACCTCCGCGGTCAGAACGCAGAAACTTAATCTTCTTGTTACGATGATTTTCCACTTCACTTTGAAATTCCTTAAACTTCTCGAAAGTTTCGGACTTATGTTTCATAAAGTAGACATACCCATATCTACTTAAGTCATCCGTGAAAGTGAGAACATAACGATATCCACCACACGACGCTACACTCATTGGACCGCACACATCGGTATGTATTATTTCCAATAAGTCTGTAGCTCGCTCCATTATTCCAGAGAATGGAGTCTTAGTCATTTTTCCCATTAGACATGCTTCGCATCTTTCAAGTGATTCAAGAAGTCCATCAGAATGGAGTTTCTTCATACGCTTCACTCCAATGTGACCAAGACGACAGTGCCACATGTATGTAGAATTATCATTCAATTTTATTCCTTTAGCATCTATGTTGTGAACATGTGTATCACTACTATCGAGATTCAATAAGAATAAACCATTCATCTCAGGTGCATTACCATAAAAGATATTACTCATATAAATCGAACAACCTTTATTCTCAGACTTAAAAGAGTAACCGCCTCGCAATAAACAAGATCCAGATATATTGTTCATGCTTAACACAGGCACCAAATAACAATTATTTAAATTTAAAACTAATCCCGATGGTAGATGTAGAGGGAGCGTGCGGCGATCACATCAACCTTGGAGCCATTTCCAACGCGATCGTCACCTCGCTCTCGCCATCTTCGTTTATTCCGCAGCCTGCTTCGAGTTACAAATATGAGCAACCGAACCAAAGATCAAATACCGAGCACTACTACGATTACTAGTAAGATACACATCAATAACATGTATATCGAATATACCTTTCTTCTTGATGTTGCCGTTCTTCAGATCTGCCAGTACTTGGGGCGCTTACGCCCAAAGGACCAAGACCCTTGCAAGAGAAGCATTCTGTTTCAGCTTAGGACCAGCCTTGGGCTTCTTAGCAGCGGCAGCTTTCTTGCCGTCCTTCTTGAAGTTGCCCTTTTCTTAGGCTTGCCCTGTTTCTTGAAATTGGTGGTCTTATTGACCATCAACACTTGGTGCTCCTTCTTGATCTCCACTTCAGCAGTTTTCAGCATGGACGATAGTTCGTAACGCCTTGTTCATGCAAAGGCATATTGTAGTTCATCACAAAGTTCTTATAACTCGGTGGCGTGATTGGAGGACACGGTGAATCCCTAACTCATTAGGAATCGTTATCCCCAACTCTTGGAGCTTGTTTGCGTCTGGACATGGTGAGCACGTGCTCGCTAACGGAGCTTCCTCTTCCATCTTACAGTAAAGAACTTTTGGAGGCCTCATTGCTCTCCACGGTCGCTGAGTCTCAAAATGAGCTTGAGCTCCTTAATGATCTCGAACGGTCGTGGTGCTCAAAACACTTCCGAGCTCCGCTTTTAAACCGTGTGATGGCACACTGAACTGTGGAGTAATGATTTTTCCGAGTGGCGTAAACATTCTTTACGCCATCGGTGGCATCTTCGCAGTGGGTCACCTAGCGGTGCTTGAGCACATAGGTCATCCGACCAGCCCTAAGGACATCTTGGACCACGGAGCCAGTCCGAAGTTGCTTCCATTGTTCTTAAGCTTTTCTTTCTCTAGGAACACATTGAAATTGATGGAGAGGTTCGCCATAATCTACAACAAATTTGCAAGTAGTTTAGACTAAGTTTATGATAAATTGAGTTCAATTTTAATTCTTAAATTAACTAGGTGAACTCCCACTCAAAACAACATCTCTCACATTGTTTTAGTGATTACACGAACCAAATCCACTACACCAAGTACGATCATCACGTGAGATGATGCAGTTTCAATGGCGAACAATCATCATGTTCATCATATCATATATATGGCTCATGCTCTACCTTTCTGTATTCCGTGTTCCGAGACCATGTCTGTACATGCTAGGCTCGTCAAGATTAACCTTAGTTTCCGCATGTGCAAATCTGGCTTGCACCCGTTGTATGCACACGTAGAATCTATCACATCCGATCATCACGAGATGCTTCGAGACGACGAGTCTTAGCAACGGTGCCAACTAAGGACGAACACTTTTATTACTTGATTTTTAGTGAGAGGGATCATCTTATAATGCTATCGTCGCGATCTAAGCAATACAAGATGCATAAAGGATTAACATCACAGGCAATTCATAATTAGTGTGATATGATATGGCCCTTTCTTCTTATGCCTTTGATCTCCATCTCCAAAGCACGGACATGATCTCCATCATCACCAGCATTGCGTCAAGGTCAAGCGCCCGCTTCATGGTTGTCCATCATCACCAGCAACTATTACAACTACTTGGAATAAAGCTATTACAAGATGAATGACACCAGGTCTTAAGTAATTAAAGACAACCATTAGGCTCCTACCGGTTGCCATATTACAACAAGGATCATTGCATACATCAAATATAATCACAATCACATGATGGCCATATCACATCACAAAACCCCTGCAAAAACAAGTTAGACGCCTCTAATTTTCTTTGCATGTTTTACGTGGTTTGGGGCTTTCGAATAAGAACGGATCTTACCTACGAAACTGAACCACAACGTTGATACAAGTGCTATCGAGTGCAAAGTGTAGATTGGATCTATACTATGGTGGGAGAGATGACACCCATAAAGCCACTTGTGCAAAGCAAGTTACACGTCAAGCGTGGAGCAAGTCTCATGTGCGATCACATGTAAGGTTAGCCCGCTTCATCCCACCATACCGCAAGATGCAAAGTACACAAAGCAAAAGACGGCACGAGCACCAACGCCCACAAAACCATTGTGTTCTACTCGTGCAACAGATCTACGCATAGACACGGCTCTGATACCACTGATGGGTTCGTAGCATGGAAAACAAAAAAATTCTACCGCAAGAACGAACAAAACCCAGATCTAATCTAGATAAAAGCCAAGATCTAATCTATTAGACATGTGCAACGAGATAGATCTGTACTAACCCTCGTAGATCTGAAAGCGTTACGAGATTAGATCTCGTGGTTGATGTAGTCGATCACTTGCCGATCTCAAGATCGTGTGGACGATCCTTCCGGCGCCGCGTTCCGGCAGCGCTTCCGCAGTCGGTCACACATGCGGAGTCGAAGCAGACCTTCCTCTCCCCGTTCCAGCGAGCAGCGGAGGTAGTAGATCTTCTCCACGGAATCCCAGCAGCACGACGGTGTGGTGGTGGTGGTGGAGTAGAGAATTCTGCAGGGCTTCGCCTAAGCCGGAGCAGAGGGAAGGAGGAGGAGAGAGGCGGCGGCTAGGGTTTGAAGTGGAGGGGGCAAGGGGGTGGCGCCCCCACCCCTCTATTTAAAGGAGGGAGGCGCCATGGGAGGGGGAGTCCTAGTAGGACTCCCCTCCCTTCCTTGGCCGGCGGATTGGGAGGGGGGAGGCATCCTCCTTCCCCACGACTCCTTGTCTTGCCCCACAAGGACTCCTTGATCCTTTCTTGGTGTTCAAGCAAACTCCAAGAAATCTCCTAGAACCTTCTAGAACATTCCGAAACCTTCTAGAATCCCCATACAAATACTCTGGAACATTTCCTAACTTAGAAAATGATCCCCAATATATGAATCTTATTCTCCGGACAATTCCGGATCTCCTCGTGATGTCCCGGATCCAATCCGAGACTCCGAACAACATTCGGTCTCCAACGCATATTCCATATCTACTTAAAACAACTTCGAACCTTAAGTGTGTCACCCTACGGTTCGTGAATATGTAGACATGATGAAGACACCTCTCCGATCAATAACCATCAGCGGGATCTGGAGATCCATAATGGCTCCCACATACTCAACGATGACTTCGTGATCAATAGAACCATTAATATATGAAACCAATTCCCTTTGTCACGCAATATTCTACTTATCCGAGGTTTGATCGTCGGTATCTCCATACCTAGTTCTACCTCGTTACTGATAAGTACTCTTTACTCGTTCCATGTTATGTCATCCCTTGTGACCTAGTCACATGCTTGCAAGCTAACTAGATGACATTCCACCGAGAGGGCCCAGAGCATATCTATCCGTCATATGGATGGACAAATCCCAATCTTGGTCCATGCGCTTCAACACATACTTTCAGAATACCCAATGACACCTTTATAACCACCCAGTTACGAAGCGGTGTTTGATGTCATCAAAGTACCCGTCTGGTGATGGTGATTAACATAACCTCATGGTCGAAGGATTAGGTTACTATGCATTTGAAAGCTTATAGCAATACGAACTTAATGACTTGATCTTATGCTACGTTTACTATGGGTGTGTGTGTGTCCATCACATCATTCTTCTAATGATATAACCTTGTTATTAATGACATCCAATGTCCATGATCAAGAAACCATGATCATCATTTAATCAACAAGCTAGTTCCACAAGAGGCTTACTAGGGACTCTTTTATGTTTACAAAACACACATGTATCAGTGTTTCCTTGTAATACAATTATAGCATGGGATGTAAACATTCATCATAAACACAAAGATATAATAATAATCACTTTTATTATTGCCTCTTGGGCATATCTCCAACAACATGTAGCAGGGAGGAAATGGCGATCCACCACTTCCGGTAGTGCCAACACTCGCAGCAGATCTAGAGATAGCTCAAGGATCAGCTGGGAGGCCGAGACCATACACCTCCTGCTAATGTGTGATCGTAGTGAGACCTCACTGCTTGGATGTTAGAGTGGATGGCCTCTGTCGGTGCTGCTGATCTGGAGATGGTTATGATGGTCCTATACTAGCTTTGGTTAGCCCAGAATAAGGCGCGGAGGAGTCAGCGGATTGATGACCCATCTCTGATAGCGAGAAAAGGGTGCCCATCTGTCGGTGAAATGGCATGAAGTGCAGGCGAAGACGATACCCAAAAACCCTATACCGAAGGAGAAATGGGTGTTGCCTCCAGAATCTTGGATTAAAATCAATATGGACGGAACTATGATGAGGCAAGATGGAAAAGGTGGTGGAGGTGCGGTCGTGCGCGAACATGATGGCAAATTCCTTGCCGGTTCTTGCCGTTTTTTCCCTTCAATCATCGATCCTGAACATGCGGAACTGTTAGCTTGTCAGCAGGCGCTGGAGCTGGTGTCTAAATTGAAGCTACAGAGGGTAATATTGGAGTTGGATAGTTCAGAGGTGGTTGCCAAACTTCAGAGTATGGAGATGGATAGATTGGTTCATGGTATCTTGGTTGAGAGGATCAAGAGGGAGTTAAAGGAGTTGGACAACCCCGTGGATAAACGGGCGTGACAGACGGCAAACGTGGTTACCCATACGTTGGCTAGGGAAGGCTGCAAGTTAGAAATAAGCAAAACTTGGTTTCATATTTACCCTGATTGTATTATGGATGTTCTGAACCAAGAGCGTCTGGTAAAATAAATAAAGCAGCAATTTCCGCTCAAAAAAATGTAGCAAAAAATCAACAACGTGTACAACAAATCCCAATTTGCTTGTAGCAAAACATGAAACGGCATGTCATTGTTTGCTACATTTTCAACACTCATGTAGAACAAAGTATATGTGCTTGTAACATGTTGAAATACGTATGCAATATCTGCATAGCTCAATTTTCAGTAACCTCAAACCATCAATAATGGGCGTCATATACCATGAATTTGCCACAACGGTGGTCAGTTAGAGCCAGATTAGATGAACCCTACCCCATACACTCGTCGAGACATTGTATTCCCCAAGTCCAGCGTGTGGACAACTCTCCTTCGATGTCGGCACCCACACCATCGACATATCGGACCACCCAAAATCAGTTCCTCGTAGTTCCCAGCATCTCCCCTGAACTTGGAAAACAGTGGCGTTCATCTCCTACCCCATGGCAGACACCTAGCTAGGGCAGGAGGATGGACCTCTCAAGGGAGAAGGAGGAAGGAGGAGGGGTGTGCCACCACTCCTCGCGCCCGTCTACCCCTCCTCCATCCGCTCCTCCACGATACTTCCAAGACCCGTCGATGCTGTACCCCACCGCCCGTGGAGATCAGCCGCGCGAGCCCTCTCCTGCCCTCCGCCTATGGCAAGAAGTGCGCTGGCCACTGCCGTCGGTGTCGGTAACGGCCTGGCAGGGCTAGAGGTGGAGGGGCTAGGCGGCGGTTGGGGCCTCCCGGATCGCCCGAGCGGGGGGGGGGGGACTCGGGAGGGATCCTATTTTCGTGGAGCTCCTCTGCTCCGTCGTCTGAAATCTAAAATTGGGGGCGAATTCCACTTCCCGGCATGTGCACCAACTAAGGATGCACATAACTATTAAGCATGAGTATCAGGATTTTTAATCTTGGTTAAATACCAAGCCTGGTCCTCAAGGATAAATTGCATGAGCATCAGGATAGCATGATTCTCAAGTATAAATAAGACCTAAATTCGCCTCCGTGAGGATTTAAACCTATGTGTTGGATTTGTACATTCACTCCCCCAACCAGTTGAGCTATGCTCTTTTTTTTTACTTTGATCACCAAATAATTTTTGGAGCATATAAGTATTAAGTGCTAATGCTAACACCCACGAATAATCAACTGTGTTTTCATTGTCATTTCTATATACTATGGAGGTTACAACTTGCATATGCCATTCGAATTTGCGTGGATGACGCAAAAAAGAATCTGGGCTCAACGCCTGGATTTAGGTGATAGCGGGAAACCGATGAAGGTGTGACATTCAGAATGTTGTGCATATTAAATCCCACGAAGGTGTGACGTCCGGTTCGATTTAGGTGCATGGCCATACAATCCCTAATCCATAGGTTGCAATCTGACATCATAAAATACATTACAAACACCTAAATATTTTCTCCGCGCACGAATTAGATAGTAGCAAGTACAGGGTTCTATATCAAACAATACACAGTATTCTTTTGCGCTACAGATGTAGAACAATATTGTAACATCTCAAAACTATGAATCACAACGCCTGTTAGACTGTTGGACGAAACCTAATGGGTGAAGATAGCCCAGTGCAGAGTGTAGTTCTGATAGCGCTATAGAACCGCCACAATGGCAGCAAGGCGAAGGGTCGGGTGGTGAGGCTCCACTGTACCCAGAATGGCTAGATCAGTTTAGTGCATCGTCGGGAGGTAGACCCGATGGAAGTTTTTCATGGTAAGCTTCCTCCGGCAGGTAGGGCACTTCCTCTGAGCCTTGATGGAGGCCATGATGCACTCTTGGCAGAAGATGTGGCCGCACAGAGTCGATGACGCGTCGACCATTTCGTGCAAGCAGACTGGGCAACTGAACTTTGGTTCCTCTGGGACCTCCTTCACAGTTAAAGGGAGTGACGGTGTCACCATGGGCTGCAGTTTTTAAGTGGAGCCTTAGAGAGCTCGTACATACTAGAGATGGTATTGGTAAGATATAGGGTAGGGTTCTTACCAAGATTCTGTTGGTTTCAGATGTGCCCACCACGTTTATTACATGATTATTGTTGGACACTCTCGAGCTGTGATGTGTAGGGTTCATCCCCAAAGATAGCTCTGTGTTCACATGCTCATCAGGAGCTTCTCCTAGAAAGAAAGCAGGCCAAAAGAAACTAAGTAAAGAGGAAAATATTCTTCTGACTATTGGATTTGAAATCTAGAACTCTACAGTGTGGGCTACAAAAGAATTTCAAGTTCAGGCACACACATCCCTAAGGATATGATATAAGCACAATTTCAGTAAAACCATCGGTACCTGAAAGCGAGGTGCCAATGTTAGCACTCTGTGGAACCAAGCCTGCACCAAATGAAGGACCCATGTTGTACGGTACATAAGACGTTCTAAAATTTTCAGTTGCACCTTGCGTAATACCATGTGTCAGAGTCGTCGTCCCATAGCCACCGGAAGATGTAATCTGCCCGGATAATTGTTGGTTTTGCTGAAGTTGTTCGTACTGACCACCCAAGATCGTGAGAGCAGATAGGAAGTGCGACTCAGTTGGCTCCTTCGTCATATTGTAGTAGTCCCTCTGCACAAACAACTAGTAGAAAATATCAACATCTAAAATGATGAAACGGCAATCTGTACTTACTTTTGCCCGGAGAGGGACCTGATTGCTCGAAACCAAAGCTAAAACGATGAAGGAAAGAGAGCACCACCTTGTTTGGATATTGTCTAAACAGGATTTCCTCTAGCTGCCTCACGAAATCTGGCAGCCTCCGCCGCCACCTAGCCGCCATTGGTCTCCTTCCTAAATAGTCAGATCTGCCGGTTCAACATCAAGTACCAAATCAGAAAATTATTCTCTTCATATCACATTCAGACAAACAATTTCGAATGCATATAAATGAAATCTTGGAATGAGAAGATGGTTCAACTTCATCCCCAAATTTCCGAAGTTCATATGCAATCGACAGTAAACTTCCAGGGCATCATTATTAACTTTGATAGTATATAGATCACCTATGTGTAATTTTCGGAATGAAATGAAAGTAAAAAAAACTTGATAATACTACTGTTTAGACAACAAATTTGAAATCTCCTGAATAGTGAGTTAGTATTAAATGTGTATTCACTCCAAATTGTCAAAGAAATCATTGAACTTATATTCATTCAACTCGAGCTGAAAAAAGGAACGAGTGCTTACATCTTCTCCCGGGTGTCGTGGCGCAGCATCACAAGCTGGAGATCGAAACCCTCGGCCAGGCCCATCGCATCGTGTGTCTGCTGATGCCTCCATGCAATTTCGTCGACACCACCAATGCCACCAACCTGATCCATCAATGTCGTCTGCCCGAGTATTTAGAGGCGCCAGGGTTGGGACGGCGGAAAGGATGGAGGGCGAACAAAGATGACTTGAATAATGGCGGATCCCGAGCCACTCTCACTAATGGTGGACCCCCGCCGTCACCCCACTTATATAGTCCGACCACCAAAGGATAAGTAGAGGCAAAGATAATTACCTCTTAGTCACTAATGGTGCAAAGTTAATTCCTACTAAACATTTCATTTATAATTATTTGCCAATATCAAGTATTAATGTTGGGAAATTACTTTCTTCCAAACAATGTGTGGAATTAATTTGGCAACATTGTTTGAAAGAAACTAAATGTGCAACATTTCTGCTTGGAGGCAACAATTGATTTCGCAACAATTATTTGGAAGAAAGTAATTTCAGTATAGGAAGCCATTGATGTGGAATTAATTCCAACCAAAAATGCCGCAAAATTATTTCCTACTACCAAACAATAAATTTGCATAATCATTTTATTCCTGCAACATTGTTTGGAAGGAAGTATTTATGCAACATTAATGTTTGATAGCAGCAAATAATTTCATAACAATTATTAGGTACGAATTAACTCCACATTATTAGAGACCGATAGCCTAATAGCTTCCTACCAAATAATTGTTGCAAAATCAATTGTTGCTACCAAACAATAATGATGCACACTTATTTTTACTAAACAATGTTACACAATTATCTCACAACATTGTTTTGCATGTACTAATTGTCCAACATTATTGTTTTGTATCGGTATTTTATATGAAGTAACTCCACAACATTGGTAACTAATAGGTAATTACTTATGGATCTCCGTATCTGTCGATGATTTGACTATATAAGTGGGGACACGAAAGGGTCCACTTCAGTGACAGTGGTTTGGGGAGTTCACTGTTGGTCAACTCACCTTGGTTCCTAGATCTTTCAACATGAACGAGTTGTGACGCTTAAAAAAAATTGTAGAGCTCTCAAAACCAACTTTTTACCAAACTTTTCAAATGATTTTAATTCAAACAAATCATTAAATACATGGATGTTCCAAGCAGAGCAATTTTTAAGTTCAGTTTTCACATAAAAAATATAATAAAACAACTTTAGATATAGGCGACCTCACCTTACATGAAGCTTGTGGTGATGGAAGCAATCCAGAACACAACCGATAGTTCATGTTCGAGAGGCGTAGGCTTTCAATGCTTCTGATGGCGATCAAGACAAATTCGTGGTGGATCGATGATGCGTAGAAATAGGCACACAAGAGAGCATGGGGAGGAGACGGGTGCGTCTTATACTGAAAAGAGGGTAGGGTGGGTTCATCGCTAGGTTGATGTTTCATGTGCGGTACATGTCCTTGCTAAAGATACATCGCAATCTTTAAGTATCATAACTTTCTAATTATATGTTTGACCGGACATTTATTTTTGTGAGGCAAAAAATTGTAGCGCCTTGTGCCAATATGGTAGTGGGTCGGGTTATGCACAAGTTAAACAATATAGTATCCATGCCCGTAAAGCATATGCACACCAAGATATCCATATGAGTAGAAAATCATGCCCATATACGTATCATACCCATACCCGAGGGTCAATGCATGATATATGCATTTTGCATCGTAAAACCAGCCGATTGATCGTGTCAATTTCAATTGTTATCTAATCTACTTTGACCACATTCAAGAAAAGTTCACTTATTTTTGTTTAATTATAACATTAATTTATTGAGAATGCTTGAACTATGTTCAACTCTTCGACTCAGATTGTTGAATAATGATACCTTAGATGCATTAACATGATCTACCCGAGGTTGCTCTTTCTGGTCCTTAAGCCACTACAAAAGAACAAAATGTACTGTGATGTTGCGATAGTAGTTCAAACTGTCATGAATATGACACTTTGTACCTAGCATCATAGATTTAAATGATTTGGTGATGGTCATGGAATTACGTATACACATTTGTCAAGAAAAACTTCATTGATCTATCTATGGCGCAAACCTTCTACCAATATCGGTATCGCTTTATAGTTTCACATGGATATGTAGAAGTTACTCTCTTTGTAAATGAAAGTTTCAAACCTTTACGAAACAATTAAAACCACGTCAAACCTTTATAAAACAATTGAAATCGTGATTTGGTTATTGAGAGTGCATGCGTGATTTTGGTAATTAAGGACAATCTCCATGGACTAATTTTTGAATTGAGTTTCACTTGTAGGAATTGTCCATTGGCATCGTTTGGGTCATGTGTTGGTTTCAAGGTTGAAAGAAGAAGAAGAAGAAGAAGAAGAAGATTAAGAGTGTCTTGTTGAAGAAGAAGAAAAGGAAGAAGAAGAAGATGGAGTTCCTCATGGTTATCTTCAACACACCATCCTAGTGGAGTTAGAATAAAAGAAGTGCAAGATCAAGATGTGCCATCTCTAGAAGACCACATGCTTGTAGCTTGCCATCCTCGATAATCATGGAGTGATAAAGACAAGTTCAAAGAAGAGAATTCCCCATGGAGTATGGGGAGCAATTTGCAAGTATTCATCAAATGAGCGCGAGCAAATACAATCAAGAAAGATATTCCATCTTGAGGAAGACAAGATCGTCTACATCAAGATCAAGTGGAATGATCAAGGCAAAGGTATGATCTTGATAGGTTTTCTATTTTACCGGTCTCTTGTAGTGTTGGGAGACCGGGTTTAGGATAGATAGTCGTACTATGAAGAGGGGCTCTCGAGTGAATAGCTCGATCGTATCTTTCAGAGAGAGCTCAAACCGTTGTATACATAGCATCGTCTTTCTTGGTTGTTGTTTGTAGCTTGTGGTTATCTTTATAACAAGCTCTAGTTCATCAAAAACCGATTACCCTTGAATATCTTATTGTGTTTTTATTTTGGCGGGTTTTCTGGCTCCACACCTTGAGAGGTATCTCACATATTTATTCATGGTATTTTCTCTCTTGGTGATACCCAATATTTTCTCCCTTGGATTCTACATGTCGTATCTTTCCAACGAAATTGGTTTCATCCCTTTTGGAGTTCGGAAGCAAAAGCTATGGCAGCTTTGGTTCTGGAGCTTTTACTGACCGGAAGTACCGCCGCCTCATCGGATGTACCGCTAGGCCAATTTGGCGCCATTAGTACCGGCCGAAGTACCGGGCTAGTTCCGGTGAGCTTGGGAATGTCATATTATTCGTTCTGTTTTTGGTAGTTGTTTACCGGTACTTGGGCCAGCAGTAAAAGAGGCATTTGAGCAGTGCGGCCGAAAGTACCGGACAAGGACCATAAGTGCCTCTCGGGCATATTTTTCCACCGTCAGTACCGGGAGAAATTCCGGCTCACTTCCGCTCAGCCTATGATACCCCCCAGTTATCTCTCTGTTTGGTCGCGTTTTTTGATTGGTACTTGGTCGGTAGTAGACCAGTAGTACCGGCTCGGGTCAGGCGGAACTTCTGGCCTATACAACTAGGTCTTTTCAAATGCTTTTGAGTCATTGGAGCCAAGCTGACTGGAACTTCCGGTGGCTCACTGGTACTACCGGTCAGGCACGTAAATGACCCAAACGGTCACATGAGGGAGGCATTTAAAAGGGGCTCCTATTCCCCTTTGTAGGGTCAGCTCTTTTGGTCATGTTTTCTCTCTCTCTCCTCCATTGATGACCTTGAAAAGCTTGTCCCCTCCTCTTATTCCTCCTAAGATTCTTGCATCTCTTTGATGGATTTGAGAGAGGAGATCTAGATCTACACCTCCACCAAACCAAATCACTTTTTTGTGAAGGAATTCTTGAGATCTAGATCTTGGAGAGTTTTATATTCTTCTATTGTCTTCTTTCTATCTTATTCTCCCAATAACTTGTGTATCTTTGGTGGAATTTGAGAGTGAAGGACTTGCCCTTGCATTTGGTGCATAGGTGTGAGTTGAATTCTCTACGAAGATTCGACGAGTTCAAGCTTGAGGGCTTGTTTCTCTTGGGTTCTTGAAACCCTATATGGTTGCATTGAAATTGGTGTGATACCCTTGGGGACTCCAATTAAGTTGTGGAGATTCCTAAAACTATAGGCATTCATGGTGCTTGTTGGGAGCCTCCAATTGATTTGTGCAGATTGCCCCAACCTTGTATGGTTCGGTGACCGCCTTCAAATGTCCCATAATAAATCGAGTGCCCGCCTTTTGTGGTGCGCACTCTGGAGAATATGGTGAGAATGTTGTGGCGTCGGTGAGTTAAGTGCCTTCGTATCTTGGGCTGAGACCTTGTCTGGTGTTGGGTAAGCATCGATCCACCACACCTCAAGGTGAGCCATTTCTGACGTTCGGATGGCATTGCCATAGCTTCTTTGAAAGTAAATTTCGGGATAAAAATCAATGTCTCCGCGTCCATCGGTTATCTCTCACCCGAGTTCTTTACTTATGCATTGTGATAGCCATCGTGCTTGAAGTATTTTATCTAGCTATCACCTTGTTGCTTGACTTGCTTAGCATAGGTTGTTGGTGCACCTAGTTGAACCTGGTGGTTTTAGGTTTTGTGCTTTGATAAATTAAATGCTAGTTTTATTCCGTATTTATTAGAGACTAAACCGTAATTATTTGAAAATCCTATTCACCCCCACTCTAGGCGACATCCATTGTCCTTTCAGTTATCAACCACATTAAACTTTTATGAAACAACTGAAACCACGATTTATGAAACAATTGAAACGACAATTTGGTTTTGAGATAGTTAGAACCTTCATGAAGTATATACCATAGATAATCCATTTATGTTACTTTTATGGAATAATAACTGAAATATTTATTAAATAACTCTAATATAGACCTAAAAATGCTCAAACTAAAACTTTCTGTAACAAATCACACCTTTTTGAAACAATTGGAACAACCAAAATAAATGTAACTTTTATGAAAGATGCTCCATCTGTTTCAAAGTGTTTTGAAACATATCAAAGCAAGTGAAACACTACAACCTATTTTCAAACTATTTTGAAACACTTTTGAAACAATTGAAACCACGTTAAACCTTTATAAAACAATTGAAACACATCAAACCTTTATGTAACAATTGAAACCATGATTTGTTTTTGAATCGGGTGGAACCACCCAACCTTTATAATACAACTGAAATCACATCAAACCTTTATAAAACAATTGAAAATACATCAAAATTTTATGAAACAATTCAATATAAGTGTTAAACAAGTAAAATTGTTAAACCTTTTCTATGTATAAAACTAATTCAAAATCTATGTGCCACCACTGAAATGTTTTTGAAACCACTTAGAGACATGTATCAACTTATGGTGGTAAGGAAGAATGTATATTCTTTTTGAAGACAAAACTCGATGTTTTATCAATACAATACCGTGGTTATCCACACTGCTTACTTTTATGCTCAATTTTTTTTGAAGCTAACTGCTATGCTCAATTTTTGTTGAAGCTAATAGGTGATAAGACATTAGACTTAAAGCGTAACTCAAGAAAAATTAACCCATGGGCCATGACAAACTTAGTTGAAACCAATATGTTATGCGAAATAGTGAAATGAAATACAACCAACAAAATAGTTACAAACATTGTAAAATACTTCTAACTAGTCACATACTAGGAAAACAACTATCCATGGGCCAGACACCTAGTGGTGCACCATCCAAGACATGCGACATTGATAAGTACTTGTTGCGCACGACAAAAATATGCGCCACTGGTAGGCCACTTATTTATGGCGCATTCCCTAGGTGGTGCGCCACTGGTAAGGTGGCACCATCTATAAGTCTTATAGGTGTGCCTTGACTTATCGGTGGCGCACCATGTGAGTATGCGCCACGGGTATTTTACTTACATGTGGTGCATTTCCACATGGTGCACCACAGATAAGGCATATTATAGAAAGGTGCAAGTTATTATTGGCACATTAGTTTATGGTGCGCCACTAGTAATTGTGCTCTCACCTCTCATCCCCTCCCCTTGATCACCCTTTTTAGTTAAAAAATAAAATGATAAAAAGTTCAAATTTTAAAATCCTTCGAGATGTAGTTATGTTAGGTGATCTAGTTGTTAGGAAAATTTAAAAACATAAATTTTGATTTTTTTGTAAAAAACATTATGTCTCGGTAAAACGGCCATAACTTTTGCATACGACCTCGGATCAAAACGTTTTTTATATGAAAAATCTACATCTTATGGAACCGGCGTTTTTCTAGAATCTCCAAATTCGAAAAGGATAAAAAAGTTATGTAAAAAATAGATTTCTTTCTACAAAAACCGTTGGAGCTCACATACCCGTAGCGCACCCTATAGTGGTAATCCACGGGTAACCTAGGGTGGGGTTCAAATTTGAATCATCACCTGCGGCCATCGAACCACACCTACTCCCTTCTCCTTTATCTTTTCTCCCTTCCCCCTTCTCCTTCTCCTTCTCCCTTCTTCCTTCTCCCTTCCCCCTTCTCCCTTCTCCCTTCTCCCTTCTCCCTTCTCCTTTCCCCTTCTCCATTCTCCCTCCGGCCGCTCCCTCCTCGGACCGAGGTAGGCCAACACTAGTATCAAAGCACTTCTTGTAATAACATCTCTTGATACCAGTATTCTAGCTTATGGTTCCTTTGTCGGTTTCGCTTGACCATACATATCTACTTCGGCGTGTAAATAAGTTGCTCCGCTGATTTGGCACCGCCTCCAACCGCGACATCATTCAGCCACCCTCCATCACCAACTCCGACCGCCTCGAGCGCCACCTCCTCCCCATGGAGGAGGCCTCCACCAGCTTGATGTTGCTCCCCGCCTGCACCAGCTCGACACCGATGAGGACCGTCGCGGCCACGACCTCCCACTCGATCTCAGATCCCAATTTTTTTGAAATTTGAAAACGTTATCAATGGCGCACCATACCCCGTACATCACAGATAAGTGTACAGATCCCGTATTTTTTTTAAATTTGAAAACGTTATCAGTGGCGCACCAAACCCCATGCACCACTGATAAGTTGGCATATCCATGCCGCATCTCCATATGCGTCACAGATAAATATTATCAGTGGCATGATGATAGTGGCACACGGCCACTGATAGCCAAAATAGTGCGCCACTGATAGGATTTTTCCTAGTAGTGCCCATGTTCATTTCCAGATGTAAGTTTGTCCATATTGCAATAGTTTCATAGAAAAAATCATCCATAAAATGGCTGTAGTAGCTTGTACAAATCCTAGTCCTAGGTCCTTGCCTGCCCCTCTACGTTCTGCTCTCACCATGATGTGTTGTCTAACGCTTGACGTGCATGTCTCTCGGCTCACCATTAGGACACCGTGTTGAGAAATATGCCTCTTGCCATGCCACAATCAGTTTGCCTTGTCCATTCTAAAGCTTTCCATTACGCACCAGAATAGATGGAATGGTCCGTACTAGCCACCACAATGAAGCATAATCAGCACAAATCTCATGTTTTAATTTAGCATAAATACAAATATATTCAAAATAATAATCTCGATTGAATACAACTTCAAACATTATGAGCTTTAAGTATTTAAAATAAAGGAATTCCAAAAACTTACCATTGCTACAGCAAATTTCGTGCACCGGCTACTGCTTGGACATTACACTTAATTGGTGACAGGAAAATCAGTTATGTGAACACAAGAAACACTAGAAAACAGATGTAGCATTGTGCAATTTAGAGTAGCTTATATTCTCTATCCACGATCTTCAACTTCAAGAATAACTGAGAGTAATAATGAACAAATTGATAGATAAAAAAATTCATGTTGAATTTACGAATGGGTGGGAATATGAAAGTGTGCTGCTAGTGGAATAAAACAGGTACGATGTAGCATTGTACCTCATTATCTTGGCTAGGAGGTATGATGCCTGAAGAATGAGGGGACATACTTCCTATCAGAATGCTTTGACGAATCGCCCAGATCGACGTAACTAGTGAGACTCTCCCCATTAGACATGTCATCATTAGTGTTGTTGTAATGGAATTGTTCAACCGCTCCCGTGTCGCTCCCTCTCGGCGGTACAGGGTGAAACCCTAGCTGCCACACAGACTAGGCCTCAGTGGTGGCGGGCATGGCGCCGAAGGGACTAGGGGATGCATCACAGCAGGGGAGCTTTGGTGGAGGACGGGGCGGAGACCCTGGCCTTGCAGCGGTGGTGGATCCCCTCGCGCATGGCACCTGCGCTAGGTGGCTTCAACCCACGGCGATGGGCGACGCCCTGGTCGTGGCGGAGGTGGCTACCCTTGGGCGTCCGCACGGAGGTCGAGGCGGCAGCTGTAGGTCTAGGCAGGAAAACCTAGAACCACTATCGGTGTGGCCGTCAGTCGCCCGGATGGTGCGTGGGGAGGCGATGCGGTGCATGTGGCCCTGATCCTACTTTTCACCACCACTATCAAAAGTTCCACGGGAAGCCCTATGCTCGGGCTGATCTACAATGAGTCCTATCTTGAGGAGATGATCTTTGTCACCCACTTCGCCCTTACTACTGGGTCCTATCCCCCGTGCACTTTTGAACCCCAACTAGCTGACATGGTCATGTGCGACTGCCACCACAGTCGCGTCCTCCTTGACGATGGTGATGTGACCATGAAGCTTGTGGTCTAGGACCCCATGAAGGGCCTTCGAAGAGAGTTGAGTGACCCCCGCAAGTCCTTGTTCTAACCCGGGACCGTGGTGCTATGCGTTGTGGACAGTTGCAGGCACACCACCTGCCACATAGACCCTTTCCATGCCATTTTTAGTAGTGCCGATGCGGAGGTGGGGATTGAAATCGCCTACATGTACTTGTCGGAGCCTAGTGACTGGAGTGTGTCGATGTTTGATATTGCCCTTGTCGGCGAGATTTTATTGTCTTGGAGCTTGACCTCTTCGATGAGCTTGGCCCTGTCAACGATGGCTATGCGTTGCAGAGTGTATTCTCTAAACAAAACCATGTTGAATAATCTATGATACAAAAGGGAGACAAACAAGAGTGATGTTTTCTCAGTAGGAAATCAATCTTTGTCATCTAAAAATTGAGAATTTATCATCACATGTTATTTGATGGATTTTAGTCGCTACATATTCATTTTTCCCAAACACTAGAAATGGTAACACTTTGTAACGTTAGCTGAGAGCGCTTTTAGGATGGACATATGGGACTCCCTAATCATTGCCACTTGTCGTTTGGGAGGGCTAGGTGTAGTTTTTCAAACAACTTTGAAAAACTAACGTCAAAGCCAAAATATCTTTACAACCGAAATACAAACTATTGTCACTAGATGTTCCATGATTCGTTTGTACATGAATTGTACTTCCGATATGGTGTATGTTTACTTCCCACTTTAACATGTGTGTATTTTATATATTGGTGTGTGTATATTTTCTAGCTTCCTCAGTTTGTTTGTGTGTGTGCAGCTGTGCGCTTACAACGTTTGTTTTGTGTGTACTTCTCATGTTGCATGTGTCCATCTTGTGTTTCTCTGTGTTCGCCCCGCGTTTGAGTGCATGTCCTTCCAAAATTAGTGTGTGTAATTTCAAAGAAAAGTCGTATTTGTATTTCACAAATAGTTTTTGCACTTCTCATTTAGTGTTATACATCCCACATTAGAGTATATTTCCCATGTTAGCATGTGCACATCGCATGTTACCCTATGTTAATATGCATGTACTCTTCATACTTATTGTGCTTATTTATATTAATGTATGTCTTGTTATAGTGTGTTTAACTATCTAAAATCTGATTCACATATCAAAAAGTATTAACTCATTGAAAACAGTTAGAGAAAACAATAAAACTTGATAAACCATGTTCACAAAAACCAAACTTAGCGCCATAGATCATTCTTGTCCTAAAGAATCATGTGAAACGGGAGAAATTGACACCCTCGCGTGCGAAGAGTATATCTGCTGATACAAGCCATATGGGAGCTACCAAATTCCTTGGAAATCTAGGCCAGAGGGATAAGATATGTTGGTTGCTGACATATGTACATATAGAACCTTATATTTTGTGAATATCAACATGCTCTCATTAGGAAATAAAAAAATGTTTCAAAATGGATATAGCAAAAAATTGTTTTCAAAGGATTCATCGAGGTTCCATAATAGGTTTGACAAAAATCTCACAAAGGTTCCACTCAGTATGGAACATAATGTGAAACATTTGAGGGAATTTGTAATAAAACCTCCTTAGAAAAGGGCTATGCTTTGATTTTAATAAGCATTTAGTGTTTTTGTAAATGTGCACAATGAAGTTGAGTTTAGGTTAGTTAATAAACCACAAGGCTCTTTTGGCAAATATAGCGATATCATAAGGAGAAGTAGTACTAGATACATTTTTCTCTCTTGCGGAACTACACCCACAAATGTCATGTGTCCTTTCATTCTGGAGTAGAAAATTTCATGCCCAACTTAGGGCAACTCCAAGGGTCCTTCACATTTTTTCTAAATGTGTAGGGGTTCGCGGCAGAAAACAATAAGTTTTCTAACTAGCGTACGCCAACTTCCAAGATCTATCTAGAAGTAATGTTGTAACATGAAGGTTTTAACGTACCCTCGTAAACAAAAAGATTTTAACGTTCCATGGAACGTGGATGATATAGTCGTACGTCGTAGCTGGCCTCAAGGCCACGTTGATCCTCACACGACGACATGCACCACAACTGGCCACACCTCCGTGAACTCGCACACGTACGGTGCTCGACAACGACTCCCGGTTCTCCGATCTAACCGAGATTGCAGAAGTAGGTCTTTTGGATCCGGGTACCAGCATGATGATGGCGTGCTATGGTAAAGACAACTCCCACGTGTGTAGTTCTTCTAGGGACTATGGCAATGAGGGAGAGAGAGGGACACGTGGGAGGAGGGGGAGGAGCCCACCTCTAGGCTTGTGCCCTCCCCCACGTGTGCCCCTCCTTTCTATAGGGGGAGGGTGCGTCAAAGGGGGATTGAGGCGGTGGCCAAGGTGGGCCCCACCCCCAAACCCTAAAACCTAGCCCCCTCCCCCCCCCCCCCCTTTGCCTTATCCATATGTGGCGGCGGCCCCTAGATGGGCTCCCCTCCTAGAGGGCCCATTAAGGTGCGCTGTCCCTAAATACTAATTAAAAAATATTTTTAATATTAATTCTTTTAATTAATATTAAATAGAGATTATTTAATTCCCTTTGCTCTGGAACACCTTTCGGATTCACACATAACATTTCTGGTTCCCTCTTCTCTTTTCTCCGGTGATCTCGATGATTACAAAACTATCTCTTAATATGTCATCAAACCCTTAAGTGTGTTACCCTACGGTTCGGGAACACAGTAGACATGATCGAGACGCTTCTCTGTCTAATGATCATCAGCAGGACCTGGATGCCCATAATGACCCTACGCATCCCACGAATTTATGTCATTGAACCATAAACTCTGATTCCTATTCCTTTTGTTACTTTGATACTTGACTTGTCTGATATCTAATCATCGGTATCATCATACCTAGTTCAATCTCATTACCGACAAGTGATACTTAACTCATTCTCGTGATATTCCATCATCATGACCTAGTCATACGATGCGCAACTTCATAGATATAATCTCACCGAGTGGGCCTAGAGTATCTTCCCATCACGCGGGATAACAAATACCGATCTTGATACATACGCCTCAACATATTCCTTCAAAATAACTAAGAGACAACAGTATGATCACTTGTTATGGTGTGACGGTTGATGTAGTCAAGACAGCCTCCGGTGATAGTGATTATATATGATCTCACGGTCTAAGGAGTAGGTTACAACATTTTCCTAATTATCGCAACGATGAACTTTGTGACTTGATCATGTTGCAATAATTATATTTGATATGTCCACCATATCATTCACCTAATGACATGACCCCATTGTCAATTGACATAAATGTCCATGATCGGAAAATATTGATTAGCAGTTGACCAATGAGCTAGTTGAATAGAGGCTACCGGGTACTTGGTTTGTTTACATACCACATATGTACCAATGTTTCCGATTAATACAGTTATAGCATAGCATAAAACTTATTATAAACTAATGAGATATGATAATAAATACAAACTATTATTTGCCTCTAGGTCATATCTCCAACGAATTGTCCATTTGGAAGAATATTGGCACTAAAGGCACCTCCCATTTGTTATTTTTTGGTCACAATCTAGGGAAAGCCCTCAGTTCTACCCAAAATTTAGGACAAGTAAGGGGCTTCCCAATTGTGCGATGTCTACAACATGTTAGCGGTGTCAGCCATGGCCCACCTGCCATTGGGACACCCCACCTACACTTTGTCTCTCTTCCTCACTCCTCTCTCATTATCCAAGAACAGTTATCTTTTCTCACTCACGCAGGACGAAGTGGCTTGCATGTGTTGCTCTTACTGTCGGTAACTCTTGCCATGCTTGATCCCTCGTATTTAGAGATGATTTGATGTGCCTCGAGTCCATCGTCTCTAAGATCAATATTTCGCGTCTCCTACTTATTCGCCATAGTCATCTCCTTACTGATCAACTATGACCATCTGAGCCTTTTTCGCCACGCCGAAATAATCGTTGTTTGAGACGATTCACCATTGAATCACCTCCACCTCTCTATTTACCACCCCCAACACTTGGAGCCCGAGACATGTGGGGATGATGCCAAGCTCCCATGCCATCCTCACGTGGCTCCCCGTGCACCAAATCACATCGTTGGACTCGCAACGGTTTCCTGCTTGTGACCCCGAGGCTTTGAGCTCACGTGTGGCCCCTCCTGCATGTGTCTCTGCAGATTTGATCTCCTCCTCGCTCTCACGTCATACCCCTCCTATGTAGGTGTTTGTGGCTTGGTATCCGCATCACCATTACTTCTCTGGTCCCGATCATGCCACCACCCTAAGTTGAAAGAATGGGAGCGATCCAAATGCCTCACCTAGGAGATCGACTATGACATTGGATGTCACGCGCAACACATGAGGTGGGAGGCTGCGAAGCTCAAAGCCGCCAAGTATGCCTCAATGGAGACAACATGTGTTGAGACATAAGGATGAGATGCCACCGGGCACATGGAAAGGGAGTGGATGTCTAGTGTGGAAGAGGCTAGCGACGAGGTCTATGGACAAGCCTGTTGATGAGATTGAGAACGACGATACTTCTTATGGCGGATCTTTTGTCGCACAGGACAGACGACGATATGAGGAACAATTTCGTGCTAATCCCTGGAGGGGACCAGGTACTCGCATTCCTACAAGTAGTCACTATGTAATTTCTGTCATTTGAATTATCTGAACTATGTTGTTTAGTTTAGTATTCAACCTATGTCTTTGAACTTTTTGTTCAAATTGTGAATTTGAATTATATGTTTGAACTATGCTGTTCGGATTAATGTGTTTGTTATATTTGAAACCATATGTATCGCCTTGTATGTTGTAGCCGGGAGCTTCTATTTTCACTTTCGTGGCGTGCCGTAAACGCATGCACAAGCCTTCTTGTCTACTCATTGCCCAATAACGAGTTACATTGTTTAATTTCTTTTATTCCTTCTGCTATTACAGTAATATAAAAAGTCTGGAATTTTCAAAAAAGTTTGAACATAGGAAAGTTCAAATATGAAAATGTTCAAATGTGAAAATTGTTCACATGCCATAATTGTTCAAATATAAAAGTTGTTCAAATTTACAAATTGTTCAGTTCAAATATGAAAAATGTTCAAATTTAAAATTGTTCGAATATAAAAATTGTTCAAATTTACAAAATTTTCACGTTCAGAAAATGTTCAAAATTTAAAAAATATTCATATTTGATAAATATTAAAATAAATGTTCAAATTCGAAAATTGTTCATATTGAAAAAATGTTCAAATTCGAAAATTATTCACCTTTGAAAACTGTTTCAAATTCAAAAACTTTCAGAAAATAGAAAACAGAAGTGAAAAAAAAATAGAAAACAGAAAAAAAAACCCTGAAAATAGAGACACATAAAAAATAATGAGAAATGGGTAAAACGTTACATGGACCCAACGCGCACGCCCGCGTGAGCCTATTAACGCGCGATAAAATAGCATTCGGCGTTGTAGGCTCGTAGAAATGAGAAAATGGACAAAGCGAAGGCTCGCATGGGTACCAAGATAAGGTTGTCCGCCCCCTAAGTAGAGACGGACCAAAATGGACAACTTGTGACGCACAAGTGGGTTCTGCCGTTAGAATTGCTCTTACCTCTTAGCAAGCCCAGGATGATTCTTATCTGGGTTCTGTCAGAGGCTAAACTGGTACGATACCAGCCCAGGCCCATTCTGATTACCACAGAACTTTCCCGAGCACAACAGGATCTAAGAGAGACTTATGTTGTTGAACGGCGGTAGTATGTGACAACGAGAGCCATATTTTAGACTGCGCAAGCAATATAATATACCCTAACATGCACGAAATGTATTAATAATTCTTAGCTAGTGAAGCTCACAATACCAAGCACAGGTTTCCACTTCAAAGACTACGGGTCCTTCACCGCCAAGGATGCAGATTGGTTACCACGTTTCAAGCACTTGTTAAATTGTTGAGGACAACTGAATGTCGATGATAACCCTGTGAAGAATAGTTCAGATACAATCACCACAGTGCCGGTGCCAAAAAGGGTCAGGTACGCCTGCTCTAATGCTCCCAGCATAGCAGGATCGGTCTAGTGATCTGTCGTCGGGAGGTAGACCCGGTGAAAATTGTTCATGCTCAGCTTCCTCCGGCAGTTGGGGCACTTCTTATTCGCCTGGATGGCAGCCTTGATGCACTTCTGGCAGAAGATGTGACCACAGATGGTCGATGATGCTTCGACCAGCTCGTTCATACACACAGGACAGCTGAACTTTGGTTCCTTTGGGATCTCTCTCACAGGTTCAGGGAGAGGCTGCACCACCTTGGGCTGCAAAGTTTAAGAAAGCCTTAGAAAACAAATATAACTACTACATAATTAATGGTATTGGTGAAGTACAGTGTACTCTTACCAAGATGTCGGTTTCAGGTGTGTCTACTATGTTTATTATAAGGCCGTAGTTGTTCGTTGCTCTCGAGTGACCATGCCTAGGGTTCATCCCTAGGGACAGCAATGTGTTAACATGCTCGTCGAGCGCTTCACCTGGAACAGAAGCAGTATATACCATGTTAATAGATGGGGAACACGCCTAGAAGGCAAACTAGGAGAAAAGTAAACATAATATACAACTGTGTACAGCATAAAGTTCTGAGACACAATAGTTTTATATCTTAATTTGGAAAACTTCATACATGAATATTGCAAATGCTGTGAGATTGAACATTGTCATATATCCCATCTCTAAATGATAGGTCATACCAAACAAAAGGGAATTTCAGTACTGAGTCTGAAGGAAGGTTAAGCTGACAGAACTTTCAGGCAACATAATACTTAAGAAGATTGCCTTGACATAAGAAAACATAACACTTAGAGCTCTTTTATGGTACTACGGGTCAGATCATCCCAGATCACAGCCGTTCATTATGAAGATTTGTAGTCGAATTTTTTCACTTGATGGTGCTCCCAAAATTATGAGGATATGTTCAAACAAGGAAAGAGTTGAATTCATTAAACATAGCATTCCTTATATTCTGTATAACACTTAGAGCTCTTTTAACGTACTATGGGTCAGATCATCCCAGATCACAGCCGTTCATTATGAAGATTTGTAGTCGAATTTTTTCACTTGATGGTGCTCCCAAAATTATGACGATATGTCCAAACAAGGAAAGAGTTAAATAGAATTCATTAAACATAGCATTCCTTATATTCTGTATCGATTTAGTGCAGTGCAGCGCAGACCATGCACAAATAGAAGAATGTTAGCTTCCATGTATATTATTGTAAATAATTTTCTATCATGCTCTTTTCTCATCAATCCTGACCAAATGTTGAGGTCCAATACTCTAAGTTAAGGGCATGATCAACACAAAAAAAGTACAGATGATCAGGGCATAAGGGAAGCTTAAATTACTCCCTCCGACCCATATTAGTTGACTTGAATTTGTCTAGATTCGGATGTATCTAGACATGTTTTAGTACTAGATACATCCGAATCTAGATAAATCCAAGTCAACTAATATGGGTCGGAGGGAGTATAAGAATTCGAATAAATTATTCAATTTTTGCAACAAGGTTGTTATAAACCTTGATCAAGAAACATCACAAAACCACCGATCAAACAAAAAAGGAACCAGCAATTGGGTCCGGTCAGTCTGGTAAGTAAACCAGAGAAAGGGAAAACAGACAAAAAAAACATTTTCTTTCCTAGTGATATATGCTGAAGTCGAACCCGTAACCTCCTACCATAAAGCAGCATGCTTGCTAGCCAGCTGTGCTATATTCTTCTTTATTGTAAATGGGAACATCATCATATTGATCATATATATAGAATGCGGAATGCAATAAAAACACATGAAAACAAATGATGCAGGGAGTTGAACTTGAGACATAAGGGTTGCAGTGCCCAAGTTTGGCTAGGATAAACACTAACGTTGGGTGGAAATAAAACACATGAAAATAGATCATGCGGGGAGTTGAACTTAAGACATAGGGGGTTGCAGCGCCAAGTTTGGCTAGAATAACCACATGGTCAACCAGGTTGTTCCGTTTCCCATGAAGGTACAAAACCTCAATAAGGAAACTCTAAACCATGTTTAGACTGCCCATCCAACAAGTTAGAATGTCGTTGAACAGGACTGCAGCCAGTTCGATGGCTGCTCTGAAATTTAAAAGCTATGCATGGGGAAATGTATGTCTTTAAGCCGTACACCTTGTCTGCACCAACTACTGAGCTCTAATGAACACCAAGTATGATGTAATGACCAACACATAAAATCATGTTAGAATAATCAGGGAAATATATCTCCACAAATCTTGGCAAAAGTAGGTTTGTAAAGAAATTGCAATGGTCAAGTAATTTTGGTATGAATTTGAAATTATTAGGTAAGACCCGTGCAAACAAGAGTTCAGCACATCTTAGTGCTAAGATACATGCCTGTTTTGGTGGCCTGGGACCAAAGACCATGCCCACGGTCGCCCAATTTTAGATTGTTCTCTTACCCTTGTTCAAAGCTAAATTATACTCCCTCCGTTACAGAGCAAAGGAATAAATATTTGGGCTCGTCGATTAAGGGTGGATTTCCATCGGCAAAACTTTCCAGGTTTGCGCTGATTAAACGCTAGTCCTCTTAAATTTCTCCCCGGTTTCCTTTTTTTTTTGCCAATTCCCTCTCCCCTTTGCTGCAAGGACCCCTCGTTCCTCGCTACTCCTCGCACAGGTCATCATTGCAGTAACTCCCCCTTCTCCCATCGATTCCTCTCTGCATATGCAAGGAAAATCCATCCCCATCTTTTTTGCCCAACCAGAGAGATCAATGTTGATCATCCATTGCGGAGGAGGACTTGCCACGGATCAGTACTGTAACACCCTGTCCACTGGGCCCCGGGGGTGTCACTCCTGGCAGCTTACTAGGATCTCTAGACTGGCCCCACAGACCAACACTAGTCTTTTCTGCGCACTTTGTCTTCACTCGTGTGCACCCAGTACCCACTTCCCGGTCGGTCACCCATCCTCAAATTGCTCTAGGCCAAGCACGCTTAACCTTAGAGTTCTTTTCAGATGAGCTTCCGGAAAAGAAGTTGCAACTTGTTGGTATGAGTATCCTATCAATCCTATTAAGCCATGTGTTTGGATCTCACAAGTACCTAATTTTACTGTGCAGATCAACAGATAGAGCTGGATGGAGGCAAACAAAAATTGAATTGAAAATTTTCAAGCTCCCTTTAAGTGCTTGCCGGTTCACTGCTCATCAACTCCTACCTCTGGTTCTTCCTCAAACCATGGCTAATCTCGACCTAAACAAGCCCATAAACTGGGATGAGCTGGATGACTTCAATGGATAATTTCTATGGGAGGCCCACACCATGGAGACCGCCTCGCGTGCCTTCCTCCTCCGCACCCGGTGCAACTCCTGTTCGATGCCCTGGATCAAGATTCAATCTTCTATGGTTGCTCATGAGGATGGGAAATGACCAGAGAAGGAGATGAAGGGGGGGGGACATGGATTCGGGAGGTACCATCGTTTTCTTCAACCATAGGGGCAACGCGCAGTAGCTCGCTTTTCGGAATTTGAAGGAACACCGCCACAAGGGTTTAACTGCTGGCGATTTTCTAGGAGAGCGAACGAGAGGAGGGATAGTTTGGGGAGATTAGCAATACTCCCACACCTTCCGTCGCCCGCGCCTTCCTTTTAGAAGAAAATTCGAAAAACAAATTACACCGTATGCTTAGGAACGGAGGAAGCAGTTTCCATACCAAACAGAAACAAGCACGTCTTCTGATCGCAAAGCTACGGGCTTGGAATATGCAAACCTATAATTGGGCTGCTATTTTGACAATTTCTGGAAAACAGGAGACCCGGTGATCATGGTCAGCTCCGATTCTTTTCAAAACAAGATAGTTTTCCTCTAAAGCATAACTAAACATTTTTGTAGTCATTATTAATTTCTCGGTATACTATTGTGCTCTAACGATAATATCAATTGTGTGTTTTGCTTCTTTGTTTGATATTTATGATCGAGAATGCACGTCAACCACAGCGGTAAGACCTCCAGTGTGAGGTAAACTGACCATGATCGAGATCATCTAAGACCTATGTCTGATCCTGTCCAATAGCAGGTTTAGTGAGAACAACAGACTAATGAGGCTACCAACCACAGCTTGAGCCCTGGTTCTCACAAAAAAGACCCTGTGCGTGTCAGGTCGTCCATTGCGCTGCCATAGCAGGTGGAGCAGGCATTCAGGGCCTTTTCTCAACCTAAGATGGACCAAAATTTCTGTTGTAACACAAATGATTGTGTATGTCAGGTCCCAGTTTTACTCAGATAGAGAGCCCATGCAAAGACTTGGATTTTGTTGCATTATGGGGCTATACTATACTGCAAACTGAAGCATAAATGGAAGATTTTTCCCATTATCTAGTTAACTTGGGACTTCCAAATTGCACCACAATGGAGTTGGCAAGGGCTATTCTTTTTCATGCTCCACGAGGTAAATTGTCCTACAACTAGAAGCTGCCTCACTTACATGTAAGATCTCAGACCTACCGCTTAGATGTTTGTAATTGCAATACTATTGTTAGAGTCTGCCTAAAAAGGCAGATGTAGAACTACCCTAGATATGAAATATATTGGCATGTTGCAAGATCCTGAATACTTCCATATTTTCCGATATTCAAAAATAGCCTTCCTAAGTAAACATAGCAGATTACAACAATGTACCAATCACAGTCATTCATTTCCCACAAGAGATGGTGGACATTACTCTGCACACTAAACAGTCAAACACTGGTGACATGCAAATTTATCATGCTAATCTTGTATGAATCAATATCGTATAAAATACACGTACACATTTACACCCAAATGTAACAGTACAGGCCAAACAATTTGTGAGATACCTGCAGGTCCAGCAGTAGTTTCAGAATCATCATCTATTATCACAGTGATAGGTCCCGCCCTTGCTGACTGTTGCCTAGCCTGAGACATAAAGTGAATAGCAATATCATTAGTGTTTTAGTGACCTTCATCTCAAACAATCACCAAGTAGATGAGATCAGCAAGAGTGCAAACTGCAAACATAAATAGAACCAAGCATATGGAACATACTTGAGGATGCGGTCTTGAAGAATAAATCACAAGATCATCATCAATCACTTCCACGTCGATGGGGAAACTATTCATGCCAATGTTTGACTCTGCAGCAGGAGGTGGCACCAAGAGCTGTGAGGTGGTCGCAGCAACTGCCGTACCAGAGGTCCCGCTGTGTGAGACAGGCTCCTGAATGGACAGTGAGCCCCCATTACCAGCTCCTTCAACGGATGGAAGTGAGTTCAGGTCCAGAAGTTGTCGCTCCACTTGCTGCGACAGCATCTTGGCAGTTCGCCGCCTCTTCGGAATACTCCTTGTGAAACCAGGGGAGCTCATGATGTTGCAGTGAAAGGCTAGAAGCTTGAGCAAAGCCAATAGAACCCCCTGTAAGTAAGTTAACAAACTCTATAATCAAATACAGCCATAATTCCAACTGCCTTTGGAATGAATAACAAAGGAAATGCGCTATTATTCCTGAGAAGGCGCAGCTCGACCAATCTATCACGATATAATGTGGTTCAAAGCAGCAAATGAAGGTAAAGATTGTAGACCAAAAGGGGCCAACTTTACCACCCCCACCCCTCGAAACCTTTTTCTCTCAGAAATCAGCACACATATCCATAATTGAACAAAACTAAAGTACATTTCGTTGCAACACGTCCAGAAATTGCATGCTTACATGCTCTCCCTTGGTCAAATCGGCCGCAGACAACTAGGAAACCCTAAAAACTCGATCAAACCTTGCCAAAAGGGGTCTTCGAGACCAAAAGCCCCGCGCACCGCTTACAACAAAGGCGGAAAGGAAATGGACTTTTCCTCCGCTTTCCCCAACAGCCCTAATCCGTAGCCATAAGAGCCAGAAAAAAAATCCCCAAAATTCGTTTTCAAACCCCCGACTATCTCCCTCAAAATCCTTCTAAATCCCAGTAAATCCGAGCACAGTTTCACCATTTTGAAGGCCCCCGCCTCGATCCGAGCCCGTGCCCGAACAACAACCCCAAAAATCAGAAGAAAAATACGACGACACGGCTCGCAGGAGGACGCAGGATCGCTGGTCCGGGTACAAAATTACCAGGAAAAATCCCGCGGGTAGCTGGGGGTTGGTAGGAGCGACTAGGGTTTGGAGGGTCGGGGGTAGGGGGAACTCCGTTGGGTTTGCTTGCTTAGCTTCGTCTCGCCCGCCCGCCCGACCGCGTCGTCCTCGCCTGCCGGTGAAGAGGATTTATGTCGGAAAAAAAATATGGACCGGACAGGCGAAGGAGCAGCTCGTAACTGCGGAATGGCTCAGTAACCGTCGGGCCGGAGGTTATAGGCCTATCAAGGCTCGGTCCACGCGATACTATGGGCCGGTCCACGCAAGCAGTTAAGTCGCAACCACCACAAGGGATTTAAAAAAGAGCCACCGAGTGTCTTGTTAACAGGACCCAAAAAAAAAAGTGAATTGCACTTTTTATCCATGGTTAGATCTCTACGAGCTTACCCATTTTTTGCTACCCAAAACTGTTTTGGGCATAGGAGAGAGAAGAAATTGATAGGCCAAATTTTATTTGCTCCAAGAGCTTAACCATATATGGATTATTCGCAAAATAAAGCATATATGGATTGCCAAATTTGCTCTAGACAAATATGTTTGTTTGGATCCACCGCGTTCAGTGCCCAACCTAGGCCCCGCTGTGGCAGCCGCCGTCCCCAAGCGCGTTGTCCGCCATGGCCTCAACCATGAGGTCCATGGCCTCGTCGGCGTTGTTTCTTGGGCACCGAGCTCGCTATCCCCGAGCGTGGTGTGGTGGAGCAGTCCAGCACCGGTCCTTAGCAGATGTGGCTATGCTCCACTCACCAGCGACGCTTAGGCGTGGGGCAGGACGCCTCGAGGAGAATATGTGAAAGAAATATCATGCCGTCTCGAGGAGTGTGTCGCCGATGTCATAGTAATACTCGAGCTCTTAGAGATGCAATTAGGTATGGATGAAAGCTGACGCTGAGGAAGTAGGACCGTAGGAGGTGGCGACTACGGTGACGGTGACTTTGCTAGAGCTAAATAGATGGGAAGGAGGAAGCATATGGATGGATATACGTGTGGGTCGCATAAGGTGGAGGAAGAAAAGGAAAAGATCAAAACACAAATATATTACGCTTTGGACATTGATACGATTTTTGAAGATTGCAACATAGAGTATTGATAAACATATGTACTTTCCGTCCGTAAAATAAGTGGCCGCGTCTTTTATACAGATTCGGATGTATCTGAGCGTGTTTTAAATGTCTGAATGCGTGAATTTAAACAATCGTATCACTTATTTTGGGACGGAGGGAGTATAGAAAAGCAAATAAATCATGAGGTTCCAGACATACGTTTTGAGACAAAAGCATGTGCATGATTTTTTAAAATTTCTAATTTGATCTAGCTGTGAAAATATATTTTCAAAAATTTACTGAAGATACGTGCAAGACGTTATCTACTATTCGTAATGCACGGTACGCTTATCACCGGATCGAGCTCGAGTACTCGAGCGGCGAAGATATCCCCGCGAGTAGTGCAGCTGGCCGGCTACCGAGCCACGCCTCTGACCACCAGGAGGGCAAGAGGAGAGCGACGCGTGGGCGCGAGGAGAGGGACGACGACCGGACGAGGCGAACTGTCCCAGTTCCCCAACGGGCCACGCAGCAAGTGGTGCGGTGTCGATGGTGCACTACCCACTGCCGTTTCCGCTCATAGCCACGTCCTCCCCTTTCGCCCTGCTTATGCGCAAGCGCAACCAAGCCAATCCCCAAGCTAGCTAACTTCTGAATTTCCTTTTCGCAGAGGACAAGCGCGTGCGTGTCCTCATCTCACCGCCGGCCGGATATACATTCGCTGCAAACTGGCTAGAGCAGGCTAGGGGTCGATCGGTGCAACGCTGCGCTGCCACACATACATACGTGCCCGTGCTGTCGTTACCAATTTAGCACGCAGATCAGCAGATATGTACTACTAGTACTAGCAGCAGTCCGTGTGGGCGTGTAGCGGGACAAGCGTTGGGACATGATCAGGCGTGACGACAAAAGCAACATGACAGAGTGAATTAGAATCATCAAATCTTCGTGCTCAGCTCCGTGAGGACATGACCCACTTCTGCTTCGTAGAATCAGACCAACTTTTATTCCCATTGATATCCATCCCCCGCTACAACGTTCGCCTACGAGGACCACAACAATCATGCCACTAAGAAAAAAACATAAAATCTAAGAAGAAAACATTCGCTTCCTAGCCCCTCGGAGCATACATAAACATAAGTTATCATGGTATTTTTTATTTCTCCATGCATTTTTTTATTTTTTCTGGATTTCTTTATGTTTTTCACGAACCACTGGGTTGGAATCGTGCGGCCAGTGCACAGTCTCGCGCGCGCACCCGGGCGCGATAGCCCAGTTCAAACATTGAAAGAAGCGCCAGCTTTCTCAATTAGGAATAAACATATTACAATCGTTTGCAGGTAGCACCGATATAGAAGACGGCACTTGAACCACGGGTCTGTTTGTTTAGGCTGTAGTTGTTGAGAAGCAGTTGTGGGAAGCAGCTGTTGGAAGCAAAATTTGATGTTTGGCAGTAGTGTTTTTTTATGGTTGCTGCTGCTGTTTTAAGGATGAAATGTCTGGAATGCCCAAAATGCTGAGGAAGTTGTATAAATGATGATTCGAAGCGAATTAGCTAATTATAACTTTTTTAAGACATAACCATATAGGTAAGGCTAAATTACCTTACATAACATGTTTTTGCGCTAAAATAAATATAAATATGCGAGATTCTCACGGAAATTATATTACAAGATGTTCATATGACCCAAGAGAGCTCAAGTTTCTCACGTCTAAACATATATTACAAGACTTATGCATCGGAATCCACAAGAGCTACAAGTTTTCTCACGTCTCACATATATATTTAGATGTGTGCATCAGAACCCAAAAGAGATAGAAGTTTTCTCACGTCTACACACCTCCCCTTGCTGCAAACAAAGCATTAGCTATGTTATCATGAGTGTTATTCATGCTAACATGATCTCCTCTCAAATCATTGCCTACATTGCCTTCTGATGTAGAAATAACATGCCATGGAGGTATGTAGTTCTAATCATTATCGCAGCGATAGAAATATAATGTAGATCAAACAATTGACTATCGCAAATGAAGTTTATGGAGTGCTAGACATGCAATGATGATCTTTGTCTGCTTCTCTAATGGGTAACTCGATATACAATGCAAGATGCGCAATACCCCAAATGCTCTCTCAATAGCATTCCGCAAAGATGAGTGGGCATGGTTGAATATTTCTTTCTTCCCAGTAGGCCCTCAAGATAGCCTAAACTCAGGTAGATGATACTTGGTTCATGTATAAGGTGATAGATACCCATCCTGATTGGGATAACCTGAGTCAACAAACTTTCTCTCGGTTTGCTTCATCAAGCATCACCTCATAGCTTCCCATGCCGTTTTGACACAAGTTATAAATATGACAGTTGTGGCGCCCCGCAAAACCACTACTAGAAAATCACGTTGTTTTTGTGCATTGCATCATGACCGCATGCTCATGTCATCATGCCACATTGCATTTGAGCATCGTCATCACTATGCATCTGTTTGTCTGAAACTATTTTCGAAAACCTATTTTGTTTTTCTAATTAAGCCCCGTCTTTATTCAAATATAAAACCCGGGTCTATCCGGAATATTTTGTTTTGTCTACCAACGGTTTGCAAAAGCCCCGTTTTAATAATAAAATATTTCGTTTATTTTTAGGAGGCAGCCTTGAGCCCGAAAGCCCAGCCACCTCCAAGCCCTAAACAAAAAACTAGTCTAATCCCTAATCTACCCAGCCCCCTCCACCTCACCCCATCCTATCACATCGTGCCACATCACCCTGGCCCAATCCCCACCCACTCACCCGCTGCCACCTCACCCCGCCTGCTCCCACCATCCTCCTCTTTTCCGCCCACCTCAAACTCCCAGACTCCACCCACGCCTGACCGCTTTGTCCCCCTTGCACCCGCACTTCGCCACCACCCGCCCAACTCGCCACCTACCACGCCTCCTCGCCGCCCGCCCATGACAGCCTGTGCTCAGGCGCCGCGTCGGCCTCCTCGCCGCCCTCTCCGGTCGCCTCCCTCCCGGACAAGCGCCGCCTCCCGTCTTCTCCCTTATCTCGAGCACGACCCCACCGTCGAGCCCCTACAGTTCCGCCACCATCCCTCTGCCCGCGCGGTGCCCTACCGCTCGGCGCCGTCATTTGGCCCCGACCAGAGAATCCCCAGCAGCCGGTCACCATCGTCCATCTTGGCAGCAGTACTACCCACCACTGACTGTAGCACGAGGTACCGGGTGGTGTAAGTCAGGTGTTGGTGTGTTGGTGATTCATGTTGACCATGTAGTTGTCCTGTGGATCGATCCCTAACGGTGCCTCCTTTTGGTCACAGAGAGAGGACGTGATGGTAATACTCCGTTATCTTTGCAAACGGCTACTGAGGGACAACAAGAGGTAACCAGGTTCGCTTCTCCCGAAGACTACTGGAACCAAGCTCGCCCTGCACAACGGAAGACGAAAACCTTATTCCTCCATCGCGGATGACAAGGCCGTCGACCTATAACCGAAGTCCCCCGATGCTTGAAGACAAACACTAGTACCAAGTTCACCATCGACCGTAGAAGCCGGAACCACCGAGATCTTCATCATTTATTCGATGCCCCGAGACCCCGATCCCGGCGAGACCGAACCGAACCCTCGGCACGCCAAGATCTTCGCCTCGGAACGCCATGATCTCCTTCACAGATCCGAAGACCCTGTAGACCCCGACCCTCGAACCTCAAGATCGTCGACACCCTAATGTGTGAACCTTTTCCCGAGCCCCTATTTTATAAATGCTATATATAAAACTTGTTGCATATTAAATTGTTCATGCTCGCATCTCATCATGGGGTTTGGGGGTATTATGTAGATTCATCTAATAATTAAATATGGAGTCTATATGCGGGATATCTTTGCCTTATTCCGGACTCCATTTAAATTGGTGTAGCGAACCAATGCCATGTATCGCCCTACTAAAACAACATTTAAATTGCGGGGGTTCTAAATAACTTGAACCGTTTAATTAAATGTCGGGACCCCGGTTCCACTTAATACTGTCTAATTGCACCGCAACTTGCCATGCCATGCATCATATCATAATCATGCCGGATCTTCTGCCGTCGTATTAAATATTGCATCCGGTATTTCTTCTAGTGTTTGCTTCTTCGCGGATTAGGCCGATGAGTGGATGCGAGTATCGACAAGTTCTCCGGATATGAACCTTCGGTAGTGTTTCCCGGGCGAGCATCTCTCCCCCTTCTACCTATTTTGCTTTTTATAGTCTTTATTTCCTCCTGTTGATCTATTGCTATCCGTGTCGCGATGCTTTAGTGTTCCGTACCAGATATATTCCGTGCAGCCTTTATATTGCCTTGGACACATCCTATTGCCTGTTGTTTGATAGATAGTCGGACTTGCGAGTCGTAGTTGCTTGCTTAGGTGCTGCTTTGCGTCGTTCTTGTTCCAGCGTTATTGGAAGCTTGACACATGCTTAATGGTGGAGATGCTTAACGGTGGAGTTGATCATGGCTTACATTATAACTTGTTAATTAAAATGCTGGAAATAGATATAATGCAGAGGCACCGGTGGGTAATAGTCAATATTTGGTTTTTAACCGCCCACTTGTGTCCACCTAGGACCCGAGTTCTTGTCACCTGTTCCGAGATCGAGCGCGCTAACCACAGGTGGGGTGTGTGGGCACCCCCATCGGCTTACTACCTGATTTCAAAGTATTGTACCGGGGGGCACAAGTAGTTTGGGGCTTTATTACTATCCTGTACTTATGCCATGTTTTACTGCTTTATTTACGATTGTGCGTGGAGCACTTGTACTGTTTAGGATGTGGAATGTTTTCGTGGTATCGACAAGCCCAGTCACACTTTCGGGTTCCCAGTCGTTTACAGCCATTGGCACAAATCCTGGGTCCGTTCCGGAGCCAGCCGACTTCGTTGCGGGTAGCTTAGTAGGGTGGCCCCCATGTACTTGCTTTGGGTCTGGGAAACGCCATGACTTAGGCCTCGCCGACATACCGATGGGTGTATGTTAACTGATCTGGCAAAAAGGGTCGAAATGCGTGTGGATACTTTGGTGCACCCTGAGGTTAAATCTTTTTCAAAGCCATGTCCGCGGTTATGGACGACTTGGAGCACAGTTTCTCGATCATAGACAACTATAACTAAAGTTTACTGTTATAATTTGACCTGTGTCCGAGATGAATAGCAAGTGGGATAACTTCCATGGAAAGATTAAATAAAACTGCCAACCGTGTGAGTTTCCTCGGTTGGACTTCCTCGTTTGGTCTCGAGGGGGAATACCAGGATGGGTATGTTTGGTGTTAGTTTCAGGTTGGATCCGGATAGGTCATTCTCATCCCTCTCCGATAGTCGCCAGTGATACCGAGTCTCTATAGGTTGTTTAGTGCCATCTTGGCTGCCGCTTGACCCACCATACCTATGTAGGCGAGCCGAATTCTAGCCTCGCCATGTCTTGGCCTCGATCTTGGCGCTCCTATTTTCCTTTGCCTTTGTCGGCACCTTTTGTTTTAGCAGGTTTGAGCTCGGCGTCGTTAGCGAGGATTACCCTTGGCTTGGCACAGGCAGGTTATGGATGCCATTGGTTATTCTTCAGGGCTCTTAGCCCAATTTGCATCTTGTCCGTACTCGGACATTGTATCGATTTCAAGGTGATTTGGATCTTTGTATTGTATACTTGTATTCTTGACTCGTTGAGTCGTTGTTGTATATATATATATCTGTTCTGTGGGTCCCATCGAGGACTGTTGTGTAATGGTATTACTTCGTTTTCCACCCGCACGAAAATGCCTGGTAGGCGTCCTTGAATCGTTTCTATGCGGGTTTGGCGGAAAGGGCTAAAACTTGCATAGGGCCGATTTGAGGGTGCTACAACAGTGATCATCATAAGCCTCCTTGTGAGTATAATATTTGAGATAGAAAGCCTTCTTCATAAATTCCCAATCAAGATGATATTTATCATCTAAAGATCTAAACCATTTGCGAGCATCACTAGAAAGAGATAAATATAATAACTTCCTTTTCACTTCATCATGAGGAATACCAAAAAGTTTTAATATAGAGCACATATCTTCAACCATATGTGTATGATCTTGAGTAGTTTTACTTTCATCTCATGTAAAAGCCTATTTCATAACTTCTTTAACAATACCAATAGGAATTTGATATTCCACTTCTGGCTCAGGAGGTTTATCAACCTTGTTCTTAATAGAGTTAACATAATTATATAAAAAGAGCTTCATACTTTTATCCCCATAACAACCATAATAAATTAAAATAGTAAATAGTAAACAACTTTCAAGTTCTCCTACCAAATGAACCTACCAATAGCATGCCGCTCCCTGGCAACAGCGTCAGAAAAGTACCTTGATGTCTCCCAAGTGCATGAGATAAATTGTAGTACCTTTCAATAAGAAAAGGTTGTTGAACCCACGAGGAACTTAAGGTATTGGTTAGCAAGTTTGATAAGCAAATCAATAAGAGATGCAATGGTTTTGGTGTTTTGGGTTTGTAGTTTGTAGTAGTGTAAATTGCTAAAGATAATTGCTATGAGTAATGCTCTTTATAAGAGAAAGCCCAATCCTCTATGTGGAAAGAGGACAAGCTCAAGCGTGTGTACTTATATATGTGACAAGTGTTCCTGAGGGCGGCATGGATTTACTTAGCATATAGATTTTTACACAACATGGTGAATATCTTGTCAAGTTTAATTCTCTTAGGACAGAGCCTAAATTAGGTGCATCCATATGAATGAGCAAATACACCCCTTATGTTGGGTCCTAAGGCCATTTTCATGAGAAAACATACGAATCATTAAGACATAAATGTCCCACCATAGCAGTTAGTTCATGGGTCCCCGATATATAACCCCCTCTAATGCAACTCAAAGTATTGGAACACGGTTTCTATCATTCCGTCCCTTCCTACCCTCTTCATTGCATTAAAGTGCAGCCCTATGATCCTATATAGGTGAAGTAATATGCAGTCGATGTTCGCATATAGCCATCATAGATCCACATAAAAGATGAAAATTGTTGGAAATATGTCCTAGAGACAAATAATAATAAGGATTATTATCATATTTCATAAAGTTTATGATTAAGTTTTATATCATGTTATAACTGTATTGAAAGGAAACGTTAATACACGTGTGATATATAAACAACCAGAGGTTCCCGGTGAAACTCTAGTCAGTGGTTCATTGGTCAACAGATGATCAAGGTTTCTTGAACATGTGGCATTTCTGCCAGTTGGAAATGGAGTCAACTTATTCTAAGAATGAGATGATGAACCAATACCCAACCTAAACATCGTGACCCAATCATGTCACGAAGTTCAAGTTATGATGATTAGAATAGACCATCGTAGACTATTCCTTAAACCGTGAGACTATATCAATCACTGTCTCCCGAGAGTGCTTAGATAGCATCAAATGTCACTTGGTAATACAGTGACAATAAAGATGTGTTCAGGTATTCGGAGGAACCGTAGAGGCAATATATGTCAAGAGCGGGATTTGTCCATCTGCGTAACGGAAAGATACTCTAGGGACCACTCGGAGAAGTTATATCCAGTAGTTGCATAATGTGTGATTTGATCACAGGGATATCACTTGTCGGAACGAGTCAAGTAGCATTGTTCGGTAACGAGATTGAACACGACATGGTGATGTCATTGATCAGATCTCGGGCAATGCAAGTATCGAGAGACAAAAGGAATAAGACGCGACTGTCCCGGTTCAAACGACGAAAGATCTTCGTGGAATGCACAGGGGTCACATGGCCATCCATGTCCCTCTATCGATCATTGGTCCGGGAGTGTCGAACCATGTCTTGAGTGTTCCCGAACCGTGGGGTATCACGCTTAAGGGCTTGATGATGCTTAGAGAGTGTTTATAGGATCGGTAGAATCACCGAAGAATAGAAGAGAGAAAACCAAAAGGGTTTCGATAAGTCCGAAGGATGTCCGGAGTGGAGGTGGAAGGTGTTCCATAGCCACAGAGATTGAATAATATGTGAATGAATGTTAAATATTGATTTAATCATTTATTCATAATTATTTGATAAAAGAGAAATCAATGAAAGGTCAAAAGGCTTAATGGGCCAATTCCGGAGGGAGAAGGGCCCAAGAGGAGAGAGGAGGCAAGGGGGTGGCCGGCTGGGCCTAGTCCCCTCCCCCCGTGTAGGGCCCACTAGGGCTGGCCGGCGGCGCCTCCCCCTCCCCCTCCTTTAGTCCCACCCCGGGACTTTGAGGGAGGTAGTACCTTCCCTCCCCTATATATAGTGGGGTATTTTGACCAGAAAAGACACACACAATATTCAATAAAGGTTTCCTCACTTTTGGGGAGAGCTCTAATTGATATTTCTCTCTCTCACTCTCCCGTGACCGTGGTCCCAAGTTCGGACTGCGCGAATGATAGACATCTTTATCGCGGAGCACCGTTGCGCTGCGGGATTCGGATCCAGGAGATCCACTTCCGCAACTGCTGCTGGATCGAGGAAGCGAGAGTCATCATCAGGCACCAGATGCATGTAACTCCCCGCGAGGTGTCACACTTGAGGCACTCAAGTCGTTGTAGCCACATGAGCGCAAGGACTTCATCACAACCTTGAGGTCGGCTTCGGCTCGTCTACATCAACCACACTCTCCTGAGCATTGACAACGCTTTTTGGTCTTCAAGGGTAAGTTCACGAAAAGCCCCTCCCATTATTGCATTACTAATAGATAGGTCCTGGCAGCATCTGGGGTTCAGGGGCATAGCGTAAAAATTTATTGTTTTCATACGCGAACCCCTACAGTGGTATTAGAGCTAGATCTATGCGTAGTATTGCTAGTACAGGTAGAACACACAAGATGTAGCGTGTGGGCGTCGATATTTTAGTTGTTACCCTCCCAAGTGTACTTGTGTATACCGCAATAATGCTTGATGAAGCGGCCCCCAACCGACTTCACGCGTTCATTCGCGAGACTGGTCCACGCTTGACATACGGCTTGTACCATATAAAGTGGCTTTGGGGGTGTCTGTCCCTCTCGCATTAGTTGGTATGCCATTTGCAACGGAGGGCCCTGAAAGGGGTATAGTATAGACAACTACTTGATCAACGTTGTGGTGAAAGTTCGTAGGTAAGAACAGTCTTGTGCGAAAGCCCATTCAGCCATGTAAAAAATGCAAAGATAAAGTAGAGGCGTCTAACTTTGTTTTGCAGGGGGCGTTGCTTTGTGATATGGTTGTGGCAAATGTAAAGTGATTACCTTATGTTACGAAGTAGTAGTAGATAGTCACAGAGGTGATGGACTACCATGCCGTAAATACACCGGTACCCTACTGTCTACGGTGCCGGAACCCTGGCACCGAAATCCGGTGACGCTAGATGGAGATCATGACGTGAAGGACCATATCACATCGCATTTACATTCAATGTTATTGATTGTATATATTATTGTATGCTAGTATTAGATACTCGACGGTAGCCTAATAAGATGATCCCTGTTAAAAATTACCAATGATTGTGTTCCCCTTAGTGTGCACCACCAAGAAAGTTCTTCGGTATGAGGCACTCCGTGATGATCGGGTGTCAGACATATCTACGTTCGCATACAGTGAGTGTAAGCCATATTTCATAGCGAATACACTAAGGTTGAGTTGGCGAGCCTAGCATGTACATACATGGCCTCGGAACACAGATGGTCGAAAGATCGAGCACGAGTCGCATGAATGATGTGACCGACGTTTAGCGTCCACCCTAGAACCCACATTAATGTTCGTGATGATCGGGGGAGATGTGGGTAAAAGGGGTCGTGTTATCACTAGAACCCTTCAGGGGATAGGTGTTTCTTACTGGAGTTATTATTAACTCATTTAATTATAAACTTAGTCTAAATTCCTTTTTGCAATTATAAATGTAGAAAATGGTTCTCCCCGAGATTACCTTCCCTATTGACAATTGGTTAAAAGGAGAAAAGCTCAAGTTAGATGGGTCCAACTTTTCTGTATGGGTCATGCGCCTTCATGATCTCCTTAGCGAGAACAAAGTGGCTGACTACATGATCTGCGAGATGTACTTGGAGCTTCCCTATTACTATGAGACCCCGGAACAGCGGGAGGACCGCTATTATCATCGTGAGATGTCCACTGTCATATCAGTTACAATGTGCTACAGGATGGTGGATGAGATGTGGCCAGTCGTGGGTAATCTTGACCCTCGTGCGACAATGGTGCGGCTTAGGACACATTTCGTGGAACAAGCACGCATATGGGAGCATGATCTGATGGGAGACTTCCTCTCCATTAAGATGGAGGAGAACTCTTCACTTGACAACCACTTGGAGCGCATGCATGAGGCGTACATGAGGCTTCCATACTTTCTGGATAGCTGGATGACGAGCTCTTTTGCAAATGGCGTTGTGCTGCGGTCGCTGCCACCAAGCTACCAAGCACATGTCAGGACTTGCATTATGAGAGGCGACGCGGAAACATAGGATTTTCACAAGTTCATATCACATCTCAGGAATGTGATGGTTGAACCCGTTGTCGGTGAGGTCATCGATGATAAAGGTATATATTTGATATACAATTTTATAAATATTATAATCTTGCAAACACATTTGCAGTGTTAAGTATATTTGATACTTGTTCTGTTTTGCTGAAAACATGTCCTTCTGCATGAGAGGTGCTTGCTGGAGAGGAGGTGACGTTGCGTGTTGATGGCGAGCATGATGATGATGGCCAACGACACTCTCCCTCGAAATTTATCACTTAGTTTATGTTTTAGGATGATTATTGTAATCAAAAGATTGTGAACTTTTTTAGTGTGTCTCACACTTTGTGAGACGGTTATTCATATAAGCTTGTAACAAACAGTTGTTCCACTTTTATGAATGATCTTTATTCGTGTTCATATCTTGTTCGATTATATGTGAATTATCCTTGTTGTTGAAACTAATTGATAATACATGAACATTTGTAATATATTGAAATGCTTTGAAACTACCCAACTTAATGATATGTTCATTACTAAATGAAACCATTGTTTAAATTTAAAGTTATAATGATAATATGTGAAAGACACTTGTATTCTTGTCACATATGAATCATGCCTAATTCGGCAAAATAAATTAAACACCGTGTATTACTTGAATACAAAGTGTTTGATGAATTGTTAAAAGAGAATACATATTCGATGTATTGTGTTTTAACAAAATGGTGATTATCATTATACACTTATTTAAATTTTGTAAAGAAGTTTACCAAAGGAAACATGAGTATGAAACTATTTGATATGATCAAAGTATTTCATCAACAAAGGGTATTAAATATAAAAGGAGAATCTAATTACTATGATTTGATCAATAGTAATGAAATTCGAGTTTATAAGATTGGCATAAAAAGAATTGTGGAATGCAATGCGTTTGAAACATCAAAATGCAAAGCATCACAATGTGATATTAGATATCAAAGTGGGTGAATAGATAGCGCCAAGTAAATCGTTGTAGTGTAGATGTAGAGACCATTAGTTAGAAATAGTTAGCACTCAATTAGAATATATAGTGAACCATGCGAACTCGTGAAAGTGGCTCCATATCTGGTATGGATCGTCGTAAAAGTGTTGGGGTTATCCGATATAACCAAAACAATAGCGAATAATTCCTTGTAGAGTATTCATTGGAAAACTTTGAACATCCAAATCCATAGCTGGAACCAAAAGAAAAGCAAAACTTGTATTGCTTGGATTTTGGTGCATTCTCGAGAAAGTTCACATTCAGTGATATTTCTCGATTATGAAGCTTTTGGAAGATAGTGAGAAACACGATGAGGATTCAAAACCCTGCATCAGAGTGTTGAGAAGCACAACGGAAAGCGTTCCTGAACGATTCTCTTCACAAAGGAAAGAATCAATGATAATGATCATTGTATTTTCCCCACTGGTGTTTTCACTATATGAAGTAGGATTCAAAATGTAGCCCATATCTTGTATGGAGACATTTGTGAATCATTTGTCATGATTACCGGAATATAACATACCTATGAACTACTAAGGAAATAATGGTAAGCTAAAGTTATGAATAATCCCATAGAAAAATTCATTTGAAATTAAAGCAATTCGTTGTTGAATCTTACAAGTAAAGGATTTACTTGGATTTTCCCAAATGACTGTAAAGCCATAGTGAAAAAATGGGTGAATGACAAAAGCACAATTTGTCAAGTATTGGACAAATTCAAATGAATTTGATTCAAGTGTGCTGAAAGTCTGGTGGATTTAATACTAGTAAAGTACTAGTATCTCATAGTAAAACTCCAAGTTTGATATTTGATCAAAGGATTTTTGAAGTCGTTCAAAATAGTGAGTGGATATGCAATTTGCATGAAATTGAGTGGGAGCTATGAAAGTCTTCCTAAACCAATCTGTGTGGGAGCAATATAAGTCTCAAATTCAAATATGTAGGAACATATGTTGAGTAAAGAGTAGTGACTCATACCCAAATGTGTTAGGAACATATTTTGAGTGGGAGCTTAAATGAGTGATTCTTAAGTGTGTATACGACACATTAAGAATAAAAGCGCAAGTACTGATAAATAATGATTTATAGGAAGTAGAAGTTGATAGTAAGTATATTACAATATTATGTAGTATTCCTTAAGGGATTCTGAAAAGAGTTTCTGAATAGAAGTTAATTAAGGAACTGGTCCTTAATAACTCAAGTTAGGAATAGTATTAAGTTTAACATCAATGGTTGAAAGAAAGAAAAGGATGATCATCATCCACTATGTTGAGACATAGGTTCTATCTTAGAAAACCATGATGATAACTTAACATAATATATGATCCAAGAAGGAACGTTTGAAAAGTGATTAAGTTTGAATCACGGAACTTTGAGCTATGTTTGTCCGTAGTGTCTAATAGAGAACTGTAGACATGTTTTCCAAATCCATAAAGGATGACATATCTTAAAGCATAAAGGGTTATGTTATAAGAGAATATGTTGGGAACTCCTGTTACCATCTAAAGTCAATTAGGAAGCGAGGTGAATGATACATTGCAAATGTATCTATAATTTTTGATGTTCCATGCTTGGTTTTATCTACTTTCTTGTGTTTTGTCTACACTTTGGAGTACTTTTCATATGATTTCTTGGACTAACCTATTAACAAGATCCACAATGCCAGCTGCCTGTTTTCTGCTGTTTTTGGTTCCAGGAAAGTTAGAAAATGAATATTCTCGGAATTGGACGGGACAAAAGCCAAAAATCCTGTTTCACCAGAAGACTCCCGAAACCAGAATATGAGACAGAGTGGGGCTGGGGCCCAGCCACACCACCTGGCCGTGCGGGCTGGGCCTGGCCGTGCCAGGGGGTGGTCTGGCCGCCCTAGGCACCCCCTCGGTCTCCCTCTTTGCCTATAAGATGCCTTCTGACCTAAAAACTCAGGGGGGGTCGACGTTTTTCTAGAAGGATTCCGCTCCGCCGCCACCACCAGATTCCACGAAACAACACCAGAAACTCCGTTCTGGCACCCTACCGGGACCGGGAATTGGAGGAGATCATCGCCATCATCATCACCATCGCTTCTCCATCGACCATCCATGTTTACCCCATCTATGAGTGAGTAATCCCCCGCTGTAGGCTATGGGGATGGTAGGGATTGGATGAGATCGTTCATGTAATGGCATCGGATTATTAGGGCATGGTGCCTAGTATCTCCTATTAGTGCTTTATGACTTTGTTGCGACTTGTTATGCTTAATGCTTGTCACTAGGGCCCGAGTGCCATGATTTCAGATCTGAACATGTTATTGATTCATTATGATAGTATTTTTTATGGTCTTACCTACAAGTTGTATACACACGTTGTTGTCCGGAACCAATGACCCCGAAGTGACAGAAATCGGGATAACCGGAGGGAATGGCTTTGATGTGAGGATCACATGTGTTCATGGAGTGTTAATGCTTTGCTCCGGTGCTCTATTAAAAGGAGCACCTTAATTGCCAGTAGTTCCCTTGAGGCCCCGCTACAAACGGGCTAGCAGGACAAAAGATGTTGTGCAAGTTCTCATTGCGAGCACGTATGACTATATATGGAACACATGCCTAGGATTATCTAGTACTTGGATGCTTTATCTTATTTATCTGCAATTGCCCTATGTTCTGATTGCCATGTGAATTGTCTTATCCATGCAACGCCCGTCCATCCATCCCTATGCCTACCTTTTCGAATCCTCATTTCGCTATTGTTACTCTGTATTTACTTTATTCTGCTGTTACTTTACTATTCCTACTACAAAAGCATGCTCTTGATAAAGCTACTGTGAGCAAGATTGTTTCCAGGTGCAGCTGAATTGACAACTCAGTTGTTAAGACTTATAAATATTCTTTGGCTCCCCTTGTGTCGAATCAATAAATTGGGTTTCACTTTCCTCGAAAATATTGCGATACACCCCCTATACTTGTGGGTCATCAGTGAACAAAACATCGAAAGTTGCACAGGGTGCACTCGTGTTTCGATAATTACATTTTATAATAATAGATAAGGGTACCATCTAAAGTGATGTATAATGTTATGGCGAGGCTAGTTCACTTTTAACATAGAATGATGTGTCACAGGGCACAGTGCCCATGAGAAAGCCCTCGAGGTTGATCTAAAGTCACTATAGGCTCCTAGAATCTGGTCTCGTTCTGCTACCATAACGACGATGCATACACAAAGATATTATCATGAGATGATAAAGTATTAATGTCAATCAAGGTGACATTAGTAAGTTGCAAAGGATTTGGGACTGTAAAGTACAGGCCCAAGACTCAACCTCTTCCATGAGCAAGCATGTTCAGGGTACCAGAATATGTGGTGCCAATGATTAAAAACAAATGCAACTAGTTTATTTGTACTCTAGTGCAAGTGGGAGATTGTTGGAAATATGCCCTAGAGGCAAATAATAATAAGGATTATTATCATATTTCATAACGTTTATGATTAAGTTTTATATCATGCTATAACTGTATTGAAAGGAAACATCAATACACGTGTGATATATAAACAGCCAGAGGTTCCTAGTGAAACTCTAGTCATTGGTTCATTGGTCAACAGATGATCAAGGTTTCCTGATCATGTGGCATTTATGCCAGTTCGAAATGGAGTCAACTCATTCTGAGAATGAGATGATAAACCAATACCCAACCTAAACATCGTGACCAAATCATGTCACGAAGTTCAAGTTATGATGATTAGAATAGACCCTCGTAGACTATTCCTTAGACCGTGAGACTATATCATTCACTGTCTCCCGAGAGTGCTTAGATAGCATCAAACGTCACTTGGTAATATAGTGACAATAAAGGTGTGTTCAGGTATTCGGAGGAACCGTAGAGGCAATATATGTTAAGAGCAGGATTTTTCCATCCGCGTGATGAAAAGATACTCTAGGGCCCACTCGGAGAAGTTATATCCAATAGTTGCGCAGTGTGCGATTTGATCACAGGGATATCACTTGTCGGAATGATTCAACTAGCATTGTTCGGTAACGAGATTGAACACGACATGGTGATGTCATTGATCAGATCTCAGGCAATACAAGTATCGAGAGACAAAAGGAATAAGACGCGACTATCCCGGTTCAAACGATGAAAGCTCTTCGTGGAATGCACAGGGGTCACATGGCTATCTAGGTCCCTTTGCCTAGCCCCCCCCCCCTTGTGCGAGGCCCACTAGGGCTGGCAAGCGGCCCCTCCCCCCTCCCCCTCCTTTAGTCCCACCCCGGGACTTTGAGGGAGGTAGTACCTCCCCTCCCCCTATATATAGTGGGGTATTTTGACCAGAAAAGACACACACAATATTCAATAAAGGTTTCCTCACTTTTGGGGAGACCTCCAATTGATCTCTCTCTCTCTCTCTCTCTCTCTCTCTCTCTCTCTCTCTCTCTCTCTCTCCCGTGACCGTGGTCCCAAGTTCGGACTGCACGAATGAGAGACATCTTCACCGCGGAGCGCCGTCGTGTTGCGAGATTCGGATCCAGGAGCTCTACTTCCGTAACTGCTGCTGGATCGGGAAAGCGGGAGTCATCGTCAGGCACCGGATGCATGTAACTCCCCGCGAGGTGTCACACTTGAGGCACTCAAGTCGTTGGAGCCACAAGAGCGCAAGGACTTCATCACGACCTTGAGGTCGGCTTGGCTCATCTACATCAACCATGCTCTCCTGAGCATTGACAACACTTTTCGGTCTTCAAGGGTAAGTTCATGAAAAGCCCCTCCCATTACTGCATTACTAATAGATAGGTCCTGGCAACATCTAGGGTTCATGGGCGTAGGGTAAAATTTTATTGTTTTCATACGCGAACCCCTACAAAAACTTGACCAAATATTCATTGCAATATTATATAGAAATCATTGCCAAGTCATCCTATGCCCCTTAGGAACAAGGGAACTTCTCAAAATATCAATCATGATATGGATCAGTGGGATATGGATTACAACACGATCTAAAAATATAATCTATCACTAAATAAGTACAAGTTGCTAATCACAAATCATGCAAATAACACTTACCAGTATCTAGGGTTCAATCAATCACACGCTATGAGGGGAACAAGATGAATCTTGAAGATGGAGATGGTAATGATGTTGGGATGATGGAGATGTCGATGGAGAGGCCTCCCCCCTATGCCAAGGAGGAGTGGTGATGACGATGGCGATGATTTTCCCCTCACCAGTGGCTCCGATGGAGAAGGATCTGCCCTCTCCCAGAGTAGGAGAAGAATTTTTCCTCCACCATCGTCTCTATAAATTGTGGGAAAAATATGGCATAGGTTTTATGGCAAAATAGAGGCATATATAAAAAGAGAGCTGAGGCGATGCTTGAGGCCCAAACATTCCTAGGTGGCATGGCCTAGTAACTTGGTCACGCCACTTGGGCTCGTTTTGCCCCCTTGGCTCTCCCACGTGCATCTAATGCCCAATCCCTTCTCCTAGTGAAAAAATCCCAGGTATTTTCCTCCAATTTATTGACGCCCAGAAGGTCCCTAAAACAGTAAAATACAAAAATGGAGGTTTTCTGCCTCCCAAAAATTAAATACCAATAAAGGAGACTTTGTAGGAAAGTCCCAGAAATATGAGGTTGATTCTGTATGGTGGCTTCCTTGCTTGATTGGCTTTCCTTGTTGATTAGCTTGGTCTGCTAGTTCCCGGAAATTGCTTCTTCTAAGTCTTAAATAGCAAAACCTACTCTCTCTTCAAAGAATGTAGCATACCTAAGAAATGATTTCTCTAACGAGTCAAATCCATTAACTTGAGAAAATAGGGTTAAGTAACTACAACCCATAAATTTTGTAGGGAGAAACACTTGAAAATATATTCTAAGTGTTAATAATATATGGATATTAAATTTACATATAAAATATATAAGTCAAAAGAGCCATCAAAGGGTCAGACAACTACGATCTCAAACAATTGAAAAACTATAGATATGCATTTTTAGATGATTTCCGGGACTTTCCTACAAAGTCCCCTTTATTGGTATTTAATTTCTAGGAGGCAGAAAGTCTCCTACACTTGGGAGACATTAGCACGCAGGACGACCACGATGACGACGAGCCCTAGAGTTTCTCGGCTGAGGTTGGTGAAGACATCAAGATGATGACGATGATGATGATGACAGGTTCCGCTGGAACGGGATTCCGGTCATTGCAATATGCCCCACAGTGGGTGCCAAATGTCATTGCCTTGTCAATGGCATAAACATAGCGGGATGGCAAAACTGAGGTGGAAGCATATGGTGCGCCGATAGTGTCCAGAATGGGATTGGGCACACGCAAACACAACGGTGTACCCAGGTTTGGATCCCTCGTGGTGAGTTAAAACTCCTACTCCTACATGTCTGATGTATATGGTGAGTATATCTGAGAGCTAGAATGGTACTCCTTGAGCTGTATCTGGGAAGAAGAGAAAGAGATCTCGTGAGAGAGAGAAATCTTCCCAGGAGCATTGAGCATATGAGAGAGTCTGAGTGAGCTTTCCTTGGTACACCTTATAAAGGTAGTGCCCAAGGGACAAGGGGTGGCCCACATGGCCTAACTATAATATTTGAGGTGATGGACGAGGTGGTACATGACACATACATAGTGGTGTACATTTTGTGCTATTTGTCAATAGTGCTAGCATGTACCATATGTCATTCAGTATTACTGAGTATTGTAGCCATGTTGCTTGGTACGATCTTTCCTGTAGCTACATTGGTCTCTGTGGAAATATCTTGATCAGCTCGAGCAGGCTGGCAGGGAACACCCAGATGGAACCATCTGGCAAGGGCCAGCTGGATTCGGAAGGCAGGCTCCAACCAGATTGAGGCACACAAGCTCCAGCCATATTTGCTACGCAGGCTCCAACCGGATTGAGGCAGGAAAATTCTAGCCGGATTTCTGCAGACTTGAGGCACTCGGGGGCCATCCCCCGACAGAGCCATGCCACTAAGCTAGTTGGCACAACCTATATTAATTAGTAAACCATCTTAAAGAACTTAAACCTTACATATCCATTTCCTTCCTTAGATATGATAATTTGATCACCTAAGGAAGAAAATGGAGAAGTAGAGAAGAAGCTCTAAATATACTAAACCTACATAGAAATATATCATACTAATCAACATACTTACATTAACAGTGAACCAAAGGTTTGGAGATAGCAAGTAAACAACACATAATTTACATCAAAACAACATGCTTAAGACTACAAGCTAGGACCAGTAACAGTAACTGACACTATGAGTCATCAACTGATAGATGTGATTAAAGATACACAACTAAACCTAAGCAATGTAGTTGAGTTGTGAATTTTGGCTACACTAATCACAAGAACACCATTATCATACTAGCAACACTAGTTACTGTCATACAACAACAAGCCACTGACAGACAAATAGTAAGTGAACAACGGTAAAGGATATTTCTCATAGAAATGTAGTGATCAGTACAATAGTACCAAGTAGACTAAGCTAGCAAACCAATCCTAAGCAACCACTAATCAAGTACTTGAGAAGTTAACCCAAACATGTGTACTGAACCTATACTATCGACAAAGAAAATTTAAACTTGCACAACTCTTGTAAATTATATTTAGCAAATACTTTTCCAAAAATGTCACAAAGGTTCCTATAAAAGCAAATATTATTTTATGAATAAAATGAATGAATAGAAGGTAAATGGAAACCACAATGTGAGATGTTGTGGGAACAAATTCTATTGTACCAAGAAAACTTAGGAGTAAGTAACAACTGTAGTCAGTTATTCTAACGATGCCATACAAATCACGTTGACCACAAATCTTGAAATAGGACGAGCGAGTCAGAAGCTTTGCTTTGTTTCGTGTAACTTCAGATGACTATGTTGGGTTGTATTCCCGGAGAGGAATTGTAGTGGGTGGGAGCCCGTAACATTCCCATCTTGTGCTACAAGATGACAACTTTAGTATGTCTAAAAGGATAGCATTTGAACATCGACCGTTGACCGAGTTCAGTGCAAAGGAAGGAATACATAATAGAGTAGGGATCGACATGACTTGGAGAAACTTGGTAACAGACCACATACCTAAGGACGTGTGTTATGGCAATAAGTGAGGGATATTTGTGTGAAAAGTAGCGCAACTGTCGAGAGTGTATAAAACGTGTCATGATACGTCTTTTCTGTGGAACGGATTGTAAACACAACGTGGAAAGAAACTTAAAAAAGTTCTAACAACCCGTATACCTAGAGACACCATTTTTTTTTGCAATGTTGGTTACTAACTTATTCGCGACCTATACATCAGTTTTTTATGATTTTTTTTAGCATGTGCAACTTCTTCAAATCCTTATACTCCTTTATAACATTGGAAACATCCCGAGTTTTCTCCAATTTCGTTTTTCTCTTTCATATATCATCGTCGCCTTCTTTTTCTTTGTACCTTACGGTACATGCTTTTACTAGGCGGTGGCACTACATCGTAATTTGTCACTGCTTCACGGTTTGCCACTCCGGGAATTACGGAAGAGGTGCTCTGTGGTTTGCAAATTAATTTTATTAATCAGGAATACTTAATCTTAGAGGGTGGTCTCCCTTTCTCACATAGAAGCGATCACCATTTGAACACATAATGGAAAGGATAAGAACCATGGAAATAAACGAATGAACAAGGCTATCACGCGGGGCTCGAAAGATCATCTTCTTAGGATTTATCATGTTCATCGTAAATAGAAACAAAGGTGATCTCGATGATTGTGACAAAAAAAAGGACAAGTATAACAAGGACGGTTATGTGCGAGATTTTGATTTTTGGCACGGACGTTCTTATTAGTCCAACCGAAGGAACGGCGAACAGCTCGTCCCTCGGACTCGCAGGCGCGCACGCTACAAACCCGCACATAAAAGCCTATTTTCGTGTTGTGATCCGAGAGATACAAAGTAAAACGTATTTCCTTTTGAAAAAAAAAAGGAGATCGTCGTCCCCGCGTGGCAGGCGCGCAACCCTCCCCTCCTTGGAACAGAATCGTGACCCTCCTTCATTCTCTCAACCGTACCCCTACAACTAAGGCGGTGGCCACACAGAGCCCCAGCGCCAGCCCTTTTCCCTCTCTTCCCTCCCCACCTTTCTCTCTCCTGGCAGTTCCATCCCCCAACGGAACGGGTGCACACACGGATCGTGGAAGAGGAAGAGCAAGACGACGATGGCCGGCAACGAGTGGATCAATGGCTACCTGGAGGCGATCCTCGACAGCGGCGCCACCGGCGCCGCGGGTGGCGGAGGCGGTGGGGGCGGCGGAGGAGCAGGAGGCGGTGGGGGTGGCGGGGACCCCAAGGCGCAGGTCGCCGGCGCGCCGTCCACGGCGAGCCCCCGCGGGCCGCACATGAACTTCAGCCCCACGCACTACTTCGTCGAGGAGGTGGTCAAGGGCGTGGACGAGAGCGACCTCCACCGGACGTGGATCAAGGTCGTCGCCACCCGCAACGCACGCGAGCGCAGCACCAGGCTCGAGAACATGTGCTGGCGTATCTGGCACCTCGCACGCAAGAAGAAGCAGGTAACCAACAACGCAGCGTTCCCTTGCTGTTGATCTCGCTTTTCTCACTCTGTTTTATTTTCAGCCAGATGCGCCGCGTCGTGACTGAATTATGAACTTACTATTTTTATCTGACGAAGAAACTTTCTGATCTTTTATGTTTGTAGAATATGTTTTCTGATCGATCATCCCGTTGATTCATTATTTATTTTATTATATATCAATAGTAGAAACTCTCTTTTCTTCTAGACGAAACGTCATGTTTCCCACTCATGCTTCATCGTGGTGTTTAGATCGGCCATTCCGTAGTTTTCAAACTGGATCACCAACCCGTAGGCGTGAACGATCACGCGCAGGACAGACTCTGCAAATTACATCAGATGCTTAATTTTCCTTCTGTTTTTGATTCCATGTATGATTGATTGTTCATCGTTTATTTCTCCACACCAATCACTGGTGTTTGTGAAATACAGAGAAATTTATGGTGCTCTCGTGCGACGATCACATTCGCAACGGCCGAAAAGTTGGCTTTCCCTTTTGCCCTTTCCAACCCAAGGAAACCGAATCCGCGAAAGCAGTCTGCAGCCATGCTTTTGCTGTGTTATTGCCTAACAGAACAGAGAATTATCTCAGTTTCAGTCCATTTCGGTAACGATTCTGAATCTGTTTGATGATGTGCAGCTGGAGCTTGAGGGCATCCAGAGGATGTCGGCGCGGCAGAAGGAGCAGGAGCAGGTGCGCCAGGAGGCCACCGAGGACCTGGCAGAGGATCTGTCCGAAAGCGAGAAGGGGGACACCGTCGGCGAGATGGAGGCGCAGACGCCCAGGAAGAAATTCCAGAGGAACTTCTCCGATCTCACAGTCTGGTCTGACGAGAACAAGGAGAAGAAACTCTACATCGTGCTCATCAGGTCTTGCACCCACAACATGATCTTGTAACATCTGCACATATACACGTACTAATATGACCATGACCGTACTAACACATTCTCTCCCGTTTTGTGTTGTTTGCAGTGTGCACGGCCTTGTCCGCGGCGAGAACATGGAACTGGGCAGTGATTCAGATACTGGAGGGCAGGTAAAACAAATGTTGATTCATTTAGTTACAGAGAGTGTCAGGCTCAAAAAGTTAGAGAGAGTGCTTCTTTACAAAATCAAGATTCCCATGTCTGACCACCACAAGTTTTCATGTTTTGCAGGTGAAATATGTTGTGGAACTCGCCAGAGCGCTTTCGATGATGCCTGGAGTGTACAGGGTCGACCTGTTTACACGCCAAGTGTCATCCCCAGATGTGGACTGGAGCTACGGGGAGCCAACCGAGATGTTATGCTCGGGTTCCCATGACTCGGAAGGGAGTGGCGAGAGTGCCGGGGCGTACATCGTGCGCATACCTTGCGGACCCAGCAACAAGTACATCAAGAAGGAGGCCCTGTGGCCTTACCTCCAAGAGTTTGTCGACGGAGCCCTCGCGCATATTCTCAACATGTCCAAGGTTTTGGCCGAACAGGTTGGCCGTGGGAAGCCGGTCCTACCTTATGTGATCCATGGCCACTATGCCGACGCCGGCGACGTCGCTGCTCTTCTTTCCGGTGCGCTTAATGTGCCCATGGTGCTCACTGGTCACTCGCTCGGGAGGAACAAGCTGGAGCAGATCATGAAGCAGGGGCGTATGTCCAAGGAGGAGATCGACTCGACCTACAAGATCATGAGGCGTATTGAGGGTGAGGAGCTGGCCTTGGACGCGGCAGAGCTTGTGATTACTAGCACGAGGCAGGAGATTGATGAGCAGTGGGGATTGTATGATGGCTTTGATGTCAAGCTCGAGAAAGTGCTACGGGCACGGACGAGGCGTGGGGTTAGCTGCCATGGCCGTTTCATGCCTAGGATGATGGTAAGTGTAACAATTATTTTTCAAATGTAATACGGAGTAGCACTGTACATTTCTGGCAAAATTCAGGCAAGCTGGTATTTTTGAGGTGGGACATGTGGTAAACAGTATATTTTTCTGTGACTTGTATTTCTAATAATAAGATTCCTCTTCTTGACAGGTGATTCCTCCTGGGATGGACTTCAGCAATGTTGTGGCTGAAGATATTGATGGAGATGGCGATAAAGACGATCTAAGTTTGGATGGTGCTTCACCGAGGTCACTACCCCCAATTTGGGCTGAGGTTGGTCTCTGATTCCTAATTACCCATGCAGGTCCACGTCAATGTTCAGTAATCCTAATATAGCTGCACGAAACCCATTTCGCAGGTAATGCGGTTCCTGACCAATCCTCACAAGCCGATGATCTTGGCGTTGTCAAGGCCTGATCCGAAGAAGAACATCACTACCCTCATGAAAGCATTCGGGGAGTGCCGCCCACTGAGGGAACTTGCAAACTTAGTAAGGAACAGCTTACATTTTCTAGATGGTTTGCCTGATTAAGTGCATGTCAGCTATACAACTTTAGTAACCATATTGTTAGTTTCTATCATCAAATGTCAAAAGACCACCCAATCATGGTCCATGTGGGAAGTAAACCAGAACACATGTTTCTGAACATCCTTGTGGTAGTTGTATGTGTTGCCAGGTAACTAAATTTACTCTGTTTTCAGGTTCTGATCATGGGGAACAGGGATGACATCGACGATATGCCTCCTGGCAACGCGAACGTCCTCACCACCGTCCTGAAGCAGATCGACAAGTATGATTTGTACGGAAGCGTGGCCATGCCCAAGCATCACAACCAGGCCGACGTCCCGGAGATTTATCGCCTCACGGCAAAGACGAAGGTACGCTGCATGTCATATCCACCATGTCTCAAGATTCAGCATCTCACTGACAGAAAATATTTGCTATACCTTGCAGGGTGTCTTCATCAATCCTGCTCTTGTGGAGCCTTTCGGTCTCACCCTGATCGAGGTCAGCTTCAGTTTCAGTTTCACTGACAATGACAATCACCTGATGCTTTCGTGTAGCCATAATAAAGAAAAGAATAAGACAATTCGATCCTGACAATCTTAATGGCCTTTAGGCTGCTGCGCACGGGCTCCCGATCGTCGCCACCAAGAATGGCGGTCCAGTCGACATCACGAATGTAAGCAAGCTGTGTCTATATGTTTTCACATCCTGTGTGTGAAACAATTGCAAACTTGCAATTGCACTGTCTAATAATTTGTATGGAAGCACCTGTAACTGTGTGATGAGTGGCACTGGTGTAGGCACTGAGCAATGGGCTGCTAGTGGACCCGCACGACAAGCAGGCCATTGCCGATGCTCTGCTGAAGCTGGTGGCGGACAAGAACCTGTGGCACGAGTGCCGGAAGAATGGGCTGCGCAACATCCACCTCTACTCGTGGCCGGAGCACTGCCGGACGTACCTCACCAGGGTGGCCGGGTGCCGGATGAGGAACCCGCACTGGCTCAAGGACACGCCGGCGGACGCAGGCGCCGATGACGAGGAGGCCGAGGACTCGCTCATGGAGTTCCAGGACCTGTCGCTCCGTCTCTCCATCGACGGCGAGCGTGGCTCCCTCAGCGAGCCCGCCTCCTCGGAGCCGCAAGACCAGGTGCAGAAGATCATGAACAAGATCAAGCAGTCGTCCCCGGACGCCGCCGCTGAAGGTGACAAGAATCCGGCCGCGGTTCACGCCCCCGGCACAGTGAACAAGCACCCCAACCTCCGCCGTCGCCGCCGGCTGTTCATCGTGGCCGTGGACTGCTACGGCGATGATGGCAAGGCCAGCAAGAAGATGCTGCAGGTGATCCAGGAGGTGTTCAGGGCGGTTCGGTCCGACTCCCAGATGTCCAAGATCTCCGGGTTCGTGCTGTCGACGGCGATGCCTCTGTCCGAGACGCTCGAGCTCCTCAAGCTGGGCAAGGTCCCCCCGACAGACTTCGACGCGCTCATCTGTGGCAGCGGCAGCGAGGTGTACTACCCTGGCACGGTTCAGTGCCTGGACGCGCAGGGGAGGCTCCGGCCAGACCAGGACTACCTGAATCACATCAACCACCGTTGGTCTCATGACGGCGCCAGGCAGACCATCGGGAAGCTGATGGCGGCACATGACGGCTCCGGCGTCGTCGTCGAGCCGGACGTGGAGTCCTGCAACCCGCACTGCGTCTCATTCTTCGTCAGAGACCCCAAGAAGGTAAGCCCCACCGCATATCTTTTAGTACCTTTTGATTGCTCACTCAGTCACTGGCAATGATCCCTGCTTACGACTGGTACTTGAATCCGAATTTTGTTGGTTCCATAGGTGAACACGATCGATGTGATGCGGGAGAGGCTGCGAATGCGCGGGCTCCGTTGCCATCTCATGTACTGCCGCAACTCCACGAGGCTGCTGGTTGTCCCTCTCATGGCATCAAGGTCACAAGCACTAAGGTGAGAGAACCTGACAACTGTAGCATTTCCGACAAAATAAGATCAAATCCTCCATCTCTGATATCTTCTCGTGCCAACATTTTCAGGTATCTTTTCGTGCGCTGGGGCCTGCCCGTGGGGAACATGTACCTGGTTGTGGGTGAGCATGGCGACACCGATCGCGAGGAGCTGCTGTCAGGGCTGCACAAGACCGTGACCGTCAAGGGCGTGACCGAGAAAGGCTCCGAGGACCTGCTGAGGAGTTCAGGGAGTTACCACAAGGAGGATGTCGTCCCAGCGGACAGCCCCTTGGCCGCCACCACGCGTGGAGAACCCAAAGCCGATGAGATCATGAAAGCTTTCAAGGAGGTCACCAAGTCTTCCAGCGGCATGTAAATCGGTTGCCCGGAAGCCTCATGGTATCGTGCATCTTCCACGGATGCGCCTCTTAATAACTTCTGCCTGTTTATATAACCCAAAGACAGAACCATTTCTCTCGTTTCTTTCTTTCTTTCTTCAATACATACATAATCTTGTGAACACTAGCACGACTACATCTTGCAGTGAGGAATAATTAAGACACTGCTGATGATGCCACTGTTGGCTCGAATGTTTGTGAACTATAATTCAGCACTATGTAAGTTCGCAATATAAGACCGTTTGTTCAACAGCTTTGCTTTGCTTCAAGTGTGTGTTTTTATATCTCTACATGGTTGCATATTGTGTGATTGTGCTTGTTTGTTCTCATTTGATTAGAGACTTACATACTAGTAATTGCTTCAGTCCAGATTTATTATATTCTCTCGATTAGCTTGTAAAACATTTTGTGGTTTCTTAAATAGAAATCGGGGGAAACCCCTTGTCTCAAATATATACTCCCTCCGTCCTAAAATAAGTGACGTGGGTTTATCTAGATTCAGATGTATCTAGACACATTTTAATATATAGGTACATACGAATGTAGACAAACTCAAGTCACTTATTTTGGGACGGAGGGAGTATATACTATTATATTCTCTCAATTTGATATATATCCTTGTTTGGAAAAATCGTGCATTCTTATTTTCATGGATAACCAGTGAGAACTCCTCATATGCGGTTAGAACCGTTATATCGTGGGCTAGTGTGATGGCTTTAAATTCTGCCAGTGCAGAGAGCACAGTTCCGAGTGGCTAGCTCCTAACTAAGTTCGATGCATGGTCGTTGTTGAGGCATTGGTTTCAATATCGAGATTCGGCTACATTATGGAGCAGTTTAGGCAGGCCCTTACCACTTGTCGGTTGAAAGAGATCAAGCTTTAGAACAGAAAATTCACGTGGAGCAATGAAAGAGTTTCCCCCACCTTGGTGCGGCTTGACCGCGCCTTCTGCAATACAAGTTGGGATCTGACGTTTGAAAACCACGGGCTCCATGCGTTGTCTTCCTCCCTCTCGGATCATTGCCCGCTTCTGCTCTCCAACCTGAGTGGGCCTCGGAAGCCGCCCACCTTCCGCTTTGAATCCTTCTGGATAAAGATGCCTGGTTTCTAGGATACGGTTCAGAATGCTTGGGTGACGTCCTCGAATCACACCCAACCGGTCCATATCATCAACCACAAGCTGAAGCTCACGGCGTCTTGTCTGGGATCGTGGGGTAAAGGCCTTTTCTCTAATTGCAAGCTCCATCTTCTTATGGCCCTGGATGTCATCCTTCAACTTGATGTGGCTCAAGAATCTCGGACCCTCTCCTTCGATGAAAGGACCCTGCGCGCTGGGCTTAAGAGAAGGGTCTTGGGCTTGGCGACTCTTGAAAGATCCCGCAAACGGCAGGCCGCTAGAATCAGCTTCTTACGCGAGGGAGACACCAACACTAAGTTCTTCCATCTGCGTGTTAACGCTAGAAAGCGTAGAAATCATATTTTGAGACTCAAGCACAATGAGGGCTAGTCTACAAGTCATGAAGACAAAGAGAAAATCATCTTCGATCACTTCTCCAAAGCCTTAGGCCGCCCTCCCCCTCGCCAGATGGATTTCAACTAGGCGGCCCTAAACCCCAATGTGCATGCTCTGGATGATCTTGGTCTTCCTTTCTCAGAGCTCGAGATAAAAGGCCATGGACGATATGCCTCCTGACAAGGCCCCGGGCCCTGATGGGTTCTCCATCTCCTTTGTTCGCTGTTGCTGGGATGTCATCAAGGGCGACCTCCTGAGAGTAATTAATGCTTTCTCGGAGCTTTCAGCTTCTAACTTCCATATTGTCAATACTGCCAACATTGTGCTGCTCCCAAAGAAGGATGGTGTTGATTCCGTTGGCGATTTCAGGCCCATCAGCCTCATTCACTTGATCCCTAAGATAATTGCCAAAGCTATGGCTCGCCGTCTCAGTCCCAAGATGAATGAGATTGTTTCCCTCAGTCAGAGTGCCTTCACCAAGTCCAGAACCATTCATGATAATTTCATGTACGTAAGAAACACTGCCAGACAACTTCACCGCAGCAAATCTCCTGCCCTCCTCCTCAAGCTTGACATTGCTAAGGCTTTCGATTCGGTTTGTTGGGACTACATTCTTAACCTTATGCAAAGGCTGGGCTTCCCACAAAGATGGCGTGCTTTGTTGTCTGCCTTGTTTTCTACGGCCTCCTCCCGTGTGATTCTTAATGGCATCCCTAGAAAAGGACATCTCTCATGGGCGCGGCCTCTGACAAGGAGACCCCCTCTCGCCCCTGCTCTTCGACATTGCCATTGACCCCCTTCATAAAATCCTGGACAATGCCACGGCCACTAGGATTCTTCATGCTATGCATGGCGGCCTCCAAGGGCCTCGAGTTTCTTTTTACGCGGATGATGCCGCAATTTTCCTGACCCCCTCCAAGCACGACGTCTCAAACTTGGTTGATATCCTGCAGAACTTTGGGGAGGTGACTGGTCTGGTGACTAATGTAACAAAAAGCTCTGTCGCTCCGATTCGCTGCTCTGACATTGATCTCAACGGTCCTGGCAAACTTCCCGGCGGCCACCGTCCAGTTTCCTATGAAATACCTGGGCTTACCCCTTTCCCTCGGCAGACTCAGGCGTGTTGATCTACAACCTTTCATCGACAAGGCGGCTTCCCGTCTAAACCCTTGGAAGGGGAGGTTTCTGAATCGCGCTGGTTGTACCGCCTTGGTGAAGTCCGTGCTCTCTTCCATGCCTATCTTCTTGCTTACGGCTCTCAAGGCCGACAAGGGTATTCTGAAGGCTTTCGCCAAGATTAGTCGCGGTATGCTATGGGCCTGCAAAGAGGTTGTCAGTGGTGGAAAATGCAAGGTCAACTGGCAAAAAGTTTGTCTCCCCAAGGAGCTCGGTGGCTTGGGGGTTCTTAATCTGGAGAAGTTCTCTCGTGCTCTGAGACTCCGTTGGCTGTGGAACGAGTGGAAGGCACCGGAGAAACCTTGGTCATCTTGAAACACCAAATGACGCTGCCGATAGGGACCTCTTCAATGCTGCCACCTGGGTCACCATTGGAAATGGCAATAAAGCTTCCTTTTGGTCCTCCTCTTGGCTTGACGGCTCCACCCCGAAAGATCTGGCTCCTCTGATCTTCAAAGCCTCTAGGAGAAAGAATAGGGCGGTTCAGGACGCTCTTGAAGGTCAAAACTGGATTGCTGATATCAAGATGGACTCTTTCTCTGTTGAACACCTTGATCAATACATTCGGCTATGGGAGTGCCTTTCGACGGTTCAACTGTCTCCTGACACTCCGGACTCTATCACTTGGATCATGTCCGCCAATGGTTGTTACTCAACCAGCTCCGCATATAAGGCCCAGTTTCTTGCCTCCTTGCCTTGCTCCTTTGCGAAAACTGTGTGGAAAACTTGGGCCCCTCCGAAATGTCGTTTCTTTGTTTGGCTCGCTGTTCAGAACCGCCTTTGGAGTGTGGACCGTCTGGCAAAACGAGGGTGGCCACATCAGCCTTCTTGTCAGTTGTGTAGATGCAACCCTGAGACGGCGCGACACATCCTCTTCGAATGTCGCTTCTCCAAAAGGATTTGGACTGTGGCGTCTTCCTGGCTTTCCTGCCCGGATCTATCTCAGGGAGTCGATACCCGTAGACCCAAGGTGCTTGATTACTGGCAGACCATCACCAACTCGTCTTCCTCTTCCCCCAAAGGGTTGCGGACCGCCATCATGCTCATTACTTGGGAGATCTGGAAAGAGAGAAATGAGAGAGTCTTCAACAATAAATCCTCCTTGCCCTCGGTCGTGATGCACAAAATCAGGGAGGTGGGCAAGGACTGGATCCTTGCTGGGGCGAAAAACCTGGAGGAGCTTGTGGGTTAATCTTTTTTCTCCCTTGTTGGGGGGTTGTTTGGACCCCCTCTCCTTTTCTTTTTGGTTGGCTTTGGCCAGTTCTATGTTTGCTTCTCCTTTATCGATATAAGGCAAAGGCGTTTTGCCGCGTTTCAAAAAAAATATACTCCCTCCATTTCAAAATATAAGATGTTTTAGCTTTGTGAATGAAGTGTATCTAGACCACTTTTAGTGTATAGGTTCACTCCAAACCTAGATGAACCTACATATTAAAAGGAGTCTAGATACACTCCATTCACAAAGCTAAAACGTCTTATATTTTAAAACGGAGGGAGTAGTTCTTACTGCTACAATTGTATTTGGTTGCGTAATCTTTTCTCATCCTTTGCATTTCTTTGCTTGTTTTCATTTGGCACTCATGTACATGTAATTTACATGCATGAGATATGGGTATTTAGCACATACACAACATGACCACTAAGTTAACAAAGTGGATTCTATCCAAGGTTGAACATATTAAAAGAGGATTCCTCTGGATGAAGCCTGGAGCGGCGTCTCCCACCAGCAATCCTCGGTCAATTGGAGCACGATTTGTCGACCAAAGGAGCTAGGTGGCTTGGGAGTTTTTTACATTTAGAAGTTCGGGCGCACCATTAGATTTTGGTGGCCTTGGTATGTATGGGAGGATTTATGGAGGCTTTGGAGCGGAATGGCACTACCTTGTGACGTGGTAGATATGGAGATGTTCCGGGCGTCAAGCGACATCACGTCGGATGACGGTGCCAAGTGCCTTTTCTGGCATGACCGCTGGCTGACGGAAGTGCATTGAAGTTGCGATTCCCGGCACTTGCAACAAGAAAATACAGGATGGAGCAAAAGGAGCTTCACAATATGAATTGGCTCCATTCCCTTGTTCGCCTTTTGACTAGCAAACATATGCAACAATTTTTGTACTTATAGTTAATCATCAGTGTCCCTAGCTGTTATTTTTCTCGGTTATAACTCGCCCTGCTCCTAAACCTACCCACGACTCTCATGTGGCGCCGCCGCGTCGCACCGGGGCATCCCGGCTTCCTCTCCACGTTTCTACGCCCGCCTCCCTTTCCCTTCCGCCACTGCCGGCGATGGTGTCGGGTGCTCGTTGGTCGCGACGGTTCCAATCTCGAATGTTTCCCCGGTGGTGATGGAAGGCAATAGCGACCAGAGTAAGGCAGCGGGCCTGCAGCCGCAACGGCGGTGATGGTAGGTGGCTCTAGGTGGCGGGACTCAATCTGGGCGCGATGGGCTGCGATTGTTCAACCCTCCCACACCTTTTGATATGGTCGGCTTTGAAGGTGGTGTCTCATGGAGGTGCTCCTGGTCTTGCTCCACATCTCGAGGACGCCCAAGGCTTGGCGGTGGTGTTCATATCCTCTGTTGGGGGTGGTCTGCCTAAGGCTGGTTTGGCGGATCTCAAGATCCATCATCTAGTCTCCTCTACAAGTTGGGAAGGCATAGTCACCGATGAGAACCGAGGTTACTTTGGTCTTGGCGGGCGATGGCAGCGTTTTGTGCCGTTACCTTGATGAAGGCATCGTCGTGCACTATTGTCGACCCACCTGTGCTGCTCCGGGAGAAACCCTAAGATCTGGTCTTCTAGATCGGGCGATGGTGGCACCGCGGTGTCGTGTTCCCTCTTGGGGGCATCATTTGTGGAGCAGAACTTGATGGAAACAGGCGCACAAGAGGTGGAGTGGTGTCACATCAATGACATCAGGAATCGGTTGCATGGTGCAACAGTGATTCAATGATGGGCATGTCTTGATGGACTCATGCATGGCGGGTACTTTCTGGCACCATGGTGGCGTCGATGGTAGGCCTGGCAAGGTCAATTCCTAGATCTGTGTCTCGAAGATGGGTGGCGGTGACTTCTCGATTGCATTCACTCTGCTAGACCAGTTTGTGCCCCCGACTACCTGTTGGGCGGTAGGATGGGCCCTCCGATTTTGTGATGATATGTGTAGGTGTGAGGTCAGTGTGGTGGCTCCGACATGTCCATCCACTTCATCAAGGTTGTAGGAGTTGTGACTGTTGCCGTTAAAGAGGTGGCTTCGGGTTGATCTATGTATCCTCTTTCACTACAACACGGAGCTCGGGCGCTGGCGCTTATAGACGGCGAGACACATCCTTAGTCGCCACGCTCGCGATGGCCGACAAAAAAAGGCGCCAGGGATAACTGCGTCGGGATTCTAAAATAGAGGTGGATTTTTTGGCTCGGCACAACGTGATCCACCAAGCTAGCGCTTTCGTGGCGCGTTAGTGGATGTGCCTTGTTACATTACTGAAGACGGTGGAACTTTACTGACATGTCACGTATTGCACATGTCGTGGTTTATACAACATCATCGATCTAGATAATTAACTATAGTACCATTAATCAAAGTAAACAGTTAACAATCATTAATTTAGAAAGCTAATTGCATTCAAATCGAAAATTCAATTTCATTGAGAGGATATTTATTACATCACATTACGCCGCAATCACTTCTTACAAGGATCTAATCCTTGTATTCAACTTCTCTTCTAGAAAATTATGAAAATAAAAAACTAAAGCTATCTATAACTAACATAATTCTTCCAATTATCTTAAGGATAAGTGGAGGAATTTACCTAATCTAATCTTGAGCGCCTCTCTATTTTGCTAACACCCTACTAACAAATATAGTAACATGGCCACCATCCTCCAACGACGATGCTTTCATGGCGATGGCGACAACAACGACGATGATGACAACATGTTCGTACTCATTCGCACAAGCTACGCTGACCGTGTTGCCGTGGGTCTAAAAGAGATATCAGATCGATTAGAGAAAGAAAATGATGCAACATCATATCGATTATAGAAAGAACATAATGCAACATCAGATCGATTAGAGAAAGAACAAGATCTAATAACAAATCGATTGGAGAAAGAACAAGGTCCAACACCTGATTAATTAGAGAAAGAACAAGATCCAACAGTAAATCAATTAGAGGTAGAACAAAATCCAACAGCAGATCGATTAGAGAAAGAACAAGATCCAACAGTAGATCGATTAGAGAAAGAACATGATTCAATAGAAGATCGATTGATAAAGAACCTTAGGATCAGAGGACTCCATCATGGAGGCTGGGTCAGATTGGCAGAGCTTGCGAGGCATCACCACATTTGGGAGGGCCGACTGAAAGGACATTTATTGTCTTAATCAGTTTTGGTGTTCGTTAACAACTTGAGGACCATGTGCTAATAATGACTGGTTAATCTACTGAAAATAGAAAAGTCTGCAGCAAGTGGAAGTATCCCTGGCTGAAACAAAATGTACATGGAAGGTTCAGATGGGAATCTTCGATCTGGACAGACCGGAGTCTCAGGTGTACCCACACCAGAGTTTCGGCATGAGTCTCTGGTGTTCCCTTCAAAAATATGCCTGGGTCATTTTGAATGGGGGTCCGAAGATTGTCCGGAGACGGACCAGAATCTCCGGTGTCGAGTCACAAACCGGAGTCTCTGGTGAGCAAAGACCAGAGTCTCTGGTGTCCCCATCCAAAGTTTCGGCGCAAGTCTCCGGTGTGACCCTCGAAAACATGCCTGGGTCATTCTGATTGGGGGTCTGGAGACTATCCAGAGATGGACCAGGATCTCCGGTGTGAGCTGTTTGTAGATCGGAGTTTCCGGTGTGGATACTTCCCCAACGGGCAGAAAACAGTCTGAAGAAGTGGGCCTATAAATAGGGGACATCATCCCCTACCTCAAGCTACTCATCCAAGAAAAGAAGAACACCCACATTTGAGCCACCAAATCATCAAGATCTCCCTATCCAACCACCCAAAGTCCCTGGTCTTTGGAGAATCGAAGTAGGAGGCCATGATCTACATCTTCACCAAGATCGATCCTCATTTCTGTTGGAGATATGCCCAAGAGGCAATAATAAAGTGGTTATTATCATATCTTCATATTTATGATAAATGTTTACATACCATGCTATAATTGTATTAACAGGAAACATTAATACTTGTGTGATTTGTAAACATAAAAGAGTCCCTAGTAAAGCCTCTTGTTAAACTAGCTTGTTGGTTAATATATGATCATTGTTTCCTGATCATGAACATAGAGATGTTATTAACAACAGGATCATATCGTTAGGAGAATGATATGGTGGACATACTCCTATAGATAAGCGTAGCATAAAGATCAAGTCATTTCAATAGTTCAATTGCTATATGCTTTCTGATACATAGTAACCTAATTCCTTCGACCATGAGATCATGCATATTGCCTTTACTGGATGGATGCTTTGATGTCATCAAACACCACACCGTAATGTGTGGCTATAAAGGTGGCATTGAGTGTTCAGAAAGTATTGGTTGAAACACATGGATCAAGAGTGGGATTTGTCCATCCACATGACGGATAGATATTCTCTGGGCCCTCTCGGTGAAATGTCATCCAATTAGCTTGCAAGCATGTGACTTGGTCACAAGGGATCACATATCACGGAACGAAAAGAGTACTTATCGATACGAGGTTGAACTAGGTATGCGAGAGATCGACGATCATAACCTCGGATAAGTAACATATCGTGAGACAAAGGGAAATTGGTATCGTATGTAAGTGGTTCATTCGATCGCAAAGTAATCGTAGAAATATGTGGGAGCCATATGAATTTCCAGATTCCTCTATTGGTTATTGTTCGGAGAAGTGTCTCGATCATGTCCGCATAATTCACGAACCGTAGGGAGACACACTTAAGGATTCGACGTTGTTTGAGTAGTTATGGTATTATGAGAAAGAGACCGTATGTTGTTCGGAGTCTCTGATTGTATCCGGGATATCACGAGGTGATCCGGAATGTTCAGGATAATAAGATTCATATAAGGAAAGTCCCGTTTCGGAGTAGCGGAATGGTTCCGGTGTTTTCATCGGGAACATTCTAGAAGGTCCCTGAATGTCCGGCACTCCGGAGGGGGAAGGGTACATGAATGTGTCATTACATATTGGAATGATTGCATCATGTACTAAGTGTTCTCGCTGTCCAAAATAAAGGGTTTATTTAAATCCTAAATTGAAAAGTCAAACGGCTAGTTTGAAAGTCAAACGGCAAGTTTTGGAAAGTGGAAAGAGGAGGAGAAGAGAGAAACCGAGTTGGAGAGGGAGACCTCCTCCAACCGGCGGCCAACTCAATGCCGAGTTGGGGAGGACTCCACTCCTCCCCTGGCGCCAGCCCTCCCACCTATATAAGGAGGCGGGGCTCCCTCCTACACACAAGTTCCTATCCTCTAATCTAAACCCTAGATCTAGACCCCGGTTTAGAGCTATTCGTTTAGAGCCTTCTAATTGGTTTAGAGCCTTCTAATTGGTGGGTCTAATTACTAGACCACTAATAGCCTCTCTCATAAGCTCCACCATACTCGCAACGGCTTAAGGCGAAGCCTGCGGGATCTCCCTCTACTTCCTGTACCACGCCGTTGTCGCCGGAATCGCGAGAGAGTGCTACAACTTCCTGCCCTGCTGGAACAAGGAGAGGAAGGTCTTCGTCGAGCCGAAAATGTGAACGCTGACCGATCATGAAGCGCCTTGGAAGGATCGTCTACGCGATCTTGAGATCGGAAGAGTCGACTACATCACCCACGAGAATCTGCTCGTTAACCGCTTTGGAATCTTCGAGGGTGAGTTCCACTATCGACTCGTTGCTACAATCTAGTAGATAGATCTTGGCTTGTTTGTTTGTGCGATAGAAAATTTTTGTTTTCCATGCTCTGAACCCCTCTGATGGTATCGAGCCGTGTCTATATGTAGATCTGTTGCACGAGTAGAACACAATGGTCATTGTGGGCGTTGATGCTTTTATTGTAGATTGCTTTTCGTGTACTTTGCATCTTGCGGTATGTTGGGATGAAGCGGCCGGGCTAACCTTACATGACATCGTTCATGAGACTTGCTCCACGCTGACATGCAATTTATATTGCATAAGTGGCTTTATGGTGCCTGTTTCTCCTAGCATAGTAAAGATCCAATTTACAACGGTAATCAACAATGCTAGTATCAATGTTGTGGTTCTTGTTCAGAGGTTAGAACGACACCTATGGAAAGCCCCAAACCACGTAAAATATGCAAAGAAAGTAGAAGCGTCTAACTTTGTTTTGCGGGGTGTCAAATGATGTGATATGGCCATGATTGTGATTATATTTGATGTATGCAATGTTCCTTATTGTAAGTTGGCAATGGCGGAGCCATATGGTTGTCTTTAATTTCTGTTAAGACCTGCGTGTCTATTCAAAATAGTTGTAATAGTTGAAGCTGGTGGGCGACAACCATGAAGAAGCATCATTGACCTTGATGCTATGCGGTGATGATGGAGATCATGTTCGTGCTTGAAGATGGAGATCGGAAGCACAAAGAAGAAAGGCCATATCATATCACATATTATGAATTGCATGTGATGTTAATCCTTTATGCATCTTGTATTGCTTAGTAGACGACGGTGGCATTATAAGATGATCCCTCATGCACATAAATTTCAAGTTCTAAAGTGTTCACCCTTAGTATGCACCGTTGCCAAAGCTTGCGCTCAAGCACCACGTGATGATCGGTGTCTTTGATTCATGGTGAATACAACGTAAGCAAGCCAGATTTGCTTATGGAAGCTAAGGTTGATCTTGACGAGCCTAGCATGTACGGACATGGCCTCGTGAACACGGATTGCGAAAGGTAGAGCATGAGTCATATAGTAGATATGATGAACATGTTGATTGTTCGCCATTGAAGCTATATCAACTCTCGTGATGATCGGTTTTGATGTGGTGGATTTGGTTCGTGTGATCACTAAAACAATGTGAGGGATATTGTTTTGAGTGGGAGTTCACGTAGATTAATTTAATTATTAATTAGAACTCAATTTATCATAAACTAAATCAAAGTGAATTTGCATAGTTGTTGTAGTCATTGGCATCCGTTTACCACCTTGCGCTTAGTTATAATTGAGATAATAGAACTATAGAATTCTGGTTAGTTACTTTACGAACTGGTATCGTATTGTATTGAAGTGTTAATCTAAAGTTTAGAAGTCCTATTGCAAACTTTCAGTAAGTTCCGGTTACTCCATGAAGTTTAATAATTAGTATTAAATCAAGAGTAACAATTCCAAATGTTAGTATATAAGTATCATGTTTGTCTCCATGATTCTTGATATTCAAAGATTGTCTTAATATCAAGGTTATCTAGGATCTGAAAGAGTTGTTTCGAAACCATGCCGTGGAAGATATTGTGATATCTGAAACGAAGTTTTGGTTACAACATGATAGAGTATAATATGGCAAAAGTCATGTTCTCATATTTTGATGAGAATTTACAAAGGTTGGAGACACTAGTTGTCCTAATCTTCCAAAAGGTTTTGGAGAGCAACATTATACTCGTGATTCACCGTTATAAGCTAAAAGTAGCTTGGTCATGGACGATTCCATGATGAAGGTGAATATTTGATGTAGGTAAAATGTTTACTACGCCAAGAGATTACTAAAGAAAGGAATTTGAAAGAACACCAAACATTTGATGATGGTGATCTACTTCAAAGTGCAAATCCAAAGACATTGGTATTTAAACTATACACGCTTTGGACTATGTGTCATATGTATGACTCCACTATTGATGTTGATAGATTCTTTCAAATGTAAAAGGAAAATCTTGAAGAGAATCTCATAAGTATATGGCAGAAAAGAAAAGACTAGAATTGTTCAGTTTAAGTATATAGATGATATATGTGTTATGGCTATATTCTTTGCTTATTAAACAATGTGGTTCTTAAGTATTTGATACTGAATTTGTTGGTGTGAATCGTCATACGAAACAACATAATTCATGAACTACAATGGCCTAAGTAACTAGCAAAAGAATAGGTGATGATGTTCATCGAGAACAAATAAAGGGTTATTTTGTTGCTCGTTAAACATCAACGCTTGCCTTCAAGATTTGTTTTATCAGGTATTATGAGAACAAAAGGGTTGTTCAAATAATTGCCGTAATCCATAAAAGATGGATGATTCACAAATCTCGTTGGAGAAATCACATCCATAAAACTAGTGCTAAAATTGTCGAAAGACAAATTGATTGAAAGATCACTTAGGAAGTGACATCGCCGTTTAAATTATATTGGAAAGAAAACATGAAGAAACTCCATGTGGATGGAATTTTGGAGTCTTTTGATTTTGATCAAATGACGCGTTTGTGAAACTTTCCTAGAGATAATTAAAACTTCGTTCATAGGCCAAAAGGGAACGAAAGACTAGCTTATTGGAACTTGTACATATTGTTGTACGAACTCCATTATGTGTAGTCAAGAGCGATGGATTTCAACTTCATATGCTTTCTCCGAAAATTTGAGTGAATATATGAATATTTACTTAATAAGGATAAAGTATGAAACACTTGAAAAGTTCAAAGACTTTCAAGATGAAGTGCAAAATCATTGTAACAAGAATATAAATATTTTATGATAAGATCGTAAAGGAAGATATTTAAGTTACAAGTTTAGCATAATACCTAAGATTTAAGGAATCGGTCCGTAGATTTGCATTTCCCGAAACACCATAAAAGTATGGAGCGTTCGAGATATGTAATTGAACCTTGTTTGACATGGTAAGATCGAAGGTATAATTCATAAAACTGCTATTATATTTTAAAGATTAAAAGCTTTAGAGACTACCGTTTTCCACTAAAAGAGCTCCATCATAATCCGCTGAAATGACACCATATAAGGTTATGGTTTGGGATAAAACCCAAGTAGTCCTTTCTTAAACATTGGTATGCTATGCATAAGAAAGATGTTTGCAACCAAAGTCGGATAAACCTGTCTTTGTATTACTGTTAAGTATTCCTCCATAAACACCGGAGACAAAAGTGTTTGTCGCTTAGAACGTCAAGTTTCTTTGAGAAGGAATTTTTTTGTGAAAAGTTAAGTGGGAGGAAAATAGAACTTTGATAAGGTTAAAAGAACCTTAGCTATATGTGCAAAGTTGCGCAGCACCGAAAAGTGTTCCGGAGGCAGCAACAATGCTCATGGCTCACGTGCCTCAAAGGTTGTGGTCACGGAGGTCTAAGTTTCTATTGAAACAAGTAGGTCGGATGAACAATCAAATACCAAGATTTGAGGGTTGAATCATTATTTGAGAATAATGAACCTACTACATGCAAAGAAGCGATGATGGGCCCTGACTCCGTCAAATGGCTTGAAGCCATATAATCCGTGATAGTTCCATACACGAGAAATCAAGTTTTGAACTTAAAGGACCCTCGAGAAAGGTATAAGACCTTACAGTTGTGTTTGGATCTATAAAGAAGTAGACATGGATGTTTCACATCTATGAAATAGTCGACATGTTGGGAAAGAGTTCACAACAATGTTCAAAGGTTGTATATGACAAGATTTGATCTTTCATAGCGATTTTAGTCTAGACGGATTAATGTAGCAACCACTACATATAATTTGTTATGTGGTAGTAGAATAAACAAAACAAGTTCTTCTAATAGAATGGTTACCTAGGACGTGTGCATGACACGGTCCAAAGGGTTTTGTTAATTCAAAGGATGCTAAATACATATGCAAACTTCAATGGTTGAAGTAAGCATAGGGGAGTTGGAATCTTCACTATGATGAAACTGTTAAAAGAGTTTAATTTCATCGGAGACAATGAAGATGCTTGCATTTGCAAGAAATTAAGTGGGAGCGCTAAGACATGTTTCTAATACATTATGTGGAAGACATATTGTTGATTGGAAATAATGTATCTTTTATTAACACATATTAAGAATTTCATCCTGATGAAAGACTTAGGCAAAACCCAAATATTTGGCATCAATAGACGCTAATATGGTTGTGCCAGAAGTACATAAACGAGATATTGAATGAATTCAATATAGAAACTACAAGAAAGGTTCTTGTTGCACAGAAAGGATTGAAAGAGTTCAATGTTGATGATATATTCAAGTGTATTGACATTTGGTAAGTGAAACAAAGATTCAAGTATAGATTGATACTTGATGTATGAAATCACAAAGAGTATTTATATCAATCATACTGTGATATGTACAAATCCAGATATGTCCTATGCTCTAAATGTTGTGAGCATATACCAGAATGATTTGTAAGATGATCATTGGACAATAGTAAGGATATTCTTATGATCTTTTGGAAGAACTAAGAGTATATTATTTGTAGAAGTGACAAATAGATGGTTAGTTCATTGTAGAAGTACTACATTGATACTAGTTTTGTCACAAAGTACAAATTTAGTTTATCTCAATCTAAATTAAGGGTGGCACAATATAATGGAAAGTGAGTTCCATAATGGATTTGGATGAATTCCAAAGTTAAGACATTGTGACAGATACTACAACAAAAGGCTAAGTATATGACTGCTATTATAGCAGCAAAAGAGGGCATTTGTGTCAAATAGTTTGTTGTCAAACTAGGTGTAGTTCACAAAGGATAATACTATGAAGATATATTGTGCGACAATATTGTCAACATGTTTTAACCCCAAAGAACTAAAGGTCACACCGAAAGACCAAATCATACAAAGCCATCTCATTAGAGAATGAGTGATGCGTAGAGACGCAAAGACATGCAATTACACACGGACCTGGAAGTGTCAGATCCGGAGATCAGTTGACCACTAGCAATCGTGTACATACAACACCGGAAAGCCATAGGTGTTGAATACACAAAGGTTTGAAACTAGATTATTGACTCTAGTGCAAGTGGGAGACTGTTGGAGATATGCCCAAGAGGCAATAATAAAGTGGTTATTATCATATCTTCATATTTATGATAAATGTTTACATACCATGCTATAATTGTATTAACAGGAAACATTAATACTTGTGTGATTTGTAAACATAAAAGAGTCCCTAGTAAAGCCTCTTGTTAAACTAGCTTGTTGGTTAATATATGATCATTGTTTCCTGATCATGAACATAGAGATGTTATTAACAACAGGATCATATCGTTAGGAGAATGATATGGTGGACATACTCCTATAGATAAGCGTAGCATAAAGATCAAGTCATTTCAATAGTTCAATTGCTATATGCTTTCTGATACATAGTAACCTAATTCCTTCGACCATGAGATCATGCATATTGCCTTTACTGGATGGATGCTTTGATGTCATCAAACACCACACCGTAATGTGGTGGCTATAAAGGTGGCATTGAGTGTTCGTAAAGTATTGGTTGAAACACATGGATCAAGAGTGGGATTTGTCCATCCACATGACGGATAGATATTCTGGGCCCTCTCGGTGAAATGTCATCCAATTAGCTTGCAAGCATGTGACTTGGTCACAAGGGATCACATATCACAGGAACGAGAAAAGAGTACTTATCAGTAACGAGGTTGAACTAGGTATGTAGAGATACCGACGATCATAAACCTCGGATAAGTAACATATCGTGAGACAAAGGGAAATTGGTATCGTATGTAAGTGGTTCATTCGATCAAAGTAATCGTAGAAATATGTGGGAGCCATATGAATTTCCAGATTCCTCTATTGGTTATTGTTGAGAAGTGTCTCGATCATGTCCGCATAATTCACGAACCGTAGGGAGACACACTTAAGGATTCGACGTTGTTTGAGTAGTTATGGTATTATGAGAAAGAGACCGAATGTTGTTCGAGTCTCGGATGGGATCCGGATATCACGAGGAGATCCGGAATGGTCCGGAGAATAAGATTCATATAAGGAAAGTCCCATTTCGGAGTTGGGGAATGGTTCCGTGTTTTCATCGGAACATTCTAGAAGGTCCTTAATGTCCCACTCCGGAGGGGAAGGGTACATGAATGTGTCATTACATATTGGAATGATTGCATCATGTACTAAGTGTTCTCGCTGTCCAAAATAAAGGGTTTATTTAAATCCTAAATTGAAAAGTCAAACGGCTAGTTTGAAAGTCAAACGGCAAGTTTTGGAAAGTGGAAAGAGGAGGAGAAGAGGGAAACCGAGTTGGAGGGAGACCTCCTCCAACCGGCGCCAACTCAATGCCGAGTTGGGAGGGACTCCACTCCCTCCCAGCCAGCCCCCTCCCACCTATATAAGGAGGGGCAGGGCTCCCCTCCTTACACACACAAGTTCCTATCCTCTAATCTAAACCCTAGATCTAGACCCCGGTTTAGAGCTATTCGGTTTAGAGCCTTCTAATTGGTTTAGAGCCTTCTAATTGGTGTGTCTAATTACTAGACCACTAATAGCCTCTCTCATAAGCTCCACCATACTCGCACCGGCTTAAGGCGAAGCCTCGGGATCTCCCTCTACTTCCTGTACCACGCCAGCCACGGATCGCGAGGAGAGTGCTACAACTTCCATGCATGGAACAAGGAGAGGAAGGTCTTCGTCAGTATCGAACGTGACCGATCATGGAAGCGCTATGGAACGCGCCGGAAGGATCGTCTACGCGATCTTGAGATCGGAAAGAGTACGACTACATCACCCACGAGAATCTGCTCTCGTTAACCGCTTTGGAATCTTCGAGGGTGAGTTCCACTATCGACTCGTTGCTACAATCTAGTAGATAGATCTTGGCTTGTTTGTTTGTATGCGATAGAAAATTTTTGTTTTCCATGCTACGAACCCCTACAATTTCCCCCTCATTCACTTAAGGGCACCTTGATCTAGGGTTTCAATTGAAACCCTAGGCCTTGATTTGGTTCTTACAAGCTTGTCTTTTGATTGTTGTGACAACTTGCTTGCATTCGGGAGCCTTCAATTCAGTTGTGGATGTGTGCCTCGAACTTGTTGTAAAGGTGCCGATTTCCACCTCGAAGGTTACTGATATAGTGGAAGAGTGAATCGATCCCTTTGGGGTGAGGTTTATCGGAGAACAAGGGAGGCCTTTTGTGGCGTTGGTGGTTTGAAACCACCCCCACTCCAAACGCAGACGTACTTCCCATCAAAAGAAAGGAACTGTGGAAATCATCCTTGTGTCTCCACGTGCTCCATTTCGGTTACCTCTATCCTTTATCGCACTTTACTTATACCTTGATCTTGCATAGCTTGTTGTGCTAGTGTGACATATAGGTAAATTCACCTTAGTGGCATATCTAGAGAATTTACCTTTTGTGTCAAACCCTAAATTGGAAAAAGAGTAAAATTTGAACTAGCACCTATTCACCCTCCCCTCTAGGTGCCCATATGATCCTTTCATTTAGTATTAGAGCCTCGGCTCTTTATTTGGGCTTTACCACCTAAGAGTGTATGGGTAACCTGGAGGAAGATGGAGGGGGTGAGGCTAGCACCTCGGTGACCATGGTGGATCTCAAGAATTTGGAAACAAGCTTGAGCTCCTCCTTGGGCAACAAAATCCAACAGTTGCGTCAACTAGTTAAGAAACTTGTTAAGGAAAATATGGCCTCACCACCTCCTTCTCAAAAGGAACTCCCTCCGATTTTGAAGGTGAACGCTTCGGCTAAGCCAACGGGTGAAGTAGTGGGGGATGAACATATTGCCACTAACTCCTCCACCAAAAAGGGCGATGGGACGGAAGAGCACCATTCGGTTCCCGGTTGGTACTCTCCCGACCCTCCGATCCCTCATCCCCATATAAATAATAGAGGTGACCCACCTATGTTAGTTACACATTCTTTTGATCAATGGCAAGTTTTGATGAAATCTCATGTGCGCAGCTCTTGCATTGATTTGTGGAATATTATTGAAGAAGGACTCAAAATTGAGGATCCAACCAACTTGACAAGAAGAGAAGTGGTCAATAGTCAACTCAATGCCACCGCGTTGCACATGATCCAACTTGGTGTGGGGCCAAAAGATTTTCCTCACATTGAACACCTCAACACTGCCAAGAAAGCTTGGGAAGCTCTCATTGATTTGTTTGTTGGAAATGAGAGCATGAGAAGAAATCGATATGATGCAATGAGCAATAAATCCGAAGGATTCTATATGAAGGATGGTGAGGACCATGAAGACATGTATCGAAGACACAAATCCACTGCCACTGCCTTTAGAAACATTGGTGCCTCTCATGTGGATAATGCTTGGATAAAAAGGAAATATGTGAGTTCGCTAATGCCCTTCGAGCCCACGACTTGAAGAGTCTCCAAGGAAGACAGAACTACCATCTCATGACTTCCAATGAAGTTATGCAAGAGATGTCTACCTTCAAGGTTGCTACCAAGAATGCCAAAGATTCCCATGCTCGTGCTCTTGGAATGAGCAATGGTGTTAATCTTGCCTTGAAGGCCAAGGTTGTGGAGTATGAGGAAGAAGAAGGAAGTGATTAAGTCCTTGCCATGAGCCACCCTGAAGATGTCAAAGTTTCTCATGGTGAATACATGGCCTTCTATGCAAGGAAATTTTGTAAAGATCCCGCCAAGGCCAGGATGGAGATGCAACGAAGAAGCAACCCAAGTGGTAGAAAAGAGAATGGTTCAAGATTGAGAACTTGCTTCAACTGTGGTGATCGGTATCATTTTGTTGCCAAATGTCCATATGAGAAGATAGAAGATCGTGGTGGTGTACTTGTATTGAAGAAAAAGGCAAAGGTCCCTTTCAAGAAGCTGTTCACCAAAAAGAATGCCACCAACAAAAAGTTAGCTGACGTTGCATTGATAACACATGAAGAGTTCTCATCCGACGATGAAGATGAGGAAGAAGAAGAAACATCTAATGGTGTGGCTGCCATCGCAACCACCTATACATACACCTTCTCACTCTTCGACTCTCCAAATGAGAATATCACCAACAAGAACGTCACTTGCCTTATGGCAAGAGCATCAGAGGTATCATCATCTCCTCTCTCCACCTCTATGATCAATGATGAATGAAATGATGATATAACTCTTGAGTGAAGGAGGAATTAGTTTCTTTCGATGTTTATATAACTAACTTGCAAAGGGATCATAAGAAGCATTTTGTGAATCTCTTGAATCAACTTTCACACACACAAGAGCTCCTTGATGAGAGATGCAAACTTGGGAGAGAGCACATTCTTGAGATGAATTCTCTAACTAATGCTCTATAAGGAGAGCAAGAGACTAGAGAGTCTCTTGAAGAAAAACTTAAAGGCCTCGATGAGCCAAATGACAAAATTGTCGCTAAACTCATTAAAGGAATGTGATCATGCCATTGCTAAGTATAAAAAGGCTTAAAAGGATAAGATTGAGTTTGGTGTTGTTCATGACAAACTTGCCGAGGATTTTGAGAAGCTTAACAAGGCTCACAAGGCTTTGGAAAGTGAACTCTTGACTCTCACAAAGTCTCATGAACAACTTCAAACTCAATTAACTAATGTTGCTTCACCTAGTATTTTCAATCCCTCTAGTAGTACAAACATTTTTGAGGAAAATGCTAGGTTGAAGGGGGAGCTTGCAAAGGCCACCTTCCCCGAAGGAAACAAGTCCCTTGATGACCTTTTGAGTAAGCAAAGGTCAAATAATGAGAAAGAGGCATTGTCTATGTGTCCAAGGCCAAGAAGAAGAACAACAAGAAGAAGAAGGCCAAGCCCGCACAAGCAAAAGACAAGACCATTATGGGTAGTAATTGTTGGAGATATGCCCAAGAGGCAATAATAAAGTGGTTATTATTATATCTTTATGTTTATGATAAATGTTTACATCCCATGCTATAATTGTATTAACCGGAAACATTAATACTTGTGTGTTTTGTAAACATAAAAGAGTCCCTAGTAAGCCTCTTGTTAAACTAGCTTGTTGATTAATGGATGATCATGGTTTCCTGATCATGGACATTGGATGTCGTTAATAACAAGATCATATCATTAGGAGAATGATGTGATGGACACACACCCATAGTAAGCATAGCATAAGATCAAGTCATTAAGTTCGTTTTGCTACAAGCTTTCAAATTCATAGTAACCTAATCCTTCGACCATGAGGTTATGTTAATCAACATCACCAGATGGATACTTTGATGACATCAAACACCGCTTCGTAACTGGGTGGTTATAAAGGTGACATTGGGTATTCTGAAAGTATGTGTTGAAGCGCATGGACCAAGATTGGGATTTGTCCATCCATATGACGGATAGATATGCTCTGGGCCCTCTCGGTGGAATGTCATCTAGTTAGCTTGCAAGCATGTGACTAGGTCACAAGGGATGAACGAGTAAAGAGTACTTATCAGTAACGAGGTAGAACTAGGTATGGAGATACCGACGATCAAACCTCGGATAAGTAGAGTATCGCGTGACAAAGGGAATTGGTTTCGTATGTTAATGGTTCTATCGATCATGAAGTCATCGTTGAGTATGTGGGAGCCATTATGGATCTCCAGATCCCGCTGATGGTTATTGATCGAAGAGGTGTCTTCATCATGTCTGCATATTCACGAACCGTAGGGTGACACACTTAAGGTTCGAAGTTGTTTTAAGTAGATATGGAATATGCGTTGGAGACCGAATGTTGTTCAGAGTCTCGGATTGGATCCGGGACATCACGAGGAGATCCGGAATTGTCCGGAGAATAAGATTCATATATTGGGGATCATTTTCTAAGTTAGGAAATGTTCCGGAGTATTTGTATGGGGATTCTAGAAGGTTTCAGAATGTTCCGGAAGGTTCTAGAAGATTTCTTGGAGTTTGCTTGAAAACCAAGAAAGGATCAAGGAATCCTTGTAGGGCAAGACAAGGAGTAGTGGGGGAGGAGGACTCCTTCCCCCTTCCCAATCTGCCGGCCAAGGAGGGAGGGGAGTCCTACAAGGACTCCACCTCCCATGGTGCCTCCCTCCTTTAAATAGAGGGGTAGAGGAGCCACCCCCTTGCCCCCTTCACTCCAAACCCTGGCCGCCGCCTCTCTCCTCCTCCTCCCCTCTGCTCAGGCTTAGGCGAAGCCCTGCAGAATTCTCTACTCCACCACCACACCGTCGTGCTGCTAGGATTCCATGGAGAAGATCTACTACCTCTGCTGCTTGCTGGAACAGGGAGAGGAAGGTCTGCCGACCAGACGTGTGACCGATCATGAAGCGCTGCCGGAACGCGGCGCCGGAAGGATCGTCCACACGATCTTGAGATCGGCAAGTGATCGACTATATCAACCCCGAGATCCAATCTCGTAACGCTTTCGGATCTATGAGGGTTAGTACAGATCTATCTCGTTGCACATGTCTAATAGATTAGATCTTGGATTTTATCTAGATTAGATCTGGGTTTTGTTCGTTCTTGCGGTAGAATTTTTTTGTTTTCCATGCTACGAACCCATCGGTATCGGTATCTATCTATGAGATCTGTTGCACGAGTAGAACACAATGGTTTTGTGGGCGTTGGTGCTCGTGCCGTCTTTTGCTTTGTGTACTTTGCATCTTGCGGTATGGTGGGATGAAGCGGCTCAGGCTAACCTTACATGTCATCGCACATGAGACTTGCTCCACGCTTGACGTGTATCTTGCTTTGCACAAGTGGCTTTGCGGGTGTCTGTCTCTCTCACCATAGTATAGATCCAATCTATACTTTGCACTTGATAGCACTTGTATCAACATTGTGGTTCAGTTTCGTAGGTAAGATCCGTTCTTATTCGAAAGCCCCAAACCACGTAAAACATGCAAAGAAAATTAGAGGCGTCTAACTTGTTTTTGCAGGGGTTTTGTGATGTGATATGGCCATCATGTGATTGTGATTATATTTGATGTATGCAATGATCCTTGTTGTAATATGGCAACCGGCAGGAGCCTAACGGTTGTCTTTAATTCTGTTAAGACCTGCGTGTCTATTCATCTTGTAATGGCTTTATTCCAAGTAGTTGTAATAGTTGCTAGTGATGATGGACAACCATGAAGCGGCGCCACTGACCTTGACGCAATGGTGGTGATGATGGAGATCATGTCCGTGCTTTGGAGATGGAGATCAAAGGCATAAGAAGAAGGGCCATATCATATCACACTAATTATGAATTGGCTGTGATGTTAATCCTTTATGCATCTTGTATTGCTTAGATCGCAACAGTAGCATTATAAGATGATCCCTCTCACTAAATATCAAGTAATAAAGTGTTCGTCCTTAGTAGGCACCGTTGCTAAGACTCGTCGTTTCGAAGCATCTCGTGATGATCGGGTGTGATAGATTCTACGTGTGCATACGACGGGTGCAAACCAGATTTGCACATGCGGATACTAAGGTTAACCTTGACAAGCCTAGCATGTACAAACATGGTCTTGGAACACGGAATACCGAAAGGTAAAGCATGAGTCATATGGATGATATGATGAACATGTTGATTGTTCGCCTTTAAAGCTACATCATCTCACGTGATGATCGGACTTGGTGTAGTGGATTTGGTTCGTGTAATCACTAAAACAACTCGAGGGATGTTGTTTTGAGTGGGAGTTCTTTTGTAATTTGGATTAGTCAAACTCAATTTATCATAAACACAATCAAAGTGAATTTGCATAGTTTGTTGTAGTCATTGGCATCTGTTCACCACCTTACGCTTAGTTATAGTTGAGATAGTAAAACTATAGAAATTCTGGATATTTGCTTTACGAACTGGTATCGTATTGTTTTGAGTGTCAATCTAAAGTTTAAAAGTCATATTGCAAACTTTCAGCAAACTCCATTTACTCTGTGAAGTTTAATAAATAGTATTAAATCAAGAGTAACAATTCCAGTGTTAGTATCTAATGTATCATGTTTGCCTCCATGATTCTTGATACTCAAAAGATTGTTTTTAATATCAAGTTTATCTAAGAGCTGAAAGCGATGTTTCAGAAACCATCATATGTCAAAGGTATTGCGATATCTAAAAAAAATGTGTTGGTTACAACATGATAGAGTATATGTCCTCATATTTGATGAGAATTTGTGAAGGTTGGAGACGCTATTCGTCCTAATCCTCCAAAAGGTTTTGGAAAAGAAACATTATACTCGCAATTCACCTTTATAAGCTATAGCAGCTTGATCATGAAAGTTGTCATGATAAGGATGAATAGAAGATGTAAGTAAAATGTTTACTACACTAAAAGATTACTAAAGAATGGAACTTTGAAAGAATGCCAAACATTTGATGAAGGTGATCCACTTCAAAGTGCAAGTCCAAAGGTATTAGTATTTGACTATACACACTTTGTACTATGTGTCATGTGAATGACACCACTATTGATGTTGATAGATTCTTTTAAAAGAAAAGGAATTGTTGAAAGAGAATCTATAAAATATTTGGCAGAAAAGAAAAGATTGGAGATGTCCAACTTAGGTATATAGAAGATACATGTTATGGCTATATTCCTTGCTTGTTAAACAATGTAGTTCTGCGGTATTGGATACCGAATTGGTTGGTATGAAGTGTCATATAGGACAACACAATTCATGAACTGCAATGGCCTAAGTAACTAGCAAGAGAATATGTTATGATGCTCATCGAAAACAAACAAAGGGTTGTTGTGTTGCTCGTTAACATCAAAGCTTGCCTTCAAGATTTGTTTCAATAATTGTTATTTTGATCAGGTATTATGACGACAAAAGGTTGTTCAAATAATTACCGTATTACATAATAGATGGATGATATACAAGTCTGGTTGGAGAAATAACGACCATAAAACTAATGCTAAAATGTCGCAAGACAAATAATTGAAAGATCACTTGCGAAGTGACATCGCTGTTTAAATTATATTGAAAGGGATACATGAAGAAACTCCGTGTTGATGGATTTTTGGAGTCTTTGATTTTGATCAAATGACGCTTGTGATACTTTCCTGAAGATAATTAAAACTCCGTTCGTAGGCCAAAAGAGGAACGGACGACTAACTGATTGGAATTTGTACATATTGATGTATATAGTCCATTATGTCTAGTCGTGGGCGATGGATTTCAACTTCATATGCTTTCTCCGAAGATTTGAGTGAGTATATGTATATACTTACTCAATAAGGAAGAAGTATGAAACATTTCAAAATGTTCAAAGACTTTCAAGATGAAGTGGAAAATCATTGTAACAAGAAAATAAAAAGTTTATGATTGGATCATAAAGAAAGATGTTTGAGTTACAATTTTAGCAAAACACCTAAGATTTGAGGAATCGTTCCATGGATTTGTATTTCCCAAAACACCATAGGAGTATGGAGTGTTCGAGATATGTAATGAAACCTTGTTTGACATGGTAAGATCAAAGGTGTCATTTATAAAACTGCCATTATATTTTAAAGATTAAAACTTTAGTGACTACCGCTTTTACACTGAAAAGAGCTCCATCGTGATCCGTTGAAATGACACCATATAAGTCATGGTTTGGGATAAAACCCAGGTTGTCCTTTCTTAAATTTTTGGTATGCTAGGCATAAGTAAAGTGTTTACAACCAAAGTCGGATGAGCATGTCTTTGTAGGTTATTTCGAATAACCATTGGGTATTCCTCGATAACACCAAAGACAAAAGTGTTTGTCGCTTAGAATGTCGAGTTTCTTGAGAAGGAATTTTGGTGAAAAGTTAAGTGGGAGGACAATAGAACTTTGACAAGGTTGTTGAACCTTGGCTAATATGTGCTGAGTTGTGCAGCGTCGGAAAGTGTCCCGGAGGCAGCAACAATGCTCATGGCTCACGTGCCTCAAAGGTTGTGGTCACAGAGATCTAAGTTACTATTGAACCAAGTAGGTCGGGTAAGTAATCAAATGCCAAGATTTGAGAGTTAAATCATTGTTGTTTGACAATGATGAATCGACTACATGCAAAGAAGCAATGATGGGCCCTGACTTTGTTAAGTGGCTTGAAGCCATAAAATCCGTGATAATTCCATACACGAGAAATCAAGCTTTGAATTTGAAAGTCCCTCTGGAAAGGTGCAAGACCTTACGATGATATGGATCTATAAAGAAATAGACATGGATATTTCACATCTATGAAATAGTCGACATGTCGGAAAGAGTTTACGACAATGTTCAAGGAATTGACTATGATAAGATTTGATCTTTCATAGCGATATTTAGTCTGGACGGATTAATGTAGCAACCACTACATATATTTTGGTATATGGTAGTTGAACAAACAAAACAAGTTCTTCTAATAGAATGGTTACCTAGGATGTGTCCATGACACGATCCAAAGGGTTTTGTTAATTCAAAGGATGCTAAAAGAGTATGCAAAACTTCAATGGTTAAAGTGAGCATCACGGAGTTGGAATCTTCACCATGATGAAACCGTTAAAAGGTTTAATTTCATCAGAGACGATGAAGATGCTTGCATTTTTGCAAGAAATTAAGTGGGAGCGCTAAGACATATTTCTAATACATTATGTGAAAGACATATCGTTGATCAGAAATGATGTATCTTTTATTGACACAGGTTAAGAATTTCATTTCGATGAAAGACTTAGGCATAACCCAAGAATTAGGCATCAATGTCTATATGGATAGATTGAGGCGCTAATATGGTTTTGCAAAATGTACATAGATAAGATATTGAATGAGTTCAATATGGAAACAACAAGAAAGGTTCTTGACGCACGGAAAGGACTGAATCAAGATTCAAGTGTGTTAACACGAGATTCAAGTGTTTTGACACTTGGTGAAATCACAAGAATATTTTGATCAATCATTCTTTGAGATGTACACATCCAGATATGTCCTATGCTCTAAATGTTATGAGCATATATCAGAATGACTCATAAGATGATCATTGGACAATAGTAGGGATATTCCTATGATCTTTGGAAGAACTAAGAATATATTATTTATATAGTGATGAAAAATAGTTCATTGTAAATTGTTGCATTGATACTAGTTTTGTCACAAATTAAGTTTATCTCAATTTAAACTATGGGTGGCACAATGTAATGGAAAGGAAGTTCCATAACGGATTTGGTTGAGTACCAAAGTTAAAACATTGTGACAGATACTACAACAAAAGGCTAAGTATATGACTGCTATTGTAGCAGCAAATGAGGGCATTTGCGTCAAGTAGTTTGTTATCAAACTAGGTGTGGTTCATAGCGGGATAATACTATGAAGATACATTGTATGACAATTGTATCAACATGATTTAATCCTAAGGAACTAAAGGTCTCACCAAAGGACCAAATTTATACAATGCCATCTCATTGGAGAATGAGTAATGCGTAGAAACGCAAGGACATGCAAATACACACGGACCTGGAAGTGTCAGATCCGAAGATTATGTTTACCACTAGCAATAGTGTCTATACAACACCAGAAAGCCATAGGTGTTGAATGCACAAATTTTTAACTAGATTATTGACTCTAGTGCAAGTGGGAGACTGTTGGAGATATGCCCATGAGGCAATAATAAAGTGGTTATTATTATATCTTTATGTTTATGATAAATGTTTACATCCCATGCTATAATTGTATTAACCGGAAACATTAATACTTGTGTGTTTTGTAAACATAAAAGAGTCCCTAGTAAGCCTCTTGTTAAACTAGCTTGTTGATTAATGGATGATCATGGTTTCCTGATCATGGACATTGGATGTCGTTAATAACAAGATCATATCATTAGGAGAATGATGTGATGGACACACACCCATAGTAAGCATAGCATAAGATCAAGTCATTAAGTTCGTTTTGCTACAAGCTTTCAAATGCATAGTAAGCTAATCCTTCGACCATGAGGTTATGTTAATCACCATCACCGGATGGATACTTTGATGACATCAAACACCGCTTCGTAACTGGGTGGTTATAAAGGTGACATTGGGTATTCTGAAAGTATGTGTTGAAGCGCATGGACCAAGATTGGGATTTGTCCATCCATATGACGGATAGATATGCTCTGGGCCCTCTCGGTGGAATGTCATCTAGTTAGCTTGCAAGCATGTGACTAGGTCACAAGGGATGAACGAGTAAAGAGTACTTATCAGTAACGAGGTAGAACTAGGTATGGAGATACCGACGATCAAACCTCGGATAAGTAGAGTATCGCGTGACAAAGGGAATTGGTTTCGTATGTTAATGGTTCTATCGATCATGAAGTCATCGTTGAGTATGTGGGAGCCATTATGGATCTCCAGATCCCGCTGATGGTTATTGATCGAAGAGGTGTCTTCATCATGTCTGCATATTCACGAACCGTAGGGTGACACACTTAAGGTTCGAAGTTGTTTTAAGTAGATATGGAATATGCGTTGGAGACCGAATGTTGTTCAGAGTCTCGGATTGGATCCGGGACATCACGAGGAGATCCGGAATTGTCCGGAGAATAAGATTCATATATTGGGGATCATTTTCTAAGTTAGGAAATGTTCCGGAGTATTTGTATGGGGATTCTAGAAGGTTTCGGAATGTTCCGAAAGGTTCTAGAGGATTTCTTGGAGTTTGCTTGAAAACCAAGAAAGGATCAAGGAATCCTTGTAGGGCAAGACAAGGAGTAGTGGGGGAGGAGGACTCCTTCCCCCTTCCTAATCCGCCGGCCAAGGAGGGAGGGGAGTCCTACAAGGACTCCACCTCCCATGGTGCCTCCCTCCTTTAAATAGAGGGGTAGAGGCGCCACCCCCTTGCCCCCTTCACTCCAAACCCTGGCCGCCGCCTCTCTCCTCCTCCTCCCCTCTGCTCAGGCTTAGGCGAAGCCCTGCAGAATTCTCTACTCCACCACCACCACACCGTCGTGCTGCTGGGATTCCATGGAGAAGATCTACTACCTCCGTCATTGGAACAGGAGAGGAAGGTCTGCCGACTCCGTCGTGTGACCGATTACTGGGCGCTACCAACGCTGGCCGGAAGGATCGTCCACACAATCTTGATATCGGCAAGTGATCGACTACATCAACCCCGAGATCCAATCTCGTAACACTTTCGGATCTACGAGGGTTATTACAGATTTATCTCGTTGCACATGTCTAATAGATTAGATCTTGGCTTTTATCTAGATTAGATCTGGGTTTTGTTCGTTCTTGCGGTAGAAATTTTTTGTTTTCCATGCTACGAACCCATCAATAATACCACAAGTGGCAATATTATGTCACAAGATGACTTTGTGGGAATTGCTAACCTTCACTATGTCTTAATGCATAATTATTATGGTGATGTTTATGCACAATATGTTGGCCCACTTGATGGTCATATTGCTTGGTCTATTTGGGTTCCCAAGACCCTTTTCACTAACAAAAGAGGACCCATTGAAAAATGGGCACCTAAAAACTAGTTTGATCTCTTGCAGAACTATGCTTCCGGAGGGTCAAAGTGGGTGCTTGATAGTGGATATAAGTCATATGACCGGAAGCAAGGCAAAAATGACAGAGATAAGGCCAAATCATGATCAAATAACCGTCACTTATGCCGACAAATCAAGATCTCACATAATGGGTCTTTGGAAAGTTGTGGTTGCACACTATACTACTCTCGTGGACGTCATGCTTGTTGAGACCCTTGGGTATAATTTACTTTTAGTCCATGCTCATGGAAATATGGGCTTTGCCGTCTTTATTGATCATGATATTGTGGTTCTCTTGTGGAGCAAGACTCTAAAGGTTGCTTTCGTTGGGACGTCAGAAATGACTTGTATGTGGTAGGGAAACCACTACAAGTGCGATGAGCCTATTCGAAAAGGCCAATGTGGGTTGGCTATGGCATTGCCGTCTAGCCCATGTCAATATGAGAACTTTTCAAAGTCTCCACAAGGGTGGCCATATTGTTGGACTAAAATAAAATGTTTGTTTTGCAAAAGATCTTGTGTGCAGGGCTTGTGTTGAAGGAAAAATGCATGATTCTCCCCACAAACCTAATAACATTGTAAAGTCCAAGAGGATCTTGGAGCTTGTTCACGTGGATCTCTTTGGTCCTCCATCTCATGCAAGTCTTGGAGGGAAGAATATTGTTTGGTGATTGTTTATGACTACTCAAGATATACATGGGTATACTTCTTCAAGTTGAAAAGTGAGACCCAACAAAACTTCATCGACTTCGTCAATATGGTTCAATGCTAATACAATGTCCCTATGTTGGTGATAAGAAGCGACAACAGAACCGAGTTCAAGAACTACACCTTGAATGGATTTCTTAGTGATGAGGGGATAAAACATCAATATTTTGCTGCATATATCCCTCAACAAAATGGTGTAGCCGAGAGGAAGAACCAGACATTAATGGATATGGCAAGGTCCATGTTGGCAGAGTTTTAGTCTCCATACAACTTTTGGGCTGAAGCAATCTCCACCGCATGCCATTTATCAAACCGGCTCTACCTCCGCAAAAATTTGATCAATACTCCATATGAGATACTTACCGATAACAAGCCTAACGTTTCATACTTCCGGGTGTTTGGTTGTAAGTGTTTCTACCTCATAAAAGGTGTTCGTTTGTCCAAATTTGATTCCAAAGCTTTAGAGGGTATTTTTGTTGGCTATGGTCTCGATTCCCACACTTATAGAATCTACGATAAACTCTCTGGAATTGTTATAGAGTCTTGTAGTGTGGTTTTCGAACAATATGTGGCGGATCGAGAAGAACTATGCTCTACTCAAGTGGAGCCCTCATCTTCACAGCACCAACAAGCTCCTATTGATGAAGCCAATGATGATGCAAGCCGAAGACAAGCTGAGAACCCTCACCATGTTTATCAGGATGGAAGCATCCATTTTGCATCACTATTCTATGTCATAATTCACTGTTATTCATTGATATATTTCATATTAAGAGATGATACTTATGTAATTTCATCTGTTTTTGCATGGTTGGTGACTTTTGGAGCATGGACCGCTGCAGTCAGGATTTTGATGGAAAAGGTGCTGTTTGGAGGCAAAATTCGCGAAGATCAGAAAATCCAGAAAAATATACGGAAAATCCTATTTTTCCAAAAGACGAAGGCTGCCAGAAAAGGGAGTGGAGATGGGCCACAGGGGGCCCACACCACCCCCTCGTGCGGGCTGCCCTAGGCCACGCCACCAGGTGGTGTGGCCGCCCTCTGGTGTATATATTCCTCCCGAAACCCTAAGACTCAGGGAGCAACCACAGAAAGATTCCGCCGCCTCTGCAGGGCAGAAAACACAGAGAGAGAAAGATATCTCTTGTAGACAGATTTCTGCCGAGGGAATTCCTTCCCAGAGAGGGGAGATCGTCGCCATCAACACCACCATCAAGCTGGACTTCATCAGGATCATCATCATCACCACCATCATCACCATCAGCACCCTCATCACCATCTCCATATTGCTATAACTATTGGGTTGAATCTTGCATTAGTTCTTAGGGGAAACTTTCCCGATGTTGATTACTCTTTGTAGTTGATGCTATTGAGTGAACCATTGAATTATTGTTTATGTTCAGATTGTTATACATCATTATTCCATCTCTGATCATGATCCATATGATTTCTTGTGAGTAGTTCGTTTTGTTCTTGAGGACATGGGAGAAGTCATGTTGTTAGTAGTGGAATTGTGTTGAGAAAGATTCAATAGTTTGATATTTAAGTTGTGGTGTACTTCTTCTAGTGGTGTCATGTGAACATCGACTACATGACACTTCACCTATATGGGCCTAGGGGAATACATTGTGTATTTGGCTACTAATCGTAGGGGTTCTTTGGAGTGTGAAACCTGAACCCCCGTTAGGAAACCATTGCACAAGGGACGTAAGGGTCTTAGAGTTTAAAGCTGTGGTTAGGTTTCTACCTTAATTACTTTCTTGTACTGATGGATGTTTGCAAGGGGTATAGTCACAAGTATATATTAGTCCTAGGAAGGTCGGTACATTAGCACAGGTTCACCCACACAACACTTAGCAAGCTAAAGAAGATTAATCAACTATATGAAGCGAAAGCACTTGACAATCTTCCCATGTGTCCTGGAGAACGTTTGGTCATCTTAAGTAATACAACCGGCTTGTCCTTTACTACATAAAGGATTGGGCCACTTGCTGCATTTATTTCTATTGTCTTTTATTTACTCGTACTTTGTTTACTTGCTTTATCAAAAACCCCTAAAAAATCCGTTTGCTAAGTATTTGCAGAGAATTCCTGATCCATACCACTAGCTAGCACCTTCTGCTCCTCATTGGGTTCGACACTCTTACTTATCGAAAATACTGCGATACACCCCCTATACTTGCGGGTCATCAAGACTATTTTCTGGTGCTGTTGTTGGGGACTAAAGCGCTATTGGAGAGTGGAACTGGTAAAGGAAACTTCTACCGTGAGTATTGTTTACTTCTGTTAGTTGCTTTATTTTCGTTATGGATAATCCGCTGAGTTTCTTATTTGGTAATGCTACTACCACTGCTAAGGTAGTAGATGAACCACCACCTGCTGAGAATGATGCTTTTAAAATACCTACAAGAATTATTGATCGTGTTATGGATAACTACTATGTTGGGGATGGAACTGTCTGTCCTGGTGATCATTTACTCTTTATACACAAATTATGCGGGTTGTTCAAGTGTGCATGTATTACTACAGATCAAGTTAAGAAGAAGTTATTCTCATTATCACTGAAAGGAAGAGCTGAGGAATGGTATAATCTGCTGAAGAATGGTCAAGCTCTTGAATGGGAGGAAATAGTGCCTCTCTTTTATTCAAAATTTTATCCTCCTAGTGAGATTCATAAAGATCGAAATCAAATATACAACTTTTGGCCTCTTGATGGAGAGAGTACAGGTCAAGATTGGGGAGATTGAAGTTACGAATGCTAATGTCCCATTCATGAGCTCCCCAACAATATTATGATCAATAACTTTTATGCAAGGCTCCCTCTACATGATAAGGATTTATTGGATGCTTCTTGTGCTGGATCATTCACTCGCATGGAAGAAGAAGCTAAATGGGATCTTCTGGACCGTATTCAAGATAATGCTGAAGCTTGGGAGAATGACAAAGGTAGAAAGTCAGGTTTAAATTATGATTATGAATGCATTGAATCTATTATGGGAACTGATGACTTTCAAAATATAAAAAATGCTTATGGTCTAGACCCTCAAGCTAATGCTTCTTATTTCAAGGCTTTTGCTTCCTATATTGAAGTGCCTAAAAAGAAGTGGAATAAGCATCATGAACCTTATAAAGATGTTTCTAAGAGTGTTCCTGTAAGAAATACTGAAGTTTATACTACTAATCATGTTTTACCTGAACCTTATATTGAGAAAATGCCTTTCCCAGTTAAGATAAAGGAACATTCTATGATAGCTAGTATGGTTAATGAAAGTACAAGTAAAGCTGTTGAACCTGATAAACAAATGGTTGATGAACCTATTATAGCAAATGTGAAAGACTTTGTTACTAAATATGAAGAAGAGGAACACGTTATCCTTTGTAAGGATACCTCTATTGTCTCACAAAGTAGTGTTATGAGAGCTAGTATTCCTGTGTTTTTTGTTAGAATAAGTGATCATTGCTATGATGGTTCTTGTGATAGTTATATTGTTAAGTTTATGCATGATACTGAAAGTTATTATGAGAGAGGGAAAAGTGTTCTTATGCATCTCAATAATATCAAGTTTCCTCGTTTTATGCTGAAAGTTTTTATGTTACACTTCTTTTGCCTTCCTATGCTAGTAGCCTCTGGTTTCAACAACTTGTTTGTTTACAAAATTCCCTTGCATAGGAAGTGGGTTAGACTTAAATGTGTGTATCTTGCTTCTTAATGCTCTCTTTCACTTCAATTCATATTCCAGAGTGAGCATCATCAAAATCATCATGCCCATCTTAATGGCTATAAAGAAAGAGCTTTTTGGGAGACAACCTAATTTGTTTTGCTTTCAGTTTTTTTTGTTTCTTTGAGTCTCGGAAGTTATTACTTTGGTAATAACCTCCCCGTATCCTTTTTGTTTGGTTTTTGTGTCAAGATCAACCTCTAATGAGAGAGAAGTAAGATTTGGGGAAGTTGCTGTCCCGAAACAGATTTTTGTGCTTCAATGTAAAAATTTGTGAGAGATCTCTATATGTCGGATTGAGCTGTAATTTTTTTTACTTCTGACCTAGGTTGTTATTTAACTTTAGTTAGTTTTGCACTTTTTTATTTGAGCAACAGAAGATTTTCGAAAAAATTGATCTTTACCCGCTGGTATGTTTTGACAGATTTTGCCACTCTTGCATTTGCCTCTTTATTCGATTTCCTTTTTGAATTCTTTTTGGGTTTTCGAAAGGAGTTGCTACAGTAGCTTATGTTTTGATGGTTTTCAGTTGAATTTGGACTCAAAAGGTTTTATCTCTTCACTTATACTAATGTTGCTAATGAGAACTGTGTGAAGTTTTGTGTGAAAGAAATTTCCAGGTAGTGGAGATAATGGTGTAATAAGGAAGATAAAGGTTTTATGAATCAAGTAATAAGTGTATGAATATGAAGATATTGATGTTATTAAAGTGTTGACTCCGGAAGAATCTACCAGATACCAAATTCAGAGACCTGCAGAGTCTGTTTTCAAATGGGTAACAGTTCTGGTAAGAAAAGTTCCGCGAAAATACTATCGAACTATATTTTTGCAGATTTTAGTCAATAAGGAAAGCTACGAAGCAAAAGAGGGACGGAAACGGAGCCAGGGTGGCTCACACCACCCTGTGGCGCGGGCCCACCCCTGGTCGCGCCACTAGGTGGTGTGGCCAATCCGGACTCCGTCTCCGACCCGTTTTCTCCCAGTACCTTCCTTTTGTTATGAAACTTCGCAATATATAATACCCCGGATCCACCAAGGTTCGTATATCGTGTTCTCGTCGTGTTTTTGTTTCGACCTGTTTCTGCCAGGAACTATCTTTGAAAGCTTAGAAGCACAATGGTGTCCGCCAAGGATAAAGGGAAGGAGCCTATGGAGGAGGATCTCCAAGATCCCAAGCAGGGGCTGGCACCTTTAGTCTCTTGCCCTGCATCAACGGAAGCCCTACGAGTCACTAAGGAGTTCTATGATAAGTACCGAGACTTGAGAAGGAAGGTGGACATGCTTCAATGGGAGAATAGGCTTTGCAAGATGCTGGAAGGTTTCCTCACGTCAACTAAGAAAATATTACCACCACCACCGAAGGAGTAATTCGTCATCAGGTTTGGCATCCCCTTGGTTTGTTCCAAGCTTGGGGGGAGTGCCGCGGTATCACATCACTATCTTCTATATTTTTACCTTTTTAGTAGAGTCATATCATGAATAGAGAAGTTATCATGTAGGATGGTTTGCATTATGGAAGTGTCCCCTCTCTCGTTAGATATGTATCCCTTGGTGTGAGTTGCCCTTATGGAATATTAATGAGAAGTTCTATCATTTACTCTTTTGCATAGCTTATATTAGTTTTCAATTCGTGGTTATATGATTGATCTTGTTGTTAGTATTGGTATCACTCTAGGATCATTGAGTTAATTTAGTTGGTTTTGGCAAACCTAGCTCGGTCAGTAGCAACACTACTTTTGAGAGTTGAATACAAAGATAAAAGTACTCTAAAGGAAAAATAATTTCATCATCTTTCTTTCTTGATTTGCTCATAAGTTTAGTATTCTCTAGTTAAGATCTTTTGTGCTTCCAAGGAAGATTGCATGTTTGTCTTTATCGCTCGTATGTTTGTTTGTTTCCTTCAACTCTTATACTTGCTACCCAGCCTTGCTAGCCAAAAACCTGTACTGAGAGGGAATACTTCTCCTGCATCCACTTCCTTAAACCAAACCCATGCCATTTGTGTCCACCATACCTACATATTAGCATTATTCCTATTCCAAGTAAATTCTTGTTTTATCTACCTCCCAAATTAAACTTGTTATGTGAAAATTAGTGATTAAAGCTCTCACGAACTTGATGGCACACTTTACTTTCTTGCATTTAATAAACTTGAACCATTGTGCTCACCTATGTTGCGTATATGCTTGCGCTTTGTAAGTTGTGAATTAGCGAACAATCTTTGTCATGGGGAACGCTTTCAACATTGCACTGGTACTTTGTACCTAGTTGATATCATGTTCTTTTGTCTATGGATGTCGTCGGTGTGAAATGAAAGGGGAGCTTGTAAGTCCATGGAGTTATGCATGTGTGTTAGAGAAACGCCTGGGCCGCTGGTCTAATCCATGCTGACATGGTGGAAACCTGCAGCGTAACCATAATGAGTATCTATGAAGCATTCTTCTTATAAAAAAAGAGACAGAGATTGAGAAAAAGAGAAAAAGAAAAAAAGAGATATTATGAAAAGAGGAAAGAGAGAAAAAAGCACCATATTCCCATGGTAAATAACAAGATTGATGAGATACTTGTTGTCTGCTTGCCTTGTCATTTTGATATGGGGATTCTTCCGTATCATCGGGCAAGGGGTACCCCGTTGGCGGTTCTCTATGATACACATATGCTTACGATGACAAGAACTTACCGGTGACTAAACTTGAGTAGCATGAGGAGTGGCCCTCGTATTCAAGGGACATGAGATTCTCAATTTACAACCTGTCAATGCATATCCTCTATTTGATCACTTTAACCTTAATCACCTAAAGATGCCTATGATAGGGGCAATGAGAGATGAAAGCTAGTAAGTATCATAATTTTTGGGAGCCCTTTATGAGACTTGCAATCCCTGCTTCTCTCTGCGAAGGGCCTTTCTTTTACTTTTTAGTTGAGTCAGTAAACCTATTCCCTTCTATCTCAGCAAGTATTTTGAGTTGTTGTGTTTCATTCATTCATATGATGATTTATTCAATCATGTTTCTTATGTTCCTTGTTTTGCACTTTGCTCTTATCTTGGTGATTACTACTTTGAAAGCTTTCATTGAAAAATCAGTTATTTGTGAACTCCAGCAAATTATCAACTATTCTTCGACCAAGACCTAAGTTTGCCATTACCAATTATGATTCACTTTATGTATCTTTATTGTGTTTCCTTTACTTATTGCAAGTAAGTTATATAATAGTGAGTTATCTTCTATTATGATCTATGTATTGATGAATGTGATGCTTCTTGTCCGTATTCTTTTATCGACTCTTCACTCCATAAACCTGAGGTCATGTTTATTGAGCTCAGTTTCGCTTGGAGACAAGCGAAGTCTAAGCTTGGGGGGAGTTGATACGTCCATTTTGCATCACTATTCTATGTCATAATTCACTGTTATTCATTGATATATTTCATATTAAGAGATGATACTTATGTAATTTCATCTATTTTTCCATGGTTGATGACTTTTGGAGCATGGACCGCTGCAGTCAGGATTCTGATGGAAAAGGTGCTGTTTGGAGGCAAAATTTGCGAAGATCAGAAAATCCAGGAAAATATACGGAAAATCCTATTTTTCCAGAAGACGAAGCTGCGGAAGAGGAGTGGAGATGGGCCACGGGGCCCACCACCCAGTGCGGCGCCTAGGCCGCGCCACCAGGTGGTGTGGCCGCCCTGGCCCACCTCCGGTTCTCCCCTCTGGCGTATATATTCCTCCCGAAACCCTAAGACTCGGGGAGCAACCACAAAAAGATTCCCCCGCCTCTGCGGGGTGGAAAACACCGAGAGAGAAAGATCTCTCCGTGATGATTTCTCGGGAATTCCTTCCCGGAGAGGGGAGATCATCGCCATCAACACCACCATCAAGCTAGACTTCATCGGGCTCATCATAATCACCACCACCATCATCACCATCAGCACCCTCATCACCATCTCCATATTGCTGTAACAATTGGGTTGAATCTTGCATTAGTTCTTAGGGGAAACTTTCTAGGTGTTGATTACTCTTTGTAGTTGATGCTATTGAGTGAACCATTGAATTATTGTTTATGTTCAAATTGTTATACATCATTTCCATCTCTGATCATGATCCATATGATGTCTTGTGAGTAGTTTGTTTTGTTCTTGAGGACATGGGAGAAGTCATGTTGTTAGTAGTGGAATTGTGTTGAGAAAGATTCAATAGTTTGATATTTAAGTTGTGGTGTACTTCTTCTAGTGGTGTCATGTGAACATCGACTACATGACACTTCACCTATATGGGCCTAGGGGAATGCATTGTGTATTTGGCTACTAATCGTAGGGGTTTCCGGAGTGACAGAAACCTGAACCCCCGTTAGGAAACCATTGCACAAGGGACGTAAGGGTCTTAGAGTTTAAAGTGTGGTTATGTTTCTACCTTAATTACTTTCTTGTACTTACGGATGTTTGCAAGGGGTATAATCACAAGTATGTGTTAGTCCTAGGAAGGTTGGTACATTAGCACATGTTCACCCACACAACACTTAGCAAGCTAAAGAAGATTAATCAACTATATGAAGCGAAAGCACTTGACAGTCTTCCCATGTGTCCTCGAGAACGTTTTGTCATCTTAAGTAATACAATCGGCTTGTCCTTTGCTGCATAAAGGATTGGGCCACTTGCTGCATTTATTCCTATTATCTTTTATTTACTCATACTTTGTTTACTTGCTTTATCAAAACCCCCTAAAAAATCCGTTTGCTAAGTATTTGCAGAGAATTCCTGATCCATACCACTAGCCAGCACCTTCTGCTCCTCGTTGGGTTCGACACTCTTACTTATCGAAAATACTGCGATACACCCCCTATATTTGTGGGTCAGCAAAGCTCCGGGCCGGACTATCTAGACTCTCCGTTGACCAGATTTTCCAGCCCTGCTCGATCAATTGCGCAAGGCAGATTCATTGAGTCATATGCAAGATCATATCAACGTCTCTCAAGAAGTATGCCCGATGTCGCGGTGGTGTCACGACAAATGCCATGGATAGGCTAAAGGTAGGGACTAAATGCACTAGGGGAATCCAGGGAGGGATAGTGTGGTGATTCCACACACGGTAGCTTTGTATTTGATTCACCTTCACAGATTACAAGTGCTCCTTGAGCTGTATTGGAGAGAGGAGGAAGAAGGAACTCTATTACTCTCACCGCTAGGTAGCCCTCAGGAACCAAGTAAAACACAACCTTCTAGCTAGATATCAACCAGTCAAAGACCAACCCCTTCTACAAAGGCCCTAGCCCTCCTTATATAGGGGTGTCTAGGTCTCCAATTAGGGCATACGTGGAGGCAAATATGCCTCCTCCCAAAATAGTAAGCCGACCGGGTTACTTTATCCCAACGTCATCCATGCAGAGGCTACGTGAGCCTCTGCAGCGCCCGCGTCATCCGACATTGGCATCATCACCTTTGTCGGCCACGCCTCGGTGGTCCTGGCCTCTGTCCGCTTTGCTCACGCTCTGCGTATAGTGGTCACCTTTGACCAGCGAGATACCTTCCTTCTCCTACAAGCTTGATATAACCTGGATCATACCTTGTTGATCCGGCCACACCTGTTCCTGCATATGAGTTAGATTCATCTGTCCGACATACGGCTTAAGTCGGTTGAGACCCAGTTAGGTGGACTTCCCCTGGTCCGGGTTACTCCGTGATTCGGCCTGCCTTGAGGTGACTCGGCCAGCATCTGCTTTGACCTTGCCGTACCTCGGTTAACTCGGCCTTTATACCCCGGCGTGACCCTACCTGGGGGTATCCCCCCAACATTAGTCCCCGAAGCTGGTGCGGTCTTAGCTGCCTTAGCCGCTAAGGCCACATCAGGTTCAATTTATCAAGCCTCTGGTTTTCTCCTGAGTTAACTCATAGTCCGGATTTTCATAGGTTTACTTTCCCTTGGCACATTTCGAGTTTCCACTCGCTGGCCGGGTTACTTCATACTCATCCGGATCACTCTTCCTTCTCTTGTACGCTTCCCCACGTGGAGGTTAATCATCACGTTTGCCTCATTTTAAGGGCCAGCAACAGTAACCACCGCAGTTATTGTCAGAAGTTACTGTTGCACACGTCACGTCGTGCCTGCCTCCTTGTTAACTGCACCATAACGTCATGTCATGGGATCCGCTACGCCCTGTGGCCCTTCGTGTGGCTCACTGCTGATTGGTTGATTCGGGTCATACACGGCCACACCGTGCGGCCCGCCAGCACAATGCGATCCCACTACCCCCTCAAGGGAGTGGTTAAATAGGGGAGGGGTGCGCCCCATGAGTTCTTTCCCCACTTCCGCGCCCCTCTGCCTCTGCTTGTTCTTCTTCCTCTCCGCCATCAAGACTCGAAGTGGCACCTGGCCACAGATCGCTTCCACGCGCACCAGCGCCACCGCCACCTCTACGCATCTCCTCCGCCACGGGTCCTTGCCAGTCCAAGCCAGTGCCCCCCGCCGCCGCTAGCGCCAGCGAGGATAGCGATCTCGAGATGACTAAGGAGGAGCTCGCCGTCGCAGAGCAAGATATGGAAGAGGATGCAGCAAACGCCGACCCCGGCGCGTGGGCCGGATCCTGGGTTTGCCAGGATGACCTGGACTGGCTTTATCACACCAGGCGTATCCCGGAGGGCGTCACCGCACACCTCGCTGCCTCCGATCTTGCCCCTCACCCAATCCGGGTGAGTATGTGGTGTTTTTATCCCATTTCCAATGCGGGTTTGGTCTCCCAGTTAGTGAGTTTTTCCACGACTGGATCGATACGTATGAGCTTCAGCCGCACCATCTTCCGGCTAACGCCATCACATCTCTATCTGCCTTCGCTTCCACTATTGAGGGCTATGCCAGACTATGGCCCACGAAGGAGCTCTGGATCTGGTTCTTTGGCCTTCGCCGGAACGTTATTCCGAACGTAGATCTTGAGCCGGAGCACAAGCAGCTCACACAGTTCGGCACTGCGTCAATCTCTCCCCGGAAGCAGTCCATCTTCCCCCGAGTCACGGGGCTTGACTCTTGCAAGGGATGGGTCCGAACCTTCTTCTATGTCCGGAACAGCACCACTGAAGATCTGATCCGGCTACTCCCTTATGCTCCGGGTCCTCCTAATCCGGATTTTGTGGGAGAATATCCCCAAGAAGCCCACCGTTCTGACGAACCAAGTCCACAAGAGGTTCAAGGAGCCGAAGGATCTCGGATTGCACAATGAGGACGCTATGATCACATTTGTGTGCAACCAGATCTCCCCCCTCCAGAAGCGCACGCACAAAGTCTGTCACATGAGCTGGGGCCGCGACCCCAACCGGACCTCGTCGTTCGAGTTAAATAACACCGAGATCTACCGCTGGGTCAAGGCCCTCTTCACCACCCACAAGGATTTTTCTTCTGAGTGGACGTGGGGGATCGACCATTACTGCCGGGATAGGCTTCCCCCTGTGGTAAGTCTCGTGCCCCAAACTTTCTCCGAATTGTATCACATGTCATTTTCTATTGTAGGCTTAATCCCTTTGTCTTTTATTTTCCTTAGATGTTTCTTCAGCAAACCATCGAGGATGGCACTGAGCCTTCCCTCAAATGGGCACCTGATCGAGACATCTCGGATGTGGAGGAGCCGGATCAGGAGATGTTCCTGCCTATGGCGGACGCGACCAAGCGACCCACCGGTAAACTCTCTTCCATTAGAGATTGGCCCGACGATGAAGATGATTCGGAGGTTGAGGTGACGGAAGCATTTGACGCTACCCCCCTTTCTTATGCTTTTCCGACATCAGCTAACCCCGATGGGCATATCCATGAAGACCCTCCCCTTGCCGTGGGTGAACCTGTCCCGGTCACGCCGAAGAAGAAAAGGGGAGCTACCTCTGCATCCTCCTCCGGGCCTTCTCAGCCAGCTAAAAGGCGAAAGAAGTCCGGGGACAAAACTGCCACCAAGGCCACGACTAAGGCCGTGGCCTAGAGAGCTCGCAAGCCGAAAGAGCCCCTGACTTCGGATGAGTAAGTCGTTTCTCCCTTTGCTATTCACTTTCTCTTCTTTTGTTATAGTTTCTCATCATACATTATTTGATTTGGCAGGGCTGCGGTGGAGGTCCCATAGAGTGGATCCGGCATTGCCTCGCCGCTCCGACACAACCCTTCTCCCCCTCGTGGCGACGATTCACGCCCACTGAGCCCCATTCCGGAGGGTTCAGCGGCTGCTCCGGGTTCCAGCCCACCTCGTCAAGTGGAGGGCAACCTCGAAGGGGGGAGACTGGCTCTGCCGAGGCAGCAGCAACCATCACTTCGGCTCTGCCGCAACCAACTACCACCAAGGTTCCCTCAGCACCTCCGTTGAAGCAGAAAGCAGCAGCAGCACCAGCACCAACTCCAGCCCCAGCAGCAACAGCAGCAGCATCAAGTCCTTCCGCCTCGTCCGAGTCTTCCAAGACTCGGCGAGAAGACACTAGCAGCGCCAAGGCTAGCACCAAAGCAGCTCCCAAGGGCAAATCCACTGCAGTCACCTCAACTTCTCAGCAGCAGGCCAAGGTCAAAAAGGCTCCTGACGCCACCAGGGCAGCGTCCATCGAGGCTGGACAGCGCACACTTGCGTCCATGCTTTCGAAGAAGACTCCACCTCCGAAGGACGCCCCTGCCGAGCCAGCTGATGCGCAACTTGTTTTGCACACTAGCCCCGCCGCTGCCCAGGTTGAGAGACAGGAAGCGCATGCCAAGGGCCTAGTGGCGCCCCACATGCTCAGCGGCGAGCGATACCCTCCGACCTTGATCGAGTTTGTGAATAACTGGAACAAGGCGGAGTTCGTCCACAACAACGATCTCCCGGAGAAGTTCGATTCCGCCGAATTTGCTGCTCAGATGAATACTGCTGCCAAGGCAATTAACCTTGCAGGTCGGATGATGGAGGTGCATTACTTCGCCTTTTCCTTAACATGTTGTACATATTATTGGTATAGCCATTAGTCCCCGAGCCTCCGGAGGAGTAACTTGTTACTCGGCCGGATGCTCCTTAGAAAATTAACGTAGCTCCTTAATAATTTTGAATATGCACACACCTAGAGCCGGGTTAAGTTCCACTTGGCCCAGATCTTGTACACTTCGAATATGCACACACCTAGAGCCGGGTTAAGTTCCACTTGGCCCGGATTTTGTACACTTCGAATATGCACACACCTAGAGCTGGGTTAAGTTCCACTTGGCCCGGATCTTGTACACTTCGAATATGCACACACCTAGAGCCGGGTTAAGTTCCACTTGGCCTAGATTTTGTACACTTTAATATGCACACCTAGAGCCGGGTTAAGTTCCACTTGGCCCGGATTTTGTACACTTCGAATATGCACACACCTAGAGCCGGGTTAAGTTCCACTTGGCCCAGATTTTGTACACTTCGAATATGCATAAGAGTAAGATATTTTTTGTACGTTTTTCAGGTGACCACCAATCGCCGGAGTGCTGAGTTTCAGCATCTCCTGGATACTCACAAAATGCTGCGTGCGAAGCATACTGTGCTTATCGCCGAACATGATAAAAGGGGTAAGTTTCTTCCTTGGCATTTTTTCGGTTTTTCTTCCTATTTTTCCGCCGAACTAATCCATCATTCGGATTTCACAGCTGGGGTGGAGGCTGAGAACATCATCATGAGGAGAAACTTGGATCAGATCAAGGGTAAGTTATTCTTGCTCAACCTTGCCATGCTTTCTATCTCCTTTTCTCCTTGGCTCGGCAAACATTCATACCTCGGCTCTGCCGGGTCAACAAACTATTTCAGCATCTCTTGAAGATAGTGTGCCCATGCCTGATATGATGCTGCATTTTCTCGAACAATCAGGGCAGCATCAAGCTGAACTCAAGAAGAAAGATGATGAGCTTGCCCTCCTCCGAACCAAAGATGATGAAATTGCCAAGCTCAAGGCAGAGATGAAAAAGTTGAAAGTGCAGCACCAATCCGAGCTTCAAAAAGCCGGCCAGGACTTCACTGAAGAGCGTGAGCGCCTCAACCTCCAGATTGCCAAGGATCAAGAATTGCTGAAGAAGGCCGACTCCAAACTTGAGTCGACGAATACTGAGCTTGTTCAACTCCGGGAGAGGCGTGACAAGTGCATCAAGGAGCTAACCTGGATCCACAACCACATTTCTCATAAGTTCCTTTTCTCTTCAATTGTCATGAATCTCTCCGGGTCAACCCTTCTTATTTATTTCACCTATCTTGTTTCCAGACAAATTTCTAGAGGGCAATGTTGTTGCAACCACCGCCGTCGCCAAGTTCCGCCAGAAGAGGGGTATCCCCATTGCCCCTGGCGTTGGAGAAATTCCATATGACATGGAGGACTTGCTGGTCAGCTTGTCCTCTCGTGTCGAGCTTGTGAAGAACTATGGCAAGGACATTTTGGATGTAGCAGTCCGGATCTTCAACACCTTTGGCCTAGAGAAGATACTCCAGAGGGTGCCCCTGCTCTTTTTGCCAGGCTCATGGAGTGCGATACTCAGCTCGATCTCTGGAGAGAATAAGCTGGACGTGCCGGAGCTGAGATCGTCCTTCACTATGTGCTCACGTGGTACGATAAGATTGACCTCAAACTCCTTGAGCATATGCGCACCGGATCGAGGTGTTCTACTGACCCGGATTGGGTGGCTCGGTGCAAGGCTTCCGCTCCTAACTTCATCCAATACGTCCCCATTCATCAATGGAACGAGGGACTGATGACCCACAAGTATAGGGGGTGTATCGCAGTATTTTCGAGGGAAGTGAAACCCAATTTAATGATTCGACACAAGGGGAGCCAAAGAATATTTATAAGCCTTAACAACTGAGTTGTCAATTCAGCTGCACCTGGAAACAATCTTGCTCACAACAGTTTATCAGTAGCAACAGTTTTGTAGTAGGAATAGTAAAGCAGCAGCAGTAGTAAAGCAAATACAGTAGTAACAAAAGCAGTAATAGTGGGATTCGAGTGCGGTAGGCATAGGGATGGATGGACGGGCGTTGCATGGACAAGACAATTCACATAGCAATCAGAACATAGGGCAATTGCAGATAAATAAGATAAAGAATCCAAGTACTAGATAATCCTAGGCATGTGTTCCATATATAGTCATACGTGCTCGCAATGAGAACTTGCACAACATCTTTTGTCCTGCCAGCCCGTTTGCAGCGGGGCCTCGAGGGAACTAGTGGCAATTAAGGTGCTCCTTTTAATAGAGCACCGGAGCAAAGCATTAACACTCCATGAACACATGTGATCCTAACATCAAAGCCTTTCCCTTCCGGTTATCCCGATTTACATCACTTGGCCATAGGTTCCGGACAACAACGTGTGTATACAACTTGTAGATAAGACCAAGAACAATACTATCATAATGAATCAATAATAAGTTCATATCTGAAATCATGGCACTCGGGCCCTAGTGACAAGCATTAAGCACACCAAGTTGCAACAAAGTCATAAAGCACTAATAAAAGATACTAGGAACCATGCTCTAACAATCTGATGCCATTACCTGAACGATCTCATCCAATCCCTACCATCCCCATAGCCTACAGTGGGGGATTACTCACTCATAGATGGGGGAAACATGGATGGTCGATGGAGAAGCGATGGTGATGATGATGGCGATAATCTCCTCCAATTCCCCGTCCCGGCAGGGTGCTAGAACGGAGTTTCTGGTGCTGTTTCGTGGAATCTGGTGGTGGCAGCGGAGCGGAACTCCTTCTAGAAAAACGTCGACCCCCCCGGAATTTTTAGGTCAGAAGGCTTCTTATAGGCAAAGAGGGAGACCGAGGGGGTGCCTGGGGCCACCATACCATGCCCTGGCGTGGCCAGGCCTAGCCCGCGCCTAGGGGTGGTGTGGCCAGCCCCTGGCTCTCCTCCGTCTCGTATTCTGGCTCCTAGAGTCTTCTGGAAAAATAGGCACTTTGGCTTTTGTCCCGTCCAATTCCGAGAATATTCATTTTCTGACTTTCCTGGAACCAAAAACAGCAGAAAACAGGCAGCTGGCACTGTGGCTCTTGTTAATAGGTTAGTCCAAGAAATCATATGAAAAGTACTCCAAAGTGTGGACAAAACACAAGAAAGTGGATAAAACCAAGCATGGAGCATCAAAAATTATAGATACATTTGCAACGTATCAGGGACCAAGCTTCCTAGATGCCGCCGACGATGAAAATGCCGAAAACGCTAAAGATGATTCGGATGAGGACGAAGAGGACGAAGCCTCAGATGTTGAGGAAGACGCAGATGATTCTGAAGCCGAGGCCGAGGCTGCACCTGCTGGCGCCGAATTACCTCCTCCCGCTGCTCCTTGATAAACACTTTAAATTTCTAAGACCTTCTGTTGCTCAAATCAAAAAGTGTTAAACTAAAGAAAGTTAGATAACAACCTGGGTCAGAAGCACAAAAAATTACAGCTCAATCAGACATACAGAGCTCTCTCACGAATTTTTACGGTGAAGCACAAAAATCTGTTTCGGGACAGCAACTTTCCCAATCATTACTTCTCTCTCATTAGAGGTTACTCTTGGCACAAAAAGCAAATAAAAAGGATAAGGAGCGGTTATTACTGAAGTAATAACTTCGAAGACTCATCTAAAACTTTTGGGTTATCTCCCAATAAGTACTTTTCTTTAACGCCTTTAAGTTAGGCATAAGCAAAAACTAAAATGGATAGAATAGAAGTAAGCAGAGATAATCATGCTAAAAACATTGTTTTGTTCAATGAAATCCTTTTGTTAACAAGGTTGATCAGGTCTTGTTACCAAAACAATTTCATATGATACAAAACTTTGTATTCCACTAATGATTATGTTACCTCAACCTTGATTGCAATGGTCCCAATCATAATAGTTTCAATTTTTTCTCTTGGTATGGGACAATATATTTTCCAACTTGAATGCCCTCAACATGTTCAATTGAATTCAAAACCATAAGTCCTTTCAATATTCTTGGGGAAATATACAATATGTTCCTTGTCATTAACATTGAAGGTCACCTTCCCTTGATTATAATTAATAACAGCTCCTGCAGTATTTAAGAAAAGGTCTCCCAAGAATAATAGACATAATATCATCTTCAGGCATAAAAAGTTTGAGAGGATGCTCTCATAAGAAATATGAGTTCAAGTAGAAGAGAGCATCAAGAAGCAAATTCAAAACACATTTAAGTCTAACCCACTTCCTATGCATAGGAATCATGTATGCAAATAAATTCACAAAAAACAAAGTGACAAGCATAGAAAGATAAAGCAAGAGTAACTTCAAAACTTTCAGCACATAGAGAGGTGTTTCCATACCATGAAAACTTCTATAGCCATATTTTCCTCTCTCATAATAATTTTCAGTAGCCTCATGAATAAACTCAACAATATAACTATCACATAAAGCATGCTTTTCATGATCTACAAGCACTAGAGCTTTATCATAAACATCTTCAAAAGAATCCTCAGGAACATAACAATCATCCTTCTTTAGTAAGCATGGGGGACAATCAAATAATGTAAGGGATAACGAGTTACTCTCATTAGAAGGTACGTATGGGTAGCTAATCCATTCTTCCTCCTTTTGTTCATCACTCTCCTTCTCTTTTTCATCTAATGAGATTTCAGGTTCATCAATTTCTTCTTCCATAGGATCCTGCAAGGCATTAGTCTCTTCCATTTGTGGAAAGCATCTATTAAAATATTCAAGAATATAGCCATTTTCATCCTTGTAATTATCAAAGCAAAATTTAAGTATACCATAAACCTCATACTTATAAGGAGAATCATCAATATTTTCAAGCAAACTGGCAAGTTCAAATGCACCCTTCCAAGCAATAAATTCCTCAATTTATTCCACATCATAAAGGTCATAATTTCCCTTAACATAGGAAGATATGGTAACATTATCATTATACTCACATTGAAAAGGGAGGTGTTTGTACCTCCTACAGCAACAAGATTTATCAAGGCAATAAGTAACATTATAAGTAGAGCACACATTTCTAGCAATGGTATACAATCTATCAATTTGTTCCCATAAGTGTTTCCGTTTTTGTGACAAGCGGTGTTCCTTATAATAATATTTTTGATCTTCCGTGAACCCACCTTGCCAATAAGCTTCAGTTTCAAAGAAACCAACCATTGACAACAAGCATGATAAAGCAAGACAATAACAGACCAATGAAAATAACAACTAGAGTAGGAACTAATTTTTTTGTATTTTCAATAAAGAAAGAAGCAAACAAGGAAGAAATAAACTTAGCTTGAACAATAGTGAATCCAGGTGAACTTGATAAATAAAGCTATGCTCCCCGGCAACGGCGCCAGAAAATAGTCTTAATGACCCACAAGTAAAGGGGGTGTATCGCAGTATTTTCGAGGGAAGTGAAACCCAATTTTTTGATTTGACACAAGGGGAGCCAAAGAATATTTATAAGCCTTAACAACTGAGTTGTCAATTCAGCTACACCTAGAAACAATCTTGCTCACAGCAGTTTATCAGTAGCAACAATTTTGTAGTAGGAATAGTAAAGTAGCAGCAATAGTAAAGTAAAGACAGTAGTAACAAAAGCAGTAGCAGTTGGATTCGAGTGCGGTAGGCATAGGGATGGATGGACGGGCGTTGCATGGACAAGACAATTCACATAGCAATCAGAACATAGGGCAGTTGCAGATAAATAAGATAAATCATCCAAGTACTAGATAATCCTAGGCATGTGTTCCATATATAGTCATACATGCTCGCAATGAGAACTTGCACAACATCTTTTGTCCTGCCAGCCCGTTTGCGGCGGGGCCTCTAGGGAACTACTGGCAATTAAGGTGCTCCTTTTAATAGAGCACCGGAGCAAAGCATTAACACTCCATGAACACATGTGATCCTAACATCAAAGCCTTTCCCTTCCGGTTATCCCGATTTCTGTCACTTCGGGGCCATAGGTTCCGGACAACAACGTGTGTATACAACTTGTAGATAAGACCAAGAACAATACTATCATAATGAATCAATAATAAGTTCAGATCTGAAATCATGGCACTCGGGCCCTAGTGACAAGCATTAAGCACAACAAGTTGCAACAAAGTCATAAAGCACTAATAAAAGATACTAGGCACCATGCTCTAACAATATGATGCCATTACATGAACGATCTCATCCAATCCCTACCATCCCCATAGCCTACAGCGGGGGATTACTCACTCATAGATGGGGGAAACATGGATGGTCGATGGAGAAGCGATGGTGATGATGATGGCGATGATCTCCTCCAATTCCCCATCCCGGCAGGGTGCCAAAACGGAGTTTCTGGTGCTGTTTCATGGAATCTGGTGGTGGCGGTGGAGTGGAACTCCTTCTGGAAAAACGTCGAACCTCCCGAAGTTTTTAGGTCAGAAGGCTTCTTATAGGCGAAGAGGGAGACCGAGGGGGTGCCTGGGGCCACCACACCATGCCCTGGCGCGGCCAGGCCCAGCCCGCGCCTAGGGGTGGTGTGGCCAGCCCCTGGCTCTCCTCCGTCTCGTATTCTGGCTCCTGGAGTCTTCTGGAGAAATAGGCAGTTTGGCTTTTGTCCCGTCCAATTCCGAGAATATTCATTTTCTGACTTTCTTGGAACCAAAAAACAGCAGAAAACAGGCAGTTGGCACTGTGGCTCTTGTTAATAGGTTAGTCCAAGAAATCATATGAAAAGTACTCCAAAGTGTGGACAAAACACAAGAAAGTGGATAAAACCAAGCATGGAGCATCAAAAATTATAGATACATTTGCAACGTATCAGGGACCAAGCTTCCTAGATGCCGCCGACGATGAAAATGCCGAAAATGCTAAAGATGATTCGGATGAGGACGAAGAGGACGAAGCCTCAAATGCTGAGGAAGATGTAGATGATTCTGAAGCCGAGGCCGAGGCTGCACCTGCTGGCGCCGAATTACCTCCTCCCGCTGCTCCTTGATAAACACTTTAAATTTCATCAGGTCCCCGGTATGCCGGGTGCAATTGTATCAAGCACACAAGTGATATTTCGCTACTAAGTTTTTATGCCGGATTAACTTGGACATAGTCCCCGAGTTTCATTTTCTTGTTCATCCAATCTCTTGGCTCGGCTCGTGTCTACCTTGGTTCGGTTTTATGACTTACGAGTCCGAGCTTCAAAAATTGTCTTAACAACACTTGGAAACTTTAGGCTTAGCTCAAAATAATTCAGCATAATAAATCGAAAGTAAACACAAGGTTAGTCCAAAAACAAATGTCGGCTCGATTAAGTTTCTTTCCTTAGTCGTTTTTCATGTGCTACGCAATTCCAAACTTGTTCTCTTGCTTGCCATGAAGCCAAATCTTGTTGGACAGCAGCAAGTCGAAGAGTTGGGTTCTTGGTGCTCACACACTACTAATTCGGCTTAAGTAGAAAAACTTACGCCAACCGACGTATAAATAATAAATACAGAATACAACAAACATTTTCAAGGCAGTCCCCGAGTTACTGCTCAAGGTGCCCACATTTCATTGATAGACTCATTGCCGGCATACACACCGACATATGAGAGACTCGGATACATACACTTCTCTGCTAAGTGCAGAAAGGACGAAGTAGAGCTACATTCCATGGTCGTTTAGATTCCTCGCCGGACCTGTCCGCCTTGTTCTTCTCCTGTGATTTTGCATCGATAAGATAATAAGAATCATTGTGCAATGCTTTGCTCACAATGAATGGCCCTTCCCATGGGGGGATAACTTGTGCATGCCAGCAGTACGTTGTACCAACCGGAGTACCAAGTCACCTTCCTAGAAGACTCGAGGGTTTACTTTCCGGCTATGATAGCGTCGGAGATTTTGCTGATATATGGAGGATTTGGACAATGCCAATTCTCTCGCTTCTTCCAGCAGATCAACATTGTTTTGCCGGGCTTCTTGCACTTCGGCTTCTGTGTATTGGGTGACTCTAGACGAATCATGCTCTATGTCGGCTGGTAATACAGCTTCTGCCCCATATACCAGAAAGAATGGCGTATAGCTTGTTGATCGATTCGGAGTTGTTCTTAAACTCCACAATACCGCTGGTAGTTCTTCTATCCAGCACCCCACTGATCTTTGCAGCGGCTCAATGAGCCGGGGGTTTATCCCGGATAATACTAATTCGTTGGATCTTTCCACTTGTCCGTTCGATGCAGGATGGGATACCGAGGCAACGTCTAGCCAGATCTTCTTATCTCGGCAGAATCGCGCAAATGCTCCTTCAGCAAAATTTGTGCCATTATCTGTTATGATACTGTGAGGATAACCGTATCTCAAGATGATGTCTTTGAGAAATGTCACGGCCGTAGCTCCATCACATTTTCTTATTGGCTTTACTTCGATCCACTTTGTAAATTTATCAACCATCACCAAAATGTGAGTCATATTTCCCCTCACGGGTTTGAACGGGCCAACCATGTCCAAACACCATACGGCAAATGGCCAGGTGATTGGTATGGTCTTGAGCTCCGACATTGGCATATGTGTCTTGGTAGCATACCTCTGACAACCGTTGCATTTTCTTACCAAGTCCTCAGCTTGTTCTAAGGCACTTGGCCAGTAGAATCCATGCCGGAAAGCTTTTGCTACCAAGGCTCTGTACGAGGCATGATGCCCACATTCCCCTTGATGTATATCTCGAAGGATGTCAAGCCCTTCTTCCAGGTCAACACATCGCTGGAGGACATTAGTCACACTCCTTTTGTATAGCTCGGAATTGATGATCGTGTATGCCTTTGCTCGCCTCAGAGTTTTCCTGGACAACACCTCCTCAACGGGTAGTGCCCAAGCTGGTATTGCTCGTACAGGGAACACATCCTCATCAATTTCCTTCTGATCCACTGGCATAACCTCAACCGGATCACACTGAGCAGTCCCCGGGTCTTGCGAAGCAGTCCCCGGGTTCACCGAGGCAGTCCCCGGGTTTGCCGAGGCAGTCCCCGGGTTTCGCGTACCACCTCCCATGTCAATGTCCATGGGTACGGCTCCGGACTCCGGGTCTTCCGGGACGTAAATTGAGTCGGTTTCTGGGGACGGCCTAATAGATGGTTTTCTGAGGTGTTCTAATGCTACACCCGGTGGAATTTCTTGTCGGGTTGATCCGAGCTTCGATAATACGTCGGCATCCTCATTTTCCACCTGGGGTACATGACGAAATTTGCATCCCTCAAAGTAACCAGATATCTTCTGCACATGGTATCTGTATAATGCCATGTTTGGGTCAAGAGCGTCCCACAACCCCGACACTTGCTGAACTACCAAATCCGAGTCATCAAAGCATTGGATCCGACGTATCCCAATTTCTTTTGCCACTTTGAGCCCATGCACAAGTGGTTCATATTCGGCGACATTGTTTGATGCTGCGAAATGGATTTGTAGAACATACTTTAACTGGTCATTCTTTGGCGAGGTAAGCACAACTCCGGCGCCTAACCTGGTTTTTTTTTTGACACGTCAAAGTGCATTCTCCAATAGTTCAGATCTGGTAATGGTGGTTCATACTGCACCTCGGCCCAGTCCACAAAAAAGTCGGCCACAGCCTGAGACTTGATCGCTTCTCTTCTGTCATATTGTGGCGCATAAGGAGCTATCTCAATTGCCCATTTCGCAATCCTGCCACTTGCATCCTTGTTACTTATTATCTCGGATATGGGAGCTTCACATATTACTTTGATGGGATCCTCCTCAAAATAGTGTTTCAGCTTTTTAGCCGACATGTACACTCCATATGCCACTTTCTGATAGTGCAGATAATTTTGTTTTGAGGCTAATAATACCTCGCTCAGATAATACACCGGCCTTTGCACTGACTTACCCTCTTTGTCGCGCTCTACCACAATTACTGCACTTACAAATCGGTTGGTTGCGGCTATATAGAGCAACATTGGCTCCTTTGATAGTGGAGAGGCTAACACTGGTGCAGTGGCTAACATTTTCTTTAATTGGATAAAGGCTTCATTGGCCTGCGGCGTCCAAATGAACTTGTCCGACTTTTTCATGAGTTGATAGAGAGGCAGTGCCTTTTCTCCCAACCGACATACAAACCGACTTAACGATGCCAGGCAACCAGTGAACTTCTAGACATCGTTAAGACACTTCGGCAGTTCCATTCGCTCTATGGCCCGGATTTTAGTTGGATTGACTTCAATACCTCGGCTGGAGACGAGAAATCCGAGTAATTTTCCAGCCGGGACACTGAAGGTACATTTTTTCGGGTTAAGCTTCATCCGGAACCTCCTTAGGTTCGCGAACGTCTGCCTGATATCGTCAAGGAGCGTTTTGCTTTCCTTGGTCTTGATAACCACATCATCCACATACACCTGTACATTTTGACCAATTTGGTCGTGCAAACATTTCTGCATACATCTTTGGTACGTTGCCCCTGCATTACGTAAACCAAACGGCATGGTGCGATAGCAATAAGCCCCATACGGGGTGATAAATGCAGTTTTTATTTGATCATCCGGATTCAGGGGTATCTGGTGGAAACCAGAATATGCATCAATGAATGACAACAGTTCACACCCAGCAGTTGAATCTATGACCTGATCTATCATTGGCAGTGGAAATGGGTCTTTTGGACACGCCTTATTCAGGTTCATGTAATCGATACACATACGCCAAACCACTGCCACATTCGGATCGTCCTTCTTCTTCTCCACCAGCACCGGATTAGATAGCCAATCTGGGTAAAGAACTTCCATGATAAATCCAGCTGCTAGTAACCGAGCTATCTCATCTCCAATGACCTTTCTCCTATCTTCGGCGAAGCGGCGGAGAGGTTGCTTCACCGGCCTTGCTCCGGGTCTCACATTCAAAGAGTGCTCAGCCAACTCCCTTGGAACACCTTGCAAGTCATGTGTAGACCAAGCAAAAATGTCCCGATTCTCACGGAGGAAGCTGACGAGCTCGCTTTCCTATTTGTCATTTAACCCGGCACCAATTGTTACGGTGCGCTCTGGGAACATGTCATCAATAGGCACTTTCTTGGTATCCTTCGTGGCTTGGAATGAGACACTACCATGCGGATTACTCAACGCCGGCATATATTGCTGCGCGGACTGAGCCAACACCGCCACCTCCTGTATATTTCTTTTCTCTTGCGTAATCACGAGTGACTCGGCTAGGTTAGACCCGGCTAACACACACTCAATGGAACGTCGGAAATCTCCAGCTATGGTAATCACTCCATTTGGCCCGGGCAGCTTCATCTTCAGGTAACTGATGTGGCAACTTGCCATGAACTTGTTCAGTGCTGGTCTACCGAGTAACGCATGATACGCACTTTCTAAGTTCACCACTTCAAACTCCAAATTCTCAGTTCGGCAGTTATCTCGCGTGACGAACAATACATCAACCCGGACCTTGCCTATGGGTTCATAAGAAATGCCTGGCACAATGCCATGGAAAGTTGTCCTCGTAGCCTGGAGCATGTTCTCCGAGATACCCAACTTGCGCATTGTATCCGCGTACATGATGTTGATGCTACTGCCATTGTCAATTAGTACCTTGGAGAATCTCACGTTGATGTTAGGCCCAATGAATGTCGGATCCAGCACTAGCGCATACGAACCAGGACTTGGCATAATCTTGGGATGATCCTTGATGCTCTAGGTAATTTCCTGGTCCGACCAAGGCATATACCTTGTCACTACTGGCATTACCGCATTCACCTCCATGTGTCGGCGCTGCAAGCTCTTTCTATCTGTTTCCTATGTGTGAACACACAGTAACTCTGATGATGCTCTCTGTACTCATTCCTCCCCTCGTTTCTGGGGTACCTCTGATCCGGTTGATGCTGGTCTTCCACTTGATGCACTGCATCCCTTCTCTCATGGTTGTCATACCTCGGCGGAGGGGAAGGCAAAACTAGCTGTTGCGTGTTTGCTCCGGAGAGCAATTGCTGCCGGGGTAACTCCTGCCGAGGTTGATCATTCCGAGGTGCCTGAGCATTCCCCAAACCACCTTGTTCTATCTTACGCATCCACTCACACTGCCTTGTTGTATGACCTGCTGGGTTACTTGGATTTGGCGTGTGAAATTTACACGGCTGATCCAGCATTGACTCGTATGTATACCTCGGACGGTCCTTCTTTTCTTGCCACTGTTTCTTCTGCTCTGGCGTCCAAGTTTTCTTGCCACCGTTTCTCGGTGTCCATTGTTGCCCTCCAGTTTTCTGACGTTGATTGCCCCCTGCTCCGGGCTGATCTTGATTTACAGCAGCAACTTGTTGCAAACTGTACCGATAATCCGGTCTATCATCTCTTCTTTTACCCCGGTAGTCATTCCTCCGGGATGACCCGGCTCCATCTCTCTACTAGCACTCCTCATTTGACTCGTTTGACACGAGCCTGGGTTGAGTCGGATCACCCAAAGCCTACGAATCAGCAATCCGGATTGTCTCTGCCAATGTAGTTGGCATATCCCTTTGCAATCTTTGCCACAACATGCTTGCATATCTTCATTCTTGCTCAAACCATGATATGTCCTATGACTCAATCACACCCTCACATGAGTTTCGCACGGTACACCACGGGGTTAAGAACTCCCGGTCCGTCTATTTGGTCTCTGCTTGCACATTGCTAGGGTCTGTGGCCTATTCGGCCTCTGATACGTACTTGAGAAATTGCCGACAAACATTTCCTCAAAATCGATCCAAAAGTTAATACTTCCGGGCGGCAAATTGTTTAGCCATACCCTCGCTGGCCCCTCCAACATCTGGGTTACGTATCTCACAGCCCATCTCAAGTTGCATGTAGAAATTTTCACAACTGTAGCATAGTTAATCAACCAATCCTCCGGCTTTGTGCTGCCATTGTATGTCTTAGTGCCTCTAGGTAGCTGGAAGTTAGGTATCGGAGGTTCCTTCATGATCCGGGGCCCAAAACACGCAGGACCCAGGGGACCCTGACATTCAATCTGCTCCGACCTATACAACCGATCCAGTTTTAATCTGGCATCGTCAGGCATCAAATCCCTGCTTCCCAATCTTGACCCTATCACATGATAGTCCGGCCTTGGGTATCCTGCGTTCACCATTTCCGAATCACCATCATTATATCGGTCTTGCTCTCATGGAGCACCTCTCTGTTGCATACCTCGGCTGACACTTTGCTCTTTCCTTGGTATATTCCGCTGCTGCGGTTGTCCTGCTCCTGCCGAGTTGCGCTATCCGGCATTGCCATTTACAGCATTTCCTTGACCGGCATTGCCTTGGTCGCGGTTACCTCGGCCAGCTTCACCTCGGCTCACACTCCGTCGATCCTCATTTCTCAGCACTTCCTTTCCTTTCCCTGCCCTTGCCGGGTCATACGGGACTATCTGTTTGTTCCTCCTGGCCGAGGTTACTACCTCTTCCCTCCTAGGACCACCATGAGGAGACGATGCGGCTCCAGCGGATTTCTCCGAGTTACCGACCGTCGAATGAACGATCTTGGAGGCCCCAGCTCTCTCCGGGTTAGCCCTGAGCTATTCCTCATTTTTCCTGTTCGTGATTCGAACCAACTCATTGACCCTATCTTGTTGTCTCTGACGGGCTTCACCCGTTAGACCCTCTAACTCGGACGCAGCTGCATCTGCTGCTCTGAGGTTTTGTCGGTACTATACTTGGCCATTACGGATAAACAGTTCTCTGACTCCTCAATCCTAGTATCTCCCTCTTTGTTCATTTCACTCATGAGGTTTCTCCCCTTCACTTTTACAGCATCTACCTTATTCGCCTTTGCATACTCACGCAGTGTCATGTTCAACGACTGCTGAGCTGTGGCTATCTTTTTCGCACCCTCTAGTATCTTTTGCCTAGTTTCCTCTAGCTCGGCCTGTGCCTGAGCCGGATCTACCGGTACTGCTACTGGGTTTGCCAAGCTATCCATCGCTTGCTGCAGCACATTCTCTGGCCTCTCTAGTGGAGGTCCCCTATTTTTCCTCGGTGCCTTAGGCGTTACCTCCGGATCTGGTGCCGGATCCTTGCCTACGCCAGCGCCAGGCGCAGTCATCATCACCTCGGCACGGTCCGGGGAGCGAGTGTTACGCGCCCCGTGGACCATGCTAAGGGGTGGCTCGCCTCCTTCGGCGACATGCCGCGGGTGAACACACGACACATCGACAGCGACATAGACCTTGTGCGTGCCGAGCTTGACGAAGAGGCCGTTGCACGGAAGAGGGCGCTTGCTGAAGCAGCCAGCGTTGTCGCTGACAAAGTCCAGCGCTCCAAAGCGCTGAACGAGCCCGGAGACGATGCGTTCGCCGGTGCCGATGAGGTTTCCTGTCCGGATCTCACCCCCGCTAGCGCTGCTAGCCCCACGGTGGGCGCCAACTGTTGCGGTGGTGTCACGGCAGATGCCATGGATAGGCTAAAGGTGGGGACTAAATGCACTAGGGGAATCCAGGGAGGGATAGTGTGGTGATTCCACACACGGTAGCTTTGTATTTGATTCACCTTCACAGATTACAAGTGCTCCTTGAGCTGTATTGGAGAGAGGAGGAAGAAGGAACTCTCTTACTCTCACCGCTAGCTAGCCCTCAGGAACCAAGTAAAACACAACCTTCTCGCTAGAGATCAACCAGTCAAAGACCAATCCCTTCTACAGAGGCCCTAGCCCTCCTTATATAAGGGTGGCTAGGTCTCCAATTAGGGCATACGTGGAGGCATATTCCAGGGAATATGCCTCCTCCTAAAATAGTAAGCCGACCGGGTTACTTTATCCTAGCGTCATCCATGCAGAGGCTACGTGAGCCTCTGCGGCGCCCGCGTCATCCGACATTGGCATCGTCACCTTTGTCGGCCATGCCTCGGTGGTCCTGGCCTCTGTCCGCTTTGCTCACGCTCTGCGTACAGTGGTCACCTTTGACCAGCGAGATACCTTCCTTCTCCTACAAGCTTGATATAACCCAGATCGTACCTAGTTGATCCGGCCACACTTGTTCCTGCATATGAGTTAGATTCATCTATCCGACATACGGCTTATCGGTTGAGATCCAGTTAGGTGGACATCCCCTGGTCCGGGTTACTCTGTGATTTGGCCTGCCTTGAGGTGACTCGGCCAACATCTTCTTTGACCTTGCCGTACCTCGGCTAACTCGGCCTTTATACCTCGACGTGACACTACCCGGGGGTATCCCCCAACACCCAATCAAGACCAAGATCCACATGTGCCTCATGATTATGAGACTAATGATCAATGTCAAGCTAATGGTCACGATGAGGACCAAAATGATGAAGAGATCCCTACAAGAAACAACAAGGAGATCGAAACACATCGCAAAGAGTGGACATAATGTTGGAAAGAAGAGACCACACTCTTGAAAATTTTCTTGGTGATCTAAGGAGTGGAATGTTAACTCAAGCTCAATTGAAGCATTTTGGTGAGCATCAAGCTCATATATCCATGGTGGATCCCAAGAAAGTATGGGAAGCTCTTGAAGATTCAGATTGGTTAGAAGCCATCCATAATGAGCTCAACAACTTCGAGAGAAACAAAGTTTGGAAGTTAGTGGAAAATCCCAATGAGTGCCACAATGTTATTGGCACTAAAGGGATATTCAACAACAAGCAAGATGGACATGGAAATGTTGTGTGGAAAAAGTCAAGATTGGTAGCTCAAGGATTCTCTCAAATTGAAGGCATTGATTATGGAGAGACCTATGCTCCCGTGACTTGCCTTGAGTCCATCCATATCCTTCTTGCATATGCTGCACATCATAACTTTAATTGCAACAAATGGATGTGGAAAGTGCTTTTCTAAATGGTCCATTGCAAGAGTTGGTTTATGTTAAGCAACCCCCGTGGTTTGAGGATCCTAGCTTTCCAAACCACGTCTACAAGCTTGATAAGGCGCTCTATGGGCTTAAACAAGCTCCACGCACGTGGTATGAGAACCTTAGAGAGTTATTATTAGACCGTGGGTTTGAAGTTGGGAAAATAGATCCCACTCTTTTTACTAAGAAAGTTAACGAGGAGCTTTTTGTTTGCCAATATATCTTGATGATATTATCTTTGGGTCGTCTATCAAAGCATTTAATGATGAATTCTTGAAGCTTATGACTGACAGGTTTAGGATGTTTATGATGGGAGAGTTAAAGTTATTCCTAGGTTTTGAGATCAAGCAAGTAAGAGGAGGAACCTTCTTCAATCAAGCCAAGCATACTCAAGACATGCTCAAAAGGTTCAACATGAAAGAACTAAATGGATCTCCTACTCCCATGGCAACCAAGACTCATCTTGAACTTAATCCAAATGGTAAAGATGTGGATCAAAAGGTATATCGGTCCATGATTGGTTCTTTGCTTTACCTTTGTGCATCTAGACCCGATATAGTGTTAAGTGTAGGAGTGTGTGTGGAAGATATCAAATGGCTCGTAAAGAAAGCCACTTGATGGTGGTTAAGAGAATCTTTCGATATTTGGTTCATACCCCAAACTATGGTGTGTGGTATCCTAGGGGCTCAACATTCTCCCTTTGTGGGTACACGGATTCGGATTGGGCTGGTGACAAGTATGATAAGAAATCAACCTCCAAGGCTTGCCAATTTCTTGGTAGGTCCTTGGTGTGTTGGTCCTCCAATAAGCAAAATTGTGTATCTCTCTCCACCGCTGAAGTTGAATATGTGGCAGCCGCTAGTGCATGCACTCAATTGCTATGGATGAGGCAAACTTTAAAGGAATGAGGTGTCCATTGTGACAAAGTGCCTATTTTGTGTGACAATGAAAGTGCTATCAAGATTTCCTACAACCCAGTTGATCATACAAGGACGAAGCATATTGAGATCCGTCATCATTTCATTAGAGATCATGTTGCCCGGGAAAATATTGAGCTATCTTTTTTTTCAACCAAAGACCAGCTTGCAGATATTCTCACGAAGCCTCTTGATGAAGCAAGGTTTTCCTATTTGAGGAATGAGCTAAATATTGTAGATTCAAGGAGTTTGACTTGATTATCTTGCATACTAACCTATATCTTGATTCTTATTTGGTTTAGGTGTGGGCATGGAGATAAGGGGAGTGCGGTCCTAATCCATTGGGCAATCACTCCCCCATAATGCCAAAAGTAACAAATGTCATACTTGTTATATCATTTCGATGATAAGTGGGCTTCAATGACGAGTAGTGTCTATGAACTCAGGATATATCCTCGCGGTGTCATGACACATATACTCAAACATGGTGGCTACAGCCTCCGTCCCTCAATTAGAGATGTTGCATCTCATTGTTAATTCTTCTTGGGTCTTTTCATCGGATTTGCTTGCATAAACTCTTAGTTGGTTGTTTCATGGCTTTGTTCTCAATCCTCTAGCATATTTATGTGTTTCACAGAACGACATCTTATCCCAAGCCTTAATCCCTCCCCTAAATCCATGCTTTCTATCATATATGTCCTCATACACCTAACCTGGCAGTTTCGGTCGAAGAGGGTTTCGGTGTTCTCACACCGGAGTCTCCGGTCAGTCCGGAGTTTCCGGTGTTTTCACACCAGATTCTCCGGTCTGAGACGGTTTCGGGCACTGAGTTAAGGGAGTCCAGGGTGAAAGAAACCATCAGTTTTCTTTCTTCCACCCCCGACCTCCCCCATCTCCCCTGTTGCCTCCTCCCCCAAAATCGTCGCCCCGTGGCCCTAGTGCCACTAGGATCCGTCGTGCCGCTGGCCTCCTCCACCCTCTCCATCCTTGGGTTGTTCCGCATGGGTAGATTCACTCCATGGACGAATTTGGTACAGTTTTCTCTCACCATGAACCTAGGGTTCATCCCCTTGATTCTTTTGAGCATTTTACCAATTTCGTCCACTGCAAACTCATATTTGCGGGCACTCCTCTCACATTAGCTAATATCCCATGCTCGATCTGCTCGAAATTAGTCTCCCGCAGCCTCCTTTGTGCAACACAATCTTCGGTCCGGAGTTTCCGGTCTCTCTGACCGAAGACTCTATTGTGCTTCTAGCACAGACCAGAGATTCCGCAGTTGCACTCCGGAGACTCCTGTGTGGCTTACTTCTGGCACATCAAGCAAAGGTTTGAGGCTTTTGTTATTAAATCATGCACATATATGCTTATCTTTATGCTTTCCTCCTTACTCTATATTCACAAGTGGCTCTGGGTCTCGTCGTGCACCTTGCACCAAGGCTAAGTAAAAAAAGGGCGGATCCTCAATATGATGAAGCAGCTGGTCAGTATGTGATTCTGCCATCTAACCAGAGGTAGCAGGCCAGAGATGCTGCCCATATGCGAAGGGAAACTGAGCGGATTGAGAATGAGGCTCGTGCCTAGAGATCCAAGTATGACAACCTCCAATCCTTAGCCCACATGTCCAAGAAAGAATATCATGAGCTATGCAAGATGAGGTTCTATGACATGACGAGAACCAGTGCTGACCCTTGCTATTGGAGGAAGGAGAAAAAGGTGTTCATCACGGATATCTATCGCAAACTCACCAAGTCCTCGGTTTGTCCATAGAAGTATATGGACTTTGCCTACATGCGTGCAAATGCCTATTTCACGGTGTCTCTTTGGATCACTGAGAAGCTTGGGTTGCATAATCTTATGGAGCTCCATGAGGACTACAACATTAACCTTGTCCAACAATTTTATGCCACCATTGTATTTGATCATGATGAGGCAAGGATCATGACATGGATGACTGCTAACTTTTGCTGCACTACAAACTTCTATGATTTTGCCAGAGCCATTCACTAGACCTTCAATGGCGTGTCTGTTCCTATTGGTCACCGCATGCATGATGTCGCTCTTGGCAAAGATAAAGGCAAGATTGCACCTCTCTATGGGAGTAATGCCACATTTGGGGAGTCCAAGGGACTCAAACCTCTCTACAATCTGTTGTTGAGGATCTTTCTCCACACCATTGCTCCAAGTGCTGGAAATGATGATGCTTTCCAGGGTGGGCTTGTCAACTTGCTCCATCATGACCACCAGGTAGTATGTGTTGGGCCTACTACTAGAGGATACACCATTGATGTCATGGACTTCATTTTTTAGGAGATGTACCATGCCATACTTTTTATAAAATCTCCTCCATATGCAGCTCTTGTGATGAGACTCATCAACGCTCAGCCTCATGGTTCACCTCTCGGTCTTCCTCTTAACCTTGAACAACATGTTTTTGTGGCCCTCCAAAAGAAAGGAAGGATGGGTCTAGCTCCGAGACGGCACTATGCTAGTGAGTATGAAGAAATTTCTGAGGCTGAGCGTGCTCCCACTCCTCCAAGGGGCTCTAGGAGGAAGACTACCTCCAATGCTCCCATGCCTCCTGTCACTCACGAGTATGTCCAGGAAAAGGTCAAGAAGGCATCCTTTTGGGAGAAGACATTGTATTGCATAAATGTGTATATTTACAAAGAATAGCATGCATCCTACAAGAGTAGCCGTAGAATTGAGAAGCTTCTTAAGGAGATCAAGGATCAAGGTGAAGAAGAAGAAGGAGAGGAGGAGTACAATGATGAGCATGGGGCTGAACCATCTGAGGAATCGGATCACACTCTCTCCTTTGGTGCATGGAATGCACAGAACAACAACCTGATTGATTGGAGGACCTTCTTTGAGGTCATGTCTGGGTTTGTTTCTCAGGATGCATCCTCCTCCCGACCTCACGGCAAAGGTCCCAAGGCTCCAGGTGGTGATGATGACTATGAGGAGGATGACGACAAGTGACTCCTTTGGGGCGCTAGCTTGGTCTTTTCCCTTTTTGTTGTCTTGATGCCAAAGGGGGATAAGATGTCTATTAGGATCATTTGGGATTTGCATGGGTTGGGCATTAGGTTGCTTCTTAAATGCTAGTGCCTTTTTTAACTTAAATTTCGAACATTTGCTTCTTAGTTGCTTCTTATGTGAAACTCCTATGCGTATGGACATGCTATGCCCGGTATTATTGTAATGGTAAAGACTCAGGTGGTAATCTCTCTACTCTATGTGAGCATTTACTTTGTATTCCCTGATCAGCTTTGTATTACTTGAATATCTTGTTGCACATCCTCAGGGGGAGCATAGCTATGTTACTTATTTTAATAATTTATGCAAAATCACTTGTTGTCATCGAACACCAAAAGGGGGAGATTGAAAGGAGATTTATTGTCTTAATTAGTTTTGGTGTTCGTTAACAACTTGAGGACCTATTTTACCGTGTGCTAATAATGATAGGTCAATCTACTGAAAAGAGAAAAGTCCACAGCAAGTGGAAGTATCCCTAGCTGAAACAAAATGTACATGGGAGGTTCAGACTGGAATCTCTGGTCTGGACAGACCAGAGTCTTCGGTGTACCCACACCGGAGTTTCGGCACGATTCTCCAGTGTGCCCTTCGAAAACATGCCTACTGGGTCATTCTGAATGGGGGTTTGGAGATTGTTCGGAGATGGATCAGAATCTTCGGTGTGGAGTGATGGCTCAAAATATATCGAGCTTGTTGGGGAACCCCAAGAGGAAGGTATGATGAGCACAGCAGCAAGTTTTCCTTCAGTTATGAAACCAAGGTTATCGAACCATTAGGAGCAAGGAAACACCTCCAAGGTGTTGTTTCCAACTTGGAATCCTGCACAACACAACCACAAAATTTTGCCCCAACTTACAGTGAGGTTGTCAATCTCACCGGTTTTGCTGAAAACAAAGGATTAAACGTATTGTGTGGAAGATAGTAATTGCTTGCAGAAAGTAAACAGTAAAGAGTAAATAGCTTGTAGATTGATGGTAAAAGAATGGACTGGGGTCCATAGTTCACTAGAGGTGATTCTCCTTATGGTAGATGACATGTTGGGTGAACAAATTACAGCGGGGCAATTAATAGACACCGAGAAAGCATACATGCACATACTAATCATCTTGACTCCTACGAGATTTGATTGGGCATTACAACATTATACATAGATCGTAATCCAACTACATCTATGACTAATAATCCACCTTCAGGTTATCATCCGAACCCCCTCCAGTATTAAGTTGCAAGCAACAGATAATTGCATTAAGCAAAGTGTGTAAAGTAAACAATACGATTGTTCCATGGACAAAGGATTGTTGTTTTCTCCCTAGTAGCAACAACACATCTAGGTACCTTAGAGATTTCTGTCACTTCCCCAGATTACTAGAGGCATGAACCCACTATCGAGTATAAATACTCCCTCTTGGAGTTGCTAGCATCTACTTGACCAAGATAGCTACTAACAACGGAAAGCATGCAAGATCACAAATAATATAGACATGATAGAATCAATAATCAATCTAAAATAGCATCTCAATATCCATCGGATCCCCGCAAACACAACATGTAAGATTACAAATAGATGATCTTGATCATAAACGGAGCTCACAAGATCTAAACATGGTAGCACAAAGGAGGAGAACCAACCATCTAGCTACTACACGGACCCGTAGTCCAGGGATGAACTACTCACGCATCACACCGGAGGCAGTCATGGTCATGAAGAAGGCCTCCAGGGTGATCTCTCCCCTCCGGCAGGGTGCTGGGAAGAGCTTCCGACCCCTCCCGATCTAGGGATGGAGATGCCGGTGGCTACACACTCTTTCGTGGAATTTTGATCGGGTACTTAGGGTTTTTGTCCCGGGAGGATTTTATAGGCGAAAGGGCAGGGTCGGTGGAGCACCAGGGGGCCCACACCCCCTAGTGGCACTCCCCCAGGTTGCGCCACTAACCAGGTGTGGCCGCCCTGGTGCGCCACTTCGTCTCCCCTTCGGACTCCGTGTTGCTTCGGGTAAAATATTGACTTTGGCTTTTGTCCGGTCCAATTCCGAGTATATTTCCTTACTAGCTTTTATGAAACCAAAATAGCGTAAAACAGTATGCAAGCTGTGGCATCTTGTTAATAGGTTAGTTCCAGAAAATGTGTAAAAATACTCCAAAGTGTGGACAAAACATAAGAAAGTAGATATAAAACAAGCATGGAACATCAAAAATTATAGATACGTTTACAACGTATCATGGAGTCACAGACCAGAGTCTCCGGTGAGCAAAGACTGGAGTCTCTAATGTCCACATCCGGAATTTTGGTGCAAGTCTCCGGTGTGACCCTCGAAAACATGCCCGGGTCATTCTGATTGGGGGTCCAGAGACTGTCTAGAGATGGCCCGAAATCTCCGATGTGATATGTTTGCAGACTAGAGTCTCCGGTCTCTAGACCAAAGTTTCCGGTGTGGAACATCCCCAATGGGCAGAAAACGGTCTGAAGAAGTGGATGTATAAATAGGGTACCTCATCCCCTACCTCAAACTGCTCATCCAAGAAAAGAAGAACACCCACATTTGAGCAACCAAATCATCAAGATCTCCCTCTCCAACCACCCAAAGTCCCTGATCTTTGGAGAATCAAAGGAGGAGGCCTTTATCTACATCTTCACTAAGAGATATCCTCATGTTCCCCTCATTCACTTGAGGGCCCCTTGCTCTAGGGTTTCATTGGAAACCCTAGGCCTTGATTTGGTTCTTACAAGCTTGTCTTTTGATTGTTGTGATAGCTTGCTTGCATTTGGGAGCCTCCAATTCAGTTGTGGATGTGTACCTCGAACTTGTTGTAAAGGTGTCGGTTTCAACCTCGAAGGTTACTGATATAGTGGAAGAGTCAATCGATCCCTCTAGGGTGAGGTTCACCGGAGAACAAGGGAGGCCTTTTGTGGCATTGGTGGTTTGAAACCACCCCCTCTCCAAATGCAGACGTACTTCCCCTCAAAAGGAAGGAACTGCGGGAAATCATCCTTGTGTCTCCGCATGCTCCATTTCAGTTACCTCTATCCTTTACAGCACTTCACTTATACCTTTCTCTTGATTAGCTTGTTGTGCTAGTGTGACATATAGGTAAATTCACCTTAGTGGCATATCTAGAGAATTTTCCTTTTGTGTCAAACCCTAAATTGAAAAAAGAGTAAAATTTGAAGTAGTACCTATTCACCCCCTCTAGGTTCCCATACGATCCTTTCACTAACAGTAGTAGAGATGGGAGTTGGTGAGATCTTAGGATATTTTTGGAAATCCCTATGTTCAGATCTAGGTTTTGCCTTGCCGAGAGAGTGGGTGCTGCGTCGTACGAAGAGAAGAGTTGAGAGAATGGGGACTAGGGACTCCCTGTATCATATAGGAAATGAGGTGGGCTATTGGTGAGATGCAGTGTTTGTTTTATGGGTTGTATAACACGTGTGCCTAGTAACGTGGGACAAATTGATTCATAGAGCCCATACGTCGGTCTCTGGCAACTCGGGTAAGCAGTGTTGGTCCGCACCTGTCAGCCAGATAAGTATAACCAGTCAACGGGCAGTAATTAACCATTCTGCAGTGGACATCAACAATTAATGGCGCTTGAAATGGGCAGCGGATATTCAGAATGCCTCCGTGGGCCAAGCAAAGATTTAAAAACTGCCGCCTTCCCTGTCCATGTTCCACGACACCAAAATTCGCCGCTACCTTGTGTGTCATGGCGTACAAGTGGCCAATGACACAAAATGGTGCCGCCAAAGCTCATTCGCCGTGTAACCAACTATTGCCAGTTCTTTTTGCTCATGCCGCCCCAAAAATCCGCCGGGTATGGTGGTATTTTTGTAGTGTTTGTAAGGTTTCGTTGAATAATAAATAAAGAAGGTTGCGTGTATCATTTTGATGCAGATGCCATGGGTATCACCTCCGTTTCGAAGGAGTGATTTTGCATTCTAGGTCCAATGTCATCTCCTCTCGATGGACGACATCTGGAGTCTACACCATGGCCTCCACCTACCGGTGCAAGTTCGCTGGGTTAGGTGCCCTATTCATGATGAACAAGCTATCGAAGGCTAACATAGAGCCGAAGTAAGAGAGGATGAAGGAAGCAAGTGACACCATGATCTACTCCATGTGGGAGACATGGAAGGATAGGAACATGAGATTTTTTTTCAAAAGGTAGCATTGCCCGGAGCAAGTGGTTTTGCTTGTGAGAGAGGAAATCTACAAACTGAAACGTGTCTATATACATGTGTATCAAGATAAATCCAAGTCAACTAATTTAAAATAGAGGTACTCCCTCCTATACATAATAAGTGTCGTTCATTTAGTATAACTTTGTACTAAATCAGCGACACTTGTCACGGGTCAGAGGGAGTAGTACATATTTAGAGTCAAGACTATGTTGCAAATCGTAGAAGATGTCACAAAGTGAAACTATCCTATTTGTAACTAATGATTATCAAGTGTTTGTCGATAACACTGCTCTAGTTTAGAGATCAACCAATACTGACTCGCTAGAAACAAATGGCTATTTTCGTAATTTCACTTAAAAATGTTTGCAGCCATTCCATGCAGGAATTGGAGTTTGAACTTGTGCCTCCCATGTTTTTTGTGAGAAGAACCTGAATCTATTATAAAAGTTCAGTAGAAGTACAAAACATCTCAAATATAATAAAAAATACATTGTGATCCTTGGACCACTTGTATAAGTCATCACAACTGGATAAGAAGCATGAGAACATAAACCCTAAATTCAAGTTTCAGCTTATATCAGCTTGTCAATACTCCATCTGTTCTATAGGAGGTGCCGCACAAAATCACATGAAAACTTAATGTTCTCAAATTTTAACTAAGAATATATAAAAAAATATAAAGACCCATAATACCAAATTAATGTCAATATACTCATCATAAGATATATTTTTGTAATATGCTTATTTAATATTATAGTTGTTGATGTTTTCCTTAATATATTTGGTCAAAGTTAGAAAACATGGACTTTTTGATTAAGTTTGTATTCCACCTATTTGGGAACAATGGGTGTATCCTCTCTTAAATTCCCTAATTTCTTGAAGTATTGCATGATCTTCTACAATTATCATGCCTACCTAGCAAAGATCTGGACAATAGACCCTCTATGAACATTCATTTACAAAGGGATAAACAAATTGGTCTAGGCGTCAAATGATCCAAAGAACAAATGTGAATTATATCGAGGCGGTGCTAATGACTTAACAAGATGGGTAAAAAGTTCTTGTGTTCTTACTTATCCGAGGAAATACGTGAATCATGAGTTGAAAGAAGATGTACACTAGCCACTAGGTGGCATGACATCGGTGAGCATGCAAACGAACTCGTCCAAGTCACATTGGGAAGTCCCGCCACAACAACCACCAACTTCAGGCTGAGTTGCAACACACACCCCATCATAGAGGCCCCCTCCTTGGTTGATCTATAATAGTTTCCCCGTGGCCATACCATCATGGACATGGCCGCGACTATATAAGGGTTTCCCCTTTGGAGGGAGAAGGACAAGTGATTCCAAATCCAAGAGACAAGACATAGACAAGCAACCCTATAATCGAGTCATACTCGCACCCACCAAAATCTACAAGAACCATCGGAGATCTACACCGACTCATACATCGCTATTAGATCCCAACATTACATTTTCCACCACATCACATACTATGTCTCCCTTAGGAAAGGAGAGACTTAGCAGGTCGGCTTTAGTCTAGCCGGTCATCCCACCTTTGTACTATTTTGAGCACTTCACACGCTTGGTTATACAGTAAACCATATAAATTTTATCGGGGATTGAACTTATATACACCGTGTGTGCCTGAGTTTATTAGCCCATCATGATCACAAGCCCCGAGCTACATAGAAATATACGACCGGAAATCGAAACGTCGACGCTTCCAATTCATAAGCTGAAGATATTCTTCTTCGATTCTGATATATATTTTGAAGAACATACTAGTTTGCCTCCTCATAGAGCATGTGATCATGCTATTCCCATCAACTAAGGGTCCAATTGTCTCAACATCAGGCCTTATAGCCCATATAAAAAAACTATGTTGAATAGTTGATTCAAAATATGCTTAATAATTCAGAGATAAGAATCAAGATAAGTGTGATACATCTAAAATGGAGATCCTGCTTCTGTAATTGGACTTTGCAAAAGCTTTTCATACAATAGATCATGGAGCTAGGCTAAAAATTATGGAACAAATGAGCTTTGACAATAAAAGCTTAAATGGATTTTCATTAGCTTTGAATCTAGGAATTCCTCAGTTATTCTTAATGGACTACAAGGTAGGAAATTCCATTATAGTAGAGGAGTTAGACAAGGGGACCCATTGTTTCCTATCATTTTTGTTTTGGCTATTGATTTATTATAGTCTACCAAGGCTTTTAGAGAGCATAAACTCCTGGCGCCCTTCTCCCTATACTTTGGGACAGATTATCATGTGATTCAATATGTTGATGATACCCTGATCACCATGTTATCTTTCTAGAAGCAACTAATAGTGATGCATGACATCTTGCTCTATCTGGTGGACTTCACATCAATTTCAGTAAATCTTTATTGGTTTTCATTAATCTCAGTGAGGACATCAATATGCACTTTTCTCAAACCTTGTGTTGCTTCATAGGAAAAATATCATTTACCTACTTTGGTTTCCTTTATGAACTACCAAACCTATTATGCTGGAGCTTGTGCATTTAGTAGACGAAATGGAAATGAGGGTAACTACAACATTCATGATGGTGCCATACCATGAAAGGGCAATTGTTATCAACTTATTAGGGCATGACCAATGCTCTAGGTTGGACACTTGTCTTGGCCCTCCACATAGTTTTGGGTTGTCCAAAACTGCTTCGCAGGCAAATTGTAGAGCAAAGCATCTACTTGCGGAGGAGGCCACCTCCTCCCTCTAGAAAGCAAACTTTATACAGTATAAAGGATGTGAAGATGACTGCATGCATGCCACATGGAGAAGAAGACATGCGAGAGAGAATCATATAATGAAAAGCTGCAGATGCGGGTCCCAGGAGTGATGCTTCCATTGGATGGTTGCGCCTTTGAAAGATTCTTCACCTGATCTTTTCTCACATGGATTCATGGAGCAGTGGCATACACAAGTATGCAAATGCTTCATGATGTCGTGGATAAAAATATATGCGAAACCACCGTGTTAAATTGCATGTCAGCTTCAGTCTAGCCTATCATCCCATATTTTGAGCACTTCACACGCTCGTTTATACATTAAACCAAGATAGAGTATTCTTTTACGGAAACACCTTTCTACACCTCGGTGCATATGCACACCCGGTATAAAAAAATATTTTTCAAAAATGTGATTTTTTTCAAAAAAATTATGATCATGTGTAGCTTCATGTTTGAGGTGCAAACGAAGTCGTTCCCCCGAAAACCGATATATTTTGTGTGTTGTGTAAAAAAGACAAATTTTAGCATCACGAAGCATGTTACTTTAGCATCAAATTTTGTCTTTATTGCACAAGCCACCTAAAATGTTCATTTTTCGTGAAACAACTTTGCGTACACCTAAAACTTGAAGTTCTACGTGCACATGTTTTTTTGACATTACAAATTTTAACAAAAAACAAATTTAAATAAAGGGCGCAATATGCACCCGAGAGAAAAAAAAAGCCATGTCCATTATTCTTTTACGCTTAATTTGCCGATGAATGGAACGCGAACCACGAGTTGAAATAAAACGTGCACTAGGCGGCAGCTGTGACTGTGATCATGCACACGAAGTCGTCCAAGTCGCCGTCGGAAGTCCCGCCCTTTGCCACGGCAGCCGCCACCTTCCGGCTGAGCTCCAACGCACGCTCCCTCACGGAGGCCCCCTCCTTGGCGACGACCAGTGCGGCCATGGTGTTGGCCATCTCTCCGGCATCGGGAACGGCGTTGGCGCCCTCCGCGATAGGCACAGCCACGCCAGCCTTGGCGAACTGCCACGCGTTGGTGAACTGGTCGGCGGACATCGGCCAAGTGAGCATCGCCACGCCGGCAGCGGCCGCCTCGAGCGCCGAGTTCCAGCCGCAGTGTGTGAGGAACCAGCCCACGGCCCGGTGGCGCAGGATCTCCGCCTGCGGCGCCCACTCGCGGATCACCGTGCCCCGAGGTGCCGTGGCCGGCTCGAACCCCTCCGGCAGCACGGTGCCGCTCGTCACCACCCAGACGAACCCGGCCGAGCTCCGCGCCAGGGCGTCGGCCACGCACGCCACCTGCGCCGGTGACAACACCTTCTGCGTCCCGAAGCAGACGTACACGACGGAGCCGTCGTCGAACGCGTCCAGCCAAGCGGCCACCTCCGACGACAGCGCGGGTTTCTCCCGACGGTCGATGCAGCCGCAGCCGCAGCCGCGAACGGCCTCCGACAGCATGCCCACCGCGAGCACCCGCTTCCGCATCAGGTTTGGGAGCAGACGGTCGCGATCGAGGAACGCGGGCTCGAGAGCCGAGAACGAATTGGCCACGAAGTATGCGCTCTCTAGGTTCCACAGGAAGATCTGCCGGATCGTCTCTGACACCTCGTCGCCGGGCACGTGCATCCGGAACAGCCACGACAGGTGGCGCCACGGGAAGCTAGGCGAGCTCGGGACGTCCGGGAAGGTGACGCTCTCGTCGTCGTCGTCGGGGCGGCGCCGCGTCCGCATGCGGCGCCAGAGGGAGTGCGACGTGGCGAGGTAGTGGACACTGCCGGGCCAGAAGGCCACGTGCGGCACGCCGAGCTCCTTGGCGATCGGAACAGTCCACCCCGTGAACAGGTCAGAGACGATGGTGGTTACGCTGCGGTGGCGGGGCTGAGCCTTGCACCAAGCGAGGAGAGGCGCCGAGAGGGCGGCCAAGGAAGCCGTGAACGGCCGGAGGAGGTCGTGCGGGAGGCCCTTGGTATTCTCGGCGCACCCGGCCGGGAGGAGTGGAGAGGAAGGGAACGGCAGCACCACTGTGGCGACGGACGGGCATGATGCCTCGACGTGCCGGACGTTGCCTGCCGTGAGGGCGACGGTGATCGCGAGCCCACGCGCATCGAGCAGCGCCGCGAGGTCGAGGAGCGGGAGCATGTGCCCCTGCGCTGGGTACGGCACGACAAGCACGTGGGGCTTGCCAGCGCCGTTGCTCGCCCTTGTTCGTGGTGGTGTGTCCATGGACAATGGCGTAGCCACGGGCGGGCAGGTGCAACTGTGTGCAGTTTCCTTTCTATTTTTTTATCTGGAGGAGAGCAGGAGAGGTTATTCACAGGACAGGAGAGAGTTATATACTACCTTCGTACACTGCGGTAGAAGGGACATGGCGTCTTGGCTCCCAGATCTAGACGAACCTATTATAAAAAAAATTATATGAATTACAAAATGTTGAAAAAATCTCAAGCAAAATCATGGGTGTACATCTTGACATGCTATGTTCGCTTACAAAGTATTTGCGGTGAAAAGATATTTTTTGTGGTCCATGTAAAAATGCTAAAAATATGTCTTGTAAAAAGCTATTTTACAACATAGAAAATTATCTTTTTTATACAAGCCATATGAAATGTCTTTTCTTGATGAAACTTTATGTACGAACGTAGAATATCAGTAGGTACATCTGGTATTTATTTTATGAATTTTTAAACATTTCAAAAAACGTCATTTCGACGGTGGTTGTATCTACACCTATGAGCCAAATTGAAATTTTCGGGTAGAAGCTTCCTACTTCCTAGAGGTTACGCCCCAGGAATTTTAACGTCTCCGGTAGAATTTCCAGGTCAGAGCTCAGAAAGGGCCGACAGGATTCCGACTAACCACAGTGTAAGGTGGACTAATCTATCGTCCAATTTCCACTACGCACTGATGCAAGATTTAGGATCTTATTACTGACTGTGTGACCCGCTGCGGTATGCTACTTCTCAGAAGATGTGACCCAAGATACGATGTCTTTATCCTGATTCTTGACAAGCTTTACTCCGAAGAAGAAAGTGCATGATGCCCAACGCCTCTTTCTCCAAAGCAGCGAGCGAGCAACCAATCTGGACCGGCACGTCTTCTCCAAATTCTCCTTTGCTGGTAGCCCAAACGTCATCGAAGTCAAAGGTGGGAAGAACATCGACGTGGTGCTTGAAATTATTCCGTTGGACCGTGAAACCCTGATTTTTTGTGGAACATCGGCGTGCCGAATCAAGTCCAAGGTTGTTTGGTCTCCACTTGAAGCGTCGCTGTGTCGCCTCATGCCATTCTCCACCAATTTCCTATGCAATAATATTAGAGTTACGGACTGGTTGGTTTACGGAAAGTTCACGGATCGATATGGCTTGAGTTGGTTGGCTGAAATTTTAGAGTAATGCTACACTTACGGACTCCTTTTACGGAAAAATCTTACGGACTGGCATATCATCCGGGGCAGGAAATACAAACCGTTTCCACTTTTTAAGCAAGAGATAAAATTTCAACCAACCAAACCAAGCCACGTCTGTCCATAGGATTTCCGTGAGTGAAGCTTTCCGTAAGTCTAGGATTATTGGAAATTTTATCCCTTGCTTGAAAATAGGGAACGGTTTTGTTTTTCAACCCTGCCTGAGATGCCACGTTGTGTGTTGTGTGTCCGTAAGTGTTTTCCGTAAAACTTATCCGTTGGTAAGCCAAATCGGTACGAAACTACGACTCTCTCACGGAGCCGGTAAGTAGTATCGGGCACCAGATCCGCCAAGATCAATCCGCCCGTAGATCTTAACAATTCGTGATTCGTGTTGGGTTCACCTCGGTAGATTTAGACTGTTTCATATCGATATGGCACATATCCGATACTAAAACAAAACAACAAGAAATTTTTGTTATTTTAGAAACATCACACATTTAGATCTTGTTATTCCAGATCGTAGCACCCCAGAAAACCCAAGCCGATCATCGATTGTAAGCATCCAAAATCCAAAGAAAACCATGTCATCCTCCACCCTCGAGGACGGTAGTCTATCTACTACAACAAGCTCAACTACGACAAGGTTTGCCCGGCTCCGGTGATGGAGGGGCTCCCGCCCTGTCCTCGCTCTGGTGGTGCGCCTAGCATCGGCGGAGGGCGTGTGGAGTGTGTGTCCGACGGATCTCTTGGGATCCGGTCGTTTTTCGCTTTCTTTGATGTGTTTTGAGGTCAGTCTCTTCCTATCTACGTTGGTCATCTTCGACGATGGTTGCTGCTCTAGTGCGCCGGTCCTTTGGGGCCTTAGCACGACAACTTTCTGTCCGTCTACTACAACAAGCTCTACTACGACAAGGTTTGCCCGGCTCCGGTGATGGAGGGGCGAGGACGGTGGCACGCTTTCGGCTCGTGCCAGTGTTTGTAGTCGTCGCTAGGTGGTCCACCTCGAGGACGGTGGTCTATCTACTACAACAAGCTCAACTACGACAAGGTTTGACCGGCTCCGGTGATGGAGGGGCTCGGTCCGCCTCGATCGCTTCCTTGGCGGCTGCTCTTGGTGCTCCACCGACGCACGACGAACAATTTCCTCTACTGGCAGACGCAAATTCTGCCTTCCCTTCGTGACGCCGAAGTCATGGGTCTGCTGGATGGATCCGAGGCGCCTCTTCCACCATCGATGTTGCTGATGCCGGCAAGCCAAAAATAGTCAAGAACCCGGCCTACTCAGCCTGACTATCCCGAGACCAATAGGTCGAATTCCTCCTGAAGTCCATGGCACCTGATGTCATAGGCGAGATTTTCGGTCTCGAACATGCCGCTAAAGTGTGGGGAGTCATCACCAACCTCTACTCATCGTAGTCCAAAGCCATTGTTAACATGCTATGGGGTGCTCTTACCAATACCAAGAATAACAAGATGCTCACCCCGCAGTTTATCGTCAAGATGAAGGGGTTTGCCTCCGAGCTTGCTGAAGCTGAGAAGAAACTTGATGATGATAAGCTCAAAAGTTACATCCTCCATGGACTTGATGGTGACTACAATCCACTTGTTGCCTCCATCAATGTGGTCTCGAGAACTACTCTCACGAATATGTGTGCCCAACTCATCGCCTTCAACTACTATCAGCGGATGCTCAATGAGACTGGACAAAATTCTTCCCCCTCTTCGACCAATGTTGTTGCACACTGGGATACCGATACGTTGCTAACGTATCTATAATTTTTGATGTTCCATGCTTGTTTTATATCTACTTTCTTATGTTTTGTCCATACTTTGAAGTATTTTTATACACTTTCTTAGACTAACCTATTAACAAGATGCCATAGTGCCGCTTTTCTGCTGTTTTGGTTCGTGGCATTTAAAATGAATATTCTCGGAATTGGATGGGACAAAAGCCAAAATCAATATTTCACCGAGGAAGACACGGAGCCAGAAGACAAGACGGAGAGGGGCCAGGGGCTGGCCAAACCACCTGGCCGCGCGGTCAGGCCTGGCCCGCACCAGGAGGTGGTGTGGCCGCCTAGGGCACCCCCTTGGCATCCCCTTTCGCCTATATATCACCTCCAATACAGAAACCCTAAGTACCCGATCAAAATTCCACGAAAGAGTCTATAGCCGCCGCCATCTCCATCCCTAGATCGGGAGGGATCTGAAGTGTTGGGTCCGCAGCATAGAAAACAAAAAAATTCCTACGGTGTGAACTACACGCCAAGATCTATCTACTAGGTACAAAGCAACGGGTGGACATACATCCATGGAGAACTTACCCTCATAGACAACGAGCTTTGTTAACGAGTAGGAACTTGTGGTTGATGTAGTCGTACACTTGCCGATCTCAAGATCGTGAGGAAGTCCAGCAGGTCCGGCTCCAGCACGTCCATCAGATCCAGCTCCAGCACCACCAAGTCCAGCACCGCAAAGCAGCGGTGCATCCGTGATCGCACACACGTCCGATACCCCGACAACCTCCGTCCCTCGCTCCAGCAAAGCAGTGGAAGCAGCAACTCCTTTCCAGATAAAGCCACCGGGAACATGTATCTCACTAATTCGAGACCATGGGGAAATAATACTAGAGGGGGAGAGAGATCCTTCACAAGGAGGTGTGTTTGAGAAGTGAGGAGGGGGTGGCCTTTTATAGGAGGAGGGGGGGTGCCCCTCCTTCATGGACGGCGCATGGAGGGGGTGACCCTTCACCTCCTCCATTCATGTGGTGGTAACCCCTCCACATTAAAATGCCCCTTCACATTCTCTTTTAAAGTCTCCACTTTAAATGCATTAAATTTCTCCAAATTTAATGCTCTCTCATTTAATAAAACTCTTTTATTATTTTTATTCAGAATTTTGTTAATTACTTTAATTAACAAACATTCACATAAAATCCCCTGCAACATTTCAATATTACATGCAGAACCAATTTTAGCATTTTCACCCGAAACAGTTTCGGTGTCTATTGAAATAATTCCAGCGCTTTCTTAAATCTTTATCTGAAACATATTTGCTCCAAATGGTGTCGGTATCCCTTAAGTGTGTCACCCTACGGTTCGCGAATAATGCAGACATGATCAAGACCCCTCTCCGATCAATAATCAGCAGCGGGACCTGGAGATCCATACTGACTCCTACACATTCAACGATGACTTCTGTGATCGTGAGAACCTTTAACGCTAGTAACTAAATCCTTTTGTCTCGCGATATATTACATGTCCGAGATTTGATCATCGGTATCTCCATACCTAGTTTGATCTCGTTACCGACATGCACTCTTTTCTTGTTCCCGTGATATAACATTGTAGTGATCACATCACTTGCTTGCAAGCTATTTTAATGTGATATCACCGAGAGGGCCCAGAGTATATCTATCCGTCATCGGGATTGACAAATTCCACTCTTGATCCATGAGCCTCAACAAAACACCTTCAGAGTAATCGAACCCACCTTTATAGTCACCCTGTTACGGTGTGACGTTTGATGTTATCAAGATACTCTTCCGGTGTTAGCAATTAACATGATCTCATGGTCTAAGGATAAAGATTACTTCGTATGATATTATAGAAATATAAACATAATGACTTTGATCGTAATGCTATACTTCAGATGAATGTTCATCACATCATTCCACCTATGGTGTGACCTTGTTATTAACAACATCCAATGTCCATGATCAGGAAACCTTGATCATCTTGTTAATCAACAAGCTAGTCTATAAGAGAGGCATAACTAGGAACCCTTTTTGTTTATTAAACACACATGTATTGATGTTTCCGATCAATAAAATTCTAGCATGTAAAATAAACATTTATCATAAACATGGAATAAGATAATAACCACTTTATTATTGCCTCTCGGGCATATTCCCTTCAGTCTCCCACTTGCACTAGAGTCAATAATCTAGTTTGAAGAACTTTGCGTATTGAACACCTATGGCTTTCTAGTGTTGCATATACGCTATTGCTAGTGGTTAACATAATCTCCGATCAGCTTTCAGGTCCGTGTGTATTTGCATGTCTCTGCGTCTCTACGCATCACTCATTCTCAAATGAGATGGCATTGTATAGATTTGGTCCTTTGGTGAGACATTTAGTTCGTTCGGCTCAAAATATGTTGATATTATTGTCACACAATATATCTTCATAGTATTAGCCCACTTTGAACCACACCTAGTTTGATAACAAACTACTTAACACAAATGCCCTCCTTTGCTGCTACTATAGCAGTCATATACTTAGCCTTTTGTTGTAGTATCCGTCACAATGTCTCAACTTTGGAACTCATCCAAATCCATCATGGAACATCCTTTACATTACATTGTGCCACCCATAGTCTAAATTGAGATAAATTTAATTTATATATTGTGACAAAACTAGTATCAATGTAACACTTTACAATGAACTACCTTTAACTATTTGTCACTTATACATTATATATTCTTAGTTCTTCCAAAGCTCATAAGAATATCTTTACTATTGTCCAATGATCATCTTATGAATCATTCCGGTATATGCTCATAACATTTAGAGCATAGGACATTCTGGATATATACATATCATGGTATAATCGATCAAAATCTTCATGTGATTTTACTCACCAAGTGTTGAAACACTTGAATTTTGATACAATCCTTTCCATGCAGCAAGAACCTTTCTTGTTGTTTCCATATTGAACCCTTTCAGTATCTCATATTGAACCCTTTCAATATCTTATATATGTATGTCTGGCACAACCATATTAGCGCCTTAATCTATCCATATAGATATTGATGCCTAATATTCTGGGTTTGCCCAAGTCTTTCATCGAAATCTTATTTTAATGAAATCCTTAACTTGTGTCAATTCAAGATACATCATCTCCAATCAACAATACGTCCTCTACATAATGTATTAGAAATATGTCTCAGCGCTCCCACTTAGTTTCTTGCAAATGCAAGCATCTTCATCATCTCCGATAAATTTAAACTCTTTTAACAGTTTCATCATGGTGAAGATTCCAACTCCGCTATGCTTACTTCAACTATTGAAGTTTACATGCCCTTTTAGCACCCTTTGAATTAACAAAACCCTTCGGACCATGTCATGTACATGTCCTAGGTTACCATTCTATTATAAGAACCTTGTTTTGTTTATTCAAATACCATATACCAAATTATATGTAGTGGTTGCTACATTAATCCGTCAAGACTATATATCGCTATGAAAGATCAAATCTTGTCATAGTCAACTCCTTGAACATTGTCGTAAACTTCTTTCCGACATGTCGACTACTTCATAGGTGTTAAACATCCATGTCTTATTTCTTTATAGATCCAAACACGACCGATAGGCTTCACGCCTTTCCGGAGGGTCTTCCAAGTTCAGAAACTTGTTTTCTCGTGTATGGATACTATCACGGATTCTATGACTTCTAGTCATTTTATGGAGTCAGGGCCCATCATCGCTTCTTTGCATGTAGTCGGTTCATCATTGTCAAAACAATAACGACTTGCTTATCAAATCTTACTATTTGATTCTTACCGACCCACACGGTTCTATAGGAACTCTAATCTCCGAGATCACACCTTTTGTAATCACGAGCCATGAGCATTGTGGCTGCCACCGGGACACTTTCCGGCGCTGCGCTACTTAGCACATATAGCTAAGGTTCAACAACCTTATCAAAGTTCTATTGTCCTCCCACTTAACTTTTCACGAAAAATTCCTTCTCAAGAAACTTAACATTCCAAGTAACAAACTCATTTGTCCTCGGTGTTATGGAGAAATTCCCAAGAAATTCTTTGCGATAACCTACAAAGACGTGCTTATCCTACTTTGGTTGTAAACATTTTACTTATGCATAGCATACCAAAATTTAAGAAAAGACAATTCGGGTTTTATCCCAAACCATAACTCATATGGTGTCATTTCAATGGATCACGATGGTGCTCTTTTCATTGTAAAAGCGGTAGTCTCTAAAGCTTCAATCCTTAAAACATAATGGCAGTTTTATAAATGACACCCTTGATCTTACCATGTCAAACATGGTTTGATTTTATCTCTCGAATATGCCATACTCCTATGGTTTATCGGGAAACACAAATCATGGAACAATTCCTCAAGTCTTAGGTGTTTTTGCTAAACATGTAACTCAAATATCTTCCTTTATGATCGAATCATAAACTCTTTATTTTCTTGTTACAATGATTTTTCACTTCATCTTGAAAGTCTTTGAACAATTTTCAAATGTTTCATACTTCTTCCTTATTAAGTAAATATACAGATATATTCACTCAAATTTTCGGAGAAAGCATATGAAGCAAAAAGATCCATCGCATATGGCTACACATAATGGACTATGCACATCAGCATGCACAATTTCCAATAAGCTAGTCATCCGTTCCTCTCTGGCCTATGGACGGAGTTTCAATTATCTCGAGGAAAGTCTCACATGCGTCAATTGATCAAAATCAAAAGACTCCAAAAATCCATCAACATGGAGTTTCTTCATGTTTTATTTCCAATATAATTTAAAACAGCGATGTCACTTCATAAGTGATCTTTTAATCATTTGTCTTGCGACATTTTAGCAATAATGTTTATGGATGTGATTTCTCCCACTAGACTTGTAAAAGTTCATCCATCCTTTATGGAATACGGTAATTTATTTGAACAACCATTGTTCTCGTAATACCGGAATAAAATAACAATTATTTAAACAAATCTTGAAGGCTTGGTTTGATGACAATGAAAAACACAATAACACTTTATTTGTTTTTGATGAACATCATCACTCATTCTCTTGGTAGTTACTTAGGCTATCGTAGTTCATGAATTGTGTTGTCCTGTATGACACTTCATACCAACCAATTCGGTATCCAATACCTAAGAACCACATTTTTTAACAAGCAAGGAATACAGCCATAACATGTATATCTTCTATATACCTAAGTTGGACATCTCCAACCTTATATTTTCTGCCAAATATTTTATAGATTCTCTTTCAGCAATTCCTTTTTCTTTTAAAAGAATCTATCAACATCAATTGTGGTGTCATTCACATGACACATAGTACAAAGCGTATATAGTCAAATACTAATACCTTTGGACTTGCACTTTGAAGTGGATCACCATCATCAAATGTTTGGTGTTCTATCAAAAATCCATTCTTTAGTAATCTATTAGTGTAGTAAACATTTTACTTACATCTTCTATTCATCCTTATCATGACAACTTTCATGATCAAGCTACTATAGCTTATAAGGAAGAATCACGAGTATAATATCAGTTCCCAAAACCTTTTTGGTAGATTCGGATGCCTAACATCTCCATCCTTCACAAATTCTCATACAATATGAGAACATGTATTTTGCTAAATTATACTCTATCATAATGCAACCAAAAACATTGTTTCAGATATCACAATATCTTTCACACATGATGGTTTCTGAAACAATTTTCGGCTCCAATATAATCTTGATATTAAAACAATTTTTTGAATATCAATAATCATGGAGGCAAACATGATACTTTAGATACTAACATTGGAATTCTTACTCTTGATTTAATACTACTTATTAAACTTCATGGAGTAAATAGAGTTTGCTGAAAGTTTGCAATAGGACTTATAAACTTTAAATTGACATTCAAAACAATACGATACCAGTTCGTAAAGTAAATATCCAGAATTCTATAGTTCTATTATCTCAAATAAAAACTAAGCATAAGGTAGTGAACATATGCGAATGACTAGAACTAATTATGCAAATTCACTTTGATTTAGTTTATGACAAATTGAGTTCGACTAATCCAAATTAGAAATGAACTCCCACTCAAAAACGACATCCCTCGTGCCTTTTTGGTGATTACATGAACCAAATCCACTACACCAAGTCCGATCATCACGTGAGTCGGTGTAGCTTCAAAGGCGAGCATCAATATGGTCATCACATCAACTATATGACTCATGCTTAACCTTTCGTCCGTTCCAAGGCCATGTTCAGACATGCTAGGCTCGCCAAGTAAGAACCTTAGTATTCGCGTGTGTAAAACTGTCTTACACCCGTTGTATGAAAGCGTAGAGTCGAGTACACCCGATCATCACGTGATGTCTCGAAACACGATCCATAGAACAGTGCATACTTAAGGAAGAACACATTTTTATCTTGATATCTAAAAGAGGGATCATCTTACAATGCTACAGAAAACGCCAAACTAGCAGTATAAGATGCTAACATCTAATGTGTAAAGTGAGATGATATGGTCCATGCATTTGATCTCTATCACTTGCATCGTGGTATGATCTCTATCATTCCTTTGTGTGTAAGGCCAAGGTCTATGGAACTTACACGTTGAGTGTGTTGTAAGAGTATCTATCATACATCTACTTACAACAATACCATATCAATACACTAGCCCAACAACGATCTAAACTAGACGCCTCTAATTTATCAATTTCAAGTTTTACGTGGCTTAGGACTTTTGGAGATAGAACCGTTCTTACCTACGAACATGAACCACAACGAGGATAACTAAGTTATTAGCAACTCGTTGTAAATCAGATATTGACTATAGTAGGAGAGACAGACACCCGCCAGCTACTTATGCAAAACAAGTTGCATGTCAGACGTGGAACCGATCTCATGTACGATGACATGTAAGGTTGGTCCGAGCCGCTTCATCCCACTATGCCACCAATATCCAAAATACATAGAAGATGCAATAACATGATCATCATCGCCCACATATCAACATATGTGTACTACCGTGCTAAGCACCTACGCATAGATCAGGCTCTGATACCACTGTTGGGTCCGCAGCATAGAAAACAAAAAAATTCCTACGGTGTGAACTACACGCCAAGATCTATCTACTAGGTACAAAGCAACGGGTGGACATACATCCATGGAGAACTTACCCTCGTAGACAACGAGCTTTGTTAACGAGTAGGAACTCGTGGTTGATGTAGTCGTACACTTGCCGATCTCAAGATCGTGAGGAAGTCCAGCAGTCCGCCCAAAGATGTCCATCAGATCCAGCTCCAGCACTACAAGTCCAGCACCGCAAAGCAGCGGTGCATCCGTGATCGCACACACGTCCGGCACTCCGACAACCTCCGTCCCTCGCTCCAAGAAAGCAGCGAAGCAAGAACTCCTTTCAAGATAAAGCCACGGGAACATGTATCTCGCTAATCCGAGACCATGGGGAAATAATACTAGAGGGGAGAGAGATCCTTCAAGGAGGTGTGTTTGAGAAGTGAGGAGGGGTGGCCTTTTATAGGAGGAGGGGGTGCCCTCCTTCATGGTCACGCATGGAGGGGTGACTCTTCACCTCCTCCATTCATGTGGTGGTAACCTCTACATTAAAATGCCCTTCACATTCTCTTTTAAAGTTTCCATTTTAAATGCATTAAATTTCTCCAAATTTAATGCTCTCTCATTTAATAAAACTTTTATTATTTTTATTCAGAATTTTGTTAATTACTTTAATTAACAAACATTCACATAAAACCCCTGCAACATTTCAATATTACATGCGTAACCAATTTCAGCATTTTCACCAAACAGTTTTGGTGTCTATTGAAATAATTCCAGCGCTTTCTTAAATCTTTATCTGAAACATATTTGCTCCAAATGGTGTCGGTATCCCTTAAGTGTGTCACCCTACGGTTCATGAATAATGCGTACATGATCGAGACCCTCTCCGATCAATAATCAGCAGGACTCGAGATCCATATGACTCCTACACATTCAACGATGAATTCTATGATCGTGAGAACCTTTAACGCTAGTAACTAAATCCTTTTGTCTCGCGATATATTACATGTCCGAGATTCGATCATCCAGATTCCATACCTAGTTTGATCTCGTTACCGACATGCACTCTTTTATCGTTCCCGTGATATAACATTCTAGTGATCACATCACTTGCTTGCAAGCTATTTCAATGTGATATCACCGAGAGGGCCTAGAGTATATCTATCCGTCATCGGGATTGACAAATTCCACTCTTGATCCATGAGCCTCAACATAACACCTTCGTAGCACTGAACCCACCTTTATAGTCACCCTGTTACGGTGTGACGTTTGATGTTATCAAGATACTCTTCCGGTGTTAGCAATTAACATGATCTCATGGTCTAAGGATAAAGATTACTTCGTATGATATTTTAGCAATATAAACATAATGACTTTGATCGTAATGCTATACTTCAGATGAATGTTCATCACATCATTCCACCTATGGTGTGACCTTGTTATTAACAACATCCAATGTCCATGATCAGGAAACCTTGATCATCTTGTTAATCAACAAGCTAGTCTATAAGAGAGGCATAACTAGGAACCCTTTTTGTTTATTAAACACACATGTATTGATGTTTCCGATCAATACAATTCTAGCATGTAAAATAAACATTTATCATAAACATGGAATAAGATAATAACCACTTTATTATTGCCTCTCGGGCATATTCCCTTCATGAAGCTCTTCCCGGCACCCTGCCGGAGGGGAGAATTCACCCTGGAGGCCTTCTTCATCACCATGCGTACCTCCGGTGTGATGCGTGAGTAGTTCATCTCTGGACTACGGGTCCATGTAGTAGCTAGATGGTTGGTTCTTCTCCTTTGTGCTATCATGTTTAGATCTTGTGAGCTCCGTTCATGATCAAGATCATCTATTTGTAATCATACATGTTATGTTTGCGGGGATCCGATGGATATTGAGATGCTATTTCAAATTGATTATTGATTCTATCATGTCTTTGTTATTTGTAATTTTGCATGCTCTCTGTTGTTAGTAGCTATCTTGGACGAGTAGATGCTAGCAACACCAAGAGGAAGTATTTATGCTTGATAGTGGGTTCATGCCTCTTGGAATCTGGGGAAGTGACAGAAATCTCTAAGGTACTAGATGTGCTGTTGCTACTAGGGAGAAAACAACAATCCTTTGGTCATAGAACAATCATATTATTTACTTTACATACAATGCTTAATGCAATTATCTGTTGCTTGTAACTTAATACTAGAGGGGGTTCGGATGATAACCTGAAGGGGATTATTAGTCATAGATGAAGTTGGATTACGGTCTATGTATAATGTTGTAATGCCCAATCAAATCTCATAGGAGTCAAGATGATTAGTATATGCATGTATGCTTTCTTGATGTTTGTCAATTGCCCCGCTGTAATTTGTTCACCCAACATGTCATCTATCTTAAGGAGAATCACCACTAGTGAACTATGGACCCCGGTCCTTTCTTTTACTATCAATCTACAAGCTATTTACTATTTTCTGTTTACTTTCTGCAAGCAATTACTATCTTCCACACAATACGTTTAATACTTTGTTTTTTAGCAAAACCGGTGTGATTGACAACCTCACTGTAAGTTGGGGGCAAAGTTATGTGGTTGTATTGTGCAGGATTCCAAGTTGGAAACAACACCTTGGAGGTGTTTCCTTGCTCCTACTGGTTCGATAACCTTGGTTTCATAACTGAGGTAAAACTTATTGTTGTGCTCATCTACCTTCCTCTTGGGGTTTCCCAACGAGCTCAATATGTTTTGGGCCATCAAGCTATTTTTCTGGCGCCGTTGCCGGGGAGTCAAGGACATCTTCATAAGGGGAGTCCCTCATAACCAATCTCTTTACTTTGTTTGATTTGTTTTTCTTAGTTTATTTCTGCTTTGTTTGCTTGTTTCTCTATCAAAAACACAAAAAAATTAGTTGTACTTGTTTTCTTTCTATATTAAAAACACAAAAAAAATTATAGTTCCTACCTTAAATTTTCATTATATATAGCATTGCCCTAATCACTATGTCACATGAGGAAATGATTTTTACTTTCAAACAAGGAATTGAAGAGAGTTTCAAAGAAGCTTGGTCTAGAATCTCTGATTTGCATAAAAAAACTGAACCTAAAATGACTCAAAGCTTGTTTCTTAGTAGTTTTTACTTTGGAACTGCTCTTTGCTATAGATATGCTTTGGATGCTGTAGTGGGAGGAGATTTCCTCCAATGCAATGAGGATAAAGCTTTTAATGCCATAAAGAAGTTGGTCTTAACATATAACGTGCCTACCAAATCTGATTATTTCTTTATAAACATATTTGTTAGATTGAACACTCTTGAGACCCGCACCGCTAGTTTAAAAGAATGCTATAACGTCTTAGAGAGCATCATGATTATGTTCCAATAAATTCTGAACCCTCAAAGTGGCTTCCTACAGTAAAAAAATTATAAATAATGAAACTTTTCATGCACGTTGTGATATCATGTCTGAATTCTGTTTTATGCCTAAAGATATCTATAAATCTTTGAGTCTTTGGGGTCTTACTGAAGGGGGAGAAGCAATATCTCTTGCTAATAATGCTACAATATTACCTATTGGAATAGCTGAAGGAGTGTTTACAAAGATTCTAGGGAAAGTGGTGTCTACTGATTATCTTGTTATTGAATGTGTAGGAAAAGGACAAATCACACTTGGAAGATCCCTACTTAAAATCCTTGGAGCAACAATAGATGTGGAAAAGGGCGTCATGCACTTTGCTTCCCCACCGAACAATCATACATTCCCCAAGTATAAGAACAAAAATAAGAGAGGTAAGGGCAAGAAATTTGGTTTTAATGCTTCTTCATTTGAGAATACTTGATGCTTTTCTTGCTTTTTTATGCCTAACTTAAAGGCGTTAAACAAAAGTACTTATTGGGAGATAACCCAAAAGTTTTAGTTGAGGCTTGGAAGTTATTGCTTCAGTAATAACTTCTCTTTATCCTTTTTATTTGCTTTTTGTGCCAAGAGTAACCTTTAATGAGAGAGAAGTAATGCTTGGGAAAGTTGCTGTCCCAAAACAGGTTTTTGTGCTTTGCTGTAAAAATTCGTGTAAAATCTCTGTATGTCGGTTTGAGCAGTAATATTTGGTGCTTCTGACCCAGGTTGTTATCCAACTTTCGTTAGTTCAACACTTTTCGATTTGAGCAACATAAGGTCTTCGAAAAAATTGGTTTTTACCCGTTGGTCTGTTTTGACAGTGACATGGGAATACCCTACAGGTACTTGAGCTTGGTATATACGACCTAAATACGTAAAGGCCCACGGTGTTGCCAAGGCCCAAATGAAGGACTCGAGTAACCTACGGACTCTCGATTGCTTGAAGAACAAGAAGAAGCTAAAGATAGAAAGTTTGAAGGGGAAAACCCTAACTTGTAACCGACTCGACCTGCTACCCGAGACCTAGCCTAGCTATATAAAGGCTAGGAGGGGGCGGCGAGGAGGACACACGTAACCCTTGTTTCCACAACCCTCGCCAGATTGCATCTGCGTACCTTTGTAATCTTCGATTCCTTCGATAATTCCACGAGCAGACAAGCAGGAGTAGGGACCTCTACGAGGCCTGAACCTGGGTAAATCTTTGAGTCCCCTGTGTGCTTGTTTGCTAGCCGATAGATGTCTTCAGTGCTCTCTCCTTCTCCAAAACCCAAGTCCATAACAATGGGCATTGATGAGTTAAACCCTCGTCAATTGGCACCGTCTGTGGGAATTGGGAGTGCTGATGTTGTGGCTTCTTCGGCCCCATCCACCGCGATCTACAACTCCGCAACAACGGAGATTCGCCAGCTCTTCGGCGCGTTCGACTTCACCGTCCACACGCCAGCCACTCGCCCAGCTTTTGAGTCCGTAGGCGACGGGATCAGCCTGGCAATAGGGAGCTTCCGCTTCCAAGTTGGTCAGATAGGCACCCTTCGTGATGTTCGATCACCGACAACGCCGATTGCTCCAAAGATCATGGTTCCTCCATCGATCGGCACACTCAGTAAGCTCAACGCTCGACAGCGAAAAACACGGTCAGCGACAGCCACGACTCGATCCGGGCGACCGCTGATCAAGACGGAACCTACGGTTCCGGATCTGAGAGTTGTGGGAGCAGCAGCTTCCCCAATCACTTCATGTGAGCCGTCATCAACGCAGGCGACACCTCCGCCAACCGCGACAACACGGGCAATCGCGGTAATGGAACCGATCCGCCAAACAGCGGCAATGGCGGCAACGGAGCTAACGGCGGTAACGGTGGCGATCGCACCAACGCCAACAATGGAGGAGCAGTCGAACCTCCAACCATAATAAACGAGCAAACCGGCGAATGCGTCGTGATCAAGCTCAACGAGCAAGAATGGGCTCGCTGCCGCGAGGCCCTACGAGGCACTCCTCTACCCTTCGGATCTCCGCAAGAACTGCTAATGGGCTACAATTGGCTACTGAAGGAAGAATTCAAGCGCCAAGTGCAAACAATCGCGCAACTCGAGGCGCACAAAAAAGCAGCAGACGAGTCGAGCCTTCGTCGTGCAGGGCTCTCCTCCTACGGAGGATCCTCCTCAAGAGGCAACGAGTACATTACCAAAAAGAGGCAATCTCGGATGGCCCATATCACCGAGCAAGAACGCATAGAAGCTGCAAAGGTCCTCGACTTTAGCTCTATGATAGTCGACACACGGAGCAATGTGGTCCCCAAGACGCCGCAGGCTGCGGTGACAGCGGCCACCATGTACCTCCTTAACAACCAGCCTCCAGCTGGAGATCCCCGAGCCGCCATGCACCGATCTACGATCGCGGGCTTGGGATTAATCGAGGCCTCCCTCGACAAGGAGCCAACACCAGGGCCGAAAAAGGGCAAAGCGCTACCCCTCGCCCTCATCTAGCGACGACAGTCACGATCTGTCTTGACGCCGCCGCTCATGGTGACACGACTGCGACTATGATGCACGCGATGACCTCACGCAGCGCAAGATTGACAAATCAAGGGCGCGACGCACTCGGTCGACTAACTCAGAAGAGGAAGATATGGAGCTCTGCGGCGCCATATGCTTCAGCAGATCCATTAGGCAGAAGCGAATGCCTAAGGGGTTTAAACTCCCGTCGGAGAACCCGAAGTTCAACGGCCTACAGGACCCAAAAATCTGGCTGGAGGACCACATCTCCTCCGTCAGGCTCCACGGAGGCAGTCGAAGCACGACCATGCAATGCTTGCAGCTACAGCTGCAGGGCGCCGCCCGAGCATGGCTCAACAACCTCCCACGCGGATCCATTCACAGCTAAGATGAGCTGGTTTACAGCTTCGTGCGCAATTTCAAGGGCACGTACAAGCGGCCTACATCAATCGAAGAGCTAAGATGCTGCCAGCAACGATCGGGCGAATCGCTACACTCCTACATCCAAAGGTGGTCCATCTTCAAGAACTCCGCAGAGAACATCTCGGAGGATCGCACGATTGATGCATTCAACGGCGGCGTCCGCCGCATAGAGCTCAGGGAGGAGCTGGGCCGCTCGAAGCCCAAGACCATTGATCATTTGATGGAAATTACGAATCGGTGGGCTGATGGAGAAGATTCGGTGAAAAATCGTGTTCACTCAGACGAGGAGGCAGAACTCGAGCGTAGACGCGACCGCCGAGGCAAACACTGTATGCGCATCTACGATGACCGCGACGACATCAACATGGTCGTAGCCGGCTACGCCGACAGACGCGACGACAACCGCAACAGCGGATACCGTAACGATGGATATCGTGACTCCGGGAAGACCACGCAAGTGTGGCAACGCCGCGATTGTGAGGAAGCAACCGCAACATCCAAACTTTCTGGGCCATGTACGGTGCACTTCTACATCGACAAACATGACGGGAAGAAGAAGTCCAGCCACCTCCTCAAGGACTGCCGCGAGTTCCTCAAACTACACGAGGGATTAGCTCGGATGAACCGCAATGCAGTCGAAAGAGGCTACAGAGCCGCCCCAGGCATCGTGGCACATGGCGCTCCGCCACCACCACCTGCAATGCCCCCAAACACAGTTGCACCGGACCAGCACCAGGGAGGCGAACCCTACCCAAGGGCCATGGGTACCATGATGATCCAAAAAGGACGCCCCTCCAATCGGGTGCAGAAGGCCATCACTCGCCAAGTCAACTTGGCCACACACTCGCCACCATCTACCACTGAGTACCTCAGTGGAAGCGAGTCATGCATAACCTTTGACAAACGCTACCACCCGCCTCAAGTACCTCGTCCAGGCCATTGTTCCCTCGTACTCGAGGCGAAAATCGGAGGCTTTGACATGAGCCGCGTCTTCATGGATGGCGGAAGCGGCATCAACCTCATATTTGTGAGTACCTTGCGAGCAATGAGGATCCCTCTAACTTGCCTGGAAGCCTCGGACACAACATTCCACGGCATCGTCCCAGGAAAAGGCGTATATCCCCTGGGCAAAATCAACCTCGATGTCATCTTCGGCACACCGAAGAACTTCCGGCACGAACGCATCGACTTTGAGGTCATCGACTGGCCCTCACAATACCACTGCATCCTCGAACGTGTCGCGTTCGCTAGGTTCATGGCAGTGCCACACTACGCCTACCTGCAGATGAAAATGCCAGGTCCCAATGGTGTCATCACGATCAACGGGAACTTCGAGAGATCTGACAGCTGCGACAGGGAATTCAATAGAATTTCCCAGTCCTTCGGCATGCAGGAAGAACTCACAAGACTGAAAGAGTCAACAGACAACAGTTTGCCCCCCTGAGCCGACCAAGCTCGCCCGATCTCTCCTTCGACTCATCGGTGCACACAAAGAAAGTACATGTCCACCCATCGGATCCCGCCAAGACGGACCTCATCGCCAACAACTTGAGTCCCGCGTAGGAACTCGCGCTCATCAAATTCCTCCGTGAGCACTGGGAAATTTTCGCCTGGTGTCCTGCGGACATGCCAGGAGTTCCCAGGGAATTCGCCGAGCACGCACTCAACGTCAACCCTGACGCAAGGCCAGTCAAGCAAACAATTCGACGATTGTCCGAGCCACGAGCGCAGGCAGTCGGAATGGAGATCAATAGACTCCTCGACGCCAAGTTCATACGCGAGATCAAGGAAAGCACTTGGCTCGCCAACACGGTGCTGGTACCAAAAAAGGACACGGATATTCGGCGGATGTGCATGGACTTCACCTCTCTAAATAAGCACTGCCCAAAGGATCACTTCCTGTTGCCACGCATCGACCAGATCATCGACTCCACCGTGAGATGCGAGCGCCTCTGCTTCCTCGACGCCTACTCAGGCTATAATCATATTCGAATTAAGGAGGAAGACCAAGAGAAAACAGCGTTTACAATGCCCTTTGGTGTGTTCTGTTACAACACAATGCCCTTCGGGCTAAAGAACGCGGGAGCCACCTACCAGCGGTGCATGCAGGCTTGCCTCAAGGAACAGCTGGGTCGCGATATTCAAGTCTATGTCGATGACATAGTAATCAAGACCAAGGAAGAAGCCTCGCTAATCGACGATTTGCACGAAACCTTCGCCAACCTAGACCGCTATCGGATCAAGCTCAATCTGGACAAATACGCCTTTGGCGTACCATCTGGGCAACTACTCGGGTACCTCATCTCCGCGAGGGGAATCGAGGCAAACCCGAAGAAAATAAAAGCCATACTGGCCATGGAGAAGCCGAAAAACATAAGGAGCGTCCAGCAGCTGGCTGGGAGAATCGTGGCCCTCAGTCGATTCATCAGTCAGATGGGTGAAAAGGTGCTGCCCTTCTACCAACTCCTCCGCAAAGCTGAAAAATTCAAGTGGACCAGCGAAGCGCATGAAGCATTCGAAGACCTCAAGCGCCTTCTGTCCACCTCGCCAGTACTAGTGAACCCACGGGAAAGGGAGCCACGGTTGCTATATATCTTCGTCACCAACCAGGTGGTCAGCATAGTGCTCGTCGTCGAGCGAGCCGAGGAAAACAAAGTCCACGGGGTATAACGCCCAGTATACTACCTCAGCGAGGTCCTCATGTCAACAAAACAGTGGTACCCGCACTACCAGAAGCTGGCGTACGGTGTCTTCATGACTGCCCGACGACTACGCCATTACTTCCAGGAACACCCAATCGTGGTGGTCAACCACACCCCGTTGGGGCACATCCTCAATAACCCTGACGCCACGGGACGAGTCGCGCTTTGGGGAATAGAACTGTCTCCACGAGACATCACATACGAAAAGCGCGACGCAATCAAGTCGCAAATTCTCCCTGACTTCCTCATGCACTGGATGGGGAACCAGCTCCCGGACAAACCAGATATGTCCTACCTCTGGACAATGCACTTTGATGGGTCCAAGCGGAAAGACGGAGCAGGTGCAGGTGTCATACTGACATCACCTCAAGGGGACAAGTTGAAGTATATCCTGCGAATGCAGTTCACAGCCTCCAACAACGAAGCTGAATATGAGGCCCTGTTGAATGGGATGAGGATGGCAAAAGCCTGCGGCGCTAAGAGGCTCATCATATACGGTGACTCCAAGTTGGTCGTCAACCAAACAATGCATGAGTGCGACGCACTAAATGACAACATGATCGCATACCGCAACCTCTACGACACAGTCGAAGGAGACTTTGACGGTTGCAAGCTGCGGCACGTAGGTCAAGAAAGCAACGAAGAGGCGGACGCACTCGCCAACATAGGATCTACCTGCGCCCCCATACCACCCGGGGTATTTCTCTAGCGCATATACGAACGCTCCATCAAGCCGAAGGCCGCAAAGAAGAAAACTAGCGCAGCAACGGACTCGGGGGCTACGCCGCCCAATGAGTCACTGGCACTCGATGACTTCGAGCTGGACACAGGACTCGAGGGACCAATGAGCGTCATGATGATTGAGCAATCCTAGACGCAACCGTACATCACGTACCTCCTCAGCAAAAGGCTACCGGATGATCCGACTGATGCACGGCACATCGCGCAGCGATCCAAGGCATTCGCTGTTATCAACGGCGAACTGTACAAACACAGCATCACAGGAGTACTCCAACAATGCGTCTCCACGACCGATGGAAGAGCTGTTCTCCTCGACATCCATGAGAGGACCTGCGGGCACCACGTCGGCAGTCGCGCCCTCGTCGCCAAAGCTCTACAAGTTGGATTCTAATGGCCTACGGCCATGCGCGATGCCAAGGACATCGTCCAGAAATGCAACGCTTGCCAACGATTTGCGGACAAGCCGCACGCACCGGGCGCAGAGCTCCGGCCAATTCCATTGGCCTGTCCCTTCGCGCAATGGGGACTCGACATGGTTGGCAAACTCCCAAGGTCCTCACGAGGAGGCTACATCTACCTCTTGGTCGCAGTCGACAAATTCACCAAGTGGATTGAGGCCATGCCAATGACCAACCAATCAGGACACAACGCACCAAGTTCTTCAATCCATCTTTACCGCTTTGAGTACCGCACAGATCATCACCGACAATGGGACGAACTTCACATCAAAGGAGTTCCAAGAATCTGCGAGAACTGGGAGCAACATCAGCGCCACGGCTCAGAAGACATCCACAGACCAACGGTCAGGTGGAAAAGGCAAACGGGCTCGTCTTCGGTGGCATCAAGAAGCGACTCCTCCGGCCACTCGAACAAGCCACGGGTTGCTGGCCGCATTTAATGCAATTCGTACTGGAGCCCACGACAACTCCAAATAAAGGCTACGGGCTACACGCCATTCTTTATGGTGCACGGAGCCAAGGCAGTGCTACCCACCGAGGTACGGTACAAGGCGCCGTGCGTGGTCGCCATAATAACAAGAGTCATCCTCGAACTTCAAGACTCACGACCTCCTTGACGAAGCAAGAGAAATCGCCATGAAAGATCAACGATTTACCAAAGAACCTCGCGAACTACCACAGAGGGAGGCTACGCCTGCATCCTTCGTCGAAGGCGACCTGGTCCTGCGACTGAAGCAGCAAGGGCATCTCAAGCTCGAGTCCCCCTGGGAAGGACCATACGTGATTACACAAGTAATCCCAGATGGCGCCTATCACCTTCAAGATCTAGAGACAGGAGTCGCATACTCCAACCCTTGGAACGTCACACAGCTGCGACGCTTCTACCCTTAGTCGTTTTACTTTTGCATCGCAAATAAGGCACTCAGCCAAGGCTACTTAGCCACACATTATACCTCGTACTGTCTCACAAATAAATAAAGCTAAGTGCCCCAAAACTCTGTATCTTCCTTTATTTTTCCGCAACTCATCAACTCGGGGGCTACACCACCCTATATACATCTGTTCTACGAACCACAACGCGATATCCTGAGTAGCTGGCACATCAATCGAAACCCTTGACACAACATCAACCTACCGCAACGCACTCGACAGTTGACAAGGGACTGAGATAAGAGCATGGCCAGGCTAACAAAAAGGACTCGCATCGTGCAACGCACTTCATGCTCACAAAGCTCTTTATACATATTTGACAACAAATTATATACAACATTTATACGACCTTTACAACACGGGTACACTTATGTGCAGGATACAAACTAAGCTATTACTGCAGCAAGAGAACGTTGGTCTGTTCCTCAAAGAAGTCGACGATCTCTTCTGTTGGGTGGTCCACAGCTTGGTAGTGCGGCACCATATTCCAGGCAGAACCTGCTGGTGGCGCAGGCGGCCCAGCTGCAATTGCCGCAACATCTACGTCAGGCCTATGTAGTCGCACCAGTGATAGAGCGGCCTTGGCACCAGCCACCAACTGTTGCCTCACGCACTCGCGAACCGCGGTCAGATCTTGAAACTTGGCAAGGAGGGCCAACAAGCTCGATGGAGTAACATCCAGCGGAAACATCGTCCGATAAATGTTCTTCAAGCATGACTGCGACTTCTTCAGAAAGTGCAACACTCGCGACGCACTATCCTGCAGGATCGCCAGCGCAATCGCACGATCATGATCTACCCAGAAGTATCCACTCTCTTGAAGTTGCTCCTGGCTAAGATCATGCATACGAATGGCAATTCTATCCTTCTCATCCTGCGGATGACGCGCGCTGACAACTACACGAAGCAGCAACAGCAGCATAAGTACAGCGCACCATTGCGAGTGACTACAAGGAAAATATAAGAGCAAGCAAACTAACACTTGAATTGGTCGCCCAGCTGCGTCCCCTCGCCAAGCAGATACTACTCGCGGGCAGCGGCTTTCTCCGCCTTCGACTTCCATACATCCGCGTTACCGCGGTACACGGGCAACTCACGCTCCAGCTGCTTCACGCAGTCGTGAAAGCAGAGACAGCTCATCTACCCTGGAGCGCGGCGGTGCCAAAGTATCATCAAGAGGCGGCGAGTCCTGAGTTTCCCTCAAAGGATCACTCGATGTACCCTACCAAAATCCAAGATAGAAACAAATAAGACGACCAAATCAACACAAAGACAAAAGATTCAAGTGCATTCAAGACTAGAAACACTCGCCAGCAGGCATGTTCTTAACAAAGGACATAAACTAGCTAACTATTACAAAGCTACTAAGGAGCGATTGGATTCTTCGACTTAGATGGCTTCGGGGGCTTCATCGAGTCCGTGGCAGTGTCAGATGCCACTGACTTTCCACCAGCCCCTGATGCCGCAGCCTTTGCCGCCTTCTTAGCGCGCTGCAGCTCCTCAGAATACTTCGTGACCGTGTTTATTAGTTGTGGCCCATATTTACCACAGGTAGTCGCGAAAGGAGCAAAGACTACCTGCTGGCCGTCCGCGCTAACAGGCATCGCCTTCGACACAGCGGCAGGATCAATCGCGACTCCGTGGGCCTGCACCATGGCAAGTGACATGGACGCGACAGCCGCGCGGAGTGAGTTCTTGAAGCTGGAGGGAACACCCCCGACGAAAGACTCCACCAGCTCGCCCATGTTCTCGATTAGCTCAGCCTTCGGCATCAGCTCCTCCCGGAGGCGACTGAGAACGCCCTTGGCCTTGGAGAGCGTATCTTGAACGGCAATACTGCAGTCCTCGACTGCCGAAAGCGCGCCCGCCAAAGCATCGTCACGGCGGAGGGCCTGAGGATCGAAGCTCAAACCGCTAGCATCTGCACACAAACCAACACATGAATATCAAACATCAACGCCAACGGCAAAATAACAAACACAGAACAACAATGATATCCAAACAAGGTACCTGAGAGGGCTTTGGCAATCGAGAAAAGCTGTTCTTCGAACAACTGCTCCCTGGATGTAATGGAAGCACGAAGATCCTCTTTGTGCCTTTGCGCCTCGTCACACGCCGCGATTGCCTCATCGCGACCCTTCATAGCCGCGGCGAGAGTTTTCTCCATGGTGGCAGCGTTGCGCAGGAGGGCATTATGTTCACTACACAGCAAAAAAGGTTTGACTATCAGTCGACTATATCAAAGGAGAAGAAGAAGAAGAAGAAGAAGTGCAGGACACTCACTCTCAACCACGCGATGACGCGTCTCCAGCATCGCATGCTGGCGGCCCATCGCAAGCACTTGCTCCGCCAAGTGCGCGGCTTCCCTCACAAGGAGCTACCGCACAGCAAAGGATCAGCAGAAGCAATAGATACCATCGACTGCACCACGAAAAGAGGAAAATCCACACTTACATGATCCTCCAATGACTCCGAAGTTGTCTGTTGTACCATCGTCCGGGCAACCATTCGATGCCCCCTTCATGCGGAGAGCTGGAAGAGTTGTGCCCGGAGTGGGCCGCCAATGGAGGGGAAGGAGCGCGCTCGACCTCTTTCTTGGCCCGTGAGGTCGCGACTCCTGATTCTTTCAAGAACTGGACGTCGCCAGAAGATGACGACGCCTCTTGGCTGCAAGACAAAAATCCACATCAAGAAAGGGCAAACCCAGAGACAAGCCAAACAAGGGTAAATCTAGAGAAGAGCAAACAAATTAGAAAACTTACCAATCAAATTTGTCAAAGTCAAAAGTGGCCTCCCCCGACTCTGACGAGGACTCCTTGGCAATCGCATCTTCTTGCGAGAGGATGGTGCCACGGCGCTCACAGGAATGGCAGGGATCGGCGACTCCACACCAACACCTGCACCTTCCAGAGTCGAAGGAGACGATGCATCAGAATCCTCACTGCACGAACGCTTGCGAGTATCCGGACTACCGGACTCGGGGGCTTCCTCCTCCGCATCATATGGGACGGTCGACTCCGACTTGTCCTCTTCCAAGGCTTCATGAGGGATAATCCCCTCAGGAAGAGGGGGCATACAAGGCGACACCGCCCAATCCTGCATGCAGACAACAAATTTAGCAAAAAGTAAATAAACAGCAGAGAAGCAATCGACAAACTAAGCTACTGCGTAGCACAACTATACCTCAGGAGGAGGGTTAGCAGCATCAAACGGAGGAACAACTAGCTCACTGGGGAGCACATCTTTGACGGTGTACTTGGTGACCAGTCGAATCCTCTTGTCCACCTCACTCACGGACATGCCATCGACAGACACACGAGTGGGATCGTCAGGGCCAGTCCACTGAAACATGGGGTGGACTCTGGCCTGCAGGAGCTGGACGCGACGGTGCTGCCACGTGCAAATGAGGGCGCAGCCTCCCTCCTCTTTGCCAAGGCGACTCTCGAGGTCACAAACACGCTCGTATAGCACATCCGTCTCCGCGGATTCGCCAGGCATGACTACATTTTTCCAGGAGCGCCTCCTATTGCACGGCGTCGCGGGATCGAACGGTGCGAGTCCGAAGTGCTCGTCGCCAACCTTCTCATCGCGGACGTAGAACCACTTGTCCCTCCACCCTTGGACGGACGCTGTGAGCTTGATGTCGAAATAGGTGGCGGATGGCTCGACGTGAATTCCGCAACCACCTACATTGTAGACTAAAGAGCCAGATGCAGATTGGCGCTTCAACTTGAAGAGGCGCTTGAAGAGGCCGAAGTGCGGCTCGATTCCGAGCCAGCACTCACAGTGGGTGATGAAGCAAGAGATGTGGAGGATCGAGTTCGGGGTCAGCTGATGGAGCTGAAGCCCGTAGAAACAAAGGAGGCCCCTAAAAAGGGGTGAAGGGGCAAGGAGAGACCGCGAATGATGAATGCCAAAAACATCACTCGAAAACCAGCGGGAGGAGAAGGAATTGTCTCACCGCTTGACGCGTGTCGGCGATCGCGTTAGAGATAAAGACTGCCTTGACGAAGAAGACGGAGATCTGATGACTTGATGATGGAGGGACGCCACGCGCCATTCGTGACGTGGGTGCCCGTGCCCTTCTTCTTCCCACCGGTGGCAGTGCCGGTGCTCGCAGCGGCGGATCCGCCTTTCTTCTTTGCGGCAGCAGCGGTAGCCACGGAATCGTCCGCGGCACCTCCTTTCTTCTTCCCCATTGCGCGGCGGCGATGCGAACGAAGGAAGTAGCTCGGAAACGAGCGGAGCTGGTCCAGCGTCGTGGAAGAAACAAGCGCAGAGAAAGCAGAGGAGTAGCGGCAATGGCGATGGAAGCAAAGGATGAATGCGAGCAGATGAGAAATTACCGTCGCAGCACTACTACTTAACCCCTGGAAGATGCAATCCAATGGCTCAGAAAAACCCTACTGGACACGTGGCAAACATCGTGCTAGACACATGGAGGAGTGGAAACGCGAACCGTCCATCCACTGCTCCCATTACGTGCGGAAATCGAGGAGGCGCAGTTAAAATAAAGATTACGCACGCCCAGTCAAATCAAAGTCAGAGAGTAGGACCCATCGTCATCACGTCTCAAACTTCGGCCACGCGAGCAACCGAGGTCATGAAATCATCAAGCGACGTCATCAAAGCTACGCAGCGAAGACTTGATTACTTTAGTTCCTTGCTCGAGTCTTCGACTCCACCAAGCACTCGGGTTACTCCTATAGGACCGGTCGCGCACCCTATGATTTTTCTTTCTTCTTCTTTTTCAGGAACATGGATAATCAAAGCAAACCCAACCACTCGAAGCATGGCTTGACTATGAACATGGGTTACTCCCATAGGGAGCGTCGGAAACAAATTCGACTGAAACAAGCAAACAAAAGATGACAGCAGTCGCAAAAAGATTCTTTAGTCCCTGCCTGAGTCTTTGACTCAACCAGGCACTCGGGGGCTACTCCCATAGGGAGCGCTGGTCGCGCACCCTATGATTATTTATACAAAAAACTGTGTGTTGATAACATCCACACTCGAAGCTCATGGCAACACTGCCTCATAATTTTTCCCTACAAAGAGACTGCGTCTCCTGGGTCACCCGAATCGTCTCCGTGATGATAAAATTCAGATGACGCGCTTACAGCGTGAAGGTAAGACCGGAATAAGGCCTGGCAATGCATTAGTTGCGCACTACCAGAAATGTATATGTACCTACAGGTACGATGAACATGCCTTGACGGACGCGTCGAGTGCTCACACCCATATAACTGGAATTCGACTCCTGTAAGACCTCCGCGGCTTGAGTCGAATTACACCAGCACTTTTCCGGATTCGAGTCCGGGGACTCGAGTTCGAGTAGATTGCGTTGTTTCACCCTAAGGTGGTTAACTGATACCAATACTTCGGTTAAATCAGGCACGCACATCAACAATCCCTATGACACAAACAAAGCAGTCGAAATATACTCATTCATTCACTCGAAAGACTTCAAAAAAGTCCCCAGTCGAATCTACGATTCCACTGGACACTCGGGGGCTACTGACATGGGTATACCCTACATGTACTTGAGCTTGGTATATACGACCTAAATACGTAAAGGCCCACGGTGTCGCCAAGGCCCAAATGAAGGACTCGAGTAACCTACGGACTCTCGATTGCTTGAAGAACAAGAAGAAGCTAAAGATCGAAAGTTTGAAGGGGAAAACCCTAACTTGTAACCGACTCGACCTGCTACCCGAGACCTAGCCTACCTATATAAAGGCTAGGAGGGGCGGCGAGGAGGACACATGCAACCCTAGTTTCCACAACCCTCGCTAGATTGCATCTGCGCACCATTATAATCTTCGATTCCTTCGATAATTCCACGAGCAGACAAGCAGGAGTAGGGACCTCTACGAGGCCTGAACCTGGGTAAATCTTTGAGTCCCCTGTGTGCTTGTTTGCTAGCCGATAGATGTCTCCAGTGCTCCCTCCTTCTCCAAAACCCAAGTCCATAACAATGGGCATTGATGAGTTAAACCCTCGTCAGACAAATTTCTGCCATTATTTGTATTTGCTTCTTGTTGATTCCTTTTTGGGTTCATTTTGGGGAATTGAGCTTTTTGAGGGAAGTGCTACATGATGATCCACAAGTATAGGGGGTGTATCACAGTATTTTTGATAAGTAAGAGTGTCGAACCCAACGAGGAGCAGAAGGTGCTGGCTAGTGGTATGGATCAGGAATTCTCTGCAAATACTTAGCAAACAGATTTTTAGGGGTTTTTGATAAAGCAAGTAAATAAAGTACGAGTAAATAAAAGACAGCATGAATAAATGCAGCAAGTGGCCCAATCCTTTATGCAGCAAAGGACAAGCCGGTTGTATTACTTAAGATGACCAAACGTTCTTGAGGACACATGGGTAGACTTGCAAGTGCTTTCGCTTCATATAGTTGATTAATCTTCTTTAACTTGCTAAGTGTTGTGTGGGTGAACCTGTGCTAATGTACCGACCTTCCTAGGACTAATACATACTTGTGATTATACCCCTTGCAAACATCCGTAAGTACAAGAAAGTAATTAAGGTAGAAACCTAACCACAGCTTTAAACTCTAAGACCCTTACGTCCCTTGTGCAATGGTTTCCTAACGGGGTTCAGTTTCACTCGCAACCCCTACGATTAGTAGCCAAATACACAATACATTCCTCTAGGCCCATATAGGTGAAGTGTCATGTAGTCGACGTTCACATGACACCACTAGAAGAAGTACACCACAACTTAAATACCAAACTATTGAATCTTTCTCAACACAATTTCACTACTAACAGCATGACTTCTCCTATGTCCTCAAGATCAAAAAGAACTACTCACAAGAAATCATATGGATCATGATCAGAGATGGAATAATGATGTATAACAATCTGAACATAAACAATAATTCAATGGTTCACTCAATAGCATCAACTACAAAGAGTAATCAACACCGGGAAAGTTTCCCCTATGAACTATGCCAGATTCAACCCAATTGTTACATCAATATGGAGATGGTGATGAGGGTGCTGATGGTGGTGATGATGATGATCCCGATGAAGTCCAGCTTGATGGTGGTTTTGAATGCGACGATCTCCCCTCTCCGGGAAGGAATTCCCCCAGCAGAAATCTGTCTGCCGGAGAGATCTTTCTCTCTTAGTGTTTTCTGCCCCGCAGATGCGGTGGAATCTTTCTGTGGTCGCTCCCCGAGTCTTAGGGTTTCGGGAGGAATATATACGCCAGAGGGGAGAGCCAAAGGTGGGCCAGGGCAGCCACACCACCTGGTGGCACGGCCTAGGGTGGAGCGCGCCAGGGGGTGGTGTGGGCCCCCTGTAGCCCATCTCCACTCCCTCTTCTGGCTTCCTTCGTCTTCTAGAAAAATAGGATTTTCCGTATATTTTCCTGGATTTTCTGATCTTCGCGAATTTTGCCTCCAAACAGCACCTTTTCCATCAAAATCCTGACTGCAGCGGTCCATGCTCCAAAAGTCATCAACCATGCAAAAACAGATGAAATAACATAAGTATCATCTCTTAGTATGAAATATATCAATGAATAACAGTAAATTATGATACAAAATAGTGATGCAAAATGGACGTATCAACTCCCCCCAAGCTTAGACTTTGCTTGTCCCTGCTTAAACCGAGCTCAATAAACATGGCCTCAGGTTTATGGAGTGAAGAGTCGATAAAAGAATACAGACAAGAGGCATCACATTCATCAATACATAGATCATAATAGAAGACAACTACCTATTATATAACTTAACTTGCAATGAGTAAAGGAAACACAATAAAGATACATAAAGTGAATCATAATTGGTAGTGGCAAACTTAGCTCTTGGTCGAAGAATAGTTGATAATTTGCTGGAGTTCACAAATAACTAGTTTTTCAATGACAGCTTTCAAAGTAGTAATCACCAAGATAAGAGCAATGTGCAAAATAAGGAACATACGAAACATGATTGAATAAATCATCATATGAATGAATGAAACACAACAACTCAAAATACTTGCTGAGATAGAAGGGAATAGGTTTACCGACTCAACTAAAAAGTAAAAGAAAGGCCCTTCGCAGAGGGAAGCAGGGATTGCAAGTTTCATAAAGAGCTCCCAAAAATTATGATACTTATTAGCTTTCAACTCTCATTGCCCCTATCATAGGCATCTTTAGGTGATTAAGGTTAAAGTGATCAAATATGAGGATATGCTTGACAAGTTGTAAATTGAGAATCTCATGTCCCTTGAATACGAGGGCCGCTCCTCATGCTACTCAAGTTTAGTCAGCGGTAAGTTCTTGTCATCGTAAGCACATGTGTATCATAGAGAACCGCCAATAGGTACCCCTTGCCCGATGATATGGAAGAATCCCCATATCAAAATGACAAAGCAAGCAGACAACAAGCATCTCAACAATCTTCTTATTTACCATGGGAATATAGTGCTTTTTTCTCTCTTTCCTCTTTTCATAATATCTCTTTTTTTCTTTTTCTCGATCTCTATCTCTTTTTTTATAAGAAGAATGCTTCATAGATGCTCGTTATGGTTACGCTGTAGGTTTCCACCATGTTAGCATGGATTAGACCAGCGGCCCAGGCGTTTCTCTAACACACATGCATAACTCCATGGACTTACAAGCTCCCCTTTCATTTCACAATCATTTACATCCATAGACAAAAGAACATGATATCAACTAGGTACAAAGTACCAGGTAATGTTGAAAGCGCTCCCCATGACAAAGATGGTTCTACTAATTCACAACTTACAAAGCGCAAGCATATACGCAACATAGGTGAGCACAATGGTTCAAGTTTATTAAGTGCAAGAAAGTAAAGTGTGCCATCAAGTTCGTGAGAGCTTTAATCACTAATTTTCGCATAACAAGTTTAATTTGGAAGGTAGATAAAACAAGAATTTAGAAGAAATAGATAAAACAAGAATTTACTTGGTATCACTTTATCCTTTAATTAATGATGTTTTTGTTGGGTCCGCAGCATAGAAAACAAAAAAATTCCTACGGTGTGAACTACACGCCAAGATCTATCTACTAGGTACAAAGCAACGGGTGGACATACATCCAACGAAAACTTACCCTCGTAGACAACGAGCTTTGTTAACGAGTAGGAACTCGTGGTTGATGTAGTCGTACACTTGCCGATCTCAAGATCGCGATGAAGTCCAGCAGTCCGCCCAAAGACGTCCATCGATCCAGCTCCAAAGACCACCAAGTCCAAGACTGCAAAGGAGCGTGCATCCGTGATCGCACACACGCCCTGCACTCCGACAACCTCCATCCTCGCCTCCAAAGAAAGCAGAAGCAAGAACTCCTTTCTAGATAAAGCCACCGGGAACATGTATCTCGCTAATCCGAGACCATGGGGGAATAATACTAGAGGGGGAGAGAGATCCTTCACAAGGAGGTGTGAGTGAGAAGTGAGGAGGGGGTGGCCTTTTATAGGAGGAGGGGGTGCCCCTCCTTCATGGCTGGCGCATGGAGGGGGTGACCTTCACCTCCTCCATTCATGTGGTGGTAACCTCCACATTAAAATGCCCTTCACATTCTCTTTTAAAGTTTCTTTTAAATGCATTAAATTTCTCCAAATTTAATGCTCTCTCATTTAATAAAACTCTTTTATTATTTTTATTCAGAATTTTGTTAATTACTTTAATTAACAAACATTCACATAAAACCCCCTGCAACATTTCAATATTACATGCAGAACCAATTTCAGCATATTCACCCGAAACAGTTTCGGTGTCTATTGAAATAATTCCAGCGCTTTCTTAAATCTTTATCTGAAACATATTTGCTCCAAATGGTGTCGGTATCCCTTAAGTGTGTCACCCTACGGTTCGCGAATAATGCATACATGATCGAGACCCCTCTCCGATCAATAATCAGCAGGGACTGAGATCCATCGACTCCTACACATTCAACGATGACTTCTGTGATCGTGAGAACCTTTAACGCTAGTAACTAAATCGCTTTGTCCCGTGATATATTACATGTCCGAGATTCGATCATCGGTATCTCCATACCTAGTTTGATCTCGTTACCGACATGCACTCTTTTCTCGTTCCCGTGATATAACATTCTAGTGATCATATCACTTGCTTGCAAGCTATTTCAATGTGATATCATCGAGAGGGCCCAGAGTATATCTATCCGTCATCGGGATGGACAAATCCCACTCTTGATCCATGAGCCTCAACATAACACCTTTGTAGCACTGAACCCACCTTTATAGTCACCCTGTTACGGTGTGACGTTTGATGTTATCAAGATACTCTTCCGGTGTTAGCAATTAACATGATATCATGGTCTAAGGATAAAGATTACTTCGTATGATATTATAGCAATATAAACATAATGACTTCAATCGTAATGTTATACTTCGGATGAATATTCATCACATCATTCCAACAATGGTGTGACCTTGTTATTAACAACATCCAATGTCCATGATCAGGAAACCTTGATCATCTTGTTAATCAACAAGCAAGTCTATAAGAGAGGCATAACTAGGAACCCTTTTTGTTTATTAAACACACATGTATTGATGTTTCCGATCAATACAATTCTAGCATGTAAAATAAACATTTATCATAAACATGGAATAAGATAATAACCAATTTATTATTGCCTCTGCATATTCCCTTCACTCCCACCGCACTAGAGTCAATAATCTAGTTTGAAAAACTTTATGATTTAACACCTATGGCTTTCGGTGTAGCATATACGCTATTGCTAGTGGTTAACATAATCTCCGGATCCGACAGCCAGTCCGTGTGTATTTGCATGTCTCTGCTCACGCATCACTCATTCTCAAATGAGATGGCATTGTATAGATTTGGTCCTTTGGTGAGACCTTTAGTTCGCTCGCTCAAAATACGTTGATATTATTGTCACAATATATCTTCCTAGTATTATCCCACTTTGAACCACACCTAGTTTGATAACAAACTACTTAACACAAATGCCCTCCTTTGCTGCTACTATAGCAGTCATATACTTAGCCTTTTGTTGTAGTATCCGTCACAATGTCTCAACTTTGGAACTCATCCAAATCCATCATGGAACATCCTTTCCATTACATTGTGCCACCCATAGTCTAAATTGAGATAAATTTAATTTGTATCTTTTGACAAAACTAGTATCAATGTAACACTTTACAATGAACTACCTTTAACTATTTGTCACTTATACATTATATATTCTTAGTTCTTCCAAAGCTCATAAGAATATCTTTACTATTGTCCAATGATCATCTTATGAATCATTCTGGTATATGCTCATAACATTTAGAGCATAGGACATTCTGGATATATACATATCATGGTATAATCGATCAAAATCTTCATGTGATTTTACTCACAAAGTGTTGAAACACTTGAATTTTGATACAATCCTTTCCATGCAGCAAGAACCTTTCTTGTTGTTTCCATATTGAACCCTTTCAATATCTCATATATATATGTCTGGCACAACCATATTAGCGCCTTAATCTATCCATATAGATATTGATGCCTAATATTCCGGGTTTGCCCAAGTCTTTCATCAAAATCTTATTTTAATGAAATTCTTAACTTGTGTCAATACAAGATACATCATTTCCAATCAACAATATGTCCTCTACATAATGTATTAGAAATATGTCTCAGCGCTCCCACTTAATTTCTTGCAAATGCAAGCATCTTCATCATCTCCGATGATGTTAAACTCTTTTAACAGTTTCATTATGGTGAAGATTCCAACTCCGCTATGCTTACTTCAACTATTGAAGTTTACATGCCCTTTTAGCACCCTTTGAATTAACAAAACCCTTCGGACCATGTCATGTACATGTCCTAGGTTACCATTCTATTAGAAGAACCTTGTTTTGTTTATTCAAATACCATATACCAAATTATATGTAGTGGTTGCTACATTAATCCGTCAAGACTATATATCGCTATGAAAGATCAAATCTTGTCATAGTCAACTCCTTGAACATTGTCGTAAACTTCTTTCCGACATGTCGACTACTTCATAGGTGTTAAACATCCATGTCTTATTTATTTATAGATCCAAACACGACCGATAGGCTTCACGCCTTTCCGGAGGGTCTTCCAAGTTCAGAAACTTGTTTTCTCGTGTATGGATACTATCAAGGATTCTATGACTTCTAGTCATTTTATGGAGTCAGGGCCCATCATCGCTTCTTTGCATGTAGTCGGTTTATCATTGTCAAAACAATAACGACTTGCTTATAAAATCTTACTATTTGATTCTTACCGACCCACACGGTTCTATATGAACTCTAGTCTCCGAGATCACACCTTTTGTAATCACGAGAGCCATGAGCATTGTGGCTGCTACCGGGACACTTTCCGGCGCTGCGCTACTTAGCACATATAGCTAAGGTTCAACAACCTTATCAAAGTTCTATTGTCCTCCCACTTAACTTTTCACGAAAAATTCCTTCTCAAGAAACTTGACGTTCCAAGTAACAAACTCTTTTGTCCTCGGTGTTATGGAGAAATTCCCAACAAATTCTTTGGGATAACCTACAAAGACGTGCTTATCCGATTTTGGTTGTAAACATTTTACTTATGCATAGCATACCAAAATTTAAGAAAAGACAATTCGGGTTTTATCCCAAACCATAACTCATATGGTGTCATTTCAATGGATCACGATGGTGCTCTTTTCAGTGTAAAAGCGGTAGTCTCTAAAGCTTCAATCCTTAAAACATAATGGCAGTTTTATAAATGACACCCTTGATCTTACCATGTCAAACATGGTTTGATTTTATCTCTCGAATATGCCATACTTCTATGGTTTATCAGGAAACACAAATCATGGAACAATTCCTCAAGTCTTAGGTGTTTTTGCTAAACATGTAACTCAAATATCTTCCTTTATGATCGAATCATAAACTCTTTATTTTCTTGTTACAATGATTTTCCACTTCATCTTGAAAGTCTTTGAACAATTTTCAAATGTTTCATACTTCTTCCTTATTAAGTAAATATATAGATATATTCACTCGAATTTTCGGAGAAAGCATATGAAGCAAAAAAGATCCATCGCATATGGCTACACATAATGGACTATGCACATCAGCATGCACAATTTCCAATAAGCTAGTCATCCGTTCCTCTCTAGCCTATGGACGGAGTTTCAATTATCTCGAGGAAAGTCTCACATGCGTCAATTGATCAAAATCAAAGGCTCCAAAAAATCCATCAACATGGAGTTTCTTCATGTTTTCTTTCAAATATAATTTAAACAGTGATGTCACTTCATAAGTGATCTTTCAATCATTTGTCTTGCGACATTTTAGCAATAGTGTTTATGGATGTGATTTCTCCAACTAGACTTGTAAAAGTTCATCCATCCTTTATGGAATACGGTAATTATTTGAACAACCATTGTTCTCATGATACCGGAACAAAATAACAATTATTTAAACAAATCTTGAAGGCTTGGTTTGATGACAACGAAAAACACAATAACACTTTATTTGTTTTCGATGAACATCATCACTCATTCTCTTGCTGGTTACTTAGGCCATTGTAGTTCATGAATTGCATTGTCCTGTATGACACTTCATACCAACCAATTCGGTATCCAATACCGGTATCCAATACCTAAGAACCACATTGTTTAACAAGCAAGGAATATAGCCATAACATGTATATCTTCTATATACCTAAGTTGGACATCTGCAACCTTTTATTTTCTGCCAAATATTTTATAGATTCTCTTTCAGCAATTCCTTTTCTTTTAAAAGAATCCATCAACATCAATAGTGGTGTCATCAACATGACACAAGGTACAAAGCGTATATAGTCAAATACTAATACCTTTGGACTTGCACTTTGAAGTGGATCACCATCATCAAATGTTTGGTGTTCTTTCAAAAATCCATTCTTTAGTAATCTATTAGTGTAGTAAACATTTTACTTACATCTTCTATTCATCCTTATCATGACAACTTTCATGATCAAGCTACTATAGCCTATAAGGAAGAATCGCGAGTATAATATCAGTTCCCAAAACCTTTTTGGTAGATTGGGATGAGTAGCATCTCCATCCTTCACAAATTCTCATACAATATGAGAACATGTATTTTGCTAAATTATACTCTATCATAATGCAACCAAAAACATTGTTTCAGATATCACAATATCTTTCACACATGATGGTTTCTGAAACAATTTCCAGCTCCAATATAATCTTGATATTAAAGCAACTTTTTGAATATCAATAATCATGGAGGCAAACATGATACTTTAGATACTAACATTGGAATTCTTACTCTTGATATAATACTACTTATTAAACTTCATGGAGTACATAGAGTTTGCTGAAAGTTTGCAATAGGACTTATAAACTTTAAATTGACATTCAAAACAATACGATACCAGTTCGTAAAGTAAATATCCAGAATTCTATAGTTCTATTATCTCAAATAAAAACTAAGCATAAGGTAGAAAACGAATGCCAATCACTACAACAAACTATGCAAATTCACTTTGATTTAATTTATGACAAATTTGGTTCGACTAATCCAAATTAGAAATGAACTCCCACTCAAAAACGACATCCCTCGTGCCTTTTTGGTGATTACATGAACCAAATCCACTACACCAAGTCCGATCATCACCTGAGTTGATGTAGCTTCAAAGGCGAGCATCTATATGGGCATCATATCAACTATATGACTCATGCTTAACCTTTCGGTCCGTGTTCCGAGGCCATGTCTGTACATGCTAGGATCTCCAAGTAAGAACCTTAGTACTCGCATGTGTAAAACTGTCTTACACCCGTTTGTATGAAAGCGTAGAGTCGAGTACACCCGATCATCATGTGATGTCTCGAAATACGATCCATAAAACGATACATACTTAAGGAAGAACACATTTTTATCTTGATATCTAAAAGAGGGATCATCTTACAATGCTAAAGAAAGCGCCCAACTAGCAGTATAAGATTCTAACATCTAATGTATAAAGTGAGATGATATGGTCCATGCATTTGATCTCTATCACTTGCACCGTGGTATGATCTCTATCATTCCTTTGTGTGTAAGGCCAAGGTCTATGGAACTTACACGTTGAGTGTGTTGTAAGAGTATCTATCATACATCTACTTACAACAATACCATATCAATACACTAGCCCAAAGAACGATCTAAACTAGACGCCTAATTTATCAATTGCAAGTTTTACGTGGCTTAGGATTTCGGAGATAGAACCGTTTACCTACGAACATGAACCACAACGAGGATAACTAAGTTATTAGCAACTCGTTGTAAATCAGATATTGACTATAGTAGGAGAGACAGACACCAGCCACTTATGCAAAACAAGTTGCATGTCGTATGGAACCGTCTCATGTACGATGACATGTAAGGTTGGTACGGGCCGCTTCATCCCACTATGCCACCAATATCCAAAATACATAGAAGATGCAATAACATGATCATCATCGCCCACATATCAACATATGTGTACTACCTGTGCTAAGCACCTACACAGATAGATCTCGATACCACTTTGGGTCCGCAAGATAGAAAACAAAAATTTCCTACGGTGAACTACACGCCAAGATCTATCTACTAGTTACAAAGCAACGGGTGGACATACATCCAACGAGAACTTATCCTCGAGACAACGAGCTTTGTTAACAGTAGGAACTCGTGGTTGATGTATTCAGACACTTGCCAATCTCAAGATCGTGATGAAGTCTAGCAGGTCCGCCCAAAGACGCCCATCGATCCAGCTCCAAGACCACCAAGTCCAGCACCGCAGGAGCGGTGCATCCGTGATCGCACACACGTCCGCACCCGACAACCTCCGCCCTCGCTCCAGCAAAGCAGCGAAGCAAAGAACTCCTTTCCAGATAAAGCCACCGGGAACATGTATCTCGCTAATCCGAGACCATGGGGGAATAATACTAGAGGGGGAGAGAGATCCTTCACAAGGAGGTGTGAGTGATAAGTGAGGAGGGGGTGGCCTTTTATAGGAGGAGGGGGTGCCCTCCTTCATGGCGCATGGAGGGGTGACCTTCACCTCCTCCATTCATGTGGTGGTAACCCCTCCACATTAAAATGCCCCTTCACATTCTCTTTTAAAGTCTCCACTTTAAATGCATTAAATTTCTCTAAATTTAATGCTCTCTCATTTAATAAAACTCTTTTATTATTTTTATTCAGAATTTTGTTAATTACTTTAATTAACAAACATTCACATAAAACCCCCTGCAACATTTCAATATTACATGAAGAACCAATTTTAGCATTTTCACCCGAAACAGTTTCGGTGTCTATTGAAATAATTCCAGCGCTTTCTTAAATCTTTATCTGAAACATATTTGCTCCAAATGGTGTCGGTATCCCTTAAGTGTGTCACCCTACAGTTCGCGAATAATGCAGACATGATCGATACCCCTCTCCGATCGATAATCGCCAATGGACACGAGATCCGCATCGACTCCTACACATTCAACGGTGACTTCTATGATCGTGAGAACCTTTAACGCTAGTAACTAAATCTCTTTGTCCCGTGATATATTACATGTCCGAGATTCGATCATCGGTATCTCCATACCTAGTTTGATCTCGTTATCGACATGCACTCTTTTCTCGTTCCCGTGATATAACATTCTAGTGATCACATCACTTGCTTGCAAGCTATTTCAATGTGATATCACCGAGAGGTCCCAGAGTATATCTATCCGTCATCGGGATGGACAAATCCCACTCTTGATCCATGAGCCTCAACATAACACCTTCGTAGCACTGAACCCACCTTTATAGTCACCCTGTTACGGTGTGATGTTTGATGTTATCAAGATACTCTTTCGGTGTTAGCAATTAACATGATCTCATGGTCTAAGGATAAAGATTACTTCGTATGATATTATAGCAATATAAACATAATGACTTTGATCGTAATGCTATACTTCGGATGAATGTTCATCACATCATTCCATCAATGGTGTGACCTTGTTATTAACAACATCCAATGTCCATGATCAGGAAACCTTGATCATCTTGTTAATCAACAAGCTAGTCTATAAGAGAGGCATAACTAGGAACCCTTTTTGTTTATTAAACACACATGTATTGATGTTTCCGATCAATACAATTCTAGCATGTAAAATAAACATTTATCATAAACATGGAATAAGATAATAACCACTTTATTATTGCCTCTCGGGCATATTCCCTTCTGTTTTGTCGCTTTGCATGATTATGGCCATTATTGCTCTCTTAGTTGGTCGCTCCCAGTCTTTTGCTAGCCTCCATAACCAAGTATGAGTGTCACTCATGCATCCAACTCCAAATAAAACCAAGTTATTCCAAAGAGTCCACCATACCTACCTATTAGCACTTGCTATTCCAAGTATATTCATGTTTTTATCTATCTTTCGAATTAAACTTGTTATGTGAAAATTAGTGATTAAAGCTCTCACGAACTTAATGGCACACTTTACGTTTCTTGCCCCTAATAAACTTGAACCATTGTGTCATATATGTTGTATATGATTGCACTTATACATTGGGGATTAGCAGAACCATGCTGTCATGGGGAACGCTTTCAACATTGCACTTGTACATTGTGCCCAGTTGATATCATGATCTTTTGTCTATGGATGTCGTCGGTGTGAAATGAAAGAGGAGCTTGTAAGTCCATGGAGTTATGTATGTGTGTTAGAGAAACGCCTGGGCCACTGGTCTAATCCATGCCTAATCATGGTGGAAACCTGCAGCGCAACCGTAATGAGCAATCTATGAAGCATTCTTCTTATAAAAAAAGAGATAGAGATTGAGAAAAAGAGAAAAAAAAGATGAGAAAAGAGGAAAGAGAGAAAAAAAGCACCATTTTCCCATGGTAAATAAGAAGATTGCTGAGATTCTTATTGTCTGCTTGCCTTGTGATTTTGATATGGGGATTCTTCCGTATCATCGGGCAAGGGGTACCCTGTTGGCGGTTCTCTATGATACACATGTACTTACTATGACAAGAACTTACCGGTAACTAAACTTGAGTAGCATGAGGAGCGGCCCTCGTATTCAAGGGACATGAGATTGCCAACTTATACTTTGTCAAGCATAGACTCCATAGTTTGTTCACTTTAACCTTAATCACTTCAAGATTCTTATGATAGGGGCAATGAGAGCTGAAAGCTAATAAGTACCATAATTTTTGGAAGCTCTTTATGAGACTTGAATCTCTGCTTCCTTCTATGAAGGCCTTTCTTTTACTTTTATGTTGAGTCTCCATCTTCTATCTTTATGCACCTATTGAGAGAGCATAGTGGCCATTCTTAGTTTAATGTGCATTGTCCCAAGACTTGTTGATTGATGCATAACTTTGATATTGTTTGTTCTTAAACTATTTGTATCTAGTCACCCTTATGAACTTTGAAGGTGTCCTATGCATTTATGTTTTGCTACAGTATGAGGGACAAGATGAATGCCACTATGCTATGTTTTCTTTATGTGAAACAAACAAACATCTTGCAAAGCATTGTTATTCATGAATCTTTTGCTTGTGCCTATTCATGTTACAACATAGTTGCTATGTCTTATTGTTAGAACTATAGTTTTCATGCTATGTTAAAGTACTATGATCCCAGCTATCAATGTTTTATAAATACTTTGATCTAGTTTATGATGGTGCATGTCACCTCAAAAATTATTCTTTCTTTTTATAACTTACCTACTCGAGGACGAGCACGAGTTAAGCTTGGGGATGTTGATACGTTGCTAATGTATCTATAATTTTTGATGTTCCATACTTGTTTTATATCTACTTTCTTATGTTTTGTCCACACTTTGGAGTATTTTTATCTACTTTCTTGGACTAACCTATTAACAAGATGCCATAGTGCCAGCTGCCTGTTTTCTGTTGTTTTTGGTTCCAGGAAAGTCAGAAAATGAATATTCTCGGAATTGGACGGGACAAAAGCCAAAGTCAATGTTTCACCGATGGGGACACGGAGCCATTAGACGAGACGGAGAGGGGCCAGCCACACCACCTGGCCGTGCGGCCAGGCCTGGCCCGCGCTAGGGGTGGTGTGGCCGCCTAGGGCACCCCCTCGGCCTCCCCTTCCGCCTATATATCGCCTCTGATACAGAAATCCTAAGTACCCGATCAAAATTCCATGAAAGAGTCTGTAGCCACCGCCATCTCCATCCCTAGACCGGGAGGGATCTGAAGCTCTTCCCGGAACCCTGCCGGAGGGGAGAATTCACCCTGGAGGCCTTCTTCATCACCATGCCTGCCTCCGGTGTGATGCGTGAGTAGTTCATCCTTGGACTACAGGTCCATGTAGTAGCTAGATGGTTGGTTCTTCTCCTTTGTACTACCATGTTTAGATCTTGTGAGCTCCGTTCATGATCAAGATCATCTATTTGTAATCATACATGTTGTGTTTGCGGGGATCCGATGGATATTGAGATGCTATTTCAGATTGATTATTGATTCTATCATGTCTTTGTTATTTGTGATCTTGCATGCTCTCCGTCGTTAGTAGCTATCTTGGCCGAGTAGATGCTAGCAACTCCAAGAGGGAGTATTTATGCTCGATAGTGGGTTCATGCCTCCAGGAATCTAGGGAAGTGACAGAAATCTCTAAGGTACTAGATGTGCTGGTTCTACTAGGGAGAAAACAGCAATCCTTTGTTCATAGAACAATCATATTGTTTACTTTACACATAATGCTTAATGCAATTATCTGTTGCTTGCAACTTAATACTGGAGGGGGGTCGGATGATAACCTGAAGGTGGATTATTAGTCATAGATGCAGTTGGATTACGGTCTATGTATAATGTTATAATGTCCAATCTAATCTCATAAAAGTCGCCCCGCTGTAATTTGTTCACCCAACATGTCATCTGTCTTAAGGAGAATCACCACTAGTGAACTATGGACCCCGGTCCTTTCTTTTACTATCAATCTACAATCTATTTACTATTTTCTCTTTACTTTCTGCAAGCAATTACTATCTTCTACACAATACGTTTAATTCTTTATTTTCAGCAAAACCGGTGAGATTGACAACCTCACTGTAAGTTGGGGCAAAGTTCTGTGGTTGTGTTGTGTAGGATTCCAAGTTGGAAACAACACCTTGGAGATGTTTCCTTACTCCTACTGGTTCAATAACCTTGGTTTCATAACTGAGGAAAAACTTGCTGCTGTGCTCATCATACCTTCCTCTTGGGGTTCCCCAACGAGCTCGATATATTTTGGGCCATCAGGTACCCCTATATAGAGAATAGTTTTCCTAGGAAAAATGTTAGGGGGATAGGATCGGTACGGGCAACCAATTCAGCTCACACAAATGATTAAATCTCGATTTGGATTTTTCACATATCGAACCAGTACCGTACGGAGAGGAGAGAGAGGAGGCGACGACAAAAAACCATCTAGGGTTCCTTTCCTTCGCCCACGATGCTACCGGTCTGTCCCGTCTCTAGTGGCGGACCATGGCCGGCGGGAGGTCTCTGTATTTTGTTTAGACTGTTTCAGTGTCTTTTTTAGGATATTGAACGACGGCTATGTCCTGAAGTCAGAATAAAGTCCTCCCGCCCTGTCCTCGCTTTGGTGGTGCGCCTAGAATCGGCAGAGGGCATGTGGAGTGTGTGTCCGATGGATCTCTTGGGATCCGGTCATTTTTCGCTTTCTTTGATGTGTTTTGAGGTCCGTCTCTTCCTATCTACGTTCGTCATCTTCGGCGATGGTTGCTGCTCTAGTGCGCTAGTTCTTTGGGGCCTTAGCACGACAACTTCCTATCCATTTACTACAACAAGCTCTACTATGATAATGTTTTCCCGGCTCCGGTGATGGAGGGGCGAGGACGGTGGCACGCCTTCGGCTCGTGCCAGTGTTTGTAGTCGTCGCTAGGTGGTCCAATGACCTTTCTTGTGAAAATTCCACCGATCTATTAATAATCATCAACAACAGTATAAAGAGGCCTAAAAGTAATAAAAATTACAATTAGGTCATTGGACCACCTAGCGACAACTACATATACTAGCATGAGCCAAAGGCGCGCCGTCGTCCTCGCCCTCCATCACCGGAGCCGGGCAAACCTTGTCGTAGTTGAGCTTGTTGTAGTAGATAGACGGAAAGTCGTTGTGCTAAGGCCCCGTAAGACCAGCGCACCAGAGCAACAACCATTGCCGAAGATGACAATCGTAGATCGGAAGAGACTGATCTCAAACCACACCGTTGAATATGGAAAACGATCAGATCCAAAGAGATCCCTCGGACACACGACTCCGTGTGCCCTCCGTCGGCGCTATACGCACCACCGGAGAGAGGGTAGGGCGGGGGGACCTTATTCTGACTTCGGGACGTAGCCGCCGCCTCAACATCCCGAAGAAGACACTAAAAAAGGCTAAATAAAAACGAAAAGCCTCCTGCCGACGAGAGGCTATGGTTCGACACACCTCTAAGGCCCTAAGGCCACCGGAGGCGGAGCTGACCGGTGGCGTTGCCGGCGAGGGGACGGAACCCTAGATGGGTTTAGCTGGTTGCTTCTGAATCGCCTGGCGGCTGCTTGCCTATGTACTCCAGTGATCTATTTGTAATTTTTATTACTTTTAGAATTTTTATACTATTATTGATAATTATTAATAGATTGATGGAATTTCGCAAAGAAAAATCCAGATTTGGATATACATGACGAACAGAGAGAGATACGGAATGTTGGAGTACTAATTCTCGTGTTCTCGGGCTCGTTTTAGCATGTTAGAGTTTTAATTAACTCGTAAAATGTTGGAGTACTATTCATTTTTTTTAGTTCCGGGTTTCCTGGAGCCGAGGAGCCAAAACGACGCAGTCTCCTCCCTCCCTCTCGCATCGATCGACTGCTGGTCTCATGCCAAATTTAGAGTTCCAACGGCTCCAACTTTAGGATCCCACACAATTCGACCGCCTCCCCTTGCGGACCACCGCAAGAACACGAGACGTTCTTCCTGAACCCTCTCGCCACCGCCCCTCGCACCCTCACCCCCGACTATAAATTCCCAAGAACACATCCTCCTTCCTCACCCACAACCAGAGCTCGCCAATAATCAATCCACCGCAACCAACACAAATAAACCCACTACCTCCGCGTAACCTTCCCAAGCATCATCAATGGCGGCTTCAAGGAGCAACGAGCTGCGCATGACCCTGCTGGGCCTGGCCCTTCTGGGCATGCTGCTGCTGAGCCACACCGCGGCGCCCGTGGAGGCCGCCGTCGCCCAGGGCGAGGACAGCTTCACCGTGAACAGCGCCGGCGGGCGTTCGCTCAGCAGCTTCAGCATGAACACCGCCGAGAACGACAACAAAGGCAAGAAACCCGACGGCACCGGCGACTTCTGATCCGATCGATCGACCGCCGTCGAGCACTACTACTAATAAATAATAATCGCTTTGATTAGCACACGCACGCATGCATGCGTGGCCGTGTGGCTCGTGCGGCGGCGTGCGGATCGCTGCTCCCAGACGCGCACGCACGCACGCTAGCTCCCTGCTGCATGCCGAGCTGGTTCTATTGTTAAAGTTCCGTGTGCGTTGTTTAGTTGGATGCGTAGGTGTAGGTTGTGCTCCTGCACCCATCCAGCAGTGTGTTGTTCTTCAGTGTAAGGCCCGTTCGTCTGTTTTGTACGTGGCCGTATGAATTATTATTATTATCAATCTACTACATATTGTTTACACCATTGGATGCAAGTTTCTGTGTGATTTGATTCTTTCATTCTGTTTTGCTCGAATTTTGTTGATCACTAACTTGCCCACCGGTTCCTGCTCTCGCACCACCGTTTGGTTTCAGAAATCAACCCTTGTAATGTCAGTGAGTTAGGAGTACATTGTACTAATTTTGTGTCCTGCAGTAGACCCTTGTAATGTCACTTACTCCATATCCCACTCTTGAAGTAATCCCGCCATCCGAGTATATGATTAGCAAGCGGGACTTCAGAACACATGGAAGAGTTTGGATGCCGTGATCGTGCTGAATCTTACACCAAATAAGAACACATAAATATGTGATATAAGTTGTTCGTTTCCATGGCTGCAACTGTATAAATGTACCGTACTAACATTTCTTCGAGAATTAGATGCTTCACATTTGTTCCTGCACTTCCACCGTGCGTTTGCAATGTTTGTGCATGATGCATATCACGGAAAATGCTCATATAACTTGTGAAATATCATCATAGATAACTGAAATGGCCCGCCAGTAAAGTTCTTTATGTTCATATTTAACAAAAATAATGACCGTGTGTTTCACCCAGTCGAACTAACACATTATGGACTCACCAGTGTCAGGTTCTTGATAAAATATATGAATATGTGAATATTTTACAAAACAATATGAGAGAAAATGTTGCAAATAAATGACATAAACTGAAATAATAAAGGCTAGAAAACAAAGCAAAAGCAAGAAAATGGAAAAACATAACGTAAGTGTTTTTAAAGAATAAAGTTAAAGATAAAACTAAAGAAAACATATTCCAACCTTAGGTGTCTAGCCCCAATTGGCTCGAGGAGTTATGTGTCCTTATTTATTGCACCGAGCAAAATTAAATAGCATGTCGCTTGAAGACGCCCCCCCTAACTCTTTTAATTCGAGGCACGGTTTAGCTTTATCGATAAAGTATTTAACGAGTACGAAGAACGTGGATTCTAATACTACTAGAAGTTACATTAAGTATGCATCGTCTTCAACCATTGCTTTTACACGGAACACTTGGACATGGTCATGGTTTGCTCCAAGCATACTTTTCTTTTTTTTTGGAGCAACCGTCAGGAGCTCTGGCTATTCATTAAGGAGAGAAGAGGTGATCCCGTTTATAAGGGAAACCGGATCAAAAACCATACATAATTTGAATCCCCCGACATGCCGACTACTCCCAAAGCCTGAAACAACAATACAACAAGAGCATAGAACCTAACACCCACAACTAGCCACATTTGCGACAATTCCACACGTAGGTAGTATCAACTACATCCATCATGTAATCTCAACCGCCTTCTTCTTGGCATCGATCTTTCTACCTTTTGCCTTTTTTACCTTCTCCATATTCTTCACTAGACAACCAAGCATCATGATGGAGCAGGGCGATAGCGGGGTCTTAAACTTGTCAGTGAAGGCGGCAAGGGTGTTGTCATCGAACTCCGCGCTCTCTTTCAGGAGGCCCAAAACATATGCAAGCAACTTCTGAGTTGTAGATGTGCTGCAAGCATTGATCGCATCCTTCTGCTTCTGCTTCTTCTTCTCGATGCGATCACTCCAACGAGGCGTAGTGGCCACCTCTTTAGGAGCACGGGATTGCCTAGGGGCCGGCTTATCAAGGATAGGTGGAGGCACCGGCCGAAAAACCAAAGACAAGAAGGCATTGCACTTGTCGGTGTAGAATCCCTCGGGTCAACTTGAATGGCCTCCACAGCTGTGATTGTAGAAGAGACGACACTGGCAGCAGGGATCTCCTCCAAAGGCTGCACCAACTTTTTTAAAGCCAAATTGGCTAAAAAGTCGCAAAGCTTAGTGGAGTCGGCCACCTCAGGATCAACAACAAATGTCTCCAGCTCCAAGGAAGAGGTAGCCAAGACATCGACCACATCATCATGTTCCTCAACTTCAGACATTTCAAACCTTGTGGGCTCAAGCGAATGAGAATTTAGAGCTTCAGCAAAAAACTTAGCTAGCCCCATGCCTTCGACTTCAGCAAGGAGGGATGCATCCTTGACTATAAATGCATCCGGCATCAAAGGCGAAGGACTAGAGCAACCCACATTCTTGCTGATCACCTCATCAGATGGATCATTGTCTGACCCCAAATGAGCACCAATAGAAGGCAAACGGAAGGCATCGGAGCTAGCAAGAGATGAACCACAGGCACGATGGACCAGCGAGTAAGGCCCGAAGAACCCCGGGAGCTCGACATCCCTCGGCCTAGAATCTGGAGCTTGAACAGGGGCGCAACCAAAACCCCCAGTAGGAGCCATGTCCGCACGCTCCCAAGCATGCGCTAACCAGAATTTGATAGCCACAGCCTCGTCCCGCAAGGGCCGAGTTACCTCTTCGATGCAATCCGCAACAAGCTGAAGGAGCTCCGTACGCAAGGAAGCGAACTATGCCAGCAAGGTGGAGTCTGTAACGACGCTGACAAGGGCCTCCTTGCCAACTCCAGGAGGCGAGGAAGGAAACACCAAAGCACACGACGATGATTGGCGCACAACCTCGACCTAGCTCTGCGACTATGCAGAATGAGGATGACCAACAGGCGGAGAGCGACTTTGTGGGCTAGGAGAGCAAGCAGCTAGAGAGTGATGGCGACAATGACGCTCCCGGTAGCCTGGACGACGACAACGGATGTATCAGAAGGGCTCCCGACATGTGCCGACTTGGTAGTCGCGCTCGAGGCAGCAGAAGCATCGCCCTCCTGCCCACCTCTTGAAGGCCAGACTACGCTCCATGGCCTCCCCCTTGGAGAAGGAGGCGGAACATCTCGTCCAAAGCGATGCCCTGAACCCACATGCTGTCAGCCCCCCTCCTCGCTCAGGCTCATCGCAGAAGCAGGGGGCACACGGGGCATTCGCGGTGGCAACGAATCCGCAGCAGGCACTTGAAGGCTTCACAAGCACCCAAGGAGCAGCCGCTGCGTGGTGGAGAAGACCGTCGGCTTGAAGGGAGATGGCGCGAGGGAGCTTGTGCAGGCGACGGCGGATGAAGGAAGGCAGGAGGTGCGGTGACCTTCAAGGCAGGATCAGCTCGAGCACGGCGACCGCTGCAGAGCCCAGCTTGCGGGGGAGGGAGGCGAGGCGACAAGGGCACCGGGGCGGCCTCAGCGAGCCCGACCGAGGAGGTGGAGGAGCTCGAGGGGCAGTAGAAATCGCATCGCTGATGGCTAGTCACCGGGAAAGAGGAGCCAGCAGCCACGTCTTCATAGATGGCGACGCCGTACTGCAGTAGGGACGGAAAAAGACTAGGGAGAGGAACCCTGATTTGGACGGCGCAGAGGCAGGGAGACCGGAGTGAAGGGTTCGTAGCATAGAAAACAAAAAAAATCCTACGATGGGAACTATACGTCAAGATCTATTTACTAGATACAAGAAACGGGTGGATATACATCCATGGAGAACTTACCCTCGAAGACAACAAAGTTTTGTTAACGAGTAAGGACTCGTGGATGATGTAGTTGTACGCTTGCCGATCTCAAGATCGTGTGGAAGTCCTAGCGCCACAAACCAGCAGCGCATCCGCACTCGTACACACGTTTGGGCTACCGAACAACCTCTGCCTCCTCGCTCCAGCGATGCAGCGGAAGCAGCAACTCCTTCTAGATAAAATGTCACGGAGAACATGTATCTCGCTAATCCGAGACCATGGGGGAATAATTCTAGAGGGGGAGAGAGATCCTTCACGAGGAGGTGTGAGGAAGAAGGGTGAGAGGGGTGGCCTTTTATAGGAGGAGGGGGGTACCCCTCCCCATGGTCGGAGCCTCATGGGGGTGACCCCTCACCTCCCCTATTCATGTGGTGGTAACCCCCTCCACATAAAAGTGTCCATTAACATTCCTCTTTAAAGTCTTTACTTTAAATGCATTAAATTTCCCCAAATTTAATGCTCTCTCATTTAATAAAACTCTTTTATTTATTTTATTCAGAATTTTGTTAATTACTTTAATTAACAAACATTCACATAAACCCCCTGCAACATTTCAATATTAAATGCAGAACCAATTACAGCAATTTCACCCGAAACAGTTTCGGTCTCAATTGAAATAATTCCAGCACTTTGCAATTCATTCGTCTGAAACATATTTGCTCCAAATGGTGTTGGTGTCCCTTAAGTATGTCTCCCTACGGTTAGGACTAATGCAGACATGATCGAGACCCCTCCCAGATCAATAATCAAAAGCGGGACCTGGAGATCCATACTTACTCCTACACATTCTACGATGACTTCTGTGATCGTGAGAACCTTTAACTCTAAGTAACTAAATCCCTTTGTCTCGCGATATATTACATGTCCAAGATTCGATCATCGATATCTCCATACCTAGTTTGTTCTCGTTACCGACATGTACTCTTTTCTCGTTCCCGTGATATAACATTCTAGTGATCTTATCACTTTCTTGCAAGCTAACCAATGTGATATCACCGAGAGGGCCCAGAGTATATCTATCCGTCATCGGGAAGGACAAATCCTACTCTTGATCCATCAGCCTCTACATAACACTTTCGTAGTACTGAACCCACCTTTATAATCACCCTTTCACGGTGTGATGGTTGATGTTATCAAGATACACTTCCAGTGTTAGTGATTAACATGATATCATGGTCTAAGGACTAGGATTACCTTGTTAGATGTTATAGCAATATAAACACAATGACTTTGATCGTAATGCTATACTTCGGATGAATGTTCATCACATCATTCCACTAATGTTGTGACCTTGTTATTAACAACATCCAATGTCCATAATCAGGAAACCTTGATCATCTTGTTAATCAACGAGCTAGTTTATAAGAGAGGCATAACTATGAACTTTCCTTTTGTTTATTAAACACACATGTATTAACGTTTTTAAATTAATACAATTATAGCATGCAAAATAAACATCTATCATATACTTGGAATATGTATAATAACAACTTTATTATTGCCTCTCAGGGCATATTCCCTTCAGTCTCCCACTTGCACTAGAGACAATAATCTAGTTACATGGTGATAAATCAAACACCCATGGAGTTCTGGTGTTGATCATGTTTTGCTCTAGGGAGATTTTTAGTCAACGGATCTGTTACATTGAGATCCGTATGTACTTTACAAATCTTTATATCTCCATCCTTGACATGCTCACGGATGGAGTGAAATCGGCGCTTAATATGCTTGGAATTTGTGGCATCCCGCTAAAACCACTACTAGAAAATCGCTTGTTGTTTGTAGTTTGTGCATCATCATGACATCATCATGCATATTTTGTTTCAATTTTGACCACAAACTATTTTGCTAAAAATCTATTTTCATTTTACTAAAATATCCTTGTGGTTTTATTAAATCCGTTTCATTCTTTTTATTTTTAAACTAAAACAAAATAATATTTTCGGTCTGTTATGTGACCATAAACTGTTTTGTTATTTTACTAAAAATAAAATTAGGCTAAAGACCCATCTAAAGTTTTAACCCAAAACTAGTCTTATCTACTCTACTTTGGATTATATAAATATCCCAATCCCCTTCTTTCTCACGAACACTTTCCCCAAACCTGGCTAGATGTAGATCTGAAAAATCTCCCAAAAATCGCCTCTTCGCTGACCGCCGGCGCATTCATTCCTCCGGATGATCTGTTCTTCTTCGCTTCAATATGGTGCAGAGCTGTGTATGTGAGCATCCTTGGATCCCATCCATCGACCTTTGCCTTTTCTTGGTTCCCGTGAGCAGCAGGAAACATCAAATCGCTCCACAATACACGCCACAAGCCAGCTCCAATCAATTTGCGTCGCCGCCACCTGCTATCGCATTGGTCCACGCGCACGTATCCAAGCACCAGCACCTCACGCCACCATCGGTCGCGCACGCATGCGCCTCTGCCGCCGACAGCTCCTTGGCCCGTGCGTGCCGTACGCGCGTGTACCATCTCCCGCCATGCCCCTGCACGTATGTGTAGTGAGCGATGGCCCCGCTTGTCCCTTCGATCTAGGCAGAAGCCAGCCACCGCAAGCTCTGGCCTTCAGATTCGCGCGCACGGATGTCACCTGAAACAGACCAGCTCTTAGATCCCGCTGCCGACCGCTGGCTGTCACTCCCTTGTTTCCAAGCAGCACCGAACTCCTGAGGTATTTGTTTGCCATCGTCTCAGATGTTCATTGCCCCGCTAAATTATGTGGGGTCATGTCTGTTTGATAAAATTCTCTAACAGGATGTTTGGTCTCATTTTTACTTTACCTGGCGTTCTGACTCACTGCCCTTCCACAGGTTTATCTGTTCGTCAAGATCAGAACTAGTTCGACACACACGCCGCCACCGCGGTCTCTCCTATAAGATCTATTTCTCGGTCGCCACCACTTCGAAGATTTCTGCTTCTTCCTCTACAATCCGAAGACCGTCTTTCCACCCATCCGATCCGATCGGTGAGACCCTGACCATATCCATGTTTTTTTATAAATACAATATATATTGTCGTATTAAATCCAGTCATGCTTGCATACTTGTGGTATTGTGGGTTGGGATAAATAGCAATTCACTTAAATTAAATATAGAGTGTATATGTGGGATATTTTATCTTATCTCGACTCCATTTAAATTTGTGTAGTGAACTGATGCCATGTTTTGTCTTGTTAATACAACATTCAAACTACAGGGTTGCTAAACAACATAAACCATATAATTAATTGTTGGGACGCCGGTTCCGCTTAATATTGTCTAGTTGCACTGCATCTTTGCCATGCCATGCATCATATCATAATCATGTCGGATCTTCTGTAGTAGTATTAAATAGTGCATCTGGTGTTTCTTCTAGTGCTTTGGTTCTTCGCGGATTAGGCCGTTGAGTTGATGCGAGTATCGACAAGTTCTCCGGATATGAAACTTCGGCAATGTTTTCCAGGCGAGCATCTCTCCCCCTTTACCTATTTTTGCATTTATAGTCTTTATGTCCTCCTGTTGATCTATTGCTATCCGTGTCGCGATGCTTTAGTTTCCGTGGACCAGTTTTATCCCGTGCAGCCTTTATATTGCCATGGACACCTCCTAATACATGTTGTTTGCTAGATAGCTGGCCTTGCGAGTCGTAGTTGCGTGCTCAGGTGCGATCCCGTGATGTCAAGTACCACAGTTGTTGGAATGCTGGCAGATGTTTATGGTGGAGATGGTCATGACTTTAAATACAACTATTAAAATGCTAGATATAACTAATGTAGAGGCATCGGTGGGCAATAGATGTTATTTGGTTCTTCCACGCTCACTTGTATCCCGTAGGACCCCGAGTACTTGATACCTGTTCGTTGACTATTCGCACTATCCACATCCGGAAGGCCTTATGGACCCCCCTGAGCCAGAGCTTGATTCATTTCTATTTCTTGGGGCCACAAACGAGTTTGGGGTTTTATTACTATCATGTACTTATGCCATGCTTTACTGATTTATTTAAGATTGTGCGTGGAGCACCTGTACTGTTTTGGATCGCGCCACGTTTTCGCGGCATCGATAAGCCCAGTCACACTTTCGGGTTCCCAGTCGTTTACAGCCGTCGTCGCAAACCCTGGGTCCATTCCGGAGCCGGCCAACTTCGTTGCGGGTAGCTTAGTGGGGTGGCCCCCTGAAATATTTTATGAATCCTATGATCGCTTTGTCGTGAAAGCCTCGTTGGGTTTTGAGTTGGTTTTTCCGAGGTTGATCGAGTGTGTGTTGCTATTTGTGCACCCCTGCAGGGTAAAACTTTCTGAAAGCCGTGTCCGCGGTTATGGACGACTTGGAGCACAGTATCTCGACCATAGACAAGCATAACTAAAGTAGTGCTATAAACTTGACTTAATATGTGACTAGTAATCAGATGCAACTATAACGGAATGGATATTAAAAATGCCAACAATTGGTGGATCTAGGTGGTTTTGTTATATCTGCCTAGTAAGTATTGCAACTCCAATGGAATGTGATAAAAGTGCCAACAACTGCTGGGTTTTGGGATTCCTCAGGACAATTATATCTGACTAGTAAATGTTCCAACTACAGCTGAACGGTAATTAAAATTGCCCACTACTTATGCTATCAGGATGACTCATGCTATCTATATCTGACTAGTAAGTGCTGCAACTATAATAGAATGAATAAAATTGCCAACTGTGTGAGTTCCTTGGTCCGACTTCCTTGTTTGGTCTCGAGGGGGAAATACCAGGATGGGTATGTTTGGTGTTAGCTTCAGGTAGGATCCGAATAGGTCTTTCTTACCCCTCTCTAATAGCCGCCAGTGATACCGAGTCTCTATAGGTTGTTTAGTGATGTTGCGCTGCCGCTACAGTCCACCATACCTATGTAGGTGAGAGCCGCCGAATTTTAGCCTCGCTGTGTACTGGCCTCAGTACTGACGCTCCTCTTTTTCCTTTGCCCTTTGTCGGCACCCCTTTTGTTTTAGCAGGTTTGAGATCGTCGTCGTTAGCAGGGTTACCCTTCCGGCTTGGCCTGGGCAGGGTTATGGACGCCATTGGTTATTCTTCAGGGCTCTTAGCCCCATTTGCATCTTGTCCGTAGTCATACGCTCTATTGTTTGCAAGGTGATTTGGATCTTTGTATTGTATATCTGTATTCTTGACTCATGGAGTCGCTGTTGTATATATATCTGTTTCGTGGGTTCCATCGTGGACTAATGTGTAATGGTATTACTTCGTTCTCCACCCGCACGAAAGTGCCTGGTGGGTGTCCTTGAATCATTTCTATGCGGGTTTGGCAGGAAGCGCTAAAACTTGCATAGGGCCGATTCGAAGGTGTTACAGAATTCTTGTGAGACCTTGGTTCCTTTGTGTTGGCTATGGCTCCATTGTTCTCACAATAGATCACCATTGGATCCAACACACTAGGAACCACACCCAGTTCGGTAATGAACTCCTTCATCCAAACTATTTCCTGTGCTGCTTCTGAAGCAGCAATATATTCCACCTCCGTTGTTAACCTTGTTACCACGGGTTGTTTGGAGCTCCTCCAACTAACTGCTGCTCCATTCATGAGAAATACATATCCGGATTGAGACTTAGAGTCATATGGACCAGTGTCAAAGCTAGCATCGACATAACAATTAGCGACCAGCTCTTCTTCACCTTTGTATACAAGAAACATTTCATTAGTTCTTCTCAAGTACTTAAGGATATTCTTGACCGCTATCCAATGTTCCAAACCATGATCAGATTGGTACCTACTAGTCAAACTAATAGCGTGTGCCACATCCGGTCTCGTACATAGCATGGCGTACATTATAGAGCCTATGGCTGAAGCATAGGGGATCTTATCCATTATTTCTCTTTCTTCCGCCGTAGCCGGACTTTGAGTCTTACTCAATGTCTTGCCTTGCAACATAGGTAAGAACCCCTTCTTACTTTCATCCATTTTAAACTTCTTAAAATATTATCAAGGTATGTACTTTGCGATAGCCCTATTAGGCGTCTCAATCTATCTCTATAGATCTTTATGCCTAATATATATGACGCTTCACCAAGGTATTTCATAGAAATTTGCTGTTTAGGTAACTTTTAACACTGTTTAAAAGATATATATCATTTCCAATCAGTAATATATCATCCACATATAATATCAGAAATGTCATATTGCTCCCACTCACTTTCTTGTAAATACAAGCCTCTCCATAAGTTTGGACAAATCCAAACTCTTTGATCACCTCATCAAAGTGGAGATTCCAACTCCGTGATGCTTGCTTCAGTCCATAGATGGATCGATGAAGCTTGCACACCTTGTTAGCATCCTTAGGATCGACAAAACCCTTTGGTTGTATAATATACAACTCTTCTTCAATATTACCATTGAGGAACGCAGTTTTGACATCCATCTGCCATATTTCATAATTGAAATATGCAGCAATTGCTAACATAATCCTAACTGATTTTAGCATCGCTACGGGAGAGAATGTCTCATCATAGTCAACTCCTCGAATTTGTCAAAACCCTTTTGCGACAAGTCGAGCTTTATAGACGGTTACATTACCATCAGCATCAGTTTTTTTTTGAAAATCCATTTATCCTCAACGGCCTTTCGGTCGTGAGGTAAGTCCACCAAGGTCCAAACCTGGTTTTCGTGCATGGATTCCATCTCGTATTTCATGGCTTCTAGCCATTTCTTGGAATCCAGGCTCATCATCGCTTCTTCATACGTCGCAGGGTCATCTATTTCATCAACCATGAAATTTACAACAGGATTCCCGTACAGTTTAGGAGCTGCACGTGTCCTGCTTAACCTGCGAGGTTCAGTAGTGTCCTCTTTCGGAGTTTCATGATCATTATCATTAGTCCTTTCTTCATTTGGTGAAGTCAACTCCGGAACGACTTCCGGTGCTGCGCCACTCGCCATTTCATGAAGAGAAGGTTCAATAACCTCTTCGAGTTCTACCTTTCGACTACTCACACCTTTCACGAGAAACTCTTTCTCTAGAAAGGATCCATTCTTGGCAACGAAAACCTTGCCCTCGGATCTGGGATGGAAGGAATACCCAATTGTTTATTTAGGGTATCCTATGAAGACGCATTTTTCCGCTTTGGGTTCGAGTTTATCCGGTTGAAGTTTCTTCACATAAACATCGCATCCCCAAACTTTAAGAAATGACAGCTTAGGTTTGTTTCCAAACCATAATTCATACGGTGTCGTTTCAACAGATTTAGACGGTGCCCGATTTAAAGTGAATGCAGCTGTTTCTAGTGCATAACCCCAAAATGATAGTGGCAAGTCAGTCAGAGACATCATAGATCGAACCATATCCAATAGAGTATGATTACGACATTCTGACACACCATTACGTTGTGGTGTTCCGGCAGGTGTTAGTTGTGAAACTATTCCACACTCTTTTATGTGTGTGCTAAACTCGTAACTAAGATACTATCCTCCAAGGTCGGACCGTAGAAATTTGATCTTTCTATTATGAAGATTTTCTACTTCATTCTGAAATTCCTTGAACTTTTCAAAGGTTTCAGACTTATGTTTCATAAAATAGATATACCCATATCTACTCAAATCATCCATGAAAGTAACAAAATAACAATATCCACCTCGCGCCGACACACTCATTGGACTACATACATCAGTATGTATGATTTCCAATAAATCTGTCGCCCGTTCCATTGAACCAGAAAACGGCGTTCTAGTCATCTTGCCCATAAGGCATGGCTCACATGTATCAAATGATTCAAAATCAAGTGATTCCAAAAGTCCATCAGAATGGAGTTTCTTCATGCGTTTAACACCAATATGACCTAAACGGCAGTGCCACATATATGCAGACATATCGTTACCTAGTTTAATTCTTTTAGCATTAACATTATGAATATGTGTAACACGATTATCGAGATCTAATAGAAATAAACCATTCATCACAGGTGCATGACCATAAAAGATATCAATCATATAAATCAAACAACCATTCTTTTCGGATTTAAATGAATAACCACATCGCATCAAACAAGATCCGGATATAATGTTCATGCTCAGTGCATTATTCAAGTTTATAACTAATCCCGATGGTAGGTGGAGAGGCAGCGTTCCAACAGCGATCACATCAACTCTTGATCCATTGCCGACACGCATCTTGACCTCACCCCTTGCTAGCGGTCGCTTGTTCCGCAGCCCCTGATTCGAGTTACATATATTAGCAATTGATCCAGTATCAAATACCCAGGTGCTACTGCGAGTACTAGTCAAGTACACATCAATAACATGTATATCATATATACCTTTGTTTGCCTTGCCGGCCTTTTTGTCTACCAAGTACTTGGGGCAGTTGCGCTTCAATGGCCAGTCCCCTGGCAATAGTAGCACTTGGTATCAGACTTAGGGCCAGCCCGACATTTCTTTTCAGGCGCAGCAACAGATTTGCCGCCCTTCTTTCCCTTCTATTTACCCTTCTTGTCTTTCTTGAAACCGGTGGTTCTATTGACCATCAACACTTGATGTTCTTTCCTAATCTCCACTTCTACAATCTTAAGCATTGATAGAAGCTCAGGGAGAGTCTTCTTCATGCCTTGCATGTTATATTTCATCACAAAGCTCTTATAGCTAGGTGGCAGAGATTGGAGAACACGATGTATGCCTAAGTAAATGGGAATCGTTATTCCCAAGGACACAAGCTTATCGGCGTACTAATGGCTCGGTGTTGATGTAGAGCTCGTTGGGAACCCCAAGAGGAAGGTATGATGAGCATAGCAGCAAGTTTCCCTTAGTTATGAAACCAAGGTTTAATCAAACCAGTAGGAGCAAGGAAACACCCCAAAGGTGTTGCTAGCCGAGCCTTGGCAGGGGGCACTACCGGTGCTAGTAGTAACGTGGAGACCTGCACAACACAACCACAGAACTCTGTCCCAACTTGTGATGAGGTTGTCAATCTCACCGTGTTTTGCTGAAAACAAAGGATTAAACGTATCAAATGGAAGGAAGTAATAGTTTGCAGAAAGTAAACACAAAGCAGTAAACCATTTATAGATTGTATGTAAAAGACAAGGACCGGGATCCATAGTTCACTAGAGGTGGCTCTCCTTAAGATAGATAACATGCTGGGTGAACAAATTACAGCAGGGCAATTGACAAAACATCGAGAAAGCAATACATGCATATACTAATCATCTTGACTCCTTTGAGACTTGATTGGGCATTACAACATTATACATAGACCGTCATCCAACTGCATCTATGACTAATAATCCACCTTCAGGTTATCATCCGAACCCCCTCCATCATTAAGTTGCAAGCAACAGATTATTGCTTTACGAATTGCGTGTAAAGTAAACAATATGATTGTTCTTTGAACAAAGGATTGTTGTTTTCTCCCTAGTAGCAATAGCACATCTAGTACCTTAGAGATTTCTGTCACTTCCCTAGATTACCAGAGGCATGAACCCACTATCGAGCATAAATACTAACTCTTAGAGTTGCTAGCATCTACTTGGCCAAGATACATACTAACAACAGAAAGCATGCAAGATCACAAATAACAAATACATGATAGAATCAATAATCAATCTGAAATAGCATCTCAACATCCATCGGATCCCCGCAAACACAACATGTATGATTACAAATATATGATCTTGATCATGAACGGAGCTCACAAGATCTAGACATGAAAGCACAAAGGAGGAGAATCAGCCATCTAGCTACTACATGGATCCGTAGTCCAAGGATGAACTACTCACTCATCACACCGTAGGCTTGCATGGTGATGAAGAAGGCCTCTAGGGTGAATTCCCCTCTCCGGCAGGGTGCCGGGAAGAGCTTGAGATCCCTCCCGATCTAGGGATGGAGATGATGGCGGCTACAGACTCTTTCGTGGATTTTTGATCGGGTACTTAGGGTTTTCGTCCCAAGGGCATCTTATAGGCGGAAGGAGAGGCCGAGGGGGTGCTGGGGTCGGCCAGACCACCCCCTGGCGCAGGCCAGGCCTGGCCGCACGGCCAGGTGGTGTGGCCAACCCCCAGCCCTTCTCTGTCTCGTATTCTGGCATCTGATGACTTCCGGAAAAATAGGCACTTTGGCTTTTGTCCCGTCCAATTCCAAGAATATTCATTTTCTGACTTTCCTGGAACTAAAAATAGTAGAAAACAGGCAGGGGCACTGTGGCTCTTGTTAATAGGTTAGTCCAAGAAATCATATGAAAATTACTCCAAAGTGTGGATAAAACCAAGCATGGAACATCAAAAATTATAGATACATTTGCAATGTATCAACATCCCCAAGCTTAACTCCTGCTCGTCCTCGAGTAGGTAAGTGATAAAAAGAAAGAATAATTTTTGAGGTGACATGCACCATCAAAGACTTGATCAAAGTATTTGTAGAACATCCAAAGCTGGGATCATAGTACTTCAATCATAACATGAAAGACAAAGTTCTAGCAATAAGACAAAGAAAATATGATGCAACATGAAAAGGCACAAACAAAAGATTCATGAATAACAATGGTTTACAAGATGTTTGTTTGTTTCTCATAAAGAAAACATAGCATAATAGTATTCAGCTTGTCCCTCATAGAGTAGCAAATATAAATGCATAGGACACCTTCAAAGTTCATAAGAGTGACTAGATACAAATAGTTTAAAACAAGCAATATCAAGTTATGCATCAATAAACTAGTCTTGGGACAATGCACATAGAACTAATAATGGCCACTATGCTCTCAAAGTAAGTGCATAAAGGTAGAAGGTGGAGACTCAATGTAATGGTGGAAGAAAGGCCTTCATGGAAGGAAGCAGGGATTCAAGTCTCATAAAGAGCTTCCAAAAATTATGGTACTTATAGCTTTCAGCTCTCATTGCCCCTATCATAAGCATCTTGAAGTGATTAAGGTTAAAGTGAACAAACTATGGTGTACATGCTTGACGAAGTATAAGTTAGGAATATCATGTCCCTTGTATACGAGGGCCTCTCCTCATGCTACTCAAGTTTAGTCACCGGTAAGTTCTTGTCATCGTAAGTACATGTGTATCATAGAGAATCGCCAACGGGTTACCCCTTGCCCGATGATACGGAAGAATCCCCATATCAAAATGACAAGGCAAGCAGACAACAAGCATCTCAGCAATCTTCTTATTTACCATGGGAATATGGTGCTTTTTTCTCTCTTTCCTCTTTTCATAATCTCTTTTTTTTTTCTCTTTTTTCTCAATATATGACTCTTTTTTATAAGAAGAATGCTTCATAGACAGCTCATTATGGTTACGCTGCAGGTTTCCACCATGTCCGCATGGATTAGACCAAAGGCCGAGGCGTTTCTATAACACATATACATAACTCCATGGACTTACAAGCTCCCCTTTCATTTCACACCGACGACATCCATAAACAAAATAGCATGATATCAACTAGGTACAAGTACCAAGTGCAATGTTGAAAGCGTTCCCCATGACAGCATGGTTCTACTAATCCCCAACAAATAAGTGCAAGCATATACAACATAGACAACACAATGGTTCAAGTTGTTGGGTCCGCAACATAGAAAACAAAAAAATTCCTACGATGAGAACTACACGCCAAGATCTATCTACTAGATACAGAGCAAATAGGTGGACATACATCCATGGAGAACTTACCCTCGAAGACAACAAGCTTTGTTAACAAGTAGGAACTCGTGGTTGATGCAGTCGTACACTTGCCGATCTCAAGATCGTGAGGAAGTCCGAGCGCCACAACTCAGCAGCGCATCCGCACTCGCACACACGTTCAAGCCACCGGACAACCTCCACCTCCTCGCTCCAGCGATCCGAAGGAAGCACAACTCCTTCCGCATTTAAATGCCACGAGAACATGTATCTCGCTAATCCGAGACCATGGGGAATAATTCTAGAGGAGAGAGATCCTTCACAAGGAGGTGTGTGGATGAAGGAGGAATGGGTGGCCTTTTATAGGAGGAGGGGTGCCCCTCTCTCCATGGCAGTGCATGGGGGTGACCCTCACCTCCCCATTCATGTGGTGGTAACCCCTCCACATTAAAATGCCTCTTCACATTCCCTTTTAAAGTCTCCACTTTAAATGCATTAAATTTCTCCAAATTTAATGCTCTCTCATTTAATAAAACTCTTTTTATTAAATTTATTCATAATTTTGTTAATTAATTTAATTAACAAACATTCACATATAGCCCCTTGCAATATTTCAATATCACATGCGTAACCACCTTCGCAATTTCACCAAACAATTTCCGGTTTCTATTGAAACAATTCCTGCGCTTTGCAATTCTTTCGTCAAAACATATGTGCTCCAAAAGGTGTCCGTAACTCTTAAGTGTGCCACCCTACGGTTCGCGAATAATGCGACATGATCGAGACCCTTCTCCGATCAATAATCAGCAAGGACACGGAGATCCGTCTTGACTCCTACACATTCAACGATGACTCTGTGATCGTGAGAACCTTTAACGCTTGTAACTAAATCCCTTTGTCTCTCGATATATTACATGTCCGAGATTCGATCATCGGTATCTCCATACCTAGTTTGATCTCGTTACCGACATGCACTCTTTTCTCGTTCCCGTGATATAACATTCTAGTGATCACATCACTTGCTTGCAAGCTATCCTAATGTGATATCACCGAGAGGGCCCAGAGTATATCTATCATCATCCGGATTGACAAATTCCACTCTTGATCCATGAGCCTCAACATAACACCTTCGTATGCTTTGAACCCATCTTTATAGTCACCTGTTACGGTGTGACGTTTGATGTTATCAAGATACTCTTCCGTGTTAGCAATTATCATGATATCTTGGTCTAAGGATAAAGATTACTTCGTATGATGTTATAGCAATATAAACATATTGACTTGATCGTAATGCTATACTTCGGATGAATGTTCATCACATCATTTCACAAATGATGTGACCTTGTTATTAACAACATCCAATGTCCATGATCAGGAAACCTTGATCATCTTGTTAATCAACAAGCTAGTCTATAAGGGAGGCATGACTAGGAACCCTTTTTGTTTATTAAACACACATGTATCGATGTTTCCTATCAATACAATTATAGCATGCAAAATAAACATCTATCATATACAAGGAATACATAATAACAACTTTATTATTGCCTCTCAGGGCATATTTCCTTCAGTCTCCCACTTGCACTAGAGACAATAATCTAGTTTATATAGTGATAAATCTAACACCCATGGAGTTCTGGTGTTGATCATGTTTTGCCCTAGGGAGTACTTTAGTCAACGGATCTACTACATTCAGGTCCGTGTGTACTTTACAAATCTTTATATCTCCATCCTTGACATGCTCGCGGATGGAGTGAAACCGGCGCTTAATATGCTTGGAATTCTTGTGAGACCTTGGTTCCTTGGCGTTGGCTATGACTCCATTATTTTCACAATAGATCACCATTGGGTCCAACGCACTAGGAACCACACCTAGTTCCGTTATGAACTCCTTCATCCAAACCGCTTCCTGCGCTGCTTTTGAAGCAGCAACATATTCCGCCTCCGTCGTTGATCCAGCCACCACAAGTTGTTTGGAGCTCCTCCAACTAACAGTTGCTCTGTTCAAGAGAAATACGTATCCGGATTGAGACTTAGAGTCATCCGGATTAGTGTCAAAGCTAGCATCGACATAACACTTAGCAACTAGCTCTTCTTCACCTCCGTATACAAGAAACATATCCTTAGTTCTTCTCAAGTACTTAAGGATATTCTTGACCGCTATCCAGTGTTCCGAACCTGGATCAGATTGGTACCTACTAGTCAAACTAATAGCATGTGCCACATCCGGTCTTGTACATAGCATGGCATACATTATAGAGCCTATGGCTGAGGCATAGGGGATCTTATCCATTATCTCTCTTTCTTCCGCCGTAGCCGGACTTTGAGTCTTACTCAATGTCTTGCCTTGCAACATAGGTAAGTACCCCTTCTTACTTCTGTCCATATTAAACTTCTTTAATATCTTATCAAGGTATGTACTCTGCGATAGCCCAATTAGGCGTCTTGATCTATCTCTGTAGATTTTAATGCCTAATATATATGAAGCTTCACCAAGGTCCTTCATCGAAAATTTGCTGTTTAGATAACTTTTAACACTGTTTAAAAGATCTAAATCATTTCCAATCAATAATATGTCATCCACATATAATATCAGAAATGCCACATTGCTCCCACTCACTTTCTTGTAAATACAAGCCTCTCCATAAGTTTGGACAAATCCAAACTCTTTGATCACCTCATCAAAGCGGAGATTCCAACTCCGGGATGCTTGCTTCAGTCCATAGATGGATCGCTGAAGTTTGCACACCTTATCAACATCCTTAGGATCGATAAAACCCTTAGGTTGTATCATATACAACTCTTCTTCAATATTACCATTGGGGAACGCAGTTTTGACATCCATCTGCCATATTTCATAATCGAAATATGCAGCAATTGCTAACATAATCCTAACCGACTTAAGCATCGCTACGGGAGAGAATGTCTCATCGTAGTCAACTCCTTGAATTTTTCGAAACCCCTTTGCGACAAGTCGAGCCTTATAGATGGTTATATTACCATCAGCATCAGTTTTTCTTTTGAAAATCCATTTATTCTCAACGGCCTTTCGATCGTGAGGTAAGTCCACCAAGGTCCAAACCTGGTTTTCATACATGGATTCCATCTCGGATTTCATGGCTTCTAGCCATTTGTTGGAATCAGGGCTCATCATCGCTTCTTCATACGTCGTAGGGTCATCTATTTCATCAATCATGAAATTCATAACAGGATTGCCATACAGTTCAGGAGCTGCACGTGTCCTGCTTGACCTGCGAGGTTTGTAGTGTCCTCTTTCTGAGTTTCATGATCAATATCATTAGCTCTCTCTTCATTAGGTGAAGTCAACTCCGAAACAACTTCTGGAGCTACGCTACTCGCTATTTCATGAACAGAAGGTTCAATAACCTCTTCGAGTTCTACCTTCCGACTACTCACACCTTTCGCGAGAAACTCCTTCTCAAGAAAGGATCCATTCTTGGCAACAAAGACCTTGCCCTCGGATCTGTGATAGAAGGTATACCCAATCGTTTCCTTAGGGTATCCTATGAAGACGCATTTTTCCGCTTTGGGTTCGAGTTTATCCGGTTGAAGTTTCTTCACATAAATATCGCATCCCCAAACTTTAAGAAGTGATGCTTAGGTTTGTTTCCAAACCATAATTCATCTGTGTCTTTTCAATGGATTTAGATGGTGACCTAATTAAAGTTAATGCAGCGTTTTACAGAGCATAACCCCAAAATGAAAGTGGAAAGACAGACATAGACATCATAGATCGAACCAAATCCAAAAAAGTACGATTACGACGTTACGACACACCATTACGTTGTGATGTTCGTGGCGTGAGTTGTGAAACTATTCCACGATCTTTCATATGTGCTAAACTTCGTAACTAAGATACTCTCCTCCACGGTCGGACCATGAAATTTGATCTTTACATTACGATGATTTTCCACTTTATTCTGAAATTCTTTGAACCTTTCAAAGGTTTCAGACTTATGTTTCATCAAATAGATATACCCGTATCTATTCAAATCATCCGTGAAAGTAACAAAATAACGATATCCACCTCGTGCCGACACACTCATTGGTCTACACACATCAGTATGTATGATTTTCAATAAATCTGTCGCACGTTCCATTGAACCGAAAAACAGCGTTCTAGTCATCTTGCCCATAAGGCATGGCTCACATGTATCAAATGATTCAAAATCAAGTGATTCCAAAAGTCCATCAGAATGGAGTTTCTTCATGCGTTTAACACCAATATGACCTAGACGGCAGTGCCACATATATGTAGATATATCATTATCAAGTTTAATCCTTTTAGCATCAACATTATGAATATGCGTAATACTACTATCGAGATCCAACAAAAATAAACCATTCAACACAGGTGCATGACCATAAAAGATATTATTCATATAAATCGAACAATCATTGTTTTCAAACTTAAACGAATAACCACTTTGCATCAAACACGATCCGGATACAATGTTCATGCTCAGTGCAGACACCAAATAACAATTATTCAGGTTTATAACTAATCCCGACGGCATATGGAGAGGCAGCGTTCCGACGGCGATCACATCAACTCTTGATCCATTGCCGACCCGCATCGTGACCTCATCCCTTGCTAGTTGTCGCTTGTTCCGCAGCCCCTGAACCGAGTTACATATATTAGCAATCGATCTCGTATCAAATACCCAGGTGCTACTGCGAGTACTAGTCAAGTACACATCAATAACATGTATATCACATATACCTTTGTTTGCCTTGCCGGCCTTCTTGTCCGCCAAATACTTGGGGCGATTCTTCAATGACCATCCCTTGCAATAGTAGCACTCGATTAGGACTTAGGGCCAGCTCGGGGTTTCTTTTCGGTAGCGACAATAGATTTGCCGCCTTTCTTTCCCCTTTCCTTTCTTGTCCTTCTTGAAACGGTGGTCTTATTGATCATCAACACTTGATGTTCTTTCCTAATCTCCACTTACTGCAGTCTTAAGCATTGGCGGAAGCTCGGGAAGAGACTTCTTCATGCCTGCATATTATAGTTCATCACGAAGCTCTTGTAGCTAGGTGGCGGAGATTGGAACACGATGTATGCCTAAGTCAATGGGAATCGTTATTCCCAAGGACACAAGCTTATCGGCGTACCCAGACATTTTGAGTACGTGCTCACTAACGGAGTTGTTCTCTTCCATCATGCAGCTAAAGAACTTTTCAGAAGCATTATAACTCTCTACGGTAGCATGGGTATCGAAAATCATTTTCAATTCTCCCATGGTATCAAAGGCATTGCCATTTTCGAAACGTTTTCGAAGTTCTGGCTCTAGCCCATACAGTATGTCGCAATGAACTAAGTTGTGGTCCTCCTAACGAGTTATATAGATGTTCTTTTCCTCGTCAGGGGCATCAGGAGCTGGTGGGGGGCCTAGCGGCGCCTCTAGCACATATTGCTTTTGTGCAGCAGTGAGGATAATCCTCAAATTCATAGCCTAGTTGGTGAACTTGCTACCATTCGCAGCAAGCTTCTCTTTCTCCATGAACACATTGAAATTAAAAGCAGGTGGTGCCATCTACAACAGAATTTGTAAAATATATTTAGACTAAGTTTATGATAGATTGAGTTCAACTAATCCAAATTACTAATGAACTCCCACTCAAAAACGACATCCCTCGTGTCCTTTTGGTGATTACATGAACCAAATCCACTACACCAAGTCCGATCATCACGTGAGTCGGTGTAGCTTCAAAGGCGAGCATCTATATGGGCATCATATCAACTATATGACTCATGCTTAACCTTTCGGTCCGTGTTCTGAGGCCATGTCTGTACATGCTAGGCTCGTCAAGTAAGAATCTTAGTATTTGCGTGTGTAAAACTGCCTTACACCCGTTGTATGAAAGCGTAGAGTCGAGAACACCCTATCATCACGTGATGCCTCAAAACACGATCCACAAAACGGTGCATACTTAAGGAAGAACACATTTTATCTTGATATCTAAATGAGGGATCATCTTATAATGCTACCAAAAGCGCCAAACTAGCAATATAAGATGCTAATGTGTGAAGTGAGGTGATATGGTCCATGCATTTGATCTCTATCATTTGCATCGTGGTATGATCTCTATCATTCCTTTGTGTGTAAGGCCAAGGTCTATGGAACTTGCACGTTAAGTGAGTTGTAATAGTATCTATCATACATCTACTTACAACAATACCATATCAATACACTAGCCCAGCAACGATCTAAACTAGACGCCTCTAATTTATCAATTGCAAGTTTTATGTGGCTTAGGGCTTTCGGAGATAGAACCGGTCTTACCTACGAAGATGAACCACAACGAGGATAACCAAGTTATTAGCAACTCGTTATAAATCAGATATTGACTATAGTAGGAGAGACAGACACCTGCTAGCCACTTATGCAAAACTAGTTGCATGTCAGTCGTGGAACCGGTCTCACGTACGATGACATGTAAGGTTGGTCCGGGCCGCTTCATCCCACTATGCCACCAATATCCAAAGTACATAGAAGATGCAATAACATGATCATCATCGCCCACATATAAGCATATGTGTACTACCCGTGCAAAGCACCTACGCATAGATCAGGCTCTGATACCATTGTTGGGTCTGCAGCATAGAAAACAAAAAAATTCCTACGATGAGAACTACACGCCAAGATCTATCTACTAGATACAGAGCAAACGGGTGGACATACATCCATGGAGAACTTACCCTCGAAGACAACGAGCTTTGTTAACGAGTAGGAACTCGTGGTTGATGTAGTCGTACACTTGCCGATCTCAAGATCGTGAGGAAGTTCGAGCGCCGCAACTCAGCAGCATCCGCATCACTTTTCGCACACACGTTCAAGCCACGGACAACCTCCACCTCCTCGCTCCAGCGATCCAGTGAGCAACAACTCCTTCAGACGAAATGCCACCGGAACATGTATCTCGCTAATCCAAGACCATGGGGAATAATTCAAGAGGAGAGATCCTTCACAAGGAGGTGTGTGGATGAAGGAGGAATGGGTGGCCTTTTATAGGAGGAGGAGGTGCCCCTCTCTCCATGGTGGCGCATGGGGGTGACCCTCACCTCCCCATTCATGTGGTGGTACCCCCTCCACATTAAAATGCCTCTTCACATTCCCTTTTAAAGTCTCCACTTTAAATGCATTAAATTTCTCCAAATTTAATGCTCTCTCATTTAATAAAACTCTTTTTATTAAATTTATTCAGAATTTTGTTAATTACTTTAATTAACAAACATTCACATATAGCCCTTTGCAATATTTCAATATCACATGCAGAACCACCTTCTGCAATTTCACCCGAAACAATTTCTGGTTTCTATTGAAACAATTCCTGCGCTTTGCAATTCTTTCGTTTGAAACATATGTGCTCCAAAATGGTGTCCGGTAACTCTTAAGTGTGCCACCCTACGGTTCGCGAATAATGCAGACATGATCGAGACCCTTCTCCGATCAATAATCAGGCGGGACACAGAGATCCGTACTGACTCCTACACATTCAACGATGACTCCTGTGATCGTGAGAACCTTTAACGCTTGTAACTAAATCCCTTTGTCTCTCGATATATTACATGTCCGGGATTTGATCATCGGTATCTCCATACCTAGTTTGATCTCGTTACCGACATGCACACTTTTCTCGTTCCCGTGATATAACATTCTAGTGATCACATCACTTGCTTGCAATCTATCCTAATGTGATATCACCGAGAGGGCCCAGAGTATATCTATCCGTCATCTGGATTGACAAATTCCACTCTTGATCCATGAGCCTCAACATAACACCTTCGTAGCACTGAACCCATCTTTATATTCACCACATTACGGTGGCGTTTGATGTTATCAAGATACTCTTCCGGTGTTAGCAATTAACATGATCTCATGGTCTAAGGATAAAGATTACTTCGTATGATGTTATAACAATATAAACATAATGACTTGATCGTAATGCTATACTTCGGATGAATGTTCATCACATCATTTCACAAATGTTGTGACCTTGTTATTAACAACATCCAATGTCCATGATCAGGAAACCTTGATCATCTTGTTAATCAACAAGCTAGTCTATAAGAGAGGCATGACTAGGAACCCTTTTTGTTTATTAAACACACATGTATTGATGTTTCCTATCAATACAATTATAGCATGCAAAATAAGCATCTATCATATACAAGGAATACATAATAACAACTTTATTTTTGCAACAACTTTGATGGTTCAGAATTTATTGGAACATAATTGTGATGCTCCCTAAGCGTATTATAGCAATCTTTTAAGCTAGCAGTGCCAGTCTCAAGAGTGTTCAATCTAGCAAATATTTTTGCGAAAGAAATATCAGTTTGGCTAGGCAAGTTGTAAGTGGGGATCAATTTCTTTATAGCATTTATAGCATCATCCTCATTACATTGGAGGAAATCTCCTCCCACAACAGCATCTAAAGCATATCTATAGCAAAGAGCAATTTCACGGTAAAAACTGCTAAGGAACAAGTTTTGAGTCATTTTAGGCTCAGTTTTTTCATGTAGATCAGAGATTCTAGACCAAGCTTCCTTAAAACTTTTCTCAATTCCTTGTTTAAAAGTGAAAATCATTTCCTCGGGTGACATAGTGATTGGAGCAAGGCTAGACATAGTGGCAACTTAAGAAAAGAACTAATTTTTTGTGTTTTTGAATAAGAAAGCAAACTAGTAAGACTAATTTTGTGTGTTTTTGATAACAAAACAAGCAAACAAAGCAAAAGGAAACTAACTAAAACATAAAAAACAAAGTAAAGAGATTGGTTATGAGGGACTCCCCTTGTGCAGATGTCCTTGACTCCCGGGCAACGGCGCCAGAAAAATGCTTGATGGCTCGGTGTTGATGTAGAGCTTGTTGGGACCCCTAAGAGGAAGGTATGATGAGCACAACAGCAAGTTTCCCTCAGTTATGAAACCAAGGTTTAATCGAACCAGTAGGAGCAAGGAAACACCCCAAAGGTGTTGCTAGGTGAGCCTTGGTAGGGCACACTACCGGTGCTAGTAGCAACATGTAGACCTGCACAACACAACCACAGAACTTTGTCCCCAACTTGCGATGAGGTTGTCAATCTCACCGTGTTTTGCTGAAAACAAAGGATTAAACGTATCGAATGGAAGGAAGTAATAGTTTGCAGAAAGTAAAGACAAAGCAGTAAACAGTTTATAGATTGTATGTAAAAGACAAGGACCGGGATCCATAGTTCACTAGAGGTGGCTCTCCTTAAGATAGATAACATGCTGGGTGAACAAATTACAGCGGGGCAATTGACAAACATCGAGAAAGCAATACATGCATATACTAATCATCTTGACTCCTTTGAGACTTGATTGGGCATTACAACATTATACATAAACCGTCATCCAACTGCATCCATGACTAATAATCCACCTTCAGGTTATCATCCGAACCCCCTCCAGTATTAAGTTGCAAGCAACAGATTATTGCTTTACGAATTGCGTGTAAAGTAAACAATACGATTGTTCTATGAACAAAGGATTGTTGTTTTGTCCCTAGTAGCAACATCACATCTAGTACCTTAGAGATTTCTGTCATTTCCCCAGATTACCAGAGGCATGAACCCACTATCGAGCATAAATACTAACTCTTGGAGTTGCTAGCATCTACTTGGCCAAGATAGCTAATAACAACGGAAAGCATGTCAGATCACAAATAACAAAGACATGATAGAATCAATAATCAATCTGAAATAGCATCTCAATATCCATCGGATCCCCGCACACACAACATGTAAGATTACAAATAGATGATCTTGGTCATGAGTGGAGCTCACAAGATCTAGACATGAAAGCACAGAGGAGAACCAACCATCTAGCTACTACATGGATCCGTAGTCCAAGGATGAACTACTCACGCATCACACCGGAGGCTTGCATGGTGATGAAGAAGGCCTCCAGGGTGAATTCCCCTCTCCGGCAGGGTGCTGGGAAGAGCTCCAGATCCCTCCCGATCTAGGGATAGAGATGACAGCGGCTACAGACTCTTTCGTGGATTTTTGATCGGGTACTTAGGGTTTTTGTCTCGAGGGCATCTTATTGGCGGAAGGAGAGGCCGAGGGGCTGCTGGGGTTGGCGGACCACCCCTGGCGCTTGAGCCAGGCTGCCTTGACCAGTGGTGTGGCCAGCCCGCCCCCTTCTTTGTATTCGGCATCATGACTTGGAAAATAGGCACTTTGGCTTTTGTCCGTCCAATTCGAGAATATTCATTTTCGACTTTCCGGATCCAAAACAATGAGAAAAGCGAGTGGCACTTGGCTCTTGTTAATAGGTTAGTCCAAGAAATCATATGAAAAGTACTCCAAAGTGTGGACAAAACACAAGAAAGTGGATAAAACTAAGCATGGAACATCGAAAATTATAAATACATTTGTAATGTATCACGTACCTAGACATTTTGAGTACGTGCTCACTTACGGAGCTGTTCTCTTCCATCATGCAGCTAAAAACTTTTCTGAAGCATTATAACTCTCTACGGCAGCATGGGTTTCGAAAATCATTTTCAATTCACCCATGGTATCAAAGGCATTGCCATTTTCGAAATGCTTTCGAAGTTCTGGCTCTAGCCCATACAGTATGCCGCAATGAACTAAGTTGTGGTCCTCCTGACGAGTCACATAGACATTATTTTCCTCGTCAGGGGCATCAGGAGCTGGTGGGGGGCCTAGCGGTGCTTCTAGCACATATTGCTTTTGTGCAGCAGAGAGGAGAATCCTCAAATTCATAGCGCAGTTGGTGAAGTTGCTACCATTCGCAGCAAGTTTCTCTTTCTCCATGAACACATTGAAATTAAAAGCAGGTGTTGCCATCTACAACAGAATTTGTAAAGTTTATTTAGACTAAGTCTATGATAGATTGAGTTCAACTGAACTCCCACTCAAAAACAACATCCCTCATGTCTTTTTGGTGATTACATGAACCAAATTCACTACACCAAGTCTGATCATCACATGAGTTGGTATAGCTTCAAAGGCGAGCATCTATATGGGCATCATATCAACTATATGACTCATGCTTAACCTTTCAGTCCATATTCCGTGGCCATGTCTATACATGCTAGGCTCGCCAAGCAAGAACCTTAGTACTCGCGTGTGTAAAACTGTCTTACACCCAAAATATGATCGTGGATTCAAGTACACCCGATCATCATGTGATGTCTTGAAGCGACGAAACATAAACGGTGCGTACTTAAGGAAGAACACATTTTTATCTTGATATTTAAATGAGGGATCATCTTATAACGCTACTAAAATGCCAAACTAGCAATATAAGTGTTGGGGGGATACCCCCGGGTAGGGTCACGCCGGGGTATAAAGGCCGAGTTAGCCGAGGTTCGGCAAGGCTAAATTGGATGCTGGCCGGGTCACCTCAAGGCAGGCCAAATCACGGGGTAACCCGGACCAGGGGCGTCCACCTAACTAGGTCTCAACCGACTTAAGTCGTAAGTCGGAAAGATGAATCTAACTTGTATGCAGGAACAGGTGTGACCGGGTCCTCCACGATCCGGGTCATAGCAAGCTTCTAGCAGAAGGAAGGAATCTCGCTGGTCAAAAGTAACCCCGGTACGCACTGCATGAGCAAATCGGACATGAGAAGGACCACCGAGACGTGGCCGACAGAGGCGATGACGCCCGTGTCGGCTGACGCAGGCGCTGCAGAGGCTCACGTAGCCTCTGCATGTGTGACGCAGGGAAAAAAGCACCCCGGTCGGTTTGCTATTTTGGGAGGAGGCATATTCCCTGGAATATGCCTCCACGTATGCCCTAGGTGGAGACCTAGCCACCCCTATATAAGGAGGGCTAGGGACTCTGTAGAGGGGGCTGGGCGATTCTGATTGTTTTTAGGTTCTGAGGGTTGATCTCTAGTTGATCTTGTACGGGTTAACTGTGGGTGAGAGTAAGAGAGTTCCTTCTTCCTCCTCTCGCCAATACAGCTCTAGGAGCACTTGTAACCTTGGAAGTGAATCAAATACAAACGTTCTGTGTGGGGAATCACCTCACTCCCCTCCCTGGATTCCCCTAGTGCTATTAGTCCCCACCTTTAGCCTATCCATGGCATCTGCCGTGACACCACCACGACAGTTGGTGCCCACCGTGGGGCTAGCGGCGCTAGAAGGGGTCAAGATCCGGACGGGAAACCTCATCGGCACCCGTGACGCCGTCTCGAGCTCGTTTCAGCTTTGGAGCGCTGGACTTTGTCGTGACAACGCTGGCTTGGCCAGCGTGCCCACTTCAGCAAGCAGCCTCTTCGTCAAGCTCGGTGTGCACAAGGTCTACGTTGCTGTGGACGTATCATGCATTCACCCGCGGCACGTCGTCGAGGCAGGCGAGCCTCCCCTTAGCATGGTTTACGGGGCGCGTATCACTCGCTCCCCGGACCGTGCTGGAGTGATGATGACTGCGCCAGGCGCAGGCACAAGCAAGGATCCGGCACCAGATCCGGAGGTAACACCTAAGGCACCAAGGAAAGGTAGAGGACCTCCACTAGAGAGGCCTGAGAATGTACTGAGAGAAGCTATGGACAGCTTGGCAAACCCGGTAGCAGCAGTGGTAGATCCGGCTCAGGCACAGGCTGAGCTAGAGGAAACTAGGCAAAAAATTCTAGAGGGTGCGAAAAAGATAGTTGTGGCTCAGCAGTCGTTGAACATGACGCTGCCTGAGTACGCAAAGGCAAACAAAGTTGATGCTGTAAAAGTAAAGGGGAGAAATCTCATGAGTGAAATGAACAAAGAGGGTGATACTAGGATTGAGGAGTCAAAAAACTGTTTGTCCGTGGGGCTGCCGAAGTATAGTACCCCGGCTAAGAACCTCGAGCGAGATGTTGCATCCGAAGCTAGAACGATGCGACAGAAGCCCTTGAGACAACAAGATAGGGTTAACGAGTTGGTTCGGATCGCGAACAGGCAAAACGAGGAACTGCTCAGAGCAAACCCGGAGAGAGCTGGGGCCTCCAAGATTGTTCATTCGGTGGTGGGTAACCCGGAGAAATCCGCTGGAGCCGCATCGTCTCCTCATGGTGGTCCTAGGAGAGAAGAGGTAGTAACCTCGGCCAGGAGAAACAAATAGGTCGTCCCGTATGACCCGACAAGGGCAGGGAAAGGAAAAGAAGTACAGAGAAATGATGATCTACGAAGTGTGAGCCGAGGTGAAGCTGGCTGAGGTAATCGCGACCAAGGCAATGTCGGTCAAGGAAACGCTGTAAATGGCAATGCCGGACAGCGTAACTCGGCAGGACAACCGCAGCAGCGGAATATACCAAGCCTAGAGCAAAGTGTCGGCCGAGGTATGCAACAAAGAGGTGCTCCAAGAGAGCAAGACCGATATAATGATGGAGATTCGGAAATGGTGAACGCGGGATACCCAAGGCTGGACTATCATGTGATAGGGTCGAGATTGGGAAGCAGAGATTTGATGCCTGATGATGCCAGGTTAAAACTGGATCGACTGTATAGGTCAGAACAGATTGAGTGTCAAGGTCCTCCGGGTCCTGCGTGTTTTGGGCCCCGAATCATGAAGGAACCTTCGGTGCCTAACTTCAAGTTATCTAGAGGTACAAAGACGTATGACGGTAGTACAAAGCCGGAGGATTGGTTGATAAACTATGCCACAACAGTGAAAATTGCTACAGGCAACTTGAGATGGGCTATGAGATATGTACCCCAGATGTTGGAGGGGCTAGCGAGGGTGTGGTTGAACAATTTGCCACCTAGAAGTATTAACTGCTGGATAGATTTTGAGGAGATGTTCATCAGCAATTTCTCAAGTACATATCAGAGACCAAATAGGCTGCAGACCCTAGCTATGTGCAAGCAAAGACCGAATGAGACGGACCGGGAGTTTTTGACCCGGTGGTGTACCGTGAGAAACTCATGTGAGGGCGTGATAGAATCACAGGCCATAGCATGGTTTGCGCAAGGATGCAGATATGCAAGCGAGTTGTGGCAAAAGTTGCAAAGAAAAATGCCAACTACGTTGGTAGAGATGATCCGGATCGTTGATTCGTATGCTCTGGGTGATCCGACTCAACCTAGGCTCGTATCAAACGAGTCGAATGATGAGTACTACCAGAGAGATGGAGCCGGATCATCCCGGAGAAATGACTACAGAGGTAAAAGAAGAGATGACAGACCGGATCACCGGTACAGTTTGCAACAAGTGGCAGCTGTGAATCAAGATCAGCCCGGAGCAGGGGGAAATCAACGACAGAAAACTGGAGGGCAATGGACTCCAAGAAATGATGGCAAGAAAACTTGGACGCCAGAGCAAAAGAAATAGTGGCAAGAAAAGAAAGACCGTCCGAGGTATACTTATGAGTCAATGTTGGATCAGCCGTGGAAATTTCACACGCCGAATCCGAGTAACCCAGCAGGTCATACAACGAGGCAATGTGAGTGGATGCGCAAGATTGAACAAGGTGGTTCAGGAAATGCTCAGGCACCCCGGAATGATCAACCTCGGCAGGAGTTACCCCGACAGCAATTGCTCTCCGGAGCAAACACGCAACAACTAATGTTGCCTCCCCCTCGGCCGAGGTATGATAATCATGAGAGAAGGGATGCAGTGCATCAAGTAGAGGACCAGAATCAACCGGATCAGAGGTACCCCGGAAATGAGGGGAGAAATGAGTACAGGGAGCATCATCAGAGTTACTGTGTGTTTACCACCGAGGAAACCGATAGAAAGAGCTTGCAACGCCGACATATGGAGGTCAATGCGGTAATGCCAGCGGTGACGAGGTATATGCCTTGGTCGGACCAGGAAATCACCTGGAACATCAAAGATCATCCCAAGCTTATGCCGAGCCCTGGGTCATATGCGTTAGTGTTGGATCCGACATTCATCAGGCCTAACATCAATGTGAGGTTCTCCAAGGTACTGATTGACAATGGCAGTAGCATTAACATCATGTATGCGGATACAATGCGCAAGTTAGGTATCTCGGAGAACATGCTCCAAGCTACAAGGACAACTTTCCATGGTATTGTGCCCGGCATCTCTTGTGAGCCCATAGGCAAGGTCTGGGTTGACGTATTGTTCGGCACGAGAGATAACTGCAGAACCGAAATTTTGGAATTCGAAGTGGTGAATTTGGAAAGTGCATATCACGCATTACTCGAAAGGCCAACACTGAACAAATTTATGGCAAGTTGTCACATTAGTTACTTGAAGATGAAGTTGCCCGGGCCAAACAGAGTAATTACCATTGCTGGGGATTTCCGACGTTCCATTGAGTGTGTGTCGGCCGGGTCTAACCTAGCCGAGTCACTCGTGATTACGCAAGAGAAAAGGAAAATCCAAGAGGTGGCGGCATCGGCTCAGTCCGCGCAGCAGTATATGTCGGCACTGAGTAACCCGCATGGAAGTGTCTCGTTCCAAGCCACAAAAGATACCAAGAAGGTTCCTGTTGATGATATGTTCCCAGAGCGCACCGTAACAATTGGTGCCGGGTTAAGTGACAAATAGGAAAGCGAGCTCGTCAACTTCCTCCGTGAGAATCGGGTCATTTTTGCTTGGTCCACACAGAACTTGCAAGGTGTTCCGAGGGAGTTGGCCGAGCACTCTTTAAACGTGAGACCCGGAGCAAAGCCGGTGAAGCAACCTCTCCGCCGCTTCGCCGAAGATAGGAGAAAAGCCATTGGAGACGAGATAGCTCGGTTACTAGCAGCAGGATTTATCATGGAAGTACTCTATCCAGATTGGCTCTCTAATCCGGTGCTGGTGGAGAAGAAGAAGGATGACCGGAACGTGGCAGTGGTATGGCGTATGTGTATCGATTACACGAACCTGAACAAGGCGTGTCCAAAAGATCCATTTCCACTGCCAAGGATAGATCAGGTCATAGACTCAACTGCTGGATGTGAATTGTTGTCGTTCATTGATGCTTATTCTGGTTTCCATCAGATACCTCTGAATCCCGATGATCAAATAAAGACTGCATTTATCACCCCGTATGGGGCTTATTGCTATCGCACCATGCCGTTTGGTTTACGTAATGCAGGGGCAACATACCAAAGATGTATGCAAAAATGTTTGCACGACCAAATCGGTCAAAATGTACAAGTGTAAGTGGATGATGTGGTTATCAAGACCAAGGAAAGCAAAATGCTCCTTGACGATATCATGCAAACATTCGCGAACCTAAGAAGGTTCTGGATGAAGCTTGTAACACCCTCAAATCGGCCCTATGCAAGTTTTAGCCCTTTCCGCCAAACCCACATAAAAACGATTCAAGGACACCCACCAGGAACTTTCGTGCGGGTGAAAACAAAGTAATACCATTACACAATAGTCCTCGATGGGACCCACAGAGCAGATACATATACAACAGCGACTCCATGAGTCAAGAATACAGATATACTATACAAAGATCCAAATCACCTTGGAACGATAGAGCGTCCGACTACGGACAAGATGCAAATGGGGCTAAGAGCCCTGAAGAATAACCAATGGCATCCATAACCCTGCCCAGGCCAAGCCGGAAGGGTAACCTTGCTAACGGTGTCGAACTTAACCTGCTAAAACAAAAGGGGTGCCGACAAAGGGCAAAGGAAAAAGAGGAGCGTCAGTACTGAGGCCAGTACACATCGAGGCTAGAATTCGGCGGCTCTCGCCTACATAGGTATGGTAGGCTGAAGCGGCAGCGCAGCGGCACTAACAACCTATAGAGACTCGATACAACTGGCGGTTATCAGAGAGGGATAAGAAAGACCTATTCGGATCCAACCTGAAGCTAACACCAAACAAACCCATCCTGGTATGTCCCCCTCGAGACCAAACAAGGAAGTCGGACCAAGGAACTCACATAGTTGGCAATTTTACTCATTATGTTGTAGTTGCGGCAATTACTAATCAGATATAGATAGCATGAGTCCTCCTGATAGCATAAGTAGTGGGCAGTTTTAGTTAACATTCCGTTGTAGTTGGAACATTTACTAGTCAGATATAATTGTCCTGAGGAAACCCAAATCCCAGCAATTGTTGGCACTTTTATCACATTCCATTGGAGTTGCAATACTTACTAGGCAGATATAACAAACATCCCTGATCCAGCAGTGGTTGGCATTTTTAATATCCATTCCGTTATAGTGAAGTTGATTACTAGTCATATATATTAAGTCAAATTTATAGCACTACTTTAGTTATGCTTGTCTATGATCGAGATACTGTGCTCCAAGTCGTCCATAACCGCGGACACGTCTTTCAGAAAGTTTTACCCTAGGGTGCACAAATAAACACACACTCGATCAACCTCGGAAAAACCAAATCAAAACCCAACGAGGCATTCACGACAAAGCGATCACGAGATTCAGAAATATTTCAGGGGCCACCACTAAGCTACCCCAACAAAGTTGGCGGCTCGAACGGACCTGTGGTTTGTGTCAATGGCTATAAATGACTGGGAACCTGAAAGTGTGACTGGGCTTGTCGATACCGCGAAAACATTCCACGATCCAAAACAGTACAGGTGCTCCACGCACAATCTTAAATAAAGCAGTAAAACATTGCATAAGTACAGAATAGTAATAAAGCCCCAAACTACTTTGTGGCCCCAAGAAATAGAAATGAATCAAGCTCTGGCTCAGGGGGGGTCCATAAGGCCTCCCGGATGTGGATAGTGCGAATAGTCAATGAACAGGTATCAAGTACTCGGGGTCCTACGGGACACAAGTGAGCGTAGAAGAACCAAATAACATCTATTGCCCACCAATGCCTCTGCATTAGTTATATCTAGCATTTTAATAGTTGTATTTAAAGTCATGATCATCTCCACGAATAAGCATCTCCACCATTAAGCATCTGCCAACCTTCCAACAACCGTGGCACTTGACAACACAAGATCGCACCTGAGCAAGCAACTACGACTCGCAAGGCCAGCTATCTACCAAACACAGGTAACAGGAGGTGTCCAAGGCAATATAGAGGCTGCAGGGGATATAACTGGTGCACGGAAACTAAAGCATCGTGACACGGATAGAAATAGATCAACAGGAGGAAATAAAGACTATAAATGCAAAATAGGTAGAAGGGGAAGGGATGCTCGCCTGGGAAAACACTGCCGAAGGAGCATATCCAGAGAACTTGTCGATACTCGCATCAACTCATCGTCCTAATCCGCGAAGAAGAAAACACTAGAACAAACACCGGATGCACTATTTAATACTATGGCAGAAGATCCAGCATGCTTATGATATGATGCAGATGCGGTGCAATTAGGCAGTATTAAGCGGAACCAGGGTCCCGATAATTAATTAAACTGTTCGAGTTATTTAACCACCCCGCAATTTAAATGTTGTATTAACAAGGCGAAATAGGTCATCGGTTCGCTACACCAATTTAGATGGAGTCCAAAATAAGACAAAGATATCTCGCATATGGACTCCATATTTAAACATGCGGTGAATCGGCATAATGCCCCCAAACCACAGACAGATATGCATGCAAGTATGAAGATTTAATTATGCGACAAGTTGTATGTTATATATTATAAAAATAGGGTCTCAAAAAGGGAATCACATTAGGGTATCGGTGATCTTGGGGTCGATGGGGTTCGGTCTTGGTGGAAACGGTCCCTAGGGTCTCGGCCATCGGATCCGAGAAGGAGAATGTCTTGGCGCCCCGAGATGGAGAACTTGTCGTTCCGAGGGGTTCGACGGAATCGGTCTTGGAAACCAGATGGAGAGCTTGTCATCCGTGATGGAGAACCCAGTCTGGGAACAATCTTTAGGGTCTTCGAGGTTCCGCCTTTGGCTCCGGGAAGAAGGTCATGGAGTTCACTCTTGAAGTCCACCGGGTTCACCTCCAAACATCAGTCTTACCGGCGTGTGGGCTCGGGGTACTCGGGAAGCCGAAGCAGGGCAGGTACATCTTCCCGAAGATCTTGTAAGTCATGGTCCGCAACGTGGCAACAAGTATCAGCACTTGTATAGCCAAGGTGTTCGCATGGGTACACAAGCACATGAGTCACACACCTACAGAACATCAGAAAGCCGACACCGGTGGCACGGACGTCCTAAACAAGGCCAGGGAGGAGGCTGCTCGGGGCTTGACGCCGATGGGGCTCAGGGACGTGCGCACGCAGGGCGAGGCACTGCAAGGGAGGGAGCTAGGGGCGGCGTACAGCCGAGGCAAGCGACAGTGAGGGGGCGGCGGCTCGGGAGTACGGCGACGGCGGCCAGAGGTGGTGGCCTGGGATGAAGGGCGCGACTGAGGGTGGCGGAGGAGCTCGGGGCCGGAGGAGCTCGGGCGCGAGCGGAGGCGGCGTCGACGAGGCGAGGCCGAGGGTGTCCCGACGCGGTGGAGGGCGGTCCTGGCGGCGGGGAGGCCGGAGCTCAAGGCGGCGCTGGGACCGTGCAGGGGGTGGGGTAGGTGGCGACCACGAGGATGGGGAAGGAGGCGGACCGGAGGGGATGGCGAGGCAGACGGCGCGACGAGGGGGCGGGCTCGCGGCTGCAGAGGCGAGCGAAGGGCCCTGACAGTGGGGATCCGCGAGGCGTGGCTGGTCATGAGGAGGGAGAGGCGGCCCAGTGGCGGCTCGAGAGGAGACGGGGCAGTCTTGCGGTGCTCGAGGGAGGCAGTCGGCAGAGCGAGGTGGGGAACGCAGGGAGAGAGAGGGTGACGGGGACGGGCGGGAGAGAGAGAGGAACGGGAGTGGTGGGCCACGGGGAGGCACAGGCGCAGGGTGGGACGGTAGATGGCGACACAGGGTGGGGTCGGGGTGACCAGGTGGGGGTGGTCAGGCTGTCCTTGGGGTGGACCAGGGGTCAGCATGGAGTTTGGCGAGGAAAACGGTCTGGTGTGGTGGGGCCAGGTGGACGGGCGGGAGAGGGTGCATGGCGGTAGGTGGGCAGGGATGGCGTGCGCAGCGTGCGAGTGCGTGTGGTGTGGGTGTGCGCGTCCACCGGTGAGGTGGCGGGGGTGAGGGGAGGTGGCGGCTGTTGGTTGGCTGGAGTGAGGTGGAGGTGTGAGGTGGAGGGAGGGGGTTGGTCAGGGTGAGGTGGAGGGAGGCTGGGTAGAATAGGATTGGGTAGAATTAGGATTAGAACCAGATATTTTTAGACTAGGGTTTGGAGGTGGCTGGCCGGGCTTTCGGGACTGGCTGGCTGCCTCCCAAAATAATATAAACTTTTATTTTAATTTAAAAATAGACTTTTGTAATAATTTTTAGACAAATAAAAGACCCGAGAAAGACCGGAGTTTTGATTTGAAATAAAGACGGGGGCATTTAGAAAACAAAGGTAGGCTTTTCAAAACTAGTTTTAGACAAAAACCATGCATGATGATGACGATGCTCAAATGCAATGTGGCATGATGACATGAGCATGCAGTCATGAAGATGCAATGCACAAAAACAACGCGATTTTCTAGTAGTGGTTTTTGCGGGGCGCCACAATTTGACACCACTAACAATGGATCTCGCCCTCGAGATCCGCCTCATGGTACCGGGAAGAAGGTCGGCGACCTGAATCTTCACGCTTCATGTAGATCCTCGCGACACCACTAACAAGAGGTCGTTGTCCGTGATCGTCGAGAGGACACTCTGGGAAACAAAGGGCGAAGATAGAGGTATCAACAAATAAAGCCACCTCTAACTTCCGTGGACGGAGTAAAATTGCTGGATCCACCGATTCAATGTATGAGAGCGAATGGTAAGAGTAGTCGGATGGTGATCAGTCCATCGCGCACCCAAACCATTACTCTGCACACGAATAGGAGAATTATGCAACCAACTCTCGGAATCAGACTGAAGATCTCGACAAACGAGGTTCGGAACAAAGGAGTGATGCAGGCTCTGCATCCGATCTAGCATAGATGAGGTCGTTGCATCGGAAAACACCGGAAGGCACAAACAAGGAACAAAGAATGGTACCACAGTAGACGGATTCCTCAGATAGCATGAAGACCGGATGTATAAGCACCGTTGCCAAAAGAGGAAGCAAAACCCTGAAGGTACGACGGAAACCCAACCATGAGAATCCCTGGACTCGAAGAAAGATAAGAGAGCAGATTGAAACACGCAGGGGTAAGAGGAGAATAGCAGAGGGGTAAGGAGTAAAAGCAGACCTAATCAGATCTATCCAACCGAGTTTGCAAAAATTAGTTTTGACACTCTACTTCGGCCGTTAGCTAGGTTATCCTACAGGCTGGACTTGTGGGGTATCGCAACTGTTGAGCTCTGATACCACTCTGTAACACCCTCAAATCGGCCCTATGCAAGTTTTACCCCTTTCCGCCAAACCCGCATAGAAACGATTCAAGGACGCCCACCAGGCACTTTCGTGCGGGTGGAAAACGAAGTAATACCATTACACAATAGTCCTCGATGGGACCCACATAACAGATATATATACAACAGCGACTCCATGAGTCAAGAATACAGATATACTATACAAAGATCCAAATCACCTTGGAACGATAGAGCGTTCGACTATGGACAAGATGCAAATGGGGCTAAGAGCCCTGAAGAATAACCAATGGCGTCCATAACCCTGCCCAGGCCAAGCCGGAAGGGTAACCCTGCTAACGGCGTCGAACTTAACCTGCTAAAACAAAAGGGGTCCTGACAAAGGGCAAAGGAAAAAGAGGAGCATCAAGATCGAGGCGATTACAATGAGGCTAGAATTCGGTGGCTCTCGCCTACATAGGTATGGTGGGCTGAAGCGGCAGCGCAGCGGCACTAACAACCTATAGAGACTCGATACAACTGGCGGTTATCAGAGAGGGATAAGAAAGACCTATTCGGATCAAACCCATCCTGGTATTTCCCCCTCGAGACCAAACGAGGAAGTCGGACCAAGGAACTCACACAGTTGGCAATTTTACTCATTCCATTGTAGTTGCGGCAATTACTAATCAGATATAGATAGCATGAGTCCTCCTGATAGCATAAGTAGTGGGAAGTTTGAGTTAACATTCCGTTGTAGTTGGAACATTTACTAGTCAGATATAATTGTCCTGAGGAAACCAAAATCCCAGTAGTTGTTGGCACTTTTATCACATTCCATTGGAGTTGCAATACTTACTAGGCAGATATAACAAACATCCCAGATCCAGCAGTGGTTGGCATTTTTAATATCCATTCCGTTATAGTGAAGCTGATTACTAGTCATATATATTAAGTCAAATTTATAGCACTAATTTAGTTATGCTTGTCTATGATCTAGATACTGTGCTCCAAGTCGTCCATAACCGCAGACACGGCTTTCAGAAAGTTTTACCCTGCAGGGGTGCACAAATAGCAACACACACTCGATCAACCTCGGAAAAACCAACGCAAAACCCAATGAGGCATTCACGACAAAGCGATCACAGGATTCAGAAATATTTTAGGGGGCCACCCCACTAAGCTACCATAGCGAAGTTGGCGGCTCGAACGGACCTATGGTTTGTGTCAATGGCTGTAAACGACTGGGAACCCGAAAGTGTGACTGGGCTTGTCGATACCGCGAAAACATTCCACGATCCAAAACAGTACAGGTGCTCCACGCACAATCTTAAATAAAGCAGTAAAACATGGCATAAGTACAGAATAGTAATAAAGCCCCAAACTACTTTGTGGCCCCAAGAAATAGAAATGAATCAAGCTCTGGCTCAGGGGGGTCCATAAGGCCTCCCGAATGTGGATAGTGCGAAAAATCAAGGAACAGGTATCAAGTACTCGGGGTCCTACGGGACACAAGTGAGCGTGGAAGAACCAAATAACATATATTGCCCACCGATGCCTCTGCATTAGTTATATCTAGAATTTTAATAGTTGTATTTAAAGTCATGATCATCTCCACCAATAAGCATCTCCACCATTAAGCATCTGCCAACCTTCCAACAACTGTGGCACTTGACAACACAAGATCGCACCTAAGCAAGCAACTACGACTCGTAAGGCCAGCTATCTACCAAACACAGGTAACAGGAGGTGTCCAAGACAAAGATATCTCGCATATGGACTCCATATTTAAACATGCGGTGAATCGGCATAATGCCCCCAAACCACAGACAGATATGCATGCAAGTATGAAGATTTAATTATGCGACAAGTTGTATGTTATATATTATAAAAATAGGGTCTCAGAAAGGGAATCACATTAGGGTATCGGCGATCTTGGGGTCGATGGGGTTCGGTCTTGGCGGAAACGGTCCCTAGGGTCTCCGCCATCGGATCCGAGAAGGAGAAGGTCTTGGCGCCCCGGGATGGAGAACTTGTCGTTCCGAGGGGTTCGACGGAATCAGTCTTGGAAACCAGATGGAGAGCTTGTCATCCGTGATGGAGAACACGGTCTGGGAACAATCTTCAGGGTCTTCGAGGTTCCGCCTTTGGATCCGAGAAGAAGGTCATGGAGTTCACTCTTGAAGTCCACCGGGGTCACCTCCAAACATCAGTCTTGCCGGCGTGCGGGCTCGGGGTACTCGGGAAGCCGAAGCAGGACAGGTACATCTTCCCGAAGATCTTGTAAGTCATGGTCCGCAACGTGGCAACAGGTATCAGCACTTGTATAGCCAAGGTGTTCGCACGGGTACACAAGCACATGAGTCACACACCTACAGAACATCAGAAAGCCGACACCGGTGGCGTGGACGTCCTGAACGAGGCTAGGGAGGAGGCTGCTCGGGGACATGCGCAGGCAGGGCGAGGCACTGCAAGGGAGGAAGCTAGGGGCGGCGTATGGCCAAGGCGAGCGACGGTGAGGGGGCGACGGCTCGAGAGTACGGCGACAGCGGCCAGAGGTGGTTGCCTGGGATGAAGGGCGCGACTGAGGGCGGCGGAGGAGCTCGAGGCCGGAGGAGCTTGGGAGCGGGCGGAGGCGGCGTCGACGAGGCGAGGCCGAGGGTGGCCCGATGCGGTGGAGGGCGGTCCTGGCAGCGGGGAGGCCGAAGCTCGAGGCAGCGTTGGGACCGTGCAGGGGGGGGTAGGTGGCGACCGTGAGGATGGGGAAGGAGGCGGACCGGAGGGGATGGCGAGGCAGACGACACGACGAGGGGGCGGGCTCGCGGCTACAGAGGCGAGCGAAGGGCCCCGACAGCGGGGATCCACAAGGCGGCGGCGGGGCTCGGTCGCACAGAGGAGAGAGGGGCGGTCCTGGCGGCAGCCGGCTCGAGAGGGACGGGGCGGCGGGGCACGCGGTGCTCGAGGGAGGCGGTCGGCGGAGTGAGGTAGGGAACGCAGGGACAAAGAGGGCGACGGGGACGAGCAGGAGAGAGAGAGGAATGGGAGTGGTGGGCCACGGGGAGGCGCAGGCGCAGGGTGGGGCGGTAGATGGCGACACGGGGTGGGGCCAGGGCGACCAGGTGGGGGGAAGCGTGCAGGTGGGGGTGGTCGGGGCGTGGCTGTCCACTGGGATGGACCAGGGGGGTCGTTGGGCGGGAGTTTGGCGAGGGAAAACCGGTGCGGGCTGTGGTGGGGCCAGGTGGACGGGCGGGAGAGGGTGCATGGCGGTAGGTGGGCAGGGATGGCGTGTGGTGTGGGTGTGCGCGTCCACCGCTGAGGTGGCGGGGGTGAGGGGAGGTGGCGGTTGTTGGTTGGCTGGAGTGAGGTGGAGGTGTGAGGTGGAGGGAGGGGGTTGGTCAGGGTGAGGTGGAGGGAGGCTGGGTAGAATAGGATTGGGTAGAATTAGGATTAGAACCAGATATTTTTAGACTAGGGTTTGGAGGTGGCTGGCCGGGCTTTCGGGCCTGGCTGGCTGCCTCCCAAAATAATATAAACTTTTATTTTAATTTAAAAATAGACTTTTGTAATAATTTTTAGACAAATAAAAGACACGAGAAAGACCGGAGTTTTGATTTGAAATAAAGACGGGGGCATTTAGAAAACAAAGGTAGGCTTTTCGAAATTAGTTTTAGACAAAAACCATGCATGATGATGACGATGCTCAAATGCAATGTGGCATGATGACATGAGCATGCGGTCATGAAGATGCAATGCACAAAAACAACGCGATTTTCTAGTAGTGGTTTTTGCGGGGCGCCACAAGCTTAACCCGGAAAAATGTACCTTCGGTGTCTCGGCTGGGAAATTACTCGGATTTCTTGTTTCCAGCCGAGGTATCGAAGTTAATCCAACTAAAATCCGGGCCATCGAACGAATGGAACTGCCGAAGTGTCTTAACGATGTCCAGAAGTTCACGGGTTGCCTGGCATCGTTAAGTCGGTTTGTATGTTGGTTGGGAGAAAAGGCATTGCCTCTCTACCAACTCATGAAAAAGTCGGATAAGTTCGTTTGGACGCCGCAGGCCAATGAAGCCTTTGCCCACTTGAAGAAGATGTGAGCCACTGTACCAGTGTTAGCCTCTCCACTATCAAAGGAGCCAATGTTGCTCTATATAGCTACAACCAACCGGGTTGTAAGTGCAGTGATAGTGGTGGAGCGCGACGAGGAGGGTAAGTCGGTGCAAAGGCCAGTGTATTATCTAAGCGAGGTATTGTCTGCCTCGAAGCAGGACTACCCACATTATCAAAAGGTGGCATATGGTGTCTATATGGCAGCTAAGAAGTTAAAGCATTACTTTGAGGAGCATCCCATCAAAGTAATATGTGAAGCTCCCATATCCGAAATAATGAGTAACAAGGATGCGAGTGGCAGAATTGCAAAATGGGCAATTGAACTAGCTCCTTACGCGCCACAATATGACAGAAGAGAAGCAATCAAGTCTCAAGCTGTGGCGGACTTTTTTGTGGACTGGGCCGAGGTGCAATACGAACCACCGCTACCAGATCCGAACTATTGGCGAATGCACTTTGACGGGTCAAAAACAAAAACCGGGCTAGGCGCCGGAGTGGTACTTACCTCGCCAAACAAGGACCAGCTGAAGTACGTGCTACAGATCCATTTCACGGCATCGAATAATGTCGCTGAGTATGAAGCACTTGTGCATGGGCTCAAAGTGGCAAAAGAGATTGGGATACGTCGGATCATGTGCTTTGGCGACTCGGATTTGGTAGTACAACAAGTGTCGGGACTGTGGGACGCCCTTGATCCTAACATGGCACTGTATAGATTTCATGTGCAGAAGATATCTGGTTATTTTGAGGGATGTGAATTTCACCATGTACCCCGGGTGGAAAATGAGGCTACCGACATGTTGTCAAAGCTCGGGTCAACCCGATAAGCAATTCCACTAGGTATAGCATTAGAGCACCTCAGGAAACCATCCATCAGGCCGTCCCCATAAACCGACTCAATTTATGTCCCGGAGGACACGGAATCCGGAGCTGTGCCCATGGACATTGACATGGGAGGTGGTGCACGAAACCCGGGGACTGCCTCGGCAAACCCGGGATGCCTCGCGAACCCGGGATCGCTTCAGCAAGACCCGGACTGCCTGAAGTTATGCCGGTGGATCATATGGAAATTGATGAGGATGTGTTCCCTATGCGAGCAATACCATCTTGGGCAATGCCTATATTTCAATTCCTGAAAGATGGAACGTTACCTACTGAGGAGGTGGTATCCAGGCAAACTCAGAGGAGAGCAAAGGCATACACAATCATCAATTCCGAGCTATACAAAAGGAGTGTGACCAATGTCCTCCAGCGATGCGTTGACCCGGAAGAAGGGCTTGACATCCTCCGAGATATACATCAAGGGGAGTGCGGGCATCATGCCTCGTCCCGGGCCTTGGTGGCAAAAGCTTTCCGACATGGATTCTATTGGCCAAGTGCCTTAGAACAAGCAGAAGATCTGGTGAGAAAATGCAATGGTTGTCAGAGGTATGATACCAAGACACATATGCCAATGTCGGAACTCAAGACCATACCAATTACATGGCCATTTGCCGTATGGTGCTTGGATATGGTTGGCCCGTTTAAACCAGCAAGGGGAAATATGACTCACATTTTCGTCATGGTGGACAATTTTACAAAGTGGATTGAAGTGAAGCCTATAAGAAAATGTGATGGAGCTACGGCCGTAACATTTCTCAAAGACATCATCTTGAGATACGGTTACCCTCACAGTATCATAACTGATAATGGCACAAATTTTGCGGAAGGAGCGTTTGCGTTCTTTCGGGATAAGAAGATCCGGTTTGGGCGTGAGCCCACCCGGCATCAAACGGACAAGTGGAAAGATCCAATGGATTAGTGTTATCCGGGATAAAACCCCGGCTCATTGAGCCGCTGGAAAGATCAGCGGGGTGCTGGATAGAAGAACTACCAGCGGTACTATGGAGTTTAAGAACAACTCCGAATCGATCAACAGGCTATACACCATTTTTTCTGGTATATGGGGCAGAAGCTGTATTACCAGCCGACATAGAGCATGACTCACCTAGGATCACCCAATAATAGAAGCCGAAGTGCAAGAAGCCCGGCAAAATGATGTTGATCTGCTGGAAGAAGCGAGAGAATTTGCATTGTCCAGATCCGCCATATATCAGCAAAATCTCCGACGCTATCATAGCCGGAAAGTAAACCCCCGAGTCTTCCGGGAAGGCGATCTGGTGCTCCGGCTGGTACAACGTACTGCTGGCATGCATAAGTTATCCCCCCATGGGAAGGGTCGTTCATTGTGAGCAAAGGATTGCACAATGATTCTTATTATCTTATCGATGCAAAGCCACAGGAAAAGAACAAGGCGGACAGGTCCGGCGAGGTATCTAAGCGTCCAGGGAATGTAGCTCTACTTCGTCCTTTCTGCACTTAGCAGAGAAGTGTATGTATCCGAGTCTTCTCATATGTCGGTATGTATGCCGGCAGTGAGCCTATCAATGAAATGTTGGCACCTCGAGCAGTAACTCGGGGACTGCCTTAATAATATTTGTTGTCTTTCACTATTTGTACGTCAGCTGGAGTAAGTTGTTCTACTTAACTCGGATTAGTAGTGTGTGAGCACCAAGAACCCAACTCTTCGACTTGCTGCTCTCCAACAAGAATTGGCTTCATGGCAAGCAAGAGAACAAGTTTGGAATTGCGTAGCACATGAAAAACGACTAAGGAAAGGAACTTAATCGAGCCGACGTTTGTTTTTTCGGACTAACCTTGTATTTACTTTCAAATCATTATGCTGAATTATTTTAAGCTAAGCCTAAAGTTTCCAAGTATTGTTAAAACAATTTTTGAAGCTCGGTTTCGTAAGTCGTAAAACCAAATCAAGGTAGACACGAGCTGAGCCAAAAGATTGGACGAACAAGAAAATGAAACTCGAGGACTACGCCCAAGTTGATCCGGCATAAAAACTTAGTAGCAAAATATCACATATGTATTGGATACAATTCCACATGGCATACCGGGGATCTGATAAGTTTTCAAGTGTTTTCACTCAAGGAGCAGCAGGAGGAGGAAGTTAGGCCTCATCTTCGACGTCTTCGATATCCGAGGCATCGTCCTCTTCGTCCTCGTCCGAGCCATCTTCAACGTTCTCAACCTCTTCGTCACCAGCGGCTTCCAGGAAGCTCGGTCCCTCAGTCCATTCATGAATGGGAGAATATTCGATGAGGCTATGGGCGCAAGCCTGGCGCCGAGCTACCCACTCTGGGTCATTGGTCCATTTGGATCCGGTGCGAAGGCACGTCAGGAGGTTGAGATCGATCTTCTCATACCACGTGAGTATGTGGTGAAGAACGGTGTCAGCTGCAGCACGTCCAGCGGATTCCCTCCAGAGGTCGAGTTGGGTCTCGATTTCCATCAACTTTTCGCCAAGAGCCGCGGTTCTCTCCGGAATGTCTTCGCCAGGCCAGAACATGTTGAAGATCCGGACTGCAATGTCAAGGAGATCCCTGCCATAGTTCTTGATGATTTCCACGCGGGATGACAGGCTGACCAACAGGTCCTCCATGTCATAGGGAATGTCTTCACCGTTAGGAGCAACGGGAGTACCCCTATCTCAGCAGAAATTGGCAACGGCGGCGCTCGCAATGGGGGTACCCTCTGGAAATTTGCCTGAAAACAAGACAAAGGAAGAAGGTAAAGAAGAGACATATGAAGTAACCCGGAAAAGTATGCCGGATAAGGGAAAGGAACTTACGTAGAATGTGGCTGTGGATCCGGGTCAATTCCTTGGTACAGTCATCGCGTCTTTTGTGAAGCTGCACAAGTTCAGCGTTTGCCGACTCAAGCTTGACGTCGGCCTCCTGGAGAAGTTCTTGGTCCTTGGCGATCTGGAGATTGAGGCGCTCGCGCTCTTCGGTGTACTCCTGGCCAGCCTTTTCAAGCTCGGTTTGGTGTTGCACTTTCATCTTCTTCATTTCTGCCTTTAACTTGGCAATCTTGTCATCCTTGGTTCGGAGGAGGGCAAGCTCATCGTCTTTCTTCTTGAGCTCGGCCTGATGCTGCCCTGCTTGTTCGAGAAAATGCAGCATCATATCAGGCACGGGCACACTATCTTCCAGTGATACTGAAATAGTTTGTTAACCCGGCAAAGCCGAGGTATAAATGTTTGCCGAGCCAAGGAGAAAAGGAGATGGAAAGCATAGCAATGTCGAACAAAAATGGCTTACCCTTGATCTGATCCAGGTTCTTCCTCATAAGCTTGTTCTCAGCCTCCACCCTAGCTGTGGAAACCGAATGATGGGTTAGTTCGGCAGAGGAAGGTGAAGAAAAAAGGAGAAGTGCCAAGGAAGAAATTTACCCCTTTTCTCATGTTCAGCGAGAAGCGCAGTTTGATTCGCACGCAGTGTCTTATGGGTGTCAAGGAGACGCTGAAACTCAGCGCTACGGCGGTTGGTGGTCACCTGCGAAGAGTACAAAGATATAACTTAGCCTTGTGCATATTTGAAGTGTACAAGATCCGGCCAAGTGGAACTTAACCCGGCTCTAGGTATGTGCATATTCGAAGTGTACAAGATCCGGGCCAAGTGGAACTTAACCCGGCTCTAGGTGTGTGCATATTTGAAGTGTACAAGATCCGGGCCAAGTGGAACTTAACCCGGCTCTAGGTGTGTGCATATTCGAAGTGTACAAGATCCGGGCCAAGTGGAACTTAACCCGGCTCTAGGAGTGTGCATATTCGAAGTGTACAAGATCCGGGCCAAGTGGAACTTAACCCGGCTCTAGGTGTGTGCATATTCGAAGTGTACAAGATCCAGTCCAAGTGGAACTTAACCCGGCTCTAGGTGTGTGCATATTCAAAGTGTACAAGATCCGGGCCAAGTGGAACTTAACCCGGCTCTAGGTGTGTGCATATTCGAAGTGTACTAAATCCGGGCCAAGTGGAACTTAACCCGACTCTAGGTGTGTGCATATTCGAAGTGTACTAAGTCCGGGCCAAGTGGAACTTAACCCGGCTCTAGGTGTGTGCATATTCGAAGTGTACTAACTTCGGGCCAAGTGGAACTTAACCCGGCTCTAGGTGTGTGCATATTCGAAGTGTACTAAATCCGGGCCAAGTGGAACTTAACCCGTCTCTAGGTGTGTGCATATTTGAAGTTGTCACGGAGCTACGTTAGTTTTCTAAGGAGCATCCGGTCGAGTAACAAGTTACTCCCCCGGAGGCTCGGGGACTAATGGTTATACTGCTAACATCTACAGCTGGCTAAGGAAAACAAGTAACGTACCTCCATCATCCGACCCGCGAGGTTGAGCGCCTTAAAGGTTGTGTTCATTTGTGCGGAGAATTCGGCGGGACCGAACTTCTCCGGGAGATCACCATCTTGAACCAACTCCGCCTGGTTCCAATTATTAACGAACTCAATCATAGTCGGAGGGTATCGCTCCCCAGTGGGCATATGGGCGCCACCAAGCCCTTTGCATGCGCTTCTCTCCTCTCAACAAGGGCAAGGGCCGGGCTGGTGCGCAGAACAAGTTGCTGCGCGTCAGCTGGCTCGGCAGGGGCGTCCTTCGCTGCTGGAACCTTCTTGGGAAGCATGGATGCAAGGGTGCGCTGTCCGGCCTCGACAGACGCAGCCCTGGTAGCGTCAGGGGCCTTTTTTCCCTTGGGCTGCTGGGAGGAGGAAGTGGTTGCAGCAGATTTTCCCTTAGGAGATGCCTAGTTACTTCCTCGCCGAGACTGAGAAGACTCGGACGAGGCAGAGGAGCTTGGCGCTGGTGCTCTTGTCACGGGTCTTGGTGATGCTGCTGATGTTCTTGCTGACGGAGTTGGTGCTGGTGCCAGAGTTGGTGCTGGTGCTGGAGTGGTTACTGGTGCGGGTGCTGGAACTGGTGCTGGTGCGGAGGTAGTCTCGGTAGTTGCTGGTTGCGGTGTAGCCGAAGTTGTGGATGCCGCCGCCTCAGCTGGGCCGGTCTCCCCCGCTCCAAGGGTACCCCCCTCTTGACGAGGTGGAGTAGAACCCGGAGCAGCCGCAGAACCCTCTGGAATAGGGCTCAGCGGGCGTGACTCGTCGTCACGAGAGGGAGAAGGGCTAAGTTGGAGCGGCGAAGAGATGCTAGATCCACTCTGGGGGACCTCCACCGTAGCCCTGCCAAATCAAATAATGTCGGAAGAGAAACTAAAACAATGCAAGGAAGAATAAGTTGCAGAAGGAAAAGAGGCTTACGCATCTGAGGTCAGGGGCTCCTTGGGTTTCCGAGCCCTTCGTGCTGGGGCCTTGCCTGCTGGCTTGGAGGCTGTTTTGTCTCCGGACTTATTTCGCCTTTTGGCGGGCTGGGAAGGTCCGGAGGAGGAACTTGATGCAGCTCCACGCCTTTTCTTTGGCGCTACCGGAACAGGTTCACCCACGGCAAGGGGAGGGTCCTCATGGATCTGCCTACCGGGGTTAGCTGAGGCCGGAAAAGCATAAGAAAGGGGGACAGCGTCAAAAGCTTCCATCACCTCAACATCCGAGTCATCTTCATCGTCGGGCCAATCTCTAATAGAAGAGAGTTTACCGGTGGGTCGCTTGGTCGCGTCGGCCATTGGGAGGAACATCTCCTCGTCCAGTTCTTCCTTGTCCGAGCTCTCCCGGTCAGGCGCACATTTGAGGGTGGGATCGGTGCCATCCTCGATAGTTTGCTGAAGGAATTGCTAAGGGAGAAAAAAGACAACAAAGTTAAAAATGCAACACCAACCGACATAAGGTTTAATTCGGAGAAAGTTGGTGGCACGAAACTTACCACGGGAGGAAGCCTATCCCGGCAATAATGCTCAATTCCCCATGTCCACTCAGAGGAGAAGTCCTTGTGGGTGGTGAAGAGCGCCTTGACCCGGCCGTAGATTTCTGTGTTACTAAGCTCGAAGGACGAGGTCCGGTTAGGGTCGTGGCCCCAGCTCATATGGCACACCTTGTGAGTGCGCTTCTGGAGAGGAGAGATCCGGTTGCGGACGAATGTGATCATGGCGTCCTCGTTGCGCAACCCGAGCTCCTTCAGCTCCGCGATCCTTTTGTTGACCTGGTTGGCCAATACTGTGGGCTTCTTGGGGACAACGTCCCACAACTTCGGGTTAGGTGGACCCGGAGCATAGGCAAGCAGCCGGACCAAGTCTTCACTGCGTTCGTTCCAGACATAAAAGAAAGTACGGGCCCATCCTTTGCAGGAGTCCAGCCCGGTGACTCGGGGCAAAACGGATAGCCTCCAGGGTGAGATGGACGCAGCTCCGAATTGAGTGAGCTGCTTGTCCTCCGGATCAAGTTGAATGTTCGGGATGACATTACGACGAAGGCCGAAAAAACGGATCCATAGCTCCTTCGTGGGCCATAGTCCGGCATAGCCTTCGATCGTGGAGGCGAAAGAAGAAAGAGAGGTAATTGCATTGGCAGGAAGGTGGTGCGGCTGGAGTTCATAGGTGCTTAACCAGTCATGGAAGAAATTGCTGACCGGCAAACCGAACCCCCGCTGGAAGTGGGACAAGAACACAACGTACTCACCCAGATTGGGTGAGGGGGCGAGTTCGGCAGAGGCGAGGCACGCGGTGATGCCGGCGGGGATGCGTCTGGTGCGGTAGAGCCAGTCCAGGTCATCTTGGTAGACCCAGGACCCGGCCCACGCACCACGGTCCGCCATGGCGGTGTCTTCCTCCATCTCTTGCTCGGCGACGGCGAGCTCCTCCTTTGTCATCTTCTGTTCGTTGCCCTCACTGGCGCTAGCGGCGGTGGGGGCAACGGCCTAGATTGGCAACGACCCGTGGCGGAGAAGGTGCGTAGCGGTGGTGACGATGCAGAGGCGTGGGGAAGCAGTGCGGCAGCGGTGCTGCTACTTAGAAGCAGTGGCGGCGGCGCTGTCGCGAGGAAGACGAAGAAGAAGAAGAGCTTGAGGCAGAGGGGCGCGGAAGGGGGAAAAGACCTAGGGGTGCGCCCCTCCCCTATTTAACCACTCCCTTGAGGAGGAAGTGGGATCATGTCATGCAGGTACGACACACGGTGTGGCCGTGTATAGACCTCATAGACCAATCAGCAGCGAGCCACACGAAAAGCCACAGCGTGTAGCTGATCCCATGACGTGACGCATTGATGCGGTTAACGAGGAGGCAGGCGTGACGTGACCCGCGCGTAGTGATAACTGACAATTACTACGGCGGTTACTATGGCTAGCCCTTAAAATGAGGCAACCTAATGATTAGCCTCCACGTGGGTTAGCGTACGAGAGAAGGAAAGAAGACCCGGATGAGATCGTGGTAACCCGGCCAGCAAGTGAAAACTTGGAATATGCCAAGGGAAAGTAAAACCATGAGGTCCGAGTTAAGGTGGTAACCCGGCCAACAAGTGAAAACTCGGAACATGCCAAGGGAATGTAAATCCATACAACCCGAGATAAGGAGATAACTTAGAAATAACATCCAAAGCTCGATAAAATTGAACCTGATGTGGCCTTAGCAGCCAAGGAAGCTAAGACCGCACCAGCTTCGGGGACTAATGTTGGGGGGATACCCCCGGGTAGGGTGACGCTGGGGTATAAAGGCCGAGTTAGCCGAGGTTCGGCAAGGCTAAAGCGGATGTTGGCCGGGTCACCTCAAGGCAGGCCGAATCACGGGGTAACCCGGACCAGGGGGCGTCCACCTAACTAGGTCTCAACCGACTTAAGCCGTAAGTCGGAAATATGAATCTAACTTGTATGCAGGAATAGGTGTGACCGGATCCTCTACAATCCGGGTCATAGCAAGCTTCTAGCAGAAGGAAGGAATCTTGCTGGTCAAAAGTAACCCCGGTACGCACTGCATGAGCAAAGCAGACAGGAGCAGGACCACCGAGGTGTGGCCGACAGAGGTGACGACGCCCGCGTCGGCTGACGCAGGCGCCGCAGAGGCTCACGTAGCCTCTGCATGTGTGACGCGGGGGAAAAGCACCCCGGTCGGTTTGCTATTTTGGGAGGAGGCATATTCCACGTATGCCCTAGGTGGAGACCTAGCCACCCCTATATAAGGAGGGCTAGGGACTCTATAGAGGGGGCTGGGCGATTCTGACTAGTTGCATGTCAGTCGTGGAACCGGTCTCATGTGCGATGACATGTAAGGTTGGTTCGGGCCGCTTCATCCCACTATGCCACCAATATCCAAAGTACATATAAGAAGCAATAACATGATCATCACCGCCCACATACTCTTATGTGTTCTACCCGTGCAAAGCACCTATGCATAGATCAGGCTCTGATACCACTGAAGGGTTCGTAGCATAGAAAACAAAAAAATTCCTATGATGGGAACTATACTCCAAGATCTATCTACTAGATACAAGCAACGGGTGTGTATACATCCATGGAGAACTTACCCTCGAAGACAACAAAGTTTTGTTAACGACTAGGAACTCGTGGATGATGTATTCGTATGCTTGCCGATCTCAAGATCGTGTGGAAGTCCTAGCATCACAAACCAGCAGCGCATCCGCACTCACACACACATTCAGGCCACTGAACAACCTTCGCCTCCTCGCTCTAGCGATGCAGCGGAAGCAGCAACTCCTTCTAGACGAAATGCTACCGAGAACATGTATCTCGCTAATCCGAGACCATGGGGAAATAATTCTATAGGGGGAGAGAGATCCTTCACGAGGAGGTGTGAGGAAGAAGGGTGAGAGGGGTGGCCTTTTATAGGAGGAGGGGGTACCCCTCCCCATGGCCGGTGCCCCATGGGGGGTGACCCCTCACCTCCCCATTCATGTGGTGGTAACCCCCTCCACATAAAAGTGTCCCTTAACATTCCTATTTAAAGTCAAAACTTTAAATGCAGTAAAATTTTCCAAATTTAATGCTCTCTCATTTAATAAAACTCTTTTATTTATTTTATTTAGAATTTTGTTAATTACTTTAATTAACAAACATTCATATAAAACCCCCTACAACATTTCAATATTACATGCAGAACCAATTTCATCAATTTCACCTGAAACAGTTTCAGTGTCTATTGAAATAATTCCAGCGCTTTGCAATTTATTCATCTGAAACATATTTGCTCCAAATGGTGTTGGTGCGTGTCCTTAAGTGTGTCACCCTACGGTTCATGAATAATGCAGACATGATCGAGACCCTCTCAGATCAATAATCATAAGCGGGACATGGAGATCCATACTTACTCCTACACATTCTACGATGACTTCTGTGATCGTGAGAACCTTTAACGCTAAGTAACTAAATCCCTTTGTCTCGCGATATATTACATGTCCGAGATTCGATCATCGATATCTCCATACATATTTTGATCTCGTTATCGACATGTACTCTTTTCTAGTCCCGTGATATAACATTCTAGTGATCTTATCACTTGCTTGCAAGCTAACCAATGTGATATCACCGAGAAGGCCCAGAGTATATCTATCCGTCATCGGGCAGGACAAATCCCACTCTTGATCCATCAGCCTCTACATAACACTTTCGTAGTACTGAACCCACCTTTATAATCACCCTTTCACGGTGTGATGGTTGATGTTATCAAGATACTCTTCTAGTGTTAGTGATTAACATGATCTCATGGTCTAAGGACTAGGATTACTTTGTTAGATGTTATAGCAATATAAACACAATGACTTTGATCACAATGCTATACTTCGGATGAATGTTCGTCACATCATTCCACTAATGTTGTGACCTCATTATTAACAACATCCAATGTCCATGATCAGGAAACCTTGATCATCTTGTTAATCAACGAGCTAGTTTATAAGAGAGGCACAACTAGGAACTTTCCTTTCATTTATTAAACACAGATGTATTAACGTTTCCAAATTAATATAATTATAGCATGCAAAATAAACATCTATCATATACTTGGAATATGTATAATAAAAACTTTATTATTGCCTCTCAGGGCATATTCCCTTCACGGAGGAGGGATATTAGCATGGCGACGGCGCGCTTGCGTCCGTCACCCCCATGGCCGTGAGAGTGTGGTCTGTCCAAGCATACCTTTCTTCTTCTTTTTTAACAGGAATAGGGTGCGAGGGTGTACCCTACATATATTTCAGCTCTGAAACATTGTACATCATGAATTACATAGCCTAGTTGTCGAATCGAGTTGATTGCGACAATTACAGGGCAGAAAGTGTTGTTATGGGTTGTGTTCCTGCAAGAACTAGTAGGCTCTGATCGCAGAGATCTTTTGGCTTGGTGAGCGCAGTTGTGCGCAACTCCATTTATCTCCCTTGATATATGGAACGTTGAAGCCTGCATATCTTGAGCTAGATTTTGAAATTGTATGGCTTGCCTTTTAATTTCCCAGAGCATGTTATGGTCTAATGCTCCAGGTGCTACAACTGCCTTTGCAAAGGTCAAATTATCTGTGAAGAAGGTTGGCCTGATTAGAATCATCACATGAGCTTCTTCCTGCAAAGGGGATGCCACATCCTTTTTGGACGCCATGATGAAAACATCTCGTCTTCCCACAGGATGTGTTTCCGCATAGTAAATCCCTATGCCTGTCGTTGCCAAGGAATCATTGTTTCTCTTTTTCCACGCCTTATCTGCATATAACTTAGGTCTTGTGAAATGAAAATTAATGGGAACAGTAATGCCAGGACAGTTAGTAGGTTGAGATGCTTCTTTTGGTTGTATAAGTTGGTTTGTCTCCAGATTATCAAGCAGAGCATAAGTGTTAATTACCACCTATTGTGGGAATGTCTTCTTCCTGCAAAATGATGGCTCAAAATATATCGAGCTCGTTGGGAACCCCAAGAGGAAGGTATGATGAGCACAACAGCAAGTTTTCCTTCAGTTATGAAACCAAGGTTATCGAACCAGTAGGAGCAAGGAAACAACCCCAAGGTGTTGTCTCCAACTTGGAATCCTACACAACACAACCACAGAACTTTGCCTCAACTTACAGTAAGGTTGTCAATCTCACCGATTTTGCTGAAAACAAAGGATTAAACGTATTATGTGGAAGTTAGTAATTGCTTGCAGAAAGTAAACAGTAAACAGTAAATAGTAGATGGTAGATTTATGGTAAAATAATGGACCGGGGTCCATAGTTCACTAGAGGTGATTCTCCTTAAGATAGATGACATGTTGGGTGAACAAATTACAACGGGGCAATTAACAGACATCGAGAAAGCATACATGCATATACTAATCATCTTGACTCCTATGAGATTTAATTAGGCATTACAACATTATACATAAACCATAATCTAACTGCATCTAGGAATAATAATCCACCTTCAGGTTATCATCCGAACCCCCTCTAGTATTAAGTTGCAAGCAACAAATAATTGCATTAAGCAAAGTGTGTAAAGTAAACAATACAATTGTCCCATGGACAAAGGATTGTTGTTTTCTCCCTAGTAGCAACAACACATCTAGTACCTTAGAGATTTCTGTCACTTTCCCAGATTACTAGAGGCATGAACCCACTAACGAGCATAAATACTCCCTCTTGGAGTTACTAGCATCTACTTGGCCAAGATAGCTACTAACAACGGAAAGCATGCAAGATCACAAATAACATAGACATGATAGAATCAATAATCAATCTGAAATAGCATCTCAATATCCATCGGATCCCCGCACACACAACATGTAAGATTACAAATAGATGATCTTGATCATGAACGGAGCTCACAAGATCTAAACATGATAACACAGAGGAGAACCAATCATCTAGCTACTACATGGACCCATAGTCCAGGGATGAACTACTCACGCATCACACCGGAGGCAGGCATGGTGATGAAGAAGGCCTCCAGGGTGATCTCTCCCCTCCGGCAGGGTGTCGGGAAGAGCTTCAGATCCCTCTCGATCTAGGGATGGAGATGACGGCGGCTACAGACTCTTTCATGGAATTTTGATCGGGTCCTTAGGGTTTTCGTCCTGGGAGGCTTTTATAGGCGGAAGGGCTAGGTCAATGGAGGCTCGAGGGGCCCACACCAGGTGGCGGCGCGCCTAGGGCTGGCCGCGCCACCCTAGGGTGTGGCCGCCTCGTGTCCCCCCTTCGGCTGCCCTCCAGACTCCATGTTGCTTCGGGTAAAATATTGACTTCGGCTTTTGTCCGGTCCAATTCCGAGAATATTTCCTTACTAGATTTTTTGAAACCAAAAATAGCAGAAAACAGGCAACTGGCACTGTGGCATCTTGTTAATAGGTTAGTTCTAGAAAATGTGTAAAAATACTCCAAAGTGTGGACAAAACATAAGAAAGTAGATATAAAACAAGCATGGAACATCAAAAATTATAGATACATTTATGATATATCACAAAACAGCTGGTCGTTTCTTGATTTCTAGATGCACCAGAGGAATGTGAACAAAAAATTAAGGTTCATGATCGGGTGATTTTGACTTAAGAAGTTCAGAATAATCTGGGAAATGTCATGTGAGTGAGCAACCAAGGTTTCTGACCTAATCAAGCAAGGAGGCAAGAACCAAGCTTCTTTTGCAAAGGGGCAAAGGAAAAAGAGGTGTAGCTCAGTTTCAGGAACATCACATCTGCAACATACCTTCGCAATATGAGAAGAGAACTCTGATGCTCTATCTCATGTGGCAAGGGCATGCCTTATAAGTCTCCAAGCAAAGGTTTTAACCCTGGGGATCATCTTTTTGCATTTCCAGACTTGCTTCATTATGTCTTTGGTAGATTCTGAAACCTGTTAGGTGTACCTATGTCAACGAGCCAAAGCAAGCAAGTTTTGTATGTAGATTTGGAATTACATTTACCATTAGGTGTTGGTTTCCAACAGAGGATGTCATCCTCGTTTGAGTGAATAACAAGAGTGTTTCTGATGGCCTCTGCAGCGCAACGATCAAACAAAGAGTCAATTAAGGTGATGTTCCAGGTGATTTTTCCAACTGATATGTCGATATAGAAAGATCTCCTTATTTCTTCACCGATGGTTCGACAAACCCGAGGCCAGGCAATGAAGGATCTTAAAAGATAGGAGATGGGTTTTTGTACCAGGTGACAAAGTTGGTTAATTATGGTAGGGTAATTAAAGCCAGGTTGTTGGATAATGAGATTGTCATAAATGTTTTCCCACCCAAGAAACTAAGGCATGCTCCATAAAGAGGAATTCCCATTGCAGACTTGATAATAAGAGTTGGTGCGAAGGAGATGAATCACTTTCAGAATGGAGGACCAAAAAGCAGATTTGGGAATATTTCTGTTGGCCCTCTAGATCGAAGAGTGAGGGAAATATTTGGCTCTAAGAACGCCCTAGAGAAAAGAGTTTGGCTTATTGGCTATTCTCCAAGCAGCTGAAAGGATCAGGCCCATGTTGGTGGCTAGAAGATTACGCACTCCTAACATCCCTCAGTTTTAGGAGCACAAATGTTTTTCCATGCAGTGAGCGATGGCTCAGTGTCGGCGCCAGGAAAATGCTGGTGCGATGTTGATGTAGAGCTCGTTGGGAACCCCAAGAGGAAGGTATGATGAGCACAGCAGCAAGTTTCCCTTAGTTATGAAACCAAGGTTTAATCGAACTAGTAGGAGCAAGGAAACACCCCAAAGGTGTTGCTAGCTGAGCCTTGGCAGGGCGCACTACCGATGCTAGTAGCAACGTGGAGACCTGCACAACACAACCACAGAACTTTGTCCCCAACTTACGATGAGGTTGTCAATCTCACCGTGTTTTGCGGAAAACAAAGGATTAAACGTATCGAATGGAAAGAAGTAATAGTTTGCAGAAAGTAAACACAAAGCAGTAAAAGATTGTAGATTGTATGTAAAAGACAAAGGATCGGGATCCATAGTTAACTAGAGGTGGCTCTCCTTAAGATAGATAACATGCTGGGTGAACAAATTACAGCGGGGCAATTGACAAACATCGAGAAAGCAATACATGCATATACTAATCATCATGACTCCTTTGGAGCTTGATTGGGCATTACAACATTATACATACACCGCCATCCAACTACATCTATGACTAATAATCCACCTTCAGGTTATCATCCGAACCCCCTCCAGTATTAAGTTGCAAGCAACAGATTATTGCTTTTCAAACTACGTGTAAAGTAAACAATACGATTGTTCTATTAAAAAAGGATTGTTTTTTTCTCCCTAGTAGCAATAGCACATCTAGTACCTTAGAGATTTCTGTCACTTCCCCAGGTTACTAGAGGCATGAACCCACTATCGAGCATAAATACTAACTCTTGGAGTTGCTAGCATCTACTTGGCCAAGATAGCTACTAACAACGGAAAGCATGCAAGATCACAAATAACAAAGACATGATAGAATCAATAATCAATCTGAAATAGCATCTCAATATCCATCGGATCCCCGCAAACACAACATGTAGAATTACAAATAGATGATCTTGATCATGAACGGAGCTCACAAGATCTAAACATGAAAGCACAAAGCAGGAGAACCAACCATTTAGCTACTACATGGATCCGTAGTCCAAGGATGAACTACTCACGCATCACACCGGAGGCTTGCATGGTGATGAAGAAGGCCTCCAGGGTGAATTCCCCTCTCCGGCAGGGTGTCGGGTGATGTCTACGCACTTCTATTCTTGTAGACAGTTGTTGGGCCTCCAAGTGCAGAGGTTTGTAGAACAACAGCAAGTTTTCCCTTAAGTGGATCACCCAAGGTTTATCGAACTCAGGGAGGAAGTGGTCAAAGGTATCCCCTCTCAAGCAACCCTGCAATCAAGATACAAGAAGTCTCTTGTGTCCCCAACACACCCAATACACTTTTCAGGAGTATAGGTGCACTAGTTCGGCGAAGAGATAGTGAAATACAAGTGGTATAGATAATTATAAGTGGTAACGGTGATAGAAGATAGTTTGGTGGCATGGAAAAGACTAAAGTAAAACTGAAATAAAGATGGAAGCAAGCAAACATGTAACAGATCTAGTAGCAAACGGTGTTTCAATGCTAAGAAACAAGGCCTAGGGATCATACTTTCACTAGTGAACACTCTCTCATATAAATATCTTCTCTTTATGATACTACTCTTAACTACTCTCCGGTTGAACACTCTAATCGATGGTAGGGCTATATGACAAAGACACCTCAAAGTAAGCCTTTCCCATCTAGAAAACCCCACACTGTCACCTTGAGCTCTAGATGAGTCCAACAAACACCACAATTTCATAAAGACATCCAACTCCAAATATAACTCATAACAAGTATTTGTAATCTCTAGCCTAAGTGCCACCATGGTGTGCAAGCTGTCACTTTCACACACATGGGGAGAGCAGAGATCTATTAAAGCACTTGAGTAGCAAGGTAGATCTATAGATTACAAGCTCAAGATCTCAATAAGATCATGCATAGAGAGAGAGATGAACACATATCTACCGGTAGAACCCTTAGCCTCGAGAGAGAACTACTCCCTCCTCATCATGGCAATCAACAATGGTGATGGAGATGGTGGTGGAGATCGATGGAGATGGCTCAAGGGCACTTCCCGTCCGCGAGTCTTGAACAGAGACTTCATCCCACTGAATCTCCCCTTCGGTGGCGGCGGTGCTGCGGAACTTTTCGTGGATTTATGATTCACTATTTAGGGTTTTGGTATCGGGAGGCTCTTATAGGCGAAGGAGACAAGGTCAGTGGACAGCCAGGGGGCCCACACCACCTGGTGGCGCGGGTAGGGCTAGCCCACGCCTGGGGGTGTGTGGCCAGGCCCTGGCCCTCCTCCGTCTCGTATTCTGGCTCCATGAGTCTTCCGATAAAATAAGAACTTTGGCTTTTGTCCCGTCCAATTCTGAGAATATTCATTTTCTGACTTTTTTGGAACCAAAAACAGCAGAAAACAGGCAACTGGCACTGTGGCATCTTGTTAATAGGTTAGTCCAAGAAATCATATGAAAAATACTCCAAAGTTGGAACAAAACATAAGAAAGTAGATAAAACCAAGCATGGGAAATCAAAAATTATAGATACATTTGCAATGTATCAACATCCCCAAGCTTAACTCCTGCTCGTCCTCGAGTAGGTAGGTGATAAAAAGAAAGAATAATTTTTGAGGTGACATGCACCATCAAAGACTTGATCAAAGAATTTGTAAAACATTCAAAGCTGGGATCATAGTACTTCAATCATAGCATGAAAGACAAGGTTCTAGCAATAAGACAAAGAAACTATGATGCAACATGAAAAGGCACAAACAAAAGATTCATGAATAACAATGCTTTGCAAGACGTTTGTTTGTTTCACATAAAGAAAACATAGCATAGTGGCATTCAGCTTGTCCCTCAATAGAGTAGCAAATATAAATGCATAGGACACCTTCAAAGTTCATAACAGTGACTAGATACAAATAGTTTAAAACAAGAAATATCAAAGTATGCATCAATCAACTAGTCTTGGGACAATGCACATAGAACTAAGAATGGCCACTATGCTCTCAAAGAAGGTGCATAAAGATAGAAGGTGGAGACTCAATATAATGGTGGGAGAAAGGCCTTTTTATAAAAGGAAGTAGGGATTCAAGTCTCATAAAGAGCTTCCACAAATTATGGTACTTATAGCTTTCAGCTCTCATTGCCTCTATCATAAGCATCTTGAAGTGATTAAGGTTAAAGTGAACAAACTATGGTGTTCATGCTTGACGAAGTATAAGTTAGAAATCTCATGTCCCTTGTATACGAGGGCCGCTCCTCATGCTACTCAAGTTTAGTCACTGGTAAGTTCTTGTCATCGTAAGTACATGTGTATCATAGAGAACCGCCAACGAGGTACCCCTTGCCCGATGATACGGAAGAATCCCCATATCAAAATGACAAGGCAAGCAGACAACGGGCATCTCAGCAATCTTCTTATTTACCATGGGAATATGGTGCTTTTTCTCTATTTCCTCTTTTCATAAACTCTTTTTTTCTCTTTTTCTCTTTTTTCTCAATATAGGACTCTTTTTTATAAGAAGAATGCTTCATAGACAGCTCATTATGGTTACGTTGCAGGTTTCCACCATGTCAGCATGGATTAGACCAGCGGCCCAGGCGTTTCTCTAACACATATACATAACTCCATGGACTTACAAGCTCCCCTTTCATTTCACACCGACGACATCCATAGACAAAAGAGCATGATATCAACTAGGTACAAAGTACCAGTGCAATGTTGACAGCGTTCCCCATGACAGCATGGTTCTTCTAATTCCCAACAAATAAGTGCAAGCATATGCAACATAGAAGACACAATGGTTCAAGTTTATTAAGGGCAAGTAAAGTAAAGTGTGCCATCAAGTTCGTGAGAGCTTTAATCATTAGTTTTCTCATAACAAGTTTAATTTGGAAGGTAAACAAAAGCATGAATATACTTGGAATAGCATAAGCTAGTAGGTAGGTATGGTGGACTCTTTTGGAACAACTTGGTTTAGGGAGTTGGATGCATGAGTGGAACTCATACTTGGTTGTGGAGGCTAGCAAAAGATTGGGAGCGACAAACTAAGAGAGCAATAATGGCCATAATCATACAGAGCGACAAAACATCATTGATCAAAGCATAAAGTGATACTACAAGTTGAAAACTAAAGGATCATAAAGGCTATGGTGACTTGAGATAGTCATAATATGGTGTGAGCATGTGCCAAGTCAACCCAAATAAAGCATCAAAGGAGAATACCACTATACTATGCTTTAATATGCTAAAACAACGCATGATTCATCCAAGGCACATTAAGCAATCTCAATTGTTTATAACAAGTCATGCTACAGCAAAGAATACTAAGCATAAAGCCAAAACAATATCAAGCATGGCATGACAAAGCATATGCCACAGTCAAAAACGAGCTCTTTTTACCACATAAGCATGAACTTTCCTACTCTTTTCCAAACCAAACCAAACTATTTGCAAACCAATGTATGAAAGAGGGGGTCCAACCAATTTATTCAGAAAACTAAGCAAACCAAGCAAAAGAAAAACTAAAATGAAAACAAAAAGAAGATGCTCCAAGAACAACACAACTATGCATGAAACAATAAAAATGAAGCGTTTGGAAGAAACCTGAGATTTTTATTGATGAAGAGGGGGATGCCTTGGGCATCCCCAAGCTTTGACGCTTGTACTTCTTGGATATTTCTTGGGGTGACACGCGTGGCATCCCCAAGCTTGAGCTTTAGTCCATCCTTCATCTCATTACTCATTCCTTCCATACACCTGAAATTTTTCCTTCATACAAAACTTCACACAATCTTTATTAGCAACATTAGTGCACTCAAGATAATAGGTCTTAAGGTTCAGTTCCAACACCAATAAACTTCCATTAGAACACTAGCTACTGTAGCACTTCCCTCAAAAATCTCAATTCCCCAAAAGAACTCAAAAAGGAACCAACAAGAAGCAAATGCAGAAAATGGCAAAAATCTGTCAAAACAGACCAGCAGGTAAAGACGAATTTTTTCGAAGACCTTCTGTTGCTCAAATCAAAAAGTGTTGAACTAACGAAAGTTAGATACAACCTGGGGCAGAAACACAAAAATTCACGCCTCAAAAAGGCATTCAGAGATTTTACACGAATTTTTACGGTGAAGCACAGAAATCTGTTTCGGGACAACAACTTTCCCAATCATTACTTCTCTCTCATTAGAGGTTACTCTTGGCACAAAAAGCAAATAAAAAGGATAAGGAGCGGTTATTACTGAAGTAATAACTTCCAAGACTCATCTAAAACTTTTGGGTTATCTCCCAATAAGTACTTTTCTTTAACGCCTTTAAGTTAGGCATGATAGTTTGAGAAGATGCTCACATAAGACATATGAATTGAAGTAAAAGAGAGCATCAAGAAGCAAATTCAAAGCACATTTAAGTCTAACCCACTTCCTATGCATAGGAATCTTGTAAAGAAACAAGTCATGAAAGCACAAAGCAACAAGCATAGGAAAGCAAAACAAGTGCAACTTCAAAATTTTCAACATAAAGAGGGGAAATTTAATATTATTGAGATGCATAAAACCATGTTTCCCTCTCTCATAATAACTTTCAGTAGCATCATGAATAAAATTAACAATATAACTATCACATAAAACATTCTTATCATGAGCCACATGCATAAAAGAATTAATACTCTCCACATAAACATAGTCATTCTTATTAATTGTAGTAGGAGCAAATTCAACAAAATAGCTATCATTACTATTCTCATCACCATAATCATCAAATATAGGAGGCATATTGTAGTCATAATTAATTTCCTCCTCAATAGTAGGTGGACTGAAAATATCATATTCATCATTGTAATCATCATATATTGGAGGTTTGGTATCATCAAAGTAAATTTTCTCCTCCATGCTTGGGGTACTAAAAATATCATGCTCATCAAAACCAACTTCCCCAAGCTTAGACTTTTCCATAGCATTAGCAATAATGGTGTTCAAAGAATTCATACTAATAACATTGCTATTAGCATGCAAATAAAGTTCCATAGGTTTTTAAATTTTCTCTTCAAACACTTCATGTCCTAACTCAAGATAAATACTATAAAGCTCTCTAATTTTGTTGTTGTTTTCCATTAAGCCTAACTAGTGAAAACAAGAAACAAAAAGACAAAATTGCAGAATCTAAAGGAAATAACTCCGAGCACTCACATCGGAGGATGTGAGTACCTTTTACCTTACCTCCCGGCAACGGCGCCAGAAAATAGGCGTTTGCCGTGGGAGGTTCTTCTTCTTTAATCCTCTGGTGTGAATACCTTTTACCTTACCTCCCTGGCAACGGCGCCAGAAAATAGCTTGATGTCTACGCACTTCTATTCTTGTAGACAGTTGTTGGGCCTCCAAGTACAGAGGTTTGTAGAACAACAGCAAATTTTCCCTTAAGTGGATCACCCAAGGTTTATCGAACTCAGGGAGGAAGTGGTCAAAGGTATCCCCTCTCAAGCAACCCTGCAATCAAGATACAAGAAGTCTCTTGTGTCCCCAACACACCCAATACACTTGTCAGGTGTATAGGTGCACTAGTTCGGCGAAGAGATAGTGAAATACAAGTGGTATAGATAATTATAAGTGGTAACGGTGATAGAAGATAGCTTGATGGCGTGGAAAAGACTAAAGTAAAACTGAAATAAAGATGGAAGCAAGCAAACATGTAACAGATCTAGTAGCAAACGGTGTTTCAATGCTAAGAAACAAGGCCTAGGGATCATACTTTCACTAGTGAACACTCTCTCATATAAATATCTTCTCTTTATGATACTACTCTTAACTACTCTCCGGTTGAACACTCTAATCGATGGTAGGGCTATAAAAACACACCTCAAAGTAAGCCTTTCCCATCTAGAAAACCCCACACTGTCACCTTGAGATCTAGATGAGTCCAACAAACACCACAATTTCATAAAGACATCCAACTCCAAATATAACTCATAACAAGTATTTGTAATCTCTAGCCTAAGTGCCACCATGGTGTGCACGCTGTCACTTTCACACACATGGGGAGAGCAGAGATCTATTAAAGCACTCGAGTAGCAAGGTAGATCTATAGATTACAAGCTCATGATCTCAATAAGATCATGCATAGAGAGAGAGATGAACACATAGCTACCGGTAGAACCCTTAGCCTAGAGAGAGAACTACTCCCTCCTCATCATGGGAATCAGCAATGGTGATGGAGATGGTGGTGGAGATCGATGGAGATGGCTCCGGGGGCACTTCCCCGTCCCGGCAGGGTGCCGAAACAGAGATTTTCTGTCCCCCCAATCTCCCCTTCGGTAGCGGCGGCACTGCGGAACTTTTCGTGGATTTCTGATTCACTATTTAGGGTTTTGGTATCGGAAGGCTCTTATAGGCGAAGGAGACAAGTCGGTGGACGACCAGGGGCCCACACCACCTGGTGGCGCGGGTAGGGCTAGCCCGCGCCTGGGGGGTTTTGGCCAGGTCCTGGCCCTCCTCTGTCTCGTATTCTGGCTCCGTGAGTCTTTCGGTAAAATAGGAACTTTGGCTTTTGTCCCGTCCAATTCTGAGAATATTCATTTTCTGACTTTCCTGGAACCAAAAACAGCAGAAAACAGGCAACTGGCACTGTGGCATCTTGTTAATAGGTTAGTCCAAGAAATCATATGAAAAGTACTCCAAAGTTGGAACAAAACATAAGAAAGTAGATAAAACCAAGCATGGAACATCAAAAAATTATAGATACATTTGCAATGTATCACCGGGAAGAGCTTGAGATCCCTCTTGATCTAGGGATGGAGATGACGGCGGCTACAAACTCTTTCGTGGATTTTTGATTGGGTACTTAGGGTTTTCGTCCTGAGGGCATCTTATAGGCGGAAGGAGAGGAGGCCGAGTCTTGGGGTCGGCGGACCACCTGGCCTTGGCGCTGTCAGCCTCTGTGACGCAGGTGGTGTCGCCGGCCCCCATCCGTTCTCCGTCTCGTATTCTGGCATCTGATGACTTCCAAAAAAATAGGCACTTTGGCTTTTGTTCCGTCCAATTCCGAGAATATTCATTTTCTGACTTTCCTGGAACCAAAAACAGCATAAAACAGGCAGCTGGTGATACGTCCATTTTGCATCAATATTCTATGTCTTAATTCACTATTATTCATTGATATATTTCGTATTGAGAGGTGATACTTATGTTATTTCATTTATTTTTGCATGGTTGATGACTTTTGGAGCATGGACCGCGGTCGAGATACGATGGAAAAGGTCGTTTGGAGGCAAAATTATGAAGATCGGAAAATCCGGAAAATATGAAAAATCCTATTTTTCCAGAAGACTCGGGATGCCGAAGATGAAGTGGAGGTGGGCCACGGGGGCCCACACCACCCCATGGCGGCAGGCCTAGGCGCGCACAGGAGTGGTGTGGCCGCCAGCCCACTCCAACATCTCTCCTCGTATATCATCCCCACGAAACCCTAAGACTGGGAGGCGACCACGAAAGATTCCGCCGCCTGCGGTGGAAAACACCGAGAGAAAGATCTCTCCGTGAGACAAATTCTGTAGGGAATTCCTTCCCGTAGAGGGGAGATCGTCGCCATCAACACCACCATCAAGCTGGACTTCATCGGGATCATCATCATCATCACCACCACCATCATCACCATCAGCACCCTCATCATCATCTCCATATTGCTGTAACAATTGCGTTGAATCTTGCCATAGTTCATAGGGGAAACTTGCCCGGTGTTGATTACTCCTTGTAGTTGATGCTATTGAGTGAACCATTGAATTATTGTTTATGTTCAGATTGTTATACATCATTATTCCATCTCTGATCATGATCCATATGATGTCTTGTGAGTAGTTCGTTTTGTTCTTGAGGACATGGGAGAAGTCTTATTGTTAGTAGTGGAGTTGTGTTGAGAAAGATTCAATAGATTGTTATTTAAGTTGTGGTGTACTTCTTCTAGTGGTGTCATGTGAACGTCGACTACATGACACTTCACCTATATGGGCCTAGGGGAATGCATTGTGTATTTGGCTACTAATCGCAGGGGTTGCCGGAGTGATAGAAACCTGAACCCCCGTTAGGAAACCATTGCACAAGGGACATAAGGGTCTTAGAGTTTAAAGCTGTGGTTAGGTTTCTATCTTAATTACTTTCTTGTACTTACGGATGTTTGCAAGGGGTATAATCACAAGTATGTATTAGTCTTGGATGGGGCGGTACATTAGCACAGGTTCACCCACACAACACTTAGCAAGCTAGAGAAGATTAATCGACTATATGAAGCGAAAGCACTTGACAGTCTTCCCATGTGTCCTCGAGAACGTTTGGTCATCTATAGAAATACAACCGGCTTGTCCTTTGCAGCATAAAGGATTGGGCCACTTGCTGCATTTATTCCTACTGTCTTTTGTTTACTCGTACTTTGTTTACTTGCTTTATCAAAAACCCCTAAAAATCCGTTTGCTAAGTATTTGCAGAGAATTCCTGATCCATACCACTAGCCAGCACCTTCTACTCCTCGTTGGGTTCGACACTCTTACTTATCGAAAATACTGTGATACACCCCCTATACTTGTGGGTCATCAGCTGGCACTGTGGCTCTTGTTAATAGGTTAGTCCAAGAAATCTTATGACAAGTACTCCAAAGTGTGGACAAAACACAATAAAGTGGATAAAACCAAGCATGGAACATCAAAAATTATAGATACATTTGCAATGTATCAACATCCCCAAGCTTAACTCCTGCTCGTCCTCGAGTAGGTAAGTGATAAAAAGAAAGAATAATTTTTGAGGTGACATGCACCATCAAAGACTTGATCAAAGTATTTGTAAAACATTCAAAGTTGGGATCATAGTACTTCAATCATATCATGAAAGACAAAGCTCTAGCAATAAGACAAACAAACTATGATGCAACATGAAAAGGCACAAACAAAAGATTCATGAATAACAATGCTTTGCAAGACGTTTGTTTGTTTCACATAAAGAAAACATAGCATAATAGTATTCAGCTTGTCCCTCAATAGAGTAGCAAATGTAAATGCATAGGACACCTTCAAAGTTCATAAGAGTGACTAGATACAATAGTTTAAAACAAGCAATATCAAGTTATGCGTCAATCAGCTAGTCTTGAGACAATGCACATAGAACTAAGAATGGCCACTATGCTCTCAAAGTAGGTGCATAAAGATAGAAGGTGGAGACACAATATAATGGTGGAAGAAAGGCCTTTTTATAAAAGGAAGTAGGGATTCAAGTCTCATAAAGAGCTTCCAAAAATTATGGTACTTATAGCTTTCAGCTCTCATTGCCCCTATCATAAGCATCTTGAAGTGATTAAGGTTAAAGTGAACAAACTATGGTGTACATGCTTGACGAAGTATAAGTTAGAAATCTCATGTCCCTTGTATACGAGGGCCGCTCCTCATGCTACTCAAGTTTAATCACCGGTAAGTTCTTGTCATCGTAAGTACATGTGTATCATAGAGAACCGCCAACGGGGTACCCCTTGCCCGATGATACGGAAGAATCCCCATATCAAAATGACAAGGCAAGCAGACAACGCGCATCTCAGCAATCTTCTTATTTACCATGGGAATATGGTGCTTTTTTCTCTCTTTCCTATTTTCATAATCTCTTTTTTTCTCTTTTTTTTCTCAATATAGGACTCTTTTTTTATAAGAAGAATGCTTCATAGACAGCTCATTATGGTTATGATGCATGTTTCCACCATGTCAGCATGGATTAGACCAGCGGCCCAGGCGTTTCTCTAACACATATACATAACTCCATGGACTTACAAGCTCCCCTTTCATTTCACACTGACGACATCCATAAACAAAAGAGCATGATATCAACTAGGTACAAGTACCAAGTGCAATGTTGAAAGTGTTCCCCATGAAAGCATGGTTCTGATAATTCCCAACAAATAAGTGCAAGCATATACAACATAGACGACACAATGGTTCAAGTTTATTATGGGCAAGAAAAGTAAAGTGTGCCATCAAGTTCGTGAGAGCTTTAATCACTAGTTTTCTCATAATAAGTTTAATTTGGAAGGTAAACAAAAGCACGAATATACTTGGAATAGCATAAGCTAGTAGGTAGGTATGGTGGACTCTTTGGAATAACTTGGTTTAAGGAGTTGGATGCATGAGTGGAACTCATACTTAGTTGTGGAGGCTAGCAAAAGACTGGGAGCGACAAACTAAGAGAGCAATAATGGCCATAATCATGCAGAGTGACAAAACATCATTGATCAAAGCATAAAGTGATACTACAAGTTGAAAACTAAAGGATCATACAGGATATGGTGAGTCGAGATAGTCATAACATGGTGTGAGCATGCGCCAAGTCAACCCAAATAAAGCATCAAAGGAGAATACCACTATACTATGCTTTAATATGCTAAAACAACGCATGATTCATCCAAGGCACATTAAGCAATCTCAATTGTTTATAACAAGTCATGCTACAACAAAGAATACTAAGCATAAAGCCAAAACAATATCAAGCATGGCATGACAAAGCATATGCCACAGTCAAAAACGAGCTCTTTTTTACCACATAAGCATGAACTTTCCTACTCTTTTCCAAACCAAACCAAACTATTTGCAAACCAATATATGAAAGAGGGGCTCTAACCAATTTATTAAGAAAACTAAGCAAACCAAGCAAACGAAAAACTAAAATGAAAACAAAAAGAAGACGCTCCAAGAACAACACAACTATGCATGAAACAATAAAAATGAAGCGTTTGGAAGAAACCTGAGATTTTTATTGATGAAGAGGGGAATGCCTTGGGCATCCCCAAGCTTTGACGCTTGTACTTCTTGGATATTTCTTGGGGTGAAACGCGTGGAATCCCCAAGCTTGAGCTTTAGTCCATCCTTCATCTCATTACTCATTCCTTCCATACACCTGAAATTTTTCCTTCATACAAAACTTCACACAATCTTTATTAGCAACATTAGTGCACTCAAGATAAATAAGTCTTAAGGTTCAGTTCTAACAACAAATAAACTTCCATTAGAACACTAGCTACTATAGCACTTCCCTCATAAAGCTCAATTCCCCAAAAGAACTCAAAAAGGAACCAACAAGAAGCAAATGCAGGAAATGGCAGAAATCTGTCAAAACAGACCAGCAGGTAAAGACGAATTTTTTCGAAGACCTTCTGTTGCTCAAATCAAAAAGTGTTAAACTAACGGAAGTTAGATGACTACCTGGGGCAGATGCACAACAATTCACGCCTAAAAAAGATGTTCAGGGATTTTACACAAATTTTGACGGTGAGGCACAGAAATCTGTTTCGGGACAGCAACTTTCCCAATCATTACTTCTCTCTCATTAGAGATTACTCTTGGCACAAAAAGCAAATAAAAAGGATAAGGCGAGATTATTACAGAGGTAATAACTTCCAGGACTCATCTAAAACTTTTGGGTTATCTCCCAATAAGTACTTTTCTTTAACGTCTTTAAGTTAGGCATAAGAAGCAAGAAAAAGAATCAAGTGTTCTCAAATGAAGAAGCATTAAGACCAAATTTTGTTTTCATAGGAGAAGCAAAAGAAATCTTCTCTCTCTTCTTAGGGAAGTGTTCTATACCTTTCTTGAGTGGGAGTTGATATTTAATGGTGCCTTCTTTCATATCAATAATGGCACCAACAGTTCTAAGAAAAGGTCTTCCCAAAGTAATAGGACAAGAAGCATTGCATTCAACATCCAAAACATAGAAATCAACGGGGACATAGGCATTGTTAACCATAATAAGAACATCATTAATACTCCCCATGAGTTTCTTTTTAGCATTATCATCAAGTGGGACATTCAAATAACAATCTTCAAGAGGAGGCAAATCAAGCATATCATAAATCCTTCTAGGCATAATAGAAACACTACTATCAAGATCACATAAAGCTTTGAAATCAAAGTCATTCACTTTCATATTAATGATGGGTTCCCAACCATCTTCTTGTTTTATAGAAATAGAAGCTTTATGTTTCATCTTTTCTTCTTTAATCTTTATGAGAGCATCAGTAATGTGTTTTGTAAAGGCCATGTTCATAGCACTAGCATTAGGACTTTTAGCAAGCTTTTGTAGGAACTTAATAACTTCAGAGATGTTGCAACCATCAAGATCAAAATCAAAATTATCATCTAAAGTAGTAGAACTATTACTAGCCTCAACACTAGTGGTGGTAATAGTAGAAACACTAATGTTTCTAGCAATTTCATCTTCTCTTTCCCACTTAGCATGTAATTCAGCTAATAGTCTAACATTTTCATCAATTCTTACTTGTATAGCATTAGTAGATGCAAAGGGATTATCATTAGTTTCAGGTTTAGCAGCCATTTTATTCAAAGAAGATTGAGCTTCAGCCAAAGATGCTATACTTCTGTCAGCATTAGAGAGTTTTTCCTCAATAGTTTTATTGAAAGCAGTTTGTTTACTAATAAACTCTTTAAGCATAACTTCAAGTTCAGAAGGAGCACCCTATTATTGTTGTAAGAGTTTCCATAAGCATTACCATTGTTGGGAGGATATGCCTTATAATTGTTGTTACCAAAATTACTCCTATAAGCATTATTGCCAAAATTATTATTTCTTATGAAGTTCACATCAACTTGCTCTTCTTGAGCAACCAAAGAGGCTAAAGGAACATTATTTGGATTAATATGGGCTTTCCCATTAACAAGCATAGACATAATAATATCAATCGTATCACTCAAGGAGGAAGTTTCCTCAACAGAATTTACCTTCCTCCCTTATGGAGCTCTCTCAGTATGCCATTCAGAATAATTAACCATCATATTGTCCAGAAGTTTTGTTGCAGCACCCAAAGTGATGGTCATAAAGGTACCTCCAGCAGCAGAATCCAATAGGTTCCTTGAAGAATAGTTCAATCCTGCATAAAAAGTTTGGATGATCATCCAAGCAGTCAGTCCATGAGTGGGACAATTCTTTACCAAAGATTTCATTCTTTCCCAAGCTTGAGCAACATGTTCATTATCAAGTTGTTTAAACTTCATTATTTCACTTCTCATAGATATAATCTTAGCAGGGGGATAGTATTTTCCAATGAAAGCATCTTTGCATTTAGTCCAAGAATCAATACTATTCCTAGTTAAGGAATTCATCCATTCTTTAGCTTTTACTCTCAAAGAAAAAGGAAACAATTTCAGCTTAATAATATCACCATCTACATCCCTATGCTTTGCATCTCACAAAGTTCAACAAAGTTATTTAGATGGGAAGCAGCATCTTCATTACCAATACCAGAAAATTGTTCTCTCATAACAAGATTGAGTAAAGCAGGTTTTATCTCAAAGAAAGTATCTTCAGGCACAGGTGGAGCAATAGGTGTGCTCATAAAATCATTGTTGTTGGTGCTAGTGAAGTCACACAACTTAGTGTTTTCAAGAGTAGTCATTTTTTGTGTGTTTTCAAATAAGAAAGCAAACTAGTAAAACTAATTTTTTTGTGTGTTTGATAAAGAAACAAGCAAACAAAGCAAAAAGAAACTAAGCAAAACAAAAATAACAAAGTAAAGAGATTGGTTATGAGGGACTCCCCTTGTGAAGATGTCCTTGACTCCCCGGCAACGGTGCCCGAAAAATGCTTGATGGCTCAGTGTCGGCGCCAGGAAAATGCTGGTGCAATGTTGATGTAGAGCTTGTTGGGAACCCCAAGAGGAAGGTATGATGAGCACAGCAACAAGTTTCCCTCAGTTATGAAACCAAGGTTTAATCGAACCAGCAGGAGCAAGCAAACACCCCAAAGGTGTTACTAGCTGAGCCTTGGCAGGGCGCACTACCGGTGCTAGTAGCAACGTGGAGACCTGCACAACACAACCACAAAACTTTGTCCCCAACTTGCGATGAGGTTGTCAATCTCACCGTGTTTTGCGGAAAACAAAGGATTAAACGTATCGAATGGAAAGAAGTAATAGTTTGCAGAAAGTAAACACAAAGCAGTAAAAGATTGTAGATTGTATGTAAAAGACAAAGGAACGGGATCCATAGTTCACTAGAGGTGGCTCTCCTTAAGATAGATAACATGTTGGGTGAACAAATTACAGCGGGGCAATTGACAAACATCGAGAAAGCAATACATGCATATACTAATCATCTTGACTCCTTTGGAACTTGATTGGGCATTACAACATTATACATAGACCGCCATCCAACTGCATCTATGACTAATAATCCACCTTCAGGTTATCATCGAACCCCTCCGAGATTAAGTTGCAACAGATTATTGCTTTACGAACTACGTGTAAAGTAAACAATACGATTGTTCTATGAACAAAGGATTGTTGTTTTCTCCCTAGTAGCAACATCACATCTAGTACCTTAGAGATTTTTGTCACTTCCCCAGATTACCAGAGGCATGAGCCCACTATCGAGCATAAATACTAACTCTTGGAGTTGCTAGCATCTACTTGGCCAAGACAACTACTAACAACAGAAAGCATGCAAGATCACAAATAACAAAGACATGATAGAATCAATAATTAATCTGAAATAGCATCTCAATATCCATCGGATCCCCGCAAACACAACATGCAGAATTACAAATAGATGATCTTGATCATGAACAGAGCTCACAAGATCTAGACATGAAAGCACAAAGGAGGAGAACCAGCCATCTAGCTACTACATGGATCCGTAGTCCAAGGATAAACTACTCACGCATCACACCGGAGGCTTGCATGGTGATGAAGAAGGCCTCCAGGGTGAATTCCCTCTTGGCGGGTGCGGAAGAGCTTCAGATCCCTCGATCTAGGGATGGATATGATGGCGACTCTGAACTCTTCGTGGATTTTTGATCGGGTACTTAGGGTTTTCGTCCCGAGGGCATCTTATAGGCAGAAGGAGAGGCCGAGGGGGTGCTGGGGTCGGCCAGACCACCCCCTGGCGCGGGCCAGGTGATGTGGCCGGCCCCCAGCCCTTCTCCATCTCGTATTCTGGCATCTGATGACTTCTGGAAAAATAGGCACTTTGGCTTTTGTCCCGTCCAATTCCGAGAATATTTATTTTCTGACTTTCCTGGAACCAAAAACAGCGAGAAAAGCAGTATTTGCTGTGGCTCTTGTTAATAGGTTAGTCCAAGAAATCATATGAAAATTACTCCAAAGTGTGGACAAAACATAAGAAAGTGGATAAAACCAATCATGGAACATCAAAAATTATAGATACATTTGCAATGTATCAGTGAGGCAGAGAGCTTTAGTACTAGGCTCAGAGGAGGTACCTTTCCACCAAAAAACTCTGATGATGGCTTGCAGCTTTTTCAGGAGTTTTTTTGGAGAAAATGATGTTGGACATGTAGTATACAGGGATAGAAGACAGAACCGAATTAATAAGTTCCAACCTAGCAGCATGGGAGAAAGAGTTTGCTTTGTAGGTGGAGAGCTTGGATCTAAACTTTTGAATGATAAAACAGCAAGCCTCACTTCTGTTTTTAGCAGGAAGAATAAGAGGGTGGCCCAGGTGGCTGAAATTCTCATCAATAGTAGGGACAGGAAAGATCTGAGTAATGTCATTGGCAGTTGATGGGTCCACCTTCTTGCTAAAGATAATACCTGATTTGCTCCAGTTAGGAATCTAGCCAGAAGTAGCACAAAAATCCATGAGAATGTTCCTGATGGCATGAGCTTCCTGAGTAGTAGCTATCCCACAGACTAGCTGATCGTCTACAAAAAGGAGAGAATGAATTGGGGGGAACATGGGCCCAAGAGAGATTCCAGCAAGGTTAGAAGCAGACAAAGCATCTGAGAAAGCAATAGAGAGTTCATTAATAGCCAAAATAAACAAATATGGGGAAAAAGGGCATCCTTGTCGTATTCCCCTCGAGCTTACAAAGTTTTCATAAGTTTGTCCATTTATGATAACAGAGAAAGCAGGCGTGGATATGCAATCATGCAACAAATTAATGAAATGACCATGAATCCCTTTACAAGCAAGGGCTTTGTAGATGAAGCTCCATTCAAGTCTGTCAAAAGCTTTGGCAAGATCAATTTTAAGCATGAAAGCTTTTCCCTTCCAAGATGAGAGGCTAAAAGAATGAGTGATTTCCTGAGCTACAATGATATTATCACTAATTCTTCTACCACCAATAAAAGCCTATTGGAAAGGGTGGATGTAGTCAGCGAGATGAGGTTTTAATCTATTAGCCACACATTTAGCAATAATTTTATAGATGACATTGCATAGAATAATGGGTCCATAATCCGTGGGAACAATTGGGACAAGCTTCTTGGGAATCAGGGCAATGTTAGTGTCACTAATGTGTTCATGAAGTGTAGCAGTGACAAAGAAGTTTTGCACTAAATTAGTGACATCATTACCAATCTAGGACCAAGTTGCTAAGTATAATTCCACGTTAAAACCATCAGGACCTGGGGAGGCATTACGCTTCATATCATTAAGGACCACCCATATTTCATCTTTATCTGGAATGGAGTAAGTTGGTTCATTTGGAATGGGATCAGCATCATTGGTATATGTTTCCATTTGCTGCGTCATAGAGGAAGTAAAGATTGATCTGAAACAAGACACAAAAGTATTTGCAATGCGATCAGACATAAAATGAGTAACATTTTGCTCATCCTTAATGGAGAGGATCATGTTCTTCCTTTTCCTTTTAGCAATGGCTCTATAAAAGAAGGTCGTGTTTCTATCACCATCGTTGACCCAAAGTTTTTTTGCACGCTGCATATTAGCATCATTCATCTTAGTAATGGTTTGTTCATACCTTGTAACAAGATTGGCTTCCTTTTGATGATCTTGCTGATTTAGAGGAAGTGATTGTAATTTTTCGATTTCCTTCTCCAAGTCTTTGAGCTCCTCCTGCAAAGGCTTATTTTTCCTGCACCAGACTTTTAACTTGGAAGCAAGATGATTAGTTTTCCTATGAAAAGAGGAATTAGTAAAATTTGTCCAACAATTTTTAGCATAGTCCTGAAAATCCTCTTCTCTAAGCCACCAGTTTTCGAATTTGAAGGAATTCTTGGGCTTACTAAATTTCCCTTTTGTAGAGAGAAGAACATGCGCATGATCACTAAACCCATGGATGAGAGGCATGTTATACACATTAGACACAGGGTAAATAGAGCACCATTCATGATTGACAGGGCATATGTCCAATCTTTGAAAGAGAGGTTTCGAAAAAAACGACGGTTGGTCCAAGTATATGTAGGGCCAGTGAAACCAATATCAAACAAACCACAACTTTTTACAAAGGAGCGAAAAGCAAACATACGACTATGATTAATATTAGGAGTGCTCTTATCAGATTTGTATAACAGGTCATTCATGTCTCGAATACATAGGAAGGGGACGTTGCTATTATAATACACAAAATGAGCAACATTTTGCCAGATAGTGCTAGTAGTACGATGGTACAGATCCCCATATATACAGACAAGGCTAAACTTTTGATTTTTGGCACGATCCGTGACTATAGCTAGAACTAGATTAAGAGACTCCAAGTGCAGAGCAACATCTATTTCATCAGACCATATCATCCATAATCCCCCAACTTTCCTTTAAGATAGCACTACAACACAATCATTCATATTAAAGCGAGTAGAAATTTGAGCTGCAGTGAATTTAGCATTCTTAGTTTCAGAGATAAAAATTACCTGGGCCTTGATAGCAGCGAGATGAGTTTGCTACTCTCCTTGACAAACTTGTTTTCATTGTGTACGGGTCATTACAATGCTACGGATTGCAGGTTGTTAGGATGACTCCAGAGACTTTGGCCATTATAATGCTCTTGTCACCATGTTTTGGAACGAGCGAAAATTATGCAAATTTCAACATATAAGCAGACGAATAGCCTCAACCTTGCTCGCTATCATCAAGAACGAGGTTTGCCTTACCAATTCTATGGGACTTGGAGGCCTTGTATTGTATTGCACCCTAATAATGTACTAGGTAAGTAGGTGCGGCGACACGCCGCACCCTGGTGTTGATTCATGTTTGTTTACAGAAAGCTTTGACGTGCAGTTATTAAACGCTAGGCAACGAAAATGATATAAGAGTAGTTCATATATTTACACAGGCGATGCACATGTATAGCATAGTTCTTTGTCTCTCTTTGTTATCTCCCCAATAAGCAAGTCTGTCGTCAGCTCGTTGTCAGTGAAATCGAGGATTAAGTCCTTGAGAGGGTATTGATACTCGTAATCCCAGCTCATTGTCAGTGAAATCGAAGTGCTTGAGAGGGTACTCGTTGTCGGTGAAATCGAAGGAGAAGTCCTTGAGAGGGTAATCCCAGTTGAAATCAGACAGAGGAGTCGTTGCACGCTGCGCCCTTGAGAGGGTATTTATACTTGTAATACCGGGTGAAATAATGCACAGAGTACGGTTCCGACATTTTAATACTTTAATACGACCGCTGATTCAGTTAGCAGGTCACATAGTTCTGTAAGATAACCTGGTCAGCTGCCCTACAACAGACTCACTACTTAGTAAGACAAATCACCCGAGGGTTCTATCATTATTTTTAATCAGTGGTGATCAAACAGTACAGACTGATTACACAGAACTTCACCTGTAAATTTTAAGCAGACTACCAATTATATCCACGCTTTAGAGCCAAGCACTAAGATGCCAGGCAACCTCAGAGCCTTGGGCTCTTATGAAAAATTCATTAACCGAGCCGTCTGATCTTGTCTGCACAAAATAGAGCCTGAAAGTGGAGGGGTGAGAAGCGAGATTAATTAACTTAGTGTGGACCAAGAAAAGATACAGACTAATAAAAAGGATTAATTCTTGTCTGAATTTTCAAAATATACTATGGAACAAAAGAGACCAAGAGAAGGAGAAACTACATAAGGTGAGACCATTAGTCTATTGGTTGGTAAAGATGCATGGTCCGTTCCAAACAATCAGCATAAGCAATAGATAAAATGCCAGAACAGTACCAAGTTGTATGTTACAACTTAAAACTCAACCTACGGGAACGCAATAGTCATTCTTTCCTTTGTGTGCTAAGCCAACTAAAGACATATATCGGGAAGAAGAAAATAGTCAACTGAAAGTGGAAATCACCCAAATAGGTAAAATGCATGAACTTTTCTAGTCCTAGAAAAAAATGTATATGATCACGAGGATGCACGGTACTATGATTAAGTGAAGTATGATAACCCTTTAAAAATAGCTAACAACAAACCATTTACCAAGGCGCTTTATTTCATATACAATTTCTCAACCTGCAGCCACGCGTTGCTTTTTCTATTTTTCACATTTAAAATCCGGTGCGTAGCAAAAGCTAAATTTGTGGGAGAATAGTAAATATCACGACTGACCATAGTCAATCTATTGTACTCATCGTTTGTAACTATTAGCACATCCAACTGAACTGAATACATGCACCTAGAGTTGTTCACAGTTAAGCAACCTGAAGAAAATCCATATAAATTATTTTCTTAATAGTCAGCTCAACCCCATACATTACTAAGTTCTGTAATTTTCGGTAAGGTGAATTGAAACATACCACATCATTTGCCACGTAATAGTCAACTCTATCCCACATATAACTTTTCAGGATGTGTCACACTGAAGTATATCTGAGCAAAGAGGAGGGGTAGTGTGTATGTTATGGTATTGCTAGAGGGAGGGCTCAAGAGGGCCGGCCGGGGGCCTTGTCCACGGCCGGTGGCAAGAGGGAAGGGATTTCCTTCTTAATTCTTGCTTGATTAGATTGATACATCTTCTCTTTTTATATAGAGAGGTTTACTTGACTCCCCAGCAATGCTTACTTGACCCCTAAGCAAGTGACCCTTATCTCTAATTAACCCTAAGACTAATGGGCTATACTGCCAGCACAGGCCCATAACGTACTCTAACACTACACCCCACCTGGACATGCAGCTCGTCCTCGAGCTGCAACCTAACCAACTTATAACAATGACTCGACGCGACACAAACCTCACACTTAAAAACAAGCCTTTTACATCTCGGCTTGGTTTATTACTCTCAACCTGAAATAGGCTGGGACGCTCTATTTTGGACCCCTTAACAAAAAGTGGACACCATCCGCACGACGTGTACAGCCACCTGAATCCCATGGACACCATCCGCACGACGTGTACAGCCACCTGAATCCCATGGACACCATCTGGACAAACGGAGTGCATGTGTACGGCCACCTGGAAGAGGTCGCAAGAGCGACGAGCGGAGGCGCCCTCGCGGCGGCCGATGCAGTGGTGTTACGCGGTGCGCTCCTGTCGAGGAGGGGTGCGCCCTCCCAACTGCTGATGTCGCAGACTTTGAGGTCGCTGCACACGGGGAAAACAGGATGCTCGCCGCTCGTGGGGGAAACCGTATGCGCAAGAGCCCCGACGCAGCGGACGAGATCGAGGTCCTTGGCGCGAAGGGCAACGGAGGAGGCGGCAGCTGCACCACGCATCTCCCGCACGCCGGCCGCTAGGAGGCCGCGCGCGCAGCCGGCACCACCGCCCGCCGACACGTGGCGGGTGGCGATCAAGACGAGCGGTGACGGCGAGGGCGGAACCGGACTTGTCGAACTCAGCGCGCGTCGTAGCTGGCCCGTGGCTGAGTGGCAGCGACGGCTGCTGCAGCAGGGCCATGGCCGCGACGGGGCCCGCGAGGGGCTGGGACGGCCACGACAACCAGGGCGGGTGGTGGCGGTGACATGGCGGAGACCGCCAGATGCGGCGGCTGCCACGGCAGAGCAGCGGCCCGGTGGCAGCCGGCATGCGCCGGGCGGCCCGTAGGGCCGGCCAAGTAGATGTGTATCTCCTGGACTGCGATGTCGAGATAGCGGAGGGCTGCGGTCATATCCAACGGGGAGAGAACGGCGGGGTGTCGAGTCTGCGGTGGAAGAACTCAACTGGAGGCTGGACATGATCGAACCCGGGAAAGCTGATACCAAATGTTATGGTATTGCTAGAGGGAGGGCGCAAGAGGGCCGGCCGGGGGCCTTGCCCACGGACGGTGGCAAGAGGGAAGGGATTTCCTTCTTAATTCTTGCTTGATTAGATTGATACATCTCCTCTCCTTATATAGAGAGGTTTACTTGACTCCCAAGCAAGGCTTACTTGACCCCTAAGCAAGTGACCCTTATCTCTAATTAACCCTAAGACTAATGGGCTATACTGCTAGCCCAGGCCCATGACGTACTCTAACAGTGTATTGCAGACTTCATCACCATTCTCTTTCCCTTGCTACGAACTTACAAATTCCCCTAACGATTCTTTTACCACTATACTGAATAGGTTAAGCATTGTAAAACTTGATGGTATTCTTTTGTATCGAATCTACAATTTAATCATCAGTATGTGTTGGCATATTTTTTCCATTAAAAATGATTTTAGTAGGAAAGCTCACAATTGGAGTGAAATGTACTACAAAAACACTTTTAAGCAGAGTTACTACTGACCCCTTCAATATCTCTCATAGTTGTTCAGCAGTTAGACAACCAATTCCTCCTTTGGCTGGATTTAGCCCCCTAATAATGTTGTCAGTTATAGGTAAAGAAGCCCAAAACTATTGCTCATTGATTGTAACCTGTTAGAAGAATAACGTACCTGGCTGAATAAATCACTCATTTGGATTCCAGAACACATGTGAATCTGATGGCCATTGAATAATAGATCCAGTGCGTAAACTTTTTAATCCAAATACATGAAGTTCAAATGCCATAATCATCTGGATTTTTATCTCCTGAACCCATGCACTAAAGGAAGTGATGACAAACAGCAAGTTTCAGTTTAATGAAACCAAAAGAAAGCACAGTTCAAGAAACCTACTGCTGAGATGAAGCACAACAGCCGTAAACATTTTATTCCAAACAAATGAGGTTCAGATGGCATAATCATCTGGATTTTTATCTCCTGAACCCATGCACTAAAGAAAGTGATGAAAAACAGCAAGTTTCTATCAGTTTAATGAAATCAAAAGGAAGTACAGTTCAAGAAACCTACTGCTGAGATGAAGCACAGTTCTAAAACGAAAGTACTATACAATTCTCTAGAGTATGCACATCCATGAAAATACTTAGTATATCGTACGACATATGTGACAACAATGATAGCTAAAGCTTCCCAGTGTGTGTCTAACTGTTGATTATATATAATTTGTGAAACATGAAAGCTGAAACTGTACGTACCAATCTAAACTCACATTCCCCATCTATAACAATGACAAAATAGAAATACCAAACTGATACATAATAAACATGTACCGGAAATATCTTTCAACTTACATCCAATACATCATACTTTACTGAATTCGGACAACAAACGGATTAATAGATGAGTGTCAAAAATATCCAAAAAATAGAAGTGAGAAACCCCTGAATGAGCATAACAGAAAGAAAACCACACATCTATCGAAGATCTCAACGGTGATTAACTACCTAATTTCACCATTCATAGGATGCATGCTGTGACATCAAATCAACAATACCTTACTTCCAAAAAAAATCAACAATACCAACTCATGGAGCATAACGAAATGTGTAGCTGTAGCAATCATAACACATAAGTAACCCCATGGATCCTCCACCAACAGAGTCTCCAGGATCCAGAACAGAGAGACATATACAGAGAAAGGAGGAGATACCTGAATAGAGTATTTGTTCCTCCAGCTCCTCTTTCTTCTAGTTCTCCTCCTCTGCATCAAAGTCGTTTTTTCCAGCTCCGAATAACCAGAAGAAATATCTATAACAATAGAGAAAATCGAATTAGCTAACCTGCAACTCAAACATGCCTCGCGTCGAGTAGGAGAGAGATAGTACCGCAGCAGCCGAACATGTCTCAACCCACAGGGACTGTCGCGAAGCTGTGGAGGTGCTTGATAGGGGATGTCTGTCGCCATGGCGTAGAGGAGCGCGGGCGCGACAACGGCCGCAGCGATGACGACCATGAAGGCCCGACACACCTCGCCATCTCCGGCTATACCACGGCGATGACGACAACGGCGGTTTCATCGTGGATCTGGGCGTAGAGGCGCGAATGGAGGGGGGGTCTTGATGCTGCCGTCCATCGCACCGACCCCTCCTCGCAGTCGCCTTCCGCACCCCCTGAGTCACGCCGGCACCGATGACCACCAGAGCTTCACCGCTGTCACAGCCGGACTACTGGGTTCACATTGGAGCCCTAAAATTTGTAGCGGCGGCGATCCATATGACCGGAGAAAGGAACGGCTAGGGGTGGGTTTTTTTTGGGCGGGGAGGCGCTGCACCTGCCGCTCCCTGGTCGCCGCCCTGCCCCAATGCCGACGCCGCCGTTCCCCTGGACCAGGCACGAGCAACCTCCGCTTGGTTTGTTTTTTTCTTTATCTTGAGAGGAGGGGAGGAAGAAGATTAGGAATTTGTGCCTCCTCTGTCTTCCATCGCGATCGCGTTCGCGTAGGATCTGGAGAGAGATTAAGCGGTGAAAAAAAAAGCGACGACAAAAAAATCACTGAAGACGGGCAGCACTGTAGAAGTCCCGAATTTGGGCTTCTACAGTACGACGGGCTGACGTGGATGTACTTTTGGAGCGCTGAAACGATCCACTTTCATATATGTAGTGATGCTATACGATCTTTTTTTGCAATTTCCCTTACTCCCTGGCTCTACGCTGGTTGGCCTTTAGGCCTAACTCTTTGACAAACACAGTCCTCTCATGAATGTTTTTGTCGAAAACTAGTGCATTGTATCTCAATCAAGTCCCATAACAATAACCAAACAAGATCGTGTAGTTCAAGGGTCAAATATTTTCACTCCACAGAATTGAATAGTCGGGGATGTAGCTCAGATGGTAGAGCGCTCGCTTAGCATGCGAGAGGCACGGGGATCGATACCCCGCATCTCCACATTTCATTCTTTTTTTTGCCGCGCACGAACTCGCTCGATAATCAGAATTCGTGTCCAACGCGAACGCTAGCATCTCCACATTTCATTCTTTTTCACTCCTGCTGGCCCAGACCAAAATCTTCACGCCAGATATCCAAACTTAAATTCTCTAAAAAAAAAGATCTCCAAACTAAATACTTTCCCGATTATTTTCTCCAACGGCTAAATTCTGCCCAGCCGACGTGTATATATCCCCCTCGTTTTTAATTTTGTTTATTCCGACGCACGCCGCCTCGTTTCCATTCTTCTCGCTCCTTCCCCACCCGCCCCCGTCTCCAGATCACGACAGCGACCCCCATTTAATTTCTCACTGCTCCGCGGGGGGCCCTTCCCGGCTCTGGGATGGACGGCGCGTCCTTGTCGGCCTCCTCGTCCGCCTCCCAGTCCCGGCTGCGCAAGGGGGTCCGGCTCCGGCCGCTGCGGCGCCGGCGGCCGGTGAACCCCGTGGCTCCCCAGGGCGGTGACGGCGGAGGAAATGGGACCGGAGGCGCGCAGGACGACCTCGCGCTGCCCCTGGGGATGTCGTTCGCGGCAGTTCTCGCGCGGGTACGTTGCCTAGCTGCTGGTTTGCCTCAAAACAAAGAATCGAATTTTGCCCTGTACTCCCATGATTGCGTGAGGCCAGCATTAGTACACTCATCTGTTCTTTCATTTTTTAGCTTGCACCCATCTGTTCTCTTGCCAGTATGCTAGTGCAACATCTGCTAATTAGAGAAACAGTATGGGGGTGTGTAATGTCGGAGAACCGTTGTTGCTCTGTCCATTCAGTGCATATCTTGTCGATTTAGTGCGAAATCTTCTAGTAATGTTATCAAAATCGCAACATCATTACGCGTTCCCATATCTGTGGTGGGCGATAAATGACCTGAAGATTTAACCGTCAGATGTGCTAGCCTAGCCCTTCTTCCCTCCACCCCAGCCTTCCAATGCATCAATCAATTTCTCCAACTATTGCGCACTCATATTTTCAGTGAAGTTGTCTTGTACTCACCTGCATACCACTGCACAATCAGTATTATTTTCTCCACCCCAGCCTTCCAATGCATCAATCAATTTCTCCAACTATTGCGCACTCATATTTTCAGCGAAGTTGTCTTGTACTCACCTGCATACCACTGCACAATCAGTATTATTTTGTTCAACCGTCTCCTTCTTTTGGTCAGAGTAATGAGTTACCCTCCTTGGTCGCAGGTTGTTAATTCAAGTAATGGTTCAGGAGAAAGATTGCATCCGGTTGTCCTTTCCAAGGTAAATGCTTTCTAATTAAATTTCCGTCTTGACGAAGAACAATAAGCTCTGTAAACCGTACAAAACTGTTGTCTGAAACCGAGTCGGATTCGAATTGCAGATCTGTACCTCGGCAGTGAAGGAATCTTTGGCAAATGTAAGCCTTGCTCTCTTTTTTGTAAAACCTCACTTTTCGGTTAACATTCCTTGTAATATATCTTTTACTTACCATTTGTATAGACATATGGTGACAGGTTTGACAGTTTCATGAGAAATTTCGAGAATTCGTTCAGCAGCACATTGAGGACGCTTCATCGTATTAATGAGATACCTGACTATGAAAGAAGTCCTGCTCCTGAATGTTCTTTTAAGCATGGAGGCTCTCCAGCTGTTGGCAACTTGAGCACTGTTAATTCCCTAGACCAGACAGTTGAAGCCAAGCAGGATACTGTGAATTCAGTAGAAAGTGAACTTGTTCTCTATGCCAGAGACAGTCAGCACCTGGCTCAATCTGCCCGTAGCAGATCCTCGCATGAAGCTGATCGCTGCATTCTTAATGCATTTGAGAGGTCGGTGAAGGAGCAAGCTCGTTCAAACGAGCTCAAGGAATTTGAGATTGGGCTCAGCATGAGAAAGCTGCAACTTAAACAGTCTCAGTTAACTCTTAGCTCCTACACACACATGTTAGAGAAGATGAAAATATCGCTGGGATTTCAGAAAGCTTCCTTCCAAGCGGAGAAATTCAAGACTCAGATGCAGGACACAAGGGATACACAGATTCTCAGGACACTTATAGATTTTCTTGTTAGTGCGGTGATAATCATGTCAGTGTTTTTTGCATATGGAACTTATATTTATTCATACGAACGGATAACTGATGTTATGTCTGCTTGCTCTGTTGCTTCAAGGGTATGTTCATGTACTCCATCTATAATTATATATTAACAAGTCTTGTTGGTAATTAAAGAACTTCCATTTATTTCTATTCTTTGTGCAGGGATCTAAATCATGGTGGGTGCCTAGTTCAGTGTCAAACTTCAACTCTGGGCTGCTCTTTATCAGATGTCATCTAATAGCAGCGACACGCATGTGCTTTGGCATAGTAATGATTCTGGCAATTGCTTGGTTGGTGTTCCAGCGTTCTGCGTTGGCTGGATCAAGTATGCCTATAACTTTCAATTTCATTCTACTGGGAGTTATCTGCGGCTTTGCTGGAAGGTTTTGCGCCAACACTCTAGGTGGCGATGGAAACGTCTGGCTCATATGCTGGGAGGTTCTTTGTTCGATTCACTTACTCGGAAACTGTTATCCATCCGTATTGTATCGCATCCTTCATGGTCCTATTTCAACAACACACAGCAAGGAGGTTGTCTGGTTGCCGTACTGGGTTCGCCGGTGTATATTTTATGCAGTGCTGGGGCTTATAATCCCAGCCTTCACTGGTCTACTTCCGTTTGCTTCTCTTTCTGACTGGAAGGGCCATTTTTCTGAAGAGATAAAGACCTTCTTCATTGGTGACAAAGTTGAAGACTGAAGTATCTCGGGCACAATAATTGGCGCAATGCTGTTCTATTTGAGCCAGTCAGGTGCTCAAATAAACCTTTTGGGCTTCTGGAGAAGTAAGTTGTGCTGAATTGGATATTTGCCTCACATGTTTCACCTTGGTGTTGCACTAAGGGAATGAAATGTTGGATGGGAGTTGATGGCATTGTTGAACAATAAAGGAAGAATGATTGAACTACTTTGGTGGCAACATGCATCTCTATCTTACCCTGCTGGACTCCATCCTTGGCTGTAATATAATGGGTTGACATCATCACACTTTCAACTTCCAAGTCAAAGCTTCACATAGTGCAAGCTTCTTCATTGTAGTGAACTTGTGACCCTGACTCCGGTGTCAGGTATCAATGGTTTCAATTCTACCATATCTATTTTGTTTTCAAGGTGCAAGTTCACAGTGCAGTGTTAAGAGTGCATACTGGTTAACTGCCTTTGTTGTAGTTATGTTCTAATCTTTCTCATGGAATGGGCCTTTTCTTGCCTCACTTGTTGTGTAAATTTCCTCGCAACATAGTGTTAAGAGTGTAGACCGGTTAACTACCACCTCTGTTAGTTACAGTCTTCTGATATTTATTTTTCTGGAATGAAGTTTTTTCTTGCCTCATTTGTTGTGTAAATCCTTTTGTTCATTGTTAATATGAAGGTCTGTAGTTTATCTTGTGTTGGCTGCTTGCTCCTGAAAAAGTTTATTGCTGCTATTGTGTTGGCTGTACTAGAAATCATGCTTTTGCAAAGCTGATATCACAATACAAATCAGACCAATTGTCCTGGAGTGCAGCTACTGGAACCACTAGATCTGCACCTCGGCAGCGCAAGGTGAGGCGCCGAGGTTAGGCGGGAGCTATGGTGCAGCAATAATCCAATGTGTGATGACGGTCGCGTGCTGAGAAGCCAACTTCGGCGGCACGTCCAGCAAAGAGCAGTGACACTGGTGGATTCGCCCGTCAAGTCGCGCTTGGTACTTAAATTTGTTTAATTCAGCCTCATACTACATTGCTTATACCAGTTATTAGCCATGAGCCAATTGATCAAAGTCAGCAGATTGATGTACCTAATATACAGATTGATGTACCCACCTTGAATAAAGCAGGTGAGAATCTTAGAGGATATCAACAGACAAACTCAGGTTACCACGAGGCCGAGGCAGTAGTGCGGTACCCATACACAATTTCGATCAGAAGAACTAGACTTAAGAAGTCTATTTTTAAATATAAATAATTAATGATATCTACGCATTTGGTTCTTTCATATGGTCTTATCAACGTTAACCTCTTTAAAATGAGTTATAGTGGATCAGCACTTGTGAAGGTTTCTTTGTGGTGGGAATGGGGTAGCCCCATTTTAAATTAGTTAGGCTACCTGTCCATGTTACCACTCAAGTTTAGTAATGAACTTGTTTCGAAGACTTGACCTATGAAGCCCATTTTCCGTTGTTGTAGATAGATACATCTTATCCGATGAATTCTCAAATTGTACATCAAAAGGCAGCACCAAGTCAGAAGAAGCAAGCATATATACCACCGTCCACCAACACCATCCATCATCATAAACATCTTGACCTCTGTTCCATTTACATGTCTTAGAACTTCCTGAGATGGTGAAGAGAAGGAGGAGGGTGTCGTCCAGCCTGACCAATGACCTCATCCGTATCTAGACAAAGTTGGGTCAACTAATATGGGTCGGACGGAGTATAAGAATTCTTCAAAGATCATGGCCAGACACTTAAGTTTATGTTCTGGAGGACTATGAAAACCACCAGTGGACACTGAAGCATCATATGTACTTGGCCAGACATGTTATAATCTTGTACGAACCTTTGAATGGGTTGCAATCCATCCGGACTGTAACATGATCTTCTACGCTGTTGGGTGGGATAAAACATTGGTGTCCTACGATGTGGACCGTCGCCAAGTCCAGGTGATTTGCACTCTTGGAGTGGATACTCGGGAGAAACATTTCCCGTATGTGTCATTGTTTTCAGAGTTACAAGCTCTGCACAGATGACACCAATATGGGACTGGTGCCTTTATACCAACTGAGTCGTGAAAAGGAGTCTATTTGTTCTGTCCATGCAGCAGAGGGCATTGGCATGTCTGCCTCTGAGTTTTATTTTTCAAGCAATGTTGGTTATTCTGGATGCAACTTGGCTAATTGCTCCTTAGATTTGATATTCAAAGTTTCAATAGACTCCTCTTTCTACCGTCAGTACTTGTCTCGTGGTAATAATGGTTCTAAACCGTGGTAGATCCATATCTTGTATTTGCAGTTGGGGGAAGTGTAACCATCATGCTGACAGATCTAAACAATTTAAATCTATGTAGTTTGATTACTGAGTATCTGAGCATAAGATTACATGATAATATTATTGAGAAGTATATTTCTGTTCTGGTAAAAACAGAGACGAACTTTGGTGTTAGTATCATGCAGCAAATGCACCGGTTACAGATTTAACAGTGCTGGTTTAGCATTTGCAGACAAAATGTACACCATTTGAGAACCAGCCACTATTATGTTCACATAAAGTACATTTTTACAGGTTTTTCAGCATCATATCAAACACATGGATGTACACAAGAAGTACTCAATTCTGCAACTGTTGCAACGAGCACTGGTGCAGACCAAACTACATGGCGGCACTGGAGAGTCACTACTTCACTAGGCCCTGTAAGTTCGTCACGGTAGCTCTGCGAGTTCTTTCGAGTGTCCGTGACCTATGAAACTAAAATCTCAGTCTGCAAGATAGATCAGCTTCACTGGACTGTCCGGGCTCTCTTGCACGGGAGTGTGGTGACCATCTCCTCATCCCGCAGGTGCTTGCTGTGCCCATTGATGAAGCTGCAAGAGAACTTCACCGGCTGCTGTGTTTCTGCTCCATCCACTGACCATCGCAATGCAGGAACAACCCAATAAGGAAGCGTTCAGATTTCATAATATATACTCCCTCCGTTTCAAATATAAGATGTTTTAGATTTTGTGAAGCGATTGTATTCTAGACATCTTTTAGTGTGTAGGTTCAGAGTGAACTTACACACTAAAGGACGTCTAGATACATTTGTTTAACGAAAGCTAAAACATTTTATATTATGAAACGGAGGGAGTATTGTATATTCATGAATATAAATCATTACTGCAGGGCTCTGTTATTTGTCACTCACCTGGGCTGTAGTCTGCTTGTTTAATCTTCTTAGATGGAGTAGTCTCATCCAATCTGAGTCGTCTCTTCAAACCAAGGGTGATCTCATCACTCAGTAGCTCCTCACCAGATTTTGACAGAGTTGAGCTGTTGTGTTGTAGTTTGCTCTTCTTGGAACAATCTCTGGCCTCCGACCCAGACTTTCGCTTTGAGGACCCGATAACTCTAGGATCTAACATAATGCGGATTAAGGTCAAAAAATTGCGGAAATATCTGTTAGCTTCTTCTAGTACCACTAAGCACGTACTAATTCGGATGATCACGAAGTACTTGTAAGGCACTGAACTCAGTCATTGAGAAGCAAGACAGTTTTGCAAAATTTACATGAGAACTTGTGACTTGTGAGCCTATGAGCAGGTCCGTAGTGTCTGTCAGCAGTTCCAAAATAAGGAAGATGGACCCTGAATATCTTATGCTAATATTTGGAGCAGACCCAAAATATCAATCGAGGATTGGACCCTGAACAATTATTGACTGCTACTAGTTAAAAGGAGCAAAAACTTCAGAGAAACATAATCAACAGGCTGCTACTTGATCTCTCGATCGCACAATGTGGCTTTTATTGCCGCAAATTGACAGTCTAATGTCAGAAAACGAACGTGACAGCACCGTTGCTCTCTACTACTCGAGTACCACCATCCATCACGAACACGGCGACAGTCTAATGAAGTAGAACTAGAATAAAGCACACCTGATAGCGGGGGCGTAGGCACGGGCTTGCCGTGGACGGAGACGGGCGCGGCGGGGTCGGCGCCGGTGGGCAACCCGCGCGCGGCGAAGAAGGCGAGGAGCGCGCCCCAGGTGACGGACAGGGAGACGTGGCCGGAGCCGCGGCTGAGGAAGTAGCCGTTAAGGCGGACGGTGGCCGGGTCCAGCCCCAGTGCGCGGCCCACCTGCGCGAGGTCCACACCGTCGCCTACCTCCACCGCGACGGTCGCCACCGGGACCGACTCCGGCGAGGCGGTGTCAGGCGACGAAGGATCAGAACGGCGCAGGTACACGTTCCGGAGCGGCGACGGGGTCATCGGCGGCGATTTTTAGGTTAGATGCTCGCGCAGTCACGCTGCTACAACCGGAGATAGGAGATGAACAATGGCGAATACTCTGGTTGCTTTGCCTCTGCTAGGTGCTGGGTGCTGGCGGCTTGTGTCTGAGTCGGAGAGGTTTCTGGAAGTGTCGCCGCTCGGTCGGGGGAGATCTTTTTTTGTCGAGAGAAGCTCGGTCGGGGGACATACGTACTGCTGCTGCAGAGTAGGCCCGGCCCATCAACAGACTCGGCCTTTCGACTAGGAAAGCGCTGGGCCTCGGTGACTAGAAGCTACTCCAACAGAAACGCGATATCGCGGCGCTGTAAAAATAACCGCCGATTTAGCCGCTTTTACTTCCCCAACAGACACTGTATAGTTGTGTGCGCGTCAAAAAAATCCACGCGCGGCAATTTGCTCATGGCGCGCAAATTAAAAAATCACACGGCAATTTGCGCTCATGGCGCGCAAATTGCTACGTCGTCCGGTAGCGCTATCACTCAGCGACACGCGCGAAGCCCAACTGCCGTTGAAAGTCACCGCGCCCGCGTTGCCTCCATTTCCCACCCGCGATTCCATCGCCGCCGCCGCTTGTCTGCGCCTAGTAGCTGCAGATTCGCCGTCGCCGCGTCTCCCCGCACCTTTCCCGAGCTCGCCGCTTGGGAATCGAAAGTGTCTTTGCCGGTCTGGCGCCTCTTTCGCGCCATCGCCACAACCTGCTCGACCAACTCGAAGGTGCCTCGGCGCCACGCTGCCCTCGACGACCACCATGTCCTCCTCAAGCTGGGACGCTACTTGGCGCACGATTTTTCGTCGGCGCAAGGTACGTTTCGCCCGCGGCCGCGCCATTTTTCCTCCAAATTTTATTTTAGTTTCAGTACATGAAGTACGTGTATATTCGTGCTTATAGAGGATCTCGTATGATTCATCCGGCGATGAACTAGAGCTCGAGGAGGATGAGAACATATCGATGCTATTAGCTTGGCCTGCGACGAAAGAACCAAAGCGCGGTGGCTCGGTTTTTGGTAGGCGCAAGTTGTGGAGGGAAAGGATCGAAGGGCATGCGAGGTTGATGAGGATTATTTCAACGACAATGCCACCTTCTCGGATGAGTATTTTCGTCGGTGTTTTAGGATGAGTATCGGTTTGTTCAAACGCATTTGCGAAGAGGTGACCAAGTTTGATAAGTTCTTTGAGCAAAGGCTGCCGGAGAGCTTGGGCATATCACCTAGCAGAAGGTGATCGCCGCCTTGCGTATGATGGCATACGGTATACAAGCGGATCTTATTAACAACCACTGGGCAATGAGTGAGACTATGAGAGTCAAGCCACTGAGTGTGTCAAGCGCTTTGTCGTCGCAATTGTGTGCGTGTTTGGCATAGTCTACTTGAGAGCCCCCAATGCTGAAGACACGGCTAGGCTTTTGGAGGAGAACAAGGCTCATGGGTTCCCTGAAATGCTTGGTTCTATTGATTGTATGCATTGGAGTTAGAAGAATTGTCATGCGGCATGGTATGGATAATTTAAAGGCCACAAGAAAGATTGCAACATCATCCTTGAAGGCATGGCAGATTATGAGACTTGGATTTGGCATTTTTTTTGGAATGCCCAGGTCCTGCAATGACATCAATGTTCTTCAATGGTATCCTCTTATGTCAAGGATTGCATCACGTGAAGGTCCACAAGTGGAGTTTGAAGAAAATGGCTGCAAATACAATTATGGCTATTATCTTGCCGATAGCATCTATCCAAGGAGGTAAACTTTTGTGAAGCCGGTTCACAAACCCAAAGGTAAGAAAGAAAAGGATTTCTACGCCGCACAAGCGGCGGTTAGGAAAGAGGTGGAGAGAACCTTTGGGATTTTGCAAGCCCAATTTTCTATTATGAGAGGACCGGCTAGATTTTTGGACCAAGAAAACCGTTGGTATATCATGACCGCTTATGTCATCATGCATAACATGATCATAGATGATGGTCGTGGCAAAGATATAGATTGCAGCAACCATAATGACTTGATGGGGATTTTCGTGCAAGTGCATAGGAGAGAGGATATGGTGGCGCATTTCATTGCCTCCTATCATGCCATTCGCGACAATAAGATCCATGATAATCTTTAAAAAGATCTCATCGAGGAGTGGTGGAAATGGTTTGGAGCACAATGTTCAACCATTCTTTTATTTCTTGTTTGTTGTATTGTTGGAAAATAATTTGTTGTAGTTTTGATGAAAAACTTGTTGTATTTGTTGTTAAACAATTCCTATATTTATTGTATTATTCATGTACCATTTGGTTGTGTTGTAATAATGACGAGAAAATTTCTTGTTGAATTTATTTGGGTTTGTTTGATCTTCTTGATCATATAGCTCATTGTGAAACATGTTCGCGCTAGCGTCGCACGCTGCAATTTGTCGCGTCTGCTAGGGGTACTTTTTTTTGCTCTATTTTCACGCGCCGATTTTAGCGCGTCCGCCGAAAGACACACACCGGGTGCGCGCTAAAACTAGATCGTGCGCGTTGCATAGCATTTTTACAGCGCCACAATATTGCCTTTCTGTTGGAGTTTCTCAAAGTTCAGCTCCTCCAAGTATCCATTACATTTCCTCACATCTTCGATAGCCCACATCCCTAGAAAAATAATCGTTGATAGCTGCGATATTATTAAACTTCGCGTGTTGCTACATATGAAAATGAACGATTTTTTGGTTGGCCTTTTTTTCTTTATCTTCCTTTCTTTCTTGCGGTGACCTGGATTTTACCCTAGTTTTTCCATCCGGCCTTCTTGTGTTATCTTTACTCTTCTAATCGATGAATTTAGCAGATCTCCTGCTAACATTCAAAAAAAATATGTTTGTGTCCTGTCCTAGGATTGTCCTAGGATGGTCACTAGTTTTTTTCTTAAAAGACGGAGGAGTTGAGGTTAACATGTATGCAGGGAATCTTTTCGCGATCCAATTTTTTTAAAATATATTATCTCTTAAACTATTAATATGATTGATGGCGCGTCTTTATCACTGGGTTTTTTCTCGATGAGTATTTCAAGACAAGATTCCATCTTATATGTTTTGATGATATTTTTTCGGCAGCTGTCAGATTACTGTATTATAGCTACCAGATTAACAGTTAACAGTTATCATCCAAATAACACATAGTCACCATAACCCAAGTACTAAAACAAGGGAGAAACACCAAGAGTTTCGCGAGATTTAGGCGCTGTTTGGTTGGGGTCTAATTCTGTCTTTTGTATCTTGGCTTATAAGCCACCAAGGTGTTTTTGGCTTTATTTTTTTAACTTTTACTCAGACATAGTTGAATGATGGTATAACCTAAAAGCCAAAATAAAAGTGGCTTATAAAATAAAGCTAAAAGCGATAGATAAGCTTAACCAAACAACCCCTCAACTTCTTGATATGAATGCTAATGTAGCCAAATTTGGGACCTTTTGAAAGAAAAATCCAAATAATATATATATATATAAATTAAAGCAATGTATTTCTTTCATAGAGTATCTTATTATTTACACTACCTAGTTTTTATGAAAAAGTATGCTAAAACTTGACAACTTTCGAAGAAACTTGTTTTACAATATGGCGTACCATGTATGAATATTCATGGATTTCAAACAAGATGACCAAGGTCATGGCAATATATTTGTCATAGTTCATGATAACATGTCCATGTTTGATAGATCGGTGCATAACTGCATATTGGCATTTCAAACAATGTTTACAAATGGTGCTTCCAAATTCGACGCTATTTTAAATTGTCCAAGTGACAACAATGGCTTCCATTGTGAAGTAACTACAAAGACTATATGTGGTTCAAAATCTCACCGCACTAATTTTCTCACAAAGTATAAAATATCTAACAAATAATGCCCAAGTTTCATGATTTTTCAAGCTTCCGAGCCAGGTTCACTGATTTTAATGATTTTATATCGGTTTAGCGAAAAATGTTTGAAGAACGCAAATTTATCACATATATTCCTGTATTATTGCAGTGCTCCTTGGGTTCTTATTTTCAGAGCAGGGGTAGAAGAGGAATTTTGCATTCTAAAAAAAGCTGAAGTATGTTTGAATGGATACGCGGGATATTTGAATGGATGAGTGCGATGTTTGGGCGCCGTATCAAAATTTTGAGGTCGAAGCTTCTAGCATACGCTACTCCGACATGGGGTCGCTCAGATGCGCTGTCACCGTCTAGACACACATGCCATTGAGAGTTGCTTTTCAGCATTTAAATGAGTTTCTAGGCATTTGCTAAAAATTTGGACAATTCAAGGCTTTCAAGAAGATTAGCATCATCCAAAAAAGGTGACCAAGGTCATGGCCATAGTTTATGATGACATGTCCGCATTTGGTAGATCGGTGCATCTTGGCAAATCAAGCAATATGTCTGGTTTCAAATTTAATTTTTTTTTCGAATTTCCAAGCTCAAAATGCCACCGCCCCTATTTTTCACACAATGTATAACACCCTTTCAAGCTTTCACGATAAATTTTTGCAATAAATAATTTTTGGGACTGGTGTTTGAATGGATGGATGGACGGTGCTCTGCCGAAATTTTGAAATTGAAGCTTCTAAGGTACGCTGCTCCCGCTTGGGGATGATGTCCCCGTTAGATATATCTACACGCATGTATACTTTTCAGCATTTAATGAGTTTATAGACATCTGACAAAATTAATGAACATTAATTCAAGGCTTCCAAACAAGATGACCAAGGTCACAACCATAGTTTCTGATAGCTTGTCCATGTTTTGTACTCTGTACATTGATGCATCTTTGCCAATCAAGCTTTGCTTACAAACATGTCCATATTTGGTAGATGGTGCATCTTGGCATTTCAAGCAATGTTTACAAAAGGAGATTCTAGATTTGATGGATAATGCCCTACTTTCATGAATTTCCAAGCTTCCTAGCTAAATCTGTGTAACAAAATGGCTTTTTGAAAATTTAAAGTAAGTATGTCTAATTTCTACAAAGTGTGCGATATAGCCTGCTCTTGATTTTTTTAAATAATTTAAAGGTACCAGATTAGTCAAATATTGAAGAACCACTGAGAGTTTTGCAAGATTTGACTTTTTGATATGAATGGTAATGACACCAAATTTGAGCCATTTAAAAAAATAAAGAAACAAAATATAAAATGAAATACAACCATTCTTTTCTCTCTTGGCGTCTCACTGTGTACTAGCTAGTTTCCATGAAAAAATATAATCTTAAAATTTGATAACTCTTGAGAAAACTTGTTTCACAATATGGCGTACCATGTATGAACATTCATGGCTTTCAAAAACTAGATGACTAATGTCAAGGTCATATGTGTTACCATACTTTATGATAATGTAACCATGTTTGGTAGATTGGTGCATATTGGCATTTAAACATTGTTTACAAAAAGAGCTTCCATATTTGAAGTTATTTTAAATTTTCCAATCGATAATAATGGCTTTAATTTTGTCATACGATATATGGCATACCATGTATGAATATGCATAGCTTTCAAACTAGATGACCAAGGTCATGGCCATATCTTTGCTATAATTTATAATAACCTGTCTGTATTTAGTAGATTGGTGTGTATTGGCATTTAAAATATTATTTACAAAAGAAGCTTCCAAATTTAAAGTTAATTTCAATTTTCCAAGCGACGGCAGTAGATTTTGTCGTGAAGCAACTACAAATAAGTATAGCTCAAAATCCCACTGCCCCAGTTTTCACACAAAATATGTATAGCCTAGGGTTTAGAGTTCAGTGTTTTTGGGTTGAGGGTTTACGATTTTAGGGTTTAGGGGTTTAAGGTTCAATATTTAGGGTTTAGGGTTCAGGATTTAGGGTTTAGGGTTGTTTAGGGTTTTAGGGTTTAGGGTTGTCTTGGTTTTATGGTTTAGGGAATTTTCAATAATCATGTTCAAGCTTTATATATGTGCTTATATATACATGGAATAGAATGGTGTCATCGCAATTTAATGAAAGTATCTCAAATTTTGATCCATAAGTGCATGATACTACTTGGTAAGGGGTTGAGGGTTTAGGGTTCTAGGGTTTATGGTTTAGGGGTTTAGGGTTTAGGTTTTAGGGGTTTAGGGTTTATTGATTTTTCAAAAATGTTCAAGCTGCTTTATGCTTATATTCGTGGAATAGAATGGAGTTAGCGCAATTTGATGAGTATATCTAAAATTTTGATCTACAAGTGCATGATACCTCATTTGTTAGGGTCGTTTAGTGGTTGAGGGGTTAGGCTTTTCGGGTTTAGGGAATTTTCAATAATGTTCAAGCTTTATGCTTATATTCATGGAGTAGAATGGCGTTACTGACGGAAATATGCCCTGAGAGGCAATAATAAAGTTGTTATTATGTATTCCTTGTATATGATAGATGTTTATTTTGCATGCTATAATTGTATTGATAGGAAACATCAATACATGTGTGTTTAATAAACAAAAAGGGTTCCTAGTTATGCCTCTCTTATAGACTAGCTTGTTGATTAACAAGATGATCAAGGTTTCCTGATCATGGACATTGGATGTTGTTAATAACAAGGTCACATCATTTGTGAAATGATATGATGAACATTCATCCGAAGTATAGCATTACGATCAAGTCATTATGTTTATATTGTTATAACATCATACGAAGTAATCTTTATCCTTGGACCATGAGATCATGTTAATTGCTAACACCGGAAGAGTATCTTGATAACGTCAAACGTCACACCGTAATAGGGTGACTATAAAGATGGGTTCAGTACTATAAAGGTGTTATGTTGAGGCTCATGGATCAAGAGTGGAATTTGTCAATCCAGATGACGGATAGATATACTTTGGGCCCTCTCGGTGATATCACATTAGGATAGCTTGCAAGAAAGTGATGTGATCACTAGAATGTTATATCACGTGAACGAGAAAAGAGTGCATGTTGGTAACGAGATCAAACTAGGTATGGAGATACCGATGATCGAATCTCGGACACGTAATATATCGAGAGACAAAGGGATTTAGTTACAAGCGTTAAAGGTTCTCACGATCATAGGAGTCATCGTTGAATGTGTAGGAGTCAGTACGGATCTCCAGGTCCCGCTGCTGATTATTGATCGGAGAAGGGTCTCGATCATGTCTGCATTATTCGCGAACCGTAGGGTGGCACACTTAAGAGTTACCGGACACCATTTTGGAGCACATATGTTTCAGACGAAAGAATTGCAAAGCGCAAGAATTGTTTCAATAGAAACCGGAAATTGTTTCGGGTGAAATTGTAGAAGGTGGTTCTGCATGTGATATTGAAATATTGCAAGGGGCTATATGTGAATGTTTGTTAATTAAAGTAATTAACAAAATTCTGAATAAATTTAATAAAAAGAGTTTTATTAAATGAGAGAGCATTAAATTTGGAGAAATTTAATGCATTTAAAGTGGAGACTTTAAAAGGGAATGTGAAGAGGCATTTTAATGTGGAGGGGTTACCACCACATGAATGGGGGAGGTGAGGGGTCACCCCCCCATGCGCCGGCCATGGAGAGAGGAGGCACCCCCTCCTCCTATAAAAGGCCACCCATTCCCTCCTTCATCCTCACACCTCCTTGTGAATGATCTCTCTCCCCCTCTAGAATTATTTCCCCATGGTCTCGGATTAGCGAGATACATGTTCCTGGTGGCATTTCGTCTGGAAGGAGTTGCTGCTTCCACTGGATCGCTGGACCGAGGAGGTGGAGGTTGTCCGGTGGCTTGAACGTGTGTGCGAGTGCGGATGCGCTGCTAAGTTGCGGCGCTCGGACTTCCTCACGATCTTGAGATCGTCAAGTGTACGACTACATCAACCACGAGTTCCTACTCGTTAACAAAACTCGTTGTCTTCGAGGGTAAGTTCTCCATGGATGTATGTCCATCCGTTGCTCTGTATCTAGTAGATAGATCTTGGCGTATAGTTCTCATCATAGGAAATTTTTTGTTTTCTATGCTGCGGACCCAACAAAGGGTATCGTGAGCCTGATCTATGCGTAGGTGCTTTGCACGGGTAGTACACATATGTTTATATATGGGCGATGATTATCATGTTATTGCATCTTCTATGTACTTTGGATATTGGTGGCATAGTGGGATGAAGCGGCCCGGAACAACCTTACATATCATCGTACATGAGACCGGTTCCACGACTGACATGCAACTAGTTTTGCATAAGTGGCTAGCGGGTGTCTGTCTCTCCTACTATAGTCAATATCTGATTTACAACGAGTTGCTAATAACTTGGTTATCTTCGTTGTGGTTCATGTTCGTAGGTAAAACCGGTTCTATCTCCGAAAGCCCTAAGCCGCGTAAAACTTGCAATTGATGAATTAGAGGCGTCTAGTTTAGATCGTTGTTGGGCTAGTGTATTGATATGGTATTGTTGTAAGTAGATGTATGATAGATATTCTTACAACTCACTTAACGTGTAAGTTCCATAGACCTTGGCCTTACACACAAAGGAATGATAGATATCATACCACGATGCAAATGATAGAGATCAAATGCATGGACCATATCACCTCAGTTCACACATTAGCATCTTATATTGCTAGTTTGGCGCTTTTGGTAGCATTATATGATGATCCCTCATTTAGATATCAAGATAAAATGTGTTCTTCCTTAAGTATGCACCGTTTTGTGGATCGTGTTTTGAGGCATCACGTGATGATCGGGTGTTCTCGACTCTACGCTTTCATACAACGGGTGTAAAACAGTTTTACACACGCAAATACTAAGGTTCTTACTTGACGACCCTAGCATGTACAGACATGGCCTCAGAACACGGACCGAAAGGTTAAGCATGAGTCATATAGTTTATATGATGCCCATATAGATGCTCGCCTTTGAAGCTACACCGACTCACGTGATGATCGGACTTGGTGTAGTGGATTTGGTTCATGTAATCACCAAAAGGACACGAGGGATGTCGTTTTTGAGTGGGAGTTCATTAGTAATTTGGATTAGTTGAACTCAATCTATCATAAACTTAGTCTAAATATATTTTACAAATTCAGTTGTAGATGGCACCACCTGCTTTTAATTTTAATGTGTTCATGGAGAAAGAGAAGTTTGCTGCGAATGGTAGCAACTTCACCAACTGGGCCATGAATTTGAGGATTCTCCTCACTGCTGCACAAAAGCAATATGTGCTAGAGGCGCCGCTAGGCCCCCCACCAGCTCCTGATGCCCCAGACGAGGAAAAGAACGTCTATATAACTCGTCAGGAGGACCACAACTTAGTTCATTGCGACATACTGTATGGGCTAGATCCAGAACTTCAAAAACATTTCAAAAATGGCAATGCCTTTAATACCATGGGAGAATCGAAAATGATTTTCGATAACCATGCTACCGTAGAGAATTATAATGCTTCTGAAAAGTTCTTTAGCTGCATGATGGAAGAGAACAGCTCCGTTAGTGAGCACGTACTCAAAATGTCTGGGTACGCCGATAAGCTTGTGTCCTTGGAAATAACGATTCCCATTGACTTAGGCATACATCGTGTTCTCCAATCTCTGCCACCTAGCTACAAGAGCTTCGTGATGAACTATAATATGCAGGGCATGAAGAAGTCTCTTCCCGAGCTCATCAATGCTTAAGACTACAGAAGTGGAGATTAGGAAAGAACATCAAGTGTTGATGATCAATAAGACCACCGGTTTCAAGAAGGACAAGAAAGGCAAGCAGAAGGGAAAGAAGGGTGGCAAATCTATTGCCGCGCCTGAAAAGAAACCCCGAGCTGTCCCTAAGTCTGACACCGAGTGCTACTATTGCAAGGGATCGCCATTGAAGCATAATCGCCCCAAGTATTTGGCGGACAAGAAGGCCGCAAGGCAAACAAAGGTATATGTGATATACATGTTATTGATGTGTACTTGACTAGTACTCAGAGCACTGGGTATTTGATACGGGATCGGTTGCTAATATATGTAACTCGGTTCAGGGGCTGCGGAACAAGCGACAACTAGCAAGGGATGAGGTGACGATGCGGGTCAGCAATGGATCAAGAGTTGATGTGATCGCCGTCGGAACGCTGCCTCTCCATATGCCATCGGGATTAGTTATAAACCTGAATAATTGTTATTTGGTGCCTGCACTGAGCATGAACATTGTATCCGGATCGTGTTTGATGCAAAGTGGTTATTCGTTTAAGTCTGAAAACAATGGTTGTTCGATTTATATGAATAATATCTTTTATGGTCATGCACCTGTGTCTGGTTTATTTCTGTTGGATCTCGATAGTAGTATTACGCATATTCATAATGTTGATGCTAAAAGGATTAAACTTGATAATGATATATCTACATATATGTGGCACTACCGTCTAGGTCATATTGGCGTTAAACGCATGAAGAAACTCTATTCTGATGGAATTTTGGAATCACTTGATTTTGAATCATTTGATACATGTGAGCCATGTCTTATGGGCAAGATTTCCATAACGCCGTTTTCCGGTTCAATGGAACGGGCGACAGATTTATTGGAAATCATACATACTGATGTGTGTGGACCAATGAGTGTGTCGGCGCGAGGTGGATATCGTTATTTTGTGACTTTCACGGATGATTTGAGTAGATACGGGTATATCTATTTGATGAAACATAAGTCTGAAACCTTTGAAAGGTTCAAAGAATTTCAGAATGAAGTGGAAAATCATTGTAACAGAAAGATCAAATTTCTGCGGTCCGACCGTGGAGGAGAGTATCTTAGTTATGAGTTTAGCACACATATGAAAGACTGTGGAATAGTTTCACAACTCACGCCTGCCGGAACACCACAACGTAATGGTGTGTCAGAACGTCGTAATCGTACTTTATTGGATATGGTTCGATCTATGATGTCTCTCATCGACTTGCTTATCATTTTGGGGTTATGCACTGGAAACCGCTGCATTCACTTTAAATAGGGCACCATCTAAATCCTTTGAAAATACACCGTATGAATTATGGTTTGGAAACAAACCTAAGCTGTCATTTCTTAAAGTTTGGGGATGCGATGTTTATGTGAAGAAACTTCAACCGGATAAACTCGAACCCAAAGCGAAAAAATGCATCTTCATAGGATACCCTAAGGAAACGAATGGGTATTCCTTCTATCACAGATCCGAGGGCAAGGTCTTTGTTGCCAAGAATGGATCCTTTCTTGAGAAGGAGTTTCTCGCGAAAGGTGTGAGTAGTCGGAAGGTAGAACTCGAAGAGGTTATTGAACCTTCTCTTCATGAAATGGCGAGTAGCACAGCTCCAGAAGTTGTTTCGGAGTTGACTTCACCTAATGAAGAGAGAGCTAATGTATTGATCATGAAACTCCGAAAGAGGACACTACCGAACCTCGCAGGTCAAGCAGGACACGTGCTCTGAGCTTTGCGGCAATCCTGTTATGAATTTCATGATTGATGAAATAGATGACCCTGCGACGTATGAAGAAGCGATGATGAGCCCTGATTCCATCAAATGGCTAGAAGCCATGAAATCCGAGATGGAATCCATGTACGAAAACCAGGTTTGGACCTTGGTGGACTTACCTCACGATCGAAAGGCCATTGAGAATAAATGGATTTTCAAAAGAAAAACTGATGCTGATGGTAATGTAACCATCTATAAGACTCGACTTGTCGCAAAGGGGTTTCGACAAATTCAAGGAGTTGACTACGATGAGACATTCTCTCCCATAGCGATGCTTAAGTCGGTTAGGATTATGTTAGCAATTGCTACATATTTTGACTATGAAATATGGCATATGGATGTCAAAAATGCTGGTAATATTGAAGAAGAGTTGTATATGATACAACCTAAGGGTTTTGTCGATCCTAAGGATGCTTATAAGGTGTGCAAACTTCAGCGATCCATCTATGGACTAAAGCAAGCATCCCGGAGTTGGAATCTTCGCTTTGATGAGGTGATCAAAGAGTTTGGATTTGTCCAAACTTATGGAGAGGCTTGTATTTACAAGAAAGTGAGTGGGAGCAATGTGGCATTTCTGATATTATATGTGGATGACATATTATTGATTGGAAATGATATAGATCTTTTAAACAGTGTTAAAAGTTATCTAAACAGCAAATTTTCGATGAAGGACCTTGGTGAAGCTTCATATATATTAGGCATTAAAATCTATAGAGATAGATCAAGACGCCTAATTGGGCTATCGCAGAGTACATACCTTGATAAGATATTAAAGAAGTTTAATATGGACGGAAGTAAGAAGGGGTACTTACCTATGTTGCAAGGCAAGACATTGAGTAAGACTCAAAGTCTGGCTACGACGGAAGAAAGAGAGATAATGGATAAGATCCCCTATGCCTCGGCCATAGGCTCTATAATGTATGCCATGCTATGTACAAGACCGGATGTGGCATATGCTATTAGTTTGACTAGTAGGTACCAATCTGATCCAGGTTCGGAACACTGGATAGCGGTCAAGAATATCCTTAAGTACTTGAGAAGAACTAAGGATATGTTTCTTGTATACGGAGGTGAAGAAGAGCTAGTCGCTAAGTGTTATGTCGATGCTAGCTTTGACACTGATCCGGATGACTCTAAGTCTCAATCCGGATACGTATTTCTCTTGAACGGAGCAGCAGTTAGTTGGAGGAGCTCCAAACAACCTGTGGTGGCTGGATCAACGATGGAGGCGGAATATGTTGCTGCTTCAGAAGCAGCACAGGAAGCGGTTTGGATGAAGGAGTTCATAACGGAACTAGGTGTGGTTCCTAGTGCGTTGGACCCAATGGTGATCTATTGTGACAATAATGGAGCCATAGCCAACGCCAAGGAACCAAGGTCTCACAAGAATTCTAAGCATATTAAGCGCCGGTTTCACTCCATCCGCGAGCATGTCAAGGATGGAGATATAAAGATTTGTAAAGTACACACGGATCTAAATGTAGCAGATCCGTTGACTAAAGTACTCCCTAGGGCAAAACATGATCAACACCAGAACTCCATGGGTGTTAGATTTATCACTATATAAACTAGATTATTGTCTCTAGTGCAAGTGGGAGACTGAAGGAAATATGCCCTGAGAGGCAATAATAAAGTTGTTATTATGTATTCCTTGTATATGATAGATGTTTATTTTGCATGCTATAATTGTATTGATAGGAAACATCAATACATGTGTGTTTAATAAACAAAAAGGGTTCCTAGTTATGCCTCTCTTATAGACTAGCTTGTTGATTAACAAGATGATCAAGGTTTCCTGATCATGGACATTGGATGTTGTTAATAACAAGGTCACAGCATTTGTGAAATGATGTGATGAACATTCATCTGAAGTATAGCATTACGATCAAGTCATTATGTTTATATTGCTATAACATCATACGAAGTAATCTTTATCCTTGGACCATGAGATCATGTTAATTGCTAACACCGGAAGAGTATCTTGATAACATCAAACGTCACACCGTAACAGGGTGACTATAAAGATGGGTTCAGTACTACAAAGGTGTTATGTTGAGGCTCATGGATCAAGAGTGGAATTTGTCAATCCAGATGACGGATAGATATACTCTAGGCCCTCTCGGTGATATAACATTAGGATAGCTTGCAAGCAAGTGATGTGATCACTAGAATGTTATATCACGGGAACGAGAAAAGAGTGCATGTCGGTAACAAGATCAAACTAGGTATGGAGATACCGATGATCGAATCTCGGACATGTAATATATCGAGAGACAAAGGGATTTAGTTACAAGCGTTAAAGGTTCTCACGATCACAGGAGTCATCGTTGAATGTGTAGGAGTCAGTACGGATCTCCAGGTCCCGCTGCTGATTATTGATCGGAGAAGGGTCTCGATCATGTCTGCATTATTTGTGAACCGTAGGGTGGCACACTTAAGAGTTACCGGACACCATTTTGGAGCACATATGTTTCAGACGAAAGAATTGCAAAGCGCAGGAATTGTTTCAATAGAAACCGGAAATTGTTTCGGGTGAAATTGCAGAAGGTGGTTCTGCATGTGATATTGAAATATTGCAAGGGGCTATATGTGAATGTTTTTTAATTAAAGTAATTAACAAAATTCTGAATAAATTTAATAAAAAGAGTTTTATTAAATGAGAGAGCATTAAATTTGGAGAAATTTAATGCATTTAAAGTGGAGACTTTAAAAGGGAATGTGAAGAGGCATTTTAATGTGGAGGGGTTACCACCACATGAATGAGGGAGGTGAGGGGTCACCCCCCATGCGCCGGCCATGGAGAGAGGATGCGCCCCCCCTCCTCCTATAAAAGGCCACCCATTCCCTCCTTCATTCTCACACCTCCTTGTGAAGGATCTCTCTCCCCCTCTAGAATTATTTCCCCATGGTCTCGGATTAGCGAGATACATGTTCCCGGTGGCATTTCGTCTGGAAGGATTTGCTGCTTCCGCTGGATCACTAGAGAGAGGAGGTGGAGGTTATCCGGTGGCTTGAACGTGTGTGCGAGTGCGGATGCGCTGCTGAGTTGCGGCGCTCGGACTTCCTCACGATCTTGAGATCGGCAAGTGTACGACTACATCAACCACGAGTTCCTACTCGTTAACAAAACTCGTTGTCTTCGAGGGTAAGTTCTCCATGGATGTATGTCCACCCGTTGCTCTGTATCTAGTAGATAGATCTTGGCGTATAGTTCTCATCGTAGGAATATTTTTGTTTTCTATGCTGCGGACCCAACAGTTACTACAATTTAATGAAGGTATCTCAAATTTTGATCTATATGTGCACGGTACCTGCTTAGTTAGGGTTTATGGGTTTTACGGTTTAGGTTTTATGGGTTATTTAGGGTTTAGTGAATTTTCAATAATGCTCAAGCTTTATGCTTATATTTGTTGAATAGAATGGCGTTACATAATTTAATGATAGTATCTCAAATTTTGATCTATAAATGCATGATACCTGCTTGGTTAGGGTTATGGGTTGAGGGTTTACGGTTTTAGGGTTTAGGGTTTAGGTTTTTGGGGTTGTTTAGGGTTTAAGGAATTTTTGATAATTCTCAAGATTTATGCTTATATTCGTCGAATAGAATGGTGTTACCCAATTTAACGAAAGTATCTCAAATTTTGATCTATAAGTGCATGCTACATGCTTGGTCAGGGTTTAGGGTTTAGGGGTTTAGGGTTTCGAGAATTTTCAATAATGTTCAAGCTTTATGCTCATATTCTTGGAATAGAATGGCACTACCGCAATTTAATGAAAGTAACTCAAATTTTGATCTATAAGTGCACGGTACCTGCTTGGTCAGGGTTTAGGGGTTTAGAGTTTAGGGTTTAGGATTTCGGGAATTTTGAATAATGTGTTCAAACTTTATGGTTATATTCGTGGAATAGAAAGGTGTAACCGTAATTCAATGAAAGTATCTCAAAATTTGAACTACAAGTCGATGATACCTGCTTTGTCATATTTTTTGTTAAATTCAATTGAAGGTACCCAAGTACTAAAACAAGGGAGAAACACCAAGAGTTCTGCGAGATTTGGGGGTTGTTTCATTGGGCTCTAATTCTGGCTTTTGAATTTTGGATTATAAGCCATGGATGTGTTTTTGGCTTTATTTGTTTTAGCTTTTACTCCGACATAGTTGAATGATGGTATAAGCCAAAAGCCAAAATCAAAAGTGGCTTATAAAATAAAGCTAAAAGCGATAGATAAGCTTAACCAAACAACCCCTCAACTTGTTCATATGAATGCTAATGTATCCAAATTTGGGACCTTTTGGAAGAAAAATCCAAATAAAATATATAAATTGAAGCAATGTCTTTATTTTGCAGAATATCTTGTTATGTGTACTACCTAGTTTTCATGGAAAAGTATGCTAAAACTTGACAACTTTTGAAGAAACTTGTTTCACAATATGGCGTACCATGTACGAACATTCATGGCTTTCAAACGAGATGACCAAGGTCATGGAAATATGTTTGCCATAGTTCATGAGAACCTGTCCATGTTTGGTAGATTGGTGCATAACTGCATATTGGCATTTCAAACAATGTTTACAAAGGGTTCTTCCAAATTCGAAGCTATTTTAAATTGTCCAAGTGAAAACAATGGCTTCCGTTGTGAAGCAACTACAAAGACTATATGTGGTTCAAAATCTCACCACACCATTTTTTTCACAAAATATAAAATATTTAACGGATAATGCCCAAGTTTCATGATTTTTCAAACTTCTGAGCCAGGTATGCTGATTTTAACGATTTATCTTGGTTTAGCAAAATATGTTCAAATTTTGAACAACAAGCGATGGGAATGTCTACTTCCCGTAATTCTATGTCACAAACATCTAGTGTCCAAAATGTCAGTGTAGGTCGGAGTGTGCGCGCAGGTAAATATTGAAGAGGGGCAAGGAAACGTCGATGAGGTGATGAACATGGGAGAAGGCCTTCTTCCTCAGCCTTTTTAGAGTGGGGATGGGCATGCCGCTGGGATAGGTTGCGGGGGCGGGGCACTTTTCCTCTTGGTGGTGGTGGATCCCGGCTTGGGCAGCCCAACAACATGAAGACGCACGGGTTGCGGCAGTGGAGGAGGAGGAAGGGGAGGGGTCGATTGGGCTGGTGCGGCGACTCCGATAGCCGTGGGGAGGATGGTAGGGTCCATTGAAGCCAGATCCTGGGACCAGCGAGGCAGAATGGTGGTAGGGGAGGTAGATTTGTGCTGAGGACAGCGTGGAGGCGGGAACGCGTGGCGGTGAAACTTCCCTCCCTCCAAGAGGAAATGTCTTTTCACGGCACCCTTGGTAGGCCTCGCAACCTGGGTATATGGGGGGGCAGAGGGCGTTTTCTTGGGGTACCGAGAATTTTATTCGGTTTCGACCCCCTTTCGGTGTCTAATCGAGTAACTTTTAATGCGCAAAACTGAAAACAGGTGGTTATTTCTCAGGTCGCACGCGTTTTTGATGACTGCTAGAGTTGCTCTAACTATAGGCAAGCCAAAATAAGTACAAGTTTGTTGGATCCGCAGCATAGAAAACAAAACCAAGATCTATCTACCTAGATACAAGCAGCGGGTGGATATACATCCATAGAAAACATACCCTTGAAGACCGACAAAGTGTAACAAGATTAGACTCATGGATGATGTAGTCGATCGCTTGCCGATCTCAAGATCGACGGGAAGTCCTAGCGCTGCAAATCAGCAGTGCATCCATGCTCGCACACACGTCCGGTCCATCGAACAACCTCCGCCTCCTCGCTCCAGCGATGCAACGAGCATCAACTCCTTCTAGACGAAAAGCCACCGAGAACATGTATCTCGCTAATCCGAGACCATGGGGGAATAATTCTAGAGGGGGAGAGAGATCCTTCACGAGGACGTGTACTTTGTGAGGAGGAGAGGGGGCCTTTTATAGGGAGAGGGGCAACCCTCTCCATGGCCGATGGCCAAGGGGAGGTGCCTCCACCTCTTCCTCATTCATGTGGTGGAAGCTAAATGCCTCCACTCAAAAGTTCACTCACATGCGTTAAATTTTCACCAAATTAATGCAACTCTCATTTAATAAAACTCTTTTATTTATTTTATTCAGAATTTATTAATTACTTTAATTAACAAACATTCACATAAAACCCCTTGCAATATTTCAATATCACATGTAGAACCAATTTCAGCAATTTCACCCGAAACAATTCCGGTGTCCATTGAAATAATTCTAGCACTTTGTAAATCTTTTCTCTGGACTCATATTTTATCCAAATGGTGTCGGTATCCCTTAAGTGTGTCACCCTAAGGTTCGTGAATAATGCACACATGATCGAGACCCTTCTTCGATCAATAATCAGTAGCGGGACCTGGAGATCCATACTGACTCCCACACATTCAACGATGACTTCTGTGATCGTGAGAACCTTTAACGCTAGTAATTAAATCCCTTTGTCTCGCGATATATTACATGTCCGAGATTCGATCATCAGTATATCAATACCTAGTTTGATGTCGTTACCGACATGCACTCTTTTCTCGTTCCGTGATATAACATTCTAGTAATCACATCACTTGCTTGCAAGCTATCTCAATGTGATATCACTGAGAGGGCCCATAGTATATCTATCCGTCATCAGGATGGACAAATCCCACTCTTGATCCATGACCTCTACATAACACCTTCGGAGTATATGAACCCACCATTATACTCACCCTGTTATGCTGTTACTTTTGATGTTACCAAGTCACTCTTCTAGTGTTAGTGATTAACATGATCTCATGGTCTAAGGACTAGGATTACTTTGTATGATGTTATAGCAATTTAAACACAATGACTTTGATCATATTGTTATAAATCGTATGAATGTTCATCACATCATTCCACCAATGATGTGACCTTGTTATTAACAACATCCAATGTCCATGATCAGGAAACCTTGATCATCTTGTTAATCAACGAGCTAGTTTATAAAAGAGGCATAACTAGGAACCCTTTATTTATTTATTAAACACACATGTATTAACGTTTCCAATTAATACAATTATAACATGCAAAATAAACATGTATCATATACTTGGAATACGATAATAACAACTTTATTATTGCCTCTCAGGGCATATTCCCTTTAGTCTCCCACTTGCACTAGAGACAATAATCTAGTTTACATAGTGATAAATCTAACACCCATGGAGTTCTGGTGTTGATCATGTTTTTCCCTAGGGAGAACTTTAGTCAATGAATCTGCTACATTCAGATCCATATGTATTTTACAAATCTTTATATATCCATCATTGACATGCTTGCGGATGGAGTGAAACCGGCGCTTAATATGCTTGGAATTCTTGTGCGACTTTGGTTCCTTGGCATTAGCTATGGCTCCATTATTGTCACAATAGATCACCATTGGGTCCAACACACTAGGAGACATACCTAGTTCGGTTATGAACTCTTTCATCCAAACCGCTTCCTGTGCCACTTCTAAAGCAATAACATATTCTGCCTCTATTGTTGATCCCTCCACCACATGTTGTTTGGAGCTTCTCCAACTAACTATTGATCCGTTCATGAGAAATATGTATTTAGATTGAGACTTAGAGTCATTCGGATCGGTTTCAAATCTAGCATCGACGTAATACTTAGCAACTAGCTCTTCTTCACCTCCGTACACAAGAAACATTTCCTTAGTTAAGTACTTAAGGAAATTGTTGACCGCTATCTAGTGTTTCGAACCTGGATCAGATTGGTACCTACTAGTCAAACTAATAGCATGTGCCACATCCGGTCTTGTACATAGCATGGCGTACATTATAGAGCCTATGGCTAAAGCATAGGGGGATCTTATCCATTATCTCTCTTTCTTCCGCCGTAGCCAGACTTTGAGTCTTACTCAATGTCTTGCCTTGCAACATAGATAAGAATCCCTTCTTACTTCCGTCCATTTTAAACTTATTTAAAATCTTATCAAGGTATGTACTTTGTGATAGCCCAATTAGGCATCTTGATCTATCTCTATAGATCTTAAGGCCTAATATATATGATGCTTCAACAAGGTCCTTCATCGAAAATTTGCTATTTAGATAACTTTTAACATTGTTTAAAAGATCTATATCATTTCCAATCAATAATATGACATCCACATATAATATCAGAAATGCCACATTGCTCCCACTCACTTTCTTGTAAATACAAGCCTCTCCATAAGTTTGGACAAATCCAAACTCTTTGATCACCTCATCAAAGCAGAGATTCCAACTCTGGGATGCTTGCTTCAGTCCATATATGGATCGCTGAAGCTTGCATACCTTGTCAGCATCCTTAGGATCGACAAAACCCTTTTGTTGTATCATATACAACTCTTCTTCAATATTACCATTGAGGAACACAGTTTTGACATCCATTTACCATATTTCATAATCGAAATATGCACCAATTGCTAACATAATCCTAACTGAATTTAGCATCGCTATGGGAGAGAAAGTCTCATCATAGTCAACTATTTGAATTTGTCAAAAGCCCTTTGCAACAAGTCGAGCTTTATAGATGGTCACATTACCATCAACATCCATTTTCTTCTTGAAAACCCATTTATTCTCAACGGCCTTTCGGTCATGAGGTAAGTCCACCAAGGTCCAAACCTGGTTTTCGTACATGGATTCCATCTCGGATTTCATGGATTCTAGCCATTTGTTGGAATCCAGGCTCATCATCACTCCTTCATACATCGCAGGGTCATAAGTTTCATCCACCATGAAATTCATGATAGGATTCCCGTACTGTTCAGGAGATGCATGTGTCCTGCTTGACCTACGAGGTTTGGTAGTGTCCTCTTTCGGAGTTTCATGATCATTATCATTAGTTCCTTCTTCATTCGGTGAAGTCAACTCTGGAACAATTTATGGTGTTGTGCCACTCGCCGTTTCATGAAGAGAAGGTTCAATAACCTCTTCGAGTTCTACCTTCCGACTACTCACACCTTTCACGAGAAACTCTTTCTCTAGAAAGGATCCATTCTTGGCAACGAAAACCTTTCCCTCGGATCTGTGATAGAATGAATACCCAATTGTTTCTTTAGGGTATCCTATGAATACGCATTTTTCCGCTTTGGGTTCGAGTTTATCAGGCTGAAGTTTCTTCACATAAACATCACATCCCCAAACTTTAAGAAATGACAGCTTAGGTTTGTTTCTAAACCACAATTCATACGGTGTCTTTTCAACGGATTTAGATGGTGCCCGATTTAAAGTGAATGCAGCGGTTTCTAGTGCATAACCCCAAAATGACACTGGCAAGTAAGTCAGAGACATCATAGATCGAACCATATCCAATAAAGTATGATTACGACACTCCGACACACCATTACGCTGCGGTGTTCCGGCATGCGTGAGTTGTGAAACTATTCCACACTCTCTCATATATGTTCCAAACTCGTAACTTAGATACTCACCTCCACGGTCGAACCGTAGAAATTTGATATTTCTATTACGATGATTTTCCACTTCACTCTGAAATTCCTTGAACTTTTCAAAGGTTTCAGACTTGTGTTTCATCAAATACATATATTCGTATATACTTAAATAATCTGTGAAAGTAACAAAATAACGATATCCACCTTGCGTCGACACACTCATTGGACCACATACATCAATATGTATGATTTCCAACAAATCTGTCGCGCGCTCCATTGTACCGGAAAATGGGGTTCGAGTCATCTTTCCCATAAAGCATGGCTCGCATGTATCAAATGATTCCAAAAGTCCATCAGAATGAAGTTTCTTCATGTGTTTTATGCCAAATATGACCTAGACGGCAGTGCCACATATATGTAGATATATAATTATCAAGTTTAATCCTTTTAGCATCAACATTATGAATATGTGTATCACTACTATCGAGATTCAACAGAAATAAACCATTCATCACAAGTGCATGATCATAAACGATATTATCCATATAAATCGAACAACCACTGTTTTCGGATTTAAACGAATAACCGCTTTGCAATAAACACGATCCGGATACAATGTTCATGCTTAGCGTAGGTACCAAATAACAATTATTTAGATTTCTCACTAATCCCGATGGCATATGGAGAGGCAGCATTCCGACGGTGATCAAATTAACTCTTGATCCATTGTCCACATGCATCGTGATATCCGCCCTTGCTCGATGTCGCTTGTTCCACAGCCCCTGATTTGAGTTACATATATTAGCAACCGATCTAGTATCAAATACCCAGGTGCTACTGCGAGTACTAGTAAAGTACACATCAAAATGTATATCACATATACCTTTGTTTGCCTTGTTGGCCTTCTTGTCCGCCATATACTTGGGGCAGTTGCGCTTCCAATGGCTAGTCCCCTTGCAATAATAGCACTCGGTATCAGACTTAGGGCTAGCTCGGGATTTCTTTTCAGGCACAGCAACAGATTTTCTTCCCTTCTGTCCCTTCTGTTTACCCTTCTTGTCTTTCATGAAACCAGTTGTCGTATTGATCATCAACACTTGATGCTCTTTCTTGATCTCCACTTTTGCAGTCTTAAGCCTTGACAGAAGCTCGGGGAGAGACTTCTTCATGCCCTGCATGTTGTAGCTAGGTGGCAAAGATTGGAGAACACGATGTATGCCTAAGTCAATGGGAATCGTTATTCCCAAGGACACAAGCTTATCAGCGTACCCAGACAATTTGAGTACGTGATCACTAACGGAGTTGTTCTCTTCCATCATGTAGCTAAAAAACTTTTCAGAAGCATCATAACTCTCTACGATAGCATGGGTATCAAAAACAATTTTCAATTCACCCATGGTATCAAAGGCATTGCCATTTTCGAAACGCTTTCGAAGTTCTGGCTCTAGCCCATACAGTATGCCGTAATGAAATAAGTTATGGTCCTCCTCTGACGAGTCAAATAGACATTCTTTTATTTGTCAGGGGCATCAGGAGCTGGTGGGGGGCCTAGCGGCGCTTCTAGCACATATTGCTTTTGCAAGAAGGAGGAGAATCCCTCATTCAGGGCCCAGTTGGTAAAGTTGCTACCATTCGTCGCAAGTTCCTCTTTCTTCATGAACACATTGAAATTAAAAGAAGGTGGTGACATCTACAACAAAATTTGTAAAGTTTAGACTAAGTTTATGATAGATCAAGTTCAACTAATCCAAATTACGAATGAACTCCCACTCAAAAACAACATCCCTCGTGTCTTTTTGGTGATCACATGAACCAAATCCACTACACCACGTCCGACCATCACGTGAGTCGGTGTACCTTCATGCGCAAGCATCTATATGGGCATAATATCAACTATATGACTCATGCTTAACCTTTCGGTCTGTGTTCCGAGGCCATGTATGTACATCATATGCATAAAGTGAAATGATATGGTTCTTGCACTTGATCACTATCATGTACATCGTGGTATGATATTTATTGTTCCTTTGTGTGTAAGACCAAGTGAAATATCACGAATGTCGCCTAGAGGGGGGTGAATAGGTGGTTTAAAACTTTTACGTGGCATCTTATGCCGATTTGCTTCTTATCCATACTCGGATCTTGTTTTCCGCTTCCGCCTGATACTCTGATGGTTGATGTATGAGGAGCTATCCTAAACTATTATCTCTATCTAGGATATTTGGATCTTGCCGTATGGCGTTGCAATATTTCTATTTCTTTTTTAGATGGAATGGCTCTAAGAACTGTTGTATGGTAGCTTGCATACATACTCACTTGTGTATGTATTTGATCTCTTCACTGCTGTTTCACGCTCGCTCTTGTCCCGATGTCTTGGAAGTGGTTAGGACGGCCGATAGGTCTACACGTGGGTGGCCCCTGGGCCCCCGCTGTACTATTTTAACCACTTCCGGTTCATCCAGGCTTGAACTTAGAGCGTAGGGTCCGAGGTTGTTACACTCGCTCCCCATAAGCATTTAAAACACAACAAATGAGAAAGAAGACAAATGAGCATTATTAAATGAATTAGAGGAGCTCCCCAAAGATTATGCACCAATTATGATAAGTGCATTTGGGAACAAAGTGCATAATCATGGAATCCTCACTCATCTAAATTCATTTAACAATACTAGGCATTAGAGAACAAATATGAGTGCCCAAAGATACAAACAAAAAGAATAAGCACTAATAGGCAAATAAATTTGGAAGCCACCAAAGAATTTAAAATAAATAAAGGGTGGTATCCAAGGAATACAAATCTCAACTAAGAATTATCTTCTCTTATGTGTATAGGTTTCTAAGTGGAATGCATCACAAAGACATATATCCACAAAGAAACATGCACACATAAACAAGATACTCAAGAAAGCACATAAAAAGCAAGATGAAGTCATTACATATACCAATAAGATTTTTGCTTGAAAGCATGGCCAAAGGCACAATTTTATCTTATTGTTCATTAATGAACTTCAAACACCAACACACTACATACATTACAACAATCACCAAGGGAAAAGTAGATGGTTGGAATATATGGAGAACAGCAACAAGTATCACAAAGGTAAAAAATCAATTTGCAAAATCTCACTATTGCACATGAGAGAAGTTGAGGAAAGGGTAGGCAATAAAATTGCTAGATTGACATGTTTGGGATTGGTGAGTCATATGCATGATTTTGTATAGTCCCAATTATATGCACTCATCTCAACTTACACACATTTGCAATAGGGAGTGCTCTTAAAACCAAAGCTAGAACCACAAAAAATACAAATACAAAAATTCATGCGAGAAGGCAACCCACAAATGGTTGGATGCAAGATATATGAGCATGAGAAGGAGATAATTGTTACCGAGATATAATTGGTAGGATGCAGAGGATATGAAATTTGTTGATCATCCTATAGCTTGCCTCCAATTTCCATGAACGCACCACTTCTTCAAACTTTGAGAGACAAGCATCCAATATATCTCCAATATACCTAAAACAAATTTAAGTACAAAATGGTTCCCAAACTTATTGGGTCCAAACTAGTTAGTGCAACTACAATACATAGGAGAGACTCCACATAAACATGTGCATATTGATATGAAATTGAATTTCACGCACATCTTAGCCTATGGGATTTGGTGGAGCTTCCCGTATATATTGGATCAAAGAAAGCAAGCATGCCATACAATAAACATGTAGTAAATATGCATGCACAAGACTTTCAAGAACCACAAGGAGATACAATTTGAACAAAAACATCAAGTAAATCAAGCCGGCACACACGAGAGTGTGACACAACAAAGGTGTCCAAATTGTATTAAAGAACCAAATCAACACATGAAGGATCACAAGTTCAACAAATGAACTAGGCAAAAGCCAGAGAGCAAAAAATAGATAAAAACACAAATTATCAAGGATTTATCTCATTCTAAAATGGTCAAGACACGAAACAAGGAATGAGACAAAACTAACTCCCAAAAAGAGCAAGGTTCAAACGAATGAACCAAACTCTCCACACTTTTCATGATGGCGCAAAATACCAAAACAAAAAGATCGAACTTCCAAGAACATAAAGCATGATATGGAGCAAAACAAGAAGCATAAATAGGAGTGTTCTAAATAATATAGGAGAGCTCCCCCATGGGTAGTGCATTATGTAGGATTTTGCTTTTGAATGAAAAAATGCACACAATTGAGATCATCACTACTACCTATATTAAATAAAACAAAAGAGGATACCAATGAAATAAAAGGATCCATAAGAGGCAAGGAAAGCTCGGGAGACAACACAACACATTATATTGGCAAGAGATAGAACAAAATTTTAAGCAAAGGCCAAAGTGAATATCATCAATAAATTCTACCATAAATCGAGTACGAATTGTCCAAGGACAAGAAGTCTTGGGAATAATCTTCCCAAGGTAGTTCACAAGGATATCTGATGACCCACAAGTATAGGGGGTGTATCGTAGTACTTTCGATAAGTAAGAGTGTCGAACCCAACGAGGAGCAGAAGGTGTTGACGAGTGGCTTGGAGCAGGAATTCTTTGTAAATACTTAGCAAATGGATTTTTAGGGTTTTTTGATAATGTAGGTAAATAAAGTACGAGTAAATCAAAGACAATAATAATAAATGCAGCAAGAGGCCCAATCCTTTCTTTAGCAAAGGACAAGCCGGTTGTATTACTTAAGATGACCAAACATTCTCGAGGACACACAGGAATATCGTCAAGTGCTTTCGCTTCATATAGTTGATTAATCTTCTTTAGTTTCCTAAGTGTTGTGTGGGTGAACCTGTGCTAATGTACCGACCTTCCTAGGACTAATACATACTTGTGATTATACCCCTTGCAAGCATCCGCAAGTACAAGAAAGTAATTAAGATATAAACCTAACCAGAACTTTAAACTCTAAGACCCTAACATCCCTTGTGCAAAGGTTTCCTAACGGGGGTTCAGGTTTGTGTCACTCCGGCAACCCCTATGATTAGTAGCCAAATACACAATGCATTCCCCTAGGCCCATATAGGTGAAGTGTCATGTAGTCGACGTTCACATGACACCACAAGAAGAAATACACCACAACTTAAATATCAAACTATTGAATCTTTCTCAACACAATTCCACTACTAACAACATGACTTCTCCCATGTCCTCAAGAACTAAACGAACTACTCACAAGACATCATATGGATCAAGATCAGAGATGATATAATGATATGTAACAATCTGAACATAAACGATAATTCAATGGTTCACTTGATAGCATCAACTACAAGGAGTAATCAACATCAGGAAAGTTTCCCCTAAGAACTATGCAAGATTCAACCCAATTGTTACAGCGGTATGAAGTGGTGATGATGGTGATGGTGGATATGATGATGATGATGATCCCGATGAAGTCCAGCTTGATGGTGGTGTTGATGGCGACGATCTCCCTTCTCCGAGAAGGAATTCCCCCCGTAGAATTCTGTCTGCTGGAGAGATCTTTCTCTCTCTGTAGTTTTCCGCCCGCAGAGGCGGCGAAATCTTTATGTGGTCGCTCCTCCTGTATTAGAGTTTCAAGGGGATAATATACGCCAGAGGGGAGAGCCTGGAGTGGGCCAGGGTGGCCACACCACCTACTGGCGCGACCTAGGGTTGCCCGCACAAGGGGGTGGTGTGGACCCTCTGTGGCCCATCTCCACTCCCCCTTCTGGTAATCTCCATCTTTTGAAAAAATAGAATTTTCCATGTATTTTCCTAAATTTTCTGATCTTCGTGAATTTTGCATCCAAATAGCACCTTTTCCATCAGAATCCTGACTGCACCGATCCATGCCCCAAAAGTCATCAACCATGCAAAAACAGATGAAATAAGATAAGTATCATCTCTTAATATGAAATATATCAATGAATAACAATAAATTATGATATAGAATAGTGATGCAAAATGGACGTATCAACTCTCGCCCAAGCTTAGACTTCGCTTGTCCCCAAGTGAAAACTGAGCTCAATAAACAGGACCTCGGGTTTATGGAGTGAAGAGTCGATAAAAAAATACGAACAAGAAGCATCACATTCATCAATACATAAATCATAATAGAAGACAACTCACTATTATATAACTTAACTTGCAATAAGTAAAGGAAACACAATAAAGATACATAAAGTAAATCATAATTGGTAATGGCAAACTTAGCTCTTGGTCGAAGAATAGTTGACAATTTGTAGGAGTTCACACATAAAGGGTTTTCAATGATAGCTTTCAAAGTAGTATTCACTAAGATAAAAGCAATGTGCAAAACAAGGAACATAAGAAACATGATTGAATAAATCATCATATGAATGAATGAAACACAACAACTCAAAATGCTTGCTGAGATAGAAGGGAATAGGTTTACTAACTCAACTAAAAAGTAAAAGATAGGCCCTTCATAGAGGGAAGCAGGGATTTCAAGTTTCATAAAGAGCTTCCAAAAATTATGATACTTATTAGCTTTTAGCTCTCATTGCCCCTATCATAGACATCTTTAGGTGATTAAGGTTAAAGTGATCAAATATGAGGATATGCTTGACAAGTTGTAAGTTGAAAATCTCATGTCCCTTGAATACGAGGGCCGCTCCTCATGCTACTCAAGTTTAGTTACCGATAAGTTCTTGTCATAGTAAGTACATGTGTATCATAGAGAACCGCCAACGGGGTACCCCTTGCCCGATGATACGGAAGAATCTCCATATCAAAATGACAAGGCAAGCAGACAACAAGCATCTCAGCAATATTCTTATTTACCCTGGAAAAATGGTGCTTTTTTCTCTCTTTCCTCTTTTCTCAATTCCTTTTTTTCTCTTTTCTCAATCTCTGTCTCTTTTTTATATAAGAAGAATGCTTCATAGATTGCTCATTATGGTTATGCTGCAGGTTTCAACCATGATTAGGCATGGATTAGACCGCGACCCAAGCGTTTCTCTAACACACATACATAACTCCATGGACTTACAAGCTCCCCTTTCATTTCACGCCGATGACATCTGTAAACAAAAGTGCATGATATCAACTAGGTACAATGTACAAGTGCAATGTTGAAAGCATTCCCCATGACATCATGGTTCTGCTAATTCACAACTTACAAAGTGCAAGCATATATGCAACATAGATGGGCACAATGGTTCAAGTTTATTAAGTTCAAGAAAGTAGAGTGTGCCATCAAGTTCGTGAAAGCTTTAATCACTAATTTTCACATAACAAGTTTAATTCGGAAGGTAGATAAAAACATGAATTTACTTGGAATAGCAATAGTGCTAGTTGGTAGGTATGGTGGACACAAATGGCATAGGTTTTGGTTTACGGATTGGATGCACGAGAAGCATTCCCTCTCAGTACAGGTTTTTGGCTAGCAAGGTTGGGCAGCAAGCATAAGAGTGGAAGGAAACAAACAAACATACAAGTGATAAAAACAAACATGCAATCTTCTTTGGAAGCACAAAAGATCTTAACTAGAGAATACTAAACTTATGAGAAAATCAAGAAAGAAAGATGATGAAATTATATTTCTTTAAGAGTCCTTTTATCTTTTTCATTCAATTCTCAAAATAGTGTTACTACTGACCGAGCCAGGTTTGCCAAAACCAATTAAATTAACTCAATGATCCCAAAGTGATACCAACACTAACAACAAGATCAATCATATAACATAAAATTGAAAACTAATATAAGATATGCAAAAGAGTAAATGATAGAACTTCTCATTAATATTCCATAACAGCAACTCACACCAAGGGATACATAGATATCTAACAAGAGGGGGGACACTTCCATAATGCAAACCATCCTATATGATAACTTCTCTATTCATGATATGACTCTATTAAAAAGGTAAAAAGATAGAAGATAGTGATGTGATACCACAACACTCCCCCAAGCTTGGAACAAACCAAGGGGATGCCAAAACCTGATGATGAATTACTCCTTCAGTGGTGGTAGTATTCTCTCATCATCATCCGACTTCCAAGGTAAGGGCTCCCCATCAACAAAAGACATCCTGGTCTCCATCATCCTGAAACTAGCAGCAGCACTTATGCGTTTAGTCCTAACCTCATACTCACAGTTTTGATTTTGCACATCGTAGAGTTGTGCTTGCAGTTGGTTGTTTGTTCGATGGAGTGAGGGGATTTCATCCTTAAGCTCAGCAGTCTCCTTTTGGTGCTCGGCGATGAGTTTGGAACAAATCTTATGGATGATATCCACTTCGCGTTCCGCCATCTTCTTGTACCTAAAGACTTCTTGCTCCAGTGCTTCCATCCTGTCCTCCAGACTTCCTTCACCTTTAGGGCCCCGAACCTCTTTTATCTGTACCTCCCCATCTTCGAGCAACAACTCCCTGGGATGAATCTTCAACTCACGCATGTACGGGTTAATGATATCCGTGGAGGGATCTCCCTTGGCTGGTCCAAAGGAGGACATTGTGGCTCCAAGACTGAGATTCTACTTGTCACAAACAGATCGGAACAAAAACACGACGAGAACACGATATATGAACCTCGAGGGATCCGGGGGATTATATATTACGAATTTTTATAACAAAAGGAAGGTACTGGGAGAAAACGGGTCGGAGACGGAGTCCAAGGTGGCCACACCACCTGTTGGCGTGGCCAAGGGGGGCCCACACCAGGGGGTGGTGTGAGCCACCCTGGCTCCATTTCCATCCCTCTTTCGCTTCGCTGCTTTCCTTGTTGGATAAAAACTGCAAAAATATAACTGGACAGAATTTCCATGGATTTTTTCTTACCGGAACTGTTACCTATTCGAAAACAGACTCTGCAGGTCTCTGAATTTGGTCTTTGATAAATTTTTCTGTAGTTACTACTTGAATAGCATCAATATCTTCATTGTAAGAATCTCCAGCAATATAGTGCTTGAGAGGCTGACCATTCACCACTTGTGTAGTGTTATGTTTTAAAGAAGAAATGTTTATTGCACCTGAATGATATACTTCTTCGATAACAAAAGGTCCTTCCCATTTTGAAAGTAGTTTCCCTCCAAAAAATCTAAGACGAGACCTATACAATAGAACTTTCTCACCAACAAGGAACTCTCTCTTAAGAATTCTCCTGTCATGCCATCTATTAACTTTTTCTTTAAAGATTCTAGCATTCTCATATGCTTCACTCCTCCATTAATCCAACGAACTTAAGTCAAATAATCTTTTCTCACCAGCAAGTTTGCAGTCTATATTAAGTTCTTTCACTTCCCAATAAGCTTTGTGTTCTAATTCTAAAGGCAGGTGGCAACTTTCCCATAAACCATTTTGTAAGGAGACATTCCCATAGGATTTTTATAGCAGTCCTATAAGCCCATAAAGCATCATTCAACTTTTTAGCCCAATTTTTTCTGGATCTATTAACAGACTTTTGCAAGATGGATTTAATTTCTCTATTTGATAACTCTACTTGTCCACTATTTTGGGGATGATAAGCTGAAGCAATTCTATGATTAACATCATATTTAGCAAGGGTATTTCTAAAACCACCATGAATAAAATGAGAACCTCCATCAGTCATAAGATACCTAGGCACTCCAAACCTAGGAAAGATTATATCCTTAAGCATTTTTAAAGAGGTCTCCCCATTGACACTTTTTGTAGGTATGGCTTCTACCCACTTAGTAACATAGTCAACAGCAACAAGAATATGGGTATAACCTTTTGAAGGGGGAAAAGGACCCATAAAGTCGAATCCCCAATGGTCAAATGGTTCAATAACTAGAGAGTAATTCATAGGAATCTCATTGCGTCTAGAAATGTTGCCAACTCGTTGGCACTCATCACATGATAAGACAAATTTTCTTGCATCTTTAAAAAGGGTAGGCCAGTAAAAACCTGATTGTACCACCTTCTGTGCGGTTCTATCTCCCGCATGATGTCCTCCATAGGCACTACCATGACATTTCCGCAATATTTCCTTTTGTTCATATTCTGGAACACATCTTCGCATAATACCATCTACTCCTTCTTTATATAAATGTGGGTCGTCCCAAAAATAATGCCTCAAATTGTAAAATAACTTCCTTCTTTGCTGAGCTGTAAAAGTTGGAGGCAAATACTTCGAGACAATAAAGTTAGCATAATCAGCATACCAAGGGCTCCCTCGCGAGCTTACCCCTACTGCAGCCAACTGTTCATTTGGGAAACTATCATTAACAGGAATAGGATCAAAAGAGATGTTTTCCAATCGAGATAAATTATCAGCAACGGGATTTTCAGCACCTTTCCTATCTACAATATGTAGGTCAAACTCTTGTAAGAGCAATACCCATCTAATAAGCCTAGTCTTAGCATCTTTCTTTGTCATAAGGTACTTAATCGCAGCATGATCAGTATGAATGGTAACTTTTGAGTTAACAATATAAGGTCTAAACTTATCACAAGCAAAGACAACAGCTAAGAATTCTTTTTCAGTAGTAGCATAATTCTTTTGAGCAGCGTCAAGAGTCTCACTAGCATAATGGATAACATTTAACTTTTTATCTATTCATTGCCCAAGGACAGCACCTACAGCAAAATCACTAGCGTCACACATGATTTCAAAGGGTAAGATCCAATCAGGTGGTTGAACAATAGGAGCAGTAGTTAAAGACTTCTTTAGAGTCTCAAAAGCTTCCTTACAATCATCATCAAAAACAAAGGGTACATCCATTTTAAGAAGATTAGTGAGGGGTTTTGATATCTTAGAGAAATCTTTAATAAACCTTCTATAAAAAACCAGCATGACCAAAGGATACTACGAATACCTTTGACGTCTATTGGACAGGGAATTTTCTCAATTGCCTCAACTTTAGCTCTATCAACTTCTATGCCTCTTTTAGAAATCTTATGTCTAAGGACAATCCCCTCATTGACCATGAAGTGGCATTTCTACCAATTAAGAACAAGATTAGTTTCTTCACATCTCTACAAAACTTTATCAAGGTTGTGCAGACAATTCTCAAAAGAAGTTCCATAGATGGAAAAATCATCCATGAACACTTCCACAATTTCCTCACAAAAACCATGAAAGATAGCAGGCATGCATCTTTGAAAAGTAGCAGGAGCATTACACAAACCAAAAGGCATACGTCTATAAGCATAGGTTCCATAGGGACATGTAAAAGTAGTTTTTTCTTGATCTTGTTGTTTAATAGCAATTTGAGAAATCCCAGAGTATCCATCAAGAAAACAAAAATGGGTCTTTTTAGACAACCTTTTTAACATTTGATCAATAAAAGGAAGTGGGTAATGATCTTTCTTAGTAACTTTGTTAACTTTTCTAAAATCAATGCACATCCTATAACCTACTACTATTCTTTGGGGAATAAGTTCATCATTATCATTAGGCACAATGGTAATTCCCCCTTTTTTAGGGACACAATGAACAGGACTAACCCATTCACTATCAGCAATAGGATAAATAATACCAGCATCAAGGAGTTTCAATACCTCGTTTCTTACCACTTCCTTCATTTTAGGATTTAAACGACATTGGTGCTCTACCACTGGCTTTGCATCTGGTTCTATATTCATAGCATGCTGACATATAGTAGGAGAAATCCCTTTTAAATCATCTAGAGTATAGCCCATATCTCCTCGGTGTTTCTTCAATACCTCCAATAATCTTTCCTCTTCCTTCCCTAAAAGTTTAGAACTAATAATAACAGGATATATTTTATTATCATCAATGTAAGCATATTTAAGATCATCAGGTAAATGTTTTAGATTGAAAACCGGATATGTTTTAGGTGGCAATGTGGTACCCAAATCTTCCACAGGCAAGTTATGCTTAAGCATCTTTGGTTGACGACGGAGAATCTCGTCAATCTCATTTCTTTCTTCCATGAAGGTTCACTTTCGTGGTCTTCCATAAATTTCTGCAAAGCATTGTTAGGAGCAAGAGAAATAGAAGCAATTTGTTCAACTCTATAATCCTCATTAGGGGCTTCATTTTCACAAGGAACTTTAGTATTTTTGAAAAATTAAACTCATAAGATTCCCCATCAAATTTAATTAAATTTTTCTCCCTTTTACAGTCTATAATGGCTACACATGTGTTCAAGAAAGGTCTACCAAAAATGATAGGATAGATTTTACTAGCAGCTAAACCAAGTACTAGAAAATCAGCAGGATATTTAATCTTACCACAAAGAACTTCCACATCTCTTACAATACCAATTGGAGAGATGGTATCTCTATTAGCAAGGTGAATAACCACATCAATCTCTTCTAGTTCGCAAGGACTAATTTCATGCATAATTTCTTTATAAAGCTCGTAAGGAATAACACTTGAACTTGCATCAATATCACATAAACCATAATAGCAATGATCACCAATTCTAACAGAAAGCACAAGGACACTAGCCTTTTTAGTTCTATTTGGATGTGAGACGATATTAGAAGCATCGTCACAGAAGACAATATGTCCATCTTCTACACTTTTAGTGACTAGGTCTTTCACCATTGCTACTGCAGGTTCAATGTTTATTTGTTCATCAGGTTTTATAGTTCTCTTTGTACTTTTATTAATTACACTAGTTATCATAGGGTGCTCCTTTACCTTATCCGGGAAGGGGATTTTCTCGATATAAGGTTCAGGTAAGATGTGATCAATAGTGCAAAATTCAGTACTTCTAACAGGAACATGGTCAACAATATCTTTATATGGTGCATGATACTTGTTCCATTCCTTTTTCGGAATTTCAATATAAGAGGCAAAAGCCTTAAAACAATTTGCAATAACTTGAGAGTCTAAACCATAAGCATTTTCAATGTTTTGAAAGTCATCAGTTCCCATAAAAGATTCAATGCATTCATAATCATAATTTATACCTGACTTTCTTTCTTTATCATTCTCCCATGCTTCAGCATTGTCTTGAATACGGTCTAGAGGATCCCATTTAGCTTCTTCTTCCATGCGAGTGAATGATCTAGCACAAGAGGCATCCAATAAATCCTTATCATGTAGAGGGATCCTTGCATAAAAGTTATTGATAATAATATTGTTGGGGAGCTCATGAATGGGACATTTGAGCATTAGTAACTTCAATCTCCCCCAAGCTTGAGCTGTACTCTCTCCATCAAGAGGCCAAAAGTTGTATATTTGATTTTTATCTTTATGAATCTCACTACGAGGATAAAATTTTGAATAAAAGAGGGGCACTATTTCCTCCCATTCAAGAGATTGGCCATTCTTCAGCAGCTTATACCATTCCTCAGCTCTTCCTTTTAGTGATAATGAGAATAACTTCTTATTGACTTGATCTATTGTAATACTTGAACACTTGAACAACCCGCATAATTTGTGTATAAAGAGCAAATGATCACTGGGATGGACAGTTCCATCTCCAACATAATAGTTATCCATAACACGATCAATAATTCTTGTAGGTATTTTAGAAGTATCATTCTCAGCAGGTGATGGTTCATCTACTACCTTAGCAGTGGTAGTAGCATTACGAAATAAGAAACTCAGTGAATTATCCATATTGAAATAAAGCAACTAACAGAAGTAAACAATACTCACAGTAGAAGTTTCCTTTACCAGTTCCACTCTCCAATAGCGCTTCACTCCCCGGCAACGGCGCCAGAAAATAGTCTTGATGACCCACAAGTATAGGGGTGTATCGCAGTATTTTCGATAAGTAAGAGTGTCGAACCCAACGAGGAGCATAAGGTGTTGACGAGTGGCTTGGAGCAGGAATTCTCTGTAAATACTTAGCAAACGGATTTTTAGGAGTGATACATCCATTTTGCATCACTATTCTATATCATAATTTACTTTTATTCATTGATATATTTCATATTAAGAGATGATACTTATGTTATTTCATCTGTTTTTGCATGGTTGATGACTTTTGGACCATGGACCGCTGCAGTCAGGATTCTGATGGAAAAGGTGCTGTTTGGAGGCAAAATTCGCGAAGATCAGAAAATCTGGGAAAATACATGGAAAATCCTATTTTCCAGAAGACAAAGAATGCTAGAAGGGGAAGTGGAGATGAGCCATAGGGGGCCCACACCACCCCCTAGCGGGGGCCACCCCAGGCCGTGCCACCAGGTGGTGTGGCCGCCCTGGTCCACTCTAGCCTCTCCCCTCTGGAGTATATTATCCTCCTGAAACCCTAAGACTCGGGGAGCGACCATAGAAAGATTCTGCTGCCTCTGTGGGGCGGAAAACATCGAGAGAGAAATATCTCTCTGGCAGACAGAATTATGCCGGGGGAATTCCTTCCCAGAGAGGGGAGATCGTCGCCATCAACACCACCATCAAGCTGGACTTCATCGGGATCATCATCCTCATCATCACCACCATCATCTCCACCAGCAAAATCATCACCACCTCATACCACTGTAACAATTGGGTTGAATCTTGCATAGTTCTTAGGGGAAACTTTCCCGGTGTTAATTAGTTGTTGTAGTTGATGGTTTGAGTGAACCATTGATTTATTGTTTATGTTTAGATTGATACATATCATTATATCATGTCTGATCATGATCCATATGATGTCTTGTGAGTAGTTTGTTTTGTTCTTGAGGACATGGGAGAAGTCATGTTGTTAGTACTGTAATTGTGTTGAGAAAGATTCAATAGTTTGATATTTAAGTTGTGGTGTACTTCTTCTAGTGGTGTCATGTGAACATCGACTACATTACACTTCACCTATATGGGCCTAGGGGAATGCATTGTGTGTTTGGCTACTAATCGTAGGGGTTGCCAGAGTGACAGAAACCTGAACCCCCATTAGGAAACCTTTGCACAAGGGATGTCAGGGTCTTAGAGTTTAAAGCTATGGTTAGGTTTCTACCTTAATTACTTTCTTGTACTTGCGGATGCTTGCAAGGGGTATAATCACAAGTATGTATTAGTCCTAGGAAGGTCGGTACATTAGCACAGGTTCACCCACACAACACTTAGCAAACTAAAGAAGATTAATCAACTATATGAAGCGAAAGCTCTTAACGGTATTCCCATGTGTCCTCGAGAACGTTTGGTCATCTTAAGTAATATAACCGGCTTGTCCTTTGCTAAAGAAAGGATTGGGCCACTTGCTGCATTTATTCTTATTGTCTTTTCTTTACTCGTACTTTATTTACCTGCATTATCAAAAAACCCTAAAAATCCGTTTGCTAAGTATTTATAGAGAATTCCTGCTCCTAGCCACTCGCCAGCACCTTCTGCTCCTCGTTGGGTTCGACACTCTTACTTATCGAAAATACTGTGATACACCCCCTATACTTGTGGGTCATCAAGGCTATTTTCTGGCACCGTTGCCGGGGAGTGAAGCGCTATTGGAGAGTGGAATTGATAAAGGAAACTTCTACTGTGAGTATTGTTTATTTCTGTTAGTTGCTTTATTTTCAATATGGATAATTCGCTGTTTTTCTTATTTTGTAATGCTACTTCCACTGCTAAGGTAGTAGATGAACCACCACCTGCTGAGAATGATACTTTTAAAATACCTACAAGAATTATTGATCGTGTTATGGATAACTATTATGTTAGAGATGGAACTGTCCATCCTGGTGATCATTTGCTCTTTATACACGAATTATGCGGGTTGTTCAAGTGTGCAGGTATTACAACAGATCAAGTCAAGAAGTTATTCTCATTATCATTGAAAGGAAGATGTGAGGAATGGTATAAGCTGCTGAAGAATGGTCAAGCTCTTGAATGGGAGGAAATAGTACCTCTCTTTTATTCAAAGTTTTATCCTCCTAGTGAGATTCATAAAGATCGGAATCAAATATACAACTTTTGGCCTCTTGATGGAGAGAGTACAGCTCAAGCTTGGGGGATATTGAAGTTACTAATGCTCAAATGCCCCATTCATGAGCTCCCCAACAATATTATTATCAATAACTTTATGCAAGGCTCCCTCTACATGATAAGGATTTATTGGATGCCTCTTGTGCTGGATCATTTACACGCATGGAAGAAGAAGCTAAATGGGATCTTCTGGACCGTATTCAAGACAATGCTGAAGCATGGGAGAATGACAAAGGAAGAAAGTCAGGTATAAATTATGATTATGAATGCATTGAATCTTTTATGGGAATTGATGACTTTCAAAATATTAGTAATGCTTATGGTCTTGATTCTCAAGTTATTACAAATTGTTTTAAGGCTTTTGCTTCTTATATTGAAATTCCGAAAAAGGGACGGAACAAGTATCATGCACCATATAAAGATATTGTTGATTGTGTTCCTTTTAGGACTACTGGATTTTGCACTATTGATCACATCCTATCTGAACCTTATATCAAGAAAATACCCTTTCGGGATAAGGTAAAGGAGCATCCTATGATAACTAGTGTAATCAATAAAAGTGCAAAGATAACTGTAAAACCTGATGAACAAATAAACATTGAACCTGTTGTAGCAATTGTGAAAGACCTTGTCACTAAAAGTGTAGAAGATGGACACATAGTCTTCTGTGAGGATGCTTCTAATATTGTCTCACATCCTAATAGAACTGAAAAGGCTAGTGTCCCTATGCTTTCTGTTAGAATTGGTGATCATTGCTATTATGTTTTATGTGATATTGGTGCAAGATCGAGTGCTATTCCTTATGAGCTTTACAAAGAAATTATGCATGAAATCAGTCCCTACGAACTAGAAGAGATTGATGTGGTTATTCACCTTGCTAATAGAGAGACCATCTCTCCAATTGGTATTGTATGGGATGTAGAAGTTCTTTGTGGTAAGATTAAATATCCTGTTGATTTTCTAGTACTTGGTCCAGCTGCTAGTAAAACCTATCCCATCATTTTTGGTAGACCTTTCTTGAGTACATGTGGAGCTATTATAGACTGCAAAAGGGAGAAGATCTTGACTAAATTTCATGGGGAATCTTATGAGTTTAATTTTTCGAAATTTACTAAAGAACCTTATGAAAATGAAACCCATAATGAGGATTTTAGAGTTGAACAACTTTCTTCTATTTCTCTTGCTCCTCACAATTCTTTGCAGCAATTTATGGAAGACCACGAAAGTGAAATCTTCATGGAAGAAAGAAATGAGATTGACGAGATTCTCCGTCATCAACCTAAGATGCTTAAGCATAACTTGCCTGTGGAAGATTTGGGTACCACATTGCCACCTAAAAAGGATTCGGTCTTCAATCTAAAACCTTTACCTGACGATCTTAAGTATGCTTAAATTGATGATAATAAAATATATCCTGTTATTATTAACTCTAAACTTTCAGGGAAGGAAGAGGAATGATTATTGGAGGTATTGAAGAAACACCGAGGGGCTATGGGTTATACTCTGGATGATTTAAAAGGGATTTCACCTACTATATGTCAGCATGCTATCAATATAGAACCAGATGCAAACCCGGTGGTAGAGCACCAACATTGTTTAAATCCTAAGATGAAGGAAGTGGTAAGAAACGAGGTATTGAAACTCCTTGATGCTGGTATTATTTACCCTATTGCTGATAGTGAATGGGTTAGTCCTATTCCTTGTGTCCCCAAAAAGGGGGAATTACCGTTGTTCCTAATGATAATGATGAGCTTATTCCCCAAAGAATAGTAGTAGGTTATAGGATGTGCATTGATTTCAGGAAAGTTAACAAAGTTACTAAGAAAGATCATTACCCACTTCCTTTTATTGATCAAATGTTAGAAAGGTTGTCTAGAAAGACCCATTTTTGTTTTCTTGATGGATACTCTGGTTTCTCTCAAATTGCAGTTAAACAACAAGATCAAGAAAAAACTACTTTTACATGCCCTTATGGAACCTATGCCTATAGACGTATGCCTTTTGGTTTATGTAATGCTCCTGCTACTTTTCAAAGATGCATGTCTGCTATCTTTCATGGTTTTTGTGAGGAAATTGTGGAAGTATTCATGGATGACTTCTCTGTCTATGGAACTTCTTTCGATAATTGTTTGCACAACCTCGATAAAGTTTTGCAGAGATGTGAAGAAACTAATCTTGTTCTTAATTGGGAGAAATGCCACTTCATGGTGAATGAAGGGATTGTACTTGGACATAAGGTTTCTAAAAGAGGCATAGAAGTTGATAGAGCTAAAGTTGAGGCAATTGAGAAAATGCCCTGTCCAAGAGACATCAAAGGTATTCGTAGTATCCTTGGTCATGCTGGTTTATATAGAAGGTTTATTAAAGATTTCTCTAAGATATCAAAACCCCTCACTAATCTTCTTCAAAAGTACGTACCCTTTGTCTTTGATGATGATTGTAAGGAATCTTTTGAAACTCTAAAGAAGGCTTTAACTACTGCTCCTATCGTTCAACCACCTGATTGGAGCTTACCCTTTGAAATCATGTGTGATGCTAGTCATTTTACTGTAGGTGCTGTCCTTGGGCAACGAATAGATAAAAAGTTAAATGTTATCCATTATGCTAGTAAGACTCTTGATGATGCTCAAAGGAATTATGCTACTACTGAAAAATAATTCTTAGTCTTTGTCTTTGCTTGTGATAAGTTTAGACCTTATATTGTTGACTCAATAGTTACAATTCATATTGATCATGCTGCTATTAAGTACCTTATGACAAAGAAAGATGCTAAGCCTAGGCTTATTAGATGGGTGTTACTCTTACAAGAGTTTGACCTACATATTGTAGATAGGAAGGGTGCTAAAAATCTTGTAGATGATAATTTATCTCGATTGGAAAACATCTCTTTTGATCCCATGCCTATTAATGATAGTTTCCCAAATGAACAGTTGGCTGCAGTAGGGGTAAGCTCGCGAGGGAGCCCTTGGTATGCTGATTATGCTAAATTTATTGTCTCCAAGTATTTGCCTCCAACTTTCACAGCTCAGCAAAGAAGGAAGTTCTTTTACAATTTGAGGCATTATTTTTGGGATGACCCACATTTATATAAAGAAGGAGTGGATGGTATTATGCGAAGATGTGTTCCAGAATATGAACAAAAGGAGATATTGCAGAAATGTCATGGTAGTGCCTATGGAGGACATCATGCGGGAGACAGAACTGCACAAAAGGTGCTACAATCAGGTTTCTACTGGCCTATCCTTTTTAAATATGCAAGAAAATTTGTCTTATCTTGTGATGAGTGTCAGCGTGTTGGTAATATTTCTAGACGCAATGAAATGCCTAAGAATTACTCTCTAGTTATTTAACCCTTTGACTGTTGGGGCTTTGACTTTATGGTTCCTTTTTCTCCCTTAAAAGGTTATACTCATATTCTTGTTGCCATTGATTATGTCACTAAGTGGGTAGAAGCCATACCTACGAAGAGTGTTGATGGGGAGACCTCTCTAAAAATGCTTAAGGATGTTATCTTTCCTAGGTTTGGAGTGCCTAAGTATCTTATGACTGATGGAGGTTCTCATTTCATTCATGGTGGTTTTAGAAAGACCCTTGCTAAATATGATGTTAATCATAGAATCGCTTCAGCTTATCATCCCCAAACTAGTGGACAAGTAGAGTTATCAAATAGAGAAATTAAATCCATCTTGCAAAAGACTGTTAATAGATCTAGAAAAAATTGGGATAAAAAGTTGAACGATGCTTTATGGGCTTATAGGACTGCCTATAAAATCCTATGGGAATGTCCCCTTACAAAATGGTTTATGGGAAAGCTTGTCACCTGCCTTTAGAATTAGAACACAAAGCTTATTGGGAAGTTAAAGAACTTAATAGAGACTATAAGCTTGCTAGCGAAAAAATATTATTTGACTTAAGTTTGTTGGATGAATGGAGGAGTGAAGCATATGAGAATGCTAGACTCTTTAAGGAAAAATTTAAAAGATGGCATGACAGGCGAATTCTTAAGCGATCCATGTTGGTGAGAAAGTTCTATTGTATAGGTCTTGTCTCAGATTTTTTGCAGGGAAACTACTATCAAAATGGGAAGGACCTTTTGTTATTGAAGAAGTGTATCGTTCAGGAGCAATAAAAATTTCTTCTTTAAAAGATAACACTACACAAGTGCTGAATGGTCAGCGACTCAAGCACTATATTGCTGGAGATTCTTACAATGAAGATATTGATGCTATTCAAGTTGTAACTCCAGAAAAAATTATCAAAGACCAAATTCAGAGACCCACGGAGTCCATTTTCAAATAGGTAACAGTTCTGATAAGAAAAGTTCCACGAAAATTCTATCCAGCTATATTTTTGCAGTTTTTATCCAACAAGGAAAGCTACGAGTTTAAAGAGGAAAAATAGAGCTGTGGTGGCTCACACCACCTCGGCGTGGCCCCCTGCCGCCAGCCAGTGGTGGCCGCCCCGGACTCTGTCTTCGACCCGTTTTCTCCCAGTACCTTCGTTTTGTTGTAAAACTTCGTAATATATAATCCCTCGGATCCCCCGAGGTTCATATATCGTGTTTTTGGTTCGATCTGTTTCTGACAGGTAGAGTCCCAGATTTGGAGCCACAATGTCTTCCTCTAGATTAGCCAAGGAAGATTCCTCAGCGGATATCATCAACCCATACATGCGAGAGTTGAAGATTCATCCCAAGGAGTTGTTGCTTGAAGATGGGGAGATACAGATAAAAGAGGTTCAAGGCCCTAGAGGTGAAGGAACTCTGGAGGACAGGATGGAAGCGCTGGAGCAAGAAGTCTTTAGGTACAAGAAGATGGCAGAACGCGAAGTGGATATCATCCACAAGATTTGTTCCGAACTCATCGTTGAGCTCTAAAAGGAGACTGCTGAGATCAAGGATGAAATTCTCTCACTCCACCAAACAACCAACCAACTACAAGCACAGCTCTACGACGTTCAAAATCAAAACTGTGAGTACGAGGTTAGGTTTAAACGCATAAGTGCTGCTACAGGTTTCAGGATGCTGGAGACCACGATGTCTTTTGTTGATGGGGAGCACTTACCTTGGAAGTAGGACGATGACGAGAGAATACCACCACTACGGAAGGAGTAATTCGTCATCATGTTTTGGCATCCCCTTGGTTTGTTCCAAGCTTGGGGGAGTGTCACGGTATCATATCACTATCTTCTATCTTTTTACCTTTTTAGTAGAGTCATATCATGAATAGAGAAGTTATCATGTAGGATGGTTTGCATTATGGAAGTGTCCCCCCTCTCGTTAGATATCTATGTATCCCTTGCTGTGAGTTGCCGTTATGGGATATTAATGAGAAGTTCTATCATTTACTCTTTCACATATCTTATTTTAGTTTTCAATTCATGGTTATATGATTGATCTTGTTATTAGTATTGGTATCACTTTGGGATCATTGAGTTAATTTAGTTGGTTTTGGCAAACCTAGCTCGGTCAGTAGCAACACTATTTTGAGAATTGAATGAAAAAGATAAAAGTACTCTTGAAGAAATATAATTTCATCATCTTTCTTTCTTGATTTGCTCATAAGTTTAGTATTCTCTAGTTAAGATCTTTTGTGCTTCCAAGGAAGATTGCATGTTTGTTTTTATCACTTGTATGTTTGTTTGTTTCCTTCAACTCTTATGCTTGCTACCCAGCCTTGCTAGCCAAAAACATGTACTGAGAGGGAATGCTTCTCGTGCATCCATTCCTTAAACCAAAACCTATGTCATTTGTGTCCACCATACCTACCGGTTAGCACTATTGCTATTCCAAGTAAATTCATGTTTTTATCTACCTTCTGAATTAAACTTGTTATGTGAAAATTAGTGATTAAAGCTCTCACGAACTTGATGGCACACTTTACTTTCTTGCACTTAATAAACTTGAACCATTGTGCCCATCTATGTTATGATATGCTTGCGCTTTGTAAGTTGTGAATTAGCGTAACCATGTCATGGGGAACGCCAAGATTGCATCGGTACTTTGTACCTAGTTGATATCATGTTCTTTTGTCTATGGATGTCGTCGGTGTGAAATGAAAGGGGAGCTTGTAAGTACATGGAGTTATGTATGTGTGTTAGAGAAAACGCCTGGGCCACCGGTCTAATCCATGTTGTCATGGTGGAAACCTGCAGCGTAACCATAACGAGCATCTATGAAACATTCTTCTTATAAAAAAGAGATTGAGATTGAGAAAAAGAGAAAAAGAAAAAAATGAGAAAAGAGGAAAGAGAGAAAAAAGCACCATATTCCCATGGTAAATAAGAAGATTGCTGAGATGCTTGTTGTCTGCTTGCCTTGTCATTTTGATATGGGGATTCTTCCGTATCATCAGGCAAGGGGTACCCCATTGGCGGTTCTCTATGATACACATGTACTTACTCTGACAAGAACTTACCGGTGACTAAACTTGAGTAGCATGAGGAGCGGCCCTCGTATTCAAGGGACATGAGATTTTCAACTTACAACTTGTCAAGCATATCCTCATATTTGATCACTTTAACCTTAATGACCTAAAGATGACTATGATAGGGGCAATGAGAGCTGAAAGCTAATAAGTACCATAATTTTTGGAAGCTCTTTATGAAACTTGAAATCCCTGCTTCCCTCTGTGAAAGGCCTTTCTTTTACTTTTTAGTTGAGTCAGTAAACCTATTCCCTTCTACCTCAGCAAGTATTTTGAGTTGTTGTGTTTTATTTATTCATACGATGACTTATTCAATCATGTCTCTTATGTTCCTTGTTTTGCACATTGCTCTTATCTTCGTGTCTACTACTTTGAAAGCTATCATTGAAAATCAGTTATTTGTGAACTCCAGCAAATTGTCAACTATTCTTCGACCAAGAGCTAAGTTTGCCATTACCAATTGTTATTTACTTTATGTATCTTTATTGTGTTTCCTTTACTTATTGCAAGTTCAGTTATATAATAGTGAGTTGTCTTCTATTATGACTTATGTATTGATGAATGTGATGCTTCTTGTCCGTATTCTTTTATCAACTCTTCACTCCATAAACCTGAGGTCATGTTTATTGAGTTTAGTTTCGCCAGGACAAGCCGTAAGTCTAAGCTTGGGGGATATGTCCATTTGCATCACTATTCTATATCATAATTCACAGATTCATTGATATATCCTACATGCACAGTCTCACTTTGCATGGTTGATGACTTTGAGTTCCAGTCATACATGGAAATTATCTCCTAAGACAAAGATTCCCGAAAGCATCTCACATCATGAACTTCTGTCACCTGCTCAAGAACCATTGACCTCAATGTCATGTATTGTCTTGATTTACTTGATTTTATTTACCTGCATTATCAAAAACCCAAAATCTGCTTGCTAAGTATTTACAGAGAATTCCTGCTAGCCACTCGCCAAGACCTTCTCGTTGGGTTCACCTTACTTATCGAAAGTATTGCGATACACCCCCTATACTTGTGGGTCATCAAGGTTTTTTTTGATAATGTAGGTAAATAAAGTACGAGTAAATAAAAGACAATAATAATAAATGCAGCAAGTGGCCCAATCCTTTATTTAGCAAAGGACAAGCCGGTTGTATTACTTAAGATGACCAAACATTCTCGAGGACACACGGGAATTTCGTCAAGTGCTTTCGCTTCATATAGCTGATTAATCTTCTTTAGTTTGCTAAGTGTTGTGTGGGTGAACATGTGCTAATGTACCGACCTTCCTAGGAGTAATACATACTTGTGATTATACCCCTTGCAAGAATCCACAAGTATAAGGAAGTAATTAAGATATAAACCTAACCACAACTTTAAACTCTAAGACCCTAACATCCCTTGTGCAAAGGTTTCCTAACGGCGGTTCAGGTTTCTGTCACTCGGGCAACCCCTACGATTAGTATCCAAATACCCAATGCATTCCCCTAGACCCATATAGGTGAAGTGTCATGTAGTCGATGTTCACATGACACCACTAGAAGAAATACACCACAACTTAAATATCAAACTATTGAATCTTTCTCAACACAATTCCACTACTAACAACATGACTTCTCCCATGTCCTCAAGAACTAAATGAACTACTCACGAGACATCATATGGATCAAGATCAGAGATGATATAATGATATGTAACAATCTGAACATAAATGATAATTCAATGGTTCAGTCGATAGCATCAACTACAAGGAGTAATCAACACCGGGAAAGTTTCCCCTAAGAACTATGCAAGATTCAACCCAATTGTTACAACAGTATGAAGTGGTGATGATGGTGATGGTGGAGATGATGATGGTGATGATGACGATGATGATCCTGATGAAGTCTAGCTTGATGGTGGTGTTGATGGCGACAATCTCCCCTCTTCAGGAAGGAATTCCCCCGACAGAATTCTGTCTGCCGGAGAGATCTTTCTCTCTCTGTAATTTTCCGCCCCGCAGAGGCGATGGAATCTTTCTGTGATCACTCCCCCAGTATTAGGGTTTCGAGGGGACAATATACGCCCGAGGGGAGAGCCTGGAGTGGGACAGGATGACCACACCACCTGTTGGCGCGGCCTAGGGCTGCTCGTGCCAGGGGTGGTGTGGGGCCCCTGTGGTCCATCTCCACTCCCCCTTCTGGCAACTCAATATTCTGTAAAAATAGAATTTTCCATGTATTTTCCCGAATTTTCTGATCTTTGCGAATTTTGCATCCAAACAACACTTTTTCCATCAGAGTCCTGACTGTAGCGGTCCATGCTCCAAAAGTCATCAACCATGCAAAAACAGATGAAATAACATAAGTATCATCTCTTATGTGAAATATATCAATGAATAATAGTAAATTATGGTATAGAATAGTGATTCAAAATGGACGTATCAATATCCAAGATGATATTCACACTAAGAAGCATATAACAAAGTGTAAGAATTAAGCTTAATGCTTCAAAAGGGATTCTTGGTAGCTTCCAATAGTCACACAATCACTAGTGATTAGAGACTTGAAGCTAATGATTTCCCTAAGGATATAGAGACACAAATATGGGGAAACACATACCAAGAAACAAACTCACAAACAAGATCCAAAAGATGAGGAACAAAGGCATTGAACTTGTTTGAGCAAATGTGTCACCTAGGAGCTAGATAATTATCAATATCAATTCTAAGCAACGACACAACCTCGAATTTTCACATTCTATAGGATTGTAATATGCACTAAGCATATGACTCCCCCATAATGTTATAACCATAAATATCAACACGAGGCAACAATATCCAAACTAGAGATAATTAATGGACACTATAGAACTTAAATTTCTCATGATGATGACATACCACATCGAGACTAGATAATCTTGCAATATCACTACTAAGTGGTATTCCTCATGTACACACATTTTTAGGATTGTGGAATGCCCAAGCATAACACTCCCCCAAAATGGGATAGTCTATTAATCTCTCACGAGAGCCAAAAATATACCAATTGAATAGAAAAGCTCAAACACAAGACCCCAAATGTACATGGTGTGCTAACCAATCATACACAAATATACTTGATAGCTCAATATAATTAAGTGGAAGACACAACATATACAAAAACATGCAAGGTACAAAACCAACACATGCACAAGGGGGCGAGCAACTTTCAATGTAACGAGTTAAGCCCATGTTACCGCAAGGAGGAACATTGGAAATATGATAGAGGCAACATAATACACATGACTTGGCTTGACAAATATAATAGATGAAGATCCATCAATTATTCATGATGAAACCAAGTCTCCATTGTCCTCCAAAATCACCTATTTATCAAGTTTTGACTTGTTGGTCCCCAACCAAGTTGGATCCTAAGAAGTTAGTCACAATAGGCTTGGCAACCCAAATGGTTCTTTTCTTGACACCACTTTGGGTACCAACATATTTGGCAAACACATTGCCCACCTCATCCTTACAAAGTGAATAAGCATCATCAATCATGATAGGGTTGGATGAGGAGTTACCAATAGTGCATGAGGAAGAAATGTGCCCCTTTTCACGACAAATGTAGCAAGTTTTTGTCTTGCTATCTTTCTTCTCATGTGATGCCACAACTCGAGGAAGAGATTGAGTAGTCCTCTTAGGAAGAGGCCCATCTCTAACTTGAATAAGAGCTTGAGGTTGCTTCCCTTGTTGCTTCACACTAAGAGGCTTCTTCTACAATGGGAAAGATCTAACATGATGCCTGGTAACCCACAAGTATAGGAGATTGTGTGTAGCCTTTTCGATAAGTAAGAGTGTCGAACCCAATGAGGAGCTAAAGGTAGGATACATATTCTCTCAAGTTCTATCAACCACTGATACAACTCTATGCACACTAAACATTTGCATTATCTAGGAAATAAAATTAGAGTAACAATACAAGTAATAGAGATAGCTTTGCATGATAATAAATAACAAGAAAGTAAAGCTAGTTGCTGCAGTAATAAAATACACTAAACTAACAGAACCATGAGTGTGGAATAGTGGTGGTAATTGTGGTGGCTTTGTCCAAGTTTAAATAGCGAATAGATCGGGTTCATTATCTTCGATGCAGTTTTCTATGTGGGAGAGGCTAAATATACATGCGCTTCACTACTTGGAATTACATGTACTATATGATTGGATTGTTAGCAAACATCCGTAAGGTTTCCCCAACCATAGCCTTAAGTTTAATGGTCCTCTTACTCCCATACGTGCAACATTCCGGTTCGCGTCCTTAGGTTTCTGTCACTCCGGCAGAACTTCCCCCCTTCCTTTTACACATACTACAAACCCTATGATGTTTAATCCATGCGTGCACAAATATAATGGACACCAAAGGACTATATCATATCAACATACAACTCTAATGAACCAAAGACGTTCAACCATTCAATCTAAGAACAAAGAAACTACGCAAACATGACATAGATCATAGGATTATAACTTATAGCATCAAACACCATGTTTACATAGGTTGGTACAGAGGTGTGTGGGAGGATGAACCACTGCATACTAGGAGGATTAGCTGATGGAGATGGCGGTGAAGATGGTGAAGAGGGCGGCGGTGGCACCGGTGGCGGCACGGGGGACTCCTTCCCCTCCATCGGTATCATGCGAGAGCACCGCCCCTTAGCCCCCTTCCTTCATGGCTTCTTGGGAGCCCTCCCCCATGGAGATGGGATCCATGGGGGAGGCAAAAACATGGATTTGGTGGCTGCAAATTCGTGGGTGGAGATGCCCTGGGTGAATTAGGTTTCCTCCCTTTATATAGCTTCTCGGATTCCCGTCACCCCATCTTGGGCTGCAGTAAATCGGGCCTAAAAGGCTCGTCCAGACTCGGGATCAGCTAAATTTTATGTCCAGAATGTTTGTCGTGCAATTTCCAACAACTTTGTAGTTGAAGAGTTTTCTGTTTGACGCTGTCTTTGACCCGAAACGTGACCATCTTCAAAAATAGTTCTGAGGCAGATTTCTGGAAAAAAATCCCAATTTGACTCCAACAAGGTTTCCACTTGTATTCTTGGTAATTCCTATACATCAAAGTGTAAAACAAGAACATTGTGCACTTTTGCAACTATTAGTAGGTTAGTCCAAATAAATCATAAACTTTATACAAAAAGGAGTGTCAAAGCATATTATTAGCATAAAACTATCAGAAATTATAGATACGTTATGGACGTATCAATGCCCTTCTTCCTTGCACTTGAAGCAAACAATGTTGGCCAGATTCTTTACTTTATCTTGGCCATTCTTCTTGTTGCCCTTGTGCTTCAACTTGTTAGTAGACTTGTCCTTTATATTGGAGTTGAATCCAAGTCCACTCTTGTCATTGGGGGATTTTTGCATGCTCAAGATGTGGTTGAGTGTGGCCTTCCCTTTATAACCCATTTTCAAGTCATTCTTCAAAGAAGTGACTTGAGCTCTTTAATTTCCTCTACATGGTTAGTGTCAACAACAATAGTAGTAGAGGAAGTAGAGTCTACATTGTTAGAGCAACAAGGCACGGAAAGTAATTTATCACTAGATGTAGCAATGTCATGAGTGGATGAATTACAAGTACTAGCACATGGCAATATGACATTTGGAGAGGATATAGTGCTAATGTCTACATGAGGCCCACTAGATGTTACCTTTGACACAATGGACTCATGAGCTAACTTTATCCTATCATGGGAGACTAGAACATCCTCATGCGAGCTTGAGAGCTTAACATGACTTTCTTCCAATATCCCATATTTGCTAGCTAGCAAAGCAAGTTGAGAATTTAGCTCAACATTCTCATTCAAAATAGATGCTTCACAAGAAATAGCATTAGTATCACAAGCATCATTAATAATAGAAAGAGGTGAGGACAAGTTTGCAAGCTCCTTGGAATATGAAGCTTTTAGTTGCTCATGTGACTCGGTGAGTTTGATGAGCTCACTATTAACGACCCGAGATCCATTTTCGAGGTGCTTAAAATCCTCAACGAGTTTAGCACGGGCAACTACAGGTTCATCATTTTTAGTTTTGAGAACATTTTCCACCGCAAGTTCTCTATCATGGTTTTCCTTTACTCTAGACAATTCTAGAGCAAAAGTCTCCTCAAGAGATTCTTTGGTGGTTTGTTCTTCAAGGGAGCTGTCTAGATAAGCAATCTTGTTAGCATACTCATGCTCGTGTTCATTCTTTTGAAAAATAATATTTTCTTGCTCCTCAATAAGTTTCTTGCCTTCAATAGCACAAGTCAATATTTGAACAAATTTGGAGGAAGCAATTTTATTTCTATGAAGAGCGGGAAAGATAATCTCTCCCATATCTTGAATGGAGGCAATATCATAATCAACTAGATGATCATCATCATTATCATTATCAACATCATCATCATCATGAGATACACTAGGATCCAAAGAGGTCATCTTTGTTCCTTAGCCATAAGGCATATATGAGAACCGGAAGAAGGTGATGATGAGATTGCATTTGTAGCTCCATTCAAAACATTTTCTTGGCCCATAGAATCTTTGTCTTCCTCTACATGGTTTGCAATACAAGAACTAGAGGAAATAGAAGCATTTTTATCATGGCAACACAAGCAAATCAACATAAGATTTATTCAAGTCATCTATACATGATATGCAAGGACTATCAACACTAGCATGTAAGGAGTTTTGAGTGCTACAAGTGTTAGAGTCCAAAGAGAGACCATTTCAACTAGATAGAGATGAAGGATTATCAATAGTAAGTTCACTATCCCTATTACACTTTCTATCACCACTCACCATGTCATTACCTTCTGAAAAATCACATGTTGGTGAAGTGGAATAAGGTGAGAAATCACCATGGCCAGAGGTAGAGGGAATACAATCATCCTCAATAATGTTGGACACACTATATTTATCTTGAAGCTTTGTCCATATCTCATGAGCAATCTGATAAGGCAAGATTGAATATTTAACTACATTGCTCACAACAAGTAAAAGCGTTTTAGTAGCTTGGGCATCTATATAAGAGTTCATCCTCTCCTCTAAAGATTCATTTTGGGGATCCATAGGAGAAGAGAAACCCATATATAGAATTCCCTCAATAGATGGGTGAATGTCCCAAAAGTAATCTAGGATGCGAGATTTCCAAACACCATAATTTGTGCCATCGAATATATAAAAGGAATCATGCACTACTGATGACCCACAAGTATAGGGGGTGTATCGCAGTATTTTTGATAAGTAAGAGTGTCGAACCCAACAAGGAGCAGAAGGTGCTGGCTAGTGGTATGGATCGGGAATTCTCTGCAAATACTTAGCAAACGGATTTTTAGGGGTTTTTGATATAGCAAGTAAACAAAGTACGAGTAAATAAAAGACAGTAGGAATAAATGCAGCAAGTGGCCCAATCCTTTATGCAGCAAAGGACAAGTCGTTGTATTACTTAAGATGACCAAACGTTCTCGAGGACACATGGGAAGACTGTCAAGTGCTTTCGCTTCATATAGTTGATTAATCTTCTTTAGCTTGCTAAGTGTTGTGTGGGTGAACATGTGCTAATGTACCGCCCCATCCAAGACTAATACATACTTGTGATTATACCCCTTGCAAACATTCGTAAGTACAAGAAAGTAATTAAGGTAGAAACCTAACCACAACTTTAAACTCTAAGACCCTTACGTCCCTTGTGCAATGGTTTCCTAACGGGGGTTCAGGTTTCTGTCACTTCGGCAACCCCTACGATTAGTAGCCAAATACACAATGCATTCCCCTAAGCCCATATAGGTGAAGTGTCATGTAGTCGACGTTCACATGACACCACTAGAAGAAGTACACCACAACTTAAATAACAATCTATTGAATCTTTCTCAACGCAACTCCACTACTAACAACAAGACTTCTCCCATGTCCTCAAGAACAAAACGAACTACTCACAAGACATCATATGGATCATGATCAGAGATGGAATAATGATGTATAACAATCTGAACATAAACAATAATTCAATGGTTCACTCAAAAGCATCAACTACTAAGAGTAATCAACATCGGGAAAGTTTCCCCTATGAACTATGCAAGATTCAACGCAATTGTTACAACAATATGGAGATGGTGATGAGGGCGCTGATGGTGATGATGGTGGTGATGATGATGATCCCGATGAAGTCCAGCTTGATGGTGGTGTTGATGGTGACGATCTCCCCTCTCCGGGAAGGAATTCCCCCGGCAGAAATCTGTCTGCCGGAGAGATCTTTCTCTCTCGGTGTTTTCCGCCCCGTAAGGTGGCGGAATCTTTCTATGGTCGCTCCCCGAGTCTTAGGGTTTCGGGAGGATGATATACGCCGGAGGGGAGAGGCTGGAGTGGGCCAGGGTGGCCACACCACCTCCTGGTGCGGCCTAGGGCTGCCCGTGCCATGGGGTGGTGTGGGCCCCCTGTAGCCCATCTCCACTCCGTCTTCTGGCATCCTTAGTCTTCTGGAAAAATAGGATTTTCCATATATTTTCCCGGATTTTCTGATCTTCGCGAATTTTGCCTCCAAACAGCACATTTTCCATCAAAATCCTGACTGCAGCGGTCCATGCTCCAAAAGTCATCAACCATGCAAAAATAGATGAAATAACATAAGTATCACCTCTCAGTATGAAATATATCAGTGAATAATAGTGAATTAAGACATAGAATAGTGATGCAACATGGATGTATCAACTCCCCCCAAGCTTAGACTTCACTTGTCCCCAAGCGAAACTGAGCTTAATAAACATGGCCTCAGGTTTATGGAGTGAAGAGTCGATAAAATAATATGTACAAGAAGCATTACATTCATCAATAAATAGATCATAATAGAAGACAACTCACTATTATATAACTCAACTTGTAATGAGTAAAAGAAACACAATAAAGATACATAAAGTGAATCATAATTGGTAATGGCAAACTTAGCTCTTGGTCAAAGAATAGTTGATAATTTGTTGGAGTTCACAAATAGCTGGTTTTTCAATGATAGCTTTCAAAGTAGTAAACATCAGGATAAGAGCAATGTGCAAAACAAGGAACATAAGAAACATGATTGAATAAATCAACATATGAATGAATGAAACACAACAACTCAAAATACTTGCTAAGATAGAAGGGAGTAGGTTTACTGACTCAACTACAAAGTAAAAGAAAGGCCCTTCAAAGAGGGAAGCAGGGATTGCAAGTCTCATAAAGAGCTCCCAAAAATTATGATACTTACTAGCTTTCAGCTCTCATTGCCCCTATCATAGGCATCTTTAGGTGATTAAGGTTAAAGTGACACAACTAAGAGGATATGCTTGACAAGTTATAAGTTGAAATCTCATGCCCCTTACTTATGAGTACCGATCCTCATGCTACTCAACTTCAGTCATGCGCAAGCTCTTGTCATTGTAAATACATGCGTATCATTGAGAACCGCCAACGGGGTACCCCTTGCATATGACACAGGAGCTATCCCATAATCAAAATGACAAGGCAAGCAGATAGTGAGCATCTCAGCGATCTTTTTATTTGCTATTTGCATAGGTTTTTATTGAGGATGCTTCATAGAATGCTCACTATAGTTATGCTGCAAGTTTCCACCATGATTAGGCATGGCTTAGGCTAGCATCCCAGGCGTTTCTCTAACACACATATAAACTCCATGAGCTTACAAGTTCCACTTTTATTTCACACCTACGGGATCCATAAGCAAAAGAACATGATATCAACTAGGTACAAAGTACCAAATGAAGTGTTGAAAGCGGTCCCCATGATACATGGTTTGGCTAACTTCAACTCATAAAGCGCAAGCATATACGCAACAAAGAAGGACCCAAAGGTTCAAGTTTATTAAATGCAAGAAAGTAAAGTGTGCCATCAAGTTTGTGAGAGCTTTAATCACTAATTTTCACATAACAAGTTTAATTTGGGAGGTAGATAAAACAAGAATTTACTTGTAATAGCAATAATGCTAATAGGTAGGTATGGTGGACACAAATGGGAAAGGTTTTGGTTTAAAGGAGGTGGATGCACGAGAAGAATACCCTCTCGGTACAGGTTTTTGGCTAGCAAGGCTGGGTAGCAAGTATAAGAGTTGAAGGAAACAAACAAACATACAAGTGATAAAGACAAACATGCAATCTTCCTCGGAAGCACAAAAGATCTTAACTAGAGAATATTAGACTTACGAGCAAATCAAGAAAGAAAGATGATGAAATAATTTTTCTTTAGAGTACTTTTATCTTTTTCATTCAACTCTCAAAAATAGTGTGCTACTGACCGAGCCAGGTTTGCCAAAACCAACTAAATTAACTCAATGATCCCAGAGTGCTACCAATACTAACAACAAGATCAATCATATAACCACAAATTGAAAACTAATATAAGCTACGCAAAAGGGTGAATGATAGAACTTCTCATTAATAGTCCATAACGGAAACTCACACCAAGGGATACATATCTAACGAGAGAGGGGACACTTCCATAATGCAAACCATACTACATAATAACTCCTCTATTCATGATATGACTCTACTAATAAGGTAAAAAGATAGAAGATAGTGATGTGATACTGTGGCACTCCCCCAAGCTTAGAACAAACCAAGGGGATGCCAAACCTGATGACGAATTACTCCTTAGGTGGTGGTGGTATCCTCTCGATGAGCTCTCTGATTAGTTTCCCCAAGTCCTCAATCTCGAAGGTGAGATTACGAATAAGCTGCGAGTTTTGCTCAATGCGGCTCCATATCATGTCGGGTTGAGAATTCCACCTCTTGCTATTCTTTCCCCACTCTGCCTCCTTGAAGTCTTCTTTTCCTGCATAGCTAGAACGAGGCAAATCCCAATTGGAGGGTAATTTCTCCTTGGGCATATTCTGGTATTGATGCTCATGGATAAGGGTATGGAAAGGATTCCTGGTGCGTGGAGGAAGTGACCGTGGAGCCAAACTGTGACGAGGATTCCTCGAATCGGCCCTATGCAAGTTTTAGCCCTTTCCGCCAAACCCGCATAGAAACGATTCAAGGACGCCCACCAGGCACTTTCGTGTGGGTGGAAAACAAAGTAATACCATTACACAACAGTCCTCGATGGGACCCACAGAACAGATATATATATATACCACACGACTCCAAGAGTCAAGAATACAGATATACAATACAAAGATCCAAATCACCTTGAAAACGATACAGCTTCCGAGTACGGACAAGATGCAAATTGGTCTAAGAGCCCTGAAGAATAACCAATGGCGTCCATAACCCTTGAGCCAAGCGGAAGGGTAACCTCGCTAACGACGTGAAACCTGCTAAAACAAAAGGTGCCGACAAAGGAAAAGGAAAAGAGGAGCGCGATCGAGGCCAAGACACGCGAGGCTAGAATTCGGCGGCTCTCGCCTACATAGGTATGGTGGGCTGAAGCGGCAGCGCAGCAGCACTAAACAACCTATAGAGACAGTAAAACTGGCGGCTATTAGAGAGGAATAAGAAAGACCTATTCGGATCCAACCTGATACTAACACCAAGCATACCCATCCTGGTATTCCCCCTCGAGACCAAACGAGGAAGTCAAACCGAGGAACTCACACAGTTGGCAGTTTTATTCATTCCATTATAGTTGCAGCACTTACTAATCAGATATAGCTAGCATGAGTCATCCTGAAGCATAAGTAGTGGGTAGTTTTAATTAACCATTCCGTGGTAGTTGGAACATTTACTAGTCAGATATAATTGTCCTGAGGAATTCCAAAACCCAGCAGTTGTTGGCACTTTTATCACATTCCATTGGAGTTGCAATACTTACTAGGCAGGTATAGCATGTCACAAACAACCCAGATCCACCAGTTGTTGGCATTTTTAATATCCATTCTGTTATAGTTGCATCTGATTACTAGTCACATATTAAGTCAAATGTATAACACTACTTTAGTTATGCTTGTCTATGATCGAGATACTGTGCTCCAAGTCGTCCATAACCGCAGACACGGCTTTGAGAAAGTTTTACCCTGCAGGGGTGCATAGATAGCAACACACAGTGGATCAACCTCGGAAAAACCAACTCAAAACCCAACGAGGCATTCATGACAAAGCGATCACAGGATTCATAAAATATTTCAGGGGGCCACCCCACTAAGCTACCATCCAGAAGTTGGCGGCTCGAACGGACCCGTGGTTTGTGGACGGTGTAAACATTTGGGAACCCAAAAGTGTGACTGGGCTTGTTGATACAGCGAAAACGTGTCACGATCCTAAACAGTACAGGTGCTCCACGCACAATCTTAAATAAAGCAGTAACATGGCATAAGTACAAGATAGTAATAAAACCCCAAACTAGCTGTGGCCCCAAGAAATAGAAATGAATCAAGCTCCTGCTCAGGGGGGTCCATAAGGCCTCCCGGATGTGGATAGTGCGAATAGTCAAGGAACATGTATCAAGTCCTCGGGGCTTACGGGACACAAGTGGGCATAAAAAAACAAATAGCATATATTGCCCACCGGTGCCTCTTTCATTAGTTGTCCTAGCAATTTAATAGTTGTAATTAAAGACATGACCATCTCCACCATAAACATCTGCCAGCATTCCAACAACTGTGGTACTTGACAACACGAGATCACACCTGAGCAAGCAACTACGACTCGCAAGGCTAGCTATCTACCAAACACAGGTAATAGGAGGTGTCCAAGGAAATATAGAGGCTGCACGGGATATAACTGGTGTTTGGAAACTAAAGCATCGCGACACGGATAGCAATAGATCAACAGGAGGAAATAAAGACTATAAATGCAAAATAGGTAGAAGGGGGAGAGATGCTCGCCTAGGAAACACTGCCGAAGGTTCATAACCGGAGAACTTGTCGATACTCGCATCAACTCATCGGCCTAATCCGCGAAGAAGCAAACACTAGAAGAAACACCAGATGCAATATTTAATACTACGGCAGAAGATCCGACATGCTTAGGATATGATGCATGGCATGGCACAGATGCGGTGCAATTAGGCCATATTAAGCGGAACCGGGGTCCCAACAATTAATTAAACGGTTCAAGTGTTTAGGTACCCCGCAATTTAAATGTTGGATTAGCAAGACAAAACATGGCATCGGTTCGCTACACGAATTTAAATGGAGCCGATATAAGACTAGAATAGCCCGCATATAGACTCCATATTTAATTATTAGATAAATCGACATAATACCCCCAAACCCACACGACGAGATGTATGCAAGCATGAACAATTTATTATGCAACAAGTTATATAGATGGCACTTTATAAAATAGGGCTAGAAAATGGTCACACATGTCGGATCGAAGATCTTGGGGTTCACCGGGGTCGATGGGTTCGGTCTTGGCGGGATCGGTCTTCGGACTCCGGGAACGGGGCTCCAGGATCCGTGAGGGAATCTTGGCGTCCAGGGTTTCGGCGTCTTCAGATACCGGGTCGGAGAGCTTGGTGGTCTTCGGGTCCGAGATCGGGGTCTCGACCATCGGATCCACGGTGGAGGTCTTGTCGAGGTCCTTGGCCAAAGTTCTCCACATCTTGTGCAGATGGTCTTGGCAGATCTTGGTCGACGAGGGGTTTGAAACACACCAATTGAAGGGTCACACGTCGACCACCATATCCTCACTTTGGTTTCTTCTTGGACACTTGCACAGGAACCAACTCCAGGAGTCAACAAATGAGGGGACAAAACAGTGACACGACCAAATGCCTCTGTACACAACAAAGTCCCAAACCTGCAACAGCCATAGGCATACGCAAGGGCACAAGTTGTGGCACCTCACGTTGTCAGCGACGAACAACAACAATAGTGGTTGCTTTGGCGTAGCTGGCTGGTGGCGGAGGCCGGCAGCTGCGAGTGAGGAGGGCGACCATGCAGTCTAGAGAGGATGAAGGCGGACGCGGCTTGGCGCGCCTTGCGAAGCACCAGGAGGCGGCGCACGGCCGGAAGGAGCTTGGCAGCGGGGAAGGGCTCGAAGCAGAGGGGTTGGTGGCTCCACGGGGAAGGATACAAGGTCCACGGAGAGGAGAAGGCGGTCGGCAACGCGGGCGAGCTCACCCGGCAGCGGAGCGCCGCTGACGACCGGTGGCGGAGCTCAGGGCACCTGGACGGAGGCGACCAAGGTAGACGAGGAGGGCGGCCGGCGGAGAGGCGATGAGCAGAGGGAGGCGGCGGGCTCGGCGCAGGGTCGGCAGGGCGGTCGACGGCCAGGCGGACCGAGAGGAGCAGAGGGGGCCATCGGCGACTCGAGGACGGGGTCGGCGATGCGGGGTAGCAGAGGGGCGTCGAACGGCGAAGACGCGGGGCTTCGGCCAGGCGGTCAGTGGCCGAGACGGCGGCCTCGGGCGACGGCAGTCTTGGTGGCTGGCGGTGGAGATCGAGCGGGGTAGGTGAGGGGTGAGAGGAGCGGCGACGCGGGGGAGGGGACGGGGAGGACGCAGTTGCGTGCGCGCGTGTGAGTGCGTGCGTTGCGCGCGGGGTGGGTCGGCAGGGGGTTGGTGGCATGGTGGACCAGGGGAGAGGCGCGTGCACGCGGTGAGGTGGGGCCAGGCAGACCAGGTGGTTGTGGGGTGAGTGCAGGTGGCGGGGTGCACGCCCAGGTGGCGGCGGCTGGGAGGGAAAAGAAGGGTGGAAGGGGTAGGTGGCTAGGTTGGATGTTTCCTGACTAGGGTTTAACTAATGGGGTAGTAGGTGGACTTCGGTTGGGCCTAGCCGGAAGTCTGCCTCCCCTAGCTTTATAAAAAAAGGTTTTATTTATTAGTTTTGTTTTAGAAGTCTTTTGTAAAATATTTTTAGACAAAACAAAAATATCCGGAAGAGACCGGGGTTGGTATTTTGAAATAAAGAAGGGGATATTTAGAAAACAATATAGGCTTTTCGAAAATAGTTTTAGGCAAACCATGCATTATGACACGATGATGCTCAAATGCAATGTGGCATGATGACATGAGCATGCGGTCATGACGATGCAATGCACAAAAACACAGCGATTTTCTAGTAGTGGTTTTAGCGGGATGCCACATTTTCCTTATTACACCATTATCTCCACTTCCTGGAAATTTCTTTCACACAAAACTTCACACAGTTCTCATTAGCAACATTAGTATAAGTGAAGTGATAAAACCTTTTGAGTCCAACTTCAACTGAAAATCATCAAAACAAAAGCTACTGAAACAACTTCTTCCGAAAACCCAAAAAGAATTCAAAAAGGAAATCGAATAAAGAAGCAAATGCAAAAGTGGCAAAATCTGTCAAAACAGACCAGTAGGTAAAGATCAATTTTTTCGAAAATCTTCTGTTGATCAAATCAAAAAGTGCAAAACTAAAAAAAGTTAAATAACAACCTAGGTCAGAAGCACAAAAAATTACAACTCAATCTGACATACAGAGATCTCTCACGAATTTTTACGGTGAAGCACAAAAATCTGTTTCGGGATAGCAACTTCCCCAAATCTTACTTCTCTCTCATTAGAGGTTGATCTTGACACAAAAACCAAACAAAACGGATAAAAAGCAGTTATTACCGAAGTAATAACTTCCAAGACTCAAATAAACAAAAACAAACTAAAAGCAAAAACAATTTGGGTTGTCTCCCATAAAGCTCTTTCTTTATAGCCATTAAGATGGGCATGATAATTTTGAAGAAGCTCTCATAGGGATATGAATTGAAGTGAAAGAGAGCATTAAGAAGCAAAAACACACACACATTTAAGTCTAACCCACTTCCTATGCAAGGGAATTTTATAAACAAACAAGTTTTTAAAACCAGAAGCAACTTGCATAAGAGGGCAAAAGAAGTGCAACATAAAAACTTTCAGCATAAAACGAGGAAACTTGATATTATTAAGATACATAAGAACACTTTTCCCTCTCTCATAATAACTTTAAGTATCATGCATAAACTTAACAATATAGCTATCACAAGGACCATCATAGCAATGATCACTTACTCTAACAGAAAACACAGGAATACTAGCTCTCATAACACTACTTTGTGAAACAATATTAGAGGTATCCTTACAAAGGATAGTGTGTCCCTCTTTTTCATATTTAGTGACAAAGTCTTTCACATTTACTATTATAGGTTCATCAACCATTTTTTTATCAGGTTCAACAGCTTTTCTTGTACTTTCATTAACCATGCTAGCTATCATAGAATGTTCCTTAATCCTAACTGGGAAAGGCATTTTCTCAATATAAGGTTCAGGTAAAACATGATTAGCAGTATAAACTTCAGTATTTCTTGAAGTAACACTCTTAGCAATATCTTTATAAGGTTCATGATACTTATCCCACTTCTTTTTAGGCACTTCAATATAGGAAGAAAAAGCCTTAAAATAAGAAGCTATAGCTTGAGAGTCTAGACCATAAGCATTTTTAATATTTTGAAAATCATCAGTTCCCATAAAAGATTCAATGCATTCATAATCATAATTTATACCTCATTTTCTACCTTTGTCATTCTCCCAAGCTTCATCATTGTCTTGAATACGGTCTAGAAGGTCCCATTTAGCTTCTTCTCCCATGCGAGTGAATGATCCAGCATAAGAAGCATCCAATAAATCTTTGTCATGTAGAGGGAGTCTTGCATAAAAGTTGTTGATAATAATATTGTTGGGGAGCTCATGAATGGGACATTTGAGCATTAGTAACTTCAATCTCCCCCAAGCTTGAGTTGTACTCTCTCCATCAAGAGGCCAAAAGTTGTATATTTGATTCCGATCTTTATGAATCTCACTAGGAGGATAAAACTTTGAATAAAAGAGAGGCACTATTTCCTCCCATTCCAGAGCTTGACCATTCTTTAGCAGCTTATACCATTCCTCAGCTCTTCCTTTCAGTGATAATGAGAATAACTTCTTCTTAACTTGATCTATAGTAATACCTGCACACTTGAATAACCTGCATAATTCGTGTATAAAGAGTAAATGATCACCGGGATGGACAGTTCCATCCCCAACATAGTAGTTATCCATAACACGATCAATAATTCTTGTAGGTATTTTGAAAACATCATTCTCAGCAGGTGGTGGCTTATCTACTACCTTAGCAGTGGTAGTAGCATTACCAAATAAGAAACTCAGCGAATTATCCATAACGAAAATAAAGCAACTAGCGTATAAACAATACTCACAAGAGAAGTTTCCTTTACCGCCCACTCTCCAATAGCGCTTCACTCCAACAGCGCCATAAAATAGTCTTGATGACCCACAAGTATAGGGGTGTATTGCAGATTTTCGATAAGTAAGAGTGTCGAACCCAACGAGGAGCGTATGTCTTTGGCTAGTGGTATGGATCAGGAATTCTCTGCAAATACTTAGCAAACGGATTTTTGGGGTTTTTTGATATAGCAAGTAAACAAAGTACGAGTAAATAAAAGACAGTAGGAATAAATGCAGCAGGTGGCCTAATCCTTTATGCAGCAAAGGACAAGCCGGTTGTATTACTTAAGGTGACCAAACGTTCTCGAGGACACATGGGAAGACAGTCAAGTGCTTTCGCTTCATATAGTTGATTAATCTTCTTTAGCTTGCTAAGTGTTGTGTGGGTGAACCTGTGCTAATGTACCGCCCCATCCAAGACTAATACATACTTGTGATTATACCCCTTACAAACATCCGTAAGTACAAGAAAGTAATTAAGGTAGAAACCTAACCACAGCTTTAAACTCTAAGACCCTTACGTCCCTTGTGCAATGGTTTCCTAACGGGGGTTCAGGTTTACATCACTCCGCAACCCCTACGATTAGTAGCCAAATACACAATGCATTCCCCTAGGCCCATATAGGTGAAGTGTCATGTAGTCGACGTTCACATGACACCACTAGAAGAAGTACACCACAACTTAAATAACAATCTATTGAATCTTTCTCAACGCAACTCCACTACTAACAACAAGACTTCTCCCATGTCCTCAAGAACAAAACGAACTACTCACAAGACATCATATGGATCATGATCAGAGATGGAATAATGATGTATAACAATCTGAACATAAACAATAATTCAATGGTTCACTCAATAGCATCAACTACGAAGAGTAATCAACACCGGGAAAGTTTCCCCTATGAACTATGCAAGATTCAACGCAATTGTTACAGCAATATGGAGATGGTGATGAGGGTGCTGATGGTGATGATGGTGGTGATGATTATGATGATGATCCCGATGAAGTCCAGCTTGATGGTGGTGTTGATGCCGACGATCTCCCCTCTCCGGGAAGGAATTCCCCCGGAAGAAATCTGTCTGCCGGAGAAATCTTTCTCTCTCGGTGTTTTCCGTCCCGCAGAGGCGGCGGAATCTTTCTGTGGTCGCTCCCCGAGCCTTAGGGTTTCGGGAGGATGATATACGCCAAAGGGGAGAGGCTGGAGTGGGCCAGGCTGGCCACACCACCTCCTAGCGCGGCCTAGGGTTGCCCGCGCCATGGTGTGGTGTGGGCCCCCTATGGCCCATCTCCACTCCGTCTTCTGGCATCCTTAGTCCTCTGGAAAAATAGGATTTTCCGTATATTTTCCCGGATTTTCTGATCTTCGTGAATTTTGCCTCCAAACAGCACATTTTCCATCAGAATCCTGACTACATCGGTCCATGCTCCAAAAGTCATCAACCATGCAAAAATAGATGAAATAACATAAGTATCACCTCTCAGTATGAAATATATCAATGAATAATAGTAAATTAAGACATAGAATAGTGATGCAACATGGACGTATCAACTACTTCACTAGACGACATCTTTACTCTCAAGGTAGTGAAGCCTAAAAGCAAGAGACCTCGCTCTGATACCAATTGAAAGATCACGAATGTCGCCTATAGGGGGTGAATATACCGTTTAAAACTTTTACGAGATGGGCTTAACCATGGTGGAATAAAACTAGTGTTTTCTTTTGTCAAGCACAAAGCCTATAAATTCTATGGTTCACCTATGTGCACCAACAGCTTATGCTAAGCAAGACAAGCAACAATGTGATAGAAAGATAGATTACTTCAAGCATGAAGGCTATCACAATGTAAAGTGCATAAGTAAAGAGCTCGGGTGTAGATATAACCGAGACACGCGGGGACGACGATATTTTACCGAGTTCCTCCCAACAAGGGAGTATGTCTCGTTGGAGGGGTGGGCGATACTAAGACTACCAATGCCACAAGAGGCCTCACCCTATTCTGCCGAGCACTGATACGTTGCAAACGTATCTATAATTTTTGATGTTCCATGCTTGGTTTATATCTACTTTCTTATGTTTTGTCCACACTTTGGAGTACTTTTTATACACTTTCTTAGACTAACCTATTAACAAGATTCCACAACGCCAGGGGGTGGTGCGGCCGCCTAGGGCACCCCCTCGGTCTCCCCTTTCGCCTATATATTGCCTCTGATACAGAAACCCTAAGTACCCGATCAAAAAAATCCACGAAAGAGTCTATAGCCGCCGTCATCTCCATCCCTAGATCAGGAGGGATCTGAAGCTCTTCTCGGCACCCTGTCGGAGGGGAGAATTCACCCTGGAGGCCTTGTTCATCACCATGCAAGCCTCCGGTGTGATGCTTGAGTAGTTCATCCTTGGACTACGGGTCCATGTAGTAGCTAGATGGTTGGTTCTTCTCCTTTATGCTACCATGTATAGATCTTGTGAGCTTTGTTCATGATCAAGATCATCTATTTGTAATCATACATGTTGTGTTTGTGGGGATTCTATGGATATTGAGATGCTATTTCAGATTGATTATTGATTCTATCATGTCTTTGTTATTTGTGATCTTGCATGCTCTTTGTTGTTAGTAGATATCTTGGCCGAGTAGATGCTAGCAACTCCAAGGGGGAGTATGTATGCTCGATAGTGGGTTCATGCCTCTAGTAATCTGGGGAAGTGACAGAAATCTCTAAGGTACTAGATGTGTTGTTGCTACTAGGGAGAAAACATCAATCCTTTGTTCATAGAACAATCGTATGGTTTACTTTACACGCAATGCTTAATGCAATTATCTATTGCTTTCAACTTAATACTAGAGGGGGTTCGGATGATAACCTGAAGGTGGATTATTAGTCATAGATGTAGTTGTATTACGGTCTATGTATAATGTTGTAATGCCCAATCAAATCTCATAGGAGTCAAGATGATTAGTATATGCATGTATGCTTTCTCAGTGTCTGTCAATTGCCCCGCTGTAATTTGTTCACCCAACATGTCATCTATCTTAAGGAGAATCACCACTAGTGAACTATGGACCCCGATCCTTCCTTTTACCATCAATCTACAACTGTTTACTGTTTTCTGTTTACTTTCTGCAAGCTACTACTATCTTCCACACAATACGTTTAATCCTTTGTTTTCAGCAAAACCGGTGAGATTGACAACCTCACTATAAGTTGGGGACAAAGTTTTGTGGTTGTGTTGTGCAAGATTCCAAGTTGGAAACAACACCTTGGAGGAGTTTCCTTGCTCCTACTGGTTCGATAACCTTGGTTTCACAACTGAGGGAAAATTTGCTGCTGTGCTCATCATACCTTCCTCTTGGGGTTCCCAACGAGCTCATCATATCTTGATCCAACAAGCATCTTTCTGGCGCCATTGCCGTGGATTGAAGGAACAAGCACCCACGTCAATCACGCGCCAGCAAGCACCCACCACGCGGAAAGCACCGGTTCCACTATGGGACATTTGAGACGGCGGTCACCAAGCCCGTACAAGATTGGGGCAATCTCCACAACATAATTGGAGGCTCCCAATAATCACCACCAATGGCCAATATCTTGGGGAGAGCTCCACAACTTAATCGAAGGCCCCAAGAACACGCCACAAAGACCACACAACCGTCTAGGGTTCCAAGAACCCAAGAGGTATAAACTTCTTGATTTCACCAACCAAATCCTCCGAGGAGAACTCAAATCGATGCACCTAATGCAAATGGCAAGAACATCACAAAGATGCTCCAATACCTCACTCTCAAATTCCAACAAAGCTACTAAAGATATTGGGGGAATAAGAGAGGAAGAACACAAGAGTGTTGGAAATATGCCCTAGAGACAAATAGTAGTAAGGACTATTATCATATTTCATATAGTTTATGATTAAGTTTTATATCATGCTACAACTGTGTTGAGTGGAAACATCAATACACGTGTGATATACAAACAACCAGGGGTTCCAAGTGAAACTCTAGTCATTGGTTCATTGGTCAACAGATGATCATGTTTCCTGATCATGTGGCATTTATGCCAGTTGGAAATGGATTCATCTCATTCGGAGAATGAGATGATGAACCAATACCCAATCTAAACATCGTGACCCGATCATGTTGAAGGGTTAGCAGCATAGAAAACAAAAAATTTCCTACGATGAGAACTATACGCCAAGATCTATCTACTAGATACAGAGCAACGGGTGGATGTACATCCATAGAGAACTTACCCCCGAAGACAACAAAGCTTTGTTAACAAGATGGAACTCGTGGATGATGTGTCGTACACTTGCCGATCTCAAGATCATGATGAAGTCTAGCAGGTCCGGCTCCAGCATGTCCATCAGATCCAGCTCCAGCAAGTCCATCACCACCAAGTCCAGCACCACAAAGCAGCGGTGAATCCGTGATCGCACACACGTCCGGTACCCCGACAACCTCCGTCCCTCGCTCCAGCAAAGCAGCAGAAGCAGCAACTCCTTTCCAGATAAAGCCACCGGGAACATGTATCTCGCTAATCCGAGACCATGGGGAAATAATACTAGAGGGGGAGAGAGATCATTCACGAGGAGGTGTGTGGAAGAAGGGGTGTGAGGGGGGCCTTTTATAGGAGGAGGGGGTTCCCCTCCCCATGGCCGGCGCCCAAGAAGGGTGTCCCTTCACCTCCCCCATTCATGTCGTTGTAACCCCCTCCACATTAAAATGCCCCTTCACATTCTCTTTTAAAGTCTCAACTTTAAATGCATTAAATTTCTCCAAATTTAATGCTCTCTCATTTAATAAAACTTTTTTATTAATTTTATTCAAATTTTGTTAATTACTTTAATTAACAAACATTCACATAAACCCCCCTGCAACATTTCAATATTACATGCAGAACCAATTTCAGCAATTTCACCCGAAACAGTTTCGGTGTCTATTGAAATAATTCCAGCGCTTTCTTAAATCTTTATCTGAAACATATTTGCTCCAAATGGTGTCGGTATCCCTTAAGTGTGTCACCCTACGGTTCGCGAATAATGCAAACATGATCGAGACCCCTCTCAGATCAATAATCAGAAGCGGCACCTAGAGATCCATACTGACTCCTACACATTCAACGATGACTTCTGTGATCGTGAGAACCTTTAACGTTAGTAAATAAATCCCTTTGTCTCGCGATATATTACATGTCCGAGATTTGATCATTGGTATCTCCATACCTAGTTTGATCTCGTTACCGACATGCACTCTTTTCTTGTTCCCGTGATATAACATTCTAGTGATCACATCACTTGCTTGCAAGCTATCTTAATGTGATATCACCGAGAGGGTCCAGAGTATATCTATCCGTCATTGGGATGGACAAATCCCACTCTTGATCCATGAGCCTCAACATAACACCTTTGTAGCACTAAACCCACCTTTATAGTCACCCTGTTACGGTGTGACGTTTGATGTTATCAAGATACTCTTCCGGTGTTAGCAATTAACATGATCTCATGGTCTAAGGACTAAGACTACTTCGTATGATGTTATAGCAATATAAACATAATGACTTTGATCATAATGCTATACTTCGGATGAATGTTCATCACATCATTCCACCAATGTTGTGACCTCGTTATTAACGACATCCAATGTCCATGATCAGGAAACCTTTGCGTATTGAACACCTATGGCTTTCTGGTGTTGCATATACACGATTGCTAGTGGTTAACATAATCTCCGGATCTGATAGTTTTAGGTCCGTGTGTATTTGCATGTATTTGCGTTTCTACGCATCACTCATTCTCATATGAGATGGCATTGTATAAATTTGGTCCTTTGCTGAGACCTTTAGTTCGTTCGGGTTAAAATATGTTGATATTATTGTCATACAATATATCTTCATAGTATTAACCCACTTTGAACCACACCTAGTTTGATAACAAACTAATTAACACAAATGCCCTCCTTTGCTGCTACTATAGCAGTTATATACTTAGCCTTTTGTTGTAGTATCCGTCACAATGTCTCAACTTTGGAACTCATCCAAATCCATCATGGAACATCCTTTCCATTACATTGTGCCACCCATAGTCTAAATTGAGATAAATTTTATTTGTATCTTGTGACAAAACTAGTATCAATGTAACACTTTACAATGAACTACCTTTAACTATTTGTCACTTACATGATATATTCTTAGTTCTTCCAAAGCTCATAAGAATATCTTTACTATCATCCAATGATCATCTTATGAATCATTCTGGTATGTGCTCATAACATTTAGAGCATAGGACATATCTGGATATATACATATCATGGTATAATCGATCAAAATCTTCATGTGATTTTACTCACCAAGTGTTGAAACACTTGAATCTTGATACAATCATTTCCATGTAGCAAGAACCTTTCTTGTTGTTTCCATATTGAACCCTTTCAATATCTCATATATGTACGTATGGAATAACCATATTAGCGCCTCAATCTATCCATATAGATATTGATGCCAAATATTCCGGTTTTGCCCAAGTCTTTCATTGAAATCCTATTTTAATGAAATTCTTAACTTGTGTCAATAAAAGATACATCATTTCCAATCAACAATATGTACTCTGCATAATATATTGGAAATTTGTCTCAGCGCTCCCACTTAATTTCTTGCAAATGCAAGCATCTTCATCATCTCCTATGAAATTAAACTCCTTTAACATTTTCATCATGGTGAAGATTCTAACTCCGCTATGCTCACTTCAACTATTGAAGTTTGCATGCCCTTTTAGCACCCTTTGAATTAACAAAACCCTTCGGATCGTGTCATGTACACGTCCTAGGTAACCATTCTATTAGAAGAACCTTATTTTGTTTATTCAACTACCATATACCAAATTATATGTAGTGGTTGCTACATTAATCCGTCAAGACTAAATATCGCTATGAAATATCAAATCTTTTCATAGTCAACTCCTTGAACATTGTTGTAAACTTCTTTCCGACATGTCGACTATTTCATAGATGTTAAACATCCATGTCTATTTCTTTATAGATCCAAACACGACCGATAGGCTTCACGCCTTTCCGGAGGGTCTTCCAAGTTCAGAAACTTGATTTCTCGTGTATGGATACTATCATGGATTCTATGACTTCTAGTCATTTTATGGAGTCAGGGCCCATCATCGCTTCTTTGCATGTAGTCGGTTCATCATTGTCAAAACAATAACGACTTGCTTATCAAATCACACTATTTGATTCTTACCGCCCCACATGGTTCAATAGAAACTCTAATCTCTGAGATCACACCCTTTGTAATCACGGGAGCCATGAGCATTATGGCCGCCATCGGGACACTTTCCGGCGCTGCGCTACTTAGCACATATAGCTAAGGTTCAACAACCTTATCAAAGTTCTATTGTCCTCCCACTTAACTTTTCATGAAAAATTCCTTCTCAAGAAACTTGACGTTCCAAGTAACAAACTCTTTTGTCCTCGGTGTTATGGAGAAATTCCCAACAAATTCCTTGGGATAACCTACAAAGACGTGCTTATCCGACTTTTGTTGTAAACATTTTACTTATGCATAGCATACCAAAATTTAAGAAAAGACAATTCGGGTTTTATCCCAAACCATAACTTATATGGTGTCATTTCAACGGATCATGATGGTACTCTTTTTAGTGTAAAAGCGGTAGTCTCTAAAGCTTCAATCCTTAAAACATAATGGCAGTTTTATAAATGACACCTTTGATCTTACCATGTCAAACATGGTTTGATTTCATCTCTCGAATATGCCATACTCCTATGGTTTATCGGGAAACACAAATCATGGAACAATTCCTCAAATCTTAGGTGTTCTGCTAAACATGTAACTCAAATATCTTCCTTTAAGATCAAATCATAAACTCTTTTATTTTCTTGTTACAATGATTTTTCACTTCATCTTGAAAGACTTTGAACAATTTTCAAATGTTTCATACTTCTTCCTTATTAAGTAAATATATAAATATATTCACTCAAATTTCTGTAGAAAGCATATAAAGCAAAAAGATCCACCGCATATGGCTACATATAATGGACTATATACATCAATATGTATAATATCCAATAAGTTAGTCATTCGTTCCTGTTTGGCCTATGGACGGAGTTTCAATTATCTCGAGGAAAGTCTCACAAGCGTCAATTGATCAAAATCAAAGACTCCAAAATTCCATCAACATGGAGTTTCTTCATGTTTTCTTTCCAATATAATTTAAACATCGATGTCACTTCATAAGTGATCTTTCAATCATTTGTCTTGCGACATTTTAGCAATAGTGTTTATGGATGTGATTTCTCCCACTAGACTTGTAAAAGTTCATCCATCCTTTATGGAATACGGTAATTATTTGAACAACCATTGTTCTCGTAATACCGGAACAAAATAACAATTATTAAAACAAATCTTGAAGGCTAGGTTTGACGACAACGAAAAACACAATAACACTTTATTTGTTTTCGATGAACATCATCACTTATTCTTTTGCTAGTTACTTAGGCCGTTGCGGTTCATGAATTGTGTTGTTCTGTATGACACTTCATACCAACCAATTTGGTATCCAATACCTAAGAACCACATTGTTTAACAAGCAAGGAATACAACCATAACATGTATATCTTCTATATACCTAAGTTGGACATCTCCAACCTTTTCTTTTCTGCCAAATATTTTATATATTCTCTTTCAACAATTCCTTTTATTTTAAAAGAATCTATCAACATCAATAGTGGTGTCATTCACATGACACATAGTACAAAGTTTATAGAGTCAAATACTAATACCTTTGAACTTGCACTTGGAAGTGGATCACCATCATCAAATGTTTGGTGTTCTTTCAAAAATCCATTATTTAGTAATCTATTAGTGTAGTAAACTTTTTACTTACATCTTCTATTCATCCTTATCATGACAACTTTCATGATCAAGCTACTATAGCATGTAAGGAAGAATCGCGAGTATAATGTTAGTTCCCAAAACCTTTTTGGGAGATCCGGATGCTTAGCATCTCCATCCTTCACAAATTCTCATACAATATGAGAACATGTATTTTGCTAAATTATACTCTATCATAATGCAACCAAAAACATTGTTTCAGATATCACAATATCGTCCACACATGATGGTTTCTGAAACAATTTTTCAGCTCCTAGATAATCTTGATATTAAAACAACTTTTGAATATCAATAATCATGGAGGCAAACATTATACTTTAGATACTAACATTGGAATTCTTACTCTTGATTTAATACTATTTATTAAACTTCATGGATTAAATAGAGTTTGCTGAAAGTTTGCAATAGGACTTATAAACTTTAAATTGACATTCAAAACAATACGATACCAGTTCGAAAGTAAATATCCAGAATTCTATAGTTCTATTATCTCAATTAAAACTAAGCATAAGGTAGTGAACAGACGCCAATGACTACAACAAATTATGCAAATTCACTTCGATTTAGTTTATGACAAATTGAGTTTGACTAATCCAAATTAGAAATGAACTCCCACTCAAAAACGACATCCCTCGTGCCTTTTTGGTGATTACATGAACCAAATCCACTACACCAAGTCCGATCATCACGTGAGTCGGTGTAGCTTCAAAGGCGAGCATCAATATGGGCATCATATCAACTATATGACTCATGCTTAACCTTTTGGTCCGTGTTCCGAGGCCATGTCTGTACATGCTAGACTCGCCAAGTAAGAACCTTAGTATTCGCATGTGTAAAACTGTCTTACATCCGTTGTATGAAAGCGCGGAGTCGAGTAGACCTGATCATCACGTGATGTCTCGAAACACGATCCATACAACGGTGCATACTTAAGGAAGAACACATTTTTATCTTGATATTTAAATGAGGGATCATCTTATAATGCTACTAAAATGCCAAACAAGCAATATAAGATGCAAACATCATATGTGTAAAGTGGAATGATATGGTCCATGCATTTGATCACCATCATATGCATCATGGTATGATCTCTATCATTCCTTTGTGTGTAAGGCCAAGGTCTATGGAACTTACATGTCAGGTGTGTTGTAAGAGTATCAACTATACATCAACTTACAACATTACCATATCATGACACTAGCCCAACAACGATCTAAACTAGATGCCTCTAATTTATCAATTGCAAGTTTTTACGTGGCTTAGGGCTTTCGAAGATAGAACTGGTCTTACCTATGAACATGGAACTACAACGATGATAACTAAGTTATTAGCAACTCGTTGTAAATCAGATATTGACTATAGTAGGAGAGACAGACACCCGCTAGCCACTTATGCAAAACTAGTTGCATGTCAGTCGTGGAACTGGTCTCATGTGCGATGACATGTAAGGTTGATCCGGGCCGCTTCATCCCACTATGCCACCAATATCCAAAGTACATATAAGAAGCAATAACATGATCATCACTACCCACATACTCTTATGTTTTCTACCCATGCAAAGCACCTACGCATAGATTAGGCTCTAATACCACTGAAGGGTTCGCAACATAGAAAACAAAAAAAATCCTACGATGAGAACTATACGCCAAGATCTATCTACTAGATACAGAGCAACGGGTGGATATACATCCATAGAGAACTTACCCTCAAAGACAAACAAAGCTTTGTTAACAAGATGGAACTCATGGATGATGTGTCGTACACTTGCCGATCTCAAGATCATGAGGAAGTCCAGCAGGTCCGGCTCCAGCACGTCCATCAGATCCAGCTCCAGCAAGTCCATCACCACCAAGTCCAGCACCGCAAAGCAGCGGTGCATCCGTGATCGGACACACGTCCGGTACCCCGACAACCTCCGTCCCTCGCTCCAGCAAAGCAGCGGAAGCAGCAGCTCCTTTCCAGATAAAGCCACCGGGAACATGTATCTCGCTAATCCGAGACCATGGGAAAATAATACTAGAGGGGGAGATATCCTTCATGAGGAGGTGTGTGGAAGAAGGGGTGTGAGGGGGGACTTTTATAGGAGGAGGGGGTGCCCCTCCCCATGGCCGGCGCCCAAGGAGGGTGTCCCTTCACCTCCCCCATTCATGTGGTGGTAACCCCCTCCACATTAAAATGCCCCTTCACATTCTCTTTTAAAGTCTCAACTTTAAATGCATTAAATTTCTCCAAATTTAATGCTCTCTCATTTAACAAAACTCTTTTATTAGTTTTATTCAAATTTTGTTAATTACTTTAATTAACAAACATTCACATAAAACCCCCTGCAACATTTCAATATTACATGCAGAACCAATTTCAGCAATTTCACCAAAGCTTGTTTGGTCTATTGAAATAATTCCAGCGCTTTCTTAAATCTTTATCTGAAACATATTTGCTCCAAATGGTGTCAGTATCCCTTAAGTGTGTCACCCTACGGTTCGCGAATAATGCAAACATGATCGAGACCCCTCTCAGATCAATAATCAGAAGCGGGACCTAGAGATCCATACTGACTCCTACACATTCAACGATGACTTCTGTGATCGTGAGAACCTTTAACGTTAGTAACTAAATCCCTTTGTCTTGCGATATATTACATGTCCGAGATTCGATCATCGGTATCCCCATATCTAGTTTGATCTCATTACCGACATGCACTCTTTTCTTGTTCCCGTGATATAACATTCTAGTGATCACATCACTTGCTTGCAAGCTATCTTAATGTGATATCGCCGAGAGGGCCCAGAGTATATCTATCCGTCATTGGGATGGACAAATCCCACTCTTGATCCATGAGCCTCAACATAACACCTTTATAGCACTGGACCCACCTTTATAGTCACCCTGTTACGGTGTGATGTTTGATGTTATCAAGATACTCTTCCGGTGTTAGCAATTAACATGATCTCATGGTCTAAGGACTAAGATTACTTCGTATGATGTTATAGCAATATAAACATAATGACTTTGATCGTAATGCTATACTTCGGATGAATGTTCAGCACATCATTCCACCAATGTTGTGACCTCGTTATTAACAACATCCAATGTCCATGATCAGGAAACCTTGATCATCTTGTTAATCAACGAGCTAGTTCATAAGAGAGGCATTACTAGGAACTTTGTATTTTGTTTATTAAACACACATGTATCAATGTTTCCAATTAATACAATTATAGCATGCAAAATAAACATTTATCATAAACATGGAATAAGATAATAACCACTTTATTATTGCCTCTTGGGCATATTCCCTTCACATGTCACGAAGTTCAAGTTATGATGATTAGAAAAGGATCCTCGTAGACTATTCCTTAGACCGTGAGGCTATACCAATCACTATCTCTCGAGAGTGCTTAGATAGCATCAAATGCCATCTGGTAATACGGTGGTTATAAAGTTGTGTTCGGGTATTTAGAGGAAACCGTAGAGGCAATATATGTCAAGAGCGGGATTTGTCCGTCCATGTGATGGGAAGATACTCAAGGGCCCACTCGAAGAGGTTATATCCAATAGCTGTGCAGCGTGTGATTTGATCACGGGGATATCACTTGTCGGAATGAGTCAAGTAGCATTGTTCGGTAACGAGATTGAACACGACATAGTGATGTCATTGATCAGATCTCGGGCAATGCAAGTATCGAGAGACAAAAGGAATAAGACATGAATATCCTGGTTCAAACAACAAAAGATCTTCGCGGAACGCACAGGGGTCACATGGCCATCCAGGTCCCACTTTTGATCATTGGTGTGGGAGTGTTCCGACCATGTCTAGAGTGTTCCCGAACCGTGGGGTATCACGCTTAAGGGCTTGATGATGCTTAGAGAGTGTTTATAGGATCAGTAGAATCACGGAAGAAAAGAAGGGAGAAAACCAGAAGGGTTTCGGTAAGTCCGGAGGATGTCCGGAGTGGAGGTGGAAGGTGTTCCATGGCCATGGAGGTTGAATAATATGTGAATGAGTGTTAAATATTGATTTAATCATTTATTCATAATTATTTAATAAAGAGAAAATCAATTAAAGGTCAAAAAGGCTTAATGGGCCAATTTCCGCAGGGAGAGGGCCCATTAGGGAAAGGAGAGAGGGAGAGGGGCCAAGGGGGCTGGCCGGTCGGGCCTAGCCCCCCCCGCACGGGGACCACTAGGTGGCCGGCGGCCACCCCCTCCCCCCTCCTCTCCTTTAGTCCCACCCCGGTACTTTGAGGGAGGTAGTACCTCCCCTCCCCCTATATATAGTGGGGTATTTGGCCTAGATAAATACACCAATAATCAATAAAGGTCTCCCCACTTTTGGGAGGACCTCCAGTTGATATTTTCTCTCTCCCTCTCCCTCTCGTGACCGTGGTCCCAAGTCTGGACTGCGCGAGCGAGAGACATCTTCACCGCGGAGTGCCGTCGCGCTACGGGATTCGGATCCGGGAGCTCTACTTCCACAACTGCTGCTGGATCAGGGAAGCGGGAGTCATTGTCAGGCACCAGACGGGTGTAACTCCCCGCGAGGTGTCGCACTTGAGGCACTCAAGTCGTTGGAGCCAGAAGGGCGCAAGGACTTCATCACGACCTTGAGGTCGGCTTCGGCTCGTCTACATCAACCACGCTCTCCTGAGCATTGACAACGCTTTTCGGTCTTCAAGGGTAAGTTTGCGAAAAGCCCCTCCCATTACTGTATTACTAATAGATAGGTCCTGGCAGCTTCAGGGGTTCAGGGGCGTAGGGTAAAATTTTATTGTTTTCATACGTGGAACCCCTACAATGGTATCAGAGCGAGATCTATGCGTAGTAATGCTAGTACGGGTAGAACACACGAGATGTAGAGTGTGGGCGTTGATCTTTTAGTTGTTACCCTCCCACGTGTACTTGTGTATACCGTTGTAATGCTTGATGAAGCGGCCCCCAACCGAATTTACGCGTTCATTCGCGAGACTGGTCCACGCTTGACATACGGCTTGTACCGTATAAAGTGGCTTTGGTGGGTGTCTGTCTCTCTCGCATTAGTTGGTATGCCATTTGCAACGGAGGGCCCTGAAAGGGGTGTAGTTGAGAACTACTTGATCAGCGTTGTGCTAAAAGTTCGTAGGTAAGAACGGTTCTTGTGCGAAAGCCTATTCAGCCACGTAAAACATGCAAAGATAAAGTAGAGGCGTCTAACTTTGTTTTGAAGGGGACGTTGCTTTGTGATATGGTTGTGGCAAAGGTAAAGTAATTACCTTTTGTTACATAGAAGTAGAAATTCACGAAGGTGACGAACTACCACGCCGGAATGACACCAGTACCCTGGTGTCTACGGCGCCGCAACCCGGTGACGGTGGGTGGAGATCACGATGTGAAGGACCATATCACATAGCATTTACATTCAATGTTATTGTTTGTATGTCTTATTCTGTGCTAGTATTAGATACTCGATGGTAGCCTAATAAGATGATCCCTGTTAAAATTACCAACGATTGTGTTCCCCCTTAGTGTGCACCACCAAGAAAGTTCTTCGGTATAAGGCGATCTAGGGTTACAGGCCTGGGTGTTAGACATATCTACGTTCACATACAGTGGGTGTAAGCCAGGTTGCACAGCGAATACACTAAGGTTGAGTTGGCGAGGCTAGCACGCTAGAAAAGCGTGGCCTCGGAACACGGATGGTCGAAAGATCAAGCACGAGTCGCATGAATGATGTGCATCCACCCTTGAACCCACATTGATGGCCGTGACGATCGGGGGATATGTGGCTGATAGGGGTCCTGTTATCACTAGGAACCCTTATGGGGATAGGTGTTTCTAAGTGGAGTTATTATTAACGCATTTTAATTATAAACTTAGTCTAAATTCCTTTTACAATTATAAATGTAGATGGGACCTTTCGTATTGACGATTGAATGGTTAGAAGGAGAGAAGCTCAGATTAGATGGATCGAACTTCTCCATATGGGTTGCCAGTCTCCATGTTCTCCTTAGCGAGAACGATGTGGTCGACTACATACTCGACGGGATGGATTTGGATCAGCCCACTGACCTTGAGACCCCAGAATAGTGGAAAGACGGCTATCTCCGTCGTGAGATGGCCTCCTATATTTCAGTTGTGATGTGTTTCGGAATGGTGGACGAGATGTGGCCGTTCGTGGGTGATGTCAACCCTTGTTCGGTGATGCTGCAGCTTAGGACACATTTCGTGGAGAACACACGCATTTGGGAGCATGAGCTGATGGGAGACTTCCTCTCCATTAAGATGGAGGAGAACTCATCACTGGACAACCACTTGGAGCACATGCATGATGTGTACATGAGGTCTGCATACTTCCTGGACGTCTGGATTACGGGCTCTTTTACAAACATTGTTGTGCTGAGGTTGCTGCCACCAAACTACCAAGCACAAGTCAGGACTTGCATAATGAGGGGCGACGCGGAAACAATGGAGTTCCACTGGTTCATGACACATCTCAGAAATGTGTTGGTTGAACCAGATGTCGCTCAGGTCGTCAATGACAAAGGTATATATTTGATATACAGTTTTATAAATGTTATAATCTTGCAAACACATTGTAGTGTTAAGTATATCTGATACTTATTCTGTTTTACTGAAAACGGGTCATTCTGCATGAGAGGTGCTTGTTGGAGAGGAGGTGACGTTGCGTGTTGATGGCGAGCATGATGATGACGGCCGATGACACTATCCCTCGACATTTATCATTTAGTTTGTGTTTTAGGATGATTATTGTTATCAAGATATTGTAAACTTCTTTAGTGTGTCTCACACTTCGTGAGACGGTTATTCATATGAGTTTGTAACAAACAGTTGTTCTGCTTTTATGAATGATTTCTATTCGTGTTCATATCTTGTTTGATTACTTGTGAATTATCCTTATTGTTTGAAACTAATTGATAATGCATGAACATTTGTAAAATATTAAAATGCCTTGTTCAAAATACCCAACTTAAATGATATGTTCATTAATGAATGAAACAGTTGTTTAGATTCAAAGTTATGTGATAATATGTGAAAGTCATTCGATTTCTTGTCACATATAAATCATGCCTAAGTTCGGCAAAATAACTCCGTGTATTACTTGAATACAAAGTGTTTTAATGAATTATTAAATAGAATACATATACGATGTATTGTGTTTTAACGAAAATGGTAATTATTATTAAATGACTGTTTAAATGTGTAAAGTAGTTTACCAAAGGAAACATGAATATGAAACCATTTGATATGGTCAAAGTGTTTCATCAACAAAGGGTATAAATATAAAAGAGAATCTAATTACTATGATTTGACCATTAGTAATGAAATTCGAATTTATAAGAATGGCATAAAAGTAATTGTGAAATGCAAAGTGTTCTGAAACGTTAGAATGCAGAGCATCACAATATGATATTAGATATCAAAGGGGTTGAATAGAAGGCACCAAATAAATCATTGTAGTGTAGATGTAGAGACCATTAGCTTAGAAATAGTTAGCACTCAATTAGAATGTAGTGAACCATTTGAATTCGTGAAAGTTTTGGGGTTATTCGATATAACCAAAATAATAGCAAATAAGTCCTTGTAGAGTATTCATTGGAAACTTTGAATACGAAATCCATAGCTGAAACCAAAAGGAAAGCAAAACTAGTATTGCTTGAATTTTGGTACATTCTTGAGAAAGCTCACTTTTAGTGATGTTTCTCAATTATGGAGCAAATGGAAATTAGTGTAAAACACGATGAGGATTCAAAACCCTCCATCAGAGTGTTGAGAAGCGTGACGGACAACGTTCCTGAACGATTCTCTTCACAGAAGGAAAGAATCAATGATTTTGATCATTGTGCTTTTCCCCACTTGTGTTTTTCACTACATGAAGTAGGATTCAAAATGTAATCCATATCTTGTATGGAGACATCTGTGAATAATTTTTCATGATTATTGTAATATGACATACCTACGAACTACTAAGGAAATAACGGTAAACTAAAATTATGAGAAATCCTAGAAGCAAAATTCCCTTGAGATTAGAAAGCAATTCGTTGCTGAATCTCACAAGTAAAAGGGTTACTTGAATTTTCCCAAATGACTACAAAGCCATAGTGGAAAAGGGGGTGAATGAAAAAAGCACACTTTGTCGAGTATTGGATGAATTCAAATGAATTTGATTCATGTGTGCTAAATGTCTAGTGGATTTAAAACTAGTAAAGTACTAGTATCTCATAGTAAAATCTCCAAATTTGATATTTGATCAAAGATTTTGAAGTTATTCAAAATAGTGAGTGGATATGCAATTTGCATAAAATTGAGTGGGAGCTATGAAAGTCTTCCTAAAACAATATGTGATTGACATATTTTTAAGTGGGAGCAATATAAGACTCAACTTCAAATATGTAGGAACATATTTTTAGTGGGAGCTTATAGGAGTAATTCTTAAGTATGTTAAGAATGAAAGAACAAATACTTATAGATAATGATTTATAAGATGTAGAAGTTAATAATAACTGTATTGTGATATTATGTAGTATTCCTTGAGGGATTCTAAAAGGGGTTTCAGAATAGAAGTTAATTAAGGAACTGGTCCTTAATGACTCAAATTAGGAATAGTATTAAGTTGAACATCAATGGTTGAAAGAAAGAAAAGGATGATCATCATCCACTATGTTAAGACATAGGTTCTATCTTAGTAAACCATGATGATAACTTAACATAATATGTGATCCAAATAAGGAACGTTTGAAAGTGATTAAGTTCGAATCACAGAACGTTAAGCTAAGTTTGTCCGCAGTGTCTACTAGAGAACTGTGGATATATTTTCCAAATCCATAAAGGATAACATATCTTAAAACATAAAGAGTTATGTTATAAGGGAATATGTTGGAAACTCCCGTAATACCGATTAAATTCAAGTAGGAAGCGAGGTGAACAAAAACATCGAAAGTTGCACAGAGTGCACTAGTGTTTCGATGAATACATTTATAATGTTATGGCGTTTTAACGTAGAATGATGTGTCCCAGGGCACAGTGCCCATGAGAAAGCCCTCGAGGTTGATCTAACGTCACTGTAGGCTCCTGGAATCAGGCCTCGTTCTTCTGCCATAGCGACGATGCATACACATAGATGCTATCATGTGATGATAAAGTATTAATGTCAATCAAGATGACATTAGTAAGTTGCAAAGGATTTGGGACAGTAAAGTACAGACCCAAGACTCAACCTCTTCCATGAGCAAGCATGTTCAGGGTACCGGATATATGGTGCCAATGATTGAGAACAAATGCAGCTAGTGTATTTGTACTCTAGTGAAAGTGGGAGACTGTTGGAAATATGCCCCAGAGACAAATAGTAGTAAGGACTATTATCATATTTCATATAGTTTATGATTAAGTTTTATATCATGCTATAACTGTGTTGAGTGGAAACATCAATACACGTGTGATATACAAACAACCAGGGGTTCCCAGTGAAACTCTAGTCACTGGTTCATTGGTTAACAAATGATCATGTTTCCTGATCATGTGGCATTTATGCCAGTTGGAAATGGAGTCATCTCATTCTGAGAATGAGATGATGAACCAATACCCAATCTAAACATCGTGACCCGATCATGTCACGAAGTTCAAGTTACGATGATTAGAAAAGGATCCTCATAGACTATTCCTTGGACCGTGAGGCTATATCAAACACTGTCTCACGAGAGTGCTTAGATATCATCAAACGCCATCTGGTAATACGGTGGTTATAAAGGTGTGTTCAGGTATTCGGAGGAAACCGTAGAGGCAATATATATCAAGAGCGGGATTTATCTGTCCATGTGACGGGAAGATACTCAAGGGCCCACTCGGAGAGGTTATATCCAATAGCCGCGCAGCGTGTGATTTGATCACGGGGATATCACTTGTCGGAACGGGTCAAGTAGCATTGTTCAGTAACGAGATTGAACACGACATGGTGATGTCATTGATCAGATCTCGGGAAATGCAAGTATCGAGAGACAAAGGGAATAAGACACGACTATCTCGGTTCAAACGACGAAAGATCTTCGTGGAACGCACATGGGTCACATGGCCATCCAGGTCCCTCTGTCGATCATTGGTGCAGGAGAGTCCCGACCATGTCTGGAGTGTTCCCAAACCGTGGGGTATCACGCTTAAGGGCTTGATGATGCTTAGAGAGCATTTATAGGATCGGTAGAATCATCGAAGAAAAGAAGGGAGAAAACCGGAAGGGTTTCGGTAAGTCCGGAGGATGCCCGGAGTGGAGGTGGAAGGTGTTCCATGGCCACAGAGGTTGAATAATATGTGAATGAATGTTAAATATTGATTTAATCATTTATTCATAATTATTTAATAAAGAGAAAATCAATTAAAGGTCAAAAAGGCTTAATGGGCCAATTTCCGTAGGGAGAGGGCCCATTAGGGAAAGGAGAGAGGGAGAGGGGCCAAGGGGGCTGGCAGGTTGGGCCTAGCCCCCCCCCCCCACACGGGGCCCACTAGGTGGCCGGCGTCCACCCCCTCCCCCTCCTCTCCTTTAGTCCCACCCCGGGACTTTGAGGGAGGTAGTACCTCCCCTCCCCCTATATATAGTGGGGTATTTGGCCTAGATAAATACACCAATAATCAATAAAGGTCTCCCCACTTTTGGGAGGACCTCCAATTGATATTTTCTCTCTCCCCCTCTCTCTCTCGTGACCGTGGTCCCAAGTCTGGACTGCGCGAGTGAGAGACATCTTCACCACGGAGCGCCGTCGTGCTGCGGGATTCGGATCCGGGAGCTCTACTTCCGCAACTGCTGCTGGATCGAGTCATCGTCAGGCACCGGACGTGTGTAACTCCTCGCGAGGTGTCGCACTTGAGGCACTCAAGTCGTTGGAGCTAGAAGGGTGCAAGGACTTCATCACGACCTTGAGGTCGGCTTCGGCTCGTCTACATCAACCACGCTCTCCTGAGCGTTGACAACGCTTTTCGGTCTTCAAGGGTAAGTTCACGAAAAGCCCCTCCCATTACTGTATTACTAATAGATAGGTCCTAGCAGCTTGAGGGGTTCAGGGGCATAGGGTAAAATTTTATTGTTTTCATACGTGGAACCCCTACAGTAGTATCAGAGCTAGATCTATGCGTAGTAATGCTAGTACGGGTAGAACACACGAGATGTAGAGTGTGGGCGTTGATATTTTAGGTTTTACCCTCCCACGTGTACTTGTGTATACCGCCGTAATGCTTGATGAAGCGGCCCCCAACCGAATTCTGGCGTTCATTAGACCACGACGCTTGACATACGGCTTGTACCGTATAAAGTGGCTTTGGGGGTGTCTGTCTCTCTCGCATTAGTTGGTATGCCATTTGCAACGGAGGGCCCCGAAAGGGGTGTAGTAGAGAACTACTTGATCAGCGTTGTGCTGAAAGTTCGTAGGTAAGAATGGTTCTTGTGCGAAAGCCCATTCAGCCACGTAAAACATGCAAAGATAAAGTAGAGGCGTCTAACTTTGTTTTGCAGGGGGGCGTTGCTTTGTGATATGGTTGTGGCAAAGGTAAAGTAATTACCTTTTGTTGCATAGTAGTAGATCGTCACGGTAATGACAAACTACCACGCTGGAATGACACCGGTACCCTGGTGTCTACGGCGCCGGAACCCTGGCGCCGAAACCCGGTGACGACGGATGGAGATCACGACGTGAAGAACCATATCACATAGCATTTACATTCAATGTTATTGTTTGTATGTCTTATTGTGTGCTAGTATTAGATACTCAACGGTAGCCTAATAAGATGATCCCTGTTAAAATTACCAACGATTATGTTCCCCCTTAGTGTGCACCACCAAGAAAGTTCTTCGATATGAGGCGATCCAGGGTTACAGGCCTGGGTGTCATACATATCTACGTTCACATACAGTGGGTGTAAGCCATGTTGCACAGTGAATACACTAAGGTTGAGTTGGCGAGCCTAGCACGCTAGAGAAGCGTGGCGTCGGAACACGGATGGTCAAAATATCGAGCACGAGTCGCATGAATGATGTGACCGACGTTTAGCGTCCACCCTTGAACCCACATTGATGGCCGTGACCATCAGGGGAGATGTGGATAATAGGGGTCGTGTTATCACTAGGAACCCTTTTGGGGATAGGTGTTTCTGAGTGGAATTATTATTAACTCATTTAATTATAAACTTAGTCTACATTCCTTTTGAAATTATAAATGTAGATGGCTCACCGTGAAGCTTACTTTGCTATTGAGGATTGGGTAAAGGGTGAGAAACTTAGACTTGATGGATCCAACTTCCCTAGTTGGCTTGTGCGCCTAGATGATCTCCTTACTAGGAATCATGTGGTAGACTACATACATCGCACAATGGATTTGACTGAGCCAGACTACTATGAGACTCCACAAGAGCTGGCAGACCGCTACTATCGCCAAGAGATGTCCACTTACATTCAGATAATAATGCGTTACGGGATGGTGGATGAACTACATCCGCTCATGGGTGATCTTGACCCATATTCGATGGTGGATCATCTAAGAGCAGAGTTCATAGACCATGTGCGCATGTGGAAGCACGAGTTGCTTGGAGAGTTCCTTTCCATACAGATGGAGGAGCATACATGTCTGAAGAGTCACTTGGAGCGCATGCTTGATGCACACACGAGACTGGTTCACTTCATGGATTACTGGATGGCTGATCCATTTGCGATAGACGTACTGCTTCGGTCATTGCCTCCCAGCTACAAAGGACATGTCTGGAGTAGCATCATGAGTGGTGATATGGAAGCATTGGATTTCCATGAGTTCATATTACGTTTCCGGAACGTAAAGGTTGAACCAATCGCCGGAGAGGTCATCGATGACCAAGGTATATATATTTGATATACAGTTTTATAAATGTTATAATCTTGCAAACACATTTGCAGTGTTAACTATATCTGATACTTGTTCTATTTTGGTGAAAACGGGTCCTTCTGCATGAGAGGTGCTTGCTGGAGAGGAGGTGACGTTGCGTGTTGATGGCGAGCATGATGATGATGGCCGATGACAAACTCCCTCGACATTTATCATTTAGTTTTGTGTTTTAGGATGATTATTGTAATCAAGAGATTTGAACTTCTTTAGTGTGTCTCACACTTCGTGAGACGGTTATTCATATGAGTTTGTAACAAACAGTTGTTCTGCTTTTATGAATGATTTCTATTCGTGTTCATATCTTGTTTGATTATGTGTGAATTATCCTTATTGTTTGAAACTAATTGATAATGTATGAACATTTATAAAACATTAAAATGCCTTGTTTAAAATACCCAACTTAATGATATTTCATTAATGAATGAAACCATTGTTTGAATTCAAAGTTATGTGATAATATGAGAGAGTCATTCGATTTCTTATCACATATAAATCATGCCTAAGTTCGGCAAAATAACTTGAACACCGTGTATTACTTGAATACAAAGTGTTTAAAGAATTGTTAAAAGTAAATACACATTCGATGTATTGGAGTTTAACATCAATGGTAATTATCATTAAATGATTGTTTAAATGTGTAAAGTAAGTTTACCAAAGGAAACGTGAATATGAAAGTATTTGATTTGATCAAAGTGTTTCATCAACAAAGGGTATAAATATAAAAGAGAATTCAATTACTATGATTTGATCAATAGTAATGAAGTTCAAATTTATAAGAATGGCATAAAAGAAATTGTGAAATGCAAAGTGTTTTGAAACGTCAAAATACAAAGCATCACAATGTGATATTAGATATCAAAGGGGTTGAATAGAAGGCACCAAATAAATCGTTGTAGTGTATATGTGGAGACCATTAGTTAAGAAATAGTTAGCACTCAATTAGAATTGGTAAACCATTTGAATTCGTGAAAGTTTTGGGGTTATTCGATATAACCAAAACAATAGCGAATAAGTCCTTGTAGTGTATTCATTGGAAACTTTGAAGACGAAACCCATAGCTCAAACCAAAAAGAAAGCAAGATTCGTATTGCTTGGATTTTGGTGCATTCTTGAGAAATCCCACTATTAGTGATGTTTCTCAATTATGAAGCAAATGGAAATTAGTGTAAAACACGATGAGGATTCAAAACCCTACATCAGAGTGTTGAGAAGCGCAACGGACGGCGTTCCTGAACGATTCTCTTCACGGAAGGAAAGAATCAATGATTTTGATCATTGTATTTTTCCCTCCACTATTGTTTTTCACTACATGAAGTAGGATTCAAAATGTAAATCCATATCTTGTATGGAAACATTTGTGAACCACTTGTCATAATTTTTGAAATGTGACATATCTACGAACTACTAAGGAAATAATGGTAAACTAAATTATGAGAAATCCTAGAAACAAAATTCCCTTGAGATTAGAAAGCAATTCATTGCTGAATCTCACAAGTAAAAGGAGTTACTTGGAATTTTCCCAAATGACTGCAAAGCCATAATGGAAAAAGGGGGTAAATAACTAAAGCACAAATTGTCAAGTATTGGACAAATTCAAATGAATTTGATTCAAGTGTGTTGAATGCCTAAGTGGATTTAAAACTAGTAAAGTACTAATATCTCATAGTAAATCTCCAAGTTTGATATTTGATCAAATTTTTTTTGAAGTTATTCAAAATAGTCAGGAGATATGCAGTTTGCATAAAATTGAGTGGGAGCTATGAAAGTCTTCCTAAAACAATATGTGATTGACATATATTTAAGTGGGAGCAATATAAGACTCAAATTCAAATATATAGGAACATATTTTGGGTGGGAGCTTATAGGAGTAATTCTTAAATATGTTAAGGATGAAAGTGCAAATACTTATAAATAATGATTTATAAGATGTAGAAGTTGATAATAGATGTATTATGATATTATGTAGTATTCCTTAAGGGATTCTAAAAGTTGTTTCAAAATAGAAGTTAATTGAGGAACCAGTCTTTAATAACTCGAATTAGGAATAGCATTAAGTTCAACATCAATGGTTGAAAGAAAGAAAAGGATGATCATCATCCACTATGTTAAGACATAGGTTCTATCTTAGAAAACCATGATGATAACTTAGCATAATATGTGACAATTAAGGAACGTTTGAAAGTGATTAAGTTCGAATCACAGAATGTTGAGCTAAGTTTTGTTCGTAGTGTCTAATAGAGAACCGTAGACATGTTTTCAAAATCCATAAAGGCTGACATATCTTAAAGCATAAAGAGTTATGTTATAAGGGAATGTGTTGGAAACTCCTGTAGATACCAATTAATGTCAAGTAGGAAGCGAGGTGAACAAAACATCGAAAGTTGCACTGAGTGCACTAGTGTTTTGATGAATACATTTATAATAATAGATAAGGGTACCATATAAAGTGTTGTATAATGTTATGGCGGGGCTAATTCGCTTTTAACATAGAATGATGTGTTCCAGGGCACAGTGCCCATGAGAAAGCCCTCGAGGTTGATCTAACGTCACTGTAGGCTCCTGGAATCAGGCCTCGTTCTGCTGCCATAGCAACGATGCATACACACAGATGTTGTCATGTGATGATAGAATACTAATGTCAATCAAAGTGACATTAGTAAGTTGCAAAGGATTTGGGACTGTAAAGTACAGACCCAAGACTCAACCTCTTCCATGAGCAAGCATGTTCTAGGCACCGGTTATATGGTACCAATAATTAAGAACAAATGCAGCTAGTGTATTTGTACTCTAGTGCAAGTGGGAGACTGTTGGAAATATGCCCTAGAGTCAAATAGTAGTAAGGACTATTGTCATATTTCATATAGTTTATGATTAAGTTTTATATCATGCTATAATTGTATTGAGTAGAAACATCAATACACGTGTGATATACAAACAAAACAGGGGTTCCCAGTGAAACTCTAGTCACTGGTTCATTGGTCAACAGATGATCATGTTTCCTGGTCATGTGGCATTTATGCCAGTTGGAAATGAGGTCATTCTCATGAGAATGAGATGATGAACCAATACCCAACCTAAACATCGTGATTCGATCATGTCACGAAGTTCAAGTTACAATGATTAGAAAAGGACCCTCGTAGACTATTCCTTAGACCGTGAGACTATATCAATCACTGTCCCCCGAGAGTGCTTAGATAGCATCAAACGCCATCTTGTAAAATGGTGGTTATAAAGGTGTGTTCAGGTATTCGGAGGAAACAGTAGAGGCAATATAAGTCAAGAGCGGGATTTGTCCGTCCATGTGATAGGAAGATACTAAAGGGCCCACTCAGAGAAGTCATATCCAATAGCTACGCAGCGTGTGATTAGATCACGGGGATATCACTTGTCGGAACGAGTCAAGTAGCATTGTCAGTAACGAGATTGAACACGACATGGTGATGTCATTGATCAGATCTCGGGCAATGCAAGTATCGAATGACAAAGGGAATAAGACACGACTGTCCCGGTTCAAACGACGAAAGATCTTCGTGGAACGCACAGGGGTCACATGGCCATCCAGGTCCCTCTGTCGATCATTGGTGCGGGAGTGTCCCGACCATCTCTAGAGTGTTCCCGAACCATGGGGTATCATGCTTAAGGGCTTGATGATGCTTAGAGAGCATTTATAGGATCGGTAGAATCGCCGAAGAAAAGAAGGGAGAAAACCGGAAGGGTTTCGCTAAGTCCGGAGGATGTCCGGAGTGGAGGTGGAAGGTGTTCCATGGCCACGGAGATTAGATAATATGTGAATGAATGTTAAATGTTGATTTAATCGTTTATTCATAATTATTTAATAAAGAGAAAATCAATTAAAGGTCAAAAAGGCTTAATGGGACAATTTCCGCAGGGAGAGGGCCCATTAGGGAAAGGAGAGAGGGAGAGGGGCCAAGGGGGCTGGCCGGTTGGGCCTAGCCCCCCCCCCCACACGGGGCCCACTAGGTGGCTGGTGTCCACCTCCTCCCTCCTCCTCTCCTTTAGTCCCACCCCAGGACTTGAGGGGAGGTAGTACCTCCCCTCCTCCTATATAAAGTGGGGTATTTGGCCTAGAAAAATACACCAATAATCAATAAAGGTCTCCCCACTTTTGGGAGGACCTCTAATTGATATTTTCTCTCTCCCCCTCTCTCTCTCGTGACCGTGGTCCCAAGTCTGGACTGCGCGAGCGAGAGACATCTTCACCGTGGAGCATCGTCGCGCTGTGGGATTCGGATCCGGGAGCTCTACTTCCGCAACTGCTGGTGGATCGGGGAAGCGGGAGTCATTGTCAGGCACCGGACGTGTGTAACTCCCCGCGAGGTGTCGCACTTGAGGCACTCAAGTCGTTGGAGCCAGAAGGAGCGCAAGGACTTCATCACGACCTTGAGGTCGGCTTCGGCTCGTCTACATCAACCACGCTCCCCTGAGCGTTGACAACGCTTTTCGGTCTTCAAGGGTAAGTTCGTGAAAAGCCCCTCCGTATCAGACATTAATAGATAGGTCCTGGCAGCTTCAGGGGTTCAGGGGCGTAGAGTAAAATTTATTGTTTTTATGCGCGGAACCCCTATAGAAACTTGAAACATGCTCCCCAAACACCATGGGGAAACCTCTTCTTTGACCTTGCCTTCATCGATCCATGATCACCGAGGATGGAAAGCTTAAAGCATGAGATATTCTAGAGATGGTGCATCTTGAGCTTGCACAACATTTCTTCTAACTCCAATTGGATGATGTCTTGAAAATACACATGAGGAACTCCATCTACTTCTTCATGACACACTTGATCTTCTTTTCTTTATTCTTCTTCTTCTACAAGATTCCAATAGGCCCAAAGCCCTTGGACAATGCTTCTTCTTCATTTCTTCGACCTTGAAGCCAACACATGCTCCAAGAAATGCCAATGGACAATTCCTACAATTGCAACTTAATGCAAACATTAGTCCATAAAGATTTTCATTAATTACCAAAACCACACATGGTGTCCCACATGCTCTTTCACCAAGGTCTATGGAACTTACACGTTACATATGCTATAATTTCCAAGAGTATCAATTATACTTCAAATTATAACATTACCATATCATGACACTAGCCTAGCAACAATATAAACTAGACGCTTCTAATTTATCAATTGCAAGTTTTGCGTGGCTTAGGGCTTTCGAAGATAACCAAATTATTAGCAACTCATTGTAAATCAAATATTGACTATAGTAGGAGAGATAGATACTCGCTAGCCACTTATGCAAAACTAGTTGCATGTCAAGCGTGGAACAGGTCTCATGTGCGAGTACATGTAAAGTTAGTCCGGGCTGCTTCATCCCACTATACCACCAATATCCAAAATGCATATAAGATGCAATAACATGATCATCATTGCCCACATACTCTTATGTGTACTATCCATGCAAAGCTTCTACACATAGATCAGGCTCTGATACCACTGTTGGGTTCGCAACATAGAAAACAATTTTTTTCCTACGATGAGAACTACTAAGTACCAAGATATATATACCTAAATACAAGCAACAGGTGGATATACATCCATAGAGAACATACCCTTGAAGACCGATAAAGTGTAGCGAGATTGGACTCATGGATGATGTAGTCGATCGCTTGCCGATCTCAAGATCGAGAGGAAGTCATAGCACCGCAAATCAGCAGTGCATCCTGCTCGCACACACGTATAGTCTACCGAACAACCTCCGCCTCCTTGCTCCAGCAATGCAGCGGAAGCAGCAACTCCTTCCAGACGAAAAGGCCACCGGGAACATGTATCTCACAAATCCGAGACCATAGGGGAATAATTCTAGAGGGAGAGAGATATCCTTCACGAGGAGGTGCACTTTGTGAGGAGGAGAGGGAGGGCCTTTTATAGGGAGAGGGTGGCATCCCCTCACCATGGCCGGCGGCCAAGGGGAGGTGCCCCACCTCTTCCTCATTCATGTGGTCGAAGCTCCAGTCACATAAAAATGCCTCCACTCAAAAGTCCACTCACATGCATTAAATTTCCACCAAATTTAATACAACTCTCATTTAATAAAACTCTTTTATTTATTTTATTCATAATTTTGTTAATTACTTTAATTAACAAACATTCACATAAAACCCCCTGCAATATTTCAATATCACATGTAGAACCAATTTTAGCAATTTCACTCGAAACAATTCCGGCGTCCATTGAAATAATTCCAGCGCTTTGTAAATCTTTTCTATGGAACACATTTGCTCCAAATGGTGTCGATATCCCTTAAGTGTGTCACCCTACGGTTCGCGAATAATGCAGACATGATCGAGACCCTTCTTCGATCAATAATCAATAGTGGGACCTGAAGATCCATACTGACTCCCACACATTCAATGATGACTTCTATGATCGTGTGAACCTTTAATGCTAGTAACTAAATCCATCTGTATCGCGATATATTACATGTCTGAGATTCGATCATCGGTATCTCAATATCTAGTTCGATCTCGTTACCGACATGCACTCTTTTCTCGTTCCCATGATATAATATTCTAGTGATCACATCACTTGCTTGCAAGCTATCTCAATGTGATATCACCGAGAGGCCCGGCGTATATCTACCCGTCACCGAGATGGACAAATCCCACTCTTGATCCATGAGCCTCTACATAACACCTTTAGAGTATCTGAACCCACCTTTATACTCACCCTATTACGATGTGACGTTTGGTGTTATCAAGTCACTCTTCTAGTATTAGTGATTAACATGATCTCATGGTCTAAGGACTAGGATTACTTCGTATGATGTTATAGCAATTTAAACACAATGACTTTGATCGCATTGCTATACTTCGGATGAATGTTCATCACATTATTCCACCAATGTTGTGACCTCGTTATTAACAACATCCAATGTCTATGATCAGGAAACCTTGATCATCTTGTTGATCAACGAGCTTATAAGAGAGGCATAACTAGGAACCTTTATTTGTTTATTAAACACACATGTATTAACATTTCCAATCAATACAATTATAACATGCAAAATAAACATCTATCATATACTTGGAATACGATCATACTAACTTTATTATTTCCTCTCATATTCCCTTCAAAGTGAACAACCAAGAAGCATGTTGAACACATCTAGTCATTCCATGATCAATATATTGTTGAGTGGGTGAAGTGCAAGGCCATGTAGAGGTAACTATTGCAGAGGACCCAAAATAGCTCCTCCCCTTTGTCGAAGTCTCTTCCCACTCCACCGTTGAAAGTCATTCCCGGGAGACCGGGCTCTCCTGATGCCCACGCTGACGACTCTGCCATCAGTTGTAGGCTAAGGAGCAGTGTCGGAGATGTACATACCAGTAGTTCTAGTAGGATTAGTATAACTAGTAGTAGGAGTCGACGTGATTCTGGTGTTTGGCGAGATGCCTTTGTTTGGCGACATGTCGGGAGGACGATGCTGGTTCTCCTTGTCTGGGACTAGCGCTGCCTACTAGTGTTCTTCCTTGTCGTGGTGCTCCAGTGGATGGAGCCAGAGGCGGCGGGGTGAGAGACTGCATGCTACTCCATAAATAAGGCATGTTTGGGCAGGTGGGGCTTGCAGACGACGGGTGCTTCTCTCTGTTCTTCTTCTTTGTGCCACGGAGGTGGAAGGAAGGATTTATAGGTGGAGCTTCGTGCTTGGGTGTCAGACTGCCATGGAGTTGTGATGTCGTTGATTCAAGATGAACAATCTCGGTGGCCCAAGTTCTAGCAACCGACTTAGATGACCAGCTGGTGTTCTCTTTCGAAGCCAGCTACGACTGCCGACGCTTCTTCAACCTCCACACGGAGGCCCCCCTTCGAGCTCGTGGCAACATTCCCCTTCCTCTCGGCGTCAAGTGGTTTTGTCCCCGGCTCCGACAAGGATGGCTGCATGCTGAACTTGTGTTTCTCCAGCAAGTGCCAAGGACCCATTTGGGTTTTTCGGTTTTTTTTAGCGTCCTTTATGGAAAATCCAGGGGCTGTTTTGTATTCTATTTATCTTTTCAGGCCCCTGATATAATTTGTATATACACCGCTGAAAATTAATGGCATCTAGGCCCTTCCATGTTAAAAAAAAGTTAGTGAAGCGTAATTGTTATATAAGCAATCTTCGCATAGTTTCATGTGGACAATGGAACTTAGCCTCGAAACTGATTCAAGAATAAGTTCTATAAAAATAAACTGCCCTCTGGATATTCATTAAGATCCTCAAAATCTTTTTGAGTTGTCATGACTAGTTTCACATGATCTAGATTGTAGAGAGGATTATAAATTTCAACCGGTTACTCTTATCCTCTCCAAGATTTTATGGTAACTTGTTCATCTTGAATCTTGAACCTACGGTGCAAAACCTCGTCGTTTTGTACTAAAAATTAAATTTATACAATGTTTGCTCTCTCTGATCCATAATAAGTATCACTGATTTAATGTAAAGTTGTACTAAATTAACAATATTTTTTAGGCCTTCCATAGTGTAGCCGGTGTCCAGTACATAAAAAGGCGGCCACCTCATCATCGATGCCTAGGAAAAATAATCAGGTACCGCTCTCACAACATTGGGCATCGGCAAGTAAAAGAATATTAGGACCCATAGGATAAACGAGTACATATTGCTACGTGTAGGGAGGAAAGAGAGAGAGACATTTGCTGTTTGAAGTAGATAGATAGCAATATTTTATTGACCGTAGGAATCGGCTATCGATGCTTCTACATGCTTCAATGCCTGAAAATTTGTGTTTAGGCACTGGCCTCACAATGTGCGGGCACGGACGATCCGAACTAAAAATCGATTGGGCACAAGCAAATTGCAACGCTGCGGAAGGCCTTATGAATAAGACCGTAGTAGATTTTTTAGATTCTTTCTGAAGCATATGTATTTAGACAGTTTTTTAGTTTGTAGATTTAGAGTAAAATGAGGGAATATAAACTGATACATGTGTTTAAAAAAATCTTATATTTAAAAATGGAGGGAATATAACCTGATAAAGATATAAATATCTAGTGAACCAAGGCTTGGTATCTAATCTAACCCCTCAAGTCGCACTTTTTAGCATGTGAATATCTTCAAAATATTTTCGCAAAATGAAAATCTTCGAAATCTTTTCGAAAAATAAAACATCTTGGAAATGTAACAAACGACGATTGTCGCAAAAGGATGAGCACACGTTGGAATCCAACTTTGCTCGAAACAGAATTCCAAACGAACTATTCCCACGCAGCTTCCTTCCTCGGGAAGACACTTTGGACGCCGCGCACGTCCGGACGAGCGGGAGAGCTTTTCAAAAGTGAATCGGCCTTGACCAGGTCTGCGTGCAAAGCACGCGAGCAGTTTACGCGGGCCCACCCCGAACTCCCCTCGGCCGCAGGCGATCCGTCTCCCGAACACGCCGCACGGTTTCCTCGCTGCCTCCGCCGTCCCGACCAGTCAGACGCGCGAGCCACAGGGTTCCCGCGCGGGGAGGATCCGGACGCCACCCGACTATTGAATCGGGCTCTGGGTCGCCGCGCTATAAGTCTCCCTGGCCCTCAGGTCCGTTGGTCAAGCAAGTACTCGAGTCGTCTTCCTCCCCGCGGCACGGCACGGCACAGCACAGCACGCGCAACTCGTCGGACCGCCCTTCGCCGGTAGGAGGAGGAAGGAGTAGGAGATGTCGGGGGTGACGGCGGAGGAGGACAAGAAGCCGGCCGACGGCGGCGTCCACATCAACTTGAAGGTCAAGGGACAGGTCTGGCTCTCTCCGGTCCCCTATCTTTGCCCCCCTCCGCCCCTCTGCAACCCCTGTCTTTTCCTCGATGGAGATTTTGTCCTGCTAGTGTCGGTCCGATTTGGGGATTGAAACGGTAGGATACGTCAGAGCACTGCTTGGAAGTGTTGATTAAGATTTCAGAGATTTCTGGTCTGTGGCCGATGGGGTTTAGATGCATGTCGCTGCAGAGGGGTGTGCGCGCCTAGTATCACCGGCTGCTGTTCCGGCGCTGTGTTTCGAATGTAGATTGGTTACTCTGGTAGCTGGAAACACGAGCAAGGTAGATAATCTCATCGGTTATTTGGGGCAGCATCGAGCTTGGATGATTTGATTACTGACGGGTTTAGCTTCTATGTCCAATCATCCTGTATTCTATTTTGCGTGTGATTTTCTTCATATAAGATGTTTCATAACACCAAGATTGAAGTTGTTTGTGTGGGGTTTATTGCAATTTTTGTCCTACGATGCATATAGTTCTCAACACTTGTCCCTTCGTTTTGCAGGACGGCAACGAGGTATTCTTCCGAATCAAGAGATCCACGCAGCTGAAGAAGCTGATGAACGCCTACTGCGACCGTCAGTCTGTGGATCTCAATTCCATCGCCTTCCTTTTCGACGGCCGTAGGCTCCGTGGCGAGCAGACACCCGATGAGGTATGGCGGTTTTACTTTCCTGAACCTGGATCCTTGACATTCCTGCGCTCCATAGTATCTGTGTTCTGGTCCTCATTCGGCTGTTGTGAACTGTTTCAGCTTGAGATGGAGGAAGGCGATGAGATCGATGCGATGCTTCACCAGACCGGAGGGTGCCTGCTTAGCCCCTAGAAGGGCCTCAGCTGCTGCTTCAGTGTTGTGCGTCATGTGCTACCGTAGACTAGAGTAAAATGTAAGAAGTGAAAGAACTTGTGAAGTTCTGGTCTTGTGCCATAGCTGAGGGGGGTTTATTAGGGAGCTCTGCCATTTGTCTGGCATTTGAGAACTGTTGCTGTCATGACCCAGACTATCCATCGCCTAATATATCCATCCTTGTTCTTGCCCATTATCTGCAAACTGTTAGTTAAGCACAGTGTTTTGGATTTTTCTTTATCTGGAAGCCTGTGAATGTTGTATCACCCAGATTTTCATTTCTGTTGCCAAGCCAACGATTTGGCGTGCCCTGTCTTGTGCAATAGCTACGTTGGTCATGCCTTCGCAGAAGGATTGTTTGTTTCCTTGGATCATTTCTAGCTTGGATCTCTTGAAATCGGTTAGAGCACTGTAGTAAAATTTCTGTTTTACTGCTCCAAATCACGGTTAGAGTACTGTAGTAAAATTTCTGTTCTGCGTCTTCTGCTACCTTAGATTAGAGTTATTAAAATGTAAGAAGAGAAAGAACTTCACTAGTCTTGTACCATAGTCGGAAGGGGGTTTAGTCAATTTGGACAAAAATAACCTTAGGTTTAAAAGAATTTCACAAAATAAACTCTCAACCAAAAGAATTTCATGGGACTAACCCTTTGGATAGCCACAGCAAGACGCTACATTATATAGTGTAGCGCCTTGTAGTTAGGCGCTACACCCTGCTAGCGTGGTGATGGCGTGGCTAGCCTGGTTCCCACCCGAGCCGTGTAGCGCTTAAGCCCTTGGCGCTATGCAAGTGTAGCGCCTTGCTGTTAGGCGCTACACTTTAGGACTTAGCTAGCGTCGTGCGACCTCCCTCACCAGCCCAACCCAGTCTCCCTCCCAGGCGTCCCAGCAAAAAAAGAACATAGAGGTGGCACCCCCGGTTCCCCTCTCCCAAATCCATCAGATCTGAAACTCCTTTTGGTGGATTTTGACCCCTCCAAAGCTGCTAGAGGTACCCTCCCTCGTTTAAACGCTAGGCGTCCCCTGGATGACGGGGGCTTCCCATCGTCCTGCTCCCCCCACGCGCCACGTGTCCCTTAAAATATCCCAAAATCCCGGTTTTGCTGCAAAACACAAATTTTTGCTCCAAATGTCCCCGCTTTTGTTCCGAAGCAAAAAAATAGTTCGTTCTAAAAAATAGAACCTCCCGCCGGAGACCTCGCCGGAGACCATGCAGCAAAAAAAAGCCCGATTTTGCTGCAGTAGCAAAAATATAGTTCGGCCCAGAAACTCGCCGGGAAAAATCTCGCCGGAGACGACGTAGCAAAAAAGTTAACCTATTGTAGCAAATCCAATAAACGGTGGTAGCAGATTTTTTTTGCTAATGTAGCAAAAAACCTACTTCGCCGAAGACCTCGCCAGAGATTTTTCTGGGCAATTCTTCGGAGACCTTACCGGGAATGTCGTAGCAAAAAATAGGAGAACAATTGTAGAAAAAAATTTGGAGAACAATTGTAGAATTTTTTTTGTACTACTGTAGCAAATCCATTGGTCGTCGGTAGCGACGACACCGACCATGGGTAGCAACTCCGCGCGTCTACGGTAGCGATTCAAGACACCTACTGGTAGCTCCGACCAGGCTTTGTAGCAGCGCCGCCCAGCTTTTATAGCAGCACCACCGGCAACCTACGGTACCAACTCCGCATGCCTACGGTAGCAACTTGGTGCGCCTACGGTAGCAGCGCAGCCCAGCCTTTGTAGCAGAGCCGCCCTACCATGGTAGCAGAGCCACCCTACCATGGTAGCAGGTCCCAGTCGGAGGTGCAGACGGCCTCAAGGAGGTGGAGGTCGGCGGCGGAGCTGACGGAGGTGGAGGAGAGGTCCTCGTGGGCGACGCGGGTGTGCTCATGGAGTGGAGGCATGGGAGCGCCGGAGAGGAGAGCAAGACGTGGCGGCGCGAGTAAGACCATGCCGTGGACGGGACGGTGGTGGAGCGTCCATGCGGAGGCCTGCATCTCCAGTAACATCGGGGCGCTGGGAGCTAGGGCGGCGAGGAAGGCCATGACGGCGGAGGGTTGTTGCGTGGAGCGCCCGCGGGGGTAGGGCCATGGCGGCGGCCTCCAACTCCAGCGGCGGTGGGGCACCGGGAGCTAGGGCGACGAGGAAGGCCATGGTGATAGCGGGCTGGTGCGCGGAGCACCCACGGGGTAGGGCCATGGCGACGGCGGCCTCCAACTCTGGCGGCGGTGGGGCGCCGGGTTCTCGAGAGAGGAGATAAGAGGATTGGGGCAGAAAAAGCGATTGGTTGACAACGACCAGTCGTCGCGTGCGCGTGGGAGGACCCGGACCCGGACGATCCATCGTCCAGGGGAACACCATCATTTCCCTTTGTTTTTACTGGTTGAAATCTTTCATTTTGGTGGGATGTGGGTTGAAACCCTAGAAATCCGATTTGATTCAAAATGTTTGGATTTTTGTTGGGTGTATTGGCGAATGTTGGGTAGAACGATGTTTATGAAGCATTTAGTTAGGTTTAGGGTTGTTGGAATGTTAGGGTTAAGGTTAGGGTTTTTGTTATGTAAGGGAGTGTTCTTGTTAGCTATGGGTTTGGTAATGTGAGTAGGATATTAGTGTTCATCTTGGCATGGGCATTTAATGGATATATTCTCCTATGTGTTAGGGATGTCGAGAATTGTTCATGTTCATCATGTGGACAAGGACGCCTTTTTGAAAGGCAATATAGAACCGGAGCCGAATGAGCTAGACATGGTGTTTGAGCGTAGTCCCACCTACACCGAGGTCTTGGACCCAAGTAATGTTGTTGAGTTGGAGAGTACACATAATGTGGGTGTGGAATGCATATTCGTTGGAAGACCATGCGTATCTCATTCGAGCCTCGTTGGGTTGCATACAAGGAGGTGGTAGCCGAATCACTAGACAAGGCTCTTGAGCTAATTTCCACCAAGAAGGTTGATAGTTCTTTGCACTTGGACTTGAACCGTCTTGCCTCCCCATTGGATTCTAGGAGTCCTCCACCCTTGAACCAAGAGCTATTGAGTGAACCTCCTTAGACCCAAACATTGAGCCCGATTTCAAAGGACCAAGACAAAGTGTTGGAAGAGGACAATGAAGATTGTGGGCATGGTGAGAATGAGGTTGAGCTCCACGACAACAATATTGGAGATTTGGACAAATATATTACGCATGATAACATGGACCATGACCTCCCGTATACTTGAGGCTATGCATCGGACTCGGATTATGATGGTCCCGAAGAAGAAATTGTCAAGGAGGGGTTCACGGCTAGAGAGGCTGAAATCCACGATACTGTATTGCGCCGGGATCATCGGGTATATTTTTTTCGTGATGTTAGTCTCGCGGATGAAGCAATGGTTGATGGTGGCAAGGGCGTAGTGCTTGGACCAAGGACAAGATCTTACCGGGATGATAATCACGAGAATAATAGAATTTCTCGCGGATCGAGGTTCAAGACCTTGTTAGAATTTAAGCAATCTATAAAGGACTTCTCGGTTGAGCATCATCGTCCTTACACAGTCGTGCACTTAGACGTGAAGAAGCTCTACACGGTTAAATGCGAGGAGGATGGATGTTCTTGGATTATGCATGCAAGACCATTCAAGGGAGGTTCTGATTGACACATATCTAGTTGTGTATCAACTCAAATGTGGCGAGGCCCGATGGTGGATGGCAAGAATATGAAGCACGAGCACCGACAACTCACCAACGAATTCCTTGCTTATAGGCTTTCCATTGACATCGTGTCATTTCCAATAATGAGCATCAAGATGGCCACGGAGCTTGCGAAAGCCCTCTTTCACTACGAGGTGAAGTACGGGAAGGCACGGAAGACGAAGCAAGCCGCATTCAAGATGTTGTACGGTGATTGGTAGGAATCTTATAACCGAATCCCTAGGTTGTTGGGAGCGATGGCAAATACTAACCCGGGCATGGTTCATGTGACCGAACCTTATGGGAATAAGACAAGGATACTAAACGGAAAACCGTTAGAGTATTTGGTCGTGCATTTTGGGGTTTTGAGCAATGTATTCGGGATTTTGAACATTGTAGGCATGTCATCTTCGTTGATGGCACCTTCTTGACCGAACAAATCAAGGGCACTCTCTTGATTGTAATAGCTAACGATGCCAACAACTGGTTGGTTCCTTTGGCGTTTGCTTTGGTGGAGGCAGAAAACAATGATAGGAGTGGTTCTTCCTTCTTTTGAGAACCATGGTATTATCCACTCAAAGAGAAATATGTGTCATCTCTGACCGTCATCAAATGGGAGGTCCTTGTCAGTGTCCTTCCATGCCAGAGGGTTAACCTGAAACAACCCAAACTGACTCATCAAACGGTGTGGAAGATGGTACTCAACCAACCAATTGCAAATAAATGGGAAGCACATGAGCCAAATACGCCTTTTTCAAGCACTTCGGGTTAAGATCAAAACCAACTAGAGACACCAAAATCGTCACCGCCACCATAAGGCTCCTATTCCACCTGCAATATATCATAAAAACATGTTTTTTCTGTAGATTTTGGCTCGTGGGTAAAACATTCTAAGGAGTGATGTAAAGACAAAAATTTACCTGCTCGGACGTAAGCGCATCGAACTCGTTCATGTACTTCATGTACATGACATCGATAACGCTTGTCATCTCCAACACGACGTCCCACTTGAAAGCCTAAGTGGGGAGGCATAGAAGGTGTCTCCCAAACTCCGGCCAAGCAAAGGTGCTTCATCGCATCTCTTTCTTTCCCTTAGGACCTTCTCTATCTCCTGGCTAACAACGGCCATGGACTAGGGCCGGCGGCGGGAGTGACCGCAGGAGGCGGATGTGCCTCCCGACGAGCTCCTCCACTTCAATCTGCTGCCTACTAATCTATTGTGTGCTCTTTAGATCTCTGACTGATGCTTTTTACTCCGTTTCATAGCTAGTACGAGAGTGCCTGATGTGGAAGCTGATGGAGATACCATGGAGCCTTCCACTACCGCCGCCCCATCCCGCGAGATCAGGCCGACGCAACTCTGCAACAACGACTTGGCTGACGCAACTCTACGGTCTGCACATACGCCATCTTCTACCGCTGAAGGTTAAAAAGGTTGTTGCTCTGTCTTTTTTTCTTCTGGCTTGGCGAGCTGGTGAGGATTTGTGTTGGTACTGCACCACACTAGATTGGTTTGATTACTCTAATGCAGCGATGGCATCTGATTTTCAGCAATTTTTTGTCTCAATCTGTGTTTCGGCAAGCGGGGATTCTACCTGTGGAGACGGAGCCCAATTGCCTAGTGGGACGCTGAAATTTGTGGGCATATATTCAGTTCTTTGCGACAGAAATCAGGGACCTTGTTGGAGTCTAAATGATACTTGGTTTCGGTCAGTGGCCTGTACCGTGAGATGGTATGGAGTTACCTAGAGGAGTTCATTGCAAGGTGCGAAGTTTGACACAATGCTGCCTTCTGCTAATTAAGTTGGTGCTTGTGATTTTGTCAAAAAAAATTAGCTCGGTGGTTTGTGACTCTGCTTTCTGCTAATTAAATTTCTCTGCTTCTGATTTTGTCAAACACATTTAGCTCGGTGCTTTGTGACTGAATTTGGTTTTAGAATTCAGATGAACCAACTACCTATAAGTCACAAAAATTCAAAGAACTTTTTATGTGCATATCGTAAGTGTGGGGAAAATAAACACATAATGTTTAACCAAAAATAAAATTACAAACTCACGGGTATGTGGACTATTGTGTCATATTGATTGGCAGTTAAAAAAAAAGATTACTTATATATCGGTGACATATGTAGTGTGAGATTTAGAGAGTCCACCATATCGGTGCAGACCAAAGCGGATGTTTTTAGAGAGTTGTACAAGTACACATTAAAATTTCTGGTGCTATGTTAGAGGGGGAAATGGGGAAAGACCAAACTAAAACTAGGGTTATGATGGTCCCCCGATTTTTGTAGAAAATTTGAATCACAATGATGTTTTTAGTTCAAAAATTTCGGGCCGTGAAACACTATCGAAATATATTTAATTTTTAAAAACCCATCGCAACGCACGAACAAATTTACTAGTGTACTCTAATAGTTCAATCTAGCTTTCCACCTAAATTTTTATCCAACGCTCTTTCCTATATCTCCAAATAGTACCGAGTAACTATTGCAAACTCTCGTTACAATGCAGTCCCGTCTATTATTATGAGAACCACGCTCACCTCATTATATCAGCACATGGCATCAAGACTTCAACCATCCTCGTGTCGACATTGCCCTTATATATAATCTCCCTCTCTCCCTTCTATCTGTCTATGTTTGTGTGAGAGAGAGAGGCAGACTGAGATGGATGTATGTATTATGTACTCCCTCCGTTTCAAAATACAAGATGTTTTAGCTTTGTAAAGTGAATGTATCTAGATTCTTTTAGTGAATAGGTTTATTCCAAACCACTCCGAATCTCTACTATAAAAATAGTCTAGATACATTAGCTTTACAAAGCTAAAACATTTTATATTTTGAAACGGAGGGAGTATGTTCAGAAGCAACTCTTATGACCAATCTAGACAAAGATAAAAACCATGAGAGTGGGAGGCACGTAGAATGTAGTTTTTTCTTGGGTGAATTGTTCTAGGATAAGTGGCTTAATCATGTCCCTTCTATTTGATCTTGTTATCCCGAATCATTCCATACTTGGTAGCACAAAGTTCCCTTATAGCACCCGGACATTTCTTTGGTGTGACAAAATGAACCAATGATGCTATGTCGAACATGAATGGTGGTGATGTATCAGCGGTAGCAAGTATGCCAGGATGCGTTTGTAGCACATGCCTTCCCGCTCTCTCATATCTCTACAAGTTTCTAATGAGCATGAGTGAGTGCGTATTACTAGCATTTCGTCGACATCTTTACTTACGCCTAATCTTGAGGGAAGCTACACTTACAAAGTGGTTTACATGAATACATTATATCTTATATCCACTAGTACATTAGGATCGTACAATATACTCCTCTCTAAATCTTTGGAACGAAAGATAATGCGACCACGTGGGTAACTCAATCGGTCAGTCATGGTAACAGTTCAACAACCACACGTAGACGAGCATAAAGGAGATGTCTGCGAATGCACCATGTAAAATATAAATTATTTCTTTCGAGAAATGATGGGGGGTTTATTCCCCACCCCTTGTTATATTAACTCGAGTTAGCCCTGCCGATCCAGGTCTTTACAACCAAATATGAGAACTGAGAAGCACACTGGGTTTACAAGAGGAGATATTTAACGAACAAAAGTTTAATGTGACATCAGTATTGAATACAAGAATTAAGGTACATCATTGACGTCGGGTCGAGAGCCGGAGGAAATCTAGCTCGCCAGACGGCGAGGTCATCCGCCACGCCGGAGCACATCGGAAGGGAGGCTATAAACCGCGTTGAAGAGCAAGTTGTTGTGTGAAATGTCTTTCTAGCGTGCACGGGACATACCGTGCACGTTTCTACTATATATATTTCACTATGTTTTGTACTTTCTGATTCGCACAGTTTCGGTTAGTTCTTCAAGTTTCAGAAATCTGAATAAAGTTGCCATGCAAAAAAACACAATGGAAATGTATATGCTATCTCCCATGCATGCGAGAAACCACTCTCAATTTTTCTTTTGCACGGAGAAGGGTGCAGAGCACCCTAATTTTCATTCAACTCAGAAGCATTATACATCATGGAATACATATCCCAGGTGCTGAATCTCGTTGATTGCAGCCAAAACTGGGCAAGAAATGTTGTTATGAACCACTCTCATGTTGGTGCGGGCTTTCCAAGTATTTCGGAGCAAAGCAGCAAGAGCACCAAGCCAGGCTGCCAATACCGAGCGGTGCAGCAAGCTCCCAAAGGGACCCTTCATGACGCACGTGCATGCCGGCAAGCATTCAAACCGCCGCAGAGAGAGGGCATTCGAAGAAGAGGAGCCTTCTGTCTTCCGGCGAGCAACAGCGAGAGAAGGCGTACTAGGGCGATCAGCTTTGAAATGCAGGTTGAGCTTCGTGCTGAGCCTATCGACGGAGGCCAAGTAAGTGAATATCTTGATCTTCGAAGGTAGGTGGAGCCGTGGAGGTACCATGCGGCCATGGAGTTTCTGTTGAGGTACCCATGATCGGCGATATCCTCTATGCTGCGCAGGGAGGTAAAGTGCTTGGCTGCACCTCAGGCTAGTTCGCGCATCCTCCGCGTCGGTGAGCCTCAACCCGGCCGCTCGTCTGTGGCGACCAAGGAGAGGCTGGGTTGCAAGTGCGGACACTTACCTGGATTATTCCGTAGAAATGCTCGGATGCTCTAATGGTAGGAGTACAGTTCGGCTTCTCGCTTTTTTTTCTCGCTTGTTTTCAGGTCCAACGTTTTCCGTATACTACTAGTATTTCTTGGAAATTTGTCTCTAAAATTGTAGTGCCATCTACTATTCTGGATACCACATTCATCTCATTATATCTAGCAGTCTTGCACATGTCATCAAGACTTCAACCGTCCTCCTGTTGGTCTTGCAATAAACATGCTCTTTCATCTTCTTGGACCATATATATACACACAAGTGAGAGAGACACACACAGAGAGATAGATATGCACCGAGCAATTTCAAGTGACTAGTCTAGGGCTCTAGGCAACAAACCATGAGAGCGGGAGGCATCTGAAATGTAGATTTCACGACGATGTCTTCAGTTTCTATAAGCGACTTGATCATGTCTCTATATTTTTATCTAGTTAACCTGAATCCTCCTTAACCTGGTACCACAAAGAGCCCTTGTAGCATAAAAAATGGAGAAATATAACAGAAGGCGATGCACATTGTTCCTCCCGTGCGATGGCTCGCTGAGATTCATGTGACGCATCACAGTTCAAAAAATCAATCGAGTACAGCTCCCTCAGGACTTTCTGACCTTATCCCCTCTTTTCCCCAAGTCTCTACCAACCACATAAGGACCCTCCTCTCTCTCTCTCTCACACACACACACCACCACAGTGGAGCAGCACCGCGTCGCGCCAGAGAGGCATGAGAGGAGGGGATCGTCGCCACTGAGGACACAACAAAGATCCACCAAGCGCAAGGAGGCGTGCATGCGAGGAGGTCGCATCTGTCGTTTAGCGTGGGGAGGTTGTCGTCAATAAGCATGCAACTAGGGCGATGCTACCTTTTTTTGGCTAACAATGGTTGTCATGTGATTATTAAAGATTGTTAGCTTTTCTGGTAGTGTGAAAAATTGAGTATGTAAAGAACCTAGCAATTTAGTAGCAAAGAACTTGGCAACCATAAGTTTATAACTTGGGAGTCATAAATTAATAATTTGACAATTCATTTTTGTCTACAAACATGGAAGGTACTACCGAAGTTTCTAGCAACTAGAGTAGAACCTGGCAACCATTATGAGATAATGTAGCGATCTCGCAGTTTAATCTTATTTTCACACATGGTAGTATATTTTTTCTTTTAAAAAACATGACAACTATTAAGGAACAAACTAGCAACTAATATGAAATAATCTGATAGTTCTTTATATTCAATCCGGCAACTTTTAGTTTTTTACACACTACATTAATTAGTTTTAGGTTAGTGATATAATAGAATCATCATGGGAAATATATATACAATAAATTAATAATCTGACAATTCATTTTTGTCTACAAACATGGAAGGTACTACCAAAGATTCTAGCAACTAGAGTAGAACCTGGCAACCATTATGGGATAATCTGGTGATCTCGTAATTTAACCTTATTTTTACACATGGTAGTATTTTTTTAAACACGGCAACTACTAAGGAAGAAACTAGCAACTAATATGAAATAATCTGATAGTTCTTTATATTCAATCCGACAACTTTTAGTTTTTCACACACTACATTCATTAGTGATATACTAAAATCATCATGGGAAATAGATATATACAATATTATTCTTCTTCAACTCTGCAACGTGATGCTAGTTGAGTGATAAAGAAGCATTAGATCCATCCATGGCTATAAGTTGATCAATATCCGATTTTCTGCAACGTACAATCGATATAGATATGTTTAGTTGCTAATGTTTAACCATTTTAATCATGCGGAAAGTAGGTATAAGATACACATCTCAGTGAGGACATCGACTGACAGGAATATCACCAAACATTTTGCTATGTGGTCAAAGACTGTTGGCAGTATCACAAGACGAGGATTCATGTTATGTTGTGTTGTTCCCCCAAGAAGCTACTACAGAACGGCGGCACGACGGTGTTCTATGGTGTACACCTACCTCGTGTTCATGCATCATCCTTCTATACCTCCTTCTTACTGATAGATGCATCCTGCTGCATGCAGCATTCTTTCGAGATCTTCACCGTATTTGTTTGTCCTTTCTATAGGGTAGGGATAGATGTAAATTAGTCTTATGTGTACTTATTCCTTTTTGTTTCTAGTATTATCTATTTCTAATTTTCTGAGTTCTTGAACGGATGAACCATGGAGTTTTGTTCTTTTTCCCTCTACTGCTCATGTTTTTAGGTTTGTGGCATCAATCCGACTGTGGTTTTGGATTTTTCAGGAGAAAGAAGGTGCAGTGCTGGAGCGTCGAGGGGTGATGGTGTGTTTGTATAGGACAATAAAGGGAGTCCCATGGGGGATAAGTCCCTCATATCCCCTGGTCCTAGGACGACACGTGTTCCAAAATAGCTCTCTAATCCTGTTTTTGCTATAAATTGTCCTGTTTTTGCAAAACTGAAAAAAAGGCTAGCCTCGTCAGAGATATGGTAGAAATTATTTTATGATATTGTAGAAAAATTACATAACGGTTATAGCAAAAATAAATTGTGCTATTGTAGAAAAATTGACTTTGCCAAAGGCATCACCGGAGACTCTTGCCTTGAGGACTCGTAGCAAAAAATATATAATATTGTATAAAACATAAGAACAATTGTAGCAAAAACTCGGTTGTACAAAAAATTGTATTATGCAAGTCCCAAAAATATATGTAGCAAAAAATAAATCATCTATGTCGCAAATCCGCAGAACAATTGTAGCAAAAATCCCTTATGCAAAAAATCACACGAAACTGTTGTCCCTAGCCCTTGCGCAGGGACGAGATCAGGCGCCTTCACCGGCTACACGCACTGCTGCGATGCTCACAGAGGAGAGATTGGCGAGAAGGCGATCCCATAGGTCGCCTGGTCGAGGTCGATGGGCACCCCGAGGCATAGGGATGCGCAGTGGTCAGTGGAGGTTGGCGGCGGCCGTGAGCATAGGGCAGCACAGTGGAGGTCGATGATGGCCCTGGGTCGCCGGGGCAGGCCGGTGCGAAGATGAAGCGTTGCAGGTACATCATCGCTGGGGTAGGAGTAGAAGAGCAGCAGGGACGACGACCGGCGAGAGTAGCGTTGCGCGCATTGAGGAACACAGGAGGACGATGTGATTAAAGGGAAGAAAATATGTGGAGGAAGAGAGCCAGATGAATAAGGGTGTTGTGGTGGACCCGACACCATCGTTGTGTCTAGGAAAAGGCCACGTGGAGACGAGCTAGAGGCCGGAGACGCGCGATCCCATGGGTGATGTGAATCATTTCCCTTTTGCATAAGTATGATGGTGTCTGGGTGGTGGGCGCTAGGGGTGGTGTTGCATCTTGGCGCGGTGTGGGAATCATGTTAGGATGTGGGGCCTAAGGTTTTGGCATGGTGGGATCAACTATATGACGTCATGGATTTTTCACCGAACTCCTCGCACGCACTCGACCGTGAAAGTCGTGCTTTTGTCAGCCGCCGCATAGGGGTCTACCTGGTGCGGCGCCATTGGGTAGCCATGTCCAATAAAAAGATGTTTCAAGATGAGAAGCCACCATCGACCAAGTCTCCATCGCAGAGGATCGTGGAGGTGATTTTGACTAGCCAGCTTGTCAGAAAGAACCAAATTCTCATGCACTCCTACAAGAGATTATGCAAACTAAAACATGATCAATTATCCTTGCAAACTTTCTTCTTCTGCCCATTAAAGATATACCAATCATGTGACCATTATCGAACAACGTAGTGCATGTACAAGAAACACAAATATGTTTTGATAGGATAAAATAGCCAGCCGAAACATTTTATATTATAAAACAGAGGTAATCTTTACTACTTGTTAAAGGCAAAGAAGACACGATCGCTCTGTTACGTCGCTCTGAATCTGTCCCTCAACATGAAACAATTTACACATACTGGCACCGCACGGATCAAATAGCTGGCTACCCTCATCCCCCGTAACAGAGTGGTTACCTATCCACGTCCCCCCCCTCTCTCCCCACCTTCCTCACCCATGATCTCGTTCCCCACCGTGACATTGATCTGTCTTTAATCTGCAGGTTCGGGGCGCCCAGAATCTTGCGGAGGAGAGGGTAACGAGATGGCGACCACCCACCTTCTGGCTCAGGATTGCAGAGTGTGATGACCGTGATGGAGGTGACACAGAGACGGCGTCGGGGATGACTCCGAGCAGCCCGGGAGGGCCGACTCCAGCGTCGCGCCTCTAGAAAAAGAGCCCCAAGTAAGTCAAGCGAGAGCCGACTCGCTCATCCCAGCTCTAGTACACATGCGCTTGACTTCTAACCGCCATCGCCTACTCGACGTTCTCCCAGCTTCCCTCAAATTGACGAGCCCTCTGTGTTGTTTCAATAAATTCAGGTATGGCCTTATGAATATCGGAGGCGGACATGTTGCGGGGCGGGAGGCCACTACAGGCGGAGCATGGCGTTGCATGCCTGCATCGCTACTGCCATTAAGGGAGACGACGATGTATCAGGTACCTTGGCTTCGACTGATGGAACCAGTCTCTGGGTTGCAGGGGGGCAATTGCAGGATCACCCCGTTATACGTGCAGCGGTGGCGCCACTGTCCGCCGACCACACGGTCGTCAGTCTCGGCCCCTCGGGCTCCCAATCAAGGGCCACATGTCCGACCTTACTCAAGATCTCCTCAAGGTAAGCTTGAAGCCTTGGGTCTCTTCTCTCTGTATAATCAAATTTTGTGATGGCTTTCGTAATTCTGCAACTGTTGTTTGGGGTGCAGAGTTACCAGATGACAGTGAAACAGCGCAACCCTCCACACAGAACAAACAAATGAGGGGATTACCTTGTTCTACAGATTAGGAACACCACCTCATTCTGCTACTTGAAGTATGGAAGAGATACACAGGCTAGGAACACCACCCCGTTCTGTTTCTTTAAATTCTCACTCCCAGAAACGAGCTACGTTGGTTTGTGTTGTTGTCATCAAGTAGTGTGTAACATTAGATCGGAACAAATACTAAATGACAGATGTGTATTGCAGGCGGAGTGAAGAGATTATCCTGACTGGAGGCATGTGTGGAAAAAGTACCTGATGTGCCCGACGAGCAGGTCATGATGCAGAAAGTGTTATATGTTGATCCAAATTCTACAAAGTAAAGGCCAACTTCTGACGGAGCGGAGCGAGGCGCCGGAGGCTTGGGCCGATGCGGATCGTTGATGACCTAGATTACCACCGCTATATATACTTCTTGTAAGCCGCCGGTTGGGATAAGTTGCATCTGTGAAATCCCCAGCGTTGTGTAAACACTCTCCGATATAGTGAAGTTTCGCTGGCTGGTGCCCGTGGTTTTTCCCCTCTCTTTGTTGAAGAGGGTTTTCCACATTAAATCTGTGTCCCCCTCGCTGCAATTTTATTTTCGTTCTTCGTTATTTACTTGTCGCAAAGCTAACAGAAAGTGTTCTTAGTTTTCTGAATTTAGGGCTCTTCTACCATAAAAAACCTTTTAAGCAGATTATGTCCACAGGGAGCAGGCACTGCAACGCTATTATATTTCAAGTTACTCACTTTCTTGATTTACTTCCGGGCTGTCTTTCTGTACATTATCTTGTTTTGCTTACATCTCCTTGTACCTTATCTAGCAGAGTTTGATTTTCTTCCTTGTCACTGGAGCTCAGGTTAATTGTGGAACATAGCACGTATATGCCGGCTATAATTTTTTGTAGTATTGAGTTGGCTATCGGAGGAAGAGGACGGTTGCAGTCCTTGGTACGGAGCTCCTCCACGGAAACTTGTAATTTTTCCGGAGGACGCCCTGTTCGGGAGACCACCCTGACAACTTCTCCCTCGTCAGCTGCGAGGACCTCCACACATACCTTCTCTCCCAAACCGTCTCCACCAGTATATGGACATCTTCCTATTGCAATTCGTGAGTTCTAACAACGGGAGCACAGACTAACCAGTTCCGCATTTGTCTGTCCACAACCAATTTAGCAATTCTTGTTGTGCTACCTTTTGCAGTCTTAGTTCATAAAGAATAGGTAAGAACTGAACCACTACATACACCGCTATGAAAGGACCTAGCATGTGTTCTTAGAAAGAAGGCAATCAATCCAATGCTTCTACCATTTTTTCAGAAAAGTTGCATACAGAGACAACGTCACACATGGAGGAAGAATATGTTCCCTACATTACATCATTATTATTTCTAGTTGGGGTACACCTGATAGCTGGGTCGAGGAAATGATGTGCTTTGCCTCCACCCCATGGAGAAGCTACATAGGTGTTTCCTGCTAGGAGAACAATCCGTTGGTAGGTGCAATTTGCTGAATTATGATTTTTTTGTTTGATCTGCATTTAACTTCTGTACAATACCCACAAGTGACTTCTGCTTTCTTAATTATTGCACATTCTGCAAGTGGAATATAAAGGTGGATCAATTATCTATTTTATGTGTTTTTTCAGTGAAACCTTACTGTGAACTATCTTAGTCGCCATACAGAATAGTACATGTTCCAGTCACACCTTTCCTTACTAGATTTTACGTTATGATACTCTATGTATGTTTTAGTAGAGAGGCAACCAAAGGAGAGAAGTAAATGTCAGGTGAAAACACAATACGGTTGTGAGTCTAAACCATCAGTGCATATGAACATTGGACATATAGCTCTTCCATAATGCTTTTTTTAATATATAAATTTTAAAGGCTGAGATTTTGCAATTCTGTGAAGAACAACTGTCCAGAATAGAACAATATGAACCATTGTTTTTGGTTTACCCTAGAAGTAGTACCAAACTAGGAATAATTTGTAGTTCAAATAAATCATGGGAGTATATATGTGTGCATACATTTGATGGTTTTTGGCTAATTGTTTTTGTAGAGTTAACATATTCTTCCCTGTCTTTATTCCTGGTTATAGACGTACAATATATTTGAGCACTTATCTGATGCTACATGGAATATCCGTGAGATCAAATTACGCAGGCTATTCAGACATCCAGATATAGTTGAGATCAGGCATATAATGTTTACCTCCATCGAGGGGGGAGGTTCAAGGATATTTATGTTTTTTAAGTTAACGGATGCAGACCTCCACAAAGTCATCAAAGTCAATAATTAATTAACCAAAGAGCACCAACTATTCTCTCCATCTGATGCTATCCGCACTAAAATTTATTCATACCGGTATGCTATTTTTTCAAATCGAAATCCGAGTTCTATTATTATGTTATCATATTTATTAAGTATCTAGGGGTAGTTATTTTTATATCCACACTACAGTATTGATGCTTTGATACAGTCCATTAGGAGCATACATAATTTGGGGTAGTGCACTCGCATAAGTTTCACTGCAGTGCTAAGAGTTAACTGAATAACATTGTGCAGAGCTACAGACCACATGGAACACCATAGTAAAACCTTACGCATGTCGTGATAATCTGGAGCATACATACTGGCAAGTTCCTCTTTCTATTTAGGACGCATATGTATTCTTAAAACTGTGTTTTTATGTATAATATTTCATCAGCAAATCAATCCTCTAGAAGGGGAACACCAAGCTTTGAGGATCAGAGCCGGTCCATCATCTCAGCGCTATTGAGATAAACCTTTTCTTTATTCTGTTATTGAATGGAATTTACACAAGAAAAATGACAACCTATGTGAGAAGAAGAGCAATAGGTATTTGTCATGGCACATTTGTAGATTGCGTCCTTCTTACTGACATTGACAACTCTGTTTTCTCAAATATATAATTATTGTGTCCTTTCCTGGTTCTGTAAGTAATAGATTTAGTTACCGGCTATAAATAAATTATGATCTAATAGGTAGTCGTGCATTTTGTGCACTTTTTGGATAATATGCCATTTTCCCAGTTTTGGAGAGTGAAACAAGCTGAGGCTGCACAAAATGTTTAAGCTCAGAGCATATTAGAGGATGTAATTAGTAATGCTACAATGAGCACCTTAGTTTAGTTCTTCAACCTATTTTTAGATTTTTGTTGATTTTTATCTGTATATTTGAAATCATGAGCATACATCGTAGTTCTAATGGTAACTTTTAAACCCCGAGTAGCGTTCCATCATATATATCTTTTATAGGATGGTAATCATGCTAAATTTATAGCCAATGAGCTCTTTCAGTGCTGCAACCATATCCAACCTGGCATAGCACATCGGCAACTCTTATATCGTCGGTGTCACACCTAAGAAGGGACGGGTCGAAGATTTTGAGAATGTTGGCGAGAAGGAACATGGATGCGGCCATACCTTAGATGTAGAGTCTACACCGAATAATCATGGTTAACACGTAACCACTGTGTTGACATAAGGGATAAGTTTCCTTACTAACATTTCAGTTTCCGGCCAGTCAACGTTACGAATGTAACTTTCAATTCTTTGCTAAATATAGTTGACCAATCTAGTTCCAATCTCTTCCTCAAAGTTTTCTCTTGGGATGTCATCTTCATTTTTTTTGAGGTGTCACCTTCATTATTTTAATTTCGAGTTGATTATTAAATGGAAGATTAGCACACAAATACCGCTTCTACTTGGGCATACACATATATAGTGGCATGCGATGAGATCCTGCTGTACGTTGTTATGTAAGTTACTACAATCTCATATTTTCATTGTTATCACTATATTTTTAAACAAAAAATCTCATAAGGCGATGGTCGATTCCACACGAGGTCACAAATGGCGCGTAAATCCAAATATTCGGTCGCTAGCAACATTGTTCAATAGTTGGTCTGTGATAGACTACAAAATCTCTTAACGCAAATTAATAAAGATAATTCACTTGTCCAATGTTATCATGTTATCTGTGTTTCTAATGATTGTTCCTTTGAAGGTTTTGCTCCCTTATGCTTCTATGGGAACTTTAACTTGTTCTCCATCGATACATTCCTCTTCAATATCTGTTTTGGACCCTCTTTCTGTGTCGTCTCTTTGATCTCACAACTTGCAATTCAAGTTATAAAGAATTATTCTACCTAAGCGATGCACTATCATTAGCACAACCTGGCTTGGATGCCAATATATTTTTCTGGCCATGTAGATTACGAATTGGTATTCCAAAAAGTTCAGAGAATATCTCTAACATAAACTCAAACAGATTACTCCTTTTCTTTACTATTCAACATAATGACGAGGCTATCATCCACGGAACTGCATTTGGTTATTTTGATGTTTACGTTGTGATCTCATGGAATGTCAAAGAATTGTTGCATTCAATATGCGTAGTGATTATTTTTCGTTGGACCTTTTTACTGTTTACGTATGAAATATATATGGTAATAACAAGTATTGTCACGTGGAATGGTGAATGGTAACAAGTTGCGGAAGAAGTTTTTGGTTCAATTACTCAAGTATTAGAGAATGAAGCAGAAGACAATATCCACGGCAATATCTAAGGAGCAAAAGAGGAGTAGATATTAATTGATAAAAAACCAGAAGTGCTTATTTCATATTCAAACGAAGTATGTTATATCCTTGTCAAAATATATTTCAAACAAAGTAGGATCTTACTGGTTCTAAGATTATATGGTGGACATATTCATACACATAAATGTTTGCATGTAGTGTACCAGATTCCAGAAAAAAATTAAGGACCGTAGCAACGCACGGCGATTCAACTAGTATAATAAACAGCAAGAATTTCCTTCAGTACTGCTGGCTAAAAGACCTATAACAAATAAACATCACGGCAAAGTCCAAATATTCAATGGCCACTTCGGTCTAACAACAAAACGGAACATTTCTAACCCATCCCCTATCGGCCGTTAGAGGATTTTATTTTCTCCTCTAACAGTCGCAACAGCCTCTAACCGAACCCGCAATCGGCTTAGAGGAGAAAAAAATTAGGAATCGGCCTCTGTGGCTCGCAAATATACGAGCCCATGGTCTTGACGCGCATACGCCACTGCCTCGTCGCTCCGCCGCTCCATTCTCGCCAGCGTTGACACCGCTGACCACCTAGCCCCTCCGCTGATAGCCCGAAACACCGGTCACCCTATTCCCCCCTCTGCCTCACTCGCTGGTGCCAACCGTCGCTGAAATTGCCCTCGAGTGCCGCCGCATCGAGCCTGATCCTGCCACCAATTGAAAGATAGTTTCGGGCCATGGCAAGATTGATTTCGTCAGGGAAAAGCCTTCGAGGCATGGTGATGGTGTAGATCGACCTCCGCTAACCATTTCATGGACATAACCAAGGGTGGTGGCCAGATTCCGACGAACTGTTCCCGACAGCGGTTTCGCTGGTTCGTCGATGTCCGGTCATCGTGCCGCCGCACGGAGGGCATTCCGCAACCGCGACCTTGTCATCCGGTCGTCGCGTAGCCCTGGCGATCGTCGTGCAACCTTTTGACCAGCTCTACTACCCCAGCCGCAACCGTGACCTTGCCGTCATAACTATTCTGAAGGCTTGTCAAGGGTGAATATCCTCCTTGCAATATGGTTGAAGGTCGTGAATACACAAATGGTTATTATCTCGCTGACGGGATCTACCCTCCATGGTCCACATTGGTAAAGACATTTCCGTGGAATCTTTGCAATAACCCAAAGAAATCACACTTCGTAATAGAGCAAGAGGCGGCAAGGAAAGATGTGGAGAGAGTTTTAGTGTGCTTGAGAAGTGCTTTGGCATTATTCGTGGACCTGTCGAGTATTAGAAGCCACAAGTCCTCTGGCAGATAATGACATGTTGCATCATTTTGCATGATCATCGAAGATGAGAGATGGTTGATGACAATAGGTACGTCTCAAATAGAGACCCTGTCATGCCTGACAATAGGTACATCTAAACAGGATCAACCAGTTCCTCGAAATGCACCGAAGCATCGAGAATAGGGAGGCACATGTAGAACTCCATAATAGGGAGACACGCTGATCTAAACAATAGGGCGACACGCTGATCTTGTTGAGCGCCACTAGCATGTCGACGGCAATTAGTTATGTTTATTTTCATTAATTTGCTTTCAAACAATTTGATTTATTATATTTATTAATTCGGTTTGTAATAATGAATAATTTGATTTATTACACTTCATTTGGTTTGTAATATTAATACTTTGGTTCAAAAGTTTTGATTTGCAAAGAACAAAATTTTGGTCCTAACTTATTTGGGATAGAGGAGCAAATATATGAAGTTAGGTTTAGTCCGGCCTTTTAGTCTTCTAAATTATAGGGGATGGATTAGAGATGCTCTTAGTTTCTCAAATACATAAATTTCAGCGCATATCAAAGATTCTCCCAGACAGCATTGCTAAGAGCAACATGGAAATATGGCCTGTTTGGTTGGCGGCCACACTTTGCCGGGCGTAACTTTGGCAATCGCAGCGGCCATAAAAGTGTGGCCAAGAAAATGAAAGCCACAAAGTGTGGCAAAACTGCACAACAAATTAACCCAACACAGATGGGCCATATGCTTAATGAAGTGTGGCTAAAACCAAACACATACCAGATTGCCAAACTTTAGCTAGGAAACCAAACACCCCCACAGAGAAATATTCCAATAGCTTCTTCCACATAACTACATGCTTATAATACACAGACAGCAGGAATCATACAACATCACAACAGTGGCAACTCAGAATTCAAACAAAACAGCAGCACAAAACTAATCTGCTGCATTCTGTGAGTGCTCATCGTAGATGGGACAGAACGGACGGTCAACAAAGCAAAGTGAAACAAACAAAGCAACGATGGACAAAAACAATCTTTAGATTACTGGGAGTACCAAGACACTGGAAAGATGGATGGATATATTAGGTGATGGATAAACGAGTCACAGACAGGCCAAAGTACTCATAATCTTACTACTAAAAGACAAAGCTCCACTAATGTCCTTCAGCTATGACACAGGACCATAGCTTCACAAGTTCTTTCAAGATTTTCTTCCATAATAAGCTCTAAAGATAGATTTGAGTCTTCTAGGCCGAGAATGAAGACGACAGCTTCTTCTAAGCACTTGGAGGCAGGTAGCCACCAGTCTGGTGAAGCATGGCGTCGATCTCATCGCCATCTTCCATCTCAAGCTGAAACAGCAGCAGTACACGAGAAATCAGAAACTTGGCATATCATGACAGGGTTATCAGTTGATGATTTTGCAGGAAAGCAAGGGCAATCACCTCATCAGGGGTCTGTTCAGCACGAAGCCTACGGCCATCAAACAGGAAAGCAATGGCAGACATATCCACAGACTGGCGGTCGCAGTAGGCATTCATCAGCTTCTTCAGCTGGGTAGATCTCTTGATGCGAAAGAACACCTCATTGCCATCCTACAAACAAGAGACAAGGTATGTAAGACTAAGCAAGTCAGAGGGCACAAGTCCTCATTGCTATCCTCCTACGCTAAGCTAATCACTAAATACAAAATATACATTTACAAGTAAAAAATTGAAAATATAATAACATCATGCTAATTTTGATGTAACATTCTGCAACTAGTGAATTAAAAAAAACAGAAATTCCAAGCAGTGCCTAGTTTAAGCTCCAATAATTAATGCCACCAACTTCAACTATTAGGTGATTCTATGGCACAAGTCTCTAACTACCTTCTCGGAATTTTGACAGGATATTAAGAGAAAATGTTTATAAAGCATATTACAACAAATGTACACCAACAAACACGAACACTAAACATGAATGAGAAGCTTTTGGTTTCTAATACTACATTCATATCAGCAAATATACACTCACATTGACACATCAGCAATCTATATGTATACTGACATTCATACAAAATAATCTCATTATCTCGTTTGGAAGGCTTGGTCACAACAAGCAATGATCAGCGCCCAAATAAAATTAATGCAGACTGGTAACTGAGCACATTGACTACTAATACCACTAACATAACATGGTTGTGTAAATGAAACGACAATGAAACCAACTCCACAATATTTGGGTCTGAAAAGGTATTCCTCCTGGCAGTCACTTCCAAGTTACAACTAACGGTGACCAATTACATATCAATTTTCTTTGTTTATCCATGGGTGATTGTTCCTTGAGCCTTGAATATTATACTCCCTCCGTTTCAAAATATAAGATGTTTTAGCTTTGTGAAGCAAATGTATCTAGACTTGTTTTAGTGTCTAGATTCACTCTAAACATAAGTGAACCTACATACTAAAACAAGTCTAGATACATTCTCTTCACAAACCTAAAACATCTTATATTTTGAAACGGAGGGAGTACTAAATACAAATACTCCCTCCGTCCCAAAATAAGTGACTTGGATTTATCTAGATTCGCATGTACCTATATACTAAAACGCGTCTACATACATCCGAATCTACACAAACCCACGTCACTTATTTTGGGACGGAGGGAGTAATAGAAATGTTAAAATGAAAAAATCCCCAATTTGGGTCCAAAAGGTATTATTACTTCTGGAAGTCACTTCCAAGTTGCACACTACTCCCTCTTTCAAAAATTAAGTGACACACATTTCTCAAGATTTAAGTTTAACCACCAATTTGACCAACAAAACATGAATTATATGTTATTCATGCTATATCATTGAATTCCTATTCAAATAAAGATTCTAATGGTACCAAGTTAAAACAACAATTGACAAATATATAGTTAGCCAAATTTGTGGTTAAAGTTTAACCACGCAAAAGAAGGGAACCACCTCCACTACTAACAGTGACCAATGACATAACAGTTTATTTTTGTCTATAAACAGATAAGTGTGTACCTTATATGTGCACAATAATAAGGTTGTTCAAATGAGATTTGTCACTACCAGAAGCCTCTATTTGATAAAAGAACTAGAAGCAGAGCCAAAACAATTATGCTTGAATTGAAGAATTAAAAAAAGAAAACGTTAAATTGGAGTAGTTGCTAAACAACAAATTAAACTTTACAATGACGAATTATATGCATAAGCAACACAACCAACAGAACATCACAAGATGGTTTCACAAACCAGCAACTACCCCTTGGGCCCCTTCCAATGTATTCCAGCATTTATTTAGAGAAGAAAATTTTGATAGCCCCTTTGAATAAATTCCAGAGAAACTTGTATGAACCTCACAGAGATCAATCGAATCTCACTAAACAGACAAAAACTAGCTGACAAATTAAAACTTCTCAAGTGAGAGGATCACATGACCTTCAACATGTACTTCCACCCCAGTTTACCTAATGCAAGGTAATACGAACAATGAGTCCAGCCAGTAACCAGGGGCTGTAATCCAGTGACTCATCTTGCTACTGTTCCCCATTGTTTACCAAACAGAAATCCAGCACCTAGTCACAAAATCTAGTGACATCCTTATGTTCTGTTCCACTATTAACAGTTTAATCTTAGGAATCCTATCATATCGCCGGCGTATCAACCATCTAGTACGCGAACTACCAGGTGGCCAAAAGCATGCGTCAATCGAAACCTCTAACAACCGCGGCCACCAACATAGGTACCCTACTCAAATCGAACACCTATGGTTTTGCTATCACCGCGATATCAGTATATAGGTAACTGCGTGGGGGAAGCACGGAAGGATGGGACGGGAGTGCAGACCTGGCCCTTGACCTTGAGGTTGATGTGGATGCCGCCGTCGGCCCCCGCCGGCTTCTTGTCCTCCTCACCGCCCGCCGACGACATCTCCTAGACTCCTCGCGAGCGCCGGGGAACCTAGCACCAGATCAATCTGCCGCGTCGGCGTGAGCAAGGCAGGGTGCGGCGATCGTAGTTGCGGCTGTGCCGGCGGGGGCAGGCGGACCCGGCGGAACTTATAGGGCGGCTACCCAGAGCTGGATTTGATAACAAGGCCTCGCGTCCGCGATCGACTCCCCTCCCTACCCTGTGCGGGCCGCGCGGCGCAGGCTGTTCGGTTTCCGGGTCGACTCCTCGTGGGCCGTGCGTGAGTCGCACGCGGAAACGGACAGATGCCCTAGGTACCACCACCCGTGTGCCTTTTGGATTTTCGTTATTCCGTTATCGTTTCACCTCCCTCTCACGGTCCCACCTGTGCGATGTGAAACTGAAACGGGGTGTACATTCGTATTCAATTTTGCTTTTCTCCTCTTTCTAAACTCAAATTTGAGCTGACATGGTGCTTTGGAGACTTCTAATTTTCTTTATGCTCAACTATGTGCTTCATACTTTAGTATCCATGACTAAAAGCATCTCCACTCGTCCGAGAGAGAGAAAACGCACCTAGTCTCGTCCTTCAAAATATTTTTTCATCCGGCACGGACGTACGAGACATCCGGCGCCCCAAGCCAACCCCTAATCACGAGGAGCCAACCGGGGCGCCGGCTAATAGATAATGGGCTATTTTTGCGCCACGCGTCCCGTTTTCTCTCTCCATCCACGCATTCTCTATCCTCACTCGGGTTCTCTCCCCTGCTGCCCCGCCGCCTCCCTCTGGTACCGCCGTCTCCCTCTCCCAAGTTGTCCCGTCCTCCTTGTGCGTTCTCGCACGCGTGCACGCATCCACCATAGCAAATGAGCTAGACAGCTCAATCGATCCAATACGTACATGCATGTACTGCTGCAATCGATTTGCCCGCTTTCGTGAACGCTGACGACACCACGCTTCTTGCGCCGCGCCTGCCGACCTGCCTCGTGGACGACACGCTAGGCCGCCGCCGCCTGAGCTCGAGAGCTCGCGGGTGAGTTCGATGTGGCCAACGGTGGCGAGTTCTACGAGGCCGACGGTGGCATCATCCTCGTGTGCAGCCACCTGAACCCTTGGGAGGAGCCCAACGCGTAGGCCAAGTTGTGCCTCTTCTCCATGTCCAGTCGCGCGTCCTCAACCTGTTCGATGAAATGTCCCCTTCCCCCAAAAAAAATATAGTATAGAGGGTATGACTGGGTCTATCCTCTCCCCTATACAGAAGTGGCCCCCCATGCGAGCAAAAAAATACTCCCGCTGGACCTCATATGGGGGAACGAGTGGAGATGCTCTAACAAAGTTGGAGGCCCAACTCTACCCATGTGTCGTGATAAATAAAATGGAGAATTGATCCGAAGGAGTCCTAACAACCGCTCCCAGGTCACTCGCGCGAGGCGACTCCGAGGCGCCCCTTCCGAACCCTAGCTAGTTGGCGTCGCTCCCCGCTTGACCCATTGTTGCCACGCCGGTGGTGGCGACGATCTTCGACTTTCGACGTAGAGCTTGTTGGGAACCCCAAGAGGAAGGTACGATGAATATAGCAGCAAGTTTTCCCTCAGTTATGGAACCAAGGTTTAATCGAACCAGTAGGAGCAAGGAAACACCACAAAGGTGTTACTAGCTGAGCTTTGGCCGGGCGCACTACCGGTGCTAGTAGCAACGTGGAGACCTGCACAACACAACCACAGAACTTTGTCCCCAACTTGCGATGAGGTTGTCAATCTCACCGTGTTTTGCGGAAAACAAAGGATTAAACGTATCAAATGGAAAGAAGTAAAAGTTGTAAAAAGTAAACACAAAGCAGTAAAAGATTATAAATTGTATGTAAAGTAAAGGACCGGGATTCATAGTTCACTAGAGGTGGCTCTCCTTAAGATAGATAACATGCCGGGTGAACAAACTACAACGGGGCAATTGACAAACACCGAGAAAGCAATACATGCATATACTAATCATCTTGACTTCTTTGAGACTTGATTGGGCATTACAACATAATACATAGACCGCCATCCAACTACATCTATGACTAATAATCCACCTTAAGGTTATCATCCGAACCCTCTCCAGTATTAAGTTGCAAGCAACAGATTATTGCTTTACGAACTGTGTGTAAAGTAAACAATACGATTGTTCTATGAACAAAGGATTGTTGTTTTCTCCCTAGTAGCAACAGCACATCTAGTACCTTAGAGATTTCTGTCACTTCCCCAGATTATCAGAGGCATGAACCCACTATCGAGCATAAATACTAACTCTTGGAGTTGCTAGCATCTACTTGGCCAAGATAGCTACTAACAACGGAAATCATGCAAGATCTCAAATAACAAAGACATGATAGAATCAATAATCAATCTAAAATAGCATCTCAATATCCATCGGATCCCCGTAAACACAGCATGTATGGATTACAAATAGATGATCTTGATCATGAACGGAGCTCACAAGATCTAAACATGAAAGCACAAAGAAGGAGAAACCAGCCATCTAGCTACTACATGGATCCGTAGTCCAAGGATGAACTACTCACGCATCACACCGGAGGCTTGCATGGTGATGAAGAAGGCCTCTAGGGTGAATTCCCCTCTCCGGCAGGGTGCCAGGAAGAGCTTCAGATCCCTCCCGATCTAGGTATGGAGATGGCGGACTCTGAGACTCTTCGTGGATTTTTGATCGGTGCTTAGGGTTTTCGTCGAGGGCAACTTATAGGCGGAAGGAGGCCGAGGGGTGTGAGCCACCACACCACCTGGCGCGGCCAGCCTGGCCATGCGGGCCGGTGGTGTGGCCCTGCCCCTCTCGTCTCGCACTTGATCCCTTCCTAAAAATAGGCACTTTGGCTTTTGTCCCGTCAATTCGAGAATATTCATTTCGACTTTCCGGAACCAAAACAATGAAAACAAGCGGCACTGTGGCTCTTGTTAATAGGTTAGTCCAAGAAATCATATGAAAAGTACTCCAAAGTTGAAACAAAACACAGGAAAATGGATAAAACCAAGCATGGAACATTAAAAATTATAGATACATTAGCAATGTATCAACATCCCCAAGCTTAACTCCTGCTCGTCCTCGAATAGGTAAGTGATAAAAAGAAATAATTTTTGAGGTGACATGCACCATCAAAGACTTGATCAAAGTATTTGCAAAACATTCAAGGCTGGGATCATATTACTTCAATCATAACATGAAAGACAAAGTTCTAGCAATAAGCAAAGAAACTATGATGCAACATGAAAAGGCACAAACAAAAGATTCATGAATAACATGCTTTGCAAGACGTTTGTTTGTTTCACATAAAGAAAACATAGCATAAAAGTATTCAGCTTGTCCCTCAATAGAGTAGCAAATATAAATGCATAGGACACCTTCAAAGTTCATAAGACTGACTAGATACAATAGTTTCAAACAAGCAATAACAAGTTATGCATCAATCAACTAGTTTTGGGACAATGCATATAGAACTAAGAATGGCCATGATGGCTCAATGCACGGCGCCCAGAAAAATGCTTGATGGCGGTGCTGATGTAGAGCTCGTTGGGAACCCCAAGAGGAAGGTATGATGAGTACAGCAGCAAGTTTCCCTCAGTTATGAAACCAAGGTTTAATCGAACCAGTAGGAGCAAGAAAACACCTCAAAGGTGTTACTAGCTGAGCTTTAGCGGTATGCGATGCGGTGCTAGTAGCAACATGGAGACCTGCACAACACAACCATAGAACTTTGTCCCCAACTTGCGATGAGGTTGTCAATCTCACCGTGTTTTGCCGAAAACAAAGGATTAAACGTATCGAATGGAAAGAAGTAAAAGTTTGCAGAAAGTAAACACAAAGCAGTAAAAGATTGTAGATTGTATGTAAAGTAAAAGGACCGGGATCCATAGTTCACTAGAGGTGGCTCTCCTTAAGATAGATAACATGCTGGGTGAACAAATTACAGCGAGGAAATTGACAAACACCGAGAAAGCAATACATGCATATACTAATCATCTTGACTCCTTTGAGACTTGATTGGGCAATACAACATAATACATAGACCGCCATCCAACTGCATCTATGACTAATAATCCACCTTCAGGTTATCATCCGAACCCCTCCAAAGATTAAGTTGCAAGCAACAGATTATTGCTTTACGAACTACGTAAGGTAAACAATATGATTGCTCTATGAACAAAGGATTGTTGTTTTTCTCCTAGTAGCAACAGCACATCTAGTACCTTAGAGATTTCTGTCACTTCCCCAGATTACCAGAGGCATGAACCCACTATCGAGCATAAATACTAACTCTTGGAGTTGCTAGCATCTACTTGGCCAAGATAGCTACTAACAACGGAAAGCATGCAAGATCTCAAATAACAAAGACATGATAGAATCAATAATCAATCTGAAATAGCATCTCAATATCCATCGGATCCCCGCAAACACAACATGTATGGATTACAAATAGATGATCTTGATCATGAACGGAGCTCGCAAGATCTAAACATGAAAGCACAAAGGAGGAGAAACTAGTCATCTAGCTACTACATGGATCCGTAGTCCAAGGATGAACTACTCACGCATCACACCGGAGGCTTGCATGGTGATGAAGGAGGCCTCCAGTGTGAATTCCCCTCTCCGGCAGTCTTGGAAGAAAACCAGATCCTCCCGATCTAGGGATGGAGATGACAATGACTCTGAACTCTTTCATGGATTTTTGATCGGGTACCTAGGGTTTTCGTCCGAGGGCAACTTATAGGCGGAAGGAGAGGCCGAGGTCTTTGGGGCGGCAGACCACCCAGCGCTGGCTGCCTGGCCGCTGCCAGTGGTGTGGCCGGCCCCTCCTTCTCTCAGATTCTCACTTGATCCTTAGGAAAAATAGGCACTTTGGCTTTTGTGTCGTCCAATTCCGAAAATATTCATTTTCTGACTTTTCTGGAACCAAAAACAACAGAAAATAGGCAGCTGGCACTGTGGCTCTTGTTAATAGGTTAGTCCAAGAAATCATAATAAAGTACTCCAAAGTTGGAACAAAACACAAGAAGGTGGATAAAACCAAGCATGAAACATCAAAAATTATAGATACATTTTTAATGTATCAACATCCCCAAGCTTAACTCCTGCTCGTCCTCGAGTAGGTAAGTGATAAAAAGAAATAATTTTTGAGGTGACATGCACCATCAAAAACTTGATCAAAGTATTTGCAAAACTCAAAGCTGGGATCAAAGTACTTCAATCATAACATGAAAGACAAAGTTTTAGCAATAAGCAAAGAAACTATGATACAACATGAAAAGGCAGAAACAAAAGATTCATGAATAACAATGCTTTGCAAGACGTTTGTTTGTTTCACATAAAGAAAACATAGCATAAAAGTATTCAGCTTGTCCCTCAATAGAGTAGCAAATATAAATGCATAGGACACCTTCAAAGTTCATAAGAGTGACTAGATACAATAGTTTCAAACAAGCAATAACAAGTTATGCATCAATCAACTAGTCTTGGGACAATGCACATAGAACTAAGGATGGCTATTATGCTCACAAAGTAGTGCATAAAGATAGAAGGTGGAGACTCAATATAATGCTGGAAGAAAGGCCTTTTGTAAAAAGGAAGTAGGGATTCAAGTCTCATAAAGAGCTTCCAAAAATTATGGTACTTATAGCTTTTAGCTCTCATTGTCCCTATCATAAGCATCTTGAAGTGGTTAAGGTTAAAGTGACACAACTAAGAGGATATGCTTGACAAGTTATAAACCGAAATCTCATGCCTCTTACTTACGAAGACCGATCCTCATGCTACTCAACTTCAGTCACGAGTAAGCTCTTGTCATTGTTAGTATATGTGTATCATTAAGAACCGCCAACGGGGTACCCCTTGCACATGATACAGGAGCTTTTCCATAATCAAAATGACAAGGCAAGCAGACAATGAGCATCTCAGCGATCTTTTTATTTGCTATTTGCATAAGCTTTTATTGAGGATGCTTCATAGAATGCTCATTATGGTGATGTTGTAAGTTTCCACCATTATTAGGCATGGCTTAGGCTAGCGGCCCAGACGTTTCTCTAACACACATACAAACTCCATGATCTTACAAGTTCCACTTTTATTTCACCGAGATCCGTAAGCAAAAGAACATGATATCAACGGGGTACAAAGTACAAGTGCAATGTTGAAAGCGTTCCCCATGGTACATGGTTCTGCTAATTTCAACTTATAAAGCGCAAGCATATACGCAACAAAGAAGGACCCAATGGTTCAAGTTTATTAGAGGCAATAAAGTAAGGTGTGCCATCAAGTTCGTGAGAGCTTTAATCACTAGTTTTCTAATAAAAAGTGGAAGGTAAACAAAAGCATGAATATACTTGGAATAGCATAAGCTAGTAGGTAGGTATGGTGGACTCTTTGGAAAAACTTGGTTTAGGGAGTTGGATGCATGATCGGAACTCATACTTAGTTGTGGAGGCTAGCAAAAGACTGGGAGCGACAAACTAAGAGAGCAATAATGGCCATAATCATGCAGAGCGACAAAACATCATTGATCAAAGCATAAAGTGATACTACAAGTTGAAAACTAAAGGATCATAAAGGCTATGGTGACTTGAGATAGTCATAACATGTTGTGAGCATGTGCCAAGTCAACCCAAATAAAGTATCAAAAGAGAATACCACTATACTATGCTTTAATATGCTAAAACAACGCATGATTCATCCAAGGCACATTAAGCAATCTCAATTGTTTATAACAAGTCATGCTACAGCAAAGAATACTAAGCATAAAGCCAAAACAATATCAAGCATGGCATGACGAAGCATAGCCACAGTCAACAACGAGCTCTTTTTACCACATAAGCATGAACTTTCCTACTCTTTTCCAAACCAAACCAAACTATTTGCAAACCAAAGTGTGAAAGAGGGGGTCCAACCAACTTATTCAGAAAACTAAGCAAACCAAGCAAACTAAAAACCAAAACGAAAACGAAAAGGAAGACGCTCCAAGAAAAACACAACTGTGCACGAAACAATAAAAATGAAGCGTTTGGAAGAAACCTGAAATTTTTATTGATGAAGAAGGGGATGCCTTGGGCATCCCCAAGCTTTGACGCTTGTACTTCTTGGATATTTCTTGGGGTGACACGCGTGGCATCCCCAAGCTTGAGCTTTAGTCCATCCTTCATCTCATTACTCATTCCTTCCATACACCTGAAAATTTTCCTTCATACAAAACTTCACACAATCTCATTAGCAACATTAGTGCACTTAAGATAAATAAGTCTTAAGGTTCAGTTCTAACACCAAATAAACTTCCATTATAACACTAGCTATTGTATCACTTCCCTCAAAAAGCTCAATTCCCCAAAAGAACTCAAGAAGGAACTAACAAGAAGCAAATGCAGAAAATGGCAGAAATCTGTCAAAACAGACCAGCAGGTAAAGACGAATTTTTTTGAAGACCTTATGTTGCTCAAATAAAAAAGTGTTGAACTAACTAAAGTTATATAACAACATGTGTAAGAAGCACAAAAAATTACAACTCAATCCGACATACAGAACTCTCTCAGGAATTTTTACGGTGAAGCACAGAAATCTGTTTCGGGACAGCAACTTTCCCAATCATTTCTTCACTCTCATTAGAGGTTACTCTTGGCACAAAAAGCAAATAAAAAGGATAAGGAGAGGTTATTACAGAGGTAATAACTTCCAAGACTCATCTAAAACTCTTGGGTTATCTCCCAACAAGTACTTTTCTTTAACGCCTTTAAGTTAGGCATAAGAACCAAAGAAAGAATCAAGTGTTCTCAAATGAAGAAGCATTAAGACCAAATTTTGTTTTCATAGGAGAAGCAAAAGAAATCTTTTCTCTCTTTTTAGGGAAGTGTTCTATACCTTTCTTGAGTGGGAGTTGATATTTAATGGTGCCTTCTTTCATATCAATGATGGCACCAACAGTTCTAAGAAAAGGTCTTCCCAAAGTAATAGGACAAGAAGCATTGTATTCAACATCCAAAACATAGAAATAAACAGGGACATAGGAATCATTAACCATAATAAGAACATCATTAAGACTCCCCATGAGTTTATTTTTAGCATTAGCATCAAGTGGGACATTCAAATAACAATCTTCAAGAGGAGGCAAATCAAGCATATCATAAATCCTTCTAGGCATAATAGAAACACTACTATCAAGATCACACAAAGCTTTGAAATCAAAGCCATTCACTTTCATATTAATGATGGGTTCCCAACCATATTCTTGCTTTATAGGAATAGAAGCTTTATGTTTCATCTTTTCTTCTTTAATCTTTATGAGAGCATCAGTAATGTGTTTTGTAAAAGCCATGTTCATAGCACTAGCATTAGGACTTTTAGCAAGCTTTTGTAGGAACTTAATAACTTCAGAGATGTTGCAACCATCAAGATCAAAATCAACTTTATCATCTAAAGTAGTAGAACTATTAGTAGCCTCAACACTAGTGGTGGTGATAGTAGAAACACTAATGTTTCTAGCAATTTCATCACCTCTTTCCCACTTAGCATGTAATTCAGCTAATAATCTAACATTTTCATCAATTCTTACTTGTATAGCATTAGTAGCTGCAAAGGGATTCTCATTAGTTCTAGGTTTAGCAGCCATTTTATTAATCAATGAAGATTGAGCTTCAGACAAAGATGATATATTTCTTTCAGCATTAGAGAGTTTCAGTTGTAAACTAGGAATTTCCCTATTTAGACTCTCAAGTTGATGGCTAATGTTCTTCAAAATGATAGATTGTTCCTCCATAGTTTTAGTAAATAGTTTATTTTGCCCATATTGCATTTGCATGAAGTTTTTAGCGGCTCTTTCAACTTCTAAAATTCTTCCTTCACTAGGTAATTCAGATTTACCATTGTTGGGAGGATATGGCTTATAATAGTTGTTACCAAAATTGTTCCTATAAGCATTATTACCATAAGCATTGTTGCCAAAGTTGTTATTTCTTATGAAGTTCACATCAACTTGCTCTTCTTGAGCAACCAAAGAGGCTAAAGGAACATTATTTGGATCAATATGGGCTTTCCCATTAACAAGCATGGATATAATAACATCAATCTTATCACTCAAGGAGGAGGTTTCTTCAACAGAATTTACCTTCTTACCTTGTGGAGCTCTCTCAGTATGCCATTCAGAATAATTAACCATCATATTGTCCAATAGTTTTGTTGCAGCACCCAAAGTGATGGTCATAAAGGTACCTCTAGCAGCTGAATCCAATAGGTTCCTTGAAGAATAGTTCAATCCTGCATAAAAAGTTTGGATGATCATACAAGCAGTCAGTCCATGAGTGGGACAATTCTTTACCAAAGATTTCATTCTTTCCCAAGCTTGAGCAACATGCTCATTATCAAGTTGTTTAAACTTCATTATTTCACTTCTCATGGATATAATCTTAGCAGGAGGATAGTATTTTCCAATAAAAGCATCTTTGCGTTTAGTCCAAGAATCAATACTATTCCTAGTTAAGGAATTCAACCACTCTTTAGCTTTTCCTCTCAAAGAGAAAGGAAACAATTTCAGCTTAATAATATCACCATCTATATCCCTATGCTTTTTCATCTCACAAAGTTCAACACAGTTATTTAGATGGGAAGCAGCATCTTCATTACCAATACCAGAAAATTGTTCTCTCATAACAAGATTGAGCAAAGAAGGTTTTATCTGAAAAAAGTATTTTCAGCCATAGGTGGAGCAATATGAGTGCTCATAAAATCATTGTTGTTGGTGCTAGTGAAGTCACACAACTTGGTGTTTTCAAGAGTAGTCATTTTTTTGGGTTTTCAAATAAGAAAGCAAAACAAGTAAAACTAATTTTTTGTGTTTTTTGAAGAACAAAACAAGCAAACAAAGAAAAAATAAACTAAGCAAAACAAAAACAACAAAGTAAATAGATTGGTTATGAGGGACTCCCCTTGTGAAGATGTCCTTGACTCCCCGGCAACGGTGCCAGAAAAATGCTTGATGGCTCAATGCATGGCGCCCAAAAAAATGCTTGATGGCGATGTTGATGTAGAGCTCGTTGGGAACCCCAAGAGGAAGGTATGATGAGCACATCAGCAAGTTTCCCTCAGTTATGAAACCAAGGTTTAATCGAACCAGTAGGAGCAAGGAAACACCTCAAAGGTGTTACTAGCTGAGCTTTGGCAGGGCGCACTACCGGTGCTAGTAGCAACGTGGAGACCTGCACAACACAACCACAGAACTTTGTCCCCAACTTGCGATGAGGTTGTCAATCTCACCGTGTTTTGCAGAAAACAAAGGATTAAACGTATCGAATGGAAAGAAGTAAAAGTTTGCAGAAAGTAAACACAAAGGCAGTAAACAGTTTATAGATTGAATGTAAAAGACAAGGACCGGGATCCATAGTTCACTAGAGGTGGCTCTCCTTAGATAGATAACATGCTGGGTGAACAAATTACAGCGGGGCAATTGACAAATACCGAGAAAGCAATACATGCATATACTAATCATCTTGACTCCTTTGAGACTTGATTGGGCATTACAACATAATACATGTAATCGCCATCCAACTACATCTATGACTAATAATCCACCTTCAGTTATCATCCAACCCCTCCAAGATTAAGTTGCAAGCAACAGATTATTGCTTCTTAACTGTGTAAAGTAAACAATACGATTGTTCTATGAACAAAGGATTGTTGTTTTCTCCTAGTAGCAACAACACATCTAGTACCTTAGAGATTTCTGTCACTTCCCAGTTACGGAGGCATGAACCCACTATCGAGCATAAATACTAACTCTTGGAGTTGCTAGCATCTACTTGGCCAAGATAGCTACTAACAACGGAAAGCATGCAAGATCTCAAATAACAAAGACATGATAGAATCAATAATCAATCTGAAATAACATCTCAATATCCATCGGATCCCCGCTAACACAACATGTATGAATTACAAAAAGATGATCTTGATCATGAACGGAGCTCACAAGATCTAAACATGAAAGCACAAATGAGGAGAAACCAGCCATCTAGCTACTACATGGATCCATAGTCCAAGGATGAACTACTCACGCATCACACCGGAGGCTTGCATGGTGATGAAGAAAGCCTCCAGGGTGAATTCCCCTCTCCGGCAGGGTGCCGGGAAGAGCTTCAGATCCCTCCCGATCTATGGATGGAGATGACGGCGACTACAGACTCTTTCGTGGATTTTTGATCGGGTACTTAGGGTTTTCGTCCCGAGGGCAATATATAGGCGGAAGGAGAGGCCGAGGGGGTGCTGGGGTCGGCCAGACCACCCCCTGGATCGGGCCAGGCCTGGCCGCGTGGCTAGGTGGTGTGGCCGGCCCCCAGCCCTTCTCCGTCTCGTATTCTGGCACTTGACCCCTTCCAGAAAAATAGGCACTTTGGCTTTTGTCCCGTCCAATTCCGAGAATATTCATTTTCTGACTTTTCTAGAACCAAAAACAACAGAAAACAGGCAGCTGGCACTGTGGCTCTTGTTAATAGGTTAGTCCAAGAAATCATATGAAAAGTACTCCAAAGTGTGGACAAAACACAAGAAAGTGGATAAAAACAAGCATGGTCATCTCCTCATGCTACTCAAGTTTAGTCACCGGTAAGTCTTGTCATCGTAAGTACATGTGTATCATTGAGACCCGCCAACAGGGTACCCCTTGCCCGATGATACGGAAGAATCCCCATATCAAAATGACAAGGCAAACAGACAACGAGCATCTCAGCATTCTTCTTATTTACCATGGGAATATGGTGCTTTTTTCTCTCTTTCCTCTTTTCATAGTATCTCTTTTTTTTCTCTTTTTTCTCAATATAGAACTCTTTTTTTATAAGAAGAATGCTTCATAGAAATCTCATTATGGTTACGCTGCAGGTTTCCACCATGTCAGCATGGATTAGACCAGCGGCCCAGGCGTTTCTCTAACACATATACATAACTCCATGGACTTACAATCTCCCCTTTCATTTCACACCGACGACATCCATATACAAAAAGCATGATATCAACTAGGTACAAGTACCAAGTGCAATGTTGAAAGCGTTCCCCATGAAAGCATGGTTCTGCTAATTCCCAACAAATAAGTGCAAGCATATACAACATAGAGGACACAATGGTTCAAGTTTATTAAAGGCAAGTAAAGTAAAGTGTGCCATCAAGTTCGTGAGAGCTTTAATCACTAGTTTTCTCATAACAAGTGGAAGATAAACAAAAGCATGAATATACTTGGAATAGCATAAGCTAGTAGGTAGGTATGGTGGACTCTTTGGAATAACTTGGTTTAGGGAGTTGGATGCATGAGTGGAACTCATTCTTTGTTGTGGAGGCTAGCAAAAGACTGGGAGCGACAAACTAAGAGAGCAATAATGGCCATAATCATGCAGAGCGACAAAACATCATTGATCAAAGCATAAAGTGATACTACAAGTTGAAAACTAAAGGATCATAAAGGCTATGGTGACTTGAGATAGTCATAACATGGTGTGAGCATGTGCTAAGTCAACCCAAATAAAGCATCAAAGGAGAATACCACTATACTATGCTTTAATATGCTAAAACAACGCATGATTCATCCAATGCACATTAAGCAATCTCAATTGTTTATAACAAGTCATGCTACAGCAAAGAATCCTAAGCATAAAGCCAAAACAATATCAAGCATGGCATGACAAAGCATAGGCCACAGTCAAGAACGAGCTCTTTTTACCACATAAGCATGAGCTTTTCTACTCTTTTCCAAACCAAACCAAACTAATTACAAACCAATGTATGAAAGAGGGGGTCCAACCAACTTATTCAGAAAACTAAGCAAACTAAAAACCAAAACGAAAACAAAAAAGAAGACGCTCCAAGAAAAACACAACTGTGCATGAAACAATAAAAATGAAGCGTTTGGAAGAAACCTGGAATTTTTATTGATGAAGAAGGGGATGCCTTGGGCATCCCCAAGCTTTGTCGCTTGTACTTCTTGGATATTTCTTGGGGTGACACGCGTGGTATCCCCAAGCTTGAGCTTTAGTCCATCCTTCATCTCATTACTCATTCCTTCCATACACCTGAAATTTTTCCTTCATACAAAACTTCACACAATCTCATTAGCTACATTAGTGCACTTAAGATAAATAAGTCTCAAGGTTCAGTTCTAACACCAAATAAACTTCCATTAGAACACTAGCTACTGTAGCACTTCCCTCAAAAAGCTCAATTCTCCAAAGGAACTCAAGAAGGAACTAACAAGAAGCAAATGCGAAAAATGGCAGAAATCTGTCAAAACAGACCAGCAGGTAAAGACGAATTTTTTCGAAGACTTTATGTTGATCAAATCAAAAAGTATTGAACTGACGGAAGTTAGATAACAACCTGGGTCAGAAGCACAAAAAATTACAGCTCAATCCGACGTACAGAGCTCTCTCAGGAATTTTTACGGTGAAGCACAAAAATCTGTTTCGGGACAGCAACTTCCCCAATCATTACTTCACTCTCATTAGAGGTTACTCTTGGCACAAAAAGCAAATAAAAAGGATAAGGAGAGGTTATTACAGAGGTAATAACTTCCAAGACTCATCTAAAACTCTTGGGTTATCTCCCAACAAGTACTTTTTTTAACGCCTTTAAGTTAGGCATAAGAAGCAAAGAAAGAATCAAGTGTTCTCAAATGAAGAAGCATTAAGATCAATACCAGAAATATTTTCAACAAGGAAAGTTATATCATCCAAATAAGTTCTAGAGGAACCTCTCTCAATGCTCATGGGTTCACTATTCTCATCAAAAGGGTTTGCAGGAACAATCCAATCAATATTATTTTCTATGGCATCATGTATTGCTACTAGTTTGAAGGGTATTGGTATCCCCCATTAGGTTCGGTTTTGTCCATCTTTTCTCGTGTACCAACAACATCTACACATGAGCCTAGCATATTGAAACGTTCAAAGACTTTTCTAGCTTCTTTGGCAACATCATAGAACTCCTTAAACAAAGTTTCTAGAATAAAATCCCTCTTTTCAGGTTCTTCAATTTTTTTAAGCTTAAGAAACATTACTTGCATTAAGGGGTTGAGGTTAACAAACCTAGCTTCTAACATGTGAATTAAAGAAGCTGCAGCAATCTCATAGTTTGGAGCAAGTTCTACAAGGGATCTATCCTCAGTATCTTCATGCTTACTAACATGATTAAAGAATTCTTCAATGTTATCTTTCCCAATTATAGAACCACTACCAATTGGAAGGTCTTTCAGGGTGAATGTAGGGTTCAACATGGTGAGCTAAGGGAGAGGTGACTACTAAAGGAGACTTAATTTTTTGTGTTTTTCAAATAAGAAAGCAAAACCAGTAAAACTATTTTTTTGTGTGTTTTTTTGAAGAACAAAACAAGCAAACAAAGCAAAAAGAAAACTAAGCAAAACAAAAACAACAAAGTAAAGAGATTGGTTATGAGGGACTCCCCTTGTGAAGATGTCCTTGACTCCCCGGCAACGGCGCTAGAAAATCTTGATGCGCTCGACTTTCGACGTAGAGCTCGTTGGGAACCCCAAGAGGAAGGTACGATGAATATAGCAGCAAGTTTTCCCTCAGTTATGAAACCAAGGTTTAATCGAACCAGTAGGAGCAAGGAAACACCCCAAAGGTGTTACTAATGAAGCTTTGGCGGGTATGCAGCACGTGCTAGTAGCAACGTGGAGACCTGCACAACACAACCACAGAACTTTGTCCCCAACTTGCGATGAGGTTGTCAATCTCACCGTATTTTGCGGAAAACAAAGGATTAAATGTATCAAATGGAAAGAAGTAAAAGTTTGCAAAAAGTAAACACAAAGCAGTAAAAGATTGTAGATTGTATGTAAAGTAAAGGACCGAGACCCATAGTTCACTAGAGGTGGCTCTCCTTAAGATAGATAACATGTTGGGTGAACAAATTACAACGGGGCAATTGACAAACACCGAGAAAGCAATACATGCATATACTAATCATCTTGACTCCTTTGAGACTTGATTGGGCATTAAAACATAATACATAGACCGCCATCCAACTGCATCTATGACTAATAATCCACCTTTAGGTTATCATCTGAACCCCCTCCAGTATTAAGTTGCAAGCAACAGATTATTGCTTTACGAACTGCGTGTAAAGTAAACAATACGATTGTTTTATGAACAAAGGATTGTTGTTTTCTCCCTAATAGCAACAACACATCTAGTACCTTAGAGATTTCTGTCACTTCCCCAGATTACCAGAGGCATGAACCCACTATCGAGCATAAATACTAGCTCTTGGAGTTGCTAGCATCTACTTGGCCAAGATAGCTACTAACAACGGAAAGCATGAAAGATCTCAAATAACAAAGACATGATAGAATCAATAATCAATCTGAAATAGCATCTCAATATCCATCGGATCCTTGCAAACACAACATGTATGGATTACAAATAGATGATCTTGATCATGAATGGAGCTCACAAGATCTAAACATGAAAGCACAAAGGAGGAGAAACCAGCCATCTAACTACTACATGGATCCATAGTCCAAGGATGAACTACTCACGCATCACACCAGAGGCTTGCATGGTGATGAAGAAGGCCTCTAGGGTGAATTCCCCTCTCCGGCAGGGTACCGGGAAGAGCTTCAGATCCCTCCCGATCTAGGGATGGAGATGACAAGTACATGAACTCTTCGTGAATTTTTGATCGGGTACTTAGGGTTTTCATCCCGAGGGCAACTTATAGGCGGAAGGAGAGGCCGAGGGGGTGCCGGGAGCCACCACACCACCCCCTGGCGCGGGCCAGGCCTGGCCGCGCAGCCAGGTGGTGTGGACGGCCCCTGGCCCCTCTCCGTCTCGTATTCTGGCACTTGATCCCTTTCGGAAAAATATGCACTTTGGCTTTTGTCCCGTCCAATTCCGAGAATATTCATTTTCTGACTTTCCTGGAACCAAAAACAGCAGAAAATAGGCAGCTAGCACTGTGGCTCTTGTTAATAGGTTAGTCCAAGAAATCATATGAAAAGTACTCCAAAGTTGGAACAAAACACAGGAAAGTGGATAAAACCAAGCATGGAACATCAAAAATTATAGATACATTGCAATGTATCAGCCACGTCTAGGTTGCCGAAGGCGACGGGCACCAAGGGGCAGTGTCGGTGGATCGGCGGACGGTGGCGCTCGCCCTAGCGCGTTTTCCTATGGCTTGGAAGGGAGACGCGAAGGAGAAGATGGGGCGATGGGACAGACTTGGAAGTGGTGTGGTGGTTGCTTTAGGCGGCGACGCTGCATCTCGGTCTCTCTCTAACCGATCCGGGGGTTCAAGCATGGCTTCGAAAGGGCCAAAGGCTTACCCAATCGTTCCATTCGCTAAAAGCCGGCCAGTGGTGCGGGGACTACTGGATCGGCCTGAATAATGGTGGCGGTCCTAGGGGTCCTTCCGCACGAAGACGAAGATCTATTGGCTGCCTGTCCTCGATGATCGGGTCTAGAGCGGCGAGTTCCGAAAGGCTTCGCTAGTGAACTCCCATGGATGTCTATGCCTGGAGATTGCTAGATCAGATTGAATTCGGTTGGGAGTACCTGAAGGGAATATGCCCGAGAGGCAATAATAAAGTGGTTATTATCTTATTCCATGTTTATGATAAATGTTTATTTTTCATGCTATAATTGTATTAATTGGAAACATTAATACAAGTGTGTTTAATGAACAAAATACAAAGTTCCTAGTAATGCCTCTCATATAAACTAGCCCGTTGATTAACAAGATGATCAAGGTTTCCCGATCATGGACATTGGATGTTGTTAATAACGAGGTCACTACATTGGTGGAATGATGTGATGAACATTCATCCGAAGTATAGCATTACGATCAAAGTCATTATGTTTATATTGCTATAACATCATATAAAGTAATCTTAGTCCTTAGACCATGAGATCATGATAATTGCTAACACCAGAAGAGTATCTTGATAACATCAAACGTCACACCGTAACAGAGTGACTATAAAGGTGGGTTCAGTGCTACGAAGGTGTTATGTTGAGGCTCATGGATCAAGAGTGGGATTTGTCCATCCCGATGACGGATAGATATAATCTGGACCCTCTCAGTGATATCACATTGAAATAGCTTGCAAGCAAGTGATGTGATCACTAGAATGTTATATCATGGGAACAAGAAAAGAGTGCATGTCGATAACGAGATCAAACTAGGTATTTGGATACCGATGATCGAATCTCGGACATGTAATATATCACGAGACAAAGGGATTTAGTTACTAGCGTTAAAGGTTCTCACGATCACAGAAGTCATCGTTGAATGTGTAGGAGTCAGTATGGATCTCCAGGTCCCGCTTCTGATTATTGATCTGAGAGGGGTCTCGATCATGTCTGCATTATTCGCGAACCGTAGGGTGACACACTTAAGGTATACCGACACCATTTGGAGCAAATATGTTTCAGATAAAGATTTAAGAAAGCGCTGGAATTATTTCAATAGACACCAAAACAGTTTCAAGTGAAATTGCTGAAATTGGTTCTGCATGTAATATTGAAATGTTGCAGGGGGTTTTATATGAATGTTTGTTAATTAAAGTAATTAACAAAATTCTGAATAAAATTAATAAAAGAGTTTTATTAAATGAGAGAGCATTAAATTTGGAGAAATTTAATGCATTTAAAGTAGAGACTTTAAAAGAGAGTGTGAAGGGGCAAATTTTTGTGGAGGGAGTTACCACCACATGAATGAGGAGGTGAAGGGTCACCCCTTGAGGCGCCGGCCATGGGGAGGGGTACCCTCCCCTCCTCCTATAAAAGCCCCCCCTCTCACACCTTCACACTCACACCTCCTCGTGATGGATCTCTCTCCCCTCTAGTATTATTCCCCCATGGTCTCGAATTAGCGAGATGCATGTTCCCGGTGGCTTTATCTGGAAAGGAGTTGCTGCATCTGTTGCTTTGCTGGAGCGAGGGATGGAGGTTGTCGGGGTACCAGACATGTGTGCGATCACGGATGCACCGCTGCTTTGCGGTGCTGGACTTGGTGGTGCAGGACTTGCTGGAGCTGGATCTGAAGGACGTGCTGGAGCCGGACCTGCTGGACTTCATCACGATCTTGAGATCGGCAAGTGTACGACTACACCATCCACGAGTTCCATCTTGTTAACAAAGCTTTGTTGTCTTCGAGGGTAAGTTCTTCATGGATGTATATCCACCCGTTGCTTGTATCTAGTAGATAGATCTTGGCGTATAGTTCCCATCGTAGGAATTTTTTTGTTTTCTATGCTGCGAACCCCAACAGTGGTATCAGAGCCAGGTCTATGCGTAGGTGATTTGCACGTGTAGTACACATATGTTTATATGTGGGCGATGATGATCATGTTATTGTATCTTTTATGTATTTTGGATATTGGTGGCATAGTGGGATGAAGCGGCCCGGACCAACCTTACATGTCATCGTACATGAGACCGGTTCCACTACTGACATGCAACTTGTTTTGCATAAGTGCCTGGTGAGTGTCTATCTCTCCTACTATAGTCAATATCTGATTTACAACGAGTTGCTAATAACTTGGTTATCCTCGTTGTGGTTCATGTTCGTAGGTAAGACCGGTTCTATCTCCGAAAGTCCTAAGCCACGTAAAACTTGCAATTGATAAATTAGAGGCATCTAGTTTAGATCGTTGCTGGGCTAGTGTCTTGATATGGTATTGTTGTAAGTAGATGTATGATAGATACTCTTACAACACACTCAAGGTTTAAGTTCCATAGACCTTGGCCTTACACACAAAGAATGATAGAGATCATACCACGATGCATATGATGGTGATCAAATGCATGGACCATATCATTCCACTTTACACATATGATGTTCACATCTTATATTGCTTATTTGGCGTTTTAGTAGCATTATAAGATGATCCCTCATTTAAATATCAAGATAAAAATGTGTTCTTCCTTAAGTATGCACCGTTGTATGGATCGTGTTTCGAGACATCACGTGATGATCGGGTGTACTTGACTCTATGCTTTCATAAAACGGGTGTAAGAAAGTTTTACACACGCAAATACTAAGGTTCTTACTTGGAGAGCCTAGCATGTACAGACATGGCCTCGGAACACGGACCGAAAGGTTAAGCATGAGTCATATAGTTGATATGATGCCCATATTGATGCTCGCCTTTGAAGCTACACCGACTCACGTGATGATCGGACTTGGTGTAGTGGATTTGGTTCATGTAATCACCAAAAAGGCACGAGGGATGTCGTTTTTGAGTGGGAGTTCATTTCTAATTTGGATTAGTCGAACTCAATTTGTCATAAACTAAATCAAAGTGAATTTGCATAATTTGTTGTAGTCATTGGCGTCTGTTCACTACCTTATTCTTAGTTTTAATTGAGATAATGGAACTACAGAATTCTGGATATTTACTTTACGAACTAGTATCGTATTGTTTTGAATGTCAATTTAAAGTTTATAAGTCCTATTGCAAACTTTCAGCAAACTCTATTTACTCCATGATGTTTAATAAGTAGTATTAAATCAAGACTAAGAATTCCAATGTTAGTATCTAAAGTATCATGTTTGCCTCCATGATTATTGATATTCAAAAGTTGTTTTAATATCAAGATTATATAGGAGCTGGAAATTGTTTCAGAAACCATCATGTGTGAAAGATATTGTGATATCTGAAACAATGTTTTTGGTTGCATTATGATAGAGTATAATTTAGCAAAATACATGTTCTCATATTGTATGAGAATTTGTGAAGGATGGAGATGCTAAGCATCCGAATCTCCCAAAAAGGTTTTGGGAACTAACATTATACTCGCGATTCTTCCTTACAGGCTATAGTAGCTTGATCATGAAAGTTGTCATGATAACGATGAATAGAAGATGTAAGTAAAATGTTTACTACACTAATAGATTACTAAAGAATGGATTTTTGAAAGAACACCAAACATTTGATGATGGTGATCCACTTCAAAGTGAAAGTCCAAAGGTATTAGTATTTGACTATATACACTTTGTACTATGTGTCATGTGAATGACACCACTATTGATGTTGATAGATTCTTTTAAAAGGAAAAGGAATTGTTGAAAGAGAATCTATAAAATATTTGGCAGAAAAGAAAATTTGGAGATGTCCAGCTTAGGTATATAGAAGATATACATGTTATGGCTGTATTCTTTGCTTGTTAAAGAATGTGGTTCTTAGGTATTGGATACCGGTATTGGATACCGTATTGGTTGGTATGAAGTGTCATACAGGAAAATGCAATTCATGAACTGCAATGGCCTAAGTAACTAGCAAGAGAATAAGTGATGATGATCATCAAAAACAAATAAAGTGTTATTGTGCTTTTCATTGACGTCAAACCTAGTCTTCAAGATTTGTTTTAATAATTTTTATTTTGTTCCGGTATTACGAGAACAATGGTTGTTCACATAATTATATTATTCCATAAAGGATGGATGAACTTTTACAAGTCTAGTTGGAGAAATTACATCCATAAACATTATTGCTAAAATGTCGCAAGACAAATGATTAAAAGATCACTTATGAAGTGACATCGCTGTTTTAAATTATATTGGAAAGAAAACATGAAGAAACTCCATGTTGATGGAATTTTTGGAGTCTTTGATTTTGATGAATTGACGCTTGTGAAACTTTCCTCAAGATAATTGAAACTCCGTCCATAGGCCAAAGAGGAACGGATGACTAATTTATTGGATATTATGCATGTTGATGTATATAGTCCATTATGTGTAGCCATATGCGATGGATCTTTTTGCCTCATATGCTTTCTCCAGAAATTTAAGTGAATATATCTATATATTTACTTAATAAGGAAGAAGTATGAAACATTTGAAAATTGTTCAAAGACTTTCAAGATGAAGTGAAAAATCATTGTAACAAGAAAATAAAAGAGTTTACGATTTGATCATAAAGGAAGATATTTGAGTTACATGTTTAGCAAAACACCTAAGATTTGAGGAATTGTTCCATGATTTGTGTTTTCCGGTAAACCATAGAAGTATGGCATATTTGAGAGATGAAATCAAACCATGTTTGACATGGTAAGATCAAATGTGTCATTTATAAAACTGTCATTATGTTTTAAGGATTAAAGCTTTAGAGACTACCACTTTTACACTGAAAAGAGCACCATCGTGATCCGTTGAAATGACACCATATAAGTTATGGTTTAGGATAAAACCCGAATTGTCTTTTCTTAAATTTTGGTATGCTATGCATAAGTAAAATGTTTACAACCAAAGTCGGATAAGCACGTCTTTGTAGGTTATCCCAAAGAATTTGTTGGGAATTTCTCCATAGCACCGAGGACAAAACAGTTTGTTACTTGGAACGTCAAGTTTCTTGAGAAGGATTTTTTCGCGAAAAGTTAAGTGGGAGGACAATAGAACTTGGATAAGGTTGTTGAACCTTAGCTATATGTGCTAAGTAGCGCCTCGCCGGAAAGTGTCCCGGTGGCGGCCACAATGCTCATGGTTCCCGTGATTACAAAGGTTGTGATCTCGGAGATTAGAGTTCCTATTGAACCGTGTGGGTCGGTAAGAATCAAATAGTGTGATTTGATAAGCAAGTCGTTATTGTTTTGACAATGATGAACCGACTACATGCAAAGAAGCGATGATGGGCCCTGACTCCATAAAATGACTAGAAGTCATAGAATCCATGATAGTATCCATACACGAGAAATCAAGTTTCTAAACTTGGAAGACCCTCCGGAAAGGCATGAAGCCTATCGGTCGTGTTTGGATCTATAAAGAAATAGACATGGATGTTTAACATATATGAAACAGTCGACATGTCGTAAAGAAGTTTACGACAATGTTCAAGGAGTTGACTATGACAATATTTGATCTTTCATAGCGATATTTAGTCTTGACGGATTAATGTAGCAACCACTACATATAATTTGATGTATGGTAGTTAAACAAATAAAACAATGTTCTTCTAATAGAATGGTTACCTAGGACGTGTACAAGACACGGTCCGAAGGGTTTTGTTAATTCAAAGGGTGCTAAAAGGACATGCACACTTCAATAGTTGAAGTAAGCATAGCGGAGTTGGAATCTTCACCATGATGAAACTGTTAAAAGAGTTTAAATTCATCAGAGATGATGAAGATGCTCGCATTTGCAAGAAATTAAGTGGGAGCACTGAGACATATTTCTAATACATTATGTAGAGGACATATTGTTGATTGGAAATGATGTATCTTGTATTGACACAAGTTAAGAATTTCATTAAAATAAGATTTCGATTAAAGACTTGGGCAAAACCGGAATATTTGGCCTCAATATCTATATGGATAGATTGAGGCGCTAATATGGTTGTGCCAGACATACATATATGAGATATTGAAAGGGTTCAATATGGAAACAACAAGAAAGGTTCTTGCTGCATGGAAAGGATTGTATCAAGATTCAAGTGTTTCAACACTTGGTGAGTAAAATCACATGAAGATTTTGATCGATTATACCGTGATATGTATATATCCAGAATGTCCTATGCTCTAAATGTTATGAGCACATACCAGAATGATTCATAAGATGATCATTGGACAATAGTAAAGATATTCTTATGAGCTTTGGAAGAACTAAGAATATATCATGTATAAGTGACAAATAGTTAAAGGTAGTTCATTGTAAAGTGTTACATTGATACTAGTTTTGTCACAAGATACAAATTAAATTTATCTCAATTTAGACTATGGGTGGCACAATGTAATGGAAAGGATGTTCCATGATGGATTTGGATAAGTTCCAAAGTTGAAACATTGTGACGGATACTACAACAAAAGGCTAAATATATGACTGCTATAGTAGCAGCAAAGGAGGGCATTTGTGTTAAGAAGTTTGTTATCAAACTAGGTGTGGTTCAAAGTGGGCTAATACTATGAATATATATTGTATGACAATAATATAAACATATTTTAACCCGAACAAACTAAAGGTCTCACCAAAGGACCAAATTTATACAATGCCATCTCATTTGAGAATGAGTGATGCGTAGAGACGCAAAGACATGCAAATAGACACAGACCTGAAACTGTCAGATCCAGAGATTATGTTAACCACTAGCAATAGCGTATATGCAACACCAGAAAGCCATAGGTGTTCAATACGCAAAGTTTTTCAAACTAGATTATTGACTCTAGTGCAAGTGGGAGACTGAAGGGAATATGCCTGAGAGGCAATAATAAAGTGGTTATTATCTTATTCCATGTTTATGATAAATGTTTATTTTTCATGCTATAATTGTATTAATTGGAAACATTAATACATGTGTGTTTAATGAACAAAATACAAAGTTCCTAGTAATGCCTCTCATATAAACTAGCTCGTTGATTAACAAGATGATCAAGGTTTCCTGATCATGGACATTGGATGTTGTTAATAACGAGGTCACAACATTGGTGGAATGATGTGATGAACATTCATCCGAAGTATAGCATTACTATCAAAGTCATTATGTTTATATTTCTATAACATCATACGACGTAATCTTAGTCCTTAGACCATGAGATCATGTTAATTGCTAACACTAGAAGAGTATCTTGATAACATCAAACGTTACACCGTAACAGAGTGACTATAAAGGTGGGTTCAGTGCTACGAAGGTGTTATGTTGAGGCTCATGGATCAAGAGTGGGATTTTTCCATCCCGATGACGGATAGATATACTCTGGGCCCTCTCGGTGATATCACATTGAAATAGCTTGCAAGCAAGTGATGTGATCACTAGAATGTTATATCACGGGAATGAGAAAAGAGTGCATGTCGGTAATGAGATTAAACTAGGTATTTGGATACCGATGATCGAATCTCGGACATGTAATATATCACGAGACAAAGGGATTTAGTTACTAGCGTTAAAGGTTCTCACGATCACAGAAGTCATCGTTGAATGTGTAGGAGTCAGTATGGATCTCCAGGCCCCGCTTCTGATTATTGATCTGAGAGGGGTCTCGATCATGTCTGCATTATTCGCGAACCGTAGGGTGACACACTTAAGGGATACCGACACCATCTGGAGCAAATATGTTTTAGATAAAGATTTAAGAAAGCGCTGGAATTATTTCAATAGACACCGAAACTGTTTCGGGTGAAATTGCTGAAATTGGTTCTGCATGTAATATTGAAATGTTTGCAGGGGGTTTTATGTGAATGTTTGTTAATTAAAGTAATTAACAAAATTCTGAATAAAATTAATAAAAGAGTTTTATTAAATGAGAGAGCATTAAATTTGGAGAAATTTAATGCATTTAAAGTAGAGACTTTAAAAGAGAATGTGAAGAGGCAAATTTATGTGGAGGGAGTTACCACCACATGAATGAGGAGGTGAAGGGTCACCCCTTGAGGTGCCGGCCATGGAAAGAGGTACCCTCCCCTCCTCCTATAAAAGGCCCCCCTCGCACACCTTCACACTCACACCTCCTTGTGAAGGATCTCTCTCCCCCTCTAGTATTATTCCCCCATTGTCTCGGATTAGCGAGATGCATGTTCCTGGTGGCTTTATCTGGAAAGGAGTTACTGCTTCTGCTGCTTTGCTGGAGCGAGGGACGGAGGTTGTCGGGGTACCGGATGTGTGTGCGATCACGGATGCACCGCTGCTTTGCGGTGCTGGACTTGGTGGTGCTGGACTTGCTGGAGCTGGATCTGAAGGACGTGCTGGAGCCGGACCTGCTGGACTTCATCATGATCTTGAGATCGGCAAGTGTACGACTACATCATCCACGAGTTCCATCTCGTTAACAAAGCTTTGTTGTCTTCGAGGGTAAGTTCTCCATGGATGTATATCCACCCGTTGCTTGTATCTAGTAGATAGATCTTGGCGTATAGTTCCCATCGTAGAATTTTTTTGTTTTCTATGCTGCGAACCCCAACAATACCCATGTTTGTTCTGGTCGTTTAGTTTCAGCGAGAGAAATGCAATGCTTTGATATCTGTTACCATCATGTGTCAAGTCATCGACGATTAATGGCTCCCAAGTGCAGGAGATCAATTGTAGTACTTTCAATAAAGAAAGGTTGTTGAACCCACGAGGAGATGAAGGTATTGGTTAGCAAATTTGACAAAGGAAATAATAGTAAATGCAGTAGATTTGGTGTTTTGGGTTTCTAGTTTTGCAAGAATATAAAATGCTGAAAGTAAATAGCAATAAGTAAATGCTCTCAATGAGAGAAAGCCCAATCCTCTATGCAGCAAGAGGACAAGCTCAAACGTGTGTGTGAACTTATATCTGACAAGCGTTCCCAAGGGCGACATGGATTTACTTAGCATAAAGATTTCTACACAATATGGTGAATATGTTATCAAGTTTTATTCCCTTAGGGCGGAGCCTAATTAGGTCCAGCCATAGGTATGGACTAAATACACCACTTATGATGGGTCCTAGATCCATTAACATGAACATATAGGAATCATTAAGACATACATGTCCCACCATAGCAATAGGTTCATTGGTCCCCGACATATAATCCCTCCAATGCAACTTAAAGAACTGGAAAATGGTTTCTGTCAATTCCGTGCCTTCCAACCCCTATCACTGCATCAAAGTATTCTCCTATGAGCCCATGTAGGTGAAGTAATATGCAGTCGATGTTCGCATAAAACCATCATAGAACAATATAAAAGATAGAAAACTAGACCACATACTCATTGCATATTATATGGAAATCATAGCCAATTCATCCTATACCCTCAAAAACATGGGGATCTACTCACAAGTGCCAAACATGACATGGACCAGTAGCATATGGATTACAACACAATCTGAAAATATAATATCTCCACCAAATAAAGAGAAGAGGTCAATCACAAACATGTAAATAGCCCTTAAAACAATATCCGGGGTTCAACCAATCACAAACTACGAGGGGAACGAGATGGATCTTGGAGATGGTGATGGTGATGATGATGGTGCTGATGGAGATGTTGAAGGAGAGGCCTCCCCTACGCCTAGGAGGAGTGGTGATGATGATGGCGTTGATTTCCCCCTCACCGGAGGCTCCGATGCGGCAGGATCTGCCCTCTCCCAGAGTAGGAGAGGACTTTCGCCTCCTTCGCCGCCTTTGTAAATCGTGGGAAAAATGTGGTGTAGGTTTTCTGGCGATACGAAGGCGTCTATAAAAAGAAGGTGCCGAGACGACGTTCAAGGGCCGAAAGAGCCCATGTGGCATGCCTAGGGGGGTGGGCGTGCCACCTGCCCTCTTTCGGGCCTCGTGGATCACCTGGATTCATTCTTTGGTCCAAGTTGGTTCTCCTGGTGAAAAACTTATCAGGTGTTTTTCCTACGATTTATTAACGTTCAGAAGGTCCTGAAACAACAAAAACATGAAAAAGGAGGTTTTCTGCCTCCTAGAAATTAAATACTAATGAAAGGAACTTTGTAGGAAAGTCCCGTAAATCATCTAAATATGCATAAATAATAAAGGATCAAGGTAAATATGATTCTAAATAGTGCATAAAGGTCCTAAAAATGATGATGCAAAATGCAAGTATCAACGATCCATGGTGAAGTCAGATGCGGAGAATGGCAGAAAACCTGGAACATTAGGGAAGCGATGGTGATTTGAGTCTTTGTGATAACGAGGAACTGGTTGCGTGACCTATGACTCGCAGCAACGACTGTTTGTGGGGGCGACAACATAGGAGGAGTTCCCAGTCTTACCTTGTAGGGTGAAAATCCAATGTATGTATTTAATTGGTTGTGCCTGGCAATGGCCTTGTTGAAGGCATTGTTTTTCGAGTGATGACTTTCTCTAGGGTGAAAACCTATGATCTTTGATCGGGCGATGATGGCGATTGTGCACTGTTTCCTTCTTTAAGGTGTCGCTATTGGAGTGGTTGGACTACTGAGATTGTTCTGGTAGTGTTAGTGTCGTTGCTTCGAGGAATCGTTCTCTGTGGTAGGACTTTTTTTTAGTAATTCTTCTTATTTTTTTGGGTTTTGTGCATCCGTAAGGCCAATTAGGACATCCATTGTTGTAGAGCCTGGGTGTAATTGGTATCTCATGATATTAATATATACTGTTTTCCAAAAAAAATGTGTCGTGATAAAGACACCGAGTAAGATAGATAAGCCTGGATTTTATATTCATAATCTGCATAGTGATATGGACATCTTTTTATCTTTAACATAAATTGGTGGTGGCGATGTCTCTTCATCGAAATAAGCCCCCTCCCCTCCCCTCCCTCCGCTCTGACTCTGATGGTGCGGGCTCGTTTCAAAGGAGGACAACATGGAGGGTTCGGTTTGTCGCTCTTTATTGGTTCTGGTGGATTGCTCGGGAGCTGCTGGCCATTTGACGCTTTGTATGCATGCAGTGGGGGCGGCGGTCCTTCAAATGAAACTAGGACTCGGGAGGGGCCGTTGTGGTGTGTTCATGTATGCAGCAAGAAAATTTGGGTGTCTTCTTCGGTTACGTTCGGCCTAACCTTCGTTGGTGGTCTCCGATTAGGAAAAAAGAAGCATGAGGCATGTTGTGTTAGTGAAGCCTTTGATCTAGTCTTCAGAGGTGAATGGCTATTGCAGCTCGTAAAGATATTGGGTAATGGTGGTTCTCTTATTCCTAGGCTGAAGGTTTTGTACATGTACTACATATTGGTGGAGGCAGTTGTATCCTCTCGGCATATGTTCGTCTTTGTTTCCCGAATACGTTTGTATTTGGGCTCATGTTTGTACGTTCTCCTTTTACATAACAATATAGACATAAGACATGTACGCTAGAGATTTTCTTTAGAGAACTATTAAGGGACATTGAAGAAAAATCGGCATTGTGTCATGCTAAGGACCAACAAGAGTGCACATGATAGAAACATGATTTTTAAAAGGTGTGGAACACTTCTGCGGTAACATTGGAAGAATAACCAATACACTGGAACGAACTTTCCTTAAAATGCTGCTAAACTATTCGTATGCACCCAAATAATGTAAGATGCAATTTTGTGGAGATTACATAGAACGACCGGTTAGGTGATATGCGCGCATCCTATTCATCACAGATTCACGGTCCCTCTTCTTTGCTGAAGCATTCTTTCTCATTTGGTCACCGCAAAGACATTTTTGTATCTACGAGGGCTCTCTATGGTACCAGGTTAAGAAGGATTCAGGACAACTAGATAAAAGATCAAGTGTCAGATGTGCATGCCCAGACTTATCTGCGGCACACCGTTTGCTCATGCACTACGGGTATTTAGGTTATCTGTGGCGCATATTTTGCACGTGCACCACATGTAAATTACCTGTGGCGCACCATCCTTTCCATGCGCCACTAGGTACCAATCCATGGATAGTCAAATTTTTATTAGTGACATATGCAATACTGATAGGTTGCAAACGTATCTTTAATTTTTGATGTTTCATGTTTGGTTTTATCTACTTTCTTATGTTTTATCCACACTTTGGAGTACTTTTCATATGATTTCTTAGAATAACCTATTACCAAGAACCACAGTGCCAGCTGCCTATTTTCTGCTGTTTTTGGTTCTAGGAAAGTCAGAAAATGAATATTCTCGAAATTGGACGGGACAAAAACCAAAGTTAGTTTTTCACCGAGGAACACCAGGAGCCAGAATACGAGACGGAGAGGGGCTGGGGCCCAGCCACACCACCTGGCCGCGCGGGCTAGGCCTGGCCGCGCCAGGGGATGGTATGACTGCCCCAGGCACCCCTCGGCCTTCCTCTTCGCCTATAAGTTGTCTCCTGACCTAAAAACCCTAGAGGGTTCGACGTTTTTCCAGAAAGAGTTCCGCTCCGCCGCCACTACCAGTTTGTGATTTGAAACCGAAACTCCGTTACGGCACCTGCCGGCGGGAATTGGAGGAGATCATCGCCATCACCATCACCATCGCTTCTCCATCGACCATCCATGTTTCCCCCATCTATGAGTGAGTAACCCCCCGCTGTAGGCTATGAGGATGGTAGGGATTGGATGAGATCGTTCATGTAATGGCATCAGATTGTCAGGGCATGGTGCCTAGTATCTTCTATTAGTGCGTTTTGACTTTGTTGCGACTTGTTATGCTTAATGCTTGTCACTAGGGCCCGAGTGCCATGATTTCAGATCTGAACATGTTATTGATTTATTATGATAGTATTGTTTATGGTCTTACCTGCAAGTTGTATACATACGTTGTTGTCTGGAACCAAAGGCCCCGAAGTGACAGAAATCAGGATAACCGGAGGGATTGGCTTTGATGTGAGGATCACATGTGTTCACGGAGTGTTAATACTTTGCTCCGATGCTCTATTAAAAAGAGCACCTTAATTGCCAGCAGTTTCCTTGAGGCCCCGCTATAAACGGGCTGGCAGGACAAAAGATGTTGTGCAAGTTCTCATTGCGAGCACGTATGACTATATATGGAACACATGCCTATGATTATCTAGTAATTGGATGCTTTATCTTATTTATCTGCAATTTCCCTATGTTTTGAGTGCCATGTGAATTGTCTTGTCCATGCAACACCCGTCCATCCATCCCTGTGCCTACCGCGCTCTAATCCTACTGTTTGCTGCAATTCTTACTACTGTCTTTACTTTACTACTGCTATTACTTTACTATTGCTACTACAAAACTATTGTTACTGATAAACTACTGTGAGCAAGATTATTTCCGGGTGTAGGCTAATTGACAACTCAGTTGTTAAGGCTTATAAATATTCTTTGGCTCCCCTTGTGTCGAATCAATAAAATGGGTTTCACTTCCCTCGAAAATACTGCGATACACCCCCTATACTTGTGGGTCATCAAGACTATTTTCTAGCGCCATTGCCGAGGAGCATAGCTTTATTTATCAAGTTCACTTGGAATCACTATTGTTCAAGCTTAGTTTATTTCCGTCTTGTTTGCTTGTTTCTTTATCAAAAATACAAAAAAATTAGTTTCTACTCTAGTTGTTATTTTCGTTGGTCTGTTATTGTCTTGCTTTATCATGCTTTCTATCAATGGTTGGTTTCTTTGAAACTGAATCTTATTGTCAAGGTGGGTTCATGGAAGAACAAAAATATTATTATAAGGAACATCGCTTGTCACAAAAAGGGAAACACTTATGGGAACAAATTGATAAATTGTATACCATTTCTATAAACGTGTTCTCTACTTATAATATTACTTATTGCTTTGATAAATCTTGTTGCTGTAGGAGGTACAAACACCTCTATTTTCAATGTGAGTATAATAATGATGTTACCATATCTTCTTATGTTAAGAGAAATTATGACTTTTATGATGTGGAACAAATTGAGGAATTTATTGCTTGGAAGGGTGCATTTGAACTTGCTAGTTTGCTTGAAAATATTGATGATTCAACTTATAAATATGAGGTTTATGATGTACTTAAATTTTGCTTTGATAATTACAAGGAAGAAAATAGCTATATTCTTGAATATATTAATAGATGCTTTGCACAAATAGAAGAGACTAATGCCTTGCAGGATCTTATGGAAGAAGAAATTGATGAACCTGAAAGCTTATTAGATGAAAAAGAGGAGGAGAGTGATGAAAAAAAGGAGGAAGAATGGATTAGCTACCCATGCCTACCTTCTAATGAGAGTAACTCTTTATCCCTTACATTATTTGATTGTTCCCCATGCTTACCAAAGGAGGATGAATGTTATGCTCATGTTATCTGTGATAATCCTTTATTTGTGCCTAACATTGAGATGCATGGTACTAAAGAGTTTTGCTTAGAAATTGTTTATGATAAAGCTCTAGACGATGGTCCTATATTGAATGATCAGTCATCTTGTTATAGAATTGTTAAAAGTGGGTTTGAAGGTTTTAATCCCACTATTTTTGAGCTTGATAAAAATTATATTTTTGTAGAACATGAAAAGCGTGCTTTATGTGATAGTTATATTGTTGAGTTTATTCATGAAGCTACTTAAAATTATTATGAGAGAGGAAAATATGGTTGTAGAAGTTTTCATGGTATTGAAACACCTCTCTATGTGCTAAAAGTTTTGAAGTTACTCTTGTTTTATCTTCCTATGCCTGTCACTTTGTTCTTTGCGAATTTATTTGCATACAAGATTCCTATGCATAGGAAGTGGGTTAGACTTAAATGTGTTTTGAATTTCCTTCTTTATGCTCTATTTTACTTCAATTCATATTTCTTATGTGAGCATCCTCTCAAACTATCATGCCTAACTTAAAGGCGTTAAAGAAAAGTACTTATTAGGAGATAACCCAAAAGTTTTAGATGAGTCTTGGAAGAGTAATAACCGCTCCTTATCCTTTTTATTTGCTTTTTGTGCCAAGAGTAACCTCTAATGAGCGAGAAGTAATGGTTGGGAAAGTTGCTGTCCCGAAACAGATTTCTGTGCTTCACCGTAAACATTCGTGTAAAATCTCCATACGTCCTTTTGAGGTGTGAATTTTTGTGCTGCTGCCCCAGGTTGTTATCTAACTTTCGTTAGTTCAACACTTTTCGATTTGAGCAACAGAAAGTCTTCGAAAAAATTCATCTTTACCTGCTGGTTTGTTTTGACAGATTTCTGCCTTTATTTGCATTTGCTTCTTGTTGGTTCCTTTTTTAGTTCTTTTGGGGAATTGAGCTTTTTGAGGGAAGTGCTACAATAGCTTGTGTTTTAATGGAAGCTTTATTGGTGTTGGAACTGAACCTAAAGACCTATTATCTTGAGTGCACTAATATTGCTAATAAAGATTGTGTGAAGTTTTGTATGAAGGAAAAATTTCAGGTGTATGGAAGGAATGAGTAATGAGATGAAGGATGGACTAAAGCTCAAGCTTGGGGATGCCACGCTGATGACCCACAAGTATAGGGGGTGTATTGTAGTATTTTCGAGGGAAGTGAAACCCAATTTATTGATTCAACACAAGGGGAGCCAAAGAATATTTATAAGCCTTAACAACTGAGTTGTCAATTCAGCTGCACCTGGAAACAATCTTGCTCACAGCAGTTTATCAGCAACGGTTTTGTAGTAGGAATAGCAAAGTAACAGCAGTAGTAAAGTAGAGACAGCAATAACAATAGCAGTAAACAGTGGGATTCGAGTGCGGTAGGCATAGGAATGGATGGACGGGCGTTGCATGGACAAGACAATTCACATAGCAATCAGAACATAGGGCAATTGCAGATAAATAAGATAAAGCATCCAAGTACTACACAATCCTAGGCATGTCTCCCATATATAGTCATACGTGCTCGCAATGAGAACTTGCACAACATCTTTTGTCCTGCCAGCCCGTTTGTAGCGGGGCCTCAAGGGAACTACTAGCAATTAAGGTGCTTCTTTTAATAGAGCGCCGGAGCAAAGCATTAACACTCCGTGAACACATGTGATCCTCACATCAAAGACATTCCCTCCGGTTATCCCGATTTACATCGCCGGGGCCATTGGTTACAGACAACAACGTGTGTATACAACTTGCAGATAAGACCAAAAACAATACTATCATAATGAATCAATAACATGTTCAGATCTGAAATCATGGCACTCGGGCCCTAGTGACAAGCATTAAGCACAAGTCGCAAAAAAGTCATAAAGCACTAATAAAAGACACTAGGTACCATGCCCTAACAATCTGATGCCATTACATGAACGATCTCATCCAATCCCTACCATCCCCATAGCCTATAGCGGGGGATTACTCACTCATAGATGGGGGAAACATGGATGGTCGATGGAGAAGCGATGGTGATGATGATGGCGATGATCTCCTCCAATTCCGTCCCGTGCGAATGGAGTTTCGGTCTTTGTTCGTGGAATCTGGTGGTGGCGGTGGGCGGAACTCCTTACGGAAAAGCCAAACCCAAAGTTTTTAGGTCGAAAGGCTCCTTATAGGCGAAGAGGGAGACCTAGGGGGTGCCTGGGGGGCCCACACCACCCTCTAGCGGCTGGCACGGCAGCTAGCAGTGGTGTGGCCACCCCAGCTCTTCTACATCCCATATTCTAGCTCACAGGTCTTGGTGAAATAGGATTTTTGCATATTTTCCGTGATTTTCACGATAGTTGGTTTTCTGCACAAAAGTAGACACCAAGGCAATTTCTTTAAGCGATTAATCGATCCGTTAGTTGTATCCAAATCACACAAGTATAGAGGAGAAACAATAGCAAAAGTGTTCGAGAAAGTAGATACGTTTTGGACGTATCAACTTCCCCCAAGCTTAGCTTATTGCTTGTCCTCAAGCAATTCAGTTGAAAACTGAGTGTGATAAAAGAACTTTCACGAACACATTTGCTTCATATGATGTAAATATTGTCAGCAATGTGATCAACTACTTAGACAGTTCATAATAAAGAGTATGCAACTAAGTTTACTTAATAGGCATTGCAAGCTATGAAGAGATTCCAACTCAAAAATAATAAGTAGCATGAAGCATAAACATAAGCAACATTATAGTGCTCATAAAAAGGTATGATAGAGTGGTATCTCGCTTGACTTTGATTATGAATATCAAGGCACCTCTGAGGTTCAAGTGATGACTAGAAGTAAAGATATCAAAGATACAAGCATCAAAGTCATAACAAAAATAATCAAGTAATGGGACAAGCACAAAGAATGACAACTATGCTCTCAAGAAGGTGCTCAGAGAATGTATGGAGACTCAACAAGAAAATGTTTTAAATAATTTGACAGCCTTACAAATGCTAAAAGTATGGTACTGATGGCTCAATGCACGGTGCCCAGAAAAATGCTTGATGGCGGTGTTGATGTAGAGATCATTGGGAACCCCAAGAGGAAGGTATGATGAGCACAGCAGCAAGTTTCCCTCAGTTATGAAACCAAGGTTTAATCGAACCAGTAGGAGCAAGGAAACACCCCAAAGGTGTTACTAGCTGAGCTTTGGCAGGGCGCACTACCGGTGCTAGTAGCAACGTGGAGACCTGCACAACACAACCACAGAGCTTTGTCCCCAACTTGCGATGAGGTTGTCAATCTCACCGTGTTTTGCAGAAAACAAAGGATTAAACGTATCGAATGGAAAGAAGTAAAAGTTTGCAGAAAGTAAACACAAAGCAGTAAACAGTTTATAGATTGAATGTAAAGACAAGGACCGGATCCATAGTTCACTAGAGGTGGCTCTCCTTAGATAGATAACATCTGGGTGAACAAATTACAGAGGGCAATTGACAAACACCGAGAAAGCAATACATGCATATACTAATCATCTTGACTCCTTTGAGACTTGATTGGGCATTACAACATAATACATAGACCGCCATCCAACTGCATCTATGACTAATAATCCACCTTCAGGTTATCATCCAAACCCCCTCTAGTATTAAGTTGCAAGCAACAGATTATTGCTTCTGAACTGCGTGTAAAGTAAACAATACGATTGTTCTATGAACAAAGGATTGTTGTTTTCTCCCTAGTAGCAACAATACATCTATTACCTTAGAGATTTCTGTCACTTTCCCAGATTACCAGAGGCATGAACCCACTATCGAGCATAAATACTAACTCTTGGAGTTGCTAGCATCTACTTGGCCAAGATAGCTATTAACAACAGAAAGGATGCAAGATCTCAAATAACAAAGACATGATAGAATCAATAATCAATCTGAAATAGCATCTCAATATCCATCGGATCCCCGCAAACACAACATGTATGAATTACAAAAAGATGATCTTGATCATGAACGGAGCTCACAAGATCTAAACATGAAAGCACAAAGGAGGAGAAACCAGGCATCTAGCTACTACATGGATCCGTAGTCCAAGGATGAACTACTCACACATCACACCGGAGGCTTGCATGGTGATGAAGAAAGCCTCCAGGGTGAATTCCCCTCTCCGGCAGGGTGTTGGGAAGAGCTTCAGATCCCTCCCGATCTAGGGATGGAGATGACAGTGACTGAGACTCTTCGTGGATTTTTGATCGGGTACTTAGGGTTTTCGTCCCGAGGGCAATATATAGGCGGAAGGAGAGGCCGAGGGGTTGCCGGGAGCCACCACACCACCCCCTAGCGCGGGCCAGGCCTGGTCATGCGGCCAGGTGGTGTGGCTGGCCCCTGGCCCCTCTCCGTCTCGTATTCTGGCACTTGATCCCTTCCGGAAAAATAGGCACTTTGGCTTTTGTCCCGTCCAATTCCGAGAATATTCATTTCGACTTTCACGGAACCAAAAACAGCAGAAAAGCAGGCAATGGCCTGTGGCTCTTGTTAATAGGTTAGTCCAAGAAATCATATGAAAAGTACTCCAAAGTTGGAACAAAACACAAGAAAGTGGATAAAACCAAGCATGGAACATCAAAAATTATAGATACATTTGCAATGTATCAACATCCCCAAGCTTAACTCCTGCTCGTCCTCGAGTAGGTAAGTTATAAAAAGAAATAATTTTTGAGGTGACATGCACCATCAAAGACTTGATCAAAGTATTTGCAAACACTCAAAGCTGGGATCATAGTACTTCAATCATAACATGAAAGACAAACTTCTAGCAATAAGCAAAGAAACTATGATGCAACATGAAAAGGCACAAACAAAAGAATCATGCATAACATGCTTTGCAAGATGTTTGTTTGTTTCACATAAAGAAAACATAGCATAATAGTATTCAGCTTGTCCCTCAATAGAGTAGCAAACATAAATGCATAAGACACCTTCAAAGTTCATAAGAGTGACTAGATACAATAGTTTAAAACAAGCAATATCAAGTTATGCATCAATCAACTAGTCTTGGGACAATGCACATAGAACTAAGAATGGCCACTATGCTCCCAAAGTAGGTGCATAAAGATAGAAGGTGGAGACTCAATGTAATGGTGGAAGAAAAGCCTTTTGTAAAAGGAAGTAGGGATTCAAGTCTCATAAAGAGCTTCCAAAAATTATGTTACTTATAGCTTTCAGCTCTCATTGCCCCTATCATAAGCATCTTGAAGTGATTAAGGTTAAAGTGACACAACTAAGAGGATATGCTTGACAAGTTATAAACCGAAATCTCATGCCCCTTACTTACGAAGACCGATCCTCATGCTACTCAACTTCAGTCACGAGTAAGATCTTGTCATTGTAAGTACATGTGTATCATTAAGAACCGCCAACGGGGTACCCCTTGCACATGATACAGGAGCTTTCCCATAATCAAAATGACAAGGCAAGCAGACAATGAGCATCTCAGCGATCTTTTTATTTGCTATTTGCATAGGTTTTTATTGAGGATGCTTCATAGAGTGCTCATTATGGTGATGCTGCAAGTTTCCACCATCATTAGGCATGGCTTAGGCTAGCGTCCCAAGCGTTTCTCTAACACACATACAAACTCCATGATCTTACAAGTTCCACTTTTATTTCACACCGCCGGGATCCGTAAGCAAAAGAACATGATATCAATGGGGTACAAAGTACAAGTGCAATGTTGAAAGCGTTCCCCGTGGTACATGGTTCTGCTAATTTCAACTTATAAAGCGCAAGCATATACGCAACAAAGAAGGACCCAATGGTTCAAGTTTATTAGAGGCAAAAAAGTAAAGTGTGCCATCAAGTTCGTGAGAGCTTTAATCACTAGTTTTCTCATAACAAGTGGAAGGTAAACAAAAACATGAATATACTTGGAATAGCATAAGCTAGTAGGTAGGTATGGTGGACTATTTGGAAAAACTTGGTTTAGGGAGTTGGATGCATGAGCGGAACTCATACTTGGTGGTGGAGGCTAGCAAAAGACTGGGAGCGACAAACTAAGAGAGCAATAATGGCCATAATCATGCAGAGCGACAAAACATCATTGATCAAAGCATAAAGTGATACTACATGTTGAAAACTAAAGGATCATAAATGCTATGGTGACTTGGGATAGTCATAACATGGTGTGAGCATGTGCCAAGTCAACCCAAATAAAGCATCAAAGGAGAGTACCACTATACTATGCTTTAATATGCTAAAACAACGCATGATTCATCCAAGGCACATTAAGCAATCTCAATTGTTTATAACAAGTCATGCTACAACAAAGAATACTAAGCATAAAGCAAAAACAATATCAAGCATGGCATGACAAAGCATAGCCACAGTCAAGAACGAGCTCTTTTTACCACATAAGCATGAACTTTCCTACTCTTTTCCAAACCAAACCAAACTATTTGCAAACCAATGTATGAAAGAGGGGGTCCAACCAGATTATTTAGAAAACTAAGCAAACCAAGCAAACTAAAAACCAAAATGAAAACAAAAAGAAGACGCTCCAAGAAAAACACAACTGTGCATGAAACAATAAAAATGAAGCGTTTGGAAGAAACCTGGAATTTTTATTGATGAAGAAGGGGATGCCTTGGGCATCCCCAAGCTTTGACGCTTGTACTTCTTGGATATTTCTTGGGGTAACACGCGTGGCATACCCAAGCTTGAGCTTTAGTCCATCCTTCATCTCATTACTCATTCCTTTCATACACCTGAAAATTTTCCTTCATACAAAACTTCACACAATCTCATTAGCAACATTTGTGCACTTAAGATAAATAAGTCTCAAGGTTCAGTTCTAACACCAAATAAACTTCCATTAGAACACTAGCTACTGTAGCACTTCCTTCAGAAAGCTCAATTCCCCAAAAGAACTCAAAAAGGAACCCACAAGAAGCAAATGCAGAAAATGGCAGAAATCTGTCAAAACAGACCAGAAGGTAAAGACGATTTTTTTAGAAGACCTTCTGTTGCTCAAATCAAAAAGTGTTGAACTACCGAAAGTTAGATAACAACCTGGGGCATAATCACAAAAAATGACAGCTAAATCAGACATACAGAGCTCTCTCAGTAATGTTTACAGTGAAGCACAAAAATCTGTTTCGGGACAGCAACTTTCCCAATCATTACTTCACTCTCATTAGAGGTTACTCTTGGCACAAAAAGCAAATAAAAAGGATAAGGAGAGGTTATTACTGAAGTAATAACTTCCAAGACTCATCTAAAACTCTTGGGTTATCTCCCAACAAGTACTTTTCTTTAACACCTTTAAGTTAGGCATGAAAATTTGAGAAGATGCTCTCATAGGAAATATGAATTGAAGTAAAAGAGAGCATCAAGAAGCAAATTCAAAACACATTTAAGTCTAACCCACTTGCTATGCATAGGAATCTTGTATTCAAATAAATTCACAAAGAGCAAAGTGACAGGCATAGGAAGATAAAACAAAAGTAACTTCAAAACTTTCAGCACATAGAGAGGTGTTTCATTACCATAAAAACTTCTACAACCATATTTTCCTCTCTCATAATAATTTTCAGTAGCCTCATGAATAAACTCACCAATATAACTATCACATAAGGCATGATTTTCATGATCTACAAGCACTAGAGCTTTATTATAAACATTTTCAAAAGAATCCTCGGGAACATAACATTCACCTTCCTTTGATAAGCATGGGGGACAATCAAATAATGTAAGGGATAAAGATTTACTCTCATTAGAAGGTAGGCATGGGTAGATCCATTCTTCCTCCTTTTGTCCATCACTCTCCTCCTCTTTTTCATCTACTGAGCTTTTAGGTTCAACAATTTCTTCTTCCATGGAGGTTCTAGCAGGCGGTGGTTCACCTATTACCTTAGCAGTCATAATACTGTTCCCAAATAGGAAACTGAGTGAGCTATCCATAATGAAATAGTGATTGGAGCAGAGCTAGTCATAAAGGCAACTTAAGGAAGGAACTAATTTTTTTGTGTTTTTGAAATAAGAAAGCAAACAAGGCAAAAATAAAACTAAGCAAAACAAAAACAACAAAGTAAAGAGATTGGTTATGAGGGACTCCCCTTGTGAAGATCTCCTTGACTCCCCGGCAACGGCGCCAGAAAAATGCTTGATGGTTCAATGCACGGCGCCTAGAAAAATGCTTGATGACGGTGTTGATGTAGAGCTCGTTGGGAACCCTAAGAGGAAGGTATGATGAGCACAACAGCAAGTTTCCCTCAGTTATGAAACCAAGGTTTAATCGAACCAGTAGGAGCAAGGAAACACCTCAAAGGTGTTACTAGCTGAGCTTTGGCAGGGCGCACTACCGGTGCCAGTAACAACGTGGAGACCTGCACAATACAACCACAGAACTTTGTCCCCAACTTGCGATGAGGTTATCAATCTCACCGTGTTTTGCAGAAAACAAAGGATTAAACGTATCGAATGGAAAGAAGTAAAAGTTTGCAGAAAGTAAACACAAAGGCAGTAAACAGTTTATAGATTGAATGTAAAAGACAAGGACCGGGATCCATAGTTCACTAGAGGTGGCTCTCCTTAGATAGATAACATGCTGGGTGAACAAATTACAGCGGGGCAATTGACAAATACCGAGAAAGCAATACATGCATATACTAATCATCTTGACTCCTTTGAGACTTGATTGGGCATTACAACATAATACATAGACCGCCATCCAACTACATCTATGACTAATAATCCACCTTCAGGTTATCATCCGAACCCCTCCAGATTAAGTTGCAACAGATTATTGCTTTACGAACTGCGTGTAAGGTAAACAATATGATTGCTCTATGAACAAAGGATTGTTGTTTTCTCCCTAGTAGCAACAGCACATCTAGTACCTTAGAGATTTCTGTCACTTCCCTAGATTACCAGAGGCATGAACCCACTATCGAGCATAAATACTAACTCTTGGAGTTGCTAGCATCTACTTGGCCAAGATAGCTACTAACAACGGAAAGCATGCAAGATCTCAAATAACGAAGACATGATAGAATCAATAATCAATCTGAAATAGAATCTCAATATCCATCGGATCCCTACAAACACAACATGTATGGATTACAAATAGATGATCTTGATCATGAACGGAGCTCGCAAGATCTAAACATGAAAGCACAAAGGAGGAGAAACTAGCCATCTAGCTACTACATGGATCCGTAGTCCAAGGATGAACTACTCACGCATCACACCGGAGGCTTGCATGGTGATGAAGGAGGCCTCCAGGGTGAATTCCCCTCTCCGTGCAGTGCGGGAAGAGCCAGACCCTCGATCTAGGGATGGAGATGACAGCGACTACGACTCTTCGTGGATTTTGATCGGGTACTTAGGGTTTTCGTTCGAGGCAATATATAGGCGGAGAGGAGAGGGTGCAGGAGCCAACACCACCCTGGCGGGACAGGCCCGGCCAGCGGCAGGTGGTGTGGCCCCAGCCCCTCTCCGTCTCATATTCTGGCACTTGATCCCTTCCGGAAAAATAGGCACTTTGGCTTTTGTCCCGTCCAATTCCGACAATATTCATTTTGTGACTTTCCTGGAACCAAAAATAGCAGAAAACAGGCAGCTGGCACTGTGGCTCTTGTTAATAGGTTAGTCCCAGAAATCATATGAAAAGTACTCCAAAGTTGGAACAAAACACAAGAAAGTGGATAAAACCAAGCATGGAACATCAAAAATTATAGATACATTTGCAATGTATCAGGTACTCATTAGCATTGAGCTCTCATTGCCCCTATCATAACCATCTTTAATGTGGTTAAGGTGAAAGTGAGGTCCAATCTGAGTTATATGCTTAATAGACTATAAACTGAAAATCCCAAGTCCCTTGAGTACGAGGGCCGCTCCTCATGCTACTCAACTTTAGTTACCGGTAAGTTATTGTCATCGTAAGTATGTGCGTATCATAGAGAACCACCAACGAGGTACCCCTTGCCCGATGATACGGAAGAATCCCCATATCAAAATGACAAGGCAAGCAGAGGATGAGTATCTCAGCAATCTTCTTATTTACCATGGGAAAATGGTGCTTTTTTATCTCTTTCCTCTTTTCATAAATCTCTTTTTTTTTCTTTTTCTCAATAGCTCTCTCTCTTTTTTATAAGAAGAATGCTTCATAGATATCATTATGGTTACACTGCAGGTTTCCACCATGTCAGCATGGATTAGACCAGCGGCCCAAGCGTTTCTCTAACACACATACATAACTCCATGGACTTACAAGCTCCCCTTTTATTTCACAAGCGACATCCATAAACAAAAGAGCAAGGTATCAACTGGGTATATATTTACAAGTGTTGAAAGCGTTCCCCGTGATATGCAGTTCGCTAATCTGACCTATAATTAGCAAGCATATAACTTTCATGGAGAGTTCACAATGGTTCAGGTTTATTAAGTGCAGGAAATAAAGTGTGCCATCAAGTTTGTGAGAGCTTTACTAACTAACTTTTTTCATAACAAGCAAACATTTTATTCGGAAGAAAACAAGGCATATTGAATATGCACGAAAGTAGCAAATGATCCTAATAGGTAGGTATGGTGGACACTTTGGCAATAATTGGTTTAAGGGAGTTGGAAACATGAGTAAAATACTCAGTGGATGTGAAGGCTAGCAATAGTAAGGGAGCGACAAACGAGAGAGCAATAGCTGTCATTATCATGCTTGCAACAGAACAGGACTACTCATGGCATGAAAGTGATTCAAGATCCTCAAGGCAAAATAATTCATCAAGGCTTAACTGATTATTACAGTCATGTGCATGCGTGAGCATGTGCCAAGTCAGTTCAAATGAAACATTCAGAGGAGGATACCACGGTGTCATACCAATTTATGAATAGAGCAATGCAAGCAAACATTCATAAGACATGCTACAAACTATTAGCGAGCTGGAGCTAATCATAAGAAAGGAAGAACTACTAAGCATCCAAAGAAAACATACACTATACATGAACGGACTAAGCATGCCCACAGTGATTAGTATATGTACAAAAATGAAAACAAATAAAGTTCGTTACCAGCCTCTTACCATGCCTCAAGTTGTCATTAATCCTCATTACTGCTCTTCACTTGTGTGGCTTGAATAATAATATGAAACCAATATTCCACTAAGGACTGCTGAACCCTGTAGCAAACTCACAAAACCAAAGAAGAACGACAAATATTTTTGGTGTTTTCGATTTTTAAACAAGAACCAAAAGGGAAAAACAAGCAAAGCAAAATCTTTTTGGGTTTTTCGAATAGTTCAAACAAAGCAAAAAGGGAAAAACAAACCAAGGCAAAAAGAAGAAGCAAACCAAAGAGAAACAACAGAAATATTTTTGGTTTATTTGTGTTTTAGAAAGCAAAAGCAAAGAAGAACGAAAACTAAAAAGAGAACAAAAACATGAATATACAAAGTACCGACACAACATGATATGAAGATGAGTGCGGTGTCGGCGTACCTCCCCCCAAGCTTAGGCTTTTGGCCTAAGTGGGTATCAATCCCAACCCGACCAGGATGAAGTGTCACCGTAGTACGACGAAGAGGTACCCTCGTCCTGGTGCGAGCTCGAGTACGTCCCTCCGTAATGCGCGGAGCAATCATAGGAGGGCACATCCTCCTGGTGCTGCTCGTGGAAACCCAGCAAGCGGAGCTGCTCGTCCACCTCCTCCTTGGAGCGCGACCACGGTCTCCTATGAACACTAAACAAAGAAGGTTATGGCAAAAGGATCTCCCTTTCATCCCCGTCAGTGTAAAGCATCCTATATACTAGACTGTTCAAATCAGAAGTAGCAGTGACAAAGTGATGAGTTTTCGTAGCAACAAGGTCAAGCCTCTGTGGTGCCACAATAGTATCATTGGGATCCACTAAAAGACCTAATGCATTGACTATACGTGAGGCAATGATGCCCCCATAGATAGGCCCCCTAGCAGCTAGGCGGCGAGCAATAAGCGAGCCAAGATTATCAGAAGTATCATTGTTAAGCGCAGCAGCAAGGAAGGCTAAATGATAGTTGGAGATATTACTTGTGTTCTCCCTACCCAGTACACTAGTAGCAAGATAATATGCAAAGTATCTAAGAGCGGGGAGTTGGATATTTCTTATCTTTCCGCGTAGCGCCACGCAGTCATCATCATTGGTCACCCCTCGGTAAAACTCCAACAAATTAGCGGGTCGCCCTTGAATTTTCTTCACGGTCCCTGTCATGCGTACACCTACAATACTACAAAATCTCTCCAAAGGCATGGTGAAGGGCAGATTATAGATTTTAAAAGAGACAGTCGACTGATAGGATGTGTTATTAAACATGAAGCTCTCAACAAAAGTTTTGGTGAGCATAGCGTATTGCGCACTCTCATCTTGCATATATGAGGTCAAACCAACCCTCTCAATCAGTAGCAAGAAATCATCAAGAATACCTTTAGCTTGTAAGAAAGTAAAACAAGGAAAAGAGGATGGGCGAGCATCCCCATCATCCCTTCCATTACCAATACGAGTTGCAATGAGATCTTCGTTGTATGATGGCCTAACCTGAGAGGTTGATCTTGAGGGCCTCAACCTCCTAGGTGCATCACTCTCAAAAATCTCTCCAAAAGTATGGTTGTTCATGCTTGATATTCTAAAATTTAAACACCTATTAAACAAGTGATTGCAAAGTAAATATAATGAAGGATTCTACTCATAGGGACTTGTAAGAGGCCTAAACATGCATCAAAACTATATCTCTAAGCATCAAACAAGCTTACAAGCTCTCATAACCTGTCACCTATAGCAGCAAAATACTCCATAAATAATCCACCAAACACAAATCTACTTGGACAAGGGGAGGAGTCACATACCAGGGAACAATTGCTCCAAATTTCAGCAAGAAAGATGGGCTAAGGAAGGAGATCGAAAAAATCGAGAGCAAGCACAGCAAGAATGCGATTTTGAGCAATGAACTGGAGCTTGCTTGGGAGAGAGAATAAAGTGGCAAATGAGAGAGTTAGTGGGGGTCCAGGGGTGGCCCACACCAGGGCATGGCGCCACCTAATGTCTACACACTTCTATTCTTGTAGACAGTTGTTGGGCCTCCAAGTGCAGAGGTTTGTAGAACAGCAACAAGTTTTCCCTTAAGTGGATCACCCAAGGTTTATCGAACTTAGGGAGGAAGTGGTTAAAGGTATCCCCTCTCAAGCAACCCTGCAATCAAGATACAAGAAGTCTCTTGTGTCCCCAACACACCCAATACACTTGTCAGGTGTATAGGTGCACTAGTTCGGCGAAGAGATAGTGAAATACAAGTGGTATAGATAATTATAAGTGGTAACGGTGATAGAGAATAGCTTGGTGGTGTGGAAAAGACTAAAGGCAAACTGAAATAAAGATGTAAGCAAGCAAACATGTAACAGATCTAGTAGCAAATGGTGTATCAATGCTTAGAAACAAGGCCTAGGGATCATACTTTCACTAGTGAACACTCTCATATAAATATCTTCTCTTTACAATACTACTCTTAACTACTCTCCGGTTGAACACTCTAATTGATGGTAGGGCTATAACAGCACACCTCAAAGTAAGTCTTTCCCATCTAGAAAACCCCACACTGTCACCTTGAGCACTAGATAGGTCCAACAAACACCACAATTTCATAAAGACATCCAACTCCAAATATAACTCATAACAAGTATTTGTAATCTCTAGCCTAAGTGCCACCATGGTGTGCACGCTGTCACTTTCACACACATGGAGAGAGCAGAGATCTATTAAAGCACTTGAGTAGCAATGTAGATCTACTTGATTACAAAGCTCATGATCTCAATAAGATCATGCATAGAGAGAGAGATGAACACATAGCTACCGGTAGAACCCTTAGCCCCGAGAGAGAACTACTCCCTCCTCATCATGGGAATCAGCAATGGTGATGGAGATCACCAGAATATCGAACCATGAACGACGAAAGGCATGAGAGAAATATTGGCTAGTAATTGTGAAGCCCCAATTCTTGACTGAAAGGGACACTAAAGGCCTCTGCCCTCCCTCTCCATCTATCCAAGAGATGGAAGGGCAGATCTTTTTTTTTGGCTTTTTTCATCTTTTCATCAAAGGTGGAGATCGATGGAGATGGCTCCGAGGGCACTTCCCTGTCCCGGCAGGGTGCCGGAACAGAGACTTTCTGTCCCCCGAATCTCCCCTTCGGTGGCGGCGGCACTATGGAACTTTTCATGGATTTCTGATTGATTCTTTAGGGTTTTGGTATCGGGAGGCTTCTTATAGGCGAAGAGGCAAGGTCGGTGGCCAGCCAGGGGCCCCACACCATGCCCTGGCGCGGCCTAGGGTTTCCCGCGCCAAGGGGGGTGTGGCTATCCTGTGGCCCCTCTCCGACTCTCCTTATGGCTCCGTGAGTCTTCCGGGAAAATAGTAACTTTGGCTTTTGTCCCGTCCAATTCCGAGAATATTCATTTTCTGACTTCCTGGAACCAAAAACAGCAGAAAACAGGCAACTGGCATTGTGGCATCTTGTTAATAGGTTAGTCCAAGAAATCATATGAAAATTACTCCAAAGTTGGGAAAAAACACAAGAAAGTAGATAAAACCAAGCATGGAACATCAAAAATTATAGATACATTTACAATGTATCACCACCCAGGGCTGGCCGTGCCACCAGGTGGTGTGCCTACCTGGTGGGTCCCCCTGGTACCTCCCAGGTACTCCTCTGCCCCTTTTTTCACGTAAAAATTTAATATGAATTTTCTGGAATTTTTCGAGACACTTTATTTTTGGGAATTTTTCAGAGATAGAAGAATGATTTTTCTGACAGACAGATTTTTTTTTCTTTTGGAAACATGATGCAAGGACAAAACAAGGCTAGAACTACAGAAGTTCTAAGACACTCTAACATGCAAGCAACTAACAACAAAGAAAACTAAACAAAAACAAAAACTAAAATGCAAAGGATAGAAATAAACGGAGATAATCATAATGAAAACATTGTTTTGTTCAATGAAATCCTTTTGTTAACAAGGTTGATCAGGTCTTGCTACCAAAAAAATTCCATATGAGACAAAACTTTGTATTCCACTAATGATTATGTTACCTCAACCTTGATAGCAATGGTCCCAATCATAATAGTTTCAAATTTTTCTCTTGATATGGGACAATATATTTCTCCAACTTGAATGCCCTCAACATGTTCAATTGAATTCAAACCATAAGTCCTTTCAATCTTCTTGGGGAAATAGATAGTATGTTCCTTGTCATTAACATTGAAAGTCACCTTTCCTTGATTACAATTAATAACAGCTCCTGTAGTATTAAGAAAAGGTCTCCCAAGAATAATAGACATATTATCATATTTAGGCATTTCAAGCACAACAAAATTAGTTAATATCAAGCAATTATGAGCCACTTGAACAGGTACATCCTCACATATACCCACAGGAATACTGGTGGATTTATCAGCCATTTGCAAAGATATATCAGTTGGTATTAATTTTTCAAGTTGAAGCCTCTTATATAGAGAGAAAGGCATAACACTAACTCCAGCTCCCAAATCACACAAAGCAGTTCTAACATAACTGTTCTTAATAGAGCAAGGGATAGTTGGAATCCCTGGGTCTCCAAGTTTCTTAGGAACCTTACCACTGAAGGAATAATTAGCAAGCAAAGTAGAGATTTCTTTATTAGGGATCTTCCTTTTATTCGAGACAATATCCTTCATATACTTTGAGTAAGGAGGCAATTTAATAGCATTAGTCAAAGGAATTTGCAGGAATAAAGGTTTCATCCACTCACAAAACTTATTATAGTGTTCATCTTCCTTTGACTTGTGTTTCTTATCAGGGAAAGGCATAGGTTTTTGGACCCAAGGTTCTCTTTCACTACCATGTTTCTTAGCAATAAAATCTTCTTTAGTGTATTATTATTCTTAGTGTGGTTTTCAGGTTCTTCTTCAACTTTCTCTTCATTAGGAGCTTCATTTTCTTCATTAACACTTTCAGTTTCAGCATCAGAGATAGATATACTATTAGGATCTAAAGCAGGTTCAGAGGGTTCTACAATAGTTTTATGTTTATTTTTTCCTTTTCTTACGAGTAGAACCACTACTTTTAGCTTGTTGAGAATCCTGCTGAATTCTTTTGGGATGCCCCACAGGATATAGAGGATCTTGGGTAGCAGCTCCACTTCTAGTTCTAATTTCATAAGCATGTTTTTCTTTAGCAGCATTAACTAGCAAGTCGTTTTGCACTTTAACGAGTTGATCTATTTGAGTTTGAACCATTTGAAAGTGTTTAACAATCATTTTAACATCATTAGAGGTTCTTTCCACAATATCTTTCAACTCAACAATAGCTGTAGTGTTTTCCATTAGATGATTTTGCACCATTTTATTAAAGTTATCTTGCTTAACAATAAAGATATCGAATTCTTCTAAGCATTGATCAGGAAGTTTAGAGTAAGGGATATGACCTTCATCAAAGTGTTGGAGAGAGTGTACCTCAATAGTGGATGAGTAGGGAATAGGCTTACATAATTCTTCTATAGGAGGTAAATTCTTGACATCTGCAGCTTTAATTCCCTTCTCCTTAAGACATTTCTTAGCTTCCTTCATCACTTCATCATTTAATTCAATAACTCCCCTCTTCTTTGATGTCGGAATAGGCACAGGATTAATTGGTTCAGGTACAATTACTTCAGGTATAGCTTGTTTAGGAGGAGTCCAATCTTCATAATTCTTACTTATTTTAGCCATTAATTCCTCAGCTTCCTTAGGAGTCCTATTCCTGAAAACACAATCAGCACAACTATCTAGATATGTCCTAGATTCCTCGGTTAGTCCATTATAAAATATATCAAGAAGCTCATTCTTAGGTAATGGACTTCTAGCTTGTGCATGAATCAAAGCACAAAACCTTGCCCAAGATTCGGGCAATACCTCTTTTTCTCCCTGTTTAAAATCAAAAAGTTCCTGCAAAATAGCATGTCTAGCACTAGGAGGAAAATATTTCTGCAGGAAAGTACTAATCAAGCACTCAGGGCTATCAATAGATCTAGGAGGCAAATTACTAAACCAAGTTTTAGCTTCTCCTTTCAGTGAAAAGGGGAAAATCTTGGCAACAAAGTAAGTACGCATCTTAATATCATCAGAAAACAAGCCACTCATGGTAGAAAGTTCATTCATATGTGCTACCGCACTTTCATTCTTAGTCCCACAAAAAGGTTCTTTCTCGATAATAGCTATGTAAGATAGATCGAGAGAGAAATCATAATCTTCATCTATAATGTTTATGGGAGAAGCAACAAACTTAGAAACATGAGATAATTTGGGTCTAATAGTACGCCTCTCAAGGAGACTCTTAGCAGCGCTCCTATCATGGGTGTTCTTACACTTTAATAAATTCATCGGTCATCTCAACATAACCATCTTCAATATCATAACTTTCACTAGACTCAGGTGAACTAACAGGTGTAGTAGTGTCTTCATTAGGAGTTTCAGTATTTCTAGCTATAGTTCTAGCAATCGTAGCATCTAGGAAAGGACCTAATGAACCACTCTTATCAAGCACAGTAGAAGCGGCATCATAAGCATCAGAAGTTTCAGATTCAGCAGTAGTAGCAGTGTGTGAAGCATGTGGATGTGGTGGTGTAAGGAACTTACTTATAACAGATGGTGAATCAAGAGCAGTAGAGGTGTTCAGAACCGTACCTCTTCTTGTAGTGGATGGTAAAATAGGAAACTTTCCATCACTAGACTTACCCATGATGGATGGATAGCAGCGAACAATAGAGAATCCAAGTGAACTTGATAAATAAAGCTATGCTCCTCGGCAACAGCACCAGAAAATAGTCTTGATGACCCAGAAGTATAGGGGGTGTATCGCAGTATTTTCGAGGGAAGTGAAACCCAATTTATTGATTCGACACAAGGGGAGCCAAAGAATATTTATAAGCCTTAACAATCGAGTTGTCAATTCAGCTGCACCTGGAGACAATCTTACTCACAGCAGTTTATCAATAGCAACGGTTTTGTAGTAGGAATAGCAAAGTAACAGCAGTAGTAAAGTAGAGACAGCAGTAATAATAGCAGTAAATAGTGGGATTCGAGTGCAGTAGTCATAGGGATGGATGGACGGGCGTTGCATGGACAAGACAATTCACATAGCAATCAGAACATAGGGCAATTGCAGATAAATAAGATAAAGCATCCAAGTACTAGACAATCCTAGGCATGTGTCCCATATATAGTCATACGTGCTCGCAATGAGAACTTGCACAACATATTTTGTCCTGCCAGCCCGTTTACAACGGGGCCTCAAGGGAACTACTAGCAATTAAGGTGCTCCTTTTAATAGAGCACCGGAGCAAAGCATTAACACTCTGTGAACACATGTGATCCTCACATCAAAGCCATTCCCTCCGGTTATCCCGATTTCTGTTACTTCGGGGCCATTGGTTCCGGACAACAACATGTGTATACAACTTGCAAATAAGACCAAAAACAATACTATCATAATGAATCAATAACATGTTCAGATCTGAAATCATGGCACTCGGGCCCTAGTGACAAGCATTAAGCACAACAAGTCACAACAAAGTCATAAAGCACTAATAAAAGATACTAGGAACCATGCCCTAACAATCTGATGCCATTACATGAACGATCTCATCCAATCCCTACCATCCCCATAGCCGAGAATATCATTTTGCAGCCTAAAAGTTGGGGTGTCTAGGCAACGCGGTACCCAAGTTCCCTGAAATCATCCGCGATGACTACAGTTGGTGTGCCAAATACTCAGAGGGTCTTTTTCGGCACGAATTCAACTTTATGTTTCAATACAAAAAATCAGGCTAATGGCCGTCAAGTTGGGGCCCCCTGTCAGTTCTCGCTGTTATGCCGCTCCCGTCGCTTAGGTGTCAATTAAGCTTGCAGCGTTGGCGCCTGCATCCATTATGCGTCTTCTTCTTCCCCGGAGCGGCAATCTGTGGGGCATCGCAGCCATGGCGCGGAGCTGGGACGTGGACGAACCTGCTCGGCCCAGCTCTCCTCCCTGTAGGCTTGCAGCGTTGGCGCCTCCATTACTCGTCTTCTTCCCTGGAGCGGAAATCTGTGGTCGCGGCCATGGCGCAGAGCTGGGAAGTGACGAAGCTGCTCGGCCCCTCTCTCCTCCCCATCCCGAGTCGGAGCTCGCCCTCACCATGGACGCACCCATGGCATGGTCGGGAACGAGAATTGGTTCCCGGTGATATCTATCACCTTGTCAACCATGCTCGGTTCTGTTTTCCTCCTCTAGAATCCGAGCTCGCCGTCGCCGTGGTTGCACCCGCATCAATTCTGCCACCTCTGCTGAGGTCTCTGTGGTAGCTCAAGTTCTGGGGCTCTCCAAGTTCTGCCATGTTGGGCCTGTAAATGTTGTTGTATGTTAAACTAGCAAATCTCTTTTGTTCAAATCTCTTGGGCTGTACCAACTTCATTGTGTTTAATTATGAAAGACAAAATATAAATGACTTCTCTCAATTTCTCGCATAAAAAAATGCACAGCTAATTTCATATTCTCACAGGAACTGGCCCCACTTGTTGAACCGGTGGCACTGCCACGATCTCCATGTAACCACGGTGAGTTCTCAAACCGAAAGTTGTAGTTACCACATTTCTTCTGCAGTCATTCCTCTTCATCAGTCATTCCTCTGCAGTTTTTCCTGGGCGCTTCTTCTTCCCCTGTTCTGGAATCGTCGGTTCATCTTCTTCTTCCTCTCGCAGGCAGTTCCTTGCCGGCAGTTCCTTTCACCCATTTCCTTGCAGGCATGGACGATGGGAAACGCACAACAGAGACCCACTTGGTCCCTGCCCATGGCACCATGACTTTGGCAGTGGTGTACACAAATGATGAAACGACTGTGGAGACAACTCTCGCCAGGTTTGAGAAATTGCTTGAGAAAGAGAAGCACAAGTTTGTGGGGCTAGACTTGGAGTACACCCGTGCAAATAAGCGAAAAATCATCCACAAGAGATCGCTGTCGTGCAAATCGCCATACATGAGGAGGTCCTCGTTTACCACTTCTACAGGTATGTGAAATTTAAATTTGAGATTGCCACTTCTGCATCCCTTGTTCCCTTACATCACTTCTGCATCCCTTGTTCCCTTACATCCCTAGAACCATCTAAGTGCAGGAGTAAACCAACTGAGATGCGTTGTCCGGCTCTGGTCGAGTTCTTGTGTAGGAAAGGGATAACTTTCACTAGCGTGGATATCACAAATGACACAATTATGCTTTCTCGTGCATTGATAAAAATCCCAGAGGGGCACCACATCGACATCCAAAATCTATACAAGATCAAATCATACCCAGCGAAGGATGGCATGGGTGATCTGGCAGCAGAAATCATCGATAAATCCTATGAAAAATTGAAGAAATTGAAGCGACTCGATCACGACTACTGGGAGTGGAAGCCGATGAGCCAGGTGCGCCTCGAGTATGCAGCCAGAGACGCCTACATGGCGTACGAGTTGTACAGTAAGCTCATTACCATGAAAGATGGGATGGTTAAGGCGGGGTTTTTCGCGAGAGAGCTATGCCCTGGTTGCAAGATAGCCTAGGAGAAGAAGCGCGAGGAGGACAGAAAGCGGTTTCATGACGAGCAGGGATCTTGGGACGGTGGCGACATCAAGCTGTTGGAGATATGCCCAAGAGGCAATAATAAAAGTGGTTATTATTATATCTTTGTGTTTATGATGAATGTTTGCATCCCATGCTATAATTGTATTATAAGGAAACACTAATACATGTGTGTTTTGTAAACATAAAAGAGTCCCTAGTAAGCCTCTTGTTGAACTAGCTTGTTGATTAATTGATGATCATGATTTCCTGATCATGGACATTGGATGTCATTAATAACAAGGTTATATCATTAGGAGAATGATGTGATGGACACACACCCATAGTAAGCGTAGCATAAGATCAAGTCATTGAGTTCGTATTGCTACAAGCTTTCAAATGCATAGTAACCTAATCCTTCGACCACGAGGTTATGTTAATCACCATCACCGGATGGGTACTTTGATGACATCAAACACCGCTTCGTAACTGGGTGGTTATAAAGGTGTCATTGGGTATTCTGAAAGTATGTGTTGAAGCGCATGGACCAAGATTGGGATTTGTCCATCCATATGACGGATAGATATGCTCTGGGCCCTCTCGGTGGAATGTCATCTAGTTATCTTGTAAGCATGTGACTAGGTCATAAGGGATGACATAACATGGAACGAGTAAAGAGTACTTATCAGTAACGAGGTAGAACTAGGTATGGAGATACCGACGATCAAACCTCGGATAAGTAGAGTATCGCGTGACAAAGGGAATTGGTTTCATATGTTAATGGTTCTATCGATCACGAAGTCATCGTTGAGTATGTGGGAGCTGTTATGGATCTCCAGATCCCGCTGATGGTTATTGATCGGAGAGGTGTCTCCATCATGTCTGTATATTCACGAACCGTAGGGTGACACACTTAAGGTTCGAAGTTGTTTTAAGTAGATATGGAATGTGCGTTGGAGACCGAATGTTGTTCGGAGTCTTGGATTGGATCCGGGACATCACGAGGAGATCCGGAATTGTCCGGGGAATAAGATTCATATAATGGGGATCGTTTCTAAGTTAGGAAATGTTCTGGAGTGTTTATATGGGGATTCTAGAAGGTTTCGGAATGTTCCGGAAGGTTCTAGAAGATTTTTTGGAGTTTACTTGAAAACCAAGAAAGGATAAAGGGAAACTTGGAGGGTAAGTAAGGGAAACTTGGGGGGGGAAGGAATCTCCCCCCAAGCTCCCTTGTGCGCCGGCCCTAGGAGGTGGGCTAGGGGTGGGAACCCTAGACCACACCCCTCCCTCTATATATAGAGGGGTGGAGGCGCCACCCCCCCTCAGCCCCTCCCACTCAAAACCCTAGCCGCCTCTCTCCTCCTCCTTCCATCTGCTCTGGCTTAGGCGAAGCCCTGCAGAATTCTCTACTCCACCACCACCACCACGCCATCGTGCTGCTGGGATTCCGTGGAGAGATCTACTACCTCTGCTGCTCGCTGGAACAGGGAGAGGAAGGTCTGCTTCGACTCCGCATGTGTGACCGACTGCGGAAGTGCTACCGGAACGTGGCGCCGGAAGGATCGTCTACTCGATCTTGAGATCGGCAAGTGATCGTCTACATCAACCACGATATCTGATCTCGCACAAGGCTTTCGGATCTACAAGGGTTAGTACAGATCTATCTTGTTGCACATGTATAATAGATTAGATCTTGGCTTTTATCTAGATTAGATCTAGGTTTTGTTCGTTCTTGCGGTAGAATTTTTTTGTTTTCCATGCTACGAACCCATCAGTGGTATCAGAGCCGTGTCTATGCGTAGATCTGTTGCACGAGTAGAACACAATGGTTTTGTGGGCGTTGGTGCTCGTGCCGTCTTTTGCTTTGTGTACTTTGCATCTTGCGGTATGGTGGGATGAAGCGGCTCGGGCTAACCTTACATGTCATCACACATGAGACTTGCTCCACGCTTGACGTGTAACTTGCTTTGCACAAGTGGCTTTGCGGGTGTCTATCTCTCCCACCATAGTATAGATCAAATCTACACTTTGCACTTGATAGCACTTGTATCAATGTTGTGGTTCAGTTTTGTAGGTAAGATCCGTTCTTATTCGAAAGCCCCAAACCACGTAAAACATGCAAAGAAAATTAGAGGCGTCTAACTTGTTTTTGCAGGGGTTTTGTGATGTGATATGGCCATCATGTGATTGTGATTATATTTGATGTATGCAATGATCCTTGTTGTAATATGGCAACCGGCAGGAGCCTAATGGTTGTCTTTAATTCTGTTAAGACCTGCGTGTCTATTCATCTTGTAATAGCTTTATTCCAAGTAGTTGTTATAGTTGCTAGTGATGATGGACAACCATGAAGCAGCACCACTGACCTTGACGCAATGCTGGTGATGATGGAGATCATGTCCGTGCTTTGGAGATGGAGATCAAAGGCATAAGAAGAAAGGGCCATATCATATCACACTAATTATGAATTGCCTGTGATGTTAATCCTTTATGCATCTTGTATTGCTTAGATCGTGACGATAGAATTATAAGATGATCCCTCTCACTAAATATCAAGTAATAAAGTGTTCGTCCTTAGTTGGCACCGTTGCTAAGACTCGTTGTTTCGAAGCATCTCGTGATGATCGGATGTGATAGATTCTACGTGTGCATACAACGGGTGCAAGCCAGATTTGCACATGCGGAAACTAAGGTTAATCTTGACGAGCCTAGCATGTACAGACATGGTCTCGGAACACGGAATACCAAAAGGTAGAGCATGAATCATATAAATGATATGATGAACATGAAGATTGTTCGCCGATGAAACGACATCTTCTCTCGTGAAGATCGGACTTGGTGTAGTGGACTTGGTTCGTGTAATCACTAAGACAATGTGAGGGATGTTGTTTTGAGTGGGATTTCACCTAGTTAATTTAAGAATTAAAATTGAACTCAATTTATCATAAACTTAGTCTAAACTACTTGCAAATTTGTTGTAGATTATGGCGAACCTCTCTATCAATTTCAATGCGTTCCTAGAGAAAGAAAAGCTTAAGAACAATGGAAGCAACTTCACTTGGATCTCCGTGGACTAAAGATTGTCCTCGTGGCTGGTCAGTTGACCTATGTGCTCAAGCACCGCTAGGTGACCCACTGCGAAGATGCCACCGATGACGAAAGAATGTTTACGCCACTCGGAAAAATCATTACTCCACGATTCGGTGTGCCATCCATGTTTAGAAGCGGAGCTTGAGCGCTTTGAGCACCACGACCCGTTCGAGATCATTAAGGAGCTCAAGCTCATTTTTGAGACTCACGCGGCCGTGGAGAGCTATGAGGCCTCCGAAAAGTTCTTTTACTGTAAGATGGAAGAGGGTAGCTCCGTTAGCGAGCACGTGATCACCATGTCTGGGCACGCAAACAAGCTCCAAGAGTTGGGGATAACGATTCCTAATGAGTTAGGGATTCACCGTGTCCTCCAATCACTGCCACCGAGTTATAAGAACTTTGTGATGAACTACAATATGCACTGCATGAACAAGACGCGTTCGAACTATCGTCCATGCTGAAAACTGCTGAAGTGGAGATCAAGAAGGAGCACCAAGTGTTGATGGTCAATAAGACCACCAATTTCAAGAAACAAGGCAAGCCTAAGAACAAGGGCAACTTCAAGAAGGGCGGCAAGAAGCCCAAGGCTGGCCTAAGCCCTAAACTGAATGCTTCTCTTGCAAGGGTCTTTGGTCATGGAAGCGAATCGCCTCAAGTACTTGGCAGATCTAAAGAACGGCAACATTAAGAAGAAAGGTATATTCGATATACATGTTATTAATGTGTATCTTACTAGTAATCGAAGTAGTGCTTGGGTATTTGATACTGGTTCGGTTGCTCATATTTGTAACTCGAAACAGGAGCTGCGGAATAAACGAAGACTGGCGAGAGATGAGGTGACAATGCGCGTTGGAAATGGCTCCAAGGTTGATGTGATCGCCGTCGGCATGCTCCCTCTACATCTACCTTCGGGATTAGTTTTAAATTTGAATAATTGTTATTTGGTGCATGCGTTAAGCATGAACATTATATCTGGATCTTGTTTATTGCGAGACGGTTACTCTTTTAAGTCCGAGAATAAAGGTTGTTCGATTTATATGAGTAATATCTTTTATGGTAATGCACCTGAGATGAATGGTTTATTCTTACTGAATCTCGATAGTAGTGATACACATGTTCACAACATAGATGCCAAACGAACAAAATTGAATGATAATTCTACATACATGTGGCACTGTCGTCTTGGTCACATTGGAGTGAAGCGTATGAAGAAACTCCATTCTGATGGACTTCTTGAATCACTTGATTTTGAATCACTTGAAAGATGCGAAGCATGTCTAATGGGAAAAATGACTAAGACTCCATTCTCTAGAATAATTGAGCGAGCTACAGATTTATTGGAAATAATACATACCGATGTGTGCGGTCCAATGAGTGTAGCATCGCGTGGTGGATATCGTTATGTTATCACTTTCACGGATGACTTAAGTAGATATGGGTATGTATACTTTATGAAACATAAGTCCAAAACTTTCGAGAAGTTTAAGGAATTTCAAAGTGAAGTGGAAAATCATCGTAACAAGAAGATTAAGTTTCTGCGTTCTGACTGCGGAGGTGAATATCTAAGTTATGAGTTTGGCATGCATTTAAAGAAATGTGGAATACTTTTGCAATTGACACCGCCGGGAACACCACAGCGTAATGGTGTGTCCGAACATCATAATCGAACTCTCTTAGATATGGTTCGGTCTATGATGTCTCTTACAGATTTACCGCTATCGTTTTGGGGCTATGCATTAGAGAAAGCCGCATTCACTTTAAATAGGGCACCATCTAAATCCGTTGAAACGACACCGTACAAATTATGGTTTGGAAAGAAACCTAAGTTCTCGTTCCTTAAAGTTTGGGGTTGCGAAGCATATGTAAAGAAGTTACAACCTGATAAGCTTGAACCCAAAGCGGAGAAATGCGTCTTCATAGGATACCCTAAAGAAACAATTGGGTATACCTTCTATCATAGATCCGAAGGCAAAGTTTTCATTGCCAAGAATGGATCCTTTCTTGAGAAGGAGTTTCTCTCGAAGGAATTGACTGGAAGGAAAGTAGAACTCGACGAGGTTATTGAACCTTCTCTCGGAGTTGAGAGTAGCGCAGCACCGGAAGATGGTTTTGTGCCGCCTGTACCAATTAGAGAGGAAGCTAATGATGGTGATCATGAAACTTCGAACGAAGTTGCTGCTGAACCTCGCAGGTCAACGAGGGTTCGTACCACTCCTTATTGGTATGACCCTGCCTTGAACGTCATGTTGGTGGACAACACTGATGACCCTGCGACGTATGAAGAAGCCGTGGTGAGCCCAGATTCCGACAAATGGCTAGAAGCCATGAAATCCGAAATGGGATCCATGTACGAAAACCATGTATGGACTTTGGTAGACTTATCGGATGGCCGTAAGGCTGTCGAGAACAAATGGATTTTCAAAAGAAAAACAGATGCTCATGGTAATGTTACCGTCTATAAAGCTCGACTTGTCGCGAAAGGGTTCCGACAAATTCAAGGAGTTGACTATGATGAGACATTCTCACCAGTAGCGAAGCTAAAGTCTGTGAGGATTTTGTTAGCAATTGCTGCATATTTCAATTATGAGATTTGGCAGATGGATGTCAAAACGGCGTTCCTTAATGGTGACATTGAGGAAGAGTTGTATATGGTACAAACCAAGGGTTTTGTCGATCCTAAAGATGCTGACAAGGTATGCAAACTTCAGCGCTCCATTTATGGACTGAAGCAAGCATTCCGGAGTTGGAATCAACGTTTTGATAAAGTAATCAAAAACTTTGGATTTATACAAACTTATGGAGAAGCTTGTATTTACAAGAAAGTGAGTGGGAGCTCTGTAGCATTCCTAGTACTATATGTAGATGACATATTGTTGATTGGGAATGATATAGAACTTCTTAATAGTGTCAAAGCCTATTTGAATAATAGTTTTTCAATGAAGGATCTTGGCGAAGCGGCATATATTCTAGGCATCAAGATTTATAGAGATAGATCAAGACGCCTAATAGCGCTTTCACAAAGTACATACTTGGACAAAGTTCTAAAGAAGTTTAGAATGGAAGAGAGCAAGAAAGGGTTCGTGCCCATGTTGTCTGGTAAGACCTTGAGTAAGACTCAAAGTCCAGCTACGGCAGAAGATAGAGAGAAGATGAATAATATTCCCTATGCCTCGACCATAGGTTCTATCATGTATGCCATGCTGTGTACAAGACCGGATATAGCACATGCTGTTAGTTTGACTAGCAGATATCAAACTGATCCTAGAATGGAGCACTGGACAGCGGTCAAGAATATCCTAAAGTACCTAAATAGGACTAAGGATATGGTTCTTTCTTATGGAGGTGATGAACAGCTTGTTGTAAACAGTTACACTGATGCTAGTTGGAACACTGATCCAGATGACTCAAAGTCACACCGATAATGTATTTATTTTGAATGGTGCTACAGTGAACTGGAGGAGTGCCAAGCAAAGCGTTGTGGCGAAATCTTCAACTGAATCGGAATACATAGCTGCTTCGGAGGCTGCACGAAAAGCCATATGGATGAAGGAGTTCATTACTGAACTTGGCGTGGTTCCTAGTGCGTTGGACCCGATGGCCATCTACTGTGACAACACAGGTGCCATAGCTAATGCACAGGAGCCAAGGTCACATAGCAAGCTGAAGCACATCAAGCTACGTTTCCATGCTATTCGCGAGTATGTCCGAGATGGTGACATAAAGATTTGCAAAGTACACACTGATCTGAATGTGGCAGATCCGTTGACTAAACCTCTCCCTAGAGCAAAGCATGACCAACACCAGAACGCCATGGGTGTTAGGTATATTACCATGTAATCTAGATTATTGACTCTAGTGCAAGTGGGAGACTGTTGGAGATATGCCCAAGAGGCAATAATAAAAGTGGTTATTATTATATCTTTGTGTTTATGATGAATGTTTGCATCCCATGCTATAATTGTATTATAAGGAAACACTAATACATGTGTGTTTTGTAAACATAAAAGAGTCCCTAGTAAGCCTCTTGTTGAACTAGCTTGTTGATTAATTGATGATCATGATTTCCTGATCATGGACATTGGATGTCATTAATAACAAGGTTATATCATTAGGAGAATGATGTGATGGACACACACCCATAGTAAGCGTAGCATAAGATCAAGTCATTGAGTTCGTATTGCTACAAGCTTTCAAATGCATAGTAACCTAATCCTTCGACCACGAGGTTATGTTAATCACCATCACCGGATGGGTACTTTGATGACATCAAACACCGCTTTGTAACTGGGTGGTTATAAAGGTGTCATTGGGTATTCTGAAAGTATGTGTTGAAGCGCATGGACCAAGATTGGGATTTGTCCACCCATATGACGGATAGATATGCTCTGGGCCCTCTCGGTGGAATGTCATCTAGTTAGCTTGCAAGCATGTGACTAGGTCACAAGGGATGACATAACATGGAACGAGTAAAGAGTACTTATCAGTAACAAGGTAGAACTAGGTATGGAGATACCGACGATCAAACCTCGGATAAGTAGAGTATCGCGTGACAAAGGGAATTGGTTTCGTATGTTAATGGTTCTATCGATCACGAAGTCATTGTTGAGTATGTGGGAGCCGTTATGGATCTCCAGATCCCGCTGATGGTTATTGATCGGAGAGGTGTCTCCATCATGTCTGCATATTCACGAACCGTAGGGTGACACACTTAAGGTTCGAAGTTGTTTTAAGTAGATATGAAATGTGCGTTGGAGACCGAATGTTGTTCGGAGTCTCGGATTGGATCCAGGACATCACGAGGAGATCCGAAATTGTTCGAGGAATAAGATTCATATAATGGGGATCGTTTTCTAAGTTAGGAAATGTTCCGGAGTGTTTATATGGAGATTCTAGAAGGTTTTGGAATGTTCCGGAAGGTTCTAGAAGATTTTTTGGAGTTTACTTGAAAACCAAGAAAGGATAAAGGGAAACTTGGGGGGAAGGACTCTCCCCCCAAGCTCCCTTGTGCGCCGGCCCTAGGAGGTGGGCCTAGGGGTGGGAACCCTAGACCACACCCCTCCCTCTATATATAGAGGGGTGGAGGCGCCACCCCCCTCAGCCCCTCCCACTCAAAACCCTAGCCGCCTCTCTCCTCCTCCTTCCATCTGCTCTGGCTTAGGCGAAGCCCTGCAGAATTCTCTACTCCACCACCACCACCATGCCGTCGTGCTGCTGGGATTCCGTGGAGAGATCTACTACCTCTGCTGCTCGCTAGAACAGGGAGAGGAAGGTCTGCTTCGACTCCGCACGTGTGACCGACTGCGGAAGCGCTGCCGGAACACGGCGCCGGAAGGATCGTCTACTCGATCTTGAGATCGGCAAGTGATCGTCTACATCAACCACGAGATCCGATCTCGCACAAGGCTTTCGGATCTACAAGGGTTAGTACAGATCTATCTCGTTGCACATGTGTAATAGATTAGATCTTGGCTTTTATCTAGATTAGATCTGGGTTTTGTTCGTTCTTGCGGTAGAATTTTTCTTTTCCATGCTACGAACCCATCACAAGCGGCTGAAGGGGAATCAAGTCAAGGACGATAACAAGTGGTGGTGATACATTATGTGTTTAAACTAGATTTTAGTTTCTAGTTTATTATGTGTGTGATACATTTAGTTACTTCAATACAAAATTTCGACCAATTTAACTTGCTGATGTATTTCTTGACAATTATAATATAATCGAGCACTAGAAATATTTTGTACTGTGCATGAGCATGATCAGTAAATATAATTGAACAATAGAAACTTTAAGGCACTCCATATAAAGGAGTAGATTAATATATAAGGTTCACCAGAGACACCACGGATATATTGTCTTACATGCCACACACATGTAATAATTAACTAGAACAAAATAAAAGCAGGGGCTGCAGTAGGAGGCCGGGACACGGAGACGCCTAGCAGGCGTGGGTTTATCGGCCAGGAGGCACGCCTAGTCGATGGGATACATGCCAGTCCTGACATACTTCCGGAGGAATTTGCCATAGGCTACGTGCCACGCCAAGGTAATCGGCCTATGGCTTCTACCTCTGCCTCTGCCAATGCCCTCCACGTGCTGGATCATGCTGTTGAGGTCCACGTTGATTGCTCTGCCACAGAATGGGCAAAACAATCTCCCCCTACGATGGAAACGGATTAGCCCACACCGTAACCGCCTCAGCACGTAGCGGCTCTTGTTGTCCCTGGATACCTTGCTATCGTCCACTTCATCATCATCCTCCTGTTGATTTTTAAGAACATAACTTAGAACTCGTACATATGATTGAATTGTATTACAACTCAAGAATTGACAACATGTATATGTAAGACAATATATCCGTGGATATCAAAGATAAAGCATCTCAGCAATAGTTTGATCGGTTCATATATCATTTCATCTCAACACAATGACAAATAATTGCATCATATTGCAGCCTCATAAGTTTCTTCAGGGATGGAGTCAGCGAACCAAGTAACAATTGCATAACCTGTAATGTTGTTGTACATTGTCCCAGGTTCACTAACTCATCCTTGAAAAAATCTGACACCAATGTGTCTGCCTCTCTTTTGGGACAAATTTGAATCATTGGCCACAATAAGAAATTGAAATGTAATCGTACAAAACATCATTCAGGGATATACATAGTCAGGTACAAAAACAAGCCTAAATATTGTAATTATAAATAAAAAACCAAACAATTAATCTTCAGGTGCAAGTTAAAAATACTTATGATCAAAACTATTCATATATATATATGCATCGTACCAATCATTAAAAGATCAGAAACAATTCAAGGATCATATATGTAGTTCCATATGAGAATAAATCTAGGGCCTCATAATTTATTTCAGAGATGGAGTAGGCGAACCAAAGTACCAACAGCACAACCTATATTGTTTGCGTGCATTGCTGCCTCAGGTTCACCAACCCATCCCTAAAACACGACACCATCATACGTGTCTCCCCTTGAACTCTTTTGGGGCAAATTTCAATCATCGGTCTCGGTGACAAACTAAAATGTAATTCTTATACACTATGAATGCATGGAATAGAAAATTCGAATATCATAGTTCTATGAATGTAGAATAAAGATTGCGGCCTCATAAGTTTATTCAGGGACGGCGTGAGTGAACCAAGTAACAATTTCACAGCCTATATTGTTGTTGTACATCGCCCTAGGTTTACTAACTCGTCCCTAAAAAAATCTGACACCAATGTGTCTGCCTCTCTTTTGGGGCAAATTTGAATCATTGGCCACAATAAGAAATTGAAATGTAATCGTACAAAACATTATTCAGGGAAATACATAGTCAGGTCCAAAAACAAGCCTAAATATTGTAATTGTAAATAAAAAACCAAACAATTAATCTTCAGGTGCATGTTAAAAATACTTATGATCAAAACCATTCATATACATATGCATCATACCAATCATTAAAAGATCAGAAACAATTCAAGGATCATATATGTAGTTCTATATGAGAATAAATCTAGGGCCTCATAATTTGTTTCAGAGATGGACTAGGCGAACCAAAGTACCAACATCACAACTTATATTTTTTATGTGCATTGCTGCCTCAGGTTCACCAACCCATCCCTAAAACACGACACCATCATACGTGTCTCCCCTTGAACTCTTTTGGGGCAAATTTCAATCATCGGCCTCGGTGACAAACTAAAATGTAATTCTTATACACTATGAATGCATGGAATAGATAATTCGAATATCATAGTTCTATGAATGTAAAATAAAGATTGCGGCCTCATAAGTTTATTCAGGGACGGCGTGAGTGAACTAAGTAACAATTGCACAGCCTATATTGTTGTTGTACATCGCCCCAGGTTCACTAACTCGTCCTTGAAAAAATCTGACACCAATGTGTCTGCCTCTCTTTTGGGGCAAATTTGAATCATTGGCCACAATAAGAAATTGAAATGTAATCGTACAAAACATTATTCAGGGATATACATAGTCAGGTACAAAAACAAGCCTAAATATTTTAATTATAAATAAAAAACCAAACAATTAATCTTCAGGTGCATGTTAAAAATACTTATGATCAAAACCATTCATATACATATGCATCATACCAATCATTAAAAGATTAGAAACAATTCAAGGATCATATATGTAGTTCCATATAAGAATAAATCTAGGGCCTCAAAATTTGTTTTAGAGATGGAGTTGGGGAACCAAAGTACCAACATCACAACCTATATTGTTTGTGTGCATTGCTGCCTCAGGTTCACCAACCCATCCCTAAAACATGACACCATCATACGTGTCTCCACTTGAACTCTTTTGGGGGAAATTTCAATCATCGGCCTCGGTGACAAACTAAAATGTAATTCTTATACACTATGAATGCATGGAATAGATAATTCAAATATCATAGTTCTATGAATGTAGAATAAAGATTACAGCCTCATAAGTTTCTACAGAGATGGCGTAAGCGAACCAAGTAACAATTGCACAGCTTATATTGATCTTGTACATGGCCCCAGGTTCGCTCACTCATCCCTGTAAAAATTTGACACCAATGTGTCTGCCTCTCTTTGGGACAAATTTGAATCATTGGCCACAATAAGAAATTGAAATGTAATCGTACCAAACAATATTCAGGGATATACAAATGCATCATACAACGCATTCATAGATCAGAAACAATACAAATATTATATATTTAGGTTCCATATGAGAAAAAAAATTAGGGCCTCATTTTTTTCAGCGATGGAATCGGAGAACCAAAATACCAACAGCACAACCTATATTGTTTATGTGCATTGCTGCCTCAGGGCCACTAACCATCCCTAAGAAAACGAGACCATCAGATGCCCTTGGACTATTTTGGGGCAAAATTGAATCATTGGGCTCAGTAAGGAATAGAAATGTAATGTTATAGGCCTGCTGTGTATCGAAATCAACACTCAACTAGCAAACTCAACTAGATGGCAGATGAGCAGATTGGGGTTTTGTGACTAGACGGATTGGGGTTTTGTGACTAGATGGCAGATGCATCAATCAACCGATCGAATCATATATATACTACCCTACTTCAAGAGAAAAAGAATTTGTACACGATTGAGCAAATCCTATGTATGAATAGTGAAAACTGCGGCTGTGACTAGAGAAGCTAGCAATATAGTACCTCAGACTCCTCATAAGGGACCTCCTCCTCGAACTCATCATTCTCCGTGATTGCGTCTAAGATTTCTTGAACGGCGATGGGTCGTCGATGTAGATCACCAGATTGCCTCCGCCTGCCGCCTGCACCCCATCCAGATCTGCCGCTGGCACCACGACGTTGTCGGCCACCTGCTGCTCGGCGGCGACGGCTACTACCTGCTGCTCGGCGACGATGGCTACCACCTGCTGCTCGGCGGCGACGGCTACCAACTGCTGCTCGGTGGCGACGGCTACCACCTGTGGCTCGGCGGCGACGGCTACTGGCTGGACGGATGAGTTCGCACCCTCGACGGTGCAGCGACGAGCGACGTTCGTGCCCGGAGAAGACGCCTCCGTCTGCTTGGCGACGACCGAGCCATATGCTACTACGCCTTCAACTGGCTTCACCTCCGGATCTTCTCCATGCGTACGCTTCATGGCGCACCAAGGGAAGGAGGTAGTGCAAACGAGGGAGCTTCGGCGCGCGTGGCAGGTGTAGATTGGGGTCTTGGGACTAGACAGACTGGAGGGAAATGACATGAGCTCATGGAAGAAGAAGCTCGAGGGGGTTATAAACACCAGACCGTTCGTAGTCCTCGAGTGGACACGTGTGGTGGGCGGGGGGCGGGGGGGGGGGGGGGCTACCACGATCTCCACCCTTTTTTTTGGTTCCCTTTTTTTGAAACAGCCACGATCTCCACTTTGAGCTGCATTGAAAACACGCTCATGGCAGACCTCAATTCCACTGCATGCAAGTGGCGCGGAACTAATTTCTAGCAATGTTAGATCTACTCGAGGGGGGGCCTTGACTCATGGAATTTACTAGCGGTAGGGCCCGGTTGGAAGTGAGATTGAGAGTGCTGCGTAAAAATGGGATATGTCTGATTAAAATCAAGTGGCAATAAATTGCAGCGTCCCGTCGACAACCGTGCACTCGATGACCCTGTTGCCCTGTGCATGAGTTGTAGTAGCAGTAGTAGGCTTTTTAGACTTGATTAAACTTGACATGACCGCTCGACGACTTTTTCCATGGACGGCATCGTGTTCCTTCCTGTAGAAGTCCCGCGGAGGGAGACGTATGTGTTGTCTCACGCTGTACTGTGAAGGGCACGAGGTGTGCAACGGTCATCGTTGGATCGCACAGAATCAACGGTTGGTACGCACGATCCGCGTGACAACTGTGACAACCAATCAGGGAATAGCAGACAGGGTGAGCACAGTTTTGGGCTTCTACGAAAGATAGAGAGGGGGTGGGCAAAAACTAAGTAGTACCACATAAAACCAAGGGCAAAACTGCGTAGTATAAAAATGGAAAGTGTCTTGTACAATGAAATACATCGTGGAATACATCAAATTATGCCAAGATAGATCCACTAGAGTTCATTGGATGTGTGTTCTTCTCATAAACCACACATGGATCCACCAATGTAATTTCATGTGTGTTCTTCTAAACAAACCACATAAGGATCCACCAGTGTCATTGCATGTCTGTTCTTTTCATGAACCACACCCAGTATCACTGCATGTCAGTTCTTTTCATGAACCACATAAGGATCCACCAGTGTCATTGCATGCCTGTTCTTTTCATGAATCACAGCTAGAGTCATTGCATGTCTGTTACTTCCATAAACCACATATGGATCCACCTAGTGTGATTGCATGGTTGTTCCTCTAAACAAACCACATAACGATCCACTAGTGTCATTGCGTGTCTGTTCTTTTCATGAACCACACCCAGTGTCATTGCATGTGTGTTCTTCTAAACAAACGACATGAGGATCCACCAGTGTCATTGCCTATCTGTTCTTTTCATGAACCACACCCAGTGTCATTGCATGTGTGTTCTTTTCATGAACCACAACTAGAGTCCACCAGTGTCATTGGATGTGTGTTCTTCCCATGAACCACACATGGATCCACCAGTTTCATTGCATGTGTGTTCTTCTAAACAAACCACATAAGGATCCACCAGTGTCATTGCATGTCTGTTCTTTTCATGAACCACACCCAATGTCATTGCATGTCTGTTCTTTTCATGAACCACATAAGGATCTACCAGTGTCATTGCATGTTTGTTCTTTTCATGAACCACACCCAGTGTCATTGCATGTGTGTTACTTCCATAAACCACATATGGGTCCACCTAGTGTGATTGCATGTTTGTTCCTTCCATAAACCACATAAGGATCCACTAGTGTCATTGCATGTCTGTTCTTTTCATGAACCACACCTAGTGTCAGTGCATGTCTGTTCTTTTCATGAACCACACCCAGTGTCACTGCATGTCAGTTCTTTTCATGAACCACATAAGGATCTACCAGAGTCATTGGATGTGTGTTCTTCTCATGAACCACACATGGATCCACCGGTGTCATTGCATGTGTGTTCTTCTAAACAAACCACATAAGGATCCACCAGTGTCATTGCATGTCTGTTCTTTTCATGAACCACACATAAGGATCCACCAGTGTCATTGCATGTCTGTTCTTTCCATGAACCACACCCAATGTCATTGCATGTCTGTTCTTTTCATGAACCACATAAGGATCTACCAGTGTCATTGCATGTCTATTCTTTTCATGAACCACACCCAGTGTCATTGCATGTGTGTTACTTCCATAAACCACATATGGATCCACCTAGTGTGATTGCATGTTTGTTCCTTCCATAAACCACATAAGGATCCACCAGTGTCATTGCATGTCTGTTCTTTTCATGAACCACACCTACTGTCAGTTGATGTCTCTTCTTTTCATGAACCACACCCAGTGTCACTACATGTCAGTTCTTTTCATGAACCACATAAGGATCTACTAGAGTCATTGGATGTGTGTTCTTCTCATGAACCACACGTGGATCCACCGGTGTCATTGCATGTCTGTTCCTCTAAACAAACCACATAAGGATCCACAAGTGTCATTGCGTGTGTGTTCTTTTCATGAACCACACCCAGTGTCATTGCATATGTGTTCTTCTAAACAAACCACATAAGGATCCTCCAGTGTCATTGCGTGTCTGTTCTTTTCATGAACCACATAAGGATGGGCCCACCAGTGTCATTGCATGTCTGTTCTTTTCATGAACCACACCGGTGTCGTGCATATACATTCTATTCATGAACCACAACCAGTTTCACTGCATGTCTATTCTTTTCATGAACCACATAAGGATCTACCATTGTCATTGCATGTCAGTTACTTCCATAAACCACATATGGATCCACCTAGTGTGATTGCATGTTTGTTCCTCTAAACAAACCACATAAGGATCCACCAGTGTCATTGCGTGTCTGTTCTTTTCATGAACCATACCTAGTGTCATTGCATGTGTGTTCTTCTAGACAAACCACATAAGGATCTACCGGTGTCATTGCCTATATGTTCTTTTCATGAACCACACCCAGTGTCATTGCATGTGTGTTCTTCTAAACAAACCACATAAGTCATTGCATGTCTGTTCTTTTCATGAACCACACCCGGTGTCGTTGCATGTCTGTTCTTTTCATGAACCACACCTAGAGTCCACCAGTGTCATTGGATGTCTGTTCTTCCCATGAACCACACTTGGATCCACCAATGTCATTGCCCGTCTGTTCTTTTCATGGATCACAGCTAGAGTCATTGCATGTCTGTCACTTCCATAAACAACATATGGATCCACCTAGTGTGATTGCATGTCTGTTCCTCTAAACAAACCACATAAGGATCCACCAGTGTCATTGGATGTGTGTTCTTCTCATGAACCACACCCAGTGTCATTGCATGTGTTCTCTTCTAAACAAACCACATAAGGATCCACCAGTGTCATTGCCTGTCTGTTCTTTTCATGAACCACATAAGGATCCACTAGTGTCATTGCCTGTCTGTTCTTTTCATGAATCACAGCTAGAGTCATTGCATGTCTGTTACTTCCATAAACCACATATGGATCCACCTAGTGTGATTGCATGTCTGTTCCTCTAAACAAACCACATAAGGATCCACCAGTGTCATTTCATGTCTGTTCTTTTCACGAACCACACCCAGTGTCATTGCATGTGTGTTCTTCTAAACAAACCACATAAGGATCCACCAATGTCATTGCCTATCTGTTCTTTTCATGGACCACACCCAGTGTCATTGCATGCGTGTTCTTCTAAACAAACCACATAAGTCCTTGCATGTCTGTTCTTTTCATGAACCACACCCGGTGTCATTGCATGTCTGTTCTTTTCATGAACCATATCTAGAGTCATTGCATGTTTGTTCCTCTAAACAAACCACATAAGGATCCACCAGTGTCAATGCATGTCTGTTCTTTTCATGAACCACACCCAGTGTCATTGCATGCGTGTTCTTTTCATTAACCATAGCTAGAGTCATTGCATGTATGTTCTTTTCATGAACCACACATAAGGATCCACCGATGTCATTGCATATCTGTTCTTTTATGAGCCACACCTAGTGTCATTGCATGTGTGTTATCCTGACAAACCACATATGGATCCACCAGTGTCATTGCATATCTGTTCTTTTCATGAACCACAGCTAGTGTCCACTAGTGTCATTGGATGTGTGTTCTTCCCATGAACCACACATGGATCCACCAGTGTCATTGCATGTATGTTCTTTTCATGAACCACACATAAGGATCCACCGATGGCATTGCATGTCTGTTCTTTTTATGAACCACACCCAGTGTCATTGCATGTGTGTTCTTCTGACAAACCACATATGGATCCACCAGTGTCATTGCATGTCTGTTCTTTTCATGAACCACAGCTAGAGTCCACCAGTGTCATTGGATGTCTGTTCATCCCATGAACCACACATGGATCCACCAGTGTCATTGCATGTCTGTTCTTTTCATGGATCACAACTAGAGTCATTGCATGTCTACTACTTCCATAAACCACATATGGATCCACCTAGTGTGATTGCATGTCTGTTCCTCTAAACAAACCACATAAGGATCCACCAGTGTCATTGGATGTGTGTTCTTCTAAACAAACCACATGGATCCACCAGTGTCATTGCATGTGTGTTCTTCTAAACAAACGACATAAGGATCCACCAGTGTCATTGCCTGTCTGTTCTTTTCATGAACCACATAAGGATCCACCAGTGTCATTGGATGTGTGTTCTTCTCATGAACCACACCCAGTGTCATTGCATGTGTGTTCTTCTAAACAAACCACATAAGGATCCACCAGTGTCATTGCCTATCTGTTCTTTTCATGAACCACATAAGGATCCACCAGTGTCATTGCATGTCTGTTTTATCATGAATCACAGCTAGAGTCATTGCATGCCTTTTACTTCCATAAACCACATATGGATCCACCTAGTGTGATTTCATGTATGTTCCTCTAAACAAACCACATAAGGATCCACCAGTGTCATTGCGTGTCTGTTCTTTTCATGAACCACACCCAGTGTCATTGCATGTGTGTTCTTCTAAACAACCCACATAAGGATCCACCAGTGTCATTGCATGTATGTTCTTTTCATGAACCACACCCAGTGTCATTGCATGTGTGTTCTTCTAAACAAACCACATAAGGATCCACCAGTGTCATTGCATGTATGTTCTTTTCATGAACCACACCCGGTGTCATTGCATGCGTGTTCTTTTCATGAACCATAGCTAGAGTCATTGCATGTCTGTTACTTCCATAAACCACACATGGATCCACCGATGTCATTGCATGTCTATTCTTTTCATGAACCACACCCAGTGTCACTGCATGTCAGTTCTTTTCATGAACCACGTAAGGATCCACCCAGTGTCATTGGATGTGTGTTCTTCTCATGAACCACACGTGGATCCACTAGTGTCATTGCATGTCTGTTCCTCTAAAAAAACCACATAAGGATCTACCAGTGTCATTGCATGTCTGTTCTTTTCATGAACCACACCCAGTGTCGTTGCATGCATGTTCTTTTCATTAACCATAGCTAGAGTCATTGCATGTCTGTTACTTCCATAAACCACACATGGATCCACCAATGTCATTGCATGTCTGTTCTTTTCATGAACCACACCCAGTGTCATTGCATGTCTGTTCTTTTCATGAACCATACACAATGTCATTGGATGTGTGTTCTTCCCATGAACCACACATGGATCCACCAGTGTCATTGCATGTGTGTTCTTCTAAACAAACCACATAAGGATCCACCAGTGTCATTGTATGTCTGTTCTTTTCACGAACCACACATAAGGATCCACCAGTGTCATTGCATGTATGTTCTTTTCATGAACCACACCCAATGTCATTGCATGTCTGTTCTTTTCATGAACCACATAAGGATCTACCAGTGTCATTGCATGTCTGTTCTTTTCATGAACCACACCCAGTGTCATTGCATGTGTGTTACTTCCATAAACCACATATGGATCCACCTAGTGTGATTGCATGTTTGTTCCTTCCATAAACCACATAAGGATCCACTAGTGTCATTGCCTATCTGTTCTTTTCATGAACCAGACGTAGTGTCAGTGCATGTCTGTTCTTTTCATGAACCACACCCAGTGTCACTGCATGTCAGTTCTTTTCATGAACCACATAAGGATCTACCAGAGTCATTGGATGTGTGTTCTTCTCATGAACCACACATGGATCCACCGGTGTCATTGCATGTGTGTTCTTCTAAACAAACCACATAAGGATCCACCAGTGTCATTGCATGTCTGTTCTTTTCATGAACCACATAAGGATGGGCCCACAAGTGTCATTGCATGTTTGTTATTTTCATGAACCACACCCAGTGTCAGTGCATGTCCGTTCTATTCATGAATCACACCCAGTTTCACTACATGTCTGTTCTTTTCATGAACCACATAAGGATCTACTAGTGTCATTGGATGTGTGTTCTTCTCATGAACCACACGTGGATCCACCGGTGTCATTGCATGTCTGTTCCTCTAAACAAACCACATATGGATCCACCAGTGTCATTGCATGTCTGTTCTTTTCATGAACCACACCCAGTGTCATTGCATGCGTGTTCTTCTAAACAAACCACATAAGGATCCACCGGTGTCATTGCCTGTCTGTTCTTTTCATGAAGCACACCCAGTGTCATTGCATGTGTGTTCTTCTAAACAAACCACATAAGTCACTGCATGTCTGTTCTTTTAATGAACCACACCCGGTGTCATTGCATGTGTGTTCCTCTAGACAGACCACATAAGGATCCACCGGTGTCATTGCATGTCTGTTCCTCTAACAAACCACATAAGGATCCACCAGTGTCATTGGATGTGTGTTCTTCTCATGAACCACATGTGGATCCACCGGTGTCATTGCATGTATGTTCCACTAAACAAACCACATAATGATCCACCAGTGTCATTGTGTGTCTGTTCTTTTAATGAACCACACCCAGTGTCATTGCATGCGTGTTCTTTTCATTAACCACGGCTAGAGTCATTGCATGTCTGTTACTTCCATAAACCACACATGGATCCACTTATGTCATTGCATGTCTGTTGTTTTCATGAACCACACCCAATGTCATTGCATGTCAGTTCTTTTCATGAATCACAGCTAGAGTCATTGCATGTGTGTTACTTCTAGAAACCACATATGGATCCACCTAGTGTGATTGCATGTCTGTTCTTTTCACAAACCACACATGGATACACCATTGTCATTGCATGGGTAGCCGTTAGACCGAGTCTTCTAGAAGGCACGCCCTAACACAGTTGTTCTGCTTGATGATTGTTACATACTGTTCGATTGGGGCGCTTGGACGATTGGGATGGTCTTCGTGAGAGCGATCCGCGAGTAGGCTGTTCTGCAGCATGATTGGCCACGCTTGCTCTGGACAAACTGGCAACACCGGGCGCTCCTGCATTGCAGTGTCACGTCTCACGAGTTCAGTGGGCCACATCCCAGTGTCACGTCCCCATTACTTCTCTTCCTCCCTGTACTTCTCTTCCTTACCCTCGAAGCTACTTTCCCCACTTCACTCCCATCCTGCCGTAGCCACAAGCTGACGGCGCCTCCATCCCAATCCCCTCTCCGGCAGCCACCCCCCACCCCTCTCGCCATGGGTTCAAGGGGAGACGGCGAGGAAACACGTCGTGACGACAGGGACGGTGATTTTGATGTGAGTCGTCTCATCTCTATTTCTATCATTTGTGGCCAGTTATCTATTTTTTGAGCTAGATCTAATCTGTTTACTCATGCGCGTATGATGTGTTAGGCCAACTAGATGATGTATGACTCCGACTATCACGGTTTAGAGGGTGAAGACAGTCCTCTGGTATGTAAACATGGATATGTGCCCGCTAAATTTGTAGCCTTCGAAGGACGAAACGCAGGCAGGAGGTTTCTACGGTGTCAAGGACATCGTGCAATGATGCAAGGCGGAAGTTGCGGTGTTGTCAAATGGGTAGATCTAGAGTGACCCAAATCGATGCAGAAAACGCTGGACAAACTATGGGAAATGACTGTCGAGTTGAAAGAATCCATATTCAGCTCACTTCTTGACAATGTTGAGATGAAGCTATGGGAACCAGTTGACACGACCAAGCATAAGCGAGATCTCAGGTGGGTGCAAGACAAGGTTATTAAAGTCGAGAAGGAGAGGGACGCGACATTGGCCCTGAAGGCTAAAGCAGAGTAAGGACTGACTCAAGCAAGGAACGATCTCCACCAGGCCAAAGTCCTACAGTACACAACTACGAGTATTGACAAGTGCATGAGGAAAAATGCAGAGAAACAATTGAAGCTGTGCAAGGAAGATGCTAAAAGGAAGGAGCAGACAATTCGATCCTTGCTCTCGTAGGAAGATGCGCATCGGGCCAAGATTAGGAAGATCAAGGAGATGTGTGATAACTAGTTCTATTTAGCTTAAGATCCGTGCCTTTTTAAGTTGTAATATTTGTACTTGTTGACCTAGCGATTACGAACTATTGGTCCCGGATTCGGGGAGGAAAAAATGCTCGACCCTGCATTAATTTGTGGAAGAATTTGTGATTTAGATCAATTTACGCCTCGATTTAGATCTCTGTCCCAGTTGGGAGCGAACGTGGACCAAAGACACCTTTTCTACTAGTGTATTACGACATTGGGGGTTTGTTTAAACATAATCTCGTGGATTGTGCCGCATGCAAATGGCACAACCATAATTTATAAAGTGGAAGCACGACACCCTTTCTTGGAGATCCGGAAGCTTCGCCAGATGCGGGGATGCGAGCAGAGAGGCGGTGAGATAGACGGGCTCAAGATTAGGCCGAAAGTGGTACCCATTTCTTCCTCATATGGGCATTATCGGTGAGAACATTGTTGTTTATGTTGCCACGTCGCAGCAAAGATCTGAAATAAGTTGTTGCTTCATGGAGTGTGGCAGCTTAAATAATTTATTTATGTGCCACTTACATTCCGTCATTTGGAGACCTCCGCCTCAACAACAAAGTGGAACCGGTGGATCCTTGTTTTCGAGATAGCGCTTGCACAATCACAATTTGGATTCAACTATCGACTCGGCGTTTCCAAACCCTAAGTCGCGGTACATTTTACTCAGAGAACGTGGGTAGATTGTTTCGCCCAAAGAACGTACACACAAAGCGATCAGAATTTAATAATTACATATATAGGTTCAAGTTCAACACATTACTATGCATCTTCATTGCCGAAGCCTTCTTCCGCACAGGTGCCAAGCCTTCACGTCCAATGGCTTCTTCATTTCCAGCCTTCTTCCTCTTCCTCGGTGCCAATTTTCTTAGCTTCACGTACTCTGCATCGCCAGGACAATGGGCACCAGAATCGTGTCCAAAATCATCTTTCCACTCGTTTTTAATTTCTTCGAGCAGCAAAATGACATCTTTCCACTCGTTTTTAATTTCTTCGGGCAGCAAAATGACTGACCTGGCAGTCATGTTTATAACCTTGTGGCGCTTCCTGTCAAAGAAACAAGACTGTTGCATAACTTCCCAATATCTACAGAGTAAATAAAACAAAAATTACAATTCAGCACAAACATGCGAACCCCAAGAGACCTTTGCTTACCAGGAGCTAATTGGGTTCGATCAACCACCCTGTCCAAGAATAGAAGGGCGACTCCCAGTTGCAGCAGCTTCCACATCCAGTACATGACATTTCTGGTCAAACATGGCAGCCGAAGCATACCTTTTCATCAACCCAATTAGCTGACTATCACATGTTATAGGAACCATGATGCCACATTCATCCATGAAGCTGAACTTTGCAGTCTGCTTCGGCCATAATTCAACATGATTACGCAGAGCAGCAACCATACCAGATATAGTGCAGATCTGCGCATGCGCTTCTTCCATCGTGAAACAATGGTGTCCATACCTCTTGCCCTTAGAGTTGTACCTATAGAGGACTACCGTAACCAGGTAAGGGGGGTCCACGCAGATCCCACTTGACAGAAAACTGTGGAGAAAATATGTTTGTCAGCGTTGGGATAACAAACAATTAGAGGTTCAGTAGCCAGCTAGCAGTTGTAACTAGTGCGAATAGCAAAGAGAAGGGTAGATCACCCGCTTGTAGATAGAACTTCTTCTTTCTTGATAGTAGGATCTGCCATCCTCCGAGCTGCTCGGCTCGTCGATGACGGAGGCGGGATAGAGCCTCGCAACGGCGGCTACGGCATGCGCCATTGGAGCTCGGTATCAGCGACTGGGCGTAGCAACTAGGCGCAGCAACTTGGCCCCAGAAGTCAAATGTCCGAAGGGATCGTCCTGCCTGGAGGGTGGATTCCGACGCCGCCGGTGCTAGGGGAAAGCTGGGAATGGATTTGTGAAATCGGTCAACACATCCAATCCACTTAGCTGCTCGATTTGCCTAAGAGGTTGCCGCGTTGGCGCCCGCGTCACGGACAGATAACCGACATGTGGGTCCCGACCATCTACTTCACGGGGCGGTTTAACAGAATGTTTGTATTTGGCAGGGGTGAGATGAGTTTGCCTCGAAATGGCCCCTCTCAGTAGTTGGCGGCCCAACTTTTCGAAACGCGGTAATTTCAGGCAACTTAGGTACCGCCATGTGCTGGCCTGCCAACTTTGGTACCGCAGACGAACATGCCCCCCATAGCCTACAGCGGGGGATTACTCACTCATAGATGGGGGAAACATGGATGGTCGATGGAGAAGCGATGGTGATGATGATGGCGATGATCTCCTCCAATTCCCCATCCCGGCAGGGTGCCAGAACGGAGTTTCTGGTGCTGTTTCGTGGAATCTGGTGGTGGCGGCAGAGCAGAACTCCTTCTGGAAAAACGTCGAACTCCTCGAAGTTTTTAGGTCAGAAGGCTCCTTATAGGCGAAGAAAGAGACCGAGGGGGTGCCTAGGGGGCCCACACCACCCCCTGGCGTGGCCTGGCCTAGCCCACGCTAGCAGGTGGTGTGGCCACCCCCTGGCTCTTCTCCGTCTCGTATTCTGGCTCCTGGAGTCTTCGGGTGAAATAGGATTTTTGGCATATTTTCCGTGATTTTTCCTGATAGTTGGTTTTCTGCACAAAAAGTAGACACCAAGGCAATTCTGCTGAAAACAGCGTCAGTCCGCGTTAGTTGTATCCAAATCACACAAGTATAGAGGAGAAACAATAGCAAAAGTGTTTGGGAAAGTAGATACGTTTTGGACGTATCACACGCGTGTCACCCCAAGAAATATCCAAGAAGTACAAGCGTCAAAGCTTGGGGATGCCCAAGTCATCCCCTTCTTCATCAATAAAAATTCTAGGTTTCTTCCAAACACCTCATTTTTATTGTTTCATGCACATTTGTGTTGTTCTTGGAGCGTCATCTTTTTCGTTTTCGTTTTGGTTTTTCGTTTGCTTTGTTTTCTTAGTTTACTGAATAAATTGGTTGAACCTCCTCTTTCATGCATTGGTTTTCAAATAGTTTGATTTGGATTGGAAAAGAGTAGGAAAGTTCATGCTTAAGTGGAAAAGAGAGCTTGTTTTTGACTTTGGCCCATGCTTTGTCATGCCATGCTTGATATTGTTTTGGCTTTATGCTTAGTACTCTTTGTTGTAGCATGACTTGTTATAAACAATTGAGATTGCTTAATGTGCCTTGGAAGGATCATGCGTTGTTTAGCATATTAAAGCATAGTATTGTGGTATTCTCCTTTGATGCTTTATTTGGGTTGACTTGGCGCATGCTCACACCATGTTGTGACTATCCCAAGTCACCATAGCCTTTATGATCCTTTAGTTTTCAACTTGTAGTATCACTTTATGCTTTGATCAATGATGTTTTGTCGCTCTGCATGATTATGGCCATTATTGCTCTCTTAGTTGGTCGCTCCCAGTCTTTTGCTAGCCTCCATAACCAAGTATGAGTTCCACTCATGCATCCAATTCCTTAAACCAAGTTATTCCAAAGAGTCCACCATACCTACCTACTAGCATATGCTATTCCAAGTATATTCATGTTTTTATCTATCTTCCGAATTAAACTTGTTATGAGAAAACTAGTGATTAAAGCTCTCATGAACTTGATGGCACACTTTACTTTTCTTGCCCTTAATAAACTTGAACCATTGTGTCGTCTATGTTGTATATGCTTGTACTTATTTGTTGGGGATTAGCAAAACCATGCTGTCATGGGGAACGCTTTCAACATTGCACTTGTACTTTGTACCTAGTTGATATCATGCTCTTTTGTCTATGAATGTCGTCAGTGTAAAATGAAAGGGGAGCTTGTAAGTCCATGGAGTTATGTATGTGTGTTAGAGAAATGCCTGGGTCGCCGGTCTAATCCATGCTGACATGGTAGAAACCTGCAGCGTAACCATAATGAGCTGTCTATGAAGCATTCTTCTTATAAAAAAGAGTCAGATATTGAGAAAAAAATGAGAAAAGAGGAAAGAGAGAAAAAGCACCATATTCCCATGGTAAATAAGAAGGTTGCTGAGATGCTCGTTGTCTGCTTGCCTTGTCATTTTGATATGGGGATTCTTCCGTATCATCGGGCAAAGGGTACCCCGTTGGCAGTTCTCTAAGATACACATATACTTACAATGACAAGAACTTACCGATAACTAAACTTGAGTAGCATGAGGAGCGGCCCTTGTATTCAAGGGACATGAGATTTCCAACTTATACTTTGTCAAGCATATACTTCATAGTTTGTTCACCTTAACCTTAACCACTTCAAGATGCTTATGATAGGGGCAATGAGAGCTGAAAGCTAATAAGTACCATAATTTTTGGAAGCTCTTTATGAAACTTGAATCCCTACTTCCTTCTATGAAGGCCTTTCTTCCACTTTTATATTGAGTCTCCACCTTCTTGTAGGGGTTCCGCGTATGAAAACAATAAAATTTTACCCTACGCGCCTACACCCCTGAAGCTACCAGGACCTATCTATTAGTAATACAGTAACGGGAGGGGCTTTTCATGAACTTACCCTTGAAGACCGAAAAGCGTTGTCAACGCTCAGGAGAGCGTGGTTGATGTAGAAGAGCCGAAGCCGACCTCAAGGTCGTGATGAAGTCCTTGCGCTCCTTGGCTCCAACGACTTGAGTGCCTCAAGTGCGACACCTCGCGGGGAGTTACACACGTCTGGTGCCTAACGATGACTCCCGCTTCCCCGATCCGATGCTATGGAAGTAGAGCTCCGGATCTGAATCTCGGTAGCAGACGGGTTCATGGTGAAGATGTCTCTCGCTCGCGCAATCCAGACTTGGAACCACGGTCACGAGAGATAGAGGGGGAGAGAGAAAATATCAATTGGAGGTCCTCCCAAAAGTGGGGAGACCTTTATTGATTAGTGGTGTATTTTTCTAGGCCAAATACCCCACTATATATAGGGGGAGGGGAGGTACTACCTCCCCCAAAGTCCCGGGGTGGGACTAAAGGAGAGGAGGGGGAGGGGGAGGCGCCGTCGGCCACCCCCTCATGGGCCTCACGTGGGGGGCTGACCCAATTGGGCCACCGGCCACCCCATGGCCCCTTCTCCCCTCTTGCCTTTCCCTAATGGGCCCTATCCCCTTCGCGAATTGGCCCATTAAGCCTTTGACCATTTAATTGATTTTTCTCTTTATTAAATAATTATGAATAAGTTATTAAATCAATATTTAACATTCATTCACACATTATTCAATCTCCGTGGCTATGGAACACCTTCCACCTCCACTCCGGACATCCTCCGGACTTACTGAAACCCTTCCGGTTTTCTCCCCTCTCTTCTTCGGTGATTCTACCGATCCTATAAACACTCTCTAAGCATCATCAAGCCCTTAAGCGTGATACCCCACGGTTCGGGAACACTCCAGACATGGTCGGGACTGTAAGATCCCTCCTTATTAAAGGAAAAGATCCCTGTGATTGCAATGCTAGTCCCTGGATCATTGCTAGCATCCACAGTTTAAGATGAAGTACACAGATACAAAGGTCGTTTATTACAGTCATTCCAGAGATAAAACATAGTCTTTTACAACTCATGGCCAAAGGCCTAGTACAAGAGTTTATGGAATATGTAAATAAACATAAGTCTTCATCTTCATGTGCCACAGGCAAGCATGTTGAGTGTAGACTCATGACTCCTATTCATCATCAGAGTAACCTGCAACATCATAAGTTACAGCCACAGAGGGTCAATACTTTGGAATAGTATTGGCAAGTGATACCTTAGTATATATTTAAGTGGACTATAAGGCTATATGCATTTGGCTGGTGGAGCTTAGGCTTGCATTGCTCAAAATAGATTTTTCCTTAACTTTTTGAAAACACTAAGTTTTTGCTTGACAAAGTCCATCCCAAGGTATCTACCAATCAGAGACTGAAGATCCACTCAGGGCATCTACCAATCAAAGACTGAAGATCCTTTAACCCTTGTTCACCCACAAGTTTTATTTAGAAATTGGAGTGATGAGATTCTTGAAGTTTCCATGTCTTGATGCTCAAATTGTCCTTTACCAGGGACATGGCTAAGTACTTAGGTTTTACACTCTGCAGAGGTGGTGCACTTTCCCCACAAGCCTTGGTTTCCCAAGACATGATCCTTGAGAGCCTTTCCTTAGTCAAATGGACCAGCTCCAACCTATCAACCCATCTACCACCCACTCCAAGAGACTAAGTTCCGAGATCCTAAGATCATGGCAGAGCCCATATTACCAAGTGGTTGCACTTGAAGCTTCTCAACATTTGACAACTCAAATCTCTTTGTTCTGGGTGGCCATCCACAAGTGAGATACACAAGGTTCACGGTACCCCTGGCCTTGTGTAACCACTCAACATATCCCATTCTTTCCATTCCACCGGGTGATTCATTAACTTAGTTGTTTTGTTAAATAAAACAAGTCCTTAGACTTAGAATATTTTTCCATAGTGTGAATATATAAACCACCCTTGTTTTCTAGTAGCTAGGCTAGGCATGATAGTAATAGGAATCTTGACTTAGGTAATTTTCACTAAGGTTTTACCTAATAGGTTTTCCCAAGCTTAGCTTGTACTTAGCAAAAATTCATGCAAGTCCTATACTTAGAAAAATAATACTAATGCATATATAAAATATAGGAATGGAATATTCATGATGATATCACTTGCCTTGGTAGTGTGGAGAGTAGCACTAAATCACAATCACAATCACTAGCAAAATCTACACACAAAGTTGTAGCACACAATTACACACAAATATATACAAACAAGAAATAGTATGAATGCATGCATGCATGAATCTACCAAGTGATGATTTTTGAAAACTCAACCAAGCAAGTGCATGAATACAGAAACTAAACAAGTCACAAAATAGCCAAGACAACTTAAATAACCCTAAAACAAAATACTAAACTAAATCTATACTCAAAAAGGCCTCAAACAAGTTTCTGTAATTTAAGCCAAACTAATGGTTACTATATGCTAAACAAAAAGGATAGGCAGAAAGGTCTTGTTTTTCTGAATCCAACAGTATAAAGTTTGCAAAATTCTAACGTGGAATTCAAAAGATATTGGTATTTCAAATCTGGATCAAAATCTGTTTTAAATTCTATTTTCAGATCAGTTCCTAGCCACGCGTCATGATCTTATTCGCCTGCAGTTCGCCTGGATCGTGCTCCACTGCCGTAGGATCTAAATGAAATCTGGCGGCTCAGATCGCGTACAGATTCGGGGTTAAGTGATCTATCGTGGCGTTCGATCCGGATCTAACGGCTACTCTTGCTGCCACAGATGGGCGTGACTGCTTGTGGCTACCGGCGGAACTGTCGGTCGACGATGTTGCCGACGATGCAGGAGGTAAGTGAGATCGAGGAGTAGCTCACCGGGATCAGGAGGTCACGGCGAAGCTTGTCGTACTCGCGGTTGGTCAAGGGGTGCTCGGGCACGGCTGTGATTGCTCACCGGAGTTCGTGGCGGCGTCGGGTGCGTCGGGTGGTCGTCGTGGACGTCGCTGTGGGTCACCCCAAGGCGAGGCGAAGACGGTTAGATTCACGAGTCGGTAGTAGTGTGCATGAGCAGGAAGGCAAGGCGGTGCAGTACCTCCGGAAAACTTCGTCGGAGTTGATGTCGCCGTCGGTGCTCGCGGTGTCGTGGAACCGGCGACACAGGGCGTCTGAGACAGACTAGTGAGGTCGAGCGATGCGCAAAGACATGCTGAGTCAGATTGCAGAACGAGAGCGAGAGAGGGACACTAGGCTCACCGGAATCGATCATGGAGAGGCTCTGTCATGGCGGTGCAAAGTTGATTGAGGACTGGTGGCGGAAGCGGCGAGGTGTTTGGGAAAAATGATCGCGAGGCGGAGGGGTCTTATAGCGGATGCTCGGCAGAAGCGTCCGTCGATTAATGCCCAATTACTCCGGCATCAACTGCGGCAGCGGTCGTGGCGGAGATCGTCTTGGAGGCAGGGAAAAGACGATCTTGGCGTGGAGAAGGCCCTTTGTCGTGAGGAGGCCAGTCAGAGTGGGGTCGGTTTGTCGGCGTCATTCGCGTGTGCTCGGCGTGTGAGAAAAAAGGAGGTCCCCGGGTGGGCTTGCTGGGCTTCATCATTTCTGGGCCAGATTACGCCATGTGACCTTTTTCTTTTGTTTAAGCTTTTTCTTTTTCTAATTCCATTTTCTGAATAGAATTTGATATGAATTCAAATCCTTTTGAATTCAAACTTCTTTGGGGATTTTTGCAGGATTCTATGGGTTCAAAAATGAGTCAGATGACCATGTGGTTACTAGCAGGGCTTGGTCAAGCTTGGGTCTTTGAAATAAACAGAGACTTTGTCTCTTTGTCTCTAGTTGCAAATATTTGGAATAGGGTTTAGAAAATATTTCTAAATTGAAGTCTTGGGTTTAAATGTTACTCATATTCTTTCCAACCATGGTGGCAAGCAAACAAGATCATGAACAACCAAATCCCAAAGGGTGTTGGCCAATTGAGACAATTTGCCCACATGAAATCATAGCTCAAACTTCTGTCTCCAAATGATTTTTGAGAAAAACCCTATATGAATGAATGATGCAAGAATGCAATGAATGAGTTTTTGAAACATGATTTTTGGGATGTTACAAATCTAACCCCCTTAAAATGAATCTCGCCCTCGAGATTCGGATTGGCTAGCATATAGGTGAGGGTGGTCTTTCCGAGGATCATCTTCTCTTTCCCATGTTGCTTCTTCTTCGGAATGATGATTCCATTGTACTTTGCAAAACTTGATAGTCTTTGTTCTTGTGACTCTTTCGTGGTCTCAAGAATCTTGTGAACTTTTCTTCATAGGTGAGATCACTTTCTAGTTGAACTTCTTCCAAAGATATGGTATCTTTCAAAGATGTTTCTTCCATTTCTGGGTGACATTTCTTGAGCTGGCTCACATGAAAAACATTATGGACGCTAGTAAAGATCTTTGGCTTCGATTTCATATCTGACTTCTCCTTGCGACTTAAAATGTTGAATGGTCCCACATATCTTGGTGCTAACTTTCCTTTGACTCCAAATCTTTTTACTCCGAAGTGTGATACTCTAAGATAAGCTCTATCCCCAACTTCGTAAGTGACTTCTCTCGCTTAGCATCTGCGTAGCTTTTACTGTCGAGGCGTGCTATCTTCAATCATCTCTAACCAATTTGACCTTTTCTTGGCGTCTTTGATAAGGTCTGGTCCAAACAAACTTCTTTCTCCCACACCATTCCATAGCAATGGGGTGGTACACTTCTTCTTAGTATAGAAACTCAAATGGTGCCATCCCAATACTAGATTGGTATTTGTTGTTGTAAGAGAACTGCGTAAGCGGACTTTCATCCCAACTTGCTCCATAGTCCGGGCACATGCCCTCAACATGTCTTCAAGAATTTGATTAGTCCTTTCTGTTTGTCCATCGGTTTGAGGATGAAAAGGCGATCTGAATTCCAACCTCGTTCCTAGAGATTCATGAAGGTCTCCAAAAGTGAGAAGTGAACTGAGTTCCTCTATCGGACACAATACTCTTAGGTACACCGTGGAGGCATACAATTCTGCTCATGTAGATTTTGGCTAACTTTGCCTTTGGTATAAGTTGTCTTTACGGGTATAAAATGAGCCACTTTAGTTAGGCGATCTACTATTACCCATATGGAATCATACCTGACCTGGTCCTTGGTAATCCGGTAATGAAGTCCATACCAATATTTTCCCACTTCCATTCGGGAATAAGCATTGGTTGAAGCAAACCTGCTGGTTTACGATGCTCGCTTTCACTCTACTACACATCACACAAAGCAATGTGTTCGGCGATGTCCCTTTTAAGATTGTTCCACCAAAATCTTTCTTTCATATCCATATACATTTTGGTGTTTCCCGGGTGAATAGAATACGGAGAGTTATGGGCTTCTTGCAGAATCAGTTTCCGCATTTCCGGATCTTGTGGAACACAAATACGTTTCTCGTGCCATAAAGTACCTTGTTAGTCCATATGGAAACTTTTAGCTTTCCTTGGCTAATCCTTTCCTTAATCTCTTGATTTCTTTATCCGTCTTTTGGGCTTCTTTAATCTTATCCAGCAGTGGGTTGAACATCCAAAGACATGAGATGTCCTTCGGCACAATCTCAACTGAGTTCCTTGAATTGCTTACACAAATCATCGTGCAATTCACCTTTGGTAAGACCATTTACAAGCGCCTTACGACTTAGAGCATCTGCTACTACATTTGCTTTCTGGGGTGGTATTGCAAATTCAAGTCGTAATCCTTGATAAGTTCTATCCATCTTCTTTGTCTCATGTTGATCTCCTTCTGTGTGAAGATATATTTCAAACTCTTATGGTCGGTGAACACTTCACAACGTTTTCCCAAAAGGTAATGTCTCCATGTTTTGAGTGCATGGACACCAGCGGCTAACTCTAAATCATGAGTAGGATAATTTACTTCATGAGTTTTGAGTTGTCTCGAGGCATAAGCCACAACTTTTCCGCCTTGCATAAGTACGGCTCCTAATCCTTGATCTGAAGCATCACAATACACTGGAAATCCTTTTCCAAATCTGGTAGGCAACCTGAATGTCTTGACACAAGTCTCTTCTTTAATTCTTGAAAGCTGAGTTCACATCCTTCAGACCAAGCAAATTTCTTATCTTTCTTTAACAATTCCGTCATTGGTTTAGCAACCTTAGAAAAAATTTCAATGAACCTTCTGTAGTAACCTGCTAAACCAAGGAAACTACGAACCTCTTTTACATTCTTAGGAGATTCCCATTACATTACGGCTGAAACCTTAGCAGGATCAATCTACACCATCCTTTGTCATAACATGACCAAGAAATCCAACTTCCTCTAACCAAAACTCACACTTGCTGAACTTGGCATAAAGTTTATGTTCCCTTAGTTTCTCAAGTATCAAGCGTAGATGTCTTTCATGTTCATCCTTGCTCTTGGAGTAGAACGAACTTGTCGAGAAATTCCATGAACACTTTGTTCATCATATTCATGAAGTATGCTGGAGCGTTGGTTAATCCAAAAGGCATCACAGTGTACTCATACAATCCATACCTTGTGGTAAATGCTGTTTTAGGTATGTCTTGCTCTCTTATCTTGAGTTGAAAATAGCGACGAAAGGTCAATCTTTGAGAACACACAAGCTCCTTCTAGCTGATCAAACAAGTCATTGATTCTTGGCAAAGGATATTTGTTCTTGATGGTTACCTCGTTGAGAGAACGGTAATATATGCATAATCTTTGAGTTCTATCTCTCTTTTCTCTGAACAAAGCTGGAGCTCCCCAAGATGAAGAACTTGGCTGGATGAATCCTTTACGCAATTGTTCTCCAAGTTGTTTCTTGAGTTCTTTAAGTTAAAGTGACATTTTATAAGGCCTTTTGCCCTTGGTCCGAACACAGTACCAATTCTATTATAAATTCCACATCTCTATCTGGTGGCATTCTGGTAACTCTTTAGGGAACACATCCGGATACTCACACACAATTGGCACTTGTCCAAGCTAACCCCTTAAGAGAATTCAGCTTACTCCTTTAGATTTAAAATTGGACTTAAATGTTATCCTCTTACTGCGGGGTTGTGAGTGAAATTGCGATTTGCACAATCTAGTACTCCCTCATACTTAGCCATCCAATCCATTCCCAAAATTACATCCAATCCTTGGGAATTTAGGATTATTAGGTTTACTGGAAACTTATGTTTTCCGATCTCTATGACTAGATCCCGGCATCCAAGACTCACTATCATATCCCTCCCGAGAGCTAACTTTTATCGGACACCCAATGTTTTCGGATGCAAACCCATTTCTTTCGACTAATGCTTTAGATATGAATGAATGAGATGCAGTGTCAAAGAGTACAAATGCTTTGAGATGGAATTGAGTCTGAACTTACCAACGGCGGCATCGGGTTCTTCATAGACTTCCTCCACATTGATGTGGTTAACCTGTCCTTTCACGAAAAGGATTGGGTTTGTTAGGTCCTTCAACGTTCTTCTCGGGGCACTCATTAGCATAATGCCCCGACTTCTTGCATTTGAAGCATTCAACTGTTGTTGTCCTTCTTAGGTTGACTTCCACTTCCACTTCCACTATGGTGGCTCTTATATCCACTCTTGTGGTTCTTGTACTTATCATTGTCATGACTGCGATGATGCTTGTTGTCATGACGGTTGTGGTTGTGGTGCTTGTTAAACTTCCCATTCTTGTGGGATCCTGGTGACACTATCATCATAGTGAGATCGTTTGTAATCTGATCCCGAGCTATGCTTGTCGAGTGTTTCCTCTTTCTACTCTCAACTTGCTTCATTTTATTCTCCACAATAACAGCCTTGTCACACAAATGGATAAGTTGGAACATATGCCACAGATTTGCAGATTTAGCTCATCATTCAAGCCTTCTAGAAACTTTTCCTTCCTTTTGGCATCGGTCAACCTCATCCGTGCATAAGCCTTGATTGTTGAACTCTTGATGTATTCAGCCCTATTGTGGTGGCGCTGTTCCAGTTGTGAAATTCCTTCTTTTCAGGCTCATCATACGGTGAGATATGAGTGGTACGAAATCCATCTTCAAAGATAGCCCAAGTTACCTCATCAATAGGCGTGGTAATCTGGAAGTTGTCCCACCATCTGGCTGGTCCTTCAGCAGATGTCTGCAAACTGACCTTTTCAGCATCTATGCATCCTACGGTCACTAAGTCTTTGTTCACGAGCGTGGCCAATCATTGGCCACCATGGGATCGATCGTTCTGAAAACTTAGCTGGCCTCGGGCGAAATCTGGTGAGCATATCAAAACCTAGAGGTTGTTGTTGTTGTTGTTATTGTTGTTGTTGGGGTTGTTGTTGTTGTTACAGTTACGGATGAGCGTCGTCATCATTTGCATAAGCTGTTTGTGCATTCATCATTTGTTGCATTTCGGGTAATGTTGGGGTTGGGGTTGGTGTTTGCTGACGGGAGGCATCGTGGTTTATTCATATAGAGATAAGAATGAGATACCCTTACATGATTTATGCACAATACATTACACAAGCAAACACATAGCAAGCAACACTAGGATAAAAGCTAAACAACAAGATAACAAAAGTCTCAAAGTACAAACACACAAGCGGCAAGCCATCCACATGTCGGATGGTCCAACAATAAGTTCATAAATAACAAGTGCGGTAAATAAAGATAACTGAGTAGTCAAATCTACTCGTCGGCATCAATCTCCTCCTCGACAAAGGTAAGACCTGCGTTCTCCATTGCGGTCTTGTTCTCCTCGATGGTAGTGGTCAAAGAGTCGATCTTGGCCGAGAGCCCTCTTAGGGCGAAGCCTCTCAATCACTGTCTGCTGCTGCTCTAACTCGAAGTCCTTGGACTGCAGTTCCTCGGTCATATCACGAATCCTCTTGTTCCTATCCTGGACACGCTTCTCTTGACTCTTGAACTTACGGTCTTGGGTCTCGAACTTCGTCTCCATCTCCTTGACTATCTCGTCTGCTTGTGAAGAGCTTGTCCTTCTCATGGCTGCACTGAGCTCGTCATTACTAAGCATGACGTTGGTCCTATCGGTATCCACGTGCCTAATAAGAGTCTCTAAGTCACGGAGGTACAGGCGTATCGGCTCTGCTGTGACCTCGAGTCGTCCTCAAAGTCAATGGACTCTCCGTCATCATCTCGCCTTAGAAGGCGTGGAAGTGAAGTGCCTCTAACTGTCGGGAGTGGCGTCCTATGATCGTCCTATCGGATCTGCATGACAACCTCCATGCCTCTCTCCTGTCATCGTGCATAAGCTTGAAGACGATGGCCTCCGTAGTAGGCTCTTTTGGCCCCGTCTGGTTCACCTTGAAGCCCCAAAGGTCCTTCCTCTCAAACTTGGTGAGTGGGTGCACCGTAATGATAGGAAGAGGGAGATCGAGTAAAGTAGTAAGCTCTACGATACGAGGACCAAAACGGGTAGCCTGGAACTCCTCAACAGTGCTGATGGCAATAGGCATCTATTTAAGATTAAAAAAATTAGAACAACACAATTTAAGATAAACAAGACAAACATTCAAACACATTCTTGAGACACACATAAATCATACAAGTCATGCATACAAGAATCCATTTCATCAACCAAGGTTCAAACTTATTTAAGGTATCATTTTGGAAAATAAGGTGATAGGTGGTGGTCCAACTAACGAAGTGCACTTACAATCCTATCTCATTGGATCTGGTGGCTAGCACAATGTTCCTAGTGGCAATCACCCTATCTTGTTCACATGCTTCTATCACTAAATCTATAATATCTCCTCTTAAGGATTGGTTGGTGATTTCCAACTCTTGGGTATGTTCCTTTTCTTTCTCTAAGTCCTTTTGGAGGTTGAGCATCCTGCACTTGACTCTAGCACTGAGTTCTTTGATAGTCTTCCAAGCTGCTTCTTTTGCTGACTCAAAGAATGTGGTGTGCATAAAAGTGTTGGTGTACATGCAGAAGCCTTTTTCTTTGTGGTTGTCTTCCTTGTTCTTGTACAAGTGAAGTTGCACCCACCAATACTCCACTCCATCCTCCATCACTGGAAAGCCCTTGTACACAGCTGCACCATGTACTCCCATGGTTTCCATGAGGTCCTTGAGAATCTTGGGAAACTCAGTCTCACACTCCAAGGTCATGGTCATGAGTGGTCCTTTCTTCACGGCCGTTGTGAGTTCATCTACAAATAGAGATGAGAAGGAGAAGATTAGAAAAGTTTACGAGAAGAATAGACAAGTGTAGAAGAAGTAAAATTTTTCCTTAGTGGTTTCCAATCCTAGGGTCATAATCCTACAGGCAACACAGTGCTCTGATACCATCTGTAAGATCCCTCCTTATTAAAGGAAAAGATCCTTGTGATTGCAATGCTAGTCCACTGGATCATTGCTAGCATCCACAGTTTAAGATGAAGTACAGATACAAAGGTCGTTTATTACAGTCATTCCGGAGATAAAACATAGTCTTTTACAACTCATGGCCAAAGGCCTAGTACAAGAGTTTATGGAATATGTAAATAAACATAAGTCTTCATCTTCATGTGCCACGAGCAAGCATGTTGAGTGTAGACTCATGACTCCTATTCATCATCGAGTAACTGCAACATCATAAGTTACAGCCACAGAGGGTCAATACTTTGGAATAGTATTGGCAAGTGATACCTTAGTATATATTTAAGTGGACTATAAGGCTATATGCATTTGGCTGGTGGAGCTTAGGCTTGCATTGCTCAAAATAGATTTTTCCTTAACTTTTGAAAACACTAAGTTTTTGCTTGACAAAGTCCATCCCAAGGTATCTACCAATCGAGACCGAAGATCCACTCGGGCATCTACCAATCAAAGACTGAAGATCCTTTAACCCTTGTTCACCCACAAGTTTTATTTAGAAATTGGAGTGATGAGATTCTTGAAGTTTCCATGTCTTGATGCTCAAATTGTCCTTTACGGGGACATGGCTAAGTACTTAGGTTTTACACTGCAGAGGTGGTGCACTTTCCCCACAAGCCTTGGTTTCCCAAGACATGATCCTTCATAGCCTTTCCTTAGTCAAATGGGCGCTCCAACCTATCAACCCATCTACCACCCTGTCCAAGAGACTAAGTTCCAGCATCCTAAGATCATGGCGAGCCCATATTACCAAGTGGTTGCACTTGAAGCTTCTCAACATTTGACAACTCAAATCTCTTTGTTCCTGGGTGGCCATCCACAAGTGAGATACACAAGGTTCACCAGTACCCCTGGCCTTGTGTAACCACTCAACATATCCCATTCTTTCCATTCCACCCAGGTGATTCATTAACTTAGTTGTTTTGTTAAATAAAAACAAGTCCTTAGACTTAGAATATTTTTCCATAGTGTGAATATATAAACCACCCTTGTTTTCTAGTAGCTAGGCTAGGCATGATAGTAATAGGAATCTTGACTTAGGTAATTTTCACTAAGGTTTTACCTAATAGGTTTTCCCAAGCTTAGCTTGTACTTAGCAAAAATTCATGCAAGTCCTATACTTAGAAAAATAATACTAATGCATATATAAAATATAGGAATGGAATATTCATGATGATATCACTTGCCTTGGTAGTGTGGAGAGTAGCACTCGTCACAATCACAATCACTAGCAAAATCTACACACAAAGTTGTAGCACACAATTACACACAAATATATACAAACAAGAAATAGTATGAATGCATGCATGCATGAATCTACCAAGTGATGATTTTTGAAAACTCAACCAAGCAAGTGCATGAATACAGAAACTAAACAAGTCACAAAATAGCCAAGACAACTTAAATAACCCTAAAACAAAATACTAAACTAAATCTATACTCAAAAAGGCCTCAAAGAAGTTTCTGTAATTTAAGCCAAACTAATGGTTACTATATGCTAAACAAAAAGGATAGGAAGAAAGGTCTTGTTTTTCTGAATCCAACGGTATAAAGTTTGCAAAATTCTAACGTGGAATTCAAAAGATATTGGTATTTCAAATCTGGATCAAAATCTGTTTTAAATTCTATTTTCAGATCAGTTCCTAGCCACGCGTCATGATATTATTCGCCGTGCAGTTCGCCTTGGATCGAGCTCCTTGCCGTAGGATCTAAATGAAATCTGGCGGCTCGGATCGCGTACCGCTTGAGGTTAAGTGATCTATCGTGGCGTTCGATCCGGATCTAACGGCTACTCTTTAACCCACAGATGGTATTGCGGCTACCGTGATGGCCAGAAGCTTGACGACGGCGTTGCAGGTAAGTGAGATCGAGGTAGCTCACCGGGATCAGGAGGTCCTGGCCGAAGCTTGTCGTACTCGCGGTTGGTCAAGGGTGCTCGAACGGCTGTGATTGCTCACCGGAGTTCGTGGCGGCGTCAAGCGTCGGGTGGTCGTCGTGGACGTCGGCGTGGGTCACCCAAGGCAGGCGAAGACACGGTTAGATTCACGAGTCGGCGTAGTGTGCATGAACGGGAAGGCAAGGCGGTGCAGTACCTCAGGAAAACTTCGTCGGAGTTGATGTCGCCGTCGGTGCTTTCGCGGTGTCGTGGAACCGGCGACACTGGGCGTCTGGAGACAGACTAGTGAGGTCAGGCGATGCGCAAAGACATGCTGAGTCAGATTGCAAGAACGAGAGGCAGAGGGGGACACTAGGCTCACCGGAATCGATCGCCGGAGAGGCTCTATCCGCGGCGGTGCAAAGTTGATTGAGGACAGCCTGGTGGCGGAAGCGGCGAGGTGTTTGGGGAAAAATGATCGCGAGGCGGAGGGTCTTATAGCGGATGCTCGACAGAAAGCGTCCGTCGATTAATGCCCAATTACTCCGGCATCACTGCGGCAGCGGTGGCGGAGATCGTCTTGCGCGGAGATAGGGAAGACGATCTTGGCGTGGAAGGCCACTTTCGGCCGAGGCCTTGAGTCGAGTGGGGTCGGGCTGTCAGCGTCTGTTCGCGTGTGCTCACGCGTGTGAGAAGAAAAAGGAGGTCCCCGGGTGGGCTTGCTGGGCTTCATCCGTCTTGGGCAGATTCTGCCATGACCTTTTCTTTGTTTAAGCTTTTCTTTTCTAATTCCATTTTCTTAATAGTATTTGTTATGATTTCAAATCATTTTGAATTCAAACTTCTTTGGGGATTTTGCAGGGGTTCGTGGGTTCAAAAATGAGTCAGATGACCATGTGGTTACTAGCAGGGCTTGGTCAAGCTTGGGTCTTTGAAATAAACAGAGACTTTGTCTCTTTGTCTCTAGTTGCAAATATTTGGAATAGGGTTTAGAAAATATTTCTAAATTGAAGTCTTGGGTTTAAATGTTACTCCTATTCTTTCCAACCATGGTGGCAAGCAAACAAGATCATGAACAATCAAATCCCAAAGGGTGTTGGCCAATTGAGACAATTTGCCCACATGAAATCATAGCTCAAACTTCTGTCTCCAAATGATTTTTGAGAAAAACCCTATATGAATGAATGATGCAAGAATGCAATGAATGAGTTTTTGAAACATGATTTTTGGGATGTTACAACTCCCGCACCAATGATCAACAGAGGGACCTGGATGGCCATGTGACCCCTGTGTGTTCCACGAAGATCTTTTGTCGTTTGAACCGGGACAGTCGTGTATTATTCCCTTTGTCACTCGATACTTGCATTGCCCGAGATCTGATCAATGACATCACCATGTCGTGTTCAATCTCGTTACTGAACAACGCTACTTGACTCGTTCCGACAAGTGATATCCTCATGATCTAATCACACGCTGCACAGCTATTGGATATAACTTCTTCGAGTGGGCCCTTGAGTATCTTCCCGTCACATGGACGGAAAAATCCCGCTCTTGACATATATTGCCTCTACGGTTTCCTCCGAATACCTGAACACACCTTTATAACCACCGTTTTACCAGATGGCGTTTGATGCTATCTAAGCACTCTTGGGAGACAGTGATTGATATAGCCTCACGGTCTAAGGAATAGTCTACGAGGATCCATTTCTAATCATCGTAACTTGTGAGACCAGGCACATGGCTTAATAGGATTGACAGAATACTCATACCAACAAGTTGCAACTTCTTTTCCGGAAGCTCATTCGAAAATAACTCTAAGGTTAAGCGTGCTTGGCCTAGAGCAATTCTAGGATGGGTGACCGACCGGGAAGTGGGTAACCGGGTGCGCACGAGTGAGGACAAAGTGCGCAGAAAAGACTAGTGTTGGTCTGTGGGGCCGGTCTAGATATCCTATTAAGTTGCCAGGAGTGACACCCCCCCAGGCCCAGGAGTGGACGGGGTGTTACAAAGTGGTATCAAAGCCGACCTCGCGGTTAAAACGGGTGTGTGCGGGTTAGTGGCGGGACATGTGGAGCATGGCGCGTGTGGCCCGGAGTGGACACGGCATGGCACATGTGCCGGCACTGGATGCACAGACGCGTGCCAAGAGGGAACGTTCCTGGGGTGTGCTTGATCGATGAGGGCATCGATCTTATAAAGGGTGGGTGTATGTGAGACCAGGCACATGGCTTAATAGGATTGATAGAATACTCATACCAACAAGTTGCAACTTCTTTTCTGGAAGCTCATTCGAAAAGAACTCTAAGGTTAAGCGTGCTTGGCCTAGAGCAATTCTAGGATGGGTGACCGACCGGGAAGTGGGTAACCGGGTGCGCACGAGTGAGGACAAAGTGCGCAAAAAAGACTAGTGTTGGTCTGTGGGGCCAGTCTAGATATCCTATTAAGTTGCCAGGAGTGACACCCCCCGGGCCCAGGAGTGGACGGGGTGTTACATAACTTGAACTTCGTGACATGATCAGGTCACGATGTTTAGGTTGGGTATTGGTTCATCATCTCATTCTCAGAATGAAATGACCTCATTTCCAACTGGCATAAATGCCACATGATCAGGAAACTTGATCATCCGTTGACCAATGAACCAATGACTAGAGTTTCATTGGGAACCCCTGGTTGTTTATATATCACACGTGTATTGATGTTTCCAGTCAATACAGTTATAGCATGATATAAAACTTAATCATAAACTATATGAAATATGATAATAGTCCTTACTACTATTTGTCTCTAGGGCATATTTCCAACAGTCTCCCACTTGCACTAGAGTACAAATACACTAGCTGCATTTGTTCTTAATCATTGGCACCATATAGCCGGTACCATGAACATGCTTGCTCATGGAAGATGTTGAGTCTTGGGTCTGTACCTTACAGTCCCAAATCCTTTGCAACTTACTAATGTCACCATTGATTGACATTAATACTTTATCATCACATGATAGCATTTGTGTGTATGCATCGTTGCCATGGCAGCAGAACGAGGCCTGATTCCAGGAGCCTACAGTGACGTTAGATCAACCTCGAGGGCTTTCTCATGGGCATTGTGCCCTGGGACACATCATTCTACGTTAAAAGCAAACTAGCCCCGCCATAACATTATACAGCACTTTAGATGGTACCCTTATCTATTATTATAAATGTATTCATCGAAACACTAGTGCACTATGTGCAACTTTCGATATTTTGTTCACCTCGCTTCCTACTTGGCTTTAATTGGTATCTACAGGAGTTTCCAACATATTCCCTTATAACACAACTCTTTATGCTTTAAGATATGTTATCCTTTATGTATTTGGAAAATATGTTCACAGTTCTCTAATAGACACCGCGGACAAACTTAGCTCAACGTTCTGTGATTCGGACTTAATCACTTTCAAACGTTCCTTATTTGGATCACATATTATGCTAAGTTATCATCATGGTTTACTAATACAGAACCCATGTCTCAACATAGTGGATGACGATCATCCTTTTCTTTCTTTCAACCATTGATGTTAAACTTAATGATATTCCTAATTTAGGTTATTAAGGACTAGTTCCTTAATTAACTTATATTCTGAAACACTTTTCAGAATCCCTTAAGGAATACTACATAATATCATAATACGATTATTATCAACTTCTACATCTTATAAATCATTATTTATAAGTATTTGCGCTTTCATCCTTAACACGCTTAAGAATTACTCCTATAAGCTCCCACTCAAAAATATGTCAATCACATATTGTTTTAGGAAGACTTTCATAGTTCCCACTCAATTATATGCAAATTGCATATCTCCTTACTATTTTGAACAACTTCAGAATCTTTTGATCAAATATCAAACTTGGAGTTTTACTATGAGATACTAGTACTTTACTAGTTTTAAATCCACTAGACATTTAGCATACATGAATCAAATTCATTTGAATTTGTCCAATACTTGACAAATTGCGCTTTTGTCATTCACCCCCTTTTCCACTATGGCTTTGCAGTCATTTGGGAAAATTCCAAGTAACCCCTTTACTTGTGAAATTTAGCAACGAATTGCTTTCTAATCTCAAGGGAATTTTACCTCTAGGATTTCTCATAATTTAGTTTACCATTATTTCCTTTGTAGTTTGTAGGTATGTCATATTCCAAAAATCATGACAAGTGATTCACAAATGTCTCCATACAAGATATGGATTTACATTTTGAATCCTACTTTATGTAGTGAAAAACAATAGTGGAGGGAAAAACACAATGATTAAAATCATTGATTCTTTCCTTCTGTGAAGAGAATCGTTCAGGAACGTTGTCCGTTGCGCTTCTCAACACTCTGATGTAGGGTTTTGAATCCTCATCGTATTTTTCACTAATTTTCATTTGCTTCATAATTGAGAAACATCACTAGAAGTGAGCTTTCTCAAGAATGTACCAAAATCCAAGCAATACGAATCTTGCTTTCCTTTTGGTTTGAGCTATGGGTTTCGTATTCAAAGTTTCCAATGAATACACTACAAGGACTTATTCGCTATTGTTTTGGTTATATCGAATAACCCCAAAACCTTCACAAATTCAAATGGTTTACTACATTCTAATTGAGTATTAACCATTTCTAAGCTAATGGTCTCTACATCTGCACTACAATGATTTATTTGGTGCCTTCTATTCAACCCCCTTTGATATCTAATATCACATTGTGATGCTTTGCATTCTGACGTTTCAGAACACTTTGCATTTCACAATTACTTTTATTCCATTCTTATAAGTTCGAATTTCATCACTATTGATCAAATCACAGCAATTTGATTCTCTTTCATATTTATACCCCTTTTATTGATGAAACACTTTGATCAAATCAAATAGTTTCATATTCATGTTTCCTTTGGCAAACTACTTTGCACATTTAAACAATCATATAATGATAATTACCATTTTCGTTAAAACACAATACATCGAATATGTATTTACTTTCAACAATTCATTAAACACTTTGTATTCAAGTAATACACGGTGTTCAAGTTATTTTGCCAAACTTAGGCATGATTTATATGTGACATGAAATCGAATGACTTTCACATATTATCACATAACTTTGAATTTAAACAATGGTTTCATTCATCAATGAAATATCATTAAGTTGGGTATTTTTAAACAAGGCATTTTAATGTTTTATAAATGTTCATACATTATCAATTAGTTTCAAACAACAAGGATAATTCACACATAATCAAACAAGATATGAACATGAATAGAAATCATTCATAAAAGTAGAACAACTGTTTGTTACAAACTCATATGAATAACCATCTCATGAAGTGTGAGACACACTAAAGAAGTTCACAATCTCTTGATTACATTAATCATCCTAAAACACAAACTAAGTGATAAATGTCGAGGGAGAGTGTCGTCGGCCGTCATCATCATGCTCGCCATCAACATGCAACGTCACCTCCTCTCTAGCAAGCACCTCTCATGCAGAAGGACCTGTTTTCACCAAAACAGAACAAGTATCAGATATACTTAACACTGCAATGTGTTTGCAAGATGATAACATTTATAAAACTGTATATCAAATATATACCTTTGTCGTTGACGACCTCTCCGGTGATTGGTTCAACCTTTACGTTCCTGAAACGTAATATGAACTCATGGAAATCCAATGCTTCCGTATCACCACTCATGATGCTACTCCGGACATGTCCTTCGTAGCTAGGAGGCAACGATCGAAGCAATACGTCTATCGCAAATAGATCAGCCATCCAGTAATCCACGAAGTGAACCAATCTTGTGTATGCATCAAGCATGCGCTCCAAGTGACCCTTCAGACATGTATGCTCCTCCATCTGTCTGGAAAGGAACTCTCCAAGTAACTCGTGCTTCCACATGCGCACATGGCCTATGAACTCTGCTCTCAGCTGATCCACCATCGAATATGGATCAAGATCACCCATGAGCAGATGTAGTTCATCCACCATCCCGTAACGCATTATTATCTGAATGTAGGTGGACATCTCTTGACGATAGTAGCGGTCTGCTAGCTCTTGTGGGGTCTCATAGTAGTCTGGCTCAGTCAAATCCATTGTGCGGCGTATGTAGTCTACCACATGATTCCTAGTAAGGAGATCATTCAGGCGCACAAGCCAACTAGGGAAGTTGGATCCATCAAGTTTAAGTTTCCCACCCTTTACCCAGTCCTCAATGACAAAGTAAGCTTCACGGTGAGCCATCTACATTTATAATTGCAAAAGGAATTTAGACTAAGTTTATAATTAAATGAGTTAATAATAACTCCACTCAGAAACACCTATACCCAAAAGGGTTCCTAGTGATAACACGACCCCTATCAGCCACATCTCCCCCGATCATCACGGCCATCAATGTGGGTTCAAGGGTGGACGCTAAAAGTCGATCACATCATTCATGCGACTCGTGCTCGATCTTTCGATCATCCGTGTTCCGAGGCCATGTCTGTACATGCTAGGCTCGCCAACTCAACCTTAGTGTTTTCGCTGTGCAACATGGCTTGCACCCACTGTATGTGAACGTAGATATGTCTGACACCCGATCATCACAGCCTGCCTCATACCGAAGAACTTTCTTGGTGGTGCACACTAAGGGGGAACACAATCGTTGGTTATTTTAACAGGGATCATCTTATTAGGCTACCGTCGAGTATCTAATACTAGCACACAATAAGACATACAAACAATAACATTGAATGTAAATGCTATGTGATATGGTCCTTCACGTCGTGATCTCCATCCGCCGTCACCGGGTTCTGGCGCCGTAGACACCAGGGTACCGGTGTCATTCCGGCGTGGTAGTTTGTCACCTCTGTGACTATCTACTACTATGTAACAAAAGGTAATTACTTTACCTTTCCCACAACCATATCACAAAGCAACGCTCCCTGCAAAACAAAGTCAGACGCCTCTACTTTATCTTTGCATGTTTTACGTGGCTGAATGGGCTTTCGCACAAGAACCGTTCTTACCTACGAACTTTCAACACAATGCTGATCAAGTAGTTGTCTCTACTACACCCCTTTCGGGGCCCTCTGTTGCAAATGGCATACCAACTAATGTGAGAGAGACAGACACCCCCCTAAGCCACTTTATACGGTACAAGCCGTATGTCAAGCGTGGACCAGTCTCGCGAATTAACGCGTAAAGTCGGTTGGGGGCGCTTCATCAAGCATTACTGCGGTATACACAAGTATATGTGGGAGGGTAACAACTAAAAGATCAACGCCCACACGCTACATCTCGTGTGTTCTACCCGTACTAGTATTACTACGCATAGATCTAGCTCTGATACCACTGTAGGGGTTCCACATATGAAAACAATAAAATTTTACCCTACGCCCCTGAACCCCTGAAGCTGTCAGGACCTATCTATTAGTAATACAGTAACGGGAGGGGATTTTCGCGAACTTACCCTTGAATACCGAAAAGCGTTGTCAACGCTCAAGAGAGCGTGGTTGATGTAGACGAGCCGAAGCCGACCTCAAAGTCGTGATGAAGTCCTTGCGCTCCTTGGCTCCAACGACTTGAGTGCCTCAAGTGCGACACCTCGCAGGGAGTTACACACATCTGGTGCCTGACGATGACTCCCGCTTCCCCGATCCATCAGCGATTCTTGGAAGTAGAGCTCCGGATCCGAATCCCGGTAGCAGCAGCGCTCCATGGTGAAGATGTCTCGCTCGCCTTGATCCCTGCACTTGGGACCACGGTCACGAGAGATATAGGGGGAGAGAGAAAATATCAACTGGAGGTCCTCCCAAAAGTGGGGAGACCTTTATTAATTATTGGTGTATTTTTCTAGGCCAAATACCCCACTATATATAGGGGGAGGAGAGGTACTACCTCCCCCAAAGTCCCGGGGTGGGACTAAAGGAGAGGAGGGGGAGGGGGAGGCGCTGCCGGCCACCCCCTCATGGGCCCCACGTGGGGGGCTGGCCCAATAGGGCCACCCCATGGCCCCTTCTCCCCTCTTGCCTTTCCCTAATGGGCCCTATCCCCTCCGGGAATTGGCCCATTAAGCCTTTGACCATTTAATTGATTTTTATCTTTATTAAATAATTATGAATAAATGATTAAATCAATATTTAACATTCATTCACACATTATTCAATCTCCGTGGCTATGGAACACCTTCCACCTCCACTCCGGACATCCTACGGACTTACCGAAACCCTTCCAGTTTTCTCCCTTCTCTTCTTCGGTGATTCTACCGATCCTATAAACACTCTCTAAGCATCATCAAGCCCTTAAGAGTGATAACCCACGGTTCGGGAACACTCCAGACATGGCCGGGACACTCCCGCACCAATGATCAACAGAGGGACCTGGATGGCCATGTGACCCCTGTGTGTTCCATGAAGATCTTTCGTCGTTTGAACCGGGACAGTCGTGTCTTATTCCCTTTGTCACTCGATACTTGCATTGCTCGAGATCTGATCAATGACATCACCATGTCGTGTTCAATCTCGTTACTGAACAACGCTACTTGACTCGTTCCGACAAGTGATATCCTCATGATCTAATCACACGCTGCGCAGCTATTGGATATAACTTCTCCGAGTGGGCCCTTGAGTATCTTCCCGTCACATGGATGGAAAAATACCGCTCTTGACATATATTGCCTCTATGGTTTCCTCCGAATACCTGAACACACCTTTATAACCACTGTTTTACCAGATGGCGTTTGATGCTATCTAAGCACTCTCGGGAGACAGTGATTGATATAGCCTCACGGTCTAAGGAATAGTCTACGAGGATCCATTTCTAATCATCGTAACTTGAACTTCATGACATAATCGGGTCACGATGTTTAGGTTGGGTATTGGTTCATCATCTCATTCTTAGAATGAGATGACCTCATTTCCAACTGGCATAAATGCCACATGATCAGGAAACTTGATCATTCGTTGACCAATGAACCAGTGACTAGAGTTTCACTGGGAACCCCTGGTTGTTTGTATATCACATGTGTATTGATGTTTCCACTCAATACAGTTATAGCATGATATAAAACTTAATCATAAACTATATGAAATATGATAATATTCCTTACTACTATTTGTCTCTAGGGCATATATCCAACACTTCTATCTTCATGCACCTACTTTGAGAGCATAGTGGCCATTCTTAGTTCTATGTGCATTGTCCCAAGGCTTGTTGATTGATGCATAACTTTGATATTTCTTGTTTTAAACTATTTGTATCTAGTCACTCTTATGAACTTTGAAGGTGTCCTATGCATTTATGTTTGCTACTCTATGAGGGACAAGTTGAATGCCACTATGCTATGTTTTTTATGTGAAACAAACAAACTTCTTGCAAAAGCATTGTTATTCATGAATCTTTTATTTGTGCCTTTTCATGTTGCAACATAGTTGCTTTGTCTTATTGTTAGAACTTTGTCTTACATGTTATGATTGAAGTACTATGATCCCAGCTATGAATATTTTACGAATACTTTGATCAAGTTTATGATGGTTCATGTCACCTCAAAAATTATTCTTTCTTTTTATCACTTACCTACTCGAGGACGAGCAGGAGTTAAGCTTGGGGATGTTGATACGTTGCTAACGTATCCATAATTTTTGATGTTCCATGCTTGGTTTTATCTACTTTCTTATGTTTTGTCCACACTTTGGAGTACTTTTCATATGATTTCTTGGACTAACCTATTAACAAGAGCCACAGTCCCAGCTGCCTGTTTTCTGCTGTTTTTGGTTCGAGGAAAGTCAGAAAATGAATATTCTTGGAATTAGACGGGACAAAAGCCAAAGTCAGTTTTTCACCGAGGGACACCAGGAGCCAGAATACGAGAAGGAGAGGGGCTAGGGCCCAGCCACACCACCTGGCCGCGCCAGGGGGTGGTGTGACCGCCCCAGGAACCCCCTCGGCCTCCCTCTTCGCCTATAAGTTACCTCCTGACCTAAAAACCCTGGGGGGTCGACATTTTTCCAGAAAGAGTTCCGCTCCGCCGCCACTACTAGATTTCGTGATTCGGAACCAGAAACTCTGTTCTGGCACCTTGTCGGGACAAGGAATTGGAGGAGATCATCGCCATCATCATCATCACCATCGCTTCTCCATCGACCATCCATGTTTCCCCCATCTATGAGTGAGTAATCCCCCGCTGTAGGCTATGGGGATGGTAGGGATTGGATGAGATCGTTCATGTAATGGCATCAGATTGCTAGGGCATGGTTCCTAGTATCTTCTATTAGTGTTTTTTGACTTTGTTGCGACTTGTTATGCTTAATGCTTGTCACTAGGGCCCGAGTGCTATGATTTCAGATCTGAACATGTTATTGATTCATTATGATAGTATTGTTTATGGTCTTACCTGCAAGTTGTATACACACGTTGTTGTCCGGAACCAAAGGCCCCGAAGTGACAGAAATCGGGATAACCGGAGGGAATGGCTTTGATGTGAGGATCACATGTGTTCACGGAGTGTTAATGCTTTGCTCCGGTGCTCTATTAAAAGGAGCACCTTAATTGCCAGTAGTTCCTTGAGGCCTCGCTGTAAACGGGCTGGCAGGACAAAAGATGTTGTGCAAGTTCTCATTGCGAGCACGTATGACTATATATAGAACACATGCCTATGATTATCTAGTACTTGGATGCTTTATCTTATTTATCTGCAATTGTCCTATGTTTTAATTGCCATGTGAATTGTCTTGTCCATGCAACGCCCGTCCATCCATCTATGTGCCTACCACGCTCTAATCCTACTGTTTGCTGCAATTCTTACTACTGTCTTTACTTTACTACTGCTATTACTTTACTATTGCTACTACAAAACTGTTGCTACTGATAAACTGTTGTGAGCAAGATTGTTTCCATGTGCAGCTGAATTGACAACTCAGTTGTTAAGGCTTATAAATATTCTTTGGCTCCTCTTGTGTCGAATCAATAAATTGGGTTTCACTTCCCTCGAAAATACTGCGATACTCCCCCTATAATTGTGGGTTATCAAATACCGCTAGATATAATGAGATGAACGTAGTACTCAGAGTAGTAGATGACACTACAATTATAGAGAAAAATTTCAAGAGAGTTTACGTAGAACGTTAGACATGAAAACAAGCAATAAGCTAAATTATACCGAGCATCCGAGCCCGCATCTGTTCTCCGCATCCTGTGCGGTCAGGTTGAGGCTCACCGGCGCAGAGGACGTGCGAGCTGGCCTGGGGGGTGCAAACAACCACTTTTATCGACCATGTCTTCCTCGACAGCAACTCCATGGCCACATGGGACCTCCACGTACCTTCAAAGATCAAGGCCTTCACCTACTTGATCTTTGTCGATCTATAGGCTCAGCACAAAGGTTAATCTGCTCGACCTGAGATGCCTGCTCTCACCGTGCGCGGCTCTATGAATGCTTGCAGGCGTGCATGTGCCTCATGCAGGTCAGCCTCTAGGTGGGCATGCTCACGGCTTCCCACCATCTGATCCACTTATGCCCGTATAAATTAATAGGGCTGAACTAAGCCGGTCTTAGTCACTCTTAGCTCGGTTGTCGATTCAACGGACAAATCACACACGAAGTCACTCAAGAAACGAAGAGCAAGAACAAGATTGATGAGACAAAAGTAAAAGTATTGATTTTGTCAATTGTTTGCGTCTTAGACTCAACTTTCCGTCAACTCTCACATATATATGAGAGGCGGTTGATCTTCCCATTCAAGTTAGGGTATCTCGTACACGTTTATAGGTAGGAACCAAACTCCTAATTCTAGCCCTAAACTAGATAAGTTCTGCCACCGACTTCATACTAGAGCCGGACCCTAGTGTCCTTTCACGCCTTCCGTGTCAAGCTGTCAGTGGACCTTCTGTGTTGGAACAGAGCTTTCCTTCGTCTTCGCCATAGTAGATGTTGATTCGTGGACTTGCAGGCGTAAACCGTTGCCAACTAGGCCAATTGGTTAATTTCTATAATTGAATTGTCAAGTAACTGATCCGGTTTGTGCGTAAGGCGGTAAGTGTCATCCCATGTTTGGGTATACTCGAACATCTTATTAATCCTTCTAGCTCCTTCTTCTGCTCCTGGTTGACTTGCTCCTTAACTCCATTCTGATCTGGCTCCAAGCTGAACACGTCCATCAAGCCTGTCTTCGAAAACAGGTCTTCAAGGTCTTGGTACCAAGCCGGTCCAAAATGGGTGATAACAACACCATAAGCAAATATTTTAGAAAATAAGTTCATAAGGACAATGATAGTACAATAACATTTGTAACTAAAGGAAAATGAACCTTCAATGTGTTAGATATGCAAGTAAATAGTCAAACTAATGGCAACATATATATCATTAAATCCTAGAAAGATCTATTGAACAACAAAGATTTCAGATCTACACAAAATCATTAGCTACAAACATTAAAGCACTCACTACTTTTTCAAGATATGTTCAACAACATAGATTTCAGATCATGCACAAAAGTAATGGGGAAGACAAAGATTAACCTACAACTTAGGGCGAAGCCACATGGACGCTGAAGAGGAGGCAATTGTTGGGCTGAGCATAAAGAGAGGGAGAGAGACCTTTGTCGACATATCTAGGCGTGATGAGTCCCTCGAATACAGGAGCGACATCGAGGAGATCGACATTCGTCGTTGCGTCTTGTGTTGTTGGGATGTTGGGCCTCCTGGACCTCGGGGTCTCCAGGCAACGGCTACAACTGCTTGTCGTCCTCATCACGAAAGGAGAAGACGCATCAGCCGCAAGCACTGATCTTCTCTATCTGTCATCATCGTGGCGAATTGTTGTGACTTGACCCGCTTGCAAAGGCGTCACCGCCGTGATTCTCACTTGCGGCCCATGGCGACGACTAGGGTTTTGAGGAGAGGAGCCAACTTTAGACGATGGGAGGAGGAGAAAGGGAGAGAGTGGGTTGTGGTCCCTATCGACTGTGACCCTTTTGTGGATAATATTGAATCCCTAAATATTGTGTTGTATTGATTTGACCCTCGTGGGGGTTTATATAGAGTTACACGCGGTAGGTGAAGACTTGGAGTACAAGACGTAGAGTCCTAGTATATCTCTAGCATATACATGTATATGTACTCTAACATCTCCCCTCAGTCGTAGCGGGAGTGAAGAGGACTCTTGCGACTGGATTTGAAGTCTTGCGCTTCCATCGTCTTCACCTACTTCGCATCATCACCTGCATGGACATGATCATGGCTGGCACCTAGGGGCGGTGACTGCGTCCTCTTCTGGTGTCTCTCTTCCCTCCCGCAGACACAACGGGAGTAGCGTGGACGCAAGTGATGACGCGGACGCTGTTGACTGGAGTTCTTGAGTTGCTGTAGACGTTGTTCTTGATGTCGATGTCAAGGTATCCGGTCGTGATGATGTAGCCATGGTAGAGGTAGGTGTGGTTGATGTCGTAGTCATTGTATGTTGTGTGGCCGCCATTGCCGGAGGCGCAAAAAATTGCACGTTTTTTTGTTGTTGTTGTTGTTAATGGAGCTGCGGTTGTGGACGTTTTGCACCTTATGGAGGTACCGTCGGGGCGTCTCTTGGACGCGGTCATAAGTGAGACCACCGGTTTTGCCAAGACCGTAGGAACCCACAAAACACACACGGTTTTGCTAGAACCGTATGCGCGGTCATAGGGGCATCACAATTGTGATGCTGGTTTGTTGATGCAGTCGTCGGGGTCGTGGACGCGGCGATACCATCGTCGGGGTCATGGACGCGGCCATGCCGTCATCGTGCCTTGCAGTACATGTACTGTCAGAGGGCGTCGTAGTTGTATGTCCATGTGGACGGGTATAGCGGCGGCGACGATGTATCGACGAAGATGTTGATGAAGACCACGTTGATGTAGACCTTGGCGATGATGTGTCGGTGGTGATGGAGTAGACATGTCGGCGATGATCGTCGCTCGAAGGCGTTCCTTGTGGCGGTGATGATGCCGAAGCCTTGCTCGTAGTTTGATGGTGTCGTATAGCTTGATGTAGTTGTTCGGGTCGTTGTAGTCCGGCTTGGTACAGTGTAGAATTTGGTAGTCGCGCCTTGGAGCAGTGTAGATCTTGGTGTAGATTTGTGGAGCGCGTACGCCAGAGTCGACGAAGATACATGCGACCGTTCGCGCTTGGGCCGATGCTGGCACGATGCAGTCGTAGGCGGCGATGCATGGATCGGTCCGTCCATGCAGGTGTTGGCGTCCTGGAGCCGACCTGGATTTCCCTGCCATGTAGAGTATATATGCATCACGCTATACCTCAGATTGAGACGAGCTGGACCTTCTTTGCATGCGTGAGGGCCTCCATGAGAGATCGATCTGGTACAATAAAGGATTTATGCACTAGCTATTATACCAAAAGACCGATCTGATGGAAAGGGCTAGGCAGTATAATTATATTCAACACTCCCTCTCTCACGTTTAGCGTGGGATAGGAGTAGGCCACATAATCTTTTTTCCTTTCTTTAATACTGCGTGAGTAGGGTCTTGAACTCAAGACCTCTTGGCTCTGACACCTTTCTCCCCATGAACAAGGAGGGGCATACTCCATGGCCTAGCTCGCGCGCCCACAGTACCCGCCGACGAAGTCCTGGTCGTCACACATCTATGACAGGCTGGATGCCGCGCTAAGAGACCCGCATTGTCAAAGGCCTAATTGGTGCGGGCAGGAAATGTTTTGAAGTTGGCAATGAGAGTCATCGCTTTTCGTATCATTACAGATTTTGATCAAGATCTCCATCTATCCATATCCTCCAGCTCCAGAGATTTCGATGTTTGTTGTCACTGTACTCAGGGGAAATTGCTATTTTGTTATAGTGGATTCTAGTTATGTACTCCATCCGATCCATAATAAGTGTCGCTCACGTAGTACAATTCCTTCTGCTATGAAGTGTTACCTAGACTCTGTATGATTTTTCTCAGTTGGTTTTATGAAAGTAATGTTTTTGATCTTCAATTTGAAGTCATGTCTAGTTGGTTATTTTGATTGGTGATGTTCGTGTCTGTTGGCTCGCTAGTGATGTCTTTTTCTTTAAGGAAAAGGTCAAGAGATGTTTAAGCCTTGAATTAGACCAAGTCCTCCTGAGCAAGCACGTAGACAGTATATGTATGTTCCTAGTTTGTTCTTCTATTTGTATTCTATCATACTTGGTGATATTGTTTAGGATTAATAAAACTTTAGCATGTATGTACTTCTGTTTTCCATCACGGTTTCATGTATGCTTGAGAGTCCACCCTACCTCAAATTTACTCCTTTCCCGCCACTGTCTCGATTTGATGGTGTCTGATCCGTGCCTATTGTGTGCTCTGCGCAGAGTACGCCTTCAAGGCGGTGAAGTCGTCGGGGCTCACGTCGATCGGCGTCCGCGGCAAGGACTCCATCCGCGTCATCACCCAGAAGAAAGTGTCGGTGAGTCAATCGCCACCGCTCGCCTTGGTTTATCCAAGCTGTTGTTTTCTCTAGCGGGTGCAATTTTGTCCGCCTTTTGGGGTCCGATTCATTGTTTGCGAGAGCACGGATTGCTGAAAGACTAAATTTTGTACACTGTGATGTGGTTCTGATTGCAGGAGAAGTTGCTGGATGACACGAGTGTCACATAGCTGTTCTCAATTACCAAGTACACCGGGTTACTTGCAACCGGCCTCACATGTTTGGTTACTGTGCTTTGTTTTAGTACTATGTTCTGAGTGATACTAATATATTTTCGTACAGTGCGCAATAGATAACGGCGAATATCAAAGGTTTTTCTTTGTGAACTGATTTGGGATGCTTGATTTTGTGTGTGTTATGCTTTGTGATTTGGTAATCTCATATATCAGTTTTAGCTTTCTGATTTGGTAATCTCATATATAATTGTTTAGTAAAACACACCAGAAATAAATCACCACCCAAATTTGCTTCTCCGTATTACTTGTTCTAATTTTTGGGATATGCCCACAGATGGATAGTATGTCTCTATATTTGTTGCGCCTCTTGATAAGACAGTAGGTATAGCATGTCACTTTTTCCTTTCTTCTTTTGGAGACGAGGAAAAGGTTGCAATCAGGGAACCATATGAAACTATGTTGTCTTAAAAATCATTTGCATTTCCCTTGTATATCCTCATCAAGTCGTGGTATCTGGCATCAGATATCACCCATCGGGGGCGGACCCAAAAATGTGCCACGCACGGGGCTAGCCCTCGTGTGTAGGTCTTGAGCTAGTGTTTTAAAGGTTTTTTTCCAAAAAAAATTAAAGGAAATTTAGTACGTTTTTGGGCCTAAGCCCAGGGCCACATCACGGGCTGCCCTGGGTGTAGATCCAGCCCTGTCACCCATACCTTCTGCTCTTTAGTGATATTTAATAAAATTTGGTTCTCATGTCTTCTGCTCTTTAGTGATGTTGAATATACTGTTGGGTTCTGACTCATGTTTGGTGATATAGTTAGGTTCTTACTCATGGCTTCGGCCCTTTAGTGATGTTGAGTATAATGTTCTATTTCCCAACTGATTCAAGGTCCTTGGTCTCCCAAGCAAGAAACAAAGAAGCTGAGTTTCGTAAAAAATGGGCCTACAAGATGCCTGTGGATGCTTTAGCGAAATGGTATTGTGCCTTATCCTCATCAGTTTCCTTATGTGTGTTCATATAACAAAGTGGTAGCTATAACATTGCATATCTGATTAATGTTTCAGGATAGAAGACAAAGCACAAATATACACGCGGCATGCGTACATGAGACCCCTTGGTGTAGGTTAGTACCGTCATATTACATCAATTTGTATGTTGTATTTTTTTACTCTACTACGATGTTCTGGTGTTAAGTGAATTAGTGTAAAGCCTATTGCCCACCATATTCATTTTCCTTGGTTATATTATTAAGTTGCTATGGTCTTTGGCTGTGACGAAGAGAAAAATGCTCAACTCTTCAAATGTGACCCCGCAGGTCACTTCTTTAGACACGAGGTATACAGTAATTGTTATATGTTGATCCAAATTCTACAAAGTAGAGGCCAAATTTTGACGGAGCGGAGCGAGGCCCGTCGCCGGAGGCTTGGGCCGATGCGGATGAACAGGTCCATCATCTCGAGGGCTCGCTGTATGTTGTCCAATGCAGGTATGCATTGACGTTTATGGGCTGAAGCAGCCAACACAACGTGTTACCTCATCAACAGGTCACCTTCTATTCCACTTGAGAAAAAACTCCCATTGAGGTATGGTCAGGTTCGCCTGCTGATTATTCACAGTTGAGAGTTTTTGGTTGCACTGCTTATGCTCATGTTGATAATGGAAAGTTAGAGCCTAGAGCTGTTAAGTGCATATTCCTTGGTTATGGTTCAGGAGTTAAGGCATATAAACTATGGAATCCTGAAACTAAAAAGATTTTGTTGAGTAGGAATGTTGTTTTTAATGAATCCGTTATATGTCATGACAGCTTGCCATCAGATTCTTCTCCTGTTGCTATTGGAGAGGAAGGAGTTCGTGTGCAGGTGGAGCACCTGCAGAAATCTATTGATAATAATGTTGGCGTTGATGATACTCATGAGAAAAATATTGATGATGATGTTGTTAAGCACTCACCTACTATTTTGCAGCAGCCACAGGAATCTATTGCTGCTGATAGACCGACGCGTAACATAGTTCCACCTCGTCGTTTAATTGAAGAGTGTAATCTTGCTCATTATGCTTTGAGTTATGCTGAATAGGTGGAGCATACTGAACCTGCTACATACAATAAGGCCATTGCATCCGTTGACTGCGAGAAGTGGGTTTCTGCTATGCAAGAAGAGATGCAATCGCTTGGTAAGAATGGCACATGGAAAGTTGTGCGTTTGCCTAAATAGAAGAAGGTTGTCCGCTGTAAGTGGATATATAAGAGAAAAGAAGGTTTGTCTCCTAATGAGCCTCCAAGGTTTAAGGCAAGGTTAGTAGCAAAAGGTTTCAGTCAGATTTCAGGTATTGATTATAATGATGTTTTCTCTCCGGTTGTGAAGCATAGCTCTATTCGTACTTTCTTTGGTATTGTTGCTATGCATGATCTTCAGCTTGAGCAGCTAGATGTAAAGACTGCTTTTCTGCATGGTGAACTGGAGGAGGAAATTTACATGGACCAACCTGAAGGGTTCATAGTTCCTGAAAAAGAGGATTTTGTGTGCAAATTAAAGAGGTCGCTTCATGATTTGAAGCAATCTCCAAGACAGTGGTACAAAAGGTTTGATTCATTTATGATCTCACAAGGTTTTAAGAGGTCTCAGTTTGATAGTTGTGTTTATATAAAGTTTGTTAATGAATCACCTATTTACTTGCTGTTATATGTTGATGATATGTTAATTGCTGCCAAGAGCATGAAAGAAATCACTACTTTGAAGGCACACCTAAGTAGTGAATTTGAGATGAAGGATCTTGGTGCTGCTAAGAAAATCCTAGGTATGGAAATTAAACGGGACAGAAAATCTAGGTTGTTATTTCTTAGTCAGCAAAGTTACGTTGAGAAAGTTCTTCAACGTTTTAATATGCATGATGCAAAGTCAGTTAGTACTCATGTTGCTCCTCACTTTAAATTGTCAGCATTGCAATGTCCTAGTTCTGATAAAGATATTGAGTACATGTCTCGAGTTCCTTATTCTAGTGATGTTGGTTCCTTGATGTATGCCATGGTTTGCTCTCGCCCTGATTTATCATATGCTATGAGTTTGGTGAGTCGTTACATGGCTAATCCTGGTAAAGAACATTGGAAAGTTGTTCAGTGGATTTTCAGATACCTCCGTGGCACATCCAACGCTTGCTTAAAATTTGGCAAGACTGATGAGGGACTCGCAGACTATGTGGATTCAGATTTTGCTGCCGACTTGGATAAGAGGAGGCCCCTCACAGGTTATGTCTTCACGGTAGGTGGATGTGCCGTGAGTTGGAAGGCAACGCTGCAACCAGTTGTTGCTCTATCTACAACCGAAGCAGAATATATGACTGTTGCTGAAGCTTGCAAAGAGTCTGTTTGGTTGAAAGATTTGTATGCTGAGCTTTGTCAGGATGATTCTTGCATTAACCTGTTCTGTGATAGTCAAAGTGCTATTTACCTTACTAAAGATCAGATGTTCTATGAGAGAACAAAGCACATTGATATCAAGTACCATTATGTTCGTGATGTTGTTGCACAAGGTACACTGAAGGTATGCAAGATAAGCACTCATGATAATCCTGCTGATATGATGACAAAGCATGTTCCTGTTGCTGATATCAAGATAAGCACACTGAAGTTTGACAAAGCTTAGTTGGTATAACTGCTTAGCCCAAGTGGCTATTGGCGCCGAAAGTGTTTTCTTTGTTTGTTCAGGGAGATGATTACTGTTGCTACAAGAAGGAATTTGTCTCAAGGTGAAGTTTGTTATATGTTGATCCAAATTCTACAAAGTAGAGGCCAACTTCTGACGGAGCGGAGCGAGGCCCGTCGCCGGAGTCTTGGGCCATGCGGAGCGGAGTCTTGGGCCGATGGGCCGATGCGGAGCGGAGGCCCGTCGCCGGAGGCTTGGGCCGATACGGATCGTTGATGACCTAGGTTACCACCGTTATATATACCTCTTGTAAGCCGCCGACTGGGATAAGTTGAATCTGTGAAATCTCCGGCATTGTGTAAACACTTCCCGTTATAGTAAAGTTTTGCTGGCTGGCGTCCGTGGTTTTTCCCTTCTCTTTGTTAGAGAGGGTTTTCCACGTTAAATCTATGTCTCCCTTGCTACGATTTTATTTTCGTTCTTCGTTATTTGATTACCGTAAAGCTAACACCCAGATTGCGATTTCTGCTTTGCAATCAGTTCTTCAGGACGATTTCAAGGCTACTGAAATCGGGGTATTACTGTTGTTTCCAGATAGATAACCAAGTCCTCGTTTCCCATGTTTTGATAGTTTTGCTCCGATTGGCAGGTTGGTTTTGTGAGGAAAGAAGATCGTGTTTTCAGAGCACTCGACACAGAGGAGATCGATCAGCACCTAACAGCCATAAGTGAGCGCGACTAAGCGGCCACAAGAACGGGCATACATTCGCCATGTATTAGTTGGATCGATCATGTGTGGTTTAATTTGCTAGTCCCTTCGTCCAGAAATAAGTGACTTGAATTTGTCTAGATTCGTATGTTTCTATGCACTAAAACACATCTAGATAAATCCAGATAAATCCAAATCATTTATTTCTAGACGTAGGGAGTACAATTTAATCTGATGGTGCTGGCAGTTGCATGTTTGAGCATTTTGAATGTTGTGTAGTATATGAGGTTTAAATTGAAAATGAATCAGGATAGTAACTTGGTCAGATGGACGATTATAAGGAACCTGCGGGTGGCCCCTCACAGGACTCTTCACCAGCGCTATATCATTTTCTGACTAGAGTTTCCATTGATCTTCACAACGTAAATGAGGGCAAATGTCTGCTAACGGATTTCTGAAGAAGAAATCTTTTAACGCTCTTCAGAACCTGCATGATAGGAGGAGCTACACATCACATGCTTGAGAATTAGCGCTGTCATTTTTAACTTTTGACTAATATTTAATTACGAAATGTAAATACCAGGTCAACATTCTGATTTACAACACCTTGGAGAGGAACGGTATTGCATCCAGAGCAGTTTTTAGGACAATATAATGTCAGATATGAACAATTGGTTCTTTCTACCATTGGCAGGCTTCAGATCAATCTGTATTATTACTCAGTAGTCAGTTAGTCATTTTATTTATCATACTCCGTATCTGTTATGTGTAGAGAGATCTTTCTTGTGTTTTCCTGGTGCCATCCTTTTGCATCATATCAACAAGAAAAAGAGTTTGAGGATCTGGTATTTCCATCATATTATGTGCCATGTGGTACACATACATTGTTGAAAGTGAAACCATCCAGTATTGGAATGACATATCTACATGGTTGAGACTTTTACATGCCTTTAAGTTTCACCTAAAAAGAAGTATTTTCGTATCCTAGCAACGGACATTTTAGGGCCTCCTTAATTCGTAGGTTTTCTCAAAATATAGGAGTAGGGGAAAGTAGGGTTGAAACTACTCCTACCTGAGTTTATTAGTTTGACATCATAAAAGTATTACATGGTTTTAATTTTTTTTTCGAAAAGGGGATGTACCCCGGCCTCTGCATCGGTCGATGCGCACAACCTTTATTAAAAATTAGTTTTAATAGATGTATTTTTCTCTCGTTACGATTGTTTCCAGAAATCTGTTAAGCTTTCGTCCAGTGCCTTGTCTGAAGGTCTTCAGTGGGGGGTGTTGTGTTTAGTAAGATTTGGGTACTTACTGAAACTAAAACGGTCTCCATCATCCACTCGTTGCTCCCAATGATCTGAACGAGATTGTTTAAGTCCCTCGAAGCTTCAGTGCTTTGTTTCCGTTTTGCTTTGCTGATCCTCCCTTGTGTACGTTGAGCACACGGAGATGGAGGCGATTAGTTTTGTGTTGCCGAGCATCGGAATTCGTGTGTTTTTACTGTCGAGATTTGCTAGTACGATAAGCTTGTTTTGTCCTTTAGACAGAAGAAGAGGCTATTAGAATATTTCGGCTTTGTCGTGATGTCTGTTTTGTTTAGGCCTTTAACCGTTAGTAGCGACTGCTGTTAAGTCAGTATATCGAGCTGTGGTATGAAGGGAATCCTTGAAAGGGGCACTAGTCACTGGTTTTGACATTTGGCTGCTTCCTGCTTTTGGTTGGTACGGCAAGTCTAGTTTTTCTCGTGTTTTGGTTGATACGATAATGTCTGCTGACATGGCAGGCTAAGCAAAGGACCAAGAGAAAACATCCCATATGCTCAGCTGAGAGAGAGTGTGTGTGTGTAACTGAAATGTTGCAAACATACGAGTACCTGACTTATTACGATGTGTTTTCTCCTTGCACAATTTCTGTCCAAAACACAATGGAAGCTATCAGTGTCAATGTGGGCAACATTTTCTTTTTTGAACGGGGAAAGGGTGCGAGAAGCACCCTAAACATATTTCAGCTCAGAAACATTGTCCTTAGTTTTCACCAGTACCTGATGTGTCTTTGTCGATGCGTAGGATAAGTCCAAAACACAGTGTAAAGGTCACAACGATCTGGTCGCTCACGGACCAACCACGAGGGAGAAGGGAGCTATCAATATCTTACCGATACACCGAAGCAGGTCGATCGCAACGAGCATGCCGCTCCCCCGGGCAGATCCGTAGGTCTAAAGCTAGATCAAGATCTAAAATCTCAGCTTGCTGGGTTCGCAAACCGGACTCGTAATTTTCACTCTGATATCGTCCCGTGGTTAAACATACAGTATCACTTCCGGTGGTACTACAAGTCTGTGTTCTGCACGGAGTATTATTATTTTTGGATAAACACAGAACGCATATGCTTACCTCTATGAATGCAAACAAACACACCTTACTCCTGTGAAGCCAGCGGATCGAGTTTTGAGATTAACAAAATCACCATAGATAAACAAATCGTTATCGATAGGAACGCCGTCTTCCACTAAAAAATATTTTACCATTATGGAAATCGCGGGTCAAACCTAGGAAGATGTCAAATACATGAATTTCTACTAATTTTATAATATATATTTTCTATTATCTAGGCTTATATACAAAGGATTTTGCAAAAAATCCTATCAAATTCATCACACATGTCTCAACATGGCTTCGCCGCTATCAACGAACCAGATGGCTGATGGCGCTCCAAGTAACCCTCCCAAACAGACTAGTGGGACGCCGAACAATAAAACGGCATCTAGCCACGGCCCCTTAGCAAGCTGTCGGCTGGCACAGCCAATAAACGGTTTGACGCTTATAGGCTAACCATGAACCATAGAGACCATATTGCGAGTGTCAGACCGCGCCAACAACTGGCACCACGTCGGAATATGAGACGAACCAAAGGATCAAGAGAAAACATCATATGATCAGCTCAGTGTGTGTACTAATTGAAATGTGGCAAATCGTACGAGTATCTGATTTACGATATGTTTTCTCCTTGCACACTTTCCGTCCGCAACACAATGGAAGCTATTAATGTGGGCAACATATTCCTTAGTTTTCACCACCTGGCGTGTTTTTTAAATCAAAAGGGATTTTACTTTCCCGTTCCCTTTCATGGTAGAAAAGAAACACCCAGTTCTGAAAACTTTACACCACTTGATGTAGCTAAAGAAAAAACTAGGACTGTGACTCTGAACGAGGCCACAGGAAAGTAGAAAAACAGAACCACTCCAAAGATCACCACATCATAAAGCATGGAGCGCTAGCAAAAAATATCAACCCGCGATCGCCAGGAAATATACAGTCGAGGGGGACACACCCTCCAAGAACCAAACCTTCAAGCCACCACATGGATAGAATCATCTTTATTTGGGTGGGCTTGTAGGTACTCCAGCGACGTCCTCCATCCATGCATCTTGCTCACGGCCGTGGTCTTCCAAGAGGAACTCCTGCCAAAATCAGAGCAGGTCAGCACGCGGGCAGCCTCAAAGGTCTTCCGATTTTTCGTAGCAGACGATCCATGAAGCGGGTTGCTTCTCCTCCTCCTCCTAAGTCTTTGAAGGGCACCTTCCAATTTATTAGATAAGATAATATCAAATTGAGTTCATTTCTAACTCCATAAGGTTCTGTACTGAACCAGTACATAAGGGTCATACCTACAGATAAGTATTGCGAATATAAAATTCCTAGAGGTGGTTTTACTATTTTATCTATTTTAGTTATTTAGTTATTAATTTTTATAGTGGTAACAAGGCAATCTGAGGCAAACAAATCACCACAATTCTACGATAGGTCTATTAAATATGGGATTTAGGGATCTGGTAGATCTTGTAGTACTCAATGGAGAGAGTTGGGATCAACTCAAAAGGATTTATAATCTGGCCTATAAAATTTCTGTAAAACTGTTTTACATGTTTCTTAGATAATTTTCAAAGGAAAATCTATAGATCCAAACAGTGTCAAACCAACTAGGACAGGTGGATAGTTCAACTTAGCAGATCCAAACAGTGTCAAACCACCCCACTTAGAAATTCATAAGTAAGTCCTACATTGAGTTTTGGGTGAAAACAAATTTGTGCTGAATACAAAGATCTGGTGATGGACAAGGGTTGCTTAATCCAAGGAGTCTAAGTTGGAAGGTAGAAATTGTTCTCAGACTTAGCAGAATATTGGTTTTATCTAGGGTTTTTGTCTAGTTTGAGATTGTTCCTATATTTCATGCAAGATCTTGGTTCTAGAACTACTAGGGTAACATCCTAAACATCACCAAACAATGCTACACCTAAATAGCAACAGATCAAGGTAATTCATCAGACCAACAAGCATGAAGAGGTTCAACTTAAGCAAGCACTAAAATAAGAAAAGTTTTTGTTCCCTCACATTGTTTGGTCTTGAAAATATGGCATCAGGGTTCTCAAGTATGGGATGTTATATACCTCCCCCCTTAAAAAAATCTCGTCCCGAGATTCAGGGGCTAAGAGCTAAAGATAAGGGAACTCCTTCTAGAGGTAATCTTCTCGTTCCCAGGTGGCTTCGTCTTTGGAGTGGTTTTCACATTGGACCTTGTAGAACTTGAGGTTACGCCTACAGGTGAGGCGATTGGCTTCTTCCAGTATGCAGATAGGCTTCTCACTATAGGTCAAGTCTGGTTTGAGGTTGATGGAGCGATGATCAATTTCCTCGAATATTTCTGGCTTTCTTGGGGCTTGAAGATACTTTTGGAGTTTAGCTGCATGAAAGACGTCATGGAAAACTGGCAATTCTGAGGATAGCTCTAGTTGATAGGATACTTCTCCATGACGAGCCAAAATCTTGAATGGTCCAATGTACCTTGGCGCAAGCTTTCCTTTGACATGGAAACGTTGCATTCCCTTCAGAGGTGTCACACGAAGATAGGCGAAATCTCTAGTGTCGAGTTTCAAGTCTCAGCCCTTCTGGTCAGCATAACTCTTATGTCGGTATTGGGTAGATTTCATACCATATCGGAAATTTAAAAGAACTTCTACAACAATTGTACTATTTTGTTCTTCTTTTGCTAACTAGTTTAGCAATAGAGAGTATCTCTAGTAGAAAAATCTCTCTAGATCCTTTCTTTAATGGAACTGTTTATCTTTTAATATCATTTATCTACTAATACCAACTGCGGATCTTAGTAGTGTTCGTGGTCATGGGTATTCCTTTCTAACCAAGGTTCCATATACCCATTGAGGATATGGGTATTGTATGGATACTCCAATGATTTCGTGATTCCATAGAGTTGAGGTAAGAAAAGAATCTCTATATTATAACACTACTTTCTAATATGTTAGACATCATAAATGCCTTGGTTTTTCCTTCACTGGTACGGACGAGGGGTAACCTCGGCAATACCCATGGTGATGGACTTGGGGTTTCGTGGAAAAGAGAACGCTGGAGATTTCATCGGATGTCAGGAAAACGATAAAGGCAAAGTCGCCTGAATATTGAGTAAATTACTCCGTTACAAATTGTCCTCTAGATTTCTGTACCCTCGCTTGGGCTTCTCCCGTCCTATATATAATAGACGGGGTATCAAAGCTGTATACGGATAGGTTTCATACACGTGTGATTACAATACCAACACAATGTCGGTTTATAGTCTCTTTCCTAATACAATCAGAGCCTTTGTCGGTTGCTTCCTTGGGCCACCGTCTAGAATCTTCATGGGTCGTAAGCCTTTTATCCAATTATAGGGTAGCGAATTATAAGCATCCGAGTAACTATACCCATGTCAGTAGCCCCGAGAATCTACTTGAACCGCAATTTCAGGTTGAGTCTCAAATTTTCTCTTTTCTTTTTTCTTTCTATCTTTGTAGGGATTTTGGTACAACGAGTCTGATGCTTCCGACAGATCGGGAATCAGTTAATTGCTCCTGGGCAAAAACAAGGTTGCCCTACATCAAATTCAAGTCCCCAGGCTGAATCCAGAATTTGCTACTAGCGTAATTCAGTTCGAGCTGCTGAGGTCTTATTAAGGATGGCAATGGGCAGGGTATGGACAGGGTAGAGCAATACCATACCCATACCCGTTTAATCAATGGGTACAAAAGTTTAACCATACCCGTACCCGCGGGTATAAAACTTTATCCATACCCATACCCGCTAGGTACCTATACCCATTGGGTACCCGGTGGGTTGATCCAACTATACACAAGTTATTCATAATTTTATGTTCATCAATAATATATATTTAAAAAACGACAATTATCTCTACTTAATAATAGGTAGAAAAGTATATAAAAGTACCGAAGTTTAGAATTCACAATCACATACTTGTCTCTAGGCTTCTTGGCCGCATAGGTTGACACCTACAGGTAAGTTTGACATGTCGTTTAAATGGGCAGGGTATGGGTATACCCATGGGTACAAGTCTATACCCATGCCCGTACCCGTAACTTAACGGGTAGGGTATGGGTATTACCCGTGGGTATAAAAGTGTGCCCATACCCTACCCATGCGGGTACGATACCCGCGGGTACCCGTACCCATGGGTAAAATTGCCATCCTTAGGTCTTATCGAATACTGAATTCCAGTTTCCTATTTTTATCGGATACCCAACGCGTTCGTCGGGATTTTTCATCGTATCATTGATATAGATATTTTACTGGTAGAGCGCATTCTTGTGTGATTACCAGGCCACACAGGATGAATCTTGGGGTCTTACCTTCATGTTTCTAAACATGGCATTCGGATTTTAATCGCGTCGGGTGCGATCCGAGTTTTTTTTTTATTTTATAGCGGCTGAAGAACTCCTTTGTTTTTTGTAACTGCTCCCGATAGGAGTATCTTGTTGATGAATGTTTTCTTTGTTTTTCTTTATCAGGTGTGCGCCAGTACTCCTGATAGGAGTAGCCTCCGAGGCTATGTTTAGATATATGTATCAAAACATAGGCTCGAAAACTTATGTTTATGGCGCTAGTGCTTCTGTAATTTTGTCGGGTGCATGACTAGTGCTCCTTATAGGAGTAGCCCCCGAGGCTACAGTCGTAATATTGTATATTCAATTGTAGTCTCAGATCTTTTTTTGGAAGAATTTACTTCGACTCCATTTTTTTCTTTCTCATATTTTCGATGGTGAGCCGCAATTTCTGCAACACCTCCTCTATGACGTCGATGATGACATATCTTATGCTATTGATTTTCAGGAGAACACGCCAGGACGAAACATGCCGAACGTGGTTCCATTCTGCAGTAATGATGACGCGTGATAGCGTATTCAGTGGAGATTCTTGGCTGCACGTCCCCTCTCCGCGCGAAAATCAAGGTGTCACGCGCTGTCCTCCGTTTTTACCGTGAACATAACTTCTTTTGATTTTCCTTTATAGAATCCTTGTAACACGTGTCACCATCGTGTGCGTTTCTGTTGGTTCGATTTTGCATCGAACGGTTTGGACCGTATGCCTTTGCTCTTTATAAGGGAAAGGAGATGTGTTTTACTGTTTTACCTCACCTTCCCCTGCTCCATCTTTTTCCTTGCGCCCTTGCCCCCTTGCGAACTCCTGCTCTTGCTCCCTTGCAAACTCTGGTTTCTGTGCTCATATTTCCCTTTTTCCACCATGGGCAAAAGCAAGGCTGCTGGAACTTCTGTTGTCGCCACGAAGGCCACCAGGAAGAGGGTTGTCGGATGGGCTCCCACCAAGTGCACGACGCGGCAACTCCGTGAGGCGTGGAACTCCGGCCATCTGACGGACAATTCCTTCAAGCTCCCTAGAGACGAGGCTGCTCCCATCCCCGAGGCTGGCTGGAGGGTAATGTTCCTCTCTTTCCTCTTCCGCGGTCTTTCTCTTCCTGTCCACGAATTTCTTCGTGGCCTTTTGCTTGTTTATGGCGTGCATCTATATCAGCTCACGCCCAACTCTATTCTCCATGTCACTTGTTTCATCACTCTTTATGAGTGTTTCCTTGGGATTCATCCCCATTGAGGCCTTTAGAAGCACTTCTTCTATGTCCGTCGCAACGCCACTGACACTATTGTCCATGATGTTGGTGGCGCCAATTTCTCTGTTCAATCCAACATTGATTACTTTGATTTCAAAGTCACGGATTCTGTCCAAGGCTAGAAGTCCAAGTGGTTTTATGTCAAGGGTCAACCACTTGAGGTCCAATCTTTCCGGTTAGCCCCCTTTGATCCAAAGAAAACCTACCGCAAACTTGATTCCTGGGACCAGCGTCCTTCTGCCGAAGAAATGGCAAAAATCCAGCCCTATGTTGATCGTATTTCAAAGCTGTGGCATGACGTTGGCAAAGAATTGTCGGGTCTCCAGATCGTGGCATACTTTTTGTGGATCCGCGTCTAGCCGCTTTAAGCTCGACTGTCTGGTATGTGGGCGTATACCGGGAAGAAGGACCCAATGAGGATTTCCTCAGAAGACCTTGCCCTCAAGGTATACGAGAAGAGGGTTCGAAACTTCACCACCCTTATCGTGAAAAGACCAGTTCCCACCAACTGTGCGGTGGAGCCTTACGGCAACAAAAACCAGCTCCCCGAGGTGAATATCTTTTGCCTTCATCTTTCATTTATTTTGCGAATGCATCTTTACTTTGTCGATGCTCTTTTCACGTCTTCTGCTTATGTAGGACTTCGATCACATGAGCTCACTCCCTCCTCTCCCTGGAAGCTGTGAGCCCCCTGTTCATTCTTCCGCATCCGACGATCTCCCTATGACTGGGACTACCACGGATGAGGAGATGGAGTTCTCTGCATCGGATTTTTCATCGAAAATACAATCTCTTCCGTCGGCTGGCTTCGGAGATTTTTGCATGGAGCGTGCTGGTGAAAAGAGGAAGCATCCTTACACTGTGGAAAGGGTCGAAGACTCGGATGACTCGACTGCTTCCAAGCCTTTTGACGCTGCTCCAATCTCGGCTGCTCCCGCCCAGATGAATTTGTTCCACCTTGCACAGGATGTGTCTTCGTAAGTATTTGACTGCTTCTTTTGCCGTTTTCCTGTGTAGTTCTATTGCTGATGCTTATTCCAATTGTTTTGTTCTTTTCCTTTTGTAGTGATGATAAAGATCCTCCCGCGTCACCTCTTTGCACATTTGTAGGCTATTCTGCCAAGAAATCTCCTCCATCATCGGTGGAGCCGAAAGAAAAGCTCTTGTCTTCTATGGAGAAGATCATCCAAAAAGATGTTGCCACTTCATCCAAGCCATCACCGCAAAAACGGAAGAAAACGACGGGTAAAGGGGTGGTGATATCAGAAAAACCTGTTGATGTGGATATGAAAGATTGATGGCTCAATGCACGGCGCCCAAAAAAGTGTTGATGGCTCGTGGTTGATGTAGAGATCGTTGGGAACCCCAAGAGGAAGGTATGATGAGCACAGCAGCAAGTTTCCCTCAGTTATGAAACCAAGGTTTAATCGAACCTGTAGGAGCAAGGAAACACCCCAAAGGTGTTACTAGCTGAGATTTGGCAGGGCGCACTACCGGTGCTAGTAGCAACGTGGAGACCTGCACAACACAACCACAGAACTTTGTCCCCAACTTGCGATAAGGTTGTCAATTTCACCGTGTTTTGCGGAAAACAAAGGATTAAACGTATCGAATGGAAAGAAGTAAAAGTTTGCAGAAAGTCAACACAAAGCAGTAAAAGATTGTAGATTGTATGTAAAGTAAAAGGACCGGGATCCATAGTTCACTAGAGGTGGCTCTCCTTAGATAGATAACATGTTGGGTGAACGAATTGCATCGGGGCAATTAACAAACACCGAGAAAGCAATACATGCATATACTAATCACCTTGACTCCTTTGGGACTTGATTGGGCATTACAACATAATACATAGACCGCCATCCAACTGCATCTATGACTAATAATCCACCTTCAGGTTATCGTCCGAACCCCTCCAGTATTAAGTTGCAAGCAACAGATTATTGCTTTACGAATCAAGGTAAAGTAAACAATACAATTGTTCTATGAACAAAGGATCGTTGTTTTCTCCCTAGTAGCAACATCACATCTAGTACCTTAGAGATTTACACTTCCCAGTTACGGAGGCATGAACCCACTATCGAGCATAAATACTAACTCTTGGAGTTGCTAGCATCTACTTGGCCAAGATAGCTACTAACAACGGAAAGCATGCAAGATCTCAAATAACAAAGACATGATAGAATCAATAATCAATCTGAAATAGCATCTCAATATCCATCGGATCCCATAAACACAACATGTATGAATTACAAATAGATGATCTTGATCATGAATGGAGCTCACAAGATCTAAACATGAAAGCACAAAGGAGGAGAAACCAACCATCTAGCTACTACATGGATCCGTAGTCCAAGGATGAACTACTCACGCATCACACGGAGGCTTGCATGGTGATGAAGAAGGCCTCGGTGAATTCCCTCTCCGCAAAGTGTGCCGGGAAGAGCTTCAGGTCCCCCCGATCTAGGGATGGAGATGACGGCGGCTATAGACTCTTTCGTGGATTTTTGATCGGGTGACTAGGGTTTTTGTCCCAAGGGCAACTTATAGGCGGAAGGAGAGGCCGAGGGGCTGCTGGGGTCGGCCAGACCACCCCCTAGCACGGGCCAGGCCCGCCTGCCAGGTGGTGGCTGCCCCCGGCCCTCTCCGCCTCAGATTCGGCACATGATCCTTCGAAAAATAGGCACTTTGGCTTTTGTCCGTCCAATTCGAGAATATTCATTTTTTGACTTTCCTGGAACCAAAAACAGCAGAAAACAGGCAGCTGGCATTGTGGCTCTTGTTAATAGGTTAGTCCAAGAAATCATAATAAAAGTACTCCAAAGTTGGAACAAAACACAAGAAAGTGGATAAAACCAAGCATGGAACATCAAAAATTATAGATACATTTGCAATGTATCAACATCCCCAAGCTTAACTCCTGCTCGTCCTCGAGTAGGTAAGTGATAAAAAAATAATTTTTGAGGTGACATGCACCATCAAAGACTTGATCAAGGTATTCACAAAACATCAAAGCTGGGATCATAGTACTTCAATCATAACATGAAAGACAAAGTTCTAGCAATAAGCAAAGAAACTAAGATGCAACGTGAAAAGGCACAAACAAAAGATTCATGAATAACAATGCTTTGCAAGACGTTTGTTTGTTTCACATAAAGAAAACATAGCATACTAGTATTCAGCTTGTCCCTCAATAGAGTAGCAAATATAAATGCATAGGACACCTTCAAAGTTCATAAGAGTGACTAGATACAATAGTTTCAAACAAGCAATAACAAGTTATGCATCAATCAAATAGTCTTGGGACAATGCACATAGAACTAAGAATGGCCACTATGCTCTCAAAGTAGTGCATAAAGATAGAAGGTGGAGACTCAAAATAATGGTGGAAGAAAGGCCTTTTGTAAAAGGAAGTAGGGATTCAAGTCTCATAAAGAGCTTCCAAAAATTATGGTACTTGTAGCTTTTAGCTCTCATTGCCCCTATCATAAGCATCTTGAAGTGATTAAGGTTAAATTGAACAAACTATGGTGTACATGCTTGACGAAGTATAAGTCAGAAATCTCATGTCCCTTGTATACGAGGGCCGCTCCTCATGCTACTCAAGTTTAGTCACCGGTAAGTTCTTGTCATCGTAAGTACATGTGTATCATTGAGAACATGCAACGGGTACCCTTGCCCGATGATACGGAAGAATCCCCATATCAAAATGACAAGGCAAGCAGACAACGAGCATCTCAGCATTCTTCTTATTTACCATGGGAATATGGTGATTTTTTCTCTCTTTCCTCTTTTCATAGTATCTCTTTTTTTTCTCTTTTTTTCTCAATATAGGACTCTTTTTTTTATAAGAAGAATGCTTCATAGACAGCTCATTATGGTTACGCAGCAGGTTTCCACCATCAAGATGGATTAGACCAGCGACCCGTGCTTTCTCTAACACATATACATAACTCCATGGACTTACAAGCTCCCCTTTCATTTCACACTAACGACATCCATATACAAAAGAGCATGATATCAACTAGGTACAAGTACCAAGTGCAATGTTGAAAGCGTTCCCCATGAAAGCATGGTTCTGCTAATTCCCAACAAATAAGTGCAAGCATATACAACATAGAAGACACAATGGTTCAAGTTTATTAAGGGCAAGTAAAGTAAAGTGTGCCATCAAGTTTGTGAGAGCTTTAATCACTAGTTTTCTCATAACAAGTGGAAGGTAAACAAAAGCATGAATGTACTTGGAATAGCATAAGCTAGTAGGCAGGTATGGTGGACTCTTGGGAAAAACTTGGTTTAGGGAGTTGGATGCATGAGTGGAACTCATACTTTGTTGTGGAGGCTAGCAAAAGACTGGGAGTGACAAACTAAGAGAGCAATAATGGCCATAATCATGCAGAGCGACAAAACATCATTGATCAAAGCATAAAGTGATACTACAAGTTGAAAACTAAAGGATCATAAAGGCTATGGTGACTTGAGATAGTCATAACATGGTGTGAGCATACGCCAAGTCAACCCAAATAAAGCATCAAAGGAGAATACCACTATACTATGCTTTAATATGCTAAAACAACGATGATTCACCCAAGGCACATTAAGCAATCTCAATTGTTTATAACAAGTCATGCTACAGCAAAGAATACTAAGCATAAAGCCAAAAAAAATATCAAGCATGGCATGACAAAGCATAGCCACAGTCAAAAACGAGCTCTTTTTACCACATAAGCATGAACTTTCCTACTCTTTTCCAAACCAAACCAAACTATTTGCAAACCAAAGTGCGAAAGAGGGGGTCCAACCAACTTACTCAGAAAACTAAACAAATCAAGCAAACTAAAAACCAAAACAAAAACGAAAAGAAGACGCTCCAAGAAAAACACAATTGTGCATGAAACAATAAAAATGAAGCGTTTGGAAGAAACCTGGAATTTTTATTGATGAAGAAGGGGGATGTCTTGGGCATCCCCAAGCTTTGACGCTTGTACTTCTTGGATATTTCTTGGGGTGACACGCGTGGCATCCCCAAGCTTGAGCTTTAGTCCATCCTTCATCTCATTACTCATTCCTTCCATACACCTGAAATTTTTCCTTCATACAAAACTTCACACAATCTCATTAGCAACATTAGTGCACTTAAGATAAATAAGTCTCAAAGTTCAGTTCTAACACCAAATAAACTTCCATTAGAAGACTAGATACTGTAGAACTTCCCTCAAAAAGCTCAATTCCCCAAAGGAACTAACAAGAAGCAAATGCAGAAAATGGCAGAAATCTGTCAAAACAGACCAGCAGGTAAATACGAATTTTTTCGAAGACCTTCTGTTGCTCAAATCAAAATGTGTTGAACTAACGAAAGTTAGATAACAACCTGGGGCAGAAGCACAAAAAATTACAGCTTAATCCGACGTACAGATCTCTCTCAGGAAGTTTTACGGTGAAGCACAGAAATCTGTTTCGGGACAGCAACTTTCCCAATCATTACTTCACTCTCATTAGAGGTTACTCTTGGCATAAAAAGCAAATAAAAAGGATAAGGAGAGGTTATTACAGAGGTAATAACTTCCAAGACTCATCTAAAACTCTTGGGTTATCTCCCAACAAGTACTTTTCTTTAACGCCTTTAAGTTAGGCATAAGAAGCAAAGAAAGAATCAAGTGTTCTTAAATGAAGAAGCATTAAGACCAACTTTGTTGCCCTTACCTCTCTTATTTTTATTCTTAACCTTTGGGAAAATGTGATTGTTTGGTGGAGAAGAAAGGTGCATGGTCCCCTTTCCCACATCTATTATTGCTCCAAGGAGTTCTAATAGGGACCTTCCAAGTGTAATTTGTCCTTTTCCTGCACATTCAATAACAAGATAATCAATAGAAATCATTTTCCCAAGGATCTTTGTAAACACTCCTTCAGCTATTCCAAGAGGTAATATGGTAGTATTATCAGTGAGAGATATTTCTTTTCCTCCTTCAACGAGCCCCCAAAGATTCAGAGATTCATAAATAGCTTTGGGCATAAGACAAAATTCAGACATGATGTCACAGCGGGCTTGAAAAGTTTTATTGTTTATCTCAATCTTTACTGTAGGGAACCACTTTGATGGTTCAGAGTTTATTGGAACATAATCATGTTGCTCCCTAAGCGTATTATAGCACCCTTCTAATCTAGTAGTGCTAGCCTCAAGAGTATCCAACCTAGCAAATATTTTCGCGAAAGAAGTATCAGTTTGGCTAGGCATGTTGTAAGTGAGGATCAATTTCTTTATAGCATTAATGGCATCATCCTCATTACACTGGAGGAAATCTCCTCCCGCAATAGCATCTAAAGCATATCTATAGCAAAGAGCAATCCCAAGGTAAAAACTGCTAAGGAACAAGCCTTGAATCATTTTAGGCTTAGTCTTTTCATGTAGATCAGAGATTCTAGACCAAGCTTCCTTAAAACTTTCCTAAATTCCTTGTTTAAAAGTGAGAATCATTTCCTCGGGTGACATAGTGATTGGAGGAAGGCTAGACATAGTGGCAACTCAAGATAGGAACTAGTTTTTTTTGTGTTTTCGAATAAGAAAGCAAACAAGTAAAACTATTTTTTTGTGTTTTTTGAAGAACAAAACAAGCAAACAAAGCAAAAAGAAACTAAGAAAAACAAAAACAACAAAGTAAAGAGATTGGTCATGAGGGACTCCCCTTGTGAAGATGTCCTTAACTCCCCGGCAACGGCACCACAAAATCGCTTGATGGCTCAATGCACGACGCCCAGAAAAGTGTTGATGGCTCGTGGTTGATGTAGAGCTCGTTGGGAACCCCAAGAGGAAGGTATGATGAGGACAGCAGCAAGTTTCCCTCAGTTATGGAACCAAGGTTTAATCGAACCAGTAGGAGCAAGGAAACACCCCAAAGGTGTTACTAGCTGAGCTTTGGCAGGGCGCACTACCGGTGCTAGTAGCAACGCGGAGACCTGCACAACACAACCACAGAACTTTGTCCCCAACTTGCGATGAGGTTGTCAATCTCACCGTGTTTTGCGGAAAACAAAGGATTAAACGTATCGAATGGAAAGAAGTAAAAGCTTGCAGAAAGTAAACACAAAGCAGTAAAAGATTGTAGATTGTATGTAAAGTAAAGGACCGGGATCCATAGTTCACTAGAGGTGGCTCTCCTTAGATAGATAACATGCTGGGTGAACGAATTACAGCGGGGCAATTGACAAACACCGAGAAAGCAATACATGCATATACTAATCATCTTGACTCCTTTGAGACTTGATTGGGCATTACAACATAATACATAGACCGCCATCCAACTGCATCTATGACTAATAATCCACCTTCAGGTTATCGTCTGAACCCCCTCCAGTATTAAGTTGCAAGCAACAGATTATTGCTTTACGAACTGCGTGTAAAGTAAACAATACAATTGTTCTATGAACAAAGGATCGTTGTTTTCTCCCTAGTAGCAAAAACACATCTAGTACCTTAGAGATTTCTGTCACTTCCCTAGATTACCAGAGGCATGAACCCACTATCGAGCATAAATACTAACTCTTTGGAGTTGCTAGCATCTACTTGGCCAAGATAGCTACTAACAACGGAAAGCATGCAAGATCTCAAATAACAAAGACATGATAGAATCAATAATCAATCTGAAATAGCATCTCAATATCCATCAGATCCCCGCAAACACAACATGTATGAATTACAAATAGATGATCTTGATCATGAGCAGACTCACAAGATCTAAACATGAAAGCACAAAGGAGGAGAAACCAGCCATCTAGCTACTACATGGATCCGTAGTCCAAGGATGAACTACTCACGCATCACACCAGAGGCTTGCATGGTGATGAAGAAGGCCTCCAGGGTGAATTCCACTCTCCGACAGTGTGCCGGGAAGAGCTTCAGATCCCCCCGATCTAGGGATGGAGATGACGGCGGCTATAGACTCTTTCGTGGATTTTTGATCGGGTGACTAGGGTTTTTGTCCCGAGGGCAACTTATAGGCGGAAGGAGAGGCCGAGGGGGTGTTGGGGTCGGCCAGACCACCCCCTGGCACGGGCCAGGCCTAGCCGCGCGGCCAGGTGGTGTGGCTGGCCCCTGGCCCCTCTCTGTCTCGTATTCTGGCACTTGATCCCTTCCGGAAAAATAGGTACTTTGGCTTTTGTCCCGTCCAATTCCGAGAATATTCATTTTCTGACTTTCCTGGAACCAAAAACAGCAGAAAACAGGCAGCTGGCACTGTGGCTCTTGTTAATAGGTTAGTCCAAGAAATCATAATAAAAGTACTCCAAAGTTGGAACAAAACACAAGAAAGTGGATAAAACCAAGCATGGAACATCAAAAATTATAGATACATTTGCAATGTATCAAAGATGTAAGTCACTCTGTAACTCATAACTTTTCTGCCTGTAGCCTTTTTTTAATTTTGCTCTGATATCCTTCGCTATGATGTTCTTCTTCAGCCTTTGATGCACGAGATGGTCGATATGGCCTCTTGATTTGTAAAAATCCATGATGAAGCCGCAGAAATGAAAGGTATGTCCTTGTGCATCTTCAGGATTTACTTGTGAGGTTTTCTTGCTTAGTTTTCATGATCTTTTGATGCAGCAACCGCCAGAGAATCCGAAGTTATCTGGGATCAGGCGATGAAGCGCGCCGATGACCTGGAGGCCAAGCTGCGGGTTGCTGAGGAAGCTTTGGAGGTTGTCAGGCAGAAGGCGAAGGCTGATGCTGAAGAGTTGGCCAAACAAGCCGCTATTCGAGATGAAAATCTTTGGGAGCGCTTGGAGGCCCTTAATGCTTCTCTGACCCATAAGATTTCTTCTCTTGTGTGTCTTTATTTCATTTCTTCCTTTTGGTCATCAATCTTTTTTTTGCTTCTTCTTTTATTTTCAGAATTGACTGGCCAAGACCTGACGCTGCACGAAGATAAGAAGGTTGATCCTTTGTTGGATGTTGTTAGCACCTTGGAGGCCAACAACATTCGTGGGTGCAACCTTCATGTCCGTTCCCGCCGTGCCTTCAAGAATATTCATGCCAAAATATTTCCAACCAAGGACGTGCCAAACAACCTGAATGATCTTGTCGCTGTTTTCGGTGCTGATCCCAGCCCCCTTGTTGGTTATAGTTTGATGCAGTCAAGTTGTGGCGCCGAAACTTTGATGGCCCTGGCGATGGCACATAGCGAGAAGGTCGACTGGGAGAAGGTTAGCTCCTCTATCCCAGTCACCCCCAATGGCCAAGCAATTGACCTGAAGCCTTATATTAAGAGGGCCAGGAAATATTCTCGGCTGCTCCTAGGTCTTGGCTCGGGTTCGAAGAACCTGACTGCCCCTTCTTCGGCTACCCCTGCTACGACGGGCGCTCCTTCTTCGGCTATCCCTGCTGCTCCTATAGCTAGTGCTCCTTCCGCTAGTGCCACCCTGTCTTTGAAGGACGCAGCTTCATAGGCTTTGTTTTGTAATATTTATCGTGTCTCCCTTGCTGTTTGTTGTAATGGACCTTGACTTTATCCAGCTTTCCCTTGCTTATTTTTACAAGAAGACAACTTTTGAATATATGTGTGTGAGCTTGCTTTTGTATACTGAACGTTTCACATCTTTTTGTGTTGTCAGATCTTGAATGATTCTTTGGCTCCTTCTAGACCCGCGCAACTATCGAATGTTGTTCCGTCCTCCGATGTAGTAAGTGCAACCAGTTCCGCCATCGTGTGTATGGTGGACCCGCTGTTGTATGCTGAAAAGATAGAATAGGTGAAAAAACTTGAAGGAAAACTTTTGGTTGTTCAATCAATGGTGGATGTTTCCCAGTCGAAAACACGCCAGGCCCTCAACCGCGTGACTTTCTTCTTGGAAGAAATCTCCAGGGCAAATGATAAGCTATTGTGTAAGTATTCTTCCTCTTTTTTCTTCGGTTGCTCTTTCTGACTTGTGGGAAATTTATATTTTTCTCCCTGATTTGTAGGCATTCAATTGTGCGAGAGGGATGAGACCCAGTGTCTGCACAACCGAATGCAAGCTCTTGTGTCTGCCTCCCGAAGTTCTAAAACGGACTTTTGGACTGATCATCGTCGCGCCTACATTGTAGCGTTGCTTTAGGACCGCCTATCGGAGTTGGAGCAATTCATCGAGTGTTGTCACAGATCTCTGGCTATTACTTATAATGCCATGTTTCCTAGGGATCCTCAGCCTCAAACCTTGGCGGACTTGCTTGCGAAGTTCCGACAAGGTGAAAGGATCCATCACTTTGTGAAGCTTCAACTTGTGGCGGGTGCTAAGCTCGCGCTTGCTAGGGTGCATGTGCATCATCCGATGCTAGACTTGGATGATGTATCTTCGTGGCTACCTTCTCCTTCCGATGGTGGCCTTATTGATATGGTGCCTCATTACGCCGCTGCTTGTAGACCTGTCATTAGAATTATCCGAAAGTGTTTGGAGGCAGACGAAGAGTTTTTTGTAAACTTCCCTATCTGATTATTTTTCTTGTTGAGCCTTTGTACTTTGTGTAGAACTACGTTATACTTGTCAAAAAGGTCGTATGTTTTATATGATATTTTGATTGTATGATGTATTCTCTTGTTTGGGTACCCGACGAATTGATGTTCGTTTGCCATAGAAATTTGTATCTTCGTGAAATACTTTATTTATTTACTTATAACTATGGATGGAAGTACATTGCAATGGCGTGATCGCCTGTCCGTTGGCCTTTATTGAATGTAAAGTACGTCTAAGCGAAGATTTTCTTTTAGGAGCTTCGGCTTCTGTTGTTAGGGTTCTTCATCATGCTTCCGTGTTGTGGTGCTCTCATTTTGTCGATCAGTGGATTTTCCTATGCGGGACCTATATTAGAGGCCGTATAGGTTGCTTTTGCGAGACCGTTGCGTGCTTGCTCTTCCGATATTTTCTTTTTGTGGGTGTACCCTTCGTGTGTCGACTCCTCATCCGCTAATTTTAGCTGTCCGAGTTCTGCCTCCATCCCAAAAGATTTCGAGATTTTGTTGAATTCCCGATCACAGTTGTCCGTGTGACTGAATCTTCCTTTTACTGTTATGATCCCATTGACGGCTGGCATTTTTAGCAACAGATATGCGTAGCGAGGTACTGCCATGAACCTAGCGCAAGCTGGTCGTCCCAGGATCGCGTGGTACTGAGATGGCTAGTCCATGACTTCGAATTCTAGCTTTTCTCGCCTAAAGTTATTCATTGACCCGAAGACTACATCGAGGTGCACTTTGCCCAATGGAATTTCGGCTTTCCCTGGAACTATCTCGTGGAAAGTTGTGTCTGTTGATGCTAGATTCGCCATGGACCAGTTCATGGCCCGCAGAGTTTTGGCGTAAATCAGGTTGATGCTGCTTCCTGCATCCAAGAAGACCTTGCTCATGTCGAACCCGTCGATTTGCGCTTCCACTATTAGTGCTGACTGATACGTCCATTTTGCATCACTATTCTATATCATAATTTACTATTATTCATTGATATATTTCATATTAAGAGATGATACTTATGTTATTTCATCTGTTTTTGCATGGTTGATGACTTTTGGAGCATGGACCACTGCAGTCAGGATTCTGATGGAAAAGGGGTTGTTTGGAGGCGAAATTTACGAAGATCAGAAAATTCGGGAAAATACATGGAAAATTCTATTTTTCCAGAAGACGAAGGATGCCAAAAGGGGGAGTGGAGATGGGCCACAGGGGGCCCACACCACCCCCTGGCACAGGCCACCCCTGGCCGCGCCACCAGGTGGTGTGGCCACCCAGTCCACTCTAGGCTCTCCCCTTTGGCGTATATTATCCCCATGAAACCCTAAGCCTCGGGGAGCGACCACAGAAAGATTCCACCGCCTCTGCGGGGCGGAAAACTATAGAGAGAGAAAGATCTCTCTAGCAGACAGATTCTGTAGGGGGAATTCCTTCCCAGAGAAGTCATGTTGTTAGTAGTGGAATTGTGATGAGAAAGATTTAATGGTTTGTTAATTAAGTTGTGGTGTATATCTTCTAGTGGTGTCATGTGAACGTTGACTACATGACACTTCACCTATATGGTCCTAAGGGAATGCATTGTGTATTTGGCTACTAATCGTAGGGGTTGCCAGAGTGACAGAAACCTGAACCCCCGTTAGGAAACCTTTGCACAAGGGATGTTAGGGTCTTAGAGTTTAAAGCTATAGTTACTTGTGGATGCTTGCAAGGGGTATAATCACAAGTATGTATTAGTCCTAGGAAGGTCGGTACATTAGCACAGGTTCACCCACACAACACTTAGCAAACTACAGAAGATTAATCAACTATATAAATCAAAGTAAAGACAAAGACAGTAGTAACAATTGCAGTAAACAGCAGGATTAAAGCGCGGTGGCACATGGATGGATGGACGGGCGTTGCATGGACAAGACAATTCGCATGGCAATCAGAACATAGGGCATTTGCAGATAAATAAGATAAAGCATCCAAGTACTAGATAATCATAGTCATGTGTTCCATATATAGTCATACGTGCTTGCAATGAGAACTTGCACAACATCTTTTGTCCTGCCAGCCCGTTTGCAGCGGGGCCTCAAGGGAACTACTGGCAATTAAGGTGCTCCTTTTAATAGAGCACCAAAGCAAAGCATTAACACTCCATGAACACATGTGATCCTCACATCAAAGCCATTCCCTCCGGTTATCCCGATTTCTGTCACTTCGGGGCCATTGGTTCCGGACAATAACGTGTGTATACAACTTGTAGGTAAGACCATAAACAATACTATCATAATAAATCAATAACATGTTTAGATCTGAAATCATGGCACTCGGGCCCTAGTGACAAGCATTAAGCATAGCAAGTTGCAACAAAGTCAAAACGCACTAATAGTAGATACTAGGCACCATGCCCTAACAATACGATGCTATTACATGAACGATCTCATCCAATCCCTACCATCCCCATAGCCTACAGCAGGGGATTACTCACTCATGGATGGGGGAAACATGGATGGTCGATGGAGAAGTGATGGTGATGATGATGGTGATGATCTCCTCCAATTCCATGTCCCGGCAAGGTGCCAGAACGGAGTTTCTGGTTCCGAATCACGAAATCTGGTGGTGGCGGCGGAGCGGGACTCTTTCTAGAAAAATGTCACCGCCCCTGAGTTTTTAGGTCAGAAGGCAACTTATAGGTGAAGGGGGAGACCGAGGGGTGCACTGGGCGGCTGGCAGCCCACGCCTGTGCCAGTGGTGGCCAGGCCCCAGCCCCACTCTGTCTCGTATTCTGGCTCCATGAGTCTTCTGGTGAAATAGGATTTTTGGCATATTTTCCAGGATTTTTTCTGATAGTTGATTTTCTGCACAAAAACTAGACACCAAGGTAATTCTGCTGAAAACAGCGCCAGTCCGTGTTAGTTGCATCCAAATCACACAAGTTTAGAGGAGAAACAATAGCAAAAGTGTTCAGGAAAGTAGATAGGTTTTGGACGTATCAACTCCCCCCAAGCTTAGCTTATTGCTTGTCATCAAGCAATTCAGTTGAAAACTGAGTGCGATAAAAGAAACTTTCACGAACACATTTGCTTCATATGATGTATATACTCTTAGCATGTGATCAACTACTTAGACAATTCATAATAAGGAGTATGCAACTAAGTTTACTTAATAGGCATTGCAATCTATGAAGAGATTCCAACTCAAAAATAATAAGTAGCATGGAACATAAACATAAGCAACATTACAATGCTCATAACAAGGTATGATAGAGTGGTATCTCGCTAGCCTTTGATTGTGAATGCCAAGGCACCTCTGAAGTTCAGGTGAAGACTAGAAGTAAAGATATCAAAGATACAAGCATCAAAGTCATAACACAATTAATCTAGTAATGAGACAAGCATATTATACTAAGAATGACAACTATGCTCTCAAGAAAGTGCTCATAGAATAGGTGGTGACTCAACAAGGAGATGAAAAAGTTTTTGAATAGTTTGAAAGGCTTCCAAATGCTGAAAGTATGGTAGTCATTAGCTTTGAGATCTCATTGCCCCTATCATGAGCATCTTTAATATGGTTAAAGTGAAAGTGAGGTCCAATCTAAGTTATATGCTTGATAGACTATAAACCGGAAATCTCATGTCCCTTGAGTACGAGGGCCGCTCCTCATGCTACTCAACTTTAGTTACCGGTAAGTTCTTGACATAGTAAATACGTGTGTATCATAGAGAACCACAAACGGGGTACCCCTTGCCCGATGATATGGAAGAATCCCCATATCAAAATGACAAGGCAAGCAGACAATGAGTATCTCAGCAATCTTCTTATTTACCATGGGAAAATGGTGCTTTTTTCTCTCTTTCTGTCTTTCCTCTTTTCTCATATCTCTTTTTTTTCTTTTCATAGTAGCTATCTCTTTTTTATAAGAACAATGCTTCATAGATACTTATTATGGTTACGCTACAGGTTTCCACCATGATTAGGCATGGATTATACCGGCGGCCCAGGCGTTTCTCTAACACACATACATAACTCCATGGACTTACAAGCTCCCCTTTTATTTCACACCGACGACATCCGCAAACAAAAGAGCATGATATCAACTGGATATATATTTACAGGTGTTGAAAGCATTCCCCATGACAGCACGGTTCTGCTAATCCCCAGCCTATAATTTGCAAGCATATAACTTTCATGGACAATCACAATGGTTTAGGTTTATTAAGTGCAGGAAATAAAGTGTGCCATCAAGTTCGTGAGAGCTTTACTAACTAACTTTCTCATAACAAGCAAACATTTTATTCGGAAGAAAACAAGGCATATTGAATATGCACGGAACAGAAAATGATGCTAATAGGTAGGTATGGTGGACACCTTTGGCAATATTTGGTTTTAGGGAATTGGAAACATGAGTAAAGCATACTCAGTGTAAGTGAAGGCTAGGAATAGCAAGGGAGCGACAAACGAGAGAGCAATAACTGTCATAATCATGCTTGCAACAAAACAGGACTAATCATGGCATGAAAGTGATTCAAGACCCTCAAGGCAAAATAATTCATCGAGGCTTAACTGATTATTTCAGTCATATGCATGCGTGAGCACGTGCCAAGTCAATTCAAGTGAAACATTCAAAGGAGGATACCACGGTGTCATACCAAGTTATGAATAGAGTAATGCATGCAAGCATTCATATGACATGCTACAAATTATTAGCGGGCTGGATCTAATCATAAGAAAGTAAGAACTACTAAGCATCCATAAATAACATACACCCTACACGAACAGGCTAAGCATGGCCACAATGATGAGTATATGTACAAAAATGAAAACAAATGGAGTTTGCTACCAGCCTCTTACCACACCTCAAGTTGTCATTAATCCTCATTATTGCCCTTCACTTGTGTGGCTTGAATAATAACATGAAACCAATATTCCACTGAGGACTGCTGAACCCTGCAACAAACTCACAAAACCAAAGAAGAACAACAAATATTTTTGGTGTTTTTGAATTTTAAAGGCAAGAACCAAAAAGGAAGAACAAGCAAAGCAAAAATCTTTTTGGGTTTTTTGAATAATCAAAACAAAACCAAACGGAAGAAACAAACCAAGGCAGAAAGAAGAAGAAGCAAACTAAGAGAAACAACAGAAATATTTTTGGTCTTTTTGTGTTTTAGAAAGCAAAAGCAAAGAAAGAACGAAAACTAAAAAGAGAACGAAACATGAATATACAAAGTACAGACGAAAAATGATATGGAGATGAGTGCGATGTCGATGTACTTCCTCCCAAGCTTAGGCTTTTGGCCTAAGTGGGTATCAATCCCAAGCTGGCCAAGATGGAGCGCCTCCATAGTACGGTGAGGAGGTACCCTCGTCCTAGTGCGAGCTCGAGGACGCCCCACCGTAGTGCGCAGAGTAATCGTAGGAGGGCACATCCTCCTGATGCTGCCTGTGGAAACCCAGCAAGCGGAGCTGCTCGTCCACCTCAGTAAACAACATCAGAGTTAGCAGTGACGAAGTGATGTGTTTTCATGGCAGCAAGGTCAAGCCTTTGTGGTGCCAATATAGTATCATTTGGATCCACCAAAATATCTAATGCATTGACCATTCGTGAAGCGATGATGCCCCATAAATAGGTCCCCTAGCAGCTAGGCGGCGAGCAATAAGAGAGCCAAGATTGTACCGAGTATCATTGTTAAGCGCAGCAGCGAGGAATGCTAAATGATAATTGGAAAAATTACTCGTATTCTCCCTACTAAGAATGCTAGTAGCAAGATAATAGGCAAAGTATCTAAGAGCTGGGAGTTGGATGTTTCTTATCTTCCCCCGCCGAGCTATGCGGTCATCGTCATTGGCCACCCCTCGATAGAGCTCCAACAAATCAGCGGGTTGCCCTTGAATCTTCTTCATGGTCCCTGCCATGCCTATACCTATAATGCTGCAAAATCTTTCCAGTGGCATGGTAAAAGGCAGATTATAAATTCTAAAAGAGACAGTTGACTGATAGGGGGTGTTAGTGAAAACAAAACTCTCAACAAAAGTTTTGGTGAGCATAGCGTATTGCTCACTCTCATCTTGCATATATGAGGTCAAACCAACCCTCTAAATCAATAGTAAGAAATCATCAAGAATCCCTGCAGCTTGTAAGAAGGTAAAACAAGGAAAGGTAGATGGGTGAGCATCCCCATCATCTCCTTCATTACCAATGCGAGGTTAAATGAGATCTTCGTTGTATGATGGCCTAAACTGAGAGGCTGATCTTGAGGGCCTTGACCTCCTAGGTGTGTCCCTCTCAAATATTTCTCCAAAGGTATGGTTGTTCATCTTTGATATTCTGAAATTTAAACATCTATTAAACAAGTGATTGCAAAGTGAATATATAATGAAGGGCACTACTCGTAGGGACTTTGTAGAGGCCTAAACATGCATCAAAACTATATCTCTAAGCATTGAGCAAGCTTACAAGCTCTCATAACTTGTCACCTACAGCAGCAAAATACTCAAGATATAAACCACTAAACACAAATCTACTTGGACAAGAGAAGGAGTCACATACCGGAGAACAATTGCTCCAAATTTCAGCAACAAAGATGGGTTAAGCAAGGAGATCGAAAAATCGAGGGCAAGAACAGCAAGAACGCCGATTTCGAGCAATGAACTGGTGTTTTCTCGGGAGAGAGAGAGAGAGAGCAGTGGCAAGTGAGAGAGTGAGTGGAGGGCTAGGGGTGGCCCACACCATGGCCAGGCGCGCTCCTGGGCTAGCCGCGCCACCAAGTGGTGTGCCTGCCTAGTGGGGCCCCCTGGTGCCTTCTAGGCACTTCTCTGCCCCTTTTTTCACGTAAAAATTTAATATGAATTTTCTAGAATTTTTCGATACACTTTATTTTTGAGCAATTTTCAGGTATAGATGAATGATTTTCTAACAGAAAAAGGTCTTTGGAATGATGCAATGACAAAACAAGGCTAGAACTTCAGAAGTTCTAAGACACTCTAACAAGCAAGCAAACAACAATAGAAAGTAAACTAAACAAAAGCAAAAACTAAAATGGATAGAATAGAAGTAAGCAGAGATAATCATGGTGAAAACATTGTTTTGTTCAATGAAATCCTTTTGTTAACAAGGTTGATCAGGTCTTGTTACCAAAACAATTTTATATGAAGCAAAACTTTGTATTCCACTAATGATTATGTTGCCTCAACCTTCATAGCAATGGTCCCAATCATAATAGTTTCAAATTTTTCTCTTGGTATGGGACAATATATTTCTCCAACTTGAATGCCATCAACATGTTCAATTGAATTCAAACCATAAGTCCTATCAATCTTCTTGGGGAAATAGACAGTATGTTCCTTGTCATTAACATTGAAAGTCACCTTTCCTTGATTACAATTAATAACAGCTCCTGCAGTATTAAGAAAAGGTCTCCCAAGAATAATAGACATATTATCATGTTCAGGCATTTCAAGCACAACAAAATCAGTTAATATCAAGCAATTATGAGCCACTTGAACAGGTACATTCTCACATATACCAACAGGAATAGTGGTAGATTTATCAGCCATTTGCAAAGATATATCAGTTGGTATCAGTTTTTCCAGTTGAAGTCTCTTATAGAGAGAAATAGGCATGACACTAACTCCTGCTCCCAAATCACACAAAGCAATTCTGACATAACTATTTTTAATAGAGCAAGGAATAGTTGGAATCCCTGGGTCTCCAAGTTTCTTTGGAACCTTACCATTAAAGGAATAATTAGCAAGCAAAGTAGAAATTTCTTCATTAGGGATCTTCCTTTTATTCGAGACAATATCCTTCATATACTTTGAATAAGGAGGCAATTTAATAGCATCAGTCAAAGGAATTTGCAGGAATAAAGGTTTCATCCACTCACAAAACTTATTATAGTGTTCATCTTCCTTTGACTTGTGTTTCTTATCAAGGAAAGGCATAGGTTTTTGGACCCAAGGCTCTCTTTCACTACCATGTTTCTTAGCAACAAAATCTTCTTTAGTGTATTTTGTATTCTTAGTGTGCTTTTCAGGTTCTTCTTCAACTTTTTCTTTATCAGGAACATCATTTTCTTCATTACCACTTCCAGTTTCAGCATCAGAGACAGATATACTATTAGGATCTTTAGCAGGTTCAGAGGGTTAGACAATAGTTTTATGTTTCTTTTTTCTTTTCTTACGAGTAGTACCACTATTTTCAGCTTGTTGAGAATCCTGCTCAATTCTTTGGGATGCCCCTCAGGATATAGAGGATCCCGGGTAGCAGCACCACTTCTAGTTCTAATTTCATAAGCATGTTTTTCCTTGGCAGCATTAACTAGCAAGTCTTTTTGCACTTTAATAAGTTGATCTATTTGAGTTTGAACCATTTGAAAATGTTTAACAATCATTTTAACATCATTAGAGGTTCTTTCCACAATATCTTTTAACTCAACAATAGCTCTAGTGTTTTCCATTAAATGATTTTGCACCCTTTTATTAAAATTATCTTTCTTAACAATAAAAATATCGAATTCTTCTAAGCATTGATCATGAGGTTTAGAGTAAGGGATATCACCTTCATCACAGTGTTGGAGAGAGTGTACCTCAATAGTGGGTGAATAGGGAATTGGCTTACATAATTATTCTATAGGAGGTAAATTCTTAACATTTGCAGCTTTAATTCCCTTCTCCTTAAGGCATTTCTTAGCTTCCTTCATCACTTCATCATTCAATTCAATAACTCCCCTCTTCTTAGATGATGGTATAGACGTCGGTATAGCTGGTTCAGGTATAATTGTTTCAGGTATAGCTGGTTCAGGAGGAGTCCAATCTTCGTCATTCTTGCTTATTTTAGCCATTAATTCCTCAGCTTCCTTGGGAGTCCTATTCCTGAAAACACAATCAGCACAACTATCTAGGTATGTCCTAGATTCTTTAGTTAGACCATTATAAAATATATCAAGAAGCTCATTCTTAGGTAATGGACATCCCGCCTGTGCATGAATCAAAGCACAAAACCTTGCCAATGATTCAGGCAATATCTCTTTCTCTCCCTGTTTAAAATCAAAAAGTTCCTGCAAAATAGCATGTCTAGCACTAGGAGGAAAATATTTCTGCAGGAAAGTACTAATCAACCAATCAGGGCTATCAATAGATCTAGGCGGTAAATTACTAAACCAAGTTTTAGCTTCTCCTTTCAGTGAGAAAGGGAAAATTTTAGCAACAAAGTAGGTGTGCATCTTAATATCATCATAAAACAGGCCACTCATGGTAGAATGCTCAGTCATATGTGCTACCGCACTTTCATTCTTATTCCCACAAAAAGGTTCTTTCTCAACAATATCTATATAGGATAGATCAAGAGAGAAATCATAATCTTTATCTTTAATGTTTATGGGAGATGCAGCAAACTTAGCATTAGGAGATAATTTGCGTTTAATAGTACAAGGAGACTCTTAGCACCACTCCTATCATGGGTGTTTTGACATTCTTTAATAAATTCATCGGACATCTCAATATAACCATCTTCAATATCATAGCTCTCTCTAGACTCAGGTGAACTAACAGGTGTAGTAGTGTCTTCATTAGGAGTTTCAGTATTTCCAGCTATAGTTCTAGCAATCGTAGCATCTAGGAAAGGACCTAAGGAACCACTCTTATCAAGCATAGTAGAAGCAGCATCATAAGTATCAGAAGTTTCAGATTCAGCAGTAGTAGCAGTGTGTGTAGCATGTGTATGTGGTGGTGTAAGGAACTTACTCATAACAGATGGTGAATCAAAAGCAACAGAGGTGTTCAGAACCGTACCTCTTCTTGTAGTGGATGGTAAAATAAGAACCTTGCCATCACGAGACTTACCCATGATGGATGGATGGCAGCGAACAATAGTGATTCCAAGTGGACTTGATAAATAAAGCTATGCTCCGCGGCAATGGCGCTAGAAAATAGTCTTGATGACCCACAAGTATAGGGGGTGTATCGCAGTATTTTCGAGGGAAGTGAAACCCAATTTATTGATTCGACACAAGGGGAGCCAAAAAATATTTATAAGCCTTAACAACTGAGTTGTCAATTCAGCTGCACCTGGAAACAATCTTGCTCACAACAGTTTATTAGTAGCAACAGTTTTGTAGTAGGAATAGTAAAGTAACAACAGTAGTAAAGGCAAAGACAGTAGTAACAATTGCAGTAAACAGTAGGATTAAAGCGCGGTTGGCACAGGGATGGATGGACGGGCGTTGCATGGACAAGACAATTCACATGGCAATCAGAACATAGGGCATTTGTAGATAACGAAGATAAAGCATCAAAGTACTAGATACTTATAGGCATGTGTTCCATATATAGTCATACGTGATCGCAATGAGAACTTGCACAACATCTTTTGTCCTACCAACCCGTTTGCAGCGGGGCCTCAAGGGAACTACTGGCAATTAAGGTGCTCATTTTAATAGAGCACTGGATCAAAGCATTAACACTCCGTGAACACATGTGATCCTCACATCAAAGCCATTCCCTCTGGTTATCCCGATTTCTGTCACTTCAGGGCCATTGGTTCCGGACAATAACGTGTGTATACAACTTGCAGGTAAGACCATAAAAATACTATCATAATGAATCAATAACATGTTCAGATCTGAAATCATGGCATTCAAGCCCTAGTGACAAGCATTAAGCATAACACGTCGCAACAAAGTCAAAAAGCACTAATAGTAGATACTAGGCACCATGCCCTAACAATCCGATGCCATTACATGAACGATCTCATCCAATCCCTACCATCCCCATAGCCTACAGCGGGGGATTACTCACTCATGGATGGGGAAACATGGATGGTCGATGGAGAAGCGATGGTGATGATGATGGCGATGATCTCCTCCAATTCCCCGTCCCGACAGGGTGCTAGAACGAAGTTTCTGGTTCTGAATCACGAAATCTGGTGGTGGCGTCAGAGCGGAACTCTTTCTAAAAAACGTCGACCCCCCCCCCCCTGAGTTTTTAGGTCAGAAGGAAACTTATAGGTGAAGGGGGAGACCGAGGGGGTGCCTAGGGCGGCCAAACCACACCCTGGCGCGGCCAGGCCTGGCCCGCGTGGCCATGTGGTGTGGCCAGGCCCCAGCCCCACTCCGTCTTGTATTCTGGCTCCGTGAGTCTTCTGGTGAAATAGGATTTTTGGCATATTTTCCGGGATTTTTCCTGATAGTTGATTTTCTGCACAAAAACTAGACACCAAGGTAATTCTACTAAAATTAGCGTCAGTCTATGTTAGTTGCATCCAAATCACACAAGTTTACTAGAGAAACAATAGCAAAAGTGTTCAGGAAAGTAGATACGTTTTGGACGTATCACACCCACACAACACTTAGCAAACTAAAGAAGATTAATCAACTATATGAAGCGAAAGCACTTGACAGTCTTCCCATGTGTCCTCGAGAACGTTTGGTCATCTATAGAAATACAACCGGCTTGTCCTTTGCTGAAGAAAGGATTGGGTCACTTGCTGCATTTATTCTTATTATCTTTTATTTACTTGTACTTTATTTATCCACATTATCAAAAACCCCTAAAAATCCGTTTGCTAAGTATTTGCAGAGAATTCCTAATCCATACCACTCATCAACACCTTCTGCTGCTCGTTGGGTTCGGCAATATTACTTATCGAAAATACTGCGATACACCCCCTATACTTGTGGGTCATCAAGACTATTTCCTGGCACCGTTGCCAAGGAGTGAAGCGCTATTGGAGAGTGGAACTGGTAAAAGAAACCTCTACTGTGAGTATTGTTTATTTCTGTTAGTTACTTTATTTCAATATGGATAAGTCGCTGAGTTTCTTATTTCGTAATGCTACTACCACTTCTAAGGTTGTAGATGAACCACCACCTACTGAGAATGATACTTTTAAAATACCTACAAGAATTATTGATCGTGTTATGGATAACTACTATGTTGGGGATGGAACTGTCCATCCCGGTGATCATTTGCTCTTTATACACGAATTATGCAGGTTGTTTAAGTGTGCAAGTATTACAACAGATTAAGTCAAGAAGAAGTTATTCTCATTATCACTAAAAGGAAGAGCTGAGGAATGGTATAAGCTGCTGAAGAATGGACAATCTCTTCAATGGGAGGAAATAGTGCCTCTCTTTTATTCTAAATTTTATCCTCCTAGTGAGATTCATAAAGATCGGAATCAAATATACAACTTTTGGCCTCTTGATGGAGAGAGTATATATCAAGCTTGGGGGAGATTGAAGATACTAATGCTCAAATGTCCCATTCATGAGCTCCTCAACAATATTATTATCAATAACTTTTATGCAAGGCTTTCTCTTCATGATTAGGATTTATTGGATGCTTCTTGTGCTGGATCATTTACACGCATGGAAGAAGGAGCTAAATGGGATCTTCTAGACCGTATTCAAGACAATGCTGAAGCATGGGAGAATGATAAAGGAAGAAAGTTAGGTATAAATTATGATTATGAATGCATTAAATCTTTTATGGGAACTGATGACTTTCAAAATATTAAAAATGCTTATGGTCTAGACTCTCAAGCTATTGCAACTTATTTTAAGGCTTTTGCTTCTTATATTTAAGTTCCTAAAAAGAAGTGGAATAAGTATCATGAACTTTATAAAGATATTGTTGATTGTGTTCCTGCGAGAAATACTGAAGTTTATACTGCTAATCATGTTTTGCCCGAACCTTACATTGAGAAAATGCCTTTCCCAGTTAAGATAAAGGAACATTCTATGATAGCTAGTATGGTTAATGAAAGTACAAATAAAGCTGTTGAACCTGATGAAAAAGTAGCTATTGAACCTATGATAGCAAATGTGAAATACTTTGTCACTAAATATGTAGGAGATGGACACACTATTCTTTGTAAGGATACTTCTAGTATTGTTTCACAAAGTAGTGTTATGAGAGCTAGTGTCCCGGTGTTTTCTGTTAGAATAAGTGATCATTGCTACAATGGTTCTTGTGATAGTTATATTGTTAAATTTATGCATGGTGCTGAAAGTTATTATGAGAGAGGGAAGTGTGTTCTTATGCATCTCAATAATATTAAGTTTCCTCACTTTATGCTGAAAATCTTTATGTTGCAATTTTTTTGCCTTCCTATGCTAGTAGCCTTTGGTTTCAACAATTTATTTTCTTACAAAATTCCCTTGCACAGGAATTGGGTTAGACTTAAACATGTGTATTTTTGCTTCTTGATGCTCTCTTTTTTTCAATTCATATTCTTATGTGAGCTTCATTAAAATTATCATGCCCATCTTAATGGCTATAAAGAAAGAGCTTTTTGGGAGACAACCCAATATATTTGTGCTTTTAGTTTGTTTTAGTTTATTTGAGTCTTGGAAGTTATTACTTTGGTAATAACCTCTCCTTATCCTTTTTGTTTGGTTTGTGTGTCAAGATCAACCTCTAATGAGAGAGAAGTAAGATTTGGGGAAGTTGTTGTCCCAAAACAGATTTTTGTGCTTCACTGTAAAAATTCGTGAGAGATCTTTGTACTTCGGATTGAGCTGTACTTTTTGTGCTTATGCCCCAGATTGTTATTTAACTTTCATTAGTTTTGCACTTTTTGATTTGAGCAACAGAAGATTTTTGAAAAAATGATCTTTACCTGATGGTCTGTTTTGACAGATTTTTACCACTCTTGCATTTGCCTCTTAATCGATTTCCTTTTTGAATTCTTTTTGGGTTTTTGGAAGGAGTTGTTATAGTACCTTATGTTTTGCTCGATTTCAGTTGAAATTGAACTTAAAAGGTTTATTACCTCGTATGCACTAATGTTGATAATGAGAACTGTGTGAAGTTTTGTGTGAAAGAAATTTCCAGGTTAGTGGAGAAAATGGTGTCATAAGAAAGTGAAAGGTTTCATGACTCGAGCAATATGTGTATGAAGATGAAGATATTGATGTTATTCAAGCGGTGACTCCGGAATTTACTAAATGCCAACTTTAGAGACCTGCAGAGTCTGTTTTCGAATAGGTAACAGTTCTGGTAAAGAAAAGTCCGCGAAAAATCTGTCCAATTATATTTTTGTAGTTTTTATCCAACAAGGAAAGAAACGAAGCGAAAGAGGGACGGAAACGGAGCCAGGGTGGCTCACACCACCCCCTAGCGCGGGCCTCCCTGGCTGTGCCACCAGGTGGTGTGGCCTCCCCGGAGTGCGTCTCCGACCCGTTTTCTCCCAGTATCTTCCCTTTGTTGTAAAACTCCGTAATATATAATCCCCGGATCCCTCGAGGTTCGTATATCGTGTTCTCGTCGTGGTTTTGTTTCGATCTGTTTTGTTCAGATGTCGTTCAGGGGTTCGTCTTCAAAGGATTACGAGCTGCGACACCTTCGCGAGCTCCATCGCAATCTTGAGAAGGAGACTCTCGTAGGAGGGGTGAAACAAGAAAGGATCGTAACTAGGTGCGAAGACACAGATCGGAACATCGGGGAGAAAGTAAAGGACATGTCATCAGGCATGAAGGGGCTGATACCTCCAACTCTAGACCTTAGTTCCTGCCCTGAAGCAGTAGAAGCTCTACGAGTAACTGATGAGTTCTGCGACAAGTACCGAGCCTTGAGAAGGAAGGTGGATATGCTTCAAGAGTAGAATGACAGGCTTCACAAGATGTTAGAAGATTTTCTCGCGCCAACCGAGAGAACACCACCACCACCACCGAAGGAGTAATTCGTCATCAGGTTTTGGCATCCCCTTGGTTTGTTCCAAGCTTGGGGGAGTGCCGCGGTATCACATCACTATCCTCTATCCTTTTACCTTTCAGTAGAGTGATATCATGAATAGAGAAGTTATTATGTAGGATGGTTTGCATTATGAAGTGTCCCCCTCTTGTTAGATATCTATGTATCCCTTGGTGTGCTTTGCCGTTATGGAATATTAATGAGAAGTTCTATCATTTACTCTTTTCCATATCTTATATTAGTTTTCAATTGCTATTATATGATTGATCTTGTTGTTAGTATTGGTATCACTTTGGGGTCATTGAGTTAATTTAGTTGGTTTTGGCAAACCTGGCTCGGTCAGTAGCAACACTATTTTGAGAATTGAATGAAAAAGATAAAAGTAATTTCAAGAATTATAATTTCATCATCTTTCTTTCTTGGTTTGCTCATAAGCTTAGTATTCTCTAGTTAAGATCTTTTGTGCTTGCAAGGAAGATTGCATGTTTGTCTTTATCACTTGTATGTTTGTTTGTTTCCTTCAACTCTTATACTTGCTACCCAGCCTTGCTAGCCAAAAACCTGTACTGAGAGGGAATGCTTCTTGTGCATCCAATCCTTAAACCAAAATCTATGTCATTTGTGTCCACCATACCTACCTATTAGCATTATTGCTATTCCAAGTAAATTCATGTTTTTATCTACCTTCCGAATTAAACTTGTTATGTGAAAATTAGTGATTAAAGCTCTCACGAACTTGATGGCACACTTTACTTTCTTGCACTTAATAAACATGAACCATTGTGCCCATCTATGTTGCGTATGTGCTTGCGCTTTGTAAGTTGTGAATTAGCAGAACCATGTTGTCATGGGGAACGCTTTCAACATTGCACTGGTACATTGTACCTAGTTGATATCATGCTCTTTTGTCTATGGATGTCGTCGGTGTGAAATGAAAGAGGAGCTTGTAAGTCCATGGAGTTATGTATATGTGTCAGAGAAATGCTTGGGCCGCTGGTCTAATCCATGCCTAATCATGGTGGAAACCTGCAACGTAACCATAATGAGCATCTATGAAGCATTCTTATTATAAAAAAGAGATAGAGATTGAGAAAAAAGAGAAAAAAAGATATGAGAAAAGAGGTGACATGGGTGTACCCTACAAGTACTCGAGCTTGGTATATACGGTCCAAATACATACAGGCCCACGGTGTCGCCAAAGGCCGGATGGAGGGACTCGAGTAACCTATGGACTCTCGATTACTTTAAGGACAAGAAGAAGCTAAAGATAGAAAGTTTGAAGGTGAAAACCCTAACTTGTAACCGACTCGACCTGCTACCCGAGACTTAGCCTATCTATATAAAGGCTAGGAGGGGGCGGCGAGGAGGACACACGCAACTCTAGTTTCTACAACCCTTGCCAGATTGCATCTGCGCACCATTGTAACTTTCGACTCCTTCGATAATTCCACGAGCAGACAAGCAGGAGTAGGGACCTCTACGAGGCCTGAACCTGGGTAAATCCTTTGTCCCCTGTGTGCTTGTTTGCTAGCCGATAGATGTCTCCAGCGCTCCCTCCTTCTACAAAACCCAAGTCCATAACAATGGGCATTGACGAGTTAAACCCTCGTCAATTGGCGTCGTCTGTGGGAATTGTGAGTGCTGATGTTGCGGCTTCTTCGGCCCCATCAAACACGATCTACAACTCTGCAACAGTGGAGATTCGCCAACTTTTCGGCGCCTTCGACTTCACCGTCCACACGCCGGCTACTCGCCCGGCCTTCGAGTCCGTGGGCAACGGAATCAGCCTGGCGATTTGGAGCTTCCGCTTCCAAGTTGGTCAGATGGGCACGCTTTGCGTGCCCGATCAGCCGACGGCACCGGCGATTGCCCCAGCATCATGGTTCCCTCCATCGATCGGCACCCTCAGTAAGCTCAATGCTCCGACGGTAGTTGGGAACATGGTCAGCGATAGCAGTCGCGACTCCGATCTAAGCAATCTGGCCACTGAAGATGGAACCCACGGTTTCGGATCTGAAAGTTGTGGAAGCAACAGCTTCCCAAATCACTTCATGTGCGCCGTCATCAACGCGGGCGACACCTCCGCCAACCGCGGTAACGGTGGCAACACCGGTAACGGCACCGATCCACCCAATCGCGGCAACGGTGGTAACACCGGCAACGGCACCGACCCGCCCAACACCGCCAACGGCGGCAACAGCGGCAATGGAGGAGCAGTCGAACCTCCTAGCATAATCAACGAGCAAACCAGCGAACGCGTCGTGATCAGGCTCAACGAGCAAGAGTGGGAACGCTGCCGCGAAGCCCTACGTGGTGCACCTCTACCCTTCGGGTCCCCACAGGAACTGCTGATGGGCTACCACTGGCTCCTAAAAGAGGAATTCAAGCGCCAAAAACAAGCAATCGCGCAACTCGAGGCGCGTAAAAAGGCGGCGGACGAGTCGAGCCTTCGTCGCGCTGGGCTCTCCTCCTACGGAGGATCCTCCTCAAGAGGCAACGAGCACCTCGCTAGGAAAAGGCAATTGCGGATGGCTCACCTCACCGAACATGAACGCATAGACGCCGCGAAAGTCCTTGACTTCGGCTCTATGACAGTCGACACGAGAGGCAACGTGGTTCCCAGGACACCACAAGCCGCGGTGACAGCGGCCACCATGTACCTTCTCAATAACCAGCCACCGGTGGGAGATACCCGAACGACCATGCACCGATCTACGATCGCGGGTCTGGGGCTAATCGAGGCCGCCCTCGACAAGGAACTGGTACCAAACCCGAAAAGGGCAAAGCATCAGCAAAGCGCTACTCCTCGCCCTTGTCCAACGATGACAGTCACGACCTGTCTAGGCGCCGCCGTTCACGGCGACACGATCGTGACTATGATGCACGCGATGAACTCACGCAGCGCAAGATCGACAAGTCAAGGGCACGACGTGCTCGGTCGACTGACTCGGAAGAAGAAGATGGGGAGCTCTGTGGCGCCAGATGCTTCAGCAGATCCATCAGGCAAAAGCGAATGCCTAAAGGGTTCAAACTCCCATCGGAGAACCTGAAATTTGACGGTCTGCAGGACCCCAAGATCTGGCTGGAGGATCACATCTCCTCCATCAGACTACATGGAGGCAGTCGAAGTACTGCCATGCAATGCTTGCAGCTACAGCTGCAGGGCGCCGCCCGGGCATGGCTCAATAACCTCCCACGCGGATCCATTCGCAGCTAGGATGAGCTGGTCTACAGATTCGTGCGCAACTTTAAGGGCACGTACAAACGCCCTGCCTCAATCGAAGAACTGAGATGCTGCCAGCAAAGATCTGGCGAATCGCTGCGCTCCTACATCCAAAGGTGGTCCATCATCAAGAACTCCGTGGAGAACATCTCGGAAGACCGCGCGATTGATGCATTCAACGGTGGTGTCCGCCGCATGGAACTCAGGGAGGAGCTAGGCCGCTCAAAGCCCCAGACCATAGACCACCTGATGGAGATCGCGAATCGGTGGGCTGATGGAGAAGATTCGGTGAAGAACCGCGTTCACTCTGACGAGGAGGCAGAACTCGAACGAAGACGCGACCGCCGGAGTAAGCGTCGCATGCGCGTCTACGACGATCGCGATGACGTCAACATGGTCGCAGCCGGCTACGCCGATAGACGCGACGATAACCGCAACAGCGGATACCGCAGCGGCGGGTACCGCGACTCCGGGAAAACCACGCAAATATGGTAACGCCGCACTCGCGATGAAGCACCCGTGACCTCCATCGAGGACAAACTGTCCGGGCCATGCACGGTACACTTCTACATCGACAAGCATGATGGCAAGAGAAAGTCCAACCACCTCCTCAAGGACTGCCGCGAGTTCCTCAAGCTACATGAGGGATTGGTTCGGATGAACCGCAATGCAGTCAAAAGAGGCTACGGAGCCGCTCAAGGCGCCGTGGCACATGGCACACCACCACCACCACCTGGGCCACCCCCGAACGGAGCTGCACCAGACCAGCACCACGGAGGCGAACCATACCCACGGGCCATGGGTACCATGATGATCCAAAAGGGGCGCCCCTCCAATAGGGTGCAGAAGGCCATCACTCGCCAAGTCAATTTGGCCACGCACTCGCCACCATCCACCACTGAGTACCTCAGTGGTAGTGATTTGTGCATTACCTTCGACAAACGCGACCACCCGCCTCAAGTACCTCGCCCAGGTCATTGCCCCCTCATACTCAAGGCACAAATTGGAGGCTTCGACATGAGTCGCGTCTTCATGGATGGCGGAAGCGGCTTCAACCTCATATTCGCGAGTACCTTGCGAGCAACGAGGATCCTTCTAACCTGCTTGGAGGCATCGGACACAACGTTCCACGGCATCTTCCCAGGGAAAGGCGTATACCCCCTGGGAAAAATCAACCTCGACGTCATATTCGGCATGCCAAGGAACTTTCGCGAAAGATCGACTTTGAGGTCGCCGACCGCCCTCACAATACCATCGCATCCTCGGACATGTCGCGTTCACTAGGTTCATGGCGCATTACCCACTCGCCTACCGCAGATGAAAATGCCAGGTCCCCAATGGCGTCATCACGATCAACGGAGCTTCGAGCGATCCGACAGCCGGCGACAGGAATTCAGAATCTCCGTCCCTTCGGCATGCAGGAGGAGCTCGTGCGATTGAAGGAAACGACAGACAACAGTCTGCCGCCCCTGAGTAGGCCAAGCTCACCTGACCTCTCATTCGACTCATCTGTGCACACAAAGAAGGTGCAGGTCCATCCATCAGATCCTGCTAAAATGGCCCTCATCGCTAACAACTTGAGTCCCGCATAGGAACTCGCGCTCGTCGAATTCCTCCGTGAGCACTAGGAAATTTTCGCCTGGTGTCCTGCGGACATGCCAGGAGTTCCTAGGGAATTCGCCGAGCACGCACTCAACGTCAACCCCGACGCAAGGCCGTCAAAGCAACAATCACGTCATCGAGCCATGGGCACAGGCAGTCGGAATGGAGATCAACAGACTCCTCGAGGCCAAATTCATACGCGAGATCAAGGAAAGCACTTGGCTCGCCAATACGATGATGGTACCAAAAAAGGACACGGTTATCCTACGGATGTGCGTGGACTTCACTTCTTTAAACAAGCACTGCCCAAAAGATCACTTCCCACTACCACGGATCGATCAAATCATCGACTCCACCGCTGGATGTGAGCGCCTCTGCTTCCTCGATGCCTACTCAGGCTATAACCAAATTTGAATGAAGGAGGAGGACCATGAGAATACCGCGTTTACAATGCCCTTCGGCGTGTTCTGCTACAACACAATGGCCTTCGGGCTAAAAAACACAGGAGCTACGTACCAGCGGTGCATGCAGGCTTGCCTCAAAGAGCAACTAGGTCGCAACATCCAAGTCTATGTCGACGACATAGTAATCAAAACCAAGGAAGAAGCCTCTCTAATCGATGACTTGCGCGAAACCTTCGCCAATCTCGATCGTTACCGGACAAAGCTCAATCCGGACAAATGCGCCTTCGGCGTATCCTCTGGGCAGCTGCTCGGGTATCTCATCTCCGCGAGAGGGATTGAGGCAAACCCGAAAAAGATAAAGGCCATACTGGCCATGGAGAAGCCAAAGAACATAAGAGGCGTTCAGCAACTAGCCGGGCGAATCGCGGCCTCGATCGATTTATCGATCGAATGGGAGAAAAGGCCGCCCTTCTATCGCCTACTCCAAAGTCGACAAATTCGAATGGACCAATGAAGCGCAAGAAGCATTCGAAGACCTCAAGCGCCTGCTATCCACCTCGCCAGTATTGGTAACTCCACGAGAAAGGGAACCACTGTTGCTGTACATCTCCGCCACCAACCAAGTGGTTAGCATAGTACTCGTCGTCGAACGGGCAGAGGAAAACAAGGTCCACGGCATACAACGCCGGGTATACTACCTCAGTGAGGTCCTCACGCCAACAAAACAGTGGTACCCGCACTACCAGAAGCTGGCGTACGGCATCTTTATGACCGCCTCCATCGCGCCATTACTTCGTGAACACCCAATCGTGGTAGTCAACGACGCCCCATTGGTACATATCCTCAATAACCCCGACGCCACGCAGTATGAGCGCTTTGGGGAATCGAACTGTCTCCACGAGACATCACATACGAAAAGCGCGGCGCAATTAAGTCGCAAGTTCTCCCTGACTTCCTCGTACATTGGATGGAAAACCAACTCCTGGACAAGCCAGACATGTCCTACCTCTGAACAATGCACTTCGATGGGTCCAAGAGGAAAGATGGAGCAGGAGCAGGTGTCATACTGACATCGCCTCAAGGGGACAAGCTGAAATACGTCCTGCGAATGCAGTTCACAGCCTCAAACAACGAGGCTGAATACGAGGCCCTGTTACACGGGATGAGAATGGCAAAAGCCTGTGGCGCAAAGAGGCTAATCATATATGGCGACTCCAAGCTGGTCGTCAACCAAACAATGCACGAGTGCGACGCACCGAATGACAACATGACCGCATACCGCAACCTCTACGACCCTATTGAAGGAGACTTTGATGGTTGCGAGTTGCGACACATAGGTCGCGAAAGCAATGAGGAGGCGGACGCGCTCGCCAACATAGGCTCCACCTGCGCACCCATACCACCTGTGGTATTTTTCGAGCGCATATGCGAACGCTCCATCAAGCGAAAGGCCGCAGAGAAGAAAACAAGCGCAGCAACGGACTCGGGGGCTACGCCACCCAATGAGCCAATGACACTAGATGACTTAGAGCTCGACACAGGACTCGAGGGACCTATGAGCGTCATGATGATCGAACAATCCTGGGCGTAGCCGTACATTACGTACCTCCTGAGCAAGCGCCTACCGTACGACCCGCCAAACGCACGACACATCACGCGACGCTCCAAGGCATTCGCCGTTATCAACGGTGAACTGTATAAACGCAGCATCACAGGCGTGTTACAACGATGTGTCTCCCTAGCCGATGGAAGAGCAGTCCTCCTCGACATCCATGAAGGGACCTGCGGGCACCACGCCGCAACGCCCATCGTTAAAGCTCTACGAGCTGGATTTATCGCCACGCCTGCGCGACGCCAAGGATATAGTCCAAAGTGCAACACTTGTCAGCCGATTCGCGGACAAGCCACACGCATCAGCGCAGAATCACGGCCTATTCCATTGGCCTGGCCTTCGCCCTGGGGACTCGACATGGTTGGCAAACTTCAAGGTCCTCGCAAGGAGGTTACGCTACCTCTTGGTCGCAATGACAAATTCACCAAGTGGATTGAGGCCATGCCAGCGACCAAGCAATCAGGCAGCCAGCAAGTTCTTCGAGTCCATCGCTCACCGCTTCGTGCCGCACAACATCATCACCGACAACGGAACGAACTTCACATCCAAGGAATGCCAAGAATTCTGCGAGAACCTGGGGATCAACATCAGCTACGCCTCAGTAGCACACCCACAGACCAACGGTCGGGTGGAAAAGGCAAACGGGCTCGTCTGCAGCGGCATCAAGAAGCGACTCCGACCACTCGAACAAGCCGCTGCTGGCCAAACGAATCGCAATCCGTACTGAGCCCGCGACAACTCCAAACCGCGCCACCGGCTACACACCATTCTTTATGGTACACGGAGCAGAGGCAGTACTACCCGCCGAGGTACAAGACAAAGCGCCACGATAGTCGCCACAGCAGCGTGAGTCATCCTCGCACTCAAGACTCCATCGACCTCCTTGAAGCAAGAGAAATCGCCGCAAAGATCTACGATCTACCAGCAGAACTCGCGAACTACCATAGCGAAGGCTTCGCCCCAGATCCTTCGTCGAAGGTGACTTAGTCCTGCGACTGAAGCAGCAGGGGCATCTCAAGCTCGAGTCCCCCTGGGAAGGACCGTACATGATTACAGAAGTAATCTCAGGTGGCGCCTATCACCTTCAAGATTTAGAGACAGGAGTCGCACACTCCAACCCTTGGAACGTCGCACAACTGCGACGCTTCTACCCTTAGTCGTTTTTCTTTACTTTTGCATCGCAAATAAGGCTATTCAGCCAAGGCTATTTAGCCGCACATTATACTTCGTACTGTTCTTCGAATAAATAAAAGCTAAGTGCCCCAAACTCCGTGTTCTCCTTTACTTTGTCAATTTTCATACTCGGGGGCTACGCCACCCTATACACATATGTTCTTCGAACAATAACGCGACATCCTGAGTAGCTGGCACATCAATCGAACCCCTTAACACAAACTCAACCCAGCTGCAACGCACCTGACAGGTTGACACGGGAATGATACAAAGATCAGGCTAACGAAAAGGACTCGCATAAGTGCAACGCACCCCACGTTTAAAGCTATTTGTACACATTCAACAGTAAATTATCTACAAATGTATACGAGCTTTACAACACTAGTACACTTATGTGCATGATACAAATTTGGCTACCCTTGCAACAGAAGAACATTAGTCTGTTCCTCGAAGAAGTCGAAGACCTTCTCGGCTGGACGGTCCACCGCCTGATAATGCGGCACCATGTTCCAGGAAGATCCTACTGGTGGCACCGGTGGCCCAGAGGCAATGGCGGTGACATCCACGTCAGGCCTGTGCAAACGCACCATGGAAAGGGCAGCCTTGGCACCAGCCACCAACTGCTGCTCACGACTCGCGAACATGGACATATCTTGAAATTTGGTCAGGAGAGCCAGCAGACTTGATGGAGTATCATCCAGCGGGAACATCGCCCGATAGATGTTCTTCAAACACGACTGTGACTTCTTCAGAAAGATCAGCACTCGCGAGGCGCGGTCCTGCAGGGTCGCCAACGCAGTCGCACGATCATGATCTACCCAGAAGTATCCACTCTCCTGCAGTTGCTCCTGGGTGAGATCATGAAGACGGATGGCAATCCTATCCCTCTCCTCCTGCGGATGGTGTGCGCTAACAACTACACGAAGCAACATCAACAGCATGAGTACAACGTACCATTGCGATTAACTACAAAGAAAAAGACGAGGATGAGCAAACTAACACTTAAATCTGGTCACACCGCCAAGCAGATATTGCTCGCGGGCAGCGGCTTTTTCAGCCTTTGACTTCCACACGTCTACGCTACCGCGGATCACGGGCAACTCACGCTCCAGTTGCTTAACGCGATCATGAAGTCACGAAAGCAAGGAAAGCTCCTCTACCCTGGAGCATGGTGGTGCCATTGTATCCTCAAGAGATGGCAAGTCCGGAGTTCCCCCCACAGGACCACTTGACGTACCCTACCAAAAATCAAGCCAGAGGCAAATAAGGCGACCAACTCAAAAGTCAAAAGTAACAGATGCATTCAGGATCAGCATAAAAGTATCTACAAACACATTCGCCAACAGGCATGTTCTCCAATCAAAAGAGCAATTCATCAACTATTACAAAGAAACTAACTATGAGGCAGCTGGCTTCTTTGACTTCGATGACCTCGGGGGCTTCATCAAGTCCGTAGCAGTATCAGATGCCACTGACTTTCCGCCGGCCCCTGAGGCTGAAGTTTTCGTCGCCTTCTTTGCACGATTGAGCTCCTCCGAATACTTGGCAATAGTGTTTATCAAGGAATGGCCATATTTGGCACAGGCAGTCGCAAAAAGAGCGAATAGTACCTGCTGACCATCCGCGCCAACAGGCATCGTCTTCGACACCACAGAAGGATCTACTTCGACTCCGTGGGCTTGCACCATGGCAAGCGACATGGTCACGCCAGCTGCGCGGAGGGAGTTCTTGTACGTGGCAGGCACACCCCCAGCGAGCGACTCCACCAGCTCCTCCACATTGTCGACCAGCTCCGCCTTCGGCATCAGCTCCTCCCGGAGGCGACTCAGGGTGGCCCTGGCCTTGGACAGCGTATTTTGGACAGCGGCGCTACGATCCTCGACCGCAGATACCGCGCCCGCCAGAGCGTCATCGCGACAAAGGGCTCGTGGATCAAAACGCAAGCCGCCAGCATCTACACCAAAATACACACATGGATCAAACTTCTAGTACCACCGACACTACAGAGGAAGAGAAGAACATGAATAAAATTTCTACCAGTAAAGGTACCTGAGAGGGCCTTGGCGACTGAGAACAGTTGCTCTTCGAACAACTTTTCCCTGGCCACAAAGGAGGCGCATAGATCCTCTTCGCGCTTCTGGGCTTCATCACGAGCTGTGATTGCCTCGTCGCGCCCCTTCACAGCAGCTAGCGTCTTCTCCAACATGGCGACATCACGCAGTAAAGCGTTATGCTCAGCTACATGGCAGTCAATAATTGGCTATCAGTCGATTATACCAAAACAGAGAGAAGACGAAAAGAATAAGTATAGAACACTCACTTTCGACAACACGATGACGCGTCTCCAGCATTGCATGCTGGCGACCCATCACCATCACCTGCTCCGCCACTTGCGCGACCTCCCTTACAAGGAGCTGTTGCACAAAGCAAGGAATCAGAGAGGGCAACAAAAGGCGATTGACTACCACATTAAAAAAGAAGGAAAGCTAAACTTACAAGGTCCTCTAACGACTCCAAAGAAGTTTGATGAACCGTTATCCGAGCAACTACTCGATTCTCCCCTACGTGAGGAGAGCTCGAAGAATTGTGCCCGGAGTGGGCCGCCGCCGGAGAAGGAGCGCGCTCGACCTCTACCTTGGCCCTTGAAGTCGCGACTCCCGATTCCTTCAAAAATTCGACGTCGCCAGAAGATGATGACGCCTCTTGACTGCAAGACAAAATCCGAACTCAGAAAGGGCAAACTCCAGGGCAAAGCCAGCAAGCAGAAAACAAAGAAGAATGAAGGCACTAACAAAATTACCAGTCAAATTTGTCAAGATCAAACGTGGCCTCCGCCGACTCCGACAAAGACTCCTTGGGCAATCGCATCTTCTTGCGAGAAGACGGTGCCACAGCCCTCACAGGAACAGTGGGAATTGGCGACTCCACGCCAACAGCAGCGCCTCCTAGAGTTCAGGGAGTCGACGCGTTGGAATCCCCGCTACGCGAACGCTTGCGAGTACCCGGGCTCTCGGACTCGGGGACTTCCTCTTCCACATCGGAAGGGACAGTCGACTCAGACTCGTCCTCTTCCAAAGCTTCACGAGGAATATGTTGGAATTATGCCCTAGAGGCAATAATAAAGATGTTATTATTATAATTCTTGTTCATGATAAAATTTTATATTCCATGCTAGAATTGTATTAAGCGGAAACATTAATACTTGTGTGGTTTGTGAACAACACCGTGTCCCTAGTACGCCTCTATGGACTAGCTCATTGATCAATGATGGTTAAGGTTTCCTAACCATAGACATGAGTTGTCAATTGATAATGAGATCATATCATTGGGAGAATGATGTGATGGACAGACCCAAACTAAGCAAAGCAATTAGATCGTTTCATCGTGTTCATCTTTGCGAAGCTTTTCCTATGTCAAATATTGTATTCCTTAGACCATGAGATAATGCAACTCCCTGGTACCGGAAGAAAGCTTTGAGGTCATCAAACGTCATCCTATGAGAGGGTGATCATAAAGGTGTCTCTCAGGTGATCGGAAAGTATCTGTTGGGTTGTATGTATCGAGATGGAATTTGTCCCTCCCAAATCGGAGAGATATACTTCGGGCCCACTCGGTAATCGATATCAACACCGCTTGCAAGCATGTGGTTAAGGAGTTAATCACAAAGTGATATCGGATTATGGAACGAGTAAAGTACTTGCTGTGAACGAGATTGAACTAGGTATGACGATACCGACGATCGAATCTCGGGCAAGTAAAATATCGCGAGACGAAGGGAATATATATGGGATTGATTGAATCCTGGCATCGTGGTTCATCCGATATGATCATCGATGAATGTGGGAGTCAATATGGGTGCCTGCACCCGCTGTTGATTATTGATAGAAGATCATGTCTCATATTCTCGAACCCGCAGGTCACACACTTAACGTGTCTCGACACTAGGATAGATTGGATAATTGGTTTATGAATTTTTGTTCGAGTCTCGAATGGGATCCGGATATCACGAGAGGTTCCAATGGTCCTAGAATAAGATTCATATAAGGCAGTTTTGGAGTTCGAATTGTTCCGGATTAATCGGTATTGTACCTAAGCTTCTAGAACCTTCCGGAAGGGGCCAACATGGTCCCACCTTCCGGAGGGGCATGGGCCTATGAGGGAGTGTCCTGGCCGCATTGGGCCAGGGGCACAAGGCCCCATAGGGTCCAGCCGATCCTAGATAAGTTTAAACTCGTTTAAACTAGAGATAGGGTTTCTAGATAAGGGATAAGTTTAAATCGTTTAAACTAGAGATAGGCTTGGAGGATGGGCAGGCTGGCCGCACCGCCCTCTATATATAGAGGGCTGGTGCGCCTCTCCACACACACACACCTCCTCCAAACCCTAGTTACCCCGCCGCCTCCTCTCTCCTCCCGACTGCTTGTAGGCGAAGCCTGCTGCAGAAATTCTCCACCATATACACCGCCGTCAAGGTTGTAGATCCAATCTATCTCTCCACCCTACTTGCTGGTCCGAGGAAGGAGGAGACGTCGAGGTGCTGCACGTGTGCATCTCACGGAGGCACCGAGGAGAAGCGAGTACGACTACATCACCCACGTTCCGACGAACGTTCCGCTGTGCGAATCTTCAAGGGTATGAAGATCTAATCCAATCTCTCTCGTTGTTTGCATCTCCTAGATTAGATCTTGGCTTTCCTTCCGCTCCGAGAAAATTTTGATTTACTATGCTGCGAAACCTTCAGTGGTATCGAGCTAGATCTATGCGTAGATGTGATTCACGAGTAGAACGTAACATGGTTATTGCGGCGCGTTGATGTTTTCTCTGCAAGCCTCTTGTTTGTGTTCTTCTTATGACGCGATAGTGAGATTGAAGCGTCCAGGCCAACCTTACGCGACGCCGTCATGAGACCGGCTCCGCACTTGACGTGTGGCTTGTACCACACATGCGGCTGGTGGATGTCAGTTTCTCTCACTATAGTTGTCATGGGATTAACACCGGAGTTTGGCAACCATAATATCACCGTTGTGGATTTCCGTAGGTAAGAATCGTTCTTAGCATCTACTCCCATAAGCCACGTAAAACATGCAACAACAAAGTAGAGGCGTCTAACTTGTTTTTGCATGGAGTGTTTTCTGTGATATGGTATGGCCCAAGATGTGATGTGTATAATGTATGCGATGATCATGTTTTGTAATGTTTCACGACTTGCATGTCGATGAGTACACAACCGGCAGGAGCCATATGGTTGTCTTTATAATTGTGTATGACCTACGAGTCAACTTCTTATACGCCATGTAATAGCTTTACTTTATCGCTAAGTAGTTAGCAATAGTTGTAGTTGCTATTCGTGGTGGAGGCAATCATGGTGGAGTGATGGAGATCATGCCGGAACGCACAAGATGGAGATCATTGCGCGAAGATTGGCTATACCATGTCACATAAAGTTATATGCATGTGATGTTTATCCTTTTATGTATCGTATTATGCTTAGATCGCGACGGTAGCATTATAAGATGATTCCTCACTTAAATATCAAGATAAAAACTGTGTTCTCCCCAAGTATGCACTGCTATGAAGTTCGCCGTGTCCAAGCATCACGTGATGATCGGGTGCTATAGACTCTACGCTCACATACAACGGGTGCAAGCCAGTTTTGCACACGCTGAAATACTTGGTCTAACTTGACGAGCCTAGCATGTCATATGGCCTCGGACCACAAGAACCGAAAGGTTAAGCATGATTCATATGAATGATATGATCGACACTTCGTTGTCCACCATTGAAACCACATCTCTTCTCGTGATGATCGGATTAGGTGTGGTGAATTTGGATCGTGTTCACTAAACAACTTGATGGATGTTGAATTTAGTTGGAGTTCATCTAGTAATTTGATTAAGTTGAACTATTTATCATGAACATAGTCTAAATTGTACTTGCAAATACTGTAGATCACATGGCCAAGTCCAACTTCAACTTCAACGTTTTTCTGAGAAAGAAAAGCTTAGAAACAATGGGTCTAACTTCACCAACTGGTTCCGCAATCTAAGAATCATTCGTTCATGGACAAAGGACTATGTCCTTAAGAAAGCGTTAGGTAACCCCTCACGCAATCGCTACCGGTGATGAGAAAGCTGTCTATCATCGGGCAAGAAAGATGATTATGGTGTGATTAAGAGCACCATGTTGTTTGCTATGGAACCGAACTTCAAAATCGTTTTGAAAACTATCCCGGCCCTTTGAGATTCTCAAGAGTTGAAAACCATGTTTCGACTCAGGCCCGTTCCGAGAGATATGAGATCTCAGAAGTTCTTTAAGCGCAAGATGGAGGAAGGGAGTTCCGTTAGTGAGCACGCCATTAAGATGTCGCTACACTCAACGCCTTGAGCAAGCGGACTGCAAGATTCCAGAGGAGCTCAAGATTGACAGGTTCTCGCAATCACTCCTCCCAGCTACAAAAGTTTTGTAGTGACTCATAATCAGATTGGTTCCATCGATACGATCACCGAGCTCTTCGCAAAGTGAAGGCTGCGGAGGTGGACATCAAGAAAGATAATCATGTGTTGATGGTCAACAAGCCCTCCTTTAAGAAAGGTAAAGGTGCAAAGAAGCCCTTCAAGAAAGGCGGCGAAGCGCTGCTGCGTTGCCCCTGCTGAGAAGAAGCTCAAGTCTGGTCCTAAGCCGGACACTGAGTGCTTCTATTGCAAGGACAAGGGTCACTGGAAGCGCAATTGTCCGAAGTACTTAGCAAACAAGAAGGCTGGCACCATCAAAGGTATATTTGATATACATGTTATTGATGTTTTCCTTACTAGCCCTTATTGTAGTGCCTGGGTATTTGATACTGGTTCAGTTGCTAATATTTGTAACTCAAACAGAGCTACGGAATAGACGACGGCTTGCGAGGGATGAGGTGACGATGCGCTTGGCAACGGATCAAGAGTTGATGTGATGGTGATGGCCGCACGCTCTCCTTAGTTTTACCTTCGGGATTAGTTTTAAACCTTAATAAATGTTATTATGTGCTGCTGAGCATGAACATTATTTCTGGATCGTGTTTATTGCAAGACGGTTATTCATTTAAATCGGAGAATAATGGTTGTTCTATTTATATGAGTAACATCTTTTATGGTCATGCACCTCTTGTGAATGGTTTATTTCTTCTAAATCTCGAAAGGGATGAAACACACATCCATAACATTGAGGCTAAGAGATGCAAAGTAGATAGTGATAATACTACTTATTTGTGGCACTGCCTCAGGTCATATTGGTGTAAAGCGCATGAAGAAACTCCATTCTGATGGACTTTTGGAGTCTCTTGATTTTGAATCATTTGACACATGCGAACCATGCCTCATGGGCAAGATGATCAAAACCCCGTTCTCCGGTATGATGGAGCGAGCAACGGACTTGTTGGAAATCATACATACCGATGTATGCGGACCGATGAGTGTTTCGACGCGTGGTGGATATCGCTATTTTCTCACTTTTACGATGACTTAAGTAGATATGGGTATATCTATTTAATGAAACATAAATCTGAAACGTTTGAAAAGTTCAAAGAATTTCAAATGAATGGAGAACCATCGTAATGTAAAGATTAAGTTTCTACGATCCGATCGTGGGGCGAATATTTGAGTTATGATTTTCTCACGCATCTCAAAGCAAGTGGAATCGTTTCACAACTCACGCCACCGGAACACCACAGCGCAATGGTGTGTCTGAGCACTTAATCGAACCCTATTAGATATGGTCCGATCGATGATGTCTCTTACTGATTTGCCGTTATCATTTTGGGGTTATGCATTAGAAACCGCTGCATTCACTTTAAATAGGGTCCATCTAAATCCGTTGAGATGACACCGTATGAGCTGTGGTTTGGTGCTAAACCTAAGTTGTCGTTTCTTAAAGTTTGGGGATGCGAAGCTTACGTCAAGAAGTTGATGCCGGACAAGCTCGAACCCAAAGCGGAGAAATGCGTCTTCATAGGATACCCTAAGGAAACTATTGGGTATACCTTCTATCACAGAACCGAAGGCAAAGTGTTTGTCGCAAAGAACGGTTCCTTTCTTGAGAAGGAGTTTCTCGAAAAAGTGAGTGGGAGGAAAGTAGAGCTAGACGAGGTTATTGAACCTTCTCTTGAATTGAGAGTAGCGCAGCACCTGAAATTGTTCCAAGGTCGCTGCACCAACAATAGAGGAAGCTAATGACAAGGATCATGAAGCTTGGACGATGTCAAGCATCGAACGTCGCAGGTCGACAAAGTCGCGTGCCCCTCCTGAGTGGTACGGCAACCTTGTCTTGACTGTCTTGTTAGTAGAAGACAGTGAACCTACGAACTATGAAGAAGCGATGATGAGCCCAGACTCTGAGAAATGGCTAGAAGCCATGAAATTCGAATTGGGATCCATGAGCGAAAACCAAGTATGGACTTTGGTGGACCCTCCTAGCGACCGAAAGGCCGTTGAGTGCAAATGGATCTTCAAGAAGAAAACGGACGCAGATGGTAATGTTACCGTCTATAAAGCACGGCTTGTCGCAAAAGGTTTTCGACAAGTTCAAGGTGTTGACTACGATGAGACTTTCTCTCCCGTAGCGATGTTTAAGTCCATTCGGATTTTATTAGCAATTGCTGCGTTTCATGATTATGAAATATGGCAAATGGATGTCAAGACTGCTTTCCTCAATGGCAACATTGATGAAGAGTTGTATATGATGCAACCCGGTTTTGTCGATCCTAAGGATGCGATAAAGTATGCAAACTTCAGCGTTCCATTTATGGATCAAGCAAGCATCTCAAGTTGGAACCTTCGCTTTGATCAAGTGATCAAGAGCTTTGGATTTGTTCCAAATTGCTACGAAGCTTGCATCTACAAGAAAGTGAGTGGAGCTCGGTGACGCTTCGGTACTATATGTGGATGACATATTGATTATTGGAAATGACATCAACATGCTTAACGATGTGAAGAGTTATTTGAACAAGTGTTTTTTAATGAAAGACCTAGGTGAAGCTGCTTATATATTGGGCATCAAAATCTATAGAGATAGACAAAGACGCTCGATAGCTTTAAGCCGAGTACATACCTAGACAAAGTTCGAAAAGGTTCAATGGATAAGGCATTGAAAGGTTCAGGCCTATGTTGTCGTGTAAGATATTGAGCAAGGCTCGGTCCAGCTACGGTAAATGATAGGAAGCTATGAGCAAAGTGCCTTATGCCTCGCCATAGGTTCCATCATGTATGCCATGTTGTGTACTAGATCGGATGTGTCTAATGCTCTTAGTTTGACGAGATATCAAAGTGATCCAGTGGAACACTGGACAGCCGTGAAGAACATCCTAAGGTACCTAAATAGGACTAAAGAAATGTTCTTAGTCTATGGGGTGATGAACATGTCAGAAAAGGTTATGTCGATGCTAGTTTCGACCGACAAGGATGATTCTAAATCTCGACGGGATACGTGTATATTTTGAATGGAGGAGCTATGAAAGTGGAGAAGCTGCAAGCAAAGCGTGATCGCGGGATCTACGAGAAGCGGAATACATGGCTGCCGCAAAAGCGCCAATTGAAGGAGTTTGGATCAAACTTCATCACTGAGCTTGGCGTGGTTCCAAGTGCATTGGACCCACTGAGATATTATGTGACAAAGATCTGGCCCATAGCACTCGCTAAGGAACCAAGATATCATCCAAAGACCAAGCATATCAACCGCAAGTTTCATATAATTCGAGATTATATAGCAGATGGAGATCTGAAGATCAGCAAAGTACATACAGATCTGAATGTCACAGATCCATTGACTAAACCTCTTCCACGTGTAAAACATGATCAGCACCTCAGTGCCATGGGTGTGAGATTGTTGCCAAATGTAAACTAGATTATTGACTCTAGTGCAAGTGGGAGACTGTTGGAATTATGCCCTAGAGGCAATAATAAAGATGTTATTATTATAATTCTTGTTCATGATAAAATTTTATATTCCATGCTAGAATTGTATTAAGCGGAAACATTAATACTTGTGTGGTTTGTGAACAACACCGTGTCCCTAGTACGCCTCTATGGACTAGCTCATTGATCAATGATGGTTAAGGTTTCCTAACCATAGACATGAGTTGTCAATTGATAATGAGATCATATCATTGGGAGAATGATGTGATGGATGACCCAAACTAAGCAAAGCAATTAGATCGTTTCATCGTGTTCATCTTTGTGAAGCTTTTCCTATGTCAAATATTGTATTCCTTAGACCATGAGATAATGCAACTCCCTGGTACCGGAAGAAAGCTTTGAGGTCATCAAACGTCATCCTATGAGAGGGTGATCATAAAGGTGTCTCTCAGGTGATCGGAAAGTATCTGTTGGGTTGTATGTATCGAGATGGAATTTGTCCCTCCCAAATCGGAGAGATATACTTCGGGCCCACTCGGTAATCGATATCAACACCGCTTGCAAGCATGTGGTTAAGGAGTTAATCACAAAGTGATATCGGATTACGGAACGAGTAAAGTACTTCCGTGAACGAGATTGAACTAGGTATGACGACCGACGATCGAATCTCGGCAAGTAAAATATCGCGAGACGAAGGGAATATATATGGGATTGATTGAATCCTGGCATCGTGGTTCATCCGATATGATCATCGATGAATGTGTGGAGTCAATATGGGTGCCTGCACCCGCTGTTGATTATTGATAGAAGATCATGTCTGCATATTCTCGAACCCGCAGGGTCACACACTTAACGTGTCTCGACGCTAGGATAGATTGGATAATTGGTTTATGAATTTTTGTTCGGAGTATCGAATGGGATCCGGGATATCATGAGAGGTTCCGGAATGGTCCGGAGAATAAGATTCATATAAGGCAGTGCAGTTTTTGGAGTTCGGAATTGTTCCGGATTAATCGGTATTGTACCGGAAGCTTCTAGAACCTTCCGGAAGGGGGCCAACATGGTCCCACCTTCCGGGAGGGGGCATGGGCCTATGAGGGAGTGGCCTGGCCGCATTGGGCCAGGGGCACAAGGCCCCATAGGGCCTAGCCGATCCTAGATAAGTTTAAACTCGTTTAAACTAGAGATAGGGTTTCTAGATAAGGGATAAGTTTAAATCGTTTAAACTAGAGATAGGCTTGGAGGATGGGCAAGGGCTGGCCGCACCCCCCCTCTATATATAGAGGGCTGGTGCGCCCCCTCTCCCACACACACACCTCCCTCCAAACCCTAGTTACCCTGCTGCCCTCCTCTCTCCCTCCCGACTGTTTGTAGGCGAAGCCCTGCTGCAGAAATTCTCCACCATATACACCGCGCCGTCGCGTTGTAGATCCAATCTATCTCTCCACCCTACTTGCTGGTCCGAGGAAGGAGGATACGTCGAGGTGCTGCACGTGTGCATCTCACGGAGGCACCGCCACTTGTGGTGCTAGATCGGATCGGATCGCGAGGAGGAGAAGCGAGTCGCGGGATCGAAAGGCGCGAGTCCAAAGTGCTCGTCCTTGGCCTTCTGGTCGCGAACATAGACCATTTGTCCCTCCATCCCTGGACGGACTTGGTAAGCTTGATATCGAAGTAGGTGGCGGATGGGTCGACGTGGATTCTGCAACCACCTACGTCATAAACTAAAGAGCCAGATGCGGACTGACGCTTCAATTTAAAGATGCGCTTGAAAATACCAAAGTGTGGCTCGATTTCGAGCCAGCACTCGTAGAGAGTGATGAAACAAGTGATGTGGAGGAGCGAATTTAGGGACAGCTGATGGAGCTTGAGCCCATAGAAACAAAGAAGACCCCGAAGAAAGGGGTGAAGAGGCAAGGAAAGACCGCGAATGATGAATGCAAGAAACATCACTCGAAAACCAGCGGGAGGAGCAGGAATGGTCTCACCGCTGGGGACGCGCGCATCGGCGACTGCCGCAGAGTAACTCCATCTTGGCAAAGAAGACGGAGATCCGACGCCTTGATGATAGAGGAACACCATGCGCCATTGGTCACGCGGGTGCCCACGACCTTCTTCTTCCCGCCGGCGGTGGTGCTGGTGCCCGCAGCAGCGGAGCCACCTTTCTTCTTCGCCGCAGCAACGATGGCCGCGGAATCAACGACAGCGCCTCCCTTCTTCTTTCCTATTGCGCGGCGGCGATGTGAGTGAAGGAAGTAGCTCGGGAACGAACGGAGCTGATCCAGCATCGTGGAGAAGATGGGCGCAGGGGAAAGCAGAAAAGCAACATCAATGGCGATGGCAGCAAGGAAGAAAGAGCGCAGATGGGAAATTACCGCCGCAGTATCGCTACTTAACCCCTAGGAGATGCAATCCAACGGCTCGTGTGGCACGCATCGTGTTGGACACGTGGAGAAGAGGAAGCGCGAACCGTTCCCCCACTTCTACCATTACGCGCGGAAATCGAGGAGGCACAGTTAAAAATAAGATTACACACGTCCAGTTAAATCAAAGTCAGAAAGTAGGACCCACCGATCGTCACGTCCCGTCAAAATCGCTCACGCGGGCAACTAAGGTCATACAAGCATCAGCACTGACGTCACAAGGCTATGCAGTGGAAAACTTCAACTATTTTTAGTCCTTGCTGGAGTCTTCGACTCCACCAAGCACTCGGGGGCTACTCCCATAGGGAGCACTGGCCGCGCACCCTACGACTTTTCGTTTTCTTGTTGCAGGAACATGGACAATCACAAAAGCAAACCCAACCACTCGAAACACATTTCGATTATGGACATGTGTTACTCCCATAGGGAGCGCCGGAAACAAGAAGGCAAAAGACGACAGAATGCAAAAACTATTTTAGTACTACCGAGTCATCGATCAAACAAGCAGGCAAAGACGACAAAGTAGCAAAAGTATTTTAGTACCTGAGTCATCGATCAAACAAGCAAGCAAAATAAGACAGCAATGTAAAATTCTTTAGTCTCGCCGAGTCTTCGACTCAACCAGCACTCGGGTTACTCTATAGGATACGGTCGCGCACCCTATGATTACTTGTACAAAAAACTATGTGTTGATAACATCCACACTCGAAACATCATGGTGACACCGCCTCATAATTTTTCCCCTACATAGAGACCGCGTCTCCTGGGTTACCCGAATCGTCTCCGCGATGATAAAATTTGGATGCCGCGCCTACGGCGTGAAGGTAAGACCTGAATAAGGCCTGGCAACGCATTTAAACTGCGCACTACCAGAAACATATCCGTGCCTACAGGCACGATGAACATGCCTTGACGAACGCGTCAAGTGCTCACACCCATATAACTGGAATTCGACTCTTGTAAGACCTCCGCGGCCTGAGTCGAATTACACCAGCACTTTTCCGGATTCGAGTCCAAGGACTCGAATTTGAGTAGATTGCGTTGTTTCACCCTAAGGTGGTTAACTGATACCGATACTTAGGTTATATCAGACACGTATATCAACAATCCCTATGACACAAATAAAAGCAATCGAAATGTACTCATTTAGGCACTCGAAGGCTTCAAAAAGTCCCCAGTCGAATCTACGATTCCACTAGACACTCGGGGGCTACTGACATGGGTATACCCTACAAGTACTCGAGCTTGGTATATACGGTCCAAATACATACAGGCCCACGGTGTCGCCAAAGGCCGGATGGAGGGACTCGAGTAACCTATGGACTCTCGATTACTTGAAGGACAAGAAGAAGCTAAAGATAGAAAGTTTGAAGGGGAAAACCCTAACTTGTAACCGACTCGACCTGCTACCCGAGACCTAGCCTATCTATATAAAGGCTAGGAGGGGGCTGCGAGGAGGACACACGCAACCCTAGTTTCTACAACCCTTGCCAGATTGCATCTGCGCACCATTGTAACTTTCGACTCCTTCGATAATTCCACGAGCAGACAAGCAGGCGTAGGGACCTCTACGAGGCCTGAACCTGGGTAAATCCTTTGTCCCCTGTGTGCTTGTTTGCTAGCCGATAGATGTCTCCAGCGCTCCCTCCTTCTCCAAAACCCAAGTCCATAACAATGGGCATTGACGAGTTAAACCCTTGTCAAGAGGAAAGAGAGAAAAAAAGCACCATTTTCCCATGGTAAATAAGAAGATTGTTGAGATGCTTATTGTCTGCTTGCCTTGTCATTTTGATATGGGGATTCTTCCGTATTATCGGGCAAGGGGTACCCCGTTGGCGGTTCTCTATGATACATATGTACTTACTATGACAAGAACTTACAAGTAACTAAACTTGAGTAGCATGAGGAGCGACCCTCGTATTCAAGGGTCATGAGATTTTCAACTTACAACTTGTCAAGCATATCCTCATATTTGATCACTTTAACCTTAATCACCTAAAGATGCATATGATAGGGGCAATGAGAGCTAAAAGCTATTAAGTACCATAATTTTTGGAAGCTCTTTATGAAACTTGGAGTCCCTGCTTCCCTCTACGAAGGGCCTTTCTTTTTTACTTTTTAGTCGAGTCAGTAAACCTATTCCCTTCTATCTCAGCAAGTATTTTGAGTTGTTGTGTTTCATTCATTCATATGATGATTTATTCAATCATGTTCCTTATGTTCATTGTTTTGCACATTGCTCTTATCTTAGTGTTTATTACTTTGAAAGCTATCATTGAAAAACCCATTAGGTGTGAACTCCTGCAAATTGTCAACTATTCTTCGACCAAGAGCTAAGTTTGCCATTACCAATTGTGATTTACTTTATGTATCTTTATTGTATTTCCTTTACTTATTGCAAGTTAAGTTGTATAATAGTGAGTTGTCTTCTATTACAATTTATGTATTGATGAATGTGATGTTTCTTGTTCATATTCTTTTATCGACTCTTCACTCGATAAACCTGAGGTCATGTTTATTGAGCTCAGTTTTCGCTTGCGGACAAGCGAAGTCTAAGCTTGGGGGGAGTTGATACGTCCATTTTGTATCACTATTCTATATCATAATTTACTGTTATTCATTGATATATTTGATATTAAGAGATGATACTTATGTTATTTCATCTATTTTTGCATGGTTGATGACTTTTGGAGCATGGACCGCCACAGTCAGGATTCTGATGGAAAAGGGGCTATTTGGAGGCGAAATTCGCGAAGATCAGAAAATCTGGGAAAATACATGGAAAATTCTATTTTTCTAGAAGACGAAGGATGCCAGAAGGGGGAGTGAAGATGGGCCACAGGGGCCCCACACCACCCCCTGGCGCGGGCCACCCCTTGCCACGCCACCAGGTTGTGTGGCCACCCTGGCCCACTCCAGGCTCTCCCCTTTGGCGTATATTATCCCCACGAAACCCTAAGCCACGGGGAGCGACCATGGAAAGATTCCACCACCTCTGTGGGGCGGAAAACTACAAAGTGAGAAAGATCTCTCTGGCAGACAGATTCTGCCGGGGGAATTCCTTCCCGGAGAGGGGAGATCGTCGCCATCAACACCATCATCAAGCTGGACTTCATCGGGATCATCATCATCATCACCACCATCATCTCCACCAGCACCATCATCTCCACTCCATACCACTGTAACAATTGGGTTGTTCTTAGGGGAAACTTTCCCGGTGTTGATTACTCCTTGTAGTTGATGCTATTGAGTGAACCATTGAATTATTGTCTATGTTCAGATTGTTACGTATCATTATTTCATCTCAGATCTTGATCCAAATGATGTCTTGTGAGTAGTCCGTTTAGTTCTTGAGGACATGGGAGAAGTCATGTTGTTAGTAGTGGAATTGTGTTGAGAAAGATTCAATGGTTTGTTAATTAAGTTGTGGTGTATTTCTTCTAGTGGTGTCATGTGAACATCGACTACATGACACTTCACCTATATGGGACTAGGGGAATGCATTGTGTATTTGGCTACTAATCGTAGGGGTTGCCAGAGTGACAGAAACATGAACCCCCATTAGGAAACCTTTGCATAAGGGATGTCAGGGTCTTAGAGTTTAAAGCTATGGTTAGATTTCTATCTTAATTACTTTCTTTTACTTTCGAGTGCTTGCAAGGGGTATAATCACAAGTATGTATTAGTCCTAGGAAGGTCGGTACATTAGCACGGGTTCACCCACACAACACTTAGCAAACTAAAGAAGATTAATCAACTATATGAAGCGAAAGCACTTGACGATATTCCCATGTGTCCTCGAGAACATTTGGTCATCTTAAGTAATACAACCGGCTTGTCCTTTGTTGAAGAAAGGATTGGGCCACTTGCTGCATTTATTCTTATTGTCTTTTATTTACTCGTACTTTATTTATCCGCATTATCAAAAACCCCTAAAAATCCATTTGCTAAGTATTTGCAGAGAATTCCTGATCCATACCACCCATCAACACCTTCTGCTCCTCGTTGGGTTCGACACTCTTACTTATTAAAAATACTGCGATACACCCCCTATACTTGTGGCTCATCACTGACTGACCTGGATGAGGGACCCGTAATGGATGGTCAGCTCTGCTGAAAGTAATTTCTTGTTCTGATCAATGGAGGTACTCCGGTGTAGGAGGTGGCTTTGTTACTGCCAAGTTTACTTGTCTAGTGGTCAATTTCTGTGTTCTATTAGAGGGTGGCCCCTTCTAGATCATCGACATTGTTCCCTTCGACCTGGGATATTTGTCATCTTGGTGTATTGTACTTTTGCGGCTGCCCTGCTAGCGGATGCCCCTGCGGTGGTGGTGGCAGGCCGATGGCCAAAGTGCCAGGTGCGTTAGCGTAGCCTCGGTTTGCTGCTTCGGCTGCCCTTGTGTTGCATAGTTCCTGCATTTTCAGGAATGTTTGGTAGTCTTTTAGGAGATGATTTGATCGCATTTTCCCTGTTGAGTCAACGTAGTAGTGCATACTGTAGGGTTCTTCCAACATTTGTCATGCTGACATAGGTGGGTCTCGATTTGTCATCTGGTATCATTGTTGCGACTGGCTTCCACTGATGTTATCCCTATTGCTACGGTATTGGCTGTTGTAATTGTCACTTCGTCGATTGCCCCCCCCCCAGAGAAACTTGGTGCAACGTAACTTGGTGTATGGTGTCCATCATTGGTTCGTCGTCTCCGATCATTATTGCGCCTGTCTCTGTCGTCTTCGGGTGAGCGGGCTCTTTTGTTGTGTACTGCGTCCTCTCCATCAGCCCATCGATTGGCTATGTCCAACAGATGTGAAATTGTCTTTGGCTTGATCCGTCCTAGTTCTTCAATGAACTCTTGTCGACGAAGTCCGTCGTTGAAGGCGTGGATTGCTCTTTTGTCGGATATGGCTTCAACCGAATTTTTTATGATGTTCCACCGTTGGATGAAAGCCCGTATTTGTTCTCCTGGTTTTTGCTTGTAGGCCCATAACTGCTCCAAAGATGCGGATCGCTTGAATGTGAAATGGAAATTCCTGATAAACTTGTCCTCAAGATCGTTCCAGTTGCTGATAGATTCTTCGGGTAGTTGTTTTAGCCAGGAGCATGCCGCACCAGTTAGGTGCAACTACAAGCTTTGCATTGCTGTAGCTTTGGATCCGCCCTGTAGTATGACGGTTGCCAGGTAATCTGTCAGCCAAGCTTCGGGTTCTTGAAGACCATCGTACTTTTGGCGATCCTGGGGTAACTTAAAATCTTTTGGTACCGGAGTTTTGCGAACCCGTTAGGTAAAGCAACTGGCTGCGCATAATTCTCGTTCTTCCTCGCTTTCACCATCACAGTATCTTCGGGTGCTGCGTTCTTCTCTAGATCGGTTGATCCATCGCTGGGTGATGTCGTTTCTTGCATCGTTTCACAGTTCTGATTCTGAAAAGTGAACCCGATGTGGCGATCATGATCGTCGGGTGTGACCTCCGTGCCGAGGGCTACTGCGACGACATGGGGATCTGTCGGGTTGTCGCGTGGTTCCTTTATCTGCATGCGCGAGAGATTCTCCTACCATGACGAGATTCATCAGGGCGGAGCGGTGAAGGGCCGCGCGAGGATCGTCGGGTGCGGGATGCGTTGTAATTAGATATGTTTGCGTGGCTATAATGGCTACCTAAGCTATTTTTTGCCTTGATATTTCCAGCTTGGTCTATGGACATGAATGACATATCAAGCTCTTGGATTAGTCCGCTCCTCTCTTCTTCGGGGATATCTCGTAATCTATACGTTCCTTTCCTTGACGATGCTCCTCCTGTTACGCTCCTTGATCCTCGGGTGGAGCTTAACTATGCTCATCGTAGGATAGATTCGTCGGCTACCCTCTTCCTTTCATCGAGTTGCCTCTGCATCCTGAGGAGGTCTCTTTTGCGATGAAGTAGATATTGGTATGCCAATAGGTCTTCGTGGGTAGCATCCGTTGTCATTGGAACCGCACCCGTAATTGCTGCTCTTGCTTTCTCCCATGCAATGGCTGGTAAGCTGAGAGTTTGCCTCTCGCCTCCGTGCGGTTGCTCTCCCTCCCGATTTGCATGGTTAACTGTTGGGTCTCCTCCGTTTCCTTGGCTTCCTTCGTTGTCATCGCTTCCTGCATTATGGCTTGAAAGAATATCATCGAGATTAAGGATTGGGTTACCGTTGGAGTCTTGCTGGGTCATGGTGTCTCCTATGATCACGCATACTTGGTGCTAGGTGACATATGGACTGGTGACGTCATCGTTTGCGCCGATGGAGACACTGTCGGATGAGCCGGTGAAGTCCATCAGTTTTTGTTCTGGATAGATTTCTGCCATCCGAATTTCGAAGTCGATGATTTCGCTACTTTCTTCGGGTTCTGAATTTGTTGGGCTTGCTTCGCATGGTGGGGTTAACTGTGGATCTGATCCGAACGAGAGATTGTCATAAAGACCATCAAGATCCTCCGGATTCATCTCGATTTGCTCGCTTTCATCGCCTGCTTCGATCTGTGCTTCGACTTCCATGGATGATCCGGCGGTCGATACCGGTACTTCTATAGCTTTATGGGGGGGTGGATCTGCTTTCGTCGAGTTGATGCTTGGTGGAGAGAGATCTGCCGAATCCGTGGTTCCAGTGTTCAGGTTTCCCACAGACGGCGCCAATTGACGAGGGGTAACCTCGGCAATGCCATGGTGATGGACTTGGGGTTTCGTGGAAAAGAGAACGCTGGGGATTTCATCGGATGTCAGGAAAATGATGAAGACAAAGTCGCCTGAATATTGAGTAAATCACGATGTTACAAGTTGTCCTCTAGATTTCTGTACCCTCGCTTGGACTTCTCCCGTCGTATATATAATAGGCCGGGTCTCAAAGCTGTATGCGGATAGGTTTTATACACGCGTGATTACAATACCAACATAATGTCGGTTTATAGTCTCTTTCCTAATACAATCAGAGCCTTTGTCGGTTGCTTCCTTGGGCTGCCGTCTGGAATCTTCATGGGTCGTAAGCCTTTTATCCAATTATAGGGTAGCGAATTATAAGCATCCGAATAACTATACCTATGTCAGGTACTATCTATGATTCTAGTAACTTTTCGGCAATACTTTGGTACTAATTTGTGATGAGAATATGATCCAACTCCATCTACTTTCAACTTTTTGTTTTGGATCATACTCTAGACTTGCTTCAACATCTTGTCTCTTCCACCCTTAGGGATTAATAATATTCACTAACTCTGTCCAGAGTCCATTTGGCTTCAGGGTTAATCTTAGCTTGCTACCCGCGTATGTTATTAGTCTTGCAAGGACTTTTCCTGTCTACCCACACATTCGTGGATACCCAGTATGAATCCAAGCGTTTATTTGAACGGCTCCACAAGTATATGATTTCCTTATAAACGTTTATTTGTGACTTAAGTAAAAACTTGCACGATAAGGGTTTTCCTTACTATATTATCACCTAATCGTCTGGATAAATCACATCGGGACGGAACTAAATGTTGTAACCTGCATTTGCACACCAGTTCGTACTCCATGCAAAGATCTAGTCAACCAAAGATCCAATAAAATCCAAGAAAATTCAAATAATGTATGTCACGCATGTATCAGAAGCCTTTAGAAATAGTACTTCGAATAACACATCTCTGGTACTAAGGTTTTGATACTATCCATTTGGATCTATATATCCTTTATTATATAGTTATCTACCATTTTATAACTATATGTGTAGCTTGTACTAGACTCTGCCTTTGGACGTACCCCAGTTGTCTATTTACAACAGGTTAATTTTAGACAAAGTGATCCAGAAATTTACCTTTTACTATTAATTTTACTTTCATGAGTCTACTTATCTTGAGTCTACCTAAGACTAAGCTCATATGCTTCAAAATTTCTACTAAATTACTATGGATATCCTTTATGACTTAAAATAAATAAGGTTTGTAACCTCTATATTTTTTCGATATGTTAGCATATTGGGTTAGGATAGAATAGTCGAGATTTTTTTACCACGTAGAGTACCGACACGCAGGAGAAAAACCTTTTAACATGAGTAAACGTGACAAGTTCGTTAAAAACAGTGATTTAGTGACCAGATGCGGTGCGGTGGGTTTTTGTCATTTTCCCTGCCCCACTTACGCAGTTCCCGTGTTTTGCTTTACCTTGGGTCACCGCTTACGGTTGTGGGTCTGGATAATGTACCGTATGAAAATCTGGCTGACAGGTGGGTCACACTGACAGCAGGGGCCAGTTTTATCCCTCCATCCCATCAGTGTCTCGTTGCTCCCAATGATCTGAACCAGATTGTTTTAGTTCCTCGAAGCTTGTGCTTTGTTTCCGTCTCCCTCCGTCCTGTGTGTCCCGTGTAGTACTACGTTGAGCACACGGAGATGGAGGCGATTCATTAGCTTTGTGTTGCCTAGCATCGGAGGGATTTCCTACGACACGATAAGCTTGTTTTGTCGATAGACCCAAGAGGGAGGCTTTGGAATATTAGTACAAGTCAGGTACTCCTTGTACGTAGTCTGTCCGTCTGATACGAGTCTGCGGTTTTGACTTTTTGCTGCTCGTTCCTTCTTTCCGTTGGTATACGGCGAGCCTAGCGTTTCTATGGGCACAAAACAGCAAATACAGTATTATACGGTGTACATCATACTATTTGGGCAGGTTAACCAAATAGTAAAAGATTAGCCAGGTACTTGTATCGACATCGACCGCCCGTCAACACGATTATAGTATTGCAATGGGAGGCATATTCGTTTGAATTATTATTTTTGCTGTATACACGTATGCTCATTGTGTAATCCAAATGTTTGGAACATATACGAGTAGCTAAAGCTTCAAAAGTTTCAATGCTTGCACATTTTCTACACTACTAGCAATGTAATAAGCTACTGTATCAATCAGTGGGGTAACATAATGTCTTTGTCGATCGACGCGCGCGCGCGGGGGATCGATACGTCCAAAACAAAGTGTGAGCTAACTACGTCTGGTCGCCTATTCACGGATCGCGAGGCACAGCTACAAGCATATTTTACCGGTACACCGATGCAGCGAAGCACGTCCCGACGAGAGCATGCACGCTGGTCCAGCCTCTAATAACCGCTCTTTGCATCGCTTGCTCTGCCACGCAGATCCGTGGTTAACGACTACAGTATAGATCAAGATCTAAATCTCGCCGGACTCGAGAGAGAAAAAAAATGAAATCTCGCCGGACTGGCATCTGCTGACTGACTTTGCTTTTTCCTAGAGACCTCCGTCGCGACCGCTGAGACGCGTCACGTTCACGCTAACCATCGTAGTAGTAGATCACATCACCGTCCCGTGGTAATTTTAAAACCATCGCCTTGGTTTTCTTTAACCCTAGTTTAACATATCGCAATCCTACGAATCAGATGGCTCACATTCCCTGAACTTTTCTCTCTCGGTCGATAATGCCCCCCATGTAACTGGACGCTTCTCGGCTTCAATTTCCTGCCTACCTACGGCTGTGGCTAATGGATAAGATACTACGAGGATCTGGCCGACATGTGGGCCACACGATTCACGGCCCACGTGTCGGTGACAAAATGGGCGATCTGTGGCGAATGACGAGGGCGAGGGAGCCACCAATCAATGCCGCGAGTCACATGAAGCCTCAGGTCCTGAATTTATTGCTCCCGATCCAGCTGATCTACAGTACAGTACGTCTTCCAAGTTAATGGAGTACATTTATTTATTTATTGTTCTTCACGTTATCTTCGTTGATAGATTAGGCTACTACACCATCACGAAGTAGTACTAGTACTAGTGCTAGTAGGAGTAACAGATTTGCAGTTGCTCTCAAACATGCTGCGTGCATCAATCAAAGTGAAAATAGAATATTCGATTCATATTAGACTCAATTGCCTCAATTGAACGATTCGTATAATGCTTCAAAGATTAAATACATTCGAATCTAGAAAAATCCAAGTCAACTAATATGGATCGGAGGGAGTACTACAGTACTACTATAGGATAAATATAACATCTTTTAACAAACTGTTTTACCTTACTAAAGCGTTGTGTATTTTGCAACATAAGGAGTACATGCCACCAACTAGCATTTTGCACCCGCGAACATACGCTCCCGCAGTGTGTCAGCAGACATCAGAGCAGTAATTTTGCTCTTGTGCTTCTCTTGCATGTACCGGGGAGTATATACACTTGAGAGAACTTCCATATCCTCCGAGTCAAGCCACGGAATATGCTTCTCTTTGGAAAAAAAAAGGAAAGTAATTATAATCCAAAATTGTTTGTCTATCTTTTCATGCTACGAATACATAAAAGCTATTAAAGGAGAATGAAAGTACTAAGACCACTCCTTAAAAGCAAATTGGCAACCACTCGATAGGCAGTAATGCTACACTTACGGACATATTGCTGCGGAATTTGTTTTACGGACGTGTCATGGGGTTAAGTGATTGGAAGGAGCGACGGCAGTTGCTCCAAGAAAATCTCTCACGGTTGATGTGTGGCTGACACATCTGTCTGTAACAAAAAAAATTGTAAGCATCTTTCCGTATGTGTAGGATTATTACCCAATAGGATGAGCTTTTTTCCAGCGAATACACGGCGGTTACTCTTTTTCTACGCATCACGACACGGTCAACGAGGAGATCCAGGAACCTCCATAAGACATGCCAAGTTCGAGATAAAAAACCACCAATTGGATCCCCTGTATTAACTGTTCTTAAAATACTAACATTTCAAAGAGGCTCATAGGAATTTGATTAAGTACACTCTTATTTCCGTATATTTTCTTGCTATGGACACACAAAAGTTTTCAGTTTCCAGTGTATTAAAGCAGAAGGCAATGCACCGAGACCACTCCCTAAAAGCAGATTTGGCAACCACTGGGTAGGTTGAGCCATTTTTTGCGGAAAGACGCGACGGTTACCCCTTTCTACGCATCGTGACGTAGTTAGAACCAAGAGATCGAGGGAACTCCATAAGCTACGCTAGATTTGAGGTAAGTATTCACCAGTCAGATCATAGTTTTGGATTGTCCTTGAAATACAAGCATTTCAAAGGGGCTCATATGAATTTGATCAAATACGCTCTTATTTCCGTATATTTTCTTGCTATGGATACACAAAAGTTTTCAGTTTCCAGTGTATTAAAGCAGAAGACAATGCACCGAGACCACTCCCTAAAAGCAGATTTGGCAACCACTAGGTAGGTTGAGCCTTTTTTTTTTGTAGAAATACGCGACAGTTACCCCTTTCTGTGCATCGTGACGCAGTTAGAACCAAGAGATTGAGGGAACTCCATAAGCTACGCTAGATTTGAGGTAAGTATTCACCAGTCAGATCATAGTTTTGGATTGTCCTTGAAATACAAGCATTTCAAAGGGACTCACATGAATTTGATCAAATACACATTATCTTTTCCTGCTATAAATACATAAAAGATTTCGGGGTGTTAAAGGAGCATGTAACGCACCGTTACCACTCTTAAAAGCAAAATTCGCAACCACTAAGTAGGCGAGTCTTTTCCACGGAAGACGAGCGACGGTTACTCTTTTCTGCGCGACAAAATCAAAACCGGAATATTGAGAAAACTCCATAAGCTACACGATGTTCTCCATCCTGTTCTCCATCCTCGAAATAGAACCAATTTTTTAGAGGGGCAGACAAGAATTTGAACAAACTTGGCCAAGTTCCAAACCACTAAAAAATGATTTTGTAAATTGGTGTTTATGTTTGTGTGACGTAAACTTATTTTTTTTTGACAACTTTGTGACATGTAAATTTGCTCAAACTTAAAGTTATCACTCGTAGACATCACTAGGGATTATACTGTACATTTCCATTGTAGCGTATCATCTACGCCACCGGAAATACGGCGCACACCTGTAGCGCTACCCACCGGCTACCCCGTACCACGTACAAAGCGTGTACGATTTCCTTCCCTTCCTTCCTTCCGGTGCAAGCCTCTCCGCTTGGGGTACCGGAGCACACTAGCAGTGAACTTAACCCTACCCTTTGCAACCGCTTGATTAATTAAGTGATCACCCAAATTGCCCAATTAGTCATAGGATAATCATCATGGTCCCGGCCGTCACCCCCGCTCCGCTCTGTTCTCCTCGGCCTCCGCGCCACGCGCCTGTGCCGTGCCGTGCCGTGCCGTCACATTGGAGCGCGAGAGGAGAGTAATAAAAGCGCGAGCTTTGCTTCTCCTGGGTCCTTGGCCAGAGAGAGAGAGGGAGGAGTGAGATAAAACCGCCCACCACCACCACCGCTGCTGCCCACTCTCCACACCCCAGTTCCTCCACCCGCTCCCCACCTCGCCGGTTTCTTTCTTCGTCCATTCGCCTTTACCTTTCCTGTCCCGGTCGACGACTAGCGCCGCGCCGGCGGAGCGCGTCTCGGATCTAGCCCACGTTGTCCGAGGGGAAGGGAATGGATTTCGACGGCGGCGGCATTGGTGTCGATCAGAGGTGCGTGTCAGGCCGTACCCTCTCCTCTCCTTCCTTCCCCCGTCTGTTAATTTTCGGCGGCGACTGAAGCGGTGCGACGGCGGTGGGTGCCGGGAAGAAAAGTCCGTGTTTTTTTCCCTCGGTGGCGCAGAACCGCGATTTGTTCCTCGCGTGGTGTACTTTTAATCATGCCGTCCTCGTCGATTGACTGATCCCTAATTTCGCTTTCTCGGTACGGCGGTTTGGTTGGTTGGTTGCGGCGCGGCGCTGCCCTCTGCCCCGTGTTTTTTCTTTCTTCCGTCCTTGTCCTCCTCTCCTTGATCTTTCTGCCGTCGCCGTATGATGTTGGGGTGAGGAGGGGAAAGACTTCCAATTATGGGACGGAAAAGGATCATGTCTTCTTTCGGAGGAGGGGGCTTTGCGCTTTGGGGGCTTTTGCTCTTTTCTGGCGTACGGTGCGTGCCTCGGTTTAGTTGCGCTTAGGTTGCCTGTGTTGCCTTTTGCTGTTAAACCCTAACTGCTATTCATGGCGTGCTCCCGTTTCTTGAGCTTTCATCTGCCACATGCTTAGGTTTTCGTTTCATGGCACTGTCATCAAATGTTTGCTTTTTCACTGTTTCTGCAAATCCTGGCCCCTTTGAAGAACCAAAGAGGTCCTTAGGTTCTCTGAACTTTCTGGTAGTAAGTATTCCGTAGGACAAAACACTGAAATGTACACCAGATGAAGTTTTTACAAAGAAAGATACCACATGATTTGCTTTCAGGCGTGCTATGCAATTTACTGTTCAGAGTGCAGCTCTTGTTGTATAATAAGCATGTGCAAAGATGCGAATTCCACATTCTCACACTCTCTTTGTGAAGTTTCCAGCAATTACTGTACTATTTCTTTTTACCTGAATAGTCAATCCCTAACAATGACTTTCGATGTGTTCAACTTTGTGCAGTGAGATGTGGGAATGGCAGAGTCCGGAGTTTGATCTGCAGAAAGATCTGTTACCAGGTTTGCAACACGACCATTCCTTCTGTCCCCAAACTGCGTCCGGTCAAATTGATGAGAATTCTTCTTCTGATTTGGCAGCTCCATGCTCCTTGTGGGCTGAAACAAACAGTGTGGTTGATCCTTGGAGCATGTTCGATGAGCAAACGCCAATTAAAGAATGTGCAGACATAGATTTACCCTTCTGTGATATAGGAGGTAAAAGTTAACTCTGCTTACCATGTCATGGTTAAGTTTCACCACTAACATACTGTACTATCTGAGAAGGATGTCTAGCATGTTGTGTGAAGTCACTAGTAGTTTGTTTGAATTGAACCCCTGTCTACATACACTACCTTGGTCCTTTGTTTCAAACGTTCTTTGTTTGTATCCGTGCCTTGCAGTTCTGTTACAAATCTGTGGTTCTCTACACATGTCTTTGGTTGCATTTTTGTATGCAAGCAGAACGGTAGATACTATAGTCGTTTGGTTAAGATTGTGGAATACAAGTTTTGCCTTGTTGCACGCGTATAATTTTGATTTGATCCACCACTTGAATTGTCTAGAATGCAATTGAAGAATCATTGAACCTTGATTCAGAAGTCTGAACAATTGCTCGCACGTGTAAGAAATGATAGGAAATAGGCATCCTATCTCACGTTTTCTTCTGCATACCAAGAAGGCACTTCAAGTTTAGTGACCTATGTACATATAATGCAGATATTACTATCAAGGACTTTGACGAAGGCAAGGAAACCTTACAGGCTAAAAGAAGACGTATGCTACAGTTCTGTCCAGAAAATGTTGAGGTATGTGCTCTACATGGATGCTTGAAGTCACCTGTTACCTTTGCACTATACTTTTGGGTTCAAATCTCTGTCCAGTCAGATGTTTATATGCATTGTAGTGGTATTTTAATTCCATGTTTTTTTATCGGTTTATATGTAGATGGATTTTCCAACTACAGATGGTCTCTCAGAAAGTCTGCAAGTGAATTTGGATTTCTCCGGTAGGTCTTCCTTCATCTCTGCTAGTGTTACAGTGAGCTGATTCTTACTCCATTTATCCTAATCCTAGAGGTGATTCCAGGCGACGAGCATTTGTTACTCACTGACGGGACAGAGGAACAAATACCTGAAGAATGGCTAGTGGATTGCTCGCAAGATAGTGTGCCAAGTTGCCCACCTGCAACTGCAGAAATGTATGTTTTCCCCCCCTGAGGTCCACCTAGGGCCTGACTTGATAGCAGCATTCCAGTTAAGTATTTTTGTTTCTCATGGTTGGTTTGTGATCCTCGTCAACAGGAATAGTCCTCCCAGCGCATCCGTGCAAGCCAATGTCTCTGGTCAGTATAACTGTCCTAGGAAAAAAAATACAGATTATCAGCGATTTATCCCAGTTTTACTGATACAACGACGCTTTGTTTAACCTTTCAGCTCTTCAGATTTGCTCAGTCGAGGAGCAGTCCAACAAAACAGTGAAGAAACCCTCGCATGCTCGGCCTACACCTCTGAAAGGTCAGCCTGATGACTCTGTCACTGCATTTCGAGTAGCGGAGAGCACCTTCAGTTGCACTATTTTTCAATGCATTTTCAGTCTGCATAGTGTTGCACAATCTGTGGAAGCCTGATGTCCTCGGCTGATACGCTGTTGTTTCTCCGACTCACAGCTGGAAGAAACATTCTTAGAGCAAGGAAGCTGAAAGCGTCGGTGGCGTACCCATTCGAGCTGATCAAGCCGTGCGGGTTCCGCGGCGACACCACCCTGCGGGACATAAACCAGCGGATCCACGCGCCGCCTCTGTACAAGATCAGGCACAAGTACGACGACGCGCCCGTCTCGTGCCACGAGGCCTCGGCCATCTCCGGGAAGCCCGTGGTCCACAAGACGAAGATCCACACCGAGGGCGGGAAGGGCAGCATCACCATCACGAGAACGAGGGGATGAGTCCGTGTAGGTATGTATGTATGTATGTAGGGCGATTACCTGGGCTGTCTAGATAGATGATTTTGTGGCCACAGAAGTGTGTGCCTGCGCGGTTGGGTTGGGTTGGGTTGTGTTGTGTTGTGTTTGGCTTCAGCAATTGACATGTGTTGGCTTGTTAGTAGAGGGTGTGCTGCAAGATTAGGGGTGGTGGTAGGAGGGTGTGTGTGTAGGCAGCGGCTATGGCTTGTGTGGTTAAGTGGTTTGTTTATTTTTGCGGTTAAAAGGGGGAAAAGCGGATGTGGTATATTGGACATAGTATTTAGTTTGGTGAGATTATATAATACTAGTAGTTCTATGGTGCTGTATACCAGCCTTACTGCTAAGTACTACCTAGTAGTAGTGTCTGATGCTTGGGCCTGGTCATAACTGAATCATGTTATACTTGTGAAGTGAAAGCGATGAGATGATGGTGATGAGGGGAGCCCCCACCCACCCAGTCCCTGCTGTACCAAGATAACGGTCGGGATCTGCAGTAGTAATTCGTACCGATATCTTGTCTTGCCTGCCGCGTAGATCCCGTTGCACAGGGTAGTACTACTAGGACGGAGGGGTAGGTCGGCATGTGCATCTCGTACAGTATGAAGGAGTGCAGCAGAAGAGGCAGCGCGATTATGATGATTGATGGTGGTGTCCTACTGTCCTTGGCTCATATCCATGCCGCTGATTTTCTGGGCCGTGCAGATCCCGTGCATACCCTGTTCCGCCATTTACACCGGTCCGTGCGTGCGTACGTACGATAGTTGGATCTATGGTCTCTGCTACGGTAGTACTATGATGTATGATGAGGACTTGAAGAGCGCAGTGCTGGCCACGGACTGTTTGCAGCGAGAGCTACAATGAGCGACGTACAGGAATTTCATCCATCTCTCTGAAGGATCTTGCACCGGTGGCCGGATCTTGGTCTTGATGATTGATCGTCGGTACGGTACGGTACGCGCGGAGTGACACGGCCACAGACGTCTGTCGCCGAAAAGTATGTGTACTCTTCGGCGTCCAAACCCCAGCGCGGCCTGGTCGCCTGGTACTGGTAGCAATGCCAGCAGCAAACATGTACGTACACGCCCCACGCGCTCACAGTAACACAAGCGCCAAGCGTGCGTTGCGTATGTGATGTGATGTGATGTGAAGCGTGATGACGATGATGGTACCGATCGATCGGAGCAGCATTATCGCTGGTGCCGACCGCGTCTTCTTCCTCCTGGGTGGTGTGTGGCCCAGCCACCCGATTATTCCGCCTCCATCACGGGGCACGCAAACACGCGCGTCGCCTTCCTTCCTTCCTCTTACGTCTTCTTCCTCCTGCTGGGCCCGAGGAAGAGACCGTGCCAGTGCCAGATGCTGCTGCGTGCTGTCCTGCCGCACTTGACGCCGACCCGTCTCCGTCGCCCCGTCCGCTCCTGCTGCTGCCAGGTCGCCCTTGTCTTCACGACAAATGCAACGTAAGCTTCTCGTATAGACTTTTTTTTTTAACACGGTACGCTGACAACACGATACGCTACTCCTATAACCACCTCCATGCAGCATATAGACTCTTTACTCTGTTCTGCCGGCATGTGTGATTTTCCTGGATATTAATCAAGATTTCTGACCGTTTAGGCCCATCTATCGGGTCTACGTGGGGAACACAGACGACGTGCGCATGGCAATTTTACGAAAATGAACCACCATAAAGTGTATATTCTAATACTCCCTCCGACCCATATTAGTTGACTTCAATTTTTCTAGATTCGGATGTATCTAGTACTAAAACATGTATAGATACATCCGAATCTAGACAAATTCAAGTCAACTAATATGGGTCGAAAGGAGTACTGTACTTCTCTAATTTTTTTAAAAAAATACACATGATCCGGCGATCCTCGTAGACCCGTCTCACAGCCTCACTGCACGCTTGGAACAACCACATGTTATAACTTCCATATTCACACAGTATAATTTTACAAAAGAGAAAAAAGGATTGTTGACGTCAGCACAATGGGAGGCACTCTGGCCCATCAAGGATACAAATGTAGGAGGGCAAAAAAAGGAGAGTGCGGGTGAGAGGGGCCTTTGCCCCCCTAGGGGAGGTGACATTTTTTTTTTTTGAGAAACCTTTCGATCCTTTACTATATCACAAGTTTGGAGATACACACACCCTCAGGTGGATTGATGAACCAGACATGCCGACCAACAGGTAGGGACAAGCCCAGGCGCGCCAGATTGTGCGCTTCCTTGTTAGACGAACGACCCTCGTGTACAAAGGTGGCAGCGCCAAAGCCTGCCACGCACGAAATAATCTCTCTAACAATATGACTATACGGTCCCAGGTTCTCTTCCTTCAAAGCATTTACGGCTGAAAGACAGTCGCTCGCCACTGTGGTCCGGGGTAGATTGAGATCTTTGGCCAGGTTTAAGCCTTCACGGATGGCAAGAATCTCCAGGGTCTCCGGATCAGATAGTCCCGTGATTAGAACAGTTGAGGCCCCAAGAAACTCGCCTTCAAATACCTTGCTACAACAACCATCGCCCAAATCGCGCTTATTTGCCACCCTGGCATCGACATTCAATTTTGCTGATCCAGGAAGTGGGGGGATCCATACCGCATGTGGAGCAGTAGTAGATTGGCGCACTTTCAGTTGTTTTGGCTTCTTTGCCTGATAAAGTTCTGCCAAAAAAGGGCAAGTGACATATATCGTCCATATGGAGTTGGATATCTCCCCTCTACATTGGACACCGCCAAACTGTCCTAGGGCCTCTAGCCCAACTATAACATGTATGTGAACCTTAGGCCATGTAATGCTAGCTGTTAGTTTGATCTCTCCACGTTTGTCCCAACGGACGATAAACTTGGTCTCGCGCCCTGATCGGGGGCGCCCAACGTCACTATCGTTGGTGGGCCCCCCTCGCGCATCGCATATAAAAGAGGTGGGGGCCGGGGGCACGGACGCCAAGGTTTGTCGTGCCCACTCACCCCACCGACACAACTAAAACCTAGAGCCTCCGATCGGGCTAGCGCTGCAGCGGCGGGAAGTGCCACCACTCCGTCGCCCTCCATGACGAGCTCATCGTCAACCTCGAAGGCCGATGGTATGTCTCTCATGTTGTTCTCTCTCTCTAGATCTACGCCCAACGATCCTCATAGAGTCAACAATGGTATTAGAGCAGCTAGTGCTTGTCGATCTAGTAGAGATAGTAGCAAATCTGGGGAAGAAAAGCAAAAGGGCTAGGGTTTCCAAAAGCGCCGCCGTGAGGCCGCGTTGTTCCTCTCGATTCCGACGCATCGGCAAGCCGAGGTCGGGAAGAAGAACATAACCCCTCTGGGGTGAAGATACAAGAAACCCTAAAGCCACAGATCCCTCCTTCCCCGGATAAAATCGATCTAGAATCGAAAAGAAAAGCCACAGAAAAGAGCACCCCGTATCAATCTACAGAGAAAGAAAAGATCCTCCTTTCCCCCAAATCGAACAAGGCAAAACAAAGAAAGATAGGGCGCCACGCCATCGAGCCGGAGGACGCCACCACACCCATCGGTCTTCCTCTGCTACTTGTGTGGTGGGGGTGGTCATGGGGCAGAGGGAAGCACGACGAGTGGGGGGAGGGGAGCTCGTGTCGCAGAGAGGGAGGGGCTCGCCGGACGGAGCTGCCTCCTCTCCAGTCCCGCGCGCGCATCTGCCACCGCCAGAGAGGGACAGACGCGGGGAGGGAGAGAGTGAAATGGAGCGTTAGGGTTAGGGGTGGCTGGGTCGGAGTGGTTTTGACACAGCGAGGGCTGCGCGCGGCCGTCCGATAGCGCAGAGAGCAGATGAGCGGCCACGATCGAGCGTGGCGGGTGGCGCCGGGCCAAGCGGGCCGTGCGGCTAGGCCGTGGGCCGCGGCTGCGCATGACTGGCAACGCACGTGCGGATGATAGAGGAAAGGCCGCGGTCGGCTGTGGGCCGAAGGCGGGCCGTAGCGAGTGCTGCGGACTGCAGTACGCGACTCACATGTTTTTTGGGCCGATTATTTTCCGCCCAGTACAGTTCGCCCAGTTTTTTTACAGAAGCTTTTTTTGGCATTTTAATTATCTGTTTTTGACAATTTTTGTAGAGTTTTTTCTATAGAAAAATTATCCAATAAAATTTTATGTAGAAAAATAATAAAGCAACAATAAAATTTCTGTAAATTATAAAGATGATGAATTTTATTCATGTTTTTCCACTGCAAATAGTTAAAAGTAATTGCTTAAATGCAATAAAGTGATGATTTTATTTGATGACCAATGTTGTTAGTAAGATTTTCACTATGGATAGTAAGTTTCATCACTATTAGTTCTATTTTTGCCCAACGATGATGTAGTATTAATATTGAGAAGTTTCATGTTTTAATTTGACCAACGTTGAATTAACTCATTTTGATGATATTTTGTTTTCAGCCAATCCTATGAGTTTCATCTCGGCTATTGAGCCCCTGAATGGAGGGAACTACGGCTCATGGCGAGAGAAGGTTGAGATGGGGCTTGCTTTGCTTGACCTCGACTTGGTACTGATTGAGACCTGTCCCAAAGAACCTAAGGACCTCGTGAGGGGCAAAAAAAAAGTGAAGATGACTTCAACAAAAGGATCCATGACCATGGATCAATAAGAATGAAGTACGACCTTGATCGTGCAAAGTTGGACTCGTCCAACAGAAAGTGCTTGATGGTCATTAAGAGCTCCATTATGGAGGCATAAGGGGAGCAATCCCAGAGTGTAACACTGCCAATGAGTACCTGAAGAAGGTAGAGAGTCAGTTTACTGGGTCTTCAAAGGCCTATGCAAGCTCTCTCATTAAGAAACTTGTTACTACAAGATACACTGGTGGTGGAGTAAGGGATCACATATTGCGAATGAGCAACATGTCTTCCAAGCTTAAGCCCATGGGCATGGAGCTTCCAGTCGAGTTCATTATTCTTCTGATATTTGCTTCACTACCAAATCAATTCGAGAGCTTTGCTGTGAACTACAACACACAGCCAGAAAAGTGGGGCATTGAGAAGATGATGGCCATGTGCGTACAAGAAGAAGAGAGGCTCAAGGGGCAATTTGGTGATTCTGTGAACTACCTGAGCCCAACCAAGAAGAGGAACTTTCAGGGTTCCAAGCCACAAGGGAAACCTTAGGGGCATCCCTCTTCTTTTAAGCCGCATGGAAAGGTTGATGATCACTGACATCAGGAGGTGGACAAGGACACCTGCAGGTGGTGCAAGAAAAAGGGCCACTACATGAGTGATTGTGTGAGTTTTCTAAAGCATCTATGCAAGAAAGGGATTCCGTATGAGAAGGACCCTGCAAAGAGGAGAAAGAAGAATTAAAGTGGCAAATGGCGTCCAAGCTGAAGTCGGAGTTATTGGAGATCTCCCATTAGAATTATCAAATGGCTTTATACTTTTACTAGTAGATGTACTTTATGTACCCTCTTTGCATCGGAACTTAATAAGTGTATCGCGCTTAGATGATGATGGTTTTGCTTGCCATTTTGGTGATGGACAATGTAAAATCAAACTTAATAATGAGATTGTTGGTCTTGCCTTCAAACAAGACAAGCTTTATTTGTTATCACTTTGTGAGAATGTTTATGCATTAAGCGCTGAGAATGAGAATGCCTCCTCATCCCTGAATGGAAAGAATAAGAGGAAAAGAATTGATGATATCTCTTCGAAATTATGGCACTGTCGTTTAGGCCAAATTTCGAGGGGGAGAATAGAACGCTTAGTAAAAGAATTAATTCTACCGCCTTTAGAATTTTCAAATTTAGAGCAATGCATCGATTCCATTAAAGGAAAGTTCGTAAAGAACATTAAAAAGGGCGCCAAAAGAAGCACAAGAGTTTTAGAAATAAATCATACGGATATATGCGGTCCGTGTCCTGTGACATCTGTGGACGGATATGATTCCTTCATAACATTCACGGATGATTATTCGCGTTATGGTTATATTTATCCAATTAGAGAGCGTTCAGAAGCATTGGATAAATTTAAGATATTTAAGGCTGAAGTTGAAAATCAACATAGTTTAAAAATTAAAGTATTAAGGTCCGATCGTGGAGCCGAATGCTACGGTCGGCACACCCTATATGGCCAAGTTTCTGGACCCTTTGCAAGGTTTCTACATGAACATGGTATAGTTGCCCAATATTCAACGCCGGACGAGCCTCAGCAGAATGGAGTAGCTGAAAGACATAACCGTACCTTGATGGATATGGTGAGAAGCATGTTAAGTTACTCCACCTTACCGGTTGGCTTGTGGATGGAGACGTTAAAACCGCCATTCACATACTTAATCAAGTTCCCAGTAAGTCGGTGTCTAAAACACCATATGAGTTATGGACCAGTCGTGAACCTTCACTCAACTATTTGCGAGTGTGGGGCTGTCTAGCTGAGGCTAAACTCTTCAACCCAAACCTTGGGAAGTTAGATCCTAAAACAGTAAGTTGCCATTTCATTGGCTATCCAGACAAGTCGAAAGGTTATCGTTTCTATTGTCCAGACAGAATTACTAAGTTTGTGGAAACGAGACACACTGTATTTCTGGAGGATCAGATGATCAGGGGGAGCACGGTATCGCGAGAAATCAACCTTGAGGAGAAGCGGGTGCATGCACCCACTCCGATGATTCAGGAACCGTTTTTCTCGATACCTGCTGCTGCTCCGACACAGGACAATGTCGATGTGACACCTGTTGTTAGTTCTCCTATGGAAACAATGAATGAAAATGAAGACCCTGTTGTCACACAAGAGGGAGAGATGCAACAGCCCCACACAGAGAATGTGCCAGAAGGCGATACCCTTAGAAGGTCTCAAAGAACTAGAAAGCCAGCTATTCCTAACGATTTTGAAGTCTATGTTAGTGAAGAAGTTCAAATGGAGGGTGATCCCACCACATTTGAAAAAGCCATTAATGGTGCTCACTCATCGAAGTGGCTTGAAGCTATGGAAGATGAAATGAGATCCATGAGTAGCAACAAAGTCTGGGATTTAGAATAAATTCCTAAAGGAGCCAAAACAGTAGGCTGTAAATGGGTCTACAAAATAAAATCTGACTCTAGAGGGAATATTTAAAGATATAAAGCACGACTTGTTGCTAAAGGTTTCACCCAAAGAGAAGGAATAGATTATAATGAGACATTTTCTCCAGTCTCAAGTAAGGATTCCTTTAGAATCGTAATGGTTTAGTGTTACACTATGATTTAGAATTGCATCAGATGGATGCAAAGACGGCTTTCCTAAATGGAGACTTGGAAGAAAAGGTTTACATGGCACAACCCAAGGGTTTTGTTGTGGAAGGAAAAGAACGTGTGGGATGTCGTCTGAAGAAATCCATTTATGGATTAAAAAAGGCCTCCAGGCAATGGTACTTAAAGTTCCATGAAACAATAACGAAGTTTGGGTTCGATGAGAATGAGGAGGACAATTGCGTATATGCAAAGTTCAAGAATGGGAAATTCATTTTCCTTATCCTATATCTGGATGACATTCTACTCGCTAGTAGTGATGTTAGCCTAGTATTGGAGACAAAGAAGTTCTTGTCCTCGAACTTCGATATGAAAGATCTTGGTGAAGCTTCATTCGTTCTAGGAATTGAAATTCTCCGAGATAGAGAAAAGGGGGTTTTAGGGATATCGCAGAGGGCATACTTAGAGAAGATTCTGAAGAAGTATAGTATGCATGCGAGTAATCCTACGCCTGTCCCTATAGTCAAGGGCGATAGATTTGGAAATTTTTAGTGTCCCAGGAACCAATATGAGATCGATCAAATGAAAGCGGTTCCATATGCTTCTGCTGTCGGAAGCTTGATGTATGCTCAAGTATGTACACGTCCTGACTTTGCTTTTGTTACCGGGGTACTTGGCAGATTTCAAAGTAATCCATGGATAGATCACTGGAAGATGGTAAAGAAGGCATTGTGTTATGCAAAAGGCACAAAAGGCCTCATGTTAACATACAGAAGATCTAATTCCCTTGAGATAGAAGGGTATTCATATGCAGACTATGCGGGAGATATAGATGAAAGAAAATCCACGTCAGGATATATATTTACTCTCGCAGGTGGAGCAATATCATGGAAAAGCTCCAAGCAAACCATCACGGTATCGTCCACGATGGTAGCTGAGTATGTAGCATGTTATGAGGCCACGGGGCAGGCAAACTGGTTAAAGAAGTTTATACCCGGGTTGAGAGTGGTGGACGACATTCAAAGACCACTCATAATGTACTGCGACAACGAGCCAGCAGTATTCTATGCTCACAACAATAAGTCAAGTGTTGCTGCTAAACACATTAACATTAAGTTTTATGTTGTGAAAGAAAGAATCCATGATCATACCATAAGTTTAGAGCATATAAGTACAAAAGAAATGCTCGCGGATCCGCTCACAAAAGGCTTACCACCCACTGTATTCAGAGAACACTTAGCCGGCATGGGTTTACGGGAAAGCCTATGATACCTGGATATTAAGGGCCTAGAACAAGAATCTATTTTAAAATATAGAGGTGTATAGTGGCTGTTGAATCTATGGTGCGTAACTGACCATTATGACGAAACATGCTCTGTATGTTGATCTATGATGGAATGGATGCCGAAGTATAAGTTAAGTGAAGGATGAGATCAAGGGGGAGAATGTTAGTTTGATCTCCCCATGTTTGTCCCAACGGGCGATAAACTTGGTCTCGCACCCTGATCGGGGGCGCCCAACGTCACTATCGTTGGTGGGTCCCTGTCGCGCAGTGCATATAAAAGAGGTGGGGGCCGGGGGCACGGACGCCAAGGTTCGTCGTGCCCACTCACCTACCGACACAACTAAACCCTAGAGCCTCTGATCGGGCTAGCGCTACAGCTGCAGGAAGTGCCACCTTACCGCCGCCACCACTCCGTCGCCCTCCATGATGAGCTCATCGTCAACCTCGAAGGCCGATGGTATGTCTCTCATGTTGTTCTCTCTCTCTAGATCTACGTCTAGCGATCCTCATAGAGTCAACACTAGCCTCTTAGAGAGATGCTTAAGTAAATTAAAATAAAGATAAAAAATTGATTAACCACACATCTTCTCAATGGGCGACTCGCTGGTTAGAGCGCTTGCATGCAGGAGTTCGCATGCAACCAACACGCTAGGATTTTCACTCAACTCTGAACCCAAAAATCTAAGCGTCAGACACAAAGTTTTGCAGCGATGCCAAACAAGTGCTAGGATCGATCTCGAGGTGGAATTGTCGTTCCGCCGGTAATCTAAGTGGCTAAGTGCCCACATTGTACATGCCCTTCTGTAGCTGGGAAGGGGCTTTACCACCAAGACGCCTCTCGTCTCGCCTACTGATCTACGTACTTGCGCTGACTCTAGGCGAATCGAAGCTAGAAAATTACGAGAAATCACCACAATTCTGGCTGGTGTTTTAAAAAAAACCACCACTATTTGTTAGGATTTTAAAAAACTACCACTCCAGAACTAACACGGAACGGAAAACGCTAATCCATTTTTGTTCTCCGTAGATAGCGAAACTCACCGGTGGGGCCCACTATCAGGCTAATGTGCAATGACGAAAACATCAAGGGAGAGGACAATAAACTGGTTCTTGTTTGTAAATTCTAGAGGAACCCACTTTTTTCTAAATCGGGTAACCCCTTTCCATTAATCGCTTAACGGAAATGTTTTTTGTGTTTACAAAACGATTGGAGAAAGAAAGAAGGGAAAGCGAGTTGGAGTAGTAGAAGGGAAAGTGAGTTGGAGCTATTAGATTGCCGACAGGGTGAGTGGTGGGTGTCGGGGCGCCAGCGTTGCTACGGCGTCACGTGATGCAACCGGAACAATGTTACCCCAATCTCGCACGGTTCTGTGTCGCTGGCCTAAAGAGTTAGTTCTTGAATGAGTATCATCCCGAGGGTCGGAACGGTGGTGCCGATCCTGTTCTCGTCGGGGCCTTGATTCATGTTGTCGTTCCACATCAGTGCGACAATGGTCATATTTTGAAACCGACTTCCTGCTGAAGGACGTAGCGGCTTTCTGTTGCTCTAGGTCCTTGTTGAGCAGTGTTACACACTACCGGACATGTTCTGGGCTTGGAATATTTAGAAGGATCTCACGGGTTGCGGTTGTGTTTTCCATCAGTGTGTTGTAGATCCGGTTTCCCTTACTATCTAGCTGAGGTTGTCCTATGACAATGTCATTGCTTTTCCCCTCGAAGAGGGTCTTGTGGACATCCGAATTTTTATCGGCCAGCATAGGGCCGTTCTAGGTCTACATGGAGTTAAATTATTCCGTATATGCAACATTTACACTAAGGCTTTGCTTTTCCTCAACAAGATGAGTTGCTTCATCGAGGAGCCATAAACGATGTGCTTCTAGGGATTTGGACCTTTGCTCCAATTCCTCCGGCGTAAGCTCCGAGGCAGTTGGGATCAACGTTGTTAGTGCTTCTCCATAGATTTCATGGGCACGGGGGGTAACCACGTGACCATCCACCAGAGATATTTTCGGTTCATGGGGGACCAGAGTGCCGTCTGAATCCTCCATCTGGGTACTCCCATCAATTTCTTCTTCCACTGGGAGGTCTTGTTTTGGAGTCTTGTTTTCTTCTTCTTCCTTGCCTTATTGACTTTCTGAGTACCAGTGGCAAAGACGGCTTTGGGTCCATTTCCCGAGGAGAGACTCCCGTCAATACTTTCGGACACTAGGACCACGGGATTTTCTTCGAGATCCATGTCATGTTGCGAGTCGGGATGTTCTTCGTCGTATCCCTCATCCATATTGTTGTACGGACTCGGATGTCACCCTTCGCCTTCATGTGTAGCTTTGGAGTTGATTTATTTTTAAAATTCTTCTTCGCACGCCCGGAAATCTGTCGACGTCATAGATTTCCCTGGGAAGGCGGTGTGTCAGTGTTTGTCTTGATGGCGTCTAGCACTAAGTCGTTGTCAGCTCCAGCCTCAGTAGAGTCGGACGTAGAGCCAATGTAGCCGACAAAGTGAGATCGATGCGCTCTAGGGTGGGTGAGGCATTCAACCTTGGCTGCCTCGAAACTTTCGGTGGTCTCAAGGACGACATCTAGATTGAAATTGGGATGCAACATCATTCGCCTCGTTGTGTGCCTCAGAAGCAATTTTTCTGCTCTTGTATCGCGGTTCTGGAGCTATTGTAACTTTGCTCTTCCCGAGTTTTGACCTCCTTAGTTAGATCATATTCAGATTCGACCCTCTCTTTCTCCATGATCTCAGCCTCAGGGGCGGCTTGGGTGGGATTAGGGTTTTCAGAGATCCGGAACTCTGCAGCCTCTGTTGACAAAGTAGATCTAGAAGTTTCTTCCACCTTTTCCATCATCGTTGGGGTGGCTTGGGCAGGATTAGCAAAGCCGAGGTAGATATCGATCTTGCCGATTGGCATGATGGTGTAGCTCGTCATGCCCCCTAGCTAGAATCCAGGTCTCCTCGAGGAGGAGGGGGACGTCCCCGGCATAGTGTACACGGCTGGCGGTGATTGTTTTGCCGATTCTCCCATGCACAGGTTCTGCCCGAAACATAGATCCGAAGGTCACAAGCCCTACGGTGGGCGCCAACTGTCGTCGGGTTGAAGACAAGTACACCATGAGGGGGTCCTCGAGGCATGGGAAAAGGTGGGGTGTGATATGTACAGTGATCCGGGATGGTGAGCACACAAGCTTACCCAGGTTCATATTCCACTGTGGTGGACAGATAATACTACTGCTAGCAATCTAGTATATCGACAGAGCTAGAAGTAACAAGGGATTACAAGGGTTGGTTTCGCTTGTGCGAGTTGAAATTGGTAGTTGTGAGTGTGCCCTAAAGGTTGGTCCCTAGGATGTCTTGTATAGTCATCCGACCTAGGGTTTACATGAGAGTCCTATCCTGCTAAGATACAAAGTCGGTACAAAGGTACAACTTGGACTACAAGTCTATCTACAGGCCTAAGTTGGTAAGTCTTCTGGGCCTTCCTGTAGCCGGATGGGCTTCCATCTTCTCTCCCTGACTAGGCCGCCTGTGAAACATAGCTCTAACCCGGAAGTGGGCCACCTTGGTCAGTGAGTCTCTGTGGGTATATCCAGAAAGTATATCCCCAATAGCACATACTTGGAAAGCCACTTGGCCATCATGGAAGAGATTCATGAACTCCTTGTGGATGTTATGGGCTACTAGTTAACGGATAGCTTTGCAATAGATGGGGTGTTGCTTTCGCTTTCTCCCAGCTATAAAGATGTCATCATGGACTATCTCATGCGAGGGGTATGATCACCTTTCATGAGTTCATGGTTAAGTTGAGAACTCTAGAAGTAGAACCATTGCAGGGGATGTCATTGACGGAGAAGGTATATATTTGATATACAAGTTATACATGTTTTTCCATGGAAACACTTATTGTATTTTACCAAGTATTTGATACTTGTTTTGTTTCATGAAAACAAGACCTTCTACTTAAGAGTTGCTAGAAGAAATGAGGCGAAAATGGCGTGTTGATGGCAAGAAAAATAGTTGATGGCCGACGATATTAGATTATGGATTTGAATAAAGCCTTGTAATCATTAAGTGTGTGAAATTTATTAGTGTGTATTACATTTTGGGATACTTTTATTCATATAAGTGAGATACAAATCAGTTCTTCTATTTTGATGAATAATTTATTTTATGGTCACATTACAGTTATGAATAAGTTATCATTATTGCTATAAATGATAGTAGGTGATGTCTACGCACTTCTATTCTTGTAGACAGTTGTTGGGCCTCCAAGTGCAGAGGTTTGTAGAACAGCAGCAAGTTTTCCCTTAAGTGGATCACCCAAGGTTTATCGAACTCAGGGAGGAAGTGGTCAAAGTGTTGGAGATATGCCCTAGAGGTAATAATAAATGTAGTTATTATTATATATCTTTGTGTTTATGATAAATGTTTACATTCATGCTATAATAGTATTAACAAGGAAACCATTAATACTTGTGTGATTTGTAAACTTAATTTTGAAGTCCCTAGTATAGCCTCTATACTTCACTAGCTTGTTGGTTGATTGATGATGTGGTTTCTTTGTCATGAACATTGAGATGTTATCAACAACAAGATCATATCGTTAGGAGAATGATATGGTGGACATACTCCTATAGACAAGCGTAGCATAAAGATCAAGTCATTTCAATAGTTCAATTGCTATATGCTTTCTGATACATAGTAACCTAATTCCTTCGACCATGAGATCATGCATATCACCTTTCTTTGGATGGATGCTTTGATGTCATCAAACACCACACCGTAATGTGGCTATAAAGGTGGCATTGAGTGTTCGGAAAGTATTGGTTGAAACACATGGATCAAGAGGATTTGTCCATCCAAATGACGGATAGATATTCTCTGGGCCCTCTCGGTGAAATGTCATCCAATTAGCTTGCAAGCATGTGACTTGGTCACAAGGGATCACATATCACGGGAACGAGAAAAGAGTACTTATCGAAGAACGAGGATGAACTAGGTATGCGAGATACCGACGATCATAACCTCGGATAAGTAACATATCGTGAGACAAAGGGAAATTGGTATCGTATGTAAGTGGTTCATTCGACGCAAAGTAATCGTAGAAATATGTGGAGCCATATGAATTTCAGATTCCTCTATTGGTTATTGTTCGAGAAGTGTCTCAATCATGTCGCATAATTCACGAACCGTAGGAGACACATAAGGATTGACGTTGTTTGAGTAGTTATGGTATTATGAGAAAGAGACCGAATGTTGTTCGAGTCTCGGATGGGATCCGGATATCACGAGGTGATCCGAATGGTCCGGAGAATAAGATTCATATAAGGAAAGTCCCATTTCGAGTTGGGGAATGGTTCCGTGTTTTCATCGAACATTCTAGAAGGTCCCTTAATGTCCGGCACTGGAGGGGGAAGGTACATGAATGTGTCATTACATATTGGAATGATTGCATCATGTACTAAGTGTTCGCTGTCCAAAATAAAGGGTTTATTTAAATCCTAAATTGAAAAGTCAAACGGCTAGTTTGAAAGTCAAACGGCAAGTTTTGGAAAGTGGAAAGAGGAGGAGAAGAGGAAACCGAGTTGGAGAGGAGACCTCCTCCAACCGGGCGCCAACTCCAATGCCGAGTTGGGGAGGGACTCCTCCCTCCCATGGCCGGCCAGCCCTCCCACCTATATAAGGAGGGGCAGGGCTCCTCCTAGTACACACAAGTTTCCTATCCTCTAAACTAAACCCTAGATCTAGACCCGGTTTAGAGCTATTCGTTTAGAGCCTTCTAATTGGTTTAGAGCCCTCTAATTGGTGTGTCTAATTACTAGACCGCTAATAGCCTCTCTCATAAGCTCCACCATACTACTTTTGGCTTAAGCGAAGCCTGGGATCTCCCTCTACCTCCGGTACCACGCCCGTTGTCTTCCAATCGCGAGAGTGCTACAACCTCCATCACTGGAACAAGGGAGAGGAAGGTCTTCGTCAGTACCGAACGGTGACCGATCAAGGAGCGCTGCAAGGGAACGCGGCCTAAGGATCGCCTGCGATCTTGAGATCGGAAAGAAATCGACTACATCACCCACGAGAATCTGCTCGTTAAACACTTTGGAATCTTCGAGGGTGAGTTATTCCATCAACTCGTTGCTACAATCTAGTAGATAGATCTTGGCTTGTTTGTTTGTATGCGATAGAAATTTTTGTTTTCCATGCTACGAACCCCAACAAAGGGTATCGAGCCGTGTCTATATGTAGATCTGTTGCAGTAGAACACAATGGTCATTGTGGGCGTTGATGCTTTATTGTAGATTGCTTTTGTGTACTTTGCATCTTGCGGTATGTTGGGATGAAGCGGCCCGCTAACCTTACATGACATCGCTCATGAGACTTGCTCCACGCTTGACATGCAACTCGTTTTGCATAAGTGGCTTTCGGTGCCTGTTTCTCCTAGCATAGTAAAGATCCAATTTACAGGGTAATCAACAATGCTAGTATCAATGTTGTGGTTCTTGTTCGTAGGTTAGAACGACACCTATGGAAAGCCCCAAACCACGTAAAATATGCAAAGAAAGTAGAGGCGTCTAACTTTGTTTTGCGAGGGTGCAGATGATGTGATATGGCCATGATTGTGATTATATTTGATGTATGCAATGATCCTTATTGTAAGTTGGCAACGGCGTGAGCCATATGGTTGTCTTTAATTTCGTTAAGACCTCGTGTCTATTCAAAATAGTTGTAATAGTTGAAGCTGGTGGACGACAACCATGAAGAAGCGTCAATGACCTTGATGCTATGCGGTGATGATGGAGATCATATTCGTGCTTGAAGATGGAGATCGGAAGCACAAAGAAGAAAGGCCATATCATATCACATATTATGAATTGCATGTGATGTTAATCCTTTATGCATCTTGTATTGCTTAGTAGACGGTAGCATTATAAGATGATCCTCATGCACATAAATTTCAAGTTCTAAAGTGTTCACCCTTAGTATGCACCGCTGCCAAAGCTTGCTGCTTGAAACACCACGTGATGATCGGGTGTCTTTGATTCATGGTGAATACAACGTAAGCAAGCCAGATTTGCTTATGCGGAAGCTAAGGTTTGATCTTGTGAGCCTAGCATGTACGACATGGCCTCAGGAACACGGATCGCCGAAAGGCAAAGCATGAATCATATAGTAGATATGATGAACATGATGATTGTTCGCCATTAAAACTATATCAGCTCTCGTGATGATCGGTGTTGATGTAGTGGATTTGGTTCGTGTGATCACTAAAACAATGTGAGGGATGTTGTTTTGAGTGGGAGTTCACCTAGTTTAATTTCATTAATTAATTTGAACTCAATTTGTCATAAACTTAGTCTAAACTATTGCAAATATGTTGTAGATCAATGGCAGCCCCTACCATCAATTTTAATGCGTTCCTAGAGAAAGAAAAGTTGAAAACAATGGAAGCAACTTCGGATTGGTTCCGCAATTTGAGGATTGTCCTCACTGGTAATTTGACCTATGTGCTGGATGCACCGCTAGGTGACCCACCTGCATGATGCTACCGATGAAGTAAAGAATGTTTACCTCGCTGGAAGAATCGAGACTCCATAGTTCGATGTGCTATCTTGTATGGTTTAGAATCGGAGCTTGAAAAGGTTTGAAGAGTCGATCCATATGATATTGTCGAGGATCTCAAATTAATCTTTGAGACTCATGCGGCAATTGAAAGTTATGAAGCTTCGAAAAGTTCTTTAACTGCAAGATGGAAGAGGGTAGCTCCGTCAGTGAGCATGTGCTTAAGATGTCTGGGCACGCAAATAAACTTCAAAGTTTGGGTATAGTGATTCCTAATACTTTGGGAGTTTACCGCATCCTCCAATCACTACCACCAAGTTACAAGAACTTTGTGATGAACTACAACATGCAGAACATGAACAAAGAGTTGCGTAACTATTTGCTATGTTAAAATCTGCAGAAGTGGAGATCAAGAAAGAGCACCAAGTGTTGATGGTCAATAAGACCACCAAATTCAAGAAAGGCAAGTCTAAGCAGAAGGGACACTTCAAGAAGGGTGGTAAGAAAGTTACCACGCCGACGAAGACCAAGGCTGGACCTAAGCCTGAATGCTTTTCGCAAGAGAGAAGGTCATCGAAGCGGAATTGCCCAAGGTACTTGGCAGATTTGAAGAACGGCAACATCAAGAAGAAAGGTATATCGATATACATGTTATTGATGTGTATCTCACTAGTATTAAGTAGTAGTGCCAGGTATTTGATAATGGTTCGGTTGCTCATATTTGTAACTCGAAACAGAGCCGCAGAATAAACGGAAGCTAGTGAAGAACGAGGTGACGATGCGCCGTGGAAGCGGATCAAAGGTTGATGTGATCGCTGAGGCACGCTACCTCTTCATCTACCATCGGGATTAGTTTTATACTTAAATAATTGTTATTTGGTGCCTGCGTTAAGCATGAACATTATATCGATCTTGTTTATTAAGTAGACGGTTACTTGTTTAAATCCGAGAATAATGGTTGTTCGATTTATATGAGTAACATGTTTCATGCACATGCACCTTTGATAGATGGTCTATTCATATTGAATCTCGATAGTAGAAATACACATATTAATAACATTGAAGCTAAACGTTTGAAATCAAGCGATAACTCGACCTATATGTGGCACTGTCGTCTTGGTCACATTGGAGTGAAGCGTATGAAGAAACTCCATTCCGATGGACTTCTTGAATCACTTGATTTTGAATCACTTGAAAGATGCGAAGCATGTCTGATGGGTAAAATGACTAAGACTCCATTTTTTGGTATGATGGAGCGAGCTACGGATTTATTGGAAATCATACATACCGATGTGTGTGGTCCAATGAGTGTAGCATCGCGCAGTGGTTATCGTTATGTTCTTACCTTCACGAATGATTTGAGTAGATATGGGTATATCTATTTTATGAAACATAAGTCCGAAACTTTCGAGAAGTTTAAGGAGTTTCAAAGTGAGGTAGAGAATCAACGTAACAAGAAGATTAAATTTCTACGCTACGATCGTGGAGGTGAATATCTAAGTTACGAAGTTTGGCGAGCATTTGAAGAAATGTGGAATACTTTCGCATTGACACCGCCGAACACCACAGCGTAATGGTGTGTCCGAACGTAATCGAACTCTCTTAGATATGGTTCGTTCTATGATGTCTCTTACAGATTTACCACTATCATTTTGGGGTTATGCATTAGAAACAGCCGCATTCACTTTAAATAGGGCACCGTCTAAATCCGTTGAAACGACACCGTATGAATTATGGTTTGGGAAGAAACCTAAATTGTCGTTCCTTAAAGTTTGGGGATGAAGCCTATGTAAAGAAGTTACAGCGGACAAGCTTGAACCCAAAGCGGAAAAATGCGTCTTCATAGGATACCCGAAGGAAACTATTGGGTATACCTTCTATCATAGATCCGAAGGCAAAATCTTCGTTGCCAAGAATGGATCCTTTCTAGAGAAGGAATTTCTCTCGAAAGAAGTGGACTGGAAGGAAAGTAGAACTTCGAGGTTGTCGAACCTTCTCTCGAATTGCGAGTAGCGCAAAGACGGAAGAAGTTCCGTGGTGCCTGCACCAATAAGAGAGGAAGCTAATGATAGTGATCATGAAACTTGGTTGAAGTTGCTCTGAGCCTCGAGGTCAACGAGAAATCGTACCACTCCATTGGTATGATTCCGTTATGAATGTCATGTGGGTGGACAACACCGATGACCCGAGACATATGAGGAAGCGATGATGAGCCCAGATTCCAATAAATGGCAAGAAGCCATGAAATCCGAGATTGGATCCATGTACGAAAACCAAGTATGGACTTTGGTGGACTTACCGGATGGCCGGAAGGCTGTCGAGAACAAATGGATTTTCAAGAAGAAAACAGATGCTGATGGTAATGTTACTGTCTATAAAGCTCGACTTGTGGCAAAAGGGTTTCGACAAATTCAAGGAGTTGACTACGATGAGACTTTCTCACCGTAGCGGTTAAAGTCTGTGAGGATTATGTTAGCAATCGCTGCATATTATGATTATGAGATATGGCAGATGGATGTCAAAACAGCATTCCTCAATGGAGACATTGATGAAGAGTTGTATATGATACAACCCAAAGGTTTTGTCGATCCTAAAGATGCTAACAAGGTATGCAAGCTTCAACGGTCCATCTATGGATTGAAGCAAGCATCCCGTAGTTGGAATCAACGTTTTGATAAGGTAATCAAAAGTTTTGGTTTTATACAAACTTATGGAGAAGCTTGTATTTACAAGAAAGTGAGTGGGAGCTCTGTAGCATTCTTAATACTGTATGTGGATGACATATTGTTGATTGGGAATGATGTAGACCTTCTTAATAGTGTCAAAGAGTATTTGAATAATAGTTTTTCAATGAAGGATCTTGGCGAAGCAGCTTACATATTAGGCATAAAGATTTATAGAGATAGATCGAAACGCCAAATATCATTGTCACAAAGTACATATTTGGACAAAGTTCTAAAGAGGTTTGGAATGGAAGATAGCAAGAAAGGGTTCTTGCCCATGTTGCCCAATACGACCTTGAGTAAAACTCAAAGTCCGACATCGGCAGAAGATAGAGAAAGAATGAGTAAAGACTCCCTATGCCTCAGCCATAGGATCTCTAATGTATGCCATGCTATGTACTAGACCCGACATTGCATATCGTTAGTTTAACTAGCAGATATCAAAGTGATCGAGTGGATCATTGGACAATGATCAAAAACATCCTTAAGTACTTGAGAAGAACTAAGGATATGGTTCTTTCTTATGGAGGTGATGAACAGCTCGTTGTTAATGGTTACACCGATGTTAGTTGGAACACCGATCCGGATGATTCTAAATCACAACTGGATACGTATTTATTTTGAATGGTGCAGCGATTATGGAGGAGTGCAAAGCAAAGCGTTGTGGCGAGATCTTCAACTGAATCGGAATACATGGTTGCTTGGAGGCTTCACAAGAAGCGATATGGATGAAAGAGTTCATTACAGAGCTGGGTGTGGTTCCAAGTGCGCTGGACCCAATGTCTATCTATCGTGATAACATGGGCGCCATAGCCAATGCGCAAGAACCAAGGTCACACAAGAAGGTGAAGCATATCAAGCTGTGTTTTCACGCTTATTCGAGAACATATCCGGGATGGGGATATAAAGATTTGCAAAGTACACAGATCTGAATGTGGCGGATCCGCTGACTAAACCTCTCCAGGGCAAAACATGACCAACACCAAACTGCCATGGGTGTTCGGTATATTACCATGTAATCTAGATTAGATGACTCTAGTGCAAGTGGGAGACTGCTGGAGATATGCCTAGAGGTAATAATAAATGTAGTTATTATTATATATCTTTGTGTTTATGATAAATGTTTACATTCATGCTATAATAGTATTAACAAGGAAACCATTAATACTTGTGTGATTTGTAAACTTAATTTTGAAGTCCCTAGTATAGCCTCTATACTTCACTAGCTTGTTGGTTGATTGATGATGTGGTTTCTTTGTCATGAACATTGAGATGTTATCAACAACAAGATCATATCGTTAGGAGAATGATATGGTGGACATACTCCTATAGACAAGCGTAGCATAAAGATCAAGTCATTTCAATAGTTCAATTGCTATATGCTTTCTCGATACATAGTAACCTAATTCCTTCACCATGAGATCATGCATATCACCTTTACTGGATGGATGCTTTGATGTCATCAAACACCACACCGTAACAGGTGGCTATAAAGGTGGCATTGAGTGTTCGGAAAGTATTGGTTGAAACACATGGATCAAGAGTGGATTTGTCCATCCACATGACGGATAGATATTCTCTGGCCCTCTCGGTGAAATGTCATCCAATTAGCTTGCAAGCATGTGACTTGGTCACAAGGGATCACATATCACGGAACGAGAAAAGAGTACTTATCAAGAACGAGGATGAACTAGGTATGCGGAGATACCGATCATAACCTCGGATAAGTAACATATCGTGAGACAAAGGAAATTGGTATCGTATGTAAGTGGTTCATTCGATCGCAAAGTAATCGTAGAAATATGTGGGAGCCATATGAATTTCCAGATTCCTCTATTGGTTATTGTTCGGAGAAGTGTCTCGATCATGTCTGCATAATTCACGAACCGTAGGGAGACACACTTAAGGATTCGACGTTGTTTGAGTAGTTATGGTATTATGAGAAAGAGACCGAATGTTGTTCGAGTCTCGGATGGGATCCGGATATCACGAGGTGATCCGGAATGGTCCGGAGAATAAGATTCATATAAGGAAAGTCCCATTTGAGTTGGGGAATGGTTCCTGTTTTCATCGAACATTCTAGAAGGTCCTAATGTCCCAAGACTGAGGGGGAAGGGTACATGAATGTGTCATTACATATTGGAATGATTGCATCATGTACTAAGTGTTCTCGCTGTCCAAAATAAAGGGTTTATTTAAATCCTAAATTGAAAAGTCAAACGGCTAGTTTGAAAGTCAAACGGCAAGTTTTGGAAAGTGGAAAGAGGAGGAGAAGAGGGAAACCGAGTTGGAGAGGGAGACCTCCTCCAACCGGCGGCCAACTCCAATGCCGAGTTGGGGAGGGACTCCACTCCCTCCCCATGGCCGGCCAGCCCCTCCCACCTATATAAGGAGGGGCAGGGCTCCCTCCTAGTACACACAAGTTTCCTATCCTCTAAACTAAACCCTAGATCTAGACCCCGGTTTAGAGCTATTCGGTTTAGAGCCTTCTAATTGGTTTAGAGCCCTCTAATTGGTGTGTCTAATTACTAGACCGCTAATAGCCTCTCTCATAAGCTCCACCATACTCGCACCGGCTTAAGGCGGCCTGGGGATCTCCCTCTACCTCCTGTACCACGCCAGGCCGCCTGAATCGCGAGGAGAGTGCTACAACCTCCATTTTCTGGAACAAGGGAGAGGAAGGTCTTCGTCGAGTACCGAACGTGTGACCGATCAAGGAGCGCTCATGGAACGCATACGGAAGGATCGTCTACGCGATCTTGAGATCGGAAAGAGTACGACTACATCACCCACGAGAATCTGCTCTCGTTAAACACTTTGGAATCTTCGAGGGTGAGTTATTCCATCAACTCGTTGCTACAATCTAGTAGATAGATCTTGGCTTGTTTGTTTGTATGCGATAGAAATTTTTTGTTTTCCATGCTACGAACCCCAACACAAAGGTATCCCCTCTCAAGCAACCCTGCAATCAAGATACAAGAAGTCTCTTGTGTCCCCAACACACCCAATACACTTGTCAGGTGTATAGGTGCACTAGTTCGGCGAAGAGATAGTGAAATACAAGTGGTATGGATAATTATAAGTGGTAATGGTGATAGAAGATAACTTGAAGGCGTGGAAAAGACTAAAGTAAAACTGAAATAAAGAAGGAAGCAAGCAAACATGTAACAGATCTAGTAGCAAACGGTGTTTCAATGCTTAGAAACAAGGCCTAGGGATCATACTTTCACTAGTGAACACTCTCATATAAATATATCATCTTCATGATACTACGCTGAACTACTCTCCGGTTGGACACTCTAATCCATGGTAGGGCTATAACAGCACTCCTCAAAGTAAGCCTTTCCCATCTAGAAAACCCCACACTGTCACCTTGAGTACTAGATGAGTCCAACAAACACCACAATTTCATAAAGACATCCAACTCCAAATATAACTCATAACAAGTATTTGTAATCTCTAGCCTAAGTGCCACCATGGTGTGCACACTGTCACTTTCACACACATGGGGAGAGCAGAGACCTATTAAAGCACTTGAGTAGCAAGGTAGATCTATAGATTACAAGCTCATGATCACAATAAGATCATGCGTAGAGAGAGAGAGAGATGAACACATAGCTACCGGTAGAACCCTTAGCGTCGAGAGAGATCTACTCCCTCCTCATCATGGGAATCAGCAATGGTAATGGAGATGGCGGTGGAGATCGATGGAGATGGCTCCGGGGGCACTTCCCCGTCCCGGCAGGGTGTCGGAACAGAGACTTTCTGTCCCCCGAATCTCCCCTTCGGTGGCGGCGGCGCTGCGGAACTTTTCGTGGCTGGAGGCTTGATAATTTTGGGTTTATGCATCGGGAGGCTTCTTATAGGCCAGAGGGCAAGGTCGGTGGGCGGCTAGGGGGCCCACAGCATGCCCTGGCGTGGCCTAGGTGGACCCGTGCCTAGGGGTGGTGTGTCCACCCTGTGGCCCCCCTCTGGCTCTCCTTCTGGCTCCATGAGTCTTTCGGGAAAATAGTAACTTTGGCTTTTGTCCCGTCCAATTCCGAGAATATTCATTTTCTGACTTCCTGGAACCAAAAACAGCAGAAAACAGCAACGCAATCGTGGCATCTTGTTAATAGGTTAGTCCAAGAAATCATATGAAAAGTACTCCAAAGTTGGAACAAAACACAAGAAAGTGGATAAAACCAAGCATGGAACATCAAAAATTATAGATACATTTGCCATGTATCAACATCCCCAAGCTTAACTCCTGCTCGTCCTCGAGTAGGTAAGTGATAAACAGAAAGAATAATTTTTAAGGTGACATGCACCATCAAAGACTTGATCAAAGTATTTACAAAACATTCAAAGCTGGGATCATAGTACTTCAATCATAACATGAAAGACAAAGTTCTAGCAATAAGCAAAGAAACTATGATGCAACATGAAAAGGCACAAACAAAAGATTCATGAATAACAATGCTTTGCAAGATGTTTGTTTGTTTCACATAAATAAAACATAGCATAATAGTATTCAGCTTGTCCCTCAATAGAGTAGCAAATATAAATGCATAGGACACCTTCAAAGTTCATAAGAGTGACTAGATACAATAGTTTAAAACAAGCAATATCAAGTTATGCATCAATCACCTAGTATTGGGACAATGCACATAGAACTAAGAATGGCCACTATGCTCTCAAATTAGGTGCATAAAGGTAGAAGGTGGAGACTCAATATAATGGTGGAAGAAAGGCCTTCATAGAAGGAAGTAGGGATTCAAGTTTCATAAAGAGCTTCCAAAAATTATGGTACTTATAGATTTCAGCTCTCATTTCCCCTATCATAAGCATCTTGAAGTGATTAAGGTTAAAGTGAACAAACTATGGTGTACATGCTTGACGAAGTATAAGTCAGAAATCTCATGTCCCTTGTATATGAGGGTCGCTCCTCATGCTACTCAAGTTTAGTCACCAATAAGTTCTTGTCATTGTAAGTACATGGGTATCATTGAGAACCGCCAACAGGGTACCCCTTGCCCGATGATACATAAGAATCCCCATATCAAAATGACAAGGCAAGCATACAACGAGCATCTCAGCATTCTTCTTATTTACCATGGGATTATGGTGCTTTTTTCTCTCTTTCCTCTTTTCATAGTATCTCTTTTTTTTCTCTTTTTTTTCTCAATATAGGACTCCTTTTTTATAAGAAGAATGCTTCATAGACAGCTCATTATGGTTACACTGCAGGTTTCCACCATGTCAGCATGGATTAGACCAAATGCCCAGCGCTTTCTAACACATATACATAACTCCATGGACTTACAAGCTCCCCTTTCATTTCACACCGACGACATCCATATACAAAAGAGCATGATATCAACTAGGTACAAGTACCAAGTGCAATGTTGAAAGCTTTCCCCATGAAAGCATGGTTCTGCTAATTCCCAACAAATAAGTGCAAGCATATACAACATAGACGACACAATGGTTCAAGCTTATTAAGGGCAAGTAAAGTAAAGTGTGCCATCAAGTTCGTGAGAGCTTTAATCACTAATTTTCTCATAACAAGTGGAAGGTAAACAAAAGCATGAATATACTTGGAATAGCATAAGCTAGTAGGTAGGTATGGTGGACTATTTGGAATAACTTGGTTTAGGGAGTTGGATGCATGAGTGGAACTCATACTTTGTTGTGGAGGCTAGCAAAAGACGGGGAGCGACAAACTAAGAGAGCAATAATGGCCATAATCATGCAGAGCGACAAAACATCATTGATCAAAGCATAAAGTGATACTACAAGTTGAAAACTAAAGGATCATAAAGGCTATGTTGACTTGAGATAGTCATAACATGGTGTGAGCATGTGCTAAGTCAACCCAAATAAAGCATCAAAGGAGAATACCACTATACTATGCTTTAATATGCTAAAACAACGCATGATTCATCCAAGGCACATTAAGAAATCTCAATTGTTTATAACATGTCATGCTACAGCAAAGATCACTAAGCATAAAGCCAAAACAATATCAAGCATGGGCCATAGTCAAGAACAAGCTCTCTTTACCACTTAAGCATGAACTTTTCCTACTCTCTTCTAATCCAAACCAAACTATTTGAAAACCAATGCATGAAAGAGGGGGTCCAACCAATTTATTCAGAAAACTAAGAAAACAAAGCAAACGAAAAATTAAAACGAAAACGAAAAAGAAGACGCTCCAAGAACAACACAACTGTGCATGAAACAATAAAAATGAAGCGTTTGGCAGAAACCTGAGATTTTTATTGATGAAGAAGGGGATGACTTGGGCATCCCCAAGCTTTGATGCTTGTACTTCTTGGATATTTCTTGTGGTGACATGCGTGGCATCCCCAAGCTTTAGCTTTAGTCCATCCTTTATCTCATTACTCATTCCTTCCATACGCCTGAATTTTTTCCTTCATACAAAACTTCACACAATCTTTATTAGCAACATTGGTGTACTCAAGATAATAAGTCTTTAGGTTAAGTTATAATACTAAATAAACTTCCATTAGAATACTAGATACTGTAGCACTTCCCTCAAAAAAGCTCAATTCCCCAAAAGAACTCAAGACGGAACCAACAAGAAGCAAATGCAAAAAATGGCAGAAATCTGTCAAAACAGACCAGCAGGTAAAGACGAATTTTTTCGAAGACCTTCTGTTGCTCAAATAAAAAAGTGTTGAACTAATGATAGTTTGATAACAACCTGGTTCAGAAGCACAAAACATTACAGCTCCATTCGACATACATATCTCTCTCACGAATTTTTACGGTGAAGCACCAGAATCTGTTCCGGGACATCAATTTTCCCAATCATTACTTCACTCTTATTAGAGGTTACACTTGGCACAAAAAGCAAATAAAAAGGATAAGGAGAGGTTATTACTGAAGTAATAACTTCCAAGACTCATCTAAAACTCCTGGGTTATCTCCCAACACGTACTTTTGTTTAACGCCTTTAAGTTAGGGATGATAGTTTGAGAAGATGCTCACATAAAAAATATGAATTGAAGTAAAAGAGAGCATCAAGAAGCAAATCCAAAGCATATTTAAGTCTAACCCACTTCCTATTCTTAGGAATCTTGTAAAGACACAAGTCATGAAAGCACAAAGCAACAAGCATAGGAAAGCAAAACAAGTGCAACTTCAAAAAATTTAACATAAAGAGGGGAAACTTAATATTATTGACATGCATAGAACCATGTTTCCCTCTCTCATAATAACTTTCAGTAGCAACATGAATAAAATTAACAATATAACTATCACATAAAACATTCTTATCATGAGCCACATGCATAAAAGAATTAATACTCCCCACATAAACATAGTCATTCTTATTAATTGTAGTGGGAGAAAATTCAACAAAATAGCTATCATTATTATTCTCATCACCATAATCATCAAATATAGGAGGCATATTGTAATCATAATTAATTTCCTCCTCAATAGTAGGTGGACTGAAAATATCATATTCATCATTGCAATCATCATAAGCAATAGAATAGTTATCTTTCCAAGTGTGTTCATTTATAAACATATCATCATTGGAAGGATCATGGATAACACTAATAGTACAGCAATTATTAATATCATCATTTTCAGAATTGGTACCAAAGAGATTTTCAATATCAAAAGAAGTGTGCTTTTCCCAATCATGATCACTACTATAGGTAACAGGCATAGGAACATCATCAAGTTCAGACTCATCAAAAACTATAATAGGAGCTACATGCTTAGGGGGAAATACCGTTTCCTCCCTCCTTTTACTCCTCCTTTTCTTCTTTATCTTCTTCTCTTTAGGAGGGAGAGGCTTGAAAGGAAGCTTCTCCATATACCCTGGTTTATTATTAGAGACAATAGAAGAAACTTTGGAGGATTCCTTCTTTTCATTAATAAGATCAAAACACATATTAGTCCTATCATATTTTGGTAAAATCTTATCTTCTATAATATTTTGTATGTAACTATTTGTGTGGCAATTATCAACACAATAAAGATGATAACCATGCAGGACACTATTCATATCAAAAGCACTCAAATCTACCAAAGAGGTTTTTCTTGATAACTCTTCACATCCCAAAAATAATGTAAGTTCATCATGCTGATTAGGAGTGATCATGTCATCACAATACAAACTTGCAGTACTCATTGGATTAGAAGGGCTATTATTATGGCCTGAGCATTGAAAATTGAAATGACCCACTTCGAAGCAAAGTTCACAAATGAAAGGATAAAGGGCACAAACTTTTTTACCAAGATCATTTAAAGCCCTATACCATATTCTAGTTTTTTCATTCCTGTGGGTGATACAATATTCTTCTTCAACTTGGTTACTCTCACAAGGTCTATGTATCCCACAAAAATTAACATGCTTATAAGAAATAGTACTTTCAGAGGTTTGAGCATGTTTATTGCTATCATTAACAACAATTTCATTTTCCATGCAAGTGTCTTTAAAAGGCTCATGATACATGTCCCACTTTTCTTTAGGAGCATTAATATGAGAAGCAAAGGTTTTAAAACAATCAATAAGAATTTGAGGACCAAGACCATATTTAGCACTAAGCTCTTGAAAATCAGCAGTTTCAGCGAAAGACTTAATCCAATCATACTCATAATTTATACCTGGTTCTTTACCTTTGTTGTTATCCCAATCTTCGGTATTGCTTTGAATTATTTCAAGAAGATCCCACTTAGCTTTGACCTCCTTATTCGTGAAGGATCCCTCTAAACAAGTATCTAGATAGTCCTTGTAATGTCCTGAAAGCCTTGCATAGAAATTATTAATAACAATATTCCTAGGGAGCTCATGAATGGGACATTTGAGCATTAGTGACTTCAATCTCCCCCATGCTTGGGCAATACTTTCTCCACCATGAGGATGAAAATTATAAATATAATTCCTATCTTTATGAATTTCATGAGGAGGATAAAATTTAGAGTAAAAGAGAGATTCAAGTTCCTTCCACTCCAAATGATGAGGATCATCCAGTAGCTCATACCACTCCCTTGCTTTGCCCTTAAGTGATAAAGAGAATAACTTCTTCTTGACGTGATCTGTTGTAATACCTGCACACTTGAACAACCTGCATAATTCGTGTATAAAGAGAAAATGATCACCGGGATGGACAGTTCCATCTCCAAAATAGTAGTTATCCATAACACGGTCAATAATTTTTATAGGTATTTTAAAAGGGATGCTTTCAGTATGTGGATTTAAAATATCACAAGTATCATTAGAATTACCACATATGGGAGATAAAGTATCATCAGAGCAAATTTTCTTCCTTAAAACTGGGGAACTAAAGAGATCATTTTCATAAGAACCAACTTCCCCAAGCTTAGACGTGTCCATAGCATTAGTAACAAAGGTGTTCAAAAGATTCATACTAATAACATTGCTATTAGCATGCAAAGAAAGTTCCATAGGTTTTTTAATTTTCTCTTCAAACACTTTATGTCCTAACTCAAGATAAATACTATAAAGCTCTCTAATTTTGTTATTGTTTTCCATTAAGCCTAACTAGTGAAAACAAGAAACCAAAAGACAAATTTGCAAAATCTAAAGGAAATAACTTCGAGCACTCACACCAGAAAATAGGAGTTTGCCGTGGGAGGTTCTTCTTCTTTAATCCTCCGGTGTGAATACCTTTTACCTTACCTCCTCGGCAACGGCACCAGAAAATAGCTTGATGTCTACGCACTTCTATTCTTGTAGACAGTTGTTGGGCCTCCAAGTGCAGAGGTTTGTAGAACAGCAGCAAGTTTTCCCTTAAGTGGATCACCCAAGGTTTATCGAACTCAGGGAGGAAGTGGTCAAAGGTATCCCCTCTCAAGCAACCCTGCAATCAAGATACAAGAAGTCTCTTGTGTCCCCAACACACCCAATACACTTGTCAGGTGTATAGGTGCACTAGTTCGGCGAAGAGATAGTGAAATACAAGTGGTATGGATAATTATAAGTGGTAATGGTGATAGAAGATAACTTGAAGGCGTGGAAAAGACTAAAGTAAAACTGAAATAAAGAAGGAAGCAAGCAAACATGTAACAGATCTAGTAGCAAACGGTGTTTCAATGCTTAGAAACAAGGCCTAGGGATCATACTTTCACTAGTGAACACTCTCATATAAATATATCATCTTCATGATACTACGCTGAACTACTCTCCGGTTGGACACTCTAATCCATGGTAGGGCTATAGCAGCACTCCTCAAAGTAAGCCTTTCCCATCTAGAAAACCTCACACTGTCACCTTGAGTACTAAATGAGTCCAACAAACACCACAATTTCATAAAGACATCCAACTCCAAATATAACTCATAACAAGTATTTGTAATCTCTAGCCTCAGTGCCACCATGGTGTGCACGCTGTCACTTTCACACACATGGGGAGAGCAGAGATCTATTAAAGCACTTGAGTAGCAAGGTAGATCTATAGATTACAAGCTCATGATCACAATAAGATCATGCGTAGAGAGAGAGAGATGAACACATAGCTACCGGTAGAACCCTTAGCCTCGAGAGAGATCTACTCCCTTCTCATCATGGGAATCAGCAATGGTAATGGAGATGGCGGTGGAGATCGATGGAGATGGCTCCGGGGGCACTTCCCCGTCCTGGCAGGGTGTCGGAACAGAGACTTTCTGTCCCCCGAATCTCCCCTTCGGTGGCGGCGGCGCTGCGGAACTTTTCGTGGCTGGAGGCTTGATAATTTTGGGTTTACGCATCGGGAGGCTTCTTATAGGCCAGAGGGCAAGATCGGTGGGCGGCTAGGGGGCCCACAACATGCCCTGGCGCGGCCTAGGTGGACCCGCGCCTAGGGGTGGTGTGGCCACCCTGTGGCCCCCCTCCGGCTCTCCTTCTGGCTCCGTGAGTCTTCCGGGAAAATAGTAACTTTGGCTTTTGTCCCGTCCAATTCCAATAATATTCATTTTCTGACTTCGAACCGTAACAATGTAAAACAGTAACCGCACTGTGGCATCTTGTTAATAGGTTAGTCCAAGAAATCATATGAAAAGTACTCCAAAGTTGGAACAAAACACAAGAAAATGGATAAAACCAAGCATGGAACATCAAAAATTATAGATACATTTGCAATGTATCAGTAGGTTATAACATTGAAAATGCTGAAATATATACAAACTTAATAATTACATCATTTTGAATGACACTATTGTTTAAGTCAAATTGGTTGGTTCATTCTGATGAAATATGAAGTCTTTAGATACTTGGTTGATATTTTGACACACGCAAACTATGCCTCACTAGGTGAGATGACTAAAACTTCGCATTCTAGTAAAACCGATTGTAATTCAACAAAGTAATGAATATCATTATTTCATAAGTTTCATTGTGTATTTAAGTGAATATCTATATTTACTTAATAAAACATGACTCTGAAACTATTTGACATGTTCAAAGAATTTCATAATGAAGATGGGTATTAAATTAACAAGAATTTCAAAGTCTCTGTGATTTTGATCAAAATGACAAGAATTTGAGTTATGGTTTTGGCATATAGACTTGTGAAGGATGATTTCACAAATTACGATTCCTGGAACACTCCAATTAATTGATATGTCTAAATTATTGTAACCATACTCAATTATATATTGTATGGTCTAGAAATTATATCTTACCGGGTGACCGTTAGTAATTAGAGTTGTAGATTAAATAGCAAGCACTTACTTTAAATATAAGGAACCATTTAATATTGATGGAAACAACACCATATGAGCCGTCAGGATATGTTCCGGGAACTGAACTCCACAAGTTGAGGAGTAACTAATGATAATGATCATGAAGTTTTGATTAATTAATTTACTAAAGAAAGTAGGATTCAAGAATGTATTCCGCTAACTTTATAATGTCGATTCACTTATCATGTTAATGGAACAAGACATACCTAAGAACTACAAAGAAGCGATGATGGACCTAAGTACGAGAAATGACTAAGAGTCATAAAATCCTAAATTAAGTTACATTTAAGATTGTAAAGTAAAAGGTTACATGATGTTATTAAGTAAAATATGTTACTTGATCCTCTGAAAGACTTCAAAGTTATAAGGAAGAAATGAAACTTAAAGGAAGACATAAAATCTTGATTTGTCAAAAAGAATCTGTTGACAAATTCAAAGGTTGACTACAACGTGTAGCGATGCTTTAGTGTGTTGGATTTACACTAACAATTCTATGATTGATAGAAGGTTGTCAAAACTTCATCTGCTTTAATATCTGGTTTGAATAAGTGTTGTAATTGGTACAACAAGCATATTTTGTCAAATCGTATGGATACTAGTGTCTCGTAGCTGAAATTCTCAAGTTGATGGATGATCAAGGAATTTTGGAATTGCCAAAATATCAAGAATACCTGCATTTACAAGAACTGAGTGGTAGCAAAATAGCTTTCCTAATCTTAATATGTAGACATATTTTGAGTGTGAGCTGAGTGAGTTTCCCAGTATCATATATGGATGACATATTTGAGTGCGAGCTTAATGAAATTCCTATATGTAGATGACATATATGGTGAATGGCATAGTTGGTATTGATGAGCTTTAATGATTGTTTAATTTAGTAAATATTCTATGGATGAAGTTAAACAAATATTAAAAATTCAAATCTATCAAGATATATTGACATGTTTAATAAACATTAGACTCGAAATACTTTCCTGAATTAGATTCTGAAAGAAGTTCAGAATATCCTAGAATAGATTCTGAAGAAGTTCAAAATGGAACAAGCCAAGAAAGAAGTTCTTGCTTGTATAACTAGGTAGATCATTGAGTTAATCTCGGTATAAGAAAAAAATATTCAAAGGTAAGAAAAGAGATAATCTTCGTCCCTATGACTCAATCATAGGTTCTTCCATATAACCATACTTTATACTCGACGCCAAGTTTTTTGTTAGAAGAACAAGTTCTTAGTTATAAGACCATGTTTCAAAAGTATTTCTGAGTAAATCACTAAACCGGAGTTAAGTTTATCCTTAAGCTGAAAGGAGCGTAGTTAGGCATTGAAGTTGCAAATAATGCACTTTCAATTAAATCTACATTGATATAGAAGTATGTGGCTACTTCAGAATTGGCAAGTATAAAAGTTTTGGCTTAGGAAGTTCAAATTTCAATTAAGTGTGTTTCTAGTATACGTGATTATGTGAAAGTCCGCTTGACTGCATTGTTGTCATTGTATACATAGGGAATTTTTTTTAACTCGGCCGTGAAAGTTATACTTCAATAGATTATGTGATAATAGAATAAATGTCAAATTTGGTGACATTAAACGATTTGCAAAGAATATACAGATCTGAAAGATACAGACCGTTGAAAAAACATTTCTCCATAAGCAACCATGATCAATAGCACACTATGTGATATGGTGTTATAATTAGTAACAAATGCAACTAGATTATTTGTACTCTCGTACAAGTGGGAGACTATTGGAGATATGCCCTACAGGCAAATAATAAAGGGTTCTATTATCATATCTCAATTAGTTCATAATAGTTTTATACCATGCTATAATTATATCAATTTAAAACATTTATCGTGTGGTATGTAAACAAATAAAGGTCCCTAGTAGCCTCTACTTAACTAGTTAATTGGTCAACTGATGATCAAGGTTTCCTGATCATGGGAATTTATGTCAACTGAAAATAAGTTCATATCATTAGTGAATGATGTGATGTACACGATCACCCAATATAAGTATCGCAACACGATCCAGTCATAAAGTTTAACATTGTGATAATTAGGAAACAAAGTATCCTACTCCTTAAACCATGAGATCATATCTAATCACTATCACCTGAAGATTTCTTGACTGCATCAATCATCATACCATAACATGGTGATCATAAAGGTGTCTATTAAGTATTTTAAAGGGATAGGTTGATGCGTATACATCAAGATCGATATTTGTTCTCCTACATGACGGAAAGATACACCGGCCTCACCTGGTGAGATTACCTCCATAAAATTGCGCAGTGTATGACTACGTCATGATGATGGAATATCATGGGAATGAGTTAAGTATCACATGTCGGTAACGAGATTGAACAAGGTTTGGTGATACCGACGATCAGATCTTAGACAAGTTAGGTATCGAAGTAACAAAGGGAGTTGGACTCAACGTTTATGGTTCAAATGACACTAATATTATAGAATGCACATGGGTTATTATGGGTATCCAAATCCCTCCAATGATCATTGATTACAAAAGTGTCTCGATCATGTCTATGATGTTCTCGAACCGTAGGATAACACACTTAAGGGTTCTATGACGCTTGGAGATTATTTTGGAATCATCGGGATCACATAAAGAAAGAGAAGAGAAAGGCGAAAGTATTTCGTGAGAGTTGTAAAGGTGTTTCGGGTCATAGGAAATTTATTAATATGTATTTTATATTAATTATTGGAATTAATATTAAAATCATATTTAAAATTAAATTTATGGTCAGCCCACTCTAAATGGGATAACTCCTGGAGGGAGAGGCCCATCAGGGAGGGCTAGCCGCCCAAGGGAGCAAGGGCCGGCCAGCCTAGGGCCACACGCGAATGGGGCCCACCCCATCGTTGGCGCCTCCCCTCCTTGCTTGGTGCCTCCTCCTCTCCTTTAGTCCCACATTGACTGTTGGTTGGTGGGAGTCCCTCCTTTCCCCCCTATATAAGAAGGGGCATATGAGAGGGACAAAGGACACACAATATTTCCTAAGGAATTTTCGTAGGGAATTTGTCTCTCTCACACACACTCTCTTTGTCTCTCGTGTTCGCGCTTCCAAGAAGAACTATGCGTGTAGGAGAAAACATTTCTTCGGCAATCTTAGATAGATCGGAGAGACCGGGAGTCGTTGTTAAGCACAGAACGTGTGCAAAATCATGGAGGTGCTGCCAGTTGTAGCACCTGGATTATCGTGTGAGGGACAACACGACCTTGATGTCCGCTACGTCGTTCAACTACATCACCAATGTTCAAGTGAATGTTAATGATTTCGGTCTACAAGGGTACTAAAACCTTCTGCATTACAATATTACTCCTGGATAGATCCTGTGATTCGGTGTTGCGTTAGTTAAGAAAAAATATTGTTATCTGTTGTGAACCCCTTCACGAGCATGGGTGGTGTGGATCCGGGTGGGGTCCACGCCACATGGGCTTGTTTGGGCCTTAGTCCCTCCTCTCGTGGTTCTTGCGCTCCAGATGCTTCTATTCACGAAAAAATACTCCTCGAAAAATCCCTTGGCCATTAGACTTCGTTTAGATCCATGAAAGATAAAATTTCATAAAGCAAGATTTTTCTGTCCCGCAAAGTTATAAAATAAATAAAGGGAATCGTTGGTAAATTCCCATAAATCAATGTGAAACATGGATATAATATTATATAAGTTGCAAATATGTGAGAATATGTATCAATAAACTGTAAAGTTCATGTAAGCATTTTACATGCATCAGTATTCGACCATGTCGGAGATGAAACAAAAGGTGGGCTCTCGTCTGTGCGAATCGCGAGAGGACAATGGCGTCCTAGCGACGATGGCAAAGTGTCAGGGTGGCAGCGGTGTGAACAACATGGATGTTTGCCCCATTCATGTGAGGATGGAGGGAGGTGCTTGACGGTACTTATAGAAGTCTTGCCCATCTTCGGATGGTGCAAGTGGCGACAACGCTCGTGGGTCTCATGTGCCTCCTTGGAGGCGTCGCCGATGTGCGTCAGCATTTCCTCGCTCTGACTTCGGTTTTGATGTCTCCATACGAAATCCTAGGTCAAGAGTTAGATCGATGCGATGGCGGCGTCCTCGACGTCATCCCTCCATTGTGAGCATCGTGTTTGGAGACACGTCTTGGATTTCTTTGTTGCTCTCCTCCGATGCTCGCCCTTGTCCAAGTTTGACCCTGAGGGCCGCAATGTACGCCAATGGCGGAAAGTCCTAGACAATATCTTTCTCGGGACCGACCAATTTTAACCATTCACTTGACACCTCCTTTCTGGCATCAAGGATGGTTTGTGCGTCGACAATGAAAGTTCCGATAAGAGGTGTTGATCTTTCGTGTCGAACAGGGTCGATCGAGACGTGACTTTATGGCTTTGGATAGGCTCTTTTCGTCCAAGTTGTAATGTTAGTGGTGGATGTCTTGGGGTTAGCCAGTGGAGTTCGGGCTGCTCTCGTCGAGTTATAGCCATAAAAATATGGAACGACTCTGGCATACTCTCGGAAAGAAAAGCTTTAGGAGTGGTCTTTTTTCTGCGCTACTAACGAGAATGCCCCTGGGACTTTATCTGAGACGGTGGCATCTCAACTAATTTTTGTTATTGCGAGAGCGACCGATACGTGCGTCGTGTATATCACGCGCTAGCTGGCTACGGAGTGCGAAGGGGGTCAACGTCTGTATGTACAGTACAGGCCGGAATCGGAGTGGTTGCAGCGCGCAGCGGTGGCTGGGCGTACGACAAGGGATTGGTTAGCCTTCATGTCACCGGATGCACGGCTGCGTCGAGAGTATACTACAGGTACGCAATTATCAATGGCGTCGATCGGTCGATACTGTCGCGGACCACGACGAGCGGCCACCGTGGCCACCGCTGTGTATCTAGCTAGGAGTAGCTACGTACGCACGCACCGGCCGGGTGTGCTACGAGCCAGGCCGAGTTAGGTGCAGCAGGCTTTCAGTACTTCCACAATGTTCTGTTCTATGATGTTCTGTACGCCTGGAATCACGCCCGGAACCACACGGGTCAACCGAACAAATTGGCACAGCCAATGCAAGTTGATTCTTTAATTTGGTTCCTTTGGCTTTTTCATCGACGGGACGAGCTGACACTGACAGACAGGGAGTATTTCGAGGCGCATGTAAGTCTGCATGGAGTAGACACCAACTCTCATGCCTGGGCGACAGTAAACAAAGATCGATTGATCAATTCTACCCGACACCGTCGCTTGCAGGCATCGCGTACCTGAAAACAACTCACTGTTCAGGTCCTTTATCACCTGTACAGCCTAGGGTTTAAATCACCAGCAATTTGCACGTACACAACTTCGAATTGATTGTTCATGTTGTTTACGGGTCAAATTTCAAAATCAAGTTTAGCCACGTCATGTGCTTTTCACAATTCAGAGCAAGCTAGTAGTAGTACCACCTGCAGTTTAGCGTGGCACCGCCGTAATTCGGCGTCAACCTCCACGCCGTTGCGGTAATTGCAATCCAAGAGTTTAAAAGGCCCGCGAGACCCGCTCCACGACGCTGTCCGTCCTCCTTCCCTCCCTCTCCCTGCTCGCGCGCGCGCTGGCAACCGCAACCCGCGTCTCCTCCTCAACCACCGTCGCCCCATCATCTTCACACTTCACTCCCGAAGCCAAGAAGGTCGATGGACCGGCGGCCGGAGCTGCAGCCCCGGGCGAGGACGCTCTGGGAGCAGCTGACCACGCCGGACCCGGCGATACGTGACTTCCTCAAGATCCCGCACGAAGAAGACGGCGGCGGTGGCGGTGGCGGTGACGCGGATCGGAGGCCGTGCACGCTCATGGACGCCATCGGCCGGGACAGCCGTGGCGAGAGCGTTGGCCGTGGCGTGATCAGCTGGAAGCCGCGCCTGCGCGATCGGCTCCGGCTCCGCCGTGACGCGAACGCGCGCTCGACTGACACCAGCGATCGACGGGCCGGCGAAGACGGCATCGAGGAGAAGGATGAGGCGCCGCCGCCGGACCCGATGTCGCTGATGGCGCTGCTGGAGCAGACGGGCAACCACTGGGACGACGACGACGACGACGATGTAGAAGAAGAAGACAGCGGTGCCAGCGCGGCCAATAGCGGCGCGATGGTGGGAGAGAAGAACTACAGCGAGGAGCGGGAGGAGGAGGAGGAGGAGATGGCGCGCGCGTGCTGCGTGTGCATGGTGCGGCACAAGGGCGCGGCGTTCATCCCCTGCGGCCACACCTTCTGCCGCCTCTGCTCGCGCGAGCTCTGGCTCACCCGCGCCAGCTGCCCACTCTGCAACGCCTTCATCCACGACGTCCTCCGCATCTTCTGAATTCTCCCCGTCGATCGATTCCTCGCATACACACGCCTGCCGTTTCTCCGGCAGTTCCTTCCTCCTCAATTCACACAATCGCCGGCGACGTGGTTCAGAACTGGATTCTGCCATTGCGCGACACCTTGGTTCAGGCATCAGAATAAAGACTGGACGAATAAGTGTGCCTAGATCTCAGGCGTCCGAGAACTTCTTAGGTCTAAATCGTTGATGTCATTCTAATATTTGTGCTAATTCTCAGTTGCAACCTAGTTGCAACTCATAAGATTTGTACTAATTCTCAGTTGCAACCTAGTTGCAACTCATCAAATTCTCAGTTACACCCTAGTTGCAACTCATGTGTAACTTTCACTTTGCACGAATCACGAGGTAAATCGAACGGTGAAAGAGACGACTGATACCTAAGAAGTTCTCATGCGCCCGAGAACTAGTAAAACCGAGCAGTTGTAACAAACTGATTAGAGTTCCTGCGAAACGAAAAAGAGTATTAAGAATTGGGGCTGAGACCGTATGAATGATTTTACCTGCTCAAGCGTTCTGAGCTACAACAGCAACTGGTGCCGCTTCAGATTCGATCTAACCAATCCGGTTTGTTTAGCGCAGGGCAGGAGCGACTGAATGGCTGTAAAACTTAGTTTAATTCCTTCTTTCGAAGACCTTCTTAGGTTACTGTTTTGTGTAGGCTTAACTGATGTGATGATGCGTCATATGGATGCCTCCTGTCAGTGTGACATTTTCTTATGGACTGTCAGTGTTAGACTGTTAGTTTACAAAGGGAAAATAGCAACCGCAGTGGCACATAGAAAACTTGAGGCGAGCCCGGTGCCCAGCCAGCCCAACTATTCTACTGTATGAAAAGAACTACATGGCCCGTAACAAACCCATGACTATTCTCGACGGCCTTAAATACCATCTGGGCCGAGCTAACCCATCCTCAAAAAGGATGAGCTAGTAACCCCCAAGAATATTCAGATGCAATGCACAAAAAAGATAACATCTCCCAAGCAAATCCTACGCTAGACCCTTCTGTTGGAAACAGGCAGGTAATAATAAACCTGTTGTTATTTTTTTTTTTTTAGAAACACGTTACAATCGTAGACGCTCACAACACGTACATGCACCCACCCCTATGAACGCACACACGCATATCCTATCCCTATGAGCATCTCCGAGAGACCGAGCCAGCGGATCGGGTCTTTGAGATTGACGAAGTCACCACGGGCGCTTCGCTGTCGACGGAAACGTTGCCTCCCACTGGAAGAATATTCCGCCATATATACAACACGCAATGTCAAACCTAGGATTTGAACTCTGATGGCTGGGACCCTCGTAGCCATCCTTGTTTATAATATTGTTTATTGTCAAATGCTATAATTGTATGTATCTATTATATATTAAAAGTGAGTTACGGGTTCATCAGAAAATTAGAAATACTCTAAAAATTCTCACAATAATTAGAAACATTCGACCATCAATTTTCTTAATTAGCTAATGACAGTCGATGGATCTAAGTTGCACGAAATTACCACCGATGCCCCCGTTTTATTTTCTAGCTAAGAAGGTTACGTACTCCATAATAAAAAAGAAAAACCTAATCTACGGGTGCTCCAAGAATCCTCCCGCCTGTGCCGCCGCAGATGTATTCACGATTCTGCCTTCGGCCGGCCAACCTCCACCAAGTTAGTGTGTCGGTCAGAGCATAAGATTTCAATCATCAGATTACCACGCGTGCCTCCGTGGCCGTATTCTCCTTTATTCCTTCGGCCGACTGATCTCCTCCAACTCTCCAAGTGTGTGTGATCAGTTGCTAAGATTGTGATCTTCTTTGCAGATGCATGCACCAGATCGGTCCACCCGCAGGTCTCCAAGGTTGCTCAGATGGTTGCCTCATACAAACAACCCAAAGGTATAATTTTACGATGACCCACAAAAAAAAGGTATATTACGATGGATCTCCAAGGTTTCTAGCTGGACCTTCAACTGAGTATTTATATAATGGCCTGATTGGTGTTCACATCAATGGAGAGAGAGCAGAGGAGAGCCATGGAGCTAAAGATGGGAGCAGACTCTACACATTAAGAGGATTAGGTATGTTATTAAGCATTATATACTACAGAGAAGGAAAGAATATTCAGAGCATTATCAACGTCACCGTCAAAACAAATCATCTAGGGTAATATTTGTCCTCATGCACTCTGATGCACTGGCCGCCGTAGTTCTATAAGGTGCACACAGCCCATGGATTCCTCTTGAGCATGGATACATGTCGTGATAGTCAGGTTTCAAAGTTTGAAAATGCAGCCATACAATATAGTCACTACACAAGTACACATAAAAAATAAAAATGAAAATGAAAATCTAAGGTCAAAGGGGAAATCAACCTGCTGTTGGCGTGCCCTCTTGACATTTCTTAAGATCGCCGCCTCTTCTTCTTCTTCCTGAGCTGCTGCTACTATCTCTTCCTCCTCAGCCCGTATCCACTCAACCTCCTCGTCGACGTCCATCAGAGGCTTCAAAGCAAGGCTTTTGTGCCTGTGTGCGCTGGGCAAGAACTAGCGGGGAGTGGCCCTGGTCGTGCTTCCTGTGCGCTGCATGGGTGGGTCGCTGCATGTTGCTGGTGGTCGCTGAGCGGGGCAGCAGGAGAAAGTGGGCCAGCGGGGTGGGGCGTGGCAACAGCCGGCGGGAGAGGAGTCGCGGGCAAAGCGTGGCGGCATGGATAGTCAGGTATTTGGGGTGGGTAATGACTCGTTCGGGTCGGGGGACTCGGGCTTGGCATGATTCGATCATCTAATTTTTCTAGCACTCGATTTTTCCCTCCCGATCTAAGCTGGGTCAATCGCCCATTGTCGGCCCCCTACTGGCTCGGCATGTGCTCCTATTGAGATATTATTTATTATACATATAACTACTAACCGTATGTAGTTATGAAAAAATATAGGGTATGTAGTTATGAAAAAATATAGGGGAGGGGGGGGGGGCATTGGCCCCCTAGGCCAAATAAAGTTCCCCTAGGATGTATTACGTAGATCTTCTTACCCTGGTCCCTGGTCCATACGTAGATCTTCTTACAAGTAAAATATTGTTATAAATGAACCAAAACATCTACTAACTATATTAATAAAAATTTATCTTCAAGTCGAGTAAAATTCTCAGCTGACAGACTTGAGCCTATGCCCGGAAAATAGCCCTGGGGGCTACTCTTATCGGGAGCACCGACCGCACAGCCGATAATATTTGGTGATTCAAGAAAAAGAAGACCCGAGTCGATGATTTCCTCGGACGATAAAAATACTTGAGCCTATGCTCGGACGCAAGTGTTCGAACATAACCTCGGGGATTACTGCACATCCGCAACGATGGGGAGGATGAGGGAGGCTTAGACCCTCGCTCGTCACCGCAGAGGAGGACAGGCCCGGACACGTGGGTTGTTTGTGCCCCGCAAACTTAGCTCATTTTTAGGCCCGGTCTGCGCCAAAATAGACACGTTTGGCTCCATTTGCGGGTGCGAGTTGGGCCATGGCCTTGGTCCGAAAGGACATGATCGGACCCGCACGGTCCGTTTGTGGGGGCTGTTGAAGTTGTCCTAAGCGCCCGTGTTGTGGCTGCTCTTAGGAACCGTGGGAGTATGTCAGGTGTGTTCGGTTCAGGAACGAAGTGGAATAGAATGTCATGATTCGATTCCACGGTTCTATTCCTGTGTTCGGTTTGGATAAAAAGGAGGACATCCATTTTTTGTTCGGTTGGGGGAATTGGAGAGTAGAACGGAACGAGATTAAAGTTAATATTTTGTCTCAATATCGTAATTAATAGTGATAAATGGCCTTTTTAATCTCAAAATCGTAGTTAACATCATTTTTTGTCCGATCGAGGAAATTTGGATAGCAGAACTGAATGTCTCAAAATCGTAATTAACAATGGCAAATGGCCTTAGTAGTCTCAAAATCATAATTAACAATGGCTAACTATTTTTCGGATAGATTATTGGAGTGTTTCGTAATTAACAACGGCTAATTAACAGTCGTCCAGCACATTCCATCGATTCGGTGAACATATGGGGAATATTCCCTTCCGGGAACCCCTCGGTTCCGTTCCAACCGAACACAAGAACCGACTTTAGGTGCGGAATAGATTCCACTTGGTTCCACTATCCGAACACATCCTAGAGGAATTCGGAATTAAGATGTAGCTGACCCGTTCAAAAGAAGAAGAAAAAAATGTTCGCACACAGCAACTTGCGGCGTGTGCAGAGTATGTATGCGGGGTAGTGATTACTGAACTTGAGAAGCACTCACATTCTTCAACAACCTCTGTGGGAGGGAACAGAGAGGAGGAACATCTGCATCTCGACCTCGATACAGACCTACGAGTATACGACACGACACGAGCAGGTGAGGCGATGAATAGACGAGGGTGTACGTGCGTGCACGCACGCACGGCGGAAGGCCAGACTTGCGCCTACGGCAGCCGCGCATGGCCAACCTAGATTAGCGGCTCACCACGCTGTCACGAAGGACGCGTACGCCAATACGGCACAGCACCAGACGCGTACGTACGTACATACGTACGTATACCTATAGTCTGGCAGAGTATAGAGGCCCACGCGGTCAGGCGCGGGCGGTGGGCAGTGACAGGGAGGGAAGCAGTTGGGCATTGGTCCAGCCAGAGCCAGCATGGGAACCCAACGTCCCAACCCCAATTCCTCCACGCACGCACATTGCAGCAGGTGTAGCAGGAATTATCCCGAACTGCCTGCCTGCCCCATCAGTCCATCACCCACCCCGTCCGTGTATCTCGCTGTGCCGTGTATGTACACAAACAACCCATGGTCCTGGCGTCCTGCGCTACCCTGCCCTCGGTGGGGGTGGGTACGAAATTACCAACCCAACCCACTCCCCCTGCCCTGCCCTGCCCATCTTTTCCTCCCCGTCTCCTTCATCCTTTCCCGTACCCGCACCGCACCGTCCACCGTCCACCGGGCGCGCGGAGTACCGGCACCACCACACCGTGTACCGCTAGCGAGTCGCGACCGCACCATGTCCATGTCGATGTAGGAGTAGCTACGCTCTGGCTAGGCTACCGATACTGCCCCTACTGCAGCTACAAGTGTGAGTCCTATTCTCTCCTACTCTTTTCCGCAAGCTGCACTGCCCGTCGCCGCTCTCTCTCTCTCTCTCTGCCTTGCCCCGTTTGCCTCTACTAGCTTCCTCCCTCCCGACCTATACCAAACTCGGCAAGCCGTGGGCGGTTCCGTTACTGCAGCAGCAGCAGCAGTACTACCCCTGACTGTGTCTCCCCCCCCCCCACCGGTTCATCGCTGCTGCTCCAGTTTAAGCCAAGCTCGCGAACAGTCCCTGGCCACCGCCCCGGAGTGATTCATTGGTTGAATTTGGAAGCTGCGGTGGTCGGTCGGCCATGAGCAAGGAGCAGCAGCAGCAGCAGCGCGGCCGCAAGGAGAGGTTCATCGTAATCCCCTTCTCCTCCACCTGCCGCTCCGCCGCCAGCGTCGACGTCGTCCAGGCCAGCAAGACACAGCCCCAAGGTAATATAATTAATACGCCGGTTAACCAGCGAGCTTATCATTTTCCTTCTTCTTTTTCTTCTTCTTCTCTGGCTGATCGATGGGCGGCTGGTGTCGACCGTAGGCGCTGCTGGTGGCGGCGGGGTGACCGTGACTTCGGCGCCAGCGACGGTGCTGGGCAAGCCGGCCAAGGCGGAGTCGCTGTCGCTGGTGGCGAGGCTGCTCCGCGGGTTCAAGAACCTGTCCCACCAGATCTTCGCCGTGCACGACGAGGAGGACGAGGATGACGAGGAGCAGGAGATGGTGATCGGCCTCCCCACGGACGTCAAGCACGTCGCCCACATCGGATGGGACGGCAGCACCAGCACCACCACCAGCCTCCGCTCCTGGAACCGCGCCGCGCCTCGTCCGACGCCAGACGCCGCGTCCACCTCCTCGTCAACCTCGTCCGCCGCGGCTCCTCCTCCGCAGGAGCCGGCGCTGTCCGCGCGACAGTTCGAGCTCGCCATGGCCGCGCAGGCGTCCGCCGCCGGCACAGGGGCCACGGCCACGTCGGCGGCAGCAGCAACAAGCACGAGCGGGAGCGGTAGTGGTGCCACTAGCAGCAGCACCGCTCGGCGCCATCGCCACTACAGCTAGCGTGATTACGCTAAGCGCCGGGGGTGGGTCGGTCGGTCGGTCGGTCGTCACGAGACGTTGTCGTCTCTAGCCTTGCTCTCGTCGGTTTCCTTTTGATTTCTCTTCCGGTCAGACCTGGAGCTGGAGCGATTCGCGTGTTCTCTTGTGTGTAAACTAGCCAGAACGACATGATACTTTTTTCCCCGGGGATTTTTTGTTGGCTTCCTGCTTGTTTCTTTTACCTGCTCCCACTGCCGATACTACTGGAGTATTTTACTCCCTCGATCCGGTCATTCGCTTGGCCCGGCGCCCCTCGTCGTCGCCTCACCTGGGTGGTCGGGTGTGTGCGTCTGGGTCGCCGTGCGCGGCCAGCGGCGCGCATGTGGCATGGCTGCGAACTCGCTCTGGCTGGGCGCGTCGGGAGCCTCGCCGAGACCGGCATGCCCGGCGCTCTGGCTGCGCGCGCGCGCGCGTACGTGTACCCGCGCCTCGGCCATAAACTCCGGCTCGGCGCAGCGCGTGCGGCCTCGTGCTCGTGTCACGCGATCGATGGGCGTGTAGTACGCGTGAGGCGTCGTGCCGGATCGAATTGGATCGTGCAGTAGCGCGGCATGCAGTTATGTCAGATCGATCGGTGCATGCACGGCGCGCGGATGGATGGATACAGTTCATGCATGCATGCACGCTCTCGGCCGGTCCTACAGATTATCCGTTTCGGCCGCTAGCGATCGACATGCTGAACTCTCTTGTTCTCGAGTGCCGGCATGCTGGCTGGCCGGCTCGATGGGGTCCTCCGTCACGACTCACGAGTCACGAGCAAGGGAAATGAAAATCCTCGCCGACGTGAGCAAGCCAGGCCAGCACGCCCATTTCTAGGCTCAAGGTAAGGTAAAAGGTTCGATCTTCTTGGCACCATGAGTTGGTGCGGTACTAGTCACACGTCAACCACTGACGCGCGCAAATCTTTTTCCATCCTACTCCTTGCTCCCCACTCACTTGTTTTTCCTGTTTGACCTTCTACCCACTCACTCCTCCTACAGAATACTATTGTGGTTTATCAGATAAGGATGATGCAGCGTTTTCACCTAGGGATTAAAATGGTATTTGGAAGTTCCCACAAAATAACATGAAAAGTCTATGTATTCTGTATGTGTAAAATTTTACTATGAAATATTTTATCCTATATATAGGCTACGAAAAAATATGAACAATTCATTATTTTTGGCCCACGAATTGTCAGAATTTAACATTTTCGTGTAAACATCATTTTTGTGTAGACTAGAGTATATCATATTGGAACTTTTTGTTAGTAGATAAAAGGGTCTCTTCCGATTTCATTAACGAAACCAAAATACTAGTAGTCTACCTTACAAACACCCCAACAAACCCAAACTATGTGCCAAATTTTATTTATGGGCAAGGTAAAAGAGGAAATCAAAGAAACCTAGACAATCCCAGATCCTCATCTTCTCTTCCAAGCTTCACCCTAGACTGAAGATTCTTTATCTCCTTTCTTTCTCCCTCTCTAAGCTTTTCTTCTTCTACTGCTGCTGTTTCGCCCTTTTCCCTCCTATTCCTTTTCACGCCCGAGCTCTAGACACACCCAAAACTATAATAGACGGGATGAAAAAATGAGTCGAGTTAAATATATACACAAAACCTTATCCACTGATATGAGCTTTTCTTCCAACAAGATCCATCTTTTTAATAGAGAAAACAAGATCCATCGAGTTTGGAGATGGACAAGCTGTTAGCACTAGTTGGTTCCACAAAACATGCTCCCGCCAGCCCCGTGAACCAGACACGGAGTTGATTGTTTTTGTCACGTTGTCGACGGGTCGGAGGTGGGTCACTCGCTCCGCGGGCGGGTGTCGTGGGCTAGCTAGTAGCTGGGGCGAGAGCGAGAGCGAGTTGAACCCACCACCCAGGTTCGCGTGCGCGTGCAGTCGCTTCGCGGTCCGTCCTCCTCTCACGGTGCATGGCGTGATCTGCTGGATCCGGCCGGTTCACGTGATTTGGACGGCTCAGCGAACCAAAGCCTCCTCCTCCTCGCTCCCCGCCCGGAATTGAGCAGCCTGGCAGGCCACAGGAGCCTACGAGTACTTGTGCAGGCACGGGCGTATCGTATGAATTTCGCAACAGGAGAGAAAGATTACTTGTCCCTACGCTACGTAGTATAGGTACTCGGTTTGGATGGAGCTAAGCTTAGCTGACCCGTGACAGCGATGATGTACGCGGTTAATGGCCGGATGCATGCAGAGCGGTCATCCTTGTTGCGACGCGCAGTACACACACGCACGGCCTTAATCCTTGTCGCGCCTGCCAAGTTCAGTCAGATCAGATTAGTTTGGGCGCACATGCATGCGCGGGAACACGCCATGCATGCCGTGCAATGTGGGAGCCGTGTCCCCGATCTATAGATAGCCCCATCACCTGCTTTGCATGAATCGATCGATATGCATACTATTTGTACGGTGTATAGAAGATATAAATTGATTTGAGCCAAAACCCCGTGAAAATCTTTTTTCCCGACGTGTCATCGTGTCTCCTGTATAAGAGACGACCAAGCAGGTTCAAATTGGCACAAGGCGGAAGCTACTAGTGCAAAAGCCCCGTGGAGAGCTTCATACAAAACTCACTAAACCGCCTAATTCACACCTACGTTCGTTGTAAAATATCAGTGTGCTATGCTCTCGATGTCTTGATGGGTTATACATTGTGTTATTGCGGAGGCCGCCATTTTCAAAAAAAAGAGACAAGTTCTCAGTATATTCTACTGATCACTTAGAGCATCCCAAACCATGCGCCCCAAATCACATAAGAAATGTCTCCAATTTTATCCATTTGGAATACGTCCATGACCTGTTATCCTCCCCTATCCGCGGGTGCGCCAAACGGGGGAGCATGTTTTATTTATTTCAAATTCAGGGCTATATTTGCCTTGCTTACATAGTTTCTAGACAATTTGCTTGCTGCAAGGGCATACAAAGAAGGTAGAAAAACATAGCAGATAATCTAGAGACCATATCATCTTCGTCTAGCATAGTCATCGGAGTCGGAGTGGTAGTGGCGTCAGCACAAGGTATGGTCGAAGACGCTAACGGTGAGCATGATGTCGATGTCGTACTTGAAGACGAGGAAGTGCCCGACTTCAATGCCGTGCGCGGAGGCAAACACCTTCCAGTCGTTCGCGAAGTGCATCTGCCCGACACGGTCGAACATTACCTCCACGGACCACAGGACATTCACGTCGCCGAGCACCTGCAGCATGACCTCGCGGGGCTCTTGCCCGTCGACCACTGACACGACTTCTGGGGAGGAGCAGCCTGTCCCAGTTCATGCCGTTGTGGATGGTGAGGGCGAACTCGAATCCAGAGAGGTCGGTGGCGCCGATCTCGGGTGATAGGGGTGGCGATGACGGTGGCGATGGGGTCGGTTGGGGAGAAACGTCCTTGCGCCGAAGAAGGTGTGTGCGATGTTGTTATCTATGTAGTACGTTCTTACGAAGAGGTTAACATGAGTATTACTTATATTATGATTCCAGCACATAAATCGTGTGCAGGACAACAGTTAATTTTTTCAGGGTACACCTTGGATAGAGGTGTATTAGATTTTCTGCTGGGAGAACAGTGTCACAGTGAGAGCGTGCCTCCGGACTTGCTTACGTAAACCACTGCGTTGGGCGAGCCAATCAGTAAATCTGATTTGGTGGAAAAAAAAATCGACCTGTGAACAACTGAGACAAGTGGCTGGCAGCCGCATGCAGCTACGAGCCTATGAATTTGTCTCTTGTTGGAGCCGCTGCATCGGTTCCTGTTCGAGTTTTTTGTTGTCGACACGGGCCTTTTGTTCGCTTGCTGGTTCTCCCGACGCCAACACTCACGCCCCACGTTGATGACTAGCCGCTTGACTTTTATTCCAAGAGATAGCTGTATGTGTTCAGATCGTGTCGACATTTTCAGGTTCACGAGTCCGCTCCGTTTGCTCTCGTCAGACAAAGATATATTTTTCGAAATAAAGGTGCCCATAGATTTTTTCTAAACCCCATGGTTCTGCAAGATAACCATACGGCCTATCATTTTTCTAAGGAGCGATGTCGGCACATGGCATGCTCCCTCGAAATAGTCTTTCGCCCTGCTGTATAAATAAAACAACCAAATAAGACCGCGGCTGGACCAGACAACACAACACCCAAAGGAAGAGCCACAACACCATACAAGATGTTGGGGCAGCAGCACACACACGCCCGAACAAAAACAAGGATAAACAAAAAAGAATGGAGACGAAGACGGATCAACTAAATGAGGAAGACCGCAACCGCTGGCTGCGCCCTCCAAAGAATTCCACCCCGCTCCTAGCCCCGACTCGTCAAGCACCAAGCAGCACCCTCAAGAGGGAAAGCGACCGCTGCTGTCCGGACCAGAGACTGGTCGGGTTTCCCCCGGCACATAGAGGAGAGTGGATAAAGGGTAGCCATGACGCCCTCTAGGAAGGAAAGATGCCACCCGCGAGCGGCACCGCGTCGGTGTTGACAAGCCGACAAGGATTTCTCCCGAAGACCCTATCCATAACCCCCGAACGATCCGTTGCCTAGGAGACCCGCGAGGGCGAGGCCTCGCCACCACCAAACTTGCCACCCGCGAGCATGCGCCACTCCGGTTCTGAATCTGCCATCATTGTCTCAGCGAGCAAGCCGTCGCGAGGTCTGCAACATCGAGGCACTGGTAGAAATGAAACAGAGCCCACAGTGTCGCGGCCGTGCGGGAGGGAACAACCTTCACCTCTGTAGGCGGTAGTCGAACGGACGCATCCACAGACACACCAGTCCTCCATAGGTCCGCCCGGACCCAGCGGGCCCGTAAAGCCTCCGCAGAGGCATACTAGTCCCATGGCGGTCCGACCGGGCGCCGACAGGCCCGTAAAATCTGCAACCACGTTGCAATAGGCCGACCGAGGGCCCCGTGGATCCCCTCCACTCTACCTGCTTTGATCTGCAAAGCAGCAAAAGCCGAACCGACCGGCCCGTCTTACCTAGATTTGGACCCAAAGGGGCCCGATCTGGGCCGCCATGGCGTAGCCAGACCTGAGCTCTGCCTGCAGTAGCTGCTCCGCGCTGCCTCGTCGCTCGTAGCCGCGCCACCGCGCCATCTTGCCCCCAGCCAACGCTGGCCCTCCGCTCCGGCAAGCACGGCGCCATGCCACCAACTTCCAGCCACCAGTGCATGGGGTGGGCGTAGAGACCTAGGATCGGCCAGTTGGGCCCAGATCTGGCCGGTTAGCCCGCCAAGGAACCACGCCCCGACGGTGCCGCACGCAGACGCCGCCAGCGCCATCACAAGACGCCAGATCGCCACCACCGACTGCCACGCCTCAAGCAGCAGCGCACCACCGCTGGAGATGCTCCCCGCATATGACCTTCGGGCGAGCGGGTAAAGGGGCGCTCGCCGCCGCGGGCACCGCGTGGGCTTCGCCCGGTGCCGCTCGCCGATGGTGGCGGGAAGTAAGGAGAAGGGGGCTTCGGGACGGGAAGGGCCAGAGGTCACCCACGGGGGTGAGCAGAGCGAGAGCTTTTTTCCTGATGACTAGTCTCCTCCCCTTGAACAGCCCTGCAAACCTAGCTTCTTGTAGAGGGCCTCAAGGCCGGCTCTAACCCATGGCCAGCATGCATGCCCGTTGATGAGGGTGATCGAGTTGCACGACCAAACAGGGCCCCCAAAACTGTGGGCCCCCCAAGTGCACTAACCTACCATTAAGGAGTACTTAATTAGAGAGGGAATGTTGGACCAGTCAGCCTGCAGACCTGCCGTTCCTCCCGTAGTCCACAAGCCGCATGTTCGTCTCCTCTCAGGCGTCTACGGCTCGTCGCCTCGACAGGTTCTAGACGGATGCGATGTTGTGCTCGTTCTGTTTTTAACATGTCATATGTGCACCGCCTTCCACAAATAGTCATGTTACTCTCATCTCCCTCTCTCTAAATTAGTTTCAACTGGGAGGTTAAAGATTTGGTTGTGCTTCTTTCTCTCATTTGTTGCACACCATGGACCAGTTGCAATTAGCAAACGTGTGGTGTAGCCATTTATCATCATCACCGCTAGATCAAGAAGCTGGTTCTCTTGTACCTGGGTCGATCTTGGCCATTTATTAAGGATACAATATCCAGTGATTGGAGGTTACTATTGGTTACAGGTATGAACAAATCTTTAAAAAGATGGATGCACTATCTTGTGTTGTGTATCGATGAGAAAACATGTAAATGGTCGATAGTATCACCTATTTTGCTATTTTGAATCTCGGGTTAGTAAATGTGGACTAATTAAAAAAAGTAAGCAGCAAGGTCACTGAGGCCTCATTTTGAAATTCGCTCCAGGACACCAAATTTTTGGAGACGGCCCTGCCAGCATGGGCGACGCCCTAGGACCCATGCTCTGTGGGGGCCCATGATTCCTTCCTCTCCTATACACATGTATAGGTATTCATGTTGGGTTGAAAAAAGAGAGCAGGTAGCAACCCAGCATACCAGTATAGGTCCAACAATCTTGAGGAAACGCTAGCCCTAGGAAAACGTATGAAATTGAGTTGTTACATTCGTCTCACATTATTCTAATCGTGATCTATCCCTCTCGCATACATCTCATGATCCGCGCCCCTTCCCAAAAATCATTTGTCGGTGCCTTAGTCGTTTCAGTCGTAAGGGCCATCATTTGATCCACATGTTCTATACTCATACCTCAGTTCAACCACACTTTGGAGGGTTTGATGATTTATCAGATAAATGTTTTATATTCTTTGTGGTTTGTTGTACCACAGTTGTAAGGACCAGCTTTATTATATGTTATAGACTGCTTTTAGGAAGACGAAAGTTTGGAGAGGCCAAGAAAAATAGAGGCGATTAATTGTAATCAGAATTTGATTATTATAATAAATTGACAATTATCATTTCTAGAATATACATTATAGTTACTATGAGCTACGAATTAGTGCTATTTGTGTTTTGACCCAGCCAACCGTTTTTACTAGCTTTTCCCCTGGCGACACATATATTATCCTTAGGGACCCATATCGTTAACTTTGCCCTAGGACCCGTAAAATATAGAGTCGGCCCTGGAGGGCCTACTCCCTCTCTTCGCAAACAAGTGTACCTCTAACCTTGTCTCAAGTTAAACTTCGTATAAATTGTACCACTAGATTTGTTTTTAAATTAGTTTCATAATATGACACTTTCATGTAATATTTGTTGTTGTATTTATCTATAAGGTTGGTAAAATTTAATAGAATTTGACTTAGCCAAAATCTATAAGTACACCTATTTGCGGACGGAGGGAGTATCTAAGACTTGCCCTCATGGTCTATGACGGCCCATCCAAAGGCTTATGGTGTGTTTGGTAGGATGGTCCAGGGACGGGCAGACCCATTGAGAAGAAGTTGGACCGATTGGTTGGCTGCCCAGCCTCACGTTGTTGCCCCAACATGAACCTGGACATGCCCGCTGGGAACTGTCGATTCGGTCTTTTCCAGCGAGCCACCCTTTTCGTGCGCTCCCTCGGTGCAAAAGGGGAGATTCCCTGCACGAGTGCGGTACGCATGGAGATGGCGGGAGCACGCGCGTCGCGTAGAAAAAGGGAAAAATGGGGCGGGAAGGACTCTGTTACCTCCCGTCAATTCCCTCCCTCTATTTATATCTCCACGCCCTCAGCTGCAATTTGAAATCCACCATTTCCCCTTCCCCTCCAGGCTCCATTGGTGGGTCGAGGCACACTCATCCCCCGTCGGCGCCAGCGACCGCATGACCAACACTTCTTCATCAAGTTCTCCTCCAATCCCAGCGATGACTGTAAGTACTCACTCCACCACTACATATTGTTCATACGCCTGTGGCTAGAGATCTAGAGCTTCTAATCATGTGTTAGTATTGTCATGTTAGAACTACAGCTTGTGTTAGATATTTCATGCGTACTATAATTATAGAGCAACAGTTTGTGCATGTAGATCATAGTTGTGCACTTCCATTTGACTTCAAGAGCTTGTGTTAAATCATAGAGTACTTTCATGTTAGATCAAGAGCATGTGTTACTAGCAAATCGACGCGTACTGTCATTGTGATACTCCTTGTACTTCTTGAGGCGATGCTACATCATCGTGTTGTTTCATGCTCTTGTGATCCGTGTTTAATGTAGGGCTCGCTCTGTGACGACTTTACCCAGGCCTTGGTCCCATTTGATGAGTCACAGATCCCATCATATGTGGATGACTCTCAGCTAGATGCTGAGAATGACGTATAGGTGGCATATGTGTTGCTAGCAAATCTCATGACCATGTGTAGCACCTGGTGAAGAAGGTTGCTGCAAATATAACGAGGGATAAGAAGACTGAGAGGGCACACAAGTCCCTTTAGGAAGAGAAGGCGCCATTAGCGAAGGGTACCATGAAATGGTTGCCCTTCATGTACAACTTTGTCCTTTAGAAGGTCTATAACGTCCCACTTTCAGTAACCCTCACTATGTGTCCAAAGTGCAAAAATTAGGGGTAACAAAAACTTTTTCTTGCTAAGTGGTAAAGTAGTTGCCTTATGTTTGTGCTTATGTGTCTGATTGAGTAATAGTAAGATACTTCTCTATCTCGCCCTCAGTTGGCAAAATCTATTTAACAAAAGACATGTCTTGGATTATTTTACATATTCTCAAAAGTTCTGGCATTACAAAACAAGAGCCAAGATGCCTTTGCAACAACAAATATTTTCCTAGATTCTATTGACAAACTTATGGAGGTCTATATAATGTCCTCTCCTTATGTTTTCTAGACAAAACTTCAAACAACCTTAACTTTAGTATTTCCAAAAATCTTTTATAAAATATTTGATTTCCACTCTTGGTAGAAGTACCAAGGGACTCTCACCTTCCTAAAAACTCAAATCCTTCGAAATGCTTCCCTGGACCTTAAGCAAGGCTTGGATGTGTTCATAGTTGTAATCTTGAGATGATTGGTATGAATTGCCTTGATCTACTTGTTAAGATGAATTGCCTTGATCTATTGTATTGATTTTCTATATTTGGTGTTAGTATGAGATACCCTAGAAGCTCACCCCTAGTAAACAAACCAACACACAATATACCCTCTAATCCAAGGTGTTGAATGTATTGGGTTCACAGCATACAAAACAAAAAAATTCCTATGATGGGAACTACTAAGCACTAAGATCTATCTACCTAGATACAATCAACGGGTGGATATACATCCATAGAGAACATACCCTTGAAGCCCGACAAAGTGTAACGAGATTAGACTCGTGGATGATGTAGTCGATCGCTTGTCGATCTCAAGTTTGAGAGGAAGTCCTAGCGCCGCAAATCAGTAGTATATCCGTTCTCGCACACACGTCCGGTCTACCGAACAACCTCCACCTCCTCGCTCCGGCGATGCAGCGGAAGCAGCAACTCCTTCCAGACGAAAAGCCACCGGTAACATGTATCTCGCTAATCCGAGACCATGAGGGAATAATTCTAGAGGGGGAGACAGATCCTTTATGAGGAGGTGTTCTTTGTGAGGGAGGAGAGAGGGGTCTTTTATAGGGGAGAGGGGGTCAGCCCCTCCCATGGCCGGCGGCCAAGGTGGTGCCCCCACCTCTTCCATCATTCATGTGGTGGATGCTCCACTCACATAAATATGCCTCCACTCACACTTCCACTCACATACATTAAATTTCTACCAAATTTAATGCAACTCTCATTTAATAAAACTCTTTTATTTATTTTATTCAGAATTTTGTTAATTACTTTAATTAACAAATATTCACATAAAACCCCCTGCAATATTTCAATATCACATGCAGAACCAATTTCAACAATTTCACCTGAAACAATTCTTGTGTCCATTGAAATAATTCTAACGCTTTGCAACTCTTTTGTCTGGAACACATTTGCTCCAATTGGTGTTGGTATACCTTAAGTGTGTCACCCTACGGTTCCCCGAATAATGCAGACATGATCGAGACCCTTCTCCTATCAATAATCAGTAGCGGGACCTGGAGATCCATACTGACTCCCACACATTCAACGATGACTTCTGTGATCGTGAGAACCTTTAATGCTAGTAACTAAATCCCTTTGTCTCGTGATATATTACATGTCCGAGATTCAATCATCGGTATCTCCATACCTAGTTTGATCTCGTTGCCGACATGCACTCTTTTCTTGTTCCTGTGATATAAAATTCTAGTGATCACATCACTTGCTTGCAAGCTATCTCAATGTGATATCACCGAGAGGACCCAGCGTATATCTATCTGTCATTAGGATGGACAAATCCCACTCTTGATCCATGAGCCTCTACATAACACCTTCGTAGTACCGAACCTACCTTTATAATCACTCTGTTACGGCGTGATGTTTGATGTTATCAAGATACTCTTCTAGTGTTAGTGATTGACATAATCTCATGGTCTAAGGACTAGGATTACTTCGTATGATGTTATCTTTACTATTAAAAAGAAGTTGGTGATCGTAGATCGTCCTCAAACATCAAACATTGGAGCAATCTAGACCGTCTAACCTACATCCAATGGTACAAAGAGTCATCCCGATACTTGGATTAGTTAATTACACTTCTTTGCCACCAATAAGTGCAAAAAGGCGGTTCGGAACGCCCAAAGCGAAAAGCCCCCGACCTCCCCCACGGAACCCTAGCATAGAGTCCTGCCGCCGCTCCTCCCATCTTGCCCTCCGCTCTAGCGCCGCCCTCCTGTACTAGTGCCGCCCTCCCATACCAGTGCCGCCCTCCTCCTTCCAGAGCGCTCGATTTGGTCTGAGATCGATGCCGATGATCTTTCTCGTCCCGTACTCCCGTCCCGTACGGGAGGAACTGCAGTAGCAGGACCCGTGCTGCCTCCCCTCCCATCCCGACCCCTGCCCGAGACGTCCTCCTGCCACCACTAATTGTGGCCGTCGCCTCCACCTAAGTTCTTCCCAAATCCCGATTACCTGAAGTGTAGGTGTGCAGCTGGTCAGTTGCCGCATATAGCGATGGATCGATCGGAGGAGGAGAGAGCAGGATGGAGAGCGTGACCATGTTGGGGAAAGGGCATCGAGTTGGTCACTCCCTTAGACCCTAAGACTATCAGGAGAAGGATGAGCGCTCTAATCCACTCCAAATATTTCCAGGTTCAGTATTGTTATATTTGTGTTCAGAAAAATAAATTCGTTCGTATAGTGAAATGTATCTGTCGTTTATACTGCAAATGGAGCTCAATGACAGTACGTATTACCGCTAAATGATTGATTACTCTTTTTTTTGCAAAATCGATGTTTGATTATATGCATGGGTAGCTCAAAGCCATGCAATTTCGTTGCCAAAGATCTACCATGAGTTGGTGTTTTCTTCATATTTGTGTATATCTACAGTCCCGAAGAAAGTAATCACTGACGCACCAATGTTCTGAATTCTATGCATTGCAAGGAAGCTGTAGCACGGGAGGAGGATGCTAGCTGGCAGATGCACGGGTGGAGGAAAGAAATCACACGTACACCAAACTAAGTGTTTCACTAGAATCGGATAAAAGGAAACTGCAGGTAGCTCCCTATGTTGGACCATGGTTTTCTGTCGATTTTACTGGGATTCGGTGTTGGAATGGTTTGGACCATTACTGATGTTAGCCGAAACAGTCAGTTGCTCATTAGGTTGGACTCAGTAACGTCTACTTGCAGTTAATAAGTCTTCTAGAGCGGTTTATCTAGACCTTTTTATTTGGCAATCAGTGGTGCCTGAATTGAACTTAATATCTTGATTTGATTTCTGAACTTCCTGTTAGCTAATATAAGTGATGTCGTGCCTATTGGTATTTTTTATGTTATTAGATGGCCTCACTTTGTTGTTTACATAACAGGTACACCCAGGATGAGCAAAAACATATCATGTGCAGACTGCAGAGGTCTCCTCCAATCTTGAGCTCCTAACCCTTTGAATAAGTAGAGATGTCCACATAGTATGTTAAACCAAATTTCTAAGGGTAATACCGATGGTGGCTCAACCTTGTACATTTATTGTTTAGTCTTCTTTTTTTCACTTTGCTATGCTATTGGCAGTGGTTTGTGTCTTTTGGTAAATGGTTCCAGTATTGGCTAATTTACGATCTTATCGAGATATTTAGCATCATATAGAATAGTTATGTAGTACATTTTTTATCAACTCATGACTTGATATTTCGCACCACATAGGTTATCCATCCTCCAGTGACATGCAGCTAAGATGATACATTGGTTTTTGATCTTCCCTTTTTTTGACAATTGACATTTAAAATTTAGTATTTCTTAGATATTAGAATAGCACAATAACCTTAAGATGTTAGCCTCGCGAAACTCTCTTGACCACACTATAGATTGACACTATTTGGAAAGTAGTTACGTAGGATCATCCAGTCGATATTACAATAAATCAGTGTGTATTTGTTTATCAAAATTTTGGGAGAAGTACGGGTAGGCCGTACTGCTTTTTGAGTAAGTTCAACGCTGCCATGTCTATTCATGTTATAGATGTCTGAATGGAATCTGCTTTGAATAGAATTGTAGTTCTGGAGAAATGAAGAATTATTTGCGTCCTAATAGAATTGACCAATTTCAAGTGGTTTTGTATTTGCCTAGGCGACAGGGGTATCGCTAAAGCGTTGTTAAATACTACATTATGTATATCCTAGAGGTTGTGCTGCTTATGAATGTCTCAAAGTTGACAAGTCATGTGCTTGCAGATTTACATACATGTCCCAAGTATGTTGTAGCAACATGTGTTTCACATTGGTAAGAGATCTCGATCTCGATCCATGTCTGAACCTAACTTTTCTTGTATTAACTCAGCTTGTGTAAACAGGCTTTGCCATGTCTATTTTGGTTCTAGGAATTCAGATCTTCAGGGTCTTGCACTGCACACTGTAATATACTCTTTACCAGGATGAACCATATCCTTATGAAAATCGTCGAGTAGAGGTCAGACCGACAGAATAGTTCTTTTTCTTTTTTTATTAGATTCGAGTAGGGATAATTATATTTGCCACATGCCTCGGACCCGTTTCCTTTCATTGTTAATATAAGGTGAAGCTCTCAATCTACCACCAATCGACAGGAACTACAAATATTTTGTGCAGATGGAGAATAAGATGCACGACTAAAATTCAGTTCCATGGGAGACCTTACACAACAATTTTATAATTTTCTAAGTAACTCGTGTTCTCTAAACGTGATTTTTCATATATTGCATTCTACGAAGTTTTTTTTTGTCGCGGCAAGGTAGCCGGGGGAGAGAATGCATTGCCACCTCAAGTGGCTCAACAAGCCTGCTATGAAGAGTATCAGAGATGGGTACGCAGAGCTAGATTCCAGTTCTTCGGCCTTCCTCTGAAGATTGTTGGTGAGTCGTTCCTCTATGAGTTTCTTACTTACTCAACAACAATGCAAAATCTCAACCTTCGGCGGATGTGAATTTATTTCTTGCTGATGCATGCATTCATTTCTCTCGCTGAAAGATAGATGAGAACTGGTACGAATATACATGTATTCTTCGAGTCAACAAGTGGGTAATATTTTAAGACGTACTTACAACCTGAGAAAAGCCCACTTAAATGTTTCGGATTTTTTCTGAATGGAAATATCTTTTAATGAATGATTTTATTGTAGTTATTGGGCGTCACTTAGGACACATGAAATTGGTGAGGTAAAGTTTCTATATCACATTATCACTCAATACTTGCGACTATTAATGAACCGGCAGATATAAGCAGACTGGTTTAGACCTTCTATTTGTCATGCAAGATTTATTTCTTCTGTTCAAATATACCAGACTTCTTTGCCACGATTTTGGTGATTATGTGGAGCAATTATTTTTTTTCATGACAAATTATGTGCTCATTTTATGGTGAAGGTTCTGGTTCTCATATCCGATGAGCCGCACTGCTACGGCGACCCGCACGCGACATTATCCAGTCTGCCAACTCCATCGAGCCCGAGTTCCAAGTGAGCAAGGGAAGATTCTTCATGGAGCATTGCAACTTCGAGCATGCGTGTGTTAATTGGTACAACTTGACAGCCTGCTCAATGTCACACCAAAGCCTTGGAGGAGACCACGAGCGACTTCTTGTTGCATAACCCGCTCGATGACTACGCCGGAGCCGTGGAGGAGACAACCAGTGACCTCCTCCTCACCACCGCCCACTCCATGTTTGAGGTATCTGTCTTGCTCCGACTGTTGTTCAGACTTGAGTTGTTGGAAATTTGATTGATGTCATTTAGACAATTTGAATGATGTCTCTAAGCCACAATACTTATCAGTTTGCTAAATTCAGGGCTTCCTAAAATCATCAGTTATGTGTCCTATTTTCATTATGTGTTCTCTTCAAATTGATGATCATCTCTTAAGTTTTCCAAACACAACTAATGCCCTCTATACTACAGCCAATTTACTCTACTTGAAAAGTTTGGCCTGGATAAAAAATAATCAGCTTGTGTATAAGTACTGTACTAGATCCCTATATTGTTTTCTCTTGAACTTAGCCGAAATGACTTGAATTGTACATAATATTCTATATCAAACCTTTGAAGAAATGCTTCAAATTTTAGTAGAAAATACTTTATGGTAAAGACATTATTATGATCGCATAAACAAGAAAATGTGCAAATAGGGGCCTTACTGGCCAATCATGAGAGCAATATTCTTTCAATTCATCATTTCTGAACTGCTTGAATAAACCAGATGCTAGAAAATATTTGCAATACCTGAGAAAAACCACCATCTTGACTGTAGCATTACTGGTTATTAGCAGTGTGAACTGGCATCGCCTCTTGAGGAAAGCATCCGACATATCTTCAATATTGTTGTGAGGGTCGTTATAGGGAACAGAAAGAAGTGCTTCTTTTGGACAGATAAATGGTTTTTCGGTCGTGCCATCGAAGATCTCGCCCCTGAGATTTATGAAGTTGTTCATCCCAACATTAGAGCTACAAGAACTATTGTGGATGCCCTTCCGGAGTGCAACTAGATCAAGGACATCAGGGGACCAAAGCTTTCATGCAGGCAATTTCAATCTAGGAAGAAATTGGGTCGTTCCTTTTAAATCCCAAGACCAAAGACTCATGGACTTGGACATGGGAAGCGAATGGAGTTTTCTCATCCAAATCGGTCTACAATGCACTATTTGCCACCAACACTGGCTATGAGGCTGCCAAAGCTATTTGGAACCTTGGGCTCCACTCAAAAATAAATTCTTCGTTTGTCTCCTTCAAAAACAGGGAATATGGACTGTCAATCGTCTTCAGGAAAGGGGTCTTCCCCACAACCCTCGGTATGTTTTCTGCAACATCAACAAACAGAATGTTAATCATCTCTTTGTAGGCTGCGCAATCACCAATATCATCTGGTGCTAATTATCTCTTTGTAGGCTGCGCAATCACCAATATCATCCGGTGTTCGGTCCTGGCTTGGGCAGATTTGTCTCAGGGTGCACTAAGCATCTCCTCTACCCTGAAGAAATGGTGGCTCGCGACCGGGAACAACCTGCAAAGAGATAGCACCAGATGCTTCATGTCTATTTTTTCCCCTGGTAGCATGGTTGATCTGATGGGAGAGGAATAGAAGAGCTTTCGACAATGCATACAAACCTGTTCAGCAGGTGATTGATAGATTAAATTAGAGGCAGTTCAGTGGGCATCAACTATCATAGGTCATCTTGTCTTTGAGAACATAATTTTCCTACCAGGATTTGTGTTCTTCTTTTCTAGAGACTTTCAGTTTTCTTATCGTTTCGTAACCTGTGGTACTTCGGTTTTTGTGTGTGCTTGTTTGTACTCTGGCCATCTTTGGCCCTTTTTTCTCATAATATACCACATGCACCTCTCTTCCATAGTTTGAAAAAATATATATTCAAATTGTATTAGTGGTCAATTTTGATTATATGGTTGCATTGAGCCACAGAAAGATGATTAAAACAAGTCACTTCGTATGTATCACATACTGTACTGAATTTGGAAAAAACTTTGTAAAAAATTATCCTAAAGTTACAATAAGGGTGAAAGAATTCAAACAAGTGGTTAGTCATTCAGAACAAATAAAAGGAGTTAGTTGGAGATTCAACCACTCACTGCAAGCTAAAGTTTAATTTAGTTTCATCAGGGCATGCAACGAGTAGTCAAACTTGTAGTACATAGAAGGGGGCGAGCATATGAAAACTATTGCTTGAAGGAACTCGTCAAACTATACATAGAAGGGGGCGAGCATGTGAAAACTGTTGCTTGACGGAAGTCTTGAGTATATGAGCCATAAGTAATTGGTTACTGTTTTCTATAAATACGTTAGTTGAATTATTGTTTCTATCAAATTGAATTTAAGCCGATAAAATTTTATTGTTTTGAAATATTATGTTCTTCTGTTTCTAAGCAGATGCACATTCATGCGTAGATGAACATTCATGTGTATTATGTTTACATCAATTTTATGATTGGCCGTAGCAACGCACGGGCATTCAACTAGTAGCAATATAAACACAATGACTTTGATCATAATGCTATACTTCGGATGAATGTTCATCATATCATTTCACCAATGTTGTGACCTCGTTATTAACAACATCCAATGTCCATGATCAGGAAACCTTGATCATCTTATTAATCAACGAGCTAGTTTATAAGAGAGGCATAACTAGAAACCTTCTATTTGTTTATTAAGCACACATGTATTAATGCTTCCAATTAATACAATTATAGCATGCAAAATAAACATCTATCATATACTTGGAATACATATAATAACAACTTTATTATTGCCTCTCGGGCATATTCCCTTTAGAATGAATTCAATCCTATCTCAAATCCTTTAGTTGGATAGGTCCCCAAAACCTCTACTCTAACAGTTCACCTTTAACAACCTCTTGTCAAACAAGATAAGGATAGTATGAACCCAAACATATCTCACCCTAACTCTTTGGAATACCACCACATCAAAACCCCTAGTTGGAAGACTACCTTTCCACTTGCTACCAGATTCACTTCTTAGAGATCTAGCTACTACCCTCACTCCTGATCCTTAGGAAAGGAGCCTACCCTATACTATATTTTGTGATGTTCTTTACCATCACCAACACTTGTCTTAAATAATAAACCCATCTACCTAGATTCCCAAGCTTGCCTTCATCTTCTACTCATTAAAGTGATCATCTATTTTTCCTTATCACGTTCCATTTGGAGCCACTTCTATTTTGGATTTTCCAAGAAAGTGGAGACCAACTCAAGCCATGGATCCATTCTATACACCCTACTCTAAAACAGCATGCACTTGATGATAAGTTTTGAACCCTGCATCCCATCAAAACCACTAAATCATATACACGAGTAAAAAACCCTAAAACAAATAAAATTTGACAAAGTATGAGACTATTATCAACATCCCATCGTTAGGCCTCTATCTATTTTCACCCATAGACCTTTTTGGAAATTTACCTGAACCATCTTGTAAACCATCATGTGTACTTGCAAACCATACTCTTGCCCACGACTATATCATCCTTGGACCCACTTGTCCTTGATGGTTTTGTAGTCAAGAAAATATTATGTTTTTGCCAACTTTATCAACATGCCTACTTTGGTAGAAGCTCCCAACTCCACCTCAACCTTTCTTGGCCAACTCCTTGCATCGTTGGGATTTACTCAACCTTGTTTATCAACCCCTACTCTCCTTGATCCAATTATAGTCTTGTACTTCTTAAACCAACATGGTTTTGTAGGAAAGATGATAATCTGTTTTGACACCCTTACTTTCAACAAAGTTTAACATCAATTCTAGGAGCAATCAATCATGATCCAGATCAAATTTTTGTACCATGATGATCTACATCACTTGGTATATCCATCCATGTGCCCCATGATCCAATTGAAGCCTTGATCCACCTAATATATCTTGACAAAGTAGATATGAGGATAATAAGACCCTAGATCACAATTCTCACTCAAACTTCATGTTTCTCAATTTGAATTGTTTTCAAAATCCACTAGTGATCTTCACTAACCTCCCCACTCACCCTTAATCTTGCCCAACATCATCAAACATCCATCTACACTTTATCATGTAAGATTTTGGAGAAGAATTAAACTAAAACAAAATGACCTTTCTAACAAAATTTACTAAACCATCAATTGATCACCAAAACCTTGATTAATCACCACAACACCCTCTCACGCTCTCTGGGCATGCATTGTAGCACCATTCTTCACCTTTTTCTTTTTGTGCTTGGAGGTATGAAGATGACGATAAGTGCATATCCATGCATATCTTGTGGTGATCTCCCTCTTCTCTCTCTTGCATAGCAACCAACACCCCACCCTGCTCTGCCTGGTCCCACACCCCTTCCTCCACCACCCCTCTCCCCCAAACTCTTCCCTAGGTCCCTCCTCTCTTCCATTTCTTTTCCTGGCCACATAAACAAAGTGAGAAGAAGACTTGCAGCACACAGCTCCCCTGCTCTCTCTGCCCTCTACACCCTCACACGACCAACCACTGCCCATCCTAGCCCAACCAGTACGCATCACCCCCTCCCCTTGCTCTCATGGACCTCTCCCTCTTGCAATAAAAGGCCACAAGAGCTCCTAGCCCTCCTCTCCACCCTCATTTCCTTCCTCCACCCTATACTTACCACCCTCAAGCTCTAGAGCCATCCCCACACTCTGCCTCGCCTTGGAGAAGAAGGCTCCTCCCTCAACCTTCCTCAACTTCCAAACCATGAGGTCGTGTCCGTGCCTCTCTCTCTGCATGTCACCTTACCGAGGTCCCCTTGACCTCCTACATCTCACCCTACCCTTTTCTTCTGCTCATGACCACCCCAGACCCCATCATTGTAGATCTCTGACCTGCTCTGGCAGTTCTTTAGCGCGAGCACCCTACCCGAAGCGAAGTAGGTCGTGTTGCCCCTTATTCTGCTCGCCGTCGCCGACCATATCTCCTCCGCCCCTCACTAATGTTCCCCCGTCCTCTGGTGATCTCCCGCACCCTTTCTCGACCTCTCTAGGGTTATGTCGCCATCACCTCTGTCACGAGGTGGACGACACACTAGTGTCACCGATCTCTGCTTAGATCCACGACCGGAAGAGCCCCATACCGCTTCTCCGTCCCGGTGTCATTGACCGGCGGGCCCTCTCGCGTGTTTGAACAAGAGATCTCCCACGCGTGTCGCGAAGCAGATTGGGCCGGCTCGGCTAGATCTGCTGCTCGCGGCCCACGCCGCCTCCCTTCTATTTTCTTTTTCTCTAAATTCCACATCTGTAAATTGCTGCTAGGTTTAAATCCAAACAAAATTGAAAACTATCTCGAAATGCCGAGATCTAAATTTTTGTGTGTGCATGGACGTTTTCTCCAACATGCAGAGCAAGTCTCTTGCCCAAATAAATTCCTATTTTCTTTAACAATTTATATTCTACATTGGGTATTTTCCAATCAATAAATCAGTCAGGGAGTTTAATAAATCCAAATGGGATAAAACCACTTGGTACTGTGAGGTATCTGTGATGCCTTGGATGTCACTTTAGCCCCACTCCAAAAAGCCACATAGTTTTATTATGGTAAGAATAACAAAAAGAATTCAAATATGAGTTTAAGAAATTATACAAGTCAAAATACAAATTGTTTTGACTTGCTTCTAACTCACATTGCGCATGTACCCATAGATCTACCTTATCGTGGAGTTTCAAGAATTATTGAGCCTGTGATGATTTTTAGTGAATTAAACTCTTCTCCATGGGGTTGTTTCACTACATAAATCATTTTAGGAGTTCTGCAATTCTAAAATTCTGCTGAAAGGTATTTATAATTCCTACCATGAGTCATTGGTTTCATACCAAAAGGATCTGTATAAGTAATCTGGCGAAAATGACAATTTCATTGCAAAATTGACTTTCCCAAGGGCATTCTCATAAATATTTTGAAGTGAAACCAACTCCCAGTGTCCCAGTACTCAGAGTCCCTCCTAACCCTAAAATAAAATGTTTATTTGACTTAACAATATTCTATGGTGATTTAATCACCAAAACAAGAGTTAATTCCACTAGAAGATTCATAACTAAATAAAGAAAATTGATAAAATAATGAAACTGCTTCTGGTGGATTTGTTATTTTAATATCTGCCCGTTGATATCATTTTTGTATATTGGTATCATACATAACCTGGTCTTAGTATAAAACCCCTTAATTAAGTAGTATTAGCAATTAAATCATAAAAGAAGTTCTACAAATGTAAATAAGATGATTCCAATTGCTCTAAACTCAAGTTATCGAAGCCTAATGAAGTGTATTGATGTCTTGTATACTTTTTGTTATATTGTATTGGTGATTGGTTTCCTTGTGTTGATTGTGGTATATTGCTTGTTTGCATATGTGCTCGGTGACGATGATTGTTGGGATTGTGTCGACGTCGAGAAGAAAGAGTCATCTTACTATTATTGGTTATCTAAGAAGAAGTCCAGGGACATATTGATGATCACAGGAAAGCCACCCTTCCTAAATTACGATACTTGTCCTACTCCTTTTATGTATCTGTTTTATATCTCCTTTATAAACTACATTACTACCTTCATGTTTTGTTTTATTACTCTGTGATAGTAACTTGGCTCCTCCAAGTTATGACTTGGTGTCGCGTATGAGACCCACCCTTATTGACACCTACTATCCTCCTTTAGACCAAGAGTAAGATGGTTAGCATCCTACCTCATTGGAAACCTCGGATCTTGGAAACAAAACTATTTTGGGGATTACCCTACTACTAAAGATTTGGAAATATTTTGTAAAACCCTTGGGAAGGGCATCATTTCCAAGTGGATGGTTTAAAAAAAGGTGATGTTGAGAAGTGAGTATGATGTACATGAGATGGAGAAGGGATGTTTATGCCTTTACCAGAACAACTTACCCGTGCAACCACATTACCCTGGTGCTAGTCGGGGCTTAGCTCGTATTTTGTTTTCCTTAGCATGGGCCACGCCATAACGCTTACAAAGGGGTTTGAGTACCCCGAAGACGGTTCTTCTCCACTTAGGTGGTTGTCGTACCAGGAGGGATCTACTGTCTTTGCGAAGGTCGACTGAAACTATGGGGATCCTACGGATGGTATAAGGATTCGAATTGGGAAGGAAGGTGATTTAGAAAGTAAGGTAGGGAGATACTGACTTGGGAAGTCGGGTACTCGTCCGGGGAGAAGTAATACCATAGGGAAAGTGCCCATACTAGGGACGACAAGTGAAAGGTTATGTTTTATTATCTGGACCCCCATAGACGAGGTGTAGCGGGACAGGGTGTTAACCCGGTGGATGTATCAATTCTTGTGGAGAAAGTGCAGAAACTATGCGAATAGCTATATCCACGGTCGAGGATGGTTGGAAAGGTCATCGCTAGAAGAATCCAAGTGATGGTTGTTGGAAAGATAAAAGGATGTGTTGTGGTCATGGAATGACTTGAGATTGAGGTTTTGTTTTGACCATGGATGGTCGGAGATGTTTTAAAAGGGTTTTTCTCCAAAAAGGATTTTCCAAAAAGTTTTTAACAAGGATACAGAGATGTCCAGCTTTTAAAAAGGAGTCATAGTTTCAAAATTCCTTTTCAAAAAAGATATAGATATGTCATATCTATAAGGGAAACTAGGCTTTTCAAAACAACCATGGTTAGAGCTATCTCGCTACAACCAAACTGCATTATCTTGTTTACCTTATCTAGCTGGTTTGCGAGTACATTCAAAAGTACTCACTAGCGTTGTCGCTGGCTATTTACTTGGCTAGTAACATGAAGGGTGAAGGATATGCTAACGTCTATGCGGGCTAGGCCGCCTCCCAAGTCAGCTGCCTGTAGGGTTAAGGCATGACTTGGGCTCTGCGATTGATCAAGTTCCACGACTGATGATGGACGTAGCCATAATGGCATCAATGTAGTCTTGTTCTCGTTGTGAAATGAATGTTGCAATGATACTTGTAGATTATGTTCCATGGCTCACTGATCATGGGAACGTGGATATATGCATAACAGGGATTCTCGAACTACCGCTCCGGGGGGCCACAAGATTATCAAGAGCGGCGTCCCAACTGAAAGGGATTCAAAGTGGTCCATCTCACAGCTTGTGCAAAGGCTCTGTTAGAGCATTACAAGGTTGATTGTAGCCACACTTAGGTGTACAATCACCTCAGGAAGTGGAGGCTGAGGTGGCTAAACGTTAGCAGGCTGAGGGATCTTAGCAGTGCTAAATGGTGTGAAGACACCAAGACCATCATCTTGGAGAGTGACCACTACCTTGGGCACATCACGGTACAAAGCACACTAACTTGTATTTTTAGGGGCACCATTAACGGTGATTTAGAACTAACACATTATTGCAATAGTAGGATCATCCCAAGGACGCCGAGTTCCTGAACGTGCACATCCCCAACTATTCGGAGATGCAGACCATCTTCTCCTACGTCCTGGCCTCCAACAAGTTTGCCATGGGCTCAACTCAGCCCCTCGGAACACCTCCAAGAACCCCAGCACCTACATCTGCTGATGATCGTGACACCTAGGAGTCAGACACGGTGATCCTCGATGGCCCTGACAAGCTAGCCGATGACTACCCTAACAAGCCAGCTTCTGCAAGGAAGAGGAAGCGGGGTGCCCTTGCCGACGACGAGCGCGTGGCCTTCACCAGCATGACCTCCACTGTTAGGGATGTCGCTCAAGCCATCAGGGACAACAAGCCAACTGGCATGCACCCAGACCTCTACAAGGTCGTGATGGACATGGTTGGCTTCACCAAGGAGTCACTCATGGCGACTCTTAGCCACCTCGTCGACAACAAGGCCCAGGGTACAAGCTTTGTTGCCATGGTCGAACCACATATGGTGTTGTGGCTGAGGACCTACCTCGGTAAGTACTACAACAAGGAGTAGATATTGGCTTCACCAAGGAGGTAGGGTGGGGATGCGTGTTGGTGATGACGACAATGATGATGAATATGTTGATCTGGATGTATATTTTGATGATAGCTAGGTCTTACAAACTTCTCATGGATTGTAATGATGAGGTGGTATATACTAAGCCCCTATACAATTGCGAACTTCTGGTAGTACGACGCCCATTTTTGATGTGGTGGTAGGCTAACACCATAGTGGTAGGATGAACTTGTGATCCCCTTTTGGCTAATGATTATGCACGCACCCCTTAGTTTATGATTTGTTGTGAAGTTCTAATTAGCTGTTATGTGGTGGTTCCTGACTTGTTCTTTCCGTTTCATCCAAGTTCTATGTGGTGTACAGAGGAAGACGTCCAGGTGTGTATGATTAATGGAGGATCTGCCAAGAGTAGGTCAAATGAATTCTTGAACAACAGCTACAAAGGATATCACACTATAGATGAGGCACAAATTTCTTGGTTGGTCAAGCAATGGCTGTTCAACCTGTGCCAATGCTCCAAGATATGCCTGTAGCTGAAAATCAAGACCGAGATACGAACCTCAACCTCAAGTTCATCATCGCCATCCTTCTTGCGGTGATCGTGAAGCTCGTTTTGTTCAGATGTCTTGCTAGTCTACCATCGATTGTAATATGCAATGACATGGTAAGCTTACCATTTATGAATCATGGTAACCATATACACCCTCATATGGACAACCAAACATCAATGATTGTCACCAGTGGAGCCAAAAAGAGGTGTGTGCAAACTAACTAACAAATTGGGGAGATTTAGCCATCCCATGCAACCGGTGAAAAATCCGGCCACAACGAGATGAAAATTCACCACTAGCAACCAAACGCGCCCTTAAGGATAAGGAGCTGGGCACTGTCTTGCAGAATTTGTTTTGTCTTTTATCAGATGCAGCAATCTTTACATTACCTGTTCCCTGAATAGAGCATGGGACAGCAGGTAGCAGAGCACTATTCCTCGGTCTTCCTGCTAAAACTGCATACTAGTCATTTCGTCCTCTTGTAAAAAACAATTCAGAAAATACTTTGCAGGATCAGATGCAGTGGAAATGCTCCTGTACAAAACTCCAGTTTGGCACCGCCTTCCCGGGCTTGTTTCTGTACCCAAAGCTTAGGCTAGCTTCAGCTAGCTCGTACGATAGCTGACGCGGGCAAAGCTTTGCTTGTTTTTGGTTGCATCACCTCAGGCAGGCAAGAACAACAACGGTGGTCACCCGTTTTCATTTCAGTTTTTGCTGCTGCGAGCTGCGTGCTGCTCGTCATCAGCCTGACCTCTTGCCCGCGCATCCGGTGCATCCCAGCGGGTCAGCCAGTGAGGCTGATGCACCACGATTCCGAGGGATTCAGAGGGCACCACGATGAGGCAAAGCCACACGACAGGCCGATATGTCCTCTGCAATTGTAGAGAAGCCACTCGCTTGATTCCTGACAGCCTCGCGCTTGCATGTTTTCAGCAGGCACAGCTCAGCAAACCGAAAAGGAGTTCCCTGATGATTATGAGTTGAGAACAAAAACCGCCTTTGCAAAGCGAGGAACTGAGACACTGAACAATCACAAGAAAGTGGCCTAAAACGAGGCAGCTTGTTTGTGTCCACATAAATTCTCCTTGAATAGTATTGCCTGTAGGACAGCACAAGAAAATGTAACACCTGGGAATGCTATTCTTTTACCACTCTTGCTTCGGTACCCTCCAGGGAATCGTTCAGGGAATAACTGGTTTTTCGCTGGTTACGTGTTTGTTCCAGATCGGGTCAGTTTGTTTTAATCCGTATGCGCGATCCCATATGCGCACTTTGCTGAGTAAAATACGGAGACCGAACAGTCAGTCCACATGAAGGAACCTTCGGCCCCGTCGCCTCCATCCCCATCCTCTTTCTCGCCCAAATCTTCTCCGGTCTACTGCGGATACACGAGAGGAGGCCACCTCTTGTTCTCTTTCCGTCTGTGTCTTAGAGTTTGTCCAGGAGATGCGGTTCGATCAAGATCAGAGGCGCACGATGCAGGTGGTATCGGCGACGATCGAGATGCAACGTGGAACGGCAGTACCTAAGGAGGTTAGATTGAGGTGTGGGGACTAGCAGGTAAGCTATCGACGGCGTCCGCAGACGGGATTGGATACAAGCGAGCGTAGCTGGACGCAAGAAGTACCCAGGTTCGGGGCCCTCGTGATGAGGTAAAGTCCCTACTCCTGCCGAGTCTGACTATCAGGGATACACGAACTACAAGTGCTCCTCGAGTTGTATTCTCTAGCTACTGCCTTAAATGCAATGAGACCAACCCTTTCTACTGAGGCCTTGCCTCTCCTTATATAGGCAGAGAGACAACGGTCTCATTGGCCAATCCGACTGGCTGGCCCCACATGCGGGTCCCAGCCGGCTGGTCATCTACAGTGTCCGGCATAGTATGTCTCATCGGAGTATGAGCGGTATGGCTGTCGTAGGCACAGTGGACGCCGTGCGAGCACATCATCGACGCCGGGCCATCGTTCTGCGTCATCCCCGCAAAGTCTTCGGTATGGCCGGGTGGTTGCCAGTCTTGTCATCGTACAGGGCGTACCGTCCACTGATAGCCACGTCGTCCTGTCTCACTGATTGGGTCCGGCTACGTCGCCGTAGCTGGCTACTCCTTGTTGATCCGACTACCGCACGGTAGCCGGCCTGTCTTGCCCTGTCCGGCTGTGCTTGGTCAGCCGGACGCGATCCGACTGCTTGGTTCTTGTCCGGTTGGGGTACCTGGGGATCATCCCCCTGACACTAACCTCCGAGCGCGTGTGGATTCCGCCCTTAGGCGAAATGTGCGCGCGCTCCCTCCTGCTTTTGAATTTGTGCCCGGCTGTGCTTGGCGGTTGCGCTACCCGTGACGTCAACGCTGTGACCGGCCACACGCGCACGCGCCATCATTGCCCTGCGGCGGGCAGCGTAACGTCCCGTCGCACGTCGCCTAGGGAAGCCACTGTCCGGCGCTTCGGTTCCTGCTCCGGGATCTTCTGCGCATCCTGCTTCGGCACACGGGATCTGGGCGGCGGTTGGGGTGAGGGCCGTCCGGATGCGCGCCACGTGGCCCCGTTGACGGTTGCTCTTCCGGCCCTTTAAAGGGACGCCGCGGGGGAGGCAGTTCCTTTCCTTCGCTCCCCCACTGCAGTTTCCTCTTCCCTCGCGTGCTCCTGCTTCTGCGCCCTTGCCTTCTGCGTCGTAGCCCGCTGCGCCGCCCGCTCGTCGTCGTCGTCGCTACGGGCCACCGCCACTCTTCCGCCGCCGCTCCCCACTGTCAGCCGGAGATGGCCGGTGACCGCGGGGCTTGCTGCGGCTCCTCTGTCACGGAGGACCACATCGCGAAGTACCGCGCCACCCATATTCTCTCGCCGTCGGAAGAGGTGGCGGTACGGTTGGCGCCGGCGGGGGAGGTGTCGCTGCACCCGGTGGAGGGGGAGCGCGTCATCTTCCTCTCCCATCTGGCGCGTGGATTTGCCTTGCCGGTGCACCCGTTCTTCTTGACCTTCCTTGCCTTCTTCGACCTCCGCCTCCACCACCTCGGTGCCAACGCAATCGGGACGTTGGCGCATTTCATGGCGTTCTGCGAGAGCTACCTCGGGATCCAGCCGGATCTCGGGCTCTTCTGCCGGCTCTTCCAAGTCCGCCACGGTGCGACATGAAGGGCCGCTGGTAATGCAGCGGCGCCTCCATCTACTCCCGCTCCTAATCCGGCTACCCCAAGTTCTTGCTTCAGGACACGGTACGGCTGTGGCAGCAGTCGTACTTCTACGTCAAGAACGTCACCAACGTCGACTAGATCAATCTTCCGGCTTTCTAGGATGTCCTGTCCAGCCGGCAGAACTAGGAGCTGAAGATCCATGGTGACAAGTCGGAGACGGACGCGATGCTGCAGCGCATGTGCTCCCTCGTCACCTGCAGGCTAACCGGCCTGGACATCACCCTCAGCTAGATGTCCCGGCTAATGATGCCGATGCAGCAGCGGACGCACAAGATGTGCTACTACTTCGGTCGGCTGGACCCGACCCGGCTGTCGCGCCGCGATCCCCGCTACCACAACTTGAAGGAGTGGGTGTGGACGATCACCAAGGAGCGGCTGCCAGAGAACTGGAAGTTCAGTCTGGCGCCCTACAGCCGGGAGAACCGCGCGCCCTGGGTAAGTTCTTATAGCCGGAAACTTCATTTGTTCTTCCTGCGTTTTTCTTGTTCTGTTCGGCTGACTTCTTGTATTCGGCAGATCTTCGCTTGCATCCTTCGCGAGGAGGGTGAGGCTCCTCTTGAGGAGTTCACGCCTGACTTGCCCGAGCCACGCGCTCGGCGGTCCGGTGAGGAGTCGGACGGGGATGGCGATGCCTTTCCCAGCCGGAATGACGAGCCGCCGTCAATTTCACGCTGGAGGTTCATGAGAGGAGGAGGCCGCGCCGACCATCGATTCTGGCGACGCAGCGACTCGACTCCTGACGGACGGAAGAGCGGCTCCCAAGAGGAGCCGGTCCAAAGACTTCGCCGCCGAAGTCGCTTGGTCAAGAAGGCCGCCCCAGCCGGGTACGTCCCTTCTCCCCCTTTTCTTTCGGCATTTTCCACATGCTTATTTTTTCTTCCTTCCTGACTTTGGTTTATTTGCCTTTGCCTTCTCCTCCTTCTTAGCACGTTGGTTTCTTTTGGAGCCACGAGCCCGGCTCGAGCTCCAACCGGGTCGCTGCCCCATGCTCCGACTGCATCAGCTAGCGTCCCCCTTCTTCCGAAGTGCCGCCTCCGTCTTCCCCTCGAGCTGAACCGGCTGCCCCGGCCGGATCGAGGGGTCCTCAACCGGAGGCGGAGTCCTCGCAGCCGGATGGATCTTCCGCGGGCGCTGGCGCCACGGCAAGGAGCTCGTGGTTGTCGGCGATTTATAACTCCGACGAGGAGCCGGAGGAGGAGGATGGATGGCGGCGCGCAAGGCGAGTCCTTGGCCATCAATAATATGGACGACGACGCTTCCTCCGCCGCCTCGCTGACGGACCTAGCCGCCACGCTCGAGCTGGCGGTGAAGGAGATCCGGCTGCTAGCCTGCGGGAACCGGTCCCTGGAGCAGAAGCTTGTCGCTACCAATGGGCCTTCCCAAAGTAAGTTAGCTTCATCCGCCCTTTTTTTTGATAGCCGGTTTTGTTGCAGCCATCCTCGTGTGCGCTCAGCGCAAAATCAATCGCTTGAAGAAAGCAAACGACCGGCTGAGCAAGTCCAACTCCACTCTGCGGTTGGAGAATAAGGATTGGCACGCGAAGGTAGACGGTCTGGAAGCCACCATCAAGGAGCGCGACGCCTCGCTCGCCAGCCGGACCAAAGCCTTCAACCTTCTCGAGGCCCAGAACAAGGACCAAGAGAAGGAGATTAAACGGCTGGCGACAAAGGAGAAGGCTCTGGTGGAGGAGCTGATGTAGGTCGGCCACACAGCTAAGGGTAAGTTCCCTTTTTCCGCCTTCTTTTCTTTCCGGATCCGGTAGCCGGATCTGACTCTTTTTCTGATAGCTTTTTTATCCCGGCATAGACCTGCTGGCCTACAACCGGCTGCAGGAGAACTGGCCGGGAGCGCAGCCGACGACTCAGGAGCTTGTCGTCCTGCTTGGCGAAGAGGCTGCCAAGCTTCGCCAAGCGGCACAGGACGTCTTCTCCTTCGTGTGGCCGGAGGCTCCGGTTCCGGAGACGATGGCTCAGCTGGCTGCGAAGGTGGGGGAGGTGCCGGCTGCGGTGGACCGGCTGCGGGACCTGGCGGCGCGAGCTGGAGCGGAGATGGCTCTGGCCCTCATGCTCTCCTGGTACAAGGACGCCCGTGTCGAGAAGATTGACAGAGGCTTCCGTGCCGGCACCGACCTTGCCGCCATCCGCCAAGCCCATCCGGAGATCCGCGGGTCTGCCATCAAGATTGCTGACTACGTGGACCCCAACGAGGTGCTCACCGACTCGGAGTTCGTCGGTACTCCTGATGTGGAAGGCCCGATGCCGCCGAACGCGGGCGCCGGAACCGGATCGAGCTCCGCGCCTCCTCCTCCGCCTGAAGCTTCTGCTGGTCAAGGTTCTCCTTACGGTAAGGGCCCTGCCTCTTAGTCACCGCCCCGGGATGCCGGGTGTATTTGTCTTGCTTTTGTTATGTGTGAAACTTGCCTGTCTGTACCGGCTATCTCTGATGCCGGGTAACCTATGGGGGCTTCGCCTCCTTTTTGTTTGTTAATATTGAACTCTTGAGTTTCCTTTAACTTGTGCGTCTTGAATTTTCTTTCAATATTTCGCCGGCTAACTTCGGCCAGCTAACTTCGTCTGGCTACACACCTTTAGCCGGAGGAACTACACCTCCAGTGGGGGCGCGCTAGCGCACCCACTAGGTGTAGCCCCCGAGATTTATAGTAGCTGGCGTAGCCAGGTGCTTCGAATCTTCCTTATTTTTCCCAAGTCTTCTAACTTTATCTGACTAGACTCGTCCTAGTCGTCTGCTTTCGCCGGCTGAATGCCTTCAGACGGGGGAACTAACATTCCAGTGGGGGCGAGCGAGCGCACCCACTGGGTGTGGTCCCCGAGATTCGGAGTAGCTGGCGTAGCCAGGTGCTTCGAATCTTCCTTGTCTTCTCTTGCTCCTGCCCTTGCCCTCACCTGGGCTCCGAACGACCGGCTAAACGCCCTTAGCCGGTCAGGAACTATAAGATTCCACTGGGGGCGCGCGAGCACACCCAGTAGGTGTAACCCCCGAGATTCGGAGCGCTTGATGAAGGCAAGGACTTCGAATCTTCTTCCCTTTTCCTGAATTCTGACTCGAATTAGTCAGGCAAGAATATACATATACATACACATACATCCTCACAGGTTAATAGGTTAGTCTGTCAAATTGTAGCCGGAAAACTGCTTGTTTTCTCGAAAACTGGCTTGTGCCTCTCCAGACACTTGGTCGCTTTCCCGTGTGCTCTACTGTTTTTGATGCGTCCTTGCCGGGCAGCCGGGTTGCGGTCTGCAGCCGGAATTGAAGGGAGCTGACAGTACATTGCGCACGGTACTAACGGCTTAGTAGCCGGATTGCTTCGAGCTAGTTGCAAGACCGGAACGCCTGATGTCGCTGCCTCTCTCCCTGTTTTTCGTGTGGGATGCCTCGGGCTTTTGCTCTTGCTAGCCGGACAGTCGGGTTGCGGTCTGTAGCTGAGACGAAGAGTGGGCCTCTGACATCATCGCACACTACTCGGTCGGTTTGTTGACTTAGCAGGCCGGGCCAGCCGGCAAGCCCCCGGGTAGGGGTTGCCGGAGCCGGAAAATTAGAACCGGAAAAGCAGATGCGAAAACACATTTCTAGCAAGGAGCCCCCGAGATTATCGTAGGGATCCGCATTTTCATTCATGGGGTGTTCGGGATACATACACTGCCTTGAGACTACGTGTAAAACAGGCGCAGCAGGGCCGCGTTCCAGGGACGCTCGGTCTCCTCGTCTGACTTGTCCATCTTGTTCTTGCGTAGCTGCTGCGCGTCGATGAGGTAGTAGGAGTCGTTGGGCAGCGCCCGACTGATGATGAAGGGGCCCTCCCAGGGTGGCGATAACTTGTGCATGCCCTTCGTGTCTTGCACCAGCCGGAGAACCAGGTCGCCCTCGCGAAACGCGACTGGGCGGATCCGGCTTGATGGTAGCGATGTAGTCAGCCGGTATTGTGGTCGACCTGGACAGAGCCAGCTCACGGGCCTCCTCCAGGAGGTCCACTCCGTCTTCCCGTGCCTCCTGGTTGGCCTTTTCGTTGTATAGGAGGTTGCGCGGTGAGTCGAATTTGATGTCCGCGGAGAGGACGGCTTCCGATCCGTAGACCAGGAAGAACGGTGTGTAGACGGTTGATCTATTCGGCATGGTGCGGAGGCTCCACAACACAGCCGGAAGCTCCTCGATCCAGCATCCGGGGGACCGCACCAATGGCTCCACGAGACGTGGCTTGATGCCGGCTAGCACCAAGCCGTTTGCCCTTTCCACTTGCCCGTTGGACCGCGGGTGCGCGACGGAAGCGAGGTCCAACCGGATGCCCTTGTTGATGCAGAACCGGGCGAAGGCCCCCTTGGCGAAGTTCGTGCCGTTGTCGGTGATGATGTTGTTGGTGTATCCGAATCGGTTGATGATGTCGGTGAAGAAGGTGACGACTGTCGCCCCATCCAGCTTCCGGATGGGCTTAGCCTCGATCCACTTCGTGAACTTGTCCACCGCTACCAGCAGATGGGTCATACCCGCGCGCGCCCGCTTGAAGGGACCGACCATGTCGATGCCCCAAACCACGAAGGGCCAGGTGATCGGTATGGTCTTGAGTACCGAAGTTGGCATGTGCCTGAGCTGCCCGAAGCGCTGGAATCCATTGCACGCGCGGACTAGCTGCTCAGTGTCCTTGAGGGCGGTGGGCCAATAGAAACCATGGCGGAACACCTTGGCGACTATCGCCCTTGACGAAGCGTGATGCCCGCACTCGCCCTGGTGGATGTCCTTGAGTAGCCGGTAGCCCGTGTCTACGTCGACACATCTCTGGAAAATGCCGGATACGCTGCGCTTGTAAAGCTCGCTGAGAAGGGTTTAACTCGTCAATGCCCATTGTTATGGACTTGGGTTTTGGAGAAGGAGGGAGCGCTGGAGACATCTATCGGCTAGCAAACAAGCACACAAGGGACAAAGGATTTACCCAGGTTCAGGCCTCGTAGAGGTCCCTACTCCTGCTTGTCTGCTCGTGGAATTATCGAAGGAGTCGAAAGTTACAACGGTGCGCAGATGCAATCTGGCGAGGGTTTGTGGAAGCTAGGGTTGCGTGTGTCCTCCTCGCCGCCCCCTCCTAGCCCTTATATAGATAGGCTAGGTCTCGGGTAGCAGGTCGAGTCGGTTACAAGTTAGGGTTTTCCCCTTCAAACTTTCTATCTTTAGCTTCTTCTTGTCCTTCAAGCAATCGAGAGTCTACAGGTTACTCGAGTCCTTTCATCTGGGCCTTGGCGACACCGTGGGCCTGTACATATTTGGACCGTATATACCAAGCTCGAGTACCTGTAGGGTATACCCATGTCAGTAGCCCCCGAGTGTCCAGTGGAATCGCAGATTCGACTGGGGACTTTTGAAGCCTTCGAATGCCTAAATGAGTTTTGATTGCTTTTATTCGTGTCATAGGGATTGTTGATATACGTGCCTGATATAACCGAAGTATCGGTATCAGTTAACCACCTTAGGGTGAAACAACGCAATCTACTCAAATTCGAGTCCCCGGACTCGAATCCGGAAAAGTGCTGGTGTAATTCGACTCAGGCCGCGGAGGTCTTACAGGAGTCGAATTCCAGTTATATGGGTGTGAGCACTTGACGCGTCCGTCAAGGCATGTTCGTCGTGCCTGTAGGCACGGATATGTTTCTGGTAGTGCGCAGTTAAATGCGTTGACATGCCTTATTCAGGTCTTACCTTCACGCCGTAGGCGCGGCATCCGAATTTTATCATCGCGGAGACGACTCGGGTGACCCAGGAGACGCAGTCTCTTTGTAGGGGGGAAATTATGAGGCGGTGTCGCCATGAGTTTCGAGTGTGGATGTTATCAACACACAGCTTTTTGTACAAATAATCATAGGGTGCGTGACCAGCGCTCCCTATGGGAGTAGCTCCCGAGTGCCTGGTTGAGTCGAAGACTCAGGCAGGGACTAAAGAACTTTTATGCATCGCCGTCTTTTGCTTGCTTGTTTCAGCCGATGACTCGTGCAGTACTAAAACACTTTTACATCACTGTCGTCTTTTGCCTGCTTGTTTCAGTCGAATTTGTTTTCGGCGCTCCCTATGGGAGTAACCCATGTCCATAATCGAACTGTGTGTTTTGAGTGGTTGGGTTTGCTTTTATGATTGTCCATGTTCCTGCAACAAGAAAAAGAAAAGTCGTAGGGTGCGCGGCGGTAATTTCCCATCTGCGCTCTTTCTTCCTTGCTGCCATCGCCATTGCTGCTGCTTTTCTGCTTTCCCCTGCGCCCATCTTCTCCACGACGCTGGACCAGCTCCGTTCGTTCTCGAGCTACTTCCTTCGCTCACATCACCGCCGCGCAATGGGGAAGAAGAAGGGAGGTGCTGCCGCTGATTCCGCGGCCACCGTTGCTGCGGCGAAGAAGAAAGGTGGCTCCACCGCGGGCACCAGACCGGCCACGCGGAAGAAGAAGGTCGCGGCACCACAGGACCAATGGCGCATGGCGCCCCTCTATCATCAAGGCATCGGATCTCCGTCTTCTTCGCCAAGATGGAGTTATCTCTGTGGCAGTCGCCGATGCACGCGTCCCCAGCGGTGAGACCATTCCTGCTCCTCCCGCTGGTTTTCGAGTGATGTTTCTTGCATTCATCATTCGCGGTCTTTCCTTGCCTCTTCACCCCTTTCTTAGGGGTCTTCTTTGTTTCTATGGGCTCCAGCTCCATCAGCTGTCCCCAAATTCGCTCCTCCACATCACTTGTTTCATCACTCATGAGTGCTGGCTCGAATCAAGCCACACTTTGGTCTTTTCAAGCGCATCTTTAAATTGAAGGCCACCATCCGGCTCTTTAGTTTATGACGTAGGTGGTTGCGGAATCCACGTCGACCCATCCGCCACCTACTTCGACATCAAGCTTACCAAGTCCGTCCAGGGATGGAGGGACAAATGGTTCTATGTTTGCGACCAGAAGGCCAAGGACGAGCACTTTGGACTCACGCCTTTCGATCAAGAAGATGCGTTCTTGGAAGAACGTGATCATGCCTTCCGAACTCGCGGAGACAGACGTGCTATATCAGCGTGTCTGCGACCTTGAGAGTCGCATAGGCGCAGAAGAGGGAGGTTGCGCCCTTGTCAGGACTTGGCTGCATCGTCGCGTCCAGCCTCTCCAGGCCAGGGTCCATCCCATGTTTCAATGGGGTGGCGCTGATGATGCCACTCGCGTGTCTACTGATGGCATGTCCGCGAGTGAGGTAGATAAGAGGGTGCGACTGGTCACGAAGTACACCCTCAAGGATGTGCTTCCGTACGAGCCAGTCGTTCCTCCTTTTGATGCTTCGAATCCTCCTCCTGAGGTACAGTTGTGCTACGTAGTAGCTTATTTTCTCGATTGCGTTTTCTCTTGCTTACCTGTTATGTTTGCTGATCTTTACTGTTTGTATGCAGGAGTGGGCGGTGTCGCCTTGTATGCCTCCCCTCCCTGAGGGGATTATTCCTCGTGAAGCTTTGGAAGAGGACGAGTCTGAGTCGACTGTCCCTTCTGATGTGGAAGAGGAAGCCCCCGAGTCCGAGAGCCCGGATACTGCAGCGCTCACAGAAGGGATTCCGACGCGTCGACTCCTTCAACTCCAAGAGGCGCGGTTGTTGGCACGGAGTCGCCAATTCTAGCTATTCCTGTGAGGGCTATGGCACCGTCTTCTCGCAAGAAGATGCGATTGCCCAAGGAGTCTTCGTCAGAATCGACGGCTGCCAAGTTTGATCTTGACAACTTTAACTGGTAAGTTTGCTGGGTTATTCATTCTTTTCTGTTTTCTTCTTGTTGGTTTTTGCCCTGGAGTTTTCCTTTTTCTCAATGTGGATTTTGTCTTGCAGTCAAGAGGCGTCGTCATCTTCTGGCGACGTCGAATTTTTGAAGGAATCGGGAGTCGTGACTTCAAGGGCCAAGGTAGAGGTCGAGCGTGCTCCTTCTCCGGCGTTGGCCCACTCCGGGCACAATTCTTCGAGCTCTCCTCACGTAGGGGAGCATCGAGTATTTGCTCGGATGACGGTTCAACAAGCTTCTTCGGAGTCGCTGGAGGACCATGTAAGTATAGTTCTCCTTCTTTTTAATGTGGTAGTCAACGCCTTCTGCTGCCCTCTGTTGACTCCTTGTTTTGTGCGACAGCTCCTTGTAAAGGAAGCCACGTAGGTGGCGGAGCAGGTGATGGCGATGGGTCGCCAGCATGCGATGCTGGAGACGCGCCACCGCGTGGTCGAGAGTGAGTGTTCTATACTTATTCTTTTCGTCTTCTCTCTGTTTTGGTATAATCGACTAACAGCCAATTATTGACTGCCATGTAGCCGAGCATAACGCTTTACTACGCAATGTCGCCACGTTGGAGAAGACACTAGCCGCAGTTGTGAAGGGGCGCGACGAGGCAATCGCGGCTCGTGATGATGCCCAGAAGCGCGAAGAGGATCTGCGCGCCTCCTTTGGGGCCAGGGAGAAGTTGTTCAAAGAGCAAGTGTTCTCAGTCGCCAAGGCCCTCTCAGGTACCTTTACTGGTAGATATTTTATTGATGTTCTTCTCTGCATCTGTAGTGCCGGTGGCACTAGAAGTTTGATCCATGTGTGTATTTTGGTGTAGATGCTGGCGGCTTGAGTTTTGATCCATAAACCCTTTATCGCGATGACGCTCTGGCGGGCGCGGTATCTGCGGTCGAGGATCGTAGCGCCACTGTCCAAAATACGTTGTCCAAGGCCAAGGCCACCCTAAGTCGCCTCCGGGAGGAGTTGATGCCGAAGGCGGAGCTGGTCGACAATGTGGAAGAGCTGGTGGAGTCGCTCTCTAGGGGTGTGCCTGCCACGTACAAGAACTCCCTCCGCGCAGCTGGCGCGACCATGTCGCTTGCCATGGTGCAAGCCCACGGAGTCGAAGTAGATCCTTCCGCGGTGTCGAAGACGATGCCTGTTGGCGCGGATGGTCAGCAGGTAGTATTCGCTCCCTTTGCGACTGCATGTGCCAAATATGGCCATTCCTTGATAAACAGTGTTGCCAAGTATTCGGAGGAGCTCAATCGTGCAAAGAAGGCGGTGAAAACTTCGGCCTCAGGGGCCGGCAGAAAGTCGGTGGCATCTGATACTGCCACGGACTTGATGAAGCCCCCGAGGTCATCGAAGTCGAAGAAGCCAGCTGCTTTGTAGTTAGTTTCTTGTAATAGTTGATGAATTGCGCTTTTGATTGGAGAACATGCCTGTTGGCGAATGTGTTTGAGGATACTTTTATGCTGATCCTGAATGCATCTGTTACTTTTGACTTTTGAGTTGGTCGCCTTATTTGCCTCTGGCTTGATTTTTGGTAGGGTACATCAAGTGGTACTGTGGGGAGAACCCCGGACTCGCCATCTCTTGAGGATACAATGGCACCACCACGCTCCAGGGTAGAGGAGTTGTCCTTGCTTTCGCGACTTCGTGATCGCATTAAGCAACTGGAGCGTGAGTTGCCCGTGATCCGCGGTAGCGCGGACGTGTAGAAATCAAAGGCTGAAAAAGCCGCCACCGAAAGCAATATCTCGCGAGGTGACGCACCGGGCGCCGCTTTAAGTGTTAGTTTGCTCATCCTCATCTTTTCCTTTGTAGTTAATCGCAATGGTACGTTGTACTCATGCTGTTGATGCTGCTTCGTGTAGTTCTTAGCGCACGCCATCCGCAGGAGGAGAGGGATAGGATTGCCATCCGCCTTCATGATCTCACCCAGGAGAAACTTCAGGAGAGTGGATACTTTTGGGTAGATCATGATCGCGACCTGTCGTTGGCGACCCGCAGATCGCTACCATGAAAGTGCCGCTCTTCTCAAGAAGTCGCAGTCGTGTTTGAAGAACATCTATCGGGCGATGTTCCCTGGATGATACTCCATCAAGCCGCTCTCTCGACCAAATTTCAAGATATGTCCGCGGTTCGCGAGTGCGTGAGGCAGCAGTTGGTGGCTGGTGCCAAGGCTGCCCTCTCCATGGTGCGTTTGCACAGGCCTGACGTGGATGTCGCCGCCATTGCCTCTGGGCCACCGGTGCCACCAGCAGGATCTTCCTAGAACATGGTGCCGCACTATCAGGCGGTGGACCGTCTAGCCGAGGAGGTCGTCGACTTCTTCGAGGAACAGACTAATGTTCTTCTGTTGCAAGGGTAGCCAAATATGTATCCTGCACATAAGTTTACTAGTGTTGTAAAGCTCATATACATTTGTAGATAATATACTGTTGAATGTGTACAAATAGCTTTAAGCGGGGGGTGTGTTGCACTTATGCGAGTCCTTTTCGTTAGCCTGGCCATCTTTGTATCGTTCCCTTGTCAACTGGGTCAAAAGGCAGCTGGGTTGAGTTTGTGTTAAGGGGTTCGATTGATGTGCCAGCTACTCAGGATGTCACGTTATTGTTCGAAGAACATATGTGTATAGGGTGGCGTAGCCCCCGAGTATGAAAATTGACAAAGTAAAGGAGAAGACGGAGTTTTTGGGCACTTAGCTTTTATTTATTCGAAGAACAGTGCAAAGTACAATGTGCGGCTAAGTAGCCTTGGCTGAGTAGCCTTATTTGCGATGTAAAAAGTAAAACTACTAGGGGTAGAAGCGTCGCAGTTGTGCAACGTTCCAAGGGTTGGAGTATGCGACTCCTGTCTCTAGATCTTTAAGGCGATAGGCGCCCCCTGGGATTACTTTTGTAATCATGTATGGTCCTTCCCAAGGGGACTCGAGCTTGAGATGCCCTTGCTGCTTCAGTCGCAGGACCAAGTCACCTTCGACGAAGGATCTGGGGCAAAGCCTTCTGCTATGGTAGTTGCGCAGGTTCTGCTGGAAGATCGTGGATCTTTCTGCAACGATTTCTCTTGCTTCGTCAAGGAGGTCGACGGAGTCTTCGAGTGCGAGGGATGACTCCTGCTCGATGTAGGCGGCTACGCGTGGCGCTTTGTACCGTACCTCGACGGGTAGTACTGCCTCTGCTCCGTGTACCATAAAGAATGGCGTATAGCCGGTGGCGCTGTTTGGAGTTGTACGCAGGCTCCAGAGTACGGATTGCGCCGTCGGCCAGCAGCCCGCGGCTTGTTCGAGTGGTCGGAGGAGTCGCTTGATGCCGCCGCAGACGAGCCTGCTTGCCTTTTTCCACCGACCGTTGGTCTGTGGGTGTGCTATCGAGGCGTAGCTGATGTTGATCCCTGTGTTCTCAGAATTCTTGGAACTCCTTGGATGTGAAGTTCGTTCCGTTGTCGGTGATGATGCTGTGCGGCACGCCGAAGCGGTAGATGATGGACTCGAAGAACTTGACTGCGCTGTGCCCTGATTGCTTGGTCACCGGCATGGCCTCAATCCACTTGGTGAATTTGTCCACTGCGACCAAGAGGTAGACGTAGCCTCCTTGCGAGGACCTTGGAAGTTTTCCAACCATGTCGAGTCCCCACTGGGCGAAGGGCCAGGCCAATGGAATAGGCCGTAGTTTTGCGCCTGGTGTGTGTGGCTTCTCCGCGAATCGTTGGCAAGCATTGCATTTTTGGACAATGTCCTTGGCATCGCGCATGGCCGTGGGCTAGTAAAATCCAGCTCGTAGAGCTTTGGCGACGAGGGCGCGACTGTCTGCGTGGTGCCCGCAGGTCCCTTCATGGATGTCGAGGAGAATTGCTCTTCCATCAGCCATGGAGACACATCACTGTAGCACTCATGTGATGCTGTGTTTGTATAGTTCGTCGTTGATAACGGCGAATGCCTTGGAGCGCGCATGTGCCGCAAGGCCCGCCGGATCGCTCGGTAGGCGCCATCGAGGAGGTACATAATGTACGGCTGCGTCCAGGATTGTTCGATCATCATGACGCTCATTGACCCTTCGAGTCCTGTGTCTAGCTCCAAGTCGTCGAGTGCCATTGGCTCATTGGGTGGCGTAGCCCTCGAGTCCATTGCTGCGCTTGTTTTCTTCTCTGCGACCTTTGGCTTGACGGAGTGTTCACAGATGCGCTCAAGAAATACACCAGGTGGTATGGGGGCGCAGGTAGAGCCTATGTTTGCGATTGCATCCGCCTCCTCGTTGCTTTCACGACCTACGTGTCACAGCTCGCAACCATCAAAGTCCCCTTCGAGTGTATCGTAGAGGTCGCGGTACGCGATCATGTTGTCGTTCAGTGCGTCGCACTCGTGCATTGTTTGGTTGACGACCAGCTTGGAGTCGCCGTATATGATGAGCCTTTTTGCGCCGCAGGCTTTTTCCATCCTCATCCCGTGCAATAGGGCCTCGTATTCAGCTTCGTTGTTTGAGGCTGTGAACTGCATTCGCAGGATGTATTTCAGCTTGTCTCCTTGAGGTGATGTCAGTATGACACCTGCTCCTGCTCCATCTTTCCGTTTGGATCCATCGAAGTGCATGGTCCAGAGGTAGGACATATCTGTCTTGTCTGGGAGTTGATTTTCCATCCAAATGCACGAGGAAGTCAGGGAGAATTTGTGACTTGATTGCGTTGCGCTTTTCGTATGTGATGTCTCGTGGAGATAGTTCGATTCCCCAAAGCGCGACTCGTCCCGTGGCGAGGATATGTCCCAATGGGGCGTCGTTGACTACCACGATTGGGTGTTCCTGGAAGTAATGGCGCAGTCGCCGGGCGGTCATGAAGACGCCGTACGCCAGCTTCTGGTAGTGCGGGTACCACTGTTTTGTTGGCGTGAGGACCTCGCTGAGGTAGTATACCGGGCGTTGTACGCCATGGACCTTGTTTTCCTCTGCCCGTTTGACGACGAGCACTGTACTAACCACTTGGTTGGTAGCGGAGATGTACAGCAATAGTGGTTCCCTTTCCCGTGGAGTCACCAATACTGGCGATGTGGATAACAGGCGCTTGAGATCTTCGAATGCTTCTTGTGCTTCATTGGTCCACTCGAATTTATCAGCTTTGCGGAGGAGTTGATAAAAGGGCAGTGCCTTTTCACCTATTCGACTGATGAATCGACTGAGGGCCATGATTCGTCCGGCTAGTTGCTGGACGCCTCTTCTGTTCTTTGGCTTCTCCATGGCTAGTATGGCCTTTATCTTTTTCGGGTTTGCCTCAATCCCTCTCGCGGAGATGAGATACCCGAGCAGCTGCCCAGATGGTACGCCGAAGGCGCATTTGTCCGGATTGAGCTTGATCCGTAATGAGATTGGCGAATGTTTCGCGCAAGTCATCGATTAGAGAGGCTTCCTTTTTGGTTTTGATTACTATGTCGTCGACATAGACTTGGATGTTGTGACCCAGCTGCTCCTTGAGGCAAGCCTGCAGGCACCGTTGGTAGGTAGCTCCCGCGTTTTTTAGTCCAAAGGGCATTGTGTTGTAGCAGAACACACCGAAGGGCGTTGTAAACACGATCTTCTCCTGATCTTCCTCCTTCATTCGAATTTTGTTGTAGCCTGAGTAGGCATCAAGGAAGCAGAGGTGCTCGCATCCAGCAGTGGAGTCGATGATTTGGTCGATCCGTGGTAGCGGGAAGTGATCTTTTGGGCAGTGCTTGTTTAAAGAAGTGAAGTCCACGCACATCCGTAGGATATCCGTGTCCTTTTTTGGCACCAACATCAGACATGCAGCCAAGTGCTTTCCTTGATCTCGTATGAATTTGGCCTCGAGGAGTCTGTTGATCTCCATTCCGATCGCTTGCGCCGTGGCTCGCATACCGATTGTTTGCTTGACCGCCTTGCGTCGGGTTGATGTTGAGTGCGTGCTCGCGAATTTCGAACTCTGGCATGTCCGCAGGACAGTAAAAATTTCAGGCTCACGGAGGAATTGACGAGCACGAGTTCCTATGCGGGACTCAAGTTGTTGGCGATGAGGCCGCTTTGGCGGATCTCGATGGATGGACCTGCACCTTCTTTGTGTGCAGATGAGTCAAAGGAGAGGTCGTGAGCTTGGACTACTTCAGGGCGGCGATCGTTGTCGCTTCCTTCAATGCGTGAGCTCCTCCGCATGCCAAGGACCGAGATTCTTGAATTCCCTATCGCAATCGCCGACGCTTCAAAGCTCGTTGATCGTGATGACGCTGGGACTGGCATCTTCATCTGCAGTAGGCGCAGTGGGGTACCACCATGAACCCAGCGAACGCGACGCCGTCCGAGGATGTAGTGGTATTGTGAGGGCCACGACAACTTCAAAGTCGATGCGCGCCGCTGAAGTTCTTCGCGCGTCAATATGACGCCGAGGTTGATTTTTCCCGTGGGTATACGCCTTTCCCCGACGATGTCGTGGAACGTTGTGTCCGATGCCTCCAAGCAGGTTAGAGGATCCTCATTGCTCGCAAGGTACTCGCGAATATGAGGTTGATACCGCTCGCCATCCATGAAGACGCGACTCATGTCGAAGCTCCAATTTGTGCCTCGAGTACGAGGGGCAATGACCTGGGCGAGGTACTTGAGGCGGTGGTCGATTTGTCGAAGTAATGCACGACTCATTGCCACCGAGGTACTCGAGTGGTGGATGGTGGCGAAAAGGCCAAGTTGACTTGGCGAGTGATGGCCTTCTACACCCTATTGAGGGGCGCCTTTTGGATCATCATGGTACCCATGGCCCGTGGGTATGGTTCGCCCGTGGTGTTGGTCCGGTGCAGCTCCGCTCGGGGTGGCCTGTGTGGTGGTGGTGCGCCATGTGCCACGGCGCCTGGAGCGGCTCCGTAGCCTCTTTCGACTGCATTGCGGTTCATCCGAACCAATCCCTCATGTAGCTTGAGGAACTCGCGGCAGTCCTTGAGGAGGTGGTTGGACTTTCTCTTGACATCATGCTTGTCGATGTAGAAGTGTACCGTGCATGGCCCGGACAGTTTGTCCTCGATGGAGGTCGCGGGTGCTTCATCGCGAGTGCGGCGTTGCCACACTTGCGTGGTTTTCCTGGAGTCGCGGTGTCCGCCGCTGCGGTATCCGCTGTTGCGGTTATCGTCACGTCTATCGGCGTAGCCGGCTGCGACCATGTTGACGTCATCGCGATCATCGTAGACGCGCATGCAACGCTTACTCCGGCGGTCGCGTCTTCGTTCGAGTTCTGCCTCCTCGTCAGAGTGAACGCGATTCTTCACTGAATCTTCTCCATCAGCCCACTGATTCGTGATCTCCATCAGGTGGTCGATCGTCTGGGGCTTTGAGCAGCCTAGCTCCTCCCTGAGTTCCATGCGGCGGACACCACCGTTGAATGCATCAATCGCACGGTCTTCCGAGATGTTCTCCGCGGAGTTCTTGATGATGGACCACCTTTGGATGTAAGAGCGCAGCGATTCGCCAGATCTTTGCTGGCAGCATCTCAGTTCTTCGATTGAGGCGGGGCGTTTGTACGTGCCCTTAAAGTTGCGCACGAAGCTGTAGACCAGCTCATCCCAGCTGCGAATGGATCCGCGTGGGAGGTTATTGAGCCATGCCCGGGCGGCGCCTGCACCGTAGCCGCAAGCATTGCATGGCGATTGATCGCCTCCATGTAGCCTGACGGAGGAGATGTGATCCTCCAGCCAGATCTTGGGGTCCTGCAGACCGTCAAATTTCGGGTTCTCCGATGGGAGTTTGAACCCTTTAGGCATTCGTTTTTGCCTGATGGATCTGCTGAAGCATCTGGCGCCGTAGAGCTCCCCATCTTCTTCTTCCGAGTCAGTCGACCAAGCACGTCGTGCCCTTGACTTGTCGATCTTGTGCTACGACAGTTCATCGCGTGCATCGTAGTTGCGATCGTGTCGCCGTGAGCGGCGGCGCCGAGACAGGTCGTGACTGTCATCGCTGGACGAGGGCGAGGAGTAGCGCTTTGCTAATGCTTTGCCCTTTTTTGGGTATGGTACCGGTTCCTTGTCGAGGGCGGCCTCGATTAGCCCTAGGCCCGCGGTCGTAGATCGGTGCATGGCCATTCGGGGATCTCCAGCTGGTGGTTGGTTATTGAGAAGGTACATGGTGGCCGCTGTCACCGCAGCCTGTGGTGTCCTCGGAACCACGTTGCCTCTCGTGTCGACTGTCATAGAGCCGAAGTCGAGGACTTTCGCGGCGTCTATGCGTTCTTGTTCGGTGAGGTGAGCCATCCGCGATTGCCTTTTCCTGGCAAGGTGCTCATTGCCTCTTGAGGAAGATCCTCCGTAGGAGGAGAGCCCAGCGCGACAAAGGCTTGACTCGTCCGCCGCCTTTTTACGCGCCTCAAGTTGCACGATTGCTTGTTTTTGGTGCTTGAATTCCTCTTTTAGGAGCCAGTGGTAGCCCATTAGTAGCTCCTGCGGGGACCCGAAGGGTAGAGGTGCACCTCGTAGCGCTTCGCGACAGCGTTCCCACTCTTGCTCGTTGAGCCTGATCACGACGCGTTCGCCGGTTTGCTCGTTGATTATGCTAGGAGGTTCGACTGCTCCGCTGTTACCGTTACGCCGCTGCGGCGTTAAGCGGTCGGTGCGCTGCCGGTGTTACCACCGTTGCCGCGATTGGGTGGATCGGTGTCGTTGCCGGTGTTGCCACTGTTACCGCGGTTGGTGGAGGTGTCGCTTGCGTTGATGACGGCGCACGTGAAGTGATTTGGGAAGCTGTTGCTTCCACAACTTTCAGATTCGGAACCATAGGTGCCATCTTCAGTGGCCAGATCGCTTAGATCAGAGTCGCGACTGCTATCGCTGACCATGTTCCCAACTACCGCCGGAGCATTGAGCTCACTGAGGGTGCCGATCAACGGAGGGAACCATGATGCTGGGGCAATTGCCGGTGCCGTCGGCTGATCGGGCATGCGAAGCGTGCCCATCTGACCAACTTGGAAGCGGAAGCTCCCAATCACCAGGCTGATTCTGTCGCCCACGGACTCGAAGGCCGGGCGAGTAGCCGGCGTGTGGACGGTGAAGTCAAAGGCACCGAAAAGCTGGTGAATCTCCGCTGTTGCAGAGTTGTAGATTGCGTTTGATGGGGCCGAAGAAGCCGCAACATCAGCACTCCCAATTCCCACAGACGGCGCCAATTGACGAGGGTTTAACTCGTCAATGCCCATTGTTATGGACTTGGGTTTTGGAGAAGGAGGGAGCTGAGACATCTATCGGCTAGCAAACAAGCACACATGGGACAAAGGATTTACCCAGGTTCAGGCCTCGTAGAGGTCCCTACTCCTGCTTGTCTGCTCGTGGAATTATTGAGGGAGTCGAAAGTTACAACGGTGCGCAGATGCAATCTGGCGAGGGTTTGTGGAAGCTAGGGTTGCGTGTGTCCTCCTCGCCTCCCCCTCCTAGCCCTTATATAGATAGGCTAGGTCTCGGGTAGCAGGTCGAGTCGGTTACAAGTTAGGGTTTTCCCCTTCAAACTTTCTATCTTTAGCTTCTTCTTGTCCTTCAAGCAATCGAGAGTCCACAGGTTACTCGAGTCCTTTCATCTAGGCCTTGGCGACACCATGGGCCTGTACGTATTTGGACTGTATATACCAAGCTCGAGTACCTGTAGGGTATACCCATGTCACTCGCCGTTTATGATGGTGTACGTGTGCGCGCGGCGCCGGATTTGCCTGGCTTCCACCTCGTCATCCGGAAGTTCTCTGTTGGCGATGTAGCTCATGAAGGGCTATGCCCAGGATGGTACTTCTCGAATGACGAGGACGCTCCCGTCCTCCGGTTGACGGATGTCGGGGGGTCGTCCGGGTGGCGTACCAGGGACAGCAGCCCCCGAGCTGCTTGATGAATCGGTAGCCCCCGGGTCTTGCGAGCCAGAGGGCACTGCCTTGCCGGAATTGGTGCGGGTCTTCTTCTTCGCTGGCTCTGCCGGCTGCGCTTCTGCCGTTCCGCCAGCCGGACCGCTTCCTGCCTAGATGACGGAGTCCGATTCTGGTGACGGGTTGATGGACGGCTTGCGCAGGTGCTCCAAGGAGACCCCCGGTGGGATCGCCTGCCTGGTGGATCCGATCTTGGAGAGTGAATCAGTTGCCTCGTTGTTGACGTGAGGGACGTGGTGAAATTCGCACCCGTCGAAGGAGGCGTTGAGCTTCTGGATGTGGAACCGGTAGAGGGCCATGTTTGCATCTCTAGCGTCCCATTCTCCGGATACTTGCTGCACCATCAGATCCGAATCACCGAAGCACAGGATCCGGTTGACACCGATCTCCTTGGCTAGCCGGAGCCCGTGCGCCAGTGCCTCATATTCGGCTACGTTGTTGGAGGCCTTGAAGTGGATCTGCAGCACGTACTCCAGCCGGTCTCCCTTGGGCGAGGTGAGCACGATGCCGGCTCCCAAGCCCCCGAGCATCTTCGACCCGTCGAAGTGCATCTTCCAGTGGTCCGAATCCGGAACCGGTGGGAGATACTGGGTCTCAGCCCAGTCGACGAGGAAGTCCGCCAATGCCTGCGACTTGATCGTGAGCCGAGGCTCGTACTGGATGGAGTAGGTGGCGAGCTCGATGGCCCATTTGGCGACTCGGTCGGTGGCGTCTTTGTTGCTGATGATTTTCAAAAGGGGTACAGTGCATACGACCTTAATCGGATGCTCCTGGAAGTAGTGCTTGAGCTTCTTGCATGCTAGGTACACGCCGTAGCACATCTTCTGGTAGTGGGGGTAGTTCTACATGGAGAGGGAGAGAACCTCGCTGAGGTAGTAGACGGGCCTCTGAACCGGCTGAGCCTTGCCTTCCTCGGGGCGCTCCACCACCAGGACGACACTGACGACCCGGCTGATGGCTGCTATATAGAGCAACATCGGCTCCTTGCTAGCCGGCGTGGCTAGAACCGGTGTTGTGGATAGCATGCGCTTGAGGTCGTGAAATGCGGTGTCGGCTTGCGAAGTCCAGGAGAACTTGTCTGTCTTCTTCATCAGCTGGTACAACGGGAGTGCCTTCTCTCCCAGTCGGCTGACGAAACGATTGAGGGAGGCCAGACATCCGGTGAACTTCTGGACCCCAAGCAGGTTCCTGGGCGGCTGCATCCTCTCGATGGCCGCGATCTTCTCCGGATTCGCCTCGATACCTTGTTGTGATACGAGGAAACCGAGTAGCTGACCGGATGGTACTCCGAAGACGCACTTCTCCGGGTTCATCTTCATCTGGTACTGGTGGAGGTTGCCAAATGTTTCTCCCAGATCCTCGAGGAGGGTGCGCTTCTCCTTGGTATTGATGACCATGTCGTCCACATAAGCATGCACGTTTCAGCCTATCTGCGAGTGCAAGCACTTCTGCATGCAGCACTGGTAGGTAGCGCCTGCATTTTTTAGACCGAAAGGCATGGTTACGTAGCAGAAAACCCCGTAGGGGGTGATAAATGATGTCTTAATCTGATCAGCCGGGTTTAGCCGGATCTGATTGTCCCGGAATAGCAATCTAGAAAAGACAACAAATCACAGTCGAACGTGGAATCGATGACTTGATCGATACGGGGCAAGGCGAAGGGGTCTTTCGGGCACGCCTTGTTCAGGCTGGTGTAGTCGATACACATGTGCCAGGTCTTGTTCTTCTTTAGCACCAGGACTGGGTTCACCAACCAGTCCGGGTGGTACACTTCCATGATGAACCCGGCTGCAAGGAGCCGGGTGATCTCGTCACCGATTATCTTCCTCTTCTCCTCTACGAACCGGTGCAGAGGTTGCTTGACCGGCTTGGCATCCGGACGCACATGAAGTGAGTGCTCGGCGAACTCCCTCGGCACACCCGGCATGTCCTTGGGGGACCATGCAAAGATGTCCCGATTCTCATGGAGGAAGTCGACGAGCGTGCCTTCCTATTTGCTGTCCAAGCCGGTACCAATGGTGACGAACTTAGTTGGGTCGGAGGGGTCGAGCAGAATCCTCTTTGTCTCCTTTGCCGGCAGGAAATTTCCTTCTCCAGCTGGTTTGCTGCTAGCCGACATGTCCTGCTGGGCCATGGCCACGTTGTGCATGATCACACGCTTCTCCTCGGCTATGATGAGGGCCTCTGCCAGCTTGGAACCGGCTGAGGCGCACTCCATTGACTGCCTGAAGTAGCCGGCGATGGTGATCACGCCGCGGGGTCCCGGCATCTTCGTCTTGAGGTACGCATAGTGGGGGACGGCCATGAACTTGGCGAGGGCGAGGCGCCCGAGGAGAGCATGGTAGTAGCTCGTCAGGTTTACTACCTCGAACCAGATTGGTTCGCGGCGGAAGTTCTCGTCGGTCCCGAAGATGACGTCCAGCTGAATTTTCCCCAGTGGGGCGCAGGCTGGCCCCGTCAGTACGCCGTGGAACATTGTGGTAGTCGGGCGCAGGTCGCTTCCGCGAATGCCCAGCTTCTCCAGCGAGGACTAGTAGAGGAGGTTGAGGCTGCTGCCTCCGTCGATGAGGACGCGCGAGAATCGGCAGGTACGCACTTTGGAGACGATGAGGGGGTCGAGCACCATGGCGTAGCCCCCGGGGGTCGGCAGCTGCTCCGGCTGATCTGCACGGCTCCAGGTGATGGGGGTTTTCGACCAGTTCAGGTACTGGGGGACCAGAGAGACGATGGCATTAACCTCCTTGGAGCGTCGCATGCGGCTGTGCTTGTCGTCCTGCTCCGTCTCGAAGATGTGGTAGGCGGCGTGCGGCTATGGGTAGCCGTTGTTGTTGTTGCCGTCGTTGCCGCTGTTACCATCATTGCCGGCCCCCCTAGCCGATGGTGGAGGTCCACCAGGAGGGGGAGGGGGGAGACGAGGCTGGTTACCCTGGTCTTTTAACTAGCGGGTCCAGCTACAGTTCCGGGTGGTGTGCGTAGCCGGTTTGAAGGGACCGCTATGCCACTTGCACGGGCCGTCAAACATCTGGTCGAAGGTGAGCCGTGGCTTCTGCCTCCTTGCGTCATTAGCCGGTGCATCGGGCGCACCCTCCACAGCATTGACCTGCCGCGCGTGGTAGCGGGGCTTCTGTTGCCCGACTTGGCGGTCCCGGTGGAACTGGTTGTCATTGCCGTGGCGCCTGGAGGATCCGGCTTCGCCAGCCGGATTGCCTGGACGGTCGCGAGCCGGCTCCGTAGGAGTCGGGCGCCCGTCGGCATTTACTCAAAGGGGCTTCTTCATGGCGGCATCCGCCGTGGCGTACTGGTCCACAACCGTCATGAGCTCCGCCATGGTTTTTGGCTCGTCACATAGTAGCCGGTGGCGAAGCATGGTGCCTTCTCGGCAACCCTTGATGAAGAAGCCGATGGCTTGACTCTCCAGGATACCCTCACAGGTGTTGCGCAGCTCCGTCCACTTGGCGAGGTATTCGCGGTCGGTCTCGCAATCACCTTGGACGCACAAGGCCAGGTCGTGTGGGCGCCCCGGACGCTTGTACATGCCATTGAAGTTGCGGACGAATACTTTCTCGAAGTCTGGTCAGGCGTTGATGCTATTGGGCGCAAGGCTATTGAGCCACGTTCTTCCCGACTCGGTTAGCATGAGAGGAACGTAGCGCACGGCTGTGCGCTTGTTCCCATGGGCGATGCCGACTGCCGTAGCATAGTCGGTCAGCCAATATTTCGGTTTCATGCTGTCATTGTCGGGGTGTCCCAGGCGGAGAACTTGTCCGGAAACGGCTCGTTCCGGATGCGGGGTCCGAAACAAACCGGGCCGGTAGAATCTTCGTCCTCCGGACGCGCGCTTGAGCGAGGAGCTCGATGTGATCACGGGCATCCGGACAATCCGGGTTGGACGCTCCCACCTAGCCCGAGAGACGGGATCCGGCTGGTCTGGGCGCTCCGGTTGGTGGAGGGGGAGGTGGCGGGTTGCTGTTCACCGTCTCGCTCTGGCGCTGGCCTCGCTGCGAGCTGCGACGCCTGCTGTGGGCCTTAGCCGGCTGAGGGGAGGATGCCTGCTGGGTGTCGCGCGGCGCGCCCCTGCTATTGGCAGGCAGCTTGCTCCCCTTGGAGTAGCTGGGGTCCTCCTGCATCTACCGGTTGGCGTCGACCTGCTCGTCCGCGATGCGGAGGAGCTCCTACACGCGAGCGTGCTGGCGGGCTCGCTCCTCGCCCTCCAAACTGGGCAGCTCTTCTGCCGTGGCCCGTGCCGCGCGCAGGTTCTTGATGGGCGTGCTGTAGGTGGGCCGGATGAGGGCGGGTGCGGGATCCGGCTCCCCATCCTTTTCCATCCTACCGCCTAGCTCGCTGCCCGGCGCACTGGCGCGTCGGCTCGGCTCCATGATGGCGGAGTGAAGCTCGCGTCGGGTGATCTCGAGTTGCTTGCGGGCTGCTGCTAGCTCCATGGCCTCCTGGAGGAGGATCTGTCTCTCCATGGCAGAGTTGGCCTCCTTTTCCTCCGGGTTATCCCCGAGGTTGACCGGCGTCTGGAGCCGATCAATGGCGTCCTCCACCGGGTTCCGGGGCTGCGGAGGGGCGGAAGTCCCAACCTCGTCTGCGCCTCGCTCCCGCGGCTGGCGGGGGTGAGAGCTGGAGCCGGCCATCATGACCTCCACGCCGCAGGGTGCGACGGAGGTGCCACCGCCTGAATGCGGCAGCCCCGCGACAGAGACGATTTCCTTGGGGAAACGCTCTGGAACGGTGGCGACGTAGACAGGGAGGTCGCCGAATAGCAGGACGGTGTCGTTCGCCAGGAAGGAGGTTCCGACGAAGCAGGAAGCATTGTCGATGACGCAGTCGAATTTGCCGAGCGTGAGCACCAGGCCAGAGGCCATGCGCTCACCGGCTGAAGTGCGGGGTCCCGTGCGGAACGTGACTCTGGTCGAAGCCATCTAGCCCCACGATAGGCGCCAACTGTCGTTGTATTGGGAACGGCAGTACCTAAGGAGGTTAGATTGAGGTGTGGGGACTAGCAGGGAAGCTATCGACGGCGTCCGCAGGTGGGATTGGATACAAGCGAGCGTAGCTGGACGCAAGAAGTACCCAGGTTCGGGGCCCTCGTGATGAGGTAAAGCCCCTACTCCTGTCGAGTCTGACTATCAGGGATACACGAACTACATGTGCTCCTCGAGCTGTATTCTCTAGCTACTCCCTTAAATGCAATGAGACCAACCCTTTCTACTGAGGTCTTGCCTCTCCTTATATAGGCAGAGAGGCAAGGTCTCACTAGCCAATCCGACTGGCGGGCCCCACATGCGGGTCCCAGCCGGCTGGTCATCTATAGTGTCCGGCATGGTATGTTTCATCGGAGTATGAGCGGTATGGCTTCGTAGGCACAATGGACGCCGTGCGAGCCTGTCGTCAGCATCGGGCCACTGTTCCTGCGTCATCCCCGCAAAGTCTTCGGTATGGCCGGGTGGTTGTCAGTCTTGTCATCGTACAGGGCGTACCGTGCACTGATAGGCATGTCGTCCTGTCTCACGGATTGGGTTCGGCTACGTCGCCGTAGCCGGCTACTTCTTGCTGATTCGGCTACCGCACGATAGCCGGCCTGTCTTGCCCTGTCCGGCTGTGCCGGCTGACGCAATCCGACTGCTTGGTTCTTGTCCGGTTGGGGTACCTGGGGATCATCCCCTGACAGAACCGCACGTGGAAGCGACAAATCGAGATGTACATAACACCTTAGATACGCCTACCAGTACAAAAAAATAACGGTCTAGACCGGTTCCTAATCTAACCCGGAAACCACCAACCCTAAAAGCCGGTTTTCCAATCAAAATTTCCCTTGGGGGTACCCAAGCAAGCCTCTTCTTTTACATGCAAGCAGTTGCAGGAAGCACACAAAGAGTATCGCCATGTAAACGCGTAGAAAGGCTGCACCTGGGGACAAGGCTTTCTACCACCACTCTAGATTTTCTGCCATTATGGAGAAAATTCTGGCACCTGTAGAATATATTCGACTAGGAAAAGATTGTCCTGCTAGTGAGTTAGCATAAAGTGCAGTATTCAGGGTCTTTCTGCATAACTGAAAACATGACAGTTAGTTCAAAAACGGTCATCCAAGATGCAATAAGAAGGCAAAATTTAAAGAAGCAACTTAGTGGTTCAGACTTGCCTTGTGACAGTTATAATTGCGCCATCCTGAAACTGATGGGAATGGGCCGGTCCAGACCTGGCCTTGGACCTGGTCCTGTGGCCCCAGGACCAAATTCGGGGTCCACGGGTTGACCCATTTCGAGAAAATATTGCGGCCTTGCTGGCCCGTTGGGTACCCCAGGACCGACCCAAAATCCCGTTGCTTCTTCTGGCTCTCTGCAGCAAGCGAGCTTGACCCTTTGCTTCTAGCTGCAACCCCGATTCTATTCTATACACCAACACAACACAATGTTGCTGCTCATTCAGGTTCGCTGATTGGTTCAGCTATGTGTGTATCAGTAGTTTACTTGACTGCTGAAACCTTGGAGAAAGCAAGTACCCCCTCCGTTCAAAAATATAAGATGTTTTAGCTTTGTGAATCGAATATCTAGACGTCTTTTAGTGTATAAATTCGTAGAGGTTCAGAGCGAATCTATACACTAAAAAGCGTCTAGATACATTGATTTCACAAGCTAAAATGTTTTATATTTCTGAATGGAGGGAGTACCACCTATATTCAGAAATAATCGAGTTTGCTCTTGCACCGATCGATCAAACCCAGCTAAATTACATTACACCTAAGTTGACAAGCGGCACCCGCATAACGACCCGCAAAAGTAAAATATAGGAAAAAATGGGTCCGGAAGTTAGCCAAAATTAGGGAAGGACCGCAACCCGCCCCGCTGACACCCTAATTACACCCTTGTTGTTGCACGTTCGATCAAAACCAGCTCTGCTAACTAGCTAGACCACTCTTCGAGAAGTATAACTCACAAAGCAATTTTATGTCTGAATAATGTCTGAAAGAAAGCACGCGAGGGGATCGCGCCTTTCTGTCCAGCGAGCTGGGCGGCGATAGGGAAGACGACGAGCTGGGAGGCGACCGAAAAGACGGCAAGCTGGGCGGCAACCCGGAAGACGATAAGACCGAGAGCTGGTAGGCGACTGGAAGACGGCGAGCTGGGAGGCGACCAGGACTATGAGCCAGGCGGTGACCGGGACGACAACGAGCTGTGCGACGACCTGGACGACGCGAGCTGGGTGGAGACCAGGAATACGGCGAGCTAGGTGGCGACGAGTCAGGAGGATGAGCAGGTAGCAGTGTCTCCGCCCGTAGAGATGGACGGGGACGGGGACGGAGACGGGGCGGCAACTGGGCACAAAGCGCCTTGTCTAGCTGTCCTACGAGCGACGGAGATGGTCGATGGGTCAACCCCGTCGACCCAGTGGGTTAGTCGAAGCCGGCCTGGTTGACCCAAAAAACGTCTGAGGCCGACCCACGTGACCCAATGACCTCAAAAATTTGGGCCCATTCCCATCTTGCCTCTGTATACCTCACCGAGCGTTGCGTTTTATGTCCAGTAAGATTTTCAAACTGCTCATGTTATTTTGTAGCTTTGCTTTTAGCATGGTGCTCCAGGCTCCAGCGAGAGACAACTTGCTCCTTGTATTTCTGATGCTGTGATGCATACAAGAGCAGCAGCTTGTTAAGCTAAAACAAAATCGACATTAGCTTAAAAGGTAAGGAAATCAGCAGCCTCTTCAAATGTAACGTATTCAGTAGCTGAACCTTCAGCTACTCATTCCTGCAACTTAAAATTTAGTGTTCGGGCGAACAGATAGGCATAATTTGCCAAAAAGATATTACTGTACTAAATTGGCCTGGTACTTGCAGTTCTATGAGGTACTACATCACAGAAAATATTTCAGTCAAAAAAGAAGCAGCAGTACCGTTTAACATCAGATTAGAAGGGCAACGTAGCAAAAAAAAATGGTGAGCTTAGAACTATCAAATTATCTGAAATACATAAAAAAAAAAGGAGAGAACAGAAGTAAACTTTCACCACAACCATGTCGTGGGAGGAGAGAACAGAAGTAAACTTTCACCACAACCATGTCGTGGGCTTCTAAAACACTCATGCTGCCATGATGAGACCTGGCAAAGACAATACATGGATGAACATACAATAGTTTCTCACCTCCAGATAGCATCTGTCCCAGCTACAGGCCTACAGATTGAAAATAAGCAACACTAGTTTCTCTCGCTACAATCTCCAGCGACGTTACTCTACAGCTACAAGTTATCTACCATTACCCTACAGTATTACACCACATCACTGTCAAGAACAACAGTGCTTCGAGGCCAGCGCTATGTGCCCCTGGACACTGTCACTACCAGAGGCCTGCACTCCATCGTCTGGGTCGTCTTGAGTCCTTTCACCACCTCCTGCATGATCGGCCTCTTCCACGGCTCCTTGGCTGTGCAGTCCAAGGCAATGGTGAGCACACGCACCATCTGCTCCCGCCACACACCTGACATTGGCAGGCAAGGATCAAACAGCTCGTTCTCCTTGCCGCGTGCCATCATCCATCGTACCCAGCCAACAAGGTTCCCACCTCCTTCCACCTCTTCTTGCCCGGTGGGTGGCCGTCCTGTGAGCAGCTCCAGCATGACGACACCGAAGCTGAACACATCGCCTTTCATGCTGGACTTCATTGTCATACCGTACTCTGGGGGAATGTATCCACATGTACCGGCAATGTTAGTGCTGACATGGGTCTCGCATGCGCTGATTATCCTTGCGAGGCCAAAGTCGGAGACCCTTGGCTCGAAACTCTCGTCCAACAGAATGTTGCTTGATTTCATGTCCCGGTGGATGATATGGGGCACAAATCCTTCATGGAGGAAAGCAAGCCCACGGGCAGAACCGAGGCAGATCTTGAGACGGTCTGGCCATCCAAGTGCTTCAACTGCATCTGCTCGGTTCCTCAGCCACATCTCAAGGCTCCCATTCTCCATGTACTCGTAGATCAGGAACCGTTCGTCACCACAAACACAGTAGCCAAGTAGGGGAACAAGGTTAGGATGCTTCACCTTTCCAATGGTTTCCATCTCAGCCAGGAATTGGCGATCACCTTCAAACTGATGGCCACCATGAACCCTCTTGATCGCAACTCTCCTGCCTTCAGGGAGTGCTGCCCTGTATACAGTGCCAAAGCCACCATAGCCTACGATGTGCTCTTTACTAAAATTCTTTGTGGCTTTCAATATATCCTCTACGGTGACCCTCAGCAGTGAATGCTGAAATGTCGCGAGATTGATACTCAGAGGTTCCCGTGACTTCCTTCCTAGGAGTTCATCGCATGAGGTTGGCTCAATGGTAGCATTGGCTTTACTGGCAGATACAAAAACCAGTGATCTGCTCCTCAATGGTTTCTGCCTCAGGTACACTGCCAGAAGAACTAACACGACGATGACAGCAACTGAAAGGGCACATATGACTGCTATTCTTTGGCCTCGATGAGCCACCTTACGATCAATGCCATTGGTGGCACAAACACCTCCAGCTGCACAATCTGCTGAGCTGTACGTGCTGATGTGGTTATCAGAGAAATTGGCAAATGTGAGGCTGTACATATTGCAGATGCCACAAGGTATGGAACCATAGAAATCGTTGCTTGAGAGGTCCAGATAGTTCAAAGAACTGAGATCAGAGAGTGCTGATGGTAAACTTCCAGTGAGGCTATTGTTGTGGATATCAAGAAAAGACAGCTGTGTGAAATTCGAGATAGACTCATCTAGGGTCCCTGAGAAATGGTTACTGCTTGAATTGAAGAACACCAGTGAGCTCGAGAATTCTATGTCGATGGGACAAGATAATGGAATTCTTCCACACAGATTGTTGTTACTCACATCCAGACGGTTTAGGTATTTGTTGCACAGCAAAGACTGGGGTAGATTTCCCGTAAGTGCATTACTTGACAAGTCTATCACTGAAACTTTGGGAAAAATTTGGCCTATCTTAGCAGGAATGGTGCCGTCTAGGTGGTTATTTGATAGCATAAGGCCTTGGAGTTGTACCAATGGTGCAGACCAAGGAAGCATCGGTCCGACTAATCGATTGAAAGATAGATTAATGGTTCTAAGATTTGTCAACTGACCAAGCTCTGAAGGAATGGTGCCATTCAGTAAATTGCCTTGCAGATTTAGCACCAACATCATAGAACACCTTTTTATTGCTGTCGGAATCTGACCAGTCAATTGGTTGTATGACAGATCAAGAAGGCCTTTATGCTGAACAAACTCCGAGTCAGGGTGAACCTCATTCTCAAATCCCACACAGATCTCAGCAGGAATAGCACCAGAGAGCTGGTTATAAGACAAAATCAAGCTATTGAGCATTGTCAAGTTAGATATGGCCCTTGGGATGTGCCCAGACAGATTATTAGAGCTCAGGTCCATCATGGCAAGGTTTCGGCAGTTGAAGAGCTCTATTGGTATGTTCCCAGATAACCGATTGCCATGCAGCGATAGAATCGTCAGATTTCGCAGAGCGCCGACAGACTGGGGGATGGGTCCTTCCAAATAGTTATTGTCTATCTGCAACCTCTCCAAGCTGAACAGCCTACCCATGCTATGGGGGATCTTCCCTGTAATCTGATTATTGCTGAGAGATATCTGCAAAAGAGTTGATGATTCCCACAGCGACTCAGGCAGCATTCCCGTGAAATTGTTTAGGGACAGTTCCAGTGTAACTAAAGGCAGCTCAGCCAGGTACCCTGGTATCTCACCATGAAGATGGTTACCTAGCAAGTTCAGCTCAGTGAGATTTTTGCATCCTTTAAAAGTTTCCTCAATGCTCCCGGTAAGATTATTATCATGCAGTACGAGTGAACGCAGGGAGTTGTCTTGACATAACTCAGCAGGGACAGAACCTGAGAGAAGGTTGGATTCTGCAGAGAAACTATGCAGATGCGGCAATGGCAGCAATGGTAAAGGTCCAGTGAAAAAGTTTTGAGCCAGCGATATTGATCTTGCATTTTCCCAGTTCCATATCCAATCGGGAATATGGCCAGATAGTCTGTTACTTGCCACGGAGAAGGCCATAACAGCTTTCAACTCTGCAAGTTCTTCGGGGATGGAACCAGTGAAGGCATTGAACGACAGATTAATTAGAGTAAGTTTTTTGCAGTTACTTAATTCTTTCGGTATGCTCCCTTTGAGGCCTGCACCCTTTGCAATCAGCTGTGTCAGATTTCCAAGCCGACCAATAGATGCTGGGAGTTCAGCGTCAAACTTATTCTCTGATATATCAAGTTCCTTCAGGCTTACAAGACCACTGAACGACCAAGGAATGGTACCTGTGAACTTGCACATAGAGAGCTGAAGTACTTCAAGCCATTTCAGGTTCCCAATATCTTCTGGAATGCTTCCGGTCAAATCATTTTGTCCCAAAATGAGCAGTTGCAGATTGTCCAGTTGACCAATCTCCCTAGGAATTGGCCCCACAAAGCTGTTCCGGGACAGATCGAGTGTCAAAAGGTTCACCAACGAGCTTGTTCTAGAAAATATTGATCCACTGGGGTTATTCTGGCTAAGATCAAGATGCAAGTGCTGAAAAAGATTACAAAATGCTGCTGGTATCGACCCATTCAGTCTCTTCATTTGAAGGTCCAGGAACTCAAGGTTCTGTAGACCTCCCAGCTCTACAGGAAGGCCATCAGAGATGGAATTCATAGATGTAGACAACTTAGTGAGGTGCTGCAGCTGACCTTTAATTGCACCGCTCAGTTGTCCATCGGTTTTTGTCAAGCAACACTTCTTTCAGCACCTTCAAGTTATATAAAGAGGCAGGCAGGGGCCCAGTAAGCTGAGTATTGCTCAAATCTAGGTACTGAAGATGCTGCAAATTCCCCAAGGCATCTGGTATCTCACCGGTAAACCCACAACCACTGAAATTGAGACCAACAAGACTTGGATGCCCCGATGAATGAGGAAAACTGGATCAAGTGGCACAGGATAAGATGAGGACCACGACATTGTGTCCTGAACAAGTTATACCTGACCAGCTGCATGGGGGATTTTTGAATCAAACCAGCTGGCAAGGAAGCCTTTTTCTTCAGTGATCGAGTGCCTTAAGAGTGTACAATGTAATTATATCACTTGATTCAGATACGACAAAGCTGGGGATGAAAAACAGAAGAAGAATGAGAAGGCAGAAACTTTGAGATCCCATTGCTATTATGTTCTCCGGAACTGTGTAAAGTTCAATCTGCACAAAGAGATTAAACATGTCAGTATCTTTCCAAAGAATAACGTAAGACATAACATACAACGTGTCAAAAGTTCATTTTGTTCACTACATAATTGCTCAAAATGAGATATTTTAGGCATACCAAAACAAAATTCAACTTTTCCTTAGATTCTGAGAAAAGACAATCGACATAATAGTCAGGGTTTAAATTGTTTGGACCAGACTAGATGCTTAAGGCTTCAAGCCAAATGACTTAATTTAAGCTCTACAAAACATTCGAGGTTTGACTATGGAGGTGTTCAAAATTTGTCTATGCTTCCAACAGAGCATAAGGAGGAAGAACCAGTAATGACTATGAGTCAACCCCTGCTAGGGGAGTTACTTTTTGCTTTTATCAGTAGTTCTGTGATTTCAGGATTTGAAAGTAATAATGTAACTCTACCAAGATGAGCTTGTCAGTCTAACATACATTTGGAATGAAAGGCGATACAGTTACTGGATGTATTTAGCACACAACAGAAACAGTAACTTCAAGTTTATACCTTGTGAGTTATAGTCTTCTAAGTAGAATGTAGATGACCAGGAGCCGAAGATTCTATGCATACTCGTTACTCAGTACATATCCTGCAACAAGTGAATACCATGTCATTATAGAACTTGGTAAAGTTTAATAATACTTGTAGGTAAAGTGAATCAAAAGAACATGCATACAGCTAAGACATGGACTTAAACTGATACCTTCTCAACCATGGCGCTCTCTATCTTTGGATCATTGTTGCTCGCAAGTAACAACAGTAATGCAGCAGACGAAACTCAACTGAATCGAAAGTAATACGCCTCACTCAGAAATACACCCTGAACTCCTGTAGAAAAAGAGAAGGCAGCAGTCAGCCTCCTACAATTCTCAGCTCAAGATATAAGAATGAGTACACAAGCAAGCCCACCCTGCTTCAATCAACATTGCCAAAACAGGTGAAGAACCATAAGAAAGCACATCCTACAGCTCAAGCAGGGACTATGGAGGTGTTTAAAAACCTAACTATGCTTCCAACAGAGCAAAAGGAGGAAGAACCGGTAATGACTACCAATCATCCCTTCTTATATCTGTAGTTCTCTGATGTCAGAATTTCAAATATAATAACATAACTCTACCAACATGAGCTTGTTAGTCAACATATATTGGGATTTGGGAGTGAAATAAGATATAATTGCTGGATGTTCTTTTTTTAACTTGGAAGGCTGACATTCCATTAAATTTGGATGAAAGAGTTTCCATACAGGGACGTGCTCAAACCACTCCTGGTGGCCATTTTGCACCACAGCCATACCCATTGCAGCTAATGTATGAGCTGGCTTATTACACACATGCGGCACATACACAACTTTGTACTCAATGAACTAAGCACACAACAGGAACAGTAAATTTGTGTTTATACCTTGTGAATTATACTGTACTAAGTAGAATGTAGATGACCAGGAACCAAAACTTCTATGTATTCAGTAGATAATCCTGCAGCAAGTTAATACCGTGTCATTATACAACTTGGTAAAGTTTAATAATACTTGCATGTAAAGATCAATCAGAAGTTCTACAGGCATACAGCTCAAGCAGGGACTTAATCTGACTACCTTCTCAACCATGAAGCTCTCTATCTTTGGCTGCAACAGACGAATCAACTCAACACTATCAAAAGTAATACGCTCCCCTCAGCAGTACACCTTGAACCCCTGAAGAAAAAGAAAAGACAGCAGTCAGCTTCATGTAATGCTCAGCTCAAGGTATAATAATGAGTAGACGAGCAAGCCCATCCTATTCAATCAACGTTGCATTTTTCCCGAAAAGGGGAGTATAACCCCGAATCGACGTTGCATAGCCAGGTGAAGAACCATGAGTCATCTAAGCAAAAAAGAGACTCAGGACAATGCGGGTAGGTAGTCAAAGGAACAACACAATATCATAACAGACCCAGGAAATGCAAAGGAGAAAGCAGTAACAGCAGCAGAAGTTAGGGACGCCCCTCCCTAAAGCCGAAGAAGTCCATGAAACATCCATCCATCACAAAACTCACAGGTCACTCCATTGTTTTCCTATAAATAAAAATGCCAATACTCCACATGCTAGGGGTGGAGCTTTACATCAAATCAGATGACAGAAAACTAAGCATGGGGCATCACTAAATGCAGGCAGGAACTCAGGGAGGAAGCCACTCCTGCACAGGGACTCAGGGAGGGAGGAAAAAAGCAACGGGCCTCGGGGCACAAGAAAGCCTACTCCCACACACATCCCCTTCCCCACAAGATTCAGCTGGTGTCGACGCACGTATACGCAAGCTGAACAGAGCAGTGGTGGTGCCTACACCGCTGCGGATTAAATGACAACAAACACGTCAAATCATGCCCCAAACTAGAGTACCACCAAGAATGTTTGCTCCATTGATCCGTGTTCTTATTCCTCCCTGGGATCTGGTCCATCATCTGGGAGTGATTTGTTTATGGGGCCGTGTGGAGGGCTGACCAACTAGTAAGTACTACTAGTACGATTAGCAGCATATTAAATGTAGTTCGACTGCATTCAAGTGTGCGCACAAAAGTACTCTGCTGCAGCAAACCATGAGCCTACACCTTGCTGCAAAAGAGGCGGTCGCTACAGTAAGTACGTAACGTGGCCCGAGACAGCACGAAGGGGTTAGTTGAATTGAATCGACGCCACGACGGCGAAGCCGGGGGCGGAATCTGGAGGAACAGAAAGTAAAAAAACTTTTTCAAGGGGTTGACGAGGTGGGGAAAACGAACGGGGTTGAACATCAGGAGACCGGAGGTGAATTTTGAGGGGAAAACAACGAACAAAAAGTGATCTACTACTAGTAAAATGGAAGGAAATTAAGACCTGCTGCTCGAATACTTGGAAGACCATTTTTACTCCAGATTGGAGACTTTTTTTCCCCTAAAACCTCCGCCGCAGGAAAATCACTAAATGCAGCGGCAAATCGTTCCCACGGCGTGCCGCGGCGGCCGCACACAAGGAACAAAATCGAAATGCTGCTCGCGGAGTAAACGGAGAACACGAACGGGGGGCGGGCGCGGTGATCGATCGACTAACCCAAATGGCAGTGGCGGCGGCTGGCTGGCGTGACGAGGACGGCGTCGTTTGGCCCGGGGCGCTGGAGCCGGAGCCGCGGAGGCGGCGCCGCGCCGCGGCGGCGTGCTCCTGCAGGGGCTGCACAGGGGAAGGGCGTCAGAAGCGAGCGAGAGGGACAGCGCGGAGAAGAGGATAGGCAGCGGGGAGAGAGCGACTGATGACGATCGAGTGGCGCCGACGTACCTGGGTCTCCCGCAATGTCGGCGCGGCGGGCCGCCGCGCGCGGACGGCGCCGCGGTCCTGCGTGGGTCGTCGGGTCGCGCGCGCACGAGAGAGGCGTGGGCGCGGGTGGTGAGCGGCGGCAGGGCAGGGCAGGGCAGCGAGTGGGGGGAGAGCGTACGCAGTCACGCACCTCGCTGGGGGTTTGGGGGAGGGGCAGAGGTGGGGGGGGGAGAGGACGAGGCGGTTTTGGGTGGGGACTGGGAGTGGGAGGAAAGCCAAAGGTGGCGTGCCGTGTGTTCTTCTTGTCTCTCTCCTCCCCTCCCCTCCCCCTCCCCCTCCCCCTCCCGTCGGCTTGTTTTGTTGGCTCCCGCGGACTTGGGTTATCTTATGATTAGCAGTGCGGTACTATGTTCTGGATCCATGGATATGGATATGCCCGTCTCGCGAGGAAACGCACCGGTGTTCAGGGGCGCGTTTCTTATCCTCGCGTCGCATGGCATGTGATGCACAGTCCATATGTTTGTTCTGATAGGTAATAAGATTTTCTGTCACATATTTGGTTTTTCTCTTTAAGTAAAAAAACGTCCTTTATCGATTTTTTTTTGGTTTTTAAGGCTCATAGTGTGCATTGTTTGGTCTACTTGTTCGATACGTGGTAATATTCCCCGAGTTCTAACTTCTAGCAGTGAGTTACCACTTTCTCGATTTGTATCTCAAATATTTCTGAAAGAAGGTCAAGGCAGAATTAGTCATAACTTTTCGTGTATGATGAGCGGTGTGCTACTATGGGTGTTTCCATAATCACCAATCCAGAAAAAGACAGTCCTGTTCACACATCATTTTAGTGTGCTCCTGAGTGAGGCAGATGCACAGCCCGCGTGTTTGTTTCTACAAGTGATAAGATTTGGGGTTGCACTTGTCCATTACTAACTCCTTCGCGTGTCTATCTTAATTATCGGTTTCTACGGTTTTAATTTTATAATGATTGCGGGCGTGGTGATGACCTGGCAGCGTGTTCTAGACGCGTGGTTTTGGAGACCGTGTGGGTGGAAGGAGGGCAGTGTTTGGAGTCCCTAGCAAGGTTCAGCGAGGGTGATGTCCCTCGCCTAGATCTAGATCTAGACGGAGGCACTCTAAACAGTCATGTTGTCGCTCATGCTCGTGGTGGGGGCCGGAGCCAGTGTCCCTAAACGTGTGCTGTGTGGGAGCTAGGGACAAACGAAAGCTTAGGCCAACGGTGTTGATACCACTCGGCGACGTATGTGGGCGTCGTTTTCCTTCTTGTAGGCGATGTTGTGGGTCCACCTCACCACCCCTTGTTCATGCTCCGGGTGAAAATCCTGGTTAGCTCTGCCAGACCAGACGGTGGCGATGATTCTAAATCATGACCTTCTTTGAGGCACCTCCAAGGAGTCGTGGCCCTCCTGTCTTCGACATGTCTATCTCGGTTGCAAAGTTGGTGCATTTCTGTAGTCGGACACATGAAGTGGTGGTTCATTTCTCATATGCACAGTGGGAAGCCGGTCCGGCCCATGGAGGCATTGCACACCTCGGTGTTATGCTCACCAAGCGATGTGACCGTGGTCGGCAAGATGACGTCCACCGCCGTTGCTAGGACACAGTGGTTCGGGGCTCATTCCCATGCGGGCATGTTTGACGATGTTGTCACCACCGATTTCGGACATGGGGTCAGGCCGTGGCCATGGCTGGCAACCTCCGCACGTCATTGTAATGTTGGACACACTCTTCTTCATTTTTTTGTCTTCTCGAGGCTCTGTTTTCTTCTCTTGTGTTCATCATCGATGCCAAGCTTGTTCTATCTGTTGTGCGTCCTTCTTTGTTGTTTCGAGTATGTCCCCATGTGATGCTACTCGCGATGGTGTAGTTTGTGTCTCAGTGGTGTGCAATGCTTGTTGGTGCCCCCGAGATCTAGGGTGATCTCTGGCCCGACAACTTTGCCCACCAAGCTTGCGGTTTTCCTCTTCGGCGTCGTTCCTTAGGGCTTGGTGCTCTGCGTAGTGTTGTTGTGTTCTGCCTTTTTTAGTTTTGCTTGGCCTTTGATATGCTTTCTCCTTGGCACTTTGTATTGTTCAACCTTGTTGGTTTATTAATTTAAAATCATTCTTTATAATATTTATCTAAAAAGTACTAAGTTTATTAAGAATGATTAATATCTCAAGTATTCCCTTAAAAACTAGTCCATCTGGAATTGGTACTCCCAACGCTACTGATAGTCATTCCATCATGTGTTTTCTACCATTCCACATGTGACAAGATCTTGTGGGTTACCACCTTCTCCTTTTGTATCTCAAGTTTTCCTCCAAAAAGTAGTATATCCACAATTGGTAGTTATTTACCATCTTATCTTAATTATTTTGCAGTATTAATTATATTAAGAATGATTATATCTGAAGTATTTCTCCAAAAAAATAGCACATTCATAGTATTTATTAGCCTAAGCTAGTACTAGTAGTCGTCGAGTCGAAACCACTTGCCTTTTTTGTAGTCTACATATGTCGTGCTAGATAAGACGGTTTTAAGTGTTTTCGCTGGGTGATAAGATTTTGTGGGTTCTAGTAGTCAGTTACCACCTTCTCGTTTTGTATCTCAAATAAGAAGGCCAATCTAGTATTAGTCGTTATTTCTAGTGTTTTCGTGTACGATAAGCAGTTTGATACTATCGATGTTCTCGTATTCACCAGCAATGACTAATTATCAATGGTGGACGCCCATCTCGTGAGAAAAGGACACTTGTGTTCAAGGTATATTTTTTTGGCAGATGCATAGCCCATTGTGTTTGTTTCCCTAACCGATAACATTTCGGTTGTAGTAGTGGTTTACTACTTCGAAGTTTATTGTCTATCTTAATTATCGTTTTGCAGTACCAACTTAAGAATGAGTAGATCTCCGATATTTCTAAAAGAAGGCCAATCTAGTATTAGTCGTTATTTCTGGTGTTTTCGTGTATGGTAAAGCAGTTTCATACAATCGATGTTCTCGTATTCACCAATCCAGGTGGACACCCATCTCGCGAGAAAAAGACACTCGTGTTCAAGGTACTGTATATTTTCTTGGCAGATGCTTAGCCCATTGTGTTTGTTTCTCTAAGCGATAACATTTCGGTTGTAGTAGTGGATTACTACTTCGTCCGTTTATTGTCTATCTTAATTATCGTTTTGCATTATTAATAACTTATTAAGAATGATTAGATTTGTAGAAAAGCATATACGGATTGCAAACAAAATCGTGTGTATCAAAAGTAACAAGTTTTGCTGAGCAGTCTATTTCAGTTTGTACAAAACGAGCCTGGCCGGGTTCACGAGCGTGAAAGGCAGGACCCAAGTTCCCATTCTCGTCACCTGGGCATACAGCCGCACAGGTCGCTGCCACGGCATGCACACGTTCACGGACCCCAAGTCAACTGCCAGTAGTGTGCACGATCACAGAGCCAACGACGCTCGTACCTATAGGCAGTGGCTGAAGCTGGGATGGTCGCGCCTGCCATTGGCCATTGCCATTAAACCTCTCTCCCTGTTTGAATCTGTGCAGCAGCAACGGCGTGCCAAGCTAGGGTCCGGGACCACCCATGGACCGAGTGGCGATCGCGACGTACGACGAGACTTTCGTGTTGGGGTTCGGCTAGAACGTAGATCGAATGGTCTGTGATAACTTTGACGTGTTGGTCGTATACGAACAAACGGCCGGGATCGTGTACCGTGTATCTACTGGTCAGGTCAGGTCGAGTCGAGTCAGGCCCGGACTTCCGGCCGGTCGGTCCCGTCGACGCGAGTCAGAGGAGAGGGCACGAATGGAACCAAGACGAGTCGAGCAGTAGTAGCTAGTAGGAATAGTTGTGCATGCGCCGTGGTCCAGCTCAAAGTACAATCAGATCACCCGATTGGTCCACATCTCATCAGTACGGTTGGTACTAGTACTGGCTCAGTGGCTGATCTCCCCTTTGGCATCTCATGATGGCGGAGATGACACCAGCAAATCATACGGGCTGAAAATGCGACCAACTTTTGGTGATCCTTTCCTGCTTTTTGAACGGACGGACCATGCAGGCCACCTTTTGTTCTTTTGACTGCCGAACGGGTCAGGATCAGGGAGGTACCAGTACCAGTGCCATGCATATGATTGTTCGTTCCGTTGCTCCCCGTCAACGCGATGATTAGCGACGTACGTCGACGGACACAACACATGACGCGACACGCCATTGGCCACATCGACTGCAATTGTTGTACTGGTGACACCACACGCGGATCGGACCACCATTGGGCATGTGGACACTCATACACCTTTGGCCTTTCGCTGGCTGGTTGGATCATGCGGCACGCCCCGTACGTCCTCCCTTCACGCAGCGGCCGGGTAGCCTAGCCCTAGCCACCCATGCATAGACCCGTGGTGGTGGGACGGATGCCAGCCTGAGCCAGTGGAAAAAGAAGGCGGCCACGGCTCACGGGCTAGCTAGCTACACTGCTCGAGCTCGATCGATCTGCTTTTGTCCAACGAATTAGACTTCGCCCTAGCCCGTCTTCACTTGCACACTGCCCACTGACAGCAAACGGGAGTTTAACTAGACTAGTACTTTGTAGTGGGAGTAGAAAAAATCGAACTAGATTAATAAATTTTGACTAGGAAGCGGGCGGATCACAGCACGCAGCGCTCGGCTTATTTTGCTTTCTTCACAAGAAAGAAAGAGGCAGCCGCGGAGGCTTATCTTGCTTTCGTTGTGGGGTCTGCGGCGCGCAGGCTTGAAGCTGCGAGCAAGCCAAGAAAGCTGATGGATAACAGTAGCTTTGTGCAGGCTGCACGGTAAATGCGACAGACAGGGGGGGCTGTTTCGGGAACGGCGATCACGGGAAAGGAGCAGAGGCCCCGGGCCACGGCCACGGCGATGCCGTGTGGGAGTGAGCGGGATCGCGGATGGAATCGAATCTGGTGCGGCGTCGCTTCTCGTCTCCCTGCCCGTGCCCGGTGTCAGCGCTGGCGCAGCGCTGCGTCCCAGCTGGGGCCTGCGGGAGGAGAGCGGACCGGCGCTACACGCTACACCTACACGGTAAATTGTCACGGGCTCGCGGTGGTGTCTCGCACGACGTCCACGGTGTCTCTCCTTGAGACGCGCGGCTAGCTGTACGGCACAGCGCAAGCTCTCGCGCAATGTCTGGCCCGGTCCCGGTGGTATTCCTATTTTAAGAGGCCCGCATTGTGTCTAAAAAATGCGAGGCATCAACAAGCAGGCAGGTACTATCTACCGCCTATCCAACCAATTCAAAAAATAACTCTAGAAAATAATACTAATCGAATCCAGCTATAGATTTGGCCTATAAACGGTATCAACGCAACGTTGAACTTGACTTTCTTTTATAGTCCTGGGAATTTTCTAGATACCCATGTATCTACGCCATATCTGGGCGCGGGCAGCCCGGACCGGCCCGGAAAAAGCCCACAGGGCCGGGTTTTCGAGACCCGCGGGCCTATCCTGGGCTCCAGTTCTGCGACCCGAAGGTGTCACGGGCCGGGCTTGGACTTGAGAAATGCGCAAAATAGGGAAGGAAAAACGTACAGCACGGGTCGGGCCTGGGCTTGATTTTCAGGCCTGACAGCCGGGCCGGGCCAGGGATTTTCACGGGCGGGCTTGGTCAGGCCCGGCCCGGCTCGAAAAATGCCCAGGTATAATCTACGCAGTGAAATGCGTCAAGCTACATAGGTATCTAGGGGTACAAGACTTGAAGTACAAGATGATTTGTAAGAGCATATTCAGCAGGCGCGCTAAAAAAACATCAAAATACAGCGCCGGAGCTAGCGCGCGCAGCTCCAGCAAGCACGCGAAAACGCAGCGTGCGCCAATTTTTTTGCCGCGCGCGGGCTTCTGCAGCATCCTGCGCGGGAAATCTGGCGCGCCATTTCCAGCGCGCGCAATAAAGCGAGCCGCGTGCGCGAACCCAACCGCCCGAACATTCCCACGCGTCCTCTCGCGGAAACTGTCGTGCGTCCCCCGCCTTCGTCACGCCGCTCCGCCGTCGCTCCGCCACCCACTCGCCACCGCCTCCGGCCTCCGCCTCGACCTCGCCGCGTGTCGCTCCGCCCTTCGCCATGCCACCCCACCGCCGCTCGAGTTCCGGCTACCGCGGCGTGCGCGCGTCCGAACGGGACCTTCTATCTCGAGATCCGGAGCGGCGACGAGCGCATCGGGATCGGCACGTTCGAGACGGCGCACGAGGTTGCTACAGCGACGCGTTGCTCGGCGCCGTCGTCGGCACTCCATGAACTTCACAGATGTCTGGACGCGGCCAAGAAGTGAAGACCTTGCGCCCGCTGCCGTCCGCGGGAGGCGAGGGCGGCGGCGAAAGGGCGCCTACGTCGTCGCCCGGCGAGCGCATGCGCCTCGAGTGGGCGCGGCACTTTCCGGAGGACGTGGCCGCGGAGGTCGCCTTCTACGCTGACCAGAAAGAGGAGAAGGAGGCGCGGAAGGCAGCGAAGAAGCAAGATTTAGAGGCGAGAAGGGCCAAGAAGGAGGCCAAGAAGAAGGAGAAGGAGGAGAAGGCCACGAGGAAGAAGGAGGAGAAGAAGAATGGCGCCGGTCCGTCAACCATTACCGTCGACTCTTCCTCGTCGGAGTACGAGTGGTCGTCGACTCCGGTGTCATTCACAACATGTGACTCCTCCGACTGGGAGTCCGATTAGTTCTAGTTTAGTCTAGCTTTAGTTTTAGTGTACTATTTGTAGTCTATTTGTACATTTTGTTTGATCTATTTACGTATGCATATGTGTGAAGCTCTGCATTTTAGGCTGCATTTTAGCGAATCTGCAAAAGTACCAATTCAGCGCTGCATTTTGGTGCGGTGGTTTATAGCACCCGGTGAAGCTTTCGGCGGCGCAGCGCGCTGCATCCGTTTAGCGCGTGCTGTAAACCCGAATATAGTGCGCCTGCTATAGCGCGCCTGCTGGAGATGCTCTAAAGACCTAGCTTGTCTCTAATCATATACAGATCCTAACATTTACCATTAGTCGCGGGCGATTTTTTTAAAATAATTTTTTTTAATCATTTTGAGAAATTTTGCACGAATTTTGCAATTTACTTATCTAGCACATTGTCAACTTCGGCCTAGCTGAATGGGCTAGCCATGTTAGCTCCATTCGGCCAGGAGCTGATCGACTACATGTGGCCGCGTGGGATGCGGGGCCCACGCTAGCCGAATGCTCCAATCGGTCACAGCTAGGCTGAATGCCCAATCAGTCACACCTAGACCGAATGCCCATTAGGTCAGGACTCACTGAATGGATTGTGTTAGGACCACCGCCGCACGAGCCGCCTTGCTCCTTTCTTTTCTTCGTCGAGGGCCAAGCCAAGTAGTGCAATCGGCCTGAGCCTGACTTAATGGCTTCAGTCAGCCCGGGCCTAGCCAAATGAACCATTTGGCCAGGGCCTCACCGATTGCATGCTGGTTGTCAGCCGACGGCCCATTCGATCAGGCCCAGGCCGACTGGAGCCATTCGGCTAGGCCAAAGCCGACAATATGCTAGATTTATAAATTTTTAAATTCGTGCAATACTTCTCAAAATAATTAAAAAAGTGTATTATTTTAAAAAAAATCGCTAGTTGTGGCAGGATATAAACTAGCCTATCTCTAGTCATATATTTTCATCTAATTTTATAATGTCAAATACATATAATATAAAAATATAGTTCACGAATTTTCTAATAACATTAAGTTGATGTCGTAGATATTTATATTATTTTCTAAATATTTAATCAAAGTTTATTATGTTTATCTTTGACCAAAATTAATATGCGTCTTAATTTGGAAAGGAGGGAGTAGTTTATTATGGTATTATTCATCATATTTGAATCATAGTAGGGTTAATATCATTTTTATATTTTACAGGATTTTTCACAAATTCTTATTATTTTGGTATTTAATTATGGTTGGTAGAAAAACCTCGTGTACTTATTATAACTTTCGATGAGCTTCGAAACTCCATAAAGAGCAAAAATCAAATAGCACGCTTTAGAATTTTCAAGATGGACCCAAGAAGGCAAAGTAGAGCACCAAAGCCCCAGTAGGACGGCCAGGAAGACCCATGGAAGGTGGCTCTCCTCTGGTCGCGCCATGCGTATGAAATGTGCTCTCCGATGCCCAATGGAAGTTGACTTGTTTTGACATAAAAACATCTATTTATACCTCTAATAGTTTATTTCACGATAATTTTTTATAGAGTTTGTACGGAACTAGAGAGTGAAAACTATACACACTAACTAAGTAACAATAGATGGACAACTATATACTAGCTGAAAATGACGATCTAGTGGTTGTTATTATTATCTAATGATGTGTGCGGACTGCATGTTAAGATAAACTATTGTTAATAATTCTTACTGGATCTTGCTTTATAAGAAATATGGACTCCGACAATTTATATCAAGCGGAAGTTCCAAATCATGTCTTCGCAATTTCCACCACCTCAATTCGCCAATAAAAAAACTTCCACCACCTCATGTTACCATGTGGCAAGTTCCCATGCCTCCACGCCATGATATGCCACGCCATATTAGCGTCCTTAATTTTTGCATCTTAAGGTACTTCCACCATTTCCTCTTTGATTAATAACATCGAGGCCACGCTTCCGTGTGGCATGACGACTCTCGTTTTCGGCGTCTTCGTGCATGATCGCAGCTAGCCAGTACGTGTCCTTGATGTCTATGCAGAACCGGGACGAACAAAGTCATGTCGGGTCAGTGTTGGATGCGGATGCGTCGGTCCTGGCCTTCGCGACGGTGGTCACGCTGCTGTCGGCAAGCGCCATCGTAAGACCAGCGATAGTCAGGGTTGTTTGGTTGAGCAGAAATCTAAGTGTTTTGATTTTGATTTATGAGTTATAAAAGTATTTAAATAGTTGTTTTTGGCTTCGGTTTCAATTAAACATAGTTGTATGATGGTATAAGATAAAAGAAAAAAATCAAAGGCATAAATAAGCCTAACCAAACTCCCTTAGACCAGTGCCAACGTGCGCGATGGGCACCATTGGGATCACCAACTTAGGCATTACTTTATGCTAGGGGTCCAGGGCCCCCTCCCTCCCATGATTTTTTTCGACGTGAACGGTTAGAGATATGACGACTAGGTAGAGTGAATATAAGTTTATAAAAAGTTTTTCTAGTTATAATAGATAAGTAAATGCTTCAAATAACAACTGAAACATTTTTGGTGTAGAAAAAAACAGATATAGATCTAGAATACTCGAAAGACTAGTTTGTATTTAACTAGAACTCTACTTATAACTCTACCACCATCTATACAAGGAAGGGTAGGGAGCGCTTAAAGGCATGACCACATAGGACGATTAATATATCACTAGATTTAGGGGTGCGTCTTGGCGCACGACTTCATTAATTTTAAGCCAATTTGACAATTATAATTGACCAAACATATGTAGCAAATAGTTGACTGTAGCGTGAAGGCTCAAGTTTTATAGATGATTTCAAATGAGATTATAATTCAACGGTGATCGAAGAAATTTGAAAAAGATTGTAAGCTGAACACTACGAACGAATGATAGCCACATAAGGCAGATCTATATCCTAAGGTTGACCAGTGCCGGTCAACAAAAGAAATAACATTCATATGAGTTGGGTAGTAGAAACATCAAAAGGCTGATGGGTTTCGCAGCATAGTAAATCAAAATTTTCTACGGAAGCGAACAGAGGGAAAGCCAAGATCTAATCTAGGAGATGCAAACAACGAGAGAGATTGGATTAGATCTTCATACCCTTGAAGATTCGCAGTGAACGTTAAATCGGAACGTGGGTGATGTAGTCGTACTCGCTTCTCCTCCTCGCGATCCGATCCGATCTAGCACCACAAGTGGCGGTGCCTCCGTGAGATGCACACGTGCAGTACCTCGACGTCTCCTCCTTACTCGGACCAGCAAGTATGATGGAGAGATGGATTGGATCTACAACACGACGGCGTGGTGTATATGGTGGAGAATTTCTGCCGCAGGGCTTCGCCTACAAACAGTCGGGAGGGAGAGAGGAGGGCAGCAGGGCTACTAGGGTTTGGAGGAAGGTGTAGGTTGGGGGGGGAGGGGGCGCACCAGCCCTCTATATATAGAGGGGGGTGCGGCCAGCCCTTGCCTCTCCTCCAAGCCTATCTCTAGTTTAAACGATTTAAACTCTCCCTTATCTAGAAATTCTATCTCTAGTTTAAACGAGTTTAAACTTATCTAGAATCGGCTGGGCCCTATGGGGCCTTGTGCCCCGGGCCCAATGCGGCCAGGACACTCCCTCATAGGCCCATGCCCCCTCCCGGAAGGTGGGACCACGTTGGCCCCCTTCCGGAAGGTTCTAGAAGCTTCCGGTACAATACCGATTAATCCGGAACAATTCCGAACTCCAAAAACTGCACTGCCTTATATGAATCTTATTCTCCGGACCACTCCGGAACCTCTTGTGATGTCCCGGATCCCATCCGAGACTCCGAACAAAAATTCATAAACCAAGTATCCAATCTATCCTAGCGTCGAGACACGTTAGTGTGTGACCCTGCGGGTTCGAGAATATGCAGACATGATCTTCTATCAATAATCAACAGCGGTGCAGGCACCCATATTGACTCCCACACATTCATCGATGATCATATCGGATGAACCACGATGCCAGGATTCAATCAATCCCATATATATATTCCCTTCGTCTCGCGATATTTTACTTACCCGAGATTCGATCGTCGGTATCGTCATACCTAGTTCAATCTCGTTCACGCAAAAGTACTTTACTCGTTCCGTAATCCGATATCACTTTGTGATTAACTCCTTAACCACATGCTTGCAAGCGGTGTTGATATCGATTACCGAGTGGGCCCGAAGTATATCTCTCCGACTTGGGAGGGACAAATTCCATCTCGATACATACAACCCAACAGATACTTTCCGATCACCTGAGAGACACCTTTATGATCACCCTCTCATAGGATGACGTTTGATGACCTCAAAGCTTTCTTCCGATACCAGGGAGTTGTATTATCTCATGGTCTAAGGAATACAATATTTGACATAAGAAAAACTTCGCAAAGACGAACACGATGACATGATCTAATTGCTTCGCTTAGTTTGGGTCTATCCACCATATCATTCTCCCAATGATATGATCTCATTATCAATTGACAACTCATGTCTATGGTTAGGAAACCTTAACCATCATTGATCAATGAGCTAGTCCATAGAGGCGTACTAGGGACACAGTGTTGTTCACAAACCACACAAGTATTAAAGTTTCCGCTTAATACAATTATAGCATGGAATATAAACTTTATCATGAACAAGAATTATAATAATAACATCTTTATTATTGCCTCTAGGGCATAATTCCAACAGTCTCCCACTTGCACTAGAGTCAATAATCTAGTTTACATTTGGCAAAAATCTTACACCCATGGCACTGAGGTGCTGATCATGTTTTACACGTGGAAGAGGTTTAGTCAATGGATCTGCGACATTCAGATCTGTATGTACTTTGCTGATCTTCAGATCTCCATCTGCTATATAATCTCGGATTATATGAAACTTGATTGATATGCTTGGTCTTTGGATGATATCTTGGTTCCTTAGCGAGTGCTATGGCGCCGGTGTTGTCACACAATATCTCCAGTGGGTCCAATGCACTTGGAACCACGCCAAGCTCGATGATGAAGTTTGATCCAAACTCCTTCACTTGACGCTGCGGCAGCCATGTATTCGCTTCTCATGTAGATCCCGCGACCATGCTTTGCTTGCGGCTTCTCCACTCACAGCTCCTCCATTCAAAATATACCGTATCACCTGTCTGAGATTTAGCATCATCCTTGTCGGTGTCGAAACTAGCATCGACGTAACCTTTCTGACGAGCTGTTCATCACCCCATAGACTAAGAACATTTCTTTAGTCCTATTTAGGTACCTCAGATGTTCTTCACGGCTGTCGATGTTCCACTCTGGATCACTTTGATATCTGCTCGTCAAACTAAGAGCATTGGACACATCCGGTCTAGTACACAGCATGGCATACATGATGGAACCTATGGCCGAGGCATAAGGCACTTTGCTCATAGCTTCCCATCATTTCCGTAGCTAGACACCGAGCCTTGCTCAATATCTTACTGACAACATAGGCCTTTGAACCTTTCAATGCCTTATCCATTCTGAACCTTTTGAACTTTGTCTAGGTATGTACTCCGCTTAAAGCTATCGAGTCTTTGTCTATCTCTATAGATTTTGATGCCCAATATATAAGCAGCTTCACCTAGGTCTTTCATTGAAAAACACTTGTTCAAATAACTCTTCACATCGTTAAGCATGTCGATGTCAATTCCAATAATCAATATGTCATCCACATATAGTACCGTAAGCGTCACCGAGCTCCCACTCACTTTCTTGTAGATGCAAGCTTCGTAGCAATTTGGAACAAATCCAAAGCTCTTGATCACTTGATCAAAAGCGAAGGTTCCAACTCCGAGACGCTTGCTTGATCCATAAATGGAACGCTGAAGTTTGCATACTTTATCAGCATCCTTAGGATCGACAAAACCTTCGGGTTGCATCATATACAACTCTTCATCAATGTTGCCATTGAGGAAAGCAGTCTTGACATCCATCTGCCATATTTCATAATCATGAAACCCATCAATTGCTAATAAAATCCGAATGGACTTAAACATCGCTACGGGAGAGAAAGTCTCATCGTAGTCAACACCTTGAACTTGTCGAAAACCTTTCGCAACAAGCCGTGCTTTATAGACGGTAACATTACCATCCGCGTCCGTTTTCTTCTTGAAGATCCATTTGCACTCAACAGCCTTTCGGTCGCTAGGAGGGTCCACCAAAGTCCATACTTGGTTTTCGCTCATGGATCCCAATTCGGATTTCATGGCTTCTAGCCATTTCTCAGAGTCTGGGCTCATCATCGCTTCCTCATAGTTCGTAGGTTCACTGTCTTCTACTAACAAGACAGTCAAGATAGGGTTGCCGTACCACTCAGGAGGGGCACGCGACCTTGTCGACCTGCGATGTTCAGCAGCAGCATCGTTCGAAGCTTCATGATCCTTGTCATTAGCTTCCTCTATTGTTGGTGCAGGCGGCATTGGAACAATTTCAGGTGTTGCGCTACTCTCCAATTCAAGAGAAGGTTCAATAACCTCGTCTAGCTCTACTTTCCTCCCACTCACTTCTTTCGAGAGAAACTCCTTCTCAAGAAAGGAACTTTGCGACAAACACTTTGCCTTCGGTTCTGTGATAGAAGGTATACCCAATAGTTTCCTTAGGGTATCCTATGAAGACGCATTTCTCCGCTTTGGGTTCGAGCTTGTCCGGCATCAACTTCTTGACGTAAGCTTCGCATCCCCAAACTTTAAGAAACGACAACTTAGGTTTAGCACCAAACCATAGTTCATACGGTGTCGTCTCCACGGATTTAGATGGAGCCCTATTTAAAGTGAATGCAGCGGTTTCTAATGCATAACCCCAAAATGATAACGGCAAATCAGTAAGAGACATCATCGATCGGACCATATCTAATAGGGTTCGATTCCGGCGTTCAGACACACCATTGCGTTGTGGTGTTCCGGGTGGCGTGAGTTGTGAAACGATTCCACTTGCTTTGAGATGCGTGAGAAAATCATAACTCAAATATTCGCCCCCACGATCGGATCGTAGAAACTTAATCTTTCTGTTACGATGGTTCTTCACTTCATTCTGAAATTCTTTGAACTTTTCAAATGTTTCAGATTTATGTTTCATTAAATAGATATACCCATATCTACTTAAGTCATCGGTAAAAGTGAGAAAATAGCGATATCCACCAGCGTGAAACACTCATCGGTCGCATACATCGGTATGTATGATTTCCAACAAGTCCGTTGCTCGCTCCATCATTCCGAGAACGGGTTTTGATCGTCTTGCCCATGAGGCATGGTTCGCATGTGTCAAATGATTCAAAATCAAGAGACTCAAAAGTCCATCGAATGGAGTTTCTTCATGCGCTTTACACCAATATGACCTAGACGATTACCACAAATAAGTAGTATTATCACTATCTACTTTGCATCTCTTAGCCTCAATGTTATGGATGTGTGTTTCATCCCTTTCGAGATTTAGAAGAAATAAACCACTCACAAGAGGTGCATGACCATAAAAGATGTTACTCATATAAATAGAACAACCATTATTCTCCGATTTAAATGAATAACCGTCTTGCAATAAACACGATCTAGAAATAATGTTCATGCTCAACGCAGCACATAATAACATTTATTAAGGTTTAAAACTAATCCGAAGGTAAAACTAAGGAGGCGTCTTACGGCCATCACATCAACTCTTGATCCGTTGCCAGCGCATCGTCACCTCATCCCTCAAAGTCCGTCTATTCTGTAGCTCTGTTTGAGTTACAAATATTAGCAACGAACCGTATCAAATACCCGGGCACTACAAGCGAGGGCTAGTAAGGAAAACATCAATAACATGTATATCAAATATACCTTTGATGGTGCCAGCCTTCTTGTCCGCTAAGTACTTTGGACAGATTGCGCTTCGGTGACCCTTGTCCTTGCAATAGAAGCACTCGAGGTCCGGCTTGGGACCAGACTTGAGCTTCTTCTCAGCGGGGCAACGCGCTTGCCGCCTTTCTTGAAGGGCTTCTTTGCACCTTTACCTTTCTTGAAGGAGGGCTTGTTGACCATCAACACATGATTATCCTTCTTGATGTCCACCTCCATGACCTTCACTGCGAAGAGCTCGGTGATCGTATCGATGGAACCAACCTGATTATGAGTCACTACAAAACTTTTATAGCTGGGAGGAGTGATTGCGAACCACATCAATCTTGAGCTCCTCTGGAATCTTGCGATCCGGTTGCTCAAAGGCGTTGAGTGTAGCCCGACATCTTAATGGCGTGCTCACTAACGGAACTCCTTCCTCCATCTTGCGGTTAAAGAACTTCTCGGAGATCTCACATCCCTCGAGCGGGCCTGAGTCGAAACATGGTTTTCAGCTCTTCGAGAATCTCAAAGGGCCCGGGATAGTTTTCAAAACGATTTTGAAGTTCCGGTTCCATAGCAAACAACATGGTGTTCTTAATCACACCATAATCATCTTTGCGCGACTGATAGACAACTTTATCATCAGCCGGCGATTCACAGAGGGTTACCTAACGCTTTCTCAAGGACATAGTCCTTTTGTCGCAGACGAATGATTCTTAGATTGCGGAACCAGTTGGTGAAGTTAGACCCATTGTTTCTAAGCTTTTCTTTCTCAGCAAAAACGTTGAAGTTGAAGTTGGACTTAGCCATGTGATCTACAATATTTGCAAGTACAAATTAGACTATGTTCATGATAACTAGTTCAACTTTTAATCAAATTACTAGATGAACTCCCACTAAATTCAACATCCCTCAAGTTGTTTAGTGAACATGATCCAAATTCACCACACCTAATCCGATCTTCACGAGAAGAGATGTGGTTTCAATGGTGGACAACAAAGTGTCGATCATATCATTCATATGACTCATGCTTAACCTTTCGGTTCTTGTGTTCCGAGGCCATGTCTGTACATGCTAGGCTCGTCAAGCTAGACCCAAGTATTTCCGCGTGTGCAAAACTGGCTTGCACCCGTTGTATGTGAGCGTAGAGTCTATAGCACCCGATCATCACGTGATGCTTGGACCACGAACTTCGCAGTGCATACTTGAGGAGAACAGTTTTATCTTGATCTTTAAGTGAGGAATCATCTTATAATGCTACCGTCGCGATCTAAGCATAATAAGATACATAAAAGGATAAACATCACATGCATATAACTTTATGTGATATGGTATAGCCAATCTTCGCGCAATGATCTCCATCTTGTGCGTTCCGGCATGATCTCCATCACTCCACCATGATTGCCTCCACCACGAATAGCAACTACAACTATTGTAGGGGTTCGTAGCATGGAAAACAAAAAATTTCTATCGCATACAAACAAACAAGCCAAGATCTATCTACTAGATTGTAGCAACGAGTCGATAGTGGAACTCACCCTCGAAGATTCCAGCGTTTAACGAGAGCAGATTCTCGTGGGTGATGTAGTACTCTTTCCGATCTCAAGATCGCGTGACGATCCTTCGGCGGCGTTCGCAGCGCTCCCTTGATCGGTCACACGTTCGTTAAATTTTCGGCGAAGACCTTCCTCTCCCTTGTTCCAAGAGCGGAGGTTGTAGCACTCTCCTCGCGATTCCGGCAAGACAACGGCGTGGTACCGAAGTAGAGGGAAATCCCTTGAGGCTTCGCCTTAAGCGGTCGCAGTATGGTGGAGCTTATGAGAGAGGCTATTAGTGGTCTAGTAATTAGACACACCAATTAGAAGGCTCTAAACCAATTAGAAGGTTCTAAATCAAATAGCTCTAAACGGGGTTTAGATCTAGGGTTTAGTTTAGAGGATAGGATCTTGTGTGTGTAAGGAGGAGCCCTGCCTCCTTATATAGGTGGGAGGGCTGGCGGCCAGGAGGAGTGGAGTCCCTCCCCAACTCGGCATTGAGTTGGCCCGGTTGGAGGAGGTCTCCTCCCCAACTCGGTTTCCCTCTTCTCCTCCTCTTTCCACTTTCCAAAACTTGCGTTTGACTTTCAAACTAGCCGTTTGACTTTTCAATTTAGGATTTAAATAAACCCTTTATTTTGGACAGCGAGAACACTTAGTACATGATGCAATCATTCCAACTTACAATGACACATTCATGTACCCTTCCCCTTCCGGTCTTGGGACATTCAGGACCTTCTAGAATGTTCCCGATTGAAAACACGGAACCATTCCCCAACTCCGAAATGGGACTTTCCTTATATGAATCTTATTCTCCGGACCATTCCGGATCTCCTCGTGATATCCGGATCCCATCGAGACTCGAACAACATTCGGTCTCTTTCTCATAATACCATAACTACTCAAACAACGTCGAATCCTTAAGTGTGTCTCCTACGGTTCGTGAATTATGCGGACATGATCGAGACACTTCTCCGAACAATAACCAATAGAGGAATCTGGAAATTCATATGGCTCCACATATTTCTCGATTACTTTGCGATCGAATGAACCACTTACATACGATACCAATTTCCCTTTGTCTCACGATATGTTACTTATCCGAGGTTATGATCGTCGGTATCTCGCATACCTAGTTCAACCTCGTTCTTGATAAGTACTCTTTTCTCGTTCGTGATATGTGATCCCTTGTGACCAAGTCACATGCTTGCAAGCTAATTGGATGACATTTCACCGAGAGGGCCCAGAGAATATCTATCCGTCATGTGGATGGACAAATCCCACTCTTGATCCATGTGTTTCAACCAATACTTTCCGAACACTCAATGCCACCTTTATAGCCACCCTGTTATGGTGTGGTGTTTGATGACATCAAAGCATCCATCCAGTAAAGGTGATATGCATGATCTCATGGTCGAAGGAATTAGGTTACTATGTATCGAAGCATATAGCAATTGAACTATTGAAATGACTTGATCTTTATGCTACGCTTATCTATAGGAGTATGTCCACCATATCATTCTCCTAACGATATGATCTTGTTGTTAATAACATCTCAATGTTCATGATAGGGAAACCACAATCATCTATTAACCAACAAGCTAGTGAAGTATAGAGGCTATACTAGGGACTTCAAATTAAGTTTACAAATCACACAAGTATTAATGGTCTCCTTGTTAATACTATTATAGCATGAATGTAAACATTTATCATAAACACAAAGATATAATAATAACTACATTTATTATTGCCTCTAGGGCATATCTCCAACAGTCTCCCACTTGCACTAGAGTCAATAATCTAGTTTCAAACCTTTGTGTATTCAACACCTATGGCTTTCCGGTGTTTGTATGTACACGAATGCTAGTGGTCAATCGATCTCGGATCGACACTTCAGTCCGTGTGTAATTGCATGTCTTTGCGTCCCTACGCATCACTCATTCCCTAATGAGATGGCTTCGTACAAATTTGGTCCTTTGGTGTGACCTTTAGTTCTTTGGGGTTAAAACATGTTGATAATATTGTTCGTACAATATATCTTCATAGTACTATCCCACTGTGAACTACACCTAGTTTGATAACAAACTACTTGACACAAATGCCCTCTTTTGCTGCTATAATAGCAGTCATATACTTAGCCTTTTGTTTGTAGTATCTGTCACAATGTCTTAATTTTGGAACTCATCCAAATCCATTATGGAACTCACTTTCCATTATATTGTGCCACCCTTAGTTTAGATTGAGATAAACTTAATTTGTACTTTGTGACAAAGCTAGCATCAATGTAGTACTTTTACAATGAACTAACCATCTATTTGTCACTTCTACAAATAATATACTCTTAGTTCTTCCAAAAGATCATAAGAATATCCTTACTATCGTCCAATGATCATCTTATGAATCATTCTGGTATATGCTCATAATATTTATAGCATAGGACATATCTGGATTTGTACATATCACAGTATGATTGATATAAATACTCTTTGTGATTTCATACATCAAGTATCAATCTATACTTGAATCTTTGTTTCACTTACCAAGTGCCAATACACTTGAATATATCATCAACATTGAACTCTTTCAATCCTTTACTGTAACAAGAACCTTTCTTGTAGTTTCTATATTGAATTCATTCAATATCTCGTCTATATATACGGCACAACCATATTAGCGTCTATTGATGCCAAATATTTGGGTTTGCCTAAGTCTTTCATCGGGATGAAATTCTTAATATGTGTTAATAAAAGATACATTATTTCCAATCAACAATATGTCTTCCACATAATGTATTAGAAACATGTCTTAGCGCTCCCACTTAATTTCTTGCAAATGCAAGCATCTTCATCGTCTCTAATGAACTTTTAAACTCTTTTAACAGTTTCATCACAGTGAAGATTCCAACTCCGCAATGCTCACTTCAACCATTGAAGTTTGCATATGTTTTTAGCATCCTTTGAATTAACAAAACCCTATGGACCGTGTTATGCACATGTCCTAGGTAACGATTCTATTAGAAGAACTTGTTTTGTTTATTCAACTATCATATAACAAAATTATATGTAGTGGTTGCTACATTAATCCGTCTAGACTAAAAATCGCTATGAAAGATCAAATCTTGTCATACACAACCTTTGAACATTGTTGTGAACTCTTTCCCAACATGTCGACTATTTCATAGATGTGAAACATCCATGTCTACTTCTTTATAGATCCAAACACAACTGCAAGGTCTTACACCTTTTTCGAGGGTCCTTCAAGTTCAAAACTTGATTTCTCGTGTATGGAACTATCACGGATTATATGACTTCAAGCCATTTGACGGAGTCAGAGCCCATCATCGCTTCTTTGCATGTAGTAGGTTCATTATTCTCAAATAATGATTCAACCCTCAAATCTTGGTATTTGATTGTTCATCCGACCTACTTGTTTCAATAGAAACTTAGACCTCCGTGACCACAACCTTTGAGGCACGTGAGCCATGAGCATTGTTGCTTCTCGGAACACTTTTCGGTCTTCTAACTTTGCACATATAGCTAAGGTTCTTTTAACCTTATCAAAGTTCTATTGTCCTCCCACTTAACTTTTCACGAAAATTCCTTCTCAAAGAAACTTGGCGTTCTAAGTGACAAACACTTTTGTCTCCGGTGTTTATGGAGGAATACTTATGAATACAAAGAAGGTTTATCCGACTTTGGTTGCAAACATCTTTCTTATGCATAGCATACCAATGTTTAAGAAAGGACTACTTGGGTTTTATCCCAAACCATAACCTTATATGGTGTCATTTCAGCGGATTATGATGGAGCTCTTTTAGTGGAAAAGCGGTAGTCTCTAAAGCTTTTAATCTTTAAAATATAATAGCAGTTTTATGAATTATACCTTGATCTTACCATGTCAAACAAGGTTTAATTACATATCTCGAGCTCCATACTCTTATGGTGTTTGGAAATGCAAATCCACGGACCGATTCCTTAAATCTTAGGTATTATGCTAAACTTGTAACTTAAATATCTTCCTTTATGATCTTATCATAAACTAATTATATTCTTGTTACAATGATTTTGCACTTCATCTTGAAAATCTTCGAACTTTTCAAATATTTCACACTTCATCCTTATTAAGTAAATATTCACATATTCACTCAAATTTTCGGAGAAAGCATATGAAGTTGAAATCCATCGCTCTTGACTACACATAATGGAGTTCGTACAACAATATGCACAAGTTCCAATAAGCTAGTCATTCATTCCCTTTTGGCCTATGAGCGAAGTTTTAATTATCTCTAGGAAAGTTTCACAAGCGTCATTTGATCAAAAATCAAAAGACTCCAAAATTCCATCCACATGGAGTTTCTTCATGTTTTCTTTCAATATAATTTAAGCGATGTCACTTCCTAAGTGATCTTTCAATCAATTTGTCTTTCGACAATTTTAGCACTAGTTTTATGGATGTGATTTCTCCAACGAGATTTGTGAATCATCCATCTTTTATGGATTACGGCAATTATTTGAACAACCCTTTTGTTCTCATAATACTGATAAAACAAATCTTGAAGGCAAGCGTTGATGTTTAACGAGCAACAAAATAACCCTTTATTTGTTCTCGATGAACATCATCACCTATTCTTTTGCTAGTTACTTAGGCCATTGTAGTTCATGAATTGTGTTGTTTCGTATGACGATTCACACCAACAAATTCAGTATCAAATACTTAAGAACCACATTGTTTAATAAGCAAAGAATATAGCCATAACACATATATCATCTATATACTTAAACTGAACAATTCTAGTCTTTTCTTTTACGCCATATACTTATGAGATTCTCTTTCAGTATTTCCTTTTACATTTGAAAGAATCTATCAACATCAATAGTGGAGTCATACATATGACACATAGTCCAAAGCGTGTATAGTTAAATACCAATGTCTTTGGACTTGCACTTTGAAGTAGATCACCATTATCAAATATTTGGTGTTCTTTCAAATTCCTTTCTTTAGTAATCTCTTGGTGTAGTAAACATTTTACCTACATCAAATATTCACCCTCATCATGGACTTATCCATGATCTAGCTACTTTTAGCTTGTAACGGTGAATCGCGAGTATAATGTTGCTCTCCAAAACCTTTTGGAAGATTAGGACAACTAGTGTCTCCAACCTTTTGCAAATTCTCATCCAAATATGAGAACATGAACTTTGCCATATTATACTCTATCATGTTGTAACCAAAACTTCGTTTCAGATATCACAATATCTTCCACACAGCATGGTTTCTGAAACAACTCTTTCAGATCCTAGATAACCTTGATATTAAGACAATCCTTTGAATATCAAGAATCATGGAGACAAACATGATACTCAAACACTAACACTTGGAATTGTCACTCTTGTTTTAATACTAATTATTAAACTTTATGGAGTAACTGGAACTTACTGAAAGTTTGCAATAAGACTTTTAAACTTTAGATTAACACTACAAAACAATACGATACCAGTTCGTAAAGTAACCAACCAGAATTCTATAGTTCTATCATCTCAATTATAACTAAGCGCAAGGTGGTAAACAGATGCCAATGACTACAACAACTATGCAAATTCACTTTGATTTTAGTTTATGATAAATTGAGTTCTAATTAATAATTAAGTTAATCTAGGTGAACTCCCACTTAAAACAATATCCCTCACATTGTTTTAGTGATCACACGAACCAAATCCACCACATCAAAACCGATCATCACGAGAGTTGATGTAGCTTCAATGGCGAACAATCAACATGTTCATCATATCTACTATATGACTCATGCTTTACCTTTCGGTGATCCGTGTTCCTGAGACCATGTCTGTACATGCTAGGCTCGTCAAGATCAAACCTTAGCTACCGCATAAGCAAATCTGGCTTGCTTACGTTGTATTCACCCGCGGAATCAAAGACACCCGATCATCACGTGGTGCTTGAGCGACAAGCTTTGGCAGTGCATACTAAGGGAGAACACTATAGAACTTGAAATTTATGAGAATTATGGATCAACTAATAATGCTACCTACGTCTACAAAGCAATACAAGATGCATAAAGGATTAACATCACATGCAATTCATAATATGTGATATGATATGGCCTTTCTTCTTTGTGCTTCCGATCTCCATCTTCAAGCACGAACATGATCTCCATCATCACCGGCATAGCATCAAGGTCAATGATGCTTCTACGTGGTTGTCGTCCACCAGCTTCAACTATTACAACTATTTTGAATAGACCGCATGAGTCTTAACAAATTAAAGACAACCATATGGCTCCTGCGGTTGTCAATTTACAATAAGGAACATTGCATACATCAAATATAATCACAATCATGGCCATATCACATCATTGCACACCTGCAAAACAAAGTTAGACACCTCTACTTTCTTTGCATATTTTACGTGGTTTGGGGCTTTCAATAAGTGTCGTTCTAACTTACGAACAAGAACCACAACATTGATACTAGCATTGTTGATCACCCGTTGTAAATTGGATCTTTACTATGCTAGGAGAAACAGGCACCCGCAGAGCCACTTATGCAATACAAGTTGCATGTCAAGCGTGGAGCAAGTCTCATGAACGATGTCATGTAAGGTTAGCCCGGGCCGCTTCATCCCAACATACCGCAAGATGCAAAGTACACAAAAGCAATCTACAATAAAAGCATCAACGCCCACAATGACTATTGTGTTCTACTCGTGCAACAGATCTACATATAGACACGGCTCTGATACCACTGTAGGGGTTCGTAGCATGGAAAACAAAATTTTCTATCGCATACAAACAAACAAGCCAAGATCTATCTACTAGATTGTAGCAACGAGTCGATAGTGGAACTCACCCTCGAAGATTCCAAAGCGTTTAACGAGAGCAGATTCTCGTGGGTGATGTAGTCGTACTCTTTCCGATCTCAAGATCGCGTGAGCGATCCTTCCGGCACGTTCCATGGCGCTCCCTTGATCGGTCACGTTAAATTTTCGGCGAAGACCTTCCTCTCCTTGTTCCAAAGGCAGCGGAGGTTGTAGCACTCTCCTCGCGATTCCTGGCAAAGGCGTGGTACAGGAAGTAGAGGGAAATCCCATGAGCCGCCTTAAGCCGGTCTTAGTATGGTGGAGCTTATGAGAGAGGCTATTAGTGGTCTAGTAATTAGACACACCAATTAGAAGGCTCTAAACCAATTAGAAGGTTCTAAATCAAATAGCTCTAAACCGGGTTTAGATCTAGGGTTTAGTTTAGAGGATAGGATCTTGTGTGTGTAAGGAGGGAGCCCCCTCCTTATATAGGTGGGAGGGGCTGGCCGGCCAAGGGAGGAGTGGAGTCCCTCCCCAACTCGGCATTGAGTTGGCCACGGTTGGAGGAGGTCTCCTCCCCAACTCGGTTTCCTCTTCTCCTCCTCTTTCCACTTTCCAAAACTTGCCGTTTGACTTTCAAACTAGCCGTTTGACTTTTCAATTTAGGATTTAAATAAACCCTTTATTTTGGACAGCGAGAACACTTAGTACATGATGCAATCATTCCAACTTACAATGACACATTCATGTACCCTTCCCCTTCCGGAGTGCCGGACATTCCGGGACCTTCTAGAATGTTCCCGATTGAAAACACCGGAACCATTCCCCAACTCCGAAATGGGACTTTCCTTATATGAATCTTATTCTCCGGACCATTCCGGATCTCCTCGTGATATCCCGGATCCCATCCGAGACTCCGAACAACATTCGGTCTCTTTCTCATAATACCATAACTACTCAAACAACGTCGAATCCTTAAGTGTGTCTCCCTACGGTTCGTGAATTATGCGGACATGATCGAGACACTTCTCCGAACAATAACCAATAGAGGAATCTGGAAATTCATATGGCTCCCACATATTTCTACGATTACTTTGCGATCGAATGAACCACTTACATACGATACCAATTTCCCTTTGTCTCACGATATGTTACTTATCCGAGGTTATGATCGTCGGTATCTCTGCATACCTAGTTCAACCTCGTTACTGATAAGTACTCTTTTCTCGTTCCCGTGATATGTGATCCCTTGTGACCAAGTCACATGCTTGCAAGCTAATTGGATGACATTTCACCGAGAGGGCCCAGAGAATATCTATCCGTCATGTGGATGGACAAATCCCACTCTTGATCCATGTGTTTCAACCAATACTTTCCGAACACTCAATGCCACCTTTATAGCCACCCTGTTACGGTGTGGTGTTTGATGACATCAAAGCATCCATCCAGTAAAGGTGATATGCATGATCTCATGGTCGAAGGAATTAGGTTACTATGTATCAGAAAGCATATAGCAATTGAACTATTGAAATGACTTGATCTTTATGCTACGCTTATCTATAGGAGTATGTCCACCATATCATTCTCCTAACGATATGATCTTGTTGTTAATAACATCTCAATGTTCATGATAGGGAAACCACAATCATCTATTAACCAACAAGCTAGTGAAGTATAGAGGCTATACTAGGGACTTCAAATTAAGTTTACAAATCACACAAGTATTAATGGTCTCCTTGTTAATACTATTATAGCATGAATGTAAACATTTATCATAAACACAAAGATATAATAATAACTACATTTATTATTGCCTCTAGGGCATATCTCCAACAACTATTGCTAACTACTCAGCGATAAAGTAAAGCTATTACATGGCGTATAAGAAGTTGACTCGCAGGTCATACACAATTATAAAGACAACCATATGGCTCCTGCCGGTTGTGTACTCATCGACATGCAAGTCGTGAAACATTACAAAACATGATCATCGCATACAATATACACATCACATCTTGGGCCATACCATATCACAGAAAACACTCCCTGCAAAAACAAGTTAGACGCCTCTACTTTGTTGTTGCATGTTTTACGTGGCTTATGGGAGTAGATGCTAAGAACGATTCTTACCTACGGAAAGCCACAACGGTGATATTATGGTTGCCAAACTCCGGTGTCAATCCCATGACAACTATAGTGAGAAACGACATCCACCACCGCATGTATGGTACAAGCCACACGTCAAGTGCGGAGCGGTCTCGACGGCGTCGCGTAAGGTTGGCTGGACCGCTTCAATCTCACTATCCCGCGTCATAAGAAGAACACAAACAAGAGGCTTGCAACAGAAAACATCAAGCGCCGCAACAACCATGTTGCGTTACTCGTGAATCACATCTACGCATAGATCTAGCTCGATACCACCGATGGGTTTCGCAGCATAGTAAATCAAAATTTTCTACGAAGCGAGCGAGAGGAAAGCCAAGATCTAATCTAGAAGATGCAAACAACGGAGAGATTGGATTAGATCTTCATACCCTTGAAGATTCGCAATGAACGCCGTTAAATCGAGCGTGGGTGATGTAGTCACTCGCTTCTCCTCCTCGCGATCCGATCCGATCTAGCACCACAAGTGGCGGTGCCTCCGTGAGATGCACGTGCAGCACCTCGGCGTCTCCTCCTTCCTCGGACCAGCAAGTATGGTGGAGAGATGGATTGGATCTACAACGACGGCGTGGTGTATATGGTGGAGAATTTCTGCAGCAGGCTTCGCCTACAAACAATGGGAGGGAGAGAGGAGGCGTGAGGCTACTAGGGTTTGGAGGAAGGTGTAGGTTGGGGGAGGCGCACCAGCCCTCTATATATAGAGGGGTGCGGCCAGCCCTGCCTCCTCCAAGCCTATCTCTAGTTTAAACGATTTAAACTCTCCCTTATCTAGAAATTCTCTCTCTAGTTTAAACGAGTTTAAACTTATCTAGGATCGGCTGGGCCCTATGGGGCCGTGTGCCCCTGGCCCCATGCGGCCAGGAGGCTCCCGCCTAGGCCCATGCCCCCGCCCGGAAGCTGGGCCCCCGTTGGCCCCTTCCGGAAGGTTCTAGAAGCTTCCGTGCAATCTGGATTAATCCGAACAATTCGAACTCCAAAACTGCACTACCTTATATGAATCTTATTCTCTGACCACTCCGGAACCTCTCGTGATGTCCCGGATCCCATCCGAGACTGAACAAAATTCATAAACCAAGTATCCAATCTATCCTAGCGTGAGACACGTTAAGTGTGTGACCCTGCGGGTTCGAGAATATGCGACATGATCTTCTATCAATAATCAACAGCGGTCTGCACCCATATTGACTCCCACATTCATCGATGATCATATCGGATGAACCACGATGCCGAGATTCAATCACTCCCCTATATATATTCCCGCCGTCTCGCGATATTTTACTTGCCCGAGATTCGATCGTCGGTATCGTCATACCTAGTTCAATCTCGTTCACAGCAAGTACTTTACTCGTTCCGTAATCCGATATCACTTTGTGATTAACTCCTTAACCACATGCTTGCAAGCGGTGTTGATATCGATTACCGAGTGGGCCCAAAGTATATCTCTCCGACTTGGGAGGGACAAATTCCATCTCGATACATACAACCCAATGATACTTTCCGATCACCGAGAGACACCTTTATGATCACCCTCTCATAGGATGACGTTTGATGACCTCAAAGCTTTCTTCCGATACAGGAGTTGTATTATCTTATGGTCTAAGGAATACAATATTTGACATAAGAAAAACTTACATAGCGAACACGATGACACGATCTAATTGCTTCGCTTAGTTTGGGTCTATCCACCATATCATTCTCCCAATGATATGATCTCATTATCAATTGACAACTCATGTCTATGGTTAGGAAACCTTAACCATCATTGATCAATGAGCTAGTCCATAGAGGCGTACTAGGGACACGGTGTTGTTCACAAACCACACAAGTATTAAAGTTTCCGCTTAATACAATTCTAGCATGGAATATAAACTTTATCATGAACAAGAATTATAATAATAACATCTTTATTATTGCCTCTAGGGCATAATTCCAACAAAGGCAGCCATGCCTGGTGTGAACCATAGCTTATGAATTCTTATTTCCACCAAAGATATTCTGAAACCACAAGGAAATAGCAAATTCAGTGTGTTAGTGGTGCGCCTTGGCACACAACCTTGCCTTCTACAATGGTAAACAACTCGGAAAACACTATATTGATCATTTATAGAAATCGATCGATGATAGCAAGCAACATCAAACGCGGTTTGATTGGTATATATAGTAGTAGACAAAACACATTCATTAGATAGCAAATAAGCTGGTGTTTGGGGCAACACCATATGTTTACGCCTAAACCTCATATCCTAAAAGCGTTATGGAAACTGCCATCGGATAAACCATTTCGTAGTATGGAAATATAGTATAAGAAACAACTTAGTCACCACACATACATAAAACACACCTAGGTGGTTAATTCAATTTGGCAAACATATCTAAGTGAAATAACAACATGCACACTTTAAGTCAGGATTGCATAATATGAGTTGCACATGTTTCTATCCGTTCATAATTTGGCCGGTGCCTCTATATAAAGCTATAGCATCCTACCTTCCTAGATATGGTCATACTTTCCTTATCCTAGTAACGAGCTAGAGAAACTATACCATCACTTATATCACAACTAAGAGAACTTGCCAATATGTATCCAAAAAGGAGCGGATCATAATATCATATCGGGGATTATACAGTTATTTTGCAGTACATTTCTCAGGATGCGTTGGAATAACATTATAAGGCCCATATCTGAACAAAGACCCATAAAATAAAATATTACCGAGATTAAGTTTATACAAAGAATGAAATGCAAGAAACACAATAAGTTGAAGTGGGAACAAATGCTATATCCAGATTGAAGCAATTGCGAACCAACAAAGGAAATTTTGTGCACTCTGAATTTATTACATATCTGCACAAGTGGAAATAACTATTGTCCTACTCGGCCTCAAATATGATAGAGCCGAAATTCTACCGAGATCAAGAAAAATAATGACAAAGCAATACACTTTCAAGATAGCCAAGCTTGAGGTTGAAGCGGGTACTTGAAGAAGACAATTAATAGTAACACAATGCTAACTTGCAAATATCATACATGGATAGATGCATTTATTGGCGCTGGATCCAACCGTCAGCCAAGATATTATCTATCTAGGTGAATAGGAGAAAACGTAACAAGCTATGAATTCATATTTCTTTATGGTATTTATCAACTCATTTATGTGTTGAATGAATAATTTATGCACTGATAAATATATCATTGCAGGGCCAGAACATGTAAATGGAGAAACTAACCTTCGGGCACTGTTAGTTCCTTACCGCTGTAGAGAGTTTATTTTTCATTGGAGATTCAGGATCGTCTAATACAAACTTTCTATAGGGCCATTCTTTTGTTGGCATGTCTCCTTCACCACATCTCACATGCAAAACCTTCAGCTCCCCAACTGGGGTGTAGACCCCACTGCACCTACAGTCGAATGATGGGACATAGACATTCCTTGCTTGTGTCTTCCACTCATAGTACGAAATAGAAAACATTCTAGAAAGAAAATGTTAGTGATATGGTTTTCATGTTCAGGAATGGTATGAACTAAAGAAACTTACCTGTTGCTGATCCACATCATACCCCCTGTCATTGATGTGCTCTGCATCTATCCCGCTAAACCACTCTCCCAGCAATACATCTCCGTTTGCGAATTTGTGTCGTAGCAGCCTGGGTGATATGATGAACTCAAGCTCAAGGCATTTCTAAGTTTTGAACAAAGATGCCTACAACTACATGGTGTTTTCCAGAAGAATTACTTGTCGGAGAGAGCTAGAGAACTAGTCCTGGCTTTGTACAATCAATATAGACGCAAGGCTTCTATTATGCCAAGCAAGAATTGCGATGAGCATACTTGCACTACATATATCAGAGTTTTCTCCAGGATGATTGATATATGAAAAGCTATACTTGTCAACAAACATAAATACCTAGGTTGACGTGAACATCATGACACTATGAATTCATAACTAATTGTAAGAAAATATGAGGTACATGAGCATAGAAATATCAATCATGATGCAAGGACGACCTTAGTACTTCCAGTAAACACCACACCTCATCATATGCAACCAATCAAAAATATCAGGCAACCATATTGAGGTTTGGCACTTACTTCAGGAAAAGGCACGAGTAAACTGGGCCATTAACACTTTTGAAGAAGCTGCATAGAGATTTAATTTTAGATACTTTGTATTATCTGATGATTATGCCTCTATATCCTGTAGAGATTTCATGGTACAAAGGGCGTGAGAAGAACTGCCAACCCATGAACCACAAATCCCTAATCGTCTTATCATCTGCACAAGTGTGTATAGCAACAGTAATAAGCTAACCGAACTATTTATCATTTGAAGAACAAAAGGAAAGTACTGTACTGCTATTTTTCTGAATTATGGAGTCATAGTTAATTATATTCATTAATCCTATGTATTTTTGTTACTAAAAGAATGTTAATTGGCAATATATACCTTTCATAGATCATAACCATGATAGGTGCAGTTGTACCATAGACAGATTGTAGCATTAGGAGTCTCGTAACAATTTCTAACAAAAAACTCGTACTTTTCTTTCCCAACAGAGCATGAGAATGTTGATCTATACTTATTATTATCTGAAAGATATAGTTCATAAGAAAAATAGGAAGGTAGTTGTAATAGCAAGAAAATGATTATACCAAAGAGACAAGTGAGTAAATATTCTTGGAAAAAGGCATAATAGAAGTACTATGGTTTTCCAGTAAATGGTGTCGATGACATGGTTGGCATGGGCTTTGCGAGCCACTGGTGGAAAGGACACATGAGATAACATGGACAAGAACCTTTCCATAGCTGAGATTGATGGTGCTAAAATCATAGATGTATATGACCAGCCTTTCTTATATTTAATGTTAATACGCAAGGCAACGGAGTATGACTTGTTCTTTGCCAAACATGACGTATATCATCGATAAGCACCTAGGTAATATTCCAAAGTTTAACCACCCTATTTGATGTTCAATATCAGTCGCCTAGGAAAACATTTATTAGAACATGTAAAATAGAACCATGGTGAAGACAAGGATAAGTAAAATCCCAATGATGAATGATAATAAGGACTCATAAAATAGGAAACCTGCCTATTTTCCATACCGGGTGTTCTGTACATGGACCAATATGTTTCATACGTTGCTACTATATAATATTGGTTTATCGTGTAGGAATATTCAATTCCAACTGCACAATATTTATCATGTAGGAATATAGTAAAACCTAATCTGATATCAAATATGTGTAGCAGCCCAACAGGGCAAGACATGCTATGGGATCTAGATCACATAATTCATATTGTCACGTTGAAGGCTACAAAGTCGATCGTCTCTCTGCTGCTAAAGACTACCATCGAAAGCACAGAGTATGTGAGCCTCATTCTAAGGCTCCCAAAGTTGTTGTTGCAGGTCTGGAGCGATGCCTTTTCCAGCAGTGTAGCCGGTGAGATGCTTTAGCTTGTACACATTGCACCTGTTTCCGTAAACCAATACACCTGTTTGTTTTATTGAGTTCATTTTCTTGTCTATGGCGAGTAAGGAAAAAGAGTTTATTCTGATATGTTTTTGTCTTCCTTGACTTGATACTCCACTAGTTTCCAGGTTTCATGCTTTAGGCGAGTTTGACCCGAAAAATAAAAGTTGCCATAGGCATCTCAACGATCATAATTCTTGCAGACAGAAGCTGTAGCCAGAAGCAATTTCGTTCAATTCATCAAGGATGTCTACGATGTTTCATGGTAGGGATGTAGGCTTATTTGTTCCTCATATGTTGTGAAATTGGTGCATTAAGTAGGGTCATTACGTCTATCCGGTTAAAAATCTCAATAACCTAGTGGCACTAAAATTTGGTAAGGCAGGCCATTTTTTTGCTCTCTGACACTTGAGTTGTTTTATATGTTCAAACTTCATCACTAGTCATAGCATTTTTTAGATGTCATGGATAGAAGTTTAAGTTATCCTAATTTAAAGAAGTGCCTAATTCCATGTTTCTTCTTTTTATATTAGTCAAAACAATTCTTCAGAAAAGATAATGGCGCAACAGTATAAAGAAATTGATGTTTTGTAGTTTGGAGACACCCATGAAGCTATCACATATGTGAGTATAGGTGCATGATGAGCGCCTGAGCCCACTATATTATCGATGTGTTGTAGCAAAGCAGAGTTGGTTACTTGGTTACTTGAGGAAAATAGAGTTGCTTACATAAGATTAAGGAAAACAGAGTTAACCTTAATAATGTTCTCTTGCTAAAAATATTTGGCCTTAGTGCTAAAACTTTTGCGACAATCCTGAACAGATGCAAGGCAACAGACAAGTATTATGTTCGGTCAGGATCCGTATGTTCAAACGAGAAGCTTTGCAAGTTCTTCATGGGATGACCTAGGAGGCTTTCAATTTACAGAAACAAAAGCTTCTTGGTTAAAGTCAATGACTGCTGCACGTGCTAATGGGACGCATTTATCTAGTCAGCGGGTGTGGCACAATATTACGTCGCATGGCGATTTAGGTTACATGGCCTTTTCTCCCTTTAGTTATTAACTATGAAAATAGGGAAAAAGGAGGAATAAATGTGGCAGCATTTGAAATAATCACACCTTCTGAAAGTGTAAGATGGTTTACCTAGAGGGGGGTGAATAGGTTTCTACAAAAAAAATTATAATCTTTTGCAAGTTTTAGGCTTTGCGGAATATAAGTGTGCCTAAATGCAAACTAGGTGAGGCAACCTAGATGATGATATAAGATACTTCAAGCACGAAGGCTATCACAAAGTAAACAACACAAGTAAGAGAGGGGTTAAGAAATAACCCAAGCACGCGGAGACAAAAATGTATTCCCGTGTTCACCACCTTCGGGAAGGGGGCTACGTCACGTTGGAGAGGTATGAGGTTCCACGAAGGATTCCCCAACGCCACGAAGGCTCACCTTCTTCTCCGAGCCTATCCCACGAAGGAATAGCTCACTTACTCGTGGTAGATATTTAAGGTAGTCTCCAAACCCTCACAAACTTTCCATGGAGCAAATCACAAGCCGAATGCCTTCGGGCGACCCTAACCGCCTAGGGTTTCCCACAAACCCAAGAGTAACAAGCTAACTTGATGAAATCAAGGGGGAATGAAATTTGGCTTGGTGGAAACGTAGATCAGGACCTCCTCTTGCTTTCTACCAAAGGGATTTGAGTTTGGTTGGGTAGAATGGGAGATCCTCAAGAAATTGTGTTTCAACAATGGGGAGAGAGAGAGAGAGCTCCAATAATGAGATATGAACTGAATTCCCTAACCTCCTCAAGCTGGAAGAAGAGGTATTTATACTCAAGGGAGAAATCTAGCCATTTGGAGCACTTTCTGCGAAACTCGGTTTTAAGTTCGGTTGGACCAGACCACACACCGGACCACCCGGTATATAGCCCGGTCAACCGGAATCCAAACCGGGATACTCACTATGCGTGAGCCCGGATAGACTCGGTGTACGAAACCGAGAATCCCAGTTTGGGTTCGGTTGATCAGAGCTGGTACCGGACCGTCCGGTCTGGGAACCGGTTCAACTGGCCTGAGAACCGAGTTTGGCAGAGATGTTATCAAACTTAGATTTCTTTCTCCTCTTTCTTTGGTGATGGAACAAGTGGGTGTATGGGATGTGTATAAGGCTTAGAAAATCATCCCCAACAAGCTCATCGAGATAACCCCTCTTAATAGTGCGGTGTTCCTAAAGACTCAAGATACATATAAAAGGTAAAACTCCGGCACTTCTCTTCATTATCGAAATGGGGGGGTCTTCGATGATCTTCCAACATACCGGCAGACTAAAACCTGTTCAAGACACTGGTAGGTAGCATTAGTCCGCACTAACTACGGTGTCATTGTCAACCAAAAACAGTATAGGGTAAACTACCCTTTCAATCTCCCCCTTTTTGGTTGGCGATGACAAACCGAGCTAGAGTTCACAAGGATATAATAAAGAGCTATATACCAAGGGATTCCATAGAGACATATGTGAGCTCCCCCATAAAGTGTGCACTTGGTTGAATTTGCGTTTGAATGCAAGGTGCACCTAAATAAAGTATAAAGAGCTTCCCACATGTCTTTATGGAAGCAAGCATAATATGAGAAGATATAGAGCATGGATATCTATGCAAGGCTAGACAAATAAAAGAAGTACACATAGTCATAGCACAATAGACATATCCATGGTTCACACACATAACACACGCTTGTCCAACATACGAAAATAAAGCAAATAGTTCCAATCACGAAAGCAAATGGTAAGCACAATGCCATAAGAAGCAAAGATAAGGCAAAGGGCATTGTGCAAACGGCGAACCCTGGAAAAACCCCGGCAAGGAACCCATAGAGACCTAAATGAACTCTACTCTTCTCCCCCATTGACATCGAAACACCAAAAAGGAAGAGGAGTAGGGTGATGCTAACGGAACCCAACTAGAAGAACGTAGGAGGCGGTGGAGGGTGAACGGGGGCATCTTCATCTTCATGGATATCCTCTTCTTCATCATCCTCATTATCATCAACAGAACCACGACGAGCAGAAGAGGAAACACTGGGGCCACCATGAGGAAACTGACTGGGGAAGTAGCCGAAGAGCATATCAATAACAAGGGGCGGCATCTCATAGTTGACATAAGGAACTGGAGTCTATCTCGGGACCATCTGGTGGAGGAGTGACATGCTGGGTCAAGAGAAACTCATTGTGCCTGCACCGAGTCTCTTGGCTCATCTCAAGAGCCTTGTGGCTCACATCATAGGATGAGCGGCACATCTGAAACAGCCGCTTGAAGAAAGTGGCAGCACCACCCTTGTGCCTGGGACGTGAGGAGGAGGACTCTCCAACAGGACGACGAGAGCCCAACCGAGTAGCAAAGTGAGGCTGAGGATCATGGATAGCGTTGGTGCGCTGCTTGGGGGGCCTCATCGCAGGAACCTCAGGAGATTGACCACGCAGAGAAAGAGTAAGCTGCTCTTGTTCCACACGCTCACCAGCCATCACACCAGGAGGCACAACCCTGTTGAGCAGCTTTTGTACATACACGCAGAAAGTGGGGGTCATCCTGTCCAAAGCAGCCCGCCGCAGCTCAAAGTACACAAAATCACAGCCATCAATCTTCCTCAACCTGTCAGGGTGACAATAATACAGGAGATTGGCAAAGTACCCACGATAGTTTGAATTATCTCCAACTCGGGGAACAAGCGACTGACGAAAGATGCTGGCCAAAGTGTGGTAGTAAAAGTACATGCCAGAGATGCATGGAGGAGCATACTCAGAATCCTTGGGATAGTAGAAAGCCAGAGAGTCAGCAGGCTTGATCTTCTCACTATGAATGCAAAAACCACCTGGCTTGTCAGAATAGCCCATGACCTCAACTAGATATGCATAGGTGGCACGGAAATGCCGCGTGCCAGTCATCCAAGACATAGTGCGGTCAGCATCACCATGAAAATAGACTGTGCAGAAGAACTGACGAATATACTCAGGATAGTAGTCCTCCTTGAGACACACAAGGTCAAACAGGTCCATTTTCTTCAAGGCATCATCAACAAAGCGATAATCTGAGGCAGCATACATGTTGAACCAGTCCACATTAAAAGCAAGAATGTTACCGCAGGAGGTGACCTTGAACTGAGTGTAAATATGATCCCACATCAAGGCTTGAGTCTCAGTCCAAAACTTCTTGCCAGCGCTAGTGTAAGTGCGAGACTGGAAGCGATAGGGATTCTACTTGCGAAGGGTCCAGTACATAGAAATCTCCATATTCTTCAGGTTTTGAGTAGGTACATCTTCTTCGTCATCTTGCATGATAGGTCTCTTGCCCCTGATGGCCTTGCTCTTGATGCGACCAGAACGGGCGCTGCCCTCTTCCTCATGCTGCACAGACTGACTGGCTCGACGAGCCCTCTTACCCCGGCCGGTTTCCTCAGGCACATACTCATTACTCACATAGTCATCATCATCGGCACCTGTGAAAAAGAGAGATAGGTTGGGGAGCACAAGGATAAGTACACATGCCAAAAAAATGGAGGAAAAACTTGGATTTGGGCAAGTGCATGGAAGAAAAGAGACATTGCAGAGAGATTCGGTGCTAGGGCCGGTCTAACCTCAGAACGACGGTCGAGTCGACCAGACAATCAAACCGAACCGACGGACGGTGGCGATGCATTATCCGGATTCAAACCAGGCGACCCAATGTCAGATTCGGTCCAACCGGGCTTGGAACCGAGTTAGTCGGGGAGGCCCCAAAACTGCTCTTTGCAATGTAAAAATTCTACCCATGTCTCAATACTTGCACAAATACAAACTTCTCAAGAGAGGTAGGCCATGGTTTGACGTGGTTGGCATACAAGAACGAAGGTGGAAACCCTAACTTGGCAAATCCATCAAAATGTGTAGCAAAACAAGGGGATTTGACAAGGAAAAGGGAGAGGAGCAAGGGATTACTTGAGGACATGGCTTCCCGTGGAGGAAAGCCCCAAAAGCCCTTGAGAAAGAAGATTGCAAAATGCTCCCAAACCACCACGAGATGGAGAGATTCCTTCGGTGGAGAGCCTCGAAAGGTCCTGCTCCACGATATGGTGGCCCGATCTATGAATCCTAGGGTGGAAACACCCTAGGAGAGGGGGGGAAGGTGGGAGGGGCGGCAATGGAGAGAGGATGGGTCAGAGGAAGTGAAAGGGTAACTTGTGGAGGAGTGGGGGTGTCCAGGGAAGAAGAAGGGAAAAAGTTTTTCAGATCCCGGTTTTGGTTCGGTCCAACCCAGATGCAAACCGGGCCGCTCGATGCACAGGCCGGTCAACCGAGCCATAAACCAAATCTTCAGGAAATCTGACACGAGGAAGATTCGGTTGTCAGTCCGGTCAACCGGCTCCACAACCGGAGTACCCGGTTGAAAACCGGACTGGCAACCAAACTTTGTTCAGTATACTTCTGCCTGCAGACCCGGATAGACTCGGTTGAGGACCGGGCTGGAAACCAGACGGTCCGGTTCTGGAGCCGGTTGGACCGGGCCAAAAACCGAACTTCAAAAAAAACTTCAGAAAATTTTGTGAAAACAGAATTTTTTTGAGAATGGCATTTGCAAGGAAGAAGATAGTAGACTCCAAAAGGGTAGAGGATGCAGGTGATGTAGGCATGCCTATTGGAGAAGAACCAAATCAACATACTTAATATCAACAATAGGCATGATTCAAAAATATCAAGAGCCACAAGAGACCAAAGTTGGCGGGGGATTTCTCCCCCTATGTTTAAGCACACATGTCGTGGCGCCTCAAAGATAGATGCTTGGGCCCATATCATGACACAAGATCAATTAATATCACACACATAGGTATGCACTAAACCAAGACATGGTAATATGACTATCCCTATGTGTGATGTGCGACTAGGCTACATAGCAAGTTAAGAGCAGGAATATAATGCAAGAAGTGAATCAATCCATGTTTTTGGGATCTAGAATACCAAGTTCTCGCCTCAACATGACAAAACGAGCTTCATCCAAAGGCTTCGTGAAGATGTCCGCCAATTGGAACATCGTTCCCACATGAGTGAGATTGATGTCACCATTTGCGACATGGTCACGTAGGAAGTGGTGGGGGATGTCAATATGTTTGGTGCGGCAATGTTGGACGAGGTTATTGGCGATCTTTATTGCGCTTTCATTGTCACATAGAAGAGGACCGTACCAAGAGACACACCATAGTCTTTCAAGGTTTGCCTCATCCATAACAATTGAGCACAACAAGATGCCGCGGAAATGTATTCGGCTTTGGCGGTGGATAGAGCGGTGGAGTTTTGTTTCTTGGAAGACCAACTCACCAACGACCGGCCAAGAAATTGGTAAGCCCTGGAGGTTGACTTTTGGTCAACCTTATCACCGGCCCAATCGGAATCCGAATAGCCAACAAGCTCAAAGGTTGACCCCTTTGGATACTAAAGCCCGAGAGTAGGAGTGAGAACAAGGTACCTAAAAATCTGTTTGACCGCCATCAAGTGGCACTCCTTGGGAGCAGATTGAAAATGAGCACACATTCCAACACTTAACATGATATCCGGCCTAGAAGCACAAAGGTAGAGCAAGGAGCCAATCAAGGAGCGATATACCTTTTGGTCCACATCCTTCTCACCTTCTCCAAAGCCATGTTGCCCATTGAGTGGCATGGGTGTCTTCATGGGGTTGGCATTGGTCATCTCAAATTTCGCAAGAATGTCCTTGACGTACTTCTCTTGGGAGATGAAGGTGCCTTGAGCAAGTTGCTTCACAATGAAGCCTAAGAAGTACTTCAACTCCCCCATCATGGACATCCTAAATTTCTGGGTCATCAACTCGGCAAAAGCTTTGTTATGTGATTCGTTAGCTCCACCAAAAATAATATCATCAACATAAATTTGAACAATAAACAAGCCACCCCCTTTAACCCTCTTGGTGAAAAGGGTGGAATCGACTTTACCCATGCTAAACCCGTCCATGAGTAGGAAATCCCTAAGGTGCTCATACCAAGCACGAGGAGCTTGCTTTAGTTTGTAGAGCGCCTTATGGAGTAGATACACATGGTTGGGAAAGCGTATGTTTTTGAAACCCGGGGGTTGAGCTACATATGCAACCTATTTCAAGGGACCATTAAGAAATGCACTCTTCACATCCATTTGATAAAGCTTAAATTTATGAAAAGATGCATATGCAAGCAAGAGACGAATAGATTCAAGGCGAGCAATGGGCACAAAGGTGTCCTCATAGTCAATACCTTCTATTTGGGCATACCCTTGCGCCACTAACCTTGCTTTGTTCCTTGTGACGGTTCCGGTCTCATCTTGCTTGTTCTTGAATACCCACTTGGTCCCAATAAGATTGATGCGATGATCTTTAGGTCTCTCCACAAGAGACCAAACTTCATTGCGGGTGAAGCACTCGAGTTCTTCTTGCATGGCAATGACCCAGTCCAGATCTTCTAGAGCTTCATGGACCTTGAGTGGCTCGAAGTTGGACACAAATGCATGATGGCCACAAAAGGTAGTGAGTTTCTTCTTCTTGTTGCGAGTCTCGATTCCTCTTGATATGCTTCCAAGTATATTATTGACTTGGAGTCCACTTGCAATAGAGGCGGACTTGATCTTCCGGATAGTACCTTCATGATCAACGAATTCATCCTTCGTTGGTACTTGATCATTAACCACATCTTGAGCTTGACCTTGATCTTGGGAAACTAGAACATCTTATTGGTCTTGCTCAACGGGTTGAGGGCTTGGTTCTTGTTCTTCGGTTTGCGAGAGTTGTTCGTCATGAGGTACACTTGATGGTTCAACTTGAGTAGAGCTTGGCTCTTCTTGAGTTGGGCTTGATTCTCCCCCATCAACATCTTGATCATGAGTGTGATGCTCGGTGGGCAAGATATGCCCAATTCCCATGAACTTGATGACTTGAGAGGAATCTCCATCACATATAACATGTGGAACAACTTGCCCCCCTTGGGGACCATTATCTTCCAAAAACTCCACGTCACAAGATACTTCAACACAACCATTAGCTTTGTTGTAGTATCTATAGACGTGAGAGTTTTCCACATAACCAACAAAAATACCCTCGATAGTTCTAGATTCGAATTTACCGAGTTTTTCTTTCTTGTTCTTGACAAGGCACTTGCACCCAAAGACTCGGAAGTAGTTGACATTGGGTTTGTTCTTTGTGAGAATCTCGTACGAAGTCATGTCAAAGGGAGCTCGGAGGAATAGCCGGTTCGAGTAGTGAACCGCGGTGGCGATGGCTTCTCCCCAAAAGTTGTGGGGTGACTTGAACTCACTCAACATAGTTCTTGCCATCTCAATGATAGTCCGGTTCTTCCTTTCAACAATGCCATTTTGTTGAGGAGTATAAGTAGCCGGGAATTCATGCTTGATCCCCTCATCTTGAACAAACTCTTGCATGGTATAGTTCTTGAATTCGGTGCCATTATCGGTCCTAATGGTCTTGATCTCCGCTTCATGGGTGCATTGAGCTTGCTTGGCGAAGATCATGAAGTACTTGTAGGTCTCATCCTTTGACTTGAGAAGGAATACCCAAGTGTATATTGAGTAATCATCAATGATGACAAGACCATATCTCCTTCCACCAAGAGTATCATATGTTGATGGCCCGAAGAGATCCAAATGGAGAAGCTCCAAAGGTCTTGACGTGGCCACCTTTGATATTGATGGATGACTCCTCCCATGTTGCTTTCCTAAAATGCAAGCACTACACACACGATCTTTCTCAAAAGACACACCGGTTAGTCCAACAATATGTTCACCCTTTAGGAGTTGTTTAAGATTTCTCATGTTGACATGGCCAAGGCGGCGATGCCAAAGCCATCCCTTGTCAACTTTGGCCATTAGACATGTAGGAAGAGATTGACTCTCTTGTGAGAGGTCGACCACATAGAGGTCGTCTTCCACATATCCAACAAGGACCAACTTGAGATTATCACTCCTAAAGACTTTCACACAAGTTCTAGAGAAATAGGAATCATAACCGACATCCGCAAGATGTTTTATGGAAAGTAAGTTGTAACCAAGGTTTTCAACAAGCATGACGGTCTTTAGGGACAAGGCCTTGGAGACCACCAACTTGCCAAAACCTAGTACCTTTCCTTTAGAGTTGTCTCCAAAATTGATGCTTAACGTTGAATTAACATCATGAATAAATTGGTCAAGCGCACTTCTACCTCCGGTCACATGATTGTGTATCCACTATCAAACACCCATTTTGTTCCACCGGAGGCATACCCCTAGAAAATCAGTTCTTTGATTTAGGAACCCATTGAGTAATGGGTCCCATAGCATTAGCAACAAGATCTTTTGGTACCCAAATTGAGTACCACCTATAAGCATAACCATTGCAAGGCCAACATATTTGGCATATACATCTCCTTGGGTGCCCTTACATAGTACATAGGAGGGATTAGATTTTGCCCGCAAACTTGTGGTTGGGGTTGCCCCTAATGGCTCCCCCATTCACAACATTCTTATTTACTTGGTCAACCACGTTGTGCCCTTCACACACAAAGTCGATCCTTTTAGGTGGGTTGGCACCATTCTTGTCGTTCTTGGGGTCATACCCCATACCTTGCCTTGGAGCTCTCATCGTTTGTCGAGCAAGAATCTCATCAAGAATCTTGCCCTTGGCGGTAGGTTTGAGACGATCCATCTCAAGTTGTTCCCTCAACTTCTTATTCTCCTCAAGGAGACTAGCTTTATCCAAGGAAGGGTTAGAAGCACAAGTAATATCCTCAACAATAATAGGATCCTTCAATGTACCAAGAGCTTTCTCATAGGACACTCGAAGTTGATCATGATTCTCCCCAAGTTTTATGAGCTCACACTTTACAAGCAAATTAGCTTTCTCAAGGTTATCAAGGTCATTGGTGAGAGAAGCATGAGCAACTTCAAGTTCTTTCTTTGAAGTATCAAGCTCTTGGGACAAGGTGATAGCTCTATCTATGGTATCCATATCTTTTGCCTTATCTAGTTCATAGATTTCAATTCATTCTTTAAGAAGAGAAGTAATGTCCCTTTCCTTGCTTAGCTCTTACTCAAGAAGATTGAATCTTAGTTTCTCATCATCAATATGAGACTCCAAACTATCAATGGTCTCATCACGTGAATTGAAAAGGCTCATTAATTGTTTGAGACTAGCACGAGCAATGCTAGGAAGGGACTTCGTGATTTTACACATTTCTTGTACATAGTTTTCATCGAATTCATCATCATCACTATCATTGGTACTAACATGATCATCTAAGATGCTAGAGAGAGATGGAGGGGAAGAGATTACCTTGGTACTCCTTGCCATGAGGCAAGTACCGGCGACCTTGGGAGTGATGGAGTCATCGGCGTAGTCTTTGGTGTAGTCATATGTGAAGAGTGACCCGGGTTCAGTGATACATTGCAAATGTATCTATAATTTTTGATGTTTCATGCTTGGTTTTATCTACTTTCTTATGTTTTGTCCACACTTTGGAGTACTTTTCATATGATTTCTTGGACTAACCTATTAATAAGAGCCATAGTGCCAACTGCCTGTTTTCTGCTGTTTTTAGTTCCAAGAAAGTCAGAAAATGAATATTCTCGGAATTGGACGGGACAAAATCCAAAGTCATTATTTTACCGAGGGACACATGGAGCCAGAATACGAGACGAAGAGCCTGGTCGCCAGGTGGTCTGTGGCCCAGCACATCCCTCGGTCTCCCTCTTCGCCTATAAGATGCCTTCTGACCTAAAAACTCAGGGGGGGTCAACGTTTTTCCAGAAGGAGTTCCGCTCCACCGCCACCACCAGATTCCACGAAATAGCACCAGAAACTCCGTTCTGGCACCCTACCAGGACGGGGAATTGGAGGAGACCATCGCCATCATCATCACCATCGCTTCTCCATCGACCATCCATGTTTCCCCCATCTATGAGTGAGTAATCCCCTGTTGTAGTCTATGGGGATGGTAGGGATTGGATGAGATCGTTCATGTAATGGCATCAGATTGTTAGGGTATGGTGCCTAGTATCTTCTATTAGTGCTTTATGACTTTGTTGCTACTTGTTATGCTTAATGCTTGTCACTAGGGCCCGAGTGCCATGATTTCAGATCTGAACATGTTATTGATTCATTATGATAGTATTGTTTATGGTCTTACCTGCAAGTTGTATACACACATTGTTGTCTGGAACCAATGGCCCCAAAGTGACAGAAATCAGGATAACCGGAGGGAATGGCTTTGATGTGAGGATCACATATGTTCACGGAGTGTTAATGCTTTGCTCCGGTGCTCTATTAAAAGGAGCACCTTAATTGCCAGTAGTTCCCTTGAGGCCCCGCTGCAAACGGGCTGGCAGGACAAAAGATGTGGTGCAAGTTCTCATTGCGAGCAAGTATGACTATATATGGGACACATGCCTATGATTATCTAGTACTTGGATGCTTTATCTTATTTATCCGCAATTGCCCTATGTTCTGATTGCTATAGAATTGTCTTGTCCATGCAACGCCCGTCCATCCATCACCCGAAAGTTGGGGTGTACAGGCAACGCGGTACCCAAGTTCCCTGAAATCATCCAGGATGACTACAGTTGGTGTGCCAAATACTCAGAGGGTATTTTTCGGCACGAATTCAACTTTACGTTTCAATACAAAAAATCAGGCTAACGAGCGTCAAGTTGGGCCCCCTGTCAGTTCGCTGTTATGTCACTCCCGTCGCTTAGGCGGGGCGGCTGTCACGTAGGCTTGCAGCGTTGGCACAGTGGATAGGACAACACCCCCTATCCAGTGTATTGATGTGACAAAACAGGGCCCATGTATCAGCGTTATAATTATTTTTTGTTTACTCAGAAGCTGGAACAGCCACCGCCACGCGTCTCTCCTTGGACTTCCGTCCCAATCGTTAACCCCTACCATAAAAGCGCATTGACGGTTCCACCGTTCCCTTGCCTCGCTGAAACCACTCTTCTTCTTCCTATCATCTACTATCTTCTTCCTGTCTTCTCCTTGCCGCCATGGAAGATCTACGCACTCTAGAGACAAGCTTCACTACCCATGACAACAAGAAGATAGATGTTGTCTACACCAACGAGGAGACAGTGGTGCGTGTCCTTAGGATGTACGAGGGTTGGCTTGGGATAGACGAGGACAAGTTTGTGGGATTGGACCTCGAGTACACCCCGGAGCACCCATATGAAGGGAATGAAGTCGCCGTCGTTCAAATGGCCATGCGGAAACACGTCCTCGTCTACCACCTCTCCCGGTTTGTAGATCTGCTCTCTGTAGCTAACCGCTTTTAGGGTTTTCTCCTCTTGTTCTTTATTCACTCGCTCATCTTGCAACTACTGGATTTTACTTAGGACCAAATAAATTAGGGTTTGCCTATGTCTCAATCGACTGAGATTTTCTTTAGTCTCAATCACCTAAGAAAAGTGCAACCGTAGTTAAAAGAAATGTGCAACTGCTCAATGATCGAGAAATAGCAAAACCGAATAAATTATGACAATACAATGTTGAGAGTCTTTATATTGCATTTACTAAACTTTTCAAAATTATATTGAGATGATGATCTTGCATTGACAAAATATTTGTAGTTACAAATTTTGGTGATGACAAACTACATACTTTCGGATCGACAGAAATGTCCAAGCGCATCGATTCCTTGTAAAAAAGAGAATTGTTTTCTGCACTGTCGACACAACAACTAATTTTTAAAAATTGTATCAAGAGGAAATTATAATTCCTGCGCACAACTGGATCGATATTCAGCCTCTTGTCAAGATCCTAGGGGGCTCGAAGAAGGATGGAATGACATCACTCGCAACTAGAATCCTCGATGAGTCATACGACAAAATGAAGGAAGATTTCCCTACGGATAGGCACGATTTCTGGGACGAGTGGCCGTTGTCTGATATAAACCTGAAGTATGCAGCCATAGATGCTTATGTGACCTACCAGTTGTACAAGAAGATCCATTTTTTTCTACGTTACCTCGTGTTTTGCCCTATTTGCAAGAGGGAAGACGAGCTTAGGGGAGCCCTTTGTAGAAAATGCGGAATAGCTGAGTTTGAAGTTGAATATGCAAAGAAATTGGCTGCATCTGAAGCAATGAGAGAGGCTATGACAGCTGAAAGAGAGCTTGCAGCTGAAGAATCAGCTGACAGAGAGGCTATAGCTGAAGCGACAAACAGAGAGGCAACATCTTCTAGCAGCAACAATCAGGTCTGTGATGCACCGCTAATTGTGCCGCAGGACGCTGAAGATAGGAAAGTCAAGTCAGATGCCAATTGGGACAAAGCAGTTCGTGAGATGTGGAGTACCTGGAATGGTCGCAGTTCATCGCCTAGGAACGATGGCAAGCGCCTCAAGTGGTCTGATGAGGAGTGAATTAAATTTTACTTGTCAGTGTTATGTTTCTGCTTTGTGGAACTTAGTTAGCTTGCCAAGATGTCTAGCACCTCAAGTGATACTAGTAAAATAAATTTAACCCTCGTTGTGTTATGTTTATGTATGTGTCTGGTAGCTTGTCAAGATGGTAGCTTCTTAATTGGCAGTTTGAAAGAGTGCCCTTTTCCTCTCTCGCTAAACATATATGTTTCATTTTGCCCGAATTGGTAGCAAATCTAGAGAAGATTCTCACTTTGATATTTCGTTCCCTTTTGGACCTCTTTTTGCCTTCGATCAGGTAGCAAATCTAGAGCAGCAAATCACACCAGGTAGAATACATTCATTCAGAAAACAAAACAAATTTAGATATAGCTGTGCGCAGCTAAATAGGATATAGCGATAGAAAGTAGTAGGTTGATGAACGAGGTTCGATGCATTCAGCTAGAAATAGGATGCAAGCAAAATATAGAAAATCAAAAGAAGCTGCTTAGCAGCAGCAGCCGCCACAGATGCAGATACATCCAACTTGACATCCAACTGGTTCATTCGCTAGTGCCTCCATCTCCCTCTAGCGCCTCCGCCACTTCTTGCTGCCCAGTCCCTTGATCGTGGGGGCATTGGGCCTGATTGGAGGCATGCGACCCTCTTTGATGGCCACCCGCTGGAGGTTTTGGAGGTGAATGCCGAGAGCCCGGTGTTCAGCAATGTAGGCGTTGATGTTCATGATCTCGCGCTTGCCACCTTTGTGGATGCCGGAGCCCGTGACCTCTGCATGCTTTAGTAAGGTGTTGAAGTCGGTGCCACCGACGGCGCGACTCGTCAAGAAGTTGGCGATCCCCTTGCGGAAGGGGCAGCTGTAGTAGGGGCCCATGAGGTAGTCGTCGTACTTGCCGGCCTGCAGCCTCCTCAACACCTGATGAGCCTTGGTGTGAATGGACTCGTCATCGCTGCAGACGTCGCTGCCAAAAACCTATTGGAAGAAAAGGAACATGGGGGAGTAGATGGTGTAAGAAGATCGAGCAATCGAAATGCGAACAAGCGAATCCTAATAAACCAAGATCTAGCATCCAACGATGGGAACGGTGTTGGATAATTAGGCATAATTTCCATGATTAATTCCAGAATATTAAACATGACAATACCAGCTAACTTTTAAATAGATTAGCCCATTATTTCTAACAAACGGTAGAAGAACCAGGGGAGGGGAGCAAACCCTAGTTACCTCTGACCATAGGTCGTCGATGTCGGTGTCGTAGGGGTTCAGCAGAGCGATGTACATATCTAGATCGTAGGTGCCCAAGAAGTGTGTGATCTTCTTGTGACCGGCGGGGGGCTCCTCTTCGGCGGCTCCATCAGTAGCTAGGACGGGGGCCTGGACGGGAATGGCGGCTGCCATCGATGCCTCGACTGGGGCCTAGACAGGGACAACGGCTGCTTTCAACACGTCGAGGGGGACCGTTGAGGAGACAGGGGCCTCCTCGCCGGTGGCCACGGAGGCGACGATGGCCACCTTATCCTCCTCGGCCATCGCCGGCGTAGACGGGGTATTCTCGGGAGTTTACGGATGCTGGTGGGACAGTGGAGAGGGTTGCGTGGGGACAGTGAGCGAGTGTGGGAGTGGGTGTGCGGAGAGGGGCTCTATAGTTAAGGTGGATAGAAGCAAGGCACGTTTCGTTGCACCACCGCAACGCGGCACTGCGTGCACCACGACACAGCGCCGCAGTGCGTCACGTTTTTTTCCCGGGCCATGCATGGCAGTTCTGTATTGAGCCGCATGCAAAGGGCGCACACACAATTTCTATGTACGAAGTTTGACACTGCCCTAAAGTTGGCGATTGAGAGCCGCTGCGTAAAAATGGGATATGTCTTATTAAAATCAAGTGGCAATAAATTGCAGCTATCCATCGACGACCGTGCACTCAATGACGCATGCGTTGTGGCGTAGTAGTAGAAGTAGTAGGCTTTTCAGACTTGGTTAAACATGACATGACCACTCGGCGACTTTTTCCATGGACGGCATCGTGTTCCTTCTTGTAGAAGTCTCGCTGAGGGAGACGTCCGTGCTGTCTCATGCTGTACTATGAAGGGCACGACGTGTGCTACGATCATCGTTGGATCGCACAGAATCAACAGTTGGTGCGCACGATCCACGTGACAACTGTGATAACCAATCAGGGAGTAGCAGACAGGGTGAGCACAGGTTTGTGCTTCTACGAAAGATACTGAGTAGTATAAAAATGGAAAGTGAGTGTCTTGTACAATGAAATACATCATGGCATACATCAAATTATGCCAAGATAGATCCACTAGAGTTCATTGGATGTGTGTTCTTCTCATAAACCACGTAATGATCCACTAGAGTTCATTGCATGTGTGTTCTTCCCACAAACCACATATCACTAGTGTCATTGCATGTGTGTTCTTCCCACTGACCACACATGGATCCACCAGTGTCATTGCATGTGTGTTCTTCCCATGAACCACACATGGATCCACAAGTGTCATTGCATGTGTGTTCTTCCGATGAACCACACATGGATCCACCGGTGTCATTGCATGTCTGCTCTTTTCATGAACCACATCTAGAGTCATTGCATGTGTGTTCTTCTCACAAACAACATATCACCAGTGTCATTGCATGTGTGTTCTTCCCATGAACCACACAAGGATCCACCAGTGTCATTGCATGTGTGTTCTTCTCACAAACCACGTAAGGATCCACCGGTGTCATTGCATGTGTGTTCCTCTCAGACCACACATGGATCCACTGGTGGCATCACATGTCAGCTCTTTTCATGAACCACAGTTAGAGTCATCGCATGTCTGCTCTTCTCATGAACCACGGCTAGAGTCATTGCATGTGTGTTCTTATCATTAACCACACATGGATCCACCGGTGGCATTGCATGTCTGCTCTTTTCATTAACCACAGTTAGAGTCATTGCATGTGTGTTCTTCTCACAAACCACATATCACCAGTGTCATTGCATGTGTGTTCTTCCCACAGACCACACATGGATCCACCAGTGTCATTGCATGTGTGTTCTTCCCATGAACCACACATGGATCCACCAGTGTCATTGCATGTCTACTCTTTTCATGAACCACCACTAGAGTCATCGCATGTCTGCTCTTTTCATGAACCACAGCTAGAGTCATTGCATGTGTGTTCTTCCCACAAACCATATCATGAACCACACCCAGTGTCATTGCATGTGTGTTCTTCTCATTAACCACAGCTAGATCCACCAGTGTCATTGGATGTCTGCTCTTCTCATTAACCACAGTTAGAGGCATTGCATGTGTGTTCTTCTCACAACCCACATATCACGAGTGTCATTGCATGTGTGTTCTTCCCATGAACCACACATGGATCCACCAGTGTCATTGCATGTGTGTTCTTCCCATGAACCACACATGGATCCACCGGTGTCATTGCATGTGTGTTCTTCCCACGAACCACACATGGATCCACCGGTGTCATTGCATGTCTTCTCTTTTCATGAAACACATCTAGAGTTATTGCATGTGTGTTCTTCCCACATACCACACAGGGATCCACCAGTGTCATTGCATGTGTGTTCTTCCCATGAACCACACATGGATCCACCGGTGTCATTGCATGTCTGCTCTTTTCATGAACCACAGCTAGAGTCATTGCATGTGTGTTCTTCTCACAAACCACATATCACCAATGTCATTGCATGTGTGTTCTTCCCATGAACCACACAAGGATCCACCAGTGTCATTGCATGTGTGTTCTTCTCACAAACCACGTAAGGATCCACCGGTGTCATTGCATGTGTGTTCCTCTCATAGACCACACATGGATCCACCGGTGGCATCACATGTCTGCTCTTTTCATGAACCACAGTTAGAGTCATCGCATGTCTGCTCTTCTCATGAACCATAGCTAGAGTCATTGCATGTGTGTTCTTCTCATTAACCACACATGGATCCACCGGTGTCATTGCATGTCTGCTCTTTTCATGAACCACACCCAGTGTCATTGCATGTGTGTTCTTCTCATTAACCACAGTTGAGTCATTGCATGTGTGTTCTTCCCACAGACCACACATGGATCCAACAGTGTCATTGCATGTGGGTTCTTCCCATGAACCACACATGGATCCACCAATGTCATTGCATGTGTGCTCTTTTCATGAACCACAGCTAGAGTCATCGCATGTCTGCTCTTTTCATGAACCAAAGCTAGAGTCATTGCACGTGTGTTCTTCCCACAAGCCATATCATGAACCACACCCAGTGTTATTGCATGTGTGTTCTTCTCATTAACCACATCTAGATCCACCAGTGTCGTTGGATGTCTGCTCTTCTCATTAACCATAGTTAGAGTCATTGCATGTGTGTTCTTCTCACAAACCACATATCACTAGTGTCATTGCATGTGTGTTCTTCCCATGAACCACACATGGATCCACCAGTGTCATTCCATGTGTGTTCTTCCCATGAACCACACATGGATCCACCGGTGTCATTGCATGGGTGTTCTTCCCATGGACCACACATGGATCCACCGGTGGCATTGCATGTCTGCTCTTTTCATGAACCACAGCTGGAGTCATCGCATGTCTGCTCTTTTCATGAACCACAACTAGATCCACCAGTGTCATTGGATGTCTGCTCTTCTCATTAACCACAGTTAGATTCATTGCATGTGTGTTCTTCTCACAGACCACATATCACCAGTGTCATTGCATGTGTGTTCTTCCCATGAACCACACATAGATCCACCAGTGTCATTGCATGTGTGTTCTTCCCATGAACCACACATGGATCCACCAGTGTCATTGCATGTGTGTTCTTCCCATGAACCACACATGGATCCACCAGTGTCATTGCATGTCTGCTCTTTTCATGAACCACAGCTAGAGTCATCGCATGTCTGCTCTTTTCATGAACCACAGCTAGAGTCATTGCATGTGTGTTCTTCCCACAAACCATATCATGAACCACACCGAGTGTCATTGCATGTGTGTTCTTCTCATTAACCACAGTTAGAGTCATTGCATGTGTGTTCTTCTCACAAACCACATATCACCAGTGTCATTGCATGTGTGTTCTTCCCACATACCACACATGGATCCACCAGTGTCATTGCATGTGTGTTCTTCCCATGAACCACACATGGATCCACCAGTGTCATTGCATGTCTGCTCTTTTCATGAACCACAGCTAGAGTCATCGTATGTCTGCTCTTTTCATGAACCACAGCTAGAGTCATTGCATGTGTGTTCTTCCCACAAACCATATCATGAACCACACCCCGTGTCATTGCATGTGTGTTCTTCTCATTAACCACACATGGATCCACCAGTGTCATTGGATGTCTGCTCTTCTCATTAACCATAGTTAGAGTCATTGCATGTGTGTTCTTCTCACAAACCACATATCACCAGTGTCATTGCATGTGTGTTCTTCCCATGAACCACACATGGATCCACCAGTGTCATTGCATGTGTGTTCTTCCCATGAACCACACATGGATCCACCGGTGTCATTGCATGTATGTTCTTCCCATGAACCACACATGGATCCACCAGTGTCATTGCATGTGTGTTCTTCTCACAAACCACGTAAGGATCCACCGGTGTCATTGCATGTGTGTCCCTCTCATAGACAACACATGGATCCACCGGTGGCATCACATGTCTTCTCTTTTCATGAACCACAGTTAGACTTATCGCATGTCTGCTCTTCTCATGAACCACACCCAGTGTCATTGCATGTGTGTTCTTCTCATTAACCACACATGGATCCACCGGTGTCATTGCATGTGTGTTCCTCTCATAGACAACACATGGATCCGCCGGTGGCATCACATGTCTTCTCTTTTCATGAACCACAGTTAGACTTATCGCATGTCTGCTCTTCTCATGAACCACACCCAGTGTCATTGCATGTGTGTTCTTCTCATTAACCACACATGGATCCACCGGTGTCATTGCATGTCTACTCTTTTCATTAACCACAGTTAGAGTCATTGCATGTGTGTTCTTCTCACAAACCACATATCACCAGTGTCATTGCATGTGTGTTGTTCCCACGGACCACACATGGATCCACCAATGTTATTGAATGTGTGTTCTTCCCATGAACCACACATGGATCCACCGGTGTCATTGCATGTCTGCTCTTTTCATGAACCACATCTAGAGTCATTGCATGTGTGTTCTTCTCACAAACAACATATCACCAGTGTCATTGCATGTGTGTTCTTCCCACATACCACACATGGATCCACTAGTGTCATTGCATGTGTGTTGTTCCCATGTACCACACATGGATCCACTAGTGTCATTGCATGTCTATTCTTTTCATGAACCACATTTAGAGTCATTGCATGTGTGTTGTTCTCACAAACCACATATCACCAGTGTCATTGCATGGGTGTTCTTCCCATGAACCAAATAAGGATCCACCAGTGTTATTGCATGTGTGTTCTTCCCATGAACCACACATGGATCCACCGGTGTCATTGCATGTCTGCTCTTTTCATGAACCACAGCTAGAGTCATCGCATGTGTCTTCTTCTCATTAACCACACATGGATCCACCGGTGTCATTGCATGTCTGCTCTTCTCATTAACCACAGTTAGAGTCATTGCATGTGTGTTCTTCTCACAAACCACATATCACCAGTGTCATTGCATGTGTGTTCTTCCCATGAACCACACATGGATCCACCAGTGTCATTGCATGTGTGTTCTTCCCATGAACCACACATGGATCCACCGGTGTCATTGCATGTGTGTTCTTCCCATGAACCACATAAGGATCCACCGGTGTTATTGCATGTCTGCTCTTTTCATGAACCACAGCTAGAGTCATCGCATGTCTGCTCTTTTCATGAACCACAGCTAGAGTCATTGCATGTGTGTTCTTCCCACAAACCATATCATGAACCACACCCAGTGTCATTGCATGTGTGTTCTTCTCATTAACCATAGTTAGAGTCATTGCATGTGTGATCTTCTCACAAACCACATATCACCAGTATCATTGCATGTGTGTTCTTCCCACAGACCACACATGGATCCACCAGTGTCATTGCATGTGTGTTCTTTCCATGAACCACACATGGATCCACCAATGTCATTGCATGTCTGCTCTTTTCATGAACTACAGCTAGAGTCATCGCATGTCTGCTCTTTTCATGAACCACAGCTAGAGTCATTGCATGTGTGTTCTTCTCATTAACCCCAGCTAGATCCACCAGTGTCATTGGATGCATGTTCTTTTCATAAACCGCATATGGATACTAATTAACCTTAGGAGAGACCTAACCTTAGCGTTAGACTGAGTCTTCTAGAAGGGACGCCCTAACACAGTTGTTCTGCTTGTCGATTGTTACATACCGTTTGATCGGGGCGCTTGGATGATTGGGATGGTTTTCGTGAGATCGATCCGCGAGTAGTCTGTTCTATGGCATGATTGGCCACACTTGCTCTGGACAAACTGGCAACACTGGGGCTCCCCTATTGCGAGTGTCACGACTCACGAGTTGAGCGGGCCATATCCTAGTGTCACGTCCCCATTACTTCTCTTCCTCCCCCTTGAAGCCACATTCCCCACTTCACTCCCATCCTGCCGTAGCCGCAAGATGACGGCGCCTCCATCCCAATCCCCTCTCCGGCAGCCACCCCCTCCCCTCTCGCCATGGGTTCAAGGGGAGACGGCGAGGAAATGCGTCGTGACGACATGGACAGTGATTTCGATGTGAGTCGTCTCATCTCTATCTCTATCGTTCGTGGCCAGTTATCTCTTTTTTGAGCCAGATCTACTCCGTTTACTCATGCGCGTATGATGTGTTAGTCCAACTAGACGATGTATGACGCCGACTATCATGGTTTAGCGGATGAAGACAGTCCTCTTCTATGTAAACATGGATATGTGCTCGCTAAATTTGTAGCGTTCGAAGGACGAAACGCAGGCAGGAGGTTTCTACGGTGTCAAGGACATCGTGCAATGATGCGAGGTAGAAGTTGCGGTGTTGTCAAATGGGCAGATCCAGAGTGGCCCAAATCAATGCAGAAAACGCTTGACAAACTATGGGAAATGACTGTTGAGTTGAAAGAATCCGCATTCAGCTCACTTCTTGACAGTGTTGAGATAAAGCTATGGGAACCAGTTGACACGACCAAGCATAAGCGAGAACTCACGGGGGTGGAAGAAAAGGTTAGCAAAGTCGAGAAGGAGAGGGACGCGGCGTTGGCCCTGAAGGCTAAAGCAGAGCAAGAACTCACTCAAGCAAGGAAGGATCTTCACCAGGCCAAAGTCCTGTAGTTCACAACTACGAGTATTGACAAGTTCATGAGGAAATATGCAAAGAAACAATTGAAGTTGTGCAAGGAAGATGCTAAAGGGAAGGATCAGACGATTCGATCCTTGCTCTCGTAGGAAGATGCGCATAGGGCTAAGATTAGGAAGATCAAGGAGATGTGCGATAACTAGTTCTATTTAGCTTAAGCTCCATGCCTTTTTTAAGTTGTAATAGTTGTACTTGTTGACCTAGGGGTCTGAATTATTGGCCCTGGAGTCCTGGGAGTAAAAAAATTGGTCGCCCGTTAATCTGTCTTAACCCTGCATTACTTCCTTTTGTCTGACCAATGCCCCTTGGATATTCCGCCCGTCGCTTCGTCGTCCTCGTGTACAAATAGGAGGCGCCACATCTCGTCGCTTCGTCGCCCATCCCCTCGCCCTCTCCTATCTCCACCGCACCGTCCACCCCCTCACTCCCTCTCCAATCTCCACCGTGCCGCCATGGAGATGCCCTCACTGAACTTCTACGAGGCGGTGATGTCCGCGCACTTCGACATCCTCGCGCCGCCGGCCGCGACGGTGCCCCACGGATGGCGCGTCAGCTATGCGGGGGTGCCGGTGTCTCCGCTCCTCGTCCCCGACGGAGCCGTGATGGAGAGCGAAATCGCGGCGCGCCGCCGCCAGATGCCCGCCTGGAAGAGGGCGCTGCACCGGTACGTGGCGGCCAGCCCGTACTGGCCGGCGCTATTCAAGAAGGAGCAGAAGGCCAAGATTGGCAACCACATCGTTTACGAGCGCGTGGTGCATCGGGATCTCCGCAACCGAGAAGGGCGGGAGAGGTTCTGGTCCGTCCCTGGACGGACCAAGTTCACCGTCATCGCCGCCGCTCACTGCGAAGAGGTGCTCCGTCTCGCGTACAATGCAGAAACCGTGGAGGTTCCGTCTGACGAAGACGAGGAAGCCGACGACTCGGAGGATAGCGGCAGCGGAAGTGAAATTGTTGACTAGTGGTTGAATTAATGTAGGATGTGAAATCGCACCTTTGTTTAGAAGAATTTGTGGTTGAATTAATGAAATGCCTCGATTTAGATCTCTGTCTCGATTAATTTGTGGAAGAATTTGTGATTTAGATCAATTTCTGCCTTGATTTAGATCTCTGTCCCGGATTGGGAATGTGACTGTGGACCAAAGAACCCTTTTCTACTAGTGTATTCTGACACTGGTGGTTTGTTTAAACGTAATCTACGTGGATTTGGCCGCATGCAAATAGCACAGCCACAATTTATAAAGTGGAAGCACGTACACCCGGTTATTGGAGATCCGGGAGCTTCGCCAGATGCAGGGGATGCAGGATCAGAGAGGCGGTGAGATAGACGGACTCAAGATTAGGCCAGAAAGTGGTACCCATTTCCTCCTCATCTGGGCATTATCGGTGAGAACATTGTTGTTTATGTTGCCATGTCGTTGTGCAGCATTTGAAATAAGTTGCTGCTTCGTGGAGTGTGGCAGCTTAAATAATTTATTTCTGTGCCACTTACATTCTGTCGTATTTGGAGACCTCCTGCCCCTCAGCAATCGTGGAACCGGTGCTACGTGTTTTCAGATAGCAGTGGCACAATCAAAATTTCGGATTCAACTACTGACTCGGGCGTTTCCAAACCCTAAGTCGTGGTACATTTTACTCAGAGAACGTGGGTAGATTGTTTCGCCCAGCAACGTGCCACACACAGAGCTCCAGAATTAAACCGAATTACATATATAGGTTCAAGTTCAACACATTACTATGCATCTTCATTGCCAGCAGCCTTCTTCCGCAGCCTGGGTGCCAAGCCTTCACGTCCACTGGCTTCTTCATTTCCTGCCTTCTTCCTCTTCCTCGGTGCCAATTTTCTTAGCTTCACGTACTCTGCATAGCCGGGACAATAGGCACTAGAATCGTGTCCAGCATCATCTTTCCACTCGTTTTAATTTCTTCGGGCAGCAAAATGACTGACCCGACAGTCATGTTTCTAACCTTGCGACGCTTCCTGTCAAAGAAACAAGACTGTTGCATAACTGCCCAATATCTATAGAGTAAATAAAACAAAAATTACAATTCAGCACAAACATGCGAACCCCAAGCGACCTTTGCTTACTAGGAGCTAATTGGGTTCGAGCAACCACCCTGTCCAAGAATAGAAGGGCGACTCCCAATTGTAGCAGCTTCCACATCCAGTACATCACAATTCAGCTCAAACATGCAATCCGAAGCATACCTTTTCATCAACCCAATTAGCTAACTGTCACAAGTTATAGGAACCATGATGCCACGTTCATCTATGAAGCTGAACTTTGCAGTCTGCTTCGGCCATACTTCAACATGATTACGTAGAGCAGCAACCATCCCAGATATAGTGCAGATCTGCGCAGGCGCTTCTTCCATCGTGAGACAATGGCTTCCATATCACTTGCCCTTGGAGTCGTACCTGTAGAGGACTACCGTAACCAGGTAAGGGGGGTCCACGCGGATCCCACTTGATAGAAAACTGTGGACAAAATATGTTCGTCAGCGTTGGGCTAATGAACAATTTGAGGTTCAGTATCCAGCTAGCAGTTGTAATTAGTGCGAATAGCAAAGACAAGGGTAGCTCATCCGCTTGTAGGCAGAACTTCTTCTTCCTTGATAGTAGGATCTGCCATCCTCTGAACTGCTTGGCTCATCGGTGGCGGAGGCGGGCTAGAGCCTCGCAACGACGGCTACGACATGTGCCATTGGAGCTCGGTATCAGCGACTAGGCGCAGCAACTAGGCGCAGCAACTTGGCCCCGGAAGTCAAATGTCCAAAGGGATCGTCCTGCCTGGAGGGTGGATTCCGACACCGCCGGTGCTAGGGGAAAGCTGGGAATGGATTTGTGAAATTGGTCAACGCATCCAATCCACTTAGCTGCTCGATTTGCCTAAGAGGTTGCCGCGCTGGGGCCCGCGTCACGGACATATAACCGACATGTGGGTCCCGACCATCTACTTCATGGGGCGGTTTAACGGAATGTTTGTATTTGGCAGGGATGAGATGAGTTTGCCTCGAAATGGCCCCTCTCAGTAGTTGGCGGCCCAACTTTTCGAAACACGGTAATTTCAGGCAACTTAGGTACCGCCATGCGCTGGCCTGCCAACTTTGGTACCGCAGACGAACAAGCCCCCATCCATCCCTATGCCTACCGCACTCGAATCCTACTGTTTACTGCAATTGTTACAGCTATCTTTACTTTACTACTGCTGTTACTTTACTATTCCTACTACAAACTGTTGCTACTGATAAACTGCTGTGAGCAAGATTGTTTCCAGGTGCAGCTGAATTGACAACTTAGTTGTTAAGGCTTATAAATATTCTTTGGCTCCCCTTGTGTCGAATCAATAAATTGGGTTTCACTTTCCTCGAAAATACTGCAATACACCCCCTATACTTGTGGGTCATCAAGACTATTTTCTGGCGCCGTTGCTGGGGAGCATAGCTTTATTTATCAAGTCCACTTGGAATCACTATTGTTCAAGCTCAGTTTATTTCCGCCTTGTTTGCTTGTTTCTTTATAAAAAATACAAAAAATCAGTTCCTACTCTAGTTGTTATTTTTGTTGGTCTGTTATTGTCTTGCTTTATCATGCTTTCTATCGATGGTTGTTTTCTTTGAAACTTAATCTTATTGGCAAGGTGGGTTCACGAAAGATCAAAAATATTATTATAAGGAACACCGCTTGTCACAAAAAGGGAAACACTTATGGGAACAAATTGATAAATTGTATACCATTGCTAGAAACATGTGCTCTACTTATAATGTTACTTATTGCTTTGATAAATCTTGTTGCTGTAAGAGGTATAAACACCTCCCTTTTCAATGTGAGTATAATGATAATGTTACCATATCTTCTTATGTTAAAGGAAATTATGACTTTTATGATGTGGAACAAATTGAAGAATTTATTGCTTGGAAGGGTGCATTTGAACTTGCTAGTTTGCTTGAAAATGTTGATGATTCACCTTATAAATATGAGGTTTATGTTATACTTAGATTTTGCTTTGATAATTACATGGAAGAAAATGGCTATATTCTTGAATATATTAATAGATGTTTTCCACAAATGGAAGAGACTAATGCCTTGTAGGATCCTATGGAAGAAGAAATTGATGAACCTGAAAGCTCATTAGATGAAAAAGAGGAGGAGAGTGATGAACAAAAGGAGGAAGAATGGATTAGCTACCCATGTCTACCTTCTAATGAGAGTAACTCTTTATCCCTTACATTATTTGATTGTCCCCCACGCTTACCAAAGGAGGATGAATGTTATGCTCATGTTATCTATGATAATCCTTTATTTGTGCTTAACTTCGATCTGCATGGTACTAAAGAGTTTTTCTTAGAAAATGTTTATGATAAAGCTCTAGACGATGGTCCTATATTGAATGATCAGCTATCTTGTTATAGAATTGTTAAAAGTGGGTTTGAAGGTTTTAATCCCACTATTTTTTAGCTTGATAAAAATTATGTGTTTGTAGATCATGAAAAGCATGCTTTATGTGATAGTTATATTGTTGAGTTTATTCATGAGGCTACTGAAAATTATTATGAGAGAGGAAAATATGGTTGTAGAAGTTTTCATGGTATTGAAATACCTCTCTATGTGCTGAAAGTTTTGAAGTTACTCTTGTTTTATCTTCCTATGCCTGTCACTTCGTTCTTTGCGAATTTATTTGCATAAAAGATTCCTAGGCATAGGAAGTGGGTTAGACTTAAATGTGTTTTGAATTTTCTTCTTGATGCTCTCTTTTACTCCAATTCATATTTCTTATGTGAGCATCCTCTCAAACTATCATGCCTAACTTAAAGGTGTTAAAGAAAAGTACTTATTGGGAGATAACCCAAAAGTTTTAGATGAGTTTTGGAAGTTATTACATCAGTAATAACCGCTCCTTATCCTTTTTATTTGCTTTTTGTGCCAAGAGTAACCTCTAACGAGAAAGAAGTAATGGTTGGGAAAGTTGCTGTCCCGAAACAGATTTATGTGCTTCACCGTAAAAATTCGTGTAAAATATCTGTACGTCCTTTTGAGGCGTGAATGTTTGTGCTTCTACCCCAGGTTGTTATATAACTTTCGTTAGTCCAACACTTTTTGATTTGAGCAACAGAAGGTCTTCGAAAAAATTCGTATTTACCTGCTGGTCTGTTTTGACAGATTTCTGCCATTTTCTGCATTTTGCTTCTTGTTGGTTCCTTTTTGAGTTCTTTTGGGGAATTGAGCTTTTTGAGGGAAGTGCTACAGTAGCTTGTGTTTTAATGGAATTTTTATTGGTGTTGTAACTAAACCTAAATACATATTATGTTGAGTGCACTAATGTTGCTAATAAAGATTGTGTGAAGTTTTGTATGAAGGAAAAAATTTCAGGTGTATGGAAGGAATGAGTAATGAGATGAAGGATGGACTAAAGCTCAAGCTTGGGGATGCCACGCGTGTCACCCCAAGAAATATCCAAGAAGTACAAGCGTCAAAACTTGAGGATTCCCAAGGCATCCCCCCTCTTCATCAATAAAAATCCTAGGTTTCTTCCAAACACTTCATTTTTATTGTTTCATGCAAAGTTGTGTTGTTCTTGGAGCGTCTTCTTTTTCATTTTTCTTTGGTTTTTCGTTTGCTTTGTTTTCTTAGTTTGCTGAATAAATTGGTTGGACCTCCTCTTTCATGCATTGGTTTTCAAATAGTTTGGTTTGGATTGGAAAAGAGTAGGAAAGTCCATGCTTAAGTGGTAAAGAGAGCTTGTTTTTGACTGTGGCCTATGCTTTGTCATGCCATGCTTGATATTGTTTTGGCTTTATGCTTAGTATTCTTTGTTGTAGCATGACTTGTTATAAACAATTGAGATTGCTTAATGTGCCTTGGAAGGATCATGCGTTGTTTTAGCATATTAAAGTATAGTATTGTGGTATTCTCCTTTGATGATTTATTTGGGTTGACTTGGCACATGCTCACACCATGTTATGACTATTCCAAGTCACCATAGCCTTGATGATCCTTTAGTTTTTAACTTGTAGTATCACTTTATGCTTTGATTAATGATGTTTTGTCGCTTTGCATGATTATGGCCATTATTGCTCTCTTAGTCGGTCGCTCCCAGTCTTTTGCTAGCCTCCATAACCAAGTATGAGTTCTATTCATGCATCCAACTCGTAAAACCAAGTTATTCCAAAGAGTCCACCATACCTACCTATTAGCTTATGCTATTCCAAGTATATTCATGTTTTTATCTACCTTCCGAATTAAACTTGTTATGAGAAAACTAGTGATTAAAGCTCTCACGAACTTGATGGCACACTTTACTTTTCTTGCCCTTAATAAACTTGAACCATTGTGTCGTCTGTGTTGTATATGCTTGCACTTATTTGTTGGGGATTAGCAGAACCATCTTGTCATGGGGAACACTTTCAACATTGCACTGGTACTTTGTACCTAGTTGATATCATGCTCTTTTGTCTATGGATGTCGTCGGTGTGAAATGAAAGGGGAACTTGTAAGTCCATGGAGTTATGTATGTGTGTTAGAGAAACGCCTCGGCCGCTGGTCTAATCCATGCCGTCATGGTGGAAACCTGCAGCGTAACCATAATGAGTATCTATGAAGCATTCTTCTTATAAAAAAGAGAGAGAGATAGCTATTGAGAAAAAAGAGAAAGAAAAAAAAGACATTATGAAAAGAGGAAAGAGAGAAAAAAGCACCATATTCCCATGGCAAATAAGAAGATTGCCGAGATGCTTGTTGTCTGCTTGCCTTGTCATTTTGATATGGGGATTCTTCCGTATCATCGGGCAAGGGGTACCCCGTTGGCGGTTCTCTATGATACACATGTACTTACAATGACAAGAACTTACCGGTAACTAAACTTGAGTAGCATGAGGAGCGGCCCTCGTATTCAAGGGACATGAGATTTCTAACTTATACTTCATCAAGCATATACACCATAGTTTGTTCACTTTAACCTTAATCACTTCAAGATGCTTATGATAGGGGCAATGAGAGCTGAAAGCTATTAAGTACCATAATTTTTGGAAGCTCTTTATGAGACTTGAATCCCTACTTCCTTCTATGAAGGCCTTTCTTCCACTATATATTTTGAGTCTCCACCTTCTACCTTTATGCACTTACTTTGAGAGCATAGTGGCCATTCTTAGTTCTATGTGCATTGTCCCAAGATTTGTTGATGGATGCATACCTTGATATTTGTTTTAAACTATTTGTATCTAGTCACTCTTATGAACTTTGAAGGTGTCATATGCATTTATATTTGCTACTCTATGAGGGACAAGCTGAATACTACTATGCTATGTTTTCTTTATGTGAAACAAATAAACGTCTTGCAAAGCATTGTTATTCATGAATCTTTTGTTTGTGCCTTTTCATGTTGCATCATAGTTTCTTTGTCTTATTGCTAGAACTTTGTCTTTCATGTTATGATTGAAGTGATCCCAACTTTGAATGTTTTACAAATACTTTGATCAAGTTTATGATGGTGCATGTCACCTCAAAAATTATTCTTTCTTTTTATGACTTACCTACTCGAGGACGAGCAGGAGTTAAGCTTGGGGATGTTGATACATTGCAAATGTATCTATAATTTTTGATGTTCCATGCTTGGTTTTATCTATTTTCTTGTGTTTTGTCCACACTTTGGAGTACTTTTCATATGATTTCCTGGACTAACCTATTAACAAGAGCCAAAGTGCTAGCTGCCTGTTTTCTGCTGTTTTTGGTTCCAGGAAAGTCAGAAAATGAATATTCTCAGAATTGGACGGGACAAAAGCCAAAGTCATTATTTTATCGAGGGACACATGGAGCCATAATACGAGACAAAGAGGGGTTGGGGCCCAGCCACACCACCTGGCCGCACGGGCTGGGCCTGGCCGCGCCAGGGGGTGGTCTGGCTGCCCTAGACACCCCCTGGTGGTCTCCCTCTTCGCCTATAAGATGCCTTCTGACCTAAAAACTCAGGGGGGGTCGATGTTTTTCTAGAAGGAATTCCGCTCCGCCACCACCACCAGATTCCACGAAAGAGCACCAGAAACTCCGTTCTGGCACCCTGCCGGGATGGGGAATTGGAGGAGACCATCGCCATCATCATCACCATCGCTTCTCCATCGACCATCCATGTTTCCCCCATCTATGAGTGAGTAATCCCCCGCTATAGGCTATGGGGATGGTAGGGATTGGATGAGATCGTTCATGTAATGACATCAGATTGTTAGGGCATGGTGCCTAGTATCTTATATTAGTGCTTTATGACTTTGTTGCTACTTGTTATGCTTAATGCTTGTCACTAGGGCCCGAGTGCCATGATTTCATATCTGAACATGTTATTGATTCATTATGATAGTATTGTTTATGGTCTTACCTGCAAGTTGTATACACACGTTGTTGTCCGGAACCAATGGCCCCGAAGTGACAGAAATTGGGATAACCGGAGGGAATGGCTTTGATGTGAGGATCACATGTGTTCATGGAGTGTTAATGCTTTGCTCCGGTGCTCTATTAAAAGGAGCACCTTAATTGCCAGTTCCTTGAGGCCCATTGCAAACGGGCTGGCAGGACAAAAGATGTTGTGCAAGTTCTCATTGCGAGCACGTATGACTATATATGGGACACATGCCTATGATTATCTAGCACTTGGATGCTTTATCCTATTTATCTGCAATTGGCCTATGTTCTGATTGCTATATGAATTGTCTTGTCCATGCAACACCCGTCCATCCATCCCTATGCCTACCGCACTCGAATCCTACTGTTTACTGCAATTGTTACTGATGTCTTTACTTTACTACTGCTGTTACTTTACTATTCCTACTATAAAACTGTTGCTACTGATAAACTTCTGTGAGCAAGATTGTTTCCAGGTGTAGCTGAATTGACAACTTAGTTGTTAAGGCTTATAAATATTCTTTGGATCCCCTTGTGTCGAATCAATAAATTGGGTTTCAATTCCCTCGAAAATATTGCGCCCCTATACTTGTGGGTCATCATTCAGAAAACGCCAAACCGGCCACCCCCACAACCTTCTCCTCATCTTCACTCTCCGCATCAGATAGGTACTCTTGGCCAAGAAAGCCTTTGCCATCACGCTTCTTGTTCCTCTTGTATCTCCTGTTGATGGGGTTTGACTTTAATCTTGGCTTGGAGCCCTCTTCATACTTGGGCTTGTCAAGTCTCTTCTCATATGGGCATTGAAGGAAATATGCCCTGAGAGGCAATAATAAAGTTGTTATTATGTATTCCTTATATATCATAGATGTTTATTTTGCATGCTATAATTGTATTGATCGGAAACGTCAACACATGTGTGTTTAATAAACACAAAGGGTTCCTAGTTATGCCTCTCTTATAAACTAGCTTGTTGATTAACAAGATGATCAAGGTTTCCTGATCATGGACATTGGATGTTGTTAATAACAAAGTCACAGCATTTGTGAAATGATGTGATGAACATTCATCCGAAGTATAGCATTACGATCAAGTCATTATGTTTACATTGCTATAACATCATACGAAGTAATCTTTATCCTTAGACCATGAGATCATGTTAATTGCTAACACCGGAAGAGTATCTTGATAACATCAAACGTCACACCGTAATAGGGTGACTATAAAGATGGGTTCAGTGCTACGAAGGTGTTATGTTGAGGCTCATGGATCAAGAGTGGAATTTGTCAATCCCGATGACAGATAGATATACTCTGGGCCCTCTCGGTGATATCACATTAAGATAGCTTGCAAGCAAGTGATGTGATCACTAGAATGTTATATCACGGGAACAAGAAAAGAGTGCATGTTGGTAACGAAATCAAACTAGGTATTTGGATATCGATGATCGAATCTCGGACATGTATTATATCATGAGACAAAGGGATTAAATTACAAGCGTTAAAGGTTCTCACGATCACAGAAGTCATCGTTGAATATGCAGAGTCGAGATGGATCTCTAGATCCCGCTTCTGATTATTGATCTGAGAGGAGTCTCAATCATGTCTGCATTATTCGCGAACCATATGGTGACACACTTAAGAGTTACCGGACACCATTTTGGAGCACATATGTTTCAGACGAAAGAATTACAAAGCGCAGGAATTGTTTCGATAGAAACCGGAAATTATTTCGGGTGAAATTGCAGAAAGTGGTTCTACATGTGATGTTGAAATATTGCAAGGGGTTATATGTGAATGTTTGTTAATTAAAGTAATTAACAAAATTCTGAATAAATTTAATAAAAGAGTTTTATTAAATGAGAGAGCATTAAACTTAGAGAATTTTAATGCATTTAAAGTGGGGACTTTAAAAGGGAATGTGAAGAGGCATTTTAATGTGGAGGGGTTACCACCACATGAATGGGGGAGGTGAGGGGTCACCCCCATGCGCCGGCCATGGGGAGGGTGTACCACCCTCGTCCTATAAAAGACCCCCCTCTTCCTCCTTCCTCACACCTCCTCGTGAAGGATCTCTCTCCCCCTCTAGAATTATTCCCCCATGGTCTCGGATTAGTGAGATACATGTTCCCGGTGGCATTTCATATGGAAGGAGTTGCTGCTTCCGCTGGACCGCTAGAGCGAGGAGGTGGAGGTTGTCCGGTGGCTTGAACGTGAAAGGATGCGATGTGCTGAGTTGAGGCGCTCGGACTTCCACACGATCTTGAGATCGGCAAGTGTACGACTACATCAACCATGAGTTCCTACTCATTAACAAAACTCGTTGTCTTCGAGGGTAAGTTCTCGATGGATGTATGTCCACCCGTTGCTCTGTACCTAGTAAATAGATCTTGGCATGTAGTTCTCATCGTAGGAAATTTTTTGTTTTCTATGTTGCGGACCCAACAGTGGTATCAGAGCCTGATCTATGCGTAGGTGCTTTGCACGGGTAGTACACATATGTTTATATGTGGGCGATGATGATCATGTTATTGCATCTTCTATGTATTTTGGATATTGGTGGCATAGTGGGATGAAGCGGCCTGGACCAACCTTACATGTCATCGTACATGAGACCGGTTCCGCGACTGACATGCAACTAGTTTTGCATAAGTGGCTGGCGGGTGTATGTCTCTCCTACTATAGTCAATATCTGATTTACAACGAGTTGCTAATAACTTGGTTATCCTCGTTGTGGTTCATGTTCGTAGGTAAGAACGGTTCTATCTCTGAAAGCCCTAAGCCACGTAAAACTTGCAATTGATAAATTAGAGGCGTCTAGTTAGATCGTTGCTGGGGTAGTGTATTGATATAGTATTGTTGTAAGTAGATGTATGATAGATACTCTTACAACACATTCAACGTGTAAGTTCCATAGACCTTGGCCTTACACACAAAGGAATGATAGAGATCATACCACGATGCAAATGATAGAGATCAAATGCATGGACCATATCATCTCACTTTACACATTAGATGTTAGCATCTTATACTGCTAGTTTGGCGCTTTTGGTAGCATTGTAAGATGATCCCTCATTCAGATATCAAGATAAAATGTGTTCTTCCTTAAGTATGCACCGTTCTATGGATCGTGTTTCGAGACATCACGTGATGATCGGGTGTACTCGAATCTACGCTTTCATAGGAACGGGTGTAAGACAGTTTTACACACGTGAATACTAAGGTTCTTACTTGGCGAGCCTAGCATGTATAGACATGGCCTCGGAACACGGACCGAAAGGTTAAGCATGAGTCATATAGTTGATATGATGCCCATATAGATGCTCGCCTTTGAAGCTACATCAACTCATGTGATGATCGGACTTGGTGTAGTGGATTTGGTTCATGTAATCACCAAAAGGACACGAGGGATGTCGTTTTTGAGTGGGAGTTCATTAGTAATTTGGATTAGTTGAACTCAATCTATCATAAACTTAGTCTAAATAAACTTTACATATTCTATTGTAGATGGCACCACCTGTTTTTAATTTCAATGTGTTCATGGAGAAAGAGAAACTTGCTGCGAATGGTAGCAACTTCACCAACTGGGCTATGAATTTGAGGATTCTCCTCACTTCTGCACAAAAGCAATATGTGCTAGAGGCGCCGCTAGGCCCCCCACCAGCTCCTGATGCCCCTGACGAGGAAAAGAATGTCTATATGACTCGTCAGGAGGACCACAACTTAGTTCATTGTGGCATACTGTATGGGCTAGAGCCAGAACTTCGAAAGCGTTTCGAAAATGGCAATGCCTTTGATACCATGGGAGAATTGAAAATGATTTTCGATACCCATGCTGTCGTAGAGAGTTATAATGCTTCAGAAAAGTTCTTTAGCTGCATGATGGAGGAGAACAGCTCCGTTAGTGAGCACATACTCAAAATGTCTGGGTACGTCGATAAGCTTGTGTCCTTGGGAATAACGATTCCCATTGACTTAGGCATACATCATGTTCTCCAATCTCTACCACCTAGCTACAAGAGCTTCGTGATGAACTATAATATGCAGGGCATGAAGAAGTCTCTTCCCAAGCTTCTGTCAATACTTAAGACCGCAGAAGTGGAGATTAGGAAAGAACATCAAGTGTTGATGATCAATAAGACCATCGGTTTGAAGAAGGACAAGAAAGGCAAGCACAAGGGAAAGAAGGGTGGCAAATCTGTTGCCACACCTGAAAAGAAACCCCGAGATGGCCCTAAGTCTGACACCGAGTGTTACTATTGCAAGGGGACTGGCCATTGGAAGCGCAATTGCCCCAAGTATTTGGCGGACAAGAAGTCCGACAAGGCAAACAAAGGTATATGTGATATACATGTTATTGATGTGTACTTGACTAGTACTCGCAGTAGCACCTAGGTATTTGATACGGGATCAGTTGCTAATATATGTAACTCGGTTCAGGGGCTGCGGAACAAGCGACAACTAGCAAGGGATGAGGTCAGGATGCGGGTCGGCAATGGATCAAGAGTTGATGTGATCGCCGTCGGGACGCTACCTCTCCACATGCCATCGGGATTAGTTATAAACCTAAATAATTGTTATTTGGTGCCTGCACTGAGCATGAACATTATATCCAGATTATGTTTGATGCAAAGTGGTTATTCCTTTAAATCTGAAAACAAGGGTTGTTCAATTTATATGGATAATATCTTTTATGGTCATGCACCTGTGTTGAATGGTTTATTTCTGTTGGATCTCGATAGTAATTTTATGCATATTCATAATGTTGATGCTAAAAGGATTAAACTTGATAATGATATATCTGTGTATATGTGGCACTGTCGTCTAGGTCATATTGGTGTTAAACGCATGAAGAAACTCCATTCTGATGGACTTTTGGAATCACTTGATTTTGAATCATTTGATACATATGAGCCATGCCTTATGGGCAAGATGACTAGAACGCCGTTTTCTGGTTCAATGGAACGGCGTGATTTATTGGAAATCATACATACTGATGTGTGTGGACCAATGAGTGTGTCGGCGCGAGGTGGATATCGTTATTTTGTTACTTTCACAGATGATTTGAGTAGATACGGGTATATCTATTTGATGAAACACAAGTCTGAAACTTTTGAAAAGTTCAAGGAATTTCAGAATGAAGTGGAAAATCATCGTAATAGAAAGATCAAATTTCTTCGGTCTGACCGTGGAGGTGAGTATCTAAGTTACGAGTTTAGCACACACATGAAAGAGTGTGGAATAGTTTCACAACTCACGCCTGCCAGAACACCACAACATAATGGTGTGTCGGAACGTCATAATCGTACTTTATTGGATATGGTTCGATCTATGATGTCTCTAACTGACTTGCCACTGTCATTTTGGGGTTATGCACTAGAAATAGCTGCATTCACTTTAAATCGGGCACCATCTAAATCCGGTGAAACGACATCGCATGAATTATGGTTTGGAAACAAACCTAAGTTGTCATTTCTTAAAGTTTGGGGATGCGATGTTTATGTGAAGAAACTTCAACCGGATAAACTCGAACCCAAAGCGGAAAAATGCGTCTTCATAGGATACCCTAAGGAAACGATTAGGTATACCTTCTATCACAGATCCGAGGGCAAGGTTTTTGTTGCCAAGAATGGATCCTTTCTTGAGAAGGAGTTTCTCGCGAAAGGTGTGAGTAGTCGAAAGTTAGAACTCGGAGAGGTTATTGAACCTTCTCTTCATGAAATGGCGAGTAGCGCAACACCGGAAATTGTTTCGGAGTTGACTTCACCTAATGAAGAGAGAGCTAATGATATTGATCATGAAACTCCGAAAGAGGACTCTACCAAACCTCGCAGGTCAAGCAGGACATGTGCAGCTCCTGAACTGTACGGCAATCCTGTTGTGAATTTCATGGTTGATGAAATGGATGACCCTATGACGTATGAAGAAGCGATGATGAACCCGGATTCCAACAAATGGCTAGAAGCCATGAAATCCGAGATGGAATCCATGTACGAGAGCCAGGTTTGGACCTTGGTGGACTTACCTCACGATCAAAAGGCCATTGAGAATAAATGGATTTTCAAAGGAAAAATTGATGCTGATGGTAATGTGACCATCTATAAGGCTCGACTTGTCGCAAAGGGGGTTCAACAAATTCAAGGAGTTGACTATGATGAGACATTCTCTCCCGTAGCGATGCTTAAGTCGGTGAGGATTATGTTAGCAATTGCTGCATATTTCGATTATGAAATATGGCAGATGGATGTCAAAACTGCGTTCCTCAATGGTAATATTGAAGAAGAGTTGTATATGATACAACCTAAGGATGCTAATAAGGTATGCAAACTTCAGCGATCCATCTATGGACTAAAGCAAGCACCCCAGAGTTGGAATCTCCGCTTTGATGATGTGATCAAAGAGTTTGGATTTGTCCAAACTTATGGAGAGGCTTGTATTTACAAGAAAGTGAGTGGGATCAATGTGGCATTTCTAAACAGCAAATTTTCGATGAAAGACCTTGGTGAAGCGTCATATATATTAGGCATTAAAATCTATAGAGATAGATCAAGGCACCTAATTGGGCTATCGTAGAGTACGTACCTTGATAAGATATTAAAGAAGTTTAATATGGACGAAAGTAAGAAGGGGTTCTTACCTATGTTGCAAGGCAAGACATTGAGTAAGACTCTAAGTCCGGCTACGACGGAAGAAAGAGAGATAATGGATAAGATCCTCTATGCCTCGGCATAGGCTCTATAATGTATGCCATGCTATGTACAAGACCGGATGTGGCACATGCTATTAGTTTGACTAGTAGGTACCAATCTGATCCAGGTTCGGAACACTGGATAGAGGTCAAGAACATCCTCAAGTACTTGAGAAGAACTAGGGATATGTTTCTTATATACGGAGGTGAAGAAGAGCTAGTCGCTAAGTGTTATGTCGATGCTAGCTTTGACATCGATCCGGATGACTCTAAGTCTCAATCCGGATACGTATTTCTCTTGAACGGAGCAGCAGTTAGTTGGAAGAGTTCCAAAGAACCTATGGTGGCTAAATCAATGACGGAGGCAGAATATGTTGCTGCTTCAGAAGCGGCGCAGGAAGCGGTTTGGATGAAAGAGTTCATTGCGGAACTAGGTGTGGTTCCTAGTGCATTGGACCCGATGGTGATCTATTGTGACAACAATGGAGCCATAGCCAACGCCAAGGAACCGAGGTCTCACAAGAATTCCAAGCATATTAAGCGCCGGTTTCATTCCATCCGCGAACATGTCAAGGATGGAGACAAAAAGATTTGTAAACTACACACGGACCTAAATGTAGCAGATCCGTTGACTAAAGCTCTCCCTAGGGCAAAACATGATCAACACTAGAACTCCATGGGTGTTAGATTTATCACTATGTGAACTAGATTATTGTCTCTAGTGCAAGTGGGAGACTGGAGGAAATATGCCCTAAGAGGCAATAATAAAGTTGTTATTATGTATTCCTTATATATGATAGATGTTTATTTTGCATGCTATAATTGTATTGATCGGAAACGTCCATACATGTGTGTTTAATAAACAAAAAGGGTCCTAGTTATGCCTCTCTTATAGACTAGCTTGTTGATTAACAAGATGATCAAGGTTTCCTGATCATGGACATTGGATGTTATTAATAACAAGGTCACAACATTTGTGAAATGATGTGATGAACATTCATCCGAAGTATAGCATTACGATCAAGTCATTATGTTTACATTGCTATAACATCATACGAAGTAATCTTTATCCTTAGACCATGAGATCATGTTAATTGCTAACACCGGAAGAGTATCTTGATGACATCAAATGTCACATCGTAACAGGGTGACTATAAAGATGGGTTCAGTGCTACGAAGGTGTTATGTTGAGGCTCATGGATCAAGAGTGGAATGTGTCAATCCCGATGACGGATAGATATACTTTAGGCCCTCTCGGTGATATCACATTAAGATAGCTTGCAAGTAAGTGATGTGATCACTAGAATGTTATATCACGGAAACGAGAAAAGAGTGCATGTCGGTAACGAGATCAAACTAGGTATTTGGATATCGATGATCGAATCTCGGACATGTATTATATCATGAGACAAAGGGATTAAATTATAAGCGTTAAAGGTTCTCACGATCACAGAAGTCATCGTTGAATATGCAGGAGTCAGTATGGATCTCCAGATCCCGCTTCTGATTATTGATCTGAGAGGAGTCTCAATCATGTCTGCATTATTCGCGAACCGTAGGGTGACACACTTAAGAGTTACCGGACACTATTTTGGAGCACATATGTTTCAGACAAAAGAATTGCAAAGCGCAGGAATTGTTTCGATAGAAACCGGAAATTGTTTCGGGTGAAATTGTAGAAAGTGGTTCTGCATGTGATATTGAAATATTGCAAGGGGTTATATGTGAATGTTTGTTAATTAAAGTAATTAACATAATTCTTAATAAATTTAATAAAAGAGTTTTATTAAATGAGAGAGCATTAAACTTAGAGAATTTTAATGCATTTAAAGTGGGGACTTTAAAAGGGAATGTGAAGAGGCATTTTAATGTGGAGGGGTTACCACCACATGAATGGGGGAGGTGAGGGGTCACCCCCATGCGCCGGCCATGGGGAGGGGGTACCCCTCCTCCTCCTATAAAAGGCCCCCCTCTTCCTCCTTCTTCCTCACACCTCCTCATGAAGGATCTCTCTCCCCCTCTAGAATTATTCCCCCATGGTCTCGGATTAGTGAGATACATGTTCCCGGTGGCATTTCGTCTAGAAGGAGTTGCTGCTTCCGCTGGATCGCTGGAGCGAGGAGGTGGAGGTTGTCCGGTGGCTTGAACGTGTGTGCGAGTACGGATGCGCTGCTGAGTTAAGGCGCTCGGACTTCCACACGATATTGAGATCAGCAAGTGTACGACTACATCAACCACGAGTTCCTACTCGTTAACAAAACTCGTTGTCTTCGAGGGTAAGTTCTCGATGGATGTATGTCCACCCATTGCTCTGTACCTAGTAGATAGATCTTGGCGTGTAGTTCTCATCATAGGAAATTTTTTGTTTTCTATGCTGCAGACCCAACAGGCATTTGTCGGCAAAGTGGTCCGACTCATCACAATTGTAGCAATTCCTCTTCTTCTCGCTTGGTCCAGTTGAGCTTCTTCTTCTTCAGAACTTCAAGTTCTTGGTGAAGAGAGCCACTTGAGCTAGCATGTCATCAATGCCCTCGCTATCACTCTCTTCATCATTTACACCATTTTCTTGTGCATACTTGGCCGTCAATGCAAGGGATTGAGAAGGGCCAATGGCACGGTTGATCTCCTTGATCTTTTGTCCTTCATCCGCCATATTGTCCGTGGCAACAAGATAGGACACGAGATCATCAGGTGAGAAGTGGCGAGCTGAATCTAGAAGTTGCAAGTTCAAGGCAAGCTTCTTGTCGGAGGCGGCAATCATGGAGAGAATCTTGGACTTGATAAGCTCATCATTCAAGTTGAACCCATCATCATACTTGTCACAACTGAGACCATCAATCTTCACACGGAGGGCAACAAGTCTCTTGTATGCTTCGGCGATGGACTCACCATCGTTGTTCATGAACATGCTCATCTCCGACTTGGCGGCTTCATACTTGGACTTTTGGATAAGGGAAGTTCCCTCTTGGAGAATCACAATCCTCTCCCATAACTCCTTTGCGGTGGGAATGTTGCTAACTTGATCATAGAGAGTGCAGTGAATGGCACTCCTTATCTTGTCACAAGCCGTTGCATTTAGTTGATGATCATAGTACTCTCCTAGAGTGAGATTGTTGGGATCTTGTGGATAGAAGCCCTTGCCCACAATCTCCCAAAGCTCCATGCTGCAACTGTGAAGATTAGATTCCATTGAAACTTTCCAATGAGAGAAGTGAGTTCCATCATAATGAGGTGCAAGACCCGAACCATTAATATGAGGCATGATGTTCTTTTGTTTGGGATATATATATACGGAAATGGATTAGGAGGCATAGAGGCTTTCTTCGGGTCACTCTCGCTAGAGGCCTCATTCATAGTCTCCTTGCCTGTGTCCATCGGCCTCCCTTGAGGTACTACCGAAGGTTCGGCAAGCATGACCCCCTCGCCCATCCCCGTAAAACGTCCCTTGAGGACACTTATTCAAGCAAGGAGATTTGAATCCGCCTTAGCATTTTCAAGGGATTGTTTGGCGAGGAGTTCACGGATCACCTTGACCGAATAAGTCTTTCCCTCCTCATCGTCGGAGAAAACCATCTTTTCTCTTAGGCGGTAAAGCCCTTAGAAGAGCACTTGGCTCTGATACCAATTGAAAGTGTAAGATGGTTTACCTAGAGGGGGGTGAATAGGTTTCTACAAAATTCTTTATAATCTTTTGCAAGTTTTAGGCTTTGCGGAATATAAGTGTGCCTAAATGCAAACTAGGTTAGGCAACCTAGATGATGATACAAGATACTTCAAGCACGAAGGCTATCACAAAGTAAACAACACAAGTAAGAGAGGGGTTAAGGAATAACCCAAGCACGCGGAGACGAAGATGTATTCCCGTGTTCACCACCTTTGGGAAGGGGGCTACGTTACATTGGAGGGGTGTGAGGTTCCACGAAGGATTCCCCAACGCCATGAAGGCTCACCTTCTTCTCCGAGCCTATCCCACGAAGGAATAGCTCACTTACTCGTGGTAGACTTTTAAGGTAGTCTCCAAACCCTCACAAACTTTCCACGGAGAAAATCACAAGCCGAATGCCTTCGGGCGACCCTAGCCGCCTAGGGTTTCCCACAATCCCAAGAGTAACTAGCTAACTCGATGAACTCAAGGGGGAATGAAATTTGGCTTGGTGGAAACATAGATCGGGACCTCCTCTTGCTTTCTACCAAAGGGATTTGAGTTTGGTTGGGTAGAATGGGAGATCCTCAAGAAATTGTGTTTCAACAATGGAGAGAGAGAGAGATCCAATAATGAGATATGAACTGAATGCCCTAACCTCCTCAAGCTGGAAGAAGAGGTATTTATACTCAAGGGAGAAATCTAGTCGTTTGGAGCACTTTCTGTGAAACTCGGTTTTAAGTTCGGTTGGACCGGACCACCCGGTATACACCCCGGTCAACCGGGATACTCACTGTGCGTGAGCCCGGATAGACTCGATGTACGAAATCGAGAATCTCGGTTTGGGTTCGGTTGACCGGAGCTGGTACCGAACCGTCCGGTCTAGGAACCGGTTCAACCGGCCTGAGAACCGAGTTTGGCAGAGATGTTATCAAACTTAGATTTATTTCTCCTCTCTCTTTGGTGATGGAACAAGTGGGTGTATGGGATGTGTATAAGGCTTAGAAAATCATCCCCAACAAGCTCATCAAGATAACCCCTCTTAATAGTGTGGTGTTCCTAAAGACTCAAGATACATATAAAAGGTAAAACTCCGGCACTTCTCTTCATTATCGAAATGTGGGGGGGTCTTCGATGATCTTCCAACATACCGGCGGACTAAAACCTGTTCAAGACACTGGTAGGTAGCATTAGTCCGCACTAACTACGGTGTCATTGTCAACCAAAAATAGTATAGGGTAAACTACCCTTTCACCTTCGGAACACCCCAACTACAAAAAATGGAAAGGAACACAATGCTAACTATAGCTGCATATTGGCGAAGATGGTTGTGGCATCAGTTCACATGAGAAACTTGAGAAACATAAACAAGCAATCTAAAGCAAGGGTTGATCTGCCACGAGTTGAGAATTAGTGTCTACAAACCTTAAACCATGAAGGATAGGAAGTGAGTTTATCCAGGTTAATATGTGGATTCAAGTGCACTTCTAGAAGGCAGACCATCACCCTCATCCTGCTAAAATTGTGTATCCTTACGCCAATGTTTATAATTTGAGAGGTACTCAGCTACTATTTCTATTCCTTAGATTGTAACATTAGGATAATATGGTTCGGTTTATTTGCAGGATAGATAGGTATTCTTCAATTGTATAAGAAGGGTATAACCTTTGAGCTGAACATCTTTCAACGTCTTTCTGAAAATGCCAGGAGCAAATGTTGGCTAGCCAAACCGTCCCATTTATTACCTGTAAAACACAAGACCATGAAGAATGGTAAAACAAATTACAATATGCAATAAATTACACATATGGATTGGACATATGAATTGAATGAAAAAATAAAGTGAATGGACAGAACACAGTGGGAGAATGATTTGTACATGGCAAGCCTTGTCGTCACATCGCAACATCAGCAGAATCATGATGGCCAGAACACCATGTATCCACATCCGTAGTTGCCGCTGTGAGAGATCATGGTTGGCTGTTGTGCCGGCCAGAGGAGGGGAAGCTGAAGCATGAACTTTCGAGGGGTCGGAGATGGCTGGTCCTCGCAGTGGTGCGAACTTAGGGAGAGTGGGAGACAGAGGACGGCAGTGGCGCGAGAAATATGTGCCAACTCACCTTGAATTGGCATCCTTGTAGGCTCGGCGACGACCCTTGCTCGATGGCCAGAGGAGGAGGGAGGAGGATGCGTGGTGGGCGGGCGGCGGCTAGGGAGGCGGAGTATGACGACGGCACCGCCATGGTAGGAGAGGAGAAGACTCGGACGGGGACGGAGGCTGAACTCCAGAGGGGAGAGGTCGCAGTGGCAGCGGCCCATGGGGGACTAGGGAGTGCGGGTATTGGGCTAGGTTTTAACCGTGCCAGCCAATTATATACTATGCGGTGAAGAAAACATTAACGGATGTGATTTACTGCAAGCGAGATCAAGTGGGATCAAATCTGATTTTTGTGAAGCTCAGGACCCCGCCTATTATACCTTTAGATGCACCATCATGAGCCTACATAATACTCCAAAAAAGACTACAATCTTTACGAATGTTGTTTGCACCTGGACAAGTATAAAATTTTGTGTCTCTCGGGTGTTAATTGCTAATCCATCGGATCTCGGTGCATCCGCTGCCCCATCCTGTAGGTAGCCCGTGACACAACCATGATAAAGAACACCAACAAAGGCTTAAAAACCATTAACTTGTTAAAAATACATTTAGGGGAACATAATTCAAATTTTGGGCCACTTTGAAGTACCTCAATATCACTACCGTAGTGTAGTGACGCGGGTGCGTTGGCCATGTCCTTCGCGGCAGGGTCACGCTGCTGCTTCTAGAAGGGGCCATCGTGAGACCAACGATAGTTAGGGTGGTTGCGGTGTGTGTCACAAGCACCATTAGCGTTGCCTAGGGTCATCCGCAATGTGCAAAAACTACAACTTAAAAACTTTGTGGGTTTCTTTAAGATTTATCTTACACATTGTGGAGAAAATAATCATGTCTTTAAGGTTAAGGTGCACCTCAAACTTGTGGGTGTGCTCATAAATTTCACCTCTCTCCTCTCTCATGTATGGAGCAATATGACAAGCTATGTGGATCCTATATTGTGGCAAATGTTGACCTTAGAGCATCTCCACTCGGGGCCATAAAGCCTCCCTGAAGGGTTATCAGGGTGCCGGCACTCAAAATCACTCCCAGTTGGGACCCAATCTTTTTATTCACGCCGACGTGCCCCATTTTGTTATCCGGCGCCCTAGGACAAACCCAAACCATGAGAGGCAAACGGGGGCGCCAGATGGAGATGAAAACGACGCGGGCTAGCCCTGACAGTGAGATAGATGGCTCGTCTCCCGAGCGTCGTGCCGTCGCCGGCCACGCGGCGGCGAAATTGCTCGCCAACGTGTTCTCCCGCCATGCCCTTCTCGTTCCACCGCTTCCCGCTCGGGCTTCCCGCCCTTTTCTCGCCATATGTAGGCGCATCAGCGATCGCTATTGTAGATATACACCATGGCCAGACCTCACACCCTCTCCCGCTACATCTAGGGCATCGGGCGGAGGTGCTATTAAAACGGCCTCGCCGGCGCCGTTCTTAACGCAACCCGCCCGCATCGAAACAGTAGACAAAATCCCGCCGTCGGTGGAGCATTTTCTAGAAGATGGGTCCTCCATCAATAGCTTTGGGCGGCGGTGCCTACGCGTCCACGAGGCGCAAGCTCTCTGGGACACCCAGTACCCAGTCCCTACACACTCTTGCTTGCCAATGGCATAGATGATCAGAGCTGGCGATCTGCCGGTACCTCCACTATCGACGAGCGTGGCCCTACCCGCGGCCATCTTCATCCACTTCTGGTCCGGATTCATGCAGGAGGAGAGGGACAACCCCCAGTGGCATCCCAACAACCACCACAGGTGGACGATCTTCTTCAAACAGCAGCATGTGGGTCGCATCATCGCCTATGACGGCGCCGGCCCGCTGCCGGGGAACAACAATTTTGACGGCCGGCGGCGATGGTGGAGCGCACCAGGCCGCACGGTTGGCTGGGTGCTCGACTATATCGCCGCCGGGAATAACATGTTTCTAGCGATGCCACCGCCACAACCGGATTAGTTGGGCTCGGCTCCGGAATCGACCTCCTCGCCCATCTAGCCGTGGCCGCTAGTAGTTCCGTCTTTTTTCTCTTATTTGTTCAAATTATGTGCAAACTTGTTTGAACTTCCTGTAAAATCGTTGTTAATTTCGTATTGTCAATTATTTCAAATGTTTGAAGTTTTTGTATGGGGGAGGGGGGCATGGCTGGGAGCCAGCGTCCCCCCAAATCTGTGATCTACCCCCCCCCCCCCCCCGCCCGCCTCGCCCTGCCCCCCATAGTAGGGAAAAAACGGCCGCGCTGAACATCGGTATCGGGGACGAGTGGAGATGCTCTTAACACATGGCTTATGTAAGACCAACAATAGTTAGGCTGCCCTAGGAATGACTACGCTAGGGGGGCATTGCCTCCAGCCTATGGAGTTTCTTTGTAGGTGAAAGATGGAGATATGACTATATGGGGGTGCATCGCAATAAAAAGATTACATGGTGGTGGTGGTGGGGGGTGGGGGGGGGGAGAGAGTTTATAAATGATACTTCTAATTATAACCAATAAACAGATGCTTGAAATAACAATTCATGCAACAAAACTGAACAAATGCAATAGTGTAGACAATGAAACAACATAGCAGATGAAGATGCATCGTCGACTTGACTTTCAGTTACAAGGTAAGTGAAGAAGCCATTTTTGGAGTACAAGGAAAACGATATACATAACTGGAATACCTGAAAGACTAGTTTGTGCTCCCTCTGTTTTAAAATATAAGATGTTTTAGCTTTGTGAAATGAGTGTATCTAGACTAATTTTAATGTGTAAGTTCATATAGGTTTGGAATGAACCTACACAGTAAAAATGGTCTAGATACGCTCCTTTCACAAGGCTAAACCATCTTATATTTTGAAACGGAGGAGTATTTAACTAAGACTCTAATTATAATCTACCACTTCCATCTTATATACTCCCTCTGTTCAGAAATAACTCTCTTAAGTTTGTCCAGATACGTTCGAGTTTAGACAAATTTAAATCAGTTATTTCTAAACAAAGAAAGTACTATATAAAAAAAAAGTTATGTACATGTAAGCGAGGCCACGTACCAACGATCAATACGTTGTCCAGTCTAAGTTATTGCTGCTAGGTACCGACAACTAGCCAACTAGGGTTTCGATTACAAAATATACGTTCACGGATTGGAATAAAAACGTTCACGGGGTTCTAAAAATGTTCACGTTGGTACAGAAAAAAATGTGCATGTATTTGAAGAAGAGTATGTATACGGATTTGAAAAGAATGTTCAATGTTTAAAAAATTATTCATGCATTTTCCTAATATCATACTGGTTTATAAAGGTTAAATCTTAGTTTATTGAGTTTTATACAATAATTAAACTTAAAAAGAAAAACGCACTTTGTTAATAAGCCGCACTGTAAGAACGTGGCTCATTAGTGAGAAGGACTTTAACTTTTATTTTAAATACAAATTTAAAGATTCGAAAAATCCGAACAAGATACCAGGACATAATGATTTACAATAAGCATGTGCAAAACATCATGTGAAAATACTTTGTATTCTAGTCTCAACAAAAAAGGAGAAAAATACAGATTTGAGTGTGAATAGGGCAATTTTGAATGGGCCTCTGTAAAACATCATGTAAAAATACTTTGTATTCTAGCCTCGGCAAAAAAAAAAGAGAATATTCCAGACTTGAGCATGAGGCGGGGTAATTTTGAACGGGCCTCTACAAAACATGATGTGAAAATACTTTGTATTCTAGCCTAAAAAAATCAGACTTTAGCGTGAACAGGGCATTTTTGAATTGGGCTCTGTTTTCTCAAAATTTGTCATATTTGTTTTTTTGCTGCGCCGAAAGTACAAGGTATTTTTTTCTAAAAAATTGCAGACATGTATTTCCTATTGTTGGCTACACGTACATATGCTTTTGAGAAATATTTGATGCTTTTTGAAAAAAAAATAAAAAAAAGGATCCAGTGTGGACAATGAAACTGATTTTCGGGCTCATCTGTATTTTTTTGAACCCTTGTCTGGCGTGGCTCTAAGGACAGGAGCTGCTAATCTCCGCCCGACGCGGCGCTGCCCGTGCGGCCTGAAGCGGATGGCAACTGGGCCCGCCCAGTTTAGGGCAGCTCCTTTATTTTATTTTCTGTTTTTCTATATCTTATTTTAAACTGTGAACAATTTTATAACTATATATGATTAAAAAGCAGTGAATATTTTCTGAATATTTCTTAAGATTTTCAAAAATCCATCGCTAGCTAAGAGCCCACGAACCCTCTCTTAAGAAAAAGGCCGGAGCCGAGAAAACATGTAGAGGGCTCACAGACCCAACGGGCCGCGATGGCCGCGTGTGTCAATTGGCATCCATTTCCCAACAGCATGTTTCGAGACACGACCCGACCGGAGGCTGGAACAATTCCTTTGCTTCCCACTATCACCAGTTTTTCAGTCACGTGGAGGTAAACCCAAGCACGAAAGGAAAGCAGTACGATCATCTTCATCAATCATGTTAATACATACACACCACGACGCCAGCTAGTTAGACGCACCAGCAGGAAATGGATGAGATGAGATAATTCTGCCCAGCGCTAGGCGTCCCCGACGATGCGGCCTTGCCATCGTCCTTCTCCCCCGCGGGCGACGTGTTCCCCAAAATGACCCAAAATTCTGGTTTTACTGCAAAACAGCCTTTTTTTACTATAAATGTTCCCGCTTTTGCTTCTGGAGCAAAAAAAAAGGTTCGTTTCAGAAAATAGAACGTCCCGCCGGAGATCTCGTCGGAGACCATGCAGCAAAAAAATTATGTTAATGTAACAAAACGTTTTCGCCGGAGACATCATTGGAAAAAACTCGCTGGTGACTCTCGCTGAAGACCTTATAGCAAAAACTTGACACTGTTGTAGCAAAGCCACAAGACGGTTGTAGCAACAAAGTTCTTCTAATGTAGCAAAAAACTAACTTCGCCAGAGACTCTCGCCCGCAAACATCGCCGGACACCTGGTAGCAAAAACTTTGCACAATTGTAACAAAACTTCAAAACAATTCTAGCAAAACAATCCAGTAAGTACAGCAAAAAAGCAACTTCGCCGCCTCGGCTTGTAGCAACATGGTCTAGGTGCTGGCTCGTGGTTGATATCGAGCTCGTTGGGGAACCCCAAGAGGAAGGTATGATGAACACAATAGTAAGTTGAAACCAAGTTTATCGAACCAGTAGGAGCAAGAAAACACCTCCAAGGTGTTGCTAGCTGAGCTTTGGCAGGACGCACTACCGGTGCTAGCAGCAACATGGAATCCTGCACAATACAACCACAGAACTTTGCCTCCAACTTGCGATGAGGTTGTCAATCTCACTGGTTTTGCTGAAAACAAAGGATTAAACGTATCGAGTGAAAGAAAGTAAAAGCTTACAGAAAGTAAACAGAAAACAGTAAACATTTATAGATTGATGGTAAAAGAAAGGACCGGGATCCATAGTTCACTAGTGGTGGTTCTCCTTAAGATAGATAACATGTTGGGTGAACAAATTACAGCAGGGCAATTGACAAACATCGAGAAAGCATACAAGCATATACTAATCATCTTGACTCCTTTGAGATTTGATTGGGCATTACAACATTATACATAGACCGCCATCCAACTGCATCTATGACTAATAATCCACCTTCAGGTTATCATCCGAACCTCCTCCGATATTAAGTTGCAAGCAACAGATAATTGCATTACGCATTGCGTGTAAAGTAAACAATAAGATTGTTTTATGAACAAAGGATTGTTGTTTTCTCCCTAGTAGCAACAACACATCTAGTACCTTAGAGATTTCTGTCACTTCTCCAGATTACTAGAGGCATGAACCCACTATCGAGCATAAATACTAACTCTTGGAGTTGCTAGCATCTATTTGGCCAAGATAGCTACTAACAACGGAAAGCATGCAAAATCACAAATAACAAAGACATGATAGAATCAATAATCAATCTAAAATAGCATCTCAATATCCATCGGATCCCCGCAAACACAACATGTATGATTACAAATAGATGATCTTGATCATGAACGGAGCTCACAAGATCTAAACATGATAGCACAAAGGAGAAGAACCAGCCATCTAGCTACTATATGGACCCGTAGTCCAAGGATGAACTACTCACGTATCACACCGGAGGCTTGCATGGTGATGAAAAAGGCCTCCAGGGTGAATTCCCCTCTCCGACAGGGTGCCGGGAAGAGCTTCGGATCCCTCCCGGTCTAGGGATGGAGATGACGACGGCTACAGACTCTTTCGTGGAATTTTGATCGAGTACATAGGGTTTCTGTATCGGAGGCATCTTATAGTCGGAACGGGAGGCCGAGGGGGTGTCTAGGGCGGCCAGACCACCCCCTGGCGTGGGCCAGGCTAGGCCGCGTGGCCAGGTGGTGTGGCGCCCCCCTGGCCCCTCTCTGTCTCGTATTCTGGCTCCGTGTCCTCCTCGGTGAAAAACTGACTTTGGCTTTTGTCCCGTCCAATTTCGAGAATATTCATTTTTTAACTTCCTGGAAACAAAAACAGCAGAAAACAGGCAGCTGGCACTGTGGCATCTTGTTAATAGGTTAGTCCAAGAAAGTGTATGAAAAGTACTCTAAAGTTGGAACAAAACATAAGAAAGTAGATAAAACCAAGTATGGAACATCAAAAATTATGAATACGTTAACAACGTATCAACATCCCCAAGCTTAACTCCTGCTCGTCCTCGAGTAGGTAAGTGATAAAAAGAAAGAATAATTTTTGAGGTGACATGCACCATCATAAACTTGATCAAAGTATTTGTAAAACATTGAAAGCTGGGATCATAGTACTTCAACATAGCATGAAAGATAAAGTTCTAATAATAAGACATAGCAACTATGTTGTAACATGAAAAGGCACAAACAAAAGATTCATGAATAACAATGCTTTGCAAGACGTTTGTTTGTTTCACATAAAGAAAACATAGCATAGTGGCATTCAACTTGTCCATCATAGAGTAGCAAATATAAATACATATGACACCTTCAAAGTTTATAAGAGTGACTAGATACAAGTAGTTTAAGAACAAGCAATATCAAGTTATGCATCAATCAACAAGTCTTGGGACAATGCACATAGAACTAAGAATGACCACTATGCTCTCAAAGTAGGTGCATAAAGATAGAAGGTGGAGACTTAACATAAAAATAAAAGAAAGGCCTTCATAGAAGGAAGAAGGGATTCAAGTTTCATAAAGAGCTTCCAAAAATTATGGTACTTGTTAGCTTTCAGCTCTCATTGCCCCTACCATAAGCATCTTTAAGGTGATTAAGGTTAAAGTGACACAACTAAGAGGATATGCTTGACAAGTTATAAGCCGAAATCTCATGCCCCATACTTACGAAGACCGAACCTCATGCTACTCAACTTTAGTCACAAGTAAGCTCTTGTCATTGTAAGTACATATGTATCATAAAGAACCGCCAATGGGGTACCCCTTGCACATGATACAGGAGCTATCCCATAATCAAAATGACAAGGCAAGCAGACAATGAGCATCTCAGCGATCTTTTTATTTGCTATTTGCATAGGTTTTTATTGAGGATCCTTCATAGAGTTCTCATTATGGTGATGCTGCAATTTTCCACCATGACTAGGCATGGCTTAGGCTAGCGGCCTAGGCATTTCTCTAACAAACATACAAATTCCATGATCTTACAAGTTCCACTTTTATTTCACACCGCCGGGATCCATAAGCAAAACAACATGATATCAACGGGGTACAAAGTACAAGAGCAATGTTGAAAGCATTCCCCATGATACATGGTTCTGCTAATTTCAACTTATAAAGCGCAAGCATATACGCAACAAAGATGGTCACAATGGTTCAAGTTTATGAAATGCAAGAAAAGTAAAGTGTGCCATCAAATTCGTGAGAGCTTTAATCACTAATTTTCACATAACAAGTCTAATTTGGAAGGTAGATAAAAACATGAATATACTTGGAATAGCAATTGCTAATAGGTAGGTATGATGGACTCTTTTGATTAACTTGGTTTATGGAGTTGGATGCATGAGTGGAACTGACACTTTGTTACGGAGGCTAGCAAAAGACTGGGAGCGACAAACTAAGAGAGCAACAATGGCCATAATCATGCAGAGCGACAAAACATCATTGATTAAAGCATAAAGTGATATTACAAGTTGAAAACTAAAGGATCATCAAGGCTATGGTGACTTTGGATAGTCATAACATGGTGTGAGCATGCGCCAAGTCAACCCAAATAAAGCATCAAAGGAGAATACCACAATACTATGCTTTAATATGCTAAAACAATGCATGATCCTTCCAAGGCACATTAAGCAATATCAATTGTTTATAACAAGTCATGCTACAACAATAATCACTAAGCATAAAGCCAAAACAATATCAAGCATGGCATGACGAAGCATACACCACAGTCAAAAACAAGCTCTCTTTACCACTTAAGCATGAACTTTCCTACTCTTTTCCAATCCAAACCAAACTATTTGAAACCCAATGTATGAAAGAGGGGGTCCAACCAATTTATTCAGAAAAATAAGAAGACCAAGCAAACAAAAAACCTAAACAAAAACAAAAAAAAGACGCTCCAAGAATAACACAACTGTGCATGAAACAATAAAAATGAAGTGTTTGAAAGAAACCTGAGATTTTTATTGATGAAGAAGGGGATGCGTTGGGCATCCCCAAGCTTTGAAGCTTGTACTTCTTGGATATTTCTTGGGGTGACATGCGTGGCATCCCCAAGCTTGAGCTTTAGTCCGTTCTTCATCTCATTACTCATTCCTTCCATTCACCTGAAATTTTTCCTTCATACAAAACTTCACACAATCTTTATTAGCAACATTGGTGCACTCAAGATAATAAGTCTTTGGGTTCAGTTTCAACACCAATAAAACTTCCATCAAAACACAAGCTACTCTAGCACTTCCCTCAAAAAGCTCAATTCCCCAAAAGAACTCAAAAAGGAACCAACAAAAAGCAAATGCAAATAATGGCAGAAATCTGTCAAAACAGACCAGCAGGTAAAGACGAATTTTTTCGAAGACCTTCTGTTGCTCAAATCAAAAAGTTTTGAACTAATGAAAGTTAGATAACAACTTGGGACAGAAGCAAAATAATTAACGCCTCAAAAAGATGTACGAAGATTTTACACGAATTTTTACAGTGAAGAAGAAAAATCTGTTTCGGGACAACAATTTTCCCAATGATTACTTCTCTCTCATTAGAGGTTACTCTTGGCACTAAAAGCAAATAAAAAGGATAAGGAGCGGTTATTACAGAAGTAATAACTTCCAAGAATCATCTAAAACTTTTGTGTTATCTCCCAATAAGTACTTTTCTTTAACGCCTTTAAGTTAGGCATGATAATTTCGATGATGCTCACATAAGAAATATGAATTGAAGTAAAAGAGAGCATCAAGAAGCAAATTCAAAACACATTTAAGTCTAAATCACTTTCTATGCATAGGAATCTTATACGCAAACAAATTCACAAAGAACAAAGTGACAGGCATAGGAAGATAAAACGAGAGTAATTTCAAAACTTTCAGCAAATAGAGAGGTGTTTCAGTACCATGAAAACTTTTACAACCATATTTTCCTCTCTCATAATAATTTTCAGTACCCTCATGAACAAACTCAAAAATATAACTATCACATAAAGCATGCTTTTCATGATCTACAAACACATAATTTTTATCAAGCTCAAAAATAGTGGGATTAAAATGTTCAAACCCACATTTAACAATTTTATAACAAGATAACTGATCAATCTCATTTTCAACAGTAGTGCAGTAATATTATCAACCAATATAGGACCATCATCTAGAGATTTATTATAAACATTTTCAAAAGAATCCACAGGAACATAACATTCATCCTCCTTTGGCAAGCATGGAGGACAATCAAATAATGTAAGGGGTAAAGAGTTACTCTCATTATAAGGTAAGCATGGGTAGATTCATTCTTCCTCCTCTTTTTCATCCAATGAGCTTCTAGTTTCAGCAATTTCTTCTTCCATAGGCTCCTGCAAGGCATTAGTCTCTTCCGTTGGTGGAGAGCATCTATTAAGATATTCAAGAATATATTCATTCTCTACCTTGTAATTATCAAAGCAAAATTTAAGTATATCATAAATCTCATATTTATAAGGTGCATCATAAGTATTTTCAAGCAAATAAGCAAGTTCAAATGCACCCTTCCAAGCAATAAATTCTTCAATTTGTTCCACATCATAAAAGTCATAATTTTCCTTAACATAAGAAGATATGGTAACATCATCATTATACTCGCATTGAAAAGGGAGGTGTTTATACCTCCTACAACAACAAGATTTATCAAAGCAATAAGTAACATTATAAGTAGAGCACACGTTTCTAGCAATGGTATCCAATTTATTAATTTGTTCCCATAAGTGTTTCCTTTTTGTGACAGGCGGTGTTCCTTATAATAATATTTTTGTTCTTCCGTGAACCCACCTTGCCAATAAGATTCAGTTTTAAAGAAACCAATCATTGATAGAAAGCATGATAAAGCAAGACAATAATAGACCAACGAAAATAACAACTATAGGAGGGACTAATTTTTTTGTATTTTTTATAAAAAAGAAACAAGCAAACAAAACAGAAATAAACTAAGCAAAATAAAAACAACAAACTAAAGAGATTGGTTATGAGGGACTCCCCTTGTGAAGATGTCCTTGTCTCCCCGGCAACGGCGCCAGAAAAATACTTGTTGGCTCGTGGTTGATATCGAGCTCGTTGGGGAACCCAAGAGGAAGGTATGATGAGCACAGTAGTAAGTTTCCCTCAGTTATGAAACCAAGGTTATCGAACCAGTAGGAGCAAGGAAACACCTCCAAGGTGTTGCTAGATGAGCTTTGGCAGGGCGCACTACCGGTGCTAGCAGCAACGTGGAATCCTGCACAACACAACCACAGAACTTTGCCCCCAACTTGCGATGAGGTTGTCAATCTCACCGGTTTTGCTGAAAACAAAGGATTAAATGTATCGAGTGGAAGAAAGTAAAAGCTTGCAGAAAGTAAACAGAAAACAGTAAACAATTGTAGACTGATGGTAAAAGAAAGGACCGGGGTCCATAGTTCACTAGTGGTGGTTCTCCTTAAGATAGATAACATGTTGGGTGAACAAATTACAGCGGGGCAATTGACAAACATCTAGAAAGCATACACGCATATACTAATCATCTTGAATCCTTTGAGATTTTATTGGGCATTACAACATTATACGTAGACCGCCATCCAACTGCATCTATGACTAATAATCCACCTCAGGTTATCATCTGAACCCCCTCCAGTATTAAGTTGCAAGCAATAGATAATTGAATTACGCATTGCGTGTAAAGTAAACAATAAGATTGTTGTTTTCTCCCTAGTAGACACAGAACATCTAGTACCTTAGAGATTTCTATCACTTCCCCAGATTACTAGAGGCATGAACCCACTATCGAGCATAAATACTAACTCTTGGAGTTGCTAGCATCTACTTGGCCAAGATAGCTACTAACAACGGAAAGCATGCAAGATCACAAATAACAAAGACATGATAGAATCAATAATCAATCTAAAATAGCATCTCAATGTAGGGTCCGCACAATAGAAAACAAAAAAATTCCTACGGTATGAACTACACGCCAAGATCTATCTACTAGGTACAAAGCAACGGGTGGACATACATCCAACAAGAACTTACCCTCGTAGACAACGAGCTTTGTTAACGAGTAGTAACTCGTGGTTGATGTAGTCGTACACCTGCCGATCTCAAGATCATGATGAAGTCCAGCAGGTTCGGCTCCAGCATGTTCATCAGATCCATCTCCAGCACCACCAAGTCCAGCACCGCAAAGCAGCGGTGCATCCGTGATCGCACACACGTCCGGTACCCCGACAACCTCCGTCCCCCGCTCCAGCAAAGCAACCGAAGCAGCAACTCCTTTCCAGATAAATCCACCGGGAACATGTATCTCGCTAATCCGAGACCATGGGGAAATAATACTAGGGGGGGAGAGAGATCCTTCACAAGGAGGTGTGAGTGAGAAGTGAGGAGAGGGTGGCCTTTTATAGGAGGAGGGGAGGGTACCCCTACTTCATGGCCGACGCATGGTGGAGGTGACCCTTCACCTCCTCCATTCATGTGGTGGTAACCCCTCCACATTAAAATGCCCCTTCACATTCTCTTTTAAAGTCTCCACTTTAAATGCATTAAATTTCTCCAAATTTAATGCTCTCTCATTTAATAAAACTGTTTTATTATTTTTATTCAGAATTTTGTTAATTACTTTAATTAACAAACATTCACATAAAACCCCTGCAACATTTCAATATTACATGCAGAACCAATTTCAGCAATTTCACCCGAAACAGTTCCGGTGTCTATTTAAATAATTCCAGCGCTTTCTTAAATCTTTATCTGAACATATTTGATCCAAATGGTGTCGGTATCCCTTAAGTGTATCACCCTACGGTTCGTGAATAATGCAGACATGATCGAGACCCCTCTCAGATCAATAATCAGAAGCGGGACCTGGAGATCCATACTGACTCCTACACATTCAACGATGACTTCTGTGATCGTGAGAACCTTTAACGCTAGTAACTAAATCCCTTTGTCCCGCGATATATTACATGTCCGAGATTTGATCATCGGTATCTCCATACCTAGTTTGATCTCGTTACCGACATGCACTCTTTTCTCGTTCCCGTGATATAACATTCTAGTGATCACATCACTTGCTTGCAAGCTATTTCAATGTGATATCACCGAGAGGGCCTAGAGTATATCTATCCGTCATCGGGATTGAAAAATTCCACTCTTGATCCATGAGCCTCAACATAACACCTTCGTAGCACTAAACCCTGTTGGAGATATGCCCTAGAGGTAATAATAAATGTAGTTATTATTATATATCTTTGTGTTTATGATAAATGTTTACATTCATGCTATAATAGTATTAACAAGGAAACCATTAATACTTGTGTGATTTGTAAACTTAATTTTGAAGTCCCTAGTATAGCCTCTATACTTCACTAGCTTGTTGGTTGATTGATGATGTGGTTTCTTTGTCATGAACATTGAGATGTTATCAACAACAAGATCATATCGTTAGGAGAATGATATGGTGGACATACTCCTATAGACAAGCGTAGCATAAAGATCAAGTCATTTCAATAGTTCAATTGCTATATGCTTTCTGATACATAGTAACCTAATTCCTTCGACCATGAGATCATGCATATCACCTTTACTGGATGGATGCTTTGATGTCATCAAACACCACACCGTAACAGGGTGGCTATAAAGGTGGCATTGAGTGTTCGGAAAGTATTGGTTGAAACACATGGATCAAGAGTGGGATTTGTCCATCCACATGACGGATAGATATTCTCTGGGCCCTCTCGGTGAAATGTCATCCAATTAGCTTGCAAGCATGTGACTTGGTCACAAGGGATCACATATCACGGGAACGAGAAATGAGTACTTATCGGGAACGAGGATGAACTAGGTATGCGGAGATACCGACGATCATAACCTCGGATAAGTAACATATCGTGAGACAAAGGGAAATTGGTATCGTATGTAAGTGGTTCATTCGATCGCAAAGTAATCGTAGAAATATGTGGGAGCCATATGAATTTCCAGATTCCTCTATTGGTTATTGTTCGGAGAAGTGTCTCGATCATGTCCGCATAATTCACGAACCGTAGGGAGACACACTTAAGGATTCGACGTTGTTTGAGTAGTTATGGTATTATGAGAAAGAGACCGAATGTTGTTCGGAGTCTCGGATGGGATCCAGGATATCACGAGGTGATCCGGAATGGTCCGGAGAATAAGATTCATATAAGGAAAGTCCCGTTTCGGAGTAGCGGAATGATTCCGGTGTTTTCATCGGGAACATTCTAGAAGGTCCCGGAATGTCCGGCACTCCGGAGGGGGAAGGGTACATGAGTGTGTCATTACATATTGGAATGATTGCATCATGTACTAAGTATTCTTGCTGTCCCAAATAAAGGATTTATTTAAATCCTAAATTGAAAAGTCAAACGGCTAGTTTGAAAGTCAAACGGCAGTTTTGGGAAGTGGGAAAAGAGGAGGAGAGGTGGAGGCCGAGTTGGAGGAGGGTTCCTCCCCTTGGCCGGCGCACCTCCCTAGGCCGAGTTGGGGAGGAACTCCTCCCCTTGGCCGGCCAGCCCTCCAACCTATATAAGGAGGGGCAGGGCTCCCCTCCTAGACACACAAGTTTCCTATCCTCTAAACTAAACCCTAGATCTAGACCCCGGTTTAGAGCTATTCGGTTTAGAGCCTTCTAATTGGTTTAGAGCCCTCTAATTGGTGTGTCTAATTACTAGACCGCTAATAGCCTCTCTCATAAGCTCCACCATACTCGCACCGGCTTAAGGCGAAGCCTCATGGGATCTCCCTCTACCTCCGGTACCACGCCAGGTTGTCTTGGAATCGCGAGAGAGTGCTACAACCTCCATTTTCTTTGGAACAAGGAGAGGAAGGTCTTCGTCAGTACGAACGTGTGACCGATCATGGAGCGCCAAGGGAACGCTGGAAGGATCGCTCTCACGCGATCTTGAGATCGGAAGAAATCGACTACATCACCCACGAGAATCTGCTCTCGTTAAACACTTTGGAATCTTCGAGGGTGAGTTATTCCATCGACTCGTTGCTACAATCTAGTAGATAGATCTTGGCTTGTTTGTTTGTATGCGATAGAAAATTTTTGTTTTCCATGCTACGAACCCCTACAGTGGTATCAGAGCCGTGTCTATATGTAGATCATTGCTGAGTAGAACACAATGGTCATTGTGGGCGTTGATGCTTTATTGTAGATTGCTTTTTGTGTACTTTGCATCTTGCGGTATGTTGGGATGAAGCGGCGGGCTAACCTTACATTACTTCGTTCATGTGTCTTGCTCCACGGTTGACTTTCAAGTGGTTTTGCATAATTGGCTTTGAGTGTTCCTGTTTCTCCTTGCATAGTAAAGATCCTATTTACAACGGTAATCAACAATGCTAGTATCAATGTTGTGGTTCTTGTTCGAGGTTATAACGACACCTATGGAAAGCCCCAAACCACGTAAAATATGCAAAGAAAGTAGAGGCGTCTAACTTTGTTTTGCAGGTGTGCAAATGATGTGATATGGCCATGATTGTGGTTATATTTGATGTATGCAATGTTCCTTATTGTAAGTTGGCAACCGGTGAGCCATATGGTTGTCTTTAATTTCTAAGACCGTGTCTATTCAAAATAGTTGTAATAGTTGAAGCTGGTGGACTACAACCATGAAGAAGCGCCATTGACCTTGATGCTATGCCGGTGATGATGGAGATCATGTTCGTGCTTGAAGATGGAGATCGGAAGCACAAAGAAGAAAGGCCATATCATATCACATATTATGAATTGCATGTGATGTTAATCCTTTATGCATCTTGTATTGCTTAGTAGACGACGGTAGCATTATAAGATGATCCCTCATACACATAAATTTCAAGTTCTAAAGTGTTCACCCTTAGTATGCACCGTTGCCAAAGCTTGCTGCTTCGAAGCACCACGTGATGATCGGGTGTCTTTGATTCCATGGTGAATACAACGTAAGCAAGCCAGATTTGCTTATGCGGAAGCTAAGGTTTAATCTTGACGAGCCTAGCATGTACGGACATGGCCTCGTGAACACGGATCGCCGAAGGCAAAGCATGAATCATATAGTAGATATGATGAACATGATGATTGTTCGCAATTAAAACTATATCAGCTCTCGTGATGATCGGTGTTGATGTAGTGGATTTGGTTCGTGTGATCACTAAAACAATGTGAGGGATGTTGTTTTGAGTGGGAGTTCACCTAGTTTAATTTCATTAATTAATTTGAACTCAATTTGTCATAAACTTAGTCTAAACTATTGCAAATATGTTGTAGATCAATGGCAGCCCTACCATCAATTTTAATGCGTTCCTAGAGAAAGAAAAGTTGAAAACAATGGAAGCAACTTGGATTGGTTCCGCAATTTGAGGATTGTCCTCACAGCGGTAATTTGACCTATGTGCTGGATGCACCGCTAGGTGACCCACTGCGGTGATGCTACCGATGAAGTAAAGAATGTTTACCTCGCTCGGAAGAATCAAGACTCCATAGTTCAGGTGCTATCTTGTATGGTTTAGAATCGGAGCTTCCGTAAAAGGTTTGAAGAGTCGATCCATATGATATTGTCGAGGATCTCAAATTAATCTTTGAGACTCATGCGGCAATTGAAAGTTATGAAGCTTCTGAAAAGTTCTTTAACCGCAAGATGGAAGAGGGTAGCTCGCCGTGAGCATGTGCTTAAGATGTCCGGGCACGCAAATAAACTTCAAAGTTTGGGTATAGTGATTCCTAATACTTTGGGAGTTTACCGCATCCTCCAATCACTACCACCAAGTTACAAGAACTTTGTGATGAACTACAACATGCGTAACATGAACAAAGAGTTGCTGTAACTATTTGCTATGTTAAAATCTGCGAAGTGGAGATCAAGAAAGAGCACCAAGTGTTGATGGTCAATAAGACCACCAAATTCAAGAAAGGCAAGTCTAAGCAAAGGGACACTTCAAGAAGGGTGGTAAGAAAGCTGCCACGCCGACGAAGAAGACCAAGGCTGGACCTAAGCCTGAAACTGAATGCTTTTACCGCAAGGAGAAGGTCCTTTGGGCGGAATTGCCCAAGGTACTTGGCGATTTGAAGAATGGCAACATCAAGAAGAAAGGTATATCCGATATACATGTTATTGATGTGTATCTCACTAGTATTCGTAGTAGTGCCCGGGTATTTGATATGGTTCGTTGCTCATATTTGTAACTCAAACAGGAGCTGCGAATAAACGAAAGCTAGCGAAGAACGAGGTGACGATCGCGTAGGAAACGGATCAAAGGTTGATGTGATCGCGGCACGCTACCTCTTCATCTACCATCGGGATTAGTTTTATACTTGAATAATTGTTATTTGGTGCCTGCGTTAAGCATGAACATTATATCAGGATCTTGTTTATTGCGAGACGGTTACTTGTTTAAATCCGAGAATAATGGTTGTTCGATTTATATGAGTAACATGTTTCATGCACATGCACCTTTGATAGATGGTCTATTCATATTGAATCTCGATAGTAGAAATACACATATTAATAACATTGAAGCTAAACGTTTGAAATCAGCGATAACTCGACCTATATGTGGCACTCGTCTTGGTCACATTGGAGTGAAGCGTATGAAGAAACTCCATTCGATGGACTTCTTGAATCACTTGATTTTGAATCACTTGAAAGATGCGAAGCATGTCTGATGGGTAAAATGACTAAGACTCCATTTTTTGGTATGATGGAGCGAGCTACGGACTTATTGGAAATCATACATACCGATGTGTGTGGTCCAATGAGTGTAGCATCGCGCAGTGGTTATCGTTATGTTCTTACCTTCACGGATGATTTGAGTAGATATGGGTATATCTATTTTATGAAACATAAGTCCGAAACTTTCGAAGTTTAAGGAGTTTCAAAGTGAGGTAGAGAATCAACGTAACAAGAAGATTAAATTTCTACGTTCGATCGTGGAGGTGAATATCTAAGTTACGAAGTTTGGCGAGCATTTGAAGAAATGTGGAATACTTTCAGATTGACACCGCCGGGAACACCACAACAGAATGGTGTGTCGAACGTCAGAATCGAACTCTCTTAGATATGGTTCGCTCTATGATGTCTCTTACAGATTTACCACTATCATTTTGGGGTTATGCATTAGAAATAGCCGCATTCACTTTAAATAGGGCACCGTCTAAATCCGTTGAAACGACACCGTATGAATTATGGTTTGGGAAGAAACCTAAATTGTCGTTCCTTAAAGTTTGGGGATGCGAAGCCTATGTAAAGAAGTTACAGCCGGACAAGCTTGAACCCAAAGCGGAAAAATGTGTCTTCATAGGATACCCGAAGGAAATTATTGGGTATACATTCTATCATAGATCCGAAGGCAAAATCTTCGTTGCCAAGAATGGATCCTTTTTAGAGAAGGAATTTCTCTCGAAAGAAGTGACTGGAAGGAAAAGTAGAACTCGACGAGGTTATCGAACCTTCTCTCGAAATTGAGAGTAGCGCACCGGAAGAAGTTCTGTGGTGCTGCACCAATAAGAGAGGAAGCTAATGATGGTGATCATGAAACTTCGGTTGAAGTTGCTACAGAGCCTCGGGTCAACGAAATCGTACCACCTGCATTGGTATGATTCCGTTATGAATGTCATGTTGGTGGACAACACCGATGACCGAGACATATGAGGCGATGATGAGCCCAGATTCCAATAAATGGCAAGAAGCCATGAAATCCGAGATTGGATCCATGTACGAAAACCAAGTGTGGACTTTGGTGGACTTACCGAATGGCCGGAAGGCTGTCGAGAATAAATGGATTTTCAAGAAGAAAACAGATGCTGATGGTAATATTACTGTCTATAAAGCTCGACTTGTCGCAAAAGGGTTTCGACAAATTCAAGGAGTTGACTACGATGAGACTTTATCACCAAGAGCGGCTAAAGTCTGTGAGGATTATGTTAGCAATCTGCATATTACGATTATGAGATATGGCAGATGGATGTCAAAACAGCATTCCTCAATGGAGACATTGATGAAGAGTTGTATATGATGCAACCCAAAGGTTTTGTCGATCCTAAAGATGCTAACAAGGTATGCAAACTTCAACGGTCCATCTATGGATTGAAGCAAGCATCCCGGTTGGAATCAACGTTTGATAAGGTAATCAAAGTTTTGGTTTTATACAAACTTATGGAGAAGCTTGTATTTACAAGAAAGTGAGTGGGAGCTCTGTAGCATTCTTAATACTGTATGTGGATGACATATTGTTGATTGGGAATGATGTAGACCTTCTTAATAGTGTCAAAGAGTATTTGAATAATAGTTTTTCAATGAAGGATCTTGGCGAAGCAGCTTACATATTAGGCATAAAGATTTATAGAGATAGATCGAACGCCAAATATCATTGTCACAAAGTACATATTTGGACAAAGTTCTAAAGAGGTTTGGAATGGAAGATAGCAAGAAAGGGTTCTTGCCCATGTTGCCCAATACGACCTTGAGTAAAACTCAAAGTCCGACATCGGCAGAAGATAGAGAAAGAATGAGTAAGACTCCTATGCCTCAGCCATAGGATCTCTAATGTATGCCATGCTATGTACTAGACCCGACATTGCATATGCCGTTAGTTTAACTAGCAGATATCAAAGTGATCCAGAGTGGATCATTGGACAATGATCAAAACATCCTTAAGTACTTGAGAAGAACTAAGGATATGGTTCTTTCTTATGGAGGTGATGAACAGCTCGTTGTTAATGGTTACACCGATGCTAGTTGGAACACCGATCCGGATGATTCTAAATCACAACTGGATACGTATTTATTTTGAATGGTGCAGCTTAGCTGGAGGAGTGCAAAGCAAAGCGTTGTGGCGAGATCTTCAACCTAATCGAATACATGGTTGCTTCCGGAGGCTTCACAAGAAGCGATATGGATGAAAGAGTTCATTACAGAGCTGGGTGTGGTTCCAAGTGCGCTGGACCCAATGTCTATCTACTGTGATAACATGGGCGCCATAGCCAATGCGCAAGAACCAAGGTCACACAAGAAGTCAAGATATCAAGCTGCGTTTTCACGCTATTCGAGAACATATCCGGGATGGGGATATAAAGATTTGCAAAGTACACACGATCTGAATGTGGCGGATCCGTTGACTAAACCTCTCCAGGGCAAAACATGACCAACACCAAACTGCCATGGGTGTTCGGTATATTACCATGTAATCTAGATTAGATGACTCTAGTGCAAGTGGGAGACTGTTGGAGATATGCCCTAGAGGTAATAATAAATGTAGTTATTATTATATATCTTTGTGTTTATGATAAATGTTTACATTCATGCTATAATAGTATTAACAAGGAAACCATTAATACTTGTGTGATTTGTAAACTTAATTTTGAAGTCCCTAGTATAGCCTCTATACTTCACTAGCTTGTTGGTTGATTGATGATGTGGTTTCTTTGTCATGAACATTGAGATGTTATCAACAACAAGATCATATCGTTAGGAGAATGATATGGTGGACATACTCCTATAGACAAGCGTAGCATAAAGATCAAGTCATTTCAATAGTTCAATTGCTATATGCTTTCTGATACATAGTAACCTAATTCCTTCGACCATGAGATCATGCATATCACCTTTCGATGGATGCTTTGATGTCATCAAACACCACACCGTAATGTGGTGGCTATAAAGGTGGCATTGAGTGTTCGGAAAGTATTGGTTGAAACACATGGATCAAGAGGGATTTGTCCATCCACATGACGGATAGATATTCTCTGGGCCCTCTCGGTGAAATGTCATCCAATTAGCTTGCAAGCATGTGACTTGGTCACAAGGGATCACATATCACGGAACGAGAAAAGAGTACTTATCGAACGAGGATGAACTAGGTATGCGTAGATACAAGCGATCATAACCTCGGATAAGTAACATATCGTGAGACAAAGGGAAATTGGTATCGTATGTAAGTGGTTCATTCGATCAAAGTAATCGTAGAAATATGTGGGAGCCATATGAATTTCCAGATTCCTCTATTGGTTATTGTTGAGAAGTGTCTCGATCATGTCGCATAATTCACGAACCGTAGGGAGACACACTTAAGGATTCGACGTTGTTTGAGTAGTTATGGTATTATGAGAAAGAGACCGAATGTTGTTCGAGTCTCGGATGGGATCCGGATATCACGAGGTGATCCGGAATGGTCCGGAGAATAAGATTCATATAAGGAAAGTTCCGTTTGAGTAGCGGAATGATTCCGTGTTTTCATCGGGAACATTCTAGAAGGTCCGGAATGTCCACTCCGGAGGGAAGGGTACATGAGTGTGTCATTACATATTGGAATGATTGCATCATGTACTAAGTATTCTTGTTGTCCCAAATAAAGGATTTATTTAAATCCTAAATTGAAAAGTCAAACGGCTAGTTTGAAAGTCAAACAGCTTTTGGGAAGTGGGAAAAGAGGAGGAGAGGTGGAGGCCGAGTTGGAGGAGGTTCCTCCCTGGCGGCGCACCTCCTAGGCCGAGTTGGGAGGAACTCCTCCCTTGGCCGGCCAGCCCTCCACCTATATAAGGAGGCAGGGCTCCCTCCTAGACACACAAGTTTCCTATCCTCTAAACTAAACCCTAGATCTAGACCCGGTTTAGAGCTATTCGTTTAGAGCCTTCTAATTGGTTTAGAGCCCTCTAATTGGTGTGTCTAATTACTAGACCGCTAATAGCCTCTCTCATAAGCTCCACCATACTACGCACCGGCTTAAGGCGAAGCCTGCAGGATCTCCCTCTACCTCCCGGTACCACGCTGCCAGGAATCGAGGAGAGTGCTACAACCTCCATTTTCTTTGGAACAAGGAGAGGAAGGTCTTCGTGAGTACCGAACGTGTGACCGATCATGGAGCGCTTCATGAACGCTACCGGAAGGATCGTCTACGCGATCTTGAGATCGGAAAGAGTACGACTACATCACCCACGAGAATCTGCTCTCGTTAAACACTTTGGAATCTTCGAGGGTGAGTTATTCCATCGACTCGTTGCTACAATCTAGTAGATAGATCTTGGCTTGTTTGTTTGTATGCGATAGAAAATTTTTGTTTTCCATGCTACGAACCCCTACAAACCCATCTTTATAGTCACCCTGTTATGGTGTGATGTTTGATGTTATCAAGATACTCTTCCGGTGTTAGCAATTAACATGATCTCATGGTCTAAGGATAAAGATTACTTCGTATGATGTTATAGCAATATAAACATAATGACTTTGATCGTAATGCTATGCTTCGGATGAATGTTCATCACATCATTCCACCAATGGTGTGACCTTGTTATTAACAACATCCAATGTCCATGATCAGGAAACCTTGATCATCTTGTTAATCAACAAGCTAGTCTATAAGAGAGGCATAACTAGGAACCCTTTTTGTTTATTAAACACACATGTATTGATGTTTCTGATCAATATAATTCTAGCATGTAAAATAAACATTTATCATAAACATGGAATAAGATAATAACCACTTTATTATTGCCTCTCGGGCATATTCCCTTCAGTCTCCCACTTGCACTAGAGTCAATAATCTAGTTTGAAAAAACTTTGCGTATTGAACACCTATGGCTTTCTGGTGTTGCATATACGCGATTGCTAGTGGTTAACATAATCTCCGGATCTGACAGTTTCAGGTCCGTGTGTATTTGCATGTCTTTGCGTCTCTACGCATCACTCATTCTCAAATGAGATGGCATTGTATAAATTTGGTCCTTTAGTGAGACCTTTAGTTCGTTCGGCTCAAAATATGTTGATATTATTGTCACACAATATATCTTCATAGTATTAACCCACTTTGAACCACACCTAGTTTGATAACAAACTACTTAACACAAATGCCCTCCTATGCTGCTACTATAGCAGTCATATACTTAGCCTTTTGTTGTAGTATCCGTCACAATATCTCAACTTTGGAACTCATCTAAATCCATCATGGAACATCCTTTCCATTATATTGTGCCACCCATAGTCTAAATTGAGATAAATTTAATTTGTATCTTGTGACAAAACTAGTATCAATGTAACACTTTACAATGAACTACCTTTAACTATTTGTCACTTATACATGATATATTCTTAGTTCTTCCAAAGCTCATAAGAATATCTTCACTATTGTCCAATGATCATCTTATGAATCATTCTGGTATATGCTCATAACATTTAGAGCATAGGACATTCTAGATATATACATATCATGGTATAATCGATCAAAATTTTCATGTGATTTTACTCACCAAGTGTTGAAACACTTGAATCTTGATACAATCCTCTCCATGCAGGAAGAACATTTCTTGTTGTTTCCATATTGAACCCTTCCAATATCTCATATTGAACCCTTTCAATGTCTTATATATGTATGTCTGGCACAACCATATTAGCGCCTTAATCTATCCATATAGATATTGATGCCTAATATTCTGGGTTTGCCCAAGTCTTTCATCGAAGTCTTATTTTAATGAAATCCTTAACTTGTGTCAATTCAAGATACATCATTTCCAATCAAAAATATGTCCTCTACATGATGTATTAGAAATCTGTCTTAGCGCTCCCACTTAATTTCTTGCAAATGCAAGCATCTTCCTCATCTCCGATGAATTTAAACTCTTTTAATAGTTTCATCATGGTGAAGATTCCAACTCCGCTATGCTTACTTCAACTATTGAAGTTTACATGCCCTTTTAGCACCCTTTGAATTAACAAAACCCTTCAGACCATGTCATGTACACGTCCTAGGTTACCGTTCTATTAGAAGAACCTTGTTTTGTTTATTCAACTACCATATACCAAATTATATGTAGTGGTTGCTACATTAATCCGTCAAGACTATATATCGCTATGAAAGATCAAATCTTGTCATAGTCAACTCCTTGAACATTGTCGTAAACTTCTTTCCGACATGTCGACTATTTCATAGATGTTAAACATCCATGTCTTATTTCTTTATAGATCCAAACACGACCGATAGGCTTCACGCCTTTCCGGAGGGTCTTCCAAGTTCAGAAACTTGATTTCTCGTGTATGGATACTATCACGGATTCTATGACTTCTAGTCATTTTATGGAGTCAGGGCCCATCATCGCTTCTTTGCATGTAGTCGGTTCATCATTGTCAAAACAATAACGACTTGCTTATAAAATCTTACTATTTGATTCTTACCGACCCACATGGTTCTATAGGAACTCTAATCTCCTAGATCACACCTTTTGTAATCACGAGAGCCATGAGCATTATGGCCGCCACCGGGACACTTTCCGACTCTGCGCTACTTAGCACATATAGCTAAGGTTCAACAACCTTATCAAAGTTATATTGTCCTCCCACTTAACTTTTCACGAAAAATTCCTTCTCAAGAAACTTGACGTTCCAAGTAACAAACTCTTTTGTCCTCGGTATTATGGAGAAATTCCCAACAAATTCTTTGGGATAACTTACAAAGACGTGCTTATCCGACTTTGGTTGTAAACATTTTACTTATGCATAGCATACCAAAATTTAAGAAAAGACAATTCGGGTTTTATCCCAAACCATAACTCATATGGTGTCATTTCAATGGATCACGATGGTGCTCTTTTCAGTGTAAAAGCGGTAGTCTCTAAAGCTTCAATCTTTAAAACATAATGGCAGTTTTATAAATGACACCTTTGATCTTACCATGTCAAACATGGTTTGATTTCATCTCTCGAGTATGCCATACTCTTGTGGTTTATCGGGAAATCCAAATTCATGGAACAATTCCTCAAATCTTAGGTGTTTTGCTAAACATGTAACTCAAATATCTTCCTTTATGATCGAATCATAAACTCTTTATTTTCTTGTTACAATGATTTTACACTTCATCTTGAAAGTCTTTGAACAATTTTCAAATGTTTCATACTTCTTCCTTAGTAAGTAAATATACAGATATATTCACTCAAATTTTCGGAGAAAGCATATGAAGCAAAAAGATCCATCGCATATGGCTACACATAATGGACTATGCACATCAGCATGCACAATTTCCAATAATCTAGTCATCCATTCCTCTCTGGCCTATGGACGGAGTTTCAATTATCTCGAGGAAAGTCTCACATGCGTCAATTGATCAAAATGAAAGACTCCAAAAAATCCATCAACATGGAGTTTCTTCATGTTTTCTTTCAAATATAATTTAAACAGCGATGTCACTTCATAAGTGATCTTTCAATCGTTTGTCTTGCGACATTTTGGCAATAGTGTTTATGGATGTGATTTCTCCAACTAGACTTGTAAAAGTTCATCCATCCTTTATGGAATACGGTAATTATTTGAACAGCCATTGTTCTCATAATACCGGAACAAAATAACAATTATTTAAACAAATCTTGAAGGCTTGGTTTGATGACAACGAAAAACACAATAACACTTTATTTGTTTTCGATGAAGATCATCACTCATTCTCTTGCTAGTTACTTAGGCCATTGTAGTTCATGAATTGCATTGTCCTGTATGACACTTCATACCAACCAATTCGGTATCCAATACCGGTATCCAATACCTAAGAACCACATAGTTTATCAAGCAAGGAATATAGCCATAACATGTATATCTTCTATATAACTAAGTTGGACATCTCCAACCTTTTCTTTTCTGCCAAATATTTTATAGATTCTCTTTCAGCAATTCCTTTTCTTTTAAAAGAATCTATCAACATCAATAGTGGTGTCATCAACATGACACATGGTACAAAGCGTATATAGTCAACTACGAATACCTTTGGACTTGCACTTTGAAGTGGATCACCATCATCAAATGTTTGGCGTTCTTTCAAAAATTCATTCTTTAGTAATCTATTAGTGTAGTAAACATTTTACTTACAGCTTCTATTCATCCTTATCATGATAACTTTCATGATCAAGCTACTATAGCTTATAAGGAAGAATCACGAGTATAATATCAGTTCCCAAAACCTTTTTGGTAGATTCGGATGCCTAGCATCTCCATCCTTCACAAATTCTCATACACTATGAGGACATGTATTTTGCTAATTTATACTCTATCATAATGCAACCAAAAACATTGTTTCAGATATCACACTATATTTCACACATGATGGTTTCTGAAACAATTTTCAGCTCCAATATAATCTTGATATTAAAACAACTTTTGGATATCAATAATCACGGAGGCAAACATGATACTTTAGATACTAACATTGGAATTCTTACTCTTGATTTAATACCACTTATTAAATTTCATGGAGTAAATAGAGTTTGCTGAAAGTTTGCAATAGGACTTATAAACTTTAAATTGACATTCAAAACAATATGATACCAGTTCGTAAAGTAAATATCCAGAATTCTATAGTTCTATTATCTCAAATAAAAACTAAGCATAAGGTAGAAAACGAATGTCAATGACTAAAACAAACTATGCAAATTCACTTTGATTTAATTTATGACAAATTTGGTGCGACTAATCCAAATTAGAAATGAACTCCCACTCAAAAACGACATCCCTCGTGCCTTTTTGGTGATTACATGAACCAAATCCACTACACCAAGTCCGATCATCACGTGAGTTGATGTAGCTTCAAAGGCGAGCATCTATATGGGCATCATATCAACTATATGACTCATGCTTAACCTTTCGGTCCGTGTTCCGAGGCCATGTTCAGACATGCTAGGCTCGCCAAGTAAGAACCTTAGTACTGCATGTAAAACTGTCTTACACCCGTTTGTATGAAAGCGTAGAGTCGAGTACACCCGATCATCACGTGATGTCTCGAAACACGATCCACAAAACGGTGCATACTTAAGGAAGAACACATTTTTATCTTGATATCTAAAAGAGGGATCATCTTACAATGCTACAGAAAGCGCCAAACTAGCAGTATAAGATGCTAACATCTAATGTGTAAAGTGAGATGATATGGTCCATGCATTTGATCTCTATCACTTGCATCGTGGTATGATCTCTATCATTCCTTTGTGTGTAAGGCCTAGGTCTATGGAACTTACACGTTGAGTGTGTTGTAAGAGTATCTATCATACATCTACTTACAACAATACCATATCAATACACTAGCCCAGCAACAATCTAAACTAGACGCCTCTAATTTATCAATTGCAAGTTTTACGTGGCTTAGGGCTTTCAGAGATAGAACCGTTCTTACCTACGAACATGAACCACAACGAGGATAACTAAGTTATTAGCAACTCGTTGTAAATCAGATATTGACTATAGTAGGAGAGACAGACACCCGCCAGCCACTTATGCAAAACAAGTTGCATGTCAGTCGTGGAACCGGTCACATGTACGATGACATGTAAGGTTGGTCCGGGCCGCTTCATCCCACTATGCCACCAATATCCAAAATACATAGAAGATGCAATAACATGATCATCATCGCCCACATATCAACATATGTGTACTACCCGTGCTAAGCACCTAAGCATAGATCAGGCTCTGATACCACTGTAGGGTCCGCATCATAGAAAACAAAAATTTCCTACGGTGTGAACTACACGCCAAGATCTATCTACTAGGTACAAAGCAACGGGTGGACATACATCCAACAAGAACTTACCCTCGTAGACAACGAGCTTTGTTAACGAGTAGGAACTTGTGGTTGATGTAGTCGTACACTTGCCGATCTCAAGATCTTGATGAAGTCCAGCTGGTCCGGCTCCAGCACGTCCATCAGATCCAGCTCCAGCACCACCAAGTCCAAAGACCGCAGCAGTGTATCCGTGATCGCACACACGTCCCAGATCCCGACAACCTCCATCCTCGCTTCCAAAGAAAGCAAAAGAACTCCTTTCCAGATAAATCCACCGGGAACATGTATCTCGCTAATCCGAGACCATGGGGAAATAATACTAGAGGGGGAGAGAGATCCTTCACAAGGAGGTGTGAGTGAGAAGTGAGGAGAGGGTGGCCTTTTATAGGAGGAGGGGAGGGTACCCCTCCTTCATGGCCGGCGCATGGGGGAGGTGACCCTTCACCTCCTGCATTCATGTGGTGGTAACCCCTCCACATTAAAATGCCCCTTCACATTCTCTTTTAAAGTCTCCACTTTAAATGCATTAAATTTCTCCAAATTTAATGCTCTCTCATTTAATAAAACTGTTTTATTATTTTTATTCAGAATTTTGTTAATTACTTTAATTAACAAACATTCACATAAAACCCCTGCAACATTTCAATATTACATGCATAACCAATTTCAGCAATTTCACCCGAAACAGTTTCGGTTTCTATTGAAATAATTCCAGCGCTTTCTTAAATCTTTATCTGAAACATATTTGCTCCAAATGGTGTTGGTATCCCTTAAGTGTGTCACCCTACGGTTCGCGAATAATGCAGACATGATCGAGACCCCTCTCAGATCAATAATCAGAAGCGGGACCTGGAGATCCATACTGACTCCTACACATTCAACGATGACTTCTGTGATCGTGAGAACCTTTAACGCTAGTAACTAAATCCCTTTGTCCCGCGATATATTACATGTCCGAGACTTCGATCATCGGTATCTCCATACCTAGTTTGATCTCAAATCGACATGCACTCTTTTCTCGCTCCTGATATAATATTCTAGTGATCACATCACTTGCTTGCAAGCTATTTCAATGTGATATCACCGAGGGCCTAGAGTATATCTATCCGCCATCGGATTGACAAATTCCACTCTTGATCCATGAGCCTCAACATAACACCTTCGTAGTAATCGAACCCATCTTTATAGTCACCCTGTTACGGTGTGATGTTTGATGTTATCAAGATACTCTTCTGGTGTTAGCAATTAACATGATCTCATGGTCTAAGGATAAAGATTACTTCGTATGATGTTATAGCAATATAAACATAATGACTTTGATCGTAATGTTATACTTCGGATGAATGTTCATCACATCATTCCACTAATGGTGTGACATTGTTATTAACAACATCCAATGTCCATGATCAGGAAACCTTGATCATCTTGTTAATCAACAAGCTAGTCTATAAGAGAGGCATAACCAGGAACCCTTTTTGTTTATTAAACACACATGTATTGATGTTTCCGATCAATACAATTCTAGCATGTAAAATAAACATTTATCATAAACATGGAATAAGATAATAACCACTTTATTATTGCCTCTCGGGCATATTCCCTTCACTCAATATCCATCGGATCCTCGCAAACACAACATGTATAATTACAAATAGATGATCTTGATCATGAACGGAGCTCACAAGATCTAAACATGATAGCACAAAGGAGAAGAACCAGCCATCTAGCTACTACATGGACCTGTAGTCCAAGGATGAACTACTCACGCATCACACCGGAGGCTTGCATGGTGATGAAAAAGGCCTTCAGGGTGAATTCCCCTCTTCAACAGGGTGCCGGGAAGAACTTCAGATCCCTCCCGATCTAGGGATGGAGATGACGGTGGCTACAGACTCTTTCGTGGAATTTTGATCGGGTACTTAGGGTTTCTGTATCGGAGGCATCTTATAGTCGGAAGGGGTTGTCGAGGGGGTGCCTGGGGTGACCAGACCACCCAGCACGGGCCAACTAGGCAGCAGCGGCCAGTGGTGTGGCGCCTGGACCCTCTCTCGCCTCAGATTCGCCCGTGTCCTCCTCGGTGAAAATCGACTTTGGCTTTGTCCCGTCCAATTCGACAATATTCATTTTCGACTTTTCCGGAACCAAAACAGCAGAAAAGCGCAGTAACCGTGACATCTTGTTAATAGGTTAGTCCAAGAAAGTGTATGAAAAGTACTCCAAAGTTGGAACAAAACATAAGAAAGTAGATAAAACCAAGCATGGAACATCAAAAATTATGGATACGTTAGCAACTTATCACTAGGGCTTGTAGCACCGCCGCCTTGGGCTTGCAGCAGTGCCGTCTAGGGCTGGTAGCACCGCTGCCCCGAGCTTGCGGTACCACCGTCAAGGGCTGGGTAGCATCTGGACAGTAGGTGCTCGCAGCACATCGGCGCTCCTTTGTAGCTATGGCGAGCGGCTTCTGCAGCGGTGTGTCGCACGTAGCAGACGCCACAGTCACTCACACATGCCCCTTCATCATCTTGCCCTTGTAGCAGCACCCACCACCGGAGGTCTTGGAGAAGGCCAACGCATACGGCTGCCTCCACAGCGCACCCCCGACGTTGAAGGCCCGAGGAAGCTCCATGGCTCGAAAATCACAGGAGAAAAAGGTCCATCATGGCCTCCCGATGGAGACCTCGACGTTGGTGTTCGCCCTCCCGGTGATGTGGCTGGCGGAGGTGGAGGTGGCGAGGGAGACAGTTGGGAAGGCGGTAGTAGGAGGTGGCATCGAGAGAGGAGCGACTGGGAGGCAGCAATAGGTGGGTCAGGCGGCGCTGCCATGTGTTGGACATGCGGGAGGTAGAAGACGATGCGGGATGGGGAGGTCAACGGTATGGAACGTGTGGAGAGGAAGAGATAAGAAAGGAGGCGGGGGTCGACGTGTGGGCCCGTGGGACGCGTGGCGCGACCTGGATACAGAGGGCACAACGCGCTCGATCCTGCAGGGGAAGTACCCAAACGATGGTTGCATCGTATCGTCCGGGGATCTCCATCATTTTCCAAAAAAAAGGATGAGATGCCAATGCGTTTGAATACACGCGATGCCATCGATGACAAAACCGTTTTGTGAACACGTGTATCCACCAACATAGATAGATTATGTGGGATGCAAGTAAGCCTCTGCATCTACGGGTCGAGCAGGTTTAACTGGTTTTTTCAACCCGATCAAATATTCTCTAGTTTTGATCGGTCCGGTTTGGTTTCGACAGGCTGGTGTTAAATGTACACGCGGGTTGGGTCGGGGCAGTTTCCCTGTTTTCACGGGTTGGCACCGTAAGAAGATCGAATTAGGGGACACGACAGACTGGTAAACAAGGAGTCTCAAATGGCACCGCCGAGGAGAAAACCGACTGAAAGCACATGGATTAGTTGTCATCTCACGACGGTCAGTTGGTGTGACTGATGCTGGTGAAGTCGTCCCAGGCCACCCGTCAGCATCGCAAGCCCGTCGTAGAGTCGGAACAGTCATCGCCGGTGTCCAAGGAAACCCGTCGGCATCGCCAAGCTCCCAGATCAAACTGCACAGGAAGTTATGCTATATGCGTCTTCCTCCCTACATAGACGGCCGCGTGTCTGCACCTCAAAGGCACGTGTCCTCCATATTCTCAACTCTCTGCATATGCCTTCCCCATTCACTCTAATCTCAACCCTCTATGATATTGTATTCACTGTATGTAATCACGACGGTTTGAATGGTTTCCAAGGTTCAAGCAGTCTCAACCCGACTAATATCTATGAGTATTTGGCCCGAATTGAAACAAAACGTTTCCCCTACGTGGTGCTTCCAAGATCTAGTTCAGGTGATAGGCCATGAGATTTACCACTAGACGTGCATGTGCGGATTATTGATGAAGCGCGTTAGTTGATTCCATGTCGAACGATCCCACATATAGCACGTCTAGATCCTCACGAACTCCTTCATCTCTAGCACCGCATGTGCAACATCTCTACCGGTATCCACACGTACACAGAGGAGCTACAGGCAGAGGACGGCTAGATTCTGTCTAGCCAAAATAGGAGTGGATAAAGTGACGGTTAGGTTAGGGACTATCCCTTGTCACTCCACTTATATACACTCCTAGATAGGCTTAACCCTTGAGGCCCATCTAGGCCATATCCCAATCTCTATATGGACCGAATTCACATGGGCTCCTTTCCCACAAGTGTGTGACCCTGTAGGTTCACGTACACTGGACACTGCACGAGTCACCACTCTAAGTCGATAGCTAGTAGCGGCCTCTAGCAAGACGTGCTAACTCCCAAGCACTATAAAAGTCAGAAGATGAACCTTTCTCAATGTGACTTTTGGCCAAGTCCCTTTGCCTCACGATATACCTTGTCAAGCTATAGGCGATTAGTTGTCATCCCTTTAATAACTCAACTCTCTCTTCTCGTTCCATGATATATGATTCATTTGACTAGCACTTAGTCTGACTCCTTGGTTAACACTTAACCAAGTTGCGCATGGCCATGCTTTCGAATCATATCACATGAGAGGGTCCAGAGAATATCTCTCCATTACAGAGGGACAAATCCTATCTTGATGATCCATGTCACATAGCTTGATTCACAACCAGCCCAAACTCTATCTTTATAATTGCCCATTTACGGAACAACGTTTGATAGATCCTAAGCTGGAGATCCACAACTCACATCATGCGATCACCTCAGGTCAAAGTATTCCATTGGTTGAGACTGCAAATGACAACATGCTCATTACATCTCAACTGTGGGTCAGTTCGACTCGCTAAACTCTTTAGTCGAGTCCGTGTAAGTCAGAATAGCATCACCATGCCAATGACAAGTGGAACCTAGTCATCGGTCGACTTTCACATTGATCTAAGTTGTGTGTCCAGACAACCTCAACGATCAAGGACATCTAGTATGAACAACATGAATATAAAGTTCCATAACTGAATCACATATTCAATGATATATATCTGATGTTCATACCAAGACAACGTAATAACTTTATGAATACATTGGAGAATATCATCATACACGGAATGGCAAAAATCGTATTCCAATACTTTGAATTACATTAGAGGGGTTTATATCGGGGACACTTGAACTAACTGTTATGACGGGACATTTATGTCTTAATGATTCTTATGTTTGCTCATGAAAATTGTCATATGACCCATCATGAGGGGTCTATTTACTCATATACATGGTTGCACCTAATTTAGGCCCCATCCTAAGAGAATTAAGCTTGACAAGAGATTCACCATGTTGTTTAGAAATCTCTATATTAAGTAAATCCATGCTGCCCTCGGGAACGCTTGTCATATATAAGCACACACACACTTGAGCTTGTCCTCTTTCTGCATAGAGGATTGGGCTTTCTCTTATAAAAAGATCATTACTCATAGCAATTCACTATTAGCAATTTATACTACTACAAACTACACCACTACATATTTTATTGTTTTACTTTCAAACTTGCTAACCAATACCTTCAACTCCTCGTGGTTTTGACAACCTTTTCTTATTGAAAGGTACTACAGTAGATCTCCTGCACTTGGGAGACATCACACTTGCAGTCATCATCAGGGAGATCCCGTATCTCCATACCTTTTTCTTTTGGCAGCCGAGGGTTTATCATGTCTACTGAAACATGGTATGGGTTCAGGAGATATGTCGGGAATCCAAGTGGCAACATCTTCCCCTCTAGTTAACCACTTGCTCTTTTGCAGATGATTGCATTCTCTTTTGTAAGGCTACGGTGAAGGATGAAAAAAATGAAAGAGTTTTTGGAGAGGTATTGCAATGCGTTGGATCAAAGGATCAATAATGATAAATCTTCAATATTATTTGGAAAGGATTGTCCAGAACTGCTAAGGACAAGTGTCAAGTTTGTCTTGGAAGTTCATAATGAAACTTTAAATGACAAGTATCTTGGCCTCCCCTCGATTGCAGGAAGATCCAAGAATGGTGCATTTAGCTATCTCAAGGATATGATCTGGTAACATCTTCAAGGGTGGATGGAAATGCTATTATCTAGAGGTGGGAAGGAGATCTTTATCAAATCTATTATTCAAGCTATCCCAACTTACTCTATGGCATTATTTAAACTCCCGCGATGTTTATGTGAGTACATAACCATGATGGTGAGGAAGTTCTGGTGTGGGAGTAAGAAGGGCGAAATAAAGGCGACATGGTTGTCATAGGATACTCTAATCATGCCAAAGTACATGGGAGACCTAGGCTTTCGGGATATCAATATTTTCAACTTAGCTTTGTTGGCGCGGCAAGTTTGGCGAATTCTCCAAAACCTTGAAACCTTGTGTGTGCGCATATTGAAGGTTGTCTATTTTCCTCAACGTGATTTTTTGTTGCCAGTTGTGGGGCCGAAAACCTCACATATCTAGCGCTCTTTGTGTGAAGGATGAACCACCTGAGAAGGTATCATACCTGATTGTATCGGCGATAAAAACCTGGGACATGACTAAACTTAAGAAATTTATGCTACCAATGGACATAAAAGCGATACAACAAGTACCAATTGGCAATGTGCCCCAGCAAGGTCTCTAGGCTTGGTACCATGAGAAGACTGGAGTCTTTTCAGTAAGATCAGCTTATCAAATGATTGTTGAAACAAAATATCGCCGAGAGGGTTTCCTAGAGGGTTAGTCAGAAGCATCTAATGTGGAGCAGTGGAAAGTAAAGGTCCCATCTAAATTGCGCATCTTTGCATGGAGGCTGGCTCGATCTTCCCTCCCAACAGGCGAGCTACAGGAGAGGAGGCACATGACGACATCGGCTGTCTGTGCGGTTTGTTGTGCATCTAAGGGCACATGGAGACACTCCCTCCTTGATTGCAATATGGCAAAGGCGGTTTGGTCTCTAAAAGAAGAGGACTTCACTATTCCTGTCTATGGTGATGAAACACATGATCCTAAGCTATGGTTGTTCTCTCTAAGCAATACCTAAGCCAGGGAATATTCATCGAAGTGTTAGTCACACTCTAGGAAATCTGGTGGGCGTGAAGGGAACTAATTCACGAGGATGAGTGTCAATCCCCTTTGTCTACTCATGCCTTATATAAGTAGGTACCTCTCTGAGCTATCCTTTCTTCATCAGAAGAAGGATAAACCGGCAGCAGGAAGCGTTCAGTGGAAGCCGCAATGGACTTCACCTACGACAGGAACACTGAATATTAATGTTGATGGCGCCGTTGCTAAAGCAGAGAGAACATGGGCCTTTAGTGCCATCTGTCGGGATGCTCAAGGCGTCTTTGTTGGTTGCTCACCTGTAAGGGTTCAGGGCATCACCTAACTAGTCGTTCTGGAGGCAATGGCGTGTTCCGAGGCACTCTGTTTTGCCACTTATCTTCATGCAACAAAGGTACGAGTATCCTTCGACTGCTTGAATGTAGTTAAGGAGATCCAAAGTGGATCGAGTGGTGGACCACACTGTATGGTGATTAAGGAGATTTTCACACGGAACATTTCTTTCAATGATGTTTCTATTACATATGAAAGGCACGAAAATAATGGCGAGTCACATCATTTAGCACGAGCAACAACTTTGCAAGAATTTGGTAGACATCTGTGGCTTGTAAACCCTCTAGATGGGATGGGTATTCCTGTAAATATTTTCATAAGTGATCAATAAAGAGCTTAGTTCTTCTAAAAAAAAACTAAAGACACCGCACCTACACCGCTGCATCGGCTCGGGACGCCCACCCCTCTGCTTGTTCTTCAGCTCCGAGCCAGGGAAGCAACAAGGATCGGAACACCCGAACATTTTTAAACTGACCTTTTACAAAATCAATTTTTTTTAAACTGAACAATTTGTTAATTTAAAATATTTTTAAACATTTTGAAAACCTGAAATTTCTAAACTGAAGTTTTTCGAAAAACAAAAACATCGTAAGAAAGTAAAAGAAAGACATAAGAAAAAATAAAAAAGGAAAAGGAAGGGAGAAAAGAAACAGAGAAGAATGTTGGGCTCTGCGCTACGTGAACTGGGCCAGGCCCATACCGTGCGTGAGATATGCGGCGCGCGGTAGGGGCCGACCTGTTGCGGTATATAGGATTTCCGAGACGGGAATCCATCAGCACCAAAGAGCCGATGAATCCTCTCTTGAGAAAAAGGTAGGAGCCGAGAATACTTGGCAATTGCTATTTAACGCTTACTGCGCGCGCTAATAGGCTCCGCCCACGCGTGCTGTCGAGGTGGGCTGGCCCGTTTCGCGGGAGGGAGGGTTTCCCGGTTTTCTTCAGTTTTTCAGTGTTTTCTTCTGGTTTTTGTGTTTTTTCATCCCTTTTTTTAATTGCAGTCCGGTTTTTTTGGAACTTGTTCCAAATCTGAACTTTTTTCCATGTTTGGACATTTTTCAGATTTGAACAATTTTCACATGTGGACAATTATTTAAACGTGAATAAATTTTAATCTTGAACATTTTTCATACGTGAATAATTTTTAAACTTGAACATTTATAAAATCTGAACATTTTTTACTTTCAACAAATATTTTAGAATTAAAAAAATCGGGCTGAAGAAACAAGAGCGAGCGAAAGAACAAGAAAAGAGGCGAGTGAAGGACTATTTGGGCCGTGTCCATCCGGGATCGCCCTCCAGGCGATGCCTCCTTAACGCACGCGTCAGGCGTGAAATAGCAGCTCACAGAAAACTCGTAGAGAGGGCTTGCGGACCCAACGGGCCGCCACGGCCGCGTGTGCCAACTGGCATCCATTTTTTCCCAACAGCGTGTTTCACAGTTTCGAGATAAACCGTGGGCGGACCAAGACAAGACACGACCACGAAGCAAAGCTTTTTGCCTCGTTTCAAAGAAAAAAAAAGACAAGACACGACCCGATCGGAGGTTGTAACGGTTCCTTTTGCTTGCCACTTAGTACTAAATTTTCAGCCATGGTGATGACGAGGTAAATCCAAGCACGAAACGAAAGCAGTGCCGATCATGTTAACATACACGCCACGACGGTGTGCCATCGACGACGAAATCGTTTTGCGAGCACGTGTATCCACCAAGAGAGAGAGATTACGTGGGATGGAAAGCCAGAGATGGCTGGGCGACGAGATACGCGCACTAGGAGTCGGAAATGGGAATCGGCATGGCATCCCATCCACTAGGCCGTGGTAGTAGTAGTAGTAGCTAGGCCCATGGTAGTACCCGTGACTGGTGACCACCACGCGCAAGCACAAGCCGTCAAGCACAACGGAAGGCACCGCTGCATCGCATCGGGACGCCCACCCTCTGCCCGTTCTTCGGCTCCGAGCCGGGGAAGCAGCAGGGAGATCGGAACACAAGGCCCAAAGTCGTCGCCAGATCCTACTGTACTACGCAAGAACAAGTGGTCGGTGAGCACATCATCAGCACAAGCAAAAATAAAATAAAATAGAGATAGGAGGATGCGCATCACAGCGGAAAACAAAAAGGCGACGTGACGTGACTCGTCGGGGGAGCTCTGGAAATAATATAAAAGCTAGGCAAGATTTATATAAAGAAAAAGGGAGGGGGGGGGGGGGGATCGATGGGGAACAAAAAAAACAGAAGGGAAAAAGGAAATAATGGAAAAGGAAAATGGGGGAGAGGAAAAGGGGAGGCGGAACGACTGGATGAGGTCACTCCGGCACCACGGTCGCGCTCCTCTCCTCACAATTCACACCCGAACAAAAAGGAAGGAATTGCGTAAAAAGCCGAAAAGGCGAGGCCGGAGCGTCTGTCTGGAAAGAAAAGAAAAGAAATTTAGAGAGGAAAAGAAGAGGATCGGAGGCGAGCGCCCCGGGCAGGCAGGCACACTGGCGCCGCACGCACGCAGTGCGCGGCGAGGAAATTGGTAGGTGCACCACCACCCCCGTGACCCGTGGTGGCTTGCTTGCTTGCTTGCTTGGCGTGGTACGATGCGAGCAAAATTAGGAATTCGCAGCAGGGGCAAAGGCGATGCCTTTTGGCCTGCCCGGACAACCATGTGTGTTTAGGTCGTCAGGACAAGTGTCAACGTGGGTTGAATCGCGGGGTAATTACAATCCAAAGCCCTTTGCCCATTTTTTCTATATATACTTAGAATACAGTCTCAATCCTTTTGTACTAGCATGGATTTCTAAAACCCTTGAATCCAGAGAACGTCGCTCGAGTCATCGATTTCGAGCATAAACCATTGTAGTAGGAATTTTCACAAATAGCATCTTCAATGCTCCACAGAGCTACCACCGACGGAAGACACGGAACGAGAAATGGTGAGGTCAAACCAATTTAGAGAACACAGTCTAAGAAGAAACTTCGATCGGTCTCAACCCTTTGATAAAAAGTCTTTATTCCATAAGGAGATTCATACACATTGTGATCGTGCGCAATTCTTTCTTTCCAGGACAATCTAGTCTAAATATGCCATCAATGACGAGATATTGTGTATAGCCCATTATGTCAGTGCTCCTTTCGACGCCTAATCTTTCGGCCTTCTATCCTCTATCCCCACGGCTCTCTACATCAGTGCTGCTTCCGGCGCCTGATGTTTCCGCCTTCTATCTTCTATCCCGACGGCTCTCTACGCCAGTGCCGCTTTCGGCGCCTAATGTTTCCGCCTCCTATCTTCTATCACCGCGGCTCTTTACGTCAGTGCTGCTTTCGGCGCCTAATCTTCTATCCCTCTATCTTCTATCTCGCAGGCCGTTACATCAGTGCTCCTTTCGGCGCCTAATATTGTATCCCTCTATCTTCTATCTCCCTGTTACGTTAGTGCTCCTTTCGGCGCCTAATCTTGTATCCATATATCTTCTATCTCCCCGTTACGTCAGTGCTTCTTTCGGCGCACGATATTTCTGCCTTATGGCCTCTATCCGCCTCGCGACATCCGCACGATCACGTGGGATTTGTCTCTGTTAGGTTTTTCTACGCTATCCTTCTCGATATCTCCACCCCACGGAACATAGTCTTGTGCAACACCTTACCCACTTTTTTTCTGGCGTTGCTACTCTATCTATATGGGTAAAAAAAGTGAGAGAATAATTAACCGAGTGTCGAAGTTTGTTCATCGGGCATGGTTCCGGCTATGTGGAAGCGAGAAGATCAAAGTCATATGTGTAGTAGGTCGAGGAGAAAACCAACATAGTAATAATAAAAACATAATTACAAAGATAACCCTGGAGTTCCAACAGGCCCACAAACACAAAACTAAAAGTCTCCGGCTTGTTCTCCCATGACCTTGCCATGATTGCCTTTCTATAGTCAAATAATGCCATTTTGTAAGGTAAAACGGAGTACTCCCTCCGTTTCAGTTTACAAGGCCTACGCGTATATCTAGGTTATCAATTTGACCTATATAATTTAAATTATATAATATAAAAATTATATCATTGGAAAATACAAAGTCTAAAGTTTCCGGTGATATATTTTTTGTAATATATACATCATACTAAGTTGCTTAATTTGGTGACATAGAACTACGTGCAGGACTTATAAACTGAAACGGAGGGAGTACTTTGAGCCCATGCCACGCGTGAGCAGAGAGACTCCCCGTGTTACGACAGGAAACGCGCGGGTGCACGTAGCAGGGCTGCGCACCGGAAAAAGAGAGCCAGAGAAAGGGAGAGGAAATAAATACGAGAGGCAGGGGCAGACAGGGCGCCCTCTCTCCCCGCTCCACACCCGCACCGATCACTCGCCGGAGCTCCGTATGGCCGCCCCCGCCGCCGCCGCCGCGATCGCGTGATGGCCGAAGCAGCCGCTCGCCGCCGATGGACGAAGCCGGAAGGGCCTCCGCTCCCGCGGTGGTGACGGTGACGGCCTCCGCCGCCGCGCCCTCGCCTCCAGCTCCTCCTCCTCCCCCGCCCCCCGCCCCTGCCACCGCCGACACCGACACGCCCTCGCCGGACCCCGATGCACTGTATCAAGGTTAGGGTTTTCGCGGCTCTCAGCCTTCTCGCGTCAAGCATCGGAGCCGTTTTGGGGGAATTGGGGTTATTATCGGACGCTCAATTCCGCCCCCGTAGGTTACGCTCCGATGCTCTGTTCTACCTTTTCTTCTCGCAATTTATTGCCGAATCAGTGGTTATTCTCACAGTACTCTGCGATGGATCGTATATTCTAATCAACACCGACGGATTTGGGGGGTAACGAAAAGCTCTCGCTTTGTATGTATTCGCGTCGACGCGGAATTGGGGTTTTTGCGGGTGCTCGATTGTGTTACACTGTGGTGCTATTGTTTTCCATCTTCTTATGTAGCTGGCTGTAGAATGTGGATAGTTTTATTGCTCTCAACAATCGGAAGTAAAGAAATTTACTATGCACGATTGTTGATCTCGGTTTTTGTTACTAGCTGTAGTGGTTCCCGGCTATATGCCTAGTAAATGTGTGTGAAATTGTTTTGCCGCAGAGGGGATGTGGCACCAGATGACCATGAGCAGCGGCGCCACTATGCAGCCCGGCCCATATCCTGAGCGGTCGGGGGAACCAGACTGCACATACTACCTCAGGACTGGATTGTGTAGGTTCGGCATGAGCTGCAGGTTCAATCACCCTCCAGATAGGAATATGGTCAGGAACCCACCTCTCCCAGCTGTTATGCTACTCTGTATCACACATGCACACTCATCAGTCTTACGTCTTGCACATTTTCATATGTTGTTTCCTCATGTACATAATCAGGACTGTTCTAATGAATGTGTGATTTCAGGAGAAATATCCTGTGTTGTTTTATTCCTACTGCGCCGTATCAAATGCATAACTTTGAGCGAATTAAATGCGACAACTAATGTAGGAAATGCTATGTATCAGTATCATGAGTTTATATGACAATGTTTACATATTTGTATACTTTCTATTTCGGAGGGCATAGAGAGATGTTAGCACTAGCATGCTCATAAAACACTTTTAGTTCCTCTTCTTTTCCTTTTGCATTGGATAATTTGCTATATGTTACTCATGTGTTATAATAGACAGAAGAAACTTCTATTCCGGATAATTGTTACTAGTATGCCACTTTCTTTTGGATAATTAATTAATAATGTCCACCAGCGGGCTGCATGTTGTTCCTGTAAGGCATTACACTGCTACCTGCCAATTTTCTGTAAAATCAGTTCTGTACATACTAGTTGTTGTTTTCTCTACTTCAACATCTCATATTTTCTTCTCAACTGATCTACTTAATGTTAGGCTATTGCCTCTGCCAGAATGAAAGGAGAATATCCTGAGAGGGTGGGACAACCAGAATGTCAGGTACTTATGATTAGGAACTATTGTTCAGTCGTAGATTTAATTGGATCCTGGCAATGTTGTGCTGGTTAACAATATTTAGCAATGTTCACATGTGTCTCGTTTCCTGCTTATGCGATATGTTGGAGCAATTACTTACCTCGTTAGTGCAGAAAAGGGGGTTTTAGATTTGGTTAATGCTGCATTCCATATAGATGAAAAAAATTGAGACTCTTATGAACACTTTGAGAAAATTATTGAGGTTCTTTCTATGGTGCTTGTTTGTAAGAACTGATTATCATGTAACAACCAAACGACATAACAGTTACCAGCATTTTTGGAAGTACTTGTATGGCAAGAAAAGAACTGCTAGGTGGTTAGCTTCAGTTTTTGCCAGAATGGTTATCGCAATCTTGGAGCGCCCTTTCCTGTAAAACTGACATGTTTGTAGAGTCTATATCTTGTAATCTTGGAGCAGTATAGTTTTTATCATTTTTATGCCATGCTGGACAATGTTGAACTGATGGAATTTCTCAATGTTTTTCGTTTAGTACTATCTGAAGACCGGAACATGCAAGTTTGGGCCTACGTGTAAGTTCCATCATCCCAGAGAAAAGGCTGGGATCCAGGGAATGGCGCAGTTAAACTCGATGGGATACCCACTTCGACCGGTTAGTAACTTGCTGTTAGCAGAATTATATTATTATTTCCATCCTTTTATTTATTTTCCTGTTTGTTGTACTTACCAAAATGTATTATTGTTGTAGAATGAAAGGGAGTGTGCATACTACTTAAAAACGGGACAGTGTAAATATGGGAATACATGTAAATTTAACCATCCAGAACTATTCAATGCGGTGGCTTCCTCACGTGGTTCCCCTATTTATCCTTCTGTACATACCTCTCCAAGCACTGGTCCACATTCCTATACTGGAACTACTATGGCAAGCTGGACTTATCCAAGAGGCTCTTTCGTTCCAAGCCCTAGATGGCAAAATCCTTCAAATTATGCACCGATGATTGTACCACAAGGTCTTGTTCAAGTACCAAGCTGGAATTCATATCATGTAAGATCATCTCATCTCATAGCCAGGCAGCATAATGATATTTCTCTTAGTTGTGATATGTTTAGTCTATTTATCTTGTTTCAATGTTCATTTCCTAGACAAACAGGGTTAAAAAATACTAAATACACCAGTCTCAACTTTTAACTTGGCCCTCCTGTTATTTGGATTTCTGCAAGTCTAGCGTTTTAGCTTTGAGTTCTATTGTTTTGTGCCATTGCTCTGTTTATATAGCCTGGCTATACTTGAATTATATTGCTATTTGAATTATTATTGACATGATGATGTTTTCTAGACATAAATCTTTCAACTAGGTATTACTGATTTAAGTTCAGTCGCAAATGAGTCTGTTCTTTATGCATCGTGGAAAGCTCTGATATGCAGCTTTTTTCTACGATATTTTGTTTTGGCTTTAGTTGTCTCCAATATGTTTCAAATACCATGACATGAAAACACACTTTTAAATACACCAATCGTTGGATTCTATTTAGGGTTGATATTTTGTGATTTTGTTTATCTTTCAAGGGCCAAATGCTACCTGTTTCATCTTCCGAGAGTCGACTGCAGTCTCCAGGATCTCAACAATACTATGGAACTTCTCGACAAGGTGAAGGCAGTGCTGGCAATCAGGGAATGGTATCACCCTACAGATCCAGTTCGTTTCCTGTTCCTCAGTACGCACTGCAGAGAGAGAATGTATTCCCTGAGAGACCTGATCAACCAGAGTGCATATACTACATAAAGACTGGAGATTGTAAGTTTGGTGCAGTTTGCAAGTTCCATCATCCCCGGGTGCGATCGCAGCCTCCCCCAGACTGTGTGTTGAGCCCAATGGGTCTTCCACTACGCCCAGTAAGTATATGGAAGCCCTTCTCTACAGTGTTCTTGTTGCTCCTATTGCATTGTCCATGATAGTTCTATTCCATGTTTTTGTCTGTCCGTCTGTTAGCCACTGTCCCACCTTCATCCCTCTGTGGGACATGCGCAGAGTAGACCTTGGTACCGCCTTGGCTAAGCAGTTGGTTTCCATATCTGTTTCTGAGTATAGACTGAGATGAACTGTAGAATCAAAGATGCTTCATATATTGTGCTGTTTTTTTGGTTACACGGTCAATTTTGAAACGATAATGATGTAGTTCCTGATATTTATGACCAACTCCCCAAGCAAGAAAATCTCTTCATGTCATTTTACTAAAGCAAAATCCTGCAGATTCAAACACTGTCTTGGTTACACGCTGTTTTATCATCAAACTCAATGTTGTAGTCACACGTGATAAATCCACCGTGGTAGGTAGGCAAAGGCTACTTGCTGATTACCTATCAGAACTTTGTTAAGTATAAGATGCCAATCTGACAGGGAAGTAATGTTTACTCATTATTTGGTTATAAGAAACTGTACTTATTTATCTCGAGTGAATAGTGCTTAGTTTCACATCTGCTAGTTCCTCCCAGATAGAAAAGTTTAAGTTCTGCCAATTAATAGAAGGCGTATTATGCTAAGCTCATGCCTTTTGTTGAATTACTCAAACATTTCATCTTTGCTGTTCCGTAGTACAACCAGTTGGAGTTGGACCATGACTAAAATCTGCTTTGATATTGCCAGGGGGAAGAGCTCTGCAAGTTCTACTCTCGCTACGGCATCTGCAAGTTCGGCGTAAACTGCAAGTTTGACCACCCGATGGCCGCTCCAGTGGGCGTGTACGCGTACGGCTACTCCGCCTCCGCCTCACCTAATGCGGCGCCCATGGGTCGGCGCCTCCTGGAGTCCCCCTCTGGATCTGCCTACACATCCTAGGGTAGGGGCTCCTCCCCCGCTTCGCATTTGACCTGCCTGCCTTGATGTATAAAATCATCGCACGCCTGCCTGCCGTCTGAGGCGGCCGGCGCTGCGAATGTTTCCCCCCCTAACTCCCCGGAATCAAGTTCTGTAAATTGAGTTGCTGCCAGAGATGTACAGTTATCCTTTTTTTGCCAATGCAGATCTTGGAGAGGCCATTTGCAACCGAAAAAATAATGTTTGAATGCAGATAACCCAGTTTTCAGGCTTAGCAGTTGGCGTTGATGGGTCAAAAGGTTCCTGTCAGAGGCGGTGATGCTGTTGAGGAACTAGGTGATTTTCTCTGGGTGATCTATCGGTCACTGGGTGTTTGTTAGGTTTTCACTGTGCTTTTAGATTAGCCGGAACGGACACATTTTACTGCATGCGTAACGTGCACTAGACCCGAACCAGTGTTGTGGTGGTGAAGGTAAAGGGTAGAAGCCTAGGAGGAACAGATGGTGCACCTAAATTCGGTTGCCGCGTCGCCATCATGATCTTTGCACACAGAAAGTTTTCTGGGGTAACCGGCGTCCGTCCAACAACCGTGACTTAATGCGGCCATGATGATAAGGTGCCGAACCTGGTCCAACCGCATTTCTCGTTGCGAGGTGGGGAGCATAAATGCTTTGCCTCGAATCCACGGTATAAACAAGGTTCTTCTTGATGTCGACTGGTTTCTGTGAAGGTTAATTTGCTCGACTGATGTGCATGCATTTTTTGCGGCCTTGTGGCCTGGCGGTGTCTGTCGGCCTGAATCCTTGCAACATCATCGCCCTTCCACGTGATTCATCCAGACCTAACAGAATATTGTCATGATTAACACGTGTCTTGGCATCCAAGGACCGTACTAGTACTACTACAGTACTTAGGATTATAAATCGTACGAATTCCGACACAATTAAAATCGCGCCGTACTGAAGCTCGCTAGCAATATGAATGCATCTCCATGAGGCGTGTCAACGAGATTTTCCTTCTGATGTCGAGTGCGGAGTTGGGTTGCACAACGGTATGACACGATGATTCATCCGCGTGGGCGCTCAAGCTTGCCCAGATCCGAATCCTAGGTACTGCTGCTAGGGTCATCCATAGGAGGATCCCCGATCGCAGGACAGCACGCACGGAGTTGATGGGGGAGAAGGATGATCAATGTGCGAGTATTTTTTTTTTCTACTATATCCCCATGCGGCCAGGCCCACTTCGGTAAGCCCAGACCACGCCGGTGAGGTGACGACGGGCGTGACGACAGGCGAGCCTTTTCTACGAGATCTCGCGAGCCAACAAGTCGTCCCCCTTCTCTCTCTCTCCCCCGAGACAGAGGCTCGCTTTTCTCTCACTCCCCTAGTCCCCTGCTCCACTTCCCCACCTCAGTCCTCTCCACCCACTGCCCAGTCCAAGCCCATCCAAATCCCCGCTCCAGCGGCGAGCCACAATGCCCACCGCCATGCCCAACCTGCTCTTCCTCCTGCTCCTCTTCCTCACCCTCGCCGCCACCTCCACCTGCTCCCACTCCCGATCCCACTCCCAGGTAAGCGCCTACACCACCAACCTCCTCCTCCTCCTTCCACCTCTACTCATTTCCCCGCCCAATTCCGCGAATATTCGGGCCGCGAACCCTGACTGACATTGCGCGCGCTTGCGCAGGTCCCGGACGCGGAGCCGGAGCCTCACAAGGTGGTGGAGATGGTGCCGATGGTCACGGCGGCCGGGACCGGCTACAGCGGCGTGGTCATGAACGAGACGCGGCGGCGGCTGGGCCGGTTCCAGCTCTGCGCGCCCTGCACCTGCTGCGGCGGGCCCAGGGGCGTCTGCGTCCTCGCACCGTGCTGCTACGCCATCAACTGCAACATCCCCAACCGCCCCTTCGGGTTCTGCTCATTCACGCCCAAGTCCTGCGACTGCCTCGGATGCAACCTCTGAGCAGGCCCCCCCCCCCCCCCCCCATGCTGCTTCGGTGCTCTTTTGCTTCTTCAGACTTGCGGCTTGCGGGGGATTTGCTGGTGACAGCGAGGGTAATGGCGGGTGGGGGTACGATACAGTATGGTTCCCCCTGCCCGATCCCGGAGCCTAGCTTAAGTTGCAATTTGTTACTGCCCTGATTTGTTATTGTTTCTAGCTATATTTTGCTACGAATTGTTATTAATACTAGTATATTTTGTGTAGTTGCTACGGAATGAATTGGTTCACACTGGAATGAATTGTGTAGGGGGTCAATTTGGAAGCTGCTTAAGTTGCAATCTGTTATTGTTTCTACTAGTAGCTGTTTTGCTAGGAGTTGTTAGTATATATATGGTTTAGTTGCTACGATTGAATTGGTTGACAGGCAGGAAGACGGTTGATGTGGAAACCGGTGGTTCTAGGATCACTGTGTTTTCTACGATGGTTGGATGTGTGATTGGGATGCTTTTCTGGATAGTTTAGCTTTTGCTACACAGATTCAGTGCCCGTTAGTGTATCTCTGGTGTCTCGACCCTTGTCCCGGAATGCTTAAACGCTTAGATTGACCTGATAATTACTTACTTATTATTTTTCTAATGCTTTCCTCAGTATTGGTTTCTTAAAATAACTTTTGGAAAGTTGGCAGCCCCTACATTCATTTGTACGTGCAAATCTTGGCTTCTTGTTAGATTAATCTTACTCTCGCCCACATGTTCATATGTGCCTGAACAATAGAGTGCTCTGCTCTGAAACCATGCTATTTTCACTGGTTTGGTGAAATTGAACTGCATAGGAGGGTTCCATTCTTTAAATTATCCATTCGTACATGCATACACATATCATTACTGTGGTTTTGTTGCTGATCAGTTTTGCTGCTTTCCATCTTTACAAGCTTATAAAGATTTTCTTGGTTCAGGATTTGTGAAGCAAATCATCATTGATGCCACATGCTCTTGTAGTATATATTTGTCACTGGAACCTAGGTTTAATTTCTATTTTGCTGCCAGTTTACAAGTTAGCCTATTGACTGCTCTTTTATGTGTGGTCCATCGTCTTTGAATTAAATAGCCAGAATCTGGTTGGCGGCTAAATAGCAATGCACATGCCCTGGTTTTCATGGAATGATTGAATATTTTCTTCATTGCAAACAAGGAACATTTATCATCAATCATATGCTGTACATTATCCGATTTACTTGTTTATAACTTTTTAAAACCTTTGTAGCTTCATACCTCGATAAGTGGACATGTAACTTACTTTTGTATAAAGTAGAAGCAAATGCACATACCCATGCATCATAGGCACTTCTTGTTCCTAAGTGAACTGGGCAAATGCTGTTGTTTAATTGTAGTTATATTATCAAAATTTGTGTCGAAAGTACTGTCTTTGTTTGCTATCTATTTCAGGCATTCAGCTATATGGTTGCAATGATACTTTCTAAAGCAAACACCAATTTTTTTGTAAATAAGTTGTTCAGCACACGAACTTGTGCCTTTCCACAATTTGTTTTTTTGGGTTTTCAGTAGGGTTGCAAAGCGGCACCCGATCCGCCCCGCTTCATAGTCAAAATTTGTTAGTCTAATTCTATTTTTTTTAGGAAGATTGGTCTAGTTTGAACCAAATTTTATTTTCACAACCGTAGTTTTCAATATCCGATGTGACATTTGATTCAAGTAACAGGGTCAAGGAACATAACATGCCAATAAGCTACTTTACTGCTAGTGCTGTTCATAGGTGGTACCAAAGGTAGATCATGTGCCAATGTTCCAGTAGTCATAAGCAACACACTTTTCTACCCCATCTGTGGCAATTGAGTAGAAGTGCATCAGCTTACATGTTATTACATCCATCATCAGACCATCACTCTCCTTGTTGCGTCTCCTGCATGCAAGTCTCGTTCTGAAGCGAAATGACCATGATTGTGAAGTGGCTTTTGAGTAATGCTGAAAAAGTAGCATGCGAAAGTGATATTTTAAGCAGGGAAAAGGTGGGTTTGCCTTGGAGATCTCAGCTTGAATCCCTCATTCTCCTTCTTGCTTACGTCTCAATCCAGGTTTAATCCACCATTTTCCTTGGTTAGAAATGAATTGTAAAGTGTAAACCATTAATCATCTAGTATTATCCATCACTTGGCTGGTGTAACTTACATTGTGGGCGATTGTTCAGTATATCTATGTAGCTCTCTACATGTGTGAAATGACAGCTACTACAATACACAGGCTGTGCTGAGGTGCGTCATTCAGAAATGAACGTGCAAAAATTCTTGCCATCCGACAACCACACATATAAGTTGATAGATGATCATCGCTCCTGCGAATTATTGAGCAGTGCTATTATGTCTCCTGCTCCCTGTGGGACAGAGTGGCACCATGGCAAACCTTTCCATGTGCAGAGAGGCACCATTAAGTCATTACCAATGGAAAAAATAATACTGATGACACATGCTTAGTGGGATTCATTAGTCAAGTTTGACCTCAATCCTGATTCCTGATCCTGCAGGATTTCCATGTGAGGGCCGTCGTTGCTAAGATTCTGGTCCCATGAAGGCATTAGCCAAATGCTTACAAAATTGACGGGGGTTAGTTTTGTACTACCATACTGCTTAATTTTTAGTTCTGGAAGAGTAGGCAATGCCTGTCATGAGCAGAGAGCGTGGGGAATTCTAGAGTTTTCCCCTTTCGTCGTCAGAACTGGAAGCGAGAAGCGTCGCCAGCCAGTGGTGTGTGATAAGCCCCGGAGCTTCTTTCAGCCAGGCGTTTTTGAGCCAGGAAGGATCCTCAAGAAATCTATGTACGGAAATACTGAAATGCTATGGGTACCAGAGTGGCTCCATTTGGTGAAGACTATCAAACATGCACGAAGGGAAATTTGACAAACACATGTACTCCCTCTGTCTCGAAATAGATGTCGCAAGTTAGTAAAAATTTGGATGAATCTATATATATTAAATAGTGTCTAGATTCATCCAAATTTTGACAAATCCAAGACATCTGTTCTGAGAACGGAGGGAGTACTATTATCACAACATCAGCGCAGTTGTACAGGAAATTTGGCCTGTCACAATAATTTCGCACCAGGGAAACATTGCAGTTTGCAGAGAGCATACTCTGCCTTAAGAACAATATTGTTAGTAAGATTCTCAGAAGCATCTGCTTCAATGGGGCCAAGAATACCAGTTGGCACTTTGCTGGCAAGTTCTTCAGTCTACCTGAAGTCTTTGATGTAAAGTTTAGGTAGAAGCAAACAAAATGCTACTGTACTAGGCATCGACACCACCAGGTAGTAGCAAAGAACATAAGCAGCATATCTTGGCAAAAGTGCATTTTCAAAATAAAAATTCTTGGCCAAAGTACAATCAAGAGTCAAGCTAAGTGCTACTACTCTCTCAATTCCTAAATATAAGATGTTCTGGTAGTTTAATTTGAACTCCCCAAACATCTTATATTTAGGAAGATAGGTACTAGTATATTGCAGTTCATATCCAGACAATCTTTAACAGAACACATCATTTCTTAACAGCTCTAAAAATAAAGAGTCAAGCTAGATGCTATACTGCAGTTCATATCCAGACAGCCTGCATACGGAATCACATAATTTTTCAACAGCTCACACTTGACGCCTTCCATATATTTGATCCATACCCTTTCATGTCGAACTTATCCTTTTTGTAAGTAACCTTTTATTTGTCCAAGTCATTCTGCACAACCACACAATCCTAGAGAGAAAGAACAGCAAAAAGATCGTCGACTTACTGAAAAGCCTTGAGGAGAAAAACAAGGGAGCAAGCAGATCTCCAACAGTATCATCATTTCCTCCCGGAAAACTAAAAAAGAGGAAAACATCAGAACATCCATTTTGGAGAAGAATTAACAATGATCCGGCGGGGCTTTGGGGGCTGTTGCTGCTCCATGGAGTTCCTCTTCTTCATAGCTGAGGAGACCGTCGGGCTCAGATAGTCATGACTCCTCTGTGGCAAAGAGGTGCTCTGCGAGTGCGTCTTCCGAACAGGGATCAGCGTGTGTTGCTTCCTCAAGGTCCCGTTTTGCACTGCCGGCTTCCTTGGAGAGCTCCACCTGCTGTAGTTGACACAACTCTGGCTCCTCCCGACGTGCTTCTCCCTGGGGCTTGGAATGTTCCTGCTCTCCATGGTTTCGGCTGAGTACATTGTCTCCTCCTCGCTGCTATAATGGTCTTGATTTCTGTACTCCATTCGTCCAGTAGGCGACGAACTCGACTGCCCCTCGCTGCTACAATCCTCCTCCCGAGGAGCAACCGGACGATCCCTAGAATCTGCCTCGCCATTACGGTGCCATATCAACCCGGATGGAAAGCAATTCTCTCTAGATGGATTCCTAGGTTTAGACGTCTCCACGTTGTTCTCATCAGAAAGCATTTGCTTCAGGGGCAGTGGTAGAAAGATAGTCTTCGGAACCCTTGGTGGGAAGTTGATGTCCAAGAGTTGAACTGGTGCAGGATCCTTCTCACCCTGACAGGAACTACCCCTAGGCGATTCATATATTTCTGGAGTTGATACCCCTTGATCACTGTTTCTGCGTAGGTCAATGAGGGGATTCGCATCATGTGAAATCCTTGCATTGGCTGAGCTGCCTGATCCCTGCTGATATTTAGGCTTTGAAGTCACTTTTGAAGTAACAGACGCATCATCATTGTCATCATCGGCAGGCTTGAACACATTGCGACGAGTAAAGGAGGTGCTCGAGTGATCGCTCCTGCTGGACATCAGTCTAACAAGAGGCAACTTTGGCTTGGTAACCTCATCCAAACTGCCCTGCCAATGCTGATACAGCCAATCGCAGACGACAGATATGGGGATCCCGAATTGCATTGGCTGATCCTTCTTGGATGAATGTGACGAGGATGAGGACGCTGAAGAAGACCTTGCAGTGGGGGAGGAGGCTAGCTTCATTGGATCACAGATCATGAAAGCTAGGTTCCCTTGGGCGTCGAAACCGGCAGAGCCAGGGCACCATGTCACCCCATCTGTCGAAAGCTTTATGAGGTTATCTGTGCCGATCACCACCTTCCCGTCGCCGATGACCAGTTCCTTCTTCCCAGTATGCCCCAGCAAGTAAACAACACTCCCATGATCTAGGCTTGGTTTGCAGCATGTTTTCAAATAGTGAGGCTGCTGAGCTTGCAAAGTGGACTCATTCTCGGTAGAATCAACACCAACTATTGTGAGGTCAAGAATCGAGCTGGTAATGAAGAATCTGCACACATCAACATATTTTTTAGAGAATGTAAGTAGACATAGAGTTAGAAACATCAAAATATAACAAAAAAACACACATTTTAAAAACCAATGGTGAAGTTTTGTCCAGAAAACAGGTTGGTGTTTACTCAGCTGCAAAGTTCATCTGGCCCTTAACTGGCATAAATAAAATTATAAAAAAAATAACACTTTGAACTTTTTCATGACCCCAAAATTGCTGCTTTTTATCATGAACCACTTATTGCTTTCCTGTGACACATCTTTTGTTGGATGTCATGTCCCTAAAGAAAAACCTTTACAGAGAAGAAAAGGGACACATTTAACCAGAATCACATTAGTCGTATGCTCTACTTTGGATAAATCCATCCAATCAAAGCCAAGTGAAGATCTATGCCTAATAGAAGAGCACAGTGTTGATGGTACTTACTTTCCTGCTGCACTGACCAACTCGTGATCGCCATCATTACAACCAAGATAAGATAGCACATAGTACTTCCAACTACTAACAGAAATCCCACTAGTGGTGAGCTTGGCTAGCGTTTCCCCTCCCCTAATCAGGCGCATTAGGGCTAATCATCACCGGCAGCGGCAGCAACAGCTCTCCCACCACCACCGACAAACAAATCCGCCGCGTTGGCGGGGCCGGCCCGCTCAGCAGGGGCTGTGGTTCTCGCCTGCCGACGCGGATCTTAGCCTAATCAGTCGGCAATAATCACCGGGAGCGCCGAACAAATCCGCACAGAGGAGACGCAAATGCGGGACAAAAAATAAAAATAAAATGCAGCGATTTTGTGCAGAGAGGCGGCGGCGGCTGGCAGAAAATGCAGGATCAGGAGGGGGGGCGCACCTGTGGGGCACGAGGCGGGCGGGGAGGCGGGCGTGCCCGAGCAGCGCGTCGGCGTCCTCGGCGGCGGCGGCGGAGGGCAGGTTGCCGTGGGTGGTGAGCAGCAGGTTGCGGTGGATCAGGAGGCCCGTGCCGTGGCCGCAGACGGCGGCCAGCGCGGCGGACTTGGCCGAGAAGATGGCCGCCTTGACCCGCTCCGACCGGCCCCCGCCGCCGCCGGAGCAGAAGCACCACCCGGCCCCCTCCTTCCACACCCCCATTCTAATGCGCACGGTCCCACGACCGATCTCTGCAGCTGGGTTGCTACTGTCGCAGCGCCCGTCCTCCCCGCCGCATTCCCCGGCGCGCGGCGGACGGCGTTGGTCGCCTGCTCCCGCACCTGCACGCCGCCTTCTCCCTTCTGTTTTGTTTTTTCCCTTTGGGGATTCCCCTCTGTCTCTCTCCCCTTCTCTCTCTCTCTCTCCTCCCTCGCTCGGCTCGAGACAGCAAAGAGACCCCGGGAAGTGAGGTGGGGTTTGTATTAAAGCTGACCACCACTGCCACCTTCTGCGGCCGGAGCTCAACAACTCCTATCGATTCCAGCCACTGCAGCCGACCAGTGGGGCGTATTGCGGTGGACCCGCATGGAAGTCACGGCTCGGGTGACGGTGTACGGGGAGACGGTGGCGAGGGCGATAATGTCCCTAGTTAGCAGTGCAGCGTGTGCTGTGGTTTTCGGGTGGGGAAGAAAGGGTAGGAGACCTGCACCGACACGTTTAACTGCCCCCGTGACACTGGAAGTGGGGCCAGACCATCCATGCTCCGCTGCCCGGTGGGGCTGTCTGCGTGTGTGCCTGTACCTGACCGCAGTGAATCCATTCACCGGATCCGTGTGGGAACGCCGGCTGAAAGTCGCCGTGGGATTCGTGCCATGGATGATGGATGGATCCGAGCTGTTCGCCAACGCAACCAGTGGGTTGCAGCTATGGACTTGTATCGGCGATATCTGCGCAGCACATGGATGGATGGGCCGAGCGATCTCGTCACCACTGAAATTTGGTGGGAAATGCAAGGGTGGATGGATGGATATAATCATGGCTCGCAAGGTCTTCCACGAAAATCATGGCGATTTTAGGGCGTACTTTTGGTCCTTGCTTCTACACTACACACTACTACTAGTGTGGTGAACCTTAGATACCTAACTAGGTAAAAGTTTGACATTATGTCGGAGATGTGGCCAAGAAAAAAATTGTCACCGATCGAGGCAATTGTACATCTGAATGTACGTGCCACTGTGTTAATAATGTACTGGGTCAATAATTGACACGCATGTGTATTTGCTAAAGATCGAGACGAGATCAAAGCATCCGTGTCTGCTCAGTTCTTACACACACGAGGAACAATGTGAGCACATATTACCAGTACTGTAGTAGTTTGGCTTGGCCTGGTGGTCACGAGGAAGAACACGCACCGAATGGCAGACAAATTCCCCTCGATTGTTTCTGAGAAAGAACACAAACAAAGGGGACGCAGAACAAGCGCCTCTGGCCAGAGGGCCGGATCGGGTGTAGGATCGGGTGTAGGAAGCGCCGGCACAAATAATCTTGTATATGGGCCACCTCTCCCCATTCACGGCCCCAACAGTATTTTTTAAAGAAAAATGGACTTGAGATCAAATGGTGCAATTTAAATTTCACTTATGTTTGGAAGATATTTTACAAATTACAATGAAATTTAACTTAATTAAACCTAATCTAATCTCAAAGGGACCACGCTCGCCTTACTTCGCTTCACGCGTGGCCTTCTTCTTGGCATGCCTCTCCCCTTTGGCTTCGAACATGGATTGGTACGCCACCGCCATTGTTTGTGCGCGCCACCTGCACACCCTCGCTGCCTTCGGTGCTTTGCGTGTCTGGTGGGTATCTTCACCATCTGCGTGTTAATGTGCAGAATGTCCTTCCTCTTCATCATTGTCATGGTCCAAAGTGGGGAGGAGTTGGGTCCGGTGACGTGAAGCGTTTGCGCGGGCGCATCGTGTGTTTGGCCCAAATGGTGGCCATGCGGTGAGGCATGGCTACGCGTTGGTGGTTGAGAAGGCAAAGAGGAGAGGAGATGCGGGGCAGGCGGTTGTGTGAAGAGGAGAGGTGTCGGGGCCGTATTTAACGCCGGAGGTAACCGAAGAGTCTTATGGAATTAAAGCCAGAGGCTTTAACGCTACCGTGCGAGAAACCGCAGCGAAGACGGGACGGGACACGCCTTTCTCTATGCCCGCTATGTGGGGGACGAGTCATTTAATTTAAAATTGACTAGACAATGAGGCCTCAGTTAATCTAAGCTGTGTCGTTGATTCTATGGTATGACTGACCCACGCGGTTCCCGATTTTGTATAATACTTTCACAAGGCTCCCCGTGGGTCGGGGTTAGCCTAGGAGTGTTAGACACAATATTGGACAACGCAAGATGCAACGAGCCTTTGGGCCCATAAATGGGTGTTGTTTTGTGTTTGGCGTGCCAATAGCCCTCAGAGGGCTATGGGACACGACTGGCATGCTCTAAAGTCAAAGAGCATATCTACCCACATCTCCATCTTCCAATTAGTCGATGGGCGCTAGATACAAAAAACCAATGAAGTATAAACTGTTCAACAACTTGATCCTTGGACGCACCCAAGTTTTGGGGCTGGCTCGGGGTGTTGGACACATTCATAGATGCCTACCCACGCAGGATACCGACAAGCGGGCACCACATGCCAACGACCTAGCCACTCGTCTCCCATGCTCCTCTCTCACGTGTCCATCTCCTCTCCCTCCCAACTGAATCGCCAACTAGGTGCCCCAACAACCATGCACAAGCCTACCCACCGTCATTATCTTCGTTTGAGAGCTACCGCTGCTCCTCCGTAGCGCAGGCACTGGATGGCATTGTCAGATGCTCCAAACACAACATTGTTGTCTCCTCAGCACAGACCGTTTGAGCTCCACCCTTCTCGCTGAGCTGGCTCTTCTTGAATCGCCACCGCAATTCGTCTCACCTACCACATAACTTTTCAAACCGCCAAGACCAACTTTCTCCCACCTCACATGTGAAGTGTTCGACCATTTGCTCAAATAGGTATTTTTCTTCTAAATTCTTTCTTAGGTAAATTAAATTGAATGTTTTGTTATTATATTCATAGACTATAGATAGAGATGATGAGTTCATATTCACCAATTGATGCAATAGGAGGCTAATAGCTATGTCAATGATGTCGAGCACCTGCAGATTGTCACTTGTATTTTAACTTTGCAAGCGGAGCTAAATGCCCCTCCCCGACATGGAGGTTCAAAGCTTGGGTTGAGCATCAACAAGATTCTTCAAAGGACTTTGGACCATGTAATGCTATACAACGAATATTTTCTACACAAGTTAACCAACACATGGTTCGAGGGTTTTCAGAGGTGCTTTAGGATGAACAAAGATGTGTCCATGCATGTTATGTATGGGATGAGGGATTAGGGCGACTACTTCCAACTGAATTGCACCAGAATGGTTGGGTTCTCTTCTATTCAAAAATGCACTACTATTATGAGGTGTATTGCGTATGGAGGTATTGTAGATACAAAAGATGTAAGCCATGTGCAAGTTTTGTGTAGCAGTGGTGCAGGTTTTGGACCAATCTATCTGACAGCACTGAATGCAGTAGACATAACTTGGCTCAAGGCACAAGGTACGATGTAGCGAGAGGATTTTCTGGGATGCTTAGAAACATGAATTGCATGCATTGGGATTGAAGAATTCGTCCATTCACTTGTCAAAGATCGTATAAAGGTCATGTTGGAGCATCCAATATTGTACTATAAGCCGTGGCATATTATGATGTGTGGATTTTTCCACTCTTTCTTTGGCATGGCATGATTTCATAATGATGTCAATGTGCTGCAATGCTCTCTAGTGTTTGTGAGAATTGCTGGAGGCAAAGCTCTAGAGCGCAACTATGAAATCAATAGCCACCAATACACCAAGGTGTACTACCTAGCTGATGGCATCTATCCAAAATGATCAACATTTGTAAAGACGATTCTCAATCCCGTAGGTCAGTAAAAACTTGGTTTTCTATGCAACAAGAGATTTTTAGGAAGGATGTTGAGTGGCTATTTGTGTGATCCAAGCTCATTTTGCTATTTTTCGATACCCTTCTCTTGCATGGTCAAAATATTAGACGTTGGAGGTAATGAATATATCTGTGTTATCATGAACAACATGATCGTGGAAAGTGAATGTGATTCTGGGGTCTAGGTGTTTGATGAGCCGCATGAGATGTAGGGCCCAATGGCCAAGCCGCATCAGGAACCGACCAGGTTTCATGACTTTCTCGCCATGCATAGGATTTTTTTGACGAACATGTTCATCGTCAACCACAAGATGATCTAGTTGAGTACATGTGGGAAGGAAATCAAGTCGTTTGAGTCATGTTGATCTAGTAGAACTTCTCAAATTTAATTTTAAGTTTAATTGTTGTATGAATTATATGTATTTCTATTTTTATATTATTGTTAAACCAACCAATATGTTTTAAAATTAAGAAATATAGCTGTAACATTTACATAGAAATATGGTTGTATTTATGTGAAAATAACCAAAAAGAATAGGGGTGGATGGTTGGGAGAAGCTGCTAGGCAACCGCCCCAATATGTCGAACATATGTGTGGGATCCTCACTAGCAGTCATCTATTAGGATTGTGGGACACCCTATTGGGGCTGACGGTAGAGATGCTCTAAGGAATCATCACTAACAAAATCAAGCAAAGATGGAACCATGTGTGCGAGGTGTCCTTGGGCAACCCATCAAGCATGGATTCAATAGGGAAGCCCTCTCTGGCCAATGCTCTTTGTCATAGAAATCCACCATCTGCAGTGGCGACTGAGAAGGAAAATTTGTGGCCTTCAACACCTATGTTTATGCCGACAACACCACTGTCTTTATTGCTCCTATTAAGAAAGAGGTGCAAATTTTTTACCACCATTCTTCAGGATTTCGGTCGCGTCAAGGGATGTTTGAGCAAACTTCCAAGAAGAAATCTTCTATCCCCTCTCAGATGCTCGACCGGGACTCGAACTTAATGATATTCTCCATAGATTCCCTGATGTCTACTCCCCATCCCTAATTAGATATCTTGGTGTCTACCGCTATCCATATTTCATCTTATAAGCCAAGGACTTTCATCCCCTTGAGGATAAGATTTTGTCAAAGCTCAATCTATGGTAGGGTTGGTATTATATAACAACGGGACGAAGCACTTTTGTGAAATCAGTTATTAGCTCCCTCGCCATCTTCACTTGACATCGCTAGTCTCGAATGGGATGTTGAATACCCACATCAAGGCACACTCGGTGTTCTTAAGGGCAGGGAAGGCCAATTCTCCTTGAGAAAGTGCATAATCAATTAGGAATGGACCGAAATGCTTGGGAGGCCTCGGTACCCTCAACACTCAAAATTTTGCAACAACGCTTAGGTTGCATTGGACTTGGTTTGAATGGATAGATCGAGATAATGCTTCAGTAGGGCTTGAAAATCTATGCGATACTGAAAACCAGATATCTTCTATGCTACCACCACCATCACGACGGGCAATGGCATAGAGGCCGACTTTTGGCTATCTCCTTGGTTGAGGGGACAACGTCCCAAAGACAGCACCCTAAACATTTTTGCTATCTCCAAGAGAAAGAATTGATCTGTTCAAAAGAATCTTTGTGACAATGCCTCGATTAAGCATATTGACATCTATACCAGCCTCTCCACGGATCACATTTCTCAATGTTGCAACCTTTGGCTAGAAATTGAACTTGATAACCTTGACCCTGACATGGAGAATTTCATTATTTGAAGCTAACATGAATGGCGAATACACTTCTTCCTTAGCTTACAAGATGCAATTCTTAGGCTCCACCCTGCCTCACATGGGAACCACAATTGGAAGGCTTGGGCCCAAACTGCCATTTTACTTGGCTCATAATCGAAAGTAGGTTTGGAATAGTGGATCAGCTAGGATGGCAAGGAAGGCTGAATTGTGAACTTTGTTCTCTTTCCTAACAAGTTATGGAAGTGTTGACTCGCCTCCTTTTTTATTTCCGTTCCTCCGTCTACATTTGTATTATAATTATGGTTTGGCTTGGTCTTCACAATCTTGATCCTAGGGGATGGGACGCACCATCAAATCACGTTGGAGAGAAATGGTTGAAATTACTACTATCACCGCAAATCCATGAGGTCTCGCCTTATGCTCGTTTGGAGATTTAAAACGAAAAAATGTCTGATTTGTCTTCAATGTTTCCTCTCCCCGTTTTATCATCATCACAAGAATCAAAGAAGAAGGGGGGATGTGGAGCACCACTCGGGCAATTTTTTTTGGATCATATGATATATCGAGAGTAGGATTTTGGTATTTGCATCCATGTTGGTCCTTTTTAAGTTTCTATAACAAACTCTTCTTCTACGTTAATAAAAAGAGACAAATTGTTTGCCACCGTTTAAAAACATGCGCGTTGGCATGTAGCAATCCCTGGCTAGAGCCTTTTTTGTTTTCTTTTGAAAAAAGGGGCTTCCCCCAACTTCACTAAACCAAGCATAAGTTGATACATAATTTCTTACACAGGTTTTTGTACACTACATAAAACATACAATGTACAAGAAATACAAAGCATGAACAAAATAGAAAAATTACAGGCAACCGAACCAAAGAACACACCTCAGTTCACGCCTCTTCCTAAATCTAAGCAAGGACCAAATGCAATCCTTCTTGGAAAAACTTATCCATTGTCGATTCTTTGGCATATTAGTGCCCAACCTTTAGATCGAGTAAAGAAATCATGAACCACTATCTTCAGAAGTTTAGTGCTTCGCTGTAACCCCATTTGCACCTTTGGTTTATGTAGTTCACCCCAATAGTCAATCCAATGACATATTTGTCAAAGCAATCATGAGGCATTATATTATCAAAACATGCTCTATTTTTGGTTTTGCACGAGGACCAAAAAGGAAAAGCAAGACAAATTTTCACTGCCACCCTCTGAGTCCCCTGAATTTTGAGCACCCAATTCCCCAATTCAACAATTCTTCTAGGTTACACCAGAGCACTAATTCCACACCAGAAAACAAACCATACAAATCTAGCAATAAGACAATGAAAAAAATGATCAGTGCTCTTATCAGAGGCGCAAAAATACACTTTGTAGATTCATACCACCCCTTCCATTTGAAATTGTATTTTGTTAGAATATGCTCCACATAACGAGCCATAATGAAAAAATATTTTGGCAGAAAATTTCGGACGCCAAAGTTGTATGAAAACTTTAGCAAGAGTCTTGGTTTACAAAGCATTCCATTGTAAATTATTTTCCCCCCGAATTCCAAACAACCTAATCATCTCCCTATCCTAAATTTACATTGTGAATTATATCCAAAAGCTTGGACCACTCATCAACCAACTCCCTCTACAAAAATCTTTTAAATACTAGACAATCACCCCTAGACTACACTATATTGTCTACCATGCATAATACTTTTATTAAAGGATATATCAAACACTCTGGGAAATTTCTTTTCTAGAGATTCCTCTTTATGCCCAATATACTACCAAAACCTTGTCATATTCGCTAAGATCACAATTATGTCACATAAATTATAGAATAAATTGTTAACCTTTATTAACCCTGCCCAAACATGAGATATCCCTTGTTTCGTCTTAGCGTGAGACAATCTCTCTTTTTGAGATATTTTTATGCAAGATGTTTTTGCCAAATCCCATCCTCATTTTCCAATCGTCAAACTGATATTCATCATATCAAAATTTGGCACCCCTAGGCACCTATTCTTTAGGTAACACATCGTTTCCTAATTCATTAAGTGACATCTCCTAATTTCTAGTCATTCTTGCAACAACATCGTTACTCAAAACACATCACAGTTTTTCCTGACCGTCATAGGTAATCTATAGAATGACATCATGTTGAAGATTACCGAACATAAATTCATAAGTATCACTCTTGATCATATATCTAGTTATTTCTCGCCAACACCCCTAATTTTTTCCATCTTGTCTTCAGTGGTCTTCCAATGTATATTAAAAAGTTTTTTTCTTATCTATTGGAATCCCCAAGTTCTTAAGAGGCACATTTTAAGATTTTGCAAATAAAATCTCCTCATAAATACTAGGATCACGAACACAATCTTCTAAACAGTAAACCTCACTCTTAAAAAATTAAACTTTAAGTGAATCTTCTTTTTTTAGGTTGTCTATTTTATAGTCCCCAAAGATCTTCTCAAATCTTCAATAACAGCGATAAGGAAAAATGGTTACAAGTTATCGGGATACTCATAGTTGTCCGTTGAACCAGATATTCGTCATTAACGTTCACGCTTGTGGCTCTCGGTATGCATGTGCACATGACGATGCAATGCCTACAGAAAACATGCTGGCAATATGTACGTACTACTAGTACATATATACTCTTGTTGGCCTGTTGCTGCTGCGTGCAACATCAGCGATATCTTATTTCTCCTGTGACTCCTGATACTGAATTCAAGTGTTATTTGAAGTTGTTTAGTGGTACGCTTACTAAAGAAAACTACTCAAAAAACACGAGACAAGCACGTGCGGGATCGGACTGAAAGAAAACTACTCAAAAAACACGCGCACAAATGGCACGGTGTACATGTATACGTATTTGCATCGATCACTATGCCATGAGAATGGTACCTCACATTGCTGACACACATATCTGAAGTAGAAAAAATGAAGCAGTCAAGCAGAGATATACAATGAGCGAGCTATATATAAATGGTGCGACTTGTTTATTCAGTATTGTAAGTATGAACTTCGAATTTCAGGATATTGAACTATGCATTTTGTCTTTTAATTGAAGAACTTCAAGTTTTAAATGGTGAAACTTTTAATTTGCTAAATTCATAACATCAAACTTCATAAGATCAACTACACAACATGAAAATACACACCGATCTTGAATTTTGATATGCCGTAACACTCAACTTATTCTTTGAAATCGGTCCAAGGGTAAATAACATGACACGATAATATGACCGCCAAGAGAAAATTCATGTATAACGTGAGTAGTGGAGACGACTATTGCCATTCTAGCTGTAGTTCCTTCCACAACATCTTATAGAAATATTGCACATATTCTTTAAAGGAAAATAATAATAAGATTACGCGTATCTCTTGTACATCAAGACACTAGCTATATACAATGCCCCACACTATAGATCATTTCCCATTTTGCCCCCATAATATCTTTCCCTTTTTCTTCTCCCCGCCCACCCCAGCCCTTTATATAGCCCCTCCTCCCTCCCCAAATCCGCTATCCTTGCCGTGACAAAATCCCAGATTTTTCTACTTATCGTGCAATTCCCGTAGATGATCACCCCCTCACACGTCGCACCAATGACATCTTCCGCTGCACAGACTCTTGATTGGATGTGCAGATCAGTGTCATCTACTCTCGAATGAATAAGTTGTGGGAGTGGTCATATAGATCTAGATCGATCTAGAACAATCTTTCTCACCAAAGTAGAGATATATGTCAAGGTTCATCGTAGTACTAGCTTAGTCCAGATGGATGTTGTCCCATGGAAGCCGAATATGTATCCTATCATCATCTGGATCTTGACGTATTCGAACATTCTGGCCATTCAAAGGTAATATAGGACTGGATCTAGCAAATTTATGATTGAATCTAGATGCGTCCATACATATATGGCACATGACAATCGTGATTTTGAATATCACACATATGGCTGGATCTAGTCAGATCCAATCAGATCTTGTTGTTCTAGAGGCACAATGTGCCGATACTCGGGGGATGTTGATATTGAATCTGGACATCCATGCATCACACCCTTTTCTTGACCACTGGCAACACCTTTTGCATTTGTTGCAGAGCCCGCCATCCATGTGGATCTCTTGGTTATCATCATATATTATTGGACCCATAAACAAAGTTGTAGTGAGAGGAACTCCACTTCAATGGTCCGTGAGTAATCCAATCCCTCTTCCTTACCCTTTTTCATTCTTGTTTTTTCATGATTTCTATATTTTGTGAGTTCCTCCTTTTCGATGAAACTATATTCTCCCTCCCCCACCACGTGGCATTATCGCGGTAGGACCAATGATAAACTCATGTCATATAGTTGTACATGACCTTAGCTTGGAACTTGGCTAGGCAACATACACAGTTTCAATTATGGGATTTTTATTTGCAATATTCTTTTCCTTTTAGTTCTCTCACCTTTCCACTTAACTATGACCAAAATCTTGAATGATTTTTTGTTTTGTATTTGCATCCCTGAATAGGTAAAAGTAGACAATATGCTGGGTTAGCCCAATGCTTGGCAAACCAATTTGGGCTACAGGCCAACAGTAGACTGTAGGTAAATGACTTCCGTTATTTTGTTGGCCCATTGAAATGCCCAAAGACCACGAGTCCAAGTCACAAATGGTCCAGGCTTACTTGATTTCAAAATTGTCGTCATTGAATGCATAGTATGCATTGCTAGCTCACACTTACCTTAAAACTTCTCGACAGTTCATGGTTTTACTGTCGTTAAATTTGTTTCCAATTTTCGTAGAATTAATTGTCGTACATTTAGTTATTTCCTCATGATGCATACGAGTTCTAGCAAAAAAACGCTTTGAGGGAAATTCCAACACGCGCTGGATTAATGCATTATTGCCTGTTCTCTGTTTGAACGCACAAGAATTTACGTTCCCATTATTATCTTTAGAAAAGGAAATTCTTGAAGTACTATTTTCCTTAACGAAATGAACCCGGCTCTTTTTTTTTGAACATACGTTCCCGCTATTGTAGTACTCGATCGTATGGTTCATGCATACACTGAAATCGCACGGTACAACGTCAATTTGCTAGAAAGAAAGTGTAGAATATTGGTAGAAAACACACGACAGATGAGTTCCAAGTCTCCACACGGTTCATTTTAGAGAAAGTTGCAATGGTTGCACTATTAGACGCTAATGCCAGCCATGCACGCAACCACAACGGTAACAAACGACTCAACTTAGGAAAGAAACTAAAAAAAAGAAAAAGATAAGCTACACACATCCACGAACAGCTGTTGTCACATCCTGCCATACGTCAACCGGCGTGCTTCGCCGTCGCCATTGCCGTCGGCGGTGCCATAGGAAGGAGCAATCTACGGCGATGTCGACGTCCCCGGCCGCTTCTCGCAGCAAACCCACCAGCTCTTTTCCGATTCAAATGGCCGACGGTTAGTTCGAACCCTCGCTGGACTCGTAGGCGCCGCCATGGGCATCTTGCTGTGGCACAGCCGGCGGCGGCGACGCTGGAGCCTCCACCATGGGGCCTGGTACCACCGGATCCACGGCCGCCGGCGGAGCTTCTTCGGTTGCTGCACATAAACACACGTACATAGAAGAGAGAACTTTAGCATGCATGTACGTAGATCTATGGTAAAAGAACACTACTGAATGCATGTCAAGTCTGTACGTACGTCGATCTATGGTAACAGAGAAGTCGTTAGGGGGTGTATGCATGCTTACCTGGCTGCACAGCCTGCTCTGGCTCGGCAGGCTGCTCATCGGACGGATCTTGCTGTCGTCGGCGGGAACGAGGACGCCGCCTGCCTCTAGGCCGCGACGGTGGAGGTGATGGCGATGGCGACGGCGTCAGGTTATACGTGGCCCGTATCCTTGCCGAACGGTACGGAGTACCGCGGCTAGTACCTGCACCGACCGCAGTCTCCGTGCGTCTCCGCTTCCGCGGCGGCGGCGACGGCGAAGGTGATGGCGATGGTGACGGCGACGGCGGAGGTGGAGGTGGAGGTGGAGGGCAGTTGCTTGCTCTCATTCTTGCCGCACGGTAGGGACGGCGGCGGCTTGGAGCTGCAACCTCTTTCTTCGATCGGACCATCCTAGCCAGTTTTTTTTTTTGAGCAAATCCTTGCTAGGTGAACAGCGTGCACGGTTGCGAGTAGGTGAGGTTTTGACTGTCGTTTATGCCCTACTTATACTGTCCACAGTGTGCTTATTGACATGGGCCGATTTCTGTGCTAGATGCAAAAGCCCAAATTTAGTGTGTGGCTGGTCAGGCTTAGTCATCCGTTATATATTCAGATGTGAAACGGATTAGGTTTATTTTGGATCTTCCCGCACAGGATTCTCCTGGTCTTATGTATACTTTCCATATGGTAATTACAACATAATTTTTTGTTACTTCAGAAATCATACAACTCTCTGTACAAGTAGTTCTGATCAACACAACTAAAACACTACCACATAAATTATTTTGACAAGCCATTTTTTGGAACTCATGTATGACTTTGCTACAACATTTGAGTAATTGTTAACTGATGAAAGTTGGCCCAGTATGCCCTAGTCTTATACTAATTACTCATCAGTTAAATGTTGTGTGAATGTCATACATGAGTGCAAAAAGTCGCTTGTCAAAATAAGTTCTGCGGTAGTGTTTTAGCTGTGTTGATCAGAGAGGCACTATTGGTAAAGAAAATTGTATGGTTTCTGAATTAACAACAAATTGAGGTGTAATTAGCATATGACCAAGTGTACATAGGACTAGGAGAGACCTGTGTGTGAAGGTCCAAAATATTTCTCATCCGTTTTACATCCAAATACAATAACATATGCTTAAGGATGATCAGTTCACGCCAAACATGGGCTTTTGCTAGCAAAGAGAACATGAAAAATGAAACAAAATCCCATCTTATCTTCTATTTTAGAAAACAGCCCATGTCAATAGGCCCACTGACCACCATGGACAGTATAATTACTGCATTGCCAAGAGGTCAAAATCTCAGCTGCTAAAGCTAGCCATGCACAGTCTCCACCTAGCTACGATTGTCTGGTCCAAGATACCAAGGGAGATGTTGGAAGCCGCCGCGGTCCCCGAACTACCTACGACGCGGCAAGGATGAAGGCCACAAATAACCTGCTGTGTAAACCTGAAGCCACCTTCACCATCGCCACCGCGGAAGCGCAGACACACGTAGTCTACCTTCGCTGCAGCTTCTAGCCGCCGTTCTCCCTACCGTGCGGCAAGGCTGCTTGTCACAGATAACCTGACTCCGTTGTCATCTCCATTTTCTTCACCGCCACCGCCTAGTCACAGGTGCCGCGCTCCTCCCCGCCGGGGATGGCAAGCTCCGCCAGATGTGCAGCCCGTCAAGCCATAGCAGCCTATGCAGCCAGGTAAACATCCATGCAACCGCTAACGGCTTTCCCGTTAAGTACGTACACACTTGACATGCAGTAGTGTTATTTTACCATAGATCAGACGCACGCTGCATGCTAAATGATTATGTCTCTTCTTTGTATGTGATCGTATATGCTCAGCACTGGACGAAGCGCGCGAGCTGCCGTGGATCTAGCGGTAGAAGTTTGGTCCTTTTAGTCTTAGTTTTTTTTGCTTCTTATGTGAGGTTAGTATCCCGTGGCGACTGTCCTCATGCATGCTTTCTTCGTGACCGTGGTTGTAACACGCGGCGATAGATCACGAAACATGTTTAAAGACCAAGAGTGTGTAAATGCATCTCAAAAAATAAAACATTCTATATTAACTCTATAGCAGCACACCCCACAAAGGTTGTATCGTAGTAACTGCCTTTTTAGTGTACACATGTAGAGGGCGGTGTGGAACTTCCTGCACGTGTGCATGGTTGAGCGTGTTGTGTCTGCTTTGAGATTAGCACATCAATGGTATCTTTGCATGACCTTACCCCACACTACTACTCTATCATTATTTAGTACATGAATTTAATTTCTAGTGCTAGATTTAAAAGATCCACATTTATCAGGATTTATATTGTATTAACAATCCGTTTGAAACTATGCATTTCTTGCGATGATATCTTTTAAACAAGATTAAAAACGGTTTGTTTCGAGAAAATTGAAATTTTGAACATATTCAAACATAATGATGCACAATAAAACTCAATAAAACTAGATACGAAAAGATGTGTCTCCAAAATTGAACTCGAAGACAGTTGCCTAATATTTTCTAAATGTTATGAAACAAATTTGAAACAAAGTGAAATAAATTGTTTCAAATAAAATTTTCACTAAGTTTCCAAAGTTTCCTTTCAAAAATTGTGAAAACAAAATCCAATATTGATCTTATTTTTAAGATCCCTTCAGTAGGAACTCAAATATTCAAATGGATCATAAATTAAACTTCTGCTTCAAAAGATAAAGAAGTTTTAAGTTTGATACTAGATGTAATAGTATGGAAGTAGAGAGAATCTAACACACAAAATCTATAAAAAGACAAGGAGAGAGAAGGTGGGACATAGATGAAATATCCCATGCAACGGTAGACTTGCATTTGTCTATATATGAATGGCTATATGAGCACAAAGCAAAGTACATAACTAGTATGGTGTAGATCTCATCTCCCCAAACCAAAGCTTTCAAAGCATATATTCATATCTTATTTCAAATGTATATGCAAGAGCTAAGCCCAATGCACATAATAATTATAAATGTTAAAAGATGAAAATATTTATAGGCAAAAATGTATCACACCTTAATTACCGGGGAGGATATTACTTTGATAAATTTAATACTTATAATTGGAGCTTATATGTAAAAGTGGGCATATACCTTGTAACCAACTAATAATTGGCCTTGATTTATTGGTGGACAATTTTGTTTTTGTCTTTGCCCTCTCCGACGACCTTGGCGATTTGCCGGCAACTAGCGTGATGCCGTTCTAATCACCTTCCCTATTTCTTATCGATCTGCCTAGATTCCTCTAATCTTTCTCAAATCCAACTCAATTTCTCTTGATCTGAAACTTCTCTTCTATCAAACTTGCAACCCATGTTTGAGGAAAAAGCTAGAAAGCTAGTGCCCCACCGCTGCCTCCTTTGCTGTCGCCACCACTGTTGGACTGCCCCTTGATGTCCGGCATTCCCCTAGCTCGACCCAGACTACAAATCCACTACACCACCAACTCTTCCAACCCCTTTTGTTGGATCTTACAAGTTTGATTGTTTGGGAGGTACACATTTCTCTGCTTCCTATGGACTTCACACTTACGAGCAAGCTTCCGAACAACTACATCGGTTGTTAGATTGCCTACTCCCAGCACATCAACTAGAGGAAGAGACTAGCGACCCGTGTCCGCTCATCGCCCATGCCATCCTTCTTAGTCGCAACATGATGGTGCTTCTAGAAGATTGACTCAAAGAAGTTATGGTTGATGGCATGCAATGCAACTGCATAGAGGCACCAGCCGCATAGGCTCTACGGGCATCATGAAGCTAGTCGGCTGGAATTGCCAAGGTGTGGGCAAGGACCTTGGCCGTTCTAATAGAATTGAGTACCTGGCCAAGTTCATGAATTCCACGGGTGCACAAGTAACTTTTGTATCCAAAACTCATATTTCTCGGTACAATTATTCTCAACTAAACGCTCATCTTAATGCTACCGATAGCTTTGTAGTTCCATCCAATGGTAGGTTTGGTGGGCTCGGGATTCTTTGGTCAGATGAAGTTCGTGTCTCCATCAAGTTCTCCAACGATCACATGATTTTAGGAAGTTTTAGATAAAGCTACTAATGTTGATTTTTTGCTGGCTTGTATCTATGGAGATCCCATCATCGTCACGCTAGGATGATATGGGATCATGTTTCCAGTTTTGTTCATGAAAATTTTGGCAAGTCGCTAGTCTATTTTGGAGACTTGAATGAAATTTATGTGTGATATGGAAAAAACCTCTATTGATGTTAATAAAGTCTTGTACACACTCTTTCAATTCCTATTTGAAGCAATGTGGTATATTTGACTTAGGGTTTTAGTGCTTAGACTTATACTTAGACAAACACACGTTTTAATTCTACTCCTACCTTTGAAAGGATTGATAATTGTCTTTCAAATGCTAAATAGTGCACTATTTTTCCTAATACTAATGTTTTCAATTTACATATCATCCTTAGTGACCATGCTCATATTCTAATATCAACTTAATCTACTTTCCATAGACCCGAATTTCAATTCAAATTTGAAAATTGGTGGACATAGGAAGAAGATTTTGAGGGCGTGGCAAAAAAAAGCTTGGAATGCTTCTATTAACAAACCCTTCCATGCCAGAACAACTAACCTTGTAGGAACATTGAAGAGATGGTGCAAGAATAAAAAACCTATCCAACAACAACTTGATTATATACAACATCAAATCAATGAAATACCAATGAAGCCTATACGCCATCACAATCTCGAGGTAAGCCTTATTGCCCAATATGAGTAAAACTTGACCAAAATCACTGAATATTATCGGCAACATGCAAAAAAACATTGGGCTTCTCAGGGTGACATGAATACCGCTTTCTTTCATAATGCCATTCAAAACAGAAAGTGTCGAAATCATATTATGTCTATCAGGAATGCTCAGGGAAATGATTTATATGATCTGGATGATATTGCGACTGGATGTGTTCATTACTTGATGACTGATACATTGCAAATGTATCTATAATTTTTGATGTTCCATGCTTGGTTTTATCTACTTTCTTATATTTTGTCCACACTTTGGAGTACTTTTCATGTGACTTCTTGGATTAACCTATTAACAAGAGCCACAGTGCCAGCTGCCTGTTTTCTGCTGTTTTTGGTTCTAGGAAAGTCAGAAAATGAATATTCTCGGAATTGGACGGGACAAAAGCCAAAGTGCCTATTTTTTCGGAAGACTCACGGAGCCAGAATACGAGACGGAGGAGGGCCAAGGGCTGGCCACGCCCCCTAGGCGCGGGTACCCCCAAGCCGCGCCAGGGCATGGTGTGGGCCCCTCTGGCACCCCCTCGGTCTCCCTCCTCGCCTATAAGAAGCCTTCTGACCTAAAAACTTCAGTGGGTTCGACGTTTTTCCAGAAGGAGTTCCGCTCCGCCGCCACCACCAGATTCCATGAAAGAGCACCAGAAACTCCGTTCTGGCACCCTGCTGGGATGGGGAATTGGAGGAGATCATCACCATCATCATCACCATCGCTTCTCCATCGACCATCCATGTTTCCCCATCTATGAGTGAGTAATCCCCCGCTGTAGGCTATGGGGATGGTAGGGATTGGATGAGATCGTTCATGTAATGGCATCGGATTGTTAGGGCATGGTGACTAGTATCTTCTATTAGTGCTTTATGACTTTGTTGCGAATTGTTATGCTTAATGCTTGTCACTAGGGCCCGAGTGCCATGATTTCAGATCTGAACATGTTATTGAATCATTATAATAGTATTGTTTATGGTCTTACCTGCAAGTTGTATACACACGTTGTTGTCCGGAACCAATGGCCCCGAAATGAGAGAAATCGGGATAACCGGAGGGAATGACTTTGATGTAGGATCACATGTGTTCACGGAGTGTTAATGCTTTGCTCCGGTGCTCTATTAAAAGGAGCACCTTAATTGCCAGTAGTTCCCTTGAGGCCCCGCTGCAAACGGGGCTGGCAGGACAAAAGATGTTGTGCAAGTTCTCATTGCGAGCACGTATGACTATATATGGAACACATGCCTAGGATTATCGAGTACTTGGATGTTTATCTTATTTATCTGCAATTGCCCTATGTTCTGATTGCTATGTGAATTGTCTTGTCCATACAACGCCCGTCCATCCATCCCTATGCCTACTGCACTCGAATCCCACTGCTATCGCTATTGCTTTTGTCTTTACTTTACTATTGTTACTTTACTATTCCTACTACAAAACTGTTGCTACTGATAAACTGCTGTGAGCAAGATTGTTTCCAGGTGCAGCTGAATTGACAACTCAGTTGTTAAGGCTTATAAATATTCTTTGGCTCCCCTTGTGTCGAATCAATAAGTTGGGTTTCACTTCCCTCGAAAATACTGCGATACACCCCCTATACTTGTGGGTCATCAAGACTATTTTCTGGCGCCGTTGCCGAGGAGCATAGCTTTATTTTTCAAGTTCACTTGGAATCACTATTGTTCAAGCTTAGTTTATTCCCGCCTTGTTTGCTTGTTTCTTTATAAAAAAATATAAAAAAATAGTTCCTACTCTAGTTGTTATTTTCGTTGGTCTGTTATTGTCTTGCTTTATCATGCTTTTTATCAATGGATGGTTTCTTTGAAACTGAATCTTATTGGCAAGGTGGGTTCACGGAAGATCAAAAATATTATTATAAGGAACACCGCTTGTCACAAAAAGGGAAACACTTATGGGAACAAATTGATAAATTGTATACCATTGCTAGAAACGTGTGCTCTACTTATAATGTTACTTATTGCTGTGATAAATCTTGTTGTTGTAAGAGGTATAAACACCTCCCTTTTCAATGTGAGTATAATGATAATGTTACCATATCTGCTTATGTTAAGGGAAATTATGACTTTTATGATGTGGAACAAATTGAGGAATTTATTGCTTGAAAGGGTGCATTTGAGCTTGCTAGTTTGCTTGAAAATATTGACGATTCACCTTATAAATATGAGGTTTATGATATACTTAGATTTTGCTTTGATAATTACAAGGAGAAAAATGGCTATATTCTTAAATATATTAATAGATGCTTTCCACAAATGGAAGAGACTAATGCCTTGCAGGATCTTATGGAAGAAGAAATTGATGAACCTGAAAGCTCATTAGATGAAAAAGAGGAGGAGAGTGATGAACAAAAGGAGGAAGAATGGATTAGCTACCCATGCCTACCTTCTAATGAGAGTAACTCTTTACCCCTTACATTATTTGATTTTCCCCCACACTTACCAAAGGAGGATGAGTGTTATGCTCATGTTATCTGTGATAATCCTTTATTTGTGCCTAACTTCGAGATGCATGGTACTAAAGAGTTTTGCTTAGAAAATGTTTATGATAAATCTTTAGACGATGGTCCTATATTGAATGATCAGCCGTATGGTTATAGAATTGTTAAAAGTGGGTTTGAAGGTTCTAATCCCACTATTTTTGAGCTTGATAAAAATTATGTTTTTGTAGAACATGAAAAGCATGCTTTATGTGATAGTTATATTGTTGAGTTTATTCATGAGGCTACTGAAAATTATTATGAGAGAGGAAAATATGGTTGTAGAAGCTTTCATGGTATTGAAACACCTCTCTATATGCTGAAAGTTTTGAAGTCACTCTTGTTCTATCTTCCTATGCCTTTCACTTTGTTCTTTGCGAATTTATTTGCGTACACGATTCCTATGCATAGGAAGTGGGTTAGACTTAAATGTGTTTTGAATTTGCTTCTTGATGCTCTCTTTTACTTCAACTCATATTTCTTATGTGAGCATCCTCTCAAACTATCATGCCTGAAGATGATAATATGTCTATTATTCTTGGTAGACCTTTTCTTAAATACTACAGGAGCTGTTATTAATTGTAATCAAGGGAAGGTGACCTTCAATGTTAATGACAAGGAACATACTGTCTATTTCCCCAAGAAGATTGAAAGGACTTATGGTTTGAATTCAATTGAACATGTTGAGGGCATTCAAGTTGTAGAGATATATTGTCCCATACCAAGAGAAAAATTTGAGACTATTATGATTGGGACCATTGCTATCAAGGTTGATGTAACATAATCATTAGTGGAATACAAAGTTTTGTCTCATATGGAATTGTTTTTGGTAAAAAGACCTGATCAACCTTGTTAAAAAAAGGATTTCATTGAACAAAACAATGTTTTCACCATGATTATCTCCGCTTACTTCTACTCTATCCATTTTAGTTTTTGCTTATGCCTAACTTAAAGGCGTTAAAGAAAATTACTTATTGGGAGATAACCCAAAAGTTTTAGATGAGTCTTGGAAGTTATTACTTCAGTAATAACCGCTCCTTATCCTTTTTATTTGCTTTTTGTGCCAAGAGTAACCTCTAATGAGAGAGAAGTGATGATTGAGAAAGTTGCTGTCCCGAAACAGATTTCTGTGCTTCACCGTAAACATTTCCGTAAAATCTCTGTACGTCCTTTTGAGATGTGAATTTTTGTGCTTCTGCCCCAGGTTGTTATCTAACTTTCGTTAGTTCAACAATTTCCGATTTGAGCAACAGAAGGTCTTCGAAATTTTTTGTCTTTACCTGCTGGTCTGTTTTGACAGATTTCTGCCATTTTCTGCATTTGCTTCTTGTTGGTTCCTTTTTGAGTTCTTTTGGGGAATTGAGCTTTTTTAGGGAAGTGCTACAGTAGCTTGTGTTTTAATGGAAGTTTTATTGGTGTTAGAACTGAACCTTAAAGACTTATTATCTTGAGTGCACTAATGTTGCTAATAAAGATTGTGTGAAGTTTTGTATGAAGGAAAAATTTCTGGTGTATGGAAGAAATGAGTAATGAGATGAAGGATGGACTAAAGCTCAAGCTTGGGGATGCCACGCGTGTCACCCCAAGAAATATCCAATAAGTACAAGCATCAAAGCTTGGGGATCATCCCCAAGGCATCCCCTTCTTCATCAATAAAAATCCCAGGTTTCTTCCAAACACTTCATTTTTATTGTTTCATGCACAGTTGTGTTGTTCTTGGAGTGTCTTCTTTTCCATTTTCGTTTTGGTCTTTCATTTGCTTGGTTTGCTTAGTTTGCTGAATAAATTGGTTGGACCCCCTCTTTCTTACATTGGTTTTCAAATAGTTTGGTCTGGATTGGAAAAGAGTAGGAAAGTTCATGCTTAAGTGGTAAAGAGAGCTTGTTTTTTACTGTGGCCTATGCTTTGTCATGCCATGCTTGATATTGTTTTGGCTTTATGCTTAGTATTCTTTGTTGTAGCATGACTATAAACAATTGAGATTGCTTAATGTGCCTTGGAAGAATCATGCGTTGTTTTAGCATATTAAAGCATAGTATTGTGGTATTCCCCTTTGATGCTTTATTTGGGTTGACTTGGTACATGCTCACACCATGTTATGACTATCCCAAGTCACCATAAGCCTTTATGATCCTTTAGTTTTCAACTTGTAGTATCACTTTATGCTTTGATCAATGATGTTTTGTCGCTCTGCATGATTATGGCCATTATTGCTCTCTCGTTTGTTGCTCCCTTACTATTGCTATCCTTCACCTTCACTGAGTATGTTTTACTCATGTTTCCAACTCCCCAAAACCAAATATTGCCAAAGTGTCCACCATACCTACCTATTAGCATCATTTGCTACTTCTGTGCATATTCAATATGCCTTGTTTTCTTCCGAATAAAATGTTTGCTTGTTTTGAGAAAGTTAGTTAGTAAAGCTCTCACAAACTTGATGGCACACTTTATTTTCTTGCATTTAATAAACCTGAACCATTGCGTCCTTCTTTGTTGCGTATATGCTTGTGCTTTATAAGTTGAAGTTAGCAAAACCATGTTTCAAGCGGAACGTACTCAACATTTCATTGGTACTTAGTACCTCGTTGATATCATGTTCTTTTGCTTATGGATTCCGACGGTGTGAAATAAAAGTGGAACTTGTAAGATCATGGAGTTTGTATGTATGTTAGAGAAACGACTGGGCCGCTAGCCATGCCTAATCATGGTGGAAACTTGCAGCATAACCATAATGAGCATTCTATGAAGCATCCTAAATAAAAATCTATGCACATAGTAAATAAAAAGATTGCTGAGATGCTCATTGTCTGCTTGCCTTGTCATTTTGATTATGGGATAGCTCCTGTGTCATGTGCAAGGGGTACCACGGTTCTCTATGATACATATATACTTACAATGACAAGAGCTTACTCGTGACTAAAGTTGAGTAGCATGAGGATCGGTCTTCGTAAGTAAGGGGCATGAGACTTCGATTTATAACTTGTAAAGCATATCCTCTTAGTTGTGTCACTTTAACCTTAACCATTTAAAGATGCTTATGATAGGGGCAATGAGAGCTCAAATCTAATGAGTACCATACTTTCAGCATTTGGAAGCCTTTCAAACTTTTCAAAACCTGTTCATTTCCTTGTTGAGTCTCCACACATTCTATGAGCACTTTCTTGAGTGCATAGTGGCCATTCTTAGTTCTATGTGCATTGTCCCAAGACTTTTTGATTGATGCATACCTTGATATTGCTTGTTTTAAACTATTTGTATCTAGTCACTCTTGTAAACTTTGAAGGTGTCCTATTCATTTATGTTTGCTACTCTATGAGGGACAATCTGAATGCCACTATGCTATGTTTTCTTTATGTGAAACAAACAAACGTCTTGCAAAGCATTGTTATTCATGAATCTTTTGTTTGTGCCTTTTCATGTTGCATCATAGTTTCTTTGTCTTATTGCTAGAACTTTGTCTTTCATGTTATGATTGAAGTACTATGATCCCAGCTTTGAATGTTTTACAAATGCTTTGATCAAGTTTATGATGGTGCATGTCACCTCAAAAATTATTCTTTCTTTTTATCACTTACCTACTCGAGGACGAGAAGGAGTTAAGCTTGGGGATGTTGATACATTGCAAATGTATCTATAATTTTTGATGTTCCATGCTTGGTTTTATCTACTTTCTTATGTTTTGTACACACTTTGGAGTACTTTTCATGTGACTTCTTGGACTAACCTATTAACAAGAGCCACAATGCCGGTTGCTTTTCTGCTGTTTTGGTTCTAGGAAAGTCGAAAATGAATATTCTCGAATTGGACGGGACAAAGACAAAGTGCCTATTTTTCGGAAGACGACGAGCAGACACGAGACGAGGAGGGCAGGGGCTGGCCACCCCTCCCAGGCTGGTACCCTGGCCGCGCCAGGGCATGGTGTGGGCCCCTCCGGCACCCCCTCGATTTCCCTCTTCGCCTATAAGAAGCCTTCTGACCTAAAAACTTCGGGGGGTTCGACGTTTTTCAGAAGGAGTTCCGCTCCGCCGCCACCACCAGAAACAAAGCACGAAACTCCATTCGCACCACGGACGGGAATTGGAGGAGATCATCGCCATCATCATCACCATCTCTTCTCCATCGACCATCCATGTCTCCCCCATCTATGAGTGAGTAATCCCCCGCTGTAGGCTATGGAGATGGTAGGGATTGGATGAGATCGTTCATGTAATGGCATCGGATTGTCAGGGCATGGTGACTAGTATCTTCTATTAGTGCTTTATGACTTTGTTGCGACTTGTTATGCTTAATGCTTGTCACTAGGGCCCGAGTGCCATGATTTCAGATCTGAACATGTTATTGATTCATTATGATAGTATTGTTTATGGTCTTACCTGCAAGTTGTATACACACGTTGTTGTCCAGAACCAATGGCCCCGAAGTGATAGAAATCGGGATAACCGGAGGGACTGGCTTTGATGTGAGGATCACATGTGTTCACGGAGTGCTAATGATTTGCTCAGGTGCTCTATTAAAAGGAGCACCTTAATTGCCAGTAGTTCCCTTGAGGCCTCGCTGCAAACGGGCTGGCAGGACAAAAGATGTTGTGCAAGTTTTCATTGCGAGCACATATGACTAGATATGGAACACATGCCTAGGATTATCGAGTACTTGGATGCTTTATCTTATTTATCTGCAATTGCCCTATGTTCTGATTGCTATGTGAATTGTCTTGTCCATGCAACGCCCGTCCATCCATCCCTATGCCTACCGCAGACAATCCCAATTGTTTCGCTATTGTTACTGCTGTCTTTACTTTACTACTGCTGTTACTTTATTATTCCTACTACAAAACTGTTGCTACTGATAAACTGCTGTGAGCAAGATTGTTTCTAGGTGCAGCTGAATTGACAACTCAGTTGTTAAGGCTTATAAATATTCTTTGGCTCCCCTTGTGTCGAATCAATAAATTGGGTTTCACTTCCCTCGAAAATACTGCGATACACCCCCTATACTTGTGGGTCATCAATGACCCACAATGACCCACAAGTATAGGGGTGTATCGCAGTATTTTTGATAAGTAAGAGTGTCGAACCCAACGAGGAGCAGAAGGTGCTGGCTAGTGGTATGGATCAAGAATTCTCTGCAAATACTTAGCAAACGGTTTTTAGGGGTTTTTGATAAAGCAAGTAAATAAAGTACGAGTAAATAAAAGACAATAGGAGAAATGCAGCAAGTGGCCCAATCCTTTGTGCAGCAAAGGACAAGCCGGTTGTATTACTTAAGATGACCAAACGTTCTCGATGACACATGGGAAGACTGTCAAGTGCTTTCGCTTCATATACCCCTTGCAAACATCCGTAAGTACAAGAAAGTAATTAATGTAAACCTAACCACAGTTTTAAACTCTAAGACCCCGACGTCCCTTGTGCAATGGTTTCCTAACGGGGGTTCAGGTTTCTATCACTCCGGCAACCCCTACGATTAGTAGCCAAATACACAATGCATTCCCCTAGGCCCATATAGGTGAAGTGTCATGTAGTCTACGTTCACACGACACCACTAGAAGAAGTACACCACAACTTAAATATCAAACTATTGAATCTTTCTCAACACAATTCCAATACTAACAACATGACTTCTCCTATGTCCTCAAAAACAAAACGAACTACTCACAAGCCATCATATGGATCATGATCAGAGATGGAATAATGATGTATAACAATCTGAACATAAATAATAATTCAACGGTTCACTCAATAGCATCAACTACAAGGAGTAATCAACACCGGGAAAGTTTCCCCTAAGAACTATGCAAGATTCAACCCAATTGTTACAGCAATATGGAGATGGTGATGAGGGTGATGCTGATGATGATGGTGGTGATGATGATGATGATGATCCTGATGAAGTCCAGCTTGATGGTGGTGTTGATAGCGACGATCTCCCCTCTCCGGGAAGGAATTCCCCCGGTAGAATTCTGTCTGACATGGGTATACCCTACAGGTACTCGAGCTTGGTATATATGGCCTGAATACATATAAGCCCACGGTGTCGCCAAGACCTAAATCAAAGAATTCGAGTAACCTACGGACTCTCGATTGCTTGAAGAACAAGAAGAAGCTAAAGATAGAAAGTTCAAAGGGGAAAACCCTAACTTGTAACCGACTCGACCTGCTACCCGAGACCCAGCCTATCTATATAAATGCTAGGAGGGGGCGGCGAGGAGGACACACACAACCCTAGTTTCCACAACCCTCGCCAGATTGCATCTGCGCACCATTGTAATCTTCGATTCCTTTGATAATTCCACGAGCAGACAAGCAGGAGTAGGGACCTCTACGAGGCCTGAACCTGGGTAAATCTTCGAGTCCCCTGTGTGCTTTTTTGCTAGCCGATAGATGTCTCCAGCGCTCCCTCCTTCTCCAAAACCCAAGTCCATAACAATGGGAATTGATGAGTTAAACAGTCGTCACTGTTTGCCAGAGAGATCTTTCTCTCTCGGTGTTTTCCGCCCCACAGAGGCGGCGGAATCTTTCCGTGGTCACTCTCCGAGTCTTAGGGTTTCGGGAGGATTATATACGCCAGAGGGGAGAGCCAGGGGTGGACCAGGGCGGCCACACCACCTGGTGGCGCGTCCTAGGCTAGCCCGCGCCAGGGGGTGGTGTGGGCCCCTATGGCCCATCTCTGCCTCCCCTTCTGTCTTCCTTCGTCTTCTAGAAAAATAGGATTTTCCATATATTTTCCCGGATTTTCTGATCTTCGCGAATTTTGCCTCCAAACATCACCTTTTCCATCAGAATCCTGACTGCAGCGGTTAATGCTCCAAAAGTCATCAACCATGCAAAAACAGATGAAATTACATAAGTATCATCTCTTAATATGAAATATATCAATGAATAACAGTAAATTATGATATAGAATAGTGATGTAAAATGAACGTATCATTACTTCATGTCCATTTTTATTTCTCCAGTTACTAACAATGACATGCCCAAATTGAATACAAGACTACCGAAAGATAGTAAAGACTTCACCAACATAGTGCCCGACAAACAAAATGTTTGGGGAATACTCAAAGTGATGAGAAAAAAATGCTTCACTGGGACCCGATGTTTTCAGAGTTGAATTTTACGGCTTGGGGGATTGGATATGATATAACAAGTGTCATAAGAAACTTCTACACTTTTTGTGGACTATCACCTCATCTTAATGATACTCAAATTGTGCTTATTTCTAAGAAACTTTCTTTCCATCTACCTTCAGATTTTAGACCCATTAGCTTGTGCAACATAGCTTACAAAATTATTGCAAAACCCTTAGAAAATTGAATAAAAGAGCATCTTCCTGACTACATTCATCCCTCTCAACAAGATTTTATTGAAAGTAGGCGCATTAGAAAATAATATAATAGTTGCTCAAGAAATTTGCCATTATTTCTCTCCCACGTCTTAGAAAAGCCTTAATTTTATGTTGAACATTTATCTTGCCTAAGCTTTTGATAAGGTATATTACATTTCATAGTCTTGACGCTTACTCGAAAAGGGATTCATTGTCATTTTTTATTAATCTTGTGCATGCTTAAATTTCCTCGCCGACTTTGTTGGTGATCATTAATGGCCAATTGTGCAAAATTCAATAGTACTAGAGGCATTAGACAAGGATGTACTTTATCATTGTATCTTGTTGTTTTTGGAGTGAATGAACTATCTCTCGCACTTTAGGATGCCCTACATGACAATCATCTCAATTTCACTTGGAAAAAATTTCCCTCCTATCCTCTGATGTTTCTGGATGACCTCATTATTTGTGGCATCGCTAACGCGAGACAAGATCAATGTATATCTCAAAATATTAATCACTGTTGTGAGGACAAGCACCAAACTTGATCAAATCTGTTATTCTTTTTAGCAAAAATGTTACCTTACAGGTTAACGAAGATATCAAATGAATTATTCTAGCCTCAGATATTGATAGTTCTTTCACTCATCTTTTCCATCCTCTCATATTGCCCTTCAAAGATATATCGTCTTATTATGCATTTGTTAATGATAAATTCAAATGCAAGCTCTCAAACTATAAAGTAATTAATTGTCTTTCGCATGCAGCTAGATTAACTTTAATATAATCTATTTTCTCATCCATACCTGTATATTATATGTCCAACATTCCTTTCTCAATAAGATTCCTAGCATAACTCATAGCAATTATCAGAAAATTTGGTGGACAAGTCTTCAAGATGTTCAAACAATTAGAAGTATTTTCTTACGGGCATGTGTGTATTATTGCACTGAAAAAATATTGGTGACCTTGGTATCAGAAATTTGTAGGCAATCAACCAAGGCCTCATCCTCTCGATAACATCGAGATTGGCAAAGGAACCACCTATCCAACTGTCGTAGATTCTCCAGGCTAAGTACCACCATGGCACTTCAATCTGGAGAGCCAAGCCATATAAGCCTAAAGTGTCATTCTGGTCTGCAATTCTAAAGGTAAAACCTTTTCTAATTTCAGCATCTTTATATCAAACTGATGATGAAAATAGTTCTATATGGAGTTCTCCTTGGTTCCTTGGTTGGGAAACCATTTATGATAACCTCATTTTGCAACAACAACTTTCACTACTATAGATTTGCTCATAGGTAGCACTTTACCAATGAAGTGCCCAGGAAAGAGCACACCACGCGTTTTACTGGTGGTGTGTCGATGCTTTGCACACCAAAAAAATAGATGCCACCAATAAGTGGGATCCACCAGTCGAGGCAGCAGAAAATGCTAGTGATGTACTAAATAAAGCACACGCCACTAGTTACTGGCGCGTCAAAAAATCTTGCATGCCACAGCTATAAATGATCCTGGGGTGTTGGTGGACCCTCTTGCTAGTGGCGTCCCAAATAAACCACACACCACTAATTAGTGGCATGTTGTATTATTTGCCACACCAATAATTAGTCGCAGACCTTCCATATCCACTCCCCACCTACCTCTTTTATTCCTCCTCACTTTCCTTCTCTTCCCCATTTGGTTCTCTGCTCTCCTCATACACACTCTCACATTTGTACTAGATCCTTCCACTTAATTAGCCTCCAATTCTCCCTAAAATCTAGCTTTCCACTCATCCACATATGCATTAAGTATCTCTCCACCTGCTCGATCGACGTCCTGCTCAATCCACGTGTCGGTTTTATTCTCGTACTCTTGGATATGTGAACCACCTTAATTGTTGTTGTGGTAGATCGAGCTAAAATATATCTATGCATGCATGTGATCAAGATCTCGATATATGTATTGGTGGTACATACTGCCGGCCAGTGGTCCGCGATATTGTGTGTGTGTGTTTTTCTCGCGAACCATTTCGCCCATGTATATATGTGTTTATTTTGCAAGGAATGATAATGATTTTCCAATGTATTGATATGTTGATAACTTCCGTTTCATCAATTTATGGCACTCGGTACATCCCATTTTAGCAAATGTCATGTCGAATTTTTTTATGACCTTCTTGATCTACTTATTTTAGGGAATTCATCGATCGGATCCAGATATTGGGCGAAAGGTGTCTAAATATTTTAGGCACGCGGTGTAATATATGCTTCACAATGGTCACACCGAGATATCAGGTCCGTGCATAAAATGTGAAGACCGGGTTTTGTTCGAACCCACCTGAGGCACTACACAATCTCACTTGATCGAAAGTGTCTTCATGAGTTGTTTCACACGGTGGGTAAGTGTAAACGATGAAGCGATGTGGTCTGATAATGAAGAAGGGGACGAAGAGCCGGATGAAGTAGGGAATGAGGCGCCATAATGGGATCATCAAGATGATGGTGGGCATGATGAAGAGGCTGGATATGAAGAAGAGACGAACACGCAGGACGACACAGTAGTGTCATCATAGTTGGCTAGAATGGTACATGAACCTCATCTTAAAAATCTGTTTATGAAGAAGACGATAAACTAAAGATCTGCTGCTATACAAATAGCCAACTTGGCATAACTGGAGGCATACTTGATGGCTCCTCTGTATGAGGGATCGATCGTCGGTACACCCGCTTGAGCATGATGTTAAATGTCATGGTGGTGTCACGGCAGATGCCATGGATAGGCTAAAGGTGAGGACTAATACACGCTAGGGGAATCCAGGGAGGGATAGTGGAGTGATTCTCCACACAGAAGTTTGTATTTCTATATCTCGAGATTACAAGTGCTCCTTGAGCTGTATTGGCGAGAGGAGGAAGAAGGAGCTCTCTTACTCTTGCCTGCTATCTTTCCCTTAGAACCCTAGATCGACTGGCCCTATGGAATCACCAAACCAACTAGTGCTCAACCAACCCCCTATACCAGAGACCTAGCCCCCCTTATATAGAGGAAGTTCGGTCCCTGCCTAGGGCATACGTGGAGGCATATTCCTAAGAATATGCCCCCTCCCAAAGTAGTAACCCGACCGGGGTGCTTTTCCCCCGCGTCACACATGCTTTAGCAACGTAAGCCTCTGCAGCGTAAACCGACACGCGTCGTCACCTTTGTCGGCCACGACCGGTGGTCCTGCCTTGCTTTCTTCGCTCATGCGGTCGTCTGGACCTTCTTTTGACCAGAGATTCCTTCCTTCCCGGTAAGCGAGGACCCGGATCATAGTAGATCCGGCCACACTCGTTCCTGCATACAAGTTAGACATGCACTTCCGACTTACTCCTTAAGTCGGATGAGACAATGTCAGGCGACCCCCCCTGGTCCAGGTTACTCCGTGATCCGGCCTGCCTTGAGGTGACCTGGCCAGCATCCGCTTTGACCTTGCCGAACCTCGGCTAACTCGGCCCTTATACCCCGGAGTGACCCTACCCGGGGGTATCCCCCCAACATTAGTCCCCGAAGCTGGTGCGGTCTTAGATGCCTTGGCCGCTAAGGCCACATCAGGTTCATTTATGTTCGAGCCTCGGACGCTTAATTCCGGGTCAGCTCCTTATCTCGGAAGATATGGATTTACGTTCCCTTTGCACATTCCAAGTTTTCACTTGCCGGCCGGGTCACCACTTTGGCTCAGATCCCATGGTTATCATGGTTTGATCCGGGCCCCGTTTCCTTCTCTCATACGCCAACCCACGTGGAGGCTAATCATTACCTCGTCTTATTTTAAGGGCCTGCACAGTAACCGCCGCAGTAATTGTCAGTTATCACTGTGCGTGGGTCACGTCATGCTTGCCTCCTCGTTTACCGCATCAGCGTGTCGCGTCATGGGATTGCTTCTACTCTGTGCCCCCCTGTGTGGCTTTTCTCTGATTGGCTGATGCCGGTGATACACGGCCACACCGTGTGGCTCGTCGGCGCAACGCGATCCCACTCATCCATCTCTAGGGGTGGTTAAATAGGGGAGGGGCGCATCCCTTAGCGTTTTTCCACCTCTGCGCCCCTCTGCCCGTTGTGTTTTCTCCTTCGTCTTCCCTGCGACCACGCCGCCGCCAGTGCTTCTAGCAGCAGCGCCGCTGCCGCACACTCCCCGTGCCTCCGCATCGCAGCCGCCGCTGCGCAACAACTTAGCCATGGGTCCTCGCCAATCCAGGCCACAGATCCCCGCCGCCGCTAGCTCCAGCAAGGATAGTGGATACGAGATGACAGAGGAGGAGCTCGTCGTCGCCGAGCAGGAGATGGAGGAGGACGCCGGCGCGCGCGGCGCGTGGGCTGGTTCATGGTCTGTCAAGATGACATTGACTGGCTCTACTGGACTAGGCGCATTCCCGCCGGCGTCACCGCTCGTCTCCCTTTCGCCGAACTGGCCCCCTCACCCAATCCGTGTGAGTTCGTTGTATTCCTGTCCCACTTCCAACGGGGATTTGGTCTGCCGGTGAGCGATTTCTTCCGGGATTGGGTTAGGACCTATCACTTGCAGCTGCACCATCTCCCAGTCAACGCTATCACCTCCCTTTCCGCCTTTGCCTCTACGATCGAAGGCTATACCGGACTATGGCCCATGAAGGAGCTGTGGATTCGGTTCTTCGGCCTTCGTCGCAACGTCGTCCCCAATATCCACGTAGAGTCGGAGGATAAGCAGCTCACCCAGTTCGGAGCTGCCTCCATCTTGCCCCGGAGGTTTTCGGTCGTTCCTCGGGTTACTGGGCTTGACTCCTGCAAAGGATGGGCCCGGACCTTCTTCTACGTCCAAAACGATGGTATCGAAGATTTGATTCGGTTGCTGCCCTACGCTCCGGGTCTACCTGACACGGATTTCTGGGAGGAGGTCCCCAAGAAGCCTACCGCTCTGGCCAACCAAGTTAACAAGAGGTTCGTGGAGCTGAAGAAGCTCGGATTGCGCAACGAGGATGCTATGATCACGTTCGTGCGCAACCGAATCTCCCCCCTCCAGAAGCGCACCCACAAGTTGTGCCACATGAGTTTCGGCCGCGATCCCAACCGAACCTCCTCCTTCGAGTTGAGCAACACGGAGATCTTTCGCCGGGTTAAGGCTCTCTTCACCACCCACAAGGATTTCTCCGCCGAATGGACGTGGGGAATTGAGCACTACTGTCGTGACAGGCTCCCTCCCGTGGTAAGCTTCGCAGGGCAAACTTATTTCGGATCAAATATGTGTCGGTTTTTGTTGTATTTTTGACTCTGATCTTTGTGCTTTTTCTTAGTTGTTCCTTCAGCAAACTCTCGAGGATGGTACGGACCCGACCCTTAAGTGGACGCCGGACCGAGAAATCCCGGATGAGGAGGAGCCGGACCAGGAGATGTTCCTCCCTATGACCGACGCTACTAAACGACCCAGCGGTAAATTCTCTTCTCTTAGAGATTGGCCCGATGATGAGGATGACTCGGATGTCGACGTGATTGAACCTGTTGAGGCTGTCCCTCTTTCTTTTGCCTTTCCAGCATCAACTAACCCCGGTGGGCATATCCACGAGGATCCTCCACTTGCTACGGGCGAGCCGGTTCCGGTGGCGTCGAAGAAGAAGTGCGGATCCGCATCAAGTTCTTCCTCCGAACCTTCTCAGCCTACAAAAAGGCAAAAGAAGGCCGGAGACAAGACTGCCTCCAAGCGGGCAGGCAAAGCCCCGGCACGGAGGGCTCAGAAACCCAAGGAGGCCGAGACCTCGGATGCGTAAGTTATTTTTCATTGCGTAACTCACTTTTCCTTGCATCGTGGTAATTTCTCTTCTGACATTATTCTCTTTTTCAGGCCTCCGGTGGAGGTCCCTCAGAGCGGATCGAGCATCTCTTCTCCCCTTCGGTCCGGCCCTTCTCCTCCTCGTGACGATGAGTCACGCCCGCTGAGCCCTATTCCGGAGGGTTCTGCGGCTGCTCCGGGTTCCGCAGTGCCTCATCGAGAGGAACGCGACCTTGGAGCGGGAGGGGTCGGTCCAGCCGAGGCGACGGCGTCCACTACTTCGGCATCGCCGCAACCATCAACCACCGAGTCTATCACAACACCAGCACCAACAGCAGCTCCAGTACCAGCGACCGAGCCAGCACCTGTCCCGGCACCAAGGAAACCAACAACAGCTCTAGTGCCAAGTTCTTCTGCCTCGTCCGAGTCATCTCAGCCTCGGCGAGGAACTATCCCAGCAGCTTCTAAAGGGAAATCCACCGTGGTTACTTCTTCCCAGCAAGATAAGGGCAAAAAGGCTCCGGATACTGCCAAGTCTGCATCCATTGAGTTCGGACAGCGAACCCTGTCGTCGATGCTTCCGAAGAAATCACCAGCAGCGATGGATGTTCCTGCCGAGCCAACCGATGCGCAGCAGATGGTTCTGCACACCAGCCCAGCTCTTGCCCTAGTTGAGAGGAAAGAAGCTCATGCGAAGGGCTTGGTGGCACCCCATATGCCCACCGGCGAGCGGTACCCTCCGAGCCTTATCGAGTTTGTCATGAACTGGAACAAGGCGGAGTTCGTTCACAACGACGATCTCCCGGAAAAGTTTGCCCCCGCAGAATTTTCCGCCCAGATGAACACTGCCGCTAAGGCAATTAACCTCGCGGGGATAATGATGGAGGTATGTCGTTTCTCCTTTACATGCTGTAGATAATAACCATTAGTCCCCGAGCCTCCGGTGGAGTAGCTTGTTACTCGGCCGGATGCTCATTAGAAAACTAACGTAGCTGCATGTAAACTTCGAATTTGCACACACCTAGAGCCGGGTTAAGTTCCACTTGGCTCGGATCTTCTACACTTTGAATATGCACACACCTAGAGCCGGGTTAAGTTCCACTTGGCCCGATCTTGTACACTTCGAATATGCACACACCTAGAGCCGGGTTAAGTTACACTTGGCGGATCTTTACTCGAATATGCACACACCTAGAGCCGGGTTAAGTTCCACTTGGCCCGGATCTTGCACACTTCGAATATGCACACACCTAGAGCCGGGTTAAGTTCCACTTGGCCCGGATCTTGTACACTTCGAATATGCACACACCTAGAGCCGGGTTAAGTTCCACTTGGCCCGGATCTTGCACACTTCAAATATGCACACACCTAGAGCCGGGTTAAGTTCCAATTGGCCCGGATATTGCACACTTCGAATATGCACACACCTAGAGCCGGGTTAAGTTCCACTTGGCCCGGATCTTGCACACTTCGAATATGCACCAAGCTAATTTTACACTTTCGTACTTTTTTCAGGTAACTACCAATCGCCAGAGCACTGAATTCCAACGCCTGCTTGATACCCACAAGATCCTACGCGTAAAACATATTGCACTTGGTGCAGAACATGAAAAGAGGGGTAATTTTCTCCCTCGACACTTCTCCGTTTTTCTTTACTTTTTTCCGCCGAACTAATCTCCTCATTCGGTTTCTGCAGCTGGGGTGGAGGTTGAGAACAAAATCATGCGGAAGAAGTTGGAGGAAATCCGGGGTATGTCCTCTTTTGTTCGACCTCGTAGCGTTTCCCATTTCTTCTTCTCCTTGGCTCGGCAAACATTCACTCCTCGGCTCTGCCGGGTCAACATACTATTTCAGCATCGCTTGAGGATAGTGTGCCCGTGCCTGATATGATGCTGCATTTTCTCGAACAAGCAGGGCAGCATCAAGCTGAGCTGAAGAAAAAGGATGATGAACTTGCTCTCCTCCGGACTAAGGACAACGAGATTGCCAAGCTCAAGGCTGAGATGGAGAAGATGAAGGCCCAGCACCGAACCGAGCTCCAAAAAGTTGGCCAGAACTTCACAGAAGAGCGTGAGCGCCTTACTCTCCAGATCTCCAAGGACCAGGACCTACTTAGAGAATCCGACCTCCATCTTGGGTCAGCAAATGCTGAGCTTGAGCAACTTCGCAAAAGACGCGATGCCTGCATCAAGGAGTTAACCCGGATCCATAGCCATATTTCTCGTAAGTTCCTTTCCCTTGTCCGACATAACTCTCCGGGTTACCTCATATGTCTTTTCTTTACCTTCTTCCTTTGCCTTGTTTCCAGACCACTTTCTAGAGGGTACTGCCATTGCAAGCGCTGCTGTTGCCAAATTTCGCCGAGAGAGGGGTACTCCCATTGCTCTTGATGGTGAGAACATTCCCTTGGACATGGAGGACCTATTGGTCAACTTGTCCTCTCGCGTGGAGACCATCAAGAATTATGGCAAGGATATCCTCGACGTTGCAGTTCGCATTTTCAATACGTTCTGGCCCGGAGAGAGTAGCCCAGAGACCATCGCAATTCTTGTCGAGAAGTTAATGGAAGTTGAGACCCAGCTTGACCTCTGGAGAGAGTCCGCTGGTCGTGCCGCAGCTGACACCATACTTCACCATATTCTCACATGGTACGAGAAGATCGACCTCAGCCTCCTTACACGCCGGCACACCGGATCCAAATGGACCGATGACCCAGAGTGGGTAGCTCGGCGCCAGGCTTGCGCCTATAGCCTCGTCGAATATTCACCTATTCATGACTGGGTTGAGGGACCGAGCTTCCTGGAATCCGCTGGGGACGAGCAGAATGAGAACATGGGCGGAGAAGATGATGCTTCATATATTAAAGACATCGACAATGACGCCGAACTTCCTCCTCCTGCTACTCCTTAGTTCCAAAAAACTTGAGAATTTATCAGATCCCCGGTATGCCGGATGCAATTGTATGCTGGATATATGATATTTTGCTACTACATTTCTATGCTGGATTAACTTGGGCGTAGTCCCCGAGTTTCATTTTCTTGTTCGTCCAATTCTCTGGCTCGGTCCGTGTCTACCTTGATTCAGTTTTACGACTTATGAATCCGAGCTTCAAAAATTGTTTTAACAATACTTAGAAACTTTTAGACTTAGCTCAAAATAATTCAGCATAATAACTTGAAAATAAATACAGGGTTAGTCCGAAAAACAAGCGTTAGCTCGAATAGACTCGTTTCCTTAGTCGTTTTTCATGTGCTACGCAATTCCAAACTTGTTCCCTTGCTTGCCATGAAGCCAATTCTTGTTGGACAGCAGCAAGTCGAAGGGTTGGGTTTTATGTGCTCACACATTACTAATCCGGGTTAAGTAGAACGACTTATTCCAGCTACCGCATAAGAAATAACAACAAACATTATTAAGGCAGTCCCCGAGTTACTGCTCGAGGCGCTGCTATTTCATTGATAAGCTCATTGCCGACATACATACCGACATATGAGATGACTCGGATACATACATTTCTTAGCTAAGTGTAGAAGGGACGAAGTAGTGCTACATTCCACGGTTGCTTGGATTCCTCTCCGGACCTGTCCGCGTTGTTCTTTTCCTGTGGCTTTGCATCTATGAGATAGTAAGAATCATTGTGCAATGCTTTGCTCACAATGAATGGCCCTCCCCATGGGGGGATAATTTATGCATGCCAGTAGTACGTTGTACCAACCGGAGCACCAGATCGCCTTCCCGAAAGACTCGGGGGCACACTTTCCGGCTATGATAGCGTCGGAGATTTTGCTGATATATGGCGGATCTAGACAGTGCCAGTTCTCTCGCTTCTTCTAGCAGATCAACATCATTTTGCGGGCTTCTTGCACTTCGGCTTACGTGTATTGGGTGACTCTAGAATCATGCTCTATGTCTGGTAATACAGCTTCTGCCCATATACCGGAAAAAATGGCGTATAACTTTGTTGATCGATTCGGAGTTGTTCTTAAGCTCCACAGTACCGCTGGTAGTTCTTCTATCCAGCACCCTGCTGATCTTTGTAGCGGCTCAATGAGCCGGGGTTTTATCCCGGATAATACTAATCCGTTGGATCTTTCCACTTGTCCGTTTGATGCGGGGTGGGATACCGAGGCGACATCGAGTCGGATCTTCTTATCTCGGCAGAAGCGCGCAAATGCTCCTTCCACAAAATTTGTTCCATTATCTGTTATAATACTGTGTGGATAACCGTATCTCAAGATGATGTCTTTGATAAATGTCACGGCTGTAGCTCCATCACATTTTCTTATAGGTTTCACTTCAATCCATTTTGTAAACTTGTCCACCATGACCAAAATGTGTGTCATGTTTCCTCTCGCCGGTTTGAACGGGCCAACCATATCCAAGCACCATACAGCAAATGGCCACGTAATTGGTATGGTCTTGAGTTCCGACATAGGCATATGTGTCTTGGTGGCGTACCTTTGACAACCATTGCATTTTCTCACCAGATCTTACGCTTGTTCCAAGGCACTTGGCGAGAATCCATGTTGGAACGCCTTTGCCACCAAGGCTCGGGATGAGGCATGATGCCCGCATTCTCCTTAGTGTATATCTCGGAGGATGTCAAGCCCTTCTTCCGGGTCAACGCATCGTTGGAGGACATTGGTTACACTCCGTTTGTACAACTCGGAATTGATGATTGTGTATGCTTTTGCTCTCTTATGAGTTTGCCTGGCTAACACCTCCTCAGCGGGTAACGTTCCATCTTTCAGGAATTGGAATATAGGCAATGCCCAAGCTGGTATCGCTCGTGGAGGGAACATCTCCTCATCAATTTCCATCTGATCCACCGGCATAACTTCAGCCGGATCACGCTGAGCAGTTCCCGGGTCTAGTGAGGTAGTCCCAGGGTTGCCGAGTCCCCGGTTTGTCTGATGCGCCCGGGTCTCGCGTACTACCTCCTGTGTCAATGTCCATGGGCTCAGCTCCGGATTCCGTATTTTCCAGGACATAGATCGAGTCGGTTCCTGGGGACGACCTGATAGATGGTTTTCTGAGGTGTTCCAATGCTACACCCGATGGAATTGCCTGTCTGGTCGATCCAAGCTTCGACAACATGTCGGCAGCCTCGTTTTCCACTCGGGATACATGGTGAAATTCACACCTCAAGTAACGATATCTTACGCGTGAAATTTGTATAGTGCCATGTTTGGATCCAGGGCGTCCCACACTCCGGACACCTGCTGCACCACCAGATCCGAGTCGCCAAAGCATATTATCCGACGTATGCCAATCTCCTTTGCCACTTTGAGCCCATGCACAAGAGCCTCATACTCAGCGACATTGTTCGATGCCGCGGAATGGATCTGCAATACGTACTTTAGCTGGTCCTTCTTTGGCGAGGTAAGCACAACCCCGGCGCCTAATCCGGTTGTGGTTTTTGACACGTCAAAGTGCATCCTCGATGGTCGGATCTGGTGGTGGTGGTTACGTATTGTACCTCGCCCAATCCACAAAAAGTCCGCCACACGAGATTTGATCGCTTCTCTTACAGCCGTGTTAGCGCATAAGGGGCTAACTCAATTGCCCATTTTGCAATTCTGCCACTCGCATCCTTGTTACCCATTATCTCGGATATGAGAGCTTCACATATTACTTTGATGGGGTGCTCCTCAAAGTAATGCTTTAACTTCTTTGCCGCCATATAGACACCGTATGCCACCTTTTGAAAGTGCGGGTAGTTCTGTTTTGAGGCAGACAATACCTCGCTCAGGTAATATACTGGCCTCTGCACCGATTTACCCTCTTCATTGCGCTCCACTATAATTACTGCACTTACAACTCGGTTGGTTGCGGCTATGTAGAGCAACATTGGCTCCTTTGATAGTGGAGAGGCTAACACTGGCGCAGTGGCCAACATCTTTTTTAAGTGGGCAAAGGCTTCATCGGCCTGTGGCATCCAAACGAATTTATCCGACTTTCTCATGAGTTGGTAGAGAGGCAATGCCTTTTCTCCCAACCGACATACAAACCGACTCAACGATGCCAGGCATCCAGTGAACTTCTGGACATCGTTAAGACACTTCGGCAGCTCCATTTGTTCGATGGCTCGGATCTTAGTTGGATTAACTTCGATACCTCGGCTGGAGACGATAAATCCGAGTAATTTTCTAGCCGGGACACCGAAGGTACATTTTTCTGGGTTAAGCTTCATCCGGAACCTTCTCAAGTTCGCGAATGTTTGCCTTATGTCGTCAAGGAGCGTTGCGCTTTCCTTGGTCTTGATAACCACATCATCCACGTATACTTGTACGTTTTGACCTATTTGGTCATGCAAACATTTTTGCATACATCTTTGGTACGTTGCACCTGCATTACGTAAACCGAACGGCATAGTGCGATAGCAGTAAGCTCCGTACGGGGTAATAAACGCAGTCTTTATTTGATCATCCGGGTTCAGAGGTATCTGGTGGAAGCGAGAATATGCATCAATGAATGACAACAGTTTGCATCCCGTAGTCGAGTCTATGACCTGATCTATCCTCGGCAGTGGAAATGGATCTTTTGGACACGCCTTGTTCAGGTTCGTGTAATCGATACACATACGCCAAACCACTGCCACGTTCGGATCGTCCTTCTTCTTTTCTACCAGCACCGGATTAGAGAGCCAATCCGGATATAGTACTTCCATGATAAATCCTGCTGCTAGTAACCGAGCTATCTCGTCTCCAATGACTTTTCTCCTATCCTCGGCGAAGCGGCGGAGAGGTTGCTTCACCGGCCTTACTCCGGGTCTTACGTTCAAAGAGTGCTCGTCCAACTCCCTCGGAATACCTTGCAAGTCCTGTGTAGACCAAGCAAAAATATCCCGATTCTCACGGAGGAAGTTGACGAGCTCGCTTTCCTATTTGTCAGTTAACCCGACACCAATTGTTACGGTGCGCTCTGGGAACATGTTATCAACTGGAATCTTCTTGGTGTCCTTGGCGGCTTGAAATGAAACGCTGCCATGCGGGTTACTTAACACCGGCATATATTGCTGCGCGGACTGAGCTAATGCCGCCACCTCTTGGATTTTTCTTTTCTCTTGCGCAATCACGAGTGACTCGGCTAGGTTAGACCCGGCTGAAGCACACTCAATGGAACGTCGGAAATCCCCAGCAATGGTAATCACTCCATTTGGCTCGGGCAACTTCATCTTCAGATAACTGATGTGATAGCTTGCCATGAATTTATTCAATGCTGGTCTTCCGAGTAACGCATGATATGCACTTTCCAAGTTCACCACTTCAAACTCCAGATTTTCAGTTCGGCAGTTATCCCTTGTGCCGAATAGCACGTCGACCCGGACTTTGCCTATGGGATCACAAGAAATGCCTGGTACAATGCCATGGAAAGTTGTTCTCGTAGCCTGGAGCATGTTCTCCGAGATGCCCAACTTGCGCATCGTATCCGCATACATGATGTTAATGCTACTGCCATTATCAATCAAAACCTTGGAGAACCTCACATTGATGTTCGGTCCAATGAACGTTGGATCTAGCACTAGCGCATACGAACCTGGACTTGGCATAAGTTTAGGATGATCCTTGATGTTCCAGGTGATTTCCTGGTCCGACCAAGGCATGTACCTCGTCACTGCTAGCATGACCACATTGACCTCCATATGTCGGTGCTGCAAGCTCTTTCTATCTGTTTCCTCAGTCGTGAACACACAATAACTCTGGTGATGTTCCCTGTACTCATTCCTTCCCTCGTTTCCGGGGTACCTCTGATCCGGTTGTTGCTGATTTTCCACTTGATGCACTGCATCCCTTCTCTCATTGTTGTCATACCTCGGCGGAGGGGGAGGCAACATTAGCTGCTGCGTGTTCGCCCCGGAGAGCAATTGCTGCCGAGGTGCCTGAGCATTCCCCGAACCACCTTGCTCTATCTTATGCATCCACTCACATTGCCTCGTCGTGTGACCCGCCGAGCTATTCGATTTGGCGTGTGAAACTTACACGGCTGGTCCAACATCGACTCATAGGTATACCTCGGACGGTCTTTCTTTTCCTGCCACTGTTTCTTTTGCTCTGGTGTCCATGTTTCCTTGCCATCATTTCTTGGAGTCCATTGCCCTCCCGTTCTCTGGCGTTGGTTCCTCCCTGCTCCGGGTTGATCTTGATTTACAGCTGCAACTTGTTGCGAACCGTAGCGATGATCCGGTCTATCATCTCTCCTTTTTCCTCTGTAATCGTTCCTCCGGGATGACCCAGCTCCATCCCTCTGATAGTATTCCTCGTTTGACTCATTTGACGCGAGCCTAGGTTGATTCGGATCGCCCAAAGCATACGAATCAGCAATCCGGATCATCTCTGCCAGCGTAACTGGCATTTTCCTTTGCAACTTCATCCACAACTCGCTGCCATATCTGCACCCTTGCGCAAAACACGCTATGGCCTGTGACTCTATGACACCCTCACACGAGTTTCTCACGGTACACCACCGGGTCAAGAATTCACGGTCCGTCTCGTTAGGTCTTTGCTTGCACATTGCTAGGGTCTGCGGTCTATTCGGCCTCTGATATGTACTTGAGAAGTTGCTGATAAACATTTCTTCAAAATCTATCCAGCAGTTGATGCTTCCGGGTGGTAAATTATTCAGCCATACTCTGGCCGGGCCTTCCAACATCTGGGGTACGTAACGTACAACCCATCTCAAGTTGCCAGTTGCAATTTTCACCGCCGTGGCATAGTTTATCAGCCAATCCTCCGGCTTGGTACTGCCGTCATACGTCTTCGTGCCTCTGGGTAACTGGAAGTTTGGTACCGGCGGTTCCTTCATGATCCGGGGTCCAAAGCATGCTGGACCCGGAGGACCTTGACATTCGATCTGTTCCGACCTATACAGGCGATCCAGTTTTAACTCAAGGCGTCATCCGCATCAAATCCGCTTCCCAATCTTGACCCTATCACATGATAGTCGATGCTGGGTACCCTGCGTTCACCATCTCCGAATCACCGTCGTTGTATCGGTTTTGCTCTCTTTGCGCACCTTTCTGCTGCATACCTCGACCGGCGCTTTGCTCTTGCCTTGGTATATTCCGCTGCTGCGGTTGTCCTGCTCCTGCGGAGTTGCGCTGTTCGGCATTGCCGTTGGCAGCGTTCCCTTGACCGGCATTGCCTTGGTCGTGATTACCTCGGCCAGCTTCACCTCGGCTCACACTCCGTCGATCATCATTTTTTCGCATCTCTTTTTCTTTTCCCGCACGCGTCGAGTCGTACGGGATGATCTGTTTGTTCCGTCTGGCCGAGGTTACTACCTCTTCTCTCCTTGGACCACCATGAGGCGACGATGCGGCTCCAGCGGACTTCTCCGGGTTACCCATCACCGAATGGACGATTTTGGAAGCTCCAGCTCTCTCTGGGTTAGCTCTCAGCAGCTCTTCGTTCTGTCTGTTCGCGATCCGAACCAGCTCGTTAACCCTATCTTGCTGTCTTTGATGGGCCTCACCCGTCAGACCCTCTAACTCGGATGCAGCCGCATCTGCTGCTCTGAGGTTCTTTGCCGGGGTACTATACTTCGGCAACCCCACAAACAGATAGTTTTCCGACCCTTCTGCTCCATCATCACCTTCTCTGTTCATCTCGCTTATGAGATTTCTCCCTTTTACTTTTACCGTATCAACTTTGTTTGCCTTTGCGTACTCACGCAGCGTCATGTTCAGTGACTGCTGAGCCGCGACTATTTTCTTTGCGCCCTCCAGTATCTTTCGCCGAGTTTCCTCTAGCTCGGCCTGTGCCTGAGCCGGATCTACCACTGCTGCTACCGGGTTAGCCAAGCTATCCATAGCTTCTCTCTTTACGTTCTCAGGCCTCTCTAGTAGAGGTCCTCTACCTTTCCTCGGTGCCTTAGGTGTTACCTCCGGGTCTGGCGCTGGGTCCTTGCTTGCGCCTGCACCTGGCGCAGTCATCATCACCTCCGCATGGTCCGGGGAGCGAGCGATACGCGGCCCGCGAGCCACAGTGAGGGGAGGTTCCCCCGCATCAACGATGCGGCGCGGATGAACGCATGAGACGTCCACAGCAATGTAGACCTTGTGTGCGCCGAGCTTGACGAAGAGGCCGTTGCACGGAAGTGGGCGTGTGCCGAAGCAGCCAGCGTTGTCGCTGACGGAATCCAGTGCTCCAAAGCGCTGAACGAGCCCGGAGACGACGCGTTCGCCGGTGCCGATGAGGTTTCCCGTCTGGATCTTCACCCCTACTAGCACCGCTAGCCCCACGGTGGGCGCCAACTGTCGTGGTGGTGTCACGGCAGATGCCATGGATAGGCTAAAGGTGGGGACTAATACACGCTAGGGGAATCCAGGGAGGGATAGTGGAGTGATTCTCCACACAGAAGTTTGTATTGCTATATCTCGAGATTTCAAGTGCTCCTTGAGCTGTATTGGCGAGAGGAGGAAGAAGGAGCTCTCTTACTCTTGCCTGCTATCTTTCCCTTAGAACCCTAGATCGACTGGCCCTATGGAATCACCAAACCAACTAGTGCTCAACCAACCCCCTCTACCAGAGACCTAGCCCCTCTTATATAGAGGAAGTTCGGTCCCTGCCTAGGGCATACGTGGAGGCATATTCCTAAGAATATGCCCCCTCCCAAAGTAGTAACCCGACCGGGGTGCTTTTCCCCCGCGTCACACATGCTTTAGCGACATAAGCCTCTGCAGCACCAGCGTCAGCCGACACGAGCGTCGTCACCCTTGTCGGCCACGACCCGGTGGTCCTGCCCTTGCTTTCTTCGCTCATGCAGTGCGTACCGGACCTTCTTTTTGACCAAAGAGATTCCTTCCTTCTCCTAGAAGCTAAGCGAGGACCCGGATCATAGTAGATCCAGCCACACTCGTTCCTGCATACAAGTTAGACATGCACTTCCGACTTACTCCTTAAGTCGGATGAGACAATGTCAGGCGACCCCCCTGGTCCGGGTTACTCCGTGATCCGGCCTGCCTTGAGGTGACCTGGCCAGCATCCGCTTTGACCTTGCCGAACCTCGGCTAACTCGGCCCTTATACCCCGGAGTGACCCTACCCGGGGGTATCCCCCCAACATTAAACCTTGTAGACATCAAGGCAAGGTTCAAATGCAACGATACAAGTCTGGATGCAAACTAGAGTATCTACACAAAGTTTTTTGTAAGGGGGAACTTATTGCCTAGAAGTATGAAGGAGGCCAAAAAGATCATGTGCCATCTAGAGTTTTCGCACATAAAATACTACACATGCCCAAAAGATTGCATCATTTATTGGGATGAGAACAACAACAAAAAACATGTCCGTTGTGCAAGGAAGACCAATATAAAGCATGGATCAAAGAGAGCTCCTCGAAAGTTTATATGGTACTTTCTGCCCATTCCTTGACTTCAGCGCTATTTCATAGACCCGAAGGAAGCAAAGCTAATGTGTTGGCACGCGGGAAGAATTCATGCAAATGCAGAGATAGAGTGATGAGACACCCTGCTGATGGTTGCTAGTGGAAAAATCTCGACTATGACTACCCAAAATTCGCGTAAGATCCAAGGCATCTCAGGTTCGGTGCGAGTACGAATGGCCTAAACCTGTTTGACAATCAAAGAAGCACATATAGCACTTGGACTGTGTTTGTCCATGACTCGGAAGTATATACACATGGTTATGCTAATTTAAGGGCCAATGCAACCAGGAAGTGATATTAATATGTATCTCCAGCTATGGAAGGAGGAGCTTGACATATTATGGAATATTAAAGGGGCCAGTGACAATATCTTTGTGACTCAAAAGTTTATTGATCTTGCTCATATGGGCAAAACTCCGGAGTACTTTGGTGAGACCAAGGAAGTTTGCACCGACCTTAGCTTGATTCTTCTTATGCAATTCGAGCAAGACTTTGATTCAACTCTTGTATCCCAATTCTATACCACCGTGCACTTTGGTGATGGTGAGTCAAGGAAGATGACTTGGATGATACGAGGTGATGTGAAGGAAGCTACTTTGGACAAGTTTGCACATTTTCTTGGGTATGAGGACCATGGCGTAAGTGTTCCCTTTGGTTTTCGATGTAACACCATTGGTCATCCCATGAAGAAGCATGTGTTGAGGTCTCTCTATATTTCGGGCAGGGGTGTCGCTGGCAAGATCAAGCACTTTTTTTGCACATATGACATTTTGTATCGCATCTTCCGTGAGATCATTTATCCCAGGGTGGGAAACTTTGCTGAGATTCATGACTATCTTGTCGACCTCATGTTTCACTCTCATGCCAACCGTGTGGAAATGGTGTCAAGATGGATGCGATGGACTTCATTTGGAATGAAATGGCTATTGACGCACTCACTAGGATGGTGCCTTCGTATGCTCCATATGTTATGGCACTCATCATGTATAAGATCTCATTCATTTCCAATGATCTCCCCAACCGCAAGCTTGTGGTTCACAAACACAAGCAATTATTGCACAAGAAACATACTCCCCCACTTAATGCGTATGACCAAGAGATTGATGAGGAAGGTAATGTGATTGAGGAGCACTCCGAGGAAAAGAGTGGGCATGATGGCCATGAATTTGTGGTTTATCGTCGCAAGGAAGCAAACCCCTCATGGGCCAAGAGGCTTGAAGCAAAAAATAAAGAAAGTATTTTGCTTCGAAGTTGACAACCAAAAGCGCATGTATGAAGCCCATGTCAATGAGAAGAAATCTCACGCCCATTATAAGGAGTACATGGAAGCTCAAGGCTTGACCGTTTCCAAAGTATTTGAGAACAACATCACCCCTGTGGAATAATGGATCTCCAAGAATAGCAACTAGGATGAGGGTGCCACTTCCTCCTATCGGGTCCTGAGGTTCCATTATGATGATTATGATGAGCGATTGTTGGGATGCTAGTCTTTCTCTTGTCCCTTTTTGGCATCTTGATTCATAAGGGGGAGAAGGTGCAACTTAGGTTGTGCGGGATTCGTATGGGAAGTCACAAGCCCGCTCTTCATTTGATAGTTTTTGCTTGTGAAGTTTATTTGCCTCGTATTATTTTTGAACTTTATGTGCTACCTATTTATGTTACTATGTAAGTGAAGACTATGTGGTTATGTATCGTGTGGATTTATATTGTGTGGTGAAGATCTCTCTAAATTGTTGCCTGTTTATAATTCTTCACCACATTTTTTGGTGTAAAGGTATGCGTATCAATTCACATCCTTAATTCTTTGCACTTATTGTTGGTTTGTAAAATTGAGGGGGAGTGTTGATCCTAGTGTGTTCTTATTGCATTCCAAAAGAAAATTTGAGTATGCACACATCTAGGGGGAGCCTGTCTCTATTTTACAAACTCTCTTGCTATTGTAACACACCAATATTTAAAAATTGGGATTTCAAAATAAACTGCATTTTGATATCATTCATGAGCAATGCATTGCATCCCTGCAAAGTATTCAAATTCGAATTCAAAAATCCCTATCTCAAAACTCTATTTTATCTTTGCAAAGTGTTGCTATAAGGCATTATGAAGGGTATTGTAAACCCAATATTATAAACTAACTAAAATATTGCAAAATGATCCTAAAATAATTCACTGTTTTTTAGAAGAATTTAGAAACAAAAAGCATGTCATTTGGAGTTCTTTTGGAAAAGATATGAAAGAAACACTACAAACCAACCTGTAGTTGGGTGTATAGGAGGGTGGTTGTACCCCCAACCCACCAAAGTTTAAACCCTAGGTTTGTCACTATGTGTTGCATAAAAGGCAAAATATTGTTTCAGTGGGAGGCGACGTTCCCATTGACAGCGCGGCATTCGTGGTGACTTCATCAATCTCAAGACCCGATCCGCCGACTCAGTCTCTCGGAGGTTCTCATAGGGGTAGGGTGTGCGTGTGTGCGTTCATATGGGTGGGTGCATGTACGTGTTGTGAGTGTCTATGATTGTACTGTCTTTCTCAAAAAAAAACACTAAAAAGAAAATTGGAAAAAAAAGGGAAAAAATCTAATCAGCCTAACCTAAACGAGCCGGTCGGAGCCATCCCGCGCCCTATGTACTGTAGCATGCAGCAGCAAGCTAGGCGGGCCGGCCCAAACCAAGCGCTATAGACAACTCGGGACAGAACCTCTCTCTCCCCCTATTTTTACTCCTCCCGTTGCGACTGACAATTGGGGCCCGCCCGGGTCGTCTTCCTCCTTAGGCTACAAACAACATCCAACACGTGTTCTCGATCCAAACGGAATTCCCCCGATTCTGCACAAATTCATGCTCCCTTCTCCATGTTTATTCCACCAATAAATACCCCCGACTTCCCTCTTCAAAAGACCCAAAACTACCCTAGCTAATTCCGCCTACAAGCCACCGAAATTTCTCATCAGAATTGATCTCGCGCCATCGTTATTGAAGCTTAAGAAGGAGCTCGAAGTGACGTTCCTCAGCCCCTCTTGTCCCCCCTTTCCCTATTTTACTCCCCTTGTAGTATCGCATCACCGCATGCCATTTTCCTCACCTACAGAACACGGGAGCCATAGAAAGGAGCTACCGGAGATTCGCTGGAGATGAGATCGATCAACCACATGCTGATGCTTCTACAGGAGGAGAAGTGAGACACAAAGGATATGATTGTGTCCACGGAGTGCATCGGAGCACTGTCGTACACTTCACCTATCCGAGGGAGCACCAGGTCAATGTCGCCTTCCACGCCGAGCCACCGCCGTCGTCTTAGTCATCGCCATTGATCTTCCACCACCGCAGGTAACTCCTAGTCCGCCCACCACCGTTCGATCGCAAACCTATGCTATATATTAGATGTGTTAGACGAAACGGTATTAGTCTATAACGTGATGACATGTCAGGGGCCGAGATGATTAAAGCAGGGAGACGCGCCGATTACCATCAGGAGCTGCGGCCAAGCCGAGTAGGAGCCGACACGTTCCAACCACCAGATGGAGATCTAACGCGCTAGAATAAATGAATAAATGCAATAGATTTAAAATCTGAAAAACGATGAATCTTCCAAAATTCGTAGAAAACTAGATACAACTTAGATTAGTTGTTTATTGTTGCGTCATATTCATAATTTTGTGACTATCTGTTGGTGTTGGAATATTATAGTTTAGACTCATAGATTAGCATCGTGTTAATTTGGAACTATAGATCTTATTATGAAGATATTTGGCTTAATAAAGATTGAAATAATGTAATTCCAGTTGGCAAATGATAAGTATGACATATTTAACCCATTATGCTTGCTTTTTATATTGGTTTTGGTCGAATTAAAACCATTTTTGGCATTATACCATGTTGCATACATGAATATGTTAATCCTAGTATTTTTTTGGTGTGCATGTTTTGATTGTATCTATTTTTGTTATTTTGTTAGATTGCTCGGAGTGTGCTGAGGAGTATTGTTGCTTAGAGTGCTATTCAGATCAAGGCAAGTTACACCTTTGTTCATATGTTTGTCCTAGTTTTGTAACTATGCATGTTTTGTCTTCAAAATAGTAGTATGCATGTGTATGATGTTTTTAGTAGAAGTACCTAGAAATATTTTACAAGTGCGATGCTATTTTATAGTATGCCATGAGTAGTTATTTACTTAGGAATTTTTCCATCCCTAGTATGTTTCCCCTAAATTTTTCTATGTACTATGATTGCACTATGCTATATATATAAATACCGTTGGGGTTCTCAAAGAATGAAAGTTTTATAAGTATAAGAGCTTTGTTTATGAGCGCATATTTTTCTCCTCAAATCTACTTCAAAATTAAACCAAGTTTTCCTCTAGGCAGAGTGGTATGTCAGGAGCATCTACAAGGGGAAAATATCTTGGATTGGCTCTGCTTGTGCCCATGGACAAGTATCTTGGATTGACTCTGCTTGTGCCCTTCACTGTCTAGGATCAAATAAGTTTGCCTTGTTCCAGAAGTCAGAAGGTTCTAGTATAACCACCATAGATATGGGATCTATCTTGGGCTAGTACTTAGTGGTAAACCTCGCCTGGTTACCACGGGTTTTTGGCATGGGTCGATCTGGAAAAGGTAGAGGGGATACTAAGGGAAAACTTCGCTATGGTCTTGTTTGTAAAAAGACTGATTGTGGACTGTGAATAAAGTGCACAAACTCTCGAGAGTAAATAATCTGATTGTTCAGCCGTATTCACGGAAAATAACAACTTGGGAATATGAAGGATGGAGCCTCTGAAAGATTTCCTCTATCTTTTTCAAATAAAATGTTTGCAAACATAAGTTCACGAGTTACATCTTGAGGGCTCTGTAGGCTCAAACTTAGTGAGATTTTGGGTGCATATGGTGTACTCCATGTGTTTGGTTGGGGGATGGTAGCCTGGAGGACCCAGCGCGAGCCACTCGACCACAGCTTACTTATTAAAAGTTTGCAAATTAGAATAAAAGATTTTCTCTCTACTTATCTTTTATTTAGTGAAATGTGGCTTTATGCAAATAAACCCTAAACCCTTATCTTAACCTTGCATGTAGAGATACACCAAGTATTTTCCTTGGTGTAATTTGCCAATACGTTTAAAGTATTGACCAAATCGTTTGGCTGCACATTTAATGTGTAGAGTTCGAATGTTGATGAAAGGTGCATATGATTCGTGGGTCTACACTCAACCAGCCTATGGTATTGATTGGACTCCAGGTTGTATTTATTTTTCTTTCTGTTGTAATAATGTAAACTCTGTATTATTTGATTCATGTAATAAAGACTAGTGTTTTACATGATATTTCATCGACTGCGAGTGCTAGCTAATGATCTAGGGACTAGCATGTTAATTACATGGACTTAGGATCTTTATCGATTCAAGGTCACTACATATGGTATCAGAGCACATGTTTATTGTAGATCGTGACCTTATCCTTGGAAAAACCTTAGGAGTAATAATTTCTAAGTTATTTCAGAAAACTCTACCACTATTCATCACCTATCTAAAAAGTTATAAAAGTTTCATATCTCTTACCTTTCAAAAATTAATTGACCATTACCCACTTCATGAGGATATTTCACGAGACGAATTCTCTGAAGAATATTGATTAAATGCTTCACACAAGTTAGTGTTGGGAATATGCCCTAGAGGCAATCATGTTTGATTATATTCCCTAAAGTATTCATAAAGTGATAAAGTTGGCCTTGTATGAACATCAAATTTATATCATTGAATACGTGATTCAGTTGTGGAACTATATATTCATGATTGTTCATACTAGATTGTTCTTGGTCATTGATGTTGTGCGGGACACATAATTTAGACCAATGTGAAGTCGTTTGATGATACGGTTCCACTTGTCATGGGCATGGTGATGCTATTCCGACTTACACTGATTCGGCTAAAGAGTTTAGTGAGTCAGACCGACCCATAGTTGAGATGCAACAAGCATGTCGTCATTTGTAGTATCAAGCGATGGAATCCTTTGACTTGAGGTGATTGCATGATCCAAGTTGTGGATTACCAGCTTAGGTTCTATCAAACGATGTTCCGTAAATGGGCGGTTATAAAGGCAGAGTTCAGGTTGGTTCTGAATCAAGCTGTGTGACATGGATTACCAAGATCGGATTTACCCCCATAATGGAGAGATATTCTCTAGGCCCTCTAGTGTTATATGATTCGGAAGCCTGTCCATGCGCTACTAAGTTAAGTGTTAACTGAGGAGTCGGACTAAGTGTTAGTCCAATAAATCACATATCATAGAACAAGAAGAGAGCTAAGATATTAAAGAGATGGAAACTACCCGCCTATAGATTGGCAAGGTATATCGTGAGGCAAAGGAATTTGGACGAAAATCACATTGAGAAATGTTCGTCTTCTGACTTTACAACACTTGGGAGTTGGCACGTCTTGCTAGAGGCCGCTACCATCTATCGACTTGAGAACAAGTGTTCATGAGAGTGAGTTGGACTCAAAGCCATGCATGACGGGATACTTGGAGGTGTAGCTCATGTCGTGTCTAGATGTACGTGAACCTACAAGGTCACATACTTAAGGTAAGGAGCCCATTTGGATTAGATCCATATGGTAATTGAGATACAGCCTAAATGAGCATCAAGCATTGAGCCCAGCTATGATTGTATATAAGTGGAGTGACAAGGGATAGTCCCTGACCTAACTGTCACTTTCTCCACTCCCATTTCGGGCTAGACAGGATCTAGCAATCCTCTACCTGGAGCTCCTTCCTGTACGTGTGGATACCGGTAGAGGTGTGGCACGTGCGGTGCTGGAGACAAAGGAGCTCGTGGGAATCTGACGAAGGAGTTCGTGGGATCCGGAGGAGCCATTCTTTATATTGTTCGGCACTACTTCGACGCACTACATCAAGTTCCGCATCTGCGCATCTAGCAGTAATCTCGTGTCCTATGACCTGAGCTGGATCTTGGGAGTCTCGCGTAGGGTAAAAGTTTTGTTTATCTCTATGTAGCCCAACAGTCAGTACTAGAAGACCTCCACTGAAGATGTTCCAACGATTTTAGCTACAAGACAGAAGACTTTGAAGACAATTAAATAGTATGAATATTATGAAGAACGTGAAGACTATCAAAAGTACGAAGGCTTTTGAATACTTTGCACTAAAGATACAATGAAATATTATGAAGACTTTGAAGATCAGGAAGATTGAAGAGACCCACTAGGAACCAAACGTGGAAAGACCATGCTACGATTTTATGCGATGATTCGTGACCTGTCCTTTTTAATGGATTTATTTACAGTAGCAAATAAAACTTATTTTAGATAACAAAATTGTTTGTGTGGGGTATCTCCTTCCCTATCTTAAGCCTTGAAGATGAAAGAATTGATCCCAAGAGATAGTGATAAACCGAATAACTTCAATGGGGGTGCCAAGCTAAAATTCTACCAAGTGGATTAAGAGAAGAACAATTACACATGGTGGGGAATGCAAAATGACTTTGAAGACCAGAAACATGCAAGTGCCTCGCCTAGTTCTAGAATTAGGAAACACTCCCATACTAATTTCCTACGATATATCAAGACATAGTTTGTGTGAACTTGGTGTGATTTGATATTTTGTTTGGTTTTTACTTTTTCTATGTTGCGATGTGTGATGCATGCATAAGGGTAGAATATTCTCTAAGTCATTCTATCTATGTATTATATTTTGTCTAAACCATCAGATGCCGCCAAGATGTGCAAACGATGATCTCCCTCCAGAGATTGCACTACTTCTGAACACCCAGAATCAGTTGATCCAACTTCTCACTCAGAACATGTAGAACAACACCAACAACAACCCGCCCCAGCAGGATTGCTTGACTCGATTTTTTAGGTTGAACCCTCCAAATTTCTCAAGCTGCACCGAGCCAATAGTGGCAGATGACCGTCTCTGCACAATCAATAAGAAGCTGGACATCATTCAAGTTGTTTGAGTAGAAAGAGTGCGGTTTGCCGCACATCAACTTGAGGGACCTGTTGCTGAATGGTGGGATACTTATCAAATTACTCATCCTGATATAGATGCCATTCTGTGGAATCAGTTTGAAGTGGCCTTGCGCACTCATCATGTGACTGCTGGAGTTATGTCATTGAATAGATTATAGTTTAAAAAACTGGACCACTGATCGAATCGGTGAGACTGTCGGTTTAGGTTTTTACCGGCCGGACCGCCGGTTCATCGGTTCACTGTCTGGGTTTAAAAAAATTATAAGTAATATAATTTTACTTATAAATATTGTAATAAACAAATGACTACGTATGCAAAAATATTTTGTTTTTGCAACTTAGCATAATAATTCATACAATGACATAACAAAATAGTTAGGAGCTATGCAGCAACTTGCCAACTTTGACATGTAGTTGAGGAGCATACTAATTCACATACTGATATATAACACTCCTAGCCTAAAAGCAACGAGGCAGCAACATCCAAGTAGCTATATGCATTTTGCATGCAGCGAAAAGTTGTGATCAGCAAAGAACCATAGAGTTCTGCCGTTTGAATTTCAGCGATACTGTGAAATTATAGACAAAATGGATGTGTCTCAGCAGATTTCATCAACGAGTGGCAGCTCAGCTGGTAATGGGAATGTCCCATTCTGCGCTCGAGCTATGGTGTGAGTTCGAATCTCGACCGCCACACTTATATATTTCAAATATCCTCGTATATAATCGAACCAGTCGGACCGTAAACCCGATCTAGTGCGTATAGCTGGTGGTCGGACTGTGGTTTGCCCAGTTTAATCCGTCTCGCTGGTGCAGACGATCCAACTCTTACAAAACCGCCAGAGGATATGGTTCTGTTTTTTCCTTTAAAACTATGGAAAAGACATGAGTTTCATGAGTTACGTCAACTACACCGCTATGTTGCTCGGTATGGATATCTCTTCAACAAGTTGGCACGCTACGCACCTGATGATGTGTCCACTGATGCCAGGAGGCAGGAAGCAGGGGCGGATCCAAGGGGGGGCTAGCAGGGGTCAGACCCCCCCTAACTGGTTGCCCCCTCAACGATTTGTACTGCATACTAGTACTATTTAGCTGTATATATTAGTCCTTAATTTTAACTTGAGCCCAATTTAGTACTAATTTTTATACATGCTGAAGCCCGTATGACATATTTCCTTGAGCCATGGCATTCATTTACCTCGTGTCATCGACGTCTAAATTCGATCGATTAGCTGCAAACTTGCTAGGGAGGCGGCCAGCGGCGGCTTGATCGTTGCTCCTGGCCGTGAGCTTGCTCATGGTACGAGTAGGAGACCATCGAGGCCAGCTCAGAACTCCTACCGACTCCTACAGACTACCGTTGGAGCCATACATGATACTCCTGCCATTTCTAGACCACTCTATTGTTGAGTTAATTGATATTAGATTTTATATGATCTAGCGCCCAATTTCAAAGGTAAATATGTCCGCACCTTATCTCTGTGTGACGAGATGAAATATAACTAGATCAACAGTTTGCTGCTAACGGCTAGCGTTCTACTTTCTAGGTTAAAATCTATACACGAGGTGATTTTGTATAAGATAATATTTTGATTGACTTATTACTAGATTATACATAATTGTCAAAGATGTGCATATAATCAATACAATCAGCTCCCCTCCAACGCCAAAATTTTCAAAGTAAATTTAATTGCAAATAACGGCTTAAATATGTGTTTTGTGTTCAATTTGCCATTCTCCCGATATAAAAAGATGTGCATATGTCGTATATAAAAATTCTAAATTTCGAATAGATCAATTAATATGTGTGAAATGGTATAAAAAAAGTTTAAGTTTTAGATCACCACCCCTATGTCTAATTCCTGGCTCCGCCCCTAGCAGGAAGAGTTTATGAGAGAACTCAATGATGAGATATCAATCCATCTTATGGCTCTGTGATTCGATAACTACCAAGAACTCCTAGATAGGGCAATTATAGTGAATGCTAAACATAAGAGCATGGAAGAGCGTAAGAGGAAGTCTACATTACACAAGCATAACTCTGCTCCATACTAGAAGCAACGTACTTCCTCCCCACCACCCCACAAGCTCCACTCTGGTTCTGGTTTTTTCCGGTCGAACCGACGGTCCGATCCTCTTTTTAAAACTATGGAAGAGACGTGAGTTTCATGAGTTAGGTCAACTGCACCGCTCTGTTTCTGAGTATAGATATCTCTTCAACAAGTTGGCACGCTACACACCTGATGATGTGTCCACTGATGCCAGGAGGCAGGAAGAGTTCATGAGAGGACTCAATGATGAGATATCAATCCATCTTATGGCTCTGTGATTAGGTAACTACCAAGAACTCCTAGATAGGACAATTATAGTGAAAGCTAAACATGAGAGCATGGAAGATCGTAACAGGAAGTCTACATTACACAAGCATAACTCTGCTCCATACTAGAAGCAATGTACTTCCTCCCCACCTGCCCATAATCGCAATGGACACAAACATAATGGCCATAGGAACCGTAATAGCAATGAGGGAAATGGAAACGATGGTAATCACCAGAAGGATCTGAGTCAGGTGACATGCTACAAATGTGGAGAAAATGGGCATTATGCTACTGATTGTCCTCAGAAGCGGAAGAATGGGAATGTCAATGGAAATAGAAATGGCAATGACAACGGTAATGGTAATGGTAATGGAAATGGAAAGAAACCAAACCCTTTCGTCAAGGCTATGATGAATCATGTCTTCATGGATGAAGCTTACGAGTCATCACACCAAGGTAATTAATGATAGGCCTGAGATTTAAAAGCGGTCTCAGTCACGAGAATTCAACAAAGACAATCTTTTAAGGGTGGTAGCACCTAGGTGTAACCCGAACCTATTTCTTTCTAGACTTCTCGAATCTCGACGATGAGATTCCTTTTAAGGGTGGTAGTCTGTAACATCCCAAGATTTAAATATTGGGACTTCAAAAAAACTGCATTTTCATGTCATTCATGAGCATTGCGTTGCATCCCTGCAAAGTATTCCAATTCGAATTCGAAAATCCCTATCTCAAAATTCTATTTTATCTTTGTAGTGTTCCTTTAAGGAATTATGAAGGGATTTGTAAAACCAATATTTTAAACTAACTAAAATATTGCAAAAATGATCTGAAAATGATTCACTGATTTTTAGAAGAATTTAGTAATAAAAAGCACGTCACTTGGAGTTCTTTTGGAAAAGATATGAATGAAACACTATAAAGGAAATTGGAAAAGAAAGGGAAAATCTAATCAGCCTAACCTTAACGGGCTAGCCGGAGCCATCCCGCACCCTATCTACCGCAGCGCGCAGTAGCAAGCCAAGCGGACCGGCCCAAACCAAGCGTTGCAACCCACTCGGGATAGAACCTCTCTCCCTCTTTTTTCCCTCCTTCTGCTGTGGCTGATAGCTGGGCCCCGCCTAGGTCATCTTACTCGTCGAGCTAGAGACATCATCCAACATGCGTTCTCGATCCGAACGGAATTCCCTCGAAGCAAATTCATGCCCCCTCTCCACATTTCTTCCACCAATAAATACCCCCGACTTCTCTATCCGAAAGCCCCAAAACTACCCTAGCTAATTCGGCCTCAGACCACTGAAATTTCTCGTCAAAATTCGCGCCATCGCCTTAGAAGCTTCTAAAGGATTTAGAACTGGAGGTTCCCCAACCCCTTTCGTTCCCATCTTCCCCCTATTTTATCACTTTGTATTACCACATCACCGCATGCCTTTTTCTCGCCTATAGAGCACGAGAGCCACCATATGGAGCTGCCGTAGTTTTGCCAGAGACGAGATCGATCAGGCGCATGCTGATGCTGCTATGGGATGAAAAGGGAGACATAGAGGATACGATCATGTTCACGGAGTGCATCGGAGCACCATCATACACTTCACCAGGTCAACGTCGCCGTCCACACCAAGCCATCGTCGTCCTCTTAGTCATTGTCATTGAAGTTCCACTACCGCAGGTAACTCCTAGACTGCCCACCACCGTTTGATCGCAAACCTATGTTGTAGACTAGATGTGTTAGACAAAACAGTATCATCCTATAGGGCGATGACACGTTAGGGAGCCGCGCAGGGAGCCGCGCAGGGAGCCGCGCCAATTACCAGCTGGAGCTACGCCCGAGCCGAGGAGGAGTTGCACGTTCTAGCTCTCAGGTGGAGATCTAACATGCTAGAATAATCGTAGTAGATTTAAAATATGAAAAATGATGAATCTTACAAAATTTGTAGAAAAATAAATGCAACTCATATTTACCTGTTTCTTTTTTGCATTCGATTCATAATTTTGAGATCTGTTGTTAGTGTTGGAATAATATACTTTAGACACATAGATTATCCTCATGTTATGAACACATTTGATTTAATAAAAATTGTAATAATGTAAATCCAGTTGGTAAATGATAATTATGACATATTTAACCCACTTTCCTTGCGTTATATTGGTTTTGGTCGAATTAAAACCAATTTTGGCATTATACCATGTTGCATACATGAATATGTTAATCCTAGTATTTGTTTTTTGGTGTGCATGTTTTGATGGATCTATTTTTTTATTTCGTTAGATTGCTCGGAGTGTGTTGAGTAGTATTGTTGCTTAGAGTGTTGTTCGGATCAAGGCAAGTTACACTTTTGTTCATATCTTTGTCCTAGTTTTGTTACTATGCATGTGTTGTCTTCAAAATAGTAGTATGCATGTGTAGGATGTTTTTAGTCGAAGTACCTGCAAATATTTTACAAGTGCGATGCCATTTTGTAGTATGCCATGAGTAGTTGTATACTTAGGATTATTCCATACCTAGCAGGTTTTCGATGAATTTTTCTAAATACTATTCTTGTGCTATGCCATATATATAAATACTGTTGGGGTTCTCAAAGATAGAAAATATTCTAAGTATAGGATCTCTATTTATGAGTGCAAGTTTTTCTCCTAAAATATAATTCAAAATAAAACTAAGTTTTTCTTTGGAAGGAGTGGTATGTTGGGAACATATACAAGGGGAAAGTATCTTGGATTGGCTTTGCTTTTGCCTACAGACAAATATCTTAGATTGGCTCTGCTTGTGCCCTCCACTGCCTAGTGTCAGAGAAGTCTGTCATGTTCCACAAGTCAAAAGCTTCTAGTGCAACCACAATATATATAGGCTCTGTCTTGTCCTAGTAATTAGTGGAAAACCTTACCTAGGTACCACGGATTTTTGGCACGGGTGGATCCAGAAAAGGTAGAGGGGCTACTAAGGAAAATCTTCGCCATGGTCTTATATGTAAAAGTATTTGATCATGGATTGTGGATAAAGTGCACAAAGTCTCGAGAGTAAATAATCTGATCGATCAGCCGTGTTCATGGAAAAAGAATAACTTGATCATCTGAAGGATGGAGCCTCTAAAGGATTTTCTCTATCTTTTTCAAAGCAAAATGTTTGCAAACTTGACTTCATGAGTTACATCGTGAGGGCTATGTAGGCTCGGACTTAGTGGGATTTTGGGTGCATATGGTGTACTTGATGTGTTTGGTTGGGGATGGTAGCCTGGAGGATCTAGTGCAATCCACTCAACCATATTTACTTACTAAAAGTTTGTAAAGTAGGATAAACGATTTTATCTCTACTTATCTTTTACTTAGTAAAAATTGGTCTTAAGCAAATAAACCCCAAAGCCTTCTCTTAGCCTTGCATCTAGAGATAGGCCAAGTATTTTCCTTGGTGTAATTTGCCAATACATTCAAAGTATTGACCAACTCATTTGGCTGCACGTTTAATATGCAGAGTTTGAAGGTTGACGAAAGGTGTGTAAGATTCGTGGGTCTATACTCAACCAGCCTGTAGCCTTGATGGGACTCCAAGTTGTATGTTTTTCCTTCTGTTGGAATAAAGTAAACTTTGGATTATTTGATTCATGTAATAAATAATAGTGTTTTACATGATATTTTGTCAACGATGAGTGCTAGCTAATGATCCAGGGACTAGCATCTTTATTGATCCAAGGTCACTACATCTATATCATAACATTGTTTATGCAAATCTCTGTTTTCATCAAACACCAAAAAGGGGGAGATCGAAAGGGCATTTCCCTTCCTAAGTGGTTTTGATGTTTGATGATGACACGTGTAAGACTAATTGTTTGCTAAGTGCGTGATAGGCCTTCTATGTCGCAAGACGATTTGATGCCTCTCATAAAGGACAATAGCAAAGATGACATTTTTTCTAGGGTTTTCATATTGAGTCATACGAAAACCGTACTATCAAGAGGGGGTCCACTTTGGAAAGATTGGGTGGAATCATCTTTGCATATCTTCTGACTATCCTTCTTTCCCACAATGGTCGAGAGAGGTCGCGAAATCATTCCCCTATTTGCCGATGCTAGACTGTCTTTCTCAACCGGTAGTACCAAACTTTTGGTCCGGTAGTATCGCTCGGCACCAATAGTACCGCACAACGTTCCTGAACCTAGTAGTGAGTTGGGGCTCCTCCTCTAGAGGGTCCGATACCGCACCCCAATACTACTGTAGTCGTGGTAGTACAACTCCAGGATCCAGCACTACCGGTGTTGCGGTAGTATCTCTCCAGGATGCGGCACTGCCTGTGGTTGACTGGGCTAGCCCAGCTTCCCTGTCTTCCCCATAGTCTTGCCCAACTACTTAATCCGGTACTAGGCCGATGATACCTTTGATCCAGATTTACATATGCAGTATAGTAGCCTTTTTCCTAGTATACCTAGGTCTAATCGAACCTTGGAAAACAATGCTAAAAGGAAATTAATAAGGCATGTCTACAAGACTTGTTTATTCATTTTACCTTTATTTACCGGACCTTTCTAGTTTACTTTAGAATGTGGGTTGTTTAAATGGATAGAGATAGGCGAGGGTTGAATATTCACCTGTAGCTGCACATCATATAGGATAAAGATAGTAATACGCATATTCATGTGTAATGATTTAATAAATATAAAATTTGTGGGAAACACATCTTGATATACTAGAGCCCCTGTGAGTCACAGACATAGTAATAGTCTTTTAATCCAACCATTATAACCGCGAAGTACCGGGCTACACCAATTATTAAGTAAAAACACGGATCAAAGCCTTAAGAAGTGATGTTGCTTTTGTTCCCAAATAGATCGCTAAATGAAGAAGGTACCCGTTCAAAAAAAAAGAAGGTACCCTCCCTTTTTGTCACTGAGTTTACTATGATATCTCCGCTCACCAAGTATCTCACCTCAAGCCTTTGTCAATCTATGATATTTTGGGTACGTACCTACAAGTCCATAGATCGAGATAAGAGACAAAAGAACAACTATATAAATCTCTATTAAATCAATACACAATACTCCCATGGATTAGATGCACATAATCACTTCAAGGTTTCACCCCAACCCATAGCCCGTGAGGACTACTCACTCATAACAATAAGATTAAGGATAGAAAACATTATGCAAAATACTTAGATTGAAATCAGATATTTTTACAATGGTCACCAAATCACAAGGAGATCTCAAGTACAAGCTAATGTATATGGCTATGGAAAGGATGGAGGGTGGAGAGGATGAACTATAGCCGCTGGATCTCCTTTGGTGGTGTTGTGATGCAATCTGTGAATGGCGACCCTGTGCGCGACGGCTGGGACCTCGAAATATATAGTTGTCTTCATGAAAGTCATAGGGTTTGACGAGACGAAGCTAACGCCACATGGTACAGGCAGACTATACAGGCGGGACTTTCCCGTACCAGTTGTCATTAAAGCCCCTTTCGACTGTTTTTTACTCCAGGATTGCTTGTCCATGTAGACTTCCTCAAAATCTTTATTAATAGTTCCTGATTTCTCCTTAAAAGCATGATTTCCTACACAACACAGTTCAAAATAAGGGATTGCATATGTTTGCAATAATTAGTCATTAGTAGCAAAGCTAGAGAGATTATTAGTCAATTACTTGACTAAAAATGAAGTTTAAACGCGGATAAATATGGCTACTTTCACGGCCATCAGCCGTTAGTATCGACATGTCCGGTACTATGTCTACAGGTCTGGTAGTACCGACCATCGCAAGAGCATAATGGGAAGATTCCCCCCTTTGAGTATAAAAAATCCCTTCTTTCCCAATAGGAAGGCTGCCTCTTTTATCTCCCTCCTCTATTGTTCTTGAGGTGAATTTCCCTAGATCTTCCACCATAGTGCTCCAATATCCTTGATACTTTGGGATTTGGTGGAGGAGGTCTAGATCTAGGGTTTCATCAAAGAAAAGTTGATTCCCCCTTGATTTTCCTTGAGGATATTGTTACGCTTGGGTTCTTTGGAACCCTAGACAAAATAAGTCAGTATCGGAGCTCGGGCATTGGTTGTAAAGCTTCGGTATGATGTTGGGAGACTCCAAGTGTTGTGGAGGTATACTCAACAAGTTAATGGCTTTGGTCGCCGACTTCAAGGCCACTTCATAGTGGATCATGTGCTTACCTTATGGAGGGTGTGCTATAGGGTGAGGCCTTTTGTAGCGCTAGTGGTCTTAGTACCGCCCACCCCTCCAACAAAGATGTACTTACCCTCAAAAGGAAGGAACTTCTGGAAGACATCTTTGTGTCTACTACTTGGTTATTTCTATCCTTTACTCGCTATTATTGTTGTTGCATATCTAGAGAAATTACTTTGTGTCAAGCCTTAATTTGAAAAGAAGAAGAAATTTGAGTCTGTACTACCTAGTTGATGGCATCTATCCAAAATGATCAACATTTTTTAAGACGATCCTCTACCCTGTAGGTCAGAAAATCTTGGTCTTCTATGCAATAAGAGAGTTGTAGGAAGGATGTGGAGTGGCTATTTGGTGTTATCGAAGCTCATTTTTCTATTTTCTGATATCCTTCTCTTACATGGTCAAAATATCAAAGGTTAGAGGTAATGAATACATATGTGCTATCATGAGCAACATGATCGTGGAGAGTGAATATGATGCTGGTATAGTGTTTGAGGAGCATCATGAGATGTAGGGCCCTATGGCCGAGCCGCCTTAGGTACCGACCGAGTTTCTTGACTTTCTTTCATGCATCGGGAATTTTTTGACAAACTTTTTCATCATCAACTGCAAAATGATCTAAACGAGTACATGTCAGAAGGAAACCAAGCTGTTTGAGTCATGTTGATCAAGTAGAACTTCTCCAATTTGATTTTAATTTTAATTATTCTACGAATTATATGTTTTCTAATTTTATATTATTATTGAACCAACCTATATGTCTTAAAATTAAGCAATATGGTTGTATCATTTACATATAAATATTGTTGTATTGGTGTGAAAATAACCGAAAAATAGGGGTGGATGGTTGGGAGAATCTGCTGGGTAGCCACCCTGATAACATCGAACATGTGTTCGGGCTCCTCACTGGTGGTCATATATTGGGATTGTGGGACACCCTATTGGGGCTGCTGGTGGAGATGCTCTAAGAAATCTTCACCAACAAAATAAGGCAAAGATGGAATCATGCGTGCGAGGTGTCCTTGGGCAACCCATTAAGCATGGATTCAATAGGATAGACTTCTCTTGCCAATGCTCTTTGTCATAGCAATCCACCATCTGTAGTGTCAACTTCAAATGGCGACTGAGAAGGAAAATTTATGGCCTTCAGAACCTATATTTATGCCGACAACAATATTATCTTTATTGCTCCTATCAAGAAAGAGGTGCACTGTTTTACCACCATTCTTGGGGATTTCGGTCGCGTCAAGGGATGTGTGAGCAAACTCCCAAAAGCAATCTACTATCCCCTATCAGATGCTCGATTTTGATTCGAACTTAATGATATTATCCATAGCTTCCCCATTGTCCTCTCCCCATCCCCACAATTAGATATCTTGTGTATACCACTATCCATATTTCATCTTATAAGCCAGGGACTTTCACCCCCTTGAGGATAAGATATTTACAAAGCTCAGTCTATGGTAGGGTTGGTATTATACAGCAACAAGATGAAGCACTCTTGTGAAATCAGTTATTAGCTCCCTCGACATATTCACTTGACATCACTTAGAGTCTCAGATGGGATGCTAAATTCCGACACCAAGGCACGTTCGATGTTCTTAAGGGAAGGGAGGGGAAATTCTCCTTGAGTAAGTGCATAAGCAATTGGGAAGTGGTATGTAGAACAAAAATGCTTGGGTGCCTTGGTATCCTCAACACTCCAAATTTTGCAACAGTGCATAGGTTGTGTTGGACTTGGTTTGAATGGATATATCCACATAAGGCTTGAGTAGGGCTTGAAAATCCATGTGATACTGACGACTATATATCTTTTGTGCCACCACCACCATCACAATGGGTAATGGCACAAAGGCCGACTTTTGGCACTCTCCTTGGTTGAGGGGCCAACCACCCAAATATAGCACACCAAACATTTCCGCTATCTCCAAGGAAAAGAATTTGTCTGTTCAAAATAATCTTCGTGACAACGCCTCGATTAACCATATTGACATCTATAACATCCTATCCACGGATCATATTTCTCAATGTTGCAACCTTTGGCTGGAAATTTAACTCATCAAACTTAACCCTCACATGGAGGATTTTATTATTTGAAGCTAACATGAATGGTGAATATGTCTCCTCTATAGCTTACAAGATGCAATTCTTGGGCTCCACCCCATCTCACATGGGAACCACAGTTGGAAGGCTTGGGCTCCCCCAAAATGCCAGTTTTACTTGGCTCATAATCGAAAATAGGGTTAGAATAGTAGACCGGCTAGGCCAGCAAGGAAGGCTGAATTGTGGACTTTGTTCTATTTCCTAACAAGTTATGGAAGTGGTGACTCACCTCCTTTTTGGTTCCTCATTCTCCTTCTACATTTGCATTATAATTAAGGATTGTCTTGGTATTCACAATCTTGATCCCAGGGGATGGGCCTCACCGTCAAGTCACGTTGGAGAGAAATGGTTGAAATTACTACAATCACTGCAAATCCATGAGGTCTCGCCTTATGCTCGTTAGGAGATTTAAAATGAAAAAATGCCTGAGTCTTTTGCAATGTTTCCTCGCCTGTTTTATCATCATCGCAAGAATCAGAGAAGAAGGGGAGATGTGGAGCACCGCTCGGGCAAAAAAACGTGGGTCATATAATATATGGAGAGTAGGATTTTGTTCTTTGCCTCCATGTTGGGCCTTTTTAAATTTATGTAACAAACTATTTTTCTATGTTAATAAAAAGAGACAAATTGTTTGCCACTGTTTTAAAAAACATGTGTGTTGGCATGTAGCAATCCCTCGCTAGAGTCATTTTTTTTTGGAAAAGGGGCTTCCCCCAACTTCACTAAACCAAGCATAAGTTGGCTACATAATTTATTACACATGTTTTTGTACACTGGATAAAACATAGAATGTACAACAAGTACCAAGCATGAACAAAATAGAAAAATTACAGGCAACCGAACCAAATAACACATTTCAGTTCGTGCCTCTTCCTAATCTAAACAAGGCCCAAATGCAATCCTTCTTGAAAAAACTTATCCACTGCCGATTCTTCGCCATGTTGGTGCCCAGCCTTTATATCGAGTAAACAAATCACGAACCACCATCTTTAGAAATTTAGTGCTTTGCTGCAACACCTTTTGCGCTTTTGGTTTCTGCAATTCACCCCAATAGTCAATCCAATGAATATTCATCACAGGATCATGAGGCATTAAATTATCAAAACATGCTCTATTTTTGGTTTTCCACAAGGACCAAAAAATAGAAGCAAGACAAATTTTCACCGCCACCCTCCTAGTCCCCTAAATTTTGAGCACCCAATTGCCCAATTCAACAATTGTTCTAGTTAGCACCGGAGCACTAATTGCACACTAGAAAACAAACCATACAAATCTAGCAACAAGATAGTGAAAAAAATGATCAATGCTCTCACTGGAGGCACAAAAATCATTTTGTAGATTCAAAACACCCCCTCCATTTGAAACTATATTTTGTTAGAATTATGCTCCACATAACGAGCCATAATGAAAAAAATATATTTTGGTAGAAACTTTCAGACCCCAAAGTTTTACGAAAACTTTAACGAGAGGCTTGGTTTGCAAAGCATTCCGTTGTAAATTCCTTTTCTCCCGAATTCCAAACAACGTTATCATCCTAACTAATTTACATTGTGAATTATATCGAAAAGCTTGGACCACTCATCAACAAACTCCCCCCACAAACATCTTCTAAATACTAGACAAGCACCCCCTAGACTGCACTATATTGTCTACCATAATACTTTTATTAAAGGACAAATCAAACACTCTAGGCAATTTATTTTCTAGAGATTCCCCTTTATGCCCAATATCCTCCCAGAACCTTGTCATATTCCCTACAATCACAATTATGTCACATAAATTATAGAATAAATTGTTAATCTTTATTAACCTTTCTCAAAACTGAGATGTCCCTTGTTTCGTCTTACCGTGGGACAATATCTACTTTTTGAGATATTTTTATGCAATTTTTTTTGCCAAATCCCATCCTCAATTTCCAAGCACCAAACTGATATTCATCATATCCAAATTCGGCACCCCTAGCCGCCTAACCTTTAGGGGACAAATCGTTTCCCAATTCATTAAGTGACATCTCCTAATTTCTAATCATTCTTGCAACAACATCCTTACTCAAAACACATCAAATATTTTCCTGATCGTCACAGGTAATCTATAGAATGACATCATATAGAAGATTGCCGAACAAATATTCATAAGTATCACTCTTGGTCATATATCTAGCTATTTCTTGCCACAACCCCCAATTTTTTCCATCTTGTCTTCAGTGGACTACCAATGTATATCAAGAAGTTTTTCTTATCTATTGGAATCCCCAAGTACTTAAGAGGCACATTTTCAAATTTTGCAAATAAAAATCTCCTCATAAATACTAGGAACACCAACACAATCTTCTAAACAGTAAATCTTGCTCTTCAAAAAATTAATCTTTGAATGAATCTTCTTTTTTAGGTTGTCTATTTTAAATTCCTCAAAGATCTCTCAAATCTTCATCACATTTACAAATCATGGAGTTAATAATACCGATAATAAAAAATGGTTACAAGTTATCGGGATACTCATAGTTATCCGTTGAACCAATGAAATGTTCGATATTAAGGTTCGCGCTTGCGGCTCGCAGTATGCATGTGCATATGACGATGCAACGCCTACAGAAAACATGCTTACACTATGTACTACTAGTTGGCTTGTTGCTACTGCGTGCAACATCAGCGATATCTTATTGCTCCTGTGACACCCGTGATACCGAATCGCATGACTCATTTGAAGCTATCTAGTGGTACACTTACCGCAGACATTTGTTTTCAATCGTGTGTGTGTGTGTGTAAACTCAGGCATACATGCACGTACCTAGTTACTACAATGCGAGATAGGCACGTGCGGGGCGGACTGTGAGGAAACTACTCATAATAACACAAGCACAAATGGCACTGTACATGCGTACGTATTTGCATCGATCACTAATTCACTATGCCATGAGAATTGGTACATCACACTGCTGACACACATATACCTATGTACGTTACAGGAAACTGAAGTAGACAAAAAATGAAGCAGAGATATACAATAAGAGAACTATATATAACCTCGTGCAATTTGTTTATTCAGAATTGTAGGTATGAATTTCGAATTTCAAGATATTGAACTATGTGTTTTGGCTTTTAATTGAAGAACTTCAAGTTTTAAATGGTAAAACTTTTAATTTGCTAAATTCATAACATAAAACTTCATAAGATAAATTATATACAAATACGCACCGATGTTGAATTTCGATATACCGTAACACTCAACTTATTCTTTAAAATCGGTCTAAAGGTAAATAATATGACACGATAATGACTTCCAAGAGAAAATTCATGTACAATGTGAGTAGTGGAGACGACTAACATCTAATAGAAATATTGCACATATTTTTTAAAATAAAATAATAATAAGAACGTGTATCTCTTCAACTTCAAGACACTAGCTATATACAATGCCCCACACCATATATTATTTCCCGTTTTGCCCTCATAATATCTTTTCCTTTTTCTTATCCCCACCCACCCCAGTCCTTTATATAGCCCCTCCTCCCTCCCTCCCTCAATCTTCTATCCTGGAGTGACATGATAAAATCCCAGATTTCTCTACTTATCATGCAGTTCCCGTAGATGATCATTCGCTCGCTCATCGCACCAATGACATCTTCCACTGCATAGTCTCTGGATTGGATGTGTTGATCCGTGTCATGTCCTCTCGAATGAATATGTTGTGGGAGTCGTCATGTAGATCTTGAACAATCCTTCCCACCAAAGTAGAGATATATGTCAAGATTCATCATAGTACTAGTTTAGTCTAGATGGATCTTGTCCCATGGAAGCCGTAGATGTATCCTATCATCACATGGATCTTGACGTATTCGAACATTCTGGCCATTGAAAGGTAATATAGAACTAGATCTGGCATATTTATGGTTGGATCTAGATGCGTCCATACATATATGGCACATGACAGCTGTGATTTTTCAATATCATGCATATGACTGGATCTAGTCAGATCCAATCAGATCTTGGTGTTCTAGAGGCACAATGCGCCGATATCTCGAGAGATGTTGACATTGAATCTAGATACCCATGCATCACACATATTTCTTAACCACTAATAACACCTTTTTATTTGTTACGGGGCTCGCCATCCATGTGGATCTCTTGGTTATCATCATATATTTTTGGACCCATAAACGAAGGTGTAGCGAGAGGAACTCCACTCGATGGTCCGTGAGTAATCCCTCTTGCTTATCTCTTTTCATTCTTGTTTTTCGTGGTTTCTATATTTTGTGAGATCCTCTGTTTCGATGAAAGTATATTCTCCCTCCCCCACCTCGTTGCATTATTGCGGTAGGACCAATGGTAAACTCATGTCATATAGTTGTACATGATCTTAGCTTGGAACTTGGCGAGATATTTTATCATTTGCCACACTTTACTTCAGAGTTTTATTATTTGTCACATTGACCACCACATGTCAGTGACACATGGTGTGGGAAATAATAAAACTAAAAAGTACAGTGTGGCAAATTGTAAAATCCCCCGAACTTGGCTAGGCAAAATACACGGTTTCAATTATGGGATTTTTATTTGCAATATTCTTTTCCTTTTAGTTCTCTCACCTTTCCACTTAACTATTGTTTTTATATTTGCATCTCTGAATAGGTAAAAGTAGACAATATGCTGGGTTAGCCCAATGCTTGGCAAACCAATTTGGGCTACAGGCTAACAGTAGACTGTAGGTAAATGACTTCCGTTATTTTGTTGGCCCATTGAAATGCCCAAAGACCACGAGTCCAAGTCACAAATGGTCCAGGCTTACTTGATTTCAAAATTCCTTTAGTCGTCATTGAATGCATAGTATGCATTGCTAGCTCACACTTACCTTAAAAATTCTCAACAGTTCATGGTTTTACTGTCGTTAAATTTGTTTCCAATTTTCATAGAATTAATTGTCGTGCATTTAGTTATTTCCTCATGAAGAATATGAGTTCTAGCTTTGAGGGAAATTCCAACACGCGCTGGATTAATGGATTATTGCCTGTTCTGTCGTTTGAACGCACAAGAAATTACGTTCCCATTATTATCCTTATTAGAAAAGGAAATTCTTAATGTATTCCCCTTAACCAAATGAGCCTGGCTCGTTTCCTGTTCCGTTCGAACTTACGTTCCCATTATTGTAGTACTCGGTCGTATGGCATACACTGAGATTTACATATATACTCGGTAGCATACACTGAGATTTACATATATACTATGCACAGTACAACGTCAATTTGCTAGAAAGGAAGTGTAGGATCTTGGTAGAAAACACACACGACAGATGAGTTCCAAGTCTCTCCATGGTTCATTTTAGAGAAAGTTGCAATGGTTACACACGCTAATGCCAGCCATGCACGCAGTGGGCGCACAACCACAACGGTAACAAATGACTCAACTTAGGAAAGAAACATAATAAACTAAAAAAAGAAGATAAGCTGTTGCTACACCGGCGTGAACCGGCGCATGCTTCGCCGTCGCCATTGCCGTCGCGGCAGCGTCATAGTAAGGAGCAATCTACGGCGATGTCGACGTCCCCGGCCGCTCCTCGCAGCCAACCCACCACCTGTTTTCCGATTCAAATGGCCGACAGTTGGTTCAATTCGAACCCTCGCTGGACTCGTAGGCGCCGCCATGGGTGTCTTGCTGTGGCACAGCCGGCGGCGGCGAAGCTGGAGCCTCCACCACGGGGCCTGGTACCGCCGGATCCACGGCCGCCGGCGGAGCTTCTTCGGTTGCTGCACACGTACATAGAAGAGAGAACCTTAGCATGCATGCACGTCGATCTATGGTAAAAGAACACTACTGAATGCATGTCAAGCTGTACGTACGTAACAGAGAAGTCGTTATGGGGTGCATGCATGCTTACCTGGCTCTACAGCCTGCTCTGGCTCGACGGGCTGCTCAACGGAGGGATCTTGCTGTCGCCGGCGGGAAGGAGGGCGCCGCCTGCCTGTAGGCGGTGACGGTGGAGGTGAGGGCGATGGCGACGGCGACGGCGACGGCGTCAGGTTGTTTGTGGAACGAATCCTTGCCGAACGGTACGGAGTACGGCGGCTTGAACCTGCACCGGCGGCCGTCTCCGTGCGTCTGCGCTTCCGCGGCGGCGGCGACGGCGAAGGTGATGGCGAAGGCGACGGCGAAGGTGGAGGTGGAGGGCAGTTGCTGGCGTTCATTCTTGCCGCACGGTAGGGAAGGCGGCGGCTTGGAGCTGCAACCTCTTTCTTCGAGCGGACCATCCTAGCTAGGTTTTTGTTTTTGTTTTGAGCAAATCCTAGCTAGGTGAACAGCGTGCAAGGCTGCGAGTAGGTGAGTTTTTGACCTGTCGTCTACGCCCTACTTATACTGTTCACATTGGGCTTATTGACATGGGCTGTTTCCTACGATAGATACTAGCAAAAGCCCAAATTTAGTTTTTGACCTTTAGTTTCGTATTTTCTGTTTTGTTTATACTAGCAAAAGCCCAAATTTAGTGTGTGGCTGGTCAGGCTTAGTCATCTGTTGTATATTTATTAGATGTGAAACGGATTAGATTTATTTTGGATCTTCCCGCACAGGATTCTCCTGGTCTTCGCTCAAAAAAAAAATCTCCTGGTCTTAGGTGTATTTTCATATGCTAATTACACCTTAATTTGTATTACTTCAGAAATCAAACAACTATCTTTACAAGTAGTTCTAAGGGGGTCTCCACCGGGTCGACCCACCGCACGGGCGCTTCCGAATGCGTCCGCGCGGACGTGCATGGCGTGCGCAGCCTCCCAGCGGCACGACCCATCCGGATCGAGGCGTCCGACTCGACCCATCGGCGCACATAATTTACGTGACCGTTGGGTCGGCCCGGACATGGGCGGGTCGCGGGCGGGTCCTCCACCGCGCGCACTACTGCCCACCCGCCAGCGTCCGTAGCGAGTCAGAGACAACCGCGGCACCGATTCAGACACAATCGCGACAGCGATTCAGAGGCGCGGGCGGCAGACTGAACGGCGGCACCGAGTCAGACGCAGCTGTGGTAGCCTTCGCCATCAATGACGACGGGATGGGTTGTCGCCTGAGTTCCCGCGCCGGCATTGATGGCAAAGGCGCGAGAACCTACGCGTGCTCCCACTGATCGGGGCGACTTAAGCTGCCCCCTGCGACCGTCGGTGCCGCACACCTCTCCTCCTCTCGCCATCGCCATCGCCGAAGCCACTCAGCAAACTAGCCGCCACAGCCACCTCCACCACCACCACCGCCGCTAGCGATGAAGAAGCCGGGGTGGTTCAAGAAGTCGAAGAACGACCATGAAGTCGGTGGATCCGGCTCGAGCAGCCGGCGACCGGCATGCCGACCTTCCGTCGGGGGGTCCTGCCACCGCCTCCTCGGGTGCAGGACTTCGTCGGCGCCCTCGCCGCACGCCAGGAGGAGCAGGAGCTAGCCCACGACAGCCGCTACTTCCGCGTGGCGGAGTGCGAGCGACGGTGGAGGGAGGAGATAGGCATCGCCCACCATGATGTCTTCCTCCCCACGGGCTGGCACGTCAACCAGGCGCAGGTGTCGGTGCCACCCGCGCCGAAAGAGGGCAAGACGCTCGAGGAGGAGATTGCCTGCCGCATCCGCCAGCTCCCGCCGACCTTCCGCTACGACCACGCCTACCATAACACGACCTTCTGGAAGAAGTTCCTAGAGTGGGAGCACATGACGCGCCGCCTCAGTGTTGGAAATATGCCCTAAGACAAATAATAATAAGGATTATTATCATATTTCATAAGGTTTATTATTAAGTTTTATATCATGTTGTAACTGTATTGAAAGGAAATGTTAATACACGTGTGATATATAAACAACCAGGGGTTCTCGGTGAAACTCTAGTCACTGGTTCATTGGTCAACAGATGATCAAGGTTTCCTGATCATGTGACATTTATGCCAGTTGGAAATGGAGTCAACTCATTCGGAGAATGAGATGATGAACCAATACCCAACCTAAACATCGGACCCGATCATGTCACGAACTTCAAGTTACGATGATTAGAATAGACCTCGTAGACTATTCCTTAGACCGTGAGACTATATCAATCACTGTCTCCCGAGAGTGCTTAGATAGCATCAAACGTCACTTGGTAATACAGTGACAGTAAAGGTGTGTTCAGGTATTCGGAGGAACCGTAGAGGTAATATATGTCAAGAGCAGGATTTGTCCATCCGCGTGACGGAAAGATACTCTAGGGCCCACTCGGAGAAGTTATATCCAATTGCTGCTCAACATGTGATTTGATCACAGTGATATCACTTGTCGAAATGAGTCAAGTAGCATTGTTTGGTAACGAGATTGAACACGACATGGTGATGTCATTGATCAGATCTCGGGCAATGCAAGTATAGAGAGACAAAAGGAATAAGACATGACTGTCCCGGTTTAAACGACGAAAGATCTTCGTGGAATGCACAGGGGTCACATGGCCATCTAGGTCCCTCTGTCGATCATTGGTCCGGGAGTGTCCCGACCATGTATGGAGTGTTCCCGAATCGTGGGTATCACGCTTAAGGGCTTGATGATGCTTAGAGAGTGTTTACAGGACCGTTAGAATCACCGAAGAAGAGAAGAGAGAAAATTAGAAGGGTTTCGGTAAGTCCGGAGGATGTCCGGAGTGGAGGTGGAAGGTGTTCCATAACCACGGAGATTGAATAATATGTGAATGAATGTTAAAGATTGATTTAACCATTTATTCATAATTATTTAATAAAAGAGAAATCAATTAAAGGTCAAAAAGGCTTAATGGACCAATTCTGGAGGGAGAAGGGCCCATGAGGGAAAGGCAAGAGGAGAGAGGAGGCAAGGGGGTGGCCGGCTGGGCCAAGCCCCCTCCCCCCCCGCGCGGGGCCTGCTAGGTCTAGCCGATGGCGCCCCCCCTCTCCCCCTCCTTTAGTCCCACCCCGGGACTTTGAGGGAGGTAGTACCTCCCCTCCCCCTATATATAGTGGGGTATTTTGACCAGAAAATACACAACCAATATTCAATAAAGGTTTCCTCACTTTTGGGGAGACCTCCAATTGATATTCTCTCTCTCTCGTGACCATGGTCCCAAGTTCGGACAGCGCGAACGAGAGACATCTTCACCACGGAGCACCATCGCTTTGCGGGATTCGGATCCAGGAGCTCTACTTCTGCAACTGATGTTGGATCGGGGAAGCGGGAGTCATCGTCAGGCACCGGATGCATGTAACTCCCCGCGAGGTGTCACACTTGAGGCACTCAAGTCGTTGGAGCCACAGGAGCGCAAGGACTTCATCATGACCTTGAGGTCGGCTTCGGCTCGTCTATATCAACCACGCTCTCCTGAGCGTTGACAACGCTTTTGAGTCTTCAAGGGTAAGTTCGTGAAAAGCCCCTCCCGTTACTATATTACTAATAGATAGGTCCTGGCAGCATCAGGGGTTTAGGGGCGTAGGGTAAAATTTTATTGTTTTCATATGCGAACCCCCTACAGTGGTATCAGAGCTAGATCTATGCGTAGTATTGCTATTACAGGTAGAACACACGAGATGTAGCGTGTGGGTGTTGATCTTTCAGTTGTTACCCTCCCACGTGTACTTGTGTATACCGCAATAATGCTTGATGAAGCGGCCCCCAACCAACTTTACACATTCATTCACGAGACTGGTCCATGCTTGACATACGGCTTGTACTGTATAAAGTGGCTTTGGGGGTGTCTATCTTTCTCGCATTAGTTGGTATGCCATTTGCAATAGAGGGCCCCGAAAGGGGTATAATATGGACAACTGTTTGATCAGCGTTGTGGTGAAAGTTCATAGGTAAGAACGGTTCTTGTGCGAAAGCCCATTCAGCCACGTAAAACATGCAAAGATAAAGTAGAGGCATCTAACTTCGTTTTGTAGGGGGGCATTGCTTTGTGATATGGTTGTGGCAAAGGTAAAGTGATTACCTTATGTTGCGAAGTAGTAGTATATAGTCACAGAGGTGACAGACTACCACGCCGGAAAGACACCGATACCCTGGTGTCTATAGCGCCGGAACCCTGGTACCGGAATCGGGTGACGCCGGATGGAGATCACGACGTGAAGGACCATATCACATCGCATTTACATTCAATGTTATTTTTTGTATATCTTATTGTGTGCTAGTATTAGATACTCGACGGCAGCCTAATAAGATGATCCCTTTTAAAAATTACCAATGATTGTGTTCCCCCTTAGTGTGCACCACCAAGAAAGTTCTTCGGTATGAGGCAGTCCGTGATGATCGGGTGTCAGAAATATCTATGTTCACATAAAGTGGGTGTAAGCCATGTTGCATAGCGAATACACTAAGGTTGAGTTCGCGAGCCTAGCATGTACACACATGGCCTTGATACGTCCATTTTGCATCACTATTCTATATCATAATTTACTGTTATTCATTGATATATTTCATATTAAGAGATGATACTTATGTAATTTCATATGTTTTTGCATGGTTGACGACTTTTGGAGCATGGACCGCTGCAGTCAGGATTTTAATGGAAAAGGTGCTGTTTGGAGGCAAAATTCGCGAAGATCAGAAAATCCAGGAAAATATATGGAAAATCCTATTTTTCCAGAAGACGAAGGAAGCCAGAAGGAGGAGTGGAGATGGGCCACAGGAGGCCCACAGCACCCCCTGGCACGGGCCAGCCTAGGCCACGCCACCAGGTGGTGTGGCCGCCCTGGCCCACCTCTGGCTCTCCCCTCTGGCGTATATAATCCTCCCGAAACCCTAATACTCGAGGAGCGACCACAGAAAGATTCCGCTGCCTCTACAGGGTGGAAAACACCGAGAGAGAAAGATCTCTCCGGCAGACAGAATTCTGCCGGGGGAATTCCTTCCCGGAGAGGGGAGATCATCGCCATCAACATCACCATCAAGCTGGACTTCATCGGGATCATCATCATCATCATCACCACCATCATCACCATCAACACCCTCATCACCATCTCCATATTGCTGTAACAATTGGGTTGAATCTTGCATAGTTCTTAGGGGAAACTTTCTCGATGTTGATTACTCTTTGTAGTTGATGCTATTGAGTGAACCGTTGAATTATTGTTTATGTTCAGATTGTTATACATCATTATTCCATCTCTGATCATGATCCATATGATGTCTTGTGAGTAGTTCGTTTTGTTCTCGAGGACATGGGAGAAGTCATGTTGTTAGTAGTGGAATTGTGTTGAGAAAGATTCAATAGTTTGATATTTAAGTTGTGGTGTACTTCTTCTAGTGGTGTCATGTGAACATCGACTACATGACACTTCACCTATATGGGCCTAGGGGAATGCATTGTGTATTTGGCTACTAATCGTAGGGGTTGCCGGAGTGACAGAAACCTGAACCCCCGTTAGGAAACCATTGCACAAGGGACGTCAGGGTCTTAGAGTTTAAAGTTGTGGTTAGGTTTCTACCTTAATTACTTTCTTGTACTTACAGATGTTTGCAAGGGGTATAATCACAAGTAAATGTATTAGTCCTAGGAAGGTCGGTACATTAGCACAGGTTCACCCACACAACACTTAGCAAACTAAAGAAGATTAATCAACTCTATGAAGCGAAAGCACTTGACGGTATTCCCGTGTGTCCTCGAGAACGTTTGGTCATCTTAAGTAATACAACCGGCTTGTCCTTTGCTGAATAAAGGATTGGGCCACTTGCTGCATTTATTCCTATTGTCTTTTATTTACTCGTACTTTATTTTACTTGCTATATCAAAAACCCCTAAAAATCCGTTTGCTAAGTATTTGCAGAGAATTCCTGATCCATACCACTAACCAGCACCTTCTGCTCCTCGTTGGGTTCGACACTCTTACTTATCGAAAATACTGTGATACACCCCCTATACTTGTGGGTCATCAAGACTATTTTCTGGCGCCGTTGCCAGGGAGTGAAGCGCTATTGGAGAGTGGAACTGGTAAAGGAAACTTCTACTGTGAGTATTGTTTACTTCTGTTAGTTGCTTTATTTTCGTTATGGATAATTCGTTGAGTTTCTTATTTCGTAATGCTACTACCACTTCTAAGGTAGTAGATGAACCACCACCTACTGAGAATGATACTTTTAAAATACCTACGAGAATTATTGGTCGTGTTATGGATAACTACTATGTTGGGGATAGAACTGTCCATCCCGGTGATCATTTGCTCTTTATACACGAATTATGCGGGTTGTTCAAGTGTGCAGGTATTACTACAGATCAAGTTAAGAATAAGTTATTCTCATTATCACTAAAGGGAAGAGCTGAGGAATCGTATAAGCTGCTAAAGAATGGTCAAGCTCTTGAATGGGAGGAAATAGTACCTCTCTTTTATTCAAAGTTTTATCCTCCTAGTGAGACTCATAAAGATCGGAAACAAATATACAACTTTTGGCCTCTTGATGGAGAGAGTACAGCTCAAGCTTGAGGGAGATTGAAGTTACTAATGCTCAAATGTCCCATTCATGAGCTCCCCAACAATATTATTATCAATAACTTTTATGCAAGGCTCCCTCTTCAGGATAAAGATTTATGGGATGCTTCTTGTGCTGGATCATTCACTCGCATGGAAGAAGAAGCTAAATGGGATCTTCTGGACCGTACTCAAGATAATGCTGAAGCATGAGAGAATGACAAAGGAAGAAAGTCAGGTATAAATTATGATTATGAATGCATTGAATCTTTTATGGGAACTGATGACTTTCAAAATATAAAAAATGCTTATGGTCTAGATTCTCAAGCTATTGCTTCTTATTTTAAGGCTTTTGCTTCCTACATTGAAGTGCCTAAAAAGAAGTGGAATAAGTATCATGAACCTTATAAAGATATCGCTAAGAGTGTTCCTGCAAGAAATACTAAAGTTTATACTGCTAATCATGTTTTACCTGAACCTTATATTGAGAAAATCCCTTTCCCAGTTAAGATAAAGGAGCATTCTATGATAGCTAGTATGGTTAATGAAAGTACAAGTAAAGCTGTTGAACCTGATAAACAAATGGATGATGAACCTATAATAGCAAATGTGAAAGACTTTGTTACTAAATATGTAGAAGAGGGACACACTATCCTTTGTAAGGCTACCTCTATATTGTTTCACAAAGCAGTGTTATGAGAGCTAGTGTTCCTGTGTTTTCTGTTAGAATAAGTGATCATTGTTACGATGTCCCTTGTGATAGTTATATTGTTAAGTTTATGCATGATGCTGAAAGTTATTATGAGAGAGGGAAAAGTGCTCTAATGCATCTCAATAATATCAAGTTTCCCCGTTTTATGCTGAAAGTTTTTATGTTGCACTTGTTTTTCCTTCCTACGCTAGTAGCCTCTGGTTTCAACAACTTGTTTGTTTACAAAATTCCCTTGCATAGGAAGTGGGTTAGACTTAAACGTGTGTATTTTTGCTTCTTAATGCTCTCTTTCACTTCAATTCATATTCCTATGTGAGCATCTTTGAAATCATCATGCCCATCTTAATGGCTATAAAGAAAGAGCTTTTTGGGAGACAACCCAATTTGTTTTTGCTTTCAGTTTGTTTTTGTTTCTTTGAGTCTTGGAAGTTATTACTTCCATAATAACCGCTCCTTATCCTTTTTGTTTTGTTTTTCTGTCAAGGTCAACCTCTAATGAGAGAGAAGTAATATTTGGGGAAGTTGCTCTCCCGAAACAGATTTTTGTGCTTCACCGTAAAAATTCGTGAGAGATCTCTGTATGTAGGATTGAGCTGTAATTTTTTGTGCTTCTGTCACGGGTTGTTATTTAACTTTCGTTAATTTTGCACTTTTTGATTTGAGCAACAGAAGATTTTCGAAAAAATTGATCTTTACCTGCTGGTCTGTTTTGACAGATTTTGCCACTCTTGCATTTGCTTCTTTATTCGATTTCCTTTTTGAATTATTTTTGGGTCTTCGGAAGGAGTTGCTACAGTATCTTATGTTTTGATGGTTTTCAGTTGAAGTTTGACTCAAAAGGTTTTATCAGTTCACTTATACTAATGTTGCTAATAAGAACTGTGTGAAGTTTTGTGTGAAAGAAATTTCCAGGTAGTGGAGGTAGTGGTGTAGTAAGGAAGTGAAAGGTTTCATGACTCAAGAAATAAGTGTATGAAGATGAAGATATTGATGTTATTCAAGTGGTGACTCCGGAAAAATCTACTAGATACCAAATTCATAGACCTGTAGAGTCTGTTTTCAAATAGGTAACAGTTATGGTAAGAAAAGTTCCACGAAAATACTATCCAATTATATTTTTGCAGTTTTTAGCCAATAAGGAAAGTTTGAAACGAAAGAGGGACGAAAACGGAGCCAGGGTAGCTCACACCACCCTGTGGTGCGGGCCCACCCTTGGCCGTGCCACCAGGTGGTGTGGCCACTCCGGACTCCGTCTCCGACTCGTTTTCTCCCAGTTCCTTCCTTTTGTTGTGAAACTTTGTAATATATAATCCCCCGGATCCCCCGAGGTTCGTATATCGTGTTCTCATCGTGTTCTCATCGTGTTTTTGTTTCGATCTGTTTCTGCCGGGAACTATTCTTGAAAGTTTATAAGCACAATGGTGTCCACCAAGGATAAGGGGAAGGAGCTGATACATTGCAAATGTATCTATAATTTTTGATGTGCCATGCTTGGTTTTATCTACTTTCTTGTGTTTTGTTCCAACTTTGGAGTACTTTTCATATGATTTCTTGTACTAACCTATTAACAAGATGCCACAGTGCCAGTTGCCTGTTTTCTGCTGTTTTTGGTTCCAGGAAGTTAGAAAATGAATATTCCCAGAATTGGACGGGACAAAAGCCAAAGTTACTATTTTCCCGGAAGACTCACGGAGCCAGAAGGAGAGTCGGAGAGGGGCCACAGGGTGGCCACCCCCCCCAGGTGCGGGCAACCCTAGGCCACGCCAGGCATGTGGGCCCTGGCGCCACCGACCTTGTCTCCTTCGCCTAAGAGCCTCCGATACCAAAACCCTAAAGAGTCAATCAAAATCCACGAAAAGTTCCATGGCGCTGCCGCCACCAAGGGGAGAGGGGGGAGAAGTCTCTATTCCAAGACTCGCCGGATGGGAAGTGCCCCCAGAGCCATCTCCATCGATCTCCACCACCATCTCCATCGCCGTTGCTGATTCCCATGATGAGGAGGGAGTAGTTCTCTCTCGAGGCTAAGGGTTCTACCGGTAGCTATGTGTTCATCTCTCTCTCTATGCATGATCTTATTGAGATCATGAGCTTGTAATCTATAGATCTACCTTGCTACTCAAGTGCTTTAATAGATCTCTGCTCTCCCCATGTGTGTGAAAGTGACAGCGTGCACACCATGGTGGCACTTAGGATAGAGATTACAAATACTTGTTATGAGTTATATTTGGAGTTGGATATCTTTATGAAATTGTGGTGTTTGTTGGAACCATTTAGTGCTCAAGGTGACAGTGTGGGGTTTTCTATATGGGAAAGACTTACTTTGAGGTGTGCTATTATAGCCCTACCAACGTTTAGAGTGTCCAACCGGAGAGTAGTTCAGCGTAGTATCATGAAGATAATATATTTATATGAGTGTTCACTAGTGAAAGTATGATCCCTAGGCCTTGTTTCTAAGCATTGAAACACCGTTTGCTACTAGATCTGTTACATGTTTGCTTGCTTCCATCTTTATTTCAGTTTGCCTTTAGTCTTTTCCATGCCAGAAAGCTATTTTCTATCACCGTTACCACTTATAATTATCTATACCACTTGTATTTCACTATCTCTTCGCCGAACTAGTGCACCTATACACCTAACAAGTGTATTGGGTGTGTTGGGGACACAAGAGACTTTTTGTATCTTGATTGCAGGGTTGCTTGAGAGGGGATATCTTTGACCACTTCCTCCCTGAGTTTGATAAACCTTGGGTAATCCACTTAAGGGAAAACTTGTTGCTGTTCTACAAACCTCTGCACTTTGAGGCCCAACACCTGTCTACAAGAATAGAAGTGCGTAGACATCAGGAGCCTATGGAGGAGGATCTCCAAGACCCCGGGTAGGAGAAGGAGATCAAGAGTGAAGGTGAAGAGGATATAAAGCAAGGCCAACATCCGCACATTGGCACTATGATGACCCACAAGTATAGGGGGTGTATCGCAGTATTTTTGAGGGAAGTGAAACCCAATTTATTGATTCGACACAAGGGGAGCCAAAGAATATTTATCAGCCTTAACAACTTAGTTGTCAATTCAGCTGCACCTGGAAACAATCTTGCTCACAGGAGTTTATCAGTAGAAACAATTTTGTAGTAGGAATAGTAAAGTAACAGCAGTAGTAAAGCAAAGACAGTAGTAACAAAAGCAAGAAATGATGGGATTCGAAAGTGTAGGCATAGGGATGGATGGACGGGCGTTGCATGGACAAGACAATTCACATAGCAATCAAAACATAGGGCAATTGCAGATAAATAAGATAAAGCATCCAAGTACTAGATAATCCTAGGCATGTGTTCCATATATAGTCATACGTGCTCGCAATGAGAACTTGCACAACATCTTTTGTCCTGCCAAATTGCTTTGCGAGGCCTCTAGGGAACTATCGGCAATTAAGGTGCTCCTTTAATAGAGCAATCAAGCAAAGCATTAACACTGTGAACACATGTGATCCTCACATCAAAGCCATTCCCTCCGGTTATCCCGATTTCTGTCACTTCGGGGCCATAGGTTCCGGACAACAACGTGTGTATACAACTTGCAGATAAGACCAAAAACAATACTATCATAATGAATCAATAACATGTTCAGATCTGAAATCATGGCACTCGGGCCCTAGTGACAAGCATTAAGCACAACAAGTCGCAACAAAGTCATAAAGCACTAATAAAAGATACTAGGCACCATGCCCTAACAATCTGATGCCATTACATGAACGATCTCATCCAATCCCTACCATCCCCATAGCCTACAACGGGGGATTACTCACTCATAGATGGGGGAAACATGGATGGTCGATGGAGAAGCGATGGTGATGATGACGGTGATGATCTCCTCAATTCCCGCCCGGCAAGGTGCGGAACGAAGTTTACGTGCTTTCGTGGAATCTGGTGGTGGCGGCGGCGTGGAACTCCTTCTGGAAAAACGTCGAACCCCCCGAAGTTTTTAGGTCAGATGGCTTCTTATAGGCGAAGAGGGAGACCGAGAGGGTGCCTGGGGCCACCACACCATGCCTGCACTGCCCAGCCGTGCACAGGGGAGGTGTGGCCACCCCTCCTCCTCCCTCAGATCTCGCGCTCCTGGAGTCTTCTAGAAAAATAGGCACTTTGGCTTTTGTCCCGTCCAATTCCGAGAATATTCATTTTCTGACTTTCCTAGAACCAAAAATAGCAGAAACCAGGCAGCTGGCACTGTGGCTCTTGTTAATAGGTTAGTCCAAGAAATCATATGAAAAGTACTCCAAAGTGTGGACAAAACACAAGAAAGTGGATAAAACCAAGCATGGAGCATCAAAAATTATAGATACATTTGCAATGTATCAACATCCCCAAGCTTAACTCCTGCTCGTCCTCGAGTAGGTAAGTGATAAAAAGAAAGAATAATTTTTGAGGTGACATGCACCATCAAAGATTTGACCAAAGTATTTGTAAACATTCAAAGCTGGGATCATAGTACTTCAATCATAACATGAAAGACAAAGTTCTAGCAATAAGACAAAGAGACTATGATGCAACATGAAAAGGCACAAACAAAAGATTCATGAATAACAATGCCTTGCAAGACGTTTGTTTGTTTCACATAAAGAAAACATAGCATAGTGGCATTCAGCTTGTCCCTCATAGAGTAGCAAACATAAATGCATAGGACACCTTCAAGGTTTACAAGAGTGACTAGATACAAATAGTTTAAAACAAGCAATATCAAGGTATGCATTAATCAACAAGTCTTGGGACAATGCACATAGTGCTAAGAATGGCCACTATGCTCTCAAGAAAGTGCTCAAAGAATAAGTGGAGACTCAACAAGGAAATGAAAAGGTTTTGAATAGTTTGAAAGGCTTCCAAATGCTGAAAGTATGGTACTCATTAGCTTTGAGCTCTCATTGCCCCTATCATAAGCATCTTTAATGTGGTTAAGGTGAAAGTGAGGTCCAATCTGAGTTATATGCTTGACAGACTATAAACTGAAAATCCCAAGTCCCTGGAGTACGAGGGCCGCTCCTCATGCTACTCAACTTTAGTTACCGGTAAGTTCTTGTCATCGTAAGTATGTGCGTATCATAGAGAACCGCCAACGGGGTACCCCTTGCCCGATGATACGGAAGAATCCCCATATCAAAATGACAAGGCAAGCAGACAATGAGTATCTCAGCAATCTTCTTATTTACCATGGGAAAATGGTGCTTTTTTCTCTCTTTCCTCTTTTCATAAATCTCTTTTTTTTCTTTTTCTCAATAGCTATCTCTCTCTTTTTTTATAAGAAGAATGCTTCATAGATATCATTATGGTTACGCTACAGGTTTCCACCATGTCAGCATGGATTAGACCAGCGGCCCAGGCGTTTCGCTAACACACATACATAACTCCATGGACTTACAAGATCCCCTTTTATATTTCACACCGACAACATCCACAAACAAAAGAGCAAGGTATCAACTGGGTATATATTTACAAGTGTTGAAAGCGTTCCCCGTGACAGCACGGTTCTGCTAATCCCCATCCTATAATTAGCAAGCATATAACTTTCAGGAGAGTTCACAATGGTTCAGCTTTATTAAGTGCAGGAAATAAAGTGTGCCATCAAGTTCGTGAGAGATTTACTAACTAACTTTCTCATAACAAACAAACATTTTATTCGGAAGAAAACAGGGCATATTGAATATGCACGGAAGTAGCAAATGATGCTAATAGGTAGGTATGGTGGACACTTTGGCAATATTTAGTTTAAGGGAGTTGGAAACATGAGTAAAACACTCAGTGTAAGTGAAGGCTAGCAATAGTAAGGGAGCGACAAACGAGAGAGCAATAATGGCCATAATCATGCAGAGTGACAAAACATCATTGATCAAAGCATAAAGTGATACTACAAGTTGAAAACTAAAGTATCATAAAGGCTTATGGTGACTTGGGATAGTCATAACATGGTGTGAGCATGTGCCAAGTCAACCCAAATAAAGCATCAAAGGAGAATACCACTATACTATGCTTTAATATGCTAAAACAACGCATGATTCATCCAAGGCAAATTAAGCAATCTCAATTGTTTATAACAAGTCATGCTACAACAAAGAATACTAAGCATAAAGCCAAAACAATATCAAGCATGGCACGACAGAGCATAGGCCATAGTCAAAAACAAGCTCTCTTTACCACTTAAGCATGAACTTTCCTACTCTTTTCCAATCCAAACCCAACTATTTGAAAACCAACACATGAAAGAGGAGGTCCAACCAATTTATTTAGAAAACTAAACAAACAAAAGCAAATTAAAAACCAAAACAAAAAAGAAGACGCTCCAAGAACAACACAACTGTGCATGAAACAATAAAAATGAAGTGTTTGGAAGAAACCTGGGATTTTTATTGATGAAGAAGGGGATGCCTTGGGCATCCCCAAGCTTTGACGCTTGTACTTCTTGGATATTTCTTGGGGTGACATGCGTGGCTGTTGGGTCCGCAACATAGAAAACAAAAAATTTCCTACGGTGTGAACTACACGCCAAGATCTATCTACTAGGTACAAAGCAACGGGTGGACATACATCCAACGAGAACTTACCCTCGTAGACAACAAGCTTTGTTAACGAGTAGGAACTCGTTGTTGATGTAGTCGTACACTTGCCGATCTCAAGATCATGATGAAGTCCAGCAGGTCCGGCTCCAAAGACGTCCATCGATCCAGCTCCAAAGAAGACCAAGTCCAAGATCACAGCAGCGGTGCATCCGTGATCGCACACACGTACGGTACCCCGACAACCTCCGTCCCTCGCTCTAGAAAAGCAGCGGAAGCAGCAACTCCTTTCCAAATAAAGCCACCGGGAACATGTATCTCGCTAATCCGAGACCATGGGGGAATAATACTAGAGGGGGAGAGAGATCCTTCACAAGGAGGTGTGAGTGAGAAGTGAGGAGGGGGTGGCCTTTTATAGGAGGAGGGGGTGCCCCTCCTTCATGGCCGGCACATGGAGGGGGTGATCCTTCACCTCCTCCATTCATGTGGTGGTAACCCCTCCACATTAAAATGCCCCTTCACATTCTCTTTTAAAGTCTCCACTTTAAATGCATTAAATTTCTCCAAATATAATGCTCTCTTTTTTAATAAAACTATTTTATTATTTTTATTCAGAATTTTGTTAATTACTTTAATTAACAAACATTCACATAAAACCCCCTGCAACATTTCAATATTACATGCAGAACCAATTTCAGCAATTTAACCCGAAACAGTTTTGGTGTCTATTGAAATAATTCCAGCGCTTTCTTAAATCTTTATCTGAAACATATTTGCTCCAAATGGTGTCGGTATCCCTTAAGTGTGTCACCCTACGGTTCGCGAATAATGCCGACATGATCGAGACCCCTCTCAGATCAATAATCAGAAGCGGGACCTGGAGATCCATACTGACTCCTACACATTCAACGATGACTTCTGTGATCGTGAGAACCTTTAACGCTAGTAACTAAATCCCTTTGTCCCGCGATATATTACATGTCCGAGATTCTATCATCGGTATCTCCATATCTAGTTTGATCTCGTTACCGACATGCACTCTTTTCTCGTTCCCGTGATATAACATTCTAGTGATCACATCACTTGCTTGCAAGCTATTTCAATGTGATATCACCGAGAGCGCCCAGAGTATATCTATCCGTCATCGGGATGGACAAATCCCACTCTTGATCCATGAGCCTCAACATAACACCTTCGTAGCACTGAACCCACCTTTATAGTCACCCTGTTACGGTGTGACGTTTGATGTTATCAAGATACTCTTCCGGTGTTAGCAATTAACATGATCTCATGGTCTAAGGATAAATATTACTTCGTATGATATTATAGCAATATAAACATAATGACTTTGATCGTAATGCTATACTTCGGATGAATGTTCATCACATCATTCCACCAATGGTGTGACCTTGTTATTAACAACATCCAATGTCCATGATCAGGAAACCTTGATCATCTTGTTAATCAACAAGCTAGTCTATAAGAGAGGCATAACTAGGAACCCTTTTTGTTTATTAAACACACATGTATTGATGTTTCCGATCAATACAATTCTAGCATGTAAAATAAACATTTATCATAAACATGGAATAAGATAGTAACCACTTTATTATTGCCTCTCGGGCATATTCCCTTCAGTCTCCCACTTGCACTAGAGTCAATAATCTAGTTTGAAAAACTTTGCGTATTGAACACCTATGGCTTTCTGGTGTTGCATATATGCTATTGCTAGTGGTTAACATAATCTCTGGTTCTGACAGTTTTAGGTCCGTGTGTATTTGCACGTCTCTGCGTCTCTACGCATCACTCATTCTCAAATGAGATGGCATTGTATAAATTTGGTCCTTTGGTGAGACCTTTAGTTCGTTCGGCTCAAAATATGTTGATATTATTGTCACACAATATATCTTCATAGTATTACCCCACTTTGAACCACACCTAGTTTGATAACAAACTACTTAACACAAATGCCCTCCTTTGCTGCTACTATAGCAGTCATATACTTAGCCTTTTGTTGTAGTATCTGTCACAATGTCTCAACTTTGGAACTCATCCAAATCCATAATGGAACATCCTTTCCATTACATTGTGCCACCCATAGTCTAAATTGAGATAAATTTAATTTGTATCTTGTGACAAAATTAGTATCAATGTAACACTTTACAATGAACTACCTTTAACTATTTGTCACTTATACATGATATATTCTTAGTTCTTCCAAAGCTCATAAGAATATCTTTACTATTGTCCAATGATCATCTTATGAATCATTCTGGTATATGCTCATAACATTTAGAGCATAGGACATTATGGATATATACATATCATGGTATAATCGATCAAAATCTTCATGTGATTTTACTCACCAAGTGTTGAAACACTTGAATTTTGATACAATCCTTTCCATGCAGCAAGAACCTTTCTTGTTGTTTCCATATTGAACCCTTTCAATATCTCATATATGTATGTCTGGCACAACCATATTAGCACCTTAATCTATCCATATAGATATTGATGCCTAATATTCTGGGTTTGCCCAAGTCTTTCATCGAAATCTTATTTTAATGAAATTCTTAACTTGTGTCAATACGAGATACATCATTTCCAATCAACAATATGTCCTCTACATAATGTATTAGAAATATGTCTCAGTGCTCCCACTTAATTTCTTGCAAATGCAAGCATCTTCATCATCTCCGATGAATTTAAACTCTTTTAACAGTTTCATCATGGTGAAGATTCCAACTCCGCTATGCTTACTTCAACTATTGAAGTTTACATGCCCTTTTAGCACCCTTTGAATTAACAAAACCCTTCGGACCATGTCATGTACATGTCCTAGGTTACCGTTCTATTAGAAGAACCTTGTTTTGTTTATTCAACTATCATATATCAAATTATATGTAGTGGTTGCTACATTAATCCGTCAAGACTATATATCGCTATGAAAGATCAAATCTTGTCATAGTCAACTCCTTGAACATTGTCGTAAACTTCTTTCCGACATGTCGACTATTTCATAGATGTTAAACATCCATGTCTTATTTCTTTATAGATCCAAACACGACCGATAGGCTTCACGCCTTTCCGGAGGGTCTTCCAAGTTTAGAAACTTGATTTCTCGTGTATGGATACTATCACGGATTCTATGACTTCTAGTCATTTTATGGAGTTAGGGCCCATCATCGCTTCTTTGCATGTAGTCGGTTCATCATTGTCAAAACAATAACAACTTTCTTATCAAATCTTACTATTTGATTCTTACCGACCCACACGATTCTATAGGAACTCTAATCTCTGAGATCACACCTTTTGTAATCACGAGAGCCATGAGCATTATGGCCACCACCGGGACACTTTCCGGCGCTGCGCTACTTAGCACATACATTTAAGGTTCAACAACCTTATCAAAGTTCTACTGTCCTCCCACTTAACTTTTCACGAAAAATTCCTTCTCAAGAAACTTGACGTTCCAAGTAACAAACTCTTTTGTCCTCGGTGTTATGGAGAAATTCCCAACAAATTCTTTGGGATAACCTACAAAGACGTGCTTATCCGAATTTGGTTGTAAACATTTTACTTATGCGTAGCATACCAAAATTTAAGAAAAGACAATTTGGGTTTTATCCCAAACCATAACTCATATGGTGTCATTTCAATGGATCATGATGGTGCTCTTTTCAGTGTAAAAGTGGTAGTCTGTAAAGCTTCAATCCTTAAAACATAATGGCACTTTTATAAATGACACCCTTGATCTTACCATGTCAAACATGGTTTAATTTTATCTCTCGAATATGCCATACTCCTATGGTTTATCGGGAAACACAAATCATGGAACAATTCCTCAAGTCTTAGGTGTTTTTGCTAAACATGTAACTCAAATATCTTCCTTTATGATCGAATCATAAACTCTTTATTTTCTTGTTACAATGATTTTCCACTTCATCTTGAAAGTCTTTGAACAATTTTCAAATGTTTCGTACTTCTCCCTTATTAAGTAAATATACAGATATATTCACTCAAATTTTCGAAGAAAGCATATGAAGCAAAAAGATCCATCGCATATGGCTACACATAATGGACTATGCACATCAGCATGCACAATTTCCAATAAGCTAGTCATCCGTTCCTCTCTGGCCTATGGACGGAGTTTCAATTATCTCGAGGAAAGTCTCACATGCGTCAATTGATCAAAATCAAAGACTCCAAAAATCCATCAACATGGAGTTTCTTCATGTTTTCTTTCAAATATAATTTAAACAGCGATGTCACTTCATAAGTGATCTTTCAATCATTTGTCTTGCGACATTTTAGCAATAGTGTTTATGGATGTGATTTCTCCCACTAGACTTGTAAAAGTTCATCCATCCTTTATGGAATACGGTAATTATTTGAACAACCATTGTTCTCGTAATACCGGAACAAAATAACAATTATTAAAACAAATCTTGAAGGCTAGGTTTGATGACAACGAAAAACACAATAACACTTTATTTGTTTTTGATGATCATCATCACTTATTCTCTTGCTAGTTACTTAGGCCATTGCAATTCATGAATTGTGTTGTACTGTATGACACTTCATACCAACCAATTCGGTATCCAATACCGGTATCCAATACCTAAGAACCACATTATTTAACAAGCAAGGAATATAGCCATAACATGTATATCTTCTATATACCTAAGTTGGACATCTCCAACCTTTTATTTTCTGCCAAATATTTTATAGATTCTCTTTCAGCAATTCCTTTTTTTTTAAAGAATCTATCAACATCAATAGTGGTGTCATCAACATGACACATGGTACAAAGCGTATATAGTCAAATACTAATACCTTTGGACTTGCACTTTGAAGTGGATCACCATCATCAAATGTTTGGTGTTCTTTCAAAAATCCATTCTTTAGTAATCTATTAGTGTAGTAAACATTTTACTTACATCTTCTATTCATCCTTATCATGACAACTTTCATGATCAAGCTACTATAGCCTATAAGGAAGAATCGCGAGTATAATATCAGTTCCCAAAACCTTTTTGGTAGATTCGGATGCCTAGCATCTCCATCCTTCACAAATTCTCATACAATATGAGAACATGTATTTTGCTAAATTATACTCTATCATAATGCAACCAAAAACATTGTTTCAGATATCACAATATCTTTCACACATGATGGTTTCTGAAACAATTTCCAGCTCCAATATAATCTTGATATTAAAACAACTTTTTGAATATCAATAATCATGGAGGCAAACATGATACTTTAGATACTAACATTGGAATTCTTACTCTTGATTTAATACTACTTATTAAACTTCATGGAGTAAATAGAGTTTGCTGAAAGTTTGCAATAGGACTTATAAACTTTAAATTGACATTCAAAACAATACGATACCAGTTCGTAAAGTAAATATCCAGAATTCTATAGTTCTATTATCTCAAATAAAAACTAAGCATAAGGTAGAAAACGAATGCCAATGACTACAACAAACTATGCAAATTCACTTTGATTTAATTTATGACAAATTTGGTTCGACTAATCCAAATTAGAAATGAACTCCCACTCAAAAACGACATCCCTCGTGCCTTTTTGGTGATTACATGAACCAAATCCACTACACCAAGTCCGATCATCACGTGAGTTGATGTAGCTTCAAAGGCGAGCATCTATATGGGCATCATATCAACTATATGACTCATGCTTAACCTTTCGGTCCGTGTTCCAAGGCCATGTCTGTACATGCTAGGCTCGCCAAGTAAGAACCTTAGTACTCGCATGTGTAAAACTGTCTTACACTCGTTTGTATGAAAGCGTAGAGTCGAGTACACCCGATCATCATGTGATGTCTCGAAATACGATCCACAAAATGGTGCATACTTAAGGAAGAACACATTTTTATCTTGATATCTAAAAGAGGGATCATCTTACAATGCTACAGAAAGCGCCAAACTAGCAGTATAAGATGCTAACATCTAATGTGTAAAGTGAGATGATATGGTCCATGCATTTGATCTCTATCACTTGCATCGTGGTATGATCTCTATCATTCCTTTGTGTGTAAGGCCAAGGTCTATGGAACTTACACGTTGAGTGTGTTGTAAGAGTATCTATCATACATCTACTTACAACAATACCATGTCAATACACTAGCCCAACAACGATATAAACTAGACGCCTCTAATTTATCAATTGCAAGTTTTACTTGGCTTAGGGCTTTCGGAGATAGAACCGTTCTTACGTATGAACATGAACCACAACGAGGATAACTAAGTTATTAGCAAATCGTTGTAAATCAGATATTGACTATAGTAGGAGAGACAGACACCCGCCAGCCACTTATGCAAAACAAGTTGCATGTCAGTCGTGGAACCGGTCTCATGTACGATGACATGTAAGGTTGGTCCGGGCCGCTTCATCCCACTATGCCACCAATATCCAAAATACATAGAAGATGCAATAACATGATCATCATCGCCCACATATCAACATATGTGTACTACCCATGCTAAGCACCTACGCATAGATCAGGCTCGATACCCTTTGTTGGGTCCGCAGCATAGAAAACAAAAAATTTCCTACGGTGTGAACTACACGCCAAGATCTATCTACTAGGTACAAAGCAACGGGTGGACATACATCCAACAAGAACTTACCCTCGTAGACAATGAGCTTTGTTAACGAGTAGGAACTCGTGGTTGATGTAGTTGTACACTTGCCGATCTCAAGATCGTGATGAAGTCCAGCAGGTCCGGCTCCAGCACGTCCATCAGATCCAGCTCCAGCAGCACCAAGTCCAGCACCGCAAAGCAGCGGTGCATCCGTGATCGTACACACGTCCGGTATCCCGATAACCTCCGTCCCTCCCTCTAGCAAAGCAGCGGAAGCAGCAACTCCTTTCCAGATAAAGCCACCGGGAACATGTATCTCGCTAATCTGAGACCATGGGAGAATAATACTAGAGGGGGAGAGAGATCCTTCACAAGGAGGTGTGAGTGAGAAGTGAGGAGGGGGTTCCCCTCCTTCATGGCCGGTGCATGGAGGGGGTGACCCTTCACCTCCTCCATTCATGTGGTGGTAACCCCTCCACATTAAAATGCCCCTTCACATTCTCTTTTAAAGTCTCCACTTTAAATGCATTAAATTTCTCCAAATTTAATGCTCTCTCATTTAATAAAACTCTTTTATTATTTTTATTCAGAATTTTGTTAATTACTTTAATTAACAAACATTCACATAAAACCCCCCGCAACATTTCAATATTACATGCAGAACCAATTTCAGCAATTTAACCCGAAAAAGTTTCGGTGTCTATTGAAATAATTCCAGCGCTTTCTTAAATCTTTATCTGAAACATATTTTCTCCAAATGGTGTCGGTATCCCTTAAGTGTGTCACCCTACGGTTCGTGAATAATGCAGACATGATCGAGACCCCTCTCAGATCAATAATCAGAAGTGGGACCTGGAGATCCATACTGACTCCTACACATTCAACGATGACTTCTGTGATCATGAGAACCTTTAACGCTAGTAACGAAATCCCTTTGTCCCGCGATATATTACATGTCCGAGATTCGATCATCGGTATCTCCATACCTAGTTTGATCTCGTTACCGACATGCACTCTTTTCGTTCCGTGATATAACATTCTAGTGATCACATCACTTGCTTTCAAGCTATTTCAATGTGATATCACCGAGAGGGCCAGTATATCTATCCGTCATCGGGATGGACAAATCCACTCTTGATCCATGAGCCTCAACATAACACCTTCAGAGTAATGAACCCACCTTTATAGTCACCCTGTTACGGTGTGACGTTTGATGTTATCAAGATACTCTTCCGGTGTTAGCAATTAACATGATCTCATGGTCTAAGGATAAAGATTACTTCGTATGATATTATAGCAATATAAACATAATAACTTTGATCGTGATGCTATACTTCGGATGAATGTTCATCACATCATTCCACCAATGGTGTGACCTTGTTATTAACAACATCCAATGTCCATGATCAGGAAACCTTGATCATCTTGTTAATCAACAAGCTAGTCTATAAGAGAGGCATAACTAGGAACCCTTTTTGTTTATTAAACACACATGTATTGATGTTTCCGATCAATACAATTCTAGCATGTAAAATAAACATTTATCATAAACATGGAATAAGATAATAACCACTTTATTATTTCCTCTCGGGCATATTCCATTCAGTGGCATCCCCAAGCTTGAGCTTTAGTCCATCCTTCATCTCATTACTCATTCCTTCCATACACCTGGAATTTTTCCTTCATACAAAACTTCACACAATCTTCATTAGCAACATTAGTGCATTCAAGATAATAAGTCTTTAGGTTCAGTTCTAACACCAATAAACTTCCATTAAAACACTAGATACTGTAGCACTTCCCTCAAAAAGCTCAATTCCCCAAAAGAACTCAAAAAGGAACCAACAAGAAGCAAATGCAGAAAATGGCAGAAATCTGTCAAAACAGACCAGCAGGTAAAGACGAATTTTTTCGAAGACCTTGTGTTGCTCATATCAAAAAGTGTTGAACTAACAAAAGTTAGATAACAACCTGGGGAAGAAGCACAAAAATTCACGCCTCAAAAATAAGTTCAGAGATTTTACACGAATTTTTACGGTGAAGCACATAAATCTGTTTCGGGACAGCAACTTTCCCAATCATTACTTCTCTCTCATTAGAGGTTACTCTTGGCACAAAAAGCAAATAAAAAGGATAAGGAGCGGTTATTACCAAAGTAATAACTTCCAAGACTCATCTAAAACTTTGGGGTTATCTCCCAATAAGTACTTTTCTTTAACGCCTTTAAGTTAGGCATGAGCAAAAACTAAAATGGATAGAATAGAAGTAAGCGGAGATAATCATGGTGAAAACATTGTTTTGTTCAATGAAATCCTTTTGTTAACAAGGTTGATCAGGTCTTGTTACCAAAACAATTTCATATGAGACAAAACTTTGTATTCCACTAATGATTATGTTACCTCAACCTTGATAGCAATGGTCCCAATCATAATAGTTTCAAATTTTTCTCTTGGTATGGGACAATATATTTCTCCAACTTGAATGCCCTCAACATGTTCAATTGTATTCAAACCATAAGTCGTTTCAATCTTCTTGGGGAAATAGATAGTATGTTCCTTGTCATTGACATTGAAGGTCACCTTTCCTTGATTACAATTAATAACAGCTCTTGCAGTATTTAAGAAAAGGTCTCCCAAGAATAATAGACATATTATCATCTTCAGGCATAAAAGTTTGAGAGGATGCTCTCATAAGAAATATGAGTTGAAGTAAAAGAGAGCATCAAGAAGCAAATTCAAAACACATTTAAGTCTAACCCATTTCCTATGCATAGGAATCATGTATGCAAATAAATTCGCAAAGAACAAAGTGACAGGCATAGGAAGGTAAAACAAGAGTAACTTCAAAACTTTCAGCACATAGAGAGGTGTTTCAATGCCATGAAAACTTCTACAACCATATTTTCCTCTCTCATAATAATTTTCAGTAGCCTCATGAATAAACTCAACAATATAACTATCACATAAAGCATGCTCTTCATGATCTACAAGCACTAGAGCTTTATTATAAACATTTTCAAAAGAAACCTCGGGAACATAACATTCATCCTCCTTTAGTAAGAATGGAGGATAATCAAATAATGTAAGGGATAAAGAGTTACTCTCATTAGAAGGTAGGCATGGGTAGTTAATCCATTCTTCCTCCTTTTGTTCATCACTATCCTCCTCTTTTTCATCTAATGAGATTTCAAGTTCATCAATTTCTTCTTCCATAGGATCCTGCAAGGCATTAGTCTCTTCCATTTGTGGAAAGCATCTATTAAAATATTCAAGAATATAGCCATTTTCATCCTTGTAATTAAAAAAAGAAAAATTTAAGTATACCATAAACCTCATATTTGTAAGGTGAATCATCAATACTTTCAAGCAAACTAGCAAGCTCAAAAGCACCCTTCCAAGCAATAAATTCTTCAATTTGTTCCACATCATAAATGTCATAAATTCCTTTAGCATAGGAAGATATGGTATCATTATCATTATACTCACATTGAAAAGGGAGGTGTTTATACCTCTTTCTGCAACAAGACTCATCACAGCAATAAGTAACATTATAAGTATAGCACACGTTTCTAGCAATGGTATACAATCTATCAATTTGTTCCCATAAGTGTTTCCCTTTTTGTGACAAGCAGTGTTCCTTATAATAATATTTTTGATCTTCCGTGAACCCACCTTGCCAATAAGCTTCAGTTTCAAAGAAACCAACCATTGATAACAAGCATGATAAGGCAAGACAATAACAGACCAACGAGAATAACAACTAGAGAAGGAACTACTTTTTTTTGTATTTTTGATAAAGAAACAAGCAAACAAGGAGAAAATAAACTTGGCTTGAACAATAGTGATCCAAGTGAACGTGATAAATAAAGCTATGCTCCCCGGCAACGGCGCCAGAAAATAGTCTTGATGACCCACAAGTATAGGGGGTGTATCGCAGTATTTCCGAGGAAAGTGAAACCCAATTTATTGATTCGACACAAGGGGAGCCAAAGAATATTTATCAGCCTTAACAACTGAGTTGTCAATTCAGCTGCACCTGGAAACAATCTTGCTCACAACAGTTTATCAGTAGCAACAGTTTTGTAGTAGGAATAGTAAAGTAACAGCAGTAGTAAAGCAAAGACAGTAGTAACAAAAGCAGTAAACAGTGGGATTCGAGTGCAGTAGGCATAGGGATGGATGGACGGGTGTTGCATGGACAAGACAATTCACATAGCAATCAGAACATAGGGCAATTGCAGATAAATAAGATAAAGCATCCAAGTACTAGATAATCCTAGGCATATGTTCCATATATAGTCATACGTGCTCGCAATGAGAACTTGCACAACATCTTTTGTCTTGCCAGCCCGTTTGCAGCGGGGCCTATAGGGAACTACTGGCAATTAAGGTGCTCCTTTTAATAGAGCACCGGAGCAAAGCATTAACACTCCGTGAACACATGTGATCCTCACATCAAAGCCATTCCCTTCCGGTTATCCCGATTACATCGCCGAGGCCATAGGTTTCGGACAACAACGTGTGTATACAACTTGCAGATAAGACCAAAAACAATACTATCATAATGAATCAATAACATGTTCAGATCTGAAATCATGGCACTCGGGCCCTAGTGACAAGCATTAAGCACAACAAGTCGCAACAAAGTCATAAAGCACTAATAAAAGATACTAGGCACCATGCCCTAACAATCTGATGCCATTACATGAACGATCTCATCCAATCCCTACCATCCCCATAGCCTACAGCGAGGGATTACTCACTCATAGATGGGGGAAACATGGATGGTCGATGGAGAAGCGATGGTGATGATGATGGAGATGATCTCCTCCAATTCCTGTCGGCAGGTACCGAACGGAGTTTGGTGCTGTTTAAATGGAATCTGGTGGTGGTGGCGGAGCAGAACTCCTTCTGGAAAAACGTCGAACCCCCAGAAGTTTTTAGGTCAGAAGGCTTCTTATAGGCGAAGGGGGAGACCGAGGGGGTGCCTGGGGCCACCACACCATGCCCTGGCGCGGCCAGGCCCAACCCGCGCCTGGGGTGTGTGTGTGGTTAGCCCCTAGCCCTCCTCCATCTCGTATTCTGGCTCTTGGAGTCTTCTGGAAAAATAGGCACTTTGGCTTTTGTCCCGTCCAATTCCGAGAACTGGAACCAAAAACAGCAGAAAATAGGCAGCTGGCACTGTGGCTCTTGTTAATAGGTTAGTCCAAGAAATCATATGAAAAGTACTCCAAAGTGTGGACAACATACAAGAAAGTGGATAAAACCAAGCATGGAGCATCAAAAATTATAGATACATTTTCAATGTATCACACTACCATTGCAAGCATTGGATTGTTGGCAAGATCTGTCAGGGTCAGGAGGACTGCAAGGATGTCAACCGGAGGGAAAACTCCACGTCACTATTTAGCTCCACGGTCACTTTCTCCATGCAACAAGAATCTTTTCCATAAGCATCAACACCAGAATATGCCCAAGGAGAAATTACCCTCCAATTGGGATTTGCCTCGTTCTAGCCATGCAGGAAAAGAAGACTTCAAGGAGGAAGAGTGGAAAAAGAATCACAAGAGCTAGGATCCACAATCTGACATGATCATGCACCGCATCAAGCACAACTCGGAGTTGATTCGTAGTCTCACCTTCGAGGTTGAGGACTTGGGGAAACTGATCAAAGAGCTCATTAAGAGAATACCACCACCACCAAAGGAGTAATTCTTCATCAGGTTTGGCATCCCCTTGGTTTGTTCCAAGCTTGGGGGAGTGTCGCGGTATCACATCACTATCTTCTATCCTTTTAGCTTTTTAGTAGAGTCATATCATGAATAGAGAAGTTATCGTGCAGGATGGTTTGCTTTATGGAAGTGTCCCCTCTCTCGTTAGATATGTATCCCTTGGTGTGAGTTGCCATTATGGAATATTAATGAGAAGTTCTATCATTTACTCTTTTGCATATCTTATATTAGTTTTTAATTCGTGGTTATATGATCGATCTTGTTGTTAGTATTGGTATCACTTTGGGATCATTGAGTTAATTTAGTTGGTTTTGGCAAACCTGGCTCAGTCAGTAGCAACACTATTTTTGGGAGTTGAATGAAAAGGATAAAAGTACTCTTTAAGACAAATAATTTCATCATCTTTCTTTCTTGATTTGCTCATAAGTTTAGTATTCTCTAGTTAAGATATTTTGTGCTTCCAAGGAAGATTGCATGTTTGTGTTTATCACTTGTATGTTTGTTTGTTTCCTTCAACTCTTATACTTGCTACCCAGCCTTGCTAGCCAAAAACCTGCACTGAGAGGGAATTGTTCTCGTGCATCCAATCCTTTAAAACCAAAACCTTTGCCATTTGTGTCCACCATACCTACCTATTAGCACTATTGCTATTCCAAGTAAATTCTTGTTTTTATCTACCTTCCAAATTAAACTTGTTATGAGAAAATTAGTGATTAAAGCTCTCACGAACTTGATGGCACACTTTATTTTCTTGCACTTAATAAACTTGAACCATTGGGTCCTTCTTTGTTGCGTATATGCATGCGCTTTATGAGTTGAAGTTAGCAGAACCATGTATCATGGGGAACGCTTTCAACACCGCACTGGTACTTTGTACCTAGTTGATATCATGATTCTTTTGCCTATGGATCCCGGCGGTGTGAAATAAAAGGGGAGCTTGTAAGATCATGGAGTTTATATGTGTGTTAGAGAAACGCCTGGGCCGCTAGCCTAAGCCATGCCTAATCATGGTGGAAACTTGCAGCATAACTATAGTGAGCATTCTATGAAGCATCCTCAATAAAAACCTATGAAAATAGCAAATTAAAAGATCGCTGAGATGCTCATTGTCTGCTTGTGTTGTCATTTTGATCATGGGATAACTCCTGTATCATGTGCAAGGGGTACCCCATTGGCGGTTCTTGATGATACACATGTATTTACAATGACAAGAGCTTACTCATGACTAAAGTTGAGTAGCATGAGGTTCGGTCTTCGTAAGTAAGGGGCATGGGGCTTCAACTTATAACTTGTCAAGCATATCCTCTTAGTTGTGTCGGTTTAACCTTAATCACCTAAAGATGCCTATGATAGGGGCAATGAGAGCTGAAAGCTAATAAGTATCATAATTTTTGGGAGCTCTTTATGAAACTTGAAATCCCTGCTTCCCTCTGCGAAGGGCCTTTCTTTTAGTTTTTAGTTGAGTCAGTAAACCTATTCCCTTCTATCTCAGCAAGTATTTTGAGTTGTTGTGTTTCATTCGTTCATATGATGATTTATTCAATCATGTTTCTTATGTTCCTTGTTTTGCACATTGCTCTTATCTTGGTGATTACTACTTTGAAAGCTACATCGAAAACCAGTTATTTTTGAACTTCAGCAAATTATCAACTATTCTTCGACCAAGAGCTAAGTTTTCCATTACCAATTATGATTTACTTTATGTATCTTTATTGTGTTTCCTTTACCTATTGCAAGTTAAGTTATATAATAGTGAGTTGTCTTCTATTATGATCTATGTATTGATGAATGTGATGCTTCTTGTCCGTATTCTTTTTATCGACTCTTCACTCCATAAACCTGAGGCCATGTTTATTGAGCTTAGTTTCGCTTGGGGACAAGCGAAGTCTAAGCTTGGGGGAGTTGATACGTCCATTTTGCATCATTATTCTATATCATAATTTACTGTTATTCATTGATATATTTCATATTAAGAGATGATACTTATGTAATTTCATCTGTTTTTGCATGGTTGATGACTTTGGAGCATGGACCACTGCAGTCAGGATTCTGATGGAAAAGGTGCTGTTTGGAGGCAAAATTCGTGAAGATCAGAAAATCTGGGAAAATATACGGAAAATCCTATTTTTCCAGAAGACGAAGGAAGCCAGAAGGAGAAGTGGAGATGGGCCACAGGGGGCCCACACCACCCCTTGGCGCGGGCCAGCCTAGGCCGCGCCACCAGGTGGTGTGGCTGCCCTGGCCCACCTCTAGCACTTCCCTCTGGCATATATAATCCTCCCGAAACCCTAATACTCGGGGAGCGACCATAGAAAGATTCCGCCGCCTCTACGGGGCGGAAAACACCGAGAGAGAAAGACCTCTCCGGCAGATAGAATTCTGCCAGGGGAATTCCTTCCCGGAGTGGGGAGATCGTCGCCATTAACACCACAGTCAAGCTGGACTTCATCAGGATCATCATCACCACCATCATCACCATCAGCACCCTTATCACCATCTCCATATTGCTGTAACAATTGGGTTGAATCTTGCATAGTTCTTAGGGGAAACTTTCCTATTTGTAGTTGATGCTATTGAGTGAACCGTTGAATTATTGTTTATTTTCAGATTGTTATACATCATTATTCCATCTCTGATCATGATACATATGATGTCTTGTGAGTAGTTCGTTTTGTTCTTGAGGACATGGGAGAAGTCATGTTGTTAGTAGTGGAATTGTGTTGAGAAAGATTCAATAGTTTGATATTTAAGTTGTGGTGTACTTCTTCTAGTGGTGTCATGTGAACATTGACTACATGTCACTTCACCTATATGGGCCTAGGGGAATGCATTGTGTATTTGGCTACTAATCGTAGGGGTTGCCGGAGTGACAGAAACCTGAACCCCCGTTAGGAAACCATTGCACAAGGGTCGTCAGGGTCTTAGAGTTTAAAGTTGTGGTTAGGTTTCTACCTTAATTACTTTCTTGTACTTATGGATGTTTGCAAGGGGTATAATCAGAAGTATGTATTAGTCCTAGGAAGGTCGGTACATTAGCACAGGTTCACCCACACAACACTTAGCAAACTAAAGAAGATTAATCAACTATATGAAGCGAAAGCACTTGACGGTATTCCCGTGTGTCCTCGAGAACATTTGGTCATCTTAAGTAATACAACCGGCTTGTCCTTTGCTGAATAAAGGATTGGGCCACTTGCTGCATTTATTCCTATTGTCTTTTATTTACTCGTACTTTATTTTACTTGCTATATCAAAAACCCCTAAAAATCTGTTTGCTAAGTAATTGCAGAGATTTCCAGATCCATACCACTAACCAGCACCTTCTGCTCCTTGTTGCTACTCGTACTTTATTTTACTTGCTACTTTATTTCCAGATCCGTTTACTTATCGAAAATACTGCGATACACCCCCTATACTTGTGGGTCATCACGCCTCAGAACACGGATGGTCGAAAGATCGAGCACGAGTCGTCTGAATGATGTGACCGACGTTTAGCGTCCACCCTAGAACACACATTGATGTCTGTGATGATCGGGGGAGATGTGGGGAAAAGGGGTCGCCTTATCACTAGAACCCTTTAGGGGATAGGTGTTTCTCAGTGGAGTTATTATATTAAATCATTTAATTATAAACTTATTCTAATTTCCTTTTGCAATTATAAATATAGAAAATGGTTCTCCCCGATGCTACTGATACATTGCAAATGTATCTATAATTTTTGATGTTCCATGCTTGGTTTTATCCACTTTCTTGTGTTTGGTTCCAAATTTGGAGTACTTTTCATATGATTTCTTGGACTAACCTATTAACAAGAGCCACAGTGCCAGCTGCCTGTTTTCTGTTGTTTTTGGTTCCAGGAAAGTTAGAAAATGAATATTCTCGGAATTGGACGGGACAAAAGCCAAAGTGCCTATTTTTCCGGATGTCATCAAGTGCCAGAATACGAGACGGAGAGGGGCCAGGGGGCCACCACACCACTTGGCCGCGTGGCCAGGCCTGGCCCGCGCCAGGGGGTGGTGTGGCTGCTCCCGGCACCCCCTTGGCCTCTCCTTCCGCCTATATATTGCCCTCGGGACGAAAACCCTAAGGGCCCGATCAAAAATCCACGAAAGAGTCTCAGAATCATCTCCATCCCTAGATCGGGAGGATCTGAAGCTCTTCCCGGCACCACAGGGAGAATTCACCGAGGCCTTCTTCATCACCATGCAAGCCTCCGGTGTGATGCGTGAGTAGTTCATCCTTGGACTACGGATCCATGTAGTAGCTAGATGGCTGGTTCTCCTCCTTTGTGCTTTCATGTCTAGATCTTGTGAGCTCCGTTCATGATCAAGATCATCTATTTGTAATTTTGCATGTTATGTTTGCGGGGATCCGATGGATATTGAGATGCTATTTCAGATTGATTATTGATTCTATCATGTCTTTGTTATTTGTGATCTTGCATGCTTTTCGTTGTTAGTAGCTATCTTGGCCAAGTAGACGCTAGCAACTCCAAGAGTTAGTATTTATGCTCGATAGTGGGTTCATGCCTCGTAATGGGGAAGTGACGAAATCTCTAAGGTACTAGATGTGTTATTGCTACTAGGAGAAAACTACAATCCTTTGTTCATAGAACAATCGTATTGTTTACTTTACGCAATTGTAAAGCAATAATATGTTGCTTGCAACTTATCTTGGAGGGGTTCGGATGTTAACCTGAAGGTGGATTATTAGTCATAGATGCAGTTGGATGACGGTCTATGTATAATGTTGTAATGCCCAATCAAGTTCCAAAGGAGTCAAGATGATTAGTATATGCATGTATTGCTTTCTCGATGTTTGTCAATTGCCCCGCTGTAATTTGTTCACCCAGCATGTTATCTATCTTAAGGAGAGCCACCTCTAGTGAACTATGGATCCCGGTCCTTTTCTTTTACATACAATCTACAAACTATTTACTACTTTGTGTTTATTTTCTGCAAACTATTACTTCCTTCCATTCGATACGTTTAATCCTTTGTTTTCAGCAAAACACGATGAGATTGACAACCTCATCGCAAGTTGGGGACAAAGTTCTGTGGTTGTGTTGTGCAGGTCTCCACGTTGCTACTAGAACCGGTAGTGCGCCCTGCCAAGGCTCAGCTAGCAACACCTTTGGGGTGTTTCCTTGCTCCTACTGGTTCGATTAAACCTTGGTTTCATAACTGAGGGAAACTTGCTGCTGTGCTCATCATACCTTCCTCTTGGGGTTCCCAACGAGCTCTACATCAACACTGAGCCATCAAGCATTTTCCTGGCGCCGTTGCCGGGGAGTCAAGGACATCTTCACAAGGGGATTCCCTCATAACCAATCTCTTTACTTTGTTGTTTTTGTTTTTCTTAGTTTCTTTTTTGCTTTGTTTGCTTGTTTTATTATCAAAAACTCAAAAAAATTAGTTTTACAAGTTTGCTTTCTTATTTCAAAAACACAAAAAAATTAGTTCCTATCTTGAGTTGCCACTATGTCTAGCCTCGCTCCAATCACTATGTCACCGGAGGAAATGATTTTCACTTTTAAACAAGGAATTGAGGAAAGTTTTAAAGAAGCTTGGTCTAGAATCTCTGATCTACATGAAAAAACTGAGCCTAAAATGACTCAAAGCTTGTTCCTTAGCAGCTTTTACCTTGGGATTGCTCTTTGATATAGATATGCTTTAGATGCTGTTGTGGGAGGAGATTTCCTCCAATGTAATGAGGATGATGCTATTAATGCTATAAAGAAATTTATCCTCACTTATAACATTCCTAGCCAAACTGATATTTCTTTCGCAAAAATATTTGCTAGGTTGAACACTCTTGAGGCTAGCACTACTAGCTTAGAAAATTTCTATAACACGCTTAGGGAGCATCACAATTATGTTACAATAAACTCTGAACCATCAAAGTGGTTCCCTACAGTAAAGATCAAGATAAACACTGAAACTTTTCAAGCTCGCTGTGATATCATGTCTGAATTTTGTCTTGTGCCCAAAGATATTTATAAATCTCTGAATACTTGGGGGCTCACTGAAGGAGGAAAAGAAATATCTCTTGCTAATAATACTACCATATTACCTCTTGGAATAGCTAAAGGAGTGTCTACAAAGATCCTTGGGAAAACGATTTCTATTAATTATCTTGTTATTGAATGTGCAGGAAAAAGACAAATTACACTTGGAAGGTCGCTATTAGAACTCCTTGGAGCAATAATAGATGTGGGAAAGGGGACCATGCACCTTTCTTATCCACCAAACAATCATATTTCCCCAAGGTTAAGAATAAAAGTAAGAGAGGTAAGGGCAAGAAATTTGGTCTTAATGCTTCTTCACTTGAGAACACTTGATTTTTTCTTGCTTCTTATGCCTAACTTAAAGGCATTAAAGAAAAGTACTTATTGGGAGATAACCCAAAAGTTTTAGATGAGTCTTGGAAGTTATTACCTCTATAATAACCTCTCCTTATCCTTTTTATTTGCTTTTTGTGCCAAGAGTAACCTCTAATGAGAGAGAAGTAATGATTGGGAAAGTTGCTGTCCCGAAACAGAATTTTGTGCTTCACCATAAACATTCGTGAGAGAGCTCTGTATGTCGGATTGAGATGTAATATTTTGTGCTTCTGCCCCAGGTTGTTATATAACTTTCGTTAGTTCAACACTTTTTGATTTTAGCAACAGAAGGTCTTCGACAAAATTCATCTTTACCTGCTGGTCTGTTTTGACAGATTTCTGCCATTTTCTGCATTTGCTTCTTGTTGGTTCCTTTTTGAGTTCTTTTGGGGAATTGAGATTTTTGAGGGAAGTGCTACAGTAGCTAGTGTTCTAATGGAAGTTTATTTGGTGTTAGAACTGAATCTTAAGACTTATTTATCTTGAGTGCACTAATGTTGCTAATAAAGATTGTGTGAAGTTTTGTATGAAGGAAAATTTTCAGATGTATGGAAGGAATGAGTAATGAGATGAAGAATGGACTAAAGCTCAAGCTTGGGGATGCCGCGCGTGTCACCCCAAGAAATATCCAAGAAGTACAAGCATCAAAGCTTGGGGATGCCCAAGGCATCCCCTTCTTCATCAATAAAATTTCCAGGTTTCTTCCAAACGCTTCATTTTTATTGTTTCATGCACAGTTGTGTTGTTCTTGGAGCGTCTTATTTTTCGTTTTCGTTTTGGTTTTTCATTTTCTTTTGTTTGCTTAGTTTGCTGAAAAAATTGGTTGGACCCCCTCTTTCATGCATTGGTTAGCAAATAGTTTGGTTTGGTTTGGAAAAGAGTAGGAAAGTTCATACTTATGTGGTAAAGAGAGCTTGTTTTTGACTGTGGCCTATGCTTTGTCATGCCATGCTTGATATTGTTTTGGCTTTATGCTTAGTATTATTTTCTATATCATGACTTGTTATAAACAATTGAGATTGATTAATGTGCCTTGGATGAATCATGCGTTGTTTTAGCATATTAAAGCATAGTGTAGTGGTATTCTCCTTTGATGCTTTATTTGGGTTGACTTGGCGCATGCTCACACCATGTTATGACTATCTCAAGTCACCATAAGCCTTTATGATCCTTTAGTTTTCAACTTGTAGTATCACTTTATGCTTTGATCAATGATGTTTTGTCGCTCTACATGATTATGGCCATTATTGCTCTCTTAGTTTGTCGCTCCCAGTCTTTTGCTAGCGTCCACAACAAAGTATGAGTTCCACTCATGCATCCAACTCCCTAAACCAAGTTATTCCAAAGAGTCCACCATACCTACCTACTATCTTATGCTATTCCAAGTATATTCATGCTTTTGTTTACCTTCCAAATTAAACTTGTTATGAGAAAACTAGTGATTAAAGGTCTCACGAACTTGATGGCACACTTTACTTTTTGCATCTAATAAACTTGAACCATTGGGTCCTTCTTTGTTGCGTATATGCTTGCGCTTTATAAGTTGAAATTAGCAGAACAATGTTTCATGGGGAACGCTTTCCACATTGCACATGTACTTTGTACCCCGTTGATATCATGTCCTTTTGCTTATGGATCCCGGCGGTGTGAAATAAAAGTGGAACTTGTAAGATCATGGAGTTTGTATGTGTGTTAGAGAAACGCCTGGGCCGCTAGCCTAAGCCATGCCTAATCATGGTGGAAACTTTCAGCATCACCACAATGAGCACTCTATGAAGCATCCTCAATAAAAACCTATGCAAATAGCAAATAAAAAGATCGCTGAGATGCTCATTGTCTGTTTGCCTTGTCATTTTGATTATGGGAAAGCTCCCATATCATGTGCAATGGGTACCCCGTTGGCGGTTCTTAATGATACACATACACTTACAATGACAAGAGCTTACTCGTGACTGAAGTTGAGTAGCATGAGGATCGGTCTTCGTAAGTAAGGGCCATGAGATTTCAGTTTATAACTTGTCAAGCATATCCTCTTAGATGTGTCACTTTAACCTTAATCACCTTAAAGATGCTTATGATAGGGGCAATGAGAGCTGAAATCTATAATTACCATAATTATTGGAAGCTCTTTATGAGACTTGAATTCCTACTTCCTTCTATGAAGGTCTTTTTTCCACCATTATATTGAGTCTCCACCTTCTATCTTTATGCACCTACTTTGAGAGCATAGTGGCCATTCTTAGTTCTATGTGCATTGTCCCAAGACAAGTTGATTGATGCATAACTTGATATTGCTTGTTTTAAACTATTGTATCTAGTCACTCTTATGAACTTTGAAGGTGTCTGATACATTGCAAATGTATCTATAATTTTTGATGTTCCATGCTTGGTTTTATCTACTTTCTTGTGTTTTGTTACAACTTTGGAGTACTTTTCATATGATTTCTTGGACTAACCTATTACCAAGATTCCACAGTGCCAGTTGCCTATTTTCTGCTATTTTTGGTTCCAGGAAGTCAGAAAATGAATATTCTCGGAATTGGACGGGACAAAAGCCAAAGTTACTATTTTCCCGGAAGACTCACGGAGCCAGAAGGAGAGTTGGAGAGGGGCCACAGGGTGGCCACACCACCCCTAGGCACGGGTCCACCTAGGCCGCGCCAGGGCATGGTATGGGCCCCCTGGCTGGCCACCGACCTTGCCTCCTTCGCCTATAAGAGCCTCCCAATACCAAAACCCTAAATAGTCAATAGGAAATCCACGAAAAGTTCCACAGCGCCGCCGCCACCGAAGTGGAGATTCGGGGGACAGAAAGTCTCTGTTCCGGCATATTGCCGGGATGGGGAAGTGCCCCTGGAGCCATATCCATCGATCTCCACCACCATCTCCATCACCATTGCTGATTCCCATCATAAGGAGGGAGTAGTTCTCTCTCGAGGCTAAGGGTTCTACTGGTAGCTATGTGTTCATCTCTCTCTATGCATGATCTTATTGAGATCATGACCTTGTAATCTATAGATCTACCTTGCTACTCAAGTGCTTTAATAGATCTCTGCTCTCCCCATGTGTGTGAAAGTGACAGCGTGCTCACCATGGTGGCACTTAGGCTAGAGATTACAAATACTTGTTATGAGTTATATTTGGAGTTAGATGTCTTTATGAAATTGTGGTGTTTGTTGGACTCATCTAGTACTCAAGGTAACAGTGTGGGGTTTCTAGATGGGAAAGGCTTACTTTGAGGTGTGTTGTTATAGCCCTACCATGGATTAGAGTGTCCAACCGGAGAGTAGTTTAGCGTAGTATCATAAAGAAGAATATATTTATATGAGAGTGTTCACTAGTGAAAGTATGATCCCTAGGCCTTGTTTCTAAGCATTGAAAAACCGTTTGCTACTAGATCTGTTACATGTTTGCTTGCTTCCATCTTTATTTCAGTTTGCCTTTAGTATTTTCCACGCCATCAAGCTATTTTCTATCACCATTACCACTTATAATTATCCATACCACATGTATTTCACTATCTCTTCGCCGAACTAGTGCACCTATACACCTGACAAGTGTATTGGGTGTGTTGGGGACACAAGAGACTTCTTGTATCTTGATTGCAGGGTTGCTTGAGAGGGAATACCTTTGACCACTTCCTCCCTGAGTTCGATAAATCTTGGGAGATCCACTTAAGGGAAAACTTGCTGCTGTTCTACAAACCTCTGCACTTGGAGGCCCAACAACTGTCTACAAGAATAGAAGTGCGTAGACATCAAGATATTTTCTGGCGCTGTTGCCGGGGAGGTAAGGTAAAAGGTGCTCACACCGGAGGATTAAACAAGAAGAACCTCCCGCGGCAAACACCTATTTTCTGGCGCCGTTGCTGGGGAGGTTAGGTAAAAGGTACTCACATCCTCCGGTGTGAGTGCTCGAAGTTATTTCCTTTAGATTCTGCAATTTTGTCTTTTTGTTTCTTGTTTTCACTAGTTAGGCTTAATGGAAAACAACAACAAAATTAGAGAGCTTTATAGTATTCATCTTGAGTTAGGACATGAAGTGTTTGAAGAGAAAATTAAAAAACCTATGGAACTTTATTTGCATGCTAATAGCAATGTTGTTAGTATGAATTATTTGGACACCATTATTGCTAATGCTATGGAAAAGTCTAAGCTTGGGGAAGCTAGTTTTTATGAGAATGATCTTTTTAGTTCCCTAGCTTTGGAAGATAGCTATTCTATTGCTTATGATGATACAAAACCTCCAATATATGATGATTACAATGATGAGTATGATATTTTCAGTCCACCTACTATTAAGGATACAAAACCTCCCAAGATTTTCCAAATCTTGTAATGTGAAAAATAAATTAAACAAAATAAAATTTTGTTGAAAATCAGGGTGAAAAGAAACTTTTGTTTCTAAAAGGAAAACTTTAGCCAAAGTTTGTTAAAGATGGGATTCAGAAGTTTGAATTCAACAAAAAATCCAAATCAAGGGAAATGCATTCCTCAATGAATGTATCTGGAAATTTGAACATTTGGGAAGTAATCCAAAACCCTAAACCCTAATGGAAGGAAATCATTTTCCAAAGTATCTCCAAATCCATGGATTTGATCAACAAATAATCACAAAGGATCAAGAAAGACCTTAGAGATTGGTTTCACTTAGTTTGGAACCATAGACAAAATCTTGTGAATATAATAAGATAAGGAAATTGAATTTCCAAAGCCAATAAAGCCCTTACCAAAATCCCCTACCAATTGGTGATCAAATAATCCTAAAGGGATTTATAAGGATAAACATTTATCAAAGGAAAATAAATTGTTTTGGAAACACTGTTTTAGATCTTTTAATAAAAGACTTTGGTTTCAAATGAAAAGATAAGCCAAATTAATTTTGGCCAAACTTTTGAAATAAAATATTTTGTTTTGATAAAATGAGTAAAGGTTTATTTAAATAAAATAAAGGATTTAAATATCCAATTTTATTTAAGTAAAAGCTTTTCCCATTTTAAATGAACACCAAGTATTTTATTACTACTTTGAAATCTTTTATTAAAAGGTTTTGCTTTGATTAAAATGAGTAAAGGATTATTTAAATAAAATAATAAGGATTTAAATATCCAAATTTTATTTAAGTAAAGGCTTTCCCATTTTAATTAAACACCAAAACTTGTTTATTTAAATAAGTTTCCAAGTATTCTTTTATTTTTCAAATTAAACCTTCTAGTTTGGTTTTGAAAATAATTGGAATTCAAATGGAAATTTTATTTGAATAAATCAAACACTATTAAACAACTAAAGATCCATTTTATTAAATGGATCCTAAAATAAATAAAAATAATATTTCATTTTGAGATTTGGATTATGTTATCAAACAGAACCAAATTCAAAGTGAAGTTGAGTGATTGTTTGAATTGATTTGAGTGTTGTTTGATTGTTTGAATAATTGGTTGAAATTCAAAACAGAAAAGAATTAGAAAAAGGAAAAAGATTTAGACAGAAAAAAATAGTGCAACAGACTCAGCCCACTAAGGCCCAGTCCAGCCCAGACAGCTCCCCTCCCCCGAAGAAACCTTTTCTTACTCAGAAACTGACCCACTCGGAGGACGACAACCCACCCACTAAACCTCCTCTCTCCTCTCACGACAACAGACCCCACTGTTCCCACACCGAACTGCTTTTCTTACATGGACTGAACCCACGCAGCCGATGACAAGTGGACCCTCCTTCCTTTCTTTTTCCACTGACAGAGGACCCGCCACCTCCTTCTTCCTCCCATGACTCCTTCTTCCCCTCACCGTGGCAGTTTCTGCCCGTTGATAGCTCCGTCAATTCGCAGTAAAGCCGTCCATTAAACCTCGCCGCGACGACGCCTATTTAACCGCCTCCCTCTCCTCTGTCATTTCCCACAGACATCGCCTCCCCTCTGCCCCTAGGCTGCCTCCATTTCTCTCTGTACCGCCGCAGCTCCGACCACCGTCTCCGAGCAATTCCGGCGAAACCAGACCTCCCCTTACCTCGCCGACCTAGCACCCTTACTCCACGCATCCAGACGCATCTATCCATACCACCCATTCATCCGCGGGAGCACCAGAACCCTGACTCCAACAAGCCCCGAGCCAGCCGCTGCTCCGCTCAATCAAGGCGACATCTCCCAGAACCTGACCTCCCCTCTCATCCTCGTTGACCCGATGATGATCTACAAGCTCATACGAACCTAACGACACCTTCCGTTTGACCTAGGGCGCCCCCTATCCTCGCCTCCGTCGTCGACAGTGAGCACCGCCGTCTGCTTCCTCTCCGACGAGCCCCACCGGTAAGACCAGACCGCCCCTTCACTCCTCGATCACGCACACGACCTTGCCTGAGTCTTGCGCGTCTAACCACGTCTTCGCCTTGTCTTGGGGTGATCCACAGCGACGTCCACGACGACCAACCGACGCACCCGACACCGTCCTCCACTCCGGCGAGCAATCAAGCTCACTCCGACGCCCATGATAGGAAGACACTACCTCGAGCTTCCCACGATCTTGCGAACTCGGTGAGCATGCCCTCTTCTCTCCCGCTTTTACGCATCGCCACCGCATCATCGACCGACCGCTCCGCTAGCTAGCTTGGCGCCGCAAATGGTCGAACACGCTAGAACCGTAGGATCTAGATCGACGTTACGATAGATCACTTAACCGCGAAGAGGTACGAGTCCTCCGCGCCGATCTCATTTAGATCCAACGGCTACAGAGCGTGATCCGCAGAATCGGTACCGAATAGAATTACGCCAAGGTGGCACTAGATTCGCTTAAAAGAGATTTGAAAACAGAAACTTTTGCCATTTTCAAACCCATGTATCTTTTGATCCACACGTCCAAATTTTACAAATTTGATGTCGTTGGAATCAGCAAGACAAGCTCTAGCCAACCCTGCCCTTAGTTTAGCAAATAGTATTTGTTAGCTTGTTTGATTTTGCAGATTCTTTTGTGTGCTTGCTAACATTAGAAAAATCATTTAAAAATGATATTTAGGTTAAAACCTTTGCAATTTAGTTTGTTGTGACCTTACTGACCCTAGGAACCAACCCATAGTTTGGAAAGTGATTTTGGAAAGGTTTAGAATGAATTAATTAGTTTAGTCCATTTCTAGCCAAACAAAACTATTGTTTTGTTTACAAAAATGTTTTTGTAAAGAAAACTTTGAGAAAATGCTTTGAACCAAACCTACTGACCCAAACACCAAGTTTTGCAATAGCAACTCATTTGGTGAACCCTATAGGCTAAAGCCTTAGTAAAAATATTTCTACACCACATAGAATGACACTTTGTTTTGAAAATGGTTTTATAGTGAAACCTTTTGCAAATGACTTAGCCACTTCACAAAATGACCAATAGGTGTGCCCAAATGTCTATGACCCATTAGGAACCCCTTTTTCAAACAAATCAAAGCTTGGCATGCTTGCATGCATTACTTGAACTTTTCCACTTTGGTAAATGACCAATTTGGATCTTACAAAGTTTAGGAATCTAATAGAGACCCTCTTTGCAAATAACTTTGCCATTTTGGTAAATGACCAATTTGGAACTTACAAAGTTAGAAGCCTAGTGAAGACCATCCTTACAATAGAACCAACCTTTGCATGCTTATGCATGACTTAGATCCCATTACTTTGTGTGTGAAAAATTGTTTGTTTGACTTTGTTATTTTATGTGTGTAGTTTTGCTTGATTGGTAGATTAAGTTTGTGCCTTGCTTGATTGAATTGTAGTGACTTGAAGAGTGTGTGTTGCAAGGACAAGGAGTGAACCTATACCCTCTACCAAAAAGGCAAGTGATATCATCATGAATATTCCATACCTATATTTTATACTTGCATTAGATATATTTTGTTAGGACTTGCATGCTACTTTTGTCAATTGATGATGGGAAATCCTATTTAGAATAGAATGCTAGAATTGCTAGGAAAATTCCCTAAGGATAAGTTGCCATGCCATGCTTAGCCTAGCTACTAGAAAACAAGGGTGGTTTATATATTCACACTATGGAAAAATATTCTAAGTCTTTGGACTTGTGTTTTATTTTAACAAAACAACTAAGTTAATGAATCACCTGGGTGGATTGGAAGGAATGGTTTTTGTTGAGTGGTTCACAAGGCCATGGACTTGGCTTGTGTATCTCACTTGTGGATGGCCACCCAGGAACAAAGAGATTTGAGATGTCATATGTTGAGAAGCTTCAAGTGTAACCACTTGGCATTATGGGCTCTGCCATGATCTTAGGATGCTAGAACTTAGTCTCTTGGACAGTGGGTGGTAGATGGGATGATAGGTTGGAGCGCGTCCATTTGACTAAGGAAAGGCTACTGAAGGATCATGTCTTGGGAAACCAAGGCTTGTGGTTATAGTGCACCACCTCTGCTGAGTTTAATACATAAGTACTTAGCCATGTCCCTGGTAAAGGACAATTTGAGCATCAAGACATGGAAACTTCAAGAATCTCATCACTCCAATTTCTAAATAAAACTTGTGGGTGAACAAGGGTTAAAAGGATCTTCAGTCATTGATTGGTAGATGCCCTGAGTGGATCTGGAGTCTTTGATTGATAGATACCTTGGGTGTTTTGTGCCAAGCAAAAACTTAGTATTTTCAAAAGTTAGGGAAAAATCTATTTTGAGCAAAGCAAGCCTAAGCTCCACCAGCCAAATGCATATAGTATTATAGTCCACTTAAAATATACTAAGGTATCACTTGCCAATACAATTCAAATGTATTGACCCTTGTGGCTGTAACTTATGATGTTGCAGGTTTGATTGATTTAGTGAAGATTGATTGATTAGGATTACAAAGTCTACAACCAACATCTGCCTGTGGCACTTTGAAGATGAAGGACCCATGACTATAGTTATTCCGCTGCAATGTAATGTAAATAGCCAATGAGCTATGTTTGATGTAATAAAATTATTTTATTCCTGGTTATAAAGTTGTATTATGACCTTTGTTTCTTGATATTACATCTGAACTGTGGATGCTAGCTATTGATCCAGGGACTAGCATTGTAAACACAGGGGACTCAATCTTATTAAAGGTTGGGGCGCCATGATGGTATCAGAGCATTGTGTTGCCTGTAGGATTTGTAACCCTAGGATTGGACAAAAACCCTTAGAAAAATAGGAGTTGTATTTTGTTCCAAAACTTATTTACAAAAACAATCTTGTAAACTCTTTCCTCAACCATTTTGGTTTCAACTCTACTTCTCTTCTACTTCAAAACTTGATGGAAAAGCCTACCCCATGACCAAAGACTTCATCAAAAGACTTCTTCAACACTTCCAACTCTAATGACTTCAACTTCTTCAACTCCAATGACTTCAGCATTTTCAGCATGTTCACCAAGGACTTCCAACTTGGATACCACTAAGGACTACAAGCGAGACAAGAAATTTTGCTCAAGAATTGAAGACTAAGGAAACACAACTTAGAAAGAACCATCATCACCTTTGAAGATTTGTGACCAAGAGTTTTTCTCCAAGGAAACAAAGATCTCATTCAAGAAGAATCAACCAAGAAGGATGGAAAGATCACAAGTGAACCATATAGATGGACCACCATATTTTAGTTAAGTCAAACCCACCAACTTATGTGGTGTAACAAAAATATTTTGTTGCCTAAGTATGTGCTTGAAACTGTTGTTTGAGTGGAGTGTTTGTTTGTGATTGCTTGCACATTGCTTGTGTGAATTGTGAGGTGTGTGATTAGAATTGATCCCTTAGAAAAAATTCTTTTGCCTATTCTAATTCCCCTTCAACCCAAACAGATGACTTCTCCAAGAGACTCCAGCATCAAGGTTGATGACACCAACAACAACAATCAAGAGGTCAACATGAGAGAACTCATAGCAACCCAAAACCAATTGAGCCAAGAGACAACTCAGCTTTTAGCTAATAACAATGGACTAGACCCAGCCATACAAAGGATTTTGAAGCTTCAATCCCAATTGATGCATGGATTGGTTACTCAAATGATCAACATGAGAGAAAACTCTTCCAAAGGAGTTTATGACAACAAGGATGACCAAGATGTTATTCTAGAAGGAACCCAAGTTAGCAATACTTGTGTAGTCAAGGATCATGCAACCAAGGAGCATGAAGATCAATGCCCCAAGAAGAGAGAAAGATCTCCCACCTATGAAGAACAAGAACCAGAAGAACTCCTAGCTTTGGAGAAACCCAAGAAGAAGAAGAAGAAATGCCTCAACACTAGCAAGAAGGATATTACACAAGTACAATGTTTCAAATGCAAAGAGATGGGACATTATGCCAATGAATGCCCAGAAAAGAAGATGGACCAAATAAACAAACAAGAGGCAATGACACCAAAGGAAAAGAAAGATATCAGCCAATTGATATGTTACAATTGCAAGAACCCAGGACACTATGCAAGCAACTGCCCAGAAAAGATGAAGAACAAGTTGAACAAGTCTATGAAGAAACTCAACCTTGGCCCATGAGTCAAGTGAGAAAATAAAGGACACGATGCAGAAGTTTTCCAAGATTCCAAGCAAGCCAAGATGTAGTTTAGTTGGAAAATTTTTAAGGGTGGTAGTACCCTAGTTGCTTTTGAGCCAACTTATAACCCCTAGCCTTCCCAAATCTCGGGACGAGATTTATTTTAAGGGTGGTAGCCTGTCACATCCCAAGATTTTCCAAATCTTGTAATGTGAAAAATAAATTAAACAAAATAAAATTTTGTTGAAAATCAGGGTGAAAAGAAACTTTTGTTTCTAAAAGGAAAACTTTAGCCAAAGTTTGTTAAAGATGGGATTCAGAAGTTTGAATTCAACAAAAAATCCAAATCAAGGGAAATGCATTCCTCAATGAATGTATCTGGAAATTTGAACATTTGGGAAGTAATCCAAAACCCTAAACCCTAATGGAAGGAAATCATTTTCCAAAGTATCTCCAAATCCATGGATTTGATCAACAAATAATCACAAAGGATCAAGAAAGACCTTAGAGATTGGTTTCACTTAGTTTGGAACCATAGACAAAATCTTGTGAATATAATAAGATAAGGAAATTGAATTTCCAAAGCCAATAAAGCCCTTACCAAAAGCCCCTACCAATTGGTGATCAAATAATCCTAAAGGGATTTATAAGGATAAACATTTATCAAAGGAAAATAAATTGTTTTGGAAACACTGTTTTAGATCTTTTAATAAAAGACTTTGGTTTCAAATGAAAAGATAAGCCAAATTAATTTTGGCCAAACTTTTGAAATAAAATATTTTGTTTTGATAAAATGAGTAAAGGTTTATTTAAATAAAATAAAGGATTTAAATATCCAATTTTATTTAAGTAAAAGCTTTTCCCATTTTAAATGAACACCAAGTATTTTATTACTACTTTGAAATCTTTTATTAAAAGGTTTTGCTTTGATTAAAATGAGTAAAGGATTATTTAAATAAAATAATAAGGATTTAAATATCCAAATTTTATTTAAGTAAAGGCTTTCCCATTTTAATTAAACACCAAAACTTGTTTATTTATTTAAATAAGTTTCCAAGTATTCTTTTATTTTTCAAATTAAACCTTCTGGTTTGGTTTTGAAAATAATTGGAATTCAAATGGAAATTTTATTTGAATAAATCAAACACTAGTAAACAACTAAAGATCCATTTTATTAAATGGATCCTAAAATAAATAAAAATAATATTTCATTTTGAGATTTGGATTATGTTGCCAAACAGAACCAAATTCAAAGTGAAGTTGAGTGATTGTTTGAATTGATTTGAGTGTTGTTTGATTGTTTGAATAATTGGTTGAAATTCAAAACAGAAAAGTATTAGAAAAAGGAAAAAGATTTAGATAGAAAAAAAATAGTGCAACAGACTCAGCCCACTAAGGCCCAGTCCAGCCCAGACAGCTCCCCTCCCCCGAAGAAACCTTTTCTTACTCAGAAACTGACCCACTCAGAGACTGACAACCAGGACCCACTCCTCCTCTCTCCCTCTCGCTGACAACAGACCCCACCTGTTCCCACACCCGAACCGTTTTCTTACCGCGGACTGAACCCACGCAGCCGATGACAAGTGGACCCCTCCTTCCTTTCTTTTTCCACTGACCAGAGGACCCCACCGCCACCTCCTTCTTCCTCCCCGCGACTCCTTCTTCCCCTCACCGCGCGGCAGTTTCTGCCCGTTGATAGCTCCGTCAATTCGCAGTAAAGCCGTCCATTAAACCTCGCCGCGACGACGCCTATTTAACCGCCTCCCTCTCCTCTGTCATTTCCCACAGACATCGCCTCCCCTCTGCCCCTAGGCTGCCTCCATTTCTCTCTGTACCGCCGCAGCTCCGACCACCGTCTCCGAGCAATTCCGGCGAAACCAGACCTCCCCTTACCTCGCCGACCTAGCACCCTTACTCCACGCATCCAGACGCATCTATCCATACCACCCATTCATCCATGGAGCACGTAACCCCGACTCCAACAAGCCCGAGCCAGCGCCCGCTGCACTCCAAGCTGCGCGACATCTCCCAGTACGTAAATCTGACTCCCTCTCATCCTCGTTGACCCGATGATGATCTACAAGCTCATACGAACCTAACGACACCTTCCGTTTGACCTAGGGCGCCCCCTATCCTCGCCTCCGTCGTCGACAGTGAGCACCGCCGTCTGCTTCCTCTCCGACGAGCCCCACCGGTAAGACCAGACCGCCCCTTCACTCCTCGATCACGCACACGACCTTGCCTGAGTCTTGCGCGTCTAACCACGTCTTCGCCTTGTCTTGGGGTGATCCACAGCAACGTCCACGACGACCAACCGACGCACCCGACGCCGTCCTCCACTCCGGCGAGCAATCAAGCTCACTCCAGTACGCCCCGCGATAGGAAGACACTACCTCGAGCTTCCCCACGATCTTGCGAACTCGGTGAGCATGCCCTCTTTCTCTCCCGCTTTCTGCATCGCCGGCACCGTCATCGACCGACCGCTCCCCCGCCGCTAGCCACCGCAGCGCTGCTCGCAAATGGTCGAGCACGCTAGAACCGTAGGATCTAGATCTGGCGGTTACGATAGATCACTTAACCGCGAAGAGGTACGAGTCCTGCACCGCACGATCTCATTTAGATCCAACGGCTACAGAGCGTGATCCGCAGCGAATCGGTACCGACGAATAGAATTACGCCGCGTGGCACTAGATCTGTTTAAAAGAGATTTGAAAACAGAAACTTTTGCCATTTTCAAACCCATGTATCTTTTGATCCACACGTCCAAATTTTACAAATTTGATGTCGTTGGAATCAGCAAGACAAGCTCTAGCCAACCCTGCCCTTAGTTTAGCAAATAGTATTTGTTAGCTTGTTTGATTTTGCAGATTCTTTTGTGTGCTTGCTAACATTAGAAAAATCATTTAAAAATGATATTTAGGTTAAAACCTTTGCAATTTAGTTTGTTGTGACCTTACTGACCCTAGGAACCAACCCATAGTTTGGAAAGTGATTTTGGAAAGGTTTAGAATGGATTAATTAGTTTAGTCCATTTCTAGCCAAACAAAACTATTGTTTTGTTTACAAAAATGTTTTTGTAAAGAAAACTTTGAGAAAATGCTTTGAACCAAACCTACTGACCCAAACACCAAGTTTTGCAATAGCAACTCATTTGGTGAACCCTATAGGCTAAAGCCTTAGTAAAAATATTTCTACACCACATAGAATGACACTTTGTTTTGAAAATGGTTTTATAGTGAAACCTTTTGCAAATGACTTAGCCACTTCACAAAATGACCAATAGGTGTGCCCAAATGTCTATGACCCATTAGGAACCCCTTTTTCAAACAAATCAAAGCTTGGCATGCTTGCATGCATTACTTGAACTTTGCCACTTTGGTAAATGACCAATTTGGATCTTACAAAGTTTAGGAATCTAATAGAGACCCTCTTTGCAAATAACTTTGCCATTTTGGTAAATGACCAATTTGGAACTTACAAAGTTAGAAGCCTAGTGAAGACCATCCTTACAATAGAACCAACCTTTGCATGCTTATGCATGACTTAGATCCCATTACTTTGTGTGTGAAAAATTGTTTGTTTGACTTTGTTATTTTATGTGTGTAGTTTTGCTTGATTGGTAGATTAAGTTTGTGCCTTGCTTGATTGAATTGTAGTGACTTGAAGAGTGTGAGTGTTGCAAGGACAAGGAGTGAACCTATACCCTCTACCAAAAAGGCAAGTGATATCATCATGAATATTCCATACCTATATTTTATACTTGCATTAGATATATTTTGTTAGGACTTGCATGCTACTTTTGTCAATTGATGATGGGAAATCCTATTTAGAATAGAATTCTAGAATTGCTAGGAAAATTCCCTAAGGATAAGTTGCCATGCCATGCTTAGCCTAGCTACTAGAAAACAAGGGTGGTTTATATATTCACACTATGGAAAAATATTCTAAGTCTTTGGACTTGTGTTTTATTTTAACAAAACAACTAAGTTAATGAATCACCTGGGTGGATTGGAAGGAATGGTTTATGTTGAGTGGTTCACAAGGCCATGGACTTGGCTTGTGTATCTCACTTGTGGATGGCCACCCAGGAACAAAGAGATTTGAGATGTCATATGTTGAGAAGCTTCAAGTGCAACCACTTGGCATTATGGGCTCTGCCATGATCTTAGGATGCTAGAACTTAGTCTCTTGGACAGTGGGTGGTAGATGGGATGATAGGTTGGAGCGCGTCCATTTGACTAAGGAAAGGCTACTGAAGGATCATGTCTTGGGAAACCAAGGCTTGTGGGGAAAGTGCACCACCTCTGCAGAGTGTAAAACCTAAGTACTTAGCCATGTCCCTGGTAAAGGACAATTTGAGCATCAAGACATGGAAACTTCAAGAATCTCATCACTCCAATTTCTAAATAAAACTTGTGGGTGAACAAGGGTTAAAAGGATCTTCAGTCATTGATTGGTAGATGCCCTGAGTGGATCTGGAGTCTTTGATTGATAGATACCTTGGGTGTTTTGTGCCAAGCAAAAACTTAGTATTTTCAAAAGTTAGGGAAAAATCTATTTTGAGCAAAGCAAGCCTAAGCTCCACCAGCCAAATGCATATAGTATTATAGTCCACTTAAAATATACTAAGGTATCACTTGCCAATACAATTCAAATGTATTGACCCTTGTGGCTGTAACTTATGATGTTGCAGGTTTGATTGATTTAGTGAAGATTGATTGATTAGGATTACAAAGTCTACAACCAACATCTGCCTGTGGCACTTTGAAGATGAAGGACCCATGACTATAGTTATTCCGCTGCAATGTAATGTAAATAGCCAATGAGCTATGTTTGATGTAATAAAATTATTTTATTCCTGGTTATAAAGTTGTATTATGACCTTTGTTTCTTGATATTACATCTGAACTGTGGATGCTAGCTATTGATCCAGGGACTAGCATTGTAAACACAGGGGACTCAATCTTATTAAAGGTTGGGGACGCTACAAAAGCTCAAGCTTGGGGATGCCATGAGTGTCACCCCAAGAAATATCCAAGAAGTACAAGCGTCAAATCTTGGGGATGCCCAAGGCATCCCCTTCTTCATCAATAAAAATCCCAGGTTTCTTCCAAACGCTTCATTTTTATTGTTTCATGCACAGTTGTGTTGTTCTTGGAGCGTCTTCTTTTTCATTTTCGTTTTGGTTTTTCGTTTGCTTTATTTTCTTAGTTTGCTGAATAAATTGGTTGGACCCCCTCTTTCATACATTGGTTTTCAAATAGTTTGGGTTGGATTGGAAAAGAGTAGGAAAGCTCATGCTTATGTGGTAAAAAGAGCTCGTTTTTGACTGTGGCCTATGCTTTGTCATGTCATGCTTGATATTGTTTTGGCTTTATGCTTAGTATTCTTTGCTGTAGCATGACTTGTTATAATCAATTCAGATTGCTTAATGTGCCTTGGATGAATCATGCGTTGTTTTAGCATATTAAAGCATAGTATTGTGGTATTCTCCTTTAATGCTTTATTTGGGTTGACTTGGCGCATGCTCACACCATGTTATGACTATCCCAAGTCACCATAGCCTTTATGATCCTTTAGTTTTCAACTTGTAGTATCACTTTATGCTTTGATTAATGATGTTTTGTCGCTCTGCGTGATTATGGCCATTATTGCTCTCTTAGTTTGTCGCTCCTAGTCTTTTGCTAGCCTCCACAACCAAGTATGAGTTTTGCTCATGCATCCAACTCCCTAAACCAAGTTATTCCAAAGAGTCCACCATACCTACCTACTAGCTTATGCTATTTCAAGTATATTCATGTTTCTGTTTACCTTCCAAATTAAACTTGTTATGAGAAAACTAGTGATTAAAGCTCTCACGAACTTGATGGCACACTTTACTTTTCTTGCCCTTAATAAACTTGAACCATTGTGTCGTCTATGTTGTATATGCTTGCACTTATTTGTTGGGAATTAGTAGAACCATGCTTTCATGGGGAATGCTTTCAACATTGCACTGGTACTTCTACCTAGTTGATATCATGCTCTTTTGTATATGGATGTCGTCTGTGTGAAATGAAAGGGGAGCTTGTAAGTCCACGGAGTTATGTATATGTGTTAGAGAAAGCACTGGGCATTGGTCTAATCCATGCTGACATGGTGGAAACCTGCAGCATAACCATAATGAGCTGTCTATGAAGCATTCTTCTTATAAAAAAAGAGTCATGTATTGAGAAAAAAGAGAAAAAGAAAAGAAAAAAAGAGATATATGAAAAGAGGAAAGAGAGAAAAAAGCACCATATTCCCATGGTAAATAAGAAGATTGCTAAGATGCTTGTTGTCTGCTTGCCTTGTCATTTTGATATGGGGATTCTTCCGTATCGTCGGGCAAGGGGTACCCCGTTGGCGGTTCTCTATGATACACATATACTTACAATGACAAGAACTTACCGGTGACTAAACTTGAGTAGTATGAGGAGCGGCCCTCGTATACAAGGGACATGAGATTTCTAACTTATACTTCGTCAAGCATGTACACCATAGTTTGCTCACTTTAACCTTAATCACTTCAAGATGCTTATGATAGGGGCAATGAGAGCTGAAAGCTATAAGTACCATAATTTTTGGAAGCTCTTTATGAGACTTGAATCCCTACTTTTTTCTATCAAGGCCTTTTCTTCCACCATTATGTTGAGTCTCCACCTTCTATCTTTATGCACTTACTTTGAGAGCATAGTGGCCATTCTTAGTTCTATGTGCATTGTCCCAAGACTAGTTGATTGATGCATAACTTGATATTGCTTGTTTTAAACTATTTGTATCTAGTCACTCTTATGAACTTTGAAGGTGTCCTATGCATTTATATTTGCTACTCTATGAGGGACAAGCTGAATACTATTATGCTATGTTTTCTTTATGTGAAACAAACAAACGTCTTGCAAAGCATTGTTATTCATGAATCTTTTGTTTGTGCCTTTTCATGTTGCATCATAGTTTCTTTGCTTATTGCTAGAACTTTGTCTTTCATGTTATGATTGAAGTACTATGATCCTATCTTCGAATGTTTTACAAATACTTTGATCAAGTTTATGATGGTGCATGTCACCTCAAAAATTATTCTTTCTTTTTATCACTTACCTACTCGAGGACAGGCAGGAGTTAAGCTTGGGGATGTTGATACATTCCAAATGTATCTATAATTTTTGATGTTCCATGCTTGGTTTTATCTACTTTCTTGTGTTTTGTTCCAACTTTGGAGTACTTTTCATATGATTTCTTGGACTAACCTATTAACAAGATGCCACAATGCAGCTTGCCTTTTCTGCTGTTTTTGGTTCCAGGAAGTCAGAAAATGAATATTCTCGGAATTGGACGGGACAAAAGCCAAAGTTACTATTTCCCGGAAGATTCATGGAGCCAGAAGGAGAGTCGGAGAGGGGCTACAGGGTGGCCACACCACCCCGAGGCGCGGGTCCACCTAGGCCACGCCAGGGCATGGTGTGGGCCCCCTGGCTGGCCACCGACCTTGCCTCCTTCGCCTATAAGAGCCTCCCGATACCAAAACCCTAAATAGTCAATTAGAAATCCACGTAAAGTTCTGCAGCGCCGCCGCCACCGAAGGGGAGATTCGGGGGACAGAAAGTCTCTGTTCTGGCACCCTGCCGGGACAGGGAAGTGCCCCTGGATCCATCTCCATCGATCTCCACCACCATCTCCATCACCATTGCTGATTCCCATGATGAGGAGGGAGTAATTCTCTCTCGAGGTTAAGGTTTCTACCGGTAGCTATGTGTTCATCTCTCTCTCTATGCATGATCTTATTGAGATCATGAGCTTGTAATCTATAGATCTACCTTGCTACTCAAGTGCTTTAATAGATATCTTCTCTCCCCATGTGTGTGAAAGTGACAGCGTGCTCACCATGGTGGCACTTAGGCTAGAGATTACAAATACTTGTTATGAGTTATATCTGGAGTTGGATGTCTTTATGAAATTGTGGTGTTTGTTGGACTCATCTAGTACTCAAGGTGGTAGTGTGGGGTTTCTAGATAGGAAAGGCCTACTTTGAGGTGTGCTGTTATAGCCCTACCATGGATTAGAGTGTCCAACCGGAGAGTAGTTCAGCGTAGTATCATAAAGAAGAATATATTTATATGAGAGTGTTCACTAGTAAAAGTATGATCCCTAGGCTTTGTTTCTAAGCATTTAAACACCATTTGCTACTAGATCTGTTACATGTTTGCTTGCTTCCATCTTTATTTCAGTTTCCCTTTAGTATTTTCCACGCCATTAAGCTATTTTCTATCACCATTACCACTTATAATTATGTATACCACTTGTATTTCACTATCTCTTCGCCAAACTAGTGCACCTATACACCTGACAAGTGTATTGGGTGTGTTGGGGACACAAGAGACTTCTTGTATCTTGATTGCAGGGTTGCTTGAGAGGGAATACCTTTGACCACTTCCTCCCTGAGTTCGATAAACCTTGGGTGATCCACTTAAGGGAAAACTTGCTACTATTCTACAAACCTCTGCACTTGGAGGCCCAACAACTATCTACAAGAATAGAAGTGCATAAACATCAAGCTATTTTCTGGCGCCTTTGCCGGGGATGTAAGGTAAAAGGTATTCACACCGGAGGATTAAACAAGAAGAACCTCCCACGGCAAACGCCTATTTTCTGGCGCTGTTGCCGGGGAGGTAAGGTAAAAGGTACTCACATCCTCCAGTGTGAGTGCTCGAAGTTATTTCCTTTAGATTCTGCAATTTTGTCTTTTTGTTTCTTGTTTTCACTAGTTAGGCTTCATGGAAAACAACAACAAAATTAAAGAGCTTTATAGTATTTATCTTGAGTTAGGACATGAAGTGTTTGAAGAGAAAAGTAAAAAACCTATGGAACTTTATTTGCATGCTAATAGCAATGTTGTTAGTATGAATTCTTTGGACACCATTATTGCTAATGCTATGGAAAAGTCTAATCTTGGGTAAGCTAGTTTTTATGAGAATGATCTTTTTAGTTCCCCAGCGTTGGAAGATAGCTATTCTATTGCTTATGATGATACAAAACCTCCAATATATGATGATTACAATGATGAGTATGATATTTTCAGTCCACCTACTATTGAGGATAAAATTAATTATGATTACAATATGCCTCCTATATTTGATGATTATGGTGATGAGAATAATAATGATAGCTATTTTGTTGAATTTGCTCCCACTACAATCAATAAGAATGACTATGTTTATGTGGAGAGTATTAATTCTTTTATGAATGTGGCTCATGATAAGAATGTTTCTTGTGATAGTTATATTGTTACTTTTATTCATGATGCTACTGAAAGTTATTATGAGAGAGGGAAACATGGTTTTGTGCATCTCAATAATATTAAGTTTCCCCTCTTTATGTTGAAAGTCTTGAAGTTGAACTTGTTTTGCTTTACTATGCTTGTTTCTTTGTGATTTCATGACTTGTTTCTTTACAAGTTTCCTATGCATAGGAAGTGGGTTAGACTTAAATGTGCTTTGAATTTGCTTCTTGCTGCTCTCTTTTACTTCAATTCATATTTTTTTATGTGAGCATCTTCTCAAACTATCATGCCTAACTTAAAGGCATTAAAGAAAAGTACTTATTGGGAGATAACCCAAAAGTTTTAGATGAGTCTTGGAAGTTAATACTTCATTAATAACCTCTCCTTATCCTTTTTATTTGCTTTTTGTGCCAAGAGTAACCTCTAATGAGAGAGAAGTAATGATTGGGAAAGTTGCTATCTCGAAACAGATTTTTGTGCTTCACTGTAAAAATTCGTGAGAGAGCTCTGTATGTCGCATTGAGCTGTAATTTTTTTTGCTTCTGCCCAAGGTTGTTATCTAACTTTCGTTAGTTCAACACATTTTGATTTGAGCAACAGAAGGTCTTCGAACAAATTCGTCTTTACCTGCTGGTCTGTTTTGACAGATTTCTGTCATTTTCTGCATTTGCTTCTTGTTGGTTCCTTTTTGAGTTTTTTTGGGGAATTGAGCTTTTTGATGGAAGTGCTACAGTAGCTAGTGTTCTAATGGAAGTTTATTTGGTGTTAGAACTGAACCTTAAGACTTATTTATCTTAAGTGCACTAATGTTGCTAATAAAGATTGTGTGAAGTTTTGTATGAAGGAAAAATTTTAGGTGTATGGAAGGAATGAGTAATGAGATGAAGGATGGACTAAAGCTCAAGCTTGGGGATGCCACGCGTGTCACCCCAAGAAATATCTAAGAAGTACAAGCGTCAAAGCTTGGGGATGCCCAAGGCATCCCCTTCTTCATCAATAAAAATCCCAGGTTTCTTCCAAACGCTTCATTTTTATTGTTTCATGCACAGTTGTGTTGTTCTTGGAGCGTCTTCTTTTTCGTTTTCGTTTTCTTTTTTCGTTTGCTTTATTTTCTTAGTTTACTGAATAAATTGGTTGGACCCACTCTTTCATACATTGGTTTTCAAATAGTTTGGGTTGGATTGGAAAAGAGTAGGAAAGCTCATGCTTATGTGGTAAAAAGAGCTCGTTTTTGACTGTGGCCTATGCTTTGTCATGCCATGCTTGATACTGTTGTGGCTTTATGCATAGTATTCTTTGCTGTAGAATGACTTGTTATAAACAATTAAGATTGCTTAATGTGCCTTAGATGAGTCATGCGTTGTTTTAGCATATTAAAGCATAGTATTGTGGTATTCTCCTTTAATGCTTTATTTGGGTTGACTTGGCGCATGCTCACACCATGTTATGACTATCCCAAGTCACCATATCCTTTATGATCCTTTAGTTTTCAACTTGTAGTATCACTTTATGCTTTGATTAATGATGTTTTGTCGCTCTGCATGATTATGGCCATTATTTCTCTCTTAGTTTGTCGCTCCCAGTCTTTTGCTAGCCTCCACAACCAAGTATGAGTTTCGCTCATGCATCCAACTCCCTAAACCAAGTTATTCCAAAGAGTCCACCATACCTACCTACTAGCTTATGCTATTCCAAGTATATTCATGTTTCTGTTTACCTTCCAAATTAAACTTGTTATGAGAAAACTAGTAATTAAAGCTCTCACGAACTTGATGGCACACTTTAATTTTCTTGCCCTTAATAAACTTGAACCATTGTGTCGTCTATGTTGTATATGCTTGCACTTATTTGTTAGGAATTAGCAGAACCATGCTTTCATGGGGAACGCTTTCAACATTTCACTGGTACTTGTACCTAGTTGATATCATGCTCTTTTGTATATGGATGTCGTCGGTGTGAAATGAAAGGGGAGCTTGTAAGTCCATGGAGTTATGTATATGTGTTAGAGAAACTCCTGGGCCGCTGGTCTAATCCATGCTGACATGGTGGAAACCTGCAGCGTAACCATAATGAGCTGTCTATGAAGCATTCTTCTTATAAAAAAAGAGTCATGTATTGAGAAAAAAGAGAAAAAGAAAAGAAAAAAAGAGATATATGAAAAAAGGAAAGAGAGAAAAAAGCACCATATTCCCATGGTAAATAAGAAGATTGCTGAGATGCTTATTGTCTGCTTGCCTTGTCATTTTGATATGGGGATTCTTCCGTATCATCGGGCAAGGGGTACCCCGTTGGCGGTTCTCTATGATACACATATACTTACAATGACAAGAACTTACCGGTGACTAAACTTGAGTAGCATGAGGAGCGGCTCTCGTATACAAGGGACATGAGATTTCTAACTTATACTTCGTCAAGCATGTACACCATAGTTTGATCACTTTAACCTTAATCACTTCAAGATGCTTATGATAGGGGCAATGAGAGCTGAAAGCTATAAGTACCATAATTTTTGGAAGCTCTTTATGAGACTTGAATCCCTACTTTTTTCTATCAAGGCCTTTTCTTCCACCATTATGTTGAGTCTCCACCTTCTATCTTTATGCACTTACTTTGAGAGCATAGTGGCCATTCTTAGTTCTATGTGCATTGTCCCAAGACTAGTTGATTGATGCATAACTTGATATTGCTTGTTTTAAACTATTTGTATCTAGTCACTCTTATGAACTTTGAAGGTGTCCTATGCATTTATATTTGCTACTCTATGAGGGACAAGCTGAATACTATTATGCTATGTTTTCTTTATGTGAAACAAACAAACGTCTTGCAAAGCATTGTTATTCATGAATCTTTTGTTTGTGCCTTTTCATGTTGCATCATAGTTTCTTTGCTTATTGCTAGAACTTTGTCTTTCATGTTATGATTGAAGTACTATGATCCTAGCTTCGAATGTTTTACAAATACTTTGATCAAGTTTATGATGGTGCATGTCACCTCAAAAATTATTCTTTCTTTTTATCACTTACCTACTCGAGGACGAGCAGGAGTTAAGCTTGGGGATGTTGATACATTGCAAATGTATCTATAATTTTTGATGTTCCATGCTTGGTTTTATCTACTTTCTTGTTTTTTGTTCCAACTTTGGAGTACTTTTCATATGATTTCTTGGACTAACCTATTAACAAGATGCCACAGTGCTAGTTGCTTGTTTTCTGCTGTTTTTGGTTCCAGGACGTCAGAAAATGAATATTCTCGGAATTGGACGGGACAAAAGCCAAAGTTACTATTTTCCCGAAAGACTCATGGAGCCAGAAGGAGAGTCGGAGAGGGGCCACAGGATGGCCACACCACCCCTAGTCCCGGGTCCACCTAGGCCACGCCAGGGCATGGTGTGGGCCCCCTGGCTGGCCACCGACCTTGCCTCCTTCGCCTATAAGAGCCTCCCGATACCCAAACCCTAAATAGTCAATCAGAAATCAACGAAAAGTTCTGCAGCGCCGCCGCCACCGAAGGGGAGATTCAGGGGACAGAAAGTCTCTGTTCCGGCACCCTGTCGGGACGGGGAAGTGCCCCCAGAGCCATCTCCATCGATCTCCACCACCATCTCCATCACCATTGCTGATTCCCATGATGAGGAGGGAGTAGTTCTCTCTCGAGGTTAAGGGTTCTACCGGTAGCTATGTGTTCATCTCTCTCTCTATGCATGATCTTATTGAGATCATGAACTTGTAATCTATAGATCTACCTTGCTACTCAAGTGCTTTAATAGATCTCTTCTCTCCCCATGTGTGTGAAAGTGATAGCATGCTCACCATGGTGGCACTTAGGCTAGAGATTACAAATACTTGTTATGAGATATATTTGGAGTTGGATGTCTTTATGAAATTGTGGTGTTTGTTGGACTCATCTAGTACTCAAGGTGACAGTGTGGGGTTTCAAGATGGGGAAGGCTTACTTTGAGGTGTGCTGTTATAGCCCTACCATGGATTAGAGTGTCCAACCGAAGAGTAGTTCAGCGTAGTATCATAAAGAAGAATATATTTATATGAGAGTGTTCACTAGTAAAATTATGATCCCTAGGCCTTGTTTCTAAGCATTGAAACACCGTTTGCTACTAGATCTGTTACATGTTTGCTTGCTTCCATCTTTATTTCAGTTTGCCTATAGTATTTTCCACGCCATCAAGCTATTTTCTATCACCATTACCACTTATAATTATCCATACCACTTGTATTTCACTATCTCTTCGCCGAACTAGTGCACCTATACACCTGACAAGTGTATTGTGATGGGTTCGTAGCATGTAAAACAAAAAATTTCTACAGCAAGAACGAACAAAACCCAGATCTAATCTAGATAAAAGCCAAGATCTAATCTATTAGACATGTGCAACGAGATAGATCTGTACTAACCCTCGTAGATCCGAAAGCGTTACGAGATTGGATCTCGTGGTTGATGTAGTCGATCACTTGCCGATCTCAAGATCGTGTGGACGGTCCTTCCGGCGCCGCATTCCGGCAGCGCTTCCATAGTCGGTCACACCTGCGGAGTCGAAGCAGACCTTCCTCTCCCTGTTCCAGCGAGCAGCGGAGGTAGTAGATCTTCTCCATGGAATCCCAGCAGCACGACGGCGTGGTGGTGGTGGTGGAGTAGAGTATTCTGCAGGGCTTCGCCTAAGCCTGAGCAGAGGGAAGGAGGAGGAGAGAGGCGGCGGCTAGGGTTTGATGTGTAGGGGGCAAGGGGGTGGCGCCCCCACCCCTCTATTTAAAGGAGGGAGGCGCCATGGGAGGGGGAGTCCTAGTAGGACTGCGGATTGGGAGGGTGGAGGAGTCCTCCTCCCCCACGACTCCTTGTCTTGCCCCACAAGGACTCCTTGATCCTTTCTTGGTTTTCAAGCAAACTCCAAGAAATCTTCTAGAACCTTCCGGAACATTCCGAAACCTTCTAGAATCCCCATACAAATACTCCAGAACATTTCCTAACTTAGAAAATGATCCCCAATATATGAATCTCATTCTCCGGACAATTCCGGATCTCCTCGTGATGTCCCGGATCCAATCCGAGACTCCGAACAACATTCGGTCTCCAATGCACATTCCATATCTACTTGAAACAACTTCGAACCTTAAGTGTGTCACCCTACGGTTCGTGAATATGCAGACATGATGAAGACACCTCTCCGATCAATAACCATCAGCGGGATCTGGAGATCCATAATAGCTCGCACATACTCAACGATGACTTCGTGATCAATAGAACCATTAACATACGAAACCAATTCCCTTTGTCACGCGATATTCTACTTATCCGAAGTTTGATCGTCGGTATCTCCATACCTAGTTCTACCTCGTTACTGATAAGTACTTTTTACTCGTTCCATGTTATGTCATCCCTTGTGACCTAGTCACATGCTTGCAAGCTAACTAGATGACATTCCACCGAGAGGGCCCAGAACATATCTATCCGTCATATGGATGGACAAATCCCAATCTTGGTCCATGCGCTTCAACACATACTTTCAGAATATCCAATGACACCTTTATAACTACCCAGTTACGAAGCGGTGTTTGATGTCATCAAAGCACCCATCCGGTGATGGTGATTAACATAACCTCATGGTCGAAGGATTAGGTTACTATGCATTTGAAAGCTTATAGCAATTAGAACTTAATGACTTGATCTTATGCTACGCTTACTATGGGTGTGTGTCCATCACATCATTCTCCTAATGATATAACCTTGTTATTAATGACATCCAATGTCCATGATCAGGAAACCATGATCATCATTTAGTCAACAAGCTAGTTCCACAAGAGGCTTACTAGGGACTCTTTTATGTTTACAAAACACACATGTATTAGTGTTTCCTTATAATACAATTATAGCATGGGATGTAAACATTCATCATAAACACAAAGATATAATAATAACCACTTTTATTATTGCCTCTTGGGCATATCTCCAGATCTCCCACTTGCACTAGAGTCAATAATCTAGATTACATGGTAATATACCTAACACCCATGGCATTCTGGTGTTGGTCATGCTTTGCTCTAGGGAGAGGTTTAGTCAACGGATCTGCCACATTCAGATCAGTGTGTACTTTGCAAATCTTTATGTCACCATCTCGGACATACTCGCGAATAGCATGGAAACGTAGCTTGATTTGATTCTGCTTGCTATGTGACCTTGGCTCCTATGCATTAGCTATGGCACCTGTGTTGTCACGAGAGATGGCCATAGGGTCCAACGACTGGAACCACGTCAAGTTCAGTAATGAACTCCTTCATCCATATGGCTTCTTGTGCAGCCTCCAGCGACTATGTATTCCGATTCAGTTGAAGATTTAGCCACAACGCTTTGCTTGGCACTCCTCCACCTCACCAGCACCATTCAAAATAAATCATTATCTAGGCTGTGACTTGAGTCATGGATCGGTGTTCCAACTAGCATCAGTGTAACCGTTTACAACAAGCTGTTCATCACCTCCATAAGAAAGAACCATATCCTTAGTCCTATTCAGGTACTTTAGGATATTCTTGACCGTTGTCCAGTGCTCCATTCTAGGATCACTTTGATATCTGCTAGTCAAACTAACAGCATGTGCTATATCCGGTCTTGTACACAGCATGGCATACATGATAGAACCTATGGCCGGGGCATAGGGAATATTATTCATCTTTTCTCTATCTTCTGCCGTAGCCGAACTTTGAGTTTTACTCAAGGTCTTACCTGACAACATGGGCACGAACCCTTTCTTGCTCTCTTCCATTCTAAACTTCTTTAGAACTTTGTCTAAGTATGTACTTTGTGAAAGCGCTATTAGGCGTCTTGATCTATCTCTATAAATCTTGATGCCTAGAATATATGCCGCTTCGCCAAGGTCCTTCATTGAAAAACTATTATTCAAATAGGTTTTGACGCTATTAAGAAGTTCTATGTCATTCCCAATCAACAATATGTCATCTACATATAGTACTAGGAATGCTACAGAGCTCCCACTCACTTTCTTGTAAATGCTTCTCCATAAGTTTGTATAAATCCAAAGTTTTTGATTACTTTATCAAAACGTTGATTCCAACTCCGGGATGCTTGCTTCAGTCCATAAATGGAGCGCTGAAGTTTGCATACCTTGTCAGCATCACTAGGATCGACAAAACCCTTGGGTTGTACCATATACAACTCTTCCTCAATGTCACCATTAAGGAACGCCGTTTTGACATCCATCTGCCAAATCTCATAATCGAAATATGCAGCGATTGCTAACAAAATCCTCACAGACTTTAGCTTCGCTACTGGTAAGAAAGTCTCATCGTAGTCAACTCCTTGAATTTGTCGGAACCCTTTCGCGACAAGTCAAGCCTTATAGACGGTAACATTACCATCAGCATCTGTTTTTCTTTTGAAAATCCATTTGTTCTCGACAGCCTTACGGCCATCCGGTAAGTCCACCAAAGTCCACACTTGGTTTTCGTACATGGATCCCATCTCGGATTTCATGGCTTCTAGCCATTTGTCGGAATCTGGGCTCACCATAGCTTCTTCATACGTCGCAGGGTCATCAGTGTTGTCCACCAACATGACGTTCAAGGCAGAGTCATACCAATCAGGAGTGGTACGAACTCTCGTTGACCTGCGAGGTTCAGCAGTAACTTCGTTCGAAGTTTCATGATCACCATCATGATCTTCCTCTCCAATTGGTGCAGGCGGCACAAAAACATCTTCCGGTGCTGCCCTACTCTCAACTCCGAGAGAAAGTTCAATAACCTCGTCGAGTTCTACTTTCCTTCCAGTCACTTCTTTCGAGATAAACTCCTTCTCAAGAAAGGATCCATTCTTGGCAACAAAAACTTTGCCTTCGGATCTATGATAGAAGGTATACCCAATTGTTTCTTTAGGGTATCCTATGAAGACGCATTTCTCCGCTTTGGGTTCAAGCTTATCAGGTTGTAACTTCTTTACATACGCTTCGCAACCCCAAACTTTAAGGAACGACAACTTAGGTTTCTTACCAAACCACAATTAAATGCGGTGTTGTTTCAAGCAGTTTAGATGGTGCCCTATTTAAAGTGAATGCGGTTGTCTCTAATGCATAGCCCCAAAAGCGATAGCGTAAATCTGTAAGAGACATCATAGACGAACCATATCTAAGAGTTCGATTCTGACGTTCGGACACACCATTATGTTGTGGTGTTCCCGGCGGTGTCAACTGCGAAAGTATTCCACATTTCTTTAAATGCATGCCAAACTCATAACTTAGATATTCACCTCCGTGGTCGAGAAAACTTAATCTTCTTGTTCGATGATTTTCCACTTCACTTTGAAATTCCTTAAACTTCTCGAAAGTTTGGACTTATGTTTCATAAAGTAGATATACCCATATCTACTTAAGTCATCCGTGAAAGTGAGAACATAACGATATCCACCAGCGATGCTACACTCATTGGACCGCACACATCGGTATGTATTATTTCCAATAAGTAGCTCGCTCCATTATTCCGAGAATGGAGTCTTAGTCATTTTCCCATTTGACATGCTTCGCATCTTTCAAGTGATTCAAAATCAAGTGATTCAAGGCGTCCATCGAATGGAGTTTCTTCATACGCTTCACTCCAATGTGACCAAGACGATAGTGCCACATGTATGTAGAATTATCATTCAATTTTATTCGTTTAGCATCTATGTTGTGAACATGTGTATCACTACTATCGAGATTCAATAAGAATAAACCATTCATCTCAGGTGCATTACCATAAAAGATATTACTCATATAAATTGAACAACCTTTATTCTCAGACTTAAAAGAGTAACCGTCTCGCAATAAACAAGATCCAGATATAATGTTCATGCTTAACGCAGGCACCAAATAACAATTATTTAAATTTATAACTAATCCCGAAGGTAGATGTAGAGGGAGCGTGCCGATGGCGATCACATCAACCTTGGAGCCATTTCCAATGCGCATCGTCACCTCGTCTCTCGCCAGTCTTCGTTTATTCCGCAGCTCCTGTTTCGAGATACAAATATGAGCAACCGAACCAGTATCAAATACCCAGGCACTACTACGATTACTACTAAGATACACATCAATAACATGTATATCGAATATACCTTTCTTATTGATGTTGCCGTTCTTCAGATCCGCCAGGTACTTGGGGCAGTTACACTTCCAGTGACCAACACCCTTGCAGTAGAAGCATTCAGTTTCAGGCTTAGGACCAGCCTTGGGCTTCTTAGCAGGTCTGGCAGCTTTCTTGCCGTCCTTTTTGAAGTTGCCCTTTTTCTTAGGCTTGCCCTGTTTCTTGAAATTGGTGGTCTTATTGACCATCAACACTTGGTGCTCCTTCTTGATCTCCACTTCAGCAGTTTTCAGCATGGACGATAGTTCGACAGCGTCTTGTTCATGCAGTGCATATTGTAGTTCATCACAAAGTTCTTATAACTCGGTGGCAGTGATTGGAGGACACGGTGAATCCCTAACTCATTAGGAATCGTTATCCCCAACTCTTGGAGCTTGTTTGCGTGGCCAGACATGGTGAGCACGTGCTCGCTAACGGAGCTTCCCTGTTCCATCTTACAGGTAAAGAACTTTTCGGAGGCCTCATAGCTCTCCACGGCCGCGTGAGTCTCAAAAATGAGCTTGAGCTCCTTAATGATCTCAAACGGGTCGTGGTGCTTAAAGCGCTTCTAAAGCTCCGTTTCTAAACCATACAGGATGGCACACTGAACTGTGGAGTAATGATTTTTCCGAGTGGCGTAAACATTCTTTACGTCATTGGTGGCATCTTCTGCAGGTGGGTCACCTAGCGGTGCTTCGAGCACATAGGTCATCTGACCAGCCCTGAGGACAATCTTCAGACCACGGAGCCAGTCCGTGAAGTTGCTTCCATTGTTCTTAAGCTTTTCTTTCTCTAGGAACGCATTGAAATTGATGGAGAGATTTGCCATAATCTACAACAAATTTGCAAGTAGTTTAGACTAAGTTTATGATAAATTGAGTTCAATTTTAATTCTTAAATTAACTAGGTGAACTCCCACTCAAAACAACATCCCTCACATTGTCTTAGTGATTACACGAACCAAGTCCACTACACCAAGTCTGATCTTCACGAGAGAAGATGTAGTTTCATCGGCGAACAATCTTCATGTTCATCATATCACTTATATGATTCATGCTCTACCTTTCGGTATTCCGTGTTCTGAGACCATGTCTGTACATGCTAGGCTCATCAAGATTAACCTTAGTTTCCGCATGTGCAAATCTGGCTTGCACCCGTTGTATGCACACGTAGAATCTATCACATCCGATCATCACGAGATGCTTCGAGACGACGAGTCTTAGCAACGGTGCCAACTAAGGACGAACACTTTTATTACTTGATATTTAGTGAGAGGGATCATCTTATAATGCTATCGTCGCGATCTAAACAATACAAGATGCATAAAGGATTAACATCACAGGCAATTCATAATTAGTGTGATATGATATGGCCCTTTCTTCTTATGCCTTTGATCTCCATCTCCAAAGCACGGACATGATCTCCATCATCACCAGCATTGCGTCAAAGGTCGATTGGCGCTTCATGGTTGTCCATCATCACGCAACTATTACAACTACTTGGAATAAAGCTATTACAAGATGAATAGACACTCAGGTCTTAACAGAATTAAAGACAACCATTAGGCTACTGCCGGTTGCCATATTAAAAAAAGGATCATTGCATACATCAAATATAATCACAATCACATGATGTCCATATAAATCACAAAACCACAAAAACAAGTTAGACGCCTCTAATTTTCTTTGCATGTTTTACGTGGTTTGGGGCTTTCGAATAAGAACGGATCTTACCTACGAAACTGAACCACAACATTGATACAAGTGCTATCAAGTGCAAAGTATAGATTGGATCTATACTATGATGGGAGAGATAGACACCCGCAAAGTCACTTGCGCAAAGCAAGTTACACGTCAAGCGTGGAGCAAGTCTCATGTGCGATGACATGTAAGGTTAGCCCGAGCCGCTTCATCCCACCATACCGCAAGATGCAAAGTACACAAAGCAAAAGACGGCACGAGCACCAACGCCCACAAAACCATTGTGTTCTACTCGTGCAACGGATCTAAGCATAGACAAGGCTCTGATACCACTGATTGGTTCGTAGCATGGAAAACAAAAAAATTCTACCGCAAGAACGAACAAAACCCAGATCTAATCTAGATAAAAGCCAAGATCTAATCTATTAGACGTGTGCAACGAGATAGATCTGTACTAACCCTCGTAGATCCGAAAGCATTACGAGATTGGATCTCGTGGTTGACGTAGTCGATCACTTGCCGATCTCAAGATCGTGTGGACGATCCTTCCGGCGCCGCGTTCCGGCAGCGCTTCCATGATCGGTCACTGCCAAGCGAACCTTCCTCTCCTGTTCAATGACGGCGGAGGTAGTAGATCTTCTCCACGGAATCTCAGCGGACACGGCGTGGTGGTGGTGGTGGAGTAGAGTATTCTCAGGCTTCGCTAAGCCTGAGCAGAGGAAGGAGGAGGAGAGGCGGCTAGGGTTTGATGTGTGGGGCAAGGGTGGCCCCACCTCTATTTAAAGGAGGAGGCGCCATGGGAGGGAGTCCTAGTAGGACTCCCTCCCTTCCTTGGCCCAGTTGGGAGGGAGAGTCCTCCTCCCCCACGACTCCTTGTCTTGCCCCACAAGGACTCCTTGATCCTTTCTTGGTTTTCAAGCAAACTCCAAGAAATCTTCTAGAACCTTCCGGAACATTCTGAAACCTTCTAGAATCCCCATACAAATACTCCGGAACATTTCCTAACGTAGAAAATGATCCCCAATATATGAATCTCATTCTCCGGACAATTCCGGATCTCCTCGTGATGTCCCGGATCCAATCCGAGACTCCGAACAACATTCGGTCTCCAACGCACATTCCATATCTACTTGAAACAACTTTGAACCTTAAGTGTGTCACCCTACGGTTCGTGAATATGCAGACATGATGAAGACACCTCTCCGATCAATAACCATCAGCGGGATCTGGAGATCCATAATAGCTCCCACATACTCAACGATGACTTCGTGATCGATAGAACCATTAACATACAAAACCAATTCCCTTTGTCACGCGATATTTTACTTATCCGAAGTTTGATCGTCGGTATCTCCATACCTAGTTCTACCTCGTTACTGATAAGTACTCTTTACTCGTTCCATGTTATGTCATCCCTTGTGACCTAGTCACATGCTTGCAAGCTAACTAGATGACATTCCACCGAGAGGGCCCAGAACATATCTATCCGTCATATGGTGTTGGGGGGATAACCCCGGGTAGGGTCACTCCGGGGTATAAGGGCTGAGTTAGCCGAGGTTCGGCAAGGTCAAAGCGGATGCTGGCCGAGTCACCTCAAGGCAGGCCGGATCACGGAGTAACCCGGACCAGGGGGGTCGCCTAACATTGTCTCGTCCGACTCAAGGAGTAAGTCGGAGACACTTGTCTAGCTTATATGCAGGAACAGGTGTGGCCGGATCAACTGTGATCCGGATCCTTGTTTGGCTTCTAGGAGAAGGAAGGAATATCTCTGGTCAAAAAGAAGGCCGGTGCATCTTGGATGGCCGAATAAAGCAAGCAAGGCGGGACCAGGATCGTGGCCGACAAGGGTGATGGCGCTCACGTCGGTGGCCGAGGCGCCCATGAGCAACGTCGCTAAAGCAAGAGTGACGTAGGGGAAAAGCACCCCTGTCGGGTTACTACTTTGGGAGGAGGCATATTCTTAGGAATATGCCTCCACGTATGCCCTAGGCCAGGACCGAACCACTCCTATATAAGGGGGTGGGGGGGTTGGGGTTCTGGTAAGGGGGTTGGGTCTTTTCAGATACATAGCAAGGATAACACTTGTGGATCTAGGGTTTTGGGGCTAGTTAGTAGGCAAGAGTAAGAGAGTTTCTTCTTCCTCCTCTTGTCAATAAAGCTCGAGGAGCACTTGTAATCTTGGAGACTGAACATCAATACGAAGCTTCCGTGTAGAGAATCACTCTACTATCCCTCCCTGGATTCCCCTAGCGCATATTAGTCCCCACCTTCAGCCTATCCATGGCATCTGCCGTGACACCACCACGACAGTTGGCGCCCACCGTGGGGCTAGCGGCGCTAGCAGGGGTGAAGATTCGGACGGGAAATTTCATCGGCACTGGTGAACGCATCGTCTCCGGGCTCGTTCAGCGCTTCGGTGCGCTGGACTACGTCAGCGACAATGTTGGCTGCTTCGGCACATGCCCCCTTCCGCGCAACGGCGTCTTCGTCAATCTCGGCGCGCACAAGGTCTACGTTGTTGTGGACGTGTCTTGCGTTCATCCGGTCGCATCGTTGATGCGGGGGAACCACCCCTCACTGTGGCTCGCGGGACGCGTATCGCTTGCTCCCAGACCATGCAGAGGTGATGATGACTGCGCCAGGCGTGGGCACGAGCAAAGATCCGGCGCCAGACCCGGAGGTAACACCCAAGGCACCAAGGAAAGCTAGGGGTCCTCCGCTAGAGAGCCGAGCGTCTTGAGGAAGCTATGGATAGATTAGCTAACCGGTGGCGGCGGTGGTAGATCCGGCTCGAGCACAGGCCGAGCTAGAGAGACCCGCGAAGATCTTGGAGGCTTGAAGAAAATAGCGGCGGCTCAGCGATCGTTGAACATGGCGTTCGTGAGTACTGCGGCGAACAAGGTTGATGCGGTGAGGGTAAAGGAAAAACCTCATAAGCGAGATGAGCGAGAGAAGGTGATGATGGACGGAAGGGTGGGAAAACTATACATGCAGTAGGGTTGCGAAGTATAGTACCCGGCGAAGAACCTCGAGCAGCGGATGCGGCGTCCGAGCTAGAGGGTCTGACGGGTGAAGCCCGCCAAAGACAGCAAGACCGGGTTAACGAGCTGGTTCGGATCGCGAACAGGCAGAATGAGGAGCTGTTGACGGGTAACCCGGAGCGAGTTGGAGCATCTAAAATCGTCCATTCGGTGATGGGTAACCCGGAGAAATCCGCTGGAGCAGCATCATCGCCTCATGGTGGCCCTAGAAGAGAAGAGGTAGTAACCTCGGCCAGACGGAACAAGCAGATCGTTCCGTACGACCCAACGCATGCGGGAAAGGAAAAAGAGATACGGAAAAACGACGATTGACGAAGTGTGAGCCGAGGTAACCATGACCAAGGCAATGCCGGTCAAGGGAATGCTGCCAACGGCAATGCCGGACAGCGAAACTTCGGCGGCGGGTCAACCGCAGCAGCGGAATGCACCAAGGCAAGAGCAAAGTGCCGGCCGTGGAATGCAACAGAGAGGAGCACAACGAGAACAAGACCGATACAATGATGGAGACTCGGAGATGATGAACGCGGGATATGCAAGACCGGACTATCATGTGATAGGGTCGAGATTGGGAAGCAGAGATTTGATGTCGGATGATGCCAGACTAAAACTGGATCGCCTGTATAGGTCGGAACAGATCGAATGTCAAGGTCCTCCGGATCCAGCGTGCTTTGGACCCCGGATCATGAAGGAACCGCCAGTACCCAATTTCCAATTACCCAGGGGCACGAAGACGTATGGCGGTAGTACAAAGCCGGAGGATTGGCTAATAAACTACGCAACAGCTGTGAAAATTGCAACTGGCAACTTGAGGTGGGCCGTACGATATGTACCCCAAATGTTGGAAGGTCCAGCTAGGGTTTGGTTGAATAATTTGCCACCCGAAAGCATCAATTGCTGGATAGACTTTGAAGAAATGTTTATCAGCAACTTCTCAAGTACATACCAGAGACCGAATAGACCGCAGACCCTGGCAATGTGCAAGCAGAGATCTAACAAAACGAATCGTGAATTCTTGACCCGGTGGTGTACCGTGAGAAACTCGTGTGAGGGAGTCATAGAGTCGCAGGCTATAGCATGGTTCACACAAGGATGTAGTTATGGCAGCGAGTTGTGGATGAAATTGCAAAGGAAAATGCCAGTCACATTGGCAGAGATGATCCGGATCACGGATTCTTATGCTTTGGGTGATCCAACTCAACCTAGGATCGCGTCGAACGAGTCAAATGAGGAGTACTATTCGAGGGACGGATCCAGGTCATCTCGGAGGAACGATTACAGGGGAAAGAGGAGAGACGATAGACCGGACCATCGATATGCTTCGCAACAAGTTGCGGCCGTGAATCAAGATCAGCCCGGGGCAGGGAGCAACCAACGCCAGAGAACAGGAGGGCAGTGGACTCCTCAAAACGATGGCAAGAAAACATGGACTCCGGAGTAGAAGAAGCAATGGCAAGAAAAGAAAGATCGTCCGAGATATACCTACGAGTCAATGTTGGACCAGCCGTGCAAGTTTCACACGCCAAATCCGAATAGCCCGGCGGGTCACACGACGAGACAGTGTGAGTGGATGCGCAAGATAGAACAAGGTGGTTCGGGGAATGCTCAGGCACCTCGGAATGATCAACCTCGGTAGGAGTTACCCCGACAGCAATTGCTTTCCGGAGCAAACACGCAGCAACTGATGTTGCCTCCCCCTCCGCCGAGGTATGACAACAGTGAAAGAAGGGATGCAGTGCATCAGGTGGAAAACCAGCAACAACCGGATCAGAGGTACTCCGGAAACAAGGGAAGAAATGAGTATAGGGAACATCACCAGAGCTATTTTGTGTTCACCACAGAGGAAACAGATAGGAAGAGCTTGCAACGCCGACATATGGAGGTTAACGTGGTTATGCCTGCAGTGACGAGGTACATGTCTTGGTCGGACCAGGAAATTACCTGGAGCGTCAAAGATCATCCCAAGCTTATGCCAAGTCCTGGCTCGTATGCACTAGTGTTAGATCCGACGTTCATTGGACCAAACATTAATGTAAGGTTCTCCAAGGTACTGATCGACAATGGCAGTAGCATTAACATCATGTATGCGGATACGATGCGCAAGTTGGGCATCTCGGAGAACATGCTCCAGGCTACAAGAACAACTTTTTTCACGGTATCGTGCGCATATCCTGCGAACCCATAGGCAAAGTCCGGGTCGACGTGCTATTCGGTACGAGGGATAACTGCCGAACCGAAAATCTGGAGTTTGAGGTGGTAAACTTGGAGAGCGCGTATCATGCATTACTCGGGAGACCGGCACTGAGCAAATTCATGGCAAGTTGCCACGTTGGCTATCTGAAGATGAAGTTGCCCGGGCCAAATGGTGCAATTACTATCGCTTGGGATTTCCGACGTTCTATTGAGTGCGCTTCAGCCGGGTCTAACCGCGAATTGCCCAAGAGAAAAGAAAATTCCAAGAGGTGGCGGGATTAGCTCAGTCCGCGCAGCAGTACATGCCGGCGTTAAGTAACCCGCATGGAAGCGTTTCATTTCAATCCGCGAAGGATACCAAGAAGATCCCCGTAGATAACGTGTTTCCGGAGCGTACTGTGACAATTGGGGCCGGGTTAACTGACAAATAGGAAAGCGAGCTCGTCAACTTCCTCCGTGAGAATCGGGATATTTTTGCTTGGTCCACGCAGGACTTGCAAGGTGTTCCGAGGGAGTTGGCCGAGCACTCTTTAAATGTAAGACCCGGAGCAAGGCCGGTGAAGTAGCCTCTACGACACTTCGCCGAGGATAGGAGAAAGGTCATTGGTGACGAGATAGCTCAGTTGCTAGTAGCACGATTCATCATGGAAGTCCTGTATCCGGATCGGCTCTCTAATCCGGTGCTGGTAGAAAAGAAAAAGGATGATCCGAACGTGGCGGTGGTTTGGCGTATGTGTATCGATTACACGAACCTGAACAAGGCGTGTCCGAAGGATCCATTTCCACTGCCGAGGATAGATCAGGTCATCGACTCTACCGCGGGATGTGAACTGTTGTCATTTATTGATGCTTATTCTGGTTTCCACCAGATACCCCTGAACCCGGATGATCAAATAAAAACTGCCTTTATTACCCCGTACAGGGCTTATTGCTATCGCACCATGCCGTTTGGTTTACGAAACGCAGGAGCAACGTACCAAAGATGTATGCAAAAATGTTTGCACGATCAAATAGGTCAAAATGTACAAGTCTACGTGGATAATGTGGTTATCAAGACCAAGGAAAGCGTAACGCTCCTTGACGACATAAGGCAAACATTCGCGAACTTGAGGAGATTCCGGATGAAGCTTAACCCGGAGAAATGTACCTTTGGAGTCCTGGCTGGGAAATTACTCGGATTTCTCGTCTCCAGCCGAGGTATCGAGGTTAACCCAACTAAGATCCGAGCCATCGAACGAATGGAGCTGCCGAAGTGTCTCAACAATGTCCAGAAGTTCACTGGATGCCTGGCGTCGTTGAGTCGGTTTGTATGTCGGTTAGGGGAAAAGGCACTGCCTCTCTACCAACTCATGAAAAAATCAGATAAATTCGTTTGGACGCCGCAGACCGATGAAGCTTTTGCCCACTTGAAAAAGATGTTGGCCCTTTGCACGATGTTAGCTTCTCCACCGTCGAAGGAAAATGTTGCTCTACATAGCCGCAACCAACCGAGTTGTAAGTGCAGATAATTGTAGTGGAGCGAGATGAAGAGGGTTAGTTGGTGCAGAGACCAGTGTATTACTTGAGCGAGGTATTATCTGCCTCAAAACAGAATTACCCGCATTTTCAAAAGGTGGCATACGGAGTTTATATGGCGGCAAAGAAGTTAAAGCACTACTTTGAGGAGCATCCCATCAAAGTGATATGTGAAGCCCCCATATCCGAGATAATGGGTAACAAAGATGCGAATGGCAGAATTGCGAAATGGGCAATTGAGATAGCACCATCTGGCTAATACGATAGAAGAGAAGCGATCAAGTCCTAGGCTGTAGCGGACTTTTTCGTGGATTGGGCGAGGTACAATCTGAACCACCGCCACCGGATCCGAACTCTTGGAGGATGCACTTTGTGAATCAAGACCAAAACGGATTAGGTGCGGGGTTGTGCTTACCTCGCCAAAGAAGGATCAGCTCAATCGTATTGCAGATCCATTTGCGGCATCAAACAATGTCGCTGAGTACGAGGCTCTTGTGCATGGTCTCAAAGTGGCAAAGGAAATTGGCATCGTCGGATAATCTGCTTTGGCGACTCGGATCTAATGTCTGACAAGTGTCCGGTGTGGGCGCCTAGATCCAAACATGGCACTATCTGATTTCATGTGTAGAAAATCTCGGGTTACTTTGAGGGATGCGAGTTTCATCATGTACCTCGCATGGAAAAGCGGCTGCCGACATCTTTGTCGGCTCGGCTCGACCGGCGTGCAATTCCACCGGGTGTTGCATTGGAGCACCTCAGAAAGCCATCTATCAGGCCGTCCCCAGGAACCGATTCAATCTATGTCCCGGAAAACGAGGAATCCGGAGCTGAGCCCATGGACATTGACATGGAAGGTAGTATGCCGAACCCGAGGACTACCTCGGCAAACCCAGGGATTGCCTCGGCAAACCCGGGGACTACCTCACCAGACCCGGGGACTGTTCAGCGTGATCCGGCTGAAGTTATGCCGGTGGATCTGATGGAAATTGATGAGGAGATGTTCCCTGCGCGAGCGGTACCAGCCTGGGCACTGCCTATATATCAGTTCTTGAAAGATGGAACGTTACCCACTGAGGAAGTGCTAACCAGGCAAACTCAGAGGAGAGCCAAAGCTTATACCATCATCAATTCCGAGCTGTACAAACAAAGTGTAACCAATGTCCTCCAGCGGTGTGTTGATCCGGAAGAAGGACTCGATATCCTCCGAGATATACACCAAGGAGAATGCGGGCATCACGCCTCATCCCGGGCCTTAGTGGCAAAGGCGTTCCGGCATGGATTTTACCTTGGCGCCTTGGAGCAAGCAGAGGATCTGGTGAGAAAATGCAATGGTTGCCAAAGATACGCCACCAAGACACATATGCCTATGTCGGAACTCAAAACCATACCAATTACATGGCCATTTGCTGTGTGGTGCTTGGATATGGTTGGCCCGTTCAGACCAGCAAAAGGGAACATGATGCACATTCTGGTCATGGTGGACAAGTTTACAAAATGGATCGAAGTGAAGCCTATAAGAAAATGTGATGGAGCTACAGCTGTGACATTTCTCAAAGACATCATCTTGAGATACGGTTATCCTCATAGTATCATAACTGACAACGGCACCAATTTTGCTGAAGGAGCATTCGCACGATTCTGCCAGGATAAGAAAATCTGACTCGACATAGCCTCGGTAGCCCACCCCGCGTCGAACGGACAAGTGGAAAGATCCAACGGATTAGTGCTATCTGGGATAAAACCCCGGCTCATTGAGCCGCTGCAAAGATCAGCGGGGTGATGGATAGAAGAACTACCAGCGGTATTGTGGAGTTTAAGAACCACTCCGAATCGATCAACCGGCTACACGCCGTTCTTTTACGGTATATGGAAGGCGTATTACCAGCCGACATAGAGCATGATTCGCCTAGAGTCACCCAATACACAGAAGCCAAAGTGCAAGAGGCCCGGCAAAATGATGTTGATCTGCTGGAAGAAGCGAGAGAACTGGCACTGTCCAGATCCGCCATATATCAGCAAAATCTCCGACGCTATCATAGCCGGAAAGTGTGCCCCCGAGTCTTCCGGGAAGGCGATCTGGTGCTCCGGTTGGTACAGCGTACCACTGGCATGCATAAATTATCCCCCCCATGGGAAGAACCATTTATTGTGAGCAAAGCATTGCACAATGACTCTTACTATCTCATAGATGCAAAGCCACAGGAAAAGAACAAGGCGGACAGGTCCGGAGAGGAATCCAAGCGACCGTGGAATGTCGCACTACTTCGCCCCTTCTACACTTAGCTAAAGAATGTATGTACCCGAGTCATCCTCATATGTCGGTATGTATGTCGGCAATGAGCCTATCAATGAAATAGCGGAGCCTCGGCGATAACTTCGGGGCCTTAATAAATGATTGTGGTTATTTTTTATGCGTTAGCTGGAATGACTCGTTTCACTTAACCCGGATTAGTAATGTGTGAGCACCAAAAACCCAACCTTTTGACTTGCTGCTGTCCAACAAGAATTGGCTTCATGGCAAGCAAGGGAACAAGTTTGGAATTGCATAGCACATGAAAAACTACTAAGGAAACGATCCTATTCCAGCTAACGTTTGTTTTTTCGGACTAACCCCGTATTTACTTTCAAGCTATTATGTTGAATTATTTTGAGCCAAGCCTCAAAGTTTCTCATTATTGTTAAAACGATTCTTGAGGCTCGGGTTCGTAAGTCGTAAAACCGAATCAAGGTAGACACGGATCGAGCCGGAGAATTGGACGAACAAGAAAATGAAACTCGGGGACTACGCCCAAGTTAATCCAGCATACAAGCATAGTAGCAAAATATTATGTATTCAGCATACAATTGCACCCGGCATACCGGGGATCTGATAAATTTTCAAGTTTTTTCAACTAAGGAGCGGCAGGAGGAGGAAGTTCGGCGTCATCATCACTATCTTCAATATCTGAAGCAGCATCTTCTCCATCATCGCCCGACCCATCCTCCGCGTTCTCCATCTGCTCCTCCTCGCCGGATTCTAGGAAGCTCGGCCCCTCAACCCAGTCATGGACTGGAGAATATTCGATGAGGCTGTAGGCGCAAGCCTGGCGCCGAGCTACCCACTCCGGATCATCGGTCCATTTGGATCCAGTTCCCCAGCGGGTGAGCAGGCTCAAATCGATTTTCTCGTACCATGAAAGGATATGATGGAGAAGGGTATCTGCCGCGGCACGCCCGGCGGATTCCCTCCAGAGGTCAAGTTGAGTCTCAATCTCCATCAGTTTTTCCGCAAGGAGCGTGATCCTTTCGGGCGTCCTCGCTTGGCGGAAGGTGTTTAAGATCCGGACCGCAACGTCGAGGAGATCTTTCCATAGTTCTTGATAGTTTCCACCGGTGACACGCTAACCAACAAGTCCTCCATGTCTAAGGGGATGCTCTCACCATCGGGGCGATGGGAGTACCCTCTCTTGGCGGAATTTGGCAGCAAGACTGGCGATGCGTACCCTCCGGAAAGTTATCTGAAAATAAGGAAAGGGAGGATGCTGAAGCAAAAGCATATGAGCTAACCCGGAAAACTAGGTTGGGCAAGGATAAGAAACTTACGTGAGATATGGCGATGGATCCGGGTCAACTCCTTGATACAACTATCGCGTCTACGGCGATTGTTCAAGCTCGCGCCGACCAAGCGGACTTCGATTCCTTGAGCAGATCCTGGTCCTTGGAGATCTGAAGGGTAAGCGCTCACGCTCTTCGGTGAAGTTCGCCAACTTTAAGCTCGGTTTTGTGTTGGGCCTTCATCTTCTCCATCTCGGCCTTGAGTTTGGCTATCTCGCCGTCCTTGGTCCGGATGAGGACAAGCTCATCGTCCTTCTTCTTCAGTTCGGCTTGATGTTGTCCTGCTTGTTCGAGAAAATGCAGCATCATATCAGGCACAGGCACACTATCCTGAAGCGATGCTGAAATAGTGTGTTGACCCGGCAAAGCCGAGGAGTGAATGTTTGCCGAGCCAAGAAAAAGAAAGAATGGAAAACACAGCGACGTTGGCCGAAAGGGGACATACCTCGGATTTCCTCTAAGTTTTTCCGCATAATATTGTTTTCAGCCTCCACCCCAGCTGCAAAAAACTGAATAGGGAGGTTAGTCCGGCAGAAACAAACGAAACGGTGAGGTGTTAAGAGAGGAAATTACCCCTCTTTTCATGCTCCGCGCCAAGTGCAACGTGTTTTGCGCGCAAGATCTTGTGGGTATCAAGCAGGCGCTGAAACTCGGCGCTCCGACGGTTGGTGGTTACCTGTCAAGGGTACAGGAATGTGAAGTTAGTTCGGTGCATATTCGAAGTGTACAAGATCCGAGCCAAGTGGAACTTAACCCGGCTCTAGGTGCGTGCCTATTCGAAGTGTGCAAGATCCGAGCCAAGCGGAACTTAACCCGGCTCTAGGTGTGTGCATATTCAAAGTGTACAAGATCCGAGCCAAGTGGAACTTAACTCGGCTCTAGGTGTGTGCATATTCGAAGTGTGCAAGATCCGGGCCAAGCGGAACTTAACCCGGCTCTAGGTGTGTGCATATTCGAAGTGTACAAGATCCGGGCCAAGCGGAACTTAACCCGGCTCTAGGTATGTGCATATTCGAAGTATATGAGATCCGGGCCAAGTGGAACTTAACCCGGCTCTAGGTGTGTGCATATTTGAAGTTTACATGCGGCTACATTGATCTTCTAAGGAGCATCCGGCCGAGAACAAGTTACTCCGCCGGAGGCTCGGGGACTAATGGTTATTATCTACAGCATGTAAAGAAGAAACAACGTACCTCCATCATACGCCCAGCAAGGTTAATGGCCTTGGCGGCGGTATTCATCTGAGTGGAAAATTCAGCTGGGCTGAACTTTTCCGGGAGATCGTCGTTGTAGACGAACTCCGCCTTATTCCAGTTCATGATAAACTCGATGAGGCTCGGAGGATACCATTCGCCAGTGGGCATGTGAGGTGCCACCAAGCCCTTGGCGTGAGCTTCTTTCCTTTCAATCAGGGCAAGAGCCGGGCTAGTGTGAAGAACCATCTGCTGTGAGTCAGCTGGCTCGGTAGGAGGATCCGTCGCCGCTGGTGATTTCTTTGGAAGCATCAACGACAAGGTTCGCTGCCCAGCCTCGACGGAGGTGGATTTGCCTTTTTGCCTGCTGGGAGGAAGTGACCATAGTGGATTTGCCCTTGGAAGCCGCTGGAGTGGGTCCTCGCCGAGCTTGATGACTCGGACGAGGCAGATGAACTTGGCACGAGAGCTTTGGTGGCTGGCGCTGGAGCTGCTGTTGGTTTCTTCGGAGCCGAGACAGGCGTTGGTTCGGTGGCTGGTGCTGGAGCTGCTGCTGGTGCTGGAGTTGCGGTATACTTGGTATTTGTTGGTTGCGGCAATGCCGAAGTGCCGGACGCCGTTGCCTCGGCTGACCCGACCCCTCCCGATCCGAGGTCGCGTCCCTTTGAAGGAGGTACGGCGGAACCCGGAGCGGCCGCAGAGCCCTCCGGAATAGGGCTCAGTGGGCGTGACTCGTCGTCACGAGGAGGGGAAGGACTAGACCGAAGAGGAGAGGAGATGCTCGATCCGCTCTGAGGGACCTCCACAGGAGCCCTGCAAGAGAACATAATGTCAGGAGTGAAATTACCCCGAAACAAGGAGAAGTGTGTTGCCCAGTGAAAAAGAACTTACGCATCCGAGGTCTCGGCCTCCTTAGGTTTCTGAGCCCTCCGTGCCGGGGCTTTGCCTGCCCGTTTGGAGGCAGTCTTGTCTCCGGCCTTCTTTTGCCTTTTGGAAGGCTGAGAAGGTTCGGAAGAAGAACTCGATGCGGATCCGCGCTTCTTCTTTGACGCCACCGGAATAGGATCGCCCGTGGCAAGTGGAGAATCCTCGTGGATGTGCCCACCGGGGTTAGCTGATGCCGGGAAGGCAAAAGAAAGAGGGACAGCCTCAACGGGTTCAATCACATTGATATCCGAGTCATCCTCATCGTCTGGCCAATCTCTAAGAGAAGAGAATTTACCGCTGGGTCGTTTGGTGGCATCGGGTGTGGGGAGGAACATCTCCTGGTCCAGCTCCTCCTCATCTAGAATTTCTCGGGCCGGGGCCCACTTAAGGGTCGGATCCGGGCCATCCTCGAGGGTCTGCTGGAGAAACAGCTGAGAAAAAAGCACAAGGAGCAAAGTCAGAAATATGATAAGAACCGACATGAAATTGATCCGAAATAAGTTTACCCCGCGAAGCTTACCGCGGGAGGGAGCCCGTCACGGCAGTAATGCTCGATTCCCCATGTCCATTCGGCGGAGAAGTCCTTATGGGTGGTGAAAAGAGCTTTGACCCGGCGGAAGATCTCTGTATTGCTCAACTCGAACGAGGAGGTTCGGTTGGGGTCGCGACTGAAGCTCATATGGCACAACTTGTGAGTGCGCCGCTGAAGGGGAGAGATTCGGTTGTGCACGGATGTGATCATGGCATCCTCGTTGCGCAATCCGAGCTTCTTCAGCTCTGCAAACCTTTTGTTCACTTGGTTGGCCAGAGCCGTAGGTTTCTTGGCAACCTCCTCCCAGAAATCCGTGTTAGGGGGACCTGGAGCGTAGGGCAGCAACCGGATCAAATCTTCCGTGCCTTTGTTCCGGACGTAGAAGAAGGTCCGGGCCCATCCTTTGCAGGAGTCAAGCCCGGTGACCCGGGGAAAGATTGAATACCTCCGGGGCAAGATCGAGGCAGCTCCAAACTGAGTTAGCTGCTTGTCCTCCGACTCGACGTGGATGTTGGGGACGACGTTGCGGCGGAGGCCGAAGAACCGGATCCACAGCTCCTTCGTAGGCCATAGCCCGGTGTAGCCCTCGATCGAAGAAACGAAAGCGGACAGAGAGGTGATGGCGTTCGCCGGGAGATGATGTGGTTGCAGGTGAAAGGTCCGGATCCAGTCCCGGAAGAAATCACTCACTGGAAGCCCAAATCCCCATTGGAAATGGGATAGGAAAACAACGAACTCACCCGGATTGGGTGAGGGGGCCAACTCCGAGGAGGGGAGACGAGCGGAGACGCCGGCGGGAATGCGCCAGGTCCGGTAGAGCCAGTCGATGTCGTCCTCGCAGACCCAGGAGCCGGCCCACGCACCACGGTCCACCGCGCCGGCGTCCTCCTCCATCTCCTGCTCAACGACGATGAGCTCCTCCTCCGTCATTTCGATCCCATTGTCCTTGCTGGAGCTGGCGGCGGTGGGGCTCTACGGTCTAGACTGACAAGGACCCGTGGCTAAATAGAGGTGCAGCGGTGACTGCGGTGCGGAGGAACGGAGAAGGTGCGGCGGCGGCGCTGCTGCAATGGGCACTGGTGGCGGCGCGGTTGCGAGGAAGAAGAAGAAGAGGAACGGGCGAGGTGGCGCAGAGATGGAAAAGTTCTAAGGAGCGTGCCCCTCCCCAATTTAACCGCCCCCAGTCATCAGCGAGTGGGATCGTGCTGCGCAGGAAAACCACACGGTGTGGCCACGTATCACAGGCATCGACCAATCAGAGAGAAGCCACACCGGGGGCCGCAGAGTAAATGCGATCCCATGACACGACGTGCGGTTGCGGTAAACGAGGAGACAGACGTGACGTAACCCCCGCACAGTAATCACTGACATTTACTGCGGCAGTTACTGCGCAGGCCCTTAAAATAAGGCAGCGTAATGATTAACCATTATGTGGGTTGGCGTATGAGAGAAGGAAGCAAGGCCCGGATCCGAGCCACGATGGTAACCCGGCCGGCAAGTGAAAACGTGAACTGTGCAGAGGGAAAGTAAAACCATAGGATCCGAGCCAAAGTGGTGACCCGGCCGGCAAGTGAAAACTTGGAGCGTGCGAAGGGAACGTAAATCCATATAATCCGAGACAAAAAGATAACCCGGAGCTAAACGTCCGAAACTTAGATACGAATGAACCTGATGTGGCCTTAGTGACCAAGGCCGCTAAGGCCGCACCAGCTTCAGGGACTAATGTTGGGAGGATAACCCCGGGTAGGGTCACTCCAGGGTATAAGGGCCGAGTTAGCCGAGGTTCGGCAAGGTCAAAGCGGATGCTGGCCGAGTCACCTCAAGGCAGGCCGGATCACGGAGTAACCCGGACCAGGGGGGTCGCCTAACATTGTCTCGTCCGACTCAAGGAGTAAGTCAGAGACACTTGTCTAGCTTATATGCAGGAACAGGTGTGGCCGGATCAACTGTGATCCGGATCCTCGTTTGGCTTCTAGGAGAAGGAAGGAATATCTCTGGTCAAAAAGAAGGCCCGGTGCATACTGGATGAGCGAATAAAGCAAGGGCAGGACCACCGGATCATGGCCAACAAGGGTGACGACGCTCACGTCGGCTGACGCAGGCGCCACAGAGGCAACGTCGCTAAAGCAAGAGTGACGTAGGGGAAAAGCACCGCTGTCGGGTTACTACTTTGGGAGGAGGCATATTCTTATGCCTCCACGTATGCCCTAGGCCAGGACCGAACCACCCCTATATAAGGGGGGGTTGGGGTTCTGGTAAGGGGGTTGGGTCTTTTCAGATACATAGCAAGGATAACACTTGTGGATCTAGGGTTTTGGGGCTAGTTAGTAGGCAAGAGTAAGTGAGTTTCTTCTTCCTCCTCTTGTCAATATAGCTCGAGGAGCACTTGTAATCTTGGAGACTGAACATCAATATGAAGCTTCCGTGTAGAGAATCACTCTACTATCCCTCCCTGGATTCCCCTAGCGCATATTAGTCCCCACCTTCAGCCTATCCATGGCATCTGCCGTGACACCACCACGACATATGGATGGACAAATCCCAATCTTGGTCCATGCGCTTCAAAACATACTTTCAGAATACCCAATGACACCTTTATAACCACCTAGTTACGAAGCAGTGTTTGATGTCATCAAAGCACCCATCGGGTGACGGTGATTAACATAACCTCATGGTCGAAGGATTAGGTTACTATGCATTTGAAAGCTTATAGCAATACGAACTTAATGACTTGATCTTATGCTATGCTTACTATGGGTGTGTGTCCATCACATCATTCTCCTAATGATATAACCTTGTTATTAATGACATCCCATGTCCATGATCAGGAAACCATGATCATCATTTAATCAACAAGCTAGTTCCACAAGAGGCTTACTAGGGACTCTTTTATGTTTACAAAACACACATGTATCAGTGTTTCCTTATAATAAAACTATAGCATGGGATGTAAACATTCATCATAAACACAAAGATATAATAATAACCACTTTTATTATTGCCTCTTGGGCATATCTCCAATAGTCTCCCACTTGCACTAGAGTCAATAATCTAGATTACATGGTAATATACCTAACACCCATGGCGTTCTGGTGTTCGTCATGCTTTGCTCTAGGGAGAGGTTTAGTCAACGGATCTGCCACATTCAGATCAGTGTGTACTTTGCAAATCTTTATGTCACCATCTCGGACATACTCGCGAATAGAATGGAAACGTAGCTTGATGTGCTTCAGCTTGCTATGTGACCTTGGCTCCTGTGCATTAGCTATGGCACTTGTGTTGTCACAGTAGATGGCCATCGGGTCCAACGCACTAGGAACCACGCCAAGTTCAGAAATGAACTCCTTCATCCATATGGCTTCTTGTGTAGCCTCCGAAGCAGCTATGTATTCCACTTAAGGGAAAACTTGTTGCTGTTCTACAAACCTCAGCACTTGGAGGCCCAACAACTGTCTACAAGAATAGAAGTGTGTAGACATCAAGCTATTTTCTGGCGCCTTTGTCGGGGATGTAAGGTAAAAGGTATTCACACCAGAGGATTAAACAAGAAGAACCTCCCACGGCAAACGCCTATTTTCTGGCGCCGTTGCCGGGGAGGTAAGGTAAAAGGTACTCACATCCTTCGGTGTGAGTGCTCGAAGTTATTTCCTTTAGATTCTGCAATTTTGTATTTTTGTTTCTTGTTTTCACTAGTTAGGCTTAATGGAAAACAACAACAAAATTAGAGAGCTTTATAGTATTTATCTTGAGTTAGGACATGAAGTGTTTGAAGAGAAAATTAAAAAACCTATGGAACTTTATTTGCATGCTAATAGCAATGTTGTTAGTATGAATTCTTTGGACACCATTATTGCTAATGCTATGGAAAAGTCTAAGCTTGGGGAAGCTAGTTTTTATGAGAATGATCTTTTTAGTTCCCCAGCTTTGGAAGATAGCTATTCTATTGCTTATGATGATACAAAACCTCCAATATATGATGATTACAATGATGAGTACGATATTTTCAGTCCACCTACTATTGAGGAGAAAATTAATTATGATTACAATATGCCTCCTATATTTGATGATTATGGTGATGAGAATAATAATGATAGCTATTTTGTTGAATTTGCTCCTACTACAATCAATAAGAATGACTATGTTTATGTGGAGAGTATTAATTCTTTTATGAATGTGGCTCATGATAAGAATGTTTCTTGTGATAGTTGTATTGTTATTCATGATGCTACGGAAAGTTATTATGAGAGAGGGAAACATGGTTTTGTGCATCTCAATAATATTAAGTTTCCCCTCTTTATGTTGAAAGTCTTGAAGTTGAACTTGTTTTGCTTTACTATGCTTGTTGCTTTGTGCTTTCATGACTTGTTTCTTCACAAGTTTCCTATGCATAGGAAGTGGGTTATACTTAAATGTGCTTTGAATTTGCTTATTGATGCTCTCTTTTACTTCAATTCATATTTTTTTTATGTGAGCATCTTCTCAAACTATCATGCCTAACTTAAAGGCATTAAAGAAAAGTACTTATTGGGAGATAACCCAAAAGTTTTAGACGAGTCTTGGAAGTTATTACTTCAGTAATAACCGCTCCTTATACTTTTTATTTGCTTTTTGTGCCAAGAGTAACCTCTAATGAGAGAGAAGTAATGATTGGGAAAGTTGCTGTCCCGAAACAGATTTTTGTGCTTCACCATAAAAATTAGTGAGAGAGCTCTGTATGTCGGATTGACCTGTAATTTTTTGAGCTTCTGCCCCAGGTTGTTATATAACTTTAGTTAGTTCAAAACTTTTTGATTTGAGAAATATAAGGTCTTCGAAAAAATTCGTATTTACCTGCTGGTCTGTTTTGACAGATTTCTGCCATTTTCTGCATTTGCTTCTTGTTGGTTCCTTCCTGAGTTTTTTTGGGGAATTAAGCTTTTTGAGGGAAGTGCTACAGTAGTTAGTGTTCTAATGGAAGTTTATTTGGTGTTAGAACTGAACCTTAAGACTTATTTATCTTAAGTGCACTAATGTTGCTAATAAAGATTGTGTGAAGTTTTGTATGAAGAAAAAATTTCAGGTGTATGGAAGGAATGAGTAATGAGATGAAGGATGGACTAAAGCTCAAGCTTGGGGATGCCAGGCATGTCACCCCAAGAAATATCCAAGAAGTAAAAGCGTCAAAGCTTGGGGATGCCCAAGGCATCCCCTTCTTCATCAATAAAAATCCTAGGTTTCTTCCAAACGCTTCATTTTTATTGTTTCATGCACAGTTGTGTTGTTCTTGGAGCGTCTTCTTTTTCGGTTTCGTTTTTGTTTTTTGTTTGCTTTATTTTCTTAGTTTGCTGAATAAATTGGTTGGACCCCCTCTTTCATACATTGGTTTTCAAATAGTTTGGGTTGGATTGGAAAGGAGTAGGAAAGCTCATGCTTATGTGGTAAAAAGAGCTCGTTTTTGACTGTGGTCTATGCTTTGTCATGCCATGATTGATATTGTTTTGGATTTATTCTTAGTATTATTTGCTGTAGCATGACTTGTTATAAACAATTCAGATTGCTTAATGTGCCTTGGATGAATCATGCGTTGTTTTAGCATATTAAAACATAGTATTGTGGTATTCTCCTTTAATGCTTTATTTGGGTTGACTTGGTGCATGCTCACACCATGTTATGACTATCCCAAGTCACCATAGCCTTTATGATCCTTTAGTTTTCAACTTGTAGTATCACTTTATGCCTTGATCAATGATGTTTTGTCGCTCTGCATGATTATGGCCATTATTGCTCTCTTAGTTTGTCGCTCCCAGTCTTTTGCTAGCCTCCACAACCAAGTTTGAGTTTCGCCCATGCATCCAACTCCCTAAACCAAGTTATTCCAAAGAGTCCACCATACCTACCTACTAGCTTATGCTATTCCAAGTATATTCATGTTTTTGTTTACCTTCCAAATTAAACTTGTTATGAGAAAACTAGTGATTAAAGCTCTCACGAACTTGATGGCACACTTTACTTTTATTGCCCTTAATAAACTTGAACCATTGTGTCGTCTATGTTGTATATGTTTGCACTTATTTGTTGGGAATTAGCAGAACCATGCTTTCATGGGGAATGCTTTCAACATTGCACTGGTACTTGTACCTAGTTGATATCATGCTCTTTTGTATATGGATGTCGTCGGTGTGAAATGAAAGGGGAGCTTGTAAGTCCACGGAGTTATGTATATGTGTTAGAGAAACGCGTGGGCTGCTGGTCTAATCCATGCTGACATGGTGGAAACCTGCAGCGTAACCCTAATGAGCTGTCTATGAAGCATCCTCAATAAAAAGCTATGCAAATAGCAAATACAAAGATCGCTGAGATGCTCATTGTCTGCTTGCCTTGTCATTTTGATTATGGGAAAGCTCCCGTATCATGTGCAAGGGGTACCCTGTTGGTGGTTCTTAATGATACACATATACTTAGAATGACAAGATCTTGCTCGTGATTGAAGTTGAGTAGCATGAGGATCGGTCTTCGTAAGTAAGGGTCATGAGATTTTGGTTTATAACTTGTCAAGCATATCCTCTTAGTTGTGTCATTTTAACCTTAATCACCTTCAAGATGCTTATGATAGGGGCAATGAGAGCAGAAAGCTATAAGTACCATAATTTTTGGAAGCTCTTTATGAGACTTGAATCCCTGCTTCCTTTTATAAAAGCCTTTCTTCCACCATTATATTGAGTCTCCACCTTCTATCTTTATGCACCTACTTTGAGAGCATAGTGGCCATTCTTAGTTCTATGTGCATTGTCCCAAGACTAGTTGATTGATGCATAACTTGTTATTGCTTGTTTTAAACTATTGTATCTAGTCACTCTTATGAACTTTGAAGGTGTCCTATGCATTTATATTTTCTACTCTATTGAGGGACAAGCTGAATACTATTATGCTATGTTTTCTTTATGTGAAACAAACAAACGTCTTGCAAAGCATGTTATTCATGGATCTTTTGTTTGTGCCTTTTCATGTTTCATCATAGTTTCTTTGCTTATTTCTAGAACTTTGTCTTTCATGTTATGATTGAAGTACTTTGATCCCAGCTTTGAATGTTTTCCAAATACTTTGATCAAGTCTTTGATGGTGCATGTCACCTCAAAAAATTATTCTTTATTTTTATCACTTACCTACTCGAGGACGAGCAGGAGTTAAGCTTGGGGATGTTGATACATTGCAAATATATCTATAATTTTTTATGTTCCATGCTTGGTTTTATCCACTTTCTTGTGTTTTGTTCCAACTTTGGAGTACTTTTCATATGATTTCTTGGACTAACCTATTAACAAGAGCCACAGTGTCAGCTGCCTGTTTTCTGCTGTTTTTGGTTCCAGGAAAGTCAGAAAATGAATATTCTCGGAATTGGACGGGACAAAAGCCAATGTGCCTATTTTTCAGGAAGACATCAAGTGCCAGAATACGAGACGGAGAGGGGCCAGGGGGCCACCAGATCACCTGGCCGCGCGGCCAGGCCTGGCCTGCGCCAGGGGGTGGTGTGGCCGCTCCCGGCACCCCCCGGCCTCTCCTTCCGCCTATATATTGCCCTCGGGACGAAAACCCTAAGTGCCCGATCAAAAATCCACGAAAGAGTCTGTAGTCGCCGTCATCTCCATCCCTAGACCGGAGGATCTAGCTCTTCGGCACCTCACGAGAGGGGAATTCACTCTGGAGGCCTTCTTCATCACCATGCAAGCCTCCGGTGTGATGCGTGAGTAGTTCATCCTTGGACTACGGATCCATGTAGTAGCTAGATGGCTGGTTCTCCTCCTTTGTGCTTTCATGTCTAGATCTTGTGAGGTCCGTTCATGATCAAGATCATCTATTTGTAATTCTTACATGTTGTGTTTGCGGGGATCCGATGGATATTGAGATGCTATTTCAGATTGATTATTGATTCTATCATGTCTTTGTTATTTGTGATCTTGCATGCTTTCCGTTGTTAGTAGCTATCTTGGCCAAGTAGATGCTAGCAACTCCAAGAGTTAGTATTTATGCTCGATAGTGGGTACATGCCTCTGGTAATCTGGGGAAGTGACAGAAATCTCTAAGGTACTAGATGTGTTGTTGCTACTAGGGACAAAACAACAATCCTTTGTTCATAGAACAATCATATTGTTTACTTTACACGCAGTTTGTAAAGCAATAATCTGTTGCTTGCAACTTAATACTGGAGGGGGTTCGGATGATAACTTGAAGGTGGATTATTAGTCATAGATGCAGTTGGATGGTGGTCTATGTATTATGTTGTAATGCCCAATCAAGTCTCAAAGGAGTCAAGATGATTAGTATATGCATGTATTGCTTTCTTGGTGTTTGTCAATTGCCCCGCTGTAATTTGTTCACCCAGCATGTTATCTATCTTAAGGAGAGCCACCTCTAGTGAACTATGGATCCCGGTCCTTTCTCTTTACATACAATCTACAATATTTTACTACTTTGTGTTTACTTTCTGCAAACTTTTACTTCTTTCCATTCGATACGTTTAATCCTTTGTTTTTCGCAAAATACGGTGAGATTGACAACCTCATCGCAAGTTGGGGACAAAGTTCTGTGGTTATGTTGTGCAAGTCTCCATGTTGTTACTAGCACCGGTAGTGCGCCCTGCCAAGGCTCAGCTAGCAACACCTTTGGGGTGTTTCCTTGCTCCTACTGGTTCGATTAAACCTTGGTTTCATAACTGAGGGAAACTTGCTGCTGTGCTCATCATACCTTCCTCTTGGGGTTCCCAACAAGCTCTACATCAACACCGCCATCAAGCATTTTTCTGGGCGTCGTGCATTGAGCCATCACGTACATGAGGCCATCATACTTCCTGGACAGCTAGATGACGAGCTCTTTTGCAAATGGCGTTTTGTTGCGATCGCTGCCACCAAGTTATCGAGCACATGTCAAGACTTGCATCATGAGAGGCGATGCAGAAACATAGTATTGCCACTGGTTCATATCACATCTCAGGAATGTGTAGGTTGAACCCATTGCAGGAGACGTCATCAATGACAAAAGTATTTATTTGATATACAATTTTATAAATGTTACAATCTTGCAAACACCTTTGTAGTGTTAAGTATATTTGATACTTGTTCTGTTTTGCTGAAAACAGGTCCTTCTGCATAGAGGTTCTTGCTAGAGAGGAGGTGACGTTGCATGTTGATGGCAAGCATAATGATGATGGCCAACGACACTCTCCCTCGACATTTATCACTGAGTTTGTCATTTTTGGATAGGTATTGTAATCAAAAGATCATGAACTTCTTTAGTGTGTCTCACACTTTGTGAGACGGTTATTCATATGATCTTGTAACAAATAGTTGTTCCACTTTTATGAATGATCTCTGTTCGTATCCATATCTTGATCGATTATGTGTGAATTATCCTGGTTTTGAAACTAATTGATAATACATGAACATTTGTAAAATATTTAAATGTCTTGAAAAATACCCAAATTAATGATATGTTCATTACTGAATGAAACCATTATTTCAATTCAAAGTTATAATGATAATATGTGAAAGTAATTTGATTACTTGTCACATATGAATCTTGCCTAGCTCGGCAAAATAACTTAAACACCGTGTATTACAAGAATACAAAGTGTTTTGATGAATTGTTGAAAGTGAATACATATTCGATGCATTATGTTTTAACAAAATGGTGATTATCATTATACACTTGTTTAAATTTTGTAAATAAGTTTACCAAAGGAAACATAAGTATGAAACTATTTGATATGATCAAAGTATTTTATCAACAAAGCGTATTAAAGATAAAAGAGAATCTAATTACTATGATTTGATCAATAGTAATGGAATTCGACTTTATAAGAATGGCATAAAGAAAAATTGTGGAATGCAATGCGTTTGAAATGTCAAAAATGCAAGGCATCACAATATTATATTAGATATCAAAGTGGGTGAATAGATGGCACCAAATAAATCGTTGTAGTATAGATGTAGAGACCATTAGTTAGAAATAGTTAGCACTCAATTAGAATAAATAGTGAACCAATTGAATTCGTGAAATAGGCACCATATATTGTATGGATCTTCGTGGAAGTTTTGGGGTTATTTGATATAACCAAAACAATAGCGAATAAGTCCTTATAGAGTATTCATTGGAAAATTTTGAATACGATATCCATAGCTAAAACGAAAAGAGAAGCAACTAGTATTGCTTGGATTATTGGTGCATTCTCGAGAAAGTCCACATTCAGTGATTTTTCTCGATTCTGGAGCAATTGGAAGATAGTGAAAAATATGATGAGGATTCAAAACCCTGCATCAAAGTATTCAGAAGCGCAACGGAAAGAGTTCCTGATTGATTCTCTTCGCAAAGGAAAGAATCAATGATAATGATCATTGTGTTTTCCCCATTAGTGTTTTCACTACATCAAGTAGGATTCAAAATGTAGCCCATATCTTGTATGGAGGCATTTGTGAATCATTTGTCATAATTACCGGAATATGACATACTTATGAACTACTAAGGAAATAATGGCAAGCTAAATATATGAGAAATCCCAAAGCAAAAATTCACTTGAGATTAGAAAGCAATTCGTTGCTGAATCTTACAAGTAAAGGGGTTACTTGGATTTTCCCAAATCACTGCAAAGCCATAGTGGAAAAAAGGGTGAATGAAAAAAGCACAATTTGTCAAGTATTGGACAAATTCAAAAGAATTTGATTCAAGTGTGCTGAAAGTCTGGTGGATTTAAAACTGGTAAAGTACTAGTATCTCATAGCAAATCTCCAAGTTTGATATTTGATCAAAGGATTTTGAAGTCATTCAAATTAGTGAGTGGATATGCAATTTGCATGAAATTGAGTGGGAGCTATGAAAGTCTTCCTAAAACAATATGTGAATGACATATTTTTGAGTGGGAGCAATGTAAGTCTCAAATTCAAATATGTAGGAACATAGTTTGAGTAAGAGTAGTGACTCATACCCAAATATGTTGGGAACATATTTTAAGTGGGAGCTTAAAGGAGTGATTCTTAAGTGTATAGAAGATAGATTAAGAATAAAAGCGCAAGTACCGATAAATAATGATTTATAAGGAGTAGAAGTTGATAATAAGAATATTATGATATTATGTAGTATTCCTTGAGGGATCCAAGAGTTTCAGAATCAAAGTTAATTAAGGAACTGGTCCTTAATAAATCAAACTAGGAGTAGTATTAAGTTTAAACATCAATGGTTGAAAGAAAGAAAAGGATGATCATCATCCACTATGTTGACACATAGGTTCTATCTTGGAGAACCATGATGATAACTTAACATAATATATGATCCAAGAAGAAACGTTTGAAAAGTGATTAAGTTTGAATCATGGAACATTGAGCTAAGTTTGTCCGCAGTGTCTAATAGAGAACTGCAGACATGTTTTTCAAATCCATAAAGGATGGCATATCTTAAAGCATAAATGGTTATGTTATAAGGGAATATGTTGGAAACTCCTATAATACCGACTAAATTCAAGTAGGAAGCAAGGTGAACAAAACATCGAAAGTTGCACAGGGTGCACTCGTGTTTCGATGATTACATTTATAATAATAGATAAGGGTACCATCTAAAGTAATGTATATTGTTATGGTGGGGCTAGTTCGCTTTTACGAGAATGATGTGTCCCAGGGCACAGTGCCCATGAGAAAGCCCTCGAGGTTGATCTAAAGTCACTGTAGGCTCCTGGAATCTGACCTCGTTCTGCTGTCATAGCGACGATGCATACACAAAGATGTTATCATGTGATGATAAAGTATTAATGTCAATTAAGGTGACATTAGTAAGCTGCAAAGGATTTGGGACTGCATAGTACAGGCCCAAGACTCAACCTCTTCCATGAGCAAGCATGTTCAGGGTACCGGAATATATGGTGCCAATGATTAAGAACAAATGCAGCTAGTTTATTTGTACTCTAGTGCAAGTGGGAGACTGTTGGAAATATGCCCTAGAGTCAAATAATAATAAGGATTATTATCATATTTCATAAGGTTTATGATTAAATTTTATATCATGCTATAACTGTATTGAAAGGAAACATCAATACACGTGTGATATATAAACAACCAGGGGTTCCCGGTGAAACTCTAGTCACTGGTTCATTGGTCAACAGATGATCAAGGTTTCCTGATCATGCGGCATTTATGCCAGTTGGAAATGGAGTCAACTCATTCTGAGAATAAGATGATGAACCAATACCCAACCTAAACATCGTGACCCGATCATGTCATGAAGTTCAAGTTATGATTATTAGAATAGACCTCGTAGACTATTCTTTAGACCGTGAGACTATATCAATCAATGTCTCCCGAGAGTGCTTAGATAGCATCAAACATCACATGGTAATATAGTGTGTGTTTAAGGTATTCGGAGGAACCGTAGAGGCAATATATGTTAAGAGCGGGATTTGTCCATCCGCGTGAAGGGATACTCTAGGGCCCACTCGAAGAAGTTATATCCAATAGCTGCGCAGTGTGTGATTTGATCGCATGGATATCACTTGTCGAAACGAGTCAATTAGCATTGTTCGGTAATGAGATTGAACACGACATGGTGATGTCATTGATCAGATCTTGGGCAATGCAAGTATCAAGAGACAAAAGGAATAAGACACGACTGTCCTGGTTCAAACGACGAAAGATCTTCGTGGAATGCACATGGGTCACATGGCCATCCAGGTCCCTCTGTCCATCATTGGTCCAGGAGTGTGCCGACCATGTCCGGAGTGTTCCTGAACTGTGGGGTATCACTCTTAAGGGCTTGATGATGCTTAGAGAGTGTTTACAGGATCGGTAGAATCACCGAAGAAGAGAAGAGAGAAAATCGGAAGGGTTTCGATAAGTCCGGAGGATGTCCGGAGTGGAGGTGGAAGGTGTTCCATAACCACGGAGATTGAATAATATGTGAATGAATGTTAAATGTTGATTTAACCATTTATTCATAATTATTTAATAAAAGAGAAATCAATTAAAGGTCAAAAAGGCTTAATGGGACAATTCCAGAGGGAGAAGGGCCCATGAGGGAAAGGCAAGAGGAGAGAGGGGGAAAGGGGGTGGTCGGCTGGGCCAAGCCCCCCTCCTCACGTGGGGCCCACTAGGGCTGGCCGGTGGTGCCCCCCTCTCCCCCTCCTTTAGTCCCACTCCGGGACTTTGAGGGAGGTAGTACCTCCCCTCCCCCTATATATAGTGGGGTGTTTTGACCAGAAAATACACAACCAATATTCAATAAAGGTTTCCTCACTTTAGGGGAGACCTCCAATTGATATCCTCTCTCTCTCTCCCGTGACCGTGGTCCCAAGTTCGGACTACGCGAATGAGAGACATCTTCACCGCGGACCACCGTCACGCTGCGGGATTCGGATCCAGGAGCTCTACTTCCACAACTGCTGCTGGATCGGGGATGCAGGAGTCATCGTCAGGCATCGGATGCATGTAACTCCCCGCGAGGTGTCACACTTGAGGCACACAAGTCGTTGGAGCCACAGGAGCGCAAGGACTTCATCACGACCTTGAGGTCGGCTTCGGCTAGTCTACATCAACCACGTTGTCCTGAGCGTTGACAACGTGTTTTGGTCTTCAAGGGTAAGTTCGCGAAAAGCCCCTCCCGTTACTGCATTACTAATAGATAGGTCCTGGCAGCATCAGGGGTTCAGGGGCGTAGTGTAAAATTTTATTGTTTTCATACGCGACCCCCCTACACTCAGCACCTACCGCGGCGAGTTTGACTCGTGGGGCCCCCGCGACCTCCCCGCCATCCAGCCCGCCTCCGACGGCACCGTCAACCACTCTGATGCCGACCTCGGGGGCGACGACGACGATGACATCATAGTCAAGGAGGAGGAGGAGGCGGAGGGGTCATCCTCCGCATCCGCCGCCGCGCACATGCCCCCGGAGTACCAGGAGGTCCTGGCGCGGGGCTACGACGAGGACGCCTTCCTCGAGCAGGCCATCACGGCCAGCGCGATGGAGGAGGATCGGATGTGGGACGGCTACCGGGAGGCCATCCAGCTCACCGGCCTAGTGGCGCAGGTCAACACGGGGCAGCCGCTGCCACCGCCACCGCCCCCACCGCAGCCGCTACGGGGGTGGGCTGCTCCGCCCGCGTCGGAGTGGTCTGCCCCACCCGCGCCGGGGTGGTACTCTCCGCCCGCCCCGGCAGAAACAGACACGTGGCTGGCGTGGCTAGGCCAGGTGATCGACCACCCGGCACCTCCCGCACTCGCGCCGACGCCAGCTCCGGGTCTGCCGCTGCCACACCTTTGGATGCCGCCGGAGTACATCAACCTCGATCCATAGATGGACGTGGCGACTGCGACGACGATGGCGGCTGGGAGATCGTCAGTAGCTAGGGCTAGGGATAGAGCCAGTTTTTTTTCCTTTTTATGTTTTTGAATGTAATATATTTTGTATAATTATAAATGAACTTTGTCAGTTTATTACGCGCGAATCGTGCTGGTTTGAATTTTAAAAAAAACAACTTGGCCTGATGGCCATGCGCGGACATTTGGATCGCGCCGCTGGGCGCGGTCGGCCGGATAGGCCGGACCGCTACCCCAAAGCGACCGCGGGCCGATCCAAACGGACAGAAACAGACCGTTTCGATCGCGCGTTTGGTTCTGCCCGATGGAATGCCCTGATCAACACAACTAAAACACTACCACATAACTTATTTTGACAAGCTATTTTGGGACTCGTGTATGATTTTGATACAACATTTGAGTAATCATCATATGTTATTAACTGATGACAGTTGGCCCAGTATCGCCTAGTCTTTTTCTAATTAGTCATCAGTTATTTTTTTTGTACTTCCTCCGACCCAAATTAATTGACTTAAATTTGTCTAGATTCGGATGTATCTAACACTAAAGTATCAATATCATACATGAGTGCAAAAAGATGCTTGTCAAAATAAATTATGCGGTAGTGTTTTAGCTGTGTTGATCAGAGATTTGCTATTGGTAAAGAGAGTTGTATGATTTCTAGACTAAGAACAAATTGAGATGTAATTAGCATATGACCAAGTGTATATAGGACTAGGAGAGACCTGTGTGTGAAAGGTCCAAAAAAATTCTCTTCCGTTTTACATCCAAATATAATAACAGATGCTTAATGATGATCATTTCACGCGAAACATGGACTTTTGCTAGCAAAGAGAACATGGAAAATGAAACAAAAGCCCATCTTAGCTTCTAGTTCAGAAAACAGCCACCATGGACAGTATAATTACGGCATTGCCAAGAGGTCAAAATATCAGCTGCTAAAGCTAGCCATGCACGGTCTCCACCTAGCTACGTACAATTGTCTGGTCCAAGAGACTAAGGGAGATGTTGGAGCTCTAAGCCGCCGCAGTCCCTGAACTACCTACGGTGCGGCAAGGATGAATGCCACAATAATAACATGTTGTGAAAACCCGAAGCCACCTTCACTGTCGCCACCGCGGAAGCGCAGACGCACGTAGTCTACCTTCGCTGCAGGTTCTACCAGCCGTCCTCCCTACCGTGTGGCAAGGTTGCATGTCATAAATAACCTGACGCCGTTGCCATGTCCATTTTCATCACCGCCACTGCCTAGTCACAGGTGCCGCGCTCCTCCCCGCAGCGGATGGCAAGCTCCGCCAGATGTGCAGCCCGTCAAGCCATAGCAGCCAGGTAAACATCCATGCAACCCCTAACGACTCCTCTGTTATGTACATAGACTCTTGGCTATTTTTTTTCAAAATAATACACTTTTTTAATAAATTTCAGAAATAATACATAAAACTTGAATTTTGGATTTGGCTGTTGATTAAAATAATGTACCTTTTTTAAAAAAATTAGCTACAATCTAGACATGCAGTAGTGTTATTTTACCTTAGAACAGATGTAGGTGTTTGTAGGCCCATCCAAAGGCCCGTGCAAGCTGGGCGACGACACAGTGCCCCCAAAAATTGAGGGCCCACGTATTCCAGGTGCATATCCCAGCCCAGGATGATTTTCTGCCCAACTAGAAGCATATGGTTGAAGCCTCGATGGGCTATGTCCCTTGCGACCTGTGGCTGAATCAACAATGGCCTTGAGAGTGGTTTAACGTCCTGAGTGTTCAAGGTAGTAGTTCTCATCCCGTCATCCGGTTCCTTTTCGCCTATCCATGGCAGTTTGATCGATCGGTCCGATCAAGGTGGACCTTCGGGAAGGTCTGTTCCTCGTGCGCGAGGTCGCTTCTCAGTACGTACGACAAGTGTCACGTCTCTAGGGCCCCGTTCGGCAACGCACTGATCTGTGAAAGGGAAATGATGGTGTTCCCCCGGACGATGGGATCGTCCGGGTCACACCCCACGCGCGCGAAGTTTTTTTCCATTCCGTTATCGTAAGTGGGCCTGTCAGGTAGAAGCTTATCCCAATTTTTTCTAAGTGGGCCGCGGCTCCTGTAAGTGGGCCGCCGCTCCTGTAAGTCCTCACGGCCGCTGAAAGGTGGCCGATGCTACAAAGGCTGGCCTCTGATTTTGCTACATTGACATATTTTTTTTTGCTATCTCTGTTTATTTGTTTTGCTACAATCCTGTAAAACTTTTGCTATAAGTTTTCGGTGGAGTGTTCCGGCTGAAGTCTCCGGCGAGGTCTCCGGTGAAGTATGTTTTTTGCTACATTATAAGAACTTTTTTGCTACAACCGTCTTTTGGTTTTGCTACAACAGTATCAACTTTTTGCTACAATGTCTCCATGAGTCACCGAAGTTTTTCCATGAGGTCTCTGGTGAAGTATGTTTTTTGCTACATTAGAAGAACTTTTTTCTACAACCGTCTTTTGGTTTTGCTACAACAATGTCTCCAGCGAGAGTCACTAGCGAGTTTTTTCCGATGATATCTCTGGCGAAGTCGTTTTTGCTTCATTAGCACATTTTTTTTGCTGCATGGCTTCCGACGAGATCTCCGGCGGGACGTTCTATTCTGAAACGAACTTTTTTTTGCTTCAGAAGCAAAAGCGGGAACATACGAAGCAAAAACGGCTGTTTTGCAGCAAAACCGGAATTTTAGAGGGACACGTGGCGCGCGGGAGAGGAGGACGATGGGAAGCACGTCCGGGGGACGCCTAGCGTTTCCCTCTGTGAAATCCCTTCGTTTCGCTCTTTCTGCTCTTCCGTTCGAGACAGTCGGAGCAATTCTGTTCGGGGTGCTCCGCTCCGTGATTGCATGGGCTGGCAGCCCATTACTGTTGGATGTATCCCGGTCCACGGTAAAAATCTACCCAACCTGGTGATAGGCGTTGCGACCTTTAGTGCTAGGAACGAGTTCACAGGCTGATCGGGAGGTGCATTTTTTTGTTTTTTCTGTCCGATTTTGTTGCAGAGACGCGAGCAAGGAGATAGCGGCACCGAGAACATAGCTTGGGCTCATGGCTGAGGCCGCCAACACCGGCTCTATTCGTGCCGCCGCTGAGTTCCTGCCGATGGGAATGGTTAGATTCGTGTTGCCAGATGGTCGATTCAGTCTACCTAGGTCTCGTTTTGGCAGTGGCAAGCGGGAATCGAATTCCACAAAACAAGAATAGACCAGATGAAACTTAACTAGCACACAAGCTAGAGTGAACGGACGCATATCCTGAATTAACAAATATATAAACGCTTACGTGTAAAGAAAAGGCGTCACCAACACTACAGAAACGCCTCGCTACGCCGACCGCGTAGGTCTATGCTGACGGCAGCCGTCGGCGTAGGTCTATGCTGACGGCAGCCTTCGGCGTAGCTTCGTCGGCGTAGCACGGCGTCGGCCTAGACGCAACTGCCGTCGGCATAGTTCAGGTAGGTCCTACCAAACTGGCTAACGGGCGTTTGGCTACGCCGACGGCTTAGCCGTCGGCCTAGTTTTTTCTCATATTTTTTTCAATTCTTTTTAACTTTTTTTCAAAGAAAAGTTAATTGTTTTTTGAATTGTTTGACTCTTTAATCTCACAAGATTTTTTTAATCTCTAAGTACACTTAATCTTCAGTTAAATTATGCTTATGGTCAAACTTCCCGATCGGTCAACCATCATAATACTACTCCAGCCCTAGCACGCTTAATTTCTCTGTTCCTTCCGCACAAGCTTCTGATAAAGAATTTAGACCTTACTGATAATACAACCTTATCAATCCTATTAACCTTTGGACCATGGTGTCACACGCTTTTATTTTTTAAAGTTCAAAAAAATATTTAATTAAACAATAATGAATAAGTAATAATAATCTTGATTTCAAATAAAGATAAAATAAATATTTTCCCCTTTTTTCTATTTAATATGGAAAAATTCATATCTTTAAATCCGTAAATCGGAATTCGACAAATAAAATGTCTAAATCGATCAGAAAACTAAGAGGGATCCAAATATGGCATCCATATAATCTTGTAAACCAAAAAAGGATTGATGAACCTTGTCACATTGTCAAATTGATGAATCATATCATGTACCTATAGTTCATATATGACCACTTCCTACCGATTCGGTAGAAATTTGTCTTTTTCATCACGGGTGGACGGAAAGATTTTATATCCCCCTATTGGGACATTGTCCATGTAAGGCGGTCTAGTATTTTTGAAAAATGGGGTGGTAGCATTTTGAAACTTTCATTTGGTGGTTGCTTCACAAAACCACCAGTTTTTAGTACTTAGAAAATGGAAAATGGTTTTTTGGTGCGACAAAAAGGAAAACCTCCTCCTGTAACATTGGTCCTTTTGTGAAGGTTTTTTTGAGACATAATCATTATGCCAAGTTTGATATTTTTCTTTCCAACTATATCACATAATATGACACCACACGAAGGGTTCGCATTGTTTCGATCGTTTTTGAAAATTTTAAGCCTATTTTAAACTATCGTCAAACTTTGTCACACTAGTGGAAAACGGGCCTCCAGTCCCGGCCTGTAAGGGGCTTTAGTCCCGGTCCTGGTAACCGGGACTGGAGGGGCGGGACTAAAGGCATACCCATTAGTCCCGGCCCTCTTACCAGCCAGGACCAATGGGCATCCACGTATCGTCTCTGGCTGGTGCCCCATTAGTCCCGGTTCAGACATTTAACCGACAATGGTTCTTCGCCATGCAGAATTTAGGCACTTTCTCTCGCCACGAGAATTTAATTTGTATTCTTTTTTCATTTCAAAATAGTTTTCACGCTACCACATACCGTATATGTTCGTGCATACATAAGATAACTTCTCTTAAGATCGAGCATACAAATATATACATGATAGTTACACATGGAGATCACAATTATCGGACTAGAGCCCGCCTATTCAATTACACGTCGGGATCATCGCCTATTCACACTAAATTCTCCGGCCATCTATCATCTCGTTCATCAAGAATCCTGCCAGTTCTTCAAAGAATTGCTACTACGCTGCTTTGTGGTAGGAGCTGATCCCGCATTTTCTCGAACTATATAAGAAAAAAAGATCAATATGAATATCAATCATGATAACAAAAGTGACGGTAATAAAATAATGTTATGAATGTATTGCTTACATCGACTCTATAATCATTCAGCTCACCGTAAACGCGAATGAACTTGCAAATGTAGAATCCACATAGATTCGCCCGTGGCTGCCTCGCGACTTTACGAGAATAGAATTCAATCAAAATAATAATCATGCATCATAATTGTATTGAAACTAAAAGTAAAGAGATGCGCCTACTACTTACCGAGACCGCTTAAACGTCGACTTCTCAAGAAAGTCACCAGAATCGCACTCTGAATCTGGTTCCAAACCCTACCCGTAAAGAAAATGAATGAGTTATTTACTACGTGATATCTCGTGAAATCAACGAAGAGATCGCCAGAGCGCAAAATTACCTCTCGAGCATGTCCCGCATATCACTAAACTGTTCTAGGGTCTCTTTAATGGGTCCATGACTTCAACTCTTCCCTTATCAAGTTGAATGTCCATGAGAATCCAAAGGAAACTGTACACGCTTATATATACATCAAGAACTCATCAATTACACTTAACATCGAGTAAGCAAAAGAGAAGGTGTACAATAGAGTAAGACACTCACACGAAATTGTAAGGAAACAGATGTGGTCACGTAAATTTTGTTCGTTAGAAACCTTAGAAGGTTTTCCTATGTTTCCCCGGGTTTATCCTTTGCGTCGACAATGTATTTTATCTGGTCAATGAACCCAACACAAGATTGACCTTCTTTTACATTCCATGATCTTCATTATGCATAATGATAGAGTACAAAAGGATATAATTAGGATAATTACATGCAATGAACCGAACAACTGAAAAAATGAACAGCTTATATATAGACAATGAATTCAACAGCTTACGCATAATAGCAACTCATGAGACTTTTGTCGATGGCGTCTAAAGTGTATAATCGAAGAGTTCGAAACTCAACATGGACCTCATCTTCTAAGTAGTAGTCATGTGGGACTTTCGCCACGATCATTATTCTCTCCTCCTTTACGGCTTTCAAGTACCATTTATGTAAACTCCAGATTTGTGTTGGCGCTTGTTGAACCGCTCAAAGTCGACCGAGGCTTTTCGGGAAATATGTAGGGACTACCGAGCCTTGGATAACTTGTCGCCCCGAACCTAGCAATTCCTCAACAAATACATTCATAGCGCCTGCAAGCTTCTTAGCTTGTTCCATATCCTGGGAGTGTCATAGGATACCACCTTGAGGGTGGGGTCGATTTTTGGCCTGTTCCTCGAGCTGGGGACGCCCTTTCTTTTCCGGTTGTACTTTGACTTGATGATTTGCTCCCGCTTGCACTTCTACTTGATTTTCTTCTTCACTTCCTTCAAGTGTGCGCCGATAGTCATCTCGCTTATGGTGCAAGTCATATTGCGATTTTGTGTTCAAAAGAAAGTGCATACGCTTTTTGCTTCTCGTGTATACCGGGCGGCTCGGTTTCTTCTTTTGAAGTCAAGAACACATTCGGCCTTTACGATCATGTCGGTTTCGTCAAGACGATCGTAGGTCTGATAGAAAGATTCTTATGAGGTACTCTTAGGAGGGGCGACATTTGTCGTTTTGGGCTCTACGCCGCTTAGTACTAATCGGAGGTCGCGGAGATCGAGATGTACTCGGGCTATGGTGGTCGAGTCATGGGGTGGGCTTCTTGGAGGTGATGGAGGTGAAGGTGACATGCGACCACCGGAGGCGGTGTTGGCTTTGGCGCCCAGCTGGAAGCTTGATGTTGTTCTTGTCCCATAGAATGATACCACCCAAGATTTCTCCGAGTGTCCTCTCACCTTCAGTCCAGGGATGTCAAGCTCCATTGAGTCCCACCCCATTGCGATTTCATCCACACCAACTTTCGCATAGCCACCGAATCTCACGGCCATGCCGCAAGGCGCCAGTGGACAAGGTAAAGCACATCCGACCGCCACCTTGATGGATAGGTTCTTCACCTTCGATGGAGCTCACAAGATGCCCGCCTTGATTCCATCCACGGGTAGCCGATCGCCATCTACCATACATGCATCGTCAAGGGACCTCCGATTCAGCCACCGCTTCGCTGAGATGGGACGGCGGTAATATTGAGTACAGGATCTTGCAGTGGTGTTGCTCCTCAAGTTCGCCAACTGCTGTCGATGCATTCAAGTGTTCCTATCAACTCGGTGAACTTGTCTCCTCCTCCTCCCGCCGTCGCCTCTTTGCTCTCTCTCGGCTCCTATAAGTATCTCTGCCTTTGGGAAACCCCATCTCCCACGATAACTAGGACCAAGGACTCGTTACACGCCCTCCGCTCGTCATTCCCGAGGACCTTTGTCGCAAGTCTTTCTCTCTATCGGGACGGAACTTTGTTGTCCCCGCTTAATCTCCTTCACCACTTTCTCGCCATGTATCTCGGGTATCCTAATCCCGCCATCGCAAATAAGGTCCCTCAGATTTTCGTCATACTCACTCCCATGCCCAAGGAATCAATTCCTTGCCTCGATCCCGTTCTTCGTATTGGTTCTGAGTGATCCCTTTAGCAAGCAGCTCATTCTCTTTAGCATCCCACTTTGGCATGGCGATACAGAGCCCCGCCCTGTGATGGTGATATTTCTTCATCGCGGCATTTTTCTTGTTTTTTCCGACATTTCCATAGCAGGTTGTGACTCCTTGTACTTCACAAATGCATCCCAGTTAGCCTGCTGCTTCGTTAGATAGCATTCAAATTTAGGAGCCTTCTTCGTCTTCTGATACTTTTGCCATAATGCTTTCTTCCAGTTCTTGAATCGATCGGCCATCTTCGTAAGAGTCCACTGCTTGACTTTCTTCCTCAATGCAGCTGTGTCGGCATCATCCTCACATTCTGACAGGGTGAAATATGTCATGAGGTCATTCTAAAGACCCTCTTTGCACCTGTCAGAGACACACTCACCCTCTTTCGCCCCTTTGGTATTATTCCACTCTCGAACGGTGATCGGGATGCGATCCCTAACCATAACTCCGCATTGTTGTTTAAATACAGTTTTAGCCTTTTCGGGTTCCACCGGTTCACCTCGTGGTGATACCCGCGTAATTGTATAACGAGTAGATGCGTCCAACTTTTTGACCGGGCCTCGTTTGGAATATTTTTTGCTCGATGTGGAGGCCTAAGAGAAGAAACATTCGTCAATTTATATATATATATATATACAACTCAGTTAATGCATCTACTGATCACCAGACTTCATATATATACCTCGCCGTCGGCTTCTCCACCACCGGAGCCGTCGGCTTCTCCTTGATCATTTCGGTCGACCTCCTCTCCCTCACCGGAGGGGTTCAGATAAATCGACGGAGACTCGGGTGGATCAACATGGGGGCTGTCGTTGATCATATCCTCGAGAATTTCTTCCTATGCTAGGTCTCTCTGGATTGCATCCATAGTTTTCTACAAAATGCACAGAATAACATTTTTCATTCAATATTGTTGCATAAAATAACACTAAACAATAATATGAACACGGAATTTGCTACCACCCTAAGTCCGGGGGCCCGCGAGCACCACCACCCTAACCCTAAGTCCGCCATGAGCACTACCACTAACCCTAAGTGCGAGGCCCATGAGCACTACCACCCTAACCCTAAGTGCGGGGCCCATGAGCACTACCACCTAACCCTAAGTGCGGGCTCATGAGCGCCACCACCCTAACCCTAAGTCCCACGCCATGAGCACTACCACCCTAACCCTAAGTGGGCCATGAACACTTTATATTACACTACTATATACTACTAAAAAATAAAAAAATATACTACACTAATTATTAACATACTATACTAATATATACTACTAAAAAAATAAAAAATACACTTTATATTACACTACTATATATTACTAAAAAAGAAAATATACTACACTAATTATTAGGGTAGTTATTTCTTTAGCACTACTATATATATTATTACTAGTAATAAATATATATACACAAACATATATATACTATATTTATATACTAGTAATAAATATTACAATATAAAAAAGATACAAGAAATAAAAAAAACATATATATACTATATCTATATGATCTATTACTATTATACACAAACATATTTATATATACTATATCTATATATACTAGTAATAATTATTAACATATAAAAAATACACTAGAAATTAATATATACTATACTAGTAAATACTAGTAATAATTCTATCTATTACTAGTAATAATTCTTAATTAATATATAAAAATACAAAAATTAAAAAAGTGTTTGGTTTGAGTCGGTCACGGCCGGGCGGGGGATGGAGGCGATCTCTGAGGCGCCGCCCTGGCTCGGCAAGACGCTGTGGGATGGCAGGACGGGAGAGAGAGGCAAGACCTTCCAGAACAGGCGGCGTGGCTCCAACACTATGGGTGGCTACGGACGGCGGCCTAGAGAGGCGGCAACACGGCGGGGTGGCTACGCGGACGGGCGGAGAGGCGGCGAGGTAGCGAGGCGGCGGCGTAGCTCCAAATTTTGGCAGCCTGGCGGCGTACTGCTAGCTCCTCGCGAGATATGCTCCGGTCGATGGATTCGACCGGGGAAGAAGCGGCACAATAAATACCCCACACTTTAGTTCCGGCAGGCACAAACCGACTAAAGGGGTCTTTAGTCCTGCCCACCACACACTGGGACTAAAGGCTTTGGATGCCTTTTCGCCTGCAGAGCCTCTAGTCCGAGATGGTGTTCTGGGCCGGGACTAAAGGCCAAATTTGCGCGCGCTGGACCTAAGTTGGCGCCTGTTTTTTCAAATATTACAATTTGTAACTATTAGATTTTTTAAACATTTAAATTATAGAGTTTTTGCATACTTATGAATTTGAGAAAAATTTCAACATGAAAAGTTTTTGAATTTGAATAAGTAATCCAAATCTATTTTCTGTTTTATAAAATAATTATTCTAACTAGTGAAACTAATAACCATTTTGCCATTTCCAATTTAAAAATGCATTAACTATTATATTTTGCATATTTTAAACATAAAAAGTGCTTGAATTTGAATCAGAGATTCAAATCCATTTTCTGTTTTATAAAATAATTATTCTAACTAGTGAAACTAATAACCATTTTGCCATTTTCATGTGATTTCGACGCCCGGTGGTCTTCCTCCGGCGAAACTCTAGATCGGCGGCCTCGGATCGTCTACCCCTGTAGCTTTCTCCGTACGAGGGTAGCCCCTTTAGGGTTAGGGTTTAGGGTTTAGGTTTGGTCGTTGCCATAGCACATCTAGACTCATATCTGCCGCCTCTCTCCACTCTATCCCATGGCTTTCACCATACCTCTAACCCCAGGGAGGCGGAGATGGAGTCTTTCCCGGGCTAGCAGGAAAATATTTTCCGAGGCGGAACTTCCGAAGATGCCATAGGGCGTGTGCACCAAGGGCATCTTCGAGAAATTCCGCCACGGGAGATTTCCCAACCCTTTCCTCTATCCATGGGGATGAAACTCTCCATCCATGTTGGCTTGGTCGTTGCCATAGCACATCTACACTCATATATGCCGCCTCTCTCCACTCTATCCTATGGCTTCCACCATACCTCTAACCCCAGGGAGGCGGAGATGGAGTCTTTCACGGGCTAGCAGGAAAATATTTTTCGAGGCGGAACTTCCGAAGATGCCATAGGGCGTGTGCACCAAGGGCATCTTCGAGAAGTTCCGTCATGGGAGATTTCCCAACCCTTTCATCCATCCATGGGGATGAAACTCTCAATCCATGTTCGCTTGTTGAGTTGCTTGCCATGGCGTATCGATGCTCCTTTTATAGGCACGGTGCCGCTTCTACTTTGTCTTCTTCCTCCGACAGGGCGTCGTGCGCTACATGCTTTATCTCATCGAGCAGTGCGTCCACCCACGCGTCTTTATCCTACCGACATCTTTAGTCCCGGTTTGAGCCCCCACCCGATACTAAAGGTTACCCACACGTCCTTATTCCACCGACAGTTTTGTTAGATGACACAAAAACCACCTTTAGTCCCGGTTGCACCCACCAGCCGGTACTAAAGGTTAGCCACCCCCCAGATAAGGCCCTCCCAGATAAGCCTCCCCCAGATAAGCCCCCCATCTTTTGTCCCGGTTTGAGCCCCCACCCGGGATGAAAGTTTCCCGCGCCACTGTGTTCCCGCGCTTTCCACCGGTTCCCACCTCTGTCTCCAAAGGTTTAATACATTACATAGATTTATGTCTCAAATAAAAGGTTTAATTACATAGATTTATGTCTCAAATAAAAGGTTTAATACATTATTACACATCACCAACATCTAGTGTTGTGGTTTTCCGCACTGTAGCCATGGAGAATCTTCATCATTTAACAGATGCTTGGGCCGTTTTCACTTTGAAGGGCAGAATTTCATGAAACTTATTGTAATCTTCGACATGTCTGCCTTGTCATCCACTCCCACGATGTTTCTTTTCCTCGAAGAACTATGTGGCGCTTTGGCTCATCGTATTCTGTACTCTTTTGCTTATCTTTCCTTTTTCTCGGTTTGGTAGACATGTCCTTCACATAGAAAACCTGAGCCACATCATTGGCTAGGACGAATGGTTCATCCATGTACGCAAGATTGTTGAGATCCACTGTTGTCATGCCATACTTTTCGTCTACATGTACTCCGCATACATCGCCTTGACCCATTTGCACCGAAACAAAGGGACCTTAAAAGCAGGTCCATAGTCAAGTTCCCATATCTCCTCTATGTACCCATAATATGTGTCAATCTGCCCATTGTCATCTGTTGCATCAAAGCGGACACCACTGTTTTGGTTGGTGCTCTTTTTATCTTGGGCGATCGTGTAAAATGTATTGCCATTTATCTCGTACCTTGGAAAGTACATATAGTCGAAGATGGTAATCGCCAACGAGTACAACTCATCTCCAACAGTGGTGTTATTCATGAGATGTGTCTGCAACCAATTGCCAAAATTCTTCTCGTTCCCCTTTAATCAAGGTTTTAGGCTTCCCGGTTTTGAGCGTAGAATATTCTTGTGTTTCTCGATATACGGAGCCACCATGGTGGAATTGTGTAGAACTGTGTAGTGTGCTTGAGTGAAAGAATGCCCGTCCCTACATACCATTGATTTCCTTCCTAGTGTGCCTTTTCCAGTCATCCTCCCCTTATACCGAGATTCAGAACACCAATCGCTTAAGGTCGAAGAAAGTCAACGCAAAACTCAATGACCTCCTCTGCTCCATAGCCCTTGGAGATGCTTCCTTCCGCCTAGCACGGTTATGAACATATTTCTTTAAGACTCCCATGAACCTCTCAAAGGGGAACATATTGTGTAGAAACACAAGACCGAGAATTCTAATCTCTTCGACTAGGTGAACTAGGAGATGCGTCATAATATTGAAGAAGGATGGTGGGAACAACAACTCAAGTGACCGGACATTGGACCACATCAATCAGAAACCTGATAGACTTTCTCGACGATTACCTTCCGAGAAATTGCATTGAGGAATGCATACCTTCACAATGGCTAGTCGAACATTTTCCGTAGAATTCCCCTCAATGCAACCGAAGCAATTCGTCATAAGCACATGGCGATATGAGACTTTAGGTTTTGAAATTTTTTCTTTCATATTTACTATTCCCTTTATATTCGAGAAGCCGACGGGACCTTGCTACTGAAAAGGACTTCAAAAAGATTTCCTTCTCTTCTTTGGTAAGAGCGTAGCTAGCAAGCCCTTGAAACTGCCCCGATGCTTGCCGTCACGCCCTTTATGATGTTGCTGGTCCTCCCGTCGCCGGTATCTTTTGACTTCCATACAAGCCCGAAGCCTAGAATATTCACGCAAAGATTCTTCGTCAGGTGCATCACGTCGATTGCAGAGCGGACCTCGTGCACTTTCCAATAGGGTAGCTCCCAAAATATAGATTTCTTCTTCCACATGGGTGCGTGTCCGGTAATTGGGTCTTTCGGAACAGGTTGTCCTCCAGGACCCTTTCCAAAGATTACATCCAAATCCTTGACCATACCAAATACATCAGCACCACTACGGGGACAAGTCGTCCGGTTTTCGCCTTGCCATTGAAATGCTTGCCTTTCTTCTTTAAGGGATAAGCTGGGAAGAAAACAACGATTGTATGCACACATTCTTTCTACATTTATCCAGATATATACTTTCAGTCTCATCTAAACAATGTGTGCATGCATTGTATCCTTTGTTCGTCTGTCCTGAAATGTTACTAAGAGCAGGCCAATCATTGATGGTTACGAACAACAACGCTTGTAGGTCAAATTCCTGCTGTTTGTGCTCATCCCACACATGTACACCTGGTTTGGCCCACAACTATAGAAGTTCATCAACTAATGGCCTTAGGTACACATTAATGTCGTTGCCGGTTGCTTGGGCCTTGGATGAGCACGCATCATAATGAACTTCCGCTTCATGCACAACCAAGGAGGAAGGTTGTAGATACATAGAGTCACGGGTCAGTGTGTGGATCGCAGTTACTCCCCAAAAGGATTCATGCCATCGGTACTTAGACCAAACCATAAGTTCCTTGCGTCACCAGCAAAGTCTGGGAAGTCTCTGTCGATTTTTCTCCACTGCCGACCATCAGCAGGGTGCCTTAACATCCCGTCTTTCTTACGGTCTTCCATGTGCCATCACAACAACTTGGCATGCTCTTTATTTCTGAACAAACGTTTCAACCGTGGTATTATAGGAGCATACCACATCACCTTGGTAGGAACCCTCTTCCTGGGTTGCTCGCCCTAAACATCACCAGGGTCATCTTTTCTGATCTTATACCGCAATGCAGTGCATACTGTGCATTTATCCATATTCTCATACTTCTCACCGCGGTAGAGGATGCAGTCATTAGGGCATGCATGTACCTTCTGCACATCTAATCCTAGAGGGCAGACAAGTTTCTTTGCTTCGTACGTACTGGAGGGAAATTGGTTATTTCTTGGAAGTAGCTTCTTCATTATTACCAGCAACTTTTCAAATCCCAAGTCAGTCATACCGGTCTCTGCCTTCCACTTCAACAATTCCAGTGTGCTACCCAGCTTCTTCTGGCCATCTTCACAAGTTGGATACAGCAATGTGTTGTGGTCCTGTAACATCTGCTCGAACTGCAACCTCTCCTTTTCTGTGTCGCAGTCTCGCCTTGCATCACTAATGACCCGACCAAAATCATTGACGGGCTCATCTGGTTCCCGTTCTTCACCCCCTTCTTTTTCATTATCTTCAACTGCGGTATCATCGTATTCAGGGAACATAGATCGGTAGTTGTCATCATCGTTCTCTTCTTCATCGCCGTCTTCCATCATAACCCCTCTTTCTCCATGCTTGGTCCAAACATTATAGCCGGACATGAAACCGGACCGAAGCAGGTGGCTCTAAATGACTCTTGAGGAAGTGTGAGCCTGCTCATTCCGACATTCAACACATGGACAACACATAAAACCATCCCGTCGCTTGTTCGCCTCGGCCACAAGGCGAAAAGAACGCACGCCTTCTCTGTAAGCGCTACGGCGTCGGTAAAGTCGGGCGCCACATCCATGGGTGGCTCATCTGCATCATACAACCATGCATATATATCAAACGCAATCACGATGCTTAAATTAGTACCGCACAGTCAAAACGAGAAAATAGTTGCTAACATTTTAGGACACTTCAAAATAAAGAGGAGAAACCTTAAGTGTCGCTCTGGCAGCTCATATCATATTTTGTCTTGTGTGAACTCAAGTGGCATCGCTCTAATAGGCATTTCACCGAACACCTCTAGTGCATATGAAGAAAAAAAGTTAGCACAAAGTTATACCCACCTCTCACATAGGAAAAAAACAGGAGAGAGTGGAGGGCTGGATGCATATATATAGGGCCAGGCCATTAGTCCCGGTTTGAGATACAAACCGGGACTAAAGGTTCTGCGCGCCGGTCCGGACCTATTTGTCCCGGTTTGTATCTCAAACTGGGACTAATGGCTCCTTACGGACCGGGACATAGTGCCTCGGCCTCCTCGGGCCGTCTGGTTCGGACCACGGCCGGGACTAATGGCCCGAACCAAAGGCCCATTTTCTACTAGTGTCAAACGACGGGCATGAAGATTCTGAGGTCGAGGCTGAGCTTCGCTAAAATTGAATTGGATCTCTGATGAAATAGTATTGTGAATCTAAAAATGATTTTTGTAGAAAATCATGAGCACCAGATCATATACCTGTAGTTAATATCTGATCCACTTCCTACCGATTCGGTAGAAATTTGTCTTTTTCATCAGGGGTGGACGGAAAGGTTTTAGATCCCTTTGTTGGGACATTGTCCATGTAAGGCGATCTACTATTTTTGAAAAATGGGGTGGTAGCATTTTGAAACTTTCATTTGGTGGTTGCTTCACAAAACACCCCGTTTTTAGTACTCGAAAAATAGAAAATGCTTATATGAAAGTATTTGTAATATTATATATTTTATTCAACCAAAATATATAATATTTGAGTTTAGATAGATAGATCTTATTTTTTTGAAATTTTTGATATATTATATGTATTTTTCTAAACTAGAATGATTTATTTATATTTTTTTCTTAGTTTAACGTGACAAAAAGGGAAAATAGCTAGGCCGACGGCAAAGCCGCCGACGTAGCTATGAAACCAACGCCGACGATAAAACCGTCGGCGTAGCCTTGATGCCGTTGCATCCCCGTTACGGCCAAACGACTACGCCGACGGCTGCCGTCGGTCTATCCTACCCTACGCCGACGGCCAAACTAGACCGACGGCCGGTTTGCTCGGCTACCCTCCTCGGGAGCTACGCCGACGGCCGCGACAAATAGCCGTCTGCGTAGCTTCTGGCCGTCGGCGCATTGGGCTTTTCCTGTAGTGCAATAGATACGCAGCACTTCACTATTCACATGTGATCACCAAAACCAGCCTTAATTTTGACGTACGTTAACACAAAACGAATGATAAATGTGAATAAAAAAAAAGGTGTGGACTGCCAGACCCGACTAGAAGAAGAGAACAGATGAATCTAGCCCGGCCACATTCCGGGTTAATTTGACAAATATATACGCGTCAACTAGTTAAGACACTGATCTCCAAATTAAGCAGACTTGATATACATATATCATATGATATATGTAGTACAGTACCAGTTAACTGATCGATCACAGCTTCAGAGACAGGTCCAGCCCGTCGCTGGTGCGAGAGGCGCCACCGTGGTACGGGAAGCTCCTGCCGCGCTCCTCTTGCGTCTCCATCCTCGCCTTCTTAGCGGCAGGAAAGAAGCTGGCGCCGCGTTCCGCGTCCTGTGGCGAAGGCGCCGACGACGATAGCGACGCCGCGTGCGCGCGCGTGGCGGCGGCGATGTCCAGGCGGCGCCTGGTCAGGCTGCGCTCTTCCTTGTGCGCGTTCTGGTGGCCACCGAACGCCTGCGAGTTGTAGAACTTGCGGCCGCAGTATACGCAGAGGAACAGGCCGGGGGGCTCTGCTGGCGCCAACGAGGAGCCGGAGCGGAGGGTGAGCTCACACAGGCCCCGGTTCGCTTCCATTGTAGTACTGCCACTAGCGCAATGCATATGTTTTTTTCTCCGAAGGGACGACTGTGTATGTGAGTACAAGGACTGCTAATGCTAGTCGAGTACATTATTAGTAGTGTGCTAATCCACGACGACTAAATAAATACAGCTAACACCTAATTTATTAAAGCGGACTGTGATGGGTGATGCACTTGTGTACGGAGATATTTGGATAGTTTTCTTGTCTTACCGATCTATTAATAATCATGAACAACAGTAAAAAATCCTAAAAATAACAAAAATTATAAATAGCTCATGAATCACCTAGCGACGACTACAAATATTAGCATGAGCCAAAGACACCCTCGCTCCATCACCGGAGTTAGTCAAAGCTTGTCGTAGTAGAGCTTGTTATAGTAGACGAACGAGAAGTCGTCCTGCTAAGACCTAAAGGACCAGCGCACTAGAGCATTAACCATCGCCAAAGATGACAAACGTAGATCGGAAGAGATCGATCTCAACCACACCAACAAATACGAAAAACGATCAGATCCCAAGGAATCTGCCAGACACACGAGTCCACACGCCCTCCGTCAATGTGCTAGGCACACCACCAGGGCGAGGTTAGATCGCAGAGGACCTTATTCTGACTTCAGGATGTAGCTGCCACCTCCACATCATGAGAAAGATACTGAAAATAGTCTAAACAAAATATAGAGACCTCCCGCCAGCGAGGTGCCGTAGTCCCACCACGATTCCAAGGCCCTCAGACTAGCGGGACAAACCGGTGCTATCGTCGACGGAGGGAAGGAACCCTACATGGGTTTTAGCCGCCGCCGCCTCTCTCTCTATTCTCCAGTACCGGTTGGTTACTTTGCTCCTACCTCCTTGAGTTCCATATGTTTGTATAGTTTAATTGCTATGAATTTTCTTTAGTAGGTTGTGCTTTTTTTTTGCCAGTTCGTTGGGTAATTTAATATTCAGATGCATGGAGAGGAGTACACATTTCACGCTAATTTGCCAAGTAAGTGTTGGATCAATATAGGTCAATCTTAAGCGTCCGAAATCCCGTCCCGGAAGCTGCTGCCTACATATATATACTCCCTCCTCCGTCTCAAAATAGTATCGCAAACTTTTCTAAATTTGGATGTAACGAAACACTATTTAGTCTAGATACATTAAAATTTAGACAAATTTTCGATATCTATTTTGAGACGGAGGGAATAGGACATATGCATGCAACAATGCATACTCCCTCCTTCCTAAGTAATAGTAATAGGACGTCCTTATTTTACGTGTTTTTTATTTAACCAAGAATTACTCTAAATATATATACAAGCAATGTTGGAAAAAAACTAACATTGTTAGAAAGTGTTTTGCAATATGAATCCAATGGTACTAATTATGCACAGTATAATCAAGATATTGTTGCTCAATTTTTTGTTAAACTTTGTTTTGAAAAGCGTGTGCGCCTTATTCAAACTGGTGACCATAGAAAAAAATCGGTAGAACTTAATTTAGTCGCTCTAATGGTCTGTACTGCAGTGACCAATGAAATTGACAGCAAAATCCATCAGCACGTTGCTGAATGCGCTCGGTAGCGACAAGGAAGTGCAAGGACAGGCAGGTCGGGCAATGAAGGAGACTGCCACCGCGGTGGGTTACGCGCAATTAACACCTGATCTGTCATCTGGTACAAGGTTTCCTGGAACAAAACAGCATGCGCATGTGGCCGTACGTCCGCGCCGTTAAGCATTGGATGAGGGCGCTCGGCGGGCTCCCGTCGACATTATTAGAGGGGGTCTCGTACAGTCAGTAGTACAGTAGTACTACGTAAGTCATAACCAAGATATGTATGCATCGACTCTCTGCCAATCGAGAGCGAGATAGAGATCTCGACATTGAAAATCAATTGGGCTGGACCCACTGCCTGCATGTTGCTCGATCCTGTCCATGCGTTCTACCAAAGCGTCATTTCCACCTATCCAAATTGTTGTTGTTTTCACGCAAAGGAAGCTTTGGCTACTTCCGTTTCAAAATAAATGTCATAAATTTGTCTTATTATACAGATACATTTAAATTTAAATAAGTTTTCGACGTTTGTTTTGAGACAGAGGGAGTACATGACTTACCTATAGTTTTTTTCCCATACGACTCCTCGAGCCGGGTTCCATTATAAAAAAGACAACAGAACAATGTTTTACCAAGCATCCACCACAAACAAACCAAAAAGAACAACAAAAAGAAAAACTGACTAGTAAAAGTCAACCCAATCCACCTAAAGGGAGATCAGACGACCGCGCACAAGCCAGCTCAATCCTCCGGCACCTGGAAGTTTTAAGAACACATAGCTACAAACCCAGCAAAAGGACAACCCAACAACCCCATGTAAACTGCATTATCCTACAACAGTATCAAACAACCCAGGAGGTCATCCGAAAGGGATAGTTCCTGCACTCAGTTCGCAGGGTCATCATCAGCCACTTCATCCCCTTTCTCGATCCGCAGCGCAGTAGCCCGTCGCGCCATGTCATGAACCTTAGTAGCCATGCTCTGCAGCCTATCAGCGCCCTCCATCAGAATCCCACTGTCTTGTTCAGACTGTAAACCTGCCCAATAACACAAAAACACACACATGTAACAAATCAGACCCAAAGGAAAGGACGGAAACTTCCCCTCGAAACATGCACGATTCCTAGTTTTCCAAATTGCCCAACAAAGAGCAGCAATATAAATTATGTGAAAATTAGATCCAAAAAGAAGAAATTCCACAATCCACCAGAAATATTGATTGAAACACGTTGGTCTAGAGCGCGCCCCTATCAACCCAGCAATGACTTACCTATAGTGTATTGCTGGGCCAAAATACAAGCTTTTTGCACGTCTTGTGCGACATGACAGTGACCTAGACGCGGATTGGCTAGTGGCGCGGGGAACTCACGAGGAAATCAATTGTTTTTGTGTTGTACTTTCTCTCTCGATGGGGCCAGATCCTCCACTCATTCAGGAACATTTTCTGCCATGTAAATACTACTATAGAACCCCAATATTTGTTGTTGTATTGCCCCGACCCTTAGGCAATGGCGGAGGTAGGTTCCATGACCAGTGATGTCAGGACACTGTGTTGCTCTATACTTTTAGGCGATGATGCATAAATTTCGAAAAAGACAAAGGGGCATTTGGAAAACCTGGGATATCAAGCGACATCACAAACTATGAGCAGCTCTGCCACTATCCTCGGGGGTATATTAAGAAGTACGACTTGGAGCACAAGAAGGTACTTGGATGTTTAAATTGATTCTTACTCATTATCTCTAATTATATGACATGTCTATTCTTATATTTACCCTCACTCGGGAGTGAAGAAGACGATTGTGAATAGATTTTTTTCTTGCGCTTTCATCATCTTCTCAGTTTCGTTATCATCAATTGTGTCCTTGATAATCACAAAGCCCACTGAGCCACACACCAGCCTCCGTCGTCGTCCCGCAACACCGGTGCTAGAGGGGCCAGAAAAGACACCACCGCATCCCACCAAATCAACGACCGAAAGATCCTTCGTCGCTGCGCCATATGGGCTTTACCCGGCGATGTCCCGGGCGACGTCCAGAGGAGAGGAGGAAGCGCTGGGCGGGCTAGAGGAGGGTGGGGCTAGAGGGAGCTGACATGGACCCCTAGTGTGGCCGCACATGAGCGGAAGGGGTAGCTTTGTCCACGTATATACCTCGGTGTGGTTGCTTATTCATTAGTGGATGAAGTCGTGTCTCTGAATAATCTAACCATAACAAGGGGGAGAAAACTGACAGAACTATCATTCAAGTATGCAAGAAGTCAATGTGTACATCAAGAATGCAAAATATGAACTTAAGTTCCTACTAACAATCTGCATCGTCTTTGTCCTGACTTGTTCTGTGGCTAAAGATTAGTGGAATTAATGCTCTCGTGGTCCTTGCAGGTGATACTTTGCTTTCACCATGTATCCATCGTGCGACAGTACGAGAACCACCCCCACCCCCTCTTGTAAATTAATGGTACTATCAAACTAAGAACTAAGGCACGTAGCTTAGTACTCCCTCTTTCTGGGATTCTTAGTCTAGAGAGCGTTTTCGGATATTTCGTGACTATAGGCTGGGACATTAAATCCTTCTTAAGTTACATCCAGTTTTAAGAGAGATACCCTTTTCTCTTTTCTCCTCGTGTCCCTCCTTTCTCCCTACTAACCAGATTGATTTCTATCCTCGTCTTCCTCCCAAGGATCGTTAGGCTATGCAGATAAAACCGAGCAGTTGGACGACGCACCTCCTTCAGACCATCGCCGAAAAAGCATCCACAATCAGAACCACCAGTGGCGGAGGCAGAAAATTTGTTTGATGGGGGCGATGGAAGAGTTCCTCTCTTGTAAACTGTTGGGAGGGCCAAAGTGCTAAAATATGCAAATCCGGGGGTGTTTTACGAAAAATCAGGGGATATATCAAAAAAAAATCTGCATATTAGGTGGGGCCAGGGCCCTGCTAGTCCCCCACTGTCTCCGCCACTAATCTGAACCTATGGTGCGAGACGATGGAAGTGTAGGGTTTCAAGATCGAGTTGATTATTCATGGGCATATATACGTGGAACATGCAGAGCGCAGCCATGGTGTTTAGCTAGACGAGGAAGGGGGTGATTCGTGGCAAGCAAACACTGCTCAATGCAAGCTTTTTCCTCACGATGGATTGGAGAGTTAACTCTCCCGCGGATCGCATGTAGTTTCTGACGTGCGATGCAAATACTCCGGTTCAGATAGAAAGAAGAGGAGAACGGCCAGCCTATTTAAGTGGAGAGACTAGAGGCGCAAGTTATAGGAAAGTTAAATGTCCCTGGGGTAGACTCTGGTTTCGCTTGGTATTGCCAATTTGGCTGTTCGGACTAAGAATCCCAAACAGAGGAGTATTGTCGCTTTAATTTCAGGTGGATGGTATGGAGCCTAACTTGATTATTGACGCGTCTGGTTTGGTTACTTTTTATTGGGTGTACTCCAAATTCACAAAACTGAGAACACAAAGATGATCAAGATTGGCAGATCTTTCTTCTCTTTGAACCGAAGGGATATTGGTCAATCCTGGCAGTGTTTGTGTTTTCAGTTAGTTATATGCACATTCCAACTATATCAATAAGCATCCACAAAGGTGGCTGACAAATGGTCGATATCTAAGTTGAGAACATACCTACATTAAATCAAGTCAAGGATGGAAATTAGCTTTTGATGGCCCACTAAGAATGAGATCTAGATTTCATCTCGTTCACTAGATTCACCTAGATACGACACTTGAGAGTGGTGATTCTATCGTGCAAAGTATCTAACTACTCTGACAAGACCACGTGGCCGCCCGCATGACGCGGTCGACACCCAGGTCGTCGAGGATGCATGCACTGGACTGCTTGACCTCGACCTCGTCGTCTTGGCGCCGGTGCGCATGCACCCGCATTAGTGCGAACGCGAACGCATTCTACAGCGCCCTGTCCACGCGCGCATCATGCTCTGGCCCGGGCACAGCTAGGCGATCTAGCGCGGCGTCTAGGCAGAGCTTAGCGCGTTGTGCTTGAGTAGTTGGGACGGTTTTGGCTACCGGGGTGAAAGTTTTTACGGGGGTGGTTGGTACTTTGGGTAACCATGGTCACCGGGATGGTTACCGAAAAATACCGGATTGAATTTCAGAATAAAAATTGAATTCAAAATAGAGAAAATTTAAAACATCCGGTGATCGGCCGGGTTGTCGCATGGTAACCATCGATTTCCTAAACATTGCAAGAAAAATGGACCAACTTCAAACATATCTGGAATTTTGTCCCCAAAAAATAAGTTACTCGGAAGTGTCAGTAAAACGAGTTATGGGCCGGTAACCTTGGTAACCGGGCCGGTAACCTTGGTAACCGGGCCGGTAACCAAAACCCCTGGTGCCCACGCCGCCCCGCCAGGCTCTCCGCCTCCCAGCGCGTGCCAGCCGTCCCACACTAGCTGGAGCTCTGGATCTGGATGCACTCTTGAAACCGCGAACAGTCAGTAAGCTATAAGAATTTAAATACTATATTTGTGCTGGATAAAAGAGAACACTGGTAGAAAGAGGGCCTTTGGTCCAGCGTCCAAATTCCATTAGTCCCGGTTCGTTTTCATAATCGGGACCAATGCCAGGCACCGGTCCCGGTTCATGCCGCCTGGGCATTGGTCCCGGTTCATCTCTAAGCATTGGTCCGGGTTGGTGGCACGAACCGGGACCAATGCCCCATGACGCCTGCGTGGCGCTCTGCATAACATTGGTCCCGGTTCATGCCACTGAACCGACCAAAACCCGTGATCAAGCAGTCCAAAAACCCCATGCGGTCGGTGACCCAGGACAATTAATGTAAATTAATTCGAGGCAGAAATTAATTCGAGGTAGAAATTGAATTGATCAGTATTTTTGAAAAAATCTTTCACAAATTAATCGAGACAAAGATCTAAATTGAGACATTTTATTATTCGACCACAAATTTTTTCATACAAAGATGCGACTTTACAAATTTTCCTAGTCGACAACACTTCCGCTGTCGCTGTCCTCCGAGCCGCCGGCTTCCTCGTCGTCGTCGAACGAAATATCCATGATTTCAGCGTTGTTCGGGAGACGGAGCTCCTCTGCGCGCCTAGCGGCGTCGATGGCGGACGGACCAGAACATCTCCCGCCCTTCTTAGTTGCGGCGATCCGGGTGCACCAGGCGCCCGTCCACGATGCGGTTGCCAAGCTTGGCCTTCCACTCCTTCTTGAACAGCCGGGGCCAGTACTCGCTGGCCGCCGCGTACCGTGGCAACACCCTCATGCACGCGGGCAGCTAGCGGCGACGCTCCACGATGACGTACTCCATCTCGTATCCGCGGGGGTTGAGGAGCGGAGCCACCGACACACCCGCCTCGCTGATGCGAAATCCGGCGGGCACGGTCGCGCGCGGCGACGCGAGGATGCCGTAGTACGCAAAAATCGTCGCCTCGTAGTGGTTGAGCGTGGGCACCTCCATGACAGCGCGGTGGAGATTGGAGAGGGAGGGGAGGCGAGACGATGACGCTGTGGAGAGGCGATGGCTAAAGGGGTGGGGTGGAGAGGGACTGCAAAGAGGCCGAGGCGATGGCGAAAGCTAGCGCTGTGGCCTAATATTTATACACGGGGACGACGAAGCGACGGTGGGCATTGGTCCCGGTTATTGCCACGAACGGGGACCAAAGCCCCTCCTGAGCGACACGTGGCGGCCAAGGCCTTCCAGTCATTGGTCCCGGGTCGTGCCATTAACCGGGACCAATGACCTGGGTGGGGTGCGAGCTGTTGGGCCGCCACGTGTCGTGCGGGAGGGGTTTTGGTCCCGGTTCGTGGCAATAACGGGGACCAAAAATCCTCCACTGGCTATATATAAGCCCAACCCTTTGTCCACCAAATTTGGCTGGATTGTGTGTGAGGTGTGGGTGCTAGCTTTTTTTTCTTTGATTGCACACAAGGTGTTCGACGAAATGTCCGAGCCACACTTTAGTCCGCACAACACGGTATCCTCGGCTGAGGTTAACAACTTTATCTTCTTTATCTATAACTGGTACAAAAATATTGCATGTGTCCATGTATGGTGTTTATTTTACTATTCACGATGTTATTGTAATGGTTAATTATTATGACGCAGATCGATGCACGGATGCGATGGATGTATGGCGACCGACGCCATTCCGATTTTATTGCAGGCCTCTGATGCACTCGACTTTCAACGTAGAGCTCGTTGAGAACCCCAAGAGGAAGGTATGATGAGCACAGCAGTAAGTTTTCCCTTAGTTATGAAACCAAGGTTTAATCGAACCAGTAGGAGCAAAGAAACACCCCAAAGGAGTTACTAGCTGAGCTTTGGCAGGGCACACTACCGGTGCTAGTAGCAACGTGGAGACCTGCACAACACAACCACAGAACTTTGTCCCCAACTTGTGATAAGGTTGTCAATCTCACCGTGTTTTGTGGAAAACAAAGGATTAAACGTATCGAATGGAAGGAAGTAAAAGTTTGCAAAAAGTAAACACAAAGCAGAAACAGTTTATAGATTGTATATAAAAGACAAGGACCGGGATCCATAGTTCACTAGAGGTGGCTCTCCTTTGATAGATAACATGCTGGGTGAACAAATTACAGCGAGGCAATTGACAAACACCGAGAAAGCAATACATGCATATACTAATCATCTTGACTCCTTTGAGACTTGATTGGGCAATACAACATAATACATAGACCGCCATCCAACTGCATCTATGACTAATAATCCACCTTCAGGTTATCATCCGAACCATCTCCAGTATTAAGTTGCAAGCAATAGATTATTGCTTTAGGAACAGCGTGTAAGGTAAACAATACGATTGTTCTATGAACAAATGATTGTTGTTTTCTCCCTAGTAGCAACAACACATCTAGTACCTTAGATATTTCTGTCACTTCCCCAGATTACCAGAGGCATGAACCCACTATCGAGCATAAATACTAACTCTTGGAGTTGCTAGCATCTACTTGGCCAAGATAGCTACTAACAACGGAAAGCATGCAAGATCTCAAATAACAAAGACATGATAGAATCAATAATCAATCTGAAATAGCATCTCAATATCTATCGGATCCCCGCAAACACAACATGTATGGATTACAAATAGATGATCTTGATCATGAACGGAGCTCACAAGATATAAACATGAAAGCACAAAGGAGGAGAAACCAGCCATCTAGCTACTACATGGATCCGTAGTCCAAGGATGAACTACTCACGCATCACACCGGAGGCTTGCATGGTGATGAAGAAGGCCTCCAGGGTGAATTCCCCTGTTCGGCAGGGTGCCGGGAAGAGCTTCAGATCCCTATCGATTTAGGGATGGAGATGACGGCGGCTACAAATTCTTTTGTGGATTTTTGATCGGGTACTTAGGGTTTTCGTCCTGAGGGCAACTTATAGGCGGAAGGAGAGGCCGAGGGGGTGTTGGGGTCGGCCAGACCACCCCCTAGCGTGGGCCAAGCCTGGCCGCGCGGGCCAGGTGGTGTGGCCGGCCCCTGGCCCCTCTCCATCTCGTATTCTGGCACTTGATCCGTTCAGGAAAAATAGGCACTTTGGCTTTTGTCCTGTCCAATTCCGAGAATATTCATTTTCTGACTTTCCTGGAACCAAAAACAGCAGAAAACAGGCAGCTGGCACTGTGGCTCTTGTTAATAGGTTAGTCCAAGAAATCATATGAAAAGTACTCCAAAGTTGGAACAAAACACAAGAAAGTGGATACAACAAAGCATGGAACATCAAAAATTATAGATACATTTGCAATGTATCAACATCCCCAAGCTTAACTCCTGCTCGTCCTCGAGTAGGTAAGTGATAAAATGAAATAATTTTTGAGGTGACATGCACCATCAAAGACTTGATCAAAGTATTTGCAAAACATTGAAAGATGGGATCATAGTACTTCAATCATAACATGAAAGACAAAGTTCTAGCAATAAGAAAAGAGACTATGATGCAACATGAAAAGGCACAAACAAAAGATTCATGAATAACAATGCTTTGCAAGACATTTGTTTCACATAAAGAAAACATAGCATAATAGCATTCAGCTTGTCCCTCAATAGAGTAGCAAATATAAATACATAGGACACCTTCAAAGTTCATAAGAGTGACTAGATACAATAGTTTCAAACAAGCAATAACAAGTTATGCATAAATCAACTAGTCTTGGGACAATGCACATAGAACTAAGAATGGCCACTATGCTCTCAAAGTAGGTGCATAAAGATAGAAGGTGGAGACTCAATATAATGGTGGAAGAAAGGCCTTTTGTAAAAGGAAGTAGGGATTCAAGTCTCATAAAGAGCTTCCAAAAATTATGTTACTTATAGCTTTCAGCTCTCATTGCCCCTATCATAAGCATCTTGAAGGTGATTAAGGTTAAAGTGACACAACTAAGAGGATATGCTTGACAAGTTATAAACCGAAATCTCATGCCCCTTACTTACGAAGACCGATCCTCATGCTACTCAACTTCAGTCACGAGTAAGCTCTTATCATTGTAAGTATATGTATATCATTAAGAACCGCCAATGGGGTACCCCTTGCACATGATACGGGAGCTTTCCCATAATCAAAATGACAAGGCAAGCAGACAATGAGCATCTCAGCGATCTTTTTATTTGCTATTTGCATAGGTTTTTATTGAGGATGCTTCATAGAGTGCTCATTATGGTGATGCTGCAAGTTTCCACCATGGATAGGCATGGATTAGGCTAGCGGCCCAGGCGTTTCTCTAACACACATACAAACTCCATGATCTTACAAGTTCCACTTTTATTTCACACCGCCGGGATCCGTAAGCAAAAGAACATGATATCAACGGGGTACAAAGTACAAGTGCAATGTTGAAAGCGTTCCCCATGAAACATGGTTCTGCTAATTTCAACTTATAAAGCGCAAGCATATACGCAACAAAGAAGGACCCAATGGTTCAAGTTTATTAGAGGCAATAAAGTAAAGTGTGCCATCAAGTTCGTGAGAGCTTAAATCACTAGTTTTCTCATAACAAGTGAAAGGTAGACAAAATCATGAATATACTTGGAATAGCATAAGCTAGTAGGTAGGTATGGTGGACTCTTTAGAATAACTTGGTTTAGGGAGTTGGATGCATGAGTGGAATTCATACTTGGTTGTGGAGGCTAGCAAAAGACTGGGAGCGACAAACTAAGAGAGCAATAATGGCCATAATCATGCATAGCGACAAAACAGCATTGATCAAAGCATAAAGTGATACTACAAGTTGAAAACTAAAGTATCATAAAGGCTATGGTGACTTGAGATAGTCATAACATGGTGTGAGCATGCGCCAAGTCAACCCAAATAAAGCATCAAAGGAGAATACCACAATACTATGCTTTAATATGCTAAAACAACGCATGATTCATACAAGGCAAATTAACCAATCTCAATTGTTTATAACAAGGCATGCTACAACAAATAATACTAAGCATAAAGCCAAAACAATATCAAGCATGGCATGACAAAGCATAGCCACAGTAAAAAACAAGCTCTTTTTACCACATAAGTATGAACTTTTCTACTCTTTTCCAAACCAAACCAAACTAATTGCAAACCAACGTATGAAAGAGGGGGTCCAAACAACTTATTCAGAAAACTAAGCAAACCAAGAAAACTAAAAATCAAAACGAAAAAGAAAAAGAAGACGCTCCAAGAAAAACATAACTGTGCATGAAACAATAAAAATGAAGCGTTTGGAAGAAACCTAGAACTTTTATTGATAAAGAAGGGGATGCCTTGGGCATCCCCAAGCTTTGACGCTTGCACTTCTTGGATATTTCTTGGGGTGACACACGTGGCATCCCCAAGCTTGAGCTTTAGTCCATCCTTCATCTCATTACTCATTCCTTCCATACACCTGAAATTTTTCCTTCATACAAAACTTCACACAATCTCATTAGCAACATTAGTGCACTTAAGATAAATAAGTCTCAAGGTTCAGTTCTAACACCAAATAAACTTCCATTAGAACACTAGCTACTGTAGCACTTCCCTCAAAAAGCTCAATTCCCCAAAAGAACTCAAGAAGGAACCAACAAGAAGCAAATGCAGAAAATGGCAGAAATCTGTCAAAACAGACCAGCAGGTAAAGACGAATTTTTGCGAAGACCTTATGTTGCTCAAATAAAAAAGTGTTGAACTAACGAAAGTTAGATAAGAACCTCTAGCAGAAGCAAAATAAATTACAGCTCAATCCGACGTACAGAACTCTCTCAGAAATTTTTACGGTGAAACACAGAAATCTGTTTCGGGACAGCAACTTTCCCAATCATTACTTCACTCTCATTAGAGGTTACTCTTGGCACAAAAAGCAAATAAAAAGGATAAGGAACGGTTATTACAGAGTTAATAACTTTTAAGACTCATCTAAAACTCTTGGTTTATCTCCCAACAAGTATTTTTCTTTAACGTCTTTAAGTTAGGCATGAAAATTTGAGAAGATGCTCTCATAGGAAATATGAATTGAAGTAAAAGAGATCATCAAGAAGCAAATTCAAAACACATTTAAGTCTAACCCACTTCCTATGCATATGAATCTTGTATGCAAACAAATGCACAAAGAGCAAAGTGACAGGCATAGAAAGATAAAACAAAAGTAACTTCAAAACTTTCAGCACATAGAGAGGTGTTTCATTACCATAAAAACTTTTACAACCATATTTTCCTCTCTCATAATAATTTTCAGTAGCCTCATGAATAAACTCAACAATATAACTATCACATAAGGCATGCTTTTCATGATCTACAAGCACTAGAGCTTTATTATAAACATTTTCAAAAGAATCCTCGGGAACATAACATTCACCCTCCTTTGATAAGAATGGGGGACAATCAAATAATGTAAGGGATAAAGAGTTACTCTCATTAGAAGGTTGGCATGGGTAGATCCATTCTTCCTCCTTTTGTCCATCACTCTCCTCCTCTTTTTCATCTAATGAGCTTTCAGGTTCAGCAATTTCTTCTTCCATGGAGGTTCTAGCAGGCGGTGGTTCACCTATTACCTTAGCAGTCATAATACTGTTCCCAAATAGGAAACTGAGTGAGCTATCCATAATGAAATAGTGATTGGAGCAGAGCTAGTCATAAAGGCAACTTAAGAAAGGAACTAATTTTTTTGTTTTTCCAATAAGAAAGCAAACTAGTAAAACTAATTTTTTTGGTGTTTTTTGAAGAGCAAAACAAGCAAACAAAGCAAAAAGAAAACTAAGCAAAACAAAAACAACAAAGTAAAGAGATTGGTTATGAGGGACTCCCCTTGTGAAGATGTCCTTGACTCAAGAACGGCCTTGAAAAAGATCTTGATGCACTCGACTTTCAACGTAGAGCTCGTTGGGAACCCCAAGAGGAAGGTATGATGAGCACAACAGTAAGTTTTCCCTCAGTTATGAAACCAAGGTTTAATCGAACCAGTAGGAGCAAGGAAACACCCCAAAGATGTTACTAGCTGAACTTTGGCAGGGCGCACTACCGGTGCTAGTAGCAACGTGGAGACCTGCACAACACAACCACAAAACTTTATCCCCAACTTACGATGAGGTTGTCAATCTCACCGTGTTTTGTGGAAAACAAAGGATTAGACGTATCGAATGGAAGGAAGTAAAAGTTTGCAGAAAGTAAACACAAAGTAGAAACAGTTTATAGATTGTATATAAAAGACAAGGACCGGGATCCATAGTTCACTAGAGGTGGCTCTCCTTAGATAGATAACATGCTGGGTGAACAAATTACAGCGGGGCAATTGATAAACACCGAGAAAGAAATACATGCATATACTAATCATCTTGACTCCTTTGAGACTTGATTGGGCAATACAACATAATACATAGACCGCCATCCAACTGCATCTATGACTAATAATCCACCTTCAGGTTATCATCCGAACCCTCTCCAGTATTAAGTTGCAAGCAACAGATTATTGCTTTTATTTAATCGTGTAAGGTAAACAATACGATTGTTCTATGAACAAAGGATTGTTGTTTTCTCCCTAGTAGCAACAGCACATCTAGTACCTTAGAGATTTCTGTCACTTCCCCAGATTACCAGAGGCATGAACCCACTATCGAGCATAAATACTAACTCTTGGAGTTGCTAGCATCTACTTGGCCAAGATAGCTACTAACAATGGAAAGCATGCAAGATCTCAAATAACAAAGACATGATAGAATCAATAATCAATCTGAAATAGCATCTCGATATCCATCAGATCCCCACAAACACAACATGTATGGATTACAAATAGATGAACTTGATCATGAACGGAGCTCACAAGATCTAAACATGAAAGCACAAAGGATGAGAAACCAGCCATCTAGCTACTACATGGATCCCGTAGTCCAAGGATGAACTACTCATGCATCACACCGGAGGCTTGCATGGTGATGAAGAAGGCCTCCAGGGTGAATTCCCCTCTCCGGCAGGGTGCCGGGAAGAGCTTCAGATCCCTCCCGATCTAGGGATGGAAATGACGGCGGCTATAGACTCTTTCGTGGATTTTTGATCGGGTACTTAGGGTTTTCGTCCCGAGGGTAACTTATAGGCGGAAGGAGAGGCCGAGGTGCTTTGGTCGGCTGGACCACCTGGCGTGAGCCAAGCCAGCCACGACCAGTGGTGTGGCTGCCCCCAGCCTCCGTCTCGTATTCTGGAACTTGATCCCTTCCGGAAAAATAGGCACTTTGGCTTTTGTCCTGTCCAATTCCGAGAATATTCATTTTCTGACTTTCTTGGAACCAAAAATAGCAGAAAACAGGCAGCCGGCACCGTGGCTCTTGTTAATAGGTTAGTCCAAGAAATCATATGAAAAGTACTCCAAAGTTGGAACAAAACACAAGAAAGTGGATAAAACCAAGCATGGAACATCAAAAATTATAGATACATTTGCAATGTATCAGCCTCCATAAATTTATAAATTTGGCTAAGGCAAACAAAGTGGATAATTTTATGCCTTGTCCCTGCGTCGACTGTCGGAACATGGCGGAGCACTCTGCCCCGAGAATCCTTCAAAGCCATCTGCTTCGGAGAGGTTTCATGCCCGGATATTATTGTTGGGCCATGCACGGAGAAAGAGGGGTTAGGCTAGAAGAAAATGAAGAAGAGGAGGATGATGACAGCTATCCTATGTCCCCTGAACAATACGGTGATACTGCAATGGAAGACAATGAAGAAGAGGGAGGCGGCAATGAAGAAGAACAACGGGCATCGGATGAGCCCACTGATGGTCTTGGTCGGGTCATTTCTGATGCAAAGCAACAATGTGATACAGAATGGGAGAATCTTAAGTTGGAGGCCATGCAAAAGGATCACAAAAAGTTGTTGTACCCAAATTGCGAAGATGGCAGCACAAAGCTCGGTACCACACTTGAACTGCTGAAATGGAAGGCAGAGACTGGCTTATCTGATAAGGGATTTGAGAAGTTACTGAAAATAATGAAGCCGAAGCTTCCAAAGGATAACGAGCTGCCCGAGACAACGTACGAAGCAAAGAAGACTATTTGCCCTCTAGGATTAGATGTGGAGAAGATACATGCATGCATTAATGACTGCATCCTGTACCGCGATGAGAAGTACGAGAATATGGATAAATGCCCGGTATGCAATGCATGTCGATACAAGATCAGACAAGATGACCCTGGTGATGTTGAGGGCGATGACGAGCCCTCCAGGAAGAGGGTTCCTGCTAAGGTTATGTGGTATGCTCCTATAATACCACGGTTGAAACGTCTGTTCAGAAATAAAGAGCATGCCAGGTTGTTGCGATGGCACAAAGAAGAGCGTAAGAAAGACGGGAAACTAAGACACCCCGCCGATGGGTCGCAGTGGAGAAACATCGAGAGAAAGTACTCGAACTTTGCAGGTGACGCGAGAAACTTATGGTTTGGTCTGAGTACAGACGACATGAATCCTTTTGGGGAGCAGAGCCGTAGTCACAACACCTGGACAATGACTCTATGTATATACAACCTTCCTCCCTGGTTGTGCATGAAGCGGAAGTTCATTATGATGCCAGTGCTCATCCAGGGACCGAAACAACCCGGCAACGACATTGATGTGTACCTAAGGCCATTAGTCGATGAACTTTTGCAGTTGTGGGCAGAACCAGGTGTAAAGGTGTGGGATGAGCACAAACAGGAGCCATTTGACCTACGAGCATTGTTGTTAGTAACCATCAATGATTGGCCTGCTCTTAGTAACATTTCAGGACAGTCAAACAAGGGATACAATGCATGCACGTACTATTTAGATAATACTAAATATACATATTTGGATAAATGTAAGAAGGTTGTGTACCTGGGGTGTCATAAATTTCTTCCGACCAATCATCAAGTAAGAAAGAAAGGAAAGAATTTTAACGGTGAGGCAGATTACCGGAAGAAGCCTAAGCTCCCTAAAGGTGCTGATGTATTTGGTATGGTGAAGGACCTAGAAGTAATCTTTGGAAAGGGTCCTGGCGGTCAATCTGTTCCGAAAGACCCCATTACCGGACACACGGCCATGTGGAAAAATAAATCTATATTTTGAGAGCTTGAGTATTGGAAAGACCTAGAGGTCCGTTCTTCAATCAATGTGATGCACGTGACGAAGAATCTTTGCGTAAACCTGCTAGGCTTCCTGGGTGTGTATGGGAAGACAAAAGATACACCAGAAGCACGGGAGGACCATCAACGTATCAAAGACCCATACAACAAACATACTGATAAAGGACATAAATACTTAAGCAGCTATGCTCTTACCAAAGCAGAGAAGGAAATCTTTTTTGAAGTCCTTTACAGTATCAAGGTCCCGACTGGCTTCTCGTCAAACATAAAGGGAATAATAAATATGGCAGAGAAAAAATTTCAGAACCTGAAGTCTCATGATTGCCACGTGATTATGGCACAGTTGCTTCCGATTGCATTGAGGGGGCTTCTACCGAAAAATGTTCGATTATCCATTGTGAAGCTATGTGCATTCCTCAATGCAATATCTCAGAATGTAATCGATCGAGAAAGTCTGGAAAGCTTTAGTCTCGGTTGGCTTTTTCGTGCGTCGACAGGGAAAACTTCCTCCTGCAACATCGTAAGCCATCCCAAGATGCACATGTGTGCACAATATGGGCACATTATCACAAACTATGCCCTGATTCTAGCCATAACATTGGTGGTTTGACCTAAAAGCCATGAAACCTCGAACATGATAGGTCATTTTGTGAAGGATTTTTTATGATGTTTGCAAGTTTTCAAGTTCAATATTTTTCCTTGCAACTGTGACACATAATATGACGCCACGCGAAGGTTTCACATTGTTTGGATCATTTTTGAATTTCTTATGCCCGTTTCAAACTATATTCAAAACGGCGGGCATGAAGCTTCTTAGCCTCGCTGAACTTGAAGTGGATCTCTGATGAAATAGCATGTTGTGAACCTATAAATGATTTTTTTTAAAAATTCACAAGCATTATATCATGTACTTGTAGTTCAAATCTTGGCAACCGCCTACCGATTCGGCAGGCATTTGTCTTTTTCATGAGGGATGGAAAGAAAGGTTCCAGATACACCGGTTGGGAAATTGTCCATATAAGGTGGTCTAGTATTTTTGAAAAATGGTTTGGTACCAATGCCAAACTTTAATTTGGTGGTTGCTTCATAGAACACCCGATTTGACACCTCAAAAATGAAAATTGGCTTTTTCAAATGCGAAAAGGAAAACTTCCTCCTGCAACATCGTAAGCCATCCCAAGATGCACATGTGTGCACAATATGGGCACATTATCATAAACTATGCCCTGATTCTAGCCATAACATTGGTGGTTTGACCTAAATACCATGAAACCTCGAACATGATAGGTCATTTTGTGAAGGATTTTTATGATGTTTACAATTTTTCAAGTTCAATATTTTTCCTTGCAACTGTGACACATAATATGACACCACGCGAAGGTTTCACATTGTTTGGATCATTTTTGAATTTCTTATGCCCGTTTTAAACTATATTCAAAACGGCGGGCATGAAGCACTTTTCCTGTTCAAAATTGTATAGTTCAAATAAAAATATTTGAAAACACAAAATGGTTTTTGATTAGTTATTTAAATTGAAGCACTTTTCCTGTTAAAAGTTTTTTGAAATTCCAAATTATGTAATAAATATTTGTTAATGCAATTTTAATTGAAAATAGTAAAATTGTATAGTTCAAATAAAAATATTTGAAAACAGAAAATGGTTTTTGATTAGTTATGTAAATTGAAGCACTTTTCCTGTTGAAAGTTTTTGAAATTCCAAATAAATAATCATCTTAAATTAAAACATCTTATTAATTAAAGAACAAAACAAATTTGAAAATAGCAGGAAGACCAAAAGGTTTACCAAAATCTAAAAAACGGGTCAACGATCCCGATTCATCCCACCAACCGGAACCGATGATCCTGGATGCGCGCGCTGCCATTAACATGCCTTTGGTCCCGGTCGTTGGCACGAACCGGGATCGTTGATCCTTTGGTCCCGGCTGGTGGGACGAACCGGGACCAAAGGCCCACGCATGTGGCAGCACAACAACGCTCCTGCCCAGACCATTGGTCCCGGTTCATGCCACCAACCGGGACCGTTGGTCCTTTGGTCCCGGTTATTGGAACGACCCGGGACCAATGGTCTGTACAATTAACAGCCTCGTCCCTTCCTCCTCCCCTACTCCCCCAATTCACAGAACACATCGACGCGCGTCTAAGGAAAATTTGCGGTGGAGCAAAATCACGTCGGCAGGCTGGCCAAATTCAGAGCGGCCGCTTCACGCTGTCGATGCCCGCCGCCGCGGCGCCACCACCATCTGAGGAATCGACCGCGCACGCTAGAAATCGACGCCACGGTCAGCGTCTGCTCCGACTCCGGCCGTCGCCATTGCCGCCGCTTCCGAGCTCCTCCGGCCTCGTCGACCCGTTCATCGTCTTCGTGGTGAGCCGCTGGTCCTCCAGGACCTCTCCTTTCTCTCTCTCTCGCTCCGTTTCCTTCACAGCCGCATCGTTCGCCACGCCACGGACGCCGTCGCAGACGATGCTTCGATGACCAATAAGGGGCAGCGCGACCACCGTTAGCTTCCTCGCGACGCGCTCGTTTGAACCCGACCTTCTGCGTGTTCCAGCAAGCACTTTAGTGCCGCTAACCACCGCCAGCCGACGTGCCCTCCGGCGAGCCCATGTGGCGCCAAGGTGGTGCTCATGTGGCCCTGACGTGGGCGTCAAGCAAGCTCTGCCAGCGTGGCAGCCCGACGTGGCCCTGGCCCCACTAATCAGTCACTGTGGGTAGGCGATGCATCAGTGAGAAAATATTCCCCAGCCTTAGGTGACGTCAGCCTTTACCTATGCTGACGCAATAAAAGTTTAATAATTTTTTAAATAATTTCATTAAAAGAGTTTAATCTTATAAATTCAATAACTAATTATTTCTAAGTCAGAAAAATATGTATAATATATCAAAATGTTCAGAAAAATAAGATCTACACAATAGACTCATAATCATGCATTGTTTAACAACTTTAATTACAAGTTTAATAAGAGAATGAAATTAACCCCTCGTAGGTGATTTCGGGGTCTCTCCTGTACTAAGGTTTGGACCCTTCGGATCCCACTTAAATTTCCAAGCATGCCTTAGGGTTAAATTTCAACTATGTTTAACTTGTCATATCATTATCGATGCCATGTGTTGATTGTTGTTTCCCCTTTCTTGTCATAAACTTAATATGTAATTACAGAACATCATCTTTGCAGATACTATGGATCCAACACATCAGGAAAACATCCTCCATGGAATGATCTGCGAAAATGAAGATATCGATATCGATGTCTCTAGTGAGTTTCTGAACGATTCCGGTCAGGGAGATGAGTCTCTCAACCGAGGAGACGGCTCCGGTGAGGTAGAAGCCGAAGCCTGGGACAGGGGAGAAGCCGATGAGGAAGAAGGCGATGGATCCGGCAGAACCTTAAATCTCACAAACACCGGTGAGGTGTATATATGTATTTTTGTAATTAAAATGCTGCTGTCTATATATATACATGCATATATTAACACTCTTTCTTCTTTTAGCCCTCCGGATCGAGAACTTCTTCCGTAAAAATGAAACGAGGCCCAACAGAAAAGTTGGATGACACTATGAGGTATAGGATCGACGTGGTCGGTGTAGATGGCGAACCGCAAGCTCCCGTCGATGTCGCAAGAAAATTTGTCAAGCAATGCGGAGTTCTTGTGAGGGACTACATCCCGATCACCGTTCAAGAATGGAATCGGCCAAGCGGCGGTGGAGTCCCGTATGTCGGTGACAATGCCAAAGATAAGCTTTTTGACAAGCTCATGACTAATTTCCTCCTGCCGGTACAGAGATGTGAATCCAGATGAGGAGGAGAGAGAGCAAGAATGGAGCTTGTGCAAAGAGTCAAGAAGTCCGCTCTCAGTAAGATGGCCGATGCATTCAAGAACTGGAAGAAGAAACTGTATAATAACTTTGTCAAGGTAGAGAAGACTCCGAATTTCAATGAAGCCGGCTATGCTAAGTTAAGACACCAGTGGGAGGATTGTGTGAAGTACAAGACATCAGAGAAAGCTAAGGAAATGTCTAGAATAAATACGGAGAACGCTGCTAAGAAACTGTACCATCATAACATGGGGCCTGCTGGCTATGCCGGTTGCATGCCTAAGTGGGATGCACTTGAGGTCAATTACATAGCTGCCGGGATCAGACCAGAGCCTGCAACATGGACACCACGGGCGAGAAACTAGTTTTACGGCCATGGGGGCATGTTGGACAAAGAAGGGAGGGCAATATATAATCATAAACACAAAGATGATCCCCTACCGCCCATCGACGATATTAGAAATGCAGTAGATGATGTTGTAGTGGGACGGTTCGTTCCCGATAGAGAGAACGACGAGCTCACACGCGCCCTTAAAAATCCTGAACACGACGGACGAGCACGAGGCACACCAGGCTCCAAGCCGTGGAAGGTTGCCTTCCCCCCGGAAATGAAGAGATATCCCGATAAAAGCCATTAGAGGAGAAAGGAAAGGGAGGCAGCTGAGAAAGCGGCAGCGACCTGCGTAATGTAGAAGAAGCATTAAAGCGGCACGGGATCAACTCGTGAGCTACAGGACTTAGCAAGGTACTAGCGGCCAATCTCAGCGGCATGTGGTAGAAGCTGCATTCGAGGGTACCGTCGCCCTATCGAATAAGAAAAGCAGCGTCCCTTCCACGCAGCTCCATGATGTTGATGATGATGCACCGACGACATCTCCTCCTAAACGCTACCTAGTGGATGATATCACGGAGACAACAGCTTGAGCTAAAGGTGCAGGTTATGAACTTAAGGGTGACGGCGGCGGTCGGCATGGCGGTACCAATTGCGCCTAACCCAACTTGGCATTGCAGACCGGTTCCAAAAGGGTACGCTGTCGTCAAGGTGGATGAGGTGAAGGAAGATTTTGAGGAGCTGAAGCTAGACCACCCTGCAGGGGAAGATATGGAGCTGACTCAACTAGGAGAAGCTAAAGGGGGGACTATTCTATGGCCAAAGGAGCGCATCATGCTTCCAAATTATGTGCCGCTGATGACCCATAAGTATAGGGGGTGTATCGCAGTATTTTCAATAAGTAAGAGTGTCAAACCCAACAAGGAGTAGAAGGTGCTGGCTAGTGGTATGGATTAGGAATTCTCTGCAAATACTTAGCAAACGGATTTTTAGGGTTTTTTGATATAGCAAGTAAACAAAGTACGAGTAAATAAAATACAGTAGCAATAAATGCAGCAAGTGGCCCAATCCTTTATGCAGCAAAGGACAAGCCGGTTGTATTACTTAAGATGACCAAACGTTCTCGAGGATACATGGGAAGACGCAATGCTTTATATAGTTGATTAATCCTCTTTAGCTTGCTAAGTGTTGTGTGGGTGAACCTGTGCTAATGTACCGCCCCATCCAAGACTAATACATACTTGTGATTATACCCCTTGCAAACATCCGTAAGTACAAGAAAGTAATTAAGGTAGAAACCTAACCACAAGTTTAAACTCTAAGACCCTTACGTCCCTTGTGCAATGGTTTCCTAACGGGGGTTCAGGTTTCTGTCACTTCGGCAAGCCCTACGATTAGTAGCCAAATACACAATGCATTCCCCTAGGCCCATATAGGTGAAGTGTCATGTAGTCGACGTTCACATGACACCACTAGAAGAAGTACACCACAACTTAAATAACAATCTATTGAATCTTTCTCAACGCAACTCCACTACTAACAACAAGACTTCTCCCATGTCCTCAAGAACAAAACGAACTACTCACAAGACATCATATGGATCATGATCAGAGATGGAATAATGATGTATAACAATCTAAACATAAACAATAATTCAATGGTTCACTCAATAGCATCAACTACGAAGAGTAATCAACACCAGGAAAGTTTCCTCTATGAACTATGCAAGATTCAACGCAATTGTTACAGCAATATGGAGATGGTGATGAGGGTGCTGATGGTGATGATGGTGGTGATGATGATGATGATCCCGATGAAGTCCAGCTTGATGGTGGTGTTGATGGCGACGATCTCCCCTCTCCGGGAAGGAATTCCCCCGGCAATCATCTGCCGGAGAGATCTTTCTCTCGGTGTTTTCTGCTTGAGAGGCGCGGAATCTTTCTGTGGTCGCCCGAGTCTTAGGGTTTGGAGGATGATATCGCCCAGAGGCTGGAGTGGGCCAGGGTGGCCACACCACCTCCTGGCGCGACCTAGGGCTGCCCGCGCCATGGGATGGTGTGGGCCCCCTATGGCCCATCTCCACTCCGTCTTCTGGCTTCCTTAGTCTTCTGGAAAAATAGGTGTTTCCGTATATTTTCCCGGATTTTCTGATCTTCGCGAATTTTGCCTCCAAACAGCACATTTTCCATCGAATCTGATTGCGGTCCATGCTCCAAAAGTCATCAACCATGCAAAAATAGATGAATAACATAAGTATCACCTCTCAATATGAAATATATCAATGAATAATAGTGAATTAAGACATAGAATAGTGATGCAAAATGGACATATCAGCCGCCAAGGCCACCCACTCCTCAGAGCAGCAATCCACCTTCGCCGCCACCTCACCATTCTCCAGCGCAACCGTCGTCTTCACCGCCTCACCACTCAGCGCAACCGTCTCCATCGCCGCCTCGTCCGTCTCTGCCGTCGCGTCAACCGTCTCCGTCCCCTGAGCCTTAGAGACAAAAGCGGAAGTATACTAGGGGGGGCAGACCACCAGAAGAAGAGCACGCCCGATCACCAAACGTAGCTATCGCCTCCCAAAAGTACCTCATCGAATATGAAGAAGCTACCTTGAGAAGACGGATGAGAAACTGATGCGGCAATGCCCATTATGAAAAATGGAAGATTGACATGGCTAACAAGAAAAAGCCGATAGAGGCATATTTCCCGGTCACCGCAGAAGATAAAGCCAAAGCAGCCGCGCTTAAGATTCAGCTTCACCAACCCATAGCGCTCACATCAGACTATAATCGCTCTATTACCAAGTCGGCTGAGGCAAAAGAGCGGAGAGTCGGAAAAGAAGTTGCCCAGCTCGGACAACAGAAAAATCAATCGATCAAACCGCTCAAAGTGTACGATACCAATGAGTGGAGAGCCCAGGAGCGGCATGATCCGAACATTGATCCGGAGTTTGTTTGACTGTACGGAGAAAATGCCCAATTATATGGACTGTCTATTATTGAGTACATGAGCCGTATGAATGAGTTCGAGGGGTACCAAGAAATAGCATATGTGTATCAATACGGGGCTCCTCTCGTCAAACCCGAGTTAGTCAAAGATCTACCAACAAAAATGCGAAGATTGCATAACTGGTACATCCAAGCCTGTGCTGATTCCAAAAACTGGATCTATGCTGCACATAAACACCACCATTACGGCCATGGAGATGGCTTCCTACTGATCGAATTTCCAGAATTATTTCAGTTTTACCAACAAGACGCCCTCGACAAAACTATCGTCAGTGCCTATTGTTTGTAAGTATTATTAATTTCTGTAATTAAGTCTTTCTAGCTCAACTCATTCGTTGCTTGTATAATCTTACTAATCACTATACTAATTATATATGCAGAATGAAGATTCAAGAATGCAATAAAGGACAAATCTATGACATTGGGTTTGTTGACTGTAATTTCATTCATGAAGTTACTCTAAAAACAAATCCCAAAGAGACAGAGGATAACTTGTTCCAAGCATTGAAGTATTTCAGCAACAGAAGAGAAATACTATTTCCTTACAACGCTGGGTGAATGTTACTGTCTTGTACACATTCTATTTTCGCTTACTCGATGTTAAGCGTATAATTGACTCGTGTTATATTTTGTTAGTGTGTCAAGCTTCCACTATATTCTGTTAATCATTGTTGTTGACACCAGAGTAGTAAAAGTCCTGGACGCAAATCGCACACCATTAGAAAAGTGGGCGGACATGCAGGAATGCCTCCAGAAGGCTTGGAAACGGTTCACCGCCAAAACTGGGGGTGTTTGGAAGCCAGAGCTTACATTTCAACCATTGACTATAAGTACTACTTGCTAGATCCACACATCTCTTTGATTCTAGTTTCAATACCACCATTATCATGCTTGATTATTATTTTGATTGAACTCCGTTCTCGTAAAGTGCTTGAGGCAGGAAGCCAGGAATAACTTATGTGAATACTATGTCTGCAAGTTCATTCGCCATACGACCAAAGAGAAGGGCGCAGACCGGAACATCAAAAAAATTGAAGTACGATAAACAATAATCACAACTTTATTTTATTACCACCAATTGTGTTTAGTTTTATTCATATATATTGATCCCCTTCTTTATATTAGATCGAACGGATGCGGGACGGTCTTCTATCACAAGAACGCGTGCAAGCAATTCAAGAGAAAATTGCCGGATTCTTGTTAGAACAAGTCATAGATCCGAAAGGAGAATACTATTACCCGCTTCATTTGGAAGGGTAAAGTGTAAAAAAGAAGATGCAAATTAGATCAAATTCGTGTGAGAGTATCGTTTGTAATTATAATATGTTTCGACCAAGAAGACGGATGAGACGGTATATATATTTGTGATCATGCATGATGTGTAATATATATATCGTGGTTTCATTATTGCTATATATATGTAGTACCATTAAATTGATAAAAAAAATCCCGCCGCGGCAGAAAAATAGCCCGGAAATCCTGCCGCGGTACAGAGACCAACGATCCCGGGACCAATGATCCACCCTGCCCGTCTCCGACGCTGCCACGTGGAGACCCATTGGTCCCGGTTTGTTCCACGAACCGGGACCAATGATCCACCCCCCTCGTTGCGCGCCCGCCTACGTGGAGACCCATTGGTTTCGGTTCGTGTGCGAACCGGGACTAGCATTAGTCCCGAGTGATTGGTCTCGGTTCGGGAACCGGGACCAATGGCCCTTATGAACCGGGACTAGAGGCCATTTTTCCACCAGTGGAAGAGGTGAGAGAAGATGTGCTGGCTGTACGATAAGAACCAGTTGCAGCACATACTCCTAGACACTTTGTGAGAGTGTCAAGTAGACCATATATTAAAAAAGTAGTACTCTTTTATAGCTAACTATTGTACATATTGGCTATAAGCTAGCTATAGATGATACTGCAATGACTTATAGCCAGATCGCCGCAGATACTTGTCTAGTGCATGCAGTAGACAAACGTAGGTGCCGTTCGGGGAGACATGTCACAGAGATTTATGTGCGTGCATGCATGCCCACATACCCGTACGTACGGCGGCTGGCACGCTCGCAGGAGTGTAATTGTGTGCCCATGTAGTACGTTTCTCCGTTATAAGGCCTTCTTTACTTCTTTCGTATTCATTAGTGTATTTACGGAAAATGTTTAGAGATTGTTCCAATTTCCACAAAATCTTCGTAGTCCGTTTACTACTCCGGATTTGGCCGGAATAATTCCGATATTTTCCCGCAAATCCTTTTTATTTTTGTCTAGATTGAAAACTCTCCTACATGATAGAGTATTTTCGGGAAAGAGTATTTGCGGGGATTGGAGAGTATTGGGTGAACACCAACTCCCCGCATATCCCTACAACTCTAGTGGATAAAAATACGAGAGAAGTAAACAAGGCCTAAGAGGTATTTTATTGACTCGTAATGAACTCTCCAGCGGAGACACACAAAATAAGCACACACTGATGCACACACCCAACACCCCACATACAAAGGAGAAAAAAAGAACGAGAAGAAATGCAGCAACGACCATCGGACCAACATATCATGAAAACACAACGACTGCGACAAAGGTTCTTCAAAACAACGTCTCTATAAAGGGAACGTTTACACTTTTAGATGACGCTTGAGCGCCGCTGTCGCCAGACCCAACCAGTGAAGTCCAGATCGTGTGTTTTCCAAGTCGTTGATTCCAAACCTAGATCAGGTCCGAGAAAATTCCAAGAAAAACCTTCAACAAGGTAACGACACAAAGCGTCACCATTTTCCAAGTATGACCAAGTGTGGTCAAACCTAGATTTTTCACCCTAGAGTTCACAGGGTACTCGAGAAGCACCACCAAATTGTAATATCCCGTATGGTTAGACAATACCCTCGCTGACAAATCTCGATGCCGCTACATCAAAACTTCCTCAAGTAACCGCACATTGATTGCCTCATGCCACCGCCCGCAGCTTGATGAAGGCGTCTTGCAGCCACGGATTCGGAGCACATAGAGGCAGCTTGATCCAGCACGCACAACATAGATCAATAATGGGGGTTCAGATTGGGGTGTGGGATTCCTCCCGCCACCACCACTAATGGCCTCCTCCGGCGGCGATAGGGACAGGACGACGACAAAGAAGGACTTTTGGCTGGCGAAGGCTATGGCCTCCGAAGTTGCTAGAGCGACCTGGGAGGCATTGAGCATCGTCGTTGTTCTAAACATAATACGACTGTGTGGAGTAAGGCCTGGAACGCTGATTTATTGATGTTCATGTATTCATCGGTCATCACTACTTATGTTAATGTCTTGAGCAGAGCGCTCGGTAATGGATTTTGGTTGCAGCCATAAGGCAACGGTTGCATTGGACTTGATCGGCGGATTATATGTTGATACAAAGGCGCTACATGTTACTTCTTATTTTTAGATGGTTGATCCATGTCGAAACTTTGTGTGACCCATGAGCTGTAATATTTTTGTAAACCACATATTCCCTTCTTTGCTAAAGGTTTATATTGTGGAATAGAGGGAGTACTTCTGATAATGCAATAAAATGCCGTATGCATGATTGATGGTGAGGCCGAGGCTGCCCCTTCTCAAAAAAAAAAAAAAAAGAGTCATGTACTCACCAAGGACAATATCGAGTGATTAATTTCGAACATACGAAGGAAACGATCGATGTTATTACCTTCTGACATATAAGAAGGACACTAGCTGCTGATTTCATAGAATTTATTTTTTGACGAAAGGGAGCGCAGTTTATATTTCATTAAGAGTATGTTGTTTCAGTTTGCAGTTGGCTGCAAACTTAACATTGTCTCTGTGTGCATGAACTTATTTGATTGCTTGTATCTCCTTAAATAATCAGATCAAGGCAGCTGCCCCCGTACGTGATCCATCCGCCAGCGCTTGCATGGCTGGCTGAGTGCACGCGGCCCAGTATCGGATGTTACTAGGGCAATTTGCTGTACAAAATATGCAACGTACTAGCAGTTTGTATTGTCTTGAGAGAAAAAGTTCGTATCGCATGGACAGCTATATATATGTGGTTGAAGACGATGGACGCCGCTCGTCTAAGATTCTCTCCGCGGCACCTATGGCAGGCCAAAGATCGTCGTTCGTAGCATGCATTAATATTTACGTATAGATATGCATGGCCGCATGTTTGTCCTTACATATAGTACCTATAGATGTGTACTAAATTACTTCTCTGGGCTAGGCCTCAAGTTTCAATGGTGAGGTGAGTGCTCGATCTGCTGGACTCAGTACGTCCGGCCGGAGGTGCAACCTTCAAGTGCTTCTGAATCTGATGCAGTTTGTACCTAGTAGCATCTACTTAAAGCTCTCTGCAATCTGATGTATGTGTAATGAATCGTCGGCTCGGCAGCTCTGCCGTCAGGCTCGGCCATGACAGCCTAGGGTCGTCAGAGTGTTTAAGACAACAGGCAGCCACAGCGTGTTCCTTGCCAAATTTGCCAACCCAGTACTTTTTGGCGTGCCAAATTAACTCGTACAACAACTAGGATTGATGGAAAGGGGGCAATTCCGGAAACAAATTGTCCTATCTCAAAGTCATTAAAGGAACGAATGAGAATTTTGTTAGATTTCTTTTGCAACATAACCCCTTGTACCTTTGTTAAGTGCTCATTTTATCTGAATTTATGTAAAACAAATTGACATAGAGAATAAGTTTTTGGCATGACCAAGATGAACATCACACATCCGATGCAAGAAGGGATATATTTGAACCGCAATTGCAAAGGCCTAGGTCGTTCCCAATTTTTGCGCAATAGGACTTATTGTAGACTAAATTGTTATAGAATAAGCATGCTCTCTCCTCACCTAAAACATCCCACATGAATTCTTTTTGTCCCTATCTAAATGGGTACAATGGATTTGTCATGGTAGCGCGAAGGTGCGCTCCAATTTAGAACCACTTCCATAGCGTAGAAAGCTAGTTTGAAAAGCCAAAAAAAAATATGAAACTAGATTTGGCTATACATTATGGCTGCCCATGGACTAGAGTGCTATATATGTAGACACACTACCGGAAAATCGCTTTTTCTTATGTATCTAGCAGTCTTCCGAATGTTTTAAGTTCAGAACTTGGCAAATAAATGCTTCCTCAGAAGATCTTGAACACCTGACCACTGTGGCCGCACTTAACGGTGTCATGACGGTAGAAGTCATTTGCCGAGTGTTAATAACGGACACTCGGCAAAGATTTGGATTTTTTTCCCGCCGATTTCTTCCTGCTCAACAAGTGGGATTCGAATTTGTAATCTTAGAGGATTGATCCTCGGTTGATTGTGTTACTCTGACTCTCTGATCTCGACAGGAATTCAGACTCGAGGCACCGCGAGTAAAAAATCTCGAGGTGTGGAGCTTTTACTCTCGTGCGATCAGAGCCAGCACCGGCAGGCTGAGGCCGCCCAAAATCAAACTAAGAGAGGCTTCAATGGATTCAATAAGCAAAAAATGGAATCCCCGCGACAAACTGAACATGTTTGTGGCGTTGATTTGTGCAGAGGAGTACTAGTTGGCCGGGTGTGGAGCTTCCGGTGTGAGGAAGAAACAAGCGAGATTCTTTTTAGATAAAAGCCAAACGCCGGGCTTTAAATTAATAAAGCCCCGAACGGCTTGAAGGGTACAAGAGTGCTGATCAAAAACAGCTTACAACGCAACACACACAACAACCACTAAGATTAGATAGATGAGGTACTGGTTGCCAACGAAGATGCCCGCCAAGAAGTTTGGATCCAGCCGAAGATGAAGACATGACGAGCCCGGGAGCCGGTAGCAGAGACTGGACCAAGAACAGCCACCATGTAGGAAGAACATAGGCAATCGCCACCATACCACTGTCGCCGGGAAGGGGACCCTTCCCCTTCCGCCTAGGCCCGAGGGCGCTGACCCCGCCGGAGAACAGCAACACATGCTGGTGGCGAGCGCCCCATAGGATCACACTGGACCTGCCGGACCAATGCACCCCCTCGCGTCGTCTCCTCTAGGAAACCGTGGGGCGAAACCCTACACCCGCCGCCAGCCCCTCTTGGTCTTCCTCTTCTTGTCGCCCCGGAGGGCCGCCAGCCAAAGGAACACGGCGCTAGTGAATGGGATGGCGGGGATCTGGCTCCAGTGCTCGCGCGGTAGAGGGAGAAAGTTGTGGCTCTGCCCTCTAGCCTTCTGCTGCGCCCCTCCCAGGATGACCTCCAGCGCCGCTCTCCCCTCCCGGTGGGTGGCCCGATCTAGAGCTGGTTGTTGGTTGGAGCAACCTCCGGTGGGGAGTTTGCCGGTGGTGCCCTTGGTGGGGGCTCTGGAAGCTGGGGCGGCGACCCTGGTAGGTGAAGGCGGCGTCAACTCGGCGGAGGGAGGCGCACGTGGGTCCTGGCCGATCTCCTTGGTCGCTCGGGCGGTGGGATGAGTAGCCGGTGATGGCTGTGCTACTCCGGCGGGCAGTCATCAGATCTCTAGGCTGTAGTCCTCCTTCGCAACACCTTTGCGGCCCATCTCGCTAGACCTAGGATGCTACTCTGCGAGTCCTGGGATGAGGTAAACCAGGAGAAAACTCTGGATGTCCTAGCCTCAACGACGGCGATGCCTACGACAACCGTAACCTTCTTGGAGGCGTTGTGGTGGTCTCCGCCCCTTCCTCGGTCCCGGGTGAAAACCCGAGGCCTTTTGGGCGGGGCAGTGGTGGCACCTCAACGGCGTGGGCTTCTTGGAGACATTGCCTTGGAACTAGGTGCTCCAGAGTATGGTGAGTTGTTATGGACTTGCAGCGGTGCAAGGTGAGCCACTGCATGGCTCTGGTTGTTCTTCAGCTCAGTTTTTTCATATTCTTTTTGGCGGCCCTGGCGTTTGCACCTTTCCTACGCTGTTGGCTGGCGATTCGGTGCCCTCGAGCCTAGGCGAGGGATTGGGGTCACCTATGGCGGTATTTGCAAGGGTGGTGTCAAATCCCATATTTTCCCGGCAACACTGGTTTGTTGTGGTCACTATCACTATTCCAAAAGCCGGAGATCAAGGAATGTATGGTCCACGGACACATCATAACATCATTGTGGTTATCTTACCGAGCCGGTACAGAAGCCAATCACAATTTGATCAGGAGACAACAATCAAAATCCATCTATAGTTTTGTCCTTATTGCCGGCAAATCCATCGATCCGTCTCGTCTGCGGTGGTCTTTGAGCCATGGAGGTGTGGTGGACCACAACCTTTCACCGGTGGGAGGTTTTCCGTTGTCTTGTTTAGCCTATTTTTAGCCTTTTTGGATGTTGCGGAGATGACCACGTCTAGAAGTAAGACTAAGGTCCTCCCGCTCTATCCTTACTCTAGTGGTGCATCTAGCACCAGCGGAGGGCGCATGGAGTTGTGTGTCCGACAGATCTCCTGTGATCATGTTTGGTTTTTGTGTTCATTGGTGTGATTTCTAGTTTGTCTCTTCCAACCTATAGTTATCATCAATGGCGATGGTTGCTTCTCTGGTCCTTCATGGGCATAGCTCGATGATTTCTTGTCTTCTGTTATAGCAAGCTCTACGACAATTTTTTCCCAGTTCTGGTGATGGAGGGTGATGACGACGTGGGTGTCTTCGTCTCGCGCTAGTGATTGTACTCATCTCTAGGTGACTCAAATACCTATTTGTATTATTTTACTTTTGGATCTTTTTGTACCATTGTTGATTTTTTAAATAAATTGATGGAATTTCGCAAAATAAAAGAAAATACAAACTTCATTAATCAAAGGAGATTACAAGAGGAATAGCAGCAAGCACCTGAAGAACAAATTCTTAGCCTGAATCAGACCATGTTATCATTCAATTCTCTGCCCTAGTCAGTTGGCTAGGAGTGGCAAATCCTCACCTCACTATGGTCGTTTACAAATTTAGAAACTCCCAAACCACTAGCTAAAGCTTGAATGTGGAAACTATGTGTAAATAGGGCAAGCGATCTTGATCACCAGCCACGGCTGAAATCATCTATGCACAATCTGATTCCACCACACTGGGTCGTTAACTCTGATGCAGAGCAAGATCGAGGCCAGGCCAACAGTTCAGCTTCTAAGGCATCTTCACAGTTTTGCACTGATCGATAAGTAGAGAAAATTAGCACACCCAAATCATTGCGAAGAATCATGATGGTGCCTACAAAACCATCTTTAGATTTAAAAGAACTATCGATCTTGAGTTTAACCCAACCCGTGGGGGACAGAACCAAGGTTTATCAGGAGGCTTCCTTGTATTCCAAATAGGGTTCAATGTAGCATGTATGTGAACTAGAGGTAACTTTCATTTCAGAGTTAACTCAGTCGAAGTGTCACTGACAGAACTCACAATATTGGTATAGCTGCATAGGAACCCTTTCAAACCAACTGTACAAGGGATTAGTTTATCATGAGTAAACTCATTCAGTTCATACTTGTAACATCCCAAAGAATAGGAACTTGCATGCATTTGTGAAAGTGTGAAAATTTTCAAACTTTTGGTTTTGAGAGAATATAGGTGATTGAAGTTAAACTCTAGTGTTGAATTTTTACTTAGGGCAACATTAGGATTTGAATTCAAATTTCAAAGTGAACTTGTATTTTCAAACTTTAGGAACTCAACACACATTTAAATTTGAGTTCAAAGAATCAAGCACACTTACACCAGACAATAAAGGTTCTAATTAAAGTAGAATCAACTTTGAATTCGAAACTGAGGTTTGAATTATTCAAACTTGAATTCAAATACAAACTCACATAAGAAAAGAAATAATAATCAGAAACATGTAAGGAATGACAATACTCATAAAATGATCTTCATTCATAATCTAATGAATACAAGTTTGAGTACATGAGGATTTCATAAAGGAAAATTACAAATAGGATCTGATACTATTACAAACTACAAATGAAAGAAAAAGAAAAGGAAAATAAAACCTAAACTAAAACCTAGAAAGATACTTCTTATCTTGATCTTGTTCTTCTCAATCTTCTTTCATTATGACCTGCAATAAAAACATCAAAGAAAACCCTTGGGTCTTGGTTAAAATGTTGGTTTTACCTTAGGAAAAATATTTTTTATGTAGACTCCAAAAAGAAGATCAGGAACGTCTTGAACCTCACAAGTTTGAGGTTTAGCAAAAATACAAATATTTACTAGATGACAACAAGGGAGCAATGTACAAAATGGAACATAAGGAGGTATTGAAGGTACATTACACTAAAAGTTCCCCTGTGCCTAGCATATTTTTGGGGCGGCACAAGCGAAAAGCATCTACAAAAGTTGGTTACCCCGCGGATGGGAATTCGCGGAAACATTTTCCCACCGCAGCTAGTTATACACCAGGGCAGGCACGATACCAGTAGACTTTGATGTCGTGCTATGTGTTCATGTAGGATGGCGCATTGTAATGTGACAATAGATGTATGGAGGCATTGCGATGTCCATTGCCCATTGCAAGCATCATTTACTACCAGTCACATAGTGGAGAAGGGTCAAGCACATCCAGTTGACTAGTTTGGTATGTGTCGCTGACTTATCTGGCCCACCATCGAGCCGAACCTTGTTATTATATCTAACTCTCCTCTCGAAACCTCCCCCAAGATGAATCTTCAACTTGCGAGAGGTGGCAACGGAGACTGTGGAAGCTCCTAGCGATAGCTTCAACCGATATCGGGTATAGAGCTCGACTACGAGAAGTTGGTACGTGCATCGATTATATATGCTTAATAATTTTGATTTCATCGTGCCATGCTTGATGTTTGTTTGATCGAGATTTGATTTTGGGTTATCTCGATTTCATATGCATTTGCGGATTTTTGATCTCACACATGTATACATGGCTGTTTTTGTTTTGAAGATCCACCCTAATGTACCTAAGGATATCTATGACCCAGATTGGAACAGAGTCGACTCCTAGATGGAATGGAGTTGTGAAGGGGTTCTATGACAGAAAACAAAAAAAATTCCTACTACAAGAACGCACGAACTCAAGATATATCTATGGAGAAGTACTGTAATGAGCATGAAATGGTGTTCATACCTTTAAAGACCAGAAGCTGGATTACATTCTCGTACAAACTTTGCTGATGAAGACGAGTGTAGCAAATCTCGGGGTATAGAAGGCTTCAAATGTTCAACACCACTATTGATAGTGCCTCATCGAGTTTTACATGCGTACGGTGTAAACGACGTCTCCCGGGCCCTGGTCCAGTAAGTCAGCGGAAGAAGAAGATCCGGACAGATTCCAGTAGCACGACGACGTGCGTTTGGTGGAGAAATATCTACCTTGTGGAGCACATACCTAACTTCGAAACACGCAGAGAGGGAGAGAGAATGGATAATGGCAATGTTGGATTTAGGAATTGGGGTGAATGGCACCCCTATATAAAGGAAAAACTAGGGTAATCCCACCCTCCAAGTCCCGGGGTGGGATTAAACTTTGAGGAGGTGGGAGGAGGAGCTGCCGCTGGCGGAGTGGGCCCCACCCGCGTGCGCCCTAGCCCACCAAGCCCCCCAGCCTCCTCCCTTCTAGGGAGGACCCATGTGGGGTTTTTTTTCATTTTTCTTTTATATTTAATATTAATCCATAATGAAATATTAAATACATCATTTAATTCCTCCTTATTGAAAACTCCCTATGAACGGATTCTGAACACTTCAGTATTCTCTCTCCAGAACGCTTCTGGTTCCCTTCCTATTTCTCTATCGGTAGATCAATCCACATCTTCGATTACCCTTAAGCATGACACCCTTACTGTTCGGGAATGTCCAATCATGAAGGAGTCATGTCCCCAATCAATGATCATCATCGGTATCTGCAAACACATGATGATCCCTTCACATTCCACAAATTTGGTTGTTCACTTGAACCTTCTAAACATCGAGTCTTATTCCCTTTGCACAATGACACCTCGTTTGTCTAAGACCTGATCTCATGTATGCATATACAGTTTGATCTTGTTACTGACAAACACATGTACTCGTTCCTGTGGTATCACATCCCTATGACCTAGTCACATGCTTTCAAGCTCTTTGATGTGATCTCACCAAGTGGGCCTAGAGTATCTATCTATCACTCGAATAGGAAAATCCCGATCTCAATCATACCCCTCAACTATTCCTCTGGAATACTTGAAACACACCTTTATGGCCACCTAGTTACAGACGTGACGATTGATGTGATCAAAGAAGACGCAGGAGATAGTGATTAAACATGATCTCATGGTCGAATGATTATGTTACTAAGCTTTGCGAGATATCGCAATGTTGAACATTGTGGCTGGATTGCAATTCTATGGTCGGGTGTGTCCATCACTTCATTAAGTGACCGCATTGTCAGTAGACTGTTTTATGTCAAGTCCATGATCGGAAAATCTCGATCATCATATGCTCAACGAACTAGTACTAGAGGATACTAGGGGCCTGGTTCTTTATATACCACACCTGTATTAGTGTTTCCTCTTAATACAGATATAACATGATACAAAACCATTATGAACATTTAGAGATATAACAATGAAACAATTTTATTTATTTTCCTCTAGGGCATATGTCCTTCAGTATCCAATTTGCACTAGAGTACAATTAAACTAGTTTACTATAGGCAATAATCTAACACCAATAGCATCCTAGTGTTGATCATGCTTTTTTTGTGGATGAGTCTTGGTGAATGGATCATCTACATTCACATCTGTTTGTACTTTACAAACTCTAATGTCACCATTTTCTACGTAATCTCTTATTACATGGTAACATCGGTGTATGGGCTAATGCCCCCGATGTTGTCACACTAGATGCACAAAGGGTCTTGCGTTTGGGAATAGTCCAAGTTTAGTAATGAATTTTCTCATCCAAACAGCTTCATTAGCTTCTTCTGTGGTAGCCATGTAGTCTAACTCCATTGTATATTGAGCCACCGAGCTTTGCTTCCCACTCCTCCAGCTCATCGCACCACCGTTAATCATGAACATGTACCCTGTTTGAGACTTTGAGTCATCTGGAGCAGTGCAGAAGCTTGCATCAACGTAACCTATTACGACAAGTTTTTCTTCACGTCCTCCAAATACTAGAAGTATATCCTGAATTCTTCTCAAGTACTTGAGGATATTCTTAACTGTATTTCAATTAAACAACCTAGGGTTTCTTTGTTAATGGCTCGTCAAACAAAGAGCCAAGGCTACATCTAGTCTAGTGCTCAGCATGGCATACATGATGGAGCCAATGGCCGAGGCATAGGGAATGTATTTCATTGCTTCCTTGTCACGTTCCATTTCTAGGCGTTGAGTCACACTCAACTTGTTACCATTTATGATCAGCAATGAAGCCTTATTTGATAGATCCATTCTGAAACGCTTTAGAATATTTTCCAGGTAAGTGCTTTGACCAAGAGCGAGCAAACGCTTTGATCTATCTCTATAGATCTTAATGCCTAATATGTAGGCAGCTTCACCCATGTCCTTAATGGAGAATTTACTATTTAAATACTCTTTCACGCTAGTTAGCATATTGACATCATTGCCTATTAACAATATGTCGTCCACATATAGTACCAGGGATGCCACTGAACTCTCATTCAGTTTCTTATATATGCAGGCCTCTTCCGCCTTCTGGACAAATCCAAAACTTTTGGTGACTTCATCAAATCAAAGATTCCAGCTCCGAGATGCTTGCTTCATTCCATAAATGGACCTGTGCAGCTTGCATACTTTACCAACATCCGCTGGATTGACCAAACCCTCTGGTTTCATCATATACAACTCTTCCTCAATGTTGCCATTCAGGAAGGTGGTTTTCACCTCCATCTGCCATATTTCGTAATTGAAATGTGTAGCAATTGTAGTACAATCCGAATAAACCTCAACTTCTCTATGGGAGAGAATGTCTCTTCATAGTCAATTCCATGAATCTATCAGAAACCTTTTGCGAGAAGTAGAGATTTGTAGATAGTGTCATTTCCGCCAGCGTCTGTCATTTTCTTGAAAATCCATTTATTCTCGATAGCCTTTCGGTCTTCGGTAATATCTACCAAGGTCCATACCTGGTTGTCATACATGGACTTCATTTCAGATTACATGGCTATTCAACATTTCTCGGGTTCAGGGCCTTCCATTATTTCTGTGTAGGTTGTAGGTTCGTCATGTTCCATAGTAATGACCATGTTCACAAGATAACTGTACCATTCAGGGGCAACATGTTTTGTTGTTGACCTTCGGGGTTCAATAGCTATCTCCTCATGTGGTTCATGATCATCATTGATACATTGCTAACGTATCCATAATTTTTGATGTTCCATGCTTGGTTTTATCTAATTTCTTGTGTTTTGTTCTAACTTTGGAGTACTTTCTATACACTTTCTTGGACTAACCTACTAGCAAGTGCCACAGTGCCAGTTGCCTGTTTTTTGCTGTTTTTGGTTCCAGGAAAATCAGAAAATCAATATTCTCGGAATTGGACCGGACAAAAGCCAAAGTCGATATTTTACCGGAAGACTCACGGAGCCAGAAGACGAGACGAAGAGGGGCCACAGGGTGGCCACACCATATGGTGGCGCGGGGTAGCCCTAGCCGCGCCACCAGGTGGTGTGGGCCCCTTGGCCGCCCACCGACCTTGCCTCTTCACCTATAAGATGCCTCCCGATGCAAAAACCCTAAATCGTCAAGCCTCCAGCCACGAAAAGTTCCGCAGCGCTGCCGCCACCGAATGGGAGATTCGGGGGACAGAAAGTATCTGTTACGGCACCCTGTCGGGATGGGGAAGTGCCCCCAGATCCATCTCCATCGCTCTCCACCACCATCTCCATCGTCGTTGCTGATTCCCATGATGAGGAGGGAGTAGTTCTCTCTCGAGGCTAAGGGTTCTACCGGTAGCTATGTGTTCATCTCTCTCTCTATGCGTGATCTTATTGAGATCATGAGCTTGTAATCTATAGATCTACCTTGCTACTCAAGTGCTTTAATTGATCCCTGCTCTCCCCATGTGTGTGAAGTTGACAGTGTGCACACCATGGTGGCACTTAGGCTAGAGATTATAAATACTTGTTATGAGTTATATTTGGAGTTGGATGTCTTTTTGAAATTGTGGTGTTTGTTGGAACCATCTAGCGCTCAGGGTGACAGTGTGGGGTTATCTAGATGCGGAAAGTGAACTTTGAGGTGTGCTGTTATAGCCCTACCAATGATTAGAGTGTCCAACTGGAGAGTAGTTAAGAGTAGTATCATAAAGAGAATATATTTATATGAGAGTGTTCACTTGTGAAAGTATGATCCCTAGGCCTTGTTTCTAAGGACTGAAACACCGTTTGCTATTAGATCTATTACATGTTTGCTTGCTTCTATCTTTATTTCAGTTTTACTTTAGTCTTTTCCATGATGTCAAGCTATTTTCTATCACCGTTACCACTTATAATTATCTATACTACTTCTATTTCACTATCTCTTCGCCAAACTAGTGCACCTATACACCTGACAAGTGTATTGGGTGTGTGGGGGACACAAGAGACTTCTTGTATCTTAATTGCAGGGTTGCTTGAGAGGGGATACCTTTAACCACTTCCTCCCTGAGTTCGATAAACCTTGGGTGATCCACTTAAGGGAAAACTTGCTGCTGTTCTACAAACCTCTGCACTTAGAGGCCCAACAACTGTCTACAAGAATATAAGTGCGTAGACATCAAGATATTTTCTGGCGCCATTGCCGGGGAGGTAAGGTAAAAGGTATTCATACCGGAGGATTAAAGAAGAAGAACCTCCCATGGCAAACGCCTATTTTCTGGCGCTGTTGCCGAGGAGGTAAGGTAAAAGGTATTTACACCGGAGGATTAAACAAGAAGAACCTCCCACGGCAAACGCCTATTTTCTGGCGCTGTTGCCGGGGAGGTAAGGTAAAAGGTACTCACATCCTCCGGTGTGAGTGCTCGAAGTTATTTCCTTTAGATTCTGCAATTTTGTCTTTTTGTTTCTTGTTTTTATTTTCACTAGTTAGGCTTAATAGAAAACAACAAAAATATTAGAGAGCTTTATAGTTTTTATCTTGAGTTAGGAAATGAAGTGTTTGAAGAGAAAATTAAAAAAACTATGGAACTTTATTTGCATGCTAATAGAAATGTTGTTAGTATGAATTCTTTGGACACCATTATTGCTAATGCTATGGAAAAATCTAAGCTTGGGGAAGCTAGTTTTTATGAAAATGATCTTTTTAGTTCCCCAGCTTTGGAAGATAGCTATTCTATTGCTTATGATGATACAAAACCTCCAATATATGATGATTACAATGAGGAATATGATATTTTCAGTCCACCTACTATTGAGGAGAAAACTAATGATTACAATATGCCTCCTATATTTGATGATTATGGTGATGAGAATAGTAATGATAGCTATTTTGTTGAATTTGCTCCCACTACAATTAATAAGAATGACTATGTTTATGTGGAGAGTATTAATTCTTTTATGCATGTGGCTCATGATAAGAATATTTTATGTGATAGTTATATTGTTAATTTTATTCATGATGCTACTGAAAGTTATTATGAGAGAGGGAAACATGGTTTTATGTATCTCAACAATAATAAGTTTCCCCTCTTTATTTTGAAAGTCTTGAAGTTGCACTTGTTTTGCTTTACTATGCTTGTTGCTTTGTGCTTTCATGACTTGTTTCTTTACAAGATTCCTATGCATAGGAAGTGGGTTAGACTTAAATGTTCTTTGAATTTGCTTCTTGATGCTCTCTTTTACTTCAATTCATATTTCTTATGTGCGCATCTTCTCAAACTATCATGCCTAACTTAAAGGCGTTAAAGAAAAGTACTTATTGGGAGATAACCCAAAAGTTTTAATAACCGCTCCTTATCCTTTTTATTTGCTTTTTGTGCAAAGAGTAACCTCTAATGAGAGAGAAGTAATGATTGGGAAAGTTGCTGTCCCGAAACAGATTTCTGTGCTTCACCGTAAAAATTCGTGTAAAATCTCTGAACGTCTTTTTGAGGCGTGAATTTTTGTGCTTCTGCCCCAGGTTGGTATATAACTTTCTTTAGTTCAACATTTTTTTATTTGAGCAACAGAAGGTCTTCGAAAAAATTCGTCTTTACCTGCTGGTCTGTTTTGACAGATTTCTGCCATTTTCTGCATTTGCTTCTTGTTGGTTCATTTTTGAGTTCTTTTGGGGAACTGAGCTTTTTGAGGGAAGTGATACAGTAGCTAGTGTTTTAATGGAAGTTTATTGGTGTTAGAACTGAACCTAAAGACTTATTATCTTGAGTGCACTAATGTTGCTAATAAAGATTTTGTGAAGTTTTGTATGAAGGAAAATTTTTAGGTGTATGGAAGGAATGAGGAATGAGATGAAGGATGGACTAAATCTCAAGCTTGGGGATGCCACGCATGTCACCCCAAGAAATATCCAAGAAGTACACGCGTAAAAGCTTGGGGATTCCCAAGGCATCCCCTTCTTCATCAATAAAAATCCCAGGTTTCTTCCAAACACTTAATTTTTATTATTTCATGCACAGTTGTGTTGTTCTTGGAGCGTCTTCTTTTTCATTTTCGTTTTAGTTTTTCGTTTTGCTTGGTTTTCTTAGTTTGCTAAATAAATTGGTTGGACCCCCTCTTTCATATATTGGTTTTCAAATAGTTTTGTTTGGATTGGAAAAGAGTAGGAAAGTTCATGCTTAAGTGGTAAAGAGAGCTTGTTTTTGACTGTGTCCTATGCTTTGTCATGCCATGCTTGATATTGTTTTGGCTTTATGCTTAGTATTATTTGTTGTAGCATGCCTTGTTATAAACAATTGAGATTGGTTAATTTGCCTTGTATGAATCATGCGTTGTTTTAGCATATTAAAGCATAGTATTGTGGTATTCTCCTTTGATGCTTTATTTGGGTTGACTTGGCGCATGCTCACACCATGTTATGACTATCTCAAGTCACCATAGCCTTTATGATACTTTAGTTTTCAACTTGTAGTATCACTTTATGCTTTGATCAATGTTGTTTTGTCGCTATGCATGATTATGGCCATTATTGCTCTCTTAGTTTGTCGCTCCCAGTCTTTTGCTAGCCTCCACAACCAAGTATGAATTCCACTCATGCATCCAACTCCCTAAACCAAGTTATTCTAAAGAGTCCACCATACCTACCTACTAGCATATGCTATTCCAAGTATATTCATGCTTTTGTTTACCTTCCAAATTAAACTTGTTATGAGAAAACTAGTGATTAAAGCTCTCACGAACTTGATGGCACACTTTACTTTTCTTGCCCTTAATAAACTTGAACCATTGTGTCGTCGATGTTGTATATGCTTGCACTTATTTGTTCGGAATTAGTAGAACCATGCTTTCATGGGGAACGCTTTCAACATTGCACTTGGTACTTGTACCTAGTTGATATCATGCTCTTTTGTATATGGATGTCGTCGGTGTGACATGAAAGGGGAGCTTGTAAGTCCATGGAGTTATGTATATGTGTTAGAGAAACGCCTGAGCCGCTGGTCTAATCCATGCTGACATGGTGGAAACATACAACGTAACCATAATGAGCCGTCTATGAAGCATTCTTCTTATAAAAAAAGAGTACTATATTGTGAAAAAAGAGAAAAAGAAAAAAAAGAGATTATGAAAAGAGGAAAGAGAGAAAAAAGAACCACATTCCCATGGTAAATAAGAAGATTGCTGAGATGCTTGTTGTCTGCTTGCCTTGTCATTTTGATATGGGGATTCTTCCGTATCATCGGGCAAGGGGTACCCCGTTGGTGGTTCTCTATGATACACATGTACTTACAATGACAAGAACTTATCGGTGACTAAACTTGAGTAGCATGAGGAGCAGCCCTCGTATTCAAGGGACATGAGATTTCCAACTTATACTTCATCAAGCATATACTCCATAGTTTGTTCACTTTAACCTTAATCACTTCAAGATGCTTATGATAGGGGCAATGAGAGCTGAAAGCTAATAAGTACCATAATTTTTGGAAGCTCTTTATGAGACTTGAATACCTACTTCCTTCTATGAAGGCCTTTCTTCCACTTTTATATTGAGTCTCCACCTTCTATCTTTATGCACCTACTTTGAGAGCATAGTGGCCATTCTTAGTTCTATGTGCATTGTCCCAAGACTAGTTGATTCATGCATAACTTGATATTGCTTGTTTTAAACTATTTGTATCTAGTCACGCTTATGAACTTTGAAGGTGTCCTATGCATTTATATTTGCTACTCTATGAGGGACAAGCTGAATACTACTATGCTATGTTTTCTTTATGTGAAACAAACAAACGTCTTGCAAAGCATTGTTATTCATGAATCTTTTGTTTGTGCCTTTTCATGTTGCAACATAGTTTCTTTGTCCTATTGCTAGAACTTTGTCTTTCATGTTATGATTGAAGTACTATGATCCCAGCTTTGAATGTTTTACAAATACTTTGATCAAGTCTTTGATGGTGCATGTCACCTGAAAAATTATTCTTTCTTTTTATCACTTACCTACTCGAGGACGAGCAGGAGTTAAGCTTGGGGATGTTGATACATTGCAAATGTATCTATAATTTTTGATGTTCCATGCTTGGTTTTATCTACTTTATTGTGTTTAGTTCCAACTTTGGAGTACTTTTCATATGATTTCTTGGACTAACCTATTAACAAGATGCCATAGTGCCAGTTGCCAGTTTTCTGCTGTTTTTGGTTCCAGGAAGTTACTATTTTCCCGGAAGACTCACGGAGCCAGAAGGAGAGTCGGAGAGGGGCCACAGGGTGGCCACACCCCCCTTGGTGCGGGCCAGCCTAGGCTTGCCTAGGCATGGTGTGGGCCCCCTGGCTGGCCACCGACTTTGCCTCCTTCTCCTATAAGAGCCTCTCGATACCAAAACCCTAAGTCATCAATCAGAAATCCACAAAAAGTTACGCAACACCGCCGCCACTGAAGGGGAGATTCGGGGGACAGAAAGTCTCTGTTCCGGCACCCTGCCGGGACGGGGAAGTGCCCCCGGAGCCATCTCCATCGATCTCCACCACCATCTCCATCCCCGTTGCTGATTCCCATGATGAGGAGGGAGTAGTTCTCTCTCGAGGCTAAGGGTTCTACCTGTAGCTATGTGTTCATCTCTCTCTCTATGCATGATCTTATTGAGATCATGAGCTTGTAATCTATAGATCTACCTTGCTACTCAAGTGCTTAATAGATCTCTGCTCTCCCCATGTGTGTGAAGTTGACAGTGTGCACACTATGGTGGCACTTAGGCTAGAGATTACAAATACTTGTTATGAGTTATATTTGGAGTTGGATGTATTTATGAAATTGTGGTGTTTGATGGACTCATCTAGTACTCAAGGTGATAGTGTGGGGTTTTCTAGATGGGAAATATGAACTTTGAGGTGTGCTGTTATAGCCCTACCATCGATTAGAGTGTTCAACCAGAGAGTAGTTAAGAGTAGTATCATAAAGAGAAGATATTTATATGAGAGTGGTCACTAGTGAAAGTATGATCCCTAGGCCTTGTTTCTAAGCATTGAAACACCGTTTGCTATTAGATTTATTACATGTTTGCTTGCTTCCATCTTTATTTCAGTTTGCCTTTAGTCTCTTCCACGCCATCTAGCTATTTTCTATCACCGTCATCTTATTTCCATACCACTTGTATTTTACTATCTCTTCGCCGAACTAGTGCACCTATACACCTGACAAGTGTATTGGGTGTGTTGGGGACACAAGAGACTTCTTGTATCTTGATTGCAGGGTTTCTTGAGAGGGAATACCTTTGACCACTTCCTACCTGAGTTCGATAAACCTTGGGTGATCCACTTAAGGGAAAACTTGCTGCTGTTCTACAAACCTCTGCACTTGGAGGCCCAACAACTGTCTACAAGAATAGAAGTACGTAGACATTAGGTGCCCTGGAGGAATAGGCAATAGTTTTGTCGTGCCTTTTGGGTTTTCCCTTTTTGTCATTGCCCTTCTTGGAGGATTTTTAAAGTCAACGTTTTTGTTGACCATAAAGACGGTGTGATCTTTCTTGATTTCAACCTCAGCGTGCTTAAGAATGGCGAACAACTCGGATAGGGTTTTGGTCATATCCTGCATGTTGTAGTTCAACACAAAACTCTTGTAGCTAGGGTCAGAGACTGCAACACCCTATCAATCACCATCTCGTCATTTATCTTGCAACAAAGCCCGTTTAGGCATTGAACATAGCCAAACATTTTGACCACGTGCTCGCTCAAGCTTCTGTGCTCTGCTGACCCACAAGTATAGGGGGGTATCACAATATCTTTGAGGGAAGTGAAACCCAATTTATTGATTCGACACAAGGGGAGCCAAAGAATATTTATAAGTCTTAGCAACTGAGTTGTCAATTTAGCTGCACTTGGAAACAATCTTGCTCACAACAGTTTCTCACTAGCAAGAGTTTTGTAGTAGCAATAGTAAAGTAATAGCAGTAGTAAAAGTAAACACAGTAGTAACAATTGCAGTAAAGAGTAGGATTAAAGTGCGGTAGGCATAGGGATGGATGGATGGGCGTTGCATGGAGAAGACAATTCACATGGCAATAAAAACATAGGGCATTTGCAGATAAATAAGATAAAGCATCCAAGTACTAAATACTCCTAGGCATGTGTTCCATATATAGTCATACGTGCTCGCAATGAGAACTTGCACAACATCTTTTGTCCTACCAGCCCGTTTGCAGCGGGGCCTCAAGGGAACTACTGGCAATTAAGGTGCTCCTTTTAGTAGAGCACCGGAGCAAAGCATTAACACTCCGTGAACACATGTGATCCTCACATCAAAGCCATTCCCTCCGGTTATCCCGATTGCTGTCACTTCGGGGCCTTTGGTTCCGGACAACAATATGTGTATACAACTTGCAGGTAAGACCATAAACAATACTATCATAATGAATCAATAACATGTTCAGATCTGAAATCATGGCACTCGGGCCCTAGTGACAAGCATTAAGCATAACAAGTTGCAACAAAGTCAAAAAGCACTAATAATAGATACTAGGCACCATGCCTATCAATCTGATGCCATTACATGAACGATATTGTCCAATCCCTACCATCCCCATAGCCTACAGCGGGGGATTACTCACTCATAGATGGGGGAAACATGGATGGTCGATGGAGAAGCGATGGTGATGATGATGGCGATGATCTCCTCCAATTCTCCGTCCCGGCAGGGTGCCAGAACGGAGTTTCTAGTTCCGAATCGCGGAATCTGGTGGTGGCGGCGCATCGGAACTCTTTCTGGAAAAACGTTGAACCCCCCTTGGTTTTTAGGTCAAGAGGCTACTTATAGGCAAAGAGGGAGGCCGTGGGGGTAGCCGAGGCGGCCACACCACCCCCAGGCGCAACTTGGCCTGGCCCGTGCAGCCAGGTGGTGTGGGCCCCTTGTGGGCCTACTCCGTCTCGTCTTCTGGCTCCGTGAGTCTTCTGGTGAAATAGGATTTTTGGCATATTTTCCGGGATTTTTCCTCATAGTTGATTTTCTGCACAAAAACTAGACACCAAGGTAATTCTGCTGAAAACAGCGTTAGTCCGTGTTAGTTGCATCCAATTCACACAAGTTTAGAGGAAGAACAATAGCAAAAGTGTTCAAGAAAGTAGATACGTTTTGGACGTATCAACTCCCCCAAGCTTAGCTTATTGCTTATCCTCAAGCAATTCAGTTGAAAACTGAGTGTGATAAAAGAAACTTTCACGAACACATTTGCTTCATAAGATGTATATATTATCAGAATATGGTCCACTACTTAGGCAATTCATAATAAAGAGTATGCAACTAAGTTTACTTAATAGTCATTGCAAGCTATGAAGAGATTCCAACTCAAAAATAGTAAGTAGCATGAAATATAAACATAAGCAACATTGCAATGCTCATAAAAAGGTATGATAGAGTGGTATCTCGCTTGCCTTTGATTGTAGAGCAAACATAAATGCCAAGGCACCTCTGAAGTTCAGGTGAAGACTAGAAGTAAAGATATCAAAGATACAAGCATCAAAGTCATAACACAATTAATCAAGTTTTGAGACAAGCACATTACACTAAGAATGACAACTATGCTCTCAAGAAAGTGCTCATAGAATGTGTGGAGACTCAACAAGGAAATGAAAAGGTTTTGAAAAGTTTGAAAGGCTTCCAAATGCTAAAAGTATGGTACACGTTAGCTTTGAGCTCTCATTGCCCCTATCATAAGCATCTTTAAATGGTTAAGGTGAAAGTGAGGTCCAACCTGACTTATATGCTTGACAGACTATAAACTGGAAATCTCATGTCCATTGAGTACGAGGGCCGCTCCTCATGCTACTCAACTTTAGTTAGCGGTAAGTTCTTGTCATAGTAAATACATGCGTAACATAGAGAACCGCCAACGGGGTACCCCTTGCCCGATGATACGGAAGAATCTCCATATCAAAATGACAAGGCAAGCAGACAACAAGTATCTCGGCATTCTCCTTATTTACCATGGGAAAATGGTGCTTTTTTTCTCTTTCCTCTTTTCTCAAATCTCTTTTTTTCTTTTTTTCTCAGTGGCTATCTCTCTTTCTTTATAAGAAGAATGCTTCATAGATACTCATTATGGTTACGCTGCAGGTTTCCACCATGATTGGGCATGGATTAGACCGGCGGCCTAGGCGTTTCTCTAACACACATACATAACTCCATGGACTTACAAGCTCCACTTTTATTTCACACCGATGACATCTATAAACAAAAGAGCATGATATCAACTGAGTATATATTTACAGGTGTTGAAAGCGTTCCCCATGACAACACGGTTCTGCTAATCCCCAGCCTATAATTTGCAAGCATATAACTTTCATCGACAGTCACAATGGTTCAGGTTTATTAAGTGCAAGAAATAAAGTGTGCCATAAATTTCATGAGAGCTTTACTAACTAACTTTCTCATAACAAGCAAACATTTTATTCGGAAGAAAACAAGGCATATTGAATATGCATGGAAGAGAAAATGATGCTAATAGGTAGGTATGGTCGACACTTTTGGCAATATTGATTTTAGGGAATTGGAAACACGAGTAGAGCTCATACTCAGTGTAAGTGAAGGCTAGCAATAGTAAGGGAGCGACAAACGAGAGAGCAATAACTGTCATAATCATGCTTGCAACAAAATAGGACTAATCATGGTATGAAAGTGATTCAAGACCCCTGAGGCAAAATAATTCATCGAGGCTTAACTGATTATTGTTTCAGTCATATACATGCATTAGCATGTGCCAAGTCTATTCAAGAGAAACATTCAGAGGAGGATACCATAGTGTCATACCAAGTTATGATTAGAGCAATGCAAGCAAACATTCATATGACATGCTACAAACTATTGGCAAGCAAACTTGAATAATAACATGAAACCAAATTCCACTGAGGACTGCTGAACCCTACAACAAACTCCACAAAACCAAAGAAGAACAACAAATATTTTTGGTGTTTTTGATTTTCAAAGGCAAGAACAAAAAAGGAAAAACAAGCAAAGCAAAATCTTTTTGGGTTTTTCAAGTAGTTTGAACAAAGCGAAAAGGAAAAAGCAAACCAAGGCAAAAAGAAGAAGAAGAAAACAAAGAGAAACAACCGAAATATTTTTGGTCTTTTTGTGTTTTACAAAGCAAAAGTAAAGAAAGAACGAGAACTAAAAAGAGAACAAAGCATGGATATACAAAGTACCAACTAAACATGATATGGAGATGAGTGTGATGTCGGTGTACCTCCCCCCAAGCTTAGGCTTTTGGCCTAAGTGGGTGCCAATCCCAAGCTGGCCAAGATGGAGCGGCTCCGTAGTACGGCGAGGAGGTACCCTCGTCCTGGTGCGAGCTCGAGGATGCCCCACCGTAGTGCGCAGAGTAGTCGTAAGAGGGCACATCCTCCTGGTGCTGCCTGTGGAAACCAAGCAAGCAGAGCTGCTTGTCCACCTCCTCCTTGGAACACGACCACGGCCTCCTGTGAACACTGGACAAAGTAGATTGCGGCAAGGTAATCTCCCTTTCATCCCCGTCAGTAAAATCCTGTATACTAAACTGTCCGTATTAGAGTTAGCAGTGACGAAGTGATGTGTTTTCATGGCAGCAAGATCAAGCCTTTGTGGTGCCAATACAGTATCATTAGGATCCACAGAAAGTTGTAACGCAGTAACCATATGTGAAGCAATAATGCCCCCATAAATAGGTCCCCTAGCAGCTAGGCGGTGAGCAATGAGAGAGCCAAGATTGTACCGGGTATCATTATTAAGTGCAGCAGCGAGGAAGGCTACATGATAATTGGAGATATTACTTGTGTTCTCCCTGCCGAGAATGCTAGTGGCAAGATAATAAGCAAAGTATCTAAGAGCTGGGAGTTGGATGTTTCTTATCTTCCCACGCTGACTACGCGATCATCGTCGTTTGTCATACTTCGATAGAGCTCCCGCAAATCAGCGGGTCGACCTTGGATCTTCTTCACGATCCCCGTCATGGCTATACCTATAATGCTACAAAATCTTTCCAATGACATGCTAATAGGCAGATTATAAATTCTGAAAGAAACAGTTGACTGATAGGGGTGTTAGTGAAAATGAAACTCTCAACGAAAGTTTTGGTGAGCACGACATATTTCTCACTCTCATCTTCCATGTATGAGTTCAAACCGACCCTCTAAACCAGTAGTAAGAAATCATCGAGGATCCCTGCAGCTTGTAAAAAGGTAAAACAAGGAAAAGTAGATGGGTGAGCATCCCCCTCATCTCCTTCATTGCCAAAGCATGGTGCAATGAGATCTTCATTGTATGAAGGCCTAAACTGAGAGGCTGATCTTGAGGGCCTCGACCTCCTAGGCGTGTCCCTCTCAAATATTTCTCCAAAGGTGTGGTTGTTCATCTTTGATATTCTGAAATTTAAACATCCATTAAACAAGTGATTGCAAAGTGAATACATAATGAAGGGCACTACTCATAGGGACTTGTAAGAGGCCTAAACATGCATCAAAACAATATATCTAAGCATTGAACAAGCTTACAAGCTCTCATAACCTGTAACCTACAGCAGCAAAATACTCAACATATAAACCACTAAACACAATTCTACTTGGACAAGCGGAGGAGTCACATACCGGAGAACAAATGCTCCAAATTTCAGCAGCAAAGATGGGTTGAGCAAGGAGATCAAAAATCGTGGACAAGAACAACAAGAACGCGATTTCGAGCAATGAACTAGTGTTTTTTCGGGGGAGAGAGAGCAGTGGGAAGTGAGAGAGTGAGTGGAGGGCCAGGGGTGGCCCACACCAAGGCCAGGCGTGCCCCTAGGCTGGCCGCGCCACCAGGTGGTGTGCCTGCATGGTGGGCCCCCTGGTACTCTCTAGGCACTTCTCTGCCCCTTTTTTCACGTAAATATTTAATATGAATTTTCTGGAATTTTTCGAGACACTTTATTTTTGAGCAATTTTTAGGTATAGATGAATGATTTTCTGACAAAAAGATGTTTTTGGAATGATGCAATGACAAAACAAAACTAAAAATTCAGAAGTTCTAAGACACTCTAACATGCAAGCAACTAACAATAGAAAAGTAAACTAAACGAAAGCAAAAAATAAAATGGATAGAATAAAAGTAAGCAAAGATAATCATGGTGAAAACATTGTTTTGTTCATTGAAATCCTTTTGTTAACAAGGTTGATCAGGTCTTGTTACCAAAACAATTTTATATGAAACATAACTTTGTATTCCACTAATGATTATGTTACCTCAACCTTGATAGGAATGGTCCCAATAATAATTTCATATTTTTCTCTTGGTATGGGACAATATATTTCTCCAACTTGAATGCCCTCAACATGTTCAATTGAATTTAAACCATAAGTCCTATCAATATTCTTGGGGAAATAGACAGTATGCTCTTTGTCATTAACATTAAAAGTCACCTTTCCTTGATTACAATTAATAACAGCTCCTGCCGTATTAAGAAAAGGCCTCCCAAGAATAATAGACATATTATCATCTTCAGGCATTTCAAGCACAACAAAATTAGTTAATATCAAGCAATTATGAGCCACTTGAATAGGTACATCCTCACATATACCAACAGGAATAGTAGTAGATTTATCAGCCATTTGCAAAGATATATCAGTTGGTATTAGTTTTTCCAATTGAAGTCTCTTGTAGAGAGAAAAAGGCATAACACTAACTCCTGCTCCCAAATCACACAAAGCAGTTCTAACATAACTATTTTTAATAGAGCACAGGATAGTTGGAATCCTTGGGTCTCCAAGTTTCTTTGGAACCTTACCATTAAAGGAATAATTAGCAAGCAAAGTAGAAATTTCTTCATTAGGGATCTTCCTTTTATTCGAGACAATATCCTTCATATACTTTGAATAAGGAGGCAATTTAATAGCATCAGTCATAGGAATTTGCAAAAATAAAGGTTTCATCCACTCATAAAACTTATTATAGTGTTCATCTTCCTTTGACTTGTGTTTCTTATTAGGGAAAGGCATAGGTTTCTGGACCCAAGGCTCTCTTTCACTACCATGTTTCTTAGCAACAAAATATTATTTAGTGTATTTAGTATTCTTAGTGTGCTTTTCAGGTTCTTCTTCAACTTTTTCTTTATCAGGAGCATCATTTTCTTCATTACCACTTTCAGTTTCAGCATCAGAGACATATATACTAGTAGGATCTTTAGCAAGTTCAGAGGGTTCTACAATAGTTTTATGTTTCTTTTTTCTTTTCTTAGGAGTAGTACCACTATTTTCAGCTTGTTGAGAATCCTGCACAATTCTTTTAGGATGCCCCTCAGGATATAGAGGATCCTGGGTAGCAGCACCACTTCCAGTTCTAATTTCATAAGCATGTTTTTCTTGAGCTGCATTAACTAGCAAGTCTTTTTGTACTTTAATAAGTTGATCAATTTGAGTTTGGACCATTTGAAAATGTTTAACAAGTATTTTAACATCATTAGAGGTTCTTTCCACAATATCCTTCAACTCAACAATAGCTCTAGTGTTTTCCATTAAATGATTTTGCACCCTTTTATTGAAATTATCTTGCTTAACAATAAAAATATCGAATTCTTCTAAGCATTGATCGGGAGGTTTAGAGTAAGGGATATCACCTTCATCAAAATGTTGGAGGGAGTGTACCTCAATAGTGGATGAGTGGGGGATTGGCTTACATAATTCTTCTATAGGAGGTAAATTCTTGACATCTGCAGCTTTAATTCCCTTCTCCTTAAGACATTTCTTAGCTTCCTTCATCACTTAATCATTTAGTTCAATAACTCCCCTCTTCTTTGATGTTGGTATAGGCGTAGGTATAGCTGGTTCAGGTATAATTGTCTTAGGTATAGTTGGTTTAGGAGGAGTCCAATCTTCATAATTCTTGCTTATTTTAGCCATTAATTCCTCAACTTCCTTGGGAGTCCTATTCCTGAAAACACAATCAGCACAACTATACAGGCATGTCCTAGATTCTTTAGTTAGTCCATTATAAAATATATCAAGAAGCTCATTCTTAGGTAATGGACATCCAGCCTGTGCATGAATCAAAGCACAAAACCTTGCCCATGATTCAGGCAATATCTCTTTTCCCCTTGTTTAAAATCAAAAAGTTCATGCAAAATAGCATGTCTAGCACTAGGAGGAAAATATTTCTACAGAAAAGTACTAATCAAGCAATCAGGGCTATCAATAGATCCAGGAGGTAAATTATTAAACCAAGTTTTAGCTTCTCCTTTCAGTGAAAAAGGGAAAATTTTAGCAACAAAGTAGGTGCGCATTTTAATATCATCAGAAAACAGGCCACTCATGGTAGAAAGCTCAGTCATATGTGCTACCGCACTTTCATTCTTAGTCCCACAAAAAGGTTCTTTCTCAACAATAGCTATGTAAGATAGATCAAGAAAGAAATCATAATCCTTAACTTTAATGTTTATGGGAGATGCATCAAACTTACCATTAGGAGACAATTTGGGTTTTATAGTACGCCTCTCAAGGAGACTCTTAATAGCACTCCTATCATGGGTGTTTTGACATTCTTTAATAAATTCATCGGTCATCTCAACATAACCGTCTTCAATATCATAACTTTCTCTAGACTCAAGTGAACTAACAGGTGTAGTAGTGTCTTCATTAGGAGTTTCAGTATCTCCAGCTATAGTTCTAGCAATTGTAGCATCTAGGAAATGACCTAATGAACCACTCTTATCAAGAATAGTAGAAGTAGCATCATAAGTATCAGAAGTTTCAGATTCAGCAGTAGTAGGAGTGTGTGTAGCATGTGTATGTGGTGGTGTAAGGAGCTTACTCATAACAGATGATGAATCAAGAGCAACAAAGGTGTTCAGAACCATACCTCTTCTTGTAGTGGATGGTAAAATAGGAACCTTGCCATCACGAGACTTACCCATGATGGATGGATGGCAGCGAACAATAGTGATTCCAAGTGAACTTGATAAATAAAGCTATGCTCCCCGGCAACAGCGCCAGAAAATAGTCTTGATGACCCAAAAGTATAGGGGGTGTATCGCAGTATTTTTGAGGGAAGTGAAACCCAATTTATTGATTCGACACAAGGGGATCCAAAGAATATTTATAAGTCTTAGCAACTGAGTTGTCAATTCAGCTGCACCTGGAAACAATCTTGCTCACAGCAGTTTATCAGTAGCAATAGTTTTGTAGTAGCAATAGTAAAGTAATAGCAGTAGTAAAAGTAAAGACAGTAGTAACAATTTCAGTAAACTGTAGGATTAAAGCGCGGTAGACATAGGGATGGATGGGCGTTGCATGAACAAGACAATTCACATGGAAATCAAAACATAGGGCATTTGCAGATAAATAAGATAAACATCCAAGTACTAAATAATCCTAGGCATGTGTTCCATATATAGTCATACGTGCTCACAATGAGAACTTGCACAACATCTTTTGTCCCGCCAACCCGTTTGTAGCGGGCCTTAAGGGAACTACTGGCAATTAAGGTGCTCCTTTTAATAGAGCACCGGAGCAAAGCATTAACACTCTGTGAACACATGTGATCCTCACATCAAAGCCATTCCCTCCGGTTATCCCGATTGCTGTCACTTCGGGGCCTTCGGTTCCGGACAACAATATGTGTATACAACTTGTAGGTAAGACCATAAACAATACTATCATAATGAATCAATAACATGTTCAAATCTGAAATCATGGCACTCGGGCCCTAGTGACAAGCATTAAGCATAACAAGTTGCAACAAAGTCAAAAAGCACTAATAATAGATACTAGGCACCATGCCCTAACAATCTGATGCCATTACATGAACGATCTCATCCAATCCCTACCATCCCCATAGCCTACAGTGGGGGATTACTCACTCATAGATGGGGGAAACATGGATGGTAGATGGAGAAGCAATGGTGATGATGATGGCGATGATCTCCTCCAATTCCCCGTCCTGGCAGGGTGCTAGAACGGAGTTTCTGGTTCCGCATCGCGGAATCTGGTGGTGGCCGCGCAACGGAACTCTTTCTAGAAAAACGTCGAACCTCCCTTGGTTTTTAGGTCAAGAGGATACTTATAGGCGAAGAGGGAGGCCGAGAGGGCAGCCGAGGCGGCCACACCACCCCCAGGCACAACCTGGCCTGGCCCGCGTGGCTAGGTGGTGTGGGCCCCTCGTGGCCCTACTTCGTATCGTCTTCTGGCTCCGTGAGTTTTCTGGTGAAATAGGATTTTTGACATATTTTCCGGGATTTTTCCTGATAGTTGATTTTCTGCACAAAAACTAGACACCAAGGTAATTCTGCTGAAAACAGCGTCAGTCCGTGTTAGTTGCATCCAATTCACACAAGTTTAGAGGAAAAACAATAGCAAAAGTGTTCAGAAAAGTAGATATGTTTTGGACATATCATGCTCCTCCAACTTAGCCGAGAAGAAGAGGTTCGAAACCTCATACCTCTCAGACCGGGCCTGGGTGCAAAGATGACGTTGAGATCAGAGATGATATCAAAAGTGCCTTTATTATCAAAGCACTTCTATAGGTCAGCCTCCATGGCATAGAGCATGCAACTCTAGACACATGCTTTATCATCTTCCTTCCGCTGATAGACATTTTTATCAGCCCGAGAGGCGGTAGTAGTGGGTTGGTCACCCATAGCGGCCTCAAGTATGTAGGAGAGCTTCTAGGAAGGAGAGAACACTTAAATTGCGGGACTAGGCGATGAAGTTCGTCCCGTCAGTTTTGAGATTTTCTTCTCAAGAAGGGGCCAAGGTTGAAGGTAGGGCAAGACATTTACAATAGTATTTGTAAAGTAGTTAATATTAATGTGCATAATATGGGTTCTTATTTAGTAAAACTAAAATACCAGAAATCTCACTCAAAAGAACATCCCTTAAAATTCGTTTGGTTACTACACGATCCCTTTACACCGCATCATCCTTGACCATCATAGCCTTTGATGCAGCTTCTAGGGTAGATATTAACATATCGATCACATCGCATATGATTCATGCTTAACCTTTCCTTCATCTATGTTTCGAGGACATGTCTGTACATGCCACGCTCACCAACTTTAACCATAGTGTATTGTAGTGCATACATGACTTGCACCCACCATATGTGAACACAGAGATGTCCAACACCCGATCGTCATGGCCTGCTTCATAACTGCGAACTTCCTTGGTGGTGCTCACGTGTGAGAGAACACAGATATTGGAATTATAGTATGAGGGATTATCTTATTATGCTACCATCGTAAGTATAATAATATCCCAACAAGACCCACACAACATCTAACATCTAATGAAAATAGTTATCTATGTGTGATATGTGGCGGTTGTCGCGTCTTGATCTCCATCGAGAGCACCGACATCTACACCAGGTTCACGGTGCCACCTTTCCTTCTGTTATTCATCCCATAAACACGTACCTAAACCACACATATCACTTTTCCCTCCTACAAAACAAAGTTAGACGCTTATACCTTTTATTTGCAAGTTTTACGTGGTTGATTGGGCTTTCGCACAAGAACCGATTCTTATCTACAAACCCAACCACAACGTGGATTAACTAGTAGCTACTTTTAATCCCTTTTCAGGGATGTCCTTTATAAGTTCCATATCAACTAATATCAGAGAAATAGACACCCACGAGCCCCTTATATGGTACAAGCCATATGTTAGCCGTAGAACCTGTCTCGCGTAAGGTTGGTATGGGACGCTTCAACCAATATTAACGTGATAGTAGAAAGCACACGTGGTAGGGTACAATTATAAAATCAGCGCGCACAATCCACGCGTGTTCTACTTGTACTAGTACATCTACACATAGATCGCTCTAATACCACTGAAGGGGTTCCATGGCAGAAAACAAAAAAATTCCTACTACAAGAATGCACCAACCCAAGATCTACCTATGGTGAAGTACAGTAACGAGCGGGAAATGGTGTTTATACCTTTGAAGACCGAACGCGGGATTACTTTCCTAAACAAATGTTGTTGATGAAGCTGAGCATAGCAGACCTCAGGGTATATAATGCTTCAAGCGTATAGCACCACTAGCGGTAGTGCCTCGTTGAGTTTTACACGCGTACGATGTCAACGACGTCTCTTGGTGCCCAATCCAGCAAGGCAGCGGAAGAAGAAGATCCGTACTGATTCCAGCAGCACAATAACGTGCGTTGGGTGGAGAAATCTCTACCTCGTGGAGCACGTTCCAAACTTGGGAACACGCAGAGAGGGAGAGAGGGAGGGAGAGAGACTGGCTAATGCCAATGTTGGATTTAGGATTTGGGATGAATGGCACCCCTATATATACGAAAAATGGGATACTCCCACCCTCCAAGTCCCGGGGTGGGATTAAACTTGGAGGAAGTGGGAGGAGGGGCTACCACCGACTAGGTGGGCCCCACTCGGTTGCTCCCTAACCCATTTGGTGGCTGGCGGTGGTGGGTGCCCCCCACCAGCATCCCCTAGCCCCCCTAAGGCCGCCCCTTGGGCCTCCTCCCTCCTAGGGAGGGCCCATGTGGGGTTTTTTCCTTTTTATTTTATACTTAATAATTTATATTTAAAATTAATTCATCATTAAATATTAAATATATTATTTAATTCTTCCTTATTCAAAACTCCTTTTGAACGGATTCCGAACACTTCGGTACTATTTTTCTATCGGTAGAAGATCAACCCGTAGTGTCGATTACCCTTAAGCGTGACACCCTTACAGTTCAGGAATGTTCAGTCATGAAGGAGACATCTCCGTGATCAATGATCATCAGCGGTATCTAGAAACACATGATGATCTTTTCACATTCCATGAATTCAGTTGTTCGCTTAAACCTTCTAAACTTCGAGTCTTATTCCCTTTGCGTAACGATACCTAGCTTGTCCGAGACCTAATCTCATGTATCCACATACAATTCGATCTTGTTAACGACAAACATATTTCCTCATTCCCGTGGTATTACATCCCTATGACCTAGTCACGTGCTTGCAAGCTCTTTGATGTGATCTCATCAAGTAGGCCCAGAGTATCTATCCATCACTCGGATAGGCAAATTCCGATCTCAATCATATGCCTCAACTATTCCTATGGAATACTTGAAACACACCTTTATAGCGACCCAGTTATGGACATGAGGGTTGGTGTGATCAAAACAGCCGCGGGAGATAGTGATTAAACATGATCTCACGATCAAAAGATTAACTTAGTAAGCTTTGGTAGATATCACAATGTTGAACACTGTGACTGGATCACATTGCAATTCTATGGTCGGGTGTGTCCATCACTTCATTAAGTGACCTTGTTGTCAATCTACCGTTTTATGTAAAGTTCATGATCGGGAAACCTCGATCATCATCTGCCCAACAAACTAGTACTAGAGGATACTAGGGACCTGATTGTTTGTATACCATAACTGTATTAATGTTTCCTCTTAATATATTTATAGCATGATACAAAACTATTATGAACATTTAGAGATATAACAATAAAACAACTTTATTTATTGGCCTCTGGGGCATATCTCCTTCAAGTTGTAACTACGGTTTACCACTGCGTCGCTATGTGGTGTGCGACATGACGAGGCCGAAGGACACTGGCCGCAAGTTCTGCTTTTGCGGTCATGAGAACATGGCTTGCGATTACATGGCAGGGGTTGATGAAGTGCACGAATCGATAATACTTCAAAGAACATTAATTCATTTGTAGTGCGAAGTCAAAGCAAACAAAGATTTGAACACCTGAGGAGAAGAAGTATGTAAGAAAATATGTACCGAGAAGAAATATCTCATCGAGATTAAGGAGGAGTGCAACGGTATTGTCCAAAATATATCGTCGATTAGGAGTGAACTAACTGACATAGTTAAACATATGTAATAATTAATACTGTATGTATATTTGTGACATTTTGCTACCAAAGATATATTATTGATTCAGATCAACTACTTTACCAAATCTAGAATAAGTAACATCTACGATTGTTTAATGCCTCCATTTCAGGTATAAAGGCTCAAAGATCTAGCAACCCCACAAGGCCCATAAAGTCTCTCGATATATCCCAACAATCCATCTCCCACCTCTAGTTCACATACAATCCTAACACATTTCAGCAAAGCCTCACTCTCGCCGAACCACCAACGACTAGCCGGCACTCGCACCTGCACTTAACAGATCAATTCCTGGTGCCACTCCTCGTGAGATCATGAGATGGATATGTCTGTCTCGCCCCTCCTCGTGATATCTCGAGGCAGATCTGTACGTCTCAACCCTCTCGAGTCAGATAAGTTTGTCTCTCCCCTCCACGTGAGATCTTGAGCCGAATCTGTCCGTCTCGCCTCCCGTAAGATCTCGAGCCAGATGGATCTGTCCGTACTCGACGGATAATATGGTCAGGATCCATCCACTTATCTATTTTTTGCATTATGGTAGATTGGGATATCAGTGATTTTTTTACTGATTTGATCTATTCACTAGTAGGGAAAGGATCACCGCCGGCGCACCATAATAATCTACCACCGGCGAGTTCCTATTCACTGGTGACCATCTCGCCGGCGGTAATGCATTATAGCCAACGAACTAAATAATTCATCGGCGATAACTGAGCATACCACCAGCGTGTAGACCCATTCGCCGGGGATACTGCCCCCTAACACTGGCGCACGTCTCTTCGCCAGGGGTAATACAATTATTTCGCCGACAGTATTATGTATCAAAGAAAAAAATAATAAATATACAGAATACATAGATGAATACATGAATACATAGTATACATGATAATCACAGCAAAATATATATTAACATAGGAAACAGTAGCAATATCCAACAAATGTTCAACATAGCTAGGACATTGGTTCATATAGCACTATCTAGAGTTCACTCATCTTCACCACCGGCGGCGCTGGGGGTATTCCTGTGTATTCCCGTGAATACCAAAGATTTTGGGTAAAAAACAATAGTACTAGCAGTAAATACGGCCCAGCCCGCGAACCGCACACCACATCGCACCATCGAGTCACGCGACCTCCTCGGCAGCTCGCCGCCTGCAGCATACGAGGAGAGCGAATCATGGCGACCTAGGAGCATCGAGGAGGCGGCGCGGCTACCCCCCTGCCCTAGCCCCCTCCCGCCTCGGCCCCCTCCCCTCCCCTTGTACGCATCACTAGCAGCAAGCGGCGGCGGAAATCCGGCCAGGCGCCTAGGCCAGGTTGGTTTTCCCCTCCCCTTCTTTAGTCTTAATCTTTCAGATTTTCTAGATGTCTAGATGCTTCTAATTTTCAGATTTACTAGTAGCTGATTTTCAGATTTACTAGTAGCTAATTTGGTGTTGTAATTTGTATCCATTACTAACTAGTGCAGATTCGGTTTTGTATATGTTGTCCATTGAGACAATTTTTTTTTTGCAAAATGAATACCCACCAGCCAATTCTTGGCGCCGCCACTGATCTTCACCCTCGTCGTCGGAAGAGTCGGGAGGAAAGAAAGTGGAATAGATGATGCCATAAGTATGACTGAGCAAAAAACTTGAACTCCCGTCCCTTTTGCATTTCGCCGTACAAGATGAGGAGTCTATTCCATCCAGGACCACTAAAATATCTTCAGGCCTCCTCGTTGGTGACCTTAACCTGGTACGTCCTATCGGGATGATTATGATGCGTCAAAGTGACACTAAACATGCAACCTCATCAATGCTTCTATGGAGATGGTCCATGAAGCCATGTTGTGCACCGCAAGGGATTGACGGAGTCAAATCATAGGACAGAACAATTAGTCATGATTTTCATTGAACATATATATATACATTCTCCACTTGAATTTCAGAGAACATACTGTCCTAACACCAAAGTTCGCAGGGAGCGGTATGGTAATCTTCTTGTCCATGCAATGCCAACTATGTTGACCATAATTGCCACACGCTTCGCTATAATCCAATCTACATATATTAAGAAGAAAGTCACATAAAAAAGAATGCATGTATAGAGTAAACGGCATATAATACGATGGTCTCAACTACATAGCTAGCTTACTGTTGGATATCATCGTCAGGGGGCGTGTACATGTAGTAGATTACGGCTGCTTGATGAATGAGAAAGATCTTTATCTTGTCTCCGTATTGCATGTCATGATCATTCAACAAGTTTATCCAGCCAAGTCCACTGAAAGATGTCCTGATCGCTATGTTGGTCACTGTAACCACATAACTCTTGTCGAGATCAGCATCTGACATCAAAGTGACCTCAAACACGACATCGTCCATGGTGTTTCTATGGAAATGGTCCGTGAAGTCCTGTCGCCAAGCACAAGGTATTGACCGAGTAAAAAAATAACAATACAAAAATGTCCATCATTTATTTTCGATTCTTTATATATAGAGATATCCATGATACTATATATATCACAGAGCACATGCCGTCCTAGCCTCAAATCCGACATGGAAGACTATAGGGAACTTTTTGTCCAGGCACCACCCTAATGGTTGTGCACAGTTGTTGCACACCCGATCCATTCTATATATTTATCTAGAAAGAAGATGCATAGTAAACATAGTTATAAAGTAATTAAGTAGCACGATACGTAATATATGACAAGTAGCTGATCCACGTCTAGCAGGATAAGTAATATATATGAAAAAGTCTAACAGGATAAGTCTAAAGTAATATAAGACAAAGTATAGCTAGATCAGGCGTCGTTATCGTCGGACGACAAACCTAAGGAACCTAGGTCAGTAGACGATGTGGGTGTGATGGTGAAGTCGCCGGGCTGAACCCATAGAACGGGCCCTGAGGGCGCGCGATGGAGGAGCCCACGCTGTCGGGCCTAGAGGGACCCGCTCCTGGATGGGTTGCTGGCGACGTAATGGTCGCCAAGACCTCGTACTGCTGCGCCATCACCGTAGGATCCTCGCGGAGTGTCTTGACCAAGGGGTCAACAAGCTATCTCTCGACCAGTCGGTGCTCCTGCTCCTCCACCGTCATGGCAACTCTCATATCCATGGGCCTATTCTGAATGGCCCTAGCTCGATCCTCAGGGAAGTTTAGGACCGCCCTCGCCCCGAAGTGCTAGACTGTCATGTAGTCGTAGGCACCTGCCGCCTCCTCGGGGGATTGCCATGTCCCAAGGTAGCGCCTAATCCCACCCATAGTGATCTTAGCCTCTCAAGTGGGGATCCTCGCCGCCTTCTTGTACACACCGCGGTACTTCGACTGTGACTGCGACATACTACTTATACAAATAGACATATTAGCAAAAACAGTGTACAAGAAACTGAATCATAGCTAGGACATTGTAATTCTTCATTCAGTACAAGTAGCAATGTGCATATATACTTATAAAAGACGGAAAAATGTGTAGTGGACAATGGACAGAGGAACTAAATATCTTTTTTTAGTTCGCAAATGGTACTTGAATTGGCATACTAGATTTATATGCATCAACTTCGATTTATCCCATACTAGATTATTCAAACAGACCACCAAGACTTGAATTGGTACTTGAATGCGCTAACTACCTTTACCCATGGAGATGGACAGATGACGCATCAAATTCTCAGTTCACTAGACAAAAATAGCTAGAATTGATACTTGAAGAACGCACTAACTACCTTTACCCATGGGGATGAATAGATGATGCATCAAATTCTCAGTTCACTGGACAAAATAATAGCTAGTTAATTCCTACAAACAGATTGCACTAACTCCAATTCCTACAAACAGAGTGCGCTAATTCCTAGCTAATAGCTAGTTAATTCCTACAAACAGATTGCGCAAACTTAGTTAAACGTGTGGGAGACGGCGAAAGGGACTTAGACCTGGATAGGCGAAGGCGAGGCGAGGCGGACGGCGACGGTGAGGCGAGGCAGACAATGACGGCGAGGCTGGCCTCCTCGCTCTTCCCTTGGGTGAGGCGGATGGCGGAGCGAGGGGGCGCCTCCTCCTCCTTCTCTTCGACAGCAATGCGGACGGTGGTGGCGAGGCGGATGGTGACCGCAAGGCAAGGTGAATAGCGACGACGAGGCTGGATGGGCGATAGCAAGGGCGGGCTGGCCTTCTCCTTCTTCCCTTTGGCGAGGCGGACGATGGAGCGGGGGGGCGCCTCCTCCTCCTTCCCTTTGACGGCGAGGCAGACTGCGGCGGCAAGGAGAGGCTAGGGTTTGCGGGTGGGGATTTTTTGTCGGCATGTGAGATGGATCGATGGGGGTGGGAAGGGGCCGGGTTAGATCGACACGATGCGCTGACAGGTGGATCCCCGGCACCTAAGGGACTAATTCGCCGGGGATAAAATCTTTCGGCCCGAGCAGGCCCTCCTAGCCCACTGTACCCCCGGCGCCTATGGACTTCATTCGCCAGTGGTAATGGCCAGCCCATCCGGGGGCACGCGGCCCACAACACCCTCGGTGCACACACGACCTCTTCGACGACGATAATTGGGCCAGCCCCGACGCTTCCGTTTTCCTCTCGCCGGCGGTAACGCAAGGCATGCCTGGATGGCCTCACCGGCGGCGACCCACGTGCCCACTTCGCCGACGGTAATAATTCCGTCTATACGGTTTTAGCTACTAGTGATTTGTTTTTTTGTAGGATCACTGGAGCTACATCGAATACATGGTGCTCATTCTAGAAAGGGAAATCAAGAATATTGTGCAAGAGAAGGAAATCATAGAAGAAAAGAAGATGCATCTATAGTTGCATCTGGATGATACCAAAATTGCACATAAGAGAAAGATAGAAGTAGATATGTTGAAGATAAAGAAAATCAAAAAAGTTCCCTAAAAAGGAAACCGTTCTGCAACATGCAACAACTTGCATTGTAATATTAGTAGCAATTGCGATAGTTAATTTAGGATCATGTAAATATATGTAATATGCTTTATTGTGTTAATAAATATAGTTCTATATCTTAATGAATATTTAATATATTCTAAATTTAGTGAAGAGAATATATTTTTAATTACTAATTATCATTAATTGTTATGCCCCGAGAAGGTACTAAACATAGCAGAGTAATGTGCTGCACCTCACCCTTATACACATCAATAGAATTACTCCATCGTCTGTAATGTACCATGGCGCATTGATACGTCCAAAACGTATCTACTTTCCCAGAAACTTTTGGTATTGTTTCTCCTCTAAACTTGTGTGATTTGGATGCACCTAATGCGGACTGATGCTGTTTTCAGCAGAATTGCCTTGGTGTCTACTTTTTGTGCAGAAAATCAACTATCAGGAAAAATCCTGAAAAATATGCCAAAAATCCTATTTCACCCGAAGACTCTAGGAGCCAGAATACGAGACGGAGAAGAGCAGGGGGTGGCCACACCACCTAGTGGCACGGGCCAGGCCAGGCCGAGCCAGGGGTGGTATGGGCCCCCCAGGCATCCCCTCGGTCTCCCTCTTCGTCTATAAGAAGCCTTCTGACCTAAAAACTCCAGGGGGTTCGACGTTTTTCCAAAAGGAGTTCCGCTCCGCCGCCACCACCAGATTCCACGAAACAGCACTAGAAACTCCGTTCTGGCACCCTGCCGAGATGGGGAATTAGAGGAGATCATCGCCATCATCATCACCATCGCTTCTCCATCGACCATCCATGTTTCCCCCATCTATGAGTGAGTAATCCCCCGTTATAGGCTATGGGGATGGTAGGGATTGGATGAGATCGTTCATGTAATGGCATCAGATTGTTAGGGCATGGTGCCTAGTATCTTTTATTAGTGCTTTATGACTTTGTTGCGACTTGTTGTGCTTAATGCTTGTCACTAGGGCCCGAGTGCCATGGTTTCAGATCTGAACATGTTATTGATTCATTATGATAGTATTGTTTAAGGTCTTATCTGCAAGTTGTATACACACGTTGTTGTCTGGAACCAATGGCCCTGAAGTGACAGAAATCGGGATAACCAGAGGGAATGGCTTTGATGTGAGGATCACATGTGTTCACGGAGTGTTAATGCATTGCTCCGGTGCTCTATTAAAAGGAGCACCTTAATTGCCAGTAGTTCCCTTGTGGCCCCGCTGGAAACGGGCTGGCAGGTCAAAAGATGTTGTGCAAGTTATCATTGCGAGCACGTATGACTATATATGGAACACATGCCTAGGATTATCTAATACTTGGATGCTTTATCTTATTCATCTGCAATTGCCCTATGTTCTGATTGCTATGTGAATTGTCTTGTCCATGCAACGCCCGTCCATACATCCCTATGCCTACCTTTTCGAATCCTTTTTCTTGCTATTATTCTTGTTGTCTTTACTTTACTACTGTTGTTACTTTACTATTCCTACTACAAAACTGTTGCTACTGATAAACTGCTGTGAGCAAGATTGTTTCCAAGTGCAGCTGAATTGATAACTCAGTTGTTAAGGCTTATAAATATTCTTTGGCTCCCCTTGTGTCGAATCAATAAATTGGGTTTTACTTCCCTCGAAAATACTGCGATACACCCCCTATACTTGTGGGTCATCAAGACTATTTTCTGGCGCCGTTGCCAGGGAGCATAGCTTTATTTATCAAGTTCACTTGGATTCTCTATTGTTCGCTGCTATCCATCCATTATGGGTAAGTCTCGTGATGGCAAGTTTCCTATTTTACCATCCACTACAAGAAGAGGTACGGTTCTGAACACCTCTGCTGCTCTTGATTCACCATCTGTTATAAGTAAGCTCGTTACACCATCACATACACATGCTACACACACAGCTACTACTGCTGAATCTGAAACTTCTGATGCTGCTTCTACTATGCTTGATAAGAGTGGTTCATTAGGTCCTTTCCTAGATGCTACGATTGCTAGAACTATAGCTGGAAATACCAAAACTCCTAATGAAGACACTACCACACCTGTTAGTTCACCTGAGTGTAGTGAAAGTTATGATATTGAAGATGGTTATGTTGAGATGACCGATGAATTTGATAAAGAATGTAAGAACACCCATGATAGGAGCGCTGCTAAGAGTCTCCTTGAGAGGCGTACTAATAGACCCAAGTTGTCCCCTATTGCTAAGTTTGCTGCTTCTCCCATAAACATTATAGATGAAGATTATGATTTCTCTCTCGATCTATCTTACATAGCAATTATCGAGAAAGAACCTTTTTATGGGACTAAGAATGAAAGTGCGGTAGCACATATGAATGAACTTTCTACCATGAGTGGCTTGTTTTCTGATGATATTAAGATGCGTACTTACTTTGTTGCTAAGATTTCCCCCTTTTCACTGAAAAAAGAAGCTAAAACTTGGTTTAGTAATTCCTGGATCTATTGATAGCCCTGAGTGTTTGATTAGTACTTTCCTGCAGAACTATTTTCCTCCAAGTGCTAGACATGCTATTTTGCAGGAACTTTTTGATTTTAAACAGGGAGAAAAAGAGGTATTGCCTGAATCTTGCGCAAGGTTTTGTGTTTTGATTCATGCATAAGCTGGAAGTCCATTACCTAAGAATGAGCTTCTTGATATATTTTATAATGGACTAACCGAAGAATCTAGGACATACCTAGATAGTTGTGCTGATTGTGTTCTCAGGAATAGGACTCCTAAGGAAGCTGAGGAATTAATGGCTAAAATAAGCAAGAATTATGGAGATTGGACTCCTCCTGAACAAGCTATACCTGAAGTAATTGTACCCGAACCTACTATGCCGGAGCCTATTCCAACATCAAAGAAGAGGAGAGTTATTGAATTAAATGATGAAGTAATGAAGGAAGCTAAGAATTGTCTTAAGGAGAAGGGAATTAAAGCTGCAGATGTCAAGAATTTACCTCCTATAGAAGAATTATGTAAGCCTATCCCCTACTCATCCACTATTGAGGTACACTCTCTCCAACACTTTGATGAAGGTGATATCCCTTACTCTAAACCTCCTGATCAATGCTTAGAAGAATTCGATATCTTTATTGTTAAGCAAGATAATTTTAATAAAAGGGTGCAAAATCATCTAATGGAAAACACTAGAGCTATTGTTGAGTTGAAAGATATTGTGAAAAGAACCTCTAATGATGTTAAAATGATTGTTAAACACTTTCAAATGGTTCAAACTCAAATAGATCAACTCGTTAAAGTGCAAAACGACTTGCTTGTTTCTGCTGCTAAAGAAAAACATGCTTATGAAATTAGAACTAGAAGTGGAGCTGCTACCCAGGATCCTCTATATCCTGAGGGGCATTCCAAAAGAATTGAGCAGGATTCTCAACAAGCTGAAAATAGTGGTTCTACTCGTAAGAAAAGGAAAAAGAAACATAAGACTGTTGTAGAACCCTCTGGACCTGCTATAGATCCTAATAGTATATCTATCTCTAATGCTGAAACTGAGAGTGGTAATGAAGAAAATGAAGCTCCTAATGAAGAGAAAGTTGAGGAAGAACCTGAAAACCACACTAAGAATACTAAATACACTAAAGAAGATTTTGTTGCTAAGAAACATGGTAGTGAAAGAGAACCTTGGGTCCAAAAACCTATGCCTTTCCCTGATAAGAAACACAAGTCAAAGGAAGATGAACACTATAATAAGTTTTGTGAGTGGATGAAACCTTTATTCCTGCAAATTCCTTTGACTGATGCTATTAAATTGCCTCCTTTCTCAAAGTATATGAATGATATTGTCTCGAATAAAAGGAAGATCCCTAATGAAGAAATTTCTACTTTGCTTGCTAATTATTCCTTTAATGGTAAGGTTCTTAAGAAACTTGGAGACCCAGGGATTCCAACTATCCCTTGCTCTATTAAGAACAGTTATGTTAGAACTGCTTTGTGTGATTTGGGAGCTGGAGTTAGTGTTATGCCTTTCTCTCTCTATAAGAGGCTTCAACTAGAAAAATTAATACCAACTGATATATCTTTGCAAATGGCTGATAAATCTACCGCTATTCCTGTTGGTATATGTGAGGATGTACCTATTCAAGTGGCTCATAATTGCTTGATATTAACTGATTTTGTTGTGCTTGAAATGCCTGAAGACGATAATATGTCTATTATTCTTGGGAGACCTTTTCTTAATACTGCAGGTGCTGTTATTAATTGTAATCAAGGAAAGGTGACTTTCAATGTGAATGACAAGGAACATACTGTCTATTTCCCAAAGAAGATTGAAAGGACTTATGGTTTGAATTCAATTGAACATGTTGAGGGCATTCAAGTTGGAGAAATATATTGTCCCATACCAAGAGAAAAATTTGAAAATATTATGATTGGGACCATTGCTATCAAGGTTGAGGTAACGTAATCATTAGTGGAATACAAAGTTTTGTCTCATATGGAATTGTTTTGGTAACAAGACCTGATCAACCTTGTTAACAAAAGGATTTCATTGAACAAAACAATGTTTTCACTATGATTATCTCCGTTTACTTCTGTTCTATCCATTTTAGTTTTTTCTTTCGTTTAGTTTTGTTTTTGTTGTTAGTTGCTTGCTTGTTAGAGTGTCTTAGAACGTCTGTAGTTCTAGCTTTGTTTTGTCCTTGCATCATGTTTCCAAAAAAAAATTGTCTATCAGAAAATCATTCTTCTATGCTTGAAAATGCCCAAAAAAATGAAGTGTCTCGAAAAATTCCAGAAAATTCATATTAAATTTTTACGTGAAAAAAGGGGCAGAGGAGTACCTGGGAGGTACCAGGGGACCCACTAGGCAGGCACACCACCTAGTGGCACGGCCTGCCCTGGGTGGCGCCAAGCCCTAGTGTGGGCCACCCCTGGCCCCCACTAACTCTCTCACCTGCCACTTTCTTCTCTCTCCCGAGTAAGCTCCAGTTCATTGCTCAAAATCGTGTTCTTGATGTGCTTGCTCTCGATTTTTTTCGATCTCCTTGCTCAGCCCCTCTTTCTTGCTGAAATTTGGAGCAATTGTTCCCTGGTATGTGACTCCTCTCCTTGTCCAAGTAGATTTGTGTTTGGTGGATTATATCTTGAGTATTTTGCTGCTGTAGGTGACAGGTTATGAGAGCTTGTAAGCTTGTTTGATGCTTAGAGATATAGTTTTGATGCATGTTTAGGCCTCTTACAAGTCCCTATGAGTAGAATACTTCATTATATTTACTTTGCAATCACTTGTTTAATAGGTGTTTAAATTTCAGAATACCAAGCATGAATAACCATACCTTTGGAGAGATATTTGAGAGTGATGCACCTAGGAGGTCGAGGCCCTCAAGATCGGCCTCTCAGTTTAGGCCATCATACAACGAAGATCTCATTGCAACTCGTATTGGTAATGAAAGGGATGATGGGGATGCTCACCCATCCACTTTTCCTTGTTTTACTTTCTTACAAGCTGCAGTTATTCTTGATGATTTCTTGCTACTGATTGAGAGGGTTGGTTTGACCTCATATATGCAAGATGAGAGTGAGCAATACGCTATGCTCATTAAAACCTTTGTTGAGAGCTTCACGTTTACTAACACATCCTATCAGTCGACTGTCTCTTTGAAAATTTATAATCTGCCCTTCACCATGCCTTTGGAGAGATTTTGCAGTATTGTAGGTGTACGCATGACAGGGACCGTGAAGAAAATTCACGGACGACCTGCTGATTTGTTGGAACTTTACCGAGGGGTGACCAATGATGATGACCACGTGGCACAACGCAGAAAGATAAGAAATATCCAACTCCCCGCTCTTAGATACTTTGCATATTATCTTGCTACTGGTGTACTGGGTAGGGAGAATACAAGTAATATCTCCAACTATCATTTGGCATTCTTTGCTACTGCGCTTAACAATGATACTCGGTACAATCTTGGTTCGCTTATTGCTCGCCGCCTAGCTGCTAGGGGGGCTATCTATGGGGGCATCATTGCCTCGCGTATAGTCAATGCATTAGGTCTTTTAGTGGATCCCAATGATGCTATATTGGCACCATAGAGGCTTGACCTTGTTGCTATGAAACCTCATCACTTTGTCACTTCTACTTCTGATTTGGACAGTCTAGTATATAGGATGCTTTTTACTGACGGGGATGAGAGGGAGATCCCTTTGCCACAACCTTCTTTGTTTAGTGTTCATAGGAGACCGTGGTCGCGCTCCAAGGAGGAGGTGGACGAGCAGCTTCGCTTACTGGGTTTCCATGAGCAGCATCAGGAGGATGTGCCCTCCTATGGTTACTCCGCACATTACGGAGGGACGTACTCGAGCTCTCACCAGGACGAGGGGACCTCTTCGTCGTACCACGGTGACATTTCATCCTGGCCAGCTTGGGATTGATACCCACTTAGGCCAAAAGCCTAAGCTTGGGGGGAGGTACGCCGGCACCGCACTCATCTCCTTATCATGTTGCGTCGGTACTTTGTACATTCATGTTTCGTTCTCTTTTTAGTGTTCGTTCTTTCTTTGCTTTTGCTTTCTAAAACACAAAAAGACCAAAAATATTTCTGTTGTTTCTCTTTGGTTTGCTTCTTCTTTTTGCCTTGGTTTGTTTTTCCCTTTTTGCTTTGTTTGAACTATTCAAAAAACCCAAAAAGATTTTGCTTTGTCTATTTTCCCCCTTTGGTTCTTGTTTTAAAAATCGAAAACAATAAAAATATTTGTCATTCTTCTTTGGTTTTGTGAGTTTGCTACAGGGTTCAACAATCCTCAGTGATATTGGTTTCATATTATTACTCAAGCCACACAAGTGAAGAGCAATAATGAGGACTAATGACAACTTGAGGCGTGGTAAGAGGCTGGTAACAAACTCTAGTTGTTTTCATTTTTGTACATATACTCTTCATTGTGTGCATGCTTAGTCTGTTCGTGTAGGGTGTATGTTATCTTTGGATGCTTAGTAGTTCTTGCTTTCGAATGATTAGTTACAGCTTGCTAATAGTTTGTAGCATGTCTTATGAATGTTTGCTTGCATTACTCTATTCATAACTTGGTATGACACCGTGGTATCCTCCTCTGAATGTTTCATTTGAATTGACTTGGCACATGCTCACGCATACACATGACTGTAATAATCAGTTAAGCCTCGATGAATTATTTTGCCTTGAGGATCTTGAATCACTTTCATGCCATGAGTAGTACTGTTTTGTTGCAAGCATGATTATGACAGCTATTGCTCTCTCGTTTGCCGCTCCCTTACTATTGTTAGCCTTCACTTCCACTGAGTATTTTACTCATGTTTCCAACTCCCTGAACCAAATATTTCCATAGTGTCGACCATTCCTACCCATTAGCATCATTTGCTACTTCTGTGCATATTCAATATGCCTTGTTTTCTTTCGAATAAAATGTTTGCCTGTTATGAGAAAGTTAGTTAGTAAAGCTCTCACGAACTTGACGACACACTTTATTTTCCGCACTTAATAAACCTGAACCATTGTGACTGTCCATGAAAGTTATATGCTTGCAAATTATAGGCTAGGGATTAGCAGAACCGTGTTGTCACGGGGAACGCTTTCAACACTTGTAAATATATAACCAGTTGATACCTTGCTCTTTTGTTTGCGGATGTCGTCGGTGTGAAATAAAAGGGGAGCTTGTAAGTCCATGGAGTTATGTATGTGTGTTAGAGAAACGCCTGGGCCGCTGGTCTACTCCATGTTGACATGGTGGAAACCTGCAGCGTAACCATAATGATATTTATGAAGCATTCTTCTTATAAAAAAAGAGAGAGATAGCTATTGAGAAAAAAAAGAGATTGATGAAAAGAGGAAAGAGAGAAAAAAGCACCATTTCCCATGGTAAATAAGAAGATTGCTGAGATACTCATTGTCTGCTTGCCTTGTCATTTTGATATGAGGATTCTTCCGTATCATCGGGCAAGGGGTACCCCGTTGGCGGTTCTCTATGATATGCACATATTTACGATGACAAGAACTTACCGGTAACTAAAGTTGAGTAGCATGAGGAGCGACCCTCATACTCAAGGGACATGAGATTTTTAGTTTATAGTCTGTCAAGCATATAACTCAGATTGGACCTCACTTTCACCTTAACCACATTAAAGATGCCTATGATAGGGCAATGAGAGCTCAAAGCTAATGAGTATCATACTTTCAGCAATTGGAAGCCTTTCAAAATTATTCAAAACCTTTTTCTTTTACTTGTTGAGTCTCCACATATTCTTTAAGCACCTTCTTGAGAGCATAGTTGTCATCCTTTGTGCTTGTCCCATTACTTGATTATTTGTGTTATGACTTTGACGCTTGTATCTTTGATATCTTTACTTCTAGTCATCACTTGAACTTCAGAGGTGTCTTGACATTCATAATCAAAGGCAAGCGAGATACCACTCTATCATACCTTTTTATGAGCATTGTAATGTTTCTTATGTTTATACTTCATGCTACTTATTATTTTTGAGTTGGAATCTCTTCATAGCTTGCAATGACTATTAAGTAGACTCAATAGCATACTCTTTATTATGAATTGCCTAAGTAGTTGATCACATGCTGAGAATATATACATCATATGAAGCAAATGTGTTCGTGAAAGTTCTTTTATCGCACTCAGTTTTCAACTGAATTGCTTGAGGACAAGCAACAAGCTAAGCTTGGGGGGAGTTGATACGTCCAAAATGTATCTACTTTTCCAAACACTTTTTCTATTGTGTCTCCTCTAAACTTGTGTGATTTGGATGCACCTAATGCGGACTGACGCTGTTTTCAGCAGAATTGCCTTGGTGTCTACTTTTTGTGCAAAAAATCAACTATCAGGAAAAATCCTGGAAAATATGCCAAAAATCCTATTTCACCCGAAGACTGCAGGAGCCAGAATACGAGACGAAGAAGAGCCAGGGGGTGGCCACACCACCTGGTGGCGCGGGCCAGGCCAGGCCGCGCCAGGGGGTGGTGTGGGCCCCCCAGGCACCCCCTCGGTCTCCCTCTTCGCCTATAAGAAGCCTTCTGACCTAAAAACTCTGGGGGGGTTCGACGTTTTTCTAGGAGTTCCGATCCGCCGCCACCAACAGATTCCACGAAACAGCACCAGGAACTCTGTTCTGGCACCCTGTCAGGACGGGGAATTGGAGATCATCGCCATCATCATCAACATCGCTTCTCCATCGACCATCCATGTTTCCCCCATCTATGAGTGAGTAATCCCCCGCTGTAGGCTATGGGGATGGTAGGGATTGGATGAGATCGTTCATGTAATGGCATCAGATTGTTAGGGCATGGTGCCTAGTATCTTTTATTAGTGCTTTATGACTTTGTTGCGACTTGTTGTGCTTAATGTTTGTCACTAGGGCCCGAGTGCCATGATTTCAGATCTGAACATGTTATTGATTCATTATGATAGTATTGTTTAAGGTCTTATCTGCAAGTTGTATACACACGTTGTTGTCCGGAACCAATAGCCCCGAAGTGACAGAAATCGGGATAACCGGAGGGAATGGCTTTGATGTGAGGATCACATGTGTTTACGGAGTGTTAATGCTTTGCTCCGGTGCTCTATTAAAAGGAGCACCTTAATTGCCAGTAGTTCCCTTGAGGCCCCGCTGCAAACGGGCTGGCAGGACAAAAGATGTTGTGCAAGTTCTCATTGCGAGCACGTATGACTATATATGGAACACATGCCTAGGATTATCTAGTACTTGGATGCTTTATCTTATTCATCTGCAATTGCCCTATGTTCTGATTGCTATGTGAATTGTCTTGTCCATGCAACGCCCATCCATCCATCCCTATGCCTACCGCACTCGAATCCTACTGTTTACTTCTATTGTTACTGCTGTCTTTACTTTACTACTGTTGTTACTTTACTATTCCTACTATAAAACTGTTGCTACTGATAAACTGCTGTGAGCAAGATTGTTTCCAGGTGCAGCTGAATTGACAACTCCGTTGTTAAGGCTTATAAATATTCTTTGGCTCCCCTTTTGTCGAATCAATAATATGGGTTTCACTTCCCTCGAAAATACTGCGATACACCCCCTATACTTGTGGGTCATCACGCATGCACTATGGTGCTGCGGAAGCGCTTGGTCATTGGATGATGTTGTGCCAAGCCAAAAAAAAAGCGTCGCCGATGCACTTTTCCCGATGCACTTATCCCTAGTGGCTTTTTATGTCACGCTAGTGCTAGTGCGGCGATTAAGCGTGTGACTCGATGTCAATAATTGCCAGGTCCTGACGTCCGTGTTGTAGTGTTAGACTAGGAAGCAGATAAATCGAAGTATATAATGATGAAAGCATCAGACTATGCTAAGAACCAGTAGCTACTAGACTAGGAAGTGAAGAAGTATATCAAATAACACCAGAACTCACAAGTTCGTATAAAACTACGTCAAACTTTGCATTCTTTATAAAGAAGCAAAGTCAAGCTAGTGAACGCTTGTAGTTCACCAAACTTGATAATCGAATCATGGACAGATAATTCTCTAAGCAACCAAAATGAACTTCAGTTCTATTTAAATAGTTAGTAGCAAAACCACAAGTTTAAAAGAAATGTTTGTCCAAATTCACAAAGGACAATTGAAAAAATACCCCTTAAGTGACATGCCTTTTTAGGCATATGACCCAAGTTGATTAGTACACTAAATCTGCACATAGGACAAACTAGAGAGGTGGTATAAGTAGGTTATTCACCTTGAATGCAAACCCTAGGTGTCATCTCCACACAAACCATAGGACACTATAAATAGGACCCTAGAACGATCTTAGAAATCACAATCCTCGAAGCCAGCGATCATAAGAACAGTGAGACCATAAGTTGACAGAGAGGACATAAACATAAACCTACAATCCTAGTGAGTGAGAGAGGATTCTGAGAAAGGAAATCAAGTAAAAACAGTAGAAAGGAGAGGAAGAACTGCACTAGATCTTCATCAAATACTCTTTTGAATCTTCAATGGTTTATGACCAAAAATTTAGGATGGGATTACACAGAGAGAGGGAGTGTTTACATAGCACCCTAGTGTAATTAGTGGACTAAGATCTATGCATCTTCATAAATGAAGAACACCATAGATATTATGCTAGCATAATTACACTAGCATATCCATTGTTGTTAAGGTAGAGAAGATTACCTTAGACATTTAAAAATAATACCATACTATTATCACCTACCCACACTTCCTCCGACATCAACTAAATGATTGGACTAAAGAAGCAACATTACTACAAGAACATTTGATTCCAACATTACTGCCAAATTCAATAAGAAACATATCTAAGTAAATAATCAACACATATAAAGCAACATAACCTAGAAGCTACTACAACATTCTCGAAACATCTAGAATTAAACCAAACCCTAGAATCATCAGTAGCAGAGGAAAACCCTAGATAGAGTGAGCCAGTAGTAGAAAGGAGAAAATAGGAAGAGAGAGAGAGCGAGAGGATAGGGAACGTACCTTTGTACAAAATGGGAGCCGAGCTCATCGGGGCCAGAGAGGAAGAATACAACCACCGTAGAGACACAACGAGCACCCATGGGTGGGTACCTCGATGTGCACTTGCCACACAAGCTAGAGAGCAGCACTAGGATGTTTCCATCACCGTCTCGATAGCCAGAGAGCGCCAGAGTAGCACTAGGAACGGTGGTGCCACCATAGCCAAGATCCAAGGTTAGGGTTAGGGTTGAGCACGGGCCACGAGAGTAAGAGGGGATTGAATCTGAGCGGCGGAAAGGAAGAGTGGAGCTATGGGAGTAGTTTGAGAGGCATGGCATCAGTGAGGACAGTCGACAACCGCTATAATTGACAGAAAGGTGGCAGCATGGTTGCTAGAGCATGTGCGCATGCGGACGTGAGAGTGAGGAGTGAGAGAGTGAATGGGTTGGTTCGGTTGAGCCAAATGGTTCAGCTAGTTTTGACCAAGTGGGCCTGCCAAGTGGTGCAAGTGTTATTTTAGTAAGTTCATATTTTCCAAAAAAAAGCAATTTAATAGAAAATACCCTATAACTATTCAGAAAAATAAAAATAGTTCCAAATAGGAAAAATTATCAGGGACTCCAAATCCTATTTTATGGAGTTATTAAAAATATTTTGTATACTAAAAAATTCATAGTTTATTATTGGAATTAAATAAATACTTTTAATTGATAAAAATACTCTTAAAATATTTTAAGCCTACATAATATTTCTTAAAATATAGGAATATTATTTTCAACATGAAAACACCCACTTTGAGTTATGCAAAGTAAACTGTATTGAATTATATGAAAATTCTAAAGTGAAATTCATCCAAGTTATCTGAAAATTCTAAAGTGAAATTCGGTAAACCCTAAAAAGGAAAGTTCACCTAAAAGTAAAAGTAACTAAAATCAAGAGAAATTTAAATTTAACACTAGATCATCAATTGGGTTTTACCAAAACTTGTATTTATTAGACACTGATTGTTATTTCCAGAACCCGGAGTCAACGGTCAAATAGAACCTTTGAACTACATTATATCGCAGCTACCGGGCATGTTCAACCCTTGCATAAAAATTGCAAGTTCATCAATTACAAGACAAAATCCTGCAAATCCTTGTATTTTATATAAAATAATTTTCAAAAGCTTCACAAACGAAGAGTGAAACAATCTATTGTTTTATTGAATCATAAATTGCTGGGAAATGAAATCGTTTGACGCCGTATAAGCTGCACTGACCATAGATCTTGAAATGGGACGAGCAAGTCAGAAGTTTTTTCTTAGTTTTGTATACCTCTGGATGGTCAGGTCAGACTGCATTTCCGGAGAGGAGTGGTAGTGGATGGAAGCACATAAATTTCCCATTTTTTGCTTAAATATGATGACTCTAGTATCTTAGCCAAATATAATTCCAAACAGCGGTAGTTGACCAAGTTTAATGCAACGGTTAGGTTACTTAATTTGGTAGAGATCGTCATGACTTGGAGAAACTTGGTAATAGTCCACACACCTAAGGAAGTGTGATAAGTGCAATAAGACCAATGACATTTGTGGGAAAAATAGCACACCTCTTGAGAGTATATTAAATGTAGTGTTACTCTATATCTGGACAATGGATTGCGAATACAATGTGGAAAGGAACTTAATAATGTTCTAACAACCCTTGAAAACTGACAGACAAAGTTTTTTACAAACTAAACTTATATTTACTAAAAACTGTTTTTCAAAACTAAGAAAACTTGGATGGTTGATCCATGGTTAGACATCACACGTCTATTATAGAATTTGCTGAGTACGTTCGTAATCAAAATATCTTCTTAAACCCTTGCTAGACTTTGAGATTTAGGAGATAGAGGACCAAGACTGAATCATTGATGAAGGAGAGATCTATTACGAGGATCTAGATCATTTAGGAGGTATTGAAGGAATAAATTATGGTATAGAATATGAAGTAGAGTATGAAGACACCGAAACAGAAGCATAGTTTGTAGGGTAGCGTAAATGAGCCTAGCAACATAGATTTACATAAATAAGTTGCTGAGCTCTAGTGGTACTAAGTATAGTGGTTCCATTTATAGAGAAACTAGTTAGTTTGCATTTCAAATTCAAACATGAATCCTCTCTAGACCAAAGAGGAAATCGAATCTTTTGTACTCTTCTGATGGATATGATAAACACGTAAAATTATGGACCCGCAATGTTTTTATTGTACCACTCTAAGGTATGTAATATTTATGAAATGGTACTTCATGAGTATTATGTCAATGACTTGCACACTAAAGCATGCAGCGATGTGTTGGCTCACCACAGTACCACACCCTCCAACCAACTAAGAGAGTACTAGGTGGCCATGCGCACTTTTCCGCACCGCCTACAGTCTATTTGACAGAGTCTGGTAGGTGTGTTATACTCACTGCTAGTAACACATTTTGTCTTGTTTGTGTTACCATAAATTAAATATATGAGCATGTGCGGAGTTGAGTGTTTTAATCAGTAGACAAATATGGCATTGCATGTTAGAATTGTGTAAAACTGAGAGATCTGATCTTACACGCAAGAAGAGGGCCCTTATTTCATATTGAAGCTCATAAGAAAAATAGGGGTACAAGTGTTTATTCAAGTAAACAAAAAGGTACATCGAGAAAACTTGAAACAAAAATACATCAAGCAATAGACCAAGTTTAGTACCACAAGAATCTGACATGTTACATGATCAAGATAAAAACTAATGATGTCAAAACAAGCTAACTTATGAAGATCACATGGTAACCTTGTTCGAATGCCTCAAAATCGATGCTTGCAACTATTTGGATTGCAGAGCTCCAAGGAAAGGCAACAAAGCACAACTTTGTATTCAACACTTATAAGTGGTTGGATTATTAAATGATTAGTTTAGTCTATAGACAACCAGATTACATATATACTAATTTTATACATGAGTTATACTTGATATATTCCAAATTATTCACTGGTTCAATACAATTTAAATGACAAGCTATGGATGGAAGTTGCCACGAATCTTTACATAAAAGCAAGATCTAATATGTATTCAAATTTGATAATTTCAGTACATCAAAATAAAAATAGAAGTTGTGATATTTCTTTTGGACCCACTTAGTCGATGGAACCCGCTTGTTTTTTAATCATAGAGCATGCTCCAAGTAAAGGGCACTAAAATGTTTGTTAACTTATGTAGAAATTGTAGAACATGTATCAATTTATAGAAGCATCTTATGTATTCTCGAGATATGCTAATATATTCAAAAGAACATTCAGTTGTAGAGCCTAAGAAGGGCCAAAATTAGCTTATTCTGCTTTGTTTCAGGAATACATGCATGTTCATTGTTGAAATGACATGAAACGCGACGGTTTCTCACAATGCGTGACCATTTCTCGCCCTGTTAGTGCTCCACACTTTCCATTCAGCGATTCTTCCGTTCGGTTACTTTAGATTTTGGATTCTAGCCAATCGCTTGCCATGTCATCATATGCCTCGTGAGCCTTCTCCTTTTCAATTCCTTTTTTTCACCATTTATCCCTGATTTTTCCAGTCAAAGCGCTGAGGATGATGCAACACCTTGACATAGTCCCGCATAGGAGCGTCTCTACCCGTGTCGCCCCTCTCTCTCACCCCCACCGTCCCACGTGCTCCCCTCCTTCTTATCTTCCTCACCACCAGCAAAGCGTAGTGGACAGGTGTGCGAGGGCAGGGGCGGTATTGAATCGATACTGGGCAGGTTCGAGACGGGGAAGCAAAGGCGGCCGATGCTGGATGCGGGAGATGGACCGGAGGTGGTGGCCTCATGAGTGGAGGGGTGGAGGGAGTGGAGGTAAGAGGGAGAGCACGGGAGAGGAGAGGGCTTCTCCTTTTCAGTTCCTTTTTTTTTGCCATCCTTTCCTAATTTTTCCAGTCAAAGCGGTGAGGATGATGCGACATCTTCGCGTAGTCCCACATAGGAGCGTCTCTACCCGCGCCGCCCCTATCTCTCACCCCCACCGTCCCACTCGCTCACCTCCTCCTTATCTTCCTCACCACAGGCAAAGCGTGCGTGGCGGTGGAAGGGTGCGTGAGATCGGGGGCGATGTTGAATCGGTACTAGGCAGGTTCGAGGAAGGGAAGCAGAGGAGGTTCACGCTAGATGCGGGAGCTGGACGGGAGGCGGTGGCCTCGTGAGTGGAGGGGGCGGAGGGAGTGGAGGTGAGAGGGAGAGCTTGGGAGCGGAGGGGACGCACGTTGCTGAGGGAGATGGAGGAGGGGTTGGATGGGTGGGAGCTCGTGACTCGGGAGCTCAGGCAGAGGGGAACGGGATCGAGATAGGGGTGGGGGTGGGGGCGGGGGCGGGGATGGGAGGGACCAGCTCGTAAGACTTCGGTCAATACTTGAAACTGTACGGTTAAAATGACTCAGAGTGAAGATCACACGGCTAGAAACGCACGTGCTGGCAGATGGCCTCAGATGGCTCGCTTTTGCTGAGGCTTAAGCTATAGTATAATTGTTAATCATCTATATTGAAGCTGAAATCAAAACTGTTTGGAACCATGTCCGGGAGGTGAATTGAAGAGCAGAATTCGAAGGTATAGATCAACACTCCCTCATTAAATTCCATAAGAGTTGTGAATGAGAGCAGTGATCAAGCATGTGTGCCTCGTTTTCAATGTACATGTTACATATCCTGCAGTAACCAGTCACATGAATGTTCCTTCTCAATTTGTTATCCTCATTAGACCCCGCCTGTCAAGCGAAGGTCTTAACCTTCGTCCGCACTATTGAGTTGCTGATCTTAGCCCAACAAGTATCAATTACATCTGTCGAGGAACTCGAACTTCTAAAAGCACACTAGACTGGCAACTTATTAAACGCCAAAAGATACGCCGAGCGTAATGTAAAGGAACCAGAACACTCAGGTTGCCATGCAATTACATCTCCATGTCCTCATCACGATGGTTTAATCCGGGGAATAACATCAGCATCAATCAGATAGAAGATGTCCCGATCCAACTATGTCCTCGAACTTCCTTGATCATCTATCAACTTAGACACATGTTTGATGCTTCTGTTTCCTTTAGGAGTCAAAAATTTTCCATTCGCAATTCTAGGCAGCCAACTATCGCGCCAAATATGAACACTCTCTCCATTCCCCACACGCCATACAAGGCATTTTTTAGCAGCTCAAGGTCAAAGGATATTGCTGTCCAAGTCGGTGACAGATTTTTAGTAAAAACCATACCCATTATATTTCCTTGAGGAAAGTAACGTGCTTTCAAGACATGTTAGACAATCTATGAGTGCAAGTAATTAACCTCCACGCTTGGCGAGCTAGTAAGACTTGATTAAACAATTGCATGTCTCTAAACCCCATGCATCTTTGTGCCTTAGATCGGGTCTTCATATTCTAGTTCACCCAATATGTCTTGCGCTTACCATGTTCCACTCCCCACAATAGTCATGTATGAGTTTGGTGAGCTCATCACACAAACAAAATGGGAATTTAAACGCCTGCACGACATACACTAAAATGACATGTGCAATTTCTTAATAAATTTTTCTCTTGCACTTTGGGCTAGTTGACTATCGCCCCACAACATAAGGTGCTGACAAAGACACGTTTGCAAGTTAACAAATATTTCTTTACGCATCCGTCCATCAAGGATGGGTAAACTAAGATATTTCTCCTCAAACTCTAAACTGACCACATGTAAAATAGCTCCCACGTCATTTTGTGTATCATGTTGGCATGAAGCAGTAAAAGTAATAGAACACTTCGCAGGATTGATAAACTGGCACGCACCTTTAGCATAAACATCCAAGATATTGTTAACTCTTGATGCCTCCTCCGTAGAAGCATGAAAGAACAGCAATGTGTCATCAACAAATAGAAGATGAGAGATACCAGGAGCACCTCTACAAATAGTAATAGGGAAGATCAAATTATTTTCCACTTGTTTTTGCAAAAGAGCCGAGAGGCCATCTGCCATGAACAAGACAAAAAAGGGAGAGAGAGGATCCCCTTGTCTTAACCCGCATGTAGGAGAGAATGCTTCAAATTGAAATCCATTAATTTGACCGAATACCTGCCATAATCCATTATATCCACCCTGAGAAACTTCCATTTTATGCATTGTAAACTCCAAAAAAGGCCAATCATCTCTGTCATATGCCTTAGACAAATCCATCTTATAAGCACAATAAGAAGAACCCGAGGATGTACCAGGTAACACTAGGTGCAAACATTCAAAATCCAGAAGAGCATTGCCAATAATCAAGCGCCCCCGGAAGAAAAGCATTTTGATTTTCAGAAATAATATCACCCAATAGAGGTTGCAGCCTATTAACCAAACATTTGGACACCACCTTGTAGAGAACATTTCATAGCCCAATAGGACGATAATCTTTCAGCTCAATTGGGTTATCAATCTTGGGAATTAGAACGATAGATGTATCATTATTACTTCCAGGCATGAACCACGTGGTAAAGAAGCGCCTCATCGTCTTAATCACATCACTATTTAGAAGGTCCCATGTACGCTGAAAGAAGCATGCAGGGAACCCATCGGATCCTAGAGCTTTAATAGGACCAATTTGAAATAGGGCATCGGAGATTTCTTCATCCGAAAAGTCCATACACAAGTTATCATTCATGTCCCCCGAAATCTGGTTGTGGATTAGATCACATATGGCATCAAAATTTAACGATGGATCACACCGTAACAATTGATATGGGGGCCATGTCCACTTAAAAACGTTCACTACAAACCGTCTCATATTTTTGTGTACAAATGTGTCATTCAAAACAGAAACTATATCAAATGAATTTTCTCAGAATTTATATATGGTGTTGTTTCCTCAAAAGTCATCTCTGATACATCTACTCTGGTCGGTCAACATATGTCTGTGGATTTTGGTTCAAACGATTATTGTGTTTTGAGAAGCCATCTTAGCGCCCCGAGAAATCCACCGTAACACGGCCTTGATGTTTCTCTTGATCATGGTACACCATGGTTCGAAGAAAAGGCTGGTCTTTGATGACTGCCCTAATTTCTTCCTCCAAGAAGTCAATGTCCGGTTCAGATAGGTTTAGCCGCGGTAGACCAAAGGCATCGAAGTTGGTGCTATGAAGGCGGTCTGTGACCGGGGCACTGAAGAGCTGCTCGGAGTGATATGCAAAAGCTCTTCGATGCGCTATTATTCGACCAAGTTATCATGCGCCCTTGTGGTGACATTGGGAGATGAAATTCTTTTGCGGCATATGGTGTCATGAAGGTGAAAATATTTAATGTTTTTGAATCAGGGGATGAGTACGTTATTTTTAATAAAAGGAATCTAGAAAGAGAAAATATTGCAGTTTTGAAAAAAATACATACCTCTAACATCTGGATATACAAAATTGCACCAAAATCTATAGGGTAATGGTTCTCAGTGTTAAAATTTTAGTCGATGTAATTGCACCCTTGGCTTTGCAAGTTGTTGGACTAAAATGCTCTCACCCCCACAAGTTTGTGTACCGCCGATCAAGTGCAATTACCTAATTGTTAATTGAACACCCAATTAAAACTTTATGCCGTAAAAGTGAACTCTAGAACAAGTGTTTTTTTGGGGTAAATGGGATTGTATTTAATCAAATAATAGTGTTGTTACAATCCCGAAGGATACGACCCAGCAAGGGATCTGGAGCAGACCCTAACCAAACATCAGTTCTATCTTCCAACATACCAAACCTAGCTAACTCATGACTAGCACAATTCTGCTCCCTAGGAATTTTAGTTATAGATACAATGCGATCTAGCAAAAAAACTGGCGAAGGTCCTCCATTAGATGACCAAAGCAAGATCTATCAGCATTAGTACTTTTCACCATTATTGACACCAACTCCAAGCAATTCATCTCCACTAGGATGTTTACCTGACTAAGATCAAGCGCCAGCTTGACACCCTCCATGTAACCTGAATTCCGAATCAAGAGCTGACGAGCAGAAGCGTAAAGATCTGTATGCCGCAAAAATAATAGTGCCATCGCTACGCCTCAGGATCATGGCGGTACTGGCCCGTCTTGATTGAGCCAAGAAGGCCCCATCTATATTTCGCTTCAGCGTAGAACAAGTGTTGGGGGTTAAACTAAAGTTATCTCGTAACGAAATAATTATATTGGAATTGTAGAATCAAAATTTATTCATTTCTAGTAAAATAGAGTTCTATCTTCTCTGCTAATTGAAAAAGAAAACACCGTCCACAAATTTCAGGATGGCCTCACCATCAGCCAAAATATCATGCTCATCTTCCCCATCCTCTGGACAAGCATTCAAATCCAAAGGGAGACGAGGACGTGGTCTCACTTCCTTCCCCGTGGCGTCTCCTTCTTCCTCGAGTCGTGGCTTCACCCGAGGGGATGAAACCACATACCTCCAGTTTAACACGTCAGAGCACAGCACCACGATGGCATCATCCAGACGGACGACGTCGCCATTGTGTCCCCTGACCGTCCCTTCCATGATGACGTCCTTGATGCGCATCTCCGAGTCGCGATCCAGCCGGTCGACGCCGTCGATAAATATAACGCGATGAGGGTTCTCGACGATCGTTTCGAACAGCCTCGCTCCGGCATAGGCTCCATCGCCGTCGTCCGGTGATCTCCGCCTCTTGGAGGTGAGGTTGCCGCTGCGTGTGGGTTCGTCAGAGTTACCGGGCTGCAGGACGGTGAAATCGGTGTGGGAGCCGAACACCAGCCTTGCGAGCTCCCGAGCAACCGCCATCTTGCCGCCGGAGTCCCTTCCTTGGAAGAGCAGCCAGGTGGTCGTCCTCGATAACGGGCTAGACGGCGGGATCCGCGCTCTCCTCCTCGCCATGCCGGATCGGCACAGGAGTACGGTGGTTGATATGCCGAGAACGATGTCACCGTACCCCGGACAGCGCTGCTCGAGCGCGTCACAGAGGATCTTCAGATTATGCGCCGTGAGCTCGGTGAACTTCGGCCCCCGGCGAGCTGCCAGCTGCAGTGTCGACAGATGTTAAGATGAGTTAGACATATAGCCTATATGGGTGTTCATGTTTTATGCATCCACGCATATAGTATACGTACGTCTACTTGAAGCAGACTAGTGGTGTCGTAGCGTGTTGATCTGGTAGAGATTGTCTCTTTGTAGCGGCGGAGCCACGAAGGAAGAATGGCCGTCGTTGCGACTACCTTGCTGCCGTCAAAGAAGACCGGAGACACTGGTACTGATTTTGCCTGGCTAGCTTGAATTTCACTGCAAGAAAACAGGAAAAACATATCTATCCAATTAGTACGCATATCTGTCAGACCTATCACAATGTTTTTCTGTCGTAGTACAACATTTTTCCGTGGTGGTGGTGGTATGTGCTCCCTCCCTTTCAAAATATAAGATGTTTTATCTTTATGAAATGAGTGATACCGGAATTGCCACTTGGAGCTGTACCAATTAGTGTATCTAGACACCTTTTAACATTTGGATTCATTCCAAACCTACATGAACCTACACACTAAAAGGATCTAGATACACTCCTTGCACAAAGCTAAAATATCTTATGTTTAGAAACGGAGGTGTACCATCCAATTTGTTTTTTTCCAATATAAATTCATACTGGTGGTTCCAGTCCGTATGCATGGCTACCATCTCAGGACTTATGGCTTTAACGCACAGGCCTAAAGTCTGCCCCTTTCGTAACCTCTAGATGCATGGTACCGTCCTTGCTCTGTGTAATCAGACTTTGGCCTTAATGAGATCTTTAAATGCCAGTTTAGTTCCCAGCCACCCAACTCACTATATGTGCATCGGACGGCAACGAGCTCAGTGGTGTAGTACCACCATGTGGACTCACTTAATATTCTTTCTTAAGACTGTCCAATTAGAGGTCCTCAAAGTACATCGCCAGTAAAATCCAGAAGATTTTTGTGCTCATCACGTCATTGACCATCAGCACTTAGGATATGTTTGTAGAAAACTAGGAGTATCTTACTAGGGAAAATGGGCAGCATAGATGCTAAAGAGGTAGTATTATGTAAGTAAACTAGTTAGTTTTTATATTTATGAAAAGTGTTTTCCCTCGAGCTCCATTAAAAGAAACCATTAGCTATATATATATAGTTTAGTAAACTAGCTAGTAGGAGCATAAATAACTAGCATATATAGAACTAAAAAAACACAAGCCATAAGGCATCCTTCCTAGATGTTTCCAAAAAATTGCTGGTTAATATTGTTGTCTTCGGATCTCCTGGTAAACTAGACCGAGGAGGAAGAGATTAGAACTGAAGTATGCTTTGAAAAATACGACACAGACTTTGCAGCTTCGGTAGACAACTTCATTTGAGGGACATGCATTTTTATGTTCTCTTTCTTTGCCCTTGGTGTATGATAGTTAGCTAGTTAGCGTTCTGTACAAACTTCTTTTACTTAAGAAACCCCAAAAAACATAAATACATGCAGTAGTTTGGTACTGATTTCTTTTAAAAAGATTTCCGAATAAGCTCTAGCATTTTAAGTATTTATATATGATGCATCAACAAGTTCTAAAGTTCTCCAAGTTGTAGTTGTGATGTGATCTTGTAATGCAAAATTTAAAAAGAGAAGTTTCATTATATGGAATGTAGATGGTGAGTGAGCACGGGTGTGTAAAGCTGGGTGTCGCACATAGAAGGTGCACGGGCATGGAAGCTCTAAAAATCACCTCTCAAATAGCGCGAAACAATGCAAGCTAGATTGCATTCGCCGTGCACGCTAAATAGGCTAGAATCTCATTTCTCCTCTCAAATAGAGACTAATAGATAAAAAATAGCGAGTGCAATGTCTAAGGGAATGTGGTGGTGAACTGAATGAAATCTAGATCCCATTCGAATGCAAGAACCGAGAAGGCGAGATCTATAGAAGTCAATATGGAAATCTCCAATTATAAACCGTTCCTAGCGAGATCATGTGTATCAGACATTTAGATCCCCCAAAAGCACTCTCGTAAGGCTAACGTCAACATGAGACAAAACACCATATAGAGTCAAAGAGAAAGGGAAGGAGTGAAGGACCATACCGAAGTATGTGGACCCAAAATTGTAAGTTCTTCTATGTCATTAAGTTTTAATGTTCATGATGAAGAGTACTTTAGATCACATTTTTTTTAGATCGTGTAACCTTAGATTTTGAGATGTGCAACATCTTTGCTGACCTAAACACATGCAGGAGAGACAAAAAAAAAACACTCTAAGTTTGGCAATGACGTACAACTCGTTCAAGTCAGAAATATCCTAAAAAAAGCAAAACGCCAAACCCCTAGTTTATGGTATAGCTAACCCACGTACACATTCCCCACTCTGAAAGTAGGATACCTTCCGTGATCTGGGACGTGGACGGCCTGGAGAGATGGTTGTCCCCCAGCCCTATCTGCCTTCTCCGACAAGATGACGTTCTCGACGCTGGCTCGGACCACCTGGGAGCTCGAGAAGCCGGCGGCGCGCATGACGCGGTCGACGCTCGGGTCATCGAGGATGGAGAGGACAAGCTGCTCTGGCTCGACCTTACCGTCCTGGCGCCGGTGCGCCTGTGCCCGCTTCAGCGCGGCCGCGAACGCGTTCGACGGCACCGGGTCTACCCGAGCGCCGCCGTTGGCGACGGCGGATGCCATTGCCGGCCTGGCCAACTTGAGCTGGTCGAGCGCGAGGTTAAGGCAGAGCTCCAGCGCGTTGTGCTGGAGCGGGTGGGACTGGGACCTGACGCAGGCGGCGCGGAAGATGCCGGCGGAGGACGGGACGGAGAGCATGGCGCTAGCGATGTGGAGCGGCGTCACCTGCGCGTGCCCACGGCGGCCCGACAGGCTCACCGCCTGCTGCACCACGCCGGCCGCCTCCTCCCCCAGCGCGTGCCCGCCGGCGATCCGCATACTGGATGGTCCTAGCTGCGTACAGGCGGCACTCTGTGCTGTGGTAGGAGCCGCTGCGAGTCGCCCGCTATACTCGTCGAGTGCAGGTAGCTGGAGATTTATGGGCGTGCAGCCGTGCGTGCATGCATGCGCACATTCAGGAGTAAGTGTGTGTGCCCCGCGTGTACGTACGTGTCTCAGTTCGTGATGCAACACCCGTACGTTATCAACGCTGTTGCGCCCTCCTTGATATATGGACCAACCAACAAAATCCATCCATTTTCCGCAAAAAAAAATAAAAAAAAATCCATCCATATATGTACGGCAGATCTGTTGTACTGCAGTGGCCTCCTGGGAGTATAGATCCTCGGTACCCCGCGAATCCTTAATAGCAAGTACAATAAGCCAGAGTCAGCAGGTTATAGGATTTAAAATAGTATATTTGTGTTTAGTTGGATGAGAGAGAAGTGGAGAGAGAAGATAAGTGGGCCTTAGTTAATAGCCAGCTGCAGCACGTGCTCCTACGCACTATGTGAGAGTGTAAAAGTGGGTCATACATTAATAAAGTACTATATTTTTATCTCTATCTACTGTGCATATTGACTATTAGGTTAGCTCTAGATGACATGAACATGGCTTATAGCCATCAGTTGGCTCTACTATTGCCCTTGCTCTAAGTAGGTCACTAAGTAGGTCATGGAGAGTTTAACCCTCTGGGCACAAGATCCATGGACATGCACAAGCACAACGGCGTATGCATGGCAGTGCAGACGAGGTGTAAATGTACTGCGCTATGCTGGTTGGTTGATGGTTCTTGCCACTTGTCTCCTGTCCGTCGTTACGTGGAGATCTAGCATCTTGCAGAGACGTGATCAATACTATATCGACGTCGATCATCGGGAAGGACGGCGCCCCACCCACCCCCATGGACGCAGCCGTGACAGAATGGTGTGCGGTGCAGAAATAAATATACGAGCCCTATTGTACTCACCACCAGTTTAAACCACGGAGTCAAGGACACGATCGAGTAATTACTGCCCAACATACTGCTATTGGAAGCACTCGATGATTATAGGAGCATCTATGTTCCCAATCCCAGAACAAAGCAACATTGTGCCCCAAAGCTATCTCAAACTCCGGACAACAAAGAGTGGAAAAAGCTTCCCGGTTCCCTGTCTCATTTTAAAAAGTTTTTGAAAATTTTACTTTAAAATATGCAACTTTTATGAAGAAAATATAAATTAATATATAGATTTGTCCTACATGATTTTTTTATTATCATCTCCTTAATTAATCCGTGATCCATACACAAAAAAGACAAATATGTGGAGCAAAATAGAGCCACAAATTTATTTGTTTTTTGGATCATCTAAAAATATTCCAAATATATGTATGTGTGTGTTACAAAACTGAATGTTTTTTTGAAACTTTAAATTACCTTTTCGAACTTCTTTAAAAAATTAAGCACTTTGGAGCCAAAGAGGCAAAATGTGGTGCCCCTCCGGTCTATAGCTATGTATATCTCATTACGGAAAAATATGTCGCTGCCGTGCGTGGCCTCTCTACCATGTGCCTACCCACGGAATATAAAAATATGATGTGCGACGTTCTGCAATACACACGGCACAGAAAAGTGGCACGGCAAAACTCCACGCAACACACTATGGAGGAAAAAACAACAGCAAAAGTAAACAAAAACACATGGCATATAAATTCTCAGGGAATAGAAAGACACAAGGGAAAGGAAATGCCATCGAAAACTGACGATGAGGGCCCACAGTCCTGCCTAGTTGACGGCGCCGTCACGATGGCAGGCCTTTGCCGTGTGTCACTGTAAGATACATGACAAACATTATAATTTTTTAACACGCGGGCAAGAATTTTTAATTTCTTTGCGGTATATGTTCAAGCTAGACACACCGTTAAGGACCCTTTTTTTCATTTTTCTTGCCTTCTTTTGCCGTCATTTTCTTTCAACAGACATTTCATCTCTATTATCACCCAGATTTCATTTATGGACACTTGGACACATGTATGATAGGTCCACATTCAAGTTTTCTTGTGATTCTAGCGCTCCGATGGTTTTTCTCCAGCGAAACCTGAGTCTGTGGGCCCCGGCGTCTACCCCTAGCTTTCTCCACAAGAGGTTTCACCAATGTACTTTTTCATTGGTTTAGGCTTGTTTAGGCCACATCTACATGGAAAACCAAGGTTGGGCCCAAGATTCCACCGGTAGCCCTCCGTTTGACCATTAACGGGAGTTTTCTCCTACACTTTCACCACTAATTTGCTAAGTGTTATCGTATGCACATGAACAGTCGGGCACCCGGGAGCTATGAACTGCATATATGGACCTTCCACCATACTTGCACATGTATGATAGTTCCACATGCAAGTTTTCGTGTGATTCCAACAATCCGGCGGTCTTTTTCCAGCGAAACCCTAGTTTGTGGGCCCGAGTGGTCTGCCTCCCTATCTTTCTCTACACGAGGTTCCACATATGTACTTTTTGATTGGTTTAGGTTTTTTAGGTCATATCTACATGGAAGACCAAGGTTGGGCCCAAGATTCCACCGTTAACCCTTTGTTTGACCCATAGCGGGAGTTTCCTCCTACACGTCCACCACTTTGCTAAATGTTATCCCATGCACGTGAACAGTCTCGCACCCGGGAGCTAGGAATTGCATTTATGGACCTTACATCACACTCACACACATGTATGATAGGTCCACATGCAAGTTTTCGTGTGATTCCGGTGCTCCAGTGGTCTTTTTCCAGCGAAACCCTATTCTGTGGACCCTGGCGGTCCACCCCCTATCTTTCTCCACTCGAGGTTCCACCAATATACTTTTTCATTGTATTAGGTTTTTTTACACCACATCTACTTGTAAAACCAAGGGTGGTCCCAAGATTCCACCGTTAGCACTCCATTAGACCCGGTGCAGGAGTTTCCTCCTACATGTTCACCACTTTGCTAAGTCTTATCGCATGCACATGAATAATCTTGCACTCGGGAGCTAGGAATTGCATCTATGGACCTTCCACCACACTTGCACACATCTATGGTAGGTCCACCTGCAAGTTTTCATGTGATTCCAGTGCTCCAATAGTCTTTTTCTAGTGAAACTCTAATCTGTGGGCCTCGGTGGTTTACCCCTAGCTTTCTCCGCATGAGGTTCCACCAATATATTTTTTCATTAGTTTAGGTTTGTTTAGCCCACATCTACATGTAAAACTAAGGTTGGGCCAGAGATTCCACCGGTAGCCCTCCATCTGACCCGTAGTGATAGTTTCCTCCTACACGTCCACCACTTTGCTAAGTGTTATCACATGCACGTGAATAGTCTCGTACCCGAGAGATAGGAATTGCATCTATGGACCTTCCTCCATACTTTCACATGTATGAGAGGTCCACATACAAGTTTTCGTGTGATTCTGGCACTCCGGCTGTCTTTTTTAGCGAAACCCTAATCTGTGGGCCCGACGGTCTGCCTCCCAAGCTCTCTTTGCACGAGGTTCCACCTGAAGGAGATATGCCCTAGAGGCAAATAATAAATAGGTTTTTATTGTCATATCTCAATTAGTTCATAATAGTTTCATACAGTGCTATAACTGTATTAATACGAAACGTTAATACACGTGTGGTATGTAAACAAACCAAGTCTCTAGTTACCTCTAGCGAACTAGTTCATTGGTCAAGAGGATGATCTAGGGTCTCGAGATCATGGGCATTTATGCCAATTGACAATGAGGTCACGTCATTAGTTGAATGATTTGATAGACAAAAAACCCAACCAGTTGTATCTTAATGAGATCTAGTTACAAAGTTCACTATTAATGATAAACTAAGGAAACCTCACAACCTGATCCTTAGACTGTGAGATAATGCAAATCACCGTTCTGGAGGGAGCTTAGATGGTTATCAAGTATCACACCGTGATTAGGTGATCCAAAAGGTGCCACTCAGGTTTCCCAAAGGGGTGTGTAGAGGAGTACATATCAACACCAGGATTTGCCCATCCATGTAACAAACAGATACATTAGTGGCCATCTCGGTGACATTGCATTAACGAAGCTTGCAAGCGTGTGACTGGGTCACGGAATGCAACGACACGGAAATGAGATCGAACGAAGGTATGGAGATACCATAGATCAAATCTCTGGTGAACTAGGTATCGAGTGGCAAAGGCAATGGGAAACGTCTGTTTACGGTTCAAACAACATTATCATCGTGGAATGCACAGGGGTCATTATGCGCATCCCGGTCCCGCTATTCATCATTGATGGAGATCATGTCTGTGCCATGCCCGAGCCGTGGGGAAATACACTTAAGGGTACGATGAGCTAGAGATCCTCTGTAAGTTGGAATCACCATATGAAAGAGAAAAGGAAACCGGAAAAGTTCCGTGAGAGAACCGGAATCGTTCCGGGAAAGTTCCAAAGTCGTTCGGAGGAAATCGAAAGGAAACCAAAAGGTGCTTCGGGTCAAATCATATTTTGTAATATGTATTTACATATTAATTAATTTAATTAATATTAAATATAATATTAAAATCTAATTTTAAGGGGTATTTCACTAATGGACCAAACTTCCTAGGGAAAAAGGGCCCATGAGGGAAAACCGAAGGAGGGAAGGGCCAAGGGCCAAGGGCCAAGGCCTAGCCGCCTCAAGGGGGCCCAACCGGCCAGCCTAGGGTTGTGCGCGGGGTGGGGCCCACCCCTGGTCGGCCGGCGCATGGTGCCCTAAGGGCCCATGCGCCTTCCCCCTCTCTCCCTTGTTTAGTCCCACATGGGAAACCCAAAGGGGAGGACACACCCCCTCCCCCTATATAAAGGGGTGCCCATGGGTGGGAATAAACACACCAATATTTGGAGAAGTCCTTTGGTTGACTTTCTCCTCCCCTCTCTCTCTCGTCTCCATGCGTTGGCACGGTCCCAAGTAAGGACTGTCCGACAAAGAGACACTACACCTGCAGCACGCCGTTGCGCTGCAGGGATTCCAAGCCGGATATCTACTTTCGCACTCCTAGCAGGGATCAAGGAGCCGGAGGTTGTCGTCGTACACCGTATGTGTACGAACCACGAAGGGCCTCACTTGAGGCACCTTGGATGTCGTGAGCCGGAGCTGCTGCACGATGAAGAAGGAGCAAGGGGTGACCTGCGAGGAGCTTCGTGACCTTGAGGTCGGCTACAAGTTCGACTACTTCAACCACATTCCCCTCAGAACGTTAACCACGTATGGTCTTCAAGGGTATGCATTCTTTACGCTCCGGCCGTTACCGCATTACTACATAGATAGATCTTGGGAAGTATTAGGCGGTTCCAATGTAGGAAATATTTTTTTTATGCTGGAGAACCCTTCACCATCAATGTATTTTTTCATTGGTTTGATTGTAACATCCCTAGTTTTATTAAATAGTAAATAGGGTTTGATTGTATTCATGAGCATCATTACTTTTGCTAAGACCAAAAATACGAACAAGAAAATAAAACCCTAAATCCTAGTTTTTCCCTCTATCTTGCAAATGAATTCAAAATGGTTTTGAATTTAGAAAAATCCAAAAAAAGTGGAGCCCAAATGGATTACAAGGGCCCCTGTAGTATTTCCAAATATTTACAAAACCCTTTGGTATTTTAATCCTATTCGAGATAGTTTGAAATTGTTTTGTAATGTGGAAATGAGAAAACAATATGGAAAAAACTCTTTTTCCTCTCTCTCCCTATATTGGAACTCTTCTGGCCTAACCCGGCTTCCTATCCATTTCTTCTCTCCCGCTCGAGCAACAGTAAGCCCCACTGAAGCCCAACAATGTAGCCCAGCCCACCTCCCTATTGTCTTCTTCCTTGGAGCGACAAGCTCCTCTGTGGCAATGCCGACACCATCGATTAGCCAAGGAGATGCCCGCCATTGCTGCTGTCCGGGAGAAGGAGATAAGGATGACGAGACATGGCCCTTTTCCCGGTCCTCTCCTCTCAGTCCCCTCGCTCACTCTCATTCTCCACGCTTAGCCCGAACCCTAGCCCTACAGTCAACGAAGAATTGTCACCCCTACGGCCTTCCCCGACCTCCAAAGAATAAGCTCGCGTCTCCTCCTCGCCGTCCTCTACATCCCCGTCAAAGGAATCAAGCAGGAACTCACCTAGTCGACGCCGGCAACCTCATCTTCCTTGCCTCCGACTGAGCGCCGCCATCGCCATTACCGTTGAGTTTGTTGGCCTCCGCTCCGTCTAAGGCTAGCAACGCATCGAGGGTGAGTCCCTAGTTCACCAGGACCACTCCCTCGCCTTCCTCTCCCATCGGTTTGTCCTCCCGACGCGAGCCATCGCCTATAGCCATGCGAGCTCACCGCTGACCATCTCCGGTGGTCATTGGGAAGCAACGCCACCACTTTCACTACTAGGAAACTAGCTATAGATAGAAATGCTTTTCGCGGAGCATATAAAAGGGCATGCTCCACAGAATTAATTATGTGGCGCATATACACACAAGCGCCACATAAATTTGGCAATTATGTGGTGCACGGAACCCATCTGCGCTATAGAAATGTGTGTTTCTCTGGCACATATTTCCCGTGCGCCACAAAAAGTGATGATTCTATGGCGCATATAGACATATGCGCCACAGAAATTTGATGGGTCCCAGGACCATCTAAGGGGGAGACAATTCTAGGGCGCATATGGCCGTTCTGGATTTTACAGAATCCCCAAATTCGAAAAGAGTAAAAAGTTATGGACGGAAGAAGATTTTTCTTGCAAAAATAAGAAAAGGGAGACAATTCTGTGGCGTTGTTGGGCGGGATTTGAATTTTTAATCCCACCGGAGCCCCTTTTCACCCTCTTTTCTCCTTTTCTCCCTCTCTTTTCTCCGTCTCTCCTCTCTCTTTTCCACTTCTCTCCTCTCCTTTACTCCTCTTCTCCACTTCTCCACTTCTCCACTTCTCCTCTTCTCTCCTTCTCCTCCCCTTCCTCCCCTTCTCCTCCCTCCTCCTCCTCCACCTCTACCACCCCCGTGACCTCCTCCTCCAGCGAACTCCTTCTCCGCCTCCACCTCCGGTGACGCCTCCTCCTCCGATGGACACCTCCTCCTCTAGCCACCACCTCTGGTGCTTCTCTTCTCTCCTTATCCTCCCCTTCTTCCCCTTCTACTCCCTCCTCATCCACCTCCACCACCTCGGTGACCTCCTCCTGTAGCAAACTCCTTCTCCGCCCCCACCTCCGGCAACCCCTTCCTCCACCTCCGGTGGCCACCTACTCCTCCAGCCACCACCATTTCGTGGCCTCCTCCTCCTCCGGCCACCACCTCCAGCAGACTCTTCCTTCGGCGACCTCCTCCTACGGCCACCACCACCTCCGGCCTAGTTCTACATTTGGCCCGCATTTTTTTTGAAATTTGAAAAACAAATCTGTGGCGCATATTGGCAATATGCGCCAAAGAAATTTGAGATCTGGATCGCCTTTTTTTGAAATTTGGAAAAAAATATGTGGCGCATATTGGCAATATGCGCCATAGAAATTACAATTTAGTGGCGAGGTAATAGTGGCGCATCCCATATGAACCATATAATTGCAAAATATGTGCGCCAGTGATAAGCTTTTTCCTAGTAGTGTTTCCTGCTCCCCTCGACCCCTACATCGACGCAACCTCCCGCCGTGCCCCGCACACTCTCCTGTGATCGATCTGTGCTTGACCTGGGACAAATCCGACCAGTGACAGCACACCGACATCACAATGATGTTAGTGCATGGTTAGCATGGTCAAACCGGCCGTGGACCTCTCCCCTGCTGAGGTGGATGCTGAGGTGGCCTGGGGCCCCTCTGTCAGCCACTTTGGCTAGGGTATAGCCCGATGCAAATTGTTTTTCTAGTTCTTTTTAATTTCAAAACGTGTTTTGAATATTGTAAAAATGCTTTTAATTCAATAACTAACTCATATTAAGTCAAAAAAATATGAATAATATATCAAAATGTTCAGAAAAATTAGATCTACCTTTTAGGATCAAAATCTGCATTGTTCAATAATTACAATGTCAAGTTTAATTATAAGAACAAATGAACGCTCGTAGGTGTTTCTAAGGTTTCCTCGTTTTAGGGTTTAGACCCCTCGGACCCTCTTTAAAGTGATCAAGCATGCCTTAGGGTTACATTTTAATTCTATTTGACTTGTCATATCATCATTCTTGATTGAGCATTGCATCGATGCCATGTGTTGATTGTATCTCTCTCTTTCTAGTGTTTAGTTCTTCCTCAGTAGAATACGATATCGATACTGGGATCAACACCATCAAAGATCGACGAACAATACTTGACCACCTATAATCAAGTCAAGCACAAGGCTTCCGAAGATATGATTTTTGGTTATCAACATGCAAAGGCAATCAAAGCCCCACCATTTTATAATCCTATGTTTTCAAAAGAATTTCAATTCTTGCCATGGTGCATAAGATTCTACAGTGGTCTTTTATGGATAGATATAGTATCCTATCTGTTGCATTACTCCCTTTGAGCTTATATTACCTGATCCACTGCTCCTAGCATAACTAGCTTTGGCTTGTGTGCACTCCTAGAGCTATTTTCTGCATCTTGCTTAACCATGCTTAGGTGTCAGTGCTGGTTCATCCAGATGATGAATCAAATGCAGAGAATATAGTATGACATGATAACAAGGTATACTAATGAGGTGAGATTAGCGATAAAGGTTAAACATGCTAAGGCTTGTATGGTAGGCCATGGTGGGATGTGGTTTTTGTAGTTCCATGCTCGCCACCACTAGGAACCGAGTTCTTGTCTTTGGAACCGAGATGAGCGTACAACCACACGGGGCCTGGAAAACCCCCCGACTAACTAACTTGCCTAGTAGATTCCATGAGTCACCTAGTTCAGGCGTTCCATTTGACATATGCATAGAAAATGTTTTGAAAGATTTGGCGGGTGAAGGTGCATCATAACAGGTAGGTAAGCATGAACCCGGTTGCTTGGGGTCGATAGAGCCCCTGATAAACCAACCTCGCCTCACATCTCTAGGGACCGGCTTCGGGATTTGACCCGTTATAGCGGAACCCTCCTTAGGGCGTGACTCATGGTCTTGGCAAAAGCAAGGTAAAGGTCATGTCTAACCACCCTCTATCGGCCTTCCAATGAAGAGGGCTTATCAAGTGACATTAAGAGAAGATTAGTACATGTGGGTAAAGCTGTACACCCCTGCAGGGTTAAATCTTTTCGAAAATCCATGTTCACGGTTATGAACGCTTGGTGACCGAATTCTAAGATCATAGAGAACTATAACCTAATCGTAAAACTTGGAGGTTTCAACGTGTGCTTACGGATGCTTCCTCATGGGTACAAGGGGTGATCCTAGTTGAGGAGATGATGATGATTTGGTGGATATCAAATATATGATGATCAAAACTTTGGAGATGTCGCTCTCTTATCCCCTTTTAAAATGTTTTGATTAGACAAGCTCCTTATCCCTCTTATTTTATAAACAAAGATGGCTTTATGAAAAATAGTACCACCATCCATTAGTCTTTCAGAGTACACCTGTACTCACCCTTGCTTTGTTGATACTTTTTGTAGCAGAGTAAGTGTTCCCCTAAAGACAAGTTCAGTATGACATTGACACCGACAAGTAGCTTGGGGTTCCTGGTCAGCAGTCTGGAATCTATAGGCGGGGATGTCATCATTATGCTTCAAGCCTATTAGGCCATTTGTTAAGTTTGCTATACTTAATAGAATAAATTTCCTTCCGTTGTTTTATGTTTGTGGCCAGTGACCTCTTCTTGTAATATTGTGATTCTCTCCTCAGTTATGAGCTTGCTGATTCTTCACTGGATATCCTCAATCTCTAGGTTAAGCTTATGTTAGGCTAAGGTATGGGATTTGTTTAACCCTAATCCCGGGGGTGTCAAAGTTTTTTGGTATCAGAGTAGTACTGACAATAGGAAAACCTTGCTACTGGTCGATGTTGAGTCTAGAGCTTGTGAAAACTATTTTAAAGATGAAAAGTATTTGCCAAAACTCTAGTATATATGATTGTTTTGCTCCTCATCTAGTATCGCTCTAACTCTAGGTCATCTTATCTTGTGTTTATTTGGAAAAGTTTTGATATCTCTTATAGTCTTTCAAAGCTTAGATGCCTTTTGGCCATGTCGCTTCTTAGCCAGTTGACCTAGTGTTCAGTTCTCTAGAGTTGTGTGTGTTGTGAATTTCTTGTTCCCATTGCTCTTCTTCAGCTGAGAGATTCCTTTCCATCATGATCTCTCTTTGTTATGGAACCTACAATATAAGGTGCCATAGTGTTCCGTTCTAGGCTTTGTGGTTCCCTTCTGCCTCGTATGCCTTCTTTTTATTTGTTTGGGTACTTCAGAAGTTGTTTCTTCTTTTGGAAGCTACCTCGTGATTACTACCATGTAGTGCATGTTGTATCACTCGAGTAGTAGTTATTTATTTCTCGGGTTTTAACCCTTGGACTTGAACTAAAGGTCCCGGAATGCTTTGGATTCTAGTGTTGTGAATCTTGTACATGAAGCTGACCTTTAACCCAATATCCATTCCATTGACCCCAGTTGCTAATGTTCAAACATTACCTCAGGATGGCTGGTACTACAATTCTGGCCTTCAAGCTTGTGAATATTGTCTCTGTTGAATTTCCACAATTAAAGACTTCCCCTACCACATGCTATGGCAGATGTTCTTTAATCGAACCGAATAGATCACAACAAGAGTACTCCCCATGAATCTTGTATCTATACTCGTGACTCTGCCACAACTTTTCCTTCTATGCATTGGTTTTCGGAAGATTGTTAATCTATGCATCCACATCTCAGGATTATATCATGAGTATGTTCCTTTTCCCTTATTGTTTCTAACATTTTTCTACTAGTTGGTAGCCAGGTAGTAAACGTGCATTGGGTCTTATAATGCAAGATATTGTTCTAGTCCGTCAAGACAAACCATTTTGGGATGTCAGGATAACAAAATTTGGTACCTCATCATATCTAGGACCAAGTCAAAATGTTGTAATCCATAGATCTAGAGGCATTGATTAGTTTCTGTTTGCTCTGCGTTCGATTATCACAACCTTTCACACTAAGAGGTTGTGTTGAGTTTCATAACCCTCTTAATGAAGTGATTATCTTACACATATTTACCCACCCTTCCTCTGAGCTTTCATGCTCGAGAATGATGCATGTGCGTAATAATGTGGCCATTCGAGATTATTAGCAATACTTATTTCTTTGAACTCCAAGGAAGTTTCTGTCATTCTTAGCATGGTTGGTTAACCCTATCATTAAGCGAAGGATGTGTGCTACCAAGTCCATTATCCTGGTGCACTCTCTTCGGTCAAAGAGTTAGGCTTGTGCCTAAGCTCTGAGACTATCTCTTATTGCCTTACCAAGCAAGTTTCCTATCGAACTAAGTGACATATCGATGGTTCGTGATATTCTAGACGTTTTTATAGAAGTATCGCCATATCGCCACATGACCATGTTATCAAGTTCTTGAGAAAGTTAGTTCTCTGACCTGCTTCTTTATCCAAGGATCTATACTGGATACCCTTGAACTAGTTGGTTCAGCTTAAACAACAACTTGCAAAGTTGTAAGGCAAAAGTTCTATCTAACTTAGTTCCTTCTTAAAGGGATGTCTAGTTTCACTCGTGCTGAAGTGGATATGTTATCCCTCCGCCTTTGATTTGATTATCAAACTTAGTTCTAAGGACTATCTTCATGTTGTTACTACTCGTGATGTTTCACTTGAGTACATCCTCATGTCCATTGGCCTAACCAATACTTTTGCCTTATTCATATGGAATATGAGTCCATCTTCTTGGAGTATCTCGATGAGTTTGTTGTTGATCTCATCGACAACATCCTTATATTCTCCATGCTTAAATAGATTCACATGGAACTTTTGGCATTAATGTCAGAAATTTTTGAGAATTGTATTTGAGTCATCTCGAAGTATGTGTTCTAGATGTTAGAAGTGACATTCTCCGATTCACGGGAAATTGTTGAAAGATGTCGCCGTGGATTCACGTAGAGTTACCTATGATTCCCCCAAGGACAAAGTTGAATACCTTTGCAAGAAATTCATGCAGGTACCGTTGTCTCTTGACAAATTGTTAATACGGGTCTAGCAATCTAGCTCGGTATTTTGGAGCTAGACATTGTAGTCCATGTCTTGAGAATCTAGTGACTTTACCTCTACGGTAACTGTTGTGCACTCTCTATTGAGACATGCTGAGTATTAAGTATCATCTCACTTAACCAAATCTGAATCTCAAGTAGATACGATGGTTGGTGTTCCTCAAGGTTTTGACACAAATCTCTTTGTAAACCTGGAAAAACGGATGTAATGGTTAACATAATTATCTAGAAGGCCTATTGCCACATTCTCTTGAATCAGCAATAACAACCACTCCTCATGAGACTTCTATGATTTATTATAGTAGTTGTGCCCACGATTTCCTTTGTATCCATACTCCAACACTTACTTGATGTCTGGTATTCTTAACATCACGAAGAACATTTAAAGTATTGTTGCTAAATGTCTCTCGATCAGTCCTCTAGACCCTTCTACATTGGCAAGCACTCTATCCTGCCAAGTAATTGAAGTCTGAGAATGAAGTTTCTTTTTCTCATGTCATCGGGAATCTTCTTACTTAATCATCTTGGTGGTGTAAAGTGATATCACGATCTTTGGCAAAGATTCTAATAGGACTAGATGAATAAAGAGTTTCCTCTGTTCTATCACAACATGTTCGAAGAGTGACTATGATTTTGGTAATCAGAAATTTCTCTTGTTACATGTTCCTTGTTACTCTTATGAGTCCTCTCCACAAAATATTCCTTTTATCTTGACCTTCTACTGGATGAAAGAGTGACCCTTCTATTTCAAAGGTAGTTCGCCAGCTTGGTTCTCCGTATCCCTAGAAGCTCTACTTAAGCCGTCTAGTAGAGTTTCATATATCAAAGTATGTTGTCACATTCTTTCTGTTGTAAGCTTTCCTCTTTAGAAGTTTACCCTCTTCTATAAGCTCCATGGTCTCAATCTTTATTAAGACTAACTATCTGTCAACTTGAAACCTTCACCTCTTGTTTCCTCCATTTAATTGACGTGTTTCATGTTCGTCATCTCAGAGTTGTTTCTGAACACACCTTTCATGAGTTGACCATGAGATACTCAATGTGTTATTTAGAGTGTTCCCTCTTATCTCTAGAGTAACCATGTTCCTTCTTCCTTCCTACCTTTGGAATCTCGGGGATAGAGCTGCAACACCCCTAGTTTTATTAAATAGTAATTAGGTTTTGATTGCATTCATGAGCATCATTAGTTTTTATAAGACCAAAAATACAAACAATAAAATGAAACGCTAAATCCTAGTTTCCCCTCTTGCAAATGAATTCAAAATGGTTTTGAATTTAGAAAAATCCAAAAAAGTTGTAGCCCAAATGGATTACAAGGGCCCCTGCAGTATTTTCAAATATTTACAAAAACCCTTTGGTATTTTAAACCTACGCAAGACAATTTGAAATTGTTTTGTAAAGTGGAAATGAGAAAAGAATAGGGAAAAACCCTTTTTCCCCTCTCTCCCTGAACTGGAACCCTTCTGGCCCAACCTGGCTTCCTCTCCCTTTATTCTCTCCCGCTCGCGCAGTAGTTAGAAGCTCCATTGAAGCCCAACAACGCAGCCTAATCCACGTCTATGTTGTCTTCTTCCTTGGAGCGGCAAGCTCCTCTGTGGCAATTCCGATGCCATGGATTAGCCAAGGATACGCCCGTCGTCACCGCTGTCCAGGAGAAGGAGATAAGAATGAAGAGATGTGCCCCTTTTTCCTGGTCCTTTGCTCTTAGACCCCTCCCTCACTCTCGTTCTTCCTCTCTTAGCCTGAACCCTAGCCCTGTAGTCAACAATGAATCACCGCCGCTCCGGCCTTCCCCGACCTCCAAAGAATAAGCGCGCATCTCCACCTCGCTGTCCTCTAGCTCCTCGTCAAAGGAATCAAGCAGGAATGGCCCTAGTCGATGCCAATGACCTCATCTTCCTCACCCCCGACTAAGCGTCGTCGTTGCCATTACCCTTGATTTCATCGGCCGCCACTCTGTCAAAGGCTAGCAGAACATCGAGGGTGAGCCTTCGGTTCACCAAGACGACTCCCTCTCCTTCCTCTCCCTATGGTTCGTCCTCCCAACGCGAGCCATTTCTTGCCGCCGTGCAAGCTCACCACCAACCATCTTTGGTGGTCATTAGGAAGTGGCGCCCCCACTTTCCTGCTCCCCTCGACCCCCTGCATCGAATGCAACCACCCGCCAAGCCCCTGATGCGTCCAAAATTGAAGCATTTTTACCTCTTGTTTTTGCATTTCACTGCGCCTACGTGCGCTATTTCGTTCTTGTTTCAACAGGATCCCAAATCATAGAGTCATAGATGAACATATGAATTAGAGCTGTCATATTGTGTAACTATATGATATTTCTAAGTGATAAAAGTCATTTTATGAATTTATCTTCGCACCTAGAAGAATAACAAACAAGAAGGAGGCATCAACACCGATAACGACCACTGGTATGGGCGGAGCCCGCCTGTACCATCCGCCCATACCAGGCACCATCGGGACCACCTCGTCAAATAGTTTCTCCTGGCGAAGACGACAGGGAGATCCGACATACACAACCACCAGAAACCATGAAACACCACATCCGAAAGGGATCTTAAGGAGGAAATTGGCTGGGGCAAAATCCCAGCTGCTTCGTGATGGCCCAAAATATATCGAGCTTGTTCGGGAACCCCAAGAGGAAGGTATGATGAGCACAACAACAAGTTTTCCCTCAGTTATGAAACCAAGGTTATCGAACCAGTAGGAGCAAGGAAACACCTCCAAGGTGTTGTTTCCAACTTGGAATCCTGCACAACACAACCACAGAACTTTGCCCCAACTTACAGTGAGGTTGTCAATCTCACCGGTTTTGCTAGAAACAAAGGATTAAACGTATTTTGTGGAAGAAAGTAAAAGCTTGCAGAAAGTAAACAGAAAACAGTAAACAGTTGTAGATCGATGGTAAAAGAAAGGACCGGGATCCATAGTTCACTAGTGGTGGTTCTCCTTAAGATATATGACATGTTGGGTGAACAAAGTATAACGGGGCAATTGACAAACATCGAGAAAGCATACATGTATATACTAATCATCTTGACTCCTATGAGATTTGATTGGGCATTACAACATTATACATAGACCGTAATCCAATTGCATCTATGACTAATAATCCACCTTCAGGTTATCAATCCGAACCCCCTTCGGTATTAAGTTGCAAACAACAGATAATTGCATAATGCATTGCGTGTAAAGTAAACAATACGATTGTTCTATGAACAAAGGATTGTTGTTTTCTCCCTAGTAGCAACAGCACATCTAGTACCTTAGAGATTTCTGTCACTTCCCCAGATTACTAGAGGCATGAACCCACTATCGAGCATAAATACTCCCTCTTGGAGTTGCAAGCATCTACTCGGACAAGATATCTACTAACAACGGAGAGCATGCAAGATCACAAATAACAAAGACATGATAGAATCAATAATCAATCTAAAATAGCATCTCAATATCCATCGGATCCCTGCAAACACAACATGTATGATTACAAATAGATGATCTTGATCATGAACGGAGCTCACAAGATCTAGACATGGTAGCACAAAGGAGAAGAACCAACCATCTAGCTACTACATGGACCCGTAGTCCAAAGATGAACTACTCACGCATCACACTAGAGGCTTGCATGGTGATAAAGAAGGCCTCTAGGGTGAATTCTCCCCTTCGGCAGAGTGCCGGGAAGAGCTTCATATCCCTCCCGATCTAGGGATGGAGATGACGGCGGCTACAAACTCTTTCATGGAATTTTGATCGGGTACTTAGGGTTTCTGTATTGGAGGCATCTTATAGGTGAAAGGGGAGGCCAAGGGGGTGCCCTAGGCGGCGACACCACCCCCTGGCGTGGGCCAGGCTTGGCCGCGTGGCCAGGTGGTGTGGGTGGCCCCTGACCCCTCTCCGTCTCGTATTATGGCTCTGTGTCCCCCTCGGTGAAATATTGACTTTGGCTTTTGTCCCGTCCAATTCCGAGAATATTCATTTTCTGACTTTCCTGGAACCAAAAACAACATAAAATAGGCAGCTGGAACATAAGAAAGTACTCCAAAGTGTGGACAAAACATAAGAAAGTAGATATAAACCAAGCATGGAACATCAAAAAATATAGATACGTTTGCAACGTATCAACATCCCCAAGCTTAACTCCCGCTCGTCCTCGAGTAGGTAAGTGATAAAAAGAAAGAATAATTTTTGAGGTGACATGCACCATCATAAACTAGATCAAAGTATTTGTAAAACATTGATAGCTGGGATCATGGTACTTCAACATAGCATGAAAGATAAAGTTCTAACAATAATACATAGCAACTATGTTGTAACATGAAAAGGCACAAACAAAAGATTCATGAATAACAATGCTTTGCAATACGTTTGTTTGTTTCACATAAATAAAACATAGCAAAGTAGCATTCAACTTGTCCCTCATAATGTAGCAAATCATAATTGCATAGGACACCTTCAGTGACTAGATACAAATAGTTTAAGAAAAGCAATATCAAAGTTATGCATCAATCAACAAGTCTTGGGAAAATGCACATTAAACTAAGAATGGCCACTATGCTCTCTTAATAGGTGCATAAAGATAGAAGGTGGAGACTCAATATAAAAGTGGAAGAAAGGCCTTCATAGAAGGAAGCAGGGATTCAAGTTTCATAAAGAGCTTCCAAAAATTATGGTACTTATTAGCTTTCAGCTCTCATTGACCCTATCATAAGCATCTTGAAGTGATTAAGGTTAAAATGAACAAACTATGGAGTATATGCTTGACAAATTATAAGTTGGAAATCTCATGTCCCTTGAATACGAGGGCCGCTCCTCATGCTACTCAAGTTTAGTTACCGGTCAGTTCTTGTCATAGTAAGTACATGTGTATCATAGAGAACCGCCAACGGGGTACCCCTTGCCCGATCATACGGAAGAATCCCCATATCAAAATGAAAAGGCAAGGAGACAACGAGCATCTTAGCAATCTTCTTATTTACCATGGGAAAATGGTGCTTTTTTCTCTCTTTCCTCTTTTCTCCTATCTCTTTTTTTCTCTTTTTCTCAATCTCTATCTCTTTTTTTATAAGAAGAATGCTTCATAGATTGCTCATTATGGTTACGTTGCAGGTTTCCACCATGATTAGGCATGGATTAGACCGGCGACCCAGACGTCTCTCTAAAACACATACATAACTCCATGGACTTACAAGCTCCCCTTTCATTTCACACCGACGACATCCATAGACAAAAGAGCATGATATCAACTAGGTACAATGTACAAGTGCAATGTTGAAAGCGTTCCCCATGACAGCATGGTTCTGCTAATCCCCAACATATAAGTGCAAACATATACAACATAGACAACACAATGGTTGAAGTTTATTAGGGCAAGAAAAGAAAAGTGTGCCATCAAGTTCGTGAGAGCTTTAACCACTAGTTTTCTCATAAGAAGTTTAATTCGGAAGGTAGATAAAAACATGAATATACTTGGAATAGCAAATGCTAATAGGTAGGTATGGTGGACTCTTTGGAATAACTTGGTTTTATTTGGAGTTGGATGCATGAGTGGAACTCATACTTGGTTATGGAGGCTAGCAAAAGACTGGGAGTGACCAACTAAGAGAGCAATAATGGCCATAATCATGAAAAGCGACAAAACATCATTAATTAAAGAATAAAGTGATATTACAAGTCGAAAACTAAAGGATCATAAAGGCTATGGTGACTTGGTATAGTCTTAACATGGTGTGAGCATGCGCCAAGTCAACCCAAATAAAGCATCAAAGGAGAATACCACAATATTATGCTTTAATATGCTAAAACAACGCATGATTCATTCAAGGCACATTAAGAAATCTCAATTGTTTATAACATGTCATGCTACAGCAAACATCACTAAGCATAAATCCAAAACTTATCAAGCATGACATGACAAAGCATAGGCCATAGTCAAAAACAAGCTCTTTTTACCACTTAAGCATGAACTTTTCCTACTCTTTTCCAAACCAAACCAAACATTTGAAAACTAATGTATGAAAGAGGGGGTCCAACCAATTATGCAAGCAAACTAAGCAAACCAAGCAAATGAAAAACCAAAAACAAAAAATGAAGACGCTCCAAGAACAACACAACTGTGTATGAAACAATAAAAATGACGTGTTTGGAAGAAACCTGATATTTTTATTGATGAAGAAGGGGATGCCTTGGGTATCCCCGAGCTTTAACGCTTGTACTTCTTGGATATTTCTTGGTGTGACACGTGTGGCATCCCCAAGATTGAGCTTTAGTCTATTCTTCATCTCATTACATCATTCTCTCCATACACCTGAAATTTTTCCTTCATACAAAACTTCACATAATCTTTATTAGGAACAATAGTGTACTCAAGATATATAATAAGTCTTTGGGTTCAGTTTCAACACCAATAAAACTTCCATTAAAAGACAAGATACTTTAGCACTTCCCTTGAAAATCTCAATTCCCCAAAGAGAACCCAAATAGGAACCAACAAGAAGCAAATGCAAATAATGGCAGAAATCTGTCAAAACAGACCAGCAGGTAAAAACCAATTATTTCGAAGACATTCTGTTGCTGAAATCGAAAAGAGTTAAACTAACGAAAGTTAGATAACAACCTGGGGCAGAAGCACAAAAATTCACGCCTCAAAACGACATACAGATATTTTATACAAATTTTTATAGTGAAGCAAAAAAATATGTTTCAGGACAGCAACTTTCCCAAGCATTACTTCTCTCTCATTAGAGGTTACTCTTGGCACAAAAATCAAATAAAAAGGATAAGGAGCGGTTATTACAGAGGTAATAACTTCCAAGACTCATCTAAAACTTTTGGGTTATCTCCCAATAAGTAATTTTCTTTAACGCCTTTAAGTTAGACATAAGAAGCAAGAAAAAGAATCAAGTGTTCTCAAATGAAGAAGCATTAAGATTAATACCAGAAATATCTTCAACAAGGAAAGGTATCTCATCCAAATAAGTTCTAGAGGATCCTCTCTCAATGCTCTTGGGTTTACTACTTTCATCAAACGGGTTTTCAGGAACAACCAATCAAGATTCTTTTCTATGGCTTCATGCATTGCTACAAGTTTGAAAGGTATTGGTATCTTAATTTCCTCCCCATTAGGTTCGGTTTTGTTCATCTTTCCTCATGTAGCAATAACATCTACACATGAGCCTAGCATATTAAAACGATCAAAGACTTTTCTAGCTTCCTTAGAAACATCATAGAATTCTTTAAGCAAGGTTTCCAGAATAAAATCTCTCTTTCTAGGGTCCTCGATTTCTTTAAGTTTAAGAAACATTACTTGCATTAAGGGGTTAAGGTTAACAAACCTAGCTTCCAACATGTGAACTAAAGAAGCTGCAGCAATTTCATAATTTGGAGCAAGTTCTGCAAGGGATCTATCCTCAATATCCTCATGCTTACTAACATGATTAAAGAATTCTTCAATATTATCTTTTCCAATTATAGAGCCACTACCTATTGAAAGGTCTTTCAGGGTGAACTTAGGGATCAACATGGTGAGATAAGAAAGAGGTAGCAACTATAGAAAGACTTAATTTTTTTGTGTTTTTAATAAAGAAAGCAAACTTAGTACAACTAATTTTTTTGTGTTTTTGATAAAGAAACAAGCAAACAAAGCAAAAATGAACTAAGCAAAACAAAAAATAACAAAGAAAAGAGATTGGTTATGAGGGACTCCCCTTGTGAAGATGTCCTTGATTCCCTGGCAACGGCGCTAGAAAAAGTGCTTAATGGCCCAAAATATATCAAGCTCGTTGTGGAACCCCAATAGGAAGGTATGATGAGCACAGCAGCAAGTTTTCCCTCATTTATGAAACCAAGGTTATCGAACCAGTAGGAGAAAGGAAACACATCCAAGGTGTTGTTTCCAACTTGGAATCTTGCACAACACAACCACAGAACTTTGCCCCCAACTTACAGTGAGGTTATCAATCTCACCGATTTTGTTGAAAACAAAGGATTAAACGTATTGTCTGGAAGAAAGTAAAAGCTTGCAGCAAGTAAACAGAAAACAGTAAACAGTTGTAGATTGATGGTAAAAGAAACGACCGGGGTCCATAGTTCACTAGTGGTGGTTCTTGATACGTTGCAAACGTATCCATAATTTTTTATGTTCCATGCTTGGTTTTATTTACTTTCTTATGTTCTGTCCACACTTTGGAGTACTTTCTATACACTTTCTTGGACTAACCTATTAACAAGAGCCATAGTGCCAGCTGCCTGTTTTATGCTGTTTTTGGTTCCAGGAAAGTCAGAAAATGAATATTCTCAGAATTGGATGGGACAAAAGCCAAAGTCAGTTTTTCACCAAAGGGGACATGGAGCCAGAATACAAGACGGAGAGGGGCCAAGGGCGCCACACCACCTGGCCGCGCGACCAAGCTTGGCCCGTGCCAGGGGTGGTATGGCCGCCTCGGGCACCCCCTCGGCCTCTCCTTTCTCCTATAATATGCCTCCGATACAGAAACCCTAAGTACCCGATCAAAAATCCACGAAAGAGTCTGTAGCCGCCGTCATCTCCATCCCTAGATCGGGAGGGATCTGAAGCTCTTCCCGGCACCCTGCCGGAGGGAAGAATTCACCCTAGAGGCCTTCTTCATCACCATGCAAGCCTCCGGTGTGATGCGTGAGTAGTTCATCCTTGGACTACGGGTCCATGTAGTAGCTAGATGGCTGGTTCTTCTCCTTTGTGCTATCATGTTTAGATCTTGTGAGCTCCGTTCATGATCAAGATCATCTATTTGTTATCCTACATGTTATGTTTGCGGGGATCCAATGGATATTGAGATGCTATTTCAGATTGATTATTGATTCTATCATGTCTTTGTTATTTGTGATCTTGCATGCTTTCCGTTTTTAGTAGCTATCTTGGCCAAGTAGATGCTAGCAACTCCAAGAGTTAGTATTTATGCTCGATAGTGGGTTCATGCCTCTAGTAATCTGGGCAAGTGACAGAAATCTCTAAGGTACTAGATGTGTTGTTGCTACTAGGGAGAAAACAACAATCCTTTACATGCAATGCATAATGAAATTATCTGTTGCTTGCAACTTAATACTGGACGGGGTTCGGATGATAACCTGAAGGTGGATTATTAGTCATAGATGTAGTTGGATTACGGTCTATGTATAATGTTGTAATGCCCAATCAAATCTCAAAGGAGTCAAGATGTTTAGTATATGCATGATTGCTTTCTCGATGTTTGTCAATTGCCCCGCTATAATTTGTTCACCCAACATGTAATCTATCTTAAGGAGAGCCACCCCTAGTGAACTATGGACCCTGGTCCTTTCTTTTACCATCAATCCACAACTGTTTACTTCCTGCAAACTATTACTTTCTTCCACACAATACGTTTAATCCTTTGTTTTCAGCAAAATCAGTGAGATTGACAACCTCACTATAAGTTGGGGGCAAAGTTTTGTGGTTGTGTCGTGCAGGTTTCCACGTTGTTGCTAGCGCCGGTAGTGCGCCCTGCCAAAGTCCAGCTAGCAACACCTTGGAGGTGTTTCCTTGCTCCTACTGGATTGATAACCTTGGTTTCATAACTGAGGGAAAACTTACTGCTGTGCTCATCATACCTTCCTCTTGGGGTTCCCTAACGAGCTCGAGATATTTTGGGCCATCAAGGACTTTTTCTGGCGCCATTGCCGAGGAGTCAAGGACATCTTCACAAGGGGAGTCCCTCATAACCAATCTCTTTAATTTGTTATTTTTTGTTTTGCTTAGTTTATTTCTGCTTTGTTTGCTTGTTTCTTTATCAAAAACACAAAAAAATAGTTTTACTAGTTTGCTTTCTTTATTAAAAACACAAAAAATGACTATTCTTGAAAACACTAAGTTGTGTGATTTCACTAGCACCAACAACAATGATTTCATGGGCACACCTATTTCTCCACCAGTTCTTGAAGCTACTTTCTTTGAAATTAAACTGGCTTTACTCAACCTTGTTATGAGAGAACAATTTTCTGGTATTGGTAATGAAGATGCTGCTGCTCATCTAAATAACTTTGTTGAACTTTGTGAGATGCAAAAGCATAGGGATATAGATGGGGATATTATTAAGCTTAAATTGTTTCCTTTCTCTTTGAGAGGAAAAGCTAAAGAATGGTTGAATTCCCTCACTAGGAATAGTATTAATTATTGGACTAAATGCAAAGATGCTTTCATTGGAAAATACTATCCTCCTACTAAGATTATATCTATGAGAAGTGAAATAATGAAGTTTAAACAATCTGATAATGAACATGTTGCTCAAGCTTGGGAAAGAATGAAATCTTTGGTAAAGAATTGTCCCACTCATGGACTGACTGCTTGGATGATTATAGAAACCTTTTAAGAAGGATTGAACTATTTTTCAAGAAATCTATTGGATTCTGCTGCTGGAGGTACCTTTATGACCATTACTTTGGGTGCTGCAACGAAGCTTCTGGATAATATGATGGTTGACTATTCTGAATAGCATACTTGTCGTGGTGGTATCACGACATATGCCTGGTATAGGCTAAAGTTGGGGCCAAATGGACGATGGAGGAATCCGGGGAGGGATGATGAAGTGAAGACCTAATACGGAAGAACTCAGAGAGACACGATATACCCAGGTTCGAGGCTCTCCTAGTGAGATAACACCTCTACTCCTGCATCTAATCTCATATATCTTGCCATGCTTGTGGCTACAATGGTGCTCCTTGAGTTGTACTCTTATGCCTCTCATGGAGAGAGCAGAGGAAGAAGAAACCATGCTCCTAGTGAGCAGAGGGTGAGGAGCCATTCAGGGGCCTCCCATGTCCCTGGTGCTCCTTATAAAGGGGAGCCCAGGGGACAAGGCATGTCATCTAAAGTACTCCTATGAGCTGTTTTGTGGGGCTTGCCTAGTCAGCTTGTCCTTTGTTGAGTCATTGGTCTTATCCCTTCGGCATATTCCTTAGCATCTTTGGAGATGCTTGGCATATTCCCTAGCATCTCCCAAGATGCCCAGCATATTACTTAGCATCTTGGACCAAAGGGGCCAGTCTGAGCCAGGGGCGTCCTAAGACTGGCACCTGACGTAGGCTTGACTTGACTTGGCAACGTGTCGATGTAGAGGTCGCTGGTGGGTCCAGGTATGAGAGAAGTGATGTCCGGAACGAAGTAATTTGGCCCGGGGAAGTGAAATTCGGCCAAGCAGGAAAATAACTCGGCCCGGGGGCGAGATGGGGCCCACCTAGGCGGTGAACAGTGCCCCATCCGGATTATTTTCCTTCCTGCCGGACTATGAGGTAATTTGGCCCAGGTGGGGGGATGAAGCAGGCCCAGTGTGGCGCCCCGCAAAACCACTGCTAGAAAATCGCGTTGTTTTTGTGCATTGCATCATCATGACCGCATGCTCATGTCATCATGCCACATTGCTTTTGAGCATCGTCATCATCGTGCATTTGTTTGTCCGAAACTATTTTCGAAAAACATATTTGGTTTTCTAAATACCTCGCCTTTATTTCAAAATCCAAAACCGGGTCTCCGGATTATTTTATTTCGTCTACCAATGGATTTCGAAAGCCCCGTTTTAAATACTAAATTTTTTTTTTTTAGGGGCAGAGTCCGGCCGATCCGGCCAGGCCACCCCAAAGACAAAAACCTAGCTATCTAAACCTTTTCCTACCTAGTCCTATTCTACCCAGCCCCCTCCACCTCACCCCGTCCAATCGGCACTCGCCACCTCAGCTTATCTCCCTTCATCCACCAACCACCATCCGCCACCTCGCCCCCTGGCTAGCCCCACCTGCCACCTCCCCACCAATCTCCACCGCACACACGCCACACATGCACTCACACACCGCTCCCCACCTGCCTCCACTCTTTTTCCGCCGAATCCCTGCCCCACCCCACCTGACAGCCCCTGGCCCCGTCCCCGCCCCTCACCCCTGCTGAACTGGACTGGACCTCGCCCCACCCTGTGGACACAAGCGACTTTCCCACTGGCACGCTTTCCCAACGCGCCCGACCAACCGACCCCCCACGCCCCGCTGCACGCCTCACGCCACCACGCGTCCCACCCCGCGTCTCCCTCTCCCTCACGCAAACCCGCTGCCGCCTTCCCCTCGAGCTTCACCGCCGCCTCCCTCGCTCCCTCCCCCGGCGCCCTTCCCCGTCGCCTCTTCCCCGGAGCCCGGCCCTGCGCGGCCCCATCGCCACCTCCCCTGGCGTCTCTCCCTCCCGCCCACCTCTGGCCAGCCTCCCTCCTCTGCTTACCAAGGTCGCCGCCGCCCGCCGCCCAGCCGTCTTCCTCCTCCACCATCTCCGGCCGCCTCCTCGTCGCCCTGCAAGCCGCCTTCTCCCCTGCGCCGGCTGCCTCTCCTCCAGGTCCGCGCCGCCGTCGTGCAGGTCCCCGACCTCGAGCCCCTGCTCCGAGGCCGGCCCCGCACCACCGACCCGTCCACAAGCAGCGGCCCTGCCGCCGACCAAACCCCCGGACGCGGCCCCCTCCCAGCACCGCATCCACCTCGTCTCTGCTTCCCGGTCTCCCCAACCGCCACCATGGCCGCCTCCAGGAGCCTCACGTCGGCCTCCATCGGATCCCCTCCACCCCGTCGTGTGTCCCCGGCCGCCGCCTTCCCCTCTCCGGTGCCCCTGCAGCGCCCCGTCTGCGAGCCTCCTCGGCCGCGGCCCCGCCGTCCGCCCCTGCGTCCTCCTCTGGCCCCGCGGTCTTCCCCCTCCTCGCCGCGGCAGGCCCAGGCCCCGACGCAGCCGTCCCCGCGTCGTCTCGCCGTCCTCGCGTTGTGCGCACGCAGAGCCCCTGGAAGCCGATGTATGCCTCGGTTGCTGTGGTGGTACCCGTATCTGTGTTTTCGTGTGCAGTTCTTTTGCTCTACGCGACCAGATGTTGACCATGTGGCTGTTGTTTTGGAGCATGAACATCGCTCGATGACCCGTCCCGGCCCAGACCAAGTTCCTACGCAAAGATCTTCCGAGAAGCATGTACCATGTGCCGATGCGGACTCAAGTTCTCCATGGAACCGAAGATCGCCAACCAGACGGTCGTTAACATAAATGCCAAGGCCTCCGTCGTGAAACAACAATGCCTTCAGGGGGGAACCGACAAGAACTTCGTCTATTGCAATGTCCCGTGGAACACCAAGACCTCCCTGGAGACCGAAGACCTAACCCCGGCGCGTCAAGCTCTCCTTCCCGGACGCCAAGGTCATCGACATGGATACGCCAAGTACTTCCTCGAGGACGCCAAGCACCTCACCCTAGGAGCCAAGACTGACTTGATGGCGTGGGCCCGACAAGATCATCTCAACGTCAAGACCGACAATGACCAGAGCGATTCCGATGCGCCCCCGACGCCAAGTCCTTCGACAACCTCCGAAGACCGATCTCGATGAACCGCTCTCCCTACCGACCCTGTCGAACCCCGGACCCCTCGGAGCCCAAGTTCGCCGAACCCTAAATGTGTGACCCCTTTATCCGAGACCCTATTTTTTATAATATTACATTATCAACTGATGCATACTAAATTGTTCATCTCGCATGCATATCATGTGGGTTGGGGGCATTATGCCGATTCATCTCATAATTAAATATGGAGTCTATACACGGGATATCTTTGTCTTATTCCGGACTCCATTTAAATTGACATAGCGAACCGAAGCCATGTTTTGTCTTGCTAATCCAACATTTAAATTGTGGGGTATCTAAACAACATGAACCTTCTAAATAAATGTCGAGACCCCGGTTCCGCTTAACGTGGCCTAATTGCATCGCATCTTTGCCATGTCATACATCATACATGCATCATGCCCGATCTTCTGTCATAGTATTAAATAGTGCATCCGGTGTTTGTGCTAGTGCTTTGCTTCTTCGCGGTTTAGGCCGATGAGTTGATGCGAGTGTCGACCCGATCTTCGGATGAACCTTCGGCAATGCTTTCAGGCGAGCATCTTCCCCTTTCTACCTATCTTACTTTTATAGTATTTATTCCCTCCTGTTGATCTATTGCTATCTGTGTTGCGATGCTCTAGTTTCGTACCCGTGATATCCCTTGGAGCCTCATATTGCCTTGGACACATCCTATTACCTGTTGATTGGTAGATAGTTGGACTTGCGCGTCGTAGTCGCTTGCTCAAGTGCTGCTGTGTGTCGTCAAGAACCACAGTTGTTGGAGTATGGCCGTGTGTTTAATGTTGGAGTTGATCATGGCTTTAATTACTGTTTAATAACTAAAATTGAAGTAGGTAAATGCAGAGGCACCGGTGGGTGATAGACAATATTTGGTTTCGACCGCCACCTTTGGTGTCCCGTAGGACCCCGAGTTCTTGACACCTGTTCCGAGATCGAGCGCGCTAACCACATGTGGGATGTGTGGGCACCCCATCGATTTAGTACCTGATTCCAAGTATTGTACTGGGGGCCACAACTAGTTTGAGGTTTTAATTACTATTCTGTACTTATGCCATGCTTTACTACTTTATTTTAAATTGTGCGAGGTACTGCACACTGTACTGTTTAGGAAAGCAGAGTGTTTTCGCGGTATCGACAAGCCCAGTCTCACTTTCGGGTTCCCAGTCGTTTACAGCCACTAACGCAAACCCTGAGTCCGTCTCGGAGACCGGCCGACTTTGTTGTGGGTAGACTTAGTGGGGTGGCCCCCATGTACTTGCTTTGGGTCTGGGAAACGTCATGACTTAGGCCCCGCCGACATACCGATGGGTGTATGTTAATTGATCCGCAAAAGGGTCAAGGGCGTGTGGATATCTCATGCTAATTGCGTGTGGATACTTTGGTGCACCTAGGTTAAATCTTTTCGAAAAGCCGTGTCCGCGGTTATGGACGACTTGGAGCACAGTTCTCGATCATAGACAACTATAACTAAAGTTTACTGTTATAAATTGACTTGTTTCCGATATGACCAGTAATCAGCTTCACTGCAACAGAATGGCTAAATAAAAGTATCAACCACTGCTGGGTTTTGGGATATCTCATGCTAATTGTATCTGACTAGTAAGTGTTACAACTACAACGGAATGGTTAACTAAAACTGCCCACTGCTCATTATATCAGGATGATTCATGCTATCTATATTTGACTAGTAATTGCCGCAACTATAACGGAATGAATAAAACTGCCAACTGTGTGAGTTCCTCGGTTGACTTCCTCGTTTGGTCTCGAGGGGAAATACCAGGATGGGTATGTTTGGTGGTAGTGTCAGGATGGTTCCGAATAGGTCTTTCTTATCCCTCTCTGATAGCCGACAGTTATCCCGAGTCTCTATAGGTTGTTTAGTGCATGCCGCACTGCCGCTCAGTCCACCATACCTATGTAGGCGAGGACCGCCGAATTCTAGCCTCGCTTGGCATCTTGACCGCTCTCTTTTTTCCTTTGCCCTTTGTCGACCCCCTTTTGTTTAAGCAGGTTTTGAGATCGACGTCGTTAGCAGGGTTACCCTTCCGGCTTGGCCTGGGCAGGGTTATGGACGCCATTGGTTATTCTTCAGGGCTCTTAGCCCCATTTGCATCTTGTCCGTAGTCGGACGCCCTCTCATTTCAAGGTGATTTGGATCTTTGTATATTATATCTGTATTCTTGACTCATTGAGTCGCTGTTGTATATAAATCTGTTCTGTGGGTCCCATCGAGGACTGTTGTGTAATGTTATTACTTCGTTTTCCACCCGCACGAAAGTGCCTGGTGGGTGTCCTTGAATCGTTTCTATGCGGGTTTTGGCGGGAAGCGCTAAAACTTACATAGGGCCGATTCTGAGGGTGTTACACCCAGCCGGGGTGGAAGTTGATCCAGCCTAGGCGGCCTAGCCGGGGTAGAAGTTTATCCGGCCTAGGGCGGCCCAGCCGGGGTAGAAGTTGATCCGGCCTGGGGCGGCCCAGCCGGGGTCTTCTTCCCTCGGCCCAAGGGACGCGGTCCGGAGCAGCCCTCCTGGCGGGATCCGGCGGAGGTAGGAGGTGGCCCGGGGTGGGCCGAGGTGTCCACTGAGTCGGCCCACCCGGGGTGTCTACGGTGAAGTGCGGAAGCGGGCAGGCGTTGAGGCGTGGCCCCGCGGTGGGCCGGACTGCTCCTTACCGGCCCACCCGGGGGACGAGGCGGGCGAAGCGGCACGAGCGTGCTAGCGATGTGCTGGAGGACGAGGCGGGAAGCTCGACGATGAGGTTGGCGGGAAGCTGGCGTCAGGGAGGATGGTACCAGTGGGCCGGGTCACTTTGCTGGTGAGGTAGAGAGGATCCGGCCCAGCCGGACTAAGGTGCAACTCGGCTCAGGCCAGTTCATGCTGGTCCAAAAGGGGTATAGTCTGCCTGGAATTGCTTTCACTAGGCCGGGTTACTCATAACTCGGCCCATATCCCTTTTTATTCCTCTTTTCTTTTATCTCTTATCTTCCTTTCTTATTTTAAGCGTCTTCTCTCTTCATATGCACCTCATAGAAGTTATCCCATACATTATAGAGGTCTCATTACTCATCAACTCTGGGGTATCTAGGGTTACACCCCCAACATTAGTCCCCGAGGCTATGTGGGATTTGCAGAATCGTGCATAGGCTTCAAAATAAAATATCTCCAGAGTTGTTGTCGACATACAGTCCTTTTTCAATATATCCTTGGTAGGAGTTGAACCAAATCGACATATAGCCCTCATGGGCATCCATCATATGACCCCCTTTGGGTTAGTTTGTGGCTTCTGGCTTGATTCTGCTCTGGCCTTAACCCTTTTGGGTAAGTCATTTGGCTTCTGGCCTGATTCGGCTCTGGCATTAAGCTTTTCTGGTAAGTCTTTTGGCTTCTGGCCTGATTCGGCTCTGGCCTTAACCCTTTTGGGTAACCCTTTTGGCTTCTAGACTGGTTCGGCTCTGGCCTTAACCCTTTCGGGTAAGTCTTTTGGCTTCTGGCCTGATTTGGCACTGGCCTTAACCCTTTTGGGTAAGTCTTTTGGCTTCTGGCCTGATTCGGCTCTGGCCTTAGCCCTTTTGGGTAAGTCATTTGGCTTCTGGCCTGATTCGGCTCCGGCCTTAACCCTTTTGGGTAAGTCTTTTGGCTTCTGGCCTGATTCGGCTCTGGCCTTAACCCTTTTGGGTAAGTCATTTGGCTTGTGGCCTGATTCGGCTCTGGCCTTAACCCTTTTGGGCAAGTCATTTGGCTTCTAGCCTGATTCGGCTCTGGCCTTAACCCTTTTGGGCAAGTCTTTTGCCTTCTGGCCTGATTCGGCTTTGGCCTTAACCCTTTTGGGTAAGTCTTTTGGCTTCTGGCCTGATTCGGCTCTGGCCTTAACCCTTTTGGGTAAGTCTTTTGGCTTCTGGCCTAATTCGGCTCTGGCCTTAACCCTTTTGGGTAAGTCTTTGGGCTTCTGGCCTGATTCGGCTCTGGCCTTAACCCTTTTGGGCAAGTCATTTGGCTTCTGGCCTGATTCGGCTCTGGCCTTAACCCTTTTGGGTAAGTATTTTGGCTTCTGGCCTGATTCGGCTCTGGCCTTAACCCTTTTGGGTAAGTCATTTGGCTGCCTCACCCTGCCTTAACCCTTTTGGGCAAGTCATTTGGCTTCTAGCCTGATTCGTCTCTGGCCTTAACCCTTTTGGGCAAGTCTTTTGGCTTCTGGCCTGATTCGGCTCTGGCCTTAACCCTTTTGGGTAAGTCTTTGGGCTTTTGGCCTGATTCGGCTCTGGCCTTAACCCTTTTGGGTAAGTCATTTGGCTTCTGGCCTGATTCGGCTCTGGCCTTAACCCTTTTGGGTAAGTCTTTTGGCGTATGGCCTGATTTGGCTCTGGCCTTAACCCTTTTGGGTAAGTCATTTGGCTTCTGGCCTGATTCGGCTCTGGCCTTGTGAATTGTTATCCGAGTTATCTCATCCGAGTTATACTTGTTGAGTTATACGACTCAAAATTGACATGAGCCTCTGTTTAGAGTTACTTGACTCAGAATCCGAGTTACTTGACTCAAATCCGAGTTACCTGATGGGAGCTCGAGTTACTTGACTCGAATCTGACATAAGTCTTAGATCCGAGTTATTTGGTTGAGATATGATATGGCCTTACAATTGGCTGACAAACCGCCATAGATTTGGATCCGAGATATTGATCCGAGATATGATTTGGAGTTATGATACGACTTCACGATTTCGTGGCATACTTCCACAGATATGGATCCGAGATATAGATCCGAGATTTGATATGATGAATGATTGATATGCTGGCACATGCCATCCAAGATATGGAACAAACTGATTTGAGGTATAAGATAACCTGGTAAGCTGGGTTAAAATCCGAGTTACCCTGTAACTAGGAAACTGAAGCAAATTTGAATTACCCCTGTAATTAGGCAAACTGAAGTAAAATCCGAGTTACCATGTAACTAGGAAACCTGTAGTTAGGCAAATTGGAGTAAGATCCAAGTTACCATGTAACTAGGAAAACCGAGGTAAAATCCGAGTTACCATGTAACCTGGAAACCTGTAATTTAGGCAAATTGAAGTAAAATCCGGGTTATCAGGTAACCTGGCATGGTGATGCACACACCAATCCGAGTTACGGATGACCTGGTAAGCTGAAAAACAACAATCTGAGTTAAATCTGAGTTACCAGGTAATCCGGCTGACTGAGTCAAATCCGAGTTACAAGGCAACCCGGCAAGATGAAGTATAACTCTAGTTACTATGCAACTTGGTGAGTTGAGTTAAATCCGAGTTATAAATGGCTTGGTGAACTACTTTTTCGCCCAAGGTAGCTTAAAGACACAAAGCAGCAGATTCATACGAGATCATGGCATATCTTAAGTCTTTTCTGAGTTATTGTTCTATGCATGGAGACTCCGAGTCTCCGAGCTACTTTTTCTACCCTTAGATGACTCAAAAGGCATGCATGCTAGTCCCCGGGTTGAGTTATCTCATCCCTGGGGTGAAAAACTAGGTGATAGTCCCCGAGTGACATCCAGGGTATCTCATGTGCATGTTGGTTGAGTTATCTAGTTGAGTCATGCCCAAAGGGTCGGCTACAACTTACTGTACTATTGGTGAAGAGGTTGAGGAAGAGGTTGAGACACCTCAACAAGGGAGGCTCGATTGCCAACTCCCCTGCTCTCTGTACGTTGAGGAAGTGGATGCAGAGACCTTTGATCGATGGTGAGGCAGAGCTTGATGAAGACGTTCCCGTCCGGATGGTAACCCAACCAGCGCCGCTTATCAGCCCCACGATGGGAGCCAACTGTCGTGGTGGCGTCACGGCAGATGCCTGGTATAGGCTAAGGTTGGGGCCGAATGGACGATGGAGGAATCCGGGGAGGGATGATGAAGTGAAGACCTCATACGGAAGAACTCAGAGAGACATGATATACCCAGGTTCGAGGCTCTCCTAGTGAGATAACACCTCTACTCCTGCATCTAATCTCATATATCTTGCCATGCTTGTGGCTACAATGGTGCTCCTTGAGATGTACTCTTATGCCTCTCATGGAGAGAGCAGAGGAAGAAGAAACCATGCTCCTAGTGAGCAGAGGGAGAGGAGCCCTTCAGGGGGCCTCCCATGTAACGTTACCCCTGGTGCTCCTTATAAAGGGGAGCCCAGGGGACAAGGTATGTCATCTAAAGTACTCCTATGAGCTGTTTTGTGGGGTTTGCCTAGTCAGCTTGTCCTTTGTTGAGTCATTGGTATTATCCCTTCGGCATATTCCTTAGCATCTTTGGAGATGCTTGGCATATTCCCTAGCATCTCCCAAGATGCCCAGCATATTCCTTAGCATCTTGGAACAAAGGGGCCAGTCTGAGCCAGGGGTGTCCTAAGACTGGCACCTGCCGTAGGATTGACTTGACTTGGCAGCGTGTCGATGTAGAGGTTGCTGGTGGGTCCAGGTATGAGAGAAGTGATGTCCAGGACGAAGTAAATCGGCCCGGGGAAATGAAATTTGGCCAAGGAGGAAAATAACTCGGCCCGGGGGCGAGATGGGGCCCACCTAGGCGGTGAACAGTGCCCCATCCGGATTATTTTCCTCCCTGCCAGACTATGAGGTAATTCGGCCCAGGTGGGGGGATGAAGCAGGCCCAGCCGGGATGGAAGTTGATCTGGCCTGGGCAGCCCAGCCAAGGTAGAAGTTTGTCCGGCCTAGGGCGGCCCAGCCAGGGTAGAAGTTGATCCGGCATGGGGCGGCCCAGCAGGGGTCTTCTCGCCTCGGCCCAAGGGACGCGATCCGGAGCAGCCCTCCTGGCGGGATCCGACAGAAGTAGGAGGTGGTCCGGGGTGGGCTGAGGTGTCCACCGAGTCGGCCCACCCGTGGTTTCTGCGGGCATGCATTGAGGCATGGCCCCGCGGTGGGCCGGACTGCTCCTTACCGGCCCACCCGAGGGACGAGGCAGGCGAAGCGGCACGAGCGTGCTAGCGATGTGCTGGAGTATGAGGCGGGAAGATCGACGATGAGGTTAGCGGGAAGCTGGCATCGGGGAGGATGGTACCAGTGGGCCGGGTCACTTTGCTGGTGAGGTAGAGAGGATCAGGCCCAACCGGACTAAGGTGCAACTCGGCTCAGGCCAGTTCATGCTGGTCCAAAAGGGGTATAGTCCGTCTGGAATTGCTTTCACTAGGCCGAGTTACTCATAACTCGGCCCATATCCCTTTTTATTCCTCTTTTCTTTTATCTCTTATCTTCCTTTCTTATTTTAAGCGTCTTCTCTCTTCATATGCACCTCATAGAAGTTATCCCATACATTATAGAGGTCTCATTACTCATCAACTCTGGGGTATCTGGGGTTACACCCCCAACAATACTGAAAGAGCTCCACAAGGTAAGAAGGTAAACTCTGTTGAGGAAACCTCCTCCTTGAGTGATAAAATTGATGTTATTATGTCTATGCTTGTTAATGGGAAGGTTCATATTGATCCAAATCATGTTCCCTTAGCCTCTTTGGTTGCTCAAGAAGAGCAAGTTGATGTGAACTTTATAAGAAATAACAATTTTAGCAATAATGCCTACAGGAATAATTTCGGTAACAACAATTATAGGCCATATCCTCCCAACAATGGTAATGCTTATGGAAATTCCTACAACAATAATAGGAGTGCTCCCTCTGAACTTGAAGTTATGCTTAAAGACTTTATTAGTAAACAAACTGCTTTCAATAAAAATATTGAGGAAAAACTCTCTAATGCTGAAAGAAATATAACATCATTGGCTGAAGCTCAGTCTTCTTTGAATAAAATGGCTGCTAAACCTGAAACTATTGATAATCCTTTTGCTGCTACTAATACCATACAAGTTAGAATTGATGAAAATGTTAGACTATTAGCTGAATTACATGCTAAGTGGGAAAGAGAAGATGAAATTGCTAGAAACATTAGTGTTTCTACTATCACTACCACTAGTGTTGAGGCTAGTAATAGCTCTACTACTTTAGATGATAATTATGATTTTGATCTTGATGATTGCAATATCTCTGAAGTTATTAAGTTCCTACAAAAGCTTTCTAAAAGTCCTAATGCTAGTGCTATGAATATGACCTTTACAAAACACATTGCCGATGCTCTCATAAAGATTAAAGAAGAAAAGATGAAACATAAAGCTTCTATTCCTATAAAACAAGAAGATGGTTAGGAACCCATCATTAATATGAAAGTGAATGATTTTGATTTTAAAGCTTTATGTGATCTTGATAGTAGTGTTTCTATTATGCCTAGAAGAATTTATGATATGCTTGATTTTGCCACCATTGGAAGATTGCTATTTGAATGTCCCACTTGATGATAATGCTAAAAAGAAACTCATGGGGAGTATTAATGGTGTTCTTATTATGGTTAACAATGCCTATGTCCCCGTTGATTTCTATGTTTTTGATGTTGAATGCAATGCTTCTTATCCTATTACTTTGGGAAGACCTTTTCTTAGAACTGTTGGTGCCATTATTGATATGAAAGAAGGCACCATTAAATATCAACTCCCACTCAAGAAAGGTATAGAACACTTCCCTAAGAAGAGAGATAAGATTTCTTTTGCCTCTCCTATGAAAACAAAATTTGCTCTTAATGCTTCTTCATTTGAGAACACTTGATTCTTTTTCTTGCTTTTTATGCCTAACTTAAAGGCGTTAAAGAAAAGTACTTATTGGGAGAAGCCCCAAAAGTTTTAGATGAGTCTTGGAAGTTATTACTTCAATAATAACCGCTCCTTATCCTTTTTATTTGCTTTTTGTGCCAAGAGTAACCTCTAATGAGAGAGAAGTAATGATTGGGAAAGTTGCTGTCCTGAAACAGATTTCTATGCTTCACCGTAAAAATTCGTGTAAAATCTCTGTACGTCGTTTTGAGGTGTGAATTTTTGTGCTTCTAACCCAGGTTGTTATATAACTATCTTTAGTTCCACACTTTTTGATTTGAGCAACAGAAGGTTTTCGAAAAAATTGGTTTTTACCTGCTGGTCTGTTTTGACAAATTTCTGCCATTATTTGCATTTGCTTCTTGTTGGTTCCTTTTTGAGTTCTTTTGGGGAATTGAGCTTTTTGAGGGAAGTTCTACAGTAGCTTGTGTTTTTATGGAAGTTTTATTGGTGTTGAAACTGAACCTAAAGACTTATTATCTTGAGTGCACTAATGTTGCTAATAAAGATTGTGTGAAGTTTTCACTAGTAGAAAGAGGGCCTTTGGTCCAGCGCCCAAATTCCATTGGTCCCGGTTCGTTTCCATAATCGGGACCAATGCCAGGCACCGGTCCCGGTTCATGCCGCCTGGGCATTGGTCCCGGTTCATCTGTAAGCATTGGTCCCGGTTGGTGGCACGAACCGGGACCAATGCCCCCGCGACGCACACGTGGCGCTCTGCGGGGCATTGGTCCCGGTTCATGCCACGAACCGGGACCAAAAACCCTACGACGGTCAGCAGTCCAGGACAATTAATGTAAATTAATTCGGGGCAGAAATTAATTCAAGGCAGAAATTAATTCGAGGTAGAAATTGAATTGATTAGTATTTTTGAAAAAATCTTTCACGAATTAATCGAGACAAAGCTCTAAATTGAGACATTTTATTATTTGACCACAAATTTTTCCATACAAAGATGCGACTTTACAAATTCCTAGTCGACAACACTTCCGCTGCCCCTGTCCTCCGAGCCGCTGTCCTCCGAGCTGCCGGCTTCCTCGTCGTCGTCGGACGAAATCTCCACGATTTCGGCGTTGTTCGGGAGACGGAGCTCCTCTGCACGCCTAGCGGCGTCGATGGCGGTGTAGATGGTCTGTCCAGGGACGGACCAGAACATCTCCCGCCCTTCTTGGTTGCGGAGATCCGGGTGCACCAGGCGCCCGTCCACGATGCGGTTGCCAAGCTTGGCCTTCCGATCCTTCTTGAACAGCCGGGGCTAGTACTCGCTGGCCGCCGCGTACCGGGGCAACGCCCTCATGCACGCAGGCAGCTGGAGGTGACGCTCCACGATGACAGACTCCATCTCGTATCCGTGGGGGTTGAGGAGCGGAGCCACCAGCACACCCGCCTCGCTGATGCGAAATCCGGTGGGCACGGTCGCGCGTGGCGGCGTGAGGATGCCATAGTACGCAAACATCGCTGCCTCGTAGTGGTTGAGCGTGGGCACCTCCATGACGGCACGGTGGAGATTGGAGAGGGAGGGGAGGCGAGACGATGGCGCGGTGGAGAGGTGATGGCTAAAGGGGTGGGGTGGAGAGGGACTGCAGAGAGGCAGAGGCGATGGCGAAGGGGAGCGCTGTGGCCTCATATTTATACACGGGGACGATGAAGCGATGGTGGGCATTGGTCCCGGTTATTCCTGACGAGACCAAAGTTTTCCGTCTCACGTGGCGTGCCAGCGTGCCCCCACCCAGGTCATTGGTCCCGGGTCATGCCATTAACCGGGACCAATGACCTAGGTGGGGTGCGAGTGGCTGGTCACACAAGACGGGAGGGGCTTTGGTCCCAGTTCGTGGCAATAACCGGGACCAAAAACCCTCCCCTGGCTATATATAAGCCCAACCCTTTGCCCACCAAATTTTGTTGGATTGTGTGTGAGGTGTGGGTGCTAGCCTTTTTTTCTTTGATTGCACACAAGGTGTTCGACGAAATGTCCGAGCCACACTTTAGTTCGCACAACACGGTATCCTCGGCTGAGGTTAGCAACCTTATCTTCTTTATTTGTAACTGATACAAAAATATTGCATCTATCCATGTAGGGTGGTCATTTTACTATTCACGATGTTATTGTAATGGTTAATTATCATGACGCAGATCGATGCACGGATGCGATGGATGTATGGCGACCGACGCCATTCCGATTTTATTGCAGGCCTCCATAAATTTATCGATTTGGTTAAGGCAAACAAAGTGGATAATTTTATGCCTTGTCCCTGCGTCGACTGTCGGAACGTGGCGGAGCACTCTGCCCCGAGAATCCTTCAAAGCCATCTGCTTCGGAGAGGTTTCATGCCCGAATATTATCGTTGGGCCATGCACGGAGAAAGAGGGGTTAGGCTGGACGAAAATGAAGAAGAGGAGGATGATGACAGCTATCTTATGTCCCCTGAAGATACGGTGATACTGCAATGGAAGACAATGAAGAAGAGGGAGGCGGCAATGAAGAAGAACAACGGGCATCGGATGAGCCTGCTGATGGTCTTGGTCGGGTCATTTCTGATGCAAAGCAACAATGTGATACAGAAAGGGAGAAGCTTAAGTTGGAGGCCAGGCAAAAGGATCACAAAAAGTTGTTGTACCCAAATTGCAAAGATGGCAGCACAAAGCTCGGTACCACACTTGAACTGCTAAAATGGAAGGCAGAGACTGGCTTATCTGACAAGGGATTTGAGAAGTTACTAAAAATAATGAAGCCGAAGCTTCCGAAGGATAACGAGCTGCTCGAGACAACGTACGAAGCAAAGAAGACTATCTGCCCTCTAGGATTAGATGTGGAGAAGATACATGCATGCATTAATGACTGCATCCTGTACCGCGGTGAGAAGTACGAGAATATGGATAAATGCCAGGTATGCAATGCATGTCGATACATGATCAGACAAGATGACCCTGGTGATGTTTGATGACCCACAAGTATAGGGGTTGTATCGCAGTATTTTCGATAAGTAAGAGTGTCGAACCCAACGAGGAGCAGAAGGTGCTGGCTAGTGGTATGGATCAGGAATTCTCTGCAAAAACTTAGCAAACGGATTTTTAGGGGTTTTTGATAAAGCAAGTAAACAAAGTACGAGTAAATAAAAGACAGTAGGAATAAATGCAGCAAGTGGCCCAATCCTGTTGTATTTCTATAGATGACCAAACGTTCTCGAGGACACATGGGAAGACTGTCAAGTGCTTTCGCTTCATATAGTCCATTAATCTTCTTTAGCTTGCTTAGTGTTGTGTGGGTGAACCTGTGCTAATGTACCGCCCCATCCAAGACTAATACATACTTGTGATTATACCCCTTGCAAACATTCGTAAGTACAAGAAAGTAATTAAGGTAGAAACCTAACCACAGCTTTAAACTCTAAGACCCTTACGTCCCTTGTGCAATGGTTTCCTAACGGGGGTTCTGGTTTCTGTCACTCCGGCAACCCCTACGATTAGTAGGCAAATACACAATGCATTCCCCTAGGCCCATATAGGTGAAGTGTCATGTAGTCGACGTTCACATGACACCACTAGAAGAAGTACACCACAACTTAAATAACAATCTATTGAATCTTTCTCAATGCAACTCCACTATTAACAACAAGACTTCTCCCATGTCCTCAAGAACAAAATGAACTACTCACAAGACATCATATGGATCATGATCAGAGATGGAATAATGATGTATAACAATCTGAACATAAACAATAATCCAATGGTTCACTCAATAGCATCAACTACAAAGAGTAATCAACACCGGGAAAGTTTCCCCTATGAACTATGCAAGATTCAACTCAATTGTTACAGCAATATGGAGATGGTGATGAGGGTGCTGATGGTGATGATGATGGTGGTGATGATGATGATGATCCCGATGAAGTCCAGCTTGATGGTGGTGTTGACGGCGACGATCTCCCCTCTCCGGAAGGGATTCTCTCGGCAGAAATCTGTCTGCTGGAGAGATCTTTCTCTCTCGGTGTTTTCCGCCCCGCAGAAGCGGCGGAATCTTTCTGTGGTCGCTCCCTCAGTCTTAAGGTTTCGGGAGGTTGATATACGCCAGAGGGGAGATGCTGGAGTGGGCCAGGGCGGCCACACCACTCCCAGGCGTGGCCTAGGCCTGCCCGCACCATGGGGTGGTGTGGGCCCCCTGTGGCCCACCTCCACTCCATCTTCTGGCATCCTGAGTCTTCTGGAAAAATAGGATTTTTCCGTATATTTTCCCGGATTTTCTGATCTTCGCGAATTTTGCCTCCAAACAACACCTTTTTCATCTGAATCCTGACTACAGCGGTCCATGCTCCAAAAGTCATCAACCATGCAAAAATAGAAGAAATAACATAAGTATAACCAATAAATACAAAATATATCAATGAATAATAATACATAGAATAGTGATGCAAAATGGACGTATCAACGTTGAGGGCGATGACGAGCCCTCCAGGAAGAGGGTTCCTGCTAAGGTTATGTGGTATGCTCCTATAATACCACGGTTGAAACGTCTGTTCAGAAATAACGAGCATGCCAGGTTGTTGCGATGGCACAAAGAAGAGCGTAAGAAAGACGAGAAACTGAGACACCCCGCCGATGGGTTGCAGTGGAGAAACATCAAGAGAAAGTACTCGAACTTTGTAGGTGACGCGAGGAACTTATGGTTTGGTCTAAGTACAGACGGCATGAATCCTTTTGGGGAGCAGAGTTGTAGTCACAACACTTGGCCAATGACTCTATGCATCTACAACCTTCCTCCTTGGTTGTGCATGAAGCGGAAGTTCATTATGATGCCAGTGCTCATCCAAGGACCGAAGCAACCCAGCAACGACATTGATGTGTACCTAAGTCCATTAGTCGATGAACTTTTGCAGTTGTGGGCAGAACCAGGTGTAAAGGTGTGGGATGAGCACAAACAGGAGCCATTTGACCTACGAGCGTTGTTGTTCGTAACCATCAATGATTGGCCTGCTCTTAGTAACATTTCAGGACAGTCAAACAAGGGATACAATGCATGCACGTACTGTTTAGATAATACTAAAGGTACATATTTGGATAAATGTAAGAAGGTTGTGTACCCGGGGTGTCGTAAATTTCTTCCGACCAATCATCAAGTAAGAAAGAAAGGCAAGAATTTCAACGGTGAGGCAGATTACCTGAAGAAGCCTAAGCTCCCTAAAGGTGCTGATGTATTTGGTATGGTGAAGGACCTAGAAGTAATCTTTGGAAAGGGTCCTAGCGGTCAATCTGTTCCGAAAGACCCCATTACCGGACACACGGCCATGTGGAAAAAGAAATCTATATTTTGGGAGCTTGAGTATTGGAAAGACCTAGGGGTCCGTTCTTCAATCGACGTGATGCACGTGACGAAGAATCTTTGCGTGAACCTGCTAGGCTTCCCGGGCATCTATGGGAAGATACACCAGAAGCACGGGAGGACCAGCAACGTATCAAAGACCCATACAACAAGCATACTGATAAAGGACGTAAATACTTAAGTAGCTACGGTCTTACCAAAGCAGAGAAGGAAATCTTTTTTGAAGTCCTTTACAGTATCAAGGTCCCGGCTGGCTTCTCGTCAAATATAAAGGGAATAATCAATATGGTAGAGAAAAAATTTCAGAACCTGAAGTCTCATGATTGCCACGTGATTATGACACATTTGCTTCCGATTGACATGAGGGGGCTTCTACCGGAAAATGTTCGATTAACCATTGTGAAGCTATGTGCATTACTCAATGCAATATCTCAGAAGGTAATCGATTGAGAAAGTCTGGAAAGGCTACAGAAGGATGTGGTCCAATGTCTTGCCAGTTTTGAGTTGGTGTTCCCCCGTCCTTCTTCAATATTACGACGCATCTCTTAGTTCACCTAGTCGAAGAGATTTATATTCTCGGTCCTATATTTCTGCACAATATGTTCCCCTTCGAGAGGTTCATGGGAGTCTTAAAGAAATATGTTCATAACCGTGCTAGGCCAGAAGGAAGCATCTCCAAGGGCTATGGAACAGAGGAGGTCATTGGGTTCTGTGTAGACTTTCTTCATGACCTTAAGCCGATTGGTGTTCCTGAATCACGGTGTGAGGGGAGACTGAGTGTAAAAGGCATGCTAGGAAAGAAAGAAATGATATTTAGGGACGGACATTCTTTGAATCAAGCACACTACATAGTTCTCCAAAGTTCTACCTTCGTGGCTCCGTATATCGAGGAACACATGAATGTTGTACGCTCCAAGTTCTCGGGGAAGGATGACTACTGGATTAAAGAAAATCACATGGAGACTTTTGGCACTTGGTTGCAATTACATCTCATGAATGACACCACTATTGGAGATCAGCTCTACTTGTTGGCCGCGACACCATCTGCGACTGTCTTAACTTTCCAAGGGTACGAGATAAATGGGAATACATTTTACACGATTGCCCAAGATAAAAAGAGCACTAACCAAAATAGTTGTGTCCGCTTTGATGCAACATGCGAGAATAGGAAAAAGGACACATACTATGGTTACATAGAGGAGATATGGGAACTTGACTATGGACCTACTTTTAAGGTCCCATTGATTCGGTGTAGTTGGGTCAACATGAATGGAGAAGGGGTAAAGGTAGACTAGCTGTACGGAATGACAACAGTGGATCTCAAGAATCTTGGTTACAGAGACGAACCATTCATCCTAGCCAATGATGTGGCTCAGGTTTTTTATCTGAAGGACATGTCCTCTAGACCGAAAAAAAGAAAAAAATAAGGAAACGAATACATCAGACAATGAGCCCAGGCATCACATAGTTCTTTCAGGTAAAAGAAACATCACGGGAGTCGAGGACAAGACAGACATGTCAGCAGATTATGATAAGTCTGATGAAATTCCGCCCTTCACCGTGAAAACTGACCCAAGCATCCCGTTAAGCAAAGAAGATGCTCCATGGTTACGGCCTAAGAAGCGATCATAGGCAAGGGATCGACATACGCGACGAAGGATTCATATCCTAAACCCTAAACCCTATGTAAATCTATGTAATGTATGGAAACTTTATGTGATGTATCGAAACTTTATGTAATGGAGTCTTTCACGGGCTTGCAGGGAAATTTTTCCAAGGCGGAGCTTCCGAAGATGCCGTAGGGCGTGCACCAACGACATCTTCGAGAAGCTCCGCCACGGGAGATTTCTCAACCCTTTCCCCAACAAAGTTAGAGGAGATGGAGTCTTTCACGGGCTTGTAGGGAAATTTTTCCAAGGCGGAGCTTCCGAAGATGCCGTAGGGCGTGTGCTGTGACATCTTGAGAAGCTCCACCACGAGATTTCTCAACCCTTTCCCCAACACTGTTAGAGGAGATGGAGTCTTTCACGGGCTTGCAGGGAAATTTTTCCGAGGCGGAGCTTCCGAAGATGCCGTAGGGCGTGTGCACCACCGACATCTTCGAGAAGCTCCGCCACGGGAGAGTTCTCAACCCTTTCCCCAACACTATTTGAGGAGATGGAGTCTTTCACGGGCTTGCAGTGAAATTTTTCTGAGGCGGAGCTTCCGAAGATGCCGTAGGGCGTGTGCACCAACGACATCTTCGAGAAGCTCCGCCACGGGAGATTTCTCAACCCTTTCCCCAACACTGTTAGAGGAGATGGAGTCTTGCACGGGCTTGCAGGGAAATTTTTCCGAGGCGGAGTTTCTGAAGATGCCGTAGGGCGTGTGCACCAACGACATCTTCGAGAAGCTCCGCCACGGGAGATTTCTCAACCCTTTCCCCAACACTGTTAGAGGAGATGGAGTCTTTCACAGGCTTGCAGGGAAATTTTTCTGAGGCGGAGCTTCCAAAGATGCCGTAGGGCGTGTGCACCAACGACATCTTTGAGAAGCTCCGCCACAGGAGATTTCCGAACCCTCCATCCATTGGGATGAAACTCTCTCTACCTATGTTGGCTTGTTGAGCTGCTTGCCATGGCGTATGGATGGTCCTTTTATAGGCACGATGCCGCTTCTACTTTGTCTTGTTCCTCCGACAGGGCGTCATGCGCTACATGCTTTATCTCATCGAGCAGTGCTTCCACCCACACGTCCTTATCCCGCCGACAGCTTTAGTCTCGGTTGCACCCACCAGCCGGGACTAAAGGTTACCCACACATCCTTATCCCACCGACAACTTTAGTCTCGGTTGCACCCACCAGCCGGGACTAAAGGTTACCCATGTGTCCTTATCCCACCGACAACTTTAGTCTCCGTTGCACCCACCAGCCTGGACTAAAGGTTACCCACGCATCCTTATCCCACTGATAGCTTTAGTCTCGGTTGCACCCACCAGCCGGGACTAAAGGTTACCCACGCGTCCTTATCCCACCAACAACTTTAGTCTTGGTTGGCTTTTTCATGTGTCGAAAGGGAAAACTTCCTCCTGCAACATCGTAAGCCATCCCAAGATGCACATGTGTGCACAATATGGGCACATTATCACAAACTATGCCCTGATTCTAGCCATAACATTGGTGGTTTGACCTAAATGCCATGAAACCTCGAACATGATAGGTCATTTTGTGAAGGATTTTTTATGATGTTTGCAATTTTTCAAGTTCAATATTTTCCTTCAAGTGACACATAATATGACACCGTGAATGTTTCACATTGTTTGGATCATTTTGAATTTCTTATGCCCATTTCAAACTATATTCAAACAGCGGGCATGAAGCTTCTTAGCCCGAGTGAGCCTCATTGAACTTGAAGTGGATCTCTGATGAAATAGCATGTTGTGAACCTATAAATGATTTTTTTAAAATTCACAAGCATTATATCATGTACTTGTAGTTCAAATCTTGGCAACCTCCTACCGATTCAGCAAGAATTTGTCTTTTTCATGAGGGATGGACAGAAAGGTTCCAGATACACCGGTTGGGAAATTGTCCATATAAGGTGGTCTAGTATTTTTGAAAAATGGTTTGATACCAATTCCAAACTTTAATTTGATGGTTGCTTCACAGAACACCTCGATTTCGGCACCTCAAAAATGGAAATTGGCTTTTTGATTAGTTATTTGTTAATGCAATTTTAATTGACAATAGTAAAATTATATAGTTCAAATAAAAATATTTGAAAACACAAAATGGTTTTTGATTAGTTATTTAAATTGAAGCACTTTTCCTGTTGAAAGTTTTTTCAAATTCCAAATTATGCAATAAATATTTGGTAATGCAATTTTAATTGAAAATAGTAAAATTGTAAAGTTCAAATAAAAATATTTGAAAACAGAAAATGGTTTTTGATTAGTTATGTAAATTGAAGCACTTTTCCTGTTGAAAGTTTTTTGAAATTCTAAATTATGTAATAAATATTTGTTAATGCAATTTTAATTGAAAATAGTAAAATTGTATAGTTCAGATAAAAATATTTGAAAACACAAAATGGTTTTTGATTCGTTATTTAAATTGAAGCACTTTTCCTGTTGAAAGTTTTTTCAATTTCCAAATTATGCAATAAATATTTGGTAATGCAATTTTAATTGAAAATAGTAAAATTGTATAGTTCAAATAAAAATATTTGAAAACAGAAAATGGTTTTTGATTAGTTATGTAAATTGAAGCACTTTTCCTGTTGAAAGTTTTTTGAAATTCCAAATAAATAATTATCTTAAATTGAAACATCTTATTAATTAAAGAACAAAACAAATTTGAAAATGGCGGGAAGACCAAAAGGTTTGCCAAAATCTGAAAAACGGGTCAACGATCCCGGTTCGTCCCACCAACCGGGACCGATGATCCTGGATGCGCGCGCTGCCATTAACATGCCTTTGGTCCCGGTTGTTGGCACGATCCGGGACCGTTGATCCTTTGGGCCCGGTTGGTGGGGCGAACCGGGACCAAAGGCCCGCGCACGTGGCAGCACAGCAACACTCCTGCCCCAGACCTTTGGTCCCGGTTGGTGGCACGAACCAGAACCGTTGGTCCTTTGGTCCCGGTTGTTGGGACGACCCAGGACCAATGGTCTGTACAGTTAACAGCCCCGGCCCTTCCTCCTCCAACTCCCCCCAATTCACAGAGCACATCGACGCGCGGCTAAGGAAAATTTGCGGCGGAGCAAAATCACGCCGACAGGCTGCCCAAATCCAGAGCGGCCGCTTCACGCCGTCGATGCCCGGCGCCGCCGCGCCACCACTGTCTGAGGAATCGACCGCGCACGTTGGAAATCGACCCGTATGCTCCGACTCTGGCCGTCACCATTGCCGTTGCTTCCGAGATCCTCCGGCCTCATCGACCCGTCCATCGTCTTCGTGGTGAGCCGCTGGTCCTCTAGGACCTCTCCTTTCTCTCTCTCTCTCTCGCTCTGTTTCCTTCTGTCACCAAGCGCCATTGTCCGCCGTCGTCGGACACCGTCGCAAACGACGCTCCGATGACCAATAAGGGGCGGCGCGACCATCGTTAGCTTCCTCGGAACGCGCTCGTTCAAACCCGACCTTCTGCGCGTTCCAGCAAGCACTCTAGTGCCGCTAACCACCGCCTGCCGACGTGCCCTCCGGCGAGCCCATGTGGTGCCAAGATGGCGCTCATGTGGCCCTGACATGGGCGTCGAGCAAGCTCTGCCAGCGTGGCAGCCCGACATGGCCCTGTCCCCACTAATCAGTCACTGTGGGTAGGCGATGCATCAGTGGGAAAAGGTTCCCCAGCCTTAGGGGACGTCAGCCTTTACCTATGCTGATGCAATAAAAGTTTAATAATTGTTTAAATAATTTCAGAAAAGAGTTTAATCTTATAAATTCAATAAATAATTATTTCTAAGTCAGAAAAATATGTATAATATATCAAAATGTTCAAAAAATGAGATCTACACAATAGACTCATAATCATGCATTGTTCAACAACTTTAAGTTTAATAAGAGAATGAAATCAACCCCTCGTAGGTGATTTCGGGGTCTCTCCTGTACTAGGGTTTGGACCCTTCGGATCCCACTTAAATTGCCAAGCATGCCTTAGGGTTAAAATTTCAACTATGATTAACTTGTCATATCATTATCGATGCCATGTGTTGATTGTTTAACTTGCAGATACTATGGATCCAACACATCAGGAAAACATCCTCCAAGGGATGATCTGTGAAAATGAAGATATCGATATCGATGTCACGAGTGAGTTTCTGAACGATTCCGGTCAGGGAGATGAGTCTCTCAACCGAGGAGATGGCTCCGGTGAGGTAGAAGCCAAAGCCTAGGACAGGGGAGAAGCCGATGAGGAAGAAGGCGACGGCTCCGGCGGAACCTTAAATCTCGCAAACACCGGCGAGGTGTATATATGTATTTTTGTAATTAAAATGCTGCTGTTTATATATATACAAGCATATATTAACACTCTTTCTTCTTTTAGCCCTCCGGATCGAGAACTTCTTCCGTAAGAACGAAACGAGGCCCAACAAAAAAGTTGGATGACACTGTGAGGTATAGGATCAACGTGGTCGGTGTAGATGGCGAACCGCAAGCTCCCGTCGATATCGCAAGAAAATTTGTCAAGCAATGCAGAGTTCTTGTGAGGGACTCATCCCGATCACCGTTTAAGAATGGAATCGGCCAAGCGGCAGTGGAGTCCCGTATGTCGGCGACAACGCCAAACATAAGCTTTTTGACAAGCTCATGACTAATTTCCTCCTGCCGGTACCAGATGTGAATCCAGATGAGGAGGAGAGAGCAAGAATGGAGCTTGTGCAAAGAGTCAAGAAGTTTGCTCTCAGCAAGATGGCCGATGCATTCAAGAACTGGAAGAAGAAACTGTACAATAACTTTGTCAAGGTAGAGAAGACTGCGAATTTCAATGAAGCCGGCTATGCTAAGTTAAGACACAGTGGGAGGATTTTGTGAAGTACAAGACATCGAAGAAAGCTAAGGAAAGGTCTAGAATAAATAGGAGAACGCTGCTAAGAAACTGTACCATCATAACATGGGGCCTGCTGGCTACGCCGGTTGCATGCCTAAGTGGGATGCACTTGAGGTCAATTACATAGCTGCCAGGATCAGACCAGAGCCCACAAAGGATGCAGGACGGTCTTCTATCACAAGAACGCGTGCAAGCAATTCAAGAGGAAATTGTCGGATTCTTGTTAGAACAAGTCATAGATCCGAAAGGAGAATACTATTACCCGCTTCATTTGGAAGGGTGAAGTGTAAAAAAGAAGATGTAAATTAGATCAAATTCATGTGAGAGTATCGTTTGTAATTATAATATGTTTCGACCAAGAAGACGGATGAGACGGTGTATATATTTGTGATCATGCATGATGTGTAATATATATATCATGGTTTCAGTATTGCTGTATATATGTAGTACCATTAAATTGATAAAAAAATCCTGCCGTGGCAGAAAAATAGCCTGAAAATCCTGCCGCGGCACAAAACCTTGCCGCGGCAGAAAAATAGCCCGAAAATCCTGCCGCGGCACAAAACCCTGCCGCAGCATAGAGACCAACGATCCCGGTTCGTGCCAAGGACCGGGACCAATGATCCACCCTGCCCGTCTCTAGCGCTGCCACGTGGAGACCCATTGGTCCCGGTTTGTTCCTTGAACCGGGACCAATGATCCACCCCCCCTCGTCGCTCGCCCGCCCACGTGGATACCCATTGGTCCCGGTTCGTACGCGAATCGGGACTAGCATTAGTCCCGAGTGATTGGTCCCGGTTCGGGAACCGGGACCAATGGCCCTTATGAACCGGGACTAGAGGCCATTTTTCCACCAATGTTTTTAATGAAGGAAAATTTTCAAGTGTATGGAGAGAATGATGTAATGAGATGAAGAATGGACTAAAGTTCAAGTTTGGGGATGCCACCCCGTGTCACCCCAAGAAATATTCAAGAGGTACAAGCATCAAAGCTTGGGGATGACCAAGGCATCCCCTTCTTCATCAATAAAAATCTCAGGTTTCTTCCAAACACTTCATTTTTATTGTTTCATGCACAGTTGTGTTGTTCTTGGAGCGTCTTTATTTTTGTTTTTAGTTTTTTCATTTTCTTAGTTTTCTTAGTTTGCTTGAATAAATTGGTTGGACCCCCTCTTTCATGCATTGTTCTTCAAATAGTTTAGTTTGGATTGGAAAAGAGTAGGAAAAGTTCATGCTTAAGTGGTAAAAGGAGCTTGTTTCTGACTGTGGCCTATGCCTTGTCATGCCGTGCTTGATATTGTTTTGGCTTTATGGATAGTGATCTTTGTTGTAGCATGAAATGTTATAAACAATTGAGATTTCTTAATGTGACTTTGAAGAATCATGCGTTGTTTATCATATTAAAGCATAGTATTGTGGTATTCTCCTTTGATGCTTTATTTGGGTTGACTTGGCACATGCTCACACCATGTTATGACTATCCCAAGTCACCATAGCCTTTATGATCCTTTAGTTTTCGACTTGTAATATCACTTTATGCTTTAATTAATGATGTTTTGTCGCTCTGCATGATTATGGCCACTATTGCTCTCTTGGTTGGTCGCTCCCAGTCTTTTGCTAGCCTCCATCACCAAGTATGAGTTCCACTCATGCATCCAACTCCTAAAACAAAGTTATTCCAAAGAGTCCACCATACCTACCTATTAGCATTTGCTATTCCAAGTATATTCATGTCCTTATCTACCTTCCGAATTAAACTTGTTATGAGAAAACTAGTGATTAAAGCTCTCGCAAACTTGATGGCACACTTTACTTTCTTGCATTTAATAAACTTGAACCATTGCGTCCATATTTGTTGCGTATATGCTTGCGCTTTATAAGTTGAAGTTAGCAGAACCATGTATCACGGGGAACGCTTTCAACATTGCACTTGTACATTGTACCCCGTTGATATCATGTTCTTTTGCCTATGGATCCCGGCAGTGTGAAATAAAAGGGGAACTTGTAAGATCATGGAGTTTGTATTTGTGTAAGAGAAACGCCTGGGCCGCTAGCCTAAGCCATGCCTAATCATGGTGGAAACTTGTAGCATAACCATAATGAGCACTCTATGAAGCATCCTCAATAAAAATCTATGCAAATAGCAAATAAAAAGATCACTGAGATGCTCATTGTCTGCTTGCCTTGTCATTTTGATTATGGGATAGCTCCTATATCATGTGCAAGGGGTACCCCGTTAGCGGTTCTCTATGATACATATGTACTTACAATGACAAGAGCTTACTTGTGACTGGAGTTGAGTAGCATGAGGTTCGGTTTTCGAAAGTAAGGGGCATGAGATTTCAGCTTATAACTTGTCAAGCATATCCTCTTAGTCGTGTCACTTTAACCTTAATCACCTAAAGATGCTTATGATAGGGGCAACGAGAGCTGAAAGCTAATAAGTACCATAATTTTTGGAAGCTCTTTATGAAACTTGAATCCCTACTTCCTTCTATGAAGGCCTTTCTTTTACTTTTATGTTGAGTCTCCACCTTCTATCTTTATGCACCTACTTTGAAAGCATAGTGGCCATTCTTAGTTCTATGTGCGTTGTCCCAAGACTTGTTGATTGATGCATAATTTTGATATTGCTTGTTCTTAAACTATTTGTATCTAGTCACTCTTATGAACTTTGAAGGTTTCCTATGCATTTATGTTTGCTACTCTATGAGGGAGAGGCTGAATGCCACTATGCTATGTTTTCTTTATGTGAAACAAACAAACGTCTTGCAAAGCATTGTTATTCATGAATCTTTTGTTTGTGCCTTTTCATGTTGCAACAATAGTTGCTTTGTCTTATTGTTAGAACTTTGTCTTTCATGTTACGATTGAAGTACTATGATCCCAGCTATCATTGTTTTACAAATACTTTGATCAACTTTATGATGATGCATGTCACCTAAAAAATTATTCTTTCTTTTTATCACTTACCTACCCGAGGACGAGCAGGAGTTAAGCTTGGGGATGTTGATATGTTGCAAACGTATCCATAATTTTTGATGTTCCATGCTTGGTTTTATCTACTTTCTTATGTTTTTTCCACACTTTGGAGTACTTTCTATACACTTTCTTGGACTAACCTATTAACAAGAGCCACAATGCCAGCTGCCTGTTTTCTGCTGTTTTTGGTTCTAGGAAAGTCAGAAAATGAATATTCTCGGAATTGGACGGGATAAAAGCCAAAGTCAGTTTTTCACCGAGGGGGACACGGAGCCAGAATACGAGACAAAGAGGGGCCAGGGGCCACCACACCACCTGGCCGTGTGGCCGAGCCTGGCCTACGCCAGGGGGTGGTCTGGCCGCCTCGGGCACCCCCTCGGCCTCCCCTTTCGCCTATAAGATGCCTCCGATACAGAAACCCTAAGTACCCAATCAAAAATCCACGAAAGAGTTTGTAGCCACCGTCATCTCCATCCCTAGATCGCAAGGGATCTAAAGCTCTTCCCGGCACCTTGCCGGAGGGGAGAATTCACCCTGGAGGCCTTCTTCATCACCATGCAAGCCTCCGGTGTGATGCGTGAGTAGTTCATCCTTGGACTATGGCTCCATGTAGTATCTAGATGGCTGGTTGTTCTCCTTTGTGCTATCATGTTTAGATCTTGTGAGCTTCGTTCATGATCAAGATCATCTATTTGTAATCCTACATGTTGTGTTTGCGGGGATCCGATGGATATTGAGATGCTATTTCAGATTGATTATTGATTCTATCATGTCTTTGTTATTTGTGATCTTGCATGCTTTCCTTTGTTAGTAGCTATCTTGGCCAAGTAGATGCTAGCAACTCCAAGAGGGAGTATTTATGCTCGATAGTGGGTTCATGCCTCTAGTAATCTGGGGAAGTGACAGAAATCTCTAAGGTACTAGATGTGATATTGCTACTAGGGAGAAAACAACAATCCTTGTCGTCGGATTGAGGACAAGTACGCCATGAGGGGGTCCTCGAGGCGTGCGGAAGAGAGGGGTGTGAGACGTATGGTATTCCGAGACGGTGAGCACACAAGTTTACCCAGGTTCGAATCCGCCGGCTTTGGATGGGTCCTACTCCTGCTGGCAATCCAGTAATACGGCAGAGCCGTATGGGTTACAAGGGTTTTGCCTATGCGAGTAGAGATTGTAGACTATTAAGGGGTGCCCTAAAGGCTCTCCCTATGATGGCTTATATAGATATCCGGCCTAGGGTTTACAAGAGAGATCTATCCGGCTACGACTAAGAGTCGGTTACAGAGTACATATTGAACTACAAGTAACATTATGGGCCTAAGTCGGTAAGTATTCTAGGCCTTCCCGTAGCCGAATTGGACTCCATCTTTCTCCTTGACTAGGCCACCCGTGAAGCAAAGCTCTAACCCGAAGTGGGCCACCCTGGTCAGTGAGGAACTGTGAGGATACCTGGAAAGTATATCCCCAACAGCAGCCCCCGGAGGCCTCCAAGATCCAAAGTCGGATTTATCATCGTCTAGCTTGATCTTCGGCTTGCAGAATCTTGAAGGGTTCCTGAAACTTCACAATAAAAAATACGATCTAGGTCTTAAAAATAAGTCGGACCTATCAACATGTTACTCGGGTTTTCCAGCTTGATTTCAAACTAAGCCGGAACTTGGTCTCTAACGCCACCTGACAAAAGGCATGGTCACGTCACATCATTTGACAGGCATTTCGTCAGCACGACCGTTGGTAGGCCCATGGTTCGTGGAACCGAGGCGCCGTTTCAATGCGTGCGCGGATATCGAGGCGACGTAATCATCGCGTGGGGTCCTTCCCAGTTCCTTCCATGACGCCTGGCGGTTACACTATAGCTTTTGCACGAATCTTGGCGCAGTTAGGCGGATATAAGGGGTTAGGATTTTCTCCTTCTCCTTTCACCTGTCCTTTGCCTTTTCCTCTCCTTCCAATCTATCTGCGCGCACAGAGCTCCCCCATTCCTCCCCAAAGAACTCCGAGTGCCGCCCATTCTAGGTCAACTGCTCGCCAGAGAAATGGCCTCATCTTCCTCTTGCGGCTTGGCCGTAGCGGCGGCGGTGGCAGCGATGGAAGCGGTGGCGAAGAAAGAGAGATTTCGCGGGCTCTGGATTCCCTGTGCGCTCAACAACGAGGGTCTCAAGAACGTGGAGAAAGAAGGGCTCCTCTGCGTTGACGACTGGCGGAGCGGCTTCGGGGAAACCGTCCCCAAACCGCGCGATGGCGAGCGGGTCCACTTCAGCACCCACCTCGATAGAGGTTTGTCATTTCCTCCCTCAGAGTTCTTCTCCGAGGTGATTGATCATTACGGAGTTCAACTCCATCATCTTCCTCCCAACTCTCTCTTAGAGATGAGCGCGTATGCTTTGTTGTGTGAGGTATTTCTCGGCATTAGGCCGAGTTTGACTCTATTCCGGTACTATTTTCATGTCCGGAGAAACTCCATTACCGCCGGTGTTCCTTACATCACCGGTACTATTAGTTTTTCTCTTAGACGCGAGCGTGCGTATCCCAAAATTTTAGCTAGAGACTCGGTCAAATAATGGCCAGCCACGTTTTTCTATCATAGGGATATTCCGGCTCCCGGCAAAGCCACTGCTTTGCCGGCTTTCATTGACGGAGCTGCCATGGCCCAACCATCCTGGGATGATGCTGCTCCGGCTCTCACCGAGGATCTGATCCTTGCTAAGAGGCGAATCAAATACTTGATCAAACACAAGGGTCTGAAGGGATCCGACTTGGTCCAGTGCTGGGTTTCACGTCGGATCCAGCCCCTTCACTACCACGGAACTCGACTGATGCATTCCATCATGTCATCCAAGAAAGACTCCCTCCGCATCAGCCCCAAAGCCTACACCACACAGGGCTACATAAGCCAGGTCAAGTGGCTGATTAGGGAGCGGATCGAGAGGAGAATCCCAGAGGTTTCTCTGGATATGCATACGGCGGAAAACCCCGTAGTGTTGGTAAGCTTCCATCAGTACACCTTTTTATATGTTTCAATCTTTGAGTTACACTGCAATGCTGATATGTTTTCTTATTTTCAGCTTGCTGACCTCCCCGAGTCGGAACTTGCTCCGCTCAAAGGATATCCTCCTGAGTTTTCTCAGGAGACAGAGGTGGTCCCATTGCCGGACCTTGCGCTCAAGAAGCGCAAAGCTCCGACAGTGGCTGTTGGCACAAAGGAGGTGCCTGTCGTTAAGAGGTAACTTTCAATCACAACTTCCGCCTTTGTACTTTACTCGAATTTCTTTCCGAGATGTAATGTTTCTGACTTTACTACATTCTCAAAGCAAAACCGCTCATCAAGGGCAAGGGGAAGGGAACTTCTTCGAAGCCCCTGCGACAGACAAAGCTTACCATTGCTTCTCCTGCCGTGGCTCCTCCGACTCCTGCCCCTCAACCTTCCGCAACGCCGGTGATCTCCCCAGATGCCGCAGAAGATCCAGCTCCTTCAATGGAGCCTGCGAACCTTGAGTCGCAAACTGACGTCACAATGGGTGAGTCAGATTTAGATAAGGGTGAACCCTCTTTGGGTAATGATCCCTCGGCAGAAACCTTCACCGAAAACCTTATCAGCAATCCAGGACTTGCCAAGTTTGGCCTGTCCTAGAAATCTGCTGAAGAAATCCAGCGGCTCGCCAGGCAATGCCTGGAGAAAAGAAACTTATCTGCCGAAGAAGAAGCGCAAGAAGCAGAGGATGTCAAGTTCTCCGACCTTCTCGCCCAGGTGCGCCTTCACGACGAGAGGATTAGGACTAGTGAGCTTCCAACAACCCCAGTGATTCCTCTGACTCTCGCCGAGAAGGTTGTCGTTGAAGTGAACGCGAGTTTGGATAAACTCACTCGCGAACAATATGTAAGTCAGAATTCTAGCTCCTGTTTTTCCTTTATTGTATTTTATATCATATCCTCTAGCCCCCAAGCATGAATTAGGATAAACAATCCGGGTTTATGCTTCATTAGGATGCCAAAGAATGAACTAGTTTAGCCCCCAAGGCTCGTGCTGATATTTAGCAAAAATATTAGCCCGAGTCTTAAGTAGCTTTCTGACTTTGGGTATTCTGACTTATAGAAAGTATGTTCCTATAATCAGGATTTATTGAAGAATGTCTACGATAAGCGGAGAGAGATCAAGGCTCTCCAACTTAAAAATACTGAACTTAAAGTTGCCAAGGATGAGGCCGAAGGTAAACATTCGGAGACTCAAACCTTGTCCTTGTATTTTCAATGTCGAATTTGTTCTGGACTGTTGTTCTTTTTGACTTACAGCGCTGGTGAAACAATCCTGCGCCATGATTGAAGAGGCCGAGAACCTCAAGACTTTGGTGGTGGAGAACAAAGAGCTTCGCCAAGAGCTGGACCAGCTCAAGGCAAATCATGAAAAGAGCATTGCTCAAGTCCTTGAGTCCTCCTCCATGGCTATTGAAGAGCGTGATCGCAAGATCGCTGCTCAAGATAAAACAATCTCGGACCTCAAAAATGAGCTTAGCAGAGAGAATGATCTTTCCGATGCGCTCCGGGCTGAACTCCAGAGTCTTCGGGAAGAGAAGACCAAAATCGACGACGTCATTTTCGGTACGTTCCATCTGTCTGAATTTTCCACTTTCTTCGACTTCTATCAATGTCGTACTTTTCTTGACTTGTTTTGTGTATAGGTCCTCTGAACTTGACGGACTCTTCCTCCACCAAGCCCCGTACCCACCGTCTTACCCAAGTCGGTGACTTGCTTCATGACTTCCGCCAATCCCTTGAGGACATCGGCGAAGCTCTCAAGATTCCGGACATGCCTAGCATGTCAGATTTTCAGGTGCGGGACAAGGCAAAGGAGATGCCGCAACTTGTTCAGGATTGGAACATGTCCTACACGCGGACTGCTGCGCAGAACGCTCTCACCATGGTCATGAGCCACCATGGAAACATGGAAATATGGCAAGTGACCAGAGGGTACTACAAAGTAGATGAAGACGGCCAGGAGCAGGACCTTCAAGCCATCATGCACTCCTGCGCCGGATATGGGTGTCACGTGGCTGACCTGACCAGCTACGAGATCCCTTTCTTCACCCGCGTGGATACTCCGCCTCCTCCTCCAGAAGAATCAGCAGGAGTTTCCGACGACGAACGCACCATCTCGGATGCGGACATCTCGGAACGATATAAAGGCGGCGTATCCAGCGAGCCGGCAGCTCCTTCATCTCCTCCTGCATCATAAATTGCCAGAAATATTTGTATTATCCTGAAAAAACATGATGCGTCTGTAAATATGAAGTACTATGATTTTGCTAGTGCTAAGCTTTGGATCTATTCAGCAATTTTTGTCTTTAAATTTTTTGTGTGCCTAAAATGTTTATATAAGCACTTGTATTTTTTCGTCCCTACTTATCATTTATCTGGCTTTCCGCCTCGTCCCTTTCGTGAGCCGGCTAAACCTTCTGCCGGAAACTTTGCCGAGCAACGGAGCTTAATTGCTAAACCAGTTTAAACTCGAAAACAAAGCCGGCTTCCAGTACCAACAATTCACTACTCAGAAAATGCCCGCATCCAACGATCAGACAAATAACCAAAGTAAAGACTAGAATTTTTTTGAGTTATACCCGAGGGTAGCAATTTTAGAATTGGAAATCTAAACCAGAACAAGCATGAGCATAAAGTACTTTCAAGCATTCTGGGATTTTCGACTATGACATGATCATTCGGAAATAAGATGGTAAAAACTTCTCAGGAAAACCTTGAGGCAACCAAAACTTTTATTTCTCACAGAACATGTACATATATATGTTTACAAAGAAGGATAAACTAAGAATAAAAGGGACGTAGCTGAGCAATATTCCACGGTCTGTCTAACTCATCTGGATTTGTATTGCCTCCAGCTCTCTTTCTCTTCTTAGTTGCAGGTCTTTCTTTGACTGGCCTCATGTCAGTTAAGTAGTACGATCCATTATGCAATACTCGACTAACTAAAAAGGGCCCTTCTCATACTGGGGAAAGTTTGTGCTTTCTTTGTTGCACAAGCCGGAGAACCAAATCACCTTTATTGAAGGATCTGTTTCTGACTCTCTGGCTATGATACTTGCGTAACTTCTGCTAATAGGCTGTAGATCTCATTTCAGCAACGACGCGAACTTCTTCGACTAAGTCGAGATCATTTTGTCGAGAAATCTCGGCATCCTCTTCAATATACACGGCCACTCTAGGAGAGGTGTGAATCAAATCACTAGGAAGGACTGCTTCTACACCATAGACCAAGAAGAAAGGTGTGTATCCGGTTGACCTGTTTGGAGTCGTTCGTAAACTCCATATTACAGAGGGTAATTCCTCTGCCCAAGCCCCCACAACATGTCGTAGTGGTGCTTCGAGTCTCGGTTTTAGGCCTTGTAGGATTAAACCATTTGCTCTTTCTACTTGTCCATTAGCCTGTGGATGTGCGACTGACGCAATGTCAAGCCGGATATTTTGCTCGTTGTAGAATTCGGCCAATTCTCCCATAGAGAAGTTACTCCCGTTGTCCGTGATAATACTATGTTGATAACCATACCGGATTATAACATCCTCGACAAATCTTTTGGCTGTTGCTCCATCACAACTAGTGACAAGTTTAGCCTCAATCCATTTGGTGAATTTATCCACCATCACTAAGAGGTGAGTAAATCCACTTGGAGCTCGTTTAAAAGGTCCTACCATATCAAGCCCCCAGACCGCAAAGGGCCATGTTATAGGTATTGTTCGCAACTAATCAGCCGGAACATGAGCTTGTTTGGCGTACTTTTGGTAGCCTTTGCACGTCTTGACTAATCGTTCGGCATCTGCCTGAGCTGTAAACCAGAAAAATCCGTGTCTAAAAGCTTTTGCCACTAAAGATTTGGCTGCAGCGTGGTGACCACACTCGCCTTCGTGGTTTTCCCTTAAGATTTCCACTCCTTCTTCCAGAGATACACAACGCTGAAAAACCCCAGAAACACTCCGCTTATAGAGCTTACCTTTAACAATTGTATAGGCTTTTGCTCGTCGGATAATCTGCCGGCTCAGCACCTCGTCTACGGGTAATTGCCATCTACCAAATAATCGAGGTAGGGTTGATTCCAGCTGGGAATCACAGCCAGAACTGCTATCAAAGGTGAGTCGGTTTTGGTCGGATATTCCTCATCTACTCCCTTTATTGAGGGAACTTTAAGGTGCGCTAAAAAAGCGCCATCCAGAACCTCTTTTCGCGCAGAACCTATCCGAGATAGTGCGTCTGCTTCCTCATTTTCTGCTTGAGGAATATGTTGAACTTCAAATCCTTCGAATGATTTAGATAGATCATCCACGACAGCTTTATATGCTGCCATGTGCTTATTTGCATTACAAATATCCGACACTTGTTGAGCAATAAGATCCGAATCTTCGTAACACATCAAACATCGGATGCCAATATCCTTAGCAATCCAGATTCCATGCAGCAGTGCTTCATACTTGGCAATATTGTTTGTCGCTATGAAGTGGATCTGCAACACGTATAAAAGTTTATCTCCTTGGGGTGACTTGAGCACCACGCCAGCCCCGAGCCCCCGTGACCCTTAGACCCATCGAAGAAGAGGGTCCAATATTCCGATTCAGGGAGGATCATGTTCTCCTTCGTCTCTGTCCAATCAACGACAAAGTCAGCAATGATCTGGGATTTGATTGTTGTCCGAGGTTTATACTCAATCTCAAAAGCTGAAAGCTCTATGCCCCATTTGGCGACGCGTCCTGTGGCGTCACTATTGGTTATTATATCTCTCATGGGAGCTGTGCTCACCATGGTAATCGGATGCTCCTGAAAGTAGTGTCGCAACTTACGAGATGCTAGAAAAACATCATAAGCCAACTTTTGATAATGCGGATACCGCTGTTTTGACTCTGTTAGGACTTCACTGACAAAGTAAGTCGGACGCTGCACCAGGTGCTCCTAATTTTCCTTCGGTCTCTCCACCACCATGACGATACTAACAACCTTATTTGTCGCACCAAGATAAAGCAACATCGGTTCTTGAGGTTTCAGCGCTGCAAGGATAGGAGCAGATGAGAGTACTTTCTTTAGGTCTTGAAGTGCAGCTTCAGCTTCATCAGTCCAAACAAAATCTTTGGTCTTTTTCAGGAGTTTGTATAATGGTGCGGCTCTTTCACCAAGCCGGCTTACAAACCGACTGACTGTAGCAATGCAACCAGTTAGTCTTTGTACGTCCTTCAAGCGAGTTAGCCTGGAAATATTGAGTATAGCCTTGATTTTGTCTCGGTTCACCTCTATGCCTCTCTGAGACACGATGAAACCTAACAATTTTCCGGCTGGTATTCCAAAGAAGCACTTCTTTGGGTTAAGCATGATGTTGTATTTTCGTAGGTTGGCAAATGTTTCCTCCAAGTCAGATATCAGCGTTTCCTTCTTTTTGGACATTACTGCAATATCATCCACGTCCGAGTTGGTCATGGAGGCAACGCTGCATCGTGCGCTGGTACGTAGCTCCTGCCTTCTTCAGCCCAAAGGGCATCGTAACAAAACAGAAGGTTTCGAAGGGGGTTATGAATGAAGTTTTGACTTTGTCAGATTCCTTCATCCGGATTTGGTGATAACCGGAATATGCGTCGAGAAAACAAAGGAGTTCTGAGCCTGCCATAGAATCTATAACTTGATCAATTCTAGGCAGAGCGAACGGATCTTTTGGACAAGCCTTGTTCAAGGCAGTATAATCAACACACATCCTTAAATCAGTGGTGTCCTTTTTAGGGACCATTACAGGATTGGCCGACCACTCAGTGTGGATGACCACTTCTATGAATCCGGCTAACTCGAGTCGTGCTAGTTCCTTAGCTATTGCCTTACGCTTTTCATCGCCAAATCGTCGTAGGGACTGTTTGATGGGTTTAGCTTTCGGGTTTACATTTAGAGAGTGCTCGGCAAGTTCCCTAGGCACTTCGGTCATGTCAGATGGCTGCCATGTGAAGATATCTTGATTTGCTTGGAGGAACTTGACGAGCACGCTTTCCTATGCGCTACCTAGGCCTACGCCTATCTGGGTCACCTTGGAGGGGTCATCATCCTTTAACGGTGTCTTCTTCGTATCTTCTGATGCCTTGAACTCCGGATTTGGCTTTGTCACATCCTTCTTCGTTGCGGGCATCTTGGACGGATCTATGCTCTTCTTGATCTCCTGGTACTCATGGGCGTGCAGCACGGCTTCAGCAAAGGCAGCATTTCCATCCTTGCACTCTCGCGCTTTCTTCGGGTCTCCCCTGATGGTGATCACGCCGTTGGGACCTGGAATTTTCATCATATTGTAAATGTAACACGAACGAGACATAAAAGCCTAGTAAGCCGGACGTCCGAATATAGCGTGGTACGCGCTCTTGAACAGGACCACTTCGAAGGAAAGTGCCTCCGTCCGATAGTTCTTTGGAGTTCCAAAGGTAACATCCAAAGTGATTGACGGTTACGGTTTCTCCAAGTGCCTCCGTTCTATAGTCTTCCTGGGACAACTCCGTGAAAGATCACAGAGCTATGGTTCAGCTGTGTTTCCGAGATCTTCATCCGGCGTAGCGTTTCGACATAGAGAATATTGATACTGCTACCACCGTCCATGAGGGTCTTGGAGAAACCGTAACCGTCAATTAGTGGATTGACGATTAGCGCGTTTTTTCCTTGCTTGTGTAACTTAGGCGGATGATCATCGCGGTCAAATGTGATTACCACTTCCGACCAGTCCAAATACTGGGGGACAGCCAGAACTGTTGCATTGAGCTCGTGTAGAACTGCTTTCTTGAACTTTGCTGGTTGAGATCCAAGGAAAGTGACATAAGTGTCCTTCTTGGTTGGAAAAGTTTTCTTTCCTTCCGACTTGGGATTTGAAGCATCAGCTTCCTCCATGTCGGAATCTTCCTTGGTCTCTTTTTCTTTTTAGGGATTCTTCTTTCCCTTCTTCCGCTTAGCTTTGTAGCCCGTGGTGTCATCTCTTTTGATGTCGTCATTGAAACGACATTCGGCGTTGGTGTGGGATGAGCCCCCATTGGCATCTAGGTGATGCACACATGGGTTATTGGCAATGTCGGCCCAAGAGTAGGTTTTGCCTGGTTGCTGGTCCCCTCTACCCTGGATTCTTGAAGTTCAACACCCACGCCCGCGGCCTCCGCCGCGTCCTCCTCGCCCTCCAAACCCGAAAGTAGCAGTGACCACTGCCGTTTCCGCGTTGGGTTTTTCCTCCGAGGTATTTTTGCGCTTCTGAGCATGTTGCTTTGGTTGTTTTGCCGACTGATGCATAGCTAGGGCATTGAGCAATCCCTCTGCATCGTCGTCAGCATATGCATACTTGCTCGCTGTTTCTATCATCTCTCCCAAATTAGTGACCTTGTCACACTTCAAGCGATGGCGCAGTAGACCAATTGGAAGACCTGCAATGAAAGCTTCAATCGCAGTTTGATCATTCACTCCATCACAGGAGTTATTGGTGTCGATCCATCATCCGAGGTAGTCCCGACAAGTTTCTCCGGCTTTCTGGGTGCAACGATGTAGGTCTCTGACCGTACAGGGCCTCTGATATGTGCCTTCGAAATTCCGAAAGAACGCACTTTGCATGTCATACCAGTTATGGATGGTGTTCTCTGGAAGTTCATTGAGCCATGATCGTTCCGTCTTGCGCAACATAAGTGGGAGATATCGGGTAGCGACTAGGCTGTTTCCGCCTTTAGCGATGCAGCAAGCTTGGAAGAAATCCTGTAGCCAGGTATCTGGCCTAGCAATGCCATCGTAGGCTTGGATATGTCTTGAGATAGCAAATCCTTCTAGGAATTCTATAGCTCTGATGCGTGGTCTGAAGCACTTTGGGCCCATGTAGATATCATCATTTTCGTAGCGCTGAGCCTCTATGTTGGAGTTGATCCTGTGCCTTGCATCGTTCAGGGATAAAGATCATCCCGAATGTCGGTTGTGGCTGTGGTGCCTTGGAGCCGGACTTCGGCTTCTGCCACCACCTCCTCCGCCACATCGTCCTCCTTGCCCTCCTTGGGAGCCGTTGTGATGACTGTGTGGTGGAGAGGGTGGGGCAGCTGGATAGTTTCCGGCTAATCGCCGGCCTCCATCTGGAACGTCATTATTCCGATTCCGGGGAGGGTCTTGACTATGATGAGCCCCCTGCTGGCTTGTCCCGGCATGGTTTCCGCCGTTTCTTCGTCCGTCGTTCCCACCATCGTGGGGCTCAGCCGGACGGCTTGCATGTCTAGGAGGTGGCATTTTTTGACGATCCTCCTCCTGACGTTTCTCTTTATCTTCTCCCCTTCGATCGTTAGATTCTCGTCGGGGAGGATTCCTCGGATTCAGAGTAGTGATGGCCTCTTTCTCGGTCGCTGGTGCAACGTTGCGCCAGTCGCGCGTAGTCCTGCGATGCTGTCCTGACGATCCGGCTCTCGAATAATTGTCCTCCCGTCGTTTGGGGCGATAATGCTGCTCCGGAACATGGTGGGGTCTTACGTTAGCCCATGCCGGATCTGTGCAACATTGGTCGGAATCCGAGACCAGTTTTTGACTTCTGGACAGGGCGACCTTTTGCTGCTCTAGTCCCTTGTTGAGTAGTTTGATACCCAAACGGATCTCCTCTGGTCCTGGATTAGCCGATAAAATTTTTCGGGCCGCCACGGTATTCTGTACTAGGGTTGGATATACCCAATCTCCTTTGCTATCTTTCCGTGGCTTCCCCATCTCATCTCCGAAAAGGACGGCACAGATATGTGAGAATTGGTCGTCATTGGTGTGACGCTTCCGTGTCTTCTGAGGAAACCGAGACATGTAATCTTTAGTTTCCATGTGTTTCTTCTCCTCCTTGATGTTGGCTTCATCCAGGAGTTGTTGACGACGCGCTTCTAGGGCTTGGGCCCTTTCGTCCAGCTCTTCAGCAGTAAGTTCTGCAGCTGTAGGGATGGGTGTGGTTAATGCAGCATCGATGAGTTTACGCGCACCTTCAGTGATCACGTGTCCATCCACCGATTCTTCTTTTTTCGGCTCTTCTGGGATAAGTGCTCCATCTGAGTCTTCTTCGTATTCCTCGGCAATCACCTCCTCTGCCAGAGGGTCTTTTGCCGGGGTCTTGTTTTTCTTGTTCTTCTTCTTTGCCTTCTTGGCAGCGCCGGTAGCAAAGACGGCTTTGGGTCCGTTTCCCGAAGTCAAGCTCTGATCGGTACTTTCGGACATCTAGACCTCAGGATTATCTCCGACGTCCATGTCATCCTGCGCTTTAGGAGAGTGTTCCCCGGATCCTTCATCCATGGCTTCTCCTTCTTCTGTAGCCCTGGAGTTATACTCCTCTTCATATTCCGCAGAGAACTTTCAGAAATCTGCTGACGTCATCAATTCATCCGAGGATGCGGGTACGTCGGCGTTTGTTCCGATTGCCTCCAGCACAGAGTCGGTGTTCTCTCCAGCATCGGCAGAGCCGGATCTGGATCCCACGTACCCGACGAAGTGCGACGCGTGCTTCCTGAGGTACATGCGGCTTTCGCGATTAGCCATGTCGAAACTTTTGATGGTCTCGAGAATTGCATCTGTGCTTGCATCTTGCATTATCATACGTCGTAGTGTGTACCTTAGGAAAGGTCTGTCTGTCCCGGCATCATTAGAGCCAGAATCAGTGTCATTGATATGCTCCTCCTGGATTTTGACTTTCGTGGGTGGGTCGATCTGGGATCCGGCTCCTCCAGGGAGATCCACTCCAGATTCGACTTGGACCGCTAGGTCTTCTTCAGGCCCGGATTTCTCCACTATCTCCGCAACTTGTGCGGGCTGGGTGGGTTTAGGGTTTTCTGAGATTCATAACTCTGCCGCCTCCACGGACAAAGGGGACCTAGAAGATTCTTCTGCCTCTATCATCACCGTTGGGGTGGGTGGGGCAGGTTCAGCGAAACTGATGTAAACATCGATCTCGCCAAAAGACATGATTGTGTAGGCAGTCACAGCCTCCCTAACCAGAATCCAAGTATCATCGAGAACGATGAGAGGGACGTCGCTGGCGTAGAGGATGCGACCGACGGCGATAGTTTCGCCGATTCCGATTCTTGCAGATTCCACTCGGAACGCAGATCCGAAGCTCACTTGCCCCATGGTGGGCGCCAACTATCGTCGGATTGAGGACAAGTACGCCATCAGGGGGTCCTCGAGGCGTGTGGAAGAGAGGGGTGTGAGACGTACGGTATTTCGGGATGGTGAGCACACAAGTTTACCCAGGTTTGAATCCGCCGGCTTTGGACGGGTCCTACTCCTGCTAGCAATCCAGTAATACGGCAGAGCCGGAATATGGGTTACAAGGGTTTCGCCTATGCAAGTTGAGATTGTAGACTATTAAGGGGTGCCCTAAAGGCTCTCCCTAGGACGACTTATATAGATATCCGGCCTAGGGTTTACAAGAGAGATCTATCCGGCTACGGCTAAGAGTCGGTTACAGAGTATATCTTGAACTACAAGTAACATTATGGTCCTAAGTCGGTAAGTCTTCTAGGCCTTCCCGTAGCCAGATTGGACTCCGTCTTTCTCCCTGACTGGGCCGCCCGTGAAGCAAAGCTCTAACCCGAAGTGGGCCACCTTGGTCAGTGAGGAACTGTGAGGATACCCTGAAAGTATATCCCCAACAATCCTTTGTTCATAGAACAATCGTATTGTTTACTTTACACACAATGCGTAATGCAATTACTTGTTTCTTGCAACTTAATACTGGAGGGGGTTCAGATGATAACCTGAAGGTGGATTATTAGTCATAGATGTAGTTGGATTATGGTCTATGTATAATGTTGTAATGCCCAATCAAATCTCAAAGGAGTCAAGATGTTTAGTATATGCATGATTGCTTTCTCGATGTTTGTCAATTGCCCCGCTGTAATTTGTTCACCCAACATGTCATCTATCTTAAGGAGAGCCACCACTAGTGAACTATGGACCCCGGTCCTTACTTTTACCATCAATCTACAACTGTTTACTGATTTCTGTTTACTTTCTGCAAACTATTACTTTCTTCCACACAATACGTTTAATCCTTTGTTTTTAGCAAAACCGATGAGATTGACAACCTCACTGTAAGTTGGGGGCAAAGTTCTGTGGTTGTGTTGTGCAGGTTTCCTCGTTGCTGCTGGCGCCGGTAGTGCGCCCTGCCAAAGTCCAGCTAGCAACACCTTGGAGGTGTTTCCTTGCTCCTACTGGATTGATAACCTTGGTTTCATAACTGAGGGAAAACTTACTGCTATGCTCATCATACCTTCCTCTTGGGGTTCCCCAACAAGCTCGAGATATTTTGGGCCATCAGTTCTCCTTAAGATAGATGACATGTTGGCTGAACACATTACAGCGGGGCAATTGACAAACATAGAGAAAGCATACATGCATATACTAATCATCTTGACTCCTATGAGATTTGATTGGGCATTACAACATTATACATCGACCGTAATCCAACTGTATCTATGACTAATAATCCACCTTCAGGTTATCAATCCGAACCCCCTCCAGTATTAAGTTGCAAGCAACAGATAATTGCATTACGCATTGCATGCAAAGTAAACAATACGATTGTTCTATGAACAAAGGATTGCTGTTTTCTCCCTAGTAGCAATAGCACATCTAGTACCTTAGAGATTTCTGTCACTTCCCAGATTACTAGAGGCATGAACCCACTATCGAGCATAAATACTCTCTCTTGGAGTTGCTAGCATCTATTCAGCCAAGATATCTACTAACAACGGAGAGCATGCAAGATCACAAATAACCAAGACATGATAGAATCAATAATCAATATGAAATAGCATCTCAATATCCATCGGATCCCCACAAACACAACATGTATGATTACAAATAGATGATCTTGATCATGAACGGATCTCATAAGATCTAGACATGGTAGCACAAAGGAGAAGAACCAACCATCTAGCTACTACATAGACCCGTAGTCGAAGGATGAACTACTCACGCATCACACCGGAGGCTTGCATGGTGATGAAGAAGGCCTCCAGGGTGAATTCTCCCCTCCGGCAGAGTGCTGGGAAGAGCTTCAGATCCCTCCCGGTCTAGGGATGGAGATGATATCGGCTACAGACTCTTTCGTGGAATTTTGATCGGGTACTTAGGGTTTCTGTATCGGAGGCATATTATAGGCGAAATGGGAGGCCGAGGGGGTGCCCTAGGCGGCCACATCACCCCCTGGCACGGGCCAGGCCTGGCCGCGCGGCCAGGTGGTGTGGGCGGCCCCTAGCCCCTCTCTGTCTCGTATTCTGGCTCTATGTCCCCCTCGGTGAAATATTGACTTTGGCTTTTGTCCCATCCAATTCCGAGAATATTCATTTTCTGACATTCCTGGAACCAAAAATAGCAGAAAACAGACAGCTGGCACTGTGGCATCTTGTTAATAGGTTAGTCCAAGAAAGTGTACAAAAAGTACTCCAAAGTGTGGACAAAACATAAGAAAGTAGATATAAACCAAGCATGGAACATCAAAAATTATAGATACGTTTGCAACGTATCACTTCACGGATCATTGGAGGACAGCGCATCATCCCCTTCACCATCAACCGCTGCATCTTCATCACCACCATTACTCCATCTTTCATCTATTAGATCTCTTTGTAATTCCAGATCCAATTGTGGTTTGCATTAGATCTACACCGGTACTTTAATGCATCCATTTGATTATGATGATGTTGTTGATTGCTTCCATGAGTGAGTAGTTCCTTTGTTCTTGGGGATTTGGAGAAACCCTAGCACCACTATGAACTTGTAATAAATATGATCTATTCTTGTGTCCATATGACTTGCTTGTCTATGATATAATTATGACTTGTGTTTGTTTTCTCTCTTTAGATGATATGTGAAGTTGACCACATATCATTTGCCTTTGGGACTAAAGGAGGAAGAAACCCTTTGGATGTGTTGTGGAAGTGTACTCGGAGTGCCCCGTGATAGATTGGCGTCGTCTTGTAACCCCCACGGTCAAAGGGGGATCAAGAGGGACTCCTAAGCTAATTATGATATCCATGGGGAAACCCTTAATTGTGGTGGCCTGTATGGATGATTGCTCTCAGGCATTACAGTGGTTATTTAGAGGTGACCTCACACTTGGCTCAACAAAGTGGCTTCCTACGAGCCTTGTCATGAACATCTTATTATGGGGCTCTCTCCACACATATCATGACATAAGAAGTATGTTATCTTGATTACATATAATAATAGTACTATGCTAGTGGTGTATCCTACATCCTCGAGAACGTTTTAGCCCTATTGAGTTCAACCATGCTTTCATACAATCTCGTTACTTGTTTTCTTTTATCTGTTTTAGTTACTTTCTCTGCAAACAACCATAAACAATTCAAAAACCTTTTACTTGGAACCAAAGACAACTTACACGTATTCTTTGGTAAATAGTAATGAGGGGAATAAAGACCTTTACCAATAGCTCTTTGTGGGTTCGATATCTTTACTTTGAAACTAGCTACAATTGATATGTGCACTTGCAGTCATCAAGCTATTTTCTAGCACCGTTGCCGGGGAGCTAAGAACTTTTGTTCTTTGTTCTTAATTACTCATTTTACTCATTATTCTACTAAAGTTGTTTACCAGTTTTGGGTAAGCACCATTGCCGCACTCGGACTGATTAATCAGATCGATGCTACTGAATCCCTCGGGAGATTCAATAGAGGATTAGTGAAAGAATTCCCGAGTGGGAGCAAACTAGAGTATGAGGTTAACCCTGTTTTATCACTATTATTAAAGAAAAAAATTGCAGGAGATGATCCCGATGAGGATCCTTATAATCATTTAATGCACTTTACCGAGCTATGTTGTACTCTGAAATTGAGAGGCTTGGTATAAAATTTGCCCTGCAGAGAAAATTGATACCTGGGAAAAGCTTAAAATAGAATTTGTGTCTCGATTCTTTCCCAAGGTAAAGACTGCTGATGTAAGAACGGCAATTACAAACTTCAAAAACCGCCCAGCTGAAGGTTTGGTAAGAGCCTACAAAAGGTATAAGTTTTTACTTCACAAATGTCCCCATCATGATTTACCAAAATGGTATATATTGCATATTTTTTATGGAAGACTTAATGAAGAAATTAAACACAATCTTGACACGAATTCAGGAGGTTCTTTCATGGAGTTATCTATAATAAAAGGTTGGGAACTTTTAGAACAAATTCACTGTAATAGAGAAACATGGGGATTTGATTTAGGAGGCGAAGGAGGTATAGAAATTGAATATGATTGTCTCAATGCTTATAAAAACCCTGGTAAGGTAAAGAAACTGCTAATGAACTGCAACTTGATGATGATATTGTCTTGCAAATCCTTCAGTCTTTTATAGAACATATTGAAGCTCCAAAGAAGGACTGGCTTCATTATACTCCGCCACCCCAGCCAGTCGATGAAGAAGAACCAATAATTATGGCCCCTGTCAAGCCAATGAGGGAGGCGCCTTCATATGTTGAACCCCTTCCTTTTCCAAGGATGGTGAGGAAACACATGATGGCTCAGCAACTTGAGGATCAACGCAAAGAGGAAGAATTATTTCTCAAGGAGCTAGAAGAAGGAACACTAATAAGTAAAACCAAGGAGGGAAGTGAACAAGAGGCAAAGGCATCAATAAAAGAAGATATTCTGACCATGTTTGCACAATGCAACATGATTGAGCTAGATTCCGAAGCCTCGTAATTTGTTGAAGGAAAGGTAAGAGCCAAAGAAGTGGGTAAGCATATCCTTCCATGCACCTTTGGTGGAACTTCCTATTATGATCTTTGTGATATAGGTATAGTTGTTAATGTTATTCCTTTTCACTTTTATTTAAAAATTCAAAACGAATTAGCCCCAGCTGAAATGGAAGATACGGATATGACTATAATGCTTGCAAATAAAACTCTAGGAGTCCCTATGGGAATAATTAGGGATGTACCAATATGTATTGGACGCCACAAATATCCTATTGATTTTGTGCTTACTGATATGCCCACTGACGCTTATTGTCCCATCATCTTTGGAAGGACCTTTCTAAATACCGCAGGTGCGAACATAGATTACATGAAGAAAATTGTGTCTCTCAAGTTTGGTGAAGAGAAGATGGATTTTCATTTCTCCAAATTTGACCACAAACCGGCTATTGAAGAATTAGATGATGATGAGTACGAACGTGAGGAAGAAGGTAATACGATAAACTTAGCCTCAATAATTATCGAGACTTGATGACCCACAAGTATAAGGGTTGTATTGCAGTATTTTTGATAAGCAAGAGTGTCGAACCCAACGAGGAGCAGAAGGCGTTGGCTAGTGGTATGGATCAGGAATTCTCTGCAATTACTTAGCAAACAGATTTTTAGGGTTTTTTGATAAAGCAAGTAAACAAAGTACGAGTAAATAAAAGACAATAGGAATAAATGCAGCAAGTGGCCCAATCCTTTATTCAGCAAAGGACAAGCCGGTTGTATTACTTAAGATGAACATACGTTCTCGAGGACACACGGGAATACCGTCAAGTGCTTTCGCTTCATATAGTTGATTAATCTTCTTTAGCTTGCTAAGTGTTGTGTGGGTGAACCTGTGCTAATGTACCGACCTTCCTAGGACTAATACATACTTGTGATTATACCCCTTGCAAACATCCGTAAGCACAAGAAAGTAATTAAGGTAGAAACCTAACCACAACTTTAAACTCTAAGACCCTTACGTCCCTTGTGCAATGGTTTCCTAACGGGGGTTCAGGTTTCTGTCACTTCGGCAACCCCTACGATTAGTAGCCAAATACATAATGCATTTCCCTAGGCCCATATAGGTGAAGTGTCATGTAGTCGACGTTCACATGACACCACTAGAAGAAGTACACCACAACTTAAATATCAAACTATTGAATCTTTCTCAACACAACTCCACTACTAACAACATGACTTCTCCCATGTCCTCAAGAACAAAACGAACTACTCACAAGACATCATATGGATCATGATCAGAGATGGAATAATGATGTATAACAATCTTAACATAAACAATAATTCAATGGTTCACTCAATAGCATCAACTACAAAGAGTAATCAACACCGGGAAAGTTCCCCTAAGAACTATGCAAGATTCAACGCAATTATTATAGCAATATGGAGATGGTGATGAGGGTGCTGATGGTGGTGATGATGATGATCCCGATGAAGTCCAGCTTGATGGTGGTGTTTATGGCGACGATCTCCCCTCTCCGGGAAGGAATTCCCCCGGCAGAAATCTGTCTGCCAGAGAGATCTTTCTCTCTCGGTGTTTTCCGCCCCGTAGAGGCGGCGAAATCTTTCTGTGGTCGCTCCCCGAGTCTTAGGGTTTCGAGAGGATAATATACACCAGAGGGGAGAGCCTGGAGTGGGCCAGGGTAGCCACACCACCTGCTGGCGCGGCCTCGGGCTGCCCGCGCCAAGGGGTGGTGTGGTCCCCCTATGGCCCATCTCCAGCCCCCCTTCTGGCTTCCTTCGTCTTCTGGAAAAATAGGATTTTCCGTATATTTTCCCGGATTTTCTGATCTTCGCGAATTTTGCCTCCAAACAGCACCTTTTCCATCAGAATCCTGACTACAGCAGTCCATGCTCCAAAAGTCATCAACCATGCAAAAACAGATGAAATAACATAAGTATCACCTCTCAATACGAAATATATCAATGAATAATAGTGAATTATGACATAGAATAGTGATGCAAAATGGATGTATCAACTCCCCCCAAGCTTAGACTTCGCTTGTCCCCAAGCAAAACTGAGCTTAGTAAACATGGCCTCAGGTTTATGGAGTGAAGAGTCGATAAAAGAATACGGACAAGAAGCATCACATTCATCAAATACATAGATCATAATAGAAGACAACTCACTATTATATAACTCAACTTGTAATGAGTAAAGGAAACACAATAAAGATGCATGAAGTAATTCATAATTGGTAATGGCAAACTTAGCTCTTGGTCGAAGAATAGTTGATAATTTGCTGGAGTTCACAAATAACTGGTTTTCAATGATAGCTTTCAAAGTAGTAAACATCAAGATAAGAGCAATGTGCAAAACAAGGAACATAAGAAACATGATTGAATAAATCATCATATGAATGAATGAACACAACAACTCAAAATACTTGCTGAGATAGAAGGGAGTAGGTTTACTGACTCAACTACAAAGTAAAAGAAAGGTGCTTCACAAAGGGAAGCAGGGATTGCAAGTCTCATAAAGATCTCCCAAAAATTATGATACTTACTAGCTTTCAGCTCTCATTGCCCCTATCATAGGCATATTTAGGTGATTAAGGTTAAAGTGATCAAATATGAGGATATTCATTGACAACTTGTAAATTGAGAATCTCATGTCCCTTGAATACAGGGTCGCTCCTCATGCTACTCAAGTTTAGTCACCGGTAAGTTCTTGTCATCGTAAGCATATGTGTATCATAGAGAACCGCCAACGGGGTACCCCTTGCCCGATGATACGGAAGAATCCCCATATCAAAATGACAAGGCAAGCAGACAACAAGCATCTCAGCAATCTTCTTATTTACCGATGAGTCCAACAAACACCACAATTTCATAAAGTCATCCAACTCCAAAAATAACTCATAACAAGTATTTGTAATCTCTAGTGTAAGTGCCACCATGGTGTGCACACTGTCAACTTCACACACATGGGGAGAGCAGAGATCTATTAAGCACTTGAGTAGCAAGGCAGATCTATAGATTACAAGCTCATGATCTCAATAAGATCATGCATAGAGAGAGAGATGAACACATAGCTACCGGTAGAACTCTAAGCCTCGAGAGAGATCTACTCCCTCCTCATCATGGGAATCAACAATGGTGACGGAGATGGCGGTGGAGATCGATGGAGATGGCTCCAGGGGCACTTACCCATCCCGCCAGGGTGCCGTAATAGAGACTTTATGTCCCCCAAATCTCCCCTTCGGTGGTGGCGGCACTGCGGAACTTTTCGTGGATTTCTGATTGACTATCTAGGGTTTTGCTATCAGGAGGCTCTTATAGGCGAAGGAGGCAAGGTCGGTGGCCGGCCAGGGGGCCCACACCATGCCCTGGCACGGCCTGGGCTGGCCCGCACCAAGGGGTGGTGTGGCCACCCTATGGCCCCCCTCTGTCTCGTCTTCTGGCTCCGTGAGTCTTCCGAAAAATATGAACTTTGGCTTTTGTCCCGTCTAATTTCGAGAATATTCATTTTCTGACTTCCTGGAACCAAAAACAGCAGAAAACAGGCAACTGGCACTGTGGCCCTTGTTAATAGGTTAGTCCAAGAAATCATATGAAAAGTACTCCAAAGTGTGGACAAAACATAAGAAAGTAGATAAAACTAAGCATGGAACATCAAAAATTATAGATAAATTTGCAATGTATCAACATCCCCAAGATTAACTCCTGCTCGTCCTTGAGTAGGTAAGTGATAAAAGGAAAGAATAATTTTTGAGGTGACATGCACCATCATAAACTTGATCAAAGTATTTGTAAAACATTGATAGCTAGGATCATAGTACTTAAATCATAACATGAAAGACAAAGTTCTAGCAGTAAGACAAAGAAACTATGTTGCAACATGAAAAGGCACAAACAAAAGATTCATGAATAACAATGCTTTGCAAGACGTTTGTTTGTTTCACATAAATAAAATATAGCATAATAGTATTCAACTTGTCCCTCATAGAGTAGCAAATATAAATGCATAGGCCACCTTCAAAGTTCATAAGAATGACTAGATACAAATATTTTAAAACAAGCAATATCAAGATATGCATCAATCAGCAAGTCTTGGGACAATGCACATAGAACTAAGAATGGCCACTATGCTCTCAAAGTAGGTGCCTAAAGGTAGAAGGTGGAGACTCAATATAAAAGTAAAAGAAAGGCCTTCATGGAAGGAAGTAGGGATTCAAGTCTCATAAAGAGCTTCCAAAAATTATGATACTTAATAGCTTTCACCTCTCATTGCCCTATCATAAGCATCTTGAAGTGATTAAGGTTAAATTGAACAAACTATGAAGTATATGCTTGGCAAAGTATAAGTTGGAAATCTCATGTCCATTGAATATGAGGGCTGCTCCTCATGCTACTCAAGTTTAGTTACCGGTAAGTTCTTGTCATTGTAAGTACATGTGTATCATAGAGAACCGCCAACGGGGTACCCCTTGCCCGACGATACGGAAGAATCCCCATATCAAAATGACAAGGAAAGCAGACAACGAGCATCTCAGCAATCTTCTTATTTACCATGGGAATATGGTGCTTTTTTATCTCTTTCCTCTTTTCATAATCTCTTTTTTTTCTTTTTCTCTTTTTTCTCAATATAGGACTCCTTTTTTTTATAAGAATGCTTCATAGACATCTCATTATGGTTACGCTACAGGTTTCCACCATGTCAGCATGGATTAGACCAGCGGCCCTGGCGTTTTTCTAACACATATACATAACTCCATGGACTTACAAGCTCCCATTTCATTTCACACCGACGACATCCATATACAAAAGAGCATGATATCAACTAGGTACAAGTACCAAGTGCAATGTTGAAAGTGTTCCACATGAAAGCATAGTTCTGCTAATTCCCAACAAATAAGTGCAAGCATATACAACATAGACGACACAATGGTTCAAGTTTATTAAGGGCAAGAAAATTAAAGTGTGCCATCAAGTTCGTGAGAGCTTTAATCACTAGTTTTCTCATAACAAGTTTAATTTGGAAGGTAAACAAAAGCATGAATATACTTGGAATAGCATAAGCTAGTAGGTAGGTATGGTGGACTCTTTGGAATAACTTGGTTTAGGGAGTTGGATGCATGAGTGGAACTCATAATTGCTTGTGGAGGCTAGCAAAAGACTGGAAGCGACAAACTAAGAGAGAAATAATGGCCATAATCATGCAGAGCGACAAAACATCATTGATCAAAGCATAAAGTGATACTACAAGTTGAAAACTAAAGGATCATAAAGTCTATGGTGACTTGAGATAGTCATAACATGGTGTGAGCATGCGCCAAGTCAACCCAAATAAAGCATCAAAGGAGAATACCACTATACTATGCTTTAATATGCTAAAACAACGCATGATTCATCCAAGGCACATTAAGCAATCTCAATTGTTTATAACAAGTCATGCTACAACAAATAATACTAATCATAAAGCCAAAATAATATCAAGCATGGCATGACAAAGCATAGGCCACAGTCAAAAACAAGCTCTTTTTACCACATAAGCATGAACTTTCCTACTCTTTTCCAATCCAAACCAAACTATTTGAAAACCAATGCATGAAAGAGGGGGTCCAAACAATTTATTCAGAAAACTAAGAAAACCAAGCAAATGAAAAACCAAAACAAAAACGAAAAAGAAGACGCTCCAAGAACAATACAACTGTGCATGAAACAATAAAACTGAAGCGTTTGGAAGAAACCTGGGATTTTTATTGATGAAGAAGGGGATGCCTTGGGCATCCCCAAGCTTTGACGCTTGTACCTCTTGAATATTTCTTGGGGTGACACGGGGTGGCATCCCCAAGCTTGAGCTTTAGTCCTTCCTTCATCTCATTACTCATTCCTTCCATACACCTGGAATTTTTCCTTCATACAAAACTTCACACAATCTTTATTAGCAACATTAGTGCACTCAAGATAATAAGTCTTAAGGTTCAGTTTTGAAAACAAGAAAACTTCCATTAGAACACTAGATACTGTAGCACTTCCCTCAAAAAGCTCAAATCCCCAAAAGAACTCGAAAAGGAATCAACAAGAAGCAAATGCAGAAAATGGCAGAAATCTGTCAAAACAGACCAGCAGGTAAAGACGAATTTTTTTGAAGACCTTCTGTTGCTCAAATCAAAAAGTGTTGAACTAACGAAAATTAGATAACAACCTGGGGCAGAAGCACAAAAATTCACGCCTCAAAAGGACATTCAGAGATTTTACACGAATTTTTACGGTGAAGCATAGAAATCTGTTTCGGGACAACAACTTTCCCAATCATTACTTCTCTCTCATTAGAGGTTACTCTTGGCACAAAAGGCAAATAAAAAGGATAAGGAGCGGTTATTACAGAGGTAATAACTTCCAAGACTCATCTAAAACTTTTGGGTTATCTCCCAATAAGTACTTTCTTTAACGCCTTTAAGTTAGGCTTGATAGTTTGAGAAGATGCTCACATAAGAAATATGACTTGAAGTAAAAGAGAGCATCGAGAAGAAAATTCAAAACACATTTAAGTCTAACCCACTTCCTATGCATAGGAATCTTATACGCAAATAAATTCAGAAAGAACAAAGTGACAGGCATAGGAAGATAAAACGAGAGTAACTTCAAAACTTTCAGCATAAAGAGGGGAAACTTAATATTGTTGAGACACATAAAATCATGTTTCCCTCTCTCATAATAACTTTCAGTAGCATCATGAATAAAAGTAACAATATAACTATCAGAAGAAACATTCTTATCATGAGCCACATGCATAAAAGAATTAATACTCCCCATATAAGTGTAGTCATTCTTATCAATCATAGTGGGAGGAAATTCAACAAAATAGCTATCATTATTATTCTCATCACCACAATCATCAAATATAGGAGGCATATTGTAATCATAATTAATTTTCTCCTCAATAGTAGGTGGACTGAAAATAACATATTCATCATTGTAATCATCATATATTGGAGGTTTTGTATCATCATAAGCAATAGAATAGCTATCTTCCAAAGCTGGGGAAGTAAAAAGATCATTTTCATAAAAACTATCATCCCCAAGCTTAGACTTTTCCATAGCATTAGCAATAATGGTGTCCAAAGAATTCATACTAACAACATTGCTATTAGCATGCAAATAAAGTTCCATAGGTTTTTTAATTTTCTCTTCAAACACTTCATGTCCTAACTCAAGATAAATACTATAAAGCTCTCTAATTTTTTTTCATTAAGCCTAAGTAGTGAAAACAAGAAACAAAAAGACAAAATTGCAGAATCTAAAGGAAATAACTTCGATCACTCACACCGGAGGATGTGAGTACCTTTTATGTTACCTCCCCGGCAACGGCGCCAGAAAATAGGCGTTTGCCGTGGGAGGTTCTTCTTCTTTAATCCTTCGGTGTGAATACCTTTTAACTTACCTTACCTTCGCGGCAACAGCGCCAGAAAATAGCTTGATGTCTAAGCACTTCTATTCTTGTAGACAATTGTTGGGCCTCCAAGTGCAGAGGTTTGTAGAACAGCAGCAAGTTTTCCCATAAGTGGATCACCCAAGGTTTATCGAACTCAGGGAGGAAGTGGTCAAAGGTATTCCCTCTCAAGCAACCCTGCAATCAAGATACAAGAAGTCTCTTGTGTTCCCAACACACCCCACACACTTGTCAGGTGTATAGGTGCACTAGTTCGGCGAAGAGATAGTGAAATACAAGTGGTATGGATAATTATAAGTGGTAATGGTGCCAGAAAATAGATTGCTGACGTGTGGTTGACGTGGGAAAAGACAAAAGGCAAACTGAAATAAAGATGGAAGCAAGCAAACATGTAAAAGATCTAGTAGCAAACAGTGTTCCAATGCTTAGAAACAAGGCCTAGGGATCATACTTTCACTAGTGAACACTCTCACATAAATATATTCTTCTCTATGATACTACGCTGAACTACTCTCCGGTTGGACACTCTAATCGTTGGTAGGGCTATAACAGCACACCTCAAAGTCCATCTTTCCCATCTAGAAAACCCCACACTGTCACCTTGAGTACTAGATGAGTCCAACAAACACCACAATTTCATAAAGTCATCCAACTCCAAAAATAACTCATATCAAGTATTTGTAATCTCTAGCGTAAGTGCCACCATGGTGTGCACGCTGTCAACTTCACACACATGGGGAGAGCAGAGATCTATTAAGCACTTGAGTAGCAAGGTAGATCTATAGATTACAAGCTCATGATCTCAATAAGATCATGCATAGAGAGAGAGATGAACACATAGCTACCGGTAGAACCCTTAGCCTCGAGAGAGATATACTCCCTCCTCATCATGGGAATCAGCAATGGTAATGGAGATGGTGGTGGAGATCGATGGAGATGGCTCCAGGGGCACTTCCCCGTCTCGGCAGGGTGCCAGAACAGAGACTTTCTGTCCCCCGAATCTCCCCTTCGGTGGTGGCAGCGCTGTGGAACTTTTCATGGATTTCTGATTAACTATCTAGGGTTTGGGTATCGGGAGGCTCTTATAGGCGAAGGAGGCAAGGTCGGTGGCCGGCCAGGGGGCCCACAACATGCCTCTCAAGCGTGGCCGGGCCGCCAAGGGTGGTGTGGCCACCTGTGCCCCCTCCGGCTCTCGCCTTCCTGCCCGTGAGTCTTCTAGAAAAATATGAACTTTGGCTTTTGTCCCATCCAATTCTGAGAATATTCGTTTCGACTTCCTCGAACCAAAACAGAAAAGCAAACAGAAACTGCACTGTGGCTCTTGTTAATAGGTTAGTCCAAGAAATCATATGAAAAGTACTCCAAAGTGTGGACAAAACATAAGAAAGTAGATAAAACCAAGCATGGAACATCAAAAATCATAGATACATTTGCAATGTATCACACAAAAACCAAACAAAACGGATAAGGAGCGGTTATTACCAAAGTAATAACTTCCAAGACTCAAAGAAACAAAAACAAACTGAAAGCAAAAACAAATTGGGCTGTCTCCCAAAAAGCTCTTTCTTTATAGCCATTAAGATGGGCATGATAATTTTGGAGATGCTCACATAGGAATATGAATTGAAGTGAAAAAGAGCATTATGAAGCAAAAGTACACATGTTTAAGTCTAACCCACTTCCTATGCAAGGGAATTTTGTAAACAAACAAGTTGTTGAAACCAGAAACTGCTTGCATAAGAAGGCAAAAGAAGTGCAACACAAAAACTTTCAGCATAAAACGAGGAAACTTGATATTATTGAGATGCATAAGAACACTTTTGCCTCTCTCATAATAACTTTTAGTATCATGCATAAACTTAACAATATAACTATCACAAGACCCATCATAGCAATGATCACTTATTCTAACAGAAAACATAGGAATACTAGCTCTCATAACACTACTTTGTGAAACAATATTAGAGGTATCCTTACAAAGGATAGTGTGTCCCTCTTCTTCATATTTAGTAACAAAGTCTTTCACATTTGCTATTATAGGTTCATCAACCCTTTGTTTATTAGGTTCAACATCTTCATTCATACTTTCATCAACCATACTAGCTATCATAGAATGTTCCTTTATCTTAACTGGGAAAGGCATTTTCTCAATATAAGGTTCAGGTAAGACATGATTAGCAGTATAAACTTCAGTATTTCTTGAAGGAACACTCTTAGCAACATCTTTATAAGGTTCATGATACTTATTCCACTTATTTTTAGGCACTTCAATATAGGAAGCAAAAGCCTTAAATAAGAAGCAATAGCTCGAGAGTCTAGACCATAGGCATTTTTAATAGTTTGAAAGTTATCAGTTCCCATAAAAGATTCAATGCATTCATAATCATAATTTATACCTGACTTCCTTCCTTTGTCATTCTCCCAAGCTTCAGCATTGTCTTGAATACGGTCTAGAAGATCCCATTTAGCTTCTTCTTCCATGCGAGTGAATGATCTAGCACAAGAAGCATCCAATAAATCCTTATCATGTAGAGAAAGTCTTGCATAAAAGTTATTGATAATAATATTGTTGGGGAGCTCATGAATGGGACATTTAAGCATTAATAACTTCAATATCCCCCAAGCTTGGGCTGTACTCTCTCCATCAAGAGGCCAAAAGTTATATATTTGATTCCGATCTTTATGAATCTCACTAGGAGGATACAAATTTGAATAAAAGAGAGGCACTATTTCCTCCCATTCCAGAGCTTGATCATTCTTCAGCAGCTTATACCATTCCTCAGCTCTTCCTTTCAGCGATAATGAGAATAACTTATTCTTAACTTGATCTATAGTAATACCTGCACACTTGAACAACCCGCATAATTTGTGTATAAAGAGCAAATGATCACCGGGATGGATAGTTCCATCCCCAACATAGTAGTTATCCATAACACGATCAATAATTCTTGTAGGTATTTTGAAAGCATCATTCTCAACAGGTGGTGGCTTATCTACTCTACCTTGGCAGTGGTAGTAGCATTACCAAATAAGAAACTCAGCGAATTATCCATAACGAAAATAAAGCAACTAGCAGATGTAAACAATACTCATAGTAGAAGTTTCCTTTACCAGTTCCACTCTCCAATAGCGCTTCACTCCCGACAGCGCGGAAAATAGTCTTGATGACCCACAAGTATAGGGGTGTATTGCAGTATTTTCGATAAGTAAGTGTCGAACCCAACGAGGAGCGTAAGGTCTTGGCTAGTGGTATGGATCAGGAATTCTCTGCAAATACTTAGCAAACGGATTTTTAGGGGTTTTTGATAAAGCAAGTAAACAAAGTACGAGTAAATAAAAGACAGTAGGAATAAATGCAGCAAGTGGCCTAATCTTTTATGCAGCAAAGGACAAGCCGGTTGTCTTACTTAAGATGACCAAACGTTCCCGAGGACACATGGGAAGCCTGTCAAGTGCTTTCGCTTCATATAGTTGATTAATCTTCTTTAGCTTGCTAAGTGTTGTGTGGGTGAACCTGTGCTAATGTACCGACCTTCCTAGGACTAATACATACTTGTGATTATACCCCTTGCAAACATCCGTAAGTACAAGAAAGTAATTAAGGTAGAAACCTAACCACAACTTTAAACTCTAAGACCCTTACGTACCTCATGCAATGGTTTCCTAACGGGGGTTCAGGTTTCTATCACTCCGGCAACCCCTACGATTAGTAGCCAAATACACAATGCATTCCCCTAGGCCCATATAGGTGAAGTGTCATGTAGTCGACGTTCACATGACACCACTAGAAGAAGTACACCACAACTTAAATATCAAACTATTGAATCTTTCTCAACACAACTCCACTACTAACAACATGACTTCTCCCATGTCCTCAAGAACAAAACGAACTACTCACAAGACATCATATGGATCATGATCAGAGATGGAATAATGATGTATAACAATCTGAACATAAACAATAATTCAATGGTTCACTCAATAGCATCAACTACAAAGAGTAATCAACACCGGGAAAGTTTCCCCTAAGAACTATGCAAGATTCAACGCAATTGTTATAGCAATATGGAGATGGTGATGAGGGTGCTGATGGTGATGATGGTGGTGATGATGATGATGGTGATCCCGATGAAGTCTAGCTTGATGGTGGTGTTGATGGCGACGATCTCCCCTCTCCGGGAAGGAATTCCCCCGGCAAAAATATGTCTGCCAGAGAGATCTTTCTCTCTCGGTGTTTTCCGCCCCGTAGAGGCGGCGGAATATTTCTGTGGTCGCTCCCCGATTCTTAGGGTTTCGGGAGGATAATATACGCTAGAGGGGAGAGCCTGGAGTGGGCCAGGGCGGCCACACCACCTGCTGGCGTGGCCTAGGGCTGCCCGCGCCAGGGGGTGGTGTGGGCCCCCTGTGGCCCATCTCCAGCCCTCCTTCAGGCTTCCTTCATCTTCTAGAAAATAGGATTTTCCGTACATTTTCCTGGATTTTCTGATCTTCGCGAATTTTGCCTCCAAACAGCACCTTTTCCATCAGAAACCTGACTGCAGCGGTCCATTCTCCAAAAGTCATCAACCATGCAAAAATAAATGAAGTAACATAAGTATCACCTCTCAATACAAAATATATCAATGAATAATAGTGAATTATGACATAGAATAGTGATGCAAAATGGACGTATGAAGACTCCATATGATGATCTAGCAAGAAATATAGTCAACAATAATAACATTCTTGAGAACATAGAAAAAACTGAAATAGATAACTATCTTGACTCCATACCGTAGGTGTACATCGAGATTAATCAAAAATATGAAGAACCTATAAGAAAGGGAGATGAGGCTCTTCCTCCTCCAACCCTTAAAACTCTACCAAAGGAATTAAAATATAGATTCCTTGATCATACAAATAATTTCCCTGTTATTGTAAGTGCTAACCTCATAGAGAAAGGGGGGAAAATCTGATGAAGGTTCTCCGCATGCATCAAAATGCTCTTGGGTATTCGATGAGTGACTTAAAGGGGATTAGACCTTCGATAGCCACTCATAGAATATTCATGGAAGAAGGAGCCCAGCCAGTGGCGGACTTTCAGCAACATCTTAAACCCCACATGAAAGAGGAGGTAAGAAAATAAATAATACGTTTGTTGGATGTAGGCGTTATCTTTCATGTGGAGGAGAGTGAATGGGTAAGTCTCGTCCATTATGTTCGAAAGGTGGGTTTACGGTTGTAGAAAATGAACATAAAGAAATGGTACCAACTAGAACTGTTATTGGCCATAGGATGTGCATTGACTATAGAAAGCTTAATAAGGAAACCAGGAAGGATCATTACCCTTTACCGTTTATAGACAAAACTTTAGAAAGGCTTGCCATGCATTATCATTTTTTCTACTTAGACGGTTATTCCGTTTTTTCCCAAATTGTTGTACACACTGATGATCAACTTAAAACAACTTTCATTTATCCTTATGGCCTCTATGCTTGTCGTTGTATGCCTTTTGGTCTTTGCAATGCTCCTGCCACTTTTTAAAGGTGCATGACTGCTATTTTTGCCGATTATGTTGAAAGTATTATGGAGGTTTTCATGGATGATGTATCTGTTTATGGGAACTCCTTTAATCATTGCCTCCATAATCTGCATAAAGTTTTGCAGAGATACGAAGATACTAACTTAGTCTTGAACTGGGAGAAATGTCATTCATGATCCAGGAAGGCATAGTACTCGACCACAAAGTCTCAGGTAAGGTCATAGAAGTCGATAAGGCAAAGATTGAAGCAATAGAAAGATTACCCCTCCTCGAGACATAAAAGGTATAAGAAGATTTTTGTGTCATGTAGGGTTTTATAGAAGATTCGTTAAGAATTTTAAAAAAAATTCTAGACCATTAACTAACCTTCTTCAAAAGGATGTTTGTTTTAACATTGATGAAAAATGTCTTGCTTCTTTCAACATATTAAAACAAACTCTCCTAGAAGCACCAGCTATTAAACCAGCTAATTGGAGGAAACCCTTCGAGCTATTTTGTGAAGCTAGCCATGAAGCTGTAGGGGCAATTCTTTGATAGTATGATGGTGATGACATCAATATCATTCATCATGCTAGTTGCACCTTAAACAGGGCCCAAAAGAACTATCCTATGGCTGAAAAAGAATTCTTCGTTGTAGTATTTTCTTGTGATAAATTAAGATATTACATCATGGACTCCAAAGTTAGAGTACACACTGATCGTGCTGGCTTGAAATAAATCCTGGAAAGGACTGGTGTTAAGCCATGATCTGTTGGACTCTACTTTTGCAAGAATTTGATTTACAGATGCTACAAAGAAAGGAATAGGTGGAGGAAGCATTCATGAACACTCAAGGAGTTCTTGATCCTAAGGAGGTATCATCCGTGTGCATACCTATGGGAACCACACAACCAAAAAGGAAGTTTCCTATTTCTCCTTATAATAATTTTGGCAATTTTCTGCGACAAGTTTTATTCGAAGAGAGGAAGAAAAGAAATTAAGGTGAGACCACATTCCCTCGATGAAACATGACTTATGAAATTCTCAACACACTCTAGTTTTGGATAATTTTCTGATTTTTCATTTTGCATATTTGAACTTCTTTTGTTTTTCTGAATGTAATGCCGGTCTTACGAGATCGGTAAGGGCGGACGGTATGGCCGGTCTGCCCGTACCGATGGTCTTTAAGCATGTTGATGCTTCGTTGGTGTTTTTATGGAAGCGGTACGACCGTGCGGTACAAGCGCACCTCCCCATACCACTGGTCGTTATCAGTTTAGTGACTTTTTTCTTCTATTCTCTATCGTTTACACTTTGTAAAAAAACCTCTGAGGTTGTGAAGTCGGTACGGATGGGTAGTACGGGCGAAACCCACCCGTACCACTTAGTCAGTTGACCTTTTATCGACTTCGTGCCGTACCGTTTTTGGAAACGACCTAGTCCGGGCGCACCGTACGGACGCCGCCCGTACCGCATTGGTCGTTACGACCCAAGTTTCCTTCTTTTGCACTTATTTGTTTCCTTATTTGTTAGGATTCTTTTCTTGGGCTACCCTTTTACTCCCAGCACGAATTTTACCTACCTCTAACCCTTTATAGATCTCCTTAGAGATCCACATCTCTCTTATATCAACATATCCAATCTACTTGATGCGCTACTCGATTCAAGGTGACGGTAAGCCTCTAAACCTCATGGCTTGTCTGTGGGATAGTTTCTAGACCTCCTCCATCGAAGCCGATGATCGTGAAGCTCAAGGCCTAAGCCCAAAGGACAAGCGGTACACGTATGATTCCGATGATGATTCTGAAGACGAGAAGTTCCAGATCTTCATGGAGCAATCGAAGAGGGGATGGAAGCAACCGGACTACTTGGTAATGTTGAAGCCCGAAGATGAGTAAGAAGCCAAGAAACCCCATGGGAAGGGATGCACGGAGTCGCTCAAGCTCATCTCCGCCAACTACTCGTCACCAAAGCGAAGAAGTCTAACAACCCCACAGCAGGCACCTATCAGGAGACTATGGCCCACACATCAACAACAAAGAAGATCACCATGAACACACACATGAGCGTGAAGCCGCAAGAGGACTAGGAGTTCAAACTTCTAGACATACCGGTGGGTGTGCATATCCCAGAAAATTAACACCGCCTCAACAAGATAGAGAAGTACAAGAAAAAAAGAACTCATTCATAGAGAGATGATGCACAAGCGCCTCTTGGATCTTGAAGGCAAGAAGGAACTCGACGAGATGATGAGAAACATCGCTGATGGGATGTTCCTCTTGTGTTCGGATCTATTGAAGTGTCTCCAACGCATATCTTCCCTGGAGAGGACAAACAAGAAGCTCTGAGCGACACTCTCCAACAAGACCTCCCCACCATGAAGCACGCCACGGTATCAAATAATCGCAAGGGATTATTTGATCCACCCGGTTTGACACCAAGCTTGGGGGGATCTATAAGAACCCTGTAATCTATCTTGTGATTTTTAGCATGTTTACTTTTCCTTCACGCATGGTTAGGTTCAATTTCCTGAATTTGCATTAGTTGCATCAACTTCAAGTTCCCTTTGTTCCAGAGAAGAATTATATCTGTTGACTTATGATACATTATGATAATGGAAGTTGTGTTTGATTCATGATTATTATATTAGATGATTGAACTAGGTTGAGTGTTATGATACTTGTACAACTGTCATAATTTTAGGGACTTTCACACCTTTAGAAGTATTGATTAAGTTATAAGAAGAAGAATTCTGGTAGCATATTATGATTAAGAGTTTTCAAAATCCATTGAAGTATTGAGCATGATCAAATAGCTTGCTGAAAAGAAAAAGAGAGCAAGGAAAAATATAGACATACAAGTATAGAAAAAGAAAAAGAAAGCATCAATCAAAAGAATCAACCATATAAAAGAGAGGAAGAAGAAAAAGAAAATGATCATGAATCTTCACTATTAAACTTAGATATATAATCTCTAAACTCCGTGATTATATGATATGTTGAATCACTAGTAGTTTCTTATAATTTCATTAATACTAGAAAAAGGGCGTGGAAGTCTCTAAGTTATGTAATGTGTAAGGGTATGGTAATACCCCCGATGTATCTTTACCTCCGATGTTATATTCTTGTTTCAATTTTGCCTCATTTATTGTAACGTATCGTGTCTCATGAACATGATGATCTTGTCCATAAGCCACCATATTGCTCGAGGACGAGCAAGAACCTAGCTTGGGGGAGTTGATGCGTCCAAAATTGAAGCATTTTTACCTCTTGTTTTTGCATAAATAGAGTAGGGATTTTTGTATTTCACTGCGCCTACGCGCGCTATTTTGTTCTTGTTTCAACAGGATCCCAAATCATAGAGTCATAGATGAACATATCAATTAGAGATATCATATTGTGTAATTATATGATATTTCTAAGTGATAAAAGTCATTTTATGAATTTACCTTCGCACCTGAAAGAATAACAAACAATAACGAGGCATCAACACCGATAACGACCACTGGTACGGGCGGAGCCTGCCCGTACCGTCCGCCTATACCAGGCGCCATTGAGACCACCTCGTCAAATAGTTTCTCATGGCAAAGACGAGAGGGAGATCTGACATACATAACCACCAGAAACCACGAAACACCACATCTGAAAGGGATTTGAAGGAGGAACTTGGCTGAGGCAAAATCCTAGCTGCTTCGCGGATCATTGGAGGACAATGCATCATCCCCTTCACCATTAACTGTTGTATCTTCATCACCACCATTACTCCATATTTCATCTATTAGATCTCTTTGTAATTCCAGATTCAGTTGTGGTTTGCATTAGATCTACACTCATACTTTAATCCATTTGATTATGATGATGTTGTTGATTGCTTCCATGAATGAGTAGTTCTTTTATTCTTGGGGAGATGGAGAAACCCTAGCACCACTATGAACTTGTAATAAAGATGATCTATTTTTGTGTCCATATGGCTTGCTTGTCTATGATATAATTATGACTTGTGTTTGATTTCTCTCTTTAGATGATATGTGAAGTTTACCACATATCATTTGCCTTCGGGACTAAAGGGAGGAAGAAACCCTTTGGACGTGTTGTGGAAGCGTACCCAGAGTGCCCCATGACAGATTGGCACCATCTTGTAACACCCACGATCAAAGGGGGATCAAGAGGGACTCCCTAAGCTAATTACGATATCCATGGGGAAACCCTTAATTGTAGTGGCCTGTATGGGTGATCGCTCTCATGCATTGCAGTGGTTATTTAGAGGTGACCTGACACTTGGCTCAACAAAGTGGCTTCCTACGAGCCTTGTCATGAACATCTTAATATGAGGCTCTCTCCACACATATCATGACATAATAAGTATGTTATCTTGACTACATATAATAATAGTACTATGCTAGTGGTGTATCCTACATCCCAGAGAACGTTTTAGCCCTATTGAGTTCAACCACGCTTTCATATAATGTCGTTACTTGTTTTCTTTTGTTTGTTTTAATTACTTTCTCTGCAAACAACCATAAACAATTCAAACACATTTTACTTGGAATGAAAGACAACTTACAAGTATTCTTTGGTAAATAGTAATGAGGGGCATAAAGACCTTTACCAATAGCTCTATGTGGGTTCGATATCTTTATTTCGAAACTAGCTACAATTGATCTGTACACTTGCAGTCATCAGCCCCGCAAGCTCTCCCGCGATCGATCCGTGCTCGACCTAGGAGAAATCCCATCAGTGACATCACGCCGATGTCATAATGACGTCCGCGCGCGGTTAGCTCGGTCAAATTGCTCGTGGTCCTCTCCCTGCTGAGGTGGATGCTGAGGTGGCCTAGGGCCCCTCTATCAGCCACTACGGCTAGGGTATAGCCCGGTGCAGATTGGTTTTCTATTTTTTTAATATCAAAAAGTGTTTTAAATATTGTATAAATGCTATTAATTCAATAACTAATTCATAGTAAGTCAAAAAATATGAATAATATATCAAAATATTCAGAAAAATGAGATCTATCTTTTAAGATCAAAATCATGTATTGTTCAACAATTACAATGCCAAGTTTAATTAGAAGAACAAATGAACCCCCGTAGGTATGGCCGAGCGTTCGGTCTGTTCGTTCCGGTCTTTTCGGTTAGTGAAAAGTTCGATCATCCAGAAATGCTAACCGAATTACCTTTGGTATTTTCGGTCTTTCGGTATTCGGTCTTCAGTCTTTTCAGTCCGGTCTTTGGTCATGACCATATTACCCGAATAGAGAAAATATGGCAGCATTTTCAGTTGATAGTTCAAAGAAAATAATAGCTTACAAATAACAAGCCCAGTAGAGATACATCATACATGAATATAGCACAGTACAAACTTACAAATAACAAGCGTAGCACAGTGTAGATACATAGTCCAGTTTTCGGCTCCCACTTGACAAATACCAACTCACAGATCACACTCAAACAAGTGCACAACTACAGAGTCTAGCAGATCACAAGCATAAGCACAATACAAATACATGAATATATGATAGAAACATGCTGGACATGCACATCCATGTATACCATGACACATTTTGTTAGGCTTTCTTGACTTGCTCGTACGTGTTAGGGGATGCATCAACAACTGAACTCTCGGCCTTGCGCTTCCCTTTACCTTTTTGCCAAGTTCTTCTAGCAACTCTGCACATGAAGCATGCAAATAAGTATCAACTTATATTTCCTATTTAAAACATACATCATATTGTATCAGCTATATACATTTAAAAAGGAACTAGACTGTCTGATTTTATCAGACATATACATTTGAAAAGGAACTACACTGTCTAATTTTTATCTGTTAGACTACACATTTTCTGTACGTAGACTAGAATTAGACTTAGTGTATCCATGCATCGCACGGGTCATGTGCCAGTTCTCTCCTTCCTATTAGCTAGGATCTCTACCTATCTCACTGACCCTAGTGTACTGTAACAATCATCTGAATATAGGTCTGTAGTTTCTCTCTCTGAACTACTTTCAGTATCAAAGGAACTACATTGTCTCATAATATCAAAGGAACTACACTGCCAATCTCTAAATATATAACATTGTCTGATTGTAGTAGGCTCATCCTCGAGAACAAAATGCTATTCTATAGATTCAGATGCCATCTACGAAAAAGCAGCAAAAGTTCTCGGATCATGTGATTCATTCCAGATTCTCAACGTCATACAGCAAATACAATTCTTAATCTGACAAAAATAGCTAGCACACAAAATACTAGCAGAACGTCTATAGCTATCACACAACTTCATCCCCATAGCTAAGCATCAACACTAATAGAGTAGCAGAACATGTCTAGCAGAGTACGTAGCAGAGTAGCACATCAGCTAGGTTCTTACCTTGGCACTGAGGGTCAGAGATGTGGCGGCGGGTGACGCCCTGGGATTGGAGGTGCGCGGGGACGTGATAGAAGCCGCTATCGCCGACGGGGTGCTAGTGATGTGGACGCAGCGCAGCGCCCCGAGGTAGGAGATGCGGCTGCGTGTTGGGGACGGCGGAGTCACGGGCTACCGGCGAGGATGCGGATGCATGGCTCTTCTATCGTCAGTCCGACGGCGGGTGACGGTGGGCTGCAGGGCTAGGTCATCTGGCTCACTCGTGTGTGGCGGCGGGCAGCATCTCTAGGTCAAGGAGACTGGGGAGTGATATGAGGAGACGATGAGAATATGGAGCTAAGATAGGACTGGGCCTCTATAGGCTGCCGCTCGATGTGCTACTAGAACTTTCGGTCTGTTCGGGCCAATCGGTCTTCACAGACCAACAACCGAATGGACCGAATTTAATTTGGTCACGCGTATCCTAGGACCGACGCTATACCCGAAGACCAAATTACCTGCTATTTCGGGTTCGGTCTCGGTAATTTCGGGTTCGGTCTTCGGTTTCTGTCTTTTGTGCCCGGCCATACCCGTAGGTGTTTCGAGGTTTTCCTGCATTAGACCCCTTGGACCCTGTTTGAAGTAATCAAGCATGCCTTAGGGTTATATTTCAATGCTATTTAACTTGTCATATCATCATTCTTGTTTGAGCATTGCGTTGATGCCATGTGTTGATTCTATCTCTCTCTTTCAAGTGTTTGGTTCTTCCTAGGTAGAATACGATATCAGGATTGATATTGAAGACCAAGATCAATAACATCGAAGATTGACGATCAATATTTGACCAACTATAATCAAGTCAAGCACAAGGCTTACAAAGATCTTATTTGTGGTTATCAATAGGCAAAGGCAAGCAAATCCCCACCATTATATAATCCTATGTTTTCGAAAGCATTTTAATTCTTGCCATGGTGCATACGATTCTAGTGTGGTCTTTATCAATATATAGAGTATCCTATCTATTGCATTACTCCCTTGAGCTTATATTACCTGATACACTACTCCTAGCATAACTAGGTTTGCCTTGTGCACACTGCTAGAGCTATTATCTGCATCTTGCTTAGCCATGCTTAGCTGTCAGTGCTGGTTCATTCAGATGATGTATCAAATGCAGATGAGGTAAGATCAGTGGTAAAGGTTAAACATGCTAAGTCTTGTATGGGAGGCCATGGTGGGATGTTGTTTTTGTAGTCCCATGCTCGCCACCACTAGGAACCGAGTTCTTGCTTTGTTGATACTTTTTGTAGCAGAGTAAGCGTTCTCCTGAAGACAGGTTTAGTATGCATCGACACCGACGAGTAGCTTGGGGTTCCAGTCGGCAGCCTAGAATCTATGCACTAGGATGTCATCGTTATGCTTCAGGCCTTTTATGCCATTTGCAAAGTTTGCTATAACTTAATAGCATAATTTGTCTTCCATTGTTCGATGTTTGTGGTCAGTGACCTCTGTTTGTGGTCAGTTATGAGCTTGCTGTAACATTTGTCACAGGGTTACTGTTCTGTTACCCATTCGTCACTGGATATGCTCGAGCTTGAGGTTAAGCTTATGTCAGGCAAGGTCTAGGATTTGTTTAACCCTAATCTCGAGGGGTATCACATGCATATATTAGTGCGGCGTTTGTTGTAGTGTCGTAGCATAGCGTGTCCCATGTTGTTGACCGGTCAACCATCACAAGTTATCTGGTCAGGCTGGTCTCACTAACTAGTGTAACCCACCACGACCGAACTATTTTGTTCTCTATTATATACTCTGCATCCACATCCACACACACCCTCTTCCTACAACTTTCACTAACACATGGAGGGGACTATAGAGGCGGCTGCCGGCGGTGATAGCGAGATGTAGAATCCACAAGGTGTTGAGCGCGAAGGCGGCAGCGAGATGTTGCGTTGTTGACGTGTTCAGGGTGGCGGTGAAGTACGTGTTTATGTAAGTTAATTCGTATTTATTTTATATCCTATATCTAAAACACTAATTTGGGGTTTTCTCGATCAAGACATGGTGCCGAGTTGGATCGATTTGAAAGTAGATGGGTGGACCAGCATATTCAAATCAAACTCCAATCTACTTTGCAAGTACGGCCTACATCCGCGTTGCCTAATCACATCCGAGGCATGAACATCGGACGCAAGTTGCTCGGGTGTCACCACGAGCAAACGAAGTGCGACTTCGTATTTTATGTTGATAAAGAACACTCGCCGGAGCTGCAACGGGTGTTGGTGGCCTTGTGGAAGGACACCATCCACAACTTGTCTAGATTGTCTGACTCCAACTATGTGGAAACTATGATGCAAGTGAAGAAGGAATCAGAGGACGAGGTGGCTCCTTCGATAAGCGCGATTAAGGAGACATGTGCATCTGTGGCCAACGTACTGGAGTGGCTTGCGAAAACTCTAGATCAGTTTACTTATCAGTAATATAGCTTTTCAATTTAGACAGCAATATATAAAACACTTATCTCTATTTTCGGTAAGAATAATATATAGCTTTTCAATATAGCTTTCTCTCACTGACTAGCGTGTCCCGCCAACAAGTGAGCAGCGGATTAGCCTATTATGGGCCCTCAGAGCTACCACAACCCATAATATTGTGTCGCATGACCTAAAGGCCCATTAGATACCATAATTCCTATATAATACAACAAATCCTTGCTTCACTCAGCAGCCGCCGTACTCCTGGATCTCCCCACTATCTCAATCAAAAAAATCCACTCCATCTTATTCTGTTCTTTAATCCCGTCGCTATATGAGTTAAATCTGCAATCAGATCGACCGTAGATAGTTCGACCACGAGCAGATCCACCGTGCGGAAGATCGACCGTGGGCAGATCCATCGTGGGCAGATCGACAGCGAGAAGATACACCACGCGGAATATCTACCCGTGGGCAGATCGACCGCGCGGAAGATGGTGGCTAGGGCCATGCAGATCCACCACACAGAAGATTGTGTCTAGCGCCCTGCAGATCCACCTCGAGGACGATGGACAGGGCCTTGCAGATCCACCATCATGAACAGATCAAAGAAAAAAATTAGTGTAATTAGGTTAGATGAACGATTGTTGCACTTTTCTAATCGTCCTCATTTAACTCAGACCATTAGAAGAATGCAAAAATGAAATGTAATGCAATGAGTTTTATGTTTTGAAATAAAATGGAATTTTATATCTTAAACAATTGTGCATCACAATGTGTTTATATTAGCAATGTAAATTAGTTATTGTTAATGTAATTAACTTTTAGTAGTTACAACGAAACTAAAGTTCCACTATATTCAGTAATGTAATAAGGTGCATCCTCTGCCGCGTCGTGGAAATGCTAGCTCGATCGGTGGACCACGTTGTGCTGAGCCAAAAAATCTGCCGTCATTGCAGAATCCTCGACGCAGTTATCCCTGACGGCTTTTCTTTGCCGCGTCGTCACGAGCACGGCGACTAAGGCTATGCCTCGGTATCTATAAGCATCAGGTCCCGAGCTTCATGTTGTAGTACCCTTTCACCTCCACCTTTATAAGGGGTAGGTTTTTATCATTTTTCAAGGATCCCTAGGCCATGAAATACACCATGGGGTGTGTAACAACTCCCTCTCACTTTGAATTGGTTGACGGAAAGGGTGGTAGAGCTCGAATACCAGTTCAGAGAGCATAGCTTCAAATTTCAGAAGACCAACTCGACCCAACCCAATATTGTCGAAGAGTGATTTGGAGTCAGATTTGGGAAGATTAGCTCGTCCCTTACCTTCAACCTAGCCTCTTAGTGCCTTCCTGACGTACGAGTAGATTGCGATCCAGCATGGCATCCAAACATTTTCAAAAAATATCACGGTTCCAATTGTCTTTTACCAATTGTCTTTTAGTTTATGACGACCTTCTCACGAAAAGACAATCGTACACACCCCTGCTCATAGTGCATCATTAGTACACGTAAAGAAATCCCAATTAACTATCATAGTTCCTATAGAAAAAATGATAGATCACACGTACCTATCCCCTGGATTGACGCATGCCTATCCAAGCAAAGGAGAAGGAGAAAGGGGGCCCACCCACATTCTTTTTCCCCTAGTCTTCCTCCATGTGCCACAATATGACGCTGCCTCAGTTCCTCTCCTCTACTGCATGCCTCCAACCAGGGCCGTCTCCAGAAATTTGGAGGCCATGTGCGACACACAATGGGACCCTGAACTTTGAAAAATTCACACACACTACCACTTTGGTATATAACTTCAGTGAGTAGTATTTCATAGTAAATAAAATATAATCAAACAATAATTCTGGTAAAAGGTTCCACCACAACATTATACTGAAGCGTAGGAGGCGTAGCTTCTATTTTGAGAAGACATGATTCTTCATGCTTCGTAAACCGAAATAATTTCAAACACTACATGAATCAAACTTTAGACGTGTCAAGGTAAGGTTTTTTTTTTTTCGAGATAAGACGTGTCAAGGTAAGTTAACTAGAGGAGATGTGCAAACCTTGATCGGCCTTGGAGTTTGAAGTTGAAACGTGATTGACTAATTGTGTCGAGGCGTGGCAAACGGCCGAACGCGCACTTGGGCGAACAGGCGCCTCGCAGCTTGGGATTGCGGCTTCTGGGGTTCTCGGTTCTTCACGCCGTTTTGTGGTTCTCGGCGAGACGATGGCGTCCTCGGCAGTTCGCAGGCAGAACGGAGAGCAGACTGATGTGGAATTGAGAGCATGGTCAAGACCAATAGATTTGATCGGTAAAAACCAAAATCTTTTCGGATCAGACCAGGAATAGAACAAATACTCTGGAATCTTGGGATGTTCAGCCCCGCGCAACGCCATCGATGATTTGGGGCAGTCGCACACAAAGCTGATTTAGGGGCAGCAAAAATCGCTGGGGACATAAGTTTTTGGGGCCTCTACCATGGGCTTCCAGCTAGCAGAAAATGGGAAGCAAGGCGTGCTGGGCTAGGCTATACACTCGGACATGGGGCCCCTAGTTTTGGGGGGACCCTGTGCAGCCGCCCAGCTTGCACGGGCCCTTGGACGGGCCTGCCTCCAACAACCATCGCGCACCTCCACCCTGACAGCGTTCCACATGTTCTCCACCTCCCCTGGGAACTGATACCTTCGATCCGGATTATGAATATAGTATATCTTGTTTTTTTCTAAAAGACCTAGGTTTATTAAATCTTTGGGAAGCTTTAGATCTTTGTAAAAGGCTACTCCAGAGACGACCTAGAGAACTAGTAGAATATTTGTTTATGGGACCGGAAAGTTGTTGTTATTATGTTGTGGTTTGATCAATGGATGGAAAATAGGCCATGGTTCAAGATTTCACCTGCAGCTGTGCACACACGCATGGGATAGATAATGATAGGTGCAATTTGTATTAGAACATAATCATAAACTCTCCCTCACACACACACACACATATATATATATATATAAGTGGGCCATGCATCCATACAACACCATATCCTGCTAACGTTGCACTATGGATACATTGTCCAACCACTTGTCCCTCGATATTCCCAGACTCTAGCAATTATTAAGATAAACAGACCAATGCATTTCTTTGTGTGATGTCTCAATTATCCCTAGAGAATCACTACCACCTTACTATCACCAGGCTACTCAATGCTTCTTTTATATCAACTCATCTAAAACCCTTTTTACCTTTACCGATCTTCGAGGTCTTTGGTACCTGACAAGTTCTAGGATCGAGGGAAAAGACAAGAGATAAACATATATGTGGATATATTAGTTTAGAAATATACTTATCCCATATTAAAATATGCACGTGTTGCTGCGAGGCTGGTCTTCATCCCTCATCCTGTGACGACTACTCACACATGATTAGATCAACAATCATAAATATTTATTGATAATTCTTGAGATATGAATAAAAATTAGTCTTACAATTCCGAAAAATCGCGATTGAATTACAAGTAGGGGACAATGGCTATGAGGTACAAAATGGTGTGGAGATGGTGATGATGGTAGATACTATGTGTGGCATCATATTGAGGATGATGGGGGTTGTCGTGGGAAATTCATGTAATTATCCATTGGGTGTGGCTTATGAAGGGAAGAGCGGTGCGGAATAAAGGACTTCGGCTGAGATTCCCAAGTTCATCCCCTATCGGTGGAGGTAAATATCTATTCCTGCTTGCTTTTATTGATAATACTAAATCAGATATGAAGCCTCTCCGGCTTAGCTCAGTGCTAAGGTGACGATTCAACTATTAAGGTTTCGCTATGCAATTGTCGATACCCTCAAGGGCGATCCTGACCCGCTTTTTATACACAAAAGGTCAGGGATTACCAATTCAATCTATGCCGGTGTACTTCCTAGAGTTCCTATACAAGCTGGTCTATTATATTTGGCTTGGGTCGTATTTCCTCCAGCTCTTGATTCTGTCACAAACCGCCTCTTACAAGTCACGAGCTGTGTTTGTTTCCACCTTGTGGGACTACCTGGTTGGTATCCCAACGTCATTAGCCTCTGAGCGAATCTATGGATACTTTTTCATCTTCCTGATTTAGGGCACTTCATTCATGGATCCAAGTCCTTGATGAGGTCCTGAAACAAACAAACAAATAAACAAGAAATCGAGCTAGAAGATCGACGACCGACTTCATAACATCCTCGCTCTTCTGGCTTCTGATCATAAACTATCATTTTTATAAACCATCCCTGCATCAAAATCTCCATAATCTATCAAACCGATTGTCAATTCTTAGCCCAATTGACTCACAAATTCCTGCTAGGATGCAATCGGTCACTTATATTTTAATAGACCAGCCCACTGGGACAATGTCCAAATCTGACCATGAAAATTTGACCATGACAGGATTCAAGTGAATCAAACCCAATCATTTTTTCTACCCATGCAGGAATCGAGGAGTTACAACAACATTTACCCCTTTGATAAATAGAATCTCGTAGCATCATTAGGGATTTACCCTATATTTATGAGGAGAAGGAGGACAATGTAAAAACTCATTCACCCCCTTTGTTGCCTCTCCTTCGTCCCCCAGCTGCCACCACTCTTCAATCACATCATCTTGCCTCCTAAGGGAAAATCTACCATCAAGAAATCAAAGAAATTGTACCCAATACTTGCAATTGGGGTTTATCCTCTCTTAGCAACGATCTCCTAAAGGACTTCGTCAACTACGGGTTGATCCCAAAGAAGAAAGAAGGGGGGGTGGCGTGCTCCGGTGTAACACCCTCAAATCGGCCCTATGCAAGTTTTAGCGCTTTCCGCCAAACCTGCATAGAAACGATTCAAGGACGCCCACCAAGCACTTACGTGCGAGTGGAGAACGAAGCAATACCATTACACATTAGTTCACGATGGAACCCACAGAACATATATATACAACAACGACTCCATGAGTCAAGAATACAGATATACTATACAAAAGATCCAAATCACCTTGAAAACGATAGAGCGTCCGACTACGGACAAGATGCAAATGGGGCTAAGAGCCCTGAAGAATAACCAATGGCGTCCATAACCCTGCCCAGGCCAAGCCGGAAGGGTAACCCTGCTAACGACGTCGAACTTAAACCTGCTAAAACAAAAGGGTTGCCGACAAAGGGCAAACGAAAAAGAGGAGCGTCAGTACTGAGGCCAGTACACGACGAGGCTAGAATTCGGCGGCTCTCTCCTACATAGGTATGGTGGACTGAAGCGGCAGCGCAGCATCACTAAACAACCTATAGAGACTCAGTACAACTGTCGGCTATTAGAGAGAGATAAGAAAGACCTATTCGGAACCACCCGATACTAACACCAATCATACCCATCCTGGCATTTCCCCCTCGAGACCAGACGAGGAAGTCACACCGAGGAACTCACATAGTTGGCAGTTTTATTCATTCCATTATAGTTGAAGCTCTTACTAATCAGATATAGATAGCATGAGTCATCCTGATAGCATAAGTAGTGGGCAGTTTTAATTAACCATTCAGTTGTGGTTGCAGTACTTACTAGTCAGTCACAATTAGCATGTGACATCCGAAACATAGCAGTTGTTGGCACTTTTATTTCATTCCATTGAAGTTACGCTACTTACTAGGCAGGTATAACATGACACGATACACCCCAATTCTACCAGTTGGTGGCACTTTTATTATCCATTCCATGATAGTGAAGCTGATTACTAGTCACACATTAAGTCAAATTTATAGCACTACTTTAGTTATGCTTGTCTATGATCGAGATACTGTGCTCCAAGTCGTCTATAACCGCGGACACGGCTTTCAGAAAGATTTATCCTGCAGGGGTGCACAAATAGCAACACACACACAATCAACCTCGGAAAAAACCAAATCAAAACCCAACGAGGCTTTCACGACAAAGCAATCACAGGATTCATAAAATATTTCAGGGGGCCACCCTACTAAGCTACCCGCAACGAAGTTGGCCGGCTCCGAGACGGACCCAGGGTTTGTGACAATGGTTGTAAATGACTGGGAACCCGAAAGTGTGACCGGGCTTGTCGATACCGCGAAAACATTTCACGTTCCAAAACAGTACAGGTGCTCCACGCACAATCGTAAATAAAGCAGTAAAGCATGGCATAAGTACAGGATAGTAATAAAGCCCCAAACTACTTTGTGGCCCCAAAAAATAAGAATGAATCAAGCTCTGGCTAAGGGGGATCCATAGGGTCTCCCGGATGTGGATAGTGCGAATAATCAAGGAACAGGTATCAAGTACTCGGGGCCTACGGGACACAAGTGGACATGAAAAACCAAATAGCATATATTACCCACCGTTGTCTCTTTCATTAGTTATCCCAACAGTTTAATAGTTGTATTTAAAGTCATGATCCTCTCCACCGTGAAGCATATGACAACATTCCAACAACTGTGTGGTACTTCACGACACGGGATCGCACCTGAGCAAGGGACTACGACTCGCAAGACCATCTATGTACCAAACAACAGGTAATAGGAGGTGTCTAAGGCAATATAAAGGCTGCACGGAATATATCTGGTACGGAACAGTAAAGCATCGCGACACGGATAGCAATAGATCAACAGGAGGAAATAAAGACTATAAATGCAAAATAGGTAGAAAGGGGGAGAATGCTCGCTTGGGAAACACTGTCGAAGATACACCGAAGAACTTGTCGATACTCGCATCAACTCATCGGCCTAATCGCGAAGAAGCAAACACTAGAAGAAACACCGGATGCAATATTTAATACTACGGCAGAAGATCCGGCATGCTTATGATATGATGCATGGATGGCACAGATGCGGTGCAATTAGGCAATATTAAGCGGAACCGGGGTCCCAATAATTAATTACACGGTTCAAGTTATTTAGAACCCCCGCAATTTAAATGTTGTATTAACAAGGCCAAACATGGCATCGGTTCGCTACACAATTTAAATGGAGGCGATATAAGACTAGAATAGCCCACATATAGTCTCCATATTTAATTATGAGGTGAATCGACTATACAACCCAGACCCGCGAAATATGTATGCAAGCATGTACAATTTAAATGCATGAGATTTTACATATAGCATTTATAAAATAGGGCTTGGGAAAAGGTTCACACATCTGGGTTCGGGAGATCTTGGGTTCCGGGGGTGCGGGGTCCGGTCTCAGGGTTGACGGGGACGGCGAGGTTCGGATACAAGATGGAGAACTTGGGTTCCAAGCGGTGGATCTTGCCGTCGATGGCGAACTTGAATGGATTGGGTACCGGTGGTCTTCGGGTCCGGGTAGATGGTCATGGCGTTCAAGGTAGAGAACTCGGCGTTCCGCACCCTGCGAAGTAGATCTTGGGGTTCCGTGATGATCTTGTCGATTCCATGTTGAAAGCCTTGGCGCTCTGGATCGGTCTCGGGTCCGGGAACGGTTCTTGGCGACTTTCGGCTCCAGGAGGAAGAGCTCGGTGTTCCACGGTCTTCGGTTTCCGGGGTCGGGGTTCGAGGCCTTGGCGAACTTGGCGTCCGGGATGGAGAACTTGCCGTTCGTGAGGTAGATCTTGTTGGTTCCACCTCGGAGGTCTTGGGGTTTCCGACTTCCGTGGTCGGTGTTGGTCTGGAGTGGTGCCGACGGTGAACGTACTTGGCGGTTCACGACGGTCTTGTCGCCGATGCAGACCTTGTCGACGGGTGTACGTGTGGTGTTGAACTTGGCAGCGTCCTCGGCATCACATAACAAACACTCAACATCACCACTTTGACTTCACCACACCATAGGGACAAACCAAACCAGGACAAAGAGGTACGCATCGGGACAACACGTAACTACATGGCGGTGACGCGCGTAGACGATGAGCGGTGACGTGCTGGCGGAAACGAGGTCGCGCAGATCAGCGAAGGACCGCAGGTGGAGAAGGGGACGACGACGCCAGGGGTCCAGCGAGATGGCGGAGGCGCTGGCGCGCGGCGAGCAGGCCGGCCACCACGACATGCAGGTGGGGCCGCTGGGGACGAGGGAGCTCGGAGAGGCGAGGTCCTGGCGAGGGGGTCTTGGTGGCGAGGAGAAGCTCGAGGGCGGCGAGTAGGCCGATGGCGACGGAGACCTTGGAGGAGCGGGCCCGCGGCTGGCAGCGACGGGCTTGATGCAGGGACGCCGGACTGCAAGGTGCTCGGGCAGCGGGCGTGCAGAGAGGAGCCGAGCGGGGTCGGGACGGAGGCAGCAGGTGAGAATGGGTGCGGTGGTGTGCGTGCTTGTGCATGTGTGTGTGTGTTTGGCGGCTGGGTGAGGTTGTGCGTGCGTGTCCATGTGTTTGTTGTGCGCGTTGCGGTGCTGCGCGGGTTGGGTCGCGCAGGCAATGGGGTGGGGCTAGCTGCAGGTGGCGGAGGGGACTGGGGGTGAGAGGAACTGGGTAGGTTAGGTTAGATTATGGTTTGGAGGTGGCCGGCCGGGCTGCCTCCCAAAAATAATATAAACTTTTATTTTAATTTAAAATAGATTTTTGTAAATAGTTTTTAGACAATCAAAACCCCGGAAAAGACCGGAGTTTTGATTTGAAATTAAGATGAAAATATTTGGAAGACAAAGATAGTCTTTTAACAAAATACTTTCAAACAAAAAGATTCATGCTAATGTCAGGATGATGCACAGAGATAAAACACCGCGATTTTCTATTAGTGGTTTTAGCGGGACGTCGCATCCGGGATAGAGACCATCCAACAACCCGAGGATGACGAGCACGTATTCTTCACAACATGGTTTGAGCACGGGTTTACCCCTTCGGGTAGCAAGTTTCTGCGCGAACTCCTATGATTCTATCATTTCTGCCCGTAAGATGTGGGCCCCAACTCCATATCCTATGTGCCATGTACACGATCTTGTGTGAGATATTCCTCTACATCAAGTCATCAATCTTGCTAAGGATCTCATTATTCCTCTGCAAGGAAGAGAAATCTGAAGCCAATGGGGACTTCCTCTAGTGCGGGGCGATCTCTTTCTAGCTTCTTCTAAAGATCTGCTTCCATATCCCTTGCCTACCTTCCAAAGTAAACGACTGGCAAAAAAACCTATTTTTTACTCCAAGAAGAAGGTTCCAGCCGGGGAAGTAGATTTTCTTCCCTTTTCTTTGGATCTCTTTAATTGGGTATTGATGCCCGATCCTTCGATAAGACGTGATAAGTCGATCTGGTGGAGTTTGACCTTGATGATACGACTACAAAGTGCAGCAATGTTGCACTAATGAAATTGCAAAACCAATCAGCTAGAGGTTACTGATCTTGCAGGTGCACGATCATCCTGACAATAAAGGTCATTAATCCCTATGAGCAATCGAGAACATGCAGTAACTAAGTACACAATCAATATATTTCAAATATAGATGAAATATTTATTGATAATGGTAGGATTCTAAATGGGCGGTCTTGATTGAATCGATGGAAAGAATCAACTACACGATAATTACAACAATTGGCTTATTTTTAGTCTAAACAAAATCCAAGTTCTAATGATGGCTGGGATAGGATTTATACGGAGGAATAGAAGGGTTTTCGTCTAGCCCTATTGGGCCAACCAGAAACACCTACAGATGGGCTTTCCTCCACATAAACAGTCTCTAAAACCTCTGATATTATTTAACTCGAAAATACAAGACTTTGACCCGTAAAATAAGGTGACGCGGCACCAAATAAAGATTTGGAGATTAATATGAGTTGGTATCTTCTGAACTTTGTCCAAGTATCCTTGCAACATTATGGTGGCTTCAAAGTCTTGAAATCGCCACTTCCAACATCATCGTCAATCCTCACATGCTTGTGGAAATATCCATGCACGACCAAGCTCCAATGCTTATCTCTCCCATCCATTCTAGGTCCATCATTTCTAAGTAACATAAACACATATGACATAGAGAACATCATATTCTCATTTATATTAGGAAGAGTTCCTAGAAATGAGAGTATCTGATAATTGAGTTGTCATGCACGGGCTCTTGTGAGAGGACCCTGTAATGTTGTTGTAGGTGCAACAGGTGTATTAGTAGTAGGGATGTTCTCATAATCCTTCCCTCCTTGAGTTGAAGTCTTCCTTGACGCAATCTCATCTTATTCTCTGAAGTATGGCTTCAAATCTGCAATGTTAAATGTAGAACTTACCGTACCTAACTCTACAGAAAGCTTAATTTTTATGCGTTATCTTTTGTCCTCTCTAAAACTTTGAAAGGACCATTAGCATGTGGCAATAATTTGGATTTCCGCAAATCCAAAAATTGATCTTTGTGCAAATGCAACCAAACAAGATCTCCAACATCAAACACGACATGCTTTCTACCTTTATATCCTGAAATTTTATACTTAGCATTATATGTTTTCTTTAGTAGTTTCATGCAACTTTAAAATTTGTTTAGTATATTGTGTAGCATCATAATTATTTTCCACTGAAGAATGAAGTGGCAATAAATCAATAGGTGCACATGGAACAAAACTATAAAAAATCTCAAACGGGGCACAACTTAATAGTAGAATGTAGCGGACGATTGTAAGAAAATTAAATACAAGGTAAACAATCTTCCCACATTTTAAGTTCTTCTTTAAATTAGCCCTTAACATAGTATATAATGTTCTATTGACTACTTCAGTTTGTCCATCGGTTCGGGGATGACACGTAGTACTAAGAAGTAATTTAGTCCCCAACTTACACATAAACATCTCTAAAACTGGCTAAGAAATTTAGTATCATGATCTGAAACAATTGTATTTGGCACACCATGGAAACGAACAATTTCACAAAATAAGAAATCATCAACATGCGCAATATCACCGCTTTTGTGACATGGAATGAAGTGTGCCATCTTTGAAAATCTGTCCACAACCACTAAAATACTATCTCTCCCCTTATGTGTTCGAGGCATTCCCAAAACAAAGTCCACAGAAATATCCTCCCAAGGAACACTAGGAACATGAAGATGCATGTATAAACCATGTGGATTAATGCGTGAGTTAGCTTTTTGACATCTAGTGTAGCGAGAAACAAATCTCTCAATGTCTCTATGCATCCGTGGACAAAAGAAGTGTGCAGAAAGTACGTCCTTCATCTTCTTCATTCCAAAGTTCCCCATCAATACTCCTATCCATGCGCCTCCTACAATAACAAAAGACGGACGAAGCTATCTGGGATGCATATCATGTTAGCACGAAACACAAATCTATTAGTAAATACGAATTTGTTCCATGTTTTGGCCTCCTTACAATTCTACAATACATCTTTGAATTCAACATCATGCATATATTGTACTTTGATAGTTTCCAAACCAAAAAAACTATAGTCAAGATGAGATATCATGTTATAACAGCACGACAAAGCATTAGCAATAATATTATCTTCACCCTTCTTGTGTTTAATAACATAAGGAAAATAATCAATGAATTCAACCCACTTAGCATGGTGCTTATTCAGTTTTTCTTGACTAGAAATATGCTTTAAAGATTCATGATCAGAATGTATAATAAATTATTTATACCATAAGTAATGTTGCTAAGTTTTTAATATCCAAACAAGAGCATATAATTCCTTGTCATAAGTAGAATAGGTTAGACTAGGCCCACTTAGTTTACCACTAAAATATGCAATATGCTTTCCTTGTTGTAATAACAGACCTCCCAAACCAATTCCAATAGCATCACATTAAAGTTCAAACATTTTATTAAAATTAGCACTAGTACAAACTCGTTACTTAGAGACTGTGCCTAGAGCCGGTTTACCACAAAAATACAAACCACCGGCTGTGTTCATCAACCTCAGGCGGTCATAATTTTTTGACCGCCTCTAATTGTAACCTCAGACGCTTCTTAATCTGCACCATCTCTAGTACGAGTCCCCCCTTAGACGGTCTAGAAAGGAAACCACCTCTAAAATTGAACCTGAGACAACACAAATTATTTTTTGTCTGTCTAGATCACTCAACTATAGCCGGTCAGAAATATTAATCGCCTCTACGTGTCTACTGAGGTGGACCATTATGACACTCATCTCGAAAACTAGTGTTGTGCATGTTCCCGAGGTATCATGCACGTGTTTATTTAGGAAAAGCATGCGCGTATTGTTAATGAAATTAGAAAGTGGAGATAGTGCTATCCCCCCACCCACACGAGTCCACATCCACATGTCCACCTGAGGACTACCAACGGCCCCGCGTATATAAACCCGCTCAGCCTTCTTCTTCCATGAGCTCATGTCATTTACCCAAATATATCTAGTCACAAAACCCCAATATGCACCTTCCGCATGCACCGAAGCACTTTCGCTTGCACCACCGCCCTCCCTAGCCGCGCCATGAAGCATACACATGGATATGAGCTGGAGATGAAGCCAGTTGGAAGCGCAACAATAGATGGCTCGGTCATCGCCGAGCAGGTAGATGCGGCTTCTCCGGGCATGCATGTCGCTCGTCGCCACGCCATTGAGGCTTCGAGCTCCATCCAGCCAGTCGCTATCACCGTCGAGAAGTAGGTTGCCGACAATGTCGTGGTGCCAATGGCAGATCTGGATGAGGGGAAAGCGGCAGGTGGAGGCAACCCGGTGCTCTACTTCAACAACCCCATCCTCCACCAAGAAATCCTCGACGCAATCGCGGACAAGGACAAGTTCGAGGAGGAGGTCTCCGATGAGGAGTACGAGGTACTACTTTGCTAGCTTCTCTAGTCAGAACCGCATATTTCACTGTTCATACGTAGGATTTTCTCAATTGTCAATAGATTCTTTTGCTCTTGAAGTAGGAAATATATATGGTTTGAATGGTCGATTGTTTTGGAGATTTGATTAGATTTGCTCATCTGCCATCTAGTAAACTTACATTTACTTAACTTGTTATTCATATGGTTCTTCTTGTGCTGTAAAATTAATCGATCTGTAACATTTGATTTAGGGGTTTTAGGGTTTGCTAGCTAAGTGTTGATTTCGATACACAACATGCATATAACATTACATTTATATTCGTTACTAAGGCTAATGATTCAATTTTGCCCCCAAAGAGTGCAAGGGGAGACACATATGATGGATGCCTCAGATTTTTTTAGGGATGGTTAGTGAACCTGAGGCAATATACAACAATATAAGTTGTACAATTGGTACTTTGGTTCACTAACTCCATCTCTAAAAAATTTATGAGGCCCCATATTTATTCTACACATATGAACTATGATCTTTGAACTATTTCTCACTGACGCTGATGATTGAAATTTTCCCCAAAAGAGTGCAAGGGGGGACAAATATGATGGTGTCGGATTTTTTTAGCGATGGTTAGTGAACCTGAGGCAATGCTCAATAATATAAGTTATGCAATTGGTACTTCTGTGTGCTAACTCCATCTCTACAAATTTTATGAGGCCTCGGATTTATTGTACATATATGAACTATGATCTTTGAACTATTTCTCATTGAGACCGATGATTGAAATTTGCCCCAAATAAGTGCAAGGGGAGACACATATGATGGTGTCGTTTTTTTAGTGATGGGTTGGTGAACTTGAGGCAACAATGTACACAGATAATATAGGTTGTACTGTTGGTACTCTGGTTCTCCAACTCCATCTCTGAAAAAATTATGAGGCCCTTGATTTATTCTCGTATGCAACTATATATATGATCTTTGAATGATTCGTATGATGCATATGTATATGCATGGTTTTGATCATAAGTTGTTTCTACATGTACCTGAAGATTGTGTGATTTTTTGTTATTTATAATTACAATATTTAGGATTATTTTTATTACATATAAATTTCATATTGTGGTTAATGATTCAAATTTTCTCCATTAGAGAGGCAGACACATTGGTGTCAGATATTTTCAGGGATGAGTTAGCAAACTCGGGGCAATGTACAAGAACAATAAGTTGTGCAATTGGTACTTGGTTCACTAACGCCATCTGTGAAGAAACTTATGAGGCCCCCTAGATTTATTCTACATTCATAGAACTATGAATTTTAAATTGTTATTACATGCATTCATAGTGTATAAGAATTACATTTTAGTTTCTCACTGAGGCAGATGATTGAAATTTGCCCCAAAAGAGTGCAGTGGTGACACATTTGTTGGTGTCATTTTTTTAGGGATGGGTTGGTGAACCTAGGCAGCAATGTACATATAAAATATAGGTTGTGTTGTTGGTACTTTGGTTTGCCAAATCCATCTCTAAAAATAGTTATGAGGTCCTTGATTTATTCTCATATGGAACTATATTTATGATCTTTGAATGATTCGTATGCATGGTCTTGATCATAAGTTGTTTCTACATGTACCTGAAGATTGTATGGTTTTCTGTTATTTATAATTACAATATTTAGAATTGTTTTTGTATCTGAATATGTATATCCCTGAATATTGTTTCGTAGGATTACATTTCAATTTCTTATTGTGGCCAATGATTCAAATTTGCGCCAAAAGAGAGGTAGACACATTGGTGTTAGATTTTTTAGGGATGAGTTAGTGAACCTGGGGCAATGTACAAGAACAATAGGTTGTGCAATTAGTACTTGGTTCGCTTACGCCATCCCTGAAGAAACTTATAAGGCCCCAAGATTTATTCTACATATACTCTAATCCAATTAATTGTCATTTTGTTGAGATGAATATGAACTAATCAAATTATATATTGCTGAGATGCATTCTATTTGATATATGTTGTAATACAATTCAATCGTATGTATGAGTTCTAAGTTATGTTCTTCAAAATCAACAGGAGGATTCCGATGAAGTGGACGATATCAAGTAATCCAGGGACAACATGAGCCCCTACGTGCTGAGGCGTCTACAGTGTGGGAAAATCCTTTTCTACTGTAGGGGAAAACTGTTTTTGTAACATCCCAACAAGCTTATCAAGGTCCAAATCATCCAAATTAGGGTTAACAAAAACTTTTCCATTTTAAAATATGAAAGCATTCATATGTGTGTGCATTTAAAATAGGAGTTGATTTGAATTGCCATGATTAAGTGATCCATTGCTTGTAAAATAATTCTTAGGTGAAGTAAACATCATCTAGATCATTCCCAAACTTTTCCCAAAGAAAAACAACTCAAAATGAATAATTGAAGTGAATGGTCATTTTGGCCAAATTAACTATCATGCCTAGTTTGGCTATTCCTAGTACTCAAAACCTAACAGAAACATTTGTGGATCTTTACACCCCTTGCTAGTACACATAATGAGGTACCAAGGCCCACCTTGTGATCTGCTAAAAACAATCAAATACTAATTTTAAATGACAGTTTAAAATTGAATCTATTTCATATGGGAAGATCCCACTATTTCAAAAACCACTCAAACAAGTGCAATTTTCAAAACCCTTGCAACCAGAGACTACCTAGTACTAGTGGAGATCACTCAAAAATTTTGAACCCAAAATTCAAAAGTAAAGTTCATGCGGCCATTTCATCAAACACTTGGCAGGCAGAATTCAAACAAAACAAAATTCACTATTTTAAATAGTGTTCTGGCCAAACTTGTCTCCCATTTGATCCCCATTTAATCCCACTGTCCCCTCTTGATCTATCCAGGGCCTAACAAACCCAACCCCTACCCCCTAGCAGCATGACAATGCCAAGCCGAGCACCTGCTGGCTGGCCGACCATGCCCTCACCCCAGCAGACCACCTCCCTCTCTCTTGCCATGTCTAGGAGATAGCCCGCACCTCACCACTGCCCACTGTTCCTTCCCCGAGCCAGGCCCAGCCGTGGACCACCGAGAAAACCCCGGGCCCAGTGCCACCGCGCTATGCCGAGCACGCGCCAGAGCGCCGCACCCGGCACGCGTGCGCAAGCCGCCGCTTGACCGCAGCCCGCGCCTACCGCGTCGCCACATCCCAGGGAGCATGCCAGACACCCCATTCGTCGTCCAACGCCTCACAGCCACCGCTCGCCGTCGAAGCCGCCGCCTCTGCCGCTCAGAGCACCAACTCCGCCTGACCGCATACCGCCTCCCCTAAGCCCGCATTAAAGTCCTAGAGCATCGCCAGGAGACCGCGCGTCAGTCGCCACCCTCAGCCATGCCGCTAGCAGCCCGTAGCCATGTCGCCACCGTCCCCTGGCCATACCGCGCTGTCCCGCCGTCGAGCCTATAAAAGGAGAGCACCCCCAGCCGTTTGCAGCACACCACTCCACTCCCCTCACCTCACTGATCGTCCCACACCTCTAGCCGGAGCACGGGGAGCAGCAGTTCGCCGGAATTGCACCGGAGCAGGCCGCCTCTGGAGGAGAAGGGCGCCGCTGATTGCGACCACCCCCAGAGCTACCAACCCTGAGCTCGCCGTCGACCACCAATACGTTTGCCCGCCTCGCCGTCATCGCTGGAGCCCTAGTACGCCCCCTATGCACCCCCACTGAGCCGCTAGGGTTAGAGCTCGCCGGCGACAGGTCCGTCATCGACGACGAACCCCAGCCGTTGATCCCCACTCTAATCCAACGTCCCACATCGCCTGCATCGCCAGCGTTATGAGCCGTGACTGGTGGACCCCGTTATTGAGCTCACACAAGGAGTGACACTGGCTTGCCGTTAAGCGTTTCAGCGTGACCCAGTTAGTTTGAATTAGGATTTTTCTTTTTAGTTTAAACTTAGTTTTGTCCCTTAGATCAAAATTCAATTCAGAGAGATTTACAAATCCAAATGAAGTGATTCCAATTTTGTTGGAAAGCTACTGAAAAGATCTATCCAAGCCCGTTGGATTTAATTCATTTAGAGTTATAGATCTCTCCTAGTAAAAATAATAAACAGAAGCATTTGCACCTTGCAACATTTTTATAAAATCAACCAAGTTAGCTTTTGAGTTGATTCCAACTCTCAAAAATCACATTTCATCATACCTATCTGAATATGCAATAATATTAAGGTTTACATGTAGTGACTTTAGACTAGTACCAACATAATGCTATATAGGCATTTCTAGTCACTTTAAATCATTAAATAATGAACTTAAACCAAAGTAATTATGAACCAACCCTTAAATTACATTCCCACATGTTAGAATATGTGGTGATGACATGTGTCCACATGATCCCATATTTTAAGTGGTGAATATTAAATCTTAGTTAATTTTTTCAATGAGTAGAAATTACTTTTCTAAAATAAAAAGGAGGAAACTATTGAATAAAACTTGTGATTCTTGTGATGATAATAGATCATCAATTGTGTGTCTTAGAGTACTAAGTAAACTAGTTAAGTATTGTGTGGTGATTGTGTACTCCATATGTATTTATAGAAGGTAGTACCGACCAAGCTTACGAGGAGGAGGAGTGCTACCAAGAAGAAGAAGAAAACTTCAACCACTGCACCAACCAATGCAAGCTATTATTGGCAAGCTAACCCTTGCAAAACTTACTTTAGCAAGCCACCATTAACAATGCAAGCAAATCCTTGCAATCTAGATAACCCCAGCAAAGATGCTTTAGGCATGCTTTGATCCTACCACTTTGACTACTAGTTACCCCAAGTCTTACTTTCAAGCTTTACGCCCTTTACCTTACACAAAGTCCCTTACTTGTTTTGAAGGTAGCATAAAGAGTATAAAACTTGACCTATTTAGATAAGCGTTAGATGTCATTCTATGGCATGAGATTGAACCCATCATCTTTCCACCTTAGTGAACACTCTTAACTTAGTAGTTTAGAGTAGATCAAAACTTGAGTCACTTTAGATGGGAACAGTTGGTGAAAATGAATTATGAAAACCATGGAATGATGAGTCATTCTATTGAGATGTTTTGACATATGTTGAGAAACACAAATGATTTATGAGGATGAAAATATTGAGGCATGAGCCTTAGCCCTTTTATAAAACTGATGGTTGGATTCGGATGCGATACCATTCCAAATTTACCATACAACCACACTACCTGAATTGGATAAGGCTTAGCCAGAAGTTTATATGCATTAGTATTAGTGAACCTGAGGGAGAGGTTTGAGCTGAGGCTACCTCTCAATGTTGTCCACCTATGCAGTGCCCAAGATGACTGATGGTCATGGTTGGGAGGCCATATTCATAGGAGAGGTGCTTATACTAGGGTGTGTAAAAGGAAAGGTTATGTTTGATTATCTGCATACTAAGTATGATGATTCAGGGTTATCCCTGACAGATGTATCGAATTTTGTGGTGAAAGTGTACCACCTCTGCAGAGTGTCAAACTATTTGAATAGTCGCGTCCGCGGTTATGGATAGTTGGAATGGCCATACTGTTTTGTTGTCAGATGCTTTCAAAACAACTTATGAAATGAATGATGAATCTTGACTTGACCACAACAGGGTTGTGTTTATGACAGTAGCTTCCCAACTTAAGTGATTCTAGAACTTTATTTTATCTTTCTTTGCTTCTGAACTCAGCTTAGGTTTCAAACTTAACTAGTTAAACTTAGATTTAGCACTTTAACTTAGCACTATACTACTTGTTAGTGGTAGTTTGCGAGTACTTAAAGAGTACTCATGGCTTTTGTCCCTGGCTATTCTCATGGCCAGACTATGAAGGATACTATCAAGATGATGGCCAGCAGGACGGCTATGATAACTAGAACTATCTGCCTTCGTCGGTATTGCCTGTGCCCCTGAAGATGGACCCCACCACTATGCTTATCTTTTATTTCCGCTGCTTATTGTATTAAGACTGGATCATGAGATCCTTATTTGTGTAAGACCTTATGCATGGTTTGTAATGGATGATGTACTGTGATATCCAATCCGTTATGTCTCGCAAAAATGGTAGTCCTGGGATTGCGAGGTATGGCATAACGGGCATCTGGGATGGAAAAATCCGGGTGTTGACAAGTTGGTATCAGAGCCATCCTGACCATAGGAGACCCTAGTTAGAATGGACGTCCGAACAAAAACTTAGTTTCAAAACCAAAGTGAGTATTTGCGAAAAACTATCTCCTCTCTTAACCTTGGGAATTCTTTCTTTCTCAAAAAATCATGTTCCTCAAATTCTTACATTACTACTTAAAATTTGACACACTTGATCACTTCACTAATTTCCTCATCCTTAATTCTTGTAGATGGAGACTCAGTTCAGCAAGTTTTACCAATTGGGAAACGGAGGTCAGCTGATCTTCGAGAGGGATCTAGATTCACTATCGGAGTTACTAGGATGCCCACATCCGGAGTTTCTTGGAGCTCAACTTCCAGGACCCCCACTAGGAGACCTACAGTGGCTAGTCACCGCGAACCTTAGAGGAAGCATCGAAGCACCATCTTCTGGGAGAATTCAGTTCTCCGTGAGAGAGAACAACTAGCTAGATGGATTAGCCAGGGAAATGCATGAAGCTCTCGCACGTCTATGTGCCCTCGGCGTCAACAAAATCCAAGGAACCCATTTTTCTCACTATGTAAGACGTGACTTCATGGGAATTCCGATGGAGATGCCAAGTCACCCAGAGTTGAGGCGTCAAGTGGAGAATCTTGACTTCTTGCATGATGATGAGGAACTAGACAATGCCAGGGAGTTAGCCAACCAGAACTGCCATTGCCACCGAAGGCCCAAACTTTACCCGCTCATCCAAGATCGCCAGTCTCTTTGCCGCCAGTGTGCAAAGAAGGATCGCACCATCGCCCATCTTTGCAAGAAGGTAGCCGACCTCGAGAAGACCGTCAAGGAGTAGGAAGCTCAGCTTTCCGCCAAGGAAGAAGAAGATGAGGGTGAAGACATCCAGGGAGACATGGATTCTTACCTCAGCAATGATGATGACTTTCTGGAGGAGGATGCCATGGACTTCTACACTGACGATGAGGACTCTGACTTCATCGATGATGAGTAAATGCACTAGAGCACTGTCATAGCATGAGATGTATCGGTCACACTGTATCGTAGCTTGCAGAATGGTTCTTCAAACCATCTATTTTTCCTTTTGATTGTTGTGGTGTGTGTTGTATCGTGTGATTGTTTGCATGAATGAAATGGAGTTAGTTGAAAAACATGAGTCTAACTCAAAGTTTTAGCTTGGAAACCAAGACCATGAACCTTAGAATTTCCCTCTTACCCCTATATCTATCTCAATCTTCAGATGACTCGTGGAAACCAAGGAGGGAGCAGCTCGTCGCAAGACCCAATGCTACAGATCTTGCAGAATCTCATCGCAGACCGTGAAGCAAGCAGGGTAGAGCGCCAAGCTAACTTAGCAACATTGCAGCAGATCGCCTAGATGGCTCTCAACAACCAAGGGCATGGAAATCAGGATCACCATGGATCCAAACTCAAAAAAATTCAGAATACCAATCCCCCAATCTTCAACCAATCTGAAAACCCGTTAGATGCTGATGACTGGTTGCAGACGATGGAAAACAACCTAGAGGTTGCAGGAGTTGATGAAAACGAGAAAGTTCTCTTCGCCACCCACTATCTGGCGGGAGATGCAAGAGCTTGGTGGACTAGTATCCGCAATATGAACCATGGTCAGGTTATGACATGGGAAGCATTCAAAGTCAAGTTCAGCCGCACCCACATGCCGCAAGGTCTAGTCAACCGGATGAGAGATGAATTCCTCAAATTGAAGCAAGGAAGAATGACTGTGGTGGAATACCGTGACAGATTCCTGTCACTTGCTAGATATGCACCTGATGAGATCAACACGGAGGCCAAGAAGAAGGAGAGATTCCTGAACGGACTGCATGATGAGATGCGATCGTCTCGCCAACATCCGCTTTAGGATCTCGAAGAGCTAGTCGACTCTGCCATTCAGATGGAAGGTAAGATTAACCAGGCAAACGACAACCGCAAGCGTCGTATGATGCAGCAGTCTGGATCCGGTAGTCACCAGAAGTACCATCCCAACCCCTCATCGGGATATGCACCAAGGAACAATCGACCCTAATGTCTCGCCCAAGCTACCCCAACCGTAGCGGAGGCAATGTGAAGTCCGGAGGAAACCATCACAACTCCGGAAATGCCAACAATTTCAACCGTGCACCTCCCAAGAGCAACAACAACAAAAACAACAACACTGCACCCAGAACGGGTAGCAATGATGTGCCTGTCGCAGCAAAGGACAAGTCTCAGATCACCTGTTTCGAGTATGGAGTGAAGGGTCACTATTCCAATGGGTGTCCCAAGAAGACTGGCGCCACTGCCAATGTGAATGCCCCAGCTCAATAGCAGCGTCGTGTTCAACCAGGGAGATGATTTGCCCCAGGGAACCCTCACAACCGCAACGGTTGTCTCTTCCACATGAACGCCAAGGAAGCTCAAGAAGCGCCAGACGTAGTGCTGGGTATGTTTTCTGTCAACTCAGTTTTAGCAAGAGTATTGTTTGATTCGGGAGCATCACATTCATTTGTCACCGAAGAATTTGCATGCACTAGTAAGATTCACCCAACCAACCTGAAGCATGTCATGATAGTTCAAATCCCCAGGTCAACAACCAAAGCTAGAAAAATTTACAAAGTTGTGCCTATCAGAATACATGGGATAGATTTTTATGCCAACCTAATAGTACTTGGAACCAAAGGATTGGAAGTAGTACTAGGTATGGATTGGATGTCAAGGCATAAAGGACTGATAGACTGTGCTAAGAAAGCCATCACCATGACTAGTAGTTCTGGAGTAACAGTAGAGCATATCTCTGAAACCTTACCCTGTCAATTCAAGTGCAATAAGAGTCTACCCCTACCCACCATAGACCAAGTAAGAGTAGTCTGTGAATACCCCGACGTATTCCCAGATGAATTGCCAGGTATGCCCCCGGATAGGGATATTGAGTTCATTATCGAACTAATCCCTGGAACCGGACCCATAGCCCAGAGACCCTATAGCATGAACCCCTCAGAGTTAGTTGAGTTGAAGAAGCAGTTAGATGCCATGCTAGCAACAGGCTTGATTCAGCCAAGCGCATCGCCATGGAGATCACCAGTATTATTCGTCGACAAGAAGGATGGAGGCAATCGTCTGTGTACAGATTACAGAAAGTTGAATGACGTCACCATCAAGAACAAGTACCCCTTGCCAAAGATAGAGGATCTCTTTGATCAATTGATCGAGCCTGTATTCTCAAAGATTGATCTTAGGACTGGTTATCACCAACTTAAGATTCGTGCAACGGATATTCCGAAGACTGCCTTTACTACTCGCTATGGTTTATACGAGTATACGGTTATGTCTTTTGGATTAACCAATGCCCCTGCTTATTTCATGAACCTCATGAATAAGATCTTTATGAATTTTCTAGATAAGTTTGTAGTTGTATTTATCGACGACATCCTTATCTACTCCAAGTCGGAAGAAGAGCATGAGCAACATCTAAGAATCATCCTAGAAACCCTGAGAGAGCATCAGTTATATGCCAAGTTCAGCAAGTGTGAGTTTTGGCTGAAAGAAGTAGGATTCCTAGGACATATTGTGTCTGCTGGAGGAGTCTTTGTTGATCCTACCAAGATCAAAGATGTCGAAGAATGGGAAGCCCCAACCACTCAAACCCAAGTCCGTGCATTTCTCGGATTAGCGGGATACTATCGCAAGTTCATAGAAGGATTCTCGAGCATCGCCAGACCCATGACCCATTTGTTGAAGAAGGACAAGAAGTTTGAATGGATAGACAAGTGTGAAGCCGCCTGTGAGCTGAAGAAGAGATTGATATCAGCCCCAATTTTGATCATGCCAGACATCAAGAAGCCATTTGATGTATATTGTGATGCATCCAAGATTGGTCTAGGATGTGTATTGATGCAAGAAGGAAAAGTCATCACAGATCTGCTCGACAACCGAAGCAGATGAGCAGAACTATCCGACCCATGATCTTGAATTAGCAGCCATAGTGCTGGCATTAAAGACATGGCATCATTATCTGATGGGTAATCGCTGTGAGATTTACTCAGATCATAAGAGCTTGAAGTATATTTTCTCTCAGAAGGAGCTGAATATGAGGCAAAGGAGATGGATAGAGTTAATCAAGGATTATGACCTTGACATTCACTATCACCCCGGCAAAGCCAATGTGGTAGCAGATGCTCTTAGCAGATTGCCGTGTAGGCTAAACACCATGATCAAGGAGAAGCAACCAAGTTTGTATGAGGAGTTGGAGCAGTTCAGGACTGAATTGGTTAGCAAAGGATTCTTAGATAGCATTGAACTTCAACCCACTTTGATTAGCCAAATCAAGGAAGCCCAGAAGGGGAATGAAAGTATCAACGGAATCAAACGTCGTATTGGTGCAGGAAAGGTACCTGGATTCATGGAAGACGAAGAAGGAGTACTGTGGTACAAAGGACGTATCTGCGTGCCAGCAGATTCGATAACTGAAGCAAGTTATCATGAAGGAAGCTCTTGATACCCTTTATTTTATCCACCCCAGAGGAACGAAGATGTATCAGGATTTGAAAGAGCAATTTTGGTGGCACAAGATGAAGAGAGAAATCGGAAGCTACATCGCCAAGTGTGATATCTATCAAAGAGTCAAAGCAGAGCATCAGAGACCTGCAGGATTGTTGCAACCATTGCAGATTCTGGAATGGAAATGGGATTCCGTTGGAATGGACTTTATCACCGGTTTGCCTACTTCTAGTAGGGGAAATGACTCAATCTGGGTCATAGTTGATAGACTGTCCAAGGTAGCCCACTTTATACCTGTCAAGACTACCTACTAGAGTGCTAGGATTGTTAGTCTGCATGGAACCCCCAAGACCATAGTATCAGATCGAGGAACCCAGTTTACCTCGAGATTTTGGCAGAAAGTCCAAGAAGGATTAGGAACCAAGTTGAACTTCAGTACCGCGTATCACCCGCAAACAGATGTACAGACTGAGAGAGTCAACCAGATCTTCGAGGATATGCTTAGAGCTTGTGTGTTGGAATATGGATCAAAATGGGAAGACTGCCTGACTTTCGCAGAATTCTCATATAACAACAGTTATCAAGCTAGTTTGCAGATGGCACCATTTGAGTTCCTATACGGAAGGAAGTGTCGTACCCCTTTGAATTGGTCGCAAGTAGGAGAGAGTCAAATATTTGGACCCGACATTCTCCGAGAAGCCGAAGATAAGGTTCACAAAATCCGTGATCACCTCAAGACCGCCCAATCCAGACAGAAGAGTTATGCTAACAAGAGAAGAAGAGACCTGACTTTTAATGTCGGAGATTTTGTATATCTCAAGGTTTCACCATTGAAAGGAACCCAACGCTTTAGTCTGAAAGGAAAGTTAGCCCCCAGATATATCGGGCCCTTCAAAATTCTGAACCGTCAAGAAGAAGTATCGTATCAACTGGAACTGCCTGAAGAGATGTCAGCCATCCACAATGTGTTCCATATCTTGTTACTTCGCAAATTCCTGGAAGTGCCGGAGAAGACTGAAGTTTTCAAGAACATCGATCAAAGAGCTGTGGAGATCAATAATGACCTGACATATCGTGAAGTGCCTATCCATATCTTGGAAGAATCTTATAGAACCACCAGGACCAGGAGTATCAAATTTCTCAAGATTCAATGGAGCAACCATACCGAGGAGGAAGCCACCTGGGAGCGCGAAGATTACATTAGGACAGAGTTCCCAGATCTCTTTAGTTCCTAGTTTTCTTTGTAAATCTCGGGACAAGATTTTGTTTAAGGGGGGAAGGTTTGTAACATCCCAAAACTTCAATCCAAGCTTATCAAGATCCAAATCATCCAAATTAGGGTTAACAAAAACTTTTCCATTTCAAAATATGAAAGCATTCATATGTGTGTGCATTTAAAATAGGAGTTGATTTGAATTGCCATGATTAAGTGATCCATTGCTTGTAAAATGATTCTTAGGTGAAATAAACATCATCTAGATCATTCCCAAACTTTTCCCAAAGAAAAACAACTCAAAATGAATAATTGAAGTGAATGGTCATTTTGGCCAAATTAACTATCATGCCTAGTTTGGCTATTCTTGTAGATGGAGACTCAGTTCAGCAAGTTTTACCAATTGGGAAACGGAGGTCAGCTGATCTTCGAGAGGGATCTAGATTCACTATCGGAGTTACTAGAATGCCCACATCCGGAGTTTCTTGGAGCTCAACTTCCAGGACCCCCACTAGGAGACCTACAGTGGCTAGTCACCGCGAACCTTAGAGGAAGCATCAAAGCACCATCTTCTGGGAGAATTCAGTTCTCCGTGAGAGAGAACAACTAGCTAGATGGATTAGCCAGGGAAATGCATGAAGCTCTCGCACGTCTATGTGCCCTCAGCGTCAACAAAATCCAAGGAACCCATTTTTCTCACTATGTAAGACGTGACTTCATGGGAATTCCGATGGAGATGCCAAGTCACCCAGAGTTGAGGCGTCAAGTGGAGAATCTTGACTTCTTGCTGCATGATAGACAGTAGGAACTAGACAATGCCAGGGAGTTAGCCAACCAGAACCGTGCCATTGCCGACCAGAAGGCCCAAACTTTCGCACTGCTCATCCAAGATCGCCAGTCTCTTTGCCGCCAGTGTGCAAAGAAGGATCGCACCATCGCCCATCTTTGCAAGAAGGTAGCCGACCTCGAGAAGACCGTCAAGGAGCAGGAAGCTCAGCTTTCCGCCAAGGAAGAAGAAGATGAGGGTGAAGACATCCAGGGAGACATGGATTCTTACCTCAGCAATGATGATGACTTTCTGGAGGAGGATGCCATGGACTTCTACACTGACGATGAGGACTCTGACTTCATCGATGATGAGTAAATGCACTAGAGCACTGTCATAGCATGAGATGTATCGGTCACACTGTATCGTAGCTTGCAGAATGGTTCTTCAAACCATCTATTTTTCCTTTTGATTGTTGTGGTGTGTGTTGTATCGTGTGATTGTTTGCATGAATGAAATGGAGTTAGTTGAAAAACATGAGTCTAACTCAAAGTTTTAGCTTGGAAACCAAGACCATGAACCTTAGAATTTCCCTCTTACCCCTATATCTATCTCAATCTTCAGATGACTCGTGGAAACCAAGGAGGGAGCAGCTCGTCGCAAGACCCAATGCTACAGATCTTGCAGAATCTCATCGCAGACCGTGAAGCAAGCAGGGTAGAGCGCCAAGCTAACTTAGCAACATTGCAGCAGATCGCCTAGATGGCTCTCAACAACCAAGGGCATGGAAATCAGGATCACCATGGATCCAAACTCAAAAAAATTCAGAATACCAATCCCCCAATCTTCAACCAATCTGAAAACCCGTTAGATGCTGATGACTGGTTGCAGACGATGGAAAACAACCTAGAGGTTGCAGGAGTTGATGAAAACGAGAAAGTTCTCTTCGCCACCCACTATCTGGCGGGAGATGCAAGAGCTTGGTGGACTAGTATCCGCAATATGAACCATGGTCAGGTTATGACATGGGAAGCATTCAAAGTCAAGTTCAGCCGCACCCACATGCCGCAAGGTCTAGTCAACCGGATGAGAGATGAATTCCTCAAATTGAAGCAAGGAAGAATGATCGTAGGAATACCGTGATGATTCTCGCCACTTGCTAGATATGCACTGATGAGATCAACACGGAGGCCAAGAAGAAGGAGAGATTCTGAACGGATCGCATGATGAGATGCGATCGCCCTCTCACAACATCCGTTTCTAGGATCTCGAAGAGCTAGTCGACTCTGCCATTCAGATGGAAGGTAAGATTAACCAGGCAAACGACAACCGCAAGCGTCGTATGATGCAGCAGTCTGGATCCGGTAGTCACCAGAAGTACCATCCCAACCCCTCATCGGGATATGCACCAAGGAACAATCGACCCTAATGTCTCGCCCAAGCTACCCCAACCGTAGCGGAGGCAATGTGAAGTCCGGAGGAAACCATCACAACTCCGGAAATGCCAACAATTTCAACCGTGCACCTCCCAAGAGCAACAACAACAAAAACAACAACACTGCACCCAGAACGGGTAGCAATGATGTGCCTGTCGCAGCAAAGGACAAGTCTCAGATCACCTGTTTCGAGTATGGAGTGAAGGGTCACTATTCCAATGGGTGTCCCAAGAAGACTGGCGCCACTGCCAATGTGAATGCCCCAGCTCAATAGCAGCGTCGTGTTCAACCAGGGAGATGATTTGCCCCAGGGAACCCTCACAACCGCAACGGTTGTCTCTTCCACATGAACGCCAAGGAAGCTCAAGAAGCGCCAGACGTAGTGCTGGGTATGTTTTCTGTCAACTCAGTTTTAGCAAGAGTATTGTTTGATTCGGGAGCATCACATTCATTTGTCACCGAAGAATTTGCATGCACTAGTAAGATTCACCCAACCAACCTGAAGCATGTCATGATAGTTCAAATCCCCAGGTCAACAACCAAAGCTAGAAAAATTTACAAAGTTGTGCCTATCAGAATACATGGGATAGATTTTTATGCCAACCTAATAGTACTTGGAACCAAAGGATTGGAAGTAGTACTAGGTATGGATTGGATGTCAAGGCATAAAGGACTGATAGACTGTGCTAAGAAAGCCATCACCATGACTAGTAGTTCTGGAGTAACAGTAGAGCATATCTCTGAAACCTTACCCTGTCAATTCAAGTGCAATAAGAGTCTACCCCTACCCACCATAGACCAAGTAAGAGTAGTCTGTGAATACCCCGACGTATTCCCAGATGAATTGCCAGGTATGCCCCCGGATAGGGATATTGAGTTCATTATCGAACTAATCCCTGGAACCGGACCCATAGCCCAGAGACCCTATAGCATGAACCCCTCAGAGTTAGTTGAGTTGAAGAAGCAGTTAGATGCCATGCTAGCAACAGGCTTGATTCAGCCAAGCGCATCGCCATGGAGATCACCAGTATTATTCGTCGACAAGAAGGATGGAGGCAATCGTCTGTGTACAGATTACAGAAAGTTGAATGACGTCACCATCAAGAACAAGTACCCCTTGCCAAAGATAGAGGATCTATTTGATCAATTGACTGGAGCCCAGGTATTCTCAAAGATTGATCTTAGGACTGGTTATCACCAACTTAAGATTCGTGCAACGGATATTCCGAAGACTGCCTTTACTACTCGCTATGGTTTATACGAGTATACGGTTATGTCTTTTGGATTAACCAATGCCCTCGCTATTTCATGAACCTCATGAATAAGATCTTTATGAATTTTCTAGATAAGTTTGTAGTTGTATTTATCGACGACATCCTTATCTACTCCAAGTCGGAAGAAGAGCATGAGCAACATCTAAGAATCATCCTAGAAACCCTGAGAGAGCATCAGTTATATGCCAAGTTCAGCAAGTGTGAGTTTTGGCTGAAAGAAGTAGGATTCCTAGGACATATTGTGTCTGCTGGAGGAGTCTTTGTTGATCCTACCAAGATCAAAGATGTCGAAGAATGGGAAGCCCCAACCACTCAAACCCAAGTCCGTGCATTTCTCGGATTAGCGGGATACTATCGCAAGTTCATAGAAGGATTCTCGAGCATCGCCAGACCCATGACCCATTTGTTGAAGAAGGACAAGAAGTTTGAATGGATAGACAAGTGTGAAGCCAGTTTCCAGGAGCTGAAGAAGAGATTGATATCAGCCCCAATTTTGATCATGCCAGACATCAAGAAGCCATTTGATGTATATTGTGATGCATCCAAGATTGGTCTAGGATGTGTATTGATGCAAGAAGGAAAAGTCATCGCGTATCTGTCTCGACAACTGAAGCAGCATGAGCAGAACTATCCGACCCATGATCTTGAATTAGCAGCCATAGTGCTGGCATTAAAGACATGGCATCATTATCTGATGGGTAATCGCTGTGAGATTTACTCAGATCATAAGAGCTTGAAGTATATTTTCTCTCAGAAGGAGCTGAATATGAGGCAAAGGAGATGGATAGAGTTAATCAAGGATTATGACCTTGACATTCACTATCACCCCGGCAAAGCCAATGTGGTAGCAGATGCTCTTAGCAGATTGCCGTGTAGGCTAAACACCATGATCAAGGAGAAGCAACCAAGTTTGTATGAGGAGTTGGAGCAGTTCAGGACTGAATTGGTTAGCAAAGGATTCTTAGATAGCATTGAACTTCAACCCACTTTGATTAGCCAAATCAAGGAAGCCCAGAAGGGGAATGAAAGTATCAACGGAATCAAACGTCGTATTGGTGCAGGAAAGGTACCTGGATTCATGGAAGACGAAGAAGGAGTACTGTGGTACAAAGGACGTATCTGCGTGCCAGCAGATTCGATAACTGAAGCAAGTTATCATGAAGGAAGCTCTTGATACCCTTTATTTTATCCACCCCAGAGGAACGAAGATGTATCAGGATTTGAAAGAGCAATTTTGGTGGCACAAGATGAAGAGAGAAATCGGAAGCTACATCGCCAAGTGTGATATCTATCAAAGAGTCAAAGCAGAGCATCAGAGACCTGCAGGATTGTTGCAACCATTGCAGATTCTGGAATGGAAATGGGATTCCGTTGGAATGGACTTTATCACCGGTTTGCCTACTTCTAGTAGGGGAAATGACTCAATCTGGGTCATAGTTGATAGACTGTCCAAGGTAGCCCACTTTATACCTGTCAAGACTACCTACTAGAGTGCTAGGATTGTTAGTCTGCATGGAACCCCCAAGACCATAGTATCAGATCGAGGAACCCAGTTTACCTCGAGATTTTGGCAGAAAGTCCAAGAAGGATTAGGAACCAAGTTGAACTTCAGTACCGCGTATCACCCGCAAACAGATGTACAGACTGAGAGAGTCAACCAGATCTTCGAGGATATGCTTAGAGCTTGTGTGTTGGAATATGGATCAAAATGGGAAGACTGCCTGACTTTCGCAGAATTCTCATATAACAACAGTTATCAAGCTAGTTTGCAGATGGCACCATTTGAGTTCCTATACGGAAGGAAGTGTCGTACCCCTTTGAATTGGTCGCAAGTAGGAGAGAGTCAAATATTTGGACCCGACATTCTCCGAGAAGCCGAAGATAAGGTTCACAAAATCCGTGATCACCTCAAGACCGCCCAATCCAGACAGAAGAGTTATGCTAACAAGAGAAGAAGAGACCTGACTTTTAATGTCGGAGATTTTGTATATCTCAAGGTTTCACCATTGAAAGGAACCCAACGCTTTAGTCTGAAAGGAAAGTTAGCCCCCAGATATATCGGGCCCTTCAAAATTCTGAACCGTCAAGAAGAAGTATCGTATCAACTGGAACTGCCTGAAGAGATGTCAGCCATCCACAATGTGTTCCATATCTTGTTACTTCGCAAATTCCTGGAAGTGCCGGAGAAGACTGAAGTTTTCAAGAACATCGATCAAAGAGTCAGGAGATCAATAATGACCTGACATATCGTGAAGTGCCTATCCATATCTTGGAAGAATCTTATAGAACCACCAGGACCAGGAGTATCAAATTTCTCAAGATTCAATGGAGCAACCATACCGAGGAGGAAGCCACCTGGGAGCGCGAAGATTACATTAGGACAGAGTTCCCAGATCTCTTTAGTTCCTAGTTTTCTTTGTAAATCTCGGGACAAGATTTTGTTTAAGGGGGGAAGGTTTGTAACATCCCAAAACTTCAATCCAAGCTTATCAAGATCCAAATCATCCAAATTAGGGTTAACAAAAACTTTTCCATTTCAAAATATAAAAGCATTCATATGTGTGTGCATTTAAAATAGGAGTTGATTTGAATTGCCATGATTAAGTGATCCATTGCTTGTAAAATGATTCTTAGGTGAAATAAACATCATCTAGATCATTCCCAAACTTTTCCCAAAGAAAAACAACTCAAAATGAATAATTGAAGTGAATGGTCATTTTGGCCAAATTAACTATCATGCCTAGTTTGGCTATTCCTAGTACTCAAAACCTAACAGAAACATTTGTGGATCTTTACACCCCTTGCTAGTACACATAATGAGGTACCAAGGCCCACCTTGTGATCTGCTAAAAACAATCAAATACTAATTTTAAATGACAGTTTAAAATTGAATCTATTTCATATGGGAAGATCCCATTATTTCAAAAACCACTCAAACAAGTGCAATTTTCAAAACCCTTGCAACTAGAGACTACCTAGTACTAGTGGAGATCACTCAAAAAATTTGAACCCAAAATTCAAAAGTAAAGTTCATGCGGCCATTTCATCAAACACTTGGCAGGCATAATTCAAACAAAACAAAATTCACTATTTTAAGTAGTGTTCTGGCCAAACTTATCTCCCATTTGATCCCCATTTAATCCCACTGTCCCCTCTTGATCTAACCAGGGCCTAACAAACCCAACCCCTACCCCCTAGCAGCATGGCAATGCCAAGCCGAGCACCTCTAGCCGGAGCACGGGGAGCAGCAGTTCACCAGAATTGCACCGGAGCTGGCCGCCTCTGGAGGAGAAGGGCGCTGCTGATTGCGACCACCCCCGAAGCTGCCTCGACCGACCCTGAGCTTACCGTCGACCACCAATCTGTTTGCCCACCTCGCCGTCGTCGCTGGAGCCCTGGTACACCCCCTATGCACCACCACTGAGCCGCTAGGGTTAGAGCTTGCCGGCGATAGGTCCATCATCAACGACGATCCCCAGCCATTGATCCCGACTGTAATCCAACGTCCCACATTGCCCCGTACCGCTTCTTGCATTATGAGCCGCTGACTGGTGGACCCCCCTGTCAGCTGAGCCCCGCGCTGCGGAGTGACACTGGGCCGGCCTGTGAGCATTTCCCGCGTGACCGAGTTAGTTTGAATTGGGATTTTTCTTTTTAGTTTAAACTTAGTTCTGTCCCTTAGATCAAAATTCAATTCAGAGAGATTTACAAATCCAAATGAAGTGATTCCAATTTTGTTGGAAAGCTACTGAAAATACCTATCCAAGCCCGTTGGATTTGATTCATTTAGAGTTATAGATCTCTCCTAGTAAAAATAATAAAACAGAAGCATTTGCACCTTGCAACATTTTATAAAATCAACCAATTTAGCTTTTGAGTTGATTCCAACTCTCAAAAATCACATTTCATCATACCTATCTGAATATGTAATAATATTAAGGTTTACATGCAGTGAGTTTGGACTAGTACCAAAATAATGCTATATAGGCATTTCTAGTCACTTTAAATCATTAAATAATGAACTTGAACCAAAGTAATTATGAACCAACCCTTAAATTACATTCCCACATGTTAGAATATGTGGTGATGACATGTGCCCACATGATCCCATATTTTAAGTGGTGAATATTAAATCTTAGTTAAATTTTTCAATGAGTAGAAATTACTTTTCTAAAATAAAAAGGAGGAAACTATTGAATAAAACTTGTGATGCTTGTGATGATAATAGATCATCAATTGTGTGCCTTAGAGTACTAAGTAAACTAGTTAAGTATTGTGTGGTGATTGTGTACTCCGTATGTATTTATAGAAGATAGTACCCACCAAGCTTACGAGGAGGAGGAGTGCTACCAAGAAGAAGAAGAAAACTTCAACCACTGCACCAACCAAGGCAAGCTATTATTGGCAAGCTAACCCTTGCAAAACTTACTTTAGCAAGCCACCATTAACAATGCAAGAAAATCCTTGCAATCTAGATAACCCCAGCAAAGATGCTTTAGGCATGCTTTGATCCTACCACTTTGACTACTAGTTACCCCAAGTCTTACTTTCAAGCTTTACTTCCTTTACCTTACACAAAGTCCCTTGCTTGTTTTGAAGGTAGCATAAAGAGTATAAAACTTGACCTATTTAGATAAGCTTTAGATGTCATTCTATGGCATGAGATTGAACCCATCATCTTTCCACCTTAGTGAACAGTCTTAACTTAGTAGTTTAGAGTAGATCAAAACTTGAGTCACTTTAGATGGGAACAGTTGGTGAAAATGAATTATGAAAACCTTGGAATGATGAGTCATTCTATTGAGATGTTTTGACATGTGTTGAGAAACACAAATGGTTTATGAGGATGAAAATGTTGAGGCATGAGCCTTAGCCCTTTTATAAAACTGATGGTTGGATTCAGATGCGATACCATTCCAAATTTACCGTACAACCACACTACCTGAATTGGGTAAGGCTTAGTCGGAAGTTTATATGCATTAGTATTAGTTCCCTCGCGGGAGAGGTTTGAGCTGAGGCTACCTCTCAATGTTGTCCACCTATGTAGTGCCCAAGATGACTGATGGTCATGGTTGGGAGGCCATGCTCATAAGAGAGGTGCTTATACTAGGGTGTGTAAAAGGAAAGGTTATGTTTGATTATCTGCATACTAAGTATGATGATTCAGGTTATCCTCGGATGTATCGAATCTTGTGGTGAAAGTGTACCACCTCTGCAGAGTGTCAAACTATTCGAATAGCCGCGTCCGCGGTTATGGACAGTTGGAATGGCCATACTGTTTCATTGTGAGATTCTTTCAAAACAACTTATGAAATGAATGATGAATCTTGACTTGACCACAACAGGGTTGTGTTTATGACAATAGCTTCCCAACTTAAGTTATTCTAGAACTTTATTTTATCTTTCTTTGCTTTTGAACTCAGCTTAGGTTTCAAACTTAACTTTATAGTTAAACTTAGATTTAGCACTTTAACTTAGCACTAAACTACTTGTTAGTGGTAGTTTGCGAATACTTAAAGAGTACTCATGGCTTTTGTCCCTGGCTATTCTCATGGCTAGACTATGAAGGAGACTATCAAGATGATGGCCAGCAGGACGGCTATGATAACTAGGACTATCTCATTCACAAGATTGCTCGTGCCCTCAAGATGGACCCCACCGCTATGCTTATCTTTTATTTCCACTGCTTGTTGTATTAAGACTGGATCATGAGATCCTTATTTGTGTAAGACCTTACGTATGGTTTGTAATGGATGATGTACTGTGATATCCAATCTGTTATGTCTCGCAAAAATGGTAGTCCTGGGATTGCGAGGTATGGCATAACGAGCATCTGGGATTGAAAAATCCGGATGTTGACAGTTTTCCCATTATGTGGCAAATCCATCGACTCGGACCTCGATAGCATGATCCAGCACGAGGTGGACGTTGGCAAAAGGCGAGGCCGAAGGCATTAGCCAAAGACTTTGGTGTAGCACACAACCTTCGGCAAATTCCTATAGGAATATGTCAGGACTGACATGTATCCCCTCAAGTAGGCTGTCCCGGCCTCCTGGTGTTGCTCCTACTAGGCATCTCTGTGTCCCGGCCTCCTACTGTTGCCCCTGCTTTTCTTTTGTTTAAGTTAATTATTACCTGGTTACATGTAAGACAATATATTCGCGGTGTCTCTTGTGAAACTCGTATATATATACTCCTTTATATTGAGTTCTTTAAAATTTCTAGTGTTCAATTATATTACTGATCTTGCTCATGCACACTACCAAATATTTCTAGTGCTCGATTATATTATAATTTTCAAGGAATACATCAACAAGATTTTAAATTGGTGGAAAAATCATATTGAAGTAACTAATGATCTCACATCAACATTAATCATTTGAATTAGTAAAATTCAAAATAGTTACACCTTATTGGTTTGTAACATGGTATGAACCTCATTTGGATTAGTCAAATTCAAAACAGTTGCACCTTATTGCTCTCAAAATTTAGGATTAACAAAATTCAGAGTTCTGAATATTCTGGATGTCTGAATATTCACTCAACGAGATTTCCTTCAAAGAATACATGAAAAAAGGTTATATTGGTGAAATTTTCATAATGAACTAACCAAATGATCTCACTTCATGATTAAAGATTTGAATTAGTCAAATTCAAAACACTTGCACCTTATATCTCTTAAGCAAAGCACATGAACACTAGTTATCATGCCTTTCAGGGTAAAGATCCAAGGTTTGTACTATGCCAAATATTTTCTTCAATTTATTAACACCATTTAGTCTTAGGGGACACAATTTCACTCTAGCAAGCATGTATACACACCTTTCTTTGCTATAAATTTTGAATAATTCTCAAATTTTGGGATATTCAAACACCGGGTTTCGAATATTAGCTCTTTTCAAATTACTAGTCGTCAAGTACTTGGCAGCAAAATGTGAAGTATTCAGAGAATGGACATTCTTAGAGACTTTTTTCACTTGCAGCCGTCTGAAGCTATTACTTGGTGCCAAATATCTTAAAATATTTGGACAAATATTTTAGATCTATGCCACTTTTGTTCGTCCTCACCCGCCCAGACCACTGTCCACTGCCGCTGCCTCTAGTCCCCTGCCTCTCCACCACCGCTGCTTCTGGTCCCCTGCGGTGCGGACGCTCTCCCTCGTATCTGAGGACCCCTTCATCATCCAGGTAGGTATGCGTGAAAACCAAACCCCCAAAACCCTAAATCAGCAGCTTCGATTTAGGAATTTTGCCATGGAATTTGCCATGTTGCTTCTCGAATTTAAGGTTCAGGGTTACCGAGCTGCAAAGACCCGATGAAATCGTTGGGAGAGCCTCCCCCAGCCGGCTTGCATCTGTCCCAACCCTTTTCCCATTATATATATCTCAAAATCTGCAATTGTCACTTCCAACAATAGAGATTTAATTATTACTTCCAATAATAGAGATTTAATTGACACTTCATTGGTCTATTTTAATTGTCACTTTATTAGTCTGCTTGCATCTTGTTTGTATTAAGATGCTCTCTTTCTGTATCTATTTAATAGAGGGGAACCTGTAGTGCCGATGTAGTCACACTCTCTAGCGATGATAGTTTTCGCATTAACTTTAGTGGTTTTGAATTCCAGTCAACATATGAAGAGTCCACTGAGAGGATTGAGTTTAGAGGTATCAAAAGAACATCAAAATTGTAGTCATTTGTTTTGTATGCGTTTAGACGGTAGACATTAATATTCCACCGCATTGAAATTTTTATGTGTTGTTGCATCATGGCCTCAACACAAGGGGGCACTGATCTTGATAAGCAGAGCCTTTTTGGAAACGACCTGTATCTGAAATAAGTTCATGTAGACTTCCTATTAAACTAGTGTGAACCCAAATTTCCACCAAAAATCAGTACTACGTCTACAGACTGCCCTATTCATCTATCATGAAAAAGAAGTGTAAGATGGTAAGACGATATATTCTTGATCATGTTATCAACAATCTACCCTGTGATATTTAAATACTTCCAGTAATCACAAGCATGCTAATTCTTCAATTCTCTATACTTTCCCACACATTTGGAGCTGAGTTCACAAGAAAATACCTAAAGAATCGCCATGATGAACATATTGATGTCCATGTTTGGCAAATGAAGAGGAAAAGGCCAAAGATAGTTAGGATGAAGATGGAAGCTAGGTCAAATGCAATCTTGTCTACTTCATGGGAGACGGTTGTGAGAAGCCTCAACCTAAAGCGGGATATCATTGTCTTTTTTTGATTTGATGAAAAAGATAATGGAGAGGTACATATTATGGTTCAACAACTTCCACTGGGCAACTGATTATAAATGCAATCCTAGTTTGTTAGAGAGTACTAATTATGCTAGCTTATTGATTTATGTACTGAAATTTGTATCTATGTACTGCCATAACGTATAATGGCTAAATTTATATGGATTTCCCCAACTGTCTGGCTAATGTTGCTGTGATCGAGCTGCTATAAGTTCCTTAGTTATTGTATCTACTTGTCTGCTGAATCATGATTATGTGTCATGTTAGCTATGATCGAGTTTGAATTAGCATGCTATTATTTGAAATGGTTACACACACTGGAGATGGTCACTTTAAAAGCCGCTTCGAGGAACACTAGTTCTAGAGACGGTCTTTGTTAGAATCCGACTCAGTTCGCCTGACTATTGGAGATGGTCCCTAGTATAGGCCATCTGAGGTTAAGGAGTTCTTGCAACCGGACAGACATATGGGCCGTCTCGATCTCGTACATGTTAGAGGCGGTTTCCTTTTTCACCGTCCGAGGTCTCGTATCCTAGAGCTGCAAAGATATGCTAGCTCAGCTGTTGTGCTCTTAGAAACTATGCGCTTGAGCCAGAATGAGAAACCGGCTGAGGCCCATGGGAAATTGACGTCTGTAAGTCACACGTTTGTACTAGTGTAGGAAGTTGGAGTAAAGGAGCATGTGTTAACCTTTCATTCAATAGCATGAATGCGTCTTGTTGCACACCACCCCAAACAAAGGGCACTCCTTTCTTTGTAAGCTCATTCAGCGGTGCAATAATGGATCCAAAATCTTTGACAAACCGTCTATAGAACTCAACAAGGCAAAGAAAACTCCTCACTTGTGTGACCATTTTAGGAAGCGCCTAGCTTGAAAAAGCTTCAATCATGATTGGATCAACTTCAATTCCGTGTGATGTAACAATATAGCCAAGAAAAGCAACTTGATTGGTGCAGAAGGTGCACTTCCCGAGATTACCAAACACATGTGCATCTCATAAAGCATTGAAAAAAACACGTAAATGGTTCAAATGGTCCTCTAAAGATTTGTTATAAATCAGACTATCTTCAAAGTATACCACCACAAAACGTCTGATGAAAGCATCAAAAAATTAGTTCATGAATCTCATGAATGTACTGGGTGCATTAGTTAAACCTAACGACATCACTAACCAGTCATATAAACAAAACTTAGTTTTAAAAGCAGTTTTCCATTCATCACACAATTTCATATGAATTTGGTGGCTACCACTATGCAAACCAACTTAGAGAACATTGTAGAGCCACTTAACTAATCAAGCATATCATATAAACATGGTATAGGATGATGGTAACGAATGGTAATATTGTTGATAGCTCTACAATTAGTACACAAGAGCGAAGAACCATATTTCTTAGGTACCAATATAATAGGAACATCACATGGACTAAGAGACTCATGAATGTGATCTTTGTCGAGTAGTTCCTGAATTTGGCATTGTATATATTATCTCTCTTCCAGATTGGTTCAATATGAAGCATGGTTGGGAAGCATAACACCAGGAATAAGATCAATTTGATGCTCAATGTCGTGGATAGGCAGAAATCATGATGGCATTTCAGGTGGAAAAACATCCACATACTCTTGCAAAATGTTAGCAATCCCAGGTGGAAAGAAGGAGGATATCCTCAAATGAAAACAGAACTTCTTTGCAAATAATTTCATAACAATGCGACCCACTCGCATCTAACTTAGAAATATCAGATATATTAGAAAGTAAACAAGGATTATTTAGACAAATTTCAGTTGGATGTTTAGATTCATATTTAGTAAAAGTTTTTGGTGCTGCCAAGTCTTTAGCTACAATGTAATTTAACTTTGTTGTTTCTCCTGAGTTTTTCTCTAGTATATCTAGCAAGATCATCATTTAAAATTTGTTCAAGAGTCATTTGTTCAAGTGCATTTTTCTATCCATTATGCACAAGAGAATGACTATTAGCTTTACCATTATGAACAAATTCCCTATCATATTGCCAAGGTCGGCCAAGTACTAATGAACATGCTTGCATGGGTACAACATCGCAATCAACAATATCAAAATATGTACCAATGGAAAAATGCACGTGTATAGTTCTTGTTACCTTGAGTCGTCCGGTGTTGTCAAACCATTGGATGTAATATGGGTGTGTGCATTGTCGTTTAGGTAGAGCAAGCTTCTCCACCATGTAAATGCTAGCCAAATTATTACAACTCCCACCATTAATGATGATCTGTGTAGCATGTTCCTTGATAACTTCAGCATTAATTATATTATGTTTGGCACAACTATGCGCTCAAGACATGTTGTGCAACTAAACTCTTGTATTGATAAAGCACCTCATCTCCTATTACTTCCACATACTGGTCAGAAATAGCATGATCTCCCTCTTGAGAAACAGAAGTTCCAACTTTTGTGGCGCATTCCCACAACTTATGTTCTTGCTTTTTTTGTGGCGCATTCCCACAGAATGCGCCACAAATGCGCCACAAAATTTCAACTTTTGTGGCGCATTCTGTGGGACTGCGAACTTTTGTGGCGCATTCTATGGGAATGCGCCACAGAACTTTTGGACATAGTACAAAAAGTGTGGCGTCGTTGTATGACAAGATCCGATACTTGTCCTAGTGGTCTTGCTCCCTTGCTCTCACCTGGGGCAGCTAGATTCGAATCCTGGGTGTCTCACATATTTTTTATTATTTTTTAAATATTTTTAATTACATACATATGCATATTTTTCAAAAAAAGCAAGAACATATACATATATGCATATGCATATTTATTCACATATGCATATTTCTTTAAAAAAAGCAAGAACATATACATATATGCATATTTATTCAAAAAAGCAAGAACACATATGCATATTTATTCAAACATATATATTTGTGTGTTTGCTTGTCACACACAAATGTGAATTTGTATACCCACACGAATATCACATTATATGTTTTAGTCTCTAACTAATACCCACACGAATTAGTACACCAAAAAGTCACACAATTGCTAGTGTCTCTTCACAATCTTCTTGCCCTTTTTCGTCGCGGTTGAATACTTTAGCCCGTGCACTTTGAGATTTCTTCTTGTGTATGGACAACCTTTAGTAGGCATGTGGTCTTCCTTCTTACTTTAGTAGTAGTAGGCATGTCAAAGTACTTGTCGAATTCCTCTTCGATCTTTGGGTCGCCTTTTTGTCGAAGTTTTGCTCGTTGGCGGCTCCTTCCATTCTGATGATGCTCCTCTTACAGCACGGTTGGGCTTTGACAGGTCGGTAATAAAAAAGCATTGATCAACTTGGCTAGCGAGTACCCAAGGCTCATTTTTTGCGGAGGCGTTCTTCGTTGATTTGGCATCTGGTATAACCATTGTGGTGAAATAGCGGCCTTCTTTTTCCATGTTCTTGGCCCATCTAACACGGAACATCGGTACGATCTCTCCACAGTAGTCGAGATCCCATATCTCCTCGATCCTTCCGTAGAATCTTTCCATCACAGTAGTCTCGTCATCAGCAAAGGATAACATAGTTACTCCTGAGTTTTGATATTCACTATTCTTGTCCTTTTCTCGGTGTAGAATCTGTAACCGTTTATGTCGTATGACTGATAGGTCCTTAGGTTGTGCCCTGGGCCCTGCAACAAGGAGAATATGAGTTTTTGATCTTCCATAGAAGGCGTCTGTGGGGGATTGTCCAGTTGACTTTTCTTGAACCAACCCGTGAAGCTGGAGTTGTGCTCTCTGGTTATGTCTCCCTTCTTCCTCGGCCGGCCCTGGTCGACGTACTCCTGCTCTATTAAGCTTCTGTGCTCTTTGACCCAAGGGCCGACCACTTCAATGTGTTGTAGCGCGACTCGGTGTGCCCTTTCAAAATCAGTGTGTCGACCATCAATGCCGACATGCAGTGAGCAGCAGCCCTCGCGGTGACCATATCCACCGAGCCTGCCGAGGTGCTTCTTTGTGGGTATTCCAACATCCTCGTTCTCGGTGGTTAGATAATTCTGGCAGAAGGAGATGCACTCGTAGATCAGAAAGCCCTTGGTTATGCTTCCATCTAGACGATACTTGTTTCCAATGAATCCTTTGATGACACCGTTTAGCCTTTCAAACGGCATCATGTTGTGCAGGAATGTCGGCCCGAGCTGGATGATGTCGTCCACGACATGTACAAGCAGATGCACCATGATGTCGAAGAATGCGGGTGGGAAGTAAATCTCAAGCTTGCATAGTATCATCACGATCTCTTCCTTAGCCTGTCGAGCTGCTTCACACAGATCGACTTCCTAGATATGACGTCGAAAAAGTTACAGAGGCCAAACAACGTCTCACGGACATGCTCGTCCATTATCCCACGGATCGCAATGGGGAGTATCTGTGTCATCAGCACGTGACAGTCGTGAGACTTCATACCGCTGAACCTCTTCTTCGCCATGTCCAGATATCTGCTTATCTTCCCCGAGTAACCGTGAGGAACTTTCACTCCTAAGAGGCACCTGAAAAACTACTCGAGCTCCTCCAGACTCAGAGTGAAGCAGGCAGCGGGAAGCACCACCTCATTCTTCTTAACTCTTTTGCGGCGACCTTGAGTCCCTTCTGTCTGATCATCATCATCATCATCACTATCAGGGTACTGAAGATCTTTCTTGATGCCAAGCAATTTAAGGTCCTTTCTTGCTTTCGGCCCATCCTTGGTCCTCTCCGGCATGTTCAGTAGAGTGCCAAGCAGACTCTTGGTAACGTTCTTCGTGATGTGCATTACATCGAGGCTATGGTGAGTGTGAAGGACCTTCCAATACGGTAGGTCCCAGAAAATAGACATTGCTTTCCATACACCCATCAGCAGCTTTGTCCTTGGTCTTTTTTTCCAGGCGCAGGGCAATCTACCCAATTATTCAAAAGCTCCTCGATTTCTTCGCTGCTCCTCGGATGCGAGGCTCTTTCGAGCTCGTCCTTACCATTGAACAGGTCACCATGTTTTCTCCACCGGTAATCCATGCGGAGCCACTTTCGAGTACCTTAGAACACGGTTTTTGAAGACCCGGGATCCCTTGGTAGCTGGAGATGCGGTGTCTCATCCATGCACTTGACGCATGCATTGTGTCCGTGGTTCACCTGGGCGGATACATATGCATAACCAGGATAGTCCTGCACGGTCGTGAGCAACGCGGCTCTCAGATGGAAATATTCTTTAGTGTAGGCGTCCCACGTACGGGCCGGTGTCTCCCACAAGCTGGCTAACTCCTCTCTCAATAGCCCGAGATATAGATGCATATCGATACCTGGTTGTTTCAGCCCCTGAATAAGAATGCTCATGTGTACATACCTTTGCTTCGTGCATAGCCACGGGGGGAGGTTGTACGGCCATACAAACACGGGCCAGGTGCTATGCGTGCTACTCTGGTTTCCAAAAGGATTGAGTCCATCGGTGCTCATACGCAGCCTAACGTTCCTTGCATTGCCCCTGAACTCTTCGAACTCGATGTCTAATGCATTCCACTAGCTAGCGTCTAAAGGGTGTGTTAGGATCTTTCCCTTCTCTGGATCATCTTCAGGTTTCTCTCTTTCCGCGTGCCATTGCATGAGCTTTGCTTCCTTAGGATCTACGAAATATCGCTGCAGACGGGGGGTGATAGGAAAGTACCATACCACTTTTCGAGGAACTTTCTTGTTCCCTCTCTTATACCGTCCTTGGCCACACACCGAACATGTGGTTCTATCCGCGTACTCATTCCGATAAAGTGCGCAATCATTGATGCATGCGTGGTATTTAATGTGTGGTAGGTCGAGAAGGCACACGATTTTCTTGGCCTCCTCGATACTTGTTGGCAATGTGTTCCCCTTAGGAAGTCGGTCATGCCAGTATTCCATGTTCGTGTTGAAGCTCACATTGGTCCATTTGTGTTCGGCCTTCATCTCCAGAGCCTTGAGCGTTACACTCAAACGTGTATCCTCGGGGCGACACCTAGGATACAATGGAGTCATCCCGTCTACCTCCATTTGGGCCAGCTTGGCTTTCTCTCTGGTTGCAACTTTGTCGTTGCTCATCTCCTTGAGGAGCAGTTCTTGAACATGAGGGTCCTGCAAGACCGAAGTTAGCAGCGTCTATGTGTTCGCGTCTTGCCCTTCTTCATGATCGTGATCATGCTCGTCGCCATCTCCTTCTCCATGCTGATCATGCCCGCCGGCATCTCCTTCGTCATGATGATCATGCCCGCTGGCATCTCCTTCATCATGATGATCATGCCCGGTACTCTTCGTCTTCTCGCCCGCCCACGTCTTCGTGACCACCACTATGTCCTGCCGGCGCCTCATTGAGGTCGCGCATGAAACCGCGCCTGAGCAGGTGACCCTCCAATTGTCCAGATTCAGGGTCGATCCAACGCTGCAGTTTGCATGTTCGACATGGACATCTTATCATGGTATTGTTGTTCAGAATCATGTCCTCCTTCGCGCCTTTCTTGTACCTAGCAATTCGACCATCGCTCATCGTGAGGACCATGGTTGCCTGAGCAGTCAAAACAGAGAGTATAGGTGAGAACCACACCATATGAACACACACATGCATGAATGTTATCCAGAAAAAATTTGGCATGACCTTTCCTAAAATTAGGACATATGGGTAGTGCAAAAATTTGCCAAAATGGAAATGAATCAACATTTCGGCAAACATCCATGCAACCACACCGGCCGGGACAACAACAAGCAAGCAACAAAAAACTTCCTCCCATTGCAAACATTCATGCACCACACAAACATCGTCTCGCCATGGATCGCACACACACACCGCCCGCGCGACAAGCTTCACCTACATGTTCATGGCCAAGTACTGACCTAGTAGACACAATAATAGCGAGACGAGACCGCGCGATGAGAGAGTGTGGACAAATAGATCTACAAGTTGGTGGAGAGGAAATTAGTAAACAAATAGAGATGTGAGAGCGAAAAGTAAGGAACTTTTAGATCTAGAAGTTGGAGGGAAGCTTCCACTTACCAATCTATGGATTAAAGTAGGTTTAGTTACAAGAAAATGGAGAAACTATGGGCAAAATGGGGTGTGAGGGAGGAGGAGGACGAGTTGGGAGGAGGTAGAAAGGAAGAGATATGAAATGGGTGGTGGTGGATAGATAAGAGCTAGCTTTTGTCACCTTTTTAACATGGGATCTGGATGCCCTCATCTGTGGCGCATATAGAGTAAATGCGCCACAGAAGCTGAATCTTCTGTGGCACATAAGTCCATATGCGCCACAGAAGTGGGTGAATTAGATTTCCTGTGTGGCGCCCTCCTCCAAGTTCTGTGGCGCATGTCTGGATATGCGCCACAGAAGTGAAATACATCTGTGGCGCATATCACAACATGCGCCACAGAACTTGGGTGTATTAGATTCCGTGGTGGGCCCCCCTCCATGTTCTATGGCGCATAATAAAATATGTGCCACAGAAGAGGCAACTTCTATGGCGCATATCTCGCTATGTGCCACAGAACTTGGATCAACCCACTGCGGCTGGCGGGTCCCACCAATCTTCTGTGGCGCATATTGTGGAGAATGCGCCACAGAACTTCTAGGTTTCTATGGCGCATATTTTCTGGTGCGCCACTGATATTTACCTGTGGCGCATGGTTTCGCATATGCGCCACTGAATATCTCGTCTATCTATAGGTTGTTTCCTAGTAGTGTGTATTGAAAGGAAACTTCAATACACGTGTGATATATAAACAACTAGGGGTTCCCGGTGAAAACTCTAGTCACTGGTTCATTGGTCAACAAGTGACAAGGTTTCTTGATCATGTGGCATTTATGCCAATTGGAAATGGAGTCATCTCATCTTGAGAATGAGATGATGAACTAATAACCAACCTAAACATCATGACCCGATCATGTCACGAAGTTCAACTTATGATGATTAGAATAAACCTAGTAGACTATTCCTTAGACCATGAGGCTATATCAACCACTGTTTCCCGAGAGTGCTTAGATAGCATCAAACGTCACTTAGTAATACAGTGATCATAAAGGTTTGTTCAGGTATTCGGAGGAACAATAGAGGCAATATATGTCAAGAGCAGGATTTGTCCATCCGCGTGACGGAAAGATACTCGAGGGCCCACTCGAAGAAGTTATATCCAATAGCTGCGCATCGTGTGATTTGATCAATGGGATATCACTTGTCGGAACGAGTCAAGTAGCATTGTTCGGTAACGAGATTGAACCCAACATGGTGATGTTATTGATCAGATCTCGGGAAATGCAAGTATCGAGAGACAAAGGAATAAGACACAACAGTCCCGGTTCAAACGATAAAAGATCTTCATGGAATGCACATGGGTCACATGGCCATCTAGGTCCCTCTGTTAATCATTGGTCCGAGAGTGTCTCGACCATGTTTGGAGTGTTCCCGAACCATGGGTTATCATGCTTAAGGGCTTGATGATGCTTAGGGAGTGTTTATAGGATCGATAGAATCACCGAAGAATAGAAAGAGAGAAAATCGGAAGGGTTTCGGTAAATCTGGAGGATGTGCGGAGTGAAGGTGGAAGGTGTTCCATAGTCACAGAGATTGAATAGTATGTGAATGAATTTTAAATATTTATTTAATCATTTATTCATAATTATTTAAGAAAAGAGAAATCAATTAAGAGGTCAAAAGCCTTAATGGGCCAAATTCTGGAGGGAGAAGGGCCCATGAGGGAAAGGCAAGAGGAGAAAGGAGGAAGGGGGTGGCCGGCTGGGCCTAGCCCCCCCTCGCACGGGGCCCACAAGGTCTGGCCGGCGGCTGCCCCACTCTCCCCTCCTTTAGTCCCACCTCAGGACTTTGAGGGAGGTAGTACCTCCCCCTTCCCCTATATATAGTGGGGTATTTTGACCAGAAAATAGAACCAATATTCAATAAATGTTTCCTCAATTTTGGGGAGACCTCCAATTTATATTTCTCTATCTCTCCCGTAATCGTGGTCCCATGTCCGGACTGCGCGAACGAGAGACATCTTCTCCACGGAGCACCGTTGCGCTGCGGGATTCGGATCCAGGAGCCCTACTTCCGCAACTACTGCTGGATCGGGGAAGCGGGATTCATCACCAGTCACTAGATGCATGTAATTCCCTACGAGGTGTCACATTTGAGGCACTCAAGTCATTGGAGCCGTAGGAGCGTGATACGTCGTAAACGTATCTATAATTTTTGATGTTCCATGCTTGATTAGTATCTACTTTCTTATGTTTTGTCCACACTTTGGGGTATTTTTATACATTTTCTAGAACTAACCTATTAACAAGATGCCACAGTGCCAGTTGCCTATTTTCTGCTATTTTTTGTTTCAAAAAAGATAGTAAAGAAATATTCTCGGAATTGGATCGGACAAAAGCCAAAGTCAATATTTTACCCGAAGCAACACGGAGTCTAGAGGGGGGACGAAGTGGCGCACCAGGGTGGCCACACCTGGTGGCGGGCCGCCTGGGGGGGCGCGCCACCAGTGGTTGTGGGCCCCCTGGTGCTCCACCGACCTTGCCCTTCCGCCTATAAAAGCCTCCCGAGACGAAAACCCTAAGAACCCGATCAAAGACCTAATCAGAAATCCACGGAAGAGTCTATAGCCGCCGCCATCTCCATCCCTAGATCGGGGGGGATCCGAAGCTCTTCCCGCACCCTACCTGAGGGGAGAGATCACCCTGGAGGCCTTCTTCATCACCATGACTGCTTCTGGTGTGATGCGTGAGTAGTTCATCCTTGGACTATGGGTCCATGTAGTAGGTAGATGGTTGGTTCTCCTCCTTTGTGCTATCATGTTTAGATAGTGTGAGCTTTGTTCATGATCAAGATCATCTGTTTGTAATCTTACATGTTGTGTTTGTGGGGATATGATGGATATTGAGATGTTATTTCAGATTGATTATTGATTCTATCATGTCTATGTTATTTGTGATCTTGCATGCTTTCCGTTGTTAGTAACTATCTTGGCCAAGTAGATGCTAGCAACTCTAAGAGGGAGTATTTATGCTCATGCCTCTAGTAATCTGGGGAAGTGCCAGGAATCTCTAAGGTGCTATGTTGCTACTAGGGAGAAAACAGCAATCCTTTGTCCATGGGAAAATCGTATTGTTTACATTACACACTTTGCTTAATGCAATTATCTGTTGCTTGCAACTTAATACTGGAGGGGGTTCAGATGATAACCTAAAGGTGGATTATTAGTCATAGATGCAGTTGGATCATGGTCTATGTATAATGTTGTAATGCCCAATCAAATCTCATAGGAGTCAAGATGATTAGTATATGCATGGTATGCTTTCTCGAGTCTGTCAGTTGCCCCGCTGTAATTTGTTCACCCAACATGTTATTTATCTTAAGTAGAATCACCTCTAGTGAACTATGGACTCCGGTCCATTCTTTTACCATTGGTATACCATCTACTATTTACTGTTCACTGTTTACTTTCTGCAAGCAATTACTATCTTCCACACAATACGTTTAATCCTTTTTTTCAGCAAAACCGGTGAGATTGACAATCTCACTATAAGTTGGGGCAAAGTTATATGGTTGTGTTGTGCAGGATTCCAAGTTGGAAACAACACTTTGGGGTTGTTTCCTTGCTCCTACTGGTTCGATAACCTTGGTTTCATAACTCAGGGAAACTCGTTGTTGTGCTCATCATACCTTCCTCTTGGGGTTCCCAACAAGCTCAACGTATCCTGAGCCATCAAGCCTTTTTTGGCACCGTTGCCAGGGAGTCAAGGACAACTTCACAAGGGTAGTCCCTCATAACCAATCTCGTTACTTTTTTTTTGTTTTGCTTAGTTTATTTCTGCTTTGTTTGCTTGTTTCCTTTATCAAAAACACAAAAAAATTAGTTGTACTAGTTTGCTTCTTAATATCAAAAACACAAAAAAATAGTTCTTTCTATAGTTGTCACCTCGTTCTTAGCTCACCATGTTGATCCCTAAGTTCACCCTGAAAGACCTTTCAATAGGTAGTGGCTCCATAATTGGTAATGATAATATTGAAGAATTCTTTAATCATGTTAGCAAGCATGAGGATATTGAGGATAGACCTTAGCAGAACTTGCTCCAAATTATGAAATTGCTGCAGCTTCTTTAGTTCGCATGTTGGAATCTAGGTTTGATAAACTTAACCCCATAATGCAAGTAATGTTTCTTAAACTTAAATATATTGAGGATACTAAAAAGAGAGATTTCATTCTAGAAACTTTGCTTAAAGAATTCTATAATGTTGTTAAGGAAGCTAGAAAAGTCTTTGATCATTTTAATATGCTAGGCTCATGTGTAGATGTTATTGGTACACGAGAAAAGATGTACAAAACCAAACCTACAAATGGAGAGGAAATTAAAATACCAATAACTTTTAAACTTGTAGGAATGCATGAAGCCTTAAAAGAATTTTGATTGGATCGTTCCTGAAAACCCGTTTGATGAAAATAGTGAACCCAAGAGTATTGGGAGAGGACCCTCTAGAACTTATTTGGATGAGATACCTTGCCTTGTTGAAGATATTTCTGCTATTGATCTTAATGCTTCTTCATTTGAGAATACTTGAATCTTGCTTCTTATGCCTAGCTCAAAGGCGTTAAAGAAAAGCACTTATTGGGAGATAACCCAAATTTTTATTCAGTAAGTTTTTCTTTTTTTGAGTCTTGGAAGTTATTGCCTCAGTAATAACCTCTCCTTATCCTTTTTGTGTGGTTTTTGTGCCAAGAATAACCTCTAATGAGAGAGCAGTAAGACTTGGGAAAGTTGTTGTCCCGAAACAGATTTTTGTGATCCACTGTAAAAATTCGTGAAAAATCGCTGTACGTCGGATTGAGCTGTTATTTTTTGTGATTCTTCCCCAGGTTGTTATCTAACTTTCCTTAGATTAACATTTTTCGATTTGAGCAACAGAAGGTCTTCTAAAAATTCGGTTTTTACCTGCTGGTCTGTTTTGACAGATTTCTGCCATTATTTGCATTTGCCTCTTAATCTCTTTCTCTTTGAGTTCTTGCCAATTACTTGAGCTTATAAAAGGAATTGCTATAGTAATCTTGTGTTTTAGTGGAAGTTTTACTTGTGTTGAAACTGAACCCAGAGACTTATTATCTTGAATACACTAATGTTCCTAATGAAGATTGTGTGAAGTTTTGTATGAAGGAAGTTTTAAAGTGTAGGGAAGAATAATGTCATGATATAAACTATGGAAAAAATCTCAAGCTTGGGGATGCCACTCGTGTCACCCCAAGAAATATTCAAGAAGTACAAGCATCAAAGCTTGGGGATGCCCAAGGCATCCCCTTCTTCATCAATAAAAATCTCAAGTTTTCTTCCAAACACTTCATTTTTATTGTTTCATGCACAATTGTGTTGTTCTTGGATCATCTTCGTTTTTGTTTTTAGTATTATTATTTTTAGTTTGCTTAAATAAATTGGTTGGACCCCCGCATTCATTCATAGTTTCAAATAAGTTGATTTGGATAGGAAAAGAGTAAGAAAGTTCATGCTTATAAGTGGTATAAAAGGAGTCTTGTTTTGACTATGGCCTAGACTTTATCATGTCATGTTTGATATTGCTTTGACTTTATGCTTAGTGATTATTGTTGTAGCATGACTTGTTCCAAACAATTGAGATTTCTTAATGTGCTTTGTGGTATTCTCCTTTGATGCTTTATTTGGGTTGACCTGGCGCATGCTTACACCATGTTAAGACTATACCAGTCACCAAAGCCTCTATGATCATTTAGTTTTCGACTTGAATATCACTTTATGCTTTAATTAATAATGTTTTGTCTCTTTGCATGATTATGGACATTATTTCTCTCTTAGTTGGTCGCTCCCAGTCTTTTGCTAGCCTCCACATGTACCAAGTATGAGTTCCACTCATGCATCCAACTCCAAATAAAACCAAGTTATTCCAAAGAGTCCACCATACCTACCTATTAGCATTATTGCTATTCCAAGTATATTCATGTTTTTATCTACCTTCCTAATTAAACTTGTTATGTGAAAATTAGTGATTAAAGCTCTCACAAACTTGATGGCACACTTTACTTTCTTGCACTTAATAAACTTGAACCATTGTGCCCATCTATGTTGCGTATATGCTTGCGCTTTATAAGTTGTGAATTAGCAGAACCATGTTACCATCGGTAACGCTTTCAACAGTGCACATTATTTAGTTGATATCATGTTCTTTTGCTTATGGATCCCGACGGTGTGAAATAAAAGGGGAGCTTGTAAGCTCATGGAGTTTGTATATGTGTTAGAGAAACACCTGGAAGGCTAGCTTAAGCCATGCCTAATCATGGTGGAAACTTGCAGCATAACCATAGTGAGCAATCCGTGAAGCATGCTCAATAAAAACGTATGCAAATAGCAAATAAAAAGATCGCTGAGATGCTCATTGTCTGTTGCCTAGTTATTTTGATATGGGATAGCTCCTATATCATGGGGCAAGGGGTACCCTGCTGGCTGTTCTCTATGGTACACATGTACTTATAATGACAAGAACTTACTCGTGACTAAAGTTGAGTAGCATGAGGTTCGGTACTCGTAAGCAAGGGGCATGAGATTTTCAACTTATAACTTTTTAAGCATATCCTCATATTTGTTCACTTTAACCTTAATCACCTTAAGATACTTATGATAGGGGAAATGAGAGCTGAAAGCTAATAAGTACCATAATTTTTGGAAGCTCTATGAAACTTGAATCCCTACTTCCTTCTATGAAGGGCCTTTATTTTTACTTTTATGTTGAGTCTCCATCTTCTATCTTTCTGCACCTATTGAGAGAGCATAGTGGTCATTCTTAGTTTAATGTGCATTGTCCCAAAACTTGTTGATTGAATCATAACTTTGATATTGCTTGTTCTTAAATTATTTGTATCTAGTCACCCTTATGAACTTTGAAGGTGTCATATGCATTTATGTTTCGCTATACCACACGGGACAAGCTGAATACCATTCTCATTATGTTTTCTATATGTCAAACAAACAAACGTCTTTCAAAGCATTGTTATTCATGAATCTTTTGTTTGTACCTTTTCATGTTACAACATAGTTGCTATGTCTTATTGTTAGAACTATATCTTTCATGCTATGTTAGAGTACTATGATCCCAGCTATCAATGTTTTACAAATACCTTGATAAGGATTGTGATGGTGCATGTCACCTCAAAAATTATTCTTTTTTATCACTTACCTACTCGAGGACGAGCAGGAGTTAAGCTTGGGGATTTTGATACGTCATAAACATATCTATAGTTTTTGATGTTCCATGCTTATTTAGTATCTACTTTCTTATGTTTTGTCCACACTTTGGGGTATTTTTATACATTTTCTGAAACTAACCTATTAACAAGACGCCACAGTGCTAGTTGCCTGTGTTCTGCTATTTTTGGTTTCAGAAAAGCTAGTAAGGAAATATTCTCAGAATTGGACCGGACAAAAGCCAAAGTCAATATTTTACCCGAAGTAACATGGAGTCCGGAGGGAAGACGAAGTGGCACACTAGGGTGGCCACACCTGGTGGCGGCGCGGCCTAGGGGCGCGCCACCAGGGGGTATGGGTCCCCTGGCGCTCCACCGACCTTGCCCTTCCGCCTATAAAAGCCTCCCAAGACGAAAACCCTAAGAACCTGATCAAAGACCCAATCAGAAATCCACGGAAGAGTCTGTAGCCACCGCCATCTCCATCCCTAGATCGGGGGATCCGAAGCTCTTCCCGACACCCCGCCGGAGGGGAGAGATCACCCTGGAGGCCTTCTTCATCACCATGACTGCCTCCGGTGTTATGTGTGAGTAGTGCATCCTTTGGCTATGGGTCCATGTAGTAGCTAGATGGTTGGTTCTCCTCCTTTGTGTTATCATGTTCAGATCTTGTGAGCTCCGTTCATGACCAAGATCATCTATTTGTAATCTTACATGTTGTGTTTGCGGGGATCTGATGGGTATTGAGATGCTATTTCAGATTGATTATTGATTCTATCATGTCTATGTTATTTGTGATCTTGCATGCTTTCCATTGTTAAGTACTATCTTGGCCAACTAGATGCTAGCAAATCCAAGAGGGAGTATTTATGCTCGATAGTGGGTTCATGCCTCTAGTAATCTGGGGAAGTGACAGGAATCTCTAAGGTGCTAGATATGCTGTTGCTACTAGCGAGAAAACATCAATCCTTTGTCCATGGGACAATCATATTGTTTACTTTACACACTTTGCTTAATGCAATTATCTGTTGCTTGCAACTTAATACTGGAGGGGGTTCAGATGATAACCTGAAGGTGGATTATTAGTCATAGATGCAGTTGGATTACGTTCTATGTATAATGTTGTAATGCCCAATCAAATCTCATAGGAGTCCAGATGATTAGTATATGCATGGTATGCTTGAAGGAAATATGCCCTGAGAGGCAATAATAAAGTTGTTATTATATATTCCTTATAGATGATAGATGTTTATTTTACATGCTAGAAATGTATTGATTCAGAAACATCAATACATGTGTGTTTAATAAACAAAAAGGGTTCCTAGTCATGCCTCTCTTATAGACTAGCTTGTTGATTAACAGGATGATCAAGGTTTCCTGATCATGGACATTGGATGTTGTTAATAACAAGGTCACACCATTGGTGGAATGATGTGATGAACATTCATCCGAAGTATAGCATTACGATCAAGTCATTATGTTTATATTGCTATAACATCATACGAAGTAATCTTTATCCTTAGACCATGAGATCATGTTAATTGCTAACACCGGAAGAGTATCTTGATAACATCAAACGTCACACCGTAACAGGGTGACTATAAAGATGGGTTCAGTACTACGAAGGTGTTATGTTGAGGCTCATGGATCAAGAGTGGAATTTGTCAATCCAGATGACGGATAGATATACTCTAGGCCCTCTCGGTGATATCACATTAGGATAGCTTGCAAGCAAGTGATGTGATATCACGGGAACGAGAAAAGAGTGCATGTCGGTAACGAGATTAAACTAGGTATGGAGATACCGATGATCGAATCTCGGACATGTAATATATCGAGAGACAAAGGGATTTAGTTACAAGCGTTAAAGGTTCTCACGATCACAGGAGTCATCGTTGAATGTGTAGGAGTCAGTATGGATCTCCAGGTCCCCCTGCTGATTATTGATCGGAGAAGGGTCTCGATCATGTCTGCATTATTCACGAACCGTAGGGTGGCACACTTAAGAGTTACCGGACACCATTTTGGAGCACATATCTTTCAGACGAAAGAATTGCAAAGCGCAGGAATTGTTTCAATAGAAACCGGAAATTGTTCGGGTCAAATTGCAGAAGGTGGTTCTGCATGTGATATTGAAATATTACAAGGGGCTATATGTGAATGTTTGTTAATTAACGTAATTAACAAAATTCTGAATAAATTTAATAAAAAGAGTTTTATTAAATGAGAGAGCATTAAATTTGGAGAAATTTAATGCATTTAAAGTGGACACTTTAAAAGGGAATGTGAAGAGGCATTTTAATGTGGAGGGGTTACCACCACATGAATGGGGGAGGTGAGGGATCACCCACCCATGCGCCGGCCATGGAGAGAGGGGGCACCCCCTCTCCTCCTATAAAAGGCCACCCATTCCCTTCTTCATCCACACACCTCCTTGTGAAGGATCTCTCTCCCTCTCTAGAATTATTCCCCCATGGTCTCGGATTAGCGAGATACATGTTCCCGGTGGCATTTCGTTTGGAAGAGGTGCTGCTTCCGCTGGATCGCTGGAGCGAGGAGGTGGAGGTTGTCCGGTGGCTTGAATGTGTATGCGAGTGCGGATATGCTGCTGAGTTGCGGCGCTCGGACTTCCTCACGATCTTGAGATCGGCAAGTGTACGACTACATCAACCACGAGTTCCTACTCGTTAACAAAGCTCGTTGTCTACGAGGGTAAGTTCTCGTTGGATGTATGTCCACCCGTTGCTTTGTACCTAGTAGATAGATCTTGGCGTGTAGTTCACACCGTAGGAAATTTTTTGTTTTCTATGCTGCGGACCCAACAATGCTTTCTTGAGTCTGTCAATTGCCCCGTTGTAATTTGTTCACCCAACATGTTATTTATCTTAAGGAGAATCACCTCTAGTGAACTATGGACCCCGGTCCATTCTTTTACCATTGATATACCATCTACTATTTACTATTTACTGTTTACTTTATGCAAGCAATTACTATCTTCCACACAATACGTTTAATCCTTTGTTTTCAGCAAAACCGGTGAGATTGACAACCTCACTATAAGTTGGGGCAAAGTTCTGTGGTTGTGTTGTGCAGGATTCCAAGTTGGAAACAACACCTTGGGGTTGTTTCCTTGCTCCTACTGGTTCGATAACCTGGGTTTCATAACTGAGGGAAACTTGTTGTTGTGCTCATCATACCTTCCTCTTGGGGTTCCCAACAAGCTCAACGTATCCTGAGCCATCAGAGAGCAAGGACTTCATCACGACCTTGAGGTTGGCTTCGGCTCGTCTACATCAATCACGCTCTCCTGAGCATTGACAACTCTTTTCGGTCTTTAAGGGTAAGTTCGTGAAAACCCCATCCTATTACTACATTATTAATAGATAGTTCCTGGCAACAAAAGGGGTTCAGGGGCGTAGGGTAAAATTTTATTATTTTCATACGCGAACCCCTACATAAACCAGCAAAGAAACGTGCAAGCATTTGTTCATTAGCTTCATTTATACCACATTGAATCATGTCAGTTTGCAATTTCTAATAATACTCCTCTACGGAATTGGTGCCTTTTTCTAAACGAGATAATTTCTTAAGAAAATCATGGTTATAATATGGTGGCACAAAGAGATTATGCATAGCATCTTTCAAGTTAGTCCACACTACAAGAAAAGTTTCCTTCCGCAACAACTTGGCCCGACGGTCATCGTAGAAGGCGCGTCTTCGGTGACGAAATTCTTGGCTCGGCCATGGCCGATGGAATACTTTTTTTCCTGTTTTGCAGCCCTGTACTACGACCGAACCACTAAAAACATGGAGGAAGCTTGGCTGGCGCGTAGCAGAAGCAAGATTTTCGTTTCCTCGTGCAATGTTGACTCGCCGAAGTCTTTTGAGGCGTGTGGGTTCCGGACGTCAGTGTCTCTAGCGGACCATACTTTTCGGTCGCGCCTCCCTGATTTGAACTCGATAACATTGCTTGATGCGTCTGCCATTTAGTCAGGTTGCTAGGTCCCACATGTCAACCTCTCATTAGAAGGATCATGTCTATGATGGAATTTTTTCCTTCGCTCACGCTACCCTGTTCTAAAGTTGATAGCGCTGCTTGATGGATCTACAGTTTGATCAACCTCCGAGGACCCACATGTCATCCACTCATTAGAAGAAACGTGTGTATAATGGAATTTTTCCCTTTGCTATTGCCTCCCTGATTTCAACTCGATAACATTGCTCGATCTATCTGCCGTCTAGTCACGCTGCTGGGTCCTCCATGTTAGCCTTGCATTATAAGAGTTGTGTGTATGATGGAATTTTTTTCTTTGCTCGCGCTACCCTGTTCCGAACTTGATAGCGTTGCTCGATGCATCTACTGTTTAATCAAACTCCTGGACCCCACATGTCATCCTCTCATTAGAAGAAACGTGTGTATGATAGAATTTTTCCCTCGGTCGTGCCTCAGTGTTCTGAACTTCATAGTGTTGCTCACTGCATCTACCGTTTAATCATGATGTAGGGCCCCACATGTCATCCACTCATTAGAAGAAACATGTGTATGATGGAATTTTTTCTCTAGGTCGCGCCTCCGTGTTTCGAACTTGATAGCGTTGCTTGATGCATCAGCCGTTTTTCTAGGCTGCTGGGTCCCCCATGTGAACCTCTCATTAAAAGAAACGTGTGCATGTTGGACTTTTTTCTCACTCATACCTCCCTATTTCGAACATGGCAATGTTGCTCGAGGCAGAACCTGTATATACTTTTTTGGCCGCGTCTGCTATTTTGACCTTAGCAACGTTGCTCGATGTGGCAACCGTGTATGGTCTTGCTGCTGAGGCCCTCATCTCAGCCTCTTTGGTATGTTCTGGCTTGTGGGTCCAAAATGCAGCCTCGTATGTTCTGGCGGGTGGGTCCCTGATGTCAGCCTCTTTGTACAAGTATTTAACTTTTCTTAAACCCGGCCATTAAACTCGAGGGATCCTGCAGGCTGGTGGGTCCATGATGTCAGCCTCTCTGTAATGTGATATTAAAAAGTAAACCCTTTCTCAAAAAAAAGTAAAACCAAGATATATATAAATATGTACACATAGGGGATTTGAACTAAAGACCTTCAAATCAAATCAAATAGACATAAACTGAGTGTTTTGCCACTACCCCAAAGATACTAATAGAAATTGAATCGTTAAACATGTATTAGTACTACAACTTATGTATCAGTCTTCTAAAAAATATTTTGTGTGTCCATGTTATCTCTCTTAAAATAAAAGAATAGTGCTACTAGAACCTTTATTTATAAAAACATGGGTAGGTAGAGTTTTTTAGAGGTGGGGGGCAATGCCAAAAAGGCCAAATTAAAAAGTTTTGGGCTATGGTCAATGGGCTCCTATCTCAAATTTCACTGGGTTGTGGCTCACCAGATTCAAACACAGACCTCATTGAGGGAGGAAAAAAGCGATAACTCCTTTGATAGATATTCATGAAAAAATATCTAATGAACACATACCACATGCGCCAAAATAGGGCTGGTATCTAGTGACTTCACTTGGTGAAATCACGCTGTATAACTTTACTCTCTCATCTCTGTCCAAAATGCATCCAACGGTTCTGATGACACAAAGGCAAAACCTCTAGAGCAAGCAGCCAACAGCAATGACAGAACTTTTGACAAATTCAATACCATTTGAAAGATTAAGGAGTACAGAATAACAAGACATTAAAAAATTGAGAGATTCCTAGTTCATATTCAGAAGCACTTGACCAATTCATAAGCATTCCAAAGTAACTAATTCAGCAATACAGGCACTGAAATTCAATATCACTACAGAGAGAGACAGTTCTTGTTTCAGTTGTAAAAGGCATGCCACGCGATCAGCTTGCCCTTTTCTCCAAACACACTCGATCACTGGAACACAATCATTGTCATAATATTTGGTCATATAGGGAACCGTCATATAGATACAGATATACCATACCAATACGTACTAGTCATAGATCCAATCCAGTAAAAGGTTATCACAGTTTTACCACCCATATATGATCAGTGGAGATAAGACAACCAAATAATTAATTACAATAGCATGTGGCCGAAGAGCTAGATAGCTAGGAAGTTCATGAACAGCATACGACATTCAGGGTAGCCAGATACATCAGCCTTGACCATTCTTCCAATAGTAAGTTTGGCTGCTTTCCGGAACTTGATTCACCTAGAAGTAGCTGCCAAGCGCCCATCAGTCGAGTTAATGGCGTAGCGTCCCTCGATTTGCAATCCTTTTCTCTGCATCGTGAAAACTATTGTGCCCTTTTGTCTAGCTTGGAGTTGCTTTGTGGTACTCTTAGGAAATTTCTGAGTCAAAGCAAGAGATAGACGCATAATTACTAAGAGCAATGCACTAAATCATGTGAAACTTGAGAAGACATTCAGAGTAGTTTATTTGCCGCCATATACTCACAAACATAATCCGGTGCGACCTTGTGATGACACATGTGTAAGATATGGTCTGACAAGGTGCTGCCCGGGGTGATGAAGGAGCTTGTGCCGGTGCCTATGTTAGGGCTGGTGCTGGTGCAGGAGATGGTGCCACTAATTGTAGAGGGGTTGGTGGAGGAGCCACAAGGCCCAAAATCGGTGCCGCCGCCAGCAGCTTGATGCTAGATTCCTTCTGTGAGGTAGCTAAGATGACTGCAGGGATGGTAGAGGCAGATGAGAAGTGTACAAGCAAAATGGTCTCTTATACAATAGTTACTCACAAGACAATGATCAGAGTATATGATGAGTATGCAAGAAAATTAAGTTACTACCTCCATTCTTTCTCCTTAGTTCAACAGGTGTCAGAGAAGGAACTAGGGCCAGTGCCGTTGCGGGTGCCAGCAGCTTGATGTTGGTTACCTTCTAGAGGTAGGTAAGGGGACTGCAGGTGTGGTCAGAGAGGCATATGATATGTGTACAAGGAAAATGGTTTCTTATACAATAGTAACTCCTAGACATAGATGAGAGTCTACAAGCGAATTAAGTTACTACCTCTATTCTTTCTCCTACTGAGGTCAACAGGTGCCGTTGCAGGAACTGGGGCTAGTGCCGGTGTCGGTGCCAACAACTTGATGTTGGCACCCTTCTGGGTGGTACATAAGGGGAAGCGGACTGCAGAAGTGGTCAGGGTCATATGATGAGTAAAGACAATGGTGCAGAACAGTTAGAGGTTGTGATGAGTACAGAAGAAAATTAATTAGTACTACCTATGTTCTTGGTCCTTCAGTCAACATGTGTATGATGGCATGCCAGTATCTGCCCAGGCTTGCTAAAATCGAATGTTACCTTGTCCCCTGCTTCAAACCATTCTCACGGACATACTTGGACCAACCTCGACCACCCAAATAGGTAGTGTCCATCGTCTGGGAGACATCCAGATCATATAGTTGATGCATGCCTTTAGGGCCCTCGCTATATAGAGTTAGAAACTTGTCATTTTCGAAACTGTTGTTTATAATGGGGCGAGCGACACAAGGGACAGCCTTCATGAGAAAATTGATAGAGAAGTAAGACAACAACAAAAAAGTGAGATACAAGATTTTACATCAAGTCGGTCAAAACCACTTGGAATCCATACCTGATACAATGGGTACCCTTTTCAAAGGGTGGATGTGCACCATTTTTCTTCCCTCTGCCTTTGGAATGGCATACAAGCCCCCCCTTTAAATCCACAAGCTTGACAAGAGGAGGGTAGCAAAAAGGGCTGAGCATCTGGTGCGTGGTACAGATTGAAATTAAGTGGAAAGGTTAAATTATGTAAAGAGCAAGTAAATCTAATAATATAAGACAAAACCATTGCCTGTAAAGCAAACAGATTTTATTTATGTGAACTTCTAATGAGCGTAAACATATAGTACAAGCTGATAACAATAACATGGAAAATTATAACATGTGAAATTGTGGATTTCCAAATTATACCCACTTCTTAGAGAGGTCACTGCCCACCTGGGTACTGTGTTGGCACTTCCTCATTGTGTAGAGGATGTCCTCTTTTGGTGCGGGCATCAGAAATCTACTAGCCTCTACAAAGAGCCTCAAATTCTCATGACAACACCTTCAATCTGCATAAATAGCAACAGGGCTCAACAGTTCAATACTATGTAAAGTTTGACCATGTTTTTAGAAAAAATTATAATATGAATTATATATCCTTGGATACATCATGAAACATATATGCACGTCGTATGTATATAATATCATAGTTCTTGATAGTTCTTTTGACTTTCTTCAAAAGTTTGGTCCAACTTTTCGTCGCTTGACTTTTCAAAAAATATATATGCCTAAGCCTTGGGACGGAGGGAGTACAGTACATAGTAGTCATATACTTACTGTATGAGATAGTCTAATAGATCTAGATCTAGATTCACATAAACACAGTGCTAGAATTAATAAAATCACACATATGTTTCTGAACATCTGATAAGCATGCATGACACCAGGCGGGTAATACTTAAACCTGACTATACCATGGTAATAAGGGTATGAAGAACAAATACCTTTCTCTTTAAGTTGGGCCCTCCTAGATGGTCGGTGGCCTTACGCTTGTTTGGTGAGTATTGGTACTGGCCGGATCCTATAGCAGGAACATTTTGCTAGGAGAGAATCCCGAATTTTTGATATCAGTTCTCATGTGGTGGCCTACAGCTGTTTCAAGCGGGACCCACATCAGGGGTGAGTTAAAGCGAGTCCCACATCCAGTGGGTGAGGTAATTAACCAAGCCAACCTCCTCCTTCCCTTGGTACTTGTACTAGTTCTCCCGGGTTCCTCTTGAAGGATAGAGAAAATCGCCCCTCTTCGAATCAAATTGATCCCAGCTTATTATCCTTTTGCTGATTCGTCTCACGGAGTAGTGGACAAGACGGCGGTAGTTGCAGCATAGGGAACCAGTGCTGGGGCCTCAAAAACAGTTTAGGAACCGATAAAATGATAAGCTCGGATTTCAGACTAGAAACACACACAAACATACATATAGTATATACTAATATACGGAATAGTTTCCAATTACAGTTCTGCTAACAAAGGCCTAGAAATCATAATAAGCTAGCTCCATATTACTAAACTACGACAATAGCGAACCAATCATGGGATAGTTCTACACCCCAAGAGGGATATAGGTGGGATATAGGTGGTAAATTTGCATTCTCCCAAGTGCATCACCCCATCGATGTTTCCTAGCCCTTCTTCAATATTTACCTCCCGCCCACTCCGACGTACACTAACTTGTTGGACCCACTATGCAAGTGACCCACATGCAGTGAGCCAGAATTACGGCAAGTAGAGATTCCCATCGGTTGTTGTTCAAAATTCAAACATTTTCACTAAACCGAGATAAAATCATCCAACCTGGCTTATATTATCATTCCACTATGTCAGAGTAAAAGCTAAAAAACAAAGCCAAAAACACTTTCCTAGCTTTATAAGCCAAAACTAGAAAGCCAGAATTAGAGCCCAACCAAACAACGCCTAATTCTCAAGGAACTCTTGGTGTTTCTCCCTTGTTTTAGTACTTGGGTACTGTCGTTGTGGTGGCACGGCAGATGCCATGGGTAGGCTAAAAATGGGGCTAATGTATGCTAGGGGAATCCAAGGAGGGACAGCGTGGTGATTCCACGCATAGGTGTTGATGTATTTCCTCTATCAAAGGTGGTTATAAGCGCTCCTTGAGATGTTCGTGAGAAGGAGACTTGGTCTCTTACCTCCCACAACTATGCTCTAGAGTTCTACCTTAGACAGAGAAAATGATCGATCCCCTTCTATGGAGGCCTTAGTGCTCCTTATATAGGCGAACCCAGGGTACAAAACTTAGGGCTTACATGGAGGCATATTCCCCAAATATGCTCCTTGGTTAAAGCTAGATGCTTCTTTATTGCTTTAAACAGCTCGTCCGGGCTTTGGACGTAGCCCATGGCACGCCCTCCGTCTTTTGGCATCACCGGACATGACTTACATCAGCCGGCTTCGCTCGCGTCACCTTTGTCGGCCACACCCCGCTAGTCCTCTCCTCTGCTCGCTTCGCTCATGCTTCAGCGGGCAAAGGCCACCTTTTGACCTGTGGGAGATTCATTCCTTCTCTTGGAAGCCAAGTGGTAGTACGGCTAGCGCTTGGCTAACCCGACTGCGAGGGCACCTGCACAATTTAATAAATGAACATGGCCGACATACGTTTTATGCCAGCCAGATTAATGCTAGGCGAATGCCCCAAGGGCCGGGTTACTCCATAAGTCGGTCTGCCTTGAGGTGACCTGTCCTGCACTTGCTTTGTCCGTGCCGTACCACGGCTAACTCGGCCTTTATACCCCGGCGTGACCCTACCCGGGGGTATCCCCCCAACATTAGTCCCCGAAGCTGGTGTGGTCTTAGCAACTTCAGCTATTAAGGCCACAGCAGGTTCTCCTATCCGGATCTGTGCTTCTTCAGCCAAGTTATTCTGTAATCCGGACTCTTTACCTTGATGCTTCCTTGGCTCGTTCCGAGTTATTTCTCATTGGCCGGGTCTTTGCTCATGTATCCGGGTTACCTTTCCTTCTCTCATATGGTTCCCCACGTCCTACGTGGAGGGTAATCATCACTTTGCCTCATATTATGGGCCGCGCCTGTTTACTACGCCGGTTATTGTAGTAATGTCAGGAATAACTGCTCTGCACGTCCTATCGTGGCAGCCAAAGTTGTCAAAATCGTGATTCTGAATCGGATCGAAACCTCTGTGGTAGGATCATGTAGACCATAGGATCATAACTTTTAGAATCGTGAAATCGTAGATTCTACTTAGTAGAATCATAGAACCGGTCCACTCAATTTGGGTCGTAAAGTCGTAAAATTGTATGGTAGAATCACGATTCTGACAACTTTGGTGCAGCGCCTCGTTAACTGTATCATTGCATCACGTCACAGGATCTTCTGTTCCCTGTGCCCCTTGCTGTGGCTCGCGCTTGATTGGCTTATTTGTTGCATACATGGCCACAGCACGCGATTGGGCCACAGCAATGGATCCTACTACGCACACGCAACGCGTGGTTAAATAGGGGGCAGGGGCAACCTTGGGGAAGTTCCCCACACTACGCGCCCCTACCTCTCTTCTTCTCTGCTGCGACGCCACCACCACCACTGCTTCCGTGCCAGTGTTGTGTCGCTGCTGCCGTGCCCAGCCGTTCCTTGCGACCGCATCGCCGCCTCCATTCAAGTTCTTAGCCACAGGGCCCTGCACTTCTAGGTTCCCCGCGGCCAGCTACCTCTTCTCTAACTTTGTTCTTGAGGATCTTGACCTCACAATGACCGAAGAGGAGGGCACCATCGTCGCCTAGGAAGAAGAAGGGGAGGAAGCCCCTGAGCGTGGCAGCTGGGCTGGCGCCTTCGTCTGTCAGGATGACATTGACTGATTGTAAGCCACGCGCCGCATCCCTTCGGGCGTCTCCTGCCGCCTCGCCGCTCAAGAGATTACCCCCTCTCCAAATCCAGGGGAGCTCGTCGTTTTTCTTTCCCATTTCCAACGCGGCTTTGGTTTGCCCGGTTCAGTTTCTTCCATGATTTCATCTCCACCTATCAACTTCAACCTCATCATCTCCCTGCCAATGCCATTACCTCTCTTTCTTCTTTTCCCTCTGGCATAGAGGGGTACGTTGGCCTTTGGCCCTGTAAGGAGATGTGGATCAAATTCTTTGGTATGGGGTAAATGTTGTCCTTGACAAGCACCTCACCCCCGCCGAGAAACACTTAAGTCAATGTGGTGCGGCCTTAATCTCTCCCCGCAAAAACTCCACCATTCCCTGGGTCACCAGGCTCGAGTCATGTAAAGGCTCAGCCCGGACCTTTTTCTACATCCGGAAGACCACGGACGAGGACTTGATCCGGCTCCTCCCTTTCAAGATTGGTGTCCCGGACACCTCTCTATGGGAGAAGATCCCAAAGCGGCCCACGGCCCTGGTAATCAGGTTGACCACCGGATCAAAGAGCTGCTAAAGGAGAAGTTGTGGGGCGAGGACATCATGATCACCTTCATTCGCAGCCGGGTCTCCCCCCTTCAGAAGCACGCCCACAAGATCTGCTACCTGAGCGGCCCCCTCGACCCCAACGGACCTCCTCCTTTGAGCTTAACAACTCGGATGTGTTCCGCTGGGTCAAGGCCATCTTCAACGTGGAGAAAGAGTTCTCTGAGGCTTGGGAATGGGGGCTTTCACCCTTTACCCAAGCCAATCTGCCTCCTAAGGTAAATTCCTCTCTTGCGCTTTTATCTTGGTTTTCTCGGTATGTCGAACAATTTTTCTAACTCAACCATTATACTTTTTCTCTCAGCAATTCCTCCAGCAACCGCTTGAGGATGGCAAGGAGCTTGCGAGTAAGTAGGTGGAGGATTGTGCTGAGCCGGACAAGGTGAACCCTGACCTGGAGAAGTTCTTGCCTACCCCGGACACCACCAATCGTACCTCTGGTAAGGCCTCTTCTTTAAGGCATTGGTCAGATAACAATGACTCGGATGTTGAGGTTCTGGATGTACTTGACCCAGTGCCCATCTCTTACGCATTCCCGGTTATGTTCGAATCTTCAGCTAACCCAGCTGTTCAGGTCCTTGAGGTTCCCCCTCTCGCCAAAGGTGATCCGTCCCCTGCTCCTTCCTAGAAGCGTGCAGCTACCTCGGCTGCAGCGTCGGAGGCGCCACCTGTCGTGGAAATGGCCACGGCAGTCGCTGCCACTGGCAGCGATTGAGTGTTTCGTGAGGAAGAGTTGGCGGCCATCTACGGTGCGAGATGGGGGCGGATGCACATGGGTTTACCCAGGTTCGGCCCCCCTGAGGGTAAAGACCTACTCCTGCTAGATTAGATTATGAGAGAACGAGTTACAGGGTGGCGATCTCGGTGGTTAAGCAGCGAGTCGCTCGAGGGGGTGTATGATGGAACGTAAGGTTCAGGATACCCTAGGGAGGTTTATATATGAAGCACCTCGCTAGGGTTTACAAGCCGTCTCCGAACAAGATAAGGATCTGGGGACTTTTGACCTAATCCGACTGGGCTTCTGCTATGCTTCTGGGCTTCCAGTCGCCAGTCGATGGGCCTCTCCTTCCTTTACAGTCAGTCGCTGTCCTCCAGATGCACTCGCAGGCCTTTCGGCCCACTCAGAACGTCCTGCTAGGCATACCCCTTTGGCATATCCCCATTAGTAGTCCCCGAGGCCATCGTTGATGCAGGCGCGGGCGTACTTTTGGTGTTCGAAGTAAGCGAGCCCAATTTGGGCATCCAGTCGAGTCGGCGATGGACTTTATTAGAACCGAGGAGAATTTCCCCATGGCTCCACTCGTCATTTCAATGAACATCATTGTCGCCTAGTCGTCGTTTCGGCGAGAGGAGAGACTGGCGGATGGCAAATAGACCACAGGAGTTGGACCGTCAAAACCTGGTCAAACTATCCGTTGGAATTTCCAACGGTAACTACGGCGCAATTACCGTAGGCAACGGCTACCCCAATTTTGGCGGGTGACGTTTCCCATATAAGGGGGAGTGAGAGATCAGCTGCGCAATCCTTCTCCGCATTCTTCATTCTTCCTCATTTGTTCTGCCTTCCTGCGTCCTCCCGACTTACTCTCCTCGCGTCGTGTGATTCCACATATTTACTCGATGGCGCCTCCCAAAGGTTCATGGGGGAAATCCAAGTGTACCACGGCCCAGCTGAGATCCTTTGAGGACGCCGGGGTGCTCCGCAAGGGGAATTGGCGGGCTCCCCCCTCCTCCGAGACCGACCCGAAACCGCGACCCAGCGAGTTCATCTGCTTCACCAGTAATCTTGAGAGGGGCTTAGGGTTCCCCACCTCGCTCTTCTTCTGCCGCTTCTGCGCATACTACACGATCAAGCCCTCAGATCTTGGTCCACACAGCATCGAGCAGCTGGCGATTTTCGTCGCCTTCTGCGAATGCTACCTTGGCTGCAGGCCATATTTCCCGCTGTGGCTGGAGCTCTTCCACGGCCGCATCGGGCGCGAGGCGTCCAGCGGCTTGATGCTGGCCGCAGGCGGGGTCACCTTCCAATTGAAGCCGAAGGCCAACTTCGTCAAGCTCCTCCTGCCGAAGAAGGCCGCCAGCGAGTGGAACAAGAGCTGGTTCTACGTCAAGGAGGCCACTCCCTCTGGCGAGGTATCTCTTCCGGAGTTCATCGCCAAGAGGAGCGAGCCCTGTCGGTTGGCACGGAAGAAGCTTCCTGAAGATCAGCGGATGGCCGTCGCAGATATGATGGATCAGATCCAGAAGCTGAAGGACCAGGGGTTGATTCCGATCAACCTCTACAATTGCTGGCTCGGGCGGCGCCTAGTTCCGCTGGCGGCTCGTCCGCACTGGACATACGAGTACAGCGGGAATCATGACCCGTCTCGAACCAGCAAGGAGTCATGGGAGGCCGAGGACTACAAGGCCGCCCTGAAAAAGATTACCGACGCGGAGTTCACCGGTGCGGCGGTCGGGGTCGCCCCGTATATTCCCGTGAAGAATGAAGCCCCCACAGTAAGTTCTCTTTCCAATCGCTGCGTTCGTACTTCAATTTTAGTCTTCCCGCTTGGTGTTTTTCACTCATGGTGGTTCTCAGCTTTTTCAGGTATTGGAGGGTTGGCTTCCTCCGCTTCACGAAGAGGTTCCCCAGGAACTGGAGGAGGACTCCGAGGGGGATCCTTCCGACAGCGACGGGGAAGAAGAAGAAGTCCCTCCCCCAGCCCCTATGGCTCGCAAGACCCGGATGCAGAGACAGAGAGAGGTCGAAGCGAGCCGTAGCCTGGACGAGCTCGAAGAAGGCGATGAGGTCGCCTAGGAGCAAACGTCCCGACGCACTGCTACGCCGTCAAAGCCTCCACGCCGGCCCAAGTCGCCAGCAAAAAGGCCCGCGTCACCGGTCAGGTCGTCAGTGGTGTTCGAGTCAGACAATGACTCCGACGACGAAGGATCTCCTGAAGTCTCGCACAAGGCCCCAAGGGACGCAGTCCCGGTGAAGGGGTTGGAGGGCGAGGAAATGGAAGTGGTGGTAGAGGTTCCCTTGGCAGCGATTGCACCGCCGATCTCGGGGGCTCTAAGCCAAGAAGCAGCTGGGGCGACGTCGCCCAAGTCGCCACAGTCGTCGAAGGCGGTGGCGTCGGAGCCAGAGATCCCGGCGACTGCAGCTTCATCATCAAGGAAGCCCTCGGTTTCATGGGCTTCGAACGTCTTCGAGAGGGGGCTCAGCCGCAAGATGGGTCCCGAGTTGGACAAGCCCGCCCATATTAGTACCGGGCTTCTCGTCCTCCCAGTCGCCAAGTAAGTTGTGCTTCCTTGTCCCAATTCGCCTTGATTCTTTTGTGTTGAGCTTGTTCTGATTGAAGGGGCTCGTGCAGGTCTGGCGCTAAGAAGATTGGTTGCCCTTCGGTGGCTAAGATTCCACCGGCCACTGGCATGGGAGAGGGCGGTCTACCCAAGAAGCAAAAATCCTCTAAAGATGTGGCGGCCGCTGAAGTCGCGAAGAAGCAGAAGGGGGGCGCTGACGACGCCGCGACCGGGGAGAGCGCCGCGGAGCCAGCGGCTGCGCCAGTCGCCAAAGAGGTGGAGGCGACGCGATCAGAGCCAACCCTGGCTGCGTTCGTGCCGGAGGCACCGGTCTCGGCGACTAGTGCCCCTGCCAGGGCATCCGTGACGTTCCCTCGTTTTATGGCGAAGGGGTTTCCAAGTGTTGGGGACACACAATCTCCGCCAGAGTCCGAAAATCGTGGATGCGGACGTTGGGTCCCGCCGCGGGCGCACGTCCTTAACGGTCCCGTCGACTGATGCCGGGGAACTTCACAAGATGCTCGGCGCCGCTATCCAGGTATGTCCACTCCCCGAATTCCTAGTCGCTGAATTTCAGCGGCTGGGAGCTGAATTTTGGTTTTCTTCCTTCTCCAGTCCCCGAGTTCCTAGTCGCTGAATTTCAGCGGCTGGTAGCTGGAATTTGGTTTTCTTCCTTCTCCAGTCCCTGAGTTCCTAGTCGCTGAATTTCAGCGGCTGGGAACTGGATCTTGTTCTGTCCAATGCTTAGTTGAGTTCTTTGTTTACAGGGGTTGGAAAGGGAGTCAACTAATCGGCAGTCTGCGAAAGAGCACTTGGAGCGTGACTTGCGCGAAGCGCAGGAGGGGAACCAGCGACTTCAGGAGACTATTGGTGAGTGTCTGTTCGGCCTTATTCTTCTTTTCCTGGTGTGAGATGGTTGTGTGCAATACTCTGATATCTTTGCTTACAGATGGTTTCTCGGCTGAGATCTCCAAGGCCCGTGAGGGGTATGTCCCACTCGCCGAACTGGACGCGGCGAATAGCCTCTCTGGTCAAGGACTTGGAAGAGGCTAAGGCGGCCTCAATTTCTTCGGAGGAACGGCCAAAGGCTGCCATTGCCACGGCTGAAGAGGAACGCAAGGCCACGGACTCTATCATCGTGGGGCTGCATAACGAGCAGACTGCCTTGGAGAAGCACGTCAAGGAGAACTGCCGCAAACTCCTTGGTGAGTCTCTGTCTTTGCTTTAACCTTTTTGTCGAGTCCCCTCTTTGGGGGTTTCATTGTTTTGCTGACATCTGACTTTGCAGCTGTGGTTGGCTAAAGCGACCCGGTGGTGCAGATGTACACCGCCTCGCAGTGCATAACTGCCGTGGTGAATGCGGCCACGGCCTCGGCGTTGTGTGTCCAGGCGGCTCTTTAGGACATGTCTCCCACCGAAGTCATCCCTGGGGGGCTTACGGAGGTATGGCGCTATCTGGAGGAGGTGCCCGCTGTTGTGGAGTAGATGACGCGCTCGGCATTCAGACGCGGGGCCGCCACGGCATTGAGCTTGGGTCTCACACACTTCCCCGACGACTTTGATCTTGATGATGTGACGAGTGGCTATCCGTCGGCGACCGGCACGGTGGAGATGTCGGAGGTGCTGAGGCTGACCGCGAGGGCCACTCCTTATGTGGATCGTGTCTTGGCGATGGGGGATCTGCTGCCGTATCAGGAGACGGTGTTGGTGCCTGGCGACCCCAAGCCGGAGCATCGCGACATGAAGTCGGAGCAGCCCTTCTGGGCGTCGTTGGCGAAGTCGCTGACAACGTACCCGACGAACCCGTGGCAGCCTTTTGTGCGCGTCAAGGGTGGTGGCGCTTCTTCTTCATCAGGGCTTGTGGAGTAAGCAAATGTAAAGGTTGTAATGTATGCCAAGTGGCGAAATGTTGTATGGTATTTTTTGCAATGTATGCCACGGGGAGTTGATCGACTCATGTTATGATTAGTAAAATGTTTTGTTCAAGAAATGTTTTGATTGAGCGAGTCCTCGATCGCGTCCGCCCTTTAGTGGGGTATAACTCGAGTGTGTACTTTTGTGTGTTTGATTTGTTTATGCTTTTGTTTTTATCCCTCGCGTCTTCTGAGTGGCAAGTCCCCGAGCGTGAGTGGGGCTATCTCGTGAGCGAGTCCCCGAGCGTGGTGCCCGACCGTATTGTTGCAGGTTGTGAATGCGTTGTTTGTAACGCGTCTCCTCCCCTGGCTTGGAGAGCCAGTCGCTTGGCGAGCCCTAGGCAGCTCTCTTACTTGGTGTGTTCCCGATCCGCATGGGGTTCCCGTTTTGTGGAGTCCCCGTGCATGGTACTTAACCGTTCGAGTCGCTTTGTGCAAGGGCTGGAGGGACAGAGCGCTGTGGGAAGCGTGTATCGGATGTCTTGGCCCGGCGGGCCAGTGAGGCTAGGCGACTCCAATGGCGGCTCCGGGTTGGCGTTTTTCGTGGACGACCCAAGGCCCGAATACTTCTGGTGCCCTTGTGCCATACTACTTTGCCGTGCCTGTCGCTCGACCAGAGGTTTACTTCCGTAAGTAGCGTATTGCTGGCATGTACGAGTGCGAGTGTCACAAGAATATGGCAAGTGGGCACAATTTGTGTGATCCAAATGAATTTCATTATATATTCCGATGGAGTACAGTGTGGGGTTCTAAGTATAGAACTTTCCGAGGAGGTTTACATTCCATGGCCTCCCGACCTCCAATTGTCCATCACCCCATATGTCGATGAGGTAATAGGCGTCGTTGCCAAGGACTCGGCCTATGGCGAATGGCCCCTCCCATGGGGGCAGAGCTTATGCATGCCCTTCTTGTCTTGGGCCAGTCATAGGACCAGGTCGCCTTCCTGGAAGGTGCGAGTTCGCACTTGGCGGCTATGTAGTGGCGCAATCCTTGCTGGTATATGGCGGTGCGGGAGCGAGCCAAGTCACGTGCCTCGGCGAGTTGATCGACGCTGTCTTGACGGGCGGTCTCGTTGGCCGCCTCGACGTAATTGGAGACTCGAGGGGAGTCGTGCTCCATGTCTGTTGGCATTACGGCTTCGGCACCATATACCATGAAGAAAGGCGTGAACCCGGTTGATCGGTTGACAGAGGTGCGGATCCCCCATATCACAGAGGGGAGCTCGTCGACCCAATATCCTGGGGTGCGCTCGAGGGGCACCTGCAGTCGCGGCTTGAGCCCGTGGAGGACGCTCTAATTGGTGCGCTCTACTTGGCCATTGGATTCTAGGTGGGTGACTGATGCGAGGTCGAGTCGGATGCCGTGCTCCTCACAGAATTCCGCCATGGCCCCGTTGGCAAAGTTGGTGCCGTTGTCTGTTATGATGTTGTGCGGGTAGCCGTACCGGTAGATGAGTTCGCGGAGGAACTTGGTGGCCGTCTTGCCGTCGCACTTTTTGATCGGCTTGGCCTTGGCCCATTTGGTGAACTTATCGACTGCAACCAGGAGGTGAGTGAAACCGGACGGGGCCTTCTTGAATGGGCCTACCATGTCCATGCCCCATACGGCGAATGGCCACGTGATGGGGATTGTCTTGAGTGCCGAGCCAGGAAGGTGCGTCTGGTTGGCGTACTTCTAGCACCCGACACATCGTTGGACGATGTTGGTGGTGTCGGCGTATGCGGTTAGCCAGTAGAAACCGTGCCGCATGGCCTTGGCGACTAGCGACTTGGCGCCGACGTGATGGTTGCAGTCGTCGGCGTGAATGTCCTGGAGGATCTTGCGGCCTTCTTCTGGCTGTATGCAGCGCTAGAACACGCCGGTCGTGCTGCGCTTGTGGAGCTCCCTGTTGATGATGACAAAGGATTTGCAGTGGCGCACGATCATTCGCGCCTCTGTCTCATTGCTCGGTAGGAGTTTGTGTTCTAGGAAGGCGATGTATGGTGCTGTCTAGTCACTAGGTTCCACAACCATGGCGACTAAGGTAGGTTCTGGTTGCAGTGGGATCCCTACGTCGATCTCCTTCGGTGCACTGACTGAGGGTTTGTGGATGATGTCGAGGAAGACACCTACTAGTGGTGCCTGTCGGGTCGATCCAATGCGGGAAAGGGCGTCTGCCTCCTTGTTTTTGCGCCTGTCGATCCACTCGATGGAATAGCCATCAAAGTGTCCTCCCACCTGGTCGACGGCTTGGCGGTACGCGATCATTGTTGGGGAGACAGCGTCGCACGTCCCGGCCACTTGGCCAGTGACTAGGTCGGAGTCGCCAGAGCATCGTAGGCGGTTGATGTTCATCTCCTTGGTAGCTCTCATGCCGTGGAGGAGGGCCTCGTATTCCGCCATATTGTTGCTGCAGGGCTTGAAGTTGAGGTGGAGGACGTAGCGGAGCTTGTCTCCTTTGGGAGAGGTCAGTATGACCCCAGCCCCCACGCCGTCGAATGTTCTTGGAACCGTCGAAGTGGAGCGACCAGTAGTGGAGGTATGGGAGCTTCTCTGGCTGCTGTGCTTCTTCCCAGTCTGCGAGGAAATCAGCTAGGGCTTGTGACTTGATCGCTTTTCGGGGCTCGTACTTGATGTTGTGGACGCCGATCTCGACGGCCCACTTGGCGACTCGCCCAGTTGCCTCGTGATTGCGTATGATGTCTTGCAGGGGCGCGGAGGATACCACCGTGATTGGTTGCTCCTAGAAGTAGTGTGGGAGCCGCCGCTGTGCTCGGAATACCGCGTACACCAGTTTTTGGTATTGCGGGTAGCGCTGTCGTGAGTCCGTTAGGACTTCACTGATGTAGTATACGGGTCGCTGTATGGGGCGCTCCTTGCCCTCTTCCGGTCGTTCGACGACCATCATGGTGCTGATGACTCGATTGGAGGCCATGACGTAAACGAGCATTGGCTCTTTGTCGAGTGGCGCGGCAAGCAGTGGTGCCGCAAGTAGCACTTTTTTGAGCGCTTTGAGTGCGTCGTCGGCTTCCGCGTCCCATTGGAATGTTGGGTTCTTGCGCATCAGGCGGTAGAGGGGCATTGCCTTCTCGCCTAGTCGAGGGATGAAGCGACTGAGGGCTGCGACTAAGCAGGCACTCGGGTTTCCCGAGTCGCGCGATGGTGTCGATCTTGGTGGGGTTGGCTTCAATGCCTCGCTTGGAGACTACGTATCCCAGAAGCTGTCCGGTGGGTACGCCGAAGGTGCATTTTCCAGGATTTAGCTTGATGTTGTACCTCCGCAAGTTTGCGAAGGTTTCGGCTAGATCGGCGAGCAGGTCGTCCTGGCGGCTGGATTTTACCACCACATCGTCGATGTAGACGTGAATGTTGCGGCAAATTTGGCTTGCTAGACATTCCTGCATGCACCTCTGGTATGTGGCGCCTGCGTTCTTGGGGCCGAACGTCTTGGCCGTGTAGCAGAATGCGCCGAATGGCGTGATGAACACCATCTTCTCCTCGTCTTCGACTGCCATCTTGATCTGGTTAGAGCCAGAGTAAGCATCGAGAAAACACAGCGACTCCGATCCCGCGGTCGAGTCGATGATCTGATGTCTGTGATGGGACGAACTCCTCCTTGAGCGCTGTTGAGGTTGGTGTAGTCAATGCACATTCTCCATGTGTTGTTCTTTTTGAGAACCAGGACTGGGTTTGCCAGCCACTTGGAGTACTTGATTGGCCGGATGAAGCCTGCGGCTAGCAGGCGCTGGACTTCCTCGGCGATTGCTCGGCGGCGCTCTTCATTGAAGGGCCGTAGCGACTGCTTTACTGGTCGTACTTTGGGGTCGGCATTCAGTTTGTGCTCAGCGAGTTCCCTAGGGACACCTGGCATGTCAGATGGCTTGCATGCGCAGATGTCGCGGTTCTCACGGAGGAACTCGATGAGCGCGCTTTCCTATGCGGGGCTCATGTGCGCCCCGATGGTGACCATCTGGCTGGAGTCGCCTGGGACGAGCTCGACGGTGCGGGTGTGCGTGGTCGCCTCAAACGTGGAGTTCGCGGCGATCGGTTTCTTTAGGATGGTGGGGTCATCCTTGTTGATGTTGCCCACGTATTTCGCGAGCTCCTCCGCGTGGTCTGTTTCCGCGGCGATGACGGCGTCAGCGAGCTCGGCGCCGTTTTCCTCGCATTCCATGGCCATATTGGGGTCTCCATGGACGGTGATGATGCCGCTCGGCCCGTGGAGCTTCATCATGTTGTAGGCGTAATGTGGGGTCGCCATGAACTTTGCGAATGCCTGGCGGCCCAGGACGCAGTGGTAGGGACTGCGGAAGTTCACTAGCTCGAAGACGATCCTCTCCGTGCGGTAGTTTGCCGGAGTGCCGAAGGTGACGGGCAGCATCACTTTCCCGATCGGGTATGCCTTCTGACCGGGGACGATGCCGTGGAAGGTCGTCAGTGTTGGCTTGATGGCTGTTTCTGGGAGCTGGAGCCTTTTGAACGTGTCGAGGTACAGGATATTGATGGAGCTCCCACCGTCCATCAACGTCTTGGGAAGCCAGTAGTCGGCCACCTTTAGCCTGACCACCAGGGTGACTCGCCCTGGGTACTCGATTCTTGGCGCGTGGTCCTAGCGACTCCAGGTGATGCTCTGCTCGGACCAGTTTAGGAAGCTGGGGATGTCGACTTGCGTCACAGCATTGACGGCGACCGCGCGGGCGAGTACCTTCTTCTCACACTTGGTGCCGAGCCCGGTAAAGGTATGTAGCGACCCGACGGCAGTTCCGAAGCCGCTGCCGTTCCCGTTGTCCCGAGGTGGGTTGTTATTGGGGTCCTCCCTTGTGCGTCTCGCCTCAATCTCTTTGAGGGAGTGGCAATCGGCGGTGGTGTGGGTGGCCGGTTTTCCCTCCCTGCTATGATAGATGCAGGGTTGGTTGAGCAAGGCGGCAGGGTCGAATTTTGGCCTTGTCGTGTTGTTGGCGCGGTAGTTTCCTCCGTCACAGCGGTAGTTCTTGGAGTCGCGCTGGCCGTAGCCGGCGTTGGCAACGAGGTCGACTCGCCCGTCCGTGCGATGCTTGCCGGTGATGCGGGTGTTGCTGTAGCGCATGTCGCGTAGGAGCCCGCTGTCATGGATGCTAGTACGGCGTCTTCCTCCTGACTCGTCGTCGGAATCTTGGTTGGGGTCCTCCTCCGCATAGCGCTTGGCGATCTCAAGGAGGCCGAGGATGTTGTTGAGCATCCGGTAGACCCTCTTGATCTTGGCGACGAGGGGTTCATACCGGCACACGTTCTTGAAGCAGTGTATCGCCATGTCTGGGTGGATGCCAGAGGTGTTTATCCATAGTTCTTGCCACCTTTGGATCCACCGGCGGGTCGACTGGCGTTGTCCCTGGATGCATCGCTCCAGGTCCTCTATGGTGGTGGTGCGGGTGTAGGAGCCCTCGAAGTGCCTGACGAAGGCGTCTCGCATTTCTTCTGAGGAATCGATGCTGTTGGCGGGTAGCGTGTTGATCCACTGCCGTGTCGCACCCTCCATCATCAGGGGGAGGTAGCGAGCGGCGAGCAGGTCGGTGTGGCTTGCGATCCCCATTGCCATGAGGTATGTGTCCAGCCAAACGGCGAGGTCGTACGTCGGGTCGTTCTTCTCGATTTCCTTGGGGGGCTTGAAATTGGCGGGATATTTTTCCTCGCGAATCATTGGTCCAAAGCATTGCGGCCCGACTCGGCTGAGCGAGCCTCTTGGCTCCGGGTCGCCACGGTTGGTGAGGTTGTGTCGCAGGTCGTAGGGCTAGCGCGACCGCCACGCCCGATTGTTGATGATGTGCGTTCGGGCATCGAGGGGCCGCCCGTTGGCAGCGACCGTGTTGTTCGCCGGTCGCGGCTCGTTGGTTGACAACGCGGGGTTGGCGGCCCATGGTTGGTTCACCAGGGGCTGGGGTGGTGGGCAAACCAATGCGTTAGCCACGGTGGGGTGGCCGCTTGATGCCGCCCTGCTTGCTTACGAGCGGGAATACATCCGCCCCCGCGGGTCGACTCCCGCAGCCTATTGCTCGACGGCCCTGACGAGTAGGGCCTTGGCGTATTGGATCTGTAGCACGCCGTCGCCTTGGACATCGAGGTTGGCGATCGCGGCCTCGGCCGCGACGACATTGTCCATCGGGGTGGAGTATAGTGGTAGCCCGTTGGCGTCCCGGGCTTGAGGTTAGATGATGATCCGTGGTTGGTCTGGTGGGGGCGAACGCCCCATGGGTGGTGGAGGAGCCCCAGTCACCGGCGCACCGGGTGGTGGTCTCGTGGGGTGGTTGCTCCCTCCTGGCGGCACGTTCTCGCAGTATTCGCGCTCGCCGGCGCTGGTGATAGAGTGACAGCTCCCGCGCCGTCTCTCGTTCGAGGCGGTATTTCTCGCGCTCGGCGAGTTCGTTGCGTTGCGCCTCCTGGAGCCATAGGCGGGCTTTATCCACCTCCGTGGCCGTCGCGGTCGGCGGGATCGGCATGGAGAACGGGTCTGGTGGGGCGGCCGTGCTACCCGCCATGTAGATCGCGTTGAAGCGATTGGATCTAGCGCGAAAATCCTCAGGGGATTACGAGCCGGAGTCGGAGTCGAATATCCCCAGGATGGAGGGATCCTCGAAATCCTCGGGGTTGGAGACTCGTGTGATGGAGTCCTCCCGTTACGCGACGGTGATGGATCCGTTGACCGACGCAGGAGTCGCGGAGTCGGCGTCATCGTTTAGGGTGTCGTCATTGGTGGCGGCGTTAGTCTCGGCCGCATCGCTAGCGGCCGAGTCGTACTCGGTGACGAGGCCCCTGATGGAGCAGACCTGCTCCTCCGAAAGCAGATCGTGATGTGGAGGCGACCCGTCGACGATCACCGTCGCGGCTGGATCGACCGCGTCGGTGAAGCCGACGAAGAGGTTGATGGAGCCGATCGGCATAACCGCGGCGTGAGTGACCGGGCGCGACGCCGGGATGTAGCTGCTAGGCAGGATCTGCAAGATCCCGCCGATGGTGATCATGTGGCCGGTGGCGAGCGGCCGATCGATCGGCGAATAGGGTCTCGCCACAGAACTCAGGCCAGTCCCGCTATGCCCCATGGTGGGCGCCACTGTCATGGAAATGGCCACGGCAGTCGCTGCCACTGGCAGCGATTGAGTGTTTCGTGAGGAAGAGTTGGCTTCCATCTACGGTGCGAGATGGGGGCGGATGCACATGGGTTTATCCAAGTTCGCCCCCCCGAGGGTAAAGACCTACTCCTGCTAGATTAGATTATGAGAGAGCGAGTTACAGGGGTGGTGAGCTCGGTGGTTAAGCAGCGAGTCGCTCGAGGGGGTGTATGATGGAACGTAAGGTTCAGGATACCCTAGGGAGGTTTATATATGAAGCACCTCACTAGGGTTTACAAGCCGTCTCCGAACAAGATAAGGATCCGGGGACTTTTGACCTAATCCGACTGGGCTTATGCTACGCTTCTGGGCTTCTAGTCGCCAGTTGATGGGCCTCTCCTTCCTTTACAGTCCAGTCGCTGTCCTCTAGACGCACTCACAGGCCTTTCGGCCCACTCGGAACGTCCTGCTGGGCATACCCCCTTTGGCATATCCCCATCACCACCGCCCAAGAAGAGGCAGAAGAAATCCAGGGTCAAGGCTCCGGTGAAACCCGTGGTCAAGAGCACAGTCCGGAGGGCACCCAAACCTCGAGCACCCCCAACCTCAGACGAGTAAGTCGTTTTCCCTTCCCCGTTTGTTTTTGGAGTCCTTCTATTTCTCCCTTTGTCTTTTATCCATTCTTCTCTCTCTTTCTGACTCGTTGTTTTCTCATTTCTCCAGCGCTCCTAGGGTCATTCCCTAGAGTGGCCCTAGCATTTCTTCTCTGATCCGGAGCTGTTCTTCTCCCCCCGCAATGACGATGTTCATACGTTGTGTCCTATTCAAGAGGACTCCGCGGCTGTGCCAGATTAGAGCCCACCTCATCATGAGGAGGGCAACATTGATGTGGGGGGCAGTAGAGCGGCCGAGGATACGGCAATGCTGGATCCCCTAGTTCCTCTTCTCAACTACAATCGTCCAGCTCTAAGGTGCCAGCTTCATCGGCACCGCCCCAAACAATTCCTTCTTAAACTCCAGTTTCTTCAGTATCAGCAACACCAGTAATTCCAGCAACACCAGTACCAGCACCCATAGTACCAGCACCCGTAGTACAAGCACTAGCAGCAGTACCACCAGCAGCACCACTAGTACCAGCAGTAGTACCAGCAGCAGCACCATGACCACCAGCAACAGCAACAGCCGCAACCAATCCCTCGAAGAAAAAGTCTCTGTCCGCTGCCTCCGGATCCACTATGTCCATTAAGGATATCTTTCAGCCAGCCTCTGCTGCTCAATCCGGCTGTGCAGCTTCGGCTCTTCTCCAGCACCCGGCATCATCCGGCAAGATCAAGAAGGTGGCCGAGTCTGCTAAGGATTCCGCTTCCGGGTCTCCAGCTACCGGATCAGAGGGCAGTAAGCCATTGATTCTTCATGTCAGTCCTGCTGTTGCTCAGTCCGCGAGGTGGGAGGCCCACACCAAGGGCTTGGTGACGAGCCATTCACCTAGCGGCAAGAGCTACAGCCCGATGCTTATTGAATATGTGGACAATTGGAACAATGCCAAGTTCGTTGACCCGCAAGACGATCTACCGGAGAAGTTTGGCCCGACAGAGTTTAGCGCTCAAAGGAACTCGGCCACCAAGGCTATTTCTCTGGCTGACCGAATGATGGAGGTAATCCTTTTCTTCTGCTATGCTTATTTACGAACATGAATGCTTATAGATATATCCACTAGTCTCCGAGCCTCTTAGGGAGTGAGTTATTACTCGGTCGGATGCTCTTAGAGAATTTTAGTGTAAGTCCTTAGCATTTTCAAATAGCCACACACCTAGAGCCGGGTTAAGTTCCACTTGGCCCGGATCTTGTATACTTCGAATATCCATGCATCTAGAGCCGGGTTAAGTTCCACTTGGCCCGGAACTTGTATACTTCGAATATCCACACTCCTAGAGCCGGGTTAAGTTCCACTTGGTCCAGATATTGTATACTTTGAATATCCACACTCCTAAAGCCGGGTTGAGTTCCACTTGGCCCGGATCTTGTAGACTTGGAATTACCACCTTCCTAGAGCCGGGTTAAGTTCCACTTGGCCTGGATCTTGTATACTTCGAATATCCACATTGCTAGAGCCGGGTTAAGTTCCACTTGGCCTGGATCTTGTATACTTCGAATATCCACACTCCTAGATCCGGGTTGAGTTTCACTTGGCCCGGATCTTGTAGACTTTGAATTACTTCCTTTTATCTATGAACTAACACTGGCTCGCTTTGTAGATCACCACTAACCGCCGAACTGCTCAGTTCCAGCGTTTGCTGGACTCGTACAAAGATCTCCTTGCCAGATATGGCAAGTTGTTGGTGCATCACCAGAAGAAGGGTAGGTTCCTTCGCTTAAGCCATTTTCATCTACCTTCCTTCGGGGTATTATCTATCCATATAAACTTATTATCCAAATTATGCAGCCAAGGTTGAGGCTGAAAACATTATTATGCGCCAAAATATGGCTGAAATCCAAGGTAATTTATCTTGTTCTCTTGACCATTGTGCGCTCTTTCCTTGAATCGGTAGATATTTATACTTCGGCTCAGCCGTATTAACCCACTATTGCAGTTGCACTTGAAGATAGCGTGCCCATTCCTGATATGATGACACATTTTCTCGAACAAGCAGGAAAGCACCAAGCTAAATTGAAGAAAAAGGATGACGAGATTGCTCAGCTGCGCCTCCAAGATTCGGAGATTACTCGGCTGAACACCGAAATCCAAAGGCTCAAGGATCTCCATAAATCTGAGCTGGATAAGGCGGAACAAGAGTTCACCGAGGAAAAAGAGTGCCTAACCATGCAAATTTCCAAGGACAAGGACTTGCTGCAGGAAGTCAACGTAAAACTTACGTCGATGACCTCTGAATATGAAAGACTCCAGGCCAGCAACACCAATGTTCATGCCGAGCTCCATCATCTCCTTTTCCAGATTTCTCATGAGTTCCCTTCCTCTTTTTCAATTCTTATTCCTCCGGATTTAGTGCTCTTTCTTACTGGCCTCCGTTGTTCCGTTCTCAGGCAAGTTTTAGAGGGTGACTCCCTTGCTGTTGCCGTTGTAACTAGGTCTCGCCAGCAATATGGTATTCCCACAGGTCCCACCGTCGGGTCAATCCCTTACGAGACGGAGGATCTGCTAGTGAGCCTCGTTGCTCGCATGGAACTAGTGAGGAATTATGGGGCAGACATTATGCCGGCAGCGATGCAGAAGTTTAACTCTCTCTGGCCCACTGAGCCTACTCCAAGGGAAACACTGCTTTTATAGCAAAATTTATGGAGTGTGAAACTCAGCTGAATCTGTGGCGGGAATTTGCTGCACGGACTGGAGCTAATACAGCGCTGCAGTTTGTATTGTCCTGGTATGAAGAGATAGACTTGGGGCTGCTTGACCATATGCGCACCAGATCAAAGTGGTCCAATGATCTGGACTGCGTCACTCAATGCCAAGCCTGCGCCAACAAGCTCACCCAATATTCCTTCTGCCACGCCTGGAATGAGGGTCCGAGCTATCTTGATGCATTCGATGATGCCGACGCTTCTCAGGGCGGGGAGGACGAGGAAGGTGAGGACGAGGCCTTCGAACTTGGCAATGATGACGAAGATTCGGAAGATGAGGAGGCCAATCCTGAAGATGAAGCCGAGGCTAGTGCCCTGCCCATAGACATCGAAGTACCTCCTCCATCGGCCAATGATTCGGCTTCTGTTCCTCCTCCTTGAGAGTGAAAAACACTTAACAAAATTTATCAGATCCCCGGTATGCCGGGTGAAGTTGTACGTAAGCACTTTGGTTTTATTTTGCTACAATTGGTGTCATTTGCTACTAAGTTCTTAACATCGAATTATCATGGGAGAAGTCCCCGAGTTTCCTTTTCTTGTTCCCCCAATTTTTGACTTGGCTCGCATCTACCTTGAGTCAGTTTTTTGACTTATGAGTCCGAGGTTCAAAAAATTGACTTAACAATACTTGAAACTTTGAGATTAGCTCAAAATGATCCGGCGGGAGACAAATAAGGTAAACAAAGAGTTAGTCCAAAGAAAACGTCGGCTCGCTTACATTCTTTTCCTTAGTCGTTTTTCATGTGCTTTGCAATTCCAAACTTGTTCTCTTGCTTGCCATGAAGCCAATTCTTGTTGGACAGCAGCAAAGTCGAAGAGTTGGGTTTTTGGTGCTCACACACTACTAATCCGACTAAGGTATAAGCAACCTAATCCAGCCGACATATATAAAAACACAAAAGCAAGAAATACAATTAGTATGGTAGTCCCCGAGTTTCTGCTTGGGGTGCCGAAGTTTCATTAATAAACCCATTGCTAACAGACATACTGACATACGAGTAGCTCAGATACATTCACCTCTTTGTCAGGTGTAAAAAGGATGAAGTAGTGCTACATTCCATGGTCGCTTAGACTCCTCTCCGGACCTGTCCACCTAGTTCTTCTCCTATGGTTGTGCATCAACAAGATAGTAGGAATCATTGTGCAAAGCTTTGCTTACAATGAAAGGTCCTTCCCATGGAGGTGATAACTTATGCATGCCAGTAGTGCACTGCACCAGCCGGAGCACCAGATCACCTTCTCGAAAGACTCGAGGGTTTACTTTCCGGCTATGGTAGCGTCGGAGATTTGGCTGATATATGGCGGATCTAGACAAGGCCAGTTCTCTCGCTTCTTCCAGCAAATCAACATCATTTTTCCAGGCTTCACGCACTTCGGATTTTGTGTATTGGGTGACCCTTGGCGAATCATGCTCTATGTTGGCTGGTACTACAGCTTCTGCCCCATATACCAGAAAAAATGGCGTATAGCCTGTTGATCGATTCGGAGTTGTTCTTAAACTCCACAGTACCGCTGGTAGTTCTTCTATCCAGCACCCCGCTGATCTTTGCAGCGGCTCTATGAGCCGGGGTTTTATCCCAGACAAGACTAGTCCGTTGGATCTTTCCACTTGTCCATTCGATGTGGGGTGGGCTACAGAGGCAACATCTAACTGAATCTTCTTTTCTCGGCAGAACCTCGCAAATGCTCCTTCAGCAAAATTAGTGCCATTATCAGTTATGATACTGTGGGGATAGCCATATCTCAAGATTATATCCTTGAGGAACTTTACTGCTGTTGCCCCATCGCTTTTCCTGATTGGCTTTACTTCAATCCATTTAGTAAATTTATCCACCATAACCAAGATATGGGTCATTCCTCCCTTAGCCGGCTTAAATGGTCCTACCATGTATAGGAACCATATAGCAAATGGCCAAGTAATGGGGATGGTCTTTAGTTTCGACATTGCTACATGGGTTTTGGCGGCATACCTCTGACATCCATTACATTTCCTCACCAGATCCTCTACTTGTTCCAAGGCATTTGGCCAATAAAATCCATGCCGGAAGGCCTTTGCCACTAATGCTCTTGAAGACGCGTGATGGCCACATTCTCCTTGGTGGATATCCCGGAGTATGTCAAGCCCTTCCTCCGGGTCAATGCATCGTTGTTGCACCGTGGTTACACTTCTTTTGTATATTTCAGCATTGATGATAGTGTATGCCTTTGCCCTTCTCTGGATTTGCCTTGAGAGTACCTCATCATCCGGCAAAGTCCCATCCCTTAGGAACTCAAATATGGGTTTCGCCCATGCAGGTATAGCTCGGATGGGAAAAAGTTCTTCGTCGATTTCCATCACATCCACCAACATAACTCCAGCCGGGTTTAGCTGAATAGTCCCCGGGTTTGCTGAGGCAGTCCTCGGTTTTGCTGAAGCAGTCCCCAGTTTTGCTGAAGATCTTCCCTAGTCTATTTCCATAGGTGTAGCTTCTGACTCGGAGAGAGCCGGGATATAGATTGACTCGAATTCCGGTGATGGGGTAATAGATGGTTTTCTTAAGTCCTCCAAACCAATGTTTGGCGGGATTGTTTGCCGGGATGAGCCCAATTTGGACAGTATGTCGGCTGCCTCATTTTCAATTCGAGGTACGTGATGGAATTCGCACCCCTCAAAGAATCCACTTATCTTTTGAACATGGAATCTGTAAAGGGCCATGTTGGCATCCAAGGCAACCCAATTGCCAGAAACTTGTTGCACCACCAACTCCGTGTCTCCAAAGCACTGTATCCGATGTATCCCTACTTCTTTTTCCACTTTGAGGCCATGCACAAGTGCCTCATATTCTGCAACATTGTTTGAGGCGCTGAAGTGGATTTGGAGGACATACTTCAATTGATCTTTCTTGGGAGAGGTAAGTACTACTTCAGCGCCCAGTCCTTCCTTCAGCTTCGATCCGCCAATAGTTGGAGTCCGGCAAAGGTGGTTTGTACTACATCTCGCCCCAATCCACAAAGAAATCTGCCACAACCTGTGATTTGATCGCATCTCTTATGTTGAACTGTGGTGCATATGGGGCCAGCTCAATTGCCCACTTTGCTATTCATCCGATAGCATCGTTGTTACTCATAATCTCCGATATGGGTGCCTCACATATCACTTTGATGGGGTGTTCCTCAAAGTAGTGTTTGAGTTTCTTGGCCGACATATACACGCCATACGCCATATTTTGATAGTGAGGGTAGTTCTGTTTTGAGGTCGACAATACCTCGCTTAAGTAATACACCGTCCTTTGCACCGACTTTCCCTCCTCTTCACGCTCCACTACAATTACTGCACTTGCGACTCGGTTGGTCGTGGCTACATAGATCAACATTGGCTCCTTGGGTAGTGGTGCGGCTAATATTGGTGCAGTTCACAACATCTTTTTCAATTCTCAAAACACGCTATCCTCCTGCGGTGTCCATGTAAATTTGTCTGCCTTTTTCATTAACTGGTAGAGGGGTAGTGCCTTCTCTCCCAGCCGACATACAAATTGATGCCAGGCAACCAGTGAACTTCTGCACATTGTTAAGGGATTTTGGCAGTTCCATTCTCTCTATGTCCTAGATCTTTGTTGGGTTAGCCTTGATACCTCGACTTGATACGAGGAAACCTAGTAATTTCCCAGCGGGCACGCCAACGGTGCATTTTTCCAGGTTAAGCTTCATCCGGAACCGTCTGAGGTTCTCGAACGATTGTTGGATGTCATCAAGGAGCGTGTTGCTTTCCTTAGTCTTTATCACCACATCATCCATGTACACTTGGACGTTCCGACCTATTTGGTCATGTAATTTTTTTTGCATGCATCGCTGATACGTTGCTCCAGCATTACGTAATCCGAATGGCATAGTGCGATCGCAATAAGCCCTGTACGGGGTGATAAACGCAGTCTTTATTTGATCTTCCGGGTTCAACGGTATCTGGTGGAAACCAGAATACGCATCGATGAATGGCAACAGTTCACATCCGGCAGTTGAGTATATACCTTGGTCTATTCTAGGCAGTGGGAATGGATCTTTTGGATATGCCTTATTCATGTTCGTGTAATCAATGCACATATGCCATACTATGGCCATGTTCGGGTCATCTTTTTTATTTTCCACGAGCACCAGATTAGAGAGCCAATCCGGGTAAAGTACCTCCATGATAAATCCGGCTGCAAGGAGCCTAGCTATCTCATCCCTAGTGACTTTTCTTCTATCCTCGGTGAAACATCGGAGAGGTTGCTTCACCGGCTTAGCACCAGGTCTCACATTAAAAGAGTGCTCGGCCAACTCCCTCGACACACCTTGCAGATCCTGTGTGGACCAAGCAAAGATATCCCGATTCTCACGGAGGAAGTTGAAGAGCTCGCTTTCCTATTTATAACCTAACCCGACACCAATGGTTACGGTGCGCTCTGGGAACTGATCATCGATTGGCACTTTCTTAGTATCCTTGGTTGCTTGAAATGACACACTTCCATGCGGGTTGGTCAGGGTCGGCATATGTTGCTACGCGGACTGAGCCAATGCCGCCACTTCCTGTATCCTCCTCTTTACCTGAGTTATCACGAGTGACTCGGCTAAGTTAGATCCAGCAGAAGCGCACTCGATCGAACGCCTAAAGTCTCCTGATACGGTTATCAGTCCCCTTGGTCCGGGAAATTTCATATTTAAGTAACTGATGTGAGTACTTGCCATGAACTTGTTCAGTGCGGGCCTACCGAGCAATGTGTGATAGGAGCTCTCCAAGTTTACCACTTCGAACTCCAAATTTTCAGTCCGACGGTTATCCCTCATACCAAACAGCACCTCAACCCGGACCTTACCAATTGGCTCACAGGAGATACCAGGCACAATGCCATGAAAAGTGGTCCTTGTAGCTTGTAGCATATTCTCTGATATCCCCAACTTGTGCATGGTATCCTTGTACATGATGTTAATGCTACTGCCATTATCTATCAGCACCTTGGAAAACCTCACATTGAGATTTGGCCCGATGAACATCTGATCCAGGACCAGTGCGTAGGTCCCTGGACTTGGCATGAGCTTTGGGTGGTCCTTGATACTCCACGTAATCTCCTGATCCGACCAAGGCATATACCTCACCACAGCTGACATTACTACATTTACCTCCATATGTCGGCAATGTAAGCACTTTCGGTCAGTTTCTTCCATGGTAAATACGTAGTAACTTTGGTGATGCTCCCTGTACTCATTCCGTCCCTCATTTGCATGGTAACCTTGGTATTGCTGCCGCTTGTTATTCACTTGATGCACATCATCCCTCCTTTCCTGATTTTCATACCTCGGTGGGGGTGGAGGCAACATTAGCTGCTGTCCATTCCCCCCTGTGAGTAACGGCTGCCGAGGTGCTTCACTCCGGGGTGCTTCGTTCGAGGTGCCTAAGCATTCCCCGAACTACTAGCTTCCTCATCCACTCACACTGCCGGGTCGTATGGTTCACCGGGCTATTCGGACTTGGTGTATGAAATTTGCAAGGTTGGTCCAACATAGACTCGAACGTATACCTCGGATGATCCTTTCACTCCTACCATTGCTTTTTCTGCTCTGAGGTCCAGGGCTTCTTGCCTTGACCCTTCTACTGCCAGTTCTATCCTCCAGTTTTCTGGTGTTGGCTGGCTCCGGCATTGGGCTGATCTCGGTCTACTTCTGCCACCCACTGCGAGTTATACCTGTAATTCGGACGCTCATCCCTTCTCTTTCCATGGAAATCGTTTCTCCTTGATAACCCAGAGCTATCTCAGTTGTAATACTCCTCATTCGCCTCGCTTGACATTAGCCGGGGTTGAGTTGGGTCTCCTAGAGCATACGAATTCGCGATCCGGATCGTCTCAGCAAAAGTCGTTGGCATATATCGCTGCAATCTTTGCCACAACATACTTCCGTATATACTGCCTTGGGCCAACCATGCATTTTCTTGTGATTTGATTACCCCCTTACACGATTTGTGCATGTTCCACCACCGATTCAGAAAATCTCGGTCAGGCTCATTTGGTCTCTGCCGACATAAGGCCAAAGTCTATGGCCTATTAGGCCTCTTGTAGGTGCTTGAGAAGTTGCTAACAAATAACTCCTCAAAATCTAGTCAACAGTTGACACTCCCTGGTGGTAAGTTATTTAGCCAAACTCTCGTAGGCCCTTCCATCATTTGAGGCACATACCTCACTACCCATCTCAAATTTCCTGTTGCGATCTTGACTGCTGTTGTGTAGTCAATGAGACAATCTTCTGGTTTGGTGCTACCATCGTAGGTCTTTGTTCCTCTGGCCAATTGAAAGTTTGGTACTGGTGGTTCCCTCATAATTCGAGGTCCAAAGCATACCGGACCCGGAGGTCCCCGTACCTCGATCATCTCCGACCTATAAATCCGGTCAAGCTTCGCCTTGCATCATCTGGCTGCAAGTTTCTGCTTCCCAGCCTTGACCCAATTACATGGTGCTCCGGTCTTGGGTATCTGTCGTTGACCATCGCCGAATAACCATCATTGTATCTTCCTTGATCCGGATGAGCATTCTGTTGTTTTATCATTTGTCCAGCACTTCTCTCCTACTGAGGTGCATATTGCTGCTGCTGCCGAGGTGCATTTTGCCCTATTCCCGCCGGATCACGTTGTTCGGCATTACCGTTGGCAGTGTTCCTTTGACCGACATTGCCTTGGTCGCGGTTACCTCGGCCAACTTCACCTCGGCTTGTACTGTGGCGATCCTCATCAACTTGCACTGCTTTCCCTTTTCTAGCTCTCACCGGGTCATAGGGGACCATCTGTTTGTCTCTTCTCCCAGAGTTTACCACTTCTTCTCTCCTAGGGTTATGACCTGGAGATGATGCGGCTCCGACGGACTTGGCCAGACTATTTCTAGACAAATGAACCACGTGCGATGCTCCGGGTGGTGCTGGGTTTGCCTTGTTAATTTCTTCAGTTTGCTGGCAAGCCACCCTCAGCAACTGGTTCACCCTCTCCTGTTGTCTTTCCTGGGCCTCTCCGGTTAGACCCTCTAACTCGTATGCAGTTGCGTTTGCCGCCCTGAGGTCTTTTGCCGGGGTACTGTACCTCTCCAGCCCTCCTGCTATGATCGTGGCTGTCTAACCGGACCTAGGTTCATATTCCTTGTCAATCTCAGTAATCAGGTTTCTACCTCGGATTTTCACTCCATCTATGTGGTTTGCCTTTGCATATTCCCTCAAAGTGATATTCAAGGACTGTTGTAACTCTGCTACCTTCTTTGTGCCAGCTAGCATTTTCTGCCTAGTTTCCTCCAACTCAGCTTGCACCTGAGCCGGATTTACTATGGGAGCTATTGGCATCACTAGGCTATCTATTGCTTGCTGGAGTACATTCTCTGGCCTCTCTAGCAGAGGAAATATAGACCTTGCCTGCTTTGGCGTGACTTCCAGATCTGGCATCGGGTCCTTGCTTGCTCCTATGTCCGGCGCGGTCATCATGACCTCAACGCTGCTAGTGGGGCGAGCGATACGCACACCATGAGCTGCACTAAGAGGCGGTCAGCTCCCTCAACGACGTGTCGCGGGTGAACTCAGGACTCATCCACGCCGACAAAGATCTTGTGCGTGCCAAGCTTGATGAAGAGGCCGTTGCATGGAGGAGGACGCCTGCCGAAGCTCCCTACGTTGTCGCTGACATAGTCCAGCGCTCCAAAGCGCTGAACCAAGCTGGAGATGACACGCTCGCCGGTGCTGGAGATGCTTCCCGTTCAGATTTTCACCCTGCTAGCACAGCTAGCCCCACGGTGGGCGCCAACTGTCGTGATGGTGGCATGGCAGATGCCATGGGTAGGCTAAAGATGGGGACAATGTACGCTAGGGGAATCCAGGGAGGGATAGCGTGGTGATTCCACGCACAGGTGTTGATGTATTTCCTCTATCAAAGGTGGTTACAAGCTCTCCATGAGCTGTTCGTGAGAAGGAGACTTGGTCTCTTACCTCCCAAAACTATGCTCTAGAGTTCTACCTTAGACAGAGAAAATGATCGATCCCCTTCTATGGAGGCCCTGGTGCTCCTTATATAGGCGAGCCCAGGGTACAAAACTTAGGGCTTACGTGGAGGCATATTCCCCAAATTTTCTCCTTGCTTAAAGCTAGATGCTTCTTTATTGCTTTAAACAGCTCGTTCGGGCTTTGGATGTAGCCCACGGCATGCCCTCCATATTTTGGCGTCACCAGACACGGCTTACATCAGTCGGCTTCACTCGCGTCACCTTTCTCGGCCATGCCCCGCTGGTCCTCTCCTATGCTCGCCTCACTCATGCTTCAGCAGGCAAAGGCCACCTTTTGACCTGCAGGAGATTCCTTCCTTCTCTCGGAAGCCAAGTGGTAGTCCAGCTAGCGCTAGGCTAACCCGGCTATGAGGGTACCTGCACAATTTAATAAATGAACATGGTCGACATATGTTTTATGCCAGCCAAATTAATGTTAGGCGAATGCTCCATGGGTCGGGTTACTCCGTAAGTTGGCCTGCCTTGAGGTGACCCGGCCTACACTTGCTTTGACCGTGTCGTACCTCGGCTAACTCGGCCTTTATACCCCAGCATTACCCTACCCGGGGGTATCCCCCAATAGGTACCATCAATTTTATTTAACAAAAAATATGACCAAGTTGGGTATCAACGACTTGTAGATCAATTTTGAGATACTTTCATTAAATTGCGGTAACACCATTCTGTTCCACGAATATATATATAACCATAAAGTTCAAAAATAGTATTGACAATTCACAGAATCCTAAACAATAAAATCTAAACACCTAAACCGTGACCAAGAAGGTATCGTGCAACTAAAACCCCTAAACCCTAAAGCCCTAAACCCTCAGCCATAAACCCTAACCAAGCAAGTGTCATGCACACAATGATCAAAATTTGAGATACTTTCATTAAATCAGCTAACAACCATTTTGTTCTACGAGTATAAGCATTATTATTGAAAATTCGCTCAACCCTAAACCCTAAACAAGCCATAAAACTAAACCGTAAAAACCTATAACCCTAAACCCTCAACCCATAAACCCTAACCAAAGCTGGTTTCGTGCACTTATACATCAAAATTTGAGATACTTTTAATAAATTGATGTAATGCCATTCTATTCCATGAATATAAGCATAAAGCAACTTGAGCATTATTGAAAATTCCTAAAACCCTACACCCCTAAAACCCTAAACCCTTACCAAGCACGTAGCATGCACTTATAGATCAAAATTTGATATACTTTCATTTCATTTGGTAACCCCATTTTATTCAATGAATATAAGCATATATCTTGAGCATTATCGAAAATTCCCTTAACCCTAAACCCTAAACAAGCCCTAAAACCTAAACCTCAAAACCCCAAACCCTCAACCCATAAACACTAACCAAGAAGGTATCAAGCACTTTATAGATCAAAATTTGAGATACTTTCGATAAATTAGGTAACGCCATTCTATTCGACGAATATAACCATAAAGCTTGAGCATTATTCTAAATTTGCTAAACTCTAAGCCCTATACAACCATAAAATATAAAATTTAAAACCCAAAACCCACAACCCATAAACCCTAACCAAGCAGGTATCATGCACTTATAGATCAACATTTGAGATACTTTCATTAAAGCATGTAACGCCATTCTATTTGACGAATATAAGCATAAATATTTCAGCATTATTGAAAAATCGCTAATCCCTAAACCCTAAACAACCCATAAAACCCTAAATCATCAACCCATAAACCCTAAACCAAGCAGGTATCATGCACTTATAGATCAAAATTTGAGATACTTTCACTAAATTGTGGTAACGCCATTCTATTCCATGAATATAAGCATAAAGCTTGAACATTATTATTTAAAATTCCCTAAACCCTAAAACCCTTAACTGTAAACCCTAATAACCTCCTAACCCTAGAACCCTAACTTCCTAACCCTAGAACCCTAACTTCCTAACCCAAGAACCCTAAACCCTTACCAAGGAGGTATAATGCACTTATAGATCAAAATTATAAATACTTTTATTAAATTGCCATAACGCTATTCTATTCCATGAATATAATAATATATATAAAGCTTGAAAATTATTATTTAAAATTCCCTAAATCCTAAAACCTAAACAATCATAAACCCTAAAACCCTGAACAACCCTAAACCCGAAATCATGAACTCTAAACCCCTAAACCCTAAAAGCCTAAACCCTAAAATCCTAAACCCTAAACTCGAAATCATGAACTCTAAACCCCTAAACCCTAAAAGCCTAAACCCTAAAATCCTAAACCATAAACTTAACCCTAGGATATATATACTTTGAGTGAAAAGTGGGGCAGTGGGATTTTAAGCCATATTTTGTAGTAGCTTCATGACAAAAGCCATTGTTGTGCCTTAGAAAATTGAAATAACTTCCAATCAGAAGCTTCCTTTGTAAATAATATTTTAAATGCCAATACACACCAACTAGCAAATATGGCTAGGTAATTATAAACTATAGAAAAGATATGGCCATGACCTTGGCCATATGGTTTGAAAGCCATGCATATTCTTACATGGTACTCCATATATTGTGATACAATTTTTTCTCAAAAGTTATCAAATTTTAAGATTATATTTTTCCATGTAAACTAGCTAGTGCACATAGTGAGACATGAAGAGAGAAAATAATGGATGCATTTCTTTGTATATTTTGTTTCTTTGTATTTTTTAAAATGGCCGAAATTAGGTGTCATTACCATTCATATCAAAAAGTTGAATATTGGAAAACTCTTGGTGGTTCTCCAATATTTGACTACTTGGTATCTTTGAATTATTTTAAAAATTCAAGAGCAAGGTATATCACACACTTTCTAGTTCGAAATTAGACATACTTACTTTAGATTGTCAAACAGTTATTTTATTGCATAGATTTAGCTAGAAAGTTTGGAAATTCATGAAAGTTGGGCATTGTCCATCAAATCTTGAATCTTCTTTTGAAATGCCAAGATACAGCTATCTACCAGATATGGATATGCTATTAGAAACTATAACAGAGACATGGTCGTGACCTTGGTCATCTTGTATGAAAGCCTTCAAAATATATTGTTTATAAGTTTTGGCAAATGTGTGGAAACTCATTTATATGTTGGTAAGCATACTGTCGCTAGCGTGTGGGTCTAGACAGGGCCAACACGTTAGAGCGGCCGCGTCGGAGTAGCGTATGTCGAAAGCTTGAACCTCAAAATTTCCGCATGGCGCCGAAGCATCTCGCGCACATCTATTCAAATATCCCGCGCATCTATTGAAATATCCCACCCCGCTTTTGCAAATGCAAAATTCATCTTCTATCCCTTCTCCAGAAACAAGTATCGTGGGAGTACTGCAATAATAGAGGGGTATAGGTGGTAAATGTGCGCCATCCCACCTATATTCCCCCCATCATCTCCTCCCCATCCACACCCCTCCATCATCTTCACTGCTGGCCCTCTCTTCCACACCGGAGCTCTTCCACTTCATGCGCTCTTCACCAAAACTATTTCACTGAATCCCTCGCTACACCGGATCTGCTTCGCAAACGCCGTTGTCTACCCTACCAGGGTCGCTTCACTGAATCATTCGTTGCTGACCCCAAAATGCCGAGTTGCCGCCCCTGCCGCCCTCTTGCCTGTCCCACCCGTCCTCACCGTGCAGCGGTAGTTTCTCTTGCCCGTTTGCTATATTTTTGGTACTCGTAAGCTACGTAATCGTTAGGTTGTTTCTCAATATCCTGGATGCTATTTCCATTTTGTTTTCACCCTTCATCTTGTAGGTCCTATCCACATCATTAGCTTCTCGCTTTTATTCCCTTTATTACATTCTCACGCTATCGGTTTAATCCTACAACACCAACTCATAGATTCTATTCTTTCCGAGCGCTTGCACGGGTCATGCAACAGCTCATAGAGGATCCAATACTGACAATATGACGCCTAGCAAGGCTGAATCGTGAGGTTTCCTTGTGTTACTTAGTCTAGTTTTTTTCATGTTAATTAGTTGTATAACATGCATGCCTAATAAGTTAATAAGTAATTCTACCTAAGAACTTTCCATGAAATTTGCATTTATGTTCTATTGTGAAACTATGTGTGAATGCTTAATTTGGAAAATGTCCATCTAGTTTGAATAATATATCTGGTCATTTTAATGCTATATGTTGGCGTTTTCACCTTCTTTCATCCTTCCAAACCAGCTATCTAGTTTGAAACATACATCTGGTAATTTTTAATGCTATGTTTTTGGTGTTTTTCAAGAGTTTTCATCCTTCCAAACCAACTAACTTGGTTTCAAATGTCATGCATAGAAATGACAATGGAGTACAAGGACAAGAGTTCCAACTACTCTGCTTAGATTTTTCTAGCAGATTGACCAGGAGTCGCACCCGCTCGAGAAGGAGCTACTGTCAGCCTGAACATGCTACTATAAGTTCATACTTACTTTATATGATCTCTACTTTATATAATACTACTTGATTCCCTTGTTCTTTGTTTTAACCTCTTTCACCATATTTTAGCAGACTGCTGTTAAAACCCAGCAGGAGTCCTTGGAAGACAGGACTGAAATTTCTGATCCCTCGTCCGATTCATCCTCCCATTGCATTTCCGAAGCAAACAACTTACTTAATAGTATACCTAGAACAACTCCTACAGGTGATAAATATATAAATATTGTATTGCATGCAGAACGAAAGGGTGTAGCTGCTCTTAGATCTGTAACTGAAATGTTGAAGAAGAGGACAGATGATACATTGAAGCAAATCGCCATGTACCGATCTCTTATTGATGGTACTCACACATTGTAATCTTTCGGAATTACGTCTTGTTTAACAAACTTTTATTGTTGTGTAATAAGTAGTTTTAATTTCTGCGTGTTTATTCATTGATGTCTTGATATTCACCTATTCTGTGAAAAGTTGGCGCTAGCAAAAAGGTCGAAACCGTAACAAGCCGAAGCAGTAGCATGCCGAACATTGAAACAACATGCGCATGGACGGCCCAAAACGACCAAAACAGTAAAAGGCCAGAACAATAAAAGGCCAGAATAGTAGAAGCCTAGTAAAGTAAAAGGCCAATACAGTAAAAGGCCACTATAGTAAAAGGACAGAACAGTAAAAGGCCATAGCAGTAAAAGGCCATAGCCGTAAAAGGCCAGAACAGTAAGAGGCCAGAACAGTATGAGGCCAGAACAGCAAAAGGCTCGAACAGTAAAAAGGCTAGAACAGTAGAAGACCAGAGCAGAGAAAAGGCCGTAACAGTGAAAGGCTTGAACCGTGAAAGGTATCAATAGAAAAAGGCCAGTACGGTGGCATGCTAGTACAATAATAGTCTAAGTAGTGCTAGCCTGAATAGGCAAAAGCCCAAACACTAAAGGGCCCAAACAGTAACGGGTCGAAATTCCTAAAAGGCTGGAACAGTAACAAGACTGAACAGTAAAAGGCTAGATTGGCAACAGGCCTATACAGTGTCGGGTCATCTTGGTGTAGGCCTCAAGTGGCAGCATAGTTTTGGGATAACCTGGGCCTTATATAGGCCGAAATAGTGTCGGGCCCGAAAGTGTATGGGACGCTACTAGCTGCAGTACTAGGCCGATTCTAGACAGTGTAGGACTAAACAGTAAAGGGTTGTGTTCCTATTGGGATCTCCACATGGGCCAGCCCATTTAGTTAATCCCAGATGCCTGTTATGCCATACATCGCAATCCCAGGAATACCATTTTTGCGAGACATAACAGAATTGGTACCATAGTACATCATCCATTACAAACCATAATAAAGGTCTTACAAATAAAGGATCTCATGATCCAGTCTTAATACAATCAAAGCTGCGGAAAGTAAACGTAGTAGGGGCTCCATCTTCAGGGTCACAAGCAATGCTGATGATGGGAGATGATCCTAGTTGTCATAGACCTCCTGCTGTCCATCTTCCTGGTAGTCCTCCTCATAGTCTGGGCATGGGAATAGCCAGAGACAAAGCCATGAGTACTCTTTAAGTACTCGCAAACTATCCCTAACAAGTAAGGTAGATCTAGTAGGAATCTTAAGCTCTAAATTTATTTACAAAAAGCCAGGTTTATTTCATACTGAGTTCAAAAGTAAAGAAAACTAATTTAATTTTCTACATCACCTAAGTGGGAACCTAGTTTTCATATCCACAACCCTACTGTGGTCAAGTCAAGGTCATAGTTCAATTCACAAGTCATTTTGAAAACATATGACAACGGAACAGTATGGCCACTCCAATTGTCCATGACCGCGGACGCGGCTATTTGAATAGTTTGAAACTCTACAGAGGTGGTACACTTTCACCAAAAAATTCGATACATCCGTCAGGGATAACCCTGAATCATCATACTTAGTATGCGGATAATCAATCCTAACCTTTCAATTACACACTCTAGTATAGGCACCTCCCCTATGAGCTTGGCCTCCCAGCCATGGCCATCTGCCATCCTGGGCATTGCATAGGTGGACATTCACACTCACGAGGTAGCCTCGGCTCAACCTCTTTCCGCGAGGGAACCCATACTCAGGCATATACACTTCTAGTTAAGTCCAACCCAATTCAGGTATTGTGGTTGTACGGTAAAATTGGAATGGTATCGCATCCGAACCCAACCATCAGTTTTTATAAAGGGATAAGGCTCATGCCTCAACATTTTCATCACCAAATCCTTTTGTGTTTCCAACACATGTCAAAACATTTCAATAGAATGAATCATCATTCCAAGGTTTTCATAATCATTTTCTCCAAGTATTCCCATATAAGTGATCAGTAGTAGTTTAGCACTAGCAACTAGCAATGAGGGTGTCACTATTAAGGGGTGCTAATCAAATGTAACTATCCAAATCTAGTTTTATGCTTTTGATGGCATCTAAAAGTATAACTACTTAGGCCTACTTTTATACTCTTTATGGTATCTATCCTATTTTTACAATACTCACAATTTACTAAATAAAGGCAAAGAACTTTGGTAAAAGTAAAATAATAAAGCTTGCAAGTAAAACTTGGGATTGGTATAATCAAAGTTGTGTAACCAAAGCATGCCTAATGCATCTTGCATAGGTTATCGAGTTTGCAAGTGTTAGCTTGCATAGTTCTAGCTTGCAATAAGTGATGGCTTGCTTAGTTAACTTGTAGTGTTAGGCTTGCATAGGTATGAACCTTGCAAGTGTTAGCTTGCCTTGAGTAGTGTAGTGGTTGAAGTTCTCTTCTTCTTCTTCTTCTTGGTAGTACTCCTCCTCGTCGTATCCTGGGTCGGTACTATCGTCTATAAATGAATACGAGGTACACAATCACCAAACAATACTTAACTACTTCTATTTAGCACACAAAGGCTCACACTAGATGATCTAGAATCATCACAATCATCACATGAAATAAAGACCTAGTCTTATTTATCTTATTTTGGAAAAGTAATTTCTACTCACTAAAAATACTTAAGATTTAATATTCTCCAATTAAAATATGGGATCATGTTGACACATGTCATCACCACATATTCTAACACTTGGGAATGTGATTTAAAGTGGTGGTCATATTTTATAAAGTTTAAGATTTCTATTTAATACAATTAAAGTGACTAGAAATGCCTATATAGCATTCTTTTAGTACTAGTCCAATGTCAATGCACGTAAACCTAAATATTTTTACATATTCAGATAGATCTTGTCAAATGTGATTCTTGAGAGTTGGAATCAACTAAAAAGCATTTATGGTTGATTTTTGTAAAATGTTTGAAGTTGGAAAAGCCTCTGTCTTTTTATTTTTGGTATAGGTGATCTATAATTTCAAATGGTTTGAATCCAATGGGCTTGGATAAATATTTTGAATACCTTTCTAAAAAAATTGGAATCATGCAATTTGGTTTAGTGAATATCTTTGAATTAATTTTTGAATCTACTGACATAATCTAGATTTAACTAAAATAGGAAAAATCTATTTGAATCGACGGGCTCTGCGCAGGAAACTAACTGGGCCGGCCCAACTGCATTGCGCTAGCATGGCGGGCTGCTGATAGGACGGTCCCACTGGTCAGTGGCTCATCTAAACTGAAATGGTATCTTTTAATCTGGATCGTGCGATTAGACTAGGATCTACGACTGTGGTTCGTCGTCTCCGATGAATAGCTCTGGCTAGGAACGAACCCTAACGCGACGGTGGGGGTACGTGGGGGCTCACTTGAGCTCCAGCTAAGGTCGGCGATGGGGGCGAACTACATTGTAGACGACATCGGTTCGAATGGTGGTCGCGGTGGCTCCTGGGGTGGTTACAATCAACGGTCTCCTTCCTCCTCTGCAGCGGCGGACTCCAGCTAAATTCTGGCAGACTGGTGCTCGCCTTGCTCCGACCGGGAGAGGTGTGGGAGGTTTCTGAGAGAGAGTGGAGTAGAATGGTGTGTGAATTGGAGCTAGGGTGGCCTCTATTTATACAACAGTGAGAGGGACAGAGCAGGATGGCTCGGGCTCGTCGGTGACGTTGATACAGGGGGCTACATGCATGGCTGAGGGTAGGGGTCGATGTGGTGCTTCAGGGCGGTCATCGTGCGTGTGATGGCGTGGCAAGGGGCGGTCGAGAACGGTAGGGAGTGGTCCGTTCTCTGGGCGGAAACGACGACGTTCGAGATGGTGCACAATGGCTACGGTCCACGCGGTGGCGAACGGGCATGTCTGGGGGTAGCTAGGGTCATGGTGAGTGCGGGCACGCACGGAGAGGGTAAGGCACAGCGTGTGTGCGCGTGTCGGCTGTGGCGCTCTGGCGTGCTCTCGGCATGGCAGACAGTGAGGTGGGCGCGGCGATCACGGTCGGTCCACGGCTTGCCTGTGGTCGAGGGTTGGATAGAGGGTGGCGGTGGTGTGGCGCCTCTCTCTTGGGCATCATGGGAGAGGGTGGTGCGGTCTGTGGCGAGGGGTTCTTGGTTGACCGGCGCGGAGAGCTCGGGCGGCGTTGCACTGGCACAAACGGCAAAGGGGGCTGTCCACTATGCTGCTAGACACTCGGGAGACAGGGTGTGAGAAATGGTGCACTAGTGGCGATTGATCACTGCTCAAAATAGTAGAAGATAGGTAGTGGTTTTCTAGTGTCTACAAGGTGCTGGACCAAATGGCTGCATGAGTTTAAGTTTTGTATTTTTGGATGAATTTTGGTGAGTGTGTTTGTCACATGCTTGAGTGTCTATGGTTGCTTGGGTTTGCCAAGGTGAATTTATTTGAGTGGTGTTTGCAAAATGGTGATCTATGCATATGAACTTGATTCAATTTTGAATTGTCCTTTAAATAGATTTGGAATTTGTTTCTGTTAATTTGTAAAGTGGGCTTGGGTTTACTTTTACTTGGTCTAGCCAGAGGTGAAAAGAATTGGAAAAGTTTATATTAGAAATCTTTTACTAGAAACACCCAAAGTGGTCTAGTGGTTAATTTTGGTCAAAATGACCATTTGATCATATGATTCATATTTGAATTTCTTTTCTTTGGATTTTGTTTGTAATTAGCCTAGATGATGTAGTATTCATCTATAAACCATTTCTTATCATTTGTAGCAATCAAACATGGCAATTGCACTCATTCATACACTAATGCAATTCACACATACACTCATTTTAGATTTAATAATAAAAGTTTTTGTTAACCCTAAACTTGGGTGATTAGAACTTGATAATCTTGATTAATATTTTTGGGGTGTTACAACCTTCCCTCCTTAAAAAAATCTCGTCCCGAGAGTTAAGAAAAAACTAGGAACTAAAGAGATTTGGAAACTCAGTCCTAATATATGATGGGTTCGTAGCATGGAAAACAAAAAATTTCTACCGCAAGAACGAACAAAACCCAGATCTAATCTAGACAAAAGCCAAGATCTAATCTATTAGACATGAGCAACGAGATAGATCGGTACTAACCCTCGTAGAACCGAAAGCGTTATGAGATTAGATCTCGTGGATGATGTAGTTGATCACTTCCGGCGCCGCATTCCGGCAGCGCTTCCGCAGACGGTCACACGTGCGGAGTCGAAGCAGACCTTCCTCTCCCCGTTCCAGCGAGCAGCGGAGGTAGTAGATCTTCTCCACGGAATCCCAGCAGCACGACGGCGTGGTGGTGGTGGTGGAGGTGAGAATTCTGCAGGGCTTCGTCTATGCATGTGCAGAAGAAAAGTGGAGGAGAGAGGCGGCTAAGATTAGTTGTTATGAGAGGAGGATCAAGAGGGGCGCCCCCTCCCTTCTATTTAAAGGTGGGAGGCGCGCCTGGGGAGGGGGAGTCCTAGTAGGACTCCCCTCTTCCTTGGGCCGGCGGGTTGGGGGAGGAGTCCTCCTCCCCCACGAATCCGTGTATTGCCCCACTTGGACTCCCTTGATCCCTTTCTTGGTTTTCAAGTAAACTCCAAGAAATCCTCTAAAACCTTCCAGAACATTCCGAAACCTTCTAGAATCTCCATACAAACACTCCGGAACATTTCCCAACTTAGAAAATGATCCCCAATATATGAATCTCATTCTCCAAACCATTCCGGATCTCCTCGTGATGTCCTGGATCCATTCCGAGACTCCGAACAACATTCGGTCTCCAACGCAAATTCGATATCTACTTAAAACAACTTTGAACCTTAAGTGTGTCACCCTACGGTTCGTGAATATGCAGACATGATGAAGACACCTCTCCGATCAATAACCATCAGCGGGATCTAGAGATCCATAACAGCTCCCACATACTCAACGATTACTTCGTGATCGATAGAACCATTTAACATACGAAACCAACTCCCTTTGTCACGCGATATTCTACTTATCCGACGTTTGATCGTCAGTATCTTCATACCTAGTTCTTCCTTGTTACTGATAAGTACTCTTTACTCGTTCCATGTTATGTCATCCCTTGTGACCCAGTCACATGCTTGCAAGCTATCTAGATGACATTCCACCGAGAGGGCCCAGAGTATATCTATCCGTCATATGGATGGACAAATCCCAATCTTGGTCTATGCGCTTCAACACATACTTTCAGAATACCTAATGACACCTTTATAACCACCCAGTTATGAAGCGGTGTTTAATGTCATCAAAGTACCCATCCGGTGATGGTGATTAAGATAACCTCATGGTCGAAGGATTAGGTTAATATGCATTTGAAAGCTTACAGCAATACGAACTTAATGACTTGATCTTATGCTACGCTTACTATGGGTGTGTGTCCATCACATTATTCTCCTAATGATATAACCTTGTTATTAATTACATCCAATGTCCATGATCAGGAAACCATGATCATCAATCAATCAACAAGCTAGTTCAACAAGAGGCTTACTAGGGACTCTTTTATGTTTACAAAACACACAAGTATTAGTGTTTCCTAATAATACAATTATAGCATGGGATGTAAACTTTCATCATAAACACAAAGATATAATAATAACCACTTTTATTATTGCCTCTTGGGCATATCTCCAACAGTCTCCCACTTGCACTAGAGTCAATAATCTAGATTACATGGTAATATACCGAACACCCATGGCGTTCTGGTGTTGGTCATGCTTTGCTCTAGGGAGAGGTTTAGTCAGCGGATCTGCTACATTCAGATCAGTGTGTACTTTGCAAATCTTTATGTCACCATCTTGGACATACTCGCGAATAGCATGGAACCGTAGCTTGATGTGCTTCAGCTTGCTATGTGACCTTGGCTCCTGTGCATTAGCTATGGCACCTGTGTTGTCACAGTAGATGGCCATCGGGTCTAACGCACTGGGAACCACGCCAAGTTCAGTAATGAACTCCTTCATCCATATGGCTTCTTGTGCAGCCTCCGAAGCAGCTATGTATTCCGATTCATTGAAGATTTCGCCTGGCAGCTCCTTGGCACTCCTCCAGCTCACCGCAGCACCATTCAAAATTAATGTCGTATCCAGACTATGACTTCGAGTCATCTGGATCGGTGTTCCAACTAGCATCAGTGTAACCATTTACAACAAGCTGTTCATCACCTCCATAAGAAAGAACCATATCCTTAGTCCTATTCAGGTACTTTAGGATATTCTTGACCGTTGTCCAGTGTTCCATTCCAGGATCACTTTGATATCTGCTAGTCAAACTAACATCATGTGCTATATCCGGTCTTGTACACAGCATGGCATACAAGATAGAACCTATGGCCGAGGCATAGGGAATTTTATTCATCTTTTCTCTATCTTCTGCCGTAGCCGGACTTTGAGTTTTACTCAAGGTCTTACCTGACAACATGGGCACGAACCCTTTCTTGCTCTCTTCCATTCTAAACTTCTTTAGAACTTTGTCTAAGTATGTACTTTGTGAAAAGCGCTATTAGGTGTCTTGATCTATCTCTATAAATCTTGATGCCTAGAATATATGCCGCTTCGCCAAGATCCTTCATCGAAAAACTACTATTCAAATAGGTTTTGACGCTATTAAGAAGTTCTATATCATTCCCAATCAACAATATGTCATCTACATATAGTACTAGGAATGCTCTGAGCTCACTCACTTTCTTGTAAATACAAGCTTCTCCATAAGTTTGTATAAATCCAAAGTTTTTGATTACTTTATCAAAATGTTGATTCCAACTTCGGGATGCTTGCTTCAGTCCATAAATGGAGCGCTGAAGTTTGCATACCTTGTCAGCATCTTTAGGATCGACAAAACCCTTGGGTTGTACCATATACAACTCTTCCTCAATGTCACCATTAAGGAACGCCGTTTTTACATCCATCTGCCAAATTTCATAATCAAAATATGCAGCGATTGCTAACATAATCCTCACAGACTTTAGCTTCGCTACTGGTCAGAAAGTCTCATCGTAGTCAACTCCTTGAATTTGTCAGAACCCTTTCGCGACAAGTCGAGCTTTATAGACGATAACATTACCATCAGCATCTGTTTTTCTTTTGAAAATCCATTTGTTCTCGACAGCCTTACGGCCATGTGGTAAGTCCACCAAAGTCCATACTTGGTTTTCGTACATGGATCCCATTTGTCGGAATCTGGGATCACCATAGCTTCTTCATACGTCGCAGGGTCATCAGTGTTGTCCACTAACATGACGTTCAAGGTAGAGTCACACCACTCAGGAGTGGTACGGACCCTCGTTGACCTGCGAGGTTCAGTAGTAACTTCGTTCGAAGTTTCATGAGCATCATCATTAGCTTCCTCTCCAGTTGGTGCGGTGACACGAAACATCTTCGGTCTTGCGCTACTCTCAACTCCGAAAGAAGGTTCAATAACCTTGTCGAATTCTACTTTCCTTCTAGTCACTTCTTTCGAGAGAAATTCCTTCTCCAGAAAGGATCCATTCTTAGCAACGAAAACTTTGCCTTCGGATCTATGATAGAAGGTATACCCAATTGTTTCTTTAGGGTATCCTATGAAGACTCATTTCTCTGCTTTGGGTTCAAGCTTATCGGGTTGTAACTTCTTTACATACGCCTCGCAACCCCAAACTTTAAGGAACGACAACTTAGGTTTCTTTCCAAACCACAATTAAATGCGTCGTTTCAGCAGATTTAGATGGTGCCCTATTTAAAGTGAATGCTGTCTCTAATGCATAGCCCCAAAATAATAACGTAAATCAGTAAGAGACATCATAGACCGAACCATATCTAAGAGAGTTCGATTCGACGTTCGGACACACCATTCTGTTGTGGTGTTCCGGGTGTCAACTGTGAAAGTATTCCACATTTGTTTAAATGCATGCCAAACTCATAACTCAGATATTCACCTCCGCGGTCAGAACGCAGGAACTTAATCTTCTTGTTACGATGATTTTCCACTTCACTTTGAAATTCCTTAAACTTCTCGAAAGTTTCGGATTTATGTTTCATAAAGTAGACATACCCATATCTACTCAAGTCATCCGTGAAAGTGAGAACATAACGATATCCACCACGCGATGCTACACTCATTGGATCGCACACATCGGTATGTATTATTTCCAATAAATCCGTAGCTCGCTCCATTATTCTAGAGAATGGAGTCTTAGTCATTTTTCCCATTAGACATGCTTCGCATCTTTCAAGTGATTCAAAATCAAGTGATTCAAGAAGTCCATCAGAATGGAGTTTCTTCATACGCTTCACTCCAATGTGACCAAGACGACAGTGCCACATGTATGTAGAATTATCATTCAATTTTATTCGTTTAGCATCTATGTTGTGAACATGTGTATCACTAGTATCAAGATTCAGTAAGAATAAACCATTCATCTCAGGTGCATAACCATAAAAGATATTACAGTCACATCCCAAGATTTTCCAAATCTTGTAATGTGAAAATAAATGAATAAAATAAAACTTTGTTTGATTTTCAAGGCCAGAAGAAACTTTTGAATCCAATTGGGAATCTTCAAACCTATTTTGAACAATTAAAACCTAAAGAGATTTAAAAAGTTAAAACATTTATTAACGGAAAATAAAATATTTTTGGAAACACTATTTTGGATCTTTTAAATAAAAGGATTTGGTTTTCAAAAGAAAAGGTGGATTTATAAATAAAGGTTATTTTATAAAGCCAAATTAAACCTTGGCCAAGACTTTGAAACAAAAGATTTTGCTTTGATTAAAATAGTAGAGGTTTATTTAAAATAAAACAAAAAGGATTTAATATCCAAGTTGTTTTAATAAAGGTTTTACTATTTTCAAAACATCAAAACTTATTTATCTATTTAAAATAAGTTTTCCAAATATTTTATATTCTCAATTAAAACCTACTAAAGTGTTTTTGGTTTTATTCTAGATTTCAAAATAAAAATTTAAATAAAACCAATCCTATTTTGATTTAATAACTAAGGCCCATTTTTTTTTTAATTATTAATGGACCTTATAACAAAAATGTTATTTTGTTTTAAACAAGCTTTCCAAGTATTCTTTATTTCCAAATAAAACCTACTGATTTGGTTTTGAAAATATTTGGATTTCAAATGGAAATTTTATTAATTAAATCAAACCCTATTTTATTAAATAACTAAAGATCCATTTTATTTAATTATTGAATGGATCCTAAAATGAATAAAAATATTATTTTATTTTGAGATTTGGTTTATGTTGATAAACAGAACCAAAAACTCATTATAAGTTTGAATTGTTTGATTGGTTTGAGTGAATGAATAATTGATTGAAATTCAAAACAGGAAAATAGAATAGAAAAAGAAAAATGTTTTAGACAGAAAAGAATAGTGCAAAGGACCCAGCCCAACAATGCCCAGCAACCAGCCCAGTTTCCTCCCGAAAGAAAATGTTTCGCACTTTTGATTCACGGCAGAGACCCGTGGACCTCTCCCTCCTTTCTTTTCCCACTGACCAGTAGGCCCACTCTCCCCTGTTCATCCTCCTCACCCGCCACTGACCGAGCCCCCCCCTCTCTGGCCATTACTGCCGTTGAATGCCGGCGTGAATCCGCTTTATTGGCCGAGTAACCCCCATCGGTGACCACTCCCTCTTAACCACCTCTCCCTCCTCTCTTGTTCCCCTCTGTCTCCTCCCCCAAGCACGCCCCCAGGCTGCCGTATTTCGCCAGACACTCTCTCTGTCTCCGACGACCCTTCTCGCCGATTCCGGCCAGCACACGCCCCCTCCTGCCTCCTCGAGCACGCAGCGGTGCTCAGCATTCCCCAGCGGACCCTTCTGCCTGCGGTTCACCCCAGGTGCCACAGAACCTCGGCCCGATGGCGACACTGCGGCAGCCGTCTGCCTCTTTCTCCGACGATGCCCACAGGTAGATTCCGACCACCCCGTGTCTCCTCGATCACGCAAACATCTTTGACATGGCCTTGCGCAGCTAACCCAGTCCTCCGTGTATCTTCTCGTGGACCACACTGCCCCGTCCACGCCCACGTCAGCTGCCTGTCAGAGCAAGCTCCGGCGAGGAATTGCAGCGGACCCCGAGCGCCCCTTGACCCTAGGAGACCACGTCGAGCTTCCTCAGGCCCTTGCGAATGTGGTGAGCACTTTTCCCTCCTCCCTCGTTTCCTATTTCACCATCGCCGCCGCCGTCGCCGCTGCGCGCAGCACAGCCTTGTGCCGATTAATGGCCAATTGTTTAGGCCCGTAGGATTTGGATCGAACGATTACGATAGATCACTTAAACCACGAAGAGTTACGCCTCCTGAGCCACACGATTCATTTAGATCTAACATTCCACAGAGCTGATCCGGCCGAACCGGTATCAACCAATGAAACAATGACAGCGTGGCGATTAGGTTTAAAACAGATTTGAAAACAGAATATTTTGTGAATTTCAAACCCTTATAACTCTGGATCCACACGTCCAAAAATTACAAATTTTATGTCGTTGGATTCAGGAGAGCAAGCCCTAGCCAACCCTGCCCTTGGTTTAGCAAATAGTATCTATTAGTTTTTTTGTTTTTGCAATTTCTTTTGTGTGCTTGTTTAGATTAGAAAAATTGTTTAAAAATGTTTTTAGGGTTAAAACCTTTGCAAAATGGTTTTTTGTAAACTCACTGACCCTAGGAACCAACCCATAGTTTGGAAAATGTATTTGGTAAAGTTTAGGATGGAAAACTTGATTTAGCCCATTTCTAGCCAAATGAAAATAAAGATTTTGGTTATGAAAATGTTTTTGTAAAGAAAACTTTGGGAAAATGTTTTGGATCAAACTTACTAACCCTAGGAAACACTTTGTGAACTCAAAAATGTTTTTGGTGAAACAAAATAATGATTCTTTGATTTAAAACCATTTCTAGTCAAATAGAAATGTGGTTTATTTATTAAAAAGAGTTTTGGAAGAAAACCTTTGGAAAATGTTTTGTTTTAAACTCTCTGACCCTAAACACCAAGTTTTATGGTTTGAAAACATATTTGGTGAACCCTATAGGTTAATGCCTTAGTAAAAAATATTTCTACACCACATAAAATGATACTTTGTTTTGAAAATGGTTTTGAAGTGAAACCTCTTTGCAAATGACTTGGCCACTTTACAAAATGACCATTAGATGTACCCAAATGTTTATTACCCATTAGGAACCACTTTTTCAAACAAAACAAAGCTTGACATGCTTGCATGCATTACTTTGACTTTGTCATTTTAGGTGTTGTTTTGCTTGATTGGTAGATTGAGTTTGTGCCTTGCTTGATTGATTTGTAGTGACTTGAAGAGTGTGATTGTTGCAAGGACAAGGAGTGAACCCATACTCTACCAAAAAGGCAAGTGATGCTTCATACTTTCTATCCCATTACTTTCACTATGCATTAGAGATTTTACTAAGTAAAACTTGCATGGAATTTTGCTAAGTATAAACCCTGCTATAGTAAAACCTAGTAGATGAAACCTTAGTGGAAATCTTCCTAATTTAAGATTCCTATTACTATGAAGCTTAGCCTAGCTAATAGAAAACATGGGTGGAAAATATATTCACACTATGGAAAAATATTCTAAGTCTGAGGACTTGGTTCTTTGTTTAATAAAACAACTAAGTTAATGAATCCCCTGGGTGGAATGGAAGGATTGGTTTATGTTGAGTGGTTCACAAGGCCATGGACTTGGCTTGTGTATCTCACTTGTGGATGGCCACCCAGGAATAAAGAGATTTGAGATGTCAAATGTTGAGAAGCTTCAAGTGCAACCACTTGGCAATATGGGCTCTGCCATGATCATATAGGTTGCAAGAACTTAGCCAAATGGACAGTGGGTGGTAGTGTTTGATAGGTGGGAACGCGTCCATCTTGGTCTAAGGGAAGGTTTCTGAAAGATCTTGTCTTGGGAAACCAAGTCTTGTGGGGAAAGTGCACCACCTCTGCAGAGTGTAAAATCTAAGTACTTAGCCATGTCCCTGGTAAAGGACAATTTGAGCATCAAGACATGGAAGCAATCAAGAATCTCATCATTCAAATTTCTAAGTTAAAATCTTGTGGTTTGAACAAGGGTTGTTTGAAATCTTCAATCTTTGATTGAGAGATGCCTTGTAAAGGATCTTCAATCTTTGATTGAGAAAAATGATTTTATCAAAGCAAAACTTAGTATTTTCAAAGGTTAAGGAAAAATCTATTTTGAGCAATGCAAGCCTCAACTCCACTTAGCCAAATGCATATAGATGATAGACTCCACTATACTACCATAGTATCACTTGCCAATACAATTCAAATGTATTGACCCTTGTGGCTGTAACTTCTAATGTTGCAGGTTTGATTGATTTTAGTGAAGATTGATTGATTAGGATTACAAAGTCTACAACCAACATATGCCTGTGGCACCTTGAAGATGAAGGACCCCATGATTATAGTTATTCCGCTGCAATGTAATGTAATAGCCAAATGAGCTATGTAATGATGTAATAAAATTATGTTATTCCTGGTTATAAAGTTATATTATGACCTTTGTTTCTTGATATTACATCTAAAATGTGGATGCTAGCTATTGATCCAGGGACTAGCATTGTAAACACAGGGGGATTCTACCTTACCTTATATTTTAACAAGGTTGGGTCAGTTCCTACTCTACAAGATGGTATCAGAGCATTGTGTTGCCTGTAGGATTGTAAACCTAGGATTGGACAAAACCCCTTAGAAAAGTAGGAGTTGTATTTGTTCCAAAACTTATTTACAAACAATCTTGTAAACTCTTTCCTCAATCATTTTGGTTTCAACTCTACATCTCTTCTATTTCAACTTGATGGGAAAAGCCTACCCCATGGCCAAAGACTACACCATGTGCAAAGGACTTCTTCAACATTTTCACCAAGGACTTCAACCTTGGATATCACTAAAGACTACAAGTGAGACAAGAAATCTTGCTCAAGATTTGAAGACTAAGGAAACACAACTTAGAAGGAGCCATCATCACCTTTGAAGATTTGTGACCAAGACACAAGAATTCTCCAAGGATACAAAGATCTCATTCAAGAAGAATCAACCAAGAAGGATGGAAAGATCACAAGTGAACCATATAGATGGACCACCATATTTAGTTTAAGTCAAACCCACCAACTTATGTGGTGTAACAAAAATATTTTTGGTTGCCTAAAAATATGCTTGAAACTTGTTGTTTGAGTGGAATGTTTGTTTGTGGTTGCTTGCACATTGCTTGTGTGAATCGTGATGTGTGTGGTTAGAACTATTTCCCTAGAAATCTTTTGTCTATTCTAATCTCAACCCAACCCAAACAGATGACTTCTCCAAGAGACTCCAACATCAAAGATGATGACAACAACACCAACCAAGCTGACAGCATGAAAGAGCTCATAGCAACCCAAAACCAGTTGAACCAACTAACAGCTCAGTTCATAGCCAGCAATAGTGATAAAGATCCAGCACTGCAAAAGTTTTTGGAGGAACAAACCCAACTGATGCTTAAGGTGACTAATCAAATGATCAACATGGAAGAAAGCTATCCCAAAAGAGTCTTTGACAACAAGGATGACAGAAATATTATTCTAGATGGAGACCCAGCTTGCATTATTTGTGGAGACAAGGACCATACTTCCAAGGAGCATGAAGATCAATGCCCTAACTGTGAAGAGAAACATCCTATTGGACAATGTCCTACCTCTCAAGCCACTTGCTACCTATGTGAAGGCAGCAATCATACTCCTATACAATGCCCCATCTATTCCATGGTGGAACAAAGGAAACAAGAAGGATCCAAGTCTACCAAAGGAAAAGGACCACTCATACCTCCAAACAAGACAACCCAATTCAAAGGACTAAAGAAACCCAAGAAACCAAAGAAGGACATGAGCCTTGTGCAATGTCGTAAATGTAAGGAAATGGGACACTACCCCAGTGGATGCCCAGAGAACCAGAAGAATAAGGGAATTGACCAAGTGGTGTGCAACAACTGCAAGGAGCCAGGTCATTATGTAGCAACTTGTCCACAAGAGCAATGTAAAGAACTCCAAGATATCCATTGTTTCAATTGCAAGAACCCAGGACACTATGCAAGCAACTGTCCAGAAAAGATGAAGAACAAGTTGAACAAGCCTATGGAGAAACTCAACCTTGGCCCATGAGCCAAGAGTGGAAACTAAGGACCCAATGCAGATGGTTCCCGAGAAGTTGCCCAAGACTCCAAACCAGCCTTATGTAAATTTTGTTTGAAAATTTTTAAGGGTGGTAGTATCCTAGTTGTTTTGAGCCAACTTGTAAACCCTAGCCTCCCCAAATCTCGGGACGAGATTTATTGTAAGGGTGGTAGCCTGTCACATCCCAAGATTTTCCAAATCTTGTAATGTGAAAATAAATGAATAAAATAAAACTTTGTTTGATTTTCAAGGCCAGAAGAAACTTTTGAATCCAATTGGGAATCTTCAAACCTATTTTGAACAATTAAAACCTAAAGAGATTTAAAAAGTTAAAACATTTATTAAAGGAAAATAAAATATTTTTGGAAACACTATTTTGGATCTTTTAAATAAAAGGATTTGGTTTTCAAAAGAAAAGGTGGATTTATAAATAAAGGTTATTTTATAAAGCCAAATTAATCCTTGGCCAAGACTTTGAAACAAACTATTTTGCTTTGATTAAAATAGTAGAGGTTTATTTAAAATAAAACAAAAAGGATTTAATATCCAAGTTGTTTTAATAAAGGTTTTACTATTTTCAAAACATCAAAACTTATTTATCTATTTAAAATAAGTTTTCCAAATATTTTATATTCTCAAATAAAACCTACTGAAGTGTTTTTGGTTTTATTCTAGATTTCAAAATAAAAATTTAAATAAAACCAATCCTATTTTGATTTAATAACTAAGGCCCATTTTTTTTTAATTATTAATGGACCTTATAACAAAAATGTTATTTTGTTTTAAACAAGCTTTCCAAGTATTCTTTATTTCCAAATAAAACCTACTGATTTGGTTTTGAAAATATTTGGATTTCAAATGGAAATTTTATTAATTAAATCAAACCCTATTTTATTAAATAACTAAAGATCCATTTTATTTAATTATTGAATGGATCCTAAAATGAATAAAAATATTATTTTATTTTGAGATTTGATTTATGTTGATAAACAGAACCAAAAACTCATTATAAGTTTGAATTGTTTGATTGGTTTGAGTGAATGAATAATTGATTGAAATTCAAAACAGGAAAATAGAATAGAAAAAGAAAAATGTTTTAGACAGAAAAAAATAGTGCAAAGGACCTAGCCCAACAAGGCCCAGCAACCAGCCTAGTTTTCTCCCTGAAAGAAAACGTTTCGCACCCAGATTCTGACCCGCGCAGAGACTGACCGGTGGACCTCTCCCTCCTTTCTTTTCCCACTGACCAGTAGGCCCACTCTCCCCTGTTCATCCTCCTCACCCGCCACTGACCGAGCCCCCCCTCTCTGGCCATTACTGCCGTTGAATGCCGGCGTGAATCCGCTTTATTGGCCGAGTAACCCCCATCAGTGACCACTCCCTCTTAACCACCTCTCCCTCCTCTCTCGTTCCCCTTTGTCTCCTCCCCCAAGCACGCCCCCAGGCTGCCGTATTTCGCCAGACACTCTCTCTGTCTCCGACGACCCTTCTCGTCGATTTCGGCCAGCACACGCCCCCCGCTGCCTCCTCGAGCATGCAGCGGTGCTCAACATTCCCCAGTGGACCCTTACTGCGGTCAGTTCACCCTGGTGCCTCAGAATTCGGCTTCGACGACGACCTGCAGCACCGCCGTCTGCCTCTTTCTCAAACGATGCCCACAGGTAGATTCCGACCACCCCGTGTCTCCTCGATCACGCAAACATCTTTGACATGGCCTTGCGCAGCTAACCCAGTCCTCCGTTTATCTTATCGTGGACCACAGCACCGTCCCCGACCACGTCCAGAGCCGTCTGTCGCTGTAGCAAGCTCCGGCGAGGAATTGCAGCGGACCCCGAGCGCCCCTTGACCCTAGGAGACCACGTCGAGCTTCCTCAGGCCCTTGCGAACGTGGTGAGCACTTTTCCCTCCTCCCTTGTTTCCTATTTCACCGCCATCGCTTGTCCGCCTGTCATTGCCAGCGCCTTGGCCAGCTCTAGTTAATGGCCAATTGTTTAGGCCCGTAGGATCTGGATCGAACGATTACGATAGATCACTTAAACCGCGAAGAGTTACGCCTCCTGAGCCACACGATTCATTTAGATCTAACATTCCACAGAGCTGATCCGGCCGAACCGGTATCAACCAATGAAACAGCGACGCGTGGCCAGTATTAGGTTTAAAACAGATTTGAAAACAGAATATTTTGTGAATTTCAAACCCTTATAACTCTGGATCCACACGTCCAAAAATTACAAATTTTATGTCGTTGGATTCCGGAGAGCAAGCCCTAGCCAACCCTGCCCTTGGTTTAGCAAATAGTATCTGTTAGTTTGTTTGTTTTTGCAATTTCTTTTGTGTGCTTGTTTAGATTAGAAAAATTGTTTAAAAATGTTTTTGGGGTTAAAACCTTTGCAAAATGGTTTGTTGTAAACTCACTGACCCTAGGAACCAACCCATAGTTTGGAAAATGTATTTGGTAAAGTTTAGGATGGAAAACTTGATGTAGCCTATTTCTAGCCAAATGAAAATAAAGATTTTGGTTATGAAAATGTTTTTGTAAAGAAAACTTTGGGAAAATGTTTTGGATCAAACTTACTAACCCTAGGAAACACTTTGTGAACTCAAAAATGTTTTTGGTGAAACAAAATAATGATTCTTTGATTTAAAACCATTTCTAGTCAAATAGAAATGTGGTTTATTTATTAAAAAGAGTTTTGGAAGAAAACCTTTGGAAAATGTTTTGTTTTAAACTCTCTGACCCTAAACACCAAGTTTTATGGTTGGAAAACATATTTGGTGAACCCTATAGGTTAATGCCTTAGTAAAAAATATTTCTACACCACATAAAATGATACTTTGTTTTGAAAATGGTTTTGAAGTGAAACCTCTTTGCAAATGACTTGGCCACTTTACAAAATGACCATTAGATGTACCCAAATGTTTATGACCCATTAGGAACCACTTTTTCAAACAAAACAAAGCTTGACATGCTTGCATGCATTACTTTGACTTTGTCATTTTAGGTGTTGTTTTGCTTGATTGGTAGATTGAGTTTGTGCCTTGCTTGATTGGTAGATTGAGTTTGTGCCTTGCTTGATTGATTTGTAGTGACTTGAAGAGTGTGATTATTGCAAGGACAAGGAGTGAACCCATACTCTACCAAAAAGGCAAGTGATGCTTCATACTTTCTATCCCATTACTTTCACTATGCATTAGAGATTTTACTAAGTAAAACTTGCATGGAATTTTGCTAAGTATAAACCCTGCTATAGTAAAACCTAGTAGATGAAACCTTAGTGGAAATCTTCCTAATTTAAGATTCCTATTACTATGAAGCTTAGCCTAGCTAATGGAAAACATGGGTGGAAAATATATTCACACTATGGAAAAATATTCTAAGTCTGAGGACTTGGTTCTTTGTTTAATAAAACAACTAAGTTAATGAATCCCCTGGGTGGAATGGAAGGATTGGTTTATGTTGAGTGGTTCACAAGGCTATGGACTTGGCTTGTGTATCTCACTTGTGGATGGCCACCCAGGAATAAAGAGATTTGAGATGTCAAATGTTGAGAAGCTTCAAGTGCAACCACTTGGCAATATGGGCTCTGCCATGATCATATAGGTTGCAAGAACTTAGCCAAATGGACAGTGGGTGGTAGTGTTTGATAGGTGGTAACGCGTCCATGTTGGTCTAAGGGAAGGTTTCTGAAAGATCTTGTCTTGGGAAACCAAGTCTTGTGGGGAAAGTGCACCACCTCTGCAGAGTGTAAAATCTAAGTACTTAGCCATGTCCCTGGTAAAGGACAATTTGAGCATCAAGACATGGAAGCAATCAAGAATCTCATCATTCAAATTTCTAAGTTAAAATCTTGTGGTTTGAACAAGGGTTGTTTGAAATCTTCAATCTTTGATTGAGAGATGCCTTGTAAAGGATCTTCAATCTTTGATTGAGAAAAATGATTTTATCAAAGCAAAACTTAGTATTTTCAAAGGTTAAGGAAAAATCTATTTTGAGCAATGCAAGCCTCAACTCCACTTAGCCAAATGCATATAGATGATAGACTCCACTATACTACCATAGTATCACTTGCCAATACAATTCAAATGTATTTACCCTTGTGGCTGTAACTTGTAATGTTGCAGGTTTGATTGATTTTAGTGAAGATTGATTGATTAGGATTACAAAGTCTACAACCAACATCTGCCTGTGGCACCTTGAAGATGAAGGACCCCATGATTATAGTTATTCCGCTGCAATGTAATGTAATAGCCAAATGAGCTATGTAATGATGTAATAAAATTATGTTATTCCTGGTTATAAAGTTATATTATGACCTTTGTTTCTTGATATTACATCTAAACTGTGGATGCTAGCTATTGATCCAGGGACTAGCATTGTAAACACAGGGGGATTCTACCTTACCTTATATTTTAACAAGGTTGGGTCAGTTCCTACTCTACAAGATGGTATCAGAGCATTGTGTTGCCTGTAGGATTGTAAACCTAGGATTGGACAAAACCCCTTAGAAAAGTAGGAGTTGTATTTGTTCCAAAACTTATTTACAAACAATCTTGTAAACTCTTTCCTCAATCATTTTGGTTTCAACTCTACATCTCTTCTATTTCAACTTGATGGGAAAAGCCTACCCCATGGCCAAAGACTACACCATGTGCAAAGGACTTCTTCAACATTTTCACCAAGGACTTCAACCTTGGATATCACTAAAGACTACAAGTGAGACAAGAAATCTTGCTCAAGATTTGAAGACTAAGGAAACACAACTTAGAAGGAGCCATCATCACCTTTGAAGATTTGTGACCAAGACACAAGAATTCTCCAAGGATACAAAGATCTCATTCAAGAAGAATCAACCAAGAAGGATGGAAAGATCACAAGTGAACCATATAGATGGACCACCATATTTAGTTTAAGTCAAACCCACCAACTTATGTGGTGTAACAAAAATATTTTTGGTTGCCTAAAAATATGCTTGAAACTTGTTGTTTGAGTGGAATGTTTGTTTGTGGTTGCTTGCACATTGCTTGTGTGAATCGTGATGTGTGTGGTTAGAACTATTTCCCTAGAAATCTTTTGTCTATTCTAATCTCAACCCAACCCAAACAGATGACTTCTCCAAGAGACTCCAACATCAAAGATGATGACAACAACACCAACCAAGCTGACAGCATGAAAGAGCTCATAGCAACCCAAAACCAGTTGAACCAACTAACAGCTCAGTTCATAGCCAGCAATAGTGATAAAGATCCAGACCGCAAAAAGTTTTGGAGGAACAAACCCAACTGATGCTTAAGGTGACTAATCAAATGATCAACATGGAAGAAAGCTATCCCAAAAGAGTCTTTGACAACAAGGATGACAGAAATATTATTCTAGATGGAGACCCAGCTTGCATTATTTGTGGAGACAAGGACCATACTTCCAAGGAGCATGAAGATCAATGCCCTAACTGTGAAGAGAAACATCCTATTGGACAATGTCCTACCTCTCAAGCCACTTGCTACCTATGTGAAGGCAGCAATCATACTCCTATACAATGCCCCATCTATTCCATGGTGGAACAAAGGAAACAAGAAGGATCCAAGTCTACCAAAGGAAAAGGACCACTCATACCTCCAAACAAGACAACCCAATTCAAAGGACTAAAGAAACCCAAGAAACCAAAGAAGGACATGAGCCTTGTGCAATGTCGTAAATGTAAGGAAATGGGACACTACCCCAGTGGATGCCCAGAGAACCAGAAGAATAAGGGAATTGACCAAGTGGTGTGCAACAACTGCAAGGAGCCAGTCATTATGTAGCAACTTGTCCACAAGAGCAACGTAAAGAACTCCAAGATATCCACTGTTTCAATTGCAAGAACCCAGGACACTATGCAAGCAACTGTCCAGAAAAGATGAAGAACAAGTTGAACAAGCCTATGGAGAAACTCAACCTTGGCCCATGAGCCAAGAGTGGAAACTAAGGACCCAATGCAGATGGTTCCCGAGAAGTTGCCCAAGACTCCAAACCAGCCTTATGTAAATTTTGTTTGAAAATTTTTAAGGGTGGTAGTATCCTAGTTGTTTTGAGCCAACTTGTAAACCCTAGCCTCCCCAAATCTCGGGACGAGATTTATTTTAAGGGTGGTAGCCTATCACATCCCAAGATTTTCCAAATCTTGTAATGTGAAAATAAATGAATAAAATAAAACTTTGTTTGATTTTCAAGGCCAGAAGAAACTTTTGAATCCAATTGGGAATCTTCAAACCTATTTTGAACAATTAAAACCTAAAGAGATTTAAAAAGTTAAAACATTTATTAAAGGAAAATAAAATATTTTTGGAAACACTATTTTGGATCTTTTAAATAAAAGGATTTGGTTTTCAAAAGAAAAGGTGGATTTATAAATAAAGGTTATTTTATAAAGCCAAATTAAACCTTGGCCAAGACTTTGAAACAAAAGATTTTGCTTTGATTAAAATAGTAGAGGTTTATTTAAAATAAAACAAAAAGGATTTAATATCCAAGTTGTTTTAATAAAGGTTTTACTATTTTCAAAACATCAAAACTTATTTATCTATTTAAAATAAGTTTTCCAAATATTTTATATTCTCAAATAAAACCTACTGAAGTGTTTTTGGTTTTATTCAAGATTTCAAAATAAAATTTAAATAAAACCAATCGTATTTTGATTTAATAACTAAGGCCCATTTTTTTAATTATTAATGGACCTTATAACAAAATGTTATTTTGTTTTAAACAAGCTTTCCAAGTATTCTTTATTTCCAAATAAAACCTACTGATTTGGTTTTGAAAATATTTGGATTTCAAATGGAAATTTTATTAATTAAATCAAACCCTATTTTATTAAATAACTAAAGATCCATTTTATTTAATTATTGAATGGATCCTAAAATGAATAAAAATATTATTTTATTTTGAGATTTGGTTTATGTTGATAAACAGAACCAAAAACTCATTATAAGTTTGAATTGTTTGATTGGTTTGAGTGAATGAATAATTGATTGAAATTCAAAACAGGAAAATAGAATAGAAAAAGAAAAATGTTTTAGACAGAAAAAAATAGTGCAAAGGACCCAGCCCAACAAGGCCCAGCAACCAGCCCAGTTTCCTCCCCGAAAGAAAACGTTTCACCAGATTCGACCAGCAGACCTAATTCGTGGACCTCTCCCTCCTTTCTTTTCCCACTGACCAGTAGGCCCACTCTCCCCTGTTCATCCTCCTCACCCGCCACTGACCGAGCCCCCCCCTCTCTGGCCATTACTGCCGTTGAATGCCGGCGTGAATCCGCTTTATTGGCCGAGTAACCCCCATCGGTGACCACTCCCTCTTAACCACCTCTCCCTCCTCTCTTGTTCCCCTCTGTCTCCTCCCCCAAGCACGCCCCCAGGCTGCCGTATTTCGCCAGACACTCTCTCTGTCTCCGACGACCCTTCTCGCCGATTCCGGCCAGCACACGCCCCCTCCTGCCTCCTCGAGCACGCAGCGGTGCTCAGCATTCCCCAGCGGACCCTTCTGCAGCCGCAGTTCACCCGCGGGTGCCCTGTAACCTCGGCTTCGATGACGACCTGCAGCACCGCCGTCTGCCTCTTTCTCCGACGATGCCCACAGGTAGATTCCGACCACCCCGTGTCTCCTCGATCACGCAAACATCTTTGACATGGCCTTGCGCAGCTAACCCAGTCCTCCGTTTATCTTCTCGTGGACCACAGCACCGTCCCCGACCACGTCCAGAGCCGTCTGTCGCTGTAGCAAGCTCCGGCGAGGAATTGCAGCGGACCCCGAGCGCCCCTTGACCCTAGGAGACCACGTCGATCTTCCTCAGGCCCTTGCGAACGTGGTGAGCACTTTTCCCTCCTCCCTCGTTTCCTATTTCACCATCGCCGCCATGTCGCCCGTCCGCCCACAAGCATGCAGCCGCCAATTAATGGCCAATTGTTTAGGCCCGTAGGATCTGGATCGAACGATTACGATAGATCACTTAAACCGCGAAGAGTTACGCCTCCTGAGCCACACGATTCATTTAGATCTAACATTCCACAGAGCTGATCCGGCCGAACCGGTATCAACCAATGAAACAGCGACGCGTGGCAGATAGGTTTAAAACAGATTTGAAAACAGAATATTTTGTGAATTTCAAACCCTTATAACTCTGGATCCACATGTCCAAAAATTACAAATTTTATGTCGTTGGATTCAGGAGAGCAAGCCCTAGCCAACCCTGCCCTTGGTTTAGCAAATAGTATCTGTTAGTTTGTTTGTTTTTGCAATTTCTTTTGTGTGCTTGTTTAGATTAGAAAAATTGTTTAAAAATGTTTTTAGGGTTAAAACCTTTGCAAAATGGTTTGTTGTAAACTCACTGACCCTAGGAACCAACCCATAGTTTGGAAAATGTATTTGGTAAAGTTTAGGATGGAAAACTTGATTTAGCCCATTTCTAGCCAAATGAAAATAAAGATTTTGGTTATGAAAATGTTTTTGTAAAGAAAACTTTGGGAAAATGTTTTGGATCAAACTTAATAACCCTAGGAAACACTTTGTGAACTCAAAAATGTTTTTGGTGAAACAAAATAATGATTCTTTGATTTAAAACCATTTCTAGTCAAATAGAAATGTGGTTTATTTATTAAAAAGAGTTTTGGAAGAAAACCTTTGGAAAATGTTTTGTTTTAAACTCTCTGACCCTAAACACCAAGTTTTATGGTTTGAAAACATATTTGGTGAACCCTATAGGTTAATGCCTTAGTAAAAAATATTTCTACACCACATAAAATGATACTTTGTTTTGAAAATGGTTTTGAAGTGAAACCTCTTTGCAAATGACTTGGCCACTTTACAAAATGACCATTAGATGTACCCAAATGTTTATGACCCATTAGGAACCACTTTTTCAAACAAAACAAAGCTTGACATGCTTGCATGCATTACTTTGACTTTGTCATTTTAGGTGTTGTTTTGCTTGATTGGTAGATTGAGTTTGTGCCTTGCTTGATTGATTTGTAGTGACTTGAAGAGTGTGATTGTTGCAAGGACAAGGAGTGAACCCATACTCTACCAAAAAGTAAAGTGATGATTCATACTTTCTATCCCATTACTTTCACTATGCATTAGAGATTTTACTAAGTAAAACTTGCATGGAATTTTGCTAAGTATAAACCCTGCTATAGTAAAACCTAGTAGATGAAACCTTAGTGGAAATCTTCCTAATTTAAGATTCCTATTACTATGAAGCTTAGCCTAGCTAATAGAAAACATGGGTGGAAAATATATTCACACTATGGAAAATATTCTAAGTCTGAGGACTTGGTTCTTTGTTTAATAAAACAACTAAGTTAATGAATCCTCTGGGTGGAATGGAAGGATTGGTTTATGTTGAGTGGTTCACAAGGCCATGGACTTGGCTTGTGTATCTCACTTGTGGATGGCCACCCAGGAATAAAGAGATTTGAGATGTCAAATGTTGAGAAGCTTCAAGTGCAACCACTTGGCAATATGGGCTCTGCCATGATCATATAGGTTGCAAGAACTTAGCCAAATGGACAGTGGGTGGTAGTGTTTGATAGGTGGGAACGCGTCCATGTTGGTCTAAGGGAAGGTTTCTGAAAGATCTTTTCTTGGGAAACCAAGTCTTGTGGGGAAAGTGCACCACCTCTGCAGAGTGTAAAATCTAAGTACTTAGCCATGTCCCTGGTAAAGGACAATTTGAGCATCAAGACATGGAAGCAATCAAGAATCTCATCATTCAAATTTCTAAGTTAAAATCTTGTGGTTTGAACAAGGGTTGTTTGAAATCTTCAATCTTTGATTGAGAGATGCCTTGTAAAGGATCTTCAATCTTTGATTGAGAAAAATGATTTTATCAAAGCAAAACTTAGTATTTTCAAAGGTTAAGGAAAAATCTATTTTGAGCAATGCAAGCCTCAACTCCACTTAGCCAAATGCATATAGATGATAGACTCCACTATACTACCATAGTATCACTTGCCAATACAATTCAAATGTATTGACCCTTGTGGCTGTAACTTGTAATGTTGCAGGTTTGATTGATTTTAGTGAAGATTGATTGATTAGGATTACAAAGTCTACAACCAACATCTGTGGCACCTTGAAGATGAAGGACCCCATGATTATAGTTATTCCGCATGCAATGTAATGTAATAGCCAAATGAGCTATGTAATGATGTAATAAAATTATGTTATTCCTGGTTATAAAGTTATATTATGACCTTTGTTTCTTGATATTACATCTAAACTGTGGATGCTAGCTATTGATCCAGGGACTAGCATTGTAAACACAGGGGATTCTACCTTACCTTATATTTTAACAAGGTTGGGTCAGTTCCTACTCTACAAGATGGTATCGAGCATTGTGTTGCCTGTAGGATTGTAAACCTAGGATTGGACAAAACCCCTTAGAAAAGTAGGAGTTGTATTTGTTCCAAAACTTATTTACAAACAATCTTGTAAACTCTTTCCTCAATCATTTTGGTTTCAACTCTACATCTCTTCTATTTCAACTTGATGGAAAAGCCTACCCCATGGCCAAAGACTACACCATGTGCAAAGGACTTCTTCAACATTTTCACCAAGGACTTCAACCTTGGATATCACTAAAGACTACAAGTGAGACAAGAAATCTTGCTCAAGATTTGAAGACTAAGGAAACACAACTTAGAAGGAGCCATCATCACCTTTGAAGATTTGTGACCAAGACACAAGAATTCTCCAAGGATACAAAGATCTCATTCAAGAAGAATCAACCAAGAAGGATGGAAAGGTCACAAGTGAACCATATAGATGGACCACCATATTTAGTTTAAGTCAAACCCACCAACTTATGTGGTGTAACAAAAATATTTTTGGTTGCCTAAAAATATGCTTGAAACTTGTTGTTTGAGTGGAATGTTTGTTTGTGGTTGCTTGCACATTGCTTGTGTGAATCGTGATGTGTGTGGTTAGAACTATTTCCCTAGAAATCTTTTGTCTATTCTAATCTCAACCCAACCCAAACAGATGACTTCTCCAAGAGACTCCAACATCAAAGATGATGACAACAACACCAACCAAGCTGACAGCATGAAAGAGCTCATAGCAACCCAAAACCAGTTGAACCAACTAACTCAGTTCATAGCCAAGCAATAGTGATAAAGATCCAAGACCGCATAAGTTTTTTGAGGAAAAAACCCAACTGATGCTTAAGGTGACTAATCAAATGATCAACATGGAAGAAAGCTATCCCAAAAGAGTCTTTGACAACAAGGATGACAGAAATATTATTCTAGATGGAGACCCAGCTTGCATTATTTGTGGAGACAAGGACCATACTTCCAAGGAGCATGAAGATCAATGCCCTAACTGTGAAGAGAAACATCCTATTGGACAATGTCCTACCTCTCAAGCCACTTGCTACCTATGTGAAGGCAGCAATCATACTCCTATACAATGCCCCATCTATTCCATGGTGGAACAAAGGAAACAAGAAGGATCCAAGTCTACCAAAGGAAAAGGACCACTCATACCTCCAAACAAGACAACCCAATTCAAAGGACTAAAGAAACCCAAGAAACCAAAGCAGGACATGAGCCTTGTGCAATGTCGTAAATGTAAGGAAATGGGACACTACCCCAGTGGATGCCCAGAGAACCAGAAGAATAAGGGAATTGACCAAGTGGTGTGCAACAACTGCAAGGAGCCAGGTCATTATGTAGCAACTTGTCCACAAGAGCAACGTAAAGAACTCCAAGATATCCACTGTTTCAATTGCAAGAACCCAGGACACTATGCAAGCAACTGTCCAGAAAAGATGAAGAACAAGTTGAACAAGCCTATGGAGAAACTCAACCTTGGCCCATGAGCCAAGAGTGGAAACTAAGGACCCAATGCAGATGGTTCCCGAGAAGTTGCCCAAGACTCCAAACCAGCCTTATGTAAATTTTGTTTGAAAATTTTTAAGGGTGGTAGTATCCTAGTTGTTTTGAGCCAACTTGTAAACCCTAGCCTCCCCAAATCTCGGGACGAGATTTATTTTAAGGGTGGTAGCCTATCACATCCCAAGATTTTCCAAATCTTGTAATGTGAAAATAAATGAATAAAATAAAACTTTGTTTGATTTTCAAGGCCAGAAGAAACTTTTGAATCCAATTGGGAATCTTCAAACCTATTTTGAACAATTAAAACCTAAAGAGATTTAAAAAGTTAAAACATTTATTAAAGGAAAATAAAATATTTTTGGAAACACTATTTTGGATCTTTTAAATAAAAGGATTTGGTTTTCAAAAGAAAAGGTGGATTTATAAATAAAGGTTATTTTATAAAGCCAAATTAAACCTTGGCCAAGACTTTGAAACAAAAGATTTTGCTTTGATTAAAATAGTAGAGGTTTATTTAAAATAAAACAAAAAGGATTTAATATCCAAGTTGTTTTAATAAAGGTTTTACTATTTTCAAAACATCAAAACTTATTTATCTATTTAAAATAAGTTTTCCAAATATTTTATATTCTCAAATAAAACCTACTGAAGTGTTTTTGGTTTTATTCAAGATTTCAAAATAAAAATTTAAATAAAACCAATCGTATTTTGATTTAATAACTAAGGCCCATTTTTTTTAATTATTAATGGACCTTATAACAAAAATGTTATTTTGTTTTAAACAAGCTTTCCAAGTATTCTTTATTTCCAAATAAAACCTACTGATTTGGTTTTGAAAATATTTGGATTTCAAATGGAAATTTTATTAATTAAATCAAACCCTATTTTATTAAATAACTAAAGATCCATTTTATTTAATTATTGAATGGATCCTAAAATGAATAAAAATATTATTTTATTTTGAGATTTGGTTTATGTTGATAAACAGAACCAAAAACTCATTATAAGTTTGAATTGTTTGATTGGTTTGAGTGAATGAATAATTGATTGAAATTCAAAACAGGAAAATAGAATAGAAAAAGAAAAATGTTTTAGACAGAAAAAAATAGTGCAAAGGACCCAGCCCAACAAGGCCCAGCAACCAGCCCAGTTTCCTCCCCGAAAGAAAACGTTTCGCACCCAGATTCTGACCCGCGCAGAGACTGACCGGTGGACCTCTCCCTCCTTTCTTTTCCCACTGACCAGTAGGCCCACTCTCCCCTGTTCATCCTCCTCACCCGCCACTGACCGAGCCCCCCCCTCTCTGGCCATTACTGCCGTTGAATGCCGGCGTGAATCCGCTTTATTGGCCGAGTAACCCCCATCGGTGACCACTCCCTCTTAACCTCCTCTCCCTCCTCTCTCGTTCCCCTCTGTCTCCTCCCCCAAGCACGCCCCCAGGCTGCCGTATTTCGCCAGACACTCTCTCTGTCTCCGACGACCCTTCTCGCCGATTCCGGCCAGCACACGCCCCCTCCTGCCTCCTCGAGCACGCAGCGGTGCTCAGCATTCCCCAGCGGACCCTTCTGCAGCCGCAGTTCACCCGCGGGTGCCCTGTAACCTCGGCTTCAACGACGACCTGCAGCACCGTCGGCTGCCTCTTTCTCCGACGATGCCCACAGGTAGATTCCGACCACCCCGTGTCTCCTCGATCACGCAAACATCTTTGACATGGCCTTGCGCAGCTAACCCAGTCCTCCGTTTATCTTCTCGTGGACCACAACACCGTCCCCGACCACGTCCAGAGCCGTCTGTCGCTGTAGCAAGCTCCGGCGAGGAATTGCAGCGGACCCCGAGCGCCCCTTGACCCTAGGAGACCACGTCGAGCTTCCTCAGGCCCTTGCGAACGTGGTGAGCACTTTTCCCTCCTCCCTCGTTTCCTATTTCACCATCGCCGCCGCCTGTCAAATCGCCGCCAGCCATGCCATGGCCAATTAATGGCCAATTGTTTAGGCCCGTAGGATCTGGATCGAACGATTACGATAGATCACTTAAACCGCGAAGAGTTACGCCTCCTGAGCCACACGATTCATTTAGATCTAACATTCCACAGAGCTGATCCGGCCGAACCGGTATCAACCAATGAAACAGCGACGCGTGGCCAGTATTAGGTTTAAAACAGATTTGAAAACAGAATATTTTGTGAATTTCAAACCCTTATAACTCTGGATCCACATGTCCAAAAATTACAAATTTTATGTCGTTGGATTCAGGAGAGCAAGCCCTAGCCAACCCTACCCTTGGTTTAGCAAATAGTATCTGTTAGTTTGTTTGTTTTTGCAATTTCTTTTGTGTGCTTGTTTAGATTAGAAAAATTGTTTAAAAATGTTTTTAGGGTTAAAACCTTTGCAAAATGGTTTGTTGTAAACTCACTGACCCTAGGAACCAACCCATAGTTTGGAAAATGTATTTGGTAAAGTTTAGGATGGAAAACTTGATTTAGCCCATTTCTAGCCAAATGAAAATAAAGATTTTGGTTATGAAAATGTTTTTGTAAAGAAAACTTTGGGAAAATGTTTTGGATCAAACTTAATAACCCTAGGAAACACTTTGTGAACTCAAAAATGTTTTTGGTGAAACAAAATAATGATTCTTTGATTTAAAACCATTTCTAGTCAAATAGAAATGTGGTTTATTTATTAAAAAGAGTTTTGGAAGAAAACCTTTGGAAAATGTTTTGTTTTAAACTCTCTGACCCTAAACACCAAGTTTTATGGTTTGAAAACATATTTGGTGAACCCTATAGGTTAATGCCTTAGTAAAAAATATTTCTACACCACATAAAATGATACTTTGTTTTGAAAATGGTTTTGAAGTGAAACCTCTTTGCAAATGACTTGGCCACTTTACAAAATGACCATTAGATGTACCCAAATGTTTATGACCCATTAGGAACCACTTTTTCAAACAAAACAAAGCTTGACATGCTTGCATGCATTACTTTGACTTTGTCATTTTAGGTGTTGTTTTGCTTGATTGGTAGATTGAGTTTGTGCCTTGCTTGATTGATTTGTAGTGACTTGAAGAGTGTGATTGTTGCAAGGACAAGGAGTGAACCCATACTCTACCAAAAAGTCAAGTGATGCTTCATACTTTCTATCCCATTACTTTCACTATGCATTAGAGATTTTACTAAGTAAAACTTGCATGGAATTTTGCTAAGTATAAACCCTGCTATAGTAAAACCTAGTAGATGAAACCTTAGTGGAAATCTTCCTAATTTAAGATTCCTATTACTATGAAGCTTAGCCTAGCTAATAGAAAACATGGGTGGAAAATATATTCACACTATGGAAAATATTCTAAGTCTGAGGACTTGGTTCTTTGTTTAATAAAACAACTAAGTTAATGAATCCTCTGGGTGGAATGGAAGGATTGGTTTATGTTGAGTGGTTCACAAGGCCATGGACTTGGCTTGTGTATCTCACTTGTGGATGGCCACCCAGGAATAAAGAGATTTGAGATGTCAAATGTTGAGAAGCTTCAAGTGCAACCACTTGGCAATATGGGCTCTGCCATGATCATATAGGTTGCAAGAACTTAGCCAAATGGACAGTGGGTGGTAGTGTTTGATAGGTGGGAACGCGTCCATGTTGGTCTAAGGGAAGGTTTCTGAAAGATCTTTTCTTGGGAAACCAAGTCTTGTGGGGAAAGTGCACCACCTCTGCAGAGTGTAAAATCTAAGTACTTAGCCATGTCCACAGTAAAGGACAATTTGAGCATCAAGACATGGAAGCAATCAAGAATCTCATCATTCAAATTTCTAAGTTAAAATCTTGTGGTTTGAACAAGGGTTGTTTGAAATCTTCAATCTTTGATTGAGAGATGCCTTGTAAAGGATCTTCAATCTTTGATTGAGAAAAATGATTTATCAAAGCAAAACTTAGTATTTTCAAAGGTTAAGGAAAAATCTATTTTGAGCAATGCAAGCCTCAACTCCACTTAGCCAAATGCATATAGATGATAGACTCCACTATACTACCATAGTATCACTTGCCAATACAATTCAAATGTATTGACCCTTGTGGCTGTAACTTCTAATGTTGCAGGTTTGATTGATTTTAGTGAAGATTGATTGATTAGGATTACAAAGTCTACAACCAACATACACTGTGGCACCTTGAAGATGAAGGACCCCATGATTATAGTTATTCCGCTGCAATGTAATGTAAGAGCCAAATGAGCTATGTAATGATGTAATAAAATTATGTTATTCCTGGTTATAAAGTTATATTATGACCTTTGTTTCTTGATATTACATCTAAACTGTGGATGCTAGCTATTGATCCAGGGACTAGCATTGTAAACACAGGGGGATTCTACCTTACCTTATATTTTAACAAGGTTGGGTCAGTTCCTACTCTACAATTACTCATATAAATCGAACAACCTTTATTCTCAGACTTAAAAGAGTAACCGTCTCGCAATAAACAAGATCCAGATATAATGTTCCTACTTAACGCAGGAACCAAATAACAATTATTTAAATTTAAAACTAATCCCGATGGTAGATGCAGAGGGAGCGGACCGACGGCGATCACATCAACCTTGGAGCCATTTCCAACGCGCATCGTCACCTCGTCTCTCGCCAGTCTCCGTTTATTCCGCAACTCCTGTTTCGAGTTACAAATATGAGCAACCGAACCAGTATCAAATACCGAGGCACTACTACGATTACTAGTAAGATACACATCTATAACATGTATATCGAATATACCTTTCTTCTTGATGTTGCCGTTCTTCAGATCCGCCAGGTATTTGGGGCTTCGCTTCCAAAGGACCGGCACCCTTGCAGTAGAAACACTCAGTTTCAGGCTTAGGACCAGCCTTGGGCTTCTTAGCAGGTGTGGCATCTTTCTTGCCGTCCTTCTTGAAGTTGCCCTTGTTCTTAGGCTTGCCCTGTTTCTTGAAATTGGTGGTCTTATTGACCATCAACACTTGGTGCTCCTTCATGATCTCCACTTCAGCAGTTTTCAGCATGGACGATAGTTCAGGCAGCGTTTTGTTCATGCAGTGCATATTGTAGTTCATCACAAAGTTCTTGTAACTTGGTGGCAGTGATTGGAGGACACGGTGAATCCCCAATTCATTAGGAATCGGTATCCCCAACTCTCGGAGTTTGTTTGCGTGCCCAGACATAGTGAGCACGTGCTCGCTAACGGAGCTACCCTCTTCCATCTTGCAGGTAAACAACTTCGCGGAAGCTTCATAGCTTTCCATGGCCGCGCGAGTCTCAAAAATGAGTTTGAGCTCCTTAATGATCTCAAACGGGTCATGGTGCTCAAAACGCTTTTGAAGTTCCGATTCTAAACCGTACAGGATGGCACACTGAACTATGGAGTAGTGATGTTTCCGAGTGGCATAAACATTCTTTACGTCATCGGTGGCATCTTCTGCAGGTGGGTCACCTAGCGGTGCTTCGAGCACATAGGTCAACTGACTAGCCCTGAGGACGATCTTCAGTCCACGGAACCAGTCCGTGAAATTGCTTCCATTGTTCTTAAGCTTTTCTTTCTCTAGGAACACATTGAAATTGATGGAAACGTTCGCCATAATCTACAACAAATTTGCAAGTAGTTTAGACTAAGTTTATGATAAATAGTGTTCAAATTTAATTCTTAAATTAACTAGGTGAACTCCCACTCAAAACAACATCCCTCGAGTTGTTTTAGTGATTACACGAACCAAATCCACTACACCAAGTCCGATCATCACGTGAGATGATGTAGCTTCATCGGCGAACAATCTTCATGTTCATCATATCAATCATATGACTCATGCTCTACCTTTTGGTATTCCGTGTTCCGAGACCATGTCTGTACATGCTAGGCTCGTCAAGATTAACCTTAGTTTCCGCATGTGCAAATCTGGCTTGCACCCGTTGTATGCACACGTAGAGTCTATCACACCCGATCATCACGAGATGCTTCGAAACGACGAGTCTTAGCAACGGTGCCAACTAAGGACGAACACTTTATTACTTGATATTTAGTGAGAGGGATCATCTTATAATGCTACCATCGTGATCTAAGCAATACAAGATGCATAAAGGATTAACATCACAGGCAATTCATAATTAGTGTGATATGATATGGCCCTTTCTTCTTATGCCTTCGATCTCCATCTCCAAAGCACGGACATGATCTCCATCATCACCAGCATTGCGTCAAGGTCCGTGGCGCCGCTTCATGGTTGTTCATCTTCACTAGCAACTATTACAACTACTTGGAACAAAGCTATTACAAGATGAATCGACACGCTGGTCTTAACAGAATTAAAGACAACCATTAGGCTCCTGCCGGTTGCCATATTACAACAAGGATCATTGCATACATCAAATACAATCACAATCACATGTAGGCCATATCACATCACAAAACCCCTGCAAAAACAAGTTAGATGCCTCTAATTTTCTTTGCAAGTTTTACGTGGCTTGGGGCTTTCGACTAAGAACGCATCTTACCTACGAAACTGAACCACAACGTTGATACAAGTGCTATCAAGTGCAAAGTGTAGATTTGATCTATACTATGATGGGAGAGACAGACACCCGCAAAGCCACTTGGGCAAATCAAGTTGCACGTCAAGCGTGGAGCAAGTCTCATGTATGATGACATGTAATGTTAGCCCGAGCTGCTTCATCCCACCATACCGCAAGATGCAAAGTACACACATAGCAAAAGACGACACGAGCATCAACGCCCACAACCTCACTGTGTTCTACTCGTGCAACAGATCTACGCATAAACCTGGCTCTGATACCACTGATGGGTTCGTAGCATGGAAAACAAAAAAATTCTACTACAAGAACGAACAAAACCCAGATCTAATCTAGACAAAAGCCAAGATCTAATCTATTAGACATGAGCAACGAGATAGATCGGTACTAACCCTCGTAGAACCGAAAGCGTTACGAGATTAGATCTCGTGGATGATGTAGTCGATCACTTGCCGATCTCAAGATCGTGTGGACGATCCTTCCGGCGCCGCGTTCCGGCAGCCGGTCACACGTGCGGAGTCGAAGCAGACCTTCCTCTCCCTGTTCCAGCGAGCAGCGGAGGTAGTAGATCTTCTCCACGGAATCCCAGCAGCACGACGGCGTGGTGGTGGTGGTGGAGGTGAGAATTCTGCAGGGCTTCGCCTATGCCTGTGCAGAAGAAAAGTGGAGGAGAGAGGCGGCTGAGATTAGTTGTTATGAGAGGAGGATCAAGAGGGGGCGCCCCCTCCCTTCTATTTAAAGGAGGAAGGCGTGCCTAGGGAGGGGGAGTCCTAGTAGGATTCCCCTCTTCCTTGGGCCGGCGGGTTGGGGGGAGGAGTCCTCCTCCCCCACGAATCCATGTATTGCACACTTGGACTCCCTTGATCCCTTTCTTGGTTTTCAAGTAAACTCCAAGAAATCCTCTAGAACCTTCCAGAACATTCCGAAACCTTCTAGAATCTCCATACAAACACTCCGGAACATTTCCCAACTTAGAAAATGATCCCCAATATATGAATCTTATTCTCCGGACCATTCCGGATCTCCTCGTGATATCCCGGATCCATTCCGAGACTCCGAACAACATTCGGTCTCCAACGCAAATTCCATATCTATTTAAAACAACTTTGAACCTTAAGTGTGTCACCCTACGGTTCGTGAATATGCATACATGATGAAGACACCTCTCCGATCAATAACCATCAGCGGGATCTGGAGATCCATAACGTCTCCCACAGACTCAACGATTACTTCGTGATCGATAGAACCATTTAACATACGAAGCCAATTCCCTTTGTCACGCGATATTCTACTTATCCGAGGTTTGATCGTCAGTATCTTCAGACCTAGTTCTTCCTCGTTACTGATAAGTACTCTTTACTCGTTCCATGTTATGTCATCCCTTGTGACCCATTCACATGCTTGCAAGCTATCTAGATGACATTCCACCGAGAGGGCCCAGAGTATATCTATCCGTCATATGGATGGACAAATCCCAATCTTGGTCTATGCGCTTCAACACATACTTTCAAAATACCCAATGACACTTTTATAACCACCCAGTTACGAAGCGGTGTTTGATGTCATCAAAGTACCCATCCGGTGATGGTGATTAACATAACCTCATGGTCGAAGGATTAGGTTACTATGCATTTGAAAGCTTACAGCAATACGAACTTAATGACTTGATCTTATGCTACGCTTACTATGGGTGTGTGTCCATCACATCATTCTCCTAATGATATAATCTTGTTATTAATCACATCCAATGTCCATGATCAGGAAACCATGATCATCAATCAATCAACAAGCTAGTTCAACAAGAGGCTTACTAGGGACTCTTTTATGTTTACAAAACACACAAGTATTAGTGTTTCCTAATAATACAATTATAGCATGGGATGTAAACTTTCATCATAAACACAAAGATATAATAATAACCACTTTTATTATTGCCTCTTGGGCATATCTCCAACAATATAATCTTCTCGCTCCCAAGTAGCTTCTTCTTCATTATGGTTGCTCCACTAGATCTTGAGAAACTTGATACTATGTGTCCTGATGGTTTTGAAGGCTTCTTCCAAAATACGAATGGGTACTTCATGCTAGGTTAGATCCTTGTTGATATCTATGGCTCGGTGATTGATGTTCTTGAACACTTCGGTATGCTCCGGAACTTCTAAGCATTTGCGAAGTAACGAGATATAGAACAAATCATGTATATATGACATCTCCTCCGGCAGTTCCAGTTGATATGATACTTCTCCTCGGTGATTCAAAATCTTGAAGGGTCCAATATATCTGGGGGCTAACTTCCCTTTCAGTTGAAAATGTTGCATTCCTTTCAAGGGTGACACTTTGAGATACAATAAATCTCCGACATTGAAGGTCAGGTCTCTACGTATTTTGTCGGCATAACTCTTTTGTCTAGATTGAGCAGTCTTGAGGTGCTCACGGACTTTGGGAACCTTCTCTTCGGCTTCTCGTAGAATGTCGGGTCTGAAAATCTGACTCTCTCCTACTTGCGACCAATTCAGGGGGGTACGACACTTCCTTCCATAGAGAACTTCAAATGGGGCCATTTGCAAACTGGCTTGATAACTATTGTTGTATGAGAATTTTGCGAAAGGCAGACAATCTTCCCATTTTGATCCATATTCTAGCACACAAGCTCTCAACATATCTTCTAAGATTTGGTTGACTCTTTTAGTTTGTCCATCGGTTTGCGGATGGTAAGCTGTGCTGAAGTTCAGCTTGGTTCCTAATCCTTCTTGGAACTTCTGCCAAAATCTTGAGGTAAACTGGGTTCCTCGATCTGATACTATGGTCTTAGGGGTTCCATGCAAACTAACTATTCTAGCATTGTACAGCTCTACTAGCTTCGAACTCTGGTAGGTGGGCTTGATAGGTATAAAATGGGCTACCTTGGACAGTCTATCCACTGTGACCCAAATAGAGTCATTTCCCCTACTAGATGTAGGCAAACCGGTGATAAAGTCCATTTCGACAGAATCCCATTTCCATTCTGGAATCTGCAATGGTTGCAAAAGTCCTGCGGGTCGCTGATGTTCCGCTTTGACTCTCTGACAGATATCACACTTGGCTATGTAGCTTCCGATTTCTCTCTTCATCTTGTTCCACCAAAATTGCTCCTTCAAATCCTGATACATCTTCGTTCCTCCGGGGTGGATAGAATAAAATCATGAGCTTCCTGCATGATGACTTGTTTCAACTCGGAATCTGCTGGCACATAGATACGTCCTTTGCACCACAAAACTCCTTCTTCATCTTCGGTGAATCCGGGTACCTTCCTTGTACTGATACGATGCTTGATTCCGTCGATACTTGCATTTCCTTTTTGCGCCTCCTTGATCTGACTGATCAAAGTGGGTTGAAGTTCAATGCTAGCTAAAAATCCTTTGGTAACTAGCTTTGTTCGAAACTGCTCCAACTCTTCATGAAGACTTGGCTGGGCTTCTTTTATCATGGTGTTTAATCTACACGGCAGTCTAATAAGAGCATCCACTACCACATTAGCCTTGCCGGGGTGATAGTGAATGTCAAGGTCATAATCCTTGATTAACTCTATCCATCTCCTTTGCCTCATATTCAGCTCCTTCTGGGTGAAAATATACTTGAGACTCTTGTGATCCGAATAAATCTCACAACGGTTACCCATAAGGTAATGACGCCATGTCTTCAAAGCTAAGACTACGGCCGCTCGTTCTAAGTCATGGGTAGGATAGTTTTGCTCATGCTGCTTCAGTTGTCGGGACAGATAGGATATAAATTTGCCTTCTTGCATCAACACACATCCGAGACCAATTTTGGATGCATCACAATACACATAAAAAGGCTTCTTGATATCCGGCATAATCAAAATTGGGGCTGAATCAATCTCTTCTTGAGCTCTTGAAAACTTGCTTCACATTTGTTCGTCCATTCAAACTTCTTATCTTTCTTCAGCAATTGGGTCATTGGTCTTGCGATGCTTGAAAATCCTTCTACGAACTTGCGGTAATATCCCGCTAATCCGAGAAATGCATGGACTTGGGTTTGAGTGGTTGGGGCTTTCCATTCTTCAACATCTTTAATCTTGGTGGGATCGACAGCAACTCCTCCTGCTGACACGATATGTCCTAGGAATCCTACTTCCTTTACCCAGAACTCACATTTGCTAAACTTGGCATACAACTGATGTTCTCTAAGAGTTTCAAGGATGGTTCTCAGGTGTAGCTCATGGTCTTCTTCTGACTTGGAATAGATCAGAATATCGTCGATAAAAACAACGACAAACTTATCTAGGAAGTTCATAACAATCTTATTCATGAGATTCATGAAATAAGTGAGGGCATTGGTTAATCCAAAAGACATGACGTGTACTCATACAATCCAAATGTGGTGGTAAAGGCAGTCTTTGGAATATCCGTTGCACGAATCTTGAGTTGATGATAACTAGTTCTAAGATCAATCTTAGAAAACACTCTGGCACCAGTCAACTGGTCAAATAGATCCTCGATCTTCGGCAGTGGGTACTTGTTCTTGATGGTGACATCATTCAGCTTCCGATAATCCGTACACAAACAGTTACCTCCATCTTTCTTATCCACAAACAAAACATGTGATCTCCATGGTGACGCACTTGGTTGAATCAAACCTTTCTCTAGCATAGCATCAAGTTGCTTCTTCAGCTCCACTAATTCAAATGGGTTCATACTATAAGGTATTTGAGCTATGGGTCCAGTTTCAGGAACTAGTTCAATGATGAACTCGATATCCCGATCTGGGGGCATACTGGGCAATTCATCTGGGAACACGTCGGGGTATTCACAGACTACTCTGACTTGGTCTAGGGTTGGTTGGGATAGACTCTTGTTGCATTTGAATTGATGGGGCAATGTCTCAGATACATGCTCTCGATACTCCATTACTCGTCATGGTTATGGCTTTCTTGGCACAGTCGATTAATCCTTTATGTTTCGACATCCAATCCATTCCTAGTACTCCTTCCAAACCTTTGGTTCCAAGTACTATTAGATTAGCATAAAAATCTATTCCATGGATTCTGATAGGTACAACCTCGCAAATTTTTCTAGCTTTGGTGGTTGAACCAGGTATTTGAACTATCATAAGATGCTTCAATTTTGTTGGTTGAATCTTACTAGTGCATGCAAATTCTTCTGTAACAAACGAGTGTGATTCTCCAGAATCAAACAATACTCTTGCAAGTACCAAGTTAACAGAAAATATACCCAGCATGACATCTGGCACTTCCTGAGCTTCTTCAGCATTCATGTGGAACAGATGGCCGTTGCGGTTGAGCGAGTTCCCTAGGGAAAATCTCCTTCCAGGCTGAACACGGCGTTGCTGCTGAGCGGGCGCATTCACATTGGTGGTTGTTGCAAGCTTCTTGGGGCACTCGTTGGAGTAGTGACCCTTGACTCCGCATTCAAATCAAGTAATCTGGGACTTGTCTTTTCCTGCAATAGGCACAACATTGCTTCCAGTCCTTGGGGCAGTATTGTTGTTGTTGTTGGACTTGGGCGGTGCACGGTTGAAGTTATTGGAGTTGCCGGGGTTATTGTTGTGGTTTCCTCCAGACCTTGGGTTTCCTCCTCCACGGTTGGGATAGCTTGGACGGGACATAGGGGGTCTGTTGTTTCTTGGGGCATATCCTGCAGACGGGTTGGGGCGATACTTCTGGGTATGGTGGGATCCAGGCTGGCGCATCATCCTACGCTTGCGATTGTCATTGGCTTGGTTGATCTTCCCTTCCATCTGGATAGCAGAGTCCACTAAAGCTTCAATATCATCAAAGGGAATGTTGACTAGCACGGTTTGCATCTCATTATGCAGTCCGTTCAGGAATCTCTTTTTGTTCTTTGCTTCTATGTCAATCTCATCAGGGGCATATCTAGCTAAAGATAAGAATTTGTCATGGTATTTCACCAAAGTCATTCTTCCTTGTTTCAAATCTCTGAACTCATCCCTCATCCTCTTAATCAGACCCGAGGGCACATGAGTCCGGCTGAACTTGATTTTGAACTCATCCCAAGTCATCATCTGACCTCCGTTCATGGTACGGGTGCTATTCCACCAGGCTCTTTCATCACCTGCCAGATAATGGGTGGCAAACAATACTTTGTCATTGGCTTCAACTCCTGCGACCTCTAAGTTGTTTCCATGGTTTGCAGCCAGTCATCAGCATTTAAGGGCTCCTTAGACTTACTAAAGATAGGTGGGTTGGTATTCTGAAAGTTCTTGAGCTTGGATCCATGGTTATCCTGGTTTCCTTGGCCTTGATTATTCTGGGTCATCTGAGCTATTTTTTGAAGAGTGGCTAAGTTGGCTTGACGTTCGGCTCTACTAGCTTCACGGTCAGAAACTAACATTTGTAGAATCTGCAGCATTGGGTCCTGAGATTAACTGCTCCCTCCGGGATTTCCGCGAGTCATCTAAAGATTGAGGTAGATAATGAGATAAGAGGGAAATCTCTAAGGTTCATGGTTTTGTTTCAAAAGCTTTAAACTTTGAGTTTGGCTCAGGTTTTGCAAACTAACAACTTGATTTTCATTCATTCCTTCAAAGCAAACAATACAAACACACACCACAACACAAATAGAAAACAGATGGTTTTAAGAACCATTCTGTGAAACTACGATACAGTGAGACCAGGTACAACTCATTCCTACGGTAGTGCTCAAGTGCATCTAATCATCATCAATGAAGGCGGAATCATCATCATCAGTGTGGAACTCCATGCCATCGTCTTCCAGGTAGTCGTCATCATCACTGAGCTAAGAGTAGAGATCTCCACGGATATCTTCACCTTCCTCCTCCTTCGCTTCAAGATGGATCTCCTGTTCACGGATGGTCTTCTCGAGAGTGTCCAGCTTCTTGTAAAGACGATCGATGATGCGATCCTTTTTGTCATGCTGACGGCAAAGTGATTGGCGCTCCTTGGCGAGGATGGCGAGGGTCTAGTCCTTCTTGACTGCAATGGCATGGTTATGGTTGGCGTAGGCACGGGCGTTGTCCAACTCTTGCTGTTTATCATATAACATGAAGTCGAGATTATCCACTTCGTGCTTCATCTCCTGGTGTCCTGGCATCTCCAAGGGCATTCCCATAGAATCATGCCTTGCATACTGAGCAAAGCGAGTCCCGATGATCTGGTTGATGTTTTGGCCGCATAGACGGGCAAGAGCTTCTTGCATATCCCTGGCTAATCCATCTAGCCAGTTATTCTCCTGAACGGTGAATTGGATCTTCTCCGAAGTGGGTGCTTCCATCTTGCCTCTAAGATCTGCAACTATCAGCCATGATAGCTCTCCTCCTTGCTGATCATTGAGTTGTACCCCGAACAACTCCGGGTGCGGGCGCTCAAGATACTCTGCGAGTGCATCTAGATCCCTCTCAAAGATCAGGTGGCCTCCATTGCCCAGCTGGTAGAACTTGCTATACTTTACCTCCATCTATAATAATTTAGGGTGAGCAAGTTAGTGGGGTGATCAGATGTGTCAAATTTTATGTATGATTGCAAGAATTTTTTAGGAACATGAAGTTTTTTGAAAGAATATCAAGGATAAGAGTGGGAATAGGTTTTCATAAATACTCACTTCTTTTGTTTTGAAACTAAGTTTCTGGTTCAGACGTCCATTCTAACTAGGGTCTCCTATGGTCAAGATGGCTCTAATACCAACTTGTCAATACCCGGATTTTTAATCCCAGATGCCTGTTATGCCATACATCGCAATCCCAGGATTACCATTTTTGTGAGACATAACAGAATTGGTACCATAGTACATCATCCATTACAAACCATAATAAAGGTCTTACGAATAAAGGATCTGATGATCCAGTCTTAATACAATCCAAGAAGCGGAAAGTAAACGTAGTGAGGGCTCCATCTTCAGCGTCACAGGCAATGTTGACGATGGGAGATGATCCTAGTTGTCATAGACCTCCTGCTGTCCATCTTCCTGGTAGTCCTCCTCATAGTCTGGCCAAGTACTCACAAACTATCACTAACAAGTAAGGTAGATCTAGTAGGAATCTTAAGCTCTAAGTTTATTTGCAAAAAGCCAGGTTTATTTCATACTGAGTTCAAAAGTAAAGAAAACTAATTTAATTTTCTACATCACCTAAGTGGGAACCTAGTTTTCATATCCACAACCTTGCCGTGGTCAAGTCAAGGTCATAGTTCAATTCACAAGTCATTTTGAAAACATCTGACAATGGAACAGTATGGCCACTCCAACTGTCCATGACCATGGACGCGGATATTTGAATAGTTTGACACTCTACAGAGGTGGTACACTTTCACCACAAAATTCGATACATCCATCAGGGATAACCCTGAATCATCATACTTAGTATGCGGATAATCAATCCTAACCTTTCAATTACACACTCTAGTATAGGCACCTCCCCTATGAGCTTGGCCTCCCAGCCATGGCCATCTGCCATCCTGGGCACTGCATAGGTGGACATTCACACTCATGAGGTAGCCTCAACTCAACCTCTTTCCGCGAGGGAACTCATACTAAGGCATATAAACTTCCAGTTAAGCCCTACCTAATTCAGGTATTGTGGTTGTATGGTAAAATTGGAATGGTATCGCATCCGGACCCAACCATCAGTTTTTATAAAGGGCTAAGGCTCATGCCTCAACATTTTCATCATCAAATCCATTTGTGTTTCTCAACACATGTCAAAACATTTCAATAGAATAAATCATCATTCCAAGGTTTTCATAATCATTTTCTCCAAGTATTACCATCTAAGTGATTAGTAGTAGTTTAACACTAGCAACTAGCAATGAGGGTGTTACTATTAAGGGGTGCTAATCAAATGTAACTATCCAAATCTAGTTTTGTGCTTTTGATGGCATCTAAGTATAACTACTTAGGCCTAGTTTTATACTCTTTATGGTATCTATCCTATTTTTCCAATACTCACAATTTACTAACTAAAGGCAAAGAACTTTGGTAAAAGTAAAAGAATAAAGCTTGCAAGTAAAACTTGGGATTGGTATAATCAAAGTTGTATAACCAAAGCATGCCTAATGCATCTTGCATAGGTTATCAAGTTTGCAAGTGTTAGCTTGCATAGTTCTAGCTTGCAATAAGTGATGGCTTTCATAGTTAACTTGTAGTGTTAGGCTTGCATAGGTATGAAACTTGAAAGTGTTAGCTTGCCTTGAGTAGTGTAGTTGTTGAAGTTCTCTTCTTTTTCTTCTTGGTAGTACTCCTCCTCCTCGTATCCCGGGTCGGTACTATCGTCTATAAATGAATACGAGGTACACAATCACCAAACAATACTTAACTACTTCTATTTAGCACACAAAGTCTCACACTAGATGATCTAGCATCATCACAATCATCACATGAAATAAAGACCTAGTCTTATTTATCTTATTTTGGAAAAGTAATTTCTACTCATTGAAAATACTTAAGATTTAATATTCTCCAATTAAAATATGGGGTCATGTTGACACATGTCATCACCACATATTCTAATACTTGGGAATGTGATTTAAAGTGGTGGTCATATTTTATAAAGTTTAAGATTTCTATTTAATACAATTAAAGTGACTAGAAATGCCTATATAGCATTCTTTTAGTACTAGTCCAATATCACTGCATGTAAACCTAAATATTTTTACATATTTAGATAGATCTTGTCAAATGTGATTTTTGAGAGTTGGAATCAACTCAAAAGCATTTATGGTTGATTTTTGTAAAATGTTTGAAGTTGGAAAAGCCTCTGTCTTGTTATTTTTGGTATAGGTGATCTATAATTTCAAATGGTCTGAATCCAACGGTCTTGGATAGATATTTTGAATACCTTTCTAACAAAATTGGAATCATGCAATTTGGTTTAGTGAATCTCTTTGAATTGATTTTTGAATCTACTGACAGAATCTAGATTTAACTAAAATGGGAAAAATCTATTTGAATCGACAGGCTTTACGCGGGAAACTAACTGGGCCGGCCCAACTACAATGTGTTGGTGCGGCGGGCTGCTGACAGGATGGTACCACTGGTCAGTGGCTCATCTAAATCGAAACGGTATCTTTTAATCTGGGTCGTGCGATTAGACTATGATCTACGGCTGTGGTTCGTCGTCTCCGACGAATAGCTCCGGCGAGGAACAAACCCTAACGTGACGGCGATGGGGGCTCACCTGAGCTCCAACTAAGGCCAGCGATGGGGGCGAACGACCTTGTAGACAACGGCGGTTCGAATGGTTGTCGTGGCGGCTTCTAGAGTGGTTGCAATCAACGGGCTCCTTCCTCCACTGTAGCGGCGGACTCCGGCTAAATTCCGGCAGGCTGGTGCTCGCCTTGCTCCGGGGAGAGGTGTGGGAGGTTTCTGAGAGAGAGGGGAGTGGAATGGTGTGGTGAATTGGAGATGGGGTGGCCTCTATTTATACAACGGCGAGAGGGACAGAGCGGGATGGCTCGGGCTCATCGGCGACGTTGATACAAGGGGCTATAGGCATGGCTGAGGGTAGGGTTCGACACGGTGCTTCAGGGCGGTCGTCGTGCGCGTGATGGCGCGGCAAGGGGCAGTCGAGAACGGTCAGGAGCGGTCCATGGTCTGGGCAGAAACGGCGGTGTTCGAGATGGTGCATAGTGGCTACGGTCCACGCGGCGGCGAACAGGCATGTCTGGGGGATAGCTAGGGTCACAGTGAGTGCGGGCACGCGCGAAGAGGGAAAGGCGCGGCGTGTGTGCGCATACCGGCTGCGGCGCTCTGGTGCGCTCTCGGCATGGCAGACAGGGAGGTGGGAGCGGCGATCACGGCCGGTCCACGGCTTGCCTGCGGTCGAGGGGTGGACAGAGGGTGGTGGTGGTGTGGCGCCTGTCTCCTGGGCGTCATAGGAGAGGGCGGCATGATCTGTGGCGAGGGGTTCTTGGTTGACCGGCGCGGTGAGCTCGAGCGGCGTTGCACTGGCACAAACGGCAAAGGGGGGCTGTCCACTGTGCTGCTAGACACTTGGGGAGACAGGGGGAGAAATGGGGCACTAGTGGCGATAGATCACTGCTCAAAACAGTAGAAGTTAGGCAGTGGTTTTCTGGTGTCTGCAAGGTGCTCGACCAAATGGCCGCATGAGTTTAAGTTTTCAATTTTTAGATGAATTTTGGTGAGTGTGTTTGTCACATGCTTGAGTGTCTATGGTTGCTTGGGTTTGCCAAGGTGAATTGATTTGAGTGGTTTTTGCAAAATGGTGATCTATGCATATGAACTTGATTCAATTTTGAATTGTCCTTTAAATAGATTTGGAATTTGTTTCTGTTAATTTGTAAAGTGGGCTTGGGTTTACTTTTACTTGGTCTAGCCAGGGGTGAAAAGAATTGGAAAAGTTTATATTAGAAATCTTTTACTAGAAACACCCAAAGTGGTCTAGTGGTTAATTTTGGTCAAAATGACCATTTGATCATGTGATTCATATTTGAATTTATTTTCTTTGTATTTTGTTTGTAATTAGCCTAGATGATGTAGTATTCATCTATAAACCATTCCTTATCATTTGTAGCAATCAAACATGGCAATTGCACTCATTCATACACTAATGCAATTCACACATACACTCATTTTAGATTTAATAATAAAAGTTTTTGTTAACCCTAAACTTGGGTGATTAGAACTTGATAATCTTGATTAATATTTTTAGGGTGTTACAAGTTATTAGCAGGCCTTGGCTGGGCCTGGCTTCCACCACGGTTTCTGCGAACGTTAACGGGGGTAACCGGACGTTAACGGCGGTTGCCACGTGTCAGGTTGCGTGACGTCGGCAGTCATCGCGACTGGCAAATAGATCTATAACGAAACAAGTTTTCGTGGCCAAAGGGTGTGATCTACCACGGTCAGAAAAAACCGTGGTTGATTCATTTGTGACGGGGCTTTTACCATGAAGGGAATCCGTCGCGGAAGACTTTTTAGCCACGAAAAACGGGCCTTCAACCATGAAAATCGTCTGTTGTAAAAGCCAACTTTTCTTGTAGTGCCAGGTAGCAGTAATATTGGAATCATATAATCTACAATGCTCAGCCCAGCATATGGAAGCAAAATATGTGAATTCACAAGTAGCAGCATTAACACGATTATCCTTAGGATAGTTAAACATGCAAACTGTTGCTCTACTTCTAATTCCCAAGTAATATATGCATCAGGATTATGTATACCATCAGAAGACGTAATATTGAGTTTAAGCTTAGAGACATGAGAATCATCAGTTACCATAGTCCAACACGGTGGTCATGCATTATGGAAGTAGTGTCATGGGCGGCCAGGTCATGGTAGATGGTCATCCAGGATGGCCTCATTCTCCTCCTAGAACTCTTCTTCCCCGTTGTAATCATCATTGTGCTCATAGTAGTTCTCTTCAGTAGAGACCCCAGCACCCCAAGTTTAGCCTAGTTGTAATGGAACTCGTTGTGCTCGGTTGTGGAGCACAGGGTTAGGGGAACATCTGCCACCGGTGTAGGTGCAGGTGGAGGCACTGTGGCTATAAATCGGTGTAGGAGATTGTTCAACTTGTCATTAATGTGTGTGGTGAGAGTCGTCTCAAGGTCATCTATCTTCGCCATGGTGTTGATGAAGAGCGTATTAACATCCTACACTTTCTCAACCAGCATGCTGGTGAAGTGGGCATGCATCTCTGAGTTTGTCATCTTCTCTAGGTCGACCTCTGTTTGCTTGATTGATCCTGAAATGGTTAGTAAAGAAAAAGCAAAATATGTATACGCCTATCAACTACAATGGTGGGTGGAATATTGCGTAATATGTCAAGCAATATACAAAACTCTTACTCATTCTTACCAAGAAGTAGGGCATGATGACAAGCATCAACTCAGTCACTCCGAATATTAGTAGAGATTGCCTGGGAACATCACTCGACACAATGTAGAATTATGTGGAGCTGTAGGAGGCTTACAAAAGGATGAGAAATAAGCAAAACAGTGATACAACTTGAATAAATGCTCAACAACAGTACTCTGTTGGTCCTAGGCTAGACTGTACTTGATATACGAGTCTAGAACACCAATGTAGTCACGATGCAGCACAACAGCATATAGAAGCCTAAAGAGAGATAAAAATCAGGAAGGGGCTTGCCCCTAGCGGCCTATTCGTCTGCGGTACCAAAGTTCCCGGGCGAGTGCACCGTGGTACCTAAGTTGCCTGAAATTGTCGCGTTTCGAAATGTTAGGCCGCCAACTACCGAGAGGGGCCATTTCGATGCAAACTCATCTCACCCCTGCCAAATTCAAACATTCCGTGAAACTGCCCCGTGAAGTAGACGGTCGAGACCCTCATGTCGGTCATCTGTCTGTGACGTGAGCTCCAATGCGGCAACCTCTTAGGCAAATCAAGGAACTAAGTGGATTGGATGCGTTAACCGATTTCACAAATCCATTCCCACCTTTCCCCTAGCATCGACAGCGTCGGAATCCACCCTCCAGGCAGGACGATCCCTTCGGACATTTGACTTCTGGTGCCAAGTTGCTACGCCCAGTTGCTGCGTCCAGTCGCTAATCCCGAGCTCCAATGGTGCATGTCGTAGCTGCCGTTGCGAGGCTCTAGCCTGCCTCCGCCGCCGATGAGCCGAGCAGCTCGGAGGATGGCAGATCCTACTACCAAGGAAGAAGAAGTTCTGGTTACAAGCGGGTGAGCTACCCTTCTCTTTGCTATTCGCACTAATTATAACTGCTAGCTGGCTACTAAACCTAAAATTGTTTGTTACCCCAACCCTGATAAACATATTTTTTCCATAGTTTTCTGTCAAGTGGGATCTCCGCGGACCACCCTTACCTGGTTACGGTAGTCCTCTTCAGGTACGACTGTAAGGTCCCCAACCTTTAATAAGATTGAGTCCCCTGTGTTTACAATGCTAGTCCCTGGATCAATAGCTAGCATCCACAGTTTAGATGTAATATCAAGAAACAAAGGTCATAATACAACTTTATAACCAGGAATAAAATAATTTTATTACATCAAACATAGCTCATTGGCTATTTACATTACATTGCAGCGGAATAACTATAGTCATGGGTCCTTCATCTTCAAAGTGCCACAGGCAGACATGTTGGTTGTAGGCTTTGTAATCCTAATCAGTCAATCTTCACTAAAAACAATCAAACCTGCAACATAATAAGTTACAGCCACAAGGGTCAATACATTTGAATTGTATTGGCAAGTTTCACTTCTATGTGTAATATAGGTGGATCCTATCACTACATGCATATTTGGCTAAGTAGAGTTTAAGGCTCATTTGCATAAAGCAATATTTTATCCTATCTTTTCAAAAATGGTTTTTGGTCCTTTGTCAAATCTCCTTTCATAAATCTCTTGAACTCCTTGGTAAAAACCCAAGTGTTCAAGTCCTTGTCAAAAATCTCTTGAGTTCCTTGGTAACTCCAAGTGCATCAAGTTTTGTCAAAATCTCTTGAGCTTCTTGGTAACTCCAAGTGCATCAAGTTTTGTCAAAATCTCTTGAGCTTCTTGGTAACTCCAAGTGCATCAAGTTTTGTCAAAATCTCTTGAGCTTCTTGGTAACTCCAAGTGCATCAAGTTTTGTCAAAATCTCTTGAGCTTCTTGGTAATTCCAAGTGCATCAAGTTTTGTCAAAATCTCTTGAGCTTCTTGGTAATTCCAAGTGCATCAAGTTTTGTCAAAATCTCTTGAGCTTCTTGGTAATTCCATGTGCATCAAGTTTTCTCAAAATCTCTTGAGCTTCTTGGTAATTCCAAGTGCATCAAGTTTTGTCAAAATCTCTTGAGCTTCTTGGTAATTCCAAGTGCATCAAGTTTTGTCAAAATCTCTTGAGCTTCTTGGTAACTCCAAGTGCATCAAGTTTTAAAAGTTTTCTTTTAGAAATTAGAGTGTCGAGATCTTCCATAGCTTCAGGCCTTTAGTTGCTCAGTATTGTCCATAACCGGGGACACGGCTAAGTACTTAGATTTTATTATCTTTTGCAGAAGTTGTACACTTTACCCACATGTCACACTCTCATCTTGTTGCCACCAGTGGCCGCTGGATTAGTACTCACCAAGATGGAATACTGGCAGATTGAGAATATGACGAAGTCTTTCCAAAAGGTCCTCCCATACACCATTGCTAGCTTGTCTTTAGCCCCCATGAAGCATTCCAGATCCCCATGTCTGGTAACTAAAGACAATGTATGGGTCTTCCTAATGTAATTGACTAAGCCAGAGCCATAATAGCATGTGGTTGCACACGAAAGCCACAATTGGAGAAGCATGTTCAATCTCTAAGTTTCCTAGGTGGGTTTTCTTTTGGAGCACAACACAAAGAGATTGCCATAGAATGGTTCCTTTTGTTGCCACCTTCTCCAAAACTTAAAGTATCCTCCACCTAGGTGGTTCATTGAGTCCTTGTTTTATTATATAAAACACAAGTCCTTTTCTCAACTTTGTAAAATCTCAACATGTATCTCTTTTCAAAATATAGCATGGCTAAGCATGTACAACTACAAGGTTTTCACTAAGTAATGTAAGGGAATCCTATTAGGATTTAGCATAGCATAAGTATAAAATTGTTTTCATGCATGTTTTCAAAATCCACTAAGTATAATGAAAATAGTAGGACTTTTGTATGATAGTGTAACTTGCCTTTTTGGGTAGGGAATGATGGTTCACTCCTTGATCTTGATAGTCTCACACTTCTCTAAATTCACTACAAGTCAATCAAGCAAACACCAATCAACTAATATTCCATACCAAGAATCACTCAAACAAATTCACACACAAGACAATGGAAGCTAAGTCATGCATAAGCATGCAAAGGTTTGGTTCTATTGTAAGGATGGTCTTCACTAGGCTTCTAAACTTTGTAAGTTCCAAATTGGTCATTTACCAAAATGGCAAAGTCATTTGCAAAGAGGGTCTCTATTAGATTCCTAAACTTTGTAAGATCCAAAATGGTCGTTTACCAAAGTGGCAAAGTTAAAGTAATGCATGCAAGCATGCCAAGCCTTGTTTTGTTTGAGAAAAAGGGGTTCCTAATGGGTCATAGACATTTGGGCACACCTATTGGTCATTTTGTGAAGTGGCTAAGTTATTTGCAAAAGGTTTCACTATAAAACCATTTGCAAAACAAAGTGTCATTCTATGTGGTGTAGAAACATTTTTACTAAGGCTTTAGCCTATAGGGTTCACCAAATGAGTTGCTATTGCAAAACTTGGTGTTTGGGTCAGTAGGTTTGGTTCAAAACATTTTCTCAAAGTTTTCTTTACAAAAACATTTTTGTAAACAAAACAATAGTTAGTTTTGTTTGGCTAGAAATGGACTAAACTAATTAATCCATTCTAAACCTTTCCAAATTCATTTTCCAAAACTGGGGTTGGTTCCTAGGGTCAGTAAGGTCACAACAAACTAATTGGCAAAGGTTTTAACCTTAAAATCATTTTTAAATGATTTTTCTAATGTTAGCAAGCACACAAAAGAATCTGCAAAGTTAAACAAGCTATCAGGTACTATTTGCTAAACTAAGGGCAGGGTTGGCTAGGGCTTGTCTTGCTGATTCCAACGACATCAAATTTGTAAAATTTGGACGTGTGGATCAAAAGATACAAGGGGTTGAAGTTTGCAAAAGTTTCTGTTTTCAAATTCTGTTTTAAACCTAACAGGCGACACGCGGCGTGTTTTTACTGGTCGATACCGGTTCGGCCGGATCGGCTCTGTGGAACGTTGGATCTATTTAGATCGAGTGGTCCAGAGGTCATACCTCTTCGCGACTAAGTGAACTAATCGTGAGCGCTGGATATAGATCGAACGGCTGCTAACAATCAAACCAATAACTGGCGGCGCTGCGGTGGCTAACGGCGGCGGAGCGGTCGGTCGACGACGGAGGCGACGCTACAGGGGGTGAGGGAGAAGGAGGGGTTGCTCACCGGGCTCAGGAGGTTGCGGTGAAGCTCGACGTGCTGATGGCTCGACGACGAGCGCTCTGGTTCAGTCGCGATTCCTCGCCGGAGTAGAGGACGGCGACGGACGCGTCAGGTGGTCGTTGTGGACGGCGCTGTGGGCTTTGCCGGAGTCGAGGCCGACGGTGGCGCGTTTGAGCTCGTCCTTGCCGACGATCTGTGGCGCCCGCGGTCGAATGGGAGGCACGGACAGAAGCGCCAGGGAGTGTGGAGTATGTGTGCGTGGTCGAGAGGTCAAGGGGAGGAAGGATATGGCCGGAATTGAGGAGGGGGCTCGTCGGAGCAGAGAGTGTTCGGGAAGGAATTGGGGCGGCCTAGGGGCTGCTCGGGGGAGGAGACAGAGGGGAACGAGAGAGGAGGGAGAGGCGATTTAACGAGCCTGGTCAGGGGGCTAATTCATCACGTGTTTAAGGCTAACGCCGAGTTATTCTCGCAACGCCAAGGTGGGCTCAGTGGCTTGGTGAGGAGGAAGAACAGTGAAGTGGGGCCGTCTTGTCAGTGTTAGAGGAGGAAAGGAGTTGGGTCCACGGTTGGCTGGCTCATGGGTCATTTAAGGTGAAAACGATTCGCCGAGGGAGAGAAAGCTGAATTCTTCTTGGGCCTAGTGGGTGGCTGGGCTGGGTCCAATGCACTATTTTTTTCTGTCTGTTTTCTTTTTCTTTTTCTAATTCTTTTCTGTTTTGAATTTCAATCAATTTTTCAAACATTCAAACAAATTCAAACAATTCAAACAATCACTCATCTTTGTATTTTGAATTTTGGTTCTGTTTAGCAACATAATCCAAATCTCAAAATACAAATAATAATTTTATTCTTTTTAGGATCCATTTAATAATTAAATAAGATGGATCTTTAGTTATTTAATAGGGTTTTGATTTATTTAATAAAATTTCCATTTGAAATCCAATTATTTTCAAAACCAAACCAGAAGGTTTTATTTGAAAAATAAAAGAATACTTGGAAACTTATTTAAATAAATAAATAAGTTTTGGTGTTTAATTAAAATGGGAAAGCCTTTACTTAAATAAAATTGGATATTTAAATCCTTATTGTTTTATTTAAATAATCCTTTACTCATTTTAATCAAAGCAAAACCTTTTAATAAAAGATTTCAAAGTAGTAATAAAATACTTGGTGTTCATTTAAAATGGAAAAAGCCTTTACTTAAATAAAATTGGATATTTAAATCCTTATTATTTTATCTAAATAAACCTTTACTCATTTTATCAAAACAAAATATTTTATTACAAAAGCTTGGCCAAAATTAATTTGGCTCACCTTTTCATTTGAAACCAAAGTCTTTTATTAAAAGATCTAAAACAGTGTTTCCAAAACAATTTATTTTCCTTTGATAAATGTTTTATCTTTATAAATCCCTTTAGGATTATTTGCTCACCAAATGGTATGGGCTTTTTGGGTAAGGGCTTTATTAGCTTTGGGAATTCAATTCCCTTATCTTTTTATATTCATAAGGTTTTATTTATGGTTCCAATTTGAGTGAAACCAACTTCTATGGTCTTTCTTGATCCTTTGTGAATATTTGTTGATCAAATTTGGTATGGATCAAACCCATAGATTTGGAGATACTTTGGAAAATGATTTCCTTCCATTAGGGCTTAGGGATTTGGATTTATTTTCCAAGTGTTCAAATTTCCAGATACATTCATTGAGGAATGCATTTCCTTTGGATTTTTGTTGAGTTCAAACTTTAGCCAAAGTTTGTTCAAGATGGGATTTTTAAGTTTCCTTTTAGAAACAAAAGTTTCTTTTCACCCTGATTTTCAACAAAAATTTATTTTGTTTATTTATTTTTCACATTACAAGATTTGGAAAATCTTGGGATGTGACAGGCTACCACCCTTAAAAGAAATCTCGTCCCGAGATTTGGGGAGGCTAGGGTTACAAGTTGGCTCAAACAGCTAGGGTACTACCACCCTTAAAATAAAGTCTCAAAGGGTTACATTGATGGTTCTCTTGACTATAGGTTCAACACTTGATATTCAGACAAGGAATCCTTATTTGACTAACTGAGTTATCTAATCCACTTCTTCTATCTCTTCAACGTTTCCATCCATGTCAATGTGGTTCACATGTCCTTTCTGGGTCACATTGGAGTCATTTCCATTGGCTCTTCTAGCAGCCTTTTTCTTTTTCTTCTCAGGACAGTTTGATGCATAGTGTCCAAGTTCCTTGCAGGTATAGCACTGCAACTGGCTAATGTCTTTCTTCCTGAATTTGTCTTGTTGATTCTGACCAAGGTTATCTCCATTGTCAATATCATCTCCATTATTATCACTTCCATTGTTGTTGTGGTGATACTGATGTGATTCAGAATCTTCATCGATCCTTTTGAATGAATGCTTCTTCTTTGATGATCCTGAATAGTTCTTGAGTTTACGCTTCCTCTTTCTGTTCTCAACTTGATTCATCTTGTTTTCCAAAATGATGGCTTTGTCACAGAGTGATTGATAAGTTGGGACATAGGCAACAACTAGCTGTAGGTTCAACTCATCATTAAGTCCTTCAAGAAATTTTTCTTTTCTCTTAGCATGTATCAACTTCATCGGTGCATAGCGTGCGGTGTTGAATTCTTCAATATACTCAGCCACCTGAGGTGATGTTGTTTCAGATTGTGAAACTCCTTTTTCTTCAAGTACATTACTCCAGGTGAGATGTGAGTGGTTCTGAATCCATCCTCAAAAATAGCCCAAGTTACATCTTCAAGGGGAGTGGTGATTTGAAAGTTATCCCACCATGTTGCTGCTGGTCCTTCAAGTAAAAATGCTGCAAACCTAACTTTTTCTCCATCGGTGCAGCCAATAGTCACTAAGTCTTTGTTCACTGAACGTAACCAATCATCAGCTTCCATTGGATCAGTTGTTCCAGAGAACCTTGCAGGCCTAAGTTTCAGAAATTTGGTGAGCATGTCTAGGGCTGGAGGATTATTCTGATTGTTGTTGTTGTTGTTATTCAAATTCTGTATGAATGTGGTCATCTGCTGCATCAAGCGTATACAGCTGCCATCATCTCATCTGTTGCATCTCAGGGGTGATGTTGTTGTTTTGGTTGGGGTTGGCACGACGGGGAGGCATCTGTTGGTTTGATAGGGATAAGTATTTGTGGATAGGTTTTTAAGAAGTCCTAACACACAACTCAAAACAATCAAGTTCAATCAAACCATCAAACATTCAAACAAGCAACCAATCACTTAACAACTTATGAGCTTAACTCATGAGTTGAAGTAAACAACAAGTTTCAAGCATATTTTTAGGCAACCAAAAATATTTTTGTTACACCACATAAGTTGGTGGGTTTGACTTAAACTAAATATGGTGGTCCATCTATATGGTTCATTTGGAATCTTTCCATCCTTCTTGGTTGATTCTTCTTGAATGAGATCATGGTTCCCTTGGGAAAATTCTTGTGTCTTGGTCACAAATACTTCAAAGATGTTGATGGCTCCTTCTAAGTTGTTTTCCTTAGTCTTCAAGTCTTTGAGCATGATTTCTTTGTCTCACTTGTAGTCCTTGGTAACATCTAAGTTGGGAGTCCTTGTTGAGAATAAGGTTGAAATCACTTGAAGATGTTGAAGTCATTAGAGTTGATGAAGTCCCTTGCACATGATGAAGTCTTTGGTCATGGGGTAGGCTTTCCATCAAGTTGAAATAGAAGAGACGTAGAGTTGAAACCAAAATGATTGAGGAAAGAGTTTACAAGATTGTTTGTAAATAGTTTTTGAAATAAATTGCATCTCCTATTTTTATAAGGGTTTTTGTCCAATCCTAGGGTTACAAATCCTACAGGCAAAACCTGGCTCTGATACCATCTGTAAGGTCCCCAACCTTTAATAAGATTGAGTCCCCTGTGTTTACAATGCTAGTCCCTGGATCAATAGCTAGCATCCACAGTTTAGATGTAATATCAAGAAACAAAGGTCATAATACAACTTTATAACCAGGAATAAAATAATTTTATTACATCAAACATAGCTCATTGGCTATTTACATTACATTGCAGCGGAATAACTATAGTCATGGGTCCTTCATCTTCAAAGTGCCACAGGCAGACATGTTGGTTGTAGGCTTTGTAATCCTAATCAGTCAATCTTCACTAAAAACAATCAAACCTGCAACATAATAAGTTACAGCCACAAGGGTCAATACATTTGAATTGTATTGGCAAGTTTCACTTCTATGTGTAATATAGGTGGATCCTATCACTACATGCATATTTGGCTAAGTAGAGTTTAAGGCTCATTTGCATAAAGCAATATTTTATCCTATCTTTTCAAAAATGGTTTTTGGTCCTTTGTCAAATCTCCTTTCATAAATCTCTTGAACTCCTTGGTAAAAACCCAAGTGTTCAAGTCCTTGTCAAAAATCTCTTGAGTTCCTTGGTAACTCCAAGTGCATCAAGTTTTGTCAAAATCTCTTGAGCTTCTTGGTAACTCCAAGTGCATCAAGTTTTGTCAAAATCTCTTGAGCTTCTTGGTAACTCCAAGTGCATCAAGTTTTGTCAAAATCTCTTGAGCTTCTTGGTAACTCCAAGTGCATCAAGTTTTGTCAAAATCTCTTGAGCTTCTTGGTAATTCCAAGTGCATCAAGTTTTGTCAAAATCTCTTGAGCTTCTTGGTAATTCCAAGTGCATCAAGTTTTGTCAAAATCTCTTGAGCTTCTTGGTAATTCCAAGTGCATCAAGTTTTGTCAAAATCTCTTGAGCTTCTTGGTAATTCCAAGTGCATCAAGTTTTGTCAAAATCTCTTGAGCTTCTTGGTAATTCCAAGTGCATCAAGTTTTGTCAAAATCTCTTGAGCTTCTTGGTAACTCCAAGTGCATCAAGTTTTAAAAGTTTTCTTTTAGAAATTAGAGTGTCGAGATCTTCCATAGCTTCAGGCCTTTAGTTGCTCAAGATTGTCCATAACCGGGACACGGCTAAGTACTTAGATTTTATTATCTTCTGCAGAAGTTGTACACTTTACCCACATGTCACACTCTCATCTTGTTGCCACCGGTGGCTGGATTAGTACTCACCAAGATGGAATCTTGGCTTAGATTGAGAATATGACTAAGTCTTTCAAAAGGTCCTCCCATACACCATTGCTAGCTTGTCTTTAGCCCCATGAAGCATTCAGATCCCCATGTCTGGTAACTAAAGACAATGTATGGGTCTTCCTAATGTAATTGACTAAGCCAGAGCCATAATAGCATGTGGTTACACACGAAAGCCACAATTGGAGAAGCATGTTCAATCTCTAAGTTTCCTAGGTGGGTTTTCTTTTGGAGCACAACACAAAGAGATTGCCATAGAATGGTTCCTTTTGTTGCCACCTTCTCCAAAACTTAAAGTATCCTCCACCTAGGTGGTTCATTGAGTCCTTGTTTTATTATATAAAACACAAGTCCTTTTCTCAACTTTGTAAAATCTCAACATGTATCTCTTTTCAAAATATAGCATGGCTAAGCATGTACAACTACAAGGTTTTCACTAAGTAATGTAAGGGAATCCTATTAGGATTTAGCATAGCATAAGTATAAAATTGTTTTCATGCATGTTTTCAAAATCCACTAAGTATAATGAAAATAGTAGGACTTTTGTATGATAGTGTAACTTGCCTTTTTGGGTAGGGAATGATGGTTCACTCCTTGATCTTGCTAGTCTCACACTTCTCTAAATTCACTACAAGTCAATCAAGCAAACACCAATCAACTAATATTCCATACCAAGAATCACTCAAACAAATTCACACACAAGACAATGGAAGCTAAGTCATGCATAAGCATGCAAAGGTTTGGTTCTATTGTAAGGATGGTCTTCACTAGGCTTCTAAACTTTGTAAGTTCCAAATTGGTCATTTACCAAAATGGCAAAGTCATTTGCAAAGAGGGTCTCTATTAGATTCCTAAACTTTGTAAGATCCAAAATGGTCGTTTACCAAAGTGGCAAAGTTAAAGTAATGCATGCAAGCATGCCAAGCCTTGTTTTGTTTGAGAAAAAGGGGTTCCTAATGGGTCATAGACATTTGGGCACACCTATTGGTCATTTTGTGAAGTGGCTAAGTTATTTGCAAAAGGTTTCACTATAAAACCATTTGCAAAACAAAGTGTCATTCTATGTGGTGTAGAAACATTTTTACTAAGGCTTTAGCCTATAGGGTTCACCAAATGAGTTGCTATTGCAAAACTTGGTGTTTGGGTCAGTAGGTTTGGTTTAAAACATTTTCTCAAAGTTTTCTTTACAAAAACATTTTTGTAAACAAAACAATAGTTAGTTTTGTTTGGCTAGAAATGGACTAAACTAATTAATCCATTCTAAACCTTTCCAAATTCATTTTCCAAAACAGGGGTTGGTTCCTAGGGTCAGTAAGGTCACAACAAACTAATTGGCAAAGGTTTTAACCTTAAAATCATTTTTAAATGATTTTTCTAATGTTAGCAAGCACACAAAAGAATCTGCAAAGTTAAACAAGCTATCAGGTACTATTTGCTAAACTAAGGGCAGGGTTGGCTAGGGCTTGTCTTGCTGATTCCAACGACATCAAATTTGTAAAATTTGGACGTGTGGATCAAAAGATACAAGGGTTTGAAGTTTGCAAAAGTTTCTGTTTTCAAATTCTGTTTTAAACCTAACAGGCGACACGCGGCGTGTTTTTACTGGTCGATACCGGTTCGGTCGGATCGGCTCTGTGGAACGTTGGATCTATTTAGATCGAGCGGTCCAGAGGTCATACCTCTTCGCGACTAAGTGAACTAATCGTGAGCGCTGGATATAGATCGAACGGCTGCTAACAATCAAACCAACAACTGGCGGCGCTGCGGTGGCTAACGGCGGCGGAGCGGTCGGTCGACGACGGAGGCGACGCTACAGGGGGTGAGGGAGAAGGATGGGTTGCTCACCGGGCTCAGGAGGTTGCGGTGAAGCTCGACGTGCTGATGGCTCGACGACGGGCGCTCTGGTTCAGTCGCGATTCCTCGCCGGAGTAGAGGACGGCGACGGACGCGTCAGGTGGTCGTTAGGGCCAGCTGGCTTCACGAGTCGAGGCCGACGGTGGCGCGTTTGAGCTCATCCTTGCCGATGATCTGGGGCGCCCGCGGTCGAATGGGAGGCACGGACAGAAGCGCCAGGGAGTGTGGAGTATGTGTGCGTGGTCGAGAGGTCAAGGGGAGGAAGGATATGGCCGGAATTGAGGAGGGGGCTCGTCGGAGCAGAGAGTGTTCGGGAAGGAATTGGGGCGGCCTAGGGGCTGCTCGGGGGAGGAGACAGAGGGGAACGAGAGAGGAGGGAGAGGCGATTTAACGAGCCTGGTCAGGGGGCTAATTCATCACGTGTTTAAGGCGAATTACGCCGGAGTTATTCTGCCTGCAACGGCCGGCGAAGGGTGGGCTCGGTCAGTGGCGGGTGAGGAGGAAGAACAGTGAAGTGGGGCCGTCTTGTCAGTGTTAGAGGAGGAAAGGGAGTTGGGTCCACCGGTCATTGGCTCTGTGGGTCATTTAACAGGTGAAAAACGATTCGCCGAGGGAGAGAAGAACTGGGCTGCTGCTGGGCCTAGTGGGCTGGCCGGCTGGGCTGGGTCCAATGCACTATTTTTTTCTGTCTGTTTTCTTTTTCTTTTTCTAATTCTTTTCTGTTTTGAATTTCAATCAATTTTTCAAACATTCAAACAAATTCAAACAATTCAAACAATCACTCATCTTTGTATTTTGAATTTTGGTTCTGTTTAGCAACATAATCCAAATCTCAAAATACAAATAATAATTTTATTCTTTTTAGGATCCATTTAATAATTAAATAAGATGGATCTTTAGTTATTTAATAGGGTTTTGATTTATTTAATAAAATTTCCATTTGAAATCCAATTATTTTCAAAACCAAACCAGAAGGTTTTATTTGAAAAATAAAAGAATACTTGGAAACTTATTTAAATAAATAAATAAGTTTTGGTGTTTAATTAAAATGGGAAAGCCTTTACTTAAATAAAATTGGATATTTAAATCCTTATTGTTTTATTTAAATAATCCTTTACTCATTTTAATCAAAGCAAAACCTTTTAATAAAAGATTTCAAAGTAGTAATAAAATACTTGGTGTTCATTTAAAATGGAAAAAGCCTTTACTTAAATAAAATTGGATATTTAAATCCTTATTATTTTATCTAAATAAATCTTTACTCATTTTATCAAAACAAAATATTTTATTACAAAAGCTTGGCCAAAATTAATTTGGCTCACCTTTTCATTTGAAACCAAAGTCTTTTATTAAAAGATCTAAAACAGTGTTTCCAAAACAATTTATTTTCCTTTGATAAATGTTTTATCTTTATAAATCCCTTTAGGATTATTTGCTCACCAAATGGTATGGGCTTTTTGGGTAAGGGCTTTATTAGCTTTGGGAATTCAATTCCCTTATCTTTTTATATTCATAAGGTTTTATTTATGGTTCCAATTTGAGTGAAACCAACTTCTATGGTCTTTCTTGATCCTTTGTGAATATTTGTTGATCAAATTTGGTATGGATCAAACCCATAGATTTGGAGATACTTTGGAAAATGATTTCCTTCCATTAGGGCTTAGGGATTTGGATTTATTTTCCAAGTGTTCAAATTTCCAGATACATTCATTGAGGAATGCATTTCCTTTGGATTTTTGTTGAGTTCAAACTTTAGCCAAAGTTTGTTCAAGATGGGATTTTTAAGTTTCCTTTTAGAAACAAAAGTTTCTTTTCACCCTGATTTTCAACAAAAATTTATTTTGTTTATTTATTTTTCACATTACAAGATTTGGAAAATCTTGGGATGTGACAACGACTCTAAGGGAAAGTGGTATGGACACCATTGTATCACGATGGAAGAAGAGCCTGCGAAGATCTGCACTATATCTGGTATGGTTGCTGCTCTGCATTATCATGATGAATTGTGGCCAAAGCAGACTGCAAAGTTTAGCTTCATGGATGAACCTAGCATCATGGTTCCTCTAACGTGTGACAGTCAGCTAATTGGGTTGATGAAAAGGTATGCTTCAGATTGCATGTTTGAGCTGAATTGTGATGTACTGGATGTGGAAGTCACTGAATCGGGAGTCGCCTTCTATTCTTAGACGGGTCGTCGAACCCAATTAGCTCTGGTAAGCAAAAGTCTCTTGGGGTTCGCATGTTTGTGATGAATTGTAATTTTGTTTCATTTACTCGTAGATATTAGGCGGTTATGCACAGATCATGATTCTTTGTGAGAAGTGCCATAAGGTTAGAAACATGACTATCGAATTGATCATTTTGCTTTGAAGAAGGTAAAACGAGTGGAAAGATGATGATGGACATGATTCTGGTGCTGATTGTCCTAGCGATGCAGAGTACGTGAAGCTAAGAAAATTGGCACCGAGGAAGAGGAAGAAGGCAGGAAATGAAGAAGCCAGTGGACGTGAAGGCTTGGCACCCAGGCTGCGGAAGAAGGCTACTGGCAATGAAGATGCATAGTAATGTGTTGAACTTGAACCTATATATGTAATTCGGTTGAATTCTGGAGCTCTGTGTGTGGCACTTTGCTGGGCGAAACAATCTACCCACGTTCTCTGAGTAAAATGTACCGCGACTTAGGGTTTGGAAATGCCCGAGTCGGTAGTTGAATCCGAAATTGTGATTGTGCCACTGCAATCTGAAAACACATAGCACCGGTTCCACGATTGCTGAGGGGCAGGAGGTCTCCAAATTCGATGGAATGTAAGTGGCACAGAAATAAATTATTTAAGTTGCCACACTCCACGAAGCAGCAACTTATTTCAGATGATGCACAACGACGTGGCAACATAAACAGCAATGGCAACCAATAATTCCCAAATGATTGAGCCCGTCTATCTCACCGCCTCCCTACTCCTGCATCCCCTGTGTCTGGCGAAGCTCCCGGATCTCCATTAACCGGGTGTACGTGTTTCCACTTTATAAATTGTGGATGTGCCATTTGCATGCGGCACAATCCACATAGATTACGTTTAAACAAACCACCAATGTCAGAATACCACCATGATCAGACAAAAGGAAGTAATGTAGGGTTAAGACAGACTAACGGGAGACCAATTTTTTTCCTCCCAGGACTCCAGGACCACTAGTTCAGACCGCTAGGTCAACAAGTACTACTATTACAACTTAAAAAGGCACGGAGCTCAAGCTAAATAGAACTAGTTATCACACATCCCCTTGATCTTCCTAATCTTAGCCCGATGCGCATCTTCCTGTGAGAGCAAGGATCGATTCGTCTGCTCCTTCCTTTTAGCATCTTCCTTGCACAACTTCAATTGTTTCTCTGTATTTTTTCTCATGCACTTGTCAATACTCGTAGTTGTGAACTGTAGGACTTTGGCCTGGTGAAGATCATTCCTTGCTTGAGTCAGTTCTTGCTCTTCTTTAGCCTTCAGGGCCAATGCCACGTCCCTCTCCTTCTCGACTTTGCTAACCTTGTCTTGCACCCTCCCGAGATCTTGGTTAAGCTTGGTTGTGTCAACTGGGTCCCATAGCTTCATCTCAACACTGTCAAGAAGTGAGCTGACTACGAATTCTTTCAACTCAACAGTCATATCCCATAGTTTGTCCAGTGTTTTCTGCATCGATTTGGGCCACTCTAGATCTACCCATTTGACAACACCGCAACTTCTGCCTTGCATCATAGCACGATGTCCTTGACACCGTAGAAACCTCCTGCCTGCGTTTCGTCCTTCGAATGCTACAAATTTAGTGGGCACATATCCATGTTTACATAGCAGAGGCCTGTCTTCATCCGCTAAACCATAATAGTTGGAGTCATACAGCGTCTGGTTGGCCTAACACATCATACATGCATGAGTAAACAGAGTAGATCTAGCTCAAAATAGATAACTGGCCATAGATGATAGAGATAGAGATGAGACTACTCACATCTAAATCACCGTACGTGTCGTCACGACGCGTTTCCTCAAAGTCTCCCCTTGAACCCATGGCGAGAGAGAGAGAGGGAGAGGGGGTGGCTGCCGAAGAGATAGCTGGATGCGTTGTCGGCTTGCGGCTACGGCAGGATGGGAGTTAAGTGGGGAAAGTGGCTTCAAGGAGAAGGAAGAGAAGTACGGGGAGGAAGAGAAGTAATGGGGACGTGACACTAGAATATGGCCCACTGAACTCATGAGTCGTGACACTCACAACAGGGGAGTGCCCGGTGTTGCCAGTTTGTCCAGAGTAAGCGTGGCCAATCATGCCACAGAATAGCCTACTCGCGGATCGCTCTCATGAAGACCATCCCAATCATACAAGCTCCCCGATCGAACGGTATGTAACAATCGTCAAGGTAGACACAGTGTATGTGCGTGCCTTCTTCTAGATCAGTCTAACGGCCACCCATTGGGGGGCTAAGGTTAGGGATCTCCTAAGGTTAGGATCCATATGTGGTTTATGAGAAGAACACACATGCAATGACACTGGTGATATGTTGTTTGTGAAAAGAACACACATGCAATGACTCTAACTGTGGTTAATGAAAAGAGCAGACATGCAATGACACTGGTGGATCCATGTGTGGTTTGTGAGAAGAACACACATCCAATGACACTGGGTGTGGTTCATGAAAAGAACAAACATGCAATGATACTGGTGGATCCATGTGTGGTTTGTGAGAAGAACACACATGCAATGACACTGGGTGTGGTACATGAAAAGAACACACATCCAATGACACTGGTGGATCCATATGTGGTTTGTGAGAAGAACAGACATGCAATGACTCTACATGTGGTTCATGAGAAGAACAGACATGCAATGACACTGGTGTATCCTTATGTGCTTTGTGAGAAGAACAGGCATGCAATGACACTGGGTGTGGTTCATGAAAAGAACACACATTCAGTGACACTGGTGTATCCTTATGTGGTTTGTGAGAAGAACGGACATGCAATGACATTGGGTGGATCCATGTGTGGTTCATGAAAAGAACACACATGCAATGACACGGGTGGATCCATGTGTGGTTTGTGAGAAGAACACACATCCAATAATACTGGGTGTGGTTCATGAAAAGAACACACATCCAATGACACTGGTGGATCCTTATATGGTTTGTGAGAAGAACAAACATGCAATGACTCTAGCTATGGTTTGTGAAAACAACACACATGCAATGACACTAGTGGATCCATATGTGGTTTGTGAGAAGAACAGACATGCAATGACTCTAGCTGTGGTTCATGAAAAGAACACACATGCAATGACATTGTTGTATCCTTATGTGGTTTGTGAGAAGAACATACATGCGATGACTCTAGCTGTGGTTCATGAAAAGAACACACATGCAATGACACTGGTGGATCCATGTGTGGTTTATGAAAGGAATAGACATGCAATGACACTAGGTGTGGTTGATGAAAACAACAGACATGCAATGACACTGGTGGATCCTGATGTGATTTGTGAGAAGAACAGACATGCAATGACAATGGTTGTGGTTCCTGAAAAGAACAGACATGCAATGACAATGGTGGATCCATGTGTGGTTTGTGAGAAGAACAGACATGCAATGGCACTGGGTGTGGTTCATGAAAAGAATAGACATGCAATGACACTGGTGGATCCATATGTGGTTTGTGTAAAGAACAGACATGCAATCACACTAGGTGGATCCATGTGTGCTTCATGAAAAGAAAAGACATGCAATGATACTGGCGGATCCATGAGTGGTTTGTGAGAAGAACACACATCCAATGACACTAGGTGTGGTTCATGAAAAGAACACACATCCAATGACACTGGTGGATCCTTATGTGGTTTTTGAGAAGAACAGACATGCAATGACTCTAGATGTGGTTCATGAGAAGAACAGACATGCAATGACACTGGTGTATCCTTATGTGGTTTGTGAGAAGAACAGACATGTAGTGACACTGGGTGGTTCATGAAAAGAACACAGATGCAATGACACTGGTGTATCCTTATGTGGTTCATGAAAAGAACACACATGCAGTGACTCTAGTTGTGGTTCCTGAAAAGAAGACACATGCAATGACACTGGTGGATCCATGTGTGGTTTATGAAAGTAACATCATGCAATGACACTAGCTGGATCCATGTGTGGTTCATGAAAAGAACAGGCATTCAATGATACTGGTGGATCCTGTGTGGTTTGTGAGAAAAACACACATGCAATGACACTAGGTGTGGTTCATGAAAAGAACACACATCCAATGACACTGGTGGATCCTTATGTGGTTTGTGAGAAGAACAGACATGCAATGACTCTAGATGTGGTTCATGGGAAGAACAGACATGCAATGACACTAGTGTATCCTTATGTGGTTTGCGAGAAGAACAGACATGCAATGACACTGGGTGTGGTTCATGAAAAGAACACACATTCAGTGACACTGGTGTATCCTTATGTGGTTTGTGAGAAGAACGGACATGCAATGACATTGGGTGGATCCATGTGTGGTTCATGAAAAGAACACACATGCAATGACAAGGGTGGATCCATGTGTGGTTTGTGAGAAGAACACACATCCAATAATACTGGGTGTGGTTCATGAAAAGAACACACATCCAATGACACTGGTGGATCCTTATATGGTTTGTGAGAAGAACAAACATGCAATGACTCTAGCTGTGGTTCATGAGAAGAACACACATGCAATGACTCTAGCTATGGTTTGTGAAAACAACACACATGCAATGACACTAGTGGATCCATATGTGGTTTGTGAGAAGAATAGACATGCAATGACTCTAGCTGTGGTTCATGAAAAGAACACACATGCAATGACATTGTTGTATCCTTATGTGGTTTGTGAGAAGAACATACATGCGATGACTCTAGCTGTGGTTCATGAAAAGAACACACATGCAATGACACTGGTGGATCCATGTGTGGTTTATGAAAGGAATAGACATGCAATGACACTAGGTGTGGTTGATGAAAAGAACAGACATGCAATGACACTGGTGGATCCTGATGTGATTTGTGAGAAGAACAGACATGCAATGACAATGGTTGTGGTTCCTGAAAAGAACAGACATGCAATGACAATGGTGGATCCATGTGTGGTTTGTGAGAAGAACAGACATGCAATGGCACTGGGTGTGGTTCATGAAAAGAACAGACATGCAATGACACTAGTGGATCCATATGTGGTTTGTGTAAAGAACAGACATGCAATCACACTGGGTGGATCCATGTGTGCTTCATGAAAAGAAAAGACATGCAATGATACTGGTGGATCCATGAGTGGTTTGTGAGAAGAACACACATCCAATGACACTAGGTGTGGTTCATGAAAAGAACACACATCCAATGACACTGGTGGATCCTTATGTGGTTTGTGAGAAGAACAGACATGCAATGACTCTAGATGTGGTTCATGAGAAGAACAGACATGCAATGACACTGGTGTATCCTTATGTGGTTTGTGAGAAGAACAGACATGTAGTGACACTGGGTGGTTCATGAAAAGAACACAGATGCAATGACACTGGTGTATCCTTATGTGGTTCATGAAAAGAACACACATGCAGTGACTCTAGTTGTGGTTCCTGAAAAGAAGACACATGCAATGACACTGGTGGATCCATGTGTGGTTTATGAAAGTAACATCATGCAATGACACTGGGTGTGGTTCATGAAAAGAACAGACATGCAATGACACTGGTGGATCCATGTGTGGTTTGTGAGAAGAACAGACATGCAATGGCACTGGGTGTGGTTCATGAAAAGAACAGACATGCAATGACACTGGTGGATCCATATGTGGTTTGTGTAAAGAACAGACATGCAATCACACTAGGTGGATCCATGTGAGCTTCATGAAAAGAAAAGACATGCAATGATACTGGTGGATCCATGAGTGGTTTGTGAGAAGAACACACATCCAATGACACTAGGTGTGGTTCATGAAAAGAACACACATCCAATGACACTGGTGGATCCTTATGTGGTTTTTGAGAAGAACAGACATGCAATGACTCTAGATGTGGTTCATGAGAAGAACAGACATGCAATGACACTGGTGTATCCTTATGTGGTTTGTGAGAAGAACAGACATGTAGTGACACTGGGTGGTTCATGAAAAGAACACAGATGCAATGACACTGGTGTATCCTTATGTGGTTCATGAAAAGAACACACATGCAGTGACTCTAGTTGTGGTTCCTGAAAAGAAGACACATGCAATGACACTGGTGGATCCATGTGTGGTTTATGAAAGTAACATCATGCAATGACACTGGGTGTGGTTCATGAAAAGAACAGACATGCAATCACACTGGTGGATCCTTATGTGGTTTATGAAAAGAACAGACGTACAATCACACTTGGTGGATCCATGTGTGGTTCATGAAAAGAACACACATCCAATCACAATGGTGGATCCTTATGTGGTTTGTGAGAAGAACAGACATGCAATAACTCTAGATGTGGTTCATGAGAAGAACACACATGCAATGACACTGGTGTATCCTTATGTGGTTTGTGAGAAGAATAGACATGCAATGACACTGGGTGTGGTTCATGAAGAACACACATGCAATGACACTTGTGCATCCTTGTGTGGTTTGTGAGAAGAACAGACATGCAATGACTCTGGTTGTGGTTCATGATAAGAACAAACATGCAATGACACTGGTGGATCCATGTGTGGTTTTTGAAAGGAACAGACATGCAATGACACTAGCTGGATCCATGTGTGGTGCATGAAAAGAACAGACATTCAATGATACTAGTGGATCCTGTGTGGTTTGTGAGAAAAACACACATGCAATGACACTAGGTGTGGTTCATGAAAAGAACACACATCCAATGACACTGGTGGATCCTTATGTGGTTTGTGAGAAGAACAGACATGCAATGACTCTAGATGTGGTTCATGGGAAGAACAGACATGCAATGACACTAGTGTATCCTTATGTGGTTTGCGAGAAGAACAGACATGCAATGATACTGGGTGTGTTTCATGAAAAGAACACACATTCAGTGACACTGGTGTATCCTTATGTGGTTTGTGAGAAGAACGGACATGCAATGACATTGGGTGGATCCATGTGTGGTTCATGAAAAGAACACACATGCAATGACAAGGGTGGATCCATGTGTGGTTTGTGAGAAGAACACACATCCAATAATACTGGGTGTGGTTCATGAAAAGAACACACATCCAATGACACTGGTGGATCCTTATATGGTTTGTGAGAAGAACAAACATGCAATGACTCTAGCTGTGGTTCATGAGAAGAACACACATGCAATGACTCTAGCTATGGTTTGTGAAAACAACACACATCCAATGACACTAGTGGATCCATATGTGGTTTGTGAGAAGAATAGACATGCAATGACTCTAGCTGTGGTTCATGAAAAGAACACACATGCAATGACATTGTTGTATCCTTATGTGGTTTGTGAGAAGAACATACATGCGATGACTCTAGCTGTGGTTCATGAAAAGAACACACATGCAATGACACTGGTGGATCCATGTGTGGTTTATGAAAGGAATAGACATGCAATGACACTAGGTGTGGTTGATGAAAAGAACAGACATGCAATGACACTGGTGGATCCTGATGTGATTTGTGAGAAGAACAGACATGCAATGACAATGGTTGTGGTTCCTGAAAAGAACAGACATGCAATGACAATGGTGGATCCATGTGTGGTTTGTGAGAAGAACAGACATGCAATGGCACTGGGTGTGGTTCATGAAAAGAACAGACATGCAATGACACTAGTGGATCCATATGTGGTTTGTGTAAAGAACAGACATGCAATCACACTAGGTGGATCCATGTGTGCTTCATGAAAAGAAAAGACATGCAATGATACTGGTGGATCCATGAGTGGTTTGTGAGAAGAACACACATCCAATGACACTAGGTGTGGTTCATGAAAAGAACACACATCCAATGACACTGGTGGATCCTTATGTGGTTTGTGAGAAGAACAGACATGCAATGACTCTAGATGTGGTTCATGAGAAGAACAGACATGCAATGACACTGGTGTATCCTTATGTGGTTTGTGAGAAGAACAGACATGTAGTGACACTGGGTGGTTCATGAAAAGAACACAGATGCAATGACACTGGTGTATCCTTATGTGGTTCATGAAAAGAACACACATGCAGTGACTCTAGTTGTGGTTCTGAAAGAAGACACATGCAATGACACTGGTGGATCCATGTGTGGTTTATGAAAGTAACATCATGCAATGACACTGGGTGTGGTTCATGAAAAGAACAGACATGCAATGACACTGGTGGATCCTTATGTGGTTTATGAAAAGAACAGACGTACAATCACACTTGGTGGATCCATGTGTGGTTCATGAAAAGAACACACATCCAATCACACTGGTGGATCCTTATGTGGTTTGTGAGAAGAACAGACATGCAATAACTCTAGATGTGGTTCATGAGAAGAACACACATGCAATGACACTGGTGTATCCTTATGTGGTTTGTGAGAAGAATAGACATGCAATGACACTGGGTGTGGTTCATGAAGAACACACATGCAATGACACTTGTGCATCCTTGTGTGGTTTGTGAGAAGAACAGACATGCAATGACTCTGGCTGTGGTTCTTGATAAGAACAAACATGCAATGACACTGGTGGATCCATGTGTGGTTTTTGAAAGGAACAGACATGCAATGACACTAGCTGGATCCATGTGTGGTTCATGAAAAGAACAGACATTCAATGATACTGGTGGATCCTGTGTGGTTTGTGAGAAAAACACACATGCAATGACACTAGGTGTGGTTCATGAAAAGAACACACATCCAATGACACTGGTGGATCCTTATGTGGTTTGTGAGAAGAACAGACATGCAATGACTCTAGATGTGGTTCATGGGAAGAACAGACATGCAATGACACTAGTGTATCCTTATGTGGTTTGCGAGAAGAACAGACATGCAATGACACTGGGTGTGGTTCATGAAAAGAACACACATGCAATGACACTGGTGTATCCTTATGTGGTTTGTGAGAAGAACAGACATGAAATGACTCTAGCTGTTTCATGAACAGAACACACATCCAATGACACTGTTGTATCCTTATGTGATTTGTGAGAAGATCAGACATGCAATGACGCTAGCAATGGTTCGTGAAAAGAACACACATGCAATGACACTGGTGGATCCATGTGTGGTTCATGAAAAGTACACACATGCAATAAAAAAGGTGGATCCATATGTGGTTTGTGAGAAGAACACACATCCAATGACACTGGGTGTGCTTCATGAAAAGAACACACATCCAATGACACTGGTGGATCCTTATGTAGTTTGTGAGAAGAACAGACATGCAATGACTCTAGCTATGGTTCATGAGAAGAACACACATGCAATGACACTGGTGTATCCTTATGTGGTTTGTGAGAAGAACACACATGCAATGACTCTAGCCGTGGTTCATGAAAAGAACACACATGCAATGACACTGGTGGATCCATATGTGGTTTGTGAGAAGAACATACATACAATGACTCTAGCTGTGATTCATGAAAAGAACACACATGCAATGACACTGGTGTATCCTTATGTGGTTTATGAGAAGAACAAATATGCGATGACTCTAGCTGTGGTTCATGAAAAGAACACACATGCAACACCACTGGTGGATCCAAGTGTGGTTTATGAAAGGAACAGACATGCAATGACACTGGGTGTGGTTCATGAAAAGAACAGACATGCAATGACACTGGTGCATCCATATGTGGTTTGTGAAAAGAACAGACATGCAATCACATTGGGTGGATCCATGTGTGGTTCATGAAAAGAACAGACATGCAATGATACTGGTGGATCCATGTGTGGTTTGTGAGAAGAACACACATGCAATGACACTGGGTGTGGTTCATGAAAGGAACACACATCCAATGACACAGGTGGATCCTTATGTGGTTTGTGAGAAGAACAGACATGCAATGACTCTAGATGTGGTTCATGAGACGAACAGACATGCAATGACACTGGTGTATCCTTATGTGGTTTGTGTGAAGAACAGACATGCAATGACACTGGATGCGGTTCATGAAAAGAACACACATGCAATGACAGTGGTGTATCCTTATGTGGTTCATGAAAAGAACACACATGCAATGACTCTAGCTGTGGTTCATGAAAACAACACACATGCAATGACACTAGTGGATCCATGTCTGGTTTATGAAAGGAATAGACATGCAATGCCACTGGGTGTGGTTCATGAAAAGAACAGACATGCAATGACACTGGTGGATCCATGTGTGTATTGTGAGAGGAACATACATGCAATCACACTGGGTGGATCCATGTGTGTTTCATGAAAAGAACAGACATGCAATGATACTGGTGGATCCATGTGTGGTTTGTGAGAGGAACAGACATGCAATCACACTGGGTGGATCCATGTGTGGTTCATGAAAAGAACAGACATGCAATGACACTAGTGGATCCATGTGTGGTTTAGGAGAAGAACACACATGCAATGACACTGGGTATGGTTCATGAAAAGAACACACATCCAATGACACTGGTGGATCCATATGTGGTTTGTGGAAAGAATAGACATGCCATAACACTGGGTGTGGTTCATGAAAAGAACACACATCCAGTGACACTGGTGGATCCATATGTGGTTTGTGGAAAGAACAGACATGCAATGACACTATATGTGTTTCATGAAAAGAACACACATCCAATGACACTGGTGTATCCTTATGTGGTTTGTGAGAAGAACAGACATGCAATGACTCTAGCTGTGAAGAACACACATGCAATGACACTAGTGTATCCTTGCGTGGTTTGTGAGAAGAACAGACATGCAATGACTCTAGCTATGGTTCATGAAAAGAACACACATCCAATGACACTTGTGGATCCATGTGTGGTTTGTGAGAGGAAAAGACATGCAATGACATTGGGTGTGGTTCATGAAAAGAACACACATGCAATGACACTGGTGGATCCATGTGTGGTTTGTGAAAGGAACAGACATGCAATGACACTGGGTGGAACCATGTGTGGTTCATGAAAAGAACACACAGGAAATGACACTGGTGGATCCATGTGTGGTTTGTGAGAAGAACACACATCAAATGACACTGGGTGTGGTTCATGAAAAGAACACACATCCAATGATACTGGTGGATACTTATGTGGTTTCTGAGAAAAATAGAAATGCAATGACTCTAGCTGTGGTTAATGAGAAGAACACACATCCAATCACACTGGTGGATCCTTATGTGGTTTGTGAGAAGAAAAGACATGCCATGACTCCAGCTTTGGTTCATGAGAAGAACACACATGCAATGACACTAGTGTATCCTTATGTGGTTTGTGAGAAGAACAAACATGCAATGACTCTAGCTATGGTTCATGAAAATAACACACATGCAATGACACTAGTGGATCCATATGTGGTTTGTGAGAAGAACAGACATGCAATGAGTCTAGCTGTGGTTCATGAAAAGAACACACATGTAATGACACTGGTGTATCCTATGTGGTTTGTGAGAAGAAAATACATGCAATGACACTGGGTGTGGTTCTTGAAAAGAACACAACATGCAATAACACTGGTGGATCCATATGTGGTTTGTGAAAAGAACAGACATGCAATCACACTGGGTGGATCCATGTGTGGTTCATGAGAAGAAAAGACATACAATGATACTAGTGGACCCATGTGTGGTTTGTGAGAAGAACACACATGCAATGACACTGGGTGTGGTTCATGAAAAATCACACATCCAATGACACTGGTGGATCCTTATGTGGTTTGTGAGAAGAATAGACATGCAATGACACTGGTGGATCCTTATGTGGTATGAGAAGAACGGACATGCAATGATACTGGTGTATCCTTATGTGGTTCATCAGAAGAACAGACATGCAATGACACTGGTGTATCCTTATGTGGTTTGTGAGAAGAATAGACATGCAATGACACTGGGTGTGGTTCATGAAAAGAACACACATGCAATGAAACTGGTGTATCCTTATGTGGTTCATGAAAAGAACACACATGCAATGACTCTAGCTATGGTTCATGAAAAGAACACACATGCAATGACACTAGTGGATCCATGTGTGGTTTATGAAAGGAACAGACATGCAATTGCACTGGGTGTGGTTCATGAAAAGAACAGACATGCAATGACACTGGTGGATCCATGTGTGGTTTGTGAGAGGAACAGACATGTAATCACACTGGGTGGATCCATGTGTGGTTCATGAAAAGAACAGACATGCAATGATACTGGTGGATCCATGGGTGGTTTGTGAGAGGAACAGACATGCAATCACAGTGGGTAGATCCATGTGTGGTTCATGAAAAGAACAGACATGCAATGACACTGGTGGATCCATGTGTGGTTTGTGATAACAACACATATGCAATGACACTGGGTGTGCTTCATGAAAAGAACACACATCCAATGACACTGGTGGATCCATATGTGGTTTGTGGATAGAACAGACATGCAATGATACTGGATGTGGTTCATGAAAAGAACACACATTCAGTGACACTAGTGGATCCATATGTGGCTTGTGGAAAGCACAGACATGCAATGACACTATCTGTGGTTCATGAAAAGAACACACAATCCAAGGACACTGGTGGATCCATGTGTGGTTTGTGAGAGGAAAAGACATGCAATGACACTGGGTGTGGTTCATGAAAAGAACACACATGCAATGACACTGGTGGATCCATGTGTGGTGTGTGAAAGGAACAGACATGCAATGACACTGGGTGGATCCATGTGTGGTTCACGAAAATAAGACACATGCAATGACACTGGTGGATCTATGTGTGGTTTGTGAGAAGAACACACATCCAATGACACTGGTGTAGTTCATGAAAAGAACACACATCCAATGACACTGGTGGATCCTTATGTGGTTTGTGAGAAGAATAGACATGCAATGACTCTAGTTGTGGTTCATGAGAAGAACACACATGCAATGACACTGGTGTATCCTTATGTGGTTTGTACACACATGCAATGACTCTAGCCGTGGTTCATGAAAAGAACACACACGCAATGACACTAGTGGATCCATATGTGGTTTCTGAGAAGAACAGACATGCAATGACTCTAGCTATGGTTCATGAAAAGAACACACATGCAATGACACTGGTGTATCCTTATGTGGTTTGTGAGAAGAACACACATGCAATGACACTGGGTGTGGTTCATAAAAAGAACACACATGCAATGACACTGGTGGATCCATGTGTGGTTTATGAAAGGAACACACATGCAATGACACTGGGTCTGGTTCATGAAAAGAACAGATATACAATGACACTAGTGGATCCATATGTGGTTTGTGAAAACAATAGACATGCAATCACACTGGGTGGATCCATGTGTGGTTCATGAAAAGAAAAGACATGCAATGATACTAGTGGATCCATGTGTGGTTTGTGAGAAGAACACACATGCAATGACATTGGGTGTGGTTCATGAGAAGAACAGACATGCAAAGACTCTAGCTGTAAAGAACACACATGCAATGACATTGGTGTATCCTTATGTGGTTTGTGAGAAAAATAGACATGCAATGACTCTAGTTGTGGTTCATGAAAAGAACACACATGCAATGACACTAGTGGATCCATATGTGGTTTGTGAGAAGAACAGACATGCAATGACTATAGATATGGTTCATGAAAACAACACACATGCAATGACACTGGTGTATCCTTATATGGTTTGTGAGAAGAACACACATGCAATGACACTGGATGTGGTTCATGAAAAGAACACACATGCAATGACACTGGTGGATCCATGTGTGGTTTATGAAAGGAACACACATGCAATGACACTAGGTGTGGTTCATGAAAAGAACATACATGCAATGACACTTGTGTATCCTTATGTGGTTTGTGAGAAGAACACACATGCAATGACTCTAGGTGGATCCATGTGTCGTTCATGAAAAGAACAGACATGCAATGATACTGGTGGATCCATGTGTGGTTTGTGAGAAGAACACACATGCAATGACACTGGTGTGGTTCATGAAAAGAACACACATCCAATGACATTGGTGGGTCCTTATGTGGTTTGTGAGAAGAACAGACATGCGATGACTATAGATGTGGTTCATGAGATGAACAGACATGCAATGACACTGGTGTATCCTTATGCCGTTTGTGAGAAGAATAGACATGCAATGACACTGGGTGTGGTTCATGAAAATAACACACATGCAATGACACTAGTGTATCTGGTTCATGAAAAGAACACACATGCAATGACTCTCGCTGTGGTTCATGAAAATAACACACATGCAATGACACTGGTGGATCCATGTGTGGTTTATGAGAGGAACATACATGGAATGACACTGGGTGTGGTTCATGAAAATAACAGACATGCAATGACACTGGTGGATCCATGTGTGGTTTGTGAGAGGAACAAACATGCAATCACACTGGGTGGATCCATGTGTGGTTCATGAAAAGAACAGACATGCAATGATACTAGTTGAACCATGTGTGGTTTCTGAGAGGAACATACATGCAATCACACTGGTTGGATCCATGTGTGGTTCGTGGAAAGAACAGACATGCATTGACACTGGTGGATCCATGTGTGGTTTGTGAGAAGAACACACATGCAAGGACACTGGGTGTGGTTCATGAAAAGAACACACATCCAATGACACTGGTGGATCCATATGTGGTTTGTGGAAAGAACAGACATGCAATAACACTGGGTGTGGTTCATGAAAAGAACCCACATCCAGTGATACTGGTGGATCCATATGTGGTTTGTGGAAAGAACAGACATGCAATGACACTATCTATGGTTCATGTAAACAACACGCATCCAATGACACTAGTGTATCCTTATGTGTTATGTGAGAAGAACGGACATGCAATGACTCAAGCTGTGAAGAACACACATGCAATGACATTGGTGTATCCTTATGTGGTTTGTGAGAAGAACAGACATGCCATGACTCTAGTTGTAGTTCATCAAAAGAACACACATGCAATGACACTGGTGGATCCATGTGTGGTTTGTGAGAGGAACAAACATGCAATGACACTAGGTGTGGTTCGTGAAAAGAACACACATGCAATGACACTGGTGGATCCAAATGTGGTTTGTGAAAAGAACAGGCATGTAATGACTCTAGCTGGAACCATGTGCGGTTCATGAAAAGAGCAGACATGCAATGATACTGGTTGATCCATGTGTGGTAGTTGAGAAGAACACACATGCAATGACACTGGGTGTGGTTCATGAAAAGAACACACATCCAATGACACTGGTGGATCCTTATATGGTTTGTGAGAAGAACAGACATGCAATGACTCTAGATGTGGTTCATGAGAAGAACAGACATGCAATGACACTGGTGTATCCTTATGTGGTTTGTGATAAGAACAGACATGCAATGACACTAGGTGTTGTTCATGAAAAGACTACACATGCAATGACACTACTGTATCCTTATGTGGTTTGTGAGAAGAACAGACATGCAATAACTCTAGTTATGGTTTATGAAAAGAACACACATGCAATGACTCTAGCTGTGGTTCATGAAAAGAACACACATGCAATGACACTAGTGGATCCATGTGTGGTTTATGAGAGGATCATACATGCAATGACACTGGGTGTGGTTCATGAAAAGAACAGACATGCAATGACACTGGTGGATCCATGTGTGGTTTGTGAGAGGAACAGACATGCAATCACACTGGGTGGATCCATGTGTGGTTCATGAAAAGAACAGACATGCAATGATACTAGTGGATCCATGTGTGGTTTGTGAGTGGAACAGACATGCAATCACACTAGGTGGATCCATGTGTGGTTCATGAAAAGAACAGACATGCAATGACACTGGTGGATCCATGTGTGGTTTGTGAGAAGAACACGCATGCAATGACACTAGGTGTGGTTCATGAAAATAACACACATCCAATGACACTAGTGGATCCATATGTGGTTTGTGGAAAGAACAGACATGCAATAACACTGGGTGTGGTTCATGAAAATAACACACATCCAGTGACATTGGTGGATCCATATGTGGTGTATGGAAAGAACAGACATGAAATGACACGATCTGTGGTTCATGAAAACAACACACATCTAATGACATTGGTGTATCCTTATGTGGTTTGTGAGAAGAACAAACATGCAATGACTCAATCTATGAAGAACACACATGCAATGACACTAGTGTATCCTTATGTGGTTTGTGAGAAGAACAGACATGCAATGACTCTAGCTGTGGTTCATGAAAAGAACACACATGCAATGACACTGGTGGATCCATGTGTGGTTTGTGAGAGGAACAGACATGCAATGACACAGGGTGTGGTTCATGAAAAGAATGCACATGCAATGACACTGGTGGATCCATATGTGGTTTGTGAAATGAACAGACATGCAAAGACTCTAGCTGGATGCCTGTGTGGTTCATGAAAAGAGCAGACATGCAATGATACTGGTGGATCCATGTGTGGTAGTTGAGAAGAACACACATGCAATGACACTGGGTGTGGTTCATGAAAACAACACACATCCAATGAGACTGGTGGATCCTTATGTGGTTTGTGAGAAGAACAGACATGCAATGACTCTAGATGTGGTTCATGAGAAGAACAGACATGCAATGACACTGGTGTATCCTTATGTGGTTTGTGAGAAGAACAGACATGCAATGACACTGGGTGTTGTTCATGAAAAGAACACACATGCAATGACACTGGTGTATCCTGATGTGGTTTGTGATAAGAATAGACATGCAATAACTCTAGCTATGGTTCATGAAAAGAACAGACATGCAATGACACTGCTTGATCCATGTGTGGTTTATGAAAGGAACACACAGGCAATGACAGTAGTGTGGTTCATGAAAAGAACACACATGCAATGACACTGGTGGATCCATGTGTGGTTTATGAAAGGAACACACATGCAATGACACTGGTGGATCCATATGTGGTTCATGAAAAGAACACACATGCAATGACACTGTTGTATCCTTATGTGGTTTGTGAGAAGAACAGACATGCAATGACTCTAGCTGTGGTTCATGAAAAGAACACACATGCAATGACACTGTTGTATCCTTATGTGAATAGTGAGAAGAACAGACATGCAATGACTAGCTGTGGTTCATGAAAAGAACACACATCCAATGACACTGGTGGATCCTTATGTGGTTTGCAAGAAGAACACACATGCAATGACACTGGTGGATCCTTATGTGGTTTGTGAGAAGAACAGACATGCAATGACTCTACCTGTGGTTCATGAAAAGAACAGACATGTAATGACACTGGTGGATCCATATGTGGTTTGTGAGAGGAACACACATTCAATCACACTGGGTGGATCCATGTGTGGTTTATGAAAGGAACAGACATGCAATGACACTGGGTGTGGTTCATGAAAAGAACACACATGCAATGACACTGGTGGATCCAAATGTGGTTTGTGAAAAGAACAAACATGCAATCACACTGAGTGGATCCATGTGTGGTTCATGAAAAGAATAGACATGCAATGATACTGGTGGATTCATGTGTAGTTTGTGAGAGGAACATACATGCAATGACACTGGGTGTGGTCCATGAAATGAACACACATCCAGTGACACTGGTGGATCCTTATGTGGTTTGTGAAAAAGAGCACACACACACAATGACTCTAGTTTTGGTTCATGAAAAGAACACACATGCAATGATACTAGTGGATCCATGTGTGGTTTATTGAAAGAACACACATGCAATGACTCTGGTGGATCCATATCTGGTTCATGAAAAGAACACACATGCAATGACACTGGTGGATCCATATGTGGTTCATGAAAAGAACACACATGAAATGACATTGGTGGATCAACATGTGGTTTATTAAAAGAACACACATGCAATGACACCGGTGGATCCATGTGGTTTATGATAATAACACACACGCAATGAACTCTAGTGGGTCCATGTGGTTTACGAGAAGAACACACATTCAATGAACTCTAGTGGATCTATCTTGGCAAAATTTGATGTATGCCATGATGTATTTCATTGTAAAAGACACTCACTTTCCATTTTTATACTACTTAGTTTTGCCCTTGTTGTTTTGATACTACTCAGTTTTGCCCCCCTCTCTCTATCTTTCGTAGAAGCCCAAACCTGTGCTCACTCTGTCTACTACTCCATGATTGGTTGTCATAGTTGTCACGCGGATCGTGCGCACCAACCGTTGATTCTGTGCGATCCAACGATGATCACTGCACACGTCGTGCCCTTCACAGTACAACGTGAGATAGCACGGACGTCTCCCTCAGCGAGACTTCTACAAGAAGGAACACGAAGCTGTCCATGGAAAAAGTTGTCGAGCGGTCATGTCATGTTTAATCAAGTCTGAAAAACCTACTACTGCTATTACTATGCCACAACACATGCGCCATCGAGTGCACGATCGTCGATGGACAGCTGCAATTTATTGCCACTTGATTTTAATAAGACATATCCCATTTTTTACGCAGCGGCTTTTAATCTCACTTCCAACTGGGCCCCACCGTAAGAAACTTGCACGCGCTAGCCGGAGGCTGAAGAGCTGAGCTCGACAAGACCTAACGTCTCCGCCTTCATCGAGTCACTCGCAGTCATCAACACATCCCTCTAGCCGATCTAGCACAACCCCACAAATCTCGATGTACAGCCACCTACCTTCCCCTCTACATTTCCACTTTTAATTATCGCCAATTTTAGGGCCGTGTAAAACTTCGTACATAGAAATTGTGTATGCGCCCTTTGCATGCGGCTCAATACAGAACTGCCATGCATGGTCCGGGAAAAAAACGTGATGTACCGTGCGCGTGTCGTGGTGCATGGTGCAGTAGACTGCACGGCGTGTTGCACGGTGGTGCAACAAAACGTGTCTTGCTTCCATCCACCTTAACTATAGAGCCCCTCTCCGCATACCCACTCTCACTCTTGCTCACTCTCCCCACGCAACCCTCTCCACTGTCCTACCAGCATCTGCAAACTCCCGAGAATACCCCGTCCGCGTCAGCGATGGCGGAGGAGGATACGGTGGCCATCGTCGCCTCCGAGGCCACTGGCGAGGAGGCCCCCATCTCCTCGCCGGCCCCCCTCGATGTGTTGAAAGTAGAACCGTCCCCGTGCAGGCTCCAGTCGAGCCATCGATGGCAGCCGTCGTTCTCGTCCAGGCCCCCGTCCCTGCTACCGATGTAGCCACTGACGAGGCCCCCGTCTCCTCGCCGGTCCCCCTCGACATGTTGAAAGCAGCCACCGTACCTATCTAGGCCCCAGTCGAGGCATCGATGGCAGCCGCTGTTCCCGTCCAGGCCCCCGTCCCTGCTACCTACATAGCCGCTGAAGAGGAGCCCGCCGCTGGTGAGGAGGCTCCCGCCGGTCACAAGCAGATCTAGCACTTCATGGGCACCTACGATCTAGATAAGTACATCGCTCGCTGTACCCCTACGACACCATCATCGACGACCCATGGTCGGAGGTAACTAGGGTTTGCTCCCCTTCCCTGGTTCTTCTACCATTCCCATCGTTGGATGCTAGATCTTGGTTTATTAGGATTCGCTTGTTCGCATTTTGATTGCTCGATCTTCTTACATCATCTACTCCCCCATTTTCCTTTTCTTCCAATAGGTTTACGGCAGCAACGCCTGCAGCGATGACGAGTCCAGGCACAACAAGACTCACACGTCGAGGAGGCCGCTCGGCCAAGATGACGCTTCTTCTTGAGGCGGCAACTACCGCCTCTTCTGCAAGGGGATCGCCTTCTGCTGGGTGACTCTCGCCAGCACCGACTTCAACTCCTTACTGAAGCATGCAGAGGCCCCGGGCTCCGGCATCCACAAATGCGGCGAGACCGTGAACGTCAACACCTACATCGCTGAACACTAGGCTCTCGGCATTCACCTCTGAAACCTCCAACGGGTGGCCATCAAAGAAGGTCGCATGCCTCTAATCAGGCCCAAGGCCCCCAAGATCAAGGGACTGGGCAGCAAGAAGTGGAGGAAGCGCCAGAGGGAGGATGCGGAGGCGCGGGTGCATGCAAGGAGGGGTTGCATGTGTCTGCTGCTGCTAAGCAGCTTCTTTTGATTTTCTATATTTTTCTTTGCATCCTATTTTTGGTTGAATGCATCGAACCTCGTTAAGCAACCTACTTTCCATCGCTCTATCCTATTTAGTTGCGCACAGCTATATCTACATTTGTTTTGTTTTCTGAATGAATGCATTCTGCCTGGTGTGATTTGCTGCTCTAGATTTGCTACCTGGTCGGAGGAAAAAAGAGGTCCAAAAGGGAACGAATTATCAAAGAGAGAATCTTCTCTAGATTTGCTACCAATTTGGGAAAAATGAAACATATCTATTTAGCGAGAGAGGAAAAAGGTATTGTTTCAAACTGCCAGTTAACGAGCTACCATCTTAACACGCTACAAGACACATACATAAACATAACACAAAGAGGGCTAAATTTATTTTACTAATCTCACTTGAGGCGCTAGACATCTTGATAAGATAAATGAGTTCCACAAAATAGAAACATAACACTGAGAAGTAAAATTTAATTCACTTCTCATCAGCCCACTTGAGGCGCTTGCCATCGTTCCTAGGCGACCAACTACGATCATTCTAGGTGGATCTTACATTATTGGCACTCCACATCTCACAAAATGCTTCATCCCACCTGGGATCTAATTTGCCTTCCATATCTTCAGCGTCCTGTGGCACAATTAGCGGTGCATCATAGACCTAATTTTTGCCGCTAGAAGATTATGCCTCTCTATTTGCTGCTTCAGCTGCAGCCTCTCTATCAGCTGCTTCTGCTTCAGTTGCAAGCTCTCTTTCAGCTGCTTCTGCAGCCTCTCTGTTAGCTGTTTCAGATGCATCCATTTCCTTTGCATATGCAGCTTCAAACTCAGCTATTCTGCATTTTCTACAAAGGGCTCCCCTAAGCTCGTCTTCCCTCTTGCAAATAGGGAAAAACATGAGGTAACATAGACAAAAATGGATCTTCTTGTACAACTGGTAGGTCACGTAAGCATCTATGGCTGCATGCTTCAGGTTTATATCAGACAACGTCCACTCATCCCAGAAATCATGCCTATACATAGGGAAATCTGCCTTCATTCTATCATACCACTCATCGAGGATTCTAGTTGCAAGTGATGCCATTCCATCCTTCCTCGAGCCCCCTAGGATCTTGACAAGACTATGAATATCGATCCAGTTGTGCGCAGGAATTGTAATTCCCTCTCGATAAAATTTCGAAAAATCAGTTGTATTGTCGACAGTGCAGAAAACAATTCCCTTTTCTACAAGGAACTGGCACAGCACCGAACAATTCCTGTCAGTCCTGAAAGTATGTAGTTTGTCATCACTAAAATTTGTAACTACAAATATTTTGTCAATGCAAGATCATCATCTGAATATAACTTTAAAAAGTTTAGTAAATGCAAGATCAAGACTCTCAACATTGTATTATCATAATTTATTTGGTCCTAAATAAAATCCAGTAGTTGCAAGATGAGCAAATGGATAAAGAACAAGAGGAGAAAACCCTAAAAGTGGTTAGCTACAGAGAGCAGATCTACAAACCGAGAGAAGTGGTAGACGAGGACGTGTTTCCTCATGGACAGTTGAACGACGGCGACTTCACTCCCTTCATATGGGTCCTTCGGGGTGTACTCGAGGTCCAATCCCACAAACTTGACCTCGTCTTTCTCAAGCCAACCCTCGTACATCCTCAGGACTCGCACCACTGTCTCCTCCTCGTTGGTGTAGACAATGTCTATCTTCTTATTGTCATGGGTAGTGAAGCTTGTCTCTAGAGTGCGACGACCTTCCATGGTGGCAAGGAGAATACGGGAAGAAGACAGATGATAGGAAGAATAAGAGTGGTTTCTGCAAGGCAGGGAAACAGTGGAACCGTCAATGCGCTTTTAAGGTAGTGGTTAACGATGGGGACGGAAGTCCAAGGAGAGACGTGTGGCGGTGGCCGTTCCAGCTTCTGAGTAAACAAAAAATAATTATAATGGCGATACATGTGCCTTGTTTTGTCACGTCAATACACTGGGCCGGTGGTGTTGTCCTATCCACTGTGCCAGCGCTGCAAGCCTACGTGATAGCCACCCCGCCTAAGCGACAGGAGTGACATAACGGCGAGAACTGACAGGGGGGCCAACTTGATGGCCGTTAGCCTGATATTTTGTATTGAAACGTAAAGTTGAATTCATGCCGAAAAAGACCCTCTGAGTATTTGGCACGCCAACTTTGGGGAACGCAGCTGATTGTAAGAAACTTGGGTACCGCATTGCCTGGACACCCCAACTTTCGGGCCACAAAATGATATTCTCCTTTTAAAGACACATGCATGAAAAATGAAATTGTTATTAATGATAGCAATAAACATGCTCAAACCTCTGAAAGTACTATTTCTTATAAGCATGTTAATTTTTGTGGAATACATAGACCTTGTGAAAAGAATAGAATTGAAGAAGAATATTGTATCACCCACAGGAATGAAAGTATAGGGCTCTAAATGATCTTTGTAAAAAAAATTGTGCCCTCTATCCTTTTATTTGTGAACTTTGCTTTGAAGTGGGTGATACGTCCATTTTGCATCACTATTCTATGTCTTAATTCACTATTATTCATTGATATATTTCGTATTGAGAGGTGATACTTATGTTATTTCATCTATTTTTGCATGGTTGATGACTTTTGGAGCATGGACATTGCAATCGGGATTCTGATGGAAAAGGTGCTGTTTGGAGGCAAAATTCGTGAAGATCAGAAAATCCGGGAAAATATACGGAAAATCCTATTTTTCCAAAAGACTCAGGATGCCAGAATATGGAGTGGAGGTGGGCCACAGGGGGCCCACACCACCCCATGGCGCGGGCAGGCCTAGGTCGCGCCAGGGAGTGGTGTGGCCGCCCTGGCCCACTCCAGCCTCTTCCCTCTGGTGTATATCATCCCCACGAAACCCTAAGACTCGGAGAGCGACCACAGAAAGATTCCGCCGCCTCTGCGGGGCGAAAAACACCGAGAGAGAAAGATCTCTCCGGCAGACAGATTTCTGTCGTGGGAATTCCTTCCCGGAGAGGGAAGATCGTCGCCATTAACACCACCATCAAGCTGGACTTCATCGGGATCATCATCATCATCACCACCATCATCACCATTAGCACCCTCATCACCATCTCTATATTGCTGTAACAATTGGTTGAATCTTGCTATAGTTCATAGGGGAAACTTTCCCAGTGTTGATTACTCTTTGTAGTTGATGCTATTGAGTGAACCATTGAATTATTGTTTATGTTCAGATTGTTATACATCATTATTCCATCTCTGATCATGATCCATATGATGTCTTGTGAGTAGTTCGTTTTGTTCTTGAGGACATGGGAGAAGTCTTGTTGTTAGTAGTGGAGTTGCGTTGAGAAAGATTCAATAGATTGTTATTTAAGTTGTGATGTACTTCTTCTAGTGGTGTCATGTGAACGTCGACTACATGACACTTCACCTATATGGGCCTAGGGGAATGCATTGTGTATTTGGCTACTAATCGTAGGGGTTGCCGGAGTGACAGAAACCTGAACCCCCGTTAGGAAACCATTGCACAAGGGACGTAAGGGTCTTAGAGTTTAAAGCTGTGGTTCGGTTTTACCTTAATTACTTTCTTGTACTTAGGGATGTTTGAAAGGGGGTTTAATCACAAGTATGTATTAAGTCTTGGATGTGACGGTACATTAGCATAGGTTCACCCACACAACACTTAGCAAGCTAGAGAAGATTGATCGACTATATGAAGCGAAAGCACTTGACAGTCTTCCCATGTGTCCTCGAGAACATTTGGTCATCTATAGAAATACAACCGGCTTATCCTTTGCTGCATAAAGGATTGGGCCACTTGCTGCATTCATTCTTACTATCTTTTGTTTACTCGTACTTTTTTTACTTGCTTTATCGAAAACCCCTAAAAACCGTTTGCTAAGTATTTGCAGAGAATTCCTGATCCATACCACTAGCCAGCACCTTCTGCTCCTCGTTGGATTCGACACTCTTACTTATCAAAAATACTACGATACACCCCCTATACTTGTGGGTCATCAAGACTATTTTCTGGCGCTGTTGCCAGGGAGTGAAGCGCTATTGGAGAGTGGAACTAGTAAAGGAAACTTCTACTGTGAGTATTGTTTACTTCTGCTAGTTGCTTTATTTTTGTTATGGATAATTCGCTGAGTTTCTTATTTGGTAATGCTACTACCACTGCTAAGGTAGTAGATAAGCCACCACCTGCTGAGAAAGATGTTTTCAAAATACCTACAAGAATTATTGATCGTTTATGGATAACTACTATGCTGGGGATGGAACTGTCCATCCCGGTGATCATTTACTCTTTATACACGAATTATGCAGGTTGTTCAAGTGTGCAGGTATTACTACAGATCAAGTTAAGAAGAAGTTATTCTTATCATCACTAAAAGGAAGAGCTGAGGAATGGTATAAGCTGCTAAAGAATGGTCAAGCTCTGGAATGGGAGGAAATAGTGCCTCTCTTTTATTCAAAGTTTTATCCTCCTAGTGAGATTCATAAAGATCGGAATCAAATATACAACTTTTGGCCTCTTGATGGAGAGAGTACAGCTTAAGCTTGGGGGAGATTGAAGTTACTAATGCTCAAATGTCCCATTCGTGAGCTCCCCAACAATATTATTATCAATAACTTTTATGCAAGGCTCCCTCTACATGACAAGGATTTATTAGATGCTTCTTGTGCAGGATCATTCACTCGCATGGAAGAAGAAGTTAAATGGGACCTTCTAGATCGTATTCAAGACAATGCTGAAGCTTGGGAGAATGACAAAGGTAGAAAGTCAGGTATAAATTATGATTATGAATGCATTGAATCTTTTATGGGAACTAATGACTTTCAAAATATTAAAAATGCTTATGGTCTAGACTCTCAAGCTATTGCTTCTTATTTTAAGGCTTTTGCTTCTTACATTGAAGTGCCTAAAAAGAAGTGGAATAAGTATCATGAACCTTATAAAGATATTGCTAAGAGTGTTCCTGCAAGAAATACTGAAGTTTATACTGCTAATCACGTTTTACCTGAATCTTATATTGAGAAAATGCCTTTTCTAGTTAAGGTAACGGAACATTCTATGATAGCTAGTATGGTTGATGAAAGTATGAATAAAGCTGTTGAACTTGATAAACAAATGGTTGATGAACCTATAATAGCAAGTGTGAAAGACTTTGTCACTAAGTATGAGGAAGAGGGACACCCTATCCTTTGTAAGGATACCTCTAATATTGTTTCACATAGTAGTGTTATGAGAGCTAGTATTCCTGTGTTTTCTGTTAGAATAAGTGATCATTTTTATGATGGTCCTTGTGATAGCTATATTGTTAAGTTTATGCATGATAATGAAAGTTATTATGAGAGAGGGAAAAGTGTTCTTATGCATCTCAATAATATCAAGTTTCCCCGTTTTATGCTGAAAGTTTTTATGCTGCACTTCTTTTGCCTTCTTATGCAAGTTTCCTTTGGTTTGAACAACTTGTTTGTTTACAAAATTCCCTTTCATAGGAAGTGGGTTAGACTTAAATGTGTGTGTTTTTGCTTCTTAATGCTCTCTTTCACTTCAAATCATATCCCTATGAGAGCTTCTTCAAAATTATCATACCCATCTTAATGGCTATAAAGAAAGAGCTTTATGGGAGACAGCCCAATTTGTTTATGCTTTCAGTTTGTTTTTGTTTATTTGAGTCTTGGAAGTTATTACTTCGGTAATAACCGCTACTTATCCGTTTTGTTTGGTTTTTGTGTCAAGATCAACCTCTAATGAGAGAGAAGTAATATTTGGGGAAGTTGCTGTCCCGAAACAGATTTTTTGTGCTTCACCGTAAAAATTCATGAGAGATCTCTGTATGTCGGATTGAGCTGTAATTGTTTGTGCTTTTGCCCCAGGTTGTTATTTAACTTTTGTTAGTTTTGCACTTTTTGATTTGAGCAACAGGAGATTTTCGAAAAAATTGATCTTTACCTGCTGGTCTGTTTTGACAGATTTTGCCAATCTTGCATTTGCTTCTTTATTCGATTTCCTTTTTGAATTCTTTTTTGGGTTTTCGTAAGGAGTTGCTGCAGTAGCTTTTTTTTTGATGGTTTTCAGTTGAAGTTGGACTTAAAAGGTTCTATCACTTCACTGCAACTAATGTTGCTAATAAGAATTGTGTGAAGTTTTGTGTGGAAGAAATTTCCAGGAAAGTGGAGATAATCTATACCTAATAATAAAGGACGGATTGTTTCTTCCGGTCCAACACATTTTTAGACGAATTTGTCCTCCCACCAATTTCCATATCACTGCATTGCCATGTATACCGGTTCGTTTTATTTAGTTTCCTCTGCGTGGCCGCCGGACGCTGAAATAGCGACGTGTCTGCGATTGTTTAAAAAAAAGCAGCACAGTTGCGAAGGGTTCTATGTGGTGTCCATCTGCTGGAAGGCTAGCTAGACCAAGCCAATATGGGCTGTTCGTCTGGCTAGGCCAGCAGGCCTAGAGAGTCCTACACAAAAAGCTATCCTTAATCCTAAACGTGCATTTTCTGGTTATACGCTTCTTCTATCTCCTCTCTGTGGAAGACACGACCAACCGTCGCTTCCGTTGGTTGAAATAGTACCACATCGCTATCTTAAACCAAATTACACCTGTTTATATACTTTCGCACCTGAGTTGTCAACAAGCCAAGCACACGAGATGAGAACGGAACGACAATGGTTGCGATGAGCCTAGACACAGCTAGCAGAACGAAAAATCAACTTCCTCTAAAAAACAGGAGGGTGTCTCTCCACAGAGGAGGGCTGACTGGACGGCGGATGCAGGAGGCTGAGTTCAGAGAGGCGTCCATTAGCGGCTTCCCGAGAATTCAACGAGAGAGAGAAGGCATGGGGAAACAGCGTGCTTCGCTGCGTTGACCTGAGTTCGCCCGGCCAGAGAAAGAGGAGGCGGGGGCCATCACGGACATGCCAGATCGAATAGAGGCGGCGGTGGCGGGTGGCAGCTTCTCTCCCAGCGGCGAGGGAGATTTGCCGAGGGCGCCGGAATCAGCTGCAACTTGGGATTCAGATCAAGAGAAAGGGATTTTCCTTGCACAGGAGGAAGAACGCTGTGGATGGGGTCAATTGCGCGTACACGGGCGCCCCGTATGCCCGTATGTATGTGCACGGTGTTTAGGCCAACTCGTGCGTAATAAATTAGTAGCAGTACACGAAGGCCACGAACGGCCCAATCGAAGACACCAGAAGAGACCGTTCGAGTTGCTATTGCTAATCTGATGTGTAATGTGTTAGAATGTTTCCCGCAAAAAAAGAATGTTTCTTTTGTCACTTCAAGTGTTGGTAGATGAACTGCACGCATGTACAGAACGTGGGAAATGCAAAAACGTGGTTTGAGAGGAAAATTAGAAAATTATTAGTCTTTCTAGAATCTAGACCCAGATCGAATGGACTCCAGTGTCAGAGGATCTCGGCCACTAAATTCTTTGTCATGTAACGACTTTTAGTGTGGAACCTCCGTGTCTTGATGTCGTTGTGGCCTGCGGCAGGGAGGGTCGCAAGCACTTTATCATGTGTGCGCTGCATCGTGAGGTGTTGCTTATCACGTGTAGCTCATGGTACAATACTGACTTAGATGTATCCACCATGGTCATTGTCAATCAATGGATTCGTTGGTACCAATTATGCAATTGACTACTTTTAGTTATCTACAATGATTCTTTTTATTTGGAGAACATATGACTATGTAGATTGTTCAGTTTGTTAGAAAAGAAAAATGGGTGTGTGAGAGATCCGCTGCAATGCGTGGGCACGCAGCTAGTGGTGTAATAAGGAAGAGAAAGGTTTTATGACTCAAGTAATAAGTATATGAAGATGAAAATATCGATGATATTCAAGTGATGACTCCGGAAGGATCTACTAGATACCAAATTTAGAGACCTACAGAGTCTGTATTCAAATAGGTAACAGTTCTGGTAAGAAAAGTTCCGTGAAAGTATAATCCAACTATATTTTTGCAGTTTTCAGTCAATAAAGAAAGTTTCGAAGCGAAAAAGGGACGGAACCGGAGTCGGGGTGGCCCACACCACCCCATGGCGTGGGCCCACCCCTGTCCGCGCCACCAGGTGGTGAGGCCACCCAGGACTCCGTCTCCGACCCGTTTTCTCTCAGTACCTTCCTTTTGATACGAAACTTCGTAATATATAACCCCCCGGATCGCCCAAGGTCCGAATATCGTGTTTTCGTCGTGTTTTTGTTTCGATCTGTTTCTGCCAGGTAAAAATCCCAGATTTGGAGCCATAATGTCTTCCTCTGGATCATCCAAGGGAGATTCCTTAGAAGATATCATCAATCCATACATGAGAGAATTGAAGATTCACCCCAAGGAGTTATTGCTCGAAGGTGGGGAGGTCCGGATTAAAGAGGTTCAAGGCCCTAAAGGTGAAGGAAGTCTGGAGGACAGGATGGAAGCACTGGAGCATGAAGTCTTTAGGTACAGGAAGATGGCAGAGCGCGAAGTGGACATCATCCATAAGATTTGTTCCGAACTCATCGCCGAGCACCAAAAGGAGACCATTGAACTCAAAGATGAAGTCTTTTCACTCCGCCAAACAACCAACAAACTGCAAGCACAGTTCTATGACGTGCAAAATCAAAACTGTGAGTATGAGGCTAGATTTAAACGCATAAGTGCTGCTGCAAGTTTCAGGATGTTGGAAACCACGATGTCCTTTGTTGACGGGAAGCCCTTACCCTGGAAGACGGACGAAGATGAGAGGACACCACCACCACCTAAGGAGTAATTCGTCATCAGGTTTGGCATCCCCTTGGTTTGTTCCAAGCTTGGGGGAGTGCCGCGGTATCATATCACTATCTTCTATCTTTTTACCTTATTAGTAGAGTCATATCATGAATAGAGGAGTGATTTTGTAGTATGGTTTGCATTATGGAAGTGTCCCCTCTCTCGTTAGATTTGTATCCCTTGGTGTGAGTTTCCATTATGGATTATTAATGAGAAGTTCTTTCATTCACTCTTTTGCTTAGCTTATATTAGTTTTCAATTCGTGGTTATATGATTGATCTTGTTGTTAGTATTGGTAGCACTTTGGGATCTTTGAGTTAATTTAGTTGGTTTTGGCAAACCTGGCTCAAGATGTAACACCTTTTTGAGAGTTGAAAAGAAAAAGATAGAAGTACTCTAAAGCAAAATAATTTCATCATCTTTCTTTCTTGATTTGCTCATAAGTTTAGTATTCTCTAGTTAAGATCTTTTGTGCTTCCAAGGAAGATTGCATGTTTGTCTTTATCACTTGTATGTTTGTTTGTTTCCTTCAACTCTTGTACTTGCTACCCAGCCTTGCTAGCCAAAAACCTGTACTGAGAGGGAATTCTTCTCGTGCATCCACCTCCTTTAAACCAAAACCTTTGCCATTTGTGTCCACCATACCTACCTAGTAGCATTATTGCTATTCCAAGTAAATTCCTGTTTTATCTACCTCCCAAATTAAACTTGTTATGAGAAAGTTAGTGATTAAAGCTCTCATGAACTTGATGGCACACTTTATTTTACGCACTTAATAAACCTGAACCATTGTGAACTCTCCGTGAAAGTTATATGCTTGCAAATTATAGGCTGGGGATTAGCAGAACCGTGCTATCACGGGGAACGCTTTCAACACTTGTAAATATATACCCAGTTGATACCTTGCTCTTTTGTTTGCGGATGTCGCGGTGTGAAATAAAAGGGGATCTTGTAAGTCCATGGAGTTATGTATGTGTGTTAGATAAACGCCTGGGTCGCTGGTTTAATCCATGCTGACATGGTGGAAACCTGCAGCGTAACCATAATGATATCTATGAAGAATTCTTCTTATAAAAAAAAGAGAGAGATAGCTATTGAGAAAAAGAAAAGAAAAAAAGAGATACTATGAAAAGAGGAAAGAGAGAAAAAAAGCACCATTTTCCCATGGTAAATAAGAAGATTGATGAGATAAGCATTGTCTGCTTGCCTTGTCATTTTGATATGGGGATTCTTCCGTATCATCGGGCAAGGGGTACCCCGTTGACGGTTCTCAATGATACGCACATACTTACAACGACAAGAACTTACCGATAACTAAAGTTGAGTAGCGTGAGGAGCGGCCCTCGTACTCAAGGGACTTGGGATCTTCAGTTTATAGTCTGACAAGCATATAACTCAGATTGGACCTCACTTTAACCTTAATCACCTAAAGATGCCTATGATAGGGGCAATGAGAGCTGAAAGCTAGTAAGTATCATAATTTTTGGGAGCTCTTTATGATACTTGCAATCCCTGCTTCCCTCTTTGAAGGGCCCTTTCTTTTACCTTGTAGTTGAGTCAGTAAACCTATTCCCTTCTATCTCAGCAAGTATTTTGAGTTGCTGTGTTTCATTCATTCATATGATGATTTATTCAATCATGTTTCTTATGTTCCTTGTTTTGCACATTGCTCTTATCTTGAAGTTTACTACTTTGAAAGATTTCTTTGAAAAAACCAGCTATTTGTGAACTCCAGCAAATTATCAACTATTCTTCGACCAAGAGCTAAGTTTGCCGTTACCAATGATGTTTTACTCTATGTATCTTTATTGTGTTTCCTTTACTCATTGCAAGTTTAGTTATATAATAGTGAGTTGTCTTCTATTATGATCTATGTATTTGATGAATGTGATGCTTCTTGTCCATATTCTTTTATCGACTCTTCACTCCATAAACCTGAGGTCATGTTTATTGAGCTCGATTTAAGCTTGGGGACAAGCGAAGTCTAAGATTGGGGGGAGTTGATACGTCCATTTTGCATCACTATTCTATGTCTTAATTCACTATTATTCATTGATATATTTCGTATTGAGAGGTGATACTTATGTTATTTCATCTGTTTTTGCATGGTTGATGACTTTTGGAGCATGGACCGCTGCAGTCAGGATTCTGATGGAAAAGGTGCTATTTGGAGGCAAAATTCGCGAAGATCAGAAAATTCGGGAAAATATACGGAAAATCCTATTTTTCCAGAAGACTCAGGATGCCAGAATATGGAGTGGAGGTGGGCCACAGGGGGCCCACACCACCCCATGGCGCGGGCAGGCCTAGGCCGCGCCAGGGAGTGGTGTGGCCGCCCTAGCCCACTCCAGCCTCTCCCCTCTGGCGTATATCATCCCCACGAAACCCTAAGACTCGGAGAGCAACCACAGAAAGATTCTGCCGCCTCTACGGGGCGGAAAACATCGAGAAAGAAAGATCTCTCTGGCAGACAGATTTCTGCCGGGGGAATTCTTTCCCGGAGAGGGAAGATCGTCGCCATCAACACCACCATCAAGATGGACTTCATCGGTATCATCATCATCATCACCACCATCATCACCATCAGCACCCTCATCACCATCTCCATATTGTTATAACAATTGGTTGATTCTTGCTATAGTTCATAGGGGAAACTTTCCCGGTGTTGATTACTCTTTGTAGTTGATGCTATTGAGTGAACCATTTAATTATTATTTATGTTCAGATTGTTATACATCATTATTCCAGCTCTGATCATGATCCATATGATGTCTTGTGAGTAGTTCGTTTTGTTCTTGAGGACATGGGAGAAGTCTTGTTGTTAGTAGTGGAGTTGCGTTGAGAAAGATTCAATAGATTGTTATTTAAGTTGTGGTGTACTTCTTCTAGTGGTGGCATGTGAATGTTGACTACATGACACTTCACCTATATGGCCCTAGGGGAATGCATTGTGTATTTGGCTACTAATCGTAGGGGTTGTCGGAGTGACAGAAACCTGAACCCCCGTTAGGAAACCATTGCACAAGGGACGTAAGGGTCTTAGAGTTTAAAGCTGTGGTTAGGTTTTACCTTAATTACTTTCTTATACTTACGGATGTTTGCAGGGGGTTTAATCACAAGTATGTATTAAGTCTTGGATGGGACGGTACATTAGCACAGGTTCACCCACACAACACTTAGCAAGCTAGAGAAGATTGATCGACTATATGAAGCGAAAGCACTTGACAGTCTTCCCATGTGTCCTCGAGAACGTTTGGTCATCTATAGAAATACAACCGGCTTGTCCTTTGCTGCATAAAGGATTGGGCCACTTGCTGCATTCATTTTTACTGTCTTTTGTTTACTCGTACTTTGTTTACTTGCTTTATCGAAAACCCCTAAAAATCTGTTTGCTAAGTATTTGTAGAGAATTCCTGATCCATACCACTAGCCAGCACCTTCTGCTCCTCGTTGGGTTCGACACTCTTACTTATCGAAAATAGTGCGATACACCCCCTATACTTGTGGGTCATCAGTGGGTCATTTCAATTTTCAATGCTTAGGCCATAATAATAGCCCTTCTAATCCAATGAGTATTGCAAGTTTGTATTGTGATAACAGGACCACTCCTAATTAGCATGATGAACTTACATTATTTTTGGGGTGTGAAGAGTTATCAAGTAAAACTTCTTTGGTAGATATGAGTGCTTTTGATATGAATAGCGTCCTGCATGGTTGTCATCTTTATTGTGTTGATAATTTCCGCACAAATACTTACATACAAAATATTATAAAAGATGAGATTTTAACAAAATATGACAGGATGAATATGTGTTTTGTTCTTATTAATGAAAAGGAGGAATCCTCCAAATTTTCTTCTATTGTCTCTAACAATAAACCAGGGTATATGGAGAAGCTTCCTTTCAAGCCTCTCCCTCCTAAAGAGAAGAATAAAAAGAAGAAAAGGAGGAGTAAAAGGAGAGACGAAACAATATTTTCCCCTAAGCACATTGCTCCTATTATAGTTTTTGATGAGTCTAAACTCGATGATGTTCTTATGCCTGTTACCTATAGTAGTGATCATGATTGGGAAAAGCACACTTCTTTTGATATTGAAAATCTCTTTGGTACCAATTCTGAAAATGATGATATTAATACTTGTTGTACTATTAGTGCTATCCATGTTCCTTCCAATGATGATATGTTTACAAATGAACACACTTTGGAAGATAGCTATTCTATTTCTTATGATGATTACAATATGCCTCCTATATTTTATGATTATGGTGATGAGAATAGTAATGATAGCTATTTTGTTCAATTTGCTCCCACTACAATTAATAAGAATGACTATGTTTATGTGGAGAGTATTAATTCTTTTATGCATGTGGCTCATGATAAGAATGTTTTATGTGATAGTTATATTGTTAATTTTATTCATGATGCTACTGAAAGTTATTATGAGAGAGGGAAACATGCTACTGAAAATTTTGAAGTTGCACTTGTTTTGCTTTCCTATGCTTGTTGCTTTGTGCTTTCATGACTTGTTTCTTTACAAGATTATTTTCCATAGGAAGTGGGTTAGACTTAAATTTGTTCCATATTTGCTTCTTGATGCTCTCTTTTACTTCAATTCATATTTCTTATGTGAGCATCATCGAAATTATCATGCTTATCTTAATGGCTATAAAGAAAGAGCTTTTGGGAGACAACCCATTATATTTTTACTTTTAGTTTATTTTTTTTGTTGAGTGTTGTAAGTTATTGCCTCAGTAATAACCTCTCCTTATCCCTTTTTTGTGGTTTTTGTGCCAAGAATAACCTCTAATGAGAGAGAAGTAAGACTTGGGAAAGTTGCTGTCCCGAAACAGATTTTTGTGCTTCACTATAAAAAATCGTGAAAAATCCCTGTATGTAGGATTGAGATGTAATTTTTTGTGCTTATGCCCCAGGTTATTACCCAACTTCCGTTAGTTTTGCACTTTTGATTTGAGTAACAGAAGATTTTCAAAAAAATCGGTCTTTACCTGCTGGCCTGTTTTGACAGAGTTCTGCCATTATTTGCATTTGCCTCTTAATCTCTTTCTCTTTGAGTTCTCTTTGATCACTTGACAGTTTAGAAGGAATTTCTACAATATCTTGTGTTTTAATGGAAGTTTTACTTATGTTGAAACTGAACCCAAAGAATTATTATCTTGAATACACTAATGTTGCTAATGAAGATTGTGTGAAGTTTTGTATGAAGGAAATTTTCAAGTGTAGGGAAGAATAATGTGATGAGATGAAGTATGGACAAAAGCTCAAGCTTGGGGATGCCACCCGTGTCACCCCAAGAAATATTCAAGAGTACAAGCGTCAAAGCTTTGGGATGCCCAAGGCATCCCCTTCTTCATCAATAACCTCAGGTCTTCTTTCAAGACACTTTATTTTTATTGTTTCATGCACAATTGTGTTGTTCTTGGAGCGTATTTTTTTGTTTTTTGTTTTATTTTGTTTGGTTTTCTTAAATAAGTTGGTTGGATCCCAACACACTTCTTTTGGAGAGAGAGACACCCCGTTATTCATTGCCTAGAACACTCTAGTTTTCACTCTTATTGTTCTGTGAGTGTTCTCCTTTGCTAGCATTGCGTTTAGCTTTAATTTTTGATTGGTGTTGGAAAAGAGTAGGAAGTTTCATGCTTATAGTGGTACAAAAGGAGCTTGTTTTGACTGTGGCCTAGACTTTATCATTTCATGCTAGTTGTTGCTTTGACCATATGCTTAGTGATTATTGTTGTAGCATGACTTGTTTCAAACAACTGAGATTGCTTAATGAGCCTTGAAATAATCATGTGTTGTTTTAGCATACAAAATCATAATATTGTGGTATTCTCCTTTGATGATTTAGTTGGGTTGACTTGGCACATGCTTACACCATGTTAAGACTATGAACCAGTCACCTTAGCCTCTATGATCATTTAGTTTTTGACTTGTAATATCACTTTATGCTTTAATTAATAATGTTTTGTCACTTTGCATGATTATGGCCATTAGTGCTCTCTTAGTCGGTCGCTCCCAGTCTTTTGCTAGCCTCCACATGTACCAAGTATGAGTTCCACTCATGCATCCAACCCCCAAGAAAACCAAGTTGTTCCATTGAGTCCACTATAAATTCCTATGCATGGTGTGTTATACCATTCCAAGTATATTCATGCTTTTATCTACCTTCCAAATTAAACTTGTTATGTGAATATTTGTGATTAAAGCTCTCACGAACTTGATGGCACACTTTACTTTCTTGCACTTAATAAACTTGAACCATTGCATCCATCTATGTTGCGTATATGTTTGCACTTTATAAGTTGAGAATTAGCAGAACCATGCTTTCATGGGGAACGCTTTCAACATTGCACTTATTATTCAGTTGATATCATGTTATTTTGTTTATGGATCCTGGTGGTGTGAAATAAAAGGGGAACTTGTAAGCTCATATGGAGTTTGTATATGTGTTAGAGAAACGTCTGGGAGGCTAGCCTAAGCCATGCCTAATCATGGTGGAAACTTGCAGCATAACCATAGTGAGCATTTTGTGAAGCATCCTCAATAAAAACCTATGCAAATAGCAAATAAAAAGATCGCTGAGATGCTCATTATCTGTTGCCTTGTCATTTTGATATGGGATAGCTCCTGTATTATGGGGCAAGGGGTACCCCGTTGGCGGTTCTCCATGATACACATGTACTTACAATGACAAGAACTTACTTGTGACTAAAGTTGAGTAGCATGAGGTCTGGTACTCGTAGGCAAGGGGTATGAGATTTTCGACTTATAACTTGTCAAGAATATCTTCATATTTGTTCACTTTAACCTTAATCACCTAAAGATGCTTATGATAGGGGTAATGAGAGCTGAAAGCTAATAAGTACCATAATTTTTGGAAGCTCTTTATGAAACTTGAAATCCCTGCTTCCCTCTTATGAAGGGCCTTTCTTTTTTACTTTTATGTTGAGTCTCCATCTATCTTTATGCACCAATTGAGAGAGCATAGTGACCATTCTTAGTTTAATGTGCATTGTCCCAAAACTTGTTGATTGATTCATAACTGTGATATTGCTTGTTCTTAAATTATTTGTATCTAGTCACCCTTATGAACTTTGAAGGCATCCTATACATTTATGTTTTGTTATACCATGAGAGACAAGCTAAATACCATTCTTATTATGTTTTCTATATGTGACACAAACAAATGTCTTTTAAATGCATTGTTATTCATGAATCTTTTGTTTGTACCTTTTTCATGTTACAACATGGTTTCTATGTCTTATTGTTAGAGCTCTGTCTTTTATGATCATGTTAGAGTACTTTGATCCCAGCCATCAATGATTTACAAATACCTTGATCAAGATTATGATGGTGCATGTCACCTCAAAAATTATTCTTTTTGTCACTTACCTACTCGAGGACGAGTAGGAGTTAAGCTTGGGGATGTTGATACGTCGTAAATGTATCTATAATTTTTGATGTTCCATGCTTGTTTTATATCTACTTTCTTCTGTTTTGTTCATACTTTGAGGTATTTTTATACATTTTCTGGGACTAAGCTATTAACAAGATGCCATAGTGCCAGTTGCTTGTTTTCTGCTGTTTTTGGTTTCAGAAAAGCTAGTAAGGAAATATTCTCGAAATTGGACCATACAAAAGCCAAAGTCAATATTTTACTCGAAGCAACACGGAGTTCGGAGGGGAGACGAAGTGGCGCACCAGGGCAGCCACACCCTGTGGCCGCGCGGCCTGGGGGCACGCCACCAGGGGGTGTGGGCCCCTGGTGCTCCACTGACCTTTCCCCTTCGCCTATAAAAGCCTCCCGGGACAAAAACCCTAAGTACCAGATCAGATTTCCATGAAAAGTTCCGCAGCGCCGTCGCCACCGAAGAAGAGATTCGGGGGACAAAAGTCTCTGTTCCGGCACTCTGCTGGGATGGGGAAGTGCCCCCGGAGCCATCTCCATCAACTCCACCAACATCTACATCTCCATTGCTGACTCCCATGATGAGGAGGGAGTAGTTCTCTCTCGAGGCTAAGGGCTCTACAAGTAGCTATGTGTTCATCTCTCTCTCTATGCGTGATCTCATTGAGATCATGAGCTTTGTACTCTAGGATCTATTCTGCTACTCAAGTTAATTAATCTCTTCTTATCCCCACGTGTGTGAAGTTGATAGTGTGCACACTGTGTGGCACTTTGGCTAAGGTTACATAAATACTTATCATGAGTATAATTTGAGTTGGATGTCTCTATGAGATTGTGGTGTTTGTTGGAACCATCTAGCGCTCAAGGCGACAATGAGGGGTTATCTAGATGGGGAGTGTGAACTTTAAGGTGTGCTATTATAGCCCTACATCGTCCGACCAGAGAGTAGTTCAGGGTAGCATAATGAAGAGAAGATATTTATATGAGAGTGTCCACTAGTGAAAGTATGATCCCTAGGCCTTGTTTCTAAGTATTGAAACACCGTTTACAATTAGTCCTGTTACATGTTTGCTTGCTTCCACTCTTATTTCAGATTGCAATTACCACTTATAATCATCCATATTACTTGTATTTGACTATCTCTTCGCCGAACTAGTGCACCTATACACCTGACAAGTGTATTGGGTGTGTTGGGGACACAAGAGACTTCTTATATCTTGATTGCAGGGTTGCTTGAGAGGGATACCTTTGAACACTTCCTCCCTGAGTTCGATAAACCTTGGGTGATCCACTTAAGGGAAACTTGCTGTTGTTCTACAAATCTCTGCACTTGGAAGCCCAACACTGTCTACAAGAATAGAAGCGTGCGTAGACATCACTCAACTCAATCGCATTTTCGGTGGAGTGGACTTTATGTGGGTATCACGTCTGCCACGTCGGAGATCTAGGGGATCCTGGTAGGCGTCAGAGATGAGACTATGGAAGTTTTAGCTAGTTCGGCTAGATATTTTTTTATTAAACTCCATATCTGTAACAAAAGCTGATGATTTCATATGGTCTTTAGTCGTTGTCGACGGGGTTGCCCAGGATGTTTATAAATCTGACTTTTTGCATGAGTTGGTTAATCTGGCTAAAGACAATCCGTATCCTATACTTATAGGTGGATATTTTAACTTGCTAAGATTCCCTCATGAGAAAAGTCGGGGCTGTTTTGACGAACATTGGCCTTTTATGTTTAATGTTGTCATAGATAGCTTGGACATAAGAGAGGTTACTATGTTAGGAAGATAGTTCATCTGGGATAATAGTCTTCCAGATCCTACATACGAAAAGCTGGATAGAGTGCTTATGGATACTGAATGGGAAGAGAAATTCCCTATGGTAACTGTTTGCTCTCTAGAGCGTATTGAGGCTTTGTCGGATCATGCTCTATTACTCTTATCTATTGGGACACCATCACGAAAATCTAAGATTAGTTTAAAATTTGAACTTGGATGGATGGATCGTGATGGTTTTCATGAGATGGTGAAAGCTATTTGGGAGAAACCTTGTAGTGGTCAAACACCTATACAGCGATGGAATAACAAAATGTGTGCCTTACGCAAATTCCTTCGTGGTTGGGACAGACATACTACTGGAATCCTTAAGAAATAAAAAATATGCCTTTCATCTATTATTAACGATTTAGAAGCTTCTATGGAAGCTAGGCTTTTAACTGCACAAGAGATTGAGCTTAAAAGCCAGTCGAATGCAAAAATTGCCAGACTACTTCACTAGGAGGAAATCAAATGGTACCAACGCTCTAAAGCGAAATTCATTCTTGAAGGAGACACGAATACAAGATACTTCTATGCTATTGCCAATGGCAAGCTTAAGAAGAAAATTATTCACTCTTTAATCTAGTATGAAGGTATGATTGAGGGTCAGGAGCAACTAAAATCTTTATATTACAAGCTATTACAAATCCTTGTTTGGGGCATCACCGAAAATCTCTTTCTGGTTGGATGAGTCTCAAACAACGGATATTCCTCAGGTTTCTGTTGAGGAAAACAACTTTCTAACCGCTCCTTGCACGGAGGAGGAGGTCAAGAAAGCTGTTTTTCAAATGGAACATAACAAAGCGTCAGGGCCAGATGGCTTTCCAGCGGAATTCTATCAACAGTTCTAGGAAGTTATCAAAGAGGACCTGATGCATTTGTTCGAGTTTTTGCATCTCGGTTAGCTAGACCTTTTTAGAATTAATTTTGGTAACATACTTTTACTTCCTAAGGTTAATAATGCAGAACGTATACAATAGTACCGGTCAATCTGCCTTCTTAATGTTAGTTTTAAAATATTCACAAAAGTTGCCATGATTAGACTAAATTCAGTAGCTGACCATGGTGTATGCCCATCTCAAATTGCTTTCATGCAAGGAAGAAACATTCTCGATGGTGTAGTAATCCTGCATGAAATAATCCATGAACTACACTCCAAAAAATTAAATGGTGTACTGTTCAAGATTGACTTTGAGAAGGCTTATGATAAAGTTAATTGGTCCTTTCTCTAGCAAACACTCCGTATGAAAGGTTTTTCGGAGGAGTGGCGTGCTCTCATACAGTCTTTTGTGTCTAATGGTAGTGTTGCCATAAATGTCAACGACGACACTGGCAAATACTTCCAGACCAAAAAAGGTCTAAGACAAGGGGATCCACTATCTCCCTATACTATTTAACATAGTGGTTGATATGTTGGCTATCCTTATTTAGAGAGCCAAGGCTGATGGTCAAATTGAAGGATTAGTTCCCCATCTTATTGATGGTGGTCTCTCCATTCTTCAATACGCTGACGATAAAATCTTATTTATGGAACACGATCTGGAGAAAGCTAAGAATCTGAAATTAATATTATCAGCATTGAGCAACTATCTGGATTGAAAATTAACTTCCATAAGAGTGTTTTGTATTATTTTGGCGAGGCTCAAAACGAAGCCCACCTATAAGCTGAACTATTCGGCTATGGCCAGGAGCAATTTTCAAACAACTATCTAGGAATACCGATTCACTATCGGCGTTTCACGATTATTGAATGGAAACTCATTGAGGAAAGACTACAGAAACGCCTTAATAGTTGGAAAGGTAAATTGTTGTCCCTTGGAGGAAGACATGTACTCATAAATTCAGTACTCACAAACATGGTACTGTATATGATCTCGTTTTTCCAGTTGCCTAAAGGTATATTGAATAAAGTGGATTATTTCTGATCAAGATTCTTTTGGCAAGGGGACAGTGAAAAAAAATATCGATTGGCCAGATGGAATGTGGTTTGCTGGCCGAAAGAATACGGTGGACTGGAAATATATGGCCTACAAGTGAAGAACACCACGCTTTTGGGTAAATGGCTTTTTAAACTACTTACAGAAGATGGTGTCTAGCAAACCATTCTATGGAGGAAATATGTTGCCTCCAAAGCTGTGTCTCAAGTGGCTTGGAAACCCGGTGATTCACACTTTTGGGATGGACTAATGGCGTCCAAAAAACATTTCTTTAGCTTTGGGGTTTTCAATATTAAGGATGGATCGCAAATTAGGTTCTGGGAAGATAAGTGGCTTGGTCAAACTTCTCCTCATGAATAATATCCAGCTCTATATTCGATTATTAGGAACAAAGGGGATACACTTTTCACAATGATGGAATCTAATCCTCCAAATGTGTCTTTCAGAAGAAGTCACATAGGCCCTAGACTGATATCTTGGAATAATCTTTTATTAAGATTATCTATAATACAGCTGTCGGAGGGTATGGACGAGTTCAAATGGAAATTACTAGAGAATGGTAACTTTACAGTTGACTCAATGTATAGAGTTTTGATCCAACCCGATATTCCAGTCGATGATAATAGTAAAATTTGGAAGATGAAATACCGCTTAAAAATAAGATATTTGCTTGGTATCTCCGTAAGGGAGTAATTCTTACAAAAGATAATCTTGTTAAGAGGAATGGGCATGGAAGTACACAATGCATTTTTTGTCACAATGATGAGACAATACGATATTTATTCTTCCAATGTAAATTTGCTCGCGCTATATGGTCAATCATCCAAGTAGCCTCTGGCTTATCTTCGCTATGTTCGGTGACCAATGTATTTGGTAACTGGTTGAATGGGATTAAGGATAAATAAAGGACTTTATTTAGGGTGGGAGTGCTTGCCATTATTTGGTCGCTTTGGCTATATAGAATTGATAAGATTTTTAATAATATTGTGTCTTCCTCCCTGCAGGTTATCCATCGAGCCACGGCTATCCTCCGATCATGGACCATTCTACAACGTATGGAGTTCCATGACTTGTTTGTGGAGGGGTGCACGCGATTGGAGGACACGAGATGGATATTTTCTCCCGGCATGGATGACAACGTGATCTGCGGATAGATCTGCCATAACTAGAGGATGTTTTCTAGTTTCTATTGCAAGTTTTGTAATGCAGGTACTTTTGCTTTGGTCTTTAGTTCTATGGTTGATCGGCTGCGTGCATCCTAGCTATGTAGAGGCCGGGTGTAAACATTACTAGTAGGTAATAAAGCGCATATTTCAAAAAATATATAATATGAACAGGAGAAAATACAGGAAATTAAAATGACATTTTACCACATTTTACCATGATGAACCAAAAATTCCATGATAGATGTGAGCACATCTACCACGGTTTTTACCTCTACCAAAAGTTGAACTGTGGTAGTTATGCTTACTAGATCATGATGGCGCGCGTTGCCGCGTCCGTCTATTTTTTCAATAGAATGTTATATATCATTAACTTAAATTTAGTTCCTGGGAAAATGAATGTGGTATTTGGTCAGTAATTAAACAAACAGGGTAATCTTAATAATTCTAATGTGAGGAGAGCAATATTGGTTAGTAATATAAGATGTGAGTCCATTATCTCAGAAAGGTTCTTAGTCTAACGGAGTTAATTATTGTTTCAAGTGTGTTTACTATGGATTTGAATAGAGGCAAAAATAGGATAAATGTAAATAAGTTAAAAAGAGTCGCCTATGGTGACCACTCAAATTTCATAAGATTTCACAAACTATAACATAAACAATTGAAGAAAAACGGAGCTTATTATTAGTGGCACTTTTGAAATGCCTTCCAAAAGTAATCAGCCGATCAAACCATTCTTTAAAGTGACTTGCATAATATCATTTATGCGTTAGTTATTTTGTATAGAAAAAGCAAAATAGGAAAATAAGCAAAAATAGGAAAAAAACCATTACATGGTACATGGTCATGAACTCATGATGAACCTTATGTCCTGTAGATTCATGCACTCCCACGTGATCCCATCCAACTTTCCTGGTGAAAAAACTTCTAGGCCCATTCACCACCATCAAGTTGCTCTAAGTGTGTAAGAATGAAATCATAACCTACAATGATTTGAAAACCACAGTTAAGATTCACTTCCATTAAACTTTAAAAAATGGTGTTTCTCAATAATTCAAATGGCATAGCATTATCTGTTAACAAACAAAGTCAACAGGAATTGAGCTGCCGGAATATATGATGAAAACCCCGTGTTGGCGACAGAAAAAAGAGGGTACGGTAATGGATTACAATGATTTTCTGCTTCAGTATATGTCAATAATTGACAGGATTGCAACCGGTGTAATAGTAGGACAAATGGACAAGTCATTTGATAGTGTAATGGACTTCTTTAACACTTTATTAAAGGATTTTCCTTGACACTTGATTCACCCCTCCCTAAAAATTAAGATTGATGACCACATTAACATTCTGAGCATTGCACTAATATATAGCACGTACCTTTCCCATGTTTCAGCAGCCCTACCTGCTTGTGCCAGATACAAGGGCTGAGCACCCGTAGTTCTTGTTGCTTCCCGCTGCACCCTCCACTCTAGTATTGCAGCTCCTCGCCTGCTCACAAAACCAAATAGACGAATTCATCTTGATTTATGTACATAAGTGTATGAAATTGTACAAGGTGATGTCAATGGCTGCGTTGTTTGATTTAATGTTTGTCCTTAAAAATACGATTTGGTTTGTAAGGATTACAGGTGCCAATTTTGACATGTGGATAGAGCAGTAGAATTGTTGCATGGGTACATGAAACCTACAAACATTTGATCCTATCTGATTATGTAATCTAGTTAAAAATTTGCAACATCAGGCTTTGGCTGAAGAGACGGAAGAAGCAGTGAGTAAGGATGAAAAATTGAAAAGCATGCAAGACATTTGCAGATTGCTGTGCAAAACTAAAATGATCTTTAGTTCGATGGTAAGCAGAGCTGCAACATGTAGAATTCAGTTCTTATTCCCCAACCTTAAACATTAAGCTTCTAAGGTGAACAAGTTGTCATTGGGCAATAACAACTAAAGCTATTTAGTCTCTGAGAATATCACTAGTTATATTTTGACCTACTAACTCTATAAACATTGTGGAATTTCAGCTTCTTAATGCCAAGAGATGTCTAAACCCCACACATTAACAAAATTCTTCAAAGCATGTTCACTAAATTTGAAATAAATCAGTGAAGAGTGATAAGTTAATAGGGTAGCTCAATGAGGGGACCGGTCAAATGATCTCAAAAAATTGAGCTTGCCTGAGAGTCCGTGCAAACAAAGATAGTACTACTATCTGATTACTCAAACAAATAAATCAAAAAACATTGAATGCGGGAAATCAAAGAATTACGGTGGATGACCTTTGTACCTAGGGTATCAACTCACGAGTGAAGCTGGCCACCAGATCACATGCTACGGAGATCATGTTGCAGCGGACGCTGCCAAGCGTCAGGAAAGGATTTCAACGACTGAGCGACCACAAATGTATTAGATTCCATGGAGGCAGGGAGAAACATTGCAACGGCCAGCGCAGAAGAGTTCATCTCTTGGATCTAAGCTAGTGTGCCCTGACGTCCAGCCGCACGTCTCCGCCCCCATCTGTGTTGGTGGTCATGGGGATTGGAGAAGAGATGCCACCATATGGAGATTATCTTTCGGGGCTTCTTTTTAGTGCAGATTTCCAGATGCAGCGGTTGTAAGGAAAGACAAGATCGGTGGCAGCGGTAGCTGGGAAACCGGGGGAAGTCGAGCATCAAGAGATTGCGAGGTTGTGGGCATGGCGGTGCCACCTAGGGCTTACTCTAGGTTGAGCGAGAGAGAGAGGTCGGGAGGAGCAGGCAGGGGTGGAGTACGGTGCGGGGAGGTGGGCATCGCTCAAGGCCTGCCGGTTTCGTTGATGCCAACGTGGTTCTATCACAACCGTCCATCCAAGATATAACGAGAAGCAACCGTTTTGTTTCCCAGAGTAGCGTCCCCAGGGACATGAGGCCCACGAGCGGCCCACGCGGGAGGAAGTGCTACATCGGACGTGTAGAATGGCTGGGAGGCGGGATCGGACGGTTATAATACCTGGTGCCATGAGAAGCTTCCTACTTGGCTCAGTTATAATATCCCTAATGAGGCCCAAGTCATGATAGATGTGGAGTGGGCCATGGCTGACGACATCTACCATGATTTTCCGATTTTTGATCAGTTCTACCACGAAAAGTCCGACCGTCATATTCTTTACTGCATGCTTAGAATTACACTTTACTTCGTTGACTTCACTCTAGTGGTCTTGTCAACCTGATGACTTCAGTATTTCTGTGGAACAGTAAATGAAAATATTTAAATTAGGCATGCGGTCCAGTCCGAGTTGTATAAATGGAATCAGATTACGGTGGGACTTTGGGTGTAATGCCTTTTTTCCTTGTTCTAAAAACTTTTATCTCCAACTTTGTCTATCTTCTTTCTCTCTCTAACCAATTAAGTAACACTAATGTAAAAAATCATGTGATTTTCCAATCTGAGTGTTTTCTTTCTTTCAACAATCTATGTTGCACGTTTCTGGTAGGATTCGACTAGTGATGTTCCAATCATATGTTTTTTAAGTTTTATATTTTCAAAGATGAATTTTACGTGGAAAGTTGTACAAAAATCTTCATTCAGCAGGAACATATCATAATGCGCTCATAACTTAAACAAATAAAAATTGTAAATAACTCGTCAAAACGTGTAACAAGAAAAACACTCCATGCCATCTAATCTAATAAAAACTTACTCCAATTCATAAATGAATATCATTTTAGACAAGGTCTAAAAGTTTTCGGTGATGCTAATACTTTTTATTACTTCTGAATGCACCTTCCTAAGAATCCATATAATTACATTCTTTAATGTTTTAAATGTTGAATTCCCTCAATATCTTAGTTAGCTGCCAATGTACGTGGGTGAAGCATCAAGTCCGGCGGTAATTTGTCAAACTAGATAAACTCTAGAGTAAAACAACAAGTATATATTGTAAAAAGAGCATATATATGTTTCTTCTGTGGGTTGATACTCCGTGATAACTAAGATGAAAAAAGTGAAGAAAGAATAAGAGTTCTGATTCAGTACGTACGTAATCCTTTCTTATAAAATTTGTAGCTTTTAGTTCAGAATATAGTGTATGAAAAGGTAGAAAAATAGCACATGATGTGAACAGTAAATTAGCAAGCAAATAATAATAAAGAATTTGAAATTTTATAACATACATGTATGTATCATCTACATGTATCTAAAGTCAATGCACTAAAAATAATACTAAGTTTTAGAATCTGCTTCCCCGCAAAACTAACGTAGAATTTGTTTTTCTTAACATATGCAACAGAACTATACTTTTTGTTAGCTATGCATGCGGACTTCCAATTGGTTCACTAATCACCTAGTCACATCCTCATCGATCCTTAACCATTTGTTCAATACACTAGTCACCTGTTGTCTGCCATGGTCCGCGAGACTGTCCACTTACATAACTAATTTTTGTCCATTAACAGTTTGCATGTGCAAACTCTTTACATAAATAAAAAAATGTACAGACTCTTTTATCAAAGGGAGCATATTCTGGGTGCAGCTTTGAATTACACAGTGTGTGACTCTCAATGCATGCAAATTAAGAACGAAGCAGAGTCGGACAGTGATAGATAAACAATCTATCTTGTGAAAACAGGAATGATTTTATTTTATGGACGATTTTCATAATCTTAAAGTTCCTTGACTCCGGCCTTCAGTGGTGGTGGTGACCATGTAGTATGTGTGTATACTAGATTTAGGGGTGCGCCTTGGCGCACGACCCCATCTTCCGCACTGGTAAACGGTTCGTAAGACGCTATATTGAGCATTTATAAAAATCAATCCATGACAAGCAACATCAAGCACGGTTTGAAAATAATTAGTATATTTGTAAACATAACACGTGCATTCGAAACTTTTTTTTTGAATGGTTACATACTTCATAAATAACATGATATTTTGGGCATGTCACCAGCCTTTCACATTGGCAATCGTTGGTCAAGTCCCTTTGTAAACTGTCATTACTATAACATGTGTTACAATAAAAACAATGAGAATGAAATGTCGGTAAACAAAGGCCATTAAATTGATAAGTTAATTGGTAAACAGATGTAGAGAAGATAGAGAAATACATTACACAGAATAGTGACTATTTGGATTTAGAGCAAGTACATTGCTCCTAGATACATAAGGTTTACACAGATGAGGTCTTCTAGGGTATATAGGGCTTGGCGCTATGTCCAAAAATGGCAAAGCCTGCAATCCATACATGATATATGAGAAAAACCGAAGATGCAGACAGCTGCTAGCATTCATTTTTTGTTACTTCTCCTTTCCTTTCTTAGAGCAAACTTTATTTAGAGAGACTACTCAACAACACTAATTTTTTGATCGAGCATCTGCAACATCGAAGCTATTAATAATCGCCAATCCTCATAGTGGCCTGGTTCATCAATTGGTTTGGCTTTGGATTGCAAAAAAAATGACAGACAGTCATGAGCAGAGAAAGTCATTGCATATGGTTTTAGGTATCAAATATTGCAGATTACCGAGCTATCTAGTTATACTGTATTTACAGTAAGAATCTGAGCTGAGCAGAATATGTCTAAAGCTACAACATCATGCTGGCACGATCTCGATATTCTCCATGAAGCTCCTGCTACAAAATGCAAGAATTATTACTCTCTCAAATAGAAGTAGATATACCTTCTCATGCTCGCGGTATTGTCACATGGGAAGATCTGGAACAACAAAAGGTAAATATATAGCAAGTTCTTGCCTTTTCGTTTTTCCTGACTAAGTTAGGCACACTCCAGATGTTCAAGGTCTTACCTGTTCTAAATCTATTATTAGTATAGAATAATCTAAAGACTATTGTGCATGTCTGTACCTCGGTATATCCTTAGCGAAGGAGGAAGAATCAAAAGCCATGAACCTTCCATAAGAAGTTAATAATTTGAAACTATCTGGCCAATACACCGAAGAAGAGCCAATTATAAGTAAAGAATAAACTAAGGACCAACGTGAGTAGTTTGGTAGAATTTATTAATATCCTTAGCAAACATGAAGAATCAAAAACCCTGAACCTGTCATGAGAAGTTAATGACTTGAAACTATCTGGCCAATACACTTATGCAATAGGTATTTCACCTCCTGATAAGTTTGGACAGGCTTCTAATCCGTGGACCTAGTAACTGAGAGTTCAAACGGTAGTGCATGGCTAGAAACAATCTAACTTGCCAGGAATTCCATAATTCAGAAGCTGAAATAATAGTGTCATATTAAATTCAGAAGTTGAAAAAATGAAGCATTGAATAGAGATGTCTCTGAATACTTGAATTACTTAATAGTCGTGAAAAAGGAGTAAAAATTCATGTGACTACACTTACTAATGAGATATACCTCGTAATAAATAAGTTAGTCCTTTTTCAAAATAATAATTGCAGTAGAAAATGAAACGTCCCAAGAACCTAAAAACGACAATGTAGGGAACATCAAATTTTACAGAGAAAGGTATTTTCCGCCTCCAAGTCTGGAGCATACAAGAATACCTAGACCAACATTTTTGTCAAAATCTAGGAGGACCATACAGAATTTTGGACAAAATACAGGAAAGCAATTCTTTTTTCAAGCACCACATGACTTCACTTGGTGACAATTTGTCTATCAGATTTAAGCATAGCAAACTTGTATCACTTTCTAAATATCATTGAATAATACTTCCATGGATTGTATATGCAGGATTTCAAAGGTTGAGTTGTGGATTCACTTTCCTGCCTATTAAGATAGGATAAGACAAAACAGACCTAGTAGAACGTACAACTGACAATCAGCAGAGCAAATTCTTAAAAGAATGCATTCGTGTCTCATGATTTTTCTGTCATTAACTCATCATTATTTCTCTAAAGATCTCGTACAACACCAGCTCTAAGGTGAATCCATACATCAAAGTAAGACATCTTGATTAAATATTTGCCCAGATATAAAATGAGTCCAACCTATGTATGCTCAATGCAACATGTGTACTCAGAAATTAGATACAATTACTACTTAGTCGTGGCTAGCCACATATGCTAAAATTGCTCCCAAATCACAATGCAATTCTGAATAATGAAACAATCACCTTATCAGCCATGCAAAATCCAGGTTCATGGTCCAGAATTTAGCAACCAAATAAAGGCAATCGTGTAAGTATATGTACTTGCATAGCCTAAGTTTAAAGGTGGCTAGTATTCACATGATACTTTACTTATGAATTCACACTGAAAATTGAAACGAGGCGTACAATGATCTGTTGAACCATTGGGATGGCCATGGAAGATTATTATCACTAATGTTACACCATTGAAAACAACATTAAAGGTTGTTTCGATTCCCACTGAAAATATAACGAGGTGCGGCAACTGCTTCGATTCCCATATTGATACACGGTTGCGCCTCTCCGATGCAGTTGATCCATCCTAGCCAAGCTATCTTGGAAAAAGTAGATCAATTCGGGCAAAAGGTAATCGCAATACAATCTTATAAATATCGTTTACATTTGCTAGGTTGATCTAATTCTAATATTGGTTCAGTGTTTGAGTTGACTTGGGTAAATGTAAACCGACTAAATGATGGAGATATTTGCTTACCAAATAGAGCTGAATTAAATGAATGTGACAGCCAGCAGAATCAAAAAATGAGGCCAAAGTAACACCTGAAGGTTTCGCCAATGAGAATTCTTCCACCGAACTCGATCCAAGTCACTAATACCTATGATTGTGCCCACGTACCTCAAGACCCCTCAATCCTCAGTCTCGAGCAGCATTCTGAACCGCATCCCAAGAGAAACTTGTGTATATATAGCCTTGTTATATTTTGCTAAAGGAATGACAATTTCCGATGGGCTCGCCCTAATCATAAGAGAAGGTATGAGTTTTTTGCGTTGAATGGCAGAGCGTGTATGTGGGACATCAAGTAATAACTACGCTATCTTGGATTGTAGAAATAATAGAAGGACTATTGTTTGCGGCAGCGTGGGCTGCTGCAGCTAGAATACTAATGTGCATACTATCGCTTGATAAATTAAACCGATGCTGATACAGCTAGTTGTGGGCTGATAGAACGTTTTTGTACACCTAAGAAAAGCTAAGATTTCTGATCCCTGTAAAAGAATTTTGTGACCCATTTTTCCTGTAATTAGTCACAGAAATCCAGGGCCTTTAATTTATAATATTTGGTGACGCTACCTTATAAACAGAACTGAATCACTAACTGAGGGCCTTTTTGTACTGACAAAGACACACAGACCTGAAGAGGAGTATTTTTCTCTACAGTAGTGCAGTTCAAATGATTCTGGCCGTGTTGTCCATTATGCGTATTTTCTCCTATGTATATGGATATACTACTGCATATAGCACAGGAATTCCATCTATAGATAATCTTATTGATCTTTCACTAACCTTGGGTAGAAGGATTTTGTTTCTAGCTAAACCTGAATATCAAGAATTTATAGCAATTTTAAAGTACATAATATGTCATTCTCTTTCTGTATTCACTTTCTCATTCAAGAGAACCCATTCTCGCTAATTTTTTTTAAATAATACGTTTTTTTAATCATTTTCACGAATATTATGCAAAAAAAGGAATTTTAGGATCTAATGCACTGTCGTTTTTTCATAAAACGACTCGGGCTCGTCTTTTTTTGAGGACCCGTCTTTTTAGGCACCGAAAGCAGCGCCTGGGACCCACCCTGTCGGCCTGCAGCGCGACAGACGCTCCGACCGTTGTCTGGAAAGACGACCCGCGCGCGTCGTTCTACGGCAGGACGATGGAACGGCGCGTCGTTTTAGGGCAGAACGACGGAACGGCACGTCGTATAACGGTCGAACGACCGCGTCTTTTAATACGCCCAGCCCCGCACCGCCTCCTTCCTCTCCCTCTGCTGCCTCTGCTAGCTCGCACGCCGCGTCGCGCCCAGCCCCTGCTAGCTCGCACGCCTCCTTCTTCCCCGGCCAGCCCCTGCTAGCTCTTCTCCCCTGCTGCTTCTTCTCCCATGGAGCTGCTCCCATTTGCTGCCACACTTTGCTCCGTTTTATACTAAATTTGCTACTGAAGTTAGTAGATTCCCGATCTACTTGTGGGATAGTCTGGTGTTTTCGTGGAGGATTTTCTTGGAGTTCTTGAGGTGCAATGGCTATGGTGGAGTCTGGGACGGGGTCTTGAGGCAGCTGCACGGTGGAGTCTCGGGCTGGGGCTTGAGGCAGCTGCACGGTTGAGTGGAGGCAGCTGCACGGCAGGATTTCACACGCTTCAAGGATAAACTCTAATTTCTTGCTAACTACAGTCATCTGTGTTTGTTTATCTTCTCGGTAGTTCTCGATGTTGTATGTTAGCGCTCCGCGATGAACTGCTAGATTATAAGTATATTTGTGGGCTATGCCAGATTATTCGGCTATATGATTATAATTATATTTGCGGGCTATGCAAGATTATTCGGCTATAGGAATATTAGTATATTTTTTTGCTAAAATCTGCCACTGTACGGTCATTTGCTAAATTGTGGTATTTTTTTAGGCCTGAAGTTATGTCCAGTAATGTAGTGTTTAGGTTCTACTATGGTGACGGTGTCGTCAAAACAAACCAGTATGGAGTTGATTTAAGCGATTTCAATTATATTGATGAAGTGCTCCAGAATCCTGAAACCATCCCCATTATTGAGTTGAAAGATTGGTTATGTGCTTGTTTAGGGCTTCCTCCCACCCATACTGTCGGTGTGCATGTATTATGGACAAAGTCAAGGATTAAACCTGATTTTTATTTGAGACCGATAGAAGAGCAAGCTAAATGGGTCAAATGGGTGAAAGCCTGTCTGCATAGGGTAGTTAACCCCAGTGTCTTAGTGCTTCCTGTGGCGAAAGAGCCTGTTTATGATCAGGGCCAGAGTAGTCAGACACACCATGTTGGTGGTGATTATTATCATGAGCAGAGCAGTCAAGCCGAAGACGGAGGTGGTGGTGGCTACTATAATGACCAGAGCAGTCAAGGCCAAGATGGCGGTGGTTATTATGAACCTGGGCAGAGTAGTTATGCACACACCGATGGAGATAGTTATGAACCTGGTTAGAGTAGTTTTGCACACACTGGACATGAATCAGCTGAAGGTAGTCAAGGGACAGGAGAAGATATTTTCAGTGGTGAGGTCGATGAGGACGAGATACACGACGGTTGGTTGCAAGATCAGATGGAAGCCGAAGATTCAGAAGGGTACAGTGATAGCTCTTATGATTCCGCTGAGTCTGATCAGGAGGACCAACCTATTGCGGCATCATGGAATCAAGACCACACAGCAGCAATAAATGTGAACGATGGGCACGATTGCTCGTGGCACTATCACGCCAACAACATCTCTATTGGTGCATTATATCCTAGCAAGAGACATCTACAGGAAGCAATCGTTGAGTGGGCATTGTCCACGCAGCATGTTTTCAAAACAAAGGTGTCATCCCAACAATATTTGACTTTGGTTTGCGAGGTAGCTGGGTGTCCTGCCAGGGTCCATGCCCATGTTCCTCGATATGACACCAACTGGAAGGTTAGCGATGTTGTGCAGCACACATGTCAACTTGGCAATGTCCTGCAAGACCATCGTAATCTCACGTCAACCCTCCTGGCTAGACTGTTATACACTGAGATAGTGGAGACCAAAGCCATGGTGGTGAAAGCTATCATCCACAAAGTTGCTGTCAGATTTCGCTACAATATATCTTACGGAAAGGCTTGGAGGACTAAGCAGAGGGCACTGGAGACAAGATTTGGTTCGTTTCGAGATGGATACGACTGTGTTGTTCGGATGCTGCAGACACTGCAGGCTAGGAATCCAGGCACATACCTCGACATCCAACACTTAACATTGCCTCAAGAACCCAATTTGAGAGTGTTGCATCGATTGTTCTTCTCATTTGCTATATGCATAGAAGCTTTCACTCACTGTCGACCAGTCATTTGTGTAGATGGAACATTTCTCACTGGCAAGTACAGGGGCCAGATCTTGACTGCTATAGGTCAAGACGGGAACAATCAAGTTGTTCCACTTGCATTTGCTTTTGTGAAGAGCGAGAACACCGAGAGTTGGGTATGGTTTTTCAGGCAGCTGAAGATAGAAGTTGTGAGGGATGTACCGAATGTATGCGTCCTACATGACAGGCATCCGGGTATACTCAGCGCGATAAGGAAGTTGACTCAGCCTGCTCCAGATGAACCAACTCCATGGCTAGACATGCAGAGTCATTGGTGCATGCGGCATCTAGGGGCAAACTTTTTCTCACAGTTCAGGAACAAGGCCCTTATGAACCTATTCAAGAAGCTTTGCAAGCAGAACCAGGAGTGGAAGTATATCAAGTGTCAGGCCTATCTAGATGAATTCACAAAAAAACATGTTAGGCAGAGGAGAGCAGCTAGAGCAGCAGCTGTGGCGGCTCATGCGGCCGCGGTAGCTGCACAGACAGTAGCTGGAGCAGCACCACCCGAGGAAGAACCAATTGCTCTTTGCGATTTGCCGGGATTTGACCAACCCGGTACTAGGAGGAGGCCTGGCAGACGGATTAAGAATTTTCAGGAATGGATAGAGCACGAGCCTGTGGAGAGGTGGTCTCTGTTGCACGACACTCATGGTGCTAGGTTTGGCATCATGACTACAAATCTTGCCGAAACTTACAACTTCGTATTGAGAGGAAGCAGGGCTCTGCCATTAACAGCTATTGTGGAGTGTATTTTCACCGGAACATTGAAGTACTTCAGAGACAGACTCCATCTTGCTCAGATGCATATCATGAACAACCCAAATACGAGGTACTGTTCAAAGATAATGGATTACATGAATGCCAAAATGGAAAAGGCTCGGTCTATGCAAGTTGTCGCCATCGGTAATCAAGAACGAAGATTTGAGGTTCGCCTCCCTTCCAACAGGATCGGATCTGGAGAAGAGGTAAAGACACAAGAGGTGAGGATAGGCAATGAGGCTTGGCCGACGTGTGAGTGTACCTGCAACAAACCCAAGCTGCTACATCTGCCTTGCTCTCATGTACTTGCTGCGTGCGGGCGGTTAGGTATAGATGCGAGATCGTTTGTGTCTCCTTATTTCCTTAAGGAGTCGGTGATCAATACATGGACTGGCGAGATGATGGTATCTAGAGCATGGGGCAATTTTAACAAAGTAAACCCCGGTGAAAGGATTTACATTCCAGATCCTAAACTAATGCGGACAGGCAGAGGAAGGCGACAATGTGTTCGGATCCGTAATGATATGGATGAATCTGAAGCCGGAGTCCCTACTAGACAATGTTTTCTATGTAATCATTTTGGTCATAGAGACACCAATTGCCATATCTTGGGACTGAGGAAGCGGCTCCTCGTGTGGACGGGCGCGTGCAAAGTAGGAACAAGAGGCAGAGGAAGAAACTAGTTTTAAATTTGTAGTTCGTATGGAACCATGTTTTAAATTTGTAATTCGTATGGAACTATGTTGTAAGTTTGTAATTCCTATGGAACTATGTTTTGAATTTGTAATTCGTATGGAACCATGTTTTAAATTTGTAATTCGTATGGAACTATGTTGTAAATTTGTAATTCGTATGGAACTATGTTTTGAATTTGTAATTCGTATGGAACCATGTTTTAAATTTGTAATTCGTATGGAACTATGTTGTAAATTTGTAATTCGTATGGAACTATGTGTTAAATTTGTAATTCTTATGGAACCATGTTTTGAATTTGTAATTCTTATGGAACCATATTCTAAATTATGCAGATGTCGGGATCTTTGCTTAATGCTGATATTGATAGAAAGCACCGGTCAACTTTATTGGATGCGGAACCAGGGAGCTTAAAGCACCTTATCACTCGCACTCCCATGTCTAACTGGATGATACACCCTTATTGGCTGCAGAGGTATGAGACATTTATTCCTAATTTGTATGGAACTATGTTATAAATATTTGAGGGCCATAATAAACAAATTGTAATTCTATCTCGGTATGCAGGTTGAAGTGGGCCGGGCTACTACCATTTGTGCGTCTGGTTAAGGCCACTCATACGCAGGAGATAGAAGGACGACACCATGGATTCCAGACCACGCACATGGCCTACGACGGGTCGTTGCTCACCTGCTTAGTGGATCGATGGAGGCCCGAGACTCACACTTTCCACTTTCGGTGGGGGGAGATGGCTCCTACACTACAGGATGTCTCGTACTTGCTGGGCCTGCCGTTGGCTGGAGTGCCAATAGGCCCGGTGGATGCACCGGAGAATTGGGCCCAAGAAATGGCCCAACGATTCTATGGCATTCGTGAAGGAGCTCCGGAGTTCACGTATGAAAATCATGGGCCCAAATTTGATTGGTTGCAGAACTATCAGGTTCGTTTGTTACTAAGTATCTTCGTATTTGATCCAACTATTTTTGTATCACACGATGCTAAAACTTGTCCGCTTAACCAATGCAGCTACAAAGGTTTGGGTACCCAGATGTTCTGATGACTGCGCCACAAATTACCGCAGCCTTGAGGCGTACTTATTGTGGCTACTTGGGAAGGTGATGTTCACCGAGAACCACGTCTCAACCATCAGTGCACGCTACATCCGCTATGCTAGAGAGATCGCGGAGGCGACATGCCAGAACGACATCACCCAATGGAGTTGGGGGTCTGCTGCCTTAGACCAGGCTGGAGGCTCAGCGTGGCAGCAGCAGCAGGAGACACCGAGAGCACCACCCCCAGACCAGGCTGGAGGCTCAGCGTGGCAGCAGCAGCGGGAGACACCGAGAGCACCACCCCCAGACCAGGCTGGAGGATCGGCGTGGCAGCATCAGCCGCAGTTTGATTTCGACCGATGGCGTGAAGCCGCATCTTACTTTCGACCCGGTGGCACCAGCAGCCGCAAGTCCCATTCATGGGCTATCGTCCTCAGGGTACGCATCTTCCTATCTATTTTGGTTACATGTAGTGTATAATCGTTGAGTACTTAATATTTTTACATGGCAGGAGGATATGGATACCCAAGCATGTCCTCAATGGGTTCGTGGGCGACTAATGAGGAGGATCAGCAGACTCATCAGGACCAGGTAGACTGGTTTGGATTGTATCAGACGCAGCAGACTCAGAAGACGCATCAGACTCCACCACCTATCCCCACACAGGATACACAGACGCGGGATGACGGGTCAACTCTACCTCCCCGCAATGTGGTGCCTCCTAGAAGGTACGGATGGGATACACCGACGCCAGGGCAACCTCGTGACCGGTGGCAGTGATATCTATCTATGTATCTGTCTGCGTATCTGTCTATGTATCTTGTATCGGTCTAGTTATCTGTCTATGTATGAGACTTGTATCTTGTATCGGTCTAGTTATCTGTTTATGTATGAGACTTGTATCTTGTATCTGTCTAGTTATCTGTTTATGTATGAGACTTGTATCTTGTATCGGTCTAGTTATCTGTCTACGTATGAGACTTGTACCTTGTATCGGTCTAGTTATCTGTCTATGTATGAGCACATTTTTTATTCGACAAACACTACAACATAGCTTGCAACACAATTTAACATAACTTGCGGTAAATAAATAAGAGCGCTCTCTATCCCTACGGCTATGCCCTTACACTTCAACAATGCCTTCTTCATGGCCTGCTCTTCTTGCCCTTACCCTTCGACGATGCCTCGCCCTTACCCTTCAACAATGCCTTCTTCTTGGCCATTCTTTCCTCCCACTCAGCCCTCCACTTAGTCCCAACGGTAGGCGTCATGAATATGGCGGGAAACATTATGGCGGGAAGCATTTTGGCAGCAGCATTTTGGCGGGAGATATTTTGGCGGGAAGCATTTTGGCGGGAAGCATTTTGGCGGGAATGTTTTTTGATGGAAAGCATTTCGGTGGGAAACATTTTAGATACATCAAGACAGTACATCTGAAAGGAAGTTACATCAAGACACTGATACTGAAATTAAGATACATCAAGACACTAGAACTGAAATTAAGATACAACGGGACACTACAACTGAATGAAGTTACATCAAGACACTACAACAGGAATTAAGATACATCGGTACTGAGACATACGTCTACCTTCCCTGAGTCCAGCGCGGGTACTTCCCGGTCTTGTCCCCACGTTCCTCTGCCGCCCGCGCCTCGGCAGCTCTTTCTCTTAATCTCTTCCTTTCCGCCTCACGGGCCTCCTTGCGCACCTCTTCCTGGCGCTCGCGGATTGCCTCCTCTTCCTCCCTTCTCTTCCTGTTCAGCTCGCGGTTTTGAGCTTTCTCTGCTTGGAATTCTTTCATTTCTCTCTCCCGTTCCTTCTTCGCCTCTTCGGCCATCCTTTCAGCGCGTTCCTCTGCATGAAAGGCAGCCCACGCAGCTCGGTTCCTGTCATGACACTCTTTCTTGGCCCAGGCTGGCTGCTCGGTGTCAATCCAATGGTACCACTTGCAAAGTGGAGGAGGAGACTGCAAGCAAATCAATGGAATGAATAAAAGAAATCATGATAACATGAACGGTTCATATTAACAATGCTCTTGGAACATACCGGAGGCCTCTCGTACGACGAACTTGCTTGCCGGGGCGGGCTTGCGTCGTACTTGGGACACATGAAAAACTTCATGCCTATGCAGGTGGAGAAATCGATCGACTCCTTGACCTTCGCGAGATGGCCACACCAACAACGCTCGTGTGTCACCCCTTGCGGCAACCTGGCATCTTTCGCCTTCGTAGGCCTATACTCGGGGTCCGAACATGGCACACTCATGATGGAAAGGGGAAGGAAATGGGAGAAATAGAGGAATAACAGGATGGAGAGATACCATCTCGGTGCCAGTATTTATAGAGGCAACTAGTAGAAATTGGCGGGAGATAACAGCGGGAACAAGTGGCGGGAGAGAAACGGCGGGAAGAATTGGCGGGAGAAAACGGCAGGAAGAAGTGGCGGGAGAGAAACGGCGGGAAGAATTGGCGGGAGAAAACAGCGGGAAAAAGTGGCGGGAGAGAAACGACGCGAAAAAAGTGGCGGGACAAATACTGGCGGGAAGAGGTGGCGGGAGAGATACTAGCAGGGAAAAAGAACGGCGCAAAATAGTGGCTGGATTAGCCCAACGTAGGGTGTGCATGATCCATGCAACCGTCTGCTTTTCAATACCTGACAAGCCATGTCGTTTTTTGAAAAAACGATTCTGGTGTGTCGTTTTTTCAAAAAACGACTAGCTGCCAGACGAGTATGGCAGTGCACTACTTGGGCTCGTCTTTGTTTGAAAAAACCACTCAGGCTCGTCTTTGTTTGGAAAAACGACTCGGACTCGTCTTTGTTTGAAAAAACGACTCGGCATGGTCTTTGTTTGAAAAAACGACAGTGCATTAGATCCGAAAATTTCTTTTTTTACGTAATATTCGTGAAAATGATTAAAAAAACGTATTATTTAAAAAAAATTAGCCCCATTCTCACTTCTTTGCAATAACCAAACTGACTATTAAAATAGCATTAGAGTAGTCAGCCCTTACCATGGAGAAGAATTATATACTATAAAAACACAGATACGTAGATGCATTCAACACATTGCAATTTTAAAATAACATTATATGTTGCAAATAAGTTCTATCCGTGAAAGAGAGTTATGGGTAAACAGGAAGAAAGGAGCAAAATATAGTTGAGCCTAAAAATAACCGAAGAGAAAAAGAACTAACAGGTGAAACATCTCCTAATATGAGTACGCATTCAAAGAATTCAAAATAAAACCATAAAAAACTGTAGCAATGTGCTGCTTGCGACAAAAAAAAATTCTGGAAAACTAAGGAACATGAGAACTAAGCTGATGAAAAATACCTGTCAATCCAAGTATCAGACAGTCTGATAGGCTGATAATCTTGTATCCCCAATAGCTATGGAAAACTATAATTCATAGTGTACCCTATTTTGAGCATGCATTCTGAAATTCGATGTTACAAACATTAGTAAAATTGAAAACACATTCTATTTGAAAGAAAATATTCAGTTTATCCAGGATCGTCAATATTTTATGTCCAAAAAATTACACAATATGGAGCTCTGAGTAGTTACTCTTCTTATTTGATCTCGAGCATACATATATTAAAAGAACACTATGTTACGAATATTAGTGAAATTTAAAACACATGGAATACTGAATCGAAATTCACTCTTAGCTACATGGGAGCGCTAGAAGATATAGGCACAACATTGAACAGTTAAAACTATAGAAAATCTAACCTTCTGAAACATGTGGTTGTACTGGTATTTTTTTAGTTCCTTCTCTCCTTTCCTCTCATCTCCTCTCCTTGCTTAGACGGTATGTACCCTGCACTGATACCCATGCTAATTAGCTCAAGTAAGCATATGTTCTATTTGAGATCAAAAGAACATAATATAGGAGTACTGAAAATACAATAAGAAAACAAAGATTCAGTTGATATATTAGCAACCAAGATGGGATAATACCAAGGATTGGCACCCAGACATGAATTCAAGCCAGACTCCTAGAATGCATGCAATTTGGTCATCCAAGGGCTTCATATCCTCGCCAGTGCCGGCTATTGTTGTTGCCCGGCTTGTCTCAAGGGGAGTGGCACACCGCCATGGTACTTGCCCGGGCCTAGGATGCCAACCTCACCACTATTGGTTGTGCTAGCGTTGTTCGGGAAGCGCCTGCCTAGAGGCCCAGGACTACATACACCTTGGTGCTTTATCTGAGACCAAATTTTATTCGGGGAATAGTCACCTTCATTGCTGGAAAGAAAATAGTAGAAAATGGTAAAACCTAAAAGCTCCCCTTGCACGCATGTACACCTCCAAACTCCATATAATCAAAATGACAAATAAGATGCATAGAAATATATACAGAAAATGGAAAATAAAGAGATGCCATGTACCTACATTTCATCAAATAAGTAGTGTGCATCAAAACTATCTTTTTGGTCATCGTCGTGTTCCTTCTACAATCCCCTTTCTTGTGACTTTTCTCATTCGGATCCATGTCTAGACTGCAAAAATGAGCAGCAAGCTAGACAAAGCATCAATAGTCCTCTCATTGTACCATCAGTCGCTAGCTACATAAAACTCTATGTTTTGATGAAGCCTAGAGAGGAGAACCCAAACCTAAAAAAAATAACCAAACGAGATCCAAATGAAAATTAGGGAGATAAGAGGCTGTCCTAGTAGGAGATAAAATAAGTTGGGGAATCACCTGGTTATTGCGGTGCAACTAAAGGATCGTTCTTCATGGCTGGGCTGGTCTTCGTACATCTCTGGTTCATTCAATGTTCTCCCCCTGGACCTACTTCGGTGCGGAAGAGCTAAGAGACGGGAGGGAAAGGTTGGATAATGAAAAGACAGAGCACCTGGACTTACTTCAGCACGCGATTAGAGCCGCACCGGTGACCAGATGCCACTGTTAGAGATGTTAACACCTCCTATACGTATAGGTACGGTATAGTATACCGACCTATACGTATCCCCTATGTATACGCTACAGATGGGGCTCTTCCACCTCTATATAACACGAACCCGATCCCTCCAACGAGGGCATCGTTTCCGCCTAGCTCAATATGGTATCAGAGCCCTCCTCTCCCATACACTAGCCACCGATACCAAAACCCTAAAAGCCGCCACCGCCGCCGACCTTCCTGGTCCGCCGCCGCCGCCTCCACACCACGACCCAAAACCCTACAAGCCAACAACCGCCGCCGATCTCCACGATCAGCCGCCGCCTCAAGCCACGATAAATCCCACACCAAAACCTACGACACAACACAACCGCCGCTGCATCGATCTCATCTCGATCTGTAGCCGCCGCCACAACCTCACGACCACGACCAAAATCAACCAAAAACCACCGACGTTGCTGCCGATCTCGGCCGCCGCCTCCACGACATGACGATGTCTTCATCAGGATCTAGTGCGGCCCTCAGCGCTGCCCTCGGATCCCCTCCCTCGACGAAGCTGACGCGCTCGAACTTTCTGTTCTGGAAGACCATTGTCTTCCCGGTTCTCCGCGGTGCGCAGGTCTTTGATCTGCTCGATGGCACTGATGCCGCACCGCCCGAGTTCCTCGACCCCGATGACAAGAAGAAGGCTAACCCTGCCTACGCAGCCTGGGTCTCTCGTGACCAGACCATGCTGGGGTGGCTCATGAACACGCTGGCGCCCGAGATCGTCGCGCATCTGGTAGGTATAAACTCCTGTGCTGCAGTTTGGGCTGTGATCACGTCAATGTTTTCTGCTCAGTCCAAGTCCAGGATCTCCTACCTGCGTGGTGCCCTCAACAGCGAGAAGAAAAACGACCTCTCCGCCGATGCGTTCTTTGCCAAGATGAAGAACTTCGCCTTCGAGCTTGCAGCGGTGGGCAAGGTCGTGGACGAGGACGAGCTGATCGCCTACATCTTGAACGGCCTCGACGCGACATACAACGATCTGGTGGCGGCCGTCCACGCCAACCCCGCTACCACCCTTGATGACCTCTATGGCTAGCTCTGCGATCATGACATGCGCCAGAAGATGCTCTCCTCCACCGGCCAGGACGCCGGGTTCTCGTCCTCCGCCAACATCGCTCGCTGTGGCCACCAGGAGGGTGGCCGCTAGGAGCGTCGTGATGACCGTGGGCGCCACGAGCGCCGTGATGATGGGCGTGGCCGTCAGGAGCGCCGCATTGACAACCGTGGCCACCAGGAGGATGGCCGCTATGATGACCGTGGCCGCCAGGAGGGTGGCCGCTACGACGACAACCGTGGTCGTCACGACGATCGCGGTGACCGCGGCTACTACGCGCCTCGCCGTGATGATCGTCCTCGTCGTGACGAGGGACGTCACCAGGATGATCGCGGCGGCCGTGATGATGGACGTGGCAAATGGGGCTGCAAGCCTACCCCGTACGTCGACGTCACCTGCCAGATCTGCCACATCCATGGCCATCCCGCCTCTGAGTGCTGGTGGCGCTACAAGAATGATGATTCTAATGATGACGATGCTCGTGATGAGAAGACTGCCAACATGGCGTCCTATGGAGTTGACACCAATTGGTACTCCGACACGGGTGCCACCGACCACATCACGGGGGAGCTGAACAAGCTCTCCACCCATGAGAAGTATAATGGTCGCGATCGTGTTCAAACCGCCAGTGGAAATGGTATGAAAATTCAACATATTGGCCATTCTATTTTACACATCCTAACTAGCTCATTGCATCTCAGTAACATCTTGCATGTTCCTAGTTCCTCAAAAAATATTTTGTCCATTCACAAACTTGCTCTTGATAATCATGTGTTCATTGAGTTTCATGCCTTTTTCTTTTTTATCAAGGATCTAGCAACAAGGAAGATACTGTTTAAGGGGCCCCTGTCATGGTGGTCTCTAGCCTCTAGTGCCATTCTCTACCGGGTCATCCAAGCATGCTTTTCTCATAATAAAGCCACGTGGCATTGCCGTTTAGGACATCCCTCTTCATTTGTGGTTCAGCAAATTATTAGGAAACATAAACTTTCTCATTCTCCAGAAATAAATCCATATATTTGTGATGCATGTCAATGTGGCTAGAGCCACCAGTTGCCATATCCTGTATCCAATAGTATTTCCACTGCTTCTTTGGAGCATATATTTTCTGATGTATAGGGACCAGCACCTGTTTCTGTTGGCAAACATTCATATTATCTGAGTTTCGTTGATGATTATAGCAAACTTACATGGATCACTTTACTTAAGGCTCGGTCTGATGTCTATCAAGCTTTTCTGAATTTCCAGCAATTTGTTGAGCGCAAATTTGAGAGAAAAATTAAAACCATGCAAACTGATTGGGGAGGTGAATATAAAAACTCAATAGTTTCTTCCAAAAAGTAGGCATTTCTCATCATGTATCTTGTCCTCATGCACACCAACAAAATGGCTCAGCTGAAAGAAAATATCGGCATATTATTGAAGTAGGCTTGTCCTTGCTTTCTAATGCATCTATGCTTCTTATGTTTTGGGATGAAGCTTTTCTCACAGCAACATTTCTTATTAACTTGCTTCCTAGCAAGGTAATTAATCATGACACTCCTGTAGAATGTCTCCTTCACATCACACCCAATTATGAGTCTCTTCGCACTTTTGGTTATGCTTGCTAGCCAAACTTGCACCCATACAATAAAATGAAGCTTGCTTTCCGTTCCACTAGATGTGTCTTCTTGGGTTATAGTCCCCTTCACAAGGGTGTCAAGTTCTTAGATGTTTCTACCGGTAGAATTTATATCTCTAGAGATGTGGTGTTTGATGAAAATGTGTTTCCTTTTGCCTCTCTACATCCTAATGCTGGTGCCCAGCTTCACAAAGATATCCTTTTGTTACCCTCTCATACACCCTCTATGCATGATACTAATGGGGATGCACGAAATAATGACTATATGCCTTTGCCCATTGTTCCAATTGTTACTAACAATGGCCAGGAACAACGTGAAAGTGATGTTGAAAATGACAGTGAAGATGACAATGCTTCTGATGATCGAAGTGCCGAAGAAAATTTGGGTCAAAACAATGAAGAAATGAGCTCAAATCATGAAGAAACCAGTCCTAGAATAGGACAAATGGGCGCCAGATCCCGTGTTGATCCAAAATCCTCCTCGGATTCAGCGCCCCCGGATCCCCATGCTGCTCCGCCTGGCAGCTCCTTTGCCGCACCTACTCCCGAGGGCGGGAGCCCTCCTCATTCGCCCACCCGATCTCCACCGCGGGCCCCCTCGCCGACCAGGTGCCCAGGCGCTGCACCCCGCACGCCGCGTCCCCGTGTGAGGTCCCCGTCGCCAGCTGGGCGGTCCCTGCCTAGCGCTGACCATTCCCGGTCGGAACGGCCGCTCGACCACGACGCGCGTGCCCCCGGTAGCCCGTCCTCGCCTGCCACGTCGTCGATGATGTCGCCTTCAGCGTCTCCCCCGCATGGATCGTCTGCGGATGGATCTGGTGTGGCCCAGGCTGCTGCTCGCCGCGTGTCCCGTCCAGGATCTTCTACGCCCCTGCACGTGCAGCACCTCTTGCATTTGGTGTGCGCACACGACTAATGAAAGGTATAAAACATCCCAAAATCTATAAAGATGGTACTATTTGCTATGGGTTACTCACCTCCACAGGAGAACCAAGCTCTCTCTCGGATGCTCTTAGTGATGCTCGTTGGCGCCAAGCTATGGAAGATGATCACAATGCTCTCCTTCGGAACAAAACTTGGCACCTTGTTCCATCTAGTCATGGTAAAAACTTAATTGGTTGCAAATGGGTCTATAGAATAAAAAATGAGCAGATGGTACTGTTGACAGGTACAAAGCTCAACTTGTTGCTAAAGGCTTCAAGCAACGTTATGGTATTGATTATGAAGATACTTTTAGTCTTGTTGTTAAAGCAGCTACCATCAGAGTTGTCCTTGCTATTTCAGTCTCCAGGGGTTGGAAATTGCGGCAGCTAGATGTAAAGAACGAGCGTTTTTGCATGGTGTTCTAGAAGTGGAGGTTTACATGCGTCAATCCCCAGGTTTTGAGGACCCTAATGCTCCACATCATGTTTGTAAACTAGATAAATATTTTTATGGTCTCAAATAGGCGCCTCGGGCTTGGTACTCTCGGCTCAGCTTGAAGCTTCAGGATCTTGGCTTTACACCTTCCAAAGCAGACACATCCTTGTTTCTCTATAACAAGGCAGGTATCACAACCTTTATTCTCATATATGTTGATGATATAATAGTGACAAGCTCCTCCAACAATGCCATTTCTGTTCTGCCTCATGATCTCAATGCTCACTTTGCCATTAAGGACCTTGGCGATTTACATTAATTTTTGGGTATAAGAGGTGACCAAGTTACATGATGGTTTGTTGTTGACACAACAAAAATATGTCACAGATATTCTTGCTAAAGTTGGTATGCGGGATTGCAAAGGGGCCCCTACTCCCTTGTCACCGACGGATCCTCTCTCCCTTGCCAAGGGGGAGCCACTTGCCTCTGAAGATAGTACTCGATATCGCAGTATAGTTGGTGGTCTATAGTATCTAACTCTGACACGACCTGATTTATCTTTCTCAGTTAATAAGGTGTGTCAGTTTCTTCATGCTCCTACCACAGCTCACTGGACAACAGTCAAGAGGATCCTCAGATATGTCAAAGACACCATCTCACTTGGTATTACCTTCCAGAAATCCCCTTCCACATTGTTGTGTGCTTTTTAGATGCAGATTGGACAGGCTGTATTGATGCCAGACGCTCCACGGGAGGATTTGCAATCTTCATTGGACCTAACTTGGTCTCCTGGAGTGCTAGAAAACATGCTACTGTTTCACGCTCTAGAACAGAGGCAGAATATAAGTTCTTGGCAAATGCTACAACAGGAGTCATATGGGTTAAAGCTCTTTTTAATGAACTAGGTATTTCACTCTCAGAAAAACCATGTCTCTGGTGTGATAATCTGGGTGCCACATATTTGTCTGCTACCCTAGTTTTTTATGCTCGTACTGAACATATTGAGATTGATTTTCATTTTGTTCGAGAACGGGTGGCAAATAAACAGCTAGCGATCAAGTTTGTCTCCAGTAAAGATCAAGTTAAGGATGGCTTCTCTAAGGCTCTTCCTATTAGGAACCTTCATGAGTTTAGGCGTAATCTAAATCTTTGTACAAGTTTAGATTAAGGGGTGCTGTTAGAGATGTTAACACCTCCTATACGTATAGGTACGGTACTATACGTATCCTCTATGTATGCGCTACAGGTGGGGCTCTTCCACCTCTATATAACACGAACCCGATCCCTCCAACGAGGGCATCGTTTCCGCCTAGCTCAATAGCCACGGTAGCTACTCGCCACGGAGCCGAGAAACGTCGGCGGGACTCAAGCAGCTCGTGCACACCCGCCTCCGTCTCTGCACCTATCTAGGATGCTCTCCGGCCCCTCGCCGCCTCTGAGCCCCAACACATGGCTTCTTGCCGCTGTCGCTTTCGCCGCCGCCGCCGCCGCTTTCCCGCTTGCCCGCCTTCGTCGCTGCGTGCCGCCGTTGCTTAGCGCCAGTCGCCGCCACTCCCCGCCGTTGATGCGCCTTCCTCGTTGTGCCCTGCTCGTTGCCGTTGCCGCATGCCCTGCTCGCTCGAGGCGGGGATGCGGGTGGCGCCGTGCCCCGCGTGATGCAGCCACGGCGGAGCTCCTGCTTGTGTCCACGAGCAGCGGCAACTCACAACAGGGGAGGAGCTGGGGTATGCAGCGCGGCGGTGGCCCGTGTTCAAGGGGGAGCAGCGGTGTAGGGGATTGGAGGAGGTGGACGTCGTGGGATTGGGCCAAACGTGGTTGCCTAGGGTTTTCACACAATCGCCGTGCGTAGGGCCGCTGCCCCTGCCCAACCACAAGCACCCGATAAATGCTCACTAAAAATATTACCTGGGACGCCGACGAGACGGACCAGGACAGGCCGGGAGAGAGAGATGCGTCTGTGGGTATAAATAACGGGTGCGCGCCACGAATTAACATTTTTCTATTCATCTGGGTAAAAGCGTCTTACCGCGAAGCAACGGCCCAGATTTGCCATTAGGACTTAATCGAACGGTTAAACTAATCTAATCGCTGTGGAGGCTGTCGGGACTTGCCCTATTATATCTTTGGATACGTACTAGTGGAAAATTCACTTTTGATGTAGGGTGTATATGCTCCTGTCATCTGAAATAATATTTTAAAATGTCAAAAAAATTGTGAATGAAAATTTTGCGTCTACATCTTGACATTCTTTGTGCACACGACAAGTTTCGTGGAAAACCAACATTTTATGTATCATGTGTTAAAAAGATAAAGAAATGTCTCGTGAAGAGCTTTTTTTAGCATTGGGTTTTGTTTTTTATACACGTCATAGAAAACATGCTGTGAAACAATTTTGCGAGCACATAGAACGCTTGAGTTGTATGCCCAATATTTTTATTCAGAACTTTTTAACATTTTAAAATGCACCAAAAACTCATTTTAAAAAACAAGAGCATATGCTCATGGGTGCAAAAAAAAGTCTTGTCCCGTACTACTCCTTCTGTCCTAAGATAAGTGACTTGAGTTTATCTAAATTCGCTTGTATCTAATACTAAAATATATCTAAATATATTTGAATCTAGACATATTTATATCACTTATTTCAGGACTGGGGGAGTAGTATATAAATTTCAACTCGGGTCTCCATTTCATGGGTGCTACTGAAATTAAAGCAGTACAGTCTACTTGAGAATATGCCCAAACACTTGCACTAAGCCCGTAGCCTCTCAGTCGTCTAGCAGGCTTTTTGGCAGACTGAAAAAAAAAGGCCCTAACTAGCCCGGGTTCAGGCTAGACCCAATGGTGGCCAGATCTGGATCGATGTCATGCACTGCTGGAAAATCCTATCACAGAGCTATTGTGCTCCGCCCATGCAGCGGGCAGGGTTTGTCCGGCCCAGTTTAGGTGCTTTTCATCTCCATATACATGGTTTTCTATTATTCTTGTGTGGTTTCGGCTGGGTTTTTGATTTAGACTGGGTTTTCGCATTCTTTTATATTGGTTTTGTTGTTTTCAGTTCTTTTGACAGGTTTTCTGTTTTTTCTTTTGAAATAAGTGTTCAATATGAAAATTCGTTCAAAGGTGATAATTGTTCATTTTTGGGAATTTGCTCTTATGTCGTTATCAGTAGTTTTTTGTTCAAGTAAAATTAGTGTTTTTCTTAAAAAAATGTTTAAACAACATAAATATTCATACTATAACATTGTTCAAAGAAGATAAATGATTTTTAAATCATTCACATAACATAAATTTTCATATTTAAAAGAAAGGAAATTATGGAGAGTAAATAAAAAAGAAAAAGAAAAAGAAAAAAAGAAAACATAAAATAAAAATATATGAAAAATAGAAAGTAACTGTTACTAGGCCGCACTGGGAGCGGCCCATGAAGAGAATCTGCATGTGTCCGCTATTCCTTCACACATTAAGCGGGATATAGGCGGAACCACTTGTGCTCCCGTGGGGTCGATGAGGCAGTTCATATTTAACTCTCACATGTGGGTTCATGAAAAGTAATGCAATTTTTTAAACAAAGGTAAAAGATTTCCTTATCTATTAATTAAGAAGAAGGTGTCTAGTTAATTAGTGAAAACCAGACGAAAAATAAATCAACACCAACACCACATGGCTACGCCCTCTCGAAACCCACACCGACAAAACAATGGACGATCACACTCACCGAGACTGGTCAACATCGGTGTTGATGGTACCAAATCACGTGGATACCAATTCATTGGGATTTCAAGCGCAAAGTGATGTAGCAAGTGTGTTTTCTCCACAAGAGTAACTAAGGGTTTAATAACGGACTCTTGGGAAAGTAGTAAAACAGTTTCTCTTTTTTTTAGCATCTTACGAAATAAGATAATTTTCCTTGTGTTCACAACTCCACCAAGTGGTTTTCAAGCACAAACTTTGGTATTATAATTGAAAATTAGAAAAAACTAACTAAATAAAATAAAATAAACTAGTTATGCAAGCAATAGAAGTAAACTAATCTACATGGAAAGCTAAAACTAAATGTAATGGCCGGACCTTGAGACCCAGTGTGGTCGACGGATGCGGGATATCAGAAAAATGAAATGAGTAGCTCTATATATATTATCTATATATAGAGTACGTGAAGATGGGGGAAACAATAAGAATTAACTGGAACCTGCTTGAGGTTAGATTGAACCCGAGTCATCAAAGGAGAACCCTTTGGGGTGGTAGGCCTCGCCCAGCGTCGGCACCTAATTCATTTGTGCACACGTGGCTAAATCCTCCCGCACTTCTAGGATCGAACGAGAGGCATTCCATTTTTTTAACAAAACTAGCAAAAGTATCCGTGCGTTGCTACGGATTAATTTATAGAATATTGCTCATGCATGAATAATTTTGCTGTTGGATATCAGTTTATCCTTATCCATGATGTGGCAAAACTTTATAACGGAGACGCGACTATCATCAATAATTTGGTCAGTTATGTAGTTGGGTTAACAATGGCGTGTCATTTTTGTTGTCGTCTACAAAAGGCCTATTCCATGACTGATGCCATATAAATCAATGTAAGAAAAAAAACCGGTTAAAAATATCGGTTCAGACATCCACAACGGTGCGTAGTAGTAACATTCTTTAACAAGACGAAGAACTTATGAATGGCAGGATCTCATGTGGCACTTTCCATGTAGAATACACTTGCCCCGCGTATAATTTATACGTACGAGCCGGACTAAACAAAGTTTCTAAAAGAGATAAAGTAATTCCCACGATTTGATTAGCGTTGAGCTAGAGCTAGTGGTGGAAGACCGGACATTTCAATACTGGCAAACAATTTCAATTAACTGCTACCTTCTTCGGTCAAAATATACAACAAGAAAATTTGAAAATAGTGTATTGCACATGTCCAAGTTTAGTTTCGTTTAATACACGAGAAACATGAAAAAGAACCATTGTAACATCTTGTAGCCATATCAACAAATAGGTTGTGTGCACAAAATCACAATGACAAAACATGACATTCCAATATTTTCTAAGACCTCTGCATGAACAATGGACATCACATAACTTTTTCCCCACAATGCCAAACCAATTTTCAGAGCAGAGACAGATCCAGAATTTTTGTATGATGATAGAGAAATTAGTAGTAGCATCAGCCGGTCATGAGAGTGGAGCACCAGCAGCATCACGTGGGAGATAGAGAGGAGGAGCAGCAGCAAACGCGAGCGGGAGAGACCCCAGGCACCTATGCATACGAGAAGACAAAATCTAAACTGCACGCGGGGCTGAGTCCCGACGAGCGCGTACGGCACCAGCCGGACTCCACACGGTACAGCTACGTCGTCAGGACTCATGACGACAGGAGATGGGGCGCACAGCGCGGCGGTTGGTGACTTTACGGCAGCCTACGGGGCCGCTGGGGACAGGGTGAGCAGCAAACGTCCATGAGGAGAAGGATGGAGGAGCTAGGCGTTGCCAGAGGGAGGGATGGCAAGCGGCAGCCCACTGTCCGTGAGATGAAGACATGGCCGCGATATCGTGTGGGGATTGCCGTGGAGTGGTTTTATTTAATCGAACCGGTATAGTAACTTACGGTTGCACACACTACCTCACGTCTGTATTTCTAAGGCATTATAGTGGCATTTTTTAACTGCCTTCAAATATTCCTTTTTAAAGCACTGATGTAGGATGCCTCCAAAGATTAAGAAATACAAGGCAGTTTTCGGATGTGCCATCAAAAATACATCATTGAAGGCAAAAAAAAAACAAGAGTGCCTCTAATAGATCATCTTTGAAGGCACTTTCATAACTTGTAGGCAAAAACCTTTCGAGACAATTTTATGAAAGTGCCTCCAAAGGTTAACAAAATAAGGCAATATCGAGAATGCCTTATGATATTAACCTTTATTGGCACTTTTATCATATGTAGGCAAAAACCTTTCGAGGCAATTTTATGAAAGTGCCTCTAAAAGTTAATAAAATAAGGCAATATTGAGAATGCCTTTAAATGTTAACCTTTAGTGACACTTTTATCACATGTATGCAAAAACCTTTCGAGGCAATCCTACAAAAGTACCTCTAAAGGTTAACATTCTATAAAAAATGGCAAAACCCTTTTTTATTTCACGAGTATTAAAAATAAACATAAAATCGGATTTTTTTGTGTGAAGAACAACAAAAGCGACACAAAGCTAGCTTCGTCTGCGTGAAAGCCCCTGACTCCGTATTGGTGAGAGAATTTTTGTCTAAATGGACTCATGGAGCGAGTTCACGATGGCACGTGATACGGAGTCGCGAGTATTTCTTTTTTATTTTCACAGAGAAACGCGATATAGGGATAACCGTGCGATGCTCAAAGAACGGTTCCGTCCCACGGATGGTCGCATCGTGGGACCCCACCCCGTGGCCCCATCGGGATCGATCCCCGCAGACCCCGTCGCCTCCCGCTCGCTCCCGCACCCTACCTACCCCGCGGTCGCCTCCCTCCTCCCCGAGCTCGTCCCCGCCGCCTCGGCAAGCGCGCGCCGCCGCCTCCCTCGAGCACTGATGTCACCAGGCCCCGCCGCCTCCGACGGCTCTCCTCCGCCGTCCCCGTCCTCTCGCCACCTCACCTACTCCCGCAAATCCGCCGACGGCGCCTTGATCTGCACCGCCCTGAGCTCGTCCCCGGCGCCCGTCCTCCTCCGGTGTAGCGCCACCTGCCTCCGTCCCAGCCAACACCGGCCGCATCAACTACCGCCACGCACTGAGGAAACTATGCCTTGCCACCCTCCACCGGATCCCCACCCGCGCCTAGCAGTTTCGCCCCCGAGCGCGACGTCGCGGCTAACCATGTCCCTGGGGTTCGGCTCGGTCACCGGCGCGATTCCCGCGCCGCCGCGCCTCCTTCTGCTGATGGAGCTTGCATACCGTCTACGCTCGCCTCGACGCCTCTTACTACAGCGAGGCACGCGGCTTCACCGCACGGTTCGGCTCTCCCACCGCACCCATGGCAGATGACGGCTACCCCTCCACCACATCGCCGCATGCAGTGACGGAGGCCACAGACACCGCGGTGGTGGGGTCGTCGGTGATCAGGATCATCCACAAGCTGCAGGACATCTTCTCGCATGGCCCTGCTTCACTTCAATCCAGGACGAGCACACACACATCTGGTGAAATCCCCGCCTGATTTCTCACTTGTTAATGTTGTTCTATTGCGTTTTTTTTTTCAATTGAACACGCACTTGTGCCGATGCCCTTCCTATGTTTGGATATGAGTTGTGCCCATCCCTTCCCCCTTTGATCGTGTTGTCACTTGCATAGTATTGTTTGCTCACGAGGTGTTTGTGATATTGTCTAGGCAAGGTCCTAATTAACCAGTGGCCTGCTACTTTATTAAACGTGTGGTGTAGATATGATTTTTAGATGCTGGATGGTCGGCAGCAAATATTTGTCATGGAAGTCAATTGAGGCCCTCTAACCTGTTATGCAACAGCGTGTGGTTCATTGTTTTGCAAGAATTCAGAGTAGTGATCTCATATGCCTAAATTCTGGATTAAGTTGTCTTAACCACTGTACGTGTTATTACCAACAGACATATAGTATAGAAATGGGAAAATGGCAGCTTGATATAGAATGTCTCTAACTGAGTGTGTTATTCATATTCAAAACTGCTATGTTGCTATCCAGAAACTCAATGCTTGCTTGTTTCCTTGCAAACCCTTACTGAAGGGTGTTCCTATGGTGCAGATAGTAGCTCAATTGCCGTTCCATTAGAAATCCATCAACGAGCAAACAGAGGCTAGTAGTATTCAGAGAAATCGTTGTACTTTTGTGCCATGCTTGTTTCAGAGTATTCTTGTACCATACATATTCAGTTTTCGTCAATGGAACTTGTTTCATGAAACCATCACTCCATCAGGTTATTCTGGTTTAAGTTAGTTCTTTCTAGTATGAACTGGATCAACATGAGTATCGAAGGTCTTAGTGTGGCATCACGTCTAAACAAGCATGCCTCTACTTGCACCTTGCCATCTTTCTAGTATGAACTGGATCAACATGAGTATAGAAGTAGTTGAAGCAATTTAAAAGTCCACACTCGTCATGTGACCTTCTTGTCTATCTGCTGTATTGATCAAATAAGCAAAGCAAAAGCAGGGTAATCTTTGTTTGGCCTTGGATAAACAATTGTTTCATTGGTATGTCTTGGATGTTCTAGGAAACCCAACAACCACACATTTGTTCTAATACATACCATAGTTATAATTACAGTACATTTGTAAAGTTTTAGTCATAGAATTAAATTAAATACCATGCATGTGTATTCTTTCTTGTTGGCGCATTTCTTAACTTCTGTGATCTATGGTTCTCCATGGCTTAACTTTGGACAAACTATTTGTGTCTGATCTATGGATCCATCTCAATTGGCCTCACAAATTCCTGTACGCAGATTTCATGTATGCATGCATCAGTACGGGGCCATGGAGCAAAAGACGCTGTCGGTGCACAAGTCGTTGGTGGTCCGAGGCACGCACGAGCTCCACATCATCGGCGTTTTTCTAGCGTCACCAACTTCTCCATCAAGTATAGCTCCTAACTCGCCGGCAAGCACACCTGGGCCCTTACCTGCAGCTTCGACGACCAAGGTCACCTCGCAACCATCTCCCTCGAGCTGCTCAACAAACAAATGGTCTCGGGATCGAGGATCAGCTTGGTGAGTGGCAGCCTGACTTGTGGCGAAGCGGCGACGCCAACATATTTCAAGCTACTAGCAGGACCAAGTTGTTGCTATATTTAGACATGTGATATATGTTGCTGTTACTTGAAGTTCAACCTGTGATATCTGTCGTGATGTGTAGTTGAACTTGTGATATCTAGTATTACTGTGATATATCTTTGACTGGAATTGTGATATATGATTGGAATGACCAATTGTGATATGCCTCAAAATTGTGATATACACTGCCTCAAAAACTCACTTTACAAGGCACTTTTGATATTGACTCAAAAAATATAAAGAGGCGTTGTCAAATGTGCTTACAAAACTACTTTACAAGGCACTATTGAATATGTCTTACATAAGAAAAAGAGGCATTATCAAATGTGGCTACAAAACTACTTTACAGGGCACTATTGGATATGCCTTACATAAGAAAAGGAGGCATTATCAAATGTGTCTACAAAACTACTTTACAAGGCACTATTGAATATGCCTTACATAAGAAAAAAATTATTATCAAATATGCCTGCAAAACTACTTTACAAGGCACTATTTGAATATGCCTTACATAAGAAAAAGAGGCATTAGCAAATGTGCCTATAAAACTATTTTACAAGGCACTTTTTAGGTATGCCTTCAAATACATTTAATGACCCTAGCGCATTTGGCATTATATTTTTTGCCTTGAAAAACAATTGAAGACAATTTGTCTACTTTTCGAGGCACTTTTAAATGCCTTCTATTTAAGAAGGTGAGGTAGTGACATTTGGATAATTATCCCCTAATTGGCAAGAGCAAAAGTGTCTTAAAAAAAAAAGCGGGACCCGATTAGGTATGGATAGCGGTCTCGGGGGGTAACAACGCATCGTATGGACAAAAAACGACTGGATACACGATCTGATCGCTAAAAATGAAGGTGCTGTGAGAGAGCCCCAGTTTGACGGACAAAAAATGAGTGGATACATGATCTGATGGCTAAAAATGAATATGCAGAGAGAGAGCCCCGCCGGTTTGGCTCGGTTATACTGTCCCTAATAATTGAGTACTTGAGGGAAGAAAAAATCGACCCCGTCATCCTATCAAAGTACACCACCAAATTTTAGAGAAGCCTCTCGGCCGTTTGAAACATTGGTTTTACTTAGATTGGGATTAGAGAATCGCTATTGATACATTATTTCTCCTGAAATGGACTCCTTTCTTTTCCGATACTAATTGAAAAAGAAGACATCGTCCACGAAATTCAGCATGACCTCATCATCAGCCAAATGATCCTCCTCATCTTTCCCGTCCTGATCTGGGCAAGCGTTCAAATCGAAGCGAAGACGACGGCATGATCTCACTTGTTTGCCCGTGGCGTCTCCTTCCTCTGGTCGTCGCTTCACCTGACGGGAGGAAACCACAGACCACGAGTCCAACACATCAGAGCAGAGCACTACGATGGCATCCTCCAAACCGACCACGCCGCCATTACATCCCCTCACCGTCCCTTCCACCATCGCATCCTTGATGCGCATTTCGGAATCGCGATCCATTCGGTCGAGGCCGTCGATATATATAACACGGTGAGGGTTCTCGACGATCGCTTCAACCAGCCTCGCTCCAGCATAGCCACCTCCACTGCAGTCGCCCGGTGATCTCCGCCTCTTGAGGGTGAGTTTGCCGCTGTGTCCGGGTTCGTCGGAGTTACCGGCGGCCTGCAGGGCGGTGAACTCTGTGTGGGAGCCAAACACCAGCCTAGCGAGCTCCCGAGCTACCGCCGTCTTGACGCCCGAGTCCGTTCCCCGGAACAGCAGCCAGGTCGTCGTCGAGAACGGGCTAGACGGCTGCTTCCTCGCCCTCCTCCTCATCATGCCGGATCGGCACAGAAGCACGGTGCTCGATAGGCCGGGAACGATGTCCCCGTGACCCGGACAGCGGAGCTCGAGCGCGTCGCAGAGGGTCTTCAGGTTATGCGCGGTGAGCTCCGTGAACTTCGGCCGACGGTGAGCGGCCAGCTGCAGTGTGGACGTAGACGTTCAGAGCGATGAGTTAGACGCAAGAAAACGTTCAGAGCCAACTCCAACAATATAGGGGTGTTATGGACCACGCATGGTATACGTACGTACATCTACTTGAAGACTAGTGGTGTCGTAACGTCTTGATCTGGTGGGGATTGCCTCTTTGTGGCGGCGGAGCCATGGAGGAAGAATCGGCGTCGTTGCGATTATCTTGCTGCCAGATCTTTTCGTGTTAGCTTGAATCTCACTGCAAGAAAACAGGGAAAAACACACTCATCAATTAGCACGCATATATCCCTCAGTATTTAAGACTGTCCAATTTGAGGTCTTTCAAAATACAAAACGGAAGAATTTTGTAATGTGCCATAGGAACTGCAGGTATCAAATTCAAACATATACAGGCATATAAATAGACGAAAATAATTTAAAGTTCAACTCAGGAATAAGTGCATTTACGGGAATGGATGATGGGGCAGCATACCCCATCCGTCCCGCCCGGAATAAGTGCATTTTTTTTTATTTTCTCCTTGGTCAAACTTTGTTAAGTTTGAATAGCTTTATAAAAAACAACATTTATACCACCAAATAAATATCTTGAAATATAGATTCGCAATGTACTAATTTTATTTCATAGATATTGCTTCATTTTTAAAAATTTCATCAAATTTAGAATAGTTCAAAGACAAAATTAACTTGCAGGTATTGAATATTAAACAAAGCATGCACCTACAATTAATATTTGCCGGCTAGTCACGCTCACGCATGCATGCATACATGATCGCGTCACTGAGCCGTCCGAGCTTAGGATATGTTTGTAGCAAAACAATGACTTACGGAGTACGACCGAAAATTTCAAAGAAAATACACATAAAGATAGGGGGAGTGCATGCGCATAGAAACTTATCATTTTTTTGTTTCATCCAAACAACGCAGCGTATGAACTTGATACTTGGCAAGTAACACACGTCGTTACTACAGTAAGTAGACATATTTTCAATTCTTCTGTGAAGTAGAAGTACCTAAATGACATTTTTTGAATCTATCATTTTAAGTACTTGCTATGCCCCGAATTAGATGTCGCAGTTTGTCTCTAGATTTATATGTATCTATGTATATGTGTATCAAGACAAATGTGCGATAAGTAATTTGGGACAAAAGAACTATTTATGTTGTAGTTGTGATGTGACTTGCAAAACTTGACTTCTATATTGAAGGAGAGATTTCTTTGGAATGGTGATTGTGAGTCTTAGATTGCTCATAGTGGGAATAACATAAGAGTGAGTATAATAGTGAGTTATAAGCGTGCTGACATGGCACTTTTGTCTTCGTGGAGGAGAGAGATAAGAAAAACAAAACAAGTTGCTAGCTCTCTTGCAAGAGCCAACTCTACACATGCTCCTAGGTAAAACCATTAAATGGGAGGAAAGAGATAGATAGGTTTATACTAGTAGTGCTACTCTAATAGTCAATCTTATAGTCAACTCTACTGTACAATGCTAGCTCTTGATGACATGACAAGTTTATACAGCCAGCTATTGGCTATACTATTGTTCTTGCTCTAAGTGGTAACATAGATGTCACCTAGACTTAAAAGATGATGAACCAAACAATTAATGAAGAGAGAGGCAAATTAAGTAACCTAACATGTTACCATCACATCACACTTTTCAATGTAAAATGAGTCTATAAAATAATAAATAGGTATTTCTACGATACTTCACTTATCACACTACCCACTATGAAGGTAATAGTAACCTAGACTAGTAAGATATGCATATTACTACTCTAAATTACTATCCTCTATGACTAGCCTTAGGCTGGGGAGAAACTCGGATTTGGGTCCGTGGAAGCACCAAATTAGTAAAATAGTGTATATGTAATTATGTATATATTGGATGTCACTACTAAATATTTAAAGTGCATACAAATGCCGAAATAATGTATAAATATGGTTTAAAAAACCCAAACTAGATTATTTTATGACAAGTAAGGTGCATTGATAATCTAAAAATAATTTAGATGGAATACAGCTATACTACTACTAGACGATGCTATATATCGTAGAGATAGTATCATACACTAGTATCATATATGTATGATACTAGTGTATGATAATCCCCACTATCCTTACATAAGGTGAAGCTCAAAAGATCCTCACAATGGTGGGAGATAAGACCACTAGATAGGAAATAGGGTGCGCAACATCGAAGGGAATGTGGTGACCGGCAGGATGGCAAGCCGCGTAGGTTGCGGCCCTGCTGTTTTCAACAATCCTTCTTTAATCCTGCTCGCTCCTACGAACCATTTTTTATTTTATTTTAATTTTGTGGGACGTTATGCGGGTGACGCTTGCCACCCTAGTAATCTGGATGAAATCTAGATAATCTAGATCCCATGCATTACGAATGCAAGAACCCATATGTGCGTCGGGATCCAGGAGTCTGATGAAGAAACCCACAATGATAAATCGTCCTTTAACGAGGGTATCAGATCACCAGAAATACTCTTGTGGAGGACCAGACTATCCTAATACGCGTGCAATTTATTCTGAGTACTCGTTGAGAACAAGACTATCCTAATACTCGTGTAATTTATTCTGAGTACCCCAAATTAAAAATCATGATCCTCCCACTTAATAGGTGTGTGCATCTTCAGTGGCGTCCCCATTAAAAAAACACTCTCGTTATCCTAACATCAACATGAGAAACAACACCATCGAGTCAAAAGAGAAAGGGGAAGGACCAGAGTATTATCTGGAGTAAAAGTAGTAATTTCTAAGTCAAACTAGCAAAACGCCAAACCCTAGTATTATTAGAAAAAAAAAGTTGGCGGCACTCAGAAAGTAGGATACCTTCCGTGATCTGGGACGTGAGCCATGACTGACCGGTGGACGGTCTGCAGAGATGGTTGTCCTCCAGCCCTATCTGACTGCTCCGACGAGATGGCGTTCTCGACGCTAGCTCTGACCAGCTGCGAGCTCGAGAAGCCGGCCGCGCGCATGACTCGGTCGACGCTCGGGTCGTCAAGGATGGAGAGGACGAGCTGCTCGAGCTCGACCTTGTCACCGCGGCGGTGCGCCTTCGCCCGCTTCAGCGCTGCCGCAAACGCGTTCGACGGCGCCGGGTCCACGCGGACACCACAGTGTGCGGCGGAAGTTGCCGGCCCAGCCACGGCGAGACGGTCGAGCGCGAGGTTCAGGCAGAGCTCTAGCGTGTTGTGCTGGAGCGGATGGGACCTGACGCAGGCTGCGCGGAGGATGCCGGCCCGGGACGCCGCGGAGAGCATGGCGCTGGCGATGTGGAGCGGGGTCACCTGCGCGTGCCCACGCCGCGCCGCCAGGCTCACCGCTTGCTGCACCACGACGGCAGCCTCCTCCCCCAGCGCGTGCCCGGCGGTGATCCGCATACTCGATCGTCCCACGCAGTGTGGTAGTAGCTGCAGGTCACCCGCTATACTCGTCGAGTGCAGCTGGAGATTTATGGGCGTGCATGCATGCGCACATTCAGACCGGAGTAAGTGTGTGCCTCCGTACGTGTGTCGGATTATCGCTGTTGCTCGATCGACAAACGGATATCCATCCACGTACGGTAGATCTTTAGTGGGTCATGGAGAGTTTTTAACCCTCTGCCACAAAATCCACGGACATGCGGAACGGTGTATGCATGCCACTGCTACTTCTACTGTTCTTCTACTGTTGGCGGTGGCGACGCAGATGCCGCTGCCGGCTACTCAGCTCGGATGAAAATAACTTGCCAAGGACCCGCCGTGCGTGAATAAGAAGCACACACACACGGGCTCACGCCGGCAATCAAATCGAGTCGTGAAGCTACTACCTAGGAGATGGCTGTCATCTTCACCAACGGTGAGAACTAGTGCCAGTAATTTGTTCTTCTTTGAATCTACCTACCGTGAACATTGGTGCTACATGGAGTATGGACAACGGCCGTGACAGCAGGACATAAGCCCTGGGACATTAGTTCTCGGCTTCCCACGTGTCGTCTGGCCGCCCAACGACGACCATGGCACCCTCATCGTACGTTGGAGATGCCCATGCCCGTGCTAGAGCCGGCCGAGCGCAGACGCGGCCACCCTTGGAGAGGTGGGCGTCGATGATTCGGCAGCATGCTCTTCATCACCCTCGTCAATCGCCGCCACGGGAGGCACCCGCCGTCGTCATCACCATCGTGACTATCGGGTGACTGTGCTTCTGGTCGCCAGGGCTGGAGGCATGGCACAACGTCGCCGGCCGGCACGTGGCCCGCCGCTCTCCGTCGCGTACTCGCGTCCCCTCGGAGAGGCTGCCACGACAGGAGTCTCCAAGTCCGCTTTTAGACACCAGCTTCGCTGTCCTGCATCGCATGTTGTCGTTCAAGAAGCAGTAGTTCATCATGGTTGCGACAGGACATCTGAGAGATGGCGAGGAGACTCCAAGCCCACGTTCAGACGTTGGCAAGACGGCCATAAGCTTCGCTGTTCTGCGTCGCGTGTCGCCGTTCAGTAGCGATGTCCCGTTATCATGGTGAAATCGGCGGAAATGCAATTCTACATGTACTTGGACCTTGGTACCATTGTTACCATTGGTTTGTTAGAGATTGCTGCAAGTTATTTTACATGAAGATCCTTCCACATCAGTATAAATCCATACGAGATTTGTTAGAGAACTAAAACTGCTTTGAATTTTAACAGACAAATTAGAAAAATAACCAAAATTAGGAAAAATAACCAAAACTAAAAAAATACTCCCTCCCTCCTAAAATATAAGCGCATAAGGATTAATCAAAAGTCTTACCAATTTTGACCAAATATTTAGGAAAATATATCTAAATTTAAAATATTGAATGAGCACATTGAGAAAATATACTTTATGATGAATCTATTAATATTGATTCAATATTGTAAATATTCATATTTTTATGTATAATCTTGGTTAAACTTAGAAAGTTGACTTTTGACTAATTCTTAGGCAACTTATATTTTGGGAAAGAGTGAGTACAAATTTCTGCAGTAGAAAAATTAAAAAAAATAACCAAAAATTAACAAAATTTTAAAGATACATATAAATTTTAGCAAATCCAGTCAAAAAACATACAAGTTTTACTGTCAGATCAAGGTCAAGTTATTTTCAACTTTTTAGAAGGATTTAAAGGGTCCAACCTGCATGTGGAAGATCCGCACTCGTGAAATCAGAACTATGCCCTCGTTTTGTATTTAGAGCCTTGGACTATGCCCTCGTTTTGTATTTAGAGCCTTGGGCGGACCTGGGTGCAAGATCTGTAGTAGTGCAAAGCGGATTTTCCCAGCGTAAGAGGGCCCCCCAGCACCATCTGTGCCGTCCGCGTGATCAAGATTCGTGTGGAAATCAACTAGTCATTGTCTAAAATATATTTGCATTTTGGCCCTCGTACTATTCGTATTTTATGATCCGGTCCAGGGGAGAGGATAACCTCCACGGCCCCACCCCGAGCAGAGCCAGAGCCAACCCTAACCCACCCCGCTCTCCTACCCCGCCGCCACGCGCGCCGCTCACTCCCTCCCCAGCGCCGCCTCCACGAGCAACCGCAGCCGCAACTGCGCCCCCATCCCCGCGCGTCGCCGACCCTCGTCGCTCCCACCCCCCGCGACGCCATGGATCTGGGCGGGGACTCCATGCGCGGCCACGCCATGGATCTGGGTGGGAACTCCACGCGCGGCGGTCAGCGCGGCGGTCTTAAAGGACAGCTCCTCGAACAGCGACTCGAGCGCCGTGTTGAACGACAAGACATCGCCTTACTCCAACGCGGTCTTCGAGCACCCGGGCTTCATGGGGTTCGGCGCGTCGTTCCTGGACTCGGTGGCGGCGGCCACGACAGGCTGCTCGTCTCTGCCCATCCTGGAGACCAAATGGCACCCCCACCTCCCACCTCGTAGCCCCCAACAGATCAAGGATAGGAGGCGCTGGATCTGTGCTCCTCTTTTCTTTTCATTTTTTTTCTGGATTATTGGAATTGTTTGGTCGTGTAGCACGGATCTGATTAAATGTTTGATGTTTTCTACCATGAATCTGTATGGAATATCTGTGAATCTTGTATGGATTATCAATTTCCGGTTGAATTATGTGTGATTCTTGTGTGAATCTTGAATCACTTGAAAAAAATGCTAAGAATCTGTGATGAAACATTGTTGGAACTAGTATGAATCTTGTGTGTGTCAAGATTTATTTCTCCTTTTCTATATCTTTTTCATTTGTTCCAGATCGTGAGGTATGTGGTACTTGTATGAATCTTTCTATTTGTTAGTGATTCTTTCTATTTCTCTGAAGTTTTTTGGTGATATATTTTTTCCTGACATTTTTAGTTGAATCTGGAAATGATTTGATAAGAAATGATTTGATTCATTCATAGTTGCTCCATGTAACTATGAAACTTGCACGAATCTCCCAAGATTCGGTTATGTGATTAAGTTTCATATGAATCTATATATGTTTTGTTTATGGATCTGTGATAAAACTTTAGATATACAGAACTAAGTGTTTTAACTATTTATTAGACTGGCTTATTAAATAAAACAGAGAATTATCTATGAATCAAGTTTATCCTTTGAAGACAGTGACGAAAACTGTGTAGAACCTGAAAACACTAGGGTCTAAATAAGCAAAAATGCAATGAACCCAAGAAGTGAGGTGGGAGGGTGGATTTGTAAAATGCTAGCACGAATCTCCAACAAATTGAGGGCTAAGATGATGTCGAGGACCCCTCCTAAGAGGGGGATTGCATTTCCCGTAGTAGTGCAGGACCAGGAATCTAGGATGCCATGACGCCTCAAATACTAGAGAATTATTGTAGCATCTCGCACCTCGACCCTTGGTCCTTGGATCAACCAAAAAGAATGAGCCATAACGATCTGATGTACCGTAAGAGAATCTCCACCGGCGCCCCCAATAGGTCTATTGAGGCCGAGGCTCAAAAAACACCCTCCACCGGTGCTCCCCATGCGACGTCGCTAATTGGGACCAACAACAAAGAAAAACCACACAAGCAACGTCGCGAGGCCTCTCTGGCGCCACGGCCGGAAGACACGCCGATTTTACCCAATTTAAGTGGACCCCGCTTGCGACCTCACACATAAACCCCTACATATACCCATTTCGCCCAAAATTTTAGAATCCCATTCATTTCTCCCGCGGTGTTGATTCTGTTCCCGCCCACCCGCCGCTCCAGTTTGTGCCGAGAGCACCCCTCCCTCTCGCCGCCGCCATGTCACCAAAGAAGAAGGCGACGGGGCCGTCGAAATCACGCAAGCCAGTGGTCAAGGTGAAGCCGCCGACCATGAGCGATGAGGCCTGGTAGGCGGAATGCACGCGTTGCGCGGTAGTGACGGTGGATCGGAAGTGTCGCCAGCAAGATCGGGAGGCGATGGACGCGGCGACTGCCACCACGTTGTTGATCCCCTCCCTGAGCATTGGTGGTTTCGGCATCTCGCACGGGAGCACCGCCACCACCGGCTTTTTAAGCCAGACATGTGCCTCCTTCTACGAAGAGATGTATGAATCCATGCCGCTCTCGCAGATGAGTTTCGAGGAAGGCGGCAGCGGTGTCACGGGCGTTCCTACCCCCATGGACGGAAGTTTCAGCATTAATCTCAACGCAGCCTTCTCTGACTCACCGGCCATGCGCCATCTTTGCCGCGTGGCGGATGTGGCGGCCTTCACCGCGACTTCACGGCGACCGGTAGTGCCCCCACCCTGTTCGAGAAAATGACCGGCCAGACCTACACCTACACCACCGAGGTACGTCTCCACCGCTGGCCATGTGTTTTTCTTCAATTCTTGCCCGTGCCGGTGGCCCATGGGTCACGCCGGCCATGTGTTCGACCAAATGTACTATTGTGATCAAACGTAGGGCCGATTGAGAAAAACGAAGCGGCAGCAGGCGGAGGAGGCAGAGCGGTTGGAAAAGGTTGAAAGAAAGAACGAGGAATTTTAAGCCATGTTCGAGCGGCAACTGGAGCAGATTAATGCCCGACAATAAGATCCTACATTCGACAGTATGGCCAGCCCATCTCAACGAAAAAGCAGCGTGGCTTCCAGGGAGGTCCATGCTAATGATACACTAATGATCGAGAATGATGCACCGGTGATAGACGATACCAGTGCAACGATGGATGGCTACCCCATGGATACAGTCAAGGAGAAGACAAGTTGTGAGCTACATGTGGAACTGAAGAACATATCCACGAAGGTGGTGGTCGGCTATCCTTTACCTTTTGCACCTAGAGAGACCTACCACTGCCATCCAATTCCGGCTGGCTATGCTCGTGCCAGTGTGGATGAAGTCTAACCATTATTTCAATCACATCAGCTTGACATCCCTGGAGGTGAAGGGGAGACGATACTGGGAGAAGTTACACATGGCTTCATTCTATGGAAAAAAGAAAACATCAAGTTTCCAGGCTCGGCACCAAGGCCACCATCTCCTCCAACAAGCAATCCATCACCTCCAAGGCCAGCGTCTCCTCCGAGAAGCAATCCATCATCTCTGAGTAGAAGTCCACCACCAGCAAGTGACCCCTCCCCGAGAGGGACCGCAACGCGAGTCCATCTCGATCTCCGGCGCCTAAGCCGACTCCGCCCACTAAGGGCCAAAAGCAGAAAAGTACCACCGCTTCGTAGATGGATAACCGACGTGGAAACCGACAGCGCCTCCCAAGAGTACTGCCGGCTCCTCCCAAGTTAGCTTACCACCGGACTGATGAGGAAAATAGGACAATCGTAAAGGCTGAAGGGGAGGCCCATTTTGCACAGAAACAACCCAAGCCAACGGTCCCAGTAGATCCAAAAGTCAGGGAGCACTTTAGGAGATTTCTTGTGAAACCATCCCAATATTAGTTAAATAAGAGAGATAACTATACACGCTGTCTTGTGAAGAAGGTGAAAGATAAGAGATCAAGTGGTAGAGGAAGCATGAAAAGAGAAGTTCCCTAGCTCGGAGAACAGGCAAAACAATCGATCCCCTGCTCAAGGTGTTACCCGAACATCAAATATATAGGGAAGAACCTTTGGATATGTAAACAACTCTATTAGCCGAGCAATGTAATATGTTTGTTGAAGAAATTCTTGGCGGCGCTGCTATCCCCACGACTGATGTAGCACGACAATATGTCCGCGGGCATCCTATGGTCAACGATGAGATGCTCCGGCGCTTGCCAACCAAAATGCGACAATTGCATGATTGGTACTTCAAAGTCGCAAATCAAGGGCAAGAAATGCTCATAGCGAAAGTTAGAGAGATGAAAGAACATTTCATGGTTCCCTATGTTTTGTGTGTTAGAAAACAATACCGGGGAGTTTCTAATGTGCACTAAGTGTTGTAGGGAAGTTTTTGGATGTTTGGGGGCCAGATTATCCTCCACCATCATGGGCCGGATAATCCGGCCTGACCATCTTGGCCAAGGCTGGCTGCGCGCGAGCTTCTGTTTGGGGGCATATTTTCCCCTGGACAATCCGTCTTTGGGGCGGATTTTCTCCCTGGACCAGATAATCCGGCCCCCTCTAGGGCCGGATAATCCGCCCTGAGGAATCACCAAGGAGCATCTGCGAGCTTCGTCTGGTGAATTTCCCGGATATTCCATGGCTAGGGCGGAATTTTCCCCCTGCCGGATAATCCGACCCTCCCCTGGGGCCGGATAATCTGGTCCCCAGGAGAAGTTGCCAAGGGCCGCCCTACACGAGCTTCTGTTCGAAGGCGGATTATTTGCCGGATAATTCGAGTCTAGGGCGGAGTTTTCCCCAGGCCAGATAATCCATCCCTCACTTGGGCCGGATAATCCGCCCCCAAAGGCTCCAACGGCTCAGTTGGGGAAGGGGTATAAAAGCCCCATCATCCCCTTCGTTCAGAACTCTTGATTCATTTGAAGGCCAGACCTTTTGCTAGAGCTCTCTCTCTAGATATCCCACTTCAACCACCCGAAGGCTTTGATCTTTGGGGGAATTGGAGGAGACAACCTTCATCGTCATCATGAATCAAGCGCATCAACTCCTCTCCATTAACTTGGAGAAATCCCCGATCTAGTATGATCGTCAATATCTAGATCTTGTGTTTTGTTATTGATAACTTGTTCTTGTGGTAGCTTGTTGTCATTATGGGAGCCTCCAATTTGGTTGTGGAGTTGTGCCCCGCTAGTTGTGTAAAGGCGCCGGTTCCTGCATCGAAGGTTTGCTATAGTGGAAAGGTGGATCAAGGGTTTGGTGGCGGGATCCATCGAAGAACAGGGTGAGGCCTATTGTGGCGTGGTGGTCTTAGTACCGCCCACCCCTCCAACACAGATGTACTTCCCTTAACAAGGAAGGAACCACGGTAAAACAAATCCTGTGTCTCCGCGTGCTCCGCTATGGTTTACTCATTCCTCTATCTCACTCGCCTTTACTCGCTAGTAGTTAGGTTTGCATATAGGGAATTCTATATAATAGTATATCTAGAGAATTTACCTTTTGTGTCAAGCCTAAAATTGAAAGAGCATTAAAATCTGAAGTAGCACCTATTCACCCCCTCTAGGTGCCCATGCGATCCATTTCAATTGGTATCAGAGACCTGGCTCTTTATTCAGGCTTAACCGCCTAAGAGAAGTATGGGTACTAAGAAAATGGGAATGAGGTTGTGGATAAGGTCACAATGGATGACCTCAAGACGTTGGAAACAACCTTGTTGAAATCCTTTGAGACCAAGATGGAGGAGATGCAGCAAATGATTGCTCGCCTCACATCATCTACAGCCCCATCTCCATCTTCCTTTGAGGCTACCACTCCTTCGTCCAAGGATAAGGCTCATGCCGGATCTAAGGAAGATGAAGTGGTAGGTGAAAAACATAATAGTTCTGCCTCTAAGAAGGGAAGTGGTAAGGAGGACTATAGTGAGGTTCCTCATCTATATTCTCCCGACCCACCTATCCCTCATCCTCATATAAACAATAGGATTGATCCACCCAAGCTTACTACATCTTCATTTAACCAATGGCAATTCTTAATGAAATCTCATGTATGTAGTTCGTCTATTGAGCTTTGGAGGATTATCGAAGATGGTCTTCACATTGGGACCCCACCAACTTGACTAGGAGAGAAGTTGTGGATAGTCAATTAAATGCAACAGATCTCCACATGATTCAGCTCGGAGTGGGTCCCAAGGACATGCCCACATTGAGCATTTCAACACCACCAAAGAAGCTTGGGATGTACTCACGGACCTATTCATTGTAAATGAAAGCATGAGGAGGAATATGTATGATGCTGAAAGGACACTTACTGTCATAATCACTTTTGGTGTTCGTTAACAACAAGTAGAGCCTTGTTACAGTTTGCTATTATCTACAGGTTGATATATTACAAAGTGAATAGGACCTTTGGCCTGCGGAACATTCCCTGCATATGTGCTTGGCTCCTGGGAATTCTAGACCGGAGTCTCCGGTCTGCCTGGACCGGAGTCTCCGGTGTGGTCTGGAGTTTCCCCAGGAGTCTCCGGAGGGGGTTCCTGTTTTCTGCCTGGGTCAGCCAGAGAGGTGGTCCAGATCTTGGTACGGAGGAAGGTCCAGAGTCTCCGGTCTTTGCCTCATACCGGAGTCTCCGATGCAGAGGGACCGGAGTCTCCGGTCCACTTGGCTCACAGAAGGGCTGGGTCATTCTGTTCGATGATCCGGAGGCTGGTCCGGAGATTCACCAAATTCTCCGGTGTAAACCGGAGTCTCCGGTGTGCAGGCCAGAGTCTTCGATGTGCAGACCAGAGTCTCCGATCTGACTTTTCTCCAACGGTCAGAAAACGGTTCAGTGGAGTGAAGGGCTATAAATAGAGGACCTTATCCCCTTCCTCCAGCTGCTCGTCCACCTCAAGAACACCATGCCCATTTGAGCCAGCAAATCAACAAGATCTCTTCATCCAACCATTCAAAGTCATTGATCTTTGGAGAATCGAAGGAGGAGGCCTTGATCTACAGCTTCACCAAGAGAGATCTTCATTTCCCCCTCATTCACTTGAGGTCCCCTATGCTCTAGTGTTTCTTTGGAAACCCTAGCTTTTGATTTGGTTCTTACAAGCTTGTCTTTGATTGTTTGACAGCTTGCTTGTATTTTGGGAGCCTCCAATTAAGTTGTGGATGTGTGCCCCAAATTCGTTGTAAAGGTGCCGACTTCCACCTCGAAGGTTGCCGTATAGTGGAAGAGGTGAATCGAACCCATTGGGGTGAGGTTCATCGGAGAACAAGGGAGGCCTCTCGTGGCGTTGGTGGTTTGAAACCACCCCCTCTCCAAACATAGACGTACTTCCCTTCAAAAGGAAGGAACTACGGGAAACAAATCCTTGTGTCTCCGAGTGCTCCACTTTGGTTACTTCTATCCTTTACCGCACTTTACTTATCTAGTTCTTGCTTAGTACTTGTGCTAGGTTGTCATATAGGTAAATTCACCTTAGTTGCATAATCCAGAGAATTTACCTTTTGTGTCAAACCCTAAATTGAAAAAGAGTAAAATTTGGAGTAGCACCTATTCACCCCCCTCTAGGTGCCCATACGATCCTTTCAGATGCCCTTAGCAATGAAGCTGAAGGATTTTACATGTTGGATGGTGAAGACCATGAACATATGTACAGAAGGCTCAAGGGCATTGCAACAACATTTAGAAAGCATGGAGCCACTCACATTGATGATGCTTGGATAAAAAGGAAATATGTGAGTGCTCTAATGCCTTTTGAGCCAATGGACTTGAAGAGCTTGCAAGGTAGACACAACTACCATCAAATGACTTCCAATGAAGTCATGCAAGAAATGGCATCATTCAAGGTTGTAGCTAAGAACGCTGAAGATACCCGTGCCCGAGCTATTGGAATGCAAAAGGGGGTCAATGTTGCTCTAAAAGCAAATGTTGTTGAGCAAGATGAGGATGAAAGAGGATACGAGGGTGTCTCCATGGGCTGCCCCGAGGAAGTCAAGCGTGCTCATGGGGAGTACATGGCTTTCTATGCAAGGAACTTTTGGAAGGATCCATCCAAGGCCAAGTCGGAACTCAAGCGCAAGAATGGGTCAAGTGGAAGAAGAGAGAATGGCCCAAAACTGAGAACATGCTACATTTGTAGAGATAGGTTACACTTTGTGGCTGAGTGTCCATATCAAAATAGAGAAGACAATGGTGGCAGGCTCATCCTTAAAAAAAATCCAAGGCACCTCGAAAGAAGCCATTTATCAAATATAATGGTCCTTATAAGAAGAAACCCAAGATTGTCTTGGTGGCACAAGAAGAATATTCCTCTGCAAGTGAAGATGAAGAGGATGAAGATAGTACTCATGAGGTGGCTGCTATAGCCACCCCATCTACTCCATCATCACTCTTTGACTCTCCAAACGAAAACGTCATCAACAACAACGTCACCTGCCTTATGGCAAGAGGGTCCGAGGTATCATCTTCTATTTCTTCATCTCCTAAGACAAACATAAATATGGATATGGATGATCATACTAGTATTAAGATAAAAGAAGAAGTTATTTCTTTGGACAACTTTTTCACTAACTTGCAAGGTGAGCACAAACTTCATTTTGATGCTCTTATGAGTCAACTTCCCCAATCCGAAGATCTCCTCGAAGAAAAGGGTAGAATTGAAAGAGAAGATGCCTTGGAGATAGCCTCCTTGAAGAATGCCTTGGAAGAAGAAGAGGAAGCTCGAGTATCCTTGGAAGAGAGACTCGAGTCAATTGAGGAGTCCCATGAAGAGGTTGTTGCTCAGCTCATCAAAGAACGTGACAACGCTCTTGCTAAGGTAAAAAAACTAAAGAAGGAAAAGATTAAATTTGGGGATGCTCATGCTAGACTCTCGGAGAAGTTTAATAAACTTGACATTGCTCACAAGGCATTGGAGAGTGAACATTCTACTCTAAATGTGTCTCGTGACCAACTCCAAACTCAATTGGAGAAGTATGATATGCCCATCACCTCTACTCCATCTTGTGGACAAGAAGAACTTGTAAAGGGATCTCAACATAAAGGTAAAGAAGTTCTAGATGAGGTACTTAGCAAGAAAAGGACAAACAATGGAAGGGAGGGTCTTGGTTATGTTCCCAAGACAAAGAAGAAGAAGAACAACAAGAAGAAGAAGAGCAAAACTTCTCAACCGAAGAATAGCACCACCACTAATGACAAGACTAACTATGATGGTTTTGCAGGGGCTAATAATCCTAACTAGGAATTATTTTGTGATTACTATGGTGATGTCTATGCTAGCTATGTAGGTCCTTTTGATAGTTACATATCTTGGTCTATTTGGGTTCCCAAAACCCTTGTCACTAACATGAGAGGACCCATTGAAAAATGGGTACCTAAAACCAATAAGTAACTTTCTTGCAGGGCTATGCTTTCGGTGGGTCTAAATGGTTACTCGATACCGGGTGCACAAGTCATATGACCGGAAGCAAGGAGATCATCACGAAGATGCGGCCAAATGATGATCACATAACCGTCTCCTATGGTGACAAGTGAAAATCTGAGGTATTGGGTCTCGACAAAGTTGTGGTTGCTCACGATATCTCTCTCGTGGACGTCATGCTTGTTGAGACCCTCGGTTACAATTTACTTTCAGTTCGTGCCCTTGGTAAGATGGGCTTTGCATTTTTTATTGATGCTGATTTGGTGGTACTCTTGTGGAGAAAGTCTCTAAAAGTTGCTTTCGTGGGATATGTCGAAAATGACCTGTACGTGGTGGACTTCTCGGGAAAAAACACTACAGGCCCGATGTGTCTTTTCGGAAAGGCTGATGCGGGTTGGTTATGGCACCGCCGACTAGCCCACATCAATATGAGAACTTTGCAAAGTCTCCACAAGGGTGGCCACATCCTTGGACTAAAAGAAAATGTTTCCTTTGCCAAAGATCGTGTTTGCAGGGCTTGTGTTGAAGGGAAAATGCATGACTCTCCTCATTGAAGGAAGCCCATTATTTCATCGAAGAGGATTTTGGAGCTTCTTCATGTGGATCTCTTTGGTCCTCCATCACTTGCAAGCCTCGGTGGGAAGAAGTATTTCCTCGTGATTGTTGATGATTACTCAAGATACACATGGGTCTATTTCTTCAAGTTGAAGAGTGAGACTCAACAAACGGTCATCGACTTTGCCAACGAGGTTCAACGTCAACACAATGTCCCTATATTGGCAATAAGAAGTGATAACGGCTCCGAGTTCAAGAACTACACCTTAAATGAATTCCTAAGTGAAGAGGGGATAAGACATCAATATTCCGCTGCGTACACCCCTCAACAAATGGTGTTGCCGAGAGGAAGAACCAGACCTTAATGGATATGGCCAAATCTATGCTAGCTGAATTTAAGTCTCCCTATAAGTTCTGGGCTGAAGCAATCTCTACCGCTTGCCATTCATCCAACCGGCTCTACCTCCGCAAAATATTGGACAAGACTCCATATGAAATACTTACTGGTAACAAGCCAAACATCTCCTACTTCGGGTATTTGGTTGTAAGTGTTTCTTTCTCATTAAAGGAGTTCGTTTATCTAAATTTGAGTCTAAGGCTTTAGAAGGCATTTTTGTTGGTTATGGTATCGAATCCCACACTTATAGAGTCTACAATAAGCTCTCCAGAACTGTTGTAGAATCTTGTAGTGTGGTGTTCGAGGAAAATGATGGCTCCTGTGTGGGGCAAGTTGATGTTTGTGATGCAGATGTTGAAATACCCCTGTTGGGGGGATACCCCCGGGTAGGGTCACGCCGGGGTATAAAGGCCGAGTTAGCCGAGGTATGGCAAGGTCAAAGCGGATGCTGGCCGAGTCACCTCAAGGAAGGCCGAACCACGGAGTAACCCGGACCAGGGGATGTCCACCTAACTGGGTCTCAGCCGACTTATATCGTAAGTCGGTGAGATGTATCTAACTTGTATGCAGGAACAACTATGGCCGGATCGACTAGGTACAATCCGAGTTATAGCAAGCTTACAAGAGAAGGAAGGTATCTCGCTGGTCAAAGGGTGACCACTGTACGCTGAGCATGAGCGAAGCAGACAGAGGCCAGGACCACCAAGGCGTGGCCGACAAAGGTGATGAAGCCTGTGTCAGATGACGCGGGCGCCGCAGAGGCTCACGTAGCCTCTGCATGGATGACGCTAGGTTAAAGTAACCCGGTTGGCTTACTATTTTGGAAGGAGGCATATTCCTTGGAATATGCCTCCATGTATGCCCTAATTGGAGACCTAGCCACCCCTATATAAGGAGGGCTAGGGCCTCTGTAGAAAGGGTTGAGTTTTACTGGGTTGGTCTTTAGAGGTTTATGTTCTACTAGCAAGTTACTGAGGGCTAGCTAGTGGAGAGAGTAAGAGAGTTCCTTCTTCTTCCTCTCTCCAATATATCTCAAGGAGCACTTGTAATCTGTGGAAGTGAATCAAATACAAAGCTATTGTGTGTGGAATCAGCACACTATCCCTCCCTAGATTCCCCTAGTGAATTTAGTCCCCACCTTTAGCCTATCCATGGCATCTGCCGTGACACCACCACGACAGTTGGCGCCCACCGTGGGGCTAGCGGCGCTAGCAGGGGTGAAGATCCAGACGGGAAACCTCATCAGCATCAGCGAACGCATCGTCTCCAGGCTCGTTCAGCGCTTTGGAGCACTGGACTTTGTCAGCAACAACGCTGGCTGCTTCGGCAAGCGTCCTCTTCCGCGCAACGGCCTCTTCGTCAAGCTCGGTGGGCACAAGGTCTACGTTGCTGTCGATGTGTCGTGCGTTCATCCGCGGCATGTCGTCGAAGGAGGCGAGACACCCCTTAGCGTGGTTCACGGGGCGCGTATCACTCGCTCCCCGGACCGTGCTGAGGTGATGATGACTGCACCAGGTGCAGGCGCAAGCAAGGATCCGGCACCAAATCCGGAGGTAACGCCTAAGGCACCGAGGAAAAATAGAGGTCCTCCACTAGAGAGGCCAGAGAATGTGCTGCAACAAGCGATGGATAGCTTGGCAAACCCAGTAGCAGCAACGGTAGATACGGCTCAGGCACATGCCGAGCTAGAGGAAACTAGGCAAAAAATACTAGAGGGTGCAAAAAAGATAGCTGCGGCTCAGCCGTCGTTGAACATGACACTACATGAGTACGCAAAGGCAAATAAAGTAGATGCTGTAAAGGTGAAGGGGAGAAACCTCATGAGTGAAATGAACAAAGAGGGAGATACTAGGATTAAGGAGTCAGAGAACTGTTTATCCGTGGGGCTGCCAAAGTATAGTACCCCGGCGAAAAACCTCAGAGCAGCAGATGCAGCTGCGTCCGAGTTAGAGGGTCTAACAGGTGAAGCCCGTTAGAGACAGCAAGATAGGGTCAGTGAGTTGGTTCGGATCGCGAACAGGCAAAATGAGGAATTGCTCAGGCCTAACTCGGATAGAGCAGGGGCCTCCAAGATCGTTCATTTGGCGGTGGGTAACCCGGAGAAATCCGCTGGAGCTGCATCATCTCCTCATGGTGGTCCTAGGAGAGAAGAGGTAGTAACCTCGGCCAGGAGGAACAAACAGATAGTCCCGTATGACCCGGCAAGGGCAGGGAAAGGAAAAGAAGTGCATAGAAATGAGGATCGACGAAGTGTGAGCCGAGGTGAGGCTGGCCGAGGTAACCGCGACCAAGGCAATGCTGGTCAAGGAAATGCTGTAAATGGCAATGCCGGATAGCGCAACTCGGCAGGAGCAGGACAACCGCAGCAGCGGAATATACCAAGGCAAGAGGAAAGTGCCGGCCGAGGTATGCAATAGAGAGGTGCTCCACGAGAGCAAGACCAATATAATGATGGTGATTCGGAAATGGTGAACGCAGGATACCCAAGGCCAGACTATCATGTGATAGGGTCAAGATTGGGAAGCAGGGATTTGATGCCTGATGATGCCAGATTAAAACTGGATCGACTGTATAGGTCGGAGCAGATTGAATGTCAAGGTCCCCGGGTCCTACGTGTTTTGGGCCCCGGATCATGAAGGAACCTCCGGTACCTAACTTCCAGCTACCTAGAGGCACTAAGACATACGATGGCAGCACAAAGCCATAGGATTGGTTGATTAACTATGCTATAGCTATAAAAATTGCTACAGGCAACTTGAGATGGGTTGTGAGATACGTACCCCAAATGTTGGAGGGGCCAACGAGGGTATGGCTAAACAATTTGCTGCCCGGAAGTATCAACTGTTGGATCGATTTTGAGGAAATGTTTATCAGCAATTTCTCAAGTACGTATCAGAGGCCGAATAGGCCACAGACCCTAGCAATGTGCAAGCAGAAACCGAATGAGACGGACCGGGAGTTCTTAACCCGGTGGTGTACCATGCGAAACTCATGTGAGGGTGTGATCGAGTCATAGGCCATAGCATGGTTTGCGCAAGGGTGCAGATATGCAAGCATGTTGTGGCAAAGATTGCAAAGGGATATGCCAACTACATTGGCAGAGACAATCCAGATTGCTGATTCGTATGCTTTGGGGGATCCGACTCAACCCAGCTCATGTCAAGCGAGTCAAATGAGGAGCACTACCAGAGAGATGGAGCCGGGTCATCCCAGAGGAATGACTACCGGGGTAAAAGAAGAGATGACAGACCAGATTACCGGTACAGTTTGCAACAAGTTGCTGCTGTGAATCAAGATCAACCCGGAGCAGAAGCAATCAACGTCAGAAAACTGGAGGGCAACAATAGACACCGAGAAACGATGGCAAGAAAACTTGGACGCCAGAGCAAAAGAAACAGTGGCAGGAAAAGAAGGACCGTCCGAGGTATACTTACGAGTCAATGCTAGATCAGCCGTGTAAATTTCACACGCCAAATCCGAGTAACCCAGCAGGTCATACAACAAGGCAGTGTGAGTGGATGCGTAAGATAGAACGAGGTGGTTCGGGGAATGCTCAGGCACCTCGGAATGATTAACCTTGGCAGGAGTTACTCCGACAACAATTGCTCTCCTAAGCGAACACGCAACACCTAATGTTGCCTCCCCCTCCGCTGAGGTATGATAACCATGAGAGAAGGGATGCGGTGCATCAAGTGGAAGACCATCATCAACCGGATCAGAGGTACCCCGGAAACGAGGGAAGGAATGAGTATAGAGAGCATCATCAGAGTTATTGTGTGTTCACCACAAAATAAACAGATAGAAAGAGCTTGCAGCACCGACACATGGAGGTGAATGCGGTAATGCCAGCAGTGACGAGGTATATGCCTTGGTCGGACCAGGAAATTACCTGGAGCATCAAAGATCATCCCAAGCTTATGTCGAGCCCTGGTTCGTATGCGCTAGTGCTAGATCCGACGTTCATTGGGACTAATATCAATGTGAGATTCTCCAAGGTGCTGATAGATAATGGCAGTAGCATCAATATCATGTATGCGAATACAATGCGCAAGTTGGGTATCTCGGAGAACATGCTCCAGGCTACAAGGACAACTTTCCATGGCATTGTGCCAGGCATTTCTTGTGAGCCCATAGGCAAGGTCCGGGTTGACGTATTGTTCGGCACGCAAGATAACTGCCGAACTGAGAATTTGGAGTTTGAAGTGGTGAACTTAGAAAGTGCGTATCACGCGTTACTCGGAAGACCAGCACTGAACAAGTTCATGGCAAGTTGTCACATCAGTTATCTGAAGATGAAGTTGCCTGGGCCAAATGGAGTGATTACCATAGCTGGAGATTTCTGACGTTCCATTGAGTGTGCGTCAGCCGGGTCTAACCTAGCCGAGTCACTCGTGATTGCGCAAGAGAAAAGGAAGATACAGGAAGTGGCGGCATTGGCTCAGTCCGCACAGCAGTATGTGTTGGCACTGAGTAACCCGCATGGTAGTGTTTCGTTCCAGGTGACAAAAGATACCAAGAAAGTGCCTATTGATGATATGTTCCCAGAGCGCACCGTAACAATTGGTGCCGGGTTAAATGATAAATAGGAAAGCGAGCTCGTCAACTTCCTCCGTGAGAATCGGGATATTTTTGCTTGGTCCACATAGGACTTGCAAGGTGTTCCGAGGGAGTTGGCCGAGCACTCTTTGAATGTGAGACCCGAAGCAAGGTCGGTGAAGCAACCTCCCCGCCGCTTCGCCGAAGATAGGAGAAAAGTCATTGGAGATGAGATAGCTCGGTTACTAGCAGCGGGATTTATCATGGAAGTTCTTTACCCGGATTGGCTATCTAATCCGGTGCTGGTGGAAAGGAAGAAGGATGATCCGAATGTGGCAGTGGTTTGGCGTATGTGTATCGATTACACGAACCTGAATAAGGCGTGTCCAAAAGATCCATTTCCACTGCCAAGGATAGATCAAGTCATAGATTCAACTGCTGGGTGTGAACTGTTGTCATTCATAGATGCGTATTCTGGTTTTCACCAGATACCCCTGAATCCGGATGATCAAATAAAGACTGCATTTATCACCCCGTATGGGGCTTATTGCTATCGCACCATGCCATTTGGCTTACGTAATGCATGGGCAACGTACCAAAGATGTATGCAGAAATGTTTGCATGACCAAATTGGTAAAAATGTGCAGGTGTATGTGGATGATGTTGTTATCAAGACCAAGGAAAGCAAAACGCTCCTTGACGATATCAGACAGACATTCGTGAACCTAAGGAGGTTTCAGATGAAGCTTAACATGGAAAAATGTACCTTCGGTGTCCCGGCTGGAAAATTACTCGGATTCCTCGTCTTCAGCCAAGGTATTGAAGTCAATCCAACTAAAATCCGGGCCATAGAGCGAATGGAACTGCCGAAGTGCCTTAACGATGTCCAGAAGTTCACTGGTTGCCTAGCATCGTTAAGTCGGTTTGTATGTCGGTTGGGAGAAAAGTCACTGCCTCTCTATCAACTCATGAAAAAGTCGGACAAATTCATTTGGACGCCACAGGCCAATGAAGCCTTTATCCAATTAAAGAAAATGTTAGCCACTGCACCAGTGTTAGCCTCTCCACTATCAAAGGAGCCAATGTTGCTCTATATAGCCGCAACCAACCGAGTTGTAAGTGCAGTAATTGTGGTAGAGCGCGACAAAGAGGGTAAGTCAGTGCAGAGGCCAGTATATTACCTAAGCGAGGTATTATCCGCATCAAAGCAAAATTATCCGCATTATCAGAAAGTGGCATATGGTGTGTACATGTCGGCAAAGAAGCTAAAACAATATTTTGAGAAGCACCCCATTATGGATGTAAATGGTACGGATAATTTCCGCTCCGAATCCGCATCCACATCCATTTTTGAGGATATGGTATGCATTTTTAGATATCCGGCAGATATGGATGCGGATGCGGATATTTGTCGAGGGATATCCGACGGATGTGGTAGCGGATATGGTATTGATGATATCCGACGGATAAGGATAATTCGACATTTTATGTGGATTATCTGAGGTACTCAAATAGGATAATCCGATAAATTTAGCATAACCCCAATATCTAGACAATCTAGTTAGTGTATCGGCTAGCTATGCATGCTACGTATGCATGTTATACTATGCTATTACCAATCTTCCACTTTCATACTACTGTTATCTAGTGTTGCATGCTTTCTTGTCATTTATTTTGCATAAACTAAATAATTTTTTATTTTTCTATGTGTATTTGTTCTATTATCCTCTTCCGATCTGAGCCCGCACCAAATCCGCTCCATATCCACAATCGATATAATCCGCATTCGAATCCGCATCCGGCTATTATCCGCTCCGATCCAAATCCGCCAAAAAAATATGGTAATAGAAATATCCGATCCGATCCGATCCATTTACATCCCTACACCCTATCAAAGTAATATGTGAAGCTCCCATATCTGAGATAATGAGTAACAAGGATGCAAGTGGCAGGATTGCGAAATGGGTAATTGAGCTAGCTCCTTATGCACCACAATATGACAGAAGAGAAGCAATCAAGTCTCAGGTTGTGGCCGACTTTTTTGTGGACTGGGCCGAGGTGCAATATGAACCACCATTACCAGATACAAACTATTGGAGAATGCACTTTGACAGGTCAAAAACAAAAATCGGGTTAGGCGCCGGAGTTGTGCTTACCTCGCCAAAGAATGACCAGTTGAAGTATGTGCTACAGATCCATTTCGCAGCATCAAACAATCTCGCCGAATATGAAGCACTTGTGCATGGGCTCAAAGTCGCAAAAGAAATTGGGATACGTCGGATCCAATGCTTTGGCGACTCGGATTTGTTAGTTTAGCAAGTGTCGGGGCTGTGGGACGCTCTTGATCCAAACATGACACTATACAGATTCCATGTGCAGAAGATATCTGGTTACTTTGAGGGATGCGAATTTCGCCATGTACCCCGGGTGGAAAATGAGGCTGCCGACCTATTGTCGAAGCTCGGATCAACTCGACAAGCAATTCCACCGGGTGTAGCATTAGAACACCTCAGAAAACCATCTATCAGGCCGTCCCTAGAAACCGACTCATCTACGTCCCAGAAGATCCGGAGTCTGGAGCTGCACCCATGGACATTGACATGGGAGATGGTACGCGAAACCCGAGGACTGCCTCGGTGAACCCGGTGACTGCCTTGGCGAACCCGGGGATTGCTTCGCAAGACCCGGGGACTGCTCAGCGTGATCCGGTTGAGGTTATGCCGGTGGATCTGATGGAAATTGATGAGGATGTGTTCCTAGTGCGAGCTGTACCAGCTTGGACGTGGCCCATATTTCAATTCCTGAAAGATGGAACTTTACCCGCTGAGGAGGTGCTATCCAGGCAAACTTAGAGGAGAGCAAAGGCATACACGATCATCAATTCCGAGCTATACAAAAGGAGTGTGACCAATGTCCTCCAGCGATGTGTTTACCCGGAAGAAAGGCTTGACATCCTCCGAGATATACATCAAGGGGAATGTGGGCATCATGCCTCGTCTAGAGCCTTGGTAGCAAAAGCTTTCCGGCATGGATTCTACTGGCCAAGTGCCTTAGAACAAGCAGAGGACTTGGTAAGAAAATGCAATGGTTGTCAGAGGTATGCTACCAAGACGCATATGCCAATGTCGGAGCTCAAGACCATACCAATCACCTGGCCATTTGCCGTATGGTGTTTGGACATGGTTGGCCCGTTCAAACCAGCGAGGGGAAATATGACTCACATTTTGGTCATGGTTGACAAATTTACAAAGTGGATTGAAGTAAAGACAATAAGAAAATGTGATGGAGCTACGGCCGTGACATTTCTCAAAGACATCATCTTGAGATACGGTTATCCTCACAAGATTACAATGATAATGGCACAAATTTTGCTGAAGGAGGATTTGCGTGATTCTGCCGAGATAAGAAGATCCGGCTGGACGTTGCCTCGGTAGCCCACCCCGCATCGAACGGACAAGTGGAGAGATCCAACGGATTAGTATTATCTGGGATAAAACCCCGGCTCATTGAGCCGCTGCAACGATCAACGGGGTGCTAGGTAGAAGAACTACCAGCGGTATTGTGGAGTTTAAGAACAACTCCGAATCGATCAACAGGCTATATGCCATTTTTTCTAGTATATGGGGTAGAAGCTGTATTACAGCCGACATAGAGCATGACTCGCCCAGAGTCGCCCAATACACAGAAGCCGAAGTGCAAGAAGCCCGGCAAAATGATGTTGATCTGCTGGAAGAAGCGAGAGAATTGGCATTGTCCAGATCCGCCATATATCACCAAAATCTCTGACGCTATCATAGCCGGAAAGTAAACCCCCGAGTCTTCCGGGAAGGTGATCTGGTACTCCGGTTGGTACAACATACTGCTGGCATGCACAAGTTATCCCCCCATGGGAAGGGCCATTCATTGTGAGCAAAGCATTGCACAATGATTCTTAGTATCTTATCGATACAAAACCACAGGAAAAGAACAAGGCGGACAGGTCTGGCGAGGAATCTAAGCGTCCATGGAATGTAGCTCTACTTCGTCCTTTCTACACTTAGCAGAGAAGTGTATGTATCCGAGTCTCTCATATGTCGGTATGTATGCCGGCAATGAGCCTATCAATGAAACGTGGGCACCTCGAGCAGTAACTCGGGGACTGCCTTGAAAATGTTTGTTGTCTTCCATATTTATTATTTATACGTCAGCTGGCGTAAGTTTTTCTACTTAAGCTGGATTAGTAGTGTGTGAGCACCAAGAACCCAACTCTTCGACTTACCATTGTCCAACAAGATTTGGCTTCATGGCAAACAAGAGAACAAGTTTGAAATTGCGTAGCACATGAAAAACGACTAAGGAAAGGAACTTAATCGAGCAGACGTTTGTTTTTCGGACTAGCCTTAGGTTTACTTTCGATTTATTATGCTGAATTATTTTGAGGTAATCCTAAAGTTTCCAAGTATTGTTAAGACCATTTTTGAAGCTCGGACTCGTAAGTCATAAAACTGAACTAAGGTAGACACGAGCCGAGCCAAGACATTGGAAGAACGAGAAAATGAAACTCGAGGACTACGCCCAAGTCAATCCAGCATAAAAACTTAGTAGCAAAATATCACTTGTGTGCTTGGTACAATTGCACCCGGCATACCGGGGATCTGATGAAATTTAAAGTGTTTATAATCAAGGAGCAGCAGGAGGAGGTAATTCGGCACCAGCAGGTGCAGCCCCAGCCTCGGCTTCAGAGTCATCTGCGTCTTCCTCGACGTCTGAGGCTTCGTACGCTTCGTCCTCATCCGAATCATCTTCCTCGTTTTCAGCATTTTCATCGTCGGCGGCATCTAGGAAGCTTGGTCCCTCGTTCCATTGATGAATGGGGGCGTATTGGATGTAGCTATGAGCGCAAGCCTTGCGCCGAGCTACCCAATCCAGGTCAATAGACCACCTTGATCCAGTGCGCATGCGCTCAAGGAGTTTGAGGTCAATCTTCTCGTACCACGTAAGCACGTAGTGAAGAACGATCTCAGCTCCAGCGCGTCCAGCAGATTCTCTCCAGAGATCGAGCTGAGTCTCGCATTCCATGAGCTTGGCAAAAAGAACAGCGGTACTCTCCGGAGAATCTTCTTTAGGCCAAAAGGCGTTGAAGATCCGGATTACTACGTCCAAGATGTCCTTGCCGTAGTTCTTCACGATCCCGACTCGGGAGGACAAGCTGACTATCAAGTCTTCAAGATCAAGAAGAATGGTGCCAGGACCAGATGGAGTACCCCTCTCCCTGCGGAACTTGGTAACAACATTGGATGCAATGACATCGCTCTCTGGTAATTTGCCTAAAAAAAGTGAGACAGGTGAAATAAGTGAGAAGGGTTGACCCGGAGAGATTCATGACAATTGAAGAGAAAAAGAACTTACCAGAAATATGGCTATGAACCCGGGTCGGCTCCTTGGTGCAGTTGTCGCGCCTCTCCCGGAGTTGCACAAGTTCAGCATTCGCTGACTCAAGCTTGACGTTGGCCTCCTTAAGTAATTCTTGGTCCTTGGCAATCTAGAGGTTGAGGCGCTCGTGCTCTTCAGTAAAGTCCTGACCAGCTTTTTGAAGTTCGGTTTGGTGTTGTGCTTTCAGCTTCTTCATATCTGCCTTGAGCTTGGCAATCTCATCATCTTTGGTTTGGAGGAGGGCAAGCTCATCATCTTTCTTTTTGAGTTCGGCCTGATGCTGCCCTGCTTGTTCAAGAAAATGCAGCATCATATCAGGCACGAGCACACTATCTTCAAGAGATGCTGAAATAGTTTGTTGACCCGGCAAAGCCGAGGTATGAATGTTTGCCGAGCCACGGAGAAAAGGAGATAGAGAGCATAGCAAAGTTGAGCAAAAATGACTTACCCTTTATCTGTTCTAGGTTTTTCCTCATGATGGTATCCTCAGCTAGCTGCGAAATCTGAATGATGGATTAGTTCGGTGGAAAAAGATGAAGAAAAACAGAAAAATGCCAAGGAAGAAACTTACCCCGTTTATCGTGTTCGGCGATAAGCACAGTATGTTTCGCACACAGCATTTTGTGAGTACCCTGGAGACGCTGAAACTCAGCACTCCGGCGATTGGTGGTCACCTAAAAAAAGTACAAAAAGATAGCTTAGTCTTATGCATATTTGAAGTGTACAAAATCCGGGCCAAGTGGAACTTAACCCGGCTCTAGGTGTGTGCATATTCGAAGTGTACAAGATCCGGGCCAAGTGGAACTTAACCCGGCTCTAGGTGTGTGCATATTCGAAGTGTACAAGATCCGGGCCAAGTGGAACTTAACCCGGCTCTAGGTGTGTGCATATTCGAAGTACAAGATCCGCCAAGTGGAACTTAACCCGCTCTAGGTGTGTGCATATTCGAAGTGTACAAGATCCGGGCCAAGTGGAACTTAACCCGGCTCTAGGTGTGTGCATATTCGAAGTGTACAAGATCCAGGCCAAGTGGAACTTAACCCGGCTCTAGGTGTGTGCATATTCGAAGTGTACAAGATCCGGACCAAGTGGAACTTAACCCGGCTCTAGGTGTGTGCATATTCGAAGTGTGCAAGATCCGGGCCAAGTGGAACTTAACCCGACTCTAGATGTGTGCATGTTCGAAGTGTACAAGATCCGGGCCAAGTGGAACTTAACCCGGCTCTAAGTGTGTGCATATTCGAAGTTATTAAGGAGCTACGTTAATTTTCTAAGGAGCATCCGACCGAGTAACAAGTTACTCCCCCGGAGGCTCGGGGACTAATGGCTATATCAATAATGTCTACTACATGTTAAGGAAAAGACGAAGTAACTTACCTCCATCATTCGACCCGCAAGGTTAATTGCCTTGGCAGCAGTATTCATCTGCGTAGCAAATTCGGCGGGACCGAACTTCTCCGGGAGATCGTCGTTATGGACGAACTCCACCTTGTTCTAGTTATTTACAAACTCGATCAAGTTCGGAGGGTATCGTTCGCCGCTAAGCATGTGGGGCGCCACTAGGCCCTTGGCATGCGCTTCCTTTCTCTCAACCTGGGCAACAGCGGGGCTAGTGTGCAAAACAAGTTGTGCATCGGCTAGCTCGGCAGGGGCGTCCTTCGATGGTGGAGTCTTCTTCGAAAGCATGGACGCGAGTGTGCGTTGTCCAGCCTTGATGGACGCTGCCTTGGTGGCGTCAGGAGACTTTTTGCCCTTGGGCTGCTGCTGAGAAGTTGAGGTTGCTGCAGCGGATTTGCCCTTGGGAGCTGCCTTGGCGCTAGCCTTGGTGTTGCTGATGTCTTCTCACCGAGCCTTGGAAGACTCGGACGAGGCGGAGGGGCTTGGTGCTGCTGCTGTTGCTTTTGTTGTTGCTGCTCGTGCTGGAGCTGATGATGCTGCTGGTGCTGATTTCTGTTTCGGCGGAGGTGCTGAAGGTAACTCGGATGAAGCTGGTTGCGGTGGTGCCGAAGTGGTGGTTGATGTTGCCTCAACAGAGCCAGTCTCCCCCGCTCCGAGGTTACCCTCCTCTTGACGAGGTGGGCTGGAACCCGGGGCAGCCGCTGAACCCTCCTGAATGGGGCTCAACGGGCGTGAGTCATCGCCACGAGGGGGAGAAGGGCTATGTCGGAGCGGAGAAGCAATACCGGATCCGCTCTGGGGAACCTCCACCGCGGCCCTGCCGAATCAAATAATGTGTGATGAGAAACTATAACAAAAGAAGAACAAGTGAATAACAAAGGGAGAAACGACTTACTCATCCGAAGTCAGGGGCTCCTTCGGCTTGCAAGCTCTCCAGGCCACAGCCTTAGTCGTGGCCTTGGTGGCAGCTTTGTCCGCAGACTTATTTCGCCTCTTAGCTAGCTGAGAAGGTCCGGAGGAAGAAGCAGATGCGGTCCCCTCTTTTTCGGTGCGACCGGGACAGGCTCACCCATGGCAAGGGGAGGATGTTCATGGATCTTCCCACCGGGGTTAGGTGATGTCGGAAAAGCATAAGAAAGGGGGACAGCGTCAAATGCCTCCATCACCTCAACATCCGAATCATCTTCATCGTCGGGCCAATCTCTAATGGAAGAGAGTTTACCGGTGGGTCGCTTGGTCGCGTCCGCCATCGGCAGGAACATCTCCTGATCTGGCTCCTCCACATCTGAGGTGTCTCGATCAAGTGCCCATTTGATAGAAGGCTCGGTGCCATCCTCAATGGTTTGCTGAAGAAACATCTAAGGGAAAAAAAGACAAAGGGATTAAACCTACAACAGAAACCGACATGTGATACAATTCGGAGAAAGTTTGGGGCACGAGACTTACCGCAGGGGGAAGCCTATCTCGGCAATAGTGTTTGATCCCCCACGTCCACTCAGAAGAGAAGTCCTTGTGGGTGGTGAAGAGGGCCTTGACCCGGCGGTAGATCTCGGTGTTATTTAACTCAAATGAGGAGGTCCGGTTGGGATCACGGCCCCAGCTCATGTGGCAAACTTTATGAGTATGTTTCTGGAGGGGGAGATCCGGTTGCGGACGAATGTGATCATGGCGTCCTCATTGCGCAATCTGAGATCCTTCAGCTCCTGGAACCTCTTATTGACTTGCTTCGCCAGGACAGTGGGCTTCTTGGGAACCTTGTCCCATAGATCCGGGTTAGGAGGACCCGGAGCGTAAGGGCGCAGCCGGATCAGATCCTCAGTTGTGTTGTTACGGACATAGAAGAAAGTCCGGGCCCATCCCTTGCAAGAGTCAAGCCCCGTAACTCGGGGAAAGATAGACTATCTATGAGGGGAGATGGAAGTTGCGCCAAACTGCATGAGCTGCTTATCCTCCGGGTCAAGCTGGATGTTCGGAATGACGTTCCGGCGAAGGCCAAAGAACCGGATCCAGAGCTCCTTCGTGGGCCATAGTCCGGCGTAGCCTTCAATGGTGGAGCCGAAGGCAGAGAGAGAGGTGATGGCGTTAGCCGGAAGATGGTGCGGCTGAAGCTCATATGTGTTGAGCTAGTCGTTGAAGAAATCGCTTGCTGGGAGCCCGAATCCACGTTGGAAGTGGGAGAGGAATACAACATACTCACCCGGATTGGGTGAGGGGGCAAGCTCCGCAGCGGGAAGGCGTGCGGTAACACCCTCCGGGATGCGCCTGGTGCGATACAGCCAGTCCAGGTCATCCTGGCAAACCCAGGATCCAGCCCATGCGCCGCGTCCTCCTCCATTTCTTGCTCAGCAACGGTGAGCTCCTCCTCTGTCATCTCGAGATCACTACCCTCACTGGCACTAGCGGCTGTGGGTGACAGTGGCTTGGATAGGCGAGGACCTGTGGCGGAAGAGATGCGGGGAGGTGGCGGCGACGCTGGTGCGCGTGGAAGCAGTGTGGCGGCGGTGCTGCTACTCAGATGCGTTGGTGGCGGCGCTGCCGCTGGAGAGGAAGAAGAAGAAGTAGAGGCAGAGGGGCGTGGAAGTGGGGAAAGAACCCAAGGGGCACACCCCTCCCCTATTTAACCACGCCCTTAAGGGGCAGTGGGATCACGCTGTGCGGGTACACGGTGTGGCCGTGTATACCCCAGATGAACCAATCAGCAGTGAGCCACAGGAAAGGCCACAGAGCGCAGGAGATCCCATGACGCGACGTTATGATGCAGTTAACGAGGAGGTAGGCACGATGTGACGTGTGCTACAGTGATAACTGACAATTACTGCGGCGGTTACTGGCGTAGGCCTTTAAAATAAGGCAAAAGTAATTATTAACCTCCACGTGGGGAAGCGTACAAGAGAAGGAAGAATGACCCGGATGACTATGAGGTAACCCGGCCCGCGAGTGAAAACTCGGAATGTGCCAAGGGAAAGTAAACCAAAGAAAATCCGGACTGTGAGGTAACTCGGAAAGGAGCCAGAGGCTGGATAAAATTGAACCTGCTGTGGCCTTAGCGGCTAAGGCAGCTAAGACCGCACCATCTTCGGGGACTAATGTTGGGGGGATACCCCCGGGTAGGGTCACGCCGGGGTATAAAGGCCGAGTTAGCCGAGGTACAGCAAGGTCAAAGCGGATGCTGGCCTAGTCACCTCAAGGCAGGCCGAACCAAGGAGTAACCCGGACCAGGGGATGTCCACCTAACTAGGTCTCAGCCGACTTATATCGTAAGTCGGTGAGATGTATCTAACTTGTATGCAGGAACAGTATGGCCGGATCGACTAGGTACAATCCGAGTTATAGCAAGCTTACAAGAGAAGGAAGGTATCTCGCTGGTCAAAGGGTGACCACTGTATGCTGAGCGTGAGCAAAGCAGACAAAGGCCAGGACCACCGAGGTGTGGCCGACAAAGGTGACGGCTCAGGTCGATGACGGGCGCCAAGCAGGCTCACGTAGCTTCTGCATGGATGATGCTGGGTTAAAGTAACCCGGTCGGCTTACTATTTTGGGAGGAGGCATATTCCTTGAAATATGCCTCCATGTATGCCCTAATTAGAGACCTAGCCACTCCTATATAAGGAGGGCTAGGGCCTCTGTAGAAAGGGTTGAGTTTTACTGGGTTGGTCTTTAGAGGTTTATGTTCTACTAGCAAGTTACTGAGGGCTAGCTAGTGGAGAGAGTAAGAGAGTTCCTTCTTCCTCCTCTCTCCAATACAGCTCAAGGAGCAATTGTAATCTGTGGAAGTGAATCAAATACAAAGCTACTGTGTGTGGAATCAGCACACTATCCCTCCCTAGATTCCCCTAGTGCATTTAGTCCCCACCTTTAGCCTATCCATGGCATCTGCCGTGACACCACCATGACAACCCCAAGATGCCATAAGAAGAATGGGCGTGGGGTTCTTCCGCCCCATTGAGGAAACCCTTGTGGCGGATCGGGAAGGACAATGCTCTACTCAAGTGGAGCCCTCATTGACACCAGCTCAACATGGTCCAACCATTGGAGAAACTTCTACACCAATCACACAAAATGGTGAAGATCAGAATGCTCCAGGCCGGATTATCCGGCGGACACCGGATTATCCGTCCAACCCTCCTTTGTTGGCCGAAATGATCAACCTATCGAAGAAAGTGCTGCAAGTCCCAGGCCAGATTTTTCGGCTGACCTCGGATTATCCGACCACTCTCTAGTTCGAGCAAGATCCAGTCTAGCATGTGCAGATGTTTCAGGTTCTCCCAGGCCGGATTATCCAGCCTCACCCTCGGCCGGATTATCCGGCCCTGAAACTCCTTAAGAGCAGCAGCCTCTGTTACGGCTGTTGATCAACATCAAGGGCAAGGTTCATCATCTCCTACCCCTGCTAATCATGCTATAGATCAATGTCAAGCCAATGATTCCAGCGAAGACTCAAATGATGAAGTTATTCCCCCAAGAGACAATAAGATAATTGAGCTTCTTCGCAAAGCTCATGCCGATAGGAACCTTGAGTTAAGGGGTCACACTCTTGACAAAGTTGTAGGTGATCTTCGATGAAGGGTATCCATAAGAAGGGAGTTGGCAATTTTCGGTGAGCATCAAGCTCACATCTCAATGGTGGAACCCAAGAAAGTGTTTGAAGCTCTTGAAGATCCGGACTGGGTTGTTGCTATGCATGAAGAGTTGAATAACTTTGAACGCAACAAGGTTTGGAAATTAGTAGAGAAGCCCATGGATTGCCTCAATGTTATCGGCACAAAATGGATATTTAAAAACAAGCAAGATGAAAATGGCATTGTTGTGAGGAACAAGGCAAGACTCGTGGCACAAGGCTATTCCCAAGTTAAGGGCATTGACTTCGGCGAGACTTATGCTCATGTGGCTCGTCTTGAGTCCATCCGTATCCTTCTTGCTTATGCTGCTCATAATAATTTTAAATTACAGCAAATGGACGTTAAGAGTGCTTTTCTTAATGGTCCTCTACATGAGTTGGTATATGTAAAGCAACCCCCGGGATTTGAGGATCCGAACTTTCTGAACCATGTCTACAAACTCGATAAGGCACTCTATGGCCTTAAACAAGCCCCACGTGCGTGGTATGAGCACCTTAAAGAGCTTTTGTTAGACCATGGCTTCAAAGTTGGGAAAATCGATCCCACTCTTTTTACTAAGAAGGTTAAGGGGCAACTCTTGCCAACTATATGTAGATGACATTATCTTTGGCTCTACTAATAAAGCTTTTAATGATGAATTTTCAAAGCTTATGGCTGACAGGTTTGAGATGTCTATGATGGGGGAGTTATAGTTCTTTCTTAGATTTGAGATCAAGCAACTTAGAGAAGGAACCTTCATCAATCAAGAAAAATACATCCAAGACATGCTCAAAAGATTCAAGATGACGGACCTTAAAGGCGTCACTACTCTGATGCAAACAAAATGTCGTCTTGAACTTAATCCCCACGGTAAAGATGTGGACCAAAAGGTATACCGGTCCATGATTGGCTCTCTTCTTTACCTCTGCGCATCTAGACCCGATATTGTGTTGAGTGTAGGGGTGTGTGCAAGGTATCAAGCAGCTCCTAAAGAAAGTCACTTAGTGGCGGTCAAGAGGATCTTCCGATATTTGGTTCATTCCCCTAATTTTGGTCTATGGTATCCCAAGGGCTCCAATTTCTCTCTCTGTGGTTATACTGATTCAGATTGGGCTAGTGATAAGGATGATTGGAAATCAACTTCTGGAGCTTGTCAGTTCTTAGAGAGGCCTCTAGTTTGTTGGTCTTCTAAAAAGTAGAATTGTATATCTCTCTCCACCACCGAAGCTGAATATGTTGCTACTGCTAGTGCCTGCACTCAATTATTATGGATGAGGCAAACTTTAAAGGAATACGGTTTCAATTGTGACAAAGTGCCTCTTTTATGCGATAATGAAAGTGCAATCAAAATTGCGTACAATCCGATACAGCACACAAGGACGAAGCATATTGAGATTCGGAATCATTTTATTCAGGACCATGTTGCTCGAGGCGATATTGATCTATCTTTTGTGAGCACGAAGAACCAACCAGCTGATATTTTCACGAAGCCACTTGATGAAGCAAGGTTTTGTTACTTTAGGAATGAGCTAAATATCGCTGATTCGAGGAGCTTGTCTTGATTACCCATGCACTCACTCTTACATCTCAGCCATATTTGGTCTAGTTGTGGGCATGGATATAGGGGGAGTGTGGTTCTAATTGATTGGGCTAACCCTCCCCCATAATGCCGAAAGCAAGTCAAATCATTTCTCTTTATATCATTTTGTGATATGTGAGCTTATTGATGAGTATTGGTCATGAACCCAAGATATATCTTCGCGGTTCACTCCAACAAGGTGGCCTCAGCCACCACCCTCTTCCATGAGAAGTGTTGGGTTTATTTGGATCTTTTTCGTTGTTCTTGCTCATCTCATGTTCTTATGGGAATCACACTTTTTGGTTGATTTGATTCTTGCAATTTTGAGTGTGTAGTACCATCTCAGTTTGGTTCTCTTAATCCTAAGCCTTCCCTACCCCTAAGCCATCTTTTCTTGCACACAAGTCCCTTGTACACCTTGTGGGGGTTTTGTTTGGGGACGCGCGAGCCTAAATCTGTGTACAACAGAATTTCAAATTTTAGGCCGATGTCGTGGTGGTGTCACGGCAGATGCCATGGATAGGCTAAAGGTGGGGACTAATACACACTAGGGGAATCCAGGGAGGGATAGTGGAGTGATTCTCCACACAGAAGTTCGTATTGCTATATCTCGAGATTACAAGTGCTCCTTGAGCTGTATTGGCGAGAGGAGGAAGAAGGAGCTCTCTTACTCTTGCCTACTATTTTCCCTAGAACACTAGATCAACTAGTCCTATGGAATCACCAAACCAACTAGAGCTCAACCAACCCCCTCTACCAGAGACCTAACCCCCCTTATATAGAGGAAGTTCGGTCCCTGCCTAGGGCATACGTGGAGGCATATTCCTAAGAATATGCCCCCTCCCAAAGTGGTAACCTGACCGGGGTGCTTTTCCCCCGCGTCACACATGCTTTAGCGACGTACGCCTCTGCGGCGCCTGCGTCAGCCGACATGGGCGTCGTCACCCTTGTCGGCCACGACCCGGTGGTCCTGCCCTTGGTTTCTCTGCTCATGCAGTGCGTACCAGACCTTCTTTTTGACCAGAGAGATTCCTTCCTTCTCCCAGAAGCTAAGCGCGGACCCGGATCATAGTAGATCCGGCCACACCTGTTCCTGCATACAAGTTAGACAAGCTCTTCCGACTTACTCCTTAACTCGGATGAGACAATGTTAGGCGCCCCCCTGGTCCGGGTTACTCCGTGATCCGGACTGCCTTGAGGTGACCCAGCCAGCATCCGCTTTGACCTTGCTGGACCTCGGCTAACTCGGCCGTTATACCCTAGAGTGCCCCTACCCGGGGGTATCCCCCCAACATTAGTCCCCAAAGCTGGTGCGGTCTTAGCTGCCTTGGCCGCTAAGGCCACATCAGGTTCATTTATGTTCGAGCCTCGGACGTTTAATTCCAGGTTAGCTCCTTATCTCGGATTATATGGATTTACGTTCCCTTCGCACGTTCCAAGTTTTCACTTGCCGGCCGGGTCACCTTTTTGGCTCGGATCCCATGGTTATCATGGTTTGATCCGGGCCCCGTTTCCTTCTCTCATACGCCAACCCACGTGGAGGCTAATCATTACCTCGTCTTAGTTTAAGGGCCTGCATAGTAACCGCCACAGTAATCGTCAGTTATCACTGTGCGTGGGTCACGTCATGCCTGCCTCCTCGTTTACCGCATCAGCGCATCGCGTCATGGGATTGCTTCTACTCTGTGGCCTCCTGTGTGGCTTTTCTCTGATTAGCTGATGCAGGTGATACACGGCCACACCATGTGGCTCGTCGGCGCAGCGCGATCCCACTCATCCATCTCTGGGGGTGGTTAAGTAGCGGAGGGGCGCACCCCTTAGCGTTTTTCCACCTCTGCTCCCCTCTGCCTGTCGCCTTTCTCCTTCGTCTTCCTAGCGACCGCGCCGCCACCAGTGCTTCCAGCAGCAGCGTCGCCGCCGCACCTTCCCCGTGCCTCTGCATCGCAGCCACCGCTGCGCAGCAGCTTAGCCACGGGTCCTCGCCAATCTAAGCCACAGATCCCCGCCGCCGCTAGCTCCAGTGAGGATAGAGAATACGAGATGACGGAGGAGGAGCTCGTCGTCGCCGAGCAGGAGATGGAGGAGGACGCCGACGCGGCGGACCGCGACACGTGGGCCGGATCATGGGTCTGTCAAGATGACATTGACTGGCTCTACCGGACCAGGCGCATTCCCGCCAGCGTCACCGCTCGTCTCCCTTCCGCTGAACTGGCCCCCTCACCCAATCCGGGTGAGTTCGTTGTATTCCTGTCCCACTTCCAATGGGGATTTGGTCTACCGGTGAGCGATTTCTTCCGGGATTGGGTTAGGACCTATCACTTGCAGCCGCACCATCTCCCAGCCAACGCTATCACCTCCCTTTCCGCCTTTGCCTCTACGATCGAAGGCTACACCAGACTATGGGCCACGAAGGAGCTGTGGATTCGGTTCTTCGGCCTTCGTCGCAACGTCGTCCCCAATATCCACGTAGAGTTGGAGGATAAGCAGCTCACCCAATTCAGAGCTGCCTCCATCTTGCCTCGGAGGTTTTCGGTCTTTCCCCAGGTTACCGGGCTTGACTCCTGCAAAGGATGGGCCCGGACCTTCTTCTACGTCCGGAACGAGGGTACCGAAGATTTGATTCGGTTGCTGCCCTATGCTCTGGGTCTACCTGTCACGGATTTCTGGGAGGAGGTCCCCAAGAAGCCTACAACTCTGGCCAACCAAGTTAACAAGAGGTTCGCGGAGTTGAAGAAACTCGGATTGCGCAACGAGGATGCTATGATCATGTTCGTGCGCAACCGAATCTCTCCCCTCCAGAAGCGCACCCACAAGTTGTGCCACATGAGTTTCGGCCGTGACCCCAACCGAACCTCCTCGTTCGAGTTGAGCAACACGGAGATCTTTCGCCGGGTTAAGGCTCTTTTCACCACCCACAAGGATTTCTCCGCCGAATGGACGTGGGGAATCGAGCACTACTGTCGTGACAGGCTCCCTCCCGCGGTAAGCTTCGCGGGGCAAACTTATTTCGGATCAAGTATGTGTCAGTTTTTGTTGTATTGTTGACTCTACTCTTTGTGCTTTTTCTCAGCTGTTCATTCAGCAAACTCTCGAGGATGGTACGGACCCGACCCTTAAGTGGGCGCCAGACCGAGAAATCCCGGATGAGGAGGAGCCGGACCAGGAGATGTTCCTCCCTATGACCGACGCTACCAAACGACCCAGCGGTAAATTCTCTTCTCTTAGAGATTGGCCCGATGATGAGGATGACTCGGATGTCGATGTGATTGAACCTGTTGAGGCTGTCCCTCTTTCTTTTGCCTTTCCGGCATCAGCTAACCCCGGTGGGCATGTCCACGAGGATCCTCCACTTGCTACGGGAGAGCTGGTTCCGGTGGCGTCGAAGAAGTAGCACGGATCCGCATCAAGTTCTTCCTCCGATCCTTCTCAGCCCACAAAAAGGCAAAAGAAGGCTGGAGACAAGACTGCCTCCAAGCGGGCAGGCAAAGCCCCGGCACGGAGGGCTCGGAAACCCAAGGAGGCCGAGACCTCGGATGTGTAAGTTATTTTTCATTGCGTAACTCACTTTTCCTTGCATCGTGGTAATTTCTCTTCTGACATTATTCTCTTTTTCAGGCCTCCGGTGGAGGTTCCTCAGAGCGGATCAAGCATCTCTTCACCTCTTCGGTCTGGCCCTTCTCCTCCTCGTGACGACGAGTCACGCCCGCTGAGCCCTATTCCGGAGGGTTCTGCGGCTGCTCCGGGTTCCGCAGTGCCTCATCGAGAGGAACGCGACCTCGGAGCGGGAGGGGTCGGTTCAGCCGAGGCAACGACGTCCATCACTTCGGCATCGCCGCAACCAGCAACCACCGAGTCTATCACAACACCAGCACCAGCAGCAGCTCCAGTACCAGCGACCGAGCCAACACCTGTCCCGGCACCAAGGAAACCAACAACAGCTCTAGTGCCAAGTTCTTCTGCCTCGTCCGAGTCATCTCAGCCTCGGCGAGGAACTATTCCAGCAGCTTCTAAAGGGAAATCCACCATGGTTACTTCTTCCCAGCAAGCTAAGGGAAAAAAGGCTCCGGATACTGCCAAGTCTACATCCGTCGAGTCTGGGCAGCAAACCCTATCGTCGATGCTTTCGAAGAAATCACCAGCAGCGACAGATGTTCCTGCCGAGCCAACTGATGCGCAGCAGATGGTTCTGCACACCAACCCAGCTCTTGCCCTAGTTGAGAGGAAAGAAGCTCATGTGAAGGGCTTGGTGGCACCCCACATGCCCACCGGCGAGCGGTACCCTCCGAGCCTTATCGAGTTCGTCATGAACTGGAACAAGGCGGAGATCGTCCACAACGACGATCTCCCGGAAAAGTTTGGCCCCGCAGAATTTTCCGCCTAGATGAATACTGCCGCTAAGGCAATTAATCTCGCGGGGCGAATGATGGAGGTATGTCGTTTCTCCTTTACATGCTGTAGATAATAACCATTAGTCCCCGAGCCTCCGGTGGAGTAGCTTGTTACTCGGCCGGATGCTCATTAGAAAACTAACGTAGATGCATGTAAACTTCGAATCTGCACACACCTAGTTAAGTTCCACTTGGCCCGGATCTTGCACACTTCGAATATGCACACACCTAGAGCCGGGTTAAGTTCCACTTGGCCCGGATCTTGTACACTTCGAATATGCACACACCTAGAGCCGGGTTAAGTTCCACTTGGCCCGGATCTTGGACACTTCGAATATGCACACACCTAGAGCCGGGTTATGTTCCACTTGGCCCGGATCTTGTACACTTCGAATATGCACACACCTAGAGCCGGGTTAAGTTCCACTTGGCCCGGATCTTGTACACTTCGAATATGCACACACCTAGAGCCGGGTTAAGTTCCACTTGGCCCGGTTCTTGTACACTTCGAATATGCACACACCTAGAGCCGGGTTAAGTTCCACTTGGCCCGGATCTTGTACACTTCGAATATGCACACACCTAGAGCCGGGTTAAGTTCCACTTGGCCCGGATCTTGTACACTTCGAATATGCACACACCTAGAGCCGGGTTAAGTTCCACTTGGCCCGGATCTTGTACACTTCGAATATGCACCAAGTTAATTTTACACTCCTGTACTTTTTTTAGGTAACCACCAATCGCCGGAGCGCTGAATTCCAACGCCTGCTTGATACCCACAAGATGCTACGTGCAAAACATGTTGCACTTGGTGCAGAACATGAAAAGAGGGGTAATTTTCTCCCTCGGCACCCCTCCGTTTTTCTTCACTTTCTTCCGCCGGCCTAATCTCCTCATTCGGTTTCTACAGCTGGGGTGGAGGCTGAGAACAAGATCATGCGGAAAAACTTGGAGGAAATCCGGGGTATGTCCTCTTTTGTTCGACCTCGTAGTGTTTTCCATTTCTTGTTCTCCTTGGCTCGGCAAACATTCACTCCTCGGCTCTACCAGGTCAACATACTATTTCAGCATCGCTTGAGGATAGTGTGCCCGTGCCTGATATGATGCTGCATTTTCTTGAACAAGCAGGGCAGCATCAAGCTGAGCTGAAGAAAAAGGATGATGAACTTGCTCTCCTCCGGACTAAGGACGACGATATTGCCAAGCTCAAGGCTGAGATGGAGAAGATGAAGGCCCAGCACCAAAGCGAGCTCCAAAAGGTTGGCCAGAACTTCACAGAAGAGCGTGAGCGCCTTACTCTCCAGATCTCCAAGGACCAGGACCTACTTAGAGAATCCGACCTCCAGCTTGGGTCGGCAAACGCTGAGCTTGAGCAACTTCGTAAAAGATGCGATGCCTGCATCAAGGAGTTAACCAGATCCATAGCCATATTTCTCGTAAGTTCCTTTCCCTTGTCCGACATGATTCTCCGGGTTACCTCATATGTCTTTTCTTTACCTTCTTCCTTTGCCTTGTTTCTAGACCACTTTCCAGAGGGTACTGCTATTGCAAGTGCTGCTGTTGCCAAATTTCGCCTAGAGAGGGGTACTCCCGTCGTTCCTGACGGTGAGAGCATTCCCTTAGACATGGAGGACCTATTGGTCAGCCTGTCAGCTCGCGTGGAAACCATCAAGAACTATGGCAAGGATATCCTCGACGTTGCAGTTCACATTTTCAATACATTCTGGCCTAGAGAGAGTAGCCCGGAGACCATCGCGACTCTCGTCGAGAAGTTAATGGAGATTGAGACCCATCTTGACCTCTGTAGAGAGTCCGCTGGCCGCGCCGCAGCTGATACCATCCTTCACCATATTCTCACATGGTACGAGAAGATCGACCTCAGCCTCCTTACACGCCGGCGCACCGGATCCAGATGGACCGATGATCTGGAGTGGGTAGCTCGGTGCCAGGCTTGCGCCTACAGCCTCGTCGAATATTCTCCTATTCATGACTGGGTTGAAGGACCGAGCTTCCTGGAATTCGCTGGGGACGAGCACAATGAGAACGCTGAAGATGGGTCGGATGAGGGCGAAGAAGATGATGCTTCGGATATTGAAGACAGCGATGACGACGCTGAACTTCCCCCTCCTGCTGCTCCTTAGTTCCAAAAAACTTGAAAATTTATCAGATCCCCGGTATGCCGGGTGCAATTGTATGCTGGATATGCGATATTTTGCTACTACATTTCTATGCCGGATTAACTTGGGCGCAGCCCCCGAGTTTCATTTTCTTGTTCGTCCAATTCTCTGGCTCGGTCCGTGTCTACCTTGATTCGGTTTTACGACTAACGAATCCGAGCTTCAAAAATTATTTTAACAATACTTAGAAACTTTTAGGCTTAGCTCAAAATAATTCAGCGTAATAACTTGAAAATAAATACAGGGTTAGTCCGAAAAACAAGCGTTAGCTCGAATAAACTCGCTTCCTTAGTCGCTTTTCATGTGCTACGCAATTCCAAACTTGTTCCCTTGCTTTCCATGAAGCCAATTCTTGTTGGACAGCAGCAAGTCGAAGGGTTGGGTTTTTGGTGCTCACACATTAATAATCCGGGTTAAGTAGAACGACTTATTCCAGCTACCGCATAAAAAATAACAACAAACATTATTAAGGCAGTCCCCGAGTTACTGCTCGAGGCGCTGCTATTTCATTGATAAGCTCATTGCCGACATACATACCGACATATGAGACGTCTCAGATACATACACTTCTTAGCTAAGTGTAGAAGGGACGAAGTAGTGCTACATTCCATGGTTGCTTGGATTCCTCCCCGGACCTGTCCGCCTTGTTCTTTTCCTGTGGCTTTGCATCTATGAGATAGTAAGAATCATTGTGCAATGATTTGCTCACAATGAATGGCCCTTCCCATGGGGGGATAATTTATGCATGCCAGTAGTACGTTGTACCAACCGGAGCACCAGATCGCCTTCCCAAAAGACTCGGGGGCACACTTTCCGGCTATGATAGCGTCGGAGATTTTGCTGATATATGGCGGATCTGGACAGTGCCAGTTCTCTCGCTTCTTCCAGCAGATCAACATCATTTTGCCGGGCTTCTTGCACTTCAGCTTCTGTGTATTGGGTGACCGTAGGCGAATCATGCTCTATGTCGGCTGGTAATACAGCTTCTGCCCCATATACCAGAAAAAATGGCGTATAGCCTGTTGATCGATTCGGAGTTGTTCTTAAGCTCCACAGTACCGCTGGTAGTTCTTCTATCCAGCACCCCGCTGATATTTGCAGCGGCTCAATGAGCCGGGGTTTTATCCCGGATAATACTAATCCGTTTGATCTTTCCACTTGTCCGTTCGATGCGGAGTGGGCTACCGAGGCGACATCGAGTCGGATCTTCTTATCTCGGCAGAAGCGCGCAAATGCTCCTTCCGCAAAATTTGTTCCATTATCGGTTATAATACTGTGTGGATAACCGTATCTCAAGATGATGTCTTTGAGAAATGTCACGGCCGTAGCTCCATCACATTTTCTTATAGGTTTCACTTCAATCCCTTTGGTAAACTTGTCCACCATGACCAAAATGTGTGTCATGTTTCCTCTCGCTGGTTTGAACGGGCCAACCATATCCAAGCACCATACAGCAAATGGCCACGTAATTGGTATGGTCTTGAGTTCTGACATAGGCATATGTGTCTTGGTGGCGTAGCTCTGACAACCATTGCATTTTCTCACCAGATCTTCTGCTTGTTCCAAGGCAGTTGGCCAGTAGAATCCATGCCGGAATGCCTTTGCCACCAAGGCTCGGGATGAGGCATGATGCCCGCATTCTCCTTGGTGTATATCTCGGAGGATGTCAAGCCCTTCTTCCGGGTCAACGCATCGTTGGAGGACATTGGTTACACTCCGTTTGTACAACTCGGAATTGATGATTGTGTATGCTTTTGCTCTCCTCTGAGTTTGGCTAACACCTCCTCGGGGTAACGTTCCTTTCAGAATTGGAATATAGGCGGCCCAAGCTGGTATCGCCGTGGAGGGAACATCTCCTCATCAATTTCCATCTGATCCACCGGCATAACTTCAGGATCATCTTTGCCGAGTCCCCGGTCTAGCGAGGTAGTCCCCGGGTTTGCCGAGGCAATCCCCGGTTTGCGATGCGCCCCGGTCTCGCGTACTACCTCCCGTGTCAATGTCCATGGGCTCAGCTCGATTCCAGATTTTCGGGACATAGATCGAGTCGGTTCCTGGGGACGGCCTGATAGATGCTTTTCTGAGGTGTTCCAATGCTACACCCGGTGGAATTGCCTGTCTGGTCGACCCAAGCTTTGACAACATGTCGGCAGCCTCGTTTTCCACTCGGGGTACATGGTGAAAATCACACCCCTCGAAGTAACCAGATATCTTCTGCACGTGAAATTTGTATAGTGCCATGTTTGGATCTAGGGCGTCCCATACTCCGGACACCCGCTGCACCACCAGATCCGAGTCACCAAAGCATATTATCCGACGTATGCCAATCTCCTTTGCCACTTTGAGCCCATGCACAAGAGCCTCATACTCAGCGACATTGTTCGATGCCGTGAAATGGATCTGCAATACGTACTTTAGCTGGTCCTTCTTTGGCGAGGTAAGCACAACCCCGACGCCTAATCCGGTTTTGGTTTTCGACCCGTCAAAGTGCATCCTCCAGTAATTCGGATCTGGTGGCGATGGTTCGTATTGTACCTCGGCCCAATCCACAAAAAAGTCTGCCGCAGCCTGAGATTTGATCGCTTCTCTTCTGTCATATTGGGGCGCATAAGGGGCTAACTCAATTTCCCATTTTGCAATTCTGCCACTCGCATCCTTGTTACCCACTATCTCGGATATGGGAGCTTCACATATTACTTTGATGGGGTGCTCCTCAAAGTAATGCTTTAACTTCTTTGCCGCCATATAGACACCGTATGCCACCTTTTGAAAGTGCGGGTAGTTCTATTTTGAGGCTGACAATACCTCGCTCAGGTAATATACTGGCCTCTGCACCGACTTACCCTCTTCATTGTGCTCCACTACAATTACTGCACTTACAACTCGGTTGGTTGCGGCTACATAGAGCAACATTGGCTCCTTTGATAGTGGAGAGGCTAACACTGGCGCAGTGGCCAACATCTTTTTCAAGTGGGAAAAGGCTTCATCGGCCTATGGCGTCCAAACGAATTTATCTGACTTTTTCATGAGTTGATAGAGAGGCAGTGCCTTTTCTCCCAACCGACATACAAACCGACTCAACGATGCCAGGCATCCAGTGAACTTATGGACATCGTTAAGACACTTCGGCAGCTCCATTTGTTCGATGGCTCGGATCTTAGTTGGATTAACTTCGATACCTCGGCTGGAGACGAGAAATCCGAGTAATTTTCCAGCTGGGACACCGAAGGTACATTTTTCCGGGTTAAGCTTCATCCGGAACCTTCTCAAGTTCGCGAATGTTTGCCTTATGTCGTCAAGGAGCGTTGCGCTTTCCTTGGTCTTGATAACCACATCATCCATGTATACTTGTATGTTTTGACCTATTTGGTCGTGCAAACATTTTTGCATACATCTTTGGTACGTTGCACCTGCATTACGTAAACCGAACGGCATAGTGCGATAGCAGTAAGCCCTGTACGGGGTAATAAACGCAGTCTTTATTTGATCATCCGGGTTCAGAGGTATCTGGTGGAAGCCAGAATATGCATCAATGAATGACAACAGTTCGCATCCCGCGGTCGAGTCTATGACCTGATCTCTCCTCGGCAGTGGAAATGGATCTTTTGGGCACGCCTTGTTCAGGTTCGTGTAATCGATACACATACGCCAAACCACTGCCACGTTCGGATCGTCCTTCTTATTTTCTACTAGCACAGGATTAGAGAGCCAATCCGGATATAGTACCTCCATGATAAATCCTGCTGCCAGTAACCGAGCTATCTCGTCTCCAATGACTTTTCTCCTATCCTCGACGAAGCGGCGGAGAGGTTGCTTCACCGGCCTTGCTCCGGGTCTTACGTTCAAAGAGTTCTCGGCCAACTCCCTTGGAACACCTTGCAAGTCCTGTGTAGACCAAGCAAAAATATCCCGATTCTCACGGAGGAAGTTGACGAGCTCGCTTTCCTATTTGTCAGTTAACCCGGCACCAATTGTTACGATGCGCTCCGGGAACATGTTATCAACTGGAACCTTCTTGGTGTCCTTTGCGGCTTGAAATGAAACGCTGCCATGCGGGTTACTTAACACCGGCATATATTGCTGCGCGGACTGAGCTAATGCCGCCACCTCTTGGATTTTTCTCTTCTCTTGCGCAATCACGAGTGACTCGGCTAGGTTAGACCCGGCTGAAGCACACTCAATGGAACGTCGGAAATCTCCAGCAATGGTAATCACTCCATTTGGCCCGAGCAACTTCATCTTCAGATAACTGATGTGACAGCTTGCCATGAATTTGTTCAATGCTGGTCTTCCGAGTAACGCATGATATGCACTTTCCAAGTTCACCACCTCAAACTCTAGATTTTCAGTTCGGCAGTTATCCCTTGTGCCGAATAGCACGTCGACCCGGACTTCGCCTATGGGCTCACAAGAAATGCCTGGTACAATGCCATGGAAAGTTGTTCTCGTAGCCTGGAGCATGTTCTCCGAGATGCCCAACTTGCGCATCGTATCCGCATACATGATGTTAATGCTACTGCCATTATCAATCAAAACCTTGGAGAACCTCACATTGATGTTCGGTCCAATGAATGTTGGATCTAGCACTAGCGCATACGAACCTGGACTCGGCATAAGTTTAGGATGATCTTTGATGTTCCAGGTGATTTCCTGGTCCGACCAAGGCATGTACCTCGTCACCGCTGGCATGACCGCATTGACCTCCATATGTCGGTGCTGCAAGCTCTTTCTATCTGTTTCCTCAGTCGTGAACACACAATAACTCTGGTGATGTTCCCTATACTCATTTCTTCCCTCGTTTCCGGGGTACCTCTGATCCGGTTGTTGCTGATTTTCCACCTGATGCACTACATCCCTTCTCTCATTGTTGTCGTACCTCGGCGGAGGGGGAGGCAACATTAGCTATTGCGTGTTCACCCTGGAGAGCAATTGCTGCCGAGGTAACTCCTGCCGAGGTTGCTCATTCCGGGGTGCCTGAGCATTCCCCGAACCACCTTGCTCTATCTTACGCATCCACTCACATTGCCTCATCGTGCGACCCGCCGGGCTATTCGGATTTGGCATGTGAAACTTACACGGCTGGTCCAACATTGACTCGTAGGTATACCTTAGACGGTCTTTCTTTTCTTGCCACTGTTTCTTTTGCTCTGGAGTCCATGTTTTCTTGCCATCATTTCTTGGAGTCCATTGCCCTCCCGTTCTCTGGTGTTGGTTGCTCCCTGCTCCGGGTTGATCTTGATTCATAGCTGCAACTTGTTGCGAACCGTAGCGATGATCCGGTCTATCATCTCTCCTTTTTCCTCTGTAATCGTTCCTCCGGGATGATCCAGCTCCATCCCTCTGATAGTATTCCTCGTTTGACTCGTTTGACGCGAGCCTAGGTTGAGTCGGATCGCCCAAAGCATACGAATCAGCAATCCGGATCATCTCTGCCAGCGTAACTGGAATTTTCCTTTGCAACTTCATCCACAGCTCGCTTCCATATCTACACCCTTGCGCAAACCACGCTATGTCCTGTGACTCTATGACACCCTCACACGAGTTTCTCACGGTACACCACCGGGTCAAGAATTTGCGATCCGTCTCGTTAGGTCTTTGCTTGCACATTGCTAGGGTCTGCGGTCTATTCGGCCTCTGATATGTACTTGAGAAGTTGCTGATAAACATTTCTTCAAAATCTATCCAGCAGTTGATGCTTCCGGGTGGTAAATTATTCAGCCATACTCTGGCTGGGCCTTCCAACATCCGGGGTACGTAACGTACAGCCCATCTCAAGTTGCCGCTGCAATTTTCACCGCCAGAGCATAGTTTATCAGCCAATCCTCCGCTTGGTGGTACCGCCATCGCCTTCGTGCCTCTGGGTAACTGGAAGTTTGGTACCGGCGGTTCCTTCATGATCCGGGGTCCAAAGCACGCTGGACCCGGAGGACCTTGACATTCGATCTATTCCGACCTATACAGGCGATCCAGGTTTAACCTGGCGTCATCCGGCATTAAATCCTTGCTTCCCAATCTTGACCCTATCACATGATAGTCTGGTCTGGGGTACCCTGCGTTCACCATTTCTGAATCACCGTCGTTGTATCGGTTTTGCTCTTGTTGCGCACCTTTCTGCTGCATACCTCGGCCGGCGCTTTGCTCTTGCCTTGGTATATTCCGCTGCTGTGGTTGTCCTGCTCCTGCGGAGTTGCGCTGTCCGGCATTGCCGTTGGCAGCATTCCCTTGACCGGCATTGCCTTGGTTGTGATTACCTCGGCCAGCTTCACCTCGCCTCACACTCCGTCGATCATCATCTTTCCGCATCTCTTTTTCTTTTCCCGCACGCGTCGGGTCATACGGGACGATCTGTTTGCTCCGTCTGGCCGAGGTTACTACCTCTTCTCTCCTTGGACCACAATGAGGTGATGATGTGGCTCCAGCGGACTTCTCCGGGTTACCCATCACCGAATGGACGATTTTGGAAGCTCCAGCTCTCTCCGGGTTAGCTCTCAGCAGCTCTTCGTTCTGTCTGTTCGTGATCCGAACCAGCTCGTTAACCCTATCTTGCTGTCTTTGACGGGCTTCACCCGTCATACCCTCTAACTCGGACGCAGCCGCATCTGCTGCTCTGAGGTTCTTTGCCGGGGTACTATACCTCGGAAACCCCACAGACAGATAGTTTTCCGACCCTTCTACTCCATCATTACCTTCTCTGTTCATCTCTCTTATGAGATTTCTCCCTTTTAATTTTACCGTATCAACTTTGTTTGCCTTTGCGTACTCGCGCAGCGTCATGTTCAGCGACTGCTGAGCCGCGGCTATTTTGTTTGCGCCCTCCAGTATCTTTTGCCTAGTTTCCTCTAGCTCTCACCTGCGGCTCGAGCTGGATCTACCATCGCTGCTACCGGGTTAGCCAAGCTATCCATAGCTTCTCTCAAGACGCTTCTCAGGCCTCTAGCGCAGGTCCTCTACCTTTCCTCGCCTTAGGTGTTAGCTCCCGGTGCTGGTCTGGGTCTTGCTTGCGCTCAGACTGGCGAGTCATCATCACCTCCGCATGGTCCGGGAGCGGCGTCGCGCCCATAAGCCACAGTGAGGGGTGGTTCCCCCGCATCGACGACGCGGCGCGGATGAACGCACGAGACGTCCACGGCAACGTAGACCTTGTGCGCACCGAGCTTGACAAAGAGGCCGTTGCGTGGAAGTGGGCGCGTGCCGAAGCAGCCAGCGTTGTCGCTGACGAAATCCAGCGCTCCAAAGCGCTGAACGAGCTCGAAGACGACGTGTTCGCTGGTGCCGATGAGGTTTCCCGTCCGGATCTTCACCCCTGCTAGCCCCGCTAGCCCCACGGTGGGCGCCAACTGTCGTGGTGGTGTCACGGCAGATGCCATGGATAGGTTAAAGGTGGGGACTAATACACGCTAGGGGAATCCAGGGAGGGATAGTGGAGTGATTCTCCACACAGAAGTTCGTATTGCTATATCTCGAGATTACAAGTGCTCCTTGAGCTGTATTGGCGAGAGGAGGAAGAAGGATCTCTCTTACTCTTGCCTACTATTTTCCCTAGAACACTAGATCAACTAGTCCTATGGAATCACCAAACCAACTAGAGCTCAACCAACCCCCTCTACCAGAGACCTAACCCCCCTTATATAGAGGAAGTTCGGTCCCTACCTAGGGCATACGTGGAGGCATATTCCTAAGAATATGCCCCCTCCCAAAGTGGTAACCCGACCGGGGTGTTTTTCCCCCGCGTCACACATGCTTTAGAAATGTACACCTCTGTGGCGCCTGCGTCAGCCGACATGGGCGTTGTCACCCTTGTCGGCCACGACTCGGTGGTCCTGCCCTTGCTTTCTCCGCTCATGCAGTGCGTACCGGACCTTCTTTTTGACTAGAGAGATTCCTTCCTTCTCCCAGAGGCTAAGCACAGACCTGGATCATAGTAGATCCGGCCACACCTGTTCCTGCATATAAGTTAGACAAGCTCTTCTGACTTACTCCTTAAGTCGGATGAGACAATGTTAGGCGAACCCCCTGGTCCGGGTTACTCCGTGATCCGGACTGCCTTGAGGTGACCCAGCCAGCATACGCTTTGACCTTGCCGGACCTCGGCTAACTCGGCCGTTATACCCCGGAGTGACCCTACCCGGGGGTATCCCCCCAACAGCTGAATAATCCGGCCCAAGTGTAGGCCGGATAATCCAGCCCTGGCGGCTGCAGTGTTTAAGGTCTGGGATTGGGGGGAAGGGCTCATAACGAGCAGCACTTCTCCCCCGACCCTCTCTTTCTCTCCAGCCGCCTCCTGCCGCCCCCACCCTGCCCGGAGCCTCTCTGGCCACCAGATTCTCCGGGCCTCCCCGGATCTTCTTCTCCGCACCTCTGGGTACCTTCTCCTCCGGGTTCTTCCTCTAATGAGTGAGGGTAACTCCCTCTCTCCCCATCTTTGGCTAGATGTGTTACTTGTTGGGTGGAACATTGTCTAGAAGGTTGTTGTTTCGTGTAGAAATTGTAGTCTTGTAGTATCTAGGCCTGATCTACGTTTTTGCATTCAATCTAGGCGATTCGGAAATATTCTGCCAGGGCTGAATTATCCGCCCCTGGCCAGGCCAGATAATCTGGCCTGGCAGATTCAAAACTGCTTCAGTTTCGTATGGATTTTGTGCATTGAAGTATGATTGGACTATGAACTGTTTGCCTACTATTTCTATGTTCTCTCTTGGACTTGTGTGTGTGCTTATCCCCTTTCTATCCATATTGTTCGCTTCACAGGTGGTTCCACTGCTCCCAAGACCTACAAACGCTGTCCTTGTGGTCTCTATTTCAGGGAAGACTGTGAGGGTCGTACTGTGGACGAGGTTGAACCAAGGAGAAGAAAGAAAGAGGCTGACCGCATGGCTGAGCAGGAAAAGAGGGAGAGAACCATGAAGGGTGTGTCCAAGAGGAAGGGCAAAGAGCCCAAGATTAACTATAAGTTGTAGGATCCCGTTACTTGCTCTTCTATTCATCACCGTGATTTATTTGCTGAGTTAGCATATGATACTGAACTGGGTGACTCTCGTTTTTGGTGTGCTGAACAAAAGGGTATCTATGAAAATGTGTATGCTCGGCAGAAGATTTGGCCTATGCATCCTCTGATTATTGCTGAGGCCTTGGAAAAGACTCACCTTGTTGATGCAATGTATGTGTCTGAACGGATGGGGCTGCACCATCTCATGGCTCTTCAATGCTCCTATGATTCTGAGATTGTGAAGCAGTTCTTCTCCACCTTGGTTATTTGCGGTGATGAGCACCGCACCATGAAGTGGATGACTCGTGACAGGCCTATGCAAGCTGATTTTCGTGTGTTTGCTAGGGTGCTTGGCTATTCTTTCCGCAGCAGGGATCATGCCAGAGGCCACCATTTCATCACCCAACTCAAGCCCAATGAATATGCAGTCCTCTCTCCGTGCACAATGGATAATGGCATTGTGGGCACCTTTGCTAGTCTTTCTCCAATTTATGATAGCTTGGTTTGTCTCTTCCGTGATTCTATCACCCCGAGTGGAGGCAACAATGACAGTATCCGTGGTCACCTGGTTCAGCTTCTAGCTTTTTCTCATGAGGTTACATCTTGTGAGGATGAGTCCGTTAATTACAAGCTGGATGTGATGGACTTCATGTACCATGAGTTGATTGATGCAATGTTCAACAGGTTGTCCATCCCTTATGCTCCCTACATTATGATGCTCATCAAACACCTACTTCCCACTGAAGAATTCAACATTGATGTTGTGCACAAGGCTAAGAAGATCTACACCAAGGTTAGGAAGACCTCCCACCCCTCCTCTGCCCCTGAGGGTCTCATGAGGGATGCTCGTGCTAGTGCTTGTAGGCCCCCAGTGCCTCCTATTGCTCGTGAGATCAAGAAGCTGAATTGGTTCCAGCGGAACATTCTTTGTATGGGGGTGGACACTCGCAAGGGACAATATGAGGCGTACAAGCAGTGCCACGAGATGGCCCACACTCAGCAGCTCATTCTCCACCATGTGTCTGGTGCTTCAGGCGATCCACCTACTCCTACTACTTCCACACCATATGCTCGATGGAATTCTTCTTCTGGGCTTAACTATGGAGACCTTGAGTGTCACCTGTTTCCTTCCATGGCCATTACTAATGATGAGGAGGATGACACTGAGGAGCTTGAGGATGAGGACAAGGACGGGGACGAGGATGAGGACTATGAGTTATCCCTTGGGGCGTTAGCATCGCTCTTCTTCCTTTTTAGCATCTCGATGCCAAAGGGGGAGAAGTAGTTCTATTAGGTCTCCGAGGATTTGCATGGGTCGGGCGCAAGCATTTGCACTTTTTCTATTCGTCGTTTTCTCGCTTGCACCCATTTAGCATTGAACCTTCATTTATGATTTGGTTTGTATGAATCTATGTGTCTGTGTGGCTCTAGATTTATCTCTTGGATTACACCTATGAATTCATCTATCATATTCTATCATACTGGATATCTATATCGAGGAAGGCGTTTATAATGGTTACACATTAGTAATACTGGCTATCTTAAGGACGCCTCTCTCTATCTTGGTGGTATGACTATGTTGTTCATATTCCAATGAAATAGACTCGTACCTATTTGTGTGCATTTGTATTCAAACGCAAATATTTAGTATGCACACATTGAGGGGGAGTCTCTTTCATGTATTTATTGTTGGTGGTCATGTGAACTTTCTTGCAAATCCTAGTATTGTCATCTAACACCAAAAAGGGGGAGATTGAAAGAATATTTCATGGTTCCCTATGTTTTGTGTGTTAGATAACAATACCGAGGAGTTTCTAATGTGCACTAAGTGTTGCAGGGAAGTTTTTGGATGTTTGGGGGCCAGATTATCTGCCCCCATCATGGGCCGGATAATCTGGCCTGACCATCTTGGCCAGGGCTAGCTGTGCGTGAGCTTTTGTCTGGGGGCGGATTTTCTCCTTAGACCGGATAATCCGGCCTCCCTCTAGGGCCGGATAATCCAGCCTCCCTCTAGGGCCGGATAATCCAGCCCTAGGGGAATCGCCCAAGGGAGCATCTACGTGAGCTTCTATCTGGGGGTGGAATTTCCCCCGGATATTCCGTGGCTAGGGCGGAATTTTCCCCAGCTGGATAATCCGGCCCTCCCCTAGGGCCGGATAATCCGGTCCCCGGGAGAAGTTGCCTAGGGCCGCCCTGCGCGAGCTTCTGTTCAAAGGCGGATTATTTGCTGGATAATCCGAGTCTGGGTGGAGTTTTCCCCAGGCCAGATAATCCGTCCCTCACTTGGGCCAGATAATCCGTCCCCCAAAAGCTCCAACGGCTCAGTTGGGGCAGGGATATAAAAGCCCCATCATCCCCTTTATTCAGAACTCTTGATTCATTCGAAAAAGTCCAAACCTGTTGCAAGAGCTCTCTCTCTTGATCTCCCACTTCAACCACCCAAAGGATTTGATCTTTGGGGGAATTGAAGAGACAACCTTCATCGTCATCACGAATCAAGCGCATCAACTCCTCTCCATTCACTTGGAGAAATCCCCGATCTAGTATTCTCGTTAATATCTTGATCTTGTGTTTTGTTATTGATAACTTGTTCTTGTGGCAGCTTGTTGTCATTAAGGGAGCCTCCAATTTGGTTGTGGAGTTGTGCCCCGCTAGTTGTGTAAAAGCGCCGATTCCCACCTCGAAGGGTTCCTATAGTGGAAAGGTGGATCAGGCCTTTGGTGGCGGGATCCATCGGAGAACAGGGTGAGGCCTATTGTGGCGTGGTGGTCATAGTACCGCCCACCCCTCCAACGCAGATGTACTTCCCTTAACAAGGAAGGAACTGCGGTAAAACAAATCATGTGTCTCTGCGTGCTCACTACGGTTTACTCATTCCTCTATCTCACTCGCCTTTACTCGCTAGTAGTTAGGTTTGCATATCAGGAAATTCTATATAATAGTATATCTAGAGAATTTACCTGTTGTGTTAAGGCTAAAATTGAAAAAGCATTAAAATCTGAAGTAGCACCTATTCACCCCCTCTAGGTGCCCATACGATCCATTTCAAGAGGTGCATTACTTTCTTCCAAACGAGATCCATATTGACCTTGTAGAATCTTTCAGTTACTCAATCAAAGGGAACTCGGCAAATCTCTTCTCAGTTGCTATTGTCTATAAGTGATTAATTTATTTGTGTAATTAAGTCTCTAGCTCAGCTCGGTCAATTCATTGCCAGTAATTATCCTCATTATATCCTTTTGTACGCTGTGATGCAGAATGAAGATTCTGGAATGTAAAAAAATACAATCTATTGCTTTGGGTTCATTGACCCAAACGAGTTAATTCTGCTACACTAAAGATGAATCCCGTGGAGACAGAGTGTAACTTGCTAAGGTTTCTCAAGAAGCAGCATTACTGTAAGAAAATACTATTTGATTACAACTACAAGTGAGAGTGTTACTGTCTTGTATACATTAACTTTTTCTTACTCGATATTAAGTGTAACTGATGAGTTACTAACGTATATAAACTATGCACAGCTTCCACTGGATTCTGCTAAGCATTGTTGTTGACAGTGGAAGAGTTTAAATCATGGACTCATTAAAGAAAGATATGGAAGAGTACCGCGACATGCTTAATATGCTCCATAAGTAATTTCAATCATTATCACACTATATCGGTCTCTTTCATTCATTTTCTGAGATATCAAGTAATTATTAATGCATTCATTCATTTTCTTTGCTAGGCAGTGTTTGGAAACAGTTCAAGAGTGTGGTTTCCGGTTAGTGGTGTGAGGAGTTGAGTTTTATTACGGTCCAGGTAAGTAGTACGAGCTAGGTCCACGTATCATTTTAATTCTAGTTTCAATATAATTATCATCCTTGATTATTATTTGAGTAAATTCAATTCTTGTAAAGTGCGCGAAGCCACGGGGGACTTCATATTGATCTCCATTCATGATTTTTGTTAAATTCAATTCTTGTAAAGTTAAATTCAATTCTAGTTCCATTCATGATTTTTGTTATGGTGATTCATATTGATCTCCTTCTTTATAGTTGGATGTGATGCGGGAAAAGCTCCTACCATAGGACCGCCTACTAGCAATTCAAGAGAAATTGGCGATATTTTTGGTTGACGAGATTATACACCCCAGTGGAGAATACAGTATATATAGAGTCTAAAGCATCCATGTAATTTAATAATCTCCATGTAATCAAATAGACGGGCTCTAGTCCTAGCTGTGACTCGTATACCAAATTCTATATATATGTATGTATGCTCGTGGGAGAAATTATATTATATATGCATTAAAATGTAAAGTATGTAGTAGTGTCATGTATGTATACGAAAACTTGTTTTAAATAAAAATTAAAAATAAAAAATAATTAAACACAAAACATAAAATGAAAAGAAAAACACAAAACCCTCAAAACATCATCTTTTGCCGCGGCAGCCGATTGCCCCAAAACACTGTCGCGGCAGAGATCCTTTAGTCCTGAACCGGGACTAAAGGTCCTCCAGCCTAGCACACTACGCAGGACCATGTGGAGTTCCTTTAGTCTCGGTTTGTAATAGAACAGGGACTAAAGGGGGCCTTTAGTCCTGATTTAGCAGTCCCGGATGGGCAACCATGACTAGAGGCCATTACAGTCCGGGGATAGAGGCCCATTTTCTACCACTGTTCCATAATGCGCACCACCCCTGAGGAGATAATCTCCTTGGGGTACAACACCAAGTCTAGATGAAAGATCAGATTGGTATTTAGATTAGATTAGATCCAATTTTTGAAATTCTCTAGTTCTTAGGATTATATCTAGATTAGCTAAATAAATTTGCAGATCTTGGCCCTTCTCCGACACTGATTACCGCAAAAATCCACCGACAGCATGGTTGTTGCAAGGCGCGGCGCGAGGCGCTCCAAATACACCCGACACGTGAGAAGCAGCGGCCAGTCCCTCTACACTAACACATGGCATGGCTGACAGTGGATGGGGGAAGCTGTAACCCACATGTTTTCATCACGCGCCCAAATCGACGTATGTGGCGTACATCCACGTGCCTGTGTAGGTACTCCCATCCAAGCTCTCAAGACGGTTACACCCAAAGTTGTCAGAATCGTGATTCTGAATCAGATCAGAACCTCTATGGTAGGATCGTAGATCCTAGGATCATAACTTTTAGAATCCTGAAATCGTAGATTCTACTTAGTAGATTCGTAGAATCGATCCACTCAATTTGGGTCGTAAAGTCGTAGAATCGCATGGTAGAATCACGATTCTGACAATTTTGGTTACACCTGCTGCTGGCAAGACAAGGCCGAGCAAGAGAGTTCTCATGCATATCTACATGTATGAGATACTCAAATCTACATGTAGCATGTATCAACAATGTCTAGCAACGCATATGTCTACCCTGCCGCCTACTGAGTACCAAGAACATGTCAACACGAGTCTCGACGTCACGCGATCAAGCCCCTCTCTGCCAAGCTACAAATCGAGTGATCAGCACCTGCATCAAGCCGGACTACATCGATCCGAATATCTATGTCAAGTTGTACGACTACACAACGATCATGTTAGACTACGTGTGTACGTCATCTTCGACACAAATCATCGCCAAGGTCTACAACCACGTGGTCTTATTTTGTCGCCAATCTAAAACCCTCCACCGACGCCGATCATGTGGATCCGCCGCCGCCATAAAATCCTTGCCGCCTCCACTAGCCTTGTTCCACGGCCACCACCTCCAAAACCCTACAACCAAAAATCTACTGCCGCCACAGATATTTGCCTCCGTCGCATAAAAAATCTCTGTTGTCGCCGCCCTATGACCAAGATACCTTCCACTGCCGCAGATTCCTATCGCTCCCACACAAAAACCTAAATCCATACGACACAAATCGTGCAATTTTTTGCACCTCTGGCGCTATCAGCTATAATGACCACGGCAACCTCAACGACGGATACATCAATACCGGCTACCTCAACATCGACATCAAGATCAATGTCTACAACAACTCAAGAACTCTTGTCATCAGCGTCTGCGTCATCACCTATGTCCACACCACACCCGCTGTGACCGCGGGAGGGAAGAGACACACTAGAAGGGACACAGTCCTCTCCTCTAGGTGTCATCCATGATCATGTCCATGCAGGTGATGATGGCAAAGAGGAGAAGACGACGGAATCACAAGACTTAAAATCCAGTCGCAATCGTCCGCTTCACTCCTGCTACGATTGAGGGAGGTGTTAGGATACGGATATACGTATCCATATATGAGATAGACTAGGAATCTAAGATCATCCTGTACTCCAAGTCTACCTACCCTTTGTACCTCTATATACCCCGTGAGAGTCAGATCAATACACAACCGAAATTAGGGATTCAATAATTTCCACACTTATGACATACTGAGATGGCAAATTGTTTGTGATGACACATTGATATAACTCTTACCGATTATCACGTCCACTCTGACTGGAATTGTACATCGCGGCGATCTGAGGGGGCAACGAGGTCTCAATATTTCCCTCTCCTCTCTCGATGCATTCGCATGAGAGTTGGTGATGGGGCATTCTCTATTTTTATTTTTATTTTTATTTTGGATTTGACCTTTACTTTCTCCTGTTGATCTATTGCTATCCGTGTTGCGATGCTTTAGTTCTCATACCATTTATACTCCTTGCATCCTATATTGCCTTGGACACATCCTATTGCCGTTGTATTGTTAGATAGCTAGCCTTGCGACTCGTAGTTTCTTGCTCAGGTGTTGGTATGAGTTGTCCAGTTCTACAATTGTTGGGGGTTGGCACATGCTTAATGGTGGAGATGATCATGACTTTAATTATAGTTTGATAATTAAATATTGGAAGTAGATAAAATTAATGAAGAGGCACCGATGGGTAATAGTTGAGATCTGGCTCTTAACCCGCCCACTTGTGTCCACTTAGGACCCGAGTTCTTGACACCTGTGCTGAGATCGAGCATGCTAACCACATGTGAGGTGTATGGACACCCCTAAAGGCTTATTACCTGGTTTCAAAGTACTACACTAGGGGCCATAAAACTAGTTCGGGATTTATATATTACCTACTGTATGTATGCCATGTATGAGATGTTTATTACCTGTTGCTAGATGAGCGTTTATTACTGTTGCGTAGGTGCGCCACACTTGCACGGGAATATATTGTCTATGGCCTCATGTGACAAGTCCATGCAACCTCAGGGTAATACCTTGTACGGGTAGCTCTTTTGGGTGACCCCTATGTACTTGCTTTAGATCTAGGAACACGTCGTGTCTGAAGCCCCGCCGATATACCGATGGGTTAATTGATCTGGAAAACATGGCAGAAGTGCGTGTAGAAACTTTGGTGCACCCCTGCAAGGTTAAATCTTTTTGAAAAGCTGTGTCTGCGGTTATGCACGACTTGGAGCACAGTTTCACGATCATAGACAACTATAAATAAAGAATTACTGTTATAATTTGACTTGGATCTTTAATGACTAGTGATGTCTGCAAGTGCACATATCATTTGTAGCTAGTTTTGAAGTATAGATATCGATCCCACAAGTGTTTGTGGGTGAAGTCTCTATCACACCCGAAGCTGTCACAGGTCTTCGAGTGAATTGAGTATAAGTGTTGAAATCAGAATAGGGTTTTGATTAAATGAGATGTATTTAAATAGAACTAAAATGTAAACTTCAGAAATATAAAGCAAAAAAATGACTTGGTTGTTTGTTGTTTTCTGCAGATGACAAAATAAGGCCCGGGAGATTTAGTTCATGGTGATAGTGACTGTGCCAGGTGGATGAATGATAAATGTAACAATTATAATCTTATAAGTATGTGTGTAGGCGAGCAACCCATAATTAGTCGGAACTCCTCTTGGTAGATTTCATCCTAACTTCAATAATCGTACTAGCCTGTTACCAAAACCATGGTCAGACATTAAACGATTAAGACCCTTCAGGTCGCTTAGCGATTAAGCTCCTTGGATCGGACTAATGCAATAAGCATAGTGGTTCCTTGTTATCCTCGAGTCTACTAGTTTTCCATTGATATCCCTGTATCACCTGGGGGTCATCGGTCTGCTAGCAAACAAGATCTCATCTATGTAGAACAAAGCATCATATTGTCTGGGCCCTTAATTGGACAATAAGCATTAGACATCCTATAGATAGTCAAGCACACATAATATAGTAATTAGAATCAATCACAAACTAATGGAAAATATATGAAGGCACATCACATCTCACTAATCCCCTACATATCCCACGCCTAAGGAATTTACTCACACATGAGAGAACAACAGATCATCGATATAATTAAATAAAGGGAATTCGTCTTTATATTACCGTGGAGATCCACAATAAGAATAGAAAAATATCCAACACAATTCAAGATGGGAAGAAACAATCTCAAACCCTAGTCTTGCACGGTGAAGGTCCCTCTCTCTCTCAAGTACAAGTAGTGGCTATGGGGGTGTATTGGCTAGGAGGTCGAAGATCATGGAGCGAGATGAAGAACGTCTTCCCCTTCTTCTGTAGATCTCCTATTTCTCCCTTCTAGATGGTATGGCAGCTGCTCAGTTGTGTTTTCGCGTCAGATCTCTTCATGGAAGTTGTCCCTTTTGACAAGACAGAGGCGGCGGCAACTATACGGTGGGAACTATACGACTGGAAACATATTCCCGCCGTATAGTTGCTCGTTAAAGCCTCTGTATGATGCCATCGAGTGCTTCCAAAGAGAGACTTTCTTGTTTTCTCCTGAATATTGTATTTCTCTAGTTAAAACCCTCTGTTGACATTCAGAACCTGAAACACACATTAAAAACCAAGTTTCCTTTGCTACCGAAGTATTAGCGTTACGTAAAGCTAGAAAATGATCAAATCCGGGGGAAAACCATCAATAAAATCCATAAAAAATGTGTTGAATCTCACAGCTACCTACTCCCCCAAGCTTAGATGTTGCTCGCCCTTGAGTGACAAGGCAATAAAGAAAAATAGCAGAGATTTGAGACTAAAAATAAAAGAATTTACAAGTTTGAATTGGTGTCAAAATCTTTTCTTCACAATCGCTGCAATCTTAAATATGATCATACAAGTATTCACAAGATTGTACTGAGTCCAATTCCTAATCATGTATATCTTGGTAGCAAATAAATCATATGCCCAAGCAAGTGTCAAAAGTTTAGCTAGGAAAGTGAGACAAATTCTTTTGGTGTCTCTCCTCGTTGAGAGATGAAAACTTTTTGTTCTTGTTTGTTTAATCAATTAAGAGTACTCAAGTTGGCACCAAAACATTTAATTTAAGAACAACTCATCTACTCCCATGTCAAAATTTCAAGACTCTCAAAGGACCTTTTTCCTTTCTTTCGTCTTTCAAAAACTTCAGCTCTTTCATAGAGAAATCATGCCACTATTTTTAACATGTTAATTGGGACAATGTTGTACACTCGTGGCCATGCCAATAAATAATTTGTTGAGCAATTATGGGTCAGAGGAGTACTACAACTTCACTTGGAACGTGAAACCATGAGGAGACTAAAAATTTTACTCATCATAGCATTGCTGCTACCGACATTTACATAACTCAATAGCCGAAATCAAGTGGTTTCCCACATTTAGATTGTTTGTTGGCCAGCAGAGTTAATAGTTCCCCATGGAGCACAACAGAGTTGTAATGACACGCATAAAGCAATATCTTATGGTAATTATTAGAAAAAGTAATGGCATAATCTCTACTACTTCGAAGCATCCATTATATCAAACAATTTCATTCAAAGGTATTATCGAGTCTATTTATATTAAGCTCAAAGGGGATGGAGTAATTCTAAAATTAAATTCTTTGGGTTAAACATGGACTCAAGTTAACTTTCAGATGCTTTTTCTTGTTGTAAAAATGCAGGAAGTATTTTTAACCAAGTCCATTGCTCATTGTTTCAAAGCTAAAAAGGAGACACTAGCAAAGGAATAGAATTTATAGGATAATAAGCTAAGCATGGAGTGACTCCAGTACAAGCGAGTAAATAATTGTAGGATCCATTTAAGGTTGCAGAGAGAGTGATGAAAGGAATGTGATACCTTTTATTGCTTGCTTCGTTCTCGTATTTGAGTCGAACCCCTTCTATATTTCCATATTTCCAAGTCACCTGAAATTGAGCAATCTCCGAGAGAAACAAAGAAGCGAACTTGCAAATAAAGTTATGATACATTGCAAATGTATCTATAATTTTTGATGTTCCATGCTTGGTTTTATCCACTTTCTTGTGTTTTGTCCACACTTTGGAGTACTTTTCATAGGATTTCTTGGACTAAACTATTAACAAGATCCACAGTGCCAGCTGCCTATTTTCTGCTGTTTTTGGTTCCAGGAAAGTCAGAAAACGAATATTCTCGGAATTGGACGGGACAAAAGCCAAAGTGCCTATTTTTCCGGAAGTCATCAGATGCCAGAATACGAGACGGAGAAGGGCTGGGGGCCACACACACTGGCCGCGGCGCCAGGCTCCCGCGCCAGGGGTGGTCTGGCCGACCCCAGCACCCCCTTGGCCTCTCCTTCTGCCTATAAGATGCCCTCGAGACGGAAACCCTAAGTACCCGATCAAAAATCCACGAAAGAGTCTATAGCCGCCGTCATCTCCATCCCTAGATCGGGAGGGATCTGAAGCTCTTCTCGGCACCACGGGAGAGGGAATTCACCCTGGTGGCCTTCTTCATCACCATGCAAGCCTCCGGTGTGATGCGTGAGTAGTTAATCCTTGGACTACGGATCCATGTAGTAGCTAGATGGCTGGTTCTCCTCCTTTGTGCTTTCATGTTTAGATCTTGTGAGCTCCGTTCATCCTTGGACTACGGCTGCCCTCGACAAGGAGCCAGTACCAGACCCAAAAAAGGGCAAAACGCTAGCAAAGCGCTACTCCTCGCCCTCATCCAGCGATGACAGTCACGACCTTTCTCGACGACGCCGCTCACGGCGACACGACCGCGACTACGATGCGCGCGACGACCTCACACAACGCAAGATCGACAAGTCAAGGGCACGACGTGCTCGGTCGACTGTCTCGGAAGAGGAAGATGGGGAGCTCTGCGGCGCCAGATGCTTCAGCAGAGCCATTAGGCAGAAGCGAATGCCTAAAGGGTTTAAACTCCCATCTGAGAACCCGAAATTTGACGGTCTGCAGGACCCCAAGATCTGGCTGGAGGACCACATCTCCTCCGTCAGGCTACACAGAGGCAGTCGAAGTACTGCCATGCAATGCTTGCAGCTACAGCTACAGGGTGCCGCCCGTGCATGGCTCAATAACCTCCCACGCGGATCCATTCGTAGTTGGGGAGCTGGTCTACAGCTTCATGCGCAACTTTAAGGGCATGTACAAATGGCCCGCCTCAATCGAAGAACTGAGATGCTGCCAGCAAAGACTTGGCGAATCGCTACGCTCCATCCAAAGGTGGTCCATCATCAAGAACTACACGGAGAACATCTCGGAAGACCGCGCCATTGATGCATTCAACGGTGGTGTCCGCCGCATGGAACTCAGGGAGGAGCTAGGCCGCTGAAAGGCCTAGACCATCGACCACCTGATGGAGATCGCGAATCGGTGGGCCGATGGAGAAGATTCGGTGAAGAATCGCGTTCACTCTGACGAGGAGGCAGAACTCAAACGTGGACGCGACCGTCGGGGGTACGTCGCATGCGCATCTACGACGATCGCGACGACATCAACATGGTCGCAGCCGGCTACGCCGATAGACGCGACGATAACCACAACAGCGGATACCGCAGCGGCGGTTACCGCGACTCTGGGAAAACCACGCAAGTATGGCAACGCCGCACTCGCGATGAGGCACCCGCGACCTCCATCGAGGACAAACTGTCCAGGCCATGCACGGTACACTTCTACATCGACAAGCATGATGGCAAGAGAAAGTCCAGCCACCTCCTCAAGGACTGCCGCGAGTTCCTCAAGCTACACGAGGGATTGGTTCGAATGAACCGCAATGCAGTTGAAAGAGGCTACGGAGCCGCTCCAGGCGCCGTGGCACATGGCGCACCACCACCACCACCTGGGCCACCCCCGAACGGAGCTGCACCGGACCAGCACCACGAAGGCGAACCATACCCACGGGCCATGGGTACCATGATGATCCAAAAGGGGCGCCCCTCCAACAGGGTGCAGAAGGCCATCACTTGCCAAGTCAACTTGGCCATGCACTCGCCACCATCCACCACTAAGTACCTCAGTGGCAGCGAGTCGTGCATTACCTTCGACAAACACGACCACCCGCCTCAAGTACCTCGCCCAGGTCATTGCCCCCTCGTACTCGAGGCGCAAATTGGAGGCTTTGACATGAGTCACGTCTTCATGGATGGTGGAAGCGGCATCAACCTCATATTCACGAGTACCTTGCGAGCAATGAGGATCCCTCTAACCTGCTTGGAGGCATCGGACACAACGTTCCACGGCATCATCCCAGGGAAAGGCGTATACCCCCTAGGCAAAATCAACCTCGACGTCATCTTTGGCACGCCGAAGAACTTCTGGCACGAGCGCATCGACTTTGAGGTCGTCGACTGGCCCTCACAATACCATTGCATCCTGGGGCGCGTCGCATTCGCCAGGTTCATGGCAGTACCCCACTACGCCTACCTACAGATGAAAATGCCAGGTCCCAATGGCGTCATAACGATCAACAGGAACTTTGAGCGGTCTGACGCTTGCGACAGGGAATTCAACAGAATCTCCCAGTCCTTCGGCATGCAGGAGGAACTCGCAAAACTGAAAGAGACGACAAACAACAGTCTGCCTCCCTTGAGTAGGCCAAGCTCACCTGATCCCTCCTTCGACTCATCCGTGCACACAAAGAAGGTGCAGGTCCATCCATCGGATCCCGCCAAGACGACCCTCATCGCCAACAACTTAAGTCCCGCATAGGAACTCGCGCTCGTCGAATTCCTCCGTGAGCACTGGGAATTTTTTTCCTGGTGACCTGCGGACATGCCAGGAGTTCCCAGGGAATTCACCGAGCACGCACTCAACGTCAACCCCGACGCAAGGCCAGTCAAGCAACAAAGCGATCGTTCGAGCCACGAAGCCAGTAATCGGAATGGAGATCAACAGACTCCTCGAGGCCAAGTTCATACGCGAGATCAAGGAAAGCACTTGGCTCGCCAATATGGTGTTGGTACCAAAAAAGGACACGGACATCCTACGGATGTGTGTGAACTTCACTTCTTTAAACAAGCACTACCCAAAAGATCACTTCCCGCTACCACAGATCGACCAGATCATCGACTCCACCGTGGGATGCGAGCGCCTCTGCTTCCTCGACGCCTACTCAGGCTATAATCAAATTTGAATGAAGGAGGAAGACCAGGAGAAAACAGCGTTTACAATGCCCTTTGGTGTGTTCTGCTACAACACAATGCCCTTTGGGCTAAAAAACACGGGAGCCACCTACCAGCGATGCATGCAGGCTTGCCTCAAGGAACAACTAGGTCGCAACATCCAAGGCTATGTCGACGACATAGTAATCAAGACCAAGGAGGAAGCCTCTCTAATTGACGATTTGCGTGAAACCTTCGCCAACCTCGATCGCTACCGGATCAAGCTCAATCCGGACAAGTGCGCCTTCGGCGTATCATCTGGGCAGCTACTCGGATATCTCATCTCCGCGAGGGGGATCTAGGCGAACCCGAAGAAGATAAAAGCCATACTAGCCATGGAGAAGCCGAAGAACATAAGAGGCGTCCAGCAACTGGCCGGACGAATCACGGCCCTCAGTCGATTTATCAGTCGGATGGGTGAAAAGGCACTGCCCTTCTACCAGCTCCTCCGCAAAGCCGAAAAATTCGAGTGGACCAATGAAGCACAAGAAGCATTTGAAGATCTCAAGCGCCTGCTATCCACCTCGCCAAGATCGGTGACTCCACGAAAGGGAACCACGTTGTTCAGACATCTCCGCCACCAACCAGGTGGTCAGCATAGTGCTCGTCGTCGAGCGAGCTGAGGAAAACAAAGTCCACGGCGTACAATGCTCGGTATACTACCTCAGCGAGGTCCTCACGCCAACGAAACAGCGGTACCCACACTACCAGAAGCTGGCGTACGGCGTCTTTATGACCGCCCGGCGACTAGGCCACTACTTCCAGGAACACCCAATCGTGGTAGTCAACGACGCCCCATTGGGGCATATCCTCAATAACCCCGATGCCACGGGGCGAGTCGCGCTTTGGGGAATAAAGCAATCCCCACGAGACATCACATACGAAAAACGCGACGCCATCAAGTCGCAAGTGCTCCCTGACTTTCTCGTGCACTGGATCGAGAACCAGCTCCCGGACAAGCCAGATATGTCCTACCTCTGGACAATGCACTTTGATGGGTCCAAACAGAAAGTCGGAGATCCGACGCCTTGATAATGGAGGGGCGCCATGCACCATTGGTCACGCGAGTGCCCGCGACCTTCTTCTTCACGCCGGCGGCGACGCTGGTGCCTGCAGCAGCGGATCCATCCTTCTTCTTCGACGCGGCGACGGTGGCCGCGGAATCAACGACAGCACCTCCTTTCTTTTTCCCCATTGCGCGGCGGAAATGTGAGCGCAGAAAGTAGCTTGGAAATGAGCGGAGGTGGTCCAGCACTGTGGAGAAGATGAGCGCAGGGAAAAGCAGAAGAACAGCAGCAATGGCGATGGCAGCAAGGAAGAAAGAGCGCAGATGGAAAATTACCGCTGCAGCGCTGCTACTTAACCCCTGGGAGATGTAATCCAACGGCTAAAAAAAACCCTATTGGACGCGTGGCACGCATCGCGTTGGACACGTGGAGAAGAGAAAGCGCGAACCGTCCCCCCACTTCTACCATTACACGCGGAAATCGAGGAGGCGCAGTTAAAAATAAGATTATGCACGCCCAGTCAAATCAAAGTCAGAAAGTAGGACCCACCGTCATTCATGTCCACAAACTTCGCCACGCGGACAACTGAGGTCATACAAGCGTCAGCACTGACGTCATCAAGGCTACGTAGTGGAAAAATTTGGCTACTTTAGTCCTTGCTGGAGTCTTCGACTCCACCAAGCACTCGGGGGCTACTCCCATAGAGAGCGCTGGCCGCGCACCCTACGATTTTTCTTTTCTTGTTGTAGGAATGAGGACAATCACAATCAAACCCAACCACTCGAAACACAGTTCGATTACGGACATGGGTTAGTCCCATAGGGAGCGCCGGAAACAATTTCGACTGAAACAAGCAAGCAAAAGACGACAGCAGTCGCAAAAGTTCTTTAGTCCCTGCATGAGTCTTCGACTCAACCAGGCACTCGAGGGCTACTCCCATAGGGAGCGCTGGTCGTGCACCCTATGATTATTTGCACAAAAACTGTGTGTTGATAACATCCGCACTCGCAACCCTTGGCGACACCGCCTCACAAATTTTCCCTACAAAGAGACTACGTCTCCTGGGACGCCTAATCGCCTCGCTGATGATAAAATTCGGATGACGCGCCATTACGGGCGCCAAGATAAGACCTGAATAAGGCCTGGCAACACATTTAATCACAAGACTACCGAAATGTATCCGCGCCTCACAGCACGATGAACATGTGCCCGATTAACGTCGAGTGCTCACACCCATATAACTGGAATTCGACTCCTGTAAGACCTCCGTGGCCTGAGTTGAATTACACCAGCACTTTTCCGGATTCGAGTCCAGGGACTCGAATTTGAGTAGATTGCGTTATTTCACCCTAAGGTGGTTAACTAATACTGATACTTCGGTTATATCAGGCACGTATATCAACAATCCCTATGACACAAATAAAGGAAATCGAAATGTACTCATTTAGGCACTCGAAGGCTTCAAAAGTCCCCAGTAGAATCTACGATTCCACTGGACACCCAGGGGCTACTGACATGGGTATACCCTACAGGTACTCGAGCTTGGTATATACGGTCCAAATACATACAGGCCCACGGTGTCGCCAAGGCCCGGATGGAGGGACTCGGGCAGCCTACGAACTCTTGATTGCTTGAAGAACAAGAAGAAGCTAAAGATAGAAAGATTAAAGGGAAAAACCCTAACTTGTAATCGACTCGACCTGCTAGCTGATACATTGCAAATGTATCTATAATTTTTGATGTTCCATGCTTAGTTTTATCCACTTTCTTGTGTTTTGTTCCAACTTTGGAGTACTTTTATTATGATTTCTTGGACTAACCTATTAACAAGAGCCACAGTGCCAGCTGCCTGTTTTCTGTTGTTTTTGGTTCTAGAAAAGACAGAAAATGAATATTCTCGGAATTGGACGGGACAAAACCAAAGTGCCTATTTTTCCGGAGGATCATGCTGCATACGAGAGAAGAGAAGGGTCGCCACACCACTGGCCGCTGGCCGGCCCGCCAGGGTGGTCCGACCCACCCAACCCCTCGGCCTCTCCTTCCGCCTATAAGTTTCCCTCAGGACGAAAACCCTAGGTACCTGATAAAAAAATCCAAGAAAGAGTCAGAGTCAGCATCCCCATCCCTAGATCGGGGATCTGATTTCCAAGCACCGGAGAGGGGAATTCACCCTGGAGGCCTTCTTCATCACCATGCAAGCCTCCGGTGTGATGCGTGAGTAGTTCATCCTTGGACTACGGATCCATGTAGTAGGTAGATGGCCGGTTTCTCCGTCTTTGTGCTTTCATGTTTAGATCTTGTGAGCTCCGTTCATGATCAAGATCATCTATTTGTAATTCATACATGTTGTGTTTGCAGGGATCCGATGGATATTGAGATAATATTTCAGATTGATTATTGATTCTATCATGTCTTTGTTATTTGAGATCTTGCTTGCTTTCCGTTGTTAGTAGCTACCTTGGCCAAGTAGATGCTAGCAACTCCAATAGTTAGTATTTATGCTCGATAGTGGTTTCATGCCTCTGGTAATCTAGGGAAGTGACAGAAATCTCTAAGGTACTAGATGTGCTGTTGCTACTAGGGAGAAAACAACAATCCTTTGTTCATAGAACAATCGTATTGTTTACCTTACACGCAGTTCGTAAAGCAATAATCTGTTGCTTGCAACTTAATACTGGAGGGGGTTCGGATGATAACCTGAAGGTGGATTATTAGTCATAGATACAGTTGGATGGCGGTCTATGTATTATGTTGTATTGCCCAATCAAGTCTCAAAGGAGTCAAGATGATTAGTATATGCATGTATTGCTTTCTCGGTGTTTGTCAATTGCCCCGCTATAATTTGTTCACCCAGCATGTTATCTATCTTAACGAGAGCCACCTCTAGTGAACTATGGATCCCGGTCCTTTTCTTTACATACAATCTATAAACTATTTACTTTTTGTGTTTAATTTCTGCAAACTTTTACTTCTTTCCATTCGATATGTTTAATCCTTTGTTTTCCGCAAAACACTGTGACATTGAAAACCTCATCGCAAGTTGGGGACAAAGTTCTGTGGTTGTGTTGTGCAGGTATCCACGTTGCTACTAGCACCGGTAGTGCGCCCTGCCAAATCTCAGCTAGTAACACCTTTGAGGTGTTTCCTTGCTCCTACTGGTTTGATTAAACCTTGGTTTCATAACTGAGGGAAACTTGCTGTTGTGCTCATCATACCTTCCTCTTAGGATTCCCAACGAGCTCTACATCAACCACGAGCCATCAACATTTTTCTGGGCGCCGTGCATTGAGCCATCACTACCCGAGATCTAGCCTATGTATATAAAGGCTAGGAGGGGGCGGCGAGAAGGACACACGCAACCCTAGTTTCCACAACCTTCGCCAGGTTACATCTGTGCACCATTGTAACTTTCGACTCCCTCAATAATTCCACGAAAGCATAAGGAGTATGGACCTCTATGAGGCCTGAACCTGGGTAAATCCTTTGTCCCCTATGTGCTTGTTTGATAGCCGATAGATGTCTCCAGCGCTCCCTCCTTCTCCAAAACCCAAGTCCATAACAATGGGCATTGACGAGTTAAACCCTCGTCACCGTGTTTTGCGGAAAACAAAGGATTAAACGAATCGAATGGAAATAAGTAAAAGTTTGCAGAAAGTAAACACAAAGAAGTAAACAGTTGTAGATTGTATGTAAAGAAAAAGGTCCGGGATCCATAGTTCACTAGAGGTGGTTCTCCTTAGATAGATAACATGCTGGGTGAACAAATTACAACGGGGCAATTGAAAAACGCCGAGAAAGCAATACATGCATATACTAATCATCTTGACACCTTTGAGACTTGATTGGGCAATACAACATAATACATAGACCGCCATCCAACTGCATCTATGCCTAATAATCCACCTTCAAGTTATCGTCCGAACCCCCTCCAGTATTAATTTGCAAGCAACAGATTATTGCTTTACGAACTGCATGTAAAGTAAACAATACGATTGTTCTATGAACAAAGGATTGTTGTTTTCTCCCTAGTAGCAACAGCACATCTAGTACCTTAGAGATTTCTGTCACTTCCCCAGATTACCAGAGGCATGAACCCACTATCGAGCATAAATAATAACTCTTGGAGTTGCTAGCATCTACTTGGCCAAGATAGCTACTAACAACAGAAAGCATGCAAGATCACAAATAACAAAGACATGATAGAATCAATAATCAATCTGAAATAGCATCTCAATATCCATCAGATCCCCACAAACACAACATGTATGAATTACAAATAGATGATCTTGATCATGAACAGAGCTCACAAGATCTAAACATGAAAGCACAAAGGAGGAGAACCAGCCATCTAGCTACTACATGGATCCGTAGTCCAAGGATGAACTACTCACGCATCACATCGGAGGCTTGCATGTTGATGAAGAAGGCTTCCAGGGTGAATTCCCCTCTCCGGCAGGGTGCCGAGAAGAGCTTCATATCCCTCCCGATCTAGGGATGGATATGACAGCGGCTACAGACTCTTTCGTGGATTTTTGATCGGGTCCTTAGGGTTTTCGTCTCGAGGGCAATATATAGGCGGAAGGAGAGGCCGAGGGGGTGCCGAGAGCGGACACACCACCCCCTGGCACGGGCTAGGCCTGGCCGTGCAGCCAGGTGGTGTGGTGGCCCCCAGGCCCTTCTCTGTCTCGCATTCTAGCACTTGATTCTTTTCGGAAAAATAGGCACTTTGGCTTTTGTCCCGTCCAATTCCGAGAATATTCATTTTCTGACTTTCCTGAAACCAAAAACAGCAGAAAATAGGCAGCTGGCACTATGGCTCTTGTTAATAGGTTAGTCCAAGAAATCATATGAAAAGTACTCCAAAGTTGGAACAAAACACAAGAAAGTGGATACAACCAAGCATGGAACATCAAAAATTATAGATACATTTGCAATCTATCAACATCCCCAAGCTTAACTCCTGTTCGTCCTCGAGTAGGTAAGTGATAAAAAGAAAGAATAATTTTTGAGGTGACATGCACCATCAAAGACTTGATCAAAGTATTTGTAAAACATTCAAAGCTGGGATCATAGTACTTCAATCATAACATGAAAGACAAAGTTCTAGCAATAAGCAAAGAAACTATGATGCAACATGAAAAGGCACAAACAAAAGATTCATGAATAACAATGCTTTGCAAGACGTTTGTTTGTTTCACATAAAGAAAACATAGCATAATAGTATTCAGCTTGTCCCTCAATAGAGTAGGAAATATAAATGCATAGGACACCTTCAAAGTTCATAAGAGTGACTAGATACAATAGTTTAAAACAAGCAATATCAAGTTATGCATCAATCAACTAGTCTTGGGACAATGCACATAGAACTAAGAATGGCCACTATGCTCTCAAAGTAAGTGCATAAAGATAGAAGGTGGAGACTCAATATAATGGTGGAAGAAAAGCCTTTGTAAAAGGAAGTAGGGATTCAAGTCTCATAAAGAGCTTCCAAAAATTATGGTACTTATAGCTTTCAGCTCTCATTGCCCCTATCATAAGCATCTTGAAGGTGATTAAGGTTAAAGTGACACAACTAAGAGGATATGATTGGCAAGTTATAAACCGAAATCTCATGCCCCTTACTTACGAAGACCGATCCTCATGCTACTCAACTTCATTCACGAGTAAGCTCTTGTCATTGTAATAATATGTGTATCATTAAGAACCGCCAACAGGGTACCCCTTGCACATGATACGGGAGCTTTCCCATAATCAAAATTACAAGGCAAGCAGACAATGAGCATCTCATCAATCTTTTTATTTGCTATTTGCATAGGTTTTTATTGAGGATGCCTCATAGAGTGCTCATTATGGTGATGCTGCAAGTTTCCACCATGATTAGGCATGGCTTAGGCTAGCGGCCCAGGCGTTTCTCTAACACACATACAAACTCCATGATCTTACAAGTTCCACTTTTATTTCACACCGCCGGGATCCGTAAGCAAAAGAACATGATATCAACGGGGTACAAAGTACAAGTGCAATGTTGAAAGCATTCCCCATGAAACATGGTTCTTCTAATTTCAACTTATAAAGGGCAAGCATATACCCAACAAAGAAGGACCCAATGGTTCAAGTTTATTAGAGGCAAAAAGTAAAGTGTGCCATCAAGTTCGTGAGAGCTTTAATCACTAGTTTTCTCATAACAAGTTTAATTTGGAAGGTAAAAAAAGCATGAATATACTTGGAATAGCATAAGCTAGTAGGTAGGTATGGTGGAATCTTTGGAATAACTTGGTTTAGGGAGTTGGATGCATGATTGGAACTCATACTTGGTTGTGGAGGCTAGCAAAAGACTGGGAGCGACAAACTAAGAGAGCAATAATGGCCATAATCATGCAGAGCGATAAAACATCATTGATCAAAGCATAAGGTGATACTACAAGTTGAAAAATAAAGGATCATAAAGGCTATGGTGACTTGATATAGTCATAACATGGTGTGAGCATGCGCCAAGTCAACCAAAATAAAGCATCAAAGGAGAATACCACTATACTATGCTTTAATATGCTAAAACAACGCATGATTCATCCAAGGCACATTAAGCAATCTCAATTGTTTATAACAAGTCATGATACAGCAAAGAATACTAAGCATAAAGCCAAAACAATATCAATCATGGCATGATAAAGCATAGGCCACAGTCAAAAACAAGCTCTTTTTACCACATAAGTATGAACTTTCCTACTCTTTTCCAAACCAAACCAAACCATTTGCAAACCAATGTATGAAAGAGGGGGTCCAACCAATTTATTCAGAAAACTAAGCAAACCAAGCAAACTAAAAAACAAAACGAAAACGAAAACGAAAAAGAAGACGCTCCAAGAACAACACAACTGTGCATGAAATAATAAAAATGAAGCGTTTGGAAGAAACCTGGGATTTTTATTGATGAAGAAGGGGATGCCTTGGGAATCCCCAAGCTTTGACGCTTGTACTTCTTGGATATTTCTTGGGGTGACACGCGTGGAATCCCCAAGCTTGAGCTTTAGTCCATCGTTCATCTCATTACTCATTCCTTCCATACACTTGAAAATTTTCCTTGATACAAAACTTCACACAATCTTTATTAGCAACATTAGTGCACTCAAGATAAATAAGTCTTAAGATTCAGTTCTAACACCAAATAAACTTCCATTAGAACACTAGCTACTGTAGCACTTCCTTCAAAAATCTCAATTCCCCAAAAGAACTCAAAAAGGAACCAACAAGAAGCAAATGCAGAAAATGGCAGAAAATCTGTCAAAACAGACCAGCACGTAGAGACGAATTTTTTTGAAGACCTTTTGTTGCTCAAATCAAAAAGTGTTGAACTAACAAAAGTTAGATAACAACCTGGGGCAGAATCACAAAACATTACAGCTCAATCCGACATACAGATCTCTCTCACGAAAGTTTACGGTGAAGCACAAAAATCTGTTTCGGGACAGCAACTTTCCCAATCATTACTTCACTCTCATTAGAGGTTACTCTTGGCACAAAAAGGATAAGGAGAGGTTATTACAGAGGTAATAACTTCCAAGACTCATCTAAAACTTTTGGGTTATCTCCCAATAAGTAATTTTCTTTAACGCCTTTAAGTTAGGCATAAGAAGCAAAGAAAGAATCAAGTGTTCTCAAATGAAGAAGCATTAAGATCAATACCAGAAATATTTTCAACAAGGAAAGGTATATCATCCAAATAAGTTCTAGAGGATCCTCTCCCAATGCTCTTAGGTTCACTATTCTCATCAAAATGGTGTGCAGGAACAATCCAATCAAGATTCTTTTCTATGGCATCATGTATTGCTACTAGTTTAAAGGGTATTGGTATCTTAGGTTCCTCCCCATTAGGTTCGGTTTTGTTCATCTTTTCTCATGTACCAACAACATCTACACATGAGCCTAGCATATTGAAACGTTCAAAGACTTTTCTAGCTTCCTTGGCAACATCATAGAACTCCTTAAACAAAGTTTCTAGAATAAAATCCCTCTTTTCAGGGTCCTCAATTTCTTTAAGCTTAAGAAACATTACTTGCATTAAGGGGTTGAGGTTAACAAACCTAGCTTCTAACATCTGAATTAAAGAAGTTGCAGCAATCTCATAGTTTGGGGCAAGTTCTGCAAGGGATCTATCCTCAGTATCTTCATTCTTACTAACATGATTGAAGAATTCTTCAATATTGTCTTTCCCAATTATAGAACCACTACCAATTGAAAGGTCTTTCAAGGTGAATGTAGGGATCAACATGGTGAGCTAGGGGAGAGGTGACTACTAAAGGAGACTTAATTTTTTTGTGTTTTTGAAATAAGAAAGCAAACAAGTAAACTAACTTTTTTGTGTTTTTTTGAAGAACAAAACAAGCAAACAAAGCAAAAAGAAACTAAGCAAAACAAAAACAACAAAGTAAAGAGATTGGTTATGAGGGACTCCCCTTGTGAAGATGTCCTTGACTCAAGAAACGGCGCCAGAAAAGATCTTGATGTGCTCGTCGTTCGACGTAGAGCTCGTTGGGAACCCCAAGAGGAAGGTATGGTGAGCACAGCAGCAAGTTTTCCCTCAGTTATGAAACCAAGGTTTAATCGAACCAGTAGGAGCAAGGAAACACCCCAAAAGTGTTACTAGCTGAGCTTTGGCAGGGCGCACTACCGGTGCTAGTAGCAACGTGGAGACCTGCACAACACAACCACATAACTTTGTCCCCAACTTGCGATGAGGTTGTCAATCTCACCATGTTTTGTGGAAAACAAAGGATTAAAGGTATCGAATGGAAAGAAGTAAAAGTTTGCAGAAAGTAAACACAAAGAAGTAAACAGTTGTAGATTGTATGTAAAGAAAAAGGACCGGGATCCATAGTTCACTAGAGGTGTCTCTCCTTAGATAGATAACATGCTGGGTGAACAAATTATAGCGGGGCAATTGACAAACACCGAGAAAGCAATACATGCATATACTAATCATCTTGACTCCTTTGAGACTTGATTGGGCAATACAACATAATACATAGACCGCCATCCAACTGCATCTATGACTAATAATCCACCTACAGGTTATCGTCCGAACCCCCTCCAGTATTAAGTTGCAAGCAACAGATTATTGCTTTACGAACTGCGTGTAAAGTAAACAATATGATTGTTCTATGAACAAAGGATTATTGTTTTCTCCCTAGTAGCAACATCACATCTAGTACCTTAGAGATTTCTGTCACTTCCCCAGATTACCAGAGGCATGAACCCACTATCGAGCATAAATACTAACTCTTGGAGTTGCTAGCATCTACTTGGCCAAGATAGCTACTAACAACGGAAAGCATGCAAGATCACAAATAACAAAGACATGATAGAATCAATAATCAATCTGAAATAGCATCTCAATATCCATCGGATCCTCGCAAACACAACATGTATGAATTACAAATAGATGATCTTGATCATGAACGGAGCTCACAAGATCTAAACATGAAAGCACAAAGGAGGAGAACCAGCCATCTAGCTACTGCATGGATCCGTAGTCCAAGGATGAACTACTCACGCATCACACCGGAGGCTTGCATGGTGATGAAGAAGGCCTGTGGTGAATTCCCTCTCCGTGGTGCCGTGAAGAGCTTCAGATCCCTCCCGATCTAGGGATGGAGATGACGGCGGCTACAGACTCTTCCGTGGATTTTTGATCGGGCCCTTAGGGTTTTCGTCTCGAGGGCATCTTATAGTCGGAAGGGGAGACCGAGGGGGTGCCAGGGGCCACCACACCACCCCTGGTGCGGGCCAAGCCTGGCCACGCGGCCAGGTGGTGTGGCCGGCCTCTGGCCCCTCTCTGTCTCGTATTCTGGCATCTGATGACTTCCGGAAAAATAGGCACTTTGGCTTTTGTCCCGTCCAATTCCGAGAATATTCATTTTCTGACTTTCCTGGAACCAAAAACAGCAGAAATGGCAGCAATCGTGGCTCTTGTTAATAGGTTAGTCCAAGAAATCATATGAAAAGTACTCCAAAGTTGGAACAAAACACAAGAAAGTGGATAAAACCAAGCATGGAACATCAAAAATTATACATACATTTGCAATGTATCAGGGCCAGAAGTGAAGGGAATATGCCCGAGAGGCAATAATAAAGTGGTTATTATCTTATTCCATGTTTATGGTAAATGTTTATTTTGCATGCTATAATTGTATTAATTGGAAATGTTAATACATGTGTGTTTAATAAACAAAATACAAAGTTCCTAGTAATGCCTCTCATATAAACTAGCTCATTGATTAACAAGATGTTCAAGGTTTCCTGGTCATGGACATTGGATGTTAATAACGAGGTCACAACATTGGTGGAATGATGTGATGAACATTCATCTGAAGTATAGCATTACGATCAAAGTCATTATGTTTATATTTCTATAACATCATACGAAGTAATCCTAGTCCTTAGACCATGAGATCATGGTAATCACTAACACCTGAAGAGTATCTTGATAACATCAAATGTCACACCGTAAGAGGTTGACTATAAAAGTGGGTTCAATGCTACAAATGTGTTATGTAGAGGCTCATGGATCAAGAGTGGGATTTGTCCATCCCGATGACGGATAGATATACTCAGGGCCCTCTCGGTGATATCATATTGAAATAGCTTGCAAGCAAGTGATGTGATCACTAGAATGTTATATCACGGGAACGAGAAAAGAGTGCATGTCGGTAACAAGATCAAACTAGGTATTTGGATACCGATGATCGAATCTCGGACATGTAATATATCGCGAGACAAAGGGATTAAGTTACTAGCGTTAAAGGTTCACACGATCACAAGAGTCATCGTTGAATGTGTGGGACTTGTTGGGCCACGCAGAGATAAACACAACTTTTTCCCTACACGGTGATCCCAAGATCCAGCTCAGGTAGAAGGCCACGAGGATTACCACTAGATGCGAAGTTGCGGAATTGATGAAGCACGTCGCTTGATGCAGTGCAGTCCTCGCGGTCCGTTCCGGTTCCACGATCCACGATCCGTTCTTTCTTCACGATCGTCGAAGTGTTGAACGTACAACACCTCCGCCGGTATCCACACGTACGGGAAGGAGCGCCGGCGATGGACTGCTAGGTCCGGTACGGCGGCGACAGGACAGACTGGGGCTAGGGTTTCCAACACATGGAGTGACCTAACCTTGTGCTCTAAGCACCTGCGCCCCAGCTTATATAGGGGGTGAAAGTGGGCTCCACTCACTTATGGCCCATTCACTAAAAGGCCTATATTAGCCACTTCAAGTCTCACTTGCTGACTAAGTCCATGTCTCTATTTGGGTCCAACCCAAATAGGTTTCCTGTTTGGGTCTAACCCAAACTTGCTCCCGCTCTTAAGTGTGTGACCCGACAGGCTCATGGTAACCCGGACACGATTCCGAGTCTCACTCGTGATCGATCAGTTGGTAGTGGCTCCTAGCAGAACGTGCCAACTCCCAAGTACTAATAAGCCATGACGACATACCTTCCAATACGACTTTCGTCTGAGTCCCTTTTGCCTCACGATATACCTTGTCGGACTATAGTCAAATGATCGTCATCCCTTAAATAGTCCGACTCTCTTTCTCAATCCGAGATAAGTGATTCATCTGACTAACTCTTAGTCGGTCGCCTCGGTTAACACTTAACTGTGATGTGCATGGCCATGCTTTCCGAATCATATCTTCCGAGAGGGCCCAGAGAATATCTCTCCAAATGGAGGGGCAAAATCCCGTCTTGGTTATTCACATCACGCAGCTTGATTCTCAATCGACCCGAACTCCGCCTTTATAACTGCCCAGTGACGGAACAACGTTTGACAGAACCTAAGTCGGAGATCCTCAACTCGGATTGTGCAATAACCTCAGGTCTAAGGATTACATTGATTGAGACATGCAAATGACGACTTGTTCGTTGCATCTCAATATGGGTCAGTCCGACTCGCTAAACTCCTTAGCCGAATCCGTGTAAGTCGGAATAGCATCTCCATGCCCATGACAAGTGGAACCTAGTCATCTGCTGACTTTCACATTGGTCTAAGTTGTGTGTCCAGCACAACCTCGATGACCAAGGAAAATTAGTATGAACAACATGAATATGCAGTTCCACAATCGAATCACATATTCAATGATACATATCAGTAGTTCATACATGGACCATAACTTTATGAATACATTAGGAAATATCATCAACCATGATTGCCTCTAGGGCATATTCCCAACAGGAGTCAGTACAGATCTCTAGGTCCCGCTGCTGATTATTGATCGGAGAGGGGTCTCGATCATGTCTGCATTATTCGTGAACCGTAGGGTGACACACTTAAGGGATACCAACACCATTTAGGAGCAAATATGTTTCAGATAAAGATTATGAAAGCGCTGGAATCATTTCGATGGAAACCGGAATTGTTTCGGGTGAAATTGCTAAAACTAGTTCTGCATGTGATATTGAAATGTTGCAGGGAGTTTTGTATGAATGTTTGTTAATTAAAGTAATTAAAAAAATTCTGAATAAAATAAATAAAAGTGTTTTATTTAAAGAGAAAATGCATTTAATTTGGTGGACATTAAATGCAAAGTGAGTGGAGTTGAAATTGATGTGAGTGGGCTTAGTGGAAGCTCCACCCACATGAATGAGGGAGAGGTGGGGGCACCCACCATGGCCGGACAGCCATGGCCTTGGTGCTATGCACCCTCCCCTATAAAAGGAGCCCCATGCCTCCTCCCCTCTTGCCCCACCTCCTCGTGAAGGTTCTCTTCTCCCTCTAGTTATTCCCCATGGTCTCGGATTAGCGAGATACATGTTCCCGGTGGCTTTATCTGGAAAGGAGTTGCTGCTTCCGCTGCATCGCTGGAGCAAGGTGGCAGAGGTTTTTCGGTGGACCCGACGTGTGTGCGATCACGGATGCACTGCTACTTTGCGGTGCTGGACTTGATGGTGTTGGACATGATGGTGCTGGAACTGCTGGACCTAAAGGACTTCATCACGATCTTGAGATTGGCAAGTGTACGACTACATCATCCACGAGTTCCATCTCGTTAACAAAGCTTTGTTGTCTTCGTGGGTATGTTCTCTATGGATGTATATCCACCCGTTGCTTGTATCTAGTAGATAGATCTTGGCGTATTATACATTGCAAATGTATCTATAATTTTTGATGTTCCATGCTTGGTTTTATCCACTTTCTTGTGTTTTGTTCCAACTTTGGAGTACTTTTCATATGATTTCTTGGACTAACCTATTAACAAGAGCCACAAGGTACTGCCTGTTTTCTCGCTGTTTTTGGTTCCAGAAAGTCAGAAAATGAATATTCTCGAATTGGACGGGATGAAAGCCAAAGTGCCTATTTTTCCTAAGTCATCGACACGTATCGAGATGTAGAGGGCCAGAGGCCGGCCACACCACCTGGCCGCGTGGCCAGGCTTGGCCCGCACCAGGGGGTGGTGTGGTGGCCCCTAGCACCCCCTCGGTGTCCCCTTCCGACTATAAGATGCCCTCAGGACGAAAACCCTAAGGGCCCGATCAAAAATCCACGGAAGAGTCTGTAGCCACCGTCATCTCCATCCCTAGATCGGGAGGGATCTGAAGCTCTTCCTGGCACCCTACCGGAGAGGGGAATTCACTCTGGAGGCCTTCTTCATCACCATGCAAGCCTCCGGTGTGATGCGTGAGTAGTTCATCCTTGGACTACGGATCCATGTAGTAGCTAGATGGCTGGTTCTCCTTTGTGCTTTCATGTTTAGACCTTGTGAGCTCCGTTCATGATCAAGATCATCTATTTGTAATTCATACATGTTGTGTTTGCGGGGATCCGATGGATATTGAGATGCTAATTCAGATTGATTATTGATTCTATCATGTCTTTGTTATTTGAGATCTTGCATGCTTTCTGTTGTTAGTAGCTATCTTGGCCAAGTAGATGCTAGCAACTCCAAGAGTTAGTATTTATGCTCGATAGTGGGTTCATGCCTCCGTAACTGGGAAGTAACATAAATCTCTAAGGTACTAGATGTGTTGTTGCTACTAGGGAGAAAACAACAATCCTTTGTTCATAGAACAATCGTATTGTTTACTTTACACGCAGTTCGTAAAGCAATAATCTGTTGCTTGCAACTTAATACTGGAGGGGGTTCGGATGATAACCTGAAGGTGGATTATTAGCCATAGATGCAGTTGGATGGCGGTCTATGTATTATGTTGTAATGCCCAATCAAGTCTCAGAGGAGTCAAGATGATTAGTATATGCATGTATTGCTTTCTCGGTGTTTGTCAATTGCCCCGCTGTAATTTGTTCACCCTGCATGTTATCTATCTAAGGAGAGCCACCTCTAGTGAACTATGGATCCCGGTCCTTTTACTTTACAAACAATCTACAATCTTTTACTGCTTTGTGTTTACTTTCTGCAAACTTTTATTTCTTTCCATTCGATACGTTTAATCCTTTGTTTTCCGCAAAACACGGTGAGATTGACAACCTCATCGCAAGTTGGGGACAAAGTTCTGTGGTTGTGTTGTGTAGGTCTCCACGTTGCTACTAGCACCGGTAGTGCGCCCTGCCAAGGCTCAGCTAGTAACACCTTTGGGGTGTTTCCTTGCTCCTACTGGTTCGATTAAACCTTGGTTTCATAACTGAGGGAAAACTTGCTGCTGTGCTCACCATACCTTCCTCTTGGGGTTCCCAACGAGCTCTACGTCGAACGACGAGCACATCAAGATATTTTCTGGCGCCGTTGCCGGGGAGTCAAGGACATCTTCACAAGGGGAGTCCCTCATAACCAATCTCTTTACTTTGTCGTTTTTGTTTTGCTTAGTTTCTTTTTGCTTTGTTTGCTTGTCTTGTTCTTCAAAAACACAAAAAAAATTAGTTTTACTAGTTTGCTTTCTTTATCAAAAACACAAAAAATTAAGTCTCCTTTAGTTGTCACCTATTCCTTAGCTCACCATGTTGATCCCTACATTCACCCTGAAAGACCATCCAATTGGTAGTGGTTCTATAATTGGGAAAGATAACATTGAAGAATTCTTTAATCATGTTAGTAAGCATGAAGATACTAAGGATAGATCCCTTGTAGAACTTGCTCCAAACTATGAGATTGCTGCAGCTTGTTTAATCCAGATGGTAGAAGCTAGGTTTGTTAACCTCAACCCCTTAATGCAAGAAATGTTTCTTAAGCTTAAAGAAATTGAAGACCCTGAAAAGAGGGATTTTATTCTAGAAACTTTGTTTAAGGAGTTCTATGATGTTGCCAAAGAAGCTAGAAAAGTTTTTGAACGTTTCAATATGCTAGGCTCATGTGTAGATGTGGTTGGTATACGACAAAAGATGAACAAAACCGAACCTAATGGGGAGGAACCTAAGATACCAATACCCTTCAAACTAGTAGCAATACATGATGCCATAGAAAAGAATCTTGATTGGATTGTTCCTGCAAACCCTTTTGATGAGAATAGTGAACCTAAGAGCATTGAGAGAGGATCCTCTAGAACTTACTTGGATGATATACCTTGCCTTGTTGAAAATATTTCTGGTATTGATCTTAATGCTTCTTCATTTGAGAACACTTGATTCTTTCTTTGCTTCTTATGCCTAACTTAAAGGTGTTAAAGAAAAGTACTTGTTGGGAGATAACCCAAGAGTTTTAGATGAGTCTTGAAGTTATTACCTATGTAATAACCTCTCCTTATCCTTTTTATTTTCTTTTTGTGCCAAGAGTAACCTCTAATGAGAGAGAAGTAATGATTGGGAAAGTTGTTGTCCCGAAACAGATTTTTGTTCTTCACCGTAAACATTCCTGAGAGAGCTCTGTATGTAGGATTGAGCTGTAAATTTTTGTGCCTCTGAACCCGGTTGTTATCTAACTTTCGTTAGTTCAACACTTTTTGATTTGAGCAACAGAAGGTCTTAGAAAAAATTCGTCTTTACCTGCTGGTCTGTTTTGACAGATTTCTGCCATTTTCTGCATTTGCTTCTTGTTAGTTCCTTCTTGGGAATTGAGATTTTTGAGGGAAGTGCTACAGTATCTAGTGTTCTAATGAAAGTTTATTTGGTGTTATAACTGAACCTTGAGACTTATTTATCTTAAGTGCACTAATGTTGCTAATGAGATTGTGTGAAGTTTTGTATGAAGGAAAAATTTCAGGTGTATGGAAGGAACGAGTAATGAGATAAAGGATGGACTAAAGCTCAAGCTTGGGGATGCCACGCGTGTCACCCCAAGAAATATCCAAGAATTACAAGCATCAAAGCTTGGGGATGCCCAAGGCATCCCCCTTCTTCATCAATAAAAATTCCAGGTTTCTTCCAAACACTTCATTTTTATTGTTTCATGCACAGTTGTGTTTTTCTTGGAGCGTCTTCTTTTTCGTTTTGGTTTTTAGTTTGCTTGGTTTTCTTAGTTTTATGAATAAGTTGGTTGGACCCCCTCTTTCACACTTTGGTTTGCGAATAGTTTGGTTTGGTTTGGAAAAGAGTAGGAAAGTTCATACTTATGTGGTAAAAAGAGCTCGTTTTTGACTGTGGCCTATGCTTGTCATGCCATGCTTGATATTGTTTTGGCTTTATGCTTAGTATTCTTTGTTGTAGCATGACTTGTTATAAACAATTGAGATTGCTTAATGTGCCTTGGATGAATCATGCGTTGTTTTAGCATATTAAAGCATATTATAGTGGTATTCTCCTTTGATGCTTTATTTGGGTTGACTTGGCACATGCTCACACCATGTTATGACTATCTCAAGTCACCATAGCCTTTATGATCCTTTAGTTTTCAACTTGTAGTATCACTTTATGCTTTGATCAATGATGTTTTGTCGCTCTGCATGATTATGGCCATTATTGCTCTCTTAGTTTGTCGCTCCCAGTCTTTTGCTAGCCTCCACACCCAAGTATGAGTTCTAGTCATGCATCCAACTCCCTAAACCAAGTTATTCCAAAGAGTCCACCATACCTACCTACTAGCTTATGATATTCCAAGTATAGTCATGGTGGAAACCTGTAGCGTAACCATAATGAGCTGTCTATGAAGCATTCTTCTTATAAAAAAAGAGTCCTATATTGAGAAAAAAGAGAAAAGAAAAGAAAAAAGAGATACTATGAAAAGAGGAAAGAGAGAAAAAAGCACCATATTCCCATGGTAAATAAGAAGAATGCTGAGATGCTCGTTGTCTGCTTGCCTTGTCATTTTGATATGGGGATTCTTCCGTATCATCGGGCAAGGGGTACCCCGTTGGCGGTTCTCAATGATACACATGTACTTACGATGACAAGAACTTACCGGTGACTAAACTTGAGTAGCATGAGGAGCGGCCCTTGTATACAAGGGACATGAGATTTCTGACTTATACTTCGTCAAGCATGTACACCATAGTTTGTTCACTTTAACCTTAATCACTTCAAGATGCTTATGATAGGGGCAATGAGAGCTGAAAGCTATTAAGTACCATAATTTTTGGAAGCTCTTTATGAGAATTGAATCCCTACTTCCTTTTACAAAAGGCCTTTCTTCCACCATTATATTGAGTCTCCACCTTCTATCCTTATGCACCTACTTTGAGAGCATAGTTGCCATTCTTAGTTCTATGTGCATTGTCCCAAGACTAGTTGATTGATGCATAACTTGTTATTGCTTGTTTGAAACTATTGTATCTAGTCACTCTTATGAACTTTGAAGGTGTCCTATGCATTTATATTTGCTACTCTATTGAGGGATAAGCTGAATACTTTTATGCTATGTTTTCTTTATGTGAAACAAACAAACGTCTTGCAAAGCATTGTTATTCATGAATCTTTTGTTTGTGCCTTTTCATGTTGCATCATAGTTTCTTTGCTTATTGCTAGAACTTTGTCTTTCATGTTATGATTGAAGTACTATGATCCCAGCCTTGAATGTTTTGCAAATACTTTGATCAAGTCTTTGATGGTGCATGTCACCTAAAAAATTCTTTGTTTTTATCACTTACCTACTTGAGGGCGAGCAGGAGTTAATCTTGGGATGTTGATACATTCCAAATGTATCTATAATTGTTGATGTTCCATGCTTGGTTTTATCCACTTTATTGTGTTTTGTTCCAACTTTGGAGTACTTTTCATATGATTTCTTGGACTAACCTATTAACAAGAGCCACAATGCCAGCTGCCTGTTTTCTGCTGTTTTTTGGTTCCAGGAAAGTCAGAAAATGAATATTCTCGGAATTGGACGGGACAAAAGCCAAAGTGCCTATTTTTCCAGAAGGGATCAAGTGCTAGAATACGAGACGGAGAAGGGCCAGGGAGCCACCACACCACCTGGACGCGCGGCTAGGCCTGGCCCGCGCCAGGGGGTGGTGTGGCCGCTCCCGGCACCCCCTAGGCCTCTCCTTCCGCCTATAAGTTGCCCCCAGGACGAAAACCCTAAGTGCCCGATCAAAAATCCACGAAAGAGTATGTAGCCACCGTCATCTCCATCCCTAGATCGGGAGGGATCTAAAGCTCTTCCCGGCACCCTGCCGGAGAGGGGAATTCACCCTAGAGGCCTTCTTCATCACCATGCAAGCCTCCGGTGTGATGCGTGAGTAGTTCATCCTTGGACTATGGATCCATGTAGTAGCTAGATGGCGGTTTCTCCTCCTTTGTGCTTTCATGTTTAGATCTTGTGAGCTCCGTTCATGATCAAGATCATCTATTTGTAATTCATACATGTTGTGTTTGTGGGGATCCGATGGATATTGAGATGCTATTTCAGATTGATTATTGATTCTATCAAGTCTTTGTTATTTGTGATCTTGCATGCTGTAACACCCTCGAATCGGCCCTATGCAAGTTTTACCTATTTCCGCCAAACCCGCATAGAAACGATTCAAGGACGCCCACCAGGCACTTGCGTGCGGGTGGAAAACGAAGTAATAACATTACACAACAGTCCTCGATGGGACCCACATAACAGATATATATACAACACGACTCCAAGAGTCAAGAATACAGATATACAATACAAAGATCCAAATCACCTTGAAAACGATACAGCGTCCGACTACGGACAAGATGCAAATTGGGCTAAGAGCCCTAAAGAATAACCAATGGCGTCCATAACCCTGCCCAGGCCAAGCCGGAAGGGTAACCCTGCTAACGACGTCGATCTCAAACCTGCTAAAACAAAAGAGTGCATAAAGGGAAAGGAAAAGAGGAGCGTCGATCGAGGCCGCATACAGCGAGGCTAGAATTCGGCGGCTCTCGCCTACATAGGTATGGTGGGCTGAAGCAGCAGCACAGCGGCACTAACAACCTATAGAGACTCGATGAACTGTCGGTTATTAGAGAGAGATAAGAAATACCTATTCGGTTCCAACCTGATACTAACACCAAGCATACCCATCCTGGTATTTCCCCCTCGAGACTAAACGAGGAAGTCGGACCAAGGAACTCACACGGTTGGCAATTTTACTCATTCCATTATATTTGCAGCACTTACTAATCAGATATAGATAGCATGAGTCATCTTGATAGCATAAGTAGTGGGCAGTTTTAGTTAACCATTCCGTCGTAGTTGGAACATTTACTAGTCAGATATAATTGTCCTGAGGAATCCCAAAACGCAGCAGTTGTTGGCACTTTTATCACATTTCATTGGAGTTGCAATACTTACTAGGCAGGTATAGCATGTCACAAAATAACCCAGATACACCAGTTGTTGGCATTTTAATATCCATTCCGTTATACTTGAGCTGATTACTAGTCACATATTAAGTCAAATTTATAGCACTACTTTAGTTATGCTTGTCTATGATCGAGATACTGTGCTCCAAGCCGTCCATAACCACCACGGCTTTTAGAAAGTTTTTACCCTGAAGGGGTGCACAAATAGCAACACACACTCGATCAACCTCGGAAAAACCAACTCAAAACCCAACGAGGCTTTCATGACAAAGCGATCACAGGATTCATAAAATATTTCAGGGGGCCACCCCACTAAGCTACCCGCAATGAAGTTGGCCGGCTCTGGAACAGACCCAGGGTTTGCGTCAATGGCTGTAAATGACTGGGTACCCGAAAGTGTGACTGGGCTTGTCGATACCACGAAAACACTCCGCATCCAAAACAGTACAGGTGCTCCATGCACAACCTTAAATAAAGCAGTAAACATGGCATAAGTACAGGATAGTAAATAAAACCCCAAACTAGTTTGTGGCCCCAAGAAATAGAAATGAATCAAGCTCTGGCTCAGGGGGGTCCATAAGGCCTCCCGGATGTGGATAGTGCGAAAAATCAAGGAACATGTATCAAGTACTCGGGGTCCTACGGGACACAAGTGAGCGTGGAAGAACCAAATAACATATATTGCCCACCGATGCCTCTACATTAGTTATATCTAGCAATTTAATAATTGTATTTAAAGTCATGATCATCTCCACCATAAACCTCTGCCAGCATTCCAACAACTGTGGTACTTCACAACACGAGATCACACCTAAGCCAGCAACTACGACTCGCAAGGCCAGCTATCTACCAACACAGGTAATAGGAGGTGTCCAAGGCAATATAGAGGCTCCACGGGATATAACTGGTGTACGGAAAACTAAAGCATCGTGACACGGATAGCAATAGATCAATAGGAGGAAATAAAGACTATAAATGCAAAACAAGTAGAAGGGGGAGAGATGCTCGCCTAGGAAACACTGCCGACGGATCATATCCGGAGAACTTGTCGATACTCGCATCAACTCATCGGCCTAATCCGCAAAGAAGCAAACACTAGCAGAAACACCGGATGCAATATTTAATACTACAACAGAAGATCCGGCATGCTTATGATATGATGCATGGCATGGCACAGATGTGGTGCAATTAGGCAGTATTAAGCGGAACCGGGGTCTCGACAATTAATTAGACAGTTCAAGTTATTTAACTACCCCACAATTTAAATGTTGTATTAACAGGGCGAAACATGGCATCGGTTCGCTACACCAATTTAAATGGAGTCTGGAATAAGATAACAATATCCCGCATATAGACTCCATGTTTAATCATGCGGTGAATCGGCATAATGCCCCCATACCCACAAACATGTATGCAAGCATGATCCATTTATGCAACAAGGAGATATTATATATTATAAAAATAGGGGTCTCGGATTGGGAATCACATTAGGGTATCGGTGATCTTGGGGTTCACCAAGGGGGTTTGACGGGATCGGTCTTTAGGGTCTCGGACATCGGATCCATGAAGAAGGAAGGCTCCGGGTTTGGTTTTGCCATCGATGATAGTCTTGGCGAGATATCCGGGTTCAGGGCTACGGAATCCACGAAGAAGAACTTGGTGTTCCATCTTGACCGGTTCCGAGAAGGAGAGCTTGACGTGCCTGAAGGAAATATGCCCTGAGAGGCAATAATAAAGTTATTATTATGTATTCCTTGTATATGATAGATGTTTATTTTACATGCTATAATTGTATTGATAGGAAACATCAATACATGTGTGTTTAATAAACAAAAAGGGTTCCTAGTCATGCCTCTCTTGTAGACTAGCTTGTTGATTAACAAGATGATCAAGGTTTCCTGATCATGGACATTGGATGTTGTTAATAACAAGGTCACACCATTGGTGGAATGATGTGATGAACATTCATCTGAAGTATAGCATTACGATCAAGTCATTATGTTTATATTGCTATAACATCATACGAAGTAATCTTTATCCTTAGACCATGAGATCATGTTAATTGCTAACACCGGAAGAGTATCTTGATAACATCAAACGTCACACCGTAACAGGGTGACTATAAAGATGGGTTCAGTGCTACGAAGGTGTTATGTTGAGGCTCATGGATCAAGAGTGGAATTTGTCAATCCAGATGACGGATAGATATACTGGGCCCTCGGTGATATCACATTAGGATAGCTTGCAAGCAAGTGATGTGATCACTAGAATGTTATATCACGGAATGAGAAAAGAGTGCATGTCGGAACGAGATCAAACTAGGTATGGAGATACCGATGATCGAATCTCGACATGTAATATATCGAGAGACAAAGGGATTTAGTTACAAGCGTTAAAGGTTCTCACGATCACAGGAGTCATCGTTGAATGTGTAGGAGTCAGTACGGATCTCCAGGTCCCGCTGCTGATTATTGATCGGAGAAGGGTCTCGATCATGTCTGTATTATTCGCGAACCATAGGGTGGCACACTTAAGAGTTACATGACACCATTTTGGAGCACATATGTTTCGCAGAAAGAATTGCAAAGCGCAGGAATTGTTTCAATAGAAACCGGAAATTGTTTCGAGTGAAATTGCAGAATGTGGTTCTGCATGTGATATTGAAATATTGCAAGGAGCTATATGTGAATGTTTGTTAATTAAAGTAATTAACAAAATTCTGAATAAATTTAATAAAAGAGTTTTATTAAATGAGAGAGCATTAAATTTGGAGAAACTTAATGCATTTAAAGTGGAGACTTTAAAAGGGAATGTGAAGAGGCATTTTAATGTGGAGGGGTTACCACCACATGAATGGGGAGGTGAGGGTCACCCCCATGCGCCGCCATGGAGAGAGGGGCACCCTCCTCCTATAAAAGGCCACCCATTCCTCCTTCATCCTCACACCTCCTTGTGAAGGATCTCTCCCTCTAGAATTATTCCCCATGGTCTTGGATTAGCGAGATACATGTTCCGGTGGCATTCCGTCTGAAGGAGTTGTTGCTTCCGGATCGCTGGAGCAAGGAGGTGGAGGTTGTCCGTGGCTTGAACGCAAAAGTGCGGATGCGCTGCTGAGTTGCGGCGCTCGGACTTCCTCACGATCTTGAGATCGGCAAGTGTACGACTACATCAACCACGAGTTCCTACTCGTTAACAAAGCTCGTTGTCTTCGAGCGTAAGTTCTCTATGGATGTGTGTCCACCCGTTTGCTTTGTACCTAGTAGATAGATCTTGGCGTGTAGTTCACACCGTAGGAAAATTTTTGTTTTCTATACTACGGACCCAACAGTGGTATCAGAGCCTGATCTATGCGTAGGTACTTTGCACGGGTAGTACACATATGTTTATATGTGGGCGATGATGATCATGTTATTGCATCTTCTATGTATTTTGGATATTGGTGGCATAGTGGGATGAAGCGGCCCGGACCAACCTTACATGTCATCGTACATGAGACCGGTTCCACGACTGACATGCAACTTGTTTTGCATAAGTGGCTGGCGGGTGTCTGTCTCTCCTACTATAGTCAATATCTGATTTACAACGAGTTGCTAATAACTTGGTTATCCTTGTTGTGGTTCATGTTCGTAGGTTATACAGGTTCTATCTCCGAAAGCCCTAAGCCACGTAAAACTTGCAATTGATAAATTAGAGGCGTCTAGTTTAGATCGTTGCTGGGCTAGTGTTTTGATATGGTATTGTTGTAAGTAGATGTATAATAGATACTCTTACAACTCACTTAACGTGTAAGTTCCATAGACCTTGGCCTTACACACAAAGGAATGATAGAGATCATACCACGATGCAAATGATAGAGATCAAATGCATGGACCATATCACCTCACTTCACACATTAGATGTTAGCATCTTATATTGCTAGTTTGGCGCGTTTGGTAGCATTATAAGATGATCCCTCACTTAGATATCAAGATAAAATGTGTTCTTCCTTAAGTATGCACCGTTTTGTGGATCGTGTTTTGAGGCATCACGTGATGATCGCGTGTTTTCAACTCTATGCTTTCATACAACGGGTGTAAGACAGTTTTACACACGCAAATACTAAGGTTCTTACTTGACGAGCCTAGCATGTACAGACATGGCCTCGGAACACGGACTGAAAGGTTAAGCATGAGTCATATGCTGATATGATGCCCATATAGATGCTCGCCTTTGAAGCTACACCGACTCACGTGATGATCGGACTTGGTGTAGTGGATTTGGTTCATGTAATCACCAAAAGGACACGAGGGTTGTCGTTTTTGAGTGGGACTTCATTAGTAATTTGGATTAGTTGAACTCAATCTATCATAAAATTAGTCTAAATATACTTTACAAATTCTGTTGTAGATGGCACCACCTGCTTTTAATTTCAATGTGTTCATGGAGAAAGAGAAACTTGTCATAATGGTAGCAACTTCACCAACTGGGCTATGAATTTGAGGATTCTCCTCACTGCTGCACAAAAGCAATATGTGCTAGATGCACCGCTAGGCCCCCCACCAGCTCCTGATGCCCCTGACGAGGAAAAGAACGTCTATATAACTCGTTAGGAGGACCACAACTTAGTTCATTGCGGCATACTGTATGGGCTAGAGCCAGAACTTCCAAAGCGTTTCGAAAATGGCAATGCCTTTGATACCATGGGAGAATTGAAAATGATTTTCGATACCCATGCTGCTGTAGAGAGTTATAATGCTACAGAAAAGTTCTTTAGCTGCATGATGGAGGAAAATAGCTCCGTTAGTGAGCACGTACTCAAAATGTCTGGGTACGTTGATAAGCTTGTGTCCTTGGGAATGACAATTCCCATTGACTTAGGCATACATCGTGTTCTCCAATCTCTGTCACCTAGCTACAAGAGCTTCGTGATGAACTATAATATGCATGGCATGAAGAAGTCTCTTCCCGAGCTTCTGTCAATGCTTAAGACTGCAGAAGTGGAGATTAGGAAAGAACATCAAGTGTTGATGATCAATAGGACCACCGGTTTCAAGAAGGACAAGAAAGGCAAGCACAAGGAAAAGAAGGGTGGCAAGTCTGTTGCCAGCCTGAAAAGAAACCCCGAGCTGGCCCTAAGTCTGACACCGAGTGCTACTATTGCAAGGATCGCCATTGGAAGCAATCGCCTCAAGTATTTGGCGGACAAGAAGTCCGGCAAGGCAAACAAAGGTATATGTGATATACATGTTATTTATGTGTACTTGACTAGTACTCGCAGTAGCACCTGGGTATTTGATACGGGATCGGTTGCTAATATATGTAACTCGGTTCAGGGGCAGCGGAACAAGCGACAACTAGCAACGGATGAGGTCTCGATGCGGGTCGGCAATGGATCAAGAGTTGATGTGATCGCCATCGGAACGCTGCCTCTCCATATGCCATCGGGATTAGTTATAAACCTAAATAATTGTTATTTGGTGCCTGCACTGAGCATGAACATTGTATCCGGATCGTGTTTGATGCAAAGTGGTTATTCATTTAAGTCTGAAAACAATGGTTGTTCGATTTATATGAATAATATCTTTTATGGTCATGCACCTATGTTGAATGGTTTATTTCTGGATCTCGATAGTAGTATTACGATATTCATAATGTTGATACTAAAAGGATTAAACTGGATAATGATATATCTACATATATGTGGCACTGCCGTCTAGGTCATATTGGCGTTAAACGCATGAAGAAACTCCATTCTGATGGACTTTTGGAATCACTTGATTTTGAATCATTTGATACATGTGAGCCATGCCTATGGGCAAGATGACTAGAACGCTGTTTTCCGGTTCAATGGAACGGGCGACAGATCTATTGGAAATCATACATAGTGATGTGTGTGGACCAATGAGTGTGTGCATGAGGTGGATATCGTTATTTTGTTACTTTCACGGATGATTTGAGTAGATACGGTATATCTATTTGATGAAACACAAGTCTAAAACTTTTGAAAAGTTCAAAGAATTTCAGAATGAAGTGGAAAATCATCGATGTAAAGATCAAATTTCTGCGGTCCCACCATGGAGGAGAGTATCTTAGTTACGAAGTTTAGCACACATATGAAAGACTGTGGAATAGTTTCACAACTCACGCCTCGAACACCACAACGTAATGGTGTGTCGAACGCCGCAATCGTACTTTATTGGATATGGTTCGATCTATGATGTCTCTGATCGACTTGCCACCGCTATTTTGGAGTTATGCATCGAAACCGCTACATTCACTTTAAATAGGGCACCATCTAAATCCGTTGAAAAGACACAGATGAATTATGGTTTGGAAACAAACCTAAAGTCATTATTTCTTAAAGTTTGGGGATGCGATGTTTATGTGAAGAAACTTCAACCGATAAACTCGAACCCAAAGCGGAAAAATGCGTCTTCATAGGATACCCTAAGGAAACGATTGGGTATACCTTCTATCACAGATCCGAGGGCAAGGTCTTTGTTGTTAAGAATGGATCCTTTCTTGAGAAGGAGTTTCTGAAAGGTGTGAGTAGTCAAGGTAGAACTCAAGAGGTTATTGAACCTTCTCTTCATGAAATGGCGAGTAGCGCAGCTCCGTAAGTTTTTCGAGTTGACTTCACCTAATGAAGAGAGAGCTAATGATATTGATCATGAAACTCCGAAAGAGGACACTACCAACCTCGCATGTCAAGCAGTGACACGTGCAGCCTCCGAATCTGTATGGCAATCCTGTTATGAATTTCATGATTGATGAAATAGATGACCTTGCGACGTATGAAGAAGCGATGATGAGCCCTGATTCCAACAAATGGCTAGAAGCCATGAAATCCGAGATGGAATCCATGTATAAGAACCAAGTTTGGAACTTGGTGGACTTATCTCACGACCGAAAGGCCGTTGAGAATAAATGGATTTTCAAAAGGAAAACTGATGCTGATGGTAATGTGACCATCTATAAGGCTCGACTTGTCGCAAAGGGGTTTCGACAAATTCAAGGAGTTGACTACGATGAGACATTCTCTCCTGTAGCGATGCTTAAGTCGGTTAGGATTATGTTAGCAATTGCTGCATATTTCGATTATGAAATATGGCAGATGGATGTCAAAACAGCGTTCCTCAATGGTAAGATTGAAGAAGAGTTGTATATGATACAACCTAAGGGTTTTGTCGATCCTAAGGATGCTAATAAGGTGTGCAAACTTCAGCGATCCATCTATGGACTGAAGCAAGCATCAGGAAGTTGGAATCTCCGCTTTGATGAGGTGATCAAAGAGTTTGCATTTGTCCAAACTTATGGAGAGGCTTGTATTTACAAGAAAGTTAGTGGGAGCAATGTGGCATTTGTGATATTATATGTGGATGACATATTATTGATTGTAAATGATTTAGATCTTTTAAACAGTGTTAAAAGTTATCTAAACAGCAAATTTTCGATGAAGGACCTTGGTGAAGCTTCATATATATTAGGCATTAAAATCTATAGAGATAGATCAAGACGCCTAATTGGGCTATCGTAGAGTACATACCTTGATAAGATATTAAAGAAGTTTAATATGGACGGAAGTAAGAAGGGGTTCTTACCTATGTTGCAAGGCAAGACATTGAGTAAGACTCAAAGTCCGGCTACGGCGGAAGAAAGAGAGATAATGGATAGGATCCCCTATGCCTCAGCCATAGGCTCTATAATGAATGCCATGCTATGTAAAAGACCGGATGTGGCACATGCTATTAGTTTGACTAGTAGGTACCAATCTGATCCAGGTTCGGAACACTGGATAGCGGTCAAGAATATCCTGAAGTACTTGAGAAGAACTAAGGATATGTTTCTTATATACGGAGGTGAAGAAGAGCTAGTCGCTAAGTGTTATGTCGATGCTAGCTTTGACACTGATCTGGATGACTCTAAGTCTCAATCCGGATACGTATTTCTCTTGAACGGAGCAGCAGTTAGTTGGAGGAGCTCCAAACAACCTGTGGTGGCTGGATCAACAACGGAGGCGGAATATGTTGCTGCTTCAGAAGCAGCGCAGGAAGCAATGAAAGAGTTCATTACGGAACTGGGTGTAGTTCCTAGTGCGTTGGACCCGATGGTGATCTATTGTGACAACAATGGAGCCATAGCCAATGCCAAGGAACCAAGGTCTCACAAGAATTCCAAGCATATTAAGCGCCGGTTTCACTCCATCCGCGAACATGTCAAGGATGGAGATATAAAGATTTGTAAAGTGCACACGGACCTGAATGTAGCAGATCCATTGACTAAAGTACTCCCTAGGGCAAAACATGATCAACACCAGAACTCCATGGGTGTTAGATTTATCACTATGTGAACTAGATTATTGTCTCTAGTGCAAGTGGGAGACTGAAGGAAATATGCCCTGAGAGGCAATAATAAAGTTGTTATTATGTATTCCTTGTATATGATAGATGTTTATTTTACATGCTATAATTGTATTGATAGGAAACATCAATACATGTGTGTTTAATAAACAAAAAGGGTTCCTAGTCATGCCTCTCTTGTAGACTAGCTTGTTGATTAACAAGATGATCAAGGTTTCCTGATCATGGACATTAGATGTTGTTAATAACAAGGTCAAACCATTGGTGGAATGATGTGATGAACATTCATCCGAAGTATAGCATTATGATCAAGTCATTGTGTTTATATTGCTATAACATCATACGAAGTGATCTTTATCCTTAGACCATGAGATCATGTTAATTGCTAACACCTAAGAGTATCTTGATAACATCAAACGTCACACCGTAATGTGGTGACTATAAAGATGGGTTCGATTACTGAAGGTGTTATGTTGAGGCTCATGGATCAAGAGTGGAATTTGTCAATCCAGATGACGGATAGATATACTCTGGGCCCTCTCGGTGATATCACATTAGGATAGCTTGCAAGCAAGTGATGTGATCACTAGAATGTTATATCACAGGAACAAGAAAAGAGTGCATGTCGGTAACGAGATCAAACTAGGTATGGAGATACCGATGATCGAATCTCGGACATGTAATATATCGAGAGACAAAGGTATTTAGTTACAAGCATTAAAGGTTCTCACGATCACAGGAGTCATCGTTGAATGTGTAGGAGTCAGTACGGATCTCCAGGTCCCGCTGCTGATTATTGATCAGAGAAGGGTCTCGATCATGTATGCATTATTCGTGAACCGTAGGGTGGCACACTTAAGAGTTACCGGACACCATTTTGGAGCACATATGTTTCAGACGAAAGAATTGCAAAGCGCAGGAATTGTTTCAATAGAAACCGGAAATTGTTTCGGGTGAAATTGCAGAAGGTGGTTCTGCATGTGATATTGAAATATTGCAAGGGGATATATGTGAATGATTGTTAATTAAAGTAATTAACAAAATTCTGAATAAATTTAATAAAAGAGTTTTATTAAATGAGAGAGCATTAAATTTGGAGAAACTTAATGCATTTAAAGTGGAGACTTTAAAAGGGAATGTGAAGAGGCATTTTAATGTGGAGGAGTTACCACCACATGAATGGGGGAGGTGAGGGTCACCCCCATGCGCCGCCATGGAGAGAGGGGCACCCTCCTCCTATAAAAGGCCACCCATTCCTCCCTCATCCTCACACCTCCTTGTGAAGGATCTCTCCCCTCTAGAATTATTCCCCATGGTCTCGGATTAGCGAGATACATGTTCCCGTGGCATTTCGTCTGAAGGAGTTGCTTCTTTCCACTGGATCGCTGGAGCGAGGAGGTGGAGGTTTTCCGTGGCTTGAACGTGTGAAAAGTGCGGATGCGTTGCTGAGTTGCGGCGCTCGGACTTCCTCACGATCTTGAGATCGGCAAGTGTACGACTACATCAACCATGAGTTCCTACTTGTTAACAAAGCTCGTTGTCTTTGAGGGTAAGTTCTCTATGGATGTATGTCCACCCGTTTGCTTTGTACCTAGTAGATAGATCTTGGCGTGTAGTTCACACCGTAGGAAATTTTTTGTTTTCTATGCTGCGGACCCAACAGTGCCGGGGTTCGGTCTTCGGGTCCGAGAAGGGGAATCTTGTCGCATCCGTGGAGAGCTTGGTTCAGCATCGACCTTGATGGTAGACGATCTTGACGACAACATGGTTCACCGGGTGATGTTACGCTATCCGTGGCGGCGAAGATATTGTCGGCAGGGACACTGCAGAAGCACTGTTGGCAGAAAAACGATCGGATACTCTGCTAGGTGTACGAACGGAACACACGTGCTGCTAGAGGTTCCTAGAACCAGATGCTTGGCTCCCAACGTGAGGGCACCTGACCGGGTGACGTTGCCAAAGGAGGAGGTGACGCGAGCGGAGGCAGCACCAGTGCTTGGGCTCACGCGGCGGCAAAAGACGGCGGCTCGGTCGATGACGCAGGCGGGCCCACGCTCGAGGTGCTTGCGTGGTTAGCAGTGGCCGGAGAGGCGGCCGACGGGGCACTGGCAGCACCAGCAGGCGGTAGCCAGAGCTTGGAGGTGGGGAAGGGCCATGGACGGGGCGGGGCTCTCTGGGCCGACGTTGGGGCGGCGCCTTGTCGGGGCCCTGGAGGTGAGCGACCGGCGAGGCTCTGCCTAGGGAGGCGGAGGTGCTTGGGCGAGGGAGCTGGGCGACACGGCCGGATGGGCGGAACGGCGGCGAGGTCCGGAGGTCATAGGAGAGGGAGCCCGCGAGGCGGCGTGGAAGGCGGCTCGCGGGGAGCTTGCGACGGCACGGACGGGGTGGAGAGGGGCTCGAGGAAGCGGGAACAAGGAGATGCAGGGGGCACATGGGTGAGCATAGAGACGCGGACGGGAGGACAGAGAGGCGGCGGCCGGATGCGGTGGCACGGACTCGCGGGCAGAGCGACGCGTGGAGGGGAGCCGACGGCGGCACCCTCGGTGCCTGGCGGCAGGAAAGGAGGAAGGTGGCCTCGGGGAGCAGGGTGGGACCGGGGATGGGATCGTGGGGTGCGTGTCTACTGGGTGGACTGGTTGGCATTGGGCGTTGTGCAGGCGGGCGGGAGAGGCGCGTGGGCGGGTCCCGCGAGGTGGTCGGGCGACCAGGTGGGCGGGAGGCGCAGGGGATTGGCGTGTTGGTGCGGTAGGTGGTGGGGGAGCGGCCCAGGCTCGCGGGGTGGGGCCCGAGGACCAGGGGAGGAGGCGGCAGGGTGTGGTGGCTGGCTGGGGTGAGGTGGAGGAAAAAGGGAGGAGGATAGTGAGGTGGCGAGATGCGATTGGCCGGGGTGAGGTGGAGGCGGGCTGGGTAGGATTAGGGGTAGGGTATTTGGTAGAAAAGGGTTTGGGTGGTTCTGGTTTTTGTACAGGGGGTGGCCGACTGGGTCGGATCGGCCCGGTTCGACTGACCCCTAAAAATAAAATAAAATTTAATTTGTTTAAAATTGGGCGTTTGAAAACTATTTGTAGACGAAACAAAATATTCCGGAGACCCGGGTTTTAATTTGAATAAAGAAGGGAATATTTAGAAAACAAAACTAGGCGTTTCAAAAATAGTTTAGACAAAAACCATGCATGATGATGACGATGCTCAAATGCAATGTGGCATGATGACATGAGCATGCGGTCATGATGATGCAATGCACAAAAACACAGCGATTTTCTAGTAGTGATTTTAGCGGGTTGCCACACATGCTTTCCGTTGTTAGTAGCTATCTTGGCCAAGTAGATGCTAGCAACTCCAAGAGTTAGTATTTATGCTCGATAGTGGGTTCATGCCTCTGGTAATCTGGGGAAGTGACAGAAATCTCTAAGGTACTAGATGTGCTGTTGCTACTAGGGAGAAAACAACAATCCTTTGTTCATAGAACAATCGTATTGTTTACTTTACACGCAGTTCGTAAAGCAATAATCTGTTGCTTGCAACTTAATACTGGAGGGGGTTCAGATGATAACCTGAAGGTGGATTATTAGTCATAGATGCAGTTGGATGGCGGTCTATGTATTATGTTGTAATGCGCAATCAAGTCTCAGAGGAGTCAAGATGATTAGTATATGCATGTATTGCTTTCTCGGTGTTTGTCAATTGCCCTGCTGTAATTTGTTCACCCAGCATGTTATCTATCTAAGGAGAGACACCTCTAGTGAACTATGGATCACCGTCCTTTTACTTTACATACAATCTACAATCTTTTACTGCTTTGTGTTTACTTTCTGCAAACTTTTACTTCTTTCCATTCGATACGTTTAATCCTTTGTTTTCCGCAAAACACGGTGAGATTGACAACCTCATCGCAAGTTGGGGACAAAGTTCTGTGGTTGTGTTGTGCAGGTCTCCACGTTGCTACTAGCACCGGTAGTGCGCCCTGCCAAAGCTCAGCTAGTAACACCTTTGGGGTATTTCCTTGCTCCTACTGGTTCGATTAAACCTTGGTTTCATAACTGAGGGAAAACTTGCTGCTCTATTCATCGTACCTTCCACTTGGGGTTCCCAACAAGCTCTACGTCGAAAGTCGAGCGCATCAGCGTATAATAGTTCCCATCATAGGAAATTTTTTGTTTTCTATGCTACGAACCCAACAAGAAGCTCATTGGTGGTGGACTGAGGTGTTGCTGAAAAAGTTTGACCGCGGCGACGGTGTCTCAAACATGGTCATAGGCGGTGTTTTAGTAATGGGAAACTCTCAAAAGAATCAGACGAGGTTCGGAGAGCTTCTTAGAAAATTATGGCATGGTCGACGTCATCCATGGTGTTCTACGGTGACGATGAGATGTAACTGAAGCGGCGGCTTCATTGGATGTCATCATAGAGGGGATCATGGATGCAAATAGAAATAGATAAAATCTTTATGAGATTCAAGAGAGCGGGAGAATACGGAAGGAAGGGGTAACATGGCCTGGTTCCCTCTGTACCCGGTGGAATCATTGTTGGGTTTCACATAAGTAATAAAAAACTTCCGGTACTACGAACACACCAAGATCAACTATGCAAGAATACGAGATCTAGATCTAGTATAATGGATCTAGATCTAGATTCATATGAACTCACCAACATATGCAGTGGAATATACTTTGTGTAGTTCGTTGAGCGATCCCCGCAGCAAGGCGCATCACTCGCAGCCACGAGGAGAAGCTCCAATCGATGGAGGATCGAAGGTACGATCCCTCCGCAAGTTGCATGCACATAGCCTCCCAATCCATGCAGCTTCCCACCATCTAGAGCGTCACACCCACGATGATAATTTCGTAGCCTATGGACTTCTTATTGTCTCACAACCTCTGGCCTGCATATTGTGGACAAGCTCTGCAAGGGATAGAGAGAACTAGACACCCATTCAACGGGACCCATGTTTGTGTGTCCTTGGAGGAGAGCCCATGGGGGTTTATATAGGAGGATGGGAGCGGCTGGGGCACCCCAGGGTTCCCTGTGGTGGCTGGCGGTTTGGTCAACCCATAAGTGATGCCTCCCCCCCATTAGGCATGTAGTGATCTCCAAGATGACTGCCTTCCCTCCTTGAGATGATATGCATTAAGTGTAAATCATCTCCTTCCTATGCAAGATATAATATCTCTTTATTAATGCAAGATAATCTCATAACCTTAATAGAAGATATAATCATGATATTTCTAATTTAGAGATATGTTCTGATACTTTCCACATTCCCACAAATTGACTACCTTAATTTATGGGTTATATATATGGAAGTTCTAGGTGTAAGACACATAGGCATGTGTGCCATGCATGGTGGGCCTAGGAGGCACATGAATCATACCCTATGTGGGTTCCCCCTCCGGATCATTTCTCGCCCTCTAGAACATGTTCGGTGGGTTTCTTCCTCTCTGATTCTTTCAAATAAAGACCGGTACATATCATGTATGCAAACCTATATATATTCCATAACCTTTCAGAACTCTCTCAGAAATAATCAATGTCTCGAAATGACTACGATGAACCTTGAATCAATACCGATGACTTCGGAACTACCTTGCTGAAATATATTATGTCCCTGGAACTATTACGATTTCTCTCAATCATTCCAAATACTATTTCGGTGTGTCTAGAACGTATTTTAGATGACTCTCTTAACCACAAATGTGATTATCACAACTTTACTATTTGTTATTAAGCATGTGATCATGTCGGGTTCGGCAATATGCTAACATGACTCCGGAAACTCTTCCTGATGAATAACGAACATCAGAACCTGAATGCCCATCATGGTTGATTTATATTACATGAAATTTCGAGTGATCCTGGTTCATTATACAAGTGATAATCCTTTTGCTTCACGATATGCGACAACATCGAGGCGATATGCCAGTATCCTCGTGATGCAACTCTTGATCACTATATCCGTTATCTTTGCTCGTATTTCACACTTTATGTACTCGTGTATATTCCAATGACCTTATGATCAACATCATAACTTGTCTGCACAGACGATGGGTGAAATTGTAATACCGAGTGGGCCTAGAGTTTATCTCTCCATCGTCATAAGGAGAAGAACCCTAGTATTAAACTATCCAAGTCCCTAGACATACTTTTGTGATTATCCTAGAGTTGCAGTAAGGCCACCATTTCAGGAGGGATCAGAACAAAACAAAAGACAATCCTTCTAGCATGAGGGTACTTGATATTCTCATGGTCTAAGAATTTATTCAAAATATAATTATGATGATTGTCTATTAACATTAACGATTAGATCTCATAGTAAATCATCATGTGGATCTATTCCATACCCTTGTCTCTCAAGACAATTTACTCTCATATTTGGCGGTATACTATTTACCTATGATCAGTAAACTTTAGCATCACTCAACAAAATGAGCTCATCCTAGAGGTTGTACTAGGAACATCTTGGTGGTTCATCTTTACTACACCTCCATGTCATGCTTCCTTTGATTCTCACTATCAAGGTTCATAGTAGTCCTAGTATAGTTCGATGAACCTATATATTGAAAATGGGATGATATAATAATCATTACTATTATTGCCTCTAGATCATAATCCCAATAGTCTCTCACTTGCGCTAGAGTCAATGACTTAGCTCATGATTATTTATAAGCACCAAATGGAACCACAATGCCCATCACGCTCCGCTCATGGTATAAACTTTGTCTCTATATCCGATCTCATCAAAGTCCGTATGAACTTGTAAAATTGCATATGTCCTCATATTGTCAAGAGTCTTGGAACAAGTGAAATGGCGCTTAACTTGTTCAGATGTTTTATCAGTCATCAAGAGCATGGGCCAAAGCATATAAATCCTTGGTTTAAGGCTATCATAATCTGTAGTTCGTCATAATGAAATTATTATCCAAGAAGTCTTTCATGTGTCTCAAAACATATGAAAATACGCCATTGTTTAGAGATTACTCTAGGGAATTGCACAGAACTCTTTCCATCTGAATCCACCACTAAATAAAATTTTACAAGAGACGGGTTTTAAAATTTCACTCCTCTAGATCAGTAATAAAGTCAACGTAACACTTTACAATTGCACTTGTTATTATATTTGAACTTAGAAGTATTTATTTCATCAAAATACTTTATCAACTGCATTTATAATCCCATCATGGAGTGTTACGGTGTATTTTGATAATAGTTTATCAATTTTAGAACCATCAGGATATATCTTCATTTGCTCATAAATTTTGAAAGTTCAAATTTGATCCTTGCAAATCCATTTAAAGCACTAACTTTTCCGCTAAGTGATATTGGCATATTTATCTATGATTGTAGACCTTAATGCAATATATCTAAAACTTAGCCTAAGTCTTATAAATTTCTTACATCAACCTTTTATTAATAAATTACAAGTCGTATCAAATATATTGCTCCCACATATATTATCATGGTGGTACCTATACTCCAACTTACTTTCGCAACTCTCTGTACTTCTAGATGAAATTAAACTCATTTGACAAACTCATCAAGATAGAGATTCTTGCTCATTTTAATGCTTATTTCACCTTTTGAAATATATGCATCCTTTTATTAGTAATTCACAGATCGACAAAATCCTCAGACTCATACCAAGTACAAGTCCTTGATTTTGACATCCTCTTTCCATATCAGGATATGCAAATGTTACTAATAATATCCATACAGATTTCAACTATTTGAACTCAGTAGAACTTTCACAAACATTTGAGTTTATGTTGGATGAAAACATTTTCATACTTTATCTATCCAATAAATACATTTGACTTCCCATCCTTTGAATGGACTTCAAAATTCCAAAATTTGGGTTATATATGCAAATTCATTATCTTAGTTAATTACTTTATGCATTCTTCATGAGTATCCTTCTAATAACAATTATTATTTGGCTATTCTGTTCTCCCACTTACTCTAGTGAAAACATTTGTCTAGGCGGTAAGCTCTTTTTCGCAAGATTGGGAGAAAACATTCAACCTTGAATATATTACAAAATAAAATCATCTGATAATTAATCTGACCATGTATTCTATAAACACTTTTACACAAACATCAAACCTAAATGTTCATAGAAAATAACTCACTGAATTTCTTCAATGTCATAACTCATATGACTTTGTTTCTACGAACTTAGATATTTCTTAACTTCTTGAAAGTGTAGAGTAATACATCTTGTTTTAAGACAATAACAATAACAACTTATTTCATATAAATCATCGTGTCTTTACATGATTCAATTACATATATTGGATGTTCACAACTCTTATGATATTCCAATGATGCAGAATTATGAAAACACTTTACATAATTACCATGATCCTTTGCCAAGTTCCTTATTAATTCATAACAACCTAGTTGCACAGCTTTAATAACTCTATTATGATTATTATTACTTAATTAACAAATTCATTTGAACACTTTCAAATTATTCTAGATTTCCACTTCATAAATAGACATATACATATCCATTTAATCATTAGTTAAAATGCCGAAGTAATTCGTTTCCACTTGCATGTAAGTTCACTGAATCATACATCAATATGTATTTCTCAACTTCAATAATATTGCATGCCCAACTCACAAACTCTATTGCGAATAATGTCTTAGTCATTTAATTTATCAAAAAAATCAATGTGCACAAAATAAATTTGAATTTCATAATTCTATTTCAATAGAACTTGTGCACATAATTTGCTCATGAATATGGCATAGCCAGCTAACAGCATAATATATGATAAAATGCTCATAATATTTAAACTTTAGCAACTCAATTAGATACATATTACAAAAATCAAGATAAAATGAATAACGCCTTCAAGAAGGGTACTTATTCATAACATAATTACTTAAATATCCAAAAAAAAACTATTGTTCTTGACCTCTAGAAATTATCTATTACTATAACAATGGAATGAATAACTATTATTCAACTCCAACACGAATCTTGATAGTTGTCCTAAAGTACTTTAGCATTTACAACGAGGATACAATTCCTACCAAGTTCCAGCGACTCATTTCATTCCATTTCTTTTGTTTAAAAGTTTCTTCATTGGATTTCTAACTAGAGCAATCAAATTGACAATCTAATACAGTAACTTGAAACAACCTTTGAATGGATTACTACATAATTTGCTCATCATTAATTATATTACACTAGAATTTTTAGACTTTTCTTTTCCTATCATCATCTCATGATGTTTTGTCCGTTTTGTAATGCCTCTTCCATAGATACCAATATGCTGAATAATTCACCCAACTTTTTGTTCATCCGAGTCTTGAGACATTCCAAGACAATGCGGATGTGAGGCATGGGAAAGTGAACCAGTAGCACCCTGATAACGAGCATCACAACCTTTATGAGATATTTGTGTCCAACTATCTTAGTCACATGCTCAATCATCGAGAACCCCCTTTCCATCTTTTGCAAGAATTAGGATTTACCCCAGTCCTATCCACCTGTTATCTGACAGTGAAGGCTTTCGATTCGTCCTTTGTTCGTGTGTACAAAAGTGGTATATCTAGAACGTATTATTTCTTAATCTTATAAGGACTATCCTTATATCGTGAATCCAATTCGCATAGTTATGCCCACAACTAAAATTCTCATGATCAAGCACCAGGTTCAAAATAAAATATCAAAGTAATCCATACTCTCTAAACGCCATGCTAAAAGACATGAGAGAAGCCAGAAGGAGCACAAGACTGGTTTTCATATTTTTAGCCTTGAAAATTAGCACATGCTCCTTGTAGTGAAGCCGCTTGACTGGTGCTACAGCACTCGAAGCACCATGCTTGAATCCGCCCCTGCTACAAGATCATAATAAATGACACTAGTTCAAAATATATGTTGCACTATAAACTTAATAGTTTAATGTGGGCTCTCATTTAAAACAACATCCTTCGTCTATGTTTTCAATGATCTAAGATCTAGGGAAACGTATCCATGGATGTGACATCTCATATGACAATCTCTATGTCCCGGTAGGCCACCTTGCCAATTACATCTCCATGTAACTCTTGTTCATATTTCGATGGGCGTGCTTTGATGTATTGAATATCATTCCACATCGTTAGTTAGAACTAGGTGATCTAGCCGTTGAAGCTCTAATTCAACCCACCACACTAATTACAAGTTTGGCATACCCATGTGACATGGCGCACCTCGAAATGACAATAGCTAAAAATGGTACCACACTTGGAATAGCACTAACAACTTAAAAATATTTTTCGTTAAGGATCATCCTATTTAAAATATGACTACTGCGCATCACAAACAGGGTGCACGAAAAGGATTAGCACATCAGAGACAGTTCATAGTGTGATATGGCATAATCCATTTTCTCCGCATTGAACTCTTTCAACATCATTGTGTCGAAATTCTTCTTCGCGTCTTGGCAAGGCATCGAGATTCTTCAATGCATGACCATCGCCTCCATGTTCTTCACAAGAAGGACTATTGCTATCAACTATAGCTAATAAAGTAAATGCATAACATGAACTTACACGTAGGTCATAAATACAATCACATGGATCTAACCATCATGCAGTTCCATGATACGTAGATCATGAATAAATTACATTGTATAGCATCCCATACATATTATGATAATGACGAATACTATACCACATCAGATGCATTCCCTGCAAAAACGAGTTAGATGTCTCTACTCGTTATTTACGAGGCTTCTACGATTTTAAAAATCATACAACAAATTACCTACATAATAGAGAGCATGATCCATCACATGATATTTAACTTACAGGGTGATAGAGGAGTGAGAATTCATGAGAAAACTCACAATGTTATCTAAAAGTTGTCAGTACGCATGACCTCGTGGAGATCTCATCTCCATTGCCTCGTTAGTTCGCAATTCACATATCTTTCTTCACTATAGAGATACCCATAGAAATGAAGCACATCGTACATCAAACGAACTGGATATGTTTAGGAGCAACTGGATGGATCGTGGATAGCCAGAACTCTGTAAAATCTCTATATGCCACGTAGATAAATGTTTGCAAACTTCAATGGAAGCATATGATCATCAATTGATAGATCCAGTTAACACTAGCACACCATGTAGTGCTTTACCCGTACATCTCATGTACTCTATATCGAAGTGATCTACGCATAGACCACTCGGATATGATTGTTGGGTTTTCACATAAGGAATTAAAGAAAATCTGGTACTACAAACACACCAAGATCGACTATTTAAGAACATGAGATCTAGATCCAATATAATAGATCTAGAATTAGATCCAAATGAACTCACCAATATATGCATCAAAAGATACTCGTTGTACTTTGTTGATGATAATCACGTCGATCCCCATAGCTAGGCATATTTTTCCCAGCCGTGAGGAGAAGCTCCACTCGATGGAGGTTCGAACGTACAATCCCTCCACATGTTGCATGCATATAAGCTCTCAATCCATGCAGCATCCTGTCGTCCAGAGCATCAGGCCCACAATGATAATCTCGCAGCCTCTAGCCTGCGTATGGACAAGCTCTAGGATGACTACAAGTGCACAGTTCGTATGTAGCTAGTTTCAAAGTAAGAGTATCGAACCATATAGAGCTATTGGTAGAGGTCTTTATGCCCCTCCCTAAAGAGTACATGTAAGTTATTCTAATTCCAAGATAGAGTGTAAAAGGGTGTTTGTGTTCGTGAGCAATTGTATTAAGAACAAAGTAATTAACTAAAGTGACCAAGAGCAGCGAGTGTGATTGTGGGAGTAACAATATGTTTAAGGTGTTCTTGGGGAGTGTATGATACACCACTAGCATTGGTATTAATTATGCGTAGGATAAATCTATGTCTTTCATTATGACATGTGTGAGGATAGCTCCATAATAAGATGTGTCTATAAAACCATCGGTCATCACATATCTAAATAACCACTCATTGATATTTGGCAACCATCTATTGATCCATTATAGTTAAGTGTTACTCGTGGATATCGTTATGAGCTTAGTGAATCTCTCCTTATCCCCTTGTCCATATGATAGTACGTTGATCTTTCGATCCGGATTTACGGATGCAGTATAGTAGCTTTTTTCCTAATAGACCTAGGTTTAATCAAATTCTTGGGAAACAATGTTAAACGGGAAATAATAAGAAACGTCTACAAGACATGTTTTTTCTTTTTACCTTCATTCACCAGACCTTTCTAGTTTACTTTGGATCGTGGGTGGTTTCAATGGATGGAGATAGGACATGATTGAAGATTCACCTGCAGCTGCACATAATATGGGATAAAGATGGTAATACGCATATTCATGTGTAATGATTTAACAAAGATAAAATTTGTGGGCAACATGTCGTGATATACTAGAGCCCCTACGAGTCACAGGCATATCAATAGTCTTTTGATACAACCATTATAACCGTGGAGCATCAGGCTTACAACAATTATTAAGTAAAGACATAGATCAAAACCTTAAGAAGTGATACTGTTGTTGTGTCCAAATAGATCGCTAAATGAAGACCGTACTCCCCTTCTATCACTGGGTTTTCTACCAGATCGCCACTCACCAAGTATCTCACCTCAAGCCTTTATCAATCTCTAGGAGTACCTACAAGCCCATAGATCGAGACAAGAGACAAAGAAACAAAGATACAAATATCTATTCAATCAATACACAGTACTTCCATGGATTAGATGCGCATAATCGCTGCGAGGTTCACCCCAACCCGCAGCCCGTGAGGACTACTCACTCATAACAGTAAGATCAAGGATAGAAAACATTTGCAAAATACTTAGATTGAAATCAAATATTCTTACAATGGTCGTCGAATCACAAGGAGATCTCAAGTACAAGCTAATGGGTATGACTATGGAGAGGATGAAGGGTGGAGAGTATGAAGGTGGAGAGGATTAACTATGGTGGTGGATCTCTTTCGGTGGTGTTTTGATGAAATCTGAGAATGGCAGCCCCATGTGCGGTAGCTGGGACCTCAAAATATATAGGTTCCTTCATGAAAGTCGTAGGGTTTGACAAGACGAAGCAAACACCACATGGTACAGGTGGGCCTTACCCATACCAGTGGTCATTAAAGCCTTTGTTGACTGGTTTTTACTCCAGGATTTCTTGGCTATGTAGACTTCCTCAAAATCTTCATTAATGGCTCCTGATTTCTCCTTATAAGCATGATTTCCTGCACAACACAATTCAAAACAATGGATTGCACATCTTTGCAATAATTAGTCATTAGTGGAAAGGCTTGAGAGATTCTTGGTCAATTACTTGACTAAAAATGAAGTTTAAACACACTGAAATATGGCTATTTTCACAGCCATCAACTTCCCCAAATCTCAAACCTTGATCGTCCTCGAGCAATAAAACAACAAAACCATAAAGAACTCAATGGTTAAACTGAAATAACGATAGTATGAATTCACTTACGGTTGGTAGTCATATGCGCCCAACGCGTCTTCCATTTCAAAAGCTCATCAAACTTAAAGAGATGCTAAGAATACTAAACGAGCTTTGTTAATTCAAAACAATCAAAGTAGAGTTTAATATAAGTAAGAATAACTATAAGTCTAACAATCAATCCAATTCCTCTCGTTAACTCTCAGCCTGCCAAGGAACACTTGAATATTTTCTAGTAGAAGAATTAAGTAAGAGAGATGATGTCCCAAGTAGCATAACAGTGAAGTGTGTTATTGACACCCACATTAGTAAATCAAGACTATTAAAACAATACTATTCCAATCATTGTTTTTCAAGAAAAATCATAGAGTAGTAATGACACCATGCCAAAGACTAGTTAGTGTGGATCTTGATATTCCTTCAAGGATCATTGAGTGATTCTTTTAACAATTGGTTTGCACAACTTTCAAGAGTACCAATACTTTTTCCCATTATGGTGACAAGTGCCACCCATGTCGTCAACTCATAGCCGAAATCAGGGGTTGTACCATTGATCATTCATAGTCTAGCGGAGTTGTTGGCATCCAAAGGTGTGCATCAAAACATATAATTTTTTTAATTAGCATCACAATTTGATCCACAAGGTTAGCATTGGCATGAATCACAATTGCCACTAGACTTCATTTCAATCAAACAACTCCTATCAAGAGTGTCATCAAGTCTATCAAAACATCTATGGGGTTAATTATCTTCAAAGGTATACTCTTAAGACAGTCACTCATCAAACAAGTCATAAATTTGAGAATTTTTATTGTTGTACTTGTTTGGAAATATTATTTCTAAGGAAAAACTCGGTTAACTACAAGAACTTGAGAAAAAGCTTCCACAACTACTTACTCATGCAAATAAAAACTTTACTCTAATTATTTTGAATTAACCCCACTAGCATAGTATCTTAGTAAATCAACTAGCTAAGATAAAAAAATCAAACTTCCAAAGTGGGAGACATAGGACATACCTCTCATGAGTGACTTCATATTTCTCTTCCTTATGGGGATGCAATCCTTTAAAACTCAAGTTAAAATCACTCTCATAATAATACTGAAGCAGAGAGGCAATAGGCAAATCCACTTTCGCGAAAAATGGTAAAAGGAAAAATCTTTTTGTATTTTTGAGGATGGGGATTAAATAATGGAAAAACTTGCGACCAAGCAAAGAACTAAGAAAATAAAAACAAACAAGCGAAAAATGAAAGCAAACGGAAGCTGAAAGAAAAAAGCGAAGTGTTGGAACAAACCAACACGAGTGTTTCAAAGCTCACAATGAACTGAAGTAAAACCTCATCATTATACAAATATAAATGCTAGGGGACACATCCCCAAGCTCAGGAATTTGCAAGCCCTTTTGTTGCTCATTGTGGTGGTGGTGTATAATCTCCCAAGTTCCATTGGCTGCTCCAATTGGTGAACTGGGTTGAGAAGTTGGCAGTAGCATCTAGAAGGTTGATGGAGAGGTTACTCATATTTTGGATGCTTCCTTCAATAGCATAAATATCATCATAAGTTGTGTAGTAGTATGGTGGCTTCTCATCTTGTCCGGGTCCTTCTTGTTCTACTTCTTCATCTTCTCCTTCTTCATCCACGAGTTCTTCCTGTTGGGGTAGTCTCGCTTCAACCTGTGCATGAAAATGCAAATGTCCACCCTCGATAGAGAACAAACCATTAGGCAAAGGAGATGGGATCAAGTGATCTGCTCTAGGTATATCAAGAAAGTATATTCCATTAGATTTAGAATCATACCACAAGCTCTCAGCATAGATAAACCGAAACGGCAGTCTCCTACCAACGGTTGGATATTATCTATGTTGACTTGAAGCGCACGTGCAAGAATGGTGATAACTCCCCCTCCATATATGGGACCACGGGATTGAAGAGGTTGATGATTAAGATAGAATAATAGAAGGGCACCCAAATTCGGCGTGAAATTACAATTTGGAATAGCAGCTCTTGCTAGGATCATAATATCCTCCTCATTGACTCTAGTAAACTCACCACGTGCCTGCAAGGTGTTAGCAATAACATAGAACAAATATCAAATAGCAGGGTGATCAATTTGGTTTCCTTGGGAATGTTAGCATGGATTTTCATTCTACAAAAGTACTCCAAGGGTGATGGATCAAAAACAAAGGTAGTGGAGGGTATGTCGGTGGTGTTGTTGGTAAACCCAAAATAATGAGCCCATTGGTCGAGTGTCATGGAATACTCATCGTTCATAAGGCGGAAGTTGAGGCGATCAACTCCTAGCATATGCTCCTCAGAGCAGTAGTGTGAACTCACCGAATGCATCAAAGTAGTAAGGAACTCAAGTGTCAAGAAGCAATATCTTGCGAAATCTTGAAAAACAAGTGATACAAACCAACATTGTTCCAAAGGAAATCAAAATTATGACGAATACCCAGTTGGTTGAGGATGTCAGGACATGCCCACTTGGTGGAATTTATCTCTCAATGCTTGAGATAGTTGAAACTCCTCGGTGAACTCGATGCCAAATGACTCGGGAGTTAGCGCATCAATGGGTGGTGCAGCGTGTTCCGCAACCACTGCACGTGTATGGCTACTCGTATTCATCTAAACCAAAAAAAGCTAATTAAAAATTTATCCAATAAAAACATAGCATAATTGATTGTCTCCACTTCTTACAAAAGAATCTCCTCTAAAGACAAAACTAAGCATGCCCATAAAAATGATTAGCCCAAGAACAAGATCTAAGTCCAGGTTGATAATGGTGAAAGATTGAGCAAGGTTTTGATGACCTTAGATCGATTGGGTACGACGAATCAAAGAAATAACAGATAGAATTGAAGATCCGGTGGAGGTAGTTTGGAGTTTGGAGGAAGAAGAAATAGAAATTTGTGAATTAAAATTTTAGGTTTACCTCTCCCTGGGGTTCATGTCGTGGCAGTCACGGATGCTGGGCGAGTGGTACGACGACCAGCCGCATTTCCACAAGTGACTTACCATGGGATCGAAGGATCCCTCCGGCGGCGCACCCGGTATGGGCGCACAGTACGGTCGTCCGCGCCCGTACTACTGGTTGTTAACAACTCAATATATTTACCTCAAACTTGATGTTTTGCTCACATGTACGGTATGGGTGGACAGTACGGTCCACTCCGGTCGTACCAGTAGTCGTTATGGCCTCTGTGTCCATCAGCAAAAATCAAAGTTTGCATTTTCCTGTGCCACGATGTGGTACAGGCACGCGGTATGTTCCGGTCGTACCAGTGCTTGTTAAGTTGACTATAAGATTCAAACTTAGGGAATTAAGTTAGTAGCTTCACACGCCTTTGCACATATTAGCAACAACAAAATGGCAGCAAATAAACTTCATCAAAAAAGTAGTACCTTATGGCCATGTGTTAGCAAATATAATAGATCAAGGATTACCTTAATTTCTTCTCCTCTCTTCAAAGGACCTTATTGAACGCTCTTTATTAAGAACAAAACAAAACAAAAACAAAACTAACAAAAAATTAAAAACTTTATTTTATATGGGTTGCCTCTCATGAAGGGCTTCCAGTTAAGGTCAATTAGCTTGACCAAGATGGTGATTATTTAGGATTTACAAGTGGAACACCCACTCCAAAGTAATTAGCTTTTAAAGTGATTATATCATCATTGTCATTAGGCTTGGCCTTCTTCTTCCTTGGGAAGTAGACTATAAAAGGATATCTAGATGGTAGTCCTATTCTCACATTCCCCTCATGTAAATTGATCAAAACTTTGATAGTTCTTAGGAATGTCCTACCTAAAATTATAGGTGGTATGGGATCTTCAGGCATGTCCACTATAACAAGATCAATAAGAGCAAGACATCCTTTAATTTCAACAACTATATTTTATTTTATCCCAACAACTTGTTTATAGGTTGAATCTGTCAGATGGAGTCTCATTTCAGTAGTTGTAAATGGCCCTAGATTCAAATTATCAAATAGACTCTGGGGAATTGTTGATACGCTTGCACCAAGATCACAAAGATCAGCTATATTATTAACCTCAAATTTAATTTTAATAGTGGGCTCAAAAATATCATCTAGCTTAGCTGGAAGCTTATCAGCTAGTTTCTTATATTCCATTTCTAGTTCACAAACTTTAGATGCTACTTATTTTATAAATTGTTGATATGTAGCATCGTTACCTTGTTCTATACCTAGATTATTCACGGTGATCATCTTTAACAAATCATCCATGGTATAATCTGGTGGTGGTGCATTGATATAGTCTAGTTCTTCAGGCTTTTCACCTTTATTTTCTGCCCTCATCACCTTGAGGTCTTCCACCGGGTTTGGCTCAGACTTTCCAGCGAATTTTGCAAGTATGAGAGCTTGGCTCTCAGCTACTTTTCCCAATGGTGCTTCCACGATCTTGGTTCTTTCTTGTAGAGCATGCACATCATTTCTAATTACAATGGTCTGGTTAGATAATTTTCCAATACTCTTCTCATAGTTCTCCGTAATTTTAATAAGCATATTATTTTTCTTGGTTTGAGCTTGCATGAAAGTTCTAATAGTATTTTCAAAAGAGAGATTGCCATGATTTTCTCCACTATGGTTATCATAATTGTTATTATAAGGAGCACTTGCAAGATTAGAATATTGCTTTTGAAAGTTTGAGTAAAAGTTTTGACTCTTCCAAGAAGGATTATAAGGATTACAAGCTATAAAATTAACTTCATTAGCAATAGTAGTGATAGCATTAATTTGGGTATCTTCCTTACCATTCACAATATTAAGTAACGCATCTACCTTTCTAGTAAACTCTTTATTATGTTCCCCGGTGATGGAATTCACCCTTTTTGAGGATCTTTCTATATGCCATTGGGCATTTTTTGTTCTGCATATCATAAAGTAATTTCTTTGCAACAATCACTTTCTTTCCCATGATGGTTCCTCCTACAGCTGTATCTAGCAGAGACTTAAACATTGGGTTAAGACCATTATTAAATAAATGTAGTATAAGACATTCTTCCATCCCATGACTAGGAAAGTTCATTATGGCTTCTTTCATCATTTCCCAAGCAAGAGCTAGTGGTTCGTGGTCTTCTTGTCTAAAGCTTGTAATATTGGACCTTAGATGCATAGTCTTAGCTAGAGGGAAAATTTAGTCATAAAAAGATTAGTGCATTCCTCCCAAAAATTAATAGTGCCTTTAGGCAAAGCTAGCAACCGGTCCTTAGCCTTTCCTCTTAGAGAGAAAGGAAATAAAATTAATTTAACCGCGTTAGGATCAACATCTTTTATGTGGATCATGTCACAAATCTGAGTAAAAGTATTTAGATGCAAACCTCAGTCCTCAGCCGATGAGACTCCAAATTGATTCTATTGAACCAAACTCAGAAGTTTAGGATTAATTTCATAAGTTTACGCATCAACAGCGGGCTGAGTAATAGGTGCATGAATAAATTCATCAGTGGGAGTAGCATACTCCCCAAGTTTCTTTTGAGCATGGATCTTATCTTTTTGGTGTTTTTATATGAGAGAAAAAATAAACAAGTAACTAATTTGTTTGGGTTTTCAATACATAAAAAAGCAAACTAATAACAAGAAATAACCTACAAACAAAAATAAAACTAAAAACAAGGTCTCTAGTAACCTCACCAGGATAGCGAATTGCTTTCGCGATAATGGCGCCAGAAAAAGGGTTGATACCTTCGATCTGGATTTACGGATGCAATATAGTAGCTTTTTCCCTAATATACCTAGGTTTAATCGAATCCTTGAGAAACAATGCTAAAAGAAAACTAATAAGGCATGTCCACAAGACTTGTTTCTTCGTTTTACCTTCGTTCATTGGAGCTTTCTAGTTTACTTTAGATCATGGGTTGTTTCAATGGATGGAGATAGGCCAGGGTTGAAGATTCACCTGCAACTGCACATCATATAAGGTAAATATAGTAATACGCATATTCATGTGTAATGATTTAACAAAGATAAAATTTGTGGGAAACACATCCCGATATACTAGAGCCCCTGCAATTCACACGCATAGCTGATCCAACCATTGTAACCACGAAGTACTGGGACTACAACAATTATTAAGTGAAAACACATATCAAAGCCTTAAGAAGTGATGTTGTTGTTGTTCCCAAATGGATTGCTAAATGAAGATCATACTGTCCTTTATGTCACTGGGTTTCCTACGAGATCGCCCCTTACCAATTATCTCACCTCAAGATGTTATCAATCTCTGGCATCTTGGGTACCTACAAGTCCATAGATCATGACAAGAGACAAAGAAACAAAGATATAAATCTCTATTATCAATACACAGTTCTCCCATGGATTAGATGCATATAATCGCTGCGAGGTTTCACCCCAACCCGCAGCCTGTGAGGACTACTCACTCATAACAATAAGATCAAAGATAGAAAACATTTGCAAAATACTTAGATTGAAATCAAATATTCTTACAATGGTCAACGAATCACAAGGAGATCTCAATTACAAGCTAATGGCTATGGCTATGGAAAGGATGAAGGGTGGAGATGATTAACTATGGTGGTGGATCTCCTTCGGTGGTGTTGTGATGCAATCTAAGAATGGTGGCTTCCTGCACGGTGGCTAGGACCTCAAAATATATAGGTGCCTTCACGAAAGTCATAGGGTTTGACGAGACGAAGCCAACACCACATGGTATGGGTGGGCCGTACGGGCGAGACTTTCCCGTACCAGTGGTCGTTAAATCCTCTGTCGACTGGATTTTACTCCAAGATTGCTTGGTCGTGTAGACTTTCTCAAAATCTTCATTAATGGCTCCCGATTTCGCCTTAAAAGCATGATTTCCTACATAACACAATTCAAAATAATGGATTGCACATCGTTGCAATAATTAGTCATTAGTAGCAAGGGTAGAGAGATTCTTGGTCAATTACTTGACTAAAAATGAAGTTTAAACGCGGAGAAAGATGGCTATTTTCACAGCCATCATACGCTAATCATGGTTATGTCATTTCGCGTCGTACGCAATACCATATGTCCAAAGGTAATTCCCTCTCTAGTCCTGAAGGCAAATATTACATGGTGCATTTCACATAATATCTAGAGAGAGAACCAACACATAATCATTAACCAAAGTTATAAATCATCTTTATTTCACATTGATCATAATATTGCTAGGATTTCTCCATATCTCCCCAAGAACAAAGAAACTATTCACATATGAAGGCAATCAAGATCATGGTAATAATATGGATGGGATATGAGAGTACAATCGAATACAAGTGAAGATCCACACTAGGGTTTGGATTACAACCAAGTAAACAAAGGGGGTCGGTGTTGGAGATGTTTTTGATGATGACGGTGATGTAGATCACGCCATCAAGATCCAAGTACCTTCTCATCTTGAGCAGTGGTGGTGGTGGATATCTTGTGGAGGCGGCGGCTATGGAGTTTGCAAGGCGACATGGCTCCATCGTGGAGGTATGTGAAGAGGGTGTCTCTCCCTTGACTCTTCTCCTATTTATATAGGCCTGGGAGGGTCTCCAATTGCCCCTTCCATGCTGCCTATGACCTAAGGAAGGTCTATAAACAAACGGGGTCGAATTCTGTGAAGAAACATGTCTAGAAAGGGTTTTTTCGTGCCTCCTGACCCGCGGTAGGAGCGGGCGGTACGACCGTACTGGCCCGTACCGATGGCCGTTACAAGCTCAGTACTCTTTGGTATTTTGGTCGCTATTTTTCAAACAAAATCTAATCTGGGTATTCTTCGGCTCGCTAGATTAGTATGGACGAGGGCTACAACACCAAGGATTTGCATCTTAATTTGGAGTTGATGGGAAAATCAACTTTTTCCAGCACTCATATGGCTAAGTCTGGTGTCTGCGGCTCCTCCGTATTTCCCTCTCTTTGATCCCTCTTGCCTTGATTTATCCATAATTGTCCATAACACCTACACACATGTCAAAGGCAAGGAAAAGTAATAATATCCTACTAAAAACTAATAGTTGTGCAATACTCATATGAAAATGAATGAGAACTAGTAGTCATGCATAATAGGCATAGTTGTAGCTAGATATAGCATGAGATGAGTAGCAATATGAGTATTTTGCATGCTTAAATATGCGTCATAATTGCACTCATCACTCCACGAGGGTGAGAGAGAACTAGCCACCCATTTAGAGGGGATCCATGTTTGTGAATTCTTGGAGGAGAGCCCCTGGGGGTTTATATAGGAGGAGGGGAGGGGATGGGGCACCCTAGGATTCCCCTGGTGGCCGGCGGCTAGGTCATCCCATAAGTGGCGCCTCCCCCTTTAGGCAGGTTTTGATCGCCAAGATCATTTCCTTCCCTCCTCGAGAGGATATGAATTAAGTGCAAATCATCCCCTTCCTTATTGGTAAGATATAATATCTCTAATTAATGCAAGATCATCGCATACCCTTAATAGAAGATATAATCATGACATTACTAAATTAGTGATACGATCTGATACTTTCACATTCCCACAAATTAACTCCTTTAATTTATGGGATCTATATATCGAAGGTATGGGTGTAGGACACATAGTCCCATGCGACATGTGTGGTAGTCCTGGGAGGCCTTGATGCCATACCATATGTGGGCTTCCCCGTCTAGATCATTTCTTCCCCCTCTAGAACCCTTCAGTGGGTTTATTCCTCTCTAGTTTCTATCAAATAAAGACTGGTACATATCATGTATGCAAACCTATATATATTCTGGAACCTTTCCAAACTCTCTACGACTTAATCACTCTTTCGAAATGAATACGATGAACGTCGAGTCAATACCGACGACTTTGGAACTACCTTCGCGAAATAGATTATGTCACCGGAACTACTCTGATTTCTCTTAATCATTCTGAGTACTATTTCGGTGTCTCTAGAAAATATTTTAGACAACTATCTTAACAAAAGTGTGATTATCACAACTTGATTGTTTTGCCTTAAGCATGTGATCCTGTCGGGTTTGGTAATATGCTGACATTACTCCAGAAATTCTTCCGGATCAATAACCAACATCGGAACCTGAACGCCCATGATGGTTCCTTTATATTACATGAAACATCGAGTGAACCCGATTCATTATACAAGTGATACTTCGGCTTCACAATATGTGACAAAACCGATGCGAGATGTCGGTATCCTCGTGATGCAACTCTTGATCACTATATCTATTATCCTCGTTCGTGTTTTACTCTTATTTACTCGCATGTATTCTAGTATCCTTATGATCAACATCATAACTTATCTGTGCAGACGATGGGTGACATTGTAATACCGAGTGGGCCCGGAGTTTATCTCTCCATCGTGAGAATGAGTAGAATCCCAGTCTTGAACTATCCAAGTCCCTAGACATACTTTTTCACTTATCCTAGAGTTGTTGTAAGGCCACCTTTTTAGGTGGGATCCGAACAAAACTAAAGACAAGCCTTCTAGCATGAGGGTACTTGATATTCTCATGGTCTAAGGATTTAGCCAAAAGATAATGATGATGGTTGATTATTGACATTAACGATTACATCTCATAGTAAGTCATCACATGGATTTATTTCATACCCTTATCTCTACAGACAATTTACTCTCATGTTTGGCGGTATACTCTTTACCTATCATCAGGAAACTTGATCATCACTCAAGAACATGAGGTCGTCCCAGAGGCTGTACTAGGAACATCTTGGTGATTCATATTTACTACACATGCATGTGATGCTTCCTATGATACTCACAATCAAGTTTCACGACAATTCTAGCATAGTTCGATACACCTATATATGGAACATGGGATTATATAATAATAATTAGTATTGCCTCTAGAGAATAATACCAACAATCATCATCGAAGCAGTGACGGGTGGTGGAGCGCCATCGAAAAACTATGCAGCATAGCAGTGGGCAAGAGAGAGGAGCCGGGGGGAATAGAGATGTTCGTTGAGGATTTAAAGGAGGGGTGGTGATGGTGCCATTGCGGCTCGTCTGAGTGGGGGAGTGAGCGACATGGGCGGGAGCGTTTCCATGGGCATGTGCATGGAAGCGGGTCATCGGGAGGTCAGCGAAGGGGCTCACAAGGTGGGTCTGCATAGTAGTGAGAGTAAGAAAAAATAGAGTAGGGGGCGGGATGAGCTGTTGCTACGCCAAAATCGGAAGAGAAAGAGAGGGAGGTGGACTTGGCTGACACGACTAGGTTTGTTGAACTTTTTTTCTTTGTTTTTTCTATTTTGCATATTTGGTTTTTATCCTCAAACTGGCTCCAAAACCCTCCAAAAGAATTTGGTAAATTCAAAATCTGTATAATTTATACATTGCAACCATTTATGGTACAAAACTAATTTAAATTTAAACATTTCAAAACGAATAGGGCTTAAAAGCCATTTTGAAATAGATACCCGTTAGGGTTTAGGGAATGCAACAAAACTAATTTCAAGGAAAATTCTATAAATACCATACACTTAACAAAACATAGTAAGCCTATTTTAATTTCTAAATAAAACTAATAATATTTGATTTTATTACAAGATTGCCATTATGACTTATGGGATAGTCTCCAAACATCTTTTAGGGCATTTAAATCCTCTATTTTTCTAAATTTTATGAAAATATTTTTAAATCATGATATGCATGAATGGTATGAAGATGCCAAAAAATATTTATTTCTTCAAAAGTTTGAACAAGTCTAAAAAATTGAACCAAGCCTGTTTATTTAATTTCACATTCCAAAAATATGGAAATTTTTGGGATATTAAAATTTAGGTGTACCAGTATGTTGCAAAAGGTTGAGGAATAGTGACCCAACCCTACTAAGATTAAGATGAAAAATAAACTGCATACTTGGCAAAGGAGTTCTCTTTCTTATAGTGATAGATTGATTTTATTAAGATCCTGCCGACGCAATGTGCCACTTTATATGTTGAGTTTTCTATGAAATAGTTAGTACCTTTAAATTGAATGATTTTTTGGGAAAAGTTTAGTTTGGCAGGAGAAATAAGTGATTAAAAAATACCATCTAGTAAATTGGGGGGGTCAGATTGTATGTTAGCCACAAGATATGGGTGGTTAGGTGTTGTAGACCTAGCTACTATGGATAAATGTTTACTTACTTAGTAATTGGCTCTAGAATTGCAAAACTCTAATTTTGTTTGGCAGGAATTGCTAAGATCTAAATATATGAATAAGTTTACTTTGTGCACCAGAAAGCCAAATCAGTCCCACTTTTTCCTAAGAATAAAAGTCTTTCTTTGGTTATCATTTAGAAATATTATTCTTACTAACAATAACTTAGTAAAGACAGGTTGGGTGGGAGATGAAATATTTAAATTCTGCCGTTGCAAATAAACTGTGGACCACCTTATTTTTGAATGTGCAATAACGAGGTATGTATGGGATCTCGTATCTTGTAGTGTAGATTTAAATTCCCTTCCTTATAGTGGGAAAAAGCAACGGTTCGATTAAGGCTACAGGTGCTAAGTTGTTTCATGTTTTAAAAATATAGTGTTCATGTTTATCTTGTTAGTATAATTTCTCGTATTTCGCGTGTTCTACATTGACAGTGGAAATGAGTTCTTTTACCCAAGGAAAGGCTGGGCAGTGGGGATCAAGAGGATTTGATACTGATCGACGGTCTAAGAGTAAAAGAAAGTTAAGAGGTAAAGATGTCCGGTGTGTTTGGAGCTTTTTAGTACTTCCTCTGATCTAAATTAGTTGACTTGATTTTGTCTAGATTTGGATTATTTTTTTTGAAAATAGGCGCATATATTACTCAAAGCAATGTTTACACCCGGCTTCTGCATAACTAGGATGCACACAGCCGTTCAACCACACACATTAGGTCCAACTGTAAAAATTAAAATTACAAATCATAGTAATAAGAAAAAAGCGCCTCCAGCTAATGTTGATCTATACGGAGATCACACAGCCATCCATGTCGGGACAAAATATCCCTCGTCGTGTCCTCCAATCGCGTACACCCCTCGACAAATAAGTGGCGGAGGTCCATACGCTGGAGAGTAGTCCATGATCGGAGAATAGCCGTAGCTCGATAGATGACCTGCAAAGAAGAAGACATAGCGTTATTGAAAATCTTGTCATTCCTACACAGCCAAAGCGACCAAATAATGGCAAGCGCTCCCCACCCTAAACACAGTCTCATATTTATCATATATACCATATAACCAGTTACCAAAGACATTGGCAACCGATCGAGGGGGCGATAAACCCGAGGCCATTTGGATGATTGACCATATAGAGCGGGCAAATTTGCATTGGAAGATTAGATGTTTAATTGTCTCGTCCTGATGACAAAAAACACACTGTGTACTTCCGTGCCAATTTCTCTTAGCAAGATTGTCTCTTGTGAGAATTACCCCTTTACGAAGATACCATGCAAATATTTTCGTTTTAAGGGGTATTTTTATTTTCCAAATTTTACTATTATTATCGACTGGAATATCAGGTTGAATCAGAGCTCTATACATCGAATCCACACAAAATTTACCACTCTCTAGTAAATTCCATTTGAACTCGTCCACACCCTCCGATAACTGTATCGTGGCTAATCGAACTAAAAGATTGTTCCACGATAGTAGTCTAGGGCCAATTAGACTTCTTCTAAAATTCACACTATGAGTATTATTTTCCATTACCGTGGAAATTATATCTCCTTTGTGTCTAACAATCGAGTAAAGAGCTGGATATTGTTCCCGAAGAGTAGATTGGCCAAGCCACTTATCTTCCCAGAAACGAATCTGTGAACCATCCCTAATATTAAAAGTACCAAAATGAAAGAAGTGTTTTTTGGAAGCCATGAGTCCCGCCCAAAAATGTGAATCTCCCGGTTTCCAAACCATTTGAGACACCGCTTTGGATCCAACATACTTCCTCCACAACATGGTTTGCCATACACCATCTTCAGTAAGTAGTTTAAACAACCATTTACTCAATAGTGCGGTGTTTTTGACTTGCAAATCATGTATGCCCAGTCCACCATACTCTTTAGGTCGGCAAACCACATTCCATTTGGCCAGTCGATATTTCTTTTTTTCACTATCCAAAAGAATCTTGATCGGAAATAGTCCACTTTCTTCAAGACCCCTTTCGGCAATTGGAAGAACAAAATCATATACAGTACCATATTTGTGAGTACTGAATTTATGAGAACTAGTCTTCCACCAAGGGATAGCAACTTGCCTTTCCAACTATTTAAACGTTTCTGTAGTCTTTCCTCAACGAGTTTCCATTCCGCAATCGTGAGACGCCGATAATGGATGGGTATTCCCAGATAGTTGATAGGAAATTGCCCCAGGCCATAGCCGAAAAGATCAGCATATAGTTGGGCATCGTTAATGGCCTCGCCAAAACAATACAATTCACTTTTATGGAAATTAATTTTTAATCCAGATAGTTGCTCAAATACTGATAGAATTAACTTCAGATTCCCGGCTTTCTCTAGATCATGTTCCATAAATAAAATTGTATCGTCTGCGTATTGAAGAACAGATAGACCTCCATCTACCAAATGGGGAACTAAACCTTCAACTTGGCCATCAGCCTTGGCTCTCTCGATAAGGATTGCCAACATATCTGCCACTATGTTAAATAGTATAGGCGATAGTGGATCCCCTTGCCTTAGTCCTTTTTTAGTTTGGAAATATTTGCCAGTGTCGCCATTGACATCTATAGCAACACTACCACCAGACACAAAAGACTGAATGAGAGCACACCACTCCTTCGAAAAACCTTTCATTCGGAGTGTTTGCTGGAGAAAAGACCAATTAACTTTGTCATAAGCCTTCTCAAAGTCAATCTTGAACAATACCCCAATTAATTTCTTAGAGTGTAGTTCATCGATTGTTTCATGCAGGATTACTACACCGTCTAGGATGTTTCTTCCTTGCATAAAAGCAGTTTGAGATGGGCGTACAACATGATCAGCAACCGAATTTAATGTAATCGTAGCAACTTTTGTGAAGATTTTAAAGCTAACGTTAAGAAGGCAGATTGGACGATACTGTTGTATTCGTTCTGCATTATTAACCATAGGTAATAAAATAATGTTGCCAAAGTTAAGACTAAAAATGTCTAACTGACCAGCATGTAAAAACTCAAAAAGGTGCATTAGGTCCCCCTTAATGACTTCCCAGAATTTTTGGTAGAATTCCGCTGAAAAGCCATCGGGTCATGGCGCCTTATTATGTTCCATTTGAAAAACCGCTATCTTGACCTCCTCCTCCGTATAGGGGCGGTTAGAAAGTTGTTCTCCTCAACAGAAACCTTAGGAATATCAGTTGTTTGAGACTCATCCAAAGAGAACGAATTCTCATGCGATGCCCCAAACAGAGACTTGTAATAAGCAGTAATATATGATTTCAGTTGCTCCTGACCCTCAATGGTACCTTTATCCTGAACAAGAGAGTGAATAAGTTTCTTTTTATGCTTGCCATTGGCAACAGCATGAAAGTATCTTGTATTCGCGTCTCCTTCAAGAATAAACTTTGCTTTAGAACGTTGATACCATTTGAGTTCCTCCTCACGGAGTAGTTTGGCTATATCTACATTCGATTGTGTTTTACTCACAATCTCTTGTGCAGTCAATAGCCTTACTTCCACAGCAGCTTCTAAATCGTTAATAATAGATGCAAGGCGTAATTTCTCCTTTTTTTAGGATTCTAGCAGTATGTCTAGCCTAGCCACGAAGGTACTTGCGCAAGGCGCGCATTTTAGTATTCCATTGTTGTATGGGAGTCTGACCACTACCAGTTTTCTCCCAAATATCCTTGACTAAATCATGGAAACCATCACGCTCCAACCATCCAAGTTCAAATTTGAAACTGTGTTTGGTCTTTCGTATTGGTGTTCTAATAGAGAGTAGTAAAGGAGCATGATCGGACAGAGCCTCAATTCGCTCTAAAGCGCGAACAGTTACCATAGGGAATTTATCTTCCCATTCAGTATCCATAAGCACTCTATCCCGCTTTTCATATGTAGGCTCTGGAAGACTATTAGCCCAGGTGTATTGTCGTCCTAACATCGTAACCTCTCTCAGGTTCAAACTGTCAATGACAGCATTAAACATGAAAGGCCAATGTTCATCGAAACGACCCCGACTTTTCTCATGAGGGAATCGTAGCAAGTTAAAGTCCCCCCTATAAGAATAGGGTACGGATTATCCTTAGCCAGATTAACCAACTCACGCAAAAAGTCAGGTTTGTAAACATCCTGGGCAGCCCCATAAACAGTGACTAGAGACCATATGAAATCATCAGCTTTGTTACGAATATGGAGCTTAATAAAAAAGTCACCATCCGAACTAGCTAAGACTTCCATAGTCTCATCTCTGACGCCTAATAGAATTCTCCCATATCTGCCTCGCGGAGGACGTGATACCCACGTAAAGTCCACTCCATCAGAAAGACGATTGAGTTGGCCAAGTGAGAAATCCCGTCTCCCGGTCTAGATTCGGATATATATATAGTACTAAAATAAGTCTAGATATATTTGAATATAAACAAATTTGAGTCAACTAAATTGGATCGGAGAGAGTAGTTTAGAGCATCTCTAGCTGATACCGCATCCGGTCATACCGGAAAATGCGGATGCGGTAAACCATAACTTGCCTTTGCGGTACGAAAAACGTCAGCGCGGAACAGATATCACATATGCGTACCGTAAAACAGAATATACCCACGAATACTCCATCGTCTTCTTCGTATACAGGATCTGTATCAGACCTGGTGTCTACCGCTGCTCCGAGAATACGCCTCGATTCACGCCGCCGTCAGCCAGAATCACGCCACCGTCGGCCGGAATCGCGTCGCCGCCGCCTGAATTCGCTCGTCCCTGCTTGCTGCGCGTGCTCGATGCTTGCTAGCCGCTTGGTGCACATGCTAGCTAGCTAGCTGCTCGCTGCTCGCTGCTTGCATTTGCTAGCTGCTCGCGAGCGCGCATGCTTGCTTGCTCCGCGTGTGCTTGCCCGTCCCTGCTTGGCTAGCTAGCTGCTTGCTATGCGCGTGCTTGGCTAGCTGTTTGTGATCTTTCGCAGCTTCGGCGACCGACTTCCGGCGGTGGTGGCAACCGCAAGTATGGCCGGAATCGATCTCTGGCGGCCGACTTTCAATGACGGCGACGAGGCACTGTAGCTGAATATTTCCTCTCGCAAACCGTCTTTTTGTTTGCAGTAAACCGTATAGGAAACTTTTCATACGGAAAATATGCAGTGTGGTGCCGCAATTTTTTCCGATGCGGTATGGCTTACGGTTTCTAAAATAGTTCACGTTGTATTGTAAACTGACGGTTATTTTACGGGACGGAACCACATAAGGTATCTGCTAGAGATGCTAATTAGGCCTTCCACATCGTAGCCGATGCCACATTCATCAAAAGTATTGCATGTTGTCAGGGATGGCAGAACAAAATGGTTTGGCACCCATCCCATAACGTTGTGAATTTGGCACCGCTTCAACTTAAGCTCCACATGCATAAACAAACATTTTTCTTACATGCATTCATGAGAACTAGTCTAGAATTTGGCTTCACAGCAGCTACCATGCAGCCTGGAATCAATATTTTAGTGCGGGAGAGTTTGTGGCATCGGAGCAAGTAGGAGAACCGATGCCTAGAAATTTTTGTTTGGCACTGGCTGGGCAGCGTAGGGCATCGATGCCAAAAACTAAAAAGTGAATATGGCACCGATGAAAAAACACGCTGTGGAGGGGCTTAGGGTGACTTTTTCCTTGGACTTTAGTCTTGTATGGTAGAAATAGTGCACCACATGCATACAGACCTACACTCACGCTGTGACAAGGCTGTACCAGTGTGTATTAAACCCATGTGAGCGACGAAAGATGTTGCAACACTGCAGCCGACACAATTTGGCAGTGTGCGCTCTGCTAAACTTTAATTACCTGTCCCTTGCAGTATACAATGATTTACCACTTGACAGCGGCTGACGCCATCGTCCAGCAGAGCTGGTCAAGCTAGAGTACTGATGTTTCAGCTTACGCGTGTCTGTAAAACATTGTACATGAGGGCTTCTGATGCCTGGAATCTCTTCAATTAATTGATCGTCAGAGGCGGCTGTCTTGGTCCATCCGATGTTTGGCTCAAGACGATCGATGCTGCTAGTTTAAGATTCTCTTCGTAGCACGCACTACTATAGAATCTCTAATGTTGAGAACTTTGGAGAGGACACGTGTCAAACGCTCCAAACGCTCCACCCGGAGGTTGGGAGGTTCCTAGCCAGGACACTCAGCAGCGGAGGTGAGGAGGAACAAGGCATGTTTCTACCTTGCTGCGTGGGAGAGAGAAAAAGGGAATAGACCGTAGAGAAATCGAGCGGAGCACGAAAGCATAAGGAAAATGCTTGTAATCACACGGGGGTTACGACGCGAAGCGTCCTCTGCCTCCCGCGAGCTACACGTGTCCGGTGGCCCCACGCGCAGGATCCTACGCCCACTGCTTCTCTCTCCCTTGTCTCTTTCCTTCCGAACTCCTGCCATAGTCTACACGAACTCCATGCAAGAAATTAAAGCTGCTGCTCCTCATGGGCACATCGACCCGTCGCTGCTGCTCACCGTCCTCCCAGCGCCGCTCCCGCCGATGGTTTGTGCACCACCGCCCGCTTTTTTGGCTGCATCCACTTTCACCTACCTCACCTACATATTCCCCCAAGATTTTCTTCTTCCTGGTGCTATCGAGAAGAACTGAAGAAGCGTGTAGCACCAGAGGACACCCAATCAGGCTTTTGTTGGTGCAACGGGTCACCGTTGCTGCCAGTCGGCACCGCCGCCACGATGCCTCCACAACAAAAGATGTTGCTACATGAGGCCGACGCTGGAGATGCAAATGTCCACCATCGGTGCTACCAAGGCGAGTCGCTGGTGAAGAGAAGGTAGGCCACCGTTGCTATGAAGACGGGCTGCCGATGCTACCAAGGTAGGCCACTGTTGCTGCGAACGCTGGTTGCCAGTGCTAAGGCAGGCCACCATTGCATCCAGCAGGCATCGCCGCCTCGATGCCTCCATAACAAAAGATGTTGCTACATGAGGCTAACACTGGAGCTGCAAACGTCCAACACCGGTGCTATCAAGGCAAGACCCTGACGCATAGAACGCATGCCGCCGTTGCTATGAAGACAGGCTATCGATGCTATTACCAAGGTAGGGCACTGTCGCTACGAACGCTGGCTGACAGTGCTACCTACATCGGTGAGAGATTCTATCTGCGGCGACGGGAGATGCTGCCAAAGGAGGCGGGAGCTGCTACCAATGGTGTCGGGCTCCTCTACCTACGTCGACGGGAGATGCTACCAACGGCGTCGCGCTCTGCTACCTAAGGCAGCCCGCGGCGGCTGGCGTTGCTGCATGCGACGGCCAACATGGTTCCCTACAGCGGCCAGCATTGCTGCATGCGAAGGCTAGCGTCGCTCCCTACAGCAGCTGGCGTTGCTGGATGTGAAGGCTGGTGTCGTTGCATGCGGTGGCTAGTGTTGCTCTGTACAGCGGCCCACGATGCTGGAAGGAGCGAGCGTCGTTGCTTCCTACGACGGTTGCGATGTGCTGGATGCGGTGTCCGGGCATGGTCGGGCTAGATTCTGCTGCTAGCTGCATGCGTCCTTACTACCGGTAGCAAGGAGCCTTGCTACCTTTGGCATGCCGCCTTAATACCACCGGTAATGGAGCGTTGCTCCGGCGAAAGTCCACAACAGCTCTGCAGCAGCGCACCCCCTACGAGCTCGCCACTCCCGCTTGCAGCTTTTCTAGGGCCACTACAGCGTATGCAGTAAAGGCGGCCGGCAGAGGCCACCAGCGTATATAGCAAAGGCGACCACCGTATGTAGCAATGTGTGGTGTACCTAGCAGAGACGGCCTCGGTATGTAGCAGTGGCCGGTCGACGTACCTAGTAGATACAACATTGGTACGTAGCAGCGACAGCACGCATATTTAGCACACGCATATTTAGCAGAGACGGCATTGGTATGTAGCAGCGGCCGGCCAGCGTACACAGCAAAGATGGCCTTGGTATATAGCATCCACGGCAAGCGTATTTAGCAGCGTCGGCCGGCGTACGTAGCAGAGACGACATTGGTATGTAGCACCGGCCGGCCGGTGTACGTAGTAGAGATGGCATTGGTATGTAGCATCGACGGCCGGCGTATGTAGCACAGACGACATTGGCATGTAGCAGCGATCGGCCGACGTACATAGCAGAGATGGTCTTGGTATGTAGCTGCGGCGGCCAGCGTATTTAGCAGCGACGGCTGGTGTACATAGAAGAGACGACATTGGTATGTAGCAGCGGCCGGCCGGCGTCGTAGCAGAGATGTCATTGGTATGTAGAAGCGGCGGCAAGCGTATTTAGCATCGACGACGAGAGTATGTAGCAGATACGGCCATCGTTGGCCGCAAGCAGATAGCGACGGGCTGACCTTCCAGCTGGGGCAACCGGAGTTTGTAGCAAAATAGTCGCTGACGGCGGATCCTGGTAGTACCAGCTACTGCAGCAAGGGATCCGCATCGAGGAACCTCGTCGGAGAGAGGTTGGCTACGGCGCATGCTTGCAGCAACGCGGTGGAGTCTGCGCATGCGGCCGGCTCCTTGCTACATTGAGCGGCGGAGGCAGCGGAGGTGAGGAGGGACAAGGCATGTTTCTACCTTGCTGCGCGCGAGAGAGAAAAAGGTAATAGACCATAGTGAAATCTAGCGGAGGCAGGAAAGCATAAAGGAGGTGTGTAGGTCTAGGCATTAACCGATGGTCCCTAATTTTGTGCCAGCAATGGGAAACGTGTCATTACGGGGAGGCGGAGGTTCGGGGGCCAAAAATCCTCCGGAGGATGCTCAGTCCGACCCTTAATATATACCTAATAATAAAGACAGATTGTTTCTCGTGGTCCAACACTTTTCTGGAGGGATTGTGTCTTGTGGTCCAACACTTTCCTGAACCTTTTTACCCTCCCACGAACCCACATACTACTCACAACTGGCACCACTTCGGTTCTTTTTTTTCTCTGATGCCTGTCCCGGTATCCTCTTTCTCCCAGTTGTTGGACTAAACTGCCCCTGCAAGTTCAGAGCAATTACCCTATGTGCCATTGTGGAGTGAAACGTATTGGTTCGCTATTTTCCTGCCTACCACCGCTGAGTAGGTTCGCTGCCAAAGGCTCCCGACTCTCACACCCTTCGACAACCGGCTCCCTCCGTTGCAAAATAGTACTTGAATAGTCCCACCTCGCCTCCTTATATTTTAGGGATTTCTATTTTCGTGCTCCTAGTTCGTTAGTTGTACTCAGTTTTTCCCAGCCGCTTAGTTTTTTCTCATTTTTTCCCTCCCTCCATTCTGAAACCCTCACATGCGCTCGGACAGGGGGATACCGTCAGGTCAAAGGTTTGACCGTTACATGCTGATCGGAGGGACCGCGTTGGGGCGGATCGTGCGTTGAGCGTTACGTTACGTCGCCTCGGCCGTTACATGCTGACAGGTGGGGCCAGGATACACAGCGGACCAATCATCCATCTCTCGCTGATTATGGAGGACATGGTGTGGGACCATGTGGGACGCGTTTGGTGGTTACGTCCGTCCTATTGCCTAAATTGGAAGTTTTGTTTTGTTATTTTTATGATTGGCCTTTTTAAGAGCGCATTTCCCCTCTCTCTGGCTAACAGTTGTGTTTTTTTACCCGAAATGGTAGCGAATCTAGAGCAACTTCTCTCTTCATTCATTGTTCCCTTTGTCCTTATTTTTCCCCAATCTGGTAGTAAATCTAGAGCAACAAAACTAACCAGCACCATAAATAAATTCAGTAAACAGAGCAGATGTAGATAAAGTAGCTAATATAGGTTATATAGTATGGTACTTAACGAGGTTCGGTAATTAGGCTGCTCAGCAGCAGCAGCTGACAAGTTCAACAAAGACAAGACAAAAGAAGCTGCTTTATAGCAGCAGCAGCAGATCAGTGGCCCCTCATGCCCTCTGCCAGGAGGGCCTCCGCCTCCTCCCTCTGGTGCCTCCTCCACTTCTTGTTGCCCAGTCCCTTGACCTTGCGCGCCTTGGGCTTGATCGGGGGCATGCGATCCTCCTCGATAGCCACCTTCTGGAGGTTGCGGAGGTGAAGACCGAGCACCTGGTGCTTGGCTATGAAGCCATGGATGTTCATGGACTCGCTGCAGGTCCTCATGTCATCGGCATGCTTCACGAGGGAGTTGAAGTCCGTGGCGCGGAGCCTCCTGGTGGGGAAGAAGGGGCACATGTACACGCCACCAGCGAAGAAGTTGTTGTACTGGCCAGGCTTCAGCCTTCTCAGCACATGACGAGTCTTGGTGTCCTTGGACTCATTGTCGCTGCGGACGTCGCTGCTATCCTCCTGTTGGAAAAAAACAGTAGAGTGCAATAATGACATGATTGAGATACTTTGATTATTGGGATTGATTATTTGCATAAATTAACCGATTGAGATCTCTTGATTATTCCCCAAATCTCAAACCAAATCGAATACTGATCCCAACTACGAACATGGGGGTTCAAATACGAATAGGGGGATTCATCGAAATACGAGATCTAACACAAGAGGAATAGCTACTATAAAAATACGAACAACCAAGCCCTAATAACATACGATCTAGCATCCAACGATGGGAACGGGGGAAGAACAAGGAAAGGGAGAAAACCATGGTTACCTCCGACTATGGGTCGGTGATGCTGGTGTCGTAGGGGTTCTACGGCCTTATGTAGACAACCTTCTCGTAGGGGTCCCAGTCGAGCGGGATCTGCCCGAGACCGGCAGGGGCCTCCTCACCGACGGCTACGGCGGATGCGGGGACGGGATGGGGGCCTCCATGTCGGCGGCCTTGGAGGCGCCGATGGCCACCGTGTCATTCTTCTCCATCACCGGCGTGGTTCGGGTTTTCTTGGGTGTTTACAGAAGGTGATGGGATAGTGGAGACGATTGAGTGAGCGAGTGAGTGATGAGTGAGAGTGGGGAGGCCTCTATTAAAGGAGAAGGGAAGCGACGATTCGTTGCACTACCGTGCACCACGTACGCCACTGCATCGTGCATGGCCACACGTGTCCGCTACCGCCCCGTGCACCGCACACGCGTGCCGTGAGTCCCGTTTTTCCCTCGTGTCTAACCTTGGCGATTCAGTTGTAATCAGTTTTGCTCTCGAGTGTAACACTGGCAGTTTGGTTGTACTCAGTTTTGCCCTCCACTACTAACACTGCAGTGTGCAATATACTCAGGTTTACCCTCCGGTGGCTGGTCAACAGAGAGTCAACGAATAGGTTTTAGCTAGATATTTGACTCATTTTATGCACAACAAATTCAGAAAGAGCAAAACACAGTGGCATCTACCCAGGAAGTCTTATTATGTGACCTGCCACCATAAGAAATGTATATAAACCAAGTTTTAACATAAATCATCACTTCTCAAATCACCTACTATCTTTGAAGCTTCATGGCTTTCTACTCAAGCCTCTTCCCAAAACATCCCTCCCCAAAAAATGGTTTGTCTGAATGAGGCAATAATTGTCAAACTGGTGTATATTTGAATTGCAAATAGTTTGATGTATGCCAAGATGTATTTTATTGTATAAAAGACCTACTTTCCATTTTTTAAACCCTTTTATATTTTCTATTTGAATCCATTTATCAGTCTTGTCCTTGGTTTTTAAGTTCTACTCTGGTTTGCCCTTGGTTATTAAATGCTACTCAGTTTTCCCCTCTCTTTGTATCCATCTCTCGCACATGTGCTCATCTTCGTTGCTGCGATCTGATTGGTCGAGACAGTTGTTACACGGATTGTACCCACCAACCGTTGATTCTTTATGATCTAGCGGACATGATAACCCCTATATCTGTCAGGAGGCACCCCTCTATCCATGAAAAATAACGAGTATGCCACCGATACTTTAACTCCATAAACAAATGAACATGAATATAATTTGAAGAGAACGTGTTCGAAGGTGTATAATTTGTGCATTACATTCAACTCTATGAAAATGATAATCTCTCAAGATTTTATTAGCACAATATTATCACATATTAAGTGTGATTTCAAAGTATAATTTTTATATACGCAAGTTTATGCATTATATTCCACTCCATGGAAATGATAAATGATCAGGATTTTGTTAGCACAACATTATCATGACCTAAGTGTGATTTCAAAGAGTCCATAGATGTATAATTTTCGTATATGCCAGTTTATGCATTACATTCCACTATATGAAAATGGTAATCTCTCAAGATTTTCTTAGCACAACATTATCACGTATTAAGTGCGATTTTTCAAAGAGTTCAAAGGTGTATAATTTTTGTATACGCAAGTTTATGTATTATATTTCACTCCATGGAAATGGTAATCTCTCAAGATTTTCTTAGCACAACATTATCACGTATTAAGTGCGATTTCAAAGAGTTTAAAGGTGTATAATTTTTGTATACGCAAGTTTATGCATTATATTTCACTCCATGGAAATGATAATCTCTCAAAATTTTCTTAGCACAACATTATCACATATTAAGTGCGATTTCAAAGAGTTCAATGGTATATAATTTTTGTATACGCAAGTTTATGCATTATATTTCACTCGATGGAAATGATAATCTCATGATTTTCTTAGCATAATATTATCACGTATTAAGTGCGATTTCAAAGAGTTCAAAGGTATATAATTTTTTGTATACGCAAGTTTATGCATTATATTTCACTTTATGGAAATGATAATCTCTAAAGATTTTTTTAACACAATATTATCACGTATTAAGTGCGATTTCAAAGAGTTCAAAGGTTTATAAGCTTTGTATATACAAGTTTATGCATTACATTCCACTCTATGAAAATAGGGGGAAAAATAATAATCTCTCAAAATTTTGTTAACACATCATTATCATGTATTAAGTTCGATTTAAAAGTGTTCAAAGGTTTATAATTTTCGCATATACAAGTTTGTGCATTACATTCCACTCTATGAAAATGATAATCTCTCAAGATTTTCTTACCACGACATTATCACGTATTAAGTGCGATTTCAAAGAGTTCAAAGGTGTATAATTTTTGTATACGTAAGTTTATGCATTATATTTCACTCCATGGAAATAATAAATAATCAGGATTTTATTTGCACAACATTATCATGTCCGAAGTACGATTTAAAAGAGTTCAAAGGTGTATAATTTTCGTATATGCATTATATTTCACTATATGAAAATAAAGCAACGACACGGGCGCGGGCGCGGGGCTAGCTCGAGGACCCATCTTGCAACACCAACCTAGGTAAGCTGTGGGTCCGGAGCTCACGAGGATAAGCTGTGGGTCTGATGTTGATCTAGATAAGTTAAGAGAGGTGGCCACTACGAGAATCGACTGAACGTGACCCCACTTGTCAGCATGTAACGGCAAGGGTACACTATGGGACCCGACAGAACGCGGCCCTACTCGTCAGCACGTAATGGCGAGGGTCCACTACGGGACCCGACTGAATGCGGCGCCACTTGTCAGCACGTAATGGCAAGGCTGACGGACGGCGAGTTTCAGACCATGTGAGAGCTTTCGACAAGGAGATGGGCAAAAAGTGAGAAAAAGCTAAGCGGCTGGGGAAAACTAAGTACAACTAACGAACCGAGGGTACGAAAATAGAAATCCCTATATTTTATTCCACCAGTTTATATACTTTTCCTGATTACCTAAAATCACCAAGCCAAACAACATGGGCATGATGAGCTACGAAACGGCGATGCTGCAATGATCTTAGCAATGGGGAGGTTTGACTAGCTCTGGAGGCACCAGAGCTGAAACTGAGCATGGACCCTAAACGGTGGCCCGAGAGGAGCCGGGTCACGCGAGGCGGCGGTGCTCCGGGAGGAGGAGGCAGAGCAGGGCGACAAGGTTGGCGGGGGGCCATGGGAGGCGGCACCTGGGGCGGCGGAGCTCCGGGAGAGCAGCATGGGGCGAGGGAGGAAGATGAGGCAGGGTCGGTAGCCGATGGTGCTTGGGGAGGACCACAGGTGGCGATGGACGGCGGTCGGGAGAGGTCGAGGCCCAGGCGGCGGTGGGCCCTTGCGGGCGAGGGAGGAAGAAGAGGCGGGGTCGGTAGCGATGGTGGTTGGTGGCATGCGGGGGGGCACAGGGGCGCGTGTTGCGGTGGCAGGAGGCTCGCAAGTGGGCTTCTCTGGTCCTCCTCCTGATTGCAGGCTGGGAGTTGACTTGGCTGTGCTGGTCTTTTGCAAAATACTTTTTAGGAGAAGATAACAAAACAGACATATTTCTAACTTTTATTCCCGATGCAACGCATGGACATTTCTGCTAGTTAGGTCTTAAGCCAGAAACATCTCTCGGTGTAGCAACGATGGACACCAGCGGAAGATTACGCGATAACGGTGGGCATAGTCGGCTGCATGCTCCAAAACCTTCCCAGCGGCCGCTGAATCGCTGACCCGAGGAGACATAATCAGAGTTCAGCGATAGTCCGATGAGCTTCATCACGACGAGATGGTGATCAACGCTGATTTTGACGAGCATAACTGTTGCATGCCGATCCACACCGTTGAAGTTTGTGGCCTGCGTGGCCAGTGTGGCAACACCTACAGATCCGTGCTCACGAACGTCAAGGGCGACCTCGGCTTTCGCCCCTCTGGAACGTGTTGGAGACATCGCATGGCAAATTAGCAAGTCCGCGCATGGATCCAAATCTTTAGAGCGACCCAGCTCGAGGAGAAGTCGCTAGTTCCGATTAGCGAGTACTCCAAGATTTTAGGCGGCACGGAGTAGCGAGGACATTGAGGAATAGCAGACGTCGAGCAGTTTAGGTCTCTAGCCCGAGATAGCTCTCCTTGTTTTTTTAACAAAACGAGTAGTTATGCCTCATTTTATTAAAAAAAGCAGAAGAGAGTTAACCGGTTCATTTGTGGGAGAACCGGCCGAAAACCCGTATAAATGCACCAAAGTTGTCATGGAACACGACCAAGTTGGGCACACCACCACAACCAACCTGACTACCCACACGACACACAAACGCACAAAGAGATCGACGTCGAGGTTGGCACGCAGCGTCATCGTCATCACTCCTCCGCGAGCCAGCGACTCCGACTTCACCGGCGACTTCCCAAACAGAGCCTCAAAACAGCGTCGGAGTCCATGTCGGCCTATGCCAATAGTTGGCCACACACGTCAAGGACAGACAGCTCCGACTCAAACGACGAGCATCACAAGGGAAATATGCTAGATTTGCGCCGACCGAGAACTCAGCAAAGACCACTGGTGGCCGGTCATCGTCGCCGCCTGGACATGCTCCACTGCAGCTCCAGAAGTAGAGATAGAGACCGGAGACCGTGTCCGGCACAAGTTCACCGCGGTTCGAACGATTCCAGACCGGTGCTGGCAGGCGGCTCGACAATTATCTGATAATCTCAAGCTGGACTGTGCCAACCATCATACAGTCATGCTCTTATGGTGGCATGGAGCATCGAGGACATCTAAGAGTAGCATACGTCGAGTAGAAGGTTTCTATGTCGCGACTAAGACGATGGTAGCAACCTGCATTGCTAATGCCCTTCATGCATCGCATTGGAATTGCTTTATTACTTTTTCCATATTTTTTTTTCTGGACTAGGATGCCATGATTCTGTGTGAATGTGTGTACAATGTACATAGGGGTTCAACGGCAGAGGAAGGGCACTAGTGTAACAAAGTAGTCGGCATGGTAACTGGAGTAGTCTGATTGTTTGGTTAATACAGCCAGGCAGCCCGTCGTCCGCTGCCGATCTGCTGTCTCTGAGGATCCAGCTAAGATGAGAAAAAATCAAGCCTCGTTTTTATTAGACCGGATTCACTCAAAGATGTGATTTGCCACAGGGAGCATTGCAAATCAGCCCGAGGAAGATGAGCTGATGGATCTAAACGACTATTTCTGCTGAGGAGCATGCCGCCTGAAATAAGCAGATTAAAATGTTGAATAGTTCTCTGTTGGCTTATGAAAAGTACGAGTTATATGTTTAGACATTGAACAAATAAAGAAGATGCAATATGCAGACAATCTTATCCAAGAATCATGCCACACTTGCTTACGTGCAGATGGTTTCTCTGGCAGTTTACTTGACTGCGCTGTCACTAGCACTTCACCGCACTATCCAAGAATCAGTTGTCACATGGAGATGTCAAGCAATTGGCTTTAATTATCTTTTCATCCAATCATGTGGAGAACATTCGTGTTGTTGTAGCTTTCTTGTATATGCAGATCATTTGTCCAGTACACAGTCGGCTAAGAATAAAATAGTTGTTGTTATGGAACAAAGTGTCAAAACGCTTGAATAAGCAAATGATCTTTTAGAAACTTGTGGCGCATGTGGCCATAATGTACTATATCAGTCCCTGCACTTCTGAAGTGATGTAGTTTGAAACTACATAGCTGTATTTCAGTACCTCGGTACATGACTAGGAACACTATTCACCACCACCAGCTCACCATCCTATACATCTGGATTACTTGTACTCCCTCCGATCCCTAATAAGTGTGGTCTACTTAGTACAAAGTTTGTACTAGCTTAGTTTAAAATGAGCAACACTTATCATAGATCGGAGGGAGTAAATCAAAGTTTGGCTTGATGACCGTGTGCGACAAGCGGGTTCAGAAGTTGCACCCACAGATAAGCTTCAGGTTTCATGAAAAGAATAGGCTTCACATGTCATGTGTCTTGGAACTAGCAGATACTCCGTATTATCTTCTAATATGTTTATATGACACTTTTCTTTTCGTTGCAACACATGGACATATTTACTAGTAACGCTTAAAAAAAGTATGTGGTCATACTAATTTTAACAGCGGAGCCTGTAACGACAACTAATGACCAGCGAAAAATTGTCGTTAAAACTTTTAGCAACCACATATGTTGTCGCTAAAACCTTTTTTCTAGTAGTGATCGTATGCATGCATGGACCGCATGGTGTATGTATGTGCACTAAATTAGTTTTGTCTCAAGTTTCAGTGTCCCTGTGAGTGCTCTGGCTCGTATCATCTCTAGTGGTTTCACATACTCGGCTCGGCAGGTCTGCTCTGCCATCAGGGCCGGCATGACAGCGTAAGGGCGTACGGATCATCATAGTAAAAATCACATGGTGGAAAGGTACACATAGAATTAATCTCTGGACCAACCGTTATATGCCAGATATCTAGCCAATAACTTTTCCGTCATGACTCCTTTTCGATCTCTTTACCGCTTTTTATGTCACGACGGTGCTAGCTATTGGGCTCACATCACCTCCACTCGTTTGGCGTCAGATTGGGCAAACATTCGGAGATAATTACACTTTTTGGTACCACAGCTCGTTCTCAGATTGCGTTTTAGTACCACATCTTGCAAACCGTATAAATTGGTACCACAACTTACACTAACCGAACGTTTTTAGTCCAAACCTGCCACGTACTGACACGTATGCTGCCACGCTGGCTAAACTGTCCCTTAATTTTGCAGTTAGCCCCTTGGTAGTTTTAATTGTCGCCTTCAGATCCCGTCGCCGACGCGCTCAGACAAATCCTTGACCTGCTCTTAGACAAACCCCGCCGCCCGCACACTCTTTCCCTCTCCATCTCCCATCCGCACGCTGGCGCCGCCGACGGAGCACGCCGCCGCCGCTGATAGCTTCCCACAACTCGTCCGAGAACTCGTTGGAGAGCACGACCCGCTCGTGTCCCCTGCAGCCTACTCGCAGAGGAGAGGCGAGGTTGAGGGGCAGGCCGCCTGGCGCTCGCTCTCAGCCGCAGAGGGAGATGGAGGTGGCCGAGGCGGAGGCGGAGGTCAACCGAATCGAGGAGGAGGCTAGGCTGCGGCACGAGGCGCTCTACAACAAGGCCATGAGGTTGTACGTCGTGCTCGCATCCCCCGAGGAGAGGGCGCGCATTGCGGAACCAATCGGGTGGCGGCCGGTGCTCAACCCCAACGTCTCCATGGAGGAGCACGTCCGTAGGCTACAGGCGCGCGTGAATGCGGAGGTCTAGCATCTTCCACCGCCATCACCCCCACCGCCCCCACCACCATCGCCCCCGGCTCTATGAAGCTCGAACCCGAGCTCACTGGTGACAGCTGCATCTAGAAAGAGGGCGACAGCTGGGCCCTAGCACATGCATTAAAGTGTGGTGCTATGTTGAAACATACAAAACCTAGTCCCCGGGTGCATGCGTCCCCCTGCGCAGGCATGCGTTGTAACCTAAAAGCGAAGGTTTCAGACTCGTCTAAGGAGGAAACTCCCTGTTCCGGTGAAATCGGGTAGGATATTGTCACACCTCTTGCGACCCAACATGGTTTTACATTATCCTATGACCTAAACAAATACAAAACAAGAGAGAGCTACACCGGGCTACCCCTATTAGAAGAAAGTCTAGGGAGGTAGACGATCCGAGGCCCGCAGGTCAGGGTTCCGTGGGAAACCGCGCTCTGGGGCACCGGAAGAGCTCAAAAGCTTGCATGTGGCCCTAACACATGCATGGAAGTGTGGTGCTATGTTGAAACATACAAAACCTAGTGCCCGGGTGCATGCGTCCCCCTTCACAGACATGCGCTATAACCTAAAACCGAAGGTTCCGGACTCGTCCAAGGGGGAACTCCCTGTTCTGGTGAAACCAGGTAGGATATTGTCATGCCTCTTGCGACCCAACATGGTTCTACATCATCCTATGACCTAAACAAACACAAAACAAGAGAGAGCTACACCGGGCTACCCCTATCAGAAGAAAGTCTAGGGGGTAGACGATCTAAGGCCCATAGGTGATACATTGCAAATGTATCTATAATTTTTGATGTTACATGTTTGGTTCTATCCACTTTCTTGTGTTTTGTTCCAACTTTGGAGTACTTTTCATATGATTTCTTGGACTAACCTATTAACAAGAGCCACAGTGTCAGCTGCATGTTTTCTGCTGTTTTTGGTTCCAGGAAAGTCAGAAAATGAATATTCACGGAATTGGACGGGACAAAAGCCAAAGTGCCTATTTTTCCGAAAGGGATCAAGTGCCAAAATACGAGATGGAGAAGGGCCTAGGGGCCACCACACCACCTGGCCGCGCGGCCAGGCCTGGCCCGCGCCAGGGGGTGGTGTGGCCGCTCCCGGCACCCCCTCGGCCTCTCCTTCCGCCTATATATTGCCCTCGGTACGAAAACCCTAAGTACCCGATCAAAAATCCATGAAAGAGTCTGTAGCCGCCGTCATCTCCATCCCTAGATCGGGAGGGATCTGAAGCTCTTCTCGGCACCTCACGGAGAGGGAATTCACCACGAGGCCTTCATCATCACCATGCAAGCCTCCGGTGTGATGCGTGAGTAGTTCATCCTTGGACTACGGATCCATGTAGTAGCTAGATGGCTGGTTTCTCCTCCTTTGTGCTTTCATGTTTAGATCTTGTGAGCTCCGTTCATGATCAAGATCATCTATTTGTAATTCATACATGTTGTGTTTATGGGATCCGATGGATATTGAGATGCTATTTCAGATTGATTATTGATTCTATCATGTCTTTGTTATTTGAGATCTTGCATGCTTTCCGTTGTTAGTAGCTATCTTGGCCAAGTAGATGCTAGCAACTCCAAGAATTAGTATTTATGCTCGATAGTGGGTTCATGCCTCTGGTAATCTGGAGAAGTGACAGAAATCTCTAAGGTACTAGATGTGTTGTTGCTACTAGGGAGAAAACAACAATCATTTGTTCATAGAACAATCATATTGTTTACTTTAACGTAGTTCGTAAAGCAATAATCTGTTGCTTGCAAATTAATACTGGAGGGGGTTCGGATGATAACCTGAAGGTGGATTATTAGTCATAGATGCAGTTGGATGGCGGTCTATGTATTATGTTGTAATGCCCAATCAAGTCTCAAAGGAGTCAAGATGATTAGTATATGCATGTATTGCTTTCTCGGTGTTTGTCAATTGGCCCGCTGTAATTTGTTCACCCATCATGTTATCTATCTAAGGAGAGCCACCTCTAGTGAACTATGGATCCCGGTCCTTTTTCTTTATATACAATCTATAAACTGTTTCTGCTTTGTGTTTACTTTCTGCAAACTTTTACTTCTTTCCATTCGATACGTTTAATCCTTTGTTTTCCGCAAAACACGGTGAGATTGACAACCTCATCGCAAGTTGGGGACAAAGTTCTGTGGTTGTGTTGTGCAGGTCTCCACGTTGCTACTAGCACCGGTAGTGCACCCTGCCAAAGCTCAGCTAGTAACACCTTTGGGGTGTTTGCTTTCTCCTACTAGTTCGATTAAACCTTGGTTTCATAACTGAGGGAAACTTGCTGCTGTGCTCATCATACCTTCCTCTTGGGGTTCCCAACGAGCTCTACATCAACCACGGGCCATCAACACTTTTCTGGGTGCCGTGCATTGAGCCATCAAGCATTTTTCTGGCGCCGTTGCCGGGGAGTCAAGGACATCTTCACAAGGGGAGTCCCTCATAACCAATCTCTTTACTTTGTTGTTTTTATTTTGCTTAGTTTCTTTTTGCTTTGTTTGCTTGTTTTGTTCTTCAAAAACACAAAAAAATTAGTTTTACTAGTTTGCTTTCTTATTTGAAAACCCAAAAAAAAATGACTACTCTTGAAAATACTAAGTTGTGTGACTTCACTAGCACCAACAACAATGATTTTATGAGCACACCTATTGCTCCACCTATGGCTGAAAATACTTTCTTTGAGATAAAACCTGCTTTGCTCAATCTTGTTATGAGAGAACAATTGTCTGGTATTGGTAATGAAGATGCTGCTTCCCATCTAAATAACTTTGTTGAACTTTGTGAGATGCAAAAGCATAGGGATATAGATGGTGATATTATTAAGCTGAAATTGTTTCCTTTCTCTTTTAGAGGAAAAGCTAAAGAGTGGTTGAATTCCTTAACTAGGAATAGTATTGATTCTTGGACTAAGTGCAAAGATGCTTTTATTGGAAAATACTATCCTCCTGCTAAGATTATATCCATGAGAAGTGAAATAATGAAGTTTAAACACTTGATAATGAGCATGTTGCTCAAGCTTGGGAAAGAATGAAATCTTTGGTAAAGAATTGTCCCAGTCATGGACTGACTGCTTGGATGATCATCCAAACTTTTTATGCAGGATTGAACTATTCTTCAAGGAACCTATTGGATTCAGCTGCTGGAGGTACCTTTATGACCATCACTTTGGGTGCTGCAACAAAACTTCTGGACAATATGATGGTTAATTATTCTGAATGGCATACTGAGAGAGCTCCACAAGGTAAGAAGGTAAATTCTGTTGAGGAAACCTCCTCCTTGAGTGATAAAATTGATATTATTATGTCTATGCTTGTTAATGGGAAAGCCCATATTGATCCAAGTAATGTTCCTTTAGCCTCTTTGGTTGCTCAAGAAGAGCAAGTTGATGTGAACTTCATAAGAAATAACAATTTTGGCAACAATGCTTATGGTAATAATGCTTATAGGAACAATTTTGGTAACAACAATTATAAGCCATATCCTCCCAACAATGGTAATGCTTATGGAAATTCTTACAACAATAATAAGAGTGCTCCCTCTAAACTTGAAGTTATGCTTAAAGAGTTTATTAGTAAACAAACCGCTTTCAATAAAACTATTGAGGAAAAACTCTCTAATTCTGAAAGAAATATAGCATCTTTGGCTGAAGCTCAATCTTCTTTGAATAAAATGGCTGCTAAACCTGAAACTAATGATAATCCCTTTGCAGCTACTAATGCCATACAAGTAAGAATTGATGAAAATGTTAGACTATTAGCTAAATTACATGCTAAGTGGGAAAGAGAAGATGAAATTTCTAGAAACATTAGTGTTTCTACTATTACCACCACTAGTGTTGAGTCTAACAATAGTTCTACTACTTTAGATGATAAATTTGATTTCGATCTTGAAGGTTGCAACATCTCTGAAGTTATTAAGTTCCTACAAAATCTTGCTAAAAGTCCTAATACTAGTGCTATGAACATGGCCTTTACAAAACACATTACTGATGCTCTCATAAAGATTAAAGAAGAAAAGATGAAACATAAAGCTTATATTCCTATAAAACAAGAAGATGGTTGGGAAACCATCATTAATATGAAAGTGAATGACTTTGATTTCAAAGCTTTGTGTGATCTTTATAGTAGTGTTTCTATTATGCCTAGGAGGATTTATGATATGCTTGATTTGCCTTCTCTTGAAGATTGTTATTTGAATGTCCCGCTTGATGATAATGCTAAAAAGAAACTCTTGGGGAGTCTTAATGATGTTCTTATTATGGTTAACGATTCCTATGTCCCTGTTGATTTCTATGTTTTGGATGTTGAATACAATGCTTCTTGTCCTATTACTTTGGGAAGACCTTTTCTTATAACTGTTGGTGCCATCATTGATATGAAAGAAGGCACCATTAAATATCAACTCACACTCAAGAAAGGTATAGAGCACTTCCCTAAAATGAGAGAAAAGATTTCTTTTGCTTCTCCTATGAAAACAAAATTTGGTTTTAATGCTTCTTCATTTGAGAACACTTGATTCTTTCTTTGCTTCTTTTGCCTAACTTAAAGGCGTTAAAGAAAAGTACTTGTTGGGACATAACCCAAGAGTTTTAGATGAGTCTTGGAAGTTATTACTTCTTTAATAACCTCTCTTTATCCTTTTTATTTGCTTTTTGTGCCGAGAGTAACCTCTAATAAGAGTGAAGTAATGATTGGGAAAGTTGCTGTCCCAAAACAGATTTTTGTGCTTCACCGTAAAAATTCGTGAGAGAGCTCTGTATGTCGTATTTATCTGTAATTTTTTGTGATTCTGCCCCAGGTTGTTATATAACTTTCGTTAGTTCAACACTTTTTGATTTGAGCAACAGAAGGTCTTCGAAAAAATTCGTCTTTACCTGCTGGTCTGTTTTGACAGATTTCTGCCATTTTCTGCATTTGCTTCTTGTGGGTTCCTTTTTGAGTTCTTTTGGGGAATTGAGCTTTTTGAGGGAAGTGCTACAGTAGCTAGTGTTCTAATGGAAGTTTATTTGGTGTTAGAACTGAACCTTGAGACTTATTTATCTTAAATTCACTAATGTTTCTAATGAGATTGTGTGAAGTTTTGTATGAAGGAAAAATTTCAGGTGTATGGAAGGAATGAGTAATGAGATGAAGGATGGACTAAAGCTCACGCTTGGGGATGCCATGCGTGTCACCCCAAGAAATATCTAAGAAGTACAAGCATCAAAGCTTGAGTATTCCCAAGGCATCCCCTTCTTCATCAATAAAAATCCGAGGTTTCTTCCAAACGCTTCATTTTTATCGTTTCATGCACAGCTGTGTTGTTCTTGGAGCGTCTTCTTTTTCGTTTTTGTTTTGGTTTTTCATTTTCTTAGTTTGCTTAGTTTTCTGAATAATTTGGTTGGACCCCATCTTTCATATATTGGTTTGCAAATAGTTTGGTTTGGTTTGGAAAAGAGTAGGAAAGTTCATGCTTATGTGGTAAAAAGAGCTCGTTTTTGACTATGGCCTATGCTTTGTCATGCCATGCTTGATATTGTTTTGGCTTTACGCTTAGTATTCTTTGCTGTAGCATGACTTGTTATAAACAATTGAGATTGCTTAATGTTCCTTGGATGAATCATGCGTTGTTTTAGCATATTAAAGCATAGTATAGTGGTATTCTCCTTTGATGCTTTATTTGGGTTGACTTGGCACATGCTCACACCATGTTATGACTATCTCAAGTCACCATAGCCTTTATGATCCTTTAGTTTTCAACTTGTAGTATAACTTTATGCTTTGATCAACGATGTTTTGTCGCTCTGCATGATTATGGCCATTATTGCTCTCTTAGTTTGTCGCTCTCAGTCTTTTGCTAGCCTCTACAACAAAGTATGAGTTCCACTCATGCATCCAACTCCCTAAACCAAGTTATTCAAAAGAGTCCACCATACCTACCTACTATCTTATGCTATTCCAAGTATATTCATGCTTTTGTTTACCTTCCACTTGTTATGAGAAAACTAGTGATTAAAGCTCTCACAAACTTGAAGGCACACTTTACTTTACTTGCCCTTAATAAACTTGAACCATTGTGTCTTCTATGTTGTATATGCTTGCACTTATTTGTTGGGAATTAGCAGAACCATGATTTCATGGGGAACGCTTTCAACATTGCACTTGGTACTTGTACCTAGTTGATATCATGCTCTTTTGTATATGGATGTCATCGGTGTGAAATGAAAGGGGAGCTTGTAAGTCCATGGAGTTATGTATATGTGTTAGAGAAACGCCTGGGCCGCTGGTCTAATTCATGCTGACCTGGTGGAAACCTGCAGCGTAACCATAATGAGCTGTCTATGAAGCTTTCTTCTTATAAAAAAAAGAGTCCTATGTTGAGAAAAAAAGAGAAAAGAAAAAAAAGAGATACTATGAAAAGAAGAAAGAGAGAAAAAAGCACCATATTCCCATGGTAAATAAGAAGAATGCTGAGATGCTCGTTGTCTGCTTGCCTTGTCATTTTGATATGGGATTGCTCCGTATCATCGGGCAAGAGGTACCCCGTTGGCGGTTCTCTATGATACACATGTACTTACGATGACAAGAACTTACCGGTGACTAAACTTGAGTAGCATGAGGAGCGGCCCTCGTATACAAGGGACATGAGATTTCTGACTTATACTTCGTCAAGCATGTACACCATAGTTTGTTCACTTTAACCTTAATCACATCAAGATGCTTATGATAGGGGCAATGAGATCTGAAAGCTATAAGTACTATAATTTTTGGAAGCTCTTTATGAGACTTGAATCCCTACTTCCTTTTACAAAAGGCCTTTCTTCCACCATTATATTGAGTCTCCACCTTCTATCTTTATGCACCTACTTTGAGAGCATAGTAGCCGTTCTTAGTTCTATGTGCATTGTACCAAGACTAGTTCATTGATGCATAACTTGTTATTGCTTGTTTTAAACTATTGTATCTAGTCACTCTTATGAACTTTGAAGGTGTCCTATGCATTTATAGTTTCTACTCTATTGAGGGACAAGCTTAATACTATTATGCTATGTTTTCTTTATATGAAACAAACAAACGTCTTGCATAGCATTGTTATTCATGAATCTTTTGTTTGTGCCTTTTCATGTGGCATCATAAATTCTTTGCTTATTGCTAGAACTTTGTCTTTCATGTTATGATTGAAGTGCTATGATCCCAGCTTTGAATGTTTTGCAAATACTTTGATCAAGTCTTTGATGGTGCATGTCACCTCAAAAATTATTTTTCTTTTTATCACTTACCTACTCGAGGACGAGCAGGAGTTAAGCTTGGGGATGTTGATACATTGCAAATGTATCTATAATTTTTGATGTTCCATGCTTGGTTTTATCCACTTTCTTGTGTTTTGTTCCAACTTTGGAGTACTTCTCATATGATTTCTTGGACTAACCTACTAACAAGAGCCACAGTGCCAGCTGCCTGTTTTCTGCTATTTTTGGTTCCAGGAAAGTCAGAAAATGAATATTCTTGGAATTGGACGGGACAAAAGCCAAAGTGCCTATTTTTCCGGAAGGGATCAAGTGCCAGAATCGAGAGGCGGAGAAGGGCAGGGGCCACCACACCACCTGGCCAGCAGCGCCCGGGCCTGCCAGCGCCAGGGGTGGTGTGGCGCCCTGCACCCCTCGGCCTCTCCTTCCGCATATATATTACCCTCGGGACGAAAACCCTAAGTACCCGATCAAAAATCCACAAAAGAGTCTCAGAGTCATTGCCATCTCCATCCCTAGATCGGGAGGGATCGAAGCTCTTCCGGCACCACGGAGAGGGAATTCACCGAGGCCTTCATCATCACCATGCAAGCCTCCGGTGTGATGCGTGAGTAGTTCATCCTTGGACTACGGATCCATGTAGTAGCTAGATGGCTGGTTTCTCCTCCTTTGTGCTTTCATGTTTAGATCTTGTGAGCTCCGTTCATGATCAAGATCATCTATTTGTAATTCATACATGTTGTGTTTATGGGATCCGATGGATATTGAGATGCTATTTCAGATTGATTATTGATTCTATCATGTCTTTGTTATTTGAGATCTTGCATGCTTTCTGTTGTTAGTAGCTATCTTGGCCAAATAGATGCTAGCAACTCCAAGAGTTAGTATTTATGCTCGATAGTGGGTTCATGCCTCTGGTAATCTGGGGAAGTGACAGAAATCTCTAAGGTACTAGATGTGATATTGCTACTAGGGAGAAAACAACAATCCTTTGTTCATAGAACAATCGTATTGTTTACTTTACACGCAGTTTGTAAAGCAATAATCTGTTGCTTGCAACTTAATACTGGAGGGGGTTCGGATGATAACCTGAAGGTGGATTATTAGTCATAGATGTAGTTGGATGGCGGTCTATGTATTATGTTGTAATTCCCAATCAAGTCTCAAAGGATTCAAGATGATTAGTATATGCATGTATTGCTTTCTCGATGTTTGTCAATTGCCCCGCTGTAATTTGTTCACCCAGCATGTTATCTATCTAAGGAGAGCCACCTCTAGTGAACTATGGACCCCGGTCCTTTTTCTTTACATACAATCTATAAACTGTTTCTGCTTTGTGTTTACTTTCTGCAAACTTTTACTTCTTTCCATTCGATACGTTTAATCCTTTGTTTTTCGCAAAACACGGTGAGATTGACAACCTCATCGCAAGTTGGGGACAAAGTTCGGTGGTTGTGTTGTGCAGGTCTCCACGTTGCTACTAGCACCGGTAGTGCGCCCTGCCAAAGCTCAGCTAGTAACACCTTTGGGGTGTTTCCTTGCTCCTACTGGTTCGATTAAACCTTGGTTTCATAACTGAGGGAAACTTGCTGCTGTGCTCATCATACCTTCCTCTTGGGGTTCCCAACGAGCTCTACATCAACCACGGGCCATCAACACTTTTCTGGGTGCCGTGCATTGAGCCATCAGCAGGTCAGAGTTCTGTAGGAAACCGCGCTCCAGGGCATCGGAACACCTCAAGAACTTGCATGTGGCCCTAGAACATGCATGAAAGTGTGGTGCTATGTTGAAACATATAACATCTAGTCCCCGGGTGCATGCGTCCCACTTCGCAGGCATGCGCTGTAACCTAAAAGTGAAGGTTCCAGACTCGTCTAAGGGGGAAACTCCCTGTTCCGGTGAAACCGGGTAGGATATTTTCACACCTCTTGTGAACCAACATGGTTTTACATCATCTAATGACCTAAACAAACAGAGAGCTACACCGACTACCCGAATCAGAAGAAAGTCTAGGGGGTAGATGATCCGAGGCCTGTAGGTCAGAGTTCAGTGGGAAACCACGCTCCGGGGCATCGAAAGAGTTCAAGAACTTCCATCTGGCCCTAGAACATGCATGAACATGTGGTGCTATGTTGAAACATACAAAACCTAGTCCCCGGATGCATGTGGCCCCCTTCGCAGGCATGTGCTGTAACCTAAAAGCGAAGGTTCCGGACTCGTCTAAGGGGGAACTCCCCGTTCCGGTGAAACCGAGTAGGATATTGTCACACCTCTTGCGACCCAACATGGTTTTACATCATACTATGACGTAACAAACACAAAACAAGAGAGAGCTACACTGTGTTACCCCGATCATAAGAAAGTCTACAGGTAGACGATCTAAGGCCCGCAGGTCAGGGTTCCATAGGAAACTGCGCTCTAGGGCATTGGAACACCTCAAGGACTTGCATGTGGCCCTAGCACATGCATGAAAGTGTGGTGCTATGTTGAAACATACAAAACCTAGTCCCCGGGTGCATGCGTCACCCTTCACAGGCATGCGTTGTAACCTAAAAGCGAAGGTTCTAGACTCGTCTAAGAGGGAAACTCCCTATTCCGGTGAAACCGGGTAGGATATTGTCACACCTCTTAAGACCCAACATGGTTTTACATCATCCTATGACCTAAACAAACAAAAACAAGAGAGAGCTACACCGGGTTATCCCTATCAGAAGGAAATCTAAGGTGATGGATGATCTGAGGCCCGCAGGTCAGGGTTCCACAGGAAACCGCGCTTTGGAGCATCGGAACACCTCAAGAACTTGCATGTGGCCCTAGCACATGCATGAAAGTGTGGTTCTATGTTGAATCATACAAAACCTAGTCCCCAGGTGCATGCGTCTCCCTTCACGGGCATGCATTGTAACCTAAAAGCGAAGGTTCTAGACTCGTCTAAGGAGGAAACTCCTCGTGAAACTGGGTAGGATATTGTCACACCTTTTGTGACCCAACATGGTTTTACATCATCCTATGACCTAAAAAACACAAAACAAGATATATCTACACCGGGCTACCCCTATCAGAAGAAAGTCTAGGGGTAGACGATCTGAGGCCTGCAGGTCAGGGTTCTACGAAAACCGCACTTCGTGGCATCGGAAGAGCTCGGGAACTTGCATATGGCCCTAGAACTTGCATGAAAGTGTGGTGCTATGTTGAAATATGCAAAACCTAGTCCCCAGGTGCATGTGTCCCCCTTCGCAAGCATGCGATGTAACCTAAAAGCGAAGGTTCCGGCCTCGTCTAAGGGGGAAACTCCCTGTTCCGGTGAAACCGGGTAGGATATTGTCACACCTCTTGCGACCCAACATGGTTTTACATCATCCTATGACCTAAAAACAAAAAATAATAGAGAGCTACATCAGGTTATCCCTATCAGAAGAAAATCTAGGGGGTGGACGATCTGAGGCCTGCAGGTCAGGGTTCCGCAAGAAACCGTGCTCCGGGGCATCGAAACACCTCAAGAACTTGCATGTGGCCATAGCACATGCATGAAAGTGTGGTGCTATGTTGAAACATATAAAACCTAGTCCCCGGGTGCATGTGTCTCCCTTCGCAGGCATGCGCGATAACCTAAAAGCGAAGGTTCCAGACTCGTCTAAGGAGGAAACTCCTCGTGAAACCGGGTAGGATATTGTCACACCTTTTGTTACCCAACATAGTTTTACATCATCCTGTGACCTAAACAAACACAAAACAAGAGAGAGCTACACCGGGCTGCCCCTATCAGAAGAAAGTCTAGGGGTAGACGATCTGAGGCCCGCAGGTCAGGGTTCTGCGGGAAACCGTGCTTCGGGGCATCGGGCGGGTGATGACCCACAAGTATAGGGGGTGTATCGTAGTATATTCGAGGGAAGTGAAACCCAATTTATTGATTCGACACAAGGGGAGCCAAAGAATATTTATAAGCCTTAGTTACTGAGTTGTCAATTCAGCTGCACCTGGAAACAATCTTGCTCACAGCAGTTTATCAGTAGCAACAGTTTTGTAGTAGGAATAGCAAAGTAACAGCAGTAGTAAAGCAAAGACAGTAGTAACAAAAGCAGTAATAGTGGGATTCGAGTGCGGTAGGCATAGGGATGGATGGACGGGCGTTGCATGGACAAGACAATCCACATAGCAATCAGAACATAGGGCAATTGCAGATAAATAAGATAAAGCATCCAAGTACTAGACAATCCTAGGCATGTATTCCATATATAGTCATACGTGCTCGCAATGAGAACTTGCATAACATCTTTTGTCCTGCCAGCCCGTTTGCAGCAGGGCCTCTAGGGAACTATTGGCAATTAAGGTGCTCCTTTTAATAGAGCACCGGAGCAAAGCATTAACACTCCGTGAACACATGTGATCCTCACATCAAAGCCTTTCCCTTCCGGTTATCCCGATTTTTGTCACTTCGGGGCCATAGGTTCCGGACAACGACGTGTGTATACAACTTGCAGATAAGACCCAAAACAATACTATCATAAAGAATCAATAATAAGTTCAGATCTAAAATCATGGCACTCGGGCCCTAGTGACAAGCATTAAGCACAACAAGTCGCAACAAAGTCATAAAGCACTAATAGAAGATACTAGGCACCATGCCCTAACAATCTGATGCCATTACATGAACGATCTCATCCAATCCCTACCATCCCCATACCCTACAGCGGGGGATTACTCACTCATAGATGGAGGAAACATGGATGGTCGATGGAGATGATGGTGGAGATTGATGGAGATGGATTCGGGGGCACTTCCCCGTCCCGGCAGGGTGCCGAAATAGAGACTTTCTGTCCCCCGAATCTCTCCTTTGGTGGCGGCGGCGGAGCGGAACTTTTCGCGGAAAAACGTCGAACCCCCCGAAGTTTTTAGGTCAGAAGGCTTCTTATAGGCGAAGAGGGAGACCGAGGGGGTGCCTGGGGCCACCACACCATGCCCTGGCGCGGCCAGGCCTAGCCCGCGCCTAGGGGTGGTGTGGCCAGCCCCTGGCTCTCCTCCGTCTCGTATTCTGGCGCCAATTCCGAGAATATTCATTTTCTGACTTTCCTAGAACCAAAAACAGCAGAAAACAGGCAGCTGGCACTGTGGCTCTTGTTAATAGGTTAGTCCAAGAAATCATATGAAAAGTACTCCAAAGTGTGGACAAAACACAAGAAAGTGGATAAAACCAAGCATGGAGCATCAAAAATTATAGATACATTTCCAATGTATCAACATCCTCAAGCTTAACTCCTTCTCGTCCTCGAGTAGGTAAGTGATAAAAAGAAATAATAATTTTTGAGGTGACATGCACCATCAAAAACTTGATCAAAGTATTTGCAAAACATTCAAAGATGGGATCATAGTACTTCAATCATAACATGAAAGACAAAGTTCTAGCAATAAGACAAAGAAACTATGATGCAACAAGAAAAGGCACAAACAAAAGATTCATGAATAACATGCTTTGCAAGACGTTGTTTGTTTCACATAAAGAAAACATAGCGTAAAAGTATTCATCTTGTCCCTCATAGAGTAGCAAATATAAATGCATAGGACACCTTCAGAGTTCATAAGAGTGACTATATACAATAGTTTAAAACAAGCAATATCAAGGTATGCATCAATCAACAAGTCTTGGGACAATGCACATAGAACTAAGAATGGCCACTATGCTCTCAAAGTAGGTGCATAAAGGTAGAAGGTGGAGACTCAATATAAAAGTGGAATAAAGGCCTTCATAGAAGGAAGTAGGGATTCAAGTCTCATAAAGATCTTCCAAAAATTATGGTACTTATAGCTTTTAGCTCTCATTGCCCCTATCATAAGCATCTTGAAGTGATTAAGGTTAAAGTGAACAAACTATGGTGTACATGCTTGACGAAGTATAAGTCGGAAATCTCATGTCCCTTGTATACGAGGGCCGCTCCTCATGCTACTCAAGTTTAGTCACCGGTAAGTTCTTGTCATCGTAAGTATATGTGTATCATAGAGAACCGCCAACGGGGTACCCCTTGCCCGATGATACGGAACAATCCCCATATCAAAATGACAAGGCAAGAAGACAACAAGCATCTCAGCATTCTTCTTATTTACCATGGGAATATGGTGCTTTTTTCTCTCTTTCCTCTTTTCATAGTATCTCTTTTTTTCCTCTTTTCTCTTTTTTTCTCAATATAGGACTCTTTTTTATAAGAAGAATGCTTCATAGACAGCTCATTATGGTTACGCTGCAGGTTTCCACCATGTCAGCATGGATTAGACCAGCGGCCCAGGCGTTTCTCTAACACATATACATAACTCCATGAACTTACAAGCTCCCCTTTCATTTCACACCGACGACATCCATATACAAAAGAGCATGATATCAACTAGGTACAAGTACCAAGTGCAATGTTGAAAGTGTTCCCCATGAAAGCATGGTTCTGCTAATTCCCAACAAATAAGTGCAAGCATATACAACATAGAAGACATAATGGTTCAAGTTTATTAAGGGCAAGAAAAGTAAAGTGTGCCATCAAGTTCGTGAGAGCTTTAATCACTAGTTTTCTCATAACAAGTTTAATTTGGAAGGTAAACAAAAGCATGAATATACTTGGAATAGCATAAGCTAATAGGTAGGTATGGTGGACTCTTTGGAATAACTTGGTTTAGGGAGTTGGATGCATGAGTGTAACTCATACTTTGTTGTGGAGGCTAGCAAAAGACTGGGAGCGACAAACTAAGAGAGCAATAATGGCCATAATCATGCAGAGCGACAAAACATCATTGATCAAAGCATAAAGTGATACTACAAGTTGAAAACTAAAGGATCATAAAGTCTATGGTGACTTGAGATAGTCATAACATGGTGTGAGCATGTGCCAAGTCAACCCAAATAAAGCATCAAAGGAGAATACCACTATACTATGCTTTAATATGCTAAAACAACGCATGATTCATCCAAGACACATTAAGCAATCTCAATTGTATATAACAAGTCATGCTACAGCAAAGAATACTAAGCATAAAGCCAAAACAATATCAAGCATGACATGACAAAGCATAGGCCACGATCAAAAACAAGCTCTCTCTACCACTTAAGCATGAACTTTCCTACTCTTTTCCAAACCAAACCAAACCAAACTATTTGAACACCAAAGTATGAAAGAGGGGGTCCAACCAATTTATTCAGCAAACTAAGAAAACAAACCATACAAAAAACCAAAACAAAAACAAAAACGAAAACGAAGACGCTCCAAGAACAACACAACTATGCATGAAACAATAAAAATGAAGCGTTTGAAAGAAACCTGGAATTTTTATTGATGAAGAAGGGGATGCCTTGGACATCCCCAAGCTTTGACGCTTGTACTTCTTGGATATTTCTTGGGGTGGCACGCGTGGCATCCCCAAGCTTGAGCTTTAGTCCATCCTTCATCTTATTACTCATTCCTTCCATACACCTAAATTTTTTTCTTTATACAAAACTTCACACAATCTCATTAGCAACATTAGTGCACTTAAGATAAATAAGTCTTAAGGTTCAGTTTTAACACCAAATAAACTTCCATTAGAACACTAGCTACTGTAGCACTTCCCTCAAAAATCTCAGTTCCCCAAAAGAACTCAAAAAGGAACCAACAAGAAGCAAATGCAGAAAATGGCAGAAATCTGTCAAAACAGACCAGCAGGTAAAGACGAATTTTTTCGAAGACATTCTGTTGCTCAAATCAAAAAGTATTGAACTAAAGAAAGTTAGATAACAACCTGGGTCAGAAGAAAAAAAAATTACAGCTCAATCCGACATACAGAGCTCTCTCACGAATTTTTACGGTGAAGCACAAAAATCTGTTTCGGGACATCAACTTTCCCAATCATTACTTCTCTCTCATTAGAGGTTACTCTTGGCACAAAAAGCAAATAAAAAGGATAAGGAGCGGTTATTACTGAAGTAATAACTTCCAAGACTCATCTAAAACTTTTGGGTTATCTCCCAATAAGTACTTATCTTTAACGCCTTTAAGTTAGGCATAAGCAAAAACTAAAATGGGTAGAATAGAAGTAAGCGGAGATAATCATGGTGAAAACATTGTTTTGTTCAATGAAATACTTTTGTTAACAAGGTTGATCAGGTATTGTTACCAAAACAATTTCATATGAGACAAAATTTTGTATTCCACTAATGATTATGTTACCTCAACCTTGATAGCAATGGTCCCAATCTTAATAGTTTCAAATTTTTCTCTTGGTATGGGACAATATATTTCTCCAACTTGAATGCCCTCAACATGTTCAATTGAATTCAAGCCATAAGTCCTTTAAATCTTCTTGGGGAAATAGACAATATGTTCCTTGTCATTAACATTGAAGGTCACCTTCCCTTGATTATAATTAATAACATCTCCTGCAGTATTTAAGAAAAGGTCTCCCAAGAATAATAGACATAATATCATCTTCAGGCATAAAAAGTTTGAGAGGATGCTCTCATAATAAATATGAGTTGAAGTAAAAGAGAGCATCAAGAAGAAAATTCAAAACACATTTAAGTCTAACCCACTTCCTATGCATAGGAATCATGTATGCAAATAAATTCACAAAGAACAAAGTGACAAGCATAGGAAGATAAAACAAGAGTAACTTCAAAACTTTCAGCACATAGAGAGGTGTTTCAATACCATGAAAACTTCTACAACCATATTTTCCTCTCTCATAATAATTTTCAGTAGCCTCATGAATAAACTCAACAATATAACTATCACATAAAGCATGCTCTTCATGATCTACAAGCACTAGAGCTTTATTATAAACATTTTCAAAAGAAACCTCGGGAACATAACATTCATCCTCCTTTAGTAAGCATGGAGGACAATCAAATAATGTAAAGGGATAAAGAGTTACTCTCATTAGAAGGTAGGCATGGGTAGCTAATCCATTCTTCCTCCTTTTGTTCATCACTCTCCTCCTCTTTTTCATCTAATGAGATTTCAGGTTCATCAATTTCTTCTTCCATAGGAGCCTGCAAGGCATTAGTCTCTTCCATTTGTGGAAAGCATCTATTAAAATATTCAAGGATATAGCTATTTTCATCCTTGTAATTATCAAAGCAAAATTTAAGTGTACCATAAACCTCATACTTATAAGGTGAATCATCAATATTTTCAAGCAAACTAGCAAGTTCAAAAGCACCCTTCCAAGCAATAAATTATGCAATTTGTTCTGCATCATAAAAGTCATAAATCCCTTTAGCATAGGAAGATATGGTATCATTATCACTATACTCACATTGAAAAGGGAGGTGTTTATACCTCTTTCTGCAACAAGACTCATCACAGCAATAAGTAACATTATAAGTAGAGCACACATTTCTAGCAATGGTATACAATCTATCAATTTGTTCCCATAAGTGTTTCCCTTTTTGTGACAAGCGGTGTTCCTTATAATAATATTTTTGATCTTCCGTGAACCCACCTTGCCAATAAGCTTCAGTTTCAAAGAAACCAACCATTGACAACAAGCATGACAAAGCAAGACAATAACAAACCAACGAAAATAACAACTAGAGTAGGAACTAACTTTTTTTATATTTTTGATAAAGAAACAAGCTAACAAGCAGAACATAAACTTAGCTTGAACAATAGTGAATCCAAGTGGACTTGATAAATAAAGCTATGCTTCCGGGCAACGGCGCCAGAAAATAGTCTTGATGACCCACAAGTATAGGGGGTGTATCGCAGTATTTTCGAGGGAAGTGAAACCCAATTTATTGATTCGACACAAGGGGAGCCAAAGAATGTTTATAAGCCTTAACAACTGAGTTGTCAATTCAGCTGCACCTAGAAACAATCTTGCTCACAGCAGTTTATCAGTAGCAACAGTTTTGTAGTAGGAATAGCAAAGTAACAGCAGTAGTAAAGCAAAGACAGTATTAACAAAAGCAGTAAACAGTGGGATTCGAGTGCGGTAGGCATAGGGATGGATGGATGGGCGTTGCATGGACAAGACAATCCACATAGCAATCAGAACATAGGGCAATTGCAGATAAATAAGATAAAGCATCCAAGTACTAGACAATCCTAGGCATGTGTTCCATATATAGTCATACGTGCTCGCAATGAGAACTTGCACAACATCTTTTGTCTTTCCAGCCCGTTTGTAGCGAGGCCTCTAGGGAACTACTGGCAATTAAGGTGCTCCTTTTAATAGAGCACTGGAGCAAAGAATTAACACTCCATGAACACATGTGATCCTCACATCAAAGCCTTTCCCTTCCAGTTATCCCGATTTCTGTCACTTCGGGGCCATAGGTTCCGGACAACGACGTGTGTATACAAATTGCAGATAAGACCCAAAACAATACTATCATAAAGAATCAATAATAAGTTCAGATCTGAAATCATGGCACTCGGGCCCTAGTGACAAGCATTAAGCACAACAAGTCGCAACAAAGTCATAAAGCACTAATATAAGATACTAGGCACCATGCCCTAACAATCTGATGCCATTACATGAACAATCTCATCCAATCCCTACCATCCCCATAGCCTACAGTGGGGGATTGCTCACTCATAGATGGAGGAAACATGGATGGTCGATGGAGATGATGGTGGAGATCGATGGAGATGGCTCCGGGCATTTCTTCCCGTCAGGTGCCGAATAGAGACTTTCTGTCTCCGAATCTCCCTTCGTGGCGGCGCAGCGGAACTTTTCGTGGAAAAACGTCGAACCCCCCGAAGTTTTTAAGTCAGAAGGCTTCTTATAGGCGAAGAGGGAGACCGAGGGGGTGCCTAGGGCCACCACACCATGCCCTGGCGCGGCCAGGCCTAGACCGCGCCTAGGGGTGGTGTGGCCAGCCCCTGGCTCTCCTCCGTCTCGTATTCTGGCTCCTGGAGTCTTCTGGAAAAATAGGCACTTTGGCTTTTGTCCCGTCCTATTCCGAGAATATTCATTTTGTGACTTTCCTGGAACCAAAAACAGCAGAAAACAGGCAGCTGACACTGTGGCTCTTGTTAATAGGTTAGTCCATGAAATCATATGAAAAGTACTCCAAAGTATGGACAAAACACAAGAAAGTGGATAAAACCAAGCATGGAGCATCAAAAATTATAGATACATTTCCAATGTATCAGCGGGTATATATAGATGGTGATCGAGAGAAACATTTATTTAATCAGAGCCATCCTAATTAAATCAAATTAATTTAATGAATAAATATAAGTAACATTAATCAAAGAAATACAATTGATAGAATAGAATGGAGAAGAAAAACACACGGCAAAGCATGTGCGCACGGCAAAGGGAGCTTTGTCGTGGGTTCCGTCTACAAGCCGCACGGAAAAGGGAGCTTTGTCGTGGTTGCGTTTATAGGCAACATGGCAAAGTCGCCCTGTTAGCCCCCTCCATCACTGATACGTCCATTTTGCATCACTATTATGTGTCTTAATTCACTATTATTCATTGATATATTTCATATTGAGAGGCGATACTTATGTTATTTCATCTATTTTTGCATGGTTGATGACTTTTGGAGCATGGACCGCTCCAGTCAGGATTCTGATAGAAAAGGTGTTGTTTGGAGGCAAAATTCGCGAAGATCAGAAAATCCGGGAAAATATACGGAAAATCCTATTTTTCCAGAAGACTAAGGATGCCACAAGATGGAGTGGAGATGGGCCACAGGGGGCGCACAACACCCCATGGCACGGGCAGGCCTAGGCCGCGCCAGGAGGTGGTGTGGCCACCCTGGCCCACTCCAGCCTCTCCCCTCTGGCGTATACCATCCTCCCAAAACCCTAAGACTCGGGGGGGAGACCACACAAAGATTCCGCCGCCTCTGCGGGGCAGAAAATACCGAGAGAGAAAGATCTCTCCGGCAGACAAATTTCTGCCGGGGGAATTCCTTCCCGGAGAGGGGAGATCGTCGTCATCAACACCACCATCAAGCTGGACTTCATCGGGATCATCATCATCACCACCATCATCACCATCAGCACCCTCATCACCATCTCCATATTGCTATAACAATTGAGTTGAATCTTGCATTAGTTCATAGGGGAAACTTTCCCGGTGTTGATTACTCCTTGTAGTTGATGCTATTGAGTGAACCGTTGAATTATTGTTTATGTTCAGATTGTTATACATCATTATTCCATCTCTGATCATGATCCATATGATGTCTTGTGAGTAGTTCGTTTTGTTCTTGAGGACATGGGAGAAGTCTTGTTGTTACTAGTGGAGTTGCGTTGAGAAAGATTCAATAGATTGTTATTTAAGTTGTGGTGTACTTCTTCTAGTGGTGTCATGTGAACGTCTACTATATGACACTTCACCTATATGGGCCTAGGGGAATGCATTGTGTATTTGGCTACTAATCGTAGGGGTTGCCGGAGTGACAGAAACTTGAACCCCCGTTAGGAAACCATTGCACAAGGGACGTAAGGGTCTTAGAGTTTAAACTTGTGGTTAGATTTCTACCTTAATTACTTTCTTGTACTTACGGATGTTTGCAAGGGGTATAATCACAAGTATGTATTAGTCTTGGATGGGGCGGTACATTAGCACAGGTTCACCCACACAACACTTAGCAAGCTAAAGAAGATTAATCAACTATATGAAGCGAAAGCACTTGACAGTCTTCCCATGTGTCCTCGAGAACGTTTGGTCATCTTAAGTAATACAACCGGCTTGTCCTTTGCTGCATAAAGGATTGGGCCACTTGCTGCATTTATTCCTACTATCTTTTATTTACTCGTACTTTGTTTACTTGCTTTATCAAAAAACCCTAAAAAGCCGTTTGCTAAGTATTTGCAGAGAATTCCTGATCCATACCACTAGCCAGCACCTTCTTCTCCTTGTTGGGTTCGACACTCTTACTTATCGAAAATACTGCGATACACCCCATATATTTGTGGGTCATCAAGACTATTTTCTGGCGCCTTTGTCGGGGAGTGAAGCGTTATTGGAGAGTGGAACTGGTAAAGGAAACTTCTACTGTGAGTATTGTTTACTTCTGTTAGTTGCTTTATTTTCGTTATGGATAATTCATTGAGTATCTTATTTGGTAATGCTACTACCACTGCTAAGGTAGTAGATAAGCCACCACCTGCTGAGAATGATGTTTTCAAAATACCTACAAGAATTATTGATCGTGTTATGGATAACTATTATGTTGGGGATGGAACTGTCCATCCCGGTGATCATTTACTATTTATACATGAATTATGCGGGTTTTTCAAGTGTGCAGGTATTACTACAGATCAAGTTAAGAAGAAGTTATTCTCATTATCACTGAAAGGAAGAGCTGAGGACTGGTATAAGCTGCTGAAGAATGGTCAAGCTCTGGAATGGGAGGAAATAGTGCCTCTCTTTTATTCAAAGTTTTATCCTCCTAGTGAGATTCATAAAGATCGGAATCAAATATATAACTTTTGTCCTATTGATGGAGAGAGTACAACTCAAGCTTGGGGGAGATTGAAGTTACTAATGCTCAAATGTCCCATTCATGAGATCCCCAAAAATATTATTATCAATAACTTTTATGCAAGACTCCCTCTACATGACAAGGATTTATTGGATGCTTCTTGCGCTGGATCATTCACTCGCATGGAAGAAGAAGCTAAATGGGATCTTCTGGACCGTATTCAAGACAATGCTAAAGCTTGGGAGAATGACAAAGGTAGAAAGTCAGGTATAAATTATGATTATGAATGCATTGAATCTTTTATGGGAACTGATGACTTTCAAAATATTAAAAATGCTTATGGTCTAGATTCTCAAGCTATTGCTTCTTATTTTAAGGCTTTTCCTTCCTATATTGAAGTGCCTAAAAAGAAGTGGAATAAGTATCGTGAACCTTATAAAGATATTGCTAAGAGTGTTCCTTCAAGAAATACTGAAGTTTATACTGCTAATCATGTTTTACCTGAACCTTATATTGAGAAAATCCATTTCCCATGTAAGATAAAGGAACATTCTATGATAGATAGTATGGTTGATGAAAGTATGAATGAAGCTGATGAACCTATAATAGCAAGTGTGAAAGACTTTGTCACTAAATATGGAAAAGAGGGACACACTATCCTTTGTAAGGATACCTCTAATATTGTTTCACATAGTAGTGTTATGAGAGCTAGTATTCCTGTATTTTCTGTTAGAATAAGTGATCATTGCTATGATGGTTCTTGTGATAGATATATCGTTAAGTTTATGCATGATACTAAAAGCTACTATGAGAGAGGGAAAAGTGTTCTTATGCATCTCAATAATATCAAGTTTCCTCGTTTTATGCTGAAAGTTTTTATGTTGCACTTCTTTTGCCTTCTTATGCAAGTTGCCTCTGGTTTCAATAACTTGTTTGTTTATAAAATTCCCTTGCATAGGAAGTGGGTTAGACTTAAATGCGTGTGTGTTTTTGCTTCTTAATGCTCTCTTTCACTTCAATTCATATCCCTATGAGAGCTTCTTCAAAATTATCTTGCCTATCTTAATGGCTATAAAGAAAGAGCTTTTGGGGAGACAACCCAATTTGTTTTTGCTTTCAGTTTGTTTTTGTTTATTTGAGTCTTGGAAGTTATTACTTCGGTAATAACCGCTCCTTATCCGTTTTGTTTGGTTTTTTTGTCGAGATCAACCTCTAATGAGAGAGAGAAGTAATATTTGGGGAAGTTGCTGTCCCGAAACAGATTTTTTGTGCTTCACCGTAAAAATTCGTGAGAGATCTCTGTATGTCGTATTGAGCTGTAATTTTTTGTGCTTCTTCCCCAGGTTGTTATTTAACTTTCGTTAGTTTTGCACTTTTTGATTTGAGCAACAGAAGATTTTCGAAAAAAATTATCATTACCTGCTTGTCTGTTTTGACAGATTCTGCCACTCTTGCATCTGCTTCTTTATTCGATTTCCTTTTTGAATTCTTTTTGGGTTTTAGGAAGGAGTTGTTTCAGTAGCTTTTGGTTTTATGGTTTTCAGTTGAAGTTGGACTCAAAAGGTTTTATCACTTCACTTATACTAATGTTGCTAATGAGAATTGTGTGAAGTTTTGTGTGAAAGAAATTTCCAGGAAGTGGAGACAATGGTGTAATAAGGAAGAGAAGGGTTTTATGACTCAAGTAATAAGTGTATGAAGATGAAGATATTGATGTTATTCAAGTGGTGACTCCGAAAGAATCTACTAGATACCAAATTCAGAGACCTGCAGAGTCTGTTTTCAAATAGGTAACAGTTCTGGTAAGAAAAGTTCCGCGAAAATACTATCCAACTATATTTTTGCAGTTTTCAGTCAATAAGGAAAGTTACGAAGCGAAAAAGGGACGGAACCGGAGCCAGGGTGGCTCACACCACCCTGTGGCGCGGGCCCACCCCTGGCCGCGCCACCAGGTGGTGATTCCACCCCGGACTCCGCCTTCGACTCGTTTTCTCCCAGTACCTTCCTTTTGATATGAAACTTCGTAGTATATAACCCACGGATCTTCTGAGGTTCGTATATCATGTTTTCGTCGTGTTTTTGTTTCGATCTGTTTCTGCCAGGACATACTCTTTGAAAGCTTAGAAGCACAATGGTGTCCACCAAGGATAAAGGGAAGGAGCCTATGGAGAAGGATCTTCAAGACCCCAAGCAGAGGCTGGCACGTTTAGTCTCTTGCCCTGCATCAATGGAAGCCCTACGAGTCACTAAGGAGTTCTGCGATAAGTATCGGGACTTGAAGAGGAAGGTGGACATGCTTCAATGGGAGAATAATAGGCTTCACAAGATGCTGGAAGATTTCCTCACGTCAACTAAGAGCATAATACCACCACCACCGAAGGAGTAATTTGTCATCAGGTTTGGCATCCCCTTGGTTTGTTCTAAGCTTGGGGGAGTGTCGCGGTATCACATCACTATCTTCTATCTTTTTACCTTATTAGTAGAGTCATATCATGAATAGAGGAGTTATTTTGTAGTATGGTTTGCATTATGGAAGTGTCCCCTCTCTCATTAGATATGTATCCCTTAGTGTGAGTTGCCGTTATGGAATATTAATGATAAGTTCTATCATTCACTCTTTTGCATAGCTTATATTAGTTTTCAATTCATGGTTATATGATTGATCTTGTTGTTAGTATTGGTATCACTCTGGGATCATTGAGTTAATTCAGTTGGTTTTGGCAAACCTGGCTCGGTCAGTAGCAACACTATTTTTGAGAGTTGAATGAAAAAGATAGAAGTACTCTAAAGAAAAATAATTTCATCATCTTTCTTTCTTGATTTTCTCATAAGTTTGGTATTCTCTAGTTAAGATCTTTTGTGCTTCCAAGGAAGATTGCATGTTTGTATTTATCACTTGTATGTTTGTTTGTTTCCTTCAACTCTTATACTTGCTTCCTAGCCTTGCTAGCCAAAAACCTGTACTGAGAGGGAATTCTTCTCGTGCATCCACCTCCTTTAAACCAAAACCTTTGCCATTTGTGTCCACCATACCTACCTAGTAGCATTATTACTATTCCAAGTAAATTCTTGTTTTATCTACCTCACAAATTAAACTTGTTATGTGAAAATTAGTGATTAAAGCTCTCACGAACTTGATGGCACACCTTACTTTCTTGCACTTAATAAACTTGAACCATTGTGCTCACCTATGTTGCATATATGCTTGCGCTTTGTAAGTTGTGAATTAGCAGAACCATGTTGTCATGGGGAACGCTTTCAACATTGCACTGGTACTTTGTACCAAGTTGATATCATGTTCTTTTGTCTATGGATGTCGTCGGTGTGAAATGAAAGGGGAGCTTGTAAGTCCATGGAGTTATGCATGTGTGTTAGAGAAATGCCTGGGCCGCTGGTCTAATACATGCTGACATGGTGGAAACCTGCAGCGTAACCATAACGAGTATCTATGAAGCATTCTTCTTATAAAAAAAAGAGAGTCCGATATTGAGAAAAAAGAAAAAGAAAAGAGATATTATGAAAATAGGAAAGAGAGAAAAGGCACCATATTCCCATGGTAAATAAGAAGATTGCTGAGATGCTTGTTGTTTGCTTGCCTTGTCATTTTGATATGGGGATTCTTCCGTATCATCGGGCAAGGGGTACCCCGTTGGCGGTTCTCTATGATACACATATGCTTACGATGACAAGAACTTACGGGTGACTAAACTTGAGTAGCATGAGGAGCGGCCCTCGTATTCAAGGGACATGAGATTCTCAACTTACAACTTGTCAATGCATATCCTCATTTTTTATCACTTTAACCTTAATCACCTAAAGATGCCTATGATAGGGGAAATGAGAGCTGAAAGCTAGTAAGTATCATAATTTTTGGGAGCTCTTTATGAGACTTGCAATCCCTGCTTCCCTCTTTGAAGGGCCTTTCTTTCACTTTGTAGTTGAGTCAGTAAACCTATTCCCTTCTATCTCAGCAAGTATTTTGAGTTGTTGTGTTTCATTCATTCATATGATGATTTATTCATTCATGTTTCTTATGTTCCTTGTTTTGCACATTGCTCTTATCCTGATGTTTACTACTTTGAAAGCTTTCATTGAAAAACTAGTTGTTTGTGAACTCCAGCAAGTTATCAACTATTCTTTGACCAAGAGCTAAGTTTGCCATTACCAATTATGATTCACTTTATGTATCGTTATTGTGTTTCCTTTACTCATTACAAGTTGAGTTATATAATAGTGAGTTGTCTTCTATTATGATCTATGTATTTGATGAATGTGATGCTTCTTGTTCGTATTCTTTTATTGACTCATCACTCCATAAACCTGAGGCCATGCTTATTGAGCTCAGTTTCGCTTGGGGACAAGCGAAGTCTAAGCTTGGGGGTAGTTGATACGTCCATTTTGCATCACTATTCTATGTCTTAATTCACTATTATTCATTGATATATTTCATATTGAGAGGTGATACTTATGTTATTTCATCTGTTTTTGCATGGTTGATGACTTTTGGAGCATGGACCATGCGCGGGATTCTGATGGAAAAGGTGCTGTTTGGAGGCAAAATTCGTGAAGATCAGAAAATCCGGGAAAATATACGGAAAATCCTATTTTTCCAGAAGACTAAGGATGCCAGAAGATAGAGTGGAGATGGGCCACAGGGGGCCCACACCACCCCATGGCACGGGCAGGCCTAGGCCGCGCTAGGAGGTGGTGTGGCCACCCTGGCCCACTCCAGCCTCTCCCCTCTGGCGTATATCATCCTCCTGAAACCCTAAGACTCGGGGGGCGACCATAGAAAGATTCCGCGGCCTCTGCGGGGCGGAAAACACCGAGAGAGAAAGATCTCTCCGGCAGACAGATTTCTGCCGGGGGAATTCCTTCCCGGAGAGGGGAGATCGTCGCCATCAACACCACCATCAAGCTAGACTTCATCGGGATCATCATCATCATCACCACCATCATCACCATCAGCACCCTCATCACCATCTCCATATTGCTGTAACAATTGAGTTGAATCTTGCATTAGTTCATAGGGGAAACTTTCCCGGTGTTGATTACTCCTTGTAGTTGATGCTATTGAGTGAACCGTTGAATTATTGTTTATGTTCAGATTGTTATACATCATTATTCCATCTCTGATCATGATCCATATGATGTCTTGTGAGTAGTTCATTTTGTTCTTGAGGACATGGGAGAAGTCTTGTTGTTAGTAGTGGAGTTGCGTTGAGAAAGATTCAATAGATTGTTATTCAAGTTGTGGTGTACTTCTTCTAGTGGTGTCATGTGAACGTCGACTACATGACACTTCGCCTATATGGGCCTAGGGGAATACATTGTGTATTTGGCTACTAATCGTAGGGGTTGCCAGAGTGACAGAAACCTGAACCCCCGTTGGGAAACCATTGCACAAGGGATGTAAGGGTCTTAGAGTTTAAAGTTGTGGTTAGGTTTCTACCTTAATTACTTTCTTGTACTTACGAATGTTTGCAAGGGGTATAATCACAAGTATGTATTAGTCTTGGATGGGGCGTTACATTAGCACAGGTTCACCCACACAACACTTAGCAAGCTAAAGAAGATTAATCAACTATATGAAGCGAAAGCACCTGACAGTCTTCCCATGTGTCCTCGAGAACGTTTGGTCATCTTAAGTAATACAACCGGCTTGTCCTTTGCTGCATAAAGGATTGGGCCACTTGCTGCATTTATTTCCACTGTCTTTTATTTACTCGTAGTTTGTTTACTTGTTTTATCAAAAAACCCTAAAAATCCGTTTGCTAAGTATTTGTAGAGAATTCCTGATTCATACCACTAGCCAGCATCTTCTGCTCCTCGTTGGGTTTGACACTCTTACTTATCGAAAATACTGCGATACACCCCCTATACTTGTGGGTCATCAGTCGCCCGCTCCGTCAGCAGCTGATGGTGGGTCCTTCTGCAGGGAAATATTCCCACGGAGGAGCCGAATATACGGCGCTGCCATGACGCATGTTGTTGCCATGCGTTGTGGTTAGTCTTTGCCGTGACATTGTTCGTTGCCGTGTGTTGTTTTTGGTCTTTGCCATGTGCCCTTTCGTTGTTGTGCGTTTTTGTTCGGTGTGCCGTGTTACGGTTGTTTGCCGTGCGTCGTGCTCAGCTGCTCACGACAAAGCTTTCTTTGGTAGGCCGTACGGCAGCGACGTTTTTCCCTGTAGTGAAAGGTCCCGTTTGGTCGGGGACTAAAACTGGCCGTGCCCGTATGACGTCCTAACCGTTGGATCCGAAACTAATGCACACATTAGTTCCGGATCTAAACACGGCCGACACTAAAGCTCCGGACGATAAGGCCCATTTTCTTGAAGTGTAATTTTTCTTTAGTCAAAACCAGGCTTGACGAAGATCAATAAAGCCAATAATTTTTCCCTGTAGTGAAAGGTCTCATTTAGGCGGAGACTAAAACTGGTCATGCCTGTACGGCGTCCTAACCGGTGAAACCGGTACTAATGCACACATTAGTTCCGGATCTAAACACGTCTGACACTAAATCTCCGGACGATGAGGCCCATTTTCTAGAAGTGTATTTTTTCTTTAGTCAGAACCAGGCTTGATGAAGATCAACAAAGCCAATAATTTTTCCGGCCACCCTTGCAGAATGTACAGTCACCCAGGGGTATCTGGTACTACTATCTAGGATATGATCTCGAGGACAGTCGGCAACGTTGTACACTACGTGTGTGTACGAAAGTCACTGTTCAGAGTTTAACCCTCTGTTTCCCAAGATCTATAGCGCGCAGGCGACTCCTGTGCAGAGATGGACTGTTTCGGCGAAGCGATCACTAGGGTTAAACAGCTGCCGGTTGGGATATATATAAATAAATGTACTAGTACTACTGGTACGGTTCGTGCAGCATGCAGGTCCGTCGTTCGATATGGTATGCAAATTTAAGCAGCACGACGCGACGCGTGAGCTGCTAAAAATGTCGGCGGTACGTCGCCATCAGCAGTGAACTTATGGCTACCTGCTCCTGAATGCATGAGCCATGGCAGAAGCAGTAGATCAACCTGTTCCTCAATCATCCATCATTATTCATGGCATTGGCAGGCCCGCGCCAGGGGAAATCGTGTGCACCTGCTCACGTGCTTCCTACATATATTCACATGCTCACTAATATAAACCGGAGAACACCACACGACCGATACATGCATGATTGGCGTACAGCACCATAACAGGCGGATCGACCGTTAGGCATGTAGTGATTTCAACTTCTATAATTAAAAATCATAATGTATGTATGAATGCTACGTCAGCCAGCAACCATTAGTGAAAGATATAGCTTAACGGGGTGTCCTGTAAAGTATTAAGTGGTATCTCACCAAAGAGCCACTTCTAGTTCATGTTCAAAATTTGAACTAGAATTTAATTAACAATTAAACTAGAAGTGGGACTTTGATGGCTAATGGTGATATATTTAAAGAACAGGAAAAAAACTATAGACAGAGTTGCAAAACCCTGCTTAAGATGTTATCGGCTCGTCCCACAGACGCAGCTCCCTCCGCGGCGCAGGACCTTCACTATCATTGTGCTAAGCACACAAACTACCTCTCTTCCGCACTCCAAACCGGTTGCCTTCCTTGCCTATACTCTCGCTCAAGTAGGAGAAGGCTAGACCTAAGGTATAATTTTGTGGCCTTTGTTTCGCACTGCCCCTCCAGTGGAGATTAGAGTTCTTCTCGAAGAACTTGAAATTCCATATACAACTTGGATCTTCGCATCCTCTTCAATTTCATATGCCCTTGTTATTACTTTGCTCGTTGTGCTATTCTCTAGCATGTTTATTTGTCACTAGTAGGAAAAAGCTTATTAGTGATGTTTGAAAAATGAGGTTGATGGCATTCAACTCGCACGCCACCAATATCGTGCCACTGGTACAGATTACTGGTGGCGTGTGGGCGAACGCCAGTAGTAACATGAACACCAGTCGCGTGTGGTTGGAGCGCCATGAATAAAATTTACATCTATGGTGTTCGAGTGGTTACCACATGCCATGTATGTTTTTTCAAAAATTAAAAAAACCACTGCTCTATTATTGAATTTAACAACAATTATATATCAAAAAACTACATATTCATATACAATAATAGTAAAATGGGAATAGTAGCATATTGTTGATATTCGATTAGATAGCGTAATAAACTTTGACTAGATAGCATATCTCTAGGGTCAAGCTACACTAAGTTCCGCTGCCTTCATTTGTGACAAGAACAGTGAAGACTTGGCTGCTCTCTAAGACCATGTCTGCCATACCTGCGGCATCCTTATTTTCGCCTACGTTGATCTTCTCCAAAGCTTCATGTATATATGCACATGGTATGTACTATGCAAAATATAATACTAATAGTTAGAAAACAAAACTAATTGAGCGCGACAATAAGTGAGCAACAACATGTTCGATTAGAACATGCCATCCTAGCTAGAAAGTTATCAGGAAGAACAAGGTAGCCGGTTCAGGATCTCCCCCTTAACATCGTAAAACCAGGATGATTAACCACTTGAATGCATCCATGGATCCTCCTGCCGCCACACTTAGCACACACGATCCATTTGCAGGTTCTGCCCCAGTTCGTAGAGAAGAAGATAGATGGGGAAGGCGCCCATTGTATTGAGTGAGTATTTCTTATTTGTTTTTTTTTTTGAAGGAAAAGAGAATCACGAGGAATTGATCTGTCCTGGACCGCGCGATGGAGAATTAAGGGAAGGGCCGCACGGATGGTCGCATAAGCAGGTCGTAGGCAAGTCACGTTCATAGGGAAGAGCTCCGCTTACAATCCAACACAAATGAGAAGCGCGTTACGTTGTGTTGGATTGAAGGCGAAGATCTTACCTAGGCTTGTTATGTTATTATTGCTATTTGATGCATCTATTCTGTTCATGCAAACCACGTGTGCCATGTTAATCCTATGTTTTAATGTGTTATCTCATCCGCAACAACAAAGAGAATACGAGAAATGACCAGTTTAATAATATCACCGACAAAATAACACGCATCATACCGATTTGATAGCTTAGGTAACTCTAAGGAAAAGTTATACTACACGATTTAGTACTTGACTGGTCAGAACTTAGAGCATCTCATTCGGGTTCCACTCGATTTGATAGCCTAGGTAAGCAACCTCTTTTCTAGTGCCATTAAAGGTGGGTAGTGGGAAAAAAAAATTAGATCCTTTTATCCTCCCACCAAAATGCATATTAAGCACTTGTACCATCGTACCGGTCGGATAAAAAAGATTTGTAAGCTTCCTCCCCCAATTCCGGCGCGAAGGCCGCTGCTGCCAGGACGCGCAGATCGAGGGCACGGCACGAGCCAGACTCCTATCTGTTCTCGCCGACGCATCTGACGACTGGCGCTTTCCGGCTAGGCCGCGGGGCTTGAGCTCAGAGGCGGAGGCGGTGGGTTGCCGGGATGCACAGATGGAGGGGACATCGCGAGCCAGGATGCGCTCTTCTTCTCCCAACGAATCTGGCGATTGGTGCTTTCCGGATTGGCCGCGGGGCTTCAGCTGCGTATGCGGCGGAGACCGGGCAGAGGACGGGACGGGCGAAGGCGCGAAGCATCGCGATGGTTAGCAGCATCTACAGGAGGCGGAGACGGGGCTGTCTGCGAGACGGAGAGGAATGGCCGTCGGCGGAGGAGCTCGAGGGAGGCGCGGCCTCATGTTCTTCATGCGCGTGCTCAACAGAGAGTGAGAGGGCGGCGGATCAGGGGGGTCGGTAGAGAGTTCGTTCGATGTTGGGAGAAAACCAGCCCATCCGCCTGTAAGCTTATCCTTACTCTACAGTATTCCTCCTCGATCAACTTTAAATCTCAGTGATTAATCCCGAGGTATTGTTGTTATGGAAGAGATGGTAAGATGCACGACAGCAGGAAGGTAGCTAACGCTTGGCCACAAAAGCAGTTTCAGGGCTCAAAGAGAACACAACGAGCACTATGACGAAGATGCAAATCCAAGAAATCACGCTACAAAATTTTAATAGGTTCAGTGCGAGAGAGCATTTGTGGCTCCTGAGCTCACTATTTAAAAATTCGAAATTTGTTCTTTTTTGTTTCAAAAAAAACTAAAATTTATTTTAAAAATACATATTTGTGGGCTGAATGACCGTGGCAAGTTTCGGTAAAAAAATGTTTTGTTTTGGGCTATAGAAACTAAAATATTCCCAGCTGTATATAGTATAAAGAAGCACATATTTGTCTTTTCTATTTCGCAAAATAAAAAGTATTTTTGTTAGATTTTTTTGCGTACCTTCTGAATGTATAAATGTTTGTGCATGATTTGTTTCAGATTGTTTTGAGTGCTAAAAATATCTTTTTCATTTTTGTCAAAAAAACGAGCTCCAGTGAGCTCGGGAGCCATGGAAAGTTTTCGGTTCAGTGCCGACTATAATCTTGAAATAACACTAGCCTGATATGCTGGACAAAACATTTATTCAGAGTGCAAATATGCTAAAATGTGACATGAATTTGCGATCAAAAGCAAAACAGTTTCCATTACAGTTAGTTTCAGAACAAGTCAGACCGACTACATAGCAACATGTATGCAAGCATTGTGCATGAACCCAAAGCTGGGGGACAAGATCACGGCACTTCAACAACTGGTTTTTCCTTACGGCAAAGAAAGTGAACCACACATGCTATGGTTGTGTGAGGAACTAGGCCCCCATGCTTGCTTGCAGATGGTGTGTGACAAACATGGAACAACGAGAAAATGAGAGATCCAGAGTGGAGAGATCTGATTGAGTGTACCGTTGTGCTTATGTTGTTTTTACTATCTCGTGGACACGCGAATGAGTTGGAGTTCATTGTTGTAAAGTTCAAGTTTAGAAGTTCATAACTATTTTATTTATGTGGATTTGTGGATGTATAGTAATATTCTAGAGAGTCCAGTGAAATGCAAAGAGAAATATAGATTGAAAGTTAGGAGAGGCTCCCCAAGCGAAGATTACAAACGCAAAGGGTGATTCGTACTCTCGGCTCCCAGCGATATCGAACAGGCTGTTCGGTTTATTTTTCCTGTAATACTAGTGTTGGTACTCTTGCCGATGTTGGTTGATTACTTTAATGGTTACGTTGCGTGCACGCGACCTTGGCACTGCGACTCAAATTAAAATTATGGGAGAACCTACAGATATGTTGATGTTTCTTCGGCTACCTTCAAGAAAGTACAAAATCGTGTCATGGATAAAGAAGAATTTGAAGAGCTCGAAGATTTGCTTATTTTTTTTTAGACTTTGTTTTGTAAACGCTGAAGTCGGCTTGTGTATCTCTACCATGTACTCCCTCCGTCCCAGAATAACTGACGTGGGGTATGTACAAATTACAAATTGCAAATAAGCCCACGTAAATCCAAATCATCACAAATTTAGCTGGAATAAAAATCCAAAATTTCGGCCGTGACGCCGGCCGTGATCCCCGCCCGCCCGCCCGCCCGCCCGCAATCAGCGTGGTCAGCGCGCGATCCCTATTCGCCCGCCCGGGATCTGGGATCAGCGCGAGCAACATCTGCCTGCGATCAGCGCCTGCCCGTGATCAGCTCCGCCCGAGATCCACCTGGGCAGCCGCGATCAGCTCCTTCAAGCCGGCGCCCGTGCACCACCGCCGTTCGCAACGATGCACAGGAGCTCGACGGAGGCGACGCGCTCGAGCGTGACGGAGGCCTCCGACGGTTCCCTCGCCACCATCGCTCCGCAGCTCTGTCGAGGAAGTCGTCTTCTTCCTGCTCCGTCTCAGCGAACAACGCAACCACGAGCAGTAGCTCCGCCTGCGATCCTGCCAGACAGCTGCGATCAGCTCCTGCTCGCTGGTGCCCTGCACCGCCGCCGTCCACAATGACGCACCGTCGCCGCCGTCGCTCCACAGCTCTGCCGAGGAAGTCGTCTTCTTCCTGCCCTACACCGCCGCCGTCCACAATGACGCACCAGAGCTCCACGGAGGGGACAAGCACGTGCAGGACCTCGAGCTCAACCACGAGCAGGAGCTCTACCACGCGCATGAGCTCGACGGAGGCGACGCACCGCCGCTCGGCCGATGCGCTTGTGCTCGATGGAGGTGACACTCGACGAAGGCCACACGCAGGAGCACCTTCCCTCGCCGTCGCCTCTCCACCGCCGCCTGCGCCGCTCCACCGAGGAAGGAGGTCGTCCACAAGAATGCCTATGTCGCTGTTAGTTCCTGAATCAATCTGTAAAAATTGAATCAAACTTCAATTTGAATCACGGTTATTGTTACCGTTCAATTTGAATCACTGTCACTGTTCAATTTGGTTCAGTTTGAATGGAAACAACTAAATCAATTTGGTCAACTGAGACAACTAACAATCTCAAACTATACAAGTCTAAAGCAGCACATAAGAGCAGCGCAGAAGAGCATATCCAACTCAGGGAATTCGGTGATGTTGCACTGGCCCTGAGTCACCCAAATGGCTGCAAGAAGGCATTCCTTTTTTCTTTTGTCAACATGTATCATCATTTCACTGAGCTAGAAAGGTCGCAGAAGATTTACCTTCTTAGTCTTCATCCCCAGCTCTCCCTGTTTAGGTGTCTGCAGCTTGAGCGAACCGAGTTCTGTGCGCCTGCTTTTGCCACCTACCGCTCATCCTCCTTTGGCTCCAGATCTTCCACCTTCATTGATCATCTAGCAGTGCAACAACGCTGGCATTGACACAAATAAGCCTCATTAGAATCTCAATAACAGACAGAAAGGGAAGGCATAGATTCATATTCAGAATGTGCACGCATTTTAGTAAAAAAAACACTAGCAATCGTTGTGATTTTCCAATTACCATTGTTAACTTAGTTTGAATGGACACAACAATAAAAAAAGCAGAGATGCAGAATTTAAATTGTTCATCTTTCTTGATCGATTCTTCAGGTTGAATCACTGTTAATGTAGCTTTGAATCAATATGGCTCATTCAGATTGAGGCAATGATACTTGTAACTGTAGACGAAATTATGGTTTCTAAAATTTATTCTGGATATTTGCATCACATGCCTAATTTAGATACTGGTACAGGACACCAGATTTAGCATAACTTGACTACGGTAACTCATGAAACAAAGACCATGTAGTTAAACTAATTACCTGCAGCCAGCAGCTATCTTCTTGTACCAGTGGTGAAGCCAGCAGCTATCTTCTTGTACAGAGGTACATGGTTTTCGCCAACATAGAAGGACCTGACCTGAAGGTCGTCAGGCACAATAGAGACCAATGCAGAGGCCGCCTAGATGCACTAGCGATGGAGGCCCCTTTCCAGAGCGCGGCCGCTCCCTCCTCCCTGGCGATAGTGGTGGTGGTGCCAATCAGGCGGCAGGCCCCAATAGTTGGGCGCGGCGAGATCCCCGGCTCCCTGGCGATACTTGTGGCCGACAACCCCTCCACCGGTGGGCCTTGCTGCTGATGGTGCTTCCGGAGACCGAGAACATCGGCGCCACCATGGATGCCCCAGGGCCCAAGCTCCACGCCTCCATGGATGCCCCAGGATTCCAAAATGAAACCTTTTTTTTGCGGGGACCCAAAATGGTACCTTGCCAGATCTTGGGCTAGGGTTTGTGGTGGGGGCTGCGAATCCACAGTCCCACGTCGTGGAATCGAAATAGGGAAAGGAGGGTGTAACGTCACAGATCGGGAGTTGGCCGGACCTGCCGTCGACGGAGGGGATTGGGGCGACGGGAATGGCGGAGGATGGGACCGGGAGTCGCAGGGGACAGAGGTAGGGGATGGGGGCGACGAGAAAGTGGCGTGCGGGTTGTGTCGGGAATACATGAAGGGCTTTTTTGCAAAATTACCTCCACGTCAGTTATTTCAGGACGGAGCGAGTACTATTTGTTGGTATAAATATATATGGTATTGATTGTAAAAAAAAAATAGCGCCCCTGGAAAAAACAGAGTAACGGAAGAGCATACTCGCTGTGTGCATAGCACAACATGAGTAATGTTCCCGTAATGGGTGTAATGTAACAGAGCAATAAATTTGTCAAATCTTTGCACCACCGACCAACAGGGCTCGTCCGTAGCAACGGACACGTATTTGTGCTAGTCCTTGATAAATTAGCGACAACCACTTATTCATTAATAAAGGATGACAATGATGCAACAGAGATGACACCATCAAACATATATCATTAGTAGAAAACTGGCATTTGGTTTGAGGGTATTAGTCCTGGTTTTACTACAAACCGGGACTAATCTCCCGGTCTCAATGGCTAGAACTGGTCGTAGGAGGTAGCGGACACTAGTCCCGGTTCGAACGGGTCCTTTAGTCCCGGTTCGTGGACTAAAGGGTTTCAGGCAGGCTAGGGCCGGCGCCAGACATTTTAGTCCTGATTTTTGGGCCAGCGACAGACCCTTTAGTCCCGGTTTATTACACGAACCGAGACTAAAGATTGACCTTTAGTCTCGGTTCTTGACACCAGCTGGGACTATATCATCTTCCTTCCTGCCCGAGCCATACTCCATTTCAAGCTGGTGGCTCCTCTCTCTTCTTCCTTCAAGCTCGAGTTCATACCCATTTTTTCTCAAGATTTGTCAAGACTTTGCGGCGCCCCATCTATCCAAAGGTTCTAAAATGTTAGCAACTTCATCCTTTCAACTCTCATTGCTAGATTAGCTCATTTCATGCTCTAGAAGTAGAGAGATTTGTGGGTTTAGTTTGGAAGTAATTTTTGCAATAATAACATGACATGAACTTGTATTAAATTGGATTCTATCTATCTTGTATTAATGTAATGAACTTCAAGCTAAATATCATTTCAATATGTGAAATCTATCTATATCTTGTTTTGGCACATAGTCTCGGAACTCATTTGATTCATAGAAGCACACAGATACATGAGTCCATCCTACCTAGCTACTACAAACTACTACATCATAGAGAAACATTGGTTCATCCTACTACAACTGTACTATACAACATAGAGTGAGATACATGGGTTCATCCTATACCACAACTGTTAGTGCACACACTCACAGATGCATCATGCCACCATCCAACAATAAAAGCCCTTCTTCTTCTACCTGCCTTTAGCAAACTGACAAAAATTGTAACAAAAATAGGGTTAATTCACAAAATCTTCAAAAGAGGACACATCACCGTACATCTTCGAGAAGCTCCTCTATGGCGAGCTCCTCGAAGATATCCGAGGACAGGATCCTAAGACATCTTCGAGAAGCTCCGCCGTAGTGGTATCCCTCTCGCACCATCTTACAGTTTATAACTTCTATATCTATAGATTAATCCACCGGGTAGCTCACAAATTTCACATATTATGAAGTGCCTCTATGGCGAGCTCCTCGAAGATGTCTGCGGATGGGATCCTAAGACATCTTCGAGAAGCTCCGCCGTAGTGGTGTCCCTGCTCTCGCACACCATCTTATAGTTTATATCTTCACAAGGATGCATCTTGCCTATTTATAGATTAAGCAGCACAACATAGTGTCGACACTCATGACATAATATCGACACTCACGAAATAATGTCGGCACTCACTGGCATAGTGCTGCCCACTCACGACATAGTGTCGACACTCACCCATGGTGTAGTGTAGTCGCCAGACCCACGTTTAGTCCCGGTTGGTGCCTCCAACCGGGGATAAAGGTTCATCATATCTCCAGTCCCGGTTGTGTGCTTTAATTTTGTTTTTAGACCAGTACTATTTTTACCATCATGATTCCATTTGATTTACTTAACTATATAATGCAGATGAGCCGGCAATGGTGTTGGAGATATGCCCAAGAGGCAATAATAAAAGTGGTTATTATTATATCTTTATGTTTATGATGAATGTTTGCATCCCATGCTATAATTGTATTATAAGGAAACACTAATACATGTGTGTTTTGTAAACATAAAAGAGTCCCTAGTAAGCCTCTTGTTGAACTAGCTTGTTGGTTAATTGATGATCATGGTTTCCTGATCATGGACATTGGATGTCATTAATAACAAGGTTATATCATTAGGAGAATGATGCGATGGACACACACACCCATAGTAAGCGTAGCATAAGATCAAGTCATTAAGTTCGTATTGCTACAAGCTTTCAAACGCATAGTAACTTAATCCTTCGACCATGAGGTTATGTTAATCACCTTCACCGGATGGGTGCTTTGATGACATCAAACACCGCTTCGTAATTGGGTGGTTATAAAGGTGTCATTGGGTATTCTGAAAGTATGTGTTGAAGCACATGGACCAAGATTGGGATTTGTCCATCCATATGACGGATAGATATGCTCTGGGCCCTCTCGGTGGAATGTCATCTAGTTAGCTTGCAAGCATGTGACTAGGTCACAGGGGATGACATAACATGGAACGAGTAAAGAGTACTTATCAGTAACGAGGTGGAACTAGGTATGGAGATCTGATCAAACCTCGGATAAGTAGAGTATCATGTGACAAAGGGAATTGGTTTCGTATGTTAATGGTTCTATCGATCACGAAGTCATCGTTGAGTATGTGGGAGCCTTTATGGATCTCCAGATCCTGCTGATGGTTATTGATCGGAGAGGTGTCTCCATCATGTCTACATATTCATGAACCGTAGGGTGACACACTTAAGGTTCGAAGTTGTTTTAAGTAGATATTGAATGTGCGTTGGAGACCGGACGTTGTTCGGAGTCTCGGATTGGATCCGGGACATCACGAGGAGATCCGGAATTGTCCGGGGAATAAGATTCATATAATGTTGGATCATTTTCTAAGTTAGGAAATGTTCCAGAGTGTTTGTATGGGGATTCTAGAAGGTTTCGAAATGTTCCGGAATGTTCTAGAAGATATTTTGGAGTTTATTTGAAAACCAAGATAAGATAAGGCAAAACTTAAAGGATAAGTAAAGGAAACGTGGGGGGGGGGGAAGGACTCTCCCCCCAAGCTCCTTGGTGCTCCGGCCCTAAGGGGTGGGCCTAGGGGTGGGAACCCTAGGCCGCACCCCTCCCTCTATATATAGAGGGTGGGCGCCACCCCTTTGCCCCTGCTACTCCAAATCCTAGCCTCTCTCCTCCTCCTTCCATCTTCTCCGGCTTAGGCGAAGCCTCGAATTCTCTACTCCACCACCACCACCACGCCCGTGCTGCTGGGATTCCGTGGAGATCTACTACCTCCACTGCTTTTGGAGCAGGAGAGGAAGGTGCGCTTGACTCATACGTGTGACCGTGCATGAGCCCTAGGAATCTGCCGTGGAAGGATCGTCTACTCGATCTTGAGATCGGCAAGTGATCGACTACATCAACCACGAGACCCAATCTCGAACAAGGCTTTGGAAACTACAAGGGTTAGTACAGATCTATCTCGTTGCACATGTCTAATAGATTAGATCTTGGCTTTTATCTAGATTAGATCTGGGTTTTGTTCGTTATTGCGGTAGAAATTTTTTGTTTTCCATGCTACGAACCCTTCAGTGGTATCAGAGCCTTGTCTATGCGTAGATATGTTGCACGAGTAGAACACAATGGTTTTGTGGGCGTTGGTGCTTGTCTTAATCTTTTGCTTTGTGTACTTTGCATCTTGCGGTATGGTGGGATGAAGCGGCTCGGGCTAACCTTACATGTCATCACACATGAGACTTGCTCCACGCTTGACGTGTAACTTGCTTTGCACAAGTGGCTTTGCGGGTGTTTGTCTCTCCCACCATAGTATAGATCAAATCTACACTTTGCACTCGATAGCACTTGTATCAACATTGTGGTTCAGTTTCGTAGGTAAGATCCGTTCTTATTCGAAAGCCCCAAACCACGTAAAACATGCAAAGAAAATTAGGGGCGTCTAACTTGTTTTTGCAGGGGTTTTGTGATGTGATATGGCCATCATGTGATTGTGATTATATTTGATGTATGCAATGATCCTTGTTGTAATATGGCAACCAGCAGGAGCCTAATGGTTGTCTTTAATTCTGTTAAGACCTGGGTGTCTATTCATCTTGTAATAGCTTTATTCCAAGTAGTTGTAATAGTTGCTAGTGATGATGGACAACCATGAAGCGGCATCGACCTTGGCCTTAATCTTTGGTGATGATGGAGATCATGTCCGTGCTTTGGAGATGGAGATCAAAGGCATAAGAAGAAAGGGCCATATCATATCACACTAATTATGAATTGCCTGTGATGTTAATCCTTTATGCATCTTGTATTGCTTAGATCGTGACGGTAGCATTATAAGATGATCCCTGTCACTAAATATCAAGTAATAAAGTGTTCATCCTTAGTTGGCACCGTTGCTAAGAATCGTCGTTTTGAAGCATCTCGTGATGATCGGATGTGATAGATTCTACGTGTGCATACAATGGGTGCAAGCCAGATTTGCACATGCGGGAACTAAGGTTAATCTTGACGAGCCTAGCATGTACAGACATGGTCTCAGAACACCGAATACCGAAAGGTAGAGCATGAGTCATATAATTGATATGATGAACATGAAGATTGTTCACCGATGAAACTACATCTTCTCTCGTGAAGATCGGACTTGGTGTAGTGGACTTGGTTCGTGTAATCACTAAGACAATGTGAGGGATGTTGTTTTGAGTGGGAGTTCACCTAGTTAATTTAAGAATTAAAATTGAACTCAATTTATCATAAACTTAGTCTAAACTACTTGCAAATTTGTTGTAGATTATGGCGAACCTCTCCATCAATTTCAATGCGTTCCTAGAGAAAGAAAAGCTTAAAAACAATGGAAGCAACTTCACGGACTGGCTCCGTGGACTGAAGATTGTCCTCAGGGCTGGTCAGTTGACCTATGTGCTCGAAGCACCGCTAGGTGACCCACTTGCAGAAGATGCCACCGATGACGTAAAGAATGTTTATGCCACTCAGAAAAATCATTACTCCATAGTTTAGTGTGCCATCCTGTATGGTTTAGAAACGGAGCTTCAGAAGCGCTTTGAGCACCACGACCCGTTCGAGATCATTAAGGAGCTCAAGCTCATTTTTGAGACTCACGCGGCCATGGAGAGCTATGAGGCCTCCGAAAAGTTCTTTAACTGTAAGATGGAAGATGGTAGCTCGTTAGCGAGCACGTGCTCACCATGTGCAGGCACGCAAACAAGCTCCAAGAGTTGGGGATAACAATTCCTAATGAGTTAGGGATTCATCGTGTCCTCAATCAACGCCACCAAGTTATAAGAACTTTGTGATGAACTACAATATACCTTTGCATGAACAAGGCGTTTGAACTATCGTCCATGTTGAAAACTGCTGAAGTGGAGATCAAGAAGGAGCACCAAGTGTTGATGGTCAATAAGACCACCAATTTCAAGAAACAGGGCAAGCCTAAGAACAAGGGCAACTTCAAGAAGGACGGCAAGAAAGCTGCCGCACCTGCTAAGAAGCCCAAGGCTGGTCCTAAGCCTGAAACTGAATGCTTCTACTGCAAAGGTGCTGGTCACTAGAAGCGTAACTGCCCCAAGTACCTAGCAGATCTGAAGAACGGCAACATCAAGAAGAAAGGTATATTCGATATACATGTTATTGATGTGTATCTTACTAGTAATCGTAGTAGTGCCTGGGTATTTGATACTGGTTCGGTTGCTCATATTTGTAACTCGAAACAGGAGCTGCAGAATAAACAAAGACTGGCGAGAGACGAGGTGACGATGCGTGTTGGAAATGGCTCCAAGGTTGATGTGATCACCGTCGGCACGCTCCCTCTACATCTACCTTCGGGATTAGTTTTAAATTTAAATAATTGTTATTTGGTGCCTGCGTTAAGCATGAACATTATATCTGGATCTTGTTTATTGCGAGACGGTTACTCCTTTAAGTCTGAGAATAAAGGTTGTTCAATTTATATGAGTAATATCTTTTATGGTAATGCACTTGAGATGAATGGTTTATTCTTACTGAATCTCGATAGTAGTGATACACATGTTCACAACATAGATGCTAAACGAACAAAATTGAATGATAATTCTACATACATCTGGCACTGTCGTCTTGGTCACATTGGAGTGAAGCGTATGAAGAAACTCCATTCTGATGGACTTCTTGAATCACTTGAAAGATGCGAAGCATGTCTAATGGGAAAAATGACTAAGACTCCATTCTCTGGAATAATGGAGCGAGCTACAGACTTATTGGAAATAATACATACTGATGCGTGCGGTCCAATGAGTGTAGCGTCGCGTGGTGGATATCGTTATGTTCTCACTTTCACGGATGACTTAAGTAGATATGGGTATGTCTACTTTATGAAACATAAGTCCGAAACTTTCGAGAAGTTTAAGGAATTTCAAAGTAAAGTGGAAAATCATCGTAACAAGAAGATTAAGTTTCTCCGTTCTGACCGCGGAGGTGAATATCTAAGTTATGAGTTTGGCATGCATTTAAGGAAATGTGGAATACTTTTCATGATTGACACCGGGAACACCACAGCGTAATGGTGTGTCCGAACATCGTAATCGAACTCTCTTAGATATGGTTCGGTCTATGATGTCTCTTACAGATTTACCGCTATCGTTTTGGGGCTATGCATTAGAGACAGCCGCATTCACTTTAAATAGGGCACCATCTAAATCCGTTGAAACGACACCGTATGAATTGTGGTTTTGGAAAGAAACCTAAGTTGTTGTTCCTTAAAGTTTGGGGTTGCGAAGCGTATGTAAAGAAGTTACAACCTGATAAGCTTGAACCCAAAGCGGAGAAATGCGTCTTCATAGGATACCCTAAAGAAACAATTGGGTATACCTTCTATCATAGATCCGAAGGCAAAGTTTTCGTTGCCAAGAATGGATCCTTTCTTGAGAAGGAGTTTCTCTCGAAGGAATTGTTGGAAGGAAAGTAGAACTCGGCGAGGTTATTGAACCTTCTCTCGGAGTTGAGAGTAAGCGCAAAGGAAGATGTTTTTGTGCCGCCTACACCAATTGGAGAGGAAGCTCATGATGGTGATCATGAAACTTCGAACGAAGTTGCTACTGAACCTCGCAGGTCAACAAGGGTTCGTACCACTCCTAATTGGTATGACTCTGCCTTGAGCGTCATGTTGGTGGACAACACTGATGACCCTGCGACGTATGAAGAAGCTATGGTGAGCCCAGATTCTGACAAATTGCTAGAAGCCATGAAATCCGAGATGGGATCCATGTACGAAAACCAAGTGTGGACTTTGGTGGACTTACCGGATGGCCGTAAGGCTGTCGAGAACAAATGGATTTTCAAAAGAAAAACAGATGCTGATGGTAATGTTACCGTCTATAAAGCTCGACTTGTCGCGAAAGGGTTCCAACAAATTCAAGGAGTTGACTACGATGAGACTTTCTCACCAGTAGTGAAGCTAAAGTCTGTGAGGATTTTGTTAGCAATTGCTGCATATTTCGATTATGAGATTTGGCAGATGGATGTCAAAATGGCGTTCCTTAATGGTGACATTGAGGAAGAGTTGTATATGGTACAACCCAAGGGTTTTGTCGATCCTAAAGATCTTGACAAGGTATGCAAACTTCAGCGCTCATTTATGGACCGAAGCAAGCATCCGGAGTTGGAATCAACGTTTGATAAAGTATTCAATATCTTTGGATTTATACAAACTTATGGAGAAGCTTGTATTTACAAGAAAGTGAGTGGGAGCTCTGTAGCATTCCTAGTACTATATGTAGATGACATATTGTTGATTGGGAATGATATAGAACTTCTTAATAGTGTCAAAGCCTATTTGAATAATAGTTTTTCAATGAAGGATCTTGGCGAAGCGGCATATATTCTAGGCATCAAGATTTATAGAGATAGATCAAGACGCCTAATAGCGCTTTCACAAAGTACATACTTGGACAAAGTTCTAAAGAAGTTTAGAATGGAAGAGAGCAAGAAAGGGTTCGTGCCCATGTTGTCAGGTAAGACCTTGAGTAAGACTCAAAGTCCAGCTACGACAGAAGATAGAGAGAAGATGAATAATATTCCCTATACCTCGGCCATAGGTTCTATCATGTATGCCATGCTGTGTACAAGACCGGATATAGCACATCTTGTTAGTTTGACTAGCGAGATATCAAAGTGATCCTGGAATGGAGCATGGACGGTGATCAGAATATCCGAAGTACCTAAATAGGACTAAGGATATGGTTCTTTCTTATGGAGGTGATGAACAACTTGTTGTATGTGATTACACGATGCTAGTTGGAACACCGATCCGGATGACTCAAGTCACATCTGGATACGTATTTATTTTGAATGGTGCTGCGGTGAGCTGGAGGAGTGCCAAGCAAAGCGTTGTGGCGAAATCTTCAATGAATCGGAATACATAGCGCTTCGGAGGCTGCACAAGAAGCCATATGGATGAAGGAGTTCATTACTGAACTTGGCGTGGTTCCTAGTCGTTGGACCCGATGGCCATCTCATCGTGACAACACAGTGCCATAGCTAATGCAGGAGCCAAGGTCACATAGCAAGCTGAAGCACATCAAGCTACGTTTCCATGCTATTCACGAGTATGTCCGAGATGGTGACATAAAGATTTGCAAAGTACACACTGATCTGAATGTGGCAGATCCGTTGACTAAACCTCTCCCTAGAGCAAAGCATGACCAACACCAGAACGCCATGGGTGTTAGGTATATTACCATGTAATCTAGATTATTGACTCTAGTGCAAGTGGGAGACTGTTGGAGATATGCCCAAGAGGCAATAATAAAAGTGGTTATTATTATATCTTTATGTTTATGATGAATGTTTGCATCCCATGCTATAATTGTATTATAAGGAAACACTAATACATGTGTGTTTTGTAAACATAAAAGAGTCCCTAGTAAGCCTCTTGTTGAACTAGCTTGTTGGTTAATTGATGATCATGGTTTCCTGATCATGGACATTGGATGTCATTAATAACAAGGTTATATCATTAGGAGAATGATGTGATGGACACACACACCCATAGTAAGCGTAGCATAAGATCAAGTCATTAAGTTCGTATTGCTACAAGCTTTCAAACGCATAGTAACTTAATCCTTCAACCATGAGGTTATGTTAATCACCATCACCGGATGGGTGCTTTGATGACATCAAACACCGCTTCGTAGTTGGGTGGTTATAAAGGTGTCATTGGGTATTCTGAAAGTATGTGTTGAAGCACATGGACCAAGATTGGGATTTGTCCATCCATATGACGGATAGATATGCTCTGGGCCCTCTCGGTGGAATGTCATCTAGTTAGCTTGCAAGCATGTGACTAGGTCACAGGGGATGACATAACATGGAACGAGTAAAGAGTACTTATCAGTAACGAGGTGGAACTAGGTATGGAGATACCGATGATCAAACCTCGGCTAAGTAGAGTATCGTGTAACAAAGGGAATTGGTTTCGTATGTTAATGGTTCTATCGATCACAAAGTCATCATTGAGTATGTGGGAGCCTTTATGGATCTCCAGATCCCGCTGATGGTTATTGATCGGAGAGGTGTCTCCATCATGTCTACATATTCACGAACCGTAGGGTGACACACTTAAGGTTCGAAGTTGTTTTAAGTAGATATTGAATGTGCTTTGGAGACCGGACGTTGTTCGGAGTCTCGGATTGGATCCGGGACATCACGAGGAGATCCGGAATTGTCCGGGAAATAAGATTCATATAATGGGGATCATTTTCTAAGTTAGGAAATGTTCCGGAGTGTTTGTATGGGGATTCTAGAAGGTTTCGGAATGTTCCGGAAGGTTCTAGAAGATATTTTGGAGTTTATTTGAAAACCAAGATAAGATAAGGCAAAACTTAAAGGATAAGTAAAGGAAACTTGGGGGGGAAGGACTCTCCCCCCAAGCTCCTTGGTGCGTCGGCCCTAAGGGGTGGGCCTAGGGGTGGGAACCCTAGGCCGCACCCCTCCCTCTATATATAGAGGGGTGGAGGCGCCACCCCCCTTTGCCCCCTGCTACTCCAAACCCTAGCCGCCTCTCTCCTCCTCCTTCCATCTGCTCTGGCTTAGGCGAAGCCCTACAGAATTCTCTACTCCACCACCACCACCACGCCGTCGTGCTGCTGGGATTCCGTGGAGAGATCTACTACCTCGGCTGCTCGCTAGAACGGGGAGAGGAAGGTCTGCTTCGACTCCGCACGTGTGATCGTCTACGGAAGCGCTGCCGGAACGCGACGCCGGAAGGATCGTCTACTCGATCTTGAGATCGGCAAGTGATCGACTACATCAACCACGAGATCCGACCTCGAACAAGGCTTTGGAAACTACAAGGGTTAGTATAGATCTATCTCGTTGCACATGTCTAATAGATTAGATCTTGGCTTTTATCTAGATTAGATCTGGGTTTTGTTTGTTCTTGCGGTAGAAATTTTTTGTTTTCCATGCTACGAACCCTTCAAATGGATGTACGATGACCGACGCTCTAGCGAGTTCATTAAAGGCGTGCAATGTTTTCTCCTTGTGGCCGAGGCAAACAAGCGGAATGGTTTTATGTGTTGTCCATGTGGTGTCGGTCAGAATCATAAGGAATACACTTCCACAAGAGTCCTTCATGACCACCTGTTTTGGTATGGTTTCATGTCCGGCTATAATTGTTGGACCAAGCACGGAAAAAGAGGGGTTATGGTGGAAGACAATGAAGAAGAAGAGAATGATAACCGCTACCCTACTATGTCCCCTAAAAACGATGGTAACAATGGAAGACAATAATGAAGAAGAAGTTGAAGAACGGACATCATATGAGACTAGTGATTGTTGGGGATATACTTTCCGGGTATCCTCACAGTTCCTCACTGACCAGGGTGGCCCACTTCGGGTTAGAGCTTTGCTTCACGGGTGACCCAGTTAGGGAGAAAGACGGAGTCCAATCCGGCTATGGGAAGGCCCAGAAAACTTACCGACTTAGGCCCATAATGTTACTTGTAGTTCAAGATGTACTCTGTAACCGACTCTTAGTCGTAGCCGGATAGATCTCTCCTGTAAACCCTAGGCCGGATATCTATATAAGACGTCCTAGGGAGAGCCTTTAGGGCACCCAATACTTTAGACCCTCAACTCATACAAAGTAAACCCTTGTAACCCATATTCGACCGCCAGACATCGATTGCTAGCAGGAATAGGATTCGTCCAAAGCCGTGATTCAACTGGGTAAACTTGTGTGCTCACCGTCCCCGAATACCGTCGTCTCACACCTCTCTTCACTTGCGCCTCGAGGACCCCCTCATGGCGTACTTGTCATCAATCCGACGACAGTTGGCGCCCACCGTGGGGCAAGTGAGCTACGGATCTGTGTTCCGAGCGGAATCTGCAAGAATCAGAATCGGCTAGACTATCGCCGTCGGTCGCATCCTCTACACCAGTGACGTCCCTCTCATCGTTCTCGACGAGACTTGGATTCCGGCAAGGGAGGCCGTGACTGCCTACACAATCATGTCTTTTGGCGAGATCGATGTTTACATCGGTTTCACTGAACCTGCCCAACCCACCCCAGCGGTGATGATAGAGGCAAAAGAATTTTCTGGGTCCCCTTTGTCCGCGGAGGCGTGAGTTCGGATCTCGAAACCCTAATCCCACCCAGCCCGCACCAGTTGTGGAGATAGTGGAGAAACCCGAACCTGAAGAAGACCTAGCGGTCAACGTCGAATCTGGAGTGGATCTCCCCGGAGGAGCCGAATCCCAGATCGACCCACCCGTGGAAGTCGAAATCCAGGAGGAGCATATCAACGACACTGATTCTGGATCTGATGATGCCGGAACAGACATGCCTTTCCTAAGGTACACACTACAACGTATGATATTGCAAGGCGAAAGCGCAGATGCAATCCTTGAGACCATTAAAAGTTTCGATGTGGCTAATCGCGAAAGCCGCAGGTACCTCAGGAAGCACGCGTCACACTTCGTCGGATACGTGGGATCCGGATTCGGCTCTGCCGATGCTGGAGAAAACACCGACTCGGTGCTAGAGGCAATTGGAACAAACACCGACGTACCCGCATCCTCGGATGAGTCGATGATGTCAGCAGATTTCCGAAAGTTCTCCGCGGAATATGAAGAGGAGTATAACTCCAAAGCTGCAGAAGGAGAAGCCATGTACGAAGGATCCGGGGAACACTCTCCCAAATCGCAGGATGACATGGACGTCGGAGATAATCCCGAGGTCCAGATGTCCGAAACTACCGATCAGAGCTTGACTCCGGGAAACGGACCCAAAGCCGTCTTTGCTACCGGCACAACCAAGAAGGCAAAGAAGGAGAACAAGAAAATAAGACCCCGGCAAAAGACCCTCTGGCAGAGGAGGTGATTTCCGAGGAATACGAAGAAGACTCGGATGGAGCACTTATCCCAGACGAGCTGAAAAAAGAAGCATCGGTGGATGGACACGTGATCACTGAAGGTGCGCGTAAACTCATCGATGCCGCATTAACCACACCTATCCCTACAGCTGTAGAACTTCATCAGAGCGAGCGGCGCCAAAGCCCTAGCGTCGTCAACAACTCCTCGATGAAGCCAAAAACATCGAGGTGGAGAAAAGCATGTCGAACAAGGAGTACATGTCTCGTCTACATCGAGAAGACAGGCGTCACATAGATGACAACCAATTCCCACGTGTTCGTGCCGTCCTTTTCGGAGATGAGATGGGAAGCCACGGAAGATAGCAGAGATTGGGTATACCCAACACCAAAGGTAAAAATCGTGGCAGCCGAGAAATTCTATCGGCTAATCCAGAGCAGAGGAGATCCATTTGGGTATCAAGATACTCAACAAGGAATTTGGAGCAGCAAAAAGGTCGCCCTATCCGAAGTCAAAAACTGGTCTCGGATTCGACCAATGTCGCACGAGATCCGGCATGGGTGGCGAAGACCCATTACGTTCGGAGCAGCATTATTGCCCGAACAACGAGAAGACAATTATTCGAGAATCGGATCGTCGGGACATCATCGCGGGACTACTGCCTTGGTGAACAACGTCGCACTGGTGCCGAGAAAGACGCCATCGCTGCCACGAATCCGACGAACCCTCCCGGCGAGAATCTAAGGATCAAAGGGGAAGATAAAGAAAGCGTCGGGAGGAGGATCGTCGAGAATGCCACCTCCTAGACATGAGAACCGTCAGGCTGAGCCTCACTATGGTGGGAGCAGACGGACAAAGAAACGACGGAAACCATGCCGATACAAGCGGCGGGGGCTCGTCGTCGTAGTCAAGACCCTCCCGGAATCGAATAATGGCGTTCGGACGGGCGGCGATCATCCGAAAACTATCCAGCTGCTCCACCTTCTCCACCACACAGTCATCAACGGCTCCCATGGAGGCAAGGAGGGCGACATGGCGGAGGAGATGGTGGCGGCAAGTCCGGCTCCACGGCACGCAGCCACGGTAAGCATTGGGACGATCTCTATCCCCGAATGACGCAAGACACGGGATCAACTCCAACATAGAGGCTCGGCGCTATGAAAACGATGACGTGTACGTGGGCTCAAAGTGCTTCGGTCCACGCATCAGAGCTACAAAATTCCCGGAAGGATTTGCTATCTCAAGACATATTCAAGCCTATGACGGCATTGCTCGGCCAGACACCTGGTTACAGGACTTCTTCCAAGCTTGCTGCATCGCCAAAGGCGGAAACAGCCTGGTCGCAACCCAATATCTCCCACTTATGTTGCGGAAGACGGGACGATCATGGCTCAATGAACTTCCGGCAAACACCATCCATAACTGGTATGATTTACAAAGCGTGTTCTTTCGGAATTTCGAAGGCACATATCGGAGGCCCTGTACGGTTGGAGACCTACAGCGTTGCACCCAGAAAGCCGGAGAAACTTGCCGGGATTACCTCGGATGATGGATCGACACCAAGAACTCCTGCGAAGGAGTAAATGATCAAACTGCGATTGAAGCTTTCATCGCAAGTCTCCCTATTGGTTTACTACGCCATCGCTTGAAGTGTGACAAGGTCACCAATTTGGGGGAGATGATAGAAACAGCGAGCAAGTATGTAGATGCTGACGACGATGCAGAAGGACTACTCAATGCCCTAGTTGTGCCTCACTCGGCAAAACAACCAAAGCAACGGATGGGTTCGTAGCATGGAAAACAAAAAAATTCTACCGCAAGAACGAACAAAACCCAGATCTAATCTAGATAAAAGCCAAGATCTAATCTATTAGACATGTGCAACGAGATAGATCTATACTAACCCTTGTAGATCCGAAAGCCTTGTGCGAGATCGGATCTCGTGGTTGATGTAGACGATCACTTGCCGATCTCAAGATCGAGTAGACGATCCTTCCGGCACCGTGTTCTGGCAGCGCTTTCGCAGTCGGTCACACGTGCGGAGTCGAAGCAGACCTTCCTCTCCCTGTTCCAGCGAGCAGCGGAGGTAGTAGATCTCTCCATGGAATCCCAACAGCACGACGGCGTGGTGGTGGTGGTGGAGTAGAGAATTCTGCAGGCTTCGCCTAAGCCGGCAGATGGAAGGAGGAGGAGAGGCTAGGGTTTGGAGTGAGGGGGGCAAGGGGGTGGCGCCTCCACCCCTCTATATATAGAGGGAGGGGTGCGGCCTAGGGTTCCCACCCCTAGGCCCACCCCTTAGGGCCGGCGCACAAGGAGGCTTGGGGGGAGAGTCCTTCCCTCCCAAGTTTCCTTTACTTACCCTTTAAGTTTCCCTTATCCTATCTTGGTTTTCAAGTAAACTCCAAAATATCTTCTAGAACCTTCTGGAACATTCCGAAACCTTCTAGAATCCCCATACAAACACTCCGGAACATTTCCTAACTTAAATGATCCCATTTATATGAATCTTATTCCTCGAACAATTTCGGATCTCCTCGTGATGTCCCGGATCCAATCCGAGACTCCGAACAACATTCGGTCTCCAATGCACATTCCATATCTACTTAAAACAACTTCGAACCTTAAGTGTGTCACCCTACGGTTCGTGAATATGTAGACATGATGGAGATACCTCTCCGATCAATAACCATCAGCGGGATCTGGAGATCCATAACGGCTCCCACATACTCAACGATGACTTCGTGATCGATAGAACCATTAACATACGAAACCAATTCCCTTTGTCACGTGATACTCTACTTATCCGAGGTTTGATCGTCGGTATCTCCATACCTAGTTCTACCACGTTACTGATAAGTACTAGTTACTCGTTCCATGTTATGTCATCCCTTGTGACCTAGTCACATGCTTGCAAGCTAACTAGATGACATTCCACCGAGAGGGCCCAGAGCATATCTATCCGTCATATGGATGGACAAATCCCAATATTGGTCCATGCGCTTCAACACATACTTTCAGAATACCCAATGACACCTTTATAACCACTCAGTTACGAAGCGGTGTTTGATCTCATCAAAGCACCCATCCAGTGATGGTGATTAACATAACCTCATGGTCGAAGGATTAGGTTACTATGCATTTGAAACCTTGTAGCAATACGAACTTAATGACTTGATCTTATGCTACGCTTACTATGGGTGTGTGTCCATCACATCATTCTCCTAATGATATAATCTTGTTATTAATGACATCCAGTGTCCATGATCAGGAAACCATGATCATCAATTAGTCAACAAGCTAGTTCAACAAGAGGCTTACTAGGGACTCTTTTATGTTTACAAAACACACATGTATTAGTGTTTCCTTATAATACAATTATAGCATGGGATGCAAACATTCATCATAAACACAAAGATATAATAATAACCACTTTTATTATTGCCTCTTGGGCATATCTCCAACAGCAACAAGCTCAGAAGCGCAAAAACACCTCGGAAGAAAAACCCAACACGGAAACAGCGATAGTCACTCATTTGCAGGTGCGGAGGACGAGGAGGGCGTGGCGAGTCATGCGTGGCCGTGGGACATCAAGGGTCCAAGGTAGAGGAGAACAACAACCAGCAAAACCTACTCTTGGGCGGACATTGCCAATAACCCATGTGTGCATCACCTAGACGCCCGGTGGGGCTTGTCCCACTGAACGCTGAATGTCGTTTCAATGACGACATCAAAGAGATGACACCGCGGGCTACAAAGCTAAGCGGAAGAAGGAAAGAAAATCCTGAAAAGACAAGGAGACCAAGGAAGATTCCAACATGGAGGAAGCTGATGCTTGAATCCCAAGTCGGAAGGAAGAAGACTTTTCCACCAAGAAGGACACTTATGTCACCTTCCTCGGATCTCAACCAGCAAAAGGTCAAGAAAGCGATTCTACACGAGCTCAATGCAACGATTCGGCTGTCCCCGAGATCTGGACTGGTCGGAAGTGGCAATCACGTTTGACCGCGATGATCATCCGCCTAAGCTACACAGGCGAGGAAAATACGCCGTAATCATCAACCCACTTATTGACGGTTATGGTTTCTCCAAGACCCTCATGGACGGTGGTAGCAACATCAATATTCTCTATGTCGAAACGCTACGCCGGATGAAGATCTCGGAGACCCAGCTAAACCATAGCTCTGTGATTTTTCACGGAGTTGTCCCAGGAAGACAAGCTAATTCACAGGAGATCACTTTGGATGTTACCTTTGGAACTCCAAAGAATTATCGACAGAGGCACTTTCCTTGAGTGGTCCCGTTCAAGAGCGCATACCACGCTATATTCGGACGCTTGCCATCGGGATTTTATGGCTCGTCCGTGTTACATTTACAATATGATGAAAATTCTAGGTCCCAACGGCGTGATCACCATCAGGGGAGACCCGAAAAAAGCGCGAGAGTGCGAGGATGGAAATGCCGCCTTTGCTGAAGCCATGCTGCATTCCCAGGAGTACCAGGAGATCAAGAAGAGCATAGATCCATCCGAGATGCCCGCAATGAAGAAGGAGGTTACCAAGACAAATCCGGAGTTCAAGGCATCAGAAGAGACGAAGAAAGCACCATTGAAAGATGATGACCCCTCCAAGGTGACCCAGATTGGCGTAGGCCTAGATAGCGCATAGGAAAGCGCGCTCGTCAAGTTCCTCCAAGCAAATCAAGATATCTTCGCATGGTAGCCATCTGACATGACCGGAGTACCTAGGGAACTTGCCGAGCACTCTCTAAATGTAAACCTGAACACTAAACCCGTCAAACAGTCCTTACGATGGTTTGGCGACAAAAAGCGTAAGGCAATAGCTAAGGAACTAGCACGGCTCGAGTTAGCTGGATTCATAGAAGAGGTCATCCACACTGAGTGGTTGGCCAATCCTGTAATGGTCCCTAAAAAAGGACACCACTGATTTAAGGATGTGTGTTGATTATACTGCCTTGAACAAGGCTTGTCCAAAAGATCCGTTCGCTCTACCTAGAATTGATCAAGTTATCGATTCTACGGCAGGCTCGGAACTCCTCTGTTTTCTCGACGCATATTCCGGTTATCACCAAATCCGGATGAAGGAATCTGATAAAATCAAAACTTCATTCATAACCCCCTTCGGAACCTTCAATTTTATTACGATGCCCTTTGGGCTGAAGAACGCAGGAGCTACGTACCAGCGCACGATGCAGCGTTGCCTCCACGACCAACTCGGATGCAATGTACATGCATACGTGGATGATATCGCGGTTATGTCCAAAAAGAAGGAAACAATCATTTCCGACTTGGAGGAAACATTTGCCAATCTACAAAAATACAACATCATGCTTAACTCGAAGAAATGTTTCTTTGGAATACCAGCCGGAAAATTTTTAGGCTTCATCGTGTCTCAAAGAGGCATAGAGGTGAACTGTAACAAAATCAAGGCTATACTCAATATTTCCAGGCCAACTTGCCTGAAGGACGTACAAAGACTAACTGGTTGCATTGCTGTGGTCAGTAGTTTTGTAAGCCGGCTTGGTGAAAGAGCCGCACCATTATACAAACTCCTGAAGAAGACCAAGGATTTTATGCGGGTAAGCTGAAGCTGCACTGCAAGACCTGAAGAAAGTACTCTCATCTGCTCCTATCCTCGCAGCGCCGAAACCTCAGGAACCGATGTTGCTTTATATTGCTGCGACAAATAAGGTCGTTAGTATCATCATGGTAGTGGAGAGACCAGAGGAAAATCAGGAACACTTGGTGCAGCGTCCGACTTACTTTGTCAGCAAGGTCTTGACAGAATCAAAACAGCGATATCCGCACTATCAAAAGTTGGCTTATGGTGTTTTCCTAGCATCTCGTAAGTTACGACACTATTTTCAGGAGCATCCAATTACCGTGGTGAGCAAAGCTCCCATGAGAGACATAATCAACAATAGCGACGCCACAGGACGTGTTGCCAAATGGGGCATAGAGCTCTCAACTTTTGATATTGAGTATAAACCTCAGACAACAATCAAATCTCAGATCCTTGCCGACTTTGTTGCTGATTGGACAGAGACGAAGGAGAACATGGTCCTCCCTGAGTCGGAATACTGGACCCTCTTTTTTGATGGGTCTAAGGCTCGAGGGGGCTCGGGGGCTGGCGTGGTGCTCAAATCACCCCAAGGAGATAAACTATTATACGTGTTGCAGATCCACTTCACAACGACAAACAATATTGCCGAGTATGAAGCACTGCTGCATGGAATCCGGATTGCCAAGGATATTGGCATCCGACGTTTGATGTGTTACGGAGATTCGGATCTTGTTGCTCAACAAGTCTCGGATATTTGTAATGCAAATAAGCACATGGCAGCATATAAAGCCGTCGTGGATGATCTATCTAAATCATTCGAAGGGTTTGAAGTTCAACACATCCCTCGAGCAGAAAATGAGGAAGCAGATGCACTATCTCGAATAGGCTCTGCGCGGAAAGAGGTCCCATATGGCGCATTTTTAGAGCACCTCAAGGTTCCTCGATAAAGGGAGTAGATGAGGAATATCTGACCAAATCAGACTCACCTTTAATAGCAGTTCTGGCTGTAATTCCCAGCTGGACTCAACCCTACCTCGATTATTTGGTAGATGGCAAATTACCCGAACACGAGGTGCTAAGCCGGCAGATTATCCGACGAGCAAAAGCCTATACTATTGTTAAGGGTGAGCTCCATAAACAGAGTGTTTTTGGGGTTTTTCAGCGTTGTGTATCTCCGGAAGAAGGAGTAGAAATCTTAAGGGAAATCCACGAAGGCGAGTGTGGTCACCACGCTACAGCCAAATCTTTAGTGGCAAAAGCTTTTCGACATGGATTTTTAAACTTACGCTCGAGCAGATGCGAACGATTAGTCAAGACATGCAAAGGCTGCCAAAAGTACGCCAAGCAAGCTCATGTTCCGGCTGATCAGCTGCGAACAATACCTATAACATGGCCTTTTGCGGTCTAGGGGCTTGATATGGTAGGACCCTTTAAACGAGCTCCAAGTGGATTTACTCACCTCTTAGTGATGGTGGATAAATTCACCAAGTGGATCGAGGCTAAACCTGTCACTAGTTGTGATGGAGCAACAGCCAAAAGATTTGTCGAGGATGTTATAATCCGGTATGGTTATCCACATAGCATTATCACGGACAACAGGAGTAACTTTTCTATGGGAGAACTGGCTGAATTCTGCAATGAGCAAAATATCCGGCTTGACATTGCGTCAGTCGCACATCCATAGGCTAACGGACAAGTCGAAAGAGCAAATGGTTTAATTCTACAAGGCCTAAAACCAAGACTCGAAGCACCACTACGACGTGCTGTGGGGGCTTGGGCAGAAGAATTACCTTCTGTAATTTGGAGTCTTCGAACAACTCCGAACAGGTCAACAGGATACAGACCTTTCTTCTTGGTCTATGGCGCAGAAGCAGTTCTTCCTAGTGATTTAATTCATACTTCTCCTAGAGTGGCCGCGTATATCGAAGAGGATGCCGAGATTTCTCGACAAAATGATCTCGACTTAGTCGAAGAAGTTCGCGTTGTTGCTGAAATGAGATCTACAGCCTATCAGCAGAAGTTACGCAAGTATCATAGCCAGAGAGTCTGAAATAGGTCTTTCAATAAAGGTGATTTGGTTCTCCGGCTTGTGCAACAAAGAAAGCACAAAGTTTCCCCAGTATGGGAAGGGCCCTTTTTAGTTAGTCGAGTATTACACAATGGATCGTACTACTTAACTGACATGAGGCCAGTCAAAGAAAGACCTGCTACTAAGAAGAGAAAGAGAGCTGGAGGCAGTACAAATCCGGATTTGTTAGACAGACCATGGAATATTGCTCAGCTACGTCCCTTTTATTCTTAGTTTATCCTTCTTTGTAATCATACATATGTACATGTTCTATGAGAAATAAAAGTTTTGGTTGCCTCAAGTTTTTTCTGAGAAGTTCTTAGACCATCTTATTTCCGAATGATCATGTCATAGTCGAAAATCCCAGAATGCTTGAAAGTACTTTATGCTCATGTTCGTTCTGGTCTAGATTTCTGATTCTAAAAACTGCTACCTTTGGGTATAACTCTAAAAATTTCTAGTCTTTACTTTGGTTATTTATATGATTGCCGGATGCGGGCATTTTCTGAGTAGTGAATTGTTGGTACTGGAAGCCGGCTTTGTTTCCGAGTTTAAACTGGTTTAGCAATTGAGCTCCGTTGCTCGGCAAAGTTTCTGGCTGAAGGTTTAGCCGGCTCACGAAAGGGACGAGGCGGAAAGCCAGATAAACGATAAGTCGAGACGAAAAATATAAGTGCTTGTGTAAACATTTCAGGCACGCAAAAATTTCAAAAGTTAAAAGTGCTGGATAGATCAAAAGCTTAGCACTTGCAAAGATAAATAGTACTTAATATTTACAAACGCATCATGTTCTTTTACAGAATAATACATAAGTTTGTAGTCTATGATGCAGGAGGAGATGAAGGATCTACTGGCTCGCTGGTCACTCCGCCTTGATATCGTTCCGAGATATCCACATCCGAGTTGGTGCGTTCATCGTCGGAAACCTCTTCGGCTTCTTCTGCAGGAGGAGGCGGAGTAGCCAGGCGGGTGAAGAAGGGGATCTCGTAGTTGGTCAGGTCAGCTACGTGGCAGCCGTATCCGGCGCAGGAGTGCATGATGGCTTGAAGGTCCTGCTCCTGGCCGTCTTCGTCTACCTTGCAGTACCCTTTAGTCACTTGCCATATTTCCATGTTTCCATGGTGGCTCATGACCATGGAGAGGGCGTTCTGCGCGGCAGTCCGCGCGTAGGACATATTCCAGTCCCGAACAAGCTGCGGCATCTCCTTGGCCCTATCCCGCACCTCAAAATCCGACATGCTTGGCATGTCCGGAATCCTGAGAGACTCGCCAATGTCCTCAAGGGACTGGCGGAAGTCATGAAGAAGATCACCGACTTGGGTAAGCCAGTGAGTGCGGGGCTCGGACGAGAAAGAGTCCGTCAACTTTAGAGGACCTATACACAAAACAAGTCAAGAAAAAACAGACATTGATAAAAGTCGAAGAAAAGATAAGTCAGAGAGGTGGAATGTACCAAAAATGACGTCGTCAATCTTGGTCTTCTCCTCCCGGAGACTCTGGAGTTCAGCCCGGAGTGCCTGGGATATGTCCTTCTCTCTGCCAAGCTCATTCTTGAGGTCCGAGATTATTTTATCTTGAGCGGCAATCTTACGATCGCACTCTTCAGTGGCCATGGAGGAGGATTCCAGGACTTGAGCTATGCTTGTTTCATGATCCGCCTTGAGCTTATCCAGCTCTTGGCGAAGTCCCTTGTTTTCCACCACCAGGGTTTTGATGTTCTCAGCCTCTTCAATCATAGCGATGGATTGTTTCACCAACGCTGTAAGACAAAACGAACAACAGTTCAGAAATATTCGACATAGAAAAAGCAAAAGACAAGGTTTGAATCTCGAAATGTTTACCTTCGGCTTCATCCTTGGCTACCTTGAGCTCAACATTTTTAAGCCGGAGAGCTTTGATCTCTCTCCGCTTATCACAGACATTGGACAATAATTCCTGGTTATAGGAACATACTTTCTGTAAGTCAGAATACCCAAAGTCAGAAAGCTACTTAAGACTCAGGCTAATATTTTTTGCTAAATATCAGCATGAGCCTTGGGGGCTACACTAGTTCGTTCTTTGGCATCCTAATGAAAGCATAAACTCGGATTTTATATCCTACTTCATGCTTGGGGGCTAGAGGATATGATATAACATAATGTAAAAACAAGAGTTGGAATTCCGACTTACATATTGCTCGCGGGTGAGTTTATCTAAACCCGCGTTCACTTCAGCTGCCACCTTCTCGGTGAGAGTAAGAGGGATCACTGGGGCTGTTGGAAGCTCGCTAGTCCTGATCCTCTCGTCGCAAAGGTGGACTTGAGTGAGAAGGTCAGAGAACTTGACGTCCTCTGCTTCTCGTGCCTCCTCTTCGGGGGATAGATGGCTTTTGTCCAGGACTTGCCTGGCTAGCCGCTGGATCTCCTCTGCAGATTTCCGGGTCAGGCCAAACTTGGCAAGACCCGGATTGTTGAGGAGGTTTTCGGCGAAGACTTCAGCAGAGGGATCATTACCCGAAGAGGGTTCACCCTTATCTTGACCTGACGCACCCACCGTGGCGTCAGGTTGCGACCCAAGGATCGCAGGCTCCGTTTGAGGAGCCGGATCTTCTACAGCTTCCGACGAGATAACCGGAGTTGCAGAAGGTTGAGGTGCCGGAGTCGGAGGAGCGACGACAGGCGAAGCTATGATAATCTTCGTCTGGCGTAAGGGCTTCGAAGAAATCCCTTTCCCTTTGCCCTTGATGATCGATTTTGCTCTGAGAAGGTAACAAAGTCGGAAACGTTACATCTCGGAAATAAGTTTAAGTAAAGCACAAAGACAGAAAAGTTGTGACGGAAAGGATACCTCTTCATGACAGGCACCTCCTTTGTGCCAACCGCTACTGTCTGAGCTTTGCGCTTCTTGAGCGCAAGATCCGGCAGTGGAACTACTTCCACCTCCTGAGAGAACTCCGGAGGGTATCCTTCGAGCGGAGCAAGTTCCGACTCGGGGATGTCAGCAAGCTGAAAACAAGAAAACATATCAGCATTGCAATATAACTCGAAGATAGAAACACATAAAAAATGTGATGATAAAAGCTTACCGGCACCACGGGGTTTTCCGCCGTGTGCATGTCCAGAGAAACCTCTAGAATCCGCCTCTCGATCCGCTCCTTGATAAGCCACTTGATTTGGCTTATGTAGCCTTGAGTGGTGTAGGCCTTGGGGCTGATGCGGAGGGAGTCGGTCAGAGAAGGCGTGTGGTGCATCGATCTATCCCCATGGTACTGAAGTGGCTGGATCCGGCGTGAGACCCAAAGACTAGACCAAGTCGGATCCTTGCACCGTTGTGCTTGATCAGATATTCGATCCCTCTTAGCGAGGATCAGATCATCTGTGAGCGAGCAGCCTCGTCCCAGAAGGTTGGGCCGTGGCGGCTCCGTCAACAAAACCAACAAGCGATATCTTTGCCAGGAGCCGGAATATCCCTATGGTAGAAAAAAGTGGCTGGCCATTGTTTGACCGAGTCACTGGCAGAAATTTTGGGATATGCCCGATCTCGTCTAAGAGAAAAACTAATGGTGCCGGTGATGTAAGGAACACCGGCAGTGATGGAATTCCTCCGGATATGAAAGTAAAACCGGAAGAGAAGCAAACTCAGCCTAATGCCGAGAAAGCCCTCGCAAAGCGCAGCATATGCGCTCATTTCTAGAAGAGAATTGGGAGGAAGATTGTGGAGTTGAACTCCATAGTGATCTATCACCTTGGAGAAGAACTCCGAGGGAGGAAAAGACAGACCTCGGTCCATATGAGTGCCGAAGTGGACTCGCTCGCCCTCGTGAGGGCTGGGGACGGTTTCGCCGGAGCCACTCCGCTACTCGCCGGCGACGAGCAGCCCCTCCTTCTCCACGTTCTTGAGTCCTACTTCGTCGAGGGCGCATGGGATCCAGATTCCCCTATAGCTTTCCTTCTCACTTCTCGGCTTCCGCCTTGCCAAGCCAGAGGAAGAAGATGAAGAAGCCATATTTCTCCGGTGAGAAAGTGACCTTAAAGGGGCGGCGTTGGGAGTTTTTGTGGGGGAAGGACGAGGAGGCTCTGTGCACGAAGGAGGATTGGGAAGGAAGGAAATGGCAAAGGACTAGTGGAAAGGAGAAGAGGAAATCTAAACCCCTTATATCCACCTACCTATGCCAAGATTCGTGCAAACGCTACAGTACAACCGCCACGTGTCGTGGAAAGAACTGGGAAGGACCCACGCGATGATTGCGTCGCCTCGATCTCCACGCACGCATTGAAATGACGCCTCGGTTCCACGGACCCTGTGATCGTCTTGTGGCCGCTGTCAGATGACGTGACTTGACCATGCTTGTGTCAGGTGGCGTTAGAGACCAAGTTCCGGCTTAGTTTGAAAATGAGCTGGAAAATCCGAGTAACCAACTGAAAGGTCCGACTTATTTTCAAGACCCGGATCATATCTTTTGTTGTGAAGTTTTAGGAACCCTTCAAGATTCTACAAGCCGAAGATCAAGCTAGACGATGATAAATCCGACTTTGGATCTTGGAGGCTTCCGGGGGCTGCTGTTGGGGATATACTTTCCGGGTATCCTCATAGTTCCTCACTGACCAGGGTGGCCCACTTCGGGTTAGAGCTTTGCTTCATGGGCGGCCTAGTCAAGGATAAAGACGGAGTCCAATCCGGCTACGGGAAGGCCTAGAAGACTTACCGACTTAGGCCCATAATGTTACTTGTAGTTCAAGATGTACTCTATAACCGACTCTTAGTCGTAGCCGGATAGATCTCTCCTGTAAACCCTAGGCCGGATATCTATATAAGCCGTCCTAGGGAGAGCCTTTAGGGCACCCAATACTTTAGACCCTCAACTCGCCTGAAACCCTTGTAACCCATATTCGACCGCCAGACATCGGATTGCTAGCAGGAGTAGGATCCGTCCAAAGCCGGCAGATTTGAACCTGGGTAAACTTGTGTGCTCACCGTCCCGGAATACCGTACGTCTCACACCCCTATCTTCCGCACGCCTCGAGGACCCCCTCATGGCGTACTTATCATCAATCCGACGACAATGATGATCTTGGTTGGGACGTTGCTGCTGATGCAAAGGGAGAATACAAAAGTGAAAGGGAGATATTGAAGTTCGAGTAGATGTTAGAGGACCACAACAAATTGTTGTAGCCAAATTGTGAAGATGGACACAAAAAGCTAGATAGCACACTGAAATTGCTGCAATGGAAGGCAGAGAATAGTGTGACTGACAAGGGATTTGAAAACTTGCTGAAAATAATGAAGAAGCTGCTTTCAAAGGATAACGAATTTCCCGCCAGTACGTATGAAGCAAAAAAAGTTGTCTACCCTCTAGGATTAGAGGTGCAGAAGATACATGCATGCATTAATGACTGCATCCTCTACCGCGGTGAGGAGTATGAGAATATGGATGCATGCTCGGTATGCACTGTATTGCGGTATAAGATCAGACGAGATGACCCTGGTAATGTTGAGGGAAAGTGCCCCAGGAAGAGGCTTCTTGCCAAGGTGATGTGGTATGCTCCTAGACTACCACGGTTGAAACGTTTGTTCAGAAACAAAGAGCATGCCAAGTTGTTGCGATGGAACATGGAAGACCATAAGAAAGATGAGATGTTGAGACACCCCGCTGATGGGTCGCAGTGGATAAAAATCGAGAGAGAGTTCCCGGACTTTGCAGGTGACGTGAGGAACATAAGGTTTGGTCTAAGTACACATGGCATGAATATTTTTGGAGAGCAGAGCTGTAGTCATAGCACCTGGCCTGTGACTCTGTGTATCTATAACCTTCCTCCTTGGTTGTGCATGAAGCGGAAGTTCATTATGATGCTAGTGCTCATCCAAGGCTTGAAGCAACCTGGAAAGGACATTGATGTGTACCTAAGGCCATTAGCTGAAGAAATGTGGGATGAGCACAACCAGGAGGAATTTTACCTACACGCATTGTTGTTCATAACAATCAATGATTGGCCTGCTCTTAGTAACATTTCAGGACAGACAAACAAGGGATACAATGCATGCACACACTATTTAGGTGAGACTAAAAGTATATATTTGGATAAATGTAAGAAGAACGTGTACCCGGGGAATCGTCGTTTTCTTCCGCCCATGCACTCCCTAAGAAAGAAAGGTAAGCATTTCAATGGTGAGGAAGATCACCGGAGTAAGCCTATCCACCGTAGTGGTGATGATGTATCTGATATGGTAAAGGATTTAAAAGTAATCTTTGAAAATGGTCCTAGTAGACAATCTATTCTGAATGATGCTAGCAGACATGCACCCATGTGGAAGAAGAAATTTATATTTTGGGAGCTACCCTATTGAAAAGTCTTAGAGGTCCACTCTACAATTAACATGATGCACCTGACAGAGAATATTTGCGTCATACTACTAGGCTTCTTGGGCGTGCATGGGAATAATAAAGATACACTAGAAGCACGTCAGGACTAGCAACATATGAAAGACCGAGACGGCATGCATCCAGAGCTGATTCAAGGTACTGCCAGCTATGGTCTTACCAAATAAGAGAAGGAAATATTTTTTGAATGCCTGAGTAGTATCAAGGTCCCATCTAGCTTCTCGTCGAATATAAAGGGAATAATAAATATGGTAGAGAAAAAAATTTCAAAACCTAAAATCTCATGACTGCCATGTGCTTATGACACGGTTGTTTCTGATTGCATTGAGGGGGCTTCTGCCGGAAAATGGTCGAGTACCCATTGTGGAGCTATGTATGTTCCTTAATGCAATTTCTCAGAAGGTAATCAATCTAGATAGTCTACCAAGGTTACAGAAAGATGTGGTCAAATGTCTTGTAAGCTTCGAGTTGGTGTTCCCACCATCCTGCCACTTCAGCCTCGGATTCACGACGTGCGAGGGAGGGGGCTCCCTGATGACGACGCCACTACGCCCTTGGCCTTCACCACCGCCACCATTCTTGTGGGTCTACGACTGGTGAAAGTGTGGGTACTGCAGGCGAGGATGATCTCCCATGGCGATAGCGCATCACGCCGGTGATAGTCCGGTTCGCCCATCACAGGCGGCGGCCAGTTTTGTTGTGGTTCACTAGGGGTGGGTCGTCACCCTCATACCTGGTGAGCTCCCTTTTCTTCCGGTTAGTTAAGAAGACATTCTAGGTGCCGTAGTTGTTGGGATCCCAATGGGGATCCATCCGCTGCTCCAGCGTGAGCTCGAGGTAGAAGTGATTCCTGATGGCCGTCTAGCGGGCGGAACCTTGAGGCACAGGAGGGACAGGAACCCCTCCAGCACTCAGCATCCAGTCGGCAGGCAGCCGGTACCCCGCGGGCATGGGTATATGGAGGCGTACAGCGCCTCGGTCTCCTCGAGGGTCAGAAAGGCCCAGTAAGTGATGTCCATTGTTGTGAGAGAGCAAGGTGTGGATGTATGGATGGCCATGGAGGTCAGCCTAGATATAGAGGCAAAGGGCAGGAAAACATGGCGGGAAGTGGGGGGAAATGACGGGAAAGCATGGCTTGATGACTCTCAGAATGGCGGGAAATATCTTTAGTCCCAGTTAGTGGCTACAACCAGGACTAAAGTCCCTCAAATTATCTTTAGTCATAGTTACTAGTTTTAGTATGAAATATTATATTTCTAATGGGTAAATTTTTTTGTTATTATTTTTGTATATTATATGTATTTTTTATGTTTTTTAAATGATAAAATATGTTTTTCCAAGATTTATACTAAATATAATATTTATTAAACAATAAATTATTTCATTTAAGTTTTATAACTGAGTATGATAATATATTTAATATAGATCTTATTTTTCTAAAAAAATGATATATAATACATAATTTTCTGAAAATTATACATCATTTTCATTTTGGCGCCAAAAATAGCCTTTATCCCTGGTTTGTGATACAAACCCGGACTAAAGGGTACGTTTGGTCCCGGTTTGTATCTCAAACCGGGGCTAAAAGGGTGTGGCCCGCACGTGAAAAGTGGCAGCTAAAAACACCTTTAACTGCAGTTTGAGATATAAACCGGGACTAAAGGCTACCCTTTAGTCCCGGTTTATATCACAAACTGGGGCTAAAGGGTGGGGGATATAAATACCTGCCCCTCCACCCCGGTTTGAGCCACCACCCGGAGCAATCTTCTTCCCTGTCGCTGCTGCCTGGAGGAATTGTCATCGCCCATGCCCGTGGAGGAGGAGTCCGCCGTGCCTTGCAGACCGTCGTGCCATCCCATTCCGCTGCCGCGTCGAGCCGCTTGTGGGAGGAGGAGCCGCCAGGAGGAATCGCCGCCCGACGCCGTCCGGCGCCGCGCGCCGCCCCTGCCATCCTGGCCGTTCTGACCCCGCAGGTAAGCTCTCCTGAGGTTTAGTTAATTAGGTAATTAGGGATTTAGTTAGCTAATTTAGGGATTTAGTTTAATTTAGGTTTAGTTATTAGTGTTTAGGATTTAGGTTTAATTTTGGTTTAGTTTAGTTAGGTTTAGGGATTTAGTTTAGTGTAGGTTTTAGTTAGTGTTTATGGATTTAGGTTTTATTTAGGTTTTGTTTAGTTTGGTTTAGGGATTTAGTTTAGTTAGGTTTTAGTTAGTGTTTAGGGATTTAGGGTTAGTTTAGTTAGGTTTAGGGATTAAGTTTAGTTAGTGACCTCACCGGATGTGTTTTTTCATCGATGATCCTTTATAAGAATAGATAAATACGATATTACGAGTTAAGTTATCATCGATGATCCTTTATAGTTTAGTTAGGTTTAGGGATTTAGTATTTGTCATCGATGATCCTTTCGCATATTTGATTCCCCCAAGCCACCTAGAAATACAATATTGGTTTAATTTAGTGTTTATGTTATGATTTAGTTATGCCCATCTCGCATCCTTGTCGTCGACTCGGCCACAGCGATAGAGTACTGGGCTCCGCCGAGAATGTCCAAAACTAGGCTCCACCGGGCTAGCACTGGGAGGTGCTACCTACCGGGACGCGTAGGTTGGTGAGGAATCTGGGTATTATCGTCGACCCGAAGCTTCTTTGGTGGTGGTCGCATGGTCCTCTAGAGGTGCAGAGGGAGCCGGCCCCCGAGGAGGTGGTACAGAGGCGTGTCAGGGAGGAGGACGAGCACGTCCGCTGATATATGGCTATTTTGGAGGTCAGGTTCTCCAATACCTGGCAGCTCCTTCAGGGATCTCACCCGAGGTATTCTCCGGTGATGGTTCCTTCTCTTTGGGTGTTCACCTCCCGCGGCTCAGGACCCAGTAGTCGACGTCTAGATTGATATGAGCGAGATGTATTATTGTACTTTATCTTATATTATTGTACTTTATCTTATATTATTGTTGCATTAACTGGATTATCTGAGATGTATTATATTGTTTCATTATTAGTACTTTATGTTTCTTCTGTATCCAAGTCATTGCAATTGTAATATTCTTTAATAATGCAAAATTGTTTTATCTTTCTTCTGTATTAGTTAAGCTATGGATGGCAGAGACAATGAAGAGGTGGTGCTCGACATGATAGATGAGGGTACTGGAGTGTTGGGGATGTAATCCCAGGTATCCCAGAGTTGATGTGTTAAATGACTCAAATAGAGCAATGAGGAGCTTGACCAAAGATATATATGGAGGAGAAAGGCATAAAATGAATAAAATAAGCTATAAAGGAGAAAGGAACAAAGAAGAAGAGAAAGAGACTGCAGCTGGGCCGACATATGGCTAATTCGGCCCGTCCCCTGGCCTCCCGAGCCGGATCTGGCCTGAATCAGCGCTTGACCCGACGTCGACCCAACTCTCACGTCAGCCCACCGCGGGCCTCCTCCCGCCGAACCACCTCGCCGACCGGGTCAGGCGCACCACCACACCTTCCTCGTCCCCCCCGGGTGGGCCGGTAGGAGCAGTCCGACCCACCGCGGGGCTTCTCCATCGCGGCCACTTCCCCACGCCCGCTTCCCGCCTCGATGATACATCGCCACCTCTCCCCCGGGTAGGCCGAGATGGAGAAGACTCGGCCCACCACGGGTCAATTGTGCTGGCATCCCGCCTGGGCAGGATCGGCAGTGACCTAGCTGGGCCTCGGAAAGATACCCCGGCTAGGCCCCCAAGACACCTCCGCCTGGGCCGAATCAAGTGGTAATCTGGCTGGGCTTGTGGTAATCCGGCTAGGGCACTGTTCACCGCCCAGGTGGGCCCTATTTTCTCCCCTGGGCCGAGTTATTTCCCCCCTTGGCCAGATTTCACTTCCCTGGGCCGAATTACTTCATCCTTGACGTCACTTTGCTCATATTCTATATATTTCTACATCGACGTACTGATACGTCCATTTTGCATCACTATTCTATATCATAATTTACTGTTATTCATTGATATATTTCATATTAAGAGATGATACTTATGTTATTTCATCTATTTTTGCATGGTTGATGACTTTTGGAGTATGGACCGCTGCAGTCAGGATTTGATGGAAAAGGTGCTGTTTGGAGGCAAAATTCGCGAAGATCAGAAAATCCAGGAAAATACATGGAAAATCCTATTTTTCCAGAAGACGAAGGAAGCCAGAAGGGGAAGTGGAGATGGTACACAGGGGGCCCACACCACCCCCTAGTGCAGGCCACCCCAGGCCGTGCCACCAGGTGGTGTGGCCGCCCTGGTACACTCCAGCCTCTCCCCTCTGGCATATATTATCCTTCCGAAACCCTAAGACTCAGGGAGCGACCACAGAAAGATTCCATCGCCTTTGCGGGGCGGAAAACACCGAGAGATAAAGATCTCTCCGGCAGACAGAATTCTGCCGAGGAAATTTCTTCCCGGAGAGGGGACCATCAACACCACCATCAAGCTGGACTTCATTGGGATCATCATCATCATCACCAACATCATCTCCACCATCACCATCATTACCACCTCATACCGCTGTAACAATTGGGTTGAATCTTGCATAGTTCTTAGGGGAAACTTTCCCGGTGTTGATTACTTGTTGTAGTAGATGCTATTGAGTGAACCATTGAATTATCGTTATGTTCAGATTGTTACACATCATTATTTCATCTCTGATCATGATCCATATGATGTCTTGTGAGTAGTTCGTTTAGTTCTTGAGGACATGGGAGAAGTCATGTTGTTAGTAGTGGAGTTATGTTGAGAAAGATTCAATAGTTTGATATTTAAGTTGTGGTGTACTTCTTCTAGTGGTGTTATGTGAACATCGACTACATGACACTTCACTTATATGGGCCTAGGGGAATGCATTGTGTATTTGGCTACTAATCGAGGGGTTGCCAGAGTGACAGAAACTTGAACCCCCGTTAGGAAACCATTGCACAAGGGACGTCAGGGTCTTAGAGTTTAAAGTTGTGGTTAGGTTTCTACCTTAATTACTTTCTTGTACTTGCGGATGCTTGAAAGGGGTATAATCACAAGTACGTATTAGTCCTAGGAAGGTCGGTACATTAGCACAGGTTCACCCACACAACACTTAGCAAACTAAAGAATATTAATCAACTATATGAAGCGAAAGCACTTGACGATATTCCCATGTGTCCTCGAGAACGTTTGGTCATCTTAAGTAATACAACCGGCTTGTCCTTTGCTAAAGAAAGGATTGGGCCACTTGCTGCATTTATTCTTATTATCTTTTAATTACTCATACTTTATTTACCTGCATTATCAAAAATCCCTAAAAATCCGTTTGCTAAGTATTTACAGAGAATTCCTGCTCCTAGTCACTTGCTAGCACCTTCTGCTCCTTGTTGGGTTCGACACTCTTACTTATCAAAAATACTGCGATACACCCCCTGTTGGGGATATACTTTCCGGGTATCCTCACAGTTCCTCACTAACCAGGGTGGCCCACTTCGGGTTAGAGCTTTGCTTCACGGGCGACCGAGTCAATGAGAAAAGACGGAGTCCAATCCGGCTACGGGAAGGCCTAGAAGACTTACCGACTTAGGCCCATAGTGTTACTTGTAGTTCAAGATGTACTCTGTAACCGACTCTTAGTCGTAGCCGGGTAGATCTCTCCTGTAAACCCTAGGCCAGATATCTATATAAGCCGTCCTAGGGAGAGCCTTTAGGGAACCCAATACTTTAGACCCTCAACTCGCACAGGTGAAACCCTTGTAACCCATATTCCGGCTCTGCCATATTACTGGATTGCTAGCAGGAGTAGGATCCGTCCAAAGCTGACGGATTCGAACCTGGGTAAACTTGTGTGCTCACCGTCCCGGAACACCGTACGTGTCACACCCCTCTCTTCCGCACGCCTCGAGGACCCCCTCATGGCGTACTTGTCATCAATCCGACGACAGTTGGCGCCCACCGTGGGGCAAGTGAGCTTCGGATCTGCGTTCTGAGCGGAATCTGCAAGAATCGGAATCGGTGAGACTATCGCTGTCGGTCGCATCCTCTACGCCAGCGACGTCCCTCTCATCGTTCTCGACGAGACTTGGATTCCGGCAAGGGAGGCCGTGACTGCCTACACAATCATGTCTTTGGCGAGATCGATGTTTACATCGGTTTCGCTGAAACTGCCCAACCCACCCTAGTGGTGATGATAGAGGCAGAAGAATTTTCTGGGTCCCCTTTGTTTGCGGAGGCGGCAGAGTTTCGGATCTCAGAAAACCCTAATCCCACCCAGCCCACACCAGTTGCGGAGATGGTGGAGAAACCCGAACCTGAAGAAGGCCTAGAGGTCAACGTCGAATCTGGAGTGGATCTCCCCGGAGGAGCCGAATCCCAGATCAACCCACCCGTGGAAGTCGAAATCCAGGAGGAGCATATCAACGACACTGATTCCAGCTCTGATGATGCCGGAACATGTGCCTTTCCTAAGGTACACACTGACGTATGATACCGCATGGCGAAGCGCAGATGCAATCCTCGAGACCATCAAAAGTTTCGATATGGCTGATCGCGAAAGCCGCAGTACCTCGAGAAGCATGCGTCGCGCCGTCGGATACGTGGGTTCCGGATCCGGCTCTGCCGTTGCTGGAGAAAACCGTGACTCGGTGTTGGCGGTAATTGGAACAAACGCCGACGTACCCGCATCCTCGGATGAGTCAATGACGTCGTGATTTCGAAAGTTCTCCGCGAATATGAAGAGGAGTATAACTCCAAAGCTGCGAAGAAGGAGAAGCCATGGATGAAGGATCTGGGAACACTCTCCCAAAGCAGGATGACATGGACATCGGAGATAATCCCGAGGTCCGGATGTCCGAAAAGTACCGATCGAGCTTGACTCGGAAAGCAGACCCAAAGCCGTCTTTGCTACGGTCTGCCAAGAAGGCAAAGATGAAGAACAAGAAAAACAAGACCCGGCAAAAGACCCTCCAGCAGGAGGTGATTGCCGAGGAATCTGAAGAAGACTCGAATGGTGCACTTATCCCAAGAGCTGAAAAAAGAAGCATCGGTGGATGGACACGTGATCACGAAGGTGCGCGTAAACTCATCGATGCGCGTGCCACACCTATCCCTAGAGCTGCGTAACTTCTGCAGATGAGCTGGATGAAAGGCGCAAGCCCTAGAAGCCGTCGTCAACAACTCCTCGATGAAGCCAAAACATCAAGGTGGAGAAGAAAGCATGTCGAACAAGGAGTACATGTCTAAATCGCATCAGAAGACACGGAAGCGTCACATAGATGACAACCAATTCCCACGTGTCCGTGCTGTCCTTTTTGGAGATGAGATAGGGAAGCCACGGAAAGATAGCAACGGAGATTGGGTATACCCAACACCAGTACAAAATACCGTGGCAGCCTGAGAAATTCTATCGGCTAATCCAGAAGCAGAGGAGATCCGTTTGGGTATCAAGCTACTCAACAAGGGACTGGAGCAGCAAAAGGTCGCTCTGTCCGGAAGTCAAAAACTGGTCTCAGATTCTGACCAATGTCGCATAGATCTGGCATGGGCTGGCGTAAGATCCCATTACGTCCGGGTGCAGTATCATGACCCCGAACACAGGGAAGACAACTATTCAAGAACCGGATCTTCAGGACAACATCACAAAACTTCGCGTAACTGGAGCAACGTCGCCCCAGCGGCCGAGAGAGACGACATCGCTGCCCTGAATCCGACAAACCCTCCCCAATGAGAATCTAAGGATCGAAGGGGAGAAGATAAAGAGAAACGTCGGGAGGAGGATCGTCAGAGAATGCCACCTCCTAGACATGAGAACCGTCCGACTGAGCCTCACCATGGTGGGAACTACGGACGAAGAAACGACAGAAACCATGCCGGTACATGCCGGCAGGGGGCTCGTCGTAGTCAAGCTGCTCCACCCTCTCCACCACACAGTCATCACAACGGCTCCCATGGAGGGCAAGGAGGACGACATGGCGGAGGAGGTGGTGGTAGAAGCCGAAGTCTGGCTCCACAGCACCACAGCCACAGCCGACATTCGGGATGATCTCTATCCCCGAACAACGCAAGGCACAGGATCAACTCCAACATAGAGGCTCGGCGCTATGAAAACAATGACGTGTACGTGGGCCCAAAGTGCTTCGGTCCACGCACTAGAGCTACAAAATTTCTGGAAGGATTTGCTATCTCAAGACATATCCAAGCCTACAACGGCATTGCTCGGCCAGACACCTGGTTACAGGATTTCTTACAAGCTTGCTGTATCGCCAAAGGCAGAAACAGGCTGGTCGCAACCCGATATCTCCCACTTATGTTGCAGAAGATGGCACGATCATGGCTCAATGAACTTCCGGCAAACACCATCCATAACTGGTATGATTTACAAAGCGCGTTCTTTCGGAATTTCGAAGGCACATATCGGAGGCCCTGTACGGTTGGAGACCTACAGCGTTGCACCCAAGAAAGCTAGAGAAACTTGCCGGGATTACCTCGGATGATGGATCGACACAAGGAACTCCTGCGAAGGAGTAAATGATCAAACTGCAATTGAAGCTTTCATCGCAGGTCTCCTATTGGTTTACTACGCCATCGCTTGAAGTGTGACAAGGTTACCGATTTGGGAGAGATGATAGAAACAACAAGCAAATATGCAGATGCTAACGATGATACAGAAGGACTACTCAATGCCCTAGCTGTGCCTCAGTCGGCAAAACAACCAAAGCAACAAGCTCAGAAGCACAAAAACACCTTGGAAGAAAAACCCAACGCGGAAACAGCGGTAGTCACTACTGTTTCCGGGTCTAGAGGACGAGGCAGAGGCCGCGGGCGTGGCTGTGGGACATCAAGGGTCCAAGGTAGAGGAGAACAACAACCAGGCAAAACCTACTCTTGGGCCGACATTGCCAATAACCCACGTGTGCATCACCTAGACGCTAATGGGGGCTCGTCCCACACCAACGCTGAATGTCGTTTCAATGACGACATCAAAAGAGATGACACCGCGGGCTACAAAGCTAAGCGGAAGAAGGAAAAGAAAAATCCCGAAAAAGACAAGGAGACCAAGGAAGATTCAGACATGGAGGAAGCGGATGCTTCGAATCCCAAGTCGGAAGGGAAGAAGACTTTTCCCACCAAGAAGGACACTTATGTCACCTTCCTCGGATCTCAACCAGCAAAGGTCAAGAAAGCAGTTCTACATGAGCTCAATGCAACAGGTCCGGCTGTCCCCCAGTATCTGGACTGGTCAGAAGTGGCAATCACGTTTGACCGCGATGATCATCCGCCTAAGCTACACAGGCGAGGAAAATACGCCTTAATCGTCAACCCACTTATTGACGGTTATGGTTTCTCCAAGACCCTCATGGACGGTGGTAGCAGCATCAATATTCTCTATGTCGAAACGCTACGCCGGATGAAGATCTCGGAGACCCAGCTAAACCATAGCTCTTTGATTTTTCACGGAGTTGTCCCAGGAAGACAAGCTAATTCCCTGGGAGAGATCACTTTGGATGTTACCTTTGGAACTCCAAAGAATTATCGGATGGAGGCACTTTCCTTCGAAGTGGTCCCGTTCAAGAGCGCATACCACGCTATATTCGGACGTCCGCCATCGGGCTTTTATGGCTCGTCTGTTACATTTACAATATGATGAAAATTCTAGGTCCCAACGGCATGATCACCATCAAGGAGACCCAAGAAAGCGAGAGTGCGAGGATGGAAATGCCGCTTTGCAAGCTCATGCCGCATGCCAGGAGTACCAGGAGATCAAGAAGAGCATAGATCCGTCCGAGATGCCCGCAACAAAGAAGGAGGTTACCAAGCCAAATCCGGAGTTCAAGGCATCAGAAGAGACGAAGAAAGCGCCTTTGAAGGATGATGACCCCTCCAAGGTGACCCAGATAGGCGTAGGCCTAGATAGCGCATAGGAAAGCGCGCTCGTCAAGTTCCTCCAAGCAAATCAAGATATCTTCGCATGGCAGCCATCTGACATGACCGGATTACCTAGGGAACTTGTCGAGCACTCTCTAAATGTAAACCCGAACGCTAAACCCGTCAAACAGTCTTTACGACGGTTTGGCAACGAAAAGCGTAAGGCACTAGCTAAGGAACTAGCACGGCTCGAGTTAGCCAGATTCATAGAAGAGGTCATCCATACTGAGTGGTCAGCCAATCCTGTAATGGTCCCTAAAAAGCACACCACTCATTTAAGGATGTGTGTTAATTATACTGCCTTGAACAAGGCTTGTCCAAACGATCCGTTCGCTCTGCCTAGAATTGATCAAGTTATCGATTCTACGGCAGGCTCGAAACTCCTCTATTTTCTTGACGCATATTCCGGTTATCACCAAATCCGGATGAAGGAATCTGACAAAGTCAAAACTTCATTCATAACCCCCTTCGGAACCTTCTGTTTTGTTATGATGCCCTTTGGGCTGAAGAACACAGGAGCTACGTACCAGCGCACGATGCAGCGTTGCCTCCACGACCAACTCGGACGCAATGTACATGCATACGTGGATGATATCGCGGTGATGTCCAAAAAGAAGGAAACACTCATTTCCGACTTGGAGGAAACATTCGCCAATCTACAAAAATACAACATCATGCTTAACCCGAAGAAATGTTTCTTTGGAATACTAGCCGGAAAATTGTTAGGTTTCATCGTGTCTCAAAGAGGCATAGAGGTGAACCGCGACAAAATCAAGGCTATACTCAATATTTCCAGGCCAACTCGCTTGAAGGACGTACAAAGATTAACTGGTTGCATTGCTGCGGTTAGTCGATTTGTAAGCCGTCTTGGTGAAAGAGCTGCACCATTATACAAACTCCTGAAGAAGACCAAGGATTTTATTTGGACTGACGAAGCTGAAGCTGCACTACAAGACCTGAAGAAAGTACTCTCATCTGCTCCTATCCTTGCAGCGCCGGAACCTCAGGAACCGATATTGCTTTATATTGCTGCGACAAATAAGGTCGTTAGTATCGTCATGGTGGTGGAGAGACCAGAGGAAAATCAAGAACACTTGGTGCAGCGTCCGACGTACTTCGTCAGCAAGGTCTTGACAGAATTAAAACAGCGATATCCGCACTATCAAAAGTTGGCTTACGGTGTTTTCCTAGCATCTCGTAAGTTATGACACTATTTTCAGGAGCACCCAATTACCATGGTGAGCAAAGCTCCCATGAGAGACATAATCAACAACAGCGACGCCACAGAACGTGTCGCCAAATGGGGCATAGAGCTCTCAGCTTTCGATATTGAGTATAAACCCCAGACAGCAATCAAATCCCAGATCCTTGCTGACTTTGTCGCTGATTGGACAGAGACGAAGGAGAACATGGTCCTCCCTGAGTCGGAATACTGGACCCTCTTTTTCGATGGGTCTAAGGCTCGAGGGGGCTCGGGGGCTGGCGTGGTGCTCAAATCACCCCAAGGAGATAAACTATTATACGTGTTACAGATCCACTTCATAGCGACAAACAATATTGCCGAGTATGAAGCACTGCTGCATGGAATCCGGATTGCCAAGGATATTGGCATCCGACGTTTGATGTGTTACGGAGATTCAGATCTTGTTGCTCAACAGGTCTCGGATATTTGTAATGCAAATAAGCACATGGCAGCATATAAAGCTGTCGTGGATGATCTATCTAAATCGTTTGAAGGGTTTGAAGTTCAACACATCCCTCGAGCAGAAAATGAGGAAGCAGATGCACTATCGCGAATAGGCTATGCGCGGAAAGAGGTCCCGGATGGTGCATTTTTAGAGCACCTCAAAGTTCCCTCGATAAAGGGAGTAGGTGAAAAATATCGGACCAAATCCGACTCACCTTTAATAGCGGTTCTGGCTGTAATTCCTAGCTGGACTCAACCCTACCTTGATTATTTGGTAGATGGAAAATTACCCGAAGACGAGGTGCTGAGCCGGCACATTATCCGACGTGCAAAAGCCTATACAATTGTTAAGGGTGAGCTCCATAAACAGAGTGTTTCTAGGGTTTTTCAGCGCTGTGTATCTCCGGAAGAAGGAGTGGAAATCTTAAGGGAAATCCATGAAGGCGAGTGTGGTCACCACGCTGCAGCCAAATCTTTAGTGGCAAAATCTTTCCGACATGGATTTTTCTGGCTTATAGCTCAGGCAGATGCCGAACGATTAGTCAAGACATGCAAAGGCTACCAAAAGTACGCCAAGCAAACTCATGTTCCGGCTGATCAGCTGCGAACAATACCTATAACATGGCCTTTTGCGGTCTGGGGGCTTGATATGGTAGGACCCTTTAAACGAGCTCCAAGTGGATTTACCCACCTCTTAGTGATGGTGGATAAATTCACCAAGTGGATCAAGGCTAAACCTGTCACTAGTTGTGATGGAGCAATAGCCAAATGATTTGTTGGGGATGTTATAATCCGGTATGGTTATCCGCATAGCATTATCACGGATAAAGGGAGTAACTTTTCTATGGGAGAACTGGCCGAATTCTGCGATGAGCAAAATATCCAGCTTGACATTGCGTCAGTCGCACATCCACAGGCTAACAGACAAGTCGAAAGTGCAAATGGTTTAATTCTACAAGGCTTGAAACCAAGACTCGAAGCACCACTACGACGTGCTGCTGGGGCTTGGGCAGAGGAATTACCTTCTATAATTTGGAGTCTACGAACAACTCCGAACAGGTCAACAGGATACACACCTTTCTTCTTGGTCTATGGCGCAGAAGCAGTTCTTCCTAGTGATTTAATTCATACTTCTCCTAGATTGGCCGCTTATATCGAAGAGGATGCCGAGATTTCTCGACAAAATGATCTCGACTTAGTCGAAGAAGTTCATGTCGTTGCTGAAATGAAATCTACAACCTATCAGCAGAAGTTACGCAAGTATCATAGCCAAAGAGTCCGAAATAGATCTTTCAATAAAGGTGATTTGGTTCTCCGGCTTGTGCAACAAAGAAAGCACAAACTTTCCCCAGTATGGGAAGGGCCCTTTTTAGTTAGTCGAGTATTGCACAATGGATCGTACTACTTAACTGACATGAGGCCAGTCAAAGAAAGACCTGCTACTAAGAAGAGAAAGAGAGCTAGAGGCAGTACAAATCCGGATGAGTTAGACAGACCATGGAATATTGCTCAGCTACGTCCCTTTTATTCTTAGTTTATCCTTCTTTGTAATCATACATATGTACATGTTCTGTGAGAAATAAAAGTTTTGGTTGCCTCAAGTTTTTTCTGAAAAGTTCTTAGACCATCTTATTTCCGAATGATCATGTCATAGTCGAAAATCCCAGAATGCTTGAAAGTACTTTATGCTCATGTTCGTTTGGGTCTAGATTTCCGATTCTAAAAACTGCTACCTTCGGGTATAACTCTAAAAATTTCTAGTCTTTACTTTGGTTATTTATCTGATTGCCGGATGTGGGCATTTTCCGAGTAGTGAATTTTTGGTACTAGAAGCCGGCTTTGTTTCCGAGTTTAAACTGGTTTAGCAATTGAGCTCCGTTGCTCGACAAAGTTTCCGGCTGAAGGTTTAGCCGAATCACGAAAGGGACGAGGCGAAAAGCCAGATAAACGATAAGTCGAGATGAAAAATATAAGTGCTTGTGTAAACATTTCAGGCACGCAAAAAATTCAAAAGTCAAAAGTGCTGAATAGATCAAAAGCTTAGCACTTGCAAAAGATAAATAGTACTTATATTTATAATCGCATTAGTTTTTCCAGAATAATACATGAATTTCTGGTCTATGATGCAGGAGGAGATGAAGGATCTACTGGCTCGCTGGTCACTCCGCCTTGATATCGTTCCGAGATATCCGTATCCGAGTTGGTGCGTTCATCGTCGGAAACCTCTTCGGCTTCTTCTGCAGGAGGAGGCGGAGTATCCACGCGTGTGAAGAAGGGGATCTCGTAGCTGGTCAGATCAGCTACGTGGCACCCGTATCCGGCGCGGGAGTGCATGATGGCTTGAAGATCCCGCTCCTGGCCATCTTCGTCTACCTTGCAGTACCCTTTAGTCACTTGCCATATTTCCATGTTTCCATGGTGGCTCATGACCATGGAGAGAGCGTTCTGCGCATCAGTCCGCGCGTAGAACATGTTCCAGTCCCGAACAAGCTGCGGCATCTCCTTGGCCCTGTCCCGCACCTCATAATCCGACATGCTTGGCATGTCCGGAATCCTAAGAGACTCGCCAATGTCCTCAAGAGACTGGCGGTAGTCATGAAGAAGATCACCGACTTGGGTAAGCCGGTGGGTGCGGGGCTTGGACGAGGAAGAGTGTGTCAACTTCAGAGGACCTATACATCAAAATAAAGTTAAGGAAAAACTGACATTGATAAAAGTCGAAGAAAAGATAAGTCAGAGAGGTGGAACGTACCAAAAATGACGTCGTCAATCTTGGTCTTCTCCTCCTAGAGACTCTAGAGTTCAGCCCGGAGCGCCTGGGATATGTCCTTCTCAATGCCAAGCTCATTCTTGAGGTCCGAGATTACTTTATCTTGAGCAGCAATCTTGCGATCGTGCTCTTCAGTGGCCATGGAGGAGGATTCCAGGACTTGAGCTATGCTCATTTCATGATCCGCCTTGAGCTTATCTAGCTCTTGGCGAAGTCCCTTGTTTTCCACCACCAGGGTTTTGAGGTTCTCGGCCTCTTCAATCATAGCGATGGATTGTTTCACCAACGCTGTAAGACAAAAAGAACAACAGTTCAGAAAAATTCGAAATAGAAAAAGCAAAAGACAAGGTTTGAATCTCGAAATGTTTACCTTCGGCTTCATCCTTGGCTACCTGGAGCTCAACATTTTTAAGCCGGAGAGCTTTGATTTCTCTCCTCTTATCACAAACATTGGTCAATAATTCCTGGTTATAGGAACATACTTTCTATAAGTCAGAATACCCAAAGTCAGAAAGCTACTTAAGACTCAGGCTATTATTTTTTGCTAAATATCAGCACGAGCCTTGGGGGCTACACTAGTTCGTTCTTTGGCATCCTAATGAAAGCATAAAATCGGATTCTATATCCTACTTCATGCTTGGGGGCTAGAGGATATGATATAACATAATGTAAAAACAAGAGTTAGAATTCCGACTTACATATTGCTCCGTCAAGTATAGGGGGTGTATGGCAGTATTTTCGATAAGTAAGAGTGTCGAACCCAACGAGGAGCAGAAGGTGCTGGCTAGTGGTATGGATCAGGAATTCTCTGCAAATACTTAGCAAACAGATTTTTAGGGGTTTTCGATAAAGCAAGTAAACAAAGTATGAGTAAATAAAAGACAGTAGGAATAAATGCAGCAAGTGGCCCAATCCTTTATGCAGCAAAGGACAAGCCAGTTGTATTTCTATAGATGACCAAACATTCTCGAGGACACATGGGAAGACTGTCAAGTGCTTTCGCTTCATATAGTCGATTAATCTTCTCTAGCTTGCTAAGTGTTGTGTGGGTGAACCTGTGCTAATGTACCATCCCATCCAAGACTTAATACATACTTGTGATTAAACCCCCTTGCAAACATCCGTAAGTACAAGAAAGTAATTAAGGTAGAAACCTAACCACAGCTTTAAACTCTAAGACCCTTACGTCCCTTGTGCAATGGCTTCCTAACAGGGGTTCAGGTTTCTATCACTCCGGCAACCCCTACGATTAGTAGCCAAATACACAATGCATTACCCTAGGCCCATATAGGTGAAGTGTCATGTAGTCAACGTTCACATGATACCACTAGAAGAAGTACACCACAACTTAAATAACAATCTATTGAATCTTTCTCAACGCAACTCCACTACTAACAACAAGACTTCTCCCATGTCCTCAAGAACAAAACGAACTACTCACAAGACATTATATGGATCATGATCAGAGATGGAATAATGATGTATAACAATCTGAACATAAACAATAATTCAATGGTTCCACTCAATAGCATCAACTACAAAGAGTAATCAACACCGGGAAAGTTTCCCCTAAGAATTAGGTTTCCTCCCTTTATATAGCTTCTTGGATTCCCGTCACCCCATATTGGGCTGCAGTAAATCGGGCCAGCCCGTCCGGATGCGGAATCAGCTAAATTTTATGTCCAGAACGTTTGCCGCGAAATTTAGAACAACTTTGTAGTTGAAGAGTTTTCTGTTTGATGCCGTCTTCGACCCTAAATGTGATCATCTTCAAAAAGAGTTCTGAGACAGATTTCTGGAAAAATCCCAATTTGACTCCAACAAGGTTTCCACTTGTATTCTTGGTAATTCCTACACATCAAAGTGTAAAACAAGAACATTGTGCACTTTTGCAACTATTAGTAGGTTAGTCCAAATAAATCATAAACTTTATACAAAAAGGAGTGTCAAAAGCATATTATTAGCATAAAACTATAAACAATTATAGATACGTTATGGACATATCAACATCCCCAAGCTTAGTTCCTACTCGTCCTCGAGTAGGTAAATGATCAAAACAATATAATTTTTGATGTGACATGCAGACAACACAATCTTGATCATCATTATTGTAAAAGCATTGATAGCTGGGATTAAGGTACTCTAAACAAGAATCATGAAAGATAGAGTTCTAACAATAAGACACAACAACTATGTTGTAACATGAAAAGGCACAAACAAAAGATTCATGAATAACAATGCTTTGCAAGACGTTTGTTTGTTTCACATAAATAAAGCATAATGAGAATGGTATTTAGCTTGTCCCTCATAGAGTAGCAAAACATAAGTGCATAGGACACCTTCAAAGTTCATAAGGGTGACTAGATACAAGTAGTTTAAGAACAAGCAATATCAAAGTTATGCATCAATCAACAAGTCTTGGGACAATACACATTAAACTAAGAACGGCCACTATGCTCTCTCAATAGGTGCATAAAGATAGAAGGTGGAGACTCAATATAAAAGTGGAAGAAAGGCCTTCATAGAAGGAAGCAGGGATTCAAGTTTCATAAAGAGCTTCCAAAAATTATGGTACTTATTAGCTTTCAGCTCTCATTGCCCCTATCATAAGCATCTTGAAGTGATTAAGGTTAAAGTGAACAAACTATGGAGTATATGCTTGACAAAGTATAAGTTGGAAATCTCATGTCCCTTGAATACGAGAGCCGCTCCTCATGCTACTCAAGTTTAGTTACCGGTAAGTTCTTGTCATAGTTAGTACATGTGTATCATAGAGAACCGCCAACGGGGTACCCCTTGCCCGATGATACGAAAGAATCCCGATATCAAAATGACAAGGCAAGCAGACAACAAGCATCTCAGCAATCTTCTTATTTACCATGGGAAAATGGTGCTTTTTTTCTCTCTTTCCTCTTTTCTCATCTTTTTTTCCTTTTTCTCTTTTTCTCAATCTCTATCTCTTTTTTTATAAGAAGAATGCTTCATAGATTGCTCATTATGGTTACGCTGCAGGTTTCCACCATGATTAGGCATGGATTAGACCAGCGACCCAGGCGTTTCTCTAACACACATACATAACTCCATGGACTTACAAGCTCCCCTTTCATTTCACACCGACGATATCCATAAACAAAAGAGCATGATATCAACTGGGTACAATGTACAAGTGCAATGTTGAAAGTGTTCCCCATGACAAAGATGGTTACTTAATCCCCAACATATAAGTGCAAGCACATACAACATAGATGACACAATGGTTCAAGTTTATTAGGGGCAAGAAAAGTAAAGTGTGCCATCAAGTTCGTGAGAGCTTTAATCACTAGTTTCTCATAACAAGTTTAATTCGGATGGTAGATAAAAACATGAATATACTTGGAATAGCAAATGCTAATATGTAGGTATGGTGGACTCTTTGGAATAACTTGGTTTTAGGAGTTGGATGCATGAGTGGAACTCATACTTGGTTATGGAGGCTAGCAAAAGACTGGGAGCGACCAACTAAGAGAGCAATAATGGCCATAATCATGCAAAGTGACAAAACATCATTAATTAAAGCATAAAGTGATATTACAAGTCGAAAACTAAAGGATCATAAAGGCTATGGTGACTTGGGATAGTCATAACATGGTGTGAGCATGTGCCAAGTCAACCGAAATAAAGCATCAAAGGAGAATACCACAATACTATGCTTTAATATGCTAAAACAACGCATGATTCTTCCAAGGCACATTAAGCAATCTCAATTGTTTATAACATGTCATGCTACAGCAAAGATCACTAAGCATAAAGCCAAAACAATATCAAGCATGGCATGACAAAGCATAGGCCACAGTCAAAAACAAGCTCTCTTATATACCACTTACAAGCATGAACTTTCCTACTCTTTTCCAATCCAAATCAACTTATTTGAAAGAACTCACAAAGATAATAATAAATAAAGATCAGTGAGCTTGTCTCACAAATCCAAAAAGAATAACTAAAAATTTCTAAGCTGAAAGCACAAGAAAACTAAGGCTAAACATAGTGCTAGCAAAAGAGAACACTCACAAAACAATAAGAATGAAAACTAGAGTGTTCTAGGCAATGAAAACGGAGTGTGTCTCTCTCCAAAAGAAGTGCTGGGATCCAACAAAATTATTTGAGCAAACCAAGCAAACTAAAACCAAAAACAAAAAAAAAGACGCTCCAAGAACAACACAACAGTGCACGAAATAATAAAAAACGAAGTGTCTAGAAAGACCTGAGATTTTTATTGATGAGAAGGGGGATGCCTTGAGCATCCCCAAGCTTTGACGCTTGTACTTCTTGGATATTTCTTGGGGTGACACGGGTGGCATCCACAAGCTTGAGCTTTTGTCCATTCTTCATCTCATTACATCATTCTTTCCTTACACCTGAATTTTTTTCCTTCATACAAAACATCACACAATCTTCATTAGCAACATTAGTGTACTCAAGATAATAAGTCTTTTGGTTCAGTTCCAACACAAGTAAAACTTCCATTAAAACAAAAGCTACTGTAGCACTTCTCTCAAAAATCTCAATTCCCCAAAAAGAACACAAAAGGGAATCAACAAGAAGCAAATGCAAATAATGGCACAAATCTATCAAAACAGACCAGCAGGTAGAAACCGATTTGTTCAAAGACCTTCTGTTGGTCAAATCGAAAAGTGTTGAACTAACAAAAGTTGCATAACAACCTGGGGCAGAAGCACAAAACATCACAGCTCAAACAGATGTACAAAGATGTTTCACGATTTTTTACAGTGAAACACAAAAATCTGTTTGATAGCAACTTTCCCAAGTCTTACTTCTCTCTCATTAGAGGTTATTCTTGGCACAAAAATCAAACAAAAAGGATAAGGAGAGGTTATTACATAAGTAATAACTTCCAAGACTCAACTAAAACTTTTGGGTTATCTCCCAATAAGTACTTTTCTTTAACGCCTTTAAGTTAGGCTTGATAGTTTGAGAAGATGCTCACATAAGAAATATGAATTGAAGTAAAAGAGAGCATGAAGAAGCAAATTCAAAACACATTTATGTCTAACCCACTTCCTGTGCATAGGAATCTTGTAAAGAAACAAGTCATGAAAGCACAAAGCAACAAGCATAGTAAAGCAAAACAAGTGCAACTTCGAGACTTTCAACATAAAGAGAGAAAACTTAATATTATTGAGATGCATAAAACCATGTTTCCCTCTCTCATAATAACTTTCAGTAGCATCATGAATAAAATTAACAATATAACTATCACATGAAACATTCTTATCATGAGCCACATGCATAAAAGAAATAATACTCTCCACATAAACATAGTCATTCTTATTAATTGTAGTAGGAGCAAATTCAACAAAATAGCTATCATTATTATTCTCATCACCATAATCATCAAATATAGGAGGCATATTGTAATCATAATTAATTTTCTCCTCAATAGTAGGTGGCCTAAAAATATCATATTCATCATTGTAATCATCATATATTGGAGGTTTGGTATCATCATAAGCAATAGAATAGCTATCTTCCAAAGCTGGGGAACTAAAAAGATTATTTTCATAAAAACTAGCTTCCCCAAGCTTAGAATTTTCCATAGCATTAGCAATAATGGTGTTCAAAGAATTCATACTAATAACATTGCTATTAGCATGCAAACAAAGTTCCATAGGTTTTTAAATTTTCTCTTCAAACACTTCTTGTCCTAACTCAAGATAAATACTATAAAGCTCTCTAATTTTGTTGTTGTTTTCCATTAAGCCTAACTAGTGAAAACAAGAAACAAAAAGACAAAATTGCAGAATCTAAAGGAAATAACTTCGAGCACTCACACACCAGAGGATGTGAGTACCTTTTACCTTACCTCTCCGGCAACGGCGCCATAAAATAGCTTGATGTATACGCACTTCTATTCTTGTAGACAGTTGTTGGGCCTCCAAGTGCAGAGGTTTGTAGAATAGCAGCAAGTTTCCCTTAAGTGGATTACCCAAGGTTTATCGAACTCGGGGAGGAAGTGGTCAAAGGTATCCCTCTCAAACAACTCTGCAATCAAGATACAATAAGTCTCTTGTGTCCCCAACACACCCAATACACTTGTCAGGTGTATAGGTGCACTAGTTCGGCAAAGAGATAGTGAAATACAAGTGGTATGGATAATTATAAGTGGTAACGGTGCCAGAAAATAGCTTGATGGCGTGGAAGAGACTAAAGGGAAACTGAAATAAAGATGGCAACAAGCAAGCATGTAACAGATCTAGTTGCAAACGGTGTTTCAATGTTTAGAAACAAGGCCTAGGGATCATACTTTCACTAGTGAACACTCTCATATTAATATCTTCTCTTCATGATACTACTCTGAATTACTCTCCGGTTGGACACTCTAATCCATGGTAGGGTTATAACAACACACCTCAAACTTTGCTTTCCCCATCTAGGTAACCCCACACTGTCACCTTGAGCACTAGATGGTTCCAACAAACTCCACAATTTCATAGAGACATCCAACTCCAAATATAACTCATAACAAGTATTTGTAATCTCTAGCCTAAGTGCCACCATGGTGTGCACGCTATCACTTTCACACACATGGGGAGAGCAGAGATCTATTAAAGCACTTGAGTAGCAAGGTAGATCTACTTGATTACAAAGCTCATGATCACAATATGATCATGCATAGAGAGAGAGAGATGAACACATAGCTACCGGTAGAGCCCTTAGCCTCGAGAGAGAACTACTCCCTACTCATCATGGGAATCAGCAATGGCGATGGAGATGGCGGTGGAGTCGATGGAGATGGCGGTGAAGACGGTGAAGAGGTGGCGGCGGCACGGAGGACTCCTTCCCCACCGCTGGTATCACAGGGGAGCACCGCCCCTTAGCTCCCTTCCTTCATGGATTCTTGGGAGCCCTTCCCCACGGAGATAGGATCCATGGGGGAGGCAAAAACATGGCTTTGGTGGCTGCAAATTCGTGGGTGGAGGTGTCCTGGGCGAATTAGGTTTTCTCCCCTTATATAGCTTCTTGGATTCCCGTCACCCCATCTTGGGTTGCAGTAAATCGGGCCTAAAAGGCCCGTCCGTACTCGGAATCAGCTAAATTTTATGTCTAGAACGTTTATCGTGAAATTTCCAACAACATTGTAGTTGAAGAGTTTTCCGTTTAACGCCGGCTTGGACTGGAAACGTGATCATCTTCAAAAAGAGTTATGATATAGATTTCTGGAAAATCCCAATTTGACTCCAGCAAGGTTTCCACTTGTATTCTTGGTAATTTCTACACATCAAAGTGTAAAACAAGAACATTGTGCACTTTTGCAACTATTAGTAGGTTAGTCCAAATAAATCATAAACTTTATACAAAAAGGAGTGTCAAAAGCATATTATTAGCATAAAACCATAAAAAAATATAGATACGTTATGGACGTATCAATTTCTTATGAGGGTAGTTCGTTTCGTTCTTGAGGACATGGGAGACGTCATGTTGTTAGTAGTGGAGTTGTGTTGAGAAAGATTCAATAGTTTGATATTTAAGTTGTGGTGTACTTCTTCTAGTGGTGTCATGTGAATGTCGACTACATGACACTTCACCTATATGGGCCAAGGGGAATGCATTGTGTATTTGGATACTAATCGTAGAGGTTGCCGGAGTGACAGAAACCTGAACCCCTATTAGGAAACCATTACACAAGGGACCTCAGGGTCTTAGAGTTTAAAGCTGTGGTTAGGTTTCTACCTTAATTACTTTCTTGTACTTGCTGATGCTTGCAAGGGGTATAATCACAAGTATGTATTAGTGCTAGGAAGGTCAGTACATTAGCACAGGTTCACCCACACAACACTTAGCAAACTAAAGAAGATTAATCAACTATATGAAGTGAAAGCACTTGTCGATATTCCCATGTGTCCTCGAGAACGTTTGGTCATCTTAAGTAATACAAACGGCTTGTCCTTTGCTAAAGAAAGAATTGGGCCACTTACTGCATTTATTCTTATTGTCTTTTATTTACTCGTACTTTATTTACCTGCATTATCAAAAACCCCTAAAAATCCGTTTGCTAAGTATTTACAGAGAATTCTTGCTCCTAGTCAATCGCCAGCACCTTCTGCTCCTCGTTGGGTTCCACACTCTTACTTATCGAAAATACTGCGATACACCCCCTATACTTGTGGGTCATCACTTACCTCCAAGTCAAGTCAAGCCTACGTCAGGTGCCAGCCTTGGGACGCCCCTGGCTCAGACTGGCCCCTTTGGTCCAAGATGCTAAGGAATATGTTGGGTATCTTGGGAGATGCTAGGGAATATACCGAGCATCTTCTAAAGATGCTAAGGAATATGCCGAAGGGATAAGACCGGTGACTCAATAAAGGACAAGGTGACTGGGCAAGCCCCCACTAGATAGCTCATAGGAGTACTTGTGATGACATACCTTGTCCACTGGGCTCCCCTTTATAAGGAGCACCAGGGGTAACGTTACATGGGAGGCCCCCTGGAGGGCTCCTCGGCCTTTGCTCACTAGGAGTAAGGTTTCTTCTTCCTCTGCTCTCTCCATGAGAGGCATGAGAGGACAGCTCAAGGAGCACCATTGTAGCCACACGCATGACAAGATATATGAGATTAGATGCAGGAGTAGATGTGTTATCTCACTAGGAGAGCCTCGAACCTGGGTATATCGTGTCTCTCTGAGTTCTTCCGTATGTTGTCTTCACTTCATCATCCCTCCCTGGATTCCTCCATCGTCCATTGGCCCCAACTTTAGCCTATACCAGGCATATGCCGTGACACCACCACGACATTTGGCGCCCACCGTGGGGCTAATCAGAGGTGTTGGTTGGGTTACCATCCGGACAGGAACGTCTTCATCAAGCTCTGCTTCACCATCGATCAAAAGTCTCTACATCCTCTTCCCCAACGCACAAAGAGCAGGGGAGTTGGCACATAAGCCTCCTTGTTGAGGTGATTCAACCTCCTCCTCAACCTCTTCACCAACAGTACTGTAAGTGTTATCTGACTCTATGGGAGTAACTCAACTAGATGCCTCAACCTCCTCACCAAAGATGCAATGAGTAGCAAATAACGCAACCAACATGCACGTGAGATACCCCTGAATGTCACTCGGGGACTATCATGCTCAATCACCTAGCTGTTCACCCCCAGGGATGAGATAACTCAACCCGGGGACTAGCATGCATGCCATTTGAGTCACCTAAGGGTATAAAAAGTATCTCGGGGACTCGGCGTCTCCGTGCAAAGAACAGTAACTCAGAAAAGACTTAAGATATGCCATGATCTCGTACGTACCTACTACTTTGTATCTTTAAGCTACCTTGGATGAAAAAGTAACTCACCAAGTCATTGAGGCTCATTATAACTCGGTTTTAACTCAGCTCACCTAATTACCTAGTATCTAGGAGTGTACTTTAGCTTGCCTAGTTACCGTGTAACTCGGATTTGACTCAGTCAGCCGAATTACTTGGTAACTCAGATTTAACTCGGATTGGTGTTTTCAGCTTCCCAGGTCATCCGTAATTCGGATTGGTATTTGCTTCGCCTTGCCTACTTACATGGTAACTCGGAGTTTACCTTGTTTTTCCTAATTACAGGATTTCTAGTTACAAGCTTCCTAGGTCATCCGTATTTCGGATTGGTATTTGCTTCGCCTTGCATAGTCACATGGTAACTTGGATTTTACCTCGTTTTTCCTAATTACAGGATTTCTAGTTACAAGTAACTCGGATTTTACTTCAGTTTGCCTAATTATAGGGTAATTCGGATTTGCTTCAATTTCCTAGTTACAAGGGTAACTCGGATTTTAGTTCAGCTGGCCAGGTTACATGGTAACTCAGATTTTAGTTTGGCTGGCCAGGTTACATAGTAACTCGGATTTTAACTCAGCTTACCAGGTTATCTTATACCTCAAATCAGTTTGTTCCATATCTTGGATGCCACGTGCCAGCATATCAATAATTCATCATATCAAATCTCGGATCTATATCTCGGATGCATATCTATGAAAGTATGTCACGATATCACGAAATCATATCCTCACTCCAAATCATATCTCGGATCAGTAACTCGGATCCAAGTCTATGGCGGTTTGCCAGCCAATCATAAGGCCATATCCTATCTTAGTAGCAGTAACTCGGATTTTGAGTTAAGTGAGTCAAAACAGAGACTCGTGTCAATGTTGAGTCATATGACTCAATAAGTATAACCTGGATGAGATAACACGGATTACAATCCATAAGGCCAGAGCCAAATTCGGCTAGAAGCCAAAAGAATTACCCAAATGGGTTAAGACCAGAGCCAAATCAGGCCAGAAGCCAAAAGAGTTACCCAAATGGGTTAAGGCAAGAGCCAAATTCGGCCAGAAGCCAAAATACTTACCCAAATGGGTTAAGGCGAGAGCCAAATTCGGCCAGAAGACAAAAGACTTACCCAGATGGGTTAAGGCCAGAGCCAAATTCAGCCAGAAGCCAAAAGAGTTACCCAATTGGGTTAAGGCCAGAGCCAAATTCGGCCAGAAGCCAAAAGACTTACCCAAATGGGTTAATGCCAGAGCCAAATTCGGCCAGAAGCCAAAAGAGTTATCCAAATGGGTTAAGGCCAGAGCCAAATTCGGCCAGAAGCCAAACGAGTTACCCAAATGGGTTAAGGCTAGAGCCAAATTCGGCCAGAAGCCAAAAGAGTTACCCAAATGGGTTAAAGCCAGAGCCAACTTCGGCCAGAAGCCAAAAGACTTACCCAAATGGGTTAAGGCCAGAGCCAAATTCGGCCAGAAGCCAAAAGAGTTACCCAAATGGGTTAAGGCCAGAGCCAAATTTGGCCAGAAGCCAAAAGAGTTACCCAAATGGGTTAAGGCCCGAGCCAAATTCGGCCAGAAGCTAAAAGAGTTACCCAAATGGGTTAAGGCCAGAGCCAAATTCGGCCAGAAGCCAAAAGACTTACCCAAATGGGTTAAGGCCAGAGCCAAATTCGGCTAGAAGCCAAAAGAGTTACCCAAATGGGTTAAGGCCAGAGCCAAATTCGGCTAGACGCCAAAAGAGTTGCCCAAATGGGTTAAGGCTAGAGCCAAATTCGGCCAGAAGCCAAAAGAGTTACCCAAATGGGTTAAGTCTAGAGCCAAATTCGGCCAGAAGCCAAAAGACTTACCCAAATGGGTTAAGGCCAGAGCTAAATTCGGCCAGAAGCCAAAAGTGTTACCCAAAATGGGTTAAGGCCAGAGCCAAATTCGGCCAGAAGCCAAAAGAGTTACCCAAATGGGTTAAGGCCAGAGCCAAATTCGGCCAGAAACCAAAAGAGTTACCCAAATGGGTTAAGGCCAAAGCCAAATTCGGCCAGAAGCCAAAAGACTTACCCAGATGGGTTAAGGCCAGAGCCAAATTCGGCCAGAAGCCAAAAGAGGTACCCAAATGGGTTAAGCCTAGAGCCAAATTTGGCCAGAAGCCAAAATACTTACCCAAATGGGTTAAGGCCAGAGCCAAATTCAGCCAGAAGCCAAAAGACTTACCCAAATGGGTTAAGGCCAGAGCCAAATTCGGCTAGAAGCCAAAAGAGTTACCCAAATGGGTTAAGGCCAAAGCCAAATTCGGCCAGAAGCCAAAAGAGTTACCCAAATGGGTTAAGGGCAGAGCCAAATTCGGCCAGAAGCCAAAAGACTTACCCAAATTGGTTAAGGCCAGAGCCAAATTCGGCCAGAATCCAAAAGACTTACCCAAATGGGTTAAGGCCAGAGCCAAATTCGGCCAAAAGCCAAAAGATTTACCCAAATGGGTTAAGGCTAGAGCCAAATCAGGCCAGAAGCTAAGAAAACTTACCCATCGGGGTCAAAACCAGAGCCAAATCAGGCCAGAAGCCAAAAGACTCACCCAAAAGGGTTAAGGCCAGGGTCAAATCAGGCCATAAGCCACAAATTTACCCAAGGAGAGTAATAAGACAAATGCCCAAGAAGGCTATGTATCAATTTGAGTCATTTCTAGCCAATGATATATTAAAAATGGAGGAAAAGGACTATATGTCAAGCAACAACTCTGGAGATAATTTTTATGAAGCCTATGCGCAATTCTACGAATCCCACATAGACTCAGGGACTAATGTTGGGGATGTAACCCCAGGTACCCTAGAGTTGATGTGTTAAATGACTCAAATAGAGCAATGATGAGCTTGAACAAATATATATATGGAGGAGAAAGGCATAAAATGAATAAAATAAGCTATAAAGGAGAAAGGAACAAACAAGAAGAGAAAGAGACTACAGCTGGGCCGACATATGGCTAATTCGGCCTGTCCCCTGGCCTCCCGAGACGGATCTGGCCCGAATCAGCGCTTGACCCGACGTCAGCCTAACTCTCACGTCAGCCCACCGCGGGCCTCCTCCCGCCGAACCACCTTGTCGACCGGGTCAGGCGCACCACCACACCTTCCTCATCCCCCGGGTGGGTCGGTAGGAGCAATCCGGCCCATCGCAGGGCTTCTCCATCACGACCACTTCCCCGGCGCCTGCTTCCTGCCTCGATGATACGTCGCCACCTCTCCCCCGGGTGGGCCGAGATGGAGAAGACTCGGCCCACCACGAGTCAACTATGCTGGCATCCCGCCTGGGCCAAATCGTCAGTGACCCGGCGGGGCCTCGGAAAGATACCCCGGCTAGGCCCCTAAGATGCCTCCGCCTGGGGCGAATCAAGTGGTAATCTGGCTGGGGCACTGTTCACCGCCCAGGTGGGCCCTGTTTTCTCCCCCGGGCTGAGTTATTTCCCCCTTGGCCAGATTTCACTTCCCTGGGCCAAATTACTTCGTCCCAGACGTCACTTTGCTCATATCTGGACCCACCATCAACCTCTACATCGACGTACCTCCCAGTAAAGTCAACCCTACATTAGGTGCCTGTCTTGGGACGCCCCTGGCTCAGACTGGCCCCTTTGGTCCAACATGCGAAGGAATATGCTGGGCATCTTGGGAGATGCTAGGTAATATGCCGAGCATCTCCTAAAGATGCTGAGGAATATGCCGAAGGGATAAGACCGGTGACTCAATAAAGGACAAGGTGACTAGGCAAGCCCCCACTAGATAGCTCATAGGAGTACTTGTGATGACATACCTTGTCCCCTGGGCTCCCCTTTATAAGGAACACCAGGGGTAACGTTACATGGGAGGCCCCCTGGAGGACTCCTCGGCCTCTACTCACTAGGAGCAAGGTTTCTTCTTCCTCTGCTCTCTCCATGAGAGGCATGAGAGGACAGCTCAAGGAGCACCATTGTAGCCACAAGCATGGCAGGATATATGAGATTAGATGCAGGAGTAGAGGTGTTATCTCACTAGGAGTGCCTCGAACTTGGGTATATCATGTCTCTCTGAGTTTTTCGTATGAGATCTTCACTTCATCATCCCTCCCCGGATTCCTCCATCGTCCATCGGCCCCAACTTTAGCCTATATCAGGCATATGCCGTGACACCACCACAACATGGAGCTTGTTATTACGATGGAGAAGATGACGGTGGAGATGATGGCTCCCAATATCTTAATTTGTCTAGAGGAGACGATGGTAGAGACGATAGTGGAGACGATGGTGCAGACCATGGTGGAGACGATGGTGCAGACCATGGTGGAGACGATGGTGGAGACACCTTAATAACAAAGTTCAGCGAGGTATATAAAGCCTTTGCCGATCACTAGTAGATGCATTAATTGATTCATATATATATATACTGACGAATATTTCTTCTCTCAGACCTCCTCATCGGGCCAAACTTCTGCAAGAAAACGAGGCCCGACCAAAAAGTTGGCCGCTGATGTCCATTTCACAATTGACTTAGTCTCTGAGCCGGGTCAACCGTTGGAGCCCATAGAGAGCGTATATGTATTTGTACATCAATGCAGAGTGATTGTTAGGGACACCATCCCGATCAAGACTCGGGAGTGGAATAAGCCAGGAAAGAAAACGGATCCAGCTGGAGATAGTTTTGTCGACAACAAAGCCAAAGATTGTCTTTGGAATTCTCTCATGACACATTTCACCCTACCGGTCTTGCTGACAGATGAGCTCACACAGAATATGAGGTTGAAAGTCAAGGAGTGGGCTCTTAATAAGATGGGCACACAATTCAATGACTGGAAGAAAAGATTATACCAAAACTATGTGAAGGAGAAAAAACTCCTGAATTCACTGGCGCACTAGAGAAGCAACGGGATAACTAGGCCGCATTTGTTGAATATAAGCAATCGGAACAAGCTAAGGCAAGGTCGGAAAAGAATAAGCTAAATTCTTCCAAAAAGAAATGTCACCATCATATGGGACAGGTGGCTACATGAGTGCCATGCCTAAGTGGGATGAAACTGAGGCCGACCTGACAGCTAAAGGGGTCACTCCAGCTACAAGTGGTTAGCCCTTGAGGTCAAGAAATTGGATACTTGGGCATGGGGGGTCGTATGACCTAGAAATAGGGGAGATTATTGCAAACGAAGAAATTTTTAAACCCAAGAATTAACTTATTAAAGTGATAAAAGAGGTTCAAGAGGGAAAGTTCGTTCCCGACAGAGAGAACTATGAGCTGACAAAGGACCTCGGGAATCCTGAAAAGGTTAGACGAACACGATGCTTTGGACCTTCTTATCCATGGGTTATTGGGTTTCTCGAGGACATTGACACTTACAGATGCCGATCGAGAAAAACAAAGCGGCAGCAAGCGGAGGAGGCAGAGTGGTTGGCGAAGGTTGAAGCCATGTTGCAGCAGTAGTAGGAGCAGATTAATGAACTCAGAGGACTAGCCCAACAGCAAGATCCAGCACTTGATAGTATGGCCGGCCCATCTCAGCAGAAAAGCGGTGTGGCTTCCACGGAGGTCCAGGCTAATGATGCAACGATGGATGGCTAACCAGTGGATGCAATCAAGGAGAAGAATAGTTGTGAGCTGCATGTTGAACTGAAGAACATATCCATGAAGGTGGTGGTCGGATTTGCTTTACCTTCTGCACCAGGAGCAACCTACCATTGCAATGTGATTCCAGCTGGCTATGCTCATGTCAGTGTGGATGAAGTTAAACTGTTATTTCAATCACTACAGCTTGACATCCCTGGAGGTGAAGGGGAGACGACACTGGGAGAAGTCATGAGTGGCTTCATTCTTTGGAAAAAGGAATACATCAAGTTTCTAGGCTTGCGCTAAGCCCACCATCTCCACCGAGAAGAAATCCATCACCTCCAAGGACACCATCTCCTCCGAGTCCACTGTCTCCTCCCAGTAGAAGTCCACCACCCAAGTCCACTCCTCCTCGAGAAGGACTGCAGCGTGAGTCCATCTCGATCTACGGCGCCTCAGCCGCCTCCACCCAATAAGGGCCAAAAGCAGAAGATTACCACCACTTCATCGATGGAAAACTAGCGTGAAAAGCGACAGTCATCGCCCCTCCCAAGAGTACCGTGATACGTCCATTTTGTATCACTATTCTATGTCATAATTCACTGTTATTCATTGATATATTTCATATTAAGAGATGATACTTATGTTATTTCATTTTTTTTTGCATGGTTGATGCCTTTTGGAGCATGGACCGTTGTAGTCAGGATTCTGATGGAAAAGGTGCTGTTTGGAGGCAAAATTCGCGAAGATTAGAAAATCCAGGAAAATATATGGAAAATCCTATTTTTCCAGAAGACGAAGGAAGCTAGAAGGAGGAGTGGAGATGGGCCATAGGGGCCCACACCATCCCCTGGTGCGGGCCAGCCTAGGCCGTGCCACCAGGTGGTGTGGCCGCCCTGGCCCACCTCTGGCTCTCCCCTTTGGCGTATATAATCCACCCGAGACCCTAATACTCGGGGAGCGACCACAGAAAGATTCTGCCACCTCTGCGGGGTGGAAAACACCGAGAGAGAAAGATCTCTCTGACAGAAAGATTTCTGCTGGGGGAATTCCTTCCCGGAGAGGGGAGATCGTCGCCATCAACACCATCATCAAGCTGGACTTCATCGGGATCATCATCACCATCATCATCATCATCACCACCATCATCACCATCTCCATATTGCTGTAATAATTGGGTTGAATCTTGCATAGTTCTTAGGGGAAACTTTCTCGGTGTTGATTACTCTTTGTAGTTGATGCTATTGAGTGGAACCATTGAATTATTGTTTATGTTCAGATTGTTATACATCATTATTCCATCTCTGATCATGATCCATATGATGTCTTGTGAGTAGTTTGTTTTGTTCTTGAGGACATGGGAGAAGTCATGTTGTTAGTAGTGGAATTGCGTTGAGAAAGATTCAACAGTTTGATATTTAAGTTGTGGTGTACTTCTTCTAGTGGTGTCATGTGAACATCGACTACATGACATTTCACCTCTATGGGCCTAGGGGAATGCATTATGTATTTGGCTACTAATCGTAGGGGTTGCCGGAGTGACAGAAACCTAAACCCCCGTTAGGAAACCATTGCACAAGGGACGTCAGGGTCTTAGAGTTTAAAGCCGTGGTTAGGTTTCTACCTTAATTACTTTCTTGTACTTACGGATGTTTGCAAGGGGTATAATCAAAGGTATGTATTCGTCCTAGGAAGGTCGGTACATTAGCACAGGTTCACCCACACAACACTTAGCAAGCTAAAGAAGATTACTCAACTATATGAAGCGAAAGCACTTGACAGTCTTCCCGTGTGTCCTCGAGAACGTTTGGTCATCTTAGGTAATACAACTGGCTTGTCCTTTGCTGAATAAAGGATTGGGCCACTTGCTGCATTTATACTTATTGTCTTTTATTTACTCGTACTTTCTTTACTTGCATTATCAAAAACCCTAAAAATCCATTTGCTAAGTATTTGTAGAGAATTCCTGATCCATACCAGTAGCCAGCACCTTCTGCTCCTCGTTGGGTTCGACACTCTTACTTATTGAAAATACTTCGATACACCTCCTATACTTGTGGGTCATCAAGACTATTTTCTGGTGCCGTTGCTAGGGCGAGAAGCACTATTGGAGAGTGGAACTGGTAAAGGAAACTTCTACTATGAGTATTGTTTACTTCTGTTAGTTGCTTTATTTTCGTTATGGACAATTCGCTGAGTTTCTTGTTTCGTAATGCTACTACCGCTGCTAAGGTAGTAGATGAACCACCACCTGCTGATAATGATGTTTTTACAATACCTACAAGAATTATTGATCGTGTTATGGATAACTACTATGTTGGGGATGGAACTATCCGTCCCAGTAATCATTTACTCTTTATACACGAATTATGCCGGTTGTTCAAGTGTGTAGGTATTACTACAGATCAAGTGAAGAAGAAGTTATTTTCATTATCACTGAAAGGAAGAGCTGAAGAATGGTATAAGCTGTTGAAGAATGGTCAAGCTCTTGAATGGGAGGAAATAGTGCCTCTCTTTTATTCAAAGTTTTATCCTCCTAGTGAGATTCATAAAGATCGAAATCAAATATATAACTTTTGGCCTCTTGATGGAGAGAGTACAGCTCAAGCTTGGGGGAGATTGAAGTTACTAATGCTCAAATGTCCCATTCATGAGCTCCCCAACAATATTATTATCAATAACTTTTATGCAAGGCTTTCTCTTCATGACAAGGATTTATTGGATGATTTGTGTGCTGGATCATTCACTCGCATGGAAGAAGAAGCTAAATGGGATCATCTGGACCATATTCAAGATAATGCTGAAGCATGGGAGAATGACAAAGGAAGAAAGTCAGGTATAAATTATGATTATGAATGCATTGAATTTTTTATGGGAACTGATGACTTTCAAAATATTAAAAATGCTTATGGTCTAGACTCTCAAGCTATTGCTTCTTATTTTAAGGCTTTTGCTTCCTACATTGAAGTGCCTAAAAGAAGTGGAATAAGTATCATGAACCTTATAAAGATGTTTCTAAGAGTGTTCCTGCAAGAAATACTGAAGGTTATACTGCTAATCATGTTTCACCTGAACCTTACATTGAGAAAATGCCTTTCCCAGTTAAGATAAAGGAACACTCTATGATATCTAGTATGGTTAATGAAAGTACAAATAAAGCTGTTGAACCTCATAATCAAATCGATGATGAACCTATAATAGCAAATGTGAAAGACTTTGTTACTAAATATGAAGAAGAGGGACACACTATCCTTTGTAAGGATACCTCTAATATTGTTGCACAAAGTAGTATTATAAGAGCTAGTATTCCTGTGTTTTCTGTTAGAATAAGTGATCATTGTTACGATGGCCCTTGTGATAGTTATATTGTTAAGTTTATGCATGATACTGAAAGTTACTATGAGAGAGGGAAAAGTGTTCTTATGCATCTCAATAATATCAAGTTTCCTCGTTTTATGCTGGAAGTTTTTATGTTGCACTTGTTTTGCCTTCCTATGCTAGTAGCCTCTGGTTTCAACAACTTGTTTTTTTACAAAATTCCCTTGCATAGGAAGTGGGTTAGACTTAAATGTGTGTATTTTTGCTCTTTAATGCTCTCTTTCACTTCAATTCATATTCCTATGTGAGCATCTTCAAAATTATCATGCCCATCTTAATGGCTATAAAGAAAGAGCTTTTTGGGAGACAACCCAATTTGTTTTTGCTTTCAGTTTGTTTTTGTTTCTTTGAGTCTTGGAAGTTATTACTTTGGTAAGAACCTCTCCTTATCCTTTTTGTTTGGTTTTTTTGTCAAGATCAACCTCTAATGAGAGAGAAGTAAGATTTGGGGAAGATGCTGTCCTGAAACAGATTTTTGTGCTTCACCGTAAAAATTCGTGAGAGATCTTTGTATGTAGGATTGAGCTGTAATTTTTTGTCCTTCTGCCTCAGGTTGTTATTTAACTTTCGTTACTTTTGCACATTTTTATTTGAGCAACAGAAGATTTTCGAAAAAATTGATCTTTACCTGCTGGTCTGCTTTGACAGATTTTGCCACTCTTGCATTTGCTTCTTAATTCGATTTCCTTTTTGAATTCTTTTTGGGTTTTTAGAAGGAGTTGCTACAGTGGATTATGTTTTGATGGTTTTCAGTTGAAGTTGAACTCAAAAGGTTTTATCACTTCACTTATACTAATGTTGCTAATAAGAAATTTCCAGGTTAGTGGAGAAAATGGTGTAATGAGAAAGTGAAAGGTTTTATGACTCAAGTAATAACTGTATGAAGATGAAGAGATGTTGATGCCTTTAAAGTTATAACTCCGGAAAAATTTATCAAGGACCAAATTCAGAGACCTGTAGACTCCGTTTTTAAATAGGTAACTGTTCTGGTAAGTAAAGTTCCACGAATGATCTGTCCAGTTATATTTTTGCAATTTTTAGTCAATAAGAAAAGCTACGAAGCGAAAGAGGGATGGAAACGGAGCCAGGGTGGCTCACACCACCCTGTGGCGCGGGCCCACCCCCGGCCGTGCCACCAGGTGGTGTGGCCACTCCGGACTCCGCCTTTGACTCGTTTTCTCCCAGTACCTTCCTTTTGTTGTGAAACTTCGTAATATATAACCCCCCAGATCTCCCGAGGTTCGTATATCGTGTTTTCATCGTGTTTTCGTTTCGATCTGTTTCTGACAGTAGAGTCCCAGATTTGGAGCCACAATGTCTTCCTCTGGATTAGTGATACATTGCAAATGTATCTATAATTTTTGATGTTCCATGCTTAGTTTTATCCACTTTCTTGTGTTTTTTCCACACTTTGGAGTACTTTTCATATGATTTCTTGGACTAACCTATTAACAAGAGCCATAGTGCCAGCTGCCTGTTTTCTGCTGTTTTTGGTTCCAGGAAAGTCAAAAAATGAATATTCTCGGAATTGGACGGGACGAAAGCCAAAGTGCCTATTTTTCCGGAAGTCATCAGATGCCGTATCTGAGACGGAGAATTTGGGGCAGCCACACCACCTGGCCGCGCGGCTAGGCCTGGCCCGCGCCAGGGGGTGGTATGGCCGACCCCAGCACCCCCTCGGTCTCTCCTTCCGCCTATAAGATGCCCTCGGGACAAAAACCCTAAGTGCCCAATCAAAAATCAACGAAAGAGTCTGTAGCCGCCGTCATCTCCATCCTTAGATCGGGAGGATAAAGCTCTTCCGCACCTACGGAGAGGGAATTCACCCTGGAGGCCTTCTTCATCACCATGCAAGCCTCCCGTGTGATGCGTGAGTAGTTCATCCTTGGACTACGGATCCATGTAGTAGCTAGATGGCTGGTTCTACTCCTTTGTGCTTTCATGTTTAGATCTTGTGAGCTCCGTTCATGATCAAGATCATCTATTTGTAATTCTGCATGTTGTGTTTGCGGGGATCTGATGGATATTGAGATGCTATTTTAGATTGATTATTGATTCTATCATGTCTTTATTATTTGTGATCTTGCATGCTTTCTGTTGTTAGTAGCTATCTTGGCCAAGTAGATGCTAGCAACTCCAAGAGTTAGTATTTATGCTCGATAGTGGGTTCATGCCTCTCGTAACTGGGAAGTGATGTAAATCTCTAAGGTACTAGATGTGCTATTGCTACTAGGGAGAAAACAACAATCCTTTGTTCATAGAACAATCGTATTGTTTACTTTACACGCAATTCGTAAAGCAATAATCTGTTTCTTGTAACTTAATACTGGAGGGGGTTTGGATGATAACCTGAAGGTGGATTATTAGTCATAGATGCAGTTGGATGGCGGTCTATGTATAATGTTGTAATGCCCAATCGAATGTCAAAGGAGTCAAGATGATTAGTATATGCATGTATTGCTTTCTCGATGTTTGTCAATTGCCTCGCTGTAATTTGTTCACCCAGCATGTTATCTATCTTAAGCAGAGCCACCTCTAGTGAACTATGGATCCCGGTCCTTTCTTTTACATACAATCTACAATATTTTACTGCTTTGTGTTTACTTTCTGCAAACTTTTACTTCTTTCCATTCGATACGTTTAATCATTTGTTTTTCTCAAAACATGGTGAGATTGACAACCTCATCGCAAGTTGGGGACAAAGTTCTGTGGTTGTGTTGTGCAGGTCTCCACGTTGCTACTAGCACCGGTAGTGCGCCCTGCCAAGGCTTAGCTAGCAACACCTTTAGGGTGTTTCCTTGCTCCTACTGGTTCGATTAAACCTTAGTTTCATAACTGAGGGAAACTTGCTGCTGTGCTCATCATATCTTCCTCTTAGGGTTCCCAACAAGCTCTACATCAACATCACACCAGCATTTTTCTAGCGCCGATACTGAGCCATCAATCAGCCAAGGAAGATTCCTTAGCGGATATCATCAACCCATACATGAGAGAGTTGAAGATTCATCCCAAGGAGTTGTTGCTTGAAGATGGGGAGATCTGGATAAAAGAGGCTCAAGGCCCTAATGGTGAAGGAGGTCTAGAGGACAGGATGGAAGCACTGGAGCAAGAAGTCTTTAGGTACAAGAAGATGGCGGAACACGAAGTGGATATCATCCATAAGATTTGTTCCGAACTCATCGCCGAGCACCAAAAGGAGACTGCTGAGCTCAAGGATGAAGTCCTCTCACTCTGCCAAACAACCAACAAACTGCAAGCATAGCTCTACGACGTTCAAAATCAAAACTGTGAGTGCGAGGTTAGATTTAAACGCATAAGTGCTGCTACAAGTTTCAGGATGCTAGAGACCACAATGTCCTTTGTTGATGGGGAGCGTTTACCCTGGAAGTCGGACGATGACGAGAGGATACCACCACCACCGAAGGAGTAATTCGTCATCAGGTTTGGCACCCCCTTGGCTTGCTCCAAGCTTGGGGGAGTGCCGTGGTATCACACCACTATCTTCTATCTTTTTAGGATGGTTTGCATTATGGAAGTGTCCCCTCTCGTTAGATATGTATCCCTTGGTGTGAGTTGCTGTTATGGAATATTAATGAGAAGTTCTATCATTTACTCTTTTGCAGATCTTATATTAGTTTTCAATTCGTGGTTATATGATTGATCTTGTTGTTAGTATTGGTATCACTCTGGGGATCATTGAGTTAATTTAGTTGGTTTTGGCAAACTTGGCTCGGTCAGTAGCAACACTATTTTTTTGAGAGTTGAAAGAAAATTATAAAAGTACTCTAAAGAAATATAATTTCATCATCTTTCTTTCTTGATTTGCTCATAAGTTTAGTATTCTCTAGTTAAGATCTTTTGTGCTTCCAAGGAAGATTGCATGTTTGTCTTTATCACTTGTATGTTTGTTTGTTTCCTTCAACTCTTATACTTGCTACCCAACCTTGCTAGCCAAAAACCTGTACTGAGAGGGAATTCTTCTTGTGCATCGAATCCTCAAAACCAAAACCTTTGCCATTTGTGTCCACCATACCTACCTATTAGCATTATTTCTATTCCAAGTAAATTCATGTTTTTATCTACCTTCCAAATTAAACTTGTTATGTGAAAATTAGTGATTAAAGCTCTCACGAACTTGATGGCACACTTTACTTTCTTGCATTTAATAAACTTGAACCATTGTGCCCATCTATGTTGCATATATGCTTGCGCTTTGTGAGTTGTGAATTAGCAGAACCATGCTGTCATGGGGAATGCTTTCAACATTGCACTGGTGCTTTGTACCTAGTTGATATCATGTTCTTTTGTCTATGGAAGTCGTCGGTGTGAAATGAAAGGGGATCTTGTAAGTCCATGGAGTTATGGATGTGTGTTAGAGAAACGCCTGGGCCGCTGGTCTAATCCATGCTGACATGGTGGAAACCTGCAGCGTAACCATAACGAGCATCTATGAAGCATTCTTCTTATAAAAAAGAGATAGAGATTGAGAAAAAGAGAAAAAAAAGATGAGAAAAGAGGAAAGAGAGAAAAAACACCATATTACCATGGTAAATAAGAAGATTGCTGAGATGCTTGTTGTCTGCTTGCCTTGTCATTTTCACATGGGGATTCTTCCGTATCATCGGGCAAGGAGTACCCCGTTGGCGGTTCTCTATGATACACATGTGCTTACGATGACAAGAACTTACCAGTGACTAAACTTGAGTAGCATGAGGAGCGGCCCTCGTATTCAAGGGACATGAGATTCTCAATTTACAACTTGTCAAGCATATCCTCATATTTGATCACTTTAACCTTAATCACCTAAAGATGCCTATGATAGGGGTACTGAAAGCTAATAATTATCATAATTTTTGGGAGCTCTTTATGAAACTTGAAATCCCTGCTTCCCTCTGCGAAGGGCCTTTCTTTTACTTTTTAGTTGAGTCATTAAACCTATTCCCTTCTATCTCAGCAAGTATTTTGAGTTGTTGTGTTTCATTCATTCATATGATGATTTATTAAATCATGTTTCTTATGTTCCTTGTTATGCACTTTGCTCTTATCTTGGTGATTACTACTTTGAAAGCTATCATTGAAAATCAGTTATTTGTGAACTCCAGCAAATTATCAACTATTCTTCGACGAAGAGCTAAGTTTGCCATTACCAATTACGATTCACTTTATGTATCTTTATTATGTTTCCTTTACTTATTACAAGTTAAGTTATATAATAGTGAGTTGTCTTCTATTATGATCTATGTATTGATGAATGTGATGCTTCTTGTCTGTATTCTTTTTTATCGACTCTTCACTCCATAAACCTGAGGTCATGTTTATTGAGCTCAGTTTCGCTTGGGGACAAGCGAAGTCTAAGATTGGGGGAGTTGATACGTCCATTTTGCATCAGTATTCTATGTCATAATTCACTGTTATTCATTGATATATTTCATATTAAGAGATGATACTTATGTTATTTCATCTGTTTTTGCATGGTTGATGACTTTTGGAGCATGGACCGATGCAGTCGAGATTCTGATGGAAAAGGTGCTATTTGGAGGCAAAATTCGCGAAGATCAGAAAATCCGGGAAAATATATGGAAAATCCTATTTTTCCAGAAGACGAAGGAAGCCAGAAGGAGGAGTGGAGATGGGCCACAAGGGGCCCACACCACCCCCTGGCGCGGGCCAGCCTAGGTCGCGCCACCAGGTGGTGTGGCCACCCTGGCCCACCTCTGGCTCTCCCCTCTGGCGTATATAATCCACCCGAAACTCTAATACTTAGGGAGCGACCACAAAAAGATTCCGCTGCCTCTGCGGGGCGGAAAACATCGAGAGAGAAAGATCTCTCCGGCAGACAGATTTCTGCCGGGGGAATTCCTTCCCGGAGAGGGGAGATCGTCGCCATTAACACCATCATCAAGCTGGACTTCATCGGGATCATCATCATCATCATCATCATCACCATCATCATCATCACCACCATCATCACCATCTCCATATTGCTGTAACAATTGGGCTGAATCTTGCATAGTTCTTAGGGGAAACTTTCCTGGTGTTGATTACTCTTTGTAGTTGATGCTATTGAGTGGAACCATTGAATTATTGTTTATGTTCAGATTGTTATACATCATTATTCCATCTCTGATCATGATCCATATGATGTCTTGTGAGTAGTTCGTTTTGTTCTTGAGGACATGGGAGAAGTCATGTTGTTAGTAGTGGAATTATGTTGAGAAAGATTCAATAGTTTGATATTTAAGTTGTGGTGTACTTCTTATAGTGGTGTCATGTGAACGTCGACTACATGACACTTCACCTATATGGGCCTAGGGGAATGCATTGTGTATTTGGCTACTAATCGTAGGGGTTGCGGTGATGAAACCTAAACCCCCGTTAGGAAACCATTGCACAAGGGACGTCAGGGTCTTAGAGTTTAAACCTGTGGTTAGGTTTCTACCTTAATTACTTTCTTGTACTTACGGATGTTTGCAAGGGGTATAATCACAAGTATGTATTAGTCCTAGGAAGGTCGGTACATTAGCACAGGTTCACCCACACAACACTTAGCAAGCTAAAGAAGATTAATCAACTATATGAAGCGAAAGCCCTTGACAGTCTTCCCGTGTGTCCTCGAGAACGTTTGGTCATCTTAGGTAATACAACTGGCCTGTCCTTTGCTGAATAAAGGATTGGGCCACTTGCTGCATTTATTCTTATTGTCTTTTCTTTACTCGTACTTTATTTACTTGCATTATCAAAAAACCCCTAAAAATCCGTTTGCTTAGTATTTGTAGAGAATTCATGATCCATACCACTAGCCAGCACCTTCTGCTCCTCGTTAGGTTCGACACTCTTACTTATCAAAAATACTGCGATACACCCCCTATACTTGTGGGTCATCATACCGCCGGCTCCTCCCAAGTTAGCTTACCACCTGAGTGATGAGGAGACCAAGGCAGTCATAGATTCCCCAAAAAGGCACATTTTGCAAAGAAACAACCTGAGCCAAAGGTCCAAATAGATCTGAAAGTCAAGGAGCACTTTAGGAGATTTCTTGACAAACCATCCCAAGCTCAGTTAAATGCACCCAATAACTATACACGCTGTCTTGTGAAGATAGTGAATTTGAAACAAAAGAGATCAAGTGGTAGATGCAACATTAAAAAGACGTTCCCCAGCTTGGAGAACAAGAAAAACAATCGATCCCCTCGCTCAAGGTGTTACCCGAACATCAACTATGTGGGGGAGAACCTTTGGATATGCAAATAGCTATTACATTGGCCAAGCAATGTAATATGTCTCTTGATGACATACTTGGCAGTGCTGATTTCACCACGGCTCCTGTAGAATGAACATATGTCCACAGGAAGCCTATGCTCAGTTATGAGAGGCTCCGGGATCTTCCAACAAAATGCGACAATTGCATGAATGGTACATTAAATCCGCAAAAAGGGCGAGAATGGATCATAGCGAAAGTTCGAGAGGAGCATTACTTCATTAAAGATGAAGTCCATGTTGAACTTTTAGAAATCTTTTAGTTATTCAATCAAAGGGATCTCGACAAATCTATCCTCAGTTTCTATTGTCTGTAAGTGATTAATTTATTTATGTAATTAAGTCTCTAGCTCAGCTTGTTCAGTTCATTGCCGTTAATTATCCTCACTATACTCTTGTGTATGCTATGATGCAGAATGAAGATTCTCGAATGTAAAAATGGAGAATCCATGGATTTGGGTTCATTGACCCAAATCAAGTTAATGAAGCTATGCTAAAGATGAATTCCATGGACACGGAGCGTAACTTGCTTTGGTTTCTCAAGAAGCAGCATTTCTACAAGGAAATAATATTTCCTTACAACTTTGGGTGACAATGTTATTGTCTTGTACACATTAACTTTTGCTTACTCGATGTTAAGTGTAAATGATGAGTTTTTGACGTATATAAAGCTTGCATAGATTTGAATGGATTCTTCTAAGCATTTCCGTTGACTTGGGAAGAGTTCAAATCATGGACTCATTACAAAAGGACATGGAAGAGTACCGCAGCATGATCGATATGCTCCAGAAATAATTTCAATCATTATCGCACTATATCGGTATCTTTCGTTCAATTTCTGAGATATCAAGTAATTATTAACTCATTCATTTATTTTCTTTGTCGGGTTGTGTTTGGACACGGTTCAAGACTGTGACCCGTGGTCAATGGCGTGAGGAGTGATGGCTCCAATATTTGCCATCTTCCACTGCGTTTAAACATTGATTTTGGTCAAGAAATTGCCACTAATGACTAATAATTGCAAAGATATGCAAAAATCTCTCTTTGAATTATGTTGTGTAGGAAATCACGGTTTTAATGCGAAATAAGGAGTCATAATGAAGGTTTTTGAGGAAGTCCACATGGCCAAGTAATTGGGAAGCTATGCCAGGGCGCCGGCGCGCTTAACGACCACTGGTACGGACCGGGCCCGCCCGTACCAGGTGGCGATGACTTCATCTCGTCAAACTCTACAATTTTCATGAAGACGCCTATATATTTTTAGGCTCCAGCCGCCGGCCAGAGGGCCGCCATTCTCAGATTACATCACAACACCACCAAAGGAGATCTACACCATTGTTCATCCATTGTTCATCACTTCCACCATCCATCCATCCATCCACTAGCCATAGCCATTGCTTTGTACTTTAGATCTCCTTGTGATTTGGTGACCATTGTAAGAATATTTGATTTCAATCTAAGTATTTGTATGATGTTTTCTGTCTCCGATCTATTTTTTATGAGTGAGTAGTCCTGACGGGCTACGGGTTGGGGAGAAACCACGCATCGATTATGTGCATATAGATCATGGGAGTATTGTATTTTGTTTGCAATTGAGATTTGTATCTTTTGTTTCTTTGTCTCTTGTCTCGATCTGTAGACTTATAGGTACCCAAGATCCCATAGATTGATAAATGCTTGAGGTGAGATACTTGGCTAGCGGCGATCTCATAGGAACCTCAGTGACAAAAAGGGTAGTATGGTCTTCATTTAGCGACCCATTCAAGAATCACAACAACATCACCTCTTAAAGCTTTGATCTGTATTTTACACTTAATAATCGTTTGTAACCCGTGGCTTTGGTGTGCATTCAGTTGGATTAAAAGTCTATTGCTATGCCTGCTGCATCAGGGGGTTCTAGAATATTAGGATGTGTTTCCCACAAGAGATTATCTCTGTTCACACATTATACATGACTATGCTTATTATTATCTTTTATCCCATATGATGTGTAGCTGCAGGTGGATCTTTAACCCCGGTCTATCTCCATCTATTGATTCAACCCATTATAAATTAAACTGGATTGGTCCAGTAAACTAAGGTAAAATGGACAAAGAAAGTCTTGTAGACGTGTCCTTTTTATTTCCTTTTAGCATTAGTTTCCGAGGTTCGATTAAACCTAGTCTTCTAGGGAAAAGCTATTATACTACATCCATGAATCCAGATCGAAGGTATCAAGGAGATGATTTTTAAACTGATCTCGGTAAGTAATATGAGCTAGGTCTGTGCATATCTTTAATTCTAGTTTCAATATAATTATCATGCTTGAATTATTATTTGATTGAATTCTATTCTTGTAAAGTGCGCGAGGCAGCCACAGGGGACTAATCTATGTGGATACCATGTTTGCGAGTTCATTCGCGTTATGACTACTAAGAAGAACTTGGAAACTCTTCGATTACATAAACAATATATTCACAATTTATTTTTATTAGCATAATTTGTGTTGAGTTCCATTCATATTTTTTATGATGATTGATATGTTCATATTGTTCTCCTTCTTTATAGTTGGATGCGATGCAGGGAAATCTCCTACCATAGGACCGCCTACTCGCAATCCAAGAGGAATTGGCAGGATTTTTGGTTGATGAGGTCATAGACCCATACGGAGAATACTGTCTAGATATACCCTAGAACATCCATGTAATGATTTGCATGTAATCAAATAGACGGGCTCTAGGCCCTGTTGGGACTCATATACCAAATTGTATATATATGTATGTATGCTCGTAAGAGAAATTATATTATATATGCATCAACATGTACAAGTACTATGCAATAGCGTCGTGTATGTATACGAATACTTGTTTGAAATGAAAACACAGAATGAAAAATAATTGAACACAAAACACAAAATAAAAAGGAAAACACAGAACCATAAAACCCCATCTCCTGCTGCGGCAGCCAAATGGCCCAAAATGCTGTCGTGGCAGGGAACCTTTAGTTCCGATTTGTGTTACGAACCGAGACTAAATGTTCATGTTACAAACCGGGACTGAATGTCCTCCAGCCTAGTGCACGATGTGGGGCCACATGGTGGAACTCTAGTCCCGGTTCATAACAGAACTGGAACTAAAGGTCTGCCTCTAATCCTGATTCTACAGTCCCGGTTTAGCAACCGGGACTAAAGTCCCTTATGAACCAGGACTAGAGGCATGTTTTCTACTAGTGTATTTTCATTGTGGTCTAAAAAATATATACAAATATGTGAGTCTGAATTGTGTTGTTTTTTTACTCTCTTTGGAGCCACATTCCTGTATTTTTTTGGTAACCTGCAAATTAACGTGTTCTTTTACATACATCAATAGTACATGTTTCTGCAAAAACTGTTGTGTTTTCCTTCTAAATAGGTTTGTGCATTTAAGAAAATACCAGCCTCACTGGATCCCCAAAGCCAAACCGCCGTACTCCCAATCTCCGCCCGTAATAAGCCTACTAGGAATTTAATTAATATGGATGGTCTATCATCAATCCCTTCTAATCTATCCCATGATCTTTGTGGGGATAGTGTCGCAGGATGATATGAGGTTGGGGAGCCTCTCTCCGTTGAAGAAGGCAATGTAGTTCAAGAATCACCTTGTTGTGGACACCACCAACGAAGATACTTGGGGCGCGTTTGGTTCACCGCATGGATTTTGGGGCTTGGTTGGTAGAGATGGCAGTTTGGAATCTTTAGGGTACCCTTTTTAGTCTATTACAAACAAATGAACTAGATTTCTGAAAAAGTTGTGATTTGCAAAAAAAACTAGTTCATTTCTTTGTACTAAAAAGGGTAGAGGGTACCCTAAAGGTTACCCACTTCCATCCTTACTAGTTGGGCTAGGCCGCGTGGGACATGTCCCTGTGAAAACAACATTTGGTACATGTACTCTATTTTGTTTGGTTGACAGGTTTTCGCTTGGCTGCATGGGGTGGACAACTATCCCACATTTGTTTAGTAGGTTGAACTAAACCCTTTTTGGCTGCATTGATGAAAATCAAAGGTGTTTGGTTGCCAACATGAGGGTGTATATGTTTATCATGATCCAAATATGGAGATCTTAGCATGTCACTACATATTATCATTGGGAGGAATCAGAACAAGACGAGCTTCATGATCAGCACAAGGAGGACGACGATGATGGACTTGAGCTTACTCCCTTAGTCCTAAATTTTCCGCTCGCCTATAGGCATAGCTTGGACCATTGGCACATCTTGAATAACCATAGCTTCAACAACCATTGCTTGATTAGCCATTTCATGAACATCCATTGCTTGATCATCCATAGCCTCACCAGCCAAGAAATTGTATTACTCCTCTGTCTCCTCTCTAGTTTGATATCATGTATAAATGTTGTTCGAGAAAGCATTGACTTGATCTTGGTAGATCCTCCATGAATCCATACACACCTGGACGTCTCCCTCTATACACCACATACTACTAAGATGAAACAAATACAACAAGTTAGGTACAACATGATAAGCATGAATAAAATCATAGCATACCATGAAAAAATCACGGCACATCATAAACTAATGGGAGCATGCATGATCAATATCAAAATAGGATCACATGTTCATCATACTGCCAACCTACAACCACATAAAAAGAGGTTGTCATCCTACCACCGAATCAACAACACTAGTACCGAACCCCGACTTAGAGCTGGTAAATCCCCATAGGCCTGAGCCAGTTTCCCGTTCCGCCTCAAAGCCTCAGTCTCAAAGAACGCATCAACATGAGTCGGTTTTCCTTTACAGCTTCAAGAACCAAACACTGAGACGGTCATGAACAACAACCTTCTCCAATAATATTGGTCTAAAGATGGATGTATTTATTGACCGAATATGAAGGGGTTCCGTGGCAGAAAACAAAAAATTACTACAAGAACGCACCAACCCAAGATCTATCTATGGAGAAGTACAGTAACGAGAAGGATACGATGATCATACCTTTGAAGGCCAAAAAGTGGGATTATATTCCCGCACAAACGTTGCTGATGAAGCCGAGCATCGGACCTCGGGGTCTAGAAGGCTTCAAGCATCCAGCACCACTAGTGGTGGTGCCTCGTTGAGATGTACACGCGTACGGTGTAAACAACGTCTCCCGTGCCCTGGTCCATCAAGGCAGCGGAAGAAGAAGATCCGGACCAATTCCAGTGGCACGATGGCGTGCACTGGATGGAGAAACATCAACCTCGTGTAACACGTTCCTAACTTGGGAACACGCTGAGAGGGAGAGAGGGAGGGAGAGAGAGAATGGCTAATGCCAATTGTTGGATGGTATGAGGAAATTAGGGTGAATGACACCCCTATATATAGGAAAAACTAGGCTACTCCCACCCTCTGTTGGGGGAATACCCCTAGGTAGGGTAACGCCGGGGTATAAAGGCCGAGTTAGCCGAGATACGGCACGGTCAAAGCAAGTGCTGGCCGGGTCACCTCAAGGCAGGCCGACCTACGGAGTAACCCGGCCTATGGAGCATCTCCCTAGCCTTAACCCGACCAGCATAAGATGTATGCCGGCCATGTTTGTCTATCTATTATGCAGGTACCCTCGTAGCCGGGTTAGCCACATGCTAGCTAGACTACCATATGGCTTCCAAGAGAAGGAAGGAATCTCCCGCTCGTCAAAAGTTGGCTTTCGATAGCTGTATCGTGAGCGAAGCAAAGCAGAGGGAAGGACCAGCGGGACAGGGGCGACCAAGATGACGGGGGCAATTCCGGCTGACGTAGCCCGTGTCTGGTGACGCTTAAAGGCAAGTATTATGCTATGGGTTACGTCCAAAGCCCGGATGAGCCGTTAAAGAGAATAAAGAAGCATATACCTTTAACCAAGGGGCATATTCGGGGAATATGCTTCCACGTGTGCCCTAACTTTGTAACCCGGGCTCCCATATATAAGGAGCATCGGGGCCTCCATATAGAGGGATCCATCATTTTCTCTGTCTAAGCTAAAACTCTAGAGCTACGTTGTGGGAAGTAAGAGACATTGTCTCCTTCTCACGAACAGCTCGTGGAGCACTTGTATCCACCATTGATAGAGGAAATATAACAACTTCCGTGCGTGGAATCACCACGTTTTCCCTCCCTGGATTCCCCTAGCACTCATTGGCCCCATCTCTAGCCTATCCATGGCATCTGCCGTGCCACCACCACGACAGTTGGCGCCCAGCGTAGGGCTAGCGGTGCTAGCAGGGGTGAAGATCCGGACGAGAAGCATCTTCGACACCAGCGAGCGCGTCGTCTCTGACCCGGTTCAGCGTTTTGGAGCGCTGGACTACGCGTCGATGTTTCTTGAGAGGCAACTCCTCCGCACCTCCGCTGTGGCCTCTTCATCAAGCTTGGGATGCACAAGACCTACGTCGGCATGGACGATTCCTGCATCCATCCGCGGCATGTCGTCGAGGGAGGCGAACCACCTCTCAGCGCAGCTCGCGGTGTGCGTATCACTCACCCCGCTAGCAGCGCTGAGGTCCTGATGGCAGTGCAAAACGCGGAAGCAAGCAAGGACCCGGCGCCAGAGCCAGAAGTCACGCCTAAACAGGCAAGATCTAGGTTTCCCCCACTAGAGAGGCCAGAGAATGTACTCCAACAAGCAATAGATAGCCTAGCAAAGCCAATAGCTCCTATGGTAGATCCAGCTTAGGCACAAGCTGAGTTGGAGGAAACTAGGCAGAAAATGTTAGCTGGCGCAAAGAAAGTAGCGGCGTTACAGTAGTCCTTGAACATCACTTTGATGGAATATGCAAAGGAAAACCGCATAGATGGGGTGAAAATCTGAGGTAGAAACCTGATCACTGAGATTGATAAGGAATACGAGCCTAGGCCGAGTCAGACAGCCACGATAATAACAGGAGGGCTGGAGAGGTACAATACCCCGGCAAAGAACCTCAGGGCAGCAAATGCAGCTGCATCCGAGTTAGAAGGCCTAACTAGGGAGGCCCGGGAAAGGCAACAGGAGAGGGTGAACCACTTGCTAAGGGTTGGTTGCCAGCAAAATGAAGAAATGAACAAAGCAAACCCGACACCACCAGGAGCGTCGCACTTGGTTCACTAGGCTAGAAATAACCCGGCAAAATCCGGAAGGGCCGCATCATCTCCGGGTCACAACCCCAGGAGAGGAAGTGGTAAACTCCGGGAGAAGAGACAAACAGATGGTCCCCTATGAGTTGATAAGAGCTGGAAAAGGCAAAGCAGTGCAAGTGGACAAAGATTGTCACAGTACCAGCCGAGGTGAAGCTGGCCGAGGTAACCGCGAAAAAGGCAATGCTGGTCAAAGGAACGCTGCCAACGACAATGACGGAAAGAATGATCCGGCGGGAATAGGACAAAATGTACCTTGGCAGCAGCAGCAGCAGCAACATGCACCTCGGCAGGAGAGAAGTGCAGGTTAAGCAGCACAACAGCAGAATGCTTGTCCGGATCAGGAAAGATACAATGATGGTTATTCGGCAATGATTAACGACGGATACCACAGACCGGAGCACCATGTAATTGGGTCGAGGCTAGGAAGCAGAAACTTGCAGCCAGATGATGCGAGGCTGAAACTGGACAGAATTTATAGGTTGGATTTGATCGAGGTATAGGGTCCCCCTAGTCCGGTGTTAATGAGGGTTTAACTCATCAATGCCCATTGTTATGGACTTGGGTTTTGGAGAAGAAGGGAGCGCTGGAAGCATCAATCGGCTAGCAAACAAGCACACAGGGGACTTGAAGATTTACCCAGGTTCAGGCCTCGTAGAGGTCCCTACTCCTGCTTATCTGCTTGTGGAATTAACAGAGGAATCAAAGATTACAATGGTGCGCAGATGCAATCTGGCAAAGGTTGTGGAAACTAGGGTTGTGAGTGTCCTCCTCGCCGGGCCCTCCTAGTCTTTATATAGGTAGGCTATGTCTCGGGTAGCAGGTCGAGTTGGTTAGAGGTTAGGGTTTTCCCCTTTGAACTTTCTATCTTTAGCTTCTTCTTGTTCCTCAAGCAATCGAGAGTCCGTAGGTTACTCGAGTTCTCTATTTGGGCCTTGGCGACACCATAGGCTTCCACTGTATTCAGGCCATATATACCAAGCTCGAGTACCTGTAGGGTATACCCATGTCAGTAGCCCCCGAGTCTCCAGTGGAATCGCAGATTCGACTGGGGACTTTATGAAGCCTTTCGAGTGCATGAATGAGTATATTTTCGACTGCTCTGTTTGTGTCATAGGAATTGTTGATGTGCGTGCCTAATCTAACCGATGTATCGGTATCAGTTAACTACCTTAGGGTAAAACAACGCAATCTACTCGAACTCGAGTCCCGGACTCGAATCCGAAAAAGTGCTGGTGTAATTCGACTCAATCCGCGGAGGTCTTACAGGAGTCGAATTCCAGTATATGGGTGTGAGCACTCTACGTGTCCGTCAAGGCGTGTTCATCGTGCCTGTAGGCACGGATATATTTATGGTAGTGCGTAGCAAATGCGTTACTAGGCCTTATTCAGGTCTTATCTTCACGCTGCAAGCGCGGCATCCGAATTTTATCATCACGGAGATGATTCGGGTGACCCAGGAGACGCAATCTCTTTGTAGGGAAGGATTATGAGGCGGTGTCGCCATAAGCTTCGAGTGTGGATGTTATCGACACACAGTATGATGTACAAATAATCATAGGGTGCGCGACCAGCGCTCCCTATGGGAGTAGCCCCCGAGTGCCTGGTTGAGTCGAAGACTTAGGCAGGGACTAAAGAACTTTTGCGACTGCTGTCGTCTTTTGTTTGCTTGTTTCAGTCGAATTTATTTCCGTCGCTCCCTATGGGAGTAACCCATGTCCAAGGGGTTAAGTAGCAGTGCTGCGACGGTAATTTTTCACATCTGCTCTCTTCTCTGCCTTTGCCTCCGTCGCCATTGTTGCTGCTCCTCTGCTCCTTAGTGTTCATCTTTCTTGTGGCGCTGGACCAGCTCCGCGTATTCCCTAGTTACTTCCTCCGGTCACACCGCCACCGTAAGATGGGGAAGAAGAAGGGAGGTGCCGCGGTTGATTCCGCCGCCGCCACTGTTGCTGCCAAGAAGAAGGGCGGCTCCGCTGCTGCGGCACCAGCACCATCGTCGCCGGAAAGAAGAAAGGTGTGGGCACTCGTGTCACTAATGGCGTGTGGCGCGCGTCCGTGATCAAGTCGTCTGAGCTCCGTCTGCTTCGCCAGGACGGAGTTCTGTCCTCCACGGTCGCTAACTCGCGAGTCCCAGGTGGCGAGGTAACTGCTTGTCCTCCTGCCGATTTTTGGGTGATGTTCCTAGTGTTCATCATCCGCGGTCTCTCACTGCCCCGACATCCTTTCTTCAGGGGCCTTCTCTGTTTCTATGGGCTCCAGCTGCATCAGCTGTCCCCCAACTCCATCCTTCATGTAGCTTGCAACATTACTCTTTGTGAGTGTTGGCTCGGAATCGAGCCACACTTTGGTCTTTTCAAAAGCCTCTTCAAGCTGAAGTGCCAATCGGTGTCTGGCTCCGTAGCGTATGATGTAGGAGGCTGCGGTATCCATGTCGACTCCTCCGTCATGTACTTCGACATCAAACTCATGGCATCCGTCCAAGGGTGGAGGTACAAGTGGTTCTACATCCGCGACGAGAAGGCCGACGGAGACCACTTCGTACTCGTGCCTTTCGATCCCGTGACGCCGTGCAAGAGGAGGCGCTCCTGGAAGAACATGGTGATGCCCGGCGAATCCACGGAGATAGATGTGCTGTATGAGCACGTCTGCAACCTCGAGAGTTGCATGGGTAAAGAAGAGGGAGGCTGCGCCCTCATTCGTACGTGGTTACGCCGTCACGTCCAGCCCCTGCAGGCCAGAGTCCACCCTATGTTCCAGTGGGCTGGCGCAGACGATGTCACTCACGTATCTGCCGATGGCATTTCCGCGAGTGAAGTAGATAAGAGGGTGCGACTGCTCACCAAGTACACCGCCAAGGATATGCTCCCTAGTGAACCAGTCGTACCTCCATTCGATGCTACTAATCCTCCTCCAGAGGTACGGTTGTGCTACGAAGTAGCTTTGTTTGTCGAATGCTTATTTTTTTCTTGACTTGCTCTGACTTGTTTCCCGTATGCAAGATTGGAGGGTGTCGCCCTGTATGCCCCCTCTTCCTGAGGGGGTTATTCCCTGTGAAGCCTTGGAAGAGGACGAGTCGGAGTCGACCGTCCCATCTGATGTGGAGGAGGAAGCCCCTGAGTCGAGCAGTCCGGACACTCGCAAGCGTTCGCGCAGCAAGGATTCAGATGCGTCATCTCCTTCGACTCCATAAGGTGCAGCTATTAGTGCGGAGTCACTGATTCCTGCCGTTCCTGTGAGTGCTGTGGCACCATCTTCCCGTAAGAAGATGCGGCTGCCGAAGGAGTCGTCGTCAGAGTCGGGGGATCAAACCTTCAATTTTGACAAGTTTGATTGGTAAGTATACGGGTCTTGCTTTTGGTTCTTCTTTGGAGTTGCATTCTCTTGATGTTGGTTTTGTTCTACAGTCAGCCAGCATCGTCATCTTATGGCAACGTCCAATTTTTGAAGGAATCTGGAGTCGCGACCTCCAAGGCCAAGAAAGTGGCTGAGCGCACTCCTTCTCCTCCATTGGCGGCCCACTCCAGGCATAATTCATCGAGTTCTCCTCATGATGTGGAGCACCAGATGGTTATCCGGACGACTGCGCGTCAATCGACTTCGGAGTCATTGGAGGATCATGTATGTATAGTGTTGCTTCTTCTGATTTTTGCAGTCGAATTTTTTCATCCATACCATCTGCTGATCCTTTACTGTTTCTCTTGTCACAACTCATTGTGAAGGAAGCCGCTCGCCTGGCGGAGCAGGTGCTTGCGATGGGTCGCCAGCATGCAATGCTGGACAATCGCCATCACGTGGTTGAAAGTCAGTGTTTTTGCTTCTTCTCCTTCATCTTTGTGATATATTCGACTGATGGTCTATCTTTGTTTGTTTCACAGCTGAGCATAATGCACTCCTTCGCGACGCCACTTCCCTCGAAAAGGCACTTGCCATGGCCGTGAAGAGTCATGATGTGGCAATCGCAGCACGTGACAAATTGTAGAAACGCGAAGAGGATCTGTGCGCCTCCATTGTAGCTAGGAAGAAGTTGTTCGAAGAACAGCTTCTCTCGATTGCCAAGTCTCTCTCAGGTATTCCCTTGTTTGGATTTTCGCCGTGCCTTCTTCTTTTGAATTTGTTGTTGTGCTGACTTTTGCGCCAATGCTTAATTCTTGTGTAGATGCCAGTGGTCTAAGCTTCGATGCCCAGGCACTTCGTCATGATGATGCCTTGGCGGGCGCCATCTCGACAGTCAAAGATCGCAGTGCTGATGTTCAGGGGACGCTCACCAAGGCTAGGGGCATGCTCAGTCGCCTCCGTGAGGAGCTGGCGCCCAAGGCTGAGCTAATCGAGAATGTAGACGATCTGGTGGAGTCCCTTGCCGGAGGCATTCCTGTAGGCTTCAAGAACTCATTTCGTGCGGATTGCGCTTCAATGTCACTCGTGATGGTTCAAGCCCATGGAGTCGAGGTGGATCCTTCTGTGGTCTCCAAGGCAATGCATGTCAACACGGATGGCCAATAGGTAGTCTTTTCTCCTTTCGTAGCTGTCTGTGGCAAGTACAGGCCGCAAGTGATCAATACAGTTGCGAAGTATTCTGAGGAACTGCAGCGGGCCAAGAAGGCGGCGAAGGCTGCGGCGTCAGGGGCCGGTAGAAAGTCTGTGTCGTCTGATACTGCCACATACGCGATGAGGCCCCCAAAACCGAAGTCCAAGTCAAAGAAGCCAGTTGCTCCTCAGTATTCGTGTTTGTAATAGTTAAATAGCCTATCTCTTTTGTCTGTAATGTGCCTTTGGCGAATGTATCTGTTGATACTTTTATTATGCCTGAATGCATTCGAGTCTTTTGTCTATGCATCGCCTTAGTCTTCTTATTGTCTCTTGCTTGGCTTGTGATAGGGTACATCGAGTGGTCCTTCGAGTGAACCTCGGAATATGCCACCCACTGATGATACTTTAGCGCAGTCATGCTCAAGGGTGGATGAGCTGTCTCTGCTCTCGCGACTCCGTGACCGCGTGAAGCAATTGGAGCACAAACTTCCTATGCTCCGTGGTAACACGGATGTATGGAAGTCGAGGGCGGAGAAGGCCGTCGCCCGAGAGCAATATCTGCTAGGGGAGGTGACGCAGCTGGGCGACCAATTTAAGTGTTAGCTCTCTTCTTCCTTATCTTTTCCTTGTAGTCACTCGCAGTAGTTCGTTGTCTTCTTATTTTTGCTTTTGCTTGCTATAATTGTCAGTGCACGCCATCTGAAGGATGAGAAGGATAGGATTGCCATTTGCATGAATGATCTGACCCAAGAGCAGCTTCAGGCGAGTGGATACTTCTGGGTGGATCATGATCGTGCAATCGCACTTGCGACCCTGTAGGATCGTGCTTCACGAGTGCTTCACTTCCTGAAGAAGTCGCAATCGTGCTTGAAGAATATTTATCAGACAATGTTCCCGCTGGACGTCGTTCCATCGAGCCTGCTGGCCCTTCTTGCCAAATTTCAGGACTTGAGTGCAGTCCGCGAGTGTGTACGACAACAGTTAGTGGCTGGTGCCAAGGCTGCTCTGTCGCTGGTGCGACTGCACAAGCCGGATGTGGATGTTGTAGCAGTTTCTGCTGGACCGCCAGCGCCGCCAGCAGGTTCGACTTGGAATATGGTTCCTCACTATCAAGCGATTGATCGCCCAACGGAGGACATCGTCGACTTCTTCGAGGAGCAAACAGACGTTCCTTTGTTGCAGCAGTAGTTTAGTTTGTATCCTGCACATAGTTGCACCAGTGTTGTAAAGTTCATATGTATATATGTTGTGTATAATTGATTGACATTGATGTATATACAGAGCTTGTTAGCGTGTATGTTTTGTGAGTGCGTTGCACTATGCGATTCCTTTTTGTTAGTCTAACTTGTGTTTATCCCAGCACCTTGCCAACCTGTCAGATGCATTGCAAGTGGGTTGGTGTTTGTCAAGGGTTCGATTAGTACGTCAGCTACTCAGGAAATCGCGTTGGTTCGTAGAACGGATGTGTATAGGGTGGCGCAGCCCCTGAGTGGATAATTTGCAAAAAATAAAAGGGACACAGAGTTTGGGGCACTTAGCTTTATTTATTCGCAGGATAGTACGGGGTACAATGTGTGGCTAAGTAGCCTTGGCTGAGTAGCCTTATTTGTAATGTAAAAATAAAAGACGACTAAGGGTAGAAGCATCGCAGCTGTGCGACGTTCCAGGGGTTGGAGTACGTGACTCCTGTCTCGAAATCTTTGAGGCGATATGCACCACCTGGGATCACTTCTATAATCACGTATGGTCCCTCCCAGGGGGACTCGAGCTTGAGATGCCTTTGCTGTTTCAGTCGTAGGACCAGGTCTCCTTCGATGAAGGACCTGGGGTGTAGCCTTCTGTTGTGGTAGTTGCGCAGGTTCTACTGGTAGATCGATGATCTTTCCGCGGTGATTTCCCATGCCTCGTCAAGGAGGTCGACGGAGTCTTCGAGTGCAAGAGTTGACTCCTGCTCACAGTAAGCAACCACTCGCGATGCTTTGTACCGTACCTCCATGGGTAGCACCGCTGAAGCGTCGTGCACCATGAAGAACGGGGTGTACCCCGTGGCACTGTTTGGAGTTGTGTGCAGGCTCCAGAGTACTGATTGCAGCTCGTCTGGCCAGCAGCCTGCGGCTTGTTCGAGTGGCCTGAGGAGTCGCTTTTTGATGCCGCCGCAGACGAGTCCATTGGCTTTTTTGACCTGACCGTTGGTCTATGGATGTGCTACGGAGGCATAGCTTATGTTGATTCCCAGATTCTCGCAGAATTCTTGGAACTCCTCAGATGTGAAGTTCGTCCCATTGTCTGTGATGATGCTGTGGTACTCGGCGATGAGCGATGGACTCAAGAACTTGATCTGTATCTGGATCTGTTGGTTAGTCACTGGCATGGCCTCTATCCACTTGGTGAATTTGTCGACTGTGACCAGGAGGTAGACGTAGCCTCCTCGTGAGGATTTTGGGAGCTTGCCGACCATGTCGAGTCCCCATTGCGCGAAGGGCCAGGCCAATGGAATTGGCCAGAGTTCCGTGCTAGGTGCGTGTGGCTTGTCCGTGAATCGCTGGCAAGCGTTGCATTTTTGGACGATGTCCTTGGCGTCACGCATGGCCGTAGGCCAATAGAATCCAGCTCGTAGAGCTTTGGCGACGAGGGCTCGACTGCCAGCGTGGTGCCCGCAAGTCCTCTCATGGATGTCGAGTAGAACAGCTCTTCCATCGGCATTGGAGACGCATCGTTGGAGTACTCCTGTGATGTTGCATTTGTACAGTTCGCCGTTGATAACAACAAATGCTTTGGATCGCCGCACAATGTGTCGTGCATCAGTCGGGTCATCCGGTAGCCTTTTGCTGAGAAGGTACGTGATGTACGGTTGAGTCCAAGATGGCTCGATCATCATGACGCTCATTGGTCCTTCGAGTCCTGTGTCAAGCTCCAGGTCGTCGAGTGCTGTTGGCTCATTGGGTGGCGCAGCGCCCAAATCCGTTGTTGCACTTGTTTTCTTCTCTACGGCCTTTGGCTTGATGGGCGTTCACAGATGCAATCGAGAAATACCCCAGGTGGTATGGGGGCGCAGGTAGAGCCAATGTTGGCGAGTGCGTCCGCCTCTTCATTGCTTTCACGGCCTATGTGCCGCAGCTCGCAGCCGTCGAAGTCCCCTTCGAGTGTGTCATAGAGGTCGCGGTAGGCGATCATATTGTCGTTCAGTGCGTCACACTCATGCATTGTCTGGTTGATGACCAGCTTGGAGTCGCCGTATATTATGATCCTCTTGGCGCCACAGGCTTTTGCCATCCTCATCCCATGTAGCAGGGCCTCGTATTCAGCTTCATTGTTGGAGGCGGTGAACTGCATTCGCAGGATATATTTCAGCTTGTCTCCCTGGGGTGATGTTAGTATGACACATGCGCCAGCTCCGTCCTTTCGCTTGGATCCGTCGAAGTGCATTGTCTAGAGGTAGGACATGTCTGGTTTTGCAGGGAGCTGGTTCTCCATCCAGTGCACGAGGAAGTCAGGGAGGACTTGCGACTTGATTGCATCGCGTTTTTCATATGTAGTGTCTCGTGGAGACAGTTCGATTCCCCAAAGTGTGACTCGTCCGGTGGCGTCGAGATTGTTGAGGATATGCCCAAGCGGGGCGTCGTTGACTACCACGATTGGGTGCTCCTGGAAGAAATGGCGCAGTCGCCGGGCTATCATGAAGACACCATATGCCAGCTTCTGGTAGTGTGGGTATCGCTTCTTTGTTGGCGTGAGTACCTCGCTGAGGTAGTAGACTGGGCGCTGCACCCCGTGGACCTTGTTTTCCTTGGCTCGTTCCACCACGAGTATTGTGCTGACCACCTGATTGGTGGCGGAGATGTACAACAACAATGGTTCCCTTTCGCGTGGGGTCACCAGTACTGGCGAGGTGGACAATAGGCGCTTAAGGTCTTCGAATGCTTCCTGTGCCTCGTTGGTCCATTCGAACTTGTCAGCTTTGCGGAGGAGTTGGTAGAAGGGTAGTGCCTTTTCGCCCATTCAACTGATGAATCGACTGAGCGCCGCGATTCACCCAGCCAGCTGCTGGACGCCTCTTATGTTCTTCGGCTTCTCCATGGCCAGTATGGCTTTTATTTTCTTCGGGTTCTCCTCGATCCCTCTCGCGGAGATGGGGTACCCAAGTAGTTGCCCCAATGGTACACCGAAGGCGCACTTGTCCGGATTGAGCTTGATCCGGTAGCGGTCAAGGTTGGCGAAGATTTCACGCAAATCGTCGATTAGTGAAGCTTCCTCTTTGGTCTTGATTACGATGTCGTCAACATAGACTTGGATGTTGCGACCAAGTTGGTTCTTGAGGCAAGACTTCATGCACCGCTGGTAGGTGGCTCCTGCGTTTTTAAGCCTGAAGGGAATTGTGTTATAGCAGAACACACCAAAAGGCGTTGTAAACGCTGTTTTCTCTTGATCTTCCTCCTTCATTTGAATCTGATTGTAGCCTGAGTAGGCATCGAGGAAGCAGAGGTGCTCACATTCCATGGTGGAGTCGATGATCTGGTTGATTCGTGGTAGCGGAAAGTGGTCCTTCGGGCAGTGCTTATTCAGAGAGGTGAAGTCCACGCACATATGGCAGGATATCCGTGTCCTTTTTTGGTACTAGCACCGTGTTAGCGAGCCAAGTGATTTACTTGATCTCGCGTATGAATTTGGTGTCGAGGAGTCTATTGATCTCCATTCCGACTGCCTTTGCTCTTGGTTCAGACAGTCGCCGAATTGTTTGTTTGACTGGCCTTGCGTCTGGGTTAACATTGAGTGCGTGCTCGGCGAATTCCCTGGGAACTCCTGGCATGTCTGTTGGACACCAGGCGAAGATTTCCCAGTGCTCACGGAGGAATTCGACAAGCACGCGTTCCTATGCGAGAATCAAGTTGTTGGCGATAAGGGCCGTCTTGGCGGGATCCGATGGGTGGACCTGAACTTTCTTCGTGTGCACCAATGAGTCGAAGGATAGGTCGGGTGAACTTGGCCATCTCAGGGGAGGCAGACTGTTGTCTATTGACTCCTTCAGTCTCGCGAGCTCTTCCTGCATTCCAAAGGACTGGGAAATTCTGTTGAACTCCCTGTCGCAACTATCGGACCACTCAAAGCTTCCGTTGATTGTGATGACGCCGTTAGGGCCTAGCATTTACATCTGCAGATAGGCGTAGTGTGGTACTGCCATGAACCTGGTGAACGCGACACGTCCGAGGATGCAGTGGTACTGTGAGGGCCAGTCGACAACTTCAAAGTCGATACACTCGCGTCGAAAGTTTTTCGGCGTGCCAAAGATGACGTCGAGGTTGATTTTGCCAAGGGGATATACGCCCTTGCCTGGGACAATGCCGTGGAATGTTGTGTCCGAGGCCTCTAGGCAGGTCAGAGGGATCCTCATTGCTCGCAAGGTACTCGCGAACATAAGGTTGATACCGCTTCTGCCATCCATGAAGACGCGGCTCATGTCAAAGCCTCCGATTTGCGCCTCGAGTACGAGGGGACAGTGGCCTGGACGAGGTACTTGGCGCGGATGGTTGTGCTTCTCGAAGGTGATGCAGGAGTCGCTTCCACTGAGGTACTCAGTGGTGGATGGTGGTGAGTTTGTCGCCAGATTCACTTGGCGAGTGATGGCCTTTTGCACCCGATTAGATGGGTGGCCCTTTTGAATCATCATGATACCCATGGACCATGGGTACAGCTCGCCTCCGTGGTGCTGGTCCGGCGCAGCTGTGTTTGGCGGTGCTTCGGGTGGTGGTGGAGGCGCTCCATGTGCCAAAGCGCCTGGGGCGGCTCCGTAGCCCCTGTTGACTGTGTCGCGATTCATCCGAGCTATACCTTCATGAAGTTTGAGGAACTCGCGGCAGTCCTTGAGGAGGTGGCTGGATTTCTTTTTGCCGTCATGCTTGTCGATATAGAAGTGCACGGTGCATGGTCCGGACAGCTTGTCTTCGATGGATGATGTGGGTGTCTTGTCGCGAGTGGGGCACTACCATACTTGCGTGGTTTTCCCAGAGTCGCGGTGTCCACCGCTGCGGTAGTCAGGTTGTCGTCGGTCGCTGTAGCCATGTTGACGTTGCTATGGTCATTGTAGATGCACATTCGACGTTTGCTTTGGCGATCGCGTCTGCGCTCGAGTTCTGCTTCATCGTCAGAGTGGACGTGATTTTTCACTAAATCTTCTCCATCTGCCCACCGATTCGCGATTTCCATCAAGTGGTTAATGGTTTTGGGCTTCGAGCGGCCCAGCTCCACCCTGAGCTCTATGCGGCGAACGCCGCTAATGTCTACGCACTTCTATTCTTGTAGACAGTTGTTGGGCCTCCAAGTGCAGAGGTTTGTAGAATAGCAGCAAGTTTTCCTTTAAGTGGATCACCCAAGGTTTATCAAACTCAGGGAGGAAGTGGTCAAAGGTATTCCCTCTCAAGCAATCCCGCAATCAAGATACAAGAAGTCTCTTGTGTCCCCAACACACCCAATACACTTGTCAGGTGTATAGGTGCACAAGTTCGGCGAAGAGATAGTGAAATACAAGTGGTATGGATAATTATAAGTGGTAACGGTGCTAGAAAATAGCTTGCTGGCGTGTGGTTGACGTGGGAAAAGACTAAAGGCAAACTGAAATAAAGATGGAAGCAAGCAAACATGTAACAGATCTAATTGCAAACGGTGTATCAATGCTTAGAAACAAGGCCTAGGAATCATACTTTCACTAGTGAACACTCTCATCTAAATATCTTCTCTTTATGATACTACTCTGAACTACTCTCCGGTTGGACACTCTAATCCATGGTAGGGCTATAACAGCACACCTCAAAGTAAGCCTTTCCCATCTAGATAACCCCACACTGTCACCTTGAGCACTAGATAGGTCCAACAAACACCACAATTTCATAGACACATCCAACTCCAATTATAACTCATAACAAGTATTTGTAATCTCTAGTCTAAGTTCCACCATGGTGTGCACACTGTCAACTTCACACACATGGGGAGAGCAGAGATCTATTAAAGCACTTGAGTAGCAAGGTAGATCTACTTGATTACAAAGCTCATGATCACAATATGATCATGCATAGAGAGAGATGAACACATAGCTATCGGTAGAACCCTTAGCCTCGAGGAAGAACTACTCCCTCCTCATCATGGGAATCAGCAATGGTGATGGAGATGGGGGTGGAGATCGATGGAGATGGATCCCGGGGCACTTCCCCGTCCCGGCAGGGTGCCGGAACAAAGACTTTCTGTCCCCCTATTCTCCCCTTTGGTGGCAGCGGAGCTGCAGAACTTTTCATGGATTTCTGATTGACGATTTAGGGTTTATGCATCGGGAGGCTCTTATAGGCGAGAGGGGAGACCGAGGGGGTGCCGGAGGGGCCCACATCACCCCCTGGCACGGCCTGGCCTGGACCGCGCCACCAGGTGGTGTGGCCAGCCCCTGGCCCCTCTCTGTCTCGTCTTCTGGCTCCGTGAGTCTTCTGGTAAAATATGGACTTTGGCTTTTGTCCGATCCAATTCCGAGAATATTAATTTTCTGACTTTCCTGGAACCAAAAACAGCAGAAAACAGGCAACTGGCACTGTGGCACTTGTTAATAGGTTAGTCCAAGAAAGTGTATGAAAAGTACTCCAAAGTTGGAACAAAACATAAGAAAGTAGATAAAACCAAGCATGGAACATCAAAAATTAGATACGTTAGCAACGTATCAACATCCCCAAGCTTAACTCCTGTTCGTCCTCGAGTAGGTAAGTGATAAAAAGAAAGATTAATTTTTGAGGTGACATGCACCATCATAAACTTGATCAAAGTATTTGTAAAACATTGATAGCTGGGATCATAGTACTTCAATCATAACATGAAATACAAAGTTCTAGCAATAAGACAAAGAAACTGTGATGCAACATGAAAAGGCACAAACAAAAGATTCATGAATAACAATGCTTTGCAAGACGTTTGTTTGTTTCACATAAAGAAAACATAGCATAATAGTATTCAGCTTGTCCCTCATAGAGTAGCAAATATAAATGCATAGGACACCTTCAAAGTTCATAAGAGTGACTAGATACAAATAGTTTAAAACAAGCAATAACAAGTTATGCATCAATCAACTAGTCTTGGGACAATGCACATAGAACTAAGAATGGCCACTATGCTCTCAAAGTAGGTGCATAAAGATAGAAGGTGGAGACTCAATATAATGGTGGAAGAAAGGGCTTCATAAAAGGAAGTAGGGAGTCAAGTCTCATAAAGATCTTCCAAAAATTATGGTACTTATAGCTTTCAGCTCTCATTGCCCCTATCATAAGCATCTTGAAGGTGATTAAGGTTAAAGTGACACAACTAAGAGGATATGCTTAACAAGTTATAAACTAAAATCGCATGCCCCTTACTTACGAAGACTGAACCTCATGCTACTCAACTTTAGTCACGAGTAAGCTCTTGTCATTGTAAGTACATGTGTATCATTAAGAACCGCCAACGGGGTACCCCTTGCACATGATATATGAGCTATCCCATAATGAAAATGACAAGGCAAGCAGACAATGAGCATCTCAGTGATCTTTTTATTTACTATTTGCATAGGTTTTTTATTGAGGATGCTTCATAGAGTGCTCATTATGGTGATGCTGCAAGTTTCCACCATGATTAGGCATGGCTTAGGCTAGCGGCCTAGGCGTTTCTCTAACACACATACAAACTCCATGATCTTACAAGTTCCACTTTTATTTCACAATCACGGATCCGTAAGCAAAAGAACATGATATCAACGGGGTACAAAGTACAAGTGCAATGTTGAAAGCGTTCCCCATGAAACATGGTTCTGCTAATTTCAAATTATAAAGCGCAAGCATATACGAAACAAAGAAGGACCCAATGGTTCAAGTTTATTAGATACAAAAAAGTAAAGTGTGCCATCAAGTTCGTGAGAGCTTTAATCACTAGTTTTCTCATAACAAGTTTAATTTGGAAGGTAAACAAAAGCATGAATATACTTGGAATAGCATAAGCTAGTAGGTAGTTATGGTGGACTCTTTGGAATAACTTGGTTTAGGGAGTTGGATGCATGAGTGGAACTCATACTTGGTTGTGGAGGCTAGCAAAAGACTGGGAGCGACAAACTAAGAGAGCAATAATGGCCATAATCATGCAGAGCGACAAAACATCATAGATCAAAGCATAAACTGATATTACAAGTTGAAAACTAAAGGATCATAAAGGCTATGGTGATTTGAGATAGTCATAACATGGTGTGAGCATGCGCCAAGTCAACCCAAATAAAGCATCAAAGGAGAATACCACTATACTATGCTTTAATATGCTAAAACAATGCATGATTCATCCAAGGAACATTAAGCAATCTCAATTGTTTATAACAAGTCATGCTACAGCAAAGAATACTAAGCATAAAGCCAAAACAATATCAAGCATGGCATGACAAATCATAGGCCACAGTCAAAAACAAGCTCTCTTTACCACATAAGCATGAACTTTCCTACTCTTTTTCAAACCAAACCAAACTTATTTGAAAACCAATGCATGAAAGAGGTGGTCCAACCAATTTATTCAGAACACTAAGAAAGCAAAGCAAACAAAAAACCAAAACAAAAACGAAAAAGAAGATGCTCCAAGCACAACACAACTATGCATGAAACAATAAAAATGAAGCGTTTGGAAGAAACCTGGGATTTTTATTGATGGAGAAGGGGATGCCTTGAGCATCCCCAAGCTTTGACGCTTGTACTTCTTGGATATTTCTTGGGGTGACACGCGTGGCATACCCAAGCTTGAGCTTTAGTCCATCCTTCATCTCATTACTCATTCCTTCCATACACCTGTAATTTTTCCTTCATACAAAACTTCACACAATCGTTATTAGCAACATTAGTGCATTCAAGATAATAAGTCTTTTGGGTTCAGTTTCAACACCAATAAAACTTCCAATTAAACACAAGATACTGTAGAACTTCCCTCAAAAAGCTCAATTCCCCAAAAGAACTCAAAAAGGAACCAACAAGAAGCAAATGCAAATAATGGCAGAAATCTGTCAAAACAGACCAGCAGGTAAAGAAGATTTTTTTTGAAGACCTTATGTTGCTCAAATCGGAAAGTGTTGAACTAACCAAAGTTAGATAATAATCTGGGGCAGAAGCTCAAAAATTCATGCCTTAAAAAGACGTACAGAGATTTTACATGAATTTTTATGGTGAAGAACAAAAATCTGTTTCGGGACAGCAATTTTCCCAATCATTACTTCTCTCTCATTAGAGGTTACTCTTGGCACAAAAAAAAGGATAAGGAGAGGTTATTACAGAGGTAATAACTTCCAAGACTCATCTAAAACTTTTGGGTTATCTCCCAATAAGTACTTTTCTTTAACGCCTTTAAGTTAGGCATGATAGTTTGAGAAGATGCTCACATAAGAAATATGAATTGAAGTAAAAGAGAGCATCAAGAAGCAAATTCAAAGCACATTTAAGTCTAACCCACTTCCTATGCATATTAATCTTGTAAAGAAACAAGTCATGAAAGAACAAAGCAACAAGTATAGGAAAGCAAAGCAAGTGCAACTTCAAAACTTTCAACATAAAGAGGGGAAACTTAATATTATTGAGATGCATAAAACCATGTTTCCCTCTCTCATAATAACTTTCAGTAGCATCATGAATAAAATTAACAATATAACTATCACATAAAACATTCTTATCATGAGCCACATGCATAAAAGAATTAATACTCCCCACATAAACATAGTCATTCTTATTGATTGTAGTGGGAGCAAATTGAACAAAATAGCTATCATTATTATTATCATCACCATAATCATCAAATATAGGAGGCATATTGTAATCATTAATTTTCTCCTCAATAGTAGGTGGACTGAAAATATCATATTCATCATTGTAATCATCATATATTGGAGGCATAGTATCATCAAAGTAAATTTTCTCCTCCCTGCTTGGGGGACTAAAAAGATCATTCTCATAAAAACTAGCTTCCCCAAGCATAGACATTTCCATAGCATTAGCAATAATAGTGTCCAAAGAATTCATACTAACAACATTGCTATTAGCATGCAAATAAAGTTCCATAGGTTTTTTAGTTTTCTCTTCAAACACTTCATGTCCTAACTCAAGATAAATACTATAAAGCTCTCTAATTTTGTTGTTGTTTTCCATTAAGCCTAACTAGTGAAAACAAGAAACAAAAAGACAAAATTGTAGAATCTAAAGGAAATAACTTCGAGCACTCACACCAGAGGATGTGAGTACCTTTTACCTTACCTCCCCGGCAACGACGCCAGAAAATAGGCGTTTGCCATGGGAGGTTCTTCTTCTTTAATCCTCCGGTGTGAATACCTTTTACCTTACCTCCCCAGCAACGGCGCCAGAAAATAGCTTGATGTCTACGCACTTCTATTCTTGTAGACAATTGTTGGGCCTCCAAGTGCAGAGGTTTGTAGAACAGCAGCAAGTTTTCCCTTAAGTGGATCACCCATGGTTTATCGAACTCAGGGAGGAAGTGGTCAAAGGTATTCCCTCTCAAGCAATCCCGCAATCAAGATACAAGAAGTATCTTGTGTCCCCAACACACCCAATACACTTGTCAGGTGTATAGGTGCACAAGTTCGGCGAAGAGATAGTGAAATACAAGTGGTATGGATAATTATAAGTGGTAACGGTGCCATAAAATAGCTTGCTGGCGTGTGGTTGACGTGGGAAAAGACTAAAGGCAAACTGAAATAAAGATGGAAGAAAGCAAACATGTAACAGATCTAATTGCAAACGGTGTATCAATGCTTAGAAACAAGGCCTAGGGATCATACTTTCACTAGTGAACACTCTCATATAAATATCTTCTCTTTATGATACTACTCTGAACTACTCTCCGGTTGGACACTCTAATCCATGGTAGGGCTATAACAGCACACCTCAAAGTAAGCCTTTCCCATCTAGATAACCCCACACTGTCACCTTGAGCACTAGATAGGTCCAACAAACACCACAATTTCATAGAAACATCCAACTCCAAATATAACTCATAACAAGTATTTGTAATCTCTAGCCTAAGTGCCACCATGGTGTGCACACTGTCAACTTCACACACATGGGGAGAGCAGAGATCTATTAAAGCACTTGAGTAGCAAGGTAGATCTACTTGATTACAAAGCTCATGATCACAATATGATCATGCATAGAGAGAGATAGAGAGATGAACACATAGCTACCGGTAGAACCCTTAGCCTCGAGGAAGAACTACTCCCTCCTCATCATGGGAATCAGCAATGGTGATGGGGATGGTGGTGGAGATCGATGGAGATGGCTCCGGGGGCACTTTCCCATCCCAGCAGGGTGCCGGAACAGAGACTTTCTATCCCCCGAATCTCCCCTTTGGTGGCGGTGGCACTGCCGAACTTTTCGTGGATTTCTGATTGACGATTTAGGGTTTATGCATCGGGAGGCTCTTATAGGCGAGAGGGGAGACCGAGGGGGTGCCGGAGGGGCCCACACCACCCCCTGGCACTGCCTGGCCTGGCCCGCGCCACCAGGTGGTGTGGCCAGCCCCTGGCCCCTCTCTGTCTCGTCTTCTGGCTCCGTGAGACTTCCGATAAAATATCGACTTTGGCTTTTGTCCGATCCAATTCCGAGAATATTGATTTTCTGACTTTCCTGGAACCAAAAACAGCAGAAAACAGGCAACTGGCACTGTGGCACTTGTTAATAGGTTATTCCAAGAAAGTGTATGAAAAATACTCCAAAGTTGGAACAAAACATAAGAAAGTAGATAAAACCAAGCATGGAACATCAAAAATTATAGATACGTTAGGAACGTATCAGCCGCCGTTGAATGCGTCGATTGCGCGATCCTCCGAGATATTTTCCGCGGAGTTCTTGATGATGGACCACCTATGGATGTACGAGCGTAGCGATTCGCCTGACCTTTGCTGGCAGCACCTCAGTTCTTCGATTGACGTGGGCCTTTTGTAGGTGCCCTTGAAGTTGTGCACAAAGCTATAAACCAACTCTTCCCAACTACGAATGGATCCGCGTGGGAGGTTGTTGTGCCATGGCCGGGCGGCGCCCTGTAGCTGTAGCTGCAGGCATTGCATAGCCGTGCTTCGACTCCCGCCGTGGAGCCTGACGGAGGAGATATGGTCCTCTAACCAGATTTTCGGGTCCTGCAGACCGTCAAACTTTGGGTTCTCTGATGGGAGCTTAAACCCCTTGGGCATTCGCTTTTTCCTGATGGCCCTACTAAAGCATCTGGCACCACAGTGCTCCACATCTTCGTCTTCTGAGTCAGTCGATCGGGCACGTCGCGCCCTTGATATGTCGATCTTGCGCTGCGTGATGTCATCACGCGCGTCGTAGTCGTGGTCGTGTCACCGTGAGCGGCAGCGTCGAGACAGGTCGTGACTGTCGTTGCTGGATGAGGGCGAGGAATAGCGTTTTGCCAGGACCTTGCCTTTTTGCGGCTCCGGTGTTGGCTCTTTGTCGAGAGCGGCTTCAAATTAACCCCAAGCCTGCGATCGTAGATCGGTGCATGGCAGCTCGAGGGTCTCCAGCTGGTGGCTGGTTGTTGAGGAGGTACACGGTGGCCGCCGTTACCGCAGCTTGCGGTGTTTTTGGAAGCATGTTGCCACGCGTATCCACCGTCATGGAGCCAAAGTCGAGGACCTTTGTGGCTTCTACACGCTCTTGTTCAGTGAGGTGGGCTAGTCGAGATCGCCTCTTGTTAGCGACATACTCGTTGCACTTGGAGGAGGATCCTCCGTGGGAGGAGAGCCCAGCTCGTCGGAGGCTCGACTCATCTGCCGCCTTTTTACGCCCCTCGAGTTGCGCGATTGTTTGCAGTTGGCATTTATATTCCTCTTTCAGGAGCCAATGGTAGCCCATCAGTAGTTCTTGTGCGGAGCGGAAAGGCAGAGGGTGGCTTCGTAGGGCTTCTCGGCAGCGGGCCCACTCGAGATCATTGAGCCTGATCACGACGCATTCACCGGTTTGCTTGTTCACCATTGTGGGGGGTTCGGCTGCCCCTCCGTTATTGACGGGGGCACCGTTGGTAGGGCAGCCATTGGGTATGCCGCTGTTTGGTGGGTTGGCTCCATGGCCACCGTTGCCCGTGTTGTCGCGATTGGCGGAGGAATCGCCCGCGTTTATGACGCACATGAAGTGGTTGGGGAAGCTTCTGCTCCCACAACTTTTAGATCCGGAACCGTAGGCTCCATCTTTAGTTGCCATATCACCCCGATCGGATTCGCGACTGCTGTTGCTGACCGTATTCTTGACTGTTGTCGAGGAATTGATCTCACTGAGGGTGCCGATCGGTGGAGGGAACCACAATGCTGGAGCAATCGATGGTGTTGTCGGCTGGTCAGGCATGCGAAGCGTGCCCATCTAACCAACTTGGAAGCGGAAGCTCCCGATTGTTAGGCTAATTCCGTCGCCCATGGACTCGAAAGCCGGGCGAGTGGCTGGCCTATGGACAGTGAAGTCGAACGCGCCGAAGAGCTGGCGAATCTCCGCTATTGCAGAGTTGTAGATCGCGGTTGATGGGGCCGAAGAAGCCGCAACATCAGCACTCCCAATTCCCACAGATGGCGCCAATTGACGAGGGTTTAACTCATCAATGCCCATTGTTATGGACTTGGGTTTTGGAGAAGAAGGGAGCGTTGGAAGCATCAATCGGCTAGCAAACAAGCACATAGGGGACTCGAAGATTTACCAAGGTTCAGGCCTCGTAGAGGTCCCTACTCCTGCTTGTCTGGTCATGGAATTAACAGAGGAATCGAAGATTACAATGGTGCGTAGATGCAATCTGGCCAAGGTTGTGGAAACTAGGGTTGCGTGTGTCCTCCTCGCCGCCCCCTCCTAGCCTTTATATAGGTAGGCTAGGTCTCGGGTAGCAGGTCGATTCGGTTACAGGTTAGGGTTTTCCCCTTTGAACTTTCTATCTTTAGCTTCTTCTTGTTCCTCAAGCAATCGTGAGTCCGTAGGTTACTCGAGTTCTCTATTTGGGCCTTGGCGACACCATAGGCTTCCGTTGTATTCAGGTCGTATATACCAAGCTCGAGTACCTGTAGGTTATACCCATGTCAGGCGTGCTTTGGGCCCCAGATCATGAGGGAGCTGCCAGTGCCGAACTTTCAATTGGCCAAAGGAACAAGGACCTACGATGGTAGTAACAGACTGGAGGATTGGCTTATCAATTACGCAATAGCGGTCAAGATTGCAACTAGAGTTTTGAGATGGGCAGTGAGGTATGTACCTCAGATGTTATAGGGACCGGTGAGAGTTTGGCTAAACAACTTGCCACCAGGAAGTGTTAACTGCTGGCTGGACTTTGAGGAGTTGTTCATTAGCAATTTCTCAAGCACTTACAAGAGGCCCAACAGACCACAAACTCTGGCGTTGTGCTGGCAAAGACCAAATGAGCCAGACCGAGATTTCCTGACTCGGTGGTGCACCGTGTGCCATTCATGCGAGGGAGTAACTGAATCACAAGCAATCACGTGGTTCACCCAAGGCTGTAGATATGGAAGTATGTTGTGGCAAAGGCTGCAGCGAGATATGCCAACCACTTTGGCTGAGACAATCCGGATCGCGCATTATGCTTTGGGAGACCCAACTCAACCCCGGCTAATGTCAAGCGAGGCAAACGAAGAGTACTACAACCGAGATGGCTCTAGGTCATCAAGGAGAAACGATTTTCGAGGAAAGAGAAGGGACGAGCACCTGGATTACAGATATAACTCGCAGCAGGTGGCAGTGGTGGACCGAGATCAACCCAATGCCGGCACCAGCCAGCGCCAGAAAACTGGAGGGCAGAACTGGCAGCAGAAGAGTGAGGGGAAGAAGCCTTGGACCCCGGAGCAGAAAAAGCAATGGCAGGAGCGAAAAGATCGACCGAGGTATACGTTCGAGTCTATGCTAGATCAACCTTGCAAGTTTCATACGCCAAGTCCGAATAGCCCAGCGAACCATACAACCCGGCAGTGTGAGTGGATGAGGAAGCTGGAACAAGGTAGTTCGGGGAATGCTCAGGCACCTCGGAATGAAGCACCACGGCAGCCATTGTTAACAGGGGGAATGGACAGCAACTAATGTTGCCTCCACCTCCGACGAGATATGAAAATCAGGAAAGGAGGGATGTTGTGCATCAAGTGAATAATAACCAGAAGCAGGACCAAGGTTACCATGCAAATGAGGGCCAGAACGAATACAGGGAGCATCATCAAAGCTACTGCGTGTTTACCACGGAAGAAATTGACCGGAAAAGCTTGCAGCGCCGGCATATGGAGGTAAATGTGGTAATGTCATCAGTGGTGAGATATATGCCTTGGTTAGACCAGGAGATTATGTGGAGTATCAAGGATCACCCGAAGCTCATTCCTAGTCCAGGGACCTACACACTGGTCCTAGATCCGACGTTCATCGGGCCGAATCTTAATGTGAGGTTTTCCAAGGTGCTGATTGACAATGGCAGTAGCATTAACATCATGTACAAGGATACCATGCACAAGTTGGGGATATCAGAGAACACGCTGCAAGCCACAAGGACCACCTTTCACGGCATTGTGCCAGGTATCTCGTTTGAGCCAATTGGCAAGTTCCGGGTTGATGTGTTGTTCGGTACAAGGGATAATTGCCGGACTGAAAATTTGGAGTTCGAAGTGGTGAATCTGGAGAGCTCCTATCACGCATTGCTCGGCAGGCCCGCGCTGAACAAGTTCATGGCAAGTACTCACATCAATTACTTAAAAATGAAACTGCCCGGACCTAGGGGAGTGATAACCGTATGCGGGGACTTTAGGCGTTCGATCGAGTGCGCTTTGGCTGGATCAAACTTGGCCGAGTCACTCGTGATAGCATAGGGAAAGAGAAGGATACAGGAAGTGGCAGCATTGGCTCAATCCGCGCAGCAACATATGCCGGCACTGACCAGCCCGCATGGAAGCGTATCATTTCAGGAAACCAAGGATACAAAGAAAGTGCCAATCGATGATCAGTTCCCAGAGCGCACCGTAACTATTGGTGCCGGGTGAAGCAGCAAATAGGAAAGCGAGCTCGTCAGCTTCCTCCGTGAGAATCAGGATATCTTTGCATGGTCCACACAGGATCTGCAAGGTGTGCCAAGGGAGTTGGCCGAGCACTCCTTAAATTTGAGACCCGGTGCTAAGTCGGTGAAGCAACCTCTCCGACGTTTCACCAAGGACAGAAGAAAAGTCATTGGGGATGAGATAGCTAGGCTCCTTGCAGTCGGGTTTATCATGGAAGTACTCTATCCAGATTGGCTCTCTAATCTGGTGCTTGTGGAAAAGAAGAAGAATGATCCGAACATGGCCATGGTATGGTGCATGTGCATTGATTACACGAACCTAAATAAGGCGTGTCCCAAAGATCCGTTCCCACTCCCTATAATCGACCAAGTCATAGACTCAACTGCTAGATGTGAAATGTTGTCATTCATCGATGCATATTCTGGTTTCCACTAGATACCCCTAAACCCAGATGATCAAATAAATACTGCGTTTATTACCCTGTATGGGGCTTATTGCTATCGCACTATGCCGTTTGGATTACGTAATGCTGGAGCAACGTACTGGTGATGGATGCGGTTACGGCGGCGTAGCACTGGAGAATAAGCAGTGGTGCCAGCGGCGTCGCAGTGAAGAAGAAAGGAGGCAGGGGAGCGCGCAATGTGTAGGAAACCTCCCCAAGCTTACCCCAGCCCCCTATTTAACCGCGCATGCGAGCGCGTAGTGGGATCCTTTGCGGTGGCCCTGCCACACGCTGCAGCCGTGTACGCGATCGAACCAACCAATTAGACGCCGGCCATAGCAAGGGCCACAGGGAGCAGAAGATCCCATGACGCGACATGTTGTTACGGTTAACGAGGCGCTGCTGCGAAGGGACGTGTGTAGCAGTTATTCCTGACACTACAACAGTAACCGGCGTAGTAAATGGGCGTGGCCCTTAAAATGAGGCAAACTGATGATTACTCTCCATGTAGGACGTGGGGAAGCGTATGAGAGAAGGAAAGATAACCCGAATATGTGAGCAGAAGACCCGGCCAGCAAGGAATAACTCGAAAAGAGCCAAGGGAACGTAAGATAAAAAGTCCCGATTACAGACGAACTCGTCCAAAGAGGCGAATATCTGGACATGGGAACCTACTGTGGCCTTAACAACTAAAGTTGCTAAGACCGCACCAGCTTCGGGGACTAATGTTGGGGGAATATCCCTGGGTAGGGTAACACCGGGGTATAAAGGCCGAGTTAGCCGAGGTACGGCACAGTCAAAGCAAGTGCTGGCCAGGTCACCTCAAGGCAGGCCAACCTATGGAGTAACCCGGCCTGTGGAGCATCTCCCTAGCCTTAACCCGGCCGGCATAAGATGTATGTCGGCCATGTTTGTCTATCTATTACGCAGGTACCCTCGTAGCCGGGTTAGCCACGTGCTAGCCGGACTACCATATGGCTTCCAAGAGAAGGAAGGAATCTCCTGCTAGTCAAAAGGTGGCTTTCGATAGCTGTATCGTGAGCGAAGCAAAGCCGAGGGAAGGACCAGCAGGACAGGGGCGACCAAGATGATGCGGGCAATGTCGGCTGATGTAGCCCGTGTCTGGTGACGCTTAAAGGCAAGGATTACGATATGGGTTACGTCCAAAGTCCGGATGAGCCATTAAAGAGAATAAATAAGCATCTAGCTTTAACCAAGGGGCATATTCAGAGAATATGCTGCCACGTGTGCCCTAACTTTGTAACTCGGGCTCCCCTATATAAGGAGCATCAGGGCCTCCATAGAGAGGGATCCATCATTTTCTCTGTCTAAGGTAGAACTCTAGAGCTTGGTTGTGGGAAGTAAGAGACATTGTCTCCTTCTCACGAACAGCTCGAGGAGCACTTGTATCCACCATTGATAGAGGAAATATAACAACTTCTGTGCGTGGAATCACCATGTTTTTCCTCCCTGGATTCCCCTAGCACTCATTGGTCCCATCTTTAGCCTATCCATGGCATCTGCCATGCCACCACCATGACACCCTCCAAGTCCTAGGGTGGGACTAAAACTTGGGATAGGTGGAGGAGGTGGCCGGTCGGTGGTGGGGATGGGCCCCACCCACCCCCAAGCCCACCAAGGGTCCGACAGGGTGGGAGCCCTCCCACTCTCTCTGCATGACCCTTGTGGCCCTTTGGCTCCTCCCTCTTGGGCCCTCTTCCCTCCTAGGGAGGCCCATGTGGAGTTTTTTTCCTTTTCCTTTTTATTTAAATAAATATATATTAATACTAAATTCAAAATTAAATATTAAAAATATTATTTAATTCCTCCTTATTCAAAACTCCTTTTGAACAGATTCTGAACACTTCGATATTCTCTCTGGAACACTTCCGGTTCTCTCTTCCTATTTCTTTATCGGTAGTAGATCAACCCGCATCATTGATTACCCTTAAGCGTGACACCCCACTAAGAAGAAAAGTTGTATTTTACAACGGATGATTGTCATGGTTGAAGGCATGTTTTTCATGGTTAAAAATTATTCTACGACGGATGGCCTTCGTGGTAAAAGCCCTGTCACAAATGAATCAACCACGATTTTTTTATGACCATCGCAGATCGTACCCTTCGTCCACGAAAACTTGTTTCATCGTAGATATGTTTGCCAGCCGTGTTGACTGATCACATCATGCAAACTGCCACATGGCAGCCACCGTTAACGGTCGGTTACTACCATTAACGGTCACAGAAACCGTGGTACCAGTCAGACCCATCCAAGGCCTGCTAATTACTAAATGGGCCGGTGGATTAGGAGAGCCTAATAAGAAGATGGCATGTTACTATTTCGTCCTGCACTTCTTGTAGTGGGCCCATTACTGTAGCCCTTTGTGGCCTATACTAAAGAAGTCCCACCTTGGTCCAATACTATGCGGCCCATTAGCAGCCTGCGTCAATCGGCCATCGATCTCATATGTCTACCGCTGGGTTCTGCTATTCTACACCATTGAGGGTCTTCTCCTGTTCTACCCATTTACTGTTATGGCATTTTACATTTCTGGGTTGCCACTGTTAGGGTCCTTTACTGTTTAGGCCTTTTACTATTATGGCCTTCTAATGTTTTGGCCTTTCACTGTTCTAGCCTCTTACTATTCCGGCCATTTACTGTTCAGATATTTTACTCTTTTACTATTCTAGACTTTACTGTTCTGACCATTTTCTATTCAGCTCTTTTACTCTTCTGGTCATTTTGCTCTTCTGGCCTTTTACTGTGTAGGCCTTTTACTATTCAAGCCTATTACTGTCCGAGCCTATTATTGTTTGGTCCTTTTACTATTCTGTCCTTTTACTGTTTGGCCCTTTTACTATTCTGCATTTTACTATTCTAGACTGTTGTTGTTCAAGCCTGCACATTTTCAGGCCCTTGGCCGCTTATGAGGCCTACCAATATTCTGACCTACCACTAACAGCCTTTTACTGTTTATTGGGCCCATGTTGGCCGGCATATTTGTGTATTCTATAACTATGGCGCAATTCTTGTGGCCATCTTATATGTAAAATAATTCTAATGCATCATTGGCCAGGAACAATTAATGATGTGCCTCGTACATCTCTTTTCAGAATAACAGGAACAGTTGACGTCCTGGACCGATGCGTACATCTGCCAGTATCATAGCCACTCTGGAACAAACACTACCGATTATTTGCATGCTAAAACTAAGACATATTGAGTTAGAGCAGCAAAGCAGGCAAAAAAACACCATGTTTGTTATCAAAGAATTTCAAAATTGGCATTGTCCTAATATAACAAATCAAAAATCAACATGTGTGTCTCATGCAGACTAACTAAACTAGTGTGGCAATGAATGAAGGGAATCAATCAACTCGACTCTTTCCCTCATAAACTAATCTCACTGCATAACGGAAATATAGAAAATATAAAAAAATGTGCGTGAGATTCCTTCAGCTGCTTAGAACTGTTCGGGACAACAAAGCATTAACCTAAAATATAAAAATAGCATTTAAAAATGGTCTATAGTATGAACTAGCTAGATAAGTGTGCAGTTCGAAAACATATGGTTGGACCTCCAACCACAGAAGGTGACATTGTTTTAATCATCGGGAAACTATGATAGTACCTTAGAAAAACAAGCAATACATCAAGTGTGTCTTAAATAGACTACCAGCATCATTTCAGAGAAACAAGATATCAACCATTGCTTTTGAGTAGCTAGATCATTCAAATATTTTGATCGTCAAGCTAGTAAATAAAAAAAGAAAAGAAACAAAGAGATGAGTCATTTGCTGCCAAAACAATAGTTGAATGCAGCCCAAAAGTAGCACAAACCTTATTTGTAATGCCTACAACTATTGTATTTCCAACTGCTGACAATATATAATGTCAAGTAAAGGTGTACGAGATCTGTTATCCACATTACATCCATGGGAACCACGACAGAATATCGCATTGTTGCAATCACAAGTCAACTAAAAATGCACAGGAACCATAACCAATTGTACCATCTGGTGGATAATATTAAACTCGCAAGATCATCTCATCATATAAAGATGAAATCTAGCAGATATGAGTCAGAACATATGCACAATGTCTCCTGTTTCTTAGTAATCAAACATTTTATTTCTCACAAAAATTTCCATTGTTTAAGTTAAGAAAATCATTACATTTCTTTAATCATGAGCAAACTAAAGAATCAAATTGGCAATAGAATCTATATGTGCATCATGTAGAGTAGTTATTGAGGTAATGAATTAAGCAATCAACACTAGGTGCATGATAGACTTCTAGATCATATTAAGATGGTTATAGTACTATATAGTAATTGGGTATCATACAAAGCTTAATTATGCTTTTTATATCGAGGGAGAACAATGTTGCTTATCTTAATCAAAAAGTACACTCTATACATACTATTACGTTTTACTAGGCTAGTCATTTCGAGAGTATCATCAATTGTATGATGCAGCAATGCTGACAACATATATTAGATGATACTAGCTATGACAATCTCACTATGACTAGTCTAGCTAGAACTCCCTCCATTTCAAAATATAACATATTATGGCTTTTGTGAAACGAATGTATGTAGACCCCCTTTAGTGTTGGTAGAGTAAGTTGGACTAGTATTGTATGTATTTTCACTAGTCCAAGTTACTTCCCACCAAGACCAAGTAATTTAGACTAGTCTCATACATATAACACTAGATATGTTACTACCTCCAGAGTGCATATAAGCTCAATCATGGTGGCGATCTCTAATATTATAATAGAATATAAATTAGCATAAAAGTGGATATACTTCAATCACCACCACCTAATCATGGTCTAGTTAACATATATATAGATAGATAGATGATCATTAGTTAAATATAGCAAAAAGAGATCTCCACCATGATTGAGTGAGCAAATTGAATTATAAATCAAGGGATTTACGTTTGGTCTTTATGTAGTACCATTAAAGGTCATCTTGTTATAATCATTAGCCAACTCATGTGGTGCCAACACTAGACAATGTGACTACCTCCGGAGTGCATACAAACTCTTAAATATAGCAGAAAAATACTACTCCCTCTGATCCATATTAATTGTCACTAAAATGGATGTATCTAGACATGTTTTAGTGCTAGATACATCCATTTCAATGACAAGTAATATGGATCGGAGGGAGTATAATAGACTATAAATTAGCATAAAAGTGGATATACTTAAATTACCACCACCTAATCATATTTTAGTTGACACATATATAGATAAATAGATAGATAGGTAGATAAATATGATGATGAGTCAAATATAGCAAAGAATAGACCATCACGATGATTGAGTGCGAAAATTTAATTATAAATCGAGAGATTTACATTTGGTCTTTGTTACTGTAACATCCAAAAATTCAAATTCCAAAACTCATTCATATCATCCATGCATCCATCATCATCTAGGGTTTTTCTCAAAATCACTTTAGAAATAGGAGCATTTGTGGCTCATTATTTTATGTATGAAAACCCTAGCCTTTGTGCAACTTGTTGTTGAGAAAGGTATTATTCTTTTTCTTTCATTATTGTTTAGAATCCAAACACAAGTGATTTCAAAACATTGAGCAAAGTATCAAAGCAAAATATGAATTAAAACAAATTATATGCCTATTTCATAAAGGCATAGTTTTATTTTATTTTCAAAAGACCCAAGTGTTCTGAAGTGTTCAGATGTGTTTGACACTTATTGAAGAACAAGTTTTATTGTACAAAAGTCCTGTAAAGCTTTGGATTCAAACAGATTTGAATTTGGGTTTAAAAACCATTTCTAGAAATTCAATCAGAAAAAGAAAAGGAATTAAGAGGAAAAAAATAGCCAAACCAGCCAATCTGGCCGACCCAGCCCAACACGGCCCAGCTAGCCCAGCAGCTCTCACCCCCGCGAACCGTTTTCTTTACCCACCCCCGCACCCACCAGCTCACTGACAGAAGGGACCCACTCCCTTTTCCCTCTATCGCTGACAACCGCGGCCCACTTGAGCATCGTCGTCTCCACCCGCACGACCAGTTCATCCCCAATTAGCGCGGCCGTTTCCTGGTTTAAATTCGCAGCTTCAAGTCGTATCAATGCTCGAGTAATTCTCGCTCACGACCAGGCTACTTAAACCCCCTCTACCCCCTCTCCCTTCTCCCTCAAACCCAGAACCCAGAGCGCCACCAGGCTGCGTGTATTGCTCCCTGTAGCCCCGCCGTCTCCGACGAGCTGCAGCCACGATTCCGGTGAGTTCCGAGCTCCCCTCTGCCTCTCATTCATGCTATCTGTTTCAGTGAGTCTCTGCGCACCTACTGACACACCCCATTTGCCTCCGCATGAACCGTAGCTCCAGCAACGTCGACGACTGGCCGCCACCGTCTTCGGTTTCAACTCCGACGACCTCCAGTGGTAAGTCCAGACCGCCCCAAGCCTTGTCTTTCACACACGCGTGTTCTCCGTGATCTTCTGCATCTGACCATTCCCTCCGTTTGCCTCCTAGTGATCTGCAACGTCGCCTTCGACCTCAAGCAGAACCACCTGTCGCCAGACTCAACTCCGGCGAGGAATCATCGCCGTGACAGCACGCCCCTTCGCAAACCGACGCTACCTTGAGCTTCAGCAGCTTCCTGCGAACCTGGTATGACCCTTCTCCCTCTCGCGGACGACCTGGAACGCAAGCGCCGCCATAGACCGAAAGGCCCGCTCATTGGCCGCCGCTACCGCCAGACATGGTCGTTGCTCTACGCCGTTAGATCTAGATCCAAGCGCTAGGATAGATTCACTTATCGGCGAAACGGTACGCGATCTGGAACGTGCGATCTGTTTAGATCCTACGGCTGCAGAGCTCGATCTGCGAACGATGCAGCCAATCACAACACGACGCGTGGCTAGGAACAGATCTAAAAACAGATTTTAAATCAGAATTTGATCCAAATTTCAAATGCTTATAACTTTTGATTGCCACGTTGGTTTTTTGCAAACTTTATACCGTTGGATTCAGTGATTCAAGGCCTTTCTGTTTATGCAAAGTGTTTAACAAATAGTAACCATTAGAATGACTTTATTTGTAGAAACATGTCTAAGGCTATTTTGAGTATGGTTTTAGTTTAGCAATTTGTTTAAGTACCAAATAAGTTTGTTTTGGCAAATTTTGTGTCTTGTTTTATTTCAGTAGCATGCACATGCTTGGTAGAGTTTTCAAAACCACCACTTAGTAAATTCATGCATGCATGCATTCATATTATTTTTGATTGTATTTAAATTGTGTGTAATTGTGTGCTACAATTTTGTGTGTAGATTTTGCTAGTGATTGTGACTGTGAAGAGTGCTACTCTCCCCATTACCAAGGCAAGTGATATTTTCATGAATATTCCATTCCTATATTTTATACTAGCATTAGATATTTTGCTAAGACATGCATGCTACTTTTGCCAAATGATATGATGGGAAATCCTATGTAGTTTAGAATGGTAGAGTTGCTAGGAAATTTTCCCTAAAGATAAGTTGCCATGCCATGCTTAGCCTAGCTAATAGAAAACAAGGGTGGATTATATATTCGTGCTATGGAAAATTTCTAAGTCTGAGGACTTGTGTTTTGATTAATAAAACAACTAAGTAAATGAATCACCTGGGTGGAATGGGACTTGCTTGGTGGTTTTTGGTTGAGTGGTTCACAAGGCCCATTTTTATGGTTTACCTTAGTGTATCTCACTTGTGGATGGCCACCCAGGAACAAAGAGATTTGAGATGTCAAATGTTGAGTAGCTTCAAGTGCAACCACTTGGCAATATGGGCTCTGCCATGATCATATAGGTTGCTAGAACTTAGTCTCTTGGACAGTTGGTGGTAGAGGGAATGATAGGTTGGAACGCGTCCATTTGACTAAGGAAAGGCTTCTGAAAGATCTTGTCTTGGGAAACCAAGTCTTGTGGGGAAAGTCCACCACCTCTGCAGAGTGTAAAACCTAAGTACTTAGCCATGTCCCTGGTAAAGGACAATTTGAGCATCAAGACATGGAAGCTTCAAGAATCTCATCACTCCAACTTCTAAATAAAACTTGTGGGTGAACAAGGGTGAAGGACCCCAGTGTCTATTGGAGGTTTCTTGGGAAGTTTTTGACAAAGAAAAACTTAATGATTTCTACTAATAGGAAAAACCTATTTTGAGCAAAGCAAGCCAAGCTACACCTAGCCAAAATGCATATAGTAGTATAGTCCACTTAAAATATACTAAGGTATCACTTGCCAATACTATTCCAAAGTATTGACCCTCAGTGGTCAGTAACTTGTGATGTTGCAGGTTACTCCGATGATGAATAGGAGTCATGAGTCTACACTCAACATGCTTGCCTGTGGCACATGAAGATGAAGACTTATGTTTATTTACTTATTCCATAAACTCTTGTATTAGGCCTTTGGCCCTGAGTTGTAAAAGACTATGTTTTATCTCTGGAATGAATGTAATAAACGACCTTTGTATCTGTGTACTTCATCTTAAACTGTGGATGCTAGCATTGATCCAGGGACTAGCATTGCAATCACAGGGATCCTTTCCTTTATAAAGGAGGGGTCTAACAGTTACATAGCAGAAAAATATAGCATAAAAGTGGTGCGATGACCCAGCATACTACTGCATGATGTAGTACACTATAGTCGTTGACATAATACCAATGAGACACCATTCACTAGTATTACATCCCTCAGAGTGGTACAACAGAAACACAGCAGGTGCAAGACATGACTATATATTACTACTCGAATCTTTACAAAAGATCCAGAGAACACTCTAGGTTAAAGAGGAAGAAAGAAACTTCTTACAAAGAAGAACCAGAAATAATAACTCAGAACTATCTGGCTAATAAGACTAGTATCTAAACTATCGGGCTTGCAATTGCTACTAATGTAATGATCTACAGAAGTAGGTTTTATGGCTAGACTATCTACTCCTATCTAATCAAGATCTTCGCCTTTGCTTTGGTTGATGTATATGTTGACTTTGTTGACTTTATTGAAGAAATTGAGTTGTCGATGATGGTTTCTTAAGCATAAATTGATGTTGGTGTCGTCTTCAATGGCCTAGAACCTAGCAAGGGTTAAGAAGGTATGGTTGAGCATGAGCGTACTCAGCAAGTTCACTAAAAAGGAGTGTATGATGCACTATATCTACAGCCATAGACCAAAGGTCGTAGGCAATGCAGGTTTTTGTAAACATTTCTTCAAAGGTTGCTTTTATTCTAAAAACTATGTCTGATAGCCTTCACAGGTTGACTAGAACCTTCGTGGGGTTCCTTTCCTGCCTCTTTCGTAGCTCCTTCCTGGAACAGGGAGTGACATGTCAGAGTTCTTACACTCTGCAGAGGTGTGTTGCTTTACCCATGAGAGACCAAATCCTTGTTACACAACCGGGCGATCTTTCCCGTCCACAATTCCTTGATGTGGGGCCCAGTTAATGATCCAAGCCAATCACTGCCCTTCTCCGCGACCCCGCATGAAGACACGATCCCCCAAGCAGGCCTAACACGAGTATAGTCCGGGTAGCCTCTCGAAGACTCTATAAGTAGCTCTGCCTGGCAGCCACCATAAACTATGGTGAACCTCCACCAAGACAGCTATGCACATGGTCCCACCCATGTGCTGGATTCTCCATGAGAAATATGCAGCTTCACGATAAGGTCATCCGTCCATGCGAAAGGAAGAAGATCTAGTTGACTTCTCCGTATCATTCCAAATCTCATGGTTAATGCGTAATATACGGTGCTAGAATCACAGGCGACATTGGTTGTTAAGTCCTAGATATTATGTTCCTTTACCACTAGAACTGTATCAATAGATTATTACCATTTGGTAAATAATCCATAATCATATTATTATGAAAATAGTGTTTTCTGACTTTTTTTGAAATGCAGGTGATGACAACATTTGAGTTATAAGTATTTGCTAGAAAATAACCAAAGGACTTGAGCAAGTGTGAACTTGCCTTTTGTGATTGCAAGATTATGCAATCACGGTCTTCAAGACACTAGAAGATCCAAATTCTGTAAACAACATCATTGGTCCGATAAGGAGAAATGTTTAAAGAAGCAAGATGCAATTATGCATAAGTAATGTAATGCAATTTGATAAACGTGAATCCCCAGAGTAATCGTATCTGATCTAGGGTTTGGAACTTGGAATGATTTCTTTAGAATGTGTTTCACTTTTATACCAGTTTCACACCTGTGCTTCTTGTTAAGGCTTGTGAGAGGGTGTGAAACAACATCTAAATATAACAAGTAGCATACAATATTAAAGCACTCAAATGGGGCATGGTATCTGATGGCCCAAATATATCGAGCTTGTTGGGGAACCCCAAGAGGAAGGTATGATGAGCACAGCAGCAAGTTTTCCCTAAGTAAGAAACCAAGGTTATCAATCCAGTAGGAGAATGGAAACAACCCAAATGTGTAGCTAGCTGAACGTTGGCAGGGCGCACTACCGGTGCCAGCAGCAGCGTGGAGACCTGCACAACACAACCATAGAACTTTGCCCCCAACTTGTGATGAGGTTGTCAATCTCACCGGTTTTGCTGAAAACAAAGGATTAACGTATCGAATGGAAGGAAGTAATAGTTTGCAGAAAGTAAACACAAAGAAGTAAACAGTTTGTAGATTGAATGTAAAAGAAAGGACCGGGGTCCATAGTTCACTAGAGGTGGCTCTCCTTAAGATAGATAACATGCTAGATGAACAAATTATAGCAGGGCAATTGAAAAACATCGAGAAAGCATACAAGCAAATACTAATCATCTTGATTCCTCTGAGACTTGATTGGGCATTACAACATTATACATAGACCGCCATCCAACTGCATCTATGACTAATAATCCACCTTCAGGTTATCATCCGAACCCCCTCCAGTAAGTTGCAAGCAACAGATTATTGCTTTACGAATTGCGTGTAAAGTAAAAAATACGATTGTTCTATGAACAAAGGATTGTTGTTTTCTCCCTAGTAGCAACAGCACATCTAGTACCTTAGAGATTTCTGTCACTTCCCCAGATTACCAGAGTCATGAACCCACTATCGAGCATAAATACTAACTCTTGGAGTTGCTAGCATCTACTTGGCCAAGATAGCTACTAACAACGGAAAGCATGTAAGATCACAAATAACAAAGACATGATAGAATCAATAATCAATCAGAAATAGCATCTCAATATCCATCGGATCCCCGCAAACACAACATGTATGGATTACAAATAGATGATCTTGATCATGAACGGAGCTCACAAGATCTAAACATGAAAGCACAAAGGAGGAGAACCAGCCATCTAGCTACTACATGGACACGTAGTCCAGAGATGAACTACTCACGCATCACACCGGAGGCTTGCATGATGATGAAGAAGGCCTCCAGGGTGAATTCCCCTCTCTGGTAGGGTGCCGGGAAGAGCTTCAGATCCCTCCCGATCTAGGGATGGACAAGACGGCGTCTACAGACTCTTTCGTGGATTTTTGATCGGGTACTTAGGGTTTTGGTATCGGATGCAATATATAGGCGGAAGGAGAGGCCGAGGGGGTGTTGGGGTCGGCCAGACCACGACCTAGCGCGGGCCAGGCCTGGCCGCACGGCCAGGTGGTGTGGCTAGGCCCCAGCCCTTCTCCATCTCGTATTCAGGCTCCAGATGTCTTCCAGTAAAATAGCGACTTTGGCTTTTGTCCCGTCCAATTCCGAGAATATTCATTTTCTAACTTCCTAGAACCAAAAACAGCAGAAAACAGGCAGCTGGCACTGTGTCTCTTGTCAATAGGTTAGTCCAAGAAATCATATGAAAAGTACTCCAAAGTGTGGACAAAACACAAGAAAGTAGATAAAACCAAGCATGGAACACCAAAAATTATAGATACATTTGCAATGTATCAACATCCCCAAGCTTAACTCCTGCTCGTCCTCGAGTAGGTAAGTGATAAAAAGAAAGAATAATTTTTGAGGTGACATGCACCATCATAAACTTGATCAAAGTATTTGTAAAACATTCAAAGCTGGGATCATAGTACTTCAATCATAACATGAAAGACAAAGTTCTAGCAATAAGACAAAGAAACTATGATGCGACATGAAAAGGCACAAACAAAAGATTCATGAATAACAATGCTTTGCAAGACGTTTGTTTGTTTCACATAAAGAAAACATAGCATAATAGCATTCAGCTTGTCCCTCATAGAGTAGCAAATATAAATGCATAGGTCACCTTCAAAGTTCATAAGAGTGACTAGACACAAATAGTTTAAAGCAAGCAATATCAAGGTATGCATCAATCAACTAGTCTTGGGACAATGCACATAAAACTAAGAATGGCCACTATGCTCTCAAAGTAGGTGCATAAAGATAGAAGGTGGAGACTCAATATAATGGTGTAAGAAAGGGCCTTCATAGAAGGAAGTAGGGATTCAAGTGTCATAAAGAGCTTCCAAAAATTATGGTACTTATAGCTTTCAGCTCTCATTGCCCCTATCATAAGCACCTTGAAGGTGATTAAGGTTAAAGTGACACAACTAAGACGATATGCTTGACAAGTTATAAACTGAAATCTCATGCCCCTTACTTACGAAGACCGAACCTCATGCTACTCAACTTTAGTCACAAGTAAGATCTTGTCATTATAAGTACATATATATCATAAAGAACCGCCAACGGGGTACCCCTTGCACATGATACAGGAGCTATCCCATAATCAAAATGACAAGGCAAGCAGACAATGAGCATCTCAGCAATCTTTTTATTTGCTATTTGCATAGGTTTTTACTGAGGATGCTTCATGGAGTGCTCATTATGGTTATGCCGCAAGTTTCCACCATGATTAGGCATGGCTTAGGCTAGCGGCCCAGGCGTTTCTCTAACACACATACAAACTCCATGATCTTACAAGTTCCACTTTTATTTCACACCGCCAGGATCCATAAGCAAAAGAACATGATATCAACGGGGTACAAAGTACAGGTGCAATGTTGAAAGCGTTCCCCATGATACATGGCTCTGCTAATTTCAACTTATAAAGCGCAAGCATATACGCAACAAAGAAGGACCCGATGGTTCAAGTTTATTAAATGCAAAAAGTAAAGTGTGCCATCAAGTTCATGAGAGCTTTAATCACTAGTTTTCACATAACAAGTTTAATTTGGAAGGTAAAAAAACATGAATATACTTGGAATATCATATGCTAGTAGGTAGGTATGGTGGACTCTTTGGAATAACTTTGTTTAAGGAGTTGGATGCATCAGTGGAACTCATACTTGGTTGTGGAGGCTAGCAAAAGACTGGGAGCGACAAACTAAGAGAGCAATAATGGCCATAATCATGCAGAGCGACAAAACATCATTGATCAAAGCATAAAGTGATATTACAAGTTAAAAACTAAATGATCATAAAGGCTATGGTGACTTGAGATAGTCATAACATGGTGTGAGCATGCGCCAAGTCAACCCAAATAAACCATCAAAGGAGAATACCACTATACTATGCTTTAATATGCTAAAACAACGCATGATTCATCCAAGGCACATTAAGCAATCTCAATTGTTTATAACAAGTCATGCTACTGAAAAGAATACCAAGCATAAAGCCAAAACAATATCAAACATGGCATGACAAAGCATAGGCCACAGTAAAAAACAAGCTCTCTTTACCACTTAAGCATGAACTTTCCTACTCTTTTCCAATCCAAACCAAACTATTTGAAAACCAATGTATGAAAGAGGGGGTCCAACCAATTTATTCAGCAAACTAAGCAAACAAAACAAACAAAAACGAAAAAGAAGACACTCCAAGAACAACACAACTGTGCATGAAACAATAAAAATGAAGCGTTTGGAAGAAACCTGGGATTTTTATTGATGAAGAGGGGGATGCCTTGGGAATCCCCAAGCTTTTACGCTTGTACTTCTTGGATATTTTTTGGGGTGACACGCGTGGCATCCCCAAGCTTGAGCTTTAGTCCATATTTCATCTCATTACTCATTCCTTCCATACACCTGAAATTTTTCCTTCATACAAAACTTCACACAATCTTTATTAGCAACATTAGTGCACTCAAGATAATAAGTCTTGAGGTTCAGTTCTAACACCAATAAAACTTCCATTAAAACACAAGCTACTGTAGAACTTCCCTCAAAAAGCTCAATTCCCCAAAAGAACTCAAAAAGGAACCAACAAGAAGCAAATGCAGAAATTTGCAGAAATCTGTCAAAACAGACCAGCAGGTAAATACGAATTTTTTCGAAGACCTTCTGTTGCTCAAATCAAAAAGTGCTGAAATAATGAAAGTTATATAACAACCTGGGGCAGAAGGACAAACATTCACGCCTCAAAAGGACGTACAGAGATTTTACAAGAATTTTTACGGTGAAGCACAGAAATCTATTTCGGGACAGCAAATTTCCCAATCATTACTTCTCTCTCATTAGAGGTTACTCTTGGCACAAAAAGCAAATAAAAAGGATAAGGAGCGGTTATTACTTATTACTGAAGTAATAACTTCCAAGACTCATCTAAAACTTTTGGGTTATCTCCCAATAAGTACTTTCTTTAACGCCTTTAAGTTAGGCATAATAATTTGAGAAGATGCTCACATAAGAAATATGAATTGAAGTAAAAGAGAGCATACAGAAGCGAATTCAAAACACATTTAAGTCTAACCCACTTCCTATGCATAGGAATCTTGTATGCAACTAAATTCACAAAGAACAAAGTGACAGGCATAGGAAGATAAAACAAGAGTAACTTCAAAACATTCAGCAAATAGAGAGGTGTTTCAGTACCATGAAAAATTTTACAACCATATTTTCCTCTCTCATAATAATTTTCAGTAGCCTCATGAATAAACTCAACAATATAAATATCACATAAAGCATACTTTTGATGATCTACAAACACATAACTTTTATCAAGCTCAAAAATAGTGGGATTAAAACCTTCAAACCCACTTTTAACAATTTTATAACAAGATGACAGATCAATCTCATTTTCATTAGTAGTACAATTAATATTATCAACCAATATAGGACCATCATCTAGAGCTTTATTATAAACATTTTCAAAAGAATCCATAGGAACATGACATTCGTCCTCCTTTGGTAAGCATGGGGGACAATCAAATAATGTAAGGGGTAAAGAGTTACTCTCATTAGAAGGTAGGGATGGCTAGATCCATTCTTCCTCCTCTTGATCGTCACTCTCCTCCTCTTTTTCATCCAATGAGCTTCCAGTTTCAGCAATTTCTTCTTCCATAGGCTCCTGCAAGGCATTAGTCTCTTCCATTGGTGGAGAGCATCTATTAAGATATTCAAGAATATAGCCATTTTCTACCATGTAATTATCAAAGCAAAATTTAAGTATATCATAAACCTCATATTTATAAGGTGAATCATCAATATTTTCAAGCAAACTAGCAAGTTCAAATGCACCCTTCCAAGCAATAAATTCTTCAATTTGTTCCACATCATAAAAGTCATAATTCCCTTTAACATAAGAAGATATGGTAACATTATCATTATACTCACATTGAAAAGGGAGGTGTTTATACCCCCTACAGCAACAAGATTTCTCAAAGAAATAAGTAACATTATAAGTAGAGCACACGTTTATAGCAATGGTATACAATTTATCAATTTGATCCCATAAGTGTTTCCCTTTTTGTGACAAGTTGTGTTCCTTATAATAATATTTTTGTTCTTCCGTGAACCCACCTTGCCAATAAGATTAAGTTTCAAAGAAACCAACCATTGATAGAAAGCATGATAAAGCAAGACAATAATAGACCAATGAAAATAACAACTATAGTAGGAACTAATTTTTTTGTGTTTTTGATAAAGAAACAAGCAAACAAAGCAGAAATAAATTAAGCAAAACAAAAACAACAAAGTAAAGAGATTGGTTATGAGGGACTCCCCTTGTGAAGATGTCCTTGACTCCCTGGCAACGGCGCCAGAAAAAGTTGTTGATGGCCCAAATATATCGAGCTCGTTGGGGAACCCCAAGAGGAAGGTATGATGAGCACAGCAGCAAGTTTTCCCTCTGTAAGAAACCAAGGTTATCAATCCAGTAGGAGCAAGGAAACACCCCAAAGGTGTAGCTAGCTGAACGTTGGCAGGGCGCACTACCGGTGCCAGCAGCAATGTGGAGACCTACACAACACAACCATAGAACTTTGCCCCCAACTTGCGATGAGGTTGTCAATCTCACCGGTTTGCTGAAAACAAAGGATTAACGTATCAAACGGAAGGAAGTAATAGTTTGCAGAAAGTAAACACAAAGCAGTAAATAGTTTGTAGATTGAATGTAAAAGACAGGACCAGGGTCCATAGTTCACTAGAGGTGGCTCTCCTTAAGATAGATAACATGCTGGGTGAACAAATTACAGCGGGGCAATTGACAAACATCTAGAAAGCATACAAGCACATACTAATCATCTTGACTCCTTTGAGACTTGATTGGGCATTACAAAATTATACATAGACCGCCATCCAACTACATCTATGACTAATAATCCACCTTTAGGTTATCATCCGAACCCCCTCTAGTATTAAGTTGCAAGCAACAGATTATTGCTTTACAAATTTGCGTGTAAAGTAAGAAATACGATTGTTCTATGAACAAAGGATTGTTGTTTTATCCCTAGTAGCAACAGCACATCTAGTACCTTAGAGATTTCTGTCACTTCCCCAGATTACCAGAGGCATGAACCCACTATCGAGCATAAATACTAACTCTTGGAGTTGCTAGCATCTACTTGGCCAAGATAGCTACTAACAACGGAAACCATGCAAGATCACAAATAACAAAGACATGATAGAATCAATAATCAATCTGAAATAGCATCTCAATATCCATCGGATCCGGGCAAACACAACATGTATGGATTACAAGTAGATGATCTTGATCATAAACGGAGCTCACAAGATCTGAACATGAAAGCACAAAGGAGGAGAACCAGCCATCTAGGTACTACATGGACCTGTAGTCCAGAGATGAAATACTCACACATCACACCAGAGGCTTGCATGATGATGAAGAAGGCCTCTAGGCTGAATTCCCCTCTCCGGCAGGGTGCCGGGAAGAGCTTCAGATCCCTCCTGATCTGGGGATGGAGATGATGGCGGCTACAGACTCTTTTGTGGATTTTTGATCGGGTACTTAGGGTTTTGGTATCGGATGCAATATATAGGTGGAAGGAGAGGCCGAGGGGTTGCTGGGGTCGGCCAGACCACCCCTTGGCGCGGGTCAGGCCTGGTCGCGCGGCCAGGTGGTGTGGCCAGGCCCCAGCCCTTCTCCGTCTTGTATTCTGGCTCCAAATGTCTTCTGGTAAAATAGCGACTTTGGCTTTTGTCCCGTCCAATTCTGAGAATATTAATTTTCTTACTTCCTAGAACCATAAACAGCAGAAAACAGGCAGCTGGCACTGTGGCTCTTGTCAATAGGTAGTCCAAGAAATCATATGAAAAGTACTCCAAAGAGTGGACAAAACACAAGAAAGTAGATAAAACCAAGCATGGAACAACAAAAATTATAGATACATTTGCAATGTATCAGTATCTAAAAGATTCCTTAAGCAAGATTATTAATCAATTGGAGCCTTTATAGAAATGCTTAAGGATTACCTTTATTATTTCTTAAAAGAATAACCTTTGAAGAAAAGATTTCTTTACAAAGGAAAAGCAGTTAAACTTAAAGCTAACACTTTAATATTTTATTACTAGTTATGAGTATTAAATAAGAAAACAATTACCATATTTGAAAAGCTATTCCACTGGTAGTGGATACTTATATATTTTTAATATGTATTATATTATATGTGGTTCACTTCTTAATGTTTTATAAAGGTAGAATACAAGTAGCATTGCTTTTTATGGAATTGGTGTTTTCTTAGGGTTATACTTCATAAATACAAAATAGGCATTACTTTAATTACTTAAGAACTTGGTTTAAATTTAAGTAGTTTTCTAGACTAGTAGAGGAATTAGTAAATATGAGCTTGATGATTTTATAAGTGGGTAGAATTACTTTATTTGAATAATGACCACACTAGTAGTTGAGACTTATCTTTCTTGGTCATTAGATGGTATTATAATTTGTTCACTTCATAGTGTTTCCTTAAGAAAAATTAAGAGTTGTAACACTTCTGTTTTAGTCATGTTTTCTTAATATTATAGTTGAATAGAATCATTTATTTTCTTACAACTGAGTGGTTATAATTCATAATATGGAAACAACATTACTTAAATACTTATGAACTATCTTTGGATTTTTAGTATGTTTATAAACTTGTGGTTGAAGTAATGGTAAAAGGTTTTATTAAGTCAAAATTATCATTCCTGAAGATTTTATATTTGATAAGAATCCTTTGAAAAATAATATACACTTATAGGTGAACGGTAATTCAACAAAATTGTACTTAAAATGTTTTGAATTATTTTGACTTCATATTATCAATACTTTAGGACTAATACTATTTTTAAACCTTTGATGGACAATATTTGAGGTATTAGCAATTCTACACATAATTTTGTGAATTACCAACTAAGGAAATAGGTTTAATCCAAGTTATTAGAGGATTAGGTTTTTATTTACTTCAAAAGTGTAATATTATATTTTTAACTTGTGGTTATTATTTTTGTGAACAATTTGGTATATTATAAATATTTTTATGATTTAAAAATAATAAGATATGGTTTTTATAAGTTTTATCACTTTATAAAGACTTAATAAATAATAATATTTAGTTAATTGACACAAAAATATATGAAACAAGTTTATAAATGTAGGTTTTTTTCTAAGAATTTTGGTATCTTATACTTATTTTTAAGAATTTTCAATAATAGAATATATATTTTAAAAGATTAATCCTTAATAGGTTATTTATTAATACTAACCATTATCTTATTTAAATTGGAAAATAAACTATGATAATAGGTTTAGAATATTGAATTTATTTTTCTGAACATTTTGATATATAAAATATATTTTTCTGAATTATAAAACAAAAGATATTGATTTAATAAGATTTATTCAATTTCTGGAATTAAAAATAAATAACTAAATGTGTTTGTGATGAAATGTTGATGTCAGCACGAGGTGGGGTGGTTTTTCTCACTGGGCTATTAGCCCAGACACTGACTAACGGGCCTAGGGCCAGGTCGTATGCCACATAAGCAAAGACTGGGTCAAATCTGTTGATCAGGCGAGGAGTGACGTCAGCACGACGTCATCGTCACATCATCCGAGAATGTTCATCATAGATCGATGATCGATTTATCGATTGGGTGTGTGCGTGTGGCTGTGGTTGGGTTCGTTGGAAGAGGGGCTCATGGCGAACCTAACAGTGGCTATGCCGCCCATTTTTGGTCACCGGAGAACAGGGCACGACGGTGACTAGCGGCAGAGCATGGTGGTCTATGGCGCTACGGTGATGCAGGGAAAGAGAAGGTGACTGAAGGGCACCGGGATACTCATAAGCTTACCCTCGACGTGACAGTGGCCTCAGATGGATCAGTGGAGGACGATGGTGACAGCATGGTCTCGGTAGCGCCCGGTCGAAGCTCGGGAAGAAGCGGTCGTGGTCGATGATTGGAAGCGCCCTAACTCGATTCGTCCGGCTAGTCGATGCAGGAGAGGATGGCGGTGCTCATGGCATGCAGGGATGGCCACGGGGAAGGCTAGAACGGACGCAATCGACGGCGAGTTATGGCTAGGGTTTGATGGCTCAAAATATATCGAGCTCGTTGGGAACCCCAAGAGGAAGGTATGTTGAGCACAGCATCAAGTTTTACCTCAGTTATGAAACTAAGGTTATCGAACCAGTAGGAGCAAGGAAACAACTGCAAGGTGTTGCTAGCAACTTGGAATCCTACACAAAACAACAACAGAACTTTACCCCAACTTATAGTGAGGTTGTCAATCTCACCGGTTTTGCTGAACACAAAGGATTAAACGTATAGTGTGGAAGATAGTAATTGCTTGCAGAAAGTAAACACTAAATGGTAAATAGTAGATGGTATATGAATGGTAATAGCTTGGACCGGGGTCCATAGTTCACTAGAGGTGTTTCTCCTTAAGATAGATAGCATGTTGGGTGAACAAATTACAGCGAGGCAATTCACAGATTTGAGAAAGCATAACAATGCATATACTAGACATCTTGATTCCTATGAGATTTGATTGGGCATTACAACATTATACATAGACCGTAATCCAACTGCATCTATGAATAATAATCCACCTTCCGATTATCATCTGAACCCCTTCTAGTATTAAGTTGCAAGCAACAGATAATTTCATTAAGCAAAGTGTGTAAAGTAAACAATACGATCGCCCCATGGACAAAGGATTGTTGTTTTCTCCCTAGTAGCAACAGCACATCTACAACCTTAGAGATTCCTGTCACTTCCCCAGATTACTAGAGGCATGAACCCACTATCGAGCATAAATACTCCCTCTTGGAGTTGCTAGCATCTACTTGGCCAAGATAGCTACTAACAACGGAGAGCATGCAAGATCACAAATAACATACACATGATAGAATCAATAATCAATCTAAAATAGCATCTCAATATCCATCGGATCCCTGCAAACACAACATGTAGGATTACAAATAGATGATCTTAATCATGAACAGAGCTCACAAGATCTAAACATGATAGCACAAAGGAGGAGAACCAACCATCTAGCTATTACATGGACCCATAGTCCAAGGATGAACTACTCACGCATCATGCCGGAGGCTTGCATGGTGATGAAGAAGGCCTCCAGGGTGATCTCTCCCCTCCGGCAGGGTGCCGGGAAGAGCTTCGGATCCCTCCCGATCTAGGGATGGAGATGGCAGCGGCTACAGACCCTTTCGTGGATTTTTGATCGGATACTTAGGGTTTTTGTCCCAGGAGGCTTTTATAGGCAAAGGGGTAAGGTCGGTGGAGCACCAGGGGGCCCACACCCCTGTTGGCGCCCCCCCAGGCCGCGCCGCCACCAGGTGTGGCTGCCCTGGTGCACCACTTCGTCTCTCCTTTGGACTCCGTGTTGCTCCAGGTAAAATATTTACTTTGGCTTTTGTCCCGTCCAATTCTAAGAATATTTATTTACTAGCTTTTCTGAAACCAAAAACAGCAAAAAATAGGCAACTAGCACTGTGCATCTTGTTAACAGGTTAGTTCCAGAAAATGTATAAAAATACCTCAAAGCATGAACAAAATATAAGAAAGTAGATATAAAACAAGCATGGAACATCAAAAATTATAGATACGTTTATGATGTATCAACATCCCCAAGCTTAACTCCTGCTCGTCCTCGAGTAGGTAAGTGATAAAAAAGAATAAATAATTTTTGAGGTGACATGCACCATCATAATCTTGATCAAGGTATATGAAAAACATTGATAGCTAGGATCAAAGTACTCTAAACATAAGCATGAAAGATAGAGTTCTAACAATAAGACATAGCAACTATGTTGTAACATGAAAAGGTACAAACAAAAGATCATGAATAACAATGCATTGAAAGACGTTTTTTTGTTTCACATATAGAAAACATAATAAAAGTGGTATTCAGCTTGTCCCTCATGATATAGCAAAGTAAATGCATAGGACACCTTCAAAGTTCATAAGGGTGACTAGATACAAATAATTTAAGAGCAGGCAATATCAAAGTTATGAATCAATCAACAAGTTTTGGGACAATGCACATTAAACTAAGAATGACCACTATGCTCTCTAAATAGGTGCATAAAGATAGAAGATGGAGACTCAACACAAAAGTAAAAAGAAAGGCCCTTCACAAAGGGAAGCAGAGATTCAAGTTTCATAAAGAGCTTACAAAAATTATGGTACTTATTAGCTTTCATCTCTCATTGTCCCTATCATAAGTATCTTGAGGTGATTAAGGTTAAAGTGGCATGAATATGAGGATATGCTTGATAAGTTATAAGTTGAAAATCTCATGCCCCGTGCTTACGAGTACCAAACCTCATGCTACTCAACTTTAGTTACAAGTTCTTGTCATTGTAAGTACCTGTGTATCATACAGAACCGCCAATGGGGTACCCCTTTCCCCATGATACATGAGCTATCCCATATCAAAATGACAAGGCAATAGACAATGAGCATCTCAGCGATCTTTTTATTTGCTATTTGCATAGGTTTTATTGAGGATGCTTCATAGAATGCTCACTATGGTTATGCTGCAAGTTTCCACCATGATTAGGCATGGCTTAGGCTAGCTGCCCAGGCGTTTCTCTAACACACATACAAACTCCATGAGCTTACAAGCTCCACTTTTATTTCACACCGCCGAGATCCATAAGCAAAAGATCATGATATAACCTAAATAATAAGTGCAATGTTGAAAGCCTTCCCCATGACAGCATGGTTCTGCTAATTCACGACTTATAAAGCGCAAGCATATACGCAACATAGATGGACACAATGGTTCAAGTTTATTAAGTGCAAGAAAGTAAAGTGTGCCATCCAGTTTGTGAGATCTTTAATCACTAATTTTCTCATAACAAGTTTAATTTGGAAGGTAGATAAAAGCATGAATATACTTGAATGGTGTAACATGCCATGCATAGGAATTTATAGTGGACTCTTTGGAATAACTTGGTTTTCTTGGGGGTTGGATGCATGATTGGAACTCATACTTGGTACATGCAGAGGCTGGCAAAAGACTAGGAGCGACCAACTAAGAGAGCAATAATGGCCATAATCATGCAAAGCGACAAAACATTATTAATTAAAGCATAAAGTGATATTACAAGTAAAAACCTAAATGATCATAGAGGCTAAGGTGACTTGTTTATAGTCTTAACATGGTGTAAGAATGTGCCAACTCAACCCAAATAAAGCATCAAAGGATAATACCACAATATTATGCTTTTGAATGCTAAAACAACGCATGATTCTTTCAAGGCACATTAAGAAATCTCAATTGTTTGGAACAAGTCATGCTACAACACTAATCACTAAGAATAAAGCAAAAGCAATATCAAACATGACATGATAAAGTCTAGGCCACAGTCTAAACAAGCTCCTTTTGTACCAATTATAAGCATGAAACTTCCTACTCTTTTCCAATCACCAATCAACTCATTTGAAACCACATATGAATGCGGGGGTCCAACCAATTTATTTAAGCAAACCAAACAAAATAAAACTAAAAACAAAAACGAAGATGCTCCAAGAACAACACAGTTGTGCATGAAACAATAAAAATGAAGCGTTTGGAAGAAAACCTGAGATTTTTATTAATGAAGAAGGGGATGCTTTGGGCATCCCCAAGCTTTGATGCTTGTACTTCTTGAATATTTCTTTGGGTGACACGGGTGGCATCCCCAAGCTTGAGATTTTGTCCATACTTCATCTCATCACATTGTTCTTCCCTACACTTTAAAATTTCCTTCATACAAAAATTCACACAATCTTCATTAGCAACATTAGTGTATTCAAGATAATAAGTATTTAGGTTCAGTTTCATCACAAGTAAAACTTCCATTACAACACAAGCTACTGTAGAAATTCCTTCTAAAAGCTCAGGTGATCAAAGACAACTCAAAGAGAAAGAGATTAAGAGGCAAATGCAAATAATGGCAGAAATCTGTCAAAATAGACCAGTAGGTAAAAACCGATTTTTTTTGAAGATCTTCTGTTGCTCAAATCTAAAAGTGATAAACTAATGAAAGTTAGATAATAAACTGGGGCATAAGCACAAAATATTACAGCTCAATCTGACGTATAGGGAGTTTTCACGATTTTTTATAGTGAAGCACAAAAATCTGTTTCAGGACAGCAACTTTCCCAAGTCTTACTTCTCTCTCATTAGAGGTTATTCTTGGCACAAAAACCACACAAAAAGGATAAGGAAAGGTTATTACTGAAGCAATAACTTCCAAGACTCAACAAAAGAAAAACTTACTGAATAAAAATTTGTGTTATCTGCCAATAGTGTTTTTCTTTAACGCCTTTGAGCTAGGCATAGGAAGCAAGATTCAAGTATTTTCAAATTAAGAAGCATTAAGAGCAAACCTCTTTCCCCTACCTTTCTTACCTTTATTATTATCTTTAGGGAACGTATGATTTCTTGGTGGGAAGGCAAAGTGCATGATGCCTTTTCCCACATCTATTATTGCTCCAAGGAGTTTCAGCAGGGATCTTTCAAGTGTAATTTGTCCTTTTCCTACACATTCAATAACAAGATAATCAGTAGACACCACTTTCCCTAGGATCTTTGTAAACACTCCGTCAGCTATTCCAATGGGCAATATTATGGAATTATTGGTTAGAGATATTTCTTCTCCTCCCTCGGAAAGTCCCCAAAGATTCAAAGATTCATAGATATCTTTAGGCATAAGATAGAATTCAGACATGATATCACAACGAGCATAAAAAGTTTCATTATTTATAACAACTTTTACTGTAGAAAGCCATTTTGAAGATTCAGAATTTATTGGAACATATTCATGATGCTCTCTAAGCATGTTATAGCATTCTTTTAAACTAGCTGTGTTGGTCTCAAGAGTGTTCAATCTAGCAATAATGTTTGTAATGGAGGAATCAGATTTGCTAGGCAAGTCATATGTCACAACCAACTTTTTTATGGCATTGCACTGGAGGAAATCCCCTCCTACTATAGCATCCAAGGCATATCTATAACAAAGGGCAAGACCAAAGTAGAAACTGCTAAGAAACAAGCCTTGAGTTATTTTAGGTTCAGTTTTTTCATGTAACTCAGAAATTCTAGATCAAGCTTCTTTGAAACTCTCTTCAGTTCCTTGTTTGAAAGTAGAAATCATTTCCTTAGGCGGCATAGTGATTGGAGCAATGCTAGACATAAAAGCAACTTGAAGTAAAAAAATCTATTTTTTTAGAACTAATTTTTTGTGTTTTTGATAAAGGAAGCAAATCAATACAACTAATTTTTTGTGTTTCTGATAAAAAGAAACAAGCAAACAAAGCAGAAATAAACCAAGCAAAACAAAAAACAAAGTAAAGAGATTGGTTATGAGAGACTCCCCTTGTGAAGCTGTCCTTAACTCCCCGGCAACGGCGCCAGAAAAAAGGCTTGATGGCTCAAAATACATCGAGCTCGTTGGGAACCCCAAGAGGAAGGTATGATGAGCACAGCAGCAAGTTCCCTCGGTTATGAAACCAAGGTTATCGAACTAGTAGGAGCAAGGAAACAACTGCAAGGTGTTGCTAGCAACTTGGAATCCGGCACAACACAACCACAGAACTTTGCCCCAACTTACAGTGACGTTGTCAATCTCATCGGTTTTGCTGAACACAAAGGATTAAACGTATAGTGTGGAAGATAGTAATTGCTTGCAGAAAGTAAACAGTAAATGGTAAATAGTAGATGGTATATGAATGGTAAAAGCATGGACTGGGGTCCTTAGTTCACTAGAGGTGTTTCTCCTTAAGATAGATAGCATGTTGGGTGAACAAATTACAGCGAGGTAACTGACAGATTTGAGAAAGCATAACAATGCATATACTAGACATCTTGATTCCTATGAGATTTCATTAGGCATTACAACATTATACATAGACCGTAATCCAAATGCATCTATGACTAATAATCCACCTTCAGGTTATCATCCGAACCCCTTCCAGTATTAAGTTGTAAGCAACAGATAATTTCATTAAGCAAAGTGTGTAAAGTAAACAATACGATCGCCCCATGGACAAAGGATTGTTGTTTTCTCCCTAGTAGCAACAACACATCTACAACCTTAGAGATTCCTGTCACTTCCCCAGATTACTTGAGGCATGTACCCACTATCGAGCATAAATACTTCCTCTTGGAGTTGCTAGCATCTAATTAGCCAAGATAGCTACTAACGACGGAGAGCATGCAAGATCACAAATAACATAGACATGATAGAATCAATAATCAATCTGTAATAGCATCTCAATATCCGTCGGATCCCCGCAAACACAACATGTAGGATTATAAATAGATGATATTGATCATGAACGGAGCTCACAAGATCTAAACATGATAGCACAAAGGAGGAGAACCAACCATCTAGCTACTACATGGACCCGTAGTCCAAGGATGAACTACTCACGCATCACTCCGGAGGCTTGCATGGTGATGAATAAGGCCTCCATGGTGATCTCTCCCCTCCGACAGGGTGCCGAGAAGAGCTTCGGATCCCTCCCGATCAAGGGATGGAGATGGCGGTGGCTATAGAATATTTCGTGGAATTTTGATTGGGTACTTAGGGTTTTCGTCCCGAGAGGCTTTTATAGGCGAAGGGGCAAGGTCGGTGGAGCACCACGGGGCCAAACCCCCTAGTGGCGCGCCCCCACCTCAGGCCTCGTCGCCACCAGGTGTGGCCGCCCCGGTGCGCCACTTCGTATCTCCTTCGGACTCCGTGTTGCTTCGGGTAAAATATTGACTTTGGCTTTTGTCCCGTCCAATTCCAAGAATATTTCTTTACTAGCTTTTCTGAAACCAAAAACAGCAAAAAAAAGGCAACTGGCACTATGGCATCTTGTTAATAGGTTAGTTCCAGAAAATGTATAAAAATACCTCAAAGCATGAACAAAACAGAAGAAAGTAGATATAAAACAAGCACGGAACATCAAAAATTATAGATACGTTTATGACGTATCAGGGTTTCGGCCCCCTTGCGGCACAGAGAGGAAGAGAGAGAAAGAGGAAATGAGGATTAGGATGGAGTAGGGTGTCGTGGTGGCGGTCTTATCCCCTCCCGGGCGAGGGCGGCACGAATCTAGACGGAGGCCTACGTCATGGCGCGGCGGAAGGCGACGATGTGCTCCAGCGAGCTGGCTGTGTGCGTGAGGGTGACGACGGTGGAAATTTTGTAGAAAACCCCTGGCAATTTTGCTGTCTCAACCCACGGTCCTCCTTCTGGTCCCACATGTCAGTCAAAGAGAGAGAACTTAAGCTACTATTGTTGTCTTCGACTGGGTCACGACTGAGTGAGCGAAAAATGTTGGTTGCTACACTAGGCGACGTGTAGGAGATGGGCTGCGGCCTGGTTCTGTTTAGTTATTTACTGGTTGCTTTTCTATTTCTGTTATTTGTTTTCTTTTTCAATTTAGGTTTATACAATGATTCAAATATTCAAAATTCATTGAATCATCTAGGGTTTGACATGGGTTAATGTGCCAATTGGTTTGGCATTCTCTTATTAGTATTTACACTAATCATTATTATATATAGGATTATTTTGTTAGAAAATATTAATTGAGAATAGGGGTTTAGGGTGTTTTGGTTTACTATATATAAACTTTATAAAAATGATTTTCTTTTCACCATAAAAATTGTGATGGTAAAGATTCAAGATAGTTAATGTTTTCCATGAAATATATTCATACTCATCCTCACATAAGAATTGATATATATATATATATTATAATGCTTTAAATCTTTGTGGTTTCAATTTTAAGGTTCTTTAAAGTTTGGAATTTCTTTCATTACAATTCCGTTACAATTTCTTCATAACCATTCTACTCCTTTTCAAAGTAGGCATGGATCACTTCTTGAACTAGTTGTTTAGTACTTTCTTAAGTGTGATTAATGTTTTGATAGAAGTTTATTATATAATGGTGAATAACCATTGTCATTCATGTGGCATAAGTAATCTCAATGCCCAGCAACATTTACTTAGGTTTTTTTAATACCACACTTACTCAGGACCCTAGAGGATAAACTACCCTCAAGTTTATTAGTGAATGTTGCTAGGGATCAAGGTTTAAGGATTGATTCTGAATTTATAATCCTGAAAGATATCTCAACTCAGAGTGAGCTATAAAAATTACTTCTTAATGTGGTCTTGATGGTTCATGGGTCTAGGTTTATATTACGGTTTAAGATAATAAAGAAAACAAGGCTTTTATCCGTAAACACTCATCTGATTCTCTAATTATCTCTTGGAAGCTTTATTTGACCAAGAGATACTATTCTTTGGCTGCTTGAAAATAGGAATTGATCCTAATGCTAACTTCATTCTGGGGCTTTGGACAAAGAGTTAGACATGGGTCTGTCATGGCTTGATATACTGTTGGTTAAAGGTTTCTCAAGCATTCTTACATTAATACCTCACTAAGCTTATCATTAGATAAGGAATTCCTTTCCTAAATATACTCTATAAATCTCTCTTATCTTATTCACAAAGATCACATATTCTTGAATAAGACAATTATCTGAATCAACCATATCCATCATCATATGATCACATGGTCATGTCACTTCAACATTTCTCCTCCATTCTTCTCCTAGTATATATGACTTCCATTGCTGAAGTACTTTGATGAATCCATCAATGTAGCTACTTCTAACTCCATCCATTAATTCCTTCAAATCCATCTTGCAACTACTTCCAAGGCTTGCAAGATTACAATCCTCTCTATATCACATCTGATATCAATCCTTTGGAATGGGTAGGGTGTTACTCACATAATACAAGTTTGTTCTTGTATTAGCTTGGTTAAACTACTATGCCTGCAACTACTCCACACAATTCATGCTATATACTTCATCATACTCTAGCTTGACTTCTCATGATCAAGTTAGATGATTCATCTTACTAAGGTTTTGCCTAATTTGGTATTCTCACATCACTTCTTCATCATCTAGTCATCTATTCTCAAGTGACTTGAGAATAATGACCACCCACCCTTGATCAAACAAACCTTAGGCTTTAATTGTCTGATCAAGATCTATCATCAACTAAGTAGTAGACTTGTACTAGTCTCCTTATAGGGTTTATATTGTTAAGGAAACTTACTTTAGGTTCATACCCACTTGGCTTAACAAGATCATTATTTGATACACTAGTACTACTAGCTTTCTCATGGCTCTTCAAGTACTAGTTTAACTCTTAGGTTTAGATAGCTATTCTAGTTAGCTCATGAGTGAGTTAATTCCTCCAACATCAGATGGTTTGATCTCCACTAAGGATCACATTCCATTGATGATGGCACACTCGACCATATCTAGTCCCTTCTTCTTACTAATTCACTTTGAGTCTTAGGAAGGTCAATATAATAGGTCAAACCTAAGAATCAATAAGTGCTAGGTCAAGAATTGATCACTCAACATTGAAGATCAATAGACACTAGGACTTGGTTAAGTAGGAATGTCATCTAGCAATATGACATCAAAGATATGAGATGAATGGTCTTGGCTCAACTTCCTTTCAACTCTATTTGTGATAAGAGTTAATGTTTAAGAACTACCATGATACCCATGGTAGGAATCACTATGGCAATCAAGTGTATCAAGATTTAGTTATAGAGTTTATTTACTTAAGTTATATACTTTACTTGGTATTCATGGTTTGTGATATATAATACCTTGATATCATCTTTGGAATATTAAGTATTTATCCTTGAGTTTTTGTATGGAATACCATGTAAAGATCTCTAGAAGATCTAGTACTCCTTATTGAGTAGTGTGTTAGGGGCTTAGCTATATTCTATTTGATCTACCCATAGTTCAAATTATATTATGCAAAGATAAGGTTTTAACAAAGTCATATTGAAACTTATCGCAATCAACTTGGTGATCTACTTCAGTTCCACCAAGTTAAGAGAAGCTTCAATCACTTTGACAAGTTTTATTTAAAAGCGCGAAAATTATCCAGATTTTCTATGCATGAATGCAATGCACACACCCATCTCAGCTTATTTCTAAGATCTAATGTTGGGATGTTACAAGTGGATATACTTAAATCATCACCACCTAATCATGGTCTAGCTGACATATAGATAGATAGATAGATAGATAGATAGATAGATAGATAGATAGATAGATAGATAGATAGATAGATAGATAGATAGATAGATAGATGAACATAAGTCAAATATAGAAAGAATAAATCATCACCAAAATCAACTGAGCACATTGAATTATAAATCCAGAGATTTATGTTTGGTTTTTGTCCAGTCTTATTTAAGGTCAATCTTGTTCTAATCATTAGCCGAATCATGTGGTTCCTCATACAAACAAGCATCTGATACTAAGCACATCTCAGTAAAAACAAGAGACTTACTATTTCTCTTTGTATAGTCCCGTTGGAGGACATCCTGTTGTCAGTTTGTTCTTTGCAGACATCCACCGCATCCAATACTTGGATAGACGATGCATCTACTTTATTGTTGCTCCTCTGCATATAGGTCCAGGCTACTCGTTCACATAAAACAGGTTTGCATTCAGCATTAGAAAGCAACATGTACTTAGAAGATTGTAGGGGCGATTCACTCTACGATTCTCCGTGTTCTCCATGAGAGGAAATAATATCAGATAGTGACTGTTGTTGTTTACAAAGAACTAGATAGACATTATAGTATAATCACTTATGAACACGTAGAGCAGGGAATGGTGGAATATAAACAAATATTTAAATGACATAAAGTTTGTCATGGCGACAAAATAGAATGTAGTTGCAGTCACTCCTTAGCACGAACAAGAGAGAAATTACAATAATTTAACTTATGAAATAGGATTGCAAACAAATATGAAAAGTGCCATAAAATTTGTCACGATCTACAGAGTAGGCAGTTACTGTACTAACATTAGGACGAACAAGATGCACATTACAATGGTATACCTCGTGAACTTATAGAGCAGGGAATGCAAACCCATATATGAAGTGACTTCAAATGCCATGAACTACATAATAGAAGATAGATACTGCTGCTACAGAAATTATAATTGAGAAACTTGAATTTATATAGCAGGGCATGCAGATAACCATGTTAAGTACCTTAAAACTTTCCATGTAATACTACATCCAATCCAAAATAAATAAGGCGTATAAATTTTTCGCAAGTCATCAACGCAAAATTCGACAAAGTTTGTAGAACATACTAGGAACAGCTAACATGCCAAACCAATGTCATTTGATACATTAGGACATATATTTTCATAGACGCAAATGCCACAAATTAACCCTTAATAGTATATTTTTCTATGAGCTTGGTCAAAGTTATCATTGTTTGACTTTAAAAAAGTATAGGTCTTATTTTACGGAACGGATGTAGTACACAATAGGCGGCAGCTACAGCTTAATTGAAACAAATAATAATGGCATAACTTGCCGGGGGAATGCAAAACCAACAAGTTCAATGACATAAAATTTGTGATGAATTACATAAGATAAGGCCGTTACTGTGGTTGCTTAGTACAACCAGATTGAAATTAAAATAGCATAAATTCTGAACTTGTAGAGCAGGGAATGTGCATGTTCAGTGGCTTAAAGCTACCAATGAACTCCAAAATTACATGTAGTCAGTGTTGTAGCAACGGACAAAGCAAATGCACATTATGATGATATAACTGGCAAACTTGTAGAACGGGTAGGCAGCTTTAGATGTTCCGTGAATAAACATTTTTCATGAACTACATAATACCAATGAACTCTCATGATGTCAGTTTTGTACTACCATTTTTTTTTATTAAGGGTAATTGTTGGTCTAAGAAAAAACCGCAGAACAAGGACCTTATACCTTGAAACGGAAGGAGTAGTTTAACGTATGGATTTAACATAGACTACACCGAATTTATCAAGAGAGAGTGGGATATCAATTAAGCCAGTATTGAGGTAGGAATTTACCACCAATACAGAAATGCAATTTACTGACACGGGCTTATACCTTCTATATTGAAATAAACAAGCATATCTAGTTTACCTAGGTCACGGTGTCTTCTATGCATACACGGTATCTTTGCGGGTCACGTCAAGGACGCTGAGTGTGCCCGGTAGTGGTGAGTCACACTGAAGTTGATAGATCACGGTGGCATCGATGAAGTAGATCTGTGGAGGTTGTTGATGGGTCTGTCTTGCTTGACAAGATGGCCGATGAAGAAGATCCGGTGTAGTGCACGACGTCGTCGGTGAAGCAGATCTATTACGAACGATTACGGATTCGAGGTGCTGCACAAGAGCATCGGTGAAGCAGATCTGGTGTAGTGGAATGTTGAGTTCGTGAAGCAGATCTAACGTAGCGCACACCGGTGTGGGTGAAGCAGGTCAGGTGTTCTGGACGAGGGAGTCAGCAAACTAACACGGTTGTATGGAAGAGGGTGTTAGTGAACTAGGTTTGATAAGGTGGTAACCGTCTGATCCGGTAGACTGGTGAGGATATATGGTATCAAGGTATGGCGTGTAGGCCGGTGAAGCGCGGTGGTGTAGGAGCCGGAGGTGGGATAGGGTGTTTCGGGTGGCGTGTAGGAGGGCGAAGTGTGGCGGTGATGTTCCGGTGCGGTGGTGCAGGAGTTGGAGGTGAGATAGGGGGTTAGGTGGCGTGTAGGCCGGCGAAGTGCGGGGGAGATGATTATGGTGCGGTGGTGCATGTGCTGGAGGTGAGAGGGGGTTGGGTGGCGTGTATGCCGGCGAAGCATGGCGGGATGCTCTGGTGCGGTGGTGCAGGTTCTAGAGGTGAGAGGGGGTTGGGTGGCGTGTCGGCCGGCAAAGCACGGCGAGGATGATCCGGTGCGGTGGTGCAGGAGCCGGAGGTGAGATAGGGGTTAGGGTTTTCCGAGTGCTATGGGGGAAATGGCGTCAGTGGAAGGAGGCTACCTAGCTTCAGATCTGTGGGGACCGGGGGTGGGGAATTACGAACCATACCCACGCCCCAACATTAGTAGTTAGGCCATTATCAGGGGTAGAAAAGGAATTTCGTACCGCTAAAACTTGTGGCGTGATCACTCGAAATATTTTGGTGGAGGTAAGGCAGGATAATTTGGCGCTCTGGGATTTTGGATTTGGCTATACAGTTCAAAAGATATAGAATAATAATATCCTATCCTAGGAGTAGCTATAGTTCAATGACTAGCAAAATAGTTTAATGTAATGTCCTAGCCTTTGTAGGTATGGAGTATTTTCGGAGTCATTTCTCCAAAAATAGGGTCTCTGCCTTCGGCTTAATTACGTACACACATGTTATTACCCACTATGAAGGTAGTAACGTGAACTAGTAGCACTAAGTTATTACCCACTACGACCAGCCTAAGAGACTACTAAATTTATACAAGCCACTAGAGATCAAAGAAAAAATAGTGTGCTAAATAATTCAGCGTGGCTTTTCTCCAGATGATATGAAAGTTATAGCATGCTAATAATGCGCTACTTTACAAAATAGAGTTTCGTAAAAATTTAAAAATATAACAGGCATATCATGAATAACAAGGATTTCAACATCTAATGAATTGCCTAGAGTAATACTTGTACATGCATAATCAATTCCGACGATATCCAAGTTGGAGGAGAACCGGTAGTGTTGAATCTAGGTACAACGTTGGGTGCTGCAGGAGGAGGCGGTTGCTTGACACGGTCACTTAAGCTTAATAATCAAAAATTTCATCATATGTTTGCTTACTCGACACATTCATCATATGCTCTCTTACTACACACCCGTCAACAAAAAATATCCTATACTTGAAATAGCTAATGCTACGATGTTTTAGCGCAATATAGCAAGCTATTTAAAAAGGGATTTCTATTTTCGTGCCCTCGGTTCATTAGTTGTACTTAGTTTTCTCAGCCGCTTAGTTTTTCCTCACTTTTGCCCATCTCCTTGTATGAAATTCTCACATGGTCTAACAAGTGGGTCCGCATTCAGTCGGATCCCGTAGTGGACCCTCGTTGTTACATGCTGACGAGTAGGGCCATGTTCTGTCGGGTCCCATAGTGTACCCTTGCCATTACATGCTGACAAGTGGGGCCACGTTCAGTCGATTCCCATAGTGGACATCTCTCTCAACTTATCCAGATCAGCATCGGACCCACAGCTTATCCATGTGAGCTTCGGACCCACAGCTTATCCACGTGAGCGTCGGACCCATAGCTTATCCACGTGAGTGTCGGACCCATAGCTTACCCAGGTTGGCGTTGCAAGATAGGACCTCGAGCTAGCCCCGCGCCAGTGCCGTTGCTTAATTTTCATATAGTGAAATGTAATGCATATCGCGGCCCTAACACAGACCATGGACACGAGGGGGTCGTGCCTATCATGCCAATCGTCAGGATGAACACGGTGTCGTCTTGCTCCCTAACGAGGATGAGCCGGCGGGACGCCTCGCCTGGCAGCAACACCAGCTCCTAGAACACTTTGGTGGTGGCATACTGGATCTTGTGCACTTGGATCTAGTGGACCACTTCAAGGTGGGCGATGAGCGCTGGCGGCGGGGCGGCAAAGTCGCAACATGTCTCCGTTAAAGTGCAAGGAGCGTACTAGCACGTGATTTCATGCTCGTGGAGTTCGTAGTAGGGCAGCAAACTATGGCAGCCTTTGTGGGCACACTCGACCCTAGCTGCTGATAGGACGGCGTCCATGGCGGCCTCGTGGGTGAATCCGCCGCTAGGGTGCTCGCACTTCTGGCAGGAGGTGATCTTGCGGACATAGCGGTGGCAGACTAGATGAATATCCACGCACTAGAGAAATGGAAGTTCGAAAAATAAAATAGTTGCACGGATTAACCGACAAAAGAAAAATCAATGGATTATGAGGGAGAAAGGGAGAGACCTTGTAGACCCACCGGGGCTTCAGGGGATGGGAGCAGGACGAACAGTTGAGAATGGTGGCTTCCATCTTCAGAGTGACCTTCCCAACCATCGCAATTTTGGTGGGGGAACTGAGGACTCTCTTATCTGGCCTCGAGCCGTGTCCTTCTTTTATATCACCGTTGATAATCAATGAAGCTCTACCTGATTGCTTTTTTCCTTTCTGTATTAGGGTCCTTTTGTATATTTTGAGGCCTTATCTTCAAATTCCTGGTTTAGTTGGAGAAGATTAGCGGCCTCTTTGTATTTGTGCACCATCCTTTTATTAGTAAGTTGCACATGCCTTGCATGTGAGAATCATATAATAATAAATTATGACATATCATCACTATATAAAATTATGCTCTATAATAGGTAAATCTCAAAAAATATGAAAGCATGAACAAAACATAAGAAAGTAGATATAAAACAAAACATGGAACATCAAAAATTATAGATACGTTTATGATGTATCAGGGTTTCGGCCCCCTTGCGGCACAGAGAGGAAGAGAGAGAGAGAGGAAATGAGGATTAGGATGGAGTAGGGTGTCGTGGTGGCGGTCTTATTCCCTCCCGGGCGAGGGCGGCATGAATCTAGACGGAGGCCTACGTCATGGCGCGGCGGAAGGCGGCGATGTGCTCCAGCGAGCTGGCTGTGTGCGTGAGGGTGACGATGGTGGAAATTTTGTAGAAAACCCCTGGCAATTTTGCTATCTCAACCCGTGGTCCTCCTTCTGGTCCCACATGTCAGTCAAAGAGAGAGAACTTAAGCTACTGTTGTTGTCTTCGACTGGGTCACGGCTGAGTGAGCGAAAAATGTTGGTTGCTACACTAGGCGACGTGTAGGAGATGGGCTGCGGCCTGGTTCTATTTAGTTATTTACTGGTTGCTTTTCTATTTCTGTTTTTTGTTTTCTTTTTAAATTTAGGTTTATACAATGATTCAAATATTCAAAATTCATTGAATCATCTAGGGTTCGACATGGGTTAATGTGCCAATTGGTTTGGCATTCTCTTATTAGTATTTACACTAATCATTATTATATATAGGATTATTTTGTTAGAAAATATTAATTGAGAATAGGGGTTTAGGGTGTTTTGGTTTACTATATATAAACTTTATAAAAATGATTTTCTTTTCACCATAAAAATTGTGATGGTAAAGATTCAAGATAGTTAATGTTTTCCATGAAATATATTCATACTCATCCTCACATAAGAATTGATATATATATATTATAATGCTTTAAATCTTTGTGGTTTAAATTTTAAGGTTCTTTAAAGTTTGGAATTTCTTTCATTACAATTCCGTTACAATTTCTTCATAACCATTCTACTCCTTTTCAAAGTAGGCATGGATCACTTCTTGAACTAGTTGTTTAGTACTTTCTTAAGTGTGATTAATGTTTTGATAGAAGTTTATTATATAATGGTGAATAACCATTGTCATTCATGTGGCATAAGTAATCTCAATGCCCAGCAACATTTACTTAGGTTTTTTTAATACCACACTTACTCAGGACCCTAGAGGATAAACTACCCTCAAGTTTATTAGTGAATGTTGCTAGGGATCAAGGTTTAAGGATTGATTCTAAATTTATAATCCTGAAAGATATCTCAACTCAGAGTGAGCTATAAAAATTACTTCTTAATGTGGTATTGATGGTTCATGGGTCTAGGTTTATATTAGGGTTTAAGATAATAAAGAAAACAAGGCTTTTATCCGTAAACACTCATCTGATTATCTAATTATCTCTTGGAAGCTTTATTTGACCAAGAGATACTATTCTTTGGCTGCTTGAAAATAGGAATTGATCCCAATGCTAACTTCATTCTGGGGCTTTGGACAAAGAGTTAGACATGGGTCTGTCATGGCTTGATATACTGTTGGTTAAAGGTTTCTCAAGCATTCTTACATTAATACCTCACTAAGCTTATCATTAGATAAGGAATTCCTTTCCTAAATATACTCTATAAATCTCTCTTATCTTATTCACAAAGATCACATATTCTTGAATAAGACAATTATCTGAATCAACCATATCCATCATCATATGATCACATGGTCATGCCACTTCAACATTTCTCCTCCATTCTTCTGAGGACACCAAGACTCGCCATGTGCTGAGGAGGCTGAAGTCCGGCCAGTACAACAACTTCTTCATCGGTGACGTGTACAGGTGCCCCTTCTGCCCCACCAGGAGGCTCCATGCCACGGACTTCAACTCCCTCGTGAAGCATGTCAAGGACGTGAGGACCTGCGGCGAGTCCATGAACGTCCATGGCTTCATAGCCAAGCTCCAGGCGCTCGGTCTTCACCTCCGCAACCTCTAGAAGGTGGCTATCAAGGAGGATCGCATACCCCTGATCAAGCCCAAGGCGCTCAAGGTCAAGGGACTGGGCAGCAAGAAGTGGAGGAGGCGCTAGAGGGAGGAGGCGGAGGCCCTCCTGGCAGAGGCCATGAGGGGCCACTGATTTGCTGCTACTGTAAAGCAGCTTCTTTTGTCTTGTCTGTGTTTCACTTGTATGCTACTGCTACTGAGCAGCCTAATTGTTGAACCTCATTAAGTACCATACTATATAACCAGCTTTATCTACATCTTCTCTGTTTACTGAATTTATTTATGGTGCTGGTTAGTTTTGCTGCTCTAGATTTGCTACCAGATTGGGGAAAACGACGACAAAAGGAACAATGAATAAAGACAAAAGCTGCTCTAGATTCGCTACCTTTTTGGGCAAATAAACGCAACTGTTAGTGAGAAAGAGAGGGGAAAAGGCGCTCTTAAAAAGACCAATCATAAAAATATCAAGAAATAAAATTTCCAATTTAGGCGACAGGGCGCACGTAACCACCAAATGCGCCCCACATGGTCCCACACCACGTCCCCTATAATCAGCCAGAGATGGATGGCTGGTCCGTTGTGTATCCTAGCCCCACTTGTTAGCATGTAACGGTCGAGGCAACGTAACGTCACGATCAACACACGACCCGCCCCACCACGGTCCCACCAGTCAGCATCTAACGGTTAAGCCTTTGACCTGACGACATCCCTCCGTCCGAGCGCATGTGAGGGTTTCGGAATAGAGGGAGGGCAAAAGTGAGGAAAAACTAAGCGGATGGGGAAAACTGAGTACAACTAATGAACCAGGGGCACGAAAATAGAAATCCCATTTGAAAACTAGCGCCATAGCGAGCAAAATCTCGAGACAAATAGCGTGGACTCTCCAAATACGCTATAGCATGCTAAATAGCATGAAATAGCGCGGTATTTTTTTCCATGCTAGAGATGCTCTAAGGCTTGTCAGAGTGGTAAGTAACTTGGAGCAGTAATATGCATACATTGTCCTAAAGACTATGAAAAGTAGTACTCCCATCTTTTAGATGCTATAATGGAAAAGAAGATCCAACGGCTGGCAATGTTGGGATTCGTGTGTCTTGATCCAACGCTCAATATTTGAAGTTATTCGTACACTATATATAATAACTAGTGAGTTGCAAGTGCCTGGCACGTGAGAATCAGATAACAGAAGTATGACATATAATTTATTATATAAAATTATAATACGTGAAACCCATAAAATAATTATAATTTTGAGCCACGTTCATAAAGTATCGCGTGTGTTTGGTTCTTGTACTTTTTGTATCATCTAGAAATCAACCTATAGCTACCTAAATAATATGCATCCGTAAAACTGATCCGTAAATAAATTCTATAGGAGTACGTGGGTGGGGCCGGGAGGAGAATGCACGCCCTTTGTCTCCACAACCGCTCACGCATGCATCTCCCCATCTTTCTAGCGGTTCCTTTCATCTTCTCGATCCTATTCCTTTTCTGTCATCTTGCCGGACCTTTGCAAAACAAAAGAAGGTGCCAATCACCGTCCATGGCGCCACCGTTCGACAAGAGGTACTCCTTCCTAGAACCTAGCAACACCACCATACTACAGGTGGCGTATACCAACAAAGCGTCGGTGGTGAATGATTACATCGAGAAAATCCAAAAGCTCCTGGAGGACGCGGATGACAAAATTGTTGGCCTCGACGCCGAGTACACCAATGAGGAATCATCGACACAGAAGGTCGTCGTCGTCCAGCTATGTGTGAGCATGGATTTCCTAGTCTACCAGATCTGTCGGGCCGACAAGCCATGCTCCAAGCTAGCAGAGTTCCTCGCCAAACCTAACATTTCCTTTGTAGGCGTCGACATCCACAATAACAATATCAGGCTTAGGCGTTCTCTAGAGCCAGTGACGAACTTCGTGGACATCCAGAAGAGGTGGAAGCATGCGGGCTCCATGAATGAGAAGGATTCTTTGGTTGACTATGTTGTAGCCCTCATAAACATCCGTTATAAACCATGACGAAGAAGTTTAAGGATGTGAACCACAAGTAGTGGGGAACATGCCCCTGACCGAGGAACATATCCAGTATGCAAGCCTCGACGCCTACGTGACCTACGAGGTATACAGGAAGATAGTGAACTTCGAGAGGGGTCAACAAACTCTTGAAATGTTCAACAAAAAAAGAACTAACGAATAAGGGTAAGGGCAAGCACAAACAGACCAAAGAAGAAGAATAAGACGAAGACTCATAATGGTACACCATGAGACCTACGAGTATATCTTTGTGTTTCGGTCTATCCTTGCTTGATACTACTAGTACTACTACTCATAGAAGTTAATACATGTATATACTGTAGGAGTATCATGCCAGGGGTGGAGGTGAAAAGAATTAATGCAAGGAATCGCAGTTGTTTCTTTTATTTTCACTACAGAGTGCTAGTAAGAGTGTAGGTTTAGGCATCGTAGCATACCACCAGCCCACCACCACCCCTCTCCCCCCCCCCTCCCAATGAATTGTCTTGTCAATCAACAGCCATGGCAGATTAATTTTATAGTGGTAGAGATTTTCTTTGACTAATTCCATTTATACTGCTGAAGGACAGAGGGTGAATGCGCACCTGAAAATTTGATAGTAGAAGACTCTTACAGACTGATAGTAGCACTGTAGCAGTAGAACCGCAAAATGAAGTTTTGTCGATTGCCCGAATATATGTTGAGTAGTACAGTATAAACATATATAGTACTACCTTCTATGTACTAGTACTACTACTAGCAAAAACCATCGTCCCTATTGTGGAAAGAATATGATTTCTTTCAACCAAACTACTACTCCAAAAATGACTATATTTACTTGTCATAAAAATGGATGTATCTAGACATGTTTTAGTGCTAGATAAGAGTACATCCAATCTAGTGACAATTAATATGAATCGGATGGGAGTACTACTACCATACTCCACTATTGTACTACTACGTACTAGTTCCTCTGTTTGGGATTATTAGGCCAGAGAGCTTTTTAAAATTGTTAGAAATTATAACACATATCTTATTTATTGTATTAATTCCCGTGACTCATTAATTTAGATATCTCTCTTTTCTCTCAGTCTCCCAATGCATGTTGTTTTATCTCTCATCATGTCCCCTATTTTTTATCTAGCATCTCATGCATGTAAAATTAGTGGTAAATGCATAAATTAATTAGAGTGAGTAATTCATCAACTTGGTAGTACGTAGTATTAGCGAATTAGCCCTCTGGCTTTATAATCCTATACAGCTTACTACAGTAGTAGTACTACTCAGCAGAGTACATCCACCGAACTCATAGGAAGTTAATACTTCATGAAAAATACTCCATGAATAGTAGTACTCCAAAGGAAAATAAAGTTTGACCGAATACAATACTCAGGAGAGTACATCCGCCGAACTCATCTACCTCCATTTTAAGAAGTAAAAAGGCGCACGGACATTCCAAAGTAAAGTTCGACTGAATGAATAGAGCAACTAAAATTTAATTATATTGTGTAAAATTAGTATCATTGAATTCGTATTGAAACACTTTCCAATGATGCTAATTTTGTACCAAACTTCCTTATATATTTAGAGTAAATCTTGGTTAAACAAAAAACACGCAAAACAAGGGAGCCTTATTTCTTGAGAGGGAGGTAGAGTACTACTACAAAATTTATCATTCCTAGTATGCAAACGATCTTTATGCTATTAAACCAATTAACAGTAGCTTACATCCCCACTAAAACTCGACGTGAATGAAGAAACACAACTGCTTTGACATAGCAGGACCGACCAGGTAATGCGGCAGCACCGCCAGGTAAGTCGTAAGGTCCTCAAACACGATGTCGCCCGGCTTAGCGGAGCTCGACGCATAGAGCTCCACTATCACGGTGTTGATCCTCCTCCTGTCGTCTGTCCAGGAGAGCAGCGGTAGGCATTCCACCCACATCCTCACCCTGTACACCGGCAAGTCGCACATCGCGGCCCTAACACAGACCACGGACACGAGGGGGGCGTGCCTATCATGCCAATCGTCAGGATGAACACGGTGTTGTCTTGCTCCCTAACGAGGATGAGCCGGCGGGACGCCTCGCCTGGCAGCAACACCAGCTCCTGGAACACTTTGGTGGTGGCATACTGAATCTTGTGCACTTGGATCTATCTAGTGGACCACTTCAAGGTGGGCGACGAGCGCTGGCGGCAGGGCGGCAAAGTCGCAGCATGTCTCCGTTAAAGTGCAAGGAGCGTACTAGCACGTGATTTCATGCTCGTGGAGTTTGTAGTAGGGCAGCAAACTATGGCAGCCTTTGTGGACACACTCGACCCTAGCTGCTAATAGGACGGCGTCCATGGCGGCCTCGTGGGTGAATCCGCCGCTAGGGTGCTCGCACTTCTGGCAGGAGGTGATCTTGCGGACATAGCGGTGGCAGACTAGATGAATATCCACGCACTAGATAAATGGAAGTTCGGAAAATAAAATAGTTGCACGGATGAACCGACAAAAGAAAAATCAATGGATTATGAGGGAGAAAGGGAGAGACCTTGTAGACCCACCGGGGCTTCAGGGGATGGGAGCAGGAGGAACAGTTGAGAATGGTGGCTTCCATCTTCAGAGTGACCGTCCCAACCATTGCAATTTCGGTGGGGGAACTGAGGACTCTCTTATCCGGCCTCGAGCCGTGTCCTTCTTTTATATCACCGTTGATAATCAATGAAGCTCTACCTGATTGCTTTTTTCCTTTCTGTATTAGGGTCCTTTTGTATATTTTGAGGCCTTATCTTCAAATTCCTGGTTTAGTTGGAGAAGATTAGCGGCCTCTTTGTATTTGTGCACCATCCTTTTATTAGTAAGTTGCACATGCCTTTCATGTGAGAATCATATAATAATAAATTATGACATATCATCACTATATAAAATTATGCTCTATAATAGGTAAATCTCAAAAAATATGAAAGAGCCACATCTATAAATTAATTGTGTACATTTGGTTCTTGTACTTTATATCATGTAGAAATAAAGGTTTATTAGCTACCTAATAATACTTGAAAAAATTGGAACCATGGTCTAGAGAAATGACGGAGGAGATTCTAGAATGGTCGAGAAGTGTGTTTTCAGGTTTGAGCATAGTCATTCTGCTAAACACTATCAATAGAATCTTCTAGATCCTAGACTAGAAAAGAAGATTCAACGGTTAGCAATGCTGGGATTTGCGAGTCATGATCCAACGTTGAATTGCGGTAAGATTTGATGCAGCTCTATGGCTAAAAACTAAATGTTCGTGTGATGTTCTATGCGATCTTATTCGAGAAAAAAATCAAATATGAGGATTGGGAGATAAATTTGCGGATCATGCTATATTTTATCTCGTAGAAAAACATGGCTCACACGATGGGGGTATGCCTTCTCTCTACCTCTAGGCATCATATGTAGTAGTACCGCCAGACTATACTCTCTGAACTATAATCATGCGCAAAAGCACTACGCGTACCTGATGGGTGTTGTGAAGCTTTCTAAGAGGGGACGGGTAAAGAAGAGACGGAAGAGTAGGGATCTATGATGATTTTCCTTCAAGTTTGGCAGCAAGGACATAATTATATTGATTGTAAGGACGAATGATGAATTTTGTGTGCATAGACATTGCAAAGAAATTGAATTTTTTAAACCTGATGGTGGTTTTTATATATTCAAATCTTGGGTACCTTAAATGATTTCTGGAACCTATAACGCACTCGTCGTACAAATTTGATATATATAATTTTGGTAGATCGACATAAAGTAGTTCCAATGGGAGAAAATAGCTACTAGACAGTTGAAAATTCATGTTATTACTTGAAAATAGTCCATAAACATGGTCCACTATGTGCGAATAATGGGGTATTACCATTTTGGACCATATTTTTTGTGTACTAACTTAACAAATAAACATTATCTATCACTTACAAAATTGAAAACTATTTGTATTCATCAAAGTTGGAAACTACGATTGTAAACACATTCTCCCGTACCAACATGCGCTCATCTACTATTCGTCTACTGCAATGTAGATATAGCCATAACCCTGGTCATTTGATTTGGAAGCTAATAAGCATCTTCACAACATGGTAGGCCATATTATGAAGCAAGGTTTTCAAAATTAATCAAAACTCATATTTATTACGACTAGTACGCTCAAGAGAACGTGAAGCACAAGTTTTACATTATTTGATTTTTCTTTATTTTTATTGGAAAAAAGCATAACTAGTTCAAGCTTGTCAGCCGTTGTGACATTATTCAACTTGATGGTTTCAAACATCTAGCAGTTGTTTTTTTATAGATTGACTACTCTAGTACTTTAAAGAGATTTTACGCAAAATTAGAGAGCTAGCAACCTATCATGCAGCCATTGAGAAATTTGATCCAATTTTAATAAATCAACAATAGGTAGTTTAAGTGGTTGAAATTAGCTAGAAAAGTCAAAAGTTCATGTAACTGAAGAATTCCCCATAAAACATGGTTCGCTTTTGTGTACAACTAGAAGGCTAGTAGCAAGCTTTATGAGCCTTAATTATTCCCATGTACTTTGCTAAATAATCTACAAATGTAAACAGTGTTTACCATGCCCAAATGCACATTTATTGAATACAGGCATTATTATCACATAAGAATGGTCATTTGTTTTGAAACCCAAGCATGTTCACACATGGTATGCCATATTGTGAAGAAATGCTCTCAAGAGTTATCCAAACTAAAGCTTGCCATTTTGCACGGCAAGTGGGGATTCACGAAAGAGGAAGTCATGCACAAGTACTATATTTTTTTTGTTATTTTCTTGTTTTTTAAAACTCACCGGAATTTTTTGGCCAACATGTAAATTCTTTGCAAGTTGAATCTTTCAAACCTCCTAGTGATTTTTGATATAGTATTGACTAACTTGGGTCCCTTAAAATGATATTGTGAAGGTAGTAACATGTGAAAGGTTTACTAGTCTAAGTTATTTAGCACTTGAGCAACCTAAAATATGGAAGAGGAAGAAAACATCCAGTCAGAGCTCATTTTTGGGTGGAAGGACGACGCAAATAGAAGGAAAGTTGGGCTGGACCACCAAAGGCCCCAACTTCTGCACTGTTGCGCCTGCACGGTTGTACTCCATACTCCATGGGAAGGAAGAGGTGACTGTGATTCGCAAAAAAAAGGAAGAGGTGACTGCTGCAATGCTTCCCACCTGAACAAGTGCCATTAAAGGCATAGAGACACCGATGCATGAGTGGAGCAGAGTAGCCAATGCCGCATTGAAGAGGAGAGAGGGAGGATGATTCTCCTTCATCCAGGAGATATGAGCTACTCCTACAAGTAAGAGTAATTACTTAGGCCTTGCATGACACTAGACACATGTTATTACCCAATACTTTGAAGGTAGTAACATGTGAAAGTTTTACTAGCCTAAGTTATTTAGCACTATGAGCAGCATAATATGGAAACGAAAGAAAACATCCAGCCAGAGCTCATTTTTGGGTGGAAGCACGAGGCAAACAGAAGGAAAGTTGGGTTGGGCCACCACGGGCCCCAACTTTCTCTGCACTGTTGTGCCTACATGGTTGTACTCCATTGTGTGGAAGCTTACATGGGAAGGAAGAGGTGACTGTGATTCGCAAAAAAAAGGAAGAGGTGACTACTACGATGCTTCCCACCTAAAAAAGTGTCAGGCATAGATGCATGAGTGGAGCAGAGAGCCAATGCCACATTGAAAAGGAGAGAGGGAGGATGATTCTCCTTCATCCAGGAGCCTTTTCTCTCATGAAAGGAAGCGATGAGACATAATTTTGGGTGGAGGAGCCTTTTTTTGAAATAAGGCAAAAGATTTACGATGGAAGGAGCTCTTGCATGCCTTGCAAGCAGTACGAGATCGACTAGGCACCAAAAGCTGAGTACGAATAATACAAACATGATTAATACTTGAGTACTACTAGTAGTTGCTATACACCCACAATGTTGCCATTGCCAAATCTGACGTAAAGGTAAATTTGTCTTTGGTATAAAATATAGCAAGAGCTCCACAATGTAGTAGTTCCAAATATTTATAATGTGGGTCCCACCATCTAGCTAAAACAACACATGGAGCAAATATGGAACTAACCTCACAGTGTAGGGAACTAGTAGTTCCAAAATCCAAAAAGCAAATTTGGTATCAGAGCAACTACTTGCTCCGGTTCCCAGTTTTCTCTCTTTTGGAACCACCTCCACAATGTAGGGAACTAGTTCTAAAAGACAAAAATAAAATAAAGAACCACTTTTGGCTACACATTGTGGAGGTAGCTTGTCAGGAGCAATAGTGTCCAGTATAAGTACAGTAGCTTGTCAGGATCCTTCTTGCTTTCTCAAATGCCTCTTGGTCACATTAAGACTTGAATACAAGTTTGATGATATTCATCTCAACTTCCAATTAGGCGGGATATCGCTGAACACATTGAGACGAAGTCCATGTGCATGTTCCTTGAACCAGAAGATAGCCATTTCGTGTTCTAAGAGCTCTACGTCCCTGACAACATTTTGACATCTCGTACTAGTAGTTATCACTGCACGCCCATCATCGCCCATGGCAATCATGACTTCATTATAACCTTTGTACAACTTGTCAGTCACACACTGATTTATTTCTTCACGTGGATGATTCTTCATGACATTCTGACTGTAATCCAGTGAGAAGCACTAAAACTAGAAGAAAACAACTATCAGAAGTTTATGACTTGTTGACTGGTGAAATAGTAGTAAAATAGATGCCTGCTTGATTTTCATGCCCACTCCAATCCTACGGGAATTCCATATGAACAAAAGTTTGTTTGACTCCATCATAGTAGGACAAACAGGGGATTCTGAAAAAAGAGGTGTGAGTGGATGTTTGATTTCCTACAAAATCCAGTGCAAAGGAATACTTAGGAATAATTCCTATGGGAATCAATCCTACAAATGTAACAACCATCTTGGGAAAATTTCCTATAAATTTAATCCTACAAATTTCTTAGGCAAATCTTTTGAATCAGAGGACTACTAAAATTTCTTACTGACATAGGTATGATTACTCGGATGCTTATGATTCGCTACCCTATACTGCGTAAAAGGCTTACGGCCCATGAAGATTTAAGATGATAGCCCAAGGAAGCAACCGACAAAGACTTTGATTATATTAGGAAAGAATCTCTGAATAGACAATGTATTGGTATTGTAATCATGCGTATGTAAAACCTATCCACATATAGCTTTGAGACCCGGCCTATTATATATAGGACGGGAGAAGCCCAAGCGAGGGTATAGAAAACTCCCAGACAACTTATAACAGTTCGATTTCCCAATATTTAGGCAACTTTGACTCTATTGTTTTCCTGACATCCGACGAAATCCCTAGTGTTCTCTTTTTCGCGAAACTCTAAGTCCTTCACCATGGACATTGCCGAGGTTACCCCTCATCAATTGGCGCCGTCTGTGGGAAACCTGAATGCTAGAACCATGGATTCGGTGGACCGCTCTCCACCAAGCATCAACCTGACAAAAGCATATCCACACCCGCCCACCCCTGTAGTGGTACCCGCTGATTTCAACGGCGGATGCGATCTAGTCATCGGAAGCTTCCACTTCCAAGTAGAAGACCCGCAAGAATCACACCCCTCGGCCCTGATCACATCTAAACCATCGGTGGAAAAAACTACGCCCACTGCGGTACCAGCATCTTCCGTCGGGTCCTCCATGGACGCCACAGCATAGACCAAAGAAGGCGAAGAAAGCAAGAAAATCGAGATGGATCTGAGGGACCTTGATGGTCTTTATGACAATCTCTCCTTCGGATCAGATGCACAGCTAACCCCACCACGCGAAGCAAGCCCGGCAAATTCAAAACCCGAAGAAATCAGCGAAAATGTCGACTTCGGAATAAGGATGGCAAAAATTTACCTAGAAATACAATCTTAGAACACTACCAGCGCATCCTTCGGAGCAGAAGACAACATCACCAGCCCACGCATAATACGCCACCAAGTGTGCATGGTCAACGGGAACACCTCAACACCACGCGACTCTAACGGTAACCCTATCCTCGACCCCAATGATAGTTTATCAGATGGCAATGCAGGAAATCACAGCAATGAAGGGGGCCACGGAAATGGAGGAGAAATGGTGGATAACCGCATAGTCCAAGGAAGGGAAGGAGAGCCACATGAAGGACAGAGGCGAACTCTTCGGCTACCAGCAGCGGCATGGCAAAAAGCAAGGGAAGCAATTTCGGGTGCAGTTCCGATGACAGCGGACGCTTCACACGAGGATCTATTAGCATATCAATATCTACTTCATCACAAGAAGAGAGACCTCCTCAGGATGCAGAGGAAACTCAACGAAAGAAAAAGATTAGCTGATGAATCTAGCTTACGACGCGCATAGTTAAGTTCTACCTGAGGATTAGGGAGCGTAACAGGAGGAGCACCACCAGGAAGGAGAACATCTTGATTGGAGAATATACCTAAAGCAAAGAGAGGAGGACTCATCCGGGATCTTGATTTATCGCTCATGTCGATCGATCAAGCAGGAAACATCAAGGCAAAAATGGCCCAGGAAGCCATCATTGTCGCGCAAACATATCTGATCACAACTCAGCCCACACCTGATGATCCTCGTGTGGCCCTCCATCGCTCCGCCATGATGAACCTTGGCATGGTGGGAGCCTCTCTCACGGAAGCAGAGCGAGGAATCACGCGACAGGCCGATAGATCCCCACGCCGTTGCAGCAGCCCTCCTCAAGTGGGACACACCCGACGATCTCGATCGCCACACTAGGCACACCTCGTAGGACATGAGCCGTGAAGCAACACAAGAAACGACAACACACAACACAGGAACGATGGATCAAGAGACGAAAACCGCAGCCGACGACACCATGATGAATACAACAAAGATGGTTATGAGCTATGCGGGGCCAATTGTTTCACTCAGCGGATTCGCAAAACCACAGTACACAAGGACTTCAAACTTCTGCACGACCGCCAAAAGTACGATGGACTCCAAGACCCTGAAGCATGGTTAGCAGATTATTTGGCCACTATCAAGTTACAAGGCGGCTCCACAGCTACCGCGGTGCAAAGCTTACAACTACACCTCACTGGCGCCGCAAGATCATGGCTCAAGCAGCTACCTGAGGATTCCATTGTCAGCTAGAACAACCTACAAGATAAGTTCGTCCGGCACTTCCAATCCACATTTAAATGACCTAAATCCTTGGAGCAGTTGCGCACATGCAAACAAAAATCTCGGGAATCAATAAGAGCATTCATCCAAAGATGGAATATCATAAAAAACTCAGTTGAGTCCATATCCTATGAATGGGCCATCGATGCCTTCAATGACGGCCTTCGTCACCAAGAGTTCACAGAAGAACTGGGACGGGTTAAACCCAAAAAAATCGCATAGCTAATGGAAATAGCAAATCGATGAGCTGATGGAGAGGACGCGCTGAATAAAAAGCGTACACGATCACCCGAAGAAGACAGGGATAAACGCGGCAATGATAGAAGAAGAAGGAACAATGATAGAAACACGGGACCAAGTTACGTTGCAGCCAGTTTTTTGGGTGACGGTAAAAACAGAAGTAACGACTACAACAGCGGGTACTGCCAAAGCAGGGATGACGTCGGAGGAAGCCAGTCAACACAGCGAAACCAGCCAAGAGCTTGGGATCCACCCATGTCTGCAATGCAAATGCTGGAAGGACCTTGTAATATGCACTTTTACGTCGACTCGGCTGGCAGGCGACAATCTAACCATCTCATGAAAGACTGTCGAACATTCTTGAAGATGCAGGAGTTATGTAATGCAAAAGCAACCGAAGCGGCTAATCGAGGATACGCATCCACGCTTGGCACGTTAGCCATCGGAGCACCACCACCACCGTCACCAGCAATACGACCACCAAACACAACTGATCAAAACGGAGAATACCCTAGGTCAAAAGGGGCAATGTCAATGATTCAGAAGGAACGTCCATCCAATAGAACCCAGAAGCTCATCACAAGACAAATCAATATGGCAGAAACTGCAACATCAACCACACCCTAATATCTCCACTAGTCCGAGCAAGAAATCACATTCATCAGAGCCGATCACCCGCTTCGGGTCCCATGACCGGGCCACTCAGCATTGATAGTCGAAGCACAAATTGGTGGTTTTGATATGAGCAAAGTCTTCATGGACGCAGGAAGTAGTATAAATCTAATCTACGCAAAAACGCTAAGAACAATGGGCTATCCCCTGGACAATCTCACGCTAATCGAAATATCTTTCCATGGAATAGTACCAGGTAAAGGCAAAATTCCTTTAGGAAAAGTTTCTCTTGATGTTGTTTTTGGTTCCAAAGTAAATTTCAGGCGGGAAAAACTCGAATTCAAAGTCATGGACTGGCCATCACAATATCATGCGATCTTGGGACGATCAGCCTTCGCACGATTCATGGCAGTTCTGCATTATGCGTACCTAGTCATGAAAATGATAGCACCAAGAGGAATCATCACGGTAAAAGGAAGCTTCACACGTGCCGACAATTGTGATCGGGAGTTCAATAAAATTTCTGAATCTTTCGGGATGGCAACAGAGTTCAAGCAACTCAAAACTTCGGCAATTGTAGAACCATTGGAAGTAGCGCGTGTCAATCCTGATCAGGATTTTGACACTACAAAGGACACAAAAGAAGTACAGATCCACCTCGTTGACCCGATGAAAACAACATTTGTGGCTTCCAATCTTGGTCCCGCATAGGAAAGCACGCTCATCGAGTTCCTCCGTGAGCATTGGGAGATTTTCGCATTGCTACCTTCTGACATGCCGGGAATTCCGAGGGAACTCGCTAAGAATGCATTAAATTTGGATCCAAAGGCGAAGCCAGTAAAGCAACCGCTTCATCGCTTCGCAGAACCAAAGCATAAAGCCATTGGAAAGGAGCTCCATCGCCTTACTGATGCCAATTTTATCAAAGAGCTAACAAAAGCAGAGTGGGTCGCAAACCTGGTATGTGTTCCAAAGAAAAATACTATAGAACTTCGGATGTGCATCGACTTTGCTGCACTGAACAAACATTGTCCAAAAGATCACTTCCCATTGCCTCGAATCGACTAAATAATTGATGCAACTGTGGGATGCGAATGTCTTTCTTTCTAGGATGCTTACTCAGGATATCACCAGATTAGGATGAAGGAAGAAGATTAGGAGAAAAAGGCGTTTATCACGCCTTATGGTGTATTCTGCTACACAACAATGCCCTTTGGCCTCAAGAACACCGGAGCAACATATCAGCGGATGATGCAGAAGTGTTTGGGAAGCCAAATAGGCACAAACGTACAAGTATATATTGATGATGTTATAGTTACAACAAGACAAGGATCTGCACTCATCAAGGACCTCGAAGAAACATTCAAAAATCTCGACAAGTTTAGCATCAAACTGAACCTGAAGAAATGTTCCTTTGGAGTCCCGGTAGGGCAACTCCTCGGATATTTGGTATCAGCAAGAGGAATCGAGGCTAACCCTGAGAAAATACAAGCAATTTTAACAATGAAAAAGCCAACAAATCTACGTGGTGTACAGCAGCTGGCTGGGCGAGTAGCGGCACTCTGTCGTTTCATTGCAAGATTAGGAGAAAAAGCATTGCCATTTTATGCCCTCATGAGGAAATCAGAAAAATTTGAATGGTTGGAAGAATCTCAACACGCCTTTGAAGATATTAAAAGGACACTTTCGACATCTCCCATCGTCGTGTCACCAAGAGATAAAGAGCCTTTACTGCTTTATATCGCTGCCACAAATCAAGTGGTCAGCACGGTCTTGGTCGTGGAGCGACCCAAAGAAGGGAAAATCCATGGTGTACAGAGGTCAGTCTACTTCCTGAGCGAGGTCTTATCGCCATCCAAACAAAGGTACCCACATTACCAAAAACTAGCATATGGGGTATTTATGATAGCACGAAAACTACACCATTATTTTTCGGAACTTCCGATCATAGTGGATAATGAAGCACCTCTGTCAAGCATCCTCAATAATCCAGAAGCAACTGGGTGTGTCTCTCTATGGGGCATCGAATTATCCCCTCAAGATATCACGTATGAGAAGCGTGTAACATCCCAAAACTTTAATCCAAGCTTATCAAGATCAAATCATCCAAAAATAGGGTTAACAAAAACTTTTCCAAATTTAAAAGGAAAGCATTCATATATGTATGCAATTAAAATAGGAGTTGTTTGAATTTCCATGATTGATTGATCCAATGCTTGTAAAATGTTTCTTAGGTGATTTAAACATCATCTACATCATTCCCAAACTTTTCCTAAAGAAAATCAAATCAAAAAGAATTAAAAGGAAGGAATGGTCATTTTGGCAATTTTAACTCTCATGCTTACTTTGGCTATTCCTAGTACTCAATTCTTAACAGAAACAATTCTTGATCTTTGCACCCCTTGCTAGTACACATAATGAGGTACCAAGGCCCACCTTTTGATCTGCTAAAAACATTCTGTTAACTATTTTAAATGACAGTTTAAAATTGAATCTAATGCATATGCATAGATCACCCATATTTCAAAAACCATCTATTTGAGCTCCACTTTCAAAACCCTTGCAACCAGAGACTACCTATCACTAGTGGAGATCACTCAAAAAAATTGAAACCAAAAGTCAAAACTTTCTTTCATGCGGCCATTTCATCAAACACTTGGCATGCATAATCTCTACTCTAATCCCACTGTTTTGAACAGGGTTCTGCCCCCAAATGATCTACATTTATCTCCTCTGTCCCCTCCTAGTCTAACCAAACCCCTAACACCCCTCTCCCTTGTCCCTAACCCTCTTGCCATGTCAACCCGAGGGCATGGTCACCGGCCAAACTTTGCCCCGCCGCAGCAGACCATCTCCCCCTCTCTCGCCATGTCTAGGAGGTAGCCAGGAGCTCACCGCCACCCCCTGTCCCTTGCCCGAGCCAAGAGCAGCAGTGGACCACCGAGCACAAACCGCGCCCAGTGCCACCGCACCATGCCAGTGCCGCCCCCAGAGCGTGCTCTGTCCCCGCTCGCACAGACCATCCCTTGGCACCAGCCCGTGCCCGCCGCTCCACCTCGACCTGGAGAACACCCCAGACATCCCCATTCACCGCCCAAAGCCTCACAGCCACCGCTCGCCGTGGACACCGCCGCCTCTGCCTCTCAGAGTGCCACCTTGCCCAGACCGCGTGCCACCGCCCCTACGGCCGCATTCAATTCCTAGAGCATCGCCAGGAGACCGCCTGTCGATCGCCACCCTCGGCCATGCCTCTACCTTGCCGTAGCCATGTCGCCACAATCGCCTTCCCATCCCGCTCGGTCTCACCGTCGGGCCTATAAAAGGAGCCCTCCCCAGCCTCTTCTATCCACACCATTCCACTCCCCTCACCTCTATGAACCTCACCCACCTCTAGCCGGAGCAAGTGGAGCAGCAGCTCGCCGGAATTGGAGTCGGAGCAGCCGCAGCAGGAGGAGAAGGGCGTCATTGATTGCGACCACCCCAAGCTCCGCCGCAACCGCGCCTCGCCTCGCCGTCGTCTTCCACGTCGTTTGCCCGCCTCGCCGACCCCGCTAGAGCCCTGGTACGCCCCTAGTAGACCCCCACTGAGTCGCTAGGGTTCGAGCTCGCTGGTGACCTGTTCGTCGTCGACGACGACCCTCAGCCGTTGATCTCGCTTCTAATCCTACGGCCCACAGCGCGCGTACCGTTTCGCGTTTTAAGTGCCGCTGACACGTGGGACCCCCCTGTCAGCTGAGCCCCGTGCCGCGGAGCGCCACTGGGCTGGCCCATTCCTTTTCCTACGCTAGCCCATCGATTCAAATCTGAATTTTTCTTTTTAGTTTGAATCTAGTTTCTGTCCACTCGTTTGAAAATCAATTCAGAGAGTTGTAGAAATCCAAATTGCATGAAACCATTTTGTCTGAAAGGTATTAAAATGATCTATCCAAGCCCGTTGGATGTAATTCAATTAGAGTTATAGGTCTCTCCTAGTAAAAATAAGAAGACAGAAGCTTTTGCAACTTGCAACATTTTTATAAAATCAACCAAGTTAGCTTTTGAGTTGATTACAACTCTCAAAAATCACATTTCATCATATATATCTAACCATGTAATAATATTAAGGTTGACATGCAGTGACTTTGGACTAGTACCAAAATAATGCTATATAGGCATTTCTAGTCACTTTAAATCATTAAATAATAAACTTAAACTAAAGTAATATTGATCCAACCTTTAAATCTCATTCACACATGTTAGAATATGTGGTGAGGACATGTGTCCACATGATCCCATATTTTGGTGGCGAATATTAAATTTTAGTTAATATTTCAATGAGTAGAAATTACTTTTCTAAAATAAAAAGGATGAAACTATTGAATTAAACTTGTGATGTTTGTGATGATAATAGATCATCAAATGTGTGTTTTAGAATGCTACTTAGCCTAGTTAAGTATTGTTTGGTGATTGTGCACTCCCTATGTATTTATAGACGCTAGTACCGACCAAGCTTTCGAGGAGGAGGAGTTCTACCAAGAAGAAGAAGGAGAAGAAGAAGAAGAAGAAGAAGAAGAAGAAGAAAACTTCAACCACTACACCAACCAAGGCAAGCTATTGTTAGCAAGCTAGAATTAAGCTAGATGAATGAGCAAGGATGCTTTAGGCATGCTTTGATCACACCCCTTTGACTATTAGTACCCCAAGTGTTACCTACAAGTTTTACTCCCCTTAGTATACAAAGTTCATTACTTATTTTGAAGGTAGCATAAAAAGTATAAAACTTGACCTACTTAGAAACCTTTAGATGTCATTCTATGGCATGAGATTGATCCCATCTTTCCACCTTAGTGAACACTCTTAACTTAGTATTTTAGAGTATATCAAAAACTTGAGTCACTTTAGATGGGAGCACTTGGTGAAAATGAATTGTGAAAACCTTGGAATGATGAGTCATTCTATTGAGATGTTTTGACATGTGTTGAGAGATACAACTGATTTATGATGATGAAAATGATGAGGCATGAGCCTTAACCCTTTTATAAAACTGATGGTTGGATTCGGATGCGATACCATTCCAAATTTACCGTACAACCACATTACCTGAATTGGGCAAGGCTTAGCTAGAAATTTATATGCATTAGTATTAGTTCCCTCACGGGAGAGGTTTGAGCTGAGGCTACCTCTCAATGTTGTCCACATATGCAGTGCCCAAGATGACTGATGGTCATGGTTGGGAGGCCATGCTCATAGGAGAGGTGCTTGTACTAGGGTGTGTAAAGGGAAGGTTATGTTTGATTATCTGCATACTAAGTATGATGATTCAGGGTTATCCCTGACAGATGTATCGAATCTTGTGGTGAAAGTGTACCACCTCTGCAGAGTGTCAAACTATTCGAATAGCCGCGTCCGTGGTTATGGACAGTTGGAATGGCCATACTGTTTCGTTGTCAGATGTTTTCTAAATAACTTGAAATGAATGATGAACTTTGACTTGACCACAACAGGGTTGCGTTGATGATAATGGCTTCCCAACTTAAGTGATTCTAGAACTTTACTTTATCTCTCTTTGCTTCTGAACTCAGCTTAGGTTTCAAACTTAACTTTATAGTTAAACTTAGCTCTAGCAATTTATCTTAGAATTATACTCCTTGTTAGTAGTAGTTTGCGAGTACTTAAAGAGTACTCATGGCTTTTGTCCCTGGCTATTATCATGGCCAAACTATGAAGGAGATTATCAAGATGATGGTTAGCAGGACGGCTATGATAACTAGGACTATCTGTCCTTGTCAGCATTGTCTATGCCCCTGAAGATGGACCCCACCGATACGCTATCTTTTATTTCTACTGCTTGTTGTATTAAAGACTGGATCATGAGATCCTTATTTGTGTAAAACCTTATGTATGGTTTGTAATGGATGATGTACTGTGATATCCAATCCATTATGTCTCGCAAAAATGGTAATCCTGGGATTGCGAGGTATGGCATAACGGGCATCTGGGATTAAAAATCCGGGTGTTGACAAAGCGCAAGGCAATCAAGTCACAAGTTTTGCCGGATTTTATCATAGAATGGACAAAGTTGCAATGTGCGGGTCCACCTGACCTTTCTAGTGCCTGGATAATGTACTTCGATGGATCAAAAAGAACGGAAGGAGCGGGGGCAGGAGTCATACTAGTATCACCACAAGGCGACAAAATGCGTTATATACTTTGGATGAGCTTTGCCAATGCATCCAATAATGAATCAGAATATAAGGTCTTGTTACATGGCATGCGAATGGCCAAAGCTTGCGGTGCAACTTGCCTCAAAATCTTTGGAGACTCCAATAGTGTGGCACATCAAGCAATGAACAAATGCGATGCCGTCAGCAATAATATGTTTGCCTACCGTGATCTATATGGTGTTATGGAAGGTCAGTTTGATGGATGTGAAGTATCACACATAGGGAGAGCAAGCAATGAAGAAGCCAACAATCTAGCAAACATCGGGTCCTTATGCTTACTAGTGCCACCCGGAGTTTTTTGGGAAGAAATAACGGAACGATCGATCAAAGCAAAAAGAGTCTCCGAGGTTGTAGCACCCAAAACGGGAAAAAGAGTAACCCGCAAAAAGACTTGGGGGCTCCAACAGCGACCAAGAGTATGGAAGAGGACATTCAAGAGGAAGAATAGTAAATTGGAGAGGTCATGCTAATTGAACCTACATGGATGCAGTCGTATATATCATATATGACGAAGAGTGAGCTACCCGAAGATGTGATAGAAGCCTGTCGAATCACCCGAAGATCGAAGGCCTTCAGAATAATCAAAGGGGAGTTGTATAAAAGAAGTATTCCGTGGGTGTTGCAGCACTGCGTAACACCCAAAGAAGGAAAAAAGCATACTCAAAGATATACATGAAGGAGTTTGTGGTCATCATGTTAGTAGCCGAGCAATTGCCGCCAAAGCATTCAGGGCAGGATTTTACTGGCTCACTACAGTTCAAGATGCGAAAGATATCGTCAGAACATGTGAAGCATGTCAACGGTTCGCAACAAATCCTGGAGCACCCGCTGATACATTGCAAATGTATCTATAATTTTTTATGTTCCATGCTTGGTTTTATCCACTTTCTTGTGTTTTGTTCCAACTTTGGAGTACTTTTCATATGATTTCTTGGACTAACCTATTAATAAGAGCCACAGTGCCAGCTACCTATTTTCTGCTGTTTTTGGTTCCAAGAAAGTCAGAATATGAATATTCTTGGAATTGGACGGGACAAAAGCCAAAGTGCCTATTTTTCTGGAAGGGATCAAGTGCCAGAATACGAGACGGAGAAGGGCCAGGGAGCCACCACACCACCTGGCCGCGCGGCCAGGCCTAGCCCTGATACATTGCAAATATATCTATAATTTTTTATGTTCCATGCTTGGTTTTATCCACTTTCTTGTGTTTTGTTCCAACTTTGGAGTACTTTTCATATGATTTCTTGGACTAACCTATTAACAAGAGCCACAGTGCCAGCTACCTGTTTTCTGCTGTTTTTGGTTCCAGGAAAGTCAGAAAATGAATATTCTCGGTATTGGACGGGACAAAAGCCAAAGTGCCTATTTTTCCGGAAGGGATCAAGTGCCAGAATACGAGACGGAGAAGGGCCACGGGCCGGCCACACCACCTGGCCGCGCGGCCAGGCTGGGCCCACGCCAGGGGGTGGTGTGGTGGCTCCTGGCACCCCCTCGGCCTCTCCTTCCGCCTATAAGTTTCCCTCGGGATGAAAACCCTAAGTACCCGATCAAAAATGCACGAAAGAGTCTGGCAGAGTCATCTCCATCCCTAGATCGGGAGGGATCAAGCTCTTCACGGCACCTGGGAGAGGAATTCACCACAGGCCTTCTTCATCACCATGCAAGCCTCCGGTGTGATGCGTGAGTAGTTCATCCTTGGACTACGGGTCCATGTACTAGCTAGATGGCTGGTTCTCCTCCTTTGTGCTTTCATGTTTAGATCTTGTGAGCTCCGTTCATGATCAAGATCATCTATTTGTAATTCATACATGTTGTGTTTGCGGGGATCCGATGGATATTGAGATACTATTTCAGATTGATTATTGATTCTATCATGTCTTTGTTATTTGAGATCTTGCATGCTTTCCGTTGTTAGTAGCTATCTTGGCCATGTAGATGCTAGCAACTCCAAGAGTTAGTATTTATGCTCGATAGTGGGTTCATGCCTCTGGTAATCTGGGGAAGTGACAGAAATCTCTAAGGTACTAGATGTGTTGTTGCTACTAGGGAGAAAACAACAATCCTTTGTTCATAGAACAATCGTATTATTTACTTTACACGCAGTTCGTAAAGCAATAATCTATTGCTTGCAACTTAATACTAGAGGGGGTTCGGATGATAACCTGAAGGTGGATTATTAGTCATAGATGCAGTTGGATGGCGGTCTATGTATTATGTTGTAATGCCCAATCAAGTCTCAGAGGAGTCAAGATGATTAGTATATGCATGTATTGCTTTCTCGGTGTTTGTCAATTGCCCCGTTGTAATTTTTTCACCCAACATGTTATCTATCTAAGGAGAGCCACCTCTAGTGAACTATGGATCTCGATCCTTTTACTTTACATACAATCTACAATCTTTTACTGCTTTGTGTTTACTTTCTGCAAACTTTCACTTCTTTCCATTCGATACGTTTAATCCTTTATTTTCTGCAAAACACGGTGAGATTGACAACCTCATCGCAAGTTGGGGACAAAGTTCTATGGTTGTGTTGTGCAGGTCTCCACGTTGCTACTAGCACCCGTAGTGCGCCCTGCCAAAGCTTAGCTAGTACCACCTTTTAGGTGTTTCCTTGCTCCTACTGGTTCTATTAAACCTTGGTTTCATAATTGAGGGAAAACTTGCTGCTATATTCATCGTACCTTCCTCTTGGGGTTCCCAACGAGCTCTACGTCGAAAGTCGAGCGCATCAAGATTTTCTGGCGCCGTTGCCGGGGAGTCAAGGACATCTTCACAAGGGGAGTCCCTCATAACCAATCTCTTTACTTTTTTTTTTGTTTTGCTTAGTTTCTTTTTGCTTTGTTTGCTTATTTTGTTCTTCAAAAACACAAAAAAAAATAGTTTTACTAGTTTGCTTTCTTTATCAAAAACACACAAAAAATTAGTTCCTATCCTAAGTTGTCACTATGTATAGCCTTGTTCTAGTCACTATGTCACCTGAGAATATGATTTTCACTTTTAAACAAGGAATTGAGGAAAGTTTTAAGGAAGCTTGGTCTAGAATCTCTGATCTACATGAAAAAACTGAGCCTAAAATGGCTCAAAGCTTGTTCCTTAGTAGTTTTTACCTTGGAATTGCTCTTTTCTATAGATATGCTTTGGATGCTGTTGTGGGAGGAGATTTCCTCCATTGTAATGAGGATGATGCTATTAATGCTATAAAGAAATTGATCCTCACTTACAACTTGCCTAGCCAAACTGATACTTCTTTCGCAAAAATATTTGCTAGGGTGGACACTCTTGAGGCTAGCATTACTAGATTAGAGAGTTGCTATAATACGCTTAGGGAGCATCATGATTATGTTCCAAAAAACTCTGAACCATCAAAGTGGTTCCCTACGGTAAAGATTGAGATGAACAATGAAACTTTTCAAGCTCACTGTGATATCATGTCTGAATTTTGCCTTATGCCTAAAGATATTTATAAATCTCTGAACACTTGGGGGCTCATTGAAGGAGGAAAAGAAATATCTCTTACTAATAAAACTACCATATTACCTCTTGGAATAGCTGAAGGAGTGTTTACAAAGATCCTTGGGAAAACGATTTCTATTGATTATCTTGTTATTGAATGTGCAGGAAAAGGACAAATTACACTTGGAAGGTCCCTATTAGAACTCCTTGGAGCAATAATAGATGTGGGAAAGGGGACCATGCACCTTTATTCTCCACCAAACAATCATATTTTCCCCAAGGTCAAGAATAAAAGTAAGAGAGGTAAGGGCAAGAAAGTTGGTTTTAATGCTTCTTCATTTGAGAACAGTTGATTCTTTCTTTGCTTCTTATGCCTAACTTAAAGGCGTTAAAGAAAAGTAGTTGTTGGGAGATAACCCAAGAGTTTTAGACGAGTCTTGGAAGTTATTACCTCTGTAATAACCTCTCTTTATCCTTTTTATTTGCTTTTTGTGCCAAGAGTAACCTCTAATGAGAGAGAAGTAATGATTGGGAAAGTTGTTGTCCCGAAACAAATTTGTGTGCTTCACCGTAAAAATTCCTGAGAGATCTATGTATGTCGGATTGAGCTGTAAATTTGTGTGCTTCTGACCCAGGTTGTTATCTAACTTTCGTTAGTTCAACACCTTTTTATTTGAGCAACAGAAGGTCTTCGAAAAAATTCGTCTTTACCTTCTGGTCTGTTTTGACAGATTTCTGCCATTTTCTGCATTTGCTTCTTGTTAGTTCCTTCTTGAGTTCTTTTGTGGAATTGAGCTTTTTGAGGGAAGTGATACAGTAGATAGTGTTCTAATGGAAGTTTATTTGGTGTTAGGACTGAACCTTAAGACTTATTTATCTTAAGTGCACTAATGTTGCTCATGCGATTGTGTGAAGTTTTGTATGAAGGAAAAATTTCAGGTGTATGGAAGGAACGATTAATGAGATAAAGGATGGACTAAAGCTCAAGCTTGGGGATGACACGTGTGTCACCCCAAGAAATATCCAAGAAGTACAAGCGTCAAAGCTTGGGGATGCCCAAGGCATCCCCCTTCTTCATCAATAAAAATTCCAGGTTTCTTCCAAACGCTTCATTTTTATTGTTTCATGCACAGTTGTGTTTTTCTTGGAGCGTCTTCTTTTTCGTTTTTGTTTTGGTTTTTAGTTTGCTTGGTTTTCTTAGTTTTCTGAATAAGTTGGTTGGACCCCCTCTTTCACACTTTGGTTTGCAAATAGTTTGGTTTGGTTTGGTTTGGAAAAGAGTAGGAAAGTTCATACTTATGTGGTAAAAAAAGAGCTCGTTTTTTGACGGTGGCCTATGCTTTGTCATGCCATGCTTGATATTGTTTTGGCTTTATGCTTAGTATTATTTGCTGTAGCATGACTTGTTATAAACAATTGAGATTGCTTAATGTGCCTTGGATGAATCATGCGTTGTTTTAGCATATTAAGAGATAGTATAGTGGTATTCTCCTTTGATGCTTTATTTGGGTTGACTTGGCACATGCTCACACCATGTTGTGACTATCTCAAGTCACCATAGCCTTTATGATCCTTTAGTTTTCAACTTGTAGTATCACTTTATGCTTTGATCAATGATGTTTTGTCGCTCTACATGATTATGGCCATTATTGCTCTCTTAGTTTGTCGCTCCCAGTCTTTTGCTAGCCTCCACAACCAAGTATGAGTTCCACTCATGCATCCAACTCCCTAAACCAAGTTATTCCAAAGAGTCCATCATACCTACCTACTAGCTTATGCTATTCCAAGCATATTCATGCTTTTGTTTACCTTCCTCTTGTTATGAGAAAACTAGTGATTAAAGCTCTCACGAACTTGATGGCACACCTTACTTTACTTGCCTTTAATAAACTTGAACCATTGTGTTTTCTCTGTTGTATATGCTTGCACTTATTTGTTGGGAATTAGCAGAACCATGCTTTCATGGGGATCGCTTTCAACATTGCACTTGGTACTTGTACCTAGTTGATATCATGCTCTTTTGTATATGGATGTCATCGGTGTGAAATGAAAGGGGAGCTTGTAAGTCCATGGAGTTATGTATATGCGTTAGAGAAAGCACTGGGCATTGGTCTAATCCATGCTGACATGGTGGAAACCTGCAGCGTAACCATAATGACTTGTCTATGAAGCATTCTTCTTATAAAAAAAGAGTCCTATATTGAGAAAAAAAAAGAGAAAATAAAAGAAAAAAAGAGATACTATGAAAAGAGGAAAGAGAGAAAAAAGCACCATATTCCCATGGTAAATAAGAAGAATGCTGAGATGCTCGTTGTCTGCTTGCCTTGTCATTTTGATATGGGGATTCTTCCGTATCATCGGGCAAGGGGTACACCGTTGGCGGTTCTCAATGATACACATGTACTTACGATGACAAGAACTTACCGGTGACTAAACTTGAGTAGAATGAGGAGCCGCCCTCGTATACAAGGGACATGAGATTTCTGACTTATACTTCGTCAAGCATGTACACCATAGTTTGTTCACTTTAACCTTAATCACTTCAAGATGCTTTTGATAGGGGCAATGAGAGCTGAAAGTTTTAAGTACCATAATTTTTGGAAGCTCTTTATGAGACTTGAATCCCTACTTCCTTTTACAAAGGCCTTTCTTCCACCATTATATTGAGTCTCCACCTTCTATCTTTATGCACCTACTTTGAGAGCATAGTGGCCATTCTTAGTTCTATGTGCATTGTCCCAAGACTAGTTTATTGATGCATAACTTGTTATTGCTTGTTTGAAACTATTGTATCTAGTCACTCTTATGAACTTTGAAGGTGTCCTATGCATTTATATTTGCTACTCTATTGAGGGACAAGCTGAATACTATTATGCTATGTTTTCTTTATGTGAAACAAACAAACGCCTAGTAAAGCATGTTATTCATGAATCTTTTGTTTGTGCCTTTTCATGTTGCATCATAGTTTCTTTGCTTATTGCTAGAACTTTGTCTTTCATGTTATGATTGAAGTACTATGATCCCAGCCTTGAATGTTTTGCAAATACTTTGATCAAGTCTTTGATGGTGCATGTCACCTCAAAAATTCATTCTTTTTATCACTTACCTACTCAAGGACGAGCAGGAGTTAAGCTTGGGGATGTTGATACATTGCAAATGTATCTATAATTTTTGATGTTCCATGCTTAGTTTTTTCCACTTTCTTGTGTTTAGTTCCAACTTTGGAGTACTTTTCATATGATTTCTTGGACTAACCTATTAACAAGAGCCACAGTGCCATGACTGTTTTCCTGTTTTGGTTCCGAAAGTTAGAAAATGAATATTCTCGGAATTGGACGGGACAAAAGCCAAAGTGCCTATTTTTCCAGAAGGGATCAAGTGCCAGAATACGAGACGGAGAAGGGCCAGGGGCTAGCCACACCACCTGGCCGCGCGGCCAGGCTGGGCCCACGCCAGGGGGTGGTGTGGTGGCTCCCGGCACCCCCTCGGCCTCTCCTTCCGCCTATAAGTTGCCCTTGGGACGAAAATCCTAAGTACCCGATCAAAAATCCACGAAAGAGTCTATAGCCACAGTCATCTCCATCCCTAGATCGGGAGGGATCTGAAGCTCTTCCCGGAACCCTGCCGGAGAGGGGAATTCACCCTGGAGGCCTTCTTCATCACCATGCAAGCCTCCGGTGTGATGCGTGAGTAGTTCATCCTTGGACTACGGGTCCATGTACTAGCTAGATGGCTGGTTCTCCTCCTTTGTGCTTTCATGTTTAGATCTTGTGAGCTCCGTTCATGATCAAGATCATCTATTTGTAATTCATACATGTTGTGTTTGCGGGGATCCGATGGATATTGAGATACTATTTCAGATTGATTATTGATTCTATCATGTCTTTGTTATTTGAGATCTTGCATGCTTTCCGTTGTTAGTAGCTATCTTGGCCATGTAGATGCTAGCAACTCCAAGAGTTAGTATTTATGCTCGATAGTGGGTTCATGCCTCTGGTAATCTGGGGAAGTGACAGAAATCTCTAAGGTACTAGATGTGTTGTTGCTACTAGGGAGAAAACAACAATCCTTTGTTCATAGAACAATCGTATTGTTTACTTTACCCGCAGTTTGTAAAGCAATAATCTATTGCTTGCAACTTAATACTAGAGGGGGTTCGGATGATAACCTGAAGGTGGATTATTAGTCATAGATGCAGTTGGATGGCGGTCTATGTATTATGTTGTAATGCCCAATCAAGTCTCAGAGGAGTCAAGATGATTAGTATATGCATGTATTGCTTTCTCGGTGTTTGTCAATTGCCCCGCTGTAATTTGTTCACCCAGCATGTTATCTATCTAAGGAGAGCCACCTCTAGTGAACTATGGATCCCGGTCCTTTTACTTTACATACAATCTACAATCTTTTACTGCTTTGTGTTTACTTTCTGCAAACTTTCACTTCTTTCCATTCGATACATTTAATCCTTTGTTTTCCGCAAAACACGGTGAGATTGACAACCTCATCGCAAGTTGGGGACAAAGTTCTGTGGTTGTGTTGTGCAGGTCTCCACGTTGCTACTAGCACCGGTAGTGCGCCCTGCCAAAGCTCAGCTAGTAACACCTTTGGGGTGTTTCCTTGCTCCTACTGGTTCGATTAAACCTTGGTTTCATAACTGAAGGAACACTTGCTACTATATTCGTCGTACCTTCCTCTTGGGGTTCCCAACGAGCTCTACATCAAAAGTCGAGCGCATCAGGCCCGCGCCAGGGGGTGGTGTGGCCAGCCCAGGCACCCCCCCTCGGCCTCTCCTTCCGCCTATATATTGCCCTTGGGACGAAAACCCTAAGTGCCTGATCAAAAATCCACGAAAGAGTCTGTAGCCGCCGTCATCTCCATCCCTAGATCGGGAGGGATCTGAAGCTCTTCCCGGCACCCTGCCGGACAGGAGAATTCACCCTGGAGGCCTTCTTCATCACCATGCAAGCCTCCGGTGTGATGCGTGAGTAGTTCATCCTTGGACTACGGATCCATGTAGTAGCTAGATGGCTGGTTCTCCTCCTTTGTGCTTTCATGTTTAGATCTTGTGAGCTCCGTTCATGATCAAGATCATCTATTTGTAATTCATACATGTTGTGTTTGCGGGGATCCGATGGATATTGAGATGCTATTTCAGATTGATTATTGATTCTAGCATGTCTTTGTTATTTGTGATCTTGCATGCTTTCCGTTGTTAGTAGCTATCTTGGCCAAGTAGATGCTAGCAACTCCAAGAGTTATTATTTATGCTCGATAGTGGGTTCATGCCTCCGTAACTGGGAAGTGATGTAAATCTCTAAGGTACTAGATGTGTTGTTGCTACTAGGAGAAAACAACAATCCTTTGTTCATAGAACAATCGTATTGTTTACTTTACACGCAGTTCAGAAGCAATAATCTGTTGCTTGCAACTTAATACTGGAGGGGGTTCGGATGATAACCTGAAAGTGGATTATTAGTCATAGATGCAGTTGGATGGCGGTCTATGTATTATGTTGTAATGCCCAATCAAGTCTCAAATGAGTCAAGATGATTAGTATATGCATGTATTGCTTTCTCGGTGTTTGTCAATTGCCCCGCTGTAATTTGTTCACCCAGCATGTTATCTATCTAAGGAGAGCCACCTCTAGTGAACTATGGATCCCGGTCCTTTCTGTTTACATACAATCTACAACTGTTTACTGCTTTGTGTTTACTTTCTGCAAACTTTTACTTATTTCCATTCGATACGTTTAATCCTTTGTTTTCCGCAAAACACGGTGAGATTGACAACCTCATCGCAAATGGGGACAAAGTCCTGTGGTTGTGTTGTGCAGGTCTCCACGTTGCTACTAGCACCGGTAGTGCGCCCTGCCAAAGCTCAGCTAGTAACACCTTTGGGGTGTTTCCTTGCTCCTACTGGTTCGATTAAACCTTGGTTTCATAACTAAGGGAAAACTTGTTGTTGTGCTCATCATAACTTCCCAATGAGCTCTACGTCGAACGACGAGCACATCACTCGCCGCTGAACTAAATCCTATACCTCTGGCCTGGCCCTTCGCTCAATGGGGACTCGATATGGTGGGAAAACTTCACAAATCATCGGTAGGAGGGCGCGTCTTTCTGCTAGTAACAGTCGACAGATTTACTAAATGGATTGAAGAAATGCCTGTCACCACCAAAGACGAAACTTCGGCTATGAATTTTATTAAATCCATAGTATTTAGGTTCGGCGTACCGAACAGCATCATTACAGACAATGGAACTAACTTCACTTCCAATGAGTTTAAGGAATACTACCAGGAGATGGGTATCAAAGTAAACTACGCCTCGGTAGCTCACCCGCAAATAAATGGATAGGTAGAAAAAGCCAATGGACTAGTCACTGCTAGACTCAAGAAAAGACTGCTAGTGCCACTTGACAGAGCAAAAGGAGCCTAGGTTGATGAATTACCATCTGTCTTATGGAGTTTATGTACAACCCCAAATAATTCCACACAAGAGACACCTTTCTTTCTTGTCCACGGCGCAGAAGTCGTGCTTCCTATTGAAGTGTCACATGAATCTACAAGAGTAGCTGCATACGACAAAGAGGAATCAAGAGAAGTGCTCGAAGATGATGTGGATGCACTTGATGAAGCTCGAGATGAAGCCCTACAAAGAGCAACTATGTATCAGCAAAACTTGCGCAATTACCACAGCCAAAGATTGCGGCCTAGGTCCTTCGCAGTAGGGGACCTAGTTCTTCACCTCAAGCAAGATGGCCATCGAAAGTTAGAATCGCCATGGAAAGGACCATACATCGTCACAGAAGTTATTCCCGGAGGAGCATATCGACTACAAGACAAGAAGACAGGAGTCAATTACTCCAATCCATGGAACGTAGCATAGCTACGACGCTTTTACGCATAAGATTACTTATAATACGATAAGATTTACATTTCGGCTTCTTAAGCCAGAATATCCAGGCCAACGGCTAGGTGCCATCCGCCCAAAGAATAATGTATCATCGATTTTTCACCCTATGTATAAAGAGATAAGTTTTTCATACCTTAAGCTCTTTATTATTTATATCTGTCCAAACGATCTATGTTTTCTATCAAGCTAACAACAACTATGAGCCTATGTCCAGATACAGGCATCTGAACATAGCCTCAGGGCTACTCCCATCGGGAGCGCTAGCGCGCACCCGACAAGAATCCAATTGTGTATGACTAAAACAAAAATATTCATGATTGAGAATACCTTTGAGTTTTACATCAATGTATCCTCAAAAAAAGTATCATCAAAAAGATTACTCCCATCGGGAGCCAGTATAAAGCATTACAACTATCTGATAAGTCAGAAATATTGGCAGCCCAGCAGGCCAACCGCCAAAAAACCAAAAAATCTCGGATCGCGCTCAAACACGACAAAAATCTGAATGCCATGTTCAGAAACATGAAGGTAAGACCCCATGATTCATCCTGTGTGGCCTGCTAATCGCACAAGAATGCGCTCTGCCAGTAAAATATCCATATCAACGATATGATGAAAAATCCCGATGGACGCGTTGGGTACCTGATAAAATAGAAGCTAGAATTCAGTATTCAATAAGACCTCAGCGGCCCGAACTGAATTATGCCAGTAGTAAATTCCGAGTTCAAGCCTGGGGACTTGAATTTGATGTAGGAAAACCTTGTTTTTGCCCAGGAGCAATTAACTGATTCCTGATCCATCAAAAGCATCACACTCGTTGTACCAAATCCCTATAAAAAATAAATATAAAGGAAAAGAAGGAAAAAGAACCTTTGAGACTCAACCTAAAATTGCGGTTCAAGTAGAGTCTCGGGGGCTACTAACATAGGTATGATTACTCGAATGCTTATGATTCGCTACCCTATACTGCGTAAAAGGCTTACGGCCCATGAAGATTTCAGATGATAGCCCAAGGAAGCAACCGACAAAGACTTTGATTGTATTAGGAAAGAATCTCTGAACCGACAATGTATTGGTATTATAATCACGCGTATGTAAAACTATCAACACCCGGATTTTTAATCCCAGATGCCTGTTATGCCATACATCACAATCCCAGGATTACCATTTTTGTGAGAAATAACAGATTGGATATCCCAGTACATCATCCATTACAAACCATAATAAGGTCTTACACAAATAAAGGATCTCATGATCCAGTCTTAATACAAACAAGCAGCGGAATAATAAGTGTAGCGGTGGGCTCCATCTTCAGTGTCACAGGCAATGCTGACGATGGGAGATGATCCTAGTTGTCGTAGACGTCCTACTGTCCATCTTCTTGATAGTCCTCCTCATAGTCTGGCCACGGGAATAGCCAGGGACAAAGCCATGAGTACTCTTTAAGTATTCGCAAACTATCACTAACAAGTAAGGTAGTTCTAGTAGGAATCATAAGCTCTAAGTTTATTTGCAAAAAGGCAGATTTATCTAAATTGAATGCAGAAGTAAAGAAAACTAAGTAAAAGTTCTAAATCACTTAAGTTGGGAACCTAGCTTTCATATTCATAGCCCTGTGCTGGTCAAGTCAAAAACATAGTTCACTTCACAAGTCATTTTGAAAACATCTGACAACGGAACAGTATGGCCACTCCAACTGTCCATGACCGCGGACGTGGCTATTCGAATAGTTTGACACTCTGCAGAGATGGTACACTTTCACACAAAATTCGATACATCCATCAGGGATAACCCTGAATCATCATACTTAGTATGCGGATAATCAATCATAACCTTTCCTTTACACACTCTAGTATAAGCACCTCTCCTATGAGCTTGGCTTCCCAGCCATGGCCATCTGCCATCCTGGGCACTTCATAGGTGGACATCATCAAGAGGTATCCTCGGCTCAAACCTTTTCCGCGAGGGAACCCATACTAATGCATATAAACTTCCAGCTAAGCCTTACCCAATTCAGGTATTGTGGTTGTATGGTAAAATTGGAATGGTATCGCATTCGAACCCAACCATCGGTTTTTAAAAAGGGCTAAGGCTCATGCCTCAACATTTTTATCATCAAATCCATTTGTGTTTCTCAACACATGTCAAAACATTTCAATAGAATGACGCATCATTCCAAGGTTTTCATAAGCATTTTCACCAAGTATTCCCATCTAAAGTGATCAAGTTTTATGCTTAGCACTAGCCACTAAGTTAAGAGTGTTCACTAATGAGGGATGCTAATCTTAATCTCATGCCATAGAATGAAATCTAGTATAGGCCTAGTTTTATACTCTTTATGCTATCTATACTACTTTCCAAAATCCTCACAAAGCATTAACTAAAAGTAAAGACTTTGGTAAAGTAAAGAGTAAAGATTGCAATTAAAACTGGGGATGGGTATAAATCAAAGGTATATAACCAAACCATGCCTAATGCATCTTGCTTAGGTTAATACTTGCAAGTGTTAGCTTGCAAGGGTCTAGCTTGCTTAGTAATGATGGCTTGCCTTGATTGGTGTAGTGATTGAAGTTTTCCTCTTCTTATTCGGGGTAGAACACCTCCTCTTCGTATCCTTGGTCGGTCCTATCGTCTATAAATGAATATGGGGTACACAATCACCAAACAATACTTAACTTGTCTATTTAGCACACTAAGCCTCACATTTGATGATCTAGTATCATCACAATCATCACATGAAATAAAGAACTAGTTTTACTTAGTTTATTTGAGAACAGTAATTTCTACTCATTGAAATTAATTAAGATTTAATATTCTCCAATTAAAATATGGGATCATGTGGACACATGTCATCACCACATATTATAATACATGGGAATGTGATTTAAAGTGTTGGTCACATTTTATAAAGTTTAAGATTATTATTTAATAGATTTAAAGTGACTAGAAATGCCCTAATAGCATTCTTTTGGTACTAGTCCAATGTCACTACATGTAATCCTAGATATTTTTACATATTCGGATAGATATTATCAAATGTGATTTTTGAGAGTTGGAATCAACTCAAAAGCTATTATGGTTGATTTTTGAAAAATGTTTGAAGTTGCAAAAGTCTGTGTGTTGTTATTTTTACTAAAGATTATCTCTAACTCCAGAATGATTTAAATCCATTAGGCTTGGATAGATAATTTAATTTCCTTTCTAGCAAATTTTGAATCATGCAATTTGGTTCAGTGAAACTATCTGAATTGAATTTTGAATCTAGGGATAGAACAAGATTTCAACTAAATTGGAAAATCCATATTTGAATTCCATAGGTTGCGCGAGAAAGCTAAACGGGCTGGCCCAACTGAATAGCACAGTGCAGCGCGCGGCTAACAGAGGGGGTCCACTCGTCAGCGAGACAAACTACGCGAAGCGGTATCGTTTAATCTGAGCCCTACGATTAGAAGCAAGATCAACGGCTGAGGGTCGTCGTCGACAACGAACAGCTCCGGCGAGGAAAATGACCTAGCGCGGCAGTGGGGGTCTCGTGGGACTCACCTAGGCTCTAGCTAGGGTCGGCGAAGGGGAAAACGATGTGGTAGACAATGGCAAAGCGAGGAGCGGTCACGGCAGGGCTTGGGGTGGTCGGAATCGCTGGCCCCCTTCTCCTCCAGCAGTGGTAGGCTCCGGTGAAATTCCAGCGTGGTGGTGCTCGCCTTGCTCCGGGGAGAAGTGGGGAAGGTCAGTGAGGAGTAGGGAGTGAGGTGGTGTGGATAAATGGGGTGGAGAGGCCCTCTATTTATACACCGATGAGGAGACCGAGCAGGATGGGTTGGCGTCTCCGGCGAGGACGGTACAGCAAGCTAAAGGCATGGGCGAGGGTGTAGGACGGTGCGGTGCTACCTAGCCATTCTCAAGGAAGTAAGGGCGTGGCACGGGACGGTCTAGTTTGGTCTAGCGTGTGCGGCGCTCTGCACGGGACAGGCGGCATTCTCAATGGTGCGCAGGAGCTACGGGTCACGCGTCAACCAACGGGGGTGTCTGCTTGGTTGGCGTGATCATGGCGAGGTTGTGCGTGCGCGGTGAGGGCAAGGCGCGAGCTGGCGGGGCTGGTCGGGAACGATGCACTGGCGCGCTCTCGGCATGGCGCACAGAGGTGGTGCGCGGCGCGACTAGGGTGGTCCACGGCCGGGTTGCGATTGTGGGTTGGACAGGAGGTGGCGGTAGGGTGCGGTGATGCTCCTGGACATCCTGGATGGGCGCGGGGCTGTCTGGAGCGAGCTGGCCTTGGTCGTCTGGCGACGACCACAAATGGGCGGCGCTCCACTATGCTCCATGGCGAAGGGGGGGTTGGTCTGGGTGCTGGTTGGACTCAGAGGGGACAGGGGAGTTAAGGGGAGATCAATTGGTCGTTTAATTACTGTTTAAACAGTGAAGTTAGGCAGAAGCTTAATCTGTGCTAACCGGGTGTTTGATGAAATGGCCGCATGAAAGATACTTTGGAATTTTTGATTCAAATTTGGTGAGTGGTTTGAAATTAAGCTTGAGTAACTATGTTTGCTTGGAGAGGTCAAGGAGAATTAATTTGGTAGGTTTTTGAGAAAGTGGGATCTTAACATATGAATTGGATTCAATTTTCCATTGTCCATTAAATTGATTTGCTAGATGTTTTTGTAAGTTTGTAAAGTGGGCCTTGATACACCTTTACTTGGTCTAGCAAGGGCTGAAAAGAGTTGGAAATGTTTCTGTTAGAAATTCTCTTCTAGGAACACCTAAAGTGGCCTACTGGTTGATTTTGGTCAAAATGACCATTTGCTTTATTTGTTCATATTTGATTTCTTTCTCTTTGGAATTGTTTGTAATTGGTCTAGATGATGTGGCATTCACCTTTAGACCATTTCACAACATTTAGAACAATCAAGCATGGCATATACACTCAATTCTATACTAATGCAAACACACATGCATTCATATGCTTTTTCTTAATAAAAGTTTTTGTTAACCCTAAATTTGGGTGATTAGAACTTGATAACCTTGATTAAAGTTTTGGGATGTTACAAACCTTCCCTCCTTAAACAAAATCTCGTCTCGAGATTTAAGAAAAACTAGGAACTAAAGAGATCTGGAAACTCAGTCCTAATGTAATCTTCTCGCTCCCAAGTAGCTTCTTCTTCGGTATGGTTGCTCCATTGGATCTTGAGAAATTTGATACTTCGGGTCCTGGTGGTCCTGAAAGCTTCTTCCAAGATACGAATGGGTACTTCACGATATGTCAGATCCTTGTTGATATCAATGGCTCGGTGATCGATGTTCTTGAACACTTCGGACTTCTCCGGAACTTCTAAGCATTTGCGAAGTAACGAGATATGGAACACATTATGGATGGCTGACATCTCCTCTGGCAGTTCCAGTCGATAAGATACTTCTCCTCGGTGATTCAGAATCTTGAAGCGTCCAATATATCTGGGGTCTAACTTTCCTTTCAGCTAAAAACGCTGCATTCCTTTCAAGGGCGAAACTTTGAGATACACAAAATCTCTGACATTGAAAGTTAGGTCTCTTCATCTCTTGTCTGCATAACTCTTCTGTCTGGATTGGGCGGACTTGAGGTGCTCAAGGACTTTGTGAACCTTCTCTTCAGCTTCTCATAGGATGTCATGTCCAAAAATCTGACTCTCTCCTACTTGCGACCAATTCAAGGGGGTACGGCACTTCCTTCCATATAGAAATTCAAATGGGGCCATTTGCAAACTAGCTTGATAATTGTTGTTGTATGAGAATTCTGCAAAAGGCAGACAATCTTCTCATTTTGATCCATACTCCAGCACACAATCTCTCAACATATCTTCTAAGATTTGGTTGACTCTTTCAGTTTGTCCATCGGTTTGCAGGTGATAAGCTGTGCTGAAATTCAACTTGGTTCCTAATCCTTCTTGGACTTTCTGCCAAAATATTTAGGTAAATTGGGTTCCTCGATCCGACACTATCGTCTTGGAGGTTCCATGCAAACTGACAATTCTAGCAATGTACAACTCTGCTAGCTTCGAACTCTGGTAGGTTGTCTTGACAGGTATGAAATGGGCTACCTTGGACAGTCTATCAACTATGACCCAGATAGAGTCATTTCCCCTACTAGAAGTAGGCAAACCGGTGATAAAGTCCATTCCGACGGAATCCCATTTCCATTCCGGAATCTGCAATGGTTGCAACAGTCCTATGGGCCTATGATGTTTCGCTTTGACTCTCTGACAGATATCACACTTGGCTATGTAGCTTCCGATTTCTCTCTTCATCTTGTGCCACCAAAATTGTTCCTTCAAGTCTTGATACATCTTCGTTCCTCCGGGGTGGATAAAATAAAGAGTATCGTGAGCTTATTGCATGATAACTTGCTTCAGCTCGGAATCTGCTGGCTCACAGATACGTCCTTTGTACCATAAAACTCCTTCATCTTCGGTGAATCCAGGTACCTTTCCTGTACCAATACAACGTTTGATTCCATCGATACTTTCCTTTCCCTTCTGGGCTTCCTTGATTTGGCTAATCAAAGTGGGTTGAAGTTCAATGCTAGCTAAAAATCCTTTGCTAACTAGCTCAGTCCTAAACTGCTCCAACTCTTCATGCAAACTTGGTTGGGCTTCTTTGATCATGGTGTTTAATCTATATGGCAATCTGCTAAGAGCATCCGCTACCACATTGGCTTTGCTAGGGTGATAGTGAATGGCAACATCATAATCCTTGATTAACTCTATACATCTCCTTTGCCTAATATTCAGCTCCTTCTGGGTGAAAATATACTTCAGACTCTTGTGATCCGAATAAATCTCACAGTGGTTACCCATAAGGTAATGACGCCATGTCTTCAAGGCTAAAACTACAACTGCTAGTTCAAGATCATGGGTAGGGTAGTTCTGCTCATGAAGCTTCAGTTGTCTTGACAAATATGCTATGACTTTGCCATCTTGCATCAACACACATCCGATACCACTCTTGGATGCATCACAATACACATCAAACGGTTTCTTGATATCCGACATAATCAAGATTGGGGCTGAAATCAATCTCTTCTTGAGTTCTTGAAAACTTGCTTCACATTTGTTGGTCCATTCAAACTTTCTATCTTTCTTCAACAATTGGGTCATGGGCCTTGCGATGCTCGAAAATCCTTCAATGAACTTGCGGTAATATCCCACTAATCTGAGAAATGCACGGACTTGAGTTTGAGTGGTTGGGGCTTCCCATTCTTCAACATCTTTGATCTTGGCGGGATCAATAGCGACTCCTCCTGTCGACACGATATGTCCAAGGAATCCTACTTCTTTCAGCCAAAACTCACACTTGCTAAACTTGGCATACAACTAGTGCTCTCTAAGGGTTTCAAGGATGGTTCTCAAGTGTTGCTCATGTTCTTCTTCTGACTATGAATAGATTAGAATATCGTCGATAAAAACAACGACAAACTTATCCAGGAAGTTCATAAAAATCTTATTCATGAGGTTCATGAAATAAGCAGGGGCAATGGTTAATCCAAAAGACATGCCCGTATACTCATACAATCCATATCTGGTGGTAAAGGCGGTCTTTGGAATATCCGTTGCACGAATTTTGAGTTGGTGATAACTAGTCCTAAGATCAATCTTAGAGAACACTCTGGCACCAGTCAACTGAACAAATAGATCCTCTATCTTGTGCAGTGGGTACTTGGTCTTGATGGTGAAATCATTCAGCTTCCGATAATCCATGCACAAACGGATACCTCCATCCTTCTTGTCCACAAACAAAACAGGCGATCTCCATGGCGATGCACTCGGTTGAATCAGACCTTTCTCCGGCATAGCATCAAGTTGCTTCTTCAGCTCCACTAATTCCGATGGGTTCATACTATAAGGTCTCTGAGCTATGGGTCCAGTTCCAGGAATTGGTTCAATAATGAACTCGATATCCCGATCTGGGGGCATACCGGGCAATTCATCTGGGAATACGTCGGGGTATTCACAGACTACTCTGACTTGGTTTATGGTTGGTTGGGCTAGACTCTTGTTGCATTTGAATTGACAGGGCAAGGTCTCAGATACATGCTCTACTGATACTCCAGAGCTACTGGTCATGGTTATGGATTTCTTGGCACAGTCGATCAATCCTTTATGTTTTGACATCCAATCCATTCCTAGTACTATTTCCAAACCTTTGGTTCCAAGTACTATTAGATTGGCATAAAAATCTATCCCATGGATTCTGATAGGTACAACCTTGCAAATTTTTCTAGCTTTGGTGGTTGAACCGGGAATTTGAACTATCATAACATGCTTCAGTTTTGTTGGTTGAATCTTAATAGTGCATGCAAATTCTTCTGTAACAAACAAGTGCGATGCTCCAGAATCAAACAACACTCTTGTAAGTACTGAGTTAATAGAAAACATACCTAGCACGACATCGGGAGCTTCCTGAGCTTCTTCAGCATTCATGTGGAACAGATGGCCGTTGCGATTGAGCGAATTCCCTAGGGCAAATCTTCTTTTAGGCTGAACACGGCGTTGCTGCTGAGCTGGGGCATTCACATTGGTGGTGGCTGCAAGCTTCTTGGGGCACTCGTTGGAGTAGTGACCCTTGACTCCACACTCAAAGCAAGTAATCTGGGACTTGTCTTTGGCTGCAACAGGCACGGCATTACTTCCAGTCCTTGGGGAAGTATTGTTGTTGTTATTGTTGGACTTGGGCGGTGCACGGATGAAATTGTTGTAGTCGCCGGGGTTATTGTTGTGGTTTCCTCTAGACTTCAAGTTTCCTCCGCTGCGATTGGGGTAGCTTGGACGGGACATCGGGGGTCTGTTGTTTCTTGGGGCGTATCATGTAGACCGGTTGGGGCGATACTTCTGGGTATTGTGGGACCCAGTCTGGTGCATCATCCTGCGCTTGTGGTTGTCATTGGCTTGGTTTATCTTCCCTTCCATCTGAATGGCAGAGTCGACTAGTTCTTCTAGATCGTCAAAACGGATATTGACTAACACAGTCTGCATCTCATCATGCAATCCATTCAGGAATCTTTTCTTCTTCTTGGCTTCAGTGTTGATCTCATCAGGAGCATACCTAGCGAGGGATAGAAATTTGCCGCGGTACTCAACTACTGTCATACTTCCTTGCTTCAGTTCCCTAAATTCATCTCTCATTCTAGTGACCAAACCTTGTGGCACATGGGTGCGGCTGAACTTGATCTTGAATGCTTCCCAAGTCATGACTTGACCGTTGTTCATGGTACGGGTGCTATTCCACCAGGCTCTTGCATCTCCTGCCAGATAATGGGTGGCAAACAGTACCTTCTCATTAGCGTCAACTCTTGTGGCTTCCAAATTATTCTCCATGGTTTGGATCCAGTCATCAGCATCTAAGGGATCCTCAGATTTGTTAAAGATAGGGGGATTGGTATTCTGAAAGTTCTTAAGCTTGGATCCATGATGATCCTGATTTCCATGGCCTTGATTATTATGGGTCATCTGGGCGATCTATTGCAGAGTGTCTAGATTGGCTTGGCGTTCGACTCTACTAGCTTCACGGTCAGAAACTAGCATCTGCAGAATCTGCAGCATCGGGTCCTGCGATGAGCTGCTTCCTCCAGGGTTTCCACGAGTCATCTGAAGATTGAGATAGATAATGAGATAAGAGGGAAATTTCTAAGGTTCCTGGTTTTATTTTCAAAAGCTTTAAACTTTGAGTTTGACTCAGGTTTCGCAAACTAACTCCTTCTCATTCATTCACTCATTCAAGCACACAATACAACACACACCACAACACAATTGAAAACAAATGGTTTTAAGAACCGTTCTATGAACTAAGATACAGTGGGACCGATACAACCCATTCCTACGATAGTGATCAAGTGCATCTACTCATCATCAATGAAGTCAGAATCATCATCATCGGTGTAGAAATCCATGACATCATCCTCCAGGTAGTCGTTTTCATCACTGAGGTACGAGTGAAGATCTCCCTGGATGTCTTCACCTTCTTCCTCTTCCTTTGCTTCAAGCTGGACTTCTTGCTCCTGGATGGTCTTCTCGAGGTCGGCCACCTTCTTGCAAAGACGAATGATGGTGCAATCCTTCTTCTCGCGTTGATGACAAAGTGATTGGCGATCCTTGACGAGCATGGCGAGAGTCTAGTCCTTCTTAGCGGCGATGGCAAGGTTGTGGTTGGCGTAGGCTCGAGCATTGTCCAATTGCCTATCATACAGCAGGAAATCAAGATTCTCCACTTGGCGCTTCATTTTCGGGTGACTTGGCATCTCCAATGGCATTCCCATAGAATCACGCCTTGCGAAGTGCGCAAAGTGAGTTCCCTGGATCAAGTTGATGTTTTGCCCACACATACGGGCAAGAGCTTCATGCATAGCCCTGACTAATCCATCTATCCAGTTGCTCTCTCGCACAGTATATTGAATCTTCTTAGAAAGGGGTGCTTCCTGATACATTGCAAATGTATCTATAATTTTTGATGTTCCATGCTTGGTTTTATCTACTTTCTTGAGTTTTGTCCACACTTTGGAGTACTTTTCATATGATTTCTTGGACTAACCTATTAACAAGAGCCACAGTGTCAGCTACCTTTTTTCTGCTGTTTTTGGTTCTAGGAAAGTCAGAAAATGAATATTCTCGGAATTGGACGGGACAAAAGCCAAAGTGCCTATTTTTCCGGAAGACATTTGATGCCAAAATATGAGACGGAGAAGGGCTGGGGGCAGGCCACACCACCTGGCCACGCGGCTAGGCCTAGCCCACGCCAAGGGGTGGCCTGGCCGACCCCAACACCCCCTCGGCCTCTCCTTCCGCCTATAAGAGGCCTCCGATAACAAAACCCTAAGTACCCGATCAAAACTCCACGAAAGAGTCTATAGCCGATGTCGTCTCCATCCCTAGATCGAGAGGGATCTGAAGCTCTTCCCAGCACCCTGCCGGAGAGGGGAATTCACCCTGGAGGCCTTCTTCATCATCATGCAAGCCTCCGGTGTGATGCGTGAGTAGTTCATCTCTGGACTACGGGTCCATGTAGTAGCTAGATGGCTGGTTCTCCTCCTTTGTGCTTTCATGTTTAGATCTTGTGAGCTCCGTTCATGATCAAGATCATCTATTTGTAATTCTGCATGTTGTGTTTGTGCGGATCCGATGGATATTGAGATGCTATTTCAGATTGATTATTGATTCTATCATGTCTTTGTTATTTGTGATCTTGCATGCTTTCTGTTGTTAGTAGCTATGTTGGCCAAGTAGATGCTAGCAACTCCAAGAGTTAGTATTTATGCTCAATAGTGGGTTCATGCCTCTGGTAATCTGGGGAAGTGACAGAAATCTCTAAGGTACTAGATGTGTTGTTGCTACTAGGGAGAAAACAACAATCCTTTGTTCATAGAACAATCGTATTGTTTACTTTACATGCAATTCATAAAGCAATAATCTATTGCTTGCAACTTAATACTGGAGGGGGTTCAGATGATAACCTGAAGGTGGATTATTAGTCATAGATGCAGTTGGATGGCGGTCTATGTATAATGTTGTAATGCCCAATCAAATCTCAAAGGAGTCAATATGATTAGTATATGCTTGTATGCTTTCTCGATGTTTGTCAATTGCCCCGTTGTAATTTGTTCACCCAGCATGTTATCTATCTTAAGGCGAGCCACCTCTAGTGAACTATGGACCCCGGTCCTTTCTTTTACAATCAATCTACAAACTGTTTACTGCTTTGTGTTTACTTTCTACAAACTATTACTTCCTTCCATTCGATACGTTTAATCCTTTCTTTTCAGCAAAACCGGTGAGATTGACAACCTCATCGCAAGTTGGGGATGAGTTACGTGGTTGTGTGCAGGTCTCCATGTTGCTTGGCACCGATAGTGCGCCTCGCCAACGTCATTAGCTACACCTTTGGGGTGTTTCCTTGCTCCTACTGGATTGATAACCTTGGTTTCGTACTGAGGGAAAACTTGCTGCTGTGCTCATCATACCTTCCTCTTGGGGTTCCCCAACAAGCTCGATATATTTTGGGCTATCATCAAGCTTTTTCTGGCGTCTTTGCCGGGGAGTCAAGGACATCTTCACAAGGGGAGTCCCTCATAACCAATCTCTTTACTTTGTTGTTTTTGATTTGCTTAGTTTACTTTTGCTTTGTTTGCTTGTTTCTTTCAAAAACACAAAAAAAAATAGTTTTACTAGTTTGCTTTCTTATTTGCAAACACAACAAAAATGACTACTCTTGAAAACACTAAGTTGTGTGACTTCACTAGCACCAACAACAATGATTTTATGAGCACACCTATTGCTCCACCTATTCCTGAAGCTACTTTCTTTGGGATTAAACCTGCTTTACTCAATCTTGTTATGAGAGAACAATTTTCTGGTATTGGTAATGAAGATGTGGCAGCCCATCTAAATAACTTTGTTGAACTTTGTGAGATGCATAAGCAAAGGGATATAGATGGAGATATTATTAAGCTTAAATTGTTTCCTTTCTCTTTGAGAGGAAAAGCTAAAGAATGGTTGAATTCCTTAACTAGGAATAGTATTGATTCTTGGACTAAATGCAAAGATGCTTTCATTGGAAAATATTATACTCCTGCTAAGATTATATCTATGAGAAGTGAAATAATGAAGTTTAAACAATCTGATAATGCACATGTTGCTCAAGCTTGGGAAAGAATGAAATCTTTGGTTAAGAATTGTCCCACTCATGGACTGACTGCTTGGATGATTATCCAAACTTTTTATGCAGGATTGAACTATTCTTCAAGGAACCTATTGGATTCTGCTGCTGGAGGTACCTTTATGACCATTACTTTGGGTGCTACAACAAAGCTTCTGGATAATATAATGGTTAACTATTCTGAATGGCATACTGAGAGAGCTCCACAAGGTAAGAAGGTAAATTATGTTGAAGAAACCTCCTCCTTGAGTGATAAGATTGATGTTATTATGTCTATGCTTGTTAATGGGAAAGCCCATATTGATCCAAATATTGTTCTTTTAGCTTCTTTGGTTGCTCAAGAAGAGCAAGTTGATGTAAACTTCATAAGAAATAACAATTTTGGCAATAATGCTTATAGGAATAATTTTGGTAACAACAATTATAAGCCATATCCTCCCAACTATGGTAATGCTTATGGAAATTCTTACAACAATAATAGTAGTGCTCCCTCTGAACTTGAGGTTATGCTTAAAGACTTTATTAGTAAACAAACTGCTTTCAATAAAACTATTGAAGAAAAACTCTCTAATGCTGAAAGAAATATAGCATCTTTGGCTGAAGCTCAATCTTCTTTGAATAAAATGGTTGCTAAACCTGAAACTAATGATAATCCCTTTGCAGCTACTAATTCCATACAAGTAAGAATTGATGAAAATGTTAGACTATTATCTGAATTACATGCTAAGTGTAACATCCCAAAAAAATCATATTTCAAAACTCATTCATATCATCATTGCATCCTTCATCCATTTAGGGTTTTTCTCAAAATCATTTAGAGACAGAAGATTGAGCTATGATTTCATGTGTGCAAATTCAACTCAATTGGCCATCACCCTTTGAGATTGGATTGTTTAGGAACTTGTTTGCTTGCCTCCATTGTTGGAAAGATTAGGTGTAGCATTTTAACCCAAGTTTCCAATTTAGAAATATTTTCTAAACCCTATTTCAAACATTTACAAACTAGAGACAAAGTCTCTGTTTGTTTCAAAACCCAAGCTTGACCAGGCCCTTACAAGGTAACCACATGGTGAATTGACTGTTTTTGAAACCACAGTACCCTGCAAAAATCTCCAGAGTTGTTTGAATTCAAATAGGATTTGAATTCATATTTAAATCATTCCTGAAAACCAAAATGGAAAAAGAAAAGACTTAAACAAAGGAAAAAGGCCGGCGCTGTGTTTACGCCCAGCATAATCGAGCCCAAAGAAGCCCACCCGGAACCTTTCTTTACTTCTCTCACGCTACGAAGACGCTGATCAGCCGATGACAGACCCCACTTCCACCTCGCGCACTTCGCTGACGAGCGGGCCTTCTCCACGTCAGCGTCGTCTCCACCCGCACGACCAGTTCATCCCCAAATCAACGCGGCCGTTTTCTGTGTTTAATTCACGGCGTCAATTCGAATCAATGCCCGATTGATTCTCGCTCGTGACCAGGCTACATAAACCCCCTCTGCCCCCTCTCCCTTCTCCCTCAAACCCCGAACCCAGAGCGCCACCGGGCTGCATGCATTGCTCTCTGTAGCCCCGCCGTGTCCGACGACTGCGCCGGCAAATTCCGGTGAGCCTCGTGTCCCCCTCTGTCTCGCATTTACGCTATCATGTTCAGTGAATCTCTGTGCACCTTCTAACACCCTCCATTTACCTTCGCATGACCCGTAGCTTCGGCAACGTCGACGACTGGCCGCCACCGTCTTCTGCACGAACTCCGGCGAGCTCTAGTGGTAAGTCCAGACCGCCCCGAACCTTGTCGTTCACGCTCGCATGTTCTCCGTGATCCTCTGCATCTAACCACACCTCCCGTTTACATCCTAGTGATCTACAACGTCGCCTCCGACCTCGAACAGAACCACCGTTGCCAGATCCAACTCCGGCGAGAAATCTACCGCAACTCTGTGCGCCCCTTGACAAACCAAAGCCACCTTGAGCTTCAGCAGCCTCTTGCGAACCTGGTATGACCCTTCTCCCTCTCGCGGACGACCTGGAACGCAAGCGCCACCGTAGACCGAGCGCTCCGCCGCTCGCTGACACCGCGCGCCGCCAGGACATGGTCGTTTGATCAAGCACCGTTAGATCCAGATCCGAGCGCTAGGATAGATTCACTTAACCCCGAAGCGGTACGCGATCTGGAGCGTACGATCTGTTTAGATCCTGCGGCTGCAGAGCGCGATCCAACCGAAGCGGTACGCGCCAATCACAGCGCGACGCTGCGGGCTAGGGTTAGATCTAAAAACAGGTTTAAAACCAGAAATTTGATCCAAATTCAAATGCTTATAACTTTTGATTGCCACGTTAGAATTTTGCAAACTTTATACCGTTGGATTCAGTAAAACAAGACCTTTCTACCTATCCAATGTGTTTAGCAAATAGTAACCAATAGAATGACTTTATTTGTAGAAACTTGTTTAAGGCTATTTTGAGTATAGATTTAGTTTAGTATTTGGTTTTAGGGTTAAGTAAGTTTAGTTGGCAAACTTGTGACTTGTTAAGTTTCTGTAATCATGCACTTGCTTGGTAGAGTTTTCAAAATCACCACTTAGTAAATTCATGCATGCATGCATTCATATTATTTTTGTTTGTATTTATTTGTGTGTAATTGTGTGCTACGACTTTGTGTGTAGATTTTGCTAGCGATTGTGATTGTGAAGAGTGCTACTCTCCTCATTACCAAGGCAAGTGATATCTTCATGAATATTCCATTCCTATATTTTATACTGCATTAGATATATTTTGCTAAGACTTGCATGCTACTTTTGTCAAATGATGGTGGGAAATCCTATGTAGATTAGAATGGTAGAGTTGCTAGGAAAATTCCCTAAGGATAAGTTGCCATACCATGCTTAGCCTAGCTACTAGAAAACAAGGGTGGTTTATATATTCACACTATGGAAAAATATTCTAAGTCTGAGGACTTGTGTTTTATTTAACAAAACAACTAAGTTAATGAATCTCCTGGGTGGAATGGGACTTGCTTGGTGGTTTTTGGTTGAGTGGTTCACAAGGCCCATGTTTATGGTTTACCTTAGTGTATCTCACTTGTGGATGGCCACCCAGGAAACAAAGAGATTTGAGATGTCAAATGTTGAGAAGCTTCAAGTGCAACCACTTGGCAATATGGGCTCTGCCATGATCTTAGGTTGCTAGAACTTAGTATCTTGGACAGTTGGTGGTAGAGGGAATGATAGGTTGGAACGCGTCCATTTGACTAAGGAAAGGCTTCTGAAGGATCTTGTCTTGGGAAACCAAGTCTTGTGGGGAAAGTGCACCACCTCTGCAGAGTGTAAAACCTAAGTACTTAGCCATGTCCCTGGTAAAGGACAATTTGAGCATCAAGACATGGAAACTTCAAGAATCTCATCACTCCAATTTCTGAATAAAACTTGTGGGTGAACAAGGGTTAAAGGATCTTCAGTCTTTGATTGGTAGATGCCTCGAGAAGGATCTTCAGTCTTTGATTGGTAGATGCCTTGGGAAGGTTTTTGTCAAGCAAAAACTTAGTGTTTTCAAATGTTAAGGAAAAATCTATTTTGAGCAAAGCCAGCCTAAGCTCCACCTAGCCAAATGCATATAGTATTATAGTCCACTTAATATATACTAAGGTATCACTTGCCAATACTATTCCAAAGTATTGACCCTCTGTGGCTGTAACTTGTAATGTTGCAGGTTACTCCGATGATGAATAGGAGTCATGAGTCTACACTCAACATGCTTGCCTGTGGCACATGAAGATGAAGACTTATGTTTATTTACTTATTCCATAAACTCTTGTATTAGGCCTTTGGCCCTGAGTTGTAAAAGACTATGTTTTATCTCTGGAATGACTGTAATAAACAACCTTTGTATCTGTGTACTTCATCTTAAACTGTGGATGCTAGCATTGATCCAGGGACTAGCATTCCAATCACAGGGATCTTTTCCTTTAATAAGGTGGGATCTTACAGATGGTATCAGAGCACTGTGTTGCCTGTAGGATTATGACCCTAGGATTGGAAACCACTAAGGAAAAAAAATTCAACTACTTCTACACTTGTCTATTCTTCTCGTAAACTTTTCTAATCTTCTCATTCTCATCTCTATTTGTAGATGAACTCCATCAACGGCTGCGGAAGAAAGGGCCACTCATGACCATGACCTTGGAGTGTGAGACTGAGTTTCCCAAGATTCTCAAAGACCACATGGAGACAATGGAAGTACATGGTGCAGCTGTGTACAAGGGCTTTCCAGTGATGGAGGAAGGAGTGGAGTATTGGTGGGTACAGCTTCACTTGTACAAAAACAAGGAAGACAACCACAAAGAAAAAGGCTTCTACATGTACACCAACACTTTTATGCACACCACATTCTTTGAGTCAGCAAAAGAAGCAGCTTGGAAGACTATCAAAGAACTAGGTGCTAAAGTCAAATGCAGGATGCTCAACCTCCAAAAAGACTTAGAGAAGGAGAAGGAACATTCCCAAGAGTTGGAAGTCACCAACCAAACCTTAAGGGGAGAAATTATAGACCTAGTGATAGAAGCATGTGAACAAGATAGGCTGATTGCCTCTAGGAACATTGTGTTAGCCACCAGATCCAGTGAGATAGGTTTGTAAGCGCACTTCGTTAGTTGGACCACCACCTATCACCCTATTTTCCAAATGATACCTTAAATAAGTTTGAACCTTGGTTGATGTAATGGTTTCATGTATGCATGACTTGTGTGATTTTTGTGTTCCATGGATATGTATGAATGTTGTATTGTTTATTTTAATTGTGTTGTTCTAACTTTTTCAATCTTATAAATAGATGCCTATTGCCATCAGCACCGTTGAGGAGTTCCAGGTTACCCGTTTTGGTCCTCGTATCGTAGAGCTTACTACCTTGCTCGATCTCCCTCTTCCCACCATTACGGTGCACCCACTCACCAAGTTTGAGAGGAAGGACCTCTGGGGCTTCAAGGTGAACCAGCCAGGACGCCAGACAGAGCCTACTACAGAGGCCATCGTCTTCAAGCTTATGCACGATGACAGGGAGAGAGGCATGGAGGTTGTCATGCAGGACCTGATAGGACGACTGTTAGGCCGTCACTCTCGACAGGTTAGAGGTACTCACTTCCACGCCTTCGGAAGGCGTGATGATGACGGAGAGTCCATCGACTTTGAGGACGACTCGAGGGTCACAGCAGAGCCGATACGCCTGTACCTCCAGGACTTAGAGACTCTTATTAGGCACGTGGATACTGACAGGACCAATGTCATGCTTAGCAATGACGAGCTCCAGGTGCAGCTCCGCGAGAAGGACAAGCTCTTCGTGCAGCAGGACGAGATAGTCAAGGAGATGGAGGCGAAGTTCGAGACCCAAGACCATAAGTTCAAGAGTCAAGAGAAGCGTGTCCAGGATAGGAACAAGAGGATTCGGGACATGACCGAGGAACTGCAGTCCAAGGACTTCGAGTTAGAGCAGCAGCAGACAGTGATTGAGAGACTTCGTTCCCAGAATAGGGCTCTCAAGACCAAGATCGACTCCTTGACCACTACTATCGAGGAGAACAAGACCGCAATGGAGAACGCAGGTCTTACCTTTGTCGAGGAGGAGATTGATGCTGACAAGTAGACTTGACTACTCAGTTATCTTTATTTTACCGTACTTGTTATTTGTGAACTTATTATTGGACCATCCGTCATGTGGATGGCTTGCCACTTGTGTGTTTTTACTTGAGACTTTTGTTATCTTGTCGTTGAGCTTTTATCCTTGTGTTTCTTGCTATGTGTTTGCTTGTGCGATGTATTGTGCATAAATCATGTAAGGGTATCTCATTCTTATCTCTATATGAATAAACCACAGATGCCTCCCCGTCGCGCAAACCCCAACCCCAACATTACCCCAGAAATGCAACAGATGATGAATGCGCAGACACAGCTTATGCAAATGATGACGACATTCATCCAAAACCAGAACAACAACAACCCCAATAACAACAACAACAACCCCAACAACAACAACAACAACAACAACCCTCTGGGTTTTGATATGCTCACCAGATTTCTGCGTTTGAGGCCAGCTAAGTTCTCAGGAACGACTGATCCCATGGTGGCCAATGATTGGCTACGTTCTGTGAACAAAGATTTAGTGACCGTGGGCTGCACGGATGCTGAAAAAGTCAGGTTCGCGGCACATCTGTTGGAAGGACCAGCCGCATGGTGGGACAACTTCCGATCACCACTCCTATCGATGAGGTGACTTGGGCTATCTTTGAAGATGGCTTCGACTACTCATATCTCACCAGGATGATGAGCCTGAAAAAAGGAGTTTCACAACTCGAAATAGCCACCACAAATGCGGGTCTGAATATATTGAAGAGTTCAACAATCTGGCGCGCTATGCACCGGATGAGGTTGACACAGATGCCAAAAGAAAGGAAAAGTTTCTGGAAGGCTTGAATGATGAGTTAAATCTGCAGCTGTCCGTGGCATATGTTCCAACTTATCAGTCACTGTGTGACAAGGCTGTTATTGTGGAGAATAAAATGAAGCAAGTCGAGAGTAGAAAGAGGAAACACTCCGACAAGCACATCTCGGGATCGTCTCATAAACGATCTCACTATGATGATAGTGTCAGCTCAGGATCCCACAAGCATGGGAAATTTAACAAGCACCACAACCACAACCGTCATGACAACAAACATCATCGCAGTCATGACAATGATAAGTACAAGAATCACAAGAGTGGACATAAGAGCCACCATGGTGGAAGTGGAAGTGGAAGTCAGCCTAAAAGGGACATCAGTCAGGTTGAATGCTTCAAATGCAAGAAGCTGGGGCATTATGCTAATGAGTGCCCTAAAAAGAAGGTTGAAGGACCTAACAAGCCCAATCCTTTCCAGAAAGGACAGGTTAACCACATCAATGTGGAAGATGTCTATGAAGAGCCTGATGCCGTTGCTGGTAAGTTCAGACTCAATTCCATCTCAGCATTTGTACTCTTTGACACTGGTGCATCTCATTCATTCATATCAAAAGCATTTGTCGAAAGAAATGAACTACCGGTAAAAACCATTGGGTGTCCTATAAGAGTAAGTTCTCCTGGTAGAGAAATGATAGTAAATTCAGGATGTCATGATCTAGTCATAGAGATCGGAAAACATAAGTTTCCAGTAAACCTAATAATCCTGAATTCCCAAGGATTAGATGTGATTTTGGGAATGGATTGGATGGCTAAGTATGAGGGAGTACTAGATTGTGCCAATCGTACAGTTTCACTCACAACCCCTGAAGGTAAGAGGATAAAATTCAAGTCCAATTTTAAATCTAAAGGAAGTAAGCTGAATTCTCTTAAGGGGGTTAGCATGGACAAGCCAATTGTGTGTGAATATCCGGATGTGTTTCCTAAGAGTTACCAGAATGCCACCAGATAGAGATGTAGAGTTTATAATAGATTTGGTACCAGGTTCTGGACCAAGAGCAAAGAGGCCTTATAAAATGTCAGTTGACGAACTTAAGGAACTCAAGAAACAACTTGGAGAACAATTGCAGAAAGGATTCATCCAGCCAAGTTCTTCATCTTGGGGAGCCCCAGTTTTGTTCGTGGAAAAGAGAGATCGAACTCAAAGATTATGCATAGATTACCGTTCTCTCAACGAGGTAACCATCAAAAACAAATATCCTTTACCAAGAATCAACGACTTGTTTGATCAGCTAGAAGGAGCATGTGTGTTCTCGAAGATTGATCTTCGGTCAGGCTATTTTCAACTCAAGATAAGAGAGCAAGACATACCTAAAACAGCATTCACCACCAGGTATGGATTGTATGAGTACACTGTGATGCCTTTTGGTTTAACCAACGCTCCAGCATACTTCATGAATATGATGAACAAGGTGTTCATGGAATTTCTCGACAAGTTCGTTGTCGTTTTCATCGATGATATCTTAGTCTACTCCAAGATCAAGGAAGAGCATGAAAGACATCTCCGCTTGATACTTGAGAAACTGAGGGAACATAAGCTTTATGCCAAATTCAGCAAGTGTGAGTTTTGGTTAGAGGAAGTTGGATTTCTTGGTCATGTTATGACAAAGGATGGTGTAGCAGTTGATCCTGCTAAAGTTTCAGCTGTGACAGAATGGGAATCTCCTAAGAACGTAAAAGAAGTTCGTAGTTTTCTTGGTTTAGCAGGTTACTACAGAAGATTCATTGAAAATTTTTCAAAGGTGGCTAAACCAATGACAGAATTGTTGAAGAAAGATAAGAAATTTGCTTGGTCTGAAGGTTGTGAACTCAGCTTTCAAGAATTAAAGAAGAGGCTTGTGTCAGCACCAGTTCTGTGCCTACCAGACTTGGAAAAGGATTTCCAAGTGTATTGTGATGCTTCTCATCAAGGATTAGGTGCCGTACTTATGCAAGGCGGAAAAGTTGTGGCTTATGCCTCGAGACAACTCAAAACTCATGAAGTAAATTATCCTACCCATGATTTAGAGTTAGCCGCTGTTGTCCATGCACTCAAAACATGGAGACATTACCTTTTGGGAAAACGTTGTGAAGTATTCACCGATCATAAGAGTCTGAAGTATATCTTCACCCAGAAGGAAATCAATATGAGACAAAGGAGATGGCTAGAACTTATCAAGGATTACGACTTGAGTTTGCAATACCATCCTGGTAAAGCAAATGTAGTAGCAGATGCTCTAAGTCGTAAGGCGTTTGTAAATGGCCTTACCAAAGGTGAATTGCTAGATGACTTGTGTAAGCAATTCAAGGAACTCAGGTTGGAGATTGTGCCAGAAGGACATCTTATGTCTTTGGATGTTCAACCCACTCTATTGGATAAGATTAAAGAAGCCCAAAAGACGGATAAAGAAATCGAAGAGATTAAGGAAAGGATTAGCCAAGGGAAGGCTAAAAGTTTCCATATGGACGAACAAGGTACTTTATGGCACGGGATACGTATTTGTGTTCCACAAGATCCGAAATGCGAAACTGATTTTACAAGAAGCCCATAACTCTCCATATTCTATTCACCAGGAAACACCAAAATGTACATGGATATGAAAGAAAGATTTTGGTGGAACAATCTCAAAAGGGACATCGCCGAACACATTGCTTTGTGTGATGTGTGTAGTAGAGTGAAAGCGGAGCATCAGAAACCAGCATGTTTGCTTCAACCAATGCCTATTCCTGAATGGAAGTGGGAAAATATTGGTATGGATTTCATTACCGGATTACCAAGGACCAGGTCAGGGTATGATTCCATATGGGTAGTAGTGGATCGCCTAACTAAAGTGGCTCATTTTATACCAGAAGACAACTTATACCAGTGCCAAGTTAGCCAAAATCTACATGAGCAGAATTGTATGCCTTCATGGTGTACCTAAGAGTATTGTGTCTGATAGAGGAACTCAGTTCACTTCTCACTTTTGGAGACAGCTTCATGAATCTTTAGGAACAAGATTGGAATTCAGCACTGCTTTTCATCCTGAAACTGATGGACAAACAGAAACGACTAATCAAATTCTTGAAGACATGTTGAGGGCATGTGCCCTAGACTATGGAGCAAGTTGGGATGAAAGTCTGCCTTACGCAGAGTTCTCTTACAACAACAGTCACCAATCTAGTATTGGGATGGCACCATTTGAGTTTCTCTACGGAAGAAAGTGTACCACCCCATTGCTATGGAATGGTGTGGGAGAAAGAAGTTTGTTTGGACCAGATCTTATCAAAGACGCCGAAGAAAAAGTCAAATTGGTTAGGGACAGGTTGAAAATAGCACAGTCTCGACAGAAAAGCTACGCAGATGCTAAGCATAGAGAAGTCACTTACGAAGTTGGGGATAGAGCTTATCTTAGAGTATCACCACTTCGTGGAGTGAAAAGATTTGGAGTCAAAGGAAAGTTAGCACCAAGATATGTTGGACCATTCAACATTCTAAGTCGCAAGGGAGAAGCTGCATATGAAATCGAACTGCCAGCATCTTTATTAGCAGTCCATAATGTTTTTCATGTGAGTCAGCTTAAGAAATGTCACCCGGAGATGGAAGGATCTTCTTTGAAGGATACCATATCCTTGGAAGAAGTTCAACTAGGAAGTGATCTCACCTATGAAGAAAATCCTGTCAAGATTCTTGAGACCGCAAAAATAGTCACAAGGACAAAGACTATCAAGTTTTGCAAAGTACAATGGAATCATCATTCCGAAGAGGAAGCAACATGGGAAAGAGAAGATGATCTTCGGAAAGACCACCCTCACCTATTTGCTAGCCAATCCGAATCTCGAGGGCGAGATTCATCTTAAGGGGGTTAGATTTGTAACATCCCAAAAAAAATCATATTTCAAAACTCATTCATATCATCATTGCATCCTTCATCCATTTAGGGTTTTTCTCAAAATCATTTAGAGACAGAAGATTGAGCTATGATTTCATGTGTGCAAATTCAACTCAATTGGCCATCACCCTTTGAGATTGGATTGTTTAGGAACTTGTTTGCTTGCCTCCATTGTTGGAAAGATTAGGTGTAGCATTTTAACCCAAGTTTCCAATTTAGAAATATTTTCTAAACCCTATTTCAAACATTTACAAACTAGAGACAAAGTCTATGTTTGTTTCAAAACCCAAGCTTGACCAGGCCCTTACAAGGTAACCACATGGTGAATTGAATGTTTTTGAAACCACAGTACCCTCCAAAAATCCCCAGAGTTGTTTGAATTCAAATAGGATTTGAATTCATATTTAAATCATTCCTGAAAACCAAAATGGAAAAAGAAAAGACTTAAACAAACGAAAAAGGCCGAGCGCCAGGTTTACGCCCAGCATGAATCGAGCCCAAAGAAGCCCACCCGGAACCTTTCTTTACTTCTCACGCTTGCGCGCGTCAATCGACAGACAGACCCCACTTCCACCTCGCGCACTTCGCTGACAAGCGGGCCTTCTCAACGTCAACGTCGTCTCCACCCGCACGACCAGTTCATCCCCAAATCAACGCGGCCGTTTTCTGTGTTTAATTCACGGCGTCAATTCGAATCAATGCCCAAGTGATTCTCGCTCATGACCAGGCTACATAAACCCCCTCTGCCCCCTCTCCCTTCTCCCTCAAACCCCGAACCCAGAGCGCCGCCGTCTCCGACGACTGCGCCGGCAAATTCCGGTGAGCCTCGTGTCCCCCTCTGTCTCGCATTTACGCTATCATGTTCAGTGAATCTCTGTGCACCTTCTAACACCCTCTGTTTACCTTCGCATGACCCGTAGCTTCGGCAACGTCGACGACTGGCCGCCACCGTCTTCTGCACGAACTCCGGCGAGCTCTAGTGGTAAGTCCAGACCGCCCCGAACCTTGTCGTTCACGCTCGCATGTTCTCCGTGATCCTCTGCATCTAACCACACCTCCCGTTTACATCCTAGTGATCTACAACGCCTCCCGACTCGAGCAGAACCACCGCGGATCCAACTCCGCGAAATCTACCGCAACTCAGGCGCCTTGACAAACCAAAGCCACCTTGAGCTTCAGTAGCCTCTTGCGAACCTGGTATGACCCTTCTCCCTCTCGCGGACGACCTGGAACGCAAGCGCCGCCGTAGACCGAGCGCTCCGCCGCTCGCTGACACCACGCGCCGCCAGGACATGGTCGTTTGATCAAGCACCGTTAGATCCAGATCCGAGCGCTAGGATAGATTCACTTAACCCCGAAGCGGTACGCGATCTGGAGCGTACGATCTGTTTAGATCCTGCGGCTGCAGAGCGCGATCCAACCGAAGCGGTACGCGCCAATCACAAATGACGCGTGGCTAGGGTTAGATCTAAAAACAGGTTTAAAACCAGAAATTTGATCCAAATTCAAATGCTTATAACTTTTGATTGCCACATTAGAATTTTGCAAACTTTATACCGTTGGATTCAGTAAAACAAGACCTTTCTGCCTATCCAATGTGTTTAGCAAATAGTAACCAATAGAATGACTTTATTTGTAGAAACTTGTTTAAGGCTATTTTGAGTATAGATTTAGTTTAGTATTTGGTTTTAGGGTTAAGTAAGTTTAGTTGGCAAACTTGTGACTTGTTAAGTTTCTATAATCATGCACTTGCTTGGTAGAGTTTTCAAAATCACCACTTAGTAAATTCATGCATGCATGCATTCATATTATTTTTGTTTGTATTTATTTGTGTGTAATTGTGTGCTACAACTTTGTGTGTAGATTTTGCTAGCGATTGTGATTGTGAAGAGTGCTACTCTCCTCATTACCAAGGCAAGTGATATCTTCATGAATATTCCATTCCTATATTTTATACTGCATTAGATATATTTTGCTAAGACTTGCATGCTACTTTTGTCAAATGATGGTGGGAAATCCTATGTAGATTAGAATGGTAGAGTTGCTAGGAAAATTCCCTAAGGATAAGTTGCCATACCATGCTTAGCCTAGCTACTAGAAAACAAGGGTGGTTTATATATTCACACTATGGAAAAATATTCTAAGTCTAAGGACTTGTGTTTTATTTAACAAAACAACTAAGTTAATGAATCTCCTGGGTGGAATGGGACTTGCTTGGTGGTTTTTGGTTGAGTGGTTCACAAGGCCCATGTTTATGGTTTACCTTAGTGTATCTCACTTGTGGATGGCCACCTAGGAAACAAAGAGATTTGAGATGTCAAATGTTGAGAAGCTTCAAGTGCAACCACTTGGCAATATGGGCTCTGCCATGATCTTAGGTTGCTAGAACTTAGTCTCTTGGATAGTTGGTGGTAGAGGGAATGATAGGTTGGAACGCGTCCATTTGACTAAGGAAAGGCTTCTGAAGGATCTTGTCTTGGGAAACCAAGTCTTGTGGGGAAAGTGCACCACCTCTGTAGAGTGTAAAACCTAAGTACTTAGCCATGTCCCTGGTAAAGGACAATTTGAGCATCAAGACATGGAAACTTCAAGAATCTCATCACTCCAATTTCTGAATAAAACTTGTGGGTGAACAAGGGTTAAAGGATCTTCAGTCTTTGATTGGTAGATGCCTCGAGAAGGATCTTCAGTCTTTGATTGGTAGATGCCTTGGGAAGGTTTTTGTCAAGCAAAAACTTAGTGTTTTCAAATGTTAAGGAAAAATCTATTTTGAGCAAAGCCATCCTAAGCTCCACCTAGCCAAATGCATATAGTATTATAGTCCACTTAATATATACTAAGGTATCACTTGACAATACTATTCCAAAGTATTGACCCTCTGTGGCTGTAACTTGTAATGTTGCAGGTTACTCCGATGATGAATAGGAGTCATGAGTCTACACTCAACATGCTTGCCTGTGGCACATGAAGATGAAGACTTATGTTTATTTACTTATTCCATAAACTCTTGTATTAGGCCTTTGGCCCTGAGTTGTAAAAGACTATGTTTTATCTCTGGAATGACTGTAATAAACGACCTTTGTATCTGTGTACTTCATCTTAAACTGTGGATGCTAGCATTGATCCAGGGACTAGCATTGCAATCACAGGGATCTTTTCCTTTAATAAGGAGGGATCTTACACTAAGTGGGAAAGAGAAGATGAAATTGCTAGAAACATTAGTGTTTCTACTATTACCACCACTAGTGTTAAGGCTAGTAATAGTTGTACTACTTTAGATGATAAATTTGATTTTGATCTTGATGGTTGCAATATCTCTGAAGTTATTAAGTTCCTACAAAAGCTTGCTAAAAGTCCTAATACTAGTGCTATGAACATGGCCTTTACAAAACACATTACTGATGCTCTCATAAAGATTAAAGAAGAAAAGATTAAACATAAAGCTTCTATTCCTAAAAAACAAGAAGATGGTTGGGAACCCATCATTAATATTAAAGTGAATGATTTTGATTTCAAAGCTTTATGTGATCTTGATAGTAGTGTTTCTATTATGCCTAGAAGGATTTATGATATGTTTGATTTGCCTCCACTTGAAGATTGTTATTTGAATGTCCCACTTGATGATAATGCTAAAAAGAAACTCATGGGGAGTATTAATGATGTTCTTATTATGGTTAACAATGCCTATGTCCCCATTGATTTCTATGTTTTGGATGTTCAATACAATGCTTCTTGTCCTATTACTTTGGGAAGACCTTTTCTTAGAACTCTCGGTGCCATTATTGATATGAAAGAAGGCACCATTAAATATCAACTCCCACTCAAGAAAGGTATAGAAAACTTACCTAAGAAGAGAGAGAAGATTTCTTTTGCCTCTCATATGAAAACAAAATTTGATCTTAATGCTTCTTCATTTGAGAACACTTGATTCTTTTTCTTGCTTCTTATGCCTAACTTAAAGGCGTTAAAGAAAAGTACTTATTGGGAGATAACCTAAAAGTTTTAGATGAGTCTTGGAAGTTATTACTTCAGTAATAACCGCTCCTTATCCTTTTTATTTGCTTTTTGTGCCAAGAGTAACCTCTAATGAGAGAGAAGTAATGATTGGGAAAGTTGCTGTCCCGAAACAGATTTCTGTGCTTCACCATAAAAATTCGTGTAAAATATCTGAACGTCCTTTTGAGGCGTGAATTTTTGGGCTTCTGTCCCAGGTTGTTATCTAACTTTCGTTAGTTCAACACTTTTTGATTTGAGCAACAGAAGGTCTTCGAAAAAATTCGTCTTTACCTGCTGGTCTGTTTTGACAGATTTCTGCCATTTTCTGTTTTTGCTTCTTGTTGGTTCCTTTTTGAGTTTTTTTGGGGAATTGAGCTTTTTGAGGGAAGTGCTACAGTAGCTAGTGTTTTAATGGAAGTTTTATTGGTGTTAGAACTGAACCTAAAGACTTATTATCTTGAGTGCACTAATGTTGCTAATAAAGATTGTGTGAAGTTTTGTATGAAGGAAAAAATTTAGGTGTATGGAAGGAATGAGTAATGAGATGAAGGATGGACTAAAGCTCAAGCTTGGGGATGCCACGCGTGTCAGCCCAAGGAATATCCAAGAAGTACAAGCGTCAAATCTTGGGGATGCCCAAGCCATCCCCCTCTTCATCAATAAAAATCTCACGTTTCTTCCAAACGCTTCATTTTTATTGTTTCATGCACAGTTGTGTTGTTCTTGGAGCGTTTTCATTTTCGTTTTCATTTTGGTTTTCGTTTGCTTGGTTTGGTTAGTTTGTTGAATAAATTGGTTGGACCCCCTCTTTCATACATTGGTTTTCAAATAGTTTCACAACCTGAAAAAGGTATAGAAAAATTATTGATATGAAAGAAGGCACCATTAAATATCAACTCCCACTCAAGAAAGGTATAGAAAACTTACCTAAGAAGAGAGAGAAGATTTCTTTTGCCTCTCATATGAAAACAAAATTTGATCTTAATGCTTCTTCATTTGAGAACACTTGATTCTTTTTCTTGCTTCTTATGCCTAACTTAAAGGCGTTAAAGAAAAGTACTTATTGGGAGATAACCTAAAAGTTTTAGATGAGTCTTGGAAGTTATTACTTCAGTAATAACCGCTCCTTATCCTTTTTATTTGCTTTTTGTGCCAAGAGTAACCTCTAATGAGAGAGAAGTAATGATTGGGAAAGTTGCTGTCCCGAAACAGATTTCTGTGCTTCACCATAAAAATTCGTGTAAAATATCTGAACGTCCTTTTGAGGCGTGAATTTTTGGGCTTCTGTCCCAGGTTGTTATCTAACTTTCGTTAGTTCAACACTTTTTGATTTGAGCAACAGAAGGTCTTCGAAAAAATTCGTCTTTACCTGCTGGTCTGTTTTGACAGATTTCTGCCATTTTCTGTTTTTGCTTCTTGTTGGTTCCTTTTTGAGTTTTTTTGGGGAATTGAGCTTTTTGAGGGAAGTGCTACAGTAGCTAGTGTTTTAATGGAAGTTTTATTGGTGTTAGAACTGAACCTAAAGACTTATTATCTTGAGTGCACTAATGTTGCTAATAAAGATTGTGTGAAGTTTTGTATGAAGGAAAAAATTTAGGTGTATGGAAGGAATGAGTAATGAGATGAAGGATGGACTAAAGCTCAAGCTTGGGGATGCCACGCGTGTCAGCCCAAGGAATATCCAAGAAGTACAAGCGTCAAATCTTGGGGATGCCCAAGCCATCCCCCTCTTCATCAATAAAAATCTCACGTTTCTTCCAAACGCTTCATTTTTATTGTTTCATGCACAGTTGTGTTGTTCTTGGAGCGTTTTCATTTTTGTTTTCATTTTGGTTTTCGTTTGCTTGGTTTGGTTAGTTTGCTGAATAAATTGGTTGGACCCCCTCTTTCATACATTGGTTTTCAAATAGTTTGGTTTGGTTTGGAAAAGAGTAGGAAAGTTCATGCTTAAGTGGTAAAGAGAGCTTGTTTTTGACTGTGGCCTATGCTTTGTCATGCCATGCTTGATATTGTTTTGGCTTTATGCTTAGTATTCTTTGCTGTAGCATGACTTGTTATAAACAATTGAGATTGCTTAATGTGCCTTGGATGAATCATGTGTTGTTTTAGCATATTAAAGCATAGTATAGTGGTATTCTCCTTTGATGCTTTATTTGGGTTGACTTGGCGCATGCTGACACCATGTTATGACTATCTCAAGTCACCATAGCCTCTATGATCCTTTAGTTTTCAACTTGTAGTATCACTTTATGCTTTGATCAATGATGTTTTGTCGCTCTGCATGATTATGGCCATTATTGCTCTCTTAGTTTGTCGCTCCCAGTCTTTTGCTAGCCTCTGTAACCAAGTATGAGTTCCACTCATGCATCCAACTCCCTAAACCAAGTTATTCCAAAGAGTCCACCATACCTACCTATTAGCATATGCCATTCCAAGTATATTCATGTTTTTGTTTACCTTCCAAATTAAACTTGTTATGGGAAAACTAGTGATTAAGGCTCTCATGAACTTGATGGCACACTTTACTTTTGCATTTAATAAACTTGAACCATTGGGTCCTTCTTTGTTGCGTATATGCTTGCGCTTTATAAGTTGAATTTAGCAGAACCATGTATCATGGGGAACGCTTTTGACATTGCACTTGTACTTTATACCCCGTTGATATCATGTTCTTTTTCTTATGGATCCCGATGGTGTGAAATAAAAGTGGAACTTGTAAGATCATGGAGTTTCTATGTGTGTTAGAGAAACGCCTGGGCCACTAGCCTAAGCCATGCCTAATCATGGTGGAAACTTGCAGCATCACCATAATGAGCACTCTATGTAGCATCCTCAATAAAAACCTATGCAAATAGCAAATAAAAAGATCGCTGAGATGCTCATTGTCTGCTTGCCTTGTCATTTTGATTATGGGATAGCTCCTGTATCATGTGCAAGGGGTACCCCGTTGGCGGTTCTTTATGATACATATGTACTTACAATGACAAGAGCTTACTTGTGACTAAAGTTAAGTAGCATGAGGTTTGGTCTTCATAAGTAAGGGGCATGAGATTTCGGTTTATAACTTGTCAAGCATGTCCTCTTAGTTGTGTCACTTTAACCTTAATCACCTCCAAGATGCTTATGATAGGGGCAATGAGAGCTGAAAGGTATAAGTACCATAATTTTTGGAAGCTCTTTATGAAACTTGAATCTCTACTTCCTTCTATAAAGGCCTTTCTTCCACCATTACATTGAGTCTCCACCTTCTAACTTTATGCACCTACTTTGAGAGCATAGTGGCCATTCTTAGTTCTATGTGCACTGTCCCAAGACTAGTTGATTGATGAATACCTTGATATTGCTTGCTTTAAACTATTTGTATCTAGTCACTCTTATGAACTTTGAATGTGTCCTATGCATTTATATTTTCTACTCTATGAGGGACAAGCTGAATACTATTATGATATGCTTTATTTATGTGAAACAAACAAATGTCTTGCAAAGCATTGTTATTCATGAATCTTTTGTTTGTGCCTTTTCATGTTGCATCATAGTTTCTTTGTCCTATTGCTAGAACTTTGTCTTTCATGTTATGATTGAAGTACTATGATCCCAGCTTTGAATGTTTTACAAATACTTTGATCAAGTTTATGATGGTGCATGTCACCTCAAAAATTATTCTTTCTTTTATCACTTACCTACTCGAGGACGAGCAGGAGTTAAGCTTGGGGATGTTGATACATTGCAAATGTATCTATAATTTTTTATGTTCCATGCTTGCTTTTATCTACTTTCTTGTGTTTTGTACACACTTTGGAGTACTTTTCATACGATTTCTTGGACTAACCTATTGACAAGAGCCACGATTACACCCACATATCCGCTGTTTTTGGTTCCAGGAAGTCAGAAAATGAATATTCTCGGAATTGGATGGGACAAAAGCCAAAGTTGCTATTTTACCGAAAGACATCTGGAGCCAGAATACGAGACGGAGAAGATCTGGGGCCCGGCCACACCACCTGGTCGTGCGGCCAGGCCTAGCCCGCGCCAAGGGGTGGTCTGGCCGACCCCAGCACCCCCTCGGCCTCTCCTTCCGCCTATATATTGCCTCCGATACCAAAACCCTAAGTATCCAATAAAAAATCCACGAAAGAGTCTGTAGCCGCCGTCATCTCCATCCCTAGATCGGGAGGGATCTGAAGCTCTTCCCGGCACCCTGCCTGAGAGGGGAATTCATCCTAGAGGCCTTCTTCATCATCATGCAAGCCTCCGATGTGATGCGTGAGTAGTTCATCTCTGGACTACGGGTCCATGTAGTAGCTAGATGGCTGGTTCTCCTCCTTTGTGATTTCATGTTTATATCTTGTGTGCTCCGTTCATGATCAAGATCATCTATTTGTAATTCTGCATGTTGTGTTTGTGGGGATCCGATGGATACTGAGATGCTATTTTAGATTGATTATTGATTCTATCATGTCTTTGTTATTTGTGATCTTGCATGCTTTCTGTTGTTAGTAGCTATATTGGCCAAGTAGATGCTAGCAACTCCAAGAGTTAGTATTTATGCTCGATAGTGGGTGCATGCCTCTGGTAATCTAGGGAAGTGACAGAAATCTCTAAGGTACCAGATGTGTTGTTGCTACTAGGGAGAAAACAACAATCCTTTGTTCATAGAACAATCGTATTGTTTACTTTACACGCAATTCGTAAAGCAATAATCTGTTGCTTGCAACTTAATACTGGAGGGGGTTCGGATGATAACCTGAAGGTGGATTATTAGTCATAGATGCAGTTGGATGGCGGTTTATGTATAATGTTGTAATGCCCAATCGAATCTCAAAGGAGTCAAGATGATTAGTATATGCTTGTATGCTTTCCCGATGTTTGTCAATTGCCCCGCTGTAATTTGTTCACCCAGCATGTTTTCTATCTTAAGGAGAGCCACCTCTAGTGAACTATGGACCCCGGTCCTTTCTTTTACAATCAATCTACAAACTGTTTACTGCTTTGTGTTTACTTTCTGCAAACTATTACTTCCTTCCATTCGATATGTTTAATCCTTTGTTTTCAGCAAAACCGGTGAGATTGATAACCTCATCGCAAGTTGGGGACAGAGTTCTGTGGTTGTGTTGTGCAGGTCTCCACGTTGTTGCTGGCACCGGTAGTGTGCCCTGCCAACGTTCAGCTAGCTACACCTTTGGGGTGTTTCCTTGCTCCTACTGGATTGATAACCTTGGTTTCATACTGAGGGAAAACTTGTTGATGTGCTCATCATACCTTCCTCTTAGGGTTCCCAACGAGCTTGATATATTTTGGGCTATCATCACTTCCATCTTGCCTCTGAGATCTGCAACTATCAGCCATTGTAGATCTCCTCCTGGGTAATCCTTGAGTTGAGCTTCGAAGAATTCTGGATGCGGGCGCTCAAGATACTCTGACAGTGCATCAAGATCCCTCTCAAAGATAAGTTGGCCTCCGTTTCCCAACTGGTAGAACTTGCAATACTGAACTTCCATCTATAAGAATTTAGGATGAGTAAGTTAGTGAGGTGATCAAGTGTGTCAAATTTTATGTAGGAATGTAAGAATTTTTGAGGAACATGAATTTTTTTGAAAGAATCAAGGATAAGAGTGGGAATAGGTTTTCATAAATACTTACTTCTTTTGTTTTGAAACTAAGTTTTTTTCGGACGTCCATTCTAACTAGGGTCTCCTATGGTCAGGATGGCTCTGATACCAACTTGTCAACACCCGGATTTTTAATCCTAGATGCCTGTTATGCCATACATCGCAATCCCAGGATTACCATTTTTGCGAGACATAACAGATTGGGTATCACAGTACATCATCCATTACAAACCATAATAAGGTCTTACACAAATAAAGGATCTCATGATCCAGTCTTAATACGAACAAGCAGCAGAATAATAAGCGTAGCGGTGGGCTCCATCTTCAGTGTCACAGGCAATGCTGACGATGGGAGATGATCCTAGTTGTCGTAGATGTCCTGCTGTCCATCTTCCTGATAGTCCTCCTCATAGTCTGGCCATGGGAATAGCTAGGGACAAAGCCATGAGTACTCTTTAAGTACTCGCAACCTATCACTAACAAGTAAGGTAGTTCTAGTAGGAATCCTAAGCTCTAAGTTTATTTGCAAAAGGCCAGATTTATCTAAACTAAGGTCAGAAGTAAAGAAAACTAAGTAAAAGTTCTAAATCACTTAAGTTGGGAACCTAGCTTTCATATTCACAACCCTGTGGTGGTCAAGTCGAAATCATAGTTCACTTCACAAGTCATTTTGAAAACATCTGACAACGGAACAGTATGTACACTCCAACTATCCATGACCGCGGACACGGCTATTCGAATAGTTTGACACTCTGCAGAGATGGTACACTTTCACCACAAAATTCGATACATCCATCAGGGATAACCCTGAATCATCATACTTAGTATGCGGATAATCAATCATAACCTTTCCTTTACACACTCTAGTATAAGCACCTCTCCTATGAGCTTGGCCTCCCAGCCATGGCCATCTGCCATCCCGGGCACTGCATAGGTGGACATCATCAAGAGGTAGCCTCAGCTCAAACCTCTTCCGCGAGGGAACCCATACTAATGCATATAAACTTCCGGCTAAGCCTTACCCAATTCAGGTATTGTGGTTATACGGTAAAATTGGAATGGTATCGCATTCAAACCCAACCATCAGTTTTTAAAAAGGGCTAAGGCTCATGCCTCAACATTTTTATCATCAAATCCATTTGTGTTTCTCAACACATGTCAAAACATTTCAATAGAATGACGCATCATTCCAAGGTTTTCATAAGCATTTTCACCAAGTATTCCCATCTAAAGTGATCAAGTTTTATGCTTAGCACTAGCCACTAAGTTAAGAGTGTTCACTAATGAGGGATGCTAATCTCAATCTGATGCCATAGAATGACATCTAGTATAGGCCTAGTTTTATACTCTTTATGTTATCTATACTACTTTCCAAAATCCTCACAAAGCATTAACTAAAAGTAAAGACTTTGGTAAAGTAAAGAGTAAAGCTTGCAATTAAAACTAGGGGATGGGTATAAATCAAAGGTATATAACCAAAGCATGCCTAATGCATCTTGCTTAGGTTAATACTTGCAAGTGTTAGCTTGCAAGGGTCTAGCTTTCTTAGTAATGATGGCTTGCCTTGATTGGTGGAGTGATTGAAGTTTTCCTCTTCTTCTTCGGGGCAGAACTCCTCCTCCTCATATCCTTGGTCGATACTATCGTTTATAAATGAATATGGGATACACAATCACCAAACAGTTCTTAACTAGTCTATTTAGCACACTAAGGCTCACACTTGATGATCTAGTATCATCACAATCATCACATGAAATAAAGAACTAGTTTTACTTAGTTTATTTGAGAAAAGTAATTTCTACTCATTGAAATTAATTAAGATATAATATTCTCCAATTAAAATATGGGATCATGTGGACACATGTCATCACCACATATTCTAATACATGGGAATGTGATTTAAAGTGTTGGTCACATTTTATAAAGTTTAAGATTATTATTTAATAGATTTAAAGTGACTAGAAATGTCCTAATAGCATTCTTTTGGTACTAGTCTAATGTCACTGCATGTAATCCTAGATATTTTTACATATTCAGATAGATATTATCAAATGTGATTTTTGAGAGTTGGAATCAACTCAAAACCTATTATGGTTGATTTTTGAAAAATGTTTGAATTTTCAAAAGTATCTATTTGTTATTTTTACTAAATATTATCTCTAACTCCAAAATGATTTAAATCCAACGGGCTTGGATAGATAATTTAATTTCCTTTCTAGCAAAATTTGAATCATGCAATTTGGTTCAGTGAAACTCTCTGAATTGAATTTTGAATCTAGGGACAGAACAGGATTTCAACTAAATTGGAAAATCCATATTTGAATTCCATGGGTTGCGCGGGAAAGCTAAACAGGCCGTCCCAACTGCACAGCGCAGCGCGCGGCTTATAGAGGGGGTTAACTCGTCGATGAGACTAACTACATGAAGCAGTATCGTTTAACCTGAGCCCTACGATTAGAAGCAAGATCGACGGCTGAGGATCGTCGTCGACGATGAATAGCTCCGACGAGGAAAATGACCTAGCGCAATGGTGGGGGTCTTGCGGGACTCACCTAGGCTCCAGCTAGGGTCGGCGAAGGGGGCAAACGACGTGGTAGACAATGGCGAAGCGAGGAGCGGTCACGGCAGGGCTTGGGGTGGTCGGAATCGCTGGCCCCCTTCTCCTCCAGCAGTGGTAGGCTCCGGTGAAATTCCAGCGCGGTGGTGCTCGCCTTGCTCTGGGGAGAAGTGGGGAAGGTCAGTGAGGAGTAGGGAGTGAGGTGGTGTGGAGAAATGGGGTGGAGAGGCCCTCTATTTATACACCGACGAGGAGACCGAGCGGGATGGGTTGGCGTCTCCAGCGAGGACGGTATAGCGAGCTAAAGGCATGGGCGAGGGTGTAGGACGGTGCGGTGCTGCCTGGCCATTCTCAAGGAAGTAAGGGCGTGGCACGGGGCGGTCTAGTTTGGTCTAGTGTGTGCGGCGCTCTGCGCGGGACAGACGGCGTTCTCGATGGTGCGGGAGCTACGGGTCACGCGTCGACGAACGGGGGTGTCTGCTTGGTTGGCATGATCATGGCGAGGTTGTGCGTGCGCGGTGAGGGCAAGGCGCGAGCTGGCGCCTGGGCATGGTGCATAGAGGCGGTGCGCGGCGCGACTAGGGTGGTCCACGGCCGAGTTGCGATTGTGGGCTGGACAGGGTGTGGCGGTAGGGTGCGGCGATGCTCCTGGACATCCTGGATGGGCGCGGGGCTGTCTGGAGCGAGCTGGCCTTGGTCGTCTGGCGACGACCACAAATGGGCGGCGCTCCACTATGCTCCACGGCGAAGGGGGGTTGGTCTGGGTGCTGGTTGGACTAAGAGGGGACAGGGGAGTTAAGGGGAGATCAATTGGTCGTTTAATTACTGTTTAAACAGTGAAATTAGGCAGAAGCTTAATCTGTGCTAACCGGGTGTTTGATGAAATGGCCGCATGAAAGATACTTTGGAATTTTTGATTCAAATTTGGTGAGTGGTTTGAACTTAAGCTTGAGTAACTATGTTTGCTTGGAGAGGTCAAGGAGAATTGATTTGGTAGGTTTTTGAGAAAGTGGGATCTTAACATATGAATTGGATTCAATTTTCCATTGTCCATTAAATTGATTTGCTAGATGTTTTTGTAAGTTTGTAAAGTGGGCCTTGATACACCTTTACTTGGTCTAGAAAGGGCTGAAAAGAGTTGGAAATGTTTCTGTTAGAAATTCTCTTCTAGGAACACCTAAAGTGGCTTACTGGTTGATTTTGGTCAAAATGACCATTTGCTTTATTTGTTCATATTTGGTTTCTTTCTCTTTGGAATTGTTTGTAATTGGTCTAGATGATGTAGCATTCACCTTTAGACCATTTCACAACATTTAGAACAATCAAGCATGGCATATACACTCAATTCTATACTAATGCAAACACACATGCATTCATATGCTTTTTCTTAATAAAAGTTTTTGTTAACCCTAAATTTGGGTGATTAGAACTTGATAACCTTGATTAAAGTTTTGGGATGTTAAAAAAACCTATCCGCATACAGCTTTGAGACCCGTCCTATTATATATAGGACAGAAGAAGCCCAAGCGAGGGTACAGAAAACTCCCAGACAACTTGTAACAGTTCGATTTCCCAATATTCAGGTGACTTTGACTCTATTGTTTTCCTGACATCCGACAAAATCCCCAACGTTCTCTTTTCCACGAAACCCTAAATCCTTCACCATGGACATTGTCGAGGTTACCCTTCGTCACTTACCTTTTCGAAAAAAACTAAAATTTCTTACCATCCTGCGCCCTCCTTTGCCGAGTAAAGAAGAGGTGAGCTCGCAGACATAGAAAGGTATGTCAGGTTCTTTCTAGGAGTCTTTATTCTCGAGAAAATCCCACCTTCTGTATGATAAACGCACATCATTGCCATAAACGATGTACCTTTCAAACTAATCTTTTCGCTCATAAGAAGGACCTATATGAAAGAAAAATAAATCTTAGAGAGTAGTATATTTTTGCATAGTCTAATTCAATTTTCACAATCCAAGTAAAACTTTACCCCTTACAGCCGCAATTTCTTCCTCATCACTATCAGTTACATAATAGTCAGTGTAATAGATCTCATCATCGCTCGAACTGTCCATGATTTCTACCTTGCTTGGAATTGGAACCTATAATTGGAATTGCAAGATACTTATTATAGCACTAAAATGCATGGAATTATAACCAGTTCAAGTGACAAAATGATATCCCCAGTAGCAAGCAACATGTTTCACCAAGGATTCACTTCAAAAAAGTACATTAATCTCAATATATTTGTATTTATGTATATTTAAACTATGAGGAACGGAATAGAGGGGAATGAAAGAGATTCGAAAAAATGGTTTTAGAGACAGAAAATGGAATCGGTACAAAAATAGGAACTATGAATGTTTTCTACAAGGGAGAGATGAAGATTATTACCTCGTTGTTTTGGGTCACAGTCCGTGTAGCGGTGACAGGCAGATTGATCTTCCCAGCACTAGAGATGACGGCGGCGGTGAGAGGAGGCAGTGGCGAGAGGATGAGTGTGTTTTCTGGATGATGGTCGACGGATTGGGCAATGCGGAGGTGGGTAGAGTAGAAAAAAGCTGATTTATAGGAGTGCTTGGTCCGTGTAAATGTAGTCGTGCTTCCTCGGTGTGGGGTGAGAAATGGAATATATTGAGTAATAAAGTAAAATATAGGAAGGCTGGCCAGGTCATGATGAGGTGCATCGAATGCGATGGTAGTAGTACGATAGTTCTATTTAACAAATGTACTACTTCCACTATCCTAAATTAGGACGCATATAGTTTTTGGTCAAAGTTAACAAACTTAAATTTGACCGACTATATAGAGAAAATTTTCAACATCTACAATATCTAATGCACACTATATGAAGATATATGTCATAATGGTTCTAGCAATACTAAATAGAGATTACAAATATCAATACATTTTTCTATATAGTTGGTCAAATTTTGAAAAGTTTGACTTTGACCAAAAACTATATACATCCTATTTTGGCATAGAGGGAGTAAATTGGAATATTTTAAGCATAGAAGTTTGTAGAATGATGGAGAAGTGTATTTTTAGGTTAGACATGAGTCTTACCACTGCTGAGTCTAGTACAAGCTCAAGTCTAAGAATATAAATTATTAAAAGGGCCCACAGTGGGTCTCTAGATCCTTTCTATAATGGCATCTCATGAAAATTGAAAAGCAAGATTGACTGGTATGTTTGCTAAGTAGTGGGTCCTACAAAAAAAATAGTTCTGCTACCCGACAACCTTTTTCTGACACTTTTTTATAATATTTCTTAGACTCAAGCTAAACGGTGTACATGCTCTAATCTTCTAGACGCAAGAATAGAAAAGAAGATCCAACGCTTACCAATGTTGGGATTTTCCAGACTTGGTCCAACGGTGAATATTCAAATTTATTCGTACACTATATATCTAACTTGCACATGCCTTGCACACGTGAGAATCAGATAATAGAAGTATGACATATCATTTTTTATATAAAATTATAATAGGAAAATCTTATAAATTAATTATAATTTTGAGCCACATCCATAAAATATCGGGTGTATATTTGGTTCTTGTATGTTGTATCATGTAGAAATTAGTCTATTAGCTACCTAAACTCGACGTGCTCTAGAGAATTGGCGAAGAAAATTCTAGAATTACTGAGAAGTGGGTTTTGAGGTTTGTGCATAACGTTCATAGCGCTAAAGAATATCAGTGAAATCTTCTATATGCATGCTAGAGTGGATACAAGATACACGATTTGCAATGTTGGGATTTTCCAGTCTTGATCCAAAGGTCAAAGTTCAAAGTTATTTGTACACTACATATAGTACCAGTAAGATTATATAATAGTTAAATCTCAAAAAAAATATTAATTTGATCGACATTCATAAAATATGGGTGTATATTTGGTTCTTGTTCTTTGTATCATGTAGAAGTCAACGATTATTAGCTATCTAACACTTGAAAATTTTGGTAACATGGTCTAGAGAAATGAGGGAGAATATTCTGCAATGATGGAAAAGTGTGTTTAAGGTTTGTGCATAGCATTCATTGTGCTGAAGACTATCAATAGAATCTTCTAGATGCTGGAATGCAAAAGAAGATCTAACAGCTAGAAATGTTGGGATTTGCTAGTCTTGATCCAACGGTCAATATTCAAAGTTATTTGTACACTATATATAGTGGTAAGATAATATAAGAAAGACTATCATAGTATCTTCAAGATGCTAGAATGGAAAAGAAGATCCAACGGTTGTCAATGTTAGGATTCGTGAATCTTGATCAATCCAACAGTCAATATTCAAAGTTATTGGTAAACTATATAGTGGTAAGATAAGGTAAGAAAGACTAACAATAATACATGCTAGAATGGAAAACAATATCCAACGGCTAGCAATGTTGGGATTCGGGAGTCTTAATCCAACCGTCACTATTCAAAGTTATTCGTACATTATATGGTTGTAAGATAAGATAACAAAGACTATCAATAGTGTCTTCTAGATGATAGAATAGAAAAAGGATCCAACAGCTAGCAGCAACGTTGGGATTTGCTGGTCATGATTCAATGGTCAATATTCAAAGTTATTTGTACACTATATATAAAATAAAAATATAATAGTGGTAAGATAAGAAAAGAAAGACTATCAATAGTATATTTTCTCGATGCTAAAATGGAAAAGAAGATCCAATGGCTGGCAATGTTGGGATTCACGAGTCTTGATCCAACGGTCAATATTCAAAGTTATTCATACACTATATAGTGGTAAGATAAGATAACAAAGACTATCAATAGTATATTCTAGATGATGAAATGGAAAAGAGGATCCAACAACTAGCAGCAATTTAGGAATTCGCAGGTGATGATTCAACGGCCAATATTCAAAGTTATCCCTATACCATATATAATAATGGTAAGATAAGAAAAGAAAGACTATCAATAGTATGTCTTCTCGATGCTAAAAAGCAAAATAAGATCCAATGGCTGGCAATGTTGGGATTCGCAAGTCTTGATCCAACAATGAATATTCAAAGTTATTCGTACACTATATAGTTGTGAGATAAGATAACAAAGACTATCAATAGTATCTTCTAGATGATGGAATGGAAAAGAGGATCCAACAACTAGCATCAATTTAGGAATTCGCAGGTCATGATTCAACGGCCAATATTCAAAGTTATCCCTATACTATATATAATAATGGTAAGATAAGAAAGTAAAGACTATCAATAGTATATCTTCTCGATGCTAAAAAGGAAAAGAAGATCCAACGGCTGGCAATGTTGGGATTCGCAAGTCTTGATCCAATGATGAATATTCAAAGTTATCCGTACACTATATAGTTGTGAGATAAGATAACAAAGACTATCAATAGTATCTTCTAGATGATGGAATGGAAAAGAGGATCCAACTTCTTCAGGTGATTGTACACCTGAGGTGGCTACAATCATGTCCACGGTGCTCAAACAGAACCTTTGCATAGGCAGGAAGATGGACCTCCTTGAATCATTAGTCAATTTGTATGCTGCTCTTGATGATTTCGCACATCTTCTCAAGGACAAAGGTCGATATGAAGGGCAACCATTTCATGACACCCTTCACTGCAACAACCTTCTTAGCCCTATTGCCCTTGTGCGCCTTCTCAGCCTTCTTGTCCTTCGCAGTCTTTGCAGCAACCTGTAGGGGTTCTGCGTATAAAAACAATAAATTTTACTCTATGCCCCTGAACCCCTGAAGCTGCCAGGACCTATCTATTAGTAATACAGTAACGGGAGGGGCTTTTCGCGAACTTACCCTTGAAGACCGAAAAGCATTGTCAACGCTCAGGAGAGCGTGGTTGATGTAGACGAGTTGAAGCCGACCTCAAGGTCGTGATGAAGTCCTTGCGCTCCTTCTGGCTCCAACGACTTGAGTGCCTCAAGTGCGACACCTCGCGAGGAGTTACACATGTCCGGTGCCTGACGATGACTCCTGCTTCCCCGATCCAGCAGCAGTTGCAGAAGTAGAGCTCCCGGATCCGAATCCCACAGCACGACGGCGCTCCGTGGTGAAGATGTCTCTCGCTCGCACAGTCCAGACTTGGGACCACGGTCACGAGAGAGAGAGGGGGAGAGAGAAAATATCAATTAGAGTTCCTCCCAAAAGTGGGGAGACCTTTATTGATTATTGGGTGTATTTTCTAGGCCAAATACCCCACTTTATATAGGGGGTGGGAGGTACTACCTCCCCTCAAGTCCTGGGGTGGGACTAAAGGAGAGGAGGGGGAGGGGGCGCCGCTGGCCACCCCCTCATGGGCGCCACGTGGGGGCTGGCCCAATAGGGACGCCGGCCACCCCATGGCCCCTTCTCCCTCTTGCCTTTCCCTAATGGGCCCTCTCCCCTCTGGGAATTGGCTCATTAAGCCTTTGACCATTAAATTGATTTTTCTCTTTATTAAATAATTATGAATAAATGATTAAATCAATATTTAACCTTCATTCACACATTATCTAATCTCCGTGGTCATGGAACACCTTCCACCTCCACTCCGGACATCCTCCGGACTTACCGAAACCCTTCCGGTTTTCTCCCTTCTTTTCTTAGGCGATTCTACCGATCCTATAAACACTCTCTAAGCATCATCAAGCCCTTAAGCGTGATACCCCACGGTTCGGGAACACTCCAGACATGGTCGGGACACTCCCGCACCAATGATCAACAGAGGGACCTGGATGGCCATGTGACCCCTGTGCATTCCACGAAGATCTTTCGTCGTTTGAACCGGGACAGTCGTGTCTTATTCCCTTTGTCATTCGATACTTGCATCGCCCGAGATCTAATCAATGACATCACCATGTCGTGTTCAATCTCGTTACTAAACAATGCTACTTAACTCGTTTCGACAAGTGATATCCCCGTGATCTAATCACACGCTGCACAGCTATTGGATATAACTTCTCCGAGTGGGCTCTTGAGTATCTTTCCGTCAAATGGACGGACAAATCCCGCTCTTGACATATATTGCCTCTATGGTTTCCTCCGAATACCTGAACACACCTTTATAACCACCGTTTTACCAGATGGCGTTTGATGCTATCTAAGCACTCTCGGGAGACAGTGATTGATATAGCCTCACGGTCTAAGGAATAGTCTACGAGGATCCATTTCTAATCATCGTAACTTGAACTTCGTGACATGATCGGGTCACGATGTTTAGGTTGGGTATTGGTTCATCATCTCATTCTCCGAATGAGATGACCTCATTTCCAACTGGCATAAATGCCACATGATCAGGAAACATGATCATCTGTTGACCAATGAACCAGTGACTAGAGTTTCACTGGGAACCCCTGGTTGTTTGTATATCACACGTGTATTGATGTTTCCACTCAATACAGTTATAGCATGATATAAAACTTAATCATAAACTATATGAAAAATGATAATAGTCCTTACTACTATTTGTCTCTAGGGCATATTTCCAACACAACCTTCCTCGCCAGGGACTACACAGGGTCCTGGTAGTTGGTTGCAAAGCATTGCGACACATGCACGTCATTCTCAGGATCTGGCTGAGAATCATCCACAAATTAAGGGATATGTGACTCGCCAAAGGGGGCCAATGTCTATGTAAAGTCGTCACACAGTGAGTCCTACATTCAGATCTAGCAGTACAAAGAAATGATCTAATATGGCAATATAGAGAGATGAACTCACGCAAGGTCTTGATCTAACATGGCATTAGCTACAAATGATCTAACACGAGCTCTAGATCTACTTACAATCACAGATGAACTCGGGGGCGTGGAGGCGTGATTACTTACAGTCATCGCTGGAGGTGGAGAAGAACTCGACTCAGAGGAGGTAGTAGTCTTGTTGTTGTTGCCGCCGACCGAAGATGAGTGGGCCGCTTACCTTCTCTCCGACCCGGCAATGGAGCTCGAAGGGGAGGGGAAATGGTGGATTTTAAAATGGAGATGAGAGCGAGGGATAGAGGAATGGTTTCGGTGGGAGGTGATGGGATCCTTCTCATCCCTCGTTTCCCTTTCCGCTCAGCGTGTGCGTGCTTCCTCCATCTCCATGTGTGGCCGAGCTCGTGCAAAGAATCTCTCTTTTTGCATTTGGAGAGCGCACAACGAGAATAACTCGTTAGAAATGGCGGACTCGACGGTTACTAGCAGGACTAACCTGGGATGCTTTAAAGTTCGTGCAGACCGTAACATGGAGCTCGGATGGGCAACCAATCAGCCTAAATTATTTTCCATGGAGCCGGGCTAGCCTTCGGCCACACTACCAAACGCGGCCTAGACAACCACAGGGGAAAGTCCGAGCAACACGTTGTATCGGATCTTATTAAACATCCGCCGGGGCTGCTCTCTTACAGTGCTGCAACAAGCCCGTCCTTGAGCAGACAATTTGACAGTGTGCCTTCCGCCAAATATTTAGTCCCCTTGCAGTAGACATAATACTGTACTAGCTTAGCACTTGATACCACTGCCGAGCGCGCAGGCGTGGTTGATGCGCAAACTGCCATGCAGCGAGCAGCTACTGTTGTTTCAGGTATCTGCAAGAAAGCACTGTATTTGTCTGAACTTTGATGGCTAGAATCACTTTAATCAGAGGCGGCTAGCTGCACGGAATTGGCACGTGCAGAGGTATTAATTAGCAACACCGCTTATTATGAAATAGATTTTAATCTTATGGATTAATCTTATTTTCTACATTATGTATAAGATAGACTATAATCATTGCCACGTATATATGACTTATCCTGTGTTTTTTGCACATAGTAAATGCCCTTATAGCGGTCCTCTACTGACATACCTTTTTTTTAATTGTGATGGTGCTCATGTAACGAATTGATGATTGAGCATAGCGAGCCCCTGTTATTTTGAGGGAAGGCGCGAAGTTTGGACATTTCTATTTTTATTAAACCTACATTTATATTTTTATTAAAAACATATATTAGTGTTCTCTCTATTTAAAAATAAGTGATTTAGATTTGTCTAAATTCGCATGATTCTGATTATGTTAGATTCACGACAAGAAGATAACGAAGAACGAAAACAAAATCACAGCAGGGGACATAGATTTAACGTGGAAAAACCTCTCCAACAAAAAGGGGAAAAAACCACGAGCGCCAGCCAGCGAAACTTCACTATATCTAGGAGTGTTTACACAACGCCAGGGATTTTCACAGATGCCGAGAGGTATATATAACGGTGGAAACCTAGGTCTTCAATGATCCCAAGCCTCAGGTGACGGGCCTCACTCCGCTCGTCAGAAGATAGCCTCCTTAATAAATTTGGATCATACTTTAACAAACTCCATCTTAAGACAAATCCCTTCTTATAGCATCAACAACAACCATCTCCCTAAACAAACAAAACAAATACTTTCGGCATCAATAGCCACTTGGGCTAATCAGTTAAACCAACTAAGTTCAAGCAAAGCTCAAACTTAGCAACAGGAACAGGTTTACTGATCATATCAGCAGGATTATCATAAATGTTGATCTTGCATACCTTTAATTTACCAACAATGTCTCTAACAAAATGGTACTTGACATCAATGTGCTTAGTTCTCTCACGGAACATCTGATCTTTTGTAAGGTATATGGAAGTTTGACTGTCACAAAACAAAGTAATGCAAAAATCGTCTCCACAAAGCTCAGCAAACAAACCTTTCAACCAAACAGTTTCTTTGCCAGCTTCAGCAATAGCCATGTATTCAGCTTCAGTAGTAGATTGTGCAACAACAGCCTGCAATATAGCCTTCCATCTAACATCACAACTACCAACATTAAACACACAACCTATGAGGCATTGTTGGGGAGGTAACCCCGGGTAGGGTAAAGACGGGGAAAGACGAAAGGGTGTTCCCCGTTTAGTTTCCGAGTTACAGTCTGAGTCGGCCGAATCCTGTAGAGGTCGGCCGAGATAGGAAAGGGCAGGACCCTTATAGTAATGGCAAGGCATTACCCGGCCGGGATACTGCGTAAGTCGGCCGGGTTAGCCCAAGTAATCTTGATGCAGGTGAAGGACAAGCCGAGTTACGCGAGGTAGGGCCGAATGATACGAAGCTTGCAGGAGAAGGAGAAGCCTAAAGTCAAACTCTAGTAGCAGGCTAGGGAGAATCTGAGCGAAGCCAAGCACTAGGGACAAAGGCGCAGACAGAGACAGAAGGAGGTCACGGAGGTGACAGTCCAGAAGCCCGAGGCACACAGGAGGGTCCCTCTGGAACCTTGCCGTCATTAGGGGAGCGACAGGGAAAGGGGGCACCGAACTACTATATTGGTACAAGCATATTCCTCGAATATGCTTGCCACATCAGCCCTAAAGGAACCCAAGGCTCTCCTTTATAAGGGCAGGCTTGGACCCCAAGGAGGGGATCGATTCATTCTTGGTACCGTTAGGCTGGTAAAGTTCTCTCTTTCTCCTTGTATACAGCTCAAGGAGCACTTGTAACCCAAGGAAGGAGAAATATAGATCTTTGTGTTAGCTTTCTGTGTGTAGAATCCACTACATCTTCCCTCCCCAGATCCCACTAGCATCCATCGGCCCCAAACTTTAGCCTACCCATGGCATCTGCCGTGCCACCACCACGATAGTTGGCGCCCACCGTGGGGCCAGCAGCGGTGCTAGCTGGAGTTATGATCCGGACGGGAAACTTCATCAAGACTGGCGGTAGCGTTGTTTACGGCTTAGTCCGTAGATTTGGTCTCTGTGATTATGTCGGCGACAATGCAGGAGCTTCGGGAAAGCTCCCAGCGTAATGGTGTCTTCATCAACTGGCGGGCACCGAGGTTTACATCGGCGTCGACATCTCCGGCGCTTATCCTCACCAAGTTGTTGTTGCAGGAGATCCACCTCTTAACGCCTGCAGTCCGCCCGGAGCGCATCCTGCAGGTAGCGTCGAGGTAATGGTCGTGGCCGGGGTGCAAACTGGAGTAGCAGCTGCCGGATCAGGCAGAGAACCCGCCACCGGTGTACAGGGCGCACACAGGCAGACAGCACCAATGCCCACCGAGGTAATCCCACCAGCAACCAACCCGACCGAGGTGCAAGACATCACCCCGAAGGCACCAAGAGTAAGAGGGCCACCTCTGGAAAGGCCAGAGAATATTCTTCAGGCGACCATAGAAAGCTTGACTACACCTGTAGCGCTGATACTTAATCCGGCAAATGCTCAGGCAGAGTTAGAGGAAACCAGGCAAAAGGTGCTGATAGAGGCAAAAAAGGCGTCGGCCTTGCGGGAGTCCTTAAACAGGACCCTGCGAGAATATGCCAAAGCAAATAAGCTTGACGTCGCGCCCGAACGGGTGGACGAACTAAGATTGAGAGGGAAGAACCTCATGGATGACATCAACAAAGAGCATGAAGCTCATAAAGCAGAATCAGAGGATTTGGGCTTGCCGAGGTACAGTACCCCGGCAAGAAACCTAAGAGCGGCAAATGCCGCAGCATTAGAGTTAGAAGGGTTGACCGGTGAGGCCCGGCAGAAACAACAAGAAAGAGTAAACGAGCTGGTGCGCATCGTGAACCAGCAAAACGAGGAAATGCTCAGAGCAAACCCGGCGAGGCCGGGGGCCTCGCGAATGGTTCATTCGGCAGGAGCAGCCCCAGCCTTGTCTGTGGCAGAAGCATCTTCACCCGGAAATAATGCTCGAAGAGACAAAGCAGTAACCTCAGGAAAGAGGAACAAGCAGATTGTCCCATATGATCCGGCAATGGCCGGAAAGGCAAATGAGAACAGAGGCAATGCAAGCCGAGGTAACAGTGGGGAGAGGAACCACGGCCGTGTGGAGAAAGACGGCGGAAGCCGAGGCAACGGAGACCTCGGCAGAAGAGAACCCGCGAGAGGCAATCATGAGAACAATACCCCGGTCGAAGTAAGGAGAGAACTGCCACTCAACCCACAACCGAGGCATGAACCCCGGCAGGAAAGAGAAACAAGGCCAGCTCGCCACAATCAAATTAATGAGAGATACAATGATGGTTATTCCGAAATGGAATATGGAATCCATGGCGGAAACAACCATTATGGAATCTGAGTGATGAGTTCAGATGAGATTTGCCATCAAATGATGCAAGAGTGAAGCTGGACCGCTATACAGTCCGAGTTGTTGGAAGAACAGGGTCCACCGGGGCCGACATGCTTTGGACCACGGATCATGGGCGAACCTCCTGTGCCGAACTTTCAGCTGGCAAGGGGCGCGAAAACATATAATGGGAGTACCAAACCACAAGACTGGTTAATTGACTATGCCACTGCTATAAAAATAGCGGGTGGGAACTTACGATGGGCAGTACGGTATGTACCACAAATGCTGGAAGGACCAGCTAGAGTGTGGCTGAATAATCTACCAGCCGGCAGTATCAACTGTTGGCTGGATTTTGAGGAAATGTTTGTCAGCAACTTTACCAGTACATACAAGAGGCCAAACAGGCCACAACAGCTAGCCATGTGCAAGCAGAGGCCGAATGAAACAGATAGAGAATTTTTAACTCGGTGGTGCAACCTGAGAAACTCATGTGAAGGAGTCATAGAATCGCAAGCAATAGCTTGGTTCTTCGAAAAAATTCGTCTTTACCTGCTGGTCTGTTTTGACAGATTTCTGCCATTTTCTGTTTTTGCTTCTTGTTGGTTCCTTTTTGAGTTTTTTTGGGGAATTGAGCTTTTTGAGGGAAGTGCTACAGTAGCTAGTGTTTTAATGGAAGTTTTATTGGTGTTAGAACTGAACCTAAAGACTTATTATCTTGAGTGCACTAATGTTGCTAATAAAGATTGTGTGAAGTTTTGTATGAAGGAAAAATTTTAGGTGTATGGAAGGAATGAGTAATGAGATGAAGGATGGACTAAAGCTCAAGCTTGGGGATGCCACGCGTGTCAGCCCAAGGAATATCCAAGAAGTACAAGCGTCAAATCTTGGGGATGCCCAAGCCATCCCCCTCTTCATCAATAAAAATCTCACGTTTCTTCCAAACGCTTCATTTTTATTGTTTCATGCACAGTTGTGTTGTTCTTGGAGCGTTTTCATTTTCGTTTTCATTTTGGTTTTCGTTTGCTTGGTTTGGTTAGTTTGTTGAATAAATTGGTTGGACCCCCTCTTTCATACATTGGTTTTCAAATAGTTTCACAACCTGAAAAAGGTATAGAAAAATTATTGATATGAAAGAAGGCACCATTAAATATCAACTCCCACTCAAGAAAGGTATAGAAAACTTACCTAAGAAGAGAGAGAAGATTTCTTTTGCCTCTCATATGAAAACAAAATTTGATCTTAATGCTTCTTCATTTGAGAACACTTGATTCTTTTTCTTGCTTCTTATGCCTAACTTAAAGGCGTTAAAGAAAAGTACTTATTGGGAGATAACCTAAAAGTTTTAGATGAGTCTTGGAAGTTATTACTTCAGTAATAACCGCTCCTTATCCTTTTTATTTGCTTTTTGTGCCAAGAGTAACCTCTAATGAGAGAGAAGTAATGATTGGGAAAGTTGCTGTCCCGAAACAGATTTCTGTGCTTCACCATAAAATTTCATGTAAAATATCTGAACGTCCTTTTGAGGCGTGAATTTTTGGGCTTCTGTCCCAGGTTGTTATCTAACTTTCGTTAGTTCAACACTTTTTGATTTGAGCAACAGAAGGTCTTCGAAAAAATTCGTCTTTACCTGCTGGTCTGTTTTGACAGATTTCTGCCATTTTTTGTTTTTGCTTCTTGTTGGTTCCTTTTTGAGTTTTTTTGGGGAATTGAGCTTTTTGAGGGAAGTGCTACAGTAGCTAGTGTTTTAATGGAAGTTTTATTGGTGTTAGAACTGAACCTAAAGACTTATTATCTTGAGTGCACTAATGTTGCTAATAAAGATTGTGTGAAGTTTTGTATGAAGGAAAAATTTTAGGTGTATGGAAGGAATGAGTAATGAGATGAAGGATGGACTAAAGCTCAAGCTTGGGGATGCCACGCGTGTCAACCCAAGGAATATCCAAGAAGTACAAGCGTCAAATCTTGGGGATGCCCAAGCCATCCCCCTCTTCATCAATAAAAATCTCATGTTTCTTCCAAACGCTTCATTTTTATTGTTTCATGCACAGTTGTGTTGTTCTTGGAGCGTTTTCATTTTCGTTTTCATTTTGGTTTTCGTTTGCTTGGTTTGGTTAGTTTGCTGAATAAATTGGTTGGACCCCCTCTTTCATACATTGGTTTTCAAATAGTTTGGTTTGGTTTGGAAAAGAGTAGGAAAGTTCATGCTTAAGTGGTAAAGAGAGCTTGTTTTTGACTGTGGCCTATGCTTTGTCATGCCATGCTTGATATTGTTTTGGCTTTATACTTAGTATTCTTTGCTGTAGCATGACTTGTTATAAACAATTGAGATTGCTTAATGTGCCTTGGATGAATCATGTGTTGTTTTAGCATATTAAAGCATAGTATAGTGGTATTCTCCTTTGATGCTTTATTTGGGTTGACTTGGTGCATGCTGACACCATGTTATGACTATCTCAAGTCACCATAGCCTCTATGATCCTTTAGTTTTCAACTTGTAGTATCACTTTATGCTTTGATCAATGATGTTTTGTCGCTCTGCATGATTATGGCCATTATTGCTCTCTTAGTTTGTCGCTCCCAGTCTTTTGCTAGCCTCTGTAACCAAGTATGAGTTCCACTCATGCATCCAACTCCCTAAACCAAGTTATTACAAAGAGTCCACCATACCTACCTATTAGCATATGCCATTCCAAGTATATTCATGTTTTTGTTTACCTTCCAAATTAAACTTGTTATGGGTCATCCAGGCGCGGTGATTTCAGAGGAAGAAGAAGAGAGGAAAGGCCGGATTATAGATATAATTCGGCCCAAGTGGTGGTGGTAGCACAGGACCCACCGGGTCACGGAGCAACTCAACGGCAGAAGAATGGTCCTCAACAGTGGACACCAAGAAATGAAGGAAAAAGGCAGTGGACCCCAGAACAAAAGAAACAGTGGCAGGAGAGGCCGAAGTACACGTTCGAATCCATGTTAGATCAGCCGTGCAAATTTCACACGTCAAACCCATCCAGGCCAGCCAACCATACCACCCGCCAATGTGCATGGATGAAAAATGCAATGGGGAACCCCGCAGGGGTTCAGGCACCCCATCAAGTACATCAGCAACATCCACAGTTGACTGGAGCAAATGCACAGCAACTGATGTTACCGCCCCCTCCCCCGAGGTACGATAACTCGGATCGGAGAGACGCGGTACATCAAGTGATGAACCAAGTCCAGGATGGAAGAACAAATCCGGCGAATACCGGACGCAATGATTACAGAGAACATCATCAGTCCTATTGCGTGTTCACAACGGAACAACAAGACAAGCAAAGTGTGCAGCGCCGGCATATGGAAGTAAATGCAGTAATGCCGGCAGTACCAAGATATGTGCCTTGGTCGGATCAGGAGATAACTTGGAGCATAAAGGATCATCCCAAGATAATGCCAAATCCCGGATCATATGCACTTGTGCTGGATCCGACATTTGTTGGACCAAGCATCAATGTCAAATTTTCAAAAGTACTCATAGACAATGGAAGTAGTATCAATATCATGTACAAAGATACCATGCATAAACTCGGAATATCGCAGAACATGTTGCAATCCACGAGGACCACTTTCCATGGGATAGTGCCAGGGCTTTCATGTGAACCCATTGGTAAGGTCCGAGTGGATGTGTTATTCAGCACAAGAGATAACTGCAGAGCAGAGAAATTAGAGTTTGAAGTGGTGGATCTAGAGAGCTGTTATCATGCTCTACTCGGACGACCAGCGTTGGCCAAATTCATGGGCAGTTGTCATATAAGTTATCTGAAAATGAAACTACCCGGACCACAAGGAGTGATAACTATAACAGGGGATTACAAGAAATCAATGGAGTGTGCATCAGCCGGGTCAAATTTGGCCGAATCATTGGTTATAGCAAGAGAAAAAAGAAGGATTCAGGAGGTAGCAGCCCTCGCTCAGTCGGCACAGCTGAACATGCCGGCACTAGCCAACCCGCATGGCAGTGTCTCTTTTCAGCCGACTAAAGAAACGAAGAAGTTTCAAATAGATGAGCAATTCCCGGAGCGTACTGTTACTATTGGTGTAGGCCTGGACGCTAAATAGGAAAGCGAGCTCACCAACTTCCTCCATGAGAATCGGGACATATTTGCATGGTCAATTCAGGATCTGCAAGGTGTTCCGAGGGAGTTGGCTGAGCACTCTTTGAATGTAAGGCCCGGAGCAAGGCCGGTGAAGCAACCTCTCCGCCGCCAAGACAGAGAAAAATAATAGGATGAAATAGCTCGGCTCCTCGCAGCCGGGTTCATCATGGAGGTGTTGTACCCGGATTGGTTGTCGAATCCGGTGCTGGTAGAAAATAAGAAAGATGATCCCAATGTAGCCATTGTATGGCGAATGTGTATCGATTACACGAACCTGAACAAGGCGTGTCCAAAAGATCCTTTTCCATTGCCTAGAATAGACCAAGTCATTGATTCGACCGCTGGTTGTGAGTTATTATCATTTGTAGACGCTGCACTGGTTTCCACCAGATACCGTTAAATCCGCCGATCAAATAAAGACTGCATTTATTACCTCAGACGGGCTTATTGCTATCGCACAATGCCATTCGGCCTGCGAAATGCAGGAGCAACATATCAAAGATGCATGCAAAAATGTCTACACGATCAAATAGGAAAAAATGTACAAGTATATGTAGATGATGTGGTCATCAAAACCAAGGAAAGCAAAACCTTACTGGAAGATATACGGCAAACTTTCATAAACTTGAGAAGATTCCGAATGAAACTTAATCCAGAAAAGTGCACGTTTACGGCTTGCAGGAAAATTGCTCGGTTTTCTTGTATCTAGCCGAGGTATAGAAGCCAACCCAACAAAGATAAAAGCAGTAGAAAGAATGGAATTGCCAAGATGCTTAAATGATGTGCAAAAATTCACGGGTTGTCTAGCCTCGCTCAGCCGGTTTGTATGTCGGCTGGGAGAGAAGGCGCTACCATTATATCAGCTGATGAAGAAATCAGAAAAATTCGTTTGGACTCCACAAGCGGACAGCGCGTTTCATGAGTTGAAAAAAATGTTGGTCACAACATCTATTTTGGCTTCTCCATTATCAAAAGAGCCTATGTTACTCTATATAGCGGCTACCAATAGAGTAGTAAGTGTTGTAGTCGTAGTAGAATGACTTGAAGATAATAAGTCGGTACAGAGGCCGGTATATTATTTAAGTGAGGTGTTGTCCACTTCAAAACAGAATTACCCACATTATCAGAAGATGGCTTATGGGGTGTATATGTCGGCAAAAAAGCTTAAACATTACTTCGAAGAGCATCCCATCAGAGTAATCTGTGAAGCGCCCATAGCCGACATATTGAGCAACAAAGATGCAAGTGGCCGAATAGCTAAATGGGCAATCGAATTGTCACGATACGCTCCACAATTTGATAGGAGAGATGCAATCAAATCTCAAGCAGTCGCCGACTTCCTCGTAGATTGGGCCGAAGTGCAATATGAGCCACCATTACCAGATCCAAATTATTGGACAATGCATTTCGATGGTTCCGAACTAAGAAACGGTTTGGGGGCAGGAATAGTGTTAACCTCGCCTAAAAGAGATCAGCTAAAATACGTGCTACAAATACATTTTGCCGCATCCAACAACGTAGCCGAATATGAAGCACTGGTTCATGGATTGAAAGTAGCAAAAGAGATTGGCATACGCCGAATCTTATGCTATGGGGACTCGGATCTAGTAGTACAGCAAGTCTCAGGCAATTGGGATGCATTAGACGCTAACATGGCTCTATACAAATTTCATGTGCAAAAGATCAGTGGGTACTTTGAAGGATGCGAGTTTCACCACATACCTCGGGCAGAAAATGATGCCGCAGACACACTATCAAAACTCGGATCAACCCGGCAGTCAATTCCCCCGGGTATAGCCCTGGAACACCTCAGAAAACCATCAATAGTACCGTCACAAGAATCCGAATCTATTTTTATTCCGGCAAATTCAGCAGAAGATAATGCACTGATGGAAGTAGACCAGCAATATGAGTCGAAACCCCACAAGAGGAGGACAGCAGAAGTAAGCACAATTATGGAGAAGGCCGAGGTAGATATGTCGGCAGAAAACATGGAAATAGACAGTGAGACCACACCAGAAAAAGTCACACCGCTATGGGCGCAACCCATATTCTCTTACCTTAAAGACGCGGTATTACCAAGCAATGAAGTATTAGCAAGACAAACTGTAAGGAGAGCGAAAGCTTATACGATCATAAACAATGAGCTATATGAAAGAAGTGTCACAAGCGTATTGCAGAAATGTGTGAGTTCGGCAGAAGGCCGGGAGATCCTCCTAGATATACATCAAGGAGAGTGTGGACATCATGCCTCATCTCGTGCATTGGTAGCCAAAGCATTTAGGCATGGATTTTATTGGCCGACGGCATTGAAAGAAGCCAAAGAGTTGGTGGAAAATGCAATGGTTGCCAGAGATACGCCACCAAAATACATATGCCATCGGCCGAGTTAAAAACAATACCCATCACTTGGCCATTTGCTGTGTGGGGCTTAGATATGGTGGGACCATTTAAGCCGGCCCAAGGGGGAATGACCCACATATTGGTTATGGAGGACAAGTTCACAAAATGGATTGAAGTGAAACCAATAAAAAAATGCGATGGGCCCACAGCAGTGAAATTTCTCAAAGATATTATTTTAAGATATGGGTACCCACACAGTATTATTACAGATAATGGCACAAATTTTGCGTATGAGCCTTGGCAGATTTTGTAGAGAAAATACATAAGGTTAGATAGTGCCTCTGTGGCTCACCCAGCGTCTAATGGGCAAGTGGAAAGGTCTAATGGACTAGTATTGTCAGGAATAAAACCACGACTTGTTGAACCACTGCAAAGGTCGGCAGGATGTTGGATTGAGGAACTCCCAGCCGTATTATGGAGCCTCAGAACTACTCCAAATAGGTCAACAGGGTACACACCGTTCTTTCTAGTGTACGGGGCAGAGGCCGTGCTTCCAGCCGACATAATACATGACTCGCCAAGAGTTACTCAGTATACAACCTCGGAAGTAAACGAAATAGCTCGGCAAGATAATGTAGACCTGCTAGAAGAAGCCAGAGAACTGGCACTATCACGATCAGCTATTTATCAGCAGAACCTACGATATATCACAAAAAAGGTGAATCCAAGGGTATTCAAAGAAGGAGATTTAGTCCTCAGATTGGTGCAACGCACGGCCGGCATGCACAAGCTGTCACCTCCATGGGAGGGACCATTCATCGTGAGCAAGGCATTACATAACGATTCCTATTATCTAATCGATGCTCAATTCCCCGGAAGGGACAAGGCAGACAAAGCTGGCGAAGAAACGAAGCGGCCATGGAACGTAGCCCTGCTTCGTCCATTTTACTCATAGCATAGTATTTCAAGGTCAAGGACCAATGATGTATTAAACCTCGGCATCCAGAGCAGTGACTCGGGGACTGCCATATGTTATTTCAATTTCATGTTATGTATTGAACCTCGGTATCCAGAGCAATGACTCGGGGACTGCCATATGTTATTTCAATTTCATGTTATGTATTGAACCTCGGTATCCAGAGCAATGACTCGGGGACTGCCATATGTTATTTCAATTTCAGGTTATGTATTAAAACCTCGGCATCAAGAGCAAAGGACTGGACAGCCATATGTTATTTCAATTTCATGTTATGTATTAAACCTCGGCATCCAGAGCAGTGACTCGGGGACTGCCATATGTTATTTCAATTTCAGGTTATGTATTAAAACCTCGGCATCAAGAGCAGTGACTCGGGGACTGCTATAGGTATTTGAAGTTTCGTTTTATGTACTAAACCTCGGCAGTCAAAGCAGCAACTAGAAAACTACCATATACCGCCCCAGAGCTATGTTGAGCACCAATCACTCGGAGACTGCCATGTATTGTTCCAAAGTGGCAGTCAATCTTTGATACGAAAAGGGTATCACACTTCGGCACTCAGAATAAGAACAGATCAACCCCGTATGATGTTCGAAGCTCACACACAGATTACTCGACTAAAACACGAGAAAACAAAGACAAAGATACATCCTAACATCAAAATATTGCAGGATACCAAAGCAAGAATTCGGATGGGAACCCACTTAAGCAAAGTTATAATAACTGCAAACTTATATGTCGCAGCAATGTACGGCAAAAGGAGATTCAGGTCATACAGGAAGTAAACAAGTATTCCACGGACATCGTACGCCCGGCATACCAGGGATAGGAAATGACTTAAACGTTTTTAGCTGGAGAGGTGGCAACCTGGTCAGGGACTGGGGACTCCGAGGTAGGAGGAACTTCGACCGATGTTACCTCGCCCTCCGCAGACCTAGGTGCAACCTCGGCCGAAGCCTGAGGCTGCTGAGGAGCATCAATTTGCACAGTGGAATGCCCGGTACCCTTGGAGGAGGATCGCGCGTCGCCGTTGTCATCCGAGCTCGAACTGGAGTCACCAGAAGTGGCCGAGTCATCTTCATCTCCCCCTTGCTCAGCTGAATCATCTGATGCATCCTCGACTACGACCTCCTCGTCCGGGTTCGGAAGGAAACTCGGCCCTTCATTCCAGGTGTGCACGTCGGCATACTCGACGAGTTGAAAGGCGCGAGCTTGCCGAAGAGCAACAAAGGTGGGATCCTCAACCCAACGGGAACCTGTGCGCAAATTCCTCAGGATATCAAGAGAAATGTCTTCGTACCATGACATGATAACGGTGAGGGCCATATCAGCACCAGCTCGCCCAGCAGATTCCCTCCAAAGACTTAGTTGTTTTTCAGAGGCATTCAATCTAGTCACCAGCAATTCGATCTCGCTGATGTTAGGAGTCCCAGAGGTATTCGGCCAGAGAGCACGGTGGGCTCGAATAGCTGCCAGCACCAAGTCCCTGCCCATGATTTTCATCGGACCAAGGGCAGCGCCATGTAAACCAAGAAATCTTCTATTGAATATTCAAAATTCACGTCAGCAGGAGACCTCGGCAAGACGAGCTGCAAGGACATCTTTAGAGCTCACGGGCTTAGCTTCAGGAAAATGACCTGCGCAAAAAAGGGAGGCGTCAGAGGGCAGCAGAAGGAAGAAAGATAATCCGGCTGTGTTAAGATGCTTACGATGAATGTAACTCATCATTATCTGAAGGTCCTTCGCCCAGTCAATCTTGTTCTTCTCAAAGCGAGCAATTTCCTCACTCATTCCTCGAGTTTTCAGCTCGGCAGCCTCAAAAAGCTCTTTATTCTTTTGCAATTCCAAAGCCAGCCGGTTATTCTCCTCGGAGAACTCCTGATCGACCTTTTCTAGCTCGGATTTCTGAGAAAGCTTAAGGGCCTCCACCTCGACGCTTAGGCGAGCTATCTCGTCATCCTTTTCTTTTAGCTGCGCCGAATGAGTGGCGCTTTGTTCTAAAAAATGCAGCATCACGTCAGGCATAGGCGTGCAATCTTGGTGAGATGCTGCGAAGGTTTGCAACTCGGCTTTACCACAGCCAAACGGAATAAAAAAGGTTAGCGCGTATTCTAAAGGGCGAAAAGGTGTAGGGTAAGAGGGAAACTAACCTTCCAAGCTCTTGACTTTCTTCTCAAGACGAATGTTGAGGTTATTAAGGTTACCTGTGAACCCACAAAGTAAGCCGGCACCCCGCATGCAAAACAATGACAAGGAAAATGGTCGACTTACCTGCTTTTTTCACCACAGGAAGAACTTTTTCATATTTCTCTTCCAACTTCCTGTGTGAGAAGAGCAGTCTTTGAAATTCGGCAGTCCGCCGGTCATGTGCAACCTAAGCAATAGAACAAACCATGAGTAAATATTAAGCTAAAGCAGATCCGAGCTAAGCGAAAACTTAACCCGGATCTAGGTGGCTGGATATTCAAAACCAAAATAGATCCGAGCTAAGCGAAAACTTAACCCGGATCTAGGTGGCTGGATATTCGAAGCCAAAGCAGATCCGAGTTAAGCGAAAACTTAACCTAGATCTAGGTGGCTAGATATTAAAAGCCAAAATAGATCCGAGTTAAGCGAAAACTTAACCCGGATCTAGGTGGCTGGATATTCGAAGCCAAAGCAGATCCGAGATAAGCGAAAACTTAACCCGGATCTAGGTGGCTGGATATTCAAAACCAAAACAGATCCGAGCTAAGCGAAAACTTAACCCGGATCTAGGTGGCTGGATATTCGAAGCCAAAGCAGATCCGAGTTAAGCGAAAACTTAACCCGGATCTAGGTGGCTGGATGTTAAAAGCCAAAACAGATCCGAGTTAAGCGAAAACTTAACCCAGATCTAGGTGGCTGGATATTCAAAGCCAAAAGTAGATTCGAGTCAGGCGAAAGCTTAACCCAGACCTATGTGGCTAGACATTCAAAGAACAGCTAGATAAAATTTAAGCAAAAGTTTAAGATAGATCTACTCCGATATAGGCTCGAACCCTAAATTAAGTAGGGCTAAGTATAGCACTATAAAAACTTCCAAGCGAATAACAAGTTACTCGTTTGCAAGTTTCGGGGACTAATGTATATATAATAGCATATGGAGAATCAGTCTAAACCCCGAGAAGTAGCAATTACCTCGTTCATCTTGTTGCTATCCAGAATGATCTTGGCAGCTTGATCCAAACGACTGCTGATGTCGGAAAGTTGAAACGGCTGACTGTTTCGATTGCCCTCAAGCTGATCAGCAGCATTCCAGTTATGAGCATATTCCACCAGCGAGCCAAGGCTGTTCCCACTAGCCGTCCGGGTTAAGACTTTACCTCGGACATGTTGTGCAACCACTGCAGCCGCAGGGCTTGTATGAAGAGCAAGCTGGGTGCTGGCAGCCGAGGTACCAGAGGCTTTGGTAGGCGCAGTTCCTTTGCGCAGCACGTCAGCAATACTCGGCTGAGAAGAGCCGGCAAGACCTTTTTGGGAAGTGGAAGTTTTAGTAGCAACAGTTTTTCTTACTGTGGAGGCACCAGCAGAAGCTGATACCTCGGCAATGGGAACAGTGCCCTTAGAAGCAGGAGGGATCACAGGCGCTGAGGGCGCCGGGGTATTAACGACCACGGCTGCGGCTGGGGTTACAGTAGGAGCTACCGAAGTAGAAAGAGGCTCGGTGGATATGCTCGGATTCAGTGGAGGGGCAACGGGTTTGGTAGAAATCTCGGAGACGCGAGTATCAGGCGCATTGTGACGAGGGGGTGACATATGTGGAGCTGGAGGAGACGTAGCACGAGCAGGACTAGGAATCCTAGTATCTTCAACGGGCGGAGGAGACGGCTGCCGAATCGGGCGGCTAGTCATGCTAGGACCGCCAGGCTTAACGGAAAGCGGAGCACTGCGAAAATAAGAAAGAAAAAAAGGTGTCAGGATGAAAAACAGAAACAGGGAAACAAGAAATACGAGCAAAACGAACTTACCCTGTGACCCCAGGCATGGTCTTGCGCCTGGGAGGGTTTGGAGCAGACTTCTTCATTCGTTTCTTGGGGGCCGCCTCTGAAGCACTAGCAGGAGCCCCGCGTTTCCCCGAGGTAACTGGGGGACGGGATGCAATAGGCTCGGCGTCGTGAACCTGACCGGTCGGATTAGCTGGGAAAGTAGAAGCCAGAAATGCATAAGAAATAGGCATTGCGGCAACTACCTCAAGAGCTTGGACCTCATCCGAATCACCTTCCTCCTCATGGACCGAAGTCATGCCACGAGCGCGAGCCGTAGCAGGATCCGACTTAGGGACGAATTCTTCGGAGTCCGGCTCCCCAACGTCCGGGGTATTCTGATCCGCAGTCCACGGAAGCGACAAAACCTCGGCGTCCTCGTCCTTTTGCTCTGCGAACCTCTGTGAGGCGAAAAAGAAGGAAGGTTAGGGAAAACAGCTATGAAAACAATAGAAAATCAAAGCATTGAGGGTTAAACTTACTACGGGAGGAGGACGCCATGAGTAAACAGTTTCAATCCCGTGTCCAATCTTGAGCATCTCCGTCTTAAATATAGCTCGGACGCGCTTGAAGACAAGGTAATTGTCCAGCTCGACGGTCGAGACTCGGTTGGGATCAAGTGGACCACTCATGTAGCAAAGTTTGTGCGTCCTTTTCTGGAATGGGCAAATTTGGCTACTGATGAAGGTAGCCATCAAGTCCTCGCCGCGTAACCCGGCCCGGATCAGTTCTTTGAGCCGAGTCTCGAAAAGCTCGGCCAAGACGTGGCTCCTCCTCGGATTGTAAGTCCAATTTACCTTGGAAGGCGGACCAATGGAGAAGGCAGGGAGCCAAATCTTGTCTTTTGTTCCTCTGTTCTTGACGTAAAAGAAGGATTTGTGCCACTTCTTGCACGACTCTAATCCGGTGACACGAGGAAATACAGACTTCCTCCGAGGTGTAATGGACGCCGCCCGACCGAAAGCGCGTTTCTCGGAAGGGTGCAGAGACTTGTCGTGACTACATTAGAACGAATCTGGAAGAACTTCGCCCAGACGCAGACGGCCATAGGTCAAGTATCTCCGAGGCGGATATGAATGCGAAAGAGAAGCGATGGCGTTATAGAAGATGATGCGCTGAATGCCAAGTAGTCGAGAAACTCCCTTGCAAAATCGCTAAGAGGGAGACCGGTCATGAGAAATGTGACATAAAAACTACATACTCGCCCTCCCTAATTTCCGGAGATAACTCGTTGCCGGGTAAACGACAAGAGACCTCGGCGGGAATCCTCCGGGTTCGGATGAGCCATTCGATCTCCCGCCGGGTAACTGAGGAGCCCTGCCACGAGCCCCGCCAGCCCGAGCCAGCATCATCATCCTCTACCAGGGCACCGCTAAAGGAACTAGACATGATTTCGCCGGAAAGATCGCCGGAGGAACAACTCGCGGCGGAGGAAAACTTAGAACTACGAGGCCCCGTCGCAATTCTACGCAAAAACGGCGGCGGAACGATGACAGAACCGCAGCGCACGAACAAAGAGGAAACGAAGAGATCTAGAGGAAAGCCTAGGCGGCAAGACCGAAAAGAACTCACCGGTGACAACGCCGGAACAAGTAAGCGGCGACGACAGATGACGGAGCGGCGGAGTCCTCCTCGTCGCAGAACCAGTTGAGCGTGCGGCGGTGGAACCACGAACGAGCGCAAAAGCGCGAGGAAGAAGAAGGGTGCGGGCGAGCGAGAAGGGGAAAAAGAAACTCCCAGGCGCCGCGCCCCTCTTTATAACCTAGCCGCAAGCAAGGTAGTGGGATCGTGGGTGTGGCAGTTGGCAGCGCGGATCGTGTGCGCAGCACGACCACACGTCGCTGAGCGGAACCGCACCAAAGGCCACACGATTGACCAAGGAGCTCACGATCCCCAACGAGAACGGCGCACGAGGCGTCGCAGCAACGGCGCGACAGGTGCAACAGTAACTGTAGCTTGTTAGTAAACGCTGTAGAGGAACAAAAAACTAGAGAAACAATGATGAGGATGACACGTGGTACGAGGCGTGCACTACTAAATACGGTGTTATCACCACGACAAGGTGACTCGGAAACAATACATAACGAGTGTCGTGAAACTGATATGACCCGGCCGAGGTTATCGGCGGGGCCATACCAGCTTCGGGGACTAATGTTGGGGAGGTAACCCCGGGTAGGGTAAAGACGGGGAAAGACGAAAGGGTGTTCCCCGTTTAGTTTCCGAGTTACAGTCTGAGTCAGCCGAATCCTGTAGAGGTCGGCCGAGATAGGAAAGGGCAGGACCCTTATAGTAATGGCAAGGCATTACCCGGCCGGGATACTGCGTAAGTCGGCCGGGTTAGCCCAAGTAATCTTGATGCAGGTGGAGGACAAGCCGAGTTACGCGAGGTAGGGCCGAATGATACGAAGCTTGCAGGAGAAGGAGAAGCCTAAAGTCAAACTCTAGTAGCAGGCTAGGAAGAATCTGAGCGAAGCCAAGCACTAGGGACAAAGGCGCAGAGCGACAGAGAGACAGAAGGAGGTCACGGAGGTGACAGTCCAGAAGCCCGAGGCACACAGGAGGGTCCCTCTGGAACCTTGCCATCATTAGGGGAGCGACAGGGAAAGGGGGGCACCGAACTACTATACTGGGACAAGCATATTCCTCGAATATGCTTGCCACATCAGCCCTAAAGGAACCCAAGGCTCTCCTTTATAAGGGCAGGCTTGGACCCTAAGGAGGGGATCGATTCATTCTTGGTACCGTTAGGCTGGTAAAGTTCTCTCTTTCTCCTTGTATACAGCTCAAGGAGCACTTGTAACCCAAGGAAGGAGAAATATAGATCTTTGTGTTAGCTTTCTATGTGTAGAATCCACTACATCTTCCCTCCCCAGATCCCACTAGCATCCATCGGCCCCAAACTTTAGCCTACCCATGGCATCTGCCGTGCCACCACCACGACAGGCATCTTTTCTTATCCAAATCGGCAGCAAAATATGAATCCACATAGCTAACGAGTCCCTCACCAGTCTTACCAAACTTCAAAGAAGCATTAGAAGTGCCAAGAAGGTACCTGAAAATCCATTAAACAGCCTTCCAATGTTCTTTACCAGGATTAGACATGTATCTACTTATTAAACTCATAGCATATGATAAATCAGGACGAAAATAAACCATGGCATACATCGAAGAACCAACAGCACTAGAATATGGCACCTTTGACATGTACTCAATCTCTTCATCAGTAGTAGGACATTATGAAACTAACAATTTAAAATGAGGAGCAATAGGAGTACTAACTGACTTGGCACCATCCTTATTAAAACGATGAAGAATTTTCTTAATGTAACTTTGCTGACTAAGAAATAACAAACCAGACTTTCTATCTCAGGTAATCTCCATACCTAAGATCTTCTTAGCAGCACCAAGATCCTTCATCTCAAACTCACTACTTAGGTGTGCCTTCAAAGTAGTGATTTCTTTCATGCTCTTGGCAGCAATTAACATATCATCAACATATAACAGCAAGTATATAGGTGATCCATAAACAAACTTAATGTAAACACAACTATCATATTGAGACCTCTCAAAGCCGTGTGAGATCATAAACGAATCAAACCTTTTATACCATTGTCTTGGAGATTACTTTAAGCCATAAAGAGACCTTTTTAACTTGCATACAAAATCCTCTTTACCAGGCACTATGAACCCTTCTAGTTGGTCCATGTATATTTCCTCCTCAAGCTCCCCATGTAGAAAAGCATTCTTGACATCTAACTGCTCAAGCTCAAGATCACGCATAGCCACAATACTAAAGGAAGTGTGAATGGAATTATGCTTTCAACTGGGGAGAACACATCATTGTAATCAATACCTGGAATTTGACTGAACCCTTTTACTACTAACCTTGCCTTATACCTCGAAGGCTCTTTAGGAGACAACCCTTCCTTTTTATTGAAGATCCACTTGCAGCGGACCGCCTTCTTTTGTTTGTGTAAGCTCACAACATCCCATGTGCCATTTTTATCAAGCGATTGCATCTCTTCTTGCATAGAAGAAACCCACTTCACGCGGTCATGCAATGGCTTCATTATATGTAGCAGGTTCAGAATCATGCTCCACATGTTCAGCAACCCTCAAAGCATAATGAGCAAGATTACACTCTTCAATTAAATGAGATGGTGGAACTATGTTATGCCTCGGTCTATTAGCAGCAATAGACTCATGTGGTTGCTGCAAAACAGTAGGTGAGAGCTGAACAACATGATCATCAATGTTTTCCTCATGAGTATCATCAACCATAGCATTATTATCAACAGTTTTCTGCAGGTTCTCCACCTGCATACTAACTCTCTCCTCTCCAACAACAACAACAAGAGAGGGATCTGATGGCAAGCTATCATGATACATAACAAATTCATTGAAGATAACATTCCTACTCAACAAAACCTTTTTAGTTTCAGGATTCCATAGTTTATATGTCTTAACTCCTAAACCATAACCAAGGAATATGCACTTAATAGCCCTAGGCTCTGACTTTCCATTATCAACGTGAGCATATGTAGTGCAACCAAAAACTCTCAACTTTGAATAATTAGCAGACGAACCTGACCATACCTCAATGGGAGTTTTTTTCTCAAGTAGAATAGAAGGTGACATGTTAATAAGGTAGCACGCTGTGTTGGCTGCTTTAGCCTAGAAACGTCTATACATACCTGCATTAGACAGGATATAGTGAGCCCTCGAGATGATGGTTTTGTTCATGCGCTCAGCCACGCCATTCTGCTGACGGATGGTGTGGTGCCTGATCATACCATCATTACTGAAAACTCCTCAAACTCATTAGAATAGAATTCCATACCATTATCAGTACGTAGTACTTTTACCTTCCTGGCAGTTTGCTTTTTAACCATAACTTTCCACTTCTTAAAAGTATCAAAAACATCAGAGTTATATTTTAGAAAATATGGCCACACTTTTCTTGAGTAGTAATCAATAATAGTAAGCATGTAATTAGCCCCACCTATAGAAGTCTTACAGGAAGGTTCCCAAACATCATCATGCACATAATCTAATATACCTTTGGTTGTATGAAGGGAAGCATTAAATTTAACTCTTTTGTGCTTACCAAATACGTAGTGCTCATAGACCTCAAACTTACTCAAGTTGCAACCATCAATCAGCTCTCTCTTTACCAACTATGCCATGCCATGTTCGCTCATATGCCCAAGACACATATGACATAGATTTTTTTTACCACAATCATCATAATCATTAGAAGTAACAGCAGCAGCAATACCAGGCAAAGTGCTACCTCTAAGAACATATAACTTAGCAAAATTCATATCATCTATCATGTAAATAAGATAACCTTTTGATACCTTTAACAATATACACCCACCGGTGTACTTGTATCCATCAACATCCATGGTACTTAGGGAGATCAAATTTATAGCAATGCTTGGTATGTGCTTCACCTCATTCAACGTACGTGTCACGCCATCATGTGTCCTGATCATAACAGATCCAATGCCGACAATATGGCACGGTTGTCGTTCCCCACACGCACAAAATCTCCGGTCTGTACAGACTCATATAAACTGAACCAATCTTTGTTATAGAAAATATGAAACGAACATGCAGTATTAAGTATCCATTCATCATCACGAGAAGCACAAGCAGCAAAAACGGCTAAACATTCACCATTAAAACTATCATCAGAAACAACAGCAACCTTACTAGCACCTTCAGACTTATCTTTCGGTTGGTAAGTTTCGTTCCTTTTCTCCTTGTTCTGTAGCTTCCAACAATCATCAATAACATGATTAGATTTCTTACAATACCTGCAGAACTTGTCATTTCTCTTGGATTTTGAATGACCTCTGTCGTCCTTGCTCTTATCTCTTTTGCCATAGGTATTATTCCTCTGGTCGGTCCTGCCACGAACCTGCAGAGTTTCAACCTTAGATGATGACCCATCTGTCTGCACCATAGTTTTCATCTTTTTACTCTATTTGAGGGCATCATATACTTCGGCAAGGGTTAGTTCATCAAGGCTCAACAATATTGTATCACAGAAATTTGTATAGGAACTAGGCAACGAGCATAAGAGTAGAAGACCTAAATCCTCATCATCATACTTTACTTTTATAGACTGCAAGTCTGAAACAATATCTTTAAAGATAGATAAGTGATTCATTACTGATCCACCTTCTTGCAGCCTATGCAAGAATAACTTCATCTTCACATGCATCTTACTGGTTAGATACTTTGACACACAGATCGTTTCCAGTTTCGCCCAAAGAGCAGCAGCAGATTTCTTCACCAACACTTCCTGCAAAATATTATTGAACAGATAAAGCTGAATCAAAGACAAAGCCTTACGGTCCTTCCGTTTCTCTTCGTCGGACCATCCTTTAGCATCCTTTCCATCGAACCATCTAGCATTTCATCCAGATCTGATGTTTGGCGAGAATTTCCCGCATCTTCACCTGCCACAAGGAGAATCTTGTGGTGTAGCCCATCTGTAGTAGATCGAACTTTAATGACGACATGTTGCAAACCCTAGATTAGAACCTGGGGCTCTGAAACCACTTGTTAGATTCGCAACAAGAAGATAACAAAGAACGAAAAAAAACACAGTAGGGGACACGATTTAACGTGGAAAAACCTCTCCAACAAAGAGAGGAAGAACCCACGGGCGACAGCCAGCAAAACTTTACTATATCGGGGAGTGTTTACACAACACCGGGGATTTTCACAGAAGCAACTTATCCTAGCTGGCGGCTTACAAGAGGTATATATAACGGTGAAAACCTAGGTCTTCAATGATCTCTACTGCGGGGAGGCTTCAGACGTCGCTGCACTCAGCCCAAGCCTCAGGTGACGGGTCTCGCTCCGCTCGTCTGAAGTTAGCATCCTTAATGAATTTGGATCATACTTTAACATGTTTTAGTATGTAAATATTTATGAATCTAGACAAATCTAAGTTACTTATTTCTGAACGGAGGAAGTATGGTACAAAGCTTTGCTTACTACCAAAGATGTGCATGAATATTGTTCATCGATCTGCTCGAAATTAGTAGCTCCATATCAAGCCATGTTTTCACAATTCACGAGGGGGCAATTTGCGCGCACACATATTACCAGCATCACACCACGGCTACTACGCAAGTGTTCATACAATGCCTACCGAGTGCAGGTCAAAAAAAATGCCTGATAAACGGTGTACCTCCGTTTCATAATACAAGGCGTATAAGTTTAATAAAAAATTAAAGAGTGCAAGATTTGACCAAAAGTTTAAAAATATATAAATCTCTACAACATCATATCTGTCTTATTACATTATGAAGTATATTTTCATACTATAACTATATAGTATCATAGTTGTTGACAGTTTTCTAAAAAATCTCGGTCAAACTTTGCATTGTTTAACTTTTTATTAACTTTATACGTCTTATTTTACAAGATCGAGGTAGTACTTATTAGAAAATTGTTCCACTTATTTTATAAACAACACCCATTTGTAAAGAAAATCACAACATGTACTACATGTTTTTTCCTAGGCGAAACAATACCTACTTTATAAATTTGGTAATTTGATAGTCATCGGTAAGTATGGGTGCGAGTTTATACAGGTGTACCCATGGGTCATCTGATTAATATTAATAATTAATTATTTTTGTTTTACATTTGAGATGTTTGACTACGTGAGATTGACAAGTGCGATTTGGTGTTAGTCATCTAAATTTTAGTTATTCAATTTGTAGGGTTTTATTTTACATTTGAGATGTATGATTGTGTGCGAGGATAAGTGTGATTTGTTGTTAGTCACCTAAACTTTAGATGTTCAACGAAACTTCTAATGATGTGCAGCGAGAAACTACACTTGTTTTTATTTACCAAGCATCGATTTTCCGTGTGCATATATGCTCGATAATGATCCGCTGATAAAACCCGATAAGATTGCCACCTTTACCGCTTCACGTGTTACTACTACCTATGTTCCGTAAAATCTGGTGTATAATATTTCACAAAAGTTATATGATGTGAATTTTGACCAAGTTTTTAGAAAAAAGTATTAACTTCTACCATGCCAAATAAGTGTCGTTATATACATCATACATGCATTTTTATATTATACATTTATAGGATCATAGTTTCCAATAGATTTTTCTATAACCTTGGTCAAACTCCACATCGTCTGACTTCAGAAAAAAATACATATCTTATCATACCAAAGGGAGGTAGAGTTTTTTTAGGCAACCTGAGTTAGTACTAGTTAAAACAAAACATAGTGTAGTAGCGGAGGTGGCAATTTGGCTCATAGGAGCAAATACACTCATTATGAGAAAACATATTTTAAAATGTCAAAAAAAGTTGAAAATAAATTTGTACATATACATTCGAACAGTTTAGGCTGGTTCACAACTTTTCAGGACGAAATAACATTTTATGTGTCGTGACAAAAAATATGACGTGAATAGTCGTATTCATGTGATATTTTTGTCTTTTTTATACATGACACATAAAATATTCTTTCATCTCGAAAACTTATGAACCAACATAAAATGTTCGAATGTATATGTAGAATTTTTTATTTCAATTTTTTGATATTTTGAAATATGTTTTATCATAATGGTTGCATTTGCACCTGCGAGCCAAAGTGAATATCCGGTGTAGTGGCCTAGCATTCCAAACGGCCTGGTATTGGGCCAATGTTGCTAAGATTATCCCAGCCATAATCAGCACTTCCTTGTCCTAGGGATTTCCTATATGCCAACTAGGTTGGTACCGCACGCCGCACACCTCCACGGCTCGGTATGGGCCAGCCAAGTTTGGCTTTTCTTTTTTTTCTGTTATTTTTATTTTTTTTTCCTTTTTCTACTCTATTTTTTGATTTTTTTAGTACAGTTCAAGTTTGAAAAATGTTCATATTCCAAAATTTGTTCATGTTTCGAATTTTTTTAATTAAACTTTGTTTTAATTTCAAATTTGTTCGGTTTTCAAAAATGTTCAGATTCGAATTTTAAAAAATATTCAGATTTTAAAATTTGTTTAGATTCTAAAAAATAAATTTTAAAATGTTTAGATTTTAGAATTCTCTCAAAATCTGGAAAAATGTTTTTTCTATAAAAGTGTTCAAATTATGTTTAAACAATCAGATTTCAAAACAGAAAAAAAGCGAAAAGAGGAAAAAAAAAGGGCAGAGCAGCCAGCCCAGCAGTCTCGCCTGGGCGGTGCGGCGCGGTGCACCTGCCGCAACGGTTGGTGTATAGGATCCCCTTAGAGCAAGAACAATAGTAGAGTCAGTTGTTGGCTATAAATTCTTGCCATGTCATCTATAGCAAGCTTATAGCCAACGTGTACAACAGCTAGCTATAAAAGAGTACTACTTTTTCAATATATGACCCACTTGACACTCTCACAAAGTGCCTAGGAGCATGTGCTGCAGCTGGCTCTTACCCTACAGCCAGCACATCTTCTTTCACCTCTTCTCTCTCATCTAACTCACTATAAATATAGTATTTAAATCCTTATAGCCTGCTGACCATATGTTATTGTACTTTCTCTTATCCTAGACCACACATAAGCCAACAAAGGCATAGGCTGCACAGCCCACTCGCTCTACGAGGCCGAAGCGAGCAAGCACTCCCGCATCAGCCCAGCAGGATGTGATGTCCCATTGGGAGAGAGAAAACAAACAAAAAAAACGTGTCTCTTCCTGAAACTGAAAGAGCACCCTAAGAAAGAAAAGAAACCTTAGCCGCGCTCATCTCCTATGTCTCCGTCCGACATCCGACGAGTCTCCGTCTTTGCTTGTTGCGCCGGCGGCGGTAGAGAGTAGGGACATCGGACCTGTGTTATGCATTGTAGTTAGAGTTTTGGTTAATAAGATTTGAATCTATTTAAAAGTTTTTTTTGCGAGAAAGATTTAGATGTACTCCATGAGTTCACAACAAGTACAAGTCACGCTAAACATAATAAAAATTACATTGAGGTACTTGAACCACCTAACGATCACCTCGCTGCCGTAGCGCGAAACAGCGCCCGCGCCGCCGCTCCCTTCTTCCAAGCGGCATGTCGTTGTTGATGACAATCGGAAAATCTTCGTGCACGTGCCCCTAAGGACCAGCGTCCCAGAGCCGAAGTTGTCGTCGTTGAACCCTTGAATTGATCTGGATCTTCAAACACCATACCTATAACACACGTAGACTAGACGAGATCGACCACTCCATGGAAGCAGTGACCAGACGAATCCGCGCCCTCCTCGACGCCACCGGTGAGATCGCCGATGACGAGGTGGAAGAGGAGGCGGGTATACCTTATTCTTTTCCCGCACAACGTCGCCATAGCTACCATAGCGTCGATATCGGTTGACCAAACTCTAACTTTATGGACCTTTCTACCACGACGAGCGCGGGTCCGAGGTCCCTACCCCCTCCGGTCGCCGGAGCGACAAGCGGATGAGGCGGGGTCCCGTCAATTTTCGATCATAGATGGCGAAGACGAGACACAGATGGCGACGGCTGGCTAGGTGGAACCCTAGCCACCGCCCTTTTTTCCTTAATATCGTAAATGTATGTTAATGGATCTATTTAAGAGTTTAATTGAGATAGCCTTTCGAGTTCTTAGGGGGCACATACACAAAGACTTTCGAGTTGTCATCAGTCACGCCAGCTCGAGTAGTAAAGCAACACCAGCGATAGTGATCCTTAGGTGGCTCTGAGATCTCGATGTAGTAGTAGTTATTATTATGTTTGGCGTGCTTTCTACTTTTGATTGATCTTTAGGGCATATCTATTGCAAAGCGCTTAAGCAGACTCTTAAGAGCATCTCCACTTGTAACCTCCATACGGGCTTCGGCGCGGTCCCTTTTTTGCTCGTATGGGTGGACGCCGGCGTGATGTTGCCAAATGGAGGAGCACCGGCTCCCAGCTGTGCCCCCATAACGAAATTTAAATATTTTAAATTTAGCAGAATTTTAGACAAACAGTTCAAAATTCACCGAAACATAGACGAACAGTTTAAATTTAACAGAAATTTACAAGAAAAAACGCCATCTAATAGCGGCCACGACCGATCCCGAGCCGGCGGTACATCGTCACGGCGTAGTCGAACAGGCCGTCCTCGTCCTCGTCGTCGATGGGCGGCTCGTCCTTCGCCGACGGTAGGCGGCTGCACCCCTCGCCGGGTCTGCTGGCGCTGCCTGTGGAAGCACAAGCCGCTTCGCCGTCAAATGTCGATGTCGACGACGAGGCCGTGGCGCCTGGCGAAGAGCTTGGGGGAGGTTGGGGGAGGAGATGGTGGAGCTCGCCGTCGAGATAATGTGTGTGCGACGGCAATAGAAACCGCCGCGGGTTTTTATAATGGGAGAGGAGGGGGAGGCGAGCGGTAGGCATTAACGCCGCCCGTGCCCGATTGACGGGACGTGTCGGCTGCACCGCCCGCTGCCGTTCGCTGGAAAGGCTGCAACGAGCAGCGGCATTACTCAGCGCTGATGGCGAGGAAGAAGACCGGCTCTATATGGCTGCCATGCGGGCGAGCTTTGACCGGGAGGGTTTGGCGCACGCTCCCGCCTTCTTTTTCCGCCACCCGCCTCCACGGTCCATCCGCGCCCTTCGCCGCCCTTGTACATTGGGTTTGGCACAGGGCCGTCGGGTAAATCGCCAAGGCCAAGCACCAAAAAATTGAGGTGCGCGGTTGGGCTCGAAATTTCACGCCGACGCCCCCCAAAACGCTATTAGAAAAAAAGTCAATTCGAATGGTCACATGAACCGTGGTATTCTAGTTTGCACCAAGATGGCTGCGCTCCACTCTTACACAATGATGTAGTAGGTGACTGCAGGTTGTTGCTTCCTGGTATTTACTCTGGTTCAGATTCAGATAGGACGTGGGAACCTGGAACAGGCCTGATTCCTGGCTCATGCTAAACAATTTGTTGGGTTCTGTACTGTTGCCAATTTGCGTTTCTAGATTTTGGTGACTGGCTGCCAAATTCTGGCAAAGCGTCTTGCTACCCCGGTCATTTAGTCAGTTCTGTTGCAGATTATTTGTTGATGGCAGTGCGGATCGATCAAAAGAGCCCGTTTAGGAGTAACAGTTGCCGAGCATTTCGTATCTGCTTGAATCATCGGAACGCAGTAAACCCCCCAAATAAAAACTCCCATCTGAGAACAGAGTAGTACACGCCTACCACGGCAGTGATGATTGATGAAGAAGTTCTCAACACAGAAAACAACTATAGGGAAATTACTGCAGGCCGAATTGTAAAAAGCATCGTGAGTACTGTCATCATCTCTCCTATCGTAAAAAGTTGGAAGTGCTGTAAGCTCTGGTATGCCGGCCCCTGCCCGGTCTGCTCCTCCATCGTTTCAGGCAATAACACTGACGCGCCTACTTCTTCCGATCCTTCTTCTTCTGCTGCTTGGCTGCAGAAAAACAAAGAGAGTCGCAGAATTAGTTGAGATTGAGCGTAGACACACGAGGAAGAAAACAGATTTGGGGGGAAGTTGGTGAGAGAAGAAGGCGATTTAATTACCCAGCTTCCTCTTGGCGTCGGCCTTGGCGAAGAACTCCGCCCACTCGTCCGTCAGAACGAACACCGGCTCCTCCTCCTCCTCTTCCCTTTCTAGATAAACGTCTTCTCCTGGCTCAACCTGCAGCGGCGGCTCCTCAGACTCCCTCGCCGCCTCTCCCTCAGGTCCGGCGGGTGGTCCTCCTTCCGGAAGCCAAGGCGCCGCGGTCGGTGGGTAGGGGAACGAGTGGGGAGGAACCAACGCCTGCTGCTGCTGCTGCTGCTGGTGGTGGTGGTGGTGGGCGGCGGGGTTGAGGAGGAGTTGGGCGCTGTGGTGGCAGAGGTGGATGTGGATGCGGTGGTGGTGGCCGGGGTCGAGGCGGAGGTGGAGCCGGTGGTGGTGGTGGTGATGATGGTGCGAGGAAGGATGCGGCGGATCCATGGCGAGTTCTGTTTGTGTTTGTGACGGCGACGCTGCTGCGAGGATTTGTAGGGTTCACGACTTCGGCAGAGCGAGTATCAAATCGCTTGCCAAGGAATCATCACTGGCAAAACGTCCGATGCACTGTAAATTCAAGTCCTTCCCTCTCCGTTCTCCTGCCGGATGCCAGATCGAATCACAACGTTCTGCCTCTACAAGGATTTTTTTTTCTTTTCCGAAACTAAGTTAAACTATTTGCATTATCTATTACTCCCTCCGTCCGCAAATAAGTATACTAGCACTCATGTAATAAATACAAGGCAGTTAATAAATGCATATATCTACATTATCAAGGCAGTTAATAAATACAATTAGCTCCTTGTAATCACTCTTCCCACTTCATCCTCCAATCTTCATTCTTCTCCTCCACATCATCCACCAAAACTCATTCTCCTCTTTCATTTGTATTGGTGAAGGCTTGTAGATGAAGAGAGAGAACTAATGTGTCATTTATGGACGGAGAGAGTAATTAAGAAGGTGCCCAATTTATTAAACGAAAAATATGGGAAAACGTCAACACTGAAGGTGCCACCCGGCGGGTTCGGGGCCAGATCCCCCCCCCCCTCGCGAATACACGCCCAGACTTCGTTGTCTCTAGACCCGCCACCTGCCGGGTACCCGAGACCCGACAGGTACCCGCGTCCATGTACTGTGAGGCAGCGGCGAGGCGAAGATGGCGCAGAGACGCGAGGCGGCGGTGAAGGGGCGGCGAGGCGGCACAGACGCGCGAGTGACGGGTGGGTAGCGGCACGCGAGGTGGGTGGCGCCGCAGAGGCGCGAGGTGGCGGTGCAGGGACGGTGTAAAGGCGTGAGCAAGAGTGGCGCGTGCAGGATCGCGGGAGGCGGCGGCGAGTTCTAGGTCGCGACTCGCGAGAACGAGACGGGATGGTGGGTTGGGAGCCTGTGACGCGTGGGGTGTGAGTCAGGAAGTGGTCTAGCCGATGGTGGCCATGTTGGTGGGTCGGTTGTTAAGGCTATTAGTATGAATCTAGACAATATGTTGGACTGATGGTAGGTCTGCGGGTATGGGTCCGGCTCCTCCATACCCGTCCCGTATAATTTGGCAAGTCTAATTTTTTACCAGACTTGTCCCATTTAAGTCGGGTACTCGTCGGGTTAGCGGGTTTCGGAGCCCCATTGCCATTCCTAGCCAACACCATGGGACCATGCTCACACTCCCACGGGACCAAACCCAAGAGCCAAGAACCACGATGCTCAAACTCGAAAACACCACTTCGCCAAGACCACGCGCAATCACCATCGTCGGAAGGAAGATGTTGTCGCTGCTACGACAGGAGAAGATACGGGACCTCGAATGAATATGGAGAAGCCAACCTCGGAGGAGCACTCAACACTTGGGCCACCACCCCGACATCCAGCTATTCCGCAACGCCGGGTGGACCGATATCCCGTCATACCGCCTCTCACACTCGATTCACGACCCCACACGACTCAGTCACCCGCAACCCAAGTTGCACAGGGCAAACTGCTCGCAGACCACGGTCGTCGCACCACCATCCGGAGATGCACCTAGCCTAAAACTCAAACCATCTCCTTTGAGGATTGTCGACCGTGCATACAATCTCGCTGCCCTAGCGACACAAGATTGTCACCCAAGCCAAGTCAAGCAACTGCCCCACCCCATGAAGTTGTTGCCGACCATGATTCCCGAGGCCACCCTCCTCGACACACTAACATCATCTTCTCGGGGTTGCTCCCATGTCATCCACCAACCTAACAATGAGAGAAACATGCATCGATAGCTGAACAGGGCTTCCAAGATGACGCCTCTAAGTAGGTAACAACGTAGTTGTCGTCAGCACCCGCATGGGAATCTGGAGCTAGGGATTTCTCCCGAAGAGCCTAGACCCATCACAAGGGTGTGGATGGAGATCTACGGCTAGCGGCCCCTAGGAAGGAAACGACGTTGAAGTATCGCGTGCTAGCACCGACAAGGTCAGTGCAAAGCTTTCGACTGGGACTCCACCACACCACTGAGTGACACGCCGAGCAGCACCCCATGCTCCAACTGACAAAATCATTGCATTCGGCCGAACGATATGCGAATGGATCGCAAGAACCGCTGACCACGGCCACCACGTCGGCGACCACCCATCTCGGGGCCATTGCCCCGGCATCCACAACTCCACTTTGTGAATGCACACCTGTAGCACCATCATCAGCACAACACACCAAGCGCCTATCAAGCAACTCCTTTGCACCACATGTTGATGCAGCGGCGGCCTCGCACGCACCACCGCGACCGGATAGCCACAACCTACCATCCATGAATGCAGATTGGGCCCAAATGCTTTGGGTAGATCATATTTGGGCGTGAGAGTCCCAGAATTGTTGGGTCCGTAGCATAGAAAACAAAAAAATTCCAACGGTGTGAACTACACGCCAAGATCTATCTACTAGGTACAAAGCAAACGGGTGGACATACATCCATAGAGAACTTACCCTCGAAGACAACGAGCTTTGTTAACGAGTAGGAACTCGTGGTTGATGTAGTCGTACACTTGTCGATCTCAAGATCGTGAGGAAGTCCGAGCGCCGCAACTCAGCAGCGCATCCGCACTCGCACACACGTTCAAGCCACCGGACAACCTCCACCTCCTCGCTCCAGCGATCCAGCAGAAGCAGCAACTCCTTCCAGACAAAATGCCACCGGGAACATGTATCTCGCTAATCCGAGACCATGGGGAATAATTCTAGAGGAGAGAGATCCTTCACAAGGAGGTGTGTGGATGAAGGAGGAATGGGTGGCCTTTTATAGGAGGAGGGGGTGCCCCTCTCTCCATGGCTGCATGGGGGTGACCTCACCTCCCCCATTCATGTGGTGGTAACTCCTCCACATTAAAATGCCTCTTCACATTCCCTTTTAAAGTCTCCACTTTAAATGCATTAAGTTTCTCCAAATTTAATGCTCTCTCATTTAATAAAAACTTTTTTATTAAATTTATTCAGAATTTTGTTAATTACTTTAATTAACAAACATTCACATATAGCCCCTTGCAATATTTCAATATCACATGCAGAACCACCTTCTGCAATTTCACCCGAAACAATTTCCGGTTTCTATTGAAACAATTCCTGCGCTTTGCAATTCTTTCGTCTGAAACATATGTGCTCCAAAATGGTGTCCGGTAACTCTTAAGTGTGCCACCCTACGGTTCGTGAATAATGCAGACATGATTGAGGCCCTTCTCCGATCAATAATCAGCAGCGGGACCTGGAGATCCGTACTGACTCCTACACATTCAACGATGACTCCTGTGATCGTGAGAACCTTTAACGCTTGTAACTAAATTCCTTTGTCTCTCGATATATTACATGTCCGAGATTCGATCATCGGTATCTCCATACCTAGTTTGATCTCGTTACCGACATGCACTCTTTTCTCGTTCCCGTGATATAACATTCTAGTGATCACAACACTTGCTTGCAAGCTATCCTAATGTGATATCATCGAGAGGGCCCAGAGTATATCTATCCGTCATTTGGATTGACAAATTCCACTCTTGATCCATGAGCCTCAACATAACACCTTCGTAGCACTGAACCCATCTTTATAGTCACCCTGTTACGGTGTGACGTTTGATGTTATCAAGATACTCTTCCGGTGTTAGCAATTAACATGATCTCATGGTCTAAGGATAAAGATTACTTCGTATGATGTTATAGCAATATAAACACAATGACTTGATCGTAATGCTATACTTCGGATGAATGTTCATCACATCATTCCACCAATGGTGTGACCTTGTTATTAACAACATCCAATGTCCATGATCAGGAAACCTTGATCATCTTGTTAATCAACAAGCTAGTCTATAAGAGAGGCATGACTAGGAACCCTTTTTGTTTATTAAACACACATGTATTGATGTTTCCTATCAATACAATTATAGCATGTAAAATAAACATCTATCATATATAAGGAATACATAATAACAACTTTATTATTGCCTATCAGGGCATATTTCCTTCAGTCTCCCACTTGCACTAGAGACAATAATCTAGTTCACATAGTGATAAATCTAACACCCATGGAGTTCTGGTGTTGATCATGTTTTGCCCTAGGGAGTACTTTAGTCAACGGATCTGCTACATTCAGGTCCGCGTGCACTTTACAAATCTGTATATCCCCATCCTTGACATGTTCGCGGATGGAGTGAAATCGGCGCTTAATATGCTTGGAATTCTTGTGAGACCTTGGTTCCTTGGCGTTGCCTATGGCTCCATTGTTGTCACAATAGATCACCATCGGTTCCAACGCACTGGGAACCACACCCAATTCTGTTATGAAGTCTTTCATCCAAACTGCTTCCTGTGCCGCTTCTGAAGCAGCAACATATTCCGCCTCCATTGTTGATCCAGCTACCATAGGTTGTTTGGAGCTCCTCCAACTAACTGTTGCTCCGTTCAAGAGAAATACGTATCCGGATTGAGACTTAGAGTCATCCGGATCAGTGTCAAAGCTAGCATCGACATAACACTTAGCGACTTATGGCTGAGGCATGGGGGATCCTATCCATTATCTCTCTTTCTTCCGCCGTAGCCGGACTTTGAGTCTTACTCAATGTCTTGCCTTGCAACATAGGTAAGAACCCCTTCTTACTTCCGTCCATATTAAACTTCTTTAATATCTTATCAAGGTATGTACTCTGCGATAGCCCAATTAGGCGTCTTGATCTATCTCTATAGATTTTAATGCCTAATATATATGAAGCTTCACCAAGGTCCTTCATCGAAAATTTGCTGTTTAGATAACTTTTAACACTGTTTAAAAGATCTAAATCATTTCCAATCAATAATATGTCATCCACATATAATATTAGAAATGCCACATTGCTCCCACTCACTTTCTTGTAAATACAAACCTCTCCATAAGTTTGGACAAATCCAAACTCTTTGATCACCTCATCAAAGCAGAGATTCCAACTCTGTGATGCTTGCTTCAGTCCATAGATGGATCGCTGAAGTTTGCACACCTTATTAGCATCCTTAGGATCGACAAAACCCTTAGGTTGTATCATATACAACTCTTCTTCAATATTACCACTGAGGAACGCAGTTTTGACATCCATCTGCCATATTTCATAATCGAAATATGCAGCAATTGCTAACATAATCCTAACCGACTTAAGCATCGCTATGGGAGAAAATGTCTCATCGTAGTCAACTCCTTGAATTTGTCGAAACCCCTTTGCGACAAGTCGAGCCTTATAGATGGTCACATTATCATCAGCATTAGTTTTTCTTTTGAAAATCCATTTATTCTCAACGGCCTTTCGGTCGTGAGGTAAGTCCACCAAGTTCCAAACTTGGTTCTCGTACATGGATTCCATCTCGGATTTCATGGCTTCTAGCCATTTGTTGGAATCCGGGCTCATCATCGCTTCTTCATATGTCGCAGGGTCATCCATTTCATCAATCATGAAATTCACAACAGGATTGTCGTACAGTTCAGGAGCTACACGTGTCCTGCTTGACCTGCGAGGTTCGGTAGTGTCCTCTTTCGGAGTTTCATGATCAATATCATTAGCTCTCTCTTCATCAGGTGAAGTCCACTCCGAAACAACTTCCGGTGCTGCGCCACTCGCCATTCCATGAAGAGAAGGTTCAATGACCTCTTCGAGTTCTACCTTCCGACTACTCACACCTTTCGCAAGAAACTCCTTCTCAAGAAAGGATCCATTCTTGGCAACAAAGACCTTGCCCTCGGATTTGTGATAGAAGGTATACCCAATCGTTTCCTTAGGGTATCCTATGAAGACGCATTTTTTCGCTTTGGGTTCGAGTTTATCCGGTTGAAGTTTCTTCACATAAACATCGCATCCCCAAACTTTAAGAAATGACAGCTTAGGTTTGTTTCCAAACCATAATTCATATGGTGTCTTTTCAACGGATTTAGATGGTGCCCTATTTAAAGTGAATGTAGCGGTTTCCAGTGCATAACCCCAAAATGACAGTGGCAATCAGAGACATCATAGATCGAACCATATCCAATAAAGTACGATTACGACGTTCTGACACACCATTACGTTGTGGTGTTTCGGCAGGCGTGAGTTGTAAAAATATTCCACAGTCTTTCATATGTGTGCTAAACTCGTAACTAAGATACTCTCCTCCACGGTCGGACCGCAGAAATTTGATCTTTCTGTTATGATGATTTTCCACTTCATTCTGAAATTCTTTGAACTTTTCAAAAGTTTCAGACTTGTGTTTCATCAAATAGATATACCCATATCTATCAAATCATCCGTGAAAATAACAAAATAACAATATCCACCTCGCGCCGACATACTCATTGGTCCACACACATCAGTATGTATGATTTCCAATAGATCTGTCGCCCGTTCCATTGAACCGGAAAACAGCGTTCTAGTCATCTTGCCCATAAGGCATGGCTCACATGTATCAAATGATTCAAAATCAAGTGATTCCAAAAGTCCATCAGAATGGAGTTTCTTCATGCGTTTAACGCCAATATGACCTAGACGGCAGTGCCACATATATGTAGATATATCATTATCAAGTTTAATCCTTTTAGCATCAACATTATGAATATGCGTAATACTACTATCGAGATCAACAGAAATAAACCATTCAACATAGGTGCATGACCATAAAAGATATTATTCATATAAATCGACAACCATTGTTTTCAGACTTAAATGAATAACCACTTTGCATCAAACACGATCCGGATACAATGTTCATGCTCAGTGCAGGCACCAAATAACAATTATTTAGGTTTATAACTAATCCCGATGGCATATGGAGAGGCAGCGTTCCGACGGCGATCACATCAACTCTTGACCAATTGCCGACTCGCATCGAGACCTCATCCCTTGCTAGTTGTCGCTTGTTCCGTAGCCCCTGAACCGAGTTACATATATTAGCAACTGATCCGGTATCAAATACCCAGGTGCTACTGCGAGTACTAGTCAAGTACACATTAATAACATGTATATCACATATACCTCTGTTTGCCTTGCTGGACTTCTTGTCCGCCAAAAACTTGGGACGATTATGCTTCAATGGCGATCCTTGCAATAGTAGCACTCGGTGTCAGACTTAGGGCCAGCTCGGGGTTTCTTTTCAGGCGTGGCAACAGACTTGCCACCCTTCTTTCCCTTGTGCTTGCCTTTCTTGTCCTTCTTGAAACCGGTGGTCCTATTGATCATCAACACTTGATGTTCTTTCCTAATCTCCACTTCTGCAGTCTTAAGAATTGACAGAAGCTCGGGAAGAGACTTCTTCATGCCCTGCATATTATAGTTCATCACGAAGCTCTTGTAGCTAGGTGGCAGAGATTGGAGAACACGATGTATGCCTAAGTCAATGGGAATCGTTATTCCTAAGGACACAAGCTTATCGGCGTACCCAGACATTTTGAGTACGTGCTCACTAACGGAGTTGTTTTCCTCCATCATGCAGCTAAAGAACTTTTCTGTAGCATTATAACTCTCTCTGACATGGGTATCGAAAATCATTTTCAATTCTCCTATGGTATCAAAGGCATTGCCATTTTCGAAACGTTTTCGAAGTTCTGGCTCTAGCCCATACAGTATGCTGCAATGAACTAAGTTGTGGTCCTCCTGACGAGTCACATGACATTCTTTTCCTCGTCAGGGGCATCAGGAACTGGTGGGGGGCCTAGCGGCGCATCTAGTACATATTGCTTTTGTGCAGCAGTGAGGAGATTCCTCAAATTCATAGCCCAGTTGGTGAAGTTGCTACCATTCGCAGCAAGTTTCTCTTTCTCCATGAACACATTGAAATTAAAAGCAGGTGGTGCCATCTACAACAGAATTTGTAAAGTATATTTAGACTAAGTTTATGATAGATTGAGTTCAACTAATCCAAATTACTAATGAACTCCCACTCAAAAACGACATCCCTCGTGTCCTTTTGGTGATTACATGAACCAAATCCACTACACCAAGTCCGATCATCACGTGAGTCGGTGTAGCTTCAAAGGCGAGCATCTATATGGGCATCATATCAACTATATGACTCATGCTTAACCTTTCGGTCCAGGTTTCGAGGCCATGTCTGTACATGCTAGGCTCGTCAAGTAAGAACCTTAGTATTTGCATGTGTAAAACTGTCTTACACCCGTTGTATGAAAGCGTAGAGTTGAAAACACCCGATCATCACGTGATGCCTCAAAACACGATCCACAAAACGGTGCATACTTAAGGAAGAACACATTTTATCTTGATATCTAAATGAGGGATCATCTTATAATGCTACCAAACGCGCCAAACTAGCAATATAAGATGCTAACATCTAATGTGTGAAGTGAGGTAATATGGTCCATGCATTTGATCTCTATCATTTGCATCGTGGTATGATCTCTATCATTCCTTTGTGTATAAGGCCAAGGTCTATGGAACTTACATGTTAAGTGAGTTGTAAGAGTATCTATTATACATCTACTTACAACAATACCATATCAAAACACTAGCCCAGCAACGATCTAAACTAGACGCCTCTAATTTATCAATTGCAAGTTTTACGTGGCTTAGGGCTTTGAGATAGAACACATCTAACCTACGAACATGAACCTACGAGGATAACCAAGTTATTAGCAACTCGTTGTAAATCAGATATTGACTATAGTAGGAGAGACAGACACCCGCCAGCCACTTATGCAAAACAAGTTGCATGTCAGTCGTGGAACCGGTCTCATGTACGATGACATGTAAGGTTGGTCCGGGCCGTTTCATCCCACTATGCCACCAATATCCAAAATACATAGAAGATGCAATAACATGATCATCATCGCCCACATATAAACATATGTGCACTACCCGTGCAAAGCACCTACGCATAGATCAGGTTCTGATACCACTATTGGGTCCGCAGCATAGAAAACAAAATTTTTCCTACGGTGTGAACTACACGCCAAGATCTATCTACTAGGTACAAAGAAAACGGGTGGACATACATCCATAGAGAACTTACCCTCGAAGACAACGAGCTTTGTAACGAGTAGGAACTCGTGGTTGATGTAGTCGTACACTTGCCGATCTCAAGATCGTGAGGAAGTTCGAGCGCCGCAACTCAGCAGCGCATCCGCTTTTCGCACACGTTCAAGCCACGGACAACCTCCACCTCCTCGCTCCAGCGATCCGAAGCAACAACTCCTTCAGACGAAATGCCACTGGAACATGTATCGCTAATCCGAGACCATGGGGAATAATTCTAGAGGGAGAGAGATCCTTCACAAGGAGGTGTGTGGATGAAGGAGGAATGGGTGGCCTTTTATAGGAGGAGGGGTGCCCCTCTCTCCATGGCGGCGCATGGGGGGTGACCCCTCACCTCCCCCATTCATGTGGTGGTAACTCCTCCACATTAAAATGCCCCTTCACATTCCCTTTTAAAGTCTCCACTTTAAATGCATTAAGTTTCTCCAAATTTAATGCTCTCTCATTTAATAAAAACTCTTTTATTAAATTTATTCAGAATTTTGTTAATTACTTTAATTAACAAACATTCACATATAGCCCCTTGCAATATTTCAATATCACATGCAGAACCACCTTCTGCAATTTCACCCGAAACGATTTCCAGTTTCTATTGAAACAATTCCTGCGCTTTGCAATTCTTTCGTCTGAAACATATGTGCTCCAAAATGGTGTCCGGTAAATCTTAAGTGTGCCACCCTACGGTTCGCGAATAATGCAGTCATGATCGAGACCCTTCTCCGATCAATAATCAGCAGCGGGACCTGGAGATCCGTACTGACTCCTACACATTCAACGATGACTCTTGTGATCGTGAGAACCTTTAACGCTTGTAACTAAATCCCTTTGTCTCTCGATATATTACATGTCCGAGATTCGATCATCGGTATCTCCATACCTAGTTTGATCTCGTTACCGACATGCACTCTTTTCTCGTTCCCGTGATATAACATTCTAGTGATCACAACACTTGCTTGCAAGCTATCCTAATGTGATATCATCGAGAGGGTCCAGAGTATATCTATCCGTCATCTAGATTGACAAATTCCACTCTTGATCCATGAGCCTCAACATAACACCTTCGTAGCACTGAACCCATCTTTATAGTCACCCTGTTACGGTGTGACGTTTGATATTATCAAGATACTCTTCCGGTGTTAGCAATTAACATGATCTCATGGTCTAAGGATAAAGATTACTTTGTATGATGTTATAGCAATATAAACACAATGACTTGATCGTAATGCTATATTTCGGATGAATGTTTATCACATCATTCCACCAATGGTGTGACCTTGTTATTAACAACATCCAATGTCCATGATCAGAAAACCTTGATCATCTTGTTAATCAACAAGCTAGTCCATAAGAGAGGCATGACTAGGAACCCTTTTTGTTTATTAAACACACATGTATTGATGTTTCCTATCAATACAATTATAGAATGTAAAATAAACATCTATCATATATAAGGAATACATAATAATAACTTTATTATTGCCTCTCAGGGCATATTTCCTTCAAGAATAACAATGCCTTGGACCACACACGCAGCACCATCCACTGCACGATGGAGACAAAGGCCTCCACGGCTCCACCACCACCGGGTTTTGGGCTGCCACCTCGGCTAGTGGACGTCGGAGACACGACTCTGCCCCCTAGCTGAGAAGGTGAGCACCGACGCCACGAGCAATAGCAAGCAGGTTCTGGCCCTACCACGAGCAATAGCGAGCAGGGTTTGGCCCTACCACCTTCGGCGACAAGGGCCCGCTACATCCGGGCAAAAGAGGCCCAATGATGGGGTCTTGGCAGAGATCTGGTGCAGCCTAGGAGCGACACGGCGGAAGCAGCTCAGGTTTTTTTTTGTTCAATCGTAGTTACATGTACTCCCTCCGTCCCGAAAAGGATGTCAGGAGGGAGAACACGATTCAGCACAAAATCATTTTACATTAAAACCCTGCTTAATTCAAAATGTAACTAGCCTGTCCGAATCGATCCAGTCCGTAGCCAGCTCCTCCCGCACGCCCGCAAGCTCCTCCGGCACAGAATATCGTGGCCGGCCAGCTGGCCTCCAGCTGATAATCGCCGGTGCACCTGTACGCAAGCGCCTCCACGCACTAGCTGAACCAGCATCGGCAAGCTGATAGATCCTGTCGGCAAGCACGGACCTATCGATCCGCTCCTCCAGGTGATCCATCCGCGTGATCGCGTCATCCCGCCAGCAAGCGCGAACCTAATCGATCCGCTTCTACATCCCGCCGGCAAGCACGAAATGGCTCCGCTCCATAGTGCTCTAGCCCCGTCCTACTGATCGATCCAGTCGATGAGGAGAGCCGGAGCTCAGATCTCTAGCAACGCCACAAGCTCTGGCAGCTCGCCCCCCAACATCCAGGTTGCACAGGAGGAAGCGCCAGCTCATCACCAACATCACATATGTTCAGGTCTACGTGAAGAGCTCCGATAGCTCGTCCCCAAACTCCCGGTTGCGCAGCTTCTCGCCGGCAGCTTTGTCTCAGCTCGCCGGTGAGATCGCCTTCTCTCCGGCAGCTCCATCTCAACTCGCTGAAACTCCATCTTCGCGTAGAGGCCGCGCTCCGTCTCATCTCGCTGGCAACTCCATCTCAGCTCGTCGGCAGGTCTGCCTTCATGCACAAGAGGCCGCTCTACATCTACGTCTTAGCCAGCAGAGTTAATAGCATAAAACCACCACATATCTGCAGAAAATTCGATTAACCACCACTTTACAAAAAATCGCAAAATGTGACCACTATTCTGCAAATTTGTTGCAATTCGCACTAAGATCGAATTGAGAGCCAATTAACGCCAAAACTGACAGTAGGACCCACCCGTCGGGTTGACGTGGCGACGCGGGTCAACACACTGACTGCTATTTTGCATGCAGGTCCTCGAGTTCTATAAGAAAATTATGCAAAGGTCCCTCGCGCCTCGCACTTTTTTTTTAAATCTATTTATTTCAAACGTTCATAACTTTTGAATACAAATTCAAATGAAAAAACTTTTAATATGAAAAGTGCTTAGAAATATTTGAATATTTTAAATATAAACTTGGTTCACTATTTCAGATAACTAAAATATGCAAATAATTAAAAATGCTTCTATTAATAATGCAAACTCTAAAAATTCATCTCTACTACTAATAAAGCCTCAAACAAGATCTTTCCTACAGGCACCCCATCTATCATACACGGACATCCTATATCCACACGATCAAGCACTCTAAACTCAATCTAACGTCTTACATCTTCCTACAATTCCCTTGGGTGCACATAGCAAATAGGTTGAACGGACTATTACTCTGCCGGCCGGACGGAAACTACTCCTGCCCACGCGTATCGCTCCCCTTCATCGTTCACAAATGCAGGAAAAACGGAAACTCCTGCCCAAGGGAATCGCTCCCCTTCATCGTTCACAAACGCAGGAAAAAAAATATCCGCGATCAACGCATCCACGATCAACGCTTCCCTTCACAAACGCTAGACCCCCCTGACGATCCACGGACGGCGCCCTCGCCGGCTTGCTGGAGCGCCTCACGGACAGTGCCCTAGCCGCCTCCCTCCCTGCCTTCCTGGAGTGCCCGACGGACGACGCCCTCGACGAATTCTTGGATGGCGTCCTAGCCTTCGCCATCATAGCCTTCCTGGAGCTCTTGACGGACGGCGCCGCACCGACCTCGACGTCTTCCTTAATGGCGCCCTCGCCGTCGTAGCACCTTCGCCCTTCTCAACGTCAAAATTGTCGGTCGGCAGCACCTTCGCCCTCCTTCATTGCACTGACAGGTCTGCACCCGCACCTCCGTCGCCTCCACACTTCCATCACACCATCACCTCCCTGCAGCACCGCATTCTTCATCGCCAAGGCCATCCTGTAAAACGGTGACAGGCGTTCTTTCAATAAGAAATCATTACTTGCATGGTACACCAACATAGCTAGCTGTAGTACTATTTTGGAGAGTAACTGTTATCAGATAAGAAATACTGACAGATGCATTTCATTTGTAAAAAAAAACTGTCCTTATAATCTTACCCAAAAAAATTAAGTTGGATTAAGCAAGACTTTCATTTGTAATATTCTTATTTCTGATGCATAGCATGTTGTCAAAATACTAGAAATTTATTTCGTGATTCACCCGTCACCACCACAATTCACATAAACTAAATATTATGCACTTGTATGGATGCCTCTCCTTAACTAATCTTCCCTGAATAATCTGGCACAACTATAAGTAGTACATTACTATATTATATTGCTTCGCAACTAAACTAACGCTTCATCGCAGTGTTTATCTTTATATATATGTCATAATATATAGTTCTTTTAAATTTCATGATATGCATATTCACAGGATAGTGAACATCCAACTGGTATGTCATTTCCCACTCGCAATGGGGCACGCACCCCATTTCTGGATATAAGCAACACCCGCCCCTTAGGTAATATCAGCAAATCGCTTCTATTTTATCATGTACTGAACCATATTGGTGTTGTACTGCTAAATAACGTTACGTATATCTACAGACCCTAGAGAATTGAAGAGGATTAGAGACAGAGAATATTATGCACGACATGCAGATGATATCCGAAAAAGACGGCGTGAGGCCCTTCAAAACAAACCTGCTTCATCAAACCTGCTTACTAATGAGCAAATGATGCCTGCAGCTCCCGCTGATATCGATGTCCAAGAAAATGAAACACAAACTCCAGTCTCCATATCTCTTGGTAGAGGATGATCAAGTACTACATACACCCATGTATTTTCATATAATACAAATTTCTGTTTTCCATCCATATGCAGATCCTAAAGAGATAAAGAGGCAAAAGGCAAGGTTATATTATGCACAGAATAGAGAGGAAATTCTGAAGCGACAACGACAATCACGTGAGCAGAAAAAAAAATCTATTGCTCTCCTGGACATAAATGACACTTTGACACATTCACCGGCTACAGGACAATCAGCTGTCACAGAAGTACACAAAATAACATCTACAGGTTCTCTACTATCACAAATATTGATTGAATGTTTATAGTTTGCCAATTATTAAATCTATGTGCAATTTTCTTGCAGATTTATTAACTAGACCAGAATCATCTCAATCACTTGGAGGCATCCCCCAAGAGAACGAGAATAATGTGAATGACGAAAATGACTCTAATTGGTTGCACAAGAATGATGCATACCAAATGCAAAAAATTGCAGGAAGGATGAGAGCAGTTGCTGTGCCTCTTGGTCATAATAAGCCAGAAAGAACGCAACACAATACACAGCCCCCCACACAATTGTCAGGGGTTGAAATACCCCAAGTGAGTAGAACCGTCAACTTACACACCTCAAGCCACACATTTCAAAACTCAGGTAAGTTCATACATATGTTTATAGTGCATAATATTCGATTGTGTTTAATTGGACTTAATACTACCCTTTCAGTTCTCAAAGGTTGTAATTAATATAAATTTTTTATAGCAGGGAATGACCAACAAGAAGAAGATGCCTACGGAATATTTGAGCCCAATAATCACCTGTTAAACTTTGATGGTACCTACACTCTTTTCTTTTCTTAAGAATATTTTTTGTAAATATTTTACTCTCATACATGTCCCTAACCTTATATGTGCATACTAGAATGTTTGGACGGAGTACATAATAATAATGGACAAGTCACACACGATGAGATTGATGAGGAAGTAATGATATTAAGGGAACATCGTATGTATAGGGACACCTTCAATTTAAAAGGTAACATTGTTTCTATATTATTTGTTAATTTATTGTTCATATACATCTATAGGTGTTGATTACGAATCTCTTCGAGAAGAACCCCAATCTACTGAAGGAAACCCCATGAATGATGATATTGCCAATAGAATCTATGGAAATCTACCAAGTAGACACCATGTCCTTAGAAAGGTTCAAGACTGCAACCATTGTGGAGCAATGCGGTTTCCACTCGAGGGGCCCGCATTTTGCTGTAGAAAAGGGAAAGTCGGTATATTCATTCCGGAGGTTCCTATTGAATTGAAACGGTTGTGGACAAGTTAGGATGACGAGGATGCTATATATTTTAGAGAGCATATCCGCTACTTTAACTCCCACTTCTCATTCACGAGTCTTGGAGTTACACTTGACCGTCGAGTAAGCACCGCGGCAGGAACTGGCAACTATACATTCCGTGCACATGGAATGTTGTACTACAAAATGGATGATCTGGTGTCTGGCAGTAATGGGCCATGTCATTTGCAACTTTACATTTATGACGGCGATGAAACCTTGTCTCTGTGGTCCTCAGTCGCTTTGATCTTAATTTAGATCTCATTCGGAAAATATTGAGGATACTTCAGCACAATCCTTATGTGCAGACTTTCAAGAGTGTCGGTTCTTTTTCAAATCTTGATGAATACAAGATTGAGCTGAACACAGATATAAATCTGGATCAACGTCGGTACAACGCACCCACTACTTCAGAAGTTGCTGCAATATGGGTTGAAGGGAATGACCCAACAAACTGCTTCGATAGGAGTGTTGTTGTGCATGCTAAAGGAGGTCGTCCCTTGTATATTAGGGCATACTATGGTTGCTACGATCCATTGGCATATCTACTATTTTTCCCGGGTGGAGAAACCGGCTGGAATCGAAACATTCCATATATTGAGCCCCCTGATGAGACACCTCAACATTTACTTCACAATTCTGATTTAGTCACAGGTGTTCAATTGACCAATGTCATGAATTTATTATTACTGGTTTGTTATTATACTTAAATGATGATGCTTATCTATTACATTATTAATATAATTTCATTTCAGATCCACTTGGTAGGTCTACACACTATGAAGACCATGCTACCGATCTACCTGAGCAAGATGAATACAATGCTACTGGTTTACCACCACGTATGATAATCACTCGCAGTTTTAAATAATTTACAAACAGCAATCTGAATTATTGTGTTTCTAAATCATTTTATATTATATATGAAGCGTGTGGAAGTGTGTTCTTAGAGAATGCATGTATCTCTAAAACAATAAAAAGTGGTGTATGTCTGGACGGTGAAGTACCAGCATGGGTATTAAGGAGAGCCAAAATTTACTTGGAACATGATATGGTTAGTCTCAGTTTTGTACATATTACTATCAATTTAATTAAGGACTAATGTTTCTATAGATGGGACCTAAATCAACTAAAAACAATCCCTTTTTTCAGATATTCATTCCAATAAATATTGTAGACTTTCATTGGTATGTAGCAGTTATAAATGCTAGCAAACGATGTATCCAAGTGCTCGACTCACTAGGCAGAGGAATGCACCGTAAAGACCTCGATGCAATGGTCAGTAATTAGACCCACTAACCCAACTTTTGATAAGACGATTTATGTTATTTTTCTATCTTATGATGCTAATAATTTGTCTCTTACTATTCATGCAACAGCTGGCAGGACTGGAAAATATTTTAAAATACGCATCGCTTCACACGGTACTAAAGTCTGATAAGTGGAAGGACCTAAATGTCACAACATGGCCAAGGAAAGAGTGTATTAAGAGCAGTCTACAGACAGATGGGTATACTCATAACTCAACATAATTGATATTATGTGTTTCTTGTATACCCCATTAATCGCAAGCAGATTTATTATAATAGTATTATGTGATAGAGATAGAGAGCATGTCTGAACCTGATGGTGCTCTGCCAAAGTGATACACAGCCTATCCTTGATTGGCAATAAATACAACAAAACAATTATACACATCTATCCTTAAAATGAACAAGACGGGAAATAATAAAGTATTCTCTCCAAAGATATTATGGACTGTTTACCAATGATTAGAATTCCAAATAATACAGTATATAAGTTTATAGTTTTCTCACCTGAAAATATATCTGTGTAGTCACATTAATATGTTCTCCAACCGATCATTCCTTAAACATTTGGTGAAGTGTATATATCATCAAAAGCCTTGCGAGCAGATTTATCTACAATAAAAAATGCATAATGATGAAATATAAAATCTCTCCAATCGTTAAGTTTTGCTGGACAAATTTTAAGCAAAGCATAAGGGGGCATCGACGTTACAGCATTTCCTTTTTTGCCTTTCCACGCACGTCTCAACAACAAATGACTTCTTGTTACAATTCTACCTTTTCTACTATGATTGTCTTCTTTATGATTGAGAATATGCACAAATGTACCAAAGGACCTCCACAAAAAGATAGAATGTACAAATTAAAACATATGCACTACTATCAGTTGAGAATATAAAAACCTAGGAGTACCTTGATATATCGTGTGGTGTAGTTTCGGCTCCTATAAGCTCCAACAGCCCCAAGAGCCCCCTGGTTGTGGTCATGTACAGAAAATCTTAAGGACATAAACAAGCTGAAATGATAGATAACAAAATGGCAGACTTCTTCAAACAACACAAGGACTCAAGAAAAAATATTGGAAGTCCCGTCCCTTATTTTATCTCTGGTAGTGGAAATTATAGTTATGACATGCATATATTGTTCACTGCTCCGGTTCTCTTTTGACAAAGATGTTTTTATACATATATGACAGATCCAAGGCAGTGCATAATAGTGAATAATTGTTAGTATTCAGATTTTAATCGAATGACCCGGATATCTCTACAGAAAGGTTAAAGGAATAGTACAAACAAATGGGGTTCCACAATAATTACCGTCTCACAAGGATATGCATCATGGTTACTGAAACAAATTAAGAATATATAATTATTTTTTTATATGAAACAATAATTATTTTTACCGAAACAAAGTAATCACAATGTATGAACTGAAATGCAGTTACAAATCATATTAGTTTTTTATAATTTTTTAAAAAGCAAAAAAAGTCAAAAAAATCTATAATCATAAGGGGGCGTAGTGTCTTTCTATAATTGTTCACAACTTTGTATGAACAAAAATTCATAATCATGCAGGTCATCTTGTGGTCTGTGGATGTTAAATTTCATGGAGTATTTTACGGGAGATGTTTTATCCGACATTCCTGAACAGGTATAACTTGCTATGTATCATGATACTTATTTCACGGTGTTTCATTATTTCAAAACTAACTCTAATTATTACTACTTGACAGCTTCATATGACACATTTTAGAAGAAAACTTGCTGTCATTTTGGTGGATTCAGGGTTGAATGATGATAATATAAGAAATCGAGGCTTTGAAGATGATAAAAGCAAGGGAAACAAAGGATATCCCGCAGATTGTATGATTGTGGATAAGCCCTCTAAAAAACTCAAAACAGTCAACATATCATTAGAAGTTGAGTACATCTCGCAACCATGGATCCTTTCACCATCTTCCAATCCAACTGATGATGAATTAATAGATGAACTCTGCCTGTGCATTAGCATGGCTGATGATGTCCCTTCACTAGAGTAAGCCACGTTTTTTCAGTTTATTTTATGTTCTACAAAATTACTCTTACATAATTTGTAGTTGATTGGATTCTGATTTTCACAGGAGGGAATGGGTGAAAAGTTCCAACCCTTATCCTATTAGTATAAATCTTAGACAATTAAGGAAAATATTAAAGAATGATGAATACATGAATATTGATTGCTTTAACATGGCTGTACGGATACTCGCGTGCCACGACATCCAACTTGTCAGAGATACTCCAGTTCACTACATGGATCTAAACTTCTGTGTAAGTTACTATACTCACATATTACAATTTACTTCATACCATAGTACTAATGTTTTCTTATTCTTATTTTAGTCGATGTCCCATTGTGCACGAGACCCAATTTGTCACGAAAATTTTGATGCTGATAGGTTGGTGCAGTTGTTTCATAGCTGGCCTGATAGCAATGAGTATCATATCTCAGAATGCAATGAGGTAATATTTTACTTCTTTATAATAGTGTTAGAATTGGTTTTATTGATTGATTGTTTCTAAATGATTGCATCCTTGCAGATTTTATTGCCTTGGGATATTCTTGGGGTATTCCTATTGTTTGTCTTGGATCAAAAAAAAGAGTTGTCTTTGTTTTGGATCCACTTCCAATACCTACCCTCGGAAAAAATATCCTTAAAACTATTGTCAACAATCTAAACCTTACACTCCAAGCTGCCAACCCTACATTCAAGTACGATATCTTTAAATGGGGATTAAGAGTTCCCGTTGTTCCGACAAACTTATACGGGTATGAATCTTGTCAATCAGTACATTACAATCTTGATTGATTCATTAGATGCATAATGTAACATTTCATACATGCAGTCCTTTATCGGGTTATTTAGTTTTTATGCTCATGCACTCATGGGACGATGGAGCTCTACATTTTCCAATACCCAAGGTGAATATTTACACCATGCTCATTTATATATATATGATGCACGTGTTTTTTACAATAATGTTTGTATAATGGATATGTAGGATGGTATTGAACCGAGGAGGCGATTTTTGGTTCATATATTGAAGTATGAAGGGAATGAGGCTCTAAAGAATATCCCAGATAGGGAGCGCCTCATTATAGAGCGTATAACTAGATGGACCTTCAAGAAAGAAACATCTTGAAAGAATAAAATAGTAGCAGGGAGTGAACGAATCAAAATGTACTGCATTCCAATCAGGCATCTACATGGTACAAGGTGGTCAAGAAGTGATTCATAGCCAATAGCAGAATTACTACTAGCAGTATGGTACAAGGTGGTCAAAATATGCTTATGGCCATGTACAAACTAAAACAAGCATTAGAAGACTTACTATTTTTTCCGCTTCTGGTTTTCCAGTATGATACTCTCAATAATTATCACCCATTTGTTACCAGAGAACATCTAATATTGACTTTACGATGTTAACTTTCAAATTCCCTGTGATTTTCCGCCATGACTGAAGTAACCACTATTACCTGTGAAATGCAGTATTGATAAATTGACACATTTATGATTTAGCACTGTAGTACAGACAGAAAAGAACATGACAGGGGCTGCATTATTCTTTTCAACCTTGCGATCAAAATGCTTGGTATCAGGCTTAGCTACACTTTCCCCCAACTATGAAGGCGAGGACCGTCCCACTGTGAACCGAAGAATCATCACTCTGCAGCAAAATAAAGCAATAATATTTCAAGCTAGGTACGCCTAGCAGAATAAGTATTCCAAAATTACAAAAAGTTGTTTTAGGCTTTAAGAAACCAGGTATTGCAAAATTACAGCTAGGAAATTTCGCCTATGGCTTAGATAACTCTATTTTATGACATGCACACTTGTCTACAATAAAACCAGATTGCAGACCCTAACGGATCTTGAAAATGCACAGCTATGGATAAATAAATTACAACAGGTTTAAATGACAAGTAACTGCATATAATATGATAAGAAACCTGTAGAATAGAACAAGCAAAATGTTATACTCCCTCCATCCCAAAGTAGATGTCTTAAATTTTTTCAAATTTAGATAAACCTGTATACTAAATAGTGTCTAGATTCATTCAAATTTTATCAAATCTAAGACATCTATTATGGGACGGAGGGAGTACAAACTTTGTACCTGACATATAAATAAAGCCACACACGTTACAGACCGAGAAAAAACTACCGGCTTGTATCAGGCATGAGACCATATGTCACACTATCCATGTGATTGTTGATTTAATGGCATGCAAATTCATATGACATAAATCTTTTGGTATATCATCTCCAAGTCGTGCTAGGGAACGCACCCCATTTGAGCTTTGACTAAGAGGAAGTAAAGTTCAAGTTATTGTAAAAGATAGTTCAGTTATTGTGGTGCACAGAAAACTTAAACAGATTGGTGCTTACCTGAGCTTCAGCCTGCAAAAGACTATGCATGAATCTCCAGTAAATTCATAGGAGATGCTTCCATGTTTTCCTTGCACCTTTGCTTCTCTAACTATATAACTACTTTGAACCTAATATCATTCATGTTTTTATTTCCAGGTTTTGAAGGATCGGAGTATTTGTATATCAGTGTCAGTTTATCAGTGTGACTGAAAAGGTGCCATGCTCATCACAGGCCACCTCCCAGATCCTGGAACCGACCTGGTTGCCACATTGCCCACCCTGAATGTGGAGGATCCCTCTGAAAACCAGAAATACACAGGGTAAGCAAGGTTCCCAAAGTGTAGTAGCACTACACAAACTGAATGAATAGTCAGCTATATTTATACTCAATACAAAGTAAGAATCGCCTTGTTCAGCTTACTGAATCAAATCATCCAATACATGTACAAAGAGCAACCTAGCTGGGGTTCTCATGAACGAACCAGTCTCTATCGGCAGGGCAACACAGTCCAAGGATTCACAAAGCAAGCTAGGATTTTAAAGTGGCAAGGTGCTGCTGGAAAGTAATTTCAAAATTAGGTCCCTGCAACCAAACGTACAGATAGTGCATACCAAAAGAGGAAAGGACTTTACCTTGGCCGGCACTGTGAAGCCCTCTTACGCGTGATCCGGTGGAGATGAGTCCCATGCTGACGCAGCCTAGCGCTCGGTAACCGGCGAGCATGTCGAGCTCGAGCGCCTCCTCAGGCACTTCGGCGACAGGATTCGACAAGACAGGAAGAGGCGGAGAAGAGCATGCCCTGCGAGTCCCATGCCTCTGCGTCCACCTCCGACAGCGCCTACCACTGGGTCACCCGCGAGCATGCCGAACCCGAGTGCCTCCTCGGGCACTTCGGCAACTGGTTTGGCTGGGGAAGGGGAGAGGCGTGCGAGTCCTCGCACCGCCTGTGGGGACAACGAGGAGGGGAGGCATGGCGAGGTGGAGAGAGGGAGATGGAGATGGAGACCACGCAAATGGGGAACGGGCGGTGAGGTAGGTGACGGGGCGGACCAGAGAGCATTGACGGAGCTAGCTCCTTCTTTTTCTTTTTTTATTAACGGGGACGGAGCTGGCTCTTTGTCACTGATGTTAGTTCACACCAACGAATTTCGGCAAATTATTTAAGAAATACAGTTCGTCAATTTCCATTTGATGAACCGAACCCATCATCCTTTAAGGAGTGTTCATTCACGATAATCTGATAATTTCAAAATATTTTGTAACTGTCATACTCTCTCTGACCCATATTAGTTGACTCAACTTTGTCTAAATACGGATGCATCTAGACTAGATACTTAACTGGATACATATGAATCTAGAAAAAGTTGAGTCAACTAATATGGATCGAAGAAGTAATATATTTTTTTAATCTCATGAAATTTATGGGAAGACACAATATTTTTGTATATTACACGCACGTGCTCACATGTAGCTCATGGAGCATATTCAAATGGCTTAATAAAAACTCGATAAAAGAGAAATAATACCAAAATAGATATTATATATATATTACAAGACGTGCGTTGCACTTACACTTGCTATAATTGATATTTGCTTAAAACTATATATATTATAATTGTTTTTACTGAATATATATTTAATTTTGTATCATGGAAACTTCATAATCATGCATATGTACAACGATATTCAACTGAGGAAGCGATTTTTGGTCCATATTCTGAAGTACAATGGGAACAAGGCTCTAAAGAATGTCTCGAATATGGAGCGCAACATTATAGAGCGCATAAATACATGGACCTTCGAGAAAAAATCATCAAAGAATAAATAATAAAGAATGTTGCTTGGTTATTGTTTTTAACTATTTTTTTAACTTATTATTGTACATTCATATGATCGTGTATTTTATGTGAAGGATTTAAGATACACGTTTTAATTACAAATTATGGAACGCGCGTTGCACGTGCACGGTTATACTAGTAACTTTAGTTATATAATTCCAAATAATATAAATAATATGTCTAAATTTATTAAAAAAATCCAATAAATCCATTTCTGACATCCTTCATGCATGTATCAGATCCGTTTTTCTTGGATGTTATGATCGATTGATATTGGTATATATATATGTACGTACAAAATAGTCTACCATTTTAAATCTTAAAAATTCATAACTTTAATTATATAACTCCAAATAATATAAATAATATTTCTAAATTTATTATAAAAAATCAATCTATCTATTTCTGACATCCATTATGCATGAATCACATCCGTTTCTTTTAGATGTTATGGTCCATTGATATATGTATATATATGTATGTACAAATACATCCTATCTTAGAGCCTCTTTGTATTTTTAGACTATCAATTTGCAGTCAGAGCATGTACGTTCGGTCTATATAGATCGACAATCAAACTATCAATTTGCAGTTCGAGCACGTACGTCCCGGACGTCATCATGCGTGCACATGTAAAGAAAGAAGTCGTCATCCGAGTTATGCCCTCGATGCACATGTAAACAAAGAAGTCGTCATCCGAGTCATGCCCTCAATGCGCATGTCACCTGTTTAATTTGCAGCCTGCACATTTAAAAAAAATCATCCTGCTCGTGTATATATGCTCTCTCGATCAAGATGGACCGACGAACCGATAGCTAGCGCGCGACACGTACGAGACATCATGCGCTTGTCTATGTATATGAACAAACAATTATTGATTCAAATACATATTAAGTAATAATGTGATACGTGCTAGTACTGCAAGGTACACTATTTTGTACTGTTTTGTACGTACATATATATATATAGGAAAAATACTTCTTACTCCCGGGTGTAACTACACCCACCTCTCATATACTATCTTACGGAAGTATTTGAATATTTTATCTATTTGAGTATGTTCATATACTATATCTAAGATACTTACAAGCAAGTTAGGTGAAAAAATTGCAAATGCACGCATAATTTTCAATATATATGTAAAATACCGTCATATTTTTCCTATATAGGACATATTCATACTACACCTAGGTGTAGTTACACCCACGTGTGGTTCACGTAATTTAGACAGTATCTATCATACTGGGGACTATATATAGGTAGTATGAAGTATATAAGAATATTTGTTCCTATATAGATCCTACAATCTTACTCTGGTTAATCCTTGTACATTGTTCCATGTTACATGCAACAATAATAATAGTCTTAATTACAGTGTTATTTTCATGATCTATCTCTTGCAGTGTACTATCTTCCCAACTTACTGATTGTAGGTGAATATTTGTTCCTATATTTAGGATCTATCTTCCCATGACACCAACAATCTTTCATTGATTTGTTCTTTCTTATCTAGGTCCCCATGATCTGGATATCTTCTATACTGGCATGGTCAATAGAGTGCCTCCCATGACAGGAGGTAAAATCACATGAAGAGTGCCTCCCGTGACTAGCTTGTATACTGTTCATGTATAAGCACAGCAAGAAACACGGATGTACTCTATTTGCACATGCATGCATGCCAAATTTCTATAACCTGTAACTCCTACTCCTAAATGACACCTGAAATTCAGTACCCCATGATGATGACAGCGTACGGTGATTTAAATTCACAGAGGAACAAAATACACTTCCTACCATGACTACATGCGCCACAAAAGCCTCCCTAATCATAGACTGGCTATCATGATCCATTTGCTTCCTAAATTTTTGTCAATTTGGGTCAGCTTTTCCGACTCTATATCTACCAGACGTTCACAAATCCCACGCGGATGACTAGCTCTATCACCTGCAATTCTGGGTAATCAAATATCCGGTATATGGAATGGCTTAAACTGACAGATAAAGACAGTCAGTTACTTCAGAAAGTCATTTTCACTTGTATTTATATATTAAAGCATGAAACAACCATAGCACAGAGTCATATTTCAGGATTAGGACTTGTCGAGAACAAAATTGATTTCTTAAATTTGTTTAGGACATACAGACACAAACAAGGTATTGTAGTACAGTCCTCGGAAAGAGATTGCTGAATGGCTGTATGCCCCTGCTCATTTCAAAAAGTTAGAGCTATTTTTGAAAGAACTGATTACCCACTTTAACTGTCACAACCAAGGTTTTGTGCCTAGTAGCGAGCATCAAGTACACCGACAAATGATTTTGTCTAATTACAACATTCTAGTAAAGTGAGATCATTTGCTTAGTTTATGTGTCTCTTCAAGTTCATGGGATAGAATCACCGAACAATTCTTCCTTGCGCACGAAACTGACATGAGGCATAGCAGTAGAAATGAAGAAATTTTGTCTGAAATTTGCAGAATGCAAACAACAGGGACAAATTACACCAACTAATTTTCCCCTCTTTCTAGTTCTCGGCTATCACGAACCAGCCGATCCGAATTACCCAGTTCAGCACCCAACTCTCACCAGCGCTATGAAAGAATACATGAAGACATGACCAACTTCTCCAATCAAAACATTGGTGCTGAACAGCGGTGCCCAGATTTGACTGGTATGGCAAAGTACTCCAAACTATTGTGTGTGTGTGTGTGTGGGGAACGACCTTTTGCAGGGTGCTGTTGTGGAGGACGTCTCCGTCGAGTTGAGGCTGGACGAGCTCTTCGTGGAGCGTGACCAGGTCGTCCCCACCCTCCTCCCCTTCCGCAAGGACGCACAACCGTAGCTTCTACCGTCGGAAGAGGCCTTCCGAAATGGGGAACAAGGAAGAGGGCTGGGCGGAGATACAGCCACACGTGTCACCTGGATGCTCTTGCCGGCGGAGGTGCGGAGCTCGAGGACGTCGGCGTCCGTGAGAGCCCTGGCCTGGCCGGCCACGTGTGCTGCTAGTGGTGCGGACGGCCGCCGAGCCGCGAAAGAATGAAGATTTCCGGAGCCCGAGGATGCCGACGCCACCATGGATGCCCCAGTGCCCCATCTTCAGAGCCCGAGGTCGCTGACGCCACCATGGATCCCAAAATCAAACCTTGACTGGGCTAGGGTTTGTGGTGAGCGCTGCGAATCGACGGTTCCACGCCTTGGAACCAATGTAGGGGAATGAGGGGGTGCCAACACAGATCGATAGGGTAGGGCACGACCGGAGTTGGCCGGGAACTGATGGGGGCGATGGGAGACATGACTGCCGCCGAAGGAGGAAGGACTGCTGGTTTGGTCGGGGAAAGCGGAGGACGTTTTTGCAAAAAAAAGACGTCCGACATCTTTTCTGGGAGCGGAGGGAGTATATTTTACGGTTTTGCTAATTCTTAGGCGTCTGAGAGTTAGTTAAGTCTCAGTCATCTAATATATCGTTGGATTATTTTGCTTTACGATATGTACAAACCAGCGTCTGTCTAGGCTGTTTTCTGCGTATTGGGTTTTGTCTGCGCTGGCTAGTTTCTGCGTGTTGGGCCTCGCATATCTGCTAGTAGGATCCTGTGTGCGCGGGCTGATTTACAATTTGAACCAACACGCGCTGGGAAGACCAAGAGGTGAACACGCCTGGCCTTTTTACCTACTTTATCGCCGGCAGCCATTCCTTTTCTTTGTACCTGTTTCTTTTGTGGTCTTTTTTCGACAGCTAATGGCTTTTCTTCGGGTGAAATTGAGATTAGCTTCAGGTTTGTAATTTTTAATCTTCTATTTTTCTTTGCCGATTGTATCTCTTTTTTTTTACTGTTCCTCTCTTGATTTTTTACAGTTGTCACTATTTATTGCTAGGCGATATAAGACAGTATTTTTTTACTAGGCTTGTCATAATATGATGGTAATATATTATATTACTCCATTTACATCTCCCTTCGTTCATTGCTTGCCACGTTATCTTTTTTTAGACTAGGTGGCATCTATGTTACTACTTATGTTATTCAGCCTTATAGCCTATTTTTTGTTTTGTTTTTGTATGCTGAGTTAAATATAGAGACTAGGATGACCATAAATTTTCATTTTTTTCTATCTTCAGCGGCATTATATTGTTTTGCGTATTGAATTTTTTGTTTTGTTGTTTGTCGGGGGCGACACTTATCATGATTTTATTCCATTTTTTCTTTGTTAGTCCCGAGTGGTACGAAGTGACGAAGTAGAGTCATGTATGTTGTTGATGTTCATTTGTTAGGACCTACGAAGAAAAGAGGTGAATGTGTAAGGTATTGGTAGGCGGTGACATGAATCCCTCCGTTTTCTTCTACCCGATATATTGGTGTTCTTTTTCTCCAATAATCTGAACAATCTGAAGCTCTTCACATCCCTACGTCTCCTACGATATAAGACAGTCACAACTTGGTTGTAACTTTAAAGCCATTTTTTGCTAACTTGTGCAATTGAACCTAGTTGCAACCTGTCCACAATTGGACCCCCTCTCTGAATGGTTTTTGCGGCTTTTTGAGAGGCAGTCGCAACTTGATTTGTAACTTTTAAATCCAGGTGCAACTTACTTGCAATTGAGACCGAGTTTTGCAACCTGATCATAGTTGACCCTAGCCGAAAGCCAGTTGCAACTTGATCTGAAGGCTAGTTACAACTTGCTTGCAACTGGGCCCTTTCTAAACTTGATGAGCTTTTTACCCATCGAAGTCAGTTACAACTTGGTTGGTAACTTTAAGCAAGCTGCAACATGGTTACAACCGACGCATTATCCCAAGTCAGTTACCACTTGTTTGCAACTGAACCCTGTCGAAGGCCAGTTTGGAACTTCATTCTAACTAAGCCTTTTCTAAACTTAATGAGCATTTTTCCCGTCGAAGCCAGTTACAAGTTGCTTGCAATATAGTCCCGTCAAAGGATAATTTTGCAACTTATTTGTAACTGAGCACCATCAAAAACCAGTTGTAACTTTCTTGCAACTGAGCCCTTCGAATGGTAGTTGCAACTTGATTGCAACTGAGCCCTTCGAAGGGCAGTTGCAACTTGCTTGTAATTGTACCCTTTCTAAACTTCATGAGCATTTTTCCTATCGAAGGCCAGTTACAACTTGCTTGCAACTGAATCATTCAAAGGGTAGTTGCAACTTGCTTATAATTGTACCCTTTTTAAATTTATGAACATTTTTCCTATCGAAGGTCAGTTGTAACCTGCTTGTAACTGAGTCCCGTCGAAGGCCAGTTGCAGTCGAAGGCCAGTTGCAACTTGCTTGCAACCGATCCCTTTCTAAACTTGATGAGTCTTTTTCCTATCGAAGCCAGTTACAACTTGATTGTAACTTTAAGCAAGTTGCAATATGGTTGCAACCGCCGCATTATCCCAAGCCAGTGTTGTAACTGAACCCCGTCAAAGACCAGTTTGCAACTTCATTGTAACTAAGCATTTTCTAAACTTAATGAGCCTTTTTTATCGTTGAAGCCAGTTACAAGTTGCTTGCAACTGAGCCCCGTGAAAGGCTAATTTTGTAACTTGCTTGCAACTGAGAACCATAGAAGGCTAGTTGCAACTTGCTTGCAACTGAGCCCTTTGAAGGCAGTTGCAACTTGCTTGTAACCATGCCCTTTCTAAACTTTATGAGCCTGTCGAAGGCCAGTTGCAACTTGCTTGCAACTGAGTCCCGTTGAAGGCCAATTGCAACTTGCTTGCAACCCAGCCCTTTCTAAACATGATGAACCTTTTTCCCATCGAAGCCAATTACAACTTTAAGCAAGTTGCAACATAGTTGCAACCGACACATTATCCCAAGCCAATTGCAACTTGTTTACAACTGAACCCTATCGAAGGCCAATTTGCAACTTCATTATAACACCACCTTTTCTAAACTTAATAAGCCTTTTTACCATCGAAGCCAGTTACAAGTTGCTTGCAACTGAGCCCCTTCAAAAGCTAATTTTGCAACTTGCTTGCAACTGAGCACCATCGAAGGCCAGTTGCAACTTGCTTGCAACTGAGCCCTTCGAAAGCCAGTTGAATCTTGTCTGTAACTGTGCCTTTTCTAAATTTTATGAGCCTTTTTCATGTTGAAGGCCAATTGCAACTTGCTTGCAACCCAGCCCTTTCTAAATATGATGAATATTTTTCCCATCGAAGCCAATTACAAATTTAAGCAAGTTGCAACATAGTTGCAACCGACACATTATCCCAAGCCAATTGCAACTTGTTTGCAACTGAACCCTGTCGAAGGCCAATTTGCAACTTCATTATAACTGCGCCTTTTCTAAACTTAATGAGCCTTTTTACCGTCGAAGCCAGTTACAAGTTGCTAGCAACTGAGCCCCTTCAAAAGCTAATTTTGCAACTTGCTTGCAACTGAGCACCATCGAAGGATAGTTGCAACTTGCTTGCAACTGAGCCCTTTGAAGGCTAGTTGAACCTTGTATGTAGCTGTGCCTTTTCTAAACTTTATGAGCCTTTTTCATGGTGAATGCCAGTTGCAACTTGCTTGCAAGTGAGTTTCGTCAAAGGCCAGTTGCAACTTGCTTGCAACCGAGCCCGTTCTAAACGTGATGAGCTTTTTTCCCATCGAAGCCAGTTACAACCAAGTTGTAACTTCAAGCAAGTTGCAACCGACGCATTATCCAAAGCTAGTTGCAACTGAACCCCGTCGAAAGCCAGTTTGCAACTTGTTTGCAACTGAACCCCGTCGAAGGTCAGTTTACAACTTCATTGTAACTGAGCCTTTCCCGTCGAAGCCAGTTGCTTGTAACTGAGCCTCGTCAAAGGCCAATTATGCAACTTGCTTGTACCTAGCACCATCGAAGACTAGTTGCAACTTGCTTGCAATTGAGCCCTTCAAAGGCCAATTGCAACTTGCTTGTAACTGTGTATTTTCTAAACTTTATGAGCATTTTTCCCGTCGAAGGCCAGTTGCAACTTTCTTGCAACCGAGCCCTTTCTAAACATGATGAGCCTTTTTCCCATCGAAGCCAGTCAAGTTATAACTTTAAGCAAGTTGCAACATGTTTACAACTGACACATTATCCCAAGCCAGTTGCAACTTGTTTTTGTCGCATACAAGTTGTAATTGATATTTTCTGAGTCACACATGAGTTGCAAGTGAGTTTTTTAGTGATTCTCTCGGTTGCACATGTGTTGCAACCAAGTCTTTCTTAGTTTTTTTTACGAAATTCCACCTATATATTTATAATCATCAACATCAGTACAAAAAGTATCAAAGTAATAAAAATTACAATTAGGTTATTGAACCACCTAGCGACAACTACATACACTAACACGAGCCGAAGACGCGCCGACATCCTCGTCCCTCCATAGTTGCATGTAGGTTTCAACTAATTTTTCCTGATCGTACATGGATTATAATTATTATTTCTCAATTTACACATGCGCTATATCTGACAATTTTCCTAAATGCACATATCGTTGCAATATAAATGTTATTTCATTTTATTAGAGTAAGAGAAATTAACCATTTGTCTCTTACTCTTATTTTTTTTGCGAATCCGTTTGTCTCTTACTTCCTTGTTTGTTTCGTGTGCTAAGCAAATGAGCTTAGAAAAAAAAATTCATTCCGGCCTGGTGTGTGGTATAGCGTAGTAGAATAGTACGGTCGGAAAAAAGGCCATGAATCGAAAGGCCCAACAAACACCACGTATCAGTTTTTTTCTTTGAAGGCGCCACGTATCAGCTATTCGTTCTGGAGTTTTGACTAAATCGCTCGAAACCAACATGCTTACGTCAGACCACTGAGAAATGTTAATTCTCAGTCGTCTGAGACCTAGTGGCGCCCTATATTTTATGATAGACGCCCTATAATTTATGATATTTATTGTGCTCGTACACTAACAAGGCCTAGTGGAAAGACAAGGCCTAGAGGAAGAGGCGGCTCAAACGCGCTTAAGCGTGAGATCGTATCCCTTTTGATAGAGGTTCTTAATCCCCCGGGATATCTTCTAAGAAAGGAAGAATGAGGATCATTTCAGTCCACTGGTTCTAGCCCTGTAGCTGTAGTAGTAAGCCTGTCAGGAAGGTTCTATTAAGCGACATCGCTCTTTGGACAACACTGTATATTTTGTGGCATTCATTGTTCTCTTTTCAGTTTGTATCTGTCATGGCTTCTTGTTAACAATCGTACTCACTCTATTCACAAATATAAGACAGCATCTAGATAAATTCATTTCACAAATCTAAAATATCTTATATTTCTGAACGGAGGGAGTAGTAGCCATCGAGTTCAAATTGCTCCGAGCTGTGTTTTCCATAAAAACTTCCCAGACAAAACTGAGACTGATTTGGTCTCCTTCAACATGCTCCGACCAAAACAAGTATTTTGATAAAATACAGATTATGGGACAGTGAAGGAATTTTGGCAGAAACCTCAGCATTTAAGATTTCAAGGCATAACAGAAGAACTCATGATAACTCAAACATATGCAATCATTCTCTACAATAGACTGGCATTGTCACAAACTTTCAAATGCTTCAGCAGTCTCACAGACATAATCTTGCACCGTTAGAAACAAGCCAAAAATAAAAATACGGTAGAACCAGATCTGCCACCTAGGAGTTCAAAGCAGATAACAGAGACATAACATAGGTTCCACATATAACCAACAAAGTGTCCTAAAAAGCTCATTATTGTAACTTCCGATAGTCGGTGATCTTCTTAGTAGGACTCCTGGCCTCCACCAAAGCCACGGTCACCACCACCACCGCCATATCCACCACCGCCTCCACCATAACCGCCACCGCCACGGAAGCCACCACCACCGCCTCCTCCTGCAGTTCTCTCATTGGCGAAATTCACACGGACATTCCGGCCATCAAGTTCCTACAAGTATCATTGAGGTGTTAGATCCAGTATAAGGGACAGTGTCTACACTGAAACATCCATCAAACAGGTAAAAAAGATAACCACAGAAATTAGGCACCCTAACTCCCTCAGAAGAAAATGAAATAGCAACCACAATTGTATAACAGGAAATATCAAATGGACTAATCTGCAACTTATGAGAATCCAAATGCTAAATCAGGATAGGGGACATCCTACACAGTTCATTTAGAATCTACACAACCCCACAGTATCTACATGCTAGGAAATTCAAACTGCCTACCTCCCAGCCCCATAGTGCAGGCTACCAGATGCTAACTTAGATTCTACACATGCCAGTACAATCCATAAACACCAATATAAAGAGGAAGCACATGTCTTGTTTCAACTCACCTTACCATCCATCTGCTCTATAGCAGACTTTGCTGCAGCCTCATCCGCAAAGTTCACAAAGCCAAACCCTCTAGACCTACCACTCTCTCTGTCAGTGATTACACGTGCTGTAACAGGAAAAACATTAAGATGAGGAAGGGGTAAATATGATATAAACACATAGGAATAGCTGAACAGTAGACAAAACGACTATTATTAGAGATTCAAGATATATAACAACCTTCAGTGACGTCTCCAAAGCTGCTGAACGCATCTTTCAGCAAGCCATCATCCGTGTTCCAGGACAGACCTGCGATAAGAAGACATACATAAGTCCCGATGATATAGACATGCTTATGTAGACACATATGAGAAGCTTAGCAAAGACAACTCACCGCCAACGAAAAGCTTGGAAGACATGAACCTGGCAGCATTGAACAGGGCAGGAGCTGAGCCAGTTGGGGCACTGCTCGTCAAAGCACTTCCCCTCAGAAGGCTTCCGAGCTTGTTGAAAGCCGCCATGGAGGAAGACTGAACCTGGGCCGACGCATAAATCAGTCAGCTAGAGAACCAACCGAAGGGGGGAAATAATAAGGTAAACACTATCAAACATTCGTATGAATCTCAACCAAGACATATGCAGGTACAGGTAAAAAATAAATTCTAACGAGCTTCTGGAGAAAACTCCCTGAGAAAGATGACATCTAATCTAACATGAGTGGACCATAACAGATCGAAGGCAATCATGAGTGCGGACGCTACGAATCGAAACAGATCAGAGTACCTCGCCTATTCCACGACGAAACTTGGAAAATCGTACTACCATGAGAACAGCCCTAAATAATCCGACAATACAGAGGGAAATCGAACCAATCTCGCTCCACCCTAATAGCCAAACGAACGAATCCGAGATACCAACACGCATGCGAAACCATCCCCTTTCCTCAACCAGAAATTCCTCTGCTGGGACCAACAGAAACACCTAACGATCAATCTACCGGGGGAGAACGACGGATCATGACCAGATCCGCCGCGCCACGGCGAGATCAGGCTGAGAGGGGCAGGGAAAGAGGGGAGCCGTACCTGATGGCGGCGAGATGAGACGAGACGGCGGGTGGAGGAGGGGAATGAAAAGGGGGAGGGGGGCTGGGGTTTAAGAGCGGTGGCGGCTAGGGTTTTGCGGTGCGGTGCTGCTCGGGCTCGCTATGTACGTGTGCAGTTGTGCGCACCAGGCTTCCAAAATATCTCGTGGTTTGGGGGCATTGGACGGGAAATATCTGGTGGGCTCGTGGTGGGCTTGGATAGGGGTTGTGGATAGGAATGAGCCGGTGATCACGGTACGGGCATTCCAGGTTTTGGCTACAGGATAAACGAGCGGTCCTTGCCCTTCTCTCCAAGAAAACACCTTTTCCTCTCCTAACATTTACTCCAGCATTCACTCCCTGCCAATAATATTTGCTTGTTCAAAGAAAAATAACTACTCGGATTTGGAACTGAGGGAGTAGGATAATGTATTTGAATTCATCGCAAAAACAAATATTGTTTGAAAAGATCAGAACAAACAATTCCAAAATACTTCCCCTTTTCAAGTTAATTTGCAAATCCAATCCAAACTCGCAAGTGCCATGGTTGTATTTACCATCTACAGTATTGAATTAGAGTGTATTATATTGGTATAAATCATTGTATTTATCATAGCACTTGCGAGTTTTAGCAATCCGTGATCTACTCTAATACCTTTTTTTTTGACAATTCTACTCTAATACCTAACCGTGGTGTACTCTAACACTATCTTGCAAATTTTAATCATTGTGTTTGGTGCAATATGTACCGCATATACTATTTTTCACATTAAACTTTATACCTCTACTGATTTTTCAAAGAGCAAATAGATAACAAAGCCAATAGAGTTTCCTTCTCAAAAGGGAACTATGATCATATATTTGAATTCATTGCAAAAAAGAAATATTGTTTCGAAAGACAGAGTAAACGATTCCAAAACACTACTCTTTTTCGAAATACTTTGCAAATTAAATTCCACTATGATAAGCCCTTTTTAAAATGAAACTATAGGGAAAGCCCACTACGATAAAAAAATAGAGAAAAAGGACATTGTTCACAAGAATTTAGAAAGGACTAAAAAATCAAATTGTTAATCCATCTTGACAAGGCTGATATATATTTGTCATTCACCCTATGCATATGCAAGGTGAGCTCATGAGTACACACCCTTCCTAGCCCTAAAGACCGTTCCCAGACTCCCAGTTGATTTCAACATATTTCCAAATTCTAACACTAATGTTGCACTAGAAAAACAAATTCAAGTTGAGTTCTTGAGTACCAGTCGGCAAAGCTCACAGTGGAAAATGTTAATGACATCACAATTTCTCCTTGTGAGCATATCTCTTTTATTTTAGTCTAACACTAAGAGAACAAATGCAATGACTTTTATCCTTAATAGACATTTACTTTTCTATCTATGTGAGAAGGGTTTGTTGTCCATCTGCCCCTTGAAGGAGTAATAGTAGAACCTACTAGAGGTAGAACCTACTAGAGGTAGAACTGTGTAAGTGGCATTTGTCCATCTTGTTAGCCAGATATCTTTTGTGTCGAGTCAAAGTTGGATGAAACACTAGATCCTTCAATGGTATGGATTTATGCTTGTTGAGGAAGAGGGGGATCAAACACTTGAGTTCGCTCATGCACGCTAATACATCTTGAACTATCAATCTAGAATCAAGAGCTAAAGTGAAAAGGCTTAGGTATTCTTGTTGACATAGAATCAAGAGCTAAAGATAAATGGATCTCGTGAATAAATGGTCGCAGTGTAACATATGGAAATCTTAATGGAAGGAATTTCATATCCGAATGAAATGGAACAAAATGGTAATTAGATTTTAATTATGTGCCATGGTTTATCTATGTGCCACGATGATGGCAACAAACGTGGCCACTTTTCGTTGGGTCTCCAAGTGTAGAGTGTTGTAGCAAGCTTCTTTTCCCCATGAGGGTTTATATTGAACTCTCGGGGACTTGGTTATGGAAGGATGTTTGTCTTCTCCTCTTCAAGCAACATGTAAAGTAAAATAATTTGTATTGTGTCCCCAACTCCACCAAGTGGTTGTCAAGCACAAGGTTTCGTATTATAATATGAAATAAAATAAAATGTAAACTGAATAAAAATAGTAAATAAAGTAAAGTAGTGCAAACTAGATGATATGGGAGATAGTGGAGTTGTTTTGGGTTTTTATAAGTGATTGCAAGTAGAGAAAGTATTTTTGAATTTTTGAAATAAGAAAATGCAGAAATTATATATAAAGGATAGTAGATGTAGTGGAAAGGTGTTTCTTATGATAAAAATCGGACCGGGGTTCATGGGTTCACTTGTCTACTCTCTTTTTAAGTTGTAGTGATCACAAAACAATTCATCAATGATAAAGATTCATGGAAATTCTATTAGTGCTTGATAAAAGGAATTAATATGGGCACCACATTCTAATATTGAGATGGAATACATCTCTTGAAGGAAATATGCCCTGAGAGGCAATAATAAAGTTGTTATTATGTATTCCTTGTATATGATAGATGTTTATTTTGCATGCTATAATTGTATTGATAGGAAACGTCAATACATGTGTGTTTAATAAACAAAAAGGGTTCCTAGTTATGCCTCTCTTATAGACTAGATCGTTGATTAACAAGATAATCAAAGTTTCCTGATCATGGACATTGGATGTTGTTAATAACGAGGTCACAACATTTGTGAAATGATGTGATGAACATTCATCCGAAGTAGAGCATTACGATCAAAGTCATTATGTTTATATTGCTATAACATCATACGAAGTAATCTTAGTCCTTAGACCATAAGATCATGTTAATTGCTAACACCGGAAGAGTATCTTGATAACATCAAACGTCACACCGTAAGTGGTGACTATAAAGGTGGGTTCGATTACTACGAAGGTGTTATGTTGAGGCTCATGGATCAAGAGTGGAATTTGTCAATCCCGATGACGGATAGATATACTCTGGGCCCTCTCGGTGATATCACATTAAGATAGCTTGCAAGCAAGTGATGTGATCACTAGAATGTTATATCATGGGAACGAGAAAAGAGTGCATGTCTGTAACGAGATCAAACTAGGTATTTGGATACCGATGATCGAATCTCGGCGATGAAAAGTGTAAGGCAATAGCTAAGGAACTAGCATGGCTTGAGTTAGCCGGATTCATAGAAGAGGTCATCCACACTGAGTGGTTGACCAATCCTGTAATGGTCCCTAAAAAGGACACCACTTATTTAAGGATATGTGTTGATTATACTGCCTTGAACAAGGCTTGTCCCAAAGATTCGTTCGCTCTGCCTAGGATTGATCAAGTTATCGATTCTACGGCAGGCTTGGAACTCCTATGTTTTCTCGGTGCATATTCCGATTATCACCAAATCCGGATGAAGGAATCTGACAAAGTCAAAACTTCATTCATGACCCCCTTCGGAACCTTCTGTTTCATTATGCTGCCCTTTGGGCTGAAGAACGCAGGAGCTACGTACCAATGCACAATGCAGCATTGCCTCCACGATCAAATCGGACGCAATGTACATGCATATGTGGATGATATTGCGGTGATGTCCAAAAAGAAGGAAACCCTAATTTCCAACTTGGAGGAAATGTTCGCCAATCTACAAAAATACAACATAATGTTTAACCTGGAGAAATGCTTCTTTGGAATCCCAGCCGGAAAATTGTTAGGTTTTATCGTGTCTCAAAGAGGCATAGAGGTAAACCGAGACAAAATCAAGGCTATACTAAATATTTCGTGCCAACTAAATGCGAAGGGCGTTGAGACCGATCGGGTTGCATTGCCACAGTCATTCGGTTTGTAAGCCGGCTCGGAGAAAGAGCCGCACCACTATACAAGCTCCTGAAAAAGACCAAGAAATTCGTTTGGACCGACGAAGCTGAAGCTGCACTACAAGACCTGAAAGCAGTACTCTCATCTGCTCCCATCCTCGCAGCACCGGAGCCATAGGAACCAATGTTGCTCTATCTCGTTGCGACAAACAAAGTCGTCAGTATCGTCATGGTGGTCGAGAGACGGAGGAAAATCAGGAACACCTGGTGCAGCGTCTGACTTATTATCTCAGCGAGGTCTTAACAGAATCAAAACAGCGGTATCCGCATTATCAAAAGCTGGCTTACGGTATGTTCTTAGCATCTCGTAAGTTACGGCATTATTTTCAGGAACATCCAATTATTGTGGTGAGCACATCTCCCATGAGAGATATAATCAACAATAGTGACGCCACAGGACGCGTCACCAAATGGGGCATAGAGCTCTCAACTTTCGACATTGAGTACAAACCTCGTACAACAATCAAATCCCAAATCCTCGCTGACTTTATCGCTAATTGGACAGAGACAACGGAGAATATGACCTTGATAGAGTCGGAATACTGGACCTTGCATTTTGACGGGTCTAAAGCGCTCAGGGGCTGGCGTGGTGCTCAAGTCACCCCAAGGAGATAAACTTTTCTATTTGTTACAGATACACTTCATGGCAACAAACAACATTGCCGAGTATGAAGCATTACTGCATGGAATCCGGATTGCTAAGGACATCGGCATCCGACGTTTAATGTGTTATGGAGATTCGGATCTTGTTGCACAACAAGTGTCGGATATCTGTAAGGCAAACAAGCACATGGCAGCATATAGGGCTGTCGTGGATGAATTATCTAAATCATTTGAAGGGTTTGAAGTTCAACATATCCCTCGAATAGAAAAATGAGGAAGCAGATGCACTATCTCGAATAGGCGCTGCCCGGAAAAAGGTCCCGGATGGCGCTTTTCTAGAGCACCTCAAAGTTTCCTCTATAAAGGGAGTGGACGAGGAATATCCGACCAAATCCGACTCACCTTTAGTAGCAGTTCTGGCTGTGATTCCCAGGTGGACTCAACCCTATCTTGATTTCTTGGTAGACAGAAAATACTCGAAGACGAAGTTCTAAGCCGACAGATCGTCCGATGAGCAAAAACCTATACTATAATTAGTGGTGAGCTCTATAAGCAGAGTGCATCTGGGTCTTTCAGCGTTGTGTATCTCCGGAAGAAGGAGTGGAAATCTTACGAGAGATCCATGAAGGCGAGTGTGGTCACCACGCTGCAGCCAAATCTTTAGTGGCAAAAGCTTTCCAACACGGTTTTTTCTGGCTTATAGCCAAGGCAGATGCCGAACGGCTAGTCAAGACAAGACATGCAAGGGCTACCAAAAGTACGCCAAACAAGCTCATGTTCCGGCTGATCAGCTGTGAACAATACCTATAACATGGCCTTTTGCAGTCTGGGGGCTTGACATGGTAGGACCGTTTAAACGGGCTCCAAGTGGATTTACACACCTCTTAGTGATGGTGGATAAGTTAACCAAATGGATTGACGCTAAACCCGTCACTAGTTGTGATGGAGCAACAGCCAGAAGATTTGTTGAGGATGTCATAATCTAATACGGTTATCCGCATAGCATTATCACGGACAACGGGAGCAATTTTTCCATGGGAGAGCTTGCCGAATTCTGCAATGAACAAAATATCTGGCTTGACATTGCGTCAGTCGCACATCCACAAGCTAATGGACAAGTCGAAAGAGCAAATGGTTTAATCCTACAAGTCCTAAAACCAAGACTCGAAGCAGCACTACGGCGTGCTGCGGGGGCTTGGACAGAGGAGTTACCTTTTGTAATATGGAGTTTACGAACAACTCCAAACAGGTCAACCGGATACACACCTTTCTTCTTGGTCTATGGCGCAGAAGTAGTTCTTCCTAGCGATTTGATTCACACTTCTCCTAGAGTGGCCGCGTATATTGAAGAGGATGCCGAAATTTCTCGACAAAATGATCTCGACTTAGTCAAAGAAGTTCACGTCGTTGCTGAGATGAGATCAACAGCCTATTAGCAGAAGTTACGCAAGTATCATAGCCAGAGAGTCAGAAACCGATCTTTCAATAAGGGCGATTTGGTTCTCCGGCTTATGCAGCAAAGAAAGCACAAACTTTCCCTAATATGGGAAGGGCCATTTTTAGTTAGTCGAGTATTGCACAATGGTTCATACTACCTAACTGATATCCGGCCAGTCAAAGAAAGACCTGCTACTAAGAAGAGAAAGAGAGCTGGAGGCAGTACAAATCCGGATGAATTAGACAGACCATGGAATATTGCTCAGCTACGTCCCTTTTATTTTTAGTTTATTTTTCTTTGTAATCATATATGTGTACATGTTCAGTGAGAAATAAAGTCTTGGTTGCCTCTAAATCTTTTTGAGAAATTTTTACCATCTTATTTTCGAGTGATCATGTCACAGTAGAAAATCCCAGAATACTTGAAAGTACTTTATGCTCATGTTTGTTCTGGTTTAGATTTCTGATTCTAAAATTGATAACTTTGGGTATAAATCTAAATTTTCTAGTCTATACTTTGGTTATTTGTCTGATTGCTAGATGCGGGCATTTTCAGAGTAGTGAATTGTTGGTACTGGAAGCCGGCTTTGTTTTCGAGTTTAAACTGGTTTAGCAATTCAGCTTCGTTGCTCGGCAAAGTTTCCGTGCTGAAAGTTGGCCGGCTCACGAAAGGGACGAGGCGGAAGGCCAGATAAACGTTAAGTGCAGACAAAAAATACAAGTGCTTATGCAAACATTTCAGGCACAAAATATCAAAGCCAAAAGTGCTGAATAGATAAAATAAAGCTTAGCACTAGCAAAAGTATTATACTATTTATTTACAAACCCAAATTGTTTTTAGAATAACACATTGTTCTTCTGATACTCTATGATGCAGGGGAGAGGTAGGAGTTGCTGGCTTGCTGGATACATCGGCCTCGGCTTGATAACGTTCCGAGATGTTCAAGTCCGATATGGTTTGATCATCGTCGGAAACTTCTGTTGTTTCTTCGGAAGGCGGAGGCGGCGTGTCCACGCGGGTGAAAAAGGGAGTGTCGTAGCTGGTCAAATCAGCTACGTGGCACCCATATCCGGCGCAGGAGTCCATGATAGCCTTGATGTCTTGCTCATGTTCGTCTTCGTCCACCTTGCAGTACCCTCTGGTTACTTGCCAGATTTCCATGTTTCCATGGTGGCTCATAACCATGGTGAGAGCGTTTTGCAATGATGTTCGCACGTAGGACATGTTCTAGTCCTGAATAAGCTACGGCATATCCTTGGCCTTGTCTCGCACCTCAAAACTGGACATGTTATGCATGTCCGGAACCTTGAGAACTTCGCCAATATCTTTGAGGGATTGGGGAAGTCATGGAGCAAATCACCGACTTGGGTAAGTCAGTGGGTGCGTGATAACCCACAAGTATAGGGGTGTATCGCAGTATTTTCGATAAGTAAGAGTGTCGAACCCAACGAGGAGCAGAAGGTGCTAGCTAGTGGTATGGATCAGGAATTCTCTGCAAATACTTAGCAAACGGATTTTTAGGGTTTTTTGATATAGCAAGTAAACAAAGTACGAGTAAATAAAAGACAGTAGGAATAAATGCAGCAAGTGGCCCAATCCTTTATGCAGTAAAGGACAAGCCAGTTGTATTACTTAAGATGACCAAACGTTTTCGAGGACACATGGGAAGACTGTCAAGTGCTTTCGCTTCATATAGCTGATTAATCTTCTTTAGCTTGCTAAGTGTTGTGTGGGTGAACCTGTGCTAATGTACCGCCCCATCCAAGACTAATACATACTTGTGATTATACCCCTTGCAAACATCCGTAAGTACAAGAAAGTAATTCAGGTAAAAACCTAACCACAGCTTTAAACTCTAAGACCCTTACGTCCCTTGTGCAATGGTTTCCTAATGGGGGTTTAGGTTTCTGTCACTCCGGCAACCCCTACGATTAGTAGCCAAATACACAATGCATTCCCCTAGGCCCATATAGGTGAAGTGTCATATAGTCGAAGTTCACAAGACACCACTAAAAGAAGTACACCACAACTTAAATAACAATCTATTGGATCTTTCTCAACACAACTCCACTACTAACAACAAGACTTCTCCCATGTCCTCAAGAACAAAACGAACTACTCATAAGACATCATATGGATCATGATCAGAGATGGAATAATGATGTATAACAATCTTAACATAAACAATAATTCAATGGTTCACTCAATAGCATCAACTACAAGGAGTAATCAACACCGGGAAAGTTTCCCCTATGAACTAATGCAAGATCCAACTCAATTGTTACAGCAATATGGAGATGGTGATGAGGGTGTTGATGGTGATGATGATGGTGGTGATGATGATGATCCCGATGAAGTCCAGCTTGATGGTGGTGTTGATGGCGATGATCTCCCCTCTCCGGGAAGGAATTCCCTCGGCAGAAATCTGTCTGCCAGAGAGATCTTTCTCTCTCGGTGTTTTCTATCGTCGTATTGATGACAAGTACGCCATGAGGGGGTCCTCGAGGCATGCGGAAGAGAGGGGTGTGAGACGTACGGTGTTCCGGGACGGTGAGCACACAAGTTTACCCAGTTGAATCCATGGCTTTGGGCGGATCCTACTCCTGCTAGCAATCGATGTCTGGCGAGCGGAATATGGGTTACAAGGGTTTCGCCTGTGCGAGTTGAGGGTCTAAAGTATTGGGTGTGCCCTAAAGGCTCTCCCTAGGATGGCTTATATAGATATTCGGCCTAGGGTTTACAGGAGAGGTCTATCCAGCTACGTCTAAGAGTCGTTTACAGAGTACATCTTGAACTACAAGTAACATTATGGGCCTAAGTCGGTAAGTCTTCTGGGCCTTCCCGTAGCTGGATTGGACTCCGTCTTTCTACTGACCGGCGCTTGGTGAAGCAAAGCTCTAACCGAAGTGGGCCACCACAGTCGGTGAGGCTGTGAGGATACGGAAACTATATCCCAACAGCGACCGGAGGCCTCCAAGATCCAAAGTCGGATTTATCATCGTCTAGCTTCATCTTCGGCTTGCAGAATCTTGAAGGGTTCCTGAAACTTCACAACAAAAGATACGATCCGGGTCTTAAAAATAAGTCGGACCTATCAGTAGGTTACTCGGATTTTCCAGCTCGATTTTGAACTAAGCCGGAATTTGGTCTCTAACGCCACCTGACACAAGCATGGTCAAATCACGTCATCTGACAGACGTTCCGTCAGCACGACCGTTGGTGGGTCCGGTCCCATGGCGATCAAGCCGTTCAATGCATGCGTGGAGATCGAGGCGACGCAATCATCGCGCGGGCCCTTCCCAGTTCTTTCCACGACGCATGGCGGTTACATTGTAGCGTTTGCACGAATCTTGGCGCAGGTAGGTGGATATAAGGGGTTCGGATTTCTTCTTCTCCTTTCCACCAGTCCTTTGTCGTTTCCTTTCCTCCCAATCTTCCTGCGCGCACAGAGCCTCCTCGTTCTCCCACAGGCTCCAGTAGCGCCGCCCTTTAAGGTCACCCTCCAGGAGAAAATGTCTTCATCATCTTATTCCTCCGGTTTGGCGGCAACAATGAGCGGCGGAAGCGAAGCAGAGAAAAAAGCTATAGGGAATCTGGATCCCTAGCGCCTTAACGAGCCTCAAGAACATGGAGAAGGAGGGCTTCTATTGCGGCATGGCGGGCGGCTCGGTGAAACCGTCCCCTACCCAGCGAGGGTTAGCGAGTCCACTTGCACCCATCTGGACCGAGGTCTTTTCCTCCCTCGGAGTTCTTCTCCGAGGTGATAGATCACTATGGAGTTCAACTCCACAATCTTCCTCCCAATTCACTTCTAGAAATGAGCGCATATGCTGCACTTTGCGAGGGCTTTCTCGGCATTAGGCCGAGTTTTCTTCTCTTCCGGTTTTATTTCCATGTCTGGAAAAATTCCATCACTGCCGGTGTTCCTTACATCACCGGCACTATTAGTTTTTCTCTTAGACACGACCGGGCATATCCCAAAATTTCTGCCAGTGACTCGGTCAAACAATGGACAACCACTTTTTTCTACCATAGGGATATTCCGGCTCCCGGCAAAGCTACTGCTTTGCCGGCTTTTGTCGACGGAGCCGCCACGGCCCAGCCTTCCTGGGACGAGGCTGCTCCGGCTCTCACTGATGATCTGATCCTCGCCAAGAGGCGGATCGAATATCTGATCAAGCATAGTGGTCTGAAGGGATCCGACTTGGTCCAGTGCTGGGTCTCATGCCGGATCCAGCCACTTCAGTACCACGGGGATAGACTAATGCACTCCATCACGTCCTCTCCAACCGACTCCCTCCGCATCAGCTCCAAAGCCTACACCACTCAAGGCTACATAAGCCAAATCAAGTGGCTGATCAGGGAGCGGATCGAAAGGCGGATTCCGGAGGTTTCTCTGGACATGCACACGGCAGAAAACCCCGTGGTGCTGGTAAGCTTCCATCATCACATCTTTTATGCGTTTCTAGCTTTGAGTTAAACTGCAATACTGATATGTTTTCTTGTTTTCAGCTTGCTGACATCCCCGAGTCGGAACTTGCTCCGCTCGAAGGATACCCTCCGGAGTTCTCTCAAGAGGTGGAAGTAGTTCCACTGCCGGATCTTGCGCTCAAGAAGCGCAAAGCTCCGATAGTAGCGGTTGGCACAAAGGAGGTGCCTGTCTTGAAGAGGTATCCTTTCAGTCACAACTTTTCCATCTTTGTACTTTACTCAAATTTCTTTCTGAGATGTAACGTTTCCGACTTTGTTACCTTCTCAGAGCAAAATCAATCATCAAGGGCAAGGGGAAAGGGATTTCTTCGAAGCCCTTACGCCAGACGAAGCTTACCATAGCTTCCCCTGCCGTGGCTCCTCTGACTCCAGCCCCTCAACCTTCTGCAACTCCGGTTATCTCGTCGGGATCTTTGCAGAAGATCCGCTCTTCAAGCGAAGCTGCGATCCTTGGGTATGGCCCGACGTCACCGTGGGTGCGTCAACTCAAGATAAGGGTGAACCCTCCTCGGGTAATGGTCCCTTGGCTGAAGTCTTCGCTGAAAACCTCCTCAGCAATCCGGGTCTTGCCAAGTTTGGCCACCGAAATCTCTGAAGGAGATCCGGGCTAGCCGAACAAGTCTGGACAAAGCCATTTATCCCGAGGAGGAAGCGCAAGAAGCGAGGCGTCAAGTTCTCGACCTTCTCACTCAAGTCCGCCATGACGAGAGGATTAGGGCCAGCAAGCTTCCAACAACCCCACTGATCCCTCTTACTCTTGCCGAACAGGTGGCCGTTGAAGTGAACGCGGGTTTATATAAACTCACCCACAAGCAATATGTAAGTAGGAATTCCAACTCTTGTATTTTCTTTTATGTTATATCATATCCTCTAGCCCCCAATCATGAAGTAGGATATAGAATCCGAGTTTATGCTTAATTATTATGCCAAAGAACGAACTAGTTTAGCCCCCAAGGCTCGTGTTGATATTTTGCAAAAATATTAGCGAGTCTTAAGTAGCTTCGACTTTGGGTATTCGACTTCTGAAAGTATGTTCCTATAACCAGGAATTATTGACCAATATGTACGTGATAAGCGGAGAGAGATCAAAGCTCTCCGACTTAAAATCTTGAGCTCAAAGTATCCAAGGATGAAACCGAAGGTAAATATTCAGATTCAAACCTTGTCTTTGCTTTTTCAATGTCGAATTTTCTGAACTGTTGTTCTTTTTGACTTCAGTGTTGGTGAAACAATCCATCGCTATGATTGAAGAGGCCGAGAACCTCAAGACCCTGGTGGTGGAGAACAAGGGACTTCGCCAAGAGCTGGATAAGCTCAAGGCAGATCATGAAAAGAGCATAGCTCAAGTCCTTGAATCCTCCTCCATGGCCACTGATGAGCGTGATCGCAAGATTGCTGCTTAGGATAAAATAATCTCGGACCTCAAGAATGAACTTGGCAGAGAGAAGGACATATCCCAGGTGCTCCGGGCTGAACTCCAGAGTCTCCGGGAGGAGAAGACCAAGATTGACGACGTCATTTTTGGTACGTTCCACCTCTCTGACTTATCTTTTTCTTCGAGTTCTATCAATGTCGGTTTTTTCTTAACTTTATTTTGATGTATAGGTCCGCTGAACTTGACAGACTCTTCCTCGTCCGAGCCCCGCACCCACTGGCTTACCCAAGTCGGTGATCTTCTTCATGACTACCGCCAGTCCCTTGAGGACATTGGCGAGTCTCTCAGGATTCCGGACATGCCAAGCATGTCGGATTTTGAGTCTTGGGGACAGGCCAAGGAGATGCATGACTTTTTGGGCTGGAACATGTCCTACACGCGGATGCTAACGCAGAGCGCTCACCATGGTCATGAGCCACCATGGAAACATGGAAATATGGCAAGTGACTAGAGGGTACTGCAAGGTAGCGAAGACGCGAGGCGGGACCTTCAAGCCATCATGCACTCCTGCGCTGGATACGGGTGCCACGTAGCTGATCTGACCAGCTACGAGATCCCCTTCTTCACCCACGTGGATACTCCGCCTCCTCCTGCAGAAGAAGCCGAAGAAGTTTCCGACAATGAATGCACCAACTCGGATGCGGACATCTCGGAACGATATCAAGGCGGAGTGACCAGCGAGCCGGCAGATCCTTCATCTCCTCCTACATCATAGACCAGAAATTTATGTATTATTCCAGAAAAACCTGATGCGATTATAAATATTAAGTATTATTTATCTTGCTAGTGCCAAGGTTTTAATCTATTCAGCACTTTTGACCTTTGAAATTTTTGCGTGCCTGAAATGTTTACACAAGCACTTATATTTTTTCGTCTCTACTTATCGTTTATCTGGCTTTCCGTCTCGTCCCTTTCGTGAGACGGCTAAACCTTCAGCCGGAAACTTTGCCGAGCAACGGAGCTCAATTGCTAAACCAGTTTAAACTCGGAAACAAAGCCGACTTCCAGTACCAACAATTCACTACTTGGAAAATGCCCGCATCCAGTAATCAGACAAATAACCAAAGTAAAGACTAGAAATTTTTAGAGTTATACCCGAAGGTAGCAGTTTTAGAATCGGAAATCTAGACTAGAACGAACATGAGCATAAAGTACTTTCAAGCATTCTGGGATTTTCGACTATGACATGATCATTCGGAAATAAGATGGTTTAAGAACTTTTCAGAAAAAACTTGAGGCAACCAAAACTTTTATTTCTCACAGAACATGTACATATATATGATTACAAAGAAGGATAAACTAAGAATAAAAGGGACGTAGCTGAGCAATATTCCACATGTCATCTAACTCATCCGGATTTGTACTACCTCCGACTCTCTTTCTCTTCTTAGTAACGGTCTTTCTTTGGTAGCCTCATGTCGATTAAGTAGTACGATCCATTGTGCAATACTCGACTAACTAAAAAGGGCCCTTCCCATACTGGGGAAAGTTTGTGCTTTCTTTGTTGCACAAGCCAGAGAACCAAATCACCTTTATTGAAAGATCTATTTCGGACTCTCTGGCTATGATACTTGCGTAACTTCTGCTGATAGGCTGTAGATCTCATTTCAGCAACGATGTGAACTTCTTCGACTAAGTCGAGATCATTTTGTCGAGAAATCTCGGCATCCTCTTTGATATACGTGACCACTCTAGGAGAAGTATGAATTAAATCACTAGGAAGAACTGCTTCTGTGCCATAGACCAAGAAGAAAGGTGTGTATCCTGTTGACATGTTCAGAGTTGTTCGTAAACTCCAAATCATAGAGGGTAGTTCCTCTGTCCAAGCCACCGCAGTACGTCGTAGTGGTGCTTCGAGTCTTGGTTTCAGGCCTTGTAGAATTAAACCATTTGCTCTTTCGACTTGTCCGTTAGCCTGTGGATGTGCGACTGACGCAATGTCAAGCCGGATATTTTGCTCATCGCAGAATTCGGCCAGTTCTCCCATAGAAAAGTTACTCATGTTGTCCGTGATAATGCTATGCGGATAACCATACCGGATTACAACATCCTCGACAAATCTTTTGTCTGTTGCTCCATCACAACTAGTGACAGATTTAGCCTCGATCCACTTGGTGAATTTATCCACCATCACTAAGAGGTGAGTAAATCCACTTGGAGCTCGTTTAAAAGGTCCTACCATATCAAGCCCCCAGACCGCAAAAGGCCATGTTATAGGTATTGTTCGCAGCTAATCACCCGGAACATGAGCTTGCTTGGCGTACTTTTGGCAGCCTTTGCATGTGTTGACTAATCGTTCGGCATCTGCCTGAGCTGTAAGCCAGAAAAATCCATGTCGAAAAGCTTTTGCCACTAAAGATTTGGCTGCAGCATGGTGACCACACTCGCCTTTGTGGATTTCCCTTAAGATTTCCACTCCTTCTTCCGGAGATACGCAGCGCTGAAACCCCCCAGAAACACTCCGTTTATGGAGCTCACCCTTAACAATAGTATAGGCTTTTGCTCGTTGGATAATCTGCCGGCTCAGCACCTCGTCTTCGGGTAATTTGCCATCTACCAAATAATCGAGGTAGGGTCGAGTCCAGCTAGGAATTACAGCCAGAACTGCTATCAAAGGTGAGTCGGATTTGGTCTGATATTCCTCATCCACTCCCTTTATCGAGGGAACTTTGAGGTGCTCTAAAAATGTGCCATCCGGAACCTCTTTCCATGTGAGCCTATTCGAGACCGTGCATCTGCTTCCTCATTTTCTGCCCGAGGGATGTGTTGAACTTCAAACCCTTCGAACGATTTAGATAGATCATCCACGACAGCTTTATATGCTGCCATGTGCTTATTTGCATTACAAATATCCGAGACTTGCTGAGCAACAAGATCCGAATCTCCATAACACATCAAACGTCAGATGCCAATATCCTTGGCAATCCGGATTCCATGTAGCAGTGCTTCATACTCGGCAATATTGTTTGTCGCTGTGAAATGGATCTGCAACACGTATAAAAGTTTATCTCCTTTGGGTGATTTGAGCACCATGCCAGCCCCCGAGCCCCCTCGAGCCTTAGACCCATCGAAAAAGAGGGTCCAATATTCCGACTCAGGGAGGACCATGTTCTCCTTCGTCTCTGTCCAATCAGCGACAAAGTCAGCAAGGATCTGGGATTTGATTATTGTCCGAGGTTTATACTCAATATCTAAAGCTGAAAGCTCTATGCCCCATTTGGCGACGCGTCCTGTGGCGTCGCTGTTGTTGATTATGTCTCTCATGGGAGCTTTGCTCACCACGGTAATTGGATGTTCCTAAAAATAGTGTCGTAACTTACGAGATGCTAGGAAAACACCGTAAGCCAACTTTTGATAGTGCGGATATCGCTGTTTTGATTTTGTCAAGACCTCGCTGACAAAGTAAGTCGGACGTTGCACCAGGTGTTCCTGATTTTCCTCTGGTCTCTCCACCACCATGACGATACTAACGACCTTATTTGTCGCAGCAATATAAAGAAACATCGGTTCCTGAGGTTCCGGGGCTGCGAGGATAGGAGCAGATGAGAGTACTTTCTTCAGGTCTTGTAGTGTCGCTTCAGCTTCGTTAGTCCAGACAAAATCTTTGGTCTTCTTCAGGAGTTTGTATAATGGTGCGGCTCTTTCACCAAGCCGGCTTACAAATCGACTGACCGCAGCAATACAACCAGTTAATCTTTGTACGTCCTTCAGGCGAGTTGGCCTGGAAATATTGAGTATAGCCTTGATTTTGTCGCGGTTCACCTCTATGCCTCTTTGAGACACGATGAAACCTAACAATTTTCCGGCTGGTATTCCAAAGAAGCATTTCTTCGGGTTAAGCATGATGTTGTATTTTCGTAGATTGGCGAATGTTTCCTCCAAGTCGGAAATGAGTGTTTCCTTCTTTTTGGACATCACCGCGATATCATCCACGTATGCATGTACATTGCGTCTGAGTTGGTCGTGGAGGCCTTGCTGCATCGTCTTGGTACATAGCTCCTGCGTTCTTCAGCCCAAAGGGCATCGTAACAAAACAGAAGGTTCCGAAGGGGGTTGTGAACGAAGTTTTGACTTTGTCAGATTCCTTCGTCCGGATTTGGTGATAACCGGAATATGCGTCGATAAAACAGAGGAGTTCTGAGCCTACCGTAGAATCGATAATTTGATCAACTCTAGGCAGAGCAAACGGATCTTTTGGACAAGCCTTGTTCAAGACAGTATAATCAACACACATCCTTAAATCAGTGGTGTCCTTTTTAGGGACCATTACAGGATTGGCCGACCACTTAGTGTGGATGACCTCTTCTATGAATCCGGCTAACTCGAGCCGTGCTAGTTCCTTAGCTATTGCCTTACGCTTTTCGTCGCCAAACCGTCGTAAGGACTGATTAACAGGTTTAGCGTTCGGGTTTACATTTAGAGAGTGCTCGGCAAGTTCCCTAGGTACTCCGGTCATGTCAGATGGCTGCCATGTGAAGATATCTTGATTTGCTTGGAGGAACTTGACGAGCGCGCTTTCCTATGCGCTATCTAGGCCTACGCCTATCCGGGTCACCTTGGAGGGGTCATCATCCTTCAACGGCGCTTTCTTCGTCTCTTCTGATGCCTTGAACTCCGGATTTGGCTTGGTAACCTCCTTCTTCGTTGCGGGCATCTCGGACGGATCTATACTCTTCTTGATCTTCTGGTACTCCTGGGCGTGCAGCACGGCTCCGGCAAAGGTGGCATTTCCATCCTTGCACTCTCGCGCTTTCTTCGGGTCTCCCCTGATGGTGATCACGCTGTTGGGACCTGGAATTTTCATCATATTGTAAATGTAACATGGACGAGCCACAAAAGCCCAGTAACCCGGACGTCCGAATATAGCGTGGTATGCGCTCTTGAACGGGACTACTTCGAAGGAAAGTGCCTCCGCCCGATAGTTCTTTGGAGTTCCAAAGGTAACATCCAATGTGATCTCTCCTAGGGAATTAGCTTGTCTTCCTGGGACAACTCCGTGAAAAATCACAGAGCTATGGTTCAGCTGGGTCTCCGAGATCTTCATCCGGCGTAGCGTTTCGACATAGAGAATATTGATGCTGCTACCACCATCCATGAGGGTCTTGGAGAAACCATAACCGTCAATAAGTGGGTTGATGATTAAGGCGTACTTTCCTCGCCTGTGTAACTTAGGCGGATGATCATCGTGGTTAAACATGATTGCCACTTCCGACCAGTCCAGATACTGGGGGACAGCCGGAACTGTTGCATTGAGCTCGTGTAGAACTGCTTTCTTGACCTTTGCTGGTTGAGATCTAAGGAAGGTGACATAAGTGTCCTTCTTGGTAGGAAAAGTTTTCTTCCCTTCCGACTTGGGATTTGAAGCATCAGCTTCCTCCATGTCGGAATCTTCCTTGGTCTCCTTGTCTTTTTCGGGATTTTTCTTTCCCTTCTTCCGCTTAGCTCTGTAGCCTGCGGTATCATCTCTCTTGATGTCGTCATTAAAATGACATTCAGCGTTGGTGTGGGACGAGCCCCCATTGGCGTCTAAGTGATGCACACATGGGTTATTGGCAATGTCGGCCCAAGAGTAGGTTTTGCCTGGTTGTTGTTCTCCTCTACCTTGGACCCTTGATGTCCCACGGCCACGCCATGACCTCGCCACGTCCTCCTCGTCCTCTAGACCCGGAAGCGATGGTAACTACATGTTTCGCGTTGGGTTTTTCTTTCGAGGTATTTTTGCGCTTCTGAGCTTGTTGCTTTGGTTGTTTTGCTGACTGAGGCACAGCTAGGGCATTGAGTAGTCCTTCTGCATCGTCGTCAGCATCTGCATACTTGCTCGCTGTTTCTATCATCTCTCCCAAATCAGTAACCTTGTCACACTTCAAGCGATGGCGCAGTAAACCAATAGGGAGACCTGCGATGAAAGCTTCAATCGAAGTTTGATCATTTACTCCTTCGCAGGAGTTCTTGGTGTCGATCCATCGTCCGAGGTAATCTCGGCAAGTTTCTCCGGCTTTCGGGGTGCAACGTTGTAGGTCTCCAACCGTGCAGGGCCTCTGATATGTGCCTTCGAAATTCTGAAAGAACGCACTTTGCAAATCCTACCAGTTATGGATGGTGTTCGCCGGAAGTTCATTGAGCCATGATCGTGCCATCTTCCGCAACATAATTGGGAGATATCGGGTTGCGACCAGGCTGTTTCCGCCTTTGGCGATGCAGCAAGCTTGGAAGAAATCCTGTAACCAGGTGTCTGGCCGAGCAATGCCGTCGTAGGCTTGGATATGTCTTGAGATAGCAAATCCTTCCGGGAATTTTGTAGCTCTAATGCGCGGACCGAAGCACTTTGGGCCCACGTACACGTCATCGTTTTCATAGCGCCGAGCCTCTATGTTGGAGTTGATCCTGTGCCTTGCGTCGTTCGGGGATAGGGATCGTCCCAAATGCTGGCTGTGGCTGCGGTGCCGTGGAGCCAGACTTCGGCTTCTACCACCACCTCCTCCGCCATGTCGTCCTCCTTGCCCTCCATGGGAGCCATTGTGATGACTATGTGGTGGAGAGGGCGGAGCAGCTTGACTACAACGAGCCCCCTACCGGCTTGCATCGGCATGGTTTCTGTCGTTTCTTCGTCCATCGTTCCCACCATGGTGAGGCTCAGCCAGACGGTTCTCGTGTCTAGGAGGTGGCATTCTCTGACGATCCTCCTCCCGACATTTCTCCTTATCTTCTCCCCTTCGATCCTTAGATTCTCGTCAGGGAGGGTTCGTCGGATTCAGGGCAGCGATGGCGTCTTTTTCGTCCGCTGGAGCGACGTTGCTCCAGTTATGTGTAGTTCTGCGATGCTATCCCGACGATCTGGTTCTTGAATAATTGTCTTCCCTATGTTCGGGGTGATGGTACTGCGCCTGAACGTAATGGGGTCTTACGTCAGCCCATGCCGGATACATGCGACTTTGGTCAATTGAGACCAGTTTTGACTTCGAGACGGGCTACGTTTTGCTGCTCCAGTCCTTTGTTGAGTAGCTTGATACCCAAGCGGATCTCCTCTGGTCCTGTATTAGCCGATAGAATTTCTCGGGCTGCCGTGGTATTTTGTACTGGTGTTGGGTATACCCAGTCTCCATTGCTATCTTTCCGTGGCTTCCCCAGCTCATCTCCAAAAAGGACAGCACAAACACGTGGAAATTGGTTGTCATCTGTGTGACGCTTCCGTGTCTTCTAATGTAGAGGATACATATATTCCTTGTTTGACATGCGTTTCTTCTCCACCTCGATGTTTTTGGCTTCATCGAGGAGTTGTTGACGACGCGCTTCTAGGGCTTGTGCCCTTTCGTCCAGCTCATCTGCAGTAAGTTCTGTAGTTGTAGGGATAGGTGTGGTTAATGCGGCATCGATGAGTTTACGCGCACCTTCTGTGATCACGTGTCCATCCACCGATGCTTCTTTTTTCGGCTCGTCTGGGGTAAGTGCTCTATCCGAGTCTTCCTCATATTCCTCGGCAATCACCTCCTCTGTCAGAGGGTCTTTTGCCGAGGTCTTGTTTTTCTTGTTCTTCTTCTTTGCCTTCTTGGCAGCGCCGGTAGCAAATACGACTTTGGGTCCGTTTCCCGGAGTCAAGCTCTGATCGGTACTTTTGGACATCTGGACCTCGGGATTATCTCCGACGTCCATGTCATCTTGCGTTTTGGGAGAGTGTTCCCCGGATCCTTCATCCATGGCTTCTCCTTCTTCTGCAGCTTTGGAGTTGTACTCCTCTTCATATTCCGTGGAGAACTTTCAGAAATCTGATGACGTCATCGACTCATCCGAGGATGTGGGTACGTCGGCGTTTGTTCCAATTGCCTCCAGCACAGAGTCGGTGATGTCCTCGGCATCGGCAGAGCCGGATCCAGATCCCACATATCCGACGAAGTGCGATGCGTGCTTCCCGAGGTACCTGCGGCTTTCGCGATCAACCATATCGAAATTTTTGATGGTTTCGAGTATTGCCTCTGCGCTTTTGCCTTGCAGTATCATACGTCGTAGTGTGTACCTTAGGAAAGGCCTGTCTATTCCAGCATCATCAGATCCGGAATCAGTGTCGTTGATATGCTCCTCCTGGATTTCGACTTCCACGGGTGGGTCGATCTGGGATCCGGCTTCTCCGGAGAGATCCACTCTAGATTCGACTTGGTCCGCTAGGCCTTCTTCAGGTTCGGATTTCTCCACTATCTCCGCAACTGTTGCGGGCTGGGTGGGATTATTGTTTTCTGAGATCCGGAACTCTGCCGCCTCCACGGACAAAGGGGACCCAGAAAATTCTTCTGCCTCTATCATCACCGCTGAGGTGGGTTGGGCAGGTTTAGCGAAACCGATGTAAACATCGATCTCACCAAAAGACATGATTGTGTAGGTAGTCACGGCCTCCCTTGCCGGAATCCAAGTCTCGTCGAGAACGATGAGAGGGACATCGCTGGCATAGAGGATGCGACCGACGGTGATAGTCTCGCCGATTCCAATTCTTGCAGATTCTGCTCGGAACGCAGATCCGAAGCTCACTTGCCCCACGGTGGGCGCCAACTATCGTCGGATTGATGACAAGTACGCCATGAGGGGTTCCTCGAGGCGTGCAGAAGAGAGGGGTGTGAGACGTACGGTGTTCCGGGACGGTGAGCACACAAGTTTACCCAGGTTCAAATCCGCCGGCTTTGGATGGATCCTACTCCTGCTAGCAATCGATGTCTGGCGAGCGGAATATGGGTTACAAGGGTTTCGCCTGTGCGAGTTAAGGGTCTAAAGTACTGGGTGTGCCCTAAAGGCTCTCCCTAGGACGGCTTATATAGATATCCGGCCTAGGGTTTACATAAGAGGTCTATCCGGCTACGTCTAAGAGTCGGTTACAGAGTACATCTTGAACTACAAGTAACATTATGGGCCTAAGTCGGTAAGTCTTCTGGGCCTTCCCGTAGCCGGATTGGACTCCGTCTTTCTCCTTGACTGGGCCGCCCGTGAAGCAAAGCTCTAACCCGAAGTGGGCCACCCTGGTCAGTGAGGAACTGTGAGGATAGCCGGAAAGTATATCCCCAACATTTTTCGCCCCACAGAGGCGGTGGAATCTTACTGTGGTCGCTCCCCGAGTCTTAGGGTTTCAGGCGGATGATATACGCCAGAGGGGAGAGGCTGGAGTGCGCCAGGGTGGCCACACCACCTCCTGGCGCGGCCTAGGCCTACCCGCGCCATGGGATGGTGTGGGCCCCCTGTGGCCCATCTCCACTCCGTCTTCTGGCATCCTTAATCTTCTAGAAAAATAGGATTTCCCGTATATTTTCCCGGATTTTCTGATCTTCGCGAATTTTGCCTCCAAACAACACATTTTCCATCAGAATCCTGACTGCAGCGGTCCATGCTCCAAAAGTCATCAACCATGCAAAAATAGATGAAATAACATAAGTATCACCTCTCAATACGAGATATATCAATGAATAATAGTGAATTAAGACATAGAATAGTGATGCAAAATGGACGTATCAGTGTGAGGTTCGGCAGAGGCTGAGTCCAGGGCCGGTCCTGGCTGTCGAGGGGCCCTGTGCGAGATGTCAAACAAATGCCTTCTTTTGTTGAACAAAATATATTAATACCAAAATTCTTCATGATTTATTTCTGCTGCAATATTTCTTCCAAAGTAACTTCAGGGTAACTCACTTGATACACACATCATGACCACTTCAGCATTAACTTCGTCGAACATGGACTCCATGCATGCATATAGTAGCAAAGACGTTCAAGGTGAGATAAACATTTCTTAGATGATATCTTAGCATAGAGAGAATTCGAGATATAGTAGCAAAGCCGTTCAAGGTGAGATAAACATTTCTTAGACATCATGGCCTAGGATTATATCATGTCATCTATTGGCTTTTTCCCGTCTTTCATAGTGAGATTAACATTTCTTAGATGATATCTGAGCATAGAGAGAATTCGAGAAATACGGAAACTATTTATAAGAAGAAAATTAGGACAAAAGCACCTAATTGTTGGAGATTGTATATTGTAGACATTGAGTCGATCTGCTTTAGATCTACAACCCCTCTACCTATTTTGTTGCACGAGCACTGAATGGCTTTGAGCCACAATAATTTTATAGCAGACGAATTGGACCTGGGCGGATATATGAAGGGGATTCGAACTGACGTTTGAATTGAATTGAATCTGTTGAAAACTCAAGTGAATCATTTTTTCCTCCTTGTTTAATTACAGATACAAAAGCTATTATGATCTATAGTGGTTGGGGTCCATGCTCCATTGCAGCCTAGCACCTGGCCTTTCATCAGGAAGAAAAAAGAAATAGAAAGGGAGATCGAGAGGAAGGACAAAGAATTAGAGATTCTCGCTGCCCTTTTTCTTCCCTCCGTTCCTTTTGTGCGTGACTGCTCCTTGGGCTGTAGCAACGCTAATCTGCCGATTGTTTTTATTGGGTTGTACATATATATAGGAGGAGTAGTAGTGTATATACCCATGTGGGGGCCCTTCACTGGCTGGGGCCCTGTGTAGCCGCACCGGCTGCACTTGCCCAGGACCGGCCCTGGCTGAGTCCGTCAAGTTTAGAGGACCTGCGCATATAATGTAAAGGGTAAGTCAAGTAAACCCGGACTCCAAAGAGTCGGAAGATGCAGATAAGTCAGATAAAGGGAAACATACCAAAGATGACATCGTCGACTTTGGCCTTCTCTTCACGAAGACTCTGGAGTTCAGCCCGGAGTGCCTCGGAAATGTCCTTTTCTCTGAATAGCTCATTACTGAGATCCGAGATTTTCTTATCTTGAAGCGTAATCTTGCGATCACGCTCCTCGGTGGCCATGGAGGTGGATTTGAGAATTTGAGCAATGCTCTTCTCATGATCTGCCTTAAGCTTATCCAGCTCTTGGCGAAGTTCTTTGTTTTCCACCACCAAGGTCTTAAGATTCTCGGCCTCTTCAATCATAGCGCAGGACTGTTTTACCAGTGTTGTAAGTCAAAAGAACAAACAGTTCAACAAAAATTCGACTATGAAATAAAAAACAAGGTTTGAGTTTCGGGATGTTTACCTTCGGCCTCATCCTTGGAAACCTTCAGTTGTGCATTTTCAAGCCAGAGAGCTCTGATCTCTTTCCGCTTGTTGCAAACATTCTTCAACAAATCCTGGTTATAGGAATATACTTTCTGTAAGTCAGAATACCTAGAGTCAAAAGTCTACTAAAGACTCGGGCTAATATTTTTACTAATATCAGCACGAGCCTTGGGGGCTACACTAGTTCATTCTTTGGCATCCTAAGGAAGCATAAAACTGGATTTGATTTTCCAGTTTCATGCTTGGGGGCTAGAGGATATGATATGAAATAAGGAAAAATGGGAGTTGTAATTCCGACTTACATATTGTTCGCGAATGAGTTTGTCTAAACTCGTATTCACTTCGGTGGCAACCTTTTCGGCGAAAGTTAGGGGGATCACCGGCGCAATTGGAAGCTCGCCGGACCTCAGCTTCTCGTCACGAGGACGAACTTGTTCAAGAAGATCAGAGTGTTTGATATCCTCTGCTTCTTGTGCTTCTTCTTCGACAGAGAGAGTCCGGCTCTCCAGGCATTGTCGGGCCAGCCGTTGAATCTCCTCCATAGACTTCCGAGATAAGCCAAGTTTGGCAAGTCCCAGATTTTCTAGGAGATTCTCGGCAAAGGTCTCTGCCGAGGGATCATTATCCGAAGAGGGTTCACCCTTATCAACACCTGAGTCACTCATGGTGACGTAAGTTTGCGATTTAAGGATCGCTGGCTCTGATGGTTGAGCCGGATCTTCTACAACGGTCGGAGATGGAGTAATCTCTGGCGCTACAGAAGGCTGAGGGGCAGGAGTCGGAGGAGGCACGACAGGAGAAGCCAATTTGAGCTTCGACTGACGCAGGGGTTTCGAGGCAGCTCCCTTCCCCTTGCCCTTGATGAGTTGTTTAGCTCTGAGAAGATAATAGAACAAAGAACATTACATCTCAGAAGGAATTACAAGCAAAATACAAAGTCCTTGCGAGGAAAGATTACCACTTCACAACGGGCACTTCTTTGGTGCCGATGGCCAATGTCAGAGCCTTGCGTTTCCGAGGAACGACATCTGGCATTGGAACCAATTCACCCTCGTCCTGAGAAAACTCAGGAGGATATCCCTCGATAGGAGCCAACTCCGACTCGGGGAGGTCAGCAAGCTGAAAAGGAGAAGTATCTTAGTATTGCAAAGATAACATAAAGATGAGCACATAAAAAGAGTTACTGCTGAAGTTTACCGGCACAACAGGATCTTCCGCTGTATGCATGTCTAGGGATAGCTCCAGAATTTTCCTCTCAATCCGCTCCCTTATCAGCCATTTTATTTGGCATACATAATCTTTTGGCTCTAAGGTCTTGGGGCTGATGCGGAGGGAATCCTTCTTCGACGACGTGATGGAATGCATTAGTCGATCTCCATGATGTTGAAGGGGTTGGACCCGGCGTGCCACCCAGCATTGAACCAAGTCAGACCCTTTCAGGCCCTTGTGCTTCATCAGATATTTGATCCGCCTCTTGGCGAAAAGTAGATCTTCACTGAGAGTCAGAGCGAGCTCGTCCCAGGACTCTTGGGGCGTGGCGGCTCCGTCGATGAAAGCCGGCAAAGCATGATCTTTGCCAGGAGCGGGGATATCCTTGTGATAGAAAAAAGTGGACGACCATTGTTTGACCGACTCACTTGCCATGATCCAGGGATAAACGTGCTCTCGCCTAACCGAAAAACTAATGGTACCGGTAATATAAGGATTACCGGCAGTTATGGAATTTCTCCGGACATGAAAGTAGTACCGGAAGAGAGTAAGGCTCAGCCTAATGTCGATATACCCCTCGCACAAAGAGGCGTACACACTCATCTCTAAGATGGAGTTCGGGGGGAGATGGTGGAGATGAACTCCATAGTGACTAATGACCTCGGAAAAGAAATACGAGGGAGGAAAACTTAGACCTCTATCAAGGTGAGTGTCGAAATGCACTCGCTCATTGTCGCGGGGGTTGGGGACGATTTCGCCAAAGCCGCTCCGCCAGTCGCCGGCTTGGAGGAGCCCTTCATCTTCAACAACGCGAAGTTTGGGATCGTCGAGGACGCACGGGATCCAAACCCCACGGTATCTCTCATTCTCTGCTGCTGCCGCCGTCACCGCTGCCACTTCCGTCGCTGCCGAACCGGAGGATGATGCAGAAGCCATTGTTTCTGGTGCGCCGGTGACCTTGGATGGGCGGCACTGGAGGTTTTTTGTGGGGGAAGTGGAGCGCTAAGTTCGTGGGAGGCGTAGAGGAGAAGGAAACAGCACTAAGAACTGGTGAAGAAGATGGGGAAAGGAATCCACACCACTTATATCCACCAGGCGCGTCAAGATTCGTGTAAACGCTACAGTAAACATTCCACGCGTCGTGGAAAGGACTGGGAAACCCCCACGCGATGATTACATCGCCTCGATCTCCACGCACGCATTGAAACAACGCCTCGGTTCCATGAAAGGCGGACCCACCAACGGTCGTACTGACAGGAAATGTCTATCAGTGACGTGACTTGACCATGACTGTTGTCAGATTACGTCAGAGACCAAGTTCCGTCCTAGTTTGAATTTCGAGTTGGAAACACGAATAAACGTACTCATAGGTACGACTTATTTTTGAGACCCGGATCGTATCTTTTGTTTTGAAGTTTCAGGAACCCTTCAAGATTCTGCAAGCCGAAGATCAAGCTAGATGATGATGAATCCGACTTTGGATCTTGGAGGCCTCCAGGGGCTGTTGTTAGGGATATACTTTCTGGGTATCCTCACAGTTCCTCACTGACCAGGGTGGCCCACTTCGGGTTAGAGCTTGGCTTCACGGGCGGTCAGGAGAAGAGAGTCGAGTCAGTCTGGGAAGGCCCAGAAGACTTACCGACATAGGCCCATAGTGTTACTTGTAGTTCAAGATGTACTTTGTAATCGACTCTTAGTCGTAGCCGGATAGATCTCTCCTATAAACCCTAGGCCAGATATCTATATAAGCTGTCCTAGGGAGAGCCTTTAGAGCACCCTCACAATAGTCTACAATCTCGACTCGGCAGGCGAAACCCTTGTAACCCATATTCCGGCTCTGCCGTATTACTGGATTGCTAGCAAGAGTAGGATCCGTCCAAAGCCGGCGGATTCGAACCTGGGTAAACTTGTGTGCTCACCGTCCCAGAACACCGTACGCCTCACACCCCTCTCTTCCACACGCCTCGAGGACCCCCTCATGGCGTACTTGTCATCAATCCAACAACAGAAAACATTTTTCATATTAAGCCAAAATACATGTAAGATTTCCCGTGCAAGTAGAATGCATGTTTGATCTCATAAAGTTGATGCAAGATTGAACTTGTCTGGTAATTGCAAGATAATGCAATTTAAAGGTTTTAGTTAACCCTGGACCTCGGGTTCTGGGAATAGCAATCATTGTCGATAAAGACAATACTTTGGATAAAACCAATTGATGCTCTAATGTAACTATATGCAATGAAATTCCTTAGTGTGTTTTATTTGATTTCATTTGATTTGAATTTTTATTGTCTTTTGGTGATTTTTTCCTTTTAGGGTTTTATAAGGATTTACTTTGTTATTATTTATGAATTCACACAACCCAAAGTAAATTTCACTTTAGAATTCTCATAATCTTATTGAAATTAGGTTTACATGTTAATTTATAATTTTCATGTTATTTTAAAGTTTTTTGAATTATAAAGGACTAGAAATTGATTTTCAATTTCATAAATTCACTTCAAACTAAAGAATCTCTAAAAATTCCAAAAAAATACTTTTTGGAATCCTTTTATTTTTCTGCACACGGAACTATTTTGTGAGATTTATTATTTTTCTAGAGTTTTTGCCTATTTATCAAATTATTACTTTACCCCTAAGGGCTTGGGCCCACTAGTGAGACCCTTTGGGTCAAAACCAACCACCAAACCGGTCTGGTCTAACCAGACCGCCTCCTCCTCCCTCTCCCCTCGCTCATACCAGCGCCTGCGATGGCAACTATGTGTTGTGCCGCTCCGCCCGTTCGTCCTAGCCACCTCCAGCATGCTCCCCCACCACGTTTCCACTAAAAACACTCCCCACGCTCCGCTCTACCTTTCTACTGATCAAATTCGTCTATCGCCTCCTATCGCGACCTCGCGCAACCCTATCCCTAACTAGGGTTTTGGTAGTGTGTGGCATCTCTCATCTTCGGCGCAACTCCGGTGCTCCCCTACACTGAGATGGTGTGAGGAGCTCGTCTTCGTCCCCTCCCCTTGCTGCCTTGACTAACACAGGTCGAGACCCCCTAGTGTACTCCCTGTACTGCCAGTTATATCATTTAATATCTTCATCCCCTTCATGGTTAGTGGTGACCTGGGCTCCCACTTTCTAAAGGTAAGCTCCTCCTCTCTCCCTCTCTTTTCCCCATGATTCCTACTACTAGCTCTCACGGTCGATTTCTATGGTTTTTCTCCCTCTATTAGGTTTAGTACTGGTGGTCCTAAGGTTCTAGATGTTTCTGGAATGTTTTATGGTGCTAATTAGGCTTCTAGTACCCGACATGGCCATGTAGTTTCAGTTTTAGCCTCTATTAGTGTTACTGAACTAGTGCCAATGTTTAGTTAAGATTGCTTGTGTTATATGTCAATGATGCTCTACTATACTTAGCTGTCTAAGTTTAAGATGTTAATCCTAGGGTCTCTAATACTGATCATTGCAAGTATATGGACAATGTTATCAAGTTTTTCGTCCTAAGCATATCTGTTAAACCTTTAACCGTGTCACTGTTAGTAAGATGTCACTTGATTGGTCAAGTTCTAGTGTTAAATATAATTTCACACTAGCAATTTGTTTCTCACTCAAAATTCACACTCAATCACTGTTTACTTTGTTTTAAGTAGTCTCTTGATTTGGTAAGCTTAGGTTTTTATTTATAAGTGGTTTAATTAAGGATTGTTTATACTTTTTTGTGTAGGTTTACCCGTTCTCTTACATGATGCTTGTTCTGTTTCTACATTTTCTTCCTTAGGTTGATCGTTAGATCTTATCTATGGAAGAGAGGTTAGATATGGAATTTGTATTCCTATTTCCTAAATCGGGCGTTTAACTAATATGGTTATGCTTGTGCCATTGATTGTGCTTGGCAGTTATGGTGTTCTACCTCAAGGAAGATGCACATGTACTAGCTAATCTGTGATGTGATAGTGCACTAATCCTACTCTCTCTCCTTGGATCCAAATGATCTCTCGCTTACTATGATCTAACACTAGTATTTAGCTACAACCTTTGTAGATACCTAAGCTTGCTTGATGAAGACCTGAAGCTGCTTCTCCTTCTTATTCCTCCTATTCTTGAAGTGCTCTTCAAATTCTTGCTCCACTTCTAGCTTACTCTCTCACTCATATCTCTCTCTAACTAGTGTGTGTGTATTTGGTCTGGGCTTGACGAGGGGTAACCTCGGCAATGCCCATGGTGATGGACTTGGGGTTTTGCGGAAAAGAGAACGCTAGAGATTTTGTCGGATATCAGGGAAACAATGGAATCAAAGTCGCCTGAATATTGAGTAACTGCACTATTACAAGTTGTCTCCTAGATTTCGGTACCCTCGCTTGGGCTTCTCCCGTCCTATATAAAATAGGTCGGGTCTCAAAGCTGTATGCGGATAGGTTTCATACACGCGTGATTATAATACCAACATAATGTCGATTCATAGTTTCTTTCCTAATACAATCAAAGCCTTTGTCGGTTGCTTCCTTGAGCCGTCACCTGGAATCTTTGATACGTTGCTAATGTATCTATAATTTTTTACGTTCCATGCTAGTTTTATATCTACTTTCTTATGTTTTGTCCACACTTTGGAGTATTTTTATACACTTTATTGGACTAACCTATTAACAAGATGCCGCAGTGCTAGTTGCCTGTTTTCTGCTGTTTTTGGTTCCAGGAAAGTCAGAAAATGAATATTCTCGGAATTGATATTTTACCGGAAGACACATGGAGTCCGAAGGACAGACGAAGGGGGGCCACACCCCCCTTGGCGCGGGTAGCCCTAGGCCACGCCAGGGCATGGTGTGGGGCCCCTGGTCGGCCACCGACCTCACCTCTTCGCCTATAAGAAGCCTCCCGATCCAGAAACCCTAGGAAATCCAGCATCCAGCCACGAAAAGTTCCGCAACACCTCCGCCACCGAAGGGGAGATTCGGGGGACAGAAAGTCTCTGTTCTGGCACCCTACCGGGACAGGGAAGTGCCCCCGGAGCCATCTCCATCGATCTCCACCACCATCTCCATCACCGTTGCTGATTCCCATGATGATGAGGGAGTAGTTCTTCCTCGAGGCTAAGGGTTCTACCGGTAGCTATGTGTTCATCTCTCTCTCTCTATGCATGATCATATTGTGATCATGAGCTTTGTAATCAAGTAGATCTACCTTGCTACTCAAGTGCTTTAATAGATCTCTAACTCTCCCCACGTGTGTGAAAGTGATAGCGTGCACACCATGGTGGCACTTAGGCTAGAGATTACAAATACTTGTTATGAGTTATATTTGGAGTTGGATGTCTTTTTGGAACCATCTAGCGCTCAAGGTGACAGTGTGGGGTTATCTCGATGGGGAAAGCGGACTTTGAGGAGTGCTGTTATAGCCCTACCATGGATTAGAGTGTCCAACCGGAGAGTAGTTCAGAGTAGTATCATGAAGAGAAGATATTTATATGAGAGTGTTCACTAGCGAAAGTATGATCCCTAAGCCTTGTTTCTAAGCATTGAAACACCGTTTGCAACTAGATCTGTTACATGTTTGCTTGTTGCCATCTTTATTACAGATTGCCTTTAGTCTCTTCCCCGCCATCAAAGTATTTTCTGGCACCGTTGTCTTTTATTCATACCACTTGTATTTCACTATCTCTTCGCCAAACTAGTGCACCTATACACATGACAAGTGTATTGGGTGTGTTGGGGACACAAGAGACTTCTTGTATCTTGATTGCAGGGTTGCTTGAGAGGGATACCTTTGACTACTCCCTCCCTGAGTTCGATAAACCTTGGGTAATCCACTTAAGGGAAAACTTGCTGCTGTTCTACAAACCTCTGCACTTGGAGGCCCAACAACTGTCTACAAGAATAGAAGTGCGTAGACATCAAGCTATTTTCTAGCACCGTTGCCAGGGAGGTAAGGTAAAACGTACTCACATCCTCTGGCTACTAAGCTATCTTCTAGTACTATTGCTGGTGTGTGAGTGATCGAAGTTATTTCCTTTAGATTCTGCAATTATATCTTTTTGTTTCTTGTTTTTATTTTCACTAGTTAGGCTTAATAAAAACAACAACAAATTAGAGAGCTTTATAGTATTTATCTTGAGTTAGGACATGAAGTGTTTGAAGAGAAAATTAGAAAACCTATGGAACTTTATTTGCATGCTAGTAGCAACGTTATTAGTATGAATTCTTTAAACACCATTATTGCCAATGCTATGGAAAAGTCTAAGCTTGGGGAAGCTAGTTTTTATGAAAATGATCCTTTTAGTTCCTGATGGCTCAATGCACGGCGCCCAGAAAATTGCTTGATGGCGGTGTTGATGTAGAGCTCGTTGGGAACCCCAAGAGGAAGGTATGATGAGCACAGCAGCAAGTTTCCCTCAGTTATGAAACCAAGGTTTAATCGAACCAATAGGAGCAAGGAAACACCCCAAAGGTGTTACTAGCTGAGCTTTGTATGCACTACCGGTGCTAGTAGCAACATGGAGACCTGCACAACACAACCACGGAACTTTGTCCCCAACTTGCGATGAGGTTGTCAATCTCACCGTGTTTTACGGAAAACAAAGGATTAAACGTATCGAATGGAAAGAAGTAAAAGTTTGCAGAAAGTAAACACAAAGCAGTAAACAGTTTATAGATTGTATGTAAAGAAAAGGACCGGGATCCATAGTTCACTAAAGGTGACTCTCCTTAGATAGATAACATGCTGGGTGAACAAATTACAGCGGGGCAATTGACAAACACCGAGAAAGCAATACATGCATATACTAATCATCTTGACTCCTTTGGGACTTGATTGGGCATTACAACATTATACATAGACCGCCATCCAACAACATCTATGACTAATAATCCACCTTCAGGTTATCATCCGAACCCCCTCCAGTATTAAGTTGCAAGAAACAGATTATTGCTTTACGAACTGCATGTAAAGTAAACAATACGATTGTTCTATGAATAAAGGATTGTTGTTTTCTCCCTAGTAGCAACAACACATCTAGTACCTTAGACTTTTCTGTCACTTCCCCAGATTACCAGAGGCATGAACCCACTATCGAGCATAAATATTAACTCTTGGAGTTGCTAGCATCTACTTGGCCAAGATAGCTACTAACAATGGAAAGCATGCAAGATCACAAATAACAAAGACATGATAGAATCAATAATCAATCTAAAATAGCATCTCAATATCCATCAGATCCCATAAACACAACATGCAGAATTACAAATAGATGATCTTGATCATGAACGGAGCTCACAAGATCTAGACATGAAAGCACAAAGGAGGAGAACCAGCCATCTAGCTACTACATGGATCCGTAGTCCAAGGATGAACTACTCACGCATCACACCGGAGGCTTGCATGGTGATGAAGAAGGCCTGTGGTGAATTCTCTCCCAGGTGCCGGAAGAGCTCATCCCTCCCGATCTAGGGATGGAGATGACAGCGACTACAGACTCTTTCGTGGATTTTTGATCGGGCCCTTAGGGTTTTCATCCCGAGGGCAATATATAGTCGGAAGGAGAGGTCGAGGGGGTGCCGGGAGCGGCCACACCACCCCCTGGCGCGCGGGCTGGCCTGCCACGGCCAGGTGTGGTGGCTTACTGGCCCTTCTCCGTCTCGTATTCTGGCACTTGATCACTTCCGGAAAAATAGGCACTTTGGCTTTTGTCCCGTCCAATTCCGAGAATATTCATTTTCTGACTTTCTTGGAACGAAAAATAGCAGAAAACAGGCAGCTGGCACTGTGGATCTTGTTAATAGGTTAGTCCAAGAAATCATAAGAAAAGTACTCCAAAGTTGGAACAAAACACAAGAAAGTGGATAAAACCAAGCATGGAACATCAAAAATTATAGATACATTTGCAATGTATCAGTTCCCCAGATTTAGAGAAGAAAATTTTCTCTGATGATACTTTATCTCCCATATGTGGTAATTCTAATGATACTTATGATATTTTAAATCCACATACTGAAAGCATCCCTTTTAAAATACCTATAAAAATTGTTGAACATGTTATGAATAACTGCTATTTTGGAGATGGAACTGTCCATCCTGGTGATCATTTACTCTTTATACATGAATTATGTGAGTTGTTCAAGTGTGCAGGTATTTCAATGAACCAAGTTAAGAGGAAGCTATTCCCTTTTTCACTTAAGGGCAAAGCAAGGGAGTGGTATGAGCTACTAGACGATCCTCATCATTTGGAGTGGAAAGAACTTGAATCTCTCTTTTACTCTAAATTTTATCCTCCTCATGAAATTCATAAAGATAGGAATTATACTTATAATTTTCATCCTCATGATGGAGAAAGTATTGCCCAAGCATGGGGGAGATTGAAGTCACTAATGCTCAAATGTCCCATTCATGAGCTCCCTAGTAATATTGTTATTAATAATTTCTATGCAAGGCTTTCAGGACATTACAAGGACTATCTAGATACTTGTTTAGAGGGATCCTTAAAAAGTAAGGAGGTCAAAGCTAAGTTGGATCATCTTGAAGCAATTCAAAGCAATACCGAAGATTGGGATAACAACAAAGGTAAAGAACTAGGTATAAACTATGAGTATGATTGCATTAAGTCTTTCGCTGAAACTGCTGATTTTCAAGAGCTTTGTGCTAAATATGGTCTTGATCCTCAAATTCTTATTGATTGTTTTAGAGCCTTTGCTTCTCATATTAATGCTCCTAAAGAAAAATGGGACATGTATCATGAGCCTTTTAAAGACACTTGCATGGAAAATGAAATTATTATTAATGATAGCAATAAACATGCTCAAACCTCTGAAACTACTATTTCTTATAAGCATGTTAATTTTTGTGGAATACATAAACCTTGTGAGAATAACCAGATTGAAGAAGAATATTGTATCACCCACAGGAATGAAAAAACTAGAATGTGGTATATGGCTCAAAATGATCTTGGTAAAAAAGTTTGTGCCCTCTATCCTTTTATTTGTGAACTTTGCTTTGAAGTGGGTCATTTCAATTTTCAATGCTCGGGCCATAATAATATCCCTTCTAATCCAATGAGTACTGCAAGTTTGTATTGTGATGACATGATCACTCCTAATCAGCATGATGAACTTACATTATTTTTGGGGTGTGAAGAGTTATCAAGAAAATTTTCTTTGGTATATATGAGTGCTTTTGGTATGAATAGCGTCCTGCATGGTTGTCATCTTTATTGTGTTGATAATTTCCACGCAAATACTTACATACAAAATATTATAAAAGATGAGATTTTACCAAAATATGACAGGACTAATATGTGTTTTGATCTTATTAATGAAAAGAAGGAATCCACCAAAGTTTCTTCTACTATCTCTAACAATAAACCAGGGTATATCGAGAAGCTTCCTTTCAAGCCTCTCCCTCCTAAAGAGAAGAAGAAAAAGAAGAAGAGGAGGAGTAAAAGGAGGGAGAAAACGGTATTTTCCCCTAAGCATGTTGCTCCTATTATAGTTTTTGATGAGTCTGAACTCGATGATGTTCCTATGCCTATTACCTAGAGTAGTGATCATGATTGGGAAAAGCACACTACTTTTGATATTGAAAATCTCTTCGGTACCAACTCTGAAAATGATGATAGTAATAATTGTTGTACTATTAGTGCTATCCATGTTCCTTCCAATGATGATATGTTTACAAATGAACACACTTTGGAAGATAATTATTCTATTGCTTATGATGATACTATACCTCCAATATATGATGATTACAATAATGAATATGATATTTTCAGTCCACCTACTATTGAGAAGAAAACTAATTATGATTACAATATGCCTCCTATATTTGATGATTATGGTGATGAGAATAATAATGATAGCTATTTTGTTGAATTTGCTCCCACTACAATTAATAAAAATGACTATGTTTATGTGGGGAGTATTAATTCTTTTATGAATGTGGCTCATGATAAGAATGTTTCATGTGATAGTTATATTGTTAATTTTACTCATGATGCTACTGAAAGTTATTATGAGAGAGGGAAACATGGTTTTATGTATCTCAATAATATTAAGTTTCCCCTCTTTATGTTGAAAGTCTTGAAGTTGCACTTGTTTTGCTTTACTATGCTTGTTGCTTTGTGCTTTCATGACTTGTTTCTTTAAAAGATTCTTATGCATAGGAAGTGGGTTAGGCTTAAATGTGCTTTGAATTTGCTTCTTGATGCTCTCTTTTACTTCACTTCATATTTCTTATGTGAGCATCTTCTCAAACTATCATGCCTAACTTAGATGCGTTAAAGAAAAGTACTTATTGGGAGATAACCCAATTTTTTTAGATGAGTCTTGGAAGTTATTATCTCTGTAATAACCACTCCTTATCCTTTTTATTTGCTTTTTGTGCCAAAAGTAACCACTAATGAGAGAGAAGTAATGCTTGGGAAAGTTGCTGTCCCGAAACAGATTTTTGTGCTTCGCTGTAAAAATTCGCGAAAAATATCTGTATGTCAGTTTGAGCTGTGATTTTTTGTGCTTCTGCCCTAGGTTGTTATACAACTTTCATTAGTTCAACACTTTTCGATTTGAGCAACAGAATGTCCTCGAAAAAATTAGCTTTTACCTGCTGGTCTGTTTTGACAGATTTCTGCCATTATTTGCATTTACTTCTTGTTGATTCCTTTTTGGGTTCTCTTTTGGGGAATTGAGCTTTTTGAGGAAAGTGCTACAATACCTTGTGTTTTAATGGGAGTTTTATTTGTGTTGGAACTGAACCCAAATACTTATTATCTTGAGTACACTAATGTTGCTAATAAAGATTGTGTGAAGGAAAAATTTCAGGTGTTAAGGAAAGAATGATGTAGTGAGATGAAGAATGGACTAAAGCTCAAGATTGGGGATTCCACCCGTGTCACCCCAAGAAATATTCAAGAGGTACAAGCGTCAAAGCTTGGGGATGCCCAAGGCATCCCCTTCATCATCAATAAAAATCTCAGGTCTTTCTAGACACTTCATTTTTATTGTTTCATGCACAGTTGTGTTGTTCTTGGAGCATCTTCATTTTTGTTTTTGGTTTTAGTTTGCTTGAATAAATTGGTTGGACCCCCTCATCCATACATTAGTTTTCAAATAAGATTGGTTTGGATTGGAAAAGAGTAGGAAAAGTTCATGCTTAAGTGGTAAGAAAGGAGCTTGTTTTTTACTGTGGCCTATGCTTTGTAATGTCATGCTTGGTATTGTTTTGGATTTATGCTTAGTGATTTTTGCTATAGCATGACATGTTATAAACAATTGAGATTGCTTAATGTGCCTTGAAAAAATCATGCGTTGTTTTAGCATGTTAAAGCATAGTATTGTGGTATTCTCCTTTAATGCTTTATTTGGGTTGACTTGGCGCATGCTCACACCATGTTGTGACTATCCCAAGTCACCATAGCCTTGATGATCCTTTAGTTTTCGACTTGTAATGTCACTTTATGCTTTAATTAATGATGTTTCGTCACTTTGCATGATTATGGCCATTATTGCTCTCTTAGTTGGTCGCTCCCAGTCTTTTGCTAGCCTCCATAACCAAGTATAACTTCCACTCATGCATCCAACTCCAAATAAAACCACGTTATTCCAAAGAGTCCACCATACCTACCTATTAGCATTTGATATTCCAAGTATATTGATGTTTTTATCTACCTTCCGAATTAAACTTGTTATGTGAAAATTAGTGATTAAAGCTCTCACGAACTTGATGGCACACTTTACTTTTCTTGCCCCTAATAAACTTGAATCATTGTGTCATCTATGTTGTATATGCTTGCACTTATATGTTGGGGATTAGCAGAACCATGCTGTCATGGGGAATGCTTTCAACATTGCACTTGTACATTGTACCTAGTTGATATCATGCTCTTTTGTCTCTGGATGTCGTCGGTGTGAAATGAAAGGGGAGCTTGTAAGTCCATGGAGTTATGTATGTGTGTTAGAAAACGCCGTCATTGGTCTAATCCATGCCTAATCATGGTGGAAACCTGCAGCGTAACCATAATGAGCAATCTATGAAGCATTCTTCTTATAAAAAAAGAGATAGAGATTGATAAAAAGAAAAAAAAGAAAAAAAGAGAAGAGAAAAGAGGAAAGAGAAAAAGCACCATTTTCCCATGGTAAATAAGAAGATTGCTGAGATGCTCGTTGTCTGCTTGCCTTGTCATTTTTATATGGGGATTCTTCCATATCATCGCGCAAGGGGTGCCCTGTTGGCGGTTCTCTATGATACACATGTACTTACTATGACAAGAACTTACCGGTAACTAAACTTGAGTAGCATGAGGAGCGGCCCTCGTATTCAAGGGACATGAGATTGCCAACTTATACTTTGTCAAGCATATACTCCATAGTTTGTTCACTTTAACCTTATCACTTCAAGATGCTTATGATAGGGCAATGAGAGCTGAAAGCTAATAAGTACCATAATTTTTGGAAGCTCTTTATGAGACTTGAATCCCTGCTTCCTTGTATGAAGGCCTTTCTTTTACTTTTATGTTGAGTCTCCATCTTCTATCTTTATGCACCTACTAAGAGAGCTTAGTGGCCATTCTTAATTTAATGTGCATTGTCCCAAGACTTGTTGATTGATGCATAACTTTGATATTGCTTGTCCTTAAACTATTTGTATCTAGTCACCCTTATGAACTTTGAAGGTGTCTATGCATTTATGTTTGCTACTCTATGAGGGACAAGCTGAATACCATTCTCATTATGCTTCTTTATGTGAAACAAACAAACGTCTTGCAAAGCATTGTTATTCATGAATCTTTTGTTTGTGCCTTTTCATCTTACAACATAGTTGCTATGTCTTATTGTTATAACTATATCTTTCATGTTATGTTAAAGTACTATGATCCCAGTTATCAATGTTCTACAAATACTTTAATCAAGTTTATGATGGTGCATGTCACCTCAAAAATTATTCTTTCTTTTTATCACTTACCTACTCGAGGACGAGCAGGAGTTAAGCTTGGGGATGTTGATACGTTGCTAACGTATCTATAATTTTTGATGTTCCATGCTAGTTTTATATCTACTTTCTTATGTTTTGTCCACACTTTGGAGTATTTTTATACACTTTCTTGGAGTAACCTATTAACAAGATGCTACGGTACCAGTTGCCTTTTTTCTGCTGTTTTTGGTTCCAAGAAAGTCAAAAAATGAATATTCTCGGAATTGGACGGGACAAAAGCCAAAGTCAATAGTTTACCGGAAGACACATGGAGTTTGAAGGAGAGACGAAGGGGGGGTCACAGGGCGGCCACCCCCTCCCTTGGCGCGGGCAGCCCTAGGCCACGCTAGGGCATGGTGTGGGCCCCCTGGCCGGCCATCGACCTTGCCTCTTTGCCTATAAGAAGCCTCCCGATCCAGAAACCCTAGGAAATCCAGCCTCCAACCACAAAAAGTTCCGCAGCGTCGCCGCCACCGAAGGGGAGATTCGGGAGACAGAAAGTCTCTGTTCCGGCACTCTGCCGGGACGGGGAAGTGCCCCCGGAGCCATCTCCATCGATCTCCACCACCATTGAAAGGGCATGTATGCCCCATGTGTGGTTTTGGTAATTAATGACAATCCCTATGGACTAATGTGCAAATTGAGTTTCACTTGTAGGTTTGTCCATTGGCATCACTTGGACCATGTGTTGGTTTCAAGGATGAAAAAGAAGAAGCATCGTCCAAGGGCTTTGTGCCTATTGGAATCAAGTAGAAGAAGAAGAAGAAGAAAAAGATCAAGTTTGTCTTGAAGAAGAAGAAGAAGATGGAGTTCCTCATGGCTATCTTCAAGACATCATCAAGAATTGAAGTGCAAGCTCAAGATGCGTCATCTCTAGAAGATCTCATGCTTGAAGCTTGCCATCCTCGGCAATCATGTAATGATTAAGTAAAGTTCGAAGAAGAGGCTTCCCCATGGAGTATGGGGGAGCATGTCTCAAGACTTCATCAAGCAAGTGCAATCAAGAAAGGTGTTCCATCTTGAAGGTGATAAGATCGTCTACATCAAGCTCAAGTGGGATGCTCAAGACAAAGGTATGATCTTGATAGGGTTTCTATTTTACCGGTCTCTTGTAGTGTTCTTGTAGTGTTGGGAGACCGGGTTTAGGATAGATAGCCGTACTATCAAGAGGGGCTCTCGAGTGGGTGACTCGTTCGTATCTTTCGGAGAGATCTCAAACCTTTGCACATATAGCATCATCTTTCTTGGTTGTTGTTTGGTTCTTGTCCATGTGAGGATCTAGAGCTTGTGGTTATCTTCATAACAAGCTCTAGTTCATCAAAACGGATTTCCCTTGCATATCTTATTGTGTTTTTGATCTTGCGGATTTTTCCGGCTCCACACCTTGGGAGGCATCTCACATATATATTCATGGTATTTTCTCCCTTGGATTCTACACGTCGTTATCTTTCCAACAAAATTGGTTTCATATCATTTGGAGTTCGGATGCAAAAGTTGTGGCAGTTCTGGTTCTAAAGTTTTTGCCTGACCGGTAGTTCCGGCAGGCCACCGGTAGTACCGCCAGGGTAGTTTGCCGCCGGTAGTACCGGTGTCAATTCCGGCCCAACTTCCGGTAAACCCATTTTCGGTTCAGTACTCTCTCTGCCTGGTTAGCACTATTTGACGGAACTTGGATCGGATTTTCAGGCGGTAGTACCGCTAGGTCATTCTTGCCACCGGTAGTTCCGGCGAAGCGGCGGTAGTACCGGCCAGGCTCGCATTTTTAGTCTTTCTCTCACTGTTTTCTGACTGTTGGCTGGGTGCCACGGTAATCTGCCACCCACCGTACTACTGGCCATCTGTGATTCTGGGCAGGCGGCATCGGGGAGCCCTTTAAAAGGAGCTCCCCTTTCCCCTTCGCCCCCGAACTTGTTCTTCTCGGTTTTTGGCTTTCTCTCTCCTCCATTGTTGACCTTGAAGAGCTTGCCCTCTCCCCTTTCCCCTCCTATGATTCTTGCATCTTTTTGAGGGATTTGATAGAGGAGATCTAGATCTACAAGCCCCACCAAGCCAAATCCCTTCTTTGTGAAGGAATCCTTGGGATCTTGATCTTGCAGAGTTTTGTGTTCTCCTCTTGTGTTCTTCCTCCCTTATTCCCCCAATAGCTTTTGTAGCTTTGGTGGAATTTTAGAGTGAAGGACTTGCCTTTTGCATTTGGTGCATAGGTTTGAGTTCTCCTCAGAGATTCGGCGAGTTCAAGCCCTTGGGCTTGTTTCTCTTGGGTTCTTGGAACCCTAGACGGTTGTGTGGTTGGATAGTTGACCTTTTGTGGTCTTGTAGCCTTTTGTGGCCTTGTTGCCTTTTGTGGCTTTTTAGCCTTTGTGGCATTGTTCTTGGGGCTCCAATTGAGTTGTGGAGGTTCCCCAAGCTTGTTGGCCTTTTGTGGCATTGTGGAGCCTTTGTGGCGTTTCTTGGGAGCCCTCCAATTGAGTTGTGGAGATTGCCCCAAGCCTTGTACGGGTTCGGTGACCGCCCTCAAGTGTCCCATAGTGGAACGTGAGTAGGCCTTTGTGGCGAGCTCACGGGAGAATAGGGTGAGCCTTTTGTGGCGTCGGTGAGCTACGTGGCTTCGCATCCTTGGTGAGGCCTTATGTGGCGTTGGGTGAGCATCGAGCCACCACACCTCGAGGTGAGCCATTTGTGGCGTTCGAAGTACATTGCGCCCCCGCACCTCTCCAATGGAGACGTAGCTTCTTGGAAGTGAACTTCGGGAAACAAATCATCGTCTCCGCGTCCATTGGTTATCTCTCAACCGATCCCTTTACTTATGCAATTTACATTGTGATAGCCTTTGTGCTTGAAGTACTATATCTTGCTATCATCTTGTTGCTTGTCTTGCTTAGCATAGGTTGTTGGTGCACTTAGTGAAACTAGTGGATATAGGTTTTGGCTTGATAAATTAAACGTTAAGTTTTATTCCACATTTATTAGAGCCTAAACCGTAATAATTTTAAAATGCCTATTCACCCCCCTCTAGGCGACGTCCATTTCCCTTTCAACCATCTCCATCGCCGTTGCTGATTCCCATGATGATGAGGGAGTAGTTCTTCCTCGAGGCTAAGGGTTCTACCGGTAGCTATGTGTTCATCTCTCTCTCTATGCATGATCATATTGTGATCATGAGCTTTGTAATCAAGTAGTTCTACCTTGCTACTCAAGTGCTTTAATAGATCTCCGGCTCTCCCCCACGTGTGTGAAAGTGATAGCGTGCACACCATGGTGGCACTTAGGCTAGAGATTACAAATACTTGTTATGAGTTATATTTGGAGTTGGATGTCTCTATGAAATTGTGGTGTTTGTTGGAACCATCTAGTGCTCAAGGTGACAGTGTGGGGTTATCTAGATGGGGAAAGCGGACTTTGCGGAGTGTTGTTATAGCCCTGCCATGGATTAGAGTGTCCAACCGGAGAGTAGTTCAGAGTAGTATCATGAAGAGAAGATATTTATATGAGAGTGTTCACTAGCGAAAGTATGATCCCTAGGCCTTGTTTCTAAGCATTGAAACACCGTTTGCAACTAGATCTGTTACATGTTTGCTTGCTGCCATCTTTATTTCAGATTGCCTTTAGTCTCTTCCACGCCATTAAAATATTTTCTGGCACCGTTGTCTTTTATCCATACCACTTGTATTTCACTATCTCTTCACCGAACTAGTGCACCTATACACCTAACAAGTGTATTTGGTGTGTTGGGGACACAAGGGACTTCTTGTATCTTGATTGCAGAGTTGCTTGAGAGGGATACCTTTGACCACTTCCTCCTTGAGTTCGATAAACCTTGGGTAATCCACTTAAGGGAAAACTTGTTGCTGTTCTACAAACCTATGCACTTGGAGGCCCAACAATTGTCTACAAGAATAGAAGTGCGTAGACATCAATCTTCATGGGCCGTAAGCCTTTTACCCAATATAGGGTAGCGAACCATAGGCATCCGAGTAATCATACCTATGTCAGTAGCCCCTGAGACTCTACTTGAACCGTAGTTTCAGGTTGAGTCTCAAAGTTTTCTTTTTCCTTCTTTTTGTTCCTTAAATTTTATTTTTGTAGGGATTTTGGTACAACGAGTCTGATGCTTCCGACGGATCGGGAATCAGTTAGTTGCTCCTAGGCAAAAACAAGGTTGCCCTACATCAAATTCAAGTCCCTAGGCTCGAATCGGGAATTTGCTACTGGCGTAATTTAGTTCGAGTCGCTGAGGTCTTACCGAATACTAAATTCCAGTTTTCTATCTTTATCGGGTACCCAACGCGTCTGTCGGGGTTTTTCATCGTATCGTTGATACGGATATTTTACTGACAGAGCGCATTCTTGTGCGATTACCAGGCCACACAGGACGAATCTTGGGGTTTTACCTTTATTCTTCTGAACATGGCATTCGGATTTTTATCACGTTGAGTGCGATCCAAGAGTTTTTTGTTTTGTAATGGCTAAAGAACTTTTTATTTTTTGCATCCGCTCCTGATAGGAGTATCTTGTTGATGAATCTTTGTTTTTCTTTATCAGGTGCGCGCCAGCGCTCCTGATAGGAGTAGCCCCTGAGGCTATGTTTTTAGATATTTTGTATCAAAACATAGGCTCGAAACCTATTGTTTATGGCGCTAGTGCTTTTGTAATTTTTGTCGGTGCACGCCAATGATTCCGATAAGAGTAGCCCTCGAGGATACAGTCGTAACTTTGTTTGTTCTGTTGTAGTCTCAGGTTTATTCTTGGAGGAATTTACTTCGGCTTCGATGTTTGTTTACAATGGTGAGCCGCGATTTCTGCAACTCTTCCTCTGTGACGTCGGTGATGACGTATTTTTATGCTGTTGATTTTCAGAAGAACACGCCTTGATGGGACGTGTCGAGCGTGGGCCCATGCAGCAGTAATCATGACGCGTGATAACGTATTCAATAGGGATTTTTGTCTGCACGCCCCCTCTCCGTGCGAAAATCGAGGTGTCACGCGCTATTCTCCGTTTTTAACGCAGCCATAACTTTCTTTAACTTTTTTTCCTTTACGAATTCTTTGTAACACGTGTCATCATCGTGCGACCTTCTATCGGTTCGGTTTTGCATCGAACGGTTCATACCTCACATCGTTGTTCTTTATAAGGGAGGGGAGGTGTGTTTTACTGTTTTACCTCACCTCCCCTTGCCTCATCTTCTTCCTTGCGCTCTTGCCCCCTTGCGAACTCCTGTTCTTGCTCCCCTGCAAAACTTTGGTTCTTGTGCTCGTATTCCCCTTTTGCCACTATGGGTAAAAGCAAGGCTGATAAAACTTCTGCTGCCGCCGTGAAGGCCACCAGGAAGAGGGTCGTCGGATGGGATCCCACCAAGTGCACGAAGCGGGAGCTCCGTGAGGCGCGGAACTCCGGTCTTCTGACGGAGGTTTCCTTCAAGCTCCCTGGAGACGAGGCTGCTCCCATCCTCGAGCCTGGCTGGAGGCTAATGTTCCTCCCTTTCCTCTTCCGCGGTCTTTCTCTTCCTGTCCATGAATTTCTCCATGGCCTTTTGTTTGTCTATGGCGTGCAGCTGTATCAGCTCACTCCCAATTCTATTCTCCACGTTGCTTGTTTCGTCACTCTTTGTGAGTGTTTTCTTGGGATTCATCCCCATTGGGGCCTTTCGAAACACTTCGTCTATGTTTGGTGGGGAGCGTTCCGCTGAATCCGTGTTTCCAGCGTTCAGGTTTCCCACAGACAACACCAATTAACGAGGGGTAACCTCGGCAATGCCCATGGTGATGGACTTGGGGTTTTGCGAAAAACAGAACGCTGGGGATTTCGTCGGATATCAGGGAAACAATGGAATCAAAGTCGCCTGAATATTGAGTAACTGCACTATTACAAGTTGTCTCCTAGATTTCGGTACCCTCGCTTGGACTTCTCCCGACCTATATATAAGAGGCCGGATCTCAAAGATGTGTGCGGATAGGTTTCATACACGCGTGATTACAATACCAACATAATGTTGGTTCATAGTTTCTTTCCTAATACAATCAAAGCCTTTGTCGGTTGCTTCCTTGAGCCGTCACCTGGAATCTTCATGGGCCGTAAGCCTTTTACCCAATATAGGGTAGCGAATCATAGGCATCCGAGTAATCATACCTATGTCAGGGCTCGACTAGTGACTTATGAGCTCTAGGGTCCGAGATCCCTAGCTACTTATAGTGGTCAATATTCACTATGGTGTTGACACCCGAGCCATGCATTTGGGTGATTCACCTACTTGGTCAAGTGTGAAGCCGTCTTTGTAGCTCAACTTATGTGCATGTAACATTTCTGCTCTTGGTGGTTAAGCCCATACTGGTTTAACTTTAGTGTGTTTGCCAAATCTAGCATATGAACTCTGTTGTCCTTATGTGCATATTCAATGTATTTCTATATGCCTGTTTAGGCATGTCGATTTAGTTTTGTCTTGTCCAGTTATTAGACAAAGGTAAGTGCATATTCAATGTATTTCTATATGAATATTTAGGCATGTCAATTTAGTTGTGTCTTGTCCAGTTCTTGGACATAGATAAGTGATTTTTCTGTTATTTTATTATTTGTTAAGTTTATTTTACTATGACTTCTTACAATTCCCTTTGGCTGAATATTACCGGCAATTGTTTCTCTGCACTTTGATCGGTTAAATTGTTGGTTAAACATTCATATTACTTTCTGAATATTTTCTAAGTTCATAATCTTTGGTGATTTAATCCAATTTTCTTTTGGATATTTAAGTTGAGAATAAGATGTTTTTCACTTTGATTGGATAAGTTGTCGTATAAACATTCATTTTATTTATCATGATTTTTTGTTCTCTAAGAATTCAAAGTCTTGAGGTTATTTCTACTAGTCATTCTAATTCTAGTTGATCTTAGATTAGTTCTATTGGTTTACTTTTTCTAATTGAACAAGATGAAATATGGTTACTATACTAGTACTCGGTCATTTATGATAGCTTTTGAGTTCCTATAATGGCTATCAACTACAGCTAGTAGTTGATCATGTTCTGGTTCTATCTTAGATCAAGTTTTCATCTATGGCTATTGTTACTATGACTTTATATTTGCCTACCTTGAGCTACCAAGATTCAGGACTAGTTCCAGGGTCTTGGTTTTGGATTCTATTGTAAAATGGGATTCACTTATGTGAATCCAAGATTCTAACCCTAACCCAAATTTCCTTTCTGTGTTTGACTTTGCTTGCAGGTTTAGAAGATGAGTATGGCTTGACTAAGAAAGATGAGAAGATCTAGATAGGACTGGCATATGTTTTCTTTTCTGTTGGTATTTTGTATTAGGTTTTTCTATTTTCTTTGTAATTACTTGTGATGTAATGATCTTGTACTCATTCATATATGAATAAATACCAATTTTATTTTATTTCAATGGTTCATTTGAATTCTTTTTTAAGTTAAATTCTGACATGTTCATGTGTGTGTTTATATGAACTAGACTACTCTCTGCGCCCCCTAGGGTGCGGCTGGTAGGTTCAACACTTAAAGTGGAAAATCGATTACCGAGACAGATATATTACAATACATAAATATGTCGTTCCCGCATACATACAAATCTGAAACACTGAAAATAGGCAAAACAAACAAAACTTACTTCCTCGATGCACTCTGAAACCCATACATAATTCGGAGCGTTTTATACTCGCTTTTACACCAGCACACAAATTATTTCAAATGGAACAACATACAAACCGTTCCAAAATATGAAAGCATACAAACTATTTTAGACAGGACAACATACAATTTATTTGGAACGAAAAAAGAGTCACAATCCTACACACATAAGAACATAAACACGGCAGAAAACCTGCACAACAGCCGAGTACAAGGAGAAAAGATCCACCACGTCTACCTAATTCTACGCGACGTCTTCCCATGTGGAATGTTCCTGGGAAGCACTGTCGTCACTGGACCAGCTCCCTCTCCTAGTCTTGTCGTTGGTGCTCATGAACGCCTCATAGACTTCCGTCATGACCTCGCTGAAGCTCGTATTCAAACGGACGTCGTCCGCCACCGTCTTGTTAGCAGCCGACGTGATGCGAAAACGCTAGCGAGCCAAAAGCCGCAGACGCGTCGTAACCTCCTTATTCCATTCCCCGGGAGACACATGAGAGCGAACTCTCCGACGACGACGAGTTACCATCAAAGCCGCACACGGCGGCTCTCGAACCAACAAAGAGGCACACACACAAGTACTGAAAGACGGCGAAGATCTAGAGGTTCCTCTAAGGCGCCGATGCCTAGGTATGGCACACAGGTAGGCCATGAAAGCGGATGTTCTTGCAGATACGAACAAATCGAAGAGAGTGGAGGAGAGGAAACGCAATGTCCTTGTACGATACAGAAACAACCACTAGGAATGGGCGTATAAGTATCCAGAGAATAGCGTAGACCTAAGGGGCATTTACGGTAAAGTGTGGGAAGAACAATAAATCTTAGAGGCTACAGCCGAATACGGCTTGCAGCCTAGCCGAACGTAAAATAGACGCACAAATAATCCGACTCCGAAACTGCATGAGCTATGAAACATCGCAAAGGGAAGAATAATACGAAAAACGTCACACATTTACTATAGGAAGTACAAACACATAGCATCGCGAACAACGAAAAACGAAAAATGGAAGTTATTTCTTATTTCTTAACAATTACATCCAACACGTTCATATACACGTATAAAACACAGATTACGTACATCACACCTAGTCTACAGTATACTACGCTACACCAACACATCTAACCTAAATAACTACTCTATATTTTAAGTCGCCTTTAAACGCAGGAGCCTCTTGACGAACAGCAACCGTGTACATGTGCATTGGCTGCAAAAATAAAAAAATAAAGAGATGTATTACTGGTTAGTAGATCTGCCAAAAAAAGACAGGAAAAATGTAGCGGGAAAGAAATACGCGTAAATAAGTACATGATACCTTTGGATCCTTTATACGCGAAATCCCCCCGACGATAGCGCAAGCGTGCACGACGCATTTCCTGAAAATAAACAAGCAGATGTATTAGCGATTACAAACCTGTCGGAAAGCGAACAGTAAAACGGCAATGAGAAGGAAACACACGTAATGATTAAACTACGGTTTATCTTTGGTCTTTGATCCTTTTCACAACTTTGACACAGAAGTATCTCGCCGAACAGGATCTCGCATACAGGCGCAACCTCTGAAAGAACCAAGCGAAAAGGTGAGAGATTAGTAAATCTGCATAAAAATAAAAAATAAACATCAGCGAGAAAGAAACAAATGTACTGCCAGGTAGCCCGCGCACACACTCCAAGAGGAGAAGATAAAGGAGAAGCGATGCGACAACATTTGCTTATCGATAGAGGCGTGCACACTAAGCTGGAGTGAAATTCGATCCAGCGATAGCTGAAGATTAGCTAGCGTTGGCTCGAATGAGACTCCTGCCTAGCAACAGGCTAGCCGAGAACAACACGTAGAGAGAGAAAACAAGAAGCACCGTAATGCATTAGCGAGTAGACAGCGAGACAGTACTCATAGAGAGCTAGAGCCGTAGGTCGAGTCGCAAAGCTGGCTTAAGCGTGAAGGAGCGTACATGCAGCACGTATCGGACCCACATATCCTTATTGCTGCTAGTGCACGATCTCACCACGATAACCCGCGGACGTCTATAGCCTATGCCGACAGGTCGGTTATGAAAGGGTCATACGCCACGATCTCGCCATGATAACCCGCGTTCTCTATGCTCTACGATCACATGCGCCAAGGCTAACGTCGCCAAGTCCGTTCCGGACGGCACCACGCCCGCACGACACCACGTAATTACCGAACTGCCCCATGTCCGTGAGAAAATGCGATCGACACGGGCTTACGGGGCCACAACAGCTCCGTACAGGCCCTATTGCCGCGATGATCCACGTCCGGCCATACTGTATGCCTCCGCATCCTCTCTAGGCGGGCCACGTATCCGCGAGATTACATGGAGGTCTAGGATATACGATGCCATGTCGGTTCTCTCGCGGACCCCATGCCCGCAATAAACTATCCGCGATAAACCAAGGCCAGCACTGGCTCACGGCGCCACATCGGCTTCCAGCGGGCCCCACAATCTAGTGGGTGTGGAGGCCTGTCGCGTCGGGAACGCCTCTTAGATAGCCCGATCCTCCCCGCGTATGCTGACGGCAAGCCCACGGTACACGCGTGGTCCACCTTCCGGTGATGCGGGCTACGATAGTTGTGCGGTACACCGTCCACGGTATGGAATCTTTCGCCCTGGCCTGTAGCGAGACCCACATCAAGGGATAGTAGGGCTTCGCTGCGATGTCGCCGCATGTCCTTCTCGACCTCCATCCCACGGCCGAAAAGAATTGAAATGACGTGGATAGCAGTTTGATCCGAAACAATCTAGCGCTATATTTACTCCTGATTTGAATTCAAGTTTGACTTAAGTCAAATTTAAATTTTGAACTCATTCAAATTCTTTGAATCTTTTAATTGATCTTGGTTCAAATCCTAGTGACCATTTGGTTGTAAAAACCTCACTAGAGTCACTTTCAAATGAAGGTTTTGAAATTTTTAGCTAATCCTAAATTCTATATGCATACTATGCAAATGTGTAATCCACATAACTACCCTTTCCTATTATTGTTCCCTAGGTTTTTACATCATGGCAGCCTGATCTAGAGCTTAGGGTTAGGGTTTTCTCTCCATCTTCCTCTGCTTCATTAGTTGGAGCAGCGTGAGATGGGAAGGGACAACGTCTCCTCCAATAAATTCAAGGCTCGCGGCTTCCCCTTGATCTATGGTGTCGTGTTGCTTCTTCTTCTTCACCTGGTCGACCGTGGTGGTGAGGGGTAGGAGAGGAACGGTGGTACAGTTTGGAGGGAGGCGGGGTGGCTTCTCTGTCCTGGTGATATGGCACGATGCTGGGTGGTTGTCTTCTACGCACTTCATCGAGCTCCTGAGATGGAATACGATGAATGGCTGAAGAGGCAAGCCCCCTCTTCTAGCTCATCCAATGCCTTCCTAGTGGTGTTGCTGCTATCCCCTTTCTCTCGGCTGGTCGTGGAGGCGAGGGAGAGGAAATGGATGGCTCGTGGCTGTTTTTGCTAGGCGTCGGCATGGCGGGCTCTCGGAATCTGCGCTCCCTGCAGCGGTACCCAAGCAACGGAGCTGCTTCGCCGCGGCTACTCTTGGTAGAGGACTGGCACCACCGCGCTCGCTTGCTGATGCTTCGCAAGTTTTCTTGTTCCTCTAGTGGAGGATCTCCAGTAGCCTTGGTGTGGCCTCATGAACTCTGACTCCCCCAAGTAGTTTCGTCCTCGGTGGGAGGTGGAGTGGTCATGCCTGGAGGCTCCAAGTCACTGATGATGAACATGGACTCGATCGCATCTTTGTGATCTACTTTTGAGTGTTCATTGTAATTTTGCTGGACCTTGTTATATTTTATTCATGTTCCGAGGTTCTTTTTGTAATTATACACCCCCCGCCAAAGTAATGCAGATTCCTAGTCATTCGGGACCTTTCTTGTGCAAACAAAAACTCGGTCTTTTGTCTACTAAGGCGCAACACATAAGCGTTGTGGGATAGATCGTGTGGCGGATAGCAAACCCCTAAGCTACATAAGGTGCCACATACATGATTTTGACGACAAGTTTTTCTAGCATCCCTTGAACCCCTCTAAAACTCTTATCGCGACCAGCCATATGTAAGCATCAGGTACACTTCTATAGACCGACACTACGGACATGGGTCAAAACATTCATTCACAACATAGAAGTGTTTTGTCACCCCGACACCATCGCCCATGTGGAAGCACATTGGGGAACAATTCTCTTCAGCTACAAACAAGAAAAATTGTTGATGGCCTTGTTTCCCCGCATTGTTGATGGAAGGTGTCCTTAGTTTCTATTTGTAACAGCAACAACGGGTATGTTTGATTCAAAGGATTTTAAAATCACAGGAATACGAAAACCATAGGAATGGTCAGTCATGACATGTGAAATCCTATAGAAATGAAAAATGTAGGAATTAGCCGCAGAAGTCGTTTGGTTGCACCACAGGAAAAATGCAGGAAATTTGTATATAGATTGAGTACATGACATAGTTGTCATAGACGCATAGGAATTTTTTCAAGAGGTCTATTAGAAATCCTATGAGATTTAGTATAGGAAAGGAATCCATATGAATTTTGAAGGGTTCAATACTTTGAATCAAATGGCCTCTATAGGAAAAAAATCCTATGGGTAAGAATCCTACAAAATTTCTTTCGTAAATCCTTTGAATCAAACATGCCCTAAGTTTTTTTTAGAGAGTCTTGGTAGGGCTCCAACAATTTACTCAATTTCGGTCTAACTATAGGAGTCTTCCTCTTCTTGTTATAATTTATAGTCTTGGTAGGGCTCCAACAATTTACTCAATTTCGTTCTAACTATAGGAGTCTTCCTCTTCTTGTTATAATTTATAGTATCTACCCCACCTTGCAAATCTAACCATTCATGTCTAATATACATTTTTCACAGGAATACCAAGAGTTCAACCTGCAATGATTCTCTATTTATCATTTCGCTTCCATTGTTTGCATGTCATGAGCAAGCTTCATGAGATGATACATGAGAAGCACGATAGAATATTCATACTTGTTGCTAGGCCACAATTTTTTGTGTCTCTCCCCGTTAAAGTGCAATAACTCTTAGATTACTTTTCTCATCTCAATACAATGAGAGATCAAAATTTTCTATGTCGAATGCGTCCGCTCTGGGAGGACCTTGATGATCTCAACCCACTACAACACCAAATGGAAAGAGAAGATGAAACTTGGCAGCGCGATACTGAACAAGTAGGTAGACAAAAAAGGTATGCATCAACGGGGATGAGCTAGAACGGGCGAGCCAAGTCGACGAGGACATGTCTTCGGGATGTGGGTAATGTAGCAAAGATGAGGCAGCGTATTGGGGGAGATCGGTTGATAAGACAAAGAGACACTCCGGTAGGAGAAAAGGATGGTTACAAAATAAAGTTGCTTCCTTTTGTAGAGTTGAGGAACATTTGTTCAAACACCACTTTCTTTGTGCTCCCCTTGAACAGATGCTCTTGTTACTCGCCACGGTGTTGCCGTTGAAATGTTGGAATTAATGTTTCTTTTGTGCACCCGTGAGGCGCATGCTCTTTCCTCTGTTCAATGGCATTGTTGTTGAAATGTTGGAATATTCACGTGCATTTGATTTATATGTGGAGTGGGAAAAGAAATTTGATTGCCCGTAGCAATGCCGGGCATTCTATCTAGCATTTGCGAAAATCAAATTACAATCCCATAGTCGAATAGGTCCTAGACACGATGGGACCAATAATCGAATAGGATTATGGTATCGTTAATATATGGCAACTGCATGTGCTGCTTTTCTTCCAGCTCAATCATTTGACAATCTTCTGCCGATTATATGTTAGGGCAAACAATAGGATCCATAAAAGAATCTCTAGTAAATCATGTAAAGATGCGACCTGTAAAACGACGTTTACAAGCCACGGAAAACGTGTTTCTATTCCGTGCGGATAAAATGAGACGGTAAAACATGTTTTCAGATTTCATCAATTTGCACAAACATAGTTCATTTTGAAGCTGGGTATGCGTGGAGGAGTTTTCAATCTCCCGATATGTCTCAAGAAAATCTTGAATTCGATCGGGATTCTGTTGTATCCTCACTCGACTGTCAACATTGTCAAAGAAGAACTTCAAGTTCATATCCTTCTCATCCTCGATGATCATATTGTGGAGAACCACATAACATGTCATGATATTGTTGAGGTATTTATTGTCCCGAAAACGAGTAGGTTCTTGAATAATAGCAAACCTAACTTGCAACGCACCAAAAGCTCTCTCGATGTGCTTGCATCATGCCTCTTGAGCTGTGGCAAAAACAGCCGTTTTGCTTGCTTTTAGCTCTAGAACATTCTTCACAAATGATGACCGTGTTGGATATATTTTATCGGCAAGATAGTTGTCTACTGTGTAGTCATGGTTCATGACTCCGTAGTTGCAAGCATCCCAGCAAAAAGATGAGACTATGCAACACATTTATGCCATTAAGTGATCCCGGGAACCAAAAAAAAACAATACCAAATCCACAAGTCCTCAAACGCTACGGGCTCAAGCACAATGGTTGGATAACAAATTTTCCCGCAATATTGCAGATGCCATAGCTTTGGGTTCTTTGTTGTGCGCTCAAAGATACATATAACCGAATATTCGGATCATGACCTCCGCAAACCTCCGCACACACCCAAGTGTCGTGTCTTCGCTAATACGAAGATACTCGTCGGTATAGTAGACAAGGATGCCACATGCGATCACTCGCATAGTTGCCGAAATTTTCTGATCTGGGATAAATCCAATGAGCCCGACAGTGTTTCTCTAACGAGTAAGAAAACCGAGAGTTGGCCACGCACACTTCCACTATTTTCGCAAATAATTCTCTGCGCATTCGGTAGCGTCTATAGAATAAATTCGGCAGGTACGTGGGTACCTCGACAAAGTAATCTTGCATGCGCATGTTGTGGTTGTGCGCATGGTTCGATCGGCACCGCTTCTTCTTCCTATGATCGAGCTCCTTCATGATGAGGATGACTATCAACTGCTCAATGTCATCGTCGAACAACAAGTCTTCCATGTCCGAATCATCGGACAACGACGAGTCTTCAAAGAAAAACTCCTAGCTCGGGCTCATCTGATTCATCTAAAAAAATTCAAGATCAACAAAACTACTCGCGGGGACAAGATGTACCAAAGACATGAGGGGATCGCACACAAACCTCATCCATGGTTGCCGCAACCTCGGCGAGCCGCGTCGTTCAATTCGGAGCGGCACCCTTGGAGATTGCCGAAGAGGAGGGTTGTTATGGCCGCAGGGCGACCAAATCATGCTGCCTAGGTCGATGGCAGTGTCAAATTGGACCTCCACCACACATCCATGGCAGCGACCTCGCTAACCCGCGCCGGCGAATGGGACCTGTTCAAATCACGATAACCACCCAACGGTGTAGAATTGGAGCGGCCGGCACGAGTGATGGAAATCTCAGCGCACCAAGGGTTCCACGTGGAAGAGGGGCACCCTCGGTTCGTCTGTGAAAGTTGGGCATATAGCAATGCGGAGAGGGTATTTTCTGCACGGTAAAAAATTTTAAGGGCCATGCAGTTTTGCGGGATCTGTTTGGAACAATTTTTCGGCGGAATTCCTACACCTACGGAATTCTTTTCCACGGACGTGCTTACGGGAGGACGTGGAAACAGATGGTTGGTGCTTATTGCTGGCCTTCCGTGATTTCAGGGATGAAACTGCACCCGGCTGCTCTCCGCAGGAGTCCGTAACAACAGTCCGTAGAAAAATTTCCGTACGTGTAGCATTACTCATTTTTCGGCCAAAACCGATGAAATAAAAGGTTATTTCACAGTTCGAGGCTTTTTACGGACATGCTCTAAGCCTACTGTCTTCAGGCAGAGGACCTTAAGGTCTTCAACAGTACCAGAACATTCAGGATCCGAGACATCTCTTATTAGGACTCAAGCTCTAATGAAGTCAATCTTAAGAGGTTCTGTCTGAACTTATTCAAACTGGCATTACACCACTTACAACACCGCACGGAAGAAATATCTTAATTAATTACAGTGAACTCGAACACCATGGATCTCCACCAGCGCTTATATGGCTGTATGTCAAACCCTTCATCTTAGATCCATATATCAGAGGTGCAGTCTCCGCCAGGATATCTCATCTCATGGGCCAAGGAGGGACCTTCAGGCTCGGTGCCGAAATCCACAAAGAAGTTGGGGTTGATAGCCAGCCCTCCTTCCTCCGTGTCAACGTCAATCTGCAACATGTGAGATCCCTTCCTGAGGAGGTCCACACCGTAGAACTGCTCATCCCATCGGCTGAAGAGAGAATTGGTCACATAAACCCGCTTGCCATCCAAGCTCAGCTGAATCATCTGTGGCCCACCTCTAAGTCGATGCCCCTGATTACAAGAAACATGGTATGTGTCAGAGTAATGCCAAGTGACTAGAAATAAACGTGCTACTTGAACAAATAACACTGCAGTTCAATTGGATCATCCGGTTAGCTCTGAAAGGTGTGCATGGTTCCAATGTAGATGAAATGTGTTCAACGTGACAATGTATAGCAGCATTGAAAGGTGGATGAGCTACACTTTGCTACTCCCTCGGACCCATATTAGTTGACTCAACTTTGTTTAGATATGGATGCATCTAGACTAGATACTTAACTAGATGAATCTAGATACATACGAAATCTGACAAATGGGCTTGAAACTATGGGTCGCTCACTTATCAATTGAACTGCAGTATATGTGACCACTACAGAACTACAACTCTCACAGTCGGTTATTTGTAAAAGATAAACAAAAAATATTCACGGTTGTAAATTAACTACCGAGCTATTAAGATTTAAGAGGAACAGTGCTGAGTTTACCTTGACTTGGGGGACAGTATACTGCTCTTCTTTATCGTCATCGGTCACATAGACAACGTCACTACCCTTTTGAAGAAGCCCACCTACCCATACTTGTCCAGCCAACACAGGCTTTGCAGGGTCCTCGATGTTGTATTGCCTGATATCTCCATGAAGCCAGTTCACCAAATAGAGATAGCGGTCATCGAGAGAGATGACAAAATCAGTAATCAATCCTGGCATTTCAGGCAGCATCCAGTTGCGCACCTTCAATGGTTTTATGGATATGGCAACCTACAAATTCAAGCATAATTAGTGTAAATAAGACTGGAAAAACTTATGGAAGAAGTAGGCGTTAGCATCCAGCTGCGAACAAACCTCATGGCTCCATGATCCATCCGCAGTTTTGAAGAATCTCACCATGTTGCTTGTTAAAGCACAGCCAACATAGCCAGTGTCCTTTGATGGGTCATGTAAAAACCTCACCTGCAGAGATGACAGACAGAGAATTATTGTTATATGATATAGGATTGCACTAGTGTACTCCTAGTCTCAGTATTTGATACACACCTCCAATGGAAGAAGACCTGTACTACCCAGATCCAATGTCTGCTTGAGCTCACCACCAGGCCAGTCATACACATGCAGGTGCCTTCCATAGAGACCATCCTGGACATGCTGAAGATCAAAACCTGTCCTGAAAGCCGCAGGGGCTCCCCACGACGAGCTAATCATCGTCTTGTGACGAGGCTGGTACCAGAAATCATAGCCAAACAAGGGGCTGTGACCTGGCTTTTCCCAACTACAAGTAACAGATAGTTGATTAATACACTTGGAATGGCAAAAAAGAACTGTCTGATTCTCAAAAGTAAATCATCAATAATAAAGTTATTCCAAACTGAAATATTACTGCAGATTTTGTAAGATGTAAATCAGCATGGGGTGGTCTGATGATTCTAATATGCATCAGCATGCAATGGTTTGCTGATAAATTGATAGTAATAGCTAAGAGCGTGTAACTTTCACCATGGCTGTATGTTATGTTTACATGTCAAATTGTGTGGAAAAAACTTACCGTCCTTTGACGTTAAATTCTGAATCCAACAGGAGGAAGCCATTGCCAGCAGCATTCCCCTCCTTGTCTCCCAGGCAAGAAATCATAATATCGCCAGTTGCAAGGCAATGCGATGTGTGAGGGAACCCAAGCCCAGTCTTCTCAGCAATGTCCTCAGCCTGGACAACCTTATGCAGTGCAGGTGCCCTTGGATCCTTGGCCGTATCGACTACATACACGCGACCTGACCTGTAACACAGCCATCGCAGCAGCATCATAAACTCAGATCTGTGCTCTCAATGAACTAAAACTCAGCCATTCGTCCAACTGTTCATATCTACTCACAACAACGAAGGGAGAATCAGGAAGCGGCGGCTCGTGGACGGATCGCCGTGGCACGAGCTGCAAGCGTTCCAGCCAGAGTGATGCAGTTCGTCGCCAATGTGGGTGGCCGGGAGCCTGTGGATCACCTGGGAGTACGTCGCGGAATTGGGGTCGACATCCACCGTGGCCAGGTAATCTGGCTTGTTAATTCCAGTACCTGCATACAAGTTCATACATAGCCCATCAACACACATGTTCACATGTGCACATGGCTTCTTCTGCGTCCAGACACTCATGAAGAAGAGGCCATGTGAACCTCAGCTACAGAGTACAGACACACGGAGACTGACTAGATGGTTCTGAACGCCAACTTATCCAGTTTGGACTCTTGTGTAACAGATATTGTCATTTTCCTCTATGTAGCATGGAGGACACATGTATGCGGCATGCTCATCAGAGTTAGTAGTAAAGCCGATCATTTCGATTACCCGTTAACCTCGCAGGCTAATTAACTCGAGCTATTATACCAGTACTCCTCTGTCCTAAAAGGGATGTCTCAACTTTATTTACTCCCTCCGTCCTTAAAAACATGTCACAGAATTACCATAAATACATTCGAATTTTGATGATTCATATGTATCTGCACACAAAAATACGTCTAGATACATGTGTATCCGGACAAAGTTAAGATATTCTTTAAGCACAGAGGGAGCACAACGTTTCCAGTCTCCACCAAAACGAGAAAACATCGAATAAGGTCGTACTATTTAATTGGGTTGCAAAAGAGCTGGAGATCTGAAGTTGGAATAGTAGTCTGAGGTACTAGTAGTGTTTCTTAATATTTTCCTGTTCCTGCTAAATTATGAACGGTCGGTCCTTTTCTCCGGTGTTTTAAAAAATCTTCCCGAACTAAATTAAGCGCTCTGTCGATGTCCATCAGGGCGACTCTGGGGCAATTGTCGTGGTACAGCTACTCTATTTAGTACTCTGCCCTAGTATCTATCAAAGCAAAATAAATTAGTACAGCTCCTAATTTCTGGTCCGAGATCTACACGCGGGCAAAGCTCAGGTGTGTTGTGTGTGTGTTCAGCTGCGTGAGCCGTGGGGATTTGTGTAGTAGTAGTAGTAGCGAGCAGGAGAAGGCGTAGTACCATTGTAGACGCAGGTGACGTAGAGGAGGCCCTCGCGCGGGCCCTTCTCCATGGCCTCCCTCGGCGTCGCGTACCCGGGCCCCTTCGCCGCGCAGCACCCCGCCCCGGCGCCGTTCGCCGGCGCCACGTCGACCGCCGTCGCTCCGGCCATCTGTGATCTCAGGTCGCCCCTGCAGGGAGGACGGGGTGAGCCGTTGGAGAGCACGGCGGGAAGAGACACGGAGCTCGGCGCTGACTCACCGGAGAGAAGAAGAAGAAGAAGAAGAAGAGCAGGTCGGTTTTCCTTCTGTTCCGTGTCAGGGACAGTGGGAGCTGCAGAAACGGTGGTGGGAGGGGTAGGGGGGTTAATTATAGAGGGGAGGCCGCGGCCGACACGTGTACGGAGCGGACGCCGCGAGCCGCGCCTTTGCGATTCGTGCGGGACTGGGGTTGGGAGGCGTGGTGAGTGAACCTGGGCCCCGTGCGTGGGGAGGGCGCTGTCGTCGTCGTATCTGGACGATAATGCGGCGAGGGTGATGCAGGGAACTGGACGAAGATTGGACGCCCCGGCGCGTCGATGGCGACGCCCGGAACGCGACGACCCACGGTTGGTGCGGCTCGGCTCGGCCTCAGGCATGCGGTTGCCACCGTAGGTCTCGCCGGAGCCTGCCTGCGTACGCACGGGCTCACGTAGGTAGAACGGACCGTTGACATACGTGCGTGCTCACGTGCGCACGCGATGCAGCATCGGTATTTGCGTACACGGATTGCCACTTGTGTAATGTGCACACAACTAGAGGATCGTTTCACCGATTGTCAAAAAAAAAAAAGAGTATCGTTTCACCGCAGCTCACGTTGGATCATCACTGTGTAGTGTGCAGGGGTACAATACGGTGCGGTGCATGCCACCTACTCCTAGTACAGTACTAATCGCTTATCATGGTCACAAACTGACATTTCGCGGGTGCCTCTGTGACTCAGCTGAGCGTGATCCTCCCTTTCCCAGCCCGATAAGGATCGATAAGGAGTAGTACACGTCACACACGAAAGGAACGCTCGAAATCTTCGACCCCTACAAGTATCCGCAACGGGATGAGTAATCCCATCATAACCCGTACGTCCATGGGACCGATAATCAAGTTTCTTCTGCCCAGTGCCCGTGATATTCCAAAGACTGTGTGCGCGCCCGCCCGAAGCACATGGGAGGAGTATAACAGACCAATTAACCCATCGGCTCTCTCCTCCTCCCCCCTCCCCTCCCCTCCCCTTCCTTGAGAGTCGCTCCAGCGCCGCCGGCTCCCCTCCCCCTCTCCTCCGGCTCTGGCTGGAGTAGATGGGGCGGGCGACGCTGGCCGTTGTATAGTTGTAGTAGGTGGTGGTTTGGCTTCGTGTCGGGCTTGGGCTGCATGCCCGTGAGGGCGTTCTTTGGGATTCTTTGGGTCTTTGGTCTCGTTGCTCTCTTGCTGGTCCATGGTGGACGGCTGGTGACGACGGCGACCACCGCGCTCCTCAATAAAGCTGCTCTGGGCGTTGGTGTTGAGCGGAAGCTCCCAGATCTGAGGAACTCTCTGGCCGGCCGTGGCGGCGGGGGGAGATGGCCTGCTTCTGGTGGGCGACTGCGACGCATCTCGTCTTCGAGTTACTCCCTGGCGCTGTCGGGCGGCGTCTGGAGGTCGCTAGGATTCCCTCTCCTTGGTGCTGCAGTGGATGCAGTCATCGGTGGGTGGAGACTTGGCGGCTCGGTCATAAAGCTCGGGAGCTTCTTCTTGGTGTTGACAGCGTGATATGGGGTGGTCCGATCTTCTCAGTAAGCAGATGGCAATGATAATGGTGGATGATAGATAACTAGCCTGTAGCTATGAACTCTCCCGCTCGATCCCTCGCGCATTCTTGGGCGATCATCATGTTGGGCTTCTCTTGTAGCCCTTCTCCTCCTCGCGCCATGCTTGTTTCTTCAATGAACCTGATCATACATAAATGCATAGACTTAGGCAGTATGAAGTTCTCATCAATCAAAGTACCAGATTCGTTTAGGAGTAAATTCACCTATTGTTCCAGTAGCTTAGCACGAGCTCTTGTAATAGGTCCAATTCTAATCTCATTGGACTGATCCTTTCTTGCAACAGTTGTAGCATCTTCAGTAGTCATTGGGGTATGTGTAATTGTAGGGATGTCCTCATCATCTCCCCCCCCCCCTTCAAAAGGCCTCGACCTCGACGCTCCAAGGTCTTCTCCAGCATATGGTGACAAATCAACAACATTGAAGCTATTGCTAACTGAAGGAAATATGCCCTGGGAGGCAATAATAAAGTTGTTATTATGTATTCCTTGTATATGATAGATGTTTATTTTGCATGCTATAATTGTATTGATAGAAAACATCAATACATGTGTGTTTAATAAACAAAAAAGGTTCCTAGTTATGCCTCTCTTATAGACTAGCTTGTTGATTAACAAGATGATCAAGGTTTCCTGATCATGGACATTGGATGTTGTTAATAACAAGGTCACAACATTTGTGAAATGATGTGATGAACATTCATCCGAAGTATAGCATTACGATCAAGTCATTATGTTTATATTGCTATAATATCATACGAAGTAATCTTTATCCTTAGACCATGAGATCATGTTAATTGCTAACACCGGAAGAGTATCTTGATAACATCAAACGTCACACCGTAACAGGGTGACTATAAAGATGGGTTCAGTACTACGAAGGTGTTATGTTGACCTCATGGATCAAGAGTGGAATTTGTCAATCCGGATAGCGGATAGATTTACTCTGGGCCCTCTCGGTGATATCACATTAGGATAGCTTGCAAGCAAGTGATGTGATCACTAGAATGTTATATCACGGGAACGAGAAAAGAGTGCATGTCGGTAACGAGATCAAACTAGGCATGGAGATACCGATGATCGAATCTCGGACATGTAATATATCGAGAGACAAAGGGATTTAGTTACAAGCGTTAAAGGTTCTCACGATCACACGAGTCATCGTTGAATGTGTAGGAGTCGATCTGGATCTCAAGTCCCGCTGATTATTGATCGGAGAAGGGTCTCGATCATGTACGCATTATTCATGAACCGTAGGGTGGCACATAAGAGTTCTGGGACACCATTTTGGAGCACATAAGTTTGAGACGAAAAGAATTGCAAAGCGCAGGAATTGTTTCAATAGAAACCGGAAATTGTTGGTGAAATTGCGAAGGTGGTTACGCATGTGATATTGAAATATTGCAAGGGCTATATGTGAATGTTTGTTAATTAAAGTAATTAACAAAATTCTGAATAAATTTAATAAAAAGTTTTATTAAATGAGAGAGCATTAAATTTGGAGAAATTTAATGCATTTAAAATGGAGACTTTAAAAGGGAATGTGAAGAGGCATTTTAATGTGGAGGTTACCACCACATGAATGGGGAGGTGAGGTCACCCCCATGCGCCCGACCATGGAGAGAGGGCACCTCCTCCTATAAAAGGCCACCCATTCCTCCTTCATCCACACCTCCTTGTGAAGGATCTCTCTCCCCTCTAGAATTATTTCCCATGGTCTCGGATTAGCGAGATACATGTTCCCAGTGGCATTTAAATGCGGAAGGAGTTGCCTCCATTGGATCGCTGGGCGAGGAGGTGGAGGTTGTCGGTGGCTTGAACGTGTGTGCGAGGAAGGATGCGCTGCTCATTTGCGGCGCTCGGACTTCCACACGATCTTGAGATCGGCAAGCGTACGACTACATCAACCACGAGTTCCTACTCGTTAACAAAACTCGTTGTCTTCGAGGGTAAGTTCTCCATGGATGTATGTCCACCCGTTACTCTGTATCTAGTAGATAGATCTTGGCGTATAGTTCTCATCGTAGGAAAAATTTTGTTTTCTATGCTGCGGACCCAACAGTGGTATCAGAGTCTGATCTATGCGTAGGTGCTTTGCACGGGTAGTACACATATGTTTATATGTGGGCGGTGATGATCATGTTATTGCATCTTCTATGTACTTTGGATATTGGTGGTATAGTGGGATGAAGCGGCCCGGACCAACCTTACATGTCATCGTACATGAGACCGGTTCCACGACTGACATGCAACTAGTTTTGCATAAGTGGCTAGCGGGTGTCTGTCTCTCCTACTATAGTCAATATCTGATTTACAACGAGTTGCTAATAACTTGGTTATCCTCGTTGTGGTTCATGTTCTTAGGTAAGACCGGTTCTATCTCCGAAAGCCCTAAGCCACGTAAAACTTGCAATTGATAAATTAGAGGTGTCTAGTTTAGTTCGTTGCTGGGCTAGTGTCTTGATATGGTATTGTTGTAAGGAGATGTATGATAGATACTCTTACAACTCACTTAACGTGTAAGTTCCATAGACCTTGGCCTTACACACAAAGGAATGATAGAGATCATACCACAATGCAAATGATAGAGATCAAATGCATGGACCATATCACCTCACTTCACACATTAGCATCTTATATTGCTAGTTTGGCGCTTTTGGTAGCATTATAAGATGATCCCTCATTTATATATCAAGATAAAATGTGTTCTTCCTTAAGTATGCACCGTTTTGTGGATCGTGTTTTGAGGCATCACGTGATGATCGGGTGTTCTCGACTCTACGCTTTCATACAACGGGTGTAAGACAGTTTTACACACGCAAATACTAAGGTTCTTACTTGACGAGCCTAGCATGTACAGACATGGCCTCAGAACACGGACCTAAAGGTTAAGCATGAGTCATATAGTTGATATGATGCCCATATAGATGCTCGCCTTTGAAGCTACACCGACTCACGTGATGATCGGACTTGGTGTAGTGGATTTGGTTCATGTAATCACCAAAAGGACACGAGGGATGTCATTTTTGAGTGGGAGTTCATTAGTAATTTGGATTAGTTGAACTCAATCTATCATAAACTTAGTCTAAATATATTTTACAAATTCTGTTGTAGATGGCACCACCTGCTTTTAATTTCAATGTGTTCATGGAGAAAGAGAAGCTTGCTGCGAATGGTAGCAACTTCACCAACTGGGCTATGAATTTGAGGATTCTCCTAACTGCTACACAAAAGCAATATGTGCTAGAGGCGCCGCTAGGCCCCCCACCAGCTCCTGATGCCCCTGACGAGGAAAAGAACGTCTATATAACTCGTTAGGAGGACCACAACTTAGTTCATTGCGGCATACTGTATGGGCTAGAGCCAGAACTTCGAAAACGTTTCGAAAATGGCAATGCCTTTGATACCATGGGAGAATTGAAAATGATTTTCGATACCCATGCTGCCGTAGAGAGTTATAATGCTTCTGAAAAGTTCTTTAGCTGCATGATGGAAGAGAACAGCTCCGTTAGTGAACACGTACTCAAAATGTCAGATGCGCCGATAAGCTTGTGTCCTTGGGAATAACGATTCCCATTGACTTAGGCATACATCGTGTTCTCCAATCTCTGCCACCTAGCTACAAGAGCTTCGCGATGAACTATAATATGCAGGGCATGAAGAAGTATCTTCCCGAGCTTCTGTCAATGCTTAAGACTACAGAAGTGGAGATTAGGAAAGAACATCAAGTGTTGATGATCAATAAGACCACCGGTTTCAAGAAGGACAAGAAAGGCAAGCAGAAGGGAAAGAAGGGCGGCAAATCTGTTGCCGCGCTGAAAAAACCCGAGCTGGCCCTAAGTCGACAAGTGCTACTATTGCAAGGGATCGCCATTGGGAATCGCCCCAAGTATTTTGCGGACAAGAAGGCCGGCAAGGCAAACAAAGGTATATGTGATATACATGTTATTGATGTGTACTTTACTAGTACTCGCAGTAGCACCTAGGTATTTGATACGGGATCGGTTGCTAATATATGTAACTCGGTTCAGGGGTTGCGGAACAAGCAACAACTAGCAAGGGATGAGGTCACAATGCGGGTCGGCAATGGATCAAGAGTTGATGTGATCACCGTCGGAAAGCTGCCTCTCCATATGCCGTCGGGATTAGTTATAAACCTGAATAATTGTTATTTGGTGCCTGCACTGAGCATGAACATTGTATCCGGATCGTGTTTGATGCAAAGTGGTTATTCGTTTAAGTCTGAAAACAATGGTTATTCGATTTATATGAATAATATATTTTATTGTCAAGCACCGTGTTGAATGGTTTATTTCTGTTGGATCTCGATAGTAGTATTACGCATATTCATAATGTTGATGCTAAAAGGATTAAACTTGATAATGATATATCTACATATATGTGGCACTGCCGTCTAGGTCATATTGGCGTTAAACGCATGAAGAAACTCCATTCTGATGGACTTTTGGAATCACTTGATTTTGAATCATTTGATACATGTGAGCCATGCCTTATGGGCAAGATGACTAGAACGCCGTTTTCCGGTTCAATGGAACGGGCGACAAATTTATTGGAAATCATACATATTGATGTGTGTGGACCAATGAGTGTGTCGGCGCGAGGTGGATATCGTTATTTTGTTACTTTCACGGATGATTTGAGTAGATACGGGTATATCTATTTGATGAAACATAAGTCTGAAACCTTTGAAAGGTTCAAAGAATTTCAGAATGAAGTGGAAAATCATCGTAACAGAAAGATCAAATTTCTACGGTCCGATCGTGGAGGAGAGTATCTCAGTTACGAGTTTAGCACACATATGAAAAACTGTGGAATAGTTTCACAACTCACGCCTTCCGGAACACCACAACGTAATGGTGTGTCGGAACGTCGTAATCGTACCTTATTGGATATGGTTCAATCTATGATATCTTTGACTGACTTGCCACTGTCATTTTGGGGTTATGCACTGGAAACAGCTGCATTCACTTTAAATCGGGCACCATCTAAATCCGTTGAAAAGACACCGTATGAATTATGGTTTGGAAACAAACCTAAGTATCATTCTTAAAGTTTGGGGATGCGATGTTTATGTGAAGAAACTTCAACCGGATAAACTCGAACCCAAAGCGGAAAAATGCGTCTTCATAGGATACCCTAAGGAAACGATTGGGTATACCTTTTATCACTGATCCGAGGGCAAGGTCTTTGTTGCCAAGAATGGATCCTTTCTTGAGAAGGAGTTTCTCGCGAAAGGTGTAAATAGTCAAAAGGTAGAACTCGAAGAGGTTATATGAACCTTCTCTTCATGAAATGGCGAGTAGCGCAGCTCCAGAAGTTGTTTCGGAGTTGACTTCACCTAATGAAGAGAGAGCTAATGATATTGATCATGAAACTCCGAAAGAGGACACTACCGAACCTCGCAGGTCAAGCAGGACACGTGTAGCTCCTAAACTGTACGGCAATCCTGTTGTGAATTTCATGGTTGATGAAATGGATGACCCTGCGACGTATGAAGAAGTGATGATGAGCCCGAATTCCAACAAATGGCTAGAAGCCATGAAATCCGAGATGGAATCCATATATGAGAACCAAGTTTGGACCTTGGTGGACTTACCTCACGACCGAAAGGCCGTTGAGAATAAATGGATTTTCAAAAGAAAAACTGATGCTGATGGTAATGTAACCATCTATAAGGCTCGACTTGTCACAAAGGGGTTTCGACAAATTCAAGGAGTTAACTACGATGAGACATTCTCTCCCGTAGCGATGCTTAAGTCGGTTAGGATTATGTTAGCAATTGCTGCATATTTCGATTATGAAATATGGCAGATGGATGTTAAAACTGCGTTCCTCAATGGTAATATTGAAGAAGAGTTGTATATGATACAACCTAAGGGTTTTGTCGATCCTAAGGATGCTGATAAGGTGTGCAAACTTCAGCGATCCATCTATGGACTGAAGCAAGCATCCCGGAGTTGGAATCTCCGCTTTGATGAGGTGATCAAAGAGTTTGGATTTGTCCAAACTTATGGAGAGGCTTGTATTTACAAGAAAGTGAGTGGGAGCAATGTGGCATTTCTGATATTATATGTGGATGACATATTATTGATTGGAAATGATATAGATCTTTAAACAGTGTTAAAGTTATCTAACAACAAATTTTCGATGAAGGACCTTGGTGAAGCTTCATATATATTAGGCATTAAAATCTATAGAGATAGATCAAGACGCCTAATTGGGCTATCATGAGTACATACCTTGATAAGATATTAAAGAAGTTTAATATGGACGAAAGTAAGAAGGGGTTCTTACCTATGTTGCAAGGCAAGACATTGAGTAAGACTCAAAGTCGCTACTCTGGCGGAAGAAAGAGATGATGGATAAGATCCCTATGCCTCGCCATAGGCTCTATTATGTATGCCATGCTATGTACAAGACGGATGTGGCACATGCTATTAGTTTGACTAGTAGGTACCAATCGATCCAGTTGAACAACTGGATAGCGGTCAAGAATATCCTTAAGTACTTGAGAAGAACTAAGGATATGTTTCTTGTATCTGAGGTGAAGAAGAGCTAGTCCCTAAGTGTTATGTCGATGCTAGCTTTGACACGATCCGGATGACTCTAAGTCTCAATCCGGATCGTATTTCTCTTGAGCGGAGCGAGTTAGTTGGAGGAGCTCCAAACAACTGTGGTGGCTGGATCAACGACGGAGGCGGAATATGTTCTTTGCTTGAAAGCGGCGAGGAAGCGGTTTGGATGAAGGAGTTCATAACGGAACTAGGTGTGGTTCCTAGTGCGTTGGACCCAATGGTGATCTATTGTGACAATAATGGAGCCATAGCCAATGCCAAGGAACCAAGGTCTCACAAGAATTCCAAGCATATTAAGCGCCGTTTCACTCCATCTGCGAGCATGTCAAGGATGGAGATATAAAGATTTGTAAACTGCACACGAACCTGAATGTAGCAGATCCGTTGACTATAGTACTCCCTAGGGCAAAACATGATCAACACGAGAACTCCATGGGTGTTAGATTTATCACTATATAAACTAGATTACTGTCTCTAGTGCAAGTGGGATACTGAAGGAAATATGCCTGAGAGGCAATAATAAAGTTGTTATTATGTATTCCTTGTATATGATAGATGTTTATTTTTCATGCTATAATTGTATTGATAGTAAACATCAATACATGTGTGTTTAATAAACAAAAAGGGTTCCTAGTTATGCCTCTCTTATAGACTAGCTTGTTGATTAACAAGATGATCAAGGTTTCCTGATCATGGACATTGGATGTTGTTAATAACAAGGTCACAATATTTGTGAAATGATGTGATGAACATTCATCGAAGTATAGCATTACGATCAAGTCATTATGTTTATATTGCTATAACATCATACGAAGTAATCTTTATCCTTAGACCATGAGATCATGTTAATTGCTAACACCGGAAGAGTATCTTGATAACATCAAACGTCACACCATAACAGGGTGACTATAAAGATGGGTTCAGTACTACGAAGGTGTTATGTTGAGGCTCATGGATCAAGAGTGGAATTTGTCAATCCAAATGATGGATAGATATACTCTGGGCCCTCTTGGTGATATCACATTAGGATAGCTTGCAAGCAAGTGATGTGATCACTAGAATGTTATATCACGGGAACGAGAAAAGAGTGCATGTCGGTAACAAGATCAAACTAGACATGGAGATACCGATGATCGAATATCGGACATGTAATATATCAAGAGACAAAGGGATTTAGTTACAAGCGTTAAAGGTTCTCACGATCATAGGAGTCATCGTTGAATGTGTAGGAGTCGACGGATCTCGTGTCCCAGCTGATTATTGATCGGAGAAGGGTCTCGATCATGTCTGCATTATTCGCGAACCATAGGGTGGCACGCTTAAGAGTTACCGGACACCATTTTGGAGCACCTCCTTGTGAAGGATCTCTCTCCCCCTCTAGAATTATTCCCCTATGGTCTCGGATTAGCGAGATACATGTTCCCGGTGGCATTTCGTCTGGAAGGAGTTGCTGCTTCCGCTGGATCGCTGGAGCGAGGAGGTGGAGGTTGTCCGGTGGCTTGAACGTGTGTGCGAGGATGGATGCGCTGCTCATTTGCGGCGCTCGGACTTCCACACAATCTTGAGATCGGCAAGCGTACGACTACATCAACCACGAGTTCCTACTCGTTAACAAAACTCGTTGTCTTCGAGGGTAAGTTCTGTTGGAGATATGCCCAAGAGGCAATAATAAAAGTGGTTATTATTATATCTTTGTGTTTATGATGAATGTTTACATCCCATGCTATAATTGTATTATAAGGAAACACTAATACATGTGTGTTTTGTAAACATAAAAGAGTCCCTAGTAAGCCTCTTGTTGAACTAGCTTGTTGATTAATAGATGATCATGGTTTCCTGATCATGGACATTGGATGTCATTAATAACAAGGTTATATCGTTAGGAGAATGATGTGATGGACACACACCCGTAGTAAGCGTAGCATAAGATCAAGTCATTAAGTTCGTATTGCTATAAGCTTTCAATTGCATAATAACCTAATCCTTCGACCATGAGGTTATGTTAATCACCATCACCGGATGGGTACTTTGATGACATCAAACACCGCTTCGTAACTGGATGGTTATAAAGGTGTCATTGGGTATTCTGAAAGTATGTGTTGAAGCGCATGGACCAAGATTGGGATTTGTCCATCCATATGACGGATAGATATGCTCTGGGCCCTCTCGGTGGGATGTCATCTAGTTAGCTTGCAAGCATGTGACTAGGTCACAAGGGATGACATATCATGGAACGAGTAAAGAGTACTTATCAATAACGAGGTAGAACTAGGTATGGTGATACCGACGATCAAACCTTGGATAAGTAGAATATCGCGTGATAAAGGGAATTGGTTTCGTATGTTAATGGTTCTATCGATCACGAAGTCATCGTTGAGTATGTGGGAGCCATTATGGATCTCCAGATCACGCTGATGGTTATTGATCGGAGAGGTGTCTTCATCATGTCTGCATATTCACGAACCGTAGGGTGACACACTTAAGGTTCGAAGTTGTTTTAAGTAGATATGGAATGTGCGTTGGAGACCGAATGTTGTTAGGAGTCTCGGATTGGATCTGGGACATCACGAGGAGATCCGGAATTGTCCGGAGAATAAGATTCATATATTGGGGATCATTTTCTAAGTTAGGAAATGTTCCGGAGTATTTGTATGGGGATTCTAGAAGGTTTCGGAATGTTCCGGAAGGTTCTAGAAGATTTCTTGGAGTTTACTTGAAAACCAAGAAAGGATCAAGGAATCCTTGTGGGGCAAGACAAGGAGTAGTGGGGGAGGAGGACTCCTCCCCCCACTCCCAATCCACCGGCCAAGGAGGGAGGGGAGTCCTACTAGGACTCCCCCTCCCATGGCGCCTCCCTCCTTTAAATAGAAGGGTGGAGGCACAAAGCCCTGAGCCCCTTCAATCCTCAAACCCTAGCCGCCTCTCTCCTCCTCCTTCCCTCTACTCTGGCTTAGGCGAAGCCCTGCAGAATTCTCTACTCCACCACCACCACCACGCCGTCGTGCTGCTGGGATTCCGTGGAGAGATCTACTACCTCCGCTGCTCATTTGGAGCAGGGATAGGAAGGTGCCTTCGACTCCATGCGTGTGGCCGAAGCGCTGAAGCGGCTAGCGAAGGATCGTCTACTCGATATAGAGATCGGCAAGTGATCGACTACATCAACCACGAGATCCGATCTCGTAATGATTTCGGGTCTACAAGGGTTAGTACAGATCTATCTCGTTGCACATGTCTAATAGATTAGATCTTGGCTTTTATCTAGATTAAATCTGGGTTTTGTTCGTTCTTGCGGTAGAAATTTTTTGTTTTCCATGCTACGAACCCATCAGTGGTATCAGAGCCGTGTCTATGCGTAGATCTGTTGCACGAGTAGAACACGATGGTTTTGTGGGTGTTGGTGCTCGTGCCGTCTTTTTCTTTGTGTACTTTTCATCTTGCGGTATGGTGGGATGAAGCGGCTCGGGCTAACCTTACATGTCATCGCACATGAGACTTGCTCCACGCTTGACGTGTAACTTGCTTTGCACAAGTGGCTTTGGGGGTGTCTGTCTCTCTCACCATAGTATAGATCCAATCTACACTTTGCACTTGATAGCACTTGTATCAACGTTGTGGTTCAGTTTCGTAGGTAAGATCCGTTCTTATTCGAAAGCCCCAAACCACGTAAAACATGCAAAGAAAATTAGAAGCGTCTAACTTGTTTTTGCAGGGTTTTTTGTGATGTGATATGGCCATCATGTGATTGTGATTATATTTGATGTATGCAATGATCCTTATTGTAATATGGCAACCGGCAGGAGCCTAATGGTTGTCTTTAATTCTGTTCAGACATGCGTGTCTATTCATGTTGGGGGGATACTCCCGGGTAGGGTCACTCCGGGGTATAAGGGCCGAGTTAGCCGAGGTTCGGCAAGGTCAAAGTGGATGCTGGCCGGGTCACCTCAAGGCAGGCCGGATCACGGAGTAACCCGGACCAGGGGGGTCGCCTAACATTGTCTCGACCGACTTAAGGAGTAAGTCGGAAGTGCTTGTCTAACTTATATGCAGGAACAAGTGTGGCCGGATCTACTATGATCCGGGTCCTCGCTTAGCTTCTGGGCGAAGGAAGGAATCTCTCTGGTCAAAAAGAGGGTCCGGTACGCACTGCATGAGCGGAGAAAGCAAGGGCAGGACCACCGGGTCGTGGCCGACAAGGGTGACGATGCCCATGTCGGCTGACGCGGGCACCGCAGAGGCTTACGTCGCTAAAGCATGTGTGACGCGGGGGAAAAGCACCCCGGCCGGGTTACCACTTTGGGAGGGGGCATATTCTTAGGAATATGCCTCCACGTATGCCCTAGGCAGGGACCAAACTTCCTCTATATAAGGGGGGCTAGGTTTCTGGTAGAGGGGGTTGGTTGAGTTCTAGTTGGTTTGATGATTCCATAGGACTAGTTGATCTAGGGTTCTAGGGAAAAATAGTAGGCAAGAGGAAGAGAGCTCCTTCTTCCTCCTCTCGCCAATATAGCTCAAGGAGCACTTGTAATCTTGCAAATATAGCAATACAAACTTCTGTGTGGAGAATCACTCCACTATCCCTCCCTGGATTCCCCTAGCGTGTATTAGTCCCCACCTTTAGCCTATCCATGGCATCTGCCGTGACACCACCATGGGCGCCATGGGCCAGCGCTAGCGCTTAGGTGAAGATCCGGACGGAAACCTCATTGGCACCGTGAACGCTGTCTCTCGGCTCGTTCGGCGCTTTGGAGCGCTGGATTTCGCCGACAACGCTGGCTGCTTCGCAGACGCCTACTTCCGCAAGAACGGCCTCTTTGTCAAGCTCGGTGCGCACAAGGTCTATGTTGTGGACGTATCATGCGTTCATCCGCGCCGTCGTCGCGCGGGGAACCACCTCACTGTGGCTCGCCCAGGCACGTATCGCTCCCCGGACCATGCGGAGGTGAGGATGTCTGAGCCAGGTGCAGGAGCAATCAAGGACCCATCTCCAGACCCGGAGTTCACACATAATGAACCGAGGAAAGCTAGAGGAGCTCCACTAGAGAGGACTGTGAACATACTGAGAGAAGCTATGGATAGCTTGGCTAACCCGCAGCGAAGTGATAGATCCGCTCGAGCACAAAGCCGAGCTAGAGGAAACTAGGCAAAATATACTGCCAGGCGCAAAGAAAATAGTCGCGGCTCAGCAGTCGCTGAACATGACGCTGCGTGAGTACGCAAAGGCAAACAAAGTTGATACGGTAAAAGTAAAAGGGAAAAATCTCATAAGCGAGATGAACAGAGAAGGTGATGATGGAGCAGAAGGGTCGGAAAACTATCTGTCTGTGGGGTTGCCGAAGTATAGTACCCCAGCGAAGAACCTCAGAGCAGCAGATGCGGCTGCGTCTGAGTTAGAGGGTCTGACGGGTGAGGCCCGTCAAAGACAGCAAGATAGGGTTAACGAGCTGGTTCGGATCGCGAACAGATAGAACGAAGAGCTACTGAGAGCTAACCCGGAGAGAGATGGAGCTTCCAAAATCGCCCATTCGGTGATGGGTAACTTGGAGAAGTCCGCTGGAGCCACATCATCGCCTCATGGTGGTCCAAGGAGAGAAGAGGTAGTAACCTCGGCCAGACGGAACAAACAGATCGTCCCGTACGACCTGACGCATGCGGGAAAAGAAAAAGAGATGCGGAAAAGTGATGATCGACGGAGTGTGAGCCGAGGTGAAGCTGGCCGAGGTAATCATGACCAAGGCAATGCCGGTCAAGGGAACGCTGCCAACGGCAATGCCGGACAGCGCAACTCCGCAGGAGCAGGACAACCGTAGCAGCAGAATATACCAAGGCAAGAGCAAAGCGCTGGCCGAGGTATGCGGCAGAAAGGTGCGCAACGAGAGCAAAACCTATACAACGACGGTGATTCGGAGATGGTGAACGCAGGGTACCCTAGACCAGACTATCATGTGATAGGGTCAAGATTGGGAAGCAGGGATTTAATGCCGGATGACGCCAGGTTAAAACTGGATCACCTGTATAGGTCGGAACAGATCAAACGTCAAGGTCCTCCGGGTCCAGCGTGCTTTGGACCCCGGATCATGAAGGAACCGCCGGTACCAAACTTCTAGTTACCCAGAGGCACGAAGACGTATGACGGTAGTACCAAGCCAGAGGATTGGCTGATAAACTATGCTACGGCGGTGAAAATTGCAATTGGCAACTTGAGATGGGTTGTACGCGCATTACCCGGATGTTGGAAGGCCTGGCGAGTATGGCTGAATAATTTACCACCCTAAGCATCAATCGCTGGATAGATTTTGAAGAAATGTTTATCAACAACTTCTCAAGTACATATCAGAGGCCGAATAGACCGCAGACCCTAGCAATGTGCAAGCAAAGACCTAACAAGACGGATCGTGAATTCTTGACCCGGTGGTGTACCGTGAGAAACTCGTGTGAGGGTGTCATAGAGTCACAGGCCATAGCGTGGTTTGCGCAAGGGTGCAGATATGGTAGCGAGTTGTGGATGAAGTTGCAAAGGAAAATGCCAATTACGCTGGCAGAGATGATCCGGATTGCTGATTCGTATGCTTTGGGTGATCTGACTCAACCTAGGCTCGCGTCAAATGAGTTAAACGAGGAATACTATCAGAGGGATGGAGCCGGTCATCCCGAGGAACGACAGAGGAAAAAGGAGAGATGATAGGCGGATCATCGCTACGGTTCGCAACAAGTTGCAGCTGTGAATCAAGATCAACCCGAGGCGAGCAACCAACGCCAGAGAACGGAGGGCAATGGACTCCAAGGAATGATGGCAAGAAAACATGGACTCGAGCAAAATAGCAGTGAGGAAAAGAAAGACCGTCCGAGGTATACCTATGAGTCGATGTTGGACCAGCTGTAAGTTTCACACGCCAAATCCGAATAGCACGGGTCACACGACGAGGCAATGTGAGTGGATGCGTAAGATAGAGCAAGGTGGTTCGGGAATGCTCGGGCACCGGAATGAGCAACCTCGGCAGAGTTACCTCGCCGCAATTTCTCTCGAGCGAACACGCAGCCTAATGTTGCCTCCCCCGAGGTATGACAACAACGAGAGAAGGGATGCGATTACATCGGTGGAAAATCAGCAACAACCGGATCGAGGTACCCGAAGCGAGGGAAGGAATGAGTACAGGAACATCACCAGAGTTATTGTGTGTTCACGACGAGGAAACAGATAGGAAGAGCTTGCAGCGACATATGGAGGTCAATGCGGTCATGCCAAAGTGACGAGGTACATGCCTTGGTCGGACCAGGAAATCACCTGGAACATCAAAGATCATCCTAAACTTATGCCGAATCTAGGTTCGTATGCGCTAGTGCTAGATTCGACATTCATTGGACCGAACATCAATGTGAGGTTCTCCAAGGTTTTGATTGATAATGGCAGTATCATTAACATCATGTATGCGGATACGATGCGCAAGTTGGGCATCTCGGAGAACATGCTCCAGGCTACGAGAACAACTTTCCATGGCATTGTACCAGGCATTTCTTGTGAGCCCATAGGTAAAGTCCGGGTCGACGTGCTATTCGGCACAAGGGATAACTGCAGAACTGAAAATCTGGAGTTTGAGGTGGTGAACTTGGAAAGTGCATATCATGCGTTACTCGGAAGACCAGCATTGAACAAATTCATGGCAAGCTGTCACATCAGTTATCTGAAGATGAAGTTGCCCGGGCCAAATGGAGTGATTACCATTGCTGGAGATTTCCGACGTTCCATTGAGTGTGCTTCAGCCGGGTCTAACCTAGCCGAGTCACTCGTGATAGCGCAAGAGAAAAGAAAAATCCAAGAGGTGGCGGCATTAGCTCAGTCCGCGCAGCAATATATGCCGGTGTTAAGTAACCCGCATGGCAGCGTTTCATTTCAAGCCGCGAAGGACACCAAGAAGGTTCCAGTTGATAACATGTTCCCGGAGCGCACCGTAACAATTGGTGCCGGGTTAACTAACAAATAGGAAAGCGAGCTCGTCAACTTCCTCCATAAGAATCGGGATATTTTTGCTTGGTCTACACAGGACTTGCAAGGTGTTCCGAGGGAGTTGGCCGAGCACTCTTTGAACGTAAGACCCGGAGCAAGGCCGGTGAAGCAACCTCTCCGCCGCTTCGCCGAGGATAGGAGAAAAGTCATTGGAGACGAGATAGCTCAGTTACTAGCAGCAGGATTTATCATGGAGGTACTATATCCGGATTGGCTCTCTAATCCGGTGCTGGTAGAAAAGAAGAAGGACGATCCGAACGTGGCAGTGGTTTGGCGTATGTGTATCGATTACACGAACCTGAACAAGGCGTGTCCAAAAGATCCATTTCCACTGCCGAGGATAGATCAGGTCATAGACTCGACCGCGGGATGCGAACTATTGTCATTCATTGATGCATATTCTGGCTTCCACCAGATACCTCTGAACCCGGATGATCAAATAAAGACTGCGTTTATTACCCCGTACGGGGCTTACTACTATCGCACTATGCCATTCGGTTTACGTAATGCGGGTGCAACGTACCAAAGATGTATGCAAAAATGTTTGCACGACCAAATAGGTCAAAACATACAAGTATACATGGATGATGTGGTTATCAAGACCAAGGAAAGCACAACGCTCCTTGACGACATAAGGCAAACATTCGCGAACTTGAGAAGGTTCCGGATGAAGCTTAACCCGGAAAAATGTACCTTCGGTGTCCCGGCTGGAAAATTACTCGTATTTCTCGTCTCCAGCCGAGGTATCGAAGTTAACCCAACTAAGATCCGAGCCATTGAACGAATGGAGCTGCCGAAGTGTCTTAACGATGTCCAGAAGTTCACGGGATGCCTGGCATCGTTGAGTCGGTTTGTATGTCGGTTGGGAGAAAAGGCACTGCCTCTCTACCAACTCATGAAAAAGTCGGATAATTCGTTTGGACGCCACAGGCCGATGAAGCCTTTGCCCACTTAAAAAAGATGTTAGCCACTGCGCCAGTGTTAGCCTCTCCACTATCAAAGGAGCCAATGTTGCTCTACATAGCCGCAACCAACCGAGTTGTAAGTGCAGTAATTGTAGTGGAGCGCAATGAAGAGGGTAAGTCAGTGCAGAGGCCAGTATATTACCTGAGCGAGGTATTGTCTGCCTCAAAACAAAACTACTCGCACTTTCAAAAGGTGGCATACGGTGTCTATATGGCGGCAAAGAAGTTAAAGCATTACTTTGAGGAGCACCCCATCAAAGTAATATGTGAAGCTCCCATATCTGAGATAATGGGTAACAAGGATCAGTGGCGAATTGCAAAATGGGCAATTGAGTTAGCCTTATGCGCTCTAATACGATGTAAGAGAAGCGATCAAATCTCAGGCTGTGGCGGACTTTTTTGTGGATTGGGCCGAGGTACAATACGAACCACCGCCACCAGATCCGAATTACTGGAGGATGCACTTTGACGGGCCAAAAACCAAAACCGGACTAGGCACTAGGGTTGTCCTTACCTCGCCAAAGAAGGACCAGCTAAAGTACGTATTACAAATCCATTTCGCGGCATCGAACAATGTCGCTGAGTATGAGGCTCTTGTGCATGGGCTCAAAGTGGCAAAGGAGATTGGCATACGTCGGATAATATGCTTTGGCGACTCGGATTTGGTGGTGCAGCAGGTGTCCGGAGTGTGGGACGCCCTGGATCCAAACATGGCACTATACAAATTTCACGTCACGAAGATATCCGTTACTTGAGGGGTGTGAATTTCACCATGTACCCAGTGGAAAACGAGGCTGCCGACATGTTGTCGAAGCTCGGATCGACTGCACGTGCAATTCCACCGGTGTAGCATTGGAACACCTCAGAAAACCATCTATCAGCCGCCCCTCAGAACCGACTCGATCTATGTCCCGAAAATACGGAATCCGGAGCTGAGCCCATGGACATTGACACGAGAGGTACGCGAGACCTGTGGATCGTGATCAAGAAACCCGGGGACTGCCTCGGCAAACCCGGGGACTACCTCGCTAGACCCGGGGACTGCTCAGCGTGATCCGGCTGAAGTTATGCCGGTGGTTCAGATGGAAATTGATGAGGAGATGTTCCCTCCACGAGCGAAACCAGCTTGGGCACTGCCTATATTCCAATTCCTGAAAGACGGAACGTTACCCGCTGAGGAGGTGTTAGCCAGCAAACTGAGGAGAGCAAAAGCATACACAATCATCAATTCCGAGTTGTACAAACGGAGTGTAACCAATGTCCTCCAACGATGCGTTGACCCGGAAGAAGGGCTTGACATCCTCCGAGATATACACCAAGGAGAATGCGGGCATCATGCCTCATCCCGAGCCTTGGTGGCAAAGGCGTTCCGGCATGGATTCTACTGGACAAGTGCCTTGGAACAAGCAGAAGATCTGGTGAGAAAATGCAATGGTTGTCAAAGGTACGCCACCAAGACACATATGCCTATGTCGGAACTCAAGACCATACCAATTACATGGCCATTTGTTGTATGGTGCTTGGATATGGTTGGCTAACCGGCGAGAGGAAACATGACACACATTTTGGTCATGGTGGACAAGTTTACAAAATGGATTGAAGTGAAACCTATAAGAAAATGTGATGGAGCTACGGCCGTGACATTTCTCAAAGACATCATCTTGAGATACGGTTATCCACACAGTATTATAACCGATAATGGAACAAATTTTGCGGAAGGAGCATTTGTGCGCTTCTGCCGAGATAAGAAGATCCGACTCGATGTCGCCTCGGTAGCCCACCCCGCATCGAACGGACAAGTGGAAAGATCCAACGGATTAGTATTATCCGGGATAAAACCCCGGCTCATTGAGCTACGCAAAGATCAGCGGGTGTCGGATAGAAGAACTACCAGGGTACCGTGGAGCTTAAGAACAACTCGAATCGATCAACGGCTATACGCCATTTTTCTGGTATATGGGGCAAGTGTATTACCGCCGACATAGAGCATGATTCGCTTAGGGTCACCCAATACACGTAAGCGGGTGCAAGAAGCCCAGCAAAATGATGTTGATCTCCGAAGAAGCGAGAGAACTGCACCGCTCAGATCCGCAGATATCAGCAAAATCTCCGACGCTATCATAGCGGAAAGTGTGCCCCGAGTCTTCGGGAAGGCGATCTGCTCTTGGTACAGGCCAACGTACTACTGGCATGCATAAATTATCCCCCCCATGGGAAGGGCCATTCATTGTGAGCAAAGCATTGCACAGTGATTCTTACTATCTCATAGAAGCAAAGCCACAGGAAAATAGCAAGGCGGACAGGTCCGGAGAGGAATCCAAGCGACCGTGGAATGTAGCACTACTTTGTCCCTTCTACACTTAGCTAAGAAGTGTATGTATCCGAGTCGTCTCATATGTCGGTATGTATGTCGGCAATGAGCTTATCAATGAAATAGCGCCTCGGCGAGAATTCCTGGGACCGCTTTTAATAACGTTTGTTGTTACTTCTTATACGGTAGCTGGAATAAGTCGTTCTACTTAACCCGGATTAGTAATGTGTGAGCACCAAAAAACCCAACTCTTCGACTTGCTGCTATCCAACAAGAATTGGCTTCATGGCAAGCAAGGGAACAAGTTTGGAATTGCGTAGCACATGAAAAACGACTGAGGAAACGAGTTTATTCGAGCTAACGCTTGTTTTTGGACTAACCCTGTATTTATTTTCAAGTTATTATGCTGAATTATTTTGAGCTAAGCCTAAAAGTTTCTAAGTATTGTTAAAACAATTTTTGAAGCTCGGATTCGTAAGTCATAAAACCAATTCAAGGTAGACACGGACCGAGCCAGAGAATTGGACGAACAAGAAAATGGAACTCGGAGACTGCGCCCAAGTTAATCCGGCATAGAAATATAGTAGCAAAATATCGCATATCCAGCATAGAATTGCACCCGGCATACCGGGGATCTGATAAATTTTCAAGCTTTTTGGAACTAAGGAGCAGCAGGAGGAGGAAGTTCGGCGTCATCGTTGTTGTCTTCAATATTTGAAGCATTATCTTCTCCGCCCTCATCCGACCCATCTTCAACATTCTCATTGTGATCGTCCCTAGCGGATTCCAGGAAGCTCGGTCCTTCAACCCAGTCATGAATAGGAGAATATTCGACGAGGCTGTAGGCGCAAGCCTGGCGTCGAGCTACCCACTCCGGATCATCAGTCCATCTGGATCCGGTGTGCCGGCGTGTAAGGAGGCTGAGGTCGATCTTCTCGTACCATGTGAGAATATGGTGAAGGATGGTATCAGCTGCGACACGGCCAGCGGACTCTCTCTAGAGGTCAAGCTGGGTCTCAATCTCCATTAACTTCTCGACGAGAGTCGCGATGGTCTCTGGGCTACTCTCTCCGGGCTAGAACGTATTGAAAATGCGAACTGCAACGTCGAGGATATCCTTGCCATAATTCTTGATGGTTTCCACGCGAGCTGACAGGCTGACCAATAGGTCCTCCATGTCTAAGGGAATGCTCTCACCGTCAGGAACGACGGGAGTACCCCTCTCTCGGTGAAATTTGGCAACAGCAGCGCTGGCAATAGAAGTACCCTCTGGAAAGTGGTCTGGAAACAAGGCAAAGGAAGAAGGTAAAGAAAAGACATATGAGGTAACCCGGAGAATTATGTCGGACAAGGGAAAGGAACTTACGAGAAATATGGATATGGATCCGGGTTAACTCCTTGATGCAGGCATCGCATCTTTTGCAAAGTTGCTCAAGCTCAGCGTTTGCCGACCCAAGCTGGAGGTCGGATTCTCTGAGTAGGTCCTGGTCCTTGGAGATCTGGAGAGTAAGGCGCTCACGCTCTTCTGTGAAGTTCCGGCCAACCTTTTGGAGCTCGGTTTGGTGTTGGGCCTTCATCTTCTCCATCTCAGCCTTGAGCTTGGCAATCTCGTCGTCCTTAGTCCGGAGGAGAGCAAGCTCATCATCCTTTTTCTTCAGCTCAGCTTGATGCTACCCTGCTTGTTCGAGAAAATGCAGCATCATATCAGGCACGGGCACACTATCCTCAAGCGATGCTGAAATAGTATGTTGACCCGGCAGAGCCGAGGAGTGAATGTTTGCCGAGCCAAGGAGAAGAAGAAATGGAAAACACCACGAGGTCGAACAAAAGAGGACATACCCCAGATTTCCTCCAAGTTCTTCCGCATGATCTTGTTCTCATCCTCCACCCCAGATTTAGAAACCGAATGAGGAGATTAGTTCGGCGGAAGAAAGTGAAGAAAAATGAAGAGGTGCCGAGGGAGAAAATTACCCCTCTTTTCATGTTCTGCACCAAGTGCAACATGTTTTGCGCGTAGCATCTTGTGGGTATCAAGCAGGCATTGGAATTCAGCGCTCCGGCGATTGGTGGTTACCTAAAAAAAGTACAGAAGTGTAAAATTAACTTGGTGCATATTCGAAGTGTACAAGATACGGGCCAAGTGGAACTTAACCCGACTCTAGGTGTGTGCATATTCGAAGTATACAAGATCCGGGCCAAGTGGAACTTAACCCGGCTCTAGGTCTGTGCATATTCGAAGTGTACAAGATCCGGGCCAAGTGGAACTTAACCCGGCTCTAGGTGTGTGCATATTCGAAGTATACAAGATCCGGGCCAAGTGGAACTTAACCCGCTCTAGGTCTGTGCATATTCGAAGTGTACAAGATCCGGGCCAAGTGGGACTTAACCCGGCTCTAGGTGTGTGCATATTCGAAGTGTACAAGATCCGGGCCAAGTGGAACTTAGCCCGGCTTTAGGTCTATGCATATTCGAAGTGTACAAGATCCAGGCCAAGTGGAACTTAACCCGGCTCTAGGTGTGTGCATATTCGAAGTGTACAAGATCCGGGCCAAGTGGAACTTAACCCGGCTCTAGGTGTGTGCATATTTGAAGTGTACAAGATCCGGGCCAAGTGGAACTTAACCCGTCTCTAGGTGTGTGAAGATTCGAAGTTTACATGCAGCTACGTTAGTTTTCTAATGAGCGTCCGGCCGAGTAACAAGCTACTCCACCGGAGGCTCGGGGACTAATGGTTATTATCTACAGCATGTAAAGGAGAAACGGCATACCTCCATCATTCGCCCCGCGAGGTTAATTGCCTTAGCGGCGGTATTCATCTGGGCGGAAAATTCTACGAGGCCGAACTTTTCTGGGAGATCGTCGTTGTGGACGAACTCCGCCTTGTTCCAGTTCATGACGAACTCGATAAGGCTCGGAGGGTACCGCTTGCCGGTGGGCATATGGGGTGCCACCAAGCCCTTCGCGTGAGCTTCTTTCCTCTCAACTAGGGCAAGAGCTGGGCTGGTATGCAGAACCATCTGATGCGCATCAGTTGGCTCGGCAGGAACATCCTTCGCTGCTGGTGATTTCTTCGGAAGCATCGAAGATAGGGTTCGCTGCCTGGCCTCGACGGATGCAGACTTGGTAGTATCCGGAGCCTTTTTGCCCTTAGCTTGCTGGGAAGAAGTAACTGCGGTGGATTTCCCTCTAGAAGCTGCTGGAGTAGTTCCTCGCCGAGGCTGAGATGACTCGCACGAGTAAGAACTTTGGAGCTCTTGTAGCTGGATTTGAGCCGTTGGTTTCCACTGGTGCCGGACAGTGCTGGCTCATCCAAGGGTACTAGAGCTCTTCTTTGCTTTGGTGTTGTGATAGACTTGGTGGTTGCTGGTTGTGGCGATGCGAAGTGGTGGGCGCCGTCACCTCGGCTGTCTGAGCCCTCACACTCGAGGTCGCGTTCCTCTCGATGAGGCATCGCGGAACCGAAAGCCGCAGAACCTCGGAATAGGGCTCAGCGGGCGTGACTCGTCGTCACGAGGAGGAGAAGGGCCAGACCAAAGGGGTGAAGAGATGCTTGATTCGCTCTGAGGGACCTCCACCGGAGGCCTGAAAAAGAGAATAATGTCAGAAGAGAAATTACCACGATGCAAGGAAAAGTGAGTTACACAATGAAAAATGACTTACGCATCCGAGGTTTCGGCCTCCTTGGGTTTCCGGCCTCCATGCCGGGCTTTGCCCGCCCGCTTGAGGGCCTTGTCTCCGCCTTCTTTTGCCTTTTTGTGGGCTGAGAAGGTTCGGAGGAAGAACTTGATGCGGCTCCATGCTTCTTCTTCGACGCCACCGGAACCGGCTCGCCCGTAGCAAGTGGAGGATCCTCGTGGATATGCCCACCCGGGGTAGCTGATGTCGAAAAGGCAAAAGAAAGAGGGACAACCTCAACAGGTTCAATCACGTCGACATCCGAGTCATCCTCATCATCGGGCCAATCTCTAAGAGAAGAGAATTTACCGCTGGGTCGTTTGGTAGCGTCGGTCATAGGGAGGAACATCTCCTGGTCTGGCTCCTCCTCATCCAGGATTTCTCGGTCCGGCTCCCACTTAAGGGTCGGGTCCATACCATCCTCGAGAGTTTACTAAAGGAACAACTAAGAAAAGCACGAAGAACAGAGTCAAAAATACAACAAAAACCGACACATACTTGATCCGAAATAAGTTTGCCCCGCGAAGCTTACCGTGGGAGGGAGCCTGTCATGACAATAGTGCTCAATTCCCCACGTCCATTCGGCGGAGAAATCCTTGTGGGTGGTGAAAAGAGCCTTAACCCGGCGAAAGATCTCCGTGTTGTTCAACTCGAAGGAGGAGGTTCGGTTGGGGTCGTGGCCGAAACTCATGTGGCACAACTTGTGGGTGCGCTTCTGGAGGGGAGAGATTCGGTTGCGCACGAATGTGATCATAGCATCCTCGTTGCGCAATCCGAGTCTCTTCAGCTCCGCGAACCTCTTGTTAACTTGGTTGGCTAGAGCTGTAGGCTTCTTGGGGACCTCCTCCCAGAAATCCGTGTCAGGTAGACCCGGAGTGTAGGGCAGCAACCGAATCAAATCTTTAGTACCCTCATTCCGGACGTAGAAGAAGGTCCGGGCCCATCCTTTGCAGGAGTCAAGCCCGGTAACCCAGGGAAAGACGGAAAGTCTCCGAGGCGAGATGGAGGCAGCTTCGAATTGGGTGAGCTGCTTATCCTTCGACTCTACTTGGATATTGGGGATGACGTTGCGATGAAGGCCGAAGAACCGAATCCACAACTCCTCGTGGGCCATAGTCTGGTGTAGCCTTCGATCGTAGAGGCAAAGGCGGAGAGAGAGGTGATAGCGTTGGCTGGGAGATGGTGCGGCTGCAAGTGGTAGGTCCTAACCCAATCCCGGAAGAAATCGCTCAACGGTAGACCAAATCCCCGTTGGAAGTGGGACAGGAACACAACGAACTCACCCGGATTGGGTGAGGGGGCCAGTTCAGCGGAGGGGAGACGAGCGGTGACGCCGGCAGGAATGCGCCTGGTCCGGTAGAGCCAGTCAAGGTCATCTCGACAGACCCATGATCCGGCCCACGCGGCAGCGTCTGCCATGGCGTCCTCCTCCATCTCACCTTTCGGCGACGACGCTCCTCCTCCGTCATCTCAGATCCACTATCTCGCTGGAGCTAGCGGCGAGATCTGAGGCCTGGATTGGCATGGACCCGTGGCGAAGAAGCTGCGCAGTGGGCTGCGATCAGAGGCGGGGAAGGTGCGGCTGGCTGCAAGAAGCACCGGCGGTGGCGCGGTTGCTAGGAAGACGAAGGAGAAAGGCAACAGGCAGAGGGGCGCAAAAGTGGAAAAACGCTAAGGGGTGCGCCCCTCCACTACTTAACCACCCCTAGAGATGGATGAGTGGGATCGCGCTGCGTCGACGAGCCATACGGTGTGGCCGTGTATCACCTGCATCAGCCGATCGGAGAAAAGCCACACAGGGGGCCACAAAGTAGAAGCAGTCCCATGACGCGACACGCTGATGCGGTAAACGAGGAGGCAGGCATGGCGTGACCCACGCTGATGATAACAATTACTTGCGTGATTCTTGTGTAGGCCCTTAAAATAAGACGAGGTAATGATTAGCCTCCACGTGGGTTGGCGTATGAGAGAAGGAAACGGGGCCCGGATCAAACCATGATAACCATGGGATCCGAGCCAAAGTGGTGACCCGACCGGCAAGTGAAAACTTGGAACGTGCGAAGGGAACGTAAATCCATATAATCCGAGATAATGAGCTAACCCGGAATTAATGGTCCGAGGCTCGAACATAAATGAACCTGATGTGGCCTTAGCGGCCAAGGCAGCTAAGACCGCACCAGCTTCGGGGACTAATGTTGGGGGGATACTCCCGGGTAGGGTCACTCCGGGGTATAAGGGCCGAGTTAGCCGAGGTTCGACAAGGTCAAAGCGGATGCTGGCCGGGTCACCTCAAGGCAGGCCGGATCACGGAGTAACCCGGACCAGGGGGGGTCGCCTAACATTGTCTCGACCGACTTAAGGAGTAAGTCGGAAGTGCTTGTCTAACTTATATGCAGGAACAAGTGTGTCCGGATCTACTATGATCCGGGTCCTCGCTTAGCTTCTGGGAGAAGGAAGGAATCTCTCTGGTCAAAAAGAGGGTCCGGTACGCACTGCATGAGCGGAGAAAGCAAGGGCAGGACCACCGGGTTGTGGCCGACAAGGGTGACGACGCCCATGTCGGCTGACGCGGGCACCGCAGAGGCTTACGTCGCTAAAGCATGTGTGATGCGGGGGAAAAGCACCCCGGTCGGGTTACCACTTTGGGAGGGGGCATATTCTTAGGAATATGCCTCCACGTATGCCCTAGGCAGGGACCAAACTTCCTCTACATAAGGGGGGCTAGGTTTCTGGTAGAGGGGGTTGGTTGAGCTCTAGTTGGTTTGGTGATTCCATAGGACTAGTTGATCTAGGGTTCTAGGGAAAAATAGTAGGCAAGAGGAAGAGAGCTCCTTCTTCCTCCTCTCGCCAATACAGCTCAAGGAGCACTTGTAATCTTGCCGATATAGCAATACAAACTTCTGTGTGGAGAATCACTCCACTATCCCTCCCTGGATTCCCCTAGCGTGTATTAGTCCCCACCTTTAGCCTATCCATGGCATCTGCCGTGACACCACCACGACAATTCATCTTGTAATAGCTTTATTCCAAGTAGTTGTAATAGTTGCTAGTGATGATGGACAACCATGAAGCGGCGTCACTGACCTTGACGCAATGCTGATGATGATGGAGATCATGTCCGTGCTTTGGAGATGAAGATCAAAGGCATAAGAAGAAAGGGCCATATCATATCACACTAACTATGAATTGCCTGTGATGTTAATTCTTTATGCATCTTGTATTGCTTAGATCGCGACGGTAGCATTATAAGATGATCCCTCTCACTAAATATCAAGTAATAAAAGTGTTCGTCCTTAGTTGGCACCGTTATAAGACTAAATGCTTGAAGCATCTCGTGATGATTGGATGTGATAGATTCTACGTGTGCATACAACGGGTGCAAGCCAGATTTGCACATGCGGAAACTAAGGTTAATCTTGACGAGCCTAGCATGTACAGACATGGTCTCGGAACACGGAATACCGAAAGGTAGAGCTTGAATCATATAAGTGATATGATGAACATGAAGATTGTTCGCCGATGAAACTACATCTTCTCTCGTGAAGATCGGACTTGGTGTAGTGGACTTGGTTCGTGTAATCACTAAGACAATGTGAGGGATGTTGTTTTGAGTGGGAGTTCACCTAGTTAATTTAAGAATTAAAATTGAACTCAATTTATCATAAACTTAGTCTAAACTACTTGCAAATTTGTTGTAGATTATGGCAAACCTCTCCATCAATTTCAATGTGTTCCTAGAGAAAGAAAAGCTTAAGAACAATGGAAGCAACTTCACGGACTGGCTCCGTGGTCCAAGATTGTCCTCGGGGCTGGTCAGTTGACCTATGTGCTCAAGCACCGCTAGGTGACCCACCGAAGATGCCACCGATGGCGTAAGAATGTTTACGCCACTCGAAAAAATCATTACTCCACGATTCGGTGTGCCATCACATGCGGTTTAGAAACGGAGCTTCAGAAGCGCTTTGAGCACCACGACCAGTTCGAGATCATTAAGGAGCTCAAGCTCATTTTTGAGACTCACGCGGCCGTGGAGAGCTATGAGGCCTCCGAAAAGTTCTTTAACTGTAAGATGGAAGAGGGAAGCTCCGTTAGCGAGCACGTGCTCACCATGTCTGGGCACGCAAACAAGCTCCAAGAGTTGGGGATAACGATTCCTAATGAGTTAGGGATTCACCGTGTCCTCCAATCACTGCCACCGAGTTATAAGAACTTTGTGATGAACTACAATATGCACTGCATGAACAAGACGTTGCCTGAACTATCGTCCATGCTGAAAACTGCTGAAGTGGAGATCAAGAAGGAGAACCAAGTGTTGATGGTCAATAAGACCACCAATTTCAAGAAACAAGGCAAGCCTAAGAAAAAGGGCAACTTCAAGAAGGACGGCAAGAAAGCTGCCGCACCTGGTGCGAAGCCCAAGGCTGGTCCTAAGCCTGAAACTGAATGCTTGTACTGCAAGGGTGCTGGTCACTGGAAGCGTAACTGCCCCAAGTACCTGGCGGATCTAAAGAACGGCAACATCAAGAAGAAAGGTATATTTGATATACATGTTATTGATGTGTATCTTACTAGTAATCGTAGTAGTGCCTGGGTATTTGATACTGGTTCGGTTGCTCATATTTGTAACTCGAAACAGGAGTTGCGGAATAAACGAAGACTGGCGAGAGACAAGGTGACGATGCGCGTTGGAAATGGCTCCAAGGTTGATGTGATCGCCGTCGGCACGCTCCCTCTACATCTACCTTCGGGATTAGTTTTAAATTTGAATAATTGTTATTTGGTGCCTGCGTTAAGCATGAACATTATATCTGGATCTTGTTTATTGCGAGACGGTTACTCTTTTAAGTCTGAGAATAAAGGTTGTTCGATTTATATGAGTAATATATTTTATGGTAATGCACCTGAGATGAATGGTTTATTCTTATTGAATATCGATAGTAGTGATACACATGTTCACAACATAGATGCTAAACGAATAAAATTGAATGATAATTCTACATACATGTGGCACTATCGTCTTGGTCACATTGGAGTGAAGCGTATGAAGAAACTCCATTCCGATGGACTTCTTGAATCACTTGATTTTGAATCACTTGAAAGATGCGAAGCATGTCTAATGGGAAAAATGACTAAGACTCCATTCTCTGGAATAATGGAGCGAGCTACAGACTTATTGGAAATAATACATACCGATGTGTGCGGTCCAATGAGTGTAGCATCGCGTGGTGGATATCGTTATGTTCTCACTTTCATGGATGACTTAAGTAGATATGGGTATGTCTACTTTATAAAACATAAGTCCGAAACTTTCGAGAAGTTTAAGGAATTTCAAAGTGAAGTGGAAAATCATCATAACAAGAAGATTAAGTTTCTGCATTACGACCGGAGGTGAATATCTAAGTTATGAGTTTGGCATGCATTTAAAGAAATGTGGAATACTTTCAGATTGATACCGGGAACACCACAACAGAATGGTGTGTCCGAACATCGTAATCGAACTCTCTTAGATATGGTTAGCCTATGATGTCTCTTCTGATTTACCGCTATCATTTTGGGGCTATGCATTAGAGACAGATTCACTTTAAATAGGGCACCATCTAAATCCGTTGAAACGACACCATATGAATTGTGGTTTGGTAAGAAACCTAAGTTGTCGCTTAAAGTTTGGGGTTGGGCGTATGTAAAGAAGTTACAACCTGATAAGCTTGAACCCAAAGCGGAGAAATGCGTCTTCATAGGATACCCTAAAGAAACAATTGGGTATACCTTCTATCATAGATCCGAAGGCAAAGTTTTCGTTGCCAAGAATGGATCCTTTCTTGAGAAGGAGTTTCTCTCGAAGGAAGTGACTGGAAGGAAAGTAGAACTCGACGAGGTTATTGAACCTTTTCTCGGAGTTGAGAGTAGCAGACCTAAGATGTTTTTGTGTCGCACCAATTGGAGAGGAAGCTCATGATGGTGATCATGAAACTTGAACGGTTATTGCTGAACCTCGCAGTCAACGAGGGTTCGTATTCACTCCACTCGATTGGTATGACTCTGCCTTGAACGTCATGTTGGTGGACAACACTGATGACCCTGCGACGTATGAAGAAGCTATGGTGAGCCCAGATTCCGATAAATGGCTAGAAGCCATGAAATCCGAAATGGGATCCATGTACGAAAACCAAGTATGGACTTTGGTGGACTTACCGGATGGCCGTAAGGCTGTCGAGAACAAATGGATTTTCAAAAGAAAAACATATGTGGATGGTAATGTTACCGTCTATAAAGCTCGACTTGTCACGAAAGGGTTCCGACAAATTCAAGGAGTTGACTACGATGAGACTTTCTCACCAAGATAAGCTAAAGTCTGTGAGGATTTTGTTAGCAATTGCTGCATATTTCGATTATGAGATTTGGCAGATGGATGTCAAAACGGCGTTCCTTAATGGTGACATTGAGGAAGAGTTGTATATGGTACAACCCAAGGGTTTTGTCGATCCTAGTGATGCTGACAAGGTATGCAAACTTCAGCGCTCCATTTATGGACTGAAGCAAGCATCCCGGAGTTGGAATCAACGTTTTGATAAAGTAATCAAAAACTTTGGATTTATAGAAACTTATGGAGAAGCTTGTATTTACAAGAAAGTGAGTGGGAGCTCTGTAGCATTCCTAGTACTATATGTAGATGACATATTGTTGATTGGGAATGATATAGAACTTCTTAATAGCGTCAAAACCTATTTGAATAATAGTTTTTCAATGAAGGATCTTGGCGAAGCGGCATATATTCTAGGCATCAAGATTTATAGAGATAGATCAAGACGCCTAATAGCGCTTTCACAAAGTACATACTTAGACAAAGTTCTAAAGAAGTTTAGAATGGAAGAGAGCAAGAAAGGGTTCGTGCCCATGTTGAAAGGTAAGACCTTGAGTAAGACTCAAAGTCCAGCTACGACAGAAGATAGAGAGAAGATGAATAATATTCCCTATGCCTCGGCCATAGGTTCTATCATGTATGCCATGTTGTGTACAAGACCGGATATAGCACATGATGTTAGTTTGACTAGCAGATATCAAAGTAATCCTGGAATGGAGCACTGGACAACGGTCAAGAATATCCTAAAGTACCTAAATAGGACTAAGGATATGGTTCTTTCTTATGGAGGTGATGAACAGCTTGTTGTAAACGGTTACACTGATGCTAGTTGGAACACCGATCCAGATGACTCGAAGTCACAGTTTGGATACGTATTTATTTTGAATGGTGTTGCGGTGAGCTGGAGGAGTGCCAAGCAAAGCGTTGTGGCGAAATCTTCAAGCGAATCGGAATACATAGCGCTTGGAGGCTGCACAAGAAGCCATATGGATGAAGGAGTTCATTACTGAACTTGGCGTGGTTCCGGCGTTGGACCTGATGGCCATCTACTGTGACAACACAGGTGCCATAGCTAATGCACAGGAGCCAAGGTCACATAGCAAGCTGAAGCACATCAAGCTACGTTTCCATGCTATTCGCGAGTATGTCCGAGACGATGACATAATGATTTGCAAAGTACACATTGATCTGAATGTGGTAGATCCGTTGACTAAACCTCTCCCTAGAGCAAAGCATGACCAACACCAGAACGCCATGGGTGTTAGGTATATTACCATGTAATCTAGATTATTGACTCTAGTGCAAGTGGGAGACTGTTGGAGATATGCCCAAGAGGCAATAATAAAAGTGGTTATTATTATATCTTTGTGTTTATGATGAATGTTTACATCCCATGCTATAATTGTATTATAAGGAAACACTAATACATGTGTGTTTTGTAAACATAAAAGAGTCCCTAGTAAGCCTCTTGTTGAACTAGCTTGTTGATTAATAGATGATCATGGTTTCCTGATCATGGACATTGGATGTCATTAATAACAAGGTTATATCGTTAGGAGAATGATGTGATGGACACACACCCGTAGTAAGCGTAGCATAAGATCAAGTCATTAAGTTCGTATTGCTATAAGCTTTCAATTGCATAATAACCTAATCCTTCGACCATGAGGTTATGTTAATCACCATCACCGGATGGGTACTTTGATGACATCAAACACCGCTTCGTAACTGGATGGTTATAAAGGTGTCATTGGGTATTCTGAAAGTATGTGTTGAAGCGCATGGACCAAGATTGGGATTTGTCCATCCATATGACGGATAGATATGCTCTGGGCCCTCTCGGTGGGATGTCATTTAGTTAGCTTGCAAGCATGTGACTAGGTCACAAGGGATGACATATCATGGAACGAGTAAAGAGTACTTATCAATAACGAGGTAGAACTAGGTATGGAGATACCGACGATCAAACCTCGGATAAGTAGAATATCGCGTGACAAAGGGAATTGGTTTCGTATGTTAATGGTTCTATCGATCACGAAGTCATCGTTGAGTATGTGGGAGCCATTATGGATCTCCAGATCACGCTGATGGTTATTGATCGGAGAGGTGTCTTCATCATGTCTGCATATTCACGAACCGTAGGGTGACACACTTAAGGTTCGAAGTTGTTTTAAGTAGATATGGAATGTGCGTTGGAGACCGAATGTTGTTAGGAGTCTCGGATTGGATCCGGGACATCACGAGGAGATCCGGAATTGTCCGGAGAATAAGATTCATATATTGGGGATCATTTTCTAAGTTAGGAAATGTTCCGGAGTATTTGTATGGGGATTCTAGAAGGTTTCGGAATGTTCCAGAAGGTTCTAGAAGATTTCTTGGAGTTTACTTGAAAACCAAGAAAGGATCAAGGAATCCTTGTGGGGCAAGACAAGGAGTAGTGGGGGAGGAGGACTCCTCCCCCCACTCCCAATCCACCGGCCAAGGAGGGAGGGGAGTCCTACTAGGACTCCCCCTCCCATGGCGCCTCCCTCCTTTAAATAGAGGGGTGGAGGCACAAAGCCCCGAGCCCCTTCAATCCTCAAACCCTAGCTGCCTCTCTCCTCCTCCTTCCCTCTGCTCTGGCTTAGGCGAAGCCCTGCATAATTCTCCACTCCACCGCCACCACGCCGTCGTGCTGCTGGGATTCCGTGGAGAGATCTACTACCTCACTTTCATTTGGAACGGGAGAGGAAGGTCCGCTTCAAGTCCGCACGCAGGACCGATCGTAAGCGCTACCGAACGCGCCGGAAGGATCGTCTACTCGATCTTGAGATCGACAAGTGATCGACTACATCAACCACGAGATCCGATCTCGTAATGCTTTCGGGTCTACAAGGGTTAGTACAGATCTATCTCGTTGCACATGTCTAATAGATTAGATCTTGGCTTTTATCTAGATTAGATCTGGGTTTTGTTCGTTCTTGCGGTAGAATTTTTTTGTTTTCCATGCTACGAACCCATCAAGTTCTCCATGGATGTCTGTCCACCCGTTGCTCTGTATCTAGTAGATAGATCTTGGCGTATAGTTCTCATCGTAGGAAATTTTTTGTTTTCTATGCTGCGGACCCAACACTAACTCCACCAAACTCCTCAATAGGTATATCAACCGAGTAGGCGTTATCATTAATCTTGGCTAACACCTTGTAAGGACCAGCACCACATGGCTTCAATTTTGACTTTCGAAGTAGTGGGAACCTATCCTTGCGTAGATGCACCCAAACCATACCTCCAGGCTCGAACAACACTTCTTTCCTTGCTTGATTCCTTGCAGCAGCAATGTTCTTGCCTTTATTCTCAATAGCCTCTCGAGTCTTCTCATGTATTTTCTTCACATAATCAGCTCGTTTTGATGCCTCCATATCAACTCTCTCATGTAATGGCACAGGCAACATATCAAGTGGCGTCAATGGCTTGAAACCATACACCACCTCAAAAGGACAAAGCTGAGTAGTTGAATGCACAGCCCTGTTGTAAGCAAACTCAACATGTGGCAAACACTCTTCCCACTGCCGCAAATTCTTGTTAATCATGGTCCTTAGTAGCTGTGACAATGTTCGATTCACCACCTCCGTTTGACCATCTGTTTGGGGATGACATGTAGTACTGAACAACAACTTCGTTCCTAGCTTGCCCCATAAGGTCTTCCAAAAGTAGCTCATTAACTTCACATCACGGTCAGAAACAATCGTCTTTGGTACTCCATGTAATCTCACGATGTCCCTGAAAAACAGGTTAGCAACATGTGACGCATCGTCGCTTTTGTGGCAGGCAATAAAATGAGCCATCTTAGAGAACCTATCCACTACCACAAATATAGAATCATGACCTCTCTGAGTTTTAGGTAGACCTAGCACAAAATCCATACTAATGTCTTCCCATGGAATAGTCGGTGCAGAGAGAGGTGTATACAAACCGTGAGGCTTCAGCTTAGATTTCGACTTGTGGCATGTAATACATCGGCTCACAAATCTGTATACATCAGCCTCATCTTGGGCCAATAAAAATGATCAGCAAGCATGACCAATGTCTTCTCACGCCCAAAGTGACCCATCAAACCACCAGCATGTGATTCCTGCACTAAGAACAAACGCAACGGCGATTCTGGAATACATAGTTTGTTAGCTCGAAACAAATATCCACATGTATATGATACTTATCCCATGTGTTTCTAAGAGCACACAAACGATATGGTTCAGCAAAATCATGGTCAGTTGCATAAAGTGCACAAATAGCTTCTAATCCAGGAATTTTAACATCAAGATTGGTTAATAGCATGTTCTTCCTAGATAGAGCATCAACAACAACGTTTTCTTTTCCCTTCTTATAGTTAATGATGTAAGGAAAAGACTCAATGAACTCAACCCATTTAGCTAATCTTCTATGTAAGTTTGACTGAGCTTTCAAGTATTTCAATGCTTCACGGCTAATAAACTCTCTCAAAACATGATTCATCAAACGCATGAAAGTACTAGGTGCATTAGTAAGACCAAATGGCATAACTAACCACTCATACAAACCGAATTTAGTTTTGAAAGCAGTTTTCCATTCATCCCCTTCTTTCATCCTAATTTGATGATAACCACTACGCAAGTCAATTTTAGAGAAAACAGCAGCACCACTCAATTCATCAAGCATATCCTCTAAGCGTGGAATAGGATGACGATATCGAATAGTGATGTTATTAATCGCTCTACAATCAACACACATGCGCCATGTACCATCTTTCTTAGGAACTAAAATAACAGGAACAACACAAGGGCTAAGAGAGACACAAATGTACCCTTTATCCAGCAACGCTTGTACTTGCTTCTGAATTTCCTTAGTTTTTTCGGGATTAGTCCTGTAAGGTGCACGGTTGGGAAGTGTGGCGCTAGGAATCAGGTCCACTTGATGTTCTATACCACGCAATGGGGGCAAACCTGCGGCACGCCTTCCTGAAACACATCCCCAAAATCCTGCAAAACAGAAGAGACACCAAGAGAAATAGGGGTCATGTCGTTAGAAACCAATACCTCGCCCTTATACATGATCACAAGTGGCATGGCTGTAGGATCCTCACGAAACTCTCTCATATCCTTCTTGGTGGCTAGTATAAATAAACCAGGCACTCTCTCACTTTTCATTATATCACTCAATTTAGGCTCAATTACATCAGCAATTTGTTACAGTCTCACGAGTGGTAGTATCTTCCTTCAAGTTCACCTCTATCTTTTGGCGAGAATCATTCACAATTTCTTGTGGTGTCATTGGCTGCATAGTAATCTTCTTTCCTTTGAATTCCAAGTGATATGTATTGGCTAGGCCATTGTGTTGCACATGGCGATCATAGAGCCAAGGCCGACCCAATAGTAGGTGACAAACAGCCATAGGAACCACAACAAAATCAATAGAATCTTTGTATGGCCCTATCTGAAAATTCACACGTACCATATGATTTACCTTCATCTCACCATTGTTGCTCAACCATTGTATGTAGTATGGCTTGGGATGAGGTAAATATGTCAAATTCAGTTTGGCACATAGTTCCTTACTTGCAAGATTTCTGCAGCTACCTCCATCAATAATTACCTTGCAAGCTTTGTCTGGTCCAACTAGAGCTTTTGTTTGGAACAAGTTGCAACGCTGGGATTTCTCAACCGGTTGCACACTAAGTACACGTGAAGATACGACGATAGTGGGTGCACGTCAAAGATATGCATCAAGACCATCCTCGCCGTCATCAATATCATCCTCAGAAGCTTCATCTCCACTTTCTACTTCACCTTGTTCATTAACAAACATAACCTTGCTGTTTGGACAATCCTTCTTGTAGTGACCTCTACCTCCACAAATATGGCCCACCACATCACGAGTACGTGCAGTAGACATGTTGGAACCCGAGCTAGCAGCAAGAACAGCGGGTTTCCGAGCATTAGAACCAAACGAAGGTGTACTTGCTGGTTTGGCCGATGGTGTAAATGGAGCAGAATCGGTGGCGTGATCAGAGGAGGTGTAGATCTGGCCGAAAATCTGCTGGAGGATGGAAAACAAGCGCGTGACTTCGCCTCTTCTGCCAACTGGGATTCGGCCTCTCTAGCATGATGCAACAACTCATTCATGGTCTCATACTTGTGATGACGAACAATGCTCTTGATTGGTAACTTCAGATTGTTTAGGAATCGCTGCATGGTCATCTCAATGGACTCATGAACTTGAGCACGCTGCATAAGCATCTCCATCTCCATGTAGTACTCATCAACTGTCATGGTGCCTTGCTTCAATTGCGTCAATTTATCAAAAACTGATCGCAAGTAGTTGGTTGGTACGAAACGTGCCTTCATGATTTGCTTCATCTCGCGTCAATCCATCACAGGAAGTTCATTGTCCTCCCTCCTATGTTGCACAAGAGCATCCCACCAACGCAAAGCATAACCATCAAATTCAGATGCTGCAAGCTTGACCTTCTTATCTTCTGGATAGTCAAATAATCGCCAGAGCTTCTCAATCTTCAATTCCCAGGTGAGGTAGTCTTTAGGATCAATGGAACCATCAAACTTAGGAATCGAGAATTTTGGCTTGCCCAAACCGTCATCAGTAGCTTGGTTGGGCACACGTGGACCACGCCCAAGATGGGCAAACCCACGACCATGAGCAGGTGTATGGACAGGGGGAATAGCACGTCCCCTGCCAACATGTGGAGCAGCATCAATAGCGCTACCCTCATCGAAATCATCAAAGGCATCATCATGTTGAGGATCTTCCCTTCTATGCAAGGTATCGAACCCTCAATGGATCGCTGCAAAGTAGTGACATTGACATTGAGCGTAGCCACTTGCGTTTGGATAGTATCAATCATCCCAACATGCGATCCAATCTCATATTCATATCTTGGAGATTCTTGTCAATGGCATCTGTGTTAGTAAACACACGTGTCAAGTGGGATTTCAAAGCCTCATATTCACGCCAATTGACGAGCTCCTCATCCTTCTTTTTCTGCAACACAACATCATCATCACTAGAAGACATGATTAGTAGGTTAGTGCAAAAATCAAAATCTGTATGATGGAAACTCTCACAACTCACTCACAACTAATAAGAAAGGAGATCTTACCGTTCCAAAGTGAATAGAGATGCTCTACCAAACGAAATCAAAGACTGATGCACTTGATGTGATGAAGTGAATATCAAAGGTATAGAGAACGATCGCAGGGCACACAGGTTATTTAAGGTGGAGCTATAGGTATGGTACCCTATCTACACCGCAAACAAGTCCTAGTGCTGATCGTACAAATACCCAAGAAATACACACAGTGGAGATAAACGTGGCAAAGCAACTTATGAAAAGGAATATTGCAATGCACAAGAGAGACGCTAGTAATAGTTCAAATAGAACAGGCACAAGATTGCTCAATCTATTAGTGCTATACACAACAAGGCCTCCAATATTGCACACTTCTATATATCTTTTTATTTGTCAGGCTTGTAGCTCTTTGCTCTTTTTTTAATACTGATTCTCTTTTCTTTTCTCTCTCTTTGTTTTTTTTTGATTTTTTCAACTATATTACTCAATGCAAACGAGCACAACAACTTATAACAGAACTGGGCCGGATAGTCCGGTTGATATGCGTCGGAGACTCCGGTTGGGCCGGATAGTCCGGTGTGATTCGGCCGGATAGTCAGGTTATGCCTGTCGAAAAATTTCTGCACTGCAAACCCTAATGAGCAGCCTGTCGGAGCAAAGCAACTAGTCTCGTGGGTACGTTCCTAGGCACAGATGCTGTAGATAGGCTGTGTCTATGGCATGCAAACAAAGGTACGCTATGTGGACTCGGAAAAAACGATAAATACTTGCGGAAACGGTACCGGTGGGAACAGCGGAAAACAAGATGAAACCTTAAACCTAGACACAAATGAAAACTGGACTCCTACAAGGAAAAACCTGCAGATCGGATCTACGAGAAGATACAATCAGCAACTAAAACTCGAAAATGATGCAATCTAGTCTATGGCAAATCTTTTTGTAAGGCTTTTTCTGTATAGGACGAAAACACTCTCTAATCTATGGATGGATTTGTGGATGCTTACCGAGGCAACACTAGAAATCTGATACCAAGATGATATGGGGTGGCCCGATCTTCTTAGTAAGCGGATGGCAATGATAATGGTGGATGATAGATAACTAGCCTGTAGCTATGAACTCTCCCGCTCGATCCCTCGCGCATCCTTGGGCGATCATCATGTTGGGCTTCTCTTGTAGCCCTTCTCCTCCTCGTGCCATGCTTGTTTCTCCAACGAACCTGATCATACATAAATGCATAGACTTAGGCAGTATAAGGTTCTCATCAATCAAAGTACCAGATTCGTTTAGGAGTAAATTCACCTGTTGTTCCAGTAGCTTAGCACGAGCTCTTTTAATAGGTCCAATTCTAATCTCATTGGACTGATCCTTTCTTGCAACAGTTGTAGCATCTTCAGTAGTCATTGGGGTAGGTGTAATTGTAGGGATGTCCTCATCACAGCGATTGGTCCCCCCCCCCAAATCTCGGCCTGCCGTGGAGGCGAGGGAGAGAAGGGAGGTGAGCTCCGAGTTGCCGATGCTAGAGAAGATTGGGGCTACCTGGGTTCCTCAGGTGGCGATGCTGCGAATCCTTCGGCGTTCTCCAAGCAGAAGCAAGATGCCACCCGCTATCTTAGGCCAAGACGATGGCCACGCCGTGCTCGATAGGCCTCTGAGCCTGAGCTTCAACCGCTGTCGGCGGCATGTTCTCTCCCTCCTCGCGGCGCTATTCGTTGACGTCAGCCCAAGTGGTTCGTCCCCGGTGCTAGCGCCGACGGCCGTGGCTGGAGGCGAGCTAGATGCGGTGCGCAGGACTAGATCGCGTTTGACTATTTCCTGCAGGGTGCAATGTGCAAAGTTGAAGGGTCCTGTTGTAATTTTGGTTTTTCTTTTGACCCTTTATGTAATATGTACCCACCGCTTTGACTAATCGCAGTATCTAGGTCCTTCGGGATCTATCCTGGTTCAAAAAAACATGGGAGGAGTATACTTTCTCCATCCTAAAATAAAGTGATTTATGTCTATGGTAAATCAAAGACGTAGACTCTCGCATGTCCTCCCACGAGTCGATGCTGTCCACGGGGAGGGTGTTGATCCATTGTCGGGTCACACCCCCATGATCAGGGGGAGGTAGCGAGCGGCGAGTAGGTCAGTGTGGTCGGCGATCCCCATCGCCATGAGGTATGTGTCAAGCCACACCGCTGGGTCGTACGTCGGGTTGTACTTTTCAATCTCCTTCGACGCCTTGAAGTTTGCCGGGTACTTTTTGCCTCGGATCATTAGTCCGAAGCATTGCGGGCCGACTCGGCTGAGTGAGCCCCTTGGCTCCGGCTCGCCGCGGTTGGTGAGGGTGTGCCTCAGATCATGTGTCTAGAGAGCTCGCCAAGCCTGGTTGTTGACGATGTGGGTCCGCACGTCGATCGGTTGGCTGTTGGCGGCGACCGTGTTGTTCGCGGGTCGCGGATCATTGGTGGAGAGCGCGGGCGCGGCCCGTGGTTGGAGCTGCAGGAGCTCGGGCGGTGGGCAGTTCAGAGTGTTGGCGACCGTTGGACGACCGCTTGAGGCCGCCCTGCTCCTCGATGAACGGGAGTACATCCGTCCCCACGGGTCGACTCTCGTGGCTTGCTGCTCGACGACCCTGGCAAGTAGGGCCTGGGCATACTGGATCTACAGCGCGCCCTCTCCCGTGATGTTGAGGTTGGCGACTGCGGTGTGCCCCATGATAACATTGTTCATCGGGGTGGAGTACAGCGGGAGCCCGTTGGCGTCACGGGCTTGTGGCGAGATGATGATCCGCGGTTGGTCCGGAGGAGGTGTGTGGCCCAGGGGTGGCAGTGGAGCTCCAGTCGCAGGTGCCCTAGGTGGTGGGCAGTTGCTGCCGCCAGGCGGTGCGTTCTCGTAGAACTCGCGCTCGGCCGCGTGGGCAGGGTCGTTCTCGTCATTCAAGTTCACGACGCGGCCCTGGATGCTAGAGTTTAGGCGGGTCCTAATGAGGCGTTGATGGTAGAGCGACAGCCTCACGCCGCTTCTCGCCGAGGCGTAACTTCTCGCTCGGCTCGCCTCTGCGTGTTGCCTCCTCCAACAGAGGCGGCTTCTTCTACCTCCGTCGATGTCACAGTCGGAGGGATCAGCGTGGAGAAGGGATCTAGCGGGGCGCTCGCGCTGCTCGCCATGTAGATCACATTGAAGCGACTGGATCTGGCGCAAAAGTTGTCAGGTGACTCCGACCTGGAGTCAAAGTCGAAGATCCCAAGGATGGAGGAGTCCTCGAAGTCCTCAGCGTTGGAGACTCGCGTGATGGAGTCCTCATGTGACACAGCGGTGATGGATCCGGCGACCGAGGCAGGGGTCTCCGAATCAGTGTCGTCGTGGAGGGCCGCGTCATCCACGGCGACGTCGGTCTCGGCCGCGTTGCTGGCGGCCGAGTAGTACTCAGAGGCAAGGCAGCTGATGGAGCGGATCTGGCCTTTCGAGAGCAAATCACGGCGTGGCGGTGACCCACCGATGATCGCCGTCTCCGCCGGGTCGACGACGTCCATGAAGCAGACAAACAGGTTGATGGTGCCGACTAGCATCATCGCGTTATGCGTGATCGGGCGCGACGCCTGGATATAGCTGCTGGGCAGGATCTGGAGGATCCCGCCGCTGGCGACCATGCAAATAGGGTCTCACCGTAGAACTTAGGCCGGACCGGCCATGCCCCACGGAGGGCGCCACTATCGTGGGAATGACCACGACAGTCGCTTCCAGGGGTAGTGATTGGAAGGATTTGGGGCAAGAGCGGGCAGCCATCTGCGGAGGAAGATAAGGGCAAAGACATGGGGATTTACCCAGGTTCGCCCCCCCGTAGGGTAAAGACCTACTCCTGCTAGATTGTATTATCAGCGAGTGAGTTACAAGGGTGGCGAGCTCGGCGGCTAGGCAGCGAGTCGCTTGGATGGGGTGTATGATGGAACGTGAGTACAGAGAGTACCCTAGGGAGGTTTATATAGGGGGTATCTCGCTAGGGTTTACAGATATACAACTGAATCAGTTAAGAACTCGGAGGATTTGACCTAATCCGACTATGTCTAACTATGCTTATGGGCCTCCAGCTTCTAGTCGCCAGGCTCCTTCTCAGTCGCATTCTAGTCGCCGTCCTGCAGGCCCACTCGCAAAGGCTCTAGTCCATCCGAAACGTCCTTCTGGGCATACCCCGTTCGGCATATCCCCATCAATCAACGTGATCCGCTGCACGAATTTCTAGTCATCGGCGCCCTGCATGAGCTTCTAATCGTCGGCCTCCACACTGGGCCGGCGCTCAGAATCTCGGTAAGACCTCAAATCAGAGAAGAAATGTCTTTGCGATCGAGTTGGACTAGGATCAAGCACAATGCTGCACAGCTAGTCGGTATAGAAGCAAAATGAGAAGGCGATCGTGAGGCGACACCAGAGACCCATCTAGGGTTCCGTCTGCCTTTGGTCATTGGAGGTGTGGTGAAACATGGCCTCTCGCGGGTGGGAAATTTCATTTTTTGTTTAGCCTATTTTCGAGTGTCTTCTTCAAGATGTTAACACGATGGCCACGTCTTGAAGTTAGAATAAGGTGATCCCCGCTCAATCCTCGATCATGTGGCCCATCTAGCGCCGGTGGAGCGCGTGTGCAGTCGTGATTCCGGCGGATCTCCCAGGATCCTATCGGTTTTCGTGTCCGTCGGTGTGATTTCAGGTCAGTCTCTTCCGATTTACGATTGTCAGCAATGTCGATGGTTGCTGCTCTGGTGCGTTGGTCCGCTGGTCCTTCGTGGCCTTAGCTTGACGACTTTCTGTCTGTCTGTTGCGACAAGTTCTATTACGATAATCTTTGCCCGTCTCCGATGACGGAGGGGCGAGGACGACGGGTGCCAGTGACTAGCGCTAGTGATTGTAGTCGTCGCTATGTGGTCTAAAAACCTATTTGTATTTTTTTAATCTTTTGTCTCTTTATACTGCTGTCGATGATTCTTAACAGGTGGGTAGAATTTTGAAGAAAGACAGTGCTGCAGCAAAGATCCAAGTAGCTAACGACAATCCTGTATGCGTTCATTTCAGCCACAAATCAAGGGCAAAAATCACAGAATTAACCTAAAGTTGCGAAAAAAATCATAGAATAACCTGCTTTTTCGAAGATATCACAATCTAATCTACTCGCATGACGCTTTACAAAAAAGCGCCATGGTCAGTAGCATGACGCTCCCCTCAGAAGCGCCGCGCGCTGGTCAAAAACGCCATCCTTTTGTCCGACGTGACGATCAACCGCGGCCGTGGGCCCATTTTTTTAGTTTGGCGCTTGTGTCGGGGGCGCCATGCCTACATGCACGGCGTTCGTGTATGTGCGCGAGCCGAACAAAATCTTTCCAGAAAATTTTCTAAGTCACAACCATGGCGCTTTGACAAAAGCTTCATAGTATTGACCATGACGCTTTTAGCAAAAGCGTGACCAGGGCACTTTTAGCAAAAGTGTCATGCTACCATGGCGCGGGTTATAAAACATGTGGGCGAGCCTAACAAAATTTCTCTAAAAAATTTACTAAGTCATGAGCATGGCGCTTCCGGCAAAAACGCCATGCTAAAGAAGTGGGCCCGCGGGTCAGGTTGACCGCCACGTCGGCCGAGGGATGATTTTTTTTACCAGAGCGCTATAGGTTGCATGACGCTTTTCATGAGAGCATCGTGCTATTGAGAGCTTTCCTGTAGAGCGTCGTGCGAGTAGGTTAGATTGTGATATTTTCGAAAAAGCAGGTTATTTTATAATTTCTTCTTAACTTTAGGTTAATTATGTGATTTTTGCCCAAATCGAGTAGGAACGCCGCAAAGCAGAAATCGACGATAGTTAGCCAACTAACTTCAGATTACTCAGGACACGTCAGTGCCACCCAAAAAGGCCTACCGCGCGCAGAATCTTCCTTATCCTAGACAACAAGCTACAGTAGCACAGGTGCACAAGCAAGAGAAACGCTTAATCCGACGAGATTATTCTCGTGCTCGTGCAAAATGTACTGTTTGCGCTTTGCACTTTTACAGTTAACCATGTCGGCCTGTCGGGAGTGCACGGCCAAAATGTATTAGCAGGGTTAGCGGATGATAAGTACTACTTCTTCTGTTCAGAAATATAAGATATTTTAGCTTTATGAAATAAATATATCTAGACGTTTTGCACGGAGTAATATATAGGTTCACTGTCTTCTCAAGACCAGCTTTATGAGCACACAGATGTGTTGCCTCGTTGGCACTACGGTTTACATGTACCAACTCAAAACTAGTAAGAGCCACTCAACTCCCTAATCTCCTCACAAACACTGGTAATGACGGATCTTCCATTGCTAAGTCATTCCACGTCTTGTCTAGCTCTAGCGAGTCCATCTCGCGGATCAAAGTGAATACAAGCTGGAACCTGAAGTTTTCCATGTTTATAGAACAGCACCCGCCTGACATTGTGCGAGCACCTAAACATAGACACGGAGATTTCACCGTTATGAGGTTTCCGCTGGATATTTTCTCCTCGAGTGGCAAAGTGATGGTATTATTAGCCAAAGAGGCACACACGATCAAGGAGGCGGGCTTTAACGCGCTTTCCGTGAAAGGCCTGTGAAGGCGTATTAAAAGAAAGCGCTTCAGTGCTTGCAACTGGCAGCCATCTTGGCCGTTGAATAGATCCGCGGCCGAAATCTGACGGCAGAGAAAACACGTAGGGAACCGGCTACTGGCTGGCCGGGCTGGAACAACACCGACTCGTCCCCTTCTATCCCTCTTCCACCGCCGGCCGCCGCCTGCTCGTCGCCGGAGGCACACGGCCGACGGCGCAGTTCACCGGAGAAAGGTACCTCCCCGCTTTCCCGCTCCTCGTCCGCTCGTACCTGTCTTTACTCGAACCTCTCCAAGACTTTGGCCCGTAGGAATCGTAATATTCACGCCCTAGCTATGAGCTCGCGGCGCGTAAGAGTCGCATGCGTCCACTAGATGCGATTTTTGGACTCTAATTTCTGATTGCTTTTGGTATATTCATATGATTAGGTGTTGAGACAAGCCTAATTTTCTCGCCGATGCAGCGTTCTGTCTATGTCGTCGTGAATTGGGGTGTTAGGGCTTATATTTTGGCATGCTACCGTGCAAATTAATAACTTAGAGGTAGTGATATTGTACGCAGCTTCTGTTTCTTGTTCATAGATTACAGTGTGCGTGGAGGAAAAAGTACCAAATTTGTAAGAAAATTACGAAGTGAGGCAAGCTTGAATAGACCTGGCAGTGACTAAGCATGAACTGAACACCCTCTGATTGTATGTCCCTACATTTAAATTGGTATTTTATGGATTCATGGATACAAACGAGTTCGATTTCAAGACCAAAGAGCAATAACTGTGAAGCTAATTGTCTGCTGATGTTGTTACACTTGATCGCCTTGTGTTGCAGATCTGTTTAGTGAGCTTAAGCTGGTGGAGATTTGGCGAGTAACGTGTTGTGTTTAGCTTTTTCTTACTAATGGACAACTCTCAGAGTCAGCCATTACCTCCTGGTGTTGGAGCATGGCGCCCGCCACCTTCGAATCAGCCTCCTGGTGTTGGAGCATGGCGTCCGCCACCTTCGAATCAACCTCCTGGTGTTGGAGCATGGCGTCCGCCACCTTCGAATCTACCTCCACAATTTCAGCCTGGTCCACATCCACATGCTTATCCGACGCCATATGACACCAGACCCAATGGTGGTAACAATCAAAATGCAGCAAACATGTTCTATGCAACCCAGCCTTTTCATCCCAGGCCACATCCACATGCTTATCCAACACCATACAACACCAGACCCAATAATGGCAGCAATCAAAATACAGCTGGCCCCTTCTATGCTTCGCAACCTAACATGACTTCCGCTGCCTCTCAAAGTACTCCTGGTGTTAACACGGCTACTGGGAATGTCCAATCAGATCTCAGTGGCCATCCGACTGCTCACAACGTTGCTAACTATAATGGTACTGCAGCAAATATCGAATCTGCTGTCCAAGAGGCTGTTCTTCATGAACAGGTAATCACATCGTTCAGAGAATTTAGATTATACTTGCAGTTATGTTTTCGTTTGTTAACCGGTGGTCTATATGATAACTAGGACATTGAGACACAGCAAGTAATACAGAATCAAAGGTTTGTTTCCCTCCCATTTCCTTCTGTGCTGCTTGTCCGCAGCTGCTTGGTGTAGCTGTTTTATGTGCACTTTTTCTTTCAGACATGCAAAAGCAACAAGTGAGCCTGCAGAATATGGGGATGACATACTTTCAAGCCGGCGTGACCCTAATGCACTGAAGGTGAATAATCTATAATTATTTTTTCTTTGTGTCATTTTCTCCTTCATTTGTTTCTCTGTCAAATTTGAACTTCATTAGTTAGTTCAGTTTTGTTATCTTGCTTTTCTAGGAACACTTATTGAAGATGACGGTTGATCATCGTGCGGAGATGGCAAATAAGAGGGGAAAGTCACTTCATGCAGATAATGGTTATTATGTTTCCACAATAGTATTCATTTTTTCTATTTCCATTCTCCTTCTATTTTCTGTTTCACACTTGTTGAGTGTGTAAGCACCTCAATCCTGATGATTATGACTTCAGCACACAACTTATGTTTATTCTCAGTTAACATTATGGCTGTCATTTTCTTACGTTATGTACATGTGTCGTTGTACTTGTTGGTTCCACTGCTGAAGTGAAGCAGCTCTTTGCTAAACCTAATGATTAAACATGCTCACAGGCAATGTTGAAATTGGCAATGGCTATGGTGTACCAGGAGGTGGTGCTTATTATGCTGGAAATTTGTCAAGTGCTCAAATGAGTATGCCGCCTCTTTCTAAGCTACTTGCTGCTTTGTGATATTACATGCCACTTCTCTCTATATTACGTGCTGCTTTCAACTATGCTAACTATTTTTTCCCTTTAGATAAACCAAAAGATGATGCTGATAAAGCAAAAGGTGCTGATGATCTCCCTGAGTTCTTGAAACAGAGGTTAAAAGCAAGGGGAATTCTTAAAGACAAGGCAGCAAATACGGATAAACAGAATGTAAGTTATATTCTTTAACTGGTGCTTTATCTTACATTTATTCTCCCATCTCTTTCTGGTGGAACGTGGAATGGACACATGGAAGTTAGAAACTGAGTTCTGGTAGACACAAAAACAATTGATATCCTGTAGGATCATGTGTGTATGATTGACTTAGACGAAGATAAAATTTATGACATAAACTTATTAAAGCTGTATGATATATTTTTAAAAATCTGAGTATACTTGTGCCTACAAGGGAATCCGGATTTTGTTTGGAAAAGGTTGTTTTAGACCAGTCATTATATATTTTTTCTCTTGTTGATGTGCTGAAAAACTTAGAAGGATCACCTTCTGTCTTGGTAAGTACTAACTGCTAGCATCTCTTCTGAGAAACTAAATGCACAATTGATCTTTATCTTACATGTTTTTTTCTTTGTGCTTGTGCCACTGAATTCCAGGCAGATTCTCAAGAAGGCCATAGCAAATCTTCCCAAGAGCTGCCGCTTGGTTGGGTAAGTATATGCTATCGCGTCCTTATACATGCCTGTTCTGTGAGGTGGTTAACAAATTGTCTATCTGATGCGCATAGCCACCTTTTCCTGATTTTCTTGGTGAATTAACAAGTGATCTTTTCTGTAACAAACTTGTATCTGGAATTCTGCAGAAATCAGTTTATTACTTTTAATTTGCTAACCTGGACACACTAGTATATGTGGCATCCTTAAACAGCTATTATTTACCACAAAAAAACAGCTATGATTTACTGTATATTTGCTGCATCTATTTATTGTGAGCTCGTAGCAACAATCCATTCCCCTTCCTTAACTAATTTTAATTTAGGTTGAGGCAAAGGATCCAACAACAGGTGCTTCTTATTTCTACAACCAAAGCACTGGAGTGACCCAGTGGGATCGCCCTGGGGGTGCTGTGAATACTGTGCAACATCAAGCTGCTCCATCATTGCCAGAGAATTGGGAGGAGGCGCTTGACAAATCAACAGGTGTTGTATTTTTGTATATTAACTACTCCATATTTGTAAGAGCAAAAAGTGTCACTGTTTTGTTTCTAAACTATTGGAACAGTCCAAAACAATTTTGTGCTATTCAAAGGATGGAAACAAGTCAGACATTAATTTTATAAGTCATACCTTAGTTTTATAGTATATGTCAGGCTGATATGTTATGCAAATTAGTAAAATACACAGATTAAGTGAAATTCAATTGTCATCAGGAAGGACAAACACCTTACCTTTAATCCTTAATGTGACAAATCTATGAATAACTTTTCGTTTTTCATATGAATACATAGTACTCCCTCCGTCCCAAAATAAGTGACTTGGGTTTGCCTAGATTCATATGTATCTATATACTAAAATGTGTCTAGATACATCCGAATGTAGACAAACTCACGTCATTTATTTTGGGACGGAGGGAGTATGATATTACAGATTGTCAATTTTGTCACAAATTTACTGATACTATTTTGAGTTTTTGACATGAACATTTTTTTTTGTATATGTATTATTTGTCAAAGTTAGAGAAGTTTTTCTACACACTTTCTAGAATGTCGATATGTTTTTTTTGCATTATGTTAGGCCAGAAATACTACTATAATACAAAGACACAGGCAACACAGTGGGAGCCACCTATTTCTGTGAACCCGGGTGTGGTGCCACAAGCATCCAGTGATGTTGCGAACCCGGGTGTTGTCACACAAGTATCCACCGACGTTGCAGTTCAGCCAACCACTCAAAATGCTGATATCTGGAACTCTCACATGCAAAGATGTTCAGGCTGTGGTGGATGGGGAGTTGGTCTTGTCCAGCCGTGGGGTTATTGCAATCACTGCACAAGGTACTCTACTGATAATCTAATCTTTTAAAGTAGAGCAAATATTATGAAGTTTTTGAAATGTTTATCTCTATCATGTTGATGGCACGATCTTGTCTGAAAGCATACCTACTTATTGATCCATCTAGATTTTCAAACTAATGTTTATATCATTGCTGATGTACTGGTGTTAAACACCGGACCTGAGCTTATGTGTGTTTTCTTTGTATATTATGTAAAAGAACTAACAAATAAACAATTTCAGTAACATAGCTAATGTTTGCCTGTGATTCTCCTTTGCAGGGTTCAAAATCTGCCTTTTCAACAGTATCCATCTTACTCCAACAGTATTGTGCACTCAGGTGGCGCCAGTGCTCCCAAAAGTCAAGGAAATGTTGCAGCTAAGGATAGGTAAAAGGAATCTGCATTTGGCATATCGACTGGTTGCCTAATTGGTTATGTCTCTTCTGGTTTTTGCTGCTAACATATTTCCACCCATCGTATACTTGAGTATAAAAGCATCGTATTACTTATTGAGTGTGTCGTATACATGCAGATCAAACTCAAAACCCCCTTCTGGAAAAGCAAACAAAAAAGATAACCGGAAAAGAAAAGGTCCTGAGGATGATGATCTTGACCCAATGGATCCAAGCTCTTACTCAGATGCTCCACGTGGTGGCTGGTACATGATCTCTCTCTTCCTGGAGAAGTGGAGACTAATAATAATTCAACTCAAATTGATAACCTTCCTGGAAATTTTAGCTACTAGTTAGGATGTGCTTCAGTTTAGCTTGGCCAATCAAGGAAGAGTGCAGGTATAACAAGTTAACGATCCCTGAACTAACAAGTTACTCCTCTGTTTTTTTCAGGGTTGTTGGCTTAAAGGGTGTACAGCCACGAGCAGCGGATACAACTGCATCTGTATGTTAGCTGATTGGCAACTTTCCTTTATTTGGTCTTGGAAAACATTTGCCTTTTCTTTGACTTCCATTTAAGTGATAAGTATACATCTTGGTGCCTAAACACCCGCTGCAGCGTACATACTGTTTTGTTGAGAGCAAATCTTACCTCCCAGTCCACCTCAATTATGCCAAATGATGCAGGGTGTCTTACATGAGATGTTAGAATCTAGTGACAAGCTTTTCTATGGGATTACTTGGGCCTTTAGAACTGGGTAGCGCATGTTATTTACTGTGAACTTGTACTTCCGTGAACGATCCCATTTTTCTTGATTTCTATGGGGGGACTTGGAATGATATGGAAGTCATCACATACGGAATCTCCCTAAGAAATGACAGTACTTGTCATTTCAAATAATGTAGACCAGAACATAATAGTATACCCTACTGAGAATAACGACTCATCTTTTTGCGGTTTTATTAACAGGGGCCATTGTTCCAACAAAGACCATATCCATCACCTGGGGCCGTGTTGAGGAAAAATGCGGAGGCAGCATCCAGCGGCAAGAAACGTGGCGGTATGGCTGCGATCAGCAAAAGAGGGGATGGCAGTGATGGGCTTGGAGAGGCAGATTAAGCTTCTTGGTGATTTTCCTTCGCAAAACTAAATTGGGTGGTTTTTTGTTTTGGAAGTTGCTGGTTGAAACATCGGCGCTCCGGTTGCCAGAAAGAAGCAAATTACCAGCTGTAAATTATTCCAGAGCATGTCCAGTTCAGGAGTGGCTAGTGCAGTATGTGCTCAGGGTTTATTTTTCCTTATCAGCTCAAACAAATTATCAAGAGGGAGGAGTTCAATGCTGGAGAGGCTACGGCAGTGTGCGCTCGACTAGGTTTGTTGCGTACAAAAAAGTGTCGCCATGGTATGAAATGCTTGAAATCTCTGAGTTTGTACTCGAAAGGGGAGCGGTGCTCTGTAAGGTGAACAGTTAATTTTTTTGCTACGCAAATGTGCATGTAAAAAATGTTTTCTAGATTGGCAAGGTGAACTAGGCTCGGACAGGATACTGATGTAAGCTAATTCATGTTTGTACGGAATTCTTTACTGAAATGATCCTGCTGAATTTAGGTGTTCAGTTCGTGGATAATGTAGTGTCCAGATCTGTCGGCTGCCACTTGACCACTTCACTTTCTCTCCATCACAAGTAACTTCTGGCTTGCCTGACCTTCTCTTGACAATCTTACTTTGTCATTTTATTTGTATTCTCTCCGTTTTAAATTACAATGCACATGTTTTTCACAATGTGTTGCATATTTTCCCTTTTTGTGTCGAATTTGTAACCATTTTTATAACAAGAAAGTATCCTGTGGAAACCAAGTGTAGGAGTATGCAGGAAAAATGAGTATGAAACAAACAATTTATTGGCTTATCATCATCTTCGAAAAAAGGAAAAAACCAACGATTTCCCTTTTTTCTTTCCATCGGATACTTTCCTTTTCCTTTTACACATTCCGCCATGCACACGACAGGTGGGCATACGGCGTGCAGCGCGTGGTTGGGGAGGAGACCACGAGAGCAGGCCTGATCTTGGTGCATCCCAGAGGAAATTATTTCTAGGAGTGTCTAGATCTCATGCGCAGAACTCTTTAAGTCTAAGTCGCTGATGTCATTCTAATATTTATGCTAATTCTCAGTTGCAACCTAGTTGCAACTCATAAGATTTGTACTAATTCTCAGTTACAACCTAGTTGCAACTCATTAAATTCTCAGTTACATCCTAGTTACAGCTCATATGTAACTTTCACTTTGCACGAATCATGAGGTAAATCAAACGGTGAAAGAGGCGACTGAGACTTAAGAAGTTCTCAGGCGCCTGAGAACTAGCAAAACCGTTATTTCTACGGGATCTGGTCCACGGATTTGGAGGTGTGGACCAATTTTAGCAAACAACACGTGTCCAAATCAGTGAAAAAAATAGGATTAGAAACTGTTTTTTAAATCTAAATTGCCACGTGTCAATCATGTAAGTTGGTCCAACTGTGGACCAGGTCCCATAGAAATAATTTCCCATCCCAGATGCTGCTGCTGCCCTAGTTCCATGAATGCGTGCGAATTAATATCGTCGTGAGGGGTAAAATCGTCCAGGATTAACTTCTTCAACCATCCTATGCATGTTCAATATTACTACCCCGATGTAATAATTAGAAAACCAGAGAGGGTACAAAAGGTAATTAAAAAACAGGAGTTCAATATTCTACTCTATATTAACTGTCATGCATTTGTCTAAATTTGATGTATCTACGCACATTAAAACATGTCTGCGATGGTTAATACGGAACGACGGGAGTAGCTTTGTATTAAGTCAATTTTTATTTTATGGTTAACCGGGTATACATGAAAAATATGTTATATACACAATATCGAATATATATATAGTACAAAATGAATCTAATGAAAGTAATTTGGTATTGTAAATGTCGATATCTGTTTTACAAACTGGCTCAAACTTCTAGATTTTTGGTTAAATCTTTTTTCTAACCAAAATTCTAGAAGTTTTGGTTAAATCTACCCGCAAATTTTTTTTGGTTAAATCTAGATCTTCGATTACTTTGTAACACGGAGAGAGAGAGAGATAGAGAGATAGAGAGATGCATGGTTAATTTTAGGTTCTTTGCCTCCCTCCCTCGCGTAGGTTGTAGATCGAGATAGGGAAATAGTTCACTTCATCGCTATGGAGCATCGAAGGATTTCAACTTGGAAACATCATCACGACTTCACCCTGTATATGACATCATCATATGATGATCGTGATTTCAACCTGCCTTTAGGTGTGACTTTGTTCCTTTTCCGCCTTCCTTCTCCCTCCCGCGTGCGAACATCGCCTCTCTGCCTCTTCGTGTCCCTTCACTTAGACTAAACATGATGTACTTCTATCATGTACTTCACTAAGTCTTTTTTATCATGCCGCCAATGCCGTCGACGATGATTAAGAACACGAGGGACACAATTTTACCCATGTTCAACCCCCTCAATGGATAAAACACATTTGTCTTGCCTTCTAGTCTTTATTTGTCTCGATATTTCCAACAATTCGGGTAGTACATACTCTAGATAGTGGAGTTTCTCTTGGAACCCGGAGGATACGAGAAACCTGCCCTTTGCTAGAGGGCATGTCTTGATTATTAAGCTTTGGGTAGGATTCCCAACAATACCCATTGAATACGCTGACATATTGAAGTATACCCTTATATTGTCGAGATCTCCCTATTCCCGCTTCATCATCACCCTTTTTAATCTAGCAGCCGCATCAAGACCCCGTTGTACCCTAATTAGGCTATACTCCAAGTTCAACACAATATTATCTATGGGCCCTTTAATGCATTTCCCTCCCACTCGCATTGCCGATCGTCGGCTTGGAGGCTAGACCCCATCCCCTTCCTTTTCTTCGTCGTCCTCCTTCCTCTGGTGCTTCTACTCTTTCTAGTCTCAGCATTTTCATCTCCATCAGTCCGACAACATATGTTGGGGATTATGCCTCGCTAAAGTCTCAATTAATTACTGCCAATATCCACGCCATGAAATTAAGAACATAAATCCAGTAGCCCAAACAAGATGTCCAAATAAGAACCATACATTCGGTTGGAGTTTTTTTTTCTTCAGCTCATGTAACAAACATATACATCACTTACACTAAAGTGCAACAAAATTCACGCACATGAATACAAAATCCTCCATCCAAAGAGTTTTTATGGCAAAACCGATGCAGAATAGAACAAGCCATCCCTCGGAAAGCAAAACAAGCCAAGTAAAACCAGAAAAAAAGAAAAAGAAAAGGAAAACTAGGCTGATCCCGATCTCCCCCTTCTACCCCGACGAAACCCACCTTCCCACTCGCCCGATCCAGATCTCCACCTCCTCACTACCCGCCCCCTCACCGGACTCTTCCGCCACCGCCGTCGCTGTCGCCGGCGGCGACTGACCAGCCTACAGACGAACGCAATGGAGCAGCTCCGGACGATCGGGCGGGAGCTAGCGATGGGGTCGCAGGGCGGGTGGGGGCAGTCGAAGGAGTTCCTGGACCTGGTCAAATCCATCGGCGAGGCGCGCTCCAAGGCGGAGGAGGACCGCATCATCATCCGCGAGCTCGAATACCTCAAGCGCCGCCTCGCCGACCCCGACGTGCCGCGCCGCAAGATGAAGGAGCTCCTCCTCCGTCTCGTCTACGCCGAGATGCTCGGGCACGACGCCTCCTTCGGCCACATCCACGCCGTCAAGATGACCCACGACGAGTCACTCCCGCTCAAGCGCACAGGCTACCTCGCCGTCGCGCTCTTCATCGATGAGCGCCACGACCTCGTCATCCTCGTCGTCAACACCATCCAGAAGGACCTCAGGTCCAACAACTACCTCGTCGTATGCGCCGCGCTCACCGCCGCCAGCAGGCTCATCGGCGAGGAAGCCATCCCCGCGGTGCTTCCCCAGGTCGTCGATCTCCTCGCGCACCCCAAGGAGGCCGTGCGGAAGAAGGCCGTCATGGCGCTCCACCGATTCTACCAGCGATCCCCCTCCTCCGTCTCCCACCTAGTCTCCAACTTCCGCAAGGTCCAAAAAACATTTTTGCCTCCACTTCGTCTCAATATTTCCCCAACTAGAATATAAGTAGAATAACCATTGTTTCTTATGCCGTAGCTGCTTAACCTGCAAATTTATCTCACTCAAAGGCGCATGCTCTACTGTTAATTCATCTCACTAAAAGCACAATCTCTACTGTATTTTTTCTCACTCAAGGCGCATGCACTATTGATAGTTGTGCAAAAGTTCGATATTCTGTATGTGTTCAATGTATATCTGCCCGTCAATGTGTATTTTCAGTCTACTGTATCTAATTGCATTTGTTTGGCTTGAACTTGATGATGTTAGATGTGAGTTTGGGCGGTGTTTAGTGCTTGTCTTGCCTATCTTAGGTTGCAATTTTGGTTCGACTTTTACTAAGGCTACCGATAAAACTTTTCCCTGTTCTATGCATGCTTCCTTTTATGCTTAAAGCAAGTTTGAGAAGCTGTTCATATCTCAGACCATGACCTAAAGGGAGCTCTGATAAGCTAGCTCAATGCTTCGTTGGGGTTTCTAGGAATCCTTGGGTTACCACTTGTAGCGAAATTTAAATGCATTTTTATTTCTGAGTGGGGTCTGAGTACTGGTGTTTATTGTTTTGCAGAGACTCTGTGATAATGATCCTGGTGTGATGGGTGCAACTCTCTGCCCACTCTATGATCTGATTTTGGAAGATCCAAATGCGTACAAGGATTTAGTTGTTAGTTTTGTTAACATCCTCAAACAAGTTGCCGAGAGGAGGCTTCCAACTTCCTATGATTACCACCAAATGCCCGCACCATTTATTCAGGTCCGTGAGTTATACTTTTAATAGTTGCTTCAAGGATGCTATGTTAGGCTTGTCATGTTTTGGAGTTCTTTAATTGGCACCATCTTATTTCCTTAGATTTTTTCTGTTGCTATTTGCAGATAAAATTATTGAAAATACTTGCTGTGCTGGGTAGCGGCGACAAACAAGCGAGTGGTCATATGTACACCGTCTTGGGTGACATATTCCGGAAGGGTGATAGTGCGAGCAACATTGGCAATGCAATATTGTATGAGTGCATATGCTGTATCTCATGCATTTTCCCAAACTCTAAGATGCTAGATGCTGCAGCTGAAACAACATCGAAGTTTTTGAAGGTTTTGACATTTTGTAGGGCAGAACAAATTACTTCCATGATTGTTGTGTTTCTTACTGAACTGGAAGCTAACACTTGTCCTGTTGCTGTTTGCAGAGTGATAGCCATAATCTTAAATATATGGGCATTGATGCTCTTGGACGGCTAATAAAAATAAATCCTGATATTGCAGAAGAGCACCAACTGGCTGTTATCGATTGCTTAGAGGTGAGGAATGTGACAAGTTAACATCTTCTGAATCCATGTCAAACAATAGACTATCTATTATGCTGCAGCCATCCATATCATATATACTTTCTGCATGCTGCAAGAAAATGAATCTAAGATTCTTTATCAAAATCATGTCCCAGCCACAGAATACTCCCTCCATCCCCACATACATGGCATATAAACTTAGTCAAAAAGTCAATGCTTTCTAAGTGTGACCAAATATATAGAATGGAATATTAAGAACTACATATTGGATAAATATATTATGAAAATATATATTATAGTGGATCTATTGATATTGATTTGGTATTGTAGATCTTCATATTTTTGTATATATACCTGATCAAACTTAGTAAACATTGATTTTTGTATTTGATTTTATATGCCATGTATTTGGGGACGGAGGGAGTCATTTTGGTAGAAATGGGATATGCTGCTGGCACTTAATTTTCATGTTTCCTTGTATCAAGTCATGTTATCTGAAAAAGTGACTGTAGTGAGCTGAAGGGTAGATCAATTTGCTTGATTCAATATGGTCTACCACTCTACCTAGTTTGTTTGCTACTGTCATCCATTTTCATTGTTAGTATCTGTGACCTTGGTAGATGCATGTAATTGTATCAGTATTTTGCCTGCTGTATGTTTTCACCAGTACTTTCAATTCCTCACCCATTAGACGTCCTTATGAGTAGGACCCTGATGACACCTTGAAGCGCAAGACCTTTGAGCTTCTCTATAAGATGACAAAATCAACTAATATCGAAGTGATTGTTGATCGGATGATCGAGTACATGATCAGCATAACTGATCACCATTATAAGGCAGAAATTGCATCACGTTGTGTTGAGCTAGCTGAACAATTTGCGCCCAGCAATCAGTGGTTCATCCAGGTAACCCATGAGTATTTGTGTTTTTCTGGTCAATCACTTGATGTAATTTTCATCTGTTGGTTACTTGGTTTTGGCAGAAAATCCTTTTGACTCCTATAATTCTTTTCCAGACCATGAACAAAGTCTTTGAGCATGCTGGAGACCTTGTCAACATTAGAGTGGCGCACAATTTAATGCGTCTTATTGCTGAAGGATTTGGAGAGGAGGATGAAGGTGCTGATAGTCAATTGAGGTCATCAGCTGTATGTACTCTCAACTTCCTGTATCCCCTTGCTGCTGAGTTTGTTAATACTAAACATGATGACTGGCAATATGGTTTTTTCATTAATCTGCAACGGAGCAATATCATGAAATAAGGAAAAAGAATACTAGGTCTGAGCTGGCCATACTTCTTGCTTTTCTAACTTCACAATTACAATGGAAGGAGGGTATTTTGAGATTATTCATTCTTCAGTTGCTGTTATATTTTTTGGCTTGATGGGGTGGAGTATTGTTTTCTGAGCATACATATGGTGGAGTCTGTTAACAAGACTAGAAGCCTCCTCAACTGGATGCATGATTCATCATCTTAAGATTATCTAGCTATTTAATGTGTTATATAACCCTGTTTTCTTAAACAGGTCGATTCCTACCTCCGTATTCTGGGGGAGCCAAAGCTTCCCTCCTCATTTTTGCAGGTAGTTATGTGTTTTATATTTCCTTGCTGCCCCAAGGTAAGTTTTTGGGGGTAAATTATAATGTTTCATTTTACTTTCAGATCATATGCTGGGTTTTGGGGGAATACGGAACATCAGATGGGAAGCATCCTGCTTCTTATATTATCGGGAAATTGTGTGATGTGGCAGAGGCCCACCCAACGGATGACACTGTCAGGGTATGCTCCTTTAGCCTAGCTTATCTATCATTGATCCACTCCCTGGGCCTATTTCGATCTTGCATGCTCTAAGTATAATATGAGAAGGTATATTCTAGCCAAGGCCTGAGACAATACTCTAGTCATTATAGTTCTGGGGAACATTACACACTTGGAGCTACTTTGGTCAAGCTAAAATAGGACCTGTTACCAGTTTAACATTTAGGATCAGTTCTGCAAGTACTTCATGTTGGATAATCATGTATATATGGTATACTTATTCAGTATTACTAATATTACCGACTTTTCTCAATTATTACAAAGTCAAATCTGTATTACCTTTGGTTGTACAAATATATGTTAATATATTTTCTACAGACATACATTAGTATAAACCTCCTGGTTTTCCCTCTAGGTAGTTTAGTGTGGACATGACCGTCAAGTTTTATTCCATGATTTCATTGAAGCCGCTTCATCCTCATATTCAAATTCATCTAGTCTGAACCATATTTATGGCATACATTAAGTTCCAAGCTATTTTTTCGCAGTTTCATTATTGTACACATGCTGTGTTGCTGATATATGTCTCCTTTTGGTATTAATTGACATGTGTTTTTTCCTGCTTCTTCAAGGGTTACGCAGTCTCAGCAATTTTGAAGATATTTGCATTTGAAATTGCTGTTGGAAGGAAGACTGCTATGTTGCCTGAGGTAAATGAAACCACACATCTTTTCTGAGTCTCCTTGTCATTTTTAAACATTAGGTGTCGTATGTTCTCAAGATAAACTGTAGGACAAGCACCATCAACCTAAAAAATTAAGTATTGTTTTCACAAGTACAATGGTAATAATTGAAACTGTGTTGCCTAGAGTTAGATTACATTGACATTGTGTATAATTATCCAAGTTTTATGTTGGTTCTTTTGCCCCTGCGTGCAGGCAGCTGTTATCCTTTTAATTTATGAACATGAGTATATAGGACAAGCACCATCAACCTAAAAAAATAAATTATGGTCACTTTGTCCTGTAAGTTATTATAGTATCGTGTCTGTATTGCTTAACTGTACAGCAAACTTTCATAGTATCACGTCTGTATCACATAACTGTAGGATAACCTTTTTTCCCTAAATTCATTTTCATGATGGTAAGCTTGTAAGTAGCAAACCCAGTGCTTGGTCCGGTACATGATCAAATGCTGAATGATGTGACGCAAAACATTTCATGCGAGAGGAAATCACTAGAATGCATTATGTAAACATCGTCCACCTGGGCAAGGGTACACAAAAGAAATAGACAACTTTGCTTCAGATAGAAGTGCTTCATTCAGTTAGAAACTCATTATTTGTAGGTTTGCTTACTTTCTCATGTTTGTCTTCCTAATATTTGTAAATTTATTCCTCTTGTTTGCAGTTTCAGTCATTGGTAGATGAATTATCAGCTTCACATTCAACAGACTTGCAGCAGCGTGCATACGAGGTACAGGCTTTACTAGGCGTGGACAAACAGGCTGTTGCAAGTGTAATGCCCTTAGATGCCAGTTGTGAAGATATTGAGGTATGTTATGCCTTCCTTTACTGAGCATGTTACTATGATTTTTCAGTTTGCTTAATTAGGAAATGTTTACAGTTTTATATTACAAAATGCAACCTTAATTAGATCTTTCTGTCCTTTATACAATGGTTTCGGGGGATCTTAAGTTTGGGTGGATGTCTTCTATGGCAACCCGGGTGTAATCAGGATCAGCAGCATAATGGGAAATGTTGTACTAGCATATATTGCATGTTTTCTACGCCAGCAAAGCCTAAGTTAAATGAAGCTTTACAAAGCTGTGTTGAGAGAAGATGTTTTGAGATGTCTATTCTGTTGACTAATCGATCTGAAGTTGACAAATTACATCATCCAATTGTTTTCACATTCATCCTATCTCTTGGAATACAATAACATATTCTTTTGCAAGTTAATTAAGTAATTTGACAGCACAGCAAAAAATCTGCTTAGTGCAAGACAAGATTTAGTACAATTCTGCCTGGGTCAAAAGATGAAGCAAGCATATAGCATTCATAAGAGCTGATATAACTGCAACTGGATATAAATAAACCCAAATATGATCTTTTTTACCTAGGCATCATGCGAACAAAAGATATTGACATGTTGTGATTTTTTTTTACTTGTAGTTTCTGTGTGAAAGGCTGATGTGCCAAGTGTTGGCATCCAAAAGTAGATGCATTTTGTTATGATTTAGTTTCTCTTCACAATATTCTGAAACTATCTAATATAAGTCTAACGCCTAAGAATACCAATTTATGTTCCAGGTCGACAGAAACCTCTCATTTTTAAACAGTTATGTTCAGCAAGCCTTGGAAAAGGGTGCGGCACCTTATGTTCCAGAGAGTGAACGCTCAGGTGTTGTAAGTGTTGGTAACTACAGAACCCAGGACCAACATGACGCATCTGCCCATGCTCTTAGATTTGAGGCCTATGAGCTACCTAAACCTTCCCTACCTGCAGCATCCTCACAAAGCAGCGTTTCCCTACCCACTACTGACCTTGTTCCAGTTCCAGAATCAAGTTACTATAAGGAAGATCATCAAATAACAAGGTCCCAACAGTCGGGCAGTGCACCTTCTGGTGAATTTGGTGCTAAACTTCGTCTTGATGGGGTTCAGAAGAAATGGGGAAGGGAATCCTATACGTCCTCTTCTACACCTTCAAGCTCTACCTCTAGCCAACAAGCAGCCAACGGGGCCTCTATCTCTGATGGGGCAGGTTCGATAAGTTCACAGGCACGGGAATCCTCATATGGCTCTAAGAAACAGCAGGTAGCAGAAGTTTCAGCAGAAAAGCAACGGTTGGCTGCTTCACTTTTTGGTTCGGCTGCAAAAGCTGATCGGAAGGGACATGCTGGTCGGAGGGCACCAAAAGAGAGTTCCTCCACTGAGAAAGTAACTGTTGCTAATGCAACACCTCAGCCTGCCAAGGAACAAGTAGTCCCAGCTGTCCCACCACCAGATCTGATGGATCTGGGTGAGCCAATTCCATCAAGTGCTTCGTCAGCTGACCCCTTCTCACAGTTAGATGGGCTCCTTGGGCCAACATCAGCCTCTCCGGTGCTGCCTGGAACTTCAGCTCCCAGCGCTTCCAACACACCAGACCTTATGTCCATCTTCTCGGATGACACTGGAACCACCAGTGGATCCACAGAACCCGCAGTTGGTGCCCAAAAAGGAGCAACTGCAAAGAAGGGCCATAGTCTTCAGGATGCCTTGCAGAAGGACGCCACTGCACGGCATGTCGGCGTGACACCAACAGGGAACAATCCTAATCTTTTCAAGGATTTGCTAGGCTAGAACTATACAGCAGATATTCAGTGTGCACAAGTTGGGTCAAAGCCGTCAAAGCCCCAAGATGGTCTGATGGGTGAACCGGTGATGATCAAGCTGTTTGATCAGCACAGGAAGGAGATGTATACCTGGTTGAGTCACAAGGCACGAGCTTTACCCTCCCAATTGGGAGGGGTTTGCGCTGTTGAGGGCTGGAGGTTTGCGGGTAATTTTCCTGTTGCGTTTTCCAAATGGCAATTTTCTTGTTGAGACTAGTGTACATGTGTTTATTACATGATGTGTAATTTGTACATGACGAGGCCGGTGTCCAGAAGCATGTGCCTGTGCAGGTTTGTTCAGCTGCGAAGGGGCCCTGTTGTGTCGATGTTTGATATTTACTCATATTGGATATACAGTAGATGGGCACTGGGAACTAGTAGAATACTTTGTGTCATCAATTCCTTTTTGGAACTGGAGGAATAAAACTGTAAGTTTGTTATGTACTACCAGACATGCGGTTTTAGCCTTTTGATGCAAACCTTTTTTCTTTCTTGGGTGAATGCCAAAGCACTGCCATTTCTTTATCCTAATTGAACCTGAAACAAATATGTCCATTTAGAATGAAACAGGTCCATGGACTGTTCTTGATTCAGTTTTGTAGCTTGTACATTCAACCTTGACATTTTTTTTCGTAATTTGATTGACAATGAGCAATGTTGATTGGGCATTGCGGCTACATGGATTAATTAGCACTGATGGCAAGGTTTTTTTCATAATGTTCAGCGATACTCCCAAACAAAGAAAAAGTGTCGATCAGATGTCGTGTAATTTGGGAGGTAAAAATAACTGTAAGAGTCTGAGGGCAATACGCTGAAGACCAACTGTGTGAGAGAGTGCGCCCTTTTCTGGACTTCTTCTTTGCCAAAGACCATGACCGCTATCGATCATGGAGTGTTCTTGGTTCAAATCTGTTCGCTTTGGAGTGTTCTTTGATTCAAATATCTACATTCTTCCACCAGTTTTAACCCTTTTTTAGTACTGTAAGTAGGAAGTAGTTGATCGACCGGCAACACACGATACTGAAACTCAAGTGTCCTTCAGTTCAATGTTGAGCAAATTGTCTCAAACAAAAACAATAGGCAGTGTCAAGCAAATGCTCTCAAACAAACAGCAATCGGCAGTGTCAATCAAATGGCATACGGTGGAAACACCAACTGCAAGATTCCGAGAGCAATACGCCAAGGAATAACCGTGTGTGTGGGAGAGTGAGATTGTGAGCCCTTTCCCGACTTTCTTTTTTGTGCAAGTGTACTTTTGACGACGTTAGCACGTTGGAAAACTGGCGCTCTCGCATCGCACCCCAACTTGCTGCAATTATATATGGGTGGATTTGGCACGCAATTAGTTAGTGTAACTGTGGCAGTCGAGCTTTAATTTCACTGGTCGCTATCGACCGACCGCTCCAACTCATCGTTATCGATCGATCTGGTCGTGACGAGCTGCCGGCCCCCAAACAATCCAGTAAGATCCTGTTGGGTTCTGGCTTATCTTTGCTATCTACTCCCCAAAGATAATTGGCACTTGACTTGTAGTCAACTCAGATTAATCTACAACTACTAGTACGTACGTACTTTTGGCTAAACCTGCACGTAATTAAGGAGTAAGGACCATGCTAACTGAGTAGCTGCATGTAAGTTATGCTGGAAATGTCGCCATAGTTTCAACTATGCGCACAGGTGTAGCTACTAGCTAGTGGAGGTTTGATCTATCTCAGCGAGGCTGAGTCGGATGATGGCTCCTTTTAAGTTTTCTCGGGCAAAGTTTTCCTCTGGTCGATCGGGATCACGCGGCACTGAGCGCATGTAGTGTGCACGGATTGGTTGGTTAGTCGTCGTCGTCTTTGCATGCATACGACATGCCTCATTGCCTCTCTAACACGTCTTTGCTTGCGTATAGGCACTTGCTAGTTGTATTATTTTCCCATTGTTGGTAGCTGTTCCTGGCTATAGATCATGAAAACGTATTCATGTTTGCACACAAGAGCTGTCCCCTTGCTTGCTCAGAAGCCAGTTCCGCATGAAACATGACATCGAAAGAGTCGCATAACTTTGTTACAAAATCATGACACCGAAACAACATCCCTACATACATATCGTGTCACGAGAATCTAAATGTGAATTCAATAATTTCCGCGATAAACAAGAAAGAAAAATCTAGTGTTGATAATGCTAACGAGCCAAATTGACGCTATCACTGGAGTACACGGGACAGTATGCATATATGGTGATGCAATACCTTTTTAGATTGTTTTTAACAACTTCTGTCCATAAAAGAACACTCAAGAGTACTTAACTGTTAAACTACACCTGGTCAACAAGAAAAAAACTGTTAAACTACATCATGCGAAACTTCGTGCATGGATCACTGCATGTGTACGCATGCGAAAACTTCGTGCATGGGTCCCTGACTCCCTGCATGTGTCCAACTAAGTCTCCTCCTTCTTCCACTTGGTTACTGCTGATGCTCTTCAGTTAGTGCATACGTATCCATCAGAGCGTCATTTATCCCGTGTAATCTGTGCTTGTATGCGCGCGCAGACACGCCTGTCTGCAGAAAAATCAATCTAGATAGGTCTCAAGGTTATCTAGTTCAGTTCATTTTCTATTGAACGGCGATGACCTCTGCCGGGTGTTGACCCACTGACTTCTCGCCTCTATATCAACCGTGCCTGCAGGCCCAAAGGCACACACACACACGGGGCCAGCTTAGCATCCTCTCTTATCCGACTCTCTGGTATGCTCCAAGCTAAAGCCTCATTTTATAACTTCTTCTTTTCACCTTTAGTCTCACCCTTTTACTGTGCCGATCTCGCTAAATATCTACACGCATGCATCTGGATGTTCATCAGAAGTTGCCTAGCTAGCTGCATATCATATTTACAAAATTATTTTTGTTGCTCGATCAATTAATTAATTACGTCTTCATCGATCTCCATGGATATTTGATTCTTTGAGTCTAACTGAAACTTTGGCACAAGCAGCCAGGGATAGTTAAGAAGATGTCGTGGTGGAAGCAAAGGTCACAGTTGCACAGCGGCGACAGCTCCGACGACGTGACGCCCGGCGGCGTCGTGAACCGCTCGCTGTCGCCTGCGAGGAAATCACGCGGCAAGAAGGCCTCCGCCGACGACTACCCAAGCTACGCCGCCAACACCAACCGCGACGATGACAACGACGGCGGCTACAACGGTGGTGGTGGTTACGGCGGCGGTGGGTACAACGGCGGGTACGGCGGTGGGTACAACGGCGGATACGGCGGTGGCGGTGGCGGTGCCCCGTACGGAAACGACACCAGAGGTATCACGCTCTACGGCAACGGCGGCGGATACAACAACCCACCTCCCTACGGCAACGTCTCCGACGGGTACAACGCTCCCGCCAGCTGGGGTGCCCAGGACCCCGCCGCCGGGCGGACGCCGATGTACATAAGCACCAGGGAGGTCCACGTGTATGGAGCGCCACAGAACTTCGAGGACGACCAGAGGAAGCGTGGTGGTGGTGGCGGCGGCGGCGGCGGATTCTTCCGTCCGGCCTTCGAGGCCGTCGGCCATTTCGTCGACCGCAGGTTCGGCCTCGACGACAGGAACTGATGATCGATCACACGCGTGCATCTATATGGCTGAAAGCGCTTGCATATATGCATGCATGTTCTACCTTCTACGTATGAACCCGTGGTGTCTTCGTTTCGTTTCTTATGGTTTCGAAGTGTGCCAGACTGCCAGTGATATCTGTGTTTCCGTTATGCAGTGATGTACTGATATGTGGTTTGTACTCCATCTCGTGTGTACAACAGGATTTTAACGCAGATGTTGTACTCTCCCCGTCCAGAAATAACTGAATTAGGTTTGTCTAAATTCAAATGTATCTACACACTAAAATGCGTCTTGATACATTTGAATTTAGACAAATCCAAGTTAGTTATTTCTGAACAGAGGGAGTATATGTCTCTGTTACTCCCTTCATCATAAAAAGGTTGTCCTACTTATCAAAATTTGAATGAATCTATACACTAAAACATATATAGATTCTTTTAAATTTAGTCTACGATATCCTTTTTAGTATGGAGGGAGTATATTATTATGTAGCATATAGTATGTCCTTTGTGTTTTGTGATATTGTTTTTGCAAAAATAGGTGCAAACTCACACATGTAAGAGCATCTTTAACCTATCTTTTTCTAGAGGACTATATGGCCGGACTTTTCTTAACTTTCTATATTTGCTCCTCTAAACTTTACGCGGCAGAACCGTTCCCCAATAACTTAGAGGAGCAAAAATATTTTTCATCAAAATTTGCAAAATTAAGCATATGAATACAAGAGAACATATCACATTAAAGATTTCAAATTCATATAGGTCCATAGATTAGTCATACAAATTGATAGCATCATCCTAATTTATCAAAATCACACATAACCGAGCTAAAACCATTATTTTGCGCATACTACCATGTTCCACCTACATACCCGATAAATATAATCACATATTCTAGGCAGGTGCATTAGAGCGCATTACTAGCATATTCCACCTACTCATAATCGATATTAACAACCTAGATTATCCACTAGTTTTTTGATTGAAATTGGCATGTATTTCTTCCCAAATTTTTGGAATGATCGTTCGGCTCCAACAATAGTTTGATGATGACACACGAAATACAGATCATTATCCTCATCCTCCGACCATGTAGCTTCTTTCTTCTTCACCTTGCTACAAAGAATCATTGTTTTCAATATAAGAAATTGACGAGCTTTAAAATAAAAATGGGGATCTACCGAATTCAACTCACCTTGTTCTGTCGCCGCCGGGATGAGAAGGTGTCGCCGGTGCGCTTGCAAGGGCTGGCGCCTGGGCGGGTGCTGCTATCGGTGCCGGAGGAAGGGCGGGTGATGGTGCCGGAGCAAGTGGCAGTGTGGGTGCTCGCGACGGTGCTCCTGGGAGCTCGGCCGGGGAATTGCGACGACAACGAGAGGACGAAGACATGTCGGAGGTGCTCGGCCGTACAGATTATATCAATGAATCTTGGTCGCGGTCCGTCAAATCCAGTGAAGTCGGCGGCGGATTTGTGGCTGGGGAAACTAGTAGCTTGTGCCGGCCGATTCCAACGACATCGGCTCGCCGGAAAAGTTCAGGAGGTTCGGGGTAGCCTTCGAGGTGTCGGCGGAGGATGGATCCGGTCACCGGGGTGATCGGCGACCTGCCGGCGACGACTTTGCGGGGTGAGTGGCGGCGCGTGGTGGGAAAAAATAAGTCCTCGCGGTCGCGGCCAAGCAAATATAGGAGCCACGGAGGTCGATTCCTAATTTTTTCTCTCCACTAAGCTGGTCGCGACTTTGGTTAGAGGGTGTTTCGGCCGTTAGAGGAGAAAGGAAAGTACTCTAACAGCCGATAGGGGATGGGTTAGAGATGCTCTAAGTACGTATTAAGTGCCACTATAAAAATAATTGTTTTCGCGAGATGTGGAAATGTTAATTTTGAGCACCAGTTTGCCATATTGGACTCTCTTTCTTGGTTTTTCTTTTTTTTTACTAGCTTCAAATGGAAATCGTTTCAGCATAAGTGTACAACTCAACATGGACAAACAAGCTCCAAATGTCAAAGGTATTGACCCGATGAAAAATCCCCTAGTGGTCGTGAAGGGAGGGAAAAGTGAGGAAAGTTAAGAAAAAAGTGACTCATGGGGGTAAGGAAAGTTATGAACTAAGTAGTGCTGACGAAAGTGGGGTACAAAATAATTTTATATATATCTGTATCAACTTGATAGTTTATGGATCAATTCAGCCATTTGAACTACCCGCGGAGGGCCAGATTGACCTAAAGAAAAGCTAGGGGCGTGTTTCGTTGCTCACGCGGGACTGCATGCATAGATCCGGACCTGAGCTAATATCTCCTTCTTATTTGATAGGCCGCATTGACATTATTAGAAAAGTCGGGAGAAACGCAACCTTAGTGTTTAGTTGTCTGCTTTTTATCTTCGGACGCAAAGTTCGATTGTTTGGTTCGCGTAGGTATGTATGATTTCTCACATCTAATTTGTATTAGTGACCACGAACTCATCCACCCACTCCTGATGTTCGGCCTCCTCTGTTTCGTCTTCCTCTGCTCCTTGTGCTTCTTCCTGGCAGCTGCTGCACACGGCGACGGTGAAGGCGCCCGCCACTCCGATTTTTGAAGTAGCTAGTCTTCAGCTAATTGCGTTTCGTTGCCTGTAGCCATAATTCAGGTTTTTGCACCTGCATTATTGATTGAGTATTCCGTCTGTCTGAGAAAGGCGAGGAGAGAAGACCGGAGATCGAATCGAATCAGAGGGGATTGGAATAGTAACGGGGAATTGGTGCTTACCGGCGACACGTCAAAGACGTCGGTGGCGGACTCGCCCTCGGGGAAGCATAAGAAGAATCGGCCAAACCGCTCGCGGGGTCTCCTTGATGGCGCCATCCGCTCTGCGACCTAGAAGTTGCTCGTCGAAGGGAGGCCGGGCACCCCTGCTGCGCCAACATCCTCGCTGCTGATAGCTGGCCGCGAGGTGGAGGGAACCTATGCCACGAGCTGGCCGGACTCCACGCTGCCGCTCACCATGCCTGCACGGCTGCTCGGAGAAAGAACTGAACTCCATCGAGAATAGTCGTGGAGATGCACGTCCAAAACAACGACAAAAATCGATCGAGAATAATCGTGGATTGACAAATACTGAAATTGACATGTAAATTTCATCTCAGAGGCCTCTACTAATTCTGTGATCAAGATCAATTTCAGCTCAGAGGCCAAGATCCTTTTATGTCCAGAGCTGATGTCATCCGGTTATGAGCTTGCGATCTAGCTAGCTCCTTGGCTCAGAGCTGGGATGCACTGCCACAGAGGTGCACGCAGCCAGCCGGCGACGAGGGATGGCGAGCGGGCGGCGTGGTCTCCATAGCACCCTTCAACGGACCAAGATCTTGGCGGACAACACACAGAGCCCATGGTGGACGGCAGCGTAGAGGATAGAGACGAGGAAGAGGATGAGATTAGTCTGAGATTAGGGGCAAAGGCTGTGAAGGAGTTGCATGCCGAGGTCCATGGCCTTGCAACCAGCGAGAAGCGACGTTCCACCTTTTCACGGGTATGAGTCTGGCTCCATGACGCCCAAAATCGGTGTTCCTCCAGGGCCAACTATTTTCTGCTTTAAGACTTGTACTGTGCAGGGAATCTTTTCTTCGTGAGCAACCAAATGCCCTTATTTCTTCCTGCCAGGTGCGAGAAACGGGGATGCGGGAAAGCAAACACGCCCTAGAAAACTAGGGTTCTTCCAACGAGCTGAAGTGGGTTGCAAGCCCATTTTCAAACAATTCAGAGTTCAAAGAATTTATAATACGATACACCAATTCATTTGACCAAGATTTTAGAGTAGCTAGCTCTAGTGTTGGATTATTAAGAAATTTTCGTATGAGATTAATTACTGAATCAACATCATGTTGAAGTATGATCCAAATTCGCCGGTAGGCTTGGTACGGATAGTTGAAGACCTAGGTTTTCACCGCTATTTATACCTCTTATAAGCTGCCGGCTGGGATAAGTTATATTTGTGAAATTCCCAACATTTTGTAAACACTCCACAATATAGTGAAGTTTCGTTATCTGACGCCTGTGGGCTTTTCCTCTCTTTGTTGGAGAGAGTTTTCCACGTTAATTAAATCTGTGTCCCCTTACTGCGATTTATTTCCGTTATTTGTTATTTGCTTGTCGTGTTTATAACATATCATGTAAGCACTAGATCTAGACATATGCAACCAAACATGCACATCTAGTAGATTTGTCAATCTAGTAAAAACTAGTGCAAACAAAGTGAGGAATAATACATACATATTGACTAGGAAATTCATCACCGTAGCAACGCCATGATCATTGACAACGCATGATCATTGTCGTTATTGCTCATGGTGTTGTCGAGGTAGGTAGTCGGTCATTGGATCCATAGAGGAAGTCGAACACAAGTGGAGGCGAGCAGTCGCACTGAGACGTTCTCCAAAAACCTTATCGTCCATCCACCGGTACAGGGATTCAATGGACGGGACTTCAGATGCCTGCTCTCTCGAACGGATGTACACGTAGTCGCCGGGATGGGGAAGACTAGAGACCAACGTAACAAAAGGAACAAGGGAAAGAGAGACAGAGAAAGAGAGATAGAGAAAGAACACGCAACCTCTAAATATGTTATGCCTTTCTCTATATAGCTTGGAAGTGAGCCGACCAAACCGCCTGATGACTACAAGTGCACATGTTGTATGTAGCTAGTTTCAAAGGAAGAATATAGAACCACGAAGAGCTGTGGTGATGGTTTTTATGTCCTTGTTATGGACTTATGAAAGTGTATCTACCAGTTTCCTTTGATTTTAATCAAGAGAGTGTTGGGAGTGTTTTTGAATGGGAGCTAATAATAGGGCTAAAGCATTCTCTAAGAGTTCCATATATACCGGTAGGCAGTAGAATTCCATAATAAATATGATTAGGATGGTATTTGTCTAATTTGTATTCATGTGTATGGGAAGATATCCTAATTATAGATAGACCCGTTCTTTCCGCCCCTCAGAGCCACCACTCGTCATCATAGGCTAGCATACATGATTACACAAGTGCTTGAATGTCACCCCGTGGGTATGTAGATCCATTTTTTCAATTCTCTATGATTCCCATTGAGCCTGCTTTAGGACAACAGTGTGGTCAATCACATAACACAATTACCCCTCTAAAAATGCCAATGCAATCTCCTCCTTGTCCCCGTGGGGCATTTTACTATGTAGTCGATGTTCGCATAACATCAAGTCAAAGATTGAATACATAATTATACAAATAAGGACAAACATAATATTTATTTTAACACCTTGCCAATCAGATCTCTATCTAATTCCTGTTGGCTTGTCCGACAACCCTCCTTACCCCGAATCCCACAACTATTGTGATAGCTCTATCTAGCTACCAAGTGACATGTAGAGAGAGTCAGAATATCTCACACTTTATTGAAGAGAATTGGCAGTGCCCCAACAATATGATCCGACTAACCAAAAATTTCTGACTTGTAGTGTGATACGTTGCTAACGTATCTATAATTTTTGATGTTTCATGCTTGTTTTATATCTACTTTCTTATGTTTTGTCCACACTTTGGAGTATTTTTATACACTTTCTTGGACTAACCTATTAACAAGATGCCACAGTGTCAGCTGCCTGTTTTCTGCTGTTTTTGGTTCCAGAAAAGTCAGAAAATGAATATTCTCGGAATTGGACGGGACAAAATCCAAAGTCAATATTTCAGCGAGGGGGACACGGATCCAGAAGACGAGACGGAGAGGGGCCAGAGGCCGGCCACGCCACCTGGCCGCGCGGCCAGGCCTGGCCCGCGCTAGGGGGTGGTGTGGCCGCCTAGGGCACCCCCTCGGCCTCCCCTTTCGCCTATAAGATGCCTCCGATACAGAAACCCTAAGTACCCAATCAAAATTCCACGAAAGAGTCTCAGAGTCACCGTCATCTCCATCCCTAGATCGGGAGGGATCTGAAGCTCTTCCCGGCACCCTGCTGGAGGGGAGAATTCACCCTGGAGGCCTTCTTCATCACCATGCAAGCCTCCGGTGTGATGCGTGAGTAGTTCATCCCTGCACTACGAGTCCATGTAGTAGCTAGATGGTTGGTTCTTCTCCTTTGTGCTACCATGTTTAGATCTTATGAGCTCCGTTCATGATCAAGATCATCTATTTGTAATCCTACATGTTGTGTTTGCGGGGATCCGATGGATATTGAGATGCTATTTCAGATTGATTATTGATTCTATCATGTCTTTGTTATTTGTGATCTTGCATGCTCTCCGTTGTTAGTAGCTATCTTGGCCGAGTAGATGCTAGCAACTCCAAGAGGGAGTATTTATGCTCGATAGTGGGTTCATGCCTCTAGGAATCTGGGGAAGTGACAGAAATATCTAAGGTACTAGATGTGTTGTTGCTACTAGGGAGAAATCAGCAATCCTTTGTTCATAGAACAATCATATTGTTTACTTTACACACTTTGCTTAATGCAATTATCTGTTGCTTGCAACTTAATACTGGAGGGGGTTCGTATGATAACCTGAAGGTGGATTATTAGTCATAGATGTAGTTGGATTACGGTCTATGTATAATGTTGTAATACTCAATCAAATCTCATAGGAGTCAAGATGATTAGTATATGCATGTATGCTTTCTCGGTGTCTGTCAATTGCCCCGCTGTAATTTGTTCACCCAACATGTCATCTATCTTAAGGAGAATCACCTCTAGTGAACTATGGACCCCGGTCCATTCTTTTACCATCAATCTACAATCTATTTACTGTTTTCTATTTACTTTCTGCAAACAATTACTATCTTCTACACAATACGTTTAATCCTTTGTTTTCAACAAAACCGGTGAGATTGACAACCTCACTGTAAGTTGGAGGCAAAGTTCTGTGGTTGTGTTGTGCAGGATTCTAAGTTGGAAACAACACCTTGGAGGTGTTTCCTTACTCCTACTGGTTCGATAACCTTGGTTTTATAACTGAGGGAAAACTTGCTGTTGTGCTTATCATACCTTCCTCTTGGGGTTTCCCAACGAGCTCAATATATTTTGGGCCCTCAAGCTATTTTTCTGGCGCCGTTGCCGGGGAGTCAAGGACATCTTCACAAGGGGAGTCCCTCACAACCAATCTCTTTACTTTGTTTTTTGTTTTGTTTTGCTTAGTTTATTTTTTGCTTTGTTTGCTTGTTTCTTTTTATTAAAAATACAAAAAAATAGTTCCTACTATAGTGGTTATTTTTGTTGGTCTGTTATTGTCTTGCTTTATCATGCTTTCTATTAATGGTTGGTTTCTTTGAAACTAGATCTTATTGGCAAGGTGGGTTCACGGAAGAACAAAAATATTATTATGAGGAACACCGCTTGTCACAAAAATGGAAACACTTACGGGAACAAATAAATAAATTGTATACCATTGCTAGAAACGTGTGCTCTACTTATAATGTTACTTAGTGCTTTGATAAATCTTGTTGCTGTAGGAGGTATAAACACCTCCCTTTTTAATGTGAGTATAATGATGATGTTACCATATCTTCTTATGTTAAGGGAAATTATGACTTTTATGATGTGGAACAAATTAAAGAATTTATTGCTTGGAAGGGTGCATTTGAACTTGCTTATTTGCTTGAAAATACTGATGATGCACCTTATAAATATGAGGTTTATGATATACTTAAATTTTGCTTTGATAATTACAAGGAAGAAAATGGTTATATTCTTGAATATCTTAATAGATACTCTCCACCAACGGAAGAGATTAATGCCTTGCAGGAGCCTATGGAAAAAGAAATTGCTGAAACTGGAAGCTCAATGGATGAGAGGAGGAGAGTGATTATAAATAAGACGAAGAATGGATCTACCCATTCCTACCTTCTAATGAGAGTAACTCTTTACCCCTTACATTATTTGATTGTCCCTCATGCTTACCAAAGGCGGATGAATGTGATGTTCCTGTGGATTCTTTTGAAAATGTTTATAATAAAGCTCTAGATGATGGTCCTATATTGGTTGATAATATTAATTGTACTACTATTGAAAATGAGATTGATCAGTCAACTTGTTATAAAATTGTTAAAAGTGGGTTTGAAGGTTTTAATCCCACTATTTTTTAGCTTGATAAAAATTATGTGTTTGTAGATCATGAAAAGTATGCTTTATGTGATAGTTATATTGTTGAGTTTATTTATGAGGCTACTAAAAATTATTATGAGAGAGGAAAATATGGTTGTAGAAGTTTTCATGGTACTGAAACACCTCTCTATGTGCTGAAAGTTTTGAAGTTGCTCTTGTTTTATCTACACATTCTTGTTACTATGTGCTTCTTTGATTTATTTTCTTACAAGATTCCTATGCATAGGAAGTGGGTTAGACTTAAATGTGTTTTGAATTTGCTTCTTGATGCTCTCTTTTACTTCAATTCATGTTTCTTATGAGAGCATCTTCTGAAACTATCAAGCCTAACTTAAAGGCATTAAAGAAAAGTACTTACCGGGAGATAACCCAAAAGTTTTAGATGAGTCTTGGAAATTATTGCTTCAGTAATAACCTCTCGTTATCTTTTTTATTTGCTTTTTGTACCAAGAGTAACCTCTAATGAGAGAGAAGTAATGCTTGGGAAAGTTGTTGTCCTGAAACAGATTTTTGTGCTTCACTGTAAAAATTCGTGTAAAATCTCTATATGTCGGTTTGAGCTGTAATTGTTTGTGCTTCTGCCTCAGGTTGTTATCCAACTTTAGTTAGTTTAACACTTTTCGATTTGAGCAATAGAAGGTCTTCGAAAAAATCGGTTTCTATCTGCTGGTCTGTTTTGACAAGTTTCTGCCATTATTTGCATTTGCTTCTTGTTGATTCCTTTTTGGGTTCTCTTTGGGGAATTGTGCTTTTTAAGGAAAGTTCTACAGTAGCTTGTGTTTTAATGGAAGTTTTATTTGTGTTGAAACTTAACCCAAAGATTTATTATCTTGAGTACACTAATGTTGCTAATAAAGATTGTGTGAAGTTTTGTATGAAGGAAAAATTTCAGGTGTGAGGAAAGAATGATGTAATGAGATGAAGAATGGACTAAAGCTCAAGATTGGGTATGCCACCCCGTGTCACCCCAATAAATATCCAAGAAGTACAAGCGCAAAAACTTGGGGATGCCCAAGGCATCCCCTTCTTCATCAATAAAAATCTCAGGTTTCTTTCAAACACTTCATTTTTATTGTTTCATGCACAGTTGTGTTGTTCTTGGAGCGTCTTTGTTTTTGTTTTTGGTTTTAGTTTGCTTGGTTTGCTTAGTTTGCTTGAATAAATTGGTTGGACCCCCTCATTCATACATTAGTTTTCAAATAAGATTGGTTTAGATTTGGAAAAGAGTAGGAAAAGTTCATGCTTAAGTGGTAAAAAGGAGCTTGTTTTTGACTGTGACTTAGACTTTATCATGTCATGCTTGATATTTATTTGGCTTTATGCTTAGTGATTTTTGCTGTAGCATGACATGTTATAAACAATTGAGATTGCTTAATGTTCCTTGAAACAATCATGCATTGTTTTAGCATATTAAAGCATAATATTGTGGTATTCTCCTTTGATGCTTTATTTGGGTTGACTTGGTGGATGCTCACACCATGTTATGACTATCTCAAGTCACCATAGCCTTTATGATCCTGTAGTTTTTGACTTGTAATATCACTTTATGCTTTATTTAATGATGTTTATCGCTTTGCATGATTATGGTCATTATTGCTCTCTTAGTTGGTCGCTCCGAGTCTTTTGCTAGCCTCCATAACCAAGTGTGAGTTCCACTCATGCATCCAACTCCAAATAAAACCAAGTTATTCCAAAGAGTCCACCATACCTACCTATTAACATTTGCTATTCCAAGTATATTCATGTTTTTATCTACCTTCTGAATTAAACTTGTTATGAGAAAACTAGTGATTAAAGCTCTCACAAACTTGATGGCACACTTTACTTTTCTTTCCCCTAATAAACTTGAACCATTGTGTCATCTATGTTGTATATGCTTGCACTTATATGTTGGGGATTAGTAGAACCATGCTATCATGGGGAACGCTTTCAACATTGCACTTGTACATTGTACCCTGTTGATATCATGTTCTTTTGTCTATGGATGTCGTCGGTGTGAAATGAAAGGGGGGTTTGTAAGTCCATGGAGTTATGTATGTGTGTTAGAGAAACGCCTAGGCCGTTGGTCTAATACATGCCTAATCATGGTGGAAACCTGCAGCGTAACCATAATGAGCAATCTATGAAGCATTCTTCTTATAAAAAAGATATAGAGATTGAGAAAAAGAGAAAAAAAGAGATGAGAAAATAGGAAAGAGAGAAAAAGCACCATTTTCCCATGGTAAATAAAAAGATTGATGAGATGCTTGTTGTCTGCTTGCCTTGTCATTTTGATATGGGGATTCTTCCGTATCATCGGGCAAGGAGTACCTCGTTGGCGGTTCTCTATGATACACATGTACTTACTATGAAAAGAACTTACCGGTAACTAAACTTGAGTAGCATGAGGAGCGACCCTCGATTCAAGGGACATGAGATTTCCAACTTATACTTTGTCAAGCAGATACTCCATGGTTTGTTTACTTTAACATTAATCACTTCAAGATGCTTATGATAGGGGCAATGAGAGCTGAAAGCTAATAAGTACCATAATTTTTGGAAGCTCTTTATGAGACTTGAATCCCTGCTTCCTTCTATGAAGACCTTTATTTTACTTTTATGTTGAGTCTACATCTTCTATCTTTATGCACCTATTGAGAGAGCATAGTGGCCATTCTTAGTTTAATGTGCACTGTCCCAAGATTTGTTGATTGATGCATAACTTTGATATTACTTGTCCTTAAACTATTTGTATCTAGTCACCCTTATGAACTTTGAAGGTGTCCTATGCATTTATGTTTTGCTACTCTATGAGGGACAAGCTGAATACCATTCTTATTATGCTTTCTTTATGTGAAACAAACAAACATCTTGCAAAGCATTGCTATTCATGAATATTTTGTTTATGCCTTTTCATGTTATAACATGCTATGTCTTATTGTTAGAACTATATCTTTCATGCTATGTTGAAGTACTATGATCCCAACTATGAATGTTTTACAAATACTTTGATCAAGTTTATGATGGTGCATGTCACCTCAAAAATTATTCTTTCTTTTTACCACTTACCTACTCGAGGACGAGCAGGAGTTAAGCTTGGGGATGTTGATACGTTGCTAACGTATCTATAATTTTTGATGTTCCATGCTTGTTTTATATCTACTTTTTTATGTTTTGTCAACACTTTGGAATATTTTATACACTTTCTTGGACTAACCTATTAACAAGATGCCACCATGCCAGCTGCCTATTTTCTGCTATTTTTGGTTCCAGGAAAGTCAAAAAATGAATATTCTCGGAATTGGATGGGACAAAACCCAAAGTCAATATTTCACCGAGGGGGACACGGAGCCAGAAGATGAGACGGGGAGGGGCCAGAGGCCGGCCACACCACCTGGTCGCGCGGCCAGGCCTGGCTCGCACCAGGGGGTGGTGTGGCCGCCTAGGGCACCCCCTCGGCCTCCCCTTTCGCCTATAATATGCCTCCGATACAAAAACCCTAAGTACCCGATAAAAAATCCACGAAAGAGTCTGTAGGCGCTGTCATCTCCATCCTTAGATCGAGAGGGATCTGAAGCTCTTCCCGGCACCCTGCCAGAGGGGAGAATTCACCCTGGAGGACTTCTTCATCACCATGCAAGCCTCCGGTGTGATGCGTGAGTAGTTCATCCCTGGACTACGGGTCCATGTAGTAGCTAGATGGTTGGTTCTTCTCCTTTGTGCTACCATGTTTAGATCTTATGAGCTCCGTTCATGATCAAGATCATCTATTTGTAATCCCACATTGTGTTTTTGCGCGTATCTGATAGATATTGAGATGCTATTTCAGATTGATTATTGATTCTATCATGTCTTTGTTATTTGTGATCTTGCATGCTCTCCGTTGTTAGTAGCTATCTTGGCCGAGTAGATGCTAGCAACTCCAAGAGGGAGTATTTATGCTTGATAGTGGGTTCATGCCTCTAGGAATCTGGGGAAGTGATAGAAATCTCTAAGGTACTAGATGTGATGTTGCTACTAGGGAGAAAACAGCAATCCTTTGTTCATAGAACAATCGTATTGTTTACTTTACATGCAATGCTTAATGCAATTATCTATTGCTTGCAACTTAATACTGGAGGGGGTTCAGATGATAACCTGAAGGTGGATTATTAGTCATAGATGCAGTTGGATTACGGTCTATGTATAATGTTGTAATGCCCAATCAAATATCATAGGAGTCAAGATGATTAGTATATGCATGTATGCTTTCTCGATGTTTGTCAATTGCCCCGCTGTAATTTGTTCACCCAACATGTCATCTATCTTAAGGAGAATCACCATTAGTGAACTATGGACCCTGGTCCTTTCTTTTATTATCAATCTACAAGTTGTTTACTGTTTTCTATTTACTTTCTGCAAGTTATTACTATCTTCCACACAATACGTTTAATCCTTTGTTTTCAGCAAAACCGATGAGATTGATAACCTCACTGTAAGTTGGGGGCAAAGTTCTGTTGTTGTGTTGTGTAGGATTTCAAGTTGGAAACAACACCTTGGAGGTGTTTCGTTGCTCCTACTTGTTCGATAACCTTGGTTTTATAACTGAGGGAAAACTTGATGCTGTGCTCATCATACCTTCCTCTTGGGGTTTCCCAACGAGCTCGATATATTTTGGGCCATCATAGTGTTGCACTAAATGGCAGGATAATCCGACTACACCTTCTTTGAGGGAAAAAGAAGCAAATAAAACTGCAAGCCATAACCTTTCCGGCTCACTCCAGCTAACTTTTAGCTATAACTTTTGACAGGGTATAGCTATCCTATTCTTGTCCAACAAGAAACACAACTTTAGTGGTTGATCGTGGATGCCAGCCACGTGATCTCCCACTCAGATCTAGACTAGTTTTGACCAACTTCTTAGCCAATACAAACCAGATCTTGCCACTGCCCTAGATCAAAACAGATCAAAAAGGCAAAACAAAAACAACAAAAAAGATCTAATCTTTCGCACTTTATCATCTCATGCGCAAGAACTTGGCCAAAAACCTAGAGCCGATGCTCCGATACCATTGTAGGGCAACACGCAGAGCCAGACCGAAAATAAAAACTTTTCTGCTTTGGCTAGAACTCCAGCAAGCCACCCAAGATCCGACCAAGATCAAAAGCAATAGCTCGTACCTCTCGATGCACAGGTGCGGAAGCTAAGGAAGCGCGTCACGGTGGTGCCGTACGTTCCCCTTGTCTCGTCCAGATCTGGCGAACTTCTCGATCCTGGGAGCACCTCGTCACCGGCTCTGTGCTCGTCCTCCTTCCTCCTCTGACTTTGCCGCCCAACCGCCGATGAGCACCATAGGTGTGGTGCCTCTGCTATCTCACACACATGTACAAGGTGGAACAACGTCAAGTGAGATGGTAGTCTCGGTCTTGCCGCCACAGGACATGAAGGTGGAATTGCCAAGTCTAGTGAAACCCTAGGAAGCAACACTAGATTATCTTGTCCGCCGCCACCCACCTTCTTTATATAGGCGAGTAGGTGAGGGCACACAACACTTGTGTCCCTTGGTCCTAGACCCTAACCCTAGTCAAAGTGGGTCCAACCCATTGACACGTGTACCTATCCGAACAAGTCCAACTTGCCAACTTGTGATAGTCAGATCATCATCTGCCTAGTTCCACTCTCTTAAGTGTTCGATCTCGTGGGCTTACGATAAGCTGGACACAACTTAGTAATCATTCAATCAAGGCAGTAGCTCAGTGACTTTCCGACTAGAGATGATAATCGATAGTGGCCTCTTGCAAGACTTTCCGACTCCGAGTTTACATAATTTCCCTCAATGTGACGATCTATCCGAGTCCCTTTGCCTCACGATATTGGTGATAAACTGTTGGGGAGATTCTGTCATCCCAGTGCCGGTTTAACTCTCTTTTCGTTGTAGTGATAACTGATTCCCTCCGGCTTCACTAAGTCAACATTTCATCGAGTAGCGCATGGACATACTTCTAAATCATATCACACGAGAGGGCCCAGAGAATATCTCTCCGAGATGGATGGGCAAATTCCATCTTGGCTGGTCCACATCACACAACTTGCTTCGAGGTCGTCCCAATACCACCCTTATGACTCCCAATTACGGTGAGCGTTAGATGGAGTCAAAGCCGTCTTTTCCACAACTCAAATCGTGCAATCCCCTCAGGTCTAAGGATTCCATTGTGTTAGTCGGAGTGTATGACAGTGTGCTCACGTCATACTAAACTTTGGATCGGTCCAGCTATCGTACCTCTTCCGACTAGCCAATGCAAGGAGGATAGCATCTCCATGCTCATGACACGTGAAACATTGTCATCTTTCGACTTACAAATTAGTCTCGACAGTGGGTTTCCCTCCTAACCTCAAATGAATAAGGACAAACTGGCTAGAGCTAGATACAAGTATGTGGTGCTACACCTACAACAATTGCAGTGACACATACAACCAGCTCTAAGATGGATTCCGGGTTACAAATACAAGGAGGAATGTGAGCCTCTAGGGCATCATTACTAACTAACACAACTTTCATAGTTGCAATAGTTAGAAACGAAATATCCTAATCCTTATACCATGAGATCTTGTTTAATCACTATCACCCGATGCTACTTTGACTGCATCAACTGTCACATCATAACAGGGTGATCATAAAGATGTATGATGGATATGCTAGAGGGGCATATTGAGGTGCATGCATCAAGATTGGGATTTGTTTTCCTGAATGACGGGAAGATACACTGGGCCCTCTCGGTGAGATTACATCCATAAGCTGCACAACAAGTGACTAGGTAACAAGCATGGAATATCACGGGAATGAGTAAAACAATACTTGTCGGTAACGATATTGAACAAGGTATCATGATGTCGATGATCAGTTCTCGGACATGTCAGGTATCGAAGTAACACATAGAATTGGACTCAATGTTTGTGGTTCAAACAACGTTGAAATCGTGGAATGCATAGGGGGTCATTATGGGCATCCCGGTACCGCTATTGATCATTGATTTGACAGTCATCTCGATCATGTTTGTGATGTTCCTGAACCGCAGGGTAACACACTTAAGGGTTTTACGACGCCTGGAGATCGCTCTAGAATAAATGGAATAACAGAAAGAAAGAGAAAGAAACACCAGAAGTGTTCCACGAGAGAAACGAAACTGTTCCGGGGGATTTTCGAAAAGATTGGAATGAACGTCGGATAAAAAAGGATTTAATGAATATGTATTTTATGTTAATTATTGTAATTAATAATAAAATAATATTAAAATTTAATTTAATGGGGCAACTTTCTTATTGGGTCAAGTTCCCGGAGGGAACAAGGACCAAGAGGGAAGGCAGCCAGGAGTAGCCGCCGCCGCCTTGGTGGGCGTGCAGGTGGGGCCCACCCGGCGCCGACCTACCTTGGGATGCATGTGGGGCCCACCCGCCACTCTCCCCTTGGCGTGCCTCTAGTCCCACCCTAGGACTTTAGTAGTTAGGGTGCCCATATTTCCCCCATATATAGAGGTCTATATGGGAGGGAAAAGACAACCCAATAATTTTTAAGGAAATTTTCTTAGAAATATTCTCTCTCTCTCTCAGTCTTGTCTTGCAACTATGACCTCTAAGTAAGGGCTGCACGAGCAAGAGACTGATTCGCTATAGCACACCATTGTGATGCGGTGATTCCAGTCAGAAGATCTACTTCCGCAATTCCGACTGGATCAAGGAGAGAAGGGGTCGTTGTCGAGCACCATACGTGTGCGAGACATCGGGGTTACTGCCATTAGTGGCACCAAGATCGTCGTGCAAGGACCTGTGGTGACTTGTGAGGAACTTAATGACCTTGAGGTCGGACGAGTACGACTACATCATCCACGTCCACATGAACATTAAACGCTTTTGGTGTATAAGGGTATGTTACCAAATCCTCTTTTCGTTACAACATTACTCCTAGATAGATCTTGGGCATACACTAGTTAGGATTTTTTTAATTTTCTACCACGAACCTGTTGGGTCCGTAGCATAGAAAACAAAAATTTTCCTACGATAAGAACTACACGCCAAGATCTATCTACTAGGTACAAAGCAACGGGTGGACATACATCCAACGAGAACTTACCCTCGAAGACAACGAGTTTTGTTAACGAGTAGGAACTCGTGGTTGATGTAGTCGTACACTTGCCGATCTCAAGATCGTGAGGAAGTCCGAGCGCCGCAACTCAGCAGCGCATCCGTACTCACACACACGTTCAAGCCACCGGACAACCTCCACCTCCTCGCTCCAATGATCCAAATGGAAGCAAGAACTCCTTCCGCATTTAAATGCCACTGGGAAGATGTATCTCGCTAATCCGAGACCATGGGGAAATAATTCTAGAGGGGGAGAGAGATCCTTCACAAGGAGGTGTGAGGAAGAAGGAGAAAGAGGGTGGCCTTTTATAGGAGGAGGGGGGTGCCCCTCCTTCATGGCCGGCGCATGGGGGGGTGACTCCTCACCTCCTCCATTCATGTGGTGGTAACCCCTCCACATTAAAATGCCTCTTCACATTCCCCTTTAAAGTCCCTACTTTAAATGTATTAAAATTCTCCAAGTTTAATGCTCTCTCATTTAATAAAACTATTTTATTAAATTTATTCAGAATTTTGTTAATTAACAAACATTCACATATAACCCCTTGCAATATTTCAATATCACATGCAGAACCACTTTCTGCAATTTCACCCGAAACAATTTCCGGTTTCTATCGAAACAATTCCTACGCTTTGCAATTCTTTCGTCTGAAACATATCTGCTCCAAAATGGTGTCAGGTAAATCTTAAGTGTGTCACCCTACGATTCGCGAATAATGCAGACATGATTGAGACCCCTCTCAGATCAATAATCAGAAGCGGGACCTGGAGATCCATACTGACTCCTACACATTCAACGATGACTTCTGTGATCATGAGAACCTTTAATGCTAGTAACTAAATCCCTTTGTCTCGCGATATATTACATGTCCGAGATTCGATCATCGGTATCTCCATACCTAGTTTGATCTCGTTACCGACATGTACTCTTTTCTCGTTCCCGTGATATAACATTCTAGTGATCACATCACTTGCTTGCAAGCTATCTCAATGTGATATCACCGAGAGGGCCTAGAGTATATCTATCCATCATCGGGATTGACAAATTCCACTCTTGATCCATGAGCCTCAACATAACACCTTCGTAGCACTAAACCCATCTTTATAGTCACCTACATTGGTGTGACATTTGATGTTATCAAGATACTCTTCCGGTGTTAGCAATTAACATGATCTCATGGTCTAAGGATAAAGATTACTTCGTATGATGTTATAGCAATATAAACATAATGACTTTGATCGTAATGCTATACTTCGGATGAATGTTCATCACATCATTCCACCAATGTTGTGACCTTGTTATTAACAACATCCAATGTCCATGATCAGGAAACCTTGATCATCTTGTTAATCAACAAGCTAGTCTATTAGAGAGGCATAACTAGGAACCCTTTTTGTTTATTAAACACACATGTATTGACATTTCTGATCAATACAATTATAGCATGCAAAATAAACATTTATCATAAACATGGAATAAGATAATAACCACTCTATTATTGCCTCTCGGGCATATTCCCTTCAGTCTCCCAGTTACACTAGAGTCAATAATCTAGTTTGAAAAACTTTGCGTATTGAACACCTATGGCTTTCTGGTGTTGCATATATGCGATTGCTAGTGGTTAACTGATACGTCCAAAACGTATCTACTTTCCCGAACACTTTTGCTGTTGTTTCTCCTCTATACTTGTGTGATTTGGATGCAACTAATGCGAACTAACGCTGTTTTCAGCAGAATTGCCTTGATGTCTACTTTTTGTTCAGAAAATCAACTATCAAGAAAAATCCTGGAAAATATGCCAAAAATCCTATTTCACCCGAAGACTCCAGGAGCCAGAATACGAGACGGAGAAGAGCCCTAGGGTGGCCACACCACCTGGTGGTGCGGGCCAGGCCAGGCCGCGCCAGGGGGTGGTGTGGGCCCCCCCAGGCACCCCCTCGGCCTCTCTCTTCGCCTATAAGGAGCCTTCTGACCTAAAAACTTCGGGGGGTTCGACGTTTTTCCAGAAGAAGTTCCGCTCCGCCACCACCACCAGATTCCACAAAACAGCACCAGAAACTCCGTTCCGCACTGCCGGACGGGAATTGAGGAGATCATCGCCATCATCATCACCATCGCTTCTCCATCGACCATCCATGTTTCCCCCATCTATGAGTGAGTAATCCCCCGCTATAGGCTATGGGGATGGTAGGGATTGGATGAGATCGTTCATGTAATGGCATCAGATTGTTAGGGCATAGTGCCTAGTATCTCTATTAGTGCTTTATGACTTTGTTGCAACTTTGTTGTGCTTAATGCTTGTCACTAGGGCCCGAGTGCCATGATTTCAGATCTGAACTTATTATTGATTCATCATGATAGTATTGTTTTGGGTCTTATCTACAAGTTGTATACACACGTCGTTGTCCGGAACCTATGGTCCCGAAGTGACAGAAATCGGGGTAGCTGGAAGGGAAAGGCTTTGATGTGAGGATCACATGTGTTCATGGAGTGTTAATGCTTTGCTCCGGTGCTCTATTAAAAGGAGCACCTTAATTGCCAAGAGTTCCTAGAGGCCCCACCGCAAACAGTCTGGCAGGACAAAAGATGTTGTGCAAGTTCTCATTACAGCACGTATGACTATATATGGAACACATGCCTAGGATTGTCTAGTACTTGGGTGCTTTATCTTCTTTATCTGCAATTGTCCTATGTTCTGATTGCTATGTGAATTGTCTTGTCCATGCAATGCCCGTCCATCCATCCCTATGCCTACCGCACTCGAATCCCACTGTTTACTGGTTTTGTTACTACTGTCTTTGTTTTTTGCCATCGTTATTTTACTATTCTTACTACAAAACTGTTGCTACTGATAAACTGTTGTGAGCAAGATTGTTTCCAGGTGCAGCTGAATTGACAACTCAGTTGTTAAGGCTGATAAGTATTCTTTGGCTCCCCTTGTGTCGAATCAATAAATTGGGTTTCACTTCCTAAAGTCGCGATACACCCCTATACTTGTGGGTCATCAAGACTATTTTCCGTGCTGCTGTCGGGAGCATAGCTTTATTTATCAAGTTCACTTGGATTCTCTATTGTTCGCTGCTTTCCATCCATCATGGGTAAGTCTTGTGATGGCAAGGTTCCTATTTTACCATCCACTGCAAGAAGAGGTACAGTTCTGAACACCTCTACCGCTCTCGATTCACCGTTTGTTCTGAGTAAGTTCCTTACACCACCACATACACATGCTACACACACTACTACTACTGCTGAATCTGAAACTTCTGATGCTTATGATGTTGTTTCTACTATGCTTGATAAGAGTGGTTCATTAGGTCCTTTCCTAGATGCTACGATTGCTAGAACTATAGTTGGAAATACCGAAACTCCTAATGAACACACTGCTACACCTGTTAGCTCACCTGAGTCTAGTGAGAGTTATGATGCTGAAGAAGATTATGTTGAGATGACTGATGAGTTTATTGAAGAATGTAGGAACACCCATGATAGGAGCGCTGCTAAGAATCTCCTTGAGAGGCGTACTATTAGACCCAAATTATCTCCTGCTGCTAAGTTTGCTGCTTCTCCTATAAACATTATAGATGAAGATTATGATTTCTCTCTTGATCTATCCTACATAGTTATTATCGAGAAAGAACCTTTTGGTGGGACTAAGAATGAAAGTGCGGTAGCACATATGAATGAACTTTCTACCATGAGTGGCTTGTTTTCTGATGATATTAAAATGCGTACTTACTTTGTTGCTAAGATTTTCCCTTTTTCACTGAAAGGAGAAGCTAAAACTTGGTTTGGTAAATTACCTCCTGGATCTATTGATAGCCTTGAGTGCTTGTTTAATACTTTCCTGCAGAAATATTTTCCTCCTAGTGCTAGACATGCTGTTTTGCAGGAACTTTTTGATTTTAAACAGGGAGAAAAAGAGGTATTGCCCGAATCTTGGGCAAGGTTTTGTGCTTTGATTCATGCATAGGCTGGAAGTCCATTACCTAAGAATGAACTACTTGATATATTTTATAATGGACTAACCAAAGAATCTAGGACATACCTAGATAGTTGTGCTGATTGTGTTTTCAGGAATAGGACTCCTAAGGAAGCTGAGGAATTAATGGCTAAAATAAGCAAGAATTATAAAGATTGGACTCCTCCTAAACAAGCTATACCTGAAGTAATTGTACCTGAACCATCTATTCCGGTGCCTATTCCAACATCAAAGAAGAGGGGAGTTATTGAATTAAATGATGAAGTGATGAAGGAAGCTAAGAAATGTCTTAAGGAGAAGGGAATTAAAGCTACAGATGTCAAGAATTTACCTCCTACAGAAGAATTATGTAAGACTATTCCCTATTCACCCACTATTGAGGTGCACTCTCTCCAACACTTTGATGAAGGTGATATCCCTTACTTGAAACCTCCTGATCAATGCTTAGAAGAATTTGATATCTTTATTGTTAAGCAAGATAACTTTAATAAAAGGGTGCAAAATCATCTAATGGAAAACACTAGAGCTATTGTTGAGTTGAAAGATATTGTGGAAAGAACCTCTAATGATGTTAAAATGATTGTTAAACACTTTCAAATGGTTCAAACTCAAATAGATCAACTTGTTAAAGTGCAAAACGACTTGCTAGTTAATGCTGCTAAAGAAAAACATGCTTATGAAATTAGAACTAGAAGTGGAGCTGCTACCTAGGATCCTCTATATCCTGAGGGGCATCCCAAAAGAATTGAGCAGGATTCTCAACAAGCTGAAAATAGTGGTTCTACTCGTAAGAAAAGGAAAAATAAACATAAAACTGTTGTAGAACCCTCTGAACCTGCTATAGATCCTAATAGTATATCTATCTCTGATGCTGAAACCAAAAGTGGTAATGAAGAAAATGAAGTTCCTAATGAAGAAAAAGTTGAAGAAGAACCTGAAAACCACACTAAGACTACTAAATACACCAAAGAAGATTTTATTGCTAAGAAACATGGTAGTGAAAGAGAACCTTGGGTACAAAAACCTATGCCTTTCCCTGATAAGAATCACAAGTCAAAGGAAGATGAACACTATAATAAGTTTTGTGAGTGGATGAAACCTTTATTCTTGCAAATTCCTTTGACTGATGCTATTAAATTGCCTCCTTATTCAAAGTATATGAAGGACATTGTCTCGAATAAAAGGAAGATCCCTAATGAAGAAATCTCTACTTTGCTTGCTAATTATTCCTTCAATGGTAAGGTTCCTAAGAAACTTGGAGACCCAGGGATTCCAACTATCCCTTGCTCTATTAAGAACAATTATGTTAGAACTGCTTTGTGTGATTTGGGAGCTGGAGTTAGTGTAATGCCTTTTTCTCTCCATAAGAGGCTTCAGCTTGAAAAGTTGATACCAACTGATATATCTTTGCAAATGGCTGATAAGTCTACCACTATTCCTGTGGGTATATGTGAGGATGTACCTGTCCAGGTGGCTCATAATTGCTTGATATTAACTGATTTTGTTGTGCTTGAAATGCCTGAAGATGATAATATGTCTATTATTCTTGGGAGACCTTTTCTTAATACTGCAGGAGCTGTTATTAATTGTAATCAAGGAAAGGTGACCTTCAATGTTAATGACAAGGAACATACTGTCTATTTCCCCAAGAAGATTGAAAAGACTTATGGTTTAAATTCAATTGAACATGCTGAAGGCATTCAAGTTGGAGAAATATATTGTACCATACCAAAAGAAAAATTTGAAACTATTATGATTGGGACCATTGCTATAAAAGTTGAGGTAACATAATCATTAGTGGAATACAAAGTTTTGTCTCATATGAAATTGTTTTGGTAGCAAGACTTGATCAACCTTGCTAACAAAAGGATTCCATTGAACAAAACAATGTTTTCATTATGATTATCCCCGTTTATTTCTATCCTTTGCATTTTTGTTTTTGCTTTCGTTTAGTTTTCTTTGTGTTGTTAGTTGCTTGCATGCTAGAACTTCTGTAGTTCTAGCCTTGTTTTTGTCCTTGCATCATGTTTCCAACAAGGAAAAAAAACTTTTTGTCAGAAAAATCATTCTTCTATTTCTGAAAAATGCCCAAAAATAAAGTGTCTCGAAAAATTCTAGAAAATTCATATTAAATTTTTACGTGAAAAAGGGGCAGAGGAGTACCTGGTAGGTACCAGGGGGGCCCACCAGGCAGGCACACCACATGGTGGCGTGGCCAGACCTGGGTGGTGCCATGCCCTGGTGTGGGCCACCCCTGGCCCCCCACTACCTCTCTCTCCCGCCACTTTCTTCTCTCTCCCGAGTAAGCTCCAGCTCATAGCTCGAAATCGTGTTCTCTCTGTGCTTGCCCTCGATTTCTTCGATCTCTTTGCTCAGCCCATCTTTCTTGCTGAAATTTGGAGCAATTGTTCCTTGGTATGTGACTCCTCCCCTTGTCCAAGTAGATTTGTGTTTAGTGGATTGTATGTTGAGTATTTTGCTGCTGTAGGTGACTGGTTATGAGAGCTTGTAAGCTTGTTTGATGCTTAGAGATATAAGTTTGATGCATGTTTAGGCCTCTTGCTAGTCCATGTGAGTAGAATCCTTCATTATATTTACTTTGCAATCACTTGTTTAATAGGTGTTTAAATTTCAGAATAAAAGATGAGTGAGCACCACCTAAACCAACATGAGCTTTGGGTGCCTGATGTCATGAAGGTCCACCGGGAGGAGGAAGTTTTTCCCTCCATTTATCCATGTTCTGAGTTCATGAGAGCTGCAGGAATTCTACAAGATTTCCACACTTTGGTTTCTAATGCGGGGTTAGAGCACTTTTTGGAAGATGAACCTTGTCAATTTGTGAAGCTAACCATGTCTGTGGTGCAGGATTTCAAATTTAGTCACTCTTTGCCTAACCCCATGGTCCATTACAAAATTTACAATATAGCTGTCAACCTTTCTCTTGATGATTTTTGTGCAGCTATTAAGGTACCTCGATGGGGATCATGTAAGAAGATTAAAGAGAGACCGGAACCACTCATGGATTTATACGCAGAAATTTGTCAAGGGAGTAGCTTCTCGAAGGAGAATGGAAAAATCCGTAACATTCATCTTCCCTCCATTCGCTACTTTGCCTACTTTATTGCCAAGTGTGTTCTTGCTAGGAAAACTGCCAATAAGTTATCTTCGTTTGATTTAGCATTTATATGTGTTGCTCTTAGACGAGATAGGTCCTACAACTTGGGCGCTTTGATAGCTTTCCGTCTTGCTGCAAACTGTGAGAAGGGTGGAATTTGTGGAGGCCTTATTGCTTCTCGTTTGCTAGCATTGCATGGTTTAGTGCCTCATCCTCTAGACTTACAGTTTCCCATAGAGAGGCTTGATTTTAATTCCATGGTACAACATAAATTTATTTCCTCGTGGGCTAGCTTGAGTGAGTTGTCTTATGAAATAACCTTTCTCAAAGCTGGCTAGAGAAAGAGCAAGTCCGAGCGTGTTGTTCTTTTGCCTGCTCCTGTTTTGTTTAACCTTGATAACAGGGAAGGATGGTCCCTCACTGAGGAGGAGCTTGACACGTACTTGGGAGAGCTCTCCCAACAGGAGTAGGACACTAGAAGGGAGGTCACGGATGATTCGGTCCAGCCCTCGAATGAGGGAGAATCTTCATATCAGCAGTCCGCTTATGATTGGGGAGCTTCTTCTTCCTCTCATGGGCCCGGTTACGACCATTCTTACCAAGATCCGCCCGCTTGGAACCCCTATTCTTACATGGATTGATACCCACTTAGGCCAAAAGCCTAATCTTGGGGGGAGGTACGCCGACACCGCACTCATCTCCATATCATGTTGTGTCGGTTCTTTGTATATTCATGTTTTCATTCTTTTTCTTAGTTTTCGTTCTTCCTTGCTTTTGCTTTCTAAAAACACAAAAAGACCAAAAATATTTTTGTTGTTTCTCTTTGGTTTGCTTCTTCTTTTTGCCTTGGTTTGTTTTTCCCTTTTTGCTTTGTTTGAACTATTTGAAAAACCCAAAAATATTTTGCTTTGCTTGTTTTTCTCTTTTGGTTCTTGTTTAAAAATCGAAAACACCAAAAATATTTGTCATTCTTCTTTGGTTTTTGCGAGTTGGCTACAGGGTTCGGTAGTTCTTAGTGGATTATTGGTTTCATATTATTATTCAAGCCACACAAGTGAAGAGCAATAATGAGGATCAATGACAACTTGAGGCGTGGTAAGAGGCTGGTAACGAACTCTATTTGTCTTCATTTTTGTACATATACTCATCATTGTGAGCTTGCTTAGTCCGTTCATGTAGAGTGTATGTTTTCTTTGGATGCTTAGTAGTTCTTGCTTTCTTGTGATTAGCTCCAGCTCGCTAATAGTTTGTAGCATGTCTCATGAATGTTTGTTTGCATTACTCTATTCATAAATTGGTATGACATTGTGGTATCCTCCTCTGAATGTTTCATTTGATCGACTTGGCACATGCTCACGCATGCACATGACTGTAATAATCAGTTAAGCCTTGACGAATTATTTTGCCTCGAGGATCTTGAATCATTTTCATACCATGAGTAGTCTTGTTTTGTTGCAAGCATGATAATGACAGCTATTGCTCTCTCGTTTGTTGCTCCCTTACTATTGCTAGCCTTCATTTCCACTGAGTGTTTTACTCATGTTTCCAACTCCCTAAACCAAATATTTCCAAAGTTTCCACCATACCTACCCATTAGCATCATTTGCTACTTCCGTGCATATTCAATATGCCTTGTTTTCTTGCCAATAAAATGTTTGCTTGTTATGAGAAAGTTAGTTAGTAAAGCTCTCACGAACTTGATGGCACACTTTATTTTCTGCACTTAATAAACCTGAACCATTGCGTCCTTCTTTGTTGTGCATATGCTTGTGCTTTATGAGTTGAAGTTAGCAGAACCATGTATCATGGGGACCGCTTTCAGCGCTTCATAGGTACTTTGTACTTAGTTGATATCATGTTCTTTTGCTTATGGATCCCGATGGTGTGAAATAAAAGTGGAACTTGTAAGATCATGGAGTTTGTATGTATGTTAGAGAAACGCCTAGGCCGCTAGCCTAAGCCATGCCTAATCATGGCGGAAACTTGCAGCATAACCATAATGAGCATTCTATGAAGCATCCTCAATAAAAATCTATGCACATAGTAAATAAAAAGATCGCTGAGATGCTCATTGTCTGCTTGCCTTGTATTTTGATTATGGGATAGCTCCCGTGTCATGTGCAAGGGGTACCCCGTTGGCGGTTCTCTATGATACGTATATACTTACAATGACAAGAGCTTACTTGTGACTGAAGTTGAGTAGCATGAGGATCGGTCTTCGTAAGTAAGGGGCATGAGACTTCAATTTATAACTTGTCAAGCATATCCTCTTAGTTGTGTCACTTTCACCTTAACCACATTAAAGATGCTTATGATATGGGCAATGAGAGCTCAAAGCTAACGAGTACCATACTTTCAGCATTTGGAAGCCTTTCAAAATTATTCAAAACCTTTTTTCTTATACTTGTTGAGTCTCCACATATTCTTTGAGCACCTTCTTGAGAGCATTACTTGTCATTTTTTGTGTTTGTTCCATTACTTGATTATTTGTGTTATGACTTTGATGCTTGTATCTTTGATATCTTTACTTCTAGCCATCAATTGAACTTCAGAGGTGCCTTGACATTCATAATCAAAGGCAAGCGAGATACCAATCTATCATACCTTTCTATGAGCATTGTAATGTTGCTTATGTTTGTGCTTCGTGCTACTTATTATTCTTGAGTTGGAATCTCTTCATAGCTTACAATGACTATTAAGTAGACTCAGTTGCATACTCTTTATTATGAATTGTCTAAGTAGTTGATCACATTGCTGAGATTATTTACATCATATGAAGCAAATGTGTTCGTGAAAGTTCTTTTATCGCACTCAGTTTTCAACTGAATTGCTTGAGGACAAGCAATAAGCTAAGCTTGGGGGGAGTTGATACGTCCAAAACGTATCTACTTTCCCGAACACTTTTGCTGTTGTTTCTCCTCTATACTTGTGTGATTTGGATGCAACTAATGAGAACTAACGTTGTTTTCAGCAGAATTGCCTTGGTGTCTATTTTTTGTGCAGAAAATCAACTATCAGGAAAAATCCCAGAAAATATGCCAAAAATCCTATTTCACCCGAAGACTCCAGGAGCCAGAATACAAGACGGAGAAGAGCCCTAGGGTGGCCACACCACCTGGTGGCACGGGCCAGGCCAGGCCGCGCCAGGGGGTGGTGTGGGCCCCCCAGGCACCCCCTCGGCCTCTCTCTTCGCCTATAAGGAGCCTTCTGACCTAAAAACTTCGAGGGGTTCGACGTTTTTCCAGAAGGAGTTCCGCTCCGCCGCCACCAAATTCCACGAAACAGCACTAGAAACTCCGTTACGGCACTCACGACAGGAATTGGAGGAGATCATCGCCATCATCATCACCATTGCTTCTCCATCGACCATCCATGTTTCCTCCATCTATGAGTGAGTAATCCCCCGCTGTAGGCTATGGGGATGGTAGGGACTGGATGAGATCGTTCATGTAATGGCATCAGATTGTTAGGGCATAGTGCCTAGTATCTCTATTAGTGCTTTATGACTTTGTTGCAACTTTGTTGTGCTTAATGCTTGTCACTAGGGCCCGAGTGCCATGATTTCAGATCTGAACTTATTATTGATTCATCATGATAGTATTGTTTTGGGTCTTATCTACAAGTTGTATACACACGTCGTTGTCCGGAACCTATGGTCCCGGCGATGTAAATCGGGTAGCCGGAAGGAAAGGCTTTGATGTGAGGATCACATGTGTTCACGGAGTGTTAATGCTTTGCTCGTGCTCTATTAAAAGGAGCACCTTAATTGCCGAGAGTTCCTAGAGGCCCCGCTGCAAACGGGCTGGCAGGACAAAAGATGTTGTGCAAGTTCTCATTGCGAGCACGTATGACTATATATGGAACACATGCCTAGGATTGTCTAGTACTTGGGTGCTTTATCTTCTTTATGTGAAATTGCCCTATGTTCTGATTGCTATGTGAATTGTCTTGTCCATGCAACGCCCGTCCATCCATCCCTATACCTACCGCACTCGAATCCCACTGTTTACTGCTTTTGTTACTACTGTCTTTGTTTTGATGCTACTGTTACTTTACTATTCTTACTACAAAACTGTTGCTACTGGTAAACTGCTGTGAGCAAGATTGTTTCCAGGTGCAGCTAAATTGAAAACTCAGTTGTTAAGGCTGATAAGTATTCTTTGGCTCCCCTTGTGTCGAATCAATAAATTGGGTTTCACTTCCCTCGAAAATACTGCGATACACCCCCTATACTTGTGGGTCATCATTAACATAATCTCCGGATCTAACAGTTTCAGGTCCGTGTGTATTTGCATGTCTTTGCGTCTCTACGCATCACTCATTCTCAAATGAAATGGCATTGTATAAATTTGGTCCTTTGGTGAGACCTTTAGTTCGATCCGGTTAAAATATGTTGATATTATTGTCACACAATATATCTTCATAGTATTAGCCCACTTTGAACCACACCTAGTTTGATAACAAACTACTTAACACAAATTCCCTTCTTTGCTGCTACTATAGCAGTTATATACTTAGCCTTTTGTTGTAGTATCCGTCATAATGTCTCAACTTTGGAACTCATCCAAATCCATCATGGAACATCCTTTCCATTACATTGTGCCACCCATAGTCTAAATTGAGATAAATTTAATTTATATCTTGTGACAAAACTAGTATCAATGTAACACTTTACAATGAACTACCTATAACTATTTGTCACTTATACATGATATATTCTTAGTTCTTCCAAAGCTCATAAGAATATCTTTACTATTGTCCAATGATCTTTACTATATTCTTAGGACATTCTGGATATATACATATCATGGTATAATCGATCAAAATCTTCATGTGATTTTACTCACCAAGTGTTGAAACACTTGAATCTTGATACAATTCTTTCCATGCAGCAAGAACCTTTCTTGTTGTTTCCATATTGAACCCTTTCAATATCTCATATATGTATGTCTATAGATATTGATGCCAAATATTCTGGGTTTGCCCAAGTCTTTCATCGAAATCTTATTTTAATGAAATTCTTAACTTGTGTCAATACAAGATACATCATTTCCAATCAACAATATGTCCTCTACATAATGTATTAGAAATATGTCTCAACGCTCCCACTTAATTTCTTGCAAATGCAAGCATCTTCATCATCTCCGATGAATTTAAACTCTTTTAACAGTTTCATCATGGTGAAGATTCCAACTCCGCTATGCTTACTTCAACTATTGAAGTTTGCATGCCCTTTTAGCACCCTTTGAATTAACAAAACCCTTCGGACCATGTCATATACATTTCCTAGGTAACCGTTATATTAGAAGAACCTTGTTTTGTTTATTCAACTACCATATACCAAATTATATGTAGTGGTTGCTACATTAATCCGTCAAGACTAAATATCGCTATGAAAGATCAAATCTTGTCATAGTCAACTCCTTGAACATTGTCGTAAACTTCTCTCCGACATGTCGACTATTTCATAGATGTTAAACATCCATGTCTTATTTCTTTATAGATCCAAACACGACCGATAGGCTTCACGCCTTTCTGCAGGGTCTTCCAAGTTTAGAAACTTGATTTCTCGTGTATGGATACTATCACAGATTCTATGACTTCCAGTCATTTTATGGAGTCAGGGCCCATCATTGCTTCTTTGCATGTAGTCGTTTCATCATTGTCAAAACAATAACGACTTGCTTATCAAATCTTACTATATGATTCTTACCGACCCATACGGTTCAATAGGAACTCTAATCTCCAAGATCACACCTTTTGTAATCACGGGAGCCATGAGCATTGTGGCCGCCACCGGGACACTTTCCGGCGCTGCGCTACTTAGCACATATAGCTAAGGTTCAACAACCTTATCAAAGTTCTATTGTCCTCCCACTTAACTTTTCGCGAAAAATTCCTTCTCAAGAAACTTGACGTTCCAAGTAACAAAATCTTTTATCCTCGGTGTTATGGAGAAATTCCCAACAAATTCTTTGGGATAACCTACAAAGACGTGCTTATCCGACTTTGGTTGTAAACATTTTACTTATGCATAGCATACCAAATTTTAAGAAAAGACAATTCGGGTTTTATCCCAAATCATAACTTATATGGTGTCATTTCAACGGATCATGATGGTGCTCTTTTTAGTGTAAAAGCGGTAGTCTCTAAAGCTTCAATCCTTAAAACATAATGGCAGTTTTATAAATGACACCTTTGATCTTACCATGTCAAACATGGTTTGATTTCATCTCTCGAATATGCCATACTCCTTTGGTTTATCGGGAAACATAAATCATGGAACAATTCCTCAAATCTTAAGTGTTTTGCTAAACATGTAACTCAAATATCTTCCTTTATGATCGAATCATAAACTCTTTATTTTCTTGTTACAATGATTTTCCACTTCATCTTGAAAGTCTTTGAACAATTTTCAAATGTTTCATACTTCTTCCTTATTAAGTAAATATACAGATATATTCACTCAAATTTTCAGAGAAAGCATATGAAGCAAAAAGATCCATCGCATATGGCTACACATAATGGACTGTGCACATCAGCATGTATAATTTCCAATAAGCTAGTAATCCGTTCCTCTCTGGCCTATGGACGGAGTTTCAATTATCTCGAGAAAAGTCTCACATGCGTCAATTGATCAAAATCAAAGACTCCTAAATTCCACAAACATGGAGTTTCTTCATGTTTTCTTTCCAATATAATTTAAATAGCGATGTCACTTCATAAGTGATCTTTCAATCATTTGTCTTGCGACATTTTAGCAATAGTGTTTATGGATGTGATTTCTCCCACTAGACTTGTAAAAGTTCATCCATCCTTTATGGAATACGGTAATTATTTGAACAACCATTGTTCTCGTAATACCGGAACAAAATAACAATTATTAAAACAAATCTTGAAGGCTAGGTTTGACGACAACGAAAAACACAATAACACTTTATTTGTTTTCGATGAACATCATCACTTATTCTCTTGCTAGTTACTTAGGCCATTGCAGTTCATGAATTGCGTTGTCCTGTATGACACTTCATACCAACCAATTCGGTATCCAATACTGGTATCCAATACCTAAGAACCACATTGTTTAACAAGCAAAGAATACAGCCATAACATGTATATCTTCTATATACCTAAGCTGGACATTTCCAACGTTTTCTTTTCTGCCAAATATTTTATAGATTCTCTTTCAGCAATTCCTTTTCATTTTAAAAGAATCTATCAACATCAATAGTGGTGTCATTCACATGACACATAATACAAAGCGTATATAGTCAAATACTAATACCTTTAGTCTTGCACTTTGAAGTGGATCACCATCATCAAATGTTTGGTGTTCTTTCAAAAATCCATTCTTTAGTAATCTATTAGTATAGTAAATATTTTACTTACATCTTCTATTCATCCTTATCATGAAAACTTTTATGATCAAGCTACTATAGCCTGTAAGGAAGAATCGCGAGTATAATGTTAGTTCCCAAAACCTTTTGGGAGATTCGGATGCCTAGCATCTCCATCCTTCACAAATTCTCATACATTATGAGAACATGTATTTTGCTAAATTATACTCTATCATAATGCAACCAAAAACATTGTTTCAGATATCACAATATATTTCACACATGATGGTTTATGAAACAATTCTTTCAGCTCCTAGATAACCTCGATATTAAAACAACTTTTGAATATCAAGAATCATGAAGGCAAACATGATACTTTAGATACTAACATTGGAATTCTTACTCTTGATTTAATACTACTTATTAAACTTCACGGAGTAAATGGAGTTTGCTGAAAGTTTACAATAGGACTTATAAACTTTAAATTGACATTCAAAAGAATACGATACCAGTTCATAAAGTAAATATCCAGAATTATATAGTTCTATTATCTCAATTAAAACTAAGCATAAGGTAGTGAACATACGCCAATGACTACAACAAATTATGCAAATTCACTTCGATTTAGTTTATGACAAATTGAGTTCGACTAATCCAAATTAGAAATGAACTCCCACTCAAAAACGACATCCCTCGTGCCTTTTTGGTGATTACATGAACCAAATCCACTACACCAAGTCCGATCATCACATGAGTCGGTGTAGCTTCAAAGGCAAGCATCAATATGGGCATCATAACAACTATATGACTCATGCTTAACCTTTCGGTCCGTGTTCCGAGGCCATGTCTGTACATGATAGGCTCGCCAAGTAAGAACCTTAGTACTCGTGTGTGTAAAACTGTCTTACACCCGTTGTATGAAAACGTAGAGTCGAGTACACCCGATCATCACGTGATGTCTCGAAACATGATCCATAGAATGGTGCATACTCAAAGAAGAACACATTTTATCTTGATATCTAAATGAGGGATCATCTTACAATGCTACCAAAAGCGCCAAACTAGCAGTATAAGATGCTAACATCTAATGTGTAAAGTGAGATGATATGGTCCATGCATTTGATCTCTATCATTTGCATCGTGGTATGATCTCTATCATTCTTTTGTGTGTAAGACCAAGGTCTATGGAACTTACACATTGAATGTGTTGTAAGAGTATCTATCATACATCTACTTACAATAATACCATATCAATACACTAGCCCAGCAACGATCTAAACTAGACACCTCTAATTTATCAATTGCAAGTTTTACGTGGCTTAGGGCTTTCGGAGATAGAACCGTTCTCACCTACGAACATGAACCACAACGAGGATAACCAAGTTATTAGCAACTCGTTGTAAATCAGATATTGACTATAGTAGGAGAGACAGACACCCGCCAGCCACTTATGCAAAACAAGTTGGATGTCAGTCGTGGAACCGGTCTCATGTACGATGATATGTAAGGTTGGTCCGGGCCTCTTCATCCCACTATGCCACCAATATCCAAACTACATAGAAGATGCAATAACATGATCATCATCGCCCACATATAAACATATGTGTACTACCCGTGCAAAGCACCTACGCATAGATCAGACTCTGATACCACTGTTGGGTCCGCAGTATAGAAAACAAAAAATTTCATACGATGAGAACTACACGCCAAGATCTATCTACTAGGTACAAAGCAACGGGTGGACATACATCCAACAAGAACTTACCCTCGAAGACAACGAGTTTTGTTAACGAGTAGAAACTCGTGGTTGATATAGTCGTACACTTGCCGATCTCAAGATCGTGAGGAAGTCCGAGCGCCGCAACTCAGCAGCGCATCCATACTCGCACACACGTTCAAGCCACCGGACAACCTCCACCTCCTCGCTCCAGCGATCCAGCGGAAGCAGCAACTCCTTCCGCATTTAAATGCCACTGAACATGTATCTCGCTAATCCGCGACCATGGGGAAATAATTCTAGAGGGGGAGAGAGATCCTTCACAAGGAGCTGTGAGGAAGAAGGAGGAAGAGGGTGACCTTTTATAGGAGGAGGGGGGTGCCCCTCCTTCATGGCCGGCGCATGGTGGGGTGACTCCTCACCTCCCCCATTCATGTGGTGGTAACCCCTCCACATTAAAATGTCTCTTCACATTCCCCTTTAAAGTCCCTACTTTAAATGCATTAAAATTCTCCAAGTTTAATGCTCTCTCATTTAATAAAATTCTTTTATTAAATTTATTCAGAATTTTGTTAATTAACAAACATTCACATATAACCCCTTGCAATATTTCTATCACATGCAGAACCACTTTCTGCAATTTCACCCGAAACAATTTTCGGTTTCTATCGAAACAATTCCTGCGCTTTGCAATTCTTTCGTCTGAAACATATGTGCTCCAAAATGATGTCCTGTAACTCTTAAGTGTGTCACCCTACGGTTCGCGAATAATGCAGACATGATGGAGACCCCTCTCAGATCAATAATCAAAAGCAGGACCTAGAGATCCATACTGACTCCTACACATTCAACGATGACTTCTGTGATCGTGAGAACCTTTAACGCTAGTAACTAAATCCCTTTGTCTCGCGATATATTACATGTCCGAGATTCGATCATCGGTATCTCCATACCTAGTTTGATCTCGTTACCGACATGTACTCTTTTCGTGTTCCCGTGATATAACATTCTAGTGATCACATCACTTGCTTGCAAGCTATCTCAATGTGATATCACCAATAGGGCCCAGAGTATATCTATCCGTCGTCGGGATTGACAAATTCCACTCTTGATCCATGAGCCTCAATATAATACCTTCGTAGTACTGAACCCATCTTTATAGTCACCCTGTTACGATGTGACGTTTGATGTTATCAAGATACTCTTCCGGTGTTAGCAATTAACATGATCTCATGGTCCAAGGATAAAGATTACTTCGTATGATGTTATAGCAATATAAACATAATAACTTTGATCGTAATGCTATACTTCGGATGAATGTTCATCACATCATTCCACCAATGTTGTGACCTTGTTATTAACAACATCCAATGTCCATGATCAGGAAACCTTGATCATCTTGTTAATCAACAAGCTAGTCTATTAGAGAGGCATAACTAGGAACCCTTTTTGTTTATTAAACACACATGTATTGACGTTTTCGATCAATGCAATTATAGCATGCAAAATAAATATTTATCATAAACATGGAATAAGATAATAACCACTCTATTATTGCCTCTTGGGCATATTCCCTTCAGAACCCCTTCACCAAGCCCCACCAATGGCTTAGCCTCCGACAAGGGCGGCGACAATCTTTTTGAGGTTGGGTGTCCCAAGACATATATACTCTTTAGATTTACACACTATCTCCCAATTTACTTTACATTTTAACCGGTTACTTTGTCACATGCCGCACATGGAAGGCTATTCTTATGCTATAAATCTTCATGAGGACATCAATTGGGATGTTGAGCACGGTGATGTAATAGATGACAATGCTAGTAAGCACCGATTTCATAAGCATTGCACGACCGACCATTGTAACATGTTTCCCAAGCCACGGAACAATCTTAGAGGCCACACTGTCCTCCAAGGGTATAAAATGAAATATGTTTAGCCTTGTGATCGAGAGTGGGATGCCAAGGTACTTCATGGGAAATTTGTGGGGGGGAGCCAAGAAAGCTCGTAAAATATGGTCTAGAGCAATACTGCCACATCTTATGAGAGCAACTTGGCTTTTTGAGCAATTTGTGACAAGACCGGTGGCATCATCAAATTGTTGTAAGGTGGTAGCTAGGAATTCAATGCCATCTTTTTTGGATGCCACAAGGATATCGGTGTCATCAGCATGTAGAGAGGTGCGTACCGTGGGTGCCCTCCCACATAGCTTTTGGAGTTTTCCTTGTTCGATGGCCTTGAGAAGAATGTGATGGAGAGGGTCAATGACACGCACAAAAAGAAGACGATAGGGGTTCCCCTTGACGCGGTCTCTACCATTCTTGATTTGGTATCCGATGACGCCAGTGTGTAGCACCTTTGAGGATGAGGTGGAAAGAGACGCTGAGATCCAATCTTGAAATTTACTTGGAAAGCCGAAATATTGGAGCATATTCATCAAGTAGTCTCTTCTAACCGGATCAAAACGTTTTCTTAATTTCAAGTTTGATAAGAAGCATTGACATCTTTGACTTGTGAAAATTATCATGGATCTTTTCTTACGTAGGCACTTTGGGCATCGGATACAAGCTAGTTCACGTGGGGTGGAAATTGGTTAGTCCGTCTTGAAATGGTCAAATGGCGCGAGCATGTCACTAGCTTGTACCTGCCGTTGACACAACGTGCGTCCACTTCTGCGCTTAGTAATCTTATCCACACAATGATGTACTATCGTATCTATGGTGCTCGCTGAAAGTATGATGATTAAAAAGATTAAAACTAGGAGACGAGATTTGAAGTCGCTCAAAATGTCAGAACTGGTGCGGATAGGAGTCATGGGCGATCTAAGAAGTGACGACGGAAGAACAGTTTCAGAAAAGAAAAAAGGTACACTGAGGAGTGAGCACGCACAGAAAGGTACGACCCACTTCCGCTGCGTGTTACAGAAGATGGGTGTCCAGCCCAGTATATTTTTCTGTGAGAAGGACCGGCCCAGTACTATCGCAAGTGGGCCTAAATCTTGAGGACTGTCTCCATTTGTGTACGTGTACGTTTTGTAATGCCGTACACAGCACTTTTTTTTAAGGGCGTACACAGCACTTTGGCCTGGCCGCTGACCAGTAGAGAGAGTAGCGATGGTGACGAAGCCGCGGATCCTCTGGCTCGCCGTCGCAGCCGTCGCCGTCGCGGCCGTCCTGCTGACCGGTAAAGACCTGCACACGCTCTCTCGGCCTGTGCGCCGTGTAAAGATCTGTTTTGTTTTCCCTCGACGCGTATCGCTCAATTGGTTTGCTCGATCTGGTTTCAGCTTCGGCCAAGAAGTCCGCCGACGTTACGCGGCTCCAGATCGGCGTCAAGGTCCGTGCTCTATAGGGCTGTTACCGACCGCATTCCGTGCTCTCTGGTCCGTTTTACTTTGTGCCCCCTTTCTGGATTCTGGCGGATCTGAGATTCTCCGGCTCCTTGGTTTGGCTGAAAACTGTTGTCTCTCGTAGCGAGTGTGCAGTGGGTTCCATCGTACGAGGTTGCGCGTGAGGTGGGTGATTTGATAGCAAGGGTGCCGAGTTCAGGAAGAGGTTGGGTTGGCTGATGCTAGGGTGGGGTGGTTTCGCAGATCTGCGAGTGCAAAATAGTAGATTGTTTCCTCCAGACGTAAGGGGAGATATTAATTGACTGTAGTTCATTTCACTTGAGAATTTACGAAGAATGAAAATTGGAACTGTGATCATGGTATTGTTCGTTGCTGATTGGTAATTTCACTTGTGTACGCTTAAGGAATCTTGTTTAGCCAATTAGTGCCTGCTTTTAGATTGATCTATTCTACATAAAACTACATAAAAACCATGAGGAATACCTCTCAGAAGTAACATTGGGTCCTCTAAGAAATAGTGTTTGAATGCTGTTGATATCCCTTCGTTGGTGACTAGGCATATCACGAAAGGATTGAAATGAAATGTTGAGCAGATAAGTAGATAGACTCTAACTGTGATATTGTTGCTACAAGTTTAACAAACCTAAAACTCCGAATTCAGTGCTAAGAATCTTACATCCCATATTGAATCACAAATTGGGGTCCTCCCTACATTTTGCAATAGATGGAGTAATACTTTTGAATAACATTTCCAGATGCGTGCAAGATTTAGCTGTAGTTACCTGCTTTGAGCACCCTGCACCCATAGTGTTGAGGGTAGCGATTTTGTGTATCCACATGTCTAGCTTTCGGCCACCCGTTAATTCTTAAGCTGTGATTCCGCAATGTTTGATTTATAAATCTCTCTAGAACAATCAAACGCATGTTATGTTTTCCATATTGTTACATTTCAAATGATAGTATCTGTGTGACTTTATGTAACACATGTTTTCTTTGGCTCTTCCTCCTTTCAGTACAAGCCAGAGTCGTGTACCATACAGGCTCACAAAGGCGACAAAATCAAAGTGCATTATCGTGTAAGTATTTCACTAATCCTTGTATTTACAGTAAGCAATCCTAGTTTATTCAATTTTTGAAGTACTTAAATCTGTTCAAAAGAAAGAATGACTGTAGCTAGTTATGCGAAGCCTACAGTTCCAGGTCTTGGAAGCAATTCCCATCGAGTTTCCCTTACTGTAACCTTCACCTTTTCATAATGAAGATATTATGAAGGACATTGTCCTTATGTACCTACATTATTCATGTTCTGTGACAGCTTTACCATGAATCTGTTGTGATAGCTATTTAATACGATGTCCCTTAACATGATTCAATTGAGATGACATCCAGAGAAAGTGAGAAACAGCTTGGCAGAATGACCCTAGTAATTTATGACCTTTATCATGTTGTTTAATAAGATTTGTTTGTTATGTTTGGCTCAAAAACTCTTGGGTACTTTTCCTGTATCGGTCACGTTCCCATAATTGTCATTCAGCTGAAAGCTTGATTATGCTGCAGGGGTCACTCACTGATGGATCGGTATTTGATTCTAGCTATGACAGAGGTGACCCCTTCGAATTTACTCTCGGGGGTGGCCAGGTGATAAAAGGTCATTCTCTTTCCCTGGAACAGCATACGGTTATTATCTCATCTGCGGTCCATACCGATACCATACTGGCTCGAACGAATAACGATGATATGTTATAAAAAAATGTGGAGATATGTCTTAAACTGTCCGTATCAGAAACCTTCGCGAAAGCCGCCAACCTAAGTTATTGTTTCTGTCTGTAGGTTGGGACCAAGGGTTGCTTGGTATGTGTGTCGGCGAAAAGCGGAAGCTAAGAATACCTTCAAAGATGGGTTATGGGGAGCGAGGCTCCCCACCAAAGATTCCAGGTATGGCTTGTTGTTTGTATGTTTGCTTGATATGGTCCTCGCGGTGAAATCATATCGGTGTACTGTGTAGATTGTCAACTTTTGTATTGCCAATTTGGCGTGTTCCTTATCTGCACCGTTCTATACGGAAGACGGCATGTGAAGTGGCGTGTACCCTCTGATTTGACCTGCAACGATGACTAGCATTTTCGTACTCTGTAGGTGGCGCAACTCTGGTTTTTGACACGGAGCTCATCGCTGTCAATGGGAAGACGTCCGGCGGCGACACCGCGGAGAGCAACAGCGAGCTTTGATACACTAGGATGGCTAAAAATGTTGCTGCTTCCTATTTATTTTTCACCATATCTGAAGTGTTGTCGAACCAATTAGACTTTTCACCAAGTGATTCCAGCGACTGACTCACTGTTCATGTACACTTGTTACAGAACATATTTTTCTTTCTTGATGGAAAAAAAATCCTCAGATTTACTGATGCTGGATTTGGTTTCGAGCTGTGCTGCTGTTAATTTGGTATTATTGCCAATTAAGCGTGTCCCTTATCTATCTGCATCTTTCGATAGGGAAGACGGCATTTGATGTGGCGTGTACTCTCTGATTGACCTGCAACGCTTACAAGTAGCATTCTCGTGCTCCATGCTCCATAGGTGGCGCAACTCTGGTTTTTGACACGGAGCTCATCGCCGTCAATGGGAAGAAATCCGGTGGCAGCGAGCAATGATACCTAGAACTAGTTTGGCCTGCGTTCTGCGAGTTCATCAGCTGAAAATGCTGACGTTTTCTATATATATCCGGCATGTTTAAAGTGTTGCGGGAATCAGTTGGGCTTCAGCAAGTGACCCATTGACTGACCTACGGAGTTCTATTCATGTACACTTGTTACAGAACATCTTTAAAAAAAACTACTCCCTCCGTCCCAAAATAAGTGACTTGAGTTTGTCTAGATTCGCATGTACCTATATACTAAAACATGTTTAGATACATCCGAATCTAGACAAACCCACGTCACTTATTTTGGGACGGAGGGAGTTTAAGATTTGCCAAATGCTGGATTTGGTCTCCAGCTGTGCTGCTGTCGATGAACACCGTCAATCATGTTCTCTACGATTCGAACATGCAGTGATCTCGGGGTAATGATAGGCGACCACTGGTCTCACATTCCTGCCTGTCAGCCGCAAATCCCGTGGACCTCACCTCGTAGAATCTGTTCACGCCACGGTATCGCACGCGGTGCACCAGTGCTCTCTGGCTATCGACACTAGTAGCTTTTCAGCTTTCAAACCTGCATCAGCCACCTACCGCACACAGCGCGCGGCAGAACCAGCACGGTGCAGCGCGTCTCTGAACCCAGCGATCGATCTGTCATCGACGCACAGGAATGAACAAGCGCATCGTGACGGCGTGCTCTCCGCTGCGCCCGCGGCAGACCAGCGGTTCGGTTCAGTTCACGAGCTACAGCAGCTTCAAGCAGTGGAACCAGGAACAAACAAGCGTATACGGAGCAGGTCGACGCTGTGGATTGGATCGTTTGATTTTTCGTCTCATCAGCCGCTCCCTCTCTGCACGACGCCACGCAGCTTGCTCCGGAGCAAGCGCATCAGTGCGGCGCGGCGACAACGCACGCTTGCCGCCAGGCGGCGTGCAGCCATGGCCAATGACATCTCGCCCAACTACCAGTGTACTATATACAAACCTGACGACGACGTGCGGGTGACCAGGGCGCAGACCGTCCGAGACTCGTGCAGGCTCGCATCTCGCAAAGGCTGATTGATCTGGACGCATACGCCCAACAGTTCGCGTATCTGTTCTGTTGGTTCAGAGGTATCTCGGTGCGCACACTGATGACTGAACCCGTCGGCTGCGTGCGTACTTTCTAGTAGCTTGGGTTTCACACGAGCTCGACCGACGCGGGCGTACAGGCAGGCGGGCGGGCATGGTTGCGAGTCAAAGAGGAAGGAGCGAGCGATGTGACGCGTCGGGCGACCGACGGCACGGGTGCGTGTGCGTTCGTGCGTACTCAGGCTTTCCGAGAGAAAATCGCGGCGAGATCTACAGAGAATCCAGGGAGGACAACCACCGCATGCACGCGCGTCCCGTCGCTTCGGCCGCCGGGACAACGGACCAAACATGCCGTTCCCTTCCTCTCCCGTGCCCGGCGACTGTGCTCTGCACCCTGTAGGCCTGTACCTGTACGTGACGGCATCGGCATCGGGCATCGGTGGCCAGACCAGACATCAACGCGATCCCACGGCGCCGTGTGTGCACGCTCGCTCTCGTTCGCCGTGCGGCCAGGCAGCAACTGTAACGGGAACACGAAGTCTGGATTCGGGACAAGAGATTCCTGCAACGAGAGAAAAAAAACTGGACACTGAAGTGAGGTATACTAGCTGGCCAGAGAATCCTTTGAACAGATTCCGATTCTTGTAGTAGCAGCAGAACTCTCTCTCTCTCTCTCTCTGTCTGGCGAAACATTCGCTCAAGTGCTTTCTGAAGGGACAGTAAAAAGGGGAAGAAAACAAACGGGCTCCGCCGTGTGTTGACCGCCAGGCGTGGACTGTGCCGTACACTTACAGCAGTACCAGTACTGACTACTGCACACCCTGCTCCAGCATGTTCCGCGTACGTACTCGCGCTGACAGCAGTAGTAGTATCGCTGAGCTGCGTTAACTGACGAGCGATCAGAGCGCATACTCCCCCTACCACCTGGCTACACTCCTACTCCCCAGACTGATTGGCGATGCCCCTAGTCCCTAGACGGGCCCTACCTATCATCTACACCACCGTTGCCCCCTGCAGTGCAACAAGTCCCAATGATATCTCTGCCCGATTCCGTGTCACTTGTCCTCTCGATACCTCTCTGCAGCCTAGTCAGCCCGACTCGTACTGCCGATACTCCCATATTTAACCCTACCCACCCACCACACACACACTCTCTCTTTCGTCTGCTGTTACCCAATAATTATACAGGATCAGCAGTGTGGTCACTTTCTAATCTCCCCTGTTACCTCAATCATTGGAGCCATGTTACCGCCGGAGTAGATAATGGTACGGTGGAGATGCATGTCTGTCGTTGATCCGTGGATGAAGCGCCGCACCGGTAAAAAAGCGATCGTGCGTGCAGCTTTCTTTTCTCCACCTCGATCGATCGATCATTCGCTGCCGGTGGACGGATCACAGACTAAGTAAAGCTGCTTTGGTAGAAAGTGGAGACTCTGTTGTTGCTTAATTTGATAACACTGTTGGTTAAGCAAGCCTGTGTGATGAGTTGTTGTAGTACGGCGCGTAAGCTGAGCGTGGACGAGACAGGATCAGATCCGGCAGCGGGCGGGTTCGCCCGGTGTCGGGAGAGAAGTCGACTACTTACGTAAGAATATTTTGAATAAATTCGTTCCCTTGCCTTGCCATCCAACGGTAATGATAATGATATCGGGTTGGAATCGTCGAGCGGCGAGGAGGATTCGAGTTCGAGATGCAATCCAGGCATCCAGCGAACTGGCGATCCGCCATCGATCGATGGCGGTGGTTGGATCTTGACCAGGCGCCGCGCTAACCCCGCTTATGTTTTTCTGGTGTCCAGCAGGAGGATAATCACACATGGCGATGTCAGAGAGAGATTATAAACAAATCGATCGATCGATCGAGCTAAACTACTAACCCGCGCGCCACTTGTCACTCGCCGATTTGCTGTGTTGTTATGCGACCCTGCTGATAAGATCGGAACCCGAGGCAATCATTGACAAGTGGAGTTCAGAGATCATTCCGTCTAATAATTTCCAGGTTTTCACTGCAGGTTCCGTACGTGTACAATGCATCTGTTTTCAACCATGGACTACTACTATACGTGCAGTCTACTGTTTTCCGCGTGCCGAGTTCAGAGCATCATCTTGGGTAGCCTGACATGAATCAGGTGAAACCCTGACTGTTTTGTGTTATTAAGTTACTTATGTGATGATCACGACACGACAACTTCATATGTGTCTTTGTTTCGTGTTAATTAGCCTGCACTGCAGCTAGCTAGTGCTGACGATGTTGGCAGCACACACAAGACAAACAGTACTGGTTTCCGCAATGATCGAGCTGCATGCACGGATCATGGATGCACCACAAAACTCACTAAGCTTTGTTTAAACTGGGAGCGGGGAATGGTTGAGACAGGCTGCATACTATACAATTTTGCACATAATTTACATGATCCAGAGGCTCCAGATCTGGGATTCAAAAAAACGGAGCTGTAAACCCATTGGCAGGCACTATACCCTCTTCTCTTTTGTCAAAGAAAGATGCCGCCGCGAGCGCGAGATGACAGGTGTTCGAGCGACATCTCGCGATACAAAACTCCAGCGCTTTCGGGGTCTCCGGAGCTCTAAAGTATGCATGCCAGGGGGACTGATTGGAAATGTCGTCTGCGTACCTGCTGCCGTGCTGGCGTCCCTTTGCGAATACTAGATCATTAAGTAAGAGTATAATGACGCTCTGACGTCTATCGCTCTCTGGCACACCACCAACAAGTGGAAGCAAGCTCAGCAGGCTTAGTTCGTGTATCATAAAATTAAGCCACTGCTGGAAGGGTGGCTAAAGGACGGTGCAAATTTCATTCAGAACGTGGGATGGCTGCTTGAGAGATTCTGATGAATCATGTTTCCATAAATGAAGAAACAGAGATGACAAAGATGGCTTTGAAACGTCGACACCGCAAAGATCATGAAAGACAAATTCAGATCCAATTTGCCACGACGATCTCGTCCCGGAACGAGAGAGGATCACATCGAACAGTGTATCTTTTTGCCAGAGACAGTGTAGCTCGATTGGTATTTGGGGCGACGTGATTTATGGCGAATCGACATTGCCAGGGATCCGGAGGTTGCGGTGTCAATTCTGCCTGCGACGACGGTGGACTACCACCCATCATTTTTTGGAAAAGACTCTGCGTACGACAATTTTGTTACGATCCTTGTACGACAAGACCGTGGCCCAACTTTGCCATGCATGGTTCAAATTCTGACATGTGGCCCAGCATTGCTCCGATGTGTGGTGTCGTACAAAAACAACCGTACAGCTGTGTCGTATGTATAGCATTGCTCTCATTTTTTTCTTCTCCGGTTAAGTCGATACCTAATATTGAATACCCACATTATACTCTCCAAATGGAATACCCAAGATGGAGAAAAAGAAAACAAATTCGTCGTGCATTCGATGGCGCAGAAGCGCCGTGACCTTTGCTGCTCCGACAAACAGCCCGGAGTTTGGTGGTCTGAAAGCTTTGCAAGAAAGACTACTACGTACTCTGATTGCCCAGTTTAGCGGCGTCGATCGATCACTACTATATATTTGTGCGATAGTAGTACTACCTGGGGCTCTACACGGTACACTCATTGCCCGATTTAGCAGTAACGCATAATTGCACGCTGATTCACCGGTCAGATCAATCAAAGTTAGCAAACTGACGTTACGTCCTACCATCGGCACCCGAACAAACTTCAAAGGACGTTTACTCTAAAAAAAAAAAACTTCAAGGGCGTTTTAAACTTTAAAAGTCGTCCAATTATATGTTTATCTCATTTTAGATGGAAATGCGCCCTGATTGATGATATGCAGGGCAATGTAATTGTCTTTTACAGTTTTGCTTACAAAAAAAAGTCACAATTAGATACAGCAAAAGTGGTCATACCTGCAAATTTTTTTGCAGTTTCCGCACACCAATCGCTATGTATTCCAAATATCCTGTTTTCGAGTCGATTTTTACGGTAAATTGCAAACCGGTCCATGCTCAGCGTCATCGCCGAGCTCGCCGGAATCCAGCAAAATTTTCGCCGAGGGAACTCGATTTCAGAACTGGAGAAAGGGGCGGCGGGCGGGCGGCTGGAGCTGGACTAATCGTTGTGGAGGCACACAGTGCGATCAACCAGTGGAGGGGAGGGAAAGCACGACAACTGTCTGAGCTTCTCAGTGGTGGAGGGGCGCTGGTCACTAGAGCTAGAGCCGTGCGAACTGGAGGAGGGGTCGCGCCGTCGGCCAGAACCAAAGTTGTGCGTAGCCATGCGGAACAGGGAGACGGCGGGCCGTGCGGTGCAGGGAGAGAGCGTGTCGAGCGAGACAAGACAATGCAGGCGGGAGGAGCCAAGCGGCCGCGGTGAGTAGTGTGGGGCCGTGCCCTCGGGGGTGGGGGGGGGGGGGGGGGTTGGGGGGTGCAGGGGGGGGGGGGGTGTGCACAGAAAGTTACGGTAAGAAGATGACTTAGAAAAAGGGGGAAATTCTGTGAAATGTCCTGTTTTACAATTTTACCTTGTTAAGATGGTGTAAACATGAGACTGCCTCCGAAGGCTCATCTGGTCGAGCCAAGGGTGCAGAATATGCCAGACCTACAACAAATAAGCACGCACGCACGCAAAAAAGGAAAAAAGAAAACAAAGCACGCACGCACGCATGCAGGACAGAAAGATTGACGGACGAGAACGACAAACGATCCTGTTAGCTAGGGCCCCACACGAGACACCGTGTTAGTCGCGGTGACGTAGTTATAAATTTTTAATTCGGACAATGGAGACGGAGAAAAGTTGTTGTACACACAGAGAAGAGAAGAGAAGAGGAGACGGCGACAGCGACACATCTGCGATACAATATCAAGCATGTACCACGAAGTATCTTTAGAAGAGACGGAGTACGTACGTGTAGTCGATCGCATGACTACAAGCTGTTCCCTGGAGCGCGCCACTGTGTCCACAATGCTCTTGCCTGCTCACGCAGCACCAGCAACGCTCGTTTTCTCAGGGATGCTGCGAAATCTCCTTTTTCCTTCTCCTTCTCGCCCATTTTCCACGGCTACACTCCATCATTTTTCTCAAAAGCTGGGAGATTTTCACCCGGCAGTAAAGTAAAACCCAGGCAGGGTGTGGTCTGTTGCGTGGGGGCGGGCGGTCCACACTTCCTCGACAGGGGTGAGCGTGCCACAGTGACAGGACGGGGGTGCGCATGGTGGTATGGTTGGTGGAGTCAAATCAATTTGGCTATACTAGCCCGGTTGGAGCTACGGTCCAGGCCAGCTTTTTCATACTGCTGGGTTATAATTTCACGCCCGAAAGGACCGTCTACAGTAGTACTAGTAGCTCCCTAGCGTGTACTGCCTCCCTCGCTATCTCTACCTCTGCCCTGCATGCATGCATGGACGCAGAGCCGAAGAGCCATGCACGCGATTTCTGATCAGTAGCCACCCCAGTCGTCTGAGAGGCTGAGGGAATCTACTGTGCCTTGACCAGCTAAAAGTGCCACTGTTGCCGTCGCTGGCCGCTGGGACCGCCTGGGTTTCTGGTCCCCTCGTAGAGTACATGTTTGTGGTGGCCGTATGTGTACCGCCCAGTACGTACTTCATAATACTACCGCCTATATCTTTTTTTTTACTGCGCCTGTAGTACTCCACGCGCCCGTGTGACTTGTGAGATCAAAGTTGCATGCAGCTAAGCCTTTTTGCTTTCAATGATGTAACTTGACTTCTGCTGCTTCGTAGAGCCAGAGAGAGCAAATAATTCACAAGATACTACTACTGAGTGCTGACCTAGTGACCTGGATCCTTTCGCCTCTCGGTAAATTATTCAGAAGATAGATAGTATCTACTGTATTGTATAAGCAAGTTCAATAGTATATCGGACGGCTAGCTATAAGATATTGCCATGTCATCAATAGCCTACATATAGTGAATAAGTATAAGAACATCCCTAATGTATAACGTGAAGTTTTGCTATAAAATAGGACCCACATAACTTATGAAACATGCCACAACGAAGGTCAATATTTGTCACAAAGTAGGATCCAATATAGATTGTCATATTGTTCCACGCAAAATAGAGGAGAAAGAGAAAATCATTTTTCTATTTTTTATGAACAACCCACAAGATTGAGGTGCACCTTAGTCTTGAAGACATGTTTATTTTCTCCATATTCATAAAGTGACCCTTTAGGGAATGCATAGGCCCAAAGGTGTTTTTTTTGCATTAAAAAAAATGTACTATTTTATTAACATATGGTCCACCTTCCAATTTCACAAAGTGTTTAAGAACACGTGAAAGAGTTGGCTCTTGGATGAGAACTCATTTACTTTCTCTCTTATTCTCTCTCTGCCAGCTCAACACAAGTATACTATTTTAATTTTTATACTCAGCTGACTAACCATTAGAGCAAGTACAAAAGGATGACATCAGCTGACTGACTATAAGAGGTAACATACTATATTTTAGCTACGTTGGAGGAGACGAAGATGGGCTAGTTGTAGTTAAGAGTCAGCTAAAACACGTGCTCCTAGTCATTTGTGGGAGTGTCATGTGGGCCAGATATTAGTAAAATGGTGCATGTTTGTAGTTAGTTACTCCCTTTGTTTTAAAATATAAGATGTTTTAGGTTTGTGAAAAGAGTGTATCTAGACTTCTTTTAGTGTGTAGGTTCGCTCCAACCTATATGAACCAACACACTAAAATTGATCTAGATACGGTCTTTTCACAAAAATCTAAAACATCTTACATTTTGAAACAGGAGGAATATTATACATGTTGGCTATAGTGATAACTATAGATGACATAGGAGTGGATTGTAGCCAACAATGGACTATCTTGTTAAAGTTGCTCTTATTGTACTTGCTCTGATGCAGCTACGATTAATTGCAGCTGGTAATAAGTTTGAGACTACAAAGAGCTACGCCACGCTACGGAGGTGGTACTGGTAGCAGTACTTTCTTTTGAAAAGGCAAAGGTGGCTGCACTATGCGGCAGTCTTGTCCTAAATGCTCTCTACTGCTAACCCCTAATTTCCCTACATCTAGGGGCGCAATTGAACGGACCATTTTTTCTCTTTTAAAATGGTCCGGGTGCCCGGCCTCTCGTGCCTGCCTGCCCTGTTGTGGCAGTGCCAGGTCCCAGTACCACCAACGCTCGACGATCGAATCGATGATGATTTGCACGATTTGTCCTCGTGCCGTTGCGATTAAAACCCAGATTCGGTCGAGGCTCGGCTGATTAATCGGGTTACGTACGTACGTGCTCTGGGATCGGGGAGAGCACAGGAAAGTCCACTGGATTTGTGAAGACGCTAGCATGCAAGAGCTAGCGCAACAGCTGGGTCGCAACGGAATTATTACGGCTCAATTAGGCGATGATGGTTTGCCGGCAGAGGGGAGAGAAACCAGGGCTTTGACCAGCCCCAAGGGCGGAGACCGAAGCCAAGTTTCCAGCAAAGAATAAAGATGGAACCACGAGCTCGATATAAATAATAAATCAAAAAAATAAGCGACGGTGTCGCCGCGGTGCGATGGACGGAGGAAGCACGAACCCCGGAGGTCAGATCGGTTCCCAAAGTTTAAACCGTATATATATACTCCTTAAACTAATCACACAAGGTTAGTAGGGCGTACTAGTACTTATCACGCTAAGCTGGCATCAACCCCGAGAAAACTACCATCCGCAGGAGGAATATCAACGCCATCCCATTTTTATAGTACCGGACGGCTGCTTCCTACTCTCCTGTTGTGGATCGATGTAGCGTCATCGGCTTTGCTTGCGGCTCACCCCGGCGGCCGATCGAGATCGAGCACGCGGTCGCCTCTTCGTTCCATAGCTCACTCGATCGATCCATCTAATTTCCGCTGCTGCTGGCCTTTTTGGGCCCCAATGATTGCCGGCCGGGGAGATGGCAGCCCAAGGAGCCCTGCCCTGCCCTGCCCTGCTTCGATCGAGATCTTTGCTTGCAACCCAAGGAGCAGACTACGAGCGCGCAGTACACGTACACGTACACCGGCAAGCTGCAAGGCCCGATCGACCCTGTTCCATCTGGCAGATGGTCCCGACGGCACAATGCGATCGATCGATCTCGTGTACCGGGTTGGAGTGGGAGAAAATGTGCGAAATCTGGGCAGGCAGACGCTTTCTTTCGAGAGGACGGAATAATCCGCCGGTGTGTTGTGTTGTTCTCTTCTGTTTGTTTGGTGCGGCAAAGCTTCATTTCTGTACATCGGCTTTAGTAGTCTTTTAGAGAAGGCGACTTTGCAGAGAGCCATGCATGCATGCACACACGATGATATGGTCCTGCTCGCCCGGCCCCTGCTAGCTTTACGGTGCAGCGCACCGTGTGTCGTCGTGGGTACGGTACAGGGGAGAATTTCTGTACCTGTCGCCTCGATCGTCCCCCCGCCGATCCTCGCAATTTACAATGGGTGTTTCTTAGCACCGGATCCTATGCAATTTGCTTATGTGGCACTATAGTTAATGAGGAAAAAGACTGAGGTTATATCTTAGAGCAAGGTTAATAATATAGCCCGATGACGGCTATATACATATGCCACGTCATCTATAGCTAACATAAAAGTCATCCATACAATAGACTAGCTATTAGGTTGCCTATTAGATAAACTTTAACTAAGATTTATTTCTTTAAAGCACACATGCTATTGGGCCTAGACTGCATGCAAAGACTTTTTCTCTCGCCTCTGTGCTAGAGCCGGCTATATATGAAGCACTCACTTTCCGCTCTCTCCTCTTTTCTCTCTCTTCGACCTATACTTTTAAATGACATGGCATTATCTATAGCCTGCTGACTAGGCTTATTGTACTTGCTCTTAGCTAAGAAACACCTCTTGCACGCAACCATAGGTAAAAGACATTGCTAGTCCAATCACATGCATGCATGTCTTCTAAATCATTAAACGTAGAGACACCACTAAAAAACAATGCATTGGAGAGGTTGTATCTTAACCATTTATTTCTCCTATGATGACGTGCTAAGATACACTTCATTGTGAAAGGCCTAATCGGCAGGTTAAAAACCCAAAAGTCCACCAGACATCTAGGGAGGAGAGAGAGAGTGAAAAGGCTTGCAATAGTATTCCCTCCGTTTCAGGGGTTAAGGCGTCCTCGTTTTGCGTGTTTTTTCTTTATCCAAGAATTACTTTAAATACGTAAAGAGTTTTGGTATAAAACTAGTACCACTAGAAAATATTTTTCAATACGAATCCAACGGTAGTAATTATGTATAATATAATCAAGATTTTGTTGTTCAATTATTTCGGTCAAACTTTGCTTTGGAAAACGTGTGCGCCTTAAGCCCTGAAACGGAGGTAGTAGTTAATTAACGAAGTACTGACTTTAGGGGCTGGATGGATCGATCGTGTTCACTGGTTGCAGTCACTTCAGGGAGATGTCTGGCGTCTCCGATCTCTAATTTAACCTTCTTCTCCCTGTATTCTTGTGGTCGCCGCAGCAGCGGGCATGTGGTGACTGTCAGCACCGATCCCGATGCGCTCGATGCGATTAGAGTAAGCCGCCCCCGTCAATCGATCCATCTGTAAAGAAACATCTGTTAGGTGACAGTGTTTTCTGCCGTGATTAGTTGATTAAGTAAGTATACCCCTGCCTTCCCTGCGACACTCCCTTCCGTCGCACCGCACGGAGCTTCAGTTCCGGCATAAACCGGCTCCGCGCCAGGTTCTCGAATCGATCCCTCCCCGTTCACATCTGCAGCCGATCTGGCTGGCGGTGGAAGGAACTAGTAGAGGAAGAGCGTCTCACATTTGAAACCGGTGCCAAGAAAGTGACTGAACTTTGGACGATTTTTTTTTATTCCAATGTCTGGACAGGACAAGGGCACACAGCCTTGCCAGCTGGAACTGGAGTAGTAAAATGGAAGAAAAAAAATACTCAATCCAAGCACGCACGCTCGCTCGCTCTGAGCCGTCCCGTTACCGCCAGAGAAGGCGAGCACGTCCACGGTTTCGTCCCATCCGCCCCACTGCTTTGAGATGATGGAATTCATTTCAAGGCCGTTCGTGTTTTTTTTTAGTGCGAAGCCCGGAGAAGAAATCGGCCTTCTCCACCGGGTTCATCCGTAGGTGGAGTTAATCGCCACGAGGTGTAGTGTAGAGGAGAAATCTTTATCAAATGCATCGACGGCCTTCACGTCTCAGAAATTTAGGAGGACGGCGAGTCAAGCCGGCTGCGTATTTTCGTCGTTGCTGAAAAAGAGGTGTCTATGTCCAAGACCGTACGTTGATGAGTTCCCCCGGGACTAGTTCAGACAAGCTTCCGTGCCCATTTCTTGAACATGCTAACGAAGTTTTAAAAAAGTAAGAGGGAGCAGAACTGCATGGGCTTTGAAGGACAAGAAAAATGATTGAGGAAAATGGAGGCTAGAAGGCCGTTTTTTTTAAAAAAATACAGAAGGACAGCTTGCATAGATCAGAATATTCGGACCTTTAGATGAGACCATTGACAACTCAAAAATCGCATACAAAAATCGATTTTTTTTCCGAAATGTTTCTTACTCACTCCGTCCAGAAATAATTGACTTGGGTTTGTTTAGATTTGAATATAGATACATTCAAATATAGATAAATTCAAATCAGTTATTTCTGGACGGAGAGAATACAACATATCCTCCTCCAAAAATGCCAGCTCAAGATTAGATGTACAGGTAGAAAAAAAGCATAGTTGAACTATGGATGGATACTATTTCACGCTATCCATAGACAAATTTTTCCATTTCTATTCTTCAAATGGTAGAATGAATTGGGAGCTGCTATTTTCTGGTGACATATATAACAAACACACGTGTTGTGTATTTTTCTAAAAAACCCAACATACTCATGAGGCCATTCTCAAATTGTAAGAGACTTTGTGGAAATTTTAGAAATGGTCTCATATATCCTATCTAAGGGTTAGTCATACCCTAGTTGCCCGCTTTGAAACAGAGTGGTATTCCTCGTGAGGCCATTCTCAAATTGTATGAGACTTTGTGGAAATTTTAGAAATATCCTAGGCTTGTTTCCACCATATATCAAAAAATCATCAACTTTTACAAAGGTATAATTTAGCACTAACAATATAGTTGACACTCGGATATGACGTGGCAATGATTTCTCACACATGACAACCTAGAAAAAAATCAAAGATAAAACCATGAAAATTTCACAAAGAAATGTATAGATTCAGAATTTACTATATTATAAATGAGTTGTAAATATAAATAACAAGAAAATTATTCAATTGAATCGGAGAAGTACAAAAAAGAGAGGCTAAAAGAGTGTGCATGTGAAACTTTATCTCTACAAAGTAAGTGTACTACTTGTACCATTGTAAAATTTATCTCTAGAAAATAAGTAGACTACTTGAAAATTTTATCTCAAGTTTAGAAATTTACAAACACTCACCGATTCCGAGCAATAACTCTCTTTTTTGAAGCAACTTTACTGAAACAATAGTAAGCATGCATGTAGAAAGCACATTGGATCATCATAGCCGAGACACAAACAGCCAGTTCTCTTCACCTATCAATTAAAACTCATATTTTTTATTTGTACCTTTTCTTACCCTCCCAATACATTTAAGAAAGGTTAGTCAAACATTATATGAGTAGAATTATATGGCGAAATACACACATTGTAATCTGGAATGACCTAGGGATTAGATAATAGGAAAGGGTAGAAATGAAATTTGAATGTTTGCATAGCATGCATATAGAAATTTAGCGTTAGTTTGAAAATTTTCAAAACCTTATTTGAATTTAGTTCTAGTGAGGTTGCTTTGCAGCCAAATGGTCACTAGGAGTTGAAACCCCATTCAAAAATGAATTTGAATTATTTGAATGCGTTCAAAATTGAGGTTTGACCTAAGTCAAACTTGAGTTCAACTTCAAATCTCACACACTTACTTATAAATCATAAGAATTGAAGTATAAATATTTCATCCATTTAAAACATAAGAATTTAAATTGAAAGCATAGTTTAAATGAATCAAAGTGATCTTTATTCATAAGTAAATGAGTAAATGATCCTTTACAAGTTAGATGACCAAAACAAAGAGAAAGAAATCCCTAATGACAAACTACTAGAATCTACACTACACCTATCTACCTAAACTTCTTATACATGCGGCCACTTGTGAGTCTTCAACCTGCAACAGAAACATCAAATAGAAAAATGTTAGAGTTAGAATGTTAAGTTTGACCAAAGGCAAAACCATTTGCTGCAAGAATCCTATGAACAAGAGTCTAAAAACTAGTCCTACACTCTAAGCCTGAGTATTAGCAATCAAAGAAACAAAGTAGTAAAGGGTGAAGTAAAATCTTCACAGAAAACAACCTGGAATCCAATATACCGGACAATAGCAAAGGCCACTGGCGGTTCTTAGTGAACTCTTACAAACCAACAGTAAAGCCAAAACCTTTAGTTAGTCATTTACCTAGAGTTTACAAACAGAACAAGTTGAAAAATAAACCAATAGAAATGATAGAAATCTTAATACAAAAACTTTGGACCAAAGGAAACCCTAGGCTTAGGATTCTATCAAGAACTAGTAAATCCCAAAAATATAAATCATAAGCTATGGAACATGTAAACCTCCATAATACAAGATCTATGACCAAAGGAAATAACCCGACTTTGAATTCTATCAAGAACCTAAGAACAAAAAAAATTAAAACATGAAAAATGAGAAATGCAAACCAATCAAAGTCCATAGTAAGCAATACTAGGAACATTCATCCAATAGGAATTGCAAGGGCTCATGGATGAAATCCACACAAAGATCACTAATAACAAAAATGAATATACACTTGTCATTGTCCAAGGCTAGTACATGACAAAACCAAACTAACATGCCCAATTAGGCATATGCAGATACCAACCCTTGCGTATAAGAACAAAAGGTCCATATGCCAAATTTGGAAAACATACATAAGTTGAAGCCAGCATGGGCTTAACCACCAAAAATCCCATGCCACCTACACATAGGTTAACACACAAAGATGGTTTCACACATACCCAAGCAGGCGATTCACCTAAATACATTATTGAGGTGTCAAACTCATAGTGATTTTAGAGCACTATAAATAGCTGAGGATCTCACGCCTAGAGATCATAACTCACCACTCGAGGTTGGACCAAAAACACACACTTGGACTTTAGAGAGAGATCTGAGAGAGAGATGAAGAAAATGAGAAGGAACTTAAGAACAGGAGGAGAAGGACCACATCAATAGCTGCAGATCTTCAGCAAGCACTTTTTGGAAACTACAAAGGTTGTTAGCCCAAAACCCTAGAATAGGAATCATAGAGTCCATAGTAGTCCATAGAGAGAAATAGGAACATGATGCACTCACTAAATTAGGAAGGCTACACACTGTGCATCTTCACTAAGTGAAGAACACCATAGGCACAACTACACCCTAATACTGGAACAACCATATCCTTTAGCTAGAAGAGGAACATGAATAGTAAACAATAAGTAATCAACCAGTAATAGAACACTAGTTACTATCTCACCCCTCATCCCTAGATAAAATCCTAAGATATGCCTAAGGATGAGAAGGGAGATAAAGAACAAGCATTCTAAATTAAACACCTACATAAGAAATAGTAAACATTAATGAAACAACACACTTACAGAATTAAGCTTGACTCAAAATCTCAAAGCAACATTGAACTAAATAGATACTATTAAAGTACTATGAGTGAAATGCATAGTTGATAGTGAATCATGATAGTAATTAGAATTAACGGTAGCAATTAACATGAAGCATAACAATATTGATCTTAGAAATTAAAAGATCAGTACTCAATCATCAGATTAACATATGCAAGTACCAGTAGAAGACACTTAATCAAATGAACACCTTTTAACTGAAGCAAGTAACACTGATCAAGCCATTAGTAAGCCTAAAATCCTATTCTTAGCACAGTTTACCATGTCGAACCTTAGAAGTATAACTAACATGATAGAAGCATCTAGAACCTACCAAAACCCTAGAAACATCATACTAGTGACACTATTGAAGCACAAACCCTAGAACTAGAACCATCTAGAATAGAAAAAGGAGAGGGGAAGGTAGAAGAAGAGAGAGATGGGAAATTACCTTCACAAAGGATGAGTCGAGCTCACGCTGATTGAGAAGAGGAAGAAGGCGGCGACTGGCAGCACATAGGAATTCCCTAGATGGGTGTCTCACCCTAGACCGACCAGGGTAGTTTAGGGAGGCGTTGTAGACACAATAGAGCACCATACCAACAATGGGGAGCACCGGAGTTGTGTCAAAGACGAGAGAGTCAATACATCACAGAAACCCTAGTTAGGGTTGGGGTTGCGAGTAACCAACAGAGCGAGCGAGGGACGAATGTGATTGGTAGGATTATAGAGCGGAGTAAGGGGAGTAATTTGAGTGGAGGAGCGGCAACGGAAGAGGACAGAGATGGTCAAGGAGGCCAGGCGAAGGCGCAACCGCCTAATCGAGTGCGTGTGCGCGTGTGAGAGAGAGGGACACGTGAGAGAGAGGGACGGGCGAGTGGTCCAGTTGGGCTGGACCAAGTCTCGAAGCTGGTTTTGACCCACATGGTGTGACTAACGGGTCCAAGTATATAGGGGTATTTTGGTCATTTCATATTTACCCTTAAACCCAATTAAATCAAAACTCACACTTAAAACTTGAAAAAAATAGTTTTGTGTGTATAAAAATTCAAGAAATACAAAAAGTATTTTTGTGCGATTTTGCAAGTACTTTTATTTTTGTGAATTTTTAGTGAAATAATTAATTTCTATACTTTAAAATTCATAGAAAATTCCATAATATTAGGAAAAATAAGGATAAAAATGTAAACCCTAATTTTCATAAAATTATGAAATTTCTAAAATGAAGTTCTTGATATTACCTTGAGAATTACAACAATAAACAAAATACCAAATAAAAGATAATAAAACCCTAAAAATAGAGAAAATCACCAAAGACAAAGAAATTTATATAGTGAAATTTAAACACAACACACCAGAAGTGCATTGCATACAATTGCATTAGAGAATCACATATTTCTTACCAAAACATTGTCTTTATCGGCGATGTTGCGAATTTCAAAACCTGAGGATCAGGGTCAAGTAAAACATGTGAACTGCACTATCTCGCAGTTACCACACAAGTTCATTCTTGCATCAACTTTGTGAGGTCATTCTTGCATTCGAGTTTCAAGTGAAATCTTACATGTATTTTGTCTTAAGTTTGAAAATGTGTTCAAAACATTATTATTACTTGCATTAAAAGGCAATATCGTTTTCATAATGAAATCAATAAATGGTGGGTGGTGGAATCATGGTTGTATGCATGATTGAAAGATCATGTGGTGGAGATTCCATTGTACTGAGAAAGTTAGGATTAATAACAACAACAACAATCAACCATTTTTGCATCGTACAATACCGTGCTAACCACAGATCCTGTTATGGGGCGAACGAGTCAAGTACTTTTTTCCTTTCATCTGTCCTCGCTACTCGGGATGTGAACCAAAGTGCTGATCAGTAGGTGGGAGCCCATGGCGTCCCTATCATGTGTCTCAGGTAACAGATGGGTATATTAGAATGGATGGTAACTGAACGTAGGTTTCGTGACCAAAATTCATTACAATGGGTGGGTAGTATGGTTGTGGAGGGGGAATCATCATGACTCTGTGAAACTTGCTAACAAGAACCCATAGCTAAAAAAATAAGTATGGAAAGAGTAATAAGACCAAGAACGCTTGTGGGAAAAGTAGCGCACATCTAGAGAGTGTTGGGTCCGCAGCATAGAAAACAAAAATTTTCCTACGGTGTGAACTACACGCCAAGATCTATCTACTAGGTACAAAGCAAACGGGTGGACATACATCCACAGAGAACTTACCCTCGAAGACAACGAGCTTTGTTAACGAGTAGGAACTCGTGGTTGATGTAGTCGTACACTTGCCGATCTCAAGATCGTGAGGAAGTCCGGCCGAACTCAGCCAGATCCGCACTTTCGCACACACGCCTGCGTTCAAGCAGGACAACCTCCACCTCCTCGCTCCAAGCGATCCAAATGAAGCGAACTCCTTTCAGACGAAATGCCACCGGGAACATGTATCTCGCTAATCCGAGACCATGGGGGAATAATTCTAGAGGGGGAGAGAGATCCTTCACAAGGAGGTGTGAGGATGAAGGAGGGAATGGGTGGCTTTTTATAGGAGGAGGGGGGGTGCCCCCTCTCTCCATGGCCGGCGCATGGGGGGTGACCCCTCACCTCCCCTATTCAAGTGGTGGTAACTCCTCCCGTGATATAACATTCTAGTGATCACATCACTTGCTTGCAAGCTATCCTAATGTGATATCACCGATAGGGCCCAGAGTATATCTATCCGTCATCTGGATTGACAAATTCCACTCTTGATCCATGAGACTCAACATAACACCTTCGTAGTACTGAACCCATCTTTATAGCCACCCTGTTACGGTGTGACGTTTGATGTTATCAAGATACTCTTCCGGTGTTAGCAATTAACATGATCTCATGGTCTGAGGATAAAGATTACTTCGTATGATGTTATAGCAATATAAACACAATGACTTGATCGTAATGCTATACTTCAGATGAATGTTCATCACATCATTCCACCAATGGTGTGACCTTGTTATTAACAACATCCAATGTCCATGATCAGGAAACCTTGATCATCATGTTAATCAACAAGCTAGTCTATAAGAGAGGCATGACTAGGAACCCTTTTTCTTTATTAAACACACATGTATTGATGTTTCCGAATCAATACATTTCTAGCATGTAAAATAAACATCTATCATATACAAGGAATACATAATAACAACTTTATTATTGCCTCTCAGGGCATATTTCCTTCAGTCTCCGACTTGCACTAGAGACAATAATCTAGTTCACATAGTGATAAATCTAACACCCATGGAGTTCTGGTGTTGATCATGTTTTTTCCCTAGGGAGTACTTTAGTCAACGGATCTTCTACATTCAGGTCCGTGTGCACTTTACAAATCTTTATATCTCCATCCTTGACATGCTCGCGGATGGAGTGAAACCGGCGCTTAATATGCTTGGAATTCTTGTGAGACCTTGGTTCCTTGGCGTTGGCTATGGCTCCATTGTTGTCACAATAGATCACCATCGGGTCCAATGCACTGGGAACCACACCCAGTTCCGTAATAAACTCTTTCATCCAAACTGCTTCCTGCGCCGCTTCTGAAGCAGCAACATATTCCGCCTCCGTTGTTGATCCAGCCACCACAGGTTGTTTGGAACTCCTTCAACTAAATGCTGCTCTGTTCAAGAGAAATACGTATCCGGATTGAGACTTAGAGTCATCCGGATCAGTGTCAAAGCTAGCATCGACACAACACTTAGCGACTAGCTCTTCTTCACCTCCGTATACAAGAAACATATCCTTAGTTCTTCTCAAGTACTTAAGGATATTCTTGACCGCTATCTAGTGTTCCGAACCTGGATCAGATTGGTACCTACTAGTCAAACTAATAGCATGTGCCACATCCGGTCTTGTACATAGCATGGCATACATTATAGAGCCTATGGTCGAGGCATAGGGATCCTATCCATTATCTCTCTTTCTTCCGTAGCGGACTTTGAGTCTTACTCAATGTCTTGCCTTGCAACATAGGTAAGAACCCCTTCTTACTTCCGTCCATATTAAACTTCTTTAATATCTTATCAAGGTATGTACTCTGCGATAGCCCAATTAGACGTCTTGATCTATCTCTATAGATTTTAATGCCTAATATATATGAAGCTTCACCAAGGTCCTTCATCGAAAATTTGTTGTTTAGATAACTTTTAACACTGTTTAAAAGATCTAAATCATTTGCAATCAATAATATGTCATCCACATATAATATCGAAAGCATACATTGCTCCCACTCACTTTCTTGTAAATACAAGCCTCTCCATAAGTTTGGACAAATCCAAACTCTTTGATCACCTCATCAAAGCGGAGATTCCAATTTCGTGATGCTTGCTTTAGTCCATAGATGGATCGTTGAAGTTTGCACACCTTATTAGCATCCTTAGGATCGACAAAACCCTTAGGTTGTATCATATACAACTCTTCTTCAATATTACCATTGAGGAACGCAGTTTTGACATCCATCTGCCATATTTCATAATCGAAATATGCAGCAATTGCTAACATAATCCTAACTGACTTAAGCATCGCTACGGGAGAGAATGTCTCATCGTAGTCAACTCTTTGAATTTGTCGAAACCCCTTTGCGACAAGTCGAGCCTTATAGATGGTCACATTACCATCAGCATCAGTTTTCCTTTTGAAAATCCATTTATTCTCAACGGCCTTTCGGTCATGAGGTAAGTCCACCAAGGTCCAAACTTGGTTCTCGTACATGGATTCCATCTCGGATTTCATGGCTTCTAGCCATTTGTTGGAATCCGGGCTCATCATCGCTTCTTCATACGTCACAAGGTCATCCATTTCATCAATCATGAAATTCATAACAGGATTGCCGTACAGTTCAGGAGCTGCATGTGTCCTGCTTGACCTGCGAGGTTCGGTAGTGTCCTCTTTCGGAGTTTCATGATCAATATCATTAGCTCTCTCTTCATTAGGTGAAGTCAACTCCGAAACAACCACGGAGCTGCTACTCGCCATTTCATGAAGAGAAGGTTCAATAACCTCTTCGAGTTCTACCTTTCGACTACTCACACCTTTCGTGAGAAATTCCTTCTCAAGAAAGGATCCATTCTTGGCAAAAAAAACCTTGCCCTCGGATCTGTGATAGAAGGTATACCCAATCGTTTCCTTAGGGTATCCTATGAAGACGCATTTTTCCGCTTTGGGTTCGATTTTATCCGGTTGAAGTTTCTTCACATAAACATCGCATCCCCAAACTTTAAGAAATGACAGCTTAGGTTTGTTTCCAAACCATAATTCATACGGTGTCTTTTCAACGGATTTAGATGGTGCCCTATTTAAAGTGAATGTAGCGGTTTCCAGTGCATAACCCCAAAATAGCGGTGGCAAGTCGATCAGAGACATCATAGATCGAACCATATCCAATAAAGTATGACGATTACGGCGTTACGACACACCATTACGTTGTGGTGTTCCCGGCGTGAGTTGTGAAACTATTCCATAGTCTTTCATATGTGTGCTAAACTCGTAACTAAGATACTCTCCTCCACGGTCGGACCACAGAAATTTGATCTTTCTGTTATGATGATTTTCCACTTCATTCTGAAATTCTTTGAACTTTTCAAAAGTTTCAGACTTGTGTTTCATCAAATAGATATACCTATATCTACTCAAATCATCCGTGAAAGTAACAAAATAACGATATCCACCTCGGGCCGACACACTCATTGGTCCACACACATCAGTATGTATGATTTCTAATAGATCTGTCGCCCGTTCCATTGAACCGGAAAACAGCGTTCTAGTCATCTTGCTCATAAGGCATGGCTCACATGTATCAAATGATTCAAAATCAAGTGATTCCAAAAGTCCATCAGAATGGAGTTTCTTCATGCGTTTAACGCCAATATGACCTTGACGGCAGTGCCACATATATGTAGATATATCATTATCAAGTTTAATGCTTTTAGCATCAACATTATGAATATGCGTAATACTACTATCGAGATCCAACAGAAATAAACCATTCAACACAGGTGCATGACCATAAAAGATATTATTCATATAAATCGAACAACCGTTGTTTTCAGACTTGAACGAATAACCACTTTGCATCAAACACGATCCGGATACAATGTTCATTCTCAGTGCAGGCACCAAATAACAATTATTTAGGTTTATAACTAATCCCGACGGCATATGGAGAGGCAGCATTCCGACGGCAATCACATCGACTCTTGATCCATTGCCGACCCGCATCGTGACCTCATCCCTTGCTAGTTGTCGCTTGTTCCGCATTGCCATTTTCGAAACGTTTTCGAAGTTCTGGATCTAGCCCATACAGTATGTCGCAATGAACTAAGTTGTGGTCCTCCTGACGAGTTATATAGACGTTCTTTTCCTCGTCAGGGGAATCAGGAGCTGGTGGGGGGCCTAGCGGTGCATCTAGCACATATTGCTTTTGTGCAGCAGTGAGGAGAATCCTCAAATTCATAGCCTAGTTGGTGAAGTTGCTACCATTCGCAGCAAGTTTCTCTTTCTCCATGAACACATTGAAATTAAAAGCAGGTGGTGCCATCTACAATAGAATTTGTAAAGTATATTTAGACTAAGTTTATGATAGATTGAGTTCAACTAATCCAAATTACTAATGAACTCCCACTCAAAAACGACATCCCTCGCGTCCTTTTGGTGATTACATGAACCAAATCCACTACACCAAGTCCGATCATCACGTGAGTCGGTGTAGCTTCAAAGGCGAGCATCTATATGGGCATCATATCAACTATATGACTCATGCTTAACCTTTCGGTCCGTGTTCCGAGGCCATGTCTGTACATGCTAGGCTCGTCAAGTAAGAACATTAGTATTTGCGTGTGTAAAACTGTCTTACACCCGTTGTATGAAAGCGTAGAGTTGAAAACACCCGATCATCACATGATGCCTCAAAACACGATCCACAAAACGGTGCATACTTAAGGAAGAACACATTTTATCTTGATATCTAAATGAGGGATCATCTTATAATGCTACCAAACGCGCCAAACTAGCAATATAAGATGCTAACATCTAATGTGTGAAGTGAGGTGATATGGTCCATGCATTTGATCTCTATCATTTGCATCGTGGTATGATCTCTATCATTCCTTTGTGTGTAAGGCCAAGGTCTATGGAACTTACACGTTAAGTGAGTTGTAAGAGTATCTATCATACATCTACTTACAACAATACCATATCAAAACACTAGCCCAGCAACGATCTAAACTAGACGCCTCTAATTTATCAATTGCAAGTTTTATGTGGCTTAGGGCTTTCGGAGATAGAACCGGTCTAACCTACGAACATGAACCACAACGAGGATAACCAAGTTATTAGCAACTTGTTGTAAATCAGATATTGACTATAGTAGGAGAGACAGACACCCGCTAGCCACTTATGCAAAACTAGTGGCATGTCATTCGTGGAACCGGTCTCATGTACAATGACATGTAAGGTTGGTCCGGGCCGCTTCATCCCACTATGCCACCAATATCCAAAATACATAGAAGATGCAATAACATGATCATCATCGCCCACATATAAACATATGTGTACTACCCGTGCAAAGCACCTACGCATAGATTAGGCTCTGATACCACTGTTGGGACCATAGCATAGAAAACAAAAAATTTCCTACGGTGTGAACTACACGCCAAGATCTATCTACTAGGTACAAAGCAAACGGGTGGACATACATCAATAGAGAACTTACCCTCGAAGACAACAAGCTTTTTTAACGAGTAGGAACTCGTGGTTGATGTAGTCGTACACTTGCCGATCTCAAGATCGTGAGGAAGTCCGAGCGCCGCAACTCAGCAGCGCATCCGCACTCGCACACATGTTCAAGCCACCGGACAACCTCCACCTCCTCGCTCCAGCGATCCAGCAGAAGCAGCAACTCCTTCTAGACGAAATGCCACCGGGAACATTTATCTTGCTAATCCGAGACCATGGGGGAATAATTCTAGAGGGGGAGAGAGATCCTTCACAAGGAGGTGTGAGGATGAAGGAGGGAATGGGTGGCTTTTATAGGAGGAGGGGTGCCCCTCTCTCCATGGCTTGCGCATGGGGGTGACCTCACCTCCCCCATTCATGTGGTGGTAACTCCTCCACATTAAAATGCCTCTTCACATTCCCTTTTAAAGTCTCCACTTTAAATGCATTAAGTTTCTCCAAATTTAATGCTCTCTCATTTAATAAAACTCTTTTATTAAATTTATTCAGAATTTTGTTAATTACTTTAATTAACAAACATTCACATATAGTCCCTTGCAATATTTCAATATCTCATGCAAAACCACCTTCTGCAATTTCACCCGAAACAATTTCCGGTTTCTATTGAAACAATTCCTGCGCTTTGCAATTCTTTCGTCTGAAACATATGTGCTCCAAAATGGTGTCCGGTAACTCTTAAGTGTGCCACCCTACGGTTCACGAATAATGCAGACATGATCGAGACCCTTCTCCGATCAATAATCAGCGCGGACACGGAGATTCGTCGACTCCTACACATTCAACGATGACTCCTGTGATCGTGAGAACCTTTAACGCTTGTAACTAAATCCCTTTGTCTCTCGATATATTACATGTCCGAGATTCGATCATTGGTATCTCCATACCTAGTTTGATCTCCTTACCGACATGCACTCTTTTCTCGTTCCCGTGATATAACATTCTAGTGATCACATCACTTGCTTGCAAGCTATCCTAATGTGATATCACCGAGAGGGCCCAGAGTATATCTATCCGTCATCTGGATTGACAAATTCCACTCTTGATCCATGAGCCTCAACATAACACCTTTGTAGTACTGAACCCATCTTTATAGTCACCCTGTTACGGTGTGACGTTTGATGTTATCAAGATACTCTTCCGGTGTTAGCAATTAACATGATCTCATGGTCTAAGGATAAAGATTACTTCGTATGATGTTATAGCAATATAAACACAATGACTTGATCGTAATGCTATACTTAGGATGAATGTTCATCACATCATTCCACCAATGGTGTGACCTTGTTATTAACAACATCCAATGTCCATGATCAGGAAACCTTGATCATCCTGTTAATCAACAAGCTAGTCTATAAGAGAGGCATGACTAGGAACCCTTTTTGTTTATTAAACACACATGTATTGATGTTTCCGAATCAATACATTTCTAGCATGTAAAATAAACATCTATCATATACAAGGAATACATAATAACAACTTTATTATTGCCTCTCAAGGCATATTTCCTTCAGAGAGTGTATAAACTTGACATGTTACTCCATATCCTGGAAATGTATTATTATCGCAGCGTGGAAAGAAACTCCACGAAAGTTCAGACAACCCGTGAAGACTAACAGCTTAAAAATTTATTAAAATCTAAAACTTACCTTTTCTAAATAAAAGTGTTTGAAAACCTGCACAAGTCTTGGATTTTTTTATCAATGACTATGAATAGAGGATCAAACAAACACCATAGAACTTGCTGAGTATGCTCGTACTCAATCTATCCTTCTTAACCCTTGCTTAGGTTGTGAGAAGACCCGAAGACCGACATGAAGAGTAGAATCAACATAGGATCTTATTGATTTTGGGGACTTTCTAAACAATCCCCTCTCCTTTGATTCTAACTCTGGCAGAATATACTTTATGTTAGTATTTTTGAAATTACAAGAGTTACGGGACTCCAAAAAGGGCAAGGTCAGAGGCCACGGTTCAAAAATTTCAAGGGACATAGAACAAGAAAAAGGGGGGTCAGAGGGGATTAATGGGCTGGGAACTAGTCCTAGTGGCGCGTCCAGCCCAATAGGGTGCGCCACTTTGTGCCTTTTCCACTTCGACCATGTGATTCACATCAATATTTCGCCCACCGGCTTGTTTGGACATAAAACCCTCTATATATACCCCCTCTTGTCCGTACTCTACACATACGGAGGCGGAGATTAAAAACACAAAAATAGAGAGTTTGAAGGCTACCACTGGCGGAGATCGGAGGGGGAAAACGCTGCCAGAATCACCTCCGGAAGGCTCCACCCCCTCCGGCATGTTCATCATCATCATCATCATCATCTACAGCAAGAGCCTCTACATACCTCTACTGTAATATCTTGGCAAACATGATGTGTGATGCAGTCTATTGTTTTCCCATGATCTATTGTATCTCTATGTTTATGTTTGAGTAGTGACTTGTTTATGGCAATTATGAAATAATTTGTTGTGGATTGCATACACATATATGTTATCTTCTATGATGATATTATACACTAATATATGAGTGCACACATATATTGGGGGATGCATAAGGTTGTCACCATTGCATGATGATAGGATGAGGGATAGACGGAGTTTGACAGAAACTGGATCCCAAGTGTTATATATGAATGTTATGTTAATTCATGGTTAAGTAACGTTGAATTATTACTATGGGGACCTTAGAACTTACAGCGATGGTTGGACTTTATGTCTTAATAATTCCCTTGCTTGCTTTTAATTGGCCTTGAGATTAATCCCTCGGGGTGTACTTGCTCATGTATATGGCTGCACCTATCTATGACTCCTATCTAGAAGAAACAGTAAAAAGATATACATGTGCTTCACTAATTATGACAACCAAACATATGAAATAATAATTGGCTCCCTTGATAAACTTGCTACTACTTCACTAACTCCACCATACTTGCAATAGTTTACTTGTAATATTTACTTTGAGCAGTTTACCATTTTCTAGTTAGTAGTAAAAACAACCCTGCACACTCTAGTTCCTAGCATTGCATAGAAGACCATATAAGGTGGTTATAGAATTTTAGAGAATAGATAGTTTACCTTCAGCTCCTCGTGAGATCGACACTCAAATACGTATTAAATTGTTCTATGGTGATCCCCTGCACTCGGAGGTTATCAAGCACTTTCCTGACGCCGTTGCCGGGGAGTGTAGCGCTAGGCTTCTATTCTTGTTTGCATTGTGATGGCTATGAAAATAGACATCTTTCTCCGCATTTAAACCTCGTTTTTAGTCAAGCAATTGATAAGAATCTCTCTAGCTTTGCGACTAATGAATAATTATTGCAAAGATGTATAATCCATTGCTTTCAATTCTGTTGTGTAGGAAATCATGCTTTTAAGGTGAAATTTGGAGCCATAAATGAATATTCCAAGGAAGTCTACACGACCAAGCAATCCTGGAGTCAAAACCAGGCGATAGAGGCCATAATGACCACTGGTACAGGCAGGGTGCACCCGTACCAGGTGGCAGCGGCTTCTTCTTGTCAAACTCTATGACTTTCGTGAATGCGCCTATATATTTTGAGGTCCCAGCCGTCACGCAGAGGGCTGCCATTGTCATATTGCATCACAACACCACGAAAGGAGATTCACCACCATAGTTCATCCTCTCCACCCTCCATCCTCTCCATAGCCATAGCCTTGTACTTGAGATCTCCTTGTGATTCGGCGACCAGTGTAAGAATATTTGATTTCAATCTAAGTATTTTGCACAATGTTTTCTATCCTTGATCTTATTGTTGTGAGTGAGTAGTTCTCATGGGCTACGGTTGGGGTCGCAACGATTATATGCATCTAATATATGGGAACATTGTGTATTGTTTGAATAGAGATTTGTATCTTTGTTTATTTGTCTCCTGTCTTGATCTTTGAACTTGTAGGTACCCAAGACCCCCGAGATTGATAAAGGCTTGAGGTGAGATAGTTGGTTAGTAGCGATCTCATAGGGAACACAGTGACAGAAAGGGGACTATGGCCTTCGCTTAGCGATCCATTGGAGAACAACAACATCACTTCTTAAGGCTTTGATCTGTGTTTTCACTTATTAATTGTTTGTAGCCCAGTGCTTCATGGTGCAAACGGTTGGATCAAAAGACTATTGTTATGCCTTGGCTCGTAGGGGCTCTAGTATATCAGTATGTGCTACCCACAAAATTTATCTTTATTAAAACACTACCCATGACTGTGCTTATTATTATCATTATCCCATATCATGTGCAGCTGAAGGTGAATCTTCAACCCTGTCCTATCTCCATCCATTGAAACAACCCACGATATAAAGTAAACTAGAAAGTTCCGGTAACCGAACAAACAAAGTCTTGTAGACGTGTTCTTATTTAATTCCTTTTAGCATTATTTCCCAAGGTTCGATTAAACCTAGGTCTACTAGGAAAAAGCTCCTATACTGCATCCGTCAATCCGGAACGAAGGTATCACATTGCTAGTTTATTTTCAGTACCTTGCATATAAATCTAAAACCCAAAAAATTAGATGATGGAAGATGCTCTAGACACTTATCGCAAGGTTTACAATAATATGAATGATATGTTGCTCATATATGTTAAAAACTTGAATATTCACTTGGGTACTTATGCTTTGAATGCAAGAAATAATGTTGAAAGTGCCAAGGAAGAAGATGACAAATTCCTAAGATTTGGGATGCCCATTCATCCTGAAGAACAGGAGATAGAAGAGCAGGAAAAACAAGTGGAGGAAGACTGGAGTAGCTACCCATCTCCTATCCCAACAAGGGTAACACACAAATTTCCATGAACAACTCTTCTTATAATGATAATGATTTATCATTGCCAAGTAGTCCTCTATGTGGAACAATTACAACTAGTATATGGGAGGATGAAAGTGATATAATTGAGTTAGATGATCCATTATGCTCATGATATGACAAGTCTTTATGTGGTGATTCTATTGAAAACTATGTTGTTAAGTTTACTTATGTTGCTTGCAAATACAATGAAAGAGGAAGACATAAGAGCCCTCTTTATATTTCCACTTTACTTAAAATGCAAGCTAATTATCATTACATGCATTGGAAACCACAAAGTTGCTTCTATTTATTTGTATATAAAATTCCAATGCATAGGAAGAGAATTATGCTTAAATGTAAATAGTCATGTGCTTTGTGGTGTGCTCCATATGCTTTCAAATACTATTAGGTTTGAGCACACCTTGATATCTTTGTAACATATAAAATAACTTTAGCTACTGTTATCTAGCAATTACTTTAAAATTTTAACTAAAAATAAAATTTGGGTAAGCAAATGAGAAGGATTGGCAATGGAGAAGTCAGAGTCGACCTTGAGCATGTGTTGTTCATGGCAATGGAACCATTGCAAAGTCCACATCATTAAAACTTTTCCCATAACAAAACAAAATAAAAAGGTTATTTCCTATGTATATATTCGCCTCTTGAATAAAATGTTTTCCCAATAATTACTAGTGTTTGCATCTTGGTAGAATCTATTATATCATTGGTTTGGAGAAGTAACCATTTTGTAGGCACCGAAGTATCATGAAGATGAAAATATTTCTTTGTTTGAGATGAGTAACATGATATGATCAAGAAGAAGTAGAAGACAAGAACTAGTAAGATCACAAGCTTGGGGATGCCCATGCATTCCCTCCTCTTTCAAGTAATGTCATTTCAAACTCATGTTTTAGTTTTATCCTCATGATCTATTTTGTATGTTTGTGGAGAGCATGTTTTTATTATCCTTTAGTTTTGTATGGTTTTTCTTTTGAATACTATTTATAATAACAAAATATCGAAAATATTTTATGGTTCTTATTTGCTTCTCCTTTTTGATTTTTGATAAAACAAAAATAACAAAAATATTTTCTTATTTATTTGTTTGTTTTTCTTCTTTATTTATTTGGTTCTTGTTTGCTTCTTCTTTTTGATAAACAAAATACCAAAAAGATTTTATATTTCTTTACTTGGTTCTTCATGGCTTCTTCTTTTTTATAAAACAAAATACCAAAAAGATTTATGGTTCTTTATCTGGTTCTTGTTTGTTTCTTCTTTTTAATAAAACAAAAATAACAAGAAGATTTTATTTATTTATTCTTATTTGGTTCCTTTTGCTTATTCTTTGGCCTTTGTGCTAAAACAAAAACAACAAACATATTTTCTTTTACTCTTTGTTTGTTTCTTTTAACTCTTTGTTGTTTCTTACTTTTTTTGTTTTTGAATTTTTATTCTATGTAAAAATAAAGTTTTTAGTTTAAAAAATATTTTATGCTTTCTCATTTGGTTTATGTTTGCTTTTTGTTTTTCCTCTTTGATAAAACAAACCACAAAAATATTTTGTTTCTTCTTTGCTTGTTTCTCTTGATTCTTTTTGGTTCTTTTTTATTTTTGTTTTTTCAACTTTTGTTATCTGTTAAAATAAAGTTTTATCATGTTTAAACAATTTTAAAAAATAAAGTACCAAGTTTCACCTGTTTTGGATGTTAAATTGAAATATATATGCGGAACTATAGATTTCAACACGTTGCTGTTACTAGGAAAAAATCTCTACAGAGTTTTGCAAGTCTGATTGGACTCATACTTAAGCTGAAGTTACAACTTTTTATTCTCTATCTGAAAAATGGCAAAAATTCCTGACATGTTTAAATGGGAAGAAAGAACTTATGTTTTGCTGCTGCTATTTTTCTTGGAAGATTCTACCTTTTGTTACAAGAGTGGATTATTTGAGTTTTGATTTGATTCTTTTTGAGTCTTTTGATATTTTGTGGATGTTAGCCACTTAAGCAACTCTTTGGACATCTAAAACCAAATGTTATTTGTGCATTTTTATAGTAGTTTGCATGTTATCTATATACCACTAATGTGACCCCATAGAAAATAAATGAGAGAAAGTTTTGTGTTAATGTTTTTTATAGGGAATGGAGGAACACCACACTAAGAGATATCCAAGAATGGCGAAGACCATAAGTTTGGGGACGCCGCCAAGGCACCCCACTGGACTTGTTAAACTCTCGATTTACAAACCTGTAAACTTTGTTTTTTGAGAAACATAAGATGATCGTAGAAACATGGAGCGTCTTTGTCTAATTTTATGGTTAGTTTTTTATGTTGCCTTGAGAATAAAAATACCACCATGATAGATGTTTTCCATGATTAGGAAAGAGTTACTAAAAAATGAAAGTCAAGGTTGAATGTCATGATAAGAAAAAGGGAGTAACGTGCTATGCATGTTACTGCGTCTAGTTATATTATCCATAAACTTTATGGAGTGATAAGTTACAAATGTTTTATCTAGTGCGTTCTTTTTTTCAACATAAATGGATAGTACAATGCTTGTATTGTCTATTAGAAATGATCTGGTACTATGGACACTTTTTGCATGCTTGTAGATGGTCAAACGGTTACTATTGCTAGCCACATCATATTGAAAGGACCTCCTTTAGAAAACCAAACCTAGCTCTCATACTAGGTACAACATACCCAAATAGCTTATGTTATATCCCAAAGCATACTATCATGTGTGAGTCATTATTTAGCTTCCAAACAATATCAATTACGGGTATGGGTGACATGGAGAAGTTAGTTGTGGGGTGAGCACGAACTCATGGGGCATAGAGTACCCTTTGCAAGTAGAACAAAAATATGCATACACTAAAATATGAGGGAAAAAACCTCCAAGTAGGGGTACCACCGCTAAGATGAGGGCAAAAACCCTCCATTGGTGACATGAAAAAAGGGTGAGAGGGTGAGTATGCAAGAGGCTGAGAGGAAAGAAGCAAAAGTGCCAAAAATAAGAATGCCAAAAAGAATCAGGGGCAATAGAAACAAACACTAATGATGAAATATGATTCAACCATAAATATAAGGGATAATGTTTGGAAGCTAGATGTGTCTTGCATATGATTTTCCCTACTTACCAGCCTCATGCATTTATCCTTCTATTGCCTTTATTCTGACCATAGGACCATCCACATATATGCATACATATATTTTTGTGCAAAGCATTGTAAAACGTTGTCCATGATACTTTATTCATTTGTTTTAGTCATTATACATTTTGCTAGAATTGTATGGAGATTATGGGAAGTATCACTTTATGATATTCGTGTTTATTGTTACTCTTTAATGTATGGACCATTTAACTATGTGTGATGCTTGGTAGCTATGGTAAGCAACAAACACCAAAGTCCATGTTTAGTTTTATCACCTTCAAGCTCGAGGACGAGCATAGGTTAAGCTTGGGGAGGTGGATGCATGTAAAATGCATACATGAACTTTGTAGTTTATTGACACACATTCCCACATGTTTGCATCATATTAGTAGTTATTACCAATGTTCTTATTGATTACGGGAATTTTATAAACAATCCCCTCTCCTTTGGTTCTAACTCTGTCTTACAGAATATACCTTTTGTTAGTATTTTCACATTACAGGAGCTACGATACTCCAAAAAGGGCAACACTACTAGGAAAAGGCTTATCTGTGGCGCATGTATTTTACATATCTGTGGCACATATCAGATGCGCCACTATTACCTCGCCACTAATATTTTTTTCTATGGCACATATTGATATGCGCCATAGAAATCTCAAATTTCTGTGGCGCATATGGCCAATATGTGCCACAGATTTGTTTTTCAAATTTCAAAAAAAAGGCGGGCCGGATGTCAACTTTACAATATGCGTCACATAATTTTTTTCGAATTTCAAAAAAAGCGGCCAGATCTGGCCGGAGGTGGGGGGGTCGCTGGAGGAGTGATGGCTCAAGATATGTAGAGCTCGTTGGGAACCCCGAGAGGAAGGTATGATGAGCACAACAACAAGTTTCCCTCAGTTATAAAGCCAAGGTTATCGAACCAGTAGGAGTAGGGAAACAACTCCAAGGTGTTGCTAACAACTTGGAATCCTGCACAACACAACCACAAAACTTTGCCCCAACTTACAGTGAGGTTGTCAATCTCACTGGTTTTGCTGAAAACAAATGATTAAACGTATAGTGTGGAAGATAGTAATTGCTTGCAGAAAGTAAACAATAAATGGTAAACAGTAGATGGTATATCAATGGTAGAGGAATGGGCTGGGGTCCACATTTCACTAGAGGTGTTTCTCCTTAAGATAAATAACTTTCTCCTTAAGATAAATACCATGTTGGGTGAACAAATTACAGTGGGGCAATTGATAGATTGAGAAAGCATAACAATGCATATACTAGACATCTTGACTCCTATGAGATTTGATTAGGCATTACAACATAATACATAGACCGTAATCCAACTACATCTATGACTAATAATCCACCTTCAGGTCATCATCCGAACCCCTTCCACTATTAAGTTGCAAGCAACAGATAATTGCATTAAGCAAAGTGTGTAAAGTAAATAATACAATTGCCCCATGGATAAAGGATTGTTGTTTTCTCCCTAGTAGTAACAACACATCTACAACCTTAGAGATTTCTGTCACTTCCCCAGATTACTAGAGGCATGAACCTACTATCGAGCATAATACTCCCTCTTGGAGTTACAAGCATCTACTTGGCCAAGATAGCTACTAGCAACGGAGAGCATGCAAGATCACAAATAACATAGACATGATAGAATCAATAATCAATCTGACATAGTATATCAATATCAATCGTATCCCCGCAAACATAACATACATGATTACAAATAGATGATCTTGATCATGAACGGAGGTCACAAGATCTAAACATGATAGCACAAAGTAGGAGAACCAACCATCTAGCTACTGTATGGACCCATAGTCCAAGGGTGAACTACTCACGCATCAATCTGGAGGTTGGCATGGTGATGAATAAGTCCTCCGGGATGATCTCTCCCCTCCGGCAGGGTGCCGGGAAGAGCTTCGGATCCCCCCGATCTAGGGATGGAGATGGCGGCGGCTACAGACTTTCGTGGATTTTTGATCGGGTACTTAGGATTTCTACATCGGGGTACTTTTATAGGCGAAGGGGCAAGGTCGGTGGCCGCCTGAGGGGCCCACACCAGGGCCTGGCGCACCCAGGGGACTCACCACCCTATGGTGGGGCCACCTCGTGGCCCCACTTCATCTGCCCTTCGGACTCCGTGTTCCTTCTGGTAAAATATTGACTTTGGCTTTTGTCCCGTCCAATTCCGAGAATATTTCCTTACTAGCTTTTCTGAAACCAAAAACAGCAGAAAACAGGCAACTGGCACTGCGACATCTTGTTAATAGGTTAGTTCCAGAAAATGTATAAAAATACCTCCAAGTGTAAACAAAACATAAGAAAGTTGATATAAAACAAGCATGGAGCATCAAAAATTATAGATACGTTTACGACGATCAAGCATCCCCAAGATTAACTCCTGCTCGTCCTCGAGTAGGTAAGTGATAAAAAGAATAATTTTGAGGTGACATCCACTATCACAATCTTGATCAAGGTATTTGTAAAGCATTGATAGCTGGGATCAAAGTACTCTAAACATAAACATGAAAGATAGAGTTCTAATAATAAGACATAGCAACTATGTTGTAACATGAAAAGGTACAAACAAAAGATCATGAATAACAATGCATTGAAAGACATTTGTTTGTTTAACATATATAAAACATAATAAGAGTGGTATTCAACTTGTCCCTCATGGTATAGCAAAACATAAATGCATAGGACACCTTCAAAGTTCATAAGGGTGACTAGATACAAATAATTTAAGAACAAGCAATATCAAAGTTATGAATCAATCAACAAGTTTTGGGATAATGCACATTAAACTAAGAATGACCACTATGCTCTCTCAATTGGTGCATAAATATAGAAGATGGAGACTCAACATAAAAGTAAAAAGAAAGGCCCTTCATAGAGGGAAGAAGGGATTTCAAGTTTCATAAAGAGCTTCCAAAAATTATGGTACTTATTAGCTTTCAACTCTCATTGACCCTATCATAAGCATCTTGAGGTGACTAAGGTTAAATTTACACAAATATGAGGATATGCTTGACAATTTTTAAGTTGAAAATCTCATGCCCCTTGCTTACGAGTACCGAACCTCATGCTACTCAACTTTAGTCACAAATAAGTTCTTGTCATTGTAAGTACATGTGTATCATGGAGAACCACTAATGGGGTACCCCTTGCCCATGAAACATGAGCTTTCCCATATCAAAAATGACAAGGCAACAAACAATGAGCATCTTAGCGATCTTTTTATTTGCTATTTGCATAGGTTTTTATTGAGGATGCTTCACAGAATGCTCACTATGGTTATGCTGCAAGTTTCCACCATGATTAGGCATGTCTTAGGCTAGCCGCCTAGGCGTTTCTCTAACACACATACAAACTGAAGGGAATATGCCCGAGAGGCAATAATAAAGTGGTTATTATCTTATTCCATGTTTATGATAAATGTTTATTTTACATGCTAGAATTGTATTGATCAGAAACATCAATACATATGTGTTTAATAAACGAAAAGGGTTCCTAGTTATGCCTCTCTTATATACTAGTTTGTTGATTAACAAGATGATCAAGGTTTCCTGATCATGGACATTGGATGTTGTTAATAACAAGGTCACACCATTGGTGGAATGATGTGATGAACATTCATCCGAAGTATAGCATTACGATCAAAGTCATTATGTTTATATTGCTATAACATCATACGAAGTAATCTTTATCCTTAGACCATGAGATCATGTTAATTGCTAACACCGGAAGAGTATCTTGATAACATCAAACGTCACACCGTAACAGGGTGACTATAAAGATGGGTTCAGTGCTACGAAGGTGTTATGTTGAGGCTCATGGATCAAGAGTGGAATTTGTCAATCCCGATGACGGATAGATATACTCTGGGCCCTCTCGGTGATATCACATTGAAATAGCTTGCAAGCAAGTGATGTGATCACTAGAATGTTATATCACGGGAACGAGAAAAGAGTGCATGTCGGTAACGAGATCAAACTAGGTATGGAGATACCGATGATCGAATCTCGGACATGTAATATATCGCGGGACAAAGGGATTTAGTTACTAGCGTTAAAGGTTCTCACGATCACAGAAGTCATCGTTGAATGTGTAGGAGTCAGTATGGATCTCCAGGTCCCGCTGCTGATTATTGATCAGAGAGGGGTCTCGATCATGTCTGCATTATTCGCGAATCGTAGGGTGACACACTTAAGGGATACCGACACCATTTGGAGCAAATATGTTTCAAATAAAGATTTAAGAAAGCGCTAGAATTATTTCAATAGACACCGAAACTGTTTCGGGTGAAATTGCTGAAATTGGTTCTGCATGTAATATTGAAATGTTCTAAGGGGTTTTATGTGAATGTTTGTTAATTAAAGTAATTAACAAAATTCTGAATAAAAATAATAAAAGAGTTTTATTAAATGAGAGAGCATTAAATTTGGATAAATTTAATGCATTTAAGGTGAAGACTTTAAAAGAGAATGTGAAGGGGCAAATTTATGTGGAGGGAGTTACCACCACATGAATGGAGGAGGTGAAGAGTCACATCCTCCATGCGCCGGCCATGAAGGAGGGGCACCCCCCTCCTCCTATAAAAGGCCACCCCCTCCTCACTTCTCACACACACCTCCTTGTGAAGGATCTCTCTCCCCCTCTAGTATTATTCCTCCATGGTCTCGGATTAGCGAGATACATGTTCCCGGTGGCTTTATCTGGAAAGGAGTTGCTACTTCCGCTGCTTTGCTGGAGCGAGGGACGGAGGTTGTCGGGGTACCGGACGTATGTGCGATCACGGATGCACCGCTGCTTTGCGGTGCTGGACTTGGTGGTGCTGGAGCTGGATTTGATGGACGTGCTGGAGCCGGACCTGCTGGACTACATCACAATCTTGAGATCGGCAAGTGTACGACTACATCAACCACGAGTTCCTACTCATTAACAAAGCTCGTTGTCTACGAGGGTAAGTTCTTGTTGGATGTATGTCCACCCGTTGCTTTGTACCTAGTAGATAGATCTTGGCGTGTAGTTCACACCGTAGGAATTTTTTGTTTTCTATGCTGCGGACCCAACACAAACTCCATGAGCTTACAAGCTCCCCTTTTATTTAACACCGCCGGATCCATAAACAAAAGAACATGATATCAACTGAATAACAAGTGCAATGTTGAAAGCGTTCCCCATGGTATCATGGTTCTGGTAATTCACAACTTATAAAGTGCAAGCATACAAGCAACATAGATGGACACAATGGTTCAAGTTTATTAAGTGCAAGAAAATAAAGTGTGCCATCAAGTTTGTGAGAGATTTAATCACTAATTTTCACATAACAAGTTTAATTTGGAAGGTTGATAAAAACATGAATATACTTGGAATGGTGTAACACACCATGCATAGGAATTTATAGTGGACTCTTTGGAATAACTCGGTTTTCTTGGAGTTTGGATGCATGAGTAGAACTCATACTTGGTACAGGTGGAGGCTAGCAAAAGACAGGGAGCGACCAACTAAGACAGCAATAATGGCCATAATGATGCAAATCGACAAAAGATTATTAATTAAAGCATAAAGTGATATTACAAGTCAAAAATAAATGATCATAGAGGCTAAGGTGACTGGTTCATAACCTTAACATGGTGTAATCATGTGCCAAGTCAACCCAAATAAAGCATCAAAGGAGAATACCACAATATTATGCTTTTGTATGCTAAAACAATGCATGATCCTTTCAAGGCACATTAAGCAATCTCAATTGTTTGGAACAAGTCATGATACAACAATAATCACTAAGCAAAAGGTCAAAGCAACATCAAACATGACATGATAAAGTCTAGACCACAGTCAAAACAAGCTCCTTTTGTACCACTTATAAGCATGAAGCTTCCTACTCTTTTCCAACACCAATCAACTTATTTGTAACAACATATGAATGTGGGGGTCCAACCAATTTATTTAAGCAAACCAAACAAAAGAAAACTAAAAAAACAAAAACAAAGACGCTCCAAGAACAACACAATTGTGCATGAAACAATAAAAATGAAGTGTTTTGGAAGAAAACCTGAGATTTTTATTGATGAAGAAGGGGATGGGCATCCCCAAGCTTTGACGCTTGTACCTCTTGGATATTTCTTGGGGTGACACGGGTGGAATACCCAAGCTTGAGATTTTGTCCATACTTCATCTCATCACATTATTCTTTCCTACACTTGAAAATTTCCTTCATACAAAACTTCACACAATCTTCACTAGCAACATTACTGTATTCAAGATAATAAGTATTTGGGTTTAGTTTCAACACAAGTAAAACTTCCATTAAAACACAAGCTACTGTAGTAGTTCCTTATAAAAGCTCAAGTGATCAAAGAGAACTCAAAGAGAAAGAGATTAAGAGGCAAATGCAAATAACGGCAGAAATATGTCAAAACAGACTAGCAGGAAAAAATCGATTATTTTGAAGATCTTATGTTGCTTACATCGAAAAGTTCTAAACTAACAAAAGTTAGATAATAACCTGGGGCATAAGCACAGAAAATTACAGTTCAATCCGACATATAGGGATTTTTCACGATTTTTTATAGTGAAGCACAGAAATCTGTTTCGGGACAGCAACTTTCCCAAGTCTTACTTTTCTCTCATTAGAGGTTATTCTTGGCACAAAAACCACACAAAAAGGATAAGGATAGGTTATTACTGAGGAAATAACTTCCGAGACTCAACAAAACAAAAACTTACTGAAAGTAAAAATAATTTAGGTTATCTCTCAATAGTGCTTTTCTTTAACGCCTTTGAGCTAGGCTCAGTAATTTGAGAAGATGCTCACATAAGAAATATGAATTGAAGCAAAAGAGAGCATCAAGGAGCAAATATGATACAGATTTAAGTCTAACCCACTTCCTATGCATAGGAATCTTGTAAGAAAATAAATCAAAGAAGCACATAGTAACAAGAATAGGTAGATAAAACAAGAGCAACTTTCGAACTTTCAATATAAAGAGAGGTGTTTTAGTAACATGAGAATTCCAACAACCATATCTTACTCTCTCATAATGATTTTCAGTAGCATCATGAACAAACTCAACAATATAAATATCACACTCATCCTCCTTTGGTAAGCATGGAGGGCGATCAAATAAGGTATTAGTTAAAGAGTTACTCTTATTGGGAGGTAGACATAGGTAGCTGCTCCATTCTTCCTCCTCTTGATCATCACTCTCCTCCTATTTTTCATCCAATGAGCTTACAGTTTCAACAATTTCTTCTTCCATAGGCTCCTGCAAGGCATTAGTCTCTTCCGTTGGTGGTGAGTATCTATTAAGATATTTAAGAATATAGCCATTTTGTTCCTTGTAATTATCAAGGCAAAATTTAAGTATATCATAAACCTCATATTTATAAGGTGCATCATCAGTATTTTCAAGCAAATAAGCAAGTTCGAATGCACCCTTTCAAGCAATAAATTCTTCAATTTGTTCCACATCATAAAAGTCATAATTTCCCTTAACATAAGAAGATATGGTAACATTATCATTATACTCACATTGAAAAGGGAGGTGTTTATACCTCCTACAGCAACAAGATTTATCGAAGCAATAAGTAATATTATAAGTAGAGCATACGTTTCTAGCAATGGTATACAATTTATTAATTTGTTCCCATAAGTGTTTACCTTTTTGTGACAAGCGGTGTTCCTCATAATATTTTTGTTCTTCCGTGAACCCATCTTGCCAATAAGATCTAGTTTCAAAGAAAACAACCATTCATAGAAAGCATGATAAAGCAAGATAATAACGGAACAACAAAAATAACAACTATAATAGGAACTAATTTTTTTGTATTTTTGATAAAAATAAGCAAACAAAATAAAGTAGAGAAACTAAGCAAAACAATAACAAAATAAAAATATTGGTTGCGAGAGACTCCCCTTGCAAGAATCTTCTTTCTCCCTAAAAAGTGATTGACGAGGAGGAAGAGATGGAAGCTGTCCTTAACTCCCTGGCAATGGCGCCAGAAAAGTGTTTGATGGCTCAAGATATGTAGAGCTCGTTGGGAACCCCAAGAGGAAGGTATGATGAGCACAACAGCAAGTTTCCCTCAGTTATGAAACCAAGGTTATCGAATCAGTAGGAGTAAGGAAACAACTCTAAGGTGTTGCTAAAAACTTGGAATCCTGCACAACACAACCACAGAACTTTTCCCCAACTTACAGTGAGGTTGTCAATCTCACTGGTTTTGCTGAAAACAAAGGATTAAATGTATAGTGTGGAAGATAGTAATTGCTCACAGAAAGTAAACAATAAACGGTAAACAGTAGATGGTATATCAATGGTAAAGGAATGGACTGGGGTCCACAATTCACTAGAGGTGTTTCTCCTTAAGATAAATAGCATGTTGAGTGAAAAAATTACAGCGGGGCAATTGAAAGATTGAGAAAGCATAACAATGCATATACTAGACATCTTGACTCCTATGAGATTTGATTGGGCATTACAACATAATACATAGACCGTAATCCAACTGCATCTATGACTAATAATCCACCTTCAGGTTATCATCTGAACCCCTTCCACTATTAAGTTGCAAGCAACAGATAATTGCATTAAGCAAAGTGTGTAAAGTAAATAATACAATTGCCCCATGGATAAAGGATTTTTGTTTTCTCCCTAGTAGCAACAACACATCTACAAACTTAGAGATTTAGGACTCTGTGTTCCTTCTGGTAAAATATTGACTTTGGCTTTTGTCCCCTCCAATTCCGAGAATATTTCCTTACTAGCTTTTCTGAAACCAAAAACAGCAGAAAACAGGCAACTGGCACTACGACATCTTGTTAATAGGTTAGTTTTAGAAAATGTATAAAAATACCTCAAAGTGTAAACAAAACATAAGAAAGTTGATATAAAACAAGCATGGAGCATCAAAAATTATAGATACGTTTATGACGTATCAAGGAGTGGTTCATCAGAGGTGATTGCCAGAGGAGAAGAAGGCCGCCGGAGGTGGTCAGAGTAGTAGTAGTAGGAGGCCATCGGAGGTGGAGGAAGGGCTCGCCGGAGATGGTCGGAGGAGGCCGCTGGAGGTGGTGGTGGAGGTCGCCGGAGAGTGGAGGAGAAGGGCAGAAGTATGGAGGGGAGGAGAAGCGGAGGGGAGAAGGAGAAAAGAGAGGGAGAAGGGGAGGAATATAAGGAGAAGGGGAGAAGAAGTGGAGAAATATAAGGAGAAGGGGAGCCGGTGGGATTCAAATTTCGAATCCCGCCCAACAATTCTGCGACACATATTGGAGATATGCGCCACATAATTGTCTCCTCTTTTTTATTTTTTTGCAGGAACTTTTTTCTTGTGGCCATAAATTTTTACTCTTTTGAATTTGGGGAATCTGTAAAATCTCTGTTGAAATCGAGTAGAAAATTTTGAGAAGATTGTTTTGATAGGTTAAACATTTTTTTCTGACATCATATGCAAAAGTTATAGCCATTTACTATGCCATGACCTTTTTTGCAAAATACATCGAAATTCATGTTTTTCAATTTTCCCTACAACTACACCCCAAAATATAACTACATCTCAAAGGGATTTTTTTAAAAGTTTTTATCATTTTCATTTTTTTTAGAAAACTGAAAAGGCGATCCAAGGGGTCGGGGTCTGTTTTCCACTTTCTGTGGCGCATATATGCATATGCGCCACATAATTGTCTCTCCCTTTTTTGGTTCTGGGCCCCATCAACTTTCTGTGGCGCATATAGATATATACGCCACAGAATTATCTCAGTGGCGTACGGGAAAATATGCGCCACAAAATCCACATTTCTGTGGCGCATATGGGTTCCGTGCGCCACTAAATTGCCAAATTTCAGTGGCGTTTTTTCTATATGAATTTTTGTGGAGCATGGTTTTGTATATGAATCACAGGATAGCTTGTCTATCTATAGTTGTTTTTCTAGTAGTGCAAGATCAGAGGACACGGTTCAAATTTTTTGAGACACACCCAAAAATAAAAATAAGGGTCATAGGGGCTTAATGGTATGGGAACTAGGCCCAGTGGCGCATCCAACCCAGTAGGGCACGCCACATGGTGCCTTTTCCCCTTCGGCATTCTGATTCGCATCAATGTTTCACCCACCGACTTGTTTGGACCTAAAAAACTCTACATATACCCACTCTCGTCTGTCCTCGAGACATATGGTGGCGGAGATCAAAAACACCAAAACAGAGAGTTTGAAGGCTGCCTCCGACAGAGATCGGCGGTGGGGGGAATGCTGCCAGAATCACCTCTGTAAGGCTCCACCCCTTCTACGTGTTCATAATCATCATCTACATCAAGAGCCTCTCCATACCCCTACTGTAATCTCTTGCCAAACATGATGTGTGATGCAATCTATTGTTTTCCATGATCTATTCTATCTCTATGTCTATGTTTGAGTAGCGACTTGTTTGTGCCCATTGTGAAATAATTCGTTGTGGGTTGCATACACATATATGTTTCTTCTATGATCATCTTATGTAGTAATATATGAGTGCACACATATGTTAGGCGATGCATAAGGTTATCACTGTTGCATGATGATAGGATGAGGGATAAACGAAGTTTGACAGAAACCAGATCCCAAGTCTTATATATGCATATTATGCTAATTCATGGTTAACTAATGGGGGATTATAATTATGGGGACCTTAAAACTTACAGTAGTGGTTGGACTTTATGTCTTAATAATTCCCTTGCTTGCTCTTAATTGGCCTTAGGATCAATCACTAGAGGTGTACTTGCTCATGTATACGGCTGCACCTATCTATGACTCCTCTCTAGAAGAAACAATAAAAATATATCCATGTGCTTCACTAATTGTGACAACCAAACAAATGAAATAAAAAAAAATCCTAAAAATTTGCTCCCTTGAGAAACTTGCTACTACTTCACTAACTCCATTTTACTTGCAATAGTTTACTTGTAATATTTACTTTGAGCACTTTACCATTTTCTAGTTAGTAGTAATAACAACCATACACACTCTAGTTCCTAGCATTACATAGAAGGCCATATAAGTTGGTATTAGGGCTTTAGAGAATAGATAGTTTACCTTCAACTCCTCATGGAATCGATACTCAAATACTTATCGAATTATACTACGGTGATCCCCTGCACTTGGGAGTTACAATGAATTATCAATAGTATATCTTTTCCAATAAGTTGCCATCTCCAATGGTTTTAAGCTTAGTATTACCATTGATTAGGAAGCTATTCATTCTGCATTTGAATTTTCATCGCGCTGACCGAGGAAGATCTCGAAACTTTTGTACACTTTTGGCTCTTGGTATGAATAAATAAAGTTTTTGAACCTTTAATGTTTGTATTGTACCACTCTGAGGGATGTGATATTTACGGATGAGGACTTCCGTGAGTGTCATGTGAACGAATTGTATACTACAACATGCAGTGGTGTACTGTGTTACCACATAATCTCCATGAAACCATGTTTCTCCAAACTGTTGCCAAACCTTGTCAAAATAAATTTTAGTAGCGTAAGAAACCACATCTAGATAGTTTCTGAAAGTTGATGGACCAATAAGGACCGACAATGGAATTGAGGGACGAATATTAGAACTTTGCTTTTGTTGCGGCACTAAATGTCTATCTTTTCATGTAGTCATGCCTAAGAATGTTTATAAACCAACATGAACTTGCAATTCACTGTTGTTATTTAAAGACGAGTCGCCTTAGAAATACTCCCATAGTCCCTAGAAAGTGGGTAATTGTATTTTAGTCCCCAAGTTCCTTGTCATAGGCTCACATGGGCCTATGTTGCTTGTAATAGCATGTATTGAGAATTTCAGTAGCCAATTGATAATAGGGATTTTTGGTACAAACTTCGGAAAATACAAATTTCCGCATATATAACATGCACATGTATGTCAACACTAACAGCAAATGTTTTTGGCATGCACAAGTGTGATGAACAATCATATTCGGTTCCTCTTTCCACTGAAGCAATCTTAGAGATGATGTGACAATGATTTCTCACACATGACAACCTAAGAGACGAAGCCAAAGTTTGAAATAAATTAGAAAATAAGATTTTTTCAAATTTTTATTGCTTTAGAACTTACAATATTAATTAAGTTTAAAATGTAAATAAAAGGAGAAAATTGCAATTGAATCATAGAAGACCAAAAAGAAGACGCTAAAAGGATGTCTATGCTAAAACGGACTAAGTATTTTTCACATATGGTCATTGTTGCGATGAACATATTTATCTCTAGAAAGTGAATGGACACTTGTACGAAACACGAGTGAAATTGTAAATATTGTATGGAAGTTACTTCAAATATTTTAGACATGCATAACAATGATGAATTTGATAACAATTCTTTCCGGTTAAATTTTTTCATTTAAGAATCTAGTATTCTCTATGTTTTCCCACTGTATTCATGTTTCCTATTTTCAAGTTTTCAACTTTACTAGTACTCACAGTTTCCAAACAAAAACTATCTTTTTAAACAATTATATTGAACTAACAATAAGCATGGATGCAGAAAGCACACTAGATTACCATAACCGAGATACAAAATTCAGTTATCTTGACCGTCCAAGTAGCCTTTTTTTTTTGCATTTATACTTTTTGCTTATCCTGTAAAAAAATTCCCCCGAAGAAACCTATTAAAACATGTTATATATTTTGTCAATCATGGTATGAACCAAATAAACGTAGAATTTCGTACCTAAATAAAATCATTGCGATGACTAGGATGTCGTATTTTGAGAAGATACTGTCACACCATTACCGAAATGAATTTTAGTGTAGTCAGAATCGACGTCTCGATAGTTTCGACACTTGGGGGTTCAATATTAGAAGAATTTTGTTTTCCTTGAGGTACTAAAAGTTTACCTTTTTCCTAAAGTATATTGCCTAAAAATGTGTGAACCAGCATGAACTTGCGCAGTTCACCACGGTTATTGTAAGACGAGTTTCCCCTTTGAAAACCTCCCAAAAGTCCCAAGCAAGCAGAGTGCGGCCAGCCACAAAAGGCCACCACTTTTAACCCAACAAATCGTACGTGTGAGTGAGTGGATGTTTACCAGCATAGCAGGGCTACTAATCGGTGAAAGCAAAAGGCAAAGAGAGGAGTGCGGAGGAAGCGAGCACGAACGGCCCTCGCCTTTTCCTCCCCGATCGGGTGCCTTGTCCGTAAAGATTTTATCATTTTCAGGCAAGCCCAGTTTACCCTACCATCATGTACGTACTCTACCTGATTCCATCAACATTTTCCTCATACGCAACAGTGGTCGTCTACCCATGGCGACGTTTGGCACCTATCCTTATACCAGAACTAATCGGAGGCAGCTTCAGCTGATAACGGTGTGGCACTGTCGTCGTCGGGTAACTGCTGGGACAAATCCGGCTAATGGTACCGTTCCACGGGAGGTGGATGTCGCCGATTAGATGACTAGCGCTGCACCTGATCGTACGTAGAGAGAGCGAGGGAGATCGATATCGTGAGCCACCAGCGTTTGTCTGGGGAGTGCTTCCCTCTAGTAGCGTACCGTCGCTGATCACAGTTTCTTAAAATGTGAATTGAGCTCCTCTATCTTCAGATGGTGTCTTGCGAGCCAGGAGTGGATGGGATTTGCATTTGGTACGGCCATTTGTAATCCTGCATGGCTCGATCGGGACATTTTGATTGGGCGTATGACAGGAAAAGAACCAAATAGTACTTTATTTTTTTATTAGAAGAGAACCGTACTCTTTTATATAGAGAGAAAAGTGTACAGTTGAGTTGATTACATGGAGTTTTTTATGGAGTTGTTGATGAAATGCTGTCTTGATTACTAGGGAGTGTACATCCTTAAATTCCATTGTGGCGGCGCGGGCTGGGGCTCCCCGGCCTAGATCCGGGCCTCATTTGGGCCTGGCTGGGCTGACCTGCTGGCGGGTGATTCACCTCCTGGAGATGGAGGCGACGACATCGCTGGTGGGACCTCGCTATCGTGCCTTGCCTATTGCAGCGGGGTGGCTGGGGCTTCACGGGCCCATTCCGGGCCCGGTCAGGCCCGCCGAGGCTTGGTGTATCCCAGATACCCTGTCCGGCCGACTACCACCTCTTGGTGCCGGAGGTTGGTCCCTCCCGCACAGCTTCGATGTTGTGTTCCCTCGTCTAGCGACGGCTTAGTCCTCCGTCTTGCAGGACGCACTCCTAGGTCCTCGAAGAGACGACGATGGTGTTTCCGAGAGCGTGGTGGCGCATGATCGTGGGTGCCAAGGTTGGTGGTGGTGCTCCGGTGTGCCTTGGGGTGCCTTGGTGGGGAGGGGATCGGGAGAAATCCTTGTCGGCTTAGCCGATACCGTCGCGGTGTCGCTTTCGTGTGGCGCCTTTTCTTCTTGGAGGGCGTCGCGGAGATCCTCCTCCTTATGTGCCCCGAGTACCGGGGGAAACCCTATGACCAGTTCACTGGTCCCGGTAGCTGCATCGTGCGACGGCGCCTCCCTCCACGAATTATTTATGGAACATGGGGTACATGTTTAGAATGTGAAAGCATCTATACATAATTTGAATTATGTGATTCAGAGAGACAGACACTCGGGTTAATCTAGATTGTGTTCTACGGCAGTAGCCGCGACAGGAGAGAGAGAGCGCGCATCAGCAAGTGGTCCGGTATAGAGGCGTCCGTCCACTGCTGAGTGGTTCAATGCTGCCATTAGTGTATACTATTTCGATTTTTTTACAAATATGACCCTCTGCAATTCGTCATCGCCAAAAATACCCTCCTCGCACCGCAAAAGCCAAAATACTGGCGGGATCTTTGAAAAGCGACGTGTCACCTCATACTCGAAGTGGCGGATGTTCCTCCGACCCACGAGGTGGCGGGATGTTCCTTCCGCCTTTGGCGGTGGCGGAATGACGTCGTGGGGCCCCACCGAGCATGAAGTCGAACCTCCCGCCCGGCGCCAAGTCGAACCTCCGCTATTGGCCATGGGCCTCATCCCGCCATTCCCCATGGCGGAAGGAACATCCCGCCACCCCCTGTGGCGGGAGGAACATCCCGCCATCCCCCGTGGCGGGAGGTGACACGTGTCGCCTTTTCAGCCTCCCGCCAGGGCATTTTTGGCTTTTACGGTGCGAGGAGGGCATTTTTGGCGATGACGAATTGCAGAGGGTCATATTTGTAAAAAAATCGCTCTACCGTACATGACGTATTTACGTTTCATGAGCAGACATGTTGAACAAATCTCGTAGGCCAATCATAAATCTTCTACACTCTGTGTTCGTATACCATCCCATCTGCATACTGGTACCACTTTTTTTGTTTCTTCTTGCATGCATTTATAAATACTCCATGCGTTTTTTGAGGGCAAACTTCACAAGTGGAGTAAATAAGTAGTACGACCAAGAGTAGAGTAGTACTAGTCCCTGCTCCAAATCCGATCGAATTTCAGAATACAGAGCAACACCGTAGTCCGTAGATCGGAGCAAGGAAAACGAAGAGAAAAATTACCACTCTCCAAAATAATACTCTACTCCATACAGTGATGATGAGACGCAGCAGTCGGCTGCTACTATTAGAAGAAAAATCATGGAACAGAAGGGGATGAAAACCCCAATCAGGCTCAAACAGTTCCCGGGGCAGGGCGAAAAACAAATCACGCCGGGTTCCATCCAATGGGCTACTACTGCCCCTCCCAATCCTCAAGATTTAAAAACCAAGACAATGATTAAAAACGATTCTTATTTTGTTGGGTAGGCACCAGCACCAGAAGCAGTGGCGGTAGGATCCAACCCAAACTACCAAGCACCAAGGTTTTGGTTACCGGTCGGGAAATCCGGTTGCCGGTCGGTAACCGGATATCCCGACCACCCTCGGTAAATCGGTTTACCGGACAAAAAATCCCGAATTTATTTGAATTGTATGAAATTTATGAATTTTAACAAAAAACCGATGTAAATAGTCATACCGAGGACTTTGAATTTGAATTTTAAAATTTAAATTCGTCCCAGAATCGGTCGGGATTTCTTGAATCACAGAATCTAAATCCCGACCACCCTCGGGATTTTTTTGGTACCGGGAACCAAAACCTTGCCAAGCACCCACTGTCCCCTTGTGGCCTTCTCCCCATTCCTCGATTTAATGATTGCTTCATCTCTCAATTCCACGGCAGCCCTGATGCTTGTAGGGACCATCGCATTCACCTCTTACTACTAGTATTCTAAAACTTTGCGGCTAGTAATACTAAAAAATATCCCAGGATCAGAAAAACACAACACAGGAAACATGTAAAATACTAGAACAGGTCCAATTTTATCATCCTCAATTTGGGCATTTCTTTATGTTTGCATCACAGCTTAGGTAAAGGCAGCCAGCAAATGCAATGCATCATCGTCTCATCTCCCTTTAGCTTCTTTCACCACTACCATTCCACTGGAGCTTCCACTTCTCCACCCTGACCGAGCCTGTGAGGTGAGGTGAGGTGAGCTCTCTCCAGCGCCACTCTCTCCAGCTTCCTCTTCCTTCTTTCATGGCAGGAAAGGCCGAGGTGATGATGCCCATAGCCCATCCAATTTGACCCATGCCATCCTGGACCTATATACATACTCCCACCACCACACTCCCCCAGCCTCTACTTCTACCACTACCACCACCACCACTCTCTCTCCCTCTACCTCGTCTCGTCCCCTCTCTGCTTTTCCCTGCGCAAGCTTTTGCTTTGTTTTAGGTGCTTCTTTCCCACTCCTCGGCACTTTTCCCCTCCTGCGTTGTCACGCACACCAAAAGCTCCCACCTTTACCTTATCGCTCCCTCCCCCCCCCCGTAGTGGGATTTGGTGGGTACTTGCCTCCCGCGTTTCCTTGCTTCCTTGGGGGTCTCCGCTCGTCATCGCACGGTTCTTCTCGGAGTTCGACTCGTTCTTGGGACCGCGGTGCCGGTGTTTCTTGCGCAATTGCGGTTGCGGAGAGTCGCAGACAGATCTTCGCGCGCGATTCCGGCGAGGGGGCGAGAGATGAACTGCGGGCCGCCCGACCAGCTGCCGCCGTCGCCGCCGGCGAGCTTCCTCAACCTCAACTGGGACAGCTCCATGGACGCGTCCGCGGCGGGGCGCCTCGACCCGATGGCCTCCTCCCCGGCCGCGTCCAACTCCACGGCGCCGCCGCATGGGATCTCGCCGCGCCCGCACTACGGGAGCTCGCCCCCCAAGCTCAACCTCTCCATGATGGGCCAGCAGTACCACCACTACCCGGGCGGCGCCTGCGCGCCCGGCCTGCCGACGCTGGAGAACCTGATGCCCATGGGCTCCCTGGACCAGTTCCTCGCCGACCCGGGCTTCGCCGAGCGCGCCGCGAGGCTCTCCGGCTTCGACGCCCGCGGCAGCTACGGCGGGCAATTCGGCCTCCCGGACGACGGCCCGGTCGGCGCATTGAGGGAGATGGAGCTCGGGAACGGCCGGGACGAGTCGTCGGTGTCCGATCCGGCGTCGGCCGGGGCCGGGACGGCGCTCAAGGGGGCCTCCGACGGCAATGCGCGGAAGCGGAAGGCCGCCGGCGGGAAGGGGAAAGGCAAGGACAGCTCCATGTCCACCTCCGCCAAGGATCTCCTCGCCAAGGTACGTACGCGCGCGCGACCAGAATTCCGCTCATTCTATAGAAAAAAAAACAGAATTCCGCTCAGCCATGTATGTTCCGGAGCTAAGCTGAAGATAGGTTCTCATCCGACGAGCGTGATCGTGCAGGACGATTCGGCGTCGAAACGCTGCAAATCCATGGAGAGCAACGGTGGCGAGGACAGCTCTGCCAAGGGGAAAGCGGCGCAGAGCAGCAGCGAGAACGGCGGCAAGAAGCAGGGCAAGGACGGCACATCGAAGCCCGTCCCCGACCCGCACCAGGACTTCATCCATGTCCGGGCGAGGCGCGGGGAGGCGACGGACAGCCACAGCCTCGCCGAGAGGGTATGTACGATTGATTCCTGGGACTCTACCCTGAATTGCATTCCACAGCTCTTGTTTGTGACTGATCATCTTTCCAGAATTACAGTTTATTTATGTTTCGCTATTGTCTTCCTCCCTTGATCAGGTGAGAAGAGAGAAGATCAGCCAGAGGATGAAGCTGCTGCAGGATCTTGTGCCGGGTTGCAACAAGGTACTATAACTGCAAAAGAAAAAAAAACTCACAATTGAAATAGTTGCCACTTCAGAGCTTGAGAGCTTGGGCCAGATTTTTGAAATTGTGAAAAATTTGCCTGTTTCAGGTGGTAGGCAAGGCGGTCATGCTCGACGAGATCATAAACTACGTGCAATCGTTGCAACGGCAAGTCGAGGTATACGCCCATTCCCAACCCACACAGATGCAAATGCAGAACCATCATGAAACCGCAGCATTTGCCGTTTCGGAACACCGAGGAGTACACTATCTGAAACTCTTTACCCTTCATGTACAACCTTTGCAGTTTCTGTCCATGAAGCTGGCCACCGTGAATCCCCAGCTGGACTTCAACAATTTGCCCAGCCTGCTCGCTAAAGATGTGAGGACAAAGCATCGCCCACATTTGGTCCCTCTCTGCCTGTTGAGGCAAACTGGCTGGCTGGCTCGAATTACTCATGTTCCAATTATGCTTTCTGTTGTTCAGATGCAGCAGTCATGTGGCCCGTTGCAGGGCTCCCATTTCCCTCTGGACGCCTCCGGTGCGCCGCTCCCCTACATGAGCCAGGGGAACCAGGGGAGCAACCCGCTCGGCTGCGGCATGGGAGAGGACATGGACGATCAGGGCTCCATGCACCCGCTCGACCCGGCGTTCTGCCGGTCCATGGGCTCGCAGCACCATTTCCTCAATGGGGTCGGCGACGCCGCCTCGCAGGTAACGATATATGCGCAAGCATTCCTCGAGATCACGCACGCGATCTTCGTAGGGAGCAAAACTGAGGATGACAAAAAATCACCGGTGACACGTTCTTCACAGGTTGGTGCGTTCTGGCAAGATCTGCAGAGCGTGGTTCAAATGGACATGGGGCAGAGCCAGGAGATCGCCACCTCTTCCAACAGCTACGACGGTAATTCAGCACTTTCCCCTTTGAACCTGATGAATTCTGAATTTGCGTCGCTGTCAACCGATGGTGATGTTAAACTTATGTGTGGATTGATCAGGTTCGTTGCAAACGGTCCACATGAAAATGGAGCTTTGATTGACATCACCGGGTGGCAGGAGAAGCTCGATCGGACCGAAGAAGCCTCGACGACGCCCGCTGTACATAGAGAGAAGCCAGTCAAGTCAGTCAAGCTTGCCATCCATCATCCATGGAAGCACTCTGAGAGATTCAACCTAACAACGTTGGGCCCTAGTAGTGGTGCCTTAAGTAGCTTCTAATTAATTTCCCATCCATCTTCCTGGTGTAATGATTCTTTTGAACAGAACCAACAACGGAACGCTAGCTCTGCCTATCATCACCGTCTCCTCCTCGCAAGTTTAGCTTAGCTAGCTACGAACAAACATGATCGGTACATAGATCGGCGCGGCACACGCTCAGACCCTTGCCTTATGCCCCCCCTTCTTCAAGCGAAGAGGGAATTGAAGATGTGTAATAGTATGATTTGTATTGCCACATTATATATATAATATTTTTAGCTGATAAATACCATTATTAAGACCCTTAATTGTGCCTTGCCTGATGAGAATGAATCTGGTCCCTGCATTATCATGCTAATCCAAGCACATGTGGATGCTGATGAGGAAAACGCAGCAGTACATGACACTGCTCCCTGGACGTTGCCACTTGACTTGGAGCAGCTGAGTAGCCAGGATTGTTGCCTTCTCATTCTGGGATCTGTTCATCATCCGAAGCCATGGATGGATGCAGAGGAAGGGGGGCAGCCTTGCGAGCGAGTTGTGGAGGAAAGGACATGGACAGAAGGAACAAGCAAAGTTGCTGAATGGGGCTGGATTTGTGGGTTGCCTTTTATTAGCTGTGGCGATAAGTACCCGGAGACAGGGACAGCACTGGCCGGGAGGGATCAGGCCTCCCCCATTATTACGAGATTGATGATGATGATGATCGATCTTACAGAGACTCCTACACTAGGCGTACATCGGACAGGCAGCGGCATTCACTCTCGCAGTCTCACTGCCTGCTCCTGCAAGATCAGAGGCTGTGCTTGCTCCTGTTCATCTATAGTTATACAGCAGAAAATTTTGACAGATTTACAAGTCAAGAAGATTAGTGGTCGCTGCATCCATCGCTCTGTCTGTCAGCGTTGTTAAAAAATATCGCGATCGAAATCTGCTTTCAGAGGGTCCAGATCATCCAGGCTGGGATCACGCCCGCCCCGGGACGGGATCAGCGGGGGCGATCCGTTCGTTCTGCTGTGCTCGCTGTCATTCGACCGATCGATACTGTGTACGTACGCTGTAGCTCCAGAATCATTCCTAATCGAGACGCGAGATCTTGGCGAGCAGTGCTCACACTGCTCGCTAATTAATCCGCCGCACTGTGACTGTGAGGTTATCACTCTGCCCACGGACCTTCGTAATCACTCTGAGCACACACGCAAGACACAACCGATCTACTAGTAGCCAAAATGCGGCGTTATGAAGTGAGACGATGCATCTTGAGAGCAAGGTCGTGGACACGAAGTGAGACAATGCATCTTGCGAGCAAGGTCGTGGTTGCCATGAAGACTCCGTCATGAGTGAACACGTACTCCAAGTTTATTAAAGTAATTTTAATGTTTGCTGCCGTGGCAAGGTAAGTGTAGTACTTGCTACTATTATACGTTCAGAATGTGGTCATGACTCATGAGTGGGCATACGTGTTTCTACTTACGGTGTACTAGTACTATTGTGCTTCGTCCTTTTTATTTCCATTTTCATGGACGGCGGACAGGATTGGAGATTCGGAGGAGTGAGACTGTGAGGTGTAATAATGCAGCGTTAGCTTCCAGGCAAAGACTGGTGTGCGTCACGTTCAGAGCAAAGTTGTGGATTGCAGGGGTCAGGGGAGGGTGGATAGGTGACGCCATGACGGCCACGGAAACAAAGTCAAACGCTTCGTCTTTTTGTTACGAGGCATACGTCGCATTCGTGTATCGATCAACAGCCTTCCGGCTGCACATATCATGGCTGGAATGAAGGAGAAATTTGAACTGTATCCCACGTACGTATGGAGTTATGTACACTCGGTTGGTGTTCTCATACAGAAGCGAGATGAATTCAAAATCCACGGCAAAATATTATTTTATTGTAAAGGAAAGCAATTTTTTTTGCCCCGTCTCATCAAAAACGGGCTCAGTCACCCCACGTAGGGCTTTAGTCCGGTCACGATAATCGGATCAAGGGCGGGACTAAAGGCCCACCCATTAGTCCCGACCCTCTTACCAGCCGGGACCAATGGGAATCCACGTGGCTGTCTCTGTGGGCGCTGAGTGCCCCCCATTAGTCCCGGTTCGTATTACGAACCGGGACAAATGGTTCTCTGCCACGGTAGAGAATTTAATTTGTATTCTTTTTTTTCATTTCAAAATAGTTTTCTACGCTACCACATACCGTACATGTTCGTGCATACATAAGATAACTTCTCTTAAGATCGAGCATACAAATATATACATGATAGTTACACATGGAGATCACAATTATCGGGACTAGAGCCCGTCTATTCAATTACACGTCGGGATCATCGGCGCCTATTCACACTAAATTCTCCGGCGTCGTCTATCATCTCGTTCATCAAGAATCCTGCCAGTTCTTCAGCAATTGCTACTACGCGTTGCTGTGGTAGGAGCTGATCCCGCATTTTCTCGAACTATATAAGAAAAGGAGATCAATATGAATATCAATTATGATAACAAAAAGTGACGGTAATAAAAATAATGTTATGAATATATTGCTTACATCGACTCTATAATCATTCAGCTCACTGGTAAACGTGCGAATGAACTCGCAAACGTAGAATCCACATAGATTCGTCCCCTGTGGTTGCCTCGCGCACTTTACGAGAATAGAATTCAATCAAAATAATAATCATGCATCATAATTGTATTAAAACTAGAAGTAAAGAGATGCGCCTACTACTTACCGAGACCGGCTTAAACGTCAGCTTCTCAGTAAAGTCACCCGTAACCGCACTCTTGAACTGGTTTCAAACCCTACCCGGTAAAGAAAATGAATGAGTTATTTATTACGTGATATCTCAGGAAATCAACGAAAGAGACCGCTGTAGCGCAAAAATTACCTCTGGAGCATGTCCTGCATGTCACTAAACTGTTCCAGGGGTCTCTTTAATGAGTCCATGACTTTAACTCTTTCCTTATCAAGTTGAATGTCCATGAGAATCCAGTGGAAACTGTACACGTTTATATATACATCAGTAACTCATCAATTACACTTAACATCGAGTAAGCAAAAGAGAATATGTACAATAGAGTAAGACACTCACGCGAAATTGTAAGGAAACAATATGTGGTCACATAAATTTTGCTCCGTTAGAAACCTTAGAAGGTTTTCCTGTGTTTCCTCGGGTTTTTCCTTTAGCGTCCGACAATGTATTTTATCTGGGTCAATGAACCCAACACTGAAGATTGACCTTCTTTTACATTCTATTATCTTCATTCTGCATAATAATAGAGTACAAAAGGATATAATTAGGATAATTACATGCAATGAACTGAACAACTGAAAAAAATAAACAACTTATATATAGACAATGAATTCAACAACTTACAGACAATAGCAACTCATGAGACTTTTGTCGATGGCGTCGAAAGTGTATAACTGGAAGAGTTCTGGAAACTCAACATGGACCTCTTCTTCTCGGAAGTAGTAGTCATGTGGGACTTTCGCCACGATCATTATTCTCTCCTCCTTTACGGCATTCAAGTATCATTTATGTAAACTCCGCATTTGTGTTGGCAGTTGTTGGAACTGCTCAAAGCTTACCAGAGGCTTCCCTGGGACATATGTAGGGACTACCTGAGCCTTAGGTAACTTGTCGTCCTGGGAACCTAGCAATTCCTCAACAGTCACATTCATAGCGGCCGCAAGCTTCTTAGCTTCTTCCATATCCTCAGGGAGTGTCATAGGATACCACCTTGAGGGGTGGGTCGATTTTTGGCCTGTTCCCAGTGGGGGATGTCCTTTCTTTTCCCGGTTGCACTTTGACTTGATGATTTGCTCCCGCTTGCACTTCTACTTGATTTGCTCTTCTTCACTTCCTTCTGAAGTGTGCGTTGATAGTCATCTGGCTTATGGTGCAAGTCATATTGCGAGTTTGTGTTCAGAAAAGAAAGTGCATACGCTTTTTGCTTCTCGGTGTATACCGGGGCGGGCTCGGGTTTCTTCTTTTGAAGCTGCGCAACACATTCAGCCTTTACGATCATGTCGGTTTCCTCGTCAGTACGATCGTAAGGTCTGATAGAAAGATTCTGATGAGGTACTCTTGGGAGGGGCGACATTTGTCGTTTTGGGCTCCTACGTCGTTTAGTACTAATCGGAGGTCGGAGATCGAGATGGACTCGGGCTATGGTGGTCGTAGTCATGGGGTGGGCTTCTTGGAGGTGATGGAGGTGAAGGTGACATGCACCACCGGAGGCGGTGTTTTGGCATCCAGCCTGGAAGCTTGATGTTGTTCTTGTCCCATAGAATGATACCACCCAGATTCTCCGAGTGTCCTCTCACCTTCAGTCCGAGGATGTCAAGCTCCATTGAGTCCCACCCCATTGCGATTTCATCCACACCAACTTTAGCATAGCCACTGGAATCTCACGGCCATGCCAGCAGGCGCCAGTGGACAAGGTAAAGCACATCCGACCACCACCTTGATGGATAGGTTCTTCACCTTGATGGAGCTCACAAGATGCCTGCTCCTTGATTCCATCCACGGGGTAGCAGGACCGCCATCTACCATACATGCATTGTCGAAGGACCTCCGATTCAGCCACGCTGCTTTTCCGCCGAGATGGGACGGTGGTAATATTGAGTCTGAGGATCTTGCAGCGCTGCTCCTCAAAGTTCGTCAATCTGCTGCTGATGCATTCAAGTGTTCCTATCAACTCGGTGAACTTGTCTCCTCCTCCTCCTCGTCGCCTCTTTGCTCTCTCTCGCTCCTATAAGTATCTCTCTTTGGGAAACCCCATCTCCCACGTATAACTAGGGCCAAGGCCTCATCGCCGTCCTCCACGTTCGTCATTCCCGAGGACCTTTGTCAGCAAGTCTTTCTCTATCGGGACGGAACTTTGTTGTCCCCGCTTTAATCTCCTTCACCACTTTCTGCCATGTATCCCGGGGTATCCTAATCCCGTCCACGCAAATAAGGTCCCTCAGACTTTCGTCATACTCACTCCCATGCCCAAGGAATCAATTCCTTGCCCTCGATCCCGTTCTTCGGCGTATTGGTTCGAGTGATCCCTTTAGCAAGCAGCTCATTCTCTTTAGCATCCCACTTTGGCATGGCAGCCCAGAGCCCCGGCCCCGGTGATGGTGATATTTCTTCATCGCGGCATTTTCTTGTTTTTTTCCGACATTTCCGTAGCAGGTTGTGACTCCTTGTACTTCACAAATGCATCCCGGTTAGCCCTGCTTTGCCGTTAGATAGCATTCAAATTTAGGAGCCTTCTTCGTCTTCTGATACTTTTGCCATAATGCTTTCTTCCAGTTCTTGAATAGTTCGGCCATCTTCGTAAGAGTCCACTGCTTGACTTTCTTCCTCAATGCAGTTGTGTCGGCATCATCCTCACATTCTGGCAGGGTGAAATGTGTCATGAGGGCATTCCAAAGACCCTCTTTGCACCTGTCGGAGACATACTCACCCTCTTTCGCCCCTTTGGTCTTATTCCACTCTCGAACGGTGATCGGGATGCGATCCCTAACCATAACTCCGCATTGTTGTTTAAATACAGTTTTAGCCTTTTCGGGTTCCACCGGTTCACCCCTTGGTGATACCCGCGTAGTTGTATAACGCGTAGATGCGTCCAACTTTTTGGCCGGGCCTCGTGTGGAATATTTTTTGCTCGATGTGGAGGCCTAAGAGAAGAAACATTCGTCAATTTATATATATATACAACTCAGTTAATGCATCTACTGATCACCAGACTTCATATATATACCTCGTCGTCGGCTTCTCCACCACCGGAGCCGTCGGCTTCTCCTTGATCATTTCGGTCGACCTCCTCTCCCTCACCGGAGGGGTTCAGATAAATTGACGGAGATTCGGGTGGATCAACATGGGGGGTGTCGTTGATCATATCCTTGAGAATTTCTTCCTGTGCTAGGTCTCTCTGGATTGGATCCATAGTTTTCTACAAAATGCACAGGATAACATTTTTCATTCAATATTGCTGCATAAAATAACACTAAACAATAATATGAACATGCAATTTGCTACACTAATACTAAACAATAGCAAAATTCTAGTGATGCCCTAACCCTAAGTCCCAAGTGACATAAGCACCACCACCCTAACCCTATCTCCGGGCGGCCTGCGAGCACTACCATCCTAACCCTAAGTCCGGGCGGCCAGCGAGCACCACCACCGTAACCCTAAGTCCGGGGGCCCGCGAGCACTACCACATTAACCCCAAATATTTCTATATACAAATAATTCCTATATACAAATATTTTCTATATACAAAAAATTCCTATATACAAATAATTCCTATATACAAATATTTCTATATACAAAAAAATTCTATATACAAATATTTCCTATATACAAATATTTCTATATACAAAAAAATTCTATATACAAATATTTCCTATATACAAATATTTTCTATATACAAGTAATTCCTATATACAAATAATTCCTATATACAAATATTTCTATATACAAAATATTTCCTATATACAAATAATTCCTATATACAAATATTTCTATATACAAAAAAATTCTATATACAAATATTTCCTATATACAAATATTTTCTATATACAAATAATTCCTATATACAAATATTTCTAAATACAAAAAAATTCATATATACAAATATTTCTATATACAAAAAATTTCATATATACAAATAATTCCTATATACAAATATTTCTATATACAAAAAAATTCTATATATAAATATTTCCTATACACAAAATATTTTTCTATACACAAAATATTTCCTATACACTTCTATACCAGCGGTGGCGGTGGCGACTGAGGGAGGCGAGGGGATGTGGCGGGCTCGTACGGGCGTGGGTGGGCGGCGTGGGGAGGTATGGTGGCCGGGGCGGTTAGGCGGGGAGGCGCGATGCGGGGAGGAGCTCGTGGCGGCAAGGGGAGGCGCGGCACGGGGAGGTTAGCCGGGGAGGCACGACCGAGGACAGCGCCGGAGATTTGGCAGCCTGGCGGGCGTAATCAAGGCTTCGTCGCTGTGCTTCCTTGATCGATGGATTCGACCAGGAAGAAGCAAGATATATTTACCACCTTTAGTCGGTCGTGGCTAGAACCGGACTAAAGAGGTCTTTAATCCGGTTCCAGCCACGCACCGGGACTAAAGGCTTTGGGTGCCTTTTCGCATGCAGACCTTTAGTCCCGGATGGTGTTCTGGGCCGGGACTAAAGGCCCAAATTTGCGCGCGCTGGGCCTAAGTTGGCGCCATTTGTAGCTATTAGATTTTTTAAACATTTGAATTATACAGTTTTTGCATACTTATGAATTTGAGAAAATTTTCAACATAAAAAGTTTTTGAATTTGAATAAGTAATCCAAATCTATTTTATGTTTTATAAAATAATTATTCTAACTAGTGAAACTAATAACCATTTTGCCATTTCCAATTTAAAAATGCATTAACTATTATATTTTGCATATTTTTAACATAAAAAGTATTTGAATTTGAATAAGTAATCCAAATCTATTTTATGTTTTATAAAATAACTATTCTAACTAGTGAAACTAATAACCATTTTGCCATTTCCAATTTAAAAATGCATTAACTATTATATTTTGCATATTTTTAACATAAAAAGTATTTGAATTTGAATAAGTAATCCAAATCTATTTTCTGTTTTATAAAATAATTATTCTAACTAGTGAAACTAATAACCATTTTTCCATTTCCAATTTAAAAATGCATTAACTATTATATTTTGCATATTTTTAACATAAAAAGTATTTGAATTTGAATCAGAGATTCAAATCCATTTTCTGTTTTATAAAATAATTATTCTAACTAGTCAAACTATTAACCATTTTGCCATTTTCATGTGATTCCGACGCTCCGGTGGTCTTCCTCTGGCGAAACCCTAGACCGGGGGCCTCAGAACTTCCGAAGATGCCATAGGGCGTGTGCACCAAGGGCATCTTCGAGAAATTCCACCATGGGAGATTTCGAAACCCCTTCCTCCATCCATGGGGATGAAACTCTCCATCCATGTTGGCTTGGTCGTTGCCATAGCACATCTACACTCATATATGCCGCCTCTCTCCACCCTATCCCATGGCTTCCACCATACCTCTAACCCCAGGGAGGCGGAGATGTAGTCTTTCACGGGCTAGCAGGAAAATATTTTCTGAGGCGGAACTTCCGAAGATGCCATAGGGCGTGTGCACCAAGGGCATCTTCGAGAAGTTCTGCCACGGGAGATTTCCCAACCCTTTCCTCCATCCATGGGGATGAAACTCTCCATCCATGTTGGCTTGTTGAGTTGCTTGCCATGGCGTATCGATGCTCCTTTTATAGGCACGACGCCGCTTCTACTTTGTCTTCTTCCTTCGACAGGGCATCGTGCGCTACATCGAGCAGTGCAGTCCACCCACGCGTCCTTATCCTACCGACAGCTTTAGTCCCGGTTTGAGCCCCCACTCGGTACTAAAGGTTACCCACGCGTCCTTATCCCACCGACAGTTTTGTTAGATGACACAAAAACCACCTTTAGTCCCGGTTGCACCCACCAGCCGGTACTAAAGGTTAGCCACCCCCCAGATAAGGCCCTCCCAGATAAGGCCCCCATCTTTTGTCCCGGTTTGAGCCCCCACCCGATGAAAGTTTCCGCCATCCTGCTTCCCGCTTTCCCCCGGTTCCTACCTCTGTCTTCTCGCCATTTTTTCAGTATATATATGTACGCTTGGCCTCCATTTACATATCACATCTAGACTCATCATTCTCTTCCCATGGCTTCCATCGTATCTCTAACCACCCGGGAGGTGGAGGCGCTTTGCGCCTCGAACTACCCCTGCTATGTATCCTTAGTGTTTGTGGGTTCCTTCTCTTGTGATGGTTCCTTCTCTTTGTGTGATCACCTCACATGCTCAAAACGTCTAGTTTGATTGAGCAAGATGTATTACATGAAAGGGGACCTTTATGTCTCAAATAAAAGGTTTAATACATTACATAGATTTATGTCTCAAATAAAAGGTTTAATTACATAGATTTATGTCTCAAATAAAAGGTTTAATACATTATTACACATCACCAACATCTAGTGTTGTGGTTTTCTTCTGCACCGTAGCCATGGAGAAACTTCATCATTTAACAGGATGCTTGGGTCAGTTTTCACTTTGAAGGGCAGAATTTCATGAAACTTATTGTAATCTTCTAACATGTCTGTCTTGTCATCCACTCCCACGATGTTTCTTTTCCCTGAAAGAACTATGTGGCGCTTTGGCTCATCGTATTCTGTACTCTTTTGCTTATTTTTCCTTTTTCTTGGTTTGGTAGACATGTCCTTCACATAGAAAACCTGAGCCACATCGTTGTCTAGGACGAATGGTTCATCCATGTATGCAAGATTGTTGAGATCCACTGTTGTCATGCCGTACTTTTCGTCTACATGTACCCCGCCTCCTGTCAGCTTGACCCATTTGCACCGAAACAAAGGGACCTTAAAAGTAGGTCCATAGTCAAGTTCCCATATCTCCTCTATGTACCCATAATATGTGTCAATCTACCCATTGTCATCTGTTGCATCAAAGCGGACACCACTGTTTTGGTTGGTGCTCTTTTTATCTTGGGTGATCATGTAAAATGTATTCCCATTTATCTCGTACCCTTGGAAAGTACATATAGTCGAAGATGGTAACCTGGCCAACGAGTACAACTCATCTCCAACAGTGGTGTTATTCATGAGATGTGTCTGCAACCAATTGCCAAAATTCTTCTCGTGTTCCCCTTTAATCAAGGTTTCAGGCTTCCCCGGGTTTTCGAAGCGTAGAATATTCTTGTGTTTCTCGATATACGGAGCCACCACGGTGAAATTGTGTAGAACTGTGTAGTGTGCTTGAGTGAAAGAATGCTCGTCCCTACATACCATTGATTTCCTTCCTAGTGTGCCTTTTCCAGTCATCCTCCCCTCATACCGAGATTCAGGAACACCAATCGGCTTAAGGTCAGGAAGAAAGTCAACACAAAACTCAATGACCTCCTCTGTTCCATAGCCCTTGGAGATGCTTCCTTCTGGCCTAGCACGGTTATGAACATATTTCTTTAAGACTCCCATGAACCTCTCGAAGGGGAACATATTGTGTAGAAACACAGGACCGAGAATTCTAATCTCTTCGACTAGGTGAACTAGGAGGTGCGTCATAATATTGAAGAAGGATGGCGGGAACAACAACTCGAAGCTGACCAGACATTGGACCACATCAATCTGTAACCCTGATAGACTTTCTCGATCGATTACCTTCTGAGAAATTGCATTGAGGAATGCACATACCTTCACAATGGCTAGTCAATATTTTCTAGTAGAATTCCCCTCAATGCAACCGGAAGCAATTGCGTCATAAGCACATGGCAGTCATGAGACTTTAGGTTTTGAATTTTTTTCTCTTTCATATTTACTATTCCCTTTATATTCGACGAAGCCGACGGGACCTTGCTACGAAAAGGACTTCAAAAAGATTTCCTTCTCTTCTTTGGTAAGAGCGTATGGCAAGCCCTTGAAACTACCTGGATGCTTGCCATCTCGCCCTTTATGATGTTGCTGGTCCTCCCGTCTTCGGGTATCTTTTGACTTCCCATACAAGCCCAGGAAGCCTAGAATATTCACGCAAAGATTCTTCATCAGGTGCATCACGTCGATTGCAGAGCGGACCTCATGCACTTTCCAATAGGGTAGCTCCCAAAATATAGATTTCTTCTTCCACATGGGTGCGTGTCCGGTAATGGGGTCTTTCGGAACAGGTTGTCCTCCAGGACCCTTTCCAAAGATTACATCCAAATCCTTGACCGTACCAAATACATCAGCACCACTACGGGGACAGGCTTCGTCTGGGTTTCTGCCTTGCCATTGAAATGCTTTCCTTTCTTCTTTAAGGGATGACTGGGCGAAAGAAAACGACAATTGTACGGGTACACATTCTTTCTACATTTATCCAGATATATACTTTCAGTCTCATCTAAACAGTGTGTGCATGCATTGTATCCTTTGTTCGTCTGTCCTGAAATGTTACTAAGAGCAGGCCAATCATTGCTGATTACGAACAACAACGCTTGTAGGTCAAATTCCTGCTGTTTGTGCTCATCCCACACACGTACACCTGGTTTGGCCCACAACTGTAGAAGTTCATCAACTAATGGCCTTAGGTACACATCAATGTCGTTCTTGGGTTGCTTGGGCCTTGGATGAGCACCGGCATCATAATGAACTTCCGCTTCATGCACAACCAAGGAGGAAGGTTGTAGATACATAGAGTCACGGGCCAGTTTGTGGATGCAGTTCTGCTCCCAAAAGGATTCATGCCATCGGTACTTAGACCAAACCATAAGTTCCTTGCGTCACCAGAAAGTCCGGAAGTCTCTCTCGATTTTCTCCACTGCCGACCATCGCCAGGGTGCCTCAACATCCCGTCTTTCTTACGGTCTTCCTTGTGCCATCGCAACAACTTGGCATGCTCTTTATTTACGAACAAACGTTTCAACCGTGGTATTATAGGAGCATACCACATCACCTTGGCAGAACCCTCTTCCGGGTTGCTCGCCCTCAACATCACCAGGGTCATCTTTTCTGATCTTATACCGCAATGCGGTATACCGGCATTTATCCATATTCTCGTACTTCTCACCGCGGTAGAGGATGCGGTCATTAGGGCATGCATGTATCTTCTGCACGTCTAATCCTATAGGGCAGACAAGATTCTTTGCTTCAGACGCGTCTTGGAGGGCAATTGGTTATTTCTTGGAAGCAGCTTCTTCATTATTACCAAGAACTTTTCAAATCCCGAGTCACCATACCGGTCTCGCCTTCCACTTCAACAATTCCATTGTGCTACCCAACTTCTTCGGCCATCTTCACAAGTTGGATACAGCAATGTGTTGTGGTCTGTACTGCATCATCTGCCGAATCGCAACCTCTCCTTTTCCGTGTCGCAGTCTCGCCTTGCATCACTAATGACCTGACCAAAATCATCAACGGGCTCATCTGGTTCCCGTTCTTCACCCCCTTCTTTTTCATTATCTTCAACTACGGTATCATTGTATTCAGGAAACATAGATCGATAGTTGTCATCATCGTTCTCTTCTTCATCGCCGTCTTCCATCATAACCCCTCTTTCTCCGTGCTTGGTCCAAACATTATAGCCGGACATGAAACCGGACCGAAGCAGGTGGCTCTGAATGACTCTTGAGGAAGTGTGAGCCTGCTCATTCCGACATTCAACACATGGACAACACATAAAACCATCCCGCCGCTTGTTCGCCTCGGCCACAAGGCGAAAAGAACGCACGCCTTCTCTGTAAGCGTCAGAGCGTCGGTCACCCTACATCCATGGGTGGCTCATCTGCATCATACAACCATGCATATATATCAAATGCAATCACGATGCTTAAATTAGTACCGCGCAGTCAAAACGAGAAAATAGTTGCTAACCTTTTAAGACACTTCAAAACAAAGAGGAGAAACCTTAAGTGTCGCTCTGGCAGCTCATATCATATTTTGTCTTGTGTGAACTCAAGTGGCATCGCTCTAATAGGCATTTCACCGAACACCTCTAGTGCATATGAAGAAAAAAAGTTAGCACAAAGTTATACCCACCTCTCACATAGGAAAAAAACAGGAGAGAGTGGAGGGCTGGATGCATATATATAGGGCCAGGCCATTAGTCCCAGTTTGAGATACAAACCGGGACTAAAGGTTCTGCGCGCCGGCCCAGACCTATTTGTCCCGGTTTGTATCTCAAACCGGGACTAATGGCTTCTTAAGGACCGGGACATAGTGCCTCGGCCTCCTCGGCCCGTCTGGTTCGTACCATTAGTCCCGGCCCAGCCACGGCCGGGACTAATGGCCCGAACCAAAGGCCCATTTTCTACTAGTGAACTAAGAAGAGATTTCAACAAGATTGAGAAGAAAGCCATGGATCTCTACTTTGCCGAGTTGGACAAGTCTGTTGCCAAAATGACTCCACACGAAGTTGGCGTTTTTAAATCATGGTGCAAAAGTTTGGATGAAGACAAGGACTACGTCGCTAACTCAAGGAACAAGATGGCGTCCCATGCACATAAAGATCCGACTTCTCATATGGTATCTTCCACCTCTATTGCCACCGCCACAATGGCACCCGTATGTTGGAGATATGCCCAAGAGGCAATAATAAGAGTGGTTATTATTATATCTTTATGTTTATGATGAATGTTTACATCCCATGCTATAATTGTATTATAAGGAAACACTAATACATGTGTGTTTTGTAAACATAAAAGAGTCCCTAGTAAGCCTCTTGTGGAACTAGCTTGTTGATTGAATGATGATCATGGTTTCCTGATCATGGACATTGGATGTCATTAATAACAAGGTTATATCATTAGGAGAATGATGTGATGGACAAACACCCATAGTAAGCGTAGCATAAGATCAAGTCATTAAGTTCGTATTGCTGTAAGCTTTCAAATGCATAGTAACCTAATCCTTCGACCATGAGGTTATGTTAATCACCATCACCAGATGGGTACTTTGATGACATCAAACACCACTTCGTAACTGGGCGGTTATAAAGGTGTCATTGGGTATTCTGAAAGTATGTGTTGAAGCGCATGGACCAAGATTGGGATTTGTCCATCCATATGACGGATAGATATGCTCTGGGCCCTCTCGGTGGAATGTCATCTAGTTAGCTTGCAAGCATGTGACTGGGTCACAAGGGATGACATAACATGGAACGAGTAAAGATTACTTATCGGTAACGAGGTAGAACTAGGTATGAAGATACCAACGATCAAACCTCAGATAAGTAGAATATCGCGTGACAAAGGGAATTGGTTTCGTATGTTAATGGTTCTATCGATCACAAAGTCATCGTTGAGTATGTGGGAGCCGTTATGGATCTCCAGATCCCGATGATGGTTATTGATCGGAGATATGTCTTCATCATGTCTACATGTTCACGAACCGTAGGGTGACACACTTAAGGTTCGAAGTTGTTTTAAGTAGATATGGAATGTGCGCTAGAAACCGAATGTTGTTCGGAGTCTCGGATTGGATCCGGGATATCACGAGGAGATCTGGAATGGTCCGGAGAATAAGATTCATATATTGAGGATCATTTTCTAAGTTAGGAAATGTTCCGCAGTGTTTGTATGGAGATTCTAGAAGGTTTCAGAATGTTCTGGAAGGTTCTAGAAGAGTTCTTGGTGTTTGCTTGAAAACCAAGAAAGGGTCAAAGGAAACCTTGTGGGGCGAGACACGGATTCGTGGGGGAGGAGGACTCCTCCCACCTTACCAACCCGCCGGCCATAGGAGGGGAGTCCTACTAGAACTCCCCCTCCCCAGGCGCGCCTCCCTCCTTTAAATAGAAGGGAGGGGGCGCCCCCTCCTGGCTCTCTCTCATAACAAGCTCTAGTCGCCGCCTCTCTCCTCTACCTTCGCTCTGTGCAGAATTCTCTCCTCCACCACCACCACCACACCGTCGTGCTGCTGGGATTCCGTGGAGAAGATCTACTACCTCCGCTGCTCGCTGGAACGGGGAGAGGAAGGTCTGCCGACTCACTTGCGTGTGACCGATCATGAAGCGCCTTGAACGCTGGCGCCAAGGATCGTCCACACGATCTTGAGATCAGCAAGTGATCGACTACATCAACCCCGAGATCTAATCTCGTAACACTTTCGGTTCTACGAGGGTTAGTACAGATCTATCTCATTGCTCATGTCTAATAGATTAGATCTTGTCTTTTATCTAGATTAGATCTGGGTTTTGTTCGTTCTTGCGGTAGAATTTTTTTGTTTTCCATGCTACGAACCCATCAGTGGTATCAGAGCCTTGTCTATGCGTAGATCTGTTGCACGAGTAGAACACAATGATGTTGTGGGCGTTGGTGCTCGTGTCGTCTTTTGCTATGTGTGTACTTTGCATCTTGCGATATGGTGGGATGAAGCGGCTCGGGCTAACCTTAGATGTCATCGCACATGAGACTTGCTCCACGCTTGACGTGTAACTTGCTTTGCACAAGTGGCTTTGCGGGTGTCTGTCTCTCCCATCATAGTATAGATCCAATCTACACTTTGCACTTGATAGCACTTGTATCAACGTTGTGGTTCAGTTTCGTAGGTAAGATCTATTCTTGTTCGAAAGCCCCAAACCACGTAAAACTTGCAAAGAAAATTAGAGGCGTCTAACTTGTTTTTTGTGGGTTTTGTGATGTGATATGGCCATCATGTGATTGTGATTATATTTGATGTATGCAATGATCCTTGTTGTAATATGGCAACCGGCAGGAGCCTAATGGTTGTCTTTAATTCTGTTAAGACCTGCGTGTCTATTCATCTTGTAATAGCTTTATTCCAAGTAGTTGTAATAGTTGCTGGTGATGATGGACAACCATGAAGCGGCACCACTGACCTTGACGCAATGCTGGTGATGATGAAGATCATGTCCGTGCTTTGGAGATGGAGATCAAAGGCACAAGAAGAAAGGGCCATATCATATCACACTAATTATGAATTGCCTGTGATGTTAATCCTTTATGCATCTTGTATTGCTTAGATCACGACGGTAGCATTATAAGATGATACCTCTCACTAAATATCAAGTAATAAAGTGTTCGTCCTTAGTTGGCACCGTTGCTAAGACTCGTCGTCTCGAAGCATCTCGTGATGATCGGATGTGATAGATTCTATGTGTGCAGACAACGGGTGCAAGCCAGATTTGCACATGCGGAAACTAAGGTTAATCTTGACGAGCCTAGCATGTACAGACATGGTCTCGGAACACGGAATACCAAAAGGTAGAGCACGAGTCATATAAGTGATATGATGAACATGAAGATTGTTCGTCGATGAAACTACATCCTCTCTCGTGAAGATCGGACTTGGTGTAGTGGACTTGGTTCGTGTAATCACTAAGACAGTGTGAGGGATGTTGTTTTGAGTGGGAGTTCACCTAGTTAATTTAAGAATTAAAGTAGAACTCAATTTATCATAAACTTAGTCTAAACTACTTGCAAATTTGTTGTAGATTATGGCGAATCTCTCCATCAATTTCAATGCGTTCCTAGAGAAAGAAAAACTTAAGAACAATGGAAGCAACTTCACGGACCGGCTCCGTGGTCTCAAGATTGTCCTCGTGGCTGGTCGATGACCTATGTGCTCAAGCACCGCTTAGGTGACCCACCTGCAGATGATGCCACCGATGACGTAAAGAATGTTTACGCCACTGAAAAATCATTACTCCACAGCTCAGTGTGACATCCACATGCGGTTTAGAAACGAGCTTGAGCGTTTGAGCACCAATGACCCATTCGAGATCATTAAGGAGCTCAAGCTCATTTTTGAGACTCACGCGCCGTGGAGAGCTATGAGGCCTCAGAAGTTCTTTACCCGCAAGATGGAAGAGGGAAGCTCATTAGCGAGCACGTGCTCACCATGTCCAGGCACGCAAACAAACTCCAAGAGTTAGGGATAACGATTCCTAATGAGTTAGGGATTCACCGTGTCCTCCAATCACGCCACCGAGTTATAAGAACTTTGTGATGAACTACAATATGCACTCGCATGAACAAGACGTTGCACGAACTATCGTCCATGCTGAAAACTGTTGAAGTGGAGATCAAAAGGAGCACCAAGTGTTGATGGTCAATAAGACCACCAATTTCGAGAAACAGGCAAGCCTAAGAAAAGGGCAACTTCAAGAAGGACGGCAAGAAAGCCGCACTGCTAAGAAGCCCAAGGCTGGTCCTAAGTCCAAATCGAGTGCTTCTCGCAAGGGTGCTGGTCATCGAAGCGTAATCGCCCAAGTACTGGCAGATCGAAGAACGGCAACATCAAGAAGAAAGGTATATTCGATATACATGTTATTGATGTGTATCTTACTAGTAGTCGAGTAGTGCAGGTATTTGATAATGGTTCGGTTGCTCATATATGTAACTCAAACAGAGCTGCGAATAAACGAAGACCGGCAAGAGACGAGGTGACGATCGCGCGTTGAAATGGCTCCAAGGTTGATGTGATCACCGCTTGACGCTCCTCTACATCTACCTTCGGATTAGTTTTAAATTTAAATAATTGTTATTTGGTGCTGTGTTAAGCATGAACATTATATCCGGATCTTGTTTATTGCAGACGTTACTCTTTTAAGTCTGAGAATAAAGGTTGTTCGATTTATATGAGTAATATCTTTTATGGTAATGCACCTGAGATAAATGGTTTATTCTTATTAAATCTCGATAGTAGTGATACACATGTTCACAACATAGATGCTAAACGAATAAAATTGAATGATAATTCTACATACATGTGGCAATCGCTGCCTTGGTCACATTGGAGTGAAGCGTATGAAGAAACTCCATTCTAATGGACTTCTTGAATCACTTGATTTTGAATCACTTGAAAGATGCGAAGCATGTCTAATGGGAAAAATGACTAAGACTCCATTCTCTGGAATAATGGAGCGAGCTACAGACTTATTGGAAATAATACATACCGATGTGTGCGGTCCAATGAGTTAGCATCGCGTGGTGGATATCGTTATGTTCTCACTTTCACAGATGACTTGAGTAGATATGGGTATATCTACTTTATGAAACATAAGTCCAAAACTTTCGAGAAGTTTAAGGAATTTCAAAGTGAAGTGGAAAATCATCATAACAAGAAGATTAAGTTTCTGCGTTCTGACCGCGGAGGTGAATATCTAAGTTATGAGTTTGGCATGCATTTAAAGAAATGTGGAATACTTTCGCAGTTGACACCGCCGGGAACACCACAGCGTAATGGTGTGTCCGAACGTCGTAATCGAACTCTCTTAGATATGGTTCGGTCTATGATATCTCTTATAGATTTAACGCTATCATTTTGGGGCTATGCATTAGAGACAGCCGCATTCACTTTAAATAGGGCACCATCTAAATCCGTTGAAACGACACCGTACGAATTGTGGTTTGGAAAGAAACCTAAGTTGTCGTTCCTTAAAGTTTGGGGTTGCAAAGCGTATGTAAAGAAGTTACAGCCTGATAAGCTTGAACCCAAAGCGGAGAAATGCGTCTTCATAGGATACCCGAAAGAAACAATTGGGTATACCTTCTATCATAGATCCGAAGGCAAAGCTTTCGTTGCCAAGAATGGATCCTTTCTTGAGAAGGAATTTCTTTCGAAAGAAGTGACTGGAAGGAAAGTAGAACTCGACGAGGTTGTTGAACCTTCTCTCGCAGTTGAGAGTAGCACAGCACCGGAAGATGTTTTTGTGCCTCCTGCACCAACTGGAGAGGAAGCTAATGATGCTGATCATGAAACTTCGAACGAAGTTACTGCTGAACCTCGCAGGTCAACGAGGGTTTGTACCACTCCTGATTGGTATGACTCTGCCTTGAACGTCATATTAGTGGACAACACTGATGACCCTGCGACGTATGAAGAAGCTATGGTGAGCCCAGATTCCGACAAATGGCTAGAAGCCATGAAATCCGAAATGGGATCCATGTACGAAAACCAAGTATGGACTTTGGTGGACTTACCGGATGGCCGTAAGGCTGTCGAGAACAAATGGATTTTCAAAAGAAAAACAGATGTTGATGGTAATGTTACCGTCTATAAAGCTCGACTTGTCGCGAAAGGGTTCCGACAAATTCAAGGAGTTGACTACGATGAGACTTTCTCACCAGTAGCGAAGCTAAAGTCTGTGAGGATTTTGTTAGCAATCGCTGCATATTTTGATTATGAAATTTGGCAGATGGATGTCAAAACGGCGTTCCTTAATGGTGACATTGAGGAAGAGTTGTATATGGTACAACCCAAGGGTTTTGTCGATCCTAGTGATGCTGACAAGGTATGCAAACTTCAGCGCTCCATTTATGGACCAAGCAAGCATCCGGAGTTGGAATCAACGTTTTGATAAAGTAATCAAAAACTTTGGATTTATACAAACTTATGGAGAAGCTTGTATTTACAAGAAAGTGAGTGGGAGCTCTGTAGCATTCCTAGTACTATATGTAGATGACATATTGTTGATTGGGAATGATATAGAACTTCTTAATAGCGTCAAAACCTATTTGAATAATAGTTTTTCAATGAAGGATCTTGGCGAAGCGGCATATATTCTAGGCATCAAGATTTATAGAGATAGATCAAGACGCCTAATAGCGCTTTCACAAAGTACATACTTAGACAAAGTTTTAAAAAAGTTTAGAGTGGAAGAGAGCAAGAAAGGGTTCGTGCCCATGTTGTCAGGTAAGACCTTGAGTAAGACTCAAAGTCCGGCTACGGCAGAAGATAGAGAAAAGATGAATAATATTCCCTATGCCTTGGCCATAGGTTCTATCATGTATGCCATGCTGTGTACAAGACCGGATATAGCACATGCTGTTAGTTTGACTAGCAGATATCAAAGTGATCCTAGAATGGAACACTGGACAACGGTCAAGAATATCCTAAAGTACCTGAATAGGACTAAGGATATGGTTCTTTCTTATGGAGGTGATGAACAGCTTGTTGTAAATGGTTACACTGATGCTAGTTGGAACACCGATCCAGATGACTCGAAGTCATAGTCTGGGTATGTATTTATTTTGAATGGTGCTGCAGTGAGCTGGAGGAGTGCCAAGCAAAGCGTTGTGGCGAAATCTTCAACTGAATCGGAATACATAGCTGCTTCGGAGGCTGCACAAGAAGCCATATGGATGAAGGAGTTCATTACTGAACTTGGTGTGGTTCCCAGTGCGTTGGACCCGATGGCCATCTACTGTGACAACACAGGTGCCATAGCTAATGCACAGGAGCCAAGGTCACATAGCAAGCTGAAGCACATCAAGCTACGTTTCCATGCTATTCGCGAGTATGTCCGAGATGGTGACATAAAGATTTGCAAAGTACACACTGATCTGAATGTGGCAGATCCGTTGACTAAACCTCTCCCTAGAGCAAAGCATGACCAACACCAGAATGCCATGGGTGTTAGGTATATTACCATGTAATTTAGATTATTGACTCTAGTGCAAGTGGGAGACTGTTGGAGATATGCCCAAGAGGCAATAATAAGAGTGGTTATTATTATATCTTTGTGTTTATGATGAATGTTTACATCCCATGCTATAATTGTATTATAAGGAAACACTAATACATGTGTGTTTTATAAACATAAAAGAGTCCCTAGTAAGCCTCTTGTGGAACTAGCTTGTTGATTGAATGATGATCATGGTTTCCTGATCATGGACATTGGATGTCATTAATAACAAGGTTATATCATTAGGAGAATGATGTGATGGACACACACCCATAGTAAGCGTAGCATAAGATCAAGTCATTAAGTTCGTATTGCTGTAAGCTTTCAAATGCATAGTAACCTAATCCTTCGACCATGAGGTTATGTTAATCACCATCACCAGATGGGTACTTTGATGACATCAAACACCGCTTCGTAACTGGGCGGTTATAAAGGTGTCATTGGGTATTCTGAAAGTATGTGTTGAAGCGCATGGACCAAGATTGGGATTTGTCCATCCATATGACGGATAGATATGCTCTGGGCCCTCTCGGTGGAATGTCATCTAGTTAGCTTGCAAGCATGTGACTGGGTCACAAGGGATGACATAACATGGAACGAGTAAAGAGTACTTATCGGTAACGAGGTAGAACTAGGTATGAAGATACCGACGATCAAACCTCGGATAAGTAGAATATCGCCTGACAAAGGGAATTGGTTTCGTATGTTAATGGTTCTATCGATCACAAAGTCATCGTTGAGTATGTGGGAGCCGTTATGGATCTCCAGATCCCGCTGATGGTTATTGATCGGAGATATGTCTTCATCATGTCTACATGTTCACGAACCGTAGGGTGACACACTTAAGGTTCGAAGTTGTTTTAAGTAGATATGGAATGTGCGCTGGAAACCGAATGTTGTTCGGAGTCTCGGATTGGATCCGGGATATCACGAGGAGATCCGGAATGGTCCGGAGAATAAGATTCATATATTGAGGATCATTTTCTAAGTTAGGAAATATTCCGGCGTGTTTGTATGGAGATTCTAGAAGGTTTCGGAATGTTCTGGAAGGTTCTAGAAGAGTTCTTGGTGTTTGCTTGAAAACCAAGAAAGGGTCTTGTGGGGCGAGACATAGATTCGTGGGGGAGGAGGCCTCCTCCCCCCTTCCCAACCCGCCGGCCATAGGAGGGGAGTCCTACTAGGACTCCCCCTCCCCAGGCGCGCCTCCCTCCTTTAAATAGAAGGGAGGGGCGCCCCCTCCTGGCTCTCTCTCATAACAAGCTCTAGCCGCCGCCTCTCTCCTCTACCTTCTTGCTCGGCTTAGGCGAAGCCTGCAGAATTCTCTCTACCACCACCACCACACCGTCGTCTTGCTGGGATTCCGTGGAGAAGATCTACTACCTCCGCTTTCATGGAACGGGAGAGGAAGGTCCGCTCGACTCCGCATGTGTGACCGATCATGGAAGGCGGTGCCGGAAGGATTGTCCACACGATCTTGAGATCGGCAAGTGATCGACTACATCAACCCCGAGATCTAATCTCGCAACGCTTTCGGTTCTACAAGGGTTAGTACAGATTTATCTCGTTGCTCATGTCTAATAGATTAGGTCTTGGCTTTTATCTAGATTAGATCTGGGTTTTGTTCGTTCTTGCGGTAGAATTTTTTTGTTTTCCATGCTACGAACCCATCACGGTAACCATGCATGCGATCTATGATGAAGCTATTATTTTGGACAGCGACGAAATTGAGTATGTGATGGCTGTGATATACAACACTTTCTAGCAATATAAATTGTGTCATTTACCTATCATACCATGCTCCATCTAACTATTGCTATGCTTAATATGCATGATTACTTGTTTTTGTTAAATTCAATATGAGCCTTGCACATTTAGTAGTTTAGGTAGAATTTTGCGAGGGAAAGATCGTTTCTACTGATAGTCATAAGATCCTTTTATCAAGTCGTGGGAAGACTATAAGTATTCCTTTAGTTAACCACCGTCGCTCGAACAAAAATACTTGTATGCACCAAAAACCCCGGGTTCCCCAGGGTAAATCCATTAAAAAGGGACAAATTTTAGCAGAGGGAGCTCGCAGCTCTTGTTCGATTTCTCTTTCTTTGATCGAGCGCAGCGAGAAGCAAGTCTGGCGAACCTTGTGCGTCAATTCCTTCTTTTCTTTCGAAGCCCGAAGCGTCATTGGTTGATCCAGCTCTGCCATTCTATGAGTCGCTTCCTTTTTGCGTATGGCACCCCCACTCCCTTTGGCAGCATCTACTAATTCGGAACTTAATTTGAAAGCCATATTTCGACCCGGACGCTTTTGGGATGCCCCATTTCAGCTCTTATACACGCAGCAACTATGGTTGCTGCGGGTATTTTTCTTCTAGCTCGACTTCTTCCTCTTTTCATATCTCTACCTTTGATAATGAGTTTAATTTCTTTAGTAGGTACAATAACACTCTTCTTAGGAGCTACTTTAGCTCTTGCTCAGAGAGATATTAAAAGAAGCTTAGCCCAGAAAAACTCAAAAGAGAAAGAAGTCTCGTTAATCTCTTCATGCTCGTTCCAAGTTCGAAGTACCTTTTGGCCAAAGAAAAACCCGCTCCCCCTCTTCCTTGTCTTTGACATGTGTGTAGGTGTTGATAATGATTATCGACAAAATAAATGCAAAAGGAACAATGAGAGCATAGTATGGAGGAGCTGCAGGGACCAGACTTAGCCATTTGAGAGGTTAAAAAGTGATTTTTTTCCAGACTTAGCCCTCGACGATACGAACTCAATGAGCCCAAGAACACCCAAAACGGAATTCGTATGCAAAAATGGCGGCCAAAATACTAAAAGCATCTGCAAGTATAACGAGGAACTATACGGCCGGAGCTATATTTTTTGTCGTATAGCTCTGCCCATATAGTTGCCAAAAAGGTCAGAAACGATGCGCCCCAGAAAATCTCCAGAACATTCCCTAAGTCATATGACGGTATTGGGGGAACCCCAGGGCACCCCCAAGGCCTATATAAAGGAGGGAGGACCCAAGAGTGAGCCACCAAGCCATAGCCCTTCAGGGGCGGAGCTCTGCCGCCACCGCCACCCATCCGATCTCCATTGCGGCGAAGCTCTGCCTCAACCACACCTCCGAGATCTAGATCTCCCTCAACACCATCACCATCAAGGCATCCAAGCAAGAAGGGAAGGAGAAGGAAGACATCACCACCAGCACGCATCGATCTCCATCTCCATCGTCATCTCCATCTCCATCTCTCTCTTCTATTTAGTAATTGTAAGATTGAACACGGTTGTGATATCATTATATATTTATATATGTTTTGCTGTTCATCCATGTGTGATTGATTGATTCAATTCTAGGTTAAGGTATGATCTAGTGCGCTAAGTTAGAATTTATTGTGATCTAAGATGAGTTTATGTGATCCTTTGGTCCGAAAGTGCCTTTTGCCTTGCGGTGACGCGCGAGAACCATGCATAGTGCACACAGTGTGACAGCCCGGTAATCAATTGGGGAACGTTTATTTGTTTGAGAAATCTCTTATAGATCACACATATATTTGCCCATCTAGTACTAGTGAGACTGAAGCCTAGAAACCCTCTCTCATTCCATTCAATCCTACAACTACAGTCTCTTTAATTTAGTTCATATTCTGGTTTACTTTCGGTCTTAGTTTATTTTGTTCTTGTTAAAAGTTCTTTGTTATTAGATACTTTAAACCTCTCTCAATTATCATTGTTCTAGTAACTTATAGAATAGGCTATTTCCAAACCACTGTCTGGGTGCGAAACGTGGCTGCATTGACAACGTGGCTGCGGGGTCGTGTTGTCTCCGTTCGATGATCTCCCATCGGGATAAATTCTTATATATTTGCTGCTACAAGTACTACAATAACCCTGTTGTTGGTGCAGGAATCCAGTCATCAAATTGGCACCGTTGCCGGGAAGATAAGGGTCCGGTTATTACCTTCCTACTCGCACATAGTTTATTTCCGTTTGTTGCTATTTATCTTACTGCTTTTGATTATTTGAAAAGAATAAAAAAATTAGTTTACCTTTTGTTAGTAGTCTTGTTATTTATTTTAGTTATAGGAAATTCAAAAACATAGGAACTATGGAAAGTAAAAGTCTTGCAGAGTATGCTTCGTTGAGTGTTGATCATTTACATGCTCCTATTGTTCAACCCGCTATTGATGTGGATGGATATGAGATTAATCCTATGTGGATAAATATGATCATGGAAATAGCTTTGGAAGAAGATCCGGACAATGATCCATATGAGCATATTGACAAATTTACTTCATTGTGTTCTACAGTGAAAGCAAATGGATGGACTAATAATAAGCTGAAGTTATATCTGTTCCGGTTCTTGCTGAAAGGAAAAGCTAAAGATTGGCTAAGATCACATCCCGCGGGACACTTCAATTCATGGAAAGGTATCTCCGAAGATTTTATCGGTAAGTATTTCTCACAAAAGCAACCTTATGAGCGTAGGCTTCATATCCTGAATTTCAAGCAAAGCAACAATGAGGATTTAATACAAGCTTATAGTAGGTTCTCAAAATTGATGCATGATTTTCCACATCATAATTGTTGGGGATCGGTGCGGAAAACACAAATTTTCCTACGATGTAACCCCAGAAACTGCCTAGGATCTATCTATGAAGTAATGCGGTAACGGCCGGAGCATATAGAATACATACCCTTATAGACCGTACGCGGTTAATGTTCTGCAGGGAACGTGGTTCAAGTAGTCGTACTCGTAGCCGACCTCAAGGTCGCGAAGCTCCTCGCAGGTCACCCCTTGCTCCTTCGTCATCTTCATCGTGCAATAGCTCCGGCTCACAACATTTAAGCGTCCCAAGTGTTGCGCCTCGTGTCTTCGTACACATCCGGTACACGATGAGACCTCCGGCTCCCCGATCCCGCCGGCAGTGCGGAAGTTGATATCCGGCTAGGAATCCCTCAACGCAACGGCGTGCTACATGTGTGCCTTGATCGTACAGCCCAGACTTAGGGCCATGGTCACAAGGTATAGAGAAAGGGAGTAGGAAAAAGTCAACCAAAGGACTTCTCCAAAATTGTGTGTTTAATCCCACCCATGACACCCCTTTATATAGGCGGAGGGGGTGTGTCCTCCCCATTGAGTTAGCCATGTGGGACTATTAATAAACAGGAAATATCAGGTATTTTCATCCTGGCCGATTGGGACGAATTAACTCGGCCCAATAGATAAAATAGGAAAATACCTAATAAAAAGAAGAGCAGCAGCAGGGTTGGACACATGAGGAGATCGTGGGTTGGACACGAAGTGAGACGATGCATCTTGAGAGCAAGGTCGTGGTTGCCATGAAGACTCCGTCATGAGTGAACACGTACTCCAAGTTTTTTTTAATTATTTTTAATGTTTGCTGCCGTGGCAAGGTAAGTGTACTTGCTACTATTATACGTTCAGAATGTGGTCATGACTCGTGAGTGGGCATACGAGTACGGAGTACTATCGTTCTTCGTCCTTTTATTTCCATTTTCATGGACGACGGGCAGGATTGGAGGAGTGAGATTGTGAGGTGTAATAATGCAGCGTTAGCTTCCAGGCAAAGACTAGTGTGCGTCACCTTCAGAGCAAAGTTGTGAATTACAGGGGTCAGGGGAGGATGGATAGGTGATGCAACGACGGCAACGGAAACAAAGTCAAACGCCTCGCCTTTTCGTTACAAGACATACGTCGCATTCGTGTATATTGATCGCCCTGCCATTCCGGCTGCACATATCATGCCTGGAATTAAGGAGAATTTTGAACGGTATCCGACGTACGTACTGAGTTCTGTACAGTCAGTTCCTGTTTGGCACCCAACCCCTCCCGGACACCTGCGCAGCGGCGCCACGCCGCGCCGGGCGGTCCCCTATCCTCCCCGCCGACCTTCCTCTCGCGATCCTCCCGTCCGCCGCCGCCATCCGGAGCGTCGCCGGGCAAATATCTGGTGGCGTGGCGGCGGCGGCGACCCTGGCTACGATCTGGCGGGGTTTGGCGACGACGTTCGTGCTCGCGCTGGTTCGGCGGCGGCGGCGTGGCTGGCGGTGGCCGGAGGTCCTTGGTCCAGTTGGCTGCAAGCGACGGTGGGAATCCGAGCCTACGGGCCGCGATCTACTCCGTTCGTCGCCCGACGCGAGCGTCCAGGATCCCCGGGCCATGCTCGCGACACTAGGGCGCTTGGGACTTCTGCCCCTCGCATGGTGGTGGTGAATTCCTTCTCCGTCGGAGTGGTCGGCCGGGTGATCTTGCCGTTTAGCGGCGGATCCTGCTAGTTTCCGGCGGGTGGCGTGGGGGTTGCTGGCTCGGTTTCAACAAAGGTGGCGGTCGTGGATCCCTCTCAAGCCAAGACGAAGATCTGCCTGATGTTTGTCTTCATTGATCTGGTTTCTGTATCATGTTCTGGAAGGTTTCACCGGCGAACTCTATAGTGTGCTCGCCGAGAGATTGCTGGATCGGATGGGATTCGGTCGTTTGCACCCATGTCTTACTCTGACCATTTGGTTTCAGAGGGTGCGCTTCGAAGCTCTGTTGGTTGTTATTATCATGGGGCATGTTTCTCGTTTCATGGTGCTGACGGAGAAAGTCATAGAGATCAAGATCTGAGGACTAACAATGGTGGTTCGAGTCTGGATGGTGATGAGTAATTGGCTTGGCGACTCGTGACTTGGAGCAGTGGCATGCAAGTGGGGGCGACTGTACATGATAGGTTCATGGTCCTACCTTTTAGAAAACCTAGGGTCTAGTCTTAATTGGTTATGCCCGGCAATGGCCTTGTTCAAGGTATTGTTTTGAGAGCGTGAACTTTCTTCAGGGTGAAAACCTAGATCTTTTGATCGGGCGATGACGGTGTTTGTGCACTGTTTCCTTCTTAGAGGCGTCATTTTTTGGAGAAGCTGGACTTCGGGTGCTGTCTTGGTGGTGGCAGTACTGTTGTTTTAATGAATGAGTCACTGTAACGGGACTTTTTTTTGGAGCTGTGTGCATCCGTATGGCCGCTAGGACAATGCGTTGTTGTAGAGGCTGGCTGTAATTGATATCCTCTTATATTAATATATGCTCATTTCAAAAAAAATCAGTTCATGTTTTCATACGGAAGCGAGATGAATTCGATTATCGAGTTTTTTTGGTTTCTAAACCAAAGGAAAGGTAAGTTGGAACAAGGTTGAAGTCCCAAAAGGAGGGACCCCGGGAAAACAAATGCTACTCTTGCAGCAAAATAAAACTCAAATGTTTCGTCCACGCGAGCACCTGCTCTTTGATCTACGTACCATGGGCATCCCAAATGGCGGCCCGCAAATCGCATACGAAAGCCGTCCGATTCAATCCGTTCGGAGAGAACAGCGCGTCCTCGGTCTACCTGTTTGTGGTGGGCTCCGCACCCAACATGCCACCCCATTTGTGTGCCCTGTTGTCCGGGGAGCAGCTTAGTGAGAGCTTCTTAGTGTTAATGGCGGCGATGCACATCCCCTTCCCGCGCGTTTCTCTCGCACGTGCCTATTTTAGCGTCGTTTCCCACACAACCACTACCTTCCTGCCCAACCGCTCTCTTCCTGCTTCTGTTTCCAACACAGGAGCCGCCCGACCTATAAAAAGGAAGGCCGCCGGGTACAGGGAGGACCACCGTAACCATGTTGCCTAGATGCCTCCCAGTAATCCGGGGCGAGAAGGAGGAGGTGGAGGAGGACGAGATGGAGACCATGAAGGAGTGGGAGGCCAACAAGGAAAAGGACATGGATGAGTGGGAGGGCAGCAACGAGGGAGGCCTGGCCCAAAAGAAGGCCACTCTCTCCTCCCTTGACACTAAGCGGGAGGACGTTGTTCGCGGCACCATCTACGCCACCAACTAGGTCGTCGAGGCGCACATGATGGATTTCTCCCGGGCGTCAGCGACGGAAGAGGCCTCCCAGCGTCAGCAGGACATTGTGGCCTTGGCGAGGGAGGCGGCGACAATGACGGAGGCTACTCTGGCGGCCTCCCGGGCATCGGCCGCGACGCAGGTGACGGCGGAGGCCGACGCCATCGACCAATTCTTGGCCAGCCAGCCACGCAACAGGGAGGGAGCCTCTAGTTTCTTCACCGACCGGCAAGACGAAGCCGTGTCATACCGCGTGGCGATGGTGACCTCGGTCAAACGAGACGCGCAGACCGTGTGGAACCGTTGGACGGCGACGACGACGAGAGAGAGGGGAAGGTTGTCCTTCGCCTAGATGCGAAGGAGGAATATTAACGGGACGGCCCAGCGATACCGCCAGGCGAAGGAGGCCACCGTGGCCAGGCGGGCCAAGGAGAACGGCGGCTGGGACGAGGCTGCCAAGTAGTTTAGGCTAATTAGGTCTTATTATGGTGTAATCTTTTTTATGAACTATCGATGAAAATCCTCTATCGTATGATTTCACCGAGTATGGCACACGGGTGTGTAGAAGGACATGTTCGGACGCGCGGCCTGGAGTATAGTTGGTTACATTGCTGTCATTCAATGATGTGTACGCTGTAGCTCCAAAATCATTGCTAATCGGGACGCGAGATCTCGGCAAGCAGTGATCACTGCTCACTAATTAATCCGCCGCACTGCTGCGATGTTATCACTCTGCCCACGGACCTTCGTAATCACCCGAGCACACACCCGATCTAGCCAAAATGCAGGATCATCTCGACTTGACAATGTATCCTGCCAAAAATAAATAAAAACAGGACAGGATAGTACAGTACAGTATAGTACTCCCTCTGTCTCAAAGTAGATGTCTTAGATTGTTAAAATTCAAATGAATCTAGACACTGAATCTAAATTTTGATAAACTTGCGACATCTATTTTAAAACGGAGGTAGTACAATATGATGTGTAACATACTTCAGAATGTGGCCATGACTCATGAGTGGGCATATGAGTACGGAGTACTGTTGTTTTTCGTCCTTTTATTTCCATTTTCATGGACGACGGGCAGGATTGGAGGAGTGAGACTCTGAGGTGTAATAATGCAGCATTAGCTTCCAGGCAAGGACAAGTGTGAGTCATCCCTCTGAATGACAGTGGTTTTACCTTTGACGTCTAGGAATTGAGGAGAAAGGTTCCACAGATGATCAACATAGTTTAATAGAAAAGTAACTGAATTCATGATAGTTCCTTTCCATTCTCATGGATCAGGTCACACCTAAGGTGCAAAGGCACGCCAAAGGAACAACATGACCCATCCACGTTGAGCCTTGTCACAACAGTCAAGAGAATAAGCAGCCAATCATCCCCTGTGTTTCTAAAGCGCAATTTTCTCGGGAGAGATCGTAGTAGTCTCTCATCTTATCCGTTAGAGCTCTAGTCTTTGAACAAGCAACGACTGCATGGAAACTGTCATCTTTAATGTTGCCGCAAACAGTACAAATACCCGATGTCTCCAAGGTTCTCTAGAACTTGTTCTTAAGAGTGGCAAGGTTGTCGCAAGCCGTTCTCCAGCCAAAGATTTTGACTTTATTGGGGATAGGAGCAGTCCTGGTCCCTGCAGAGCATCTCACTCCATTCTTGAGATTGTATGCGACTTTGTACGCGCTCTTCACGCAGACCGCTCATAGTGCCAAGCGGTAAAGTCGCTACACCTTTGGGACGTGAGTTTCTGTTGGAGGATCCGCTTTGCATATTCTTGGTAGAAAACCCTTCGAACCAATTTTTTATTCCATGTGTTAGTTCCAGGAATGAGGAGTTGGTGAACTGTTCGTAGCCTGGATTTTGTTTTGCCCGGTCTCGCTTTTAGGTTGAAATTCCTAGGGAGCCAGTTGTCTCTCCAAATCTTGATCCGAGCACCGTCTTCCACTCTCTAGATGAGGCCTTCTTTCAGCAATTCAAGCCCATACTCAATGCCACGCCACGCGGGCGAGACGTCTTGTCTAAAGACAGTGTCCGTGAAGTTGCCGCGTGGGGAAATAAATGGATTTCAGCAGCTTTGCACACAAGCTATCCGAATTTTTGATGATTCTCCAGCACTGTCTAGCGAGCAGAGCCTAGTTTAGCAGCTTAGTATCCCTGAATCCCATGCCTCCCATCTCCTTTGGTGTAGTTAATGAACTTTCCTCTTCTTCTCATCTGCGCCCCACTAGAAGTTTCTCACCATGTGCGTGTAGTCATCATGGAAACCTGTGGGAAGTTTAAACACACTCATAACATAGTTTGGGATAGCCTGGGCAACAGACTTGATAAGTTCTTCCTTTGATCCCATAGACGTGAGCCTTTGATCCCAGCTTGTGACTTTTTTCCGGTCTATCCTTAGCCAACTGGAATTTACCCTTTTTCATATGATCTTCCAGGGTGAGGAGCCCCAAATATTTTTCTTCAAAGCTCTCACGGACTACTTCAAGAGTTTTGGTAATATCCTGCTGAACCTCCAGAGGGCAGCGTTCTCCAAACATAATAGAGCATTTGTTTACACGAAGGAGCTGACCCGAACCTTTCTCAAAAGCTGCAATGGATGACTTGATGATCCTTGCCTGTTGATCCTCGGCTTTGAAAAAAGGAGATAATCGTCTGCAAACAGCAGGTGAGAGATGTCCGTATTGGGTTTTGTACAATCCGTTCGTGTTTTTATACAGAAGCGAGATAAATTTAAAATCCACAGCAAGTTTATCACTGAGATATTTGTTTGATTCTAAACAAAAGCAAAGTTTTTGCTCCGTCTCATCAATTAGGAAGAGATTTCAATAAGATTGAGAAGAAAGCCATCAATCTCTACTTTGCCAAGTTGGACAAGTTTGTCGCCAAAATGACTTCTCGTGAAGTTGACGCTTTAAAATCGTGCAGCAAAATCTTGGATGAAGACAAGGGTTGTGGCTCTATCTCAAGGAACAACATAGATTGAAAAGAGGATTTAGGGTTTTGTGTGTGGGTCAAAAATCCCCGCACGTGCTCCACTTATATAGTCATGACCACATACAAGTTACATACATATATAACGCGTATACGTGATACACGACAGGCGGGTTAGTCGGAATACAATTCCAACACTCCCCCTCAATCTAAACCGTTACATACAAGGTTAAGATTAGACTTAAATATATCAAACATCTGTCGTGTGGCTGGTTTGGTGAATGCATCAGCCAGCTGGTCATGACTGGAGATGAACCTGACATCCAGTTCACCGGTTGCTACTCGTTCTCGCACAAAATGGAAATCGATCTCAATGTGCTTAGTTCGAGCATGAAAGACTGGATTCACCGTTAGGTAAGTAGCCCCAAGACTATCACACCACAATATGGGGGTATGCCACCGAGTCACACCAAGCTCCTTAAATAGAGAGTCTACCCATATAGCTTCAGCAGCACCATTAGCCAATGCCTCATACTCTCCCTCAGTACTGGATCTCAAGACTGTGGGTTGCTTCTTCAAACTCCAAGATATGAGGTTCGGACCAACAAACATGGCAAACCCACTCGTGGACCGTTTGTCGTCCACACATCCTGCCCAATTCGCATCCATAAAAATATTGATAACATATGATGATGACTTGCGAATACTCAAGCCAGTCTGCAATGTTCCTTTGACATATCGCAGAATTCGCTTCACTGACTCCCAATGTACATTAGTGGCTGCGATAAAAACTAGCAAACCTTGTTTACCTTAAAAGAAATATCAGAATGAGTGAGAGTCAAATACTGAAGTCCACCGACCACCCTTCGATACCAGAATGAATCATATGCATTGAGCAGTGTGCCCGAATCCCGAGCCAAGGCCTCGGACGCTGCAATAGGAGTAGTGATAGGATTACGATTCTCCATTTTGACTCGATGGAGAAGATCAAGAGTGTTGGGTTCGCAGCATAGGAAACACAAAATTTCCTACGATGGGAACTACTAAGCATCAACATCTATCTACTATATACAAGCTACGAGTGGATATACATCCATAGATAACATACCCTTGTAGATTGACAAAGTGTAACGAGGTTGAACTCGTGGATGATGTAGTCGAACGCTTGCCGATCTCAGGACCGAGAAGAAGTCCAACACCGCAACTCAGCAGCGCATCCGTGATCGCACACACGTTCAGGCCACCGAACAACTTTCACCTCCTCGCTCCAGTGAACCAGCGGAAGCAACAACTCCTTGTAGATGAAATGCCACCGGGAACATGTATCTCGTTAATCCGAGACCATGGGGGAATAATTCTAGAGCGGGAGAGAGATCCTTCACGAGGAGGTGTGAGTGAGAAGGAGTGAGAAAGGGACCTTATATAGGAGAGGGGGCAGCCCCTCCCCATGGCCGGCGCACCATGGGGTGTGCCCCCACCTCTTCCTCATTCATGTGGAGGGAGCTCCACTCACATAAATTGCCTCTCCATTTTCTCCACTAAAAAATCCCACTCAAATGCATTAAATTTCCACCAAATTTAATACAACTCTAATTTAATAAAACTCTTTTATTTATATTATTCAGAATTTTTTAATTACTTTAATTAACAAACATTCACATAAAACCCCCTGCAATATTTCAATATCATATGCAGAACCAATTTCAGCAATTTCACCCGAAACAATTCCGGTGTCCATTAAAATAATTTCAGCGCTTTGCAATTCTTTCATCTAGAACATATTGATACGTCCATTTTGCATCACTATTCTATGTCATAATTTATTGTTATTCATTGATATATTTCGTATTGAGAGGTGATACTTATGTTATTTCATCTGTTTTTGCATGGTTGATAACTTTTGGAGCATGGACCGCTGCAGTTAGGATTCTGATGAAAAAGGTGCTGTTTGGAGGTAAAATTCGCGAAGATCAGAAAATCCGGGAAAATATACGGAAAATCCTATTTTTCCAGAAGACGAAGAAAGCCAGAAGGGGGGCTAGAGATGAGCCACAGGGGGCCCACACCACCCCCTAGCGCGGGCAGCCCTAGGTCAGCCAAACAGTGGTGTGGCCGCCTGCCCACTCAGCCTCCCCTCTGGCGTATATTATCCTCCCGAAACCCTAAGACTCGGGGAGCGACCACAGAAAGATTCCGCCGCCTCCGCGGGGCGGAAAACACCAAGAGAGAAAGATCTCTCCGGCAAACAGATTTTTGCCGGGGGAATTCCTTTTCGGAGAGGGGAGATTGTCGCCATCAACACCGCCATCAAGCTAGACTTCATCGGGATCATCATCATCATCACCACCATCATCACCATCTCCCTATTGCTGTAACAATTGCGTTGAATCTTGCATAGTTCATAGGGGAAACTTTCCCGGTGTTGATTACTCTTTGTAGTTGATGCTATTGAGTGAACCATTGAATTATTGTTTATGTTCAGATTGTTATACATCATTATTCCGTCTTTGATCATGATCCATATGATGTCTTGTGAGTAGTTCGTTTTGTTCTTGAGGACATGGGAGAAGTCATGTTGTTAGTAGTGGAATTGTGTTGAGAAAGATTCAATAGTTTGATATTTAAGTTGTGGTGTACTTCTTCTAGTGGTGTCATGTGGACGTCGACTACATGACACTTCACCTATATGGGCCTAGGGGAATGCATTGTGTATTTGGCTACTAATCGTAGGGGTTGCGGAGTGATGTAAACCTGAACCCCCGTTAGGAAACCATTGCACAAGGGACGTAAGGGTCTTAGAGTTTAAAGCTGTGGTTAGGTTTCTACCTTAATTACTTTCTTGTACTTATGGATTTTTGCAAGGGGTATAATCACAAGTATGTATTAGTCCTAGGAAGGTCGGTACATTAGCACAGGTTCACCCACACAACACTTAGCAAGCTAAAGAAGATTAATCAGCTATATGAAGCGAAAACACTTGACAATCTTCCCATGTGTCCTCAAGAACGTTTGGTCATCTTAAGTAATCCAACCGGCTTGTCCTTTGCATAAAGGATTGGGCCACTTGATGCATTTATTCCTACTGTCTTTTATTTACTCGTACTTTGTTTACTTGCTTTATCAAAAAACCCTAAAAATCCATTTGCTAAGTATTTGCAGAGAATTCCTGATCCATACCACTAGCCAAAGACCTTCGCCTCGTTGGGTTCGAAACTCTTACTTATCGAAAATACTGCGATACACCCCCTATACTTGTGGGTCATCAAGACTATTTTCTGGCGCCGTTGCCGGGGAGTGAAGCGCTATTGGAGAGTGGAACTGGTAAAGGAAACTTCTACTGTGAGTATTTATTACTTTTGTTAGTTGCTTTATTTTCGTTATGGATAATTCACTGAGTTTCTTATTTGGTAATGCTACTACCACTGCTAAGGTAGTAGATAAGCCACCACCTGCTGAGAATGATGTTTTCAAAATACCTACAAGAATTATTGTTCGTGTTATGGATAACTACTATGTTGGGGATGGAACTGTCCATCCCGGTGATCATTTACTCTTTATACACGAATTATGCGGGTTGTTCAAGTGTGCAGGTATTACTATAGATCAAGTTAAGAAGAAGTTATTCTCATTATCACTGAAAGGAAGAGCTGAGGAATGGTATAAGCTGCTGAAGAATGGTCAAGCTCTGGAATGGGAGGAAATAGTGCCTCTCTTTTATTCAAAGTTTTATCCTCCTAGTGAGAATCATAAAGATCGGAATCAAATATACAACTTTTGGCCTCTTGATGGAGAGAGTACAGCTCAAGATTGGGGGAGATTGAAGTTACTAATGCTCAAATGTCCCATTCATGAGCTCCCCAACAATATTATTATCAATAACTTTTATGCAAGGCTCCCTCTACATGATAAAGATTTATTAGATGCTTCTTGTGCTGGATCATTCACTCGCATGGAAGAAGATGCTAAATGGGATCTTCTGGACCACATTCAAGATAATGTTGAAGCTTGGGAGAATGACAAAGGTAGAAAGTCATGTATAAATTATGATTATGAATGCATTGAATCTTCTATGGGAACTGATGATTTTCAAAATATTAGTAATGCTTATGGTCTTGATTTGCAAGTTATTACAAATTGCTTTAGAGCTTTTGCTTCTTATATTGAAATTCCAAAAAGGGGATGGAATAAGTACCATGCACCTTATAAAGATATTGTTGACTATGTTCCTGTTGGGAGCACTAAGTGTTGCATTATTGATCACATCTTACCTGAGCCTTATATCGAGAAGATTCCCTTCCCAGAGAAGGTAAAGGATCATCCTATGATAACTAATGTAATCACTAAAAGTGAAAAAAGAACTGTAAAACCTGATGAACAAATAAACGTTGAACCTGTGGTAGCAATTGTGAAAGACCTTGTCACTAAAAGCATAGAAGATGGACACATAGTCTTTTGTGAGGATGCTTCTAATATTGTTTCACATCCTAATAGAACTAAAAAAGCTAGTGTTACTGTGCTTTCTGTTAGAATTGGTGATCATTGCTATTATGGTTTATGTGATATTGGTGCAAGTTCCAGTGCTATTCCTTATGAGCTTTACAGAGAAATTATGCATGAAATCAGTCCCTACGAATTAGAAGAGATTGATGTGGTTATTCACCTTGCTAATAGAGAGACCATCTCTCCAATTGGTATTGTACGAGACGTGGAAGTTCTTTGTGGTAAGATTAAGTATCCTGCTGATTTTCTAGTACTTGGTTCAGCTGCTAGTAAAGCTTATCCTATCATTTTTGGTATACCTTTCTTGAGTACTTGTGAAGCTATTATTGATTGCAAGAGGGAGAAAATCTTGACTAAGTTTGATGGGGAATCTTATGAGTTTAATTTTTCGAAATTTACTAAAGAACCTTGCGAAGAGGAAACCCATAATGAGGATTTTAGAGTTGAAAAGCTTGCTTCTATCTCTCTTGCTCCTAACAATGCTTTGCAACAATTTATGGAAGATCACGAAAGTGAGATCTTCATGGAATAAAGGAATGAGATTGACGAGATCCTCATCGTCAACCCACGATGCTAAAGCATGACTTGCCTGTAGAAGACTTGGGTACCACGTTGCCACCTAAAAAGGATCCGGTCTTCGATCTAAAACCTCTCCCTGATGATCTTAAATATGCTTATATTGATGATAAAAAGATATATCCTGTTATTACTAAACTTTCAGAAAAGGAAGAAGAAAGGTTGTTGGAGGTTTTGAAGAAACACCGAGGAGCTATCAGCTATACTCTGGATGATTTAAGAGGGATTTCACCTACTATATGTCAGCATTCTATCAACATAGAACCAGATGCAAAGCCAGTAGTGGAGCACCAACGACGTTTAAATCCTAAGATGAAGGAAGTGGTAAGGAATGAGGTATTGAAACTCCTTGATGCTGGTATTATTTACCCTATTGCTAATAGTGAATGGGTTAGTCCTGTTCATTGTGTTCCTAAAAAGGGAGGTATTACCATTGTTCCTAATGATAATGATGAGCTTATTCCTGAAAGAATAGTAGTAGGCTATAGGATGTGCATCGATTTTAGAAAAGTCAATAAAGTTACTAAAAAAGATCACTACCCGCTTCCTTTTATTGATCAAATGTTGGAAAGGTTGTCTAAAAAGACCCATTTTTGTTTTCTTGATGGTTATTCTGGTTTCTCTCAAATTGCTGTTAAACAACAAGATCAAGAAAAAACTACTTTTACTTTCCCTTACGGAACTTATGCTTATAGACGTATGCCTTTTGGTTTATGTAATGCTCCTGCTACTTTTCAAAGGTGCATGTCTGCTATCTTTTATGGTTTTTGTGAAGAAATTGTAGAAGTGTTCATGTATGACCTTTCTGTCTATGGAACTTCTTTTGATAATTGTCTGCACAACCTTGATAAAGTTTTGCAGAGATGTGAAGAAACTAATCTTGTTCTTAATTGGGAGAAATGCCACTTCATGGTTAATGAAGGGATTGTCCTCGGGCATAACGTTTCTGAAAGAGGCATAGAAGTTGATAGAGATAAGGTTGAGGCAATTGAGAAGATGCCATGTCCAAGAGACATCAAAGGTATTCGTAGTATCCTTGGTCATGCTGGTTTCTATAGAAGGTTTATTAAAGACTTTTCTAGGATATCAAAACCCCTCACTAATCTTCTTCAAAAAGATGTACCCTTCGTTTTTGATGATGATTGTAAGGAAGTTAAAACTCTTAAGAAGGCTTTAACTACATCCCCTATTGTTCAACCACCTGATTGGAGTTTACCCTTTGAAATAATGTGTGATGCTAGTGATTTTGCTGTAGGTGCTGTCCTTGGGCAACAAATTAATAAAAAGTTAAACGTTATCCATTATGCTAGTAAGACTCTAGACGCTGCTCAAAGAAATTATGCTACTACTGAAAAGGAATTTCTAGCTGTCGTTTTTGCTTGTGATAAGTTTAGGCCCTATATTGTAGACTCAAAAGTCACCATTCATACTGATCATGCTGCTATTAAATACCTTATGACGAAGAAAGACGCTAAGCCTAGGCTTATTAGATGGGTGCTGCTTTTACAAGAGTTTGATCTACATATAGTAGATAGGAAGGGTGCTGAAAACCCTGTAGCTGATAATTTATCTCGATTGGAAAACATCTCTTTTGACCCTATGCTTGTTAATGATAGTTTCCCAAATGAACAGTTAGCTGCAGTAGGGGTAAGCTCACGATGGAGCCCTTGGTACGCTGATTATGCTAACTTTATTGTCTCCAAGTATTTGCCTCCTACTTTTATAGCTCAGCAAAGGAGTGAAACTTCTTACTGCAACCGTTTTATTCGCTGCTTGCTACTTTCTAAAATGGAAGATGAATTAGATTGAATTGATAGTCTAGTTCAATCTATAGTCTAGATTCCATTCCTCAGGAGGATGGGCCTTGTAGGTTTGAGCAGGAAGGCGGGTTGAAACAAGTCTTCGAGGGCTAGGGTCTTCGGTTGGAAAACGGGTTCAGAGGGGCTTTTCACTTAGTGACACAGCCAGTTAGGTGTTTTGGATTGAGCTCGGTTTCGGGGAAAAGATAAGGAAACCAGGAACAGTCGGTTCGGCTATGCGACTGTCGTGGCTTAGTTTTCCCTTCATTTTATAGCTCGCTCGAAAGTACTAATTAGATGGGGTGCTTGCCTATTAGTTACCTAACTTGGGTGGAGGATTGATTTCAGCTAGAGCTTTCTTCTATGATTTGAGGCATTTTTCTTTGGGATGACCCACACTTATACAAAGAGGGAGTAGATGGTATTATGCGAAGATGTATTCCAGAATATGAACAAAAGGAGATACTACGTAAATGTCATGGTAGTGCTTATGGAGGACATCATGCAGGAAATAGAACTGCACAAAAGGTGCTACAATCAGGTTTCTACTGGCCTACCCTTCTTAAGGATGCAAGAAAATTTGTTTTATCTTGTGATGAATGTCAGCGTGTTGGTAATATCTCTAGACGCAGTGAAATGCCTATGAACTACTCTCTAGTTATTGAACCCTTTGATTGCTGGGGATTTGACTTTATGGGTCCTTTCCCTCCTTCGAAAGGTTACACTCATATTCTTGTTGTCGTTGATTATGTTACTAAGTGGGTAGAAGCCATTCCTACAAAGAGTGCTGATGGGGAGACTTCTCTAAAAATGCTTAAGGATGTTATCTTTCCTAGGTTTGGAGTGCCTAGGTATCTCATGACTGATGGGGGTTCTCATTTCATTCATTGTGGTTTTAGAAAGACCCTTGCTAAATATGATGTTAATCATAGAATTGCTTCAGCTTATCACCCCCAAATTAGCGGGCAAGTAGAGTTATCAAATAGAGAAATTAAATCCATCTTGCAAAAGACTGTTAATAGATCTAGAAAAAAATGGGCTAAAAAGTTGAATGATGCTTTATGGGCTTATAGAACTGCTTACAAAAATCCTATGGGGATGTCTCCTTATAAAATGGTTTATGGGAAAGCTTGTCACCTACCCTTAGAATTAGAACACAAAGCTTATCAAGTTAAAGAACTAAATAGAGATTGTAAGCTCGCTGGTGAGAAAAGATTATTTGACTTAAGTTCTTTAGATGAATGGAGGAGTGAAGCCTATGAAAATGCTAGACTCTTTAAGGAAAAAGTTAGAATATGGCATGACAAGCGAATACTTAAGAGAGAATTTCATGTTGGTGAGAAAGTTCTATTGTATAGGTCTCGTCTTAGGTTTTTTCCAGGAAAGCTACTATCAAAATGGGAAGGACCTTTCATTATTGAAGAAGTATACCGTTCAGGAGCAATACAAATTTCTTCTTTAAAAGATGATACTACACAAGTAGTGAATGGGCAGTGACTTAAGCACTATATTGCTGGAGATTCTTACAACGAAGATGTTGATGCCTTTCAAGTTATAACTCTGGAGAAATTTATCAAGGACCAAATTCAGAGACCTGTAGAGGCTGTTTTCAAATAGGTAACAGTTCTGGTAAGAGAAGTTCCGTGAAAATACTATCCAACTATACTTTTGCAGTTTTTAGGCAATAAGGGAAGTTACGAAGCGAAAAAGGGACGGAAATGGAGCCAGGGTGGCTCACACCACCTTGTGGTGCGGGCCCACCCTTGGCCGCGCCACCAGGTGGTGTGGCCGCCCCAGACTCCGCCTCTGACTCTTTTTCCCCCAGTACCTTCCTTTTGTTATGAAACTTCATAATATATAACCCCTCGGATCTTCTGAGGTTCGTATATCGTGTTTTTGTCGTGTTTTTGTTTCGATCTGTTTCTGCCAGGACATACTCTTTGAAGGTTTAGAAGCACAATGGTGTGCGCCAAGGATAAAGGGAAGGAGCCTATGGAGGAAGACCTCTAAGACCCGGGAAGGAGAAGGAGATCAAAAGTGAAGATGAAGAGGAACAAGGCCAACATCCGCACACCGACACTACCATTGCAAGCATTGGAGTGGTGGCAAACCCTGCCAGGACTATGACAATTGGAGGGAAGCCTCCTCATCACCGTTCAGATCCCTGGTCACTTCCTCCACGCACCAAGAATCCTTTCCATACTCTTATCCATGAGCATCAATACCAGAATGTGCCCAAGGGGAAATTACCCTCCAATTGGGATATGCCTCATTCTAGCCATGCATGAAAAGAAGACTTCAAGGAGGAAGAGTGGGGAAAGAATAACAAGAGTTGGGATTCTCAACCCGACATGATCATGCACCACATCGAGCACAACTCGGAGTTGATTCGTACCCTCATCTTCGAGATTGAGGACTTTGGGAAATTGGTCAAGAAGCTCATCGAGAGGATACCACCACCACCAAAGGAGTAATTCGTCATCAGGTTTGGTATCCCCTTGGTTTGTTCAAAGCTTGGGGGAGTGTCGCGGTATCACATCACTATCTTCTATCTTTTTACCTTACTAGTAGAGTCATATCATGAATAGAGAAGTTATTATGTAGTATGGTTTGCATTATGGAAGTGTCCCCTCTCTCGTTAGATATGTATCCCTTGGTGTGAGTTGCCATTATGGAATATTAATGAGAAGTTCTATCATTTACTCTTTTGCATAGCTTATATTAGTTTTCAATTTGTGGTTATATGATTGATCTTGTTGTTAGTATTGGTAGCACTTTGGGATCATTGAGTTAATTTTGTTGGTTTTGGCAAACCTGGCTCGGTCAGTAGTAACACTATTTTTGAGAGTTGAATGAAAAGATAGAAGTCCTCTAAAGAAAAAATAATTTCATCATCTTTCTTTCTTGATTTGCTCATAAGTTTAGTATTCTCTAGTTAAGATCTTTTGTGCTTCCAAGGAAGATTGCATGTTTGTCTTTATCGCTTGTATGTGTGTTTGTTCCCTTCAACTCTTGTACTTGCTACCCAACCTTGCTAGCCAAAAACCTGTACTAAGAGGGAATTCTTCTCGTGCATCCACTCTTTTAAACCAAAACCTTTGCCATTTGTGTCCACCATACCTACCTATTAGCATTATTGCTATTCCAAGTAAATTCTTGTTTTATCTACCTCCCAAATTAAACTTGTTATGTGAAAATTAGTGATTAAAGCTCTCACGAACTTGATGGCACACTTTACTTTCTTGCATTTAATAAACTTGAACCATTGTGCTCACCTATGTTGCGTATATGCTTGCGCTTTGTAAGTTGTGAATTAGCAGAACCATGCTATCATGGGGAGCGCTTTCAACATTGCACTGGTACTTTGTACCTAGTTGATATCATGTTATTTTGTCTATGGATGTCGTCGGTGTGAAATGAAAGGGGAGCTTGTAAGTCCATGGAGTTATGCATGTGTGTTAGAGAAACGCTCGTCTGGTCTAATCCATGCCGACATGGTGGAAACCACAGCGTAACCATAATGAGCATCTATGAAGCATTCTTCTTATAAAAAAAGAGATAGAGATTGAGAAAAAGAGATTATGAAAAGAGGAAAGAGAGAAAAAAGCACCATATTCCCATGGTAAATAAGAAGATTGCTGAGATGTTTGTTGTCTGCTTGTCTTGTCATTTTGATATGGGGATTCTTCCGTATCATCGGGCAAGGGGTACCCCGTTGGCGGTTCTCTATGATACACATATGCTTACGATGACAAGAACTTACCGGTGAGTAAACTTGAGTAGCATGAGGAGCGGCCCTCGTATTCAAGGGACATGAGATTCTTAATTTACATTGTCAATGCATATCCTCATATTTGATCACTTTAACCTTAATCACCTAAAGATGCCTATGATAGGGGCAATGAGAGCTGAAAGCTAGTAAGTATCATAATTTTTGGGAGCTCTTTATGAGACTTGCAATCCCTGCTTCCCTCTGTGAAGGGCCTTTCTTTTACTTTGTAGTTGAGTCAGTAAACCTACTCCCTTCTATCTCAGCAAGTATTTTGAGTTGTTGTGTTTCATTCATTCATATGATGATTTATTCAATCATATTTCTTATGTTCTTTGTTTTGCACATTGCCCTTATCTTGATGTTTACTACTTTGAAAGCTATCATTGAAAACCAGCTATTTGTGAACTCCAGCAAATTATCAACTATTCTTCGACCAAGAGCTAAGTTTGCCATTACCAATTATGATTCACTTTATGTATCTTTATTATGTTTCCTTTACTCATTGCAAGTTGAGTTATATAATAGTGAAGTTGTCTTCTATTATGATCTATGTATTTGATGAATGTGATGCTTCTTGTCCGTATTCTTTTATCGACTCTTCACTCCATAAAGCCGAGGCCATGTTTATTGAGCTCAGTTTCACTTGGGGACAAGCAAAGTCTAAGCTTGGGGGGAGTTGATACGTCCATTTTGCACCACTATTCTATGTCATAATTCACTGTTATTCATTGATATATTTCGTATTGAGAGGTGATAATTATGTTATTTCATCTGTTTTTGCATGGTTGATGACTTTTGGAGCATGGACCGCTGCAGTCAGGATTCTGATGGAAAAGGTGCTGTTTGGAGGCAAAATTCATGAAGATCAGAAAATCCGGGAAAATATACGGAAAATCCTATTTTTCCAGAAGACGAAGGAAGCCAGAAGGGGGTCTGGAGATGGGCCATAGGGGGCCCACACCACCCCTGGCGCGGGCAGCCCTAGGCTACGCCAGCAGGTGGTGTGGCCGCCCTGGCCCACTCCAGGCTCTCCCCTCTGGCGTATATTATCCTCCCGAAACCCTAAGACTCGGGGAGCGACAACAGAAAGATTCCGCCGCCTCTGCGGGGCGGAAAACACCGAGAGAGAAAGATCTCTCCGGCAGACAGATTTCTGCCAGGGGAATTCCTTCTCGGAGAGGGGAGATCGTCGCCATCAACACCGCCATCAAGATGGACTTCATCGGGATCATCATCATCATCACCACCATCACCACCATCATCACCATCATCACCATCTCCTTATTGCTGGAACAATTGCGTTGAATCTTGCATAGTTCATAGGGGAAACTTTCCCGGTGTTGATTACTCTTTGTAGTTGATGCTATTGAGTGAACCATTGAATTATTGTTTATGTTCAGATTGTTATACATCATTATTCCATCTCTGATCATGATCCATATGATGTCTTGTGAGTAGTTCGTTTTGTTCTTGAGGACATGGGAGAAGTCATGTTGTTAGTAGTGGAATTGTGTTGAGAAAAATTCAATAGTTTGATATTTAAGTTGTGGTATACTTCTTCTAGTGGTTTCATGTGAACATCGACTACATGACACTTCACCCATATGGGCCTAGGGGAATGCATTGTGTATTTGGCTACTAATCGTAGGGGTTGCCGGAGTGACAGAAACCTGAACCCCCGTTAGGAAACCATTGCACAAGGGACGTAAGGGTCTTAGAGTTTAAAGTCGTGGTTAGGTTTCTACCTTAATTACTTTCTTGTACTTACGGATGTTTGCAAGGGGTATAATCACAAGTATGTATTAGTCCTAGGAAGGTCGGTACATTAGCACAGGTTCACCCACACAACACTTAGCAAGCTAAAGAAGATTAATCAACTATATGAAGCGAAAGCACTTGACAGTCTTCCCATGTGTCCTCAAGAACGTTTGGTCATCTTAAGTAATACAACCGGCTTGTCCTTTGCATAAAGGATTGGGCCACTTGCTGTATTTATTCCTACTGTCTTTTATTTACTCGTACTTTGTTTACTTGTTTTATCAAAACCCCCTAAAAATCCGTTGGCTAAGTATTTGCAGAGAATTTCTGATCCATACCACTAGCCAGCACCTTCTGCTCCTCGTTGGGTTCGACACTCTTACTTATCGAAAATACTGCGATACACCCCCTACGGTTCACGAATAATGCAAACATGATCGAGACCCCTCTCAGATCAATAATCAGAAGCAGGACCTGGAGATCCATACTGACTCCCACACATTCAACGATGACTTCTATGATCATGAGAACCATTAACGCTAGTAACATAATCCCTTTGTCTCGCGATATATTATATGTCCGAGATTTGATCATTGGTATCTTTATACCTAGTTTGATCTTGTTACCGACATGCACTATTTTCTCGTTTCGTGATATAACATTCTAGTGATCACATCACTTGCTTGAAAGCTATTCTTAATGTGATATCAGCGAGAGGGTCCATAGTATATCTATCCGTCATCAGGATGGACAAATCCCACTCTTGTTCCATGAGCCTCTACATAACACCTTCGTAGCACTGAACCCACCTTTATAGTCACCCTTTCACGGTGTGACATTTGATGTTATTAAGATACTCTTCTAGTGTTAGTGATTAACATGATCTCATGGTCTAAGGACTAGGATTACTTCGTATGATGTTATAGAAATATAAACACAATGACTTTGATCGTAATGCTATACTTCGAATGAATGTTCATCGCATCATTCCACACATGTTATGACCTCGTTATTAACGACATCCAATGTCCATGATCAGGAAACCTTGATCATCTTGTTAATCAACGAGCTAGTTTGTAAGAGAGGCATAACTAAGAATTTTCTATTTGTTTATTAAATACACATGTATTAATGTTTCCGTATTAGTACAATTATAGCATGCAAATTAAACATCTATCATATACTTGGAATACATATAATAACAACTTTATTATTGCCTCTTAGGGCATATTCCCTTCAAAGAGCATACTTCCGTTGAGTCAAAGTCACCCCCCTGAATTGTATGATGCCTCCAATCCAAGGAAGTACTACAGTCGTCCCAAGTCCTTAATAGGAAAACTGTCAGAGAGAGAACGAACCAAACGATCCACAGCCTCCTGAGTAGAGCCAGCAATAACAATATCATCCACATAGACGAGCATGAATATCTGCACCCCATCACGTGAGAAAATGAAGAGCGACGTATCATCTTTGGAGGAAACAAACCAAAGATGACGGAGAAGCTGACTCAGTCGTGCATACCAAGCACGTGGAGACTATTTTAGGCCATAAATAGTGGCTGAAATGATTGACTTGTGAGCTTGGTTTTGAGTAAGACAAGTATGTGTTGTTTTATGATAACTAAAGTGCCATTTACCTACGTAAGAATGCAAGGTTTCATTGAAAGTTGAAGAATATTGATATACACTATCATTGGACTCAAGATGTGCTGAATTCCAGGAAAATGCAAATTGAGAAGGTGAATATATATGACACTAGGGTTGATACGTTGACCAAGGTGGTGATAAGGTAAAGCTCGAGGTATGCCGTCGGCTCGGTGGCATGACTTCCGGTCGGAAGTGAAATCCTCCATGATTTTGGGAGAGGGAGTTTGTTGGGCCATGTATCTCCACATAATGATGTGTTGGCATCCGAACTACAACCCATGAAGTACAATATGTTTCAACTATTGACCGAGGCTCGTATTCAACGTCTTGAGTGCTCCTTGAGAGAGGAGTGAAAATAAAACCCTAGTCACCCTTGGTGGCTGTTTGTGAGAGCAAGTAAGAGTGAGCAAAGAAACTGTCGTGGCTGCTATGAGAAGGTGAGAGAACACACAATAACGCCACAACCTAGTGAGAAGATAGAAAGAAGAAGGATAGGCGATTTCTTTTCAGGTTTTTTGAGTTCTGACCAGCTTGTCTTCAAGCAGTGGTTGGAGGCACAAATGTGCTTGGATTGGCTACAAACTTGGTGATCTTGTTACGTACTTTGAGTACTTCGATCTGGTTAGGTCGTTTGAGATTTGTGTCAGTGTAGCATTAGATTTGGAAGCGGTTTAGTTAGTTTGGACTGCTGCAGTTTTAGCACAGAGCAGTTTTGATAGACGAACAGATTGGGCAGACAAACAGTGTACGATTGAGCTGTAATTTGGTGTGTATGTTGAAAACTCGTATGTCTGCTTGTCTATCAAGTTTGACATTGATTGGATATGTGATTTATGAGCATTTCGCTGATTACCGTATAGGACATAAACTGTGATATCTCTTCTTTGTTGTAATCTTGCCTCTTGTAGTAGTAGTTGTTGTTTATGTTGTCGGTTGGCAACATGTTGAGTGTGTTGTATATCTCTAGATGTTGTAGAGAAGGCTCTATATCCATGTTGCTCATAGTGGAACTTGTGTGGACTAGTTGGTCCACAACCGTGATTTTTTCCGTCTTAAGTTGAGGAGTTTTTTTCACGTAATTTTTTTTGTGTCACTTGTGCATGTGCTCGTTGGTCTATTTCGGCTGCCTATTCATTGATTGATGCTATCTCGAAGTTCCTTGCAGGCTAGTGGGATTGTGTATATTCCCCAACACTTTCACTTTTCAAGGTTAACAGCTACGCTATCATCCGCCAGAGACATCCAAATTTTTTTGAATGACTTCCATCCTGAAGTAGAGTTTTCAGCTCTCAATCTCTTGCTTGCATAAATGGAAAGGAGAGAATCAGCTTCCCGTACCTAGCATAAGTGGAAGGGATGCAGTTTTCTTCCTTTTTGGTGCAGACCGAATAAGTAGTAGACCTCTTGTTCGGTTCAAACGGCTCGAACCGTAACTAGAATAGACTCTTGTCCAGTTCAAACAGTTCGAACCCGAACCGGAGCTACACCTTCGTTCACCGTGATAAGATGTGAAAAATCTCAAATGATTCGGTTCAAGTCCGGTTCAGTCAGTAGGAAAAAAAAAGACGTGACACGTAAGGTTGACGAAAAATGGTGCCCAATTGACTAAATTGTGAGATTTAGGCCTTCTGAAATGACTTGCCTCAAAAGTTATGATTTTGTAAAACCATAACCCCAATACTTGTGAATCTGTTCGCCCCCTGAACGATGTTCTGCTGGGTACTTGCATTACGTGGCTATATCCGTGGAGGCCGGCAATTATATGCTATGTCTAGCTTCAGTCTAGCTATACACCTTTGCCTGATGACATCCTTTCTTCACATTTCAAGGCCAACAGCTATACCCTTTGCCTGTTGACACTCTCCTTTCACTTTTCAGGGTCAACAGCTACGCTATGATTCAGCAGAGGCGTCCAAGAAAAATCGAACAAGTTCCTTCCTGAACTAGAATCTTCAGCTCTGAAACTCACTTGCTCGCGTGAATGGAAAGGAGCAGTTGAGCTGGCTAGCTGTACCTGGCAGTCTGATCTTTTGCACCAGCCATCCTACCAACATAGCCAAGATCAAGTCAAACAATTATTTGTTTCTCTCTCTAGCTTAAAGCAACTTCACGCCCCTAGTTTGGGGTCAATGTAACTGGTAAACAGTTCAGGTCCTGGTTACAACAGTGCTCAGGTTCATCGTGAAACAGAGGGGCTTGCCTCAGACGTGCGTTTCTACATTGTACTACTCGGGTTTCAAAGAAAATGTAAAGATAAAACTAATTTTTTTCGGGAAAAAACTAATTTTGTCCCAAAAAAGAAAGAAAGATAAACTGATCTGCTCAATTATTAATAGATTGGTGGTATTTGGCAAGGAAAAAAACTAATTTTGTTTAAAATGAAGAAGATAAAACTAAACCAACAAGGGAACAGTGAGCCTTGTGATCTGCTCAATCAAGTCGACCGTTGTGTGCCTCAAACACATGATTAGCTAGTACTACACCACATCAACATGATTGCATGGATGAACATGCATACGTTGGGTCATCCGGATTCCGTTAGGCCCCTGCATTAATCCCTCGATCGGCTGTTCTACCTGACGCCACCACCACCACCAATGGGTGTTAGCTCGTACTAGTTGGCGTGATGTATATCCCTCTCCTAAGCGCCATCTCATATTGTGATCTCTCGGCCCGACACAAGCAAAGCCGGAGGCGATCCAACATACTGCTGATCATGCTGCAGGTGAGCCGTCCTCGTTCGCTTCGGCCGAATGAGTCTCAGCTCATGCAGGGGGCGGGACACGCGGCTTTCATCATTCCATCTTTGCGTCCAATCCAAGTACCCGTCCACACATTGATCGGTTTGAGTCCTCTGGCTAGTTACAAGGGCATCTCTCCACGGATTCGGTCCGCGCGGATGACCGATGACCGGATAGCGAAAACCCACTCCAGCGGTCCATCCCAAATGACCACGTGTGTTCGGGTTGACCCTTTTCTGACTCAAATATGCACTCAGAATGTGTTAACACGCGTGTCCTTCCTTGTGTCCTCGTGTCCGCGCACGGACCCGTCTGACAGTGATCAGCCCGATCAGTGCGTCATTGATGGCCAAGGCCAGCTAAAGGCTGACGGGTGATCACACCGCGTCGGCATTAATAGCTGAGGGTCAGGACCGGCCCTGGGGCAGGGCTGGAGGGGCGGCCGCCCCGGGCCCGTGAAAATTAGGGGCCCTCGGGACCTAGGTATGTCTAATGCTAGGCTACAAATTCTGGCCCCAAATGCACACAGGCAGCCACATCAACTTAACTGAAACAACGCATAGAAAAGGCCCAATGACCCTTATCATGAGCGGGCCTGTCTACAAGAGGAGTACGTGACGATCTCTATGCGCGGCTAATCTCAATGCTTTCGTGTCGTTCTTCTCCGCTTGTTCATCTTCCTCCAGAACTCTGGATCGGTTATTGCCGCCTAGCTATTTCTTTTCCCGTATAGTCGCTAGACCCTCGCCGTCCTACGCGTCCTGCCAATAAGAGAAGACCGGCTGAGAGATTCCAGCTTGGTAAGCGAAGGTTAGTCTCCGATTCTTTACAGGTGCCCTAATTTTGTTATGATAATAGATTGGTTTGACTAATAATGAATTATAGGTGGTGTTTAATATTGCGTGTTCGAGTTGCAAAAATGCCATTGATAATCCATCCACTAGATGTTACTTAGGTATACATATTATTGGGATTTGTGACTTGTGAATTTGATCTAATTATAATGAAATTTTATTCACTGACTTATGATTTGGACCTAATATTGGAGAGGTTCTATTGAGTAGATCCAGTAGACCTTATAACAGTGAGACGGGAAGTTGCCGCTCGCCAGGTCACCGCACACAGCCGTCGCTGCTCTGTGACAGTTCGGAATCATGAGGAGTTAGGTTTTGTCTATCGGGACATGATTTTTTAGTCAACTGGGTTATGATTTACACCTAAACGGGATGAAAATTTGATTACACTTCGGTTTTGAAGTATAGCAACACTAACCGTAAGGCCATTTAGCACAGGGTAGCACCGCTATCGTGGTCGTAGTGAAATATTGGGCATAAGCATAGCAAAAGTTCATCTTAGAGTCTATAGAGACCTACATCAACACTAATTTAAGAGTATATATTACTCCCTCCGACCCATATTAGTTGATTTAGATTTATCTAGAAACGAATGTATCTAGTTAATTTTTAGTGCTAGATACATTCGAATCTAGATAAATTTGAGTCAACTAATATGGATCGGAGGGAGTATATATATTAGATGTTGTCTTGACATTTGTATAAGGGGCCCTGGATTTTAGTTCCTCCCCGGGGCCTCCCAAATCTCAGGACCGGGCCTGTTGAGGGTGAAGCGGGCCTTTTAGGTTGAGCGCATGTGTGGCATGGCCTCCCCACGCCCTTGTTGTTGCCATTTCGAACCCAGCCAGTTCCCTCTCCGCCGATGCCATGCCCAACTGGTGGAAGAAAACGATGAGGAACGACCACGAGGCCAGTGGTTTCTTGTCGGGCCGTCGACATCGTCGCGCTGCGCCTCCTTCTTCGACACCGTCGCCGCCTCCACCAACTGTGCGAGGTCCTCACGCGCCCTGTCAGCACCTCCGTGCATGCGGGAGTTCACCGCTGCGCCCCGCGCTGGACGCGCTTCTACTGCGGTGGGCTGTCCTTGTCACCCTCCTGACAGGGGCAGGCGGTACGTGCCTGTTGCCGAGTGCCAGCGCCGCTGGAAGGAGCATCACCTTTGCGAGCACCACGATGTGTCTCTGCCAGGGGTGGCACATAAACCGGGTGCTTGTTCCTGTGCCGCTGGTGCCAACGGATGAGCACCTGCTCGACTGGGAGATCGAGCGCCACCGGCGCCAGCTGCCGGCGAATGTCCGCGACGACCCCATGTACGAGCTGTGCGATTTCTAGGTGAACTTTCTGGACTAGGAGCACGAGGCGAGGCGCCGCTCGTCCTACATTGGTGACTTCCCGGCCGAGGGCGACGTCGACTTCTCCGCCAGCGAGGACGAATACCAAGGCCAGGGGAGGATCTGGTGGACATCAAAGAGGAGGAGGAGCCCGTGCCACCCACCGTGGTTATGCCTCCAGGCTACGACGAATATGAAGCCACCTGCGCTGCCATGGAAGCATCCAAGGCGGAGGAGGATGCCAAGTGGAGGTGGGAGGGGCTGGAGGATGCCGTCGAGCTCTCTACCCATCTAGTGGAGTATGGCAACCAGCTGCCCCGCCGCCGTGACCTGATCAGTTTCATCAAGCGCCGCCTCAGGAATGGGGGCACGTCATGTGGGAATCGCCACCGCGCACCCATGATGCTGCCGCACAGGCAGCTGCCACCACCACCGGTGTACTATCTGTCGGGGCCATGATCGTCGCCTGTGTTCATCGACCTCTCCAACGAGCCCAATGACTAGGTGTCGCCGCTGCCTCCACTACAATCGTCTTGCCGGCCGCCAGATGAAAAATAATACTATGGGACCTGGTCTACAATTGAACCAACTCGTATGATTGACACGTGGCAATTTAGATCTAGAAAACGATTATCAATCTTGGTTTTTTTTTTTGACACGTGTTGTTTGTTGAAGTTGGTCCACGCCTCTAAACCTATGGACCAAGTCTCATAGAAATATTTTTCCCGCCAGATGCCCTAGCCGTAGCTAGGGTTTATTTTAGTCATGTTTTTATTTTCTATTATATAATTAAGACTATTTATATAATATATCTAAGTTTTTATTTTAGTTTAGTTTTTAATATTTTGTATTTCGGAAAAAAAGGATCGAGTCCACTGGTGGTACCCAACCCAAACAAAGAGACCAAAATGACATGTTTTTTGTCCGTCGGCCGATCCAAGCAAACCGATTCAAACACCTCATGTGTTCCAAATAGAGTCGGTCTAGTGGAGATGCCCTGAATTCACAGTTTACATCTGCGTAGAAATTAAGCGGAAGCAGAGTAGCTCGATAGGTGGCCGTGTCGGGAGGGAGAGGGAGAGGGTGGGGGCTGGGGCCTGGGGGACAGGCCGCCGGGGCTGCAGGAGGGCCATTTTTTTTAAATAATACGAATTAATTAATTAATTTGAGTTATATTATACGTTTTTAGGAAATTCCAGATCTAGCACTTTGTTGGCCAGGGGCAAGCCGACTGGGCCAATCGGTCGCCTGGCCACCAATCGTCCAGAGATGGCCAAGCGGCGGCGAATCGGCCAATGGGTCATGGGACCCATAACGGTCGACAGTCCAGATCGGCCAGCCGGACGATCGCCCTAATCGGCCAGGCCCAGGCGACTGGTCGAGATAAGCCGCATGACGCCTTGCGCCCAGCGCCGCCAGCGCCCTTTCTTCTCCACGAATGAGCTGTTCCTTCTCTCTCTGTTGTCGTTCTAGCCCAAAAAACCACCTTTTTTCCCGATTTGGCTAGATTTGACCACAGAAACTTCAATCCAAAGCTAGTAGAGAGATAGTGGAAGCCCGATCTACGGATGGGTTAGCTCATAGCGCGATTTGGTGTTGATTTGTTGGAGGAACGGTGGTGGAGCTGTGGTGGAGCAATGGCAATGGTGGTGGAGCTGTGGTGGAGGAGTGAGGCTGTGGTGGAGCTGTGGTGGTGGACCGGCGGCTTCTCTCGCTTCAAGGGTAAACTTTAATCCTCGATAATCACGGTTTTAGAATATTTGGTGACTGATGGGTTAGACACAAATATTTGGCGGTGGATTAGTAGCAATATTTGACCGGTAGCAATAATATCATAATTTTTAGAATATTTTGCATTGCCCAAAGTTATCTGCGTTATCGATAACTAATTGATTAGGTTGTTTATTTTATGTCAGTGAGATGACCAATTTAGTGAAGTTCGTGTTTTATTACGGTCATGGGAATGTTCGAACAAATGACTTTGGAGCAGATCTAGGAGAGTTTATGTGTACAGTTAGATTTGACTGCCCCTCAAACTGGAGTGTTAGTCAGTTGAAGGAATGGTTGAGGATGTTTAGGCTATAACATCGAGGCGTACACCATCAGCGTGCAAGCATTATGGACAAAGTCAAGAAAAATATTTTCGGACTTTAAGACACGAATCTGAGCATGAGACTGGTTTAAGTGGTTAAAAGGCTGCGAAGATAGGCATGTAAACCCTCGCGCATTAGTGCTTCCTCTGAAGGAGATCGATGGTGGACATGTTTCGCCATAGTGTTGATTCAAGTTACGGATGTACTCTATGTCCGATCTTTGGGCGGTGGTTATGAATCGAAGCGAGCGGTGAGATAGGAGGAGGAGGAGGAGGAGGCGGTGGTTATGAATCGAGGCGGAGCGGTCATGCGGAGGTGGAGAAGACTATAGTGAGAGGCGGATGCGGACGAGGAAGATAGAGGCATGCGAACATGATGGAAGAGGAGGATTACATGGATGGGGAGAGTGGTGATTACATGACCCAGATGATTACGATGGAGAAGGCAATGGTGGAGAGGACATGCGATTCCTGCTTCATGGAATCAAAACATGTCAACCGGAATGACCGTTGATGATGGTCATGATTCTGCGTGGGAATATCACAGCAGTAATTGCCTGTGGTGCGGATATCAAGACAAGCAACATTTGCAAGATGCGATCGTTGCTTGGGCAATGTCAACACGGGGTTTTGAAAACAACCGTGTCCTCTAAGACAGACTTGACAAGGGAATGCGGGGATATAAATTGTCCATGCAGGGTGCATGCCTATGTCCCTACGTATGACACAACTTGGTTGGTGAGCGACTATGTGCAGCACACATGTAAGCTACACAATGTTCCTAAAGATCATCTTAACCTCTCCTCCACACTTCTAGCTGGCTGCTTTACACGGACTTAGTAGAGTGCAAAGCGATGACAATACCAGATCTGAGAAGAAAGTAAAGACCGATTTAAGTACTCCATTTCGTATGGCAAGGCTTGGAGGGCAAAGCAAAGGGCTCTTGAGGAGAGGTTTGGTTCGTTTAGAGCAGCGTATGACTCCGTGGTCCGAGCAACTTCGACACCGCGGGATAGAAACCCGCACCTATGTCGACATACAATATTATGTGATACCGAGGATCCATCCGTGAAGGTGCTTCATCGAGTGTTCTTCTCTTTTTTGCTGTATGCATCCAAGCTTTCACTTATTGTCGTCCGGTGATATGTGTACGGTACTTTTCTAAGCGGCAAGTACAAGGGTCGATCCTTACCGCCATTGGTCAAGACGGCAACAATCAGTTGTCCCACTCGCATTTGCTTTCGTGGGCGAAAACACGAAAGTTGGACATGGTTCTTCAGCAGCTCAAAATAGCGATTGTGAAAGACAAGCCCAATGTGTGCATCATTCATGATAGGCATGCGTGTATACTCAATGGCGTAAAGCGGTGACACAGTGACAGGCCGAGCAAACACCTTGGCTTGACATACAAAGCCGGTGGTGCATGCGCCATTTGGGTGCTAATTTCTTCTCACAGTTCGAAACAAGAACCTCATGAATCTATTCAAAAATTGTGCAAGCAGAACCAAGAATGGAAGCACGATTTCATACGCATAAAGCTCGATGAATTTACTCGAAACATGTGAGGGCAAGGAAATCTGCATAAACGCAGCCGTGGCGACATCAAGCAGCGATAGCTGCACATCAAGCTACCGAGCTGCGCTGTGGAGGAAGATCTGTAGGGCTTTGTGACTTGCCTGGATTTGATCCACCTGGTACAAGGAGAAGGCTCGGCGGATCGATCAAGAACTTCCAGCAGTGGATAGAGCACGGGCCTTTAGAGAGGTGGTCTTTGCTACACGATACACATGGAGCTAGGTATGGTGTCATGACTACAAACCTAGCTGAGTCATATAACTTTGTCCTCAGAGGTAACAGGGCACTTCCACTGACAGCCATAGTCGAAGGTATTACATGTAGCACGATTTCATATTTTAGAACCGAGACGACGGTGCTCGGATGCATATCATGAACAATCCAACACCCGCTTCTGTGAAAAGGTTATGAGGTACATGGATAAGAAGATGGCGAAGGCTATGTCACACACCGTCGTGTGCATAGGTAATGAGGACAGAAGGTTTGAGGTGCGGCTAGCCACCGATAAGTTTGGGTGTGGTAATGAACTGAGAACGCATGAGGTGAAGATCGGTAATAAGCAATGGCCAACCTGCGAGTGCACCTGCAACAAACCAAAGTTGCTTCACCTGCCTTGCTCTCATGTGCTTGCTGCTTGTCGGCAGCTAGGGTTGGACGCCATATCGTTCGTGTCTCCCTACTACCTGAAAGAATCTGTGGTCAATACTTGGACGAGTGAGATGTCAGGATTTCGAGTAATGGGTAATTTCAACACCGTGAACCCTGGTGAAAGGCAGTACATCCCACACCCTGCTCTAATGCGAACAAGCAGAGGCAGACGCCAGTGTAGACGCATCCGGAATGACATGGACGAATCAGAAGTTGGCGGCCCAACTCGGCAGTGTTTTCTATGCAATGAATTTTGTCACAGGGATACTCATTGTCCCACTTTCGGTACAGGCGGCACACCTACGCGAGGACGGGGTGCGCGAGGTCGAAGAGGTAGAGGACACGGGTGAAACTATGTGGCGAACTATGTTTGATGTTGTAATATGTGTCGAACTATGTTTTATGTTGTAATATGTGTCGAACTATGTTTTATGTTGTAATATATGTCGAACTATGTTTTATGTTGTAATATGTGTCGAACTATGTTTGATGTTGTAATATGTGTCGAACTATGTTTTATGTTGTAATATGTGTCGAACTATGTTTTATGTTGTAATATGTGGCGAATTATGTTTTATGTTGTAATATGCAAATGCTTATGTTAATTTTTAAATTGTTCAGAAATGGCGAGAAGATACAGGTTGCTCGATCCAGACATTGAAAAAAAGCATCGGGCTAGAATTTTGGAGGATGACCCCAACTCACTTGAGCCTTTGGTCACTCGCACACCGAATGTTAACTGGAGGATACACCCCGCTTGGGTTCCTAGGTACGATTTAATCATGAATTATATGAGTATTTTTGGGTTGCGATACATGATTGATCACGTTTTTGGTCATGCAGGTTGAAGTGGGCTGGGCTTTTACCTTTTGTTCGCTTGGTTGAGGGCACTGCAGACTCTACACGCCTACTATATGACCACTCGTTGCTCACATGCTTGGTCGACCGTTGGAGGCCCGAGACCCACACTTTTCACTTTCGCTGGGGAGAGATGGCTCCTACTCTCCAGGACGTGTCATGCCTGTTGGGACTTCCTTTGGCTGGACAGCCCATTGGACCGCTACAGGCACCGGCGGGTTGGCAACAAGATATGGCACAGCGATTCCAGGGTATTACTAGACCATTGGAGTATGAAGAACACGGGCCCAAGTTCGACTGGTTACTAGGATGTCAGGTGTGTTTGCTAACTTCTTTTAATCTGTTTGCTACATTATTCTCATCAAGTTACTTATCGAACCATATTTCATTAATGCAGATCCAACAGCTAGGCTATCCAGAGACTCGACAGTGAGCCACAAATCACTCGGTCCTTGGAGGCATACATACTTTGGCTTCTCGGTAAGGTGATGTTCACCGAGAACCATGTCACCACTATCACCGCTCGCTACATCCCTATCGCATTGGAGATCGCCAATGCAACTAGCGCTGACATGATTATACAGAGGAGTTGGGGTTCTGCGGTCTTAGCGGCCACGTACCGAGGTATGTGCAGTGGTTGCCAACGGAGGGCGCCGAAGTCAGGCCTGCTTGGATGCCCACTACTGTTGCAGCTTTGGTCCTGGGAGCGGTTTCCTATCGGCCGGCCGGACGTTATGGTTGAGACGCCTTACCCTACAGCTACTTTGGGCGACCCTCTGACTGGACTGTTGGATCCAGATCCAGACCACATTGACTTGCCTACTTTCGGTTCAGTTTGGACACATCGCCAGGTATGTGCAAAGTTACTTGTTACATTCATTATTTAGTTGACATAAACTATGCATGGAGCTAACAAATTATTATTCGCAGAGACGCTTTTCTCACAGTCAGGTGAGGGGTTGCTACCCCGCACTGTCCGAGCAGTTTGACGTACTGCTAGCGAGTTCGGTGATGTGGGAGCCCTACGGTAATGAAGCTGTCACTGCTAGATTCCAGAGGGATGGGGACGCCGCACAAATGTCTTTACTATGCGCCAGGGACGAGCCAGATTGGCTCACAAAATCGAAGATCATCTTCGACATGCAGTGAGGAGATGAGCCTACATAGAGTAATGAGGCAGTTTGGTCTTCGCCAGTTGGCTGATCCTCGTCCTACGGAGAGCGCCATACCTTCAGTCATACACACGTATGTTTCATTTACACATTACTTCCATATTAACATGATTTATTGACATGACACTAACCATGTTAAATGTTAGGTTGTCGAGGAAGGGAAGTAGCAAGACCGCCACGGGTTGGCTACACAGGGTTGGGGTGTACGTTCAAGAGTGGGACACGCTTCTGGCCCGAGTCCGGGACTCGAACGACGCTTTGACATGAAAGAGTTCAACAGTACTTGGATAGCTACATGAGCGCCATACGACTACGCATCACGCAGCAATCTCACCCAGAGGAGATGCCGGGCGCGGCTACTTGGGATAGTTATCCGAGCCAGTCGACTGTGGGCAGCAGACAACACGCGGTATGTTCTTCATCTAATGCACCTATTTATTACATAGTTTTCCATCTATATATGGCGAACCTTGTGGTGTCTCTTGCGAGCCACTGTTAGTCGATCTTGAGATGGAGAGTGCTGAGTACAGACGCTCTCTTTCGTCCGGACCCCTACTTATTCACCGGCGGGACCAGGAGACCTGGCTGAGTCGCCTGGAGGAGAAGATACGGCGATTCACGGGTTATCACGTGCACCCGCTTCGGACATTGCTTCACCGCACCACCAGCGTCCTCGCGGCACTCGGACGCACCACCAGCAGCGAGCCACCCTCGCCTACGACAGCTCCCGTCCACGGCTTACACCACGACGACTCGACCTCCTCCCCTGCACCAGGCTGGAGGTTCGACGTGGCATCAGCAGTCTTCTTTCGACTGTTGGCAGCAGCAGCAGCCACCTTTGCACGATGGAGGTTCGTCGTGGCAGCACCAGCAGCAGGAGCCACCTTTGCACGATGGAGGTTCGTCGTGGCAGCACCAGCAGCAGGAGCCTTGGGGTCACCCTCCCATGCCAAACTACGGGTTTCGCCCACAGCCACAGCCACAGGGTATGTGTCTTACAAGATAAGCGTCGAGGCTCAGTTCATGTCAAGTTCTTACATACTTTGTTTTTATGTGCAGGAGCATTCGGAATGCAGGGGTCTATGCCTGGCTATCGTCGTGCGTGTCCGGATCCGCTGGACTGATCAGACGTTGATCATAGCACTCAGATTTCATGACGCAGAGCGCTTGGCTGAACATTTTCAGACTCCTGCACTGACCCCACACAGAGACTCAAGACGATGAGCACGGGTCGGTGATTCTCCCCGACAGGTTCGGCCGCCACATGTTCGGTTGGACGACGCCCTAACCCACCACCCGGCGTCGCCACAGACGACGTCAGAGACATATATTTATCTATGTATGAGACATATATTTATCTATGTATGAGACATGTCTATCTATGCATGAGACATCTACTTATGTATGAGACATATATTTACCTATATATGAGACATCATTCTATCATTTCACGATTTTTATTGCAACACAGTTCAACATAACTTGCAACACAGTTCAACATAACTTGCGGTACATAAATAAGAGTCCTATCAATCCCTAGCATGATGCCTTTCCCTTTCCCTTCGATGATGTCTCGCCCTTTCCTTGGGCGATCCTCGCACTTGCTCTTCTTGGCCTGCTCTTTCTTCTTCTCCTGCCTCTTGTCCCACTCAGCTCTCGCCTTGCTTCCAACGGGTGGCGGCATGAAGATATCATCCTCATCTTCGCTCTCTTCTATGCAGGCCCTACGTGCCACAGCCTGCTTCGTCATGTCAGCTTGACTCTTCTTGGCCTGCTCTTTCTTCTTCTCCTGCCTCTTGTCCCACTCAGCTCTTGCCTTGCTTCCAACGGGTGGCGGCATGAAGATATCATCCTCATCTTCGCTATCTTCTATCCAGGACCAAGGTGTATTAGCCACCTCCATCATGCGAGCTTCACTCTTGAAGGTGAGCTTATCCCACCTTGCCTTGATCCTGAGAAGCTCTTCTCGTACCTAACTTGGGGTCTTCAGTTTCCACCCTCTTCGATGAAGTGACTTACCAAGTATAACGAGAGCATCATGGTTCGATACCAACGTATCCCAGTCGGCTAGTTTATCGCCTATCTCAACAGTTCTGGCTATGAAGAAAAGCCCAATGGACATATCTACAGGCCAGGGAGACGCGTCGGTCATAGTGGAGAGGAGTGGAGGGAAATGCGAGAGCAAGAGGAGAGGAGGGAAATAAGAGAGTAAGAGGAGGAAGAGATGAACTGGTAAAGGTACATCTCGTTGCCCGGATTTATAGAGGCACCGAAGCGAATAGGCGGAAAAAAAGGCGGGAAGTAGTGGCGGGAAAAAAAGGGCGGGAAGTAGTGGCGGGAACAAAGGGCGGGAAGTACTGGCGGAAAAAATCGGCGCGATGGCGGGAAAAATCGGCGCGAAGGATTGGCGAGAAAAACAGCGGCGGAAGGTTAGGGCTGCATTGATCATGCAGGATTTTGTCAGGGACATGACGATTAGGCAATCGGTCTAGGTCTGGCCGATTGCACTAATCGGCTGCGACCGAGTGAACAATCGGCTTGCTCGGCCGATTGCATGTGGGCTGGCCGATTGGCGTCGGCTTCCCGCCGACAAAGCGCTAGATCTGGAATTTCGAAAAAACGCATAATAGAACTCAAATTAAATAATTAATTCGTATTATTTAAAAAAAAATCGCTTCCTTCTGTACCGTCGTCCCCGGTAGCTCGTGTGTGCGCCCGTTCGTTCGTTCGTACGTGCCCGTCACTGCCTGACCCGCGGCAGTGGACCAGGGCGCGCGCGCGTCACCGCAGCCAACGCGGCGCCGTGTGTGTACGTGCCTTGCAGGGTTGCGGCTCACGCATATTCCGGGCCGATGTCGGCCCCTGATGACAACGAAGGCGATGATGGTGTCGTCGATGAAAAGGGGCTGGCCGGGGCCAGAGAGCGACGGCGTGTGGTACTACCATACCACCCGCGCGTACGTGTGGACCTGCCGGCGCATGCACGCATCGCATCGGTCCTGGGCTCGATCCATCCATCTCCGGATCGGATATGCATGCGAACGTACGTAGCAGTACGTGTGTTCCACAAGGTTCGATCGCCAACCGGCCGGTTTGCAAGCACGCTTGCATGCTGCTGTTCATTGTCGGCCCCGCTCGCTCCGGTCCGGCGCGCGCTCGTGCTCGTCCCGTCGATCCATCGAGCTCGACCGGATGGGCTAGATACAACTGTTGCCGATACATACAGTTCGGCGCGGTACGCTGGTGCCTGTTGCGGGGGTGCCGGCCGCGACCACGCGTTGCACGGTTTAGGGTCGACACACACGCCTATGATGCATCGCGTCGGACCGGCTGCTGGGTGATCGACCGATCCATCGGTTGATCGATAATGGCGACGGAGGTGCCGATTTGATTTGAGATGTCGTCCCTGCCGGCCTGCTCCCTCCCTCGCGCGAGTGATGTGTCGCGCGGGTGAAGTCGGCCATCAGGCTCGCTCCTTTGCGGTGGATAGATTGATCATACGTGGACATATATGGTGCTAGTACGTGATCGATGCAGTCTCGTCGGATCTTGATCAGATTTGTACGTACCGGCCTTTTCGTTCACGTGGTTTGCCGCGCTGATGAATGGCCAAAATGGACTGCGAGTTTTATATCAACCACACGCAGGCTGGTTTTCCATTTGACACAATGCATATGTTCAGGAGTTGCACTTGCAGGGAGATTTTTGTAGCTTTCCTCACGTGTCACGCGCGTGCATATATGCTGGTACGTCTTTTTACTACGAGTCTACGACCTCGCAGCTCCGTCCCGTCGAAAACAAAAATAATTAACCTACTACTCGCTCCGACCCATATTAGTTGACTCGAATTTGTCTAAATTCAAATATATCTAGACATATTTTAGTACTAGATACATCCAAATTTAGATAAATCCAAGTCAACTAATGGATCGGAGGGAATATTTTTTTCCTAGTTATATAAAAGATGACACCGGCCGGTACATACATCCTTGTGGACAAAAATAACCCTTGGACCATACAACTTTAAAAAAAATCTAGCTAAAATAAATTCACATAAATAACCCTTTTATATAATGTCTGTCTCCAAATAATGTACTACACTCGACGGTGTAACGTCATTCTGACAAAAGTTACACAACTTGCTAGCGTGGCATGACAGGTCCCAACGGCCCCCTCCTGGTAGTATAACCTCCTTCCGAGAGGGGTTACACTACATAGTGAAACGACTTCGTAAAAGACGTTACACTGTGACTTAGAGCAACTCTAATGGCATCTTTATAAATCAATGCTGTCCCAAAAACAGCATTTTAGGGCACGAAATCGCAAGAATGCAGCACTAGTGGCAGCCCTAAACGGCCATTTCCTTAAAATTTTGTGGGCAAGCCTCAAATAAACCCTCTCCCGCCGCAACCGCCCTGGACCACGCGCAGGACAACCCATCTGCCTCGCTGAAAAATCCCACGCGCAACCCACTCGCCTCATGCTGCCGCGGAACCGCCGCAACCGGAGCTTGGGCGTTGGCGCTCTTAGCCGCCGAGGCATAGCCTTAGTCACGACCCTCGCGCTGGCGCGGCAAAATAATACTACCAGGGATAACTGCGTCGGGATTCTGAAACGGCGACGGATTTTTTTGGCGCGGCACAACGTGATCCACCGAGCTAGCGCTTCCGCGACGCGGAAGATACGCTACGTTACATGACAGAAGGCAGCGGAAATTTAGTGTAGTATAACCGCGCATTATTTGTCGTGTTCTCCTTTTCACAAGGACGGAGAAAATATGGTTTTGTTCCTTTTCTTGTAAGTCATTATGCTTGTGGTATTGATCTGGCAATTTTATGCTGATTTTGTCACCTAATCGGTATTTATGTTTCTACATACAAACATATTTGTTCACATGACTTGAACAGAAAACAGTATCTTCTGTGCATCGACTAACATAAGGATAAATGAAATATTTACTTATTTTTGAAACAAGGCAAAAGATTTGTCATTTTCATTGATAGACAGGGACATGCAATTCAATTACATTATGATAACTACTCGTACAAGTCATAGAATGATAGGGATTGCCATAGAAAATCACCACCTCCAGCATCTTGTTCTACAGAAGTCGGTATTACCAGATCCACAACCTTCTTTTCCTTGGGACGACAATGTCAAGTGCAGGATTTCGAGTCTAAACGCAATCCAGTGCAGGTTCATCAGGACAACCTCCAATTGTGTCAGTCTACACAGAAGGTACATCAGCGCTATGGCAGACACCGTTGGAAATGCAAGCTGAAGTTGTTGTTATACTCCTATCAGGACCACAGATAAGGGCCAGAAATTCAAGCTCCCAAATCTAGCGTTACAAAATAGACAATAGATTATCACATCTCGACAATTCATAGAAAATTCATAGTGCAATTTGAGCGTTTTACATGATCCTTAGATCTTAGTTCATCTGGTATTTTTATTGGTGGAACGAAATTTGCTGGTACTTTTATTTCTACGAAGAACCTACAAAACATAGCCAAGTCAGACATCTGAATATATCTAACTTTTCTACAGTCTATATTACATGTGAAGATATCTTTGCATAACACTCACTTATCAAGCTGTCTACCGATATCTTCATGCTCCATGGAAATGCGAAGTCGACGATCTATAGGGTACATTCATCTATACTGTACTGTACCTCTAAGTACTTTCTCACCAGGTACATCAATAGCCAAATACTCCATCGTATCAAAAAAGGATGGGGAATATATCAGGTCAAAAGTTTGCACAGGATCTCTGCCAAGTCCTTTTTAAGATGTTTTCTAACTCTTCTGTTCAGAGCTTTAATATAGATTTACCTAAAGAACATATCTATCCAAATCTGCAAGCACCATGTAAATCTAGATGGTCACAAGCTTTAATTATTTCTAGGAGAGGTGGAGAACAAACCAAAGCAAAGAATAATGTCCAGTGCCTGAATCTAGCAGGTGAAGCATGGAGATCGCCTAGCTGACCGCTGACCGGTGCGTCTCATGAAGAACGGCGTGGCCAATGGTGGTAGGCCGACGCTGTTGATAGAAAGGCGTCGAGAAGTTTTTTTTAAGGCGTGGAGAAGTTTGCGGCCTGGTTCTAATCCGGTGCATCTCTCATAAGAATGGTGCAAAATTTGAAAAGATAGGGGCTGGTCGCTTTTTTGAGGGCGCGCTTAGGAAAGTTTGGGGTCTCGGCGAAAAGTTTTGACGGACACGGGGTGTTTGTCCACAAATTTTACAGAAATATCTGTTAATATTTTAACGGATTTGTCAGCTCTCAAGCGCCTGAAAACTTCTTAGTTCTCAGACACCTCTCTCGCCATTGGAATTACCTCACGATTCGTGCAATGTGAGGGTTACACATTTGTTGCAACTAGGTTGTAACTAGGAATTTAATGAGTTGCAACTACTAGGTTGCAACTGAGAATTAGCACAATTAGTAGGGTGACGTCCGCGCCTTAACATAACAAGTTCTCATGCGCTTGAGATCTAGGCGCTCATATTTTATACCTTTTATTCCCTTTTTTTGGCAAAGTTCTTTTCCCTTGTTGACGTCTTTGTTTTAAATTCGGCTGAACTGCAGCATGTAGCTTGAGATTTTAACTATTGAGCCTAAGAAATTAGCCCATTTAGCCTCATTATAGCCCAAGACCTTCTAATTCGATGTTTTGGGTCATTCGGCCGTGGCAAATAGTCCAATTAGTTTGGGCGAGAGCCCATGAATAATAGCCCATGGATAATAGCTCCATCAATCCCTGCTTGGTCCATTTTTCTTCAATTCAGCCTTTTTGGGCACTGTCCACCCACGCCTAAAAAAACTCCGCTTAACCATGTTTTTTAATTACTACCTACTACATTATGTATAGCATTTTTTAGTTGAGCCGCCAGCAATCACGCGTAGCGGATGGAAAAGCACATTTTTAAGAAGAAAAATAAATAAATTATATACGATATTAGTATTCATCAATTTTCTTGTATAGTGACAAGGCATGCAATTTATCTGTAGCAATATTTCTGTACTGAGAGGTTGACATGGCCGACCCACCTTCCTACAGCTAGTGCCCATAAACCTTACCATACAAGAGATTTAGTTTAACAAACGGGTTTAAAAAGTACTTGTACAACAGTTACGACCGAAAAAAATAAGACCAAGATAGACACGTTTCTTGTCCAGAGAGGCTAACGCGTGGGCTTCAGCAGCAAGACCATACACGACTGCCGCATCAAGAAACGTTATCAAGGTCAAACTGGCGGACGCGACCGAAAAAATATCCAACATACACACGTTTCCTCTACAAAGGAGGCTGACATGTGGACTCAGCAGGAGACATTATACACGTGTTGTATCGAGCAACGTTGCCAAGTTCCAAATGGGGAGGCACGAGCGAAGAAAAAAATAGTCTAGCATGCACACGTTTCCTGCACAGAGGAGACTGACATGTGGGGCCCACCGGCCTGTATAAACGGCTGAAGCAGCGAGCAATGATATCAAGTTCAGAACACAAATGCGCGACCGAGGGTAAAAAATCCATCATACACACGTTTCTTCTAATGAGAGGATGACATGTGGGGCCCAAGAGGTTGACTGAAGGGTAGATGCATCGAGCAACGTTATCAAGTTCAGAACAGGGTAGCGCGAGCGAAGGAAAAAATTACATCATACACATATTTCTTCTAATGAGAGGATGACATGTGGGTCCCAGCAGCCTGATTAAACGGTAGATGCATCGAGTAAAGCTATTAACTTCGAAAAAGGGTAGCGCGAGAGAAGGAAAAAAATTCCATCATACACACGATTGACATGTGGGACTCAGCAACTTGACTAAACAGTAGACGTATCAAGCAACGTTATCGAGTTTAAATCATGGAGGCACGATCGAAAAGTATGGTCCGCTAGAGACATTAACGTCCGGGACCGACACGTCTCAAAAGACTTCGGTGAATCAACATCGCGCGAGGAAACAGAAATCTTGCTTCTGTCACTCGCTGGCCGAGCTTCCTTCATGTTTTTAGCAGTTCCATCGTAGTAGAGGGCTGCGGAACCGGAAAAAAAAGTTTTCCATCGGCCACAATCGAGTCGAGAAATTCGTCACGGAAGACGCGCCTTCTACGACGACCAACGGGTCAAGTCATTGCGGAAGGATACTTTTCTTGTAGTGCTACAAATCTAATAAGAACCTTAACCTAACAAAAACCCTAACCCTATTTATATGACAAGATGGCCCTCCTTTCTTAGCCATCATAACAACCAACATAGGTCAATTCAATAAAAATAAACCATGAATTTTGGTTCAAGTTCAAATAATGCTAGGGTGTCCAAGATTTGGGCAAATTCCACCTAAATAAAAAATTTCATTTGGGAAAACCAAGGGAAATGGTGGATGGTACCTTTATGCAATGGGGAGGGGTCAAAATTCGTGGAGAAAACCTTGAGATTCGGAGAATTTGGGAGAGGGGAGCCGCCAACGCTGGTTTGTTCTTTCTTGGGTGGGGAAGAAGTGAGTTTCCTAGGTCAGGGTGGCCACCGCGCTGTCCTTTACCTAAGTCATAGTGTAACGTTCTTCACAAAGGTGTTATGCTATGTAGTGTAACTCCTTTCTGAAGGGAAATACACTGCTGAGAGGGTGCCGCGGGGACCTGCCGTGCCACACTGGCAAGTTGTGTAATGCCTTTGAGACATGCATTGAACAAAAGGGCTAGTTATGTTAATGTCTTTTTACAGAGTTTTTCTTTTTAAATTGTTTGGTCCAAGGTTTATTTTTGTCCATTTTCACTACATCCTTAGGCATGTTATACAATGAGGTACTCCTACATTCCTGTAATTAGCCACCTCTTATACCCGGGGTACTTACTTTTTGGGGAGCCTTAGAGCATCTCCACTCGCCCCCTAAAGGCCCCCTAAGGGTGAAATGGGACGCCCGCGCAAAAAAAACTCGCTCAGCCTCCCCTCAAAACCAAAACGGCGCCGGCGTGGCCCAAATAAACATCCGGTGCCCCCAGGACAAACCCAACATGGGGGGAGGGATAAATCGGGGGCGCCGACGCAACTTCAAAAACGTTGGCGGGCTAGCCCTGTCGGCGGGACACCAAAATCTTCCGTCCATTTTCTCCTCTCTTTTCCCTTCCTTTTCCCTCTAGGCCGCCAAGTCCCGCCACGCCACCCCCTCCCCCTTGCCGCCCACTCCCGACATTTCCTCACCCAACCTCTACCCTTATGTGTGCCAACCGCCGCCATCACCATGTCGCCGAAGAGGTACCAAGCTCCCCGTGCGTCGGCACCCATGAAAAAAGGGAAGGCCGACAAGCAGCGGCCAGAGGGGATGACCAACGCGTATAGAGCATTCAACATCTAGCGCCGGCAAGTGGAGAACGCCAACCGCTGGCTGAGGGGGAAGAACTCGAGGCTGCGCAGGATGGCAGAGGTGCAGGCGGAGTAGGCCCATACGGCCACCCTTGCGGCGTAGTGTGCGGCCGCCATGGTGGGAATGGCGGTGCCGACGTAAAGTGTCGGCCTCCACATCTTGATGGACTACACGAAGGATATGGACGTCGAGGTGAGGGCATGGTGTGTTGATCAGCGTGCCTTGATCCTCTCCAAGAACCGAGCGACTGCCAACTAGAACATCATCTCGACACCGGTGACTGCAACCCTGATCTGCACTCGGGCTAGCACCATCATTCCGCCACCAGCGACCCTAGAGGTGCCTCCTATCGTGGCAAATGATCTCCCCCATTTGATTTTCGTGTTTCTCGCATGTTTATTTGTACTATTGATGGACTTGTATTTCGGTGATTTGCGGCGATTGCATCGTCTGAACTATGATGTGCCCGGTGGCGTAAAACTATGTTTAATTTCTGGTATCCTTTTGAATGTTTGAATTTGCAATTGCAATTGGGGGGGCATGTTGAGGGGCGGCAACTGGGAGGCAGCGACCCCTAATAGGAGGTACTTCCGCCAGCACCCCCCATAAGGCCAACCGCCAGACCCGTATGGGGGTGGGGGCGAGTGGAGATGGTCTTAGAGCATCTCTAGCAGTGCCTATAAAACGCAAACCGTAAACGTCCGAATACGGGGCACCGAATTCGCGATTCCTCGCTTCGCGGGAGGCGGCACCGAGCAGTCCCCGAAAACCGAAACCGCAAAATAGAATATGCGATGTTCTGTTTTGCGGTTCCGGTTTTCAGGATATTCTATTTTGCGGTTCCGGTTTTCGGGGACTGCTCGGTGGGGTGAACTGGAAACAAATCTGTAAACATATTTTGACAGCAAAAGCGAGAGCAGTTCTGACAGTTTGTAGGGCGATCATCGCATAAAATCTAACCAAAAAACACGGCAAACAACATATGCAAGTCGAGCTCAATCCCCAGTGTCGTTGTTGATGGGCTCTCCGGTGGCAGCACCCCTCTCCGTAGCCAAAGAAGAACCATGCATCGAAGCGCAACATCGCCCATGACTTGCTTCCTCCTTGCTAGGATCTCGGCCCTATGAATTTCCCACCACTCTTTTGTGATAGCATCCATGAAGGTCGGATCCATCATCATGGTCCTATTCTCCTCGGCTAGGATCTCGACATTTGCTTTTCTCTCCTCAAGTGCAATCTTTCTCTCCTCCAAGTCATGAACCGATTGCCACCTTGCTTGCTTCCTCTCATGCTTCTTCTCCTTCATGATCATCTTTTCTTCTAATGTCTTGATCGTTATTGTTTCCTTGGACTTCACCATTTCATCAATCTTCGATGCTATATTTGGAGCTTCTCTCTCAATCTTGATCCACTCTTTTGCCTTCTAGGCGCCGCCCGGCCTCCCTCCATTTCTTCCTTCCTCATCATCACTATCATCCAATTGAAGCAAAGCTCCCTTTTTGGTTTTGTTTCTTGATCCCTCAACTTCCACTTGTCCATATGTTCAAGCAACTTCCAACAATGTTAGAGCACTAATGGCTTTCCTTTGGAGGCCGCCATGATATTGTACTTTTCCATTGCTAGGCTTTCCTACAAGTTAATAGAATGTATGTTAGATCATGTCTATATAGCCTTGATCACAACATAACCCAAAACAAAAGCAAGTTAGATGCACTCACATATTGATCAATGCTCACACCACTTGGAGGATTTGCCCGGATTTTCTCGAGTGGTCCACTCCATCGGCTACAAGTAACTTTGATCACATCTCACCAGCCTTGTAGTGAACGATAGGTGCGGGTCCCGGGTTTGCTACATGAGGCATGAGCCTCAAAAATCTATCTTCAATTCTAATCCAATAAGCTTCCTGGTTTGGTCATTGCCATGGACGGCATCGAGTGACACTTCCGACCATGCCCGACACAAGCAAGTGTCCTCGATCTCGGTGTAGTTCACGACCCTCCTCTTCTTTTCTTTCGCCTCATCATAGGCGGCTTGATCAACCTCTTCTAGTGCATCCTCTTCACCATCCTCTTCCAATGCATCCTCTTCACCACCCTCCACCTCATCATCATCTCCATCCAAATCATATGCAGCGAGTGGTGGCTCGGTGATGCACACCTCGCTATCGTTGAGTAATTGCATGAATGAGTCCGGGGCAGATCCCTCTTCGTACCTTGGTGGCAATTCGTTGAACACGTTGTGGGCGCCAACCGCGGGGGCTTCCGGTGAGGCGATTCCGGCCAACGGTGGGGCATGCTGCAAAGGAACGGGGCGGGACTGCTTCTTCTTGGCGCGACCCAGGGCCACCGCCTTCTTTGGACCGCTGGGCTTCTTTCGCGGTGCAGCCACCTTCTTGGGCTGAGTGACGGGTGTCGGGGCAGAGGAAGGCGTGGCATGAGCACCGCCGATCACGGAAGCAACGACCAGCGAGACGACCTACCCGGCCGCACGCTTCCTCTTCTTGAGGGCCGACGATCCCGTGTGGACTGCCGGAGCGATGGAGGGCGAGTCACGGGTGGAAATGGTTCCATGGCGTCGATTCCAAAGCGGCGAGGCGGCAGCGGAGGTAGATCGATGGCGACGACGAAGCGGAAGCGGGAAGGGAAGTGGATGAAACTTCCGTCCCACCAAAAAAGGAGAGGAGTGCAGGTTGGCGCTCGGTTCGACCGCGGAAACCAAATATGCTCAGGTCAGAGGGGGGATATTAGGCGCTCCCCGTAAAACATTTTTCGGGCTAGATGCGTTTACAGGCATGCACTGATCAGCGCAATAAACAGCGGTTATTTTATGGTTTTGTTTTGGCATGTTTACGGGCACGGGCACTGCTAGAGATGCTCTTAGGAATTAGTGTGGAGACTAGAGAAAGCTAAGAATGGTCTCAAGTCAAAATGTGCTAGAAATGCAACCATTGGCCGTTATTTATAGTTGGAGCCCGACCATAGCCTAGCAAATTACCGAACCTGCAGTACAAACGGAGCCTGGCAGCTAGTACAGAAGCTGACATCAGGCCGCCCAAGGCAACAGTGAATCTTTCTTATATTTGAGACGATTTGCAGCATTGGTCTGGGCATCGCTCGGTGCATTGGGTTGAAGTGCTCGACATGGCATGCGAAAGGCGTCTCAGTACACCACGGCAGAACTGTAAGGGCACTTTAAAGTTCGTTATATTCTCATCATGCAGGAACCAGTTCATATAATCAACTGAACACACAGTTCGGTTTGTGCAATAAACTGAGAGGCATGATTTCAATAAGCATTCAGCAGCGGTGCATCTACGTAGCAGAGGTTTTATCGTCTCCTCGGATAAAACCTGGTAACCGTCAGGAGCCTTGCATCCTAGATTTAATTTCTCCTACAGAGAATACACAGTCAAGTTAATAGTACGGAGTAGTGCATTCCTTTTTAGACTATACATAATACAAGGAAAATCAAACTATCTTATCTCCACTAACAAAATATTGCATTCTGCAAACAAGTATGGTACGCTATGTATACCTGCCTTTTACCTACACAAATTAACAGTCAGATAATATTGAGGAAGCATGCCTTTTGGCAGATAATATCTGCAAACTAGTTCTCCACATTCGTGAACCATACATACAAGAAGGGTTATGAGAATACACTGGTCTAGAGATAATGCAAATAGAAATCATGAAAAATGCATCTATCTGGATTCTGGAGCGGAAACTGCAGCAAAACTACTTTATTTTGGGTTGGACCATGTACAGATTCATAGCCTCTCGTTAATACAAACCAAGGAAAAGGGAAAGCAAAGTAGTATGAAAGAGTGACTTACTTGTTCTTGAAAAATCAGAAGAGGAGAAAGTGTCAAACAGTACAGGCATGCATAACAGGTTGGAGCATGCAGTATGAATGGCGTGTGTTTGTTTATATAAGCAAGTTGATAAATCTCATCTCCGTATCACCAGTTCACCATCACATTATTAAACACTAAAAATAAAAGCTAATGGTTTTAGATGAATGATTGCATATCTAGACCATATAGAGTTTGACAAAAAAAAGAACATTTCAGAGTTAAACAAATCTCCAATTTGCACATGAGACGGTTGCTGGAAGAATGAAACATACCAGTACTCTAAGGAACGACTTCAGGTGCTTTTCCTTCCCCTGCTAGCACTAAGATCACCTTGTTTTCTAGGCTGGTTCCGTTGGCTGGTCCTTCCAGGCACCTAAGTAGTCAGGCCACCCAGTTAGCACCATATATAGCCAAATAGACAAGACCATTAAGCTCGAATGGCCAGTAATTAGCACTTCTATGGCTAGACAATATCACAAACACCTTGTCAGCAAATAATAATACGCAACTGACAACACAATCAAAGGGAGAAAGGAACAGGTGCAGCTTATATCCAAACAGATATGCTCCGGTAGTCACCTTCACACACTACTTCACTGTAGCTTATCATGGGATCATAAAGTTTTGTTCACTTCTTATTTCCATCATTGGGCAAGTCCTCTAAAGCATGTCAAACTGGATTAAAATTTATTCCAGCCGTGTGCACTGCCAATAATTTAACTTAAATATTGCTGGGAAGCTATGCTCCAAACAGCAATAACTGCTGCAAGCTGTGCTCCAAGAAAGCAAATTGGTAGAGTAACCAATAGCAAACCCGAAACATCAACGGATAAATGCTTGGGCATAAGTAAACTCTCAAACTAATCATCAACATGGAACAGGAGAAAAGCAATACCACCTAGATGCAGCTAAAAAGTGAGATGCATATGCCAAATCCATAAGGATAAACAAGACACTGGAGTGGGAAAATGCTAACTGGAATAGAGTGACTATAGTAACCGCAACTCACATTGGGGGAGGTACCGTATATGAACAATAAGAACCATTCAACTTTTTCTCTTTGTATTGCAGAAAATAAAAGCTTGGGAGATCGTCAGTGTATCATACAGATTGTATCGACATACATATGTTCTGCCTAGATAGGCTAAAAGACTTGCAACAGGAAACTAGGAAACTCCACTAGCAGGTAAAACAGATGTGCCGCTAACATGGATAGACCAAAAATATGAATATATGCATTATACTAAGTTCATCAGTCTGCTCAATAAACAAAACAGCCAAATGAGGTAAATGAACCACATCATATTCCTAAACTTAGTATAAGTCACTGAACACAAAAAATCTGGAATACAAGCAGCTCACAGGGCCCTTGAACATGACTAGATAATTTGGGCGAATGGTACGTAATCCAGGACAAACAATAGGAAGACCTAATGATGACGGATCCAGGACAAACACATGCCGGTAAGCCCTAACATTTATGTTTCTGGCCAAACAAGTGTGATTCGTCCCACAAGCGAAGCAATCAACATGGATTGAAGTAAGCACGGAGGGAGGGGTCGGCAGAGGAGACGTACTCGCGGACGATCTGGCAGATGGAGAGGGAGATCACGGTGGTCTAGGCGGTCTTGGCGGCAGTGGGGGCGGGGGAGGACTGGGCCTGCGTCCGTGACGAAGGGAACAATGCCGCGCTGCTGGATCGCGGATGGCTTCTCGAAGCCGTAGAGGCTGCGGAAGTCCATGGCGTCGGAGCTGCCGTCGACCTCCGCAGCCGACGAGGTCCCGAAGATGAGGTCGTGGATCGTCGCCGCCGGGGCCGCGGTTGGAGCACCATGCCCGGCCGGCGCGTGGGAGGGCCACGACGATGGCGACGCCTCCGCTGGATCCATCGGCCGCGCGGGCCAAAGAGGAGGAGGCGGAGGAGGGTGAGGAAGGGGGCACGGGTGCTGGAGGTGGAGGAGGCGCGGGGAAGCGATAGGGAGCAGGAGGCGGCGGCGGCTGTGGAATAGGTGCGCTCGTTTTCTCGAGCACGCGCAGATGCCAGCCAAAATCCTTCTCCACTCCCGTACGTTTTGGAAAAGAAAAAAATAAATACAGCAGTGAGAGTATAGACTACATCTACCAGCGAGTGTAATTATGTATAGAAACATAGGTTTGAATGAAATATCGGGTGGAAACATCAGGTTCGAATGAAACATCTAGATTCATGCTTGATGGTAAAACATCAGGTTTGAATGAATTCATTTCTGGAGTAATTCTGTACCGATGGATTAATGCATTAGATATAGTTTATAGATCTAGAACATCAGGTACTGCAAGCACTGCCTACAAGCTGAATTTTGGGAAATTGATTCAGCATACTGACAATTTTTTGACAAAATCCAATGACACTAGAAGTAGATGCAAACAAGTCCAGTTCACTGAAAAAATTTCATGAGTAATTCAAAGAAGTGCAGTTTTAGTTTCAGTAATGCAAAAAGTAGGTGTAGATGCAAACAGTTCTTGTAATTTCAGTCAACCTCTACCTCAAGTATGTGAAGGTGCAAATAGAAAGGATTTCAACTTTATAACCAGTATATCTCAAAGTAATCAGCATTGACAAGATTTGTCAAAATAGAGAGTAGCATGACATTGTAGTTTGATAGTATGAAGTAGTGAAATATTGCAGTATCTAATGGAGTACAACTTGCGGTGGACTCCACCGACCGATCTCCTCGGTTCGGTTGTGGGCTAACAACTGCAGCAGCTCGCCACGCTCGCTTGTCATCGCGCTCGGCCAACGCGCCGTCCCTCCTCCATCAGCACGTGTCGCTCGTCCCCTGCAGTCGGCCATAGAGGATTACAGCATAATAAGCAGAGCTTCATGGATGCTAACACGGTGGATTACAGCATAATAAGCAGAGGTTCATGGATACATAGTGGTTTCTAGGACTCCTAGGGATTTAGTTCATAATGTTACTAATATTTTCAAACATAGCTTCATGGAATACAATACATAGAGCTACATAATATTTTCAATGGATGCTAACAACATATGTTTTGTTCATAATAACAGTAACTTTTTATCACGGTGCTGCTAGGTTTATATGATCAGTTAGATGTCACAACTACGTTTGTGCATTATCATGGGAAAACTAACGCTAACACTAGAGCATAATACTATATTTGTAATGGAAATTCTAAATGAAGAGATGATTTACTTATAACCTTTCTATTTATCAAAGAGAACTGTACTGCATACTATCTAAAGTTTTAAACCATGTACTGTAGTTTCGTGACACAGTTATGCATAAACTATAATTTGTAAACTAAGGTAATCACATTGTTTAAGAAAGACCAAACCATTTTGTCCATTCTGATGCGGGTGGCTGCCACACAGGAAAACTTATCAATCTAATAACAGCCACCTCCACTAGTATTTGGAGTAGTTAAGGGTTTCTGCTAAATGCAGTGCATTTTCTAACGATTAACTATTGATATAGTTTATTATGTCATGAGGCATGGCAAATTATTTGTGCGAAATTGTACTGTTTTCTTTCTCACAATGATATTAACCTGGTAGTGATAGTTCATACCCTGCAACCACTGGAACTGGATGATGTTTTGTACTAACATCTATTGAGCATGACATATGGGTGCAGGGTTTAAATGCAGCGGCGAGTAATCGATCCGTCAAACAAGAGGCATACAATTCTCACTTGTCTCTAATTCATCTAGCAATTGAACAATTCTCAAGAGGAAATAATCTGAAACTTAGATTGAATTCTAAAACAGGAGTACGCCAAACATACTTATGGCAACAGAATCGTGTCGAGGGCGTCATGCAGGTCAGCTTCGGCGTCGGCTCGCTGTGGAGGAGACTGTAGGGTTCGCAGCACGGAAAGCAAAATTTTCTATCGCGGGAACACACAAAATCCAAGATATAATCTACGAGATCGGTGCAACGAGTTTGTAGAGTACTAACCCTCGTAGATCCAAAGCGTTTTTTAGCGAGATCAGATTCTCGTGGTTGATGTAGTCGACCACTTGCCGATCTCAAGATCGTGTAGATGATCCTTCTGGTGCCACGTTCCGACAGCGCTTCCGCAGTCAGTCACACGTATGGTACTCGATGAAGACCTTCCTCTCCCTTGTTCCAACAGGCAGTAGAGCTTGTAGATCTCCTCGCAATTCCGACAGCACGACGGTGTGGTGACGGAGGTGGAGGAGTAGATCCTGCAGGGCATCGCCTAAACCCGGAGCAGGTATGATGGAGTAGAGGGATCCTCGGTGGCTAGGGTTTAGGCACCAAGGGAGGAGGAGGTGGTGTCGGCGGCGGCTAGGGAGGCAGCGACTCCCGACGGCGGTGGCGCTGGGCGGTGGCAGTGGAGCTTGGGGCTATGGTTTCAAGGTGGTGGAGGGGGCGCACCTTCCCCTCCCTTTATGAGAGGGAGAGACGGTTTGGGGAGAGGGGAGGCCGAGTCCTCCCCCAACTCCCCGTGGTGGCCGGCGGATTGGAGAGGGAGAGGGAAACCTCTTCCCTCCAGGTTTCCTCTCCTTCCACCACTCGAACTTTGACTTTCCAAAAATCCGGTTTGACTTTTCAAACACTTGTTTGATCTTTATCAAACATTCTTCCTTTCGACCAACCAAGTGATCTATGGTATGAACCATTCATCCCATTAGGGTTTAGCACATTCCATGTACCCCTTCCCTCCGAAGCGGTGGACCTTCTAGAACATTCTATAAGCTTCCGATCAAAACACCGAAAACATTTCCGAACCCTAGAAATTGACTTTCCTTATATGAATCTTATTCTCCAGACCATTCCGGATCTTCTCGTGATGTCCTGGACCATTTCTACGACGACTTCGTGATCTAAATGAACCATTAACATTCGAAACCAATTCCTCTTTGTCTCACGATACTTTACTTATCCGAGGTTTGATCGTCGGTATCTCTATACCTAGTTCAACCTCGTTACCGATAAGTACTCTTTACTCGTTCCTGTGGAATGGCATCCCTTGTCCAAGTCACATGCTTGCATGCTAATTGGATGGCATTACACCGAGAGGGCCTAGAGTATATCTCTCTATCATATGGATGGACAAATCCCACTCTTGATCCATGCGCTTCAACACATACTTTCAGAATACCTAATGCCACCTTTATAACCACCCAGTTACGGAAGTGGTGTTTGATGTCATCAAAGTATCCCTCCGATGATGGCAACAAACATGATCTCATGATCGAAGGATTAGGTTACAATGTATATGAAAGCTTATAGCAAATGAACTTCTACATGACTTGATCTTATGCTACGCTTAATTATAGGAGTATGTCCATCACATCATTCTCCTAGTGACATGACCTTGTTATTAATAACATCGAATGTCCATGATCAGGAAACCATGATTATCTATTAATCAACAAGCTATTCTAACAAGAGGCTTTACTAGGGACTCTTTTATGTTTACAAAACACACAAGTATTAATGTTTCCGGTTAATACAATTATAGCATGGGGTGTAAACATTTATCATAAACACAAAGATTTAATAATAACCATTTTATTATTGCCTCTTGGGCATATCTCCAACAGTCTCCCACTTGCACTAGAGTCAATAATCTAGTTAAAACCTTTGTGTATTTAACACCTATGGCTTTCCAGTGTTGTATATACATGATTGCTAGTGGTAAACATAATCCTCAGATTTGGCACTTCTAGTTCCGTGTGTATTTGTATGTCTTTGCGTCTCTACGCATCACTCATTCTCCAATGAGATGGCATTGTATAAATTTGGTCCTTTGGTGAGACCTTTAGTTCCTTGGGGTTAAAACATGTCGATACAATTGTCGTACAGTATATATTCATAGTACTAGCCCACTGTGAGCCACACCTAGTTTGATAACAAACTACTTGACACAAATACCCTCTTTTGCTGCTATAATAGTAGTCATATACTTAGCCTTTTGTTGTAGTATGTGTCACAATGTCTTAACTTTGGAACTCATTCAAATCCGTTATGGAACTTCCTTTCCATTACATTGTGCCACCCATAGTTTAAATGGAGATAAACTTAATTAGTATCATGTGACAAAAGTAGTATCAATGTAACATCTTTACAATGAACTATCTATCTATTTGTCACCTCTACTTAAATACTATATTCTTAGTTCTTCCCAAGATCATAAGAACATCCTTACTATCGTCCAATGATCATATCATGAATCATTCCGGTACATGCTCACAACATTTAGAGCATAGGACATATCTGGATGTGTACATATCACAGTATGATTGATCACAATATTCTTGTTATTTCACTCACCAAGTGTCAAGACACTTGAATCTTGATTCAATCTCTCCTATGCAACAAGAACTTTTCTTGTCGTTTACATATTGAACTCATTCAACATCTCATATGTGTACATTTGGCACAGCCATATTAGCATCTCAATCTATCCATATAGACATTGATACCTAATATTTGGTTTTTGCCTAAGTCTTTCATCGGAATGAAATTCTTAACCTATGTCAATAAAAGATACACCATTTCCAATCAATAATATGTATTTCATATAATGTATTAGAAACATGTCTTAGCACTCCCACTTAATTTCTTGCAAATGCAAGCATCTTCATCATCTCCGATGAAATTAAACCTTTTAACAGTTTCATCACTATAAAGATTCCAACTCCGTGATGCTTACTTCAACCATTGAAGTTTGCATGCGATTTTAGCATCCTTTGAATTAACAAAACCCTTTGGATCATGTTATGTACATGTCCTAGGTAACCATTCTATTAGAAGAACTTATTTTGTTTGTTCAACTACCATATACCAAATTAAATGTAGTGGTTGCTACATTAATCCGTCCAGACTAAATATCGCTATGAAAGATCAAATCTTGTCATAGTCAACTCCTTGAACATTGTCGTAAACTCTTTCCCGACATGTCGACTATTTCATAGATGTGAAACATCATGTCTATTTCTTTATAGATCCAAACATGACCAATAGGTTTTACACCTTTCTAGAGGGTCTTCTAAGTTCAAAAAAACTTGATTTCTCGTGTATGGAACTATCACGGATTTTATGGCTTCAAGCCACATGACGGAGTCAGGGCCCATCATTGCTTCTTTGCATGTAGTCGGCCCATCATTGTCAAACAATAATGATTTAATTCTCAAATCTTGGCATTTGATTATTTACCTGACCTTCTTGGTTCAATAAGAACTTAGACCTCCGTAACCATAACCTTTGCGACAAGTGAGCCATGAGCATTGTTGCTGCCTCCGGGACACTTTCCGGTGCTGCGTAACTCAACACATATTAGCTAAGGTTCTATAACCTTATCAAAGTTCTATTTTCCTCCCACTTAAATTTTCACAGAAAATTCCTTGTAAAGAAACTTGACGTTCTAAGCGACAAACACTTTTGTCTTTGGTGTTATGGAGGAATATCCAACGGTTTATTCAAAATAACATACAAAGATATGTTCATACGACTTTGGTTGTAAAAAATTTACTTATGCCTAGCATACCAATATTTAAGAAATGACTACTTTGGTTTTATACCAAACCATGACTTATATGGTGTCATTTCAACGGATCATGATGGAGCTCTTTTAAGTGTAAAAGCGGTAGTCTCTAAAGCTTTAATATTTTTAAATATAATGGCAGTTATATAATTAACACCTTTGATCTCACCATGTCAAACAAGGTTTCATTACATATCTCGAACACTCCATACTCCTATGGTGTTTTGGGAAATGCAAATCCATGGAACAATTCCTCAAATCTTTGGTGTTTTGCTAAACTTGTAACTCAAATATCTTCCTTTATGATCCAATCATAAACTCTTAATTTTCTTGTTACAATGATTTTCCACTTCATCTTGAAAGTCTTTTGAAAATTTTCAAACATTTCATACTTCTCTTTCATTAATTAAATATACACATGTATTCACTCAAAATTCCAGAGAAAGCATACGAAGTTGAAATCCATCACTCATGACTACACATAATGGACCACATACATCAATATGTACATCTTCTAATAAGTTAGTCGTTCGTTCTTATTTGGCCTTTGAACAAAGTTTCAATTATCTCCAGGAAATCCTCACAAATGTCATTTGATCAAAAAAATCAAAAGACTCCCGACGGCGGTGGCGGCGCTTGGGGCTAGGGTTTTAAGGTGGTGGAGGAGGGTGCCCCTCCCCTCCTTTTATGAGAGGGAGAGACGGTTTGGGGAGAGGGGAGGCCGAGTCCTCCCCCAACTCCCCGTGGTGGCCGGCGGATTGGGGAGGGAGAGGGAAACCTCTTCCCTCTAGGTTTCCTCTCCTTCCACCACTCGAACTTTGACTTTCTAAAAATCCGGTTTGACTTTTCAAACACTTGTTTGATCTTTATCAAACATTCTTCCTTTCGACCAACCAAGTGACCTATGGTATGAACCATTCATCCCATTAGAGTTTAGCCCATTCCATGTACCCCTTCCCTCCGAAGCGGTGGACCTTCTAGAACATTCTATAAGCTTCTGGTTAAAACACCGAAAACATTTCCGAACCCCAGATATTGACTTTCCTTATATGAATCTTATTCTTCAGACCATTCCGGATCTCCTCGTGATGTCCTGGATCCAATCCGAGACTCTGAACAACATTCGATTCTCCAACACATATTACATATCTATTAAACAACATCTAATCCTTAAGTGTGTCTCCCTATGGTTCGTGAACTATGCAGACGTGATTGAGACTCCTCTCCAATCAATAACCAATAGAGGAATCTGGAAATTCATATGGCTCCGACATATTTCTATGATGACTTAGTGATCGAATGAACCATTAACATTCGAAACCAATTCCTCTTTGTCTCATGATACTTTACTTATCCGAGGTTTGATCGTCGGTATCTCTATACCTAGTTCAACCTTGTTACCGATAAGTACTCTTTACTCATTCCTGTGGAATGGCATACCTTGTGACCAAGTCACATGCTTGCAAGCTAATTGGATGGCATTACTGAAGGGGTTCCGCGTATGAAAACAATAAAATTTTACCCTACGCCCCTAAACCCTCGGTGACAGACCTATCTATTAATGTCTGATACAAGAACGGAGGGGCTTTTCGCGAACTTACCCTTGAAGACTGAAAAGAGTTGTCAATGCTCAGGAGAGCGTGGTTGATGTAGACGAGCCGAAGCCGACCTCAAGGTCATGATGAAGTCCTTGCGCTCCCTTAGCTCCAACAACTTGAGTGCCTCAAGTGCGACACCTCGCGGGGAGTTACACATGTCTGGTACCTAACGATGACTCCCACTCCCCCGATCCAGCAGCAGTTGCGGAAGTAGAGCTCCTGGATCCAAATCCGTGGCGACAAAGTGCTCATGGTGAAGATGTCTCGCTTAAATGCAGTCCAGACTTGGGACCACGGTCACGAGAGAGAGGGGGAGAGAGAAAATATCAATTAGAGGTCCTCCCAAAAGTGAGAAGACCTTTATTGATTATTGGTGTATTTTATTTGGCCAAATACCCCCACTATATATAGGGGGAGGAGAGGTACTACCTCCCTCAAAGTCCCGGGGTGGGACTAAAGGAGAGGAGGAGGAGGGGTGGCACCGCCGGCCACCCCCATGGGCCCCACGCGGGGGCTGGCCCACTAGGGCGCAGACCACCCCCTTGGCCCCCTTCTCCCTCTCTCCTTTCCCTAATGGACCCTCTCCCTCCGGGAATTGGCCCATTAAGCCTTTGACCATTTAAATTGATTTTTCTCTTTATTAAATAATTATGAATAAATTATTAAATCAATATTTAACATTCATCCACATATTATTCAACCTCCGTGGCTATGGAACACTTCCACTTCCACTCCGGACATCTTCCAGACTTACCGAAACCCTTCCAATTTTCTCTCTACTATTATTCGGTGATTCTACTGATCCTATAAACACTCTCTAAGCATCATCAAGCCCTTAAGTGAAGGGAATATGCCTGAGAGGCAATAATAAAGTGGTTATTATCTTATTCCATGTTTATGATAAATGTTTATTTTGCATGCTATAATTGTATTAATTGGAAACGTTAATACATGTGTGTTTAATAAACAAAATACAAAGTTCCTAGTAATGCCTCTCATATAAACTAGCTCGTTGATTAACAAGATGATCAAGGTTTCCTGATCATGGACATTGGATGTTGTTAATAACAAGGACACAACATTGGTGGAATGATGTGATGAACATTCATCCAAAGTATAACATTACAATCAGAGTCATTATGTTTATATTTCTATAACATCATACGAAGTAATATTAGTCCTTAGACCATGAGATCATGTTAATTGCTAACACCGGAAGAGTATCTTGATAACATCAAACGTCACACCGTAACAGGGTGACTATAAATGTGGGTTTAGTGCTATGAAGGTGTTATGTTGAGGCTCATGGATCAAGAGTGGGATTTCTCCATCCCGATGACGGATAGATATACTCTGGGCCCTCTCGGTGGTATCACATTGAAATAGCTTGCAAGCAAGTGATGTGATCACTAGAATGTTACATCACACGAACGAGAAAAGAGTGCATGTCGGTAACGAGATCAAACTAGGTATTGGGATACTGATGATCGAATCTCAGACATGTAATATATCACAAGAAAAAAGGATTTAGTTGCAACGTTAAAGGTTCACACGATCACAAGAGTCATCATTGAATATGTGGGAGTCAGTACGGATCTCCAGGTCCCGCTGCTGATTATTGATCAGAGAGGGGTCTCGATCATGTCTACATTATTCGCGAACCGTAGGGTGACACACTTAAGGGATACCGACACCATTTAGGAGCAAATATGTTTCAAATAAATATTTAAGAAAGCGCTGGAATTATTTCAATAGACCGAAACTGTTTCGGGTGAAATTGCTGAAATTGGTTCTGTATGTGATATTGAAATGTTGCAGGGGTTTTATGTGAATGTTTGTTAATTAATGTAATTAACAAAATTCTGAATAAAATAAATAAAATATTTTTATTAAATGAGAGTTTGCATTAAATTTGGTGGAAATTTAATGCATGTGTGAGTGGAATTTTGAGTGGAGGCTTTTTATGGGAGTAGGAGCTCCACCCACATGAATGTGGAAGAGGTGGGGGCACCACCATGGCTGCCACGCCATGGCCCTTGGGTGCCCTCCTCTTCCCTATAAAAGCCCCCCTCTCCTCCTCACAACACACACCTCCTTGTGAAGGATCTCTCTCCCCCTCTAGTTATTCCCCATGGTCTCAGATTAGCGAGATATATGTTCCCGGTGGCTTTATATGAAAAGGAGTTGCTGCTTTCGCTGCTTTGCTGGAGTGAGGGATGGAGGTTGTCGGGGTACCGGACGTGTGTGTGATCACGGATGCACCGCTGCTTTGCGGTGCTGGACTTGGTGTTGCTGGACTTAGTGGTGCTGGACTTGCTGGAGCTGGATCTGATGGACGTGCTGGAGCCGGACCTGCTGGACTTCATCACGATTTTGAGATCGGCAAGTGTATGACTACATCATCCACGAGTTCCATCTCGTTAACAAAGCTTTGTTGTCTTCGAGGGTAACTTCTCTATGGATGTATATCCACCCGTTGCTTGTATCTAGTAGATAGATCTTGGCGTATAGTTCCCATCGTAGGATTTTTTTTGTTTTCTATGTCATGAACCCAACAAAGGGTATCAGAGCCTGATCTATGCGTAGGTGCTTTGCACGGGTAGTACACATATGTTTATATGTGGGTGATGATGATCATGTCATTGCATCTTCTATGTATTTTGGATATTGGTGGCATAGTGGGATGAAGCGGCTCGGACCAACCTTACATGTCATCGTACATGAGACCGGTTCCACGACTGACATGCAACTAGTTTTGCATAAGTGGCTAGCGGGTGTCTATCTCTCCTACTATAGTCAATATCTGATTTACAACGAGTTTCTAATAACTTGGTTATCCTCGTTGTGGTTCATGTTCGTAGGGAAGACCGGTTCTATCTTCAAAAGCCCTAAGCCACGTAAAACTTGCAATTGATAAATTAGAGGCGTCTAGTTTAGATCGTTGCTGGGCTAGTGTCTTGATATGGTATTGTTGTAAGTAGATGTATGATAGATACTCTTACAACACACTTAACGTGTAAGTTCCATAGACCTTGGCCTTACACACAAAGGAATGATAGAGATCATACCACGATGCAAATGATAGAGATAAAATGCATGTACCATATCATCTCACTTTACTCATTAGATGTTTGCATCTTATACTGCTAGTTTGGCGCTTTTGGTAGCATTGTAAGATGATCCCTCATTTAGATATCAAGATAAAAATTTGTTCTTCCTTGAGTATGCACCATTCTATGGATCGTGTTTCGAGACATCACGTGATGATCGGGTGTACTCGACTCCGCACTTTCATACAACGGGTGTAAGACAGTTTTACACACGCGGATACTAAGGTTCTTACTTGACGAGCCTAGCATGTACATACATGGCCTCGGAACACGGACCGAAAGGTTAAGCATGAGTCATATAGTTGATATGATGCCCATATAGATGCTCGTATTTGAAGCTACATCGACTCACGTGATGATCGGACTTGGTGTAGTGGATTTGGTTCATGTAATCACCAAAAAGACACGAGGATGTCGTTTTTGAGTGGGAGTTCATTTCTAATTTGGATTAGTCGAACTCAATTTGTCATAAACTAAATCGAAGTGAATTTGCATAATTAGTTGTAGTCATTGGCATCTGTTCACTACCTTATGCTTAGTTTTAATTGAGATAATAGAACTATAGAATTTTGGATATTTATTTTATGAACTGGTATCGTATTGTTTTTGAATGTCAATTTAAAGTTTAGAAGTCCTATTGCAAACTTTAAGCAACCTCTATTTACTCCATGAAGTTTAATAAGTAGTATTAAATCAAGAGTAAGAATTCCAATGTTAGTATCTAAAGTATCATGTTTGCCTCCATGATTATTGATATTCAAAAGTTGTTTTAATATCAAGATTATCTAGGAGCTGAAAAATTGTTTCAGAAACCATCATGTGTGGAAGATATTGTGATATCTGAAACAATGTTTTTGGTTGTATTATGATAGAGTATAATTTAGCAAAATACATGTTCTCATATTGTATGAGAATTTGTGAAGGATGGAGATGCTAGGCATCCGGATCTCCCAAAAAGGTTTTGGGAACTAACATTATACTCGCGATTCTTCCTTATAGGCTATAGTAGCTTGATCATGAAAGTTGTCATGATAAGGATGAATAGAAGATGTAAGTAAAATGTTTACTACACTAATAGATTACTAAAGAATGGATTTTTGAAAGAACACCAAACATTTGATGATTGTGATCCACTTCAAAGTGCAAGTCCAAAGGTATTAGTATTTGACTATATACACTTTGTACTATGTGTCATGTGAATGACACCACTATTGATGTTGATAGATTCTTTTAAAAGAAAAGGAATTGCTGAAAGAGAATCTATAAAATATTTGGCAGAAAAGAAAAGGTTGGAGATGTCCAACTTAGGTATATAGAAGATATACATGTTATGGCTGTATTCCTTGCTTGTGAAACAATGTGGTTCTGAGGTATTGGATACCGAATTGGTTGGTGTGAAGCGTCATACAGAACAACACAATTCATGAACTGCAACGACCTAAGTAACTGGCAAGAGAACAAGTGATGATGTTTATCGAAAACAAATAAAGTGTTATTGTGTTTTTCGTTGTCGTCAAACCTAGCCTTCAAGATTTGTTTTAATAATTGTTATTTTGTTCCGGTATTACGAGAACAATGGTTGTTCAAATAATTACCGTATTTCATAAAGGATGGATGAACTTTTACAAGTCTAGTTGGAGAAATCACATCCATAAACATTATTGCTAAAATGTTGTAAGACAAATGATTGGAAGATCACTTATGAAGTGACATCGCTATTTGAATTATATTGGAAAGAAAACATGAAGAAACTCCATGTTGATGGATTTTTGGAATCTTTTGATTTTGATCAATTGACACTTGTGAAACTTTCATCAAGGTAATTGAAACTCCGTTCATAGGCCAAAAAGGAACGGATGACTAACTTATTGGATATTATGCATGTTCATGTATATAGTCCATTACGTGTAGCCATATGTGATGGATCTTTTTGCTTCATCTACTTTCTCCAGAAATTTGAGTGAATATGTATATATTTACTTAATAAGGAAGAAGTATGAAACATTTGAAAATTGTTCAAATACTTTCAAGATGAAGTGAAAAATCATTGTAACAAGAAAATAAAAGAGTTTATGATATGATCATAAAGGAAGATATTTGAGTTACAGGTTTAGCAAAACACCTAAGATTTCAAGAATTGTTCCATAAATTTTCATTTCCCAATAAACCACATGAGTATGGTATGTTCGAGACATCAAATCAAACCTTGTTTAACATGGTAAGATCAAAGGTGTCATTTATAAAACTGTCATTATGTTTTAAGGATTAAAGCTTTAGAGACTACTGCTTTTACACTAAAAAGAGGACCATCATGATCCGTTGAAATGACACCATATGAGTTATGGTTTGGGATAAAACCCGAATTGTCTTTTCTTAAATTTTGGTATGCTATGCATAAGTAAAATGTTTACAACCAAATTCGGATAAGCACATCTTTGTAGGTTATCCCAAAGAATTTGTTGGGAATTCCTCCATAACACCGAGGACAAAAGAGTTTGTCGCTTGGAACATCAAGTTTCTTGAGAAGGAATTTTTCGTGAAAAGTTAAGTGGGGGGACAATATAACTTTGATAAGGTTGTTGAACCTTAGCTATATGTGCTAAGTAGCGCAACACCGGAAAGTGTCCCGGTGGCGGCCACAATGCTCATGGCTCTCTGATGTCTACGCACTTCTATTCTTGTAGACACTTGTTGGGCCTCCAAGTGCAGAGGTTTGTAGAACAGCAGCAAGTTTTCCCTTAAGTGGATCACCCAAGGTTTATCGAACTCAGGGAGGAAGTGGTCAACGGTATCCCCTCTCAAGCAACCCTGCAATCAAGGTACAAGAAGTCTCTTGTGTCCCCAACACACCGAATACACTTGTCAGATGTATAGGTGCACTAGTTCGGCGAAGAGATAGTGAAATACAAGTGGTATGGATAATTATAAGTGGTAACGGTGATAGCAAATAGCTTGATGGCGTGGAAAAGACTAAAGGCAAACTGAAATAAATAAGGAAGCAAGCAGACATGTAACAAATCTAATAGAAAACGGTGTTTCGGTGCTTAGAAACAAGGCCTAGGGATCATACTTTCACTAGTGAACACTCTCATATAAATATCTTCTCTTTATGATACTACTCTTAACTACTCTCCGGTTGGACACTCTAATCGTTGGTAGGGCTATAACAGCACTCCTCAAAGTAAGCCTTTCCCATCTAGAAAACCCCACACTGTCACCTTGAGTACTAGATGAGTCCAACAAACACCACAATTTCATAAAGACATCCAACTCCAAATATAACTCATAACAAGTATTTGTAATCTCTAGCCTAAGTGCCACCATGGTGAGCACGCTGTCACTTTCACACACATGGGAGGAGAGCAGATCTATTAAAGCACTTGAGTAGCAAGGTAGATCTACTTGATTACAAAGCTCATGATCACAATATGATCATGCATAGAGAGAGATGAACACATAGCTACCGGTAGAACCCTTAGCCTCGAGAGAGAACTACTCCCTCCTCATCATTGGAATCAGTAATGGTGATGGAGATGGTGGTGGAGATCGATGGAGATGGCTCCGGGGGCACTTCCTCGTCTCGAGGTGCCGTAGCAGAGACTTTCGTCCCCGAATCTCCCTTCGATGGTGGCGGTATGGAACTTTTCATGGACTTCTGATTGATTATTTAGGGTTTTGGTATCGGGAGACTTCTTATAGGCGAAGAGGCAAGGTCGGTGGCCAGCCAGGGGGCCCACACCATGCCATGGCGCGACCTAGGCTGGCCCGCGCCAAGGGGGGGTGTGGCCACCCTGTGGCCCCTCTCCGACTCTCCTTCTAGCTCTGTGAGTCTTCTGGGAAAATAGTAACTTTGGCTTTTGTCCCGTCCAATTCCGGGAATATTCATTTTCTGACTTCCTGGAACCAAAAACAGCAGAAAACAAGCAACTAGCACTGTGGCATCTTGTTAATAGGTTAGTCCAAGAAATCATATGAAAAGTACTCCAAAGTTGGAACAAAACACAAGAAAGTAGATAAAACCAATCATGGAACATCAAAAATTATAGATACATTTGCAATGTATCACTCCCGTGATTACAAAGGGTGTGATCTTGGAGATTAGAGTTCCTATTGAACCATGTGGGTCGGTAAGAATCAAATAGTAAGATTTGAAACAGAAGTTGTTATTGTTTTTGACAATGATGAACCGACTGCATGCAAAGAAGCGATAATGGGCCCTGACTCCATAAAATGACTAGAAGTCGTAGAATCCGTGATAGCATCCATACATGAGAAATCAAGTTTCCGAACTTGGAAGACCCTCCGGAAAGGCGTGAAGCCTATCAGTCGTGTTTGGATCTATAAAGAAATATAAATGGATGTTTAACATCTATGAAATAGTCGACATGTCGGAAAGAAGTTTATGGCAATGTTCAAGGAGTTGACCATGACAAGATTTGATCTTTCATAGCGATATTTAGTCTTGACGGATTAATGTAGCAACCACTACATATAATTTGGTATATGGTAGTTGAATAAACAAAACAAGGTTCTTCTAATAGAATGGTTACCTAGGACGTGTACATGACACAGTCTGAAGGGTTTTGTTAAATCAAAGGGTGCTAAAAGGGCATGCAAACTTCAATACTTGAAGTGAGCATAGCGGAGTTGGAATCTTCACCATGATATAAATGTTAAAGGAGATTAATTTCATCAGAGACGATGAAGATGCTTGCATTTCAAGAAATTAAGTGGGAGCGCTGAGACAAATTTCCAATACATTATGCAGAGCACATATTGTTGATTGGAAATGATGTATCTTTTATTGACACAAGCTAAGAATTTCATTAAAATAGGATTTCGATGAAAGACTTGGGCAAAACCGGAATATTTGGCATCAATGTCTATATGGATAGATTGAGGCGCTAATATGGTTATGCCAGACATACATATATGAGATATTGAAAGGGTTCAATATGGAAACAACAAGAAAGGTTCTTGCTACATGGAAAGGATTGTATCAAGATTCAAGTGTTTCAACACTTGGTGAGTAAAATCACATGAATATTTTGATGGATTATACCGTGATATGTATATATCCAGATATGTCCTATGCTCTAAATGTTATGAGCACATACCAGAATGATTCATAAGATGATCATTGGACGATAGTAAAGATATTCTTATGAGCTTTGAAAGAACTAAGAATATATCATGTATAAGTGACAAATAGTTAAAGGTAGTTCATTGTAAAGTGTTACATTGATACTAGTTTTTGTCACAAGATACAAATTAAATTTATCTCAATTTATACTATGGGTGGCACAATGTAATGGAAAGGATGTTCCATGATGAATTTGGATAAGTTCCAAAGTTGAGGCATCGTGACAGATACTACAACAAAAGGCTAAGTATATGACTGCTATAGTAGCAGCAAAGGAGGGCATTTGTGTTAAGTAGTTTGTTATCAAACTAGGTGTGGTTTGAAGTGGGCTAATACTATGAAGATATATTGCATGACAATAATATTAACATATTTTAACCTGAACGAACTAAAGGTCTCACCAAAGGACCAAATTTATACAATGCCATCTCATTTGAGAATGAGTGATGCGTAGAGACACAAAGACATGCAAATACACACGGACCTGAAGTGTCAGATCCAGAGATTATGTTAACCACTAGCAAACACGTATATTCAACACCTAGGTGTTGTATATACAAGTTTACAAACTAGATTATTGACTCTAGTGCAAGTGCGAGACTGAAGGGAATATGCCCGAGAGGTAATAATAAAGTGTTTATTATCTTATTCCATGTTTATGATAAATGTTTATTTTGCATGCTATAATTGTATTAATTGGAAACGTTAATACATGTGTGTTTAATAAACAAAATACAAAGTTCCTAGTAATGCCTCTCATATAAACTAGCTTATTGATTAACAAGATGATCAAGGTTTCCTGATCATGGACATTGGATGTTGTTAATAACGAGGTCACAACATTGGTGGAATGATGTGATGAACATTCATCCGAAGTATAGCATTACGATCAGAGTCATTATGTTTATATTGCTATAACATCATACTAAGTAATCTTAGTCCTTAGACCATGAGATCATGTTAATTGCTAACACCGGAAGAGTATCTTGATACCATCAAACGTCACACCGTAACAGGGTGACTATAAAGGAGGGTTCAGTGCTATGAAGGTGTTATGTTGAGGCTCATGGATCAAGAGTGGGATTTGTCCATCCCGATGACGGATAGATATACTCTGGGCCCTCTCAGTGATATCACATTGAAATAGCTTGCAAGCAAGTGATGTGATCACTAGAATGTTATATCACGGGAACGAGAAAAGAGTGCATGTCGGTAACGAGATCAAACTAGGTATTGGGATACTGATGATCGAATCTCGGACATGTAATATATCGCGAGACAAAGGGATTTAGTTGCGACGTTAAAGTTTCACACGATCACAAGAGTCATCGTTGAATATGTGGGAGTCAGTACGGATCTCTAGGTCCCGCTGTTGATTATTGATCAGAGAGGGGTCTCGATCATGTCTGCATTATTCGCAAACCGTAGGGTGACACACTTAAGGGATACCGACACCATTTAGGAGCAAATATGTTTCAGATAAATAATTAAGAAAGCGCTAGAATTATTTCAATAGACCGAAACTATTTCGGGTGAAATTGCTGAAATTAGTTCTGCATGTGATATTGAAATGTTGCAGGGGGTTTTATGTGAATGTTTGTTAATTAATGTAATTAACAAAATTCTGAATAAAATAAATAAAATAGTTTTATTTAATGAGAGCTTGCATTAAATTTGGTGGAAATTTAATGTATATGTGAGTGGAATTTTGAGTGGAGGCTTATTATGGGAGTGGGAGCTCCACCCACATGAATGTGGAAGAGGTGGGGGCACCACCATGGCTACCACACCATGGCCCTTGGGTGCCCCCCTCTTCCCTATAAAAGGCCCCCTCTCCTCCTCACAACACACACCTCCTCGTGAAGGATCTCTCTCCCCCTCTAGTTATTCCCATGGTCTCGAATTAGCGAGATACATGTTCCCGGTGGCTTTATCTGAAAAGGAGTTGCTGCTTCTGCTGCTTTGCTGGAGCGAGGGATGGAGGTTGTCGGGTACCAAACATGTGTGCGATCATGGATGCACCACTGCTTTGTGGTGCTGGACTTGGTGGTGTTGGACTTGCTGGAGCTGGATCTGATGGACGTGCTGGAGCCGGACCTGCCAGACTTCATCACGATCTTGAGATCGGCAGGTGTACGACTACATCATCCACGAGTTCCATCTTGTTAAGAAAGCTTTGTTGTCTGATGACCCACAAGTATAGGGGGTGTATCGCAGTATTTTCGATAAGTAAGAGTGTCGAACCCAACGAGGAGCAGAAGGTGCTGGCTAGTGGTATGGATCATAAATTCTCTGCAAATACTTAGCAAACGGATTTTTAGGGGTTTTCGATAAAGCAAGTAAACAAAGTACGAGTAAATAAAAGACAGTAGGAATAAATGCAGCAAGTGGCCCAATCCTTTATGCAGCAAAGGACAAGCCGGTTGTATTACGTAAGATGACCAAATGTTCTCGAGGACACATAGGAAGACTGTCAAGTGCTTTCGCTTCATATAGTTGATTAATCTTCTCTAGCTTGCTAAGTGTTGTGTGGGTGAACCTGTGCTAATGTACCGACCTTCCTAGGACTAATACATACTTGTGATTATACCCCTTGCAAACATCCGTAAGTACAAGAAAGTAATTAAGGTAGAAACCTAACCACAGCTTTAAACTCTAAGACCCTTACGTCCCTTGTGCAATGGTTTCCTAACGGGGGTTCAGGTTTCTCACACTCCGCAACCCCTACGATTAGTAGCCAAATACACAATGCATTCCCCTAGGCCCATATAGGTGAAGTGTCATGTAGTCGACGTTCACATGACACCACTAGAAGAAGTACACCACAGCTTAAATATCAAACTATTGAATCTTTCTCAACACAACTCCACTACTAACAACATGACTTCTCCCATGTCCTCAAGAACAAAACGAACTACTCACAAGACATCATATGGATCATGATCAGAGATGGAATAATGATGTATAACAATCTGAACATAAACAATAATTCAATGGTTCACTCAATAGCATCAACTACAAAGAGTAATCAACACCGGGAAAGTTTCCCCTATGAACTATGCAAGATTCAACACAATTGTTACAGCAATATGGAGATTGTGATGAGGGTGCTGCTGCTGATGATGGTGGTGTTGATGGTGATGATGATCCCGATGAAGTCCAGCTTGATGGTGGTGTTGATGGCGACGATCTCCCCTCTCCGGGAAGGAATTCCCCTGGCAGAATCATTCTGGAGAGATCTTTCTCTCTCGGTGTTTTCCGCCCCGCAGAGGCGGCGGAATCTTTCTGTGGTCGCTCCCTGAGTCTTAGGGTTTCAAGAGGATGATATACGCTAGAGGGGAGAGGCTGGAGTGGGCCAGGGTGGCCACACCATATGCTGGTGCGGCCTAGGGCTGCCCGCGCCAGGGGGTGGTGTGGGCCCCCTATGGCCATCTCCACTCGGTCTTCTGGCATCCTTAGTCTTCTGGAAAAATAGGATTTTCCGTATATTTTCCCGGATTTTCTGATCTTCGCGAATTTTGCCTCCAAACAACACCTTTTCCATCAGAATCCTGACTGCAGCGGTCCATGCTCCAAAAGTCATCAACCATGCAAAAACAGATGAAATAACATAAGTATCACCTCTCAATACGAAATATATCAATGAATAATAGTGAATTAAGACATAGAATAGTGATGCAAAATGGACGTATCAACTCCCCCCAAGCTTAGACTTCGCTTGTCCCCAAGCGAAACTGAGCTCAATAAACACGGCCTCAGGTTTATGGAGTGAAAAGTCGATAAAAGAATACGGACAAGAAGCATCACATTCATCAATACATAGATCATAATAGAAGACAACTCACTATTATATAACTCAACTTGTAATAGGTAAAGGAAACACAATAAAGATACATAAAGTGAATCATAATTGGTAATGGCAAACTTAGATCTTGGTCAAAGAATAGTTGATAATTTGCTAGAGTTCACAAATAACTGGTTTTTCAATGATAGCTTTCAAAGTAGTAAACATCAAGATAAGAGCAATGTGCAAAACAAGGAACATAAGAAACATGATTGAATAAATCATCATATGAATGAATGAAACACAACAACTCAAAATACTTGCTGAGATAGAAGGGAATAGGTTTACTGACTCAACTACAAAGTAAAAGAAAGGCCCTTCACAGAGGGAAGCAGGGATTGCAAGTCTTATAAAGAGCTCCCAAAAATTATGATACTTACTAGCTTTCAGCTCTCATTGCCCCTATCATAGGCATCTTTAGGTGATTAAGGTTAAAGTGATCAAATATGAGGATATGCATTGACAAGTTGTAAATTGAGAATCTCATGTCCCTTGAATACGAGGGCCGCTCCTCATGCTACTCAAGTTTAGTCACCAGTAAGTTCTTATCATCGTAAGCATATGTGTATCATTTAGAACCGCCAACAGGGTACCCCTTGCCTAATGATATGGAAGAATCCCCATATCAAAATGACAAGGCAAGCAGACAACAAGTATCTCAGCAATCTTCTTATTTACCATGGGAATATGGTGCTTTTCTCTCTCTTTCCTCTTTTCATAATATCTTTTTTTCTTTTCTCTTTTTCTCAATCTCTGTCTCTTTTTTTATAAGAAGAATGCTTCATAGATACTCGTTATGGTTACGCTGCAGGTTTCCACCATGTCAGCATGGATTAGACCAGCGGCCCAGGCGTTTCTAACACATATGCATAACTCCATGGACTTACAAGCTCCCCTTTCATTTCACACCGACGACATCCATAGACAAAAGAACATGATATCAACTTGGTACAGAGTACCAGTGCAATGTTGAAAGCGTTCCCCATGACATCGTGGTTCTGCTAATTCACAACTTACAAAGCGCAAGCATATACGCAACATAGGTGAGCACAATGGTTCAAGTTCATTAAATGCAAGAAACTAAAGTGTGCCATCAAGTTCGTGAGAGCTTTAATCACTAATTTTCACATAACAAGTTTAATTTGGGAGGTAGACAAAACAAGAATTTACTTGGAATAGCAATAATGCTACTAGGTAGGTATGGTGGACACAAATGGCAAAGGTTTTGGTTTTAAGGAGGTGGATGCACGAGAAGAATTCCCTCTCAGTACAGGTTTTTGGCTAGCAAGGCTGGGTAGCAAGTACAAGAGTTGAAGGAAACAACCAAACATACAAGTGATAAAGACAAACATGCAATCTTCCTTGTAAGCACAAAAGATCTTAACTAGAGAATACTAAACTTATGAGCAAATCAAGAAAGAAAGATGATGAAATTATTTTTCTTTAGAGTACTTCTATCTTTTTCATTCAACTCTCAAAAATAGTGTTGCTACTGACCGAGCCAGGTTTGCCAAAACCAACTAAATTAACTCAATGATCCCAAATTGATACCAATACTAACAACAAGATCAATCATATAACCACGAATTGAAAACTAATATAAGCTATGCAAAAGAGTAAATGATAGAACTTCTCATTAATATTCCATAACGGCAACTCACACCAAGGGATACATATCTAACGAGAGAGGGGACACTTCCATAATGCAAACCATACTACATAATAACTTCTCTATTCATGATATGACTCTACTAATAAGGTAAAAAGATAGAAGATAGTGTTGTGATACTGCGGCACTCCCCCAAGCTTGGAACAAACCAAGGGGATGCCAAACCTGATGACGAATTACTCCTTTGGTGGTGGTGGTATCCTCTCGATGAGCTTCTTGACCAATTTCCTCAAGTCCTCAATCTCGAAGGTGAGGGTACGAATCAACTCCGAGTTGTGCTCGATGCGGTGCATGATCATGTCGGGTTGTGGATCCCAGCTCTTGTGATTCTTTTTCCGCTCTCCTTCCTTGCGGTCTTCTTTTCCTGCATGGTTATGGATAAAGGTATGGAAGGGACTCTTGGTACTTGGAGGAAGTGACCAGGGATCTGAACGGTGATGAGGAGGCTTCCCTCCAATTGACATAGTCCTGGCAGGGTTTGCCACCACTCCAATGCTTGCAATGGTAGTGTCGGTGTGCTTTGCCTCCTCTTCACCTTCACTCTTGATCTCCTTCTCCTGCCCGAGGTCTTGGAGGTCTTCCTCCATAGGCTCCTTTCCTTTATCCTTGGCGGACACTATTGTGCTTCTAAACCTTCAAAGAGTATGTCCTGGCAGAAACAGATCGAAACAAAAACACGACGAAAACACGATATACGAACCTAGGGGGCTCCGGGGGATTATATATTACGAAGTTTCATAACAAAAGGAAGGTATTGGGAGAAAACGAGTCGGAGGCGGAGTCCGGGGTGGACTCACCACCTGGTGGCGCGGCCAGGGGTGGGCCCATGCCACAGGGTGGTGTGAGCCACCCTGGCTCCGTTTTCGTCCCCTTTTCGCTTCGTGGCTTTCCTTATTGACTGAAAACTGCAAAAATATAGTTGGATAGTATTTTCGCGGAACTTTTCTTACCAGAACCGTTACCTATTTGAAAACAGACTCTGCAGGTCTCTAAATTTGGTATCTAGTAGATTCTTCCGGAGTCATCACTTGAATAACATCAATCTTCATACACTTGTTACTTGAGTCATAAAACCTTTCTCTTCCTTATTACACCATTATCTCCACTTCCTGGAAATTTCTTTCACACAAAACTTCACACGGTTCTTATTAGCAACATTAATATAACTGAAGTGATAAAACCTTTTGAGTTCAACTTCAACTGAAAACCATCAAAACAAAAGCTACTGTAGCAACTCCTTCTGAAAACCCAAAAAATAATTCAAAAAGGAAATCGATTAAAGAAGCAAATGCAAGATTGGCTAAATCTGTCAAAACATACCAGCAGGTAAAGATCATTTTTTTCGAAAATCTTCTGTTGCTCAAATAAAAAAGTGCAAAACTAACGAAAGTTAAATAACAACCTGGGGCAGAAGCACAAAAAATTACAGCTCAATCCGACATACAGAGATCTCTCAAGAATTTTTACGGTGAAGCACAAAAATCTGTTTCGGGACAGCAACTTCCCCAAATCTTACTTCTCTCTCATTGGAGGTTGATCTTGACACAAAAACCAAACAAAACGGATAAGGAGCAGTTATTACCAAAGTAATAGCTTCCAAGACTCAAAGAAACAAAAACAAACTGAAAGCAAAAACAAATTGGGTTCTCTCCCAAAAAGCTCTTTCTTTATAGCCATTAAGATGGGCATGAAAATTTTGAAGATGCTCACATAGGAATATGAATTGAAGCGAAAGAGAGCATTAAGAAGCAAAAATACACAAGTTTAAGTCTAACCCACTTCCTATGCAAGGTAATTTTGTAAACAAACAAGTTGTTGAAACCAAAGGCTACTTGCATAAGAAGGCAAAAGAAGTGCAACATAAAAACTTTCAGCATAAAACGAGGAAACTTGATATTGTTGAGATGCATAAGAACACTTTTTCCTCTCTCATAGTAACTTTCAGTATCGTGCATAAACTTAACAATATAACTATCACAAGGGCCATCATAGCAATGATCACTTATTGTAATAGAAAACACAGGAATACTAGCTCTCATAACACTACTTTGTGAAACAAAATTAGAGGTATCCTTACAAAGGATAGTGTGTCCCTCTTCTTCATACTTAGTGACAAAGTCTTTCACATTTGCTATTATAGGTTCATCAACCATTTGTTTATCAGGTTCAACAGCTTCATTCATACTTTCATCAACCATACTAGCTATCATAGAATGTTCCTTTATCTTACATGGGAAAGGGATTTTCTCAATGTAAGGTTTAGGTAAGACATGATTAGTAGTATAAATTTCAGTATTTCTTGCAGGAACACTCTTAGCAATATCTTTATAAGGTTCATGATACTTATTCCACTTCTTTTTAGGCACTTCAATATAGGAAGCAAAAGCCTTAAAATAAGAAGCAATAGCTTGAGAGTCTAGACCATAAGCATTTTTAATATTTTGAAAGTCATCAGTTCCCATAAAAGATTAAATGCATTCATAATCATAATTTATACCTGACTTTCTACCTTTGTCATTCTCCCATGCTTTAGCATTGTCTTGAATACGGTCCAGAAGATCCCATTTAGCTTCATCTTCCATGCGAGTGAATGATCCAGCACAAGAAGCATCCAATAAATCCTTGTCATGTAGAGGGAGCCTTGCATAAAAGTTATTGATAATAATATTGTTGGGGAGCTCATGAATGGGACATTTGAGCATTAGTAACTTCAATCTCCCCCAAGCTTGAGTTGTACTCTCTTCATCAAGAGGCCAAAAGTTGTATATTTGGTTCCAATCTTTATGAATCTCACTAGGAGGATAGAACTTTGAATAAAAGAGAGGTACTATTTCCTCCCGTTCTAGAGCTTGACCATTCTTCAGAAGCTTATACCATTCCTTAGCTCTTCCTTTTAGTGATAATGAGAATAACTTCTTATTGACTTGATCTGTAGTAATACCTGCACACTTGAACAACCCGCATAATTCGTGTATAAAAAGCAAATGATCACCAGGATGGACAGTTCCATCCCCAACATAGTAGTTATCCATAACACGATCAATAATTCTTGTAGGTATTTTGAAAACATCATTCTCAGCAGGTGGTGGCTTATCTACTACCTTAGCAGTGGTAGTATCATTACCAAATAAGAAACTCAGCGAATTATCCATAACGAAAATAAAGCAACTAGCAGAAGTAAACAATACTCACAGTAGAAGTTTCCTTTACCAGTTCTACTCTCCAATAGCGCTTCACTCCCGGCAGCGCGCAGAAAATAGTCTTGATGACCCACAAGTATAGGGGGTGTATCGCAGTATTTTCGATAAGTAAGAGTGTTGAACCCAACGAGGAGCAGAAGGTGCTGGCTAGTGGTATGGATCATAAATTCTCTGCAAATACTTAGCAAACGGATTTTTAGGGGTTTTCGATAAAGCAAGTAAACAAAGTACGAGTAAATAAAAGACAGTAGGAATAAATGCAACAAGTGGCCCAATCCTTTATGCAACAAAGGACAAACCGGTTGTATTACTTAAGATGACCAAACGTTCTCGATGACACATGGGAAGACTGTCAAGTGCTTTTGCTTCATATAGTTGATTAATCTTCTCTAGCTTGCTAAGTGTTGTGTGGGTGAACCTGTGCTAATGTACCGACCTTCCTAGGACTAATACATACTTGTGATTATACCCCTTGCAAACATCCGTAAGTACAAGAAAGTAATTAAGGTAGAAACCTAACCACAGCTTTAAACTCTAAGACCCTTACGTCCCTTGTGCAATGGTTTCCTAACGGGGGTTCAGGTTTCTGTCACTCCGGCAACCCCTACGATTAGTATCCAAATACACAATGCATTCCCCTAGGCCCATATAGGTGAAGTGTCATGTAGTCGACGTTCACATGACACCACTAGAAGAAGTACACCACAACTTAAATATCAAACTATTGAATCTTTCTCAACACAACTCCACTACTAACAACATGACTTCTCCCATGTACTCAAGAACAAAACAAACTACTCACAAGACATCATATGGATCATGATCAGAGATGGAATAATGATGTATAACAATCTAAACATAAACAATAATTCAATGGTTCACTCAATAGCATCAACTACAAAGAGTAATCAACACCGGGAAAGTTTCCCCTATGAACTATGCAAGATTCAACACAATTGTTACAGCAATATGGAGATTGTGATGAGGGTGCTGCTGCTGATGATGGTGGTGTTGATGGTGATGATGATCCCGATGAAGTCCAGCTTGATGGTGGTGTTGATGGCGACGATCTCCCCTCTCCGGGAAGGAATTCCCCTAGCAGAAATCTGTCTGCCGGAGAGATCTTTCTCTCGGTGTTTTCACCTTGAGGCGGCAGAATCTTTCTGTGGTCGCTCCCTGAGTCTTAGGGTTTCGGGAGGATGATATACGCTAGAGGGGAGAGGCTGGAGTGGGCCAGGGTGGCCACACCACCTGCTGGCGCGGCCTAGGGCTGCCCGCGCTAGGGGGTGGTGTGGCCCCCTTGTGGCCCATCTCCACTCCGTCTTCTGGCATCCTTAGTCTTCTGGAAAAAATAGGATTTTCCGTATGTTTTCCCGGATTTTCTGATCTTCGCGAATTTTGCCTCCAAACAGCACCTTTTCCATCAGAATCCTGACTACAGCGGTCCATGCTCCAAAAGTCATCAACCATGCAAAAACAGATGAAATAACATAAGTATCACCTCTCAATACGAAATATATCAATGAATAATAGTGAATTAAGACATAGAATAGTGATGCAAAATGGACGTATCATTGTCTTCGAGGGTAAGTTCTCTATGGATGTATATCCACCCGTTGCTTGTATCTAGTAGATAGATCTTGGCGTGTAGTTCCCATCGTAGGATATTTTTGTTTTCTATGCTGCGAACCCAACATTAAGCGTGATACCCCATGGTTCGGGAACACTCCAGACATGGTCGGGACACTCCCGCACCAATGAAAGACAGAGGGACCTGGATGGCCATGTCACTCCTGTGCGTTCCACGAAGATCTTTTGTCGTTTGAACTGGGACAGTCGTGTCTTATTCCCTTTGTCTCTCGATACTTGCATTGCCCGAGATCTGATCAATGACATCACCATGTCGTGTTCAATCTCGTTACCGAACAATGCTACTTGACTCGTTCCGACAAGCGATATCCCCGTGATCAAATCACACGATGCGCAGCTATTGGATGTAACTTCTCCGAGTGGGCCCTTTGAGTATCTTCCCGTCACATTGATGTCCCAAAATATATCAAGCTCGTTGGTGAACCCCAAGAGGAAGGTATGATGAGCACATCAGCAAGTTTTCCCTCAGTATGAAACCAAGGTTTAATCGAACCAGTAGGAGCAAGGAAACACCCCAAAGGTGTTGCTAGCTGAACGTTGGCAGGGCGCACTACCGGTGCCAGCAACAACGTGGAGACCTGCACAACACAACCACAGAACTCTGTCCCCAACTTGCGATGAGGTTGTCAATCTCACCGGTTTTGCTGAAAACAAAGGATTAAACGTATCGAGTGGAAGAAAGTAATGGTTTGCAGAAAGTAAACACAAAGTAGTAAACAGTTGATTTTAGATTGATAGTAAAAGAAAGGACCGGGTTCCATAGTTCACTAGAGGTGGCTCTCCTTAAGATAGATAACATGCTGGGTGAACAAATTACAGCGGGGCAATTGACAAACATCGAGAAAGCATACAAGCATATACTACTCATCTTGACTCCTTTGAGATTCGATTGGGCATTACAACATTAGATATAGACCACCATCCAACTGCATCTATGACTACTAATCCACCTTCAGGTTATCATCTGAACCCCCTCTAGTATTAAGTTGCAAGCAACGGATAATTGCATTACGAATTGCGTGTAAAGTAAACAATATGATTGTTCTACGAACAAAGGATTGTTGTTTTCTCTCTAGTAGCAACATCACATCTAGTACCTTAGAGATTTATGTCACTTCCCCAGATTACCAGAGGCATGAACCCACTATCGAGCATAAATACTAACTCTTGGAGTTGCTAGCATCTACTTGGCCAAGATATCTACTAAGAACAGAAAGCATGCAAGATCACAAATAGCAAAGACATGATAGAATCTATAATCAATCTGAAATAGCATCTCAATATCCATCGGATCCCCGCAAACACAACATGCAGAATTACAAATAGATGATCTTGATCATGAACGGAGCTCACAAGATCTAGACATGATATCACAAAGGAGGAGAACCAGCCATCTAGCTACTACATGGACCCGTAGTCTAGAGATGAACTACTCACGCATCACATCGGAGGCTTGCATGCTAATGAAGAAGGCCTCCAGGGTGAATTCCCCTCTCCGGCAGGGTGCCGGGAAGAGCTTCAGATCCGTCTCGATCTAGGGATGGAGATGACGGCGGCTACAAACTCTTTCGTGGAATTTTTAATCAGGTCCTTAGGATTTCCATATCAGAGGCAACTTATAGGCGGAAGGAGAGGCCGAGGGGGTGTCTGGGGCGGCCAGACCACCCCTGGCGCCGGCCAGGCCTGGCGCGCGGCCAGGTGGTGTGGCCAGGCCCCAACCCCTCTCCATCTCGTATTCTGGCTCCAGGTGTCCCTCGGTGAAAAACTAACTTTGGCTTTTGTCCCGTCCCATTCCGAGAATATTCATTTTCTGACTTTCCTAGAACCAAAAACAACAGAAAACAGGCAGTTGGCACTGTGGCTCTTGTTAATAGGTTAGTCCAAGAAATCATATGAAAAGTACTCCAAAGTGTGGACAAAACATAAGAAAGTAGATAAAACCAAGCATGGAGCATCAAAAATTATGGATACGTTCGCAACGTATCAACATCCCCAAGCTTAACTCCTGCTCGTCCTCGAGTAGGTAAGTGATAAAAATAAATAATAATTTTTGAGGTGACTGATGACCCACAAGTATAGGGGGTATATCGCAGTATTTTCGAGGGAAGTGAAACCCAATTTATTGATTCGACACAAGGGGAGCCAAAGAATATTTATAAGTCTTAACAACTGAGTTTTCAATTCAGCTGCACCTGGAAACAATCTTGCTCACAACAGTTTATCAGTAGCAATAATTTTGTAGTAGGAATAGTAAATTAACAGCAGTAGTAAAAGTAAAGATGATAGTAACAATTGCAGTAAACAGTAGGATTGGAGCGCGGTAGGCATAGGGATGGATGGACGGGCGTTGCATGGACAAGACAATTCACATGGCAATCAGAACATAGGGCAATTACAGATAAATACGATAAAACATCCAAGTACTAGATAATCCTAGGCATGTGTTCCATATATAGTCATACGTGCTCGCAATGAGAACTTGCACAACATCTTTTGTCCTGCCAGCCCGTTTGCGGCGGGGCCTCAAGGGAACTACTGGCAATTAAGGTGCTCCTTTTAATAGAGCACCGGTGGAAAGCATTAACACTCTGAACACATGTGATCCTCACATCAAAGCCATTCCCTCCGGTTATCCCGATTTCTGTCACTTCGGGGTCATTGGTTCCGGACAACAACGTGTGTATACAACTTGCAGGTAAGACCATAAACAATACTATCATAATGAATCAATAACATGTTTAGATCTGAAATCATGGCACTTGGGCCCTAGTGACAAGCATTAAGCATAACAAGTCGCAACAAAGTCAAAAAGCACTAATAGTAGATACTAGGCACCATGACCTAACAATCCGATGCCATTACATGAACGATCTCATCCAATCCCTAATATCCCCATAGCCTACAGCGGGGGATTACTCACTCATAGATGGGGGAAACATGGATGGTCGATGGAGAAGCGATGGTGATGATGATGGCGATGATCTCCTCCAATTCCCTGTCCCGGCAGGGTGCCAGAATAGAGTTTCTGGTTCCGAATCATGGAATCTGGTGGTGGCGGCAGAGCGGAACTCTTTCTGGAAAAACGTCGAACCCTCCTGAGTTTTTAGGTCAGAAGGCAACTTATAGGCAAAGAGGGAGATCGAGGGGGTGCAGGGCAGCGGACCACCCCTAGAGCTGACTAGGCCTAACCCAAGACGGCCGTGGTGTGGCTGGTCCTGTGCCCACTCCGTCTTGTATTCTGGCTCCGTGAGTCTTCTGGCGAAATAGGATTTTTGGCATATTTTCCAGGATTTTTCCTGATAGTTGATTTTCTGCAGAAAAACTAGACACCAAAGTAATTCTGCTGAAAACAGCATTAATCCATGTTAGTTGCATCCAAATCACACAAGTTTAGAGGAGAAACAATAGCAAAAGTGTTCGGGAAAGTAGATACGTTTTGGACATATCAACTCCCCCAAGCTTAGGTTATTGCTTGTCCTCAAGCAATTCAGTTCAAAACTGAGTGCGATAAAAGAAACTTTCACGAACACATTTGCTTCATATGATGTATATATTCTCAGCATGTGATCAACCACTTACACAATTCATAATAAAGAGCATGCAACTAAGTTTACTTAATAGGAAATGCAAGCTATGAAGAGATTCCAACTCAAAAATAATAAGTAGTATGAAGCATAAACATAAGCAACATTACAATGCTCATAACCAGGTATGATAGAGTGGTATCTCACTTTCCTTTGATTATGAATGCCAAGGCACCTCTGAAGTTCAGGTGAAGACTAGAAGTAAAGATATCAAAGATACAAGCATCAAACTCATAACACAAATAGTCAAGTTTTGAGACAAGCATGTTACACTAAGAATGACAACTATGCTCTCAAGCAAGTGCTCATAGAATAGGTGGTGACTCAACAAGGAAATGAAAAAGGTTTTGAATAATTTGAAAGGCTTCCAAATGCTGAAAGTAAGGTACTCATTAGCTTTGAGCTCTCATTGCCCCTATCATAAGCATCTTTAATTGGTTAAGATTAAAGTGACACAACTAAGAGGATATGCTTGACAAGTTATAAGTAAAAATCTCATGCCCCTTACTTACGAGTACCGGACCTCATGCTACTCAACTTCAGTCACAAGTAAGCTCTTGTCAGTGTAAGTACATATGTATCATAGAGAACCGCCAACGGGGTACCCCTTGCACATGATACAGGAGCTATCCCATAATCAAAATGACAAGGCAAGCAGACAATGAGCATCTCGGCGATCTTTTTTATTTGCTATTTGCATAGGTTTTTATTGAGGATGCTTCATAGAATGCTCATTATGGTTATGTTGCAAGTTTCCACCATGATTAGGCATGTCTTAGGCTAGCGGCCCAGGCATTTCTCTAACACATATACAAACTCCATGGTCTTACAAGTTCCCCTTTTATTTCACACCACCGGGATCCATAAGCAAAAGAATCATGATATCAACGAGGTACAAAGTACCCGTGCAATGTTGAAAGCGTTCCCGATGATACATGGTTCTGCTAACTTCAACTTATAAAGCGCAAGCATATACGCAACAAAGATGGACGCAATGGTTCAAGATTATTAAGTGCAAGAAAGTAAAGTGTGCCATCAAGTTCGTGAGAGCTTTACTAACTAACTTTCTCATAACAAGCAAACATTTTATTTGGAAGAAAACAAGGCACACTAAATATGCACGGAACAGCAAATAATGCTAATAGGTATGTATGGTGGACACGTTTGGCAATATTAGTTTTAGGGAGTTGGAAACACGAGTAGAGCTCATACTCGGTGCAAGTGGAGGCTAGCAATAGTAAGGGAGCGACAAACGAGAGAGCAATAACTGTCATAATCATGCTTGCAATAAAACAGGACTAAACATGGCATGAAAGTGATTCAAGACCCCTGAGGAAAAATAATTCATCGAGGCTTAACTGATTATTGTCTCAGTCATATGCATGCATGAGCATGTGCAAGGTCAATTCAAGTGAAACATTTAGAGGGGGATACCACAGTGTCATACCAAGTTATGAATAGAGCAATGCAAGCGAACATTCATATGACATGCTAAAAAATATTAGCGAGCTGGGGCTAATCATAAGAAAGCAAGAACTACTAAGCATCCATAAATAACATACACCCTACACGAACAGACTAAGCATGCCCACAATGATGAGTATATGTACAAAAATGAAAACAAATAGAGTTTGTTACCAACCTCTTACCACACCTCAAGTTGTCATTAATCCTCATTATTGCCCTTCACTTGTGTGGCTTGAATAATAACATGAAACCAAATTCCACTGAGGACCGCTGAACCCTGCAACAAACTCACAAAAAACAAAGAAGAACAACAAATATTTTTGGTGTTTTCGATTTTTTAAAACAAGAACCAAAAAGGAAGAACAAGCAAAGAAAAATCTTTTTGGGTTTTTCGAATAGTTCAAAACAAAGCAAAAAAAGAGAAAAGCAAACCAAGGCAAAAAGAAGAAGAAGCAAACAAAGAGAAACAACAGAAATATTTTTGGTCTTTTTGTGTTTTAGAAAGCAAAAGCAAAGAAAGAACAAAAAATAAAAAGAGAACGAAACATGAATATAAAAAGTACCGACGAAACATGATATGGAGATGAGTGTGATGTCGGTGTACCTCCCCCCCAAGCTTAGGCTTTTGGCCTAAGCGAGTGTCAATCCCAAGCTGGCCAGGATGGAGCGCCTCCGTAGTATGGTGAGGAGGTACCCTCGTCCTGGTGCAAGCTCGAGGATGCCCCACTTTAGTGCGCAAAGTAATCGTAGGAGGGCACATCCTCCTGGTGCTGCGTATGGAAACCCAGCAAGCGGAGCTGCTCGTCCACCTCCTCCTTGGAGCGCGACCACGGCCTCCTGTGAACACTGAACAAAGTAGACTGCGGCAAAGGAATCTCCCTTTCATCCCCGTCAGTAAACAACATCCTATACACTAGATTGTCCATATCAGAATCAACAGTGACGAAGTGATGTGTTTTCATGGCAGCAAGGTCAAGCCTTTGTGGTGCCAATATAGTATCATTTGGATCCACTGAAAGTTCTAATGCATTGACCATACGTGAAGCGATGATGCCCCCATAGATAGGCCCCCTAGCAGCTAGGCGGCAAGCAATAAGAGAGCCAAGGTTATACCGAGTATCATTGTTAAGCGCAGCAGCAAGGAAGGCTAAATGATAGTTGGAGATATTACTATATTCTCCCTACCAAGAACACTAGTAGCAAGATAATATGTAAAGTATCTAAGAGCAGGGAGTTGGGTGTTTCTTATCTTCCCACACTGAGCTGCGCGGTCATCGTCATTGGTCACCCCTCGGTAGAGCTCCAGCAAATCAGCGGGTCGCCCTTGAATCTTCTTCACGGACCCCGTCATGCCCACACCTATAATACTGCAACATCTTTCCAATGGCATGGTAAAGGGCAGATTATAAATTCTGAAAGAAACAGTTGACTGATAGGGCATGCTAGTAAAAACGAAACTTTCAACAAAAGTTTTGGTGAGCATAGCATATTGCTCACTCTCATCTTGCATGTATGAGGTCAAACCAACCCTCTAAATCAGTAGCAAGAAATCATCAAGAATCCATGCAACTTGTAAGAAAGTAAAACAAGGTAAAGTAGATGGGTGAGCATCCCCATCATCTCCTTCATTACCAATGCGAGGTGCAATGAGATCTTCGTTGTATGATGGCCTAAACTGAGAGGCTGATCTTGAGGGCCTTGACCTCCTAGGTGCATCCCTCTCAAATATTTCTCCAAAAGTATGGTTGTTCATGTTTGGTATTCTGAAATTTAAACATATATTAAACAAGTGATTGCAAAGTGAATATATAATGAAGGGCATTACTCATAGAGACTCGTAGAGGCCTAAACATGCATCAAAACTATATATCTAAGCATTGAACAAGCTTACAAGCTCTCATAACCTGTCACCTACAGTAGCAAAATACTCAAGATACAAACCACTAAACACAAATCTACTTGGACAAGCAGAGGAGTCACCTACCGGAGAACCAATGCTCCAAATTTCAGCAGCAAAGATGGGCTGAGCAAGGAGATCGAAAAATTGAGGGCAAGAATAGCAAGAACGCGATTTCGAGCAATGAACTGGTATTTTCTCGGGAGAGAGAAGAAAGTGGCAAGTGAGAGAGTGAGTGGAGGGCCAGGGGTGGCCCACACCATGGCCAGGCGCGCCCCTGGGCTGGCCGCGCCACCAGGTGGTGTGCCTGCTTGGTGGCCCCCCTGGTACCTTCTAGGCACTCCTCTGCCCCTTTTTCACGTAAAAATTTAATATGAATTTTCTGGAATTTTTCGAGACACTTTATTTTTGAGCAATTTTCAGGTATAGATGAAAGATTTTCTGATAGAAAAAGGTTTTTGGAAAGATGCAATGACAAAACAAGGCTAAAACTTTAGAAGTTCTAAGACTCTCTAATATGCAAGCAACTAACAACAGAAAAGTAAACTAAACGAAAGCAAAAACTAAAATGGATGGAATAGAAGTAAACAGAGATAATCATGGTGAAAACATTGTTTTGTTCAATGAAATCCTTTTGTTAACAAGGTTGATCAGGTCTTGTTACCAAAACAATTTTATATGAAACAAAACTTTGTATTCCACTAATGATTATGTTACCTCAACCTTGATAGCAATGGTCCCAATCATAATAGTTTCAAATTTTTCTCGTGGTATGGGACAATATATTTCTCCAACTTGAATGCCCTCGACATGTTCAATTGAATTCAAACCATAAGTCCTATCAATCTTCTTGGGGAAATAGACAGTATGTTCCTTGTCATTAACATTGAAGGTCACCTTTCCTTGATTACAATTAATAACAACTCCTGCAGTATTAAGAAAAGGTCTCCCAAGAATAATAGACATATTATCATCTTCAGGCATTTCAAGCACAACAAAATCAGTTAATATCAAGAAATTATGAGCCACTTGAATAGGTACATCCTCACATATACCAGCAGGAATAGTGGTAGATTTATCAGCCATTTGCAAAGATATATCAGTTGGTATTAGTTTTTCAAGTTGAAGTCTCTTATAGAGAGAAAAAGGCATGACACTAACTCCTGCTCCTAAATCACACAAAGCAGTTCTAACATAACTATTTTTAATAGAGCAAGGAATAGGTGGAATCCTTGGGTCTCCAAGTTTATTTGGAACCTTACCATTAAAGGAATAATTAGCAAGCAAAGTAGAGATTTCTTCATTAGGGATCTTCCTTTTATTCGAGATAATATCCTTCATATACTTTGAGTAAGGAGGCAATTTAATAGCATCAATCAAAGGAATTTGCAGGAATAAAGGTTTCATCTACTCACAAAACTTATTATAGTGTTCATCTTCCTTTGACTTATGTTTCTTATCAGGGAAAGGCATAGGTTTTTGGACCCAAGGCTCTCTTTCACTACCATGTTTCTTAGCAACAAAATCTTCTTTAGTGTATTTAGTATTCTTAGTGTGCCTTTCAGGTTCTTCTTCAACTTTTTCTTTATCAGGAACATCATTTTCTTCATTACCACTTTCAGTTTCAGCATCAGAAATAGATATACTATTAGGATCTTTAGCAGGTTCAGAGGGTTCTACAATAGTTTTATGTTTCTTTTTTCTTTTCTTATGAGTAGTACCACTATTTTCAGCTTGTTGAGAATCTTGCTCAATTCTTTTGGGATGCCCCTCGGGATATAGAGGATCCTGGGTAGCAACACCACTTCTAGTTCTAATCTCATAAGCGTGTTTTTCGTTGGCATCATTAATTAGCAAGTCTTTTTGCACTTTAATAAGTTGATATATTTGAGTTTGAACCATTTGAAAATGTTTAACAATCATTTTAACATCATTAGAGGTTCTTTCCACAATATCTTTTAACTCAACAATAGCTCTAGTGTTTTCCATTAGATGATTTTGCACCCTTTTATTAAAATTATCTTGCTTAACAATAAAAATATCGAATTCTTCTAAGCATTGATCAGGAGGTTTAGAGTAGGGGATATCACCTTCATCAAAGTGTTGGAGAGAGTGTACCTCAATAGTGGATGAATGGGGAATTGGCTTACATAATTATTCTATAGGAGGTAAATTCTTGACATCTGTAGCTTTAATTCCCTTCTCCTTAAGACATTTCTTAGCTTCCTTCATCACTTCATCATTAAATTCAATAACTCCCCTCTTCTTAGATGATGGTATAGGCGCAGGAATAGTTGGTTCAGGTATAGTTGTCTCAGGTATAGCTGGTTCAGGAGGAGTCCAATCTTCATAATTCTTGCTTATTTTAGCCATTAATTCCTCAGCTTCCTTGGGAGTCCTATTCCTGAAAACACAATCAGCACAACTATCCAGGTATGTCCTAGATTCTTCAGATAGTCCATTATAAAATATAACAAGAAGCTCATTCTTAGGTAATGGACATCCAACTTGTGCATGAATCAAAGCACAAAATCTTTCCCATGATTCAGGCAATATCTCCTTTTCACCCTGTTTAAAATCAAAAAGTTCCTGCAAAATAGCATGTCTAGCACTAGGAGGAAAATATTTCTGCAGGAAAGTACTAATCAAGCAATCAGGGCTATCAATAGATCTAGGAGGTAAATTATTAAACCAAGTTTTAGCTTCTCCTTTAAGTGAAAAGGGGAAAATTTTAGCAACAAAGTAGGTGCGCATCTTAATATCATCAGAAAACAGGCCACTCATGGTAGAAAGCTCAGCCATATGTGCTACCGCACTTTCATTTTTAGTCCCACAAAAAGGTTCTTTCTCAACAATAGCTATGTAAGATAGATCAAGAGAGAAGTCATAATCTTTATCTTTAATGTTTATGGGAGATGCAGCAAACTTAGCATTAGGAGACAATTTGGGTCTAATAGTACGCCTCTCAAGGAGACTCTTAGCAGCACTCCTATCATGGGTGTTTTGACATTCTTTTTAGAAATTCATCGGTCATCTCAACATAACCGTCTTCAATATCATAGCTCTCTCTAGACTCAGGTGAACTAACATGTGTAGTAGTGTCTTCATTAGGAGTTTTAGTATTTCCAGCTATAGTTCTAGCAATCCTAACATCTAGGAAAGGACCTAATGAACCACTCTTATCAAGCACAATAGAAGCATTAACACTTTGTGAACACATGTGATCCTCACATCAAAGCCATTCCCTCCGGTTATCCCGATTTCTGTCACTTCGGGGCCATTGGTTCTGGACAACAACGTGTGTATACAACTTGCAGGTAAGACCATAAACAATACTATCATAATGAATCAATAACATGTTTAGATCTGAAATCATGGCACTCGGGCCCTAGTGACAAGCATTAAGAATAACAAGTCGCAACAAAGTCAAAAAGCACTAATAGTAGATACTAGGCACCATGCCCTAACAATCTGATGCCATTACATGAACGATCTCATCCAATCCCTACCATCCCCATAGCCTACAGCGGGGGATTACTCACTCATAGATGGGGGAAACATGGATGGTCGATGGAGAAGCGATGGTGATGAAGATGGCGATGATGTCCTCCAATTCCCCGTCCCGGCAGGGTGCCAGAACGAAGTTTCTGGTTCCGAATCGTGGAATCTGGTGGTGGTGGCAGAGCGGAACTCTTTCTAGAAAAACGCCGAACCCTCCAGAGTTTTTAGGTCAGAAGGCAACTTATAGGCGAATAGGGAGACCGAGGGGGTGTCTGGGGTGGCTGACCACCCCTAGCACGGCTAGGCCTAGCCCGCGCGGCCAGGTGGTGTGGCCTGGGCCCAGCCCCACTCTTTCTAGTATTCTGGCTCCATGAGTCTTCTGGCGAAATAGGATTTTTGGCATATTTTCCGGGATTTTTCTTGATAGTTGATTTTCTGCACAAAAACTAAACACCAAAGTAATTCTGCTGAAAACAGCGTAAGTCCGTGTTAGTTGCATCCAAATCACACAAGTTTAGAGGAGAAACAATAGCAAAAGTGTTTGGGAAAGTAGATACGTTTTGGATGTATCAGTGACATGCACCATCATAAACTTGATCAAAGTATTTGTAAAACATTCAAAGCTGGGATCATAGTACTTCAATCTGAACATGAAAGACAAAGTTCTAGCAATAAGACAAAGGAACTATGTTGCAACATGAAAATGCACAAACAAAAGATTAATGGATAACAATGCTTTGCAAGACGTTTGTTTGTTTCACATAAAGAAAACATAGCATAATAGTATTCAGCTTGTCCCTCATAGAGTAGCAAACATAAATGCATAGGAAACCTTCAAAGTTCATAAGAGCGACTATATACAAATAGTTTAAAACCAACAATATCAAAGCTATGCATCAATCAACAAGTCTCGGGACAATGCACATAGAACTAGGAATGGCCACTATGCTCTCAAAGTAGGTGCATAAAGATAGAAGGTGGAGACTCAACATAAAAGTAAAAGAAAGGCCTTCATAGAAGGAAGTAGGGATTCAAGATTATTAAAGAGCTTCCAAAAATTATGGTACTTAATAGCTTTCAGCTCTCATTGCCCCTATCATAAGCATCTTGAAGTGATTAAGGTTAAAGTGAACAAACTATGGTGTATATGCTTGACGAAGTATAAGTTGGAATCTCATGTCCCTTGAATACGAGGGCCGCTCCTCATGCTACTCAAGTTTAGTCCCCGGTAAGTTCTTGTCATCGTAAGTACATGTGTATCATAGAGAACCGCCAACAGGGTACCCCTTGCCTGATGATACGGAAGAATCCCCATATCAAAATGACAAGGCAAGCAGACAACGAGCATCTCGGCAATCTTCTTATTTACCATGGGAATATGGTGCTTTTTCTCTCTTTCCTATTTTCATAAATCTATTTTTTTCTCTTTTTCTCAATATCTGACTCTTTTTTTATAAGAACAGTGCTTCATAGACAGCTCATTATGGTTACGCTGCAGGTTTCCACCATGTCAGCATGGATTAGACCAGTGGCCCAGGCGTTTCTATAACACATATACATAACTCCATGGACTTACAAGCTCCCCTTTCATTTCACACCGACGACATCCATAGACAAAAGAGCATGATATCAACTAGGTACAAAGTACAAGTGCAATGTTGAAAGCGTTTCCCATGACAGCATGGTTCTGCTAATCCCCAACAAATAAGTGCAAGCATATACAACATAGACGATGCAATGGTTCAAGTTTATTAAGGGCAAGAAAAGTAAAGTATGCCATCAAGTTCGTGAGAGCTTTAATCACTAGTTTTCTCATAACAAGTTTAATTCACAAGGTAGATAAAAACATGAATATACTTGGAATAGCATATGCTAGTAGGTAGGTATGGTGGACTCTTTGGAATAACTTGGTTTTAGGAGTTGGATGCATGAGTGGAACTCATACTTGGTTGCGGAGGCTAGCAAAAGAGTGGGAGCGACAAACTAAGAGAGCAATAATGGCCATAATCATGAAGATCGACAAAACATCATTGATCAAAGCATAAAGTGATACTACAAGTTGAAAACTAAAGGATCATAAAGGCTTATGGTGACTTGGGATAGTCATACCATGGTGTGAGCATGCGCCAAGTCAACCCAAATAAAGCATCAAAGGAGAATACCACTATACTATGCTTTAATATGCTAAAACAACGCATGATCCTTGCAAGGCACATTAAGCAATCTCAATTGTTTATAACAAGTCATGCTACCACAAAGAATTCTAAGCATAAAGCCAAAATAATATCGAGCATGGCATGACAAAGCATGGGCCACAGTCAAAAACAAGCTCTCTTTACCACTTAAGCATGAACTTCCTACTCTTTTTCCAATCCAAACCAAACTATTTGAAAACCAATGTATGAAAGAGGGGGTCCAACCAATTTATTCAGCAAACTAAGAAAACCAAGCAAACGAAAAACCAAAATGAAAACGAAAAATAAGACGCTCCAAGAACAACACAACTGTGCATGAAACAATAAAAATGAAGCGTTTGGAAGAAACCTAGGATTTTTATTGATGAAGAGGGGGATGCCTTGGGCAACCCCAAGCTTTGACGCTTGTACTTCTTGGATATTTTTTGGGGTGACACGTGTGGCATTCCCAAGCTTTAGATTTAGTCCATCTTTCATCTCATTACTCATTCCTTCCATACACGTGAAATTTTTCCTTCATACAAAACTTCACACAATCTTTATTAGCAACATTTGTGCACTCAAGATAATAAGTCTTTTAGGTTCAGGTATAACACCAATAAAACTTCCATTAAAACACTAGCTACTGTAGAACTTCCCTCAAAAATCTCAATTCCCCAAAATAACTCAAAAAGGAACCAACAAGAAGCAAATGCAGAAAATGGCAGAAATCTGTCAAAACAGAACAGCAGGTAAAGACGATTTTTTTCCAAGACCTTCTGTTGCTCAAATCAAAAAGTGTTGAACCAACAAAATTTAGATAACAATCTGGGTTAGAAGCACAAAAATTCAAGCCTCAAAAGGACGTACAAAGATTTTACACAAATTTTTACGGTGAAGCACATAAATCTGTTTCGGGACAGCAACTTTCCCAATCATTACTTCTCTCTCATTAGAGGTTACTCTTGGCACAAAAAGCAAATAAAAAGGATAAGGAGAGGTTATTACTGAAGTTCAGTAATAACTTCCAAGACTCATCTAAAACTTTTGGGTTATCTCCCAATAAGTATTTTTCTTTAACGCCTTTAAGTTAGGCATAAGAAGCAAGAAAAAGAATCAAGTGTTCTCAAATGAAGAAGCATTAAGATTAATACCAGAAATATCTTCAACAAGGCAAGGTATCTCATCCAAATAAGTTCTAGAGGATCCTCTCTCAACGCTCTTGGGTTCACTATTTTCATCAAACGGATTTTCGGGAACAATCCAATCAAGATTCTTTTCTATGCCTTCATGCATTGCTACTAGTTTAAAGGGTATTGGTATCTTAATTTCCTCCCCATTAGGTTCAGTTTTGTTTATCTTTTCTCGTGTAACAACAACATCTACACATGAGCCTAGCATATTGAAACGTTCAAAGACTTTTCTAGCTTCTTTGGCAACATCATAGAATTCCTTAAGCAAAGTTTCTAGAATAAAATCCCTCTTTTCAGGGTCCTCAATTTCTTTAAGTTTAAGAAACATTAATTGCATTAAGGGGTTAAGGTTAACAAACCTAGCTTCCAACATGTGAACTAAAGAAGGTGCAACGATCTCATAGTTTGGAGCAAGTTCTGCAAGGGATCTATCCTCAATATCCTCATGTTTACTAACATGATTAAAGAATTCTTCAATATTATCTTTTCCAATTATAGAACCACTACCTATTGAAAGGTATTTTAGGGTGAATTTAGGGATCAACATGGTGTGCTAAGGAAAAGGTAACAACTATAGAAAGACTTAATTTTTCGTGTGTGTTTTTGATAAAGAAAGCAAACTTGTAAAACTAATTTTTTGTGTTTTTGATAAAGAAACAAGCAAACAAAGCAAAAGTAAACTAAGCAAAACAAAAATAACAAAGTAAAGAGATTGGTTATGAGGGAATCCCCTTGTGAAGACGTACTTGACTCCCCGGCAATGGCGCTAGAAAAATAGCTTGATGACCCAAAATATATCGAGCTCGTTGGGGAACCCCAAGAGGAAGATATGATGAGCACAACAGCAAGTTTTCCCTCAATATGAAACCAAGGTTTAATCGAACCAGTAGGAGCAAGGAAACACCCCAAAGGTATTGCTAGCTGAACTTTCCTAGGGCGCACTACCGGTGCCAGCAGCAATGTGGAGACCTGCACAACACAACCACAGAACTCTGTCCCCAACTTGCGATGAGGTTATCAATCTCACCGGTTTTGCTCAAAACAAAGGATTAAACGTATCGAGTGGAAGAAAGTAATAGTTTGCAGAAAGTAAACACAAAGCAGTAAACAATTGATTTTAGATTGATAGTAAAAGAAAGGACCGGGGTCCATAGTTCACTAGAGGTGGCTCTCCTTAAGATAGATAACATGTTGGGTGAACAAATTACAGCGGGGCAATTGATAAACATCGAGAAAGCATACAAGCATATACTATTCATCTTGACTCCTTTGAGATTCGATTGGGAATTACAACATTATACATAGACCGCCATCCAACTGCATCTATGACTAATAATCCACCTTCAGGTTATCATCCGAACCCCCTCCAATATTAAGTTGCAAGCAACGGATAATTGCATTACGAATTGCGTGTAGAGTAAACAATACGATTGTTCTATGAACAAAGGATTGTTGTTTTCTCCCTAGTAGCAACAGCACATCTAGTACCTTAGAGATTTCTATCACTTCCCCAGATTACTAGAGGCATGAACCCACTATCGAGCATAAATACTAACTCTTGGAGTTGCTAGCATCTACTTGGCCAAGATATCTACTAACAACGGAAAGCATGCAAGATCACAAATAACAAAGACATGATAGAATCAATAATCAATCTGAAATAGCATCTCAATATCCATCGGATCCCCACAAACACAAAATGCAGAATTACAAATAGATGGTCTTGATCATGAACGGAGCTCACAAGATCTAGACATGATAGCACAAAGGAGGAGAACCAGCCATCTAGCTACTACATGGACCCGTAGTCCAGAGATGAACTACTCACGCATCACACCGAAGGCCTCCAGGGTGAATTCCCCTCTCCGGCAGGGTGCCGGGAAGAGCTTCAGATCCCTCCCGATCTAGGGATGGAGATGACGGCGGCTATAGACTCTTTCGTGGAATTTTTAATCGGGTCCTGATACATTGCAAATGTATCTATAATTTTTTATGTTCCATGCTTGGTTTTATCCACTTTCTTGTGTTTTGTCCACACTTTGGAGTAATTTTCATATGATTTCTTGTACTAACCTATTAACAAGACCCACAGTGCAGTTTGCACATTTCTGCTATTTTTGGTTCCGGAAAGTCGAAAATGACTATTCTCGAATTGGACGGGACAAAAGCCAAAGTGCCTATTTTTCTAGAAGTCATCGGATGAGAATCTGAACACCACCGGCCAGGTGGCCTGGCCGACCCAGATCCTCGGCCTCTCCTTCCGCCTATATATTTCCCTCGGGACGAAAACCCTAAGGACCCGATCAAAAATCCACGAAAGAGTCTGTAGCCACCATCATCTCCATCCCTAGATTGGGAGGGATCTGAAGCTCTTCCCGGCACCCTGCTAGAGAGGGCAATTCACCCTGGAGGCCTTCTTCATTATCATGCAAGCCTCCGGTGTGATGCGTGAGTAGTTCATCTCTGGACTACGGGTCCATGTAGTAGCTAGATGGCTGGTTCTCCTCCTTTGTGCTTTCATGTCTAGATCTTGTGAGCTCCGTTCATGATCAAGATCATCTATTTGTAATTCTGCATGTTGTGATTGCGGGGATCCGATGGATATTGAGATGCTATTTCAGATTGATTATTGATTCTATCATGTCTTTGTTATTTGTGATCTTGCATGCTTTCCGTTGTTAGTAGTTATCTTAGCCAAGTAGATGCTAGCAACTCCAAGGGTTAGTATTTATGCTCGATAGTGGGTTCATGCCTCTGGTAATCTGGGGAAGTGACAGAAATATCTAAGATACTAGATGTGCTGTTACTACTAGGGAGAAAGCAACAATCCTTTGTTCATAGAACAATCATATTGTTTACATTACACGCAATTCGTAAAGCAATAATCTGTTGCTTGCAACTTAATACCGGAGGGGGTTCGGATGATAACCTGAAGGTGGATTATTAGTCATAGATGTAGTTGGATTGCGGTCTATGTATACTGTTGCAATGCCCAATCAAGTTCCAAAGGAGTCAAGATGATTAGTATATGCATATATTGCTTTCTCGATGTTTGTCAATTGCCCCGCTGTCATTTGTTCACCCAGCATGTTATCTATCTTAAGGAGAGCCACCTCTAGTGAACTATGGATCCCGGTCCTTTCTTTTACATACAATCTACAAACTGTTTACTGTTTTGTGTTTACTTTCTGCAAACTATTATTTCCTTCCATTCGATACGTTTCATCCTTTGTTTTCAGCAAAACCGGTGAGATTGACAACCTCATCGCAAGTTGGGGACAGAGTTCTGTGATTGTGTTGTGCAGGTCTCCATGTTGCTACTTGCACTGGTAGTGCGCCCTGCCAAGGCTCAGCTAGCAACACCTTTGGGGTGTTTCCTTGCTCCTACCGGTTCGATTAAACCTTTGTTTCATAACTGGGGGAAACTTGCTGCTGTGCTCATCATACCTTCCTCTTGGGGTTCCCCAACGAGCTCTACATCAACACGATCCATTAGGTCCTTAGGGTTTCCGTTTTAGAGGCAACTTATAGGCGGAAGGAGAGGCCGAGAGGGTGCCTGGGGCAGCCAGACCACCCCCTGGCGCGGGCCATGCCTGGCCGCGCGGCCAGGTGGTGTGGTTGGGCCCTAGCCCCTATCCGTCTCGTATTCTGGCTCCAGGTGTCCCTCGGTGAAAAACTGACTTTGGCTTTTGTCCTGTCCAATTCCGAGAATATTCATTTTCTAACTTTCCTGGCAGCTGGCACTGTGGCTCTTGTTAATAGGTTAGTCCAAGAAATCATATGAAAAGTACTCCAAAGTGTGGACAAAACATAAGAAAATAGATAAAACCAAGCATGGTACATCAAAAATTATGGATACGTTTGCAACGTATCATACATGGACGGACAAATCCTGCTCTTGACATATATTGTCTCTACGGTTTCCTCTGAGTACCTAAACACACCTTTATATCCACTGTATTACCAAGTGGCGCTTGATGCTATCTAAGCACTCTCGAGAGACAGTGATTGATATAGCCTCATGGTCTAAGGAATAGTCTACGAGGATCCATTTCTAATCATCGTAACTTGAACTTCGTGACAAGATCGGGTCACGATGTTTAGGTTGGGTATTGGTTCATCATCTCATTCTCGGAATGAGATGACTCCATTTGGCATAAATGCCACATGATCAGGAAACATGATCATCTGTTGGCCAATGAACCAGTGACTAGAGTTTCACTGGGAACCCCTGGTTGTTTGTATATCACACGTGTATTGATGTTTCCACTCAATACAATTATACCATGATACAAAACTTAATCATAAACTATATGAAATATGATAATAGTCCTTACTACTATTTGTATCTAGGGCATATTTCCAACAGTCTCCCACTTGCACTAGAGTAAAAATACACTAGCTGCATTTGTTCCTTAATCATTGGCGCCATATATCCGGTACCCTGAACATGCTTGCTCATGGAACAGGTTGAGTCTTGGGTCTATACTTTACAGTCCCAAATCCTTTGCAACTTACTAATGTCACCTTGATTGACATTAATACTTTATCATCACATGATAACATATGTGTGTATGCATCGTCACTATGGCAGCAGAACGAGGCCTGATTCCAGGAGCCTACAGTGACTTTAAATCAACCTCGAGGGCTTTCTCATGGGCACTGTGCCCTGGGATACATCATTCTACGTTAAAAGTGAACTAGCCCCACCATAACATTATACAACACTTTAGATGGTACCCTTATCTATTATTATAAATGTATTCATCGAAACAGCACTCTGTGCAACTTTCGATGTTTTTGTTCACCTCGCTTCCTACTTGACTTTAATCAGTATTTACAGGAGTTTCCAATATATTCCCTTATAACATAACCCTTTATGTTTTAAGATATGTCATCCTTTATGGATTTGGAAAACATGTCTGCAGTTCTCTACTAGACAATGCAGACATACTTAACTCAACGTTCCGTGATTCAAACTTAATCACTTTCAAACATTCCTTATTGGATCATATATTATGTTAAGTTACCATCATGGTTTTCTAAGATAGAACCTATGTCTCAACATAGTGGATGATGATCATCCTTTTCTTTCTTTCAACCATTGATGCTAAACTTAATACTATTCCTAATTTGAGCTATTAAGGACCAGTTCCTTAATTAACTTCTATTCCAAAACCCTTTTTCAGAATCCTTTAAGGAATACTACATAATATCATAATACACCTATTATCAACTCCTACACCTTATAAATCATTATTTATAAGTATTTGCGGTTTTATTCTTAACACACTTAAGAATCACTGTATAAGCTCCCACTCAAAAATATGTCATTCACATATTGTTTTAGGAAGACTTCCATAGCTCCCACTCAATTTTATGCAAATTGCATATCCACTCACTATTTTGAATAACTTCAAAATCCTTTTATCAAATATCAAACTTGGAGTTTTACTATGAGATACTAGTACTATTACTAGTTTTAAATCCTCTAGACATTCAGCACACTTGAATCAAATTCATTTGAATTTGTCCAATACTTGACAAATTGTACTTTTGTCATTCACCCCCTTTTCCACTATGGCTTTGCAGTCATTTTGGGAAAATTCAAGTAACCCCTTTTTACTTGTGAGATTTGGCAACGAATTGCTTTCTAATCTCAAGTGAATTTTGTTTCTAGGATTTCTCATAATTTAGTTTACCATTATTTCCTTAGTAGTTTGTAGGTATGTCATATTCCAAGAATCATGACAAATGATTCACAAATGTCTCCATACAAGATATGGGTTACATTTTGAATCCTACTTCATGTAGTGAAAACACCAGTGGGGAAAACACAATGATCATTATCATTGATTCTTTTCCTTTGTGAAGAGAATTGTTCAGGAACATTGTCCGTTGCGCTTCTCAACACACTGATGCAGGGTTTTGAATCCTCATTGTGTTTTTCACTATCTTCCATTTGCTCCATAATCGAGAAATATCACTAAAAGTGAGCTTTCTCAAGAATGCACCAAAATCCAAGCAATACTAGTTTTGCTCCCCTTTTGGTTTCAGTTATGGATTTTGTAGTCAAAGTTTCCAATGAATACTTTACAAGGACTTATTCGCTATTGTTTTGGTTATGTCGAATAACCCCCAAAACTTTCACGACTTCAAATGGTTCACTATATATTCTAATTGAGTGCTAACTATTTCTTAACTAATGGTCTCTACATCTATACTACAACGATTTATTTGGTGCCATCTATTTACCCATTTGATATGTAATATCATATTGTGATGCTTTGCATTTTGACGTTTCAAAATGCTTTGCATTTCACAATTACTTTTATGCCATTCTTATAAAGTCGAATTTCATTACTATTGATCAAATCATAGTAATTAGATTCTCTTTTATCTTTATACCCTTTGTTGATGAAACACTTTGATCAAATCAAATAGTTTCATATTCATGTTTCCTTTGGTAAACTTCTTTACACATTTAAACAATCATTTAATGATAATTACCATTTTCGTTAAAACACAATACATCGAATATGTATTTATTTTCAACAATTCATTAAACACTTTGTATTCAAGCAATACACGGTGTTCAAGTTATTTTGCCGAACTTAGGCATGATTTATATGTGACAAGAAATCGAATGACTTTCACATATTATCACATAACTTTGAATTTAAACAATGGTTTCATTCATTAATGAAATATCATTAATTGGGTATTTTTCAAGGCATTTCAATATTTTACAAATGTTCATGCATTATCAATTAGTTTCAAACAACAAGGATAATTCATGTATAATCAAACAAGATATGAACACGAATAGAAATCATTCATAAAAGTAGAACAACCATTTGTTACAAACTCATATGAATAATCGTCTCACAAAGTGTGAGACACACTAAATAAGTTCACAATCTTTTGATTACAATAATCATCCTAAAACATAAACTAAACAATAAATGTCGAGGGAGAGTGTCGTCGGCCATCATCATCATGCTCGCCATCAACACACAACGTCACCTACTCTCCAACAAGCACCTCTCATGCAAAAGGACCTGTTTTCAGCAAAACAGAACAAGTATCAAATATACTTAACACTGCAAATGTGTTTGCAAGATTATAACATTTATAAAATTGTATATCAAATATATACCTTTGTCATTTGATGACCTGAGCGACATCTGGTTCAACCAACACATTCCTGAGATGTGTCACGAACCGGTGGAACTCCATTGATTCTGTGTCGCCCCTCATAATGCAAGTCCTGACTTGTGCTTGGTAGCTTGGTGGCAGCGACCGCAGCACAATGCCGTTTGCAAAAGAGCCCGTCATCTAGCTATCCAGGAAGTATGCATGCCTCATGTACACATCATGCATGCGCTCAAAGTGGTCCTCCAGTGATGAGTTCTCCTCCATCTTGATGGAGAGGAAGTCTCCCATCAGCTCATGCTCCCATATGCATGTTTGTTCCACGAAATGTGTCCTAAGCTATAGCATCACTGAACGAGGGTTGACATCACCCCACGGAAGGCCACAGCTCATCCACCATTCCGAAACGCATAGTAACTAAAATGAAGGAGGCCGTCTCTCGACGGAGATAGCGGTATTTCCGCTGCTCTGGGGTCTCTATGTCAATGGGCTGATCCAAATCCATCCCGTCGAGTATATAGTCGACCACGTCATTCTCGCTAAGGAGAATATGGAGACGCGCAACCCATATGGAGAAGTTTGATCCATCTAATCTGAGCTTCTCTCCTTTTAACTAATCGGCCACATCTCCCCCGATCGTCACGGCCATCAATGTGGGTTCAAGGGTGGACGCTAAACGTCGGTCACATCATTCATGCGACTCGTGCTCGATCTTTCGACCATCCACGTCCCGAGGCCATGTCTGCACATGCTAGGCTCGCCAACTCAACCTTAGTGTATTCGCTATGCAACATGGATTACACCCACTGTATGCGAACGTAGATATGTCTGACACCTATGCCTGTACCATGGATCGCCTCATACCAAAGAACTTTCTTGGTGGTGCACACTAAGGGGGAACACAATCATTGGTAATTTTAATAGGGATCATCTTATTAGGCTACCGTCGAGTATCTAATACTAGCACACAATAAGATATACAAACAATAACATTGAATGTAAATGCGATGTGATATGGTCCTTCACATCGTGATCTCCATCCATCGTCACCGGATTCCGGCACCAGGGTTCCGGCGCCGTAGACACCAGGGTACCGGTGTCATTTCGGCGTGGTAGTCCGTCACCTCCGTGACTATCTACTACTACGTAACAAAAGGTAATCACTTTACGTTTGCCACAACCATATCATAAAGCAACGCCCCCTGCAAAACAAAGTTAGACGTCTCTACTTTATCTTTGCATGTTTTACGTGGATGAATGGGCTTTCGCACAAGAACCGTTCTTACCTACGAACTTTCAGCACAATGCTGATCAAGTAGTTGTCTCTACTACACCCCTTTCGGGGCCCTCCATTGCAAATGGTATACCAACTAATGCGAGAGAGACAGACACCCCCATAAGCCACTTTATACGGTACAAGCCGTATGTCAAGCATGGACCAGTCTCGCGAATGAACACGTAAATTCAGTTGGGGACCGCTTCATCAAGCATTACTGCGGTATACACAAGTACACGTGGGAGGGTAACAACTAAAAGATCAACGCCCACACGCTACATCTCGTGTGTTCTACCCGTACTAGCATTACTACGCATAGATCTAGCTTTGATACCACTGAAGGGGTTCCGCGTATGAAAACAATAAAATTTTACCCTATGCCCCTGAGCCCCTGAAGCTGCCAGGACCTATCCATTAGTAATAAAGTAACGAGAGGGGCTTTTCATGAACTTACCCTTGAAGACCGAAAAGCGTTGTCAACGCTCAGGAGAGCGTGGTTGATGTAGACGAGCCGAAGCCGACCTCAAGGTCGTGATGAAGTCCTTGCGCTCCCTTGGCTCCAACGACTTGAGTGCCTCAAGTGCGACACCTCGCGGGGAGTTACACACGTCCGGTGCCTGACGATGACTCCTGCTTCCCCGATCCAGTAGCAGTTGTGGAAGTAGAGCTCCCAGATCCGAATCCCGCAGCGCGGCGGCGCTCCGTGGTGAAGATGTCTCTCGTTCGTGCAGCCCAGACTTGGGACCACATTCACGAGAGATAGAGGGAGAGAGAGAAAATATCAATTAGAGGTCCTCCCAAAAGTGAGAAGACCTTTATTGATTATTGGTGTATTTTATTTGGCCAAATACCCCCACTATATATAGGGGAGGGGAGGTACTACCTCCCTCAAAGTCCCGGGGTGGGACTAAAGGAGAGGAGGGGGAGGGGTGGCACCACCGACCACCCCCATGGGCCCCGCGTGAGGGGGGAGGGGGTGGCTGGCCCACTAGGGGTGCCGGCCACCCCGTCGGCCCCCTTCTCCCTCTCTCCTTTCCCTAATGGGCCCTCTCCCTCCGGGAATTGGCCCATTAAGCCTTTGACCATTTAAATTGATTTTTCTCTTTATTAAATAATTATGAATAAATGATTAAATCAATATTTAACATTCATTCACGTATTATTCAACCTTCGTGGCTATGGAACACTTCCACTTCCACTCCGGACATCCTCGGGACTTACCAAAACCCTTCCGGTTTTCTCTCTACTATTCTTCGGTAATTCTAGCGATCCTATAAACACTCTCTAAGCATCATCATGCCCTTAAGCGTGATAGCCCACAGTTCGGGAACACTCCAGACATGGTCGGAACACTCCCACACCAATGATCGACAGAGGGACCTAGATGGCCATGTGACCCCTGTGCGTTCCACGAAGATCTTTCGTCGTTTGAACCAGGACAGTCGTGTCTTATTCCCTTTGTCTCTCGATACTTGCATTTCCCGAGATCTGATCAATGACATCACCATGTCGTGTTCAATCTCGTTACCGAACAATGCTACTTGACTCGTTCCGACAAGGGATATCCCCGTTATCAAATCACACGTTGCACAACTATTGGATATAATTTCTCCGAGTGGGACCTTTGAGTATCTTCCCGTCACATGGACGGACAAATCCCGCTCTTGACATATATTGTCTCTACGGTTTCCTCCGAGTACCTGAACACATCTTTATAACCACTGTATTACCAAGTGGCGCTTGATGCTATCTAAGTTAAAGATAGAAAGTTTGAAGGGGAAAACCCTAACTTGTAACTGACTCGACCTGCTACCTGAGACCTAGCCTACCTATATAAAGGCTAGGAGGGGGTGGCGAGGAGGACACACGCAACCTTAGTTTTCACAACCCTCGCCAGATTGCATCTACGCACCATTGTAATCTTCGATTCCTTCGATAATTCCACGAGCAGACAAGCAGGAGTAGGGACCTCTACGAGGCCTGAACCTGGGTAAATCTTTGTCCCCTGTGTGCTTGTTTGCTAGCCGATAGATGTCTCCAGTGCTCCCTCCTTCTCCAAAACCCAAGTCCATAACAATGGGTATTGATGAGTTAAACCCTCGTCAATTGGCGGCGTCTGTGGGAATTGGGAGTGCTGATGTTGCGGCTTCTTCGACCCCATCAACCGCGACCTACAACTCCGCAACAGCGGAGATCCGCCAGCTCTTCGGCGTGTTCGACTTCACCGTCCACACACCAACCACTTGCCCGGCCTTCGAGTCCGTGGGCGACGGAATCAGCCTGGCGATAGGGAGCTTCCGCTTCCAAGTCGGTCAGACGGGCACGCTTCGCATGCCTGATCAGCCGACGGCACCGTCGATTGCCCCAGCATCATGGTTCCCTCCATCGATCGGCACCCTCAGTGAGCTCAACGCCCCAATAGCACTCGAGAACACGGTCAGTGACAGCAGTCGTGACTACGATCTGAGCGATCTGGCCACTGAAGATGGGACCTACGGTTCTGGATCTGAGAGTTGTGGAAGCAGCAGCTTCCCTAATCACTTCATGTGCGCCGTCATCAACGCAGGCGATACCTCTGCCAACCGCGACAACGGTGGCAATCGCGGAACAGAACCGACCCGCCTAGCGGCGGCAATGGCGGTAACGGTGGTGATCGCACCAATGCCAACAACGGAGGAGCAGTCGAACCTCCAACCATAATAAACGAGCAAACCGGCGAACGCGTCGTGATCAGGCTCAACGAGCAAGAATGGGCTGTCATGAAGTCCCTACGAGGCACTCCTCTACCCTTCGGATCTCCGCAAGAACTGCTAATGGGCTACCATTGGATCCTGAAGGAAGAATTCAAGTGCCAAGTACAAACAATCGTGCAACTCGAGGCGCGCAAAAAGGCAGCAGACGAGTCGAGCCTTCGCCGTGCTGGGCTCTCCTCCCACGGAGGATCCTCCTCAAAGGGCAACGAGTACCTCGCCAAGAAGAGACAATCTCGGATGGCCCATCTCACCGAGCAAGAACGCATAGAAGCTGCAAAGGTCCTCGACTTAAGCTCTATGACAGTCGACACACGGGGCAACATGGTCCCCAAGACGCTGCAGGTTGCGGTGACAACGGCCACCATGTACCTCCTTAACAACCAGCCGCCCGCTGGAGATCCCTGAGCCGCCATGCACCAATCTACGATCGCGGGCTTGGGACTAATCGAGGCTGCCCTCGACAAGGAGCCAACACCAGAGCCGAAAAAGGGCAAAGCGCTAGCAAAGCGCTACTCCTCGCCCTGCGGCAGCGATCCACGACTGTCTCGACGCCGCCGCTCACGGCGATACGATCGCGACTATGATGCACGCGACGACCTCACGCAGTGCAAGATTGACAAATCCAGGGCGTGACATGCTCGGTCGACTGACTCGGAAGAGGAAGACGTGGAGCTCTGCGGCGCCAAATGCTTCAGTAGATCCATTAGGCAGAAGCGAATGCCTAAGGGGTTCAAACTCCCATCGGAGAACCCAAAGTTTGACGATCTACAGGACCCAAAGATCTGGCTGGAGGATCACATCTCCTCCGTCAGGCTCCACGGAGGCAGTCGAAGCACGGCCATGCAATGCTTGCAGCTACAGCTGCAGGGCGTCGCCCGAGCATGGCTCAACAACCTCCCACGCGGATCCATTCACAGTTGGGATGAGCTGGTTTACAGCTTTGTGTGCAACTTTAAGGGCACATACAAGTGGCCCGCATGAATCGAAGAGTTGAGATGCTGCCAGCAAAGATCTAGCGAATCACTGCGCTCCTACATCGAAAGATGGTCCATCATCAAGAACTCCGCAGAAAACATCTCGAAGGATCGCGCGATCGACGCATTCAACGGCGGCGTCCGCCGCCTAGAACTCAGGAAGGAGCTGGGCCGCTCAAAGCCCAAGGCCATTGACCACCTGATGGAGATCGCGAATCGGTGGGCCGACGGAGAAGATTTAAGTGAAGAATCGTGCCCACTCCGACGAGGAGGCGGAACTCTAGTGCAGACGCGATCGCCGAGGCAAACGCCGTATGCGCATCTACGATGACCGCGACGACATCAACATGGTCGCAGCCGGCTACGCCGATAGACGCGACGACAACCGCAACAGTGAATACTGTAACGGTGGATACCGCGACTCCGGGAAGACCACGCAAGTGTGGCAACGTCGTGACCGTGAAGAAGCACCCGCAACATCCATTGAAGACAAACTGTCCGGGCCATGTATGGTGCACTTCTACATCGACAAGCATGATGGGAAGAAGAAGTCCAGCCACCTCCTCAAAGACTGCCGTGAGTTCCTCAAACTACACGAGGGATTAGCTCGGATGAACCGCAACGCAGTCGAGAGAGGCTATGGAGCCGCTCTAGGCACCGTGGCACATGGCGCTCCGCCACCACCACCTGGAATGCCCCCAAACCCAGCTGCACCAGACCAGCACCAAGGAGGCGAACCCTACCCAGGGGCCATGGGTACCATGATGATCCAAAAAGGATGCCCCTCCAATCGGGTGCAGAAGGACATCACTCGCCAAGTCAACTTGGCCACACACTCGCCACCATCTACCACTGAGTACCTCAGTGGAAGCGAGTCATGCATTACCTTCAACAAACGCGACCAGCCGCCTCAAGTACCTCTTCCAGGCCATTGTCCCCTCGTACTCGAGGCGCAAATCAGAGGCTTCGACATGAGCCGCGTCTTCATGGATGGCGGAAGCGGCATCAATCTTATATTCGCGAGTACCTTGCGAGCAATGAGGATCCCTCTGACTTGCCTAGAGGCTTCAGACACAACATTCCATGGAATCATCCCAGGAAAAGGCGTATATCCCCTGGGCAAAATCAACCTCGACGTTATCTTTGGCACGCCGAAAAACTTTCGGCGTGAGCGCATTGACTTCGAGGTCATCGACTGGCCTTCGCAGTACCACTACATCCTCGGACGTGTCGCGTTCGCTAGGTTCATGGCAGTACCACACTACGCCTACCTGCAGATGAAAATGCCAGGTCCCAATGGCGTCATCACGATCAACGGGAACTTCGAGAGATCGGCGGTTGTGACGAAATTCAACAGAATTTCCAGTCCTTGACATCTGAGGAAGAACTTCGAGACTAAAGGAATCGACAGACTACAGTCTTCCTCCCCTGAGCCGGCCAAGTTCGCCTGATCTATCCTTTGACTCATCGGTGCACACAAAGAAAGTGCAGGTCCACCCATCGGATCCTGTCAAGACGGCCCTCATCGCCAACAACTTGAGTCCCGCATAGGAACTCGCGCTCGTCGAATTCCTCCGTGAGCACTGGGAAATTTTTGCCTAGTGTCCTGCGGACATGCCAGGAGTTCCCAGGGAATTCGCCGAGCACACACTCAACGTCAACCCCGACACAAGGCCAGTCAAGCAAACAATTTGGCGATTGTCTGAGCCACGAGCGCAAGCAGTTGGAATGGAGATCAACAGACTCCTCGACGCCAAATTCATACGCGAGATCAAGGAAAGCACTTGGCTCGCCAACACGGTGCTGGTACCAAAAAAGGACACGGATATCCTGCGGATGTGCGTGGACTTCACCTCTCTGAATAAGCACTGCCCAAAGGATCACTTCCCGTTGCCGCACATCGACCAGATCATCGATTCCACCGCGGGATGCGAGCGCCTCTGCTTCCTCGACGCCTACTCAGGCTATAATCAGATTCGAATGAAGGAGGAGAATCAAGAGAAAATAGCATTTACAACGCCCTTTGGTGTGTTCTGCTACAACACAATGCCCTTCAGGCTAAAAAACGCGGGAGCCACCTACTAGCCGTGCATGCAGGCTTGCCTCAAGGAACAACTGGGTCGCAACATTCAAGTCTATGTCGATGACATAGTAATCAAGACTAAGGAGGAAGCCTCCCTAATCGACGATTTGCACGAAACCTTCGCCAACCTCGACCGCTACCGGATCAAGCTCAATCCGGACAAATGCTCCTTCGGCGTACCATCTGGGCAACTACTCGGGTACCTCATCTCCGCGAGGGGAATCGAGGCAAACCTGAAGAAAATAAAAGCCATACTAGCCATGGAGAAGCCGAAAAACATAAGGGGCGTTCAGCAGCTGGCTGGGCGAATCGCGACCCTCAGTCGATTCATCAGTCGGATGGGTGAAAAGGCGTTGCCCTTCTACCAACTCCTCCACAAAGCAAAAAAATTCGAGTGGACCAATGAAGCGCAAGAAGCATTCAAAGACCTCAAGCGCCTGCTATCCACTTCGCCAGTACTGGTGACCCCACGAGAAAGGGAACCACTGTTACTATATATCGCTGCCACCAACCAGGTGGTCAAGACAAAGGCTTCGTCGGCGAGCCGAGGAAAACAAGGTCCACGGGGTACAACGCCTAGTATACTACCTCAGCGAGGTCCTCACGCCAACAAAACAGTGGTACCCGCACTAGCAGAAACTGGCGTACGGTGTCTTCATGACCGCCCGGCAACTGCGCCATTACTTCCAGGAACACCCAATCATGGTGGTCAACGACGCCCCGTTGGGACATATCCTTAATAACCCCGACGCCACGGGACGAGTCGCGCTTTGGGGAATAGAATTGTCTCCACGAGACATCACATATGAAAAGCGCGACGCAATCAAGTCGCAAGTTCTCCCTGACTTCCTCGTGCACTGGATGGAGAACCAGCTCCCGGACAAACCAGATATGTCCTACCTCTGGACAATGCACTTCGATGGGTCCAAACGGAAGGACGAAGCAGGCGCATGTGTCATACTGACATCACCTCAAGGGGACAAGTTGAAGTATATCCTGCGAATGCAGTTCACAGCCTCCAACAACGAGGCCGAATATGAGGCCCTGTTGCACGGGATGAGGATGGCAAAAGTCTGCGGCGCCAAGAGGCTCATCATATACGGCGACTCCAAGCTGGTCATCAACCAAACAATGCATGAGTGCGACGCACTGAATGACAACATGATCACGTACCGCGACCTCTTCGACACACTCAAGGGAGACTTCGACGGTTGCGAGCTGCGGCACGTAGGTCGCGAAAGCAACGAAGAGGCGGACGCACTCGCCAACATAGGCTCTACCTGTGCCCCCATACCACCCGGGGTATTTCTCGAGTGCATCTGTGAATGCTCCATCAAGCCAAAGGCCACGGAGAAGAAAGCAAGCATAGCAACGGACTCGGGGGCTACGCCGCCCAATGAGTCAATGGCACTCGACAACTTGGAGTTGGACATAGGACTCGAGGGGCCAATGAGCGTCATGATGATTGAGCAATCTTGGACACAGCCGTACATCATGTACCTCCTCAGCAAAAGGCTCCCGGACGATCCGACTGATGCACGGCACATCACGCGGCGATCCAAGGCATTCGTTGTTATCAACGGCGAACTGTATAAACGCAGCATCACAGGAGTACTCCAGCGATGCGTCTCCACGGCCGATGGAAGAGATGTTCTCCTCGACATCCATGAGGGGACCTGCGGGCACCACGCCGGCAGTCGTGCCCTTGTTGCCAAAGCTCTACGAGCTGGATTCTATTGGCCTACAGCCATGCGCGATGCTAAGGACATCGTCCAAAAATGCAACGCTTGCCAACGATTCGCGGACAAGCCGCATGCACCGGGCGCAGAACTCCGGCCAATTCCATTGGCCTGGCCCTTCACGCAATGGGGACTCGACATGGTTGGCAAACTCCTAAGGTCCTCACGAGGAGGCTACGTCTACCTCTTGGTCGCAGTCGACAAATTCACCAAGTGGATTGACGCCATGCCAATGACCAACAAACCAGGAAACAACGCAGTTAAGTTCTTCGAATCCATCGTCTACCGCTTCGGAGTACCGCACATCATCATCACCGACAATGGGACGAACTTCACATCCAAGGAGTTCCAAGAATTCTGCGAGAACCTGGGGATCAACATCAGCTACGCCTCGGTAGCGCATCCACAGACCAACAGTCAGGTGGAAAAAGCAAACAGGCTCGTCTACGGCTGCATCAAGAAGCGACTCCTCCGACCACTCGAACAAGCCGCGGGTTGCTGGCCAGACTAACTGCAATCCGTACTCTGGAGCCTACGCACAACTCCAAACAGTGCCACGGGCTACACGCCATTCTTTATGGTACATGGAGCTGAGGCAGTGCTACCCGCCGAGTTATAGTACAAGGCGCCGCGCGTAGTCGCTTACAGCGAACAAGAGTCATCCCTCGCACTCGAGGACTCCATCGACCTCCTTGACGAGGAAAGAGAAATCGCCGTGGAAAGATCAACGATCTACCAGCAGAACCTGCGCAACTACCACAGTAGGAGGCTACGCCCCAGATCCTTCGTTGAAGGCAACCTGGTCCTGCGACTGAAGCAGCAGGGACATCTCAAGCTCGAGTCCCCCTGGGAAGGACTATACGTGATTACAGAAGTAATCCCAGGTGGCGCCTATCGCCTTCAAGATTTAGAGACAAGAGTCGCATACTCCAACCCTTGGAACGTCGCACAGTTGCGACGCTTCTACCCTTAGTCATTTTACTTTTGCATCGCAAAATAAGGCACTCAGCCAAGCTACTTAGCCACACATTGTACCTCGTACTATCTCACGAATAAATAAAGTTAAGTGCCCCAAAACTCTGTGCCTTCCTTTATTTTTCCGCAACTTCTCGACTCGGGGGCTACGCCACCCTACACACATTTGTTCTACGAACTAAAACGCGATATCCTAAGTAGCTGGCACACCAATCGAAACCCTTGACACAATATCAACCCAGTTGCAACGCATCTGACAGGTTGACAAGGGATTGAGATAAAATGCATGGCCAGGCTAACGAAAAGGAGTCGCATAGTGCAACGCACTCACACGCTAGCAAGCTTTTTATACATATTCGACAATAAATTATATACAACATTTATACGAACGTTACAACATGGGTACACTTATGTGCAGGATACAAACTAAGCTACTACTGCAGCAAGAGAACGTTGGTTTGTTCCTCAAAGAAGTCGACGATCTCTTCTGTTGGGCGATCCACAGCTTGGTAGTATGGCACCATATTCTAGGCAGACCCTGCTGGTGGCGCCGGCGGTCCAGCTGCAATTGTCGCAACATCTACGTCAGGCCTGTGCAGTCGCACCAACGATAGAGCAGCCTTGGCACCAGCCACCAACTGTTGCCTCACGCACTCGCGAACCGCGCTCAGGTCTTGAAACTTGGCAAGGAGGGCCAGCAGGCTTGACGGAGTAACATCCAGCAGAAACATTGTCCGATAAATGTTCTTCAAACAAGACTGCAACTTCTTCAGAAAGTGCAGCACTCATGACGCGTGATCCTGCAGGGTCGCCAGCGCAATCGCACGATCATGATCTACCCAGAAGTATCCACTCTCTTGAAGTTGCTCCTGGGTAAGATCATGCATACGAATGGCAATTCTATCCTTCTCATCCTGCGGATGACGCGCGCTGAAAACTACACGAAGCAGCAAACAGCAGCATAAGTACAGCGCACAATCGCGAGTGACTACAAGGGAAAGATAAGAGCAAGCAAACTAACACTTGAATTGGTCGCCCAGCTGCGTCACCTCGCCAAGTAGATACTGCTCTCGGGCGGTGTCTTTCTCCGCCTTTGACTTCCATACATCTGTGTTCCCGCGGAGCACGGGCAACTCACGCTCCAGCTGCTTCACGCGGTCACGCAGTCGCGAAAGCAGCAACAACTCATCTACCCTGGAGCGCGGCGGTGCCAAAGTATCATCAAGAGGTGGCGAGTCCTGAGTTTCCCTCAAAGGATCACTCGATGTACCATACCACAAGCCAAGATAGAAACAAATAAGACGACCAAATCAACACAAAGACAAAAGATTCAAGTGCATTCAAGACTAGCAAAAGTATCAGCAGATACACTCGCCAGCAGGCATGTCCTTAACAAAGGACATAAACTAGTTAACTATTACAAAGCTACTAAGCAGCGATTGGCTTCTTCGACTTCGACGGCTTCGGGGGCTTCATCGAGTCCGTGGCAGTGTCAGATGCCACTGACTTTCTGCCAGCCCCTGATGCCGTAGCCTTTGCCGCCTTCTTGGCGCGCTGCAGCTCCTCAGAATACTTCACGACCGTGTTTATCAGTTGTGGCCCATATTTACCACAGGCAGTCGCGAAAGGAGCGAAGACTACCTGCTGGCCGTCCGTATGAGCATCTCCTTTGACCGCAATGGCGGATCAATCGCGACTCCGTGGGCTGTACCATGGCAAGTGACATGGATCGCGCCAGCAGAGTGAGTTCTTGAAGCTGGAAGGAACACCCCCGGCGAAAGACTCCACCAGCTCGCCCATGTTCTCGATTAGCTCAGCCTTGGGCATCAGCTCCTCCCGGAGGCGACTGAGAACACCCTTGGCCTTGGAGAGCGTATCTTGAACGGCGATGCTGTGGTCCTCGACTGCCGAAAGCGCACCCGCCAAAGCGTCGTCGCGACGGAGGGCCTGAGGATCGAAGCTCAAACCACTAGCATCTGCACACAAACCATCACATGAATATCAAACATCAACGCCAACAGCAAAACAAAAAACAGAGAACAACAATGATATCCAAACAAGGTACCTGAGAGGGCTTTGGCAATCGAGAAAAGCTATTCTTCGAACAACTTCTCCCTGGATGCAATGGAAGCACGAATATCCTCTTCGCACCTTTGCGCCTTGTCACGTGCCGTGATTGCTTCATCGTGACCCTTCACAGCCGCGACGAGAGTTTTCTCCATGGTGGCAGCGTCGCGTAGGAGGGCATTATGTTCAGCTACACAGCAAAAAGGTTTGACTATCAGTCGACTATATCAAAGGAGAAGAAGAAGAAGAAGAAGTGCAGGACACTCACTCTCAACCACGCGATGACACGTCTCCAGCATCACATGCTGGCGGCCCATCGCAAGCACTTGCTCCGCCAAGTGCACGGCTTCCTTCACAAGGAGCTATCGCACAACAAAGAATCAGCAGAAGCAATAGATAACCTCGACTGCAACATTAAAAGAAGAAAATCTACACTTATATGATCCTCCAATGACTCCGAAGATGTCTGCTGTACCGTTATCCGGGCAACCATTCGATGCTCCCGTGCATGAGGAGAACTGGACGAGTTGTGCCCGGAGTGGGCCGCCAATGGAGGGGAAGGAGCGCCCTCGACCTCTTTCTTGGCCCTTGAGGTCGCGACTCTTGATTCTTTCAAAAATTGGACGTAGCCAGAAGATGACAACGCCTCTTGACTACAAAGACAAAATCAACATCAAGAACAAGACAAAAATCCAGAGACGAACCAAAAGGGGCAAAAACATAGAAGAACAAGTAAACTAGAAAACTTACCAATCAAACTTGTCAAAGTCAAAAGTGGCCTCCTTCGACTCTGACGAGGACTCCTTGGGCAATCGCATCTTCTTGCGAGAGGATGGTGCCACAACGCTCATAGGAACGGCAGGGATTGGTGACTTCGCACCAACACCTGCACCTTCCGCAGTCGAAGGAGACGACTCATTGGAATCCTTGCTGCGCGAACGCTTGCGAGTATTCGGACTACCGGAGTCGGGGGCTTCCTCCTCCACATCAGATGGGACGGTCGACTCCGACTCGTCCTCTTCCAGGGCTTCACGAGGGATAATCCCCTTAGGAAGAGGGGGCATACAAGGTGACACCGCCCAATCCTGCATACAGACAACAAAATTAGCACAAAGACAAGAAAACAACAGAGAAGCAATCGACAAACTAAGCTACTGCATAGCACAACTATACCTCAGGAGGAGGATTAGTAGCATCAAATGGAGGAACAACTGGCTCACTGGGGAGCACATCCTTGACGGTGTACTTGGTGACCAGTCGAACCCTTTTGTCCACCTCACTCGCGAACATGCCATCGGCGAACCATGAGTGGCATCATCACCCGATCCCTTTGAAACATAGGGTGGACTCGCTCTGAGGGCTGGATGCAGGCGTGGCGAGTGCGAATGAGGTGCAGCCTCCCTCTTCTTTGCCGATCACGATTCTCGAGGTCGCGAACCACGCCAGACAACATCTGTCTCCACGGACTCGCCATGCATGACTACATTTTTCCAGGAGCGCCTCCTCGTGCACGGCGTCGTCGGATCGAAAGGCGCGAGTCCAACGTGCTCCCCGTCAGCCTTCTCATGACGGATGTAGAACCACCTGTCCCTCCACCCTTGGACGGACACTGTGAACTTAATGTCGAAATAGGTGGCGGATGGGTCGACGTGAATTCCGCAACCACCTACATCGTACACTAAGGAGCCAGAAGCAGATTGGCGCTTCATCTTGAAGAGGCGTTTGAAGAGGCCGAAGTGTGGCTCGATTCCGAGCCAGCACTCGCAGAGGGTAATGAAGCAAGAGATATGGAGGATAGAGTTCGGGGACAGCTGATGGAGCTGAAGCCCGTAGAAACAAAGGAGGCCCCTAAAAAAGGGGTGAAGGGGCAAGGACAGACCACGAATGATGAATGCCAAAAACATCACTCGAAAACCAACGGGAGGAGCAGGAATTGTCTCATCGCCGGGGACGCGTGTGTCGGCGACTGCGTCGGACAGCACTCCGTCTTGGCAAAGAAGACGGAGATCCGATGACTTGATGATGGAGGGACACCACGCGCCATTCGTGACGAGGGTGCCCATGCCTTTCTTCTTCCCGCCGGTGGCGGTGCTGGTGCCCACAGCGGCAGAGCCGCCTTTCTTCTTCGCCGTAGCAGCGGTGGTCGCGGAATCGGCCGCAGCACCTCCCTTCTTCTTCCCCATTGCGCGGCGGCGATGCGACCGAAGGAAGTATCTTGGAAACGAGCGGAGCTGGTCCAGCGTCGTGGACGAGACGAGTGTAGAGAAAGCAGAGGAGTAGTGGCAATGGCGATGAAAGCAAAGGATGAATGAGAGCAGATGAGAAATTACCATCGCAGCGCCGCTACTTAACCCCTGGAAAATACAATCCAACGGCTCAGAAAAACCCTACTGGACGCGTGGCATACATCGTGCTGGACACGTGGAGGAGCGGAAGCAAGAACCGTCCCTCCACTACTCCCCTTACGCGCGGAAATCGAGGAGGCGCAGTTAAAATAAAAGATTACGCACGCCCAGTGAAATCAAAGTCAGAGAGTGGGACCCACTGCTCGTCACGTCCCATCAAACTCGCTCACGCGGGTAACTGAGGTCATGAAATCGTCAGCACTAACGTCATCAAAGCTACGCAACAGAAGACTTCGACTACTTTAGTCCTTGCTCGAGTCTTCGACTCCACCAAGCACTCGGGGGCTACCCCCATAGGAAGCGCTGGTTGCGCACCCTATGATTTTTTCTCTTCTTTTACAGGAACATGTACAATCACAAGCAAACCCAACCACTCGAAATACAGTTCGACTATGGACATGGGTTACTCCCATAGGGAGCGCCGAAAACAAATTTGACTGAAACAAGCAAACAAAAGACGACAGCAGTCGCAAAAGTTCTTTAGTCCCTGCATGAGTCTTTGACTCAACCAGGCACTCGGGGGCTACTCCCATAGGGAGCGCTGGTCGCGCACCCTATGATTATTTGTACTAAGTACTGTGTGTTGATAACATCCACACTCGAACTTTATGGCGACACCGCCTCATTTCCCTACAAAGAGACTGTGTCTCCTGGGTCACCCGAATTGTCTCCGTGATGATAAAAATTCGGATGCCGCGCTTACAGCGTGAAGGTAAGACCTGAATAAGGCCTGGCAACGCATTTGCTGCGCACTACCAGAAATATATCCGTGCCTACAGGTACGATGAATATGCCTTGACGGACGCGTCGAGTGCTCACACCCATATAACTGGAATTCGACTCCTGTAAGACCTCCGCGGCTTGAGTCGAATTACACCAGCACTTTTCCGGATTCGAGTCCGGGGACTCGAGTTCGAGTAGATTGCGTTGTTTCACCCTAAGGTGGTTAACTGATACCGATACTTCGGTTATATCAGGCACGCACATCAACAATCCCTATGACACAAACAAAGCAGTCGAAAATATACTCATTCATGCACTCGAAGACTTCAAAAAGTCCCCAGTCGAATCTGCGATTCCACTAGACACTCGGGGGCTACTGACATGGGTATACCCTACAGGTACTCGAGCTTGGTATATACGGTCTAAATACATAAAGGCCCATGGTGTCACCAAGGCCCAAATGAAGGACTCAAGTAACCTGCAGATTCTCGATTGCTTGAAGAACAAGAAGAAGCTAAAGATAGAAAGTTTGAAGGGGAAAACCCTAACTTGTAACCGACTCGACCTGCTACCCGAGACCTAGCCTACCTATATAAAGGCTAGGAGGAGGCGGCGAGGAGGACACACGCAACCCTAGTTTCCACAACCCTCGCCAGATTGCATCTGTGCACCATTGTAATCTTCGATTCCTTCGATAATTCCACGAGCAGACAAGCAGGAGTAGGGACCTCTACGAGGCCTGAACCTGGGTAAATCTTTGTCCCCTGTGTGCTTGTTTGCTAGCCGATAGATGTCTCCAGCGCTCCCTCCATCTCCAAAACACAAGTCCATAACAATGGGCATTGATGAGTTAAACCCTCGTCACTATCTAAGCACTCTCGGGAGACAATGATTGATATAGTCTCACGGTCTAAGAAATAGTCTACGAGGATCCATTTCTAATCATCGTAACTTGAACTTCGTGACATGATCGGCTCACGATGTTTAGGTTGGGTATTGGTTCATCATCTCATTCTCGGAATGCGATGACTCCATTTCCAACTGGCATAAATGCCACATGATCAGGAAACATGATCATCTGTTGACCAATGAACCAGTGACTAGAGTTTCACTGGGAACCCCTGGTTGTTTGTATATCACACGTGTATTGATGTTTCCACTCAATATAGTTATAGCATGATACAAAACTTAATCATAAACTATATGAAATATGATAATAGTCCTTACTACTATTTGTATCTAGGGCATATTTCCAACAATTACACCGAGAGGGTCCAGAGTATATCTCTCCGTCATATGGATGGAGAAATCTCACTCTTGATCCATGCGCTTCAACACATACTTTCATAATACCTAATGCCACCTTTATAACCACCCAGTTACGGAAGTGGTGTTTGATGTCATCAAAGTATCCCTCCGGTGATGGCAATTAACATGATCTCATGGTCGAAGGATTAGGTTACAATATATATGAAAGCTTATAGCAAATGAATTTATAAATGACTTGATCTTATGCTACGCTTAATTATAGGAGTATGTCCATTACATGATTCTCCTAATGACATGACCTTGTTATTAATAACATCGAATGTCCATGATCATCTATTAATCAACAAGCTACTCTAACAAGAGACTTTACTAGGGACTCTTTTATGTTTACAAAACACACAAGTATTAATGTTTTCGGTTAATACAATCATAGCATGGGATGTAAACATTTATCATAAACACAAAGATATAATAATAACCATTTTATTATTGCCTCTTGGACATATCTCCAACAGAGACCTCCTGTATAGCGGCGGCGGCATGCAGAGAATGGTGAGGGGCGGCGACCCGAGTGCGTGTAGGCGGTAGGGCCAACCTGGGGTACAAGCGGCGGTGGTGACGCCCATCCGGGAGAGCAGCAGCGCAAGTCCGGGGGAGAGCGGCGGCGCGAGTCTAGGGACAGCGATGGCGCTGGTCCGGTTCGGGGAGAAGCCTAGCGGCGGCGCTCACGATTTCGTCGCTGTTCCAGCTCGACCGATTTGGTCAAGTTTGTTCCAGGATGAATTCGGTTTGGTTTCTTTCTACCAAATTACTAGTTGGGCCTGGTGGGCCTAATCTCTCTCGGCCGTTATATTGGATTATACTACTTAGTTTTGAGGAGTAGTAAAAGGTACCCGCCGTGCACCCCGGCCACCATTTCTCTAGCTCTGCTACCGTATATATTAATAAAGGTAGTTTCTTTGTTTTTGACAATTTTAATTGTGTTTGCTTATACCAACTAATGTTTTGTCTAAAATAACTTGAAACTGGAACTTGCACTTGATCATACAGGGACCATATTTCTCTTCAGTAGATTCAATGCAACATCACATCAACATGACCAATCCACATGCAAGGAAGCACGCTTGACCTTCTGCTACTCCCCCAGTCCACAATTACTACATGACACACACGTTTTTCAAGATTTAATTTTGACCATCATTTTGGTCAACGAAGAAGTAGGTTATATGTTTGTAAAAAATGTAAACAAAGTTTCTAATTATATTGGTCTTATGATATATTTCTCATGTATTATTGATCAAATTAATGGTAAGAGTTAAAACATGTAAAGCTAGAACACTAAGTAATTGTGGACTGAGTTTCAGGGCAAATTGTACATGGACATGTGCTTGTATACGATAATTGAACACCACACTTACATTATAGGGTACAAACGACAGACAACTCGAAGAACACAAGTACTCGGAAGAAAAACCACGTACGATTTGCATGCGCACGATCAAGGAGCGATGCACGGCCATATTGTTTCGATCGGTCGCATCGATCAGAAGGCCACTTCTGCATTGGCAAACTCCTCCCTCTTCTGGATCACGTCCGCCACCATCTCACCGAACCTGCACGGTGGGCTGACCACCGGCACCGTACCGCGCGCGTGCTGTCCACCACGCCCGTTCTGGAGCCCATCGGCGTGCGCGTCCTTGGACTTGCGCGCGATGATGACGGAGTTCACCACGTCGTCGTCAGGGTGGCACACGGCCAGCACCTCGAACCCTCCCCGTCCGATGTCCTCGGGGTCGACGATCGGGTACAGGAACCCGCGCGCCCCGTGCGCGCTGCGCACGACGAGGGCCGCCCCGTCCGCCATGTGCGCGCCGAGGTGCGCGATCACCTTGGCCTTCTCCTCGGCGGCCATGCCCACGAGCGCGGCCAGGAAGACCACGTCGTACGCGCCGAGCTCGCTGGTGAGATCGGCCACGTCGGCCGTGTGGAACGACATGCGGGCGCCCACGTCCTTGTCCGCGCGGAACAGCTTGCTGGCGCGGTCGTTGGCCGCGCCGCAGAGGTCGTAGTTGTCGAACATGGTGTCGGGCAGGTGGCGCGCGGCGAGGACGAAGGAGCTGAACAGCAGCGGGCCGGACCCGATGAAGGCGACGCGGGCCGGCGCGATGCCGCCGGGCACGTAGCGCGCCAGGAGCTCGTACTCCAGCTTGCTGAGGTTGATGTAGTTGCTGTAGTAGGGGAACATGCCGAGGTGGTCCAGCGGGTTGTCGAAGGCGGCGAGCAGGTCGGAGTAGTGGGCCTCCAGCTTCCCCTCCGCTTCGGAGCAGAGGCGGATGAGGCCCTCCCGCATCTTCTGCGCCTCCGGGCCGAGCTTGGTCACGTCCACGGGGCTCGGTGGCACGCACGCGGTGACCAGGTCGGTGAAGAGCGCGTTCACGTCGGGGCACGGGCTGAGTGACGGCAGCTTGGAGATGGCGGCGTGGAGCCCGGTGATCTTCTGGACCAGGGCATCGACCTCCTTGTTCTGGGACTCCATTCTACTTTTCTTGCTTGTTGCTGATCGATGCTCGAATGCTGAGGGGTCGAAGATGACAGTGCAGTGAAGTGATCGAGCTGCTTGATGAGGTAAGGAATGGGCGCTACGATGGATATATGTAGCAGTAGCATGGCTGCCGAAGAATCTGCAGAAGGTATGCGCATGCATGCAAGCTTCACGCGTCCATGCCCAATATCAATAAGGCTGGTTTCATGCCTCTGCTGTGACGTCTTCAGGTCCGACCGTTGAAGTGGACAGCGTACGTTTTCTATGTCTTCCTCGAGATCCTTTTCAAGAAAGTGCACGCATGAAAACTGTCGTAGTTAGAAACTAAATAGCTTTGCATAGTGTTTGCAATCCGAAAAGTATCTTTGGCTCCAGCACTAGTACTCCCTTCATTAAAAAAAACTATATTTTATAGGTTTCAAAAATATCTGAAAAAATTCTGGACATAACCAATGTTGTTTCCTACAAGTATACACAATCAGGACGTGAAATTCTTTATATTGTTTTTTTTTAAAATTCCACCGATCTATTAATAATCATCAACAGCAGTACAAAGAGTCCTAAAAGTAATAAAAATTACAAATAGATCATTGGACCACCTAGCGAGGACTACAAACACTGGCACCAGCCGAAGACGCGCCGCCGTCCTCGTCCCTCCATCACCGGAGCCAGGCAAAGCTTGTCGTAGTAGAGCTTGTTGTAGTAGACGGACGGGAAGTCGTCGTGCTAAGGTCCCAAAGGACCAGCGCACCAGAGCAGCAACCATCGCCGAAGATGAACAACGTAGATCGAAAGAGACTGGCCTCAAAACACACGTACGAAAAACGACCAGATCCCAAGGAACCTGTCGGATACAAGACTTCACGCGCCCTCCGCTGATGTTAGACGCATCACCAGAGCGAGGATAGGGCGGAAAGGACCTTATTCTGACCTCAGGACGTAGCCGTCGCCTTAACATCCTGAAGAAGACACTGAAAATAGTCTAAAGAAAACACTAAAACCTTCCGCCGGCGAGAGGCCGTGGTCCGCCACGCCTCCAAGGCCCTAAGGCCGCCGAAGACGGGACGGACCGATGGCGTCGCTAGCGGAGGGAAGGAAAACCCTAGATGGGTTTGCTGTCGCCGCCGCCGTCTCCTAAATTCTTTATATTGTTGGCTACACAGAAATGACAAATCTGATAAAATTTAGAGATTTGAAAACATACTTATACATATCCACTTTTTTGTCATTTTTGTACAGCTCAGAGTACAAAGTTTTTCATGTGAGTTTTGGAGAGAACGATCGTACCTCTATTGAGGGGGATCGGTACGTGTTAAATAGATCACGGGAAAAGCCCCCGTGGTAGCAGTACATGGAGGGTTTTTATACGGTAGAGTACTATTTTTTACGTATACAATACCAAAGTACAAGTTTTGTCTAACACCCCCCTTAATCGAAACCTTGGAAAGGTTTAGATTACGACTTAAAGCTATCTAAATCTTAGTGAAGCCATTAGCAATTTGATCCTTGTTTGAGATAAACCTAACATCAAGTTGTTTATTTGCCACTCGTTCTCGAACAAAATAAAAGTCAATCTCAATATGTTTAGTCCTAGCATGAAAAACTGGATTAGCAGATAAGAAGGTAGCACCAAGGTTATCACACCATAAACATGGTTTTTTCTTAAGAGAGATACCAAGTTCTTGAACAAGAGCCTCAACTCATATTAACTCGGCAATGGCATTGGCGAGAGCCTTATACTCAGCTTCAGTACTAGAGCGAGAGACCGTTGGTTGTTTTCTAGCACTCCAAGATATAAGGTTGGATCCAAAGAAAATAGCAAATCCACCTGTAGAGCGTCTGTCATCTAGATCACCTGCCCAGTCTGCATCTGAAAAAGCACTTAGAAGGGTGGAGGGAGACTGCTGAAAAGTGAGTCCAAGTGTGCGTGTACCATGAACATATCTGAGAATCCGTTTTACAGCAGTCCAGTGTGTTGTCGTGGGAGCATGAAGGAACTGACAAACCTTATTGACAGAGAAAGAGATATCAGGTCGTGTCAAAGTCAAGTAGTGAAGAGCACCAACAATACTCTTGTAACGAGTGCTATCCTCAGGACCAAGAGGAGAGCCATCAGTCAATGACAGTGTATCCGTAGTAGACAAGGGTGTAGGGCATGATGTACAAGTGGCCATGCCAACACGTGTGAGCAAGTCGGTAGCATATTTATCCCGGTTCAGTAGAAGACCATGCGGTTGTTTGTGAACTTCAAGACCCAAAAAATAATGTGAAATCTCCAAGGTCATTAAGAGCAAAATCATGACTCAGGCTATGTAGCAATGCTGAAATAGTTGTATCTGATGAGCTAGTAACAATAATGTCATCAATATATATGAGCAGTATTATTTGTACTCCTGACTTATGAAAAAGAAATAAAGAAGTATCTGCTTTGGAGGGAACAAAACCGAGGGTATGGAACTTGGAACTAAGCCGAGAGTACCATGCTGGAGGAACTTGTTTCAAGCCATAAAGAGCTTTGTCAAGCCTGCAAATATAGTCTGGAGTAAGTAGCGGAAGACTGAAAACCAGGTGGTTGTCTCATGTAAACCTCCTCTTCTAGAACACCATGTAAGAACGCATTATTTACATCTAGCTGTCGTAAACTCCATCCGTTTGAAATATATATAGAAAGAACAAGTCTAATAGTAGCAGCCTTAACAACATGACTGAAGGTATCCTCATAGTCAATGCCATACCTTTGTTTGAAACCTTTTGCAACAAGTCTGAGCTTTGTATCTATCAACAGTGCCATCAACATTTTTCATGATACGGTAAACCCATTTGCAGTCAATAATTATTTTGTTGGACCTTAGGGGTACAAGATGTCAGGTATTGTTTGCAATAAGAGCATCATATTCCTCTTGCATGGCTTGTTTCCACTTAACATCAGTGAGTGCTTCCTTTAGAGTTGTGGATTCACCTATAGATGTTAAAATACACCAGCGAATGGTACCATCAGTGTAAACTTTGGGTTGTTTGATACCTTTCTGTAGTCTAGTGCGAGGTTCGGCCATAATAGGTGCAACAGGGGGCGTGGACACAGAGGATCCAGGACCCGATCCATCACTGGGAGCAGCACCCGTGTCGGAAGTGGCGAGGCGGAAGGCGGCACGCAAGGAGGATTCTGGCCCGTGGTCAGCGAAGATGGATCGCTGAGTGCGTCATGGCAGCGCAAGAGGAGGGGACCGTGGCGGGCCCTCGTGGGAAAGCGACACGCCTGGGTCGTCGACATGCGGATGCGATGTGGCGCCAGGTGATTGAGGCGGCGACGTGATACGTTGCAAACATATCCATAATTTTTTATGTTCCATGCTTGGTTTTATCTACTTTCTTGTGTTTTGTTCTAACTTTGGAGTACTTTCTATACACTTTCTTGGACTAACCTGTTAACAAGAGCCACAGTGCCAGCTGCCTGTTTTCTGCTGTTTTTGGTTCCAAGAAAGTCAGAAAATGAATATCGGAATTGGATGGGACAAAAGTCAAAGTCAGTTTTTCACCGAGGGATACGGAGCCGAATCTGAGATGTAGAGGGGCGGAGGATGGCCACAGACTGACCAAGGCTGCCAGGACTGGCCCGCGCCATGGGGTGGTGTGGCCAGCCCAGGCACCCCCTCGGCATCTCCTTTGGCCTATAAGATGCCTCCGATACAGAAACCCTAAGTACCCGATAAAAATTCCATGAAAGAGTCTGTAGCCGCCGGCATCTCCATCCCTAGACTAGGAGAGATCTGAAGCTCTTCCCGACACCCTGCCAGAGAGGGGAATTCACCCTGGAGGCCTTCTTCATCACCATGCAAGCCTCCGGTGTGATGAGTGAGTAGTTCATCTCTGGACTACGGGTCCATGTAGTATCTAGATGGCTGGTTCTCCTCCTTTGTGCTATCATGTTTAGATCTTGTGAGCTCCGTTCATGATCAAGATCATCTATTTGTAATTCCTACATATTGTGTTTACGGGGATTCAATGGATATTGAGATGCTATTTTAGATTGATTATTGATTCTATCATGTCTTTGTTATTTGTGCTCTTGCATGCTTTCCGTTGTTAGTAGCTATCTCGGCCAAGTAGATGCTAGCAACTCCAAGAGTTAGCATTTATGCTCGATAGTGGGTTCATGCCTCTAGTAATCTGGGGAAGTGACAAAAATCTCTAAGGTACTAGATGTGCTGTTGCTACTAGGGAGAAAACAACAATCCTTTGTTCATAGAATAATCGTATTGTTTACTTTACACACAATGCGTAATGCAATTATCCGTTGCTTGCAACTTAATACTGGAGGGGGTTCGGATGATAACCTGAAGGTGGATTATTAGTCATAGATGCAGTTGGATTACGGTCTATGTATAATGTTGTAGTGCCCAATCAAGTCTCAAAGGAGTCAAGATGAGTAGTATATGCACGTATTGCTTTCTCGATGTTTGTCAATTGCCCCGCTGTAATTTGTTCACCCAACATGTTATCTATCTTAAGGAGAGCCACCTCTAGTGAACTATGGACCCCGGTCCTTTCTTTTACCATCAATCTACAATTGTTTATTGTTTTCTATTTACTTTCTGCAAACTATTACTTTCTTCAACTCGATACGTTTAATCCTTTGTTTTCAGCAAAACCGGTGAGATTGACAACCTCATCGTAAGTTGGGGGCGAAGTTCTATGGTTGTGTTGTGCAGGTCTCCACGTTGCTGCTGGCACCGGTAGTGCGCCCTGCCAAAGTTCAGCTAGCAACACCTTTGAGGTGTTTCCTTGCTCCTACTAGTTCGATTAAACCTTAGTTTCATTACTAAGGGAAAACTTGTTGTTGTGCTCATCATACCTTCCTCTTGGGGTTCCCCAACGGGCTCGAGATATCTTGGGCCATCAAGCTCTTTTCTGGCACCGTTGCTAGGGAGTCAAGGACATCTTCACAAGGGGAGTCCCTCATAACCAATCTCTTTAATTTGTTATTTTTGTTTTGCTTAGTTTACTTTTGCTTTGTTTGCTTGTTTCTTTATCAAAAACACAAAAAAATAGTTTTACAAGTTTGCTTTCTTTATTAAAAACACAAAAATGACTACTCTTGAAAACACTAAGTTGTGTGACTTCACTAGCACCAACAACAATGATTTTATGAGCACACCTATTGCTCCACCTGTTCCTGAAGCTACTTTCTTTGAAATAAAACCTACTTTACTCAATCTTGTTATGAGAGAACAATTTTCTGGTATTGGAAATGAAGATGCTGCTTCCCATCTAAATAACTTTGTTGAACTTTGTGAGATGCAAAAGCATAGGGATATAGATGGAGATATTATTAAGCTTAAATTGTTTCCTTTCTCTTTGAGAGGAAAAGCTAAAGAATGGTTGAATTCCTTAACTAGGAATAGTATTGATTCTTGGACTAAATGCAAAGATGCTTTCATTGGAAAATACTATCCTCCTGCTAAGATTATATCTATGAGAAGTGAAATAATGAAGTTTAAATAATCTGATAATGAACATTTTGCTCAATGTCGTCGGATTGATGACAAGTACGCCATGAGGGGGTCCTCGAGGCGTGCGGAAGAGAGGGGTGTGAGACGTACGGTGTTTCGGGACGGTGAGCACACAAGTTTACTGAGTTCGAATCCATGCTTTGGACGGATCCTACTCCTGCTAGCAATCTAGTAATACGGCAGAGCCGGAATATGGGTTACAAGGGTTTCGCCTGTGCGAGTTGAGGGTATAAAGTATTGGGTGTGTCCTAAAGGCTCTCCCTAGGACGGCTTATATAGATATCCGGCCTAGGGTTTACATGAGAGATCTATCCGGCTACGTCTAAGAGTCGGTTACATAGTACATCTTGAACTACAAGTAACATTATGGGCCTAAGTCGGTAAGTCTTCTGGGCCTTCCCGTAGCCGGATTGGACTCCGTCTTTCTCCCTGACTGGCCCGCCCGTGAAGCAAAGCTCTAACCCGAAGTGGGCCACCCTGGTTAGTGAGGAACTGTGAGGATACCCGAAAAGTATATCCCCAACAGCAACCCCCGGAGGCCTCCAAGATCCAAAGTCGGATTTATCATCGTCTAGCTTGATCTTCGGCTTGCAGAATCTTGAAGGGTTCCTGAAACTTCACAACAAAAAATACGATCCGGGACTTTAAAAATAAGTCGGACCTTTCAATTGGTCACTTCGGATTTTCCAGCTTGTTTTTAAACTAAGCCAAAACTTGGTCTCTAACGCCACCTGACACAAGCATGGTCAAGTCACGTCATCTGACAGGCGTTCCGTCAGCACGACCGTTGGTGGGTCCGCGGTCCGCGGAACCGAGGCGCCGTTTCAATGCGTGCGTGGAGATCGAGGCGACGCAATCATCGTGTGGGTGCTTCCCAGTTCTTTCCACGACGTGTGGCGGTTACACTGTAGCGTTTGCACGAATCTTGGAGCAGGTAGGTGGATATAAGGGGTTCGGATTTCTTCTTCTCCTTTCCACCAGTCCTTTGCCGTTTCCTTTCCTCCCAATCTTCCTGCGTGCACAGAGCCTCCTCGTCCTCCCCCCACAGAGCTCCCAGCGTTGCCCCTTTAAGGTTACCCTCTCACCGGAGAAAATGGCTTCATCATCTTCTTCCTCCAGTTTGGCGGCAGCAGCGGCGGTGGCAAAGGTGGAAGCAGCAGCAGAGAAAGAAAGATACCGGGGAATCTGGATCCCCTGCGCCCTTGACGAAGCAGGCCTCAAGAACGTGGAGAAGGAGGGGCTTCTCGCCGCCGGCGACTGGCGGAGCAGCTCCGGTGAAACCGTCCCTAGCCCGCACGACGACGAGCGGGTCCACTTCGGCACCCATCTTGATCGAGGTCTGTCTTTTCCTCCCTCGGAGTTCTTCTCTGAGGTGATAGATCATTACGGAGTTCAACTCCACAATCTTCCTCCCAACTCACTTCTAGAAATGAGTGTGTATGCTGCGTTTTGCGAGGGCTTTCTCGGCATTAGGCCGAGTTTACTTCTCTTCTGGTTTTATTTCCATGTCCGGAGGAATTCCATCACTGCCGGTGTTCCTTACATCACCGGCACTATTAGCTTTTCTCTTAGACGTGACCGGGCATATCCCAAAATTTCTGCCAGTGACTCGGTCAAACAATGGCCAGCCACTTTTTTCTACCATAGGGATATTCCGGCTCCTTGCAAAGCTACCGCTTTGCCGGCTTTCATCGACGGAGCCGCCACGGCCCAGCCTTCCTGGGACGAGGCTGCTACGGCTCTCACTGATGATCTGATCCTCGCTAAGAGGCGGATCGAATATCTGATTAAGCACAATGGTCTGAAGGGATCCGACTTGGTCCAGTGCTGGGTCTCACGTCGGATCCAGCCACTTCAGGACCACGGGGATAGACTAATGCACTCCATCACGTCTTCTCCAACCGACTCCCTCCGCGTCAGTCCCAAAGCCTACACTACTCAAGGCTACATAAGCCAAATCAAATGGCTGATCAAGGAGCGGATCGAAAGGCGGATTCTGGAGGTTTCTCTGGATATGCACACGGTGGAAAACCCCGTGGTGCCGGTAGGATTCCATCATCACATCTTTTATGTGTCTCAATCTTCGAGTTATACTGCAATACTGATATGTTTTCTTGTTTTCAGCTTGCTGACATCCCCGAGTTAGAACTTGCTCCGCTCGAAGGATACCCTCTGGAGTTCTCTCAGGAGGTAGAAGTAGTTCCACTGCCGGATCTTGCGCTCAAGAAGCGCAAAGCTCTGACAGTAGCGGTTGGCACAAAGGAGGTGCCTGTCGTGAAGAGGTAACTTCCAGTCACAACTTTTCCGCCTTTGTACTTTACTTAAATTTCTTTCCGAGATGTAACGTTTCCGACTTTGCTACCTTGTCAGAGCAAAATCAATCATCAAGGGCAAGGGGAAAGGGATTTCTTTGAAGCCCTTGCGTCAGACAAAGCTTACCATAGCTTCCCCTGCCGTGGCTCCTCCGACTCCAGCCCCTCAACCTTCTGCAACTCCGGTTATCTCGTCGGATGCTGCAGAAGATCCGGCTCCTCAAATGGAGCCTGCGGTCCTTGGGAAATGCCGCCACCGTGGGTGCGTCAGCTCAAGATAAGGGTGAACCCTCTTCGGGTAATGATCCCTCGGCTGAAGTCTTCGCCAAAAACCTCCTCAGCAATCCGGGTCTTGCCAAGTTTGTCCTGACCCGGAAATCTGCAGAGGAGATCCAGCGGCTAGCCAGGCAAGTCCTGGATAAAAGCCATTTATCCCCCGAGGAGGAAGCGCAAGAAGCAGAGGACGTCAAGTTCTCTGACCTTCTCACTCAAGTCCGCCTTCGCGACGAGAGGATTAGGACTGGCAAGCTTCCAACAGCCCCAGTGATCCCTCTTACTCTTGCCGAGAAGGTGGCCGCTGAAGTGAACGCGGGTTTAGATAAACTCACCCGCGAGCAATATGTAAGTCGGAATTCCAACTCTTGTTTTTTCCATTATGTTATATCATATCCTCTAGCCCCCAAGCATGAAGTAGGATATAGAATCCGAGTTTATGCTTCATTAGGATGCCAAAGAACGAACTAGTGTAGCCCCCAAGGCTCGTGCTGATATTTAGCAAAAATATTAGCCCGAGTCTTAAGTAGCTTTCTGACTTTGGGTATTCTGACTTACAGAAAGTATGTTCCTATAACCAGGAATTACTGAACAATGTCTGTGATAAGCGGAGAGAGATCAAAGCTCTCCGGCTTAAAAATGTTGAGCTCAAAGTATCCAAGGATGAAGCCGAAGGTAAACATTCCGAGATTCAAACCTTGTCTTTGCTTCTTTTTTTAATGTCGAATTTTTCTGAACTGTTGTTCTTTTTTGACTTACAACGCTGGTGAAACAATCCATTGCTATGATTGAAGAGGCCGAGAACCTCAAGACCCTGGTGGTGGAGAACAAGGGACTTCGCCAAGAGCTAGATAAGCTCAAGGCAGATCATGAAAAGAGCATAGCTCAAGTCCTTGAATCCTCCTCCATGGCCACTAATGAGCGTGATCGCAAGATTGCTGCTCAGGATAAAATAATCTCGGACCTCAAGAATGAGCTTGGCAGAGAGAAGGACATATCCCAGGCGCTCCGGGCTGAACTCCAGAGTCTCCGGGAGGAGAAGACCAAGATTGACGATGTCATTTTTGGTATGTTCCACCTCTCTGACTTATCTTTTTCTTCGACTTCTATCAATGTCGGTTTTTCTTAACTTGTTTTGTGTATAGGTCCTCTGAAGTTGACGGACTCTTCCTCGTCCGAGCCCCGCACTCATCGGCTTACCCAAGTCGGTGATCTTCTTCATGACTACCGCCAGTCCCTTGAGGACATTGGCGAGTCTCTCAGGATTCCGGACATGCCAAGCATGTCGGATTTTGAGGTGCGGGACAGGGCCAAGGAAATGTCGCAGCTTGTTCAGGACTAGAACATGTCCTACGCGCAGACTGCTGCGCAGAACGCTCTCACTATGGTCATGAGCCACCATGGAAACATGGAGATATGGCAAGTGACCAGAGGGTACTGCAAGGTGGACGAAGACGGCCAGGAGAAAGACCTTCAAGCTATCATGCACTCCTGTGCTGGATACGGGTGCCACGTAGCTGATCTGACCAGCTACGAGATCCCCTTCTTCACCCGCGTGGATACTCCGCCTCCTCCTGCAGAATAAACCGAAGAAGTTTCCGACGATGAACGCACCAACTCGGATGCGGACATCTCGGAACGATATCAAGGCGGAGTGACCAGCGAGCCGGCAGATCCTTCATCTTCTCCTGCATCATAGGCCGGAAATTTATGTATTATTCCCGAAAAAACCTGATGCGATTGTAAATATTAAGTACTATTTATCTTGCAAGTACTAAGCTTTTGATCTATTCAGCACTTTTCGGCTTTGAGATTTTTGCGTGCCTAAAATGTTTACACAAGCACTTGTATTTTTTCGTCTCTACTTATTGTTTATCTGGCTTTCCGCCTCGTCCCTTTCGTGAGCCGGCTAAACCTTTCGCCGGAAACTTTGCCGAGCAATGGAGCTCAATTGCTAAACCAGTTTAAACTGGAAAACAAAGCTGGCTTCCAGTACCAACAATTCACTACTCGGAAAATACCCGCATCCGGCAATCAGACAAATAACCAAAGTAAAGACTAGAAACTTTAGAGTTATACTCGAAGGTATCAGTTTTAGAATCGGAAATCTAGACCAAAACGAACATGAGCATAAAGTACTTTCAAGCATTCTGGGATTTTCGACTATGACATGATCATTCGGAAATAAGATGGTTTAAGAACTTCTCAGAAAAAACTTGAGGTAACCAACACTTTTATTTCTCACAAAACATGTACATTTGTATAATTACAAAGAAGGATAAACTAAGAATAAAAGGGACGTAGCTGAGCAATATTCCACGGTTTGTCTAACTCATCCGGATTTGTACTGCCTCCAGCTCTCTTTCTCTTCTTAGTAGCAGGTCTTTCTTTGACTGGCCTCATGTCAGTTAAGTAGTACGATCCATTGTGCAATACTCGGCTAACTAAAAAGGGCCCTTCCCATACTAGGGAAAGTTTGTGCTTTCTTTGTTGCACAAGCCGGAGAACCAAATCACCTTTATTGAAAGATCTTTTTCGGACTCTCTGGCTATGATACTTGCGTAACCTGGCGATAGGTCAGTAGATCTCATTTCAGCAACGACGTGAACTTCTTCAACTAAGTCGAGATCATTTTGTCGAGAAATCTCGGCATCCTCTTCGATATACGCGGCCACTCTAGGAGAAGTATGAATTAAATCACTAGGAAGAACTGCTTCTGTGCCATAGACTAAGAAGAAAGCTGTGTATCCTGTTGACTTGTTCGGAGTTGTTCGTAAACTCCAAATTACAGAGGGTAGTTCCTCTGCCCAAGCCCCCGCAGCACGCCGTAGTGGTGCTTCGAGTCTTGGTTTCAGGCCTTGTAGAATTAAACCATTTTCTCTTTCGACTTGTCCGTTAGCCTGTGGATGTGCGACTGACGCAATGTCAAGCCAGATATTTTGCTCATCGCAGAATTCGGCCAGTTCTCCCATAGAAAAGTTACTCCCGTTGTCCGTGATAATGCTATGTGGATAACCATACCGGATTATAATATCCTCGACAAATCTTTTGGCTGTTGCTCCATCACAACTAGTGACAGGTTTAGCCTCGATCCATTTGGTGAATTTATCTACCATCACTAAGAGGTGAGTAAATCCACTTGGAGCTCGTTTAAAAGGTCCTACCATATCAAGCCCCCAGACCGCAAAAGGCCATGTTATAGGTATTGTTCGTAGCTAATCAGCCGGAACATGAGCTTGCTTGGCGTACTTTTGGCAGCCTTTGCATGTCTTAACTAATCGTTCGGCATCTGCTCGAGTAAGAAGAAAAATCCATGTCGAAAAGCTTTTGCCACTAAAGATTTGGCTGCAGCGTGGTGACCACACTCGCCTTCGTGGATTTCCCTTAAGATTTCCACTCCTTCTTCTGGGGATCACAACGCTGAAAAACCCCAGAAACACTCCGTTTATGGAGCTCACCCTTAACAATAGTATAGGATTTTGCTCGTCGGATAATCTGCCGGCTCAGCACCTCGTCTTCGGGTAATTTGCCATCTACCAAATAATCGATGTAGGGTTGAGTCCAGCTGGGAATTACAGTCAGAACTGCTATCAAAGGTGAGTCGGATTTGGTCGGATATTCCTTATCTACTCCCTTTATCGAGGGAACTTTGAGGTGCTCTAAAAATGCGCCATCCGGGACCTCTTTCCGCGCAGAGCCTATTCGAGACAGTGCATCTGCTTCCTCATTTTCTGCCCGAGGGATGTGTTGAACTTCAAACCCTTCGAACGATTTAGATAGATCATCCACGACAGCTTTATATGCTGCCATGTGCTTATTTGCATTACAAATATCCGAGACTTGCTGAGCAACAAGATCCAAATCTCCGTAACACATCAAACGTCGGATGCCAATATCCTTGGCAATCCGGATTCCATGCAGCAGTGCTTCATACTCGGCAATATTGTTTGTCACTGTGAAATGGATCTACAACACGTATAAAAGTTTTATCTCCTTGGGGTGATTTGAGCACCACGCCAGCCCCCGAGCCCCCTCGAGCCTTAGACCCGTCGAAAAAGAGGGTCCAATATTCCGACTGAGGGAGGATCATATTCTCCTTCGTCTCTGTCCAATCAGCGACAAAGTCAGCAAGGATCTGGGATTTGATTGCTATCCGAGGTTTGTACTCAATATTGAAAGCTGAAAGCTCTATGCCCCATTTGGCAACACGTCCTCTGGCGTCACTGTTGTTGATTATGTCTCTCATGGGAGCTTTGCTCACCACGGTAATTGGATGCTCTTGAAAATAGTGTCATAACTTACGAGATGCTAGGAAAACACCGTAAGCCAACTTTTGATAGTGCGGATATCGCTGTTTTGATTCTGTCAAGACCTCGTGCGACAAAGTAAGGGACGCACTGTGTTCCTGATTTTCCTCTGGTCTCTCCACCACCATGACGATACTAACGACCTTATTTGTCGCAGCAATATAAAGCAATATAGGTTCCTGAGGTTCCGATGCTGCGAGGATAGGAGCAGATGAGAGTACTTTCTTCAGGTCTTGTAGCGCAGCTTCAGCTTCGTCAGTCCAGACAAAATCTTTGGTCTTCTTCAGAAGTTTGTATAATGGTGCGGCTCTTTCACCAAGCTGGCTTACAAATCGACTGACCACAGCAATGCAACCAGTTAATCTTTGTACGTCCTTCAGGCGAGTTGGCCTGGAAATATTGAGTATAGCCTTGATTTTGTCGCGGTTCACCTCTATGCCTCTTTGAGACACGATGAAACCTAACATTTTTCTGGCTGGTATTGCAAAAAAGCATTTCTTCGGGTAAGCATGATGTTGTATTTTTGTAGATTGGCGAACGTTTCCTCCAAGTCGGAAATGAGTGTTTCCTTCTTTTTGGACATCACCGCGATATCATCCACGTATGCATGTACATTGCGTCTGAGTTGGTCGTGGAGGCAACGCTGCATCATGCTGATGCGTAGCTCTGCGTTCTTCAGCCCAAAGGGCATCGTAACAAAACAGAAGGTTAGAAGGGGTTATGAATGAAGTTTTGACTTTGTCGATTCCTTCATCCGGATTTGGTGATAATCGTAATATGCGTCGAGAAAGCGGAGGAGTTAGAGCCTGCCGTAGAATCGATAACTTGATCAATTCTAGGCAGAGCGAACGGATCTTTTGGACAAGCCTTGTTCAAGGCAGTATAATCAACACACATCCTTAAATCAGTGGTGTCCTTTTTAGGGACCATTACAGGATTGGCTGACCACTCAGTGTGGATGACCTCTTCTGTGAATCTGGCTAACTCGAGCCGTGCTAGTTCCTTAGCTATTGTCTTACGCTTTACGTCGCCAAACCGTCGTAAGGACTGTTTGACGGGTTTAGCGTTCGAGTTTACATTTAGAGAGTGCTCGGCAAGTTCCCTAGGTACTCCGGTCATGTCACATGGCTGCCATGCGAAGATGTCTTGATTTGCTTGGAGGAACTTGACGAGCGCGCTTTCCTATGCGCTATCTAGGCCTACGCCTATCTGGGTCACTTTGAGGCATCATCATCCTTCAACGGCGCTTTCTTCGTCTCTTCTGATGCCTTGAACTCCGGATTTGGCTTGGTAACCTCCTTCTTCGTTGCGGGCATCTCGGACGGATCTATGCTCTTCTGGATCTCCTGGTACTCCTGGGCATGTAGCACGGCTTCGGCAAAGGTGGCATTTCCATCCTCGCACTCTCGCGCTTTCTTTGGGTCTCCCCTGATGGTGATCACGCTGTTGGGACCTAGAATTTTCATCATATTGTAAATGTAACACGGACGAGCCATAAAAGCCCAGTAAGCCGGACGTCCGAATATAGCATGGTATGCGCTCTTGAACGGGACCACTTCGAAGGAAAGTGCCTCCATCCGATAATCCTGGCAAGTTTCTTCGGCTTTCTGGGTGCAACGTTGTAGGTCTCCAACCGTACAGGGCCTCCGATATGTGCCTTTGAAATTCCGAAAGAACGCGCTTTGCAAATCATACCAGTTATGGATGGTGCTTGCCGGAAGTTCATTGAGCCATGATCGTGCCCTCTTCCACAACATAAGTGGGAGATATCGGGTTGCGACCAGGCTGTTTCCGCGAAGAACTTTCGGAAATCTGCTGATGTCATCGATTCATCCGAGGATGCGGGTACGTCAGCGTTTGTTCCAATTGCCTCTAGCACCGAGTCGGTGTTTTCTCTAGCATCGGCAGAGCCGGATCTGGATCCCACGTATCCGACGAAGTGCGACGCGTGCCTCCTGAGGTACCTGCGGCTTTCACGATCAGCCATATCGAAACTTTTGATGGTCTCGAGGATTGCATCTACGCTTTCGCCTTGCAGTATCATACGTTTTAGTGTGTACCTTAGGAACGACCTGTCTGTCCCGGCATCATCAGAGTCAGAATCAGTGTCATTGACATGCTCCTCCTGGATTTCAACTTCCACGAGTGGGTCGATCTGGGATCCGGCTCCTCCTGGGAGATCCACTCCAGATTCGACTTGGCCCGCTAGGTCTTCTTCAGGTTCGGGTTTCTCCACTATCTCCGCAACTGGTGCGGGCTGGGTGGGATTAGGGTTTTCTGAGATCCGGAACTCTGCCGCCTCCGCGGACAAAGGGGACCCAGGAAATTCTTCTGCCTCTATCATCACCACTAGGGTGGGTTGGGCCGGTTCAGCGAAACCGATGTAAACATCGATCTCGCCAAAAGACATGATTGTGTAGGCAGTCATGACCTCCCTTGCCGGAACCCAAGTCTCGTCGAGAACGATGAGAGGGACATCGCTGGCGTAGAGGATGCGACCGACGACGATAGTCTCGCCGATTCCGATTCTTGTAGATTCCGCTCGGAACGTAGATCTGAAGCTCACTTGCCCCACGGTGGGCGCCAACTATCGTCGGATTAATGACAAGCACGCCATGAGGGGGTCCTCGAGGCGTGCAGAAGAGAGGGGTGTGAGACATACGGTGTTCCGGGACGGTGAGCACACAAGTTTACCCAGGTTCGAATCCGCCGGCTTTGGACGGATCCTACTCCTGCTAGCAATCGATGTCTGGCGGAATATAATATGGGTTACAAGGGTTTCGCCTATGCGAGTTGAGGGTCTAAAGTATTGGGTGTGTCCTAAAGGCTCTCCCTAGGACGACTTATATAGATATCCGGCCTAGGGTTTACAGGAGAGATCTATCTGGCTACGTCTAAGAGTCGGTTATATAGTAGATCTTGAACTACAAGTAACATTATGGGCCTAAGTCGGTAAGTCTTCTGGGCCTTCCCGTAGCCGGATTGGACTCTGTCTTTCTCCCTGACTGGGCCACCCGTGAAGCAAAGCTCTAACCCGAAGGGGGCCACCCTGGTCAGTGAGGAACTGTGAGGATACCCGGAAAGTATATCCCCAACACTCAAGCTTGGGAAAGAATGAAATCTTTGGTAAAGAATTGTCCCACTCATGGACTGACTGCTTGGATGATTATCCAAACCTTTTCTGCAAGATTGAACTATTCTTCAAGAAATCTATTGGATTCTGCTGCTGGAGGTACCTTTATGACCATTACTTTGGGTGCTGCAACAAAGCTTCTGGATAATATGATGGTTAACTATTCTGAATGGCATACTGAGAGAGCTCCACAAGGTAAGAAGGTAAATTATGTTGAAGAAACCTCCTCCTTGAGTGATAAAATTGATGTTATTATGTCTATGCTTGTTAATGGGAAAGCTCATATTGATCCAAGTAATGTTCCTTTAGCCTCTTTGGTTGCTCAAGAAGAGCAAGTTGATGTGAACTTTATAAGAAATAACAATTTTAGCAACAAAGCCTACATGAATAATTTTGGTAACAACAACTATAGGCCATATCCTCCCAACAATGGTAATGCTTATGGAAATTCCTACAACAATAATAGGAGTGCCCCCTCTAAACTTTAAGTTATGCTTAAAGACTTTATTAGTAAACAAACTGCTTTCAATAAAACTATTGAGGAAAAACTCTCTAATGCTGAAAGAAATATAGCATCATTGGCTGAAGCTCAATCTTCTTTGAATAAAATGGCTGCTAAACCTAAAAAATGATAATCCCTTTCCTTCTACTAATGCCATACAAGTAAGAATTAATGAAAATGTTAGACTATAGCTGAATTGCATGCTAAGTGGGAAAGAGAGGATGAAATTTCTAGAAACATTAGTGTTTCTACTATCACTACCACTAGTGTTGAGGCTAGTAATAACTCTACTACTTTAGATGATAATTATGATTTTTATCTTGATGGTTGCAATATCTCTGAAGTTATTAAGTCCCTACAAAAGCTTGCTAAAAGTCCTAATGCTAATGCTATGAATATGGCCTTTACAAAACACATTACTGATGCTCATAAAGATTAAAGAAGAAAAGATGAAACATAAAGCTTCTATTCCTATAAAACAAGAAGATGGTTGGGAACCCATCATTAATATGAAAGTGAATGATTTTGATTTCAAAGCTTTATGTGATCTTGATAGTAGTGTTTCTATTATGCCTAGAAGGATTTATGATATGCTTGATTTGCCACCATTGGAAGATTGTTATTTGAATGTCCCACTTGATGATAATGCTAAAAAGAAACTCATGGGGAGTATTAATGATGTTCTTATTATGGTTAACAATGCATATGTCCCTGTTGATTTCTATGTTTTGGATGTTGAATGCAATGCTTCTTGTCATATTACTTTGGGAAGACCTTTTCTTAGAACTGTTGGTGCCATTATTGATATGAAAGAAGGCACCATTAAATATCAACTTCCACTCAAGAAAGGTATAGAACACTTCCCTAAGAAGATAGAGAAGATTTCTTTTGCCTCTCCTATGAAAACAAAATTTGCTCTTAATGCTTCTTCATTTGAGAACACTTGATCCCTTTTCTTGCTTCTTATGCCTAACTTAAAGGCGTTAAAGAAAAGTACTTATTGGGAGATAACCCAAAAGTTTTAGATGAGTCTTGGAAGTTATTACTTTAGTAATAACTTCTCCTTATCCTTTTTATTTGCTTTTTGTGCCAAGAGTAACCTCTAATGAGAGAGAAGTAATGATTGGGAAAGTTGCTGTCCCGAAACAGATTTATGTACTTCACCATAAATATTCGTGTAAAATCTCTGTACGTCCTTTTGAGTCGTGAATGTTTGTGCTTCTTACCCAGGTTGTTATCTAACTTCCGTTAGTTCAACACTTTTTGATTTGAGCAACAGAAGGTCTTCGAAAAAATTCGTCTTTACCTGGTGGTCTGTTTTGACAGATTTCTGCCATTATTTGCATTTGCTTCTTGTTGGTTCCTTTTTGAGTTCTTTTGGGGAATTGAGATTTTTGAGGGAAGTGCTATAGTAGCTTATGTTTTAATGGAAGTTTTATTGGTGTTGGAACTGAACCTAAAAGAATTATTAGCTTTAGTACACTAATGTTGCTAATAAAGATTGTGTGAAATTTTGTATGAAGGAAAAATTTTAGGTGTATGGAAGGAATGAGTAATGAGATGGAGGATGGACTAAATCTCAAGCTTGGGGATGCCACGCATGTCACCCCAAGAAATATCCAAGAAGTACAAGCGTCAAAGCTTGGGGATGCCCAAGGCATCCCCTTCTTCGTCGATAAAAATCCCAGGTTTCTTCCAAACACTTCATTTTTATTATTTCATGCACAGTTGTGTTGTTCTTGGAGCGTCTTCTTTTTCGTTTTCATTTTGTTTTTTCATTTGCTTCGTTTTCTTAGTTTGCTGAATAAATTGGTTTGACCCCTCTTTCATACATTGGTTTTCAAATAGTTTGGGTTGGATTGGAAAAGAGTAGGAAAAGTTCATGCTTAAGTGGTAAAGAGAGCTTGTTTTTTACTGTGGCCTATTCTTTGTCATGCCATGCTAGATATTGTTTTGGCTTTATGCTTAGTATTCTTTGCTGTAGCATGACTTGTTATAAACAATTGAGATTGCTTAATGTGCCTTTGAAGAATCATGTGTTGTTTTAGCATATTAAAGCATAGTATTGTGATATTCTCCTTTGATGTTTTATTTGGGTTGACTTGGCACATGCTCACACCATGTTATGACTATCCCAAGTCACCATAAGCCTTTATGATCCTTTAGTTTTCAACTTGTAGTATCACTTTATGCTTTGATTAATGATGTTTTGTCACTTGCATGATTATGGCCATTATTGCTCTCTTAGTTGGTCGCTCCCAGTCTTTTGCTAGCCTCCATAACCAAGTGTGAGTTCCACTCATGCATCCAATTCCTAAAACCAAGTTATTCCAAAGAGTACACCATACCTACCTATTAGCATATGCTATTCCAAGTATATTCATGTTTTTATCTACCTTTCAAATTAAACTTGTTATGTGAAAATTAGTGATTAAAGCTCTCACGAACTTGATGGCACACTTTACTTTATTGCATTTAATAAACTTGAACCATTGCGTCCATATTTGTTGCGTATATGCTTGCGCTTTATAAGTTGAAGTTAGCAGAACCATGAATCATGGGGAACGCTTTCAACATTGCACTTGTACTTTGTACCCTGTTGATATCATGTTCTTTTGCTTATGGATCTCTAGGATTGTGAAATAAAAGGGAACTTGTAAGATCATGGAGTTTGTATTTGTGTTAGAAAGCTGTGGGCCGCTAGCCTAAGCCATGCCTAATCATGGTGGAAACTTGCAGCATAACCATAATGAGCACTCTATGAAGCATCCTCAATAAAAACATATGCAAATAGCAAATAAAAAGATCGTTGAGATGCTCATTGTCTGCTTGCCTTGTCATTTTGATTATGGGATAACTCCTGTATCATGTGCAAGGGGTACCCCGTTGGCGGTTCTCTATGATACATATGTACTTACAATGACAAGAGCTTACTTGTGACTGAAGTTGAGTAGCATGAGGTTCGGTCTTCGTAAGTAAGGGGCATGAGATTTTAGCTTATAACTTGTCAAGCATATCCTCTTAGTTGTGTCACTTTAACCTTAATCACCTTCAAGCTGCTTATGATAGGGGCAATGAGAGCTCAAAGCTAATAAGTACCATAATTTTTGGAAGCTCTTTATGAAACTTGAATCCCTACTTCCTTCTATGAAGGCCTCTCTTTTACTTTTATGTTGAGTCTCCACCTTCTATCTTTATGCACCTACTTTGAGAGCATAGTGGCCATTCTTAGTTCTATGTGCATTGTCCCAAGAGTTGTTGATTGATGCATAGCTTTGATATTGCTTGTTTTAAACTATTTGTATCTAGTCACCCTTATGAACTTTGAAGGTGTCCTATGCGTTTATGTTTGCTACTCTATGAGGGACAAGCTGAATGCCACTATGCTATGTTTTCTTTATGTGAAACAAACAAACGTCTTGCAAAGCATTGTTATTCATGAATCTTTTGTTTGTGCCTTTTCATGTTGCATAATATAGTTGCTTTGTCTTATTGTTAGAACTTTGTCTTTCATGTTATGATTGAAGTACTATGATCCCAGCTATCAATGTTTTACAAATACTTTGATCAAGTTTATGATGGTGCATGCCACCTCAAAAATTATTCTTTCTTTTTATCACTTACCTACTCGAGGACGAGCAGGAGTCAAGCTTGGGGATGTTGATACGTTGCAAACGTATCCATAATTTTTGATGTTCCATGCTTGGTTTTATCTACTTTCTTGTGTTTTGTTCCAACTTTGGAGTACTTTCTATACACTTTCTTAGACTAACCTATTAACAAGAGCCACAGTGCCAGCTGCCTGTTTTCTGCTGTTTTTGGTTCCAGGAAAGTCAAAAATGAAAATTCTCGAAATTGGACGGGACAAAAGCCAAAGTCAGTTTTTCATCGAGGGACACCCGAAGCCAGAATACGAGACAGAGAGGGGCCAGAGGGCGGCCACACAACCTGGCCGCCCAGCCAGGCCTGGCCTGCGCCAGGGGGTGGTGTGGCTAGCCCAGGCACACCCTCGGCCTCTCCTTTCGCCTATAAGATGCCTCCGATACAGAAACCCTAAGTACCCGATCAAAATTCCACGAAAGAGTCTATAGCCGCCGTCATCTCCATCCCTAGATCGGGAGGGATCTGAAGCTCTTCCCGGCACCACATGGAGAGAATTCACCACAGGCCTTCTTCATCACCATCCAAGCCTCCGGTGTGATGCATGAGTAGTTCATCTCTGGACTACGGGTCCATGTAGTAGCTAGATGGCTGGTTCTTCTCCTTTGTGCTATCATGTTTAGATCTTGTGAGCTCCGTTCATCATCAAGATCATCTATTTGTAATTCCTACATGCTGTGTTTGCGGGGATCCGATGGATATTGAGATGATATTTCAGATTGATTATTGATTCTATCATGTCTTTGTTATTTGTGATCTTGCATGCTTTCCGTTGTTAGTAGCTATCTTGGTGAAGTAGATGCTAGCAACTCCAAGAGTTAGTATTTATGCTCGATAGTGGGTTCATGCCTCTAGTAATCTGGGGAAGTAACAGAAATCTCTAAGGTACTAGATGTGTTGTTGCTACTAGGGAGAAAACAACAATCCTTTGTTCATAGAACAATCGTATTGTTTACTTTACATGCAATGCGTAATGCAATTATCCGTTGCTTGCAACTTAATACTAGAGGGGGTTCGGATGATAACCTGAAGGTGGATTATTAGTCATAGATGCAATTTGATTATGGTCTATGTATAATGTTGTAATGCCCAATCAAGTCTCAAAGGAGTCAAGATGAGTAGTATATGCATGTATTGCTTTCTCGATGTTTGTCAATTGCCCCGCTGTAATTTGTTCACCCAACATGTTATCTATCTTAAGGAGAGCCACCTCTAGTGAACTATGGACCCCAGTCCTTTCTTTTACCATCAATCTACAACTGTTTACTGTTTTCTATTTACTTTCTGCAAACTATTACTTTCTTCCACTCGATACGTTTAATCCTTTGTTTTTAGCAAAACCGGTGAGATTGACAACCTCATCGTAAGTTGGGGGCGAAGTTCTGTGGTTGTGTTGTGCAGGTCTCCACGTTGCTGCTGGCACCGGTAGTGCACCCTGCCAAAGTTCAGCTAGCAACACCTTTTAGGTGTTTCCTTGCTCCTACTGGTTCGATTAATCCTTGGTTTCATTACTGAGGGAAAAATTGCTGTTGTTCTCATCATACCTTCCTCTTGGGGTTCCCCAATGGTCTCCAGATATCTTGGGCCATCACGACGCTGCCGAATCGGTAGTTGATTCTGTTGGCGCAGGATCCCAGGGCGATGCTATGTCAGAGTGAGCCTAAGAATCAGTGCTCAATTGTTCAGGATTAGAATTTCGTCCTAAGTCATTATTTCCTGTGCTGTGTTCACCATTGGGAGCCGAATTTTGAGGAGCATCCACATCAGCAATATTCTGCATAGGAGTAACAACAGGTACAATTTGCAAATAGTGATCATTAGTGTGCACACCCCTATCATGTGATACCAAGGAAGACGATTCTAGAGGAAGAAGAAGAATTTCTTCACGAAGGCGACGACCAGCATTTGGATGAAGGGATGCAAACAGAAAGACATGCTCGTCAAAAACGACATCACGAGAGATATAAACACGCCCAGTGGTGACATCTAGACACTTGACTCCTTTGTGCATGGGACTGTAGCCCAGAAAAACACATCGTTTGGAACGGTAAGACGGCTTGTGTTTATTGTAAGGACGTAAATTGGGCCAACAGGCACAGCCAAAAACACGAAGAGAATCATAGTTTGGTGTAATGTGGAGGAGTTTTTCTGTTGGAGTCATGAAATCGATAAATTTTGTAGGAAGTAAGTTGATAAGAAAGGTAGCTGTTACGAAAGCATCATCCCAGTATTTAAGAGGCATAGATGAATTAGCAAGCAAGGCAATACCAACTTCAATAATATGACGATGTTTGCGTTCAGCAGAACCTTTTTTGATGAACATGTGGGCAAGAAACATGGTGAGTGATGCCTACTTTTTGAAAGAAACCGTTGAGTTTTTCATATTCACCACCCCAATCAGTTTGTATTGTAATAATCTTCCTATGAAACTTGCGTTCAACATATTGTTGAAAGTTTAGAAAGACTTGATAAACCTCGGAACGCTTCTTAAGTAAATATATCTAAGTAATCTAGCTAAAATCATCAATGAAGCTTACATAATATGAATGTTTGTCAACAGAGGGAGAAGCAGGGCCCCATACATCAGAAAAAATCTGCTCCAAGGAACAGTAGACACACTGGTGGAGACAGGATAGGGGAGCTGATGACTCTTGGCATGTTGACATGGATCACATATGTAAGGATTTATTTCTGGAGTGTAGGCAATATTGTTTTTCCTAAGAATTTTCTGAACAATAAAGGATGATGGATGCCCTAGACGTCGATGCCACGTGGATGAAGTAGGCTTGATGGTGACTAATGCTTGCTTGGAGGACCCCGTGGAGACTAGAATGAGATGATATAAGCCACCATGACAAGGTCCTTTAAACATGATTTGCTAGGTTACCTGATCCTTGATAAGGAAAAAGAATGGGTGAATCTCAATAAAAGAATTATTGTCTAAGGCAATTTTATGAGCAGAAAGCAAATTCATGGAAGCATTAGGAACATGCAAAATATCATTAAGATGTATGGAGCTAGTGGGGGTGTGCAAAACAGAATGACCAATATGTGCAATGTCCATACCTTGTCCACTAGCTGTGTGAACCTGATCATGCCCTTGATACTGCTCATGAACTTGGAGTTTATTGAGTTGGCCAGCCACATGAGTAGTAGCTCCAGTATCCATGTACCAGTTTGTATCAACACCATATGCGCCCTTATGCTCAGGAGGAGTATCATCATCAGTGTTGTCGCCATACCTCCACCAACACTCGCTAGCTGGATGACCCTCCTTTTTACAGATCTGGCAGAACACGCCTTCTTGCCAGGGTGTGGCAACACGGCCTTGGCGATTTTTGCCATTGCCACGTCTGCCCTTGGGGCGACGTGTTGGAAATATGCCCTAGAGACAAATAGTAGTAAGGACTATTATCATATTTCATATAGTTTATGATTAAGTTTTATATCATGCTATAACTGTATTGAGTGGAAACATCAATACACATGTGATATACAAACAACCAGGGGTTCCCAGTGAAACTCTAGTCACTGGTTCATTGGTCAACAAATGATCATGTTTCCTGACTATGTGGCATTTATGCCAGTTGGAAACGAGGTGATTTCATTCTGAGAATGAGATGATGAACCAATACCCAACCTAAACATCGTGACCCGATCATGTCACGAAGTTCAAGTTATGATGATTAGAAATGGATCCTCATAGACTATTCCTTAGACCGTTAGGCTATATCAATCACTGTCTCCCGAGAGTGCTTAGATAGCATCAAACGCCATCTGGTAATACGGTGGTTATAAAGGTGTGTTCAGGTACTCGGAGGAAACGGTAGAGGCAATATATGTCAAGAGCGGGATTTGTCTGTCCATTTGACGGGAAGATACTCAAGGGCCCACTCGGAGAGATTATATCCAATAGCTGCACAGCATGTGATTTGATCACGGGGATATCGCTTGTCGGAACGAGTCAAGTAGCATTATTCAGTAACGAGGTTGAACACGACATGGTGATGTCATTGATCAGATCTCGGGCAATGCAAGTATCGATAGACAAAGGGAATAAGACACGACTGTGCCGGTTCAAACGACGAAAGATCTTCGTGGAACGCATAGGGGTCACATGGCCATCTAGGTCCCTCTGTCGATCATTGGTGCGGGAGTATCTCGACCATGTCTGGAGTGTTCCCGAACCGTAGGGTATCACGCTTAAGGGCTTGATGATGCTTATAGATGTTGGAGATATGCCCAAGAGGCAATAATAAAAGTGGTTGTTATTATATCTTTGTGTTTATGATGAATGTTTACATCCCATGCTACAATTGTATTATAAGGAAACACTGATACATGTGTGTTTTGTAAACATAAAAGAGTCCCTAGTAAGCCTCTTGTGGAACTAGCTTGTTGATTAATTGATGATCATGGTTTCCTAATCATGGACATTGGATGTCGTTAATAACAAGGTTATATCATTAGGAGAATGATGTGATGGACACACACCCATAGTAAGCGTAGCATAATATCAAGTCATTAAGTTCGTATTGCTATAAGCTTTCAAATGCATAGTTACCTAATCCTTCGACCATGAGGTTATGTTAATCACCATCACCGGATGGGTACTTTGATGACATCAAACACCGCTTAAATCGGGTGGTTATAAAGGTGTCATTGGGTATTCTGAAAGTATGTGTTGAAGCGCATGGACCAAGATTGGGATTTGTCCATCCATATGACGGATAGATATGCTCTGGGCCCTCTCGGTGGAATGTCATCTAGTTAGCTTGCAAGCATGTGACTAGGTCACAAGGGATGACATAACATGGAACGAGTAAAGAGTACTTATCAGTAACAAGGTAGAACTAGGTATGGAGATATCGACGATCAAACCTCGGATAAGTAGAATATCGCGTGACAAAGGGAATTGGTTTCGTATGTTAATGGTTCTATCGATCACGAAGTCATCGTTGAGTATGTGGGAGCCATTATGGATCTCCAGATACCGCTAATGATTATTGATCGGAGAGGTGTCTTCATCATGTCTACATATTCACGAACCGTAGGGTGACACACTTAAGGTTCGAAGTTGTTTTAAGTAGATATGGAATATGCGTTGGAGACCGAATGTTGTTCGGAGTCTCGGATTGGATCCGGGACATCACGAGGAGATCCGGAATTGTCCGGAGAATAAGATTCATATATTGGGGATCATTTTCTAAGTTAGGAAATGTTCCAGAGTGTTTGTATGGAGATTCTAGAAGGTTTCGGAATGTTCTGGAAGGTTCTAGGAGATTTCTTGGAGTTTGCTTGAAAACCAAGAAAGGATCAAGGAGTCCTTGTGGGGAAAGACAAGGAGTCGTGGGGGAGGAGGACTCCTCCCCCTCTCCCAATCCGCCGGCCAAGGAGGGAGGGGTGTCCTACTAGGACTCCCCCTCCCATGGCGCCTCCCTCCTTTAAATAGAGGGGTAGGGGCACCACCCCCTGGCCCCCTCCTCCCCAAGCCCTAGCCGCCGCCTCTCTCCTCCTCCTTCCCTCTGCTCAGGCTTAGGCGAAGCCCTGCAGAATTCTCTACTCCACCACCACCACACCGTCGTGCTGCTGGAATTCCGTGGAGAAGATCTACTACCTCCGCTGCATTTGGAGCAGGGAGAGGAAGGTCTACCGACTCCAAGACGTGTGACCGATCATGCGAAGCGCTGCCGGAAGGATCGTCCACACGATCTTGAGATCGGCAAGTGATCGACTACATCAACCCCGAGATCTAATCTCGTAACGCTTTCGGATCTACGAGGGTTAGTACAGATCTATCTCGTTGCACATGTCTAATAGATTAGATCTTGGCTTTTATCTAGATTAGATCTGGGTTTTGTTCGTTCTTGCGGTAGAAATTTTTTGTTTTCCATGCTACGAACCCATCAGTGGTATCAGAGCCTTGTTTATGCGTAGATCTGTTGCACGAGTAGAACACAATGGTTTTGTGGGCGTTGGTGCTCGTGCCGTCTTTTGCTTTGTGTACTTTGCATCTTGCGGTATGGTGGGATGAAGCAGCTCGGGCTAACCTTACATGTCATCGCACATGAGACTTGCTCCACGCTTGACGTGTAACTTGCTTTGCACAAGTGGCTTTGCGGGTGTCTGTCTCTCCCACCATAGTATAGATCGAATCTACGCTTTGCACTCGATAGCACTTGTATCAACGTTGTGGTTCAGTTTCGTAGGTAAGATCCTTTGTTATTCGAAAGCCCCAAACCACGTAAAACATGCAAAGAAAATTAGAGGCGTCTAACTTGTTTTTGCAGGGGTTTTGTGATGTGATATGGCCATCATGTGATTGTGATTATATTTGATGTATGCAATGATCCTTGTTGTAATATGGCAACCGGCAGGAGCCTAATGGTTGTCTTTAATTCTGTTAAGACATGCGTGTCTATTCATCTTGTAATAGCTTTATTCCAAGTAGTTGTAATAGTTGCTAGTGATGATGGACAACCATGAAGCAGCGCCACTGACCTTGACACAATGCTGGTGATGATGGAGATCATGTCCGTGCTTTGGAGATGGAGATCAAAGGCATAAGAAGAAAGGGCCATATCATATCACACTAATTATGAATTGCCTGTGATGTTAATCCTTTATGCATCTTGTATTGCTTAAATCGCGACGGTAGCATTATAAGATGATCCCTCTCACTAAATTTCAAGTAATAAAGTGTTCGTCCTTAGTTGGCACTGTTGCTAAGACTCGTCGTCTCGAAGCATCTCGTGATGATCGGATGTGATAGATTCTACGTGTGCATACAACGGGTGCAAGCCAGATTTGCACAGGCAGAAACTAAGGTTAATCTTGATGAGCCTAGCATGTACAGACATGGTCTCGGAACACGGAATACCGAAAGGTAGAGCATGAATCATATAAGTGATATGATGAACATGAAGATTGTTCGCCGATGAAACTACATCTTCTCTCGTGAAGATCGGACTTGGTGTAGTGGACTTGGTTCGTGTAATCACTAAGACAATGTGAGGGATGTTGTTTTGAGTGGGAGTTCACCTAGTTAATTTAAGAATTAAAATTGAACTCAATTTATCATAAACTTAGTCCAAACTACTTGCAAATTTGTTGTAGATTATGGCGAACCTCTCCATCAATTTCAATGCGTTCCTAGAGAAAGAAAAGCTTAAGAACAATGGAAGCAACTTCACGGACTGGCTCCGTGGTCTGAAGATTGTCCTCAGGGCTGGTCAGATGACCTATGTGCTCGAAGCACCGCTAGGTGACCCACCTGCAGATGATGCCACCGATGACGTAAAGAATGTTTACGCCACTCGGAAAAATCATTACTCCACATTCGATGTGCCATCACAGTATGATTTACAAGCGGAGCTCGAGCGTTTTGAGCACCACGACCCGTTCGAGATCATTAAGGAGCTCAAGCTCATTTTTGAGACTCACGCGGCCGTGGAGAGCTATGAGGCCTCCGAAAAGTTCTTTACCTGCAAGATGGAAGAGGGAAGCTCCGTTAGCGAGCACGTGCTCACCATGTCTGGGCATGCAAACAAGCTCCAAGATTTGGGGATAACGATTCCTAATGAGTTAGGGATTCACCATATCCTCCAATCACTGCCACCGAGTTATAAGAACTTTGTGATGAACTACAATATGCACTACATGAACAAGACGTTGCCTGAACTGTCGTCCATGTTGAAAACTGCTGAAGTGGAGATAAAGAAGGAGCACCAAGTGTTGATGGTCAATAAGACCACCAATTTCAAGAAACAGGGCAAGCCTAAGAAAAAGGGCAACTTCAAGAAGGACGGCAAGAAAGCTGCCGCTTTGCTAAGCCCAAGGCTGGTCCTAAGCCTGAAACTGAATGCTTCTACTGCAAGGGTGCTGGTCACTAGAAGCGTAACTGCCCCAAGTACCTGGCGGATCTGAAGAACGACAACATCAAGAAGAAAGGTATATTCGATATACATGGTATTGATGTGTATCTTACTAGTAGTCGTAGTAGTGCAGGTATTTGATCTTTGGTTCGGTTGCTCATATTTGTAACTCGAAGCAGGCTGCGGAATAAACGAAGACTGGCGAGACGAGGTGACGATCTTGGCGTTGGAAATGGCTCCAAGGTTGATGTGATCGCCCGTGACGCTCCCTCTACATCTACCTTCGGGATTAGTTTTAAATTTGAATAATTGTTATTTGGTGCCTGCGTTAAGCATGAACATTATATCTGGATCTTGTTTATTGCGAGACGGTTACTCTTTTAAGTCCGAGAATAAAGGTTGTTCGATTTATATGAGTAATATCTTTTATGGTAATGCACCTGAGATGAATGGTTTATTCTTATTGAATCTCGATAGTAGTGATACACATGTTCACAACATAGATGCTAAACGAATAAAATTGAATGATAATTCTACATACATGTGGCACTGTCGTCTTGGTCACATTGGAGTGAAGCGTATGAAGAAACTCCATTCTGATGGACTTCTTGAATCACTTGAAAGATGTGAAGCATGTCTAATGGGAAAAATGACTAAGACTCCATTCTCTGGGATAATGGAGTGAGCTACAGACTTATTGGAAATAATACATACCGATGTGTGCGGTCCAATGAGTGTAGCATCACGTGGTGGATATCGTTATGTTCTCACTTTCACGGATGACTTAAGTAGATATGGGTATGTCTACTTTATGAAACATAAGTCCGAAACTTTCGAGAAGTTTAAGGAATTTCAAAGTGAAGTGGAAAATCATCGTAACAAGAAGATTAAGTTTCTGCGTTCTGACCGCGGAGGTGAATATCTGAGTTATGAGTTTGGCATGCATTTAAAGAAATGTGGAATACTTTCAGATTGACACCACCGGAACACCACATCGTAATGGTGTGTCCGAGCGTCATCGAACTCTCTTAGATATGGTTCGTCTATGATGTCTCTTACAGATTTACCACTATCGTTTTGGGGCTATGCATTAGAGACACCGCATTCACTTTAAATAGGGCACCATCTAAATCTGTTGAAAGCGACACCGTCTTTAATTGTGGTTTGGTAAGAAACCTAAGTTGTCATTCCTTAAAGTTTGGGGTTGTGAAGCGTATGTAAAGAAGTTACAGCCTGATAAGCTTGAACCCAAAGCGGAGAAATGCGTCTTCATAGGATACCCTAAAGAAACAATTGGGTATACCTTCTATCATAGATCCGAAGGTAAAGTTTTTGTTGCCAAGAATGGATCCTTTCTTGAGAAGGAGTTTCTCTCGAAGGAAGTGACTGGAAGGAAAGTAGAACTCGACGAGGTTATTGAACCTTCTCTCGGAGTTGAGAGTAGCGCAGCACTGGAAGATGTTTTTGTGCCGCCTGCACCAACTGGAGAGGAAGCTAATGATGTTGATCATGAAACTTCGAACAAAGTTACTGCAGAACCTCGCAGGTCAACGAGGGTTCGTACCACTCCTGATTGGTATGACTCTGCCTTGAACGTCATGTTGGTGGACAACACTGATGACCCTGCGACGTATGAAGAAGCTATGGTGAGCCCAGATTCCGACAAATGGCTAGAAGCCATGAAATCCGAGATGGGATCCATGTACGAAAACCAAGTATGGACTTTGGTGGACTTACCGGATGGCCGTAAGGCTGTCGAGAACAAATGGATTTTCAAAAGAAAAACCGATGCTGATGGTAATGTTACTGTCTATAAAGCTCGACTTGTCGCGCAAGGGTTCCGACAAATTCAAGGAGTTGACTACGATGAGACATTCTCACCAGTAGCGAAGCTAAAGTTTGTGAGGATTTTGTTAGCAATCGCTGCATATTTCGATTATGAAATTTGGCAGATGGATGTCAAAACGGCGTTCCTTAATGGTGACATTGAGGAAGAGTTGTATATGGTACAACCCAAGGGTTTTGTCGATCCTAGTGATGCTGACAAGGTATGCAAACTTCAATGCTCCATTTATGGACTGAAGCAAGCATCCCGGAGTTGGAATCAACATTTTGATAAAGTAATCAAAAACTTTAGATTTATACAAACTTATGGAGAAGCTTGTATTTACAAGAAAGTGAGTGGGAGCTCTATAGCATTCCTAGTACTATATGTAGATGACATATTATTGATTGGGAATGATATAGAACTTCTTAATAGGGTCAAAACCTATTTGAATAATAGTTTTTCAATGAAGGATCTTGGCAAAGCGGCATATATTCTAGGCATCAAGATTTATAGAGATAGATCAAGACGCCTAATAGCGCTTTCACAAAGTACATACTTAGACAAAGTTCTAAAGAAGTTTAGAATGGAAGAGAGCAAGAAAGGGTTTGTGCCCATGTTGTCAGGTAAGACCTTGAGTAAGACTCAAAGCCCGGTTACGGCAGAAGATAGAGAAAAGATGAATAATATTCCCTATGCCTCGGCCATAGGTTCTATCATGTATGCCATGCTGTGTACAAGACCGGATATAGCACATGTTGTTAGTTTGACTAGCAGATATCAAAGTGATCCTGGAATGGAACACTGGACAGCGGTCAAGAATATCCTAAAGTACCTGAATAGGACTAAGGATATGGTTCTTTCTTATGGAGGTGATGAACAGCTTGTTGTAAACGGTTACACTGATGCTAGTTGGAACACCGATCCAGATGACTCGAAGTCACAGTCTGGATACGTATTTATTTTGAATGGTGCTATAGTGAGCTGGAGGAGTGCCAAGCAAAGCGTTGTGGCGAAATCTTCAACTGAATCGGAATACATAGCTGCTTCAGAGGCTGCACAAGAAGCCATATGGATGAAGGAGTTCATTACTGAACTTGACGTGGTTCCCAGTGCGTTGGACCCGATGGCCATCTACCGTGACAACACAGGTGCCATAGCTAATGCACAGGAGCCAAGGTCACATAGCAAGCTGAAGCACATCAAGCTACATTTCCATGCTATTCGCGAGTATGTCCGAGATGGTGACATAAAGATTTGCAAAGTACACACTGATCTGAATGTGGCAGATCCGTTGACTAAACCTCTCCCTAGAGCAAAGCATGACCAACACCGGAACGCCATGGGTGTTAGGTATATTACCATGTAATCTAGATTATTGACTCTAGTGCAAGTGGGAGACTGTTGGAGATATGCCCAAGAGGCAATAATAAAAGTGGTTATTATTATATCTTTGTGTTTATGATGAATGTTTACATCCCATGCTATAATTGTATTATAAGGAAACACTGATACATGTGTGTTTTGTAAACATAAAAGAGTCCCTAGTAAGCCTCTTGTGGAACTAGCTTGTTGATTAATTGATGATCATGGTTTCCTAATCATGGACATTGGATGTCGTTAATAACAAGGTTATATCATTAGGAGAATGATGTGATGGACACAGACCCATAGTAAGCGTAGCATAAGATCAAGTCATTAAGTTCGTATTGCTATAAGCTTTCAAATGCATAGTTACCTAATCCTTCGACCATGAGGTTATGTTAATCACCATCACCGGATGGGTACTTTGATGACATCAAACACCGCTTCGTAACTGGGTGGTTATAAAGGTGTCATTGGGTATTCTAAAAGTATGTGTTGAAGCGCATGGACCAAGATTGGGATTTGTCCATCCATATGACGGATAGATATGCTCTGGGCCCTCTCGGTGGAATGTCATCTAGTTAGCTTGCAAGCATGTGACTAGGTCACAAGGGATGACATAACATGGAACGAGTAAAGAGTACTTATCGATGAGGTAGAACTAGGTATGGAGATATCGACGATCAAACCTCGGATAAGTAGAATATCGCGTGACAAAGGGAATTGGTTTCGTATGTTAATGGTTCTATCGATCACGAAGTCATCGTTGAGTATGTGGGAGCCATTATGGATCTCCAGATACCGCTAATGATTATTGATCGGAGAGGTGTCTTCATCATGTCTACATATTCACGAACCGTAGGGTGACACACTTAAGGTTCGAAGTTGTTTTAAGTAGATATGGAATATGCGTTGGAGACCGAATGTTGTTCGGAGTCTCGAATTGGATCCGGACATCACGAGGAGATCCGGAATTGTCAGGAGAATAAGATTCATATATTGGGGATCATTTTCTAAGTTAGGAAATGTTCCGGAGTGTTTTATGGAGATTCTAGAAGGTTTCGGAATGTTCTGGAAGGTTCTAGGAGATTTCTTGGAGTTTGCTTGAAAACCAAGAAAGGATCAAGGAGTCCTTGTGGGGAAAGACAAGGAGTCGTGGGGGAGGAGGACTCCTCCCCCTCTCCCAATCCGCCGGCCAAGGAGGGAGGGGTGTCCTACTAGGACTCCCCCTCCCATGGCGCCTCCCTCCTTTAAATAGAGGGGTAGGGGCACCACCCCCTGGCCCCCTCCTCCCCAAGCCCTAGCCGCCGCCTCTCTCCTCCTCCTTCCCTCTGCTCGGGGCTTAGGCGGCCCTGCAGAATTCTCTACTCCACCACCACCACCGTCGTGCTGGAATTCCGTGGAGAAGATCTACTACCTCATTGCTTTCATTGGAACAGGGAGAGGAAGGTCTGCTTCGACTCCGCACGTGTGACCGACTGCGGAAGCGCTGCCGGAACGCGGCGCCGGAAGGATCGTCCACACGATCTTGAGATCGGCAAGTGATCGACTACATCAACCCCGAGATCTAATCTCGTAACGCTTTCGGATCTACGAGGGTTAGTACAGATCTATCTCATTGCACATGTCTAATAGATTAGATCTTGGCTTTTATCTAGATTAGATCTGGATTTTGTTCGTTCTTGTGGTAGAAATTTTTTGTTTTCCATGCTACGAACCCATCAATAGAGTGTTTATAGGATCGATGGAATTACCGAATAAGAGTAGGGAGAAAACCGGAAGGGTTTCGGTAAGTCTAGAGGATGTCCGGAGTGGAGGTGGAAGGTGTTCCATAGCCACGGAGGTTGAATAATATGTGAATGAATGTTAAATGTTGTTTTAATCATTTATTCATAATTATAATAACAAGAAAAATCAAATAAATGGTCAAAGGCTTAATGGGCCAATTTCCGGAGGGAGAGGGACCATTAGGGGAAAGGAGAGAGGGAGAAGGGGCAAAGGAGAGGCTGGCTGGGCCTAGCCCCCCATGCGGGGCCCACTAGGGTGGCCGGCGGCCACCCCTCCCCCTCCTCTCCTTTAGTCCCACCCCGGGACTTTGAGGGAGGTAGTACCTCCCCCCCTATATATAGTGGGGGTATTTGGCCAAAAGAAATACACCAATAATCAATAAAGGTCTTCTCACTTTTGGGAGGACCTCTAATTGATATTTTCTCTCTACCCCTCTCTCTCTCGTGACCGTGGTCCCAAGTCAGGCTGCATGAGCGAGACATCTTCACCATGTGGCGCCGTCAGCCTCTGATTCGGATCCGGGAGCTCTACTTCCGCAACTGCTGCTGGATCAGGGAAGCGGGAGTCATCGTTAGGCACCAGACGTGTGTAACTCCCCGCGAGGTGTCGCACTTGAGGCACTCAAGTCGTTGGAGCCAAGGAGCGCAAGGACTTCATCACGACCTTGAGGTCGGCTTCGGCTCGTCTACATCAACCATGCTCTCCTGAGCATTGACAACGCTTTTCGGTCTTCAAGGGTAAGTTCACGAAAAGCCCCTCTTGTTACTGTATTACTAATAGATAGGTCCTGGCTGCTTCAGGGGTTCAGGGGCGTAGTGTCAAATTTATTGTTTTCATACGCGGAACCCCTACAGTGGTATCAGAGCTAGATCTATGTGCAGTAATGCTAGTACGGGTAGAACACACGAGATGTAGCGTGTGGGCGTTGGTCTTTTAGTTGTTAACCTCCCACGTGTACTTGTGGATACCACAGTAATGCTTGATGAAGCGGCCCCCAACAAACTTTACCCGTTCATTCGCGAGACTGGTCCACGCTTGACATACGGCTTGTACTGTATAAAGTGTCTTAGGGGGTGTCTATCTCTCTCACATTAGTTGGTATACCATTTGCAACGGAGGGCCCCTAAAGGGGTGTAGTAGAGACAACTACTTGATCAGCGTTGTGCTGAAAGTTCGTAGGTAAGAACGGTTCTTGTGCGAAAGCCCATTCAGCCATGTGAAACATGCAAAGATAAAGTAGAGGTGTCTAACTTTGTTTTGCAGGGGGCGTTGCTTTGTGATATGGTTGTGGCAAAGTAAAGTGATTACCTTTTGTTACGTAGTAGTAGATAGTCACGGAGGTCACGAACTACCACGCCGATAAGACACCGGTACCCTGGTGTCTACGGTGCCGGAACCCTAATGTCGGAACCCGGTGACGGTGGATAGAGATCACGACGTGAAGGATCATATCACATAGCATTTACATTCAATGTTATTGTTTGTATGTCTTATTGTGTGCTAGTATTAGATACTCGACGGTAGCCTAATAAGATGATCCCTGTTAAAATTACCAACGATTGTGTTCCCCCTTAGTGTGCACCACCAAGAAAGTTCTTCGGTATGAGGCGATCCAGCGTTACAGGCCTGGGTGTCAGACATATCTATGTTCGCATACAATGGGTGTAAGACATGTTGCACAACGAATACACTAAGGTTGAGTTGGCGAGCCTAGCATGTGCATACATGGCCTCAGAACGCGGATGGTCGAAAGATCGAGCACGAGTCGCATGAATGATGTGACCGACGTTTAGCGTCCACCCTTGAACCCACATTGATGGCCGTGACGATCGGGGGAGATGTGGCTGATAGGGGTCGTGTTATCACTAGGAACCCTTTTGGGAATAGGTGTTTCTGAGTGGAGTTATTATTAACTCATTTAATTATAAACTTAATCTAAATTCCTTTTGCAATTATAAATGTAGATGGCTCACCGTGAAACTTACTTTGTCATTCAGGATTGGGTAAAGGGTGAGAAACTTCGACTTGATGGATCCAACTTCCCTAGTTGTCTTGTGCGCCTGAATGATCTCCTTAGTAGGAATCATGTGGTAGACTACATACGCCGCACGATGGATTTGACTGAGCCAGATTACTATGAGACCCCACATGAGCTGGCAGACCGCTACTATCGTCAAGAGATGTCCACCTACATTTAGATAATAATGCGTTACGGGATGGTGGATGAACTACATCCGCTCATGGGTGATCTTGATCCATATTCAATGGTGGATCAGCTGAGAGCAGAGTTCATAGGCCATGTGCGCATGTGGAAGCACGAGCTGCTTGGAGAGTTCCTTTCCATACAGATGGAGGAGCATACATGTCTGAAGGGTCACTTGGAGCGCATGCTTGATGCACACATGAGACTGGTTCACTTCGTGGATTACTGGATGGCTGATCCATTTGCGATAGACGTACTGCTTCGATCGTTGCCTCCTAGCTACGAAGGACATGTCCGGAGTAGCATCATGAGTGGTGATACGGAAACATTGGATTTCCATGAGTTCGTATTATGTTTCAGGAACGTAAAGGTTGAACCAATCACCGGAGAGGTCATCAATGACAAAGATATATATTTGATATACAGTTTTATAAATGTTATAATCTTGCAAACACATTTGCAGTGTTAAGTATATTTGATACTTGTTATGTTTTGCTGAAAACAGGTCCTTCTCCATGAGAGGTGCTTGCTAGAGAGGAGATGACGTTGCGTGTTGATGGCGAGCATGATGATGATGGCCGACGACACTCTCCCTCGACATTTATCATTTAGTTTATGTTTTAGGATGATTATTGTAATCAAGAGATTGTGAACTTCTTTAGTCTGTTTCACACTTCGTGAGACGGTTATTCATATGAGTTTGTAACAAACAGTTGTTCACTTTTATGAATAATTTCTATTCGTGTTCATATCTTGTTTGATTATGTGTGAATTATCCTTGTTGTTTGAAACTAATTGATAATGCATGAACATTTGTAAAACATTAAAAATGCCTTAAAATACCCAATTTAATGATAGATTCATTAATGAATGAAAAACCATTGTTTAAATTCAAAAGTTATGTGATAATATGTGAAAGTCATTCGATTTCTTATCACATATAAATCATGCCTAAGTTCGGCAAATTAACTTGAACACCGTGTATTACTTGAATACAAAGTGTTTAAAGAATTGTTAAAAGTAAATACATATTCGATGTATTGTGTTTTAACGAAAATGGTAATTATCATTAAATGATTGTTTAAATGTGTAAAGTAAGTTTACCAAAGGAAACATGAATATGAAACTATTTGATTTGATCAAAGTATTTCATCAACAAAGGGTATGAATGTAAAAGAGAATCTAATTACTATGATTTGATCAATAGTAATGAAATTCAACTTTATGAGAATGGCATAAAAGAAATTGTGGAATGCAAAGCGTTTTGAAACGTCAAAATGCAAAGCATCACAATGTGATATTAGATATCAAAGTGGGTTAATAGAAGGCACCAAATAAATCATTGTAGTGTAGATGTAGAGACCATTAGTTAGAAATAGTTAGCATTCAATTAGAATATAGTAAACCATTTGAATTCGTGAAAGTTTTAGGGTTATTTGATATAACCAAAACAATAGCGAATAAGTCCTTGTAGAGTATTCATTGGAAAAACTTTGAATACAAAATCCATAGCTAAAACCAAAAGAAAAGCAAAATTCGTATTGCTTGGATTTTGGTGCATTTTTTAGAAAGCTCACTTTTAGTGATATTTCTCGATTATGGAGCAAATGGAAATTAGTGAAAACATGATGAGGAATCAAACCCCTGCATCAGAGTGTTGAGAAGCACAGCGGACAACGTTCCTGAATGATTCTCTTCACAAAGGAAATAATCAATGATATTGATCATTGTGTTTTCCCCACTAGTGTTTTCACTACATTAAGTAGGATTCAAAATGTAATCCATATATTGTATGGATACATTTGTGAATCATTTGTCACGATTCTTGGAATATTACATGCCTATGAACTACTAAGGAAATAATGGTAAACTAAATTATGAGAAATCCTAGAAACAAAATTCACTTGAGATTAGAAAGCAATCCGTTGCTGAATCTCACAAGTAAAAGGGGTTACTTGAATTTTCCCAAATGACTGCAAAGCCATAGTGGAAAAAGAGGGTGAATGACAAAAGCACAATTTGTCAAGTATTGGATAAATTCAAATGAATTTGATTCAAATGTGATAAAAGTCTGGTGGATTTAAAACTAGTAACAGTACTAGTATCTCATAGTAAATCTCCAACTTTGATATTTGATCAAAGGATTTTGAAGTTGTTCAAATAGTGAGTGGATATGCAATTTGCATAAAATTGAGTGAGAGCTATGAAAGTCTTCCTGAAACAATATGTGATTGATATATTTTTAAGTGGGAGCAATATAAGTCTCAAATTCAAATATGTAGGCACATATTTTGAGTGGGAGCTTATAGGAGTAATTCTTAAGTATGTTAAGAATGAAAGCGCAAATACTTATAAATAATGATTTATAAGATGTAGAAGTTAATAATAGGTGTATTATGATATTATGTAGTATTCCTTAAGGGATTCTGAAAAGGGTTTCAGAATAGAAGTTAATTAAGGAGCTGGTCCTTAATAACTAAAATTAGGAATAGTGTTAAGTTGAACATCAATGGTTGAAAGAAAGAAAAGGATGATCATCATCCACTATGTTGAGACATAGTTTCTATCTTAGTAAACCATGATGATAACTTAGCATAATATGTGATCCAAATAAGGAACGTTTGAAAGTGATTAAGTTTGAATCACAAAATGTTGAGCTAACTTTTCTCTGTAGTGTCTAGTAGAGAACTGTAGACATGTTTTCCAAATCCATAAAGGATTACATATCTTAAAGCATAAAGGGTTATGTTATAAGGGAATATGTTGGAAACTCTCGTAATACCAATTAAAGTCAAGTAGGAAACGAGGTGAACAAAAACATCGAAAGTTGCATAGTGTGCACTGGTGTTTTGATGAATACATTTATAATAATAGATAAGGGTACCATCTAAAGTGTTGTATAATGTTATGGCGGGGCTAGTTCACTTTTAACGTAGAATGATGTGTCCCAGGGCACAGTGCCCATGAGAAAGCCCTCGAGGTTGATCTAACGTCACTGTAGGCTCCTGGAATCAGGCCTTGTTCTGCTGCCATAGCGGCGATGCATACACACAGATGCTATCATGTGATGATAAAGTATTAATGTCAATCAAGTTGACATTAGTAAGTTGCAAAGGATTTGGGACTGTAAAGTACAAACCCAATACTCAACCTCTTCCATGAGAAAGCATGTTCAGGGTACCGGATATATGGTGCCAATGATTGAGAACAAATGCAGCTAGTGTATTTGTACTCTAGTGCAAGTGGGAGACTGTTGGAAATATGTCCTAGAGACAAATAGTAGTAAGGACTATTATCATATTTCATATATTTTATGATTAAGTTTTATATCATGCTATAACTGTATTGAGTGGAAACATCAATACACGTGTGATATACAAACAACCAGGGGTTCCCAGTGAAACTCTAGTCACTTGGTCATTGGTTAACATATGATCATGTTTCCTGATCATGTGGCATTTATGCCAGTTTGAAATGAGGTCGTCTCATTCTGAGAATGAGATGATGAACCAATACCCAACCTAAACATCGTGACCCGATCATGTCACAAAGTTCAAGTTACGATGATTAGAAATGGATCCTCATAGACTATTCCTTAGACCGTGAGGCTATATCAATCACTGTCTCCCGAGAGTGCTTAGATAGCATCAAACGCCATCTGGTAATACGGTGGTTATAAAGGTGTGTTCAGGTACTCGGAGGAAACGGTAGAGGCAATATATGTCAAGAGCAGGATTTGTCCGTCCATGTGACGGGAAGATACTCAAGGGCCCACTCGAAGAGGTTATATCCAATAGCTGCGCAGCATGTGATTTGATCACGGGGATATTGCTTGTCGGAACGAGTCAAGTAGCATTGTTCAGTAACGAGATTGAACACGACATGGTGATGTCATTGATTAGATCTCGGGCAATGCAAGTATCGAGAGACAAAGGGAATAAGACACGACTGTCCCGGTTCAAATGACGAAAGATCTTCGTGGAACGCACAGGGGTCACATGGCCATCTAGGTCCCTCTGTCGATCATTGGTGCGGGAGTGTCCCGACCATGTCTAGAGTGTTCCCGAACCGTAGGTTATCACGCTTGAGGGCTTGATGATGCTTAGAGAGTGTTTATATGATTGGTGGAATCACCGAAGATGAGTAGGGAGAAAACCGGAAGGGTTTCGGTAAGTCCGGAGGATGTCCATAGTGGAGGTGGAAGGTGTTCCATAGCCACGGAGGTTGAATAATATGTGAATGAATGTTAAATGTTGATTTAATCATTTATTCATAATTATTTAATAAAGAGAAAAATCAAATAAATGGTCAAAGGCTTAATGGGCCAATTTCCGGAGGGAGAGGGCCCATTAGGGGAAAGGAGAGAGGGAGAAGGGGCAAGGGGGAGGCCGGTTGGGCCTAGCCCCCCCCCCCCACGCGCAGCCCACTAGGGTGGCCGGCGGCCACCCCTCCCCTTCCTCTCCTTTAGTCCCACCCCGGGACTTTGAGGAAGGTAGTACCTCCCCTCCCCCTATATATAGTGGGGGTATTTGGCCAAAAGAAATACACCAATAATCAATAAAGGTCTTCTCACTTTTGGGAGGACCTCTAATTGATATTTTCTCTCTCCCCCTCTCTCTCTCGTGAACGTGGTCCCAAGTCTGGACTGCGCAAGCGAGAGACATCTTCACCACGGAGCACCATCACATTACGGGATTCGGATCCGGGAGCTCTACTTCCGCAACTGCTGCTGGATCGGGGAAGAGGGAGTCATCGTCAGGCACCGGACGTGTGTAACTCCCTGCGAGGTGTCACACTTGAGGCACTCAAGTCGTTGGAGCCAAGGAGCGCAAGGACTTCATCACGACCTTGAGGTCGGCTTCGGCTCGTCTACATCAACCACGTTCTCCTGAGCGTTGACAACACTTTTCGGTCTTCAAGGGTAAGTTCGCGAAAAGCCCCTCCCGTTACTGTATTACTAATATATAGGTGCTGGCTACTTCAGGGGTTCAGGGGCGTAGTGTAAAATTTATTGTTTTCATCCGCTGAACCCCTATAGTGGTATCGGAGCTAGAACTATGCGTAGTAATGCTAGTACGGGTAAAACACACGAGATGTAGCGTGTGGGCGTTGATATTTTAGTTGTTACCCCCCACGCGTACTTGTGTATACCGCAGTAATGCTTGATGAAGCGGCCCCCAACCGACTTTACGCGTTCATTCGCGAGACTGGTACACGCTTGACATACGGCTTGTACCGTATAAAGTGGCTTAGGGGGGTGTCTGTCTCTCTCGCATTAGTTGGTATACCATTTGCAACGGAGGGCCCCGAAAGGGGTGTAGTAGAGACAACTACTTGATCAGCGTTGTGCTAAAAGTTCGTAGGTAAGAACGGTTCTTGTACGAAAGCCCATTCAGCCACGTAAAACATGCAAAGATAAAGTAGAGGTGTCTAACTTTGTTTTGTAGGGGGCATTGCTTTGTGATATGGTTGTGGCAAAGGTAAAGTGATTACCTTTTGTTACGTAGTAGTAGATAGTCACGGAGGTGACAAACTACCACGCCGGGAAGACACCGGTACCCTGGTGTGTACGGCGCCGGAACCTGGTGACGGCGGATAGACATCACGACGTGAAGGACCATATCACATAGCATTTACATTCAATGTTATTGTTTGTATGTCTTATTGTGTGCTAGTATTAGATACTCGACGGTAGCCTAATAAGATGATCCCTGTTAAAATTACCAAAGATTGTGTTCCCCCTTAGTGTGCACCACCAAGAAAGTTCTTTGGTATGAGGCGATCCAGGGTTACAGGCCTGGGTGTCAGACATATCTACGTTCGCATATAGTGGGTGTAAGCCATGTTGCACAGTGAATACAGTAAGGTTGAGTTGGAGAGCCTAGAATGTGCAGTAGTAGAATGGTATTGGGTTATGGGAGTATGGGTGTAGGATGGTATTGGGTGGTGTTGGGTAGGTAGGCTGTGGTGGAGGATTGTAGGGTGGTGGTGGGATATGCGGTGGAGGAGGAGCATATGTGGGCGGCTGAATAAGTAGGGGAAGCAGGGGCGGGTTTGAGGGTGCTGCGCCAAAAAAGGGACGGCGAGACGCAGCATTGGCAAAGGAAGTAATTGGACCTGTATTTTGGCTTGTGGCTGCGAGCATATCCTCACGGGATTCATAGGAGAGCAACTGAGAGAACAGATCAGCAACAGTAGTAGAAGGGTTTGCATTAACTGAAGCAACTATATGATTATAGGTATCGTCAAGACCATTAAGGATATAGTCTTTTAGACTGCGTGGAGTAAATCCCATTGAGGGCACTCCAGACATCGACAACATGTTCAAGGCCGAAGACGTCAGAGAGCACATCTTGAGAGAGCGAATTCACCAGGAATCCCACGACTTGCTGATCTTTTGAAACCCATGCATCATAGGCAGGATTTGGGATGGAAATCTTCTTGCCACTTTGATCTTCATCTTCGATTTCTGTGGGCGGCGCCAGATTGGTACCCTCAAGGAGTGCCATAGCCTGGGACGCACGGAGAGGGGGAAGGATCTGTGTTTGCTATAGGCGAAAATTGTGGCGAGTGAGCTTTGTCGCCGGGGGAGCACCAATGGCACCCGAGTTAGGGTTTGTCGAGGAAGACATCGTCGGATCCTGGGGAGGGTAGGGAGGGTTTTTGGGAAAGGTTTACAGGGGAATAGGAAGGCTTTGTCGTTGTGAATCTTTTTGTGTAGGTCGTCAATGAGAAATCGTAGGGAGATGCGGGGGCGGCGGCGGTGAAAGTACCTGCGGCGACGGCGACGGCGGCTAGAGGAGAGGAAGAGGAAGGGCTCTGGATACCATGCGAGTTTTGGGGAGAACGATCGTACCCCTTTTGAGGGGGATCGATACGTGTTAAATAGACCACGGGAAAAGCCCCCGTGGTGGCAGTACATGGAGGATTTGTATACGGTAGAGTACTACTCTATACGTATATAATACAAAGGTACAAGTTTTGTCTAACATTTCAAATTGATATTTTACAAGTTTGTGGGATAAATCATAAGCTATATTAGGATATTGATTTTTTTAAACTCAAAAATATGATTTAATTTTTTTAAAAATATCAGGAGCACCGGAGCTCGAGAGCCAAAATTTTCATTCGTTTGCAATCCCCTTTTATTTTTTATCAGAAGTTCTAGCATGTTACTCCCTTCGTTTCATAATATAAGTTATTTTAACTTTTGTGAAACAAATGTATCTACGTCTTTTAGTGTCTAAATTCACTCCGAACCTACACACTAAAAAATGTCTAGATACGTCCGTTTCACGAAAGCTAAAACATCTTATATTTTGGAACCGAGAGAGTAGTATATATTAAAAATGATTTCATGTTTAATTAGAGACTTTGATGCTCGTACCCTTGATTGTGGTTAGGCTCATGTGGGTGATAGGATAATTGCTAAGAATCAAACTCTTTTTATTGAAAGAGCCAACTGAATCCCTCGCAAGGCGACTCCAAAACTCATATAGGTTTTGTTCCCCTCCCAGGTGATGTCGTCCGTCCGTTCCGTCCATGATGGTCTTGGGACCTTGGGGGTGTGGCAGACCATCGCCCTCGCTGGCGCTAGAGTTTCCGATCTATGTTTATATTGTTTTCAATGTCTTCTTCAGAAGGGTGAGGCGGTGGCTATATCCTGAAGCTAAAATAAGGTCCTCCAAACCCTATCCTCACTCCGATGGTGCATCTAGCGCCAATAGAGGCGCATGGAGTCATGTGTCCGTCGGATCTCCTAGGATCCAGTCGGTTTCGTGTTTGTTGATGTGGTCTCAAGTCCATATTTTCCAATCTACGATTTTCATTATTGGCGGTGGTTGCCGCTCTTGTGCATTGGTCTTTTGGCATCTTAGCACGACAACTTTCCATCAGTCTACTAAAACAAGCTCTACTACAACAAGATTTCCCTAGTTCCGGTAATGGAGGGGCGAGGATGACGGCGCGCCTTCGGCTTGCGCTGGTGTTAGTAGTCATTGCTAGGTGGTCCAAAGACTTATTTGTAAATTTTATTACTTTTGCTTCTCTTTGTACTACTGTTGATGATTATTAATGGATCGGTCTAATTTCGCAAAAAAAACTTTTTATTAAGGTCAGATTTATCATTGAATGTGTTGTGTTTGTAGATGAGGTTATCCATGAATTGCATTCTGATTTTTATATCTAGTTTGGAGCCTAAACTTGTTACAAAAAATCTTACATTAATATTGTTTGGGAGTTTCTTGATAAAATGTTGGAATCCTAGGGGTTTGGTCCCAATTGGAGATTCTAGGTTAAATCTATTTTTAATTTTTTGTGTGTGAGCATTTTTGATGTTTATAGTAGCTACTTTTGTAGGGGTTCGCATATGAAAACAATAAAATTTTACCCTACGCCCCTGAACCCCTGATGCTGCTAGGACCTATCTATTAGTAATGCAGTAATGGGAGGAGCTTTTCGCAAACTTACCCTTGAAGACCGAAAAGCATTGTCAACACTCAGGAGAGCGTGGTTGATGTAGACGAGCCAAAGACGACCTCAAGGTCGTGATGAAGTCCTTGCGCTCCTGCGGCTCCAACGACTCCTAGTTTCTCAAGCGTGACACCTCGCGGGGAGTTACATGCATCCGGTGCCTGGCGATGACTCCCTCTCCCCCGATCCGGCAGCAATTGTGGAAGTAGAGCTCCTGGATCCGAATCCCGCAGCACGATGGTGCTCCGCGGTGAAGATGTCTCTTGTTCGCGCAGTCTGAACTTGGGACCACGGTCACGGGAGAGAGAGAGAGAGAGAGAGAGAGAGAGAGAGAGAGAGAGAGAGAATATCAATTGGAGGTCTCCTCAAAAGTGACGAAACCTTTATTGAATATTGTGTATTTTCTGGTCAAAATACCCCCACTATATATAGAGGGAGGGGAGGTACTACCTCCCTCAAAGTCCCGGGGTGGGACTAAAGGAGGGGGAGAGGGGCACCACGGCCGACCCTGTGGGCCACAGGCTAGCCGACCACCCCCTTGCCTCCTCTCTCCTCTTGCCTTTCCCTCATGGGCCCTTCTCTCTCCGGGATTGGCCCATTAAGCCTTTTTGACCTTTAATTGATTTTCTCTTTATTAAATAATTATGAATAAATGATTAAATAATTATTTAACATTCATTCACATATTATTCAATAGCTGCGGATTTCTCTCTTTCTATTCTTCGGTGATTCTACCGATCCCGTAAACACTCTCTAAGCATCATCAAGCCCTTAAGCGTGATACCCCACGGTTCGGGAACACTCCAGACATGGTCAGGACACTCCTGGACCAATGATCGACAGAGGGACCTGGATGGCCATGTGACCCCTGTGCATTCCACGGAGATCTATCGTCGTTTGAACCAGGACAGTCATGTCTTATTCCTTTTGTCTCTCGATACTTCCATTGCCCAAGATCTGATCAATGACATCATCATGTCGTGTTCAATCTCGTTACCGAACAATGCTACTTGACTCGTTTCGACAAGTGATATTCCTGTCATCAAATCACATGTTGCGTAGCTATTGGATATAACTTCTCCGAGTGAGCCCTAATACATTGCAAATGTATCTATAATTTTTTATGTTCCATGCTTGGTTTTATCTACTTTCTTATGTTTTGTCCACACTTTGGAGTACTTTTCATATGATTTCTTGAACTAACCTATTAACAAGAGCCACAGTGTCAGCTGCCCGTTTTCTGCTATTTTTGGTTCCAGGAAAGTCAGAAAATGAATATTTTCGGAATTGGACGGGACAAAAGCCAAAGTCAGTTTTTCACCGAGGGACACCTGGAGCCAGAATACGAGACGGAGAGGGCTGGGCCACACCACCTGGCCAAGGCCAGCCTAGCCCACGCCAGGTGGTCTGCCGCCCAGCACCCCTCGGCCTCTCCTTCCACCTATATATTGCCTCTGATACAGAAACCCTAAGGACCCGATCAAAAATCCATGAAAGAGTCTGTAGCCGTCGTCATCTCCATCCCTAGATCGAGAGGGATCTGAAGGTCTTCCTGGCACCCTGCCAGAGAGGGGAATTCACCCTAAGGTGTCTCCTTGCTCCTACTGGTTCGATTAAACCTGGTTTCATTACTGAGGGAAAACTTGTTGCTATGCTCATCATACCTTCCTCTTGGGGTTCCCCAACGGGCTCGAGATATCTTGGGACATCACGACGCTGTTGAATCGGTAGTTGATTCTGTTGGCGCAGGATCCCAGGGCGATGTTGTGTCAGAGTGAGCCTGAGAATCAGCGCTCGATTGTTCAGTATTAGAATCTCTTTACTTTGTTATTTTTGTTTTGCTTAGTTTACTTTTGCTTTGTTTGCTTGTTCCTTTATCAAAAACACAAAAAAAATAGTTTTACAAGTTTGCTTTCTTTATTAAAAATACAAAAAATGACTACTCTTGAAAATACTAAGTTGTGTGACTTCACTAGCACCAACAACAATGATTTTATGAGCACACCTATTGCTCCACCTATTCCTGAAGCTACTTTCTTTGAGATAAAACCTGCTTTACGCAATCTTGTTATGAGAGAACAATTTTTTGGTATTGGTAATGAAGATGCTGCTGCCCATCTAAATAACTTTGTTGAACTTTGTGAGATGCAAAAGCATAGGGATATAGATGGAGATATTATTAAGCTGAAATTGTTTCCTTTCTCTTTGAGAGGAAAACCTAAAGAATGGTTGAATTCCTTAACTAGGAATAGTATTGATTCTTGGACTAAATGCAAAGATGCTTTTATTGGAAAATACTATCCTCCTGCTAAGATTATATCTATGAGAAGTGAAATAATGAAGTTTAAACAATCTGATAATGAACATGTTGCTCAAGCTTGGGAAAGAATGAAATCTTTGGTAAAGAATTGTCCCACTCATGGACTGACTACTTGGATGATCATCCAAACTTTTTTATGCAGGATTGAACTATTCTTCAAGGAACCTATTGGATTCTTCTACTGGAGGTACCTTTATGACCATTACTTTGGGTGCTGCAACAAAGCTTTTGGATAATATGATGGTTAACTATTCTAAATGGCATACTGAAAGAGCTCCACAAGGTAAGAAGGTAAATTCTGTTGAGGAAACCTCCTCCTTAAGTGATAAGATTGATGTTATTATGTCTATGCTTGTTAATGGAAAGGCTCATATTGATCCAAATGATGTTCCTTTAGCTTCTTTGGTTGCTCAAGAAGAGCAAGTTGATGTGAACTTTATAAGAAATAATAATTTTAGCAACAATGCCTACAGGAATAATTTTGGTAACAACAATTATAAGACATATCCTCCAAACAATGGTAATGCTTATGGAAATTCCTATAACAACAATAGGAGTGCTCCCTCTGAACTTGAAGTTATGCTTAAGGACTTTATTAGTAAACAAACTGCTTTCAATAAAACTATTGAGGAAAAAATCTCTAATGCTGAAACAAATATAGCATCTTTGGATGAAGCCCAATCTTCTTTGAATAAAATGGTTGCTAAACCTGAAACTAATGATAACCCCTTTGCAGCTACTAATGCCATACAAGTAAGAATTGATGAAAATGTTAGACTATTAGCTGAATTGCATGCTAAGTGGGAAAGAGAAGATGAAATTGCTAGAAACATTAGTGTTTCTACTATCACTACCACTAGTGTTGAGGCTAGCAATAACTCTACTACCTTAGATGATAACTATGATTTTGATCTTGATGGTTGCAATATCTCTGAAGTTATTAAGTTCCTACAAAAGCTTGCTAAAATTCCTATGCTAGTGCTATGAATATGGCCTTTACAAAACACATTACTAATGCTCTCATCAAGATTAAAGAAGAAAAGATGACACATAAGGCTTCTATTCCTATAAAACAAGAAGATGGTTGGGAACCCATCATTAATATGAAAGTGAATGATTTTGATTTCAAAGCTTTATGTGATCTTGATAATAGTGTTTCTATTATGCCTAGAAGGATTTATGATATGCTTGATTTGCCACCATTGGAAGATTGTTATTTGAATGTCCCACTTGATGATAATGCTAAAAAGAAACTCATGGGGAGTATTAATGATGTTCTTATTATGGTTAACAATGCCTATGTCCCTGTTGATTTCTATGTTTTGCATGTTGAATGCAATGCTTCTTGTCCTATTACTTTGGAAAGACCTTTTCTTAGAACTGTTGATGCCATTATTGATATGAAAGAAGGCACCATTAAATATCAACTCCCACTCAAGAAAGGTATAGAACACTTCCCTAAGAAGAGAGAGAAGATTTCTTTTGCCTCTCTTATGAAAACAAAATTTGCTCTTAATGCTTCTTCATTTGAAAACACTTGATTCTTTTTGTTGCTTGTTATGCCTAACTTAAAGGCGTTAAAGAAAAGTTCTTATTGGGAGATAACCCAAAAGTTTTAGATGAGTCTTGGAAGTCATTACTTCAGTAATAACCGCTCCTTATCCTTTTTATTTGCTTTTTGTGCCAAGAGTAACCTCTAATGAGAGAGAAGTAATGATTGGGAAAGTTACTGTCCCGAAACAGATTTCTATGCTTCATCGTAAAAATTCGTGTAAAATCTCTGTACTTCCTTTTGAGGCGTGAATTTTTGTGCTTCTGACCCAGGTTGTTATCTAACTTTCGTTAGTTCAACACTTTTCTATTTGAGCAACACAAGGTCTTCGAAAAAATTCGTCTTTACCTGCTGGTCTGTTTTGACAGATTTCTGCCATTTTCTGCATTTGCTTCTTGTTAGTTCCTTTTTGAGTTCTTTTGGGGAATTGAGATTTTTAAGGGAAGTGCTACAATAGCTAGTGTTTTAATGGAAGTTTTATTAGTGTTAGAACTGAACCTAAAGACCTATTATCTTGAGTGCACTAATGTTGCTAATAAAGATTGTGTGAAGTTTTGTATGAAGGAAAAATTTCAGGTGTATGGAAGGAATGAGTAATGAGATGAAGAATGGACTAAAGCTCAAGCTTGGGGATGCCACGCGTGTCACCCCAAGAAATATCCAAGAAGTACCAGCGTCAAAGCTTGGGGATTCCCAAGGCATCGCCTCTTCATCAATAAAAATCCCAGGTTTCTTCCAAACGCTTCATTTTTATTGTTTCATGCACAGTTGTGTTGTTCTTGGAGCGTCTTCTTTTTCATTTTCGTTTTGGTTTTTCGCTTGCTTCGTTTGCTTAGTTTGCTGAATAAATTGGTTGGACCCCCTCTTTCATACATTGGTTTTCAAATAGTTTGGTTTGGTTTGGAAAAAGAGTAGGAAAGTTCATGCTTAAGTGGTAAAGAGAGCTTGTTTTTGACTGTGGCCTATGCTTTGTCATGCCATGCTTGATGTTGTTTTGGCTTTATGATTAGTATTCTCTGCTGTAGAATGACTTGTTATAAACAATTGAGATTGCTTAATGTGCCTTGGAATAATCATGCGTTGTTTTAGCATATTAAAGCATAGTATTGTGGTATTCTCCTTTGATGCTTTATTTGGGTTGACTTGGCACATTCTCACACCATGTTATGACTATCCCAAGTCACCATAAGCCTTTATGATCCTTTAGTTTTCAACTTGTAGTATCACTTTATGCTTTGATAAATGATGTTTTGTCGCTCTGCATGATTATGGCCATTATTGCTCTCTTAGTTTGTCGCTCCCAGTCTTTTGCTAGCCTCCGCAACCAAGTATGAGTTCCACTCATGCATCCAACTCCTTAAACCAAGTTATTCCAAAGAGTCCACCATACCTACCTACTACCATATGCTATTCCAAGTATATTCATGTTTTTATCTACCTTCTGAATTAAACTTGTTATGAGAAAACTAGTGATTAAAGCTCTCACGAACTTGATGGCACACTTTACTTTTCTTGCCCTTAATAAACTTGAACCATTGTGTCGTCTATGTTGTATATGCTTGCACTTATTTGTTGGGGATTAGCAGAACCATGTTGTCATGGGGAACGCTTTCAACATTGTATTTGTACTTTGTACCTAGTTGATATCATGCTCTTTTGTCTATGGATGTCATCAGTGTGAAATGAAAGGGGAGCTTGTAAGTCCATGGAGTTATGTATGTATGTTAGAGAAACGCCTGGGCCGCTGGTCTAATCCATGCTGACATGGTGGAAACCTGCAGCGTAACCATAATGAGCTGTCTATGAAGCATTCTTCTTATAAAAAAAAGAGTCCGATATTGAGAAAAAAGAGCAAAATAAAAAATAGATTTATGAAAATAGGAAAGAGAGAAAAAGCACCATATTCCCATGGTAAATAAGAAGATTGCCGAGATGCTCGTTGTCTGCTTGCCTTGTCATTTTGATATGGGGATTCTTCCGTATCATCGAGCAAGGGGTACCCGTTGGCGGTTCTCTATGATACACATGTACTTACGATGACAAGAACTTACCGGTGACTAAACTTGAGTAGCATGAGGAGCGGCTCTCGTATTCAAGGGACATGAGATTTCCAACTTATACTTCGTCAAGCATATACACCATAGTTTGTTCACTTTAACCTTAATCACTTCAAGATGCTTATGATAGGGGCAATGAGAGCTGAAAGCTATTAAGTACCATAATTTTTGGAAGCTCTTTATGAGACTTGAATCCCTACTTCCTTCTATGAAGGCCTTTCTTCCACTTTTATATTGAGTCTCCACCTTCTATCTTTATGCACCTACTTTGAGAGCATAGTGGCCATTCTTAGTTCTATGTGCATTGTCCCAAGACTTGTTGATTGATGCATACCTTGATATTGCTTGTTTTAAACTATTTGTATCTAGTCACTCTTATGAACTTTGAAGGTGTCCTATGCATTTATGTTTGCTAATCTATGAGGGACAAGCTGAATGCCACTATGCTATGTTTTCTTTATGTGAAACAAACAAATGTCTTGCAAAGCATTGTTATTCACGAATCATTTGTTTGTGCCTTTTCATGTTGCAACATAGTTTCTTTGTCTTATTGCTAGAACTTTGTCTTTCATGTTACGATTGAAGTACTATGATCCTAGCCTCGAATGTTTTACAAATACTTTGATCAAGTTTATGATGGTGCATGTCACCTCAAAAATTATTCTTTCTTTTTATCACTTACCTACTCGAGGACGAGCAGGAGTTAAGCTTGGGGATGTTGATACATTGCAAATGTATCTATAATTTTTGATGTTCCATGCTTGGTTTTATCTACTTTCTTATGTTTTGTCCACACTTGGGAGTACTTTTCATATGATTTCTTGGACTAACCTATTAACAAGAGCCACAAGGTTAGCCACTGCTTTTTCTGCTATTTTTGGTTCTAGGAAAGTTAGAAAATGAATATTCTCGGAATTGGACGAGACAAAAGCCAAAGTCAGTTTTTCACCGAGGGACACCTGAAGCCAGAATATGAGATGGAGAGGGGCTGGGGCCCGGCCACACCACCTGGCCGCGCGGCCAGGCCTGGCCCGCACCAGGGGGTGATCTGGCCGCCCTAGGCACCCCCTCGGCCTCTCCTTCCATCTATATATTGCCTCTGATACGGAAACCCTAAGGACCCGATCAAAAGTCCACGAAAGAGTCTGTAGCCGCCATCATCTCCATCCCTAGATCAGGAGGGATCTGAAGCTCTTCCCGGTACCCTACCGGAGAGGGGAATTCACCCTGGAGGCCTTCTTCATCATCATGCAAGCCTCCGGTGTGATGCGTGAGTAGTTCATCTCTGGACTACGGGTCCATGTAGTAGCTAGATGGCTGGTTCTCCTCCTTTGTGCTATCATGTTTAGATCTTGTGAGCTCCGTTCATGATCAAGATGATCTATTTGTAATTCTGCATGTTGTGTTTGCGGGGATCCGATGGATATTGAGATGCTATTTCAGAGTGATTATTGATTCTATCATGTCTTTGTTATTTGTGATCTTGCATGCTTTCCGTTGTTAGTAGCTATCTTGGCCAAGTAGATGCTAGCAACTCCAAGAGTTAGTATTTATGCTCCATAGTGGGTTCATGCCTCGTAACTGGGAAGTGAGTAAATCTCTAAGGTACTAGATGTGCTGTTGCTACTAGGGAGAAAACAACAATCCTTTGTTCATAGAACAATCGTATTGTTTAATTTACACGCAATTCGTAATGCAATTATCCGTTGCTTGCAACTTAATACTAGAGGGGGTTCGGATGATAACCTGAAGGTGGATTATTAGTCATAGATGCAGTTGGATTACGGTATATGTATAATGTTGTAATGCCCAATCGAATCTCAAAGGAGTCAAGATGATTAGTATATGCTTGTATGCTTTCTCAATGTTTTTCAATTGCCCCGCTGTAATTTGTTCACCCAATATGTTATCTATCTTAAGGATAGCCACCTCTAGTGAACTATGGACCCCGGTCCTTTCTTTTACTTTCAATCTACAATCAACTGTTTACTGCTTTGTGCTTACTTTCTGCAAACTATTACTTCCTTCCATTCGATACGTTTAATCCTTTGTTTTCAGCAAAACCGATGAGATTGTCAACCTCATCGCAAGTTGGGGACAGAGTTCTGTGGTTGTGTTGTGCAGGTCTCCACGTTGTCACTGCACGGTGCACCCTGCCAAAGTTCAGCTAGCTACACCTTTGGGGTGTTTCCTTGCTCCTACTAGATTGATAACCTTGGTTTCATAACTGAGGGAAAACTTACTGTTGTTCTCATCATACCTTCCTCTTGGGGTTCCCCAACGAGCTCGTTAATACACGAGTCAGCAAGACCTCAAGTATCTTTCCATCAAACGGATGGACAAATCCCGCTCTTGACATATATTGCCTCTACGGTTCCTCCGAATACCTGAACACGCCTTTATTGTCACTGTATTACCAAGTGACGCTTGATGCTATCTAAGCACTCTCGAGAGACAGTGATTGATATAGTCTCACGGTCTAAGGAATAGTCTACAAGGCCTATTCTAATCATCGTAACTTGAACTTTGTGACATGATCGGGTTATGATGTTTAGGTTGGGTATTGGTTCATCATCTCATTCACAAAATGAGTTGACTCCATTTCCAACTGGCATAAATGCCACATGATTAGGAAACCTTAATCATTTGTTGACCAATGAACCAGTGACTAGAGTTTCATCGGGAACCCCTGGTTGTTTATATATCACACGTGTATTGATGTTTCCTTTAAATATAGTTATAGCATGATATAAAACTTAATCATAAACTTTATGAAATATGATAATAATCCTTATTATTATTTGTCTCTAGGGCATATTTCCAACAGTCTCCCACTTGCACTAGAGTACAAATAAACTAGCTGCATTTGTTCTTAATCATTGGCACCATATATACCGGTACCCTGAACTTGCTTGCTCATGGAAGAGGTTGAGTCTTTGGACTGTACTTTACAGTCCCAAATCCTTTGCAACTTACTAATGTCACCTTGATTGACATTAATACTTTATCATCACATGATAACATCTTTGTGTATGCATCGTCGCTATGGCAGCAGAACGAGGCCGGATTCCAGTTGCCTACAGTGAATTTAGATCAACCTCGAGGGCTTTCTCATGGGCACTGTTCCCTGGGACACATCATTCTATGTTAAAAGCGAACTAGCCCCGCCATAACATTATACATAAATTTAGATGGTACCCTTATCTATTATTATAAATGTAATCATCGAAACATGAGTGCACCCTGTGCAACTTTCGATGTTTTGTTCACCTCGCTTCCTACTTGACTAGTCGGTACTACAGGAGTTTCCAACATATTCCCTTATAACATAACCTTTTATGCTTTAAGATATGTCATCCTTTATGGATTTGGAAAACATGTCTACACTTCTCTATTAGACATTGCGGACAAACTTAGAATAACGTTCCGTGATTTGAACTCAATCACTTTTCAAATGTTCCTTCTTGGATCATATATTATTGTTAGTTGTCAACATGGTTTTTCCAACATAGAACCTATGTCTCAATATAGTGGATGATGATCATCCTATTCTTTCTTTCAACCATCAATGTTAGACTTAATTCTATTCCTAATTTGAGTTATCAAGGACCAGTTCCTCAATTAACTTCCATTCCGAAACTCTTTTAAGAATCCTTTAAGGAATACTACATAATATCGTAATATCTTAGTATCAACTTCTACTCCCTATAAATCATTATTCATCGGTACTTGCGCTTTTATTCTTAATGTTTCGTATACACAATTAAGAATCACTCCTCTAAGCTCCCACTCAAAATATGTACCCAACATATTTGGGTATGAGTCACTACTCTTACTCAACATATGTTCCTACGTATTTGAATTTGAGACTTATTTTGCTCCCACTCAAAAATATGTCATTCACATATTGTTTTAGGAAGACTTTCATAGGTCCCACTCAATTTCATGCAAATTGCATATCCACTCACTATTTGAATGACTTCAAAATCCTTTGATCAAATATCAAACTCAGAGATTTACTATGAGACACTAGTAATTTACTAATTTTAAATCCACCAGACTTTCAGCACACTTGAATCAAATTCATTTGAATTTGTCCAATACTTGACAAATTGTGCTTTTGTCATTCACCCCCTTTTCCACTATGGCTTTGCAGTCATTTAGGAAAATCCAAGTAACCCCTTTACTTGTAAGATTCAGCAACGAATTGCTTTCTAATCTCAAGTGAATTTTGCTTCTAGGATTTCTCATAATATTTAGCTTACCATTATTTTCTTAGTAGTTTGTAGGTATGTCATGTTCCCATAATCATGACAAATGATTCACAAATGTCTTCATACAAGATATGGGCTGCATTTTGAATCCTACTTTATGTAGTGAAAACATCAGTGGGGAAAACACAATGATCACTATCATTAATTCTTTCCTTTGTGAAGAGTATCGTTCAGAAACGTTTTCCATTGCACTTCTCAACACTCTGATGTAGGGTTTTGAATCCACATCATGTTTTTTACTATCTTCCATTTGCTCCATAATCGAGAAATATCACTAAATGTGAACTTTCTTGAGACTGCACCAAAATCCAAGCAATACAAGTTTTGCTCTCCTTTTGGTTCTAGCTATGGCTATTGTATTCATAATTTATAATGAACACTCTATAAGGACTTATTCGCTATTGTTTTGGTTATATCGAATAACCCCAAAAAATTTACGACGATCCATACAATATATGGCGCCGATCCCACGAATTCAAATGGTTCATTATATGTTCTAATTTAGTGCTAACTATTTCTAACTAATGGTCTCTACATCTACACTACAACGATTTATTTGGCGCCATCTATTCATCCACTTGATATCAAATATCATATTGTGATGCTTTGCATTTTGACATTTCAAACGCATTGCATTCCACAATTTTCTTTATGCCATTCTTATAATGTCGAATTCCATTACTATTGATCAAATCGTAGTAATTAGATTCTCTTTTATCTTATACCTTTTATTGATGAAATACTTTGATCATATCAAATAGTTTCATACTCATGTTTCCTTTGGTAAACTTCTTTACAAAATTTAAACAATCATATAATGATAATCACCATTTTTTTTGTTAAAACACAATACATCGAATATATATTTACTTTCACCAATTCATCAAACACTTTGTATTCTTGTAATACATGGTGTTCAAGTTATTTTGCCAAACTTAGGCATGATTTATATGTGACAAGAAATCAAATGTCTTTCACATATTATCAACATAACTTTGAATTCAAACAATGGTTTCATTCAGTAATGAACATATCATTAAGTTGGGTAATTTCAAGGCATTTCAATATTTTACAAATGTTCATGTATTATCAGTTGGTTTCAAAACCAGGATAGTTCACACATAATCGAACAAGATATGAACACGAATAGAAATTATTCATAAAAGTGGAACAACTTGTTTGTTACAAACTCATATGAATAACCGTCTCACAAAGTGTGAGACACACCAAAGAAGTTCACAATCTTTTGGTTATAATAACTATCCAAAAAACATAAACTAAGTGATAAATGTTGAGGGAGAGTGTCGTTGGACATCATCATCATGCTCGCCATCAACACACAATGTCACCTCCTCTCTAGCAAGCACCTCTCATGCAGAAGGACCTGTTTTCAGCAAAACAGAACAAGTATCAAATACTTTAACACTACAATATGTGTTTGCAAGATTATAACATTTATAAAACTGTATATCAATATATACGTTTGTCATCGACGACCTCTCCGGTGATTGGTTCAACCTTTACGTTTCTAAAATGTAATATGAAATCCTGGAAATCCATTGTTTCCGTATCACCACTAATGATGCTACTCCGGACATGTCCTTCGTAGCTGGGAGGCAATGATCGAAGCATCACTCCTATCGCAAATGGATCATCCATCCAGTAGTCCACGAAGTGAACCAATCTCATGTGTGCATCAAACATGCGCTCCAAGTGACTCTTCAGACAAGTGTGTTCCTCCATCTTTATGGAAAGGAACTCTCCAAGCAGCTCGTGCTTCCACATGCGCACATGGCTTATGAACTCTGCTCTCAGCTGATCCACCATCGCATATGGATCAAGATCACCCATGAGCGGATGGTGTTCATCCACCATCTCGTAACACATTATTATCTAAATGTAAGTGTACATATCTTGATGATAGTAGCGGTCCGCCAGCTCTTGTGGGGTCTCATAGTAGTCTGGCTCAGTCAAATCCATCGTGTGGCGTATGTAGTCTACCACATGATTCCTAGTAAGGAGATCATTCAGGTGCACAAGCCAACTAGGGAAGTTGGATCCATCAAGTCGAAGTTTCTCACCCATTACCCAATCCTCAATGACAAAGTAAGTTTCACGGTGAGCCATCTACATATATAATTGCAAAAGAAATTTAGACTAAGTTTATAATTAAATGAGTTAATGAAATAACTCCACTAAGAAACACATATCCCCTGAAGGGTTCTAGCACTAGTGGAGAATTGCTTACTAGTGGAGCATATTTTTTGTTATCAATGGCGCATATGGAATGCGCCACTACTGTTGTGCCACTGATAATTAAGTATCAATGGCGCATATCAAATATGCGCCATTGATAATGGGACAACCAGTGGCACATCTTCAATATGCGCCATTGATATTTTACCAGTGGAGCATATATTTCTAAATGCGCCACTGATGTTAGATGCGCCACTGGCTGAATAAAAGATGCGCCACTGATGTTTCGTACAGGTATACAGAATACATGGCTCTTAGGTATGTATACAAGTATTTATACAGGTTTTTATACAAGTATATATATAGATATTTATACAAGTACACAACAGTATAGAAACAGAGATAATAATACAAATAGAATTATACATCATCACATCAATTAGAACCCGACATAGTGACAAGTTCCCAAATATTATACAAGTCTTGCATACAACAAGTTGATCATCATCTCATACATTGGTCCGAATATTATAGACTACTCTTGCACCCTTGTTTCTAGAAGAGGAGGATCTATACTTAGAATAGACAACCTCACAGGAACGTGAATAGTTGGTGCTGCTCTAGAGCAAACCAATTCACACTTATAACACTTTAAGAGTTCTTGGTCATGGTGTGGCATAACTGAAGAGTGAAGAGGAGGCAACGCTGTTAAAGAGAGGTCCTGAGCGGCCGCATGCGTGCAAAGGAGATGAGGGAGGTCGACGATGAAGCTTCATGTTTGCCATGCACGTCATGAGGTCTGAAAAGAAGCAAATAACCAATTGAGCTTCATGTACACATTCATCTGTAGTTGTACATAAAGCAAATTGAAGAAAACCAGGAGAGCCAGGACTATAATAATACTTGAACACATCTGGTTTTATAATTGAGTATTTTTTCCAAGGAATAGAAAGTGCTACAACTGGAGTATTAGATTTTAGACACAAAAGAATCTGAACTGAAGTAGCTAGTTCATACTATTACTACAGATAGACTCAATACAACTTAACTGGATTTCATGGTAGAAGAGTACTAAACGAATACTACATGGAGAGTCTCAAACTCGAAGTATAGGAGAGCAAAATGTGAAGTTCTTTTGGCATGCACAATCACAAATGACATCATGTCTGCATCTGAATTTACAAAAATCGTTGTCTATAGTAAGCAGTTAACTCATCTAGAAAAAATATGGTGGCAATGGTTCAAAGTGCTTTTGCATACATCGACCAACTACATCATTAACATAATATATTGCCAATGGTACAGTCTTCAAGTAGTCCATTTCTAATGCATCTAAAATAACTAAATAGGAGTAACCCACTAAGTGATTTCTCTCAACATGCAAGCTATCCACATTAACCCACTAAGAAAGGACCATGCATAACAAGTAGCAAACAATCATAATATTGAGCACATTTATTTCTTACACATGTGATGCCTATGCACACAATCAACAAGTGAGTGATATGAATTTTCATCTTGCGTACGAGAAGTGTGCTTTTTGCTACTACCAAAACATTCAATTCAACGGGTAAGAAGTAAACAAATTTCAGCAAGAATGTATGAAAACCTCACCCGACATTTTGAACAGAGGACTGTACTATTCACGTTTAATGCGCAAACAACAACCAGATTTCATAGTTGCAATCAAATGAGGTGTCGAGGCACAGCACTAGCACAGCATACACACCACTAGATAATCAATTAAAATTCAGTGAGACACTCAGGGCAGACCAATTACTACATGTAAGTACACCAATATTTGTCCTCCAACTTGTAGATGAAAATACTTGGAATAGACCGGCTCAATTGTGCATCTAAATAGAGTTCTATTAAAAGGAGAGCATCCATATCCTGTACATGGATGCACAACATTCAGATTCAGCAGCATACAAGTATGGGCCTGCCTATGCACACACCAAGTTTTGATCCACACTACACAAGTACATGCTCAATCTACTAACTACACGGTCAACTCAAACTGGAAAAAAGAATCGATTTTTGATTTTTTTTGCAAGTATAGACGCAGGAGGGGAAGAGGGAGCTCACCGGCAGTAACTTGTTGGAGAGGTGGCCAGCGGCGGCAGGTCGGAGTAGTTGCTGGCGGCAGGAGATCGAAGACGTGGACGCCAGCAACAGCTCGGGGCGGCAGTAGCCGGTAGCAGCAGCTCCGGGCAGGCGAGCAGCAGGTCTTCCTCCGTGCCTCCCTGCCGCCATTGCTGTGCCACCACTAGTGCAGGCCCCCCCTTTAACTCCGGTTGGGAGGGCCCTCTAACAGCGGTTCCCCAACCGCTGTTGAGGGTTCGGTGTTAGAGGGGGGCCCCTTTAACACCGGTTCTTATACGAACCGGTGTTAAAGGGTGGCGCATTTGGGCTGCCGCAGGCCTCAGCCCCCCCCTCCCCTTTAACACCGGTTCGTATCCGGAACCGGTGTTAAAGGTTCTTCTGCCGCGGCAGAGATTTTAGGCCGTTTTCCTGCCGCGGCAGGAAAACGGCATAAATCTCTGCCGCGGCAGACTTCTGCCTCTGCCCCGTTCTGGGCCTATTTCTGCGGGAGGGGGGAGCGAGGGGGAATCGATCGGGAGCGGTATACACATAAATCGTCATCGGTACATACGAGTACATGAATAATTAAGCAACTATTATTATACACAAACATCGTCATCGGCACATACATCGTCATCGGCACATACATCGTCATCGTTCATTTTGGTGGATATCTAAAGAGTTCTCCGCCAGGCGTGATGACCTCATCAAGTATGAACCCCGCCAATTCCTCTTGAATGGCTCGTATGCGTTCAAATGGTAGGAGTTGGTCCCGCATCCGTTCGATCTGAATATATATGAAGAATTGGCCGTCAATATATATATAAGAATAAAACTCAACACAATTGATGGTAATAAAATAATGTTGTGGACTTTGTTTACTTACTCTAAGTTGTTCTAGTGCGGCTTGGCCCGTCGCACATATCGTGTTGCGAATGAATTCGCAAACATAGTACCCACATAAGTTATTGCCGTGTTTCTGATGCGCGCACTTTACGAGAATAGAGAGTTCAATCAAAATAATAATCAATAAAGCATGATATAATGGAATTGGAAGCTAGCTAGTATTACTTACATTTTGGTCTATAAATTTTAGTTCTTCTGACCATTCACCCACGGCCCTGCCCGTGAACCTTTTCCAAACCCTGTCCGACAAAGAAAATGGATAAAGGAGTAATTAATTACTTATTGTTACGAAAGTTGCCGATCTAGTGCGATAATATGATTGAAATTACCTCTGGAGCATCTCTCTAAAGTTTGCCCATATCTCTTTTTCTTTTCGTAACGAGTCCATGACAAGGACTTTTCCTGAGTCGGGTTGAATGACTAGCAGAATAAAGTGGAACCTACGCACGCATAACTCATCATCAGTTACACTTAACATCGAGTAAGCTGAAATAGAATGTGTACAAGAGAGAGGGTAATAGTACTCACGAGAAGTTGTAAGGCAATAGTATTTCCCTTTTGGTTTGTTGTCTCAGTAAAAACGTTAGCAAGTAATCTTCATTTGCCGGGTTTGGTTTCTACCACTTCTTCATGAACTCTATTTGGGTCAACGAACCCAATGTCAAAAGGGCCTCCTTTCCTGCATTCCATAACCTTTTTCCTGCATAATAGTATATACATATATGGTGAGCATATATATATACATGCAATTAATAAAGTGAATGAGATGAGATATAAATTATAGAAATAGTACTTACACACAATAAAGGCTGATGGCAGCTTTGTCGAGTTCCTTCTGATTGAATAGAAAATGCAAGTCTTGAATGTTGAAGTCGATCGCGTCATCTCCGCAGAAGAAAATATCATCTCTTATATGCGCCGTGATCCATTCTAACTTTCTCGTCTTGCAGAAATGAAGGTACCACTTGTGCAATTTTCGCATCTTTGTTGGTAGTCTTGAGCTCCTCTTTCTTGACGAGATTCTTCCCATACTTCCATGGCTGTATGGGGTTGGCATCGCATTTGGGCAAGTTGTCTCCCATGACGTTCAAGTATGCAATGTAAGTCATCCCCATCTCATTGGCCTTTCTTTGTAGCTCGCCTCGTAATCATTTACTGGAGGAGCGTCCCGTGTGTCGAACATTTGGAGCGGGGCACATGATTGGTTTTCCTGCTCTCCGAGCATGGGAACTGTTTTCTGGGGTGCCTCACGACTGCTACTTTCAGTCTCCCTACGGCGCCTTGCATCCGCCTTCAAAATCTGGCGCTCAGAGTCCGCACAAGTGGGGTTTCAGGTTTCAAAAGATTTTGTAAAACTTCTCCACCACCGCGGATCTATTTTCTCCTTTGGCTCGGCCCGTCTAGGTGCAAAGAATTTCTTGACCTGTTCTTCCGAGATCCTATTGGTCTCCTCACTGCGATTCCACAGAAACCGCAATTGCTTGGCGGAAGGCTGCGGGACGTGTTTTTGAACTCTTTACGTCACGGTTTCCTGCAGATTTCTTTGTGGCAGTGCTTGATGCTCCTCGTGGCGGTGCTCTTCCGCTTCGCTGAGGAGATGGCTGAAGCACCGGAGATGGCGACGGGCGGAGATGGCTGCCATTGAGAGATGGCTGCCACGGAGATGGCTGCCACAGAGATAGCTGAAGCGGCTCAGATCTTGACGCTGGAGGCAATGGGTGCTAGTGACCTCAATTTGGAAGCACAATGTGTTCCTTCTTCCAAAGAATGGTTGTTTTCACCGCAAATTTGAGTTGAGTTTCCCTTCACCGTAGCATGGTCAAGCTGTGCTTCCTCATATTCCTTCACAACCTCATCCACCCCGACAATAGCATAGCCATCTGAATCGGTCGGCGTGGTAAGTTCCACCAGCTACGGAGGTAAGGCATAGCCGATACCACCTTAATGGATAAGCCCATTAATCTCACATGCAGCTCAGCGTGTTCGCTCTCCGTGATCTCATCCACGGGTATCGAGGACCCGTCATTTCAAGCGTGGGGCCGCGTTCTCCGTGGAAGCCACACCGCTTCCATGCAGTCTGGCGCTGGCGCTTCCAATGCAAGCTCTTCGTGCACCGAGATGGGCCGGTAGCTTGATGGTTTCATTGTGCATTCACTTGCGCCGCAGCGCCGCAAGTGCATGTTCTATCTGTGTCATCCGCTATGTACGCTTTTTTCTTTCTGCCGCGCCATCTGTAAGAGTCGCTCCAATGCAAACCCATCCTTCCACGTCATACCCCTGTGCCTCGTGCATGTCCAGGTGTTCTTTTTACCGATGGCGCGTGTGAGCTGGTCATTCTCTCCGGGATGGAAGGTCTGGCGGATGTTTCCTCGTATGCCGTGATGAGTTCAGTGACGGTTTGGCAAGGAGGGTTGGAAAGATACACAATCCTGTTTCGGGTCCAACCTTGCCCCGATTCAGAGAACCAAGTCTTTGCACGTAGGTCCCACCCATCCGTCTCTGTGTGATCCTCTCTCACGCAGGCCTTCTCAGCTTCCTCCCACTTAGGCCTCTGAGATATGTAGCCACCGACCCCGTCTCGGTGATATTCCTTCTTCGTGGCATTAAGCGTATTGGTTTCGACCTCTTTTTAGCTATAGCACTTTTTTATATGTCTCAAATTCGGGCCGTTGAGGTCTTATCTTTGCATAATATGCGTCTTTGAAATTTGAGTCTCGCCACTTTGACAAATTTGTTCAATTTTGTCTTCCGATTCGGAAAGCGTCGACCATCTTCTTTAGAGTCCACTCTTTGACCTTTTCCTTTATAACTGGTTGTTTTCATCCTCCTCTGGCGGAAGGGTGAAATTTACTAACAACGAATTCCAAAGCGTTTCTTTGGATCTGTCATCGACAAAGGTACCGTCGCCTTCTTTGGCTTATTCCAATTTTCAATTATGATTGGGATTTGGTCCCTAACAAGAACTCCACCGACGTACAAATTTGCTCGGCCTTCTTGGGCTCCATCGGCCTGCCATCAACACGATCGCTTCGATCGTGAACTTTGCACGATCTTTCAACCGGCTCACGCCGCTTGTTCTTTTTTTCGAGAATAAGATGGTTCTGGCTGGTCGATCCGGAGGGCTAAAAGAAGAAAGAAGCGTTAATTTGTATAAACGAAAGTCGAGAGGCTTAATCAATGCATATACCTCGCCGGACTTTGTAACCATTAAATTATGCTCACCGAGTCTTCATCTTCTCCATGACTAGTACTTGAGCTGTCATTCATCATGTCCCTCCAAGTTCAGATATTGTGAGGTGTCCTCATCAATAATGTTCTCCATTATTTCTTCTTCTTCAAGGTTTCTACTAAGTGGATCCATAGTTTCTAAAACAATAATATTATCTAGAGTAAGAGTGTAAACATTCAAGTGGACTTGGATTCATACACAAATATACATATTATTCATACCAAAATACACAAATAAATACACAAATGAGTCAGAGGTCCAATTTGTATACAAGTTTTAATCTATGCATGTAGTACAATTTATCGAGCAAACAAGTTTTGATCAGGATGAGTCCGCAATCATACACGTGGCGTATTAATGGCGCCACCAGTGGGTGACGTTGGTCTCGTCGGCGGTGCTCGCTTGACGGATGCGGCGGTCTCGTCGCGGCGGTGCTAGCGGGCGGCTCGTCATGGCCGAGGCGGCGGGCGCTTAGGCGTGGCCTATGAGCTCCGGCGGCGGCGAGACGCTCCTGCACGGGGAAGAGAGCGAGGTGGTCAGTTAGGGTTTAGGCGTGGCCTATTATAATATCTTTGCTATAAGCTATTTTCTTTTTACTCCACATGCTTCTAATTCACATGTGCAAGGATTAAGGCCTCGTACGTTTTGTGGGGAATGAAACCAGACATGGAATTGATCTAGGCTTAAATTGATTTGATACCGCACCATCACCAAATCCATGTTTCACTAATCCCTCCTAACCCCTCCAAAACAAACATGTTTGTTTAAGCAACCTAGATCGTCGGGGTTGATGTCACTACGTTCATCTCGCCCATCTTTGGCACCCTGGAATCGTTCCGAGGGTCAATTGGCGATTATTTATTTTCATTCCAAGACTATGTAAATGAAATGGATTGGCCAAACAAAAAAATACTATGCAGAAATAGACAAATACTCCATATTTCTCGAATTTTTGCCTCGGCGGGGAGGATGATGTGGATTGGACCGTAACCCAAGTCAATCTCGGTCTTCTAGAGCCTAAACCAACGAGGCCTAAAGAACTGTGTTTATATAGTTGATATATTATGCAAATATGTTCATATGTGTAATTAAAGGAGCGGCGTCTCATGTGGAAGGTGAGTCCGGTCTCCTCCATGCACAGCTCCTCCGCTTGGTCCCCTCTGGCAGCGCCCAATCGAAGCCGCAGAGCATGCTGGCCAGGGCGAACTCCACGTTCATCAGCGCCATCGACCTACCCGGGCACAGCCGCAGCCCGGAGCCGAACGGCACCAGCTCGGATCTGCGCCGTGCAGTCCACCTCGCCCGCCGTGAACCTGTCGGTCGAACTCCTCCGCGCCATCGCCCAGCTACGGGTCTCCCGATGGCCCACGCGTTCACGGCCACCCTCGTGCCCGCCCGATGTCGTAGCCGACGCCGACGCAGCCAGATTGCGTCTCCGCGCGGAGCAGCGTCGCCGGGAGCAGCAGGAGGAGGAGGGCCAGGCGCGGGTGGCCTTGTCCGGGAGGAGCGGGGGAGGGCCGGGCGCGGCCGGAGCAGGCGTTGGAGGGCTAGGCACGGGCGTCTAGGCGTCGAAGGAGCAGCGGAGCCCCACCGTGTTAGAGGAGGGAAGGATGCGGGAAGAGAGGGTGGGCGGCGACCTCGAGCCAAGCGGCGGCGAGACGGCGGGTCGGGGGCGGCGAGACGGCGGACCTCGAGCTCCGAAGCGGCGGCGGCGAGACGGCGGGTCGGGGGCGGCGCTTCGATCTCTCTGTGTTCGATCGATCTGGCTCAGTGGGGGGAAGAAAGGAAGGGGAAGGTGAAATACACCCCTTTAACACCGGTTCGTGGTCGAACCGTGTTAAAGAAGCGTTCAACGATTTATTACTCTTTAACACCGTTCGTGGCTGGAACCGGTGTTAAAGGGGGTGGCGTGGAAACGAATAATGGTTCTTCCTTAACACCGGTTCCTCGAACCGTGTTAAAGGGGCATTTATTTCATGCATTAAAGGGCATTTTAATTCAAAAATATGATATGAATTTAGAAAATTCATATCTTTTTCATTTCAACTCAGAAAAATATGAATAATATATCATAATTTTCATAAAAATAATTTCTATCCATTCATGTAAATCATTTTATATTTACTTTACATGAAAATTTTCAAAATAATTAAAGCACTTACATATAAATTTTGATTATTCAATTCAAACCAAAATAAATTGTTAAATCCTAAAACTTTGAACATAAGAAATATTAAGCATCTAAAAAATGATTTTTATTAGATCAAATCATATTTTAATGCCGCATCTTTTGTATTAACATTTTTGAATTGATTGGATATTTAAATGTCGCATCTTTTGTATACACTTGAATCTCACCAAGCCTCGCTCAACTTGCATTGTTTTTTGATAAAATAGCATATTGTGAGTGTCAGCACTAATAATAGGGGTGAGTGTCGACATTATTTCGTAAGTGTCAACACACTATGTCGAGCTGCTTGTACTATAAATAGGCATCCTTGTGAGTCCTCTCCAAGCTTGAGGCAGGACACCACTACGCCTGAGGAGATGCCGACGGAGCCCAGCCTCCGCATCTCCGAGAAACTGGTCATAGAGGCACTCCTAATATGTGAAATTAGTTAGCTCCTGTGTATTGATCTAGTTAGAGAAGTTACAAAGCTGCAAGATGGTTTTTCGAGCAGGGACACCACTACGGCCAGTTGAGGAGATGCCGACGAGCCTAGTCCTCGGCAAGATTCTCCAAGAAAGGTCATAGAGGCACTCCCTAATATGTGACGGCGCGTTTGGAGACCAGATCTTAATGGTAAGTAATCGACAACTTCTTCTCATAGTCCCGTCCATCCACAAACATGACTAACACTCAAGACATGTATTAATATTAAAAACATGAACTAGAGTTACATAATATGAGCATGAACTTCTTGGCATATGTCCTTCCTTATGATCGCCTGCACGTAACCATGGATCATCTTCTTTACTTAACGGAATGCTTGGGCAGTTTTCACGTGAAGGGCGGAATTTCATCAAACTTATTATAATCTTCCCCATGTCCTTGTCACGATGATGTTTCTTTTCCCTGAAGAACGATGTTTCTTTTCTGACGCTTGCTCATCATATGATGTATTCGCTTGCATATTTTTTTTTTTTTTGGTCCGGAGGACATGTCCTTCACATAGAAAACCTGAGCCACATCATTGGCTAGGACTTAATGTTCTTCCTAAGTTCTTCATAAGATTGTTGAGATCCACCGTTGTCATTCCGTTCTTGTCTACCTCAACCCCTCCTCCCGTTAGCTTGACCCATTTGCATCAAACAAGGGGGACCTTAAAATTAGGTCCATAGTCAAGTTCCCATATCTCCTCTATGAACCCATAATACGTGGTCTTTTGCCCATTGTCTTCGTGCATTCGGGTTTACACCCCTTTGCTTTTGGTTGGTGCTCTTTTTATCTTGGCCTATCGTGTAAAATGTATTCCCATTTATCTCGCACTTGGAAAGTACATACACGAAGATGGTGTCCTGCCAACAAGTACACAATGATCCCCAACAGTGGTGTTATTCGTGGGAAGTCTTTGCAGACAAGCGCAAAACTCGCCATGTGTTCACTTATAATCCATTCATCGATCTCCGGGTGTTTGAGGCATATTAAATTCTTGTGTTCATTGATATACGGGCAACCAAGATAGATCTTTGTAAAACCGTAGTGTGCTTGATTGAGAGAATGCCCGTCCTACATATCATTGCTTTACATCCTAGGGTGCCTTTCCACGCAGCTCCCCTCATGTCGTGATTCTGGAATACCAATCGCTTTAAGGTCAGGAATAAAATCAACACAGAACTCAATGACCTCCTCTGTTACATAGCCCTTGGAGATGCTTCCTTCTGGCCTAGCACGGTTATGAACATATTTCTTTAAGACTCCCATGTACCTCTCAAAGGGGAACATATTGTGTAGAAATACAGGACCGAGAATGGTAATCTCTTCTACTAGGTGAACCAGAGATGCGTCATAATATTGAAGAAGGATGGGAACACCAACTCAAAGCTGACAAGACATTGGGCCACATCTGTCTGTAACCCTGGTAGGCTTTCTGGATCGATTACCTTCTGAGATATTGCATTGAGGAATGCACATAGCTTCACAATGGGTACTCGAACATTTTCAGGTAGAAGCCCCCTCAATGCAATCGGAAGCAATTGTGTCATAATCACGTGACAGTCATGAGACTTTAGGTTTTGGAATTTTTCACATATTTATTATTCCCTTTATATTCGGCGAAGTACGAAGCCATCACGACCTTGATACCGCTTTACATTCAAAAAAATTTCTTCTCTTGCTTAAGAGAGAGCAGCGCTAGCGAGTTAAGTGGCATCGTTTACCCTTCGTTCTCGTGGATGCATAGGCTCTTCAGGCCTTGACGCTGTTGCGGCCCTTCCAAAGGTATCTTTTGTCTTCCCATACACTCCTAGAAAGCCCTAGCAGTTCACGCAAACATTCTTCAATCACGTGCATCACGTCGATTGAAGAGCGGACCTCTAAGACTTTCCAATTGGTTTGTTCCAAAAATATAGATTGCTTCTTCCATATGGGCGTGTGTCCGCATGGGCGCGTGTAAATCGAATGTATAGACGGCATCTGCCGCCCTTTTCCAAAGATTACTTGAGGTCCTCGACCATACCAAATACCTCCTCACCGATGCACGGAGGACGCTTCCTTCGGGTTACGCCAGACGTTTGAAATGCTTGCCTTTCTTTCATCTTGGATGCAGTTCGAAGAAATCGGCGATACCCTAGGTACACAACCTTCTTACATTTATCCAAATATACACTTTCAAGATCATCTAAACAAGGTGTGCATGCATTGTATCCCTTGTTTGTACCCCTGAAATGTTACTAAGAGCAGGCCAATCATTGATGGTTACGAAAAAGCAATGCTCGTAGGTCAAATGGCTCCCCTTTGTGCTCATCCCACATACGTACACCTGGTTTGGCCCACAGCTATAAAAGTTCTTCAACTAATGGCCTTAGGTACACATCAATGTTGCTGTCGGGTTGTCTCGGGCCTTGATGAGCACGGCATCATAATGAACTTCCTCTTCATACACAACCAAGGAGGAAGGTTATAGATACATAGGGTCACAAAGTTGTGTGCTGGATCGTAGCTCTGCTCACCAAAAGGATTCATGCCGTTTGTACTTAGACCAAACCTTAAGTTACTTGCGCCACGTGTGAAGTCCGGTACTCTCGCCGACTTTTCTCCACTGTGACCCATCGCGGGTGTCTCAACATCGCGTCTCTTCTGATCTTCCATGTGCCATCGCAACAACTTGGCATGCTCTTTATTTCAAGAGACGTTTTAACCGTGGTATTATAGGAGCATACCACATAACCTTGGCGGAACCTTCTTCCTAGGGGCCTCGCCTCAACATCGCCAGATCGTCTCGTCGATCTTATACTTGATGCGGTGCATACCGGCTTGCATCCAAATTCTTGTACTTCTCACCGCGGTAGAGGATGCATCATTAATGCAGCATGTATCTTCCGCACGCCTAATCCTAGAGAGGCGCATAACCTTCTTTGCTTGGTATGTGTCTTGTCCGAACTCATTATTTCTTGGAAGAAGATTTTTCATTTTTACCAACAACTTTGAAAATGCGGTTGTCACACACCACCATTCTGCTACCGTCATCACACCATTCTTCCATTGCAGCAAATCCGATGTGGCACCTAGCTTTTTGTGGCCATCTTCGCAAGTTGGATACAACAATGTTTTGTGATCCTTTAACATCCTGCTCCTTCTCCTTCTCTTTCAGTTTCACATTCTTCCTTTGCATCAAGAATGGCCCGACTAAGATCGTCATCGGCGGGGCCCATCTGCCTCCCTCTTGATCTTCATTATCTACCTCCGTTGCATTATCATCATATTCAGGATACATATTATGATAGTTTTCATCATCCTCTTCTTCTTCGTTGTCTTCCATCACAACCCTTTTCTCCATGCTTGGTCCAACAATTATAGCTCGGCATGAAACGGATCGAAGCGGTGGGCGTGAATGGTTCGGTATTTGAGTAGTCTTTCTTGTTCGACGGTGAACACACGGACAACACATAAAACCATTGTGACCACGGTTTGCATTAGCCACAACGATGAAATTTTGGAGGCCCGTAATGTACTCGGAAGTCACCGCCACATGACATCCATTGCCGATTCATCTGCATTAATATGTAGTATATATCAAAAATAATAGGAGATGACCATTTATATATATAGTACATCAATGACACATGAAACTATAGTTGCCAACCTCGATCGAGACGGAAGAGCAACAAGAAAGCTTATTTTGAGCTCTCGGGCCATTCAAACACCTAGTGCATTTCACCTAACACCCTCTGTGCATGAAAAAACACAAACTAGCACTCTTCACACCCTCTTGCTAGGCTCCAAAATGTGAAAGAATGGAAGAGTGGGTGTGTGTGGGCTGGGGTGGTGTCTTATAGCCCCCCTTTAACACCGGTTCATGCCATGAACGGTGTTAAGAAATGCGTAATATCACTGCGGGGACCTTTAACACCGGTTCGGGCACGAACCGTGTTAAAGAAACTCCTTTTGTAGGGCCACGCTGGTACGGCCCCCCCCCTTTAACACCGGTTCGTAGAAGAACCGGTGTTAAAGCCCCTTTTCGGGATCAACAAAAGACCTCGTTTCCACTAGTGCACGACGTGCTCCTCCCGCCGGCCACGGTCACATTACGTCTCCGGCAAATTCGCCTGCCGATCTAGCTCCCGTGGGAGGCCGGCCTAGTGACGGGACGGGGATGGAGATGGGGTGGAGGAGGACGGACAGAGATGGGGAAGGAGGAGGACGACGGGACGGAAATGGAAGGAGACATGCGGAGGAACCGACAGCCGGGATCCAGCTCGTCGGGGGGCTGCGAATCAAGGCTTCCACGCCATGCAGTCGATAGAGGAGTAGGAGACGATGTCGTGGCGATGGTCGGCGGCTCGAGGGGTCGCCGGAGGCGGCTGGGATCTAACGGCGATGGGGTCGGCTAAGGGGAACGGACATGAGGAGGATGGTCTGCAGGGAAGAAGTAGAAGACTGAGAGGGATTGCTGCTGGGTAGGGGTAGGTGGGGATTAGGTACAAGTATATTTATCAGTGGCGCAATTTTTTCAATATGCGCCATTGGCAAAAAAATATCAGTGGCGCATCTCCAATATGCGCCATTGATAATCTTGCCATCTTTCTAAGAGGTGGGGTCCAGGTGAGACCTACATATTATCAATGGCGCATATTTAGGAAGATGCGCCATTGGTGAGGAGAATATCAATGGCGCATATTGCATATGCGCCATTGATGAGCATATATCAATGGCGCATATGGACATATGCGCCATTGATATTTGGTCCACAGCCCTCCGGGGTGCCGGGCCCACATTATTAGTGACGCATTTTTTTTACCCTCCGGGGTGCCGGGCCCACATTATTAGTGACGCATTTTTTTAGTTGTGCGACATTGGTTAAACAAAATATTAGTGGAGCATATTTTTAAATGCGCCACTGATAATTATCAGTGGAGCATATTCAAAAAAATGCTCCACTGATAATAAATCTATCCATAAGCCTTTCTCTACTAGTGTAGTGATGACACGACCCCTTTTCCCCACATCTCCCCCGATCTTCACGGCCATCAATATGGGTTCTAGGGTGGACGCTAAATATCGGTCACGTCATTCATGTGACTCGTGCTCAATCTTTCGACCATCCGTGTTCCGAGGTCATGTCTACACATGCTAGGCTCGCCAACTCAACCTTAGTGTATTCGCTGTGCAACATGGCTTACACCCACTGTATGCGAACGTAGATATGTCTGACACCCGATCATCACGATGTTGCCTCATACCGAAGAACTTTCTTGGTGGTGCACACTAAGGGAGAACACAATCATTGGTAATTTTAACAGGGATCATCTTATTAGGCTACCATCAAGTATCTAATACTAGCACATAATAAGATATACAAACAATAACATTGAATGCAAATGCGATGTGATATGTTCCTTCACGTCGTGATCTCCATCCTGCGTCACCGGATTCTAGCGCCGTTCCCCTAAGGCCGTAGGCACCAAGTTGGCAAGGTGTTTTTGCTGTAGTCCCGCACCGTCACCTCCATGACTATCTACTACTACTTCGTAACATAACGCAATCACTTTACCTTTGTCACAACCATATCACATCATAACGCCCCCTGTAAAACAAAGTTAGACGCCTCTACTTTATCTTTGCATGTTTTACGTGGTTGAATGGGATTTTGCACAAGAACCATTCTTACCTACGAACTTTCACCACAACGCTAATCAAGTAGTTGTCTATACTATACCCCTTTCGGGGCCCTCCATTGCAAATGGAATACCAACTAATGCAAGAGACACAGACACCCCCCAAAGCCACTTTATACGATACAAGCCGTATGTCAAGCATGGACCAGTCTCGTGAATGAACGCGTAAAGTCGGTTGGGGGACGCTTCATCAAGCATTACTGCGGTATACCACACACGTGGTGAGGAGGGTAACTAAAGATCAATGCCCACACGCTACATCTCGTGTGTTCTACCCATAATAGCATTACTACGCATAGATCTAGCTCTGATACCACGGTAGGGGTTCGCGTATGAAAACAATAAAATTTTACCCTACGCCCCTGAACCCCCGATGCTGCCAGGACCTATCTATTAGTAATGTAGTAACGGGAGGAGCTTTTCGCGAACTTACTCTTGAAGACCAAAAAGTGTTGTCAACGCTCAGGAGAGCGTGGTTGATGTAGACGAGCCGAAGCCGACCTCAAGGTCGTGATGAAGTCCTTGCGCTCCTGCGGCTCCAATGACTCCTAGTGCCTCAAGTGTGACACCTCACGGGGAGTTACATGCATCCGGTGCCTTGCGATGACTCCTTCCAAATCCGGCCGATCCAAGAGAGACTAAGAAAAGTAGTGCTCCTAGATCCGAATCCAGCGATGGCACTCCAGGTGAGATGTCTCTCTGTTTGTTGAGCCGAAACTTGGGACCACCACGGTCACGGGAGATAGATAGAGAGAGAGAGATAATATCAATTGGAGGTCTCCCCAAAACTGAGGATACCTTTATTGAATATTGTGTTATGTATTTTCTGGTCAAAATACCTCACTATATATAGAGGGAGGGGAGGTACTAACTCCCTCAAAGTCCCGGGGTGGGACTAAAGGAGGGGGAGAGGGGGACAGCCACTAGCCGGCTTTGGTGGGCCCCGCACAGGGGGCTAGGCCCAGCCGGCCACCCCCTTGCCTCCTCTCTCCTCTTGCCTTTCCCTCATGGGCCCTTCTCCCTCCGGAATTGGCCCATTAAGCCTTTTTGACATTTAATTGATTTTCTCTTTATTAAATAATATGAATAAATGATTAAATCATTATTTAACATTCATTCACATATTATTCAATCTTCGTGGCTATGGAACACCTTCCACCTCCATTCTGGACATCCTCTGGACTTACCGAAACTCTTCAAGTTTTCTCTCTTTCCATTCTTCAGTGATTCTACCAATCCTGTAAACACTCTCTAATCATCATCAAGCCCTTAAGCGTGATACCCCATGGTTCGAACACACTCTACATGGGGGGGACACATCCGGGACCAATGATCTACAGGACCTGATGGATGGCCATGTGACTATGCATTCCACGAAGATCTTTCGTCGCCGTTTGAACCCGATGTCTTTATTCTTTTTTTCTTTTGTCTCTCGATACTTGCATTGCCCAAGATCTTATCAATGATATCACCATGTCGTGTTCAATCTCATTATCGAACAATGCTAGTTGACTTGTTTCGACAAGTAATATCCATGTGATCAAATCACAGGCTGCATAGCTATTGGATATAACTTCTCCGAGTGGGCCCTCGAGTATCTTTCCATCACGGGGATGGACAAATCCCGCTCTTGACATATATTGTCTCTACGGTTCCTCCGAATACCTGAAGATACCTTTATTATCACTGTATTACCAAGTGACATTTGATGCTATCTAAGCAATCTCGGGAGACAGTGATTGATATAGTCTCACGGTCTAAGGAATAGTCTACGAGGTCTATTCTAATCATCGTAACTTGAACTTCATGACATGATCGGGTCACGATGTTTAGGTTGGATATTGGTTCATAATATCATTCTCAGAATGAGTTGACTCCATTTCCAACTGGCATAAATGTCATATGATCAGGAAACCTTAATCATCTGTTGACCAATGAACCAGTGACTAGAGTTTCACGGGAACCCCTGGTTGTTTATATATCACACGTGTATTGACGTTTCCTTTGAATACAGTTATAGCATGATATAAAACTTAATCATAAATTTTATGAAATATGATAATAATCCTTATTATTATTTGTCTCTAGGACATATTTCCAACAACTTTGTGGCTGGTAGAGGGCTTAAACAAGGTGATTCTTTATCACTCATATTTCTTAACATGGTTGCTGATGTGTCTACTAATATGCTCTCAAAAGCTGATAGTAATGATTTGATTAAAGGGATTTTATCGCAAGTGATACCTAATGGTGTCATCAGCTTACATTATCTTGAAGACAACATTTTTTCAGGGATTTTTTTAAGATTTGGCCATGAAGTTAAAATGGATTTTAATTGTTTTAAACAAATCTCAAGAATGAGCATTAATTACCATAAAAGCAATATTCTTACTATTATATAACTGAATAGTACTATGAGGCTAACCTCTTTGCTCAAGTATTTGGCCGTAAGCTTGGTTCCTTTCCTTTTGCATACTTGTAAGTTTCCCTTCATTATTCTAAATTAAGAAAATTAGAGTTGTGAATAATTTTGTAATTATATAAAATATTGCTGGTTGGAGAGGTAGACAAGTCACAAAGCTATAATTCTATTTTGCAACCTTTGTGTAGCTAGTATTTCCATGTATCTTCGTTGTCATCTTGTCCCACAATACATACAATATTTCAGTGAACTCTCACCACTATCTTATGGATGAGAGTACACACATAATGCTAATTTGCTCTAATGCATGCATGCTTAATCTATTACTTAATGTTTTTTGAGCATCTAATACATTATTTAGTAATAGGAGTAGTTTGCTTAGATGAGATATGTGTCTCCAACACAACGTGGTTCATGCCAGGGTGACCCACTTTTACCGATGATGTTCATCCTTTTTTTGAGGAAAAGATCTAAATCTATTTCATGAGTTCAGAAAAAGTATAAAGCACCTAAAACATAATAACAATTACATCGAGATCCTTGGACCCCTACTGCCGCTAGAGCAGGCCGTCAACGCGCTGCTATCGTTGCTCCCTTATCAGAGTCGGTCCGACGTTATTGATGACACTCGGGAAGTCTTCGTGCATGTGCCCTAAGGGCCGCCCTAGAGCCAAAGTCTTCGCTAATGAACCCTTGAGTTGATCCGAATCTTCTAACACCAAACCTCTAACACACGTAGACAGGACGTGATCCACAACTCCATGGAAGCGGCGATCAGACGAATTCCCGCCCCCCTCAACGTCGCAAGCGAGATCGCCGCCGACGAGGTAGACAAGGAGGAATATCTATCATTGTATAACATTGTGCAACGGAGAAATATATCTATTGGGAATTGTAAATGCTTTAGCCCAAGTACCACTGAATATTGATTTTAGAAGAGTAATAATAGGTAATAAGTGGACAACATGGCCGCACTTATGCCAAAGACTACCGATGGTATAATTATTCGATGACCCAGATAGATTTGTGTGGAAACTAATTGTGTTGAGAATCTTCTGATTAAATCTATGTATGAAGACCTTATAATAGTCATGCGCATTTCTTCGCAAATACTTATGGAAGTTCAGAATCTCACTAAAGATAAAAATATTTATGTGGTTCCTTAATGATAAAGTTATATCGACAAAAGATAACTTAGCAACTAAGAATTGGGTTGGATATAAAAAATGTTGCTTCCCTGGGGTGGTTGGAAATAGTTGAACATTTATTTATCTTATGTTTTTTCTAGTCTTCTATGGGGCATAGTAAACTTTACTTACTTATGGTCTACCTCCTCCAACTAGTATCACAAATATGTTTAAAAATTGGTTGAATAAAGTTGACAGAAACTCTAAGGTTAGAATTCAGATACGTATTTCAGTCTTATGTTGGTCAATATGGAGATGCAGAAACAACGTTGTTTCTAACAATATGGATAAAAAAAGTTGTTTCTAACACAAGAACTTTTTGCAATGGGTGCAGATATGGGCGTACTTCTATCGGAGCAATAGGATATTATGGTTGTTAGATGTCGTTGACCGGTGACTGTTGCACATGATATCTTTTGCTAGCCTGGTTGGCAGCACACTAGTTGACTATGACCCAGTTCTTTCGGCGGCTTCTTCGAGAAGCTGCCTACCCCCAATGTTCTAGGGAAGCCGATTCTAAATATTTGTGAGGCTTTCAAATTAGCTTAGTCTTAACCACTTTGGAAGACTTGTAATTTTTTGAACAGGATTCCCCATGAAGCTAGGGTAGGGCATCTTTTCGGAGAAGCCGCCAAAAGAACTGGGCCTACATGATATTTAGTTGCTACTCCTCCGTTCAGAAATAACTGACTTCGGTTTATGTAGATTCGAATATATCTATACACAAAAATGCGTCTAGATACACTTGAATCTAGACAAACCCACGTCAGTTATTTCTGAATGGAGGGAGTATTTCTTTTACTTTTCACTTGTGGATTCTTGTTTCGACTTTGAGCGATCATGTTAGACTTTTAATAAAATTTAAAGATTATGTGCATCACTTTATGACAGGCCGGTGTTTTATTTCTCTTTTCGAAAAAATATGGTGTTGTTTGCTAGGACGCTCTTGTCCTAGAAACCTATGTAATTTTGGTTGTAAATTTTTCTTCTTATGCTTTGACTGTAGTGATTCTGTCATTTTTTCTAGAAAAATATTATTTTGTTTTGTTTAGCACGCTTCACTCGATAACAAATGAAGAAAAAGTAGAACATATTGCTTTTCCAGTTCACATGCTTCAAGCTCAACCTGAAAATTCCAATTCAAGTTAGGTCAGCCATGATGCGTTTACTTACTCGTATGACTTTGTAGGGCTCGATTTAAACCTGATAGTATGATGTGCTTACTAAATCGTTTTGTCCTTTTTTTTGTGGGTAAACTCGTTTTGTCTCTTTCGATTTCCTATGTTTAAGTTGTGACACTGTTTAGAAAACGCTTAGGAATGCGAATTATGTATACCTTCTACTCCCTCCGTCCTGGAAAAGTTGTCGTGATTTGTTCAAATTTGAATACATTCGAATTTAGATAAATTTGCGACGTGACGGAGAGTAGTACTTATATCTCGAACGGAGGATGTGCCTTCTTAGGTTTGGACTATACCTGGGCAATTGTCTGGCTGGGCCGGTCTTTGGGCCAGGCCAAAATAGCCTGACGTAAAACCCACGGCCTGAGCCCGGCCCGATCGTCGGGCCAAAAATCCCGTCCCAGGCCCGGTCTGAACATGAAAAAAAAAGACTAATTTTCTATCGGGTTGTCAGGCCAGGCCTTCCCTAAATTCTTATTTTTCTGGCCCGAGCCCGTCCTGAGTTCCTCACCGGGCCACAATTCCCAGTCACAGGCCCGGCCCGTGGGCCAATACGGACGCCCGTCAGGCTTTTTTGGGCTGGGCTGGGCCGGGCCGGGTTTTTTATGGCCAGGGCTGGTTTGGACTTTGTGCTTTGCCTTTATCGATGGGCTGGATGAGTTCGAGTAAGCAGGCAGAGCCGTGCGCGCGCGGTTCATGCGGCGCCGTGGCACGTTGCGGGGCAGGAACCATCGTTCAGGTCGACTCTGGCTGGCCGCACAAGTAGGTGGCGTGCCCAGGATTGGTTATGAAGCGTCACGCCTTGTGGGAGAGTTTGTTTCATTTTTTTTTGGATGCATCCTAATTGCAGGCGATGGTCTCATGACGTGCAGGAGTATTACACACGACGTGCCGCCGATCAGCCTCTCGAGTAGTAACTGGACGTCTCTTTGGACGAACGGCAGATGAAGAATCATTTCAGAGATTTGTGCCTAATTTCTGCATCTGGTCTCTGCTTCTCGTTGGATCCATTCTTTCAGGTCAATTACACTGCACTAGATCACCTCGTGAATATCTGAGAGAAGTAGAACTCGTGGAACGATTTGGCGACAGAAGTAGACATATATTTATTCTGACGGACATTCTCATCTTATCTTACAGTACAAAACTTCGGCCGACCTTCGCTGATCGATCTCTACCTCACGCTATACACGCAGTTTATTACTCGAGATTACATATATTCTACGACAAGGCGCGCACAAAAACCTGTCGCAGTTCGACAGAGCAGAGCGGCTGCTCCATCACTCGGCGTCGGCCGGCGCGAACCTGAGCAGCGCGCGGGACTGGAGCCAGGGCTTAACGACCACGACGGCGTCGAACACGCGGTCGTCGGCCGCCGCGACGCGGAGGTAGTACTTGATCCCGGACACCACCTGGCGCTGCGCCGCCACCACCCTGCGGAACTCCAGCGGGCCGACGCCGCCTGCGCGGTCGTCCTCTTCGCGCTGGCGGCGGTTGTGCTCTTCCACAGAGTACCGCCCCAGCTCCTGCACCTCCCTGTCCCCCTCCACGTCCCTCACCTCCGTCCGTGCCCCCACCTTCCTCCCTCTGTCGCCGCCCCACGGCTGCCGCGAACCGCTGGGCACGTCGCGCGCCGCGGTGGCCGCGAGGGCGGCGCTACACGCCACGAGCAGGACGAGCAGCACGCATGCGCTGGAGGCGCCGACCACTCGAGCCATCTGCGGTCGTGGTGAGCAGTTCACGCACTGAAAGCCTGAAAGAGACACTGGCCTGTCTGCTTGTTGCTTGCCGACGAGTGTGTGCGCGCTCTGTGCTGTGTGCGGGGTGTCGTGGACGGCAATATATAGAGGGAGATTGGGGCTGGCCGGAACGGAAAGGGTCTGCGGAGTTTGGAGTGATGCGGCGGGCAGATGGTGCGTGCATCGCATGGGCGCGCCGCCGCGCATTCCGAGGCAGGTAGCTGCTGCTAGCTGGGAAGCGCCGCGGCGGGACGAAGGGATAGGAACGAGGTGATCTCAGCAGAGTGGCGAGGAGCAGGAGGAGGACACGTAGGGCGTGGCGGGCGCGCGCGCGGTGCCGCGTAGACGCGCGGGTCGCACGCGGGCACGGCGTCTGTGGCGGTGCCTTGTAAGCTAGTACTAGTAACAGGAAGGGGATAGGAGCCGTGCCCAGATTGTCGCCTGAGCAGCGGATGTGGTTGTGGACAGTGGTAATGGTTGTGCCATCGGCATACTATAATGTTCCTCGGTTATATTTTTTTTTCGATTTTAGAGTATTTAGGAACAAATTAATGTTCATCCATCTGAAAACTCTGAATGCAATTTTCGGAAGTGTATAGGCCAAGTTGCAAAATTGAGCATGCTGAAGTGATTCCACACAAAATGTTGGCACGATTTGCTATTTTCCACATGCTCAGCGTATGTGCATAAATTGCCAACTGCTCTACACATGTATACCTTGAAGAGACGGACGTGATGTACATGCATACCCTTAGACCATTCATTGCACATCTACAAGTACCCATGAACGATGAATGTACCTTTTTGCCGCCTTTTTATACCGTCCCATGATTCTTTGCAATGTACTATTCATATTCACCGAATCATATACAATAGTGAGTGGTAACTACATGCCAATCGACGAGGAAAGAAAATGGTCTACCATAGTAGGACATGCCTTCAAGAAATGATAAGCCAGAATAGTGGGAAAAGAACATGTGATGATCACACGGGATTTATGTTTTTCTCTTCCTTAAGATTAGGAGGCATTGTGGGAAATTTGTGGGGAACCGTGAGGAATAAGATTATCTCTGCGGATGAAGAGGGGGAGGGGGAGCATGGTGCGGCCGATGTCCTGCGTGGAGGTGTGAGTTGCCAGCAACAACATAGTTTTTCACGATGCTTGTGGTGTAGAAAAGGATAGGAGCCATGCCCTGACTGTTGCTGAGTAACTTGTGCGGTATGGTAATGTGGTTTAGGTAGTTGTGTGCCAAGCGACTTATATAGTGCATATGTGTAGTGTGTTGGGCAGAACAATTATAGCTACACACTCAACACCTAGATAAAAAAACTCAATGCGAAGTCCAAAATAGTTTCTTCGCTGATCCTTCTTATGGCATGTAGAATTTTTGTGTCAATCTAGACAACAAAAAACATACTCCTCACACTCACCTAGCGATCGGGTATATGCATTGTTTAGTGAACTTGCCTCACACACACTCTTAGTGATGGAATAATGTGTCAAAGCATATGTGAAGTGTTAGTAAAATGAGGTACACAATTGAAGTGGCGGAAATACTTTGATACAATCTACAATATTTTTTCATCATTGCCACCTTTATTGCAAAGAGCCATATCAAGAAGGCCTACCTAAACAAGCATCACTTCGTGCATGACCTTCTATCTATTTCTATTCCCTCTCTCAACCTTATTCCGGCCATTGATTTTTCCTTCACTATCATATTTCAATGAGAAATTCAGAAGTTCAATAAGTATTTTAGTTCTAAATAATACCAGCTTAACCCTAAATCAATTTAAATCAAACCACTCCTCATTTCCATCATGGTGAAACTCGTCAATAGGCTACCCAAGTACGCTTTCACATTGGCTTGTTTCTATTGTTTCACGATTATGTCTTGTCAATAGATGCAAATGAAGATTATTTTACTCCATTTACAAGATGAACATATCATGATTATGAAATTATTTCACATACCTCAAAGACATTTTCTTTGTTGGTGGTAGGCAGACCACATGATGACATCCATATGGTGGTGAACATATAAAACACATAATTCAAAGTAATCGGGTTGCTAGTGCCACTAAAAAAATTGAAACACTTGAATCAATTGATTCCCTAGTGTTCATTTATGTGATACTCAATGCAACCGGAAAGTAAAAACTAGTGGATTACTTATTAGTATAAAATATAGGAGTTTAGAATAGTTGATGTTGCTTTCATGTGAATTTGTTCAAGGGCATAGATTTTGTCAGTGCGCTTGGAAACAATTTTATTCTTTTCCTATTCCATACAATGTTCGATTATATGGATGGTGTCATGACCATACAAATGTTCTTTTGTTGTACTTTTTATATTTAAAAAAACTAATGTTCGTTCTTGTAGAAAATGTGAATGTAATTTGGAAATTGTACATACATGTATTATGTGTGGTGAAGTGAATCCATAACTATTGATAATGGTCGTATATACTCCCTCCGTTTTAAAATATAAGACGGTTTAGATTTGTGAATGAAATGTATCTAGACCTCTTTTAGTGTCTAGGTTCATCTAAATTTGGAGTGAACCTAGACACTAAAAACGGTCTAGATACACTCCTTTCACAAAGCTAAAACATCTTATATTTTAAAACGGAGGGAGTACTACCTTGCACATGCTCGAGCATGTGCACACATGACGAAGTACTCTGTATATGTCAAAGAGACTACCGAAAGAGAATACAAACTTGTAGGCCATGTATTGTACATCTACAAGTAACTCAGTGATGAATGCATACCTAACCCCCCTCCTTTTTTATACCACCCCACGTTTGAGTCCTCTATGTACTACTCATCTTCATCGAAACATATACAATATGAGGAAATAACAACCATGTCAAGCTATGAGGAGGAGAAAATGGACTGATTCGAGAGACAATGGGTGTAAATATACCCGTGAGTCAAAAGGGATTTCCAGACGAAAGGCTAATTCGAGAGAGTAGGCCGGTGCTCGCGCCAACGGTGGTCTTATTGAATGGAGTATATGTTGTGAGCTGTATCCCGATGGGACCTCAGAATCGACCTGCTTAGGCCCGTATAACTTGACCCTATATTTTTTAGTTGCTGATCCCAGCCTTGAAACCTGAAGTCAAATCCTCCGTGCGCCGCACCTTTTTCTCTTTTCCGTGGAGGAAAGCGCCGCAGTTTGTTTTCGGAAACGAACAGCCAAGATAGAAAAAAAACATAGCAGCATCTGACATGGCGCGGGCCTTCTGTATGAACGAGCTGGCCTGCAAGTCCCGTGTGTTTGTGTAGTAGGGCGATCGTGGCAAAGCTGGGCTTTTCCCTCACCTGTCATCCCATCACCCATGGTCGCTGCTTGGAGCAATCGGGCCATCCGGAAATGTTTTGTGCACCAGAGCAAGGAGGCAAGGTAGAATAGACAGAAATCTAAAAAAAAAAAAAGGTAGAATAGACAGACGGGCTGGATGCAGAGGTGGGACAAGTGGGATAGGTGGGATGTCACTTTTAGACCCCTAGTCTAACTCTAAACTAAGTGGGACAAGTGGGATAAGTGGAATTTGACAAATCTGACTTATCTCATGTGTCCCACTTAATTTAGAGTTGGCCTAGTGGTTTGAAAATGGCATCCCACTTGTCCTACTCCTGCATCCCGAGACGGCCCAAGTGGTGTGACATGCAGGTTAAGATGACAGGCCGGAACGTGTCAAGCCCAACCAGTAGGCCGAGATCCCCTCGCGGCTTGCGCGAGAACGCAGCTCCTCCTCTCACATTCGTGCCACCGCCAGGCGTAGCCGTTTGTTCCCCGATCTACACACGCAGAACGTTACCGCTGAGGTTACCGAACGAATGAATGAGTAGCCACTGCACGGCAAGTACGGAAAATACAACATAAGGCGTGTCAGCTAATTGACCTGCCTGCCAATGTTATCCGAAGATCGCCGTGGAATGTCGACGGAGACTGAGAACGCAACAAATATCTCCCGGACCCTGCTTTGTTAGGCACGAAAATGTGCGACGATGCTTATCCCAGCTCAAGTCAATACTAAACCCAGATTGCACCCGCGCTGAACATTATGTATCAAGATAATGTTCCCTTTCCACGTGTATAGTAATCCCATCGATCGATCCATTAGGCACATCCTGAACGAATCGGGAAAAAAGGAGCAAGCAGACAGACACAGGTGATCTTGGGGGACAAGATCATCTTCCTGATCTTGCTGATCGTTATGTCGTATCGATCGTCCTCCCACTTCAACACCCAATCCCTGCGTACTTTAGGTTGAACCGTCGTGCGCTTAGCTTAACCAGACCTAATTAAAGGAGCTACGAATGAAACCACAAGGGCCCGTTTCCGCGCCTAGAAACATTGCTGATGACCTAACTAATTAAAGCGGCCAGGGTTGACACGTACTACTACTAAGTGATCATTTTTTTTAGCTTCGTGATCATGATCTGACGGGTTTGACTGTCTGCCGATTACTACCACGTACTACTCCGCAGAGAAAAAATCGTCATGACCATCGATCAGTGTGAGTTGACAAATGCATGCGTGGACAGCTTCCTGCCTGTGGATAAGGCCACAGCATTAACGTGCTGTCAGGGGGGAGCATCGATCACGTTGTCGAATGCTACGGAAGGAAAGGGCTCTTCGCGAGCGCGCGGGCCGCCCAGACCAGGAGGAGACTACCAGAGCTTGGCTTTGGCTGGACGTTCCTATCGATGCAGATCTTCTGTGCGAAAATGGAGTCACGTGGAAGAGTATGCGCCTAGCCATCGAACAAGGTCAAGGTTTTAATAATGGTTCACTGGATAAATAATAGTTTAACAGCAAGGTTAGGACTTGATTAGTTGCCGGTACTACTAGTACTAGTTCAAATGTGGAAAGGGAGGAGCCAAGGAACGACGCTCGATTTGGACAATTCTGGTCTTCGCGAAATCTAGCCGTGCAAAGTTCCTAGAGAAAAATCACGCCGCACCTCCCCTCTCCCACGCTGCGCAGTTCGTGGGGCAACTTTTCCAAGGCAATGGATCAAGCGAGACTTCATTAATCACACATTCTTAGTGAAGCAAGAATTACAAGAGAAACAGTAGAGTTCCACTACATAATCTTTGCTCGACTCCCAGTGATATGAAGGGTCGAGGACGGCGATGTGCCTTCGGCTCGTGCTAATATACGTAGACGTAGCTATGTGGTTCATTGATATACTTGTAATTTTTATTAATTTTAGACTCTTTTATACTGTTATTGATGATTAATAATAGAGCGGTAGAATTTGGAGAATTTTTATTATTATTAAGTGATAGTGATACTGGGCAAGTTTAACGAGCCAGGACGCGGTGCAACTTTCTCAATAGCAGTCGAAATGTACTCCTTTGCAGGAAAGTCGCGAAGGTACGCACGACATGTGTAACACATGGCAATGGTTGTGCAAGTCAATACAAAGAAAATGGAGTAACACCAGCTAGCGGTTGTAAATATGATTTACAATTATTTGGCACAAACCCTATGTTTCCTTGTACTTAGTACGTACTGTAGCAATATTCGTTTCTTCCAGAACATCCGTCGACGGTGAGACGACGAGTGCGACGGTTGCCGTCCCATCGATCACCGCTATTTTCCCTTACCACACATATCACCTTCAATTTTCTTCAGGTGATAATCAACACTATCACCATCGGTCTATGCATGCAGCAACGTGGCTACTCGTCTGTATTCATCCACCCCAAATCTCCGTCCAGATGCACGACGCGTCGATCGCTTAGCGGGCCGAATCGAGGCAGAAAATGTTTGCTAAATAATGCACTTGTGGTAGTGATCGCTGACTGGCTCCTAGAAACTACGTTCAGCCGAGGAATGGTGCATGCGTGGGTTGCCCGATCAGGCTCGCCGTATCTAGACGCCTTCCAGCAGGCGGATCCACGGAGGGGCGAGGGGTGGCCAGGTCCCCCTATGACTCTGCCTCCCTTATAGCGGGGCTAGCACTAGTTTTCATAGTATGTTGCTAATCGTAATACTTTGTCTAGACCAATGTGTGTAATATGCTAAAGGATTATAGGCCAAGTCTAAAAAATTAGCCATCGACGGATTATACGTACCTATTAATTGAAGCACCGACAAGACCAAAGATCGATCAACTGATCCATATGACGCATCTGAATTTGTGCTCTACTTGGTTTCCCTCGATGATCTAGTCAGTTTATTTCTCTCTTCTCCGCATCCGCCGTGGAGGCGCCTACCAGGGTCAAGGTGTCGTTGATTGGGCATCGTCACCAGGATCGGGATTTTTTATTCAGGCGTCGGCGTGTCTGTGATTACTGATTAGCGAAGACACAAAGCATAGCTCCTCGTACGTCTAGGAACTATCAAATACGATATGCCGCCACCACACATCATGTCCAATTCGTGAATTAATCGCCCTAGGGTATGATCCCAAATCTATTGCATGATGGCTACTAGAATTGCTAGGTCTGGGCATAGACCGACACTCAAACTAGTAGAATGTAGCTTGCTTTTTTTATCGCAAAACATATAATGTTACAGTTTAATATCTATAGTAAATACTAGAACACTTGATATATTTCATGTTTATCTCTTTTATGCTGAATTTCTTCATGCTCATATACTATATCCGCCCCTTGATTTATTTAGTATTCTTATACAACCATATATAGTTATTCATATTTTTAAAGAAAATTTCCATAAATTTTACCATTCGGGAGATCATAAACTTGTTTGATGAGTATGTTGTCGTAAAGCAAATAAAATGAAACTTTTAGTTATAGAACATGCGTTTAGATAATAAAACTACATATGTTGAGGATTCAATTTAGTTTTGTTGTATACATGTTTTATCATTACTATCATCTCGGTCTCCCTATGATCAAATCATGGATCCTCCCCAGTTCCAGCTGGAAAGTTTATGTTGACAGCCTTCCCGAAATAGGCAAAAGGCTAAGAGCAACTCTAACAGAACCCATAAAAACATATAAATCGTAAAACACATGTCTGTTACTATTCCCTCGACGATACCCAGTTCGAGTAGATACCCTACTTTTCGAGAAACCGTAAAAAATTGCGGTGCCCGCGAAGCACTATTTCCATAGTTTTCGCAAGCGAACTGAGCCTGAGCCCTAGCCGTATTTCGTCGGACTGCTAGCGTGTGGGACATTTCATCTCCCGCCTTCTTCCTTCCTCGCCACCGCCGATCTACTCGCTCCGCCATCATCCCACGCTGTCGCAACATCCTAGCGCCGCCATGGACTCCGTCGAGCAATCGCTACTGGATGTGGAGGTAGGGGAGTCCCAAACGAGTAGCCCCCTCGCTCCCCCACCGACGAAGAAGACGACAGCGAAGTCAGCCTCCGCTGCCCTACCTCGCCCGGCTCAGGCCGCGGCCTCGGGTTCTCGGCTGAATCCAACAATGGTCGGGAAGAAGCACAACCACATGGGAGGCAATGGTCGCGTCGTTCATGGCGGCACATCTGTGGTCGCTCCGCTGCCTCTAGTTGCGCCCCGTCCTACCAATCGCAAGAATGTGACAACCGCCAGGGCTAGCAAGCCCCTCCCCTCCCCGGTCGCATCGGCTAGGTATGAATTCCCCTTTCTTATGCGGTGGTTTGTGAATTTTCTCTCTCTCTCTCTAGTTGCTGATGCGTTGTTCATACTTGTAGCGTTGATACGCAAGAGGTTCCTGTTTCATACGTTGAGATGATCAAATCAAACTTGGTGGACATTGACACCGCCCCACTAGATGGGTACGAGTATGATATTGACAACTCACATATTGACGGCGATGGAAATGGAGAGGACCCGGAGGTTGAGGAAGGGGAGGAGGAAGAGGAAGGCGCTCAGGATGGCGAGGAGAGCTTGGATGGCTCGCAGCCACCTAACGCCAACCTGGCAGATCTTTGAACTACAACGAGGCCGAAGACATTGCATTGTGTAGGTCATGGGACTCGGTGTCACTCGATACGGTGATAGGGAACGATCAAATCGGCAAGAGATATTGGCAACGGATTGAGGACAAGTTTTGCCACTTCCTCGCCATTTGAACAACCCAACCATCCACATGCATGGCAAGGTCACTATAAGGTCGTTGGGATGTGATCAAAGCTACTTCTAGCTGTTGGAGCGCATGCTTGGAACAAGTGAGAAATGCAGCTTGATGATCGACTCAACACATCGAGCTCGTTGGGGAACCCCAAGAGGAAGATATGATGAACAAAGCAGCAAGTTTTCCCTCAGTTATGAAACCAAGGTTATCGAACCAGTAGGAGCAAGGAAACACCTTCAAGGTATTGTTTCCAACTTAGAATCCTGCACAACACAACCACAGAACTTTGCCCCCAACTTACAGTGAGGTTGTCAATCTCACCGGTTTTGCTAAAAATAAAGGACTAAACGTATTGTGTAGAAGATAGTAATTGCTTGCAAAAAGTAAACAGAAAACAGTAAATAGCTTGTAGATTGATGGTAAAAGAATGGACAAGGGTCCATAGTTCACTAGAGGTGATTCTCCTTAAGATAGATGACATGTTGGGTGAACAAATTACAGCGAAGAAATTGACAGACACCGATAAAGTATACATGCATATACTAATTATCTTGACTCCTATGAGATTTGATTGGGCATTATAACATTATACATAGACCGTAATCCAACTCATCTATGACTAATAATCCACCTTCAGGTTATCATCCGAACCCCCTCTAGTATTAAGTTGTAAGCAACAGATAATTGCATTAAGTAAAGTGTGTAAAGTAAACAATATGATTGTTCTATGAATAAAGGATTGATGTTTTATCCCTAGTAGCAACAGCACATCTAGTACCTTAGAGATTTCTGTCACTTCCCCAGATTCCTAGAAGCATGAACCCACTATCGAGCATAAATACTCCCTCTTGGAGTTGCTAGCATCTACTCGGCCAACATAGCTACTAATAACGGAAAGCATGCAAGATCACAAATAACATAGACATGATAGAATCAATAATCAATCTGAAATAGCATCTCAATATCAATCGGATCCCCGCAAACACAACATGTAGATTACAAATAGATGATCTTGATCATGAACGGAGCTCACAAGATCTAGACATGGTAGCACAAAGAAGAAAAATCAACCATCTAGCTACTACATGGACCCGTAGTCCAGAGATGAACTACTCACGCATCACACCGGAGGCTTGGATGGTGATGAAGAAGGCCTCCAGGGTGAATTCCCCTCTCCGACAGGGTACCGGAAAGAGCTTCAGATCCCTCCCGATCTAGGGATGGAGATGGCGGTGGCTACAGACTCTTTCGTGGAATTATGATCGGGTACTTAGGGTTTTCGTCCCGGAGGCAATATATAGGCAAAAGGGCAAGGTCGGTGGAGTACCAGGGGGCCCACACCCCCTGGTGGCGCGGCTAGGGCTTGCCGCGCCACCACCAGGTGTGGACGCCTGTCCCTCTCTCTCCCTCCGACTCAATTCCTTCCGTGAAATATTGACTTGGACTTTTGTCCGGTTCAATTTCGAGTATATTTCCTTACTAGCTTTTCTGAAACCAAAAACAGCAAAAAAAGGCACCGGCCAACATGGCATCTTGTTAATAGGTTAGTTCCAGAAAATGTATAAAAATACTCCAGAGTGTGGACAAAACATAAGAAAACAGATATAAAACAAGCATGGAACATCAAAAATTATAGATACGTTTGCAACGTATCACAACTCCAAGTGGATTTTCCATTGATGAATATGTGAGTGCCTTGTGTACATCTTTTTCCCATTTGCATGTGCATTTGTTTGTAGTTTAGCATTGCTCAACAAAATGTGCCTTCGTGATGTTTGTAGGATCGCATTGCTCAAGAAAGGTACAAGGACATGGCCGCTTCCAAGAGAAAGAGCTTCGTTGTTCACCATTGCTATGCAATTATAGAGCATAGCAACAAACGGAGACTCAGGGATCAAGAAGCACCCCCAAGAAAGGAGGTTTCACTCAAATGAACGATGATGAAAGTGACAAGGAAGGAGGGAGGAACAAGGTCAAGCCCGACGGCTAGAAGATGTCCAAGGACTATGAGAAGAGGAGGGCCGAGGATGCAAGCTTGCGTAGCAAGATTGATGACATGTTGAAATCAAAGGAGATCTTGATGAGGGAGAACATGCAAGCAAAGACGGCCATGACCGAGAAGAAGCTCGAAGAAAAGAAGGCTAGGTGGCAACTACCTTCCGGGACTTTGAGGAGAGGGGAGTCAAACTAGAGGATATGAAGGCAATGAAGGATCTCATGGCCGAGGAAAACACGACCATGATGATGGATCCAACCAAAATGAACTCATAACAATTGGAGTGGTGGAATCTAGCAAGGATTGATATTTTGGAGAGAAGGAAGCAATCTCTTCTATGCGGTGGTGGTGCTCCGGTTGGTGGTGGTGAGTCTTCCATGAGTGGTGGTGGTGCCTTCGATGGCGATGGTCTTGCTTGATCTCCCTCGGTAAACTGGGTTTGATGCGGTTGCGGTGCAACTTTTTGGGTCGCTCGATGCGATGCCTTGGGTCTCGTTGATTGGAACAATGTGATGTAAAACTACTTACTATTGCATCTATTTGTCTTTGTACTACCTATCGAGGTTGACATTGCCAAAAGTTGATCAATTTACTGTACCGGGCTTGCCCCAAACTTGTGTCTGAGGTCTCGTTTACGGATCTGTTCGGCCTAAACGTGCGCGGGACGGTAAACGCCTTTTTCTACGTATGTATACTCGCTTTTAGGGTTCCAGATTTACTGAAATTAACGGTTAGGGTTGCTCTTACTACCCAGCCTCCCCTACGTGTGCTCGTTTGGTCACACCGTCGTCACACACAAACGCAAGCTACCGCGAGCGGCCCTTTCCACGTTAATTATGTGTTTCCTTCTTAAAAATAACAACGGCCTACTCTGAGTTTTTGATTGTACAAATGCGCTTCAAACAAACCATCCGATTACACTGTGATGGTATATAGGAGTAGTATACTAGTGGAGTACTAGTACTTGGAAATAAACGGTGGACCGGTGGAATGCGCGAACGACCGGGTTCGCCGCCGGCGCTGGGAGCTCCTACGCGGAACGGGCGGGACTGGCCTTTCGCGGTTGGGGCCGCGGTTGGATGGGGTCCATCCATCGGGTCCGGGGGACAAACCGCGGACGGGAAACCGGTGGCGGAGTACGTGCAACGGTGCAAGTACGTGTGGAACGGCGCGACCGAAACGGTGGGTATGTACCGTACGATTATACAGTATCTTTCTTTCTTTTTTGACTTGGTGTACGATTATATCTGGAATTCTGGATGGGGCCGACAGTCATCGCCATTCTTTGCTACTGTTCGGCGAGGCCAACCAGCCACCCGCCTTAATCATTCGTCACCCCTATGGGCCACCACGATCGACGCCCTCGTCGCTCTCCGGCTCCGCGCTACGTGTTTGGCTAGCTCTCTCTCGCGCGTCTCTGCACCGCTACAGCACGGTAGATCGATAGAGGTTGGTCAAGAATGTCCTGGGACTCGGTGGGCGTTTCTACGATCCGTGTGCTAGCTGTGGCACTTGCTGGTGATCTCGCAAATACATACATCCGTGTCACGGCCTCACAGGGCATTGTTACCAGACACTAGAACATTCTACAATCCACCAGCATACATCACATAAATCACATACACTCTAGAATAACTAATCTGTTTGATACACGCACATGATGGTTAATTCTAAAAATATTTAGCGTTGAGGTTACGAAGAGTAATTGGTGTTCAACTATTGGATATCATATATCTATATATGAGAACAACACAATAATTTGTGTTCTTTCTCCGTTGTGCAAACGATGTAAGGAATAATTTAGCCTGTTTATCGAATCACTGCAAATTTAAATAACTAATTCCAGTCTGATTTTTACATTAAATTACTTACCACAAGTAGATACATAAAAATGATGGCTAAATTAGAATATGCTCATTTTGATATTCTAAAATGGATGTGCGATGTCACTAATAAAAGTGTAATATCTTATTAGAAAATTACCTTTAGTCAAGACAAATATTACTCAATCTAGCAAAGGCAAAGATCAGCAAAGCAAAGGCAAAGATCAAGTCGGATATGTGTAATATTTTTGCATATATAGAAAATTCGGGCAATAGTCATTTCAATTTAGAGATACTGAATTAAATAATAAAAAAGACCTTTTCTAGCTAACTCTATCAAGTGGAAAAATGTATTAAGTCAGATTTAGGATGTTGTATCATTGTTTCAAAATAGTTGATTCATACCATGCTCATCGGTATAATAAACATTAGTCGCATGCTAATTCTCCTATCATTTAACACCATGACTTATTTGTAAGACAGTATACTGTAATGTAGTTGGCATGGTAATAATAGATGAGAAAAGCAAATTGCTGATGTTTTTTGTAAAAACACATTTGTAATTATGAGATAGGTCACGAGGGAGTTTTCTTGTATATAGAATAGTTGTATGAACTTTGCATTTGCATTAATTAAGAACGAAATAGGTATAGTCTTTTGCTGATTTAACAAGTCTTAATCAGATGTACATAACCGAGCTAACAATATTCATATACTTCACAAAGAAGACTCAACTCATCTCTAATCATGCAAAATTAACTAAGTTTGATGGACATAATTATTCTCAATAAAAAATTACTAAAATTTAACTAAGTTTGATGGACATAATTATTCTCAATAAAAAATCTACTAATTTCTTTTCATATGTGCCACGAATTTTCATTTCCTCGAGATATTTTTTCTAGTCCTCTGTTCCAAGGTATCCTTGACTGAAGAAGCCAAAATGAGCGCTCTTGGTAATGGTGGGGGAAGAACAACTAGCATAATCTCTGAATGTCCTCGGAGAAAGTGCAATCCAGAAGAATGTAAACGAACCGATTCAAGCTCCTAGTCACATAAACATCATTTTTTTATCATTACTCCATTCTCCAGCAACTTAGACGATCCACAATCCAGTTCTTGTTTTATAAAAGAAGCTAGAAATAAAATTTTACTTTTCCTTTAGCTCGGATTTTCCAAACATTAGCTACAAGTGGTGCCGACAATTAGACCTAGGAATGTCAATCGTACTCATATTTTGAATTGTACAATCCATCTTTCAGTTAAATTCCATCGGATTGTATCGCCAGAATCAGGTCAGCTTTGTGCCCTATATCATCACCCACAAAACCACGAATTGACCAATATGTTGTTCAAAGTGAATTCTTTCAATCACGGGCAACAAATTCCCCTTCCTTCTTCCTCCATACCAGTGAGATGTTTTGCCAGACTAGTTTGAAATAAGAGGGGTAGTTTCACACATAGATCTTCGTTGCAACCACTCGTCCAATTTTCTTGCTTGATTTGTCTGAACGATGGACATGGATGTAGAAGAAGCTAACAAACTTTTGTTAACTGAGACACATGGCTTAGAGTTTCTGTCCAAGGCCTGTTGTTGGAGTCCCATTCGAGCCACATCCATCGTAAACAAAGAGCCCTAACTAAAATTGTGCAAATCTTTTATCCCCCCCCCCCCTAATTGTTCGGTGCACAAAAATGCGCTTCCAGTTAACCATGTGTTTCCCCTCATTGTTTCTTCTTCCAGAGCCCATAGAAAATTTCTATAAAGCTTATCTAATATATTCAAGGAACATCTATGTGCCAAATAGGTTACTTTTGCGTAGAAGACAATATTCACCAACCTTTCCCATATTTTTTATAAATCTTGTCATTCAATGGCTTGATCCTACTAGCGGTCTTGTCAAGCAAATCATGAACCTTAGCTTTGCTTCGGATTTCAAAATTAGAAAAGAAGCCCCACATATTTGCAAGGAAATGTGCCACACTAGCCACCAAATACGTGAAGGACACCATTGAGTTCCTCATCATCTCGTCTTATTTTGCAAGCCAGACATTTAGCAATGGGGCTGAAGTCGAGCACATGGACATGCGACACCTTGAGGTGCTTGTGATGGTGAAACATAAAGCACATGGGACCTTTACGGTGGAGCTTCCTAGCACCAATTGTAAAACATGAGGAGGTACGAACGAGACATTTTGCGTGTAGATGCGTCGACATGTCCCCGGTCAGCTGATCGGGGCTCGACAGTGGTAGGGTGTGTGAAGGAACAAGGATAGGAAGATGACATGCAGATGGGGGAAGGTGTATCGGTTGAGGTCGAGGCCAGGAAGAAAGAGAAGTGTGTAGGGCCGATATTGTACAGAAGGTCTTGAGAAGTTGGCGCATCAAATCTTCCGTACGGAGAAAAAGGTTGAGGTGGGTTGGGTGTGTTCAGTTTGATCTGAAAACAACAACCCCACCGGAGTTTTAGTAAGCAGAATTTTGGTTAAGATTTTGATAGCCCTTGTTTGTTTTAGCCAATGTTGGCAAGAGAATTCGATTAGAGTTTGCTAGGTAGCATAGAAATGGCAAAATGTTGGCATCTATCCAAAGAATAGCCAAATTTTGGTTGTGCATGACCACGTAAATGGCACGGTTGCTTTTGATGTCATCAACTGCCTCCAACATATGCGCAGACATTCGGAGCCGTCCGGATATGGGTGCCTCGCAAAATCACGAGTGTTCCACACTTCCACCCTATACCGTCAACCATTATTCTTTCCGTGTCCCATGTTTTGCAGAAAATCGCAACAATTCAGAGGAGAAGAGAATGAGGATTGCTCTTTTTTTTTTTTTTGCGGGGTAAATGAGGATTGCTCTTGTTCGTTTGCTAGCTAGCGAGCGAGCGCCTTCGCATGATTCCGGACGAGAAGAAAGAGCTTTTGGACCGAGCGAGCGAGGGAGCGGGGGCTCGGTCCTGAACGTGTCCTCCAAGCTTGACCCGAGCCGTCATTTCAAAAGAGAAAAGGAGGCACCAGACGAGTCCGCCATGTTCTCCCTAGTCACGATTAGTTAAGTTAAACACGTCGTGTCGGCGCGCCCCGGATCTATAATGCGTGAACTTGCTTTCTCCGACACCCTCGCGACGAGATAGAGTAGTATCAATTCGAATACGTGCACATGTCCACTGTGTCTGTCTGTGTGTATGTTTGGCAAAAACAATTTTCCGGATGTCCAGCTACGGAAGGCGGGGAGACCTGACGGGCAGGCAGAGAGGCAAAGGGCAACTGGTCCCTTTCGGTCTCGTGTCCCACGGCAAGTAAAAACGCAGCGACGCATGCACGCACGCGCGCACACACGCGGGCACGTCCCCACGCCACCGCCAAGGGCCAAAGCCGTCGCGCGTCGCGCCTCGGGCCTGGCACGCAGCCGCATGTGCTGACCTGGCCCAATCATCAGGCGCCCCCTCGCGCCGTAGCGTAGGGCCGCCCGGACCCGGTGACAGAGCCAGCGGACAGGATAAACCCTCCCGCGAGATGCCGCGGCATATCCGGTCCCATTCTTCCACTCCCCGCGGACGCCCGCCATGGCCCCGGCCCCGGCCGCGGGTCGGTCCGGGTATATCCTGCCTGCCGGCTACGTGATGCCGCCTATTCTTTTCAGGACTCTCGAGAAAGAAAGTTTCCGCGAGAAGACGCTCTGCCTAATCGGCCGCCGAATATGCTTCTCCGTGAACCGTTCACAGTCAAGGAGGGTCGCCAAACATTTAAACGCTATGGTATATGTAATTTACAAAAGCATTTAAACGCCATTATAATGCACTGACAGCCCGACACAAAGTTACTACTACCACCAGCAGCATTTGTTCAATGGTTATAGTCGTACCATCTTCTTCTTCTTTTCGAGTAGTATGTAACATGTTTTCCACGCTGATGTCGGTGGAAATCTAGATGACGTGTCCACTGGGTCGATCAGATACACGTGTTTGCATTTCAAAAGCTGTGAAGTTTCAAGTACTGTAACAGCTGCATACATGTGGATTCATGGTCAGAAGACGTTTCAAGAACTACTACTTACTACTAGAAGATAGAAGAAGATAAGTGAGCGTTTCTCGGTTTACATTTGTCAGTCACAAGTCAATCAACTCACAAACGTGGCTTGGCACGATTAAATTAGCTTCGGATGTGACTATTTTAGGCACCCAACCTGCCCCCATAAACCCGTACCGCTGCAAGCATATTCCAGGGCTAAATGCTCCAGCTGGGAAAACAATGGTAGTAATCCGGCGTCACCTACTAATCACGCCAAGGTTAATCCGCGGAATAAACCCTTGCCCAACCACCCTATAAAAGCGCGGTCCAGAGGTGTCAACCTCTTCCGGGCACCGCATCGCATCGCAGCAGAACCTTGAACCTTCCCACGCAACACAGAGCCATGGCCGTGTACATCCGCCTCGACGACGACGTGCGCGCGCGCCTCCGCGGGGACGGGGGATGCACCAGCAGCGGAAGCGACCACGAGGCCTCCGCCTGCCTCTCCGACCTCGTGCAGGCGTTCCTCGAGACGGACGCTGCCGGCGGAGGCGGAGGCGGGGAGGAGGGGGGCGGGCCGTCAACGAAGGGACGGGACGGGTGCGACTCGGACGACGACGACGCTCCCGGCCGCGCCGCGGAGACGGCCGCGTCCGTGCGGGCGCTGCTCGACCCGCCGGCCAACGAGGACCCGTTCCGGATCATGCTGGCATCCGCCGTGGCGGCCGCGCTGCACGCGGAGGCGCCGCTGCGGGCGCACGGCGCGGCGTTCCGGCGCGCGGTGATGCGGCGCCTGCGTGCCGCCGGGTACGACGCCGGCGTGTGCAGGTCGCGCTGGGAGTCCTCCGGCGGCCTGACGGCCGGGACCTACGAGTACGTCGACGTGGTCGTGCCGGCAGCAGCGGCATCAAAGAGCGCAAGGAGCAGCGCCAGGTACATTGTGGACGCGGACTTCCGGGCCGGGCTGGAGGTAGCTCGCGCGACGGCGGAGTACGCGGTCGTGGTGGCGGCCGTGCCCGCGACGGCGGTGGTCGCGCGGGAGGAGGCAGTCGGGCGCGCGGTGCGCCTAGCCGCCGACACCGCGCGCCGGTCCCTCCGCGCGCACGGCCTGCACGTGCCGCCGTGGCGCAAGAGCCGGTACATGCTCGCCAAGTGGCTCGGCCCCTACAAGCGGTCGCCGTCGTCCGCCGCCTCGCCGGCGTCCGGGGCAATGCCGACGCACGGGACGGACGTCAAGTGCCGCGCCGTCGGGTTCTTCCCGTCGCCCTCGGCCGCACCCGCGGCCAGGATCAAGTAGCGCGCCTCGGCGCCGTTCGCCGCGCGCGTCCCGGGAGGATCATTGATTAATGTTAGACAAGACGGCTCGAGCTGCTCTCTGAATTCGTTTTAATTTGTACAGAAATTTTTGGTCGAGGTTGTTATGAAAGAGCATATCGTTCCTGCAAGCACATGATGAGAAACCATCAACTCTAGCACACCCGCTAAACTATTGATCTTGAGTTGAAAATAAAATAAAGGCAAGCACAAAAGGTTAACCATAAAAAAGAACAAAAGGGGGAGAGATCAAAGGAAATCCGGAAATGGTGGACGCGGCGGGCAGGTGTTAGCCGGACGATGAGCATGGGTCGAATGATGGCACTACTTTAATCTGCAGTCTGCCTTCAGAAAAAAAAACCTTTAATCCGCGGTGGCTGTCTGCTACGAGATCGTAATATCTAATGCGATCAAGCAAGCGAGCGAGTTATATAAAAATGTTATCTTAACCGAATCAAGCGTGGTGGAATTCCCACCCGTACGATATCTTGTCTCATGGCAATGCAGCGGCAAGGATCTTGGTAAGCACATGGTCGCCGTGTCCCAGCGTTCACGAGATATTCCCCTCTCACTCTCAGTACATTTCAGGCTTAAATATAACTAGGTATTACTGTACAAAGTACTAGTACCAAGTAATTAACTGGATGCACCCTACCCATAGGCCGTAAAGCCACAGAGCATCAAGGAAGCAAACAGTGATGAGCTAGCTAAATAGCAAAGTTTGAAATAGCCGGCTATAGCCGCCTATAGCCTTTCGAAGACCCCCCGCTATGGCTATAAAGATCATAGGCTAAATAGAAAATAGCCGCTAATAGTCGGCTATAGCCCGATTTAGCCGTAAATTAGCTCCAATTTAGCCGCTAAAGGTTATGCTTCATGGATTGCTCTTTTTTTTTTAGTCTGTTCAATTGATTCAAAAAAATGTCGTGAGTTGAATGGTTAAATACTTATTTGCGTTAATAATTGAACGAGTTGTAGCTCGAATCATGTTTTTCTGTCATAGTTTTTCACTTTTTGACAAGGTATGACTAAAATTTTCTCCTTTAAAAAAAAAGGCTAAAATAGAATAGCACACTATAGTCCTACTATAACCTTGTATAACTTCTGAAAATGTTGCCGCTAAATGAAATAGCCGGCTATTTTAAACTTTGCTAAATAGTGCTGCGGCAGTTGTTGATAAGCGATGGCGCAAGGCGTGACTGGCGAGCAGGATAAGGAAAAGGCGATGGAGACGGAGGAAATAATTGTCAGAGTGGTCCATGGTTAGATGGATAACGAGGCTAGCGACGAGACCTGTCCACTCGAGGAGTGGGGCCGTCGTACGTCTACCCCTAGCTTCTTCACACACGCGCCAGGGCGTGGGACCCGGCGCCTCACTGTTCAATCCGTCGTCCTCCATACCTGATCAGGGCTGCGCATGCATCGTCGAGCTGACGAGGCTCCGATCAGCGATCGATCGAGAAGCTTTCATGGATGGACCATGCGTGTAAGCTAACCTGATCCAAGACTATCGCCGTGTGATCTCCTCGCTTTCGATCGGATGGTCCTGCTCGTCGCCGAAGTGGCCACGTGTAGGGTGTGGTTCTTGTACAATACAATCGCCCCCGGTTCTCCACTCTCGGCTGCTGATTCGTAACCTCCAGTTTAGCTATGTTGAGGGCATATGTAGAGGATTGAATGTGGCGTTGGGTCAAGCAAGCCAGACGTGTGTGCAGAGAGATGTGTGCGTATGGCCAGATCGCACACGCATCCACCACCTGATGTGCACGCGAAGGTGTCGGTCAAGGTGTGGTGTGCATTGCTCCGTGGGGGATGGATGGCCATTGTCCCGTTGCCCGGTGATTTTTCCCCCTCAGATCAGCGTAGTAACACGGAAGGGAAAACAATGACCACCTGCCGGTCTGCCAGCGTGCCCATAGATTGGAGCACAGGCTGTTTTAGGCTCGTACCACAAACAGAACGGTGAGACGTGTGTCAGTCGTGAATTTGAGGAGCGCGTATCACGCGTTTGGGCACGCCAGCTCGACACCAAAGGCATGGCACGTGTTCACTTATAGAAATGAGCGATAGCGCCACCTTGACGTGACAAATGGTGAGAGCTTGCTTAGCATCTTCACTGTGCCCCCGACCATAGGCCGAATTATCCGTCCGGACAGCGTACCCAGGTCCTCGGTTTTTTACGGTTTAGGCCCAAAATTCATCCAACGATCGCAGACCAAACTTAGCGCACCGTGGTACGCCTGGGGCGCCGGATGGAGTAAAAAGTCGAGCAGGCCAGGTTGTCGGCGAGAGAAGTCGATTTTCCCACGATTTCCTCTTTTTACCCACACGACCATGAGCTCCTGCCCACTCCTGCCATTTCCCCTCAGTCTCACCCTAGATCTACGTCGCCATGCCACCGGAGAAAATTCAACGGCCCTAGACTCACCGACGACCAGCCGCCGAAGCCGAGAAAGCCGAGGAAAAGCCCGACGACGTGAGCAACGCCGAGTGGCTGGATGTTGTGAAGCGCAGAAAGGTGGAAACCGATAGTCGCCGGGAGAGGAAGAATAAATTCGAGGCGAAGCAGGAGGCCCTAGCGCAGGCGTCGGCCGCGGTGTATCTGATAGGTTCGTAGCATGGAAAACAAAAAAATTCTACCGCAAGAACGAACAAAACCCAGATCTAATCTATTAGACATATGCAACGAGATAGATCTGTACTAACCCTTGTAGATCCGAAAGCCTTGTGCGATATCGGATCTCGTGGTTGATGTAGACGATCACTTGCCGATCTCAAGATCGAGTGGACGAGCCTTCCGGCGTCGCGTTCCGGCAGCGCTTCCGCAATCGGTCACACGTGCGGAGTCTATGCAGACCTTCCTCTCCCCGTTCCAAATGAGCAATGAGGTAGTAGATCTCTCCACGGAATCCCAGCAGCACGACGGCGTGGTGGTGGTGGTGGAGTAGAGAATTCTGCAGGGCTTCGCCTAAGCCAGAGCAGAGCGAAGAAGGAGGAGAGAGGCGGCTAGGGCAAGGAGTGGAAAGGGGCAAGGGGGGCGCCTCCACCCCTCTATTTATAGAGGGAGGGGTGGAGCCTAGGGTTCCCACCCCTAGGGCCACCTCTAGGGACGGCGCACAAGGGAGGGCTTGGGGGGAGTTTCCTTCCCCCCAATTTTCCCCTTTTCCTTTCTTTTCAAGTAAACTTCACAGAACTTTCTAGAACCTTCCGAAACATTCCCAAACCTTCTAGAATCCCCATATAAACACTCCGGAACATTTACGAACCTAGAAAATGATCTCCATTATATGAATTTTATTCTCCAGACAATTCCGGATCTCCTCGTGATGTCCTAGATCCAATCCGAGACTCCGAACAACATTCGGTCTCCAACGCACATTCCATATCTACCTAAACAGCATCGAACCTTAAGTGTGTCACCCTACGGTTCGTGAATATGTAGACATGATGAAGACACCTCTCCGATCAATAACCATCAGCGAGATCTGGAGATCCATAACGAATCCCACATACTCAACGATGACTTCGTGATCGATAGAACCATTAACATACGAAAACCAATTCCCTTTGTCACGCGATACTCTACTTATCCGAGGTTTGATCATCGGTATCTCCATACCTAGTTCTACCTCACATCGATAAGTACTCTTTACTCGTTCCATGGTATGTCATCCCTTGTGACCTAGTCACATGCTTGCAAGCTAACTAGATGACATTCCACCGAGAGGGCCCAGAGCATATATATCCGTCATATGGATGGACAAATCCCAATCTTGGTCCATACGCTTCAACACATACTTTCAGAATACCCAATGACACCTTTATAACCATCCGATTCTGAGCGGTGTTTGATGTCATCAAAGTACCCATCCGGTGATGGTGATTAACATAACCTCATGGTCGAAGGATTAGGTTACTATGCATTTGAAAGCTTGTAGCAATACAAACTTAATGACTTGATCTTATGCTACACTTACTATGGGTGTGTGTCTATCACATCATTCTCCTAATGATATAACCTTGTTATTAATGACATCCAATGTCCATGATCAGGAAACCATGATCATCTATTAATCAACAAGCTAGTTCAACAAGAGGCTTACTAGGGACTCTTTTATGTTTACAAAACACACAAGTATTAGTGTTTCCTAATAATACAATTATAGCATGGGATGTAAACATTCATCATAAACACAAAGATATAATAATGACCACTTTTATTATTGCCTCTTGGGCATATCTCCAACAGTCTCCCACTTGCACTAGAGTCAATAATCTAGATTACATGGTAATATACCTAACACCCATGGTGTTCTGGTGTTGGTCATGCTTTGCTCTAGGGAGAGGTTTAGTCAACAGATCCGCCACATTCAGATCAGTGTGTACTTTGCAAATCTTTATGTCACCATCTTGGACATACTCGCGAATAGCATGGAAACGTAGCTTGATGTGCTTCAGCTTGCTATGTGACCTTGGCTCCTGTGCATTAGCTATGGCACCTGTGTTGTCACAATAGATGGCCATCGGGTCCAATGCACTAGGAACCACGCCAAGTTCGGTAATGAACTCATTCATCCATATGGCTTCTTGTGCAGCCTCCGAAGTAGCTATGTATTCCGATTCAGTTGAAGATTTCGCCACAACGCTTTGCTTGGCACTCCTCCGGCTCACTGCAGCACCATTCAAAATAAATACGTATCGGTGTTCTACTAGCATCAGTGTAACTGTTTACAACAAGCTGTTCATCACCTCTATAAGAAAGAACCATATCCTTAGTCCTGTTTAGGTACTTTAGGATATTCTTGACCGCTGTCCAGTGCTCCATTCCAGGATCACTTTGATATCTGCTAGTCAAACTAACAGCATGTGCTATATCCGGTCTTGTACACAACATGGCATACATGATAGAACCTATGGCCGAGGCATAGGGAATATTACTCATTTTCTCTCTATCTTCTGCCGTAGCTGGACTTTGAGTTTTACTCAAGGTCTTACCTGGCAACATGGGCAAGAACCCTTTCTTGCTATCTTCCATTCTAAACTTCTTTAGAACTTTGTCCAAGTCTGTACTTTGTGAAAGCGCTATTAGGCGTCTTGATCTATCTCTATAAATCTTGATGCCTAGAATATATGCCGCTTCGCCAAGATCCTTCATTGAAAAACTATTATTCAAATAGGCTTTGACACTATTAAGAAGTTCTATATCATTCCCAATCAACAATATGTCATCTACATATAGTACTAGGAATGCTATAGAGCTCCCACTCACTTTCTTGTAAATACAAGCTTCTCCATAAGTTTGTATAAATCTAAAGTTTTTGATTACTTTATCAAAACGTTGATTCCAACTCCGGGATGCTTGCTTCAGTCCATAAATGGAGCGCTGAAGTTTGCATACCTTGTTAGCTTCTTTAGGATCGACAAAACCCTTGGGTTGTACCATACACAACTCTTCCTCAATGTCTCCATTAAGGAACGCTGTTTTGATATCCATCTGCCAAATCTCATAATCGAAATATGCAGCAATTGCTAACAAAATCCTCATAGACTTTAGCTTCACTACTGGTGAGAATGTCTCATCGTAGTCAACTCCTTGAATTTGTCGGAACCCTTTCGCGACAAGTCGAGCTTTATAGTGAAGGAAATATGCCCTGAGAGGCAATAATAAAGTTGTTATTATATATTCCTTATACATGAGAGATGTTTATTTTACATGCTAGAAATGTATTGATTCGGAAACATCAATACATGTGTGTTTAATAAACAAAAAGGGTTCCTAGTCATGCCTCTCTTATAGACTAGCTTGTTGATTAACAGGACGATCAAGGTTTCCTGATCATGGACATTGGATGTTGTTAATAACAAGGTCACACCATTGGTGGAATGATGTGATGAACCTTCATCCGAAGTATAGCATTACGATCAAGTCATTATGTTTATATTTCTATAACATCATACGAAGTAATATTTATCCTTAGACCATGAGATCATGTTAATTGCTGACACCGGAAGAGTATCTTGATAACATCAAACGTCACACCGTAACAGGGTGACTATAAAGATGGGTTCAGTACTACGAAGGTGTTATGTTGAGGCTCATGGATCAAGAGTGGAATTTGTCAATCCAGATGACGGATAGATATACTCTGGGCCCTCTTGGTGATATCACATTAGGATAGCTTGCAAGCAAGTGATGTGATCACTAGAATGTTATATCACGGGAACGAGAAAAGAGTGCATGTCGGTAACGAGATCAAACTAGGTATGGAGATACCGATGATCGAATATCGGACATGTAATATATCAAGAGACAAAGGGATTTAGTTACAAGCGTTAAAGGTTCTCACGATCACAGGAGTCATCGTTGAATGTGTAGGAGTCAGTACGGATCTCCAGGTCCCAAGCTGATTATTGATCGGAGAAGGGTCTCGATCATGTCTGCATTATTCGCGAAAGGTAGGGTGGCACACTTAAGAGTTACCAGACACCATTTTGGAGCACATATGTTTCAGACGAAAGAATTGCAAAGCGCAGAATTGTTTCAATAGAAACCGGAAATTGTTTCGGGTGAAATTGCAGAAAGTGGTTCTGCATGTGATATTGAAATATTGCAAGGGCTATATGTGAATGTTTGTTAATTAAAGTAATTAACAAAATTCTGAATAAATTTAATAAAAGAGTTTTATTAATGAGAGAGCATTAAATTTGGAGAAATTTAATGCATTTAAAGTGGAGACTTTAAAAGGGAATGTGAAGAGGCATTTTAATGTGGGGGTTACCACCACATGAATGGGGGAGTGAGGGTCACCCCCATGCGCTGCCATGGAGAGAGGGGCACCCCTCCTCCTATAAAAGGCCACCCATTCCTCCTTCATCCTCACACCTCCTTGTGAAGGATCTCTCTCCTCTAGAATTATTCCCCATGGTCTCGGATTAGCGAGATACATGTTCCGTGGCATTTCGTCTAGAAGGAGTTCTTTGCTTCACCTGGATCATTTGGGCGAGGAGGTGGAGGTTGTCCGTGGCTTGAACGTGTGAAAAGCGGATCTTGCGCTGAGTTGCGGCGCTCAAACTTCCTCACGATCTTGAGATCGGCAAGTGTACGACTACATCTGTTGGAGATATGCCCTAGAGGCAATAATAAATGTAGTTATTATTATATATATCTTTGTGTTTATGATAAATGTTTACATTCATGCTATAATAGTATTAACAAGGAAACATTAATACTTGTGTGATTTGTAAACTTAATTTGAAGTCCCTAGTATAGCCTCTATACTTCACTAGCTTGTTGGTTGATTGATGATTGTGGTTTCCCTATCATGAACATTGAGATGTTATCAACAACAAGATCATATCGTTAGGAGAATGATATGGTGGACATACTCCTATAGACAAGCGTAGCATAAAGATCAAGTCATTTCAATAGTTCATTTGCTATATGCTTTCTGATACATAGTAACCTAATTCCTTCGACCATGAGATCATGCATATCACCTTTACTGGATGGATGCTTTGATGTCATCAAACACCACACCGTAACAGGGTGGCTATAAAGGTGGTATTGAGTGTTCGGAAAGTATTGGTTGAAACACATGGATCAAGAGTGGGATTTGTCCATCCATATGACGGATAGATATACTGGGCCCTCTCGGTGAAATGTCATCCAATTAGCTTGCAAGCATGTGGCTCACAAGGGATCACATATCACGGAACGAGAAAAGAGTACTTATCGAACGAGGATGAACTAGGTATGCGTAGATACCACGATCATAACCTCGGATAAGTAACATATCGTGAGACAAAGGGAAATTGGTATCATATGTAAGTGGTTCATTCGATCGCAATGTAATCGTAGAAATATGTGGAGCCATATGAATTTCCAGATTCCTCTATTGGTTATTGTTGAGAAGTGTCTCGATCATGTCCGCATAATTCACGAACCGTAGGGAGACACATAAGGATTCGACGTTGTTTGAGTAGTTATGGTATTATGAGAAAGAGACCGAATGTTGTTCGAGTCTCGGATGGGATCCGGATATCACGAGGTGATCCGGAATGGTCCGGAGAATAAGATTCATATAAGGAAAGTCCGTTTGGAGTTGGGGAATGGTTCCGTGTTTTCATCGGGAACATTCTAGAAGGTCGGAATGTCCGGCACTCGGAGGGAAGGGTACATGAATGTGTCATTACATATTGGAATGATTGCATCATGTACTAGGTGTCTTGCTGTCCAAAATAAAGGGTTTATTTAAATCCTAAATTGAAAAGTCAAACGCTAGTTTGAAAGTCAAACGGCAAGTTTTGGAAAGTGGAAAGAGGAGGAGAAGAGGAAACCGACTTGGGGAGGAGTCCCTTGGCCGGGCGCTCCCAAGGCCGACTTGGGAGGACTCCTCCCTTGGCCGCCCTCCCACCTATAAAGGGAGGGGCAGGGCCTCCTCTAACACACACAAGTTTCCACCTCTAATCTCCGGTTTAGAGCCGTTTTGGTTTTGAGCTTCTAATTGCTTTAGCCAGCGGTTTAGAGCCTTCTAATTGGTTTAGAGCCTTCTAATTGGTGTGTGTAATTACTAGACCACTAATAGCCTCTCTCATAAGCTCCACCATACTCGCACCGGCTTAAGCGAAGCCTGGGATTTCCCCTCTACTCCGGTACCACGCCAGGTCTTTGCCGGAATCACGAGAGAGTGCTACAACCTCCGCTGCCTGGAACAAGGGAGAGGAAGGTCTTCGTCGAAAATCGAACGTGTGACCGACTACGGAGCGCCGCTTAACGTGATACCGAGGATCTCTGCGATCTTGAGATCGGAAAGAATGCGACTACATCACCCACGAGAATCTGCTCTCGTTAAACGCTTTGGAATCTTCGAGGTGAGTTCCTCTATCGACTCGTTGCTACAATCTAGTAGATAGATCTTGGCTTGTTTGTTTGTATGCGATAGAAATTTTTGTTTTCCATGCTACGAACCCCTACGTGGTATCGAGCCGTGTCTATATGTAGATCTGTTGCGAAAGTAGAACACAATGGTCATTGTGGGCGTTGATGCTTTTATTGTAGATTGCTTTTGTGTACTTTGCATCTTGCGGTATGTTGGGATGAAGCGGCCGGGCTAACCTTACATGACATCGTTCATGAGACTTGCTCCACGCTTGACATGCAACTCAGATTGCATAAGTGGCTTTATGGTGCCTGTTTCTCCTAGCATAGTAAAGATCCAATTTACAACGGGTAATCAACAATGCTAGTATCAATGTTGTGGTTCTTGTTCGTAGGTTAGAACGACACTTATGGAAAGCCCCAAACCACGTAAAATATGCAAAGAAAGTAGAAGCGTCTAACTTTGTTTTGCGGTGTCTTGATGATGTGATATGGCCATGATTGTGATTATATTTGATGTATGCAATGTTCCTTATTGTAAGTTGGCAATGGCGGGAGCCATATGGTTGTCTTTAATTTCTGCTAAGACCTGCGTGTCTATTCAAAATAGTTGTAATAGTTGAAGCTGGTGGGCTACAACCATGAAGAAGCGTCATTGACCTTGATGCTATGCGGTGATGATGGAGATCATGTTCGGTTGAATATGGAGATCGGAAGCACAAAGAAGAAAGGCCATATCATATCACATATTATGAATTGCATGTGATGTTAATCCTTTATGCATCTTGTATTGCTTAGTAGACGACGGTAGCATTATAAGATGATCCCTCATGCACATAAATTTCAAGTTCTAAAGTGTTCACCCTTAGTATGCACCGTTGCCAAAGCTTGTCGCTTGAGCACCACGTGATGATCGGGTGTCTTTGATTCCGCGGGTGAATACAACGTAAGCAAGCCAGATTTGCTTATGCGGTAGCTAAGGTTTGATCTTGACGAGCCTAGCATGTACGGACATGGCCTCGTGAACACGGATCACGAAAGGTAAAGCATGAATCATATAGTAGATATGATGAACATGATGATTGTTCGCCATTGAAACTATATCAACTCTCGTGATGATCGGTGTTGATGTAGTGGATTTGGTTCGTGTGATCACTAAAACAATGTGAGGGATGTTGTTTTGAGTGGGAGTTCACCTAGTTTAATTTCATTAATTAATTTGAACTCAATTTGTCATAAACTTAGTCTAAACTATTGCAAATATGTTGTAGATCAATGGCAGCCCTACCATCAATTTTAATGCGTTCCTAGAGAAAGAAAAGTTGAAAACAATGGAAGCAACTTCGGATTGGTTCGCAATTTGAGGATTGTCCTCACAATGGTAATTTGACCTATGTCTGGATGCACATTGGGTGACCCACTGCAATTGATGCTCCGATGAAGTAAAGAATGTTTACCTCGCTCGGAAGAATCAAGACTCCATAGTTCAGTGTGCTATCTTGTATGGTTTAGAATCGAGCTTTAGAAAAGGTTTGAAGAGTCGGACCCATATGATATTGTCGAGGATCTCAAATTAATTTTGAGACTCATGCGGCAATTGAAAGTTATGAAGCTTGAAAAGTTCTTTAACCGCAAGATGGAAGAGGCAGTCGTCGGTGAGCATGTGCTTAAGATGTCCGGGCACGCAAATAAACTTCAAAGCTTGGGTATAGTGATTCCTAATACTTTGGGGTTTACCGCATCCTCCAATCACTACCACCAAGTTACAAGAACTTTGTGATGAACTACAACATGCGTAACATGAACAAAGAGTTGCGAACTGTTGCTATGTTAAAATCTGCAAGTGGAGATCAAGAAAGAGCACCAAGTGTTGATGGTCAATAAGACCACCAAATTCAAGAAAGGCAAGTCTAAGCGAAGGACACTTCAAGAAGGGTGGTAAGAAAGTTACCACGCCGACGAAGAAGACCAAGGCTGGACCTAAACTGAAACTAAGTGCTTTTCTTGCAAGGAGAAGGTCATCGAAGCGAATTGCCCAAAGTACTTGGCGGATTTGAAGAACGGCAACATCAAGAAGAAAGGTATATCGATATACATGTTATTGATGTGTATCTCACTAGTATTCATAGTAGTGCTCGGTATTTGATATCGGTTCGTTGCTCATATTTGTAACTCGAAACAGGAGCTGCAGAATAAACGGAAGCTAGTGAAGAACGAGGTGACGATGCGCGTAGGAAACGGATCAAAGGTTGATGTGATCGCGGTCGGCACGCTACCTCTTCATCTACCATCGGGATTAGTTTTATACTTAAATAATTGTTATTTGGTGCCTGCGTTGAGCATGAACATTATATCGGGATCTTGTTTATTGCAGACGATTACTTGTTTAAATCCGAGAATAATGGTTGTTCGATTTATATGAGTAATATGTTTTATGCACATGCACCTTTGATAGATGGTCTATTCTTGTTGAATCTCGATAGTAGAAATACACATATTAATAAAATTGAAGCTAAACGTTTGAAATCAAGTGATAACTCGACCTATATGTGGCACTGTCGTCTTGGTCACATTGGAGTGAAGCGTATGAAGAAACTCCATTCCGATGGACTTCTTGAATCACTTGATTTTGAATCACTTGAAAGATGCGAGGCATGTCGATGGGCAAAATGACTAAGACTCCATTTTCAGTATAATGGAGCGAGCTACGCACTTATTGGAAATCATACATACCGATGTGTGGTCCAATGAGTGTAGCATCATGTGATGGTTATCGTTATGTTCTTACCTTCACGGATGACTTGAGTAGATATGGGTATATCTATTTCATGAAACATAAGTCCGAAACTTTCGAGAAGTTTAAGGAGTTTCAAAGTGAGGTAGAGAATCAACGTAACAAGAAGATTAAATTTCTACGTTCTGATCGTGGAGGTGAATATCTGTTACGAGTTTGGCGAGCATTTGAAGAAATGTGGAATACTTTTGATTGACACCGCCGGAACACCACAGTAGTAATGGTGTGTCCGAACGTCAGAATCGAACTCTCTTAGATATGGTTCGTTCTATGATGTCACTTACATTTACCGCTATCATTTTGGGGTTATGCATTAGAAACAAAGCATTCACTTTAAATAGGGCACCGTCTAAATCCGCTGAAACGACACCATATGAATTATGGTTTGGGAAGAAACCTAAATTGTCGTTCCTTAAAGTTTGGGGATGCGAAGCCTATGTAAAGAAGTTACAGCCGGACAAGCTTGAACCCAAAACGGAAAAATGCGTCTTCATAGGATACCCGAAGGAAACTATTGGGTATACCTTCTATCATAGATCCGAAGGCAAAATCTTCGTTGCCAAGAATGGATCCTTTCTAGAAGGAATTTCTCTCGAAAGAAGTGACTGAAGGAAAGTAGAACTCGACGAGGTTGTCGAACCTTCTCTCGAATTGCGAGTAGCGCAGACGGAAGAAGTTCTGTGGTGCCACCAATAAGAGAGGAAGCTAATGATGATGATCATGAAACTTCGGTTGAGGTTACTACAGAGCCTCGGAGGTCAACGAGAACTCGTACCACTCCAGATTGGTATGATTCCGTTATGAATGTCATGGTGGTGGACAACACCGATGACCCCGAGACATATGAGGAAGCGATGATGAGCCCAGATTCCAATAAATGGCAAGAAGCCATGAAATCCGAGATTGGATCCATGTACAAAAACCAAGTATGGACTTTGGTGGACTTACCAGATGGCAGAAGGCTGTAGAGAACAAATGGATTTTCAAGAAGAAAAGCAGATGTCGATGGTAATGTTATCGTCTATAAAGCTCGACTTGTCGCAAAAGGGTTTCGACAAATTCAAGGAGTTGACTACGATGAGACTTTCTCACGATGCGAAGCTAAAATGTGAGGATTATGTTAGCAATCTGCATATTATGATTATGAGATATGGCGGATGGATGTCAAAAGCATTCCTCAATGGAGACATTGATGAAGAGTTGTATATGATGCAACCCAAAGGTTTTTTCAATCCTAAAGATGCTAACAAGGTATGCAAGCTTCAACGGTCCATCTATGGATTGAAGCAAGCATCCCGAAGTTGGAATCAACGTTTTGATAAGGTAATCAAAAGTTTTGGTTTTATACAAACTTATGGAGAAGCTTGTATTTACAAGAAAGTGAGTGGGAGCTCAGCATTCTTAATACTGTATGTGGATGACATATTGTTGATTGGGAATGATGTAGACCTTCTTAATAGTGTCAAGGAATATTTGAATAATAGTTTTTCAATGAAGGATCTTGGCGAAGCAGCTTACATATTAGGCATAAAGATTTATAGAGATAGATCGAAACGCCAAATATCATTGTCACAAAGTACATATTTGGACAAAGTTCTAAAGAGGTTTGGAATGGAAGATAGCAAGAAAGGGTTCTTGCCCATGTTGCTTAATCGACCTTGAGTAAAACTCAAAGTCCGACATCGGAGAAGATAGAGAAAGGATGAGTAAGACTCCTATGCATCAGCCATAGGATCTCTAATGTATGCCATGCTATGTACTAGACCCGACATTGCATATGTCGTTAGTTTAACTAGCAGATATCAAAGTGATCCAGAGTGGATCATTGACAATGATCAAAACATCCTTAAGTACTTGAGAAGAACTAAGGATATGGTTCTTTCTTATGGAGGTGATGAACAGCTCGTTGTTAATGGTTACACCGATGCTAGTTGGAACACCGATCCGGATGATTCTAAATCACAATCTGGATACGTATTTATTTTGAATGGTGCAGCGATTAGTGGAGGAGTGCAAAGCAAAGCGTTGTGGCGAGATCTTCAACCTAATCGGAATACATGGTTGCTTCCGGAGGCTTCACAAGAAGCGATATGGATGAAAGAGTTCATTACTGAGCTGGGTGTGGTTCCTAGTCGCTGGACCCAATGTCTATCTACTGTGATAACATGGGCGCCATAGCCAATGCGCAAGAACCAAGGTCACACAAGAAGTCAAGACATCAAGCTGCGTTTTCACGCTATTCGAGAACATATCCAAGATGGGGATATAAAGATTTGCAAAGTACACAGATCTGAATGTGGCGGATCCGTTGACTAAACCTCTCCCGGGCAGGGCAAACATGACCAACACCAAACTGCCATGGGTGTTCGGTATATTACCATGTAATCTAGATTAGATGACTCTAGTGCAAGTGGGAGACTGTTGGAGATATGCCCTAGAGGCAATAATAAATGTAGTTATTATTATATATATCTTTGTGTTTATGATAAATGTTTACATTCATGCTATAATAGTATTAACAAGGAAACATTAATACTTGTGTGATTTGTAAACTTAATTTGAAGTCCCTAGTATAGCCTCTATACTTCACTAGCTTGTTGGTTGATTGATGATTGTGGTTTCCTATCATGAACATTGAGATGTTATCAACAACAAGATCATATCGTTAGGAGAATGATATGGTGGACATACTCCTATAGACAAGCGTAGCATAAAGATCAAGTCATTTCAATAGTTCATTTGCTATATGCTTTCTGATACATAGTAACCTAATTCCTTCGACCATGAGATCATGCATATCACCTTTACTGGATGGATGCTTTGATGTCATCAAACACCACACCGTAATGTGGTGGCTATAAAGGTGGTATTGAGTGTTCGGAAAGTATTGGTTGAAACACATGGATCAAGAGTGGGATTTGTCCATCCATATGACGGATAGATATACTCTGGGCCCTCTCGGTGAAATGTCATCCAATTAGCTTGCAAGCATGTGACTGGCTCACAAGGGATCACATATCACGGGAACGAGAAAAGAGTACTTATCAGGAACGAGGATGAACTAGGTATGCGTAGATACCAAGCATCATAACCTCGGATAAGTAACATATCGTGAGACAAAGGGAAATTGGTATCGTATGTAAGTGGTTCATTCGATCGCAATGTAATCGTAGAAATATGTGGAGCCATATGAATTTCAGATTCCTCTATTGGTTATTGTTCTAGAAGTGTCTCGATCATGTCCGCATAATTCACGAACCGTAGGGAGACACACTTAAGGATTCACGTTGTTTGAGTAGTTATGGTATTATGAGAAAGAGACCGAATGTTGTTCGGAGTCTCGGATGGGATCCGGGATATCACGAGGTGATCCGGAATGGTCCGGAGAATAATATTCATATAAGGAAAGTCCCGTTTGGAGTTGGGGAATGGTTCCGTGTTTTCATCAGAACATTCTAGAAGGTCCTGAATGTCCGGCACTCCGGAGGGGGGAAGAGTACATGAATGTGTCATTACACATTGGAATGATTGCATCATGTACTAGGTGTCTTTGCTGTCCAAAATAAAGGGTTTATTTAAATCCTAAATTGAAAAGTCAAACGGCTAGTTTGAAAGTCAAACAACAAGTTTTGGAAAGTGGAAAGAGGAGGAGAAGAGGAAACCGACTTGGGGAGGAGTCCCCTTGGCGTGGCGCCTCCCAAGGCCGACTTGGGAGGACTCCTCCCTTGGCCGCCCTCCCACCTATAAAGGGAGGGGCAGGGCTGCCCCTCCTAACACACACAAGTTTCCACCTCTAATCTCCGGTTTAGAGCCGTTTTGGTTTTGCGCTTCTAATTGCTTTAGCCAGCGGTTTAGAGCCTTCTCATTGGGTTAGAGCCTTCTAATTGGTGTGTCTAATTACTAGACCACTAATAGCCTCTCTCATAAGCTCCACCATACTACTTGGCTTAGCGAAGCCTTGGGATTTCCCTCTACTTCCTGTACCACGCGTTGTCACGGAATCACGAGGAGAGTGCTACAACCTCCATTTTCTTTGGAACAAGGAGAGGAAGGTCTTCGTCGAGTACCGAACGTGTGACCGACTACGGAGCGCTGCTTGATACTGAAGGATCGCTTCTGCGATCTTGAGATCGGAAAGAGTACGACTACATCACCCACGAGAATCTGCTCTCGTTAAACGCTTTGGAATCTTCGAGGGTGAGTTCCTCTATCGACTCGTTGCTACAATCTAGTAGATAGATCTTGGCTTGTTTGTTTGTATGCGATAGAAAATTTTTTGTTTTCCATGCTACGAACCCCTACAACATCAACCACTAGTTCCTACTCGTTAACAAAGCTCGTTGTCTACGAGGGTAAGTTCTCGTTGGATGTATGTCCACCCGTTGCTTTGTACCTAGTAGATAGATCTTAGCGTGTAGTTCACACCGTAGGAAATTTTTTGTTTTCTATCCTGCGGACCCAACAGTGGTATCAGAGCCTGATCTATGCGTAGGTGCTTAGCACGGGTAGTACACATATGGTTGATATGTGGGCGATGATGATCATGTTATTGCATCTTCTATGTATTTTGGATATTGGTGGCATAGTGGGATGAAGCGGCCCGGACCAACCTTACATGTCATCGTACATGAGACCGGTTCCACGACTGACATGCAACTTGTTTTGCATAAGTGGCTGGCGGGTGTCTGTCTCTCCTACTATAGTCAATATCTGATTTACAACGAGTTGCTAATAACTTGGTTATCATGTTCGTAGGTGAGAACGGTTCTATCTCCGAAAGCCCTAAGCCACGTAAAACTTGCAATTGATAAATTAGAGGCGTCTAGTTTAGATCGTTGCTGGGTTAGTGTATTGATATGGTATTGTTGTAAGTAGATGTATGGTAGATACTCTTACAACATACCACGGTAAGTTCCATAGACCTTGGCCTTACACACAAAGGAATGATAGAGATCATACCATGATGCAAGTGATAGAGATCAAATGCATGGACCATATCATCTCACTTTACACATTAGATGTTAGCATCTTATACTGCTAGTTTGGCGCGTTTGGTAGCATTATAAGATGATCCCTCATTTAGATATCAAGATAAAAATGTGTTCTTCCTTGAGTATGCATCGTTCTATGGATAGTGTTTTGAGACATCACGTGATGATCGGGTGTACTCGAATCTACGCTTTCATAGGAACGGGTGTAAGACAGTTTTACACACGCGAATACTAAGGTTCTTACTTGGCGAGCCTAGCATGTACAGACATGGCCTCGGAACACGGAACGAAAGTTTAAGCATGAGTCATATGGTTGATATGATGCCCATATAGATGCTCGCCTTTGAAGCTATATCAACTCACGTGATGATCGGACTTGATATAGTGGATTTGGTTCATGTAATCACCAAAAGGACACGAGGGATGTCGTTTTTGAGTGGGAGTTCATTAGTAATTTGGATTAGTTGAACTCAATCTATCATAAACTTAGTCTAAATAAACTTTACAAATTCTGTTGTAGATGGCACCACCTGCTTTTAATTTCAATGTGTTCACGGAGAAAGAGAAACTTGCTGTGAATGGTAGCAACTTCACCAACTGGGCTATGAATTTGAGGATTCTCCTCACTGCTGCACAAAAGCAATATGTGCTAGATGCGCCGCTAGGCCCCCCACCAGCTCCTGATGCCCCTGACGAGGAAAATAATGTCTACGTGACTCGTCAGGAGGACCACAACTTAGTTCATTGCGGCATACTGTATGGGCTAGAGCTAGAACTTCGAAAGCGTTTCGAAAATGGTAATGCCTTTGATACCATGGGAGAATTGAAAATGATTTTCGATACCATGCTACCGTAGAGAGTTATAATGCTATAGAAAAGTTCTTTAGCTGCATGATGGAGGAAAACAGCTCCGTTAGTGAGCACGTACTCAAAATGTCTGGATACGCCGATAAGCTTGTGTCCATGGGAATAACGATTCCCATTGACTTAGGCATACATCGTGTTCTCCAATCTCTGCCACCTAGCTAAAAGAGCTTCGTGATGAACTATAATATGCAGGGCATGAAGAAGTCTCTTCTCGAGCTTCTGTCAATGCTTAAGACTGTAGAAGTGGAGATTAGGAAAGAACATCAAGTGTTGATGATCAATAGGACCACCGGTTTCAAGAAAGACAAGAAAGGCAAGCACAAGGGAAAGAAGGGTGGCAAGTCTGTTGCCACGCCTGAAAAGATACCCCGAGCTGGCCCTAAGTCTGACACTGAGTGTTACTATTGCAAGGGGATCGCCATTGAAGAATCGCCTAAGTATTTGGCGGACAAGAAGTCCAGCAAGGCAAACAAAGGTATATGTGATATACATGTTATTGATGTGTACTTGACTAGTACTCGCAGTAGCACCTGATGGGTTCGTAGCATGGAAAACAAAAAAATTCTACCGCAAGAACGAACAAAACCCAGATCTAATCTAGATAAAAGCCAAGATCTAATCTATTAGACATGTGCAACGAGATAGATCTGTACTAACCCTCATAGATTCGATAAGCCTTGTTCGAGATCGGATCTCGTGGTTGATGTAGTCGATCACTTGCCGATCTCAAGATCGAGTAGACGATCCTTCCGGCAGCGCTTCCGCAGTCGGTCACACGTGCGGAGTCGAAGCAGACCTTCCTCTCCTCGTTCCAGCGAGCAGCGGAGGTAGTAGATCTCTCCATGGAAACCCAGCAGCACGACGGCGTGGTGGTGGTGGAGTAGAGAATTCTGCAGGGCTTCGCCTAAGCCAGAGCAGAGGGAAGGAGGAGGAGAGAGGCAACTTGAGATCTAGAGAATAGAAGGGGGCAGGGGGTGGCGCCTCCACCCCTCTATTTAAAGGAGGGAGGCGCCATGCGGAGGTGGAGTCCTTGTAGGACTCCCCTCTCCCTTGGCCGGCGGATCAAGGAGGTGGGGGAGAGTCCTACTCTACCGCGAATCCTTGTCTTACCCCACAAGGATTCCTTGATCCTTTCTTGTTTTTCAAGTAAACTTCAAGAAATCTTCTAGAACCTTCTGGAACATTCCGAAACCTTCTAGAATCCCCATACAAATACTCTGGAACATTTCCTAACTTAGAAAATGATCCCCAATATATGAATCTTATTCTTCGGACAATTCCGGATCTCCTCGTGATGTCCCGGATCCAATCCGAGACTCCGAACAACATTCGGTCTCCAACGCACATTCCATATCTACTTAAAACAACTTCGAACCTTAAGTGTGTCACCCTACGGTTCGTGAACATGTAGATGAAGGGTTTCGCAGCATAGTAAATCAAAATTTTCTACGGAAGCGAACAGAGGGAAAGCCAAGATCTAATCTAGGAGATGCAAACAACGAGAGAGATTGGATTAGATCTTCATACCCTTGAAGATTCAAGACAGTGAACGCTCATTTGAACGTGGGTGATGTAGTCGTACTCGCTTCTCCTCCTCGCGATCCGATCCGATCTAGCACCACAAGTGGCGGTGCCTCCGTGAGATGCACACATGCGGCACCTCGACGTCTCCTCCTTCCTCGTACCAGCAAGTATGGTGGAGAGATAGATTGGATCTATAGCACGACGGCGTGGTGTATATGGTGGAGAATTTCTGCCGCAGGGCTTCGCCTACAAACAAATGGGAGGAGAGAGGAAGGGCAGGCAACTGGGTTTGGAGGAAGGTGTAAGGGGTGTGAGAGGCGCACCATCCCTCTATATATAGAGGGGTGCCAGCCCTAGCCTCTCCTCCAAGCCTATCTCTAGTTTAAACAATTTAAACTCTCCCTTATCTAGAAATCCTATCTTATCTTATCTCTAGTTTAAACGATTTAAACTCTCTAGGATCGGCTGGGCCCTATGGGGCCTTGTGCCCCTGGCCCAATGCGCCAGGACACTCCCTCATAGGCCCATGCCCTCCCGGAAGGTGGGACCACGTTGGCCCCTTCCGAAGGTTCTAGAAGCTTCCGACAATACCGATTAACCCAACTATTCAACTCCAAAACTGCATCGCCTTTATATGAATCTTATTCTCCCACCATTCCGAACCTCTCGGATATCCCGGATCCCATCCGAGACCAACAAAAATTCATAAACCAATTATCCAATCTATCCTAGCGCTGAGACACGTTATGTGTGACCATGGGTTCGAGAATATGCGCATATGATCTTCTATCAATAATCAACAATGGGTCTGGGCACCCATATTGATTCTACACATTCATCGATGATCATATCGGATGAACCACGATGCCAGGATTCAATCAATCCCATATATATATTCCCTTCCTCGCGATATTTTACTTGCCCGAGATTCGATCGCTTGTATCGCCATACCTAGTTCAATCTCGCTCACAGAAGTACTTTACTGTTCAGAATCCGATATCACTTTGTGATCAACTCCTTAACCACATGCTTGCAAGCGGTGTTGATATCGACAAAGTGGGCCCAAAGTATATCTCTCCGACTTGGGAGGGACAAATCCCATCTCGATACATACAACCCAATGATACTTTCCGATCACCGAGAGACACCTTTATGATCACCCTCTCATAGGATGACGCTTGATGACCTCAAAGCTTTCTTCCGATACCGTGGAGTTGTATTATCTCATGGTCTAAGGAATACAATATTTGACATAAGAAAACTTCGCAAAGACGAACACGATGACATCGATCTAATTGCTTCGCTTAGTTTGGGTCTATCCACCATATCATTCTCCAACGATATGATCTCATTATCAATTGACAACTCATGTCTATGGTTAGGAAACCTTAACCATCATTGATCAATGAGCTAGTCCATAGAGGCGCATTAGGGACACGGTGTTGTTCACAAACCACACAAGTATTAAAGTTTCCGCTAATACAATTCTAGCATGGAATATAAACTTTATCATGAACAAGAATTATAATAATAACATCTTTATTATTGCCTCTAGGGCATAATTCCAACAGTCTCCCACTTGCACTAGAGTCAATAATCTAGTTTACATCCGGCAACAATCTCACACCCATGGCAATCGAGGTGCCGATCATGTTTTACACGTGGAAGAGGTTTAGTCAATGGATCTGCGACATTCAGATCTCAGTATGTACTTTGCTGATCTTCGATCTCCATCCGATATATAATCTCGGATTATATGAAACTTATGTTGATATGCTTGGTCTTTGGATGATATCTTGGTTCCTTAGCGAGTGCTATGGCGCTAGTGTTGTCACACAATATCTCCAGTGGTCCAATGCACTTGAACCAAGCCAAGCTCGGATGAAGTTCCGATCCAAACTCCTTCACTTGACGCTTCCGCAGCAGCCATGTATTCCGCTTTCATCAGATCCCGCGATCACGCTTTGCTTGCAGCCTTCTCCAAATCACAGCCTCCATTCAAAATATACACGATCCCGTCGAGATTTACAATCATCCTTGTCGGTGTCAAACTAGCATCGACGTAACCTTTACGACGAAATGTTCATCACCCCATAGACTAAGAACATTTCTTTAGTCCTATTTAGGTACCTTAGGATGTTCTTCACGGCTGTCCAAAGGTTCCACTCGGATCACTTTGATATCTCGTCACAAACTAAGAGCATTGGACACATCCGCCTAGTACATAGCATGGCATACATGATGGAACCTATGGCCGAGGCATAAGGCACTTTGCTCATAGCTTCCCTATCATTTACCGTAGCTGGACAACCGAGCCTTGCTCAATATCTTCCTCGACAACATAGGCAATGAACCTTTCAATGCCTTATCCATTCGAACCTTTTCGAACTTTGTCTAGGTATGTACTGCCTTAAAGCTATCAGCGCCTTTGTCTATCTCTATAGATCTTGATGCCCAATATATAAGCAGCTTCACCTAGGTCTTTCATTGAAAAACACTTGTTCAAATAACTCTTCACATCGTTAAGCATGTCGATGTCATTTCCAATAATCAATATGTCATCCACATATAGTACCGTAAACGCCACCGAGCTCCCACTCACTTTCTTGTAGATGCAAGCTTCATAGCAATTTGGAACAAATCCAAAGCTCTTGATCACTTGATCAAAACGAAGGTTCCAACTCCGAGATGCTTGCTTCACCATAAATGGAACGCTGAAGTTTGCATATTTTATCAAGATCCTTAGGATCGACAAACCTTCGGGTTGCATCATATACAACTCTTCATCAATGTTGCCATTGAGGAACGCAGTCTTGACATCCATCTGCCATATTTCAGAACCATGAAACGCAGCAATTGCTAATAAAATCCGAATGGACTTAAACATCGCTACGGGAGAGAAAGTCTCATCGTAGTCAACACCTTGAACTTGTCGAAAACCTTTCGCAACAAGCCGCGGCTTTATAGACGGTAACATTACCATCCGCGTCTGCTTTCTTCTTGAAGATCCATTTGCACTCAACGGCCTTTGGCCGCTAGGAGGGTCCACCAAAGTCCATACTTGGTTTTCGCCATGGATCCCAATTCGGATTTCATGGCTTCTAGCCATTTCTCGAGTCTAGGCTCATCATCGCTTCCTCATAGTTCGTAGGTTCACCGCCTTCTACTAACAAGACATAAGACAGGTTGCTGCATCACTCAGAGGGGCACGACCTGTCGACCATGACGCTCAAGAGCAGATCGTCCAAGCTTCATGATCCTTGTCATTAGCTTCCTCTATTGTTGGTGCAGCAAGTAGATCGAACAATTTCAGGTGCCGCGCTACTCTCCAATTCAAGAGAAGGTTCAATAACCTCGCCTAGCTCTACTTTCCTCCCACTCACTTCTTTCGAGAGAAACTCCTTCTCAAGAAAGGAACCGTTCTTTATGACAAACACTTTGCCTTCGTTCGGATAGAAGGTATACCCAATAGTTTCCTTAGGGTATCCTATGAAGACGATTCGCTTTGGGTTCGAGCTTGTCCGCATCAACTTCTTGACGAAGCTTCAGATCCCCAAACTTTAAGAAACGACAACTTAGGTTTAGCACCAAACCACAGTTCATACGGTGTCGCCTCAACGGATTTAGATGGAGCCCTATTTAAAGTGAATGCAGGTTTCTAATGCATAACCCCAAAATGATAACGGCAAATCAGTAAGAGACATCATAGATCGTACCATATCTAATAGGGTTCGATTCAAGCTAAGACACACCATTGCGCTGTGGTGTTCCGGGTGGCGTGAGTTGTGAAACGATTCCACTTGCGTTGAGATGCGTGAGAAAATCATAACTCAAATATTCGCCCCACGAGCGGATCGTAGAAACTTAATCTTTCTGTTACGATGGTTCTCCACTTCATTCTGAAATTCTTTGAACTTTTCAAACGGTTCAGATTTATGTTTCATTAAATAGGTATACCCATATCTACTTAAGTCATCAGTAAAAGTTAGAAAATAGTGATATCCACCAAGCGCCGAAACACTCATCGGTCCGCATACATCGGTATGTATGATTTCCAACAAGTCCGCTGCTCGCTCCATCATACCGAGAACGGGTTTTGATCATCTTGCCCATGAGGCATGGTTCGTGTGTCAAATGATTCAAAATCAAGAGACTCAAAAGTCCATCGTAATGGAGTTTCTTCATGCGCTTACACCAATATGACCTAGACGACAAGGCCACAAATAAGTAGTATTATCACTATCTACTTTGCATCTCTTAGCCTCAATGTTATGGATGTGTGTTTCATCCCTTTCGAGATTTAGAAGAAATAAACCATTCACAAGAGGTGCATGACCATAAAAGATGTTACTCATATAAATAGAACAACCATTATTCTCCGATTTAAATGAATAACCGTCTTGCAATAAACACGATCCAGAAATAATGTTCATGCTCAACGCAGGCACATAATAACATTTATTAAGGTTTAAAACTAATCCCAAGGTAAAACTAAGGAGAGCGTCCGACGGCCATCACATCAACTCTTGATCCGCTGCCAACGCCGCATCGTCACCTCATCCTCGCAGTCATTGCCTATTCCATAGCTCCTGCTTCGAAGTTACAAATATTAGCAATCGAACCGTATCAAATACCTGTGCACTACAATGAGGGCTAGTAAGGAAAACATCAATAACATGTATATCAAATATACCTTTGATGGTGCCAGCCTTCTCCGCTTAAGTACTTCGGACAGCTATGCCCAAAGGACCCTTGTCCTTGCAATAGAAGCACTCAAAGGTCCGCTTGGGACCAGACTTGAGCTTCTTCTCAGGGCAACGCGCTTGCCGCCGCCTTTCTTGAAGGGCTTCTTTGCACCTTTACCTTTCTTAAAGGAGGGCTTGTTGACCATCAACACATGATTATCTTTCTTGATGTCCACCTCCGCAGCCTTTAGCTTTGCGAAGAGTTCGGTGATCGTATCAGTGGAACCAATCTGATTATGAGTCACTACCAAACTTTTGTAGCTGGGAGGGAGTGATTGCAGAACCCTGTCAATCTTGAGCTCCTCCGAATCTGCAGCCATTTCTCATAGGCGTTGAGTGTAGCCCGACATCTTAATGGCGTGCTCACTAATGTAACTCCCTTCCTCCATCTTGCGCTAAAGAACTTCTCGTAGATCTCATATCTCGTAACGGGTCCGAGTCTCAAACATGGTTTTCAACTCTTCGAGAATCTCAAAGGGCCCGGATAGCTTTCAAAACGATTTTGAAGTTCCTGCCCATAGCAAACAACATGGTGCTCTTAATCACACCATAATCATCTTTGCGTGATCGATAGACAGCTTTCTCATCACCGCAGCTTGCAAATAGGGGTTACCTAACGCTTTCTCAAGGACATAGTCCTTTTGTCCGCATAAAATGATTCTCAGATTATGGAACCAGTTGGTGAAGTTAGACCCATTGTTTCTAAGCTTTTCTTTCTCAAAGCAAAACGTTGAAGTTGAAGTTGACTTGGCCATGTGATCTACAAGATTTGCAAGTACAACTTAGACTATGTTCATGATAAATAGTTCAACTTAATCAAATTACTAGATGAACTCCCACTAAATTCAACATCCTCAAGTTGCTTAGTGAACACGATCCAAATTCACCACACCTAATCCGATCATCACGAGAAGAGATGTGGTTTCAATGGTGGACAACGGCGTCGATCATATCATTCATATGACTCATGCTTAACCTTTCGGTTCTTGTGTTCGAGGCCATGTATGTACATGCTAGGCTCGCTGTTAGACCCAAGTATTTCCGCAGTAAAATGGGCGGCACCCGTTGTATGTGAGCGAGAGTCTATAGCACCCGATCATCACGTGATGCTTGGACACATTTAACTTTCGAACGGTGCATACTTTGGGGAGAACAGCTTTTATCTTGATCTTTATGAGGAATCATCTTATAATGCTACCGCGATCTAAGCATAATAAGATACATAAAAGGATAAACATCACATGCATATAACTTTATGTGACATGGTATAGCCAATCTTCGCAATGATCTCCATCTTGTGCGTTCCGCATGATCTCCATCACTCCACCATGATTGCCTCCACCACGAATAGCAACTACAACTATTGCTAACTACTTAGCGATAAAGTAAAGCTATTACATGGCGTATAAGAAGTTGACTCAGGTCATACACAATTATAAAGACAACCATATGGTTCTCGCCGGTTGTGTACTCATCGACATGCAAGTCGTGAAACATTACAAAACATGATCATCGCATACAATATACACATCACATCTTGGGCCATACCATATCACGAAAACACTCGCAAAAACAAGTTAGACGCCTCTACTTTGTTGTTGCATGTTTTACGTGGCTCATGGGAGTAGATGCTAAGAACGATTCTTACCTACGGAAAGCCACAACGGTGATATTATGGTTGCCAAACTCCGTGTTAATCCCATGACAACTATAGTGAGAGAAACCGACATCCACCACCGCATGTGGTACAAGCCACACGTCAAGTGCGAGCCGGTCTCGCGAACGACGCCAGAAGGTTGGCCTGGACCGCTTCAATCTCACTATCCCGGCCATAAGAAGAACACAAACAAGAGGCTTGCAAAAAACATCAACGCTCGAACAACCATGTTATGCTCTACTCGTGAATCACATCTACGCATAGATCTAGCTCGATACCATCAAGGGTTTCGCAGCATAGTAAATCAAAATTTCTACGGAGCTTAACAGAGGGAAAGCCAAGATCTAATCTAGGAGATGCAAACAACGAGAGATTGGATTAGATCTTCATACCCTTGAAGATTCAAGACAATGAACGCTCTTAACGGAACGTGGGTGATGTAGTCGCATCGCTTCTCCTCCTCGCGATCCGATCTGATCTAGCACCACAAGTGGCGGTGCCTCCGTGAGATGCACACGCAAGGCCACCTCGACGCCTCCTCCTTCCTCGGACCAGCAAGTATGGTGGAGAGATAGATTGGATCTACAAAGACGGCGTGGTGTATATGGTGGAGAATTTCTCAGCAGGCTTCGCCACAAACAATGGGAGGGAGAGAGGAAGGGCAAGCAGGCAACCGGGTTTGGAGGAAGGTGTAAGGGGAGTGTGAGAGGGGGCGCATCAGCCCTCTATATATAGAGGGGGGTGCGGCCAGCCCTAGCCTCTCCTCCAAGCCTATCTCTAGTTTAAACAATTTAAACTCTCCCTTATCTAGAAATCCTATTTATCTTATCTCTAGTTTAAACGATTTAAACTCTCTAGGATCGGCTGGGCTCTATGGGGCCTTGTGCCCCTGGCCCAATGCGGCCAGGACACTCCCTCATAGGCCCATGCCCCCTCCCGGAAGGTGGGACCACGTTGGCCCCTTCCGAAGGTTCTAGAAGCTTCCTGACAATACCGATTAACCCAAACTATTCCGAACTCCAAAACTGCACCGCCTTATATGAATCTTATTCTCCGGACCATTCCTAACCTCTCGTGATATACCGGATCCCATCCGAGACTCAACAAAAATTCATAAACCAATTATCCAATCTATCCTAGCGCCGAGACACGTTATGTGTGACCTCGGGTTCGAGAATATGCGCACATGATCTTCTATCAATAATCAACAGCGGTCCGAGCACCCATATTGACTCCCACACATTCATCGATGATCATATCGGATGAACCACGATGCCAGATTCAATCAATCCCATATATATATTCCCTTCGCCTCGCGATATTTTACTTGCCCGAGATTCGATCGTCGGTATCGCCATACCTAGTTCAATCTCGCTCACGAAGTACTTTACTCGCTCCGTAATCCGATATCACTTTGTGATCAACTCCTTAACCACATGCTTGCAAGCGGTGTTGATATCGACACGAAAGGGCCCAAGTATATCTCTCCGACTTGGGAGGGACAAATCCCATCTCGATACATACAACCCAATGATACTTTCCGATCACCTAAGAGACACCTTTATGATCACCCTCTCATAGGATGACGTTTGATGACCTCAAAGCTTTCTTCCGATACCAGGGAGTTGTATTATCTCATGGTCTAAGGAATACAATATTTGACATAAGAAAAACTTCGCAAAGACGAACACGATGACACGATCTAATTGCTTCGCTTAGTTTGGGTCTATCCACCATATCATTCTCCAACGGTATGATCTCATTATCAATTGACAACTCATGTCTATGGTTAGGAAACCTTAACCATCATTGATCAATGAGCTAGTCCATAGAGGCGTACTAGGGACACGGTGTTGTTCACAAACCACACAAGTATTAAAGTTTCCGCTTAATACAATTCTAGCATGGAATATAAACTTTATCATGAACAAGAATTATAATAATAACATCTTTATTATTGCCTCTAGGGCATAATTCCAACAGTAGACATGATGGAGACACATCTCCGATCAATAACCATTAGCGGGATCTGGAGATCCATAACAGCTCCCACATACTCAACGATGACTTTGTGATCGATAGAACCATTTAACATACGAAACCAATTCCCTTTGTCATGCGATATTCTACTTATCCGAGGTTTGATCGTCGGTATCTCCATACCTAGTTCTACCTCGTTACTGATAAGTACTCTTTACTCATTCCATGTTATGTCATCCCTTGTGACCTAGTCACATGCTTGCAAGCTAACTAGATGACATTCCACCGAGAGGGCCCAGAGCATATCTATCCGTCATATGGATGGACAAATCCCAATCTTGGTCCATGCGCTTCAACACATACTTTCAGAATACCCAATGTCACCTTTATAACCACCCGATTCTGAGCGGCGTTTGATGTCATCAAAGTACCCATCCGGTGATGGTGATTAACATAACCTCATGGTCGAAGGATTAGGTTACTATGCATTTGAAAAGCTTGTAGCAAAACGAACTTAATGACTTGATCTTATGCTATGCTTACTATGGGTGTGTGTCCATCACATCATTCTCCTAATGATATGATCTTGTTATTAACGACATCCAATGTCCATGATCAGGAAACCATGATCATCCATTAATTAGCAAGCTAGTTTAAAAGGAGACTTACTAGGGACTCTTTTATGTTTACAAAACACACAAGTATTAATGTTTCCGATTAATACAATTATAGCATGGGATGTAAAAATTTATCATAAACATAAAGATATAATAATAACCACTTTATTATTACCTCTTGGGCATATCTCCAACAGTCTCCCACTTGCACTAGAGTCAATAATCTAGTTAAAAAACTTGTGCATTCAACACCTATGGTTTTCTGGTGTTGTATCGACACTATTGCTAGTGGTAAACATAATCTTCGGATCTGACACTTCCAGGTCCGTGTGTATTTGCATGTCCTTGCGTCTCTACGCATTACTCATTCTCTAATGAGATGGCATTGTATAAATTTGGTCCTTTGGTGAGACCCTTTAGTTCCTTGGGATTAAATCATGTTGATACAATTGTCATACAATGTATCTTCATAGTATTATCCCGCTATGAACCACACCTAGTTTGATAACAAACTGCTTGACGCAAATGCCCTCATTTGCTGCTACAATAGTAGTCATATACTTAGCCTTTTGTTGTAGTATCTGTCATAATGTTTTAACTTTGGTACTCAACCAAATCCGTTATGGAACTTCCTTTCCATTACATTGTGCCACCCATAGTTTAAATTGAGATAAACTTAATTTGTGACAAAACTAGTATCAATGCAACAATTTACAATGAACTATTTATCACCACTATTATATTCTTAGTTCTTCCAAAGATCATAGGAATATCCCTACTATTGTCCAATGATCATCTTATGAGTCATTCTGGTATATGCTCATAACATTTAGAGCATAGGACATATCTGGATGTGTACATCTCAAAGAATGATTGAGCAAAATATTCTTGCGATTTCACCAAGTGTCAAAACACTTGAATCTCGTGTCAACACACTTGAATCTTGATTCAGTCCTTTCCATGCGCCAAGAACCTTTCTTGTTGTTTCCATATTGAACTCATTCAACATCTTATCTATGTACATTTGGCAAAACCATATTAGCGCCTCAATCTATCCATATAGACATTGATGCCTAATTCTTGGGTTATGCCTAAGTCTTTCATCGAAATGAAATTCTTAACCTGTGTCCATAAAAGATACATCATTTCTAATCAACAATATGTCTTTCACATAATGTATTAGAAATATGTCTTAGCGCTCCCACTTAATTTCTTGCAAAATGCAAACATCTTCATCGTCTCTGATGAAATTAAACCTTTTAACGGTTTCATCACGGTGAAGATTCCAACTCCGGATGCTCACTTTAACCATTGAAGTCTTGCATACTCTTTTAGCATCCTTTGAATTAACAAAACCCTTTGGATCGTGTCATGTACACGTCCTAGGTAACCATTCTATTAGAAGAACTTGTTTTGTTTGTTCAACTACCATATACCAAAATATATGTAGTGGTTGCTACATTAATCCGTCCAGACTAAATATCGCTATGAAAGATCAAATCTTATCATAGTCAATTCCTTGAACATTGTCGTAAACTCTTTCCGACATGTCGACTATTTCGTAGATGTTAAACATCCGTGTCTATTTCTTTATAGATCCATATACGACTGTAAGGTCTTGCACCTTTTCAGAGGGTCTTTCAAATTCAAAGCTTGATTTCTCGTGTATGGAATTACCATGGATTTTTATGGCTTCAAGCCACTTAACGAAGTCAGGGCCCATCATTGATTATTTGCATGTAGTCGGTTCATCATTGTCAAACAACAATGATTTTACTCTCAAATCTTGGCATTTGATTACTTACCCGACCTACTTGGTTCAATAGGAACTTAGATCTCCGTGACCACAACCTTTGAGGCACGTGAGCCATGAGCATTGTTGCTGCCTCCGGGACACTTACCGATGCTTGAACTCAAGACATATTAGCCAAGGTTCAACAACCTTGTCAAAGTTCTATTGTCCTCCCACTTGACTTTTCACCAAAAATTCCTTCTCAAGAAACTCGACATTCTAAGCGACAAACACTTTTGTCTTCAGTGTTATGGAGGAATACCCAATGGTTATTCAAAATAACCTACAAAGACATGCTCATCCGACTTTGGTTGTAAACATTTTACTTATGCCTAGCATACCAAAAATTTAAGAAAGGACAACCTAGGTTTTATCCCAAACCATGACTTATATGGTGTCATTTCAACGGATCATGATGGAGCTCTTTTCAGTGTAAAAACGGTAGTCACTAAAGCTTTAATCTTTAAAATATAATGGCAGTTTTATAAATGACACCTTTGATCTTACCATGTCAAACAAGGTTTCATTACATATCTCGAACACTCCATACTCCTATGGTGTTTCGGGAAATGCAAATCCATGGAACGATTCCTCAAATCTTAGGTGTTTTGCTAAACTTGTAACTCAAACATCTTTCTTTATGATCCAATCATAAACTTTTATTTTTTTGTTACAATGATTTTCCACTTCATCTTGAAAGTCTTTGAACATTTTCAAATGTTTCATACTTCTTCCTTATTGAGTAAGTATATACATATACTCACTCAAATCTTCGGAGAAAGCATATGAAGTTGAAATCCATCGCCCACGACTACACATAATGGACTATATACATCAATATGTACAAATTCCAATCAGTTAGTCGTCCGTAACTCTTTTGGCCTACTAATGGAGTTTTAATTATCTCCAGGAAAGTATCACATGCGCCATTTGATCAAAATCAAAGACTCCAAAAATCCATCAACATGGAGTTTCTTCATGTATCCCTTTCAATATAATTTAAACGGTGATGTCACTTTGCAAGTGATCTTTCAATCATTTGTCTTGCGACATTTTAGCATTAGTTTTATGGTCGTTGTTTATCCAACCAGACTTGTATATCATCCATCTATTATGGAATGTTGTAATTATTTGAACAACCTTTTGTCGTCATAATACCTGATCAAAATAACAATTATTGAAACAAATCTTGAAGGCAAGCTTTGATGTTAACGAGCAACACAACAACCCTTTGTTTGTTTTCGATGAACATCATCACATATTCTCTTGCTAGTTACTTAGGCCATTGTAGTTCATGAATTGTGTTGTCCTGTATGACACTTCATACCAACCAATTCGGTATCAAATACCGCAGAACCACATTGTTTAACAACCAAGGAATACAGCCATAACATGTATCTTTTATATACCTAAGTTGGATATCTCCAATCTTTTCTTTTCTGCCAAATATTTTATAGATTCTCTTTCAACAGTTCCTTTTCTTTTAAAAGAATCTATCAACATCAATAGTGGTGTCATTCACATGACACATAGTACAAAGTGTGTATAGTCAAATACTAATACCTTTGGACTTGCACTTTGAAGTGGATCACCTTCATCAAATGTTTGGCATTCTTTCAAAATTCCATTCTTTAGTAATCTTTTAGTGTAGTAAACATTTTACTTACATCTTCTATTCATCCTTATCATGACAACTTTCATGATCAAGCTGTTATAGCTTATAAAGGTGAATTGCGAGTATAATGTTTCTTTTCCAAAACCTTTTGGAGGATTAGGACGACTAGCGTCTCCAACCTTCACAAATTCTCATCAAATATGAGGATATATACTGTATCATGTTGTAACCAATACATTGTTTTAGATATCGCAATACCTTTCACATATGATGGTTTCTGAAACATTGCTTTCAGCTCTTAGATAAACTTGATAAAAATAATCTTTTGAGTATCAAGAATCATGGAGGCAAACATGATACATTAGATACTAACACTGGAATTGTTACTCTTGATTTAATATTGTCTATTAAACTTCACAGAGTAAACTGAGTTTGCTGAAAGTTTGCAACATGACTTTTAAACTTTTAGATTGACACTCAAAACAATACGATACCAGTTCGTAAAGCAAATATCCAGAATTTCTATAGTTCCACTATCTCAACTATAACTAAGCGTAAGGTGGTGAACGGATGCCAATGACTATAACAAACTATGCAAATTCACTTTGATTGTGTTTATGATAAATTGAGTTCGACTAATCCAAATTACAAATGAACTCCCACTCAAAACAACATCCCTCCAGTTGTTTTAGTGATTACATGAACCAAATCCACTACACCAAGTCCGATCATCACGTGAGATGATGTAGCTTTAAAGGCGAACAATCAACATGTTCATCATATCATCCATATGACTCATGCTTTACCTTTCGGTATTCCGTGTTCCGAGACCATGTCTGTACATGCTAGGCTCATCAAGGTTAACCTTAGTATCCACATGTGCAAATCTACCTTGCACCCGTCATATGCACACGTAGAATCTATCACACCCGGTCATCACGAGATGCTTCGAAACGACGAGTCTTAGCAACGGTGCCTACTAAGGACGAACACTTTATTACTTGATATTTAGTGAGAGGGATCATCTTATAATGCTACCGTCTTGATCTTTTCAATACAAGATGCATAAAGGATTATCATCACAGGCAATTCATAATTAGTGTGATATGATATGGCCCTTTCTTCTTATGCCTTTGATCTCCATCTCCAAAGCACGGACATGATCTCTATCATCACCATCATTGCGTCAAGGTCAGTGGCACTGCTTCATGGTTGTCCATCATCACTAGCAACTATTACAACTACTTGGAATAAAGCTATTACAAGATGAATAGACACGCAGGTCTTAACAGAATTAAAGATAACCATTAGGCTCCTGCCGGTTGCCATATTACAACAAGGATCATTACATACATCAAATATAATCACAATCACATGATGGCCATATCACATCACAAAAACCCTGCAAAAACAAGTTAGACGCCTCTAATTTTCTTTGCATGTTTTACGTGGTTTGGGGCTTTTGAATAAGAACGGATCTTACCTACGAAACTGAACCACAACGTTGATACAAGTGCTATCAAGTGCAAAGTGTAGATTGGATCTATACTATGGTGAGAGAGACAGACACCCGCAAAGCCACTTGTGCAAAGCAAGTTACACGTCAAGCGTGGAGCAAGTCTCATCTGCGATGACATGTAAGGTTAGCCCGAGCCGCTTCATCCCACCATACCGCAAGATGCAAAGTACATAAAGCAAAAGACGGCACGAGCACCAATGCCCACAAAACCATTGTGTTCTACTCGTGCAACAGATCTACGCATAGACACGACTCTGATACCATTGATGGGTTCGTAGCATGGAAAACAAAAAATTTCTACCGCAAGAACGAACAAAACCCAGATCTAATCTAGATAAAAGCCAAGATCTAATCTATTAGACATGTGCAACGAGATAGATCTGTACTAACCCTCATAGATTCGATAAGCCTTGTTCGAGATCGGATCTCGTGGTTGATGTAGTCGATCACTTGCCGATCTCAAGATCGAGTAGACGATCCTTCCGGCGCCGCATTCCGGCAGCGCTTCCGCAGTCGGTCACACGTGCGGAGTCGAAGGCACCTTCCTCTCCTTGTTCCAAATGAGCAGCGGAGGTAGTAGATCTCCACGGAAACCCAGCAAGACGACGGCGTGGTGGTGGTGGTAGAGTAGAGAATTCTGCAGGCTTCGCCTAAGCCAGAGCAGAGGGAAGGAGGAGAGAGGCAACTTGAGATCTAGAGAATAGAAGGCAAGGGGCTTGTGCCCACCCTCTATTTAAAGGAGGGAGGCGCCATGGGGAGGTGGAGTCCTTGTAGGACTCCCTCTCCTTGGCCGGGCGGATCAAGGAGGTGGGGAGAGTCCTACTCCCACCTAATCCTTGTCTTACCCCACAAGGATTCCTTGATCCTTTCTTGGTTTTCAAGTAAACTCCAAGAAATCTTCTAGAACCTTCCGGAACATTCCGAAACCTTCTAGAATCCCCATACAAATACTCTGGAACATTTCCTAACTTAGAAAATGATCCCCAATATATGAATCTTATTCTCCAGACAATTCCGGATCTCCTCGTGATGTCCCGGATCCAATCCGAGACTCCGAACAACATTCGGTCTCCAACGAACATTCCATATCTACTTAAAACAACTTCGAACCTTAAGTGTGTCACCCTACGGTTCGTGAACATGTAGACATGATGGAGACACATCTCCGATCAATAACCATTAGCGGGATCTGGAGATACATAACAACTCCCACATACTCAACGATGACTTTGTGATCGATAGAACCATTTAACATACGAAACCAATTCCCTTTGTCACGCGATATTCTACTTATCCGAGGTTTGATCGTCGGTATCTCCATACCTAGTTCTACCTCGTTACTGATAAGTAATCGTTACTTGTTCCATGTTATGTCATCCCTTGTGACCTAGTCACATGCTTGCAAGCTAACTAGATGACATTCCACCGAGAGGGCCCAGAGCATATCTATCCGTCATATGGATGGACAAATCCCAATCTTGGTCCATGCGCTTCAACACATACTTTCAGAATATCCAATGACACCTTTATAACCACCCGATTTAAGCGGTGTTTGATGTCATCAAAGTACCCATCCGGTGATGGTGATTAACATAACCTCATGGTCGAAGGATTAGGTTACTATGCATTTGAAAAGCTTGTAGCAAAACGAACTTAATGACTTGATCTTATGCTATGCTTACTATGGGTGTGTGTCCATCACATCATTCTCCTAATGATATGATCTTGTTATTAACGACATCTAATGTCCATGATCAGGAAACCATGATCATCCATTAATCAACAAGCTAGTTTAACAAGAGGCTTACTAGGGACTCTTTTATGTTTACAAAACACACAAGTATTAATGTTTCCGGTTAATACAATTATAGCATGGGATGTAAACATTTATCATAAACATAAAGATATAATAATAACCACTTTATTATTGCCTCTTAGGCATATCTCCAACAGCACCTGGGTATTTGATACCGGATCGGTTGCTAATATATGTAACTCGGTTCGTGGGCCATGTAATGTTTACAACTAGCAAGGGATGAGGTCAGGATGTGGGTCGGCAATGGATCGAGAGTTGATGTGATCGCCGTCGAGACGCAACCTCTCCATTTGCCATCGGGATTAGTTATAAACCTAAATAATTGTTATTTGGTGCCTGCACTGAGCATGAACATTGTATCTGGATCGTGTTTGATGCAAAGTGGTCATTCCTTTAAATCTGAAAACAATGGTTGTTCGATTTATAAGAATGATATCTTTTATGGTCATGCACCTATGTTGAATGGTTTATTTCTATTGGATCTCGATAGTAATATTACGCACATTCATAATGTTAATTCTAAAAAGATTAAACTTGATGATGATATGTCTACATATATGTGGCAATCGCCGTCAGGTCATATTGGCGTTAAACGCATGAAGAAACTCCATTCGATGGACTTTTGGAATCACTTGATTTTGAATCATTTGATACATGTGAGCCATGCCTTATGGGCAAGATGACTAGAACGCCGCTTTCCGTTCAATGGAACATGACGGATCTATTGGAAATCATACATACCGATGTGTGTGGACCAATGAGTGTGTCGCGAGGTGGATATCGTTATTTTGTTACTTTCACGGATGATTTGAGTAGATATGGGTATATCTATTTGATGAAACACAAGTCTGAAACTTTGAAAAGTTCAAGGAATTTCAGAATGAAGTGGAAAATCATCGTAATAGAAAGATCAAATTTCTACGGTATGACCATGGAGGAGAGTATCTAAGTTACGAGTTTAGCACACATGAAAGAGTGTGGAATAGTTTCACAACTCACGCCTGCCGAACACCACAACGCAATGGTGTGTTTGAGCGTCAGAATCGCACCTTATTGGATATGGTTCGATCTATGATGTCTCGACTCACTTACCTCATCATTTTGGGGTTATGCACGAAACAATGCATTCACTTTAAATCGGGCACCATCTAAATCCGCTGAAACGACACCAGATGGATTATGGTTTGGAAACAAACCTAAGCATCATTTCTTAAGGTTTGGGGATGCGATGTTTATGTGAAGAAACTTCAACCAGATAAACTCGAACCCAAAGCGGAAAAATGCGTCTTCATAGGATACCCTAAGGAAACAATTGGGTATACCTTCTATCACAGATCCGAGGGCAAGGTTTTTGTTGCCAAGAATGGTTCCTTTCTTGAGAAGGAGTTTCTCGCGAAAGGTGTGAGTAGTCGGAAGGTAGAACTCGAAGAGGTTATTGAACCTTACCTTCATGGAATGGCGAGTGGTGCAGCACCGGAAGTTGTTTCGGAGTTGACTTCACCTGATGAAGAGAGAGCTAATGATAATGATCATGAAACTCTGAAAGAGGACACTACCGAACCTCGCAGGTCAAGGTGACACATGCAGCTCCTGAACTGTACAACAATCCTGTTGTGAATTTCATGGTTGATGAAATGGATGACCCTGCGACGTATCAAGAAGCGATGATGAGCCTGGATTCCAACAAATGGCTAGAAGCCATGAAATCCGAGATGGAATCCATGTACGAGAACCAAGTTTGGAACTTGGTGGACTTACCTCACGACCGAAAGGCCGTGGAGAATAAATGGATTTTCAAAAGGAAAACTGATGTTGATGGTAATGTGACCATCTATAAGGCTCGACTTGTCACAAAGGGGTTTCGACAAATTCAAGGAGTTGACTACGATGAGACATTCTCTCCTGTAGAGATGCTTAAGTCAGTTAGGATTATGTTAGCAATTGCTGCATATTTCGATTATGAAATATGGCAGATGGATGTCAAAATTGCGTTCCTCAATGGTAAGATTGAAGAAGAGTTGTATATGATACAACCTAAGGGTTTTGTCGATCCTAAGGATGCTAATAAGGTGTGCAAACTTCAGCGATCCATCTATGGACAAGCAAGCATCAAGTTGGAATCTCCGCTTTGATGAGGTGATCAAAGAGTTTGGATTTGTCCAAACTTATGGAGAGGCTTGTATTTACAAGAAAGTGAGTGGGAGCAATGTGGCATTTCTGATATTATATGTGGATGACATATTATTCATTGGAAATGATATAGATCTTTTAAACAGTGTTAAAAGTTATCTAAACAGCAAATTTTCGATGAAAGACCTTGGTGAAGCATCATATATATTAGGCATTAAAATCTATAGAGATAGATCAAGGCGCCTAATTGGGCTATCGCAGAGTACATACCTTGATAACATATTAAAGAAGTTTAATATGGACGAAAGTAAGAAGGGGTTCTTACCTATGTTGCAAGGCAAGACATTGAGTAAGACTCAAAGTCCGGCTACGGCGGAAGAAAGAGAGATGATGGATAAGATCCCCTATGCCTCGACCATAGGCTCTATTATGTATGCCATGCTATGTACAAGACCGGATGTGGCACATGCTATTAGTTTGACTAGTAGGTACCAATCTGATCCAGGTTCGGAACACTGGATAGCGGTAAAGAACATCCTCAAGTACTTAAGAAGAACTAAGGATATGTTTCTTATATACGGAGGTGAAGAAGAGCTAGTCGCTAAGTGTTATGTCGATGCTAGCTTTGACACCGATCCGGATGACTCTAAGTCTCAATCCGGATATGTATTTCTCTTAAACGGAGCAACAGTTAGTTGGAGGAGTTCCAAACAACCTGTGGTGGCTGGATCAACAACGGAGGCGGAATATGTTGCTGCTTCAGAAGCGGCGCAGGAAGCAGTTTGGATGAAAGAGTTCATTATGGAACTGGGTGTGGTTCCTAGTGTGTTGGACCCGATGGTGATCTATTGTGACAACAATGGAGCCATAGCCAACGCAAAGGAACCAAGGTCTCACAATAATTCCAAGCATATTAAGCGTCGGTTTCACTCCATCCACGAGCATGTCAAGGATGGAGATATAAAGATTTGTAAAGTACACACGGACGTAAATGTAGCAGATTCGTTGACTAAAGTTCTCCCTAGGGCAAAACATGATCAACACCAGAACTCCATGGGTGTTAGATTTATCACTATTGGAACTAGATTATTGTCTCTAGTGCAAGTGGGAGACTGAAGGAAATATGCCCTGAGAGGCAATAATAAAGTTGTTATTATATATTCCTTATACATGATAGATGTTTATTTTACATGCTAGAAATGTATTGATTCGGAAACATCAATACATGTGTGTTTAATAAACAAAAAGGGTTCCTAGTCATGCCTCTCTTATAGACTAGCTTGTTGATTAACAGGACGATCAAGGTTTCCTGATCATGGACATTGGATGTTGTTAATAACAAGGTCACACCATTGGTGGAATGATGTGATGAACATTCATCTGAAGTATAGCATTACGATCAAGTCATTATGTTTATATTTCTATAACATCATACGAAGTAATATTTATCCTTAGACCATGAGATCATGTTAATTCGACACCTAAGAGTATCTTGATAACATCAAACGTCACAATGTAAGGTGACTATAAAGATGGGTTCAAGATTACGAAGGTGTTATGTTGAGGCTCATGGATCAAGAGTGGAATTTGTCAATCCGGATGACGGATAGATATACTGGGCCCTCGGTGATATCACATTAGGATAGCTTGCAAGCAAGTGATGTGATCACTAGAATGTTATATCACGGGAACGAGAAAAGAGTGCATGTCGGTAACGAGATCAAACTAGGTATGGAGATACCGATGATCGAATCTCGGACATGTAATATATCGAGAGACAAAGGGATTTAGTTACAAGCGTTAAAGGTTCTCACGATCACAGGAGTCATCGTTGAATGTGTAGGAGTCAGTACGGATCTCCAGGTCCCATTGCTGATTATTGATCGGAGAAGGGTCTCGATCATGTCTGCATTATTCGTGAACCATAGGGTGGCACACTTAAGAGTTACCGGACACCATTTTGGAGCACATATGTTTCAGACGAAAGAATTGCAAAGCGCAGGAATTGTTTCAATAGAAACCGGAAATTGTTTCGGGTGAAATTGCAGAAGGTGGTTCTGCATGTGATATTGAAATATTGCAAGGGGCTATATGTGAATGTTTGTTAATTAAAGTAATTAAAATTCTGAATAAATTTAATAAAAATAGTTTTATTAAATGAGAGAGCATTAAATTTGGAGAAATTTAATGCATTTAAAGTGGAGACTTTAAAAGGGAATGTGAAGAGGCATTTTAATGTGTGTGGGGGGGTTACCCCCACATGAATGGGGGAGGTGAGGGGTCACCCCCCATGCGCCGGCCATGGAGAGAGGGGGCACCCCCCTCCTCCTATAAAAGGCCACCCATTCCCTCCTTCATCCTCACACCTCCTTGTGAAGGATCTCTCTCCTCTAGAATTATTCCCCATGGTCTCGGATTAGCGAGATACATGTTCCAGTGGCATTTGTCGAAGGAGTTGCTGCTCACTGGATCGCTGGAGCGAGGAGGTGGAGGTTGCATACGTGGCTTGAAAAGTGTGTGCGGATGCGCTGCTGAGTTGCGGCGCTCGGACTTCCTCATGATCTTGAGATCGGCAAGTGTACGACTACATCAACCACGAGTTCCTACTCGTTAACAAAGCTCGTTGTCTACGAGGGTAAGTTCTCGTTGGATGTATGTCCACCCATTGCTTTGTACCTAGTAGATAGATCTTGGCGTGTAGTTCACACTATAGGAAATTTTTTGTTTTCTATGCTGCGGACCCAACATATAGATGATAACACTACCATCAACATCTATTTTTCTTTTGAAAATCCATTTGTCCTCGACAGCCTTACGGCCATCCGGTAAGTCCACCAAAGTCCACACTTGGTTTTCGTACATGGATCCCATTTAGGATTTCATGGCTTCTTGCCATTTGTCAGAATCTGGGCTCACCATAGCTTCTTCATACGTCACAGGGTCATCAATGTTGTCCACCAACATGACGTTCAAGGCAGGGTCATACCAATCAGGAGTGGTACAAACTCTCGTTGACCTGCGAGGTTCAGTAGCAACTTTGTTCGAAGTTTCATGATCACCATCATTAGCTTCCTCTCCAATTGGTGCAGGCGGCACAAAAACATCTTCCGATGCCGTGCTACTCTCAATTCCGAGAGAAGGTTCAATAACCTCGTCGAGTTCTACTTTCCTTCCAGTCACTTCCTTCGAGAGAAACTCCTTCTCAAGAAAGGATCCATTCTTGGCAACAAAAACTTTGCCTTCGGATCTATGATAGAAGGTATACCCAATTGTTTCTTTAGGGTATCCTATGAAGACGCATTTCTCCGCTTTAGGTTCAAGCTTATTAGGTTGTAACTTCTTTACATACGCTTCGCAACCCTAAACTTTAAGGAACGACAACTTAGGTTTCTTTCCAAACCATAATTCGTACGGTGTCGTTTCAACGGATTTAGATGGTGACCTATTTAAAGTGAATGCGGCTGTCTCTAATGCATAGCCCCAAAATGATAGTGGTAAATCTGTAAGAGACATCATAGATCGAACCATATCTAAGAGAGTTCGATTACGACGTTCGGACACACCATTACGCTGTGGTGTTCCCGGCGGTGTCAATTGCAAAAGTATTCCACATTTCTTTAAATGCATGCCAAACTCATAACTTAGATATTCACCTCCGCGGTCAGAACGCAGAAATTTAATCGTCTTGTTACGATGATTTTCCACTTCACTTTGAAATTCCTTAAACTTCTCGAAAGTTTCAGACTTATGTTTCATAAAGTAGACATACCCATATCTACTTCAGTCATCCGTGAAAGTGAGAACATAACGATATCCACCACGCGATGCTACACTCATTGGGCCGCATACATCGGTATGTATTATTTCCAATAAGTCCGTAGCTCGCTCCATTATTCTAGAGAATGGAGTCTTAGTCATTTTTCCTATTAGACATGCTTCGCATCTTTCAAGTGATTCAAAATCAAGTGATTCAAGAAGTCCATCAGAATGGAGTTTCTTCATACGCTTCACTCCAATGTGACCAAGACGACAGTGCCACATGTATGTAGAATTATCATTCAATTTTATTCGTTTAGCATCTATGTTGTGAACATGTGTATCACTACTACTGAGATTCAGTAAGAATAAACCATTCATCTCAGGTGCATTACCATAAAAGATATCACTCATATAAATCGAACAACCTTTATTCTCGGACTTAAAAGAGTAACCGTCTCGCAATAAACAAGATCCAGATATAATGTTCATGCTTAACGCAGACCCCAAATAACAATTATTTAAATTTAAAACTAATCCCGATGGTAGATGTAGAGGGAGCGTGCCAACGGCGATCACATCAATCTTGGAGCCATTTCCAACGCGCATCGTGACCTCATCTCTCGCCAGTCTTCGCTTATTCCGCAGTTCCTGTTTTGATTTACAAATATGAGCAACCGAACCAGTATCAAATACCCAGGCACTACTACGATTACTAGTAAGATACACATCAATAACATGTATATCAAATATACCTTTCTTCTTGATGTTTCCGTTCTTTAGATCCGCCATGTACTTGGGGCAGTTACGCTTCCAGTGACCAGCACCCTTGCAGTAGAAGCATTCAGTTTCAGGCTTAGGACCAGCCTTGGGCTTCTTAGCAGGCACGGCAGCTTTCTTGCCGTCCTTCTTGAAGTTGCCCTTGTTCTTAGGCTTGCCCTATTTCTTGAAATTGGTGGTCTTATTGACCATCAACACTTGGTGCTCCTTCTTGATCTCCACTTCAGCAGTTTTCAGCATGGACGATAGTTCAGGCAACGTCTTGTTCATGAAGTGCATATTGTAGTTCATCACAAAGTTCTTATAACTCGGTGGCAGTGATTGGAGGACACGGTGAATCCCTAACTCATTAGGAATCGTTATCCCCAACTCTTGGAGCTTGTTTGCGTGCCCAGACATGGTGAGCATGTGCTCGCTAACGGAGCTGCCCTCTTCCATCTTACAGTTAAAGAACTTCTCAGAGGCCTCATAGCTCTCCACGGCCGCATGAGTCTCAGAAAATAGCTTGAGCTCTTTGATGATATCAAACGGGTCGTGGTGCTCAAAGCGCTTCTGAAGCTCCGTTTCTAAACCGTACAGGATGGAGTGATTTTTCCGAGTGGCGTAAACATTCTTTACGTCATCGGTGGCATCTTCTGCAGGTGGGTCACCTAGCGGTGCTTCGAGCACATAGGTCAACTGACAAGCCCTGAGGACAATCTTCAGTCCACGGAGCCAGTCCGTGAAGTTGCTTCCATTGTTATTAAGATTTTCTTTCTCTAGGAACGCATTGAAATTGATGGAGAGGTTCGCCATAATCTACAACAAATTTGCAAGTAGTTTAGACTAAGTTTATGATAAATTGAGTTCAATTTTAATTCTTAAATTAACTAGGTGAATTCCCACTCAAAACAACATCCCTCACGTTGTCTTAGTGATTACACGAACCAAATCCACTACACCAAGTTCGATCTTCACGAGAGAAGATGTAGTTTCAACGGCGAACAATCTTCATGTTCATCATATCATTTATATGACTCATGCTCTACCTTTCGGTATTCCATGTTCCTAGACCATGTCTGTACATGCTAGGCTCGTCAAGATTAACCTTAGTTTCCGCATGTGCAAAACTGTCTTGCACCCGTTGTATGTAAACGTAGAATCTATCACATCCGATCATCACGAGATGCTTCGAAACGACGAGTCTTAGCAACGGTGCCAACTAAGGACGAACACTTTATTACTTGATATTTAGTGAGACGGATCATCTTATAATTCTACCGTCGCGATCTAAGCAATACAAGATGCATAAAGGATTAACATCACAGACAATTCATAATTAGTGTGATATAATATAGCCCTTTCTTCTTATGCCTTTGATCTCCATCTCCAAAGCACGGACATGATCTCCATCATCACCAGCATTGCGTCAAGGTCAGTGGCGCCGCTTCATGGTTGTCCATCATCACTAGCAACTATTACAACTACTTGGAATAAAGCTATTACAAGATGAATAGACACGCAGGTCTTAACAGAATTAAAGACAACCATTAGGATCCTGCCGGTTGCCATATTACAACAAGGATCATTGCATACATCAAATATAATCACAATCACATGATGGCCATATCACATCACAAAACCCCTTCAAAAACAAGTTAGACACCTCTAATTTTCTTTGCATGTTTTACGTGGTTTGGGGCTTTCGAATAAGAACGGATCTTACCTACGAAACTAAACCACAACGTTGATACGAGTGCTATCAAGTGCAAAGTGTAAATTGGATCTATACTATGGTGGGAGAGACAGACACCTGCAAAGCCACTTGTACAAAGAAAGTTACACGTCAAGCGTGGAGCAAGTCTCATGTGCGATGACATGTAAGGTTAGCCCAAGCCGCTTCATCCCACCATACCGCAAGATGCAAAGTACACAAAGCAAAAGACGGCACGAGCACCAACGCCCACAAAACCATTGTGTTCTACTCGTGCAACAGATCTACGCATAGACATGGCTCTGATACCACTGATGGGTTCATAGCATGGAAAACAAAAAAAATCTACCGCAAGAACGAACAAAACCCATATCTAATCTAGATAAAAGCCAAGATCTAATCTATTAGATATATGCAACGAGATAGATCTGTACTAACCCTTGTAGATCCGAAAGCCTTGTGCGAGATCGGATCTCGTGGTTGATGTAGACGATTACTTGTCGATATCAAGATCGAGTGGACGAGCCTTCCGGCCGCTGCTCCAGGCGCTTCCAATCGGTCACACGCAAGGAGTCGATGTAGACCTTCCTCTCCTGCTCCAAATGAAAGCGGAGGTAGTAGATCTCTCCACGGAATCCCAGCAGCACGACGGCGTGGTGGTGGTGGTGGTGGAGTAGAGAATTCTGCAGGGCTTCGCCTAAGCCAGAGCAGAGCGAAGGAGGAGGAGAGAGGTGGCTAGGGCAAGGAGTGGAAAGGGGCAAGGGGGGCGCCTACACCCCTCTATTTATAGAGGGAGGGGTGGCGCCTAGGGTTCCCACCCCTAGGGCCACCTCTAGGGCCGGCGCACAAGGGGCTTGGGGAGTTTCCTTCCCCCCCAAGTTTCCCCTTTTCCTTTCTTGGTTTTCAAGTAAACTCCACAGAACTTTCTAGAACCTTCCGGAACATTCCGAAACCTTCTAGAATCCCCATATAAACACTCCGAAACATTTCCGAACCTAGAAAATGATCTCCATTATATGAATCTTATTCTCCAGACAATTCCGGATCTCCTCGTGATGTCCTAGATCCAATCCGAGACTCCGAACAACATTCAGTCTCCAACGCACATTCCATATCTATTTAACAAAGATCGAACCTTAAGTGTGTCACCCTACGGTTCGTGAATATGCAGACATGATGAAGACACCTCTCCGATCAATAACCATCAGCGGGATCTGGAGATCCATAATAGCTCCCACATACTCAATGATGACTTCGTGATCGATAGAACCATTAACATACGAAAACCAATTCCCTTTGTCACGCGATACTCTACTTATCCGAGGTTTGATCGTCGATATCTCTATACCCAGTTCTACCTCGTTACTGATAAGTACTCTTTACTCGTTCCATGATATGTCATCCCTTGTGACCTAGTCACATGCTTGCAAGCTAACTAGATGACATTCCACCGAGAGGGCCCAGAGCATATCTATCCGTCATTGGATGGACAAATCCCAATCTTGGTCCATGCGCTTCAACACATATTCAGAATATCCAATGACACCTTTATAACCACCTAGTTACGAAGCGGTGTTTGATGTCATCAAAGTACCCATCCGGTGATGGTGATTAACATAACCTCATGGTCGAAGGATTAGGTTACTATGCATTTGAAAGCTTGTAGCAATACGAACTTAATGACTTGATCTTATGCTACACTTACTATGGGTGTGTGTCCATCACATCATTCTCCTAATGATATAACCTTATTATTAATGACATCCAATGTCCATGATCAGGAAACCATGATCATCTATTAATCAACAAGCTAGTTCAACAAGAGGCTTACTAGGGACTCTTTTATGTTTACAAAACACACAAGTATTAGTGTTTCCTAATAATACAATTATAGCATGGGATGTAAACATTCATCATAAACACAAAGATATAATAATAACCAATTTTATTATTGCCTCTTGGGCATATCTTCAACAGTATCCGCCCTACCCGTGCGACTAGTTCTTCGCCGGCGTCGCCGCCTGGGGCAACCAGTCCAGCATCTCCCCAGCGAACTACATGCCGTCCATGCAGGACATGTTACAGGATACCGACGTTCAGGCCACGCCACGCACAAGGTTTTCTCCTTCGCCGGAGTCAAACGTTGTCTTCCCCGGGATGTCGCCGCCGCGGGCCTCTGCCATTCGCCCCAGGCCTCGTTCCTTCCTCGGCGAACAACTTTGGCGCACACACCGCCAACACCAGCAGCCTATTCGGCGGAATGCCGAGCGACTCTTTCATGCACGACATGATCACGTCCGGTTCAACCGTCGCTGCTTTGGTTCTAGGGTGCTTCACCTAGGAGGAAGCCCGCACAACCGCCCTGATCGGCTTGGACACGCAAGATTTCAGTGGTGACGAAGACGAAGATGAAGCTGAAACTGACCAGGAAGAGGAAGAAGAGGCCGAGGTCAACCTGGAGGAGGTGTCGGCGAGCTTCAAGAGGGAAAGAAGAAGAATAAGAACAAGAAGAAGGGCATGTTGGCGCCGCAAGGTAAATTCCCCGCCTGCCTTGTTGGCTTATTTTTGCCCAAGTTTGCCACAACATATGACCAATCTCGTCGCTCTGTTCGCAGATGAACCGCGCATTCAACCTCTACCACGACGATAACAATGGGCAGTATTTCAAGTTCCTCCACGTCTTCACGAGGATCTCGGAGTGCTAGAAGTGCAGGGGCGTGCGCAGGTCTCTCGCCAAAGGAAAGGACGTTGTCTACACCCCAGAGGAACCGGTGCCCCCGGCGTCCGAAGGTCGGTTGTAGCTCGGCCGGAAGAAGCCCAAGGAGCTCAAGACCAAGGGTCCCCCCGACGAAAAGCTCCAAGCTTCGACCGAGATGTGCATGGCTGACGCCAAGAGCCACGGCACGGCACGGGACGAGAAGTTCGATGAAAGGTGGAGGGTGATGCTACAGAACGAAGGCGTCAAGATCGACCTCCTCAAGACCAACGTCGCGGCGAAGAAGAGGAACACTAATCTGGATGACCCCGCGAACACGGTGGCGATGGACGACCAGGTCAAGGCATGGTACATCTCCGACCGCAACGCCATCTTGAGCGGCCTGCCAGCGCCATCCGCCGCAACACCCACGCCGAGCTCTGTCCCAACCTCCTCCTCCTCTACATCCGAGCCGAGCTCCACACATGAGATATTGCCGAGTCCTGCCTCCGCCGTCTAGGAGCCTACGTCCGTCGTCTGATCCCCGCGCCTATATGTAGTTTAGTCGTCGAACTCTTGGTCAATGTCGAACTGTGTCTATTTTGTGTCGCCAAACTTTTGGAATTGATCGTGTTTATGCTGGCAGGAGAACAAATTCAAAAAATATCGCCGTTTTATGATCTCTGGGGGCGGTTCTTGGGGGGTGGCTGGGCCTCGGCGCACCCCCAGGCCGAAAGCTTCGTCCATCCGGCGAAATAAATCGCCGGATTTTAGCCTGGGGGCCTTCAACGAGTGGGGATGCTCTTAGCTATCCGCCCAGTCAAAACGGAGATGAAATCCTGAAATTCATTTAAGCCCATAGTGCATTTGAATGCATTGTTTTAAAACAAATTTTCAAATGTTAAATAATTCAAATATTCAAACATACGACCAGGATAAAATGACCAGGGATGGATTGCACACAAGGGTTCTTTTTCCCCATAAAACTTGTGTGTATATATAAAAATGTCCCGATAAATACAAGAAAATTTTTGTTTCAGATTTTTTTTATATATATTGAATTTTTTGTGCATTATTCGTATAGTGGTCTTTATATGCACGTGCAAGCAAAAGCACCGCCTCCAATGAAATCCCTGCGTGAAAGCTGTATGGATGGTCGTTATTCAACGGATTTGCTGGATTTTGGGTCACATATTTAAGCGGTTTTAAAGTATAGCGTGTCTCGTTCTTGTCTTTTTCTTTCTTTATTGTGTTGTTGCTACTGTTGGAATTCTTCAGAATTTGGCCTCGAAATTTTGATGAAAGGATTTTGACCGCATACGAATGGAGTACTGCTATTTGGCTGTTTGTAATGTCGATTATTATCTTAACACCTCTTTTGTACCCAATCCACACAAAATGTTCTTTTACCCCAAAATATTATTTTGAAGTTTATTTTTTTATTCTTTTTCATAATAGGTTCAGATGCACGTGCGAGAAAAAACACTGCCCCGATGAAATCCCTGCGTGGAACCTCTACGGATGGTCCTTATTCAGCTAGCGGATTTGCTAGATTTTGCATCACATATTTAAGCGATTTTGACTTTAACCCCGTTTTGAACTTGTTTTTTTTCTTTCTTTATATTGTTGCTATTGTTAGAACTCTTCACGATCCACAATACAAAAAGGATAAGAAGTGTTCGGCAATTGTTAAATTTAGATGTAGAACCATTTTTTTTAGATCCACAATATAAAAAAAAAAGATGTAGGACCCGAGAGGAAGACTTTGAAGCCGAATATGAAAATTTGGCCTCGAGATTTACTGAAAGGATTTTGACTGCATACCAATGTACTACTATTTGGCTGCTGTAATGCATATCCATCGGTTGCGTTGTGCTCTAAGAACTAAGAAGCACGTGTTTGTTTGTAATGACAATTATCATCTTACACCTCTTTGCCGCCTGTTTGTCGAGAACGAGTACTATAGTACTACTGACACATATTGATCTCATTTCAATTTCTCCTTTCTACTCCCTCTGTTTCAAAATATAAGATGTTTTAGCTTTATAAATAAAGTGTATCTAGACCTCTTTTAATATCTAGGTTTATCTCGATTTAGAGTGAACCTACTAGACACTAAAATGGGTTAGATATACTCGTTTCACAAAGCTAAAACATCTTATATTTTAAAATGGAGGGAGTACAATTTTTATCATGGTTTTATTTTGAATTTTAACTAAAACCACGGCAAGAATTATCGAACAGGGGAAGTAGCAGTTTTTATTATGAAGTTTTGCTGGCAACTTTGCGTCTTGGATTTGTACCAGTAGCAGGTAGGCTCAGTGGGTCCTAGATTATTGACTCGCCGTTCGCATGATTGTCGAAAAGGAGAGCAGTTGGCATCCGGTGATCGTGTGCTAGGGCATAAACTAACACCAAAACAAACAATGTGTTGCCAGTGCAAAAAAGAAAGAAGGAGAAAGAGCGAGAGAAAGTTAATGCCACGATGCCAGGTGTTTTATATCGTACCAATCTAGTGTGATGTGATATGATATGTTATCTCTTGGAGAGATCTTTGAGCAAGAGTATCATGGAGGCAAAGGGCCAAGCGGCATATTCCAAGCATATATAGAAACCTAACAGATTAGATCAAGAGAGGCTCAGATGACCACCGAGATAACAATGTTATCTTCCTCCCGGGAACAAATTGACGTTACTGACTAGAGAAGGGTCACAAGTCACATGAACGTTCTTTACTCTCTTGGGGTATTGATGGGAATATAGTTTGTTTGGAGCCCAGCTTTCTTTCCACTCAATATCTTTTCATTGTGAAGGGAAAGATAAGCTGCAACTTTCATGTCAGGACCAGTGATAGTAGAATATACATCAGGCAGTAACGGGGAGGCAATCAGAAGTTGTCAAGAGAAAAGAATTGAGGAGCTAGCTTGGTGCTTGGATTTGTATATTTCACTGGAGTATTGAATTACTGGCTACATGATGTTTGCACCACACGAAAGAGGTCGTTCTGACAGTAAGAAGTGATTTGTGTCAGATCTTTAGGTTAGACCATTTCCGTCAGGCATTTGTCTTTCGGAGCTTGATTTTGTTTGCTTCCTTTGCTGCATATAAAGGTTTAGAAAGGCTTAGATGCACCAGGTCGTTGACAACAGTAAACAAATAACATGCATATTACACGGCCTCAGAATTCAAAAGTTCAGCAATCTCTACCATGCTAACTAGTATTCGTCCTAAAATGACACTGGGAAAATAGAACTATGTACGTACTTGGTATACCGTTTGTTCAACAACAGAGCAGGATCATAGAACCAGACATATGTAAGCAGGAAAAAGATCATATGTGCACAATCTACAATCAATATGTGCATATAATCACAATACAATGGCCGCAAGGAAAAGGATACTGTATTTAGTGCAGAACAGAAAGTAAAGTTTCATCCCAGCAACTGGCAAATACAATGGCCGCAACGAAAAGAATAGTACTGTATTTAGTACAGACAGAGCTCTTAACATCAGTATGAGCCATGTGGTATTCAGTTCCACAAAAATTGGCGAAAAAATTCTTTTGTGCGACAAGGCGTCAGACAAAAAAAGTATAGCCAATATCTCCAGATACAAATGAATTGCTCACCGTTTCCGGTTTCCCATTCCTCTTACCAAGGGATTGGGAGTTTAGGACTAAAAGAGCTAAATCCCATGCCCAACAGCCTCCCAACCAACCAACCAAAAAAAAAACTCATCTTGGCCTCCCATTCCCTATCTCAATTGTTGTGACACACTCCTAATCTGTTCTTTTGCATCTAAAGCTAGTCCTTCCTATCTGTGGTAAAACAACATCTCAAGCGATCTCATATACACCGACATTTAGTAGCGTTGCAGAACGTACCAACAATGGCAAGTAGTCAGCATATGTTTTTTCTTCAGCTGCTATCTCCCTCCAATTCTCTTCGTATAATCTCAAACAACATTTCGTTCCATGTATCTACAGGTCCTGGCATGCACCAATGTAGACAATCCTGAGGTGGAGGCTTTCCATCTGGCCCTCTCTGAGTCTTCTTGTTTGGGTCAGGACTTCTGTACGGACCAGGATGACCATCAGCTCTCAAGGCAAAGGGTTCAGTGATGTCCATCAATTTCAGTTTCGAACTATGTTTCCCAGAATTCTGCACTGCCTTTCTGAAGCCGGTGACTTGTTTCCCATACATAGTATCCGTGAACCCATTCCTCACCACATCATCCAAGGGCTTAACCTTCCCGGTGCATGATCCACCAGTGTTCCATTCCCCTCCTTCATAATGATCTGGCGAGAATGTGCGCAGAACAGCTATACCTGTGAAATTTGGGTTAGTCGCCAAAGCAGTCAGGCAGGTCTCAACTGAGACTCCAAAAGCATCAACGTTGTTGATCTGCATTTTTCCAGCCTGACGGGGCCACCAGAGCTGCCCTCCAACAACATTGCCATTCAAGATATAGGCTGATCGTTTGGCGAACCAGTGTCCAGATGAGAGGACAAGCACATCAAAAGTTGGGATATATTCCATGAACGTCTCATCTGCTATATCCAGGAAAACCTTATCAAGATCCTTAGGAGCAATCCCCACAGCTTCAGTTGATCTGTGTACTAGCCAAGAAGACCAGATGCGGATGATAGTTGTTGATGTTGACCTGAAGATCCACCTGTTCCACTTGCGGCTGCCACGATTTATTGGGGTTTCTACCTGTCAAAGGAAGAAGATAGCGTTGCTGTCAACATAACGAATCAGATAATATCTTGCTCAATGAAATAAGACAAATACATTCAATACAGGATCAGAAAGTTGATTAGGTCGATCTAAACATTAAGCTAATACGGGGAAGAAGTCCAATTTGGATGTGTTTCTGTTACAGAAGACGTCATACATAATGACAAACCAACAAAGCATCATAAACTAATGATTATGGTTTAATATTAGAGATATACTTTGTAAGAGAAGATTTCCCAAAATGTGAGGGGCCTCATAAGACAAAGTACACAGTTTTCAAGCAATTATGTCTCACAAAACTTCCTCTGCGTAGATTATATAAAAGACGTGATGACAAACAGCAAGCGGCATAGAGAATTGGCAAAAGATGCCCATTCAGGCATGATGAAAAAAAACTAGTTTTGCTTTTACTGCAGAAAATTATTTCCCTCTCTTCTTCTCATCAGCAGCTGTTCTGCTGCTTTAATAGGCTTCTCATATGAGCTAGTATTATGATTTCATCAAATTCTTCCACGTTAACTAAAACTAAATCATTGACCAAAAGGTCTTAGATCTTGTAGATAACTTAATCAGTTTTCCGGAAAAATAATATATGCCAATGAGGTTTGTCAGAAAGAGTTATTGGCAAGCTACCATCTAGGTAGGCTAATTACAGTGAGAACATAAATCATTAGTAGTATCACTGAAGTATCTCACCTGCCACAGAATGCAAAGGAGGGACTCCATCTGATTTCGAGCAACTGAGTCCCCAACAAAGGCGAGCGTCTTGCCTCTCATTAACTCCAAGAACTTACTTCCATCAAAGCGTGGGAGGATGCACTGTTCAGGTTTCCATCTCCAATTCTCATACTCCTTGTCCGGTCGTCCATTTCCCTGGCAGTTCTGCATCTGTGTAATAATAGGGCAAGAGTTGTTTGTGTACAATGGCCCGGACGAATCAAGAACCCACTCCCCATGGTATAGATCACAGGTACCTGTACAAATAACCCATGTCAATTCGGCATATCCAAGCCATGCATTTGCCATGAATAAATCAGTATAGTGCAGTGAGAAGCAACATCCATTCATGCATGTAAGATGTTGTGCATAACTAAGAGCTCACCTTGAGAATCATCGGATGAAGGTGATGCATCAGGAGTGGTTCCTTCATCAAGTTTTGGCGTGCTATCATCGGTAGCGACGGGATCCAGTACTATGTTATCAACAGCAACTGGATCCGGTACTATGTTATCACCAGCCTCTCTTGTATTCAGAGACGCCTCGCTCGAATTCAGGGTACCAGTTTGGGCACTGCGCTCGGCCACGGGTTCCTGCCCACCCGGCAACTCTTTCCCCAGTAACGGAACAGTGACGTATTCGTGTAGCGATGCCCCAGGCAGAGGGGAGCCAACCGAGAGCGAAATCGCCACCAGGGTCAGCACCAGCGCGAGCGCCGACAACACGATGGTGGAGAGCCACCGCCGGATCCCGCCAGCCCCGGCCGGAGCTTTCTTCCCCGGCAAACTCATGGCTGCATCTGATTCTCCAGGAGCCCAAGGGAGGAGCCCCTACGATTCAGGGGACGGATCCAGATGGCGGGCGCCCAGAATTCGTGGAGCTCAGTGGTGCCTGCCAACGAAGGGGGCTCGTACCTCGAGCCAACGCCCGGAATCGCGGGCGGCGGTGGCGACGGGAGGGGCGCGACGAGGTAGATCGGGTATGGCGGTGGCGTCCACGCCACGCGCGTGAGAGGCGTAGGGCAGCGGCGCGGTTGGAACTCTGTGTAGGCGAGGGGAAAGGGGGAGAGAAAGGTATGATGGGTGGTGGAATGGAGAGGAGAAGTTTACCAGACATTCTGGGCACGTAGATCTGAGGATCCGAGTTCGATCATAAGTCACGTACAGTAAATATTGTGGAGACTTGCCTTGAGTACAGATCTACAGGAGTAATTAAACCTACTAAGACAATACAAATGATTTCTTTTATTAGAGTACGTACTTTCTACGTTCAAAAAAGTGATTTAGAACTATCTAGATCTATATATTAAAACGCGTCTAAATACATTTGAATCTAGACAATTTCGAGTTAATTATTTCCGGACGGAAGAGTAATTTTTTGCCGTAATTATTATACCATGAGCTCGGAGTGATTGAAAAATAAATTCATGATATCAGAGACGACCACACCCTATTTTGTCAAAAAAAAAGAAGACGCCCACACCATGCCTGTTCGGCGGGTGCTACACAGACTTCAAGCTATGTTGGCTGGTGGTACTTGACGGCATGGTGTTGCGGGTACCAGTGGCGGCCGCGACGTGCCTTGGAGATAGTGCAGGGAGGTGGTGCTACTTGGCACCGCGATGGTGTCGGTGGCTGGTGTGGCGAGAGTCAGCGTATCGATCTACATGTTGAAGATGATTTTGCGTTAGATAGTGGAGACAACGACATCTGGAGTGAGTGCGTGTGCACCGTTTCGTGGATATGCTAGACGGATCTGGGCTCCTAGCTTGCATGGACAATTGGGTGTTTGCTAGGTCTCGTCGGAAAGATGACGATACGGTTATCGTTATGCTCGGTGTTTTGTTTTGGTGATCTTCGTTGTATGATCTTTGTAATGGCTTTGCCAGACTTTGTTGTTCTAATAATAAATAAAGGATGTGTGCATCGCTTGATGCAGTGTCCGGAGCATCGCTTTCCATTTCAAAAAAACGTGGGACCTAAAAATCGTGAGAAGGACTATGGTCATGAACACAAATGTGACATGGTAGATTTCCAACACATGCTCTATCGTTAAATCTCTAAAACACTAGACCAAAACCACTAAAGCACAACTTATGAGAACCACTAGCTCCTTGGAACAGATCTCGACTGCCATGACAAAATGGAGATGGAGCTAGCCATCGCATGCATGACATTAGAGAAACACAGAAACCAAAGAAAATACTTAACTACGCATTACTGGTTGAATCGCCAAATTTTATGAGTAGGGCATACCTGACCAATGACTAATCAGGATATCCATGGGATACCCACATCCTCCTCGTGCGGGTTGGGTATCCATGGTACAAAAACCCATGGATGAAGTTGACATATTTATATGGGTAACTCGTTTTTATTTAAATGTTACTTTAGTAATGCATCTAGTAGATCACCGGAACACCATTTGTCCATTGCTCAAATGGATTGAGCCTAATATATTTGATCGACAATATACACAATTTCATAACTGTAGAACTAATACCACAACTGCAATCTGAATGTCCTCCCCCATATTATTGTAACATGACTTACGACTGTAGGCTCTCATGGTTTGAACTTTAGTTTTGCAAACTGATCTAATATCATGTAAAAAATGGGTAAATATGGTCACTAATATGGCTCGTATGGAAATGACATAACTAAGTAATAGCCATTCGCCCACGAAACAAGACAGTTAACATATTTTCATGCTTGTGATATTTTATTTAGCATACTGTTGGTGATTGCTATAGGACTATTATTTCCAAAGCATGACTCAGCGTAGCACATGTCGGTCACCCGAAGCTCCGTGCAAGACAAAGCCGCGCCAACATAGTCCTTGTGCGAGAAACAAGCGGAGACCGACACCCAGCCACCAAGCCGCCCACATGCCCGTCCAGCCACTGAATGTCTCCAAAGATGATGCCCCCACGAAGGTGATGACGAAGACGTTGCCATCATCAGATCCAGTAGGCCCCCACAACGCCTACAATGAGCGCCACGACACCCACGGGCGCCGCCATCAATGGTGGCCTCCCCCTGATCTTGAGGTTTCCCCTAGAAACAATGGAGTGAGTGATGCACCCACCTTCGCCTCCAACGAGGAAAATGACACCCTCAGGCGCCGCCGTTGATGTTGGCATCCTCACCCGCTTCAGCAGTCTATTCACCAGCTCCTCCTCAACTTGATCTGTCACCGGGAAGTCGTCGCGAGGCAGCACCCACCAGCCAGATCATTCAACCGATGAGCATCCAAAGTTAGAGGAGGCCGCACCGCTGCGTGGCCAGCGCCATGTCCACACACACGTCTCCCTAAGGATTGTTGTGGGACCCTAAGATCCCCCACACCATCCTAGTTTGGCCGCACCTCCAGCGAGGAGGCCACCGCCACCATGCCCGGAACCGCTGTCCCGGCTCCCATGTGGTACGTGGGGAGAAGGACGTCATCCACGCGGAGGATTGGCGCAGGCGCAAGCGTTGAGGTCTAGATTCTGCGGGCCTAGAACCATCGCGCCGACGCTAGAACTTCCTCGTCACCCGGCCGCTCCAGACGACACCATCACGAGCCACCGCGACCCGAGAAAAGATCGGAGTGTCGTCGTCCTTCACTCGAGATCACTCCCAGCTGAGGTCTCGCCTCTGCCGGGCCGCACGAGGCTTTTCCCGGTGACCCCTTTGGCAGCGGCGTAGAGGAGGAGAGGAGGGTAAGGAGGCCGAGAGAGGGGTGGCGGCGGCATCCCCGAGCGGCACGGCGCCGCCACCAGGAGGAGGGTTCACGTATTAGTTGTTCCATGGGAGGCTCACACGTTCTTCCATGGGAGGCTCATGCGACTCTTTAGAACAGGTGAGGTTACTCTAGTTCACAAGTTTAATATTCTAAAATCCCATCAGTAGACATGCTTTGAGGGCCTTTGATGGGGTTTATGTTTTATGAAAGATCTCATGTGTTGCATTCATTTCACTTGTCTCAATCTATTGTAGTTTCTTTTTAAAAAATTAAGAAAAATCATATGTTATATATTTGTACCCCCATTGCAATCGCCATCATCACCTCCACCGCAATAGCCATAGCCTTGTACTCTCCATCAGAATTCATTGTTTGCACGCGTGTAAGCTGGTATATCATTCATCTGGAAGTATGAATTATTTATTTGTCATGTCTTTGATGTATGAAGTAGTCTCCATGGGCTAGGGCGGAGGCATAGCCTCGCAGCCACACACCTAATGGTGAGAACAGTTCATAGTTCAATTCAATATAGTTTATGTTAGTTATATGTGATTTGATCTTGTGTCTTCCTGTGGCCCTAGGATTTAATTGGTAACCGAAGCACTAAAGGTTGAGAAACGACAAGAGGTACGACAATAAAGTGTGGAGGGATTAAAGCCTAGTTAGAATATGTGAGAACGGGATAATTGAAATGCGACCTTGGGGGAACCACGATACAATCAAAATGTTAAGGCTTTGTTGGTTGGATATCCTCAATAACTTATGTGGTGTATTTGTTTGCGTCTATAGAATCAAATAGCCTTTGTATCTTTTGTCTTACCAAGAATCTTGATTATGTTATGATCACTCCTCTTTGTGCTAGCTTGTAGGTAAGATCTTACCTAAGATTGAATTATTATTATTACTGTTATTTGCAATAACTCGCTGTTTATGCAAGCAACTTAGCCTTGTTAAACACTTTTTACTATTTCAACTGAAACTACATAGAGACCACAAGAAACGTGGTGCTTGATGAAACATTTGGGCACCTTTCGCATCATGCGGATTCGATAACCAATGTCGCTCTAGGGAGAATGGGTCTTGCATGATCTAACACAAATCAACCATCTAAACATCATACAGTTGTGGTTGTAATTTTTTCTTTCAACACACATGTGCATATTTGATTATTCTTCCTCTATCTTTTGCATTGGTTACTAACTGTGAATGCTTATGATTGTCTTAAAGGAAAGTAATGGGGAGCCACTAAATGTTTTAAGAGGGGCTATTTGATATATTGTAGAGGTTTTAGAGTGCCCTTCAATGTTAGGCTTCCTAAAACTAATCTCCTTGTATTTATCTTCTCTTTCTGCATATAAAATCCATTTGAACTCCAAACTCACATCATAATATTCTGCGCTTTTATGTTTGAATCGAACACAATTCAACAACTTCTCAAATCCATTTTTTTAAATTCAAACAAAATTTCATAATAGATTAACTAAATACATAGTTAATCAACAATATATAATCAAATTTGCACATTATATTATCAAAGAGTTCATGATCATAACCCATAGATAATAAAGTAGCATCCTAAAGCAAATGAAATTAGAAAACAAAGATCATTGAAACATAATGTTTCATGTAAAAGGCACCAAATGATTGAAACAAAAACTTCTGCTGCCATGTACAAACCACATGTGCTTTGCAAGATCATCACGAAGCTTCTCATTATAAGCCATATCTTTTATCTATTGACGAACTTTAAGAATTCTCTAAAGGCTTTTGGTTATCTTTCTACTATTGACAGTCTCTATGCAGTCATACTCACAATCCACAAAAACCTCACATAGTCATACTCACAACTTCAATCCGAGCTTGCAACACCCCAAAACACTTTCTTGATGTCCTTTTTTCCTTATTTTTGAGCCTTGTCAAAGTGGACTATTATTTCCTTGGGGATTTGATATTGTATTTATAAAGGTGGATCGAGTGGGGAGATCATCAGCAACATAGTTGCTCTTACCATCTTCATGACCATTGACTTTACTTTGTGTGCTAGAGCCATGTTTGCTAGCCTTACAAAAGGAGATCCTTGGAATATATTGATGTCATTGTGATAGCCAAACATCTCAAAGTAGTAACGCAAAAACCATAAAATATATATGGTAATATCTACACTATCAAATATATATAGTATGAAATTTATATTCTAATGAAGCTAACTAACTAATTTGTGTTTTTGAACCGGGATAGCCTTCGAATGACCTAGATTCTGAAGGGGTTCGTATGCATAAAATAAAAAATCTCCTAACAACGAACACCATAGCCAAGATCTATCTATGTAGGTGTATAGTAATGAGAGTGATTCGATGATCATACTTTTGAAGACCGAGAGCGGGATTACTTCCCCGCACAAACATTGCTGATGTAGTCGAAGCGTAACTGACCTCAAGGTCGAGAAGGATTCAAGTTCCAACACCACAAGTGGCGGTGCCTCTGAAGTTTTACACACATATAATGTAAAGATGTCCCTCGGGCCCCGGTCCAGCAAGCCAGCGAAAGAAGAAGATCCGGACTGACTCCAAGTGCACGGTAGCGTGTGTATGGTGGAGAAGTCTCTACCTCGTAGCGCACATTCCTAACTGGTGAAAGTGCATGTGTTCCCCCATGTGTGGTTTTGGTAATTAATGAAAATCTTTGTGGATTAATGTTTGCATTGAGTTATACTTAAGGATTTTTCCATAGACAATGCTTGAACCATATGGTGGTGTCAAGGTTTATTTAAGAAGAAGAAAATGAAGAAGATCAAGTGGTGACCAAGATGTTCAAGGAGTGATCCAAAGATTGGTCATGTGAGGGTTGAGCCTATGGCAAGTGTGTCTTGAAGAATAAGATGGAGTGATATCTCTTGTGTACCTTCAAGACACCAGCATGATGAAGAAAGAAGAAATGAAGTGCAAGTTCAAGATGAGCCATCTCGAAGACATCATTTTATTGAAGCTTGCCATGCATCCTATGGTGTTCATGGATATGTGAAGATATTCCCAAAAGAGAAGCTCTACCATAGTGGATTATGAGAGAGCAGTTTGCAAGTCTTCACCAAGCTAGTGCAATCAAGAAAGGTGTTCCATCTTGAGGTAGACAAGATCGTCGTCATCAAGCTCAAGTGGAATATGTGTAAGGAAAAGGTATGTTCTTGATAAGGTTTCTTTCTTATTGGTCTCGTGGTGTTAGTTGGATAGACCTGTTTATAGGATAGATAGCAGTACTATCTAGAGGGGCTCTCAAGTGAGTAACTTGATCATATCCTTTGGAGAGAGCTAAAACCTTTGCATACTTGGCATCATCTTAATTGGTTCTAGGTGATGTTATTAAAGAGGATTCCAGGATTTTTATGTGTTCAAAGCTCAGTTTCACCAGACTGCCGGCTGGTTTTGGCCGGAGTATCCAGCTCAGCCAGAATGTCTGATCAGTTTTGGCCAGAGTGTCTGACCTGGGATTTCCTCAAGTTTTTGCCAGGAGGCTGTTTCTGAAGGAAATATGCCCTGAGAGGCAATAATAAAGTTGTTATTATGTATTCCTTATATATGATAGATGTTTATTTTGCATGCTAGAATTGTATTGATCAGAAACATCAATACATGTGTGTTTAATAAACAAAAAGGGTTCCTAGTTATGCCTCTCTTATAGACTAGCTTGTTGATTAACAAGATGATCAAGGTTTCCTGATCATGGACATTGGATGTTGTTAATAACAAGGTCACAACATTTGTGAAATGATGTGATGAACATTCATCCGAAGTATAGCATTACGATCAAGTCATTATGTTTACATTGCTATAACATCATACGAAGTAATCTTTATCCTTAGACCATGAGATCATGTTAATTTCTAACCTAAGAGTATCTTGATAACATAAAACGTCACACCGTAACAGGGTGACTATAAAGATGGGTCCAGTGCTATGAAGGTGTTATGTTGAGGCTCATGGATCAAGAGTGGAATTTGTCAATCCCGATGACAGATAGATATACTCTGGGCCCTCTCGGTGATATCACATTAAGATAGCTTGCAAGCAAGTGATGTGATCACTAGAATGTTATATCACGGGAACGAGAAAAGAGTGCATGTCGGTAACGAGATCAAACTAGGTATTTGGATACCGATGATCGAATATCGGACATGTATTATATCACGAGACAAAGGGATTAAATTACAAGCGTTAAAGGTTCTCACGATCACAGAAGTCATCGTTGAATATGTAGGAGTCAGTATGGATCTCTAGGTCCCGCTTCTGATTATTGATCTGAGAGGAGTCTCAATCATGTCTGCATTATTCGCGAACCGTAGGGTGACACACTTAAGAGTTACCGGACACCATTTTGGATCACATATGTTTCAGACGAAAGAATTGCAAAGCGTAGGAATTGTTTCGATAGAAACCGGAAATTGTTTCGGGTGAAATTGCAGAAAGTGGTTCTGCATGTGATATTGAAATATTGCAAGGGGTTATATGTGAATGTTTGTTAATTAAAGTAATTAACAAAATTCTGAATAAATTTAATAAAAGAGTTTTATTAAATGAGAGAGCATTAAACTTAGAGAATTTTAATGCATTTAAAGTGGGGACTTTAAAGGGGAATGTGAAGAGGCATTTTAATGTGGAGGGGTTACCACCACATGAATGGGGGAGGTCAGGGGTCACCCCCCATGAGGCGCCGGCCATGGGGAGGGGCACCCCCTCCTCCTATAAAAGGCCCCCCTCTTCCTCCTTCTTCCTCACACCTCCTCGTGAAGGATCTCTCTCCCCCTCTAGAATTATTCCCCCATGGTCTCGGATTAGCGAGATACATGTTCCCGGTGGCATTTCATCTGGAAGGAGTTTCTGCTTCCGCTGGATCGCTGGAGCGAGGAGGTGGAGGTTGTCTGATGGCTTGAACGTGTGTGCGAGTACGGATGCGCTGCTGATTTGCAGCGCTCGGACTTCCACACGATCTTGAGATCGGTAAGTGTACGACTACATCAACCATGAGTTCCTACTCGTTAACAAAACTCGTTGTCTTTGAGGGTAAGTTCTCAATGGATGTATGTCCACCCATTGCTCTGTACCTAGTAGATAGATCTTGGCGTGTAGTTCTTATTGTAGGAAATTTTTTGTTTTCTATGCTGCGGACCCAACAGTGGTATCAAAGCCTGATCTATGCGTAGGTGCTTTGCACGGGTAGTACACATATGTTTATATGTGGGCGATGATGATCATGTTATTGCATCTTCTATGTATTTTGGATATTGGTGGCATAGTGGGATGAAGCGGCCCGGACCAACCTTACATGTCATCGTACATGAGACCGGTTCCACGACTGACATGCAAGTAGTTTTGCATAAGTGGCTGGCGGGTGTCTGTCTCTCCTACTATAGTCAATATCTGATTTACAACGAGTTGCTAATAACTTGGTTATCATGTTTGTAGGTAAGAACGGTTCTATCTCCGAAAGCCCTAAGCCACGTAAAACTTGCAATTGATAAATTAGAGGCGTCTAGTTTAGATCGTTGCTGGGCTAGTGTATTGATATGGTATTGTTGTAAGTAGATGTATGATAGATACTCTTACAACACATTCAACGTGTAAGTTCCATAGACCTTGGCCTTACACACAAAGGAATGATATAGATCATACCACGATGCAAATGATAGAGATCAAATGCATGGACCATATCATCTCACTTTACACATTAGATGTTAGCATCTTATACTGCTAGTTTGGCATTTTTGGTAGCATTATAAGATGATCCCTCATTTAGATATCAAGATAAAATGTGTTCTTCCTTAAGTATGCACCGTTATATGGGTCGTGTTTCGAGACATCACGTGATGATTGGGTGTACTCGACTCTACACTTTCATACAACGGGTGTAAGACAGTTTTACACACGCGAGTACTAAGATTCTTACTTGTCGAGCCTAGCATGTATAGATATGGCCTCGGAACACGGACCGAAAGGTTAAGCATGAGTCATATAGTTGATATGATGCCCATATAGATGCTCGCCTTTGAAGCTACACCGACTCACGTGATGATCGGACTTGATATAGTGGATTTGGTTCATGTAATCACCAAAAGGACACGAGGGATGTCGTTTTTGAGTGGGAGTTCATTAGTAATTTGGATTAGTTGAACTCAATCTATCATAAACTTAGTCTAAATAAACTTTACAAATTCTGTTGTAGATGGCACCACCTGCTTTTAATTTCAATGTGTTCATGGAGAAAGAGAAACTTGCTGCGAATGGTAGCAACTTCACTAACTGGGCTATGAATTTGAGGATTCTCCTCACTGCTGCACAAAAACAATATGTGCTAGAGGCGCCGCTAGGCCCCCCACCAGCTTCTGATGCCCCTGACAAGGAAAAGAATGTCTATATGACTCGTCAGGAGGACCACAACTTAGTTCATTGCGGCATACTATATGGGCTAGAGCCAGAACTTCGAAAGCGTTTCGAAAATGGCAATGCCTTTGATACCATGGGAGAACTGAAAATGATTTTCGATACCCATGCTGCCATAGAGAGTTATAATGCTTCAGAAAAGTTCTTTAGCTGCATGATGGAGCAGAACAACTCCGTTAGTGAGCACGTACTCAAAATGTCTGGGTACGCCGATAAGCTTATGTCCTTGGGAATATCGATTCCCATTGACTTAGGCATACATCGTGTTCTCCAATCTCTGCCACCTAGCTACAAGAGCTTCGTGATAACTATAATATATAGGGCATGAAGAAGTCTCTTCCCGAGCTTCTGTCAATGCTTAAGACTACAGAAGTGGAGATTAGGAAAGAACATCAAGTGTTGATGATCAATAAGACCACCGGTTTCAAGAAGGACAAGAAAGGCAAACACAAGGAAAGAAGGGTGGCAAATCTGTTGTCGCACCTGAAAAGAAACCCCGAGCTGGCCCTAAGTCTGACACCGAGTGTTACTATTGCAAGGGGACTGGCCATTGGAAGCGCAATTGCCCCAAGTATTTGGCGGACAAGAAGTCCGACAAGGCAAACAAAGGTATATGTGATATACATGTTATTGATGTGTACTTGACTAGTACTCGCAATAGCACCTGGGTATTTGATACAAGATCGGTTGCTAATATATGTAACTCGATTCAGGGCTGCGGAACAAGCGACAACTAGCAAGGGATGAGGTCACGATGCGGGTAGGCAATGGATCAAGAGTTGATGTGATCGCCCTCGGAATGCTGCCTCTTCATATACCATAGGGATTAGTTATAAACCTAAATAATTGTTATTTGGTGCCTTCACTGAGCATGAGCATTGTATTCGGATCATGTTTGATGCAAAGTGGTTATTCGTTTAAGTCTGAAAACAATGGTTGTTCGATTTATATGGATAATATCTTTTATGGTCATGCACCTATGTTGAATGCTTTATTTCTGTTGGATCTCGATAGTAATATTACGCATATTCATAATGTTGATTCTAAAAAGATTAAACACTTGATGATGATATATCTACATATATGTGGCACTGCCGTCTAGGTCATATTGGCATTAAACGCATGAAGAAACTCCATTCTGATGGACTTTTAGAATCACTTGATTTTGAATCATTTGATACATGTGAGCCGTGCCTTATGGGCAAGATGACTAGAACGCCGTTTTTCGGTTCAATGGAACAGGCGACAGATTTATTGGAAATCATACATACTGATGTATGTGGACCAATGAGTGTGTCGACGCGAGGTGGATATCGTTATTTTGTTACTTTCACGGATGATTTGAGTAGATACGGGTATATCTATTTGATGAAACACAAGTCTAAAACCTTTGAAAAGTTCAAGGAATTTCATAATGAAGTGGAAAACCATCATAACAGAAAGATCAAATTTCTGCGGTCCGACCGTGGAGGTGAGTGTCTAAGTTACGAGTTTAGCACACACATGAAAGAGTGTGGAATAGTTTTACAACTCACGCCTGCCGGAACACCACAACATAATGGTGTGTCGGAATGTCGTAATCGTACTTTATTGGATATGGTTCGATCTATGATGTCTCTAACTGACTTGCCACTGTCATTTTGGGGTTATGCTGAAACAATTGCATTCACTTTAAATCGGGCACCATCTAAATCCGTTGAAACGACACCGTATGAATTATGGTTTGGAAACAAACCTAAGTTGTCATTTCTTCAAGTTTGGGGATGCAATGTTTATGTGAAGAAACTTCAGCCAGATAAACTCGAACCCAAAGCGGAAAAATGCGCCTTCATAGGATACCCTAAGGAAACGATTGGGTATACCTTCTATCACAGATCCGAGGGCAAGGTTTTTGTTGCCAAGAATGGATCCTTTCTTGAGAAGGAGTTTCTCGCGAAAGGTGTGAGTAGTCGGAAGGTAGAACTCGAAGAGGTTATTGAACCTTCTCTTCATGAAATGGCGAGTAGCACAGCATCAGAAATTGTTTCAGAGTTGACTTCACCTAATGAAGAGAGAGCTAATAATATTGATCATGAAACTCCGAAAGAGGACACTACCGAACCTCGCATGTCTAGTAGGACACGTGCAGCTCCTGAACTGTACGGTAATCCTGTTGTAAATTTCATGGTTGATGAAATAGATGACCCAACGACGTATGAAGAAGCGATGATGAGCCCGGATTCCAACAAATGGCTAGAAGCCATGAAATATGAGATGGAATCCATGTACGAGAACCAGGTTTGGACCTTGGTGGACTTACCTCACGATCGAAAGGCCGTTGAGAATAAATGGATTTCAAAAGAAAAACTGATGCTGATGGTAATGTGACCATCTATAAAGCTTGACTTGTCGCAAAGGGATTTCGACAAATTCAAGGAGTTGACTACGATGAGACATTCTCTCCCGTAGCGATGCTTAAGTCGGTTAGGATTATGTTAGCAATTGCTGCATATTTCGATTATGAAATATGGCAGATGGATGTCAAAATTGCGTTCCTCAATGGTAATATTGAAGAAGAGTTGTATATGATACAACCTAAGGGTTTTGTCGATCCTAAGGATGCTAATAAGGTATGCAAACTTCAACGATCCATCTATGGACTAAAGCAAGCATCCCAGAGTTGGAATCTCCGCTTTGATGAGGTGATCAAAGAGTTTGGATTTGTCCAAACTTATGGAGAGGCTTGTATTTACAAGAAAGTGAGTGGGAGTAATGTGGCATTTCTGATATTATATGTGGATGACATATTATTGATTGGAAATGATATAGATCTTTTAAACAGTGTTAAAAGTTATCTAAATAGCAAATTTTCGATGAAAGACCTTGGTGGATCGTCATATATATTAGGCATTAAAATCTATAGAGATATATCAAGGCGCCTAATTGGACTATCGCAGAGTACATACCTTGATAAGATATTAAAGAAGTTTAATATGGACAGAAGTAAGAAGGGGTTCTTACCTATGTTGCAAGGCAAGACATTGAGCAAGACTCAAAGTCCGGCTACGGCAGAAGAAAGAGAGATAATGGATAAGATCCCCTATACCTCGGCTATAGGCTCTATTATGTATGCCATGCTATGTACAAGACCGGATGTGGCACATGCTATTAGTTTGACTAGTAGGTACCAATCTGATCCAGGTTCGTAACACTGGATAGCGGTCAAGAACATCCTCAAGTACTTGAGAAGAACTAGGGATATGTTTCTTATATATGGAGGTGAAGAAGAGCTAGTCGCTAAGTGTTATGTCGATGCTAGCTTTGACACCGATCCGGATGACTCTAAGTCTTAATCCGAATACGTATTTCTCTTGAACGGAGCAGCAGTTAGTTGGAGGAGTTCCAAACAACCTGTGGTGGCTGGATCAACGACGGAGGTGGAATATGTTGCTGCTTCAGAAGCGGCACAGGAAGCGGTTTGGATGAAAGAGTTCATTACGGAACTAGGCGTGGTTCCTAGTGCATTGGACCCAATGGTGATCTATTGTGACAACAATGGAGCCATAGCCAACGCCAAGGAACCGAGGTCTCATAAGAATTCCAAGCATATTAAGCGTCGGTTTCACTCCATCCGCGAACATGTCAAGGATGGAGATATAAAGATTTGTAAAGTACACACAGACCTAAGTGTAGTAGATCCGTTGACTAAAGCTCCCCCTAGGGCAAAACAGGATCAACGCCAGAACTCCATGGGTGTTAGATTTATCACTATGTGAACTAGATTATTGTCTCTAGTGCAAGTGGGAGATTGAAGGAAATATGCCCTGAGAGGCAATAATAAAGTTGTTATTATGTATTCCTTATATATGATAGATGTTTATTTTGCATGCTATAATTGTATTGATCGGAAACATCAATACATGTGTGTTGAATAAACAAAAAGGGTTCCTATTTATGCCTCTCTTATAGACTAGCTTGTTGATTAACAAAATGATCAAGGTTTCCTGATCATGGGCATTGGATGTTGTTAATAACAAGGTCACAACATTTGTGAAATGATGTGATGAACATTCATCCGAAGTATAGCATTACGATCAAGTCATTATGTTTACATTGCTATAACATCATACAAAGTAATCTTTATCCGTAGACCATGAGATCATGTTAATTGCTAACACCGGAAGAGTATCTTGATAACATCAAACGTCACACCATAACAGGGTGACTATAAAGATGGGTTCAGTGCTATGAAGGTGTTATGTTGAGGCTCATGGATCAAGAGTGGAATTTGTCAATCCCGATGACGGATAGATATACTCTGGGCCGTCTCGGTGATATCACATTAAGATAGCTTGCAAGCAAGTGATGTGATCACTAGAATGTTATATCACGGGAACGAGAAAAGAGTGCATGTCGGTAACGAGATCAAACTAGGTATTTGGATACCGATGATCGAATCTCGGACATGTATTATATCATGAGACAAAGGGATTAAATTACAAGCGTTAAAGGTTCTCACGATCACAGAAGTCATCGTTGAATATGTAGGAGTCAATATGGATCTCCAGGTCCCGCTTCTGATTATTGATCTGAGAGGAGTCTCAATCATGTCTGCATTATTCGCGAACCATAGGGTGACACACTTAAGAGTTACCGGACACCATTTTGGAGCACATATGTTTCAGACGAAAGAATTGCAAAGTGCAAGAATTGTTTCGATACAAACCGGAAATTGTTTCGGGTGAAATTGCAGAAAGTGGTTCTGCATGTGATATTGAAATATTGCAAGGGGTTATATGTGAATGTTTGTTAATTAAAGTAATTAACAAAATTCTGAATACATTTAATAAAAGAGTTTTATTAAATGAGAGAGCATTAAACTTAGAGAATTTTAATGCATTTAAAGTGGGGACTTTAAAGGGGAATGTGAAGAGGCATTTTAATGTGGAGGGGTTACCCCCACATGAATGGGGGAGGTGAGGGGTCACCCCCATGCGCCGGCCATGGATAGAGGGGGCACCCCCCTCCTCCTATATAAGTCCACCCATTCCCTCCTTCATCCTCACACCTCCTTGTGAAGGATCTCTCTCCCCCTCTAGAATTATTCCCCCATGGTCTCAGATTAGCGAGATACATGTTCCCAGTGGCATTTAAATGCGGAAGGAGTTCTTGCTTCATTTGGATCGCTGGAGCGAGGAGGTGGAGGTTGTCCGGTGGCTTGAACGTGTGTGTGAGTACGGATGCGCTGCTGATTTGTGGCGCTCGGACTTCCACGCGATCTTGAGACCGGCAAGTGTACGACTACATCAACCACGAATTCCTACTCGTTAACAAAACTCGTTGTCTTCGATGGTAAGTTCTCGATGGATGTATGTCCACCCGTTGCTCTGTACCTAGTAGATAGATCTTGGCGTGTAGTTCTCATTGTAGGAAAATTTTTGTTTTCTATGCTGCGGATCCAACAGTTTCCATTCAGTAGGCCATATCGGAGTCCACCTGGACTCCTGTTAGATTCTTTGAAGATACTCTGCCAGACTAGAATCTCTGGGGTGTTGCGGCCGGAGTGTCCAGGCTGTTTCTGCCAGACACTCTGGGTTAAGTGGCTCCAACGGCTACATTTCCTAGGGCCCTATATAAAGGCCTCTTCTTCTACCTTGGGCTGCATCTCATTCCCAACTTCAAGAACCCTAGAAGCCGAGCCACCAAATATTCAAGATCTCCTCACTCAACCATCCAAAGTGGTTGATCTTTGGAGAATCAAAGGAGGAGACATCGATCTACATCTTCACCGAAGTGATTTGCATTTCCCCCTCATTCCTTGAGGGGCCCCTTGTTCTAGTGTTTCTTAGGAAACCCTAGGTTGCATTTTCAGTTCTAACTTGCTTGTTGTCATTGTGGCAACTAGCCTTGTACTTGGAAGCCTCCGTTCCTTTGTGGAAGTTGCTCCAAGCTTGCTGTAAAGGCGCCGGTTCCCACCTCGAAGGGTACCGATAGTGGAGAGTGGATCAAGCCTTTTGTGGCAAGGTCCACAGGAGAATAGGGTGAGGCCTCTCATGGCACTGGTGGTCTTAGTACCGCCCACCCCTCAAACGAGATGTACTCCCTTGTTGGGAGGAACTCGGTAAAACATCGTCATCTCCGTGTGCCTCGGTTATCTCTATACCCGAGCTCTTTACTTATGCACTTTACTTTGTGATAGCCTTCGTGCTTGAAGTCTTATATCTTTCTATCACATAGTTGCTTGTCTTTCTTAGCATAAGTTGTTGGTGCACATAGGTGAACCATACTATATATAGGTTTTGTGCTTGACAAAGTAAATGCTACTTTAATTCCGCCTTTGTTAATAAGCCCCTCTCGTAAAAGTTTTAAATCGCCTATTCACCCCCTTTAGGCGACATCCTTGTCCTTTCTACTAGGGAACACGCACGAGAGGGAGAGAGAGAATGGGAAAGGCCAATTGATGGGATGATGTGGGAGGAGGGACCTACCATATATATATATAGGAAAAATGATTGCACCACCTCCCTATAAGTCCTGGGGTGGGACTAAACCAAGGGAGAGGTGGGCTTTGGCCACTAGCGGTGGGGTATGCCCCACCCGCACGCGCCCTTGGCCCATGGCTGGATTGGGTGGCCTAGTCGCATGCTTGCAAGCTCATTAATGTAATCTCACAAAGTGGGCCTAGGGTATCTATCCATCACTCGAATAGGAAAATCCTGATTATGATACATACGCCTCAACATACTCCTTTGGAATACCCAATACACACCTTTATGGCCACCTTGTTATGGTGTGAATGTTGATGTGATCAAAGTAGCCATGGATGATAGTGATTATGAAGGAGATATGCCCTAAAGGCCAACAATAAAGATGTTTTTATTGACATATCTCATTAGTTTGTAATAGTTTTCTATTATGCTAGAACTGTATTAAGTGGAAACATTAATACAGGTGTGGTTTATAAACAAACCAGGTCCCTAGTATCCTTCAGACTAGTTCGTTGGGCAGCTGATGATTTAGACTTCCCAATCATGGACTTTGCCACAACAACTGACAACAAGGTCACTTTATTAGATGAATGAACTGATGGACACACACCCAACCCTAGTATTGCAATGTGATCCAGTCATAAAGTTCAACATTGTGATATCTAGGAAAGCGTAGTAACTCAATCCTTTGACCGTGAGATCATATTTAATCACTATATCCCGCGGCTGCCTTGATCACATCAATCATCATGACCATAAATGGGTGACCATAAAGGTGTGTATTGGGTATTACAAAGGAATAGGTTGAGGCGTATGCATCGAGATAGGGATTTTCCATCCAAGTGACGGATAGATACCCTAGGCCCACTCGGTGAGATTACATCTATAAGTTTGCAAACATGTGACTAGGTCACGAGGTTGTAGTATCATGGGAATGAGTAAATATGTTTGTCGAAAACAATATTGAACTAGGTATGTCAATACCGAAGGTCGGATCTTGGACAAATGAGGTATCATAGAGCAAAGGGAATGAGACCCGACATTGAAGGTTCAAGTGATCAAGTTATTCGTGGAAAGCACGGGGGACAGCATGAGTTTCCAGACACTGTTGTTGGTCACTGATCGGAGAGTGTCTTGATCATGTTTGTGTATTACCAAACCATAGGGCGTCACACTTAAGGATAGATGATGCATAGGTATTGATCCAAGATCATAGGAGAAAAGAGAGAGAACTCCGAAATAGTTTCGGGATGATACTGGAATGGTTCCGGGGATATCCGATGATGATCGGAGGGGTCCAAACGGTGTTTTGGAATGATAGGTATTAAATAATATGTATTTAATATTAATTGAATGAAATAATATTATTTAAAATGGATTATGGGGCAACCCACCTAATTGGGCCTCCCCGAGGAGGACCAAGAGGGGGTCACGCCCTAGGGAAGGCCAAAAGGGGCCACCATTCCTAGTGGGCCCTCCAACCGCGTGGGGCCCATGTGGGGGGCTTGCCACCACCTCCTCCCTCTTGATTAGTCCCACCATGGGACTTTGAGGGAGGTAGTGCCTCTCTTCCAATAAAGAGGGGCACCCCTCTCCCCATCCATCCCATCTATTGGCTTTGCCTATTTTCTCTCCCTCTCTCCCTCTACCTCGCATGTGATTCCCAAGATTGGAACTACATATGGGGATAGGGGTTTCTCCATGATATGCATGTCGTTGTGCTGCTGGACTCTGTCCGGATCAATCTTATTCCGCTGCTTTGCTGGACCGGAGCCTAGGAGACGTCTCTACACCGGATGTGTGTCAGGCCACAAGGCACCACCACTTGTGGTGCTATTGCTTGGAGCATGTAGCTTGGATGTCTACCGGAGACATCTCTACATCGTTCGGCTACTTCATCCACATTTCTGCTGAAACATTAACCGCTTTCGATCTTCAAAGGTATGAACACCGAATCCCCTCTCGTTACCTTGCATCTGCATATATAGATCTTGGCTAGGTGTGTTATCACTCTAAGATTGTTTTTGTTTTTTGCCATGGAACCCCTTCAGATTAAACATGATCTCACGGTCTAAGGACTGAGTTATTGTGCTTTAATAGATATTGCAATGTTGAACTTTGTGACTGGATCACATTACAACACTATGGTCGGGTGTTTCCATCACTTCATTCATCTAATGAAGTGACCTCGTTGTCAGTTGACGTGGTAAAGTCCATGATTGGTGATACCTTTGATCCGGATTTGTGGATGCAGTATAGTAGCTTTTTGAAGGGTTTCGCAGCATAGTAAATCAAAATTTTCTACGGAAGCGAACAGAGGGAAAGCCAAGATCTAATCTAGGAGATGCAAACAACGAGATAGATTGGATTAGATCTTCATACCCTTGAAGATTCGCATGGTGAACGCTCGTTTAACGTGGGTGATGTAGTCGTACTCGCTTCTCCTCCTCGCGATCTGATCCGATCTAGCACCACAAGTGGCGGTGCCTCCGTGAGATGCACACATGCGGCACCTCGACGTCTCCTCCTTCCTCGGACCAGCAAGTATGGTGGAGAGATATATTGGATCTACAGCACGACGACGTGGTGTATATGGTGGAGAATTTCTGCCGCAGGGCTTCGCCTACAAACAGTCGGGAGGGAGAGAGGAAGGGCAGCAGGGCAACTGGGTTTGGAGGAAGGTGTAAGTGGAGTCTGAGAGGGGGCGCACCAGCCATCTATATATAGAGGGGGGTGCGGCCAGCCCTAGCCTCTCCTCCAAGCCTATCTCTAGTTTAAACAATTTAAACTCTCCCTAATCTAGAAATCCTATCTTATCTTATCTCTAGTTTAAACGATTTAAACTCTCTAGGATCGGCTGGGCCCTATGGGGCCTTGTGCCCCTGGCCCAATGCGGCCAGGACACTCCCTCATAGGCCCATGCCCCCTCCCGGAAGGTGGTACCACGTTGGCCCCCTTCCGGAAGGTTCTAGAAGCTTCCGGTACAATACCGATTAACCCTAACTATTCAACTCCAAAAACTGCCGCCTTATATGAATCTTATTCTCGGACCATTCCTAACCTCTCGTGATATCCCGGATCCCATCCGAGACTCGAACAAAAATTCATAAACCAATTATCCAATCTATCCTAGCGTCGAGACACGTTAAGTGTGTGACCGCTGGTTCGAGAATATGCGACATGATCTTCTATCAATAATCAACAGCGGGTGCAGGCACCCATATTGACTCCACATTCATTGATGATCATATCGGATGAACCACGATGCCAGGATTCAATCAATCCCATATATATTCCCTTCGTCGCGATATTTTACTTGCCCAAGATTCGATCGTCGGCACCGCCATACCTAGTTCAATCTCGCTCACAGAAGTACTTTACTCGTTCCGTAATCCGATATCACTTTGTGATTAACTCCTTAACCACATGCTTGCAAGCGGTGTTGATATCGACACCGAGTGGGCCCAGTATATCTCTCCGACTTGGGAGGGACAAATCCCATCTCGATACATACAACCCAACAGATACTTTCCGATCACCTGAGAGACACCTTTATGATCACCCTCTCATAGGATGACATTTGATGACCTCAAAGCTTTCTTCCGATACCGGGGAGTTGTATTATCTCATGGTCTAAGGAATACAATATTTGACATAAGAAAAACTTCGCAAAGACGAACACGATGACACGATCTAATTGCTTCGCTTAGTTTGGGTCTATCCACCATATCATTCTCCCAATGATATGATCTCATTATCAATTGACAACTCATGTCCATGGTTAGGAAACCTTAACCATCATTGATCAATGAGCTAGTCCATAGAGGCGTACTAGGGACACGGTGTTGTTCACAAACCACACACGTATTAATGTTTCCGCTTAATACAATTCTAGCATGGGATATAAACTTTATCATGAACAAGAATTATAATAATAACATCTTTATTATTGCCTCTAGGGCATAATTCGAACAGTCTCCCACTTGCACTAGAGTCAATAATCTAGTTTACATCTGGCAACAATCTCACACCCATGGCACTGAGGTGCTGATCATGTTTTACACGTGGAAGAGGTTTAGTCAATGGATCTGCGACATTCAGATCTGTATGTACTTTGCTGATCTTCAGATCTCCATCTGCTATATAATCTCGGATTATATGAAACTTGCGGTTGATATGCTTGGTCTTTGGATGATATCTTGGTTCCTTAGCGAGTGCTATGGCGCCAGTGTTGTCACACAATATCTCCAAGGGTCCAATGCACTTGGAACCACGCCAAGCTTCGATGAAGTTTCTGATCCAAACTCCTTCACTTGACGCTTGCGGCAGCCATGTATTCTCGCTTCATTGTAGATCCCGCGATCACGCTTTGCTTGCAGCTTCTCCACTCACAGCTCCTCCATTCAAAATATACACGTATCCTGCCCGAGATTTAGCATCATCCTTGTCGGTGTCGAAACTAGCATCGACGTAACCTTTTCTGACGTATGTTCATCACCCCATAGACTAAGAACATTTCTTTAGTCCTATTTAGGTACCTTAGGATGTTCTTTACGGCTGTCCAATGTTCCACTTCTGGATCACTTTGATATCTGCTCGTCAAACTAAGAGCATTGGACACATCCGGTCTAGTACACAGATGGCATACATGATGGAACCTATGGCCGAGGCATAAGGCACTTTGCTCATAGCTTCCTATCATTTACCATAGCTGGACACTGAGCCTTGCTCAATATCTTACTCGACAACATAGGCTTTGAACCTTTCAATGCCTTATCCATTCTGAACCTTTTCGTAACTTTGTCTAGGTATGTGCTCGGCTTAAAGCTATCGAGCGTCTTTGTCTATCTCTATAGATTTTGATGCCCAATATATAAGCAGCTTCACCTAGGTCTTTCATTGAAAAACACTTGTTCAAATAATTCTTCACATCGTTAAGAATGTTGATGTCATTTCCAATAATCAATATGTCATCCACATATAGTACCAGAAACGTCACCGAGCTCCCACTCACTTTCTTGTAGATGCAAGCTTCATAGCAATTTGGAACAAATCCAAAGCTCTTGATCACTTGATCAAAACGAAGGTTCCAACTCCGAGATGCTTGCTTCAGTCCATAAATGGAACGCTGAAGTTTGCATACTTTATCAGCATCCTTAGGATCGACAAAACCTTCGGGTTGCATCATATACAACTCTTCATCAATGTTGCCATTGAGGAACGCAGTCTTGACATCCATCTGCCATATTTCATAATCATGAAACGCAGCAATTGCTAATAAAATCCGAATGGACTTAAACATCGCTACGGGAGAGAAAGTCTCATCATAGTCAACACCTTGAACTTGTTGAAAACCTTTCGCAATAAGCCGTGCTTTATAGACGGTAACATTACCATCCGCGTCCGTTTTCTTCTTGAAGATCCATTTGCACTCAACGGCCTTTCGGTCGCTAGGAGGGTCCACCAAAGTCCATACTTGGTTTTCGCCATGGATCCCAATTGGATTTCATGGCTTCTAGCCATTTCTCAGAGTCTGGGCTCATCATCGCTTCCTCATAGTTCATAGGTTCACTGTCTTCTACTAACAAGACAATCAAGACATGGTTGCCGTACCACTCAGGAGGGGCACACGACCTTGTCGACCTGCGACGTTCGATGCAGACATCGTCCAAGCTTCATGATCCTTGTCATTAGCTTCCTCTATTGTTGGTGCAAAGTGACCGAACAATTTCAGGTCTTTGCGCTACTCTCCAATTCAAGAGAAGGTTCAATAACCTCGTCTAGCTCTACTTTCCTCCCACTCACTTCTTTCGAGAGAAACTCCTTCTCAAGAAAGGAACCGTTCTTCATGACAAACACTTTGCCTTCGGTTCTGTGATAGAAGGTATACCCAATAGTTTCCTTAGGGTATCCTATGAAGACGCATTTCTCGCTTTGGGTTCGAGCTTGTCCGCATCAACTTCTTGACGAAGCTTCGCATCCCCAAACTTTAAGAAAGCGACAACTTAGGTTTAGCACCAAACCACGGTTCATACGGTGTCGTCTCAACGGATTTAGATGGAGCCCTATTTAAAGTGAATGCAGGTTTCTAATGCATAACCCCAAAATGATAACGGCAAATCAGTAAGAGACATCATCGATCGGACCATATCTAATAGGGTTCGATTTGCTCAGACACACCATTGCGCTGTGGTGTTCCGTGGGTGAGTTGTGAAACGATTCCACTTGCCTTGAGATGCGTGAGAAAATCATAACTCAAATATTCGCCTCCACGATCGGATCGTAGAAACTTAATCTTTCTGTTACGATGGTTCTCCACTTCATTCTGAAATTCTTTGAACTTTTCAAACGTTTCAGATTTATGTTTCATTAAATAGATATACCCATATCTACTTAAGTCATCTGTAAAAGTAAGAAAATAGCGATATCCACCGCGCGTCGAAACACTCATCGGTCCGCATACATCGGTATGTATGATTTCCAACAAGTCCGTTGCTCGCTCCATCATACCGAGAATGTGGTTTTGATCATCTTGCCCATGAGGCATGGTTCGCATGTGTCAAATGATTCAAAATCAAGAGACTCCAAAAGTCCATCGAATGGAGTTTCTTCATGCGCTTTACACCAATATGACCTGAGCAGCGATTACCACAAATAAGTAGTATTATCACTATCTACTTTGCATCTCTTAGCCTCAATGTTATGGATGTGTGTTTCATCCTTTTCGAGATTTAGAAGAAATAAACCATTCACAAGAGGTGCATGACCATAAAAGATGTTACTCATATAAATAGAACAACCATTATTCTCCGATTTAAATGAATAACCGTCTTGCAATAAACACGATCCAGAAATAATGTTCATGCTCAACGCAGGCACATAATAACATTTATTAAGGTTTAAAACTAATCCCGAAGGTAAAACTAAGGAGAGCGTGTCGGCCATCACATCAACTCTTGATCCGCTGCCAACGCCAATCGTCACCTCATCCCTACAGCCGCCGTCTATTCCGTAGCTCATGTTTGAGTTACAAATATTAGCAATCGAACCAATATCAAATACCCGCACTACAACAAGGGCTAGTAAGGAAAACATCAATAACATGTATATCAAATATACCTTTGATGGTGCCAACCTTCTTGTCCGCTAAGTACTTCGGACAGTTGCGCTTCCAGTGACCCTTGTCCTTGCAATAGAAGCACTCAGTGTCCGGCTTAGGTCCAGACTTGAGCTTCTTCTCAGTAGGGGCAACGCGTTTGCCGCCTCCTTTCTTGAAGGGATTCTTTGCACCTTTACATTTCTTAAAGGAGGGCTTGTTGACCATCAACACATGATTATCCTTTTTGATGTCCACCTCCGCAGCCTTCAGCTTTGCGAAGAGCTCGGTGATCGTGTCGATGGAACCAATCTGATTATGAGTCACTACAAAACTTTTGTAGCTGGGAGGAGTGATTGCGAACCTGTCAATCTTGAGCTCCTCTGGAATCTTGCAGTCCATTTGCTCAAGGCGTTGAGTGTAGCCCGACATCTTAATGGCGTGCTCACTAACGGAACTCCCTTCCTCCATCTTGCAGTTAAAGAACTTCTCGGAGATCTCATATCTCTCAGAACGGGCTGAGTCCGAAACATGGTTTTCAGCTCCTCGAGAATCTCAAAGGGCCCGGATAGTTTTCAAAACGATTTTGAAGTTCGGTTCCATAGCAAACAACATGGTGCTCTTAATCACACCATAATCATCTTTGCGCTTGTTGATAGGCGGCTTTCTCATCAGCCGCTACTGATTGCAGCTAGGGTTACCTAACGCTTTCTCAAGGACATAGTCCTTTGTCCGAACAGAATGATTCTTAGATTGCGGAACCGGTTGGTGAAGTTAGACCCATTGTTTCTAAGCTTTTCTTTCTCAAAAAAACGTTGAAGTTGAAGTTGGAATTGGCCATGTGATAAACAGTATTTGCAAGTACAATATAGACTATGTTAATGATAAATAGATCCACTTAAACAAAATACTAGATGAAATCCCACTAAATTCAACATCCCTCAAGTTGCTTAGTGAACACGATCCAAATTCACCACACCTAATCCGATCATCACGAGAAGAGATGTGGTTTCAATGGTGTACAGCGAAGTGTCGATCATATCATTCATATGACTCATGCTTAACCTTTCGGTTCTTGTGTTCGAGGCCATGTCTGTACATGCTAGGCTCGTCAAGTTAGACCAAGTATTTCCGCGTGTGCAGTAAAGCGGCTTGCACCCGTTGTATGTGGCGTAGAGTCTATAGCACCCGATCATCACGTGATGCTTGGACACGACGAACTTTATAGCAGTGCATACTTTGGGGAGAACACAGTTTTTATCTTGATCTTTAAGTGAGGAATCATCTTATAATGCTACCGTCGCGATCTAAGCATAATAAGATACATAAAAGGATAAACATCACATGCATATAACTTTATGTGACATGGTATAGCCAATCTTCGCAATGATCTCCATCTTGTGCGTTAGCATGATCTCCATCACTCCACCATGATTGCCTCCACCATGAATAGCAACTACAACTATTGCTAACTACTTAGCGATAAAGTAAAGCTATTACATGGCGTATAAGAAGTTGACTCGCAGGTCATACACAATTATAAAGACAACCATATGGCTCCTGCCGGTTGTGTACTCATCGACATGCAAGTCGTGAAACATTACAAAACATGATCATCGCATACAATATACACATCACATCTTGGGCCATACCATATCACAGAAAACACTCCCTGCAAAAACAAGTTAGACGCCTCTACTTTGTTGTTGCATGTTTTACGTGGCTTATGGGAGTAGATGCTAAGAACGATTATTACCTACGGAAAGCCACAACGGTGATATTATGGTTGCCAAACTCCGGTGTTAATCCCATGACAACTATAGTGAGAGAAACTGACATCCACCAGCCGCATGTGTGGAACAAGCCACACGTCAAGTGCGGAGCCGGTCTCGCGAACGATGTCGCGTAAGGTTGGCCTAGACCGCTTCAATCTCACTATCCCGCGTCATAAGAAGAACACAAACAAGAGGCTTGCAACAGAAAACATCAACACCCGCAACAACCATGTTGCGTTCTACTCGTGAATCACATCTATGCATAGATCTAGCTCTGATACCACTGAAGAGCTTCGCAGCATAGTAAATCAAAATTTTCTACGGAAGCGAACAGAGGGAAAGCCAAGATCTAATCTAGGAGATGCAAACAACGAGAGAGATTGGATTAGATCTTCATACCCTTGAAGATTCAAGACAGCGGAACGCTCATTTAACGTGGGTGATGTAGTCGTACTCGCTTCTCCTCCTCGCGATCCGATCCGATCTAGCACCACAAGTGGCGGTGCCTCCGTGAGATGCACACGTGCGGCACTTCGACGTCTCCTCCTTCCTCGGACCAGCAAGTATGGTGGAGATATAGATTGGATCTACAGCACGACGGCGTGGTGTATATGGTGGAGAATTTCGCATGAGGCTTCGCCTACAAATCGGGAGGGAGAGAGGAAGGCGCAGGCAACTGGGTTTGGAGGAAGGTGTAAGGAGTTCGAGGGGCGCACCAGCCCTCTATATATAGAGGGGGTGCGGCCAGCCTCTCCTCCAAGCATATCTCTAGTTTATAAAATTTAAACTCTCCCTTATCTATAAATCATATCTTATCTTATCTCTAGTTTAAAAGATTTAAACTCTCTAGGATCGGCTGGGCCCTATGGGGCCTTGTGCCCTGGCCCAATGCGCCAGGACACTCCCTCATAGGCCCATGCCCCTCCCGGAAGGTGGGACCACGTTGGCCCCTTCCGAAGGTTCTAGAAGCTTCCGCATAATACCAATTAACCCGGAACTATTCAACTCCAAAAACTGCACCGCCTTATATGAATCTTATTCTCCGGACCATTCCGAACCTCTCATGATATCCCGGATCCCATCGAGACTCGAACAAAAATTCATAAACCAATTATCCAATCTATCCTAGCGTCGAGACACGTTAAGTGTGTGACCTGAGTTCGAGAATATGCGAGACATGATCTTCTATCAATAATCAACAGCGGGTCCAGGCACCCATATTGACTCCACACATTCATCGATGATCATATCGGATGAACCACGATGCCAGGATTCAATCAATCCCATATATATATTCCCTTCATCTCGCGATATTTTACTTGCGAGATTCGATCGTCGGTACGTCATACCTAGTTCAATCTCGTTCACAAAGAAGTACTTTACTCGTTCGTAATCCGATATCACTTTGTGATTAACTCCTTAACCACATGCTTGCAAGCGGTGTTGATATCGATTACGAAAGTGGGCCCGGCAAGTATATCTCTCCGACTTGGGAGGGACAAATCCCATCTCGATACATACAACCCAACAGATACTTTCCGATCACCTGAGAGACACCTTTATGATCACCCTCTCATAGGATGACGTTTGATGACCTCAAAGCTTTCTTCCGATACCAGGGAGTTGTATTATCTCATGGTCTAAGGAATACAATATTTGACATAAGAAAAACTTCGCAAAGACGAACACGATGACACGATCTAATTGCTTCGCTTAGTTTGGGTCTATCCACCATATCATTCTCCCAATAATATGATCTCATTATCAATTGACAACTCATGTCCATGGTTAGGAAACCTTAACCATCATTGATCAATGAGCTAGTCCATAGAGGCGTACTAGGGACACGGTGTTGTTCACAAACCACACAAGTATTAATGTTTCCGCTTAATACAATTCTAGCATGGGATATAAACTTTATCATGAACAAGAATTATAATAATAACATCTTTATTATTGCCTATAGGGCATAATTCCAACACTTTTTCCCTAGTAGATCTAGGTTTAATCAAACCTTGGGAAACAATGCTAAAAGGAAATTAAATGAGACACGCCTACAAGACTTGTTTGTTTGTTTTACCTTCATTTACTAGACCTTTCTAGTTTACTTTTAGAATGTTGTATGTCGCAATGTATGGAGATAGGCCAGGGTTGAAGATTCACCTACGACTGTACATCATATGGGATAAAGGTAGTAATACACATATTCATGTTTAATGATTTAACAAATATAAAATTTGTGGGCAGCACATCCTAATATACTAGAGGCCCTAGAGTCACAGGCATAGCATTAGTCTTTTGATCCAACCGGTATACCACAAAATACCGGACTATAAAAATTATTAAGTGAAAACACAGATCAAAGCCTTAAGAAATGATGTTGCTATTGTTCCCAAATGGATCACTAAATGAAGACCGTACTCCCCTTTCTTTCAGTAGTGATTCCTACGAGATCGCTTCTCACCAAGCATCTCACCTTAAGCCTTTATCAATTTGTGGGATCTTGGGTACCTACAAGTCCATAGATCGAGACAAGAGACAAAGAAAAAACAAAGATACAAATCTATATTCAATCAATACACAATACTCCCATGAATTAGATGCACAATATCGCTGCGAGGTTTCACCCCAAGCCCAACACCGTGAGAATTACTCACTCATAACAATAAGATCAAGGATAAAAACAATGTGCAAAATACTTAGATTGAAATCAAATATTCTTACAATGGTCGCCGAATTACAAGGAGATCTCAAGTACAAGCTAATGGATATAGCTATGGAGAGAATGGAGGATGGAGAGGATGAACTATGGTGGTGAATCTCCTTTGGTAGTATTGTGATGCAATATGAGAATGGTGACCCTCTACACGGCGACTGGAACCTTGAAATATATAGGCACCTTCACAAAAGTTGTAGGGTTTGACTTGATGAAGTCGCTGCCACCTAGTACGGGCGAGTGGTACGGGCGGACCTTGCCCATACTGTTGGTCGTTAAGACTTCTGGAGGCTAGGTTTCGACCCTAGTTTGCTCGTGTTGTGTAGGAAACATCATAATCTTCATTAATAGCTCCTGATTTCTCATTAAAAGTGTGATCTCCTGCACAACACAATTTAAAACAAAGGATTGCACATCTTTGCAATAATTAGTAAATAGTAGCAAGGCTAGAGAGATTCTTGGTCATTTGTTTGACTAAAAATACGATTTAAACACGGAGAAAGATTACTATTTTCACAGTAATCAACTTCCCCAAACCTCAAACCTTCATCGTCCTTGAGCAAGAAAACAACAAAACCATAAAGAACTCAGCGTTTAAACCAAAATAATGAGAGGATGAATTCATTTACGGTTGGTAGTCATATGAATCCAGAACTTCTTCCATTTGAAAAGCTCATCAAAGTTAGAGAGGTACCAAGAATACTATACAAGCTTTGATAACCCAAAACTATCAAAGTAGATTTTAATATAAGTATAAATAACTAGAAGTGTAACAATTATTCCAATTCCTCTAGTTATCTCTTAGTTTGCCAAGGAGCACTTGAATATTTCATAATAGCAAAATTAAGTAAGAGAGATCATGTCCTAAGTAGCATAACTGTGAAGTGTCTCATTGACGCCCACATCAATAAATCAAGACTATCAAAACACTACTGTTCCAATCACTGTCTTTCAAGAAAATTTATAGAGTAGTAACGAGACCATGCCAAAGACTATTTTGTGCGGATCTTCATTTTTCAAAGATAATTCTTAACAAGGATCATTGAGTGATTATTTTAGCAATGGTTTGCACAGCCTTCAGAGTACCAATACTTTTGCCCATTACGGTAACATGTGCTACCCATGTCGTCAATTCATGGCCGAAATTAGGGGTTATACCATTGATCGTTCATAGGCTAGCAGAGTTGTTGACATCCTGCATAAAAAATATATAAACTTTAAGCAGTATCACATTTTGATCCACAAGGTTTAGCTTTGGCATGAATCATAATTACCAGTAGACTTCATTTCAATCAAACAACTCCTTTCAAGAGTGCCATCAAGTCATCAAAATATCTATGGGGTTAAGTATCTTCAAATGTACACTCTTAAGACAATCACTCATTAAACAATTCATAAATTGGAGACTTTTTCTGTTATACTTGTTTGACAATATTATTTCCAAGGCAAGAATTGGTTAACTACAGGAACTAGAGCAAAAGCTTCTAAAACTAATTACTTATACAAATAAAAAACTTTACTATAACTATTTTGAATTACTCCCGCTAGCAGAGCATCTTAAAAAATCAACTAACTAGGATAAACATTTCGAACTTTTAAAGTGGGATACATAGGACATACCTCTCACGAGTGACTTCATAATTATCTTCCTTAATGGGGAAGTGTTCCTTCAAAACTCAAATCAAATCACTCTCATAATAATATTGAAGTAAAGAGGCAATAGGAAAATCCACTTTCACGAAAAAGGATAAAAGGAAAAATATTTTTGTATTTTTGAGGATGGGGATTAAAGAATAGAAAAATCTTGCGACCAAGCAAGAAACTAAGAAAATAAAAGCAAACAAACGAAAAGTAAAAGAAAACAAAAAATGACAAGAAAAAAAAGCGAAGGTATATCAAGAAAGTATCTACCATTTGATTTAGAAACCATACCACAAGCTTTGAGAGTAGCAAAACCGAGATGGCGAACACCTGCCAACGGTTGGATATTACCTAGGTTGACGTGAAGTGTACGAGCAAGAATGGTGACAACTCCTCCTCCACATATGGGGCCACGGGATTGAAGAGCTTGATGATTAAGATAAAATACGATAAGGGCGCCCAAATTTGGCGTCAAGTTATAGTTTGGAATAACAACTTTTGCGAGGATTATCATGTCCTATTCATTGGATCTAGTAAACTCACCACATGCCTGCAAAGTGTTAGCAATAACATAAAACAAATAACAAACAATTGGATGATCAATTTGATTTCCCTTAGGTGTGTTTCTGATCCTCATATGATTAAAGTACTCCAAGAGTGTAGGATTAAGAACGAAACTGGTGGATCGTATGTTGGTGTTATTGTTAGCAAACCCAAAATAATGAGCCTATTGGTCGAGTGTCAAGGTATATTCATGGGTCACAAGGCGGAAAGTGATGCGATCAATTCCTGGGCTATACTCCTCGGAGAAGTAGTGTGGACCCACTGTATGCGTCAAGGTACCAAGGAACTCAAGCATCAAGTGGTGATATGTTGTGGTGTCCTGAAAGACAAAGTGATGCAAACCAACATTGTTGCACAATAAATAAAAATCATGATGAATGTCTAGTTGGTTAAGGCTATAAGGATGCACCCACTTGGTGGACTTGATTTCTCGGTTCTTCACACGGTTGAAACGAGTGAGTTAGAACTTGTCACACCCCGTTGCCGCCAGTGAGGATCGGGGCATGAGGTCAATACGAATTGGATGAATTGGTTGCTTGTGGTAGCAGCCGGACCTGAAGAAGAAGATGCAGATCGTAGACGAGAGGAAGGAGAAGACCAGACGAGAGGAAGAAGACCAGAACGAGACTCTGTTCAGTTTCTATTCGATCCCCTGTCCTTGCCGAACATCGTGTCTTTGTACTCTTTCTGTTGTTGCTGGGCCATGCCCACTCGTCTGAGCCCACTGTGCAACACCAACCATGGAGGATGTAGTCAGGATATGACATTCTCGCCCCCTTAAATTCAGGCTTGCCCTCAAGCTCAAGCCGATGTTGAATAGAACCACCTGGATCCCATAGTTGTCGCGCTCCAAACCCAAACAATCTGAATTTTTGGCCGAAGTAGCATGGAGATTCAACTTTTTTTCTGATCCCTGGGAGACGCACCATGCTCCACTTATACATTAATTGCAAGGAGCTCCAGGAGGCAACTAGTGCACTTCTGGATGTTGCGTCAGGAATAGTAGCATCGAGCAACACCAAATACTTGTTTGTACACTTGAAAAATCTGAGGTTCCAATGTATAGAATAATGAACTGGAAATTTGATGCTTCTGAACCATGTACTGTTTGAGCAGTCAGGTAGGATACGGTGTGTAGCCTTGATTGCTGATATAGACTTCACTCGACAATAGCAAGCAACATGTTCAGATGGGTAGAGACATTCAACCTTGAGTACTTGAGCAATTTCCTGAAATACTGGAATTGTGTTGATGGCCATCTCATAGCAATGATTCACGGAGCAATAACTATCTTGATATGGATGATCAGACTGTACTGGCATGCACAACTTAGCCCAGAGTTGAAGTATACTGAATGCCACACGTGATTCATTGCACCATGCATGACTGAGATAAGTCAAATTTCTGTATTGATACTTCACGGAAATTTGAATGCGCTGAATTGGCTCGGTATTGCTCGCATGGCATTCCGGAGAAGCGCCCCACTGTTGGACGGCAACACAAAAATTTGCACGGTAGGCGCCAACACAGAAATGTGCACATCGTGTAACTAAAAGTTTACTAATACCTGACATTGCCTCCATAAGAATAATCTTCATAATCCCGGTATCCCACTGAACATAAAGCTCAATTGCCAGAACTGATTTGCCATCAACCAGGAAGTTCTTCATAGAATACAAAGTGGTGTTTCTCGCAAAGAGTTTGCCCTTCGGTACCGAATAGGCAAATTGTGAAACTCCAGGAATAGTGATAAGCCACCAATAACAGTGAACATGTCATCCTCAAACTCCACTCGATGTGGTTCAGGAAACACAACCTCTGCAAGTTCTTCACAAGGCTCTAGGAACAAGGATGCACCTCCAACATGGGTTAGAACCTCTTCATAACTAGCAGCAGTTGGCTCTGCCATATGAGTTGCATTCCCCAATGTGCCCACAGCTGCCTGTAACTGTGCAATCTGCATTTTGAGACGCTCTGCAATCTAATCAAGCGTGAGTTTCGTCAGTACCATAGCTTTGTCCATCACCTCCTTGGGGCTCACATTCAAGCATCTGGTGGTTGTTGCGGGTGAGATGACCTCACTTGCATGAACATTAAAACTTGGATGAACAGTACTGATATTTGGCGCCAATGGTGGGAGATCTGCAACACCAAAGTGTGATTCAATATTTTCCATGAACTCAGACCAATCACCAACAACTTGACGCAACCTGTATGCCTCGTACCAAACTTTTGCCTTGCCCTCCATGTGCATTGTGGCAGCAATAACCCACATACACTTATTTATATTGAAGCGATTGAAGTACTCAAGACACTGAGCTCGTCAGAGGCAGGGATTTGTACCATCAAAGCAAGGAAATGAGGTGTTGCACAACGGGTCGGTGTTGACAGGGCGACCACATGCAGTAGAACCTTCCCATGGGCTGGTGGGGACACAGGTCGAACAGCCTGCAGGCGTCTTAGTGGGAAAACCTGCACGTACAACATGGAGGTCCGCTACTGATGGCAAGCATCTAGTGGCTGTCGTAGAGGTGAGGCGTGCGACAGGACTGACTGCACCGGCAGTAGTGGCACTGTCCGTCCACCTGTGTGCCCTGGCCGGCTGCACCCATGGAGTGCACGTCATGGAAGGTTCACCCCACATGATTTGAGGATGTTGGTGGTGAAATTGATGGGATGAATCGGTGGAAGACCGTGGGTAAATCTGAGGAAACTTGTGTAGATCAACTAAATCGAAGGGAAAAAATTTGTGGAAATTTTCTGTTTTTTTTTATTTTGGCGAGGATAACGTAGCTCTGATACCAAACTGTCACACCCTGTTGCCGCCGGTGAGGATCGGGGCATGAGGTCAATACGAATTGGATGAATTGGTTGCTTGTGGTAGCAGCCGGACCTGAAGAAGAAGATGCAGATCGTAGACGAGAGGAAGGAGAAGACCAGACGAGAGGAAGAAGACCAGAACGAGACTCTGTTCAGTTTCTATTCGATCCCCTGTCCTTGCCGAACATCGTGTCTTTGTACTCTTTCTGTTGTTGCTGGGCCAGGCCCACTCGTCTGAGCCCACTGTGCAACACCAACCATGGAGGATGTAGTCAGGATATGACAGAACTCCTCGGTGAACTCGATGCCAAATAACTCGGGGGTTAGCACATCAATGGATGGTGTGGATTGTTCCGCAACCACTGCACGTGTACGACTCCTTATGTTCATCTAAAACTAAAATTAAAGCTAATTAAGAATTTGTTCCAATAGAAACATAGGAAAAGCAATCCTCTACACTTCTTACAAAACAATCTCCTCTAAAAATAAAACTAAGTATGCTCATAATCAAGGTTAGCTCAAGAACAAGATCTAAGTCTAGATTGATAATGCTGAAAGATTGAGCAAGGTTTTGATGCAAATAAGCTGGGGATCGGAGGAGAAACATACCTTATCTCGATTGGGTGTGAGGAATCGAAAAAAACAAGTATAATTGAAGATCCAATGGAGGTAGTTTGGAGTTTGGAGGACGAAGAAAGATAGATTGTGATTTTAGGTTTAGGTTTACCTCTTTCCTGGGGTTAAAATCACGGCCGAGTAGGTGGTATAGGAGTGCGGTACGGACAGATCCCGCTCGTACCTAGGGTATTACCTTAGGGTCGACGTTCCCTTCAGACGGTGCACTTGGTACGGACACGCGGTATGGGCGCCCGCGCCCGTAGTGCAGGTCATTAAAGGCTCAGATCATTTTCTTCAAACTTGGTATTTTTCTCACTGATGCAGTGCAGGTGACAAGATGCATGAAGGCCTCCGATCATCTTTGATCGTTAAACGCTCTGTATCTAGTAAAAAAAATCAAAGAATGCATCCTTTTGTGTCGAGATGTGGTATGGGCGGAAGGTACGACCTAGTCTGGTCATATTGGTGGTCGCTAAACACACCGTAAGCTTCAAAAACTTGAATATTTAAGTTAGGAGTTTCATACGCCTTTGTACATCAAACAACAAAGAATGATAACAAATAAAATTCATAAAACTGCAGTACCTTATGGCCATGAGTTAGTGAATATCATAGAGTGAGGATTACCTTAATTTTTCCTCCTCTTTTCAAAAGACATCCTTAAACACTCTTTATTAAAAATAAACAAAACAAAACTAATGCAAGATAATAACTTTATTTCACAAGGATTGCCTTCCATAAAGAGCTTCTAGTTAAGGTCAATTAGCTTGACCCATATGGTGATAATTTAGGCCTTGCGAGTGAAACACCCACTCTAAATTAATTAGCTTTTAAAGTGATTACACAATCATCATTAGACTTGGCCTTCTTCTTCCTAGGAAAGTGGACTATAAAAGGATATCTAGACGGTAGTCATATTCTCACATTTCCTTCATATAAATTAATGAATGCTTTAATGGTTCTTAGGAATGGCCCTTGGCCCATGGCCGGCCGACGGTGGGAGGGCTCCCGCACCTGCGTGTCACCTTGCCCTCTTGGGCCCCTCCCTCTAGGAGGGCCCATGAGGTGGGCTATGCTCGTTTTATTTATTTAATATGTATTTATTAATGAATTCATTTAATCAATAATAAATACAATTTAAACAAAACCTTTTCACTTCCAAACACCTTCCGAAGTCCTCTGAACATCTTGGATGTATACACGAAACGGTTCCGGTTCTCTCTTCCATTTCTCTAATGATCGTGGATCAACCCTAAGCGTCTCTACCCTTATGGTTCGGGAATGCTTAGACATGATCGAGACATATCTCCGATCAATGACCAACAACGGTGTTTGGATACTCATGATGGCCCCTTTACATTCCACAAATTGATTGATCGTTTGAACCTTAAACGTTTAGTTTCATTCCAAGATTTGATCTCCAGTATCGACATACCTCGTTTTATCTTGTTACCGATAAACAAATTTACTCGTTCCTGTGACATTACATCCTCGTGATCTAGTCACATGCTTGCAAGCTTATTGATATAAGCTCACCGAGTGTCCCAGCTATTTATCACTCGGATAGAAAAATCCCGATGTTGATGCATACACCTTAACATATTCCTTTAGAATACCCGATACACACCTTCATGGCCACACTGTTACGGTGTGACGGTTGATGTGATCAAAGCAGCCGTGGGTGAAAGTGATTAAACATGATCTCACAGTCACAAAGTTATTACGCTTTGATAGATATTGCAATGTTGAACTTTGTGACTGGATCACATTGCAACACTATAATCTCGTTGTCCGTTGACGTGGTAAAGTCCATGATCAAGACGAACTAGTCTAGAGGATACCATGGACTTGGTTTGTTTATATACCACATGTGTATTAATGTTTTTACTTAATACAATTATAGCATGATACAAAATTATTATGAAAATATGAGATATATCAATAAAGATAACTTTATTGTTGGCCTATAGGGCATATCTCCTTCAGATTCTGCATTTATTAGGCGGTGGGTACAAATTACATGAAGGACCTTATAGAAAACGGAAATTACAACCAGTTCCTAAAAATTTGCACATAGCACCCTGCTATAGAGCACAAAAACAGGACCAAGTCCTTGAGCATCGCCACCGAAGACTCCCCTCCGACCACTGTCATCTCTACCGACACCGGAGACAACACCACTTGGCCCAGTAGAGACACAGGGCATTGCATTGAGGGAGCAGAAGATCCTCATCAAGTAGAGGAAGAAGAAGCTCAAGCCGTGAGAGTCACCGAGCATAGTGAGGACAACCCTTTGGACAAAAGTGGCGGTGGCCAAACCTGAGCCCCGCTTGGGAATCACCGTAGCAGCTGCAGAATCCCATCCTAGACACGCCAGTGCATCCTGCCCGGCTGCCCCCATCAGCACCGATGGGAGAGAGAGAAGGGGAAAGAAGCCGTGCAACTAATTTGGTATTTAAATGTTGACATGTTTTTCTATGAACTTAGCCAAACTTAAAATAGTTTGACTTATGACAAAAATAGAACTTCAATTAATTTAGAATGGAGGGAGTATTTCTAGGTATTTCTTGTATTTGCATAAATCTTAAAATCTGATCAGACAGCTCTCGGTGGTGAAACTTTTTAGCCGCCTAGAAATATCCAAACCAGTATTTCAAGGTCAAATACAGCTCCCCTCGAAAGAAGAAAGTCAGATAAAGCTAAACAAAACAACATCAAGGCAAACATAAACTAATCTTGCTCAAATATTTACATCACATTTGACGTATCCACGGAAGCTTACACTACACACACTGTTAAATAATAACAATCCGAAGTGTGCCCGTGTAACTGTGCTGCTAGATATATAGTACACATTTGAGGGTATGTATAGAAGAACTCTAGTGCTTGTGGTGATTGTATAAGCAGTACTACTATATCATAACATCATACGCATGGTTAATCAACCTGTATGCATGCGCCCTACAACATGGAGCCGGCCACTAAAACAATCGCACTAGATCTTCATCGTTCCCTTCTCCGATTAACTCGAGAATTTCCAGCTCTCAAGGCGACCGTACGTGTGGAGAGCTAGCCTTCTTTCGGCAGCAACTGCCGCGAGCCAAGGCTGTCAGCTAGGAGTGTCATTCCACGGTGCTAGGCCTTGGCGTTCCAGAGCTGGCTGAGCTCCCCTCTCTGCGCGCCCAGCAAGGTGATGGTTCCTGCACACGATTGAGTTCAGAGCAGAAAGTTAACCCATGTCAGTAGCTCGAGGTCATTGCAAGGAGGCGTCAATGGCGGCTCCACTCTGGGGCCTGGGCTGGTAGGTACCTAGCGTTGAAGGGACCAGGTAGAGCAGAGCTGGCTGGCCACTCTTCATGAGGTACAGGCCGACGTACGTGCATGACAAGCCTGCATTATTTCGGGACAGTTAACTAATTATGCCAACAACTAATGTCGATGTCATTAGCAAGGCTGTTCTCGTGAGATTCAGAAATTTATAATGGAGAGATTATATATTGCATACCGAAGGCGTAGCCGATGATCAGGTAGAGGAAGTAGCCGTCGGTCATACCCTTCCCGTGTGTTCTATCATATCTGCAACTCAAAAGGAGTCTGTAAATTTCAGAACCAGTTGAGAGAAAATGGATTCAGAGTAGACACGTTCTGCTTTTTTTTTTTCTTTTACCTGAAACTGAAGGCCACGAGAAGCCCTGGGAAGAGGATGTCCCCGAACCCGATCATGTCGTAGCCGTTCCACACGTCGAACTCCTTGGGCATCTTCAGCACCATGGGGAGACTCGGCCCGTCGTCGGTGCCCTTGGCAACCTACATCGATCACACACGCGGCATAATGATAGATTTGGTCTGGAACCACTGGTGTTGCACTGGAATTTTGTCTGTGTTTACAGTCTGTTAGAACTTAGTAGAAGGCAAAATTACCGTGATCATGACGCTCTTCTTGAATATCAAGGGCGAAATGAACACCCAGAATATGTCGTACAAAAACGCGCTGATAAGAAGCGCCGAGGCGACCTACAAACGATCAATCCCAGTCGCATCAGAGATCCGTGCAAGACCAGTGCAAAGTGTGGCTAGGATGAATAATGTATGGTGGTCTTACTTTTATGTTTGGCATCTGCACTACCTGCAATACGAGGATCATCATACAGATACCCTAACAGAGAAGAACCAGCCATGCATCCAGTATTAAGATTAAAAAACGAGCGAGTAAACTGATGACCCAATCAAAGGGTGAATTTTGTCAAGTTGGAGCACATCAGGGTGGTATACCATGAGGTTCTGGCCAACATAAGCAAACGCCGAACTCTGATGCGTTGCCCACATGACGACGATGAACAGAGCTACCGGCAGCACGGCGAGCGCCACCACCGTCACGTTCCCGACCACCGGAAGATTCACTTTCGCTTCGCCGCACTTGAATATTCTGTCCACATCAAATTTCTCAGTTTCTCAGCAGACAGTTAAGATCGACGAAGAGTGAGAGAAAGAGACATTTGAAGTTTCAGTGAGTCGTACTAGTAGTACCTGACAATGAGACTCGATATAACGAAGTGCAAACCCTGAAAGATGATACAGGGGGGCATGCGGCCATCAGAAAAGAAATGGAATTTTTCAGCATATATAGTCCATTGACCAACTGATGAAGTAAACCAAGAACTTACTAATTAATAGCCGAATTTATTTACCTGAAGGCCGCTGAAGCAGAACATTACGACCAGCAGCCAGGCGGAGTAGATGGAGGTGAAGAAGAAGAGGAAGAGCAGGACGCAGGACGACACGACGATGAAGAGGACCGCGGTCTTGGCCTCCAGCTCCACCACCTCAGGTTCGGCGCCGGCGGCGGCCTCTTGGTCTCCACCTGCCGGAGGAGCCTTCTTACCCTGCGCACACGCAGGCCAGGCCATATATTTCAGATCGGTGGACACAACTGAACCCGTGGGACGACGGTTGTGTTTCTTCCTCTGTTTTCTTTTTTACCTCATCGCCGACCACGACGGTGGTCCAGACGGCGGCGCAGGCCGTGGCGCTGACGGCCATGAGCCAGAGGAAAGGTATGGCGCCGTCGAAAGGCGCCTTGTTGGGCGAGTACATCAGAATGCTCACTGCGAATTAACGACGTTTCCCCTCACTGAGTAAAAACATACTACAGTACTATATATGGCGATCAGTCGATTTTTAATTGTTCATCTCTCACCTTTTGCGCCACCGTCGATGGCCGAGAGGATCTTGAGTCCGGAAATGTTGGACACCAGCACGACCGGGATCTTGATCTGGGGCACCTTGTCTTTGGCGGTGCACCCCATCATCTCCATCGCTGCCAGCCAAAGGAAGAGAGAGCTTGGATGATCCATGACCATGTGAGCTACGTAACGTGCAATAATGGGTAATAACGCGCGCACGGACACGGTACATACAATTGCGGTCGTTGACGACGAGCACCGCCTTCGCGCCGCTGGAGTCGACCGTCGAGGCCTTCTCCAGGTACGTGCACACCCCGCGCTCTATCACGGCGACGGAGCCGGCCAGCTGCAAATCAAGTTCAAGGAAACGCGGAGTAGCTCGATCAGTAAATTGGTTGGTCGTGTGGCAAGTTGGAGAAATCTATGTTTGGCCCGGAGACGAGCTAGCTATGCAGGTTAGAGTGGTTTAATTGCCTGGGCCGATTTGGCGCAGCCGGTCTTGGGGCTGGGCACCACGGCGGGGAGCTTCTGGGCGACGGACGCGGTGTCCGGCACCACCGTGCCGAACCTCGCGGAGATCCCGGTCAGCGCGGTCATCTCTACGTCGTTCTCCCAGTACATCACCTTCACCTGCATATATATATACGCGTGCACATATGGGATGAGCGCTCCATCGATTCAACGTCGGATGGACAGGGCGGTCACCGATCGGTCGGACCGACGCCGGGCATGCATGCGCGCGTACCTTGAGGTAGGTGTTTGCGCAGCTGGGGAACTTGGGCGAAGCCTTTTCATCCTCGTACTCGCTCTCGATTCCGGCGGCGACCGGAGCCCGGCACGCCAGGAGGAGGACGGAGAGGAGGCGGAGGAGGGGGAGAGCGCCGCCGCGGCGGGAGGAGCTGGTGCCGGTGCTCGTCGCCATGTGTCTGGGTTGACCGGCGCACGCGCGCGAGGAAGACCTCGGAGACGCCGTCGGACGCGCGCACGACGTTCCTCGCGATAACGAACCAGCGCTCGCGCACGTCTGTGTGCGCGGCCGGGGCGTGCATGCATGCGGCTGTGCCTTGCGTTGGCAGGTGCTATTCCCGGGACGCATGCCGAGCAGCCTGCTCTGGAACCGTGGGGTTGGCTGCCGTTCGTCCGAGCCCGGTGTTCCCGGGTTTCGTCACCATGAATTCGTATGAATCGGAGTTGTCTCCCCCCTTCACTTTCAGGTGAACAGCTAGCTGCAAGACTGAACGCACCACTACGGGAAAACTGGATGTTGCCGTGACGCGCATATTTGCCGTGTGTATGCGCACGGCAAAGGCACTATTTGCCGTGCGGAAACAGCCAAAACGCACGGCAAAAACTACGCGCACGGCACATAGCAAACTTGGTGCATGGCAAACGAAAACACACGGCAAAGAGACATTAAAACACACGGCAAAATGCGACGCACGGCAAAAAGACAGCAAAAACACATGGCAAACATCCCGCACGGCAAACTGCCATGCAGCCGCAGCTTGACGGCGCCGTCGTGTGCCAAAATATGCACGCACGGCAAAAAAAAATTCTTACAAATTTACAACCGCGTGCAAAATTCCCGCAAATTTTTCTTTTACGCGCCATATCTTCCTGCGCAAGGGTTTTCGAATTTTACAAATAATTTACCGTGCGCCAGGGCAAAAACGCACGGCAAAGGTTATCTTTGCCGTGTGTACCAATAAAACGCACGGCAAATACACAGCAAAATTTCCGCTAATTTTACTTTTACGCACCATATCTTCCCGCGCAAGGGTTTTCGAATTTTACAAATAATTTATCGTGCGCCAGGGCAAAAACGCACGGCGAAGGTTATCTTTGCCGTGTGTTTCAATAAAACACACTGCACATATATTTTTCCCATTTTCTTCTCTTTCTCTTCCTTTTCTTTTCATAAATAATTCACACATGTTATCCCTAATTATAAACATTCTCATAGACATAAATCCCAACCATTTCTCATGCAAGTTTTCGTGAAATTTTGGCGCTCCGGCGGTATTTCTCCAACGAGGTACCGGTTTTAGGGCCCCGATGATCTACCCCTATAGCTTTCTTCGCAAGAGGTTCTGCCAGGTTTGTTTAGGCCATAGCTATATGGAAAACCATGTTTAGGACCCAGTCACATAATATGACACCACGTGAAGGATTTACGTTGTTCGGACCGTTTTTGAATTTTTTATGCCCGTTTTAAACTATGGTCGAAAGCACCGAATGCACCCGTTAAGGTATGTTTAGGGCATAGATACAAGGAAAACCAAGGTTGGGACCATGTGGCACATTCTAGCCCCCGGTATACCCGCGGGGAGACATTTCCATCAAGAGTTCTAGGAATCTTCTAGTATTATCGCATGCGTGTGAAGACATGGTGACACCGAGGAGCTATGTCTTGTATCTATGAGACTTCCACAACAATTTCACATGTATCCTAGGTCCACAAGCAAGTTTGGGTGGGTTTCCGGGGCTCTAGGGGTCGAAAGCACCTGTCTGCAGGCCCCGGGAAGGTCTACCCCCTAGTTTTCTCCGCACGAGGTTCCACCAATGTACTTTTTTGTTTGTTAAGGTATGTTTAGGCTATGGGTACAAGGAAAACCAAAGTTGGGACCATGTGGAACATTCTAGCCCCCGGTATACCCGCGGTAGGACATTTCCACCTAGAATTCCAGGAATCTGCTAAGTGTTATCGCATGCGTGTGAAGACGGTGACAACAGGGAGCTATGTCTTGCATCTATGGGACTTTCACAGCACTTTCACATGTATCCTAGGTCCACATTCAAGTTTCCTAGGTCCACAAGCAAGTTTGGGTGGGTTTTCGGGGCTCCGGGGGTCGAAAGCACTGTTCTATGAGCCTCGGGAAGGTCTACCCCCTAGCTTTCTCCGCACGAGGTTTCACCAATGTACTTTTTTTGTTTGTTAAGGTATGTTTAGGCCATAGGTACAAGGAAAACCAAGGTTGGGACCATGTGGAACATTCTAGTACCTGGTATACCCGCAGCGGGACATTTCCACCTAGAGTTCCAAGAATCTGCTAAGTATTATCGCATGTGTGTGAAGACGGTGACACTGGGGAGCTATGTCTTGCATCTATGGGACTTTCACAACACTTTAACATGTATCCTAGGTCTAGAGGCAAGTTTCCTAGGTCCACAAGCAAGTTTGGGTGGGTTCCCGGGTCTCCGGGGGATGAAAGCACTCGTCTGCGGGCCCCGGAAGGTCTACCCGCTAGCTTTCTCCGCACGAGGTTCCACCGATGTACTTTTTTGTTTGTTAAGGTATGTTTAGGCCATAGGTACAAGAAAAACCAAGGTTGGGACCATGTGGAACATTCTAGCCCCTGCTATACCCGCGGCGGGACATTTCCACCTAGAGTTCCAGGAATCTGCTAAGTGTTATCGCATGCGTGTGAAGACGGTGACACCGGGGAGCTATGTCTTGCATCTATGTAACTTTCACAGCACTTTCACATGTATCCTAGGTCCACATGCAAGTTTCCTAGATCCACAAGCAAGTTTGGTTGGGTTTTCGGGGCTCCGGGGGTCGAAAGCACCCGTCTGCGGGCCCCGGGAAGGTCTACCCCTAGCTTTCTCCGCACGAGATTCCACCAATGTACTTTTTTGTTTGTTAAGGTATGTTTAGGCCATAGGTACAAGGAAAACCATGGTTGGGACCATGTGGAACATTCTAGCCCCCGGTATACCCATGACAGTACATTTCCACCTAGAATTCCAGGAATCTGCTAAGTGTTATCGCATGCGTGTGAAGACAGTGACACCGCAGAGCTATGTCTTGTATCTATGGGACTTTCACATGTATCCTAGGTCCACATGCAAGTTTCCTAGGTCCACAAGAAAGTTTGGGTGGGTTTCCGGGGCTCCGGGTGTCGAAAGCACCCGGCTGCGTGCCCCGGGAAGGTCTACCCCCTAGCTTTCTCTGCACGAGGTTCCACCAATGTAATTTTCTGTTTGTTAAGGTATGTTTAGACCATAGGTACAAGGAAAACCAAGGTTGGGACCATGTGGAACATTCTAGCCCCTGGTATACCCGCGGCGGGACATTTCCACCTAGAGTTCCAGGAATCTGCTAAGTGTTATCGCATGCGTGTGAAGACTAAGATTCGACCTCCCTGGGGAGATCTGCTTCAGGTTTAACCTCCTTTAGGATATCCTCTTCAGATCCGATCTTCTCAACTATCTCCACTTCAAGTGCGGGCTGGGTGGGATTAGGGTTTTCTGAGACCCAGAACTCTGTCACTTCTGTAGATAAAGTGGATCCAGAACGTTCTTCCGCCTCTGTCATCACCATTCGGGTGGGTTGGGCGGGTTCAGCGAAATCGAGGTAAACATCGATCTCGCCAAAAGACATGATGGTGTAGGTGGTCACAGGTTTCCTAGCCGGAATCCAAGTCTCGTCGAGAAGGACAAGAGGGACGTCGTTGGCATAGAGGACCCGGTCAACGGTGATTGTCTCTCCGATTCCGCCCAGAATGAAGATCCGAAACTCACCTGCCCCACGGTGAGCACTAACTGTCGTCTAATTGAAGACATCTATGCCGAGAGGGGGTCCTCGAGGCGTGTGGTGAAAGGGGGTGTGAGGCGACAGTATTCCGGGATGGTTACACGAGAGACCTATCCGGCTATGACTAAGAGTCGGTTACAAACTATATATTGGACTACAAGTAACTAAACAGACCTAAGTCGGTAAGTCTTCTGGGCCTTCCCGTAGTCGGATGGATCTCCGTCTTCTCTCCCTGACTGGACCGCCCGTGAAGCAAAGCTCTAAACCGAAGTGGGACACCCTGGTCAGCGAGTCACAGTGGGTATACCCAAAAGTATATCCCCAACAGTTACATTATCCGATTCTCATGATTTTTTGCAAAATTTATTTTAGACTCACAATATGCTATTTTAACAGAGATCCAATACAAATTTAGCGAGGATCATCCTGTAGCTAAGAACCTATATTGCTTATCATTTTGACCATAGTTTGAAACGGGCATAAGAAATTCATAAATGGTCCGAACAATGTAAAAACTTCGCGTGGTGTCATTTTATATGACATAGTTGCAAGCAAAAATACTAAACTTGGTATATTGATTGCATCTCAAAGAAACCTTCGCAGAAATGACCTATCATGTTCGAGGTTTCATGACTTTTAGGAAAACGACCAATATTATGGCTAGAATCGCAGTATAGTTTGTGATAATGTGTCCATATTATGCATACATGTGCAGCTTTGGATAGCGAATAATGTTGCAGAAGAAAGTTTTTCTTTTGGTCGCACGGAAAAGCCATTTTCTATTTTCCGAGAGCAAAAAAGGGGCGTTTTATGAAGCAATCATGAAAGGGCTAATTCAAAATGCTATCACCCTATTTTTCAAAAATACAAGACCACGTTACATGGACAATGTCCGAATCGGAGTTCTGAAACCTTTCCGTCCACCCCTGGTGAAAAGGACAAATTCCTGCCAAATCTGTAGGAAGTGGGTCCCATTTGAACTACAGATACATTATCTGATATTCATGATTTTTTGCAAAAAAATATTTTAGACTTACAATATGCTACTTTATCAGAGATCTAATACAATTATAGTGAGACTCATCCCCTACTAAGATATATCTTGTTCCACAAGAAGAAGGAACAAACTTGTTCTGATTGGTTAGAAACATGTGCCATGGATCGAGGCCACGGATCGATGACATGGCGAAAATTTGTTCAGCTAGACCCCACCCAAACCATATCCTAACCACACATGCACCGGGATACCACAACCACACAGACTCACACGACACCACGACCACACACGCACATGGATGGGTCACGTACAACAAACCACAACTGCCGCCCAGACGCTCTCATCTGGTATCGTCGCCGCCCTCCTCTGCTTTCCCTGCCTCGACCCAATCCTCCTCGCTGGCGGGTGGCCTCTCCTCGCCGGCGCGGCAGCCCATCCCGGTGCGGCGGCCTTTTCTCGCAGGAGCAACCTCCTCAACGACGTACCTCCTCGCTGTCGCGGCAGCCTCTACTCGCAGGAGCGGTAGCTCCTCCTGGCACAACGGCCTCTCCTCGTAGGCGCGACAGCCCCTCCCGGCGCAGCTCCAGTCCTCTCTCCCCTTCGCCGCTGCATCCCCTCCCGACGTGGCTCCCGTCATCTCTCCCCTTCGCACGGACGGCAGAGACCTCCAGCTAGCACAGCCATGGCGCCGCCGCGAGCCCCAGAGCAACCGCGAGAAGGCCTTCCCCAAGAGTCATTCACGTGCACGCACACGCGCGTTGGGCACTGCTTCCGGCTAGCGCGGCCACGACCTCCATCTAGCACGGCCATGACGCCGCCGCGAGCCGTAGAGCAGCCGCCTGCTTTCCCCGCGAGACGGCCTCCCTGCGTTGGGCACTACCGCCGGCGAGCGCGATAACGACCTCCATCTAGCACGACCATGGCGACCTCCACCCCGCCGCCGCCACCTCACCTCCATGGCGCCGCCACCAGGCTTCGATGATGCTCTCACGAGGCTACCGGCGGCAATGACCACTTTTTTACCATTAATGGAATTTGCCGTGCGCTACAGAAAGCCACATGGCAAAGCTCATGGAAAGACACATGGCAAAGGCATATCCAAGGTTGGCCTGCTGACCAACAGTTTGCCGTGCGCCCCTCCAGTACACACGGCAAAGACAGATACAAGACACACGGCAAAGTTTGTCAGCATACTGACATGAACGACGTCGTTAGGCTGGCTACCGTCGTCAACTACTTTACTTTGCCGTATAATGGGAAAAGCCCACGGCAAAGGCCTTTGCCGTGCGTTATTCCAGAAGCACACGACAAAGATCCTTTGCCATGCCTTTCTTTACTGTGTGACGTTTGCCGTGGGCCACATGGCAAAGGCTTTGCCATGTGGTTTTCCTATGTTGCCGTGTGGATTTGTCACATGGCAAAGATCTGTTTTCCCCGTAGTGCACTGTCTTGCTCTAGCTTAGCAGTTCTGGATATTGGTGCTCAGGCAAATGGAGCGCGATTCGTACTGGAACTAGTTAAACGCCCCTGAAATTCCTACGGCTACACAATTAGTCTTGCATATATATATCAATGTAGTATATGTAAAAGTTCACATGTATAAAAAAGCAGCCACAAGATATTTCAAACACATAATATTTCACATGTTTAATTTGATATCATTCAAATACGAAACAAGCACTCAGACTAATTAACGAACATAATAATATCTACTCCTTGATACTCATTAGATATTGTCGCGTTTTTTTTTTGAAATAAGCATATATTAATATCACACGGATATCAATTACATCCAGCCTCTGCAACAACGCATACCCTAATGACAATACGGATGCACACAGCCGAAAAAAGAAGAAGAAGAATTACAGAAAAGAAAAGTCCCGCTGCAGGAATCCGATTCTCAGCGCAGCAACACTACCACCACTAAAACAACACCAGAAGTCCAACCCCTCCAAAAGCGACGCCTCCAAGAAGGAAACAATGCACAAGCGCTATCATCGTCCGATCAAAGATCTAGATTTTCACCCTAGAGAAAGTTCTCGCTCGTAAAGCAATGCCTTCTTCAAGGCCATTGCCAGACACAACCAATGAAGGCCAGATCTTGGGTTTTCACCCTGCAAGGTAAGACGGTGAACTCCTCCTGTGATGTCGCCCCCTCTAACAGACGCTGCTACGAGTCACAGATAACCAAGCCAGATCCTCATCTCCATATAGACTCAATCCACCATAGCTCGCCCACATGTCTCTGCCTTCATGATATTCTCCACATCTGACTTCGCCATGTGTATCGTCAAAGACATGTCGCATGATGATAATAGGTAAGAGCTTCCCACGCTCCCACTGAAACCAAACGGCCAGCAAAAAACACAGGTGCGCATGACCGAATTCCTTCCGATCCAGCAAACTCCAGGCATATGCGCCCATGAGAGTTCGCTGGCGGAGCCTTCCGGAACCATACACTCCGGCCAGATCCATGGAGACACGCATCAAGTAGATCTTCGTCTTGGTGCGAGAGAGATCCGAGGACCACCCCCTTTATTAAAACCGAGCCAACAGCCCCCACGCTACTCGCGGAAACTAGCAGGATTCGCCGCATAGCGGCAAGATCGCCCGGCCGACCACTCCAACGAAGAAGGAAGTCACCACCACCATGCCAGGGGCAGTAGCCCCAAGCGCCCTAGCGTCGCGAGCATGACCAGGAGATCTTGGGCGCCGGCGTCGGTGACGAACGGAATAGATCTCGGCCCGAAGGCACGGATTCCCGCCGCCGCGTGCAGCCATCTGGGCCAAGGACCCCCTGCCGCTGCCAGCCACGACGCCACCGCCGAACCAGCGCGGGCGCGGACGCTGCCGCCGCCACGCCAGATCGCGGCCAGGGTCACCGCCGCCGCCGCCACGCCGCCAGATCTTTGCCTGGCGATGCCTCGGACGGCGGCGGGCGGGAGATTCACGAGGGGGAGGTCGGCCGGGGAGGAGAGGCCTGGCTTGGCGCTGCTGTGCAGAGGAGAGGAGTGCGTGCGAGGGGAGAGGGAAAAAATGTTAGAGATATTCTCTTCTGCTTCATTCTCACGGTACTTGAGTAAATGCATCAAAAATTTCTTTCTCAACTAAAAAATGTTGTGCGTAAATAATACGTGTCATTAACAAAAAACATTTTTATGTGGAATATATAAATATATACAAGGTATCATACCCACCATGCATATTGGATGAACCAATTCTTTTCCATTCTACGAGAGCATAATGTAAAAAATAAAATAACCAGACGCATTCCTGTAGGAATGCCTGATTATTACTATATTGAATAGTAAACGCAAAAAAACATGAGCGAAGAGATATTCATCTGTCTGGACTTTTTGAAATACCAATTGGTGATCTACGTGGCCAAAAAATATATGAGAATCCCAACTAGGTTGTGCTAAGCCGAGTGCTTCTCCTAAGTAGATTTTAGTTCTTTGTAATTTTAATTGCATGTTGTGAGATCGACACATTTTACTCTCCGGCGATGGCAATATGGAGAGAGGATCAAAAATAGATACAAAAGATGCATGCTTATCAATGAAGAACAATATAAATGGTCCATGGATGCATAAGGAAGCAAAACGTACAAAGGGACAACCATTAAAAACACATAACTAGACAATGATGGATACCTGAAATATCTTTATCAATTTGCGTGAAGAGATTTAATAGTCTGTTCTAGGCCAACTATCGAGCAACGCTGTAAGAGACTGGATATTTGGCTTTTTGCACCACTCACGTGGAATTGACCATTGCAATCTAGGAATTTTTTGAGAAATATAGTGATAATAAAATTACAAGATTACCGTAGCTTACACAAAAACACTAATCCATGTATTGCACATCCGTCTTTACCAGCTGTATGATATCGTCGCATGCTACTATGCGTATGGCCAAGCTGAAACATTCATTGTCCATAGGCTCATCCATCCTAACTATGTCCTGGATTTTCTTAAGTCTCAAACCTATTAGGTATGGTTTGGAGCTTCGCATCCAGTCCTGTCTGTAAGAAAAATGTTAATAATGATGAAATCAGAACATTGGGTATTAGAAAAAACTTAACATATTGCTTACTCTAAACGCTTGGCATCACGAATGGACAAGATGTGTCTGCAAATCTTGTCAACTAATTTGCATGAGTTTGTTGGCATCAGGTGAACCAGAAGAGTATGTTTGTTTTTAGCTCCATCAGGCGAGTCTAGTAGATTTGGCCCCTCCACGATCATACATTCAGAATCAGACATATTCTTGTCATCGCTAGGGTGATAGTATAGCTTTTCTTTTATCTTATTCAATCCTGACCCTATTAATATAGCGACCAATTTTCGATGAAATTCTTTCATATCCTTCTATAAAATAGTATTTAAAAATGTTTATGTAAGGTATAAGAAAGTACTAATGTGTTATCATGATCAAAATTGACATACCTAGGTGACATGATCTGACAACATATCGCATGTCCAATATTCCATATAATTAATCATGAATAACCCGCACGATGCACTACAAAATTACCGGACAATTGTTTAATCTCTCATATAGACAAATAAACATAAATGAACTATTTGAACATGTATACTGGAGCTAATGCAACCCATCTATTGTCCAAAATCTGTAGAAGGTATGGGTTGTAAGGCACAACTCATCTATTATCTAAAATCTGACCACGAACCTTACCGTGACGACCATCTTTCCGTCTATGATAAATAGGATAGGAGTCCCTCCCTTGTACAGTATTCTCATTGAAGGCTCGCGGATATCTGCATTTGCACACTCCCTCTTGCATGCACACATTTTTGGGCTTGAGAACACCGCATGTGACATGCATCATATGCTTTACGACCATGGCATAGAGCTCCGAGTACTTATGCTTGTAAGGGAGCTCAGCAGATATGACTCGATCATACTGATCTAGCACAACGAGTTTATATGTTGAATCCATGATCAGCAGGAAGTGGGCATGGGGAAGGCCTCTCTTTTGGAACTCAATGACATATACATGTGCTATCACAACACCAAGGATGTGATATTTGAAGAGCATCTCTTTCATCATCTCTAGTTTGGCCCAGTAACGCACCTCTACAGAGTGTATAAAATTTTGACATGTTACTCCTTGTTCCGGAAAGGAGCTATGAGGCGGCAGGAAAGAAATTCTATGAAGTTCTGATAAACCTATGAAGGCTGACAGACATAGCTTTTCAGAATAAAAGCAACCTTTGAAGAAATATTTACGAAAACCTACATAGCCTACGATCTATGGTCTGTAGCTGTAGATAGTGCATCAAACACTTCTTTTTAGTGAACTTGCTGAGTACGCTCGTACTCAACCGCATCTTCTTAACCCTTGCTAGTTTCTGAAGCCAATAAATACGACATCAACACCAACTTATGCTCAAGGGATCGACATCGAAAGCTCAAGTTCTTCAATAAAGTCAATGGAGACAACATGTACATCAATAGAAGTGAAGACAAAGTTGCTGATTAGATAGGGGTATAATATCTAACCATAGAACCCACTTCTGTAGAGCAATGCAATAGCAGCATTTGCAAGCAAAATGGTCTAGATGCCAGTCTATTAGAATGATAGTTATGGGTTGTTATTTCTGGTTCTTCTTTGTAAGAAGTTTCTTTCTCTCTCTTTAACCTAGAGCATTCTTGATGTCTACACACGCTTCTATTCTTGTAGACAGTGTTGGGCCTCCAAGTGCAGAGGTTTGTAGAACAACATCAAGTTTCCCTTAAGTGGATCACCCAAGGTTTATTGAACTTAGGGAGAAAGTGGTCAAAGGTATCCCTCTCAAGAAACCCTACAATCAAGATAAAAAAAGTCTCTTGTGTCCCCAACACACCTAATACACTTGTCAGGTGTATAGGTACACTAGTTCGGCGAAGAGATAGTGAAATACAAGTAATATGGATGATTATAAGTGGTAATTGAAATCTGAAATAAGAGTGGTAGCAAGCAAACATGTAACATGACTGATTGTAAATGGTGTTTCAATGCTTAGAGATCATACTTTCACTAGTGGACACTCTCATAAAAATATCTTCTCTTCATGATGCTACCCTGAACTACTCTTCGGTTGGACGATGTAGGGCTATAACAACACACCTTAAATTTTGCATTCCCCATCTAGATAACCCCTCACTATCACCTTGTAGAGCTAGATAGTTCCAACAAACACCACAATCTCATAGAGACATCCAACTCAAATTATACTCATGATAAGTATTTATGTAACCTTAGCCAAAGTGCCACACGGTGTGCACACTGTCAACTTCACACACGTGGGGATAAGCAAAGATTAATTAAAGCACTTGAGTAGCAGAATAGATCTAGATTACAAAGGTCATGATCTCAATAAGATCACGCATATATATATATAGAGAGAGATGAACAGGTAGCAACTTGTAGAGTCCTTAGCCTCGAGAGAGAACTACTCCCTCCTCATCATGGGAGTCATCAACGATGATGGAGATGGCGGTGGAGTCGATGGAGATGGATCCGGGGGCACTTCCCTGTCCCGGCAGGGTGCCGGAGCAGAGACTTCTGTCCCCCGAATCTCCTCTTCGGTGGCAGCGGCGCTGTGGGACTTTTCGTGGAATTTTGATCTGGTACTTAGGGTTTTCATCCCAGGAGGCTTTTATAGGCGAAAGGGCGATGTCAGAGGGTGGATGCTGACTCGTGTACTAACGAGCTTGTTGGGGAACCCCAAGAGGAAGGTATGATGAGCATAGAAGTAAGTTTCCTTCAGTTATGAAACCAAGGTTATCAATCCAGTAGGAGCAAGGAAACACCCCAAAGGTGAAGCTAGCTGAACTTTGGCAGGGCGCACTACCGGTGCTAGCAACAACGTGGAGACCTGCACAACACAACCACAGAACTCTGTCCCCAACTTGCGATGAGGTTGTCAATCTCACCGGTTTTGCTGAAAACAAAGGATTAAACGTATCGAATGGAAGGAAGTAATAGTTTGCAGAAAGTAAACACAAAGCGATAAAGTTGATTGTAGATTGAATGTAAAAGAAAGGACCGGGGTCCATAGTTCACTAGAGGTGGCTCTCCTTAAGATAAATGACATGTTGGGTGAACAAATTACAGCGGGGCAATTGACAAACATCGAGAAAGCATACAAGCATATACTACTCATCTTGACTCCTTTGAGATTCGATTGGGCATTACAACATTATACATAGACCACCATCCAACTGCATCTATGACTAATAATCCACCTTCAGGTTATCATCCGAACCCCGTCCAGTATTAAGTTGCAAGCAACGGATAATTGCATTATGAATTGCGTGTAAAGTAAACAATACGATTGTTCTATGAACAAAGGATTGTTGTTTTCTCCCTAGTAGCAATATCACATCTAGTACCTTAGAGATTTCTGTCACTTCCCCAGATTACCAGAGGCATGAACCCACTATCGAGCATAAATACTAACTCTTGGAGTTGCTACCATCTACTTGGCCAAGATAGCTACTAACAATGGAAAGCATGCAAGATCACAAATAACAAAGACATGATAGAATCAATAATCAATCTGAAATAGCATCTCAATATCCATCGTATCCCCGCAAACACAACATGTAGAATTACAAATAGATGATCTTGATCATGAACGGAGCTCACAAGATCTAAACATGATAGCACAAAGGAAGAGAACCAGCCATCTAGCTACTACATGGACCCGTAGTCCAGAGATGTACTACTCACGCATCACACCGGAGGCTTGCATGATGATGAAGAAGGCCTCCAGGGTGAATTCCCCTCTCCGGCAGGGTGCCAGGAAGAGTGATGGCTCAATGTCAATGTAGAGCTCGTTGGGAACCCCAAGAGGAAGGTATGATGAGCACAGCAGCAAGTTTCCCTCAGTTATGAAACCAAGGTTTAATTGAACCAGTAGGAGCAAGGAAACACCCCAAAGGTGTTGCTAGCTGAGCCTTGGCAGGGTGCACTACCGGTGCTAGTAGCAACGTGGAGACCTGCACAACACAACCACAGAACTCTGTCCCCAACTTGCGATGAGGTTGTCAATCTCACCGTGTTTTGCTGAAAACAAAGGATTAAACGTATCGAATGGAAGGAAGTAATAGTTTGCAGGAAGTAAACACAAAGCGGTAACAGTTTATAGATTGTATGTAAAGAAAAGGACCGGGATCCATAGTTCACTAGAGGTGGCTCTCCTTAAGATAGATAACATGCTGGGTGAACAAATTACAGCGGGGCAAATGACAAACATCGAGAAAGCAATACATGCATATACTAATCATCTTGACTCCTTTGAGACTTGATTGGGCATTACAACATTATACATATACCACCATCCAACTGCATCTATGACTAATAATCCACCTTCAGGTTATCATCTGAACCCCTCCAAAGATTAAGTTGCAAACAGATTATTGCTTCTGAATGCGTGTAAAGTAAACAATATGATTGTTCTATGAACAAAGGATTGTTGTTTTCTCCCTAGTAGCAACAACACATATAGTACCTTAGAGATTTATGTCACTTCCCCAGATTACCAGAGGCATGCACCCACTATCGAGCATAAATACTAACTCTTGGAGTTGCTAGCATCTACTTGGCCAAGATAGCTACTAACAACATAAAGCATGCAAGATCACAAATAACAAAGACATGATAGAATCAATAATCAATCTGAAATAGCATCTCAATATCCATCGTATCCCCGCAAACACAACATGCAGAATTACAAAGAGATGATCTTGATCATGAACGGAGCTCACAAGATCTAGACATGAAAGCACAAAGGAGGAGAACCAGCCATCTAGCTACTACATGGATCCATAGTCCAAGGATGAAATACTCACGCATCACACCGGAGGCTTGCATGGTGATGAAGAAGGCCTCCAGGGTGAATTCCCTCTCGGCAGGTGCCGGGAAGAGCTTGGATCCCTCCCGCTCTAGGGATGGAGATGACGGTGGCTCTGAACTCTTTCGTGGATTTTGATCGGGTACTTAGGGTTTTCGTCGAGGGCATCTTATAGGCGGAAGGAGAGGCCGAGGGTGCGAGGCGGTGCAGACCACCTGGCGGGCCGTGGCGCTGGCTGGTGGTGTGGTGGCCCCCTAGACCCTCTCTGTCTCGTACTCTGGCATCTGATGACTTCCGAAAAATAGGCACTTTGGCTTTTGTCCCGTCCAATTCCGAGAATATTCATTTTCTAACTTTCCTAGAACCAAAAACAGCAGAAAACAGGCAGCTGGCACTGTGGCTCTTGTTAATAGGTTAGTCCAAGAAATCATATGAAAAGTACTCCAAAGTGTGGACAAAACACAAGAAAGTGGATAAAACCAAGAATGGAACATAAAAAATTATAGATAAATTTGCAATGTATCAACATCCCCAAGATTAACTCCTGCCCGTCCTCGAGTAGGTAAGTGATAAAAAGAAAGAATAATTTTTGAGGTGATATGCACCATCAAAGACTTGATCAAAGTATTTGTAAAACATTCAAAGCTGGGATCATAGTACTTCAATCATGACATGAAAGACAAGGTTCTAGCAATAAGACAAAGAAACTATGATGCAACATGAAAAGGCACAAACAAAAGATTCATGAATAACAATGCTTTGCAAGACGTTTGTTTGTTTCACATAAAGAAAACACAGCATAATAATATTCAGTTGGTCCCTCATAGAGTAGCAAAACATAAATGCATAGGACACCTTCAAAGTTCATAAGAGTGACTAGATACAAATAGTTTAAAACAAGCAATATCAAGTTATGCATCAATCAACTAGTCTTGGGACAATGCACATAGAACTAAGAATGGCCACTATGCTCTCAAAGTAGGTGCATAAAGGTAGAAGGTGGAGACTCAATATAATGGTGGAAGAAAGGCCTTCATAAAAGGAAGTAGGGATTCAAGTCTCATAAAGAGCTTCCAAAAATTAAGGTACTTATAGCTTTCAGCTCTCATTGCCCCTATCATAAGCATCTTTAAGGTTATTAAGGTTAAAGTGACACAACTAAGAGGATATGTTTGACAAGTTATAAACCAAAATCTCATGCCCCTTACTTACGAAGACCGATACTCATGCTACTCAACTTTAGTCACGAGTAAGCTCTTGTCATTGTAAGTACATGTGTATCATAAAGAACCGCCAACGGGGTACCCCTTGCACATGATACAGGAGCTATCCCATAATCAAAATGACAAGGCAAGCAGACAATGAGCATCTCAGCGATCTTTTTATTTGCTATTTGCATAGGTTTTTATTGAGGATGCTTCATAGAGTGCTCATTATGGTGATGCTGCAAGTTTCCACCATGATTAGGCATGGCTTAGGCTAGCGGCCCAAGCGTTTCTCTAACACACATACAAACTCCATGATCTTACAAGTTCCACTTTTATTTCACACCGCTGGGATCCGTAAGCAAAAGAACATGATATCAACGGGGTATAAAGTACAAGTGCAATGTTGAAAGCGTTCCCCATGGTACATGGTTCTGCTAATTTCAACTTATAAAGCGCAAGCATATATGCAACAAAGAAGGACCCAATGGTTCAAGTTTATTAGATGCAAAAGGTAAAGTGTGCCATCAAGTTCGTGAGAGCTTTAATCACTAGTTTTCTCATAACAAGTTTAATTTGGAAGGTAAACAAAAGCATGAATATACTTGGAATAGCATATGCTAATAGGTAGGTATGGTGGAATCTTTGGAATAACTTGGCTTAGGGAGTTGGATGCATGATTGGACTCATACTTGGTTGTGGAGGCTAGCAAAAGACTGGGAGCGACAAACTAAGAGAGCAATAATGTCCATAATCATGCAGAGCGACAAAACATCATTGATCAAAGCATAAAGTGATACTACAAGTTGAAAACTAAAGGATCATAAAGGCTATGGTGACTTGAGGTAGTCATAACATGGTGTGAGCATGCGCCAAGTCAACCCAAATAAAGCATCAAAGGAGAATACCACTATATTATGCTTTAATATGCTAAAACAACGCATGATTCATCCAAGGCACATTAAGCAATCTCAATTGTTTATAACAAGTCATGCTACAGCAAAGAATACTAAGCATAAAGCCAAAACAATATCAAGCATGGCATGACAGAGCATAGGCCACAGTCAAAAACAAGCTCTTTTTACCACATAAGCATGAACTTTCCTACTCTTTTCCAAACCAAACCAAACTCTTTGCAAACCAATGTATGAAAGAGGGGGTCCAACTAATTTAATCAGCAAACTAAGAAAACTAAGCAAACGAAAAACCAAAATGAAAACGAAAAAGAAGACGCTCCAAGAACAACACAACTATGCATGAAACAATAAAAATGAAGCGTTTGGAAGAAACCTGGGATTTTTATTGATGAAGAGGGGGATGCCTTGGGCATACCCAAGCTTTGACACTTGTACTTCTTGGATATTTCTTGGGGTGACACGTGTGGCATCCCCAAGCTTGAGCTTTAGTCCATCCTTCATCTCATTACTCATTCCTTTCATACACCTGAAATTTTTCCTTCATACAAAACTTCACACAATCTTTATTAGCAACATTAGTGAACTCAAGATAAAAGGTCTTAAGGTTCAGTTGTAACACCAAATAAACTTCAATTAGAACACTATCTACTGTAGCACTTCCCTCAAAAAGCTCAATTCCCCAAAATAACTCAAAAAGGAACCAACAAGAAGCAAAATGCAGAAAATGGCAGAAATCTGTCAAAACAGACCAGCAGGTAAAGACGGATTTTTTCGAAGACCTTCTGTTGCTCAAATCAAAAAGTGTTGAGCTAAATAAAGTTATATAACAACCTGGGGCAGAAGCACAAAAATTCATGCCTGAAAAAGACACTCAGAGATTTTACACGCATTTTTACGGTGAAGCACAGAAATCTGTTTCGGGACAGCAACTTTCCCAATCATTACTTCTCTCTCATTAGAGGTTACTCTTGGCACAAAAAGAAAATAAAAAGGATAAGGAGCGGTTAGTAATAACTTCCAAGACGCATGTAAAACTTTTGGGTTATCTCCCAATAAGTACTTTTCTTTAACGCCTTTAAGTTAGGCATAAGAAGCAAGAAAAAGAATCAAGTGTTCTCGAATGAAGAAGCATTAAGACCAAATTTTGTTTTCATAGGAGAGGTAAAAGAAATCTTCTCTCTCTTCTTAGGGAAGTGTTCTATACCTTTCTTAAGTGGGAGTTGATATTTAATGGTGCCTTCTTTCATATCAATAATGGCACCAACAGTTCTAAGAAAAGGTTTTCCCAAAGTAATAGGACAAGAAGCATTGCATTCAACATCCAAGACATAGAAATCAACAGGGACATAGGCATTGTTAACCATATTAAGAACATCATTAAGACTCCCCATGAGTTTCTTTTAGCATTATCATCAAGTGGGACATTCAAATAACAATCTTCAAGTGGAGGCAAATCAAGCATATCATAAATCCTTCTAGGCATAATAGAAACACTACTATCAAGATCACATAAAGCTTTGAAATCAAAGTCATTCACTTTCATATTAATGATGGGTTCCCAAACATCTTCTTGTTTTATAGGAATAGAAGCTTTATGTTTCATCTTTTCTTCTTTAATCTTTATGAGAGCATCAGTAATGTGTTTTGTAAAGACCATGTTCATAGCACTAGCATTAGGACTTTTAACAAGCTTTTGTAGGAACTATTAGTTAGCACTAGCACTAACTTCGGAGATATTGCAACCATCAAGATCAAAATCAAAATTATCATCTAAAGTGGTAGAACTATTATTACTAGCCTCAACACTAGTGGTGGTGATAGTAGAAACTTTAATGTTTCTAGCAATTTCATCTTCTCTTTCCCACTTAGCATGTAATTCAGCTAATAGTCTAACATTTTCATCAATTCTCACTTGTATAGCATTGGTAGCTGCAAAGGGATTATCATTAGTTTCAGGTTTAGCAGCCATTTTATTCAAAGAAGATTGAGCTTCAACCAAAGATGCTATATTTATTTCAGCATTAAAGAGTTTTTCCTCAATAGTTTTATTGAAAGCAGTTTGTTTACTAATAAAGTCTTTAAGCATAACTTCAAGTTCAGAGGGAGCACTCCTATTATTGTTGTAGGAACTTCCATAAGCATTACCATTGTTCGGAGCATAAGGCTTATAATTGTTGTTACCAAAATTATTCCTATAAGCATTATTGCCAAAGTTGTTATTTCTTATGAAGTTCACATCAACTTGCTCTTCTTGAGCAACCAAAGAGCCCAAAGGAACATTATTTGGATCAATATGGGCTTTCCCAGTCACAAGCATAGACATAATAATATCAATCTTGTCACTCAAGGAGGAGATTTCCTCAATAGAATTTACCTTCCTACCTTGTGGAGCTCTCTCAGTATGCCATTCAGAATAATTAACCATCATATTGTCCAAAAGTTTTGTTGCAACACCCAAAGTGATGGTCATAAAGGTACCTCCAGCAACAGAATCCAATAGGTTCCTTGAAGAATAGTTCAATCCTGCATAAAAGGTTTGGATGATCATCCAAGCAGTCAGTCCATGAGTGGGACAATTCTTTACCAAAGATTTCATTCTTTCCCAAGCTTGAGCAACATGCTCATTATCAGATTGTTTAAACTTCATTATTTCACTTCTCATAGATATAATCTTAGCAGGAGGATAGTATTTTCCAATAAAAACATCTTTGCACTTAGTCCAAGAATCAATACTATTCCTAGTTAAGGAATTCAACCATTCTTTAGCTTTTCCTCTCAAAGAGAAAGGAAACAATTTCAGCTTAATAATATCACCATCTATATCCCTATGCTTTTGCATCTCACAAAGTTCAACAAAGTTATTTAGATGGGCAGCAGCATCTTCATTACTAATACCAGAAAATTGTTCTCACATAACAAGATTGAGTAAAGCAGGTTTTATCTCAAAGAAAGTATCTTCAGGCACATGTGGAGCAATAGGTGTGCTCATAAAATCATTGTTGTTGGTGCTAGTGAAATCACACAACTTAGTGTTTTCAAGAGTAGTCATTTTTTTGTGTTTTCAAATAAGAAAGCAAACTAGTAAACCTATTTTTTTTTGTGTTTTTGAAAAAGAAACAAGCAAACAAAGCAAAAAGAAACTAAGCAAAATAAAAATAACAAAGTAAAGAGATTGATTATGAGGGACTCCCCTTGTGAAGATGTCCTAGACTCCCCGGCAATGGCGCCAGAAAATAGGCGTTTGTCGTGGGAGATTCTTATTCTTTAATCCTCCGGTGTGAATACCTTTTACCTTACCTCCCCGGCAACGGCGCCAGAAAAATGCTTGATGGCTCAGTGTTGATGTAGAGCTCGTTAGGAACCCCAAGAGGAAGGTATGATGAGCACTGATGACCCACAAGTATAGGGGGTGTATCACAGTATTTTCAAGGGAAGTGAAACCCAATTTATTGATTCGACACAAGGGGAGCCAAAGAATATTTATAAGCCTTAACAACTGAGTTGTCAATTCAGCTGCACATGGAAACAATCTTGCTCACGGCAGTTTATCAGTAGCAACAGTTTTGTAGTAGGAATAGTAAAGTAGCAGGAGTAGTAAAGTAAAGACAGCAGTAACAAAAGCAGTAAACAGTGGGATTCGAGTGCGGTAGGCATAGGGATGGATGGACGGGCGTTGCATGGACAAGACAATTCACATAGCAAAAATAGAACATAGGGCAATTGTAGATAAAGAAGATAAAGTATCCAAGTACTAGATAATCCTAGGCATGTGTTCCATATATAGTCATACGTGCTCGCAATGAGAACTTGCACAATATCTTTTGTCCTGCCAGCCCGTCTACAGCGAGGCCTCAAGGGAACTACTGGCAATTAAGGTGCTCCTTTTAATAGAGCACCGGAGCAAAGCATTAGCACTCCGTGAACACATGTGATCCTCACATCAAAGCCATTCCCTCCGGTTATCCCGATTTCTGTCACTTCAGGGCCATTGGTTCCGGACAACAACGTGTGTATACAACTTGCAGATAAGACCATAAACAACACTATCATAATGAATCAATAATATGTTCAGATCTGAAATCATGGCACTCGGGCCCTAGTGACAAGCATTAAGCACAACAAATCGCAACAAAGTCATAATGTACTAATAGAAGATACTAGGCACCATGCCCTAACAATCTGATGCCATTACATGAACGATCTCATCCAATCCCTACCATCCCCATAGCCTACGGCGGGGGATTACTCACTCATAGATGGGGGAAACATGGATGGTCGATGGAGAAGCGATGGTGATGATGATGGCGATGATCTCCTCCAATTCACCGTCCCGGCAGGGTGCCAGAACGGAGTTTCTGGTGCTGTTTCATGGAATCTGGTGGTGGCGGCGGAGCGGAACTCCTTCTAGAAAAACGTCGAACCCCTAGGAGTTTTTAGGTCAGAAGGCTTCTTATAGGTGAAGAGGGAGACCGAGGGGCAGCCTGGGGCGGCCAGACCATGCCTGGCGCTCCAGCCCAGCGCTGGGGTGTGGCCAACCAGCCCTCTCCTCGTCTCGTATTTTGGCTCCGTGAGTCTTCCGAAAAAATAGGCACTTTGGCTTTTGTCCCGTCCAATTCTGAGAATATTCATTTTCTGACTTTCCTGGAACCAAAAACAGCAGAAAACAGGCAGCTGGCACTGTGGCTCTTGTTAATAGGTTAGTCCAAGAAATCATATGAAAAGTACTCGAAAGTGTGGACAAAACACAAGAAAGTGGACAAAACCAAGCATGGAGCATAAAAAATTATAGATACATTTGCAATGTATCAACATCCCCAAGCTTAACTCCTACTCGTCCTCGAGTAGGTAAGTGATAAAAAGAAAGAATAATTTTTGAGGTGACATGCACCATCATAAAATTGATCAAAGTATTTGTAAAACATTCAAAGCTGGGATCATAGTACTTCAATCATAACATGAAAGACAAATTTCTAGCAATAAGACATAGCAACTATGTTGCAACATAAATAGGCACAAACAAAAGATTCATGAATAACAATGCTTTGCAAGACGTTTGTTTATTTCACATAAAGAAAACATAGCATAGTGGCATTCATCTTGTCCCTCATATAGTAGTGATGACCCACAAGTATAGGGGGTGTATCGCAGTATTTTTGATAAGTAAGAGTGTCAAACCCAACGAGGAGCAGAAGGTGCTGGCTAGTGGTATGGATCAGGAATTCTCTGTAAATACTTAGCAAATGGATTTTTAGGGTCTTTTGATAAGGCAAGTAAACAAAGTACGAGTAAAAAAAAGACAATAGGAATAAATGCAACAAGTGGCCCAATCCTTTATGCAGCAAAGGACAAGCATGTTGTATTACTTAAGATGACCAAACGTTCTCGAGGACACATGGGAAGACTGTCAAGTGCTTTCGCTTCATATAGTCAATTAATCTTCTTTAGCTTGCTAAGTGTTGTGTGGGTGAACCTGTGCTAATGTACCGCCCCATCCAAGACTAATACATACTTGTGATTATACCCCTTGCAAACATCCGTAAGTACAAGAAAGTAATTAAGGTAGAAACCTAACCACAACTTTAAACTCTAAGACCCTTACGTCCCTTGTGCAATGGTTTCCTAACGGGGGTTCAGGTTTCTGTCACTCCGGCAACCCCTACGATTAGTAGCCAAATACAAAATGCATTCCCCTAGGCCCATATAGGTGAAGTGTCATGTAGTCGACGTTCACATGACACCACTAGAAGAAGTACACCACAACTTAAATAACAATCTATTGAATCTTTCTCAACGCAACTCCACTACTAACAACAAGGCCTCTCCCATGTCCTCAAGAATAAAACTAACTACTCACAAGACATCATATGGATCATGATCAGAGATGGAATAATGATGTATAACAATCTGAACATAAACAATAATTCAATGGTTCACTCAATAGCATCAACTACAAAGAGTAATCAACACCGGGAAAGTTTCCCCTATGAACTATGCAAGATTCAACGCAATTGTTACAGCAATATGGAGATGGTGATGAGGGTGCTGATGGTGATGATGGTGGTGATGATGATGATGATGATCCCGATGAAGTCCAGCTTGATGGTGGTGTTGATGGCGACGATCTCCCCTCTCCGGGAAGGAATTCCCCCGGCAGAAATCTGTCTCCCGGAGAGATCTTTCTCTCTCGGTGTTTTCCACCCCGTAGAGGCGGCATAATCTTTCTGTGGTCTCTCCCCGAGTCTTAGGGTTTCGGGAGGATGATATACGCCAGAGGGGAGAGGCTGGAGTGGGCCAGGGTGGCCACACCACCTCCAGGCGCGGCCTAGGGCTGCCCGCGCCATGGGGTGTGGGCCCCATGGCCCATCTCCACCCCATCTTCGGCATCCTTAGTCTTCTGGAAAATAGGATTTTCTGATATTTTCCCGGATTTTCTGATCTTAATTTTGCTTCCAAACAGCACCTTTTCCATCGTAATCCTCGATCGCAATCCATGCTCCAAAAGTCATCAACCATGCAAAAATAGATGAAATAACATAAGTATCACCTCTCAATACGAAATATATCAATGAATAATAGTGAATTATGACATAGAATAGTGATGCAAAATGGACGTATCAACTCCCCCCAAGCTTAGACTTCGCTTGTCCTCAAGCGAACTGAGCTCAATAAACATGGCCTCAGGTTTATGGAGTGAAGAGTCGATAAAAGAATACGGACAAGAAGCATCACATTCATCAACTACACAGATCATAATAGAAGACAACTCACTATTATATAACTCAACTTGCAATGAGTAAAGGAAACACAATAAAGATACATAAAGTGAATCATAATTGGTAATGGCAAACTTAGCTCTTGGTCGAAGAATAGTTGATAATTTGCTGGAGTTCACAAATAGCTGGCTTTTCAATGATAACTTTCAAAGTATTAAACTTCAAGATAAGAGCAATGTGCAAAACAAGGAACATAAGAAACATGATTGAACAAATCATCATATGAATGAATGAAACACATCAACTCAAAATACTTGCTGAGATAGAAGGGAATAGGTTTACTGACTCAACTACAAAATAAAAGAAAGGCCCTTCACAGAGGGAAGCAGGGATTGCAAGTCTAATAAAGAGCTCCAAAAAATTATGATACTTACTAGCTTTCATCTCTCATTGCCCCTATCATAGGCATATTTAGGTGATTAAGGTTAAAGTGATCAAATATAAGGATATGCATTAACAAGTTGTAAGTTGAGAATCTCATGTCCCTTGAATACGAGGGCCACTCATCATGCTACTCAAGTTTAGTCACCGGTAAGTTCTTGTCATCGTAAGCATATGTGTATCATAGAGAACCGCCAACGGGGTACCCATTGCCCGATGATACGGAAGAATCCCCATATCAAAATGACAAGGCAAGCAGACGACAAGCATCTCAGCAATCTTCTTATTTACCATGGGAATATGGTGCTTTTTTCTCTCTTTCCTCTTTTCATAATATCTTTTTTTTCTTTTTCTCTTTTTTCTCAATATCGGACTCTTTTTTTATAAGAAGAATGCTTCATAGATACTCATTATGGTTACGCTACAGGTTTCCACCATGTCAGCATGGATTAGACCAATGACGTTTCTCTAACACATATGCATAACTCCATGGACTTACAAGCTCCCCTTTCATTTCACACCGACGACATCCATAGACAAAAGAACATGATATCAACTTGGTACAAAGTACCAGTGTAATGTTGAAAGCGTTCCCCATGACAGCATGGTTCTGCTAATCCACAACTTACAAAGCGCAAGCATATACGCAACATAGGTGAGCACAATGGTTCAAGTTTATTAAATGCAAGAAAGTAAAGTGTGCCATCAAGTTCGTGAGAGCTTTAATCACTAATTTTCACATAACAAGTTTAATTTGGGAGGTAGATAAAACAAGAATTTACTTGGAATAGCAATAATGCTACTAGGTAGGTATGGTGGACACAAATGGCATGGGTTTGGTTTAAAGGAGGTGGATGCACGAGAAGAATACCCTCTCAGTACAGGTTTTTGGCTAGCAAGGCTGGGTAGCAAGTATAAGAGTTGAAGGAAACAAACAAACATACAAGTGATAAAGACAAACATGCAATCTTCCTTGGAAGCACAAAAGATCTTAACTAGAGAATACTAGACTTATGAGCAAATCAAGAAAGAAAGATGATGAAATTATTTTTCTCTAGAGGTACTTTTATCTTTTTCATTCAACTCTCAAAAATAGTGTTGCTACTGACCGAGCCGGGTTTGCCAAAACCAACTAAATTAACTCAATGATCCCAAAGTGCTACCAATACTAACAACAAGATCAATCATATAACCACGAATTGAAAACTAATATAAGCTATGCAAAAGAGTGAATGATAGAACTTCTCATTAATATTCCATAACAGAAACTCATAGATACATATCTAACGAGAGAGGGGACACTTCCATAATGCAAACCATCCTACAAAATAACCCCTCTATTCATGATATGACTCTACTAATAAGGTAAAAAGATAGAAGATAGTGATATGATGCCGCGGCACTCCCCCAAGCTTGGAACAAACCAAGGGGATGCCAAACCTGATGATGAATTACTCCTTAGGTGGTGGTGGTAATATTTTCTTAGTTGTCATGAGGAAATCTTCCAGCATCTTGCGAAGCCTATTATTATCCCATTTAAGCATGTCCACCTTCCTTTGTAGGTCTCGATACTTATCGCAGAACTCCTTAGTGACTCGTAGGGCTTCCGCTGATGCAGGGCAAGAGTCTAAAGGTACCTGCCCCTGCTTGGGGTCTTGAAGATCCTCCTCCATAGGCTCCTTCCCTTTATCCTTGGCGAACACCATTGTGCTTCTAAACTTTCAAAGAGTATGTCCTGGCTGAAACAGATCGAAACAAAAACACGAAGGAAACACGATATACGAACCTCGGGGGATCCGGGAGGTTATATATTATGAAGTTTCATATCAAAAGGAAGGTACTGGGTGAAAACGGGTTGGAGGCGGAGTCCTGGGTGGCCTCACCACCTGGTGGCATGGCCAGGGGTGGGCCCGCGCCATGGGGTGGTGTGGGCTACCCCGGCTCCGGTTCCGTTCCTTTTTCGCTTTGAAACTTTCCTTATCAACTAAAAACTGCAAAAATATAGTTGTATTGTATTTTCGCGGAACTTTTCTTACCAGAACTGTTACCTATTTGAAAACAGACTCTGCAGGTCTCTGAATTTGGTCCTTGATGAATTTATCTGAAGTTATAACTTGAAAGGCATCAACATCTTCATTGTAAGAATCTCCAGCAATATAGTGTTTGAGTCGCTATCCATTCACTACTTGTGTAGTATTATCTTTTAGAGAAGAAATTTTTATTGCTCCTAAACGGTATACTTCTTCAATGATGAAAGGTCCTTCCCATTTTGATAGTAGCTTACCTGCAAAAAATCTGAGACGAGACCTATACAATAGAACTTTCTCACCAACATGAAATTCTCTCTTAAGTATTCGCTTGTCATGTCATCTTTTAACTTTTTCTTTAAAGAGCCTAGCATTCTCATAGGCTTCACTCCTCCATTCATCTAAAGAACTTAAGTCAAATAATCTTTTCTCAGCAGCGAGCTTACAATCTCTATTTAGTTCTTTCACTGCCCAGTAAGCTTTGTGTTCTAATTCTAAGGGTAGGTGGCAAGCTTTCGCATAAACCATTTTATAAGGAGACATTCCCATAGGATTTTTGTAAGCAGTTCTATAAGCCCATAAAGCATCATTTAACTTCTTAGCCCAGTTTTTTCTAGACCTATTAACAGTTTTTTGCAAGATAGATTTAATTTCTCTATTTGATAACTCTACTTGCCCGCTAGTTTGGGGGTGATAAGCTGAAGCAATTCTATGATTAACATCATATTTAGCAAGGGTCTTCCTAAAACCACCATGAATGAAATGAGAACCCCCATCAGTCATGAGATACCTAGGCACCCCAAACCTAGGAAAGATAATATCCTTAAGCATTTTTAGAGAAGTCTCCCCGTCAACACTCTTTGCAGGAATGGCTTCCACCCACTTAGTAACATAATCAACGGCAAAAAGAATATGAGTGTAGCCTTTCGAAGGAGGGAAAGTACCCATAAAGTCAAATCCCCAACAATCAAAAGGTTCAATAACTTGAGAGTAGTTCATAGGCATTTCATTGCGTCTAGAAATATTACCAACTCGCTGACATTCATCACAAGATAAAACAAATTTTCTTGCATCTTTAAAAAGGGTAGGCCAGTAAAAACCTGATTGTAGTACCTTTTGTGCAGTTCTATCTCCTGCATGATGTCCTCCATAGGCACTACCATGGCATTTATGCAATATTTCCTTTTGTTCATATTCTGGAACACATCTTTGCATAATACCATCCACTCCTTCTTTGTATAAGTGTGGGTCATCCCAAAAATAATGCCTTAAATCATAGAAGAACTTTCTTCTTTGCTGAGCTGTAAAAGTTGGAGGCAAATACTTGGAGACAATAGAGTTAGCATAATCAGCATACCAAGGGCTTCCTCGCGAGCTCACCCCTACCGCAGCTAACTGTTCATTTGGGAAACTATCATTAACAGGCATAGGGTCAAAAGAGATGTTTTCCAAACGAGATAAATTATCAGCTACAGGGTTTTCAGCACCCTTCCTATCTACTATATGTAGATCAAACTCTTGTAAAAGCAGTACCCATCTAATAAGCCTAGGCTTAGCGTCCTTCTTCGTCATAAGATATTTAATAGCAGCATGATCAGTATGAATGGTTACTTTTGAGTCCACAATATAGGGCCTAAACTTATCACAGGCAAAAACAACAGCTAGAAATTCCTTTTCAGTAGTGGCATAATTCCTTTGAGCAGCGTCTAGAGTCTTACTAGCATAATGGATAACGTTTAACTTTTTATCAATACGTTGCCCAAGGACAGCCCCTACAGCAAAATCACTAGCGTCACACATTATTTCAAAGGGTAAACTCCAATCAGGTGGTTGAACAATAGGGGCTGTAGTTAAAGCCTTCTTAAGAGTTTCAAAAGCTTCCCTACAATCATCATCAAAAACGAAGGGTACATATTTTTGAAGAAGATTAGTGAGAGATCTTGATATCCTAGAGAAGTCTTTAATAAACCTCCTATAGAAACCAGCATGACCAAGGATACTACGAATACCTTTGATGTCTCTTGGACATGGCATCTTCTATATTGCCTCAACCTTAGCTCTATCAACTTCTATGCCTCTTTCAGAAACTTTATGCCCAAGAACAATCCCTTCATTAACCATGAAGTGGCATTTCTCCCAATTAAGAACAAGATTAGTTTCTTCACATCTCTGCAAAACTTTATCAAGGTTGTGCAGACAATTATCAAAAGAGGTTCCATAGACAGAAAAGTCATCCATGAACACTTCTACAATTTCCTCACAAAAACCATGAAAGATAGCAGACATGCACCTTTGGAAAGTAGCAGGAGCATTACATAAACCAAAAGGCATACGTCTATAAGCATAAGTTCCATAAGGGGAAGTAAAACTAGTTTTTTCTTGATCTTGTTGTTTAACAGCAATTTGAGAGAAACCGGAATAACCATCAAGAAAACAAAAATGGGTCTTTTTAGACAACCTTTCCAACAGTTGATCAATAAAAGGAAGCGGGTAGTGATCTTTCTTAGTAACTTTATTGACTTTCCTAAAATCGATGCACATCCTATAGCCTACCACTATTATTTGAGGAATAAGCTCATCATTATCATTAGGGACAACGGTAATACCTCCCTTTTTAGAAACACAATGAACAGGACTAACCCATTCACTATCAACAATAGGGTAAATAATACCAGCATCAAGGAGTTTCAATACCTCATTCCTTACCACTTCCTTCATCCTAGGATTTAAACGTCGTTGGTTCTCCACTACTGGCTTCGCATATAGTTCTATGTTGATAGAATGCTGACATATAGTAGGTGAAATCCCTTTTAAATCATCCAGAATATAGCCCATAGCTCCATGATGTTTCCTCAAAACTTCCAATAACCTTTCTTCTTCCTTCCTTGAAAGTTTAGCGCTAACAATAACAGGATATATCTTTTTATCATCAATAAGCATATTTAAGATCATCAGGGAGAGGTTTTAGATCGAAAACCGGATCCTTTTTAGGTGGCATCGTGGTACCCAAGTCTTCTATAGGCAAGTCGTGCTTAAGCATCATAGGTTGATCACGGAGAATCCTGTCAATCTCATTCCTTTCTTCCATGAAGATTTCACTTTCATGATCTTCCATAAATTGATGCAAAGCATGTTAGGAGCAAGAGAAATAGAAGCAAGTTGTTCAACCCTAAAATCCTCATTATGGGTTTCCTCTTCGCAAGGTTCTTTAGCAAATTTCGAAAAATTAAACTCATAAGATTCCCCATCAAACTTAGTCAAGATTTTCTCCCTCTTGCAATCAATAATAGCTCCACAAGTACTCAGGAAAGGTCTACCAAAAATTATATGGTAGGTTTTGCTAGCAGCAGAACCAAGTACTAGAAAATCAGCAGGGTACTTAATCTTACCACAAAGAACTTCCATGTCTTGTACAATACCAATTGGAGAGATGGTCTCTCTATTAGCAAGGTGAATGACCACATCAATCTCTTCCAACTCGCAAGGACTGATTTCATGCATAATTTCTCTGTAAAGCTCATAAGGAATAACACTAGAACTTGCATCAATATCACATAAACCATAATAGCAATGATCACCAATTCTAACAGAAAGCACAGGAACACTAGCCTTTTTAGTTCTATTGGGATGTGAAACAATATTAGAAGCATCCTCACAAAAGACTATGTGCCCATCTTCTACGCTTTTAGTGACAAGGTCTTTCACTATTGCTACCACAGGTTCAATGTTTATTTGTTGATCAGGTTTTACAGTTCTTTTTTCACTTTTGGTGATTACATTAGTTATCATAGGATGGTCCTTTACCTTTTTGGGGAAGGGACTTCTCGATATAAGGTTCGGGTAAGATGGGGTCAATAATGCAATACTCACCACTTCCAATAGGAGCATAGTCAACAATATCTTTGTAAGGTGCATGGTATTTGTTCCATCCCCTCTTTGGAATTTCGATATAGGAAGCAAAAGCTCTAAAACAATTCGTAATAACTTGCAAATCAAGACCATAAATATTACTAATATTTTGAAAGTCATTAGTTCCCATAAAAGATTCAATGCATTCATAATCATAATTTATACCTGACTTCCTACCCTTGTCATTCTCCCAAGCTTCAGCATTGTCTTGAATACGGTCTAGAAGGTCCCATTTAGCTTCTTCTTCCATGCGAGTGAATGATCCAGCACAAGAAGCATCCAATAAATCTTTATCATGTAAAGGGAGCCTTGCATAAAAGTTGTTGATAATAATATTGTTGGGGAGCTCATGAATGGGACATTTGAGCATTAGTAACTTCAATCTCCCCCAAGCTTGAGCTGTACTCTCTCCATCAAGAGGCCAAAAGTTGTATATTTGATTCCGATCTTTATGAATCTCACTAGGAGGATAAAACTTTGAATAAAAGAGAGGCACTATTTCCTCCCATTCCAGAGCTTGACCATTCTTCAGCAGCTTATACCAGTCCTCAGCTCTTCCTTTCAGTGATAATGAGAATAACTTCTTCTTAACTTGATCTGTAGTAATACCTGCACACTAGAACAACCCGCATAATTCGTGTATAAAGAGTAAATGATCATCGGGATGGACAGTTCCATCCCCAACATAGTAATTATCCATAGCACGATCAATAATTCTTGTAGGTATTTTGAAAACATCATTCTCAGCAGGTGGTGGCTTATCTACTACCTTAGCAGTGGTAGTAGCATTACCAAATAAGAAACTCAGCGAATTATCCATAACGAAAATAAAGCAACTATATTATTTATACTATACTCACAGTAGAAGTTTCCTTTACCAGTTCCACTCTCCAATAGCACTTCACTCCCCGGCAACGGCGCTAGAAAATAGTCTTGATGACCCACAAGTATAGGGGGTGTATCGCAGCATTTTTGATAAGTAAGAGTGTCGAACCCAACGAGGAGCGTATAAAGGCTAGTGGTATGGATCAGGAATTCTCTGCAAATACTTAGCAAATGGATTTTTAGGGGTTTTTGATAAGGCAAGTAAACAAAGTATGAGTAAACAAAAGACAATAGGAATAAATGCAGCAAGTGGCCCAATCCTTTATGCAGCAAAGGACAAGCCGGTTGTATTACTTAAGATGACCAAACGTTCTCGAGGACACATGGGAAGACTGTCAAGTGCTTTCGCTTCATATAGTCGATTAATCTTCTTTAGCTTGCTAAGTGTTGTGTGGGTGAACCTGTGCTAATGTACCGCCCCATCCAATACTAATACATACTTGTGATTATACCCCTTGCAAACATCCGTAAGTACAAGAAAGTAATTAAGGTAGAAACCTAACCACAACTTTAAACTCTAAGACCCTTACGTCCCTTGTGCAATGGTTTCCTTAAGGGGGTTCAGGTTTCTGTCACTCCGGCAACCCCTACGATTAGTAGCCAAATACACAATGCATTCCCCTAGGCCCATATAGGTGAAGTGTCATGTAGTCGACGTTCACATGACACCACTAGAAGAAGTACACCACAACTTAAATAACAATCTATTGAATCTTTCTCAACGCAACTCCACTACTAACAACAAGACTTCTCCCATGTCCTCAAGAACAAAACGAACTACTCACAAGACATCATATGGATCATGATCAGAGATGGAATAATGATGTATAACAATCTGAACATAAACAATAATTCAATGGTTCACTCAATAGCATCAACTACAAAGAGTAATCAACACCGGGAAAGTTTCCCCTATGAACTATGCAAGATTCAACGCAATTGTTATAGCAATATGGAGATGGTGATGAGGGTGCTGATGGTGCTGATGGTGGTGATGGTGATGATGATGATGATCCCGATGAAGTCCAGCTTGATGGTGGTGTTGATGGTGACGATCTCCCCTCTCCGGGAAGGAATTCCCCTGGCAGAAATCTGTCTGTCGGAGAGATCTTTCTCTCTCGGTGTTTTTAAGCCTTGAGGCGGCGAAATCTTTCTGTGGTTGCTCCCCGAGTCTTAGGGTTTCGGGAGGATGATATACGCCAGAGGGGAGAGGCTGGAGTGGGCCAGGGTGGCCACACCACCTCTAGGCGCGGCCTAGGGCTGCCCGCGCCATGGGGTGGTGTGGGCCCCCTATGGCCCATCTCCACCCCATCTTCTGGCATCCTTAGTCTTCTGGAAAAATAGGATTTTACGTATATTTTCCCGAATTTTCTGATCTTTGCGAATTTTTCCTCCAAACAACACCTTTTCCATCAGAATCCTGACTACAGCGGTCCATGCTCCAAAAGTCATCAACCATGCAAAAATAGATGAAATAACGTAAGTATCACCTCTCAATATGAAATATATCAATGAATAATAGTGAATTATGACATAGAATAGTGATGCAAAATGGATGTATCAAGTAGCAAACATAAATGCATAGGACACCTTCAAAGTTTACAAGAGTGACTAGATAATAGTTTAAAACAAGCAATATCAAGGTAAGCATCAATCAAAAAGTCTTGGGACAATGCACATAGAACTAAGAATGGCCACTATGCTCTCAAGAAAGTGCTCATAGAATGTGTGGAGACTCAACAAGGAAATGAATAGGTTTTGAAATGTTTGAAAGGCTTCCAAATGCTGAAAGTATGGTACTCGTTAGCTTTGAGCTCTCATTGCCCCTATCATAAGCATCTTTAATGTGGTTAAGGTGAAAGTGAGGTCCAATCTGAGTTATATGCTTGACAGACTATAAACTGAGAATCCCATGTCCCTTGAGTACGAGGGCCGCTCCTCATGCTACTCAACTTTAGTTACCGGTAAATTCTTGTCATTGTAAATATGTGCGTATCATAGAGAACCGCCAACGGGGTACCCCTTGCCCGATGATACTGAAGAATCCCCATATCAAAATGACAAGGCAAGCAGACAATGAGTATCTCAGCAATCTTCTTATTTACCATGGGAAAATGGTGCTTTTTTCTCTCTTTCCTATTTTCATAAATCTTTTTTTATTTTTCTCAATAGCTATCTCTCTCTTTTTTATAATAAGAATGCTTCATAGATATCATTATGGTTACGCTGTAGGTTTCCACCATGTCAGCATGGATTAGACCAGCGGCCCAAGCGTTTCTCTAACACACATACATAACTCCATGGACTTACAAGCTCCCCTTTTTATTTCACACCGACGACATCCGCAAACAAAAGAGCAAGGTATCAACTGGATATATATTTACAAGTGTTGAAAGCGTTCCCCATGACAGCACAGTTCTGCTAATCCCTAGCCTATAATTTGCAAGCATATAACTTTCATGGAGAGTCACAATGGTTCAGGTTTATTAAGTGCAGGAAATAAAGTGTGCCATCAAGTTCGTGAGAGCTTTACTAACTAACTTTCTCATAACAAGCAAACATTTTATTCGGAAGAAAACAAGGCATATTGAATATGCACGGAAGTAGCAAATGATGCTAATAGGTAGGTATGGTGGACACTTTGGCAATATTTGGTTTAAGGGAGTTGGAAACATGAGTAAAACACTCAGTGGAAATGAATGCTAGCAATAGTAAGGGAGCGACAAACGAGAGAGCAATAATGGCCATAATCATGCAGAGCGACAAAAACATCATTGATCAAAGCATAAAGTGATACTACAAGTTGAAAACTAAAGGATCATAAAGGCTTATGGTGACTTGGGATAGTCATAACATGGTGTGAGCATGCGCCAAGTCAACCCAAATAAAGCATCAAAGGAGAATACCACTATACTATGCTTTAATATGCCAAAACAACGCATGATTCATCCAAGGCACATTAAGCAATCTCAATTGTTTATAACAAGTCATGCTACAACAAAGAATACTAAGCATAAAGCCAAAACAATCAAGCACGGCATGGCAAAGCATAGGCCATAGTCAAAAACAAGCTCTTTTTACCACATAGCATGAACTTTCCTACTCTTTTCCAAACCAAACCAAACTATTTGAAAACCAATGCACGAAAGAGGAGGTACAACCAATTTATTCAGCAAACTAAGAAAAGAAAGCAAACAAAAAACCAAAATGAAAACAAAAAAGAAGACGCTCCAAGAACAACACAATTGTGCATGAAACAATAAAAATGAAGTGTTTGGAAGAAACCTGGGATTTTTATTGATGAGGAAGGGGATGCCTTGGGCATCCGCAAGCTTTGACGCTTGTACTTCTTGGATATTTCTTGGGGTGACAAGCGTGGCATCCCCAAGCTTGAGCTTTAGTCCATCCTTCATCTCATTACTCATTCCTTCCATACACCTAATTTTTTTTCTTCATACAAAACTTCACACAATCTTTATTAGCAACATTAGTGCACTCAAGATAATAAGTCTTAAGGTTCAGTTCCAACACCAAATAAACTTCCATTAAAACACTAGCTACTGAAGCACTTCCCTCAAAAAGCTCAATTCCCCAAAAGAACTTAAAAAGGAACCAACAAGAAGCAAATGCAAAAATGTAAATCAGAAATCAGACCAGCAGGTAAAGACAAATTTTTTTGAAGACCTTCTGTTGCTCAAATCGAAAAGTGTTGAACTAATGAAAGTTATATAAAAACCTGGGGCAGAAGAAAAAAATTCACGCCTCAAAAAGACGTTCAGAGATTTTACACGAATTTTTACGGTGAAGCACAGAAATCTGTTTCGGGACAGCAACTTTCCCAATCATTACTTCTCTCTCATTAGAGGTTACTCTTGGCACAAAAAGCAAATAAAAAGGATAAGGAGTGGTTATTTACTGAAGTAATAACTTCCAAGACTCATCTAATTTTTTTGGGTTATCTCCCAATAAATAATTTTCTTTAACGCCTTTAAGTTAGGCATAAGCAAAAACTAAAATGGATAGAATAGAAGTAAGCGGAGATAATCATGGTGAAAACATTGTTTTGTTCAATCAAATCCTTTTGTTAACAAGGTTGATCAGGTCTTGTTACCAAAACAATTTCATATGAGACAAAACTTTGTATTCCACTAATGATTATGTTACCTCAACCTTGATAGCTATAGTCCCAATCATAATAGTTTCAAATTTTTCTCTTGGTATGGGACAATATATTTCTCCAACTTGAATGCCCTCAACATGTTCAATTGAATTCAAACCATAAGTCCTTTCAATCTTCTTGGGGAAATAGACAGTATGTTCCTTGTCATTCACATTGAAAGTCACCTTTCCTTGATTACAATTGATAACAGCTCCTGCAGTATTAAGAAAAGGTCTCCCAAGAATAATAGACATATTATCATCTTCAGGCATTTCAAGCACAACAAGATCAGTTAATATCAAGCAATTATGAGACACTTGAACAGGTACATCCTCACATATACCAACAAGAATGGTGGTAGATTTATCAGCCATTTGCAAAGATATATCAGTTGGTATCAATTTTTCTAGTTGAAGCCTCTTATAGAGAGAGAAAGGCATAACACTAACTCCAGCTCCCAAATCAGACAAAGCAGTTCTAACATAACTATTCTTAATAGAGCAAGGGATAGTTGGAATCCTAGGGTCTCCAAGTTTCTTAGGAACCTTACCATTAAAGGAATAATTAGCAAGCAAAGTAGAAATTTCTTCATTAGGGATCTTCCTTTTATCGAGACAATATCCTTCATATACATTGAGTAAGGAGGCAATTTAATAGCATCAGTCAAAGGAATTTGCAGGAATAGAGGTTTCATCCACTCGCAAAACTTATTATAGTGTTCATCTTCCTTTGACTTGTGTTTCTTATCAGGGAAAGGCATAGGTTTTTGGACCCAAGGCTCTCTTTCACTACCATGTTTCTTAGCAACAAAATCTTCTTTAGTGTATTTAGTATTCTTAGTGTGGTTTTCAGGTTCTTCTTCAACTTTTTCCTCATTAGGAACTTCATTTTCTTCATTACCACTTTTAGTTTCAGCATTAGAGATAGATATACTATTAGGATCTATAGCAGGTTCAGAGGGTTCTACAACAGTTTTATGTTTCTTTTTCCTTTTCTTACGAATAGAGCCACTATTTTCATCTTGTTGAGAATCCTGCTCAATTCTTTTGGGATGCCCCTCAGGATATAGAGGATCCTGGGTAGCACCACCACTTCTAGTTCTAATTTCATAAGCATGTTTTTCTTTAGCAGCATTAACTAGCAAGTCTTTTTGCACTTTAATGAATTGATCTATCTGAGTTTGAACCATTTGAAAGTGCTTAACAATCATTTTAACATCATTAGAGGTTCTTTCCACAATATCTTTCAACTCAACAATAGCTCTAGTGTTTTCCATTAGATGATTTTGCACACTTTTCTTAAAATTATCTTGCTTAACAATAAAGATAGCAAATTCTTCTAAGCATTGATCAGGAGGTTTAGAGTAAGTGATATCACCTTCATCAAAGTGTTGGAGAGAGTGTACCTCAATAGTGGGTGAGTAGGGAATAGGCTTACATAATTCTTCTATAGGAGGTAAATTCTTGACATCTGCAGCTTTTATTCCCTTCTCCTTAAGACATTTCTTAGCTTCCTTCATCACTTCATCATTTAATTCAATAACTCCCCTCTTCTTTGATGTTGGAATAGGCACCAGAATAGTAGGTCCAGGTGCAATTACTTTAGGTATAGCTTGTTCAGGAGGAGTCCAATCTTCATAATTCTTACTTATTTTATCCATTAATTTCTCAGCTTCCTTAGGAGTCCTATTCCTGAAAACACAATCAACACAACTATCTAGGTATGTCCTAGATTCCTCGGTTAGTCCATTATAAAATATATCAAGAAGCTCATTCTTAGGTAATGGACTTCCAGCTTGTGCATGAATCAAAGCACAAAACCTTGCCCAAGATTAAGGCAATACCTCTTTTTCTCCCTGTTTAAAATCAAAAAGTTCCTGCAAAATAGCATGTCTAGCACTAGGAGGAAAATATTTTTGCAGGAAAGTACTAATCAAGCACTCAGGGCTATCAATAGATCCAGGAGGTAAATTACTAAACCAAGTTTTAGCTTCTCCTTTCAGTGAAAAAGGGAAAATCTTAGCAACAAAGTAAGTACGCATCTTAATATCATCAGAAAACAAGCCACTCATGGTAGAAAGTTCATTCATATGTGCTACCGCACTTTCATTCTTAGTCCCACAAAAAGGTTCTTTCTCGACAATAGGTATGTAAGATAGATCGAGAGAGAAATCATAATCTTTATCTATAATGTTTATGGGAGAAGCAGCAAACTTAGCAATAGGAGACAATTTGGGTCTAATAGTATGCCTCTCAAGGAGACTCTTAGCAGCGCTCCTATCATGGGTGTTTTTACATTCTTTAATAAATTCATCGGTCATCTCAACATAACCATCTTCAATATCATAACTTTCACTAGACTCAGGTGAACTAACAGGTGTGGTAGTGTCTTCATTAGGAGTTTCGGTATTTCCAGCTATAGTTCTAGCAATCGTAGCATCTAGGAAAGGACCTAATGGACCACTCTTATCAAGCATAGTAGAAGCAACATCATAAGCATCAGAAGTTTCAGATCCAGTAGTAGTAGTGTGTGTATCATGTGTATGTGGTGGTGTAACGAGCTTACTTATAACAGATGGTGAATCAAGAGCAGCGGAGGTGTTCAGAACCGTACCTCTTCTTGCAGTGGATGGTAAAATAGGAAACTTGCCATCACGAGACTTACCCATGATGGATGGATAGCAGCAAACAATAGAGAATCCAAGTGAACTTGATAAATAAAGCTATGCTCCCAAGAACGCGGTAAAATAGTCTTGATGACCCACAAGTATAGGGGGTGTATCGTAGTATTTTCGAGGGAAGTGAAACCCAATTTATTGATTCGACACAAGGGGATCCAAATAATATTTATAAGCCTTAACAATTGAGTTTTCAATTTAGATGCACCTGGAAACAATCTTGTTCACAACAGTTTATCAGTAGCAACAGTTTTGTAGTAGGAATAGTAAAGTAGCAGCAGTAGTAAAGTAAAGACAGCAGTAACAAAAGCAGTAAACAGTGGGATTCGAGTGCGGTAGGCATAGGGATGGATGGACGGGCGTTGCATGGACAAGACAATTCACGTAGCAAAAATAGAACATAGGGCAATTGCAGATAAAGAAGATAAAGCATCCAAGTACTAGATAATCCTAGGCATGTGCTCCATATATAGTCATACGTGCTCGCAATGAGAACTTGCACAACATCTTTTGTCCAGCCAGCCCGTCTACAGCGGGGCCTCAAGGGAACTACTGGCAATTAAGGTTCTCCTTTTAATAGAGTACCGGAGCAAAGCATTAACACTCCGTGAACACATGTGATCCTCACATCAAAGCCATTCCCTCCGGTTATCCCGATTTTTGTCACTTCGGGGCCATTGGTTCCGGACAACAACGTGTGTATACAACTTGCAGATAAGACCATAAACAATACTATCATAATGAATCAATAATATGTTCAGATCTGAAATCATGGCACTTGGGCCCTAGTGACAAGCATTAAGCACAACAAGTCACAACAAAGTCATAAAGTACCAATAGAAGATACTAGGCACCATGCCCTAACAATCTGATGTCATTACATGAACGATCTCATCCAATCCCTACCATCCCCATAGCCTATAGCGGGGGATTACTCACTCATAGATGGGGGAAACATGGATGGTCGATGGAGAAGCGATGGTGATGATCTCCTCCAATTCCCCGTCCCGGCAGGGTGCTAGAACGGAGTTTTTGGTGCTGTTTCGTGGAATCTGGTGGTGGCAGCGGAGCGGAACTCCTTCTGGAAAACATCTAACCCCCCGGAGTTTTTAGGTTAGAAGGCTTATTATAGACGAAGAGGGAGACCGAGGGCACTGGGAGGCTGGACCATGCCTGGCGGCCAGACCAGCCGCGCCCGGGGTGTGGCCATCCCCTAGCCCTCCTCCGTCTCGTATTCTGGCTCCGTGAGTCTTCCAGAAAAATAGGCACTTTGGCTTTTGTCCCGTCCAATTCCGAGAATATTCATTTTCTGACTTTCCTGGAACCAAAACAGGCAGAAAACAGGTAGCTGGCACTGTGGCTCTTGTTAATAGGTTAGTCCAAGAAATCATATGAAAAGTACTCCAAAGTGTGGACAAAACACAAGTGGATAAAACTAAGCATGGAGCATCAAAAATTATAGATACATTTGCAATGTATCAAAGAGCTTCAGATCCCTCCCGATCTAGGGATGGAGATAACGGCGGCTACAGACTCTTTCGTGGATTTTTGATCAGGTACTTAGGGTTTCCGTATCAGAGGCAATATATAGGTGGGAGGAGAGGCCGAGGGGGTGCCTGGGCTGGCCACACCACCCCCTAGCACGGGCCAAGCCTGGCCACGCGGCCAGGTGGTGTGGCCGCCCTCTGGCCCTTCTACGTATCGTATTATGGCTCTAGGTGTCCCCCGGTAAGATAATGACTTTGGCTTTTGTCCCGTCCAATTCTGAGAATATTCATTTTCTGACTTTCCTGGAACCAAAAAACAGAGAAAACAGTACCGGCAATCGTGGCTCTTGTTAATAGGTTAGTCCAAGAAATCATATGAAAAGTACTCCAAAGTGTGGACAAAACACAATAAAGTAGATAACCAAGCATGGAACATCAAAAATTATAGATACATTTGCAATGTATCAACATCCCCAAGCTTAACTCCTGCTCGTCCTCGAGTAGGTAAGTGATAAAAAGAAAGGATAATTTTTGAGGTGACATGCACCATCATAAACTTGATCAAAGTATTTTTAAAACATTCAAAGCTAGGATCATAGTACTTCAATCATAACATGAAAGACAAAGTTCTAGCAATAAGACAAAGAAACTATGTTGCAACATGAAAAGGCACAAACAAAAGATTCATGAATAACAATGCTTTGCAAGACGTTTGTTTGTTTCTCATAAAGAAAACATAGCATAGTAATATTCAGCTTGTCCCTCATAAAGTAGCAAACATAAATGCATAGGAAACCTTCAAAGTTTATAAGAGTGACTAGATACAAATAGTTTAAAACTAGCAATATCAAGGTATGCATCAATCAACAAGTCTTGGGACAATGCACATAGAACTAAGAATGGCCACTATGCTCTCAAAGTAGGTGCATAAAGGTAGAAGGTGGGGACTCAATATATATAAGTGGAAGAAAGGCCTTCATAGAAGGAAGTAGGGATTCAAGTTTCATAAAGAGCTTCCGAAAATTATGGTACTTAATAGCTTTCAGCTCTCATTGCCCCTATCATAAGCATCTTGAAGTGATTAAGGTTAAAGTGAACAAACTATGGTGTATATGCTTGACAAAGTATAAGTTAGAAATCTCATGTCCGTTGAATACGACGGCTGCTCCTCATGCTACTCAAGTTTAGTCACCGGTAAGTTCTTGTCATCGTAAGTACATGTGTATCATAGAGAATCGCCAACGGGGTACCCCTTGCCCGATGATATGAAAGAATCCCCATATCAAAATGACAAGGCAAGCAGAAAATGAGCATCTCAGCAATCTTCTTAGTTACCATGGGAATATGGTGCTTTTTTCTCTCTTTCCTCTTTTCATAATCTCTTTTTTTTCCTTTTTGTCTTTTTTCTCAATATCAGACTCTTTTGTTTATAAGAAGAATGCTTCATAGACAGCTCATTATGGTTATGCTGCAGGTTTCCACCATGTCAGCATGGATTAGACCAGCGGCCTAGGCGTTTCTCTAACACACATACATAACTCCATGGACTTAGAAGGTCCCCTTTCATTTCACACCGATGACATCCATAGACAAAGAGCATGATATCAACTAGGTACAAAGTACCTGTGTAATATTGAAAGTGTTCCCCATGACAGCATGGTTCTGCTAATCCCCAACAAATAAGTGCAAGCATATACAACATAGACGACACAATGGTTCGAGTTTATTAAGGGCAAGTAAAGTAAAGTGTGCCATCAAGTTCATGAGAGCTTTAATCACTAGTTTTCTCATAACTAGTTTAATTTGGAAGGTAGATAAAAACATGAATATACTTGGAATAGCATATGCTAGTAGGTAGGTATGGTGGACTCTTTGGAATAACTTGGTTTAGGGCGTTGGATGCATGAGTGGAACTCATACTTGGTTGTGGAGGCTAGCAAAAGACTAGGAGCGACAAACCAAGAGAGCAATAATGGACATAATCATGCAGAGCAACAAAACATCATTGATCAAAGCATAAAGTGATACTACAAGTTGAAAACTAAAGGATCATAAAGGCTTATGGTGACTTGGGATAGTCATAACATGGTGTGAGCATGCGCCAAGTCAACCCAAATAAAGCATCAAAGGAGAATACCACAATACTATGCTTTAATATGCTAAAACAATGCATGATTCTTCCAAGGCACATTAAGCAATCTCAATTGTTTATAACAAGTCATGCTACAGCAAAGAATACTAAGCATAAAGCCAAAACAATATCAAGCATGGCATGACAAAGCATAGGCCACAGTCAAAACAAGCTCTCTTTACCACTTAAGCATGAACTTTCCTACTCTTTTCCAATCCAAACCAAACTATTTGAAAACCAATGTATGAAAGAGGGGGTCCAACCAATTTATTCAGCAAACTAAGCAAACCAAGCAAACGAAAAACCAAAACAAAAACGAAAAAGAAGACGCTCCAAGAACAACGCAAATCTGCATGAAACAATAAAAATGAAGCGTTTGGAAGAAACCTGAGATTTTTGTTGATGAAGAGGGGGATGCCTTGGGCATCCCCAAGCTTTGACGCTTGTACTTCTTGGATATTTCTTGGGGTGACACGTGTGGAATCCCCAAGCTTGAGCTTTAGTCCATTCTTCATCTCATTACTCATTCCTTCCATACACCTAAATTTTTTCCTTCATACAAAACTTCACACAATCTTTATTAGCAACATTAGTGCACTCAAGATAATAAGTCTTTAGGTTCAGTTCTAACACCAATAAAAATTCCACTAAAACACTAGCTATTATAGCACTTCCCTCAAAAAGCTCAATTCCCCAAAAGAACTCAAAAAGGAACCAACAAGAAGCAAATGCAGAAAATGGCAGAAATTTGTCAAAACAGACCAGCAGGTAAAGACTAATTTTTTTGAAGACCTTCTGTTGCTCAAATCAAAAAGTGTTGAACTAACGAAAGTTAGATAACAACCTGGGGCAGAAGCACAAAATTCACGCCTCAAAAGAACGTACAGATATTTTACACGAATTTTTACGGTGAAGCAAAGAAATCTGTTTCGGGACAACAACTTTCCCAATCATTACTTCTCTCTCATTAGAGGTTACTCTTGGCACAAAAAGCAAATAAAAAGGATAAGGAGCGGTTATTACTGAAGTAATAACTTCCAAGACTCATCTAAAACTTTTGGGTTATCTCCCAATAAGTACTTTTCTTTAACGCCTTTAAGTTAGGCATAAGAAGCAAGAAAAAGAATCAAATGTTCTCAAATGAAGAAGCATTAAGAGCAAATTTTTTTCATAGGAGAGGCAAAAGAAATCTTCTCCCTCTTCTTAGGGAAGTGTTCTATACCTTTCTTGAGTGGGAGTTGATATTTAATGGTGCCATCTTTCATATCAATAATGGCACCAACAGTTCTAAGAAAAGGTCTTCCCAAAGTAATAGGACAAGAAGCATTGCATTCAACATCCAAAACATAGAAATCAACAGGGACATATGCATTGTTAACCATAATAAGGACATCATTAATACTCCCCATGAGTTTCTTTTTATCATTATCATCAAGTGGGACATTCAAATAACAATCTTCAAGTGGTGGCAAATCAAGCATATCATAAATCCTTCTAGGCATAATAGAAACACTACTATCAAGATCACATAGAGCTTTGAAATCAAAAGCATTCACTTTCATATTAATGATGGGTTCCCAGCCATCTTCTTGTTTTATAGGAATAGAATCTTTATGTTTCATCCTTTCTTCTTTAATTTTTATGAGAGCATCAGTAATGTGTTTTGTAAAAGCCATATTCATAGCACTAGCATTAGGACTTTTAGCAAGTTTTTGTAGGAACTTAATAACTTCAGAGATATTGCAACCATCAAGATCAAAATCATAATTATCATCTAAAGTAGTAGAGCTATTACCAGCCTCAACCCTAGTGGTAGTGATAGTAGAAACACTAATGTTTCTAGCAATTTCATCTTCTCTTTCCCACTTAGCATGCAATTCAGCTAATAGTCTAACATTTTCATCAATTCTCACTTGTATGGCATTAGTAGCTGCAAAGGGAATATCATTAGTTTCAGGTTTAGCATCCATTTTATTTAAAGAAGATTGAGCTTCCGTCAAAGATGCTATATTTCTTTCAGCATTAGAGAGTTTTTCCTCAATAGTTTTATTTAAAGCAGTTTGTTTACTAATAAAGTCTTTAAGCATAACTTCAAGTTCAGAGGGAGCACTCCTATTGTTGTTGTAGGAATTTCCATAAGCATTACCATTGTTGGTAGGATATGGCCTATAATTGTTGCTACCAAAATTATTCTTGTAGGCATTGTCGCTGTATTGGGAACGGTAGTACCTTAGGAGGTTAGATAGAGGTGTGGGGACTAGCAGGGAAACTATCGACGGCGTCCGCAGGCAGGATTGGATACAAGCAAGCGTAGCTGGACGCAGGAAGTACCCAGGTTTGGAGCCCTCATGGTGAGGTAAAACTCCTACTCCTGCCGGATCTGACTATGGGGATATACGAACTACAAGCACTCCTTGAGCTGTATTCTCTAGCTACTGCCTTAAATGCACTAAAGCCAACCCTTACTACTGAGGCCTTGCCTCTCCTTACATAGGCAGAGAGGCAATGGTCTCGCTGGCCAGTCCGACTAGCGGACCCCACAGGCGGTTCCCAACCGATTGGTCATCTACAGTATCCGGTATGACATGTCCCATCGGACTACGAACGGTATGGCTGTCATAGGCACAGTGGATGCCGTGCGAGCTGTCGTTAGCATCGGGCCACTGTTCCTGCGTCATCCTCGCAAAGTCTTCAGTATGGTCGAGTAGTGGCCGGTCTTGTCATCGTACAAGGCGTACCGTGGACTGATACGCACGTCGTCCTGTCTCCTTGATTGGTTCCAGCTACGTCGCTGTAGCCGGCTACTTCTTGCTGATCCGGCTACCGTGAGGTAGCCGGTCTAACCTACCGTGTTCGGTGCCTTCGAGCCAGCCGGACATCGTCTGCGCCCGCTTGTCCGGTTAGGTATCTGGGGATTATCCCCCCGACACTAGCCCCCGAGCGCGTGTGGATTCCGCCCTTAGGCGAAATGTGCATGTGCTCCCTCCTGCTTTTGAATTTGTTCGCCACGCTCGCGGCGGTTGCGCTTACCCGTGACGTCGGTCTTGGCCGACGCCGCAAGACGCACCATCATTGCACTACGGCGGGCAGCGTAACGTCCCGTCGCACGTCACCTCGGGAAGCTGCTGCCCGGCGCTTCGGTTCTTGCTCCAGGATCTTCTGCGCATCCCGCTTCGGCACACGGGATCTGGGCGGCGGTTGGGGTGGGGTTGCCCGGATGGCTGCCACGTGGCGTCGTGGACGGTTCCTCTTTCGGCCCTTTAAAGGGACGTCGCGAGGGAGGCAGTTCCCTTCCTTCGCTCCCCCGCTTCTAGTAGCCCCTTCCCTTCCGTGCTCTTGCCCTCTGCCCTCTTTCCTTCTATCGTCGTAGCCCGCTGCGTCGCCCGTTCGTCGTCGTCGATGGTACGGGCCACCGCCACCCCTCCGTCGCCGTGCCTCCTTGCCAGCCGGAGATGGCAGCCGACTGCGGGGCCTGGTGCGGCTCCTCCGTCACCGAGGACCAGATCCAGAAGTACCGTGCCACCCGCGTTCTCCCGCCGGAGGAGGAAGTGGCGGTGCGGCTAGCGCCGGCGAGGGAGGTGTCGCCGCACCCCGTGGAGGGGGAGCGGGTCATCTTGCTCTCGCACCTCTCACGCGGGTTCACGCTGCCGGTGCATCCTTTCTTCCTCACCTTCTTGGCGTTCTTCGACCTCCGCCTCCACCACCTCGGCGCCAACGCAATCGGAATGCTGGCGCACTTCGTGGCGTTCTGCGAGAGCTACCTCGGGATCCAACCGGATCTCAGGCTCTTCTGCCGGCTCTTCCGAGTCCCGCCGCAGGTGCAATTCACGCACGGGCCGCTAGTCGTCTGCGGCGGCGCGTCCATCTACTCCTGCACACAGACCGGCTACCCAAAGTTTCTTCTGCACGACACGATACGACTGTGGCAGCAGTCGTACTTCTATGTCAAGAACGTCACCAACATCGACCGGATCAATCTTCCGGCTTTTCAGGATGTCGAGTCCAGCCGGCTGCACTGGGACTTGAAGATCTATGGCGACAAGGCAGAGTCGGACGTGATGCTGAAACGCATGCGCTCCCTCATGCACTCGCCGACCGGCGACGCCACCTCACCGGATGTCCGCTGATGATGCTGCAGCCGAAGCGCACAAGATGTGCTTCTACTCTGGCCGGTTGGACCCGACCCGGCTGTCGCACCGCGATCCCCGCTACCACAACCTGAAGGAGTGGGTGTGGACGATCACCAAGGAGCGGCTGCTGGAGGGCTGGAAGTTTAGCCTGGCGCCTTACAGCCAGGAGAACCGTGCGCCCTAGGTAGGTCCCTCTAGCTGGAGTTTCTCTTTCGTATTTCTTGCCCTTCTTTCTTGTTTTATCCGATTAACCTCTTGTATTCGGCAGATGTTCCCCTGCATCCTTCGCGAGGAGGGTGAGGCTCCCCTCGAGGAGTTCACGTCTGACTTGCCCGAGCCGCGTGCTCGGTGGTCTGGCGAGGAGTTGGACGGGGACGGGGATGCCTTCCCTAGCCGGAACGACGAGCTGGCTGCCGACCCCCACCCGGAGGTTGACGAGGAGGAGGCCGCGCCGACCTCCGATCTAGCGCAGCACCCTGCGACGGACGGCGAAGCTGGCGGGAGCGGCTCCAGCTGTTCCAGCTCCCGTCGACCTGCTGCGGAGGAGCCGACCCCCAAGAGGAGCCGGACCAGCGCCCTGCCACCGAGCCGCCTTGGCCGGGAGAAGGGACCGCCTCCGTTTGTGCCGGGGTACGTCCCTCCTGCCCATTCTTTCACCATCTTCTGCTTGCTTCTTTTTCTCCCTTTCTGCCTTTGGCTTATTTGCTTTTCTTTCTTCCCTCTCCTCTTCTGTTTGCTTAGCACGTTGGTCTCCTTTAGAGCCACGAGCCTGGCACGAGCGCCGACCGGGTCGCCGCCCCTGCCCCGACTGCGCCTGCCCGCGCGGCTCCTTCTTCCGAGGCACTGCCTCCGCCTCCACCCCGAGCTGAACCGGCTGCCCCAGCCGGATCGGAGGGTCCCTAGCCAGACGCGGAGGATTCTTAGTCGAGTGGCTCTTCCGCGGGCGCACGGGGGGCTGCGATCGGCAAGGAACTCGTAGTTATCGGCGACGACAACTCCGACGAGGTGCCGGGAGAGGAGTGGAGGATGACGATGGTTGCCGCGAAGGAGTCCTTGGTTGCCAACGCCATGGACGACGACGCCTCCTCCGCTGCCTTGCTGACGAACCTCGCCGCCACCCTCGAACTGGCGGTGAAGGAGATCCGGCTGCTGGAGGCCGCAGCCGGCGGGAACCGGTCCTTGGAGGAAAAGCTTGCTGCCACCAACGGAACCTCCTAGAGTAAGTTTGCTTCATACAGTTTGCCTCTTTTTTTTGCTGATAGCCGGTTTTGTCGCATCTATCCTCGTGTGTGCTCAGCGTGAGATCGATCGCTTGAAGAAGGCGAACGACCGGCTGAGCAAGTCCAACTCTACTCTGCGGCTGCAGAACAAGGATTGGCACGCGAAGGTAGACGGCCTAGAGGCCACCATCAAGGAGCACGACGCCTCGCTCGCCAGCCGGACCGACGCCTTCAACCTTCTCGAGGCCCAGAACAAGGACCAAGAGAAAGAGATCAAACGGCTGGCGACGAAGGAGAAGGCTCTAGTGGAGGGCTAAGGGTAAGTTCTTCTTTTCCGCTTCCCTTTCTTTCTAGATCCGGTAGCCGGATCTGACTCTCTTTTCTAATAGCGTTTTATCCCGGCATAGACCTGCTGGCATACAACCGGCTGTAGGAGAATTGGCCGGGAGCGCAGCCGACGGCCCAGGAGCTCGTCGTCCTTCTTGGCGAAGAAGCTGCCAAGCTTCGTCAAGCGGCGCGGGACGTCTTCTCCTTCCTGTGGCCGGATGCTCCGGTTCCGGAGACAATGGCGCAGCTGGCTGCAAGGGTGGGGGAGGTGCCGGCTGCGGTGGACCGGCTGCGGGACTTGGCGGCGCGAGCCGGAGCGGAGATGGCCCTGGCCCTCATGCTCTCCTGGTATAAGGACGTCCGCATTGAGAAGATCGAGAGGGGCGTCCGCGCCGGCGCCGACCTCGCCGCCATCCGCCAGGCCCATCCGGAGCTCCGAGGCTCCGCCATCAAGATTGTCGACTACGTGGATCCCGACGAGGTGCTCACCGACTCAGAGTCCGTCGGTACTCCTGATGTGGAAGGCCCGACGCAACCGCCTACGGGCGCCGGAACCAGATCGAGCGCCACGCCTCCTCCTCCGCCCGAAGCTTCTGTCGGCCAAGATGCTCCTCACGGCAAGGGTCCTGCTGCCTAGTCGTTGCCCCGTGATGCCGGGTGTATTTTTCTTGCATTAGTTTTGCTTAAAACTTGTCCGTCTGTACCGGTTGTCTCTGACGCCGGGTAAACTTATGAGAGCTTCGCCTCCTTTCTGTTTGTTAATTTTGAACTAGCTTAAGTTCCCTTCATCTTGTGTGCTTCGCCTTTTCTTTCAACATTTCGCCGGTTGGCTTTATCCGGCTACCTTCGCCCGGCTATACGCCTTTAGCCGGGGGAACTGCTAGTGCACCCACTGGGTGTAGCCCCTGAGATTCGTAGTAGCTGGCGTAGCCAGGTGCTTCGAATCTTCCTTCTTTTTCCCAAATCTTCTAACTTTATCCGCTAGACTCGTCTTAGTCGGCTTACCGGTGGACACCTTTCCGGGAACTAGTATTCAGTGGGCGTGTGCGCACTCCACTAGGTGTAAGCCCAGATTCGAGTAGGCGTGGCAGGTGCTTCGAATCTTCCTTGCCTTCTCTTGCTCCTGCCCTTGCCCTCACCTGGGCTCCGAACGGCCGGCTAAACGCCTTTAGCCGGTCGGGAACCACAAGATTCCACTAGGGGCGTGCGAGCGCACCTAGTGGGTGTAGCCCCCGAGATTCAGAGCGCTTGATGAAGGCAAGGACTTCGAATCTTCTTCTCCTTTTCTTCCTGAATTCCAACTCAAGGCAGTCGGACAAGAATATACATACGCATACATCCTCACATGTTAATAGGTTAGTCTGTCAAATTGTAGTCGGAAAACGGAATTGTTTTCTCGAAAACTAGCTTGCGTCTTTCTGGACACTTGGTCGCTTTCTCGTGTGCTCTGCTATTTTCACTGCGTCCTTGCCGGGAAGCCGGGTTGCGGTCTGCAGCCGGAATCGAAGGGAGCTGACAATACATTGCGCAGGTACTAACGGCTTAGCAGCCGAATTGCCTTAAGATAGCTGTAAAGCCGGGACGCCCGGTCTGTCACGTCTCTTCCCCGTTTTTCGTGTGGGATGCCTCGGGCTTTTGCTCTTGCTAGCCGGACAGCCGGGTTGCGGTCTGTAGCTGAGACGAAGAGTGGGCCTCTGACATCGTCACACACTACTCAGTCGGTTCGTTGACTTAGCAGGCCGGGCCAGCCGGCAAGCCCCCGGGTAGGGGTTGCCAGAGCCGAAAAACCATAACCAGAAAATAGATGCGAACACATTTCTAGCAAGGAGCCCCGAGCATATCGTGGGGATCCGCATTTTCATTCATAGGGTTTGCAGGATACATACACTGTTTGGCGACTAGGCGTAAAACAGGCGCAACAAGGCCGCATTACAGGGACGCTCGGTTTCCTCGTCTGATTTGTCCATCTTGTTCTTGCACGGCTGCTGCACGTCAATGAGGTAGTATGAGTCGTTGGGTAGTGCCCGGCTGATGATGAAGCGGCCCTCCCAAGGTGGCGATAGCTTGTGCATGCCCTTCGTGTCTTGCACCAGCCGGAGAACCAGGTCGCCCTCGCGAAACGCAACTGGGCGGATCCGGCCTGAATGGTAGCGACGTAGTCGTTGCTGGTACAGGGCTGACCTGGACAGAGCCAGCTCGCGGGCCTCCTCCAGGAGGTCCACTCCGTCCTCCCGCGCCTCCTGTTGGCCTTTTCGTCGTATAGGAGCTTGCGCGGTGAGTCGAACTCGATGTCCGCGGAGAGGACGGCTTCCGATCCGTAGACCAGGAAGAACGGTGTGAAGCCGGTTGATCTATTTGGCATGGTGCGGAGGCTCCATAGCACAGCCGAAAGATCCTCGATCCAGCATCCAGGTGACCGCTCAAGTGGCTCAATGAGACGCGGCTTGATACCGGCTAGCACCAAGCCGTTTGCTCTTTCGAATTGCCTGTTGGGCTGCGGGTGCGCGATGGAGGCAAGGTCCAGCCGGATGCCCTTGTTGCTGCAGAACCGGGCAAAGGCCACCTTGGCAAAGTTCGTGCCGTTGTCGGTGATGATGTTGTTGGGGTAACCGAACCGATTGATGATGTCGGTGAAGAAGGTGACGACTGTCGCCCCGTCCAGCTTCCGGATAGGCTTGGCCTCGATCCACTTCGTGAATTTGTCTATCGCCACCAGCGTGTGGGTCATACCCGCGCGTGCTCGCTTGAAGGGACCGACCATGTCTAGGCCCCTAACCGCGAAGGGCCAGGTGATCGGTATGGTCTTGAGTACCGAAGTTGGCATGTGCCTGAGCTGCCCAAAGCGTTGGCACCCATTGCACGCGTGGACCAGCTGCTCAGCGTCCTCGAGGGCGGTGGGCCAATAGAAGCCATGGCGAAACGCCTTGGCGACTATTGCCCTTGACGAAACGTGGTGCCCGCACTCGCCCTGGTGGATGTCCTTGAGTAGCCGGCATCCCGTGTCTAGATCGACACACCTTTGAAAAATGCCGGACACGCTGCACTTGTACAGTTCGCCGTTGATGATGGTGTACGTGTGCGCGCGGCGCCGGATTTGCCTGGCTTCCACCCCGTCATCCGGAAGTTCTCCGTTGGTGATGTAGTTCATGAAGGGCTATGCCCAGGATGGCACTTCCCGAATGACGAGGATGCTCCCGCCTTCCGGCTGACGGATGTCGGGGGGTCGTCTGGATGACATATCCGGGACAGCAGCCTCCGAGCCGCTTGACGAGCCGGTAGCACCCAGGTCATGCGACCAGAGGGTATTTCCTTGCCGGAGTTGGTGCAGGTCTTTTTCTTTGGAGGTTCTGCCGGCTCCGCTTCTGCCGCTCCGTTAGTCGGAGCGCTCCCTGCCCAGATGATGGAGTCCGATTCCGGTGACGGATTGATGGAGGTCTTGCGCAGGTGCTCCAAGGAAACCCCAGGTGGGATCGCCTGCCTAGTGGATCCGATTCGGGCGAGCGAATCGGCTGCTTCGTTGTTGACGCGGGGGACGTGATGAAATTTGCATCCGTCGAAGGAGGCGCTGAGCTTCTGGATATAGAACTAGTAGTGGGCCATGTTTGCATCTCTGGCGTCCCATTCTTCGGACACTTGCTACACTACCAGATCCGAATCACCGAAGCACAGGATTCGGTTGACACCGATCTCTTTGGCTAGCCGGAGTCCGTGCGCCAATGCCTCGTATTTGGCTACGTTATTGGAGGCCTTGAAGTGGATCTGCAGCATGTACTCCAGCCGGTCTCCCTTGGGCGAGGTGAGCATGATGCCGGCTCCCAAGCCCCCGAGCATCTTCGACCCGACGAAGTGCATCTTCCAATGGTCCAAATCCAGAACCGGTGGGAGATACTGGGTCTCGGCCTAGTCGACGAGGAAGTCCGCCAGCGCCTGCGACTTGATCATGAGCCGGGGCTCGTACTGAATGGAGTAGGCGGCAAGCTCGATGGCCCATTTGGCGACTCGGCCGGTGGCGTCCTTGTTGCCGATGATTTCCGAAAGGGGTGCGGTGCACACGACCTTAATCGGATGCTCCTAGGGTAGTGCTTGAGCTTCTTGCATGCCAGGTACACGCCGTAGCACATCTTCTGGTAGTGGGGTAGTTCTGCTTGGAGAGGGAGAGGACCTCGCTGAGGTAGTAGACGGGCCTCTGAACCGGCTGAGCCTTGCCTTCCTCGGGGCGCTCCACCACTAGGACGACACTGACGACCCGGTTGATGGCTGCTATATAGAGCAACATCGGCTCCTTGCTAGCCGGCGTGGCTAGAACCGGTGCTGTGGATAGCATGCGCTTGAGGTCATGAAATGCGGTGTCGGCTTGCGAAGTCCAGGAGAACTTGTCCGTCTTCTTCATCAGCTGATACAACGGGAGTGCCTTCTCCCCTAGCCGGCTGACGAAACGGCTGAGGGAGGCCAGGCATCCGGTGAACTTTTGGACCCCGAGCAGGCTCCTAGGCGGCTGCATCCTCTCGATGGCCGCGATCTTCTCCGGATTTGCCTCGATGCCTTGCTGTGATACGAGGAAGTCGAGGAGCTGACCGGATGGCACTCCGAAGACGCACTTCTCCGGGTTCAGCTTCATCTGGTACTAGTGGAGGTTGCCAAATGTCTCTCCTAGATCTTCGAGGAGGGTGCGCTTCTCCTTGGTCTTGATGACCACATCGTCTACATAAGCATGCACGTTTCGGCCTATCTGCGAGTGCAAGCACTTCTGCATGCAGCACTGATAGGTAGCGCCTGCATTCTTTAGACCGAAAGGCATGGTTACGTAGCAGAAAGCCCTGTAGGGGGTGATAAATGATGTCTTAATCTGATCAGCCGGGTTTAACCGGATCTGATTGTTACCAGAATAGCAATCTAGAAAAGACAACAAATCGCAGCCGGCCATGGAATCGGTGACTTGATCGATACAGGGCAAGGCGAAGGGGTCTTTCGGGCACGCCTTGTTCAGGATGGTGTAGTCGATACACATGCACCAGGTCTTGTTCTTCTTTAGCACCAGGACTGGGTTCGCCAGCCAATCCGGGTGGTACACTTCCATGATGAACCCGGCTGCAAGGAGCCGGGTGATCTCATCACCGATTATCTTCCTCTTCTCCTCTGTGAACCGACACAGAGGTTGCTTGACCGGCTTGGCATCCGGCCGCACATGAAGTGAGTGCTCGGCGAACTCCCTCGGCACACCCGACGTGTCCTTGGGGGACCATGCAAAGATGTCCCGATTCTCACGGAGGAAGTCGACGAGCGCGCCTTCCTATTTGCTATCCAAGCCGGCACCAATGGTGACGAGCTTAGTCGGGTCAGAGGGGGTCAAGCAGGATCCTCTTTGTCTCCTTTGCCGGATGGAAAGCTCCTTCTCCAGCCGGTTTGCTGCTAGCCGGCATGTCCTGCTGGGCCATGGCCACATTGCGCATGATCACGCGCTTCTCCTCGGCTATGATGAGGGCCTCTGCCAGTTTGGAACCGGCTGAGGTGCACTCCATCGACCGCCTGAAGCAGCCGACGATGGTGATCACGCCGTGGGGTCCCGAAATCTTCGTCTTGAGGTACGTGTAGTGGGGGACGGCCATGAACTTGGCGAGGGCGAGGCGCCCGAGGAGAGCATGATAGGAGCTCGTCAGGTTTACCACCTCAAACCAGATTGGTTCGCGGCGGAAGTTCTCCTTGGTCCCGAAGATAACGTCCAGCTAGATTTTCCGCAGCGAGTCGCAGGCTGGCCCTGGTAGCACGCCGTGGAACATTGTGGTAGTCAGGCGCAGGTCACATTCGCTAATGCCCAGCTTCTCTAGCGAGGACTGGTAGAGGAGGTTGAGGCTGCTACCTCCGTCGATGAGGACACACGAGAACCGGCATGTACGCGCGTTGGAGACGATGAGGGGGTCGAGCACCATGGCGTAGCCCCCGGGAGTTTGCAGCTGCTCCGGCTAGTCTGCACGGCTCCAGGTGATGGGGGTTTCCGACCAGTTCAGGTACTGGGGGACCAGAGAGATGATGGCATTAACCTCCTTGGAGCGTCGCCTGCGGCTGTGCTTATCGTCCAGCTCCGTCTCGAAGATGTGGTAGGCGGCGTGCGGCTGGGGGTAGCCGTTGTTGTTGCCGCTGTTGCTGCCATTACCATCATTGCCGGCTCCCCTAGCCGGTGGCGGTGGTCAACCAGGAGGAGGCGGGGGGAGACGAGGCTGGCTACCCTGGTCTTTTAGCTGTCGGGTCCATCTGGAATTCCGGGTGGTATGCGTAGCCGGTTTGAAGGGACCGCTGTGCCACTTCCACAGGCCTTCAAACATCTGGTCGAAGGTGAGCCGTGGCTTCTGCCTCCTTGCATCGTTAGCCGGCGCGTCGGGCGCGCCCTCCACAGCATTGACCTGCTGCGCGTGGTAGCGGGGCTTCTGTTGTCCGGCTTGGCGGTCCCCATGGAACCGGTTGTCGTTGCCGTGGCGCCTGGAGGATCCGGCTTCGCCAGCCGGATTGCTCGAACGGTCACGAGCCGGCTCCGTGGGAGTCGGACGCCCGTCCGCATTTACTCGGAGGGGCTTCTTCATGGCGGCATCCGCCATGGAGTACTAATCTGCAACCATCATGAGCTCCGCCATGGTTTTCAGCTCGTCACACAGTAGCCGGTGGCGAAGCATGGTGCCTTCTCGGCAACCCTCGATGAAGAAGCTGATGGCCTGACTCTCCAGGATGCCCTCGTAGGTGTTGCGCAGCTCCAACCACTTGGCGAGGTACTCGCGATCAGTCTCGCGGTCACCCTGGACGCACAAGGCCAGGTCGCGTGGGTGCCCCAGACGCTTGTACGTGCCATTGAAGTTGCGGACGAACACCTTCTCGAAGTCTGGCCAGGCGTTGATGCTGTTGGGTGCGAGGCTGTTGAGCCACGTCCTTGCCGATCCGGTTAGCATAAGAGGGACGTAGCGCACGGCTGTGCGCTTGTTCCCATGGGCGATGCCGACTGCCGTAGCATAGTCGGTCAGCCAATCTTCCGGCTTCATGCTGCTGTCGTACTTGGGGGTGTCCCTGGGTAGCGAGAACTTGTCCGGAAATGGCTCGTTCTGGATGCGGGGTCCGAAACAAACCGGACCGGTAGAATCTTCTTCCTCCGTGGCGCGCGCTTGAGCGAGGAGCTTGATGCGGTCACGGGCATCCGGACAATCCGGGTTAGGCGCTCCCACCCGGCCCAAGAGACGGGAACCGACGGGTCTAGGTGCTCCGGTTGGTGGAGGGGGAGGCGGCGGATTGATGTTCACCGTCTGCTCTTGGCGCGGCTGGCCCTTGTTGCCAGAGCTACGACGCCTGCTGCGGGCCCTAGCCGGCTGTAGGGAGGATGCCTGCTGGGTGTCGCGCGGCGCGCCCCTGCTGTTGGCAGGCAGCTTGCTCCCCCGGAGTAGCTGGGGTCCTCCTGCATCTGCCGGTTGGCATCAGCCTGCTCGTCCGCGATGCGGAGGATCTCCTACACGCGAGTGTGCTGGCGGGCTCACTCCTCGCCCTCCAGATTGGGCAGTTCGTCTGCCGTGGCTCGCGTCGCGCGCAGGTTCTTGATGGGCGTGATGTAGGTGGGCCGGATGAGGGCAGGTGCGGGATCCGGCTCCCCATCCTTTTCCATCCTGCCACCTAGCTCTCTGCCCGGCGCCGTACCTGGCCACGCCGGCTCGGCTCCGCGGTAGCTGGAGTGAAGCCGTGTGCGCGGTCGTACTCGCGCCGGGTGATCTCGAGTTGCTTTGCAGTTGCCCTCTGGAGGAGGATTTGTCTCTCCATGGCGAAGTTGGCCTCCGCCTCCTCCGGGTTATCCCCGAGGTTAACCGGCATCAGGAGCCGATCAATGGCATCCTCCACCAGGTTCCAAGGCTGCAGAGGGGTGGAAGTTCCAACCTCGGCCGCGCCTCGCTCTCGCGGCTGGCGGGGGTGAGAGCTGGAGCCGGCCATCATGACCTCCACGCCGCAGGACGCGGCGGAGGCGCTACCGCCCGGATACGGCAGCTCCACGACGGAGACGATCTCCCTAGGGAAATGCTCCGGGACGGTGGCGACGTAGACAGGGAGGTCGCCGAATAGCAGGACGGTGCCATTCGCCGGGAAGGAGGTTCCGGCAAAGCAGGAAGCGTTGTCGATGACGCAGTCAAATTTGCCGAGCGTGAGCACCAGGCCGGAGGCCACGCGCTCACTGGCTGAAGTGCGGGGTCCCATGCGGAACGTGACTCCGGTCGAAGCCATCTTGCCCCACGGTGGGCGCCAACTGTCGTTGTATTAGGAATGGCAGTACCTGAGGAGGTTAGATAGAGGTGTGGGGACTAGCAGGGAAACTATCGACGGCGTCCGCAGGCGGGATTGGATACAAGCAAGCGTAGCTGGACGCAGGAAGTACCCAGGTTCGGAGCCCTCGTGGTGAGGTAAAACTCCTACTCCTGCCGGATCTGACTATGGTGATATACGAACTACAAGCACTCCTTGAGCTGTATTCTCTAGCTACTGCCTTAAATGCACTGAAGCCAACCCTTACTACTGAGCCCTTGCCTCTCCTTATATAGGCAGAGAGGCAACGGTCTCACTGGCCAGTCGACTGGCAGGCCCCACAGGCGGGTCCCAGCTGACTGGTCATCTACAATATCCGATACGACATGTCCCATCGGACTACGAACGGTATGGCTGTCGTAGGGACAGTGCCGTACGGCGAGCCGTCAGTCGCGATCGCTGCCTCGCGTCATCCTCGCAAAGTCTTCGGTATGGCCGAGTAGTGGCCGGTCTTGTCATCGTACAGGGCGTACCGTGCACTGATACACACGTCGTCCTGTCTCCTTGATTGGTTCCGGCTATGTCGCCGTAGCCGGCTACTTCTTGCCGTGAGGTAGCCAGTCTGACCTATCGTCCCTGGTTGCCTCTGGCCAGCCGGACGCTGTCCGACTACCCGGTTTCTTGTCCGGTTGGGGTATCTGGGGATTATCCCCCCGATAGGCATTGTTGCCAAAATTGTTATTTCTTATAAAGTTCACATCAACTTGCTCTTCTTGAGCAACTAAAAAGGATAAAGGAACATTATTTGGATCAATATGGGCTTTCCCATTAACAAGCATAGACATAATAATATCAATTTTGTCACGCAAGGAGGAGGTTTCCTTTACCTTCTTACCTTGTGGAGCTCTCTCAGTATGCCATTCAGAATAGTTAACCATCATATTATCCAGAAGCTTGGTTGCAGCACCCAAAGTAATGGTCATAAAGGTACCTCCAGCAGTAGAATCCAATAGGTTCCTTGAGGAATAGTTCAATCCTGCATAAAAAGTTTGGATGATCATCCAAGTAGTCAGTCCATGAGTGGGACAATTCTTTACCAAAGATTTCATTCTTTCCCAAGCTTGAGCAACATGTTCATTATCAGATTGCTTAAACTTCATTATTTCACTTCTCATAGATATAATCTTAGCAGGAGGATAGTATTTTCCAATGAAAGCATCTTTGCATTTAGTCCAAGAATCAATACTATTCCTAGTTAAGGAATTCAACCATTCTTTAGCTTTTCCTCTCAAAGAGAAAGGAAACAATTTAAGCTTAATAATATATCCATCTATATCCTTATGCTTTTGCATCTCACAAAGTTCAAAAAGTTATTTAGATGGGCAGCAGCATCTTCATTACCAATACCAGAAAATTGTTCTCTCATAACAAGATTGAGTAAAGCAGGTTTTATCTCAAAGAAAGTAGCATCAGGCACAAGTGGAGCAATAGGTGTGGTCATAAAATCATTGTTGTTGGTGCTAGTGAAGTCACACAACTTAGTGTTTTCAAGAGTAGTCATTTTTTGTGTTTTTAATAAAGAAAGCAAACTAGTAAAACTAAAAAAATTGTGTTTTTGATAAAGAAACAAGCAAACAAGGCAAAAGTAAACTAAGCAAAACAAAAATAACAAAGTAAAGAGACTGGTTATGAGGGACTCCCCTTATGAAGATGTCCTTGACTCCCCGGAAATGGTGCCAGAAAAATACTTGCTGACTCATGTACTAACGAGCTCGTTGGGGAACCCCAAGAGGAAGGTATGATGAGCACAGAAGTAAGTTTCCCTCAGTTATGAAACCAAGGTTATCAATCCAATAGGAGCAAGGAAACACCCCAAAGGTGAAGCTAGCTGAACTTTGGCAGGGCGCACTACCGGTGCCAGCAGCAACGTGGAGACCTGCACAACACAACCACAGAACTCTGTTCCCAACTTGCAATGAGGTTGTCAATCTCACCGGTTTTGCTGAAAACAAAGGATTAAACATATTGAATGGAAGGAAGTAATAGTTTGCAGAAAGTAAACACAAAGTAGTAAACAATTGATTGTAAATTGAATTTAAAAGAAAGGACCAGGGTCCATAGTTCACTAGAGGTGGCTCTCCTTAAGATAAATGACATGTTGGGTGAACAAATTACAGCGGGGCAATTGACAAACATCGAGAAAGCATACAAGCATATACTACTCATCTTGACTCCTTTGAGATTCGATTGGGCATTACAACATTATACATAGACCGCCATCTAACTGCATCTATGACTAATAATCCACCTTCAGGTTATCATCTGAACCCCCTCCAGTATTAAGTTGCAAGCAACGGATAATTGCATTACAAATTGCGTGTAAAGTAAACAATACGATTGTTCTATGAACAAAGGATTGCTGCTTTCTCCCTAGTAGCAACAGCACATCTAGTACCTTAGATATTTCTGTCACTTCCCCAGATTATCATAGACATGAACCCACTATCGAGCATAAATACTAACTCTTGGAGTTGCTAGCATCTACTTGGCCAAGATAGCTACTAACAACGGAAAGCATGCAAGATCACAAATAATAAATACATGATAGAATCAATAATCAATCTGAAATAGCATCTCAATATCCATCGGATCCCCGCAAACACAACATGCAGAATTACAAATAGATGATCTTGATCATGAACGGAGCTCACAAGATCTAAACATGATAGCACAAAGGAGGAGAACCAGCCAACTAGCTACTACATGGACCCGTAGTCCAGAGATGAACTACTCATGCATCACACTGGAGGCTTGCATGATGATGAAGAAGGCCTCCAGGGTGAATTCCCCTCTCCGGCAGGGTGTCGGGAAGAGCTTCAGATCCCTCCTGATCTAGGGATGGAGATGACGGCGGCTACAGACTCTTTCGTGGATTTTTTATCAGGTACTTAGGGTTTCCATATTAGAGGCAATATATAGGCGAAAGGAGAGGCCGAGGGGGTGCCTGGGCTAGCCACACCACCCCCTGGTGCCGGCCAAGCCTAGCCGTGTGGCCAGGTGGTGTGGCCGCCCTTCTCTCTTCTCGTATTACGCTCCGTGTGTCCCCGGTAATATAATGACTTTGGCTTTTGTCCCGTCCAATTCCGAGAATATTCATTTTTTGGCTTTCCTGGAACCAAAAACAGCAGAAAACAGGCAGCTGGCACTGTGGCTCTTGTTAATAGGTTAGTCCAAGAAATCATATGAAAAGTACTCCAAAGTGTGGACAAAACACAAGAAAGTAGATAAAACCAAGCATGGAACATCAAATATTATAGATACATTTGAAATGTATCAGTGGACCATGGGCCCACACCACCTGGTGGCACGGCTAGGGGGACCCGCGCCACCCTATGGTGTGGCCATCCCCTGGCCCTCCTCCGTCTCTGCTTTGGACTCCGTCTCGTCTCAGAAAAAATAGGAACTTAGGATTTTGTTTCATCCAATTCCGAGAATATTTGTTTTCTGGATTTTGTGAAACCAAAAACAACAGAAAATAGGCAACTGGCACTATGGCATCTTGTCAATAGGTTAGTTCCCGAAAATGTATAAAAATGCCTCAAAATGTATACAAAACATAAGATAGCTAAAATGGATCGTATGGGCACCTAGAGGGGGGGGGGTGAATAGGTGCTACTTCAAATTTTAATGCTTTTTCAATTTTAGGCTTAACACAAAAGGTAAATTCTCTAGATAACTATTTAGAAGAATTTCCCTATATGCAAACCTATCTACTAGCGAGTAAGAGGCGAGTGGAAAGAGGAACGAGTGAACCGTAGTGAAGCACGCGGAGACACAGGATTTGTTTTACCGCAGTTCCTTCCTTGTTAAGGGAAGTACATCTGTGTTGGAGGTGTGGGCGGTACTAAGACCACCACACCACAATAGGCCTCACCCTGTTCTCCAATGGATCCCGCCACCAAAGGCCTGATCCACCTTTCCACTATAGGAACCCTTTGAGGCAGGTACCGGCGCCTTTACACAACTAGCGGGGCACAACTCCACAACCAAATTGGAGGCTCCCGTAATAACAACAAGCTGCCACAAGAACAAGTTATCAATAACAAAATACAAGATCTAGATATTAGCAAGAATACTAGATCGGGGATTTCTCCAAATGAATGGAGAGGAGTTGATGCGCTTGATTCGTGATGGCGATGAAGATTGTCTCCTCCTTCAATTCCCCCAAAGATCGAAGCCTTCGGGTGGTTGAAGTGGGAGATCTAGAGAGAGAGAGCTCTTGCAATGTATCTGGCACTTTTCGAATGAATCAAGTAGACTGCTCGGTGGGGAAGAAGGGGCTTTTATACCCCCTTTCCAAACCAAGCCGTTGGAGCCTTTGGGGGCCGGATTATCCGGCCCAAGTGAGGGCCGGATTATCCGGCCTGGGGAAAACTCCACCCTAGACTCGGATTATCCGGCAGAAAAACCGCCTTCGGACAGAAGCTCGCGCAGGCTGGCTCTTGACACCTTCTCCTGGGGACCGGATTATCTGGCCCTAGGGGAGGGCCGGATTATCCAGCTAGGGGAAAATCCACCCCAGCCATGGAATGTCTGGGGGAAATTCCGCCCCTAGACAGAAGCTCGCGCAAACACTCTCTTGGGCGATTCCTGTGGGGCCGGATTATCTGCCCCAACATGAGGGCCGGATTATCTGGCCCAGGGAGAAAATCCGTCCTAGGGCCAGATTGTCCGGGGGAAATTCCGCCCCTAGACAGAAGCTCACGCAGAGCCAGTCCTGGCCAAAATGGTCTAGCCGGATTATCCGGCCCATGATGGCCCATGATGGGGGCGGATAATCCGGTCCCCCAAAAGCACAAAACTTTCCTGCAACACTTAGTACACATTAGAACTTCCGTGGTATTGTTATCTAACACACAAAACACAGGAAATCATGAAATGTTCTTTCGATCTCCCCCTTTTTGGTGTTAGATGACAATACTAGGATTTGCAAGAAAGTTCACAGGACCACCAACAATAAATACATGAAAGAGACTCCCCCCTCAATGTGTGCATACTAGAAATTTGTATTTGAATACAAATGCACACACATAGGTGCGAGTCTATTCCATTGCAATATAAACAACATAATCATACCACCGAGATAGGGAGAGGCGTCCTTGATATATCCACAATCATCAATGTGATAACCAATATAATCCTCGAGATAGATGCCCAACATAATAGGATATGATAGATGAATCCATAGGTAAAATCCATAGACACAAAGTCTCAAACACACCACAAACCACAAATTAAAGTTCAACGCTAAATGGGCACAAGCAATAAAACGACGAATGAAAAAGTGCAAATGCTTGTGCCTGACCCATGCAAATCCTCTCGGAGACCTAATAGAACTACTTCTCCCTCTTTGGCATCGAGACACCAAAAAGGGAGAGGCGTCCCCAAACAACACCCCGACAAGATGTACAAGGTACTTGTGTGCAAGAATAGATGGCTTAGGGGTAGGGAAAGGCTTAGGATTAAGAGAGCCAAACTGTGATGGTACTACACACCCAAATTTGCAAGAATCAAAGCAACTAAAAGCCAAAAGTGAGTGTGCTTCCCATAAAAACATGAGAGGAGCTAAAAATGATCAAGGAAGATCCAAATAAATCCAACTCTTCTCAAGGAAGAGGGCGGTGGACGAAGCCACCTTGTTGGAGTGTATGGTATGACACCGCGAAGATATATCTTGGGTTCATAACCAATACTCATCAATAAGCTCACATATCATAAAATGATATTAAGAGAAATGATTTGACTTGCTTTCAGCATTATGGGGGGAGGGTTAGCCCAATCAATTAGGACCACACTCCCCCTATATCCATGACCACATCTAGACCAAATAAGATTGAGATGTACGAGTGAGTGCATGGGTAATCAAGACAAGCTCCTTGAATCAACGATATTTAGCTCATTCCTCAAGTAGCAAAACCTTGCTTCATCAAGTGGCTTCGTGAAAATATCAGCAAGTTGGTTCTTCGTGCTCACAAAAGATAGATCAATATCGCCTTGAGCAACATGGTCCCGAATAAAATGATTCCGAATCTCAATATGCTTTGTCCTTGTGTGCTGTACTGGATTGTACGCAATTTTGATTGCACTTTCATTATCGCATAAAAGAGGCACTTTGTCACAATTGACACCGTATTCCTTTAAAGTTTGCCTCATCCATAATAACTGAGTGCTGGCACTAGCAGCAACAACATATTCAGCTTCGGCAGTGGAGAGAGAAATACAATTCTGCTTTTTAGATGACCAACAAACTAGAGATCTTCCCAAAATTGACAAGCAACATAAGTTGATTTCTGATCATCCTTATCACCGGACCAATCTGAATTAGTATAACCACATAGAGAGAAATTGGAGCCCTTGGGATACCATAGACCAAAGTTAGGGGAATGAACAAAATATCGGAAGATCCTCTTGACCGCCACTAAGGGGCTTTCTTTAGGAGCTGCTTGATACCTTGCACACACCCCCACACTCAACACAATATCGGGTCTAGATGCGCAGAGGTAAATAAGAGAGCCGATCATGGACCGGTATACCTTTTGGTCCACATCTTTACCGTGGGGGTTAAGTTCAAGGTGACATTTTGTTTGCATCGGAGTGGTGACGCCATTAAGATCCGTCATCTTGAATCTCTTGAGCATGTCTTGGATGTATTTAGCTTGATTGATGAAGGTTCCTTCTCTAAGTTGCTTGATCTCGAATCCAAGAAAGAACCATAACTCCCCCATCATAGACATCTCAAACCTGTCAGTCATAAGCTTTGAAAATTCATCATTAAAATCTTTATTAGTAGAACCAAAGATGACGTCATCTACATATAGTTGGCATACAAAGAGCTCCCCCTTAACCTTCTTAGTAAAAAGAGTGGGATCGATTTGCCCAACTTCAAAGCCACGGTCTAGCAAAAGCTCTTTAAGGTGCTCATACCACGCACGTGGGGGCTTGTTTAAGGCCATAGAGTGCCTTATCGAGTTTGTAGACATGGTTCGGGAAGTTAGGATCCTCAAATCCCAGGGGTTGCTTTACATATACCAGCTCATGTAGAGGACCATTAAGAAAAGCACTCTTAACATCCATTTGCTGCGATTTAAAATTATTATGGGCAACATAAGCAAGAAGGATACAGATGGACTCAAGACGAGCCACGGGAGCATAGGTCTCGCCGAAGTCAATGCCCTCAACTTGGGAATAGCCTTGTGCCACTAGTCTCGCCTTGTTCCTTACAACAATGCCATTATCATCTTGCTTGTTTTTAAATATCCATTTAGTGCCGATAACATTGCGGCAATCCTTGGGCTTCTCCACTAGTTTTCAGACCTTGTTGCGCTCAAAGTTATTCAACTCTTCATTAATAGGCACAACGCAGTCCGAATCTTCAAGAGCTTCAAACACCTTCTTAGGTTCCACCATAGAGATGTGAGCTTGATGCTCACCAAAACTTGCCAATTCCCTTCTAGTGGAAACCCTTCGTCGAAGATCACCTACAACTTTGTCAAGAGTATGACCCCTTAACTCAAGGTTCCGATCAGCACGAGCCTTGCGACGAAGTTCAATAAGCTTGTTGTCTCTTGATGGAATAGTTTCATCACTTGAGTCTTTGTTGGAATCATTTGCTTGACCTTGATTAGAAGTCTGATTATCAGTAGTAGGAGATGATGAAGCATGCCCTTGAGGTGGGTCAGCAGCCGTAACAGGAGGCTGCTGATCATCAGGAGTTTCAAGGCCGGATAATCTGGCCGAGGGTGAGGCCGAATAATCCGGCCTGGGAGAATTTGATGCAATTTCATCAGGTTGCCTGGAACTTGCTTGAATTGATGAGGGGCCGGATAATCCAGGGTCAGCCGGAAAATCCGGCCTAGAGCTTGCAGTAGTTTCTTCAATAGGATGCACAGTTTGGTCGTCAGGGGAGTGGTGGCCGGATAATCCAGTGTCGACCGGATAATCCGGCCTGGAGCATCCAGGAGCATGTTGACCTTCAACAATTGGTGGAGTTGGTGTAGAAGTTACTCCCGTGGTTGGAGCATGTTGAGTATGTGTAGATGAGGGCTCTTCATGAGTAGAGCATTGTCCTTCCCGATCCGCCACAAGGGGTTCCTCAATGGGACGGAAAAATCCCACGCCCATTCTTCTTATGGCATCTTGGGGTATTTCAACATCTGCATCACAAACATCAACTTGCCCCGCACGGGAGCCGTCATTTTCCTCGAACACCACACTACAAGATTCTACAATAGTTCCGGAGAGCTTATTGTAGACTCTATAAGTGTGGGATTCGGCACCATAACCAACAAAAATACCTTCTAAAGCCTTGGACTCAAATTTACATAAACGAACTCCCTTGATTACTGAATGATGCACTAGCATCTTTATTCTTCTGCAATTTTCTGCATGATGCATATGCACCACATTTAGAATCAGTACCCAATGCACGCACCAATGTATACTTGTGTTTGTAGCACTAAAAAAGATGAGATATTATTCAGTATTGTAAATTAACCGCAACAGAACTCCACAAGTAGAAGGTACTTGGTATTTTTTGAACTACATCATTCAAAAATTTAGATATGTACATGTATCCGTACCTGGGTGCTCTCTTCTGTTTCTACGAAACACGGATATTCATCTTGATGTACTCACTTTCTACCGAACCACCTGAAGACCTATGCTAACCTGAAGACCATGATTTCCTGCCAAAGCTACAATACGTTTAGAAGTTCCCAGCGCATTAGTAAGTCTCAAAGGCGAGAATCGAACAGGGCTATAGGCTCCAGGATAATTAGAGTTTCCATGTGGCATGAATTATTATGTATATATTGTGTGGTAGACATCTCATCCTAGCTTTCAAATTAGTCCTAACAAATACAAAGTTCAGTTCTTTCCTTCTTGGACGAGCTTTGGAAATTTGTAGGAGTAGCTAATTAATACATGAAGAATGTAACAAATGCCAATTCACAGAAAGTGTCATATATAATGCAACAAAAAAAAGGTTTGTCTTAATAAATGATACGAGTTAATGTTTTTTCCTTCATAGTATAATCACATCAATAGTACTGTAGTTCACTGTAATTATTTTTCAGTGGAATCCACCATATTGTTAATCTCCTTTTTACCTAATCTATTAAGTTCATCACCATTTTTTTACTGCTGAGTTGTGATGTGCCCAGTTTTAATTTATATTTTACAGGATTTGCATTCCTGATTTCATGTAATACATATTTCATTAAACAGGCAATATGAAGAAGCTCTTGTTATTTCATCTTCCACTTCCAATGGGGCACAAACTCCATTTGCAAGATATAAGAAAATGATATTTCTGGAGAAGAAAATGAAGGATGGCCCGCAGTTCACATATGACGAGATTGCCCAGGTAAATTTTCTATGAGGCAAACAACAGGCTAACTTGGATGTACTTATGTTACTGAAGCTGATCATTCATAGCTCGAAAACACATTTGTATTTTATTCATAGTCATGTAGAATTTGAGTCTATAACTATGCATTAACTGTGTATCCATTTCCCCAGATAGCGATTTCTGCTTTGCACGAAGATTTCAAGACCACCCAGAAATATTGTGGTATTACTGTTGTTTCTAGATAAATATATAAGTCCTCTATTCTAAAGTTTGCTTTAACATGTCAGTATGGCTGTAGTAGAATTTATGTAACTACCTGGTGTCTTGGTGTGACCTCGAGCACGCAGCAGGTGTTTATGTATATGTCTGGTGTTTTGTGCAGTCTGTAGTTTGCTCCTTGCACGTCTCGAAATCCCTAGATTATAGAAAGTATTGCCAGGAAACCTTGTGTGTGCAGCTCGTATAGCTACTCTGGTGTTTCAGAGTAGCACTCTGTATAATTTTGCACATGGCATCATGATTTACCATAGGTGCTTCACAAGGTGCATGCCTACGGATGTATATGTATGTACGTACATGCATACTGGCCATAGGCCCGAAATGAAACTAATTAATACCATGGGCAGGTTGGTACGGTGAGAAAAGAACATCGTGTTTTCGGAGCACTCACGACAATGGAGATTGGCCCGGACCTAGCAGCCATAAGTGAGTGCAATTGGGTGGCCCTGAAATTCACTAAGCAGTAGTGCTTTGGCACTCATTGTTATTTTGTTCCGGTATTGGTGAAGAGACAAACGATTAATCATTTCAAGTATTCATGTATTAGTTGGATCGGTCTTCTTGTGTGGTTTAATTTACTACAATTTAATTTGATGTTGCTGGTTGTTGCATGATTGAGCCATTTGCATCTGTACAACTGTTTCCTGGATAATTAGAAGGATCACCTATGTCAATTTTCATGTTGGTTGCCCTCCTTTATGTTACCTCCTAATTACTACAGAGATACATGGTATTCTTCGAGTTCTTTTGATCTCTGCCATTGGTTGCGCTACCCTACGGTAGCTCATAATTTGATGACATCCTTTCCATTGCCAAAGTAGAACATTATATATTAGTTTTCATGATGCTGAAATTTGATGACATCTTTCCGGATGCCAAAGTAGAACATGCTTTTTTTGCATTTTGATTTCATTTTTTTTCTCAACACAGATCAAAACACATGTAATTTTGTAAGAGAGAAAATGTCAAGATGACTTGAAATACAAGCATGGCCAAGATGCAAGAAAAGTTAACCTTTCAACAAAATGTAAACTGACCACAAACATCACTAAGATTGAAATTTTAATATTGTGCTACTAAATAATAGGTGTCGTGCGTTTGCACGTGCAGGCTTACTAGTTTAGATAAACGAACTCCCTTGATGAGAAAGAAACACTTACACCTAAATACCCGAAAGTATGAGATGTTTGGCTTGTTGCCGGTAAGTATTTCATACGGAGTCTTGTCCAAGATTTTACGGAGGTATAACCGGTTGGATGAATGACAAGCGGTAGAGATTGCTTCAGCCCAGAAGTTATATAGAGACTTGAATTCGGCTAGCATAGACCTTGCCATATCCATTAGAGTCATGTTCTTCCTCTCGGCAACACCATTTTGTTGAGGGGTGTACGCAGTGGAATATTGATGTCTTATCCCCTCTTCACTTAGGAACTCATTTAAGGTGTAGTTCTTGAACTCAGAGCCGTTATCACTTCTTATTGCCAGAATAGGGATGTTATGTTGACGTTGAACCTCGTTGGCGAAGTCGATGACCGTTTGTTGAGTCTCGCTCTTCAACTTGAAGAAATAGACCCAAGTGTATCTTGAGTAATCATCAACGATCACAAGGCAGTACTTCTTCCCACCGAGGCTTGCATGAGATGGTGGTCCAAAGAGGTCCACATGAAGGAGCTCTAAGATCCTTTTTGACAAAATAATTGTCTTCCTTCGATGAGGAGAGTCACGCATTTTCCCTTCAACACAAGCCCTACAAACACGATGTTTAGCAAAGGAGACATTTTCTTTTAGTCCAAGGATGTGGCCACCCTTGTGGAGACTTTGCAAAGTTCTCATATTGACGTGGGCTAGTCGGCGATGCCATAACCAACCCGCGTTAGCCTTTTCGAAAAGACACATCGGGCCTGTAGTGATTTTCCTCGAAAAGTCCACCGCGTACAGGTCATTTTCGACATATCCCACGAAAGCGACTTTTAGAGACTTGCTCCACAAGAGTACCACCAAATCAGCATCAATAAAAACTGCAAAGCCCATCTTACCAAGGGTGCGGACTGAAAGTAAATTGTAACCAAGGGTTTCAACAAGCATGACGTCCACAAGAGAGATATCGTGAGCCACCACAACTTTGCCAAGACCCAATACCTCAGATTTAGACTTGTCACCATAGGAGACGGTTATATGATCATGATTTGGCCGCATCTCCATGATGATCTCCTTGCTTCCGATCATGTGACTCATGCATCCGCTATCGAGTACCCATTTAGACCCACCGGAAGCATAGCCCTGCAAGAAAGTTACTTCTTGGTTTTAGGTCCCCATTTTTTAATGGGTCCTCTCATGTTAGTGACAAGGGTCTTTGGGACCCAAATAGACCAAGGAATGTAACAATCATAAGGACCTACATAACTAGCATAAACATCACCATAATGATCGCAATATAACTCAAAGTTAGGATTGTTATCCCCTACAAAACCATCATAATTAGACTTATCATTGGTGGTGGTGCTAGTCTTTGGTTGAGTAGTCTTGCTCTTCTTCTTCTTGTTGTTCTTCTTGTTCTTTGTCTTGGGAATATAACCAAGACCCTCTTTTCCAATGTTTGTTCTTTGCTTGCTAAGTATCTCATCTAGAACTTCTTTACCTTTGTGTTGAGATCCTTTTGCGAGTTCTTCTTTGTCATAAGATGATGTGGAGGTGTTTGGCACATCATACTTCCTCAATTGATTTTGGAGCTGGTCATGAGACTCATTTAGAGTAGAGTGTTCACTCTCCAATGCCTTGTGAGCAATGTCAAGTTTCTCAAACTTCTCCGAGAGTCTGGCATGAGCAGCCCCAAATTCAATCTTTTCCTTCTTTAGTTTCTTTACCTTGGCAAGAGCATTGTCACGTTCTTTGATGAGCTGAGCCACAACTTCTTCATGTGACTCCTCAATGGATTCGAGTCTCTCTTCCAGAGATACTTGAGCTGACTCTTCTTCTTCCAAGGCATTCTTCAAAGAAGCTATCTCCAAGGCATCTTCTCTTTCAATTCTGCCCTTTTCTTCAAGGAGATCTTCGGCTTGGGCAAGTTGACTCATAAGAGCATCAAAATGAAGTTTGTGCTCACCTGGCAAGTTAGTGAAAAAGTTGTCCAAATCAATAACTTCTTCCTTCATTTTAAGACTAGTATGATCATCCATATCCATATTTATGTTAATCTTAGGAAATGAAGAACTAGAAGTTGATACCTCGGACCCTCTTGCCATAAGACAAGTGACGTTGTTGTTGATGACGTTTTTGTTTGGTGAGTCAAAGAGAGATGATGGAGTCGATGTAGTAGCTATAGCAGCCACCTCGCGAGAACTATCTTCATCCTCTTCATCTTCACTTGTAGAGGAGTATTCTTCTTGTGCCACCAAGACAATCTTGGGTTGCTTCTTGTAAGGGCCATTCTTTTTGATAAATGGCTTCTTCTTAGGTGCCTTGGATTTTTCTTTAAGGATGAGCCTGCCACCATTGTCTTCTCTATTTTGATATGGACACTCAGCCACAAAGTGCAGCCTATCTCCACAATTGTAGCATGTTCTCAGTTTTGGGCCACTTTCTCTTCTTCCACTTGACCCATTCTTGCGCTCGAGTTCCGACTTGGCCTTGGCAGGATCCTTCCAAAAGTTCCTTGCGTAAAACGCCATGTACTCACCATGAGCATGTTTGACTTCATCAGGGAAGTCCATGGAGGCACTCTCGAAAGCTCTTTCATCCTCATCTTGCTCAACAACATTAGCCTTTAGAGCAACATTGGCCCCTTTTTGCATTCCAATGGCACGGGCATGGGAATCTTCCGTGTTCTTTGCAGCAACTTTGAATGATGCCATTTCTTGCATGACTTCATTGGACATCATTTGATGGTAGTTGTGTCTACCTTGCAAGCTCTTCAAGTCCGTTGGCTCAAAAGGCATTAGAGCACTCACATATTTCCTTTTTATCCAAGCATCATCAATGTGAGTGGCTCCATGCTTTCTAAATGTTGTTGTGATGCCCTTGAGTCTTCTATACATGTCTTCATGGTTTTCACCATCCAACATGTAGAATCCTTCAGCTTCATTACTAAGGGCATCATACCTATTCCTTCTCATGCTTTCATTTCCAGTAAAGAGATCGGTGAGAGCATCCCAAGCTTCTTTAGCTGTGTTGAGATGTTCAATGTGGGGCATGTCCTTGGGACCCACTCCGAGTTGTATCATGTGGAGAGTCGTAGCATTCAATTGGCTATCCACAACTTCTATTCTTGTCAGGTTGGTATGATCTCCAATATGAAGACCCTCTTCGATAATCCTCCAAAGTTCAATAGAAGAGCTGCAGACATGAGACTTCATTAAGAATTGCCATTGATTAAATGAAGATGCCATAAGCTTGGGTGGATCACCCCTATTGTTTATATGAGGATGAGGGATAGGTGGGTCGGGGGAATATAAGTGATGGACCTCACTATATTCCTCCTTACCACTTCCCTTCTTGGAGGTGGAACCATTATGTTTTTCACCTACCACTTCATCTTCCTTGGATCCGGTGTTAGCCTTATCCTTGGATGAGGGAGTGGTGGCCTCAGAGGAGGATGGAGATGGGGCTACGGATGATGTGAGGCGAGCAATCATTTGATGCATCTCCTCCATCTTGGTCTCAAAGGATTTCAACAAGGTTGTTTCCAACGTCTTGAGGTCATCCATTGTGACCTTATCCACAACCTCATTCCCATTCTCCTTGGTACCCATACTTCTCTTAGGCGGTTAAGCCCGAATAAAGAGCCAGGGCTCTGATACCAATTGAAATGGATTGTATGGGCACCTAGAGGGGGGTGAATAGGTGCTACTTCAAATTTTAATGCTTTTTCAATATTAGGCTTAACACAAAAGGTAAATTCTCTAGATAACTATTTAGAAGAATTTCTCTATATGCAAACCTATCTACTAGCGAGTAAGAGGCGAGTGGAAAGAGGAACGAGTGAACCGTAGTGAAGCACGCGGAGACACAGGATTTGTTTTACCGCAGGTCTTTCCTTGTTAAGGGAAGTACATCTATGTTGGAGGGGTGGGTGGTACTAAGACCACCACGCCACAATAGGCCTCACCCTGTTCTCCGATGGATCCTGCCACCAAAGGCCTGATCCACCTTTCCACTATAGGAACCCTTCGAGGCGGGTACCAGCGCCTTTACACAACGAGCGGGGCACAACTCCACAACAAAACTAGAGGCTCCCGTAATGACAACAAGCTGCCACAAGAACAAGTTATCAATAACAAAATACAAGATCTAGATATTAGCAAGAATACTAGATCGGGGATTTCTCCAAATGAATGGAGAGGAGTTGATGCGCTTGATTCGTGATGGTGATGAAGATTGTCTCCTCCTTCAATTCCCCCAAAGATCGAAGCCTTCGGGTGGTTGAAGTGGGAGATCTAGAGAGAGAGCTCTTGCAGTGTATCTGGCACTTTTCGAATGAATCAAGTAGACTGCTCGGTGGGGAAGAAGGGGCTTTTATACCCCTTTCCAAACCAAGCCGTTGGAGCCTTTGGGGGCCGGATTATCCAGCCCAAGTGAGGGCCGGATTATCCGGCCTGGGGAAAACTCCGCCCCAGACTCGGATTATCCGACAGAAAAACCGCCTTCGGACAGAAGCTCGTGCAAGCTGGCTCTTGACACCTTCTCCTGGGGACTGGATTATCCGGCCCTAGGGAGGCGGATTATCGGTGGGGAAAAATCCGACCATGGAATATCCGGGGGAAATTCCGCCCCTAGACAGAAGCTCACGCAGACGCTCTCTTGGGCGATTCCCCTGGGGCCGGATTATCCGCCCCAACATGTGGGCCGGATTATACGGTCTAGGCAGAAAATCCGCCCCATGGCCGGACTATCTGGGGGAAATTCCGCCCCCAGACAGAAGCTCACGCAGAGCCAGTCCTGGCCAAAATGGTCTGGCCGGATTATCCGGCCCATGATGGGGGCGGATAATCCGGTCCCCCAAAAGCACAAAACTTTCCTGCAACACTTAGTACACATTAGAACTTCTGTGGTATTGTTATCTAACACACAAAACACAGGAAATCATGAAATGTTCTTTCAATAGCTGATACAAAACAAGCATGGAACATCAAAAATTATAGATACGTTTATGACGTATCAACATCCCCAAGCTTAACTCCTGATCATCCTCGAGTAGGTAAGTGATAAAAAGAATAATTTTTGAGGTGACATGCACTATCACAATAGTTATCAATGTATTTGTAAAACATTGATAGCTGGGATCATAGTACTTTAACATAGCATGAAAGATATAGTTCTAACAATAAGACATAGCAACTATGTTGTAACATGAAAAGGTACAAACAAAAGATTCATGAATAACAATGCTTTGAAATACGTTTGTTTGTTTCACATATAGAAAACATAATGAGAATGGTATTCAGCTTGTCCCTCATGGTATAGCAAAACATAAATGCATAGGACACCTTCAAAGTTCATAAGGGTGACTAGATACAAATAATTTAAGAACAAGCAATATCAAAGTTATGAATCAATCAACAAGTTTTGGGACAATGCACATTAAACTAAGAATGACCACAATGCTCTCTCAATAGGTGCATAAAGATAGAAGATGGAGACTCAACATAAAAGTAAAAGAAAGGCCCTTCATAGAAGAAAGCAGGGATTCAAGTCTCATAAAGAGCTTCCAAAAATTATGGTACTTATTAGCTTTTAGCTCTCATTGCCCCTATCATAAGCATATTTGGGTGATTAAGGTTAAAGTGAACAAATATGAGGATATGCCTGACAAGTTATAAGTTGAAAATCTCATGCCCCTTGCTTACGAGTACCGAACCTCATGCTACTCAACTTTAGTCACAAGTAAGTTCTTGTCATTGTAAGTACATGTGTATCATAGAGAACCGCCAACGGGGTACCCCTTGCCCCATGATACAGGAGCTTTCCCATATCAAAATGACAAGGCAACAGATAATGAGCATCTCAGCGATCTTTTTATTTCCTATTTGCATAGGTTTTTTTCTTTCTTTCTCTTTTTTTCTTTTCTTTTTTTATTGAGGATGCTTCACATATTGCTCACTATGGTTATGTGATAACCCACAAGTATAGGGGATCGTGTGTAGACTTTTCGATAAGTAAGAGTGTAAAACCCAACGAGGAGCTAAAGGTAGGATAATTATTCTCTCAAGTTCTATCAACCACTGATACAACTCTATGCACACTAAACGTTTGCATTATCTAGGAAATAAAACTAGAGCAACAATACGAGTAATATAGATAGCTTTGCATGATAATAAATAACAAGAAAGTAAAGCTAGTTGCTGCAGCAATAAAATACACTAAACTAACAGAACCATGAGTGTGGAATAGTGGTGGTAATTGTGCTGGCTTTGTCCAAGTTTAAATAGCGAATAGATCAGATTCATTGTCTTCGATGCAGTTTTCTATGTGCGAGAGGCTAAATATACATGCGCTTCACTACTTGGAATTACATGTACTATATGATTGGATTGTTAGCAAACATCCGTAAGTACTAATCAATGCATTAAGGTTTCCCCAACCATAGCCTTAAGTTTAATGGTCCTCTTACTCCCATACGTGCAACGTTCGGTTCGTCCTCGTGTTTACATCACTCCGGCAGAACTTCACTCTTCCTCTTACACATATTACAAACCCTATGATGTTTAATCCATGCGCGCACAAATATAATGGACACCAAAGGACTATACCATATCAACATACAACTCTAATGAACCAAAGATGTTCAACCATTTAATCTAAGAACAAAGAAACTATGCAAACATGACATAGATCATAGGATTATAACTTATAGCATCAAACACCATGTTTACATAGGACGGTACAGAGGTGTGTGGGAGGATGAATCACTGCATACTAGGAGGATTAGGTGATGGATATGGCGGTGAAGATGATTAAGAGGGCGGCGGCGGTACAGCGGAGACTCTTTCCCCGCCAGGTATCATGGGGAGGACCGCCCCTTTCTTCATGGCTTCTTGGGAGCCCTCCCCCATGGAGATGGGATCCATGGGTGAGGCAAAAACGTGGCTTTGGTGGCTGCAAATTCGTGGGTGGAGATGCCCTGGGCGAATTAGGTTTCCTCGCTTCTCGGATTCCTGTCACCCCATCTTGGGCTGCAGTAAATTGGGCCTAAAAGGCCTGTCCGAACTTCGAATAAGCGAAAATTTTATGTCCAGAATGTTTGTCGCAAAATTTCCAACAACTTTGTAGTTGAAGAGTTTTCCGTTTGACGCCTTCTTCGACCCGAAACGTGACCATCTTCAAAAGAGTTACGAGATGATTTGGAAAAATCCCAATTTGACTCCAACAAGGTTTCCACTTGTATTCTTGGTAATTCCTACACATCAAAGTATAAAACAAGAACATTGTGCACTTTTGCAACTATTAGTAGGTTAGTCCAAATAAATCATAAACTTTATACAAAAAGGAGTGTCAAAAGCATATTATTAGCATAAAACCGTAAAAAATTATAGATACGTTATGGACGTATCATTATGCTGCAAGTTTCCACCATGATTAGGCATGGCTTAGGCTAGCTACCCAGGCGTTTCTCTAACACATATATAAACTCCATGAGCTTACAAGCTCCCCTTTTATTTCATACTGCCGGGATCCATAAGCAAAAGAACATGATATCAACTAAATAAAGTGCAATGTTGAAAGCGTTCCCCGTGGTAACATGGTTCTGCTAATTGACAACTTACAAAGCGCAAGCATATACGCAATATAGATGTGCACAATGGTTCAAGTTTATTAAGTGCAAGAAAGTAAAGTGTGCCATCAAGTTTGTGAGAGCTTTAATCACTAATTTTCACATAACAAGTTTAATTCGGAAGGTAGATAAAAACATGAATATACTTGGAATAGCAATAATGCTAATAGGTAGGTATGGTGGACACTTTGGAATAACTTGGTTTTATTTGGAGTTGGATGCATGAGTAGAACTCATACTTGGTACATGTGGAGGCTAGCAAAAGACTAGGAGTGACCAACTAAGAGAGCAATAATGGCCATAATCATGCAAAGCGACAAAACATTATTAATTAAAGCATAAAGTGATATTACAAGTCGAAAACTAAATGATCATAGAGGCTATGGTGACTTGGTATAGTCTTAACATGGTGTGAGCATGCGCCAAGTCAACTCAAATAAAGCATCAAAGGAGAATACCACAATATTATGCTTTTATATGCTAAAACAACGCATGATTCTTTCAAGGCACATTAAGCAATCTCAATTGTTTCTAACAAGTCATGCTACAGCAATAATCACTAAGCATAAAGTCAAATCAATATCAAACATGACATGCTAAAGTATAGGCCACAATCAAAACAAGACTCCTTTTTTACCACTATAAGCATGAAACTTCCTACTCTTTTCCAACACCAATCGAAAACTAAAGCTAAACGCAATGCTAGCAAAGGAGAACACTCACAGAACAATAAGAGTGAAAACTAGAGTGTTCTAGGCAATGCATAACGGGGTGTGTCTCTCTCTAAAAGAAGTGTGTTGGGATCCAACCAACTTATTTAAGCAAACCAAACAAAAGAAAAATAAAAACAAAGACGCTCCAAGAATAACACATATTGCATAAGGTAATAAAAATAAAGTGTCTTGAAAGAAGACCTGAGATTATTGATGAAGAAGGGGATACCTTGGGCATCCCCAAGCTTTGACGCTTGTACTTCTTGAATATTTCTTGGAGTGACACAGGTGGCATCCCCAAGCTTGAGTTTTTGTTCATACTTCATCTCATCACATTATTCTTCCCTACACTTGAAAATTTCCTTCATACAAAACTTCACACAATCTTCATTAGCAACAATAGTGTATTCAAGATAATAAGTCTTTGGGTTTAGTTTCAACACAAGTAAAACTTCCATTAAAACACAAGCTACTATAGCAATTTCTTCTAAAATCTCAAGTGATCAAAGAGAACTCAAAGAGAAAGAGATTAAGAGGCAAATGCAAATAATGGCAGAAATCTGTCAAAACAGACCAGCAGGTAAAAACCGATTTTTTCGAAGACCTTCTGTTGCTCAAATCGAAAAGTGCTAAACTAACGAAAGTTAGATAAAAACCTCGGGCATAAGCACAAAAATTACAGCTCAATCCGACGTGCAGGGATTTTTCATGATTTTTTATAGTGAAGCACAAAAATCTGTTTCGGGACAACAACTTTCCCAAGTCTTATTCTCTCTCATTAGAGGTTATTCTGGGCACAAAAACCACACAAAAAGGATAAGGAGAGGTTATTACTGAGGCAATAACTTCCAAGACTCAATAAAACAAAAATAAACTGAAAGTAAAAAATATAATGGGTTGTCTCCCAAAAGCTCTTTCTTTATAGCCATTAAGATAGGCATGATAATTTTGATGATGCTCACATAAGAAATATGAATTGAAGTAAAAGAGAGCATCAAGAAGAAAATATGGAACAAATTTAAGTCTAACCCACTTCCTCTGAAAAATAATCTTGTAAAGAAACAAGTCATGAAAGCATAAAGCAACAAGCATAGGAAAGCAAAACAAGTGCAACTTCAAAAAAATTAACATAAAGAGGGAAAACTTAATATTGTTGAGATACATAAAACCATGTTTCCCTCTCTCATAATAACTTTCAGTAGCATCATGAATAAAATTAACAATATAACTATCACATAAAACATTCTTATCATGAGCCACATGCATAAAAGAATTAATACTCTCCACATAAACATAGTCATTCTTATTAATCATAGTGGGAGAAAATTCAACAAAATAGCTATCATTATTATTCTCATCACCATAATCATCAAATATAGGAGGCATATTGCAATCATAATTAATTTTCTCCTCAATAGTAGGTGGACTGAAAATATCATATTCATCATTGTGATCATCATATATTGGAGGTATAGTATCATCAAAGTAAATTTTCTCCTCTGTGCTTGGGGGACTAAAAATATCATGCTCATCAAAACCAACTTCCCCAAGCTTAGATTTTTCCATAGTATTAGCAATAATGGTGTTCAAAGAATTCATACTAATAAAATTGCTATTTGCATGCAAATAAAGTTCCATATGTTTTTTAATTTTCTCTTCAAACACTTCATGTCCTAACTCAAGATAAATACTATAAAGCTCCCTATTGTTTGTTGTTATTTTCCATTAAGCTTAACTAGTGAAAAACTGAAAATAAAAACAAGAAACAAAAAGATATAATTGCAGAATCTAAAGGAAATAACTTCGAGCACTCACACACCAGCAACGATACTAGAAGATAGTTTAGTAGCTAGAAGATGTGAGTACTTTTTACCTTACCTCCCCGACAAAAGACATAATGATCTGGTAAAACAGAACATGGACATGACGTTTCCCATAAGCATGCATGATCTATAAACGCATATGGCATATGGTTTATATGAGTAAAATGCGAGCTAGTTTATTTGTACTCTAGTGCAAGTGGGAGACTGAAGGAGATATGCCCTAGAGGCAAATAATAAATAGGTTTTTATTGTCATATCTAAATTAGTTTATAATAGTTTCATATTGTGCTAGAACTGTGCCAAGTAGAAACATTGGTACATGTGTGGTATGAAACAACCAAGTCCCTAGTAGCCTCTATTCATACTAGCTCATTGGTCACGAAGATGATTTGGGTTTCAAGATCATGGGCATTTATGCCGACTGACAACGGGATCATATCATTGGAGAAAGATGTGATTGGACATTCCTCGAAGGATTGCAACACGATCAAGTCATATAGTTCATTGTTGCAACAACTATACCTAGACTCCTTCTCCTTAGACCGTGAGCTCATATTACTCATTGTTTCCCTAGGCTGCTTAGACTGCATCAACCGTCATCTGGTAATACGGTGGCCAGAAAGGTGTACGTTGGGTATTCCGAAGGAACAGTAGATGACATGTGACTGCAAGACCGGGATTTGTTCACCCACATGACGGGTAAAGATACATACGGCCGACTTGGTGAGATTACATCCATAAATGTTGCAACATGTGACTAGGTCACGGGGATGTAATATCACGGTAACAAGAAAAGAGAACTTGCTGTGAACAAGATTGAACAAGGTATGGGGTACCAATGATCGGATCTCGAACAAGTTGTATCGAGAAACAAAAGGAAGGGGATGCTACATTTAGACGGTTCAAACGACATTGTCATCAGGAATGCATAGGGGTCACATGGACATCCCTGGTCCCTCTTTTGATCATTGATACAGATCATGTCTAGAGCATTCTCGAGCCGTGAGAGGATATACTTAAGGGTATGATGAGAGCGATCATTCGTAAGACGGAATCATAGTAGAGAAAGAGAGAACGCCGGAATCGTTCCACGCAGAGATCCGAAGTTGTTCGGAGAAAGAATAAAGGAAAAGACCCGAAAAGTGTTTTCGGATAAATGGGAATTTAAATATATATTTATTATATATTAATTATGAATTTATATATTCTAAATAATATTTAAGTTAAGATTTATAAAGGCAACCTTTTTATTAGGCTAAATCCCTGAGGGAAAAGGCCTAGAATAAAACCGAGAAAAAAAAAAAAGAAAAAAAAAAGCCAAGTGGGCGGGATATAACCACGCAACTGCAGCAAATAGCTGGGCCGCGCACATGGATGGGCGGTGAATAAAAAGGCGCCAGACGGGCGGGCGGCAACTGAGACGACGGGCCGGGAGGCCGACCCACATGGGCGCGGGGAAACAGGTAGGCATGACGACCACTCCCACCTGGCCGCTCCTCATTGTCGCCCACCACCTTGGGCCGGGGGCAGAAGGCCACCCGGCTTTCGGTTGGCAGCTGCCACTGCATTGTCGAGCCGCGTGGTGGGCTCGCCGGCCCACCCGCCGGGTTGTGCTGATGTTGGCTCTATTGGTTGCTGTGGGCTGCTGTGCTGGGCCCCTGTGGCCCAGCCGGCTGGAGTGCCCCTTTTTCCTATTTTCTTTATCTATTTAGTCCCACATGGGGCACCTAAGAGGGAGGGTACACCTCCCTTAGCCTATATAAGGAGGTGCCCATGGGAGGACTAAAAACCAACAATTGGAGAAGTCCTTTGGTTGACTTTTTCCTTCTCTCTCTCTAGCCCTTGTGACCATGGCCCCAAGTTTGGGCTGTGCGATCAAGGCACACCTGCAGCACGTCATTGCGCTGCAGGGATTTCTAGCCGGATATCAACTTCCGCACTCCCGGCGGGATCGGGGAGTCGGAGGTCTCATCGTGCACCGGATGTGTACGAAGACACGAGGCGCAACACTTGGGGCACTTAAATGTCGTGAGTCGGAGTTGTTGCTCGATGAAGATCAAGAAGGAGAAAGGGTGACCTGCGAGGAGCTTCGCGACCTTGAGGTCGGCTACGAGTATGACTACATCAACCACGTTCCCCGCGGAACGTTAACCACGTACGGTCTACAAGGGTATGTATTCTATACGCATTGGCCATTACTGCATTACTACATAGATAGAGCATAGGCAAGTTTTGGGGTCACATCGTAGGAAATTTTTATTTTCCATACCGATCCCCTACAGTGGTATCAGAGTCGATCTATGCGTAGGAGTGATGTACGGCCAGTACGCACAAGTATTGTGTGGGCATTGATCCCTTAGTTGTTACCCTCTAACATGTACTTGTTTATATCGCGGTATTGTTTGATGAAGCGGCTCGGACCGACCTTACATGTATTCGTACGCGAGACTGGTTCCACGCTCAACATACGGCTTGTACCGTATAAGTGGCTAGCGGGTGTCTGTCTCTCATTCGATAGTTGATATAAGATTTACAACGGAGGGCCCCGAAAGGGGTGTAATAGAGACAACTCTTGGATCCATGTTGTGGTTGGAAAGTTCGTAGTTTAGAAATGGTTCTAGTACGAAAGCCCTAACAACCACGTAAAACTTGCAATAGATAAATTAGAGGCGTCTACCTTTATTTTGCAGGGGGCATGTGATTATGATATGGCATTGGTCGTTGCGAAGGTAAAGTAGTTTAATTTTCTGTTACTAAGTAGTATAGTAATAGTCATCGTTCCGATGGATGACTTGGTGGAGGCGTCGTGGACTTGGCGTCAAACCAAGGGCAAGATGGAGATCATGCCGGAGCGCTCGATGGAGATCAAGGCGCAAGAAATACCATATCATATCACATTATACATATGATGTTGATACCAGTTTTTACATCTTATTGTGTGCTAGTATTTAGATACTCAACGGTAGCAAATAAGATAATCCCTATTTAATTCCAATGTTCCGTGTTCCCCTTGTGTGTGCACCACCAAGAAAGTTCTTTGGTATGAGGCGATCCAGGGTTACAGGCATGGGTTTCAGACATATCTACGTTTGCATACAGTGGGTGTAAGCCATGTTGCACAGCGAATACACACAAGTTAGATTTTACGAGCCTAGCATGCCATAGAAGCGTGGCCTCGGAACACAAGAGATCAAAAGATCGAGCATGAGTCACATGGATGATGTGATTGGCATTGTTGAATGTCTACCTTTGATAATGCACTGATGGCTGTGTAACACGGGGGAGGTGCAGAGGATAGGGATCATGCGATCACTAAAATCGTCCAGGGAATGACAATTTTAGTGCATACCGTTTATAAATTGATCTCTTATTATAAACTTAGTCTAGATGTCTGTTTTCAAATATCTTAGTAGACCTTAGCCTATCCCATTGAGGTCCTTTGCGACCATGGGAATATATTGCTTAATTTGGAACTTAGCAAAAGGGTCCAACTTCATAGATTAATACCCACGCCTGAGAGATATCCTCGTAAAAGGTGATCTTCTCTTCTTGATACAATAACCATTAGGAGAAAATTCGATGACTCCAGAATGTTTGGAAAAACACTTAGCGATCTTGCATTAGAGTTGAGAACTCTTGGAAGGGCTTGATTGCAATTGGAGGTCATGGATGAAAAGGTATATGTAAGATATACAAATTATAAATATGGTTCTTGCAACACTCATTGCAGTTTGCAAAGTATTTGATACTTGTCCCGTTTTGTGAAAACAAGATGACCTGCTTGAGAATTGCTGGATTTGAGGCAACGTGACTTGATGACGGCAAACAAAACAGTTGATGGACGACATCACCTCTTCCCTCAAAGTTTATCATTTGGATTAGTGGACTTGAATATAATTTTGTAATCCTAGTTTGTGTGTCTTGCTTTTAGCGAGACGATTATTCATATGAACAAGTTACAAACCAGTTTGTACTATTCTTATGAATAATACCTTATGGTCACATTACAATTACAAATAAGTTATTCACATCACTATGTTAATGATAATAGTTTAAACATTTATAAAGGATTAGAATGCTAAAAGATATCCAAAGTTTAATAATGAAAAGACACTACAGTTTAAGTCATTTTGGTTATTGCATGTTCTTTATAAAAGATCGGGGTCCTAGATGCTTAATCTAGAGACTTTGCAAAACCATGCCTCTTGGGCAGAATGACTAAAACTCGGCATTCTGGTAAAACAGTGATATGCGAAGAAATGTTGAAACTTATGCATAATGATGTATCATATTTTCAACAAGTAGTGGAAATCATTTATTGTGGACTTAAGTGAATAAATGTATTTACTTAATGAAACATGAAGTTTGAAACGATTTGAATTGTTCAAATGAGTTCACAACAATAAGAGGATATTGAAATTAACAAGAATATGAAGTCTCTTTGATTTGATCGACGTGACTAAAGTATTCGAGTTAAGTTTAGCATAAAAGGAACTTGTGAAAGATGTTTCACAAATTATGATAATTGGACGAATTCAAACTATGTTGAAATGTCTAAACATCATAATCATTATGTATTAAATACATATGGTATAGTATTATCTCTTATCAGGGTTATAGTTGTCGTTTAGAGTTAGAGATCGAAATAAACAAACACTCATTTGAAATACAAAGGAACATCTAAAGATTCGTGGAAACAACACCATAAGTGTTATGGCACATTCGAGTTTCTGGAGATTTTGATAACTCGAAATCGTGGCGAATAAACAAGTCTTTGTAGAGCATTGTTAGGAAGCTATGAATGCATCATCCACAAGGGGCAAACCTGTTGTTGTCCTAAGTTGATGTGTCTTGATGAAGATACATGTGGAAGAAAGTAAAAGATCAAAACAAGGTATTTGACCTTGCCTCTGAATTGTTGAGTGGCGCGGCAGAATTTGTTTCGTGGAACCAAACTCTACAAATAGAGGAGAAACCAATGATAATGATCATAAAGTTTTAGGGAATTCTTTTGCTAAAGAAAGTAGGATTCAACTATATATTCTACAAGTTTGTGGAATTATATTATGGATTCACTTGTCATGTTTTGAACAAGACATACCTATGAAATACAAAGAAGCGTGATGGACCCAAGTACGAGAAATGAATGTTCATTGAAATCTTGTTAGTGGAATTCTCGATTTGATGGTGATCAAGGAATTTTGGAATCTCCAAGATTATCGAGAGGACCTAGATTTGAGTGGGAGCAAATCAACTTGGCTAATTCATAATATGTATCTGACATATTTTGAGTGGGAGCTAAGTGAAATCCCTGGATCAAAAATGAATGTCATATTTGAGTGGGAGCGTGAAATCATTCTGTGATATGTGGACGACATATGTGAATGATGTGATTGGTGTTAATAACGTTTAAAGTTAGATAAGGATGAAATTGAAGTTATTAAACAATAAGATCTATCGAGATAGATTGGTGAGTTTAATAAACACTGAATGTCAAATGCTTCCTGGACTTGATTATGAAAGATGTTCAGAATGTCCTAAGACAAGATTCTGAAGAAGCTCAGAATGTAACAAGTGAGAAAGTAGTTCTTACTATATGAAGCATTGAGTTAGTATTGAAACTATGGTTGAAAGAAAGAAAGAGATGTGTTGCATCTCCTATGCCTCAGTCATAGGTTCTTCCACATAACCATGTTATATACTCGACGTAATGTGACCCAAAGTTCTGGTTGATGGGACAAAGTCAACTATAAGAACATGTCCTTAAGTGATTCCTAAGTTTGTCATTGAACCAGAATTAAGTTTGTACATAAAAGGCAAGAAGCAATGTAAGTGGCATAGTTGCATTTCATGCACTAGGATCTACATAGATATATAAGTATAAAAGCTCCATCTGATGTGATGTATAATGTTGTGGCGGGGCTAGTTCGCTTTTAACGTAGAATGATGTGTCCCAAGGCCTAGTGCCCATGAGAAAGCCCTCGGGGTTGATCTAACGTCACTGTAAGCTCCTGGAATCCGACCTCGTTCTGTTGCCATGACTATAGTATATACACAAAGGATAGAAAAGTGTGTTTCGAAGTTTAGATGACAACGGTGAAAACGACCGTCATCATAAACACTAGAAACAAAGTCTCACTTTGTCGCCAAACAAATACTTCGACCCATTATATGATAATGGTGCGAATGTCAAAATTAGGAAGACATTAACGATTTGCAAAAGACATAATGATCTAGTAAAACAGAACATGGACATGACATTTCCCATAAGCATGCATGATCTGTAAACGCATATGGCATATGGTTTATATGAGTAAAATGCGAGCTAGTTTATTTGTACTCTAGTGCAAGTGGGAGACTGAAGGAGATATGCCCTAGAGGCAAATAATAAATAGGTTTTTATTGTCATATCTCAATTAGTTTATAATAGTTTCATATTGTGCTAGAACTGTGCCAAGTAGAAACATTGGTACAAGTGTGGTATGAAACAACCAAGTCCCTAGTAGCCTCTATTCATACTAGCTCGTTGGTCACGAAGATGATCTGGGTTTCAAGATCATGGGCATTTATGCCGACTAACAACAAGATCATATCATTGGAGAATGATGTGATTGGACATTCCTCGAAGGGTTGCAACACGATCAAGTCATATAGTTCATTGTTGCAACAGCTATACCTAGACTCCTTCTCCTTAGACCGTGAGCTCATATTACTCATTGTTTCCCTAGGCTGCTTAGACTGCATCAACCGTCATCTGGTAATATGGTGGCCATAAAGGTGTACGCTGGGTATTCTGAAGGAACGGTAGATGACATGTGAATGCAAGACCGGGATTTGTTCACCCACATGACGGGTAAAGATACATATGGCCGGCTTGGTGAGATTACATCCATAAATGTTGCAACATGTGACTAGGTCACGGGGATGTAATATCACGATAAGAAGAAAACAGAATTTGCTGTGAACGAGATTGAACAAGGTATGGGATACTAATAATCGGATCTCAGACAAGTTGTATCGAGAAACAAAAGTAAGAGGATGCTACATTTAGACGGTTCAAACGACATTGTCATCAGGAATGCATATGGGTCACATGGACATCCCTGGTCCCTCTTTTGATCATTGATACAGATCATGTCTAGAGCATTCCCGAGCCGTGAGAGGATACACTTAAGGGTATGATGAGAGCGATCATTCGTAAGACGGAATCATAGTAGAGAAAGAGAGAAAGCCGGAATCGTTCCGCGGAGAGATCCGAAGTTCTTCGGAGAAAGAATAAAGGAAAAGACCCGAAAAGTGTTTTCGAATAAATGGGAATTTAAATATATATTTATTATATGTTAATTATGAATTGATACTAAATAATATTTAAGTTAAGATTTATAAAGGCAACCTTTTTATTAGGCCAAATCCCTGAGGGAAAAGGCCTAGAATAAAAGCTGCAGAAAAATAAAAGGGAAAAAGAAAACAGTTAGCCCAAGTGGGCGGCGGATAATAGCCGCCGCACTGGGCGGCAAATAGCTGGGCCGCGCACATGGATGGGCGGTGAATAAAGGGTGCCGCACGGGGGCGGTCAGCAGCCAGACGGCCGCCGGGCCGACCGGCTCGACACCGACCCACATGGGCCTGGGAGCCAGCCGCCAGCAGTTGTGCACCGCCGCCCACCCGCCTCCTCCTGTCAGCCCACTCCACCTTGGGCCGTCGGGAAAAAGGTCCACCCGGGCTTCTCGGTTGGCCGCCATGCCGTTAAGGGGTGTGGTGGCTCGCCGACCCACCCGCACGGTCAGTCTTTGCTGGCTCTATTGGTCATTGTCTTGTCTTTGGCCCCTGTGGCCTAGCCGACTGGAGTGCCCCTTTTTCCTCTTCTCTATCTATTTAGTCCCACATGGGGCACCTAAGAGGGAGGGTACACCTCCCTTAGCCTATATAAGGAGGTGCCCATGGGAGGACTAAAAACCAACAATTGGAGAAGTCCTTTGGTTGACTTTCTCCTTCTCTCTCTCTCTAGCCCTTGTGACCATGGCCCCAAGTTTGGGCTGTGCGATCAAGGCACACTGCGACCGCATTCTGCAGGATTCCTAGCCGGATATCAACTTCCGCACTCCCGGCGGGATCAGGGAGCTGGAGGTCTCATCGTGCACTGGATGTGTACGAAGACACGAGGCGCAACACTTGGGGCGCTTAAATGTCGTGAGCCGGAGTTGTTGCTCGATGAAGATCAAGAAGGAGAAAGGGGTGACCTGCGAGGAGCTTCGCGACCTTGAGGTCGGCTACGAGTACGACTATATCAACCACGTTCCCGGTGAAACGTTAACCGCGTACGGTCTACAAGGGTATGTATTCTATACATATTGGTCGTTACTGCATTACTACATAGATAGATCCTAGGCAAGTTTTGGGGTTACATCATAGGAAATTTTTGTTTTCCACACCGATCCCCAACACACACAACCTAGTGGCGCGACCAGGGGGACCTGCGCCACCCTATGGTGTGGCCGGCCCCTGGCCCTCCTCCGTCTCTGCTTTGGACTCCGTCTCGTGTTGGGAAAAATAGGAACTTCGTCTTTTGTTTCATCCAATTCCGAGTATATTTCTTTTCTAGATTTTCTGAAACCAAAAACAGCAGAAAACAGGCAACTGGCACTGTGGCATCTTGTCAATAGGTTAGTTCCAAAAAGTGTATAAAAATGCCTCAAAATGTAGACAAAACATAAGATAGCTGATACAAAACAAGCATGGAACATCAAAAATTATAGATACGTTTATGACGTATCAGTTCTCTGGATCTTTTGTAAAGAGTCGAGTTGTAAACTATAGTCATGTCTTGGACTAGCTATGTTTCTATTGTACCACTCTGAGGGATGTAATACTAGTGGAACAGTGTTTCATTGGTGTTATGTCAAAGACTATAGTGTACTACATCATGTAGTGGTATTTTGGGTCACCGCAGCTGGTATCAGAGCATCAAATGCTTTGACCTTAGGATTAAAACCCTTTTAGAAGATCTATAGGTTGGATAGTGACTATAGGACCCATCTTATCTAAACCAAGACTTGTGATGGGTATCCACTTGAGGATAATCTTGTCACACTTAAGTTGAATGCTTTAGTCACCTTTCTTAGGAGTACTTCTCAGGGTAGTACCATTTCTAAGAAGGTATAACACCATTAAAATGTCTTAAGGGAGTTAAAACATCAAAGTAGATTATGATTAAATTCATAATATCCTATGGAGTAGTATTAATGGTGTAGTTTATGCATAGAATCCATATAAGGTAGTAGAACCTTATCATTAGTTGATAACACTATACCACATAATGAAGATCAGTAGAACATGTATAGATACAATGGGAAGTAGATCACGTGGGAATCACTTGAGAATCTTCCATGATGGAGTGGAATTTTGTTAAGAATCCATAATAATAAGGTAATAAGAAGAGTCATCATGATAAGATTAGTTCTTAAATCATGAGGGATAGGTAAATCATAACAAGATCATGGCGATATTAGCTCCGAAACCATGATATAGGTATAGTTTGACAAGTACTTAGTAAGTAATCTTGAAATAAAGTAAGTAAAGAATAGTTTAGGACTATGATAGAAATCATAGGTGCAATAGAATTACGATAATCTTTGGTTTAAGGTACTAAATAGAAACTGATTATACGTTTGGAGAGATCATGTGAGGATAATTTACTATAGAATGGAAGGTTAGTGGTCATTAGTAGTCCCAAAAGGGAGGCAAGAAGTTAGTTAAACCCAATTTGAGACCACTTTGCTCAAAATTATACAATTGCAATTGACCAATTTGGGTAAATAGTGAGACAAAGAATAGTTTGATCCCTAAGTGCTAAGTATCACAGTGTAAACCTATACTACGCGGTGTCATATACTACATACTAAGCCCGAATTATAGAGATGTTTTACTCAACTACTATATTACGGGCTTAGAATAATGTGTGTTATATGTACCACATTTGGATTTCTTGGTTTCTATTGGATCTTCTTGATTAACTAGATCTATACATGAAGATTGACTTGGTGTGCAAATGCATATTGCATCATCAAGTTATTACTTGATGATATAGATCTAGATAGAGGTAAGGGAATTCGTGTAAGGGAGTGATGAGTTCCAAATGCCAAGGTGAAGACTGGCATGATGAAGGAAGAAAAATATATGGAATATCAACACTACTTTGAAGGATTAATCAACTCCAAGACATTATTAGTCGATAATAAGAAGAGATATTAGCACACAAAAGGTATGGAGCAACATGTCGTAAGGAACTTTCGTTCACTCAAAGTCGGTGATATTGCTAAGGAGTGGAGGAAGTAGTGATAACTAAATCATGGTAGTATCATGAAAGAATCCAAATATGATGTTGTTCCATGTTCACAGAATATAACCATCAAGTCTCAAAGGAATAAAATCTTCCATTCACTTATAACATCAATAAAACCCTACTATAATAAAGGTGGTACTACTTTGATCTACACTTTAATAAAGTATTATGAAGTTTTGCAGAGAATAGAATGTGGTGCCATCTCATATAAGTGCTCTACAATTCCAAATACTAATAAGATGCTTAACTCAAATAAAACAATGATTTCTTTAAGAATACGAAAAACCCTAGTAGTATCTACTTACAAGTTTAATTGCTTTCACTTAGTTAAATAAACTTTTCTTCAAAAGTTATTCTTTTAAGATACATTAAAAGTAATTCTTAAGCATTCTCAAAAAAGACTTTAATGGGTTAACAATCTCTAGATAAAAGGTCTTTGAATACCATTCCACACTTGAGTGCTTTATATTGTATGCTACTTATTATACTTGCATGTTGTTGCACACACTCTCACAAGCCTTAATAAGAAGCACAAGTGTGACATTGATCTAAAAGGACAAAACATTCTAAAGAAATCATCACAATCTCCCAAACCCTAGATCATAGACGATTATTTCGGGGATTCGAGTTTACAAAATTACTTATGCATAATGACATCTTGCTTCTTTAAACATCCTTACCGGACCAAAGATGCTTATTTCAAATATTGGATCTTATATCATCTCGAAGACCGTGATTATATAATCTTGTGATCACAAAGGAAAGTTCACACTTTCTCATGTCCTTTGATTATTTTCTATAAAGTATTTTCAAATTCAATGTTGTCATCACCTGCATTTCAAAAAGGTTAGAAAATGCTATTTTCATAATGATGATTATGGGTTATTTACCAAGTGGTAATAACCTACTATGGAAGTTCTGGTGGTAAAGGAACATATTATCTAAGACTTAAACCACCAATGTCGCCAGTGATTCTAGCGCCGTATAATACGCGTTAACCATGAGATCTGGAATGAGACGAAGAAGTCAGCTGGATCTTATTTATTTCGTATGTCAGCAAGACGACCTTAACGTGATGATGTGATTCCTTGTGTGGATCCAGCATATGGGTGGGCACCCTTAGGCCCCATGATTTTGGTGTCTAGATTATCTCTGAGCGACTGTCGGAGGTATAGTCGGACCTTTATGTAGCTTGCCAGGAGCACAACTGGCTCATAGAGTTTTCAGGGGCCTACCAAAGTTATAGCTTGTCCGAAAGGGGCTTAACAGAGGTATGGCTTGGCCTAGAGGATCGTGCGGGCATATGAGGTCGCAGAGAAGGGCAGTGATCGGCTTAGACCTTATACCGGGCCTCATACCAAGGAAGTATGAACGGGTTGGCTGCTCGTATGTGCAACATGGTTAAGGATCTCTTATGGGTAAAGTAATGCACCTCTGCAGAGTGTATAAAATTGTGACATGTTACTCCCTGTTCCGGAAAAGAGCTACGAACGTGGCAGGAAAGAAACTCCATGAAGTTCTGGTAAACCTGTGAAGGCTAACGAACATAGCTTTTCAGAATAAAAGCAATCTTTGAAGAAATGTTTACTAAAACCTGCATAGCCTATGACCTATGGTTTGTAGCTGTAGATAGTGCATCAAATACTTCTTTTTAGTGAACTTGCTGAGTACGCTCGTACTCAACCGTATCTTCTTAACCCTTGCTAGATTCGGAAGCCAATAAAGACGACGTCAACACCAACCTGTGCTCAAGAGATCGACATCGAAAGCTCAAGTTCTTCAATAAAGTCAATGAAGACAACATATATATCAACAGAAGTGAAGAGAAAGTTGTTGATTAGATAGGAGTATAATCTCTAGCCATAGAACCTACTTCTATAGAGCAATTCAATAGCAACATTTGCAAGCAAAATGGTCTAGATGCCAGTATATTAGAATGATAGTTATGAGTTGATATTTCTGGTTCTTTTTTGTAAGAAGTTTCTTTCTCTCTCTTTAACCTAGAGCGTTCTCTGGATCTTTTGTAAAGAGTCGAGTTGTAACCTATAGTCATGTCTTGGATCGGCTACGTTTCTGTTGTACCACTCTGAGGAATGTAATACTAGTGAAACAATGTTTCATTGGTGTTATGTCAACGACTATAGTGTACTACATCATGAAGTGATATGCTAGGTCACCGCAGAACACATGCAACAAGATCTGGTTGGTCTTGCGAGGTCTGGCCAGGCAACACTTTGTCAACTATCTCCTGCCAGTTCGGGTTGCAAGTCATTGTTAGGAAGATGTCAGGCTTGCCATAAGTTTGCACCAATGTCATGGCATCCATATGTCTCCGTTTCATGTCCCCGTAGCCCCCTTGGAACTTTCATGGGAGCACTGTCCTTGTGCCTACAGTGCTATCAACAATGCCTTTATATAGGTCAGCATGTATCTTTGGCTGGTGCTCTCTAATCCAATTTAACCTGCAGCCCTTGATACATTCGATCCGGATCTGGTGTAACGTCGTTAGTAGAAAGTTGTGCTTTCGGGTTCACATCTAGTGCTCTCTGTAGTTGATTTAATGGCTCGATTCATGTGCGTAGCTAGCCGCCTGAGTAGCCGAAAAATCACTTCAGAGCCTGAGTAGCCTGAGTAGCCATTTTTTGAATTTTTCAAAAATCATCAAATATTTAAAAAAAAAATACTAAACGTGTATCCACTAATACGAAATACATGTATGCAAAGTTTCAAAGAAAAATACAATGTATTTCAAGCGCAGCAAAAAAGGAAAATATGAAAAATTGGAATAACAGAGGACCCCATTTACAATTACACTGTTTATGTTTAGATCTAAAATTTTCTCCTTTTTACCGAGAAATACAAAATATTTTCACATGATTTTTCATATAGGCATATTATAAATGATTGCCTATGTCCCTATATTTTTTCAAAATTTTCAGAAACTTTAATTTTAGAATTTTTGAAAAAAGGCTCCAGGGAGCCCAGGCGCCATATGGACGCACTCCCTAAGTAGCCCACTATTTTGCAAACAAAGTATATGAGTTATATATCACAAAAATAGACAATTGAATTCACGTTCAATTTTTTAATAATTTTTTCGATATACTCCCTCTGTTTTAATAAATAAGGTGTTCTTGTTTTACGTGTTTTTTCTTTAATCAAGAATTACACTTATTATATTAAGATTATTGATACTCTCTCTATTCACTAATGTAAGATGTAAGATCTTCTAGCTCTTTCTTAAAAATGCATATATCTGAACATGTTTTATTGTTTAGTTTCATCTATTTTAGTCTGAATCCAGTCCATTTTAAAATATATGAAGGTCTTATATTTTTGAAAGGAGTATAGAATTATCATAATTAGAAAATGCTTTTCAATACGAATCTAACGATACCAATTATGTGCTACAATATAACGAAGGTATTGTTGCTCAATTTTTTGGGTTAACGTTTGTCTTGAAATGCATGTGCGTCTTATTCTTAGGAACTAAGATAGTATAATTTATAATTTATTGATTAAATTTATGATCATTTTTTTAAAACTATATAAGTTTTTGGGGGAACCGTTTTTATTAAACTTCAACAAGTATTGGAATACATAAGCCTATAGGCGGATCAATTAACCAAACTCGACGGCCCGAGCCATCGTTCACTGCACTTCTAGCTAGGGAATAGCTAGGGAATGTGCTTCCTTATTTGAAATCCATCGTTCGTGGTGGGAGATCACCTGTTCAAACTCACGTACCGATCCTTGATCTCCGAACAACATGAGCATAAGTTCCCATCATTCCCTCTTCAATGCTCTTGATCACCTGCTAAAAGTCGTTCGCGACACAGAGCTTTCGAGCATTGATATCGTATGCCAAGACAATGGCTTCACGGCATGCCATAGTTTCCAAGGTCGCCGGATCAGTTTTGCCTGGGAAAACCATAGATGATGCTCCCATGAATAACCCATTCTCTAATCGTGCTACAGCTGTGATTGTGCCACATCTCGTGTTTTTTCCGACGATGGCATCCACATTGATCTTCATAAACCCTGCTCACCTTGAGTGTGCGGCGGATGATCTCGGCTCGTGCTCCTCTCAGTGCTCTGGTTGAGATCGGCAATGAACCTCTCGACAAACAAGTGTGTCGATAGCGGGCTCAGATACCGCTGCTCTTGGATCGGCTTCCATCGTGCGTGCTAGATCACCCATAAAGTAACTAAAATCTTTATCCGATCATCGTGTCGCAACGTCTCAATCAGGTTTGCCAACTACTGTTGGGACTCCCTCTCCTCCGATGCTATCGGATGCTCAACATCTGCATTGACCAGCGCCCATACGCAACGCGACATGGTGCAGTCTAATAGAGCATGACGCCATGAATCCGCAGCTCCGCACAACTGACATCGATCATCCTCTGCCATTTTCCAACGGTGACGCACATCTTTCGTAGGCAACGATAATTTCGCCAAGCGCCAAAGAAACACCCGTACATTTGATGGTACCTGAATTTTTCAGAGGGCTCACCATTGTTTCTCGACTGTCTGTCCATTGGAGGCACCCGATCGGCTATCTAGCCAAGCCTCCCTCTTCTCCCTGGTCCATACAGGCATTCTGCATGGATGACATACAAGCATTCTGCATGTCTGTCCATTGGAGGCACCCGATCGGCTATCTAGCCAAGCCTCCCTCTTCTCCCTGGTCCATACAAGCATTCTGCATGGATGACCTAACCGAGAAAACTCTCTTGCGATCGTAATGTCATGTCCAAAAATCCATGTTCTGCCGGTGGCTGAGCGGGATCTGTAGAATGATATCAACATTCATGGGTAGAAAAAACTAACGTAGGCTTTCCTCATTCCACGAGACCGTGCTCGCGTTGACCGCAGCCCTTGCTGGTGGGGTCGTTCTCAAGGCATGCAATGAGTCTCAACATGGCATCCCTTGGCAACCATTTTTTTTTTTTGAGTATTCCCTTGGCAACCATTAATCATTGACCGGATCAGTGAGCTCACCTGTGGCAATCCTTCTAGGTAGTTCGGTTTCACGAGCCGGCCTAATGAACCGGTACGGATGGATTATGATTTTTCATTACTATTAATAACTGGCCCATGGCCGTAAAGCCCACCTTAAATTCCATGAGTACATCAGTCAGTCGTTTCAGAATTTCAAAGTCGCCATGTCTTCTCCGCCTCCTCTCGCCCTCTCGATCCTCCTCTCCCGCCTCCGTGCCTGTTGCTCCGCCTCCCACGCGCTCCAATGCCACGCCCTCCTCCTCACCTCCGGCCACCTTGCCGCCTCTCCGCTACGCCTCTCCAATCTTCTCCTCCTCGCTCTCGCCTCCGCCTCCGCGGTCGCCCACGCCGACACCGTCTTTTCCCACCTTCCGGGACCCGCCTCCCGCAACCCCTTCCCCTGGAACACGCTCATCCGTCTCCACGCCCCCACGAGCCCGCGCAAGTCCCTCACCTACTTCGCGCGCATGCGCCGTGCCGCGGTGGACCCCGACGCCTACACCTTCCCTGCCGTGCTCAAGGCATGCGGCTGCGGGGTCGGGCTAACGGTGCACGCCGATGCCGTGAGGAGGGGGATGGATCGCGATCTGTTCACGAGGAACGCGCTGGTCAGCTTCTACTGTAGGACCGGGGATTGCCGTTCCGGGCGCAAGGTGTTCGATGACGGCGCGCAGGACCTCGTCTCGTGGAACTCCATGGTAGCTGGGTACGTTGGATGTGGCGAGGTGGCCTTGGCGCAGGAGCTGTTCGACGAAATGCCGCATAGGGATGCGTTCTCCTGGGCCACCATGATTGATGCCTACGGAAAGCAGTCTGGAGGTGTAGACCGTGCGCGCCAGTTGTTTGATCAAATGCCCGGCAGGGATTTAGTGTGCTGGAACTCGATGATCGACGGATATGCTAGGCAGGGGAGGATGGACGAGGCGAGGGTTCTCTTCGACGAGATGCCTGAGAGGAATGTGATCTCGTGGAGCATTGTGGTTGATGGTTGTGTCAGGTCTGGGGAGCCTTCGGAGGCTTTGGAACTTTTCCAAAGGATGCTGAGGTGCGGTATCAGGACTGACAGGGTCGCTGCAGTTGGGGCTGTCACGGCGTGTGCACAGCTTGGAGCTCTGGAGCAAGGCAGATGGCTGCACTCTTACTTGGAGAAGAAGAAGGTTTTGTTCGATGTTGTGGTGAAGACGGCTCTGATAGATATGTACATGAAATGTGGTCGCTTGGATCTTGCCATGATGATCTTTGAAAGCATGCTTGAAAAGAGCGTGGTTACCTGGAATGTGATGATTGTTGGACTTGGAACTCATAGTTGCGGGCATGATGCTGTCAAGCTTTTCTACCAAATGAAATCTGAAGAGGCACCAATGGATGATTTGAGTGTACTTGCTGTGCTGACTGCTTGCACACATGCTGGGTTGATCTCGGAGGGGTTAGGGATATTTCATAGAATGAGGAAGGATCTTGGGATAGAACCTAAGGTTGAACATTATGGTGCATTAGTTGATCTACTTGGCCGTGCTGGACATTTGGATCAGGCTAGGCATACCATAGAGACAATGCCCATGGAACCAACTCCAGAATTATGGGGATCTCTTCTTTCTGCCTGCCGAAGCCATAGGTGTGTCGAGCTGGCTGAGCTGTCGGTTGAACGCCTAGCGAGTCTTGGAGCAGATGACTCTGGAGTCTATGTTCTTCTGTCCAATATATACGCTGATGAAGGAATGTGGGAGGGTGTCCTGAGGATTAGGAGACTGATGAGTGCTGGAGGTATGAAGAAGGACACTGGAAGGAGCGTTATTGAGGTGGATGGACAAATAAACGAGTTTGTGAACGGAGGTAGTTCACATCCATATAAGGATGAAATTTACTTGATGCTGTGGAATTTAGCTAACATGTTAGCATCTACTTGAATACTTGATCACCCCATTGCGCAGCAAATGTGTTTGATACTTTGAGTCCTTTGGTCTGGTTCATGTTGATTTGACATTCATGGCATGCGATGCTACAGTGCTGAAGGAGCTCTTGAAAACTCTGTTACGTCCCAGGGTTTCTTGGAAGCTGCTTGTTATGATGAATATTTGCAAATGTGAGTTTCCTGATAAGATAAAACATAAAAGGTATTCAAGTATTGTCACTGTTGCCCTTTTTATGCCCACATCTAAGTTGACCCCTCTAATATTTCCCAGGTTCCTTGGTTTCAGGAAAACAAAATGGTTGGTTGGAACTCTGTTTATTTCCTGATGAAGTGAGCTATCCCTCAAAGTTCTGTTGATATACCAGCCAAACAGGTGCTTACTGCTTAGTTACTTGCAAAGTAGTCCATACCATTATTGTATTCCATTTTCTTCATTAAGTTGCACACTGATTAAAAGGTTCCAAGCGCGGAGATCTTGAGATCCACAGGGTTGTCCATTCTGTTCTCTTTGATTGACTTGCACAGAGGTAAATATATTTTTGACTTCCATATTCACTAAAAGAAACATATTGGTTGAATGAAGAAGCTCTATCTGATCCCTTCTCTTAGACAGTTTTAATGGGTGACAAACAATTTGGGGCTACCAGTTGTGATTATGAGTTTTTAAAAATGATTTCAGGCTTTAACCGCAAGTTTGTCCTTAATAAGAAGTCTTTAAACCTCTGGTACTTCGGTATTTTACATTGTCAGAGAAGACAAATGGATCTCAGATTGAAGGCTAAAATCATCGCGATAGTATCCAGTAAATCTGTTTGTCAGGATTATATGTTGGTAGTTATTTCTCTATATATCCTACATTTTTTGTTCTGTAATTATTATTGACTGAGACAATGGAAATTAATTGTGTGAAATATAGTAGTTAGGCATCAACAATGCAAATAATGAACCATGTTATTGCTATGTTGATTCTAAGGCTTTATTTTGAAATCATTATTTTCCAGATTACAAAGATGTTTTGTATATTTGCTTATCTGACCATAGGAAAATTTCATATCCTCGGTGATGCTAAAATGGTCGCCCATGTTGTTGTCCTGCACGCTCCTGATCTAGAAGCACACTCTAGTTTAGATTAGAATATATATGACATATCGACATTATCTATGATGAACACTATAGAGATACGAAGGGCTGCAGTGCCTGATGCCATTACTGTAGGGATGCCAACCTTTGGTACCCGTATTTCATCCTAATGTTGGGCCCAAGGCAAGCATCTTGTGTCATGCAAAAGAAAACAGCTTGAGATGGATTCTCCTGCTTACTTCCATGTGAATGCCTCCTTCCTATGCAGGTCCACTTCACAGGGAGCAACTATGACCTCTTCTTGTTTTCATAAGAAAAATGATGACCTACTTCTACTGCCAAAGCGTAGTACTAGGGCCACCGTGGGACAGCTTTTTATTTCTCTCACCATATGAATCCTCTTCTCTAACGTCACTCTCACAATACCACTGGATCGATCTTCCTTTTTCTCATTGTCTTTTTAGGAGATCTGTTTGCTGCTCCTGAAGCCATTTGAAGATGCAGTAGGGGCAAATGCTAAAGTTGCTTTCTTCAGCTCTTCATGTGTAATGGGGGTTGACAATGACCATTGTGTTTAGCTTGCTATGATTTTCTCTTGCATGATTGGAAGTCTTACTAACCCTTGAGGAGTTAAGGTGTTAATTTTTCTTGCTTTGAAAATTATAAAGAATGCCTGGGACAGCATTTACATGATACAGTACAAGGCTACCTCTGTCTTTAGACACTATTTTCACTGAATTGTTTTGGGTGAATAACTTAATATTGTTCAGCATGCATGAAAAGCACCATAGCTGTTAATTTCTGATGACTTCCAAGAGTTTTATTGCGTATTGACCTTTTTAAAATCAAGTTTTTTTAACTTCTCTCTACTGGATAAAAGTATAACACTACAGATTTTTTCAAGCTCTAGTTGTCTACTGGTCAAATGGATTTACTGAAGTAATGCATGGTTCTGCAGGTCAATGTGTCATTGTGTTAGTAATCTACGCCAGCTCTTTTGCTAACTGCATCACAGATTCACAGCTCACAAGCAGAACCTGAATATAGGACGAGCAGAGGTTCGTGCTGACCTGTAGTACAGTATTTTACTCAAATTTAAGGAGAGCAATGCTTGCCAACGGAAAGTTGTGCCTGAACGTCACTGTATCTGTCAGTGTTGCTTTGATAGGCAGGAGTTACTTGAGAGTGTCCTGTTGCATATAAGCGTCCTTACCCCTCCAGTAAAAAGAGCTATAGTTAATAAAAGTTTCCTGTTGAGACAAATCTTCCACTGTTCTTTGTTGAATGCATACAACGCACCTTGCAGGTTTACTTCTTGCAAAATAAATGTTCTATTTGGTACTGATTGTTTATTACCTATGGTACAAGTTTTGTGTCAAAAAATACGACATACTTACAAAACTGTAATTTTTAGCTTAAGGTAGAGACGCACAGGTGATGTTCTTGTATCTGACGATTTTTCTCTCAGAAATTTATGCCTGGTTAAATTTAGAAAATAAAGTCTGCTCTGCTGAAAAAATGCAGTCTGCACAGAAGTCTTCTTTTCCCCTTACGCTTACTCATCATCATCTTTCTTCTATGATGCTCTGTCTAGATGAACTGCTCCCCTGTACATGTGGTTGGAAATAGGAACGACACGGAATTCCACGAGAACTGAAGATGACAGGACGTCTGCTGGAACAGAAGAACGTTTACAGCAATTATACAATTTAAAAGCCCTGATGGAGACCCCGTCCAGAAGGTCCAGTCTGAAGCTCTAAGGCTGTTTAAGCAGAGGACTGCTGTGCTGGAACAGATGAACGTTTACAGCAATTATACACTTTAAAAGCCCTGATGGAGACCAGCCGTCCAGAAGATCCAGTCCGAAGCTCTAAGGCTGTTCAAGCAGAGGACTACATCGAGGTATATTCTTGTTGCCATAGGTTAATAAAGAGAGTATAAGAGACTGTTTATCTGCACAACTAAGTTGCTCTTCAGATTTCAAAATTCCAGACCATTTACTCCCAAAATTACTAGTCCAGAAACTGAACTAAACATCTCATAGTACAAAATGCCTCTCCAGTCCGCTACTAGCTAAACCTCTTGTAAAATAGAAAAAGGGAAAAAAAAATGAAGCCATTTTAACAGAGAAAGAGAATAGAGGGAAAGGAAGAGGAGATTGATGGAGAACTACTACTCTCTACTAAGACATAGCATGGCACAGAAGCTCCTACTTGTTATTAATAATCACCTGTGGCAGACACACTTGTAATGATAGGCACTATTCATGGGGTCATTTGCATCCACCGGGACTTGCTCAGCAGTACACTTGGATCGACACCCCCTGCACTCGTTGTACGTGCATATGGGAGCAGTTGAACCAATCAGCATTCTCCTTGCATACCTGGGTGGTTTCTCCTCGTTCAGACCCTGCTGTGAAGCATGTGAACGTCATGTTAGTTATTGTTGCATTCAGATGGCTATGTCATGGGGCCCCATTTTCTGAATTAATTTGGGTATCCCGTATCCATGCTGTTCTGCTCTTGTTCTTAGAACTTCTCTTACTACTGTAGGAGTAAGGAAGGAGGCAGGTGCTAACTTGCTACCATACCAATCTGTTTTACACTCATTTCTCTCATATCGAACACTCCTTAGACATGTATATAGTATTTGAAGGAAGTTGAATAAAACTTCAGACACCAAGTGCTGAAAACATTAGAAAATATAGCACCCATAAGAACGACACTTAATAATAACTAGATGGCATACGTACCTTCATGTTCTCTTGCAAGTGTATATGTGCTCCATGTAATCCTTGATGAGGATATTGTTCTCCATAATCTGCATCTGTACAGCACATTGAAGTGAATACATGATGAAAGTATGCAGACGAAGGAAAGAATTGAAGCAAGCCATTGTTATGCAAGAAGGGAGAAATAACACACTCCAAAAAAAAATTTGTTGTTAAGAGGTGGTGAAACCTGAGATGCTGCCATGGTGACCTTGGTTGCTGCAGAGAGCATGGCCGATGAGCAAGCAAGAGAGGAGGAAGAAGAGGAGCAGTGAGCTTGAGGTAGTTGTGAGGCAACCACTGGCCATAACCCTCTTCTTCAAACTGGAGGATGGATAGGAAATGGGAGGGTGGTAGTGTGCTTGGTGATTAGAGAAACAGCTTAAGGGAGCGAATGCTGGAGGTATATAGATGGCAGATGGGGAGACTGGTGCAATACTGCAAGAACCCTTGTGTGTGTGTGTGTGTGCCTGCCCCTGCCCCTGTGGCTGTGCTCTTGCCTAGCATATGTATGCACATCCCTGTGCCATACCACCATGCAGACAATGATATAGAGAGGGCGCATGCGGTGGGGACTGCGGTGACCACTAGGTGGCTCCGCTCTCTCTCGTATGCACGCACACACGGGATTACAGAGGCGTCTGAAACGTAGCAACGCGGGACCGTCCTTCCATTGTTTTGCACCGCATCACCCTTGTCCGTTCCTCTACACATGTGCCTTCTCTGCATGCATCTTATTTTCTTTTTTCCATTTTGAACGTAAAGAAGTCCAATACTAGGCTCATTAGACAATTAGCTCACATTTTTTATTCCTTTTGTGCTGCAGACAAAAGGCATGGTGAAAAGGAGGGTCAATTATTCGGTGCCAATCATATATATTGTCAAAACGGCGGATACTGCTGGCGAAATCTAAGTGGAAATAGTAGACTGATCCAGCCAAAGACCATTCTTCAAGGAACAACCTAGGCGGGAGTAGTTAACTTATTCAGTGAAAGAAGGTGCATGCTTCAAGGAACTACCTAGGATGCTTGGGATGTCCATGGACGACTCATGGTGCAGGAGGAGGACAAAGGGAAGCAGACAAGTATGGGGTATGGCGCATCATCTCTGACCATGTAAAGGACTAAAGGTGTATGTTTGGCAGAGGAGTGTGGAGCATTAGGACGGAGATGCATGGATTCTGCATTGCGGCTGGGAAATCTGTGAGGTGCAGCTGCAGGTGCTGGGATTCTGTTCATCCCTCCCTGCCTGCTGCCTGCCTAGCTCTTGTTCTGTTCATCACTGTCACTCTCCTTTAACACCACGGCGTGGGCTGCGCATGGATTTTGGGACAGCATCCAGAGCCGTACCATGAGCAGTCTGGCGATTTCTTGCAGTAGTCGCAGAGAGCAATTCTTTGGAAGCTCTAGATCTGCGGTGCGTCCGTCATATTGTTTATCTGCTACTTCCCTCTACTCTTTCTCCTTTGATGAAGAAGATGTACTACTCCTACTAGGTAGTATGGGCAATGTGCGGCTGTTGTTGCTTTCAATACCAGACCAGCAGCTGCAACCGGGATATGTTGGTAGTCACGAGACCCTAACTGGGTCAAGATTTGGTTCAGTCTGACCGATAGCCAAGTGGGTACTGGCTGTCCAAGTCAGGACATATTTGCCACGAAGCATCCGCCATCCAGCGTGCAAATATTCTTGCCAGGATTTACTGAGTTGATTTCCACTGGTCGAGCACATTGTATGGTGTCTGCAATCCAACCTGTCGTGCTAAGGGGGACTCGGTGTTTTTAGCCCCACAGATCCGCGAGGACATGGCATAGTGACAGTACACCCAACTAAAAAACATCCGCAAAATCCATATTTTCTTGGATCGATCACAATGTACATCCAACAAGGTGAATACAAATTCTGAACCCTGGTAGGCCAGCATCTAACTTAAGTTTGTCGCTCATTTAGAGAGTCTTTTTCTCTGTTTAACTTGGAACTTGAACGTAATAACAAAGCATATGTTGGGTGGTTAGTGCTCGGTAGTTATACTGCTACCACTAGAAATTAAATTTCGATATTGATGTCTCGTGTGCCTCATTTAGCCATATGTTCTCCTTCCATTTGTTAGTGCCAATAGCGACTTCGTCAATCTTGATGTTCAACGGCCCCATTCTTCAGTGTACTCGGGATGTTCCTTTAAAACATGAGTTTGAATGCAACACTATCCTAAAGCAAACCAGAGGATTCTGCTTAAATTTAGAGTGGGAGAAAGCACATACTTCTTCCTGTATTTATAGGTTTTGCCTTGAGTCAAACTCTTTTAAGTTCGATCAATTTCATAAAAAATTATAGCACTGATTTCTGACATTAAGTTAGTATATTAAGAAACTACATTCCAAGATGCATCTAGTGGTATTTCTATTTTCTATGTAGTTAGTTACCTAAAAGTAAACTTATTTGTGGATAGAGAAAGCAAGCAGGGACCATACTGCCATGCCCACCCACCCGCGTCCACATCTTCGAGGATGTCGTGTCCACCCCATGCGAACGAGGTTGATGGTGGTGCCGCGGATCCGCTCGTCGGCCCTCTTCGCCCTTCAGTCCAACATCCACATGCCTAGTTACATCCAATTTTCCGGTGGGTTGCCACTGGGTTCAACCCGTCGTCACCTTCCCGTCCTTCGGCGACATGCGCGTCCTCCTGTGCAGATTCGTCGTAGTCTCGTCTGTCGCCTCGAGCACTTCCCAAACTTGAAGCCCAACGCCGTCACCTATGTCTAGGTCTATGCTTATGTCTAACTTGAGTTTAGCAGGGTGTGCTCCAGTTCTAGGCGCAAGACTTCACATGCCTCCATTCTTCGATCCTAAGGCATCTTATTCTAGACCCACCCACGAACGAGGTTTGTCGGGGTCATCAGAATCTATGTCGGGTTCCCATGGATGAGCTTGGGGTTCTAGGCGAAAGCTCAGCGACAATGACATCGTCGGGCACTGTTACCTCTCTAGAGGTGTCGCGATGGAACCCTCATCTTGTCGCGGCCTAGTTTTGCACCTTGGGCATGCCGATGTCAGCTAGAGGTTCAACTGGTGTTTTGGGCGGACAGGGTCTGGGTGAAAAATCTGCTTTGACTCTTGTTAGTCGTTGATGACAACATCTCTAGACATTGTGTTCATGTTCTTCTATTGAAGCGTCACCTTGGACCTAAATTCCCCCCTCCAACATCTGGCACAAGTGCCTTTGTTGATCTCCGGTCTCCGTGTTATGGCTATATGAGACCCGCCCCAAGCTAAGTTCTCTGGCCACTCCATCCCGTGGGTTTACCACGTAGGGATGTTAGTGTTGGTGGTGAAGTTTCGGTTGATCGAGGTTCTTCGACGGTGTATGATAACCCACAAGTATAGGGGATCGTGTGTAGCCTTTTCGATAAATAAGAGTGTCGAACCCAATGAGGAGCTAAAGGTAGGATAAATATTCTCTCAAGTTCTATCAACCACTGATACAACTCTACGCACACTAAACGTTTGCATTATCTAGGAAATAAAACTAGAGTAACAATACGAGCAATAGAGATAGCTTTGCATGATAATAAATAACAAGAAAGTAAAGCTAGTTGCTGCAGCAATAAAATACACTAAACTAACAGAACCATGAGTATGGAATAGTGGTGGTAATTGTTGTGGCTTTGTCCAAGTTTAAATAGCGAATAGATTGGGTTCATTGTCTTCGATGCAGTTTTCTATGTGGGAGAGGCTAAATCTACATGCGCTTCACTATTTGGAATTACGTGTACTATATGATTGGATTGTTAGCAAACATCCGTAAGTACTAATCAATGCATTAAGGTTTCCCCAACCATAGCCTTAAGTTTAATAGTTTTCTTACTCTCATACGTGCAACGTTCCGGTTCGCGTCCTCAGGTTTCTGTCACTCCGGCAGAATTTCCCCCTTCCTCTTACACATACTACAAACCCTATGATGTTTAATCCATGCGCGCACAAATATAATAGACACCAAATGACTGTACAATATCAACATACAACTCTAATGAACCAAAGACGTTCAACCATTCAATCTAAGAACAAAGAAACTACGCAAACATGACATAGATCATAGGATTATAACTTATAGCATCAAACACCATGTTTACATAGAACGGTACAGAGGTGTGTGAGAGGATGAACCACTGCATACTAGGAGGATTAGGTGATGAAGATGGCAGTGAAGATGGTGAAGAGGGCAGCGGTGGCGCCGACAGCGGCGCGGGGGACTCCTTCCCCGCCGTCGGTATCATGGGGGAGCACCGCCCCTTAGCCCCTCCTTCATGGCTTCTTGGGATCCCTCCCCCATAGAGATGGGATCCATGGGGAGGCAAAAACGTGGCTTTGGTGGCTGCAAATTCGTGGGTGGAGATGCCCTGTGCGAATTAGGTTTCCTCTCTTTATATAGCTTCTCAGATTCCCGTCACCCCATCTTGGATTGCAGTAAATCGGGTCTAAAAGGCTCGTTCGGACTCGGAATCAGCTAAATTTTATGTCCAGAACGTTTGTCGCGAAATTTCCAACAACTTTGTAGTTGAATTTTTTTGTTTGACGCCGTCTTCTATCCGAAAGGTGACCATCTTCAAAAAGAATTCTCAGACAGATTTCTGAAAAAATCCCAATTTGACTCCAACAAGGTTTTCACTTGTATTCTTGGTAAGTCCTACACATCAAAGTGTAAAACAAGAACATTGCGCACTTTTGCAACTATTAGTAGGTTAGTCCAAATAAATCATAAACTTTATACAAAAAGGAGTGTCAAAAGCATATTATTAGCATAAAACCATCAAAAATTATAGATACGTTATGGACGTATCAGTGTACAAGGTTCGTGTTGCCCCACATAGTTCTCATGATTTCTCATTTGGTGATGGCTCTCAAGTTTGAGGCTAAGACGAAGTGTGGATGATGTCTCGGAGGAACATTTCCCTTCAGTAGCATTGGTGGCTCTTGGTGTCAATGTGACTGTGAAGCCCTTCGACGACTCCAATGTCTTCTAGTGTTGCATGGTGTAGAGTGATCACTGGGTAAGTGATACATTGCAAATGTATCTATAATTTTTGATGTTCCATGCTTAGTTTTATCCACTTTCTTGTGTTTTGTTCCAACTTTGGAGTACCTTTATTATGATTTCTTGGACTAACCTATTAACAAGAGCCACAGTGCCAGCTGCCTGTTTTCTGTTGTTTTTGGTTCCAGAAAAGTCAGAAAATGAATATTCTCGGAATTGGACGGGACAAAAGCTAAAGTGCCTATTTTTCCGGAAGGGATCAAGTGCCAGAATACGAGACGGAGAGGGGCCAGGGGCCGGCCACACCACCTGGCCACGCGGCCAGGCCTGGCCCGCGCCAGGGGGTGGTCTGGCCGACCCCAGCACCTCCTCGGCCTCTCCTTCCGCCCATAAGTTGCCCTTGGGATGAAAACCCTAAGGACCCGATCAAAAATCCACGAAAGAGTCTATAGCCGCCGTCATCTCCATCCCTAGATCGGGAGGGATCTGAAGCTCTTCCCGGCACCCTGCCGGAGAGGGGAATTCACCCTGGAGGCCTTCTTCATCACCATGCAAGCCTCTGGTGTGATGCGTGAGTAGTTCATCCTTGGACTACGGATCCATGTAGTAGCTAGATGGCTGGTTTCTCCTCCTTTGTGCTTTCATGTTTAGATCTTGTGAGCTCCGTTCATGATCAAGATCATCTATTTGTAATCCATACATGTTGTGTTTGTGGGGATCCAATGGATATTGAGATGCTGTTTCAGATTGATTATTGATTCTATCATGTCTTTGTTATTTGAGATCTTGCATGCTTTCCGTTGTTAGTAGCTATCTTGGCCAAGTAGATGCTAGCAACTCCAAGAGATAGTATTTATGCTCGATAGTGGGTTCATGCCTCCGTAACTGGGAAGTGACAAAATCTCTAAGGTACTAGATGTGTTGTTGCTACTAGGGAGAAAACAACGATCTTTTGTTCATAGAACAATTGTATTGTTTACTTTACACAGTTAGAAGCAATAATCTGTTGCTTGCAACTTAATACGGAGGGGTTCGGATGATAACCTGAAGGTGGATTATTAGTCATAGATGCAGTTGGATGGCGGTCTATGTATTATGTTGTAATGCCCAATCAAGTCTTAAAGGAATCAAGATGATTAGTATATGCATGTATTGCTTTCTCGGTGTTTGTCAATTGCCCCGCTGTAATTTGTTCACCCAGGATGTTATCTATCTTAGGAGAGCCACCTCTAGTGAACTATGGATCCCGGTCCTTGTCTTTTATATACAATCTACAATCTTTTACTGCTTTGTGTTTACTTTCTATAAACTTTTACTTCTTTCCATTCGATACGTTTAATCCTTTGTTTTCCACAAAACACGGTGAGATTGACAACCTCATCGCAAGTTGGGGACAAAGTTCTGTGGTTGTGTTGTGCAGGTCTCCACGTTGCTACTAGCACCGGTAGTGCGCCCTGCCAAAGCTCAGCTAGTAACACCTTTGAGGTGTTTCCTTGCTCCTACTGGTTCGATTAAACCTTGGTTTCATAACTGAGGGAAACTTGCTGCTGTGCTCATCATACCTTCCTCTTGGGGTTCCCAACGAGCTCTACATCAACACCACGCACCAAACACTTTTCTGGGCGCCGTGTATTGAGCCATCAAGCAATTTTCTGGCGCCGTTTCTGGGGAATCAAGGACATCTTCACAAGGGGAGTCCCTCATAACCAATCTCTTTACTTTGTTTTTTTTGTTTTGCTTAGTTTCTTTTTGCTTTGTTTGCTTGTTTTGTTCTTCAAAAATCCAAAAAAAAAATAGTTTTACTAGTTTGCTTTCTTATTTGAAAACCCAAAAAAAAATGACTACTCTTGAAAACACTAAGTTGTGTGACTTCACTAGCACCAACAACAATGATTTTATGAGCACTCTTATTGCTCCACCTATGGCTGAAAATACTTTCTTTGAGATAAAACCTGCTTTGCTCAATCTTGTTATGAGAGAGTAATTTTCGGGTATTGGTAATGAAGATGCTGCTTCCCATCTAAATAACTTTGTTGAACTTTGTGAGATGCAAAAGCATAGGGATATAGATGGTGATATTATTAAGCTGAAATTGTTTCCTTTCTCTTTGAGAGGAAAAGCTAAAGAATGGTTGAATTCCTTAAATAGGAATAGTATTGATTCTTGGACTAAGTGCAAAGATGCTTTTATTGGAAAATACTATCCTCCTGCTAAGATTATATCCATGAGAAGTGAAATAATAAAGTTTAAACAACTTGATAATGAGCATGTTGCTCAAGATTGGGAAAGAATGAAATCTTTGGTAAAGAATTGTCCCACTCATGGACTGACTGTTTGGATGATCATCCAAACTTTTTATGCAGGATTGAACTATTCTTCAAGGAACCTATTGGATTCAGCTGCTGGAGGTACATTTAAGACCATCACTTTGGGTGCTGCAACAAAACTATTGGATAATATGATGGTTAATTATTCTGAATGGCATACTGAGAGAGCTCCACAAGGTAAGAAGGTAAATTCTGTTGAGGAAACCTCTTCCTTGAGTGATAAGATTGATATTATTATGTCTATGCTTGTTAGTGGGAAAGCCCATATTAATCCAAATAATGTTCCTTCAGCCTCTTTGGTTGCTCAAGAAGAGCAAGTTGATGTGAACTTCATAAGAAATAACAACTTTGGCAACAATGCTTATGGTAATAATGCTTATAGGAACAATTTTGGTAACAGCAATTATAAGCCTTATCCTCCCAACAATGGTAATGCTTATGGAAATTCTTACAACAATAATAAAAGTTCTCCTTCTGAACTTGAAGTTATGCTTAAAGAGTTTATTAGTAAACAAACTGCTTTCAATAAAACTATTGAGGAAAAACTCTCTAATGCTGAAAGAAATATAGCATCTTTGGCTGAAGCTCAATCTACTTTAAATAAAATGGCTGCTAAACCCGAAACTAATGAGAATCCCTTTGCAGCCACTAATGATATACAAGTAAGAATTGATGAAAATGTTAGACTATTAGCTGAATTACATCCTAAGTGGGAAAGAGAAGATGAAATTGCTAGAAACATTAGTGTTTCTACTATTACCACCACTAGTGTTGAGGCTAATAATAGTTCTACTACTTTAGATTATAAAGTTGATTTTGATCTTGATGGTTGCAACATCTCTGAAGTTATTAAGTTCCTACAAAAGCTTGCTAAAAGTCCTAATGTTAGTGCTATGAACATGGCTTTTACAAAACACATTACCGATGCTCTCATAAAGATTAAAGAAGAAAAGATGAAACATAAAGCTTCTATTCCTATAAAGCAAGAAGATGGTTGGGAACCCATCATTAATATGAAAGTGAATGACTTTGATTTCAAAGCTTTGTGTGATCTTGATAGTAGTGTTTCTATTATGCCTAGAAGGATTTATGATATGCTTGATCTGCCTCCTCTTGAAGATTGTTATTTGAATGTCCCACTTGATGCTAATGTTAAAAATAAACTCATGGGGAGTCTTTATGATGTTCTTATTATGGTTAATAATTCCTATGTCCCTGTTGATTTCTATGTTTTTGATGTTGAATACAATGCTTCTTGTCCTATTACTTTGGGAAGACCTTTTCTTAGAACTGTTGGTGCCATCATTGATATGAAAGAAGGAACCATTAAATATCAACTCCCACTCAAGAAAGGTATAGAACACTTCCCTAAAAAGAGAGAAAATATTTCTTTTGCTTCTCCTATGAAAAAAAAATGGTCTTAATGCTTCTTCATTTGAGAACACTTGATTCTTTCTTTGGTTCTTATGCCTAACTTAAAGGCGTTAAAGAAAAGTACTTGTTGGGAGATAACCCAAGAGTTTTAGTTGAGTCTTGGAATATATTACCTCTATAATAACCTCTCCTTATCCTTTTTATTTGATTTTTGTGCCAAGAGTAACCTCTAATGAAAGTGAAGTAATGATTGAGAAAATTGTTGTCCCGAAATAGATTTTTGTGCTTCGCCGTAAAAATTCCTGAAAGAGCTCTGTACGTCGGATTGAGCTGTAATTTTTGTGCTTCTGCCCCAGGTTGTTATCTAACTTTCGTTAGTTCAACACTTTTTGATTTAAGCAACAGAAGTTCTTCGAAAACATTCGGCTTTACCTGCTGGTCTGTTTTGACAGATTTCTGCCATTTTCTGCATTTGCTTCTTGTTAGTTCCTTCTTGAGTTCCTTTGGGGAATTGAGCTTTTTGAGGGAAGTGCTACAGTATCTAGTGTTCTAATGGAAGTTTATTTGGTGTTAGAACTGAACCTTGAGACTTATTTATCTTAAATGCACTAATGTTGCTAATGAGATTGTGTGAAGTTTTGTATGAAGGAAAATTTTCAGGTGTATGGAAGGAATGAGTAATGAGATGAAGGATGGACTAAAGCTCAAGCTTGGGGATGCCACGCGTGTCACCCCAAGAAATATCCAAGAAGTACAAACGTCAAAGCTTGGGGATGCCCAAGGCATCCCCTTCTTTATCAATAAAAATTCCAAGTTTCTTCTAAACGCTTCATTTTTATTGTTTCGTGCACAGTTGTGTTTTTCTTGGAGCGTCTTCTTTTTCGTTTTTGTTTTGGTTTTTAGTTTGCTTGGTTTGCTTAGTTTTCTGAATAAGTTGGTTGGACCCCCTCTTTCACACTTTGGTTTGCAAATAGTTTGGTTTGGTTTGGAAAAGGGTAGAAAAGTTCATACTTATGTGGTAAAAAGAGCTCGTTTTTGACTGTGGCCTATGCTTTGTCATGCCATGCTTGATATTGTCTTGTTTTTATGCTTAGTATTCTTTGCTGTAGCATGACTTGTTATAAACAATAGAGATTGCTTAATGTGCCTTGGATGAATCATGCGTTATTTTAGCATATTAAAGCATAGTATAGTTGTATTCTCCTTTGATGCTTTATTTGGGTTGACTTGACACATGCTCACACCATGTTATGACTATCTCAAGTCATCATAGCCTTTATGATCCTTTAGTTTTCAACTTGTAGTATCACTTTATGCTTTGATCAATGATGTTTTGTCGCTCTACATGATTATGGCTATTATTGCTCTCTTAGTTTGTCGCTCCCAGTCTTTTGCTAGCCTCCACAACAAAGTATGAGTTCCACTCATGCATCCAACTCCCTAAACCAAGTTTTTCCAAAGAGTCCACCATACCTAACTACTAGCTTATGCTATTCCAAGTATATTCATGCTTTTGTTTACCTTCTACTTGTTATGAGAAAACTAGTGATTAAAGCTCTCACGAACTTGATGGCACACTTTACTTTATTGCCTCTAATAAACTTGAACCACTGTGTCTTCTATGTTGTATATGCTTGCACTTATTTGTTGGGAATTAGCAGAACCATGCTTTCATGGAGAACGCTTTCAACATTGCACTTGGTACTTGTACCTAGTTGATATCATGCTCTTTTGTATATGGATGTCGTCGGTGTGAAATGAAAGGGGAGCTTATAAGTCCATGGAGTTATGTATATGTGTTAGAGAAACGCCTGGGCCGCTGGTCTAATCCATGCTGACATGGTGGAAACCTGCAGCGTAACCATAATGAGCTGTCTATGAAGCATTCTTCTTATAAAAAAAAGAGTCCTATTGAGAAAAAGAGAAAAGAAAAAAAAAGATACTATGAAAAGAGGAAAGAGAGAAAAAAGCACCATATTCCCATGGTAAATAAGAAGAATGCTGAGATGCTTGTTGTCTGCTTGCCTTGTCATTTTGATATGGGAATTCTTCCGTATCATCGGGCAAGGGGTACCCCATTGGCGGTTCTCTATGATACACATGTACTTACGATGACAAGAACTTACCGGTGACTAAACTTGAGTAGCATGAGGAGCGGCCCTCGTATACAAGGGATATGAGATTTCTGACTTATACTTCGTCAAGCATGTACACCATAGTTTGTTTACTTTAACCTTAATCACTTCAAGATGCTTATGATAGGGGCAATGAGAGCTGAAATCTATAAGTATCATAATTTTTGGAAGCTCTTTATGAGACTTGAATCCCTACTTCCTTTTTATAAAAGGTTTTTCTTCCACCATTATATTGAGTCTCCACCTTCTAACTTTATGCACTTACTTTGAGAGCATAGTGGCCATTCTTAGTTCTATGTGCATTGTCCCAAGACTAGTTGATTGATGCATGACTTATTATTGCTTGTTTGAAACTATTGTATCTAGTCACTCTTATGAACTTTGAAGGTGTCCTATGCATTTATATTTGCTACTCTATGAGGGACAAGCTGAATACTTTTATGCTATGTTTTCTTTATGTGAAACAAACAAACGTCTTGCAAAGCATTGTTACTCATGAATCTTTTGTTTGTGCCTTTTCATGTTGCATCTTAGTTTCTTTGCTTATTGCTAGAACTTTGTATTTCATGTTATGATTGAAGTACTATGATCCCAGCCTTAAATGTTTTGCAAATACTTTGATCAAGTCTTTGATGGTGCATATCACCTCAAAAATTCTTTCTTTTTGTCACTTACCTACTCGAGGACGAGCAGGAGTTAAGCTTGGGGATGTTGATACATTGCAAATGTATCTATAATTTTTTATGTTCCATGCTTAGTTTTATCCACTTTCTTGTGTTTTGTTCCAACTTTGGAGTACTTTTATTATGATTTCTTGGACTAACCTATTAACAAGAGACCGCCTGTTTTCTGTTGTTTTTGGTTCCAGAAAAGTCAGAAAATAAATATTCTCGGAATTGGACGGGACAAAAGTCAAAGTGCCTATTTTTCCGGAAGGGATCAAGTGCCAGAATACGAGACGGAGAGGGGCCAGGGGCCGGCCACACCACCTGGCCGCGTGGCCAGGCCTGGCCCGCGCCAGAGGGTGGTCTGGCCGACCCCAGCACCCCCTCGGCCTCTCCTTCCGCCTATAAATTTCCCTCGGGACGAAAACCCTAAGGACCCGATCAAAAATCCATGAAAGAGTCTGTAGCCGCCGTCATCTCCATCCCTAGATCGGGAGGGATCTGAAGCTCTTCCCGGCACCCTGCCGGAGAGGGGAATTCACCCTGGAGGCCTTCTTCATCACCATGCAAGCCTCCGGTGTGATGCGTGAGTAGTTCATCCTTGGACTACGGATACATGTAGTAGCTAGATGGCTGGTTTATCTTCCTTTGTGCTTTTATGTTTAGATATTGTGAGCTCCGTTCATGATCAAGATCATCTATTTGTAATCCATACATGTTGTGTTTGCGGGGATCCGATGGATATTGAGATGCTATTTTAGATTGATTATTGATTCTATCATGTCTTTGCTATTTGAGATCTTGCATGCTTTCCGTTGTTAGTAGCTATCTTGGCCAAGTAGATGCTAGCAACTCCAAGAGTTAGTATTTATGTTCGTTAGTGGGTTCATGCCTCTGGTAATCTGGGGAAGTGACAGAAATCTCTAAGGTACTAGATGTGTTGTTGCTACTAGAGAGAAAACAACGATCTTTTGTTCATAGAACAATTGTATTGTTTACTTTACACGCAGTTCGTAAAGCAATAATCTGTTGCTTGCACTTAATACTGGAGGGGGTTCGGATGATAACCTGAAGGAGGATTATTAGTTATAGATGTAGTTGGATGGCGGTCTATGTATTATGTTGTAATGCCCAATCAAGTCTCAAAGGAGTCAAGATGATTAGTATATGCATGTATTGCTTTCTCGGTGTTTGTCAATTGCCCCACTGTAATTTGTTCACCCAGCATGTTATCTATCTAAGGAGAGCCACCTCTAGTGAACTATGGATCACGGTCCTTGTCTTTTATATACAATCTACAATCTTTTACTGCTTTGTGTTTACTTTCTACAAACTTTTACTTCTTTCCATTCGATACGTTTAATCCTTAGTTTTCCACAAAACACGGTGAGATTGACAACCTCATCGTAAGTTGGGGACAAAGTTCTGTGGTTGTGTTGTGCAGGTCTCCACGTTACTACTAGCACCGGTAGTGCGCCCTGCCAAAGCTCAGCTAATAACACCTTTGAGGTGTTTCCTTGCTACTACTGGTTCGATTAAACCTTGGTTTCATAACTGAGAGAAACTTGCTGCTGTGCTCATCATACCTTTCTCTTGGGTTCCCAACGAGCTCTACATCAACACCACGCACCAAGCACTTTTCTGGGCGCCGTGTATTGAGCCATCAGTAAGCGGGCGATAAATCTATGTGGTCATCTCGAACACGGGATTCCCTTCGACTGATCCAACAAAACTCCTTCATGCTCTTTGCGGTCTTCCCCCATGGTGTTGGGTGCTAAGTTAATGTCTTGGTGTTGTTGTATGAGTTTGTTTATTTTCCAAGTTTATTTATTTTTCTCCTTTTCTTTCTTGTTTGTGTGCTAATATTTGTAGCGGATGTGTTTGTATCTTGATTCACTTTATTTATTGAAAATGGTTCAGGCGGCTAATGCAACGCCGTAGTTGCCTAATAAAAAGGTCTAACTAATTTCTCGCTAGGACCATGGTTGTTAGTATCCTGATACATATTACGATTTTACGATACCACTATCGACAAGCGATACATATCGTGATGGTATCTTAATCTAGTAGTATCTTACTCGTATCATGATACATATCACAATATCTTTAGTATCCTGATACAAAATCGATATCATACGATCCACAGTTTAGTAAAAAGTAAGAACATAATGGTTTGGCAAGCTAAAAGGGTAAAATTGTTTTGTATCACAAAGTGAACTAGGTATTTAAATAGTAAAACTTCCATTATTTTTGAGAATATTGAGTATAAAACATGAGTTTGTAGGTTGAAACAAAGAAGTCAACTAGCCATATTTGTGTAATAGTTTTGACGTATATATATGGTCTTAGTTTTTGGTTTATGGATGCCTCTAAAAAATACATGAAATATGCTTAAAATTAAAATTAATAATTAAATTTAAATATTTTTGAGGTATTTTTGAATATATTATTTCATTTTATTTAAAAACAAAAATCTCATAGTATCGTGATACTACGATACGATTCTACGACACGATACTGGTAACAAGAAAACGAGATACCGAAAACCTTGGCAGGTCTACCCTTTGATCCATAGGGCGTTTATAAGAAGAATACCTATTGATGAGATATGTTTGAAATCACATATTTCACGGATGTGCTTCATATCAAATCATCTTTTCCATAGCGCCTCTTGTTACGTGATGTTGTCAATGGATCAAGTGAAATCGTTTCGAATGTGCACGTTATGTGTCGACCAAGCAGTTGCAGAGGTTGGACTGGGCTATCTAAGGAGTGTTCTGATAAAATCACATGGGCTGGGGGCCGCGGCCCTGTTTCGCCCAGTTGAACCTCCGCCACTGGAACAAAGGGTATGCCATCCAAGTTGCTTCGAGATTCGGCCCGTGACATTCTTTCCATCTCGACTCCTCAACCTGCACTTGTTCATCTAAAAAAACCCTTTAAAGGATGAATTTTCCCTCGTTAAAAAAAATAGAAAAATAAATAACTTGCTATTTTTTTCTGTTTTAATTCCTCCAAACACATCACCGAGGGCAACTCCATTGCTGCCCCACATTTCAGACACCGATTCTGTTTGAATCGATCTGTTTGCGGTGGCATGCGGACATCTATGAGGCCCATATCATCGTTGTTGTTGTTCAGGGTGGCCACTCCACCCAACGGTGCCCCCCCCAAAAAATGGACACAAAATATAAAATATAAACAAAAATATAATTATAATTTACATATATTATATTAACAAAAGACATAGTTCAACTAACAAAAAAGAAAAAACATCGATGACGATGGCGGACGATGCCCTAGTCCTCATCGATGACAACAAAGATATGCGGTGGTGGCCAGACTCCTTCGGACTGCGGTGGAGGCGACAATTGCGCAACAAGAGGTATCACTGACGGAACCGACTACATCTCGGACTGCTCCATAGCTTCGTGGAGGTCGTTCCCACTTGTCCTCCTCCTCCTGCCGGAAGAGCTCAATGGCGGCGAGAAGCTCCTCCTCCTCCGTCATCTCGTGGTCCTCCGACGGCTCCTCGATCGACTTGTCCTAGATGTAACGGACGTCGTGCGGCAACAACGGCGGTGGGTTTGTGTCCCGCTTGGCCGCGCTGCGGTACTACAACCAGTCCAACCCCCGTGCTCTAGGGTGGGGAATGCCCACCCCGCCCTAGGGTTTTTACTGTGGTGCATGTGGGAATGGAAGCTTCTAGTGGGGGACCGAGAGTGTGGATAGCGATGGTGGACAACGCCGGCCCACATTAAAAAGGACAAGATAAGTTGGTTGACCATGCCATTTCCTCTCGCTTTGTCGCTTATGTGTGAGAATCGCGAGGACCGGTGGAAGACACGCGGGCCGTTCACGTCCCCGCAAGGCCAGTCTAAATTTGGGCTGGAAATGGGGCTAGCCGGATAGAACCGTGGCCACTGCCCATTTGTGGTGCCCTGTTGGGTCTATCATTCTGTTCGGTTAGATAGAGTCGGACGGCCCGGTCCATTTGCGAGGCGCCATTGAAGTTGCCCTAACATCAGGATATTTACTTATGTCATAAAAGTTCTAGACATTATTCACAAGTGTTTAAATGAGATTTCTTAGATTTCATAACAAATTTAATGGTTCTAAATTATTCACATAAATTTGAAACATAGTTGGATTTTTTTGCACAGTATCCATATGGTTTAAGAACAATCTAAGAAGTTTCAAAGTGGATTTTACTAGATATTTCAAACATGTCCATGATATAAATACTAATTTATTTTAAAAACATTATAACAAATATTTTAATGAGATTTCATTTGTTTCAAAACATTTCAATGATCTTACAAATTTCACATATATTCCAATGTTTGAAAATATCTATGAAGGCTAAAAAATGAGTAGACGTTAACAAACACGGCAAATATTATTTATTTGCAAAAATCAATCGTGGCATCAATTCCCAGGAAAAGGAGGACAAAAAGACTCCCCTCGCGTCACCCCCTCCAGGTAACCCGGGGGGTGAAACCCTAAATCCCGCCGCCGGCCACCCCCTCCCTCCCTCCTCCTTCCCTCGCCTCCCCCTGAGGTGGCTGCCGGACAAGTCCGTAGCACCGGTGATGGGGGTGGCGAGGATCTCGCGTCGCTCGGCTTCGGCGGGGGAGCAGGGAGGACTCTACCCTATCGGGGTGGCACTAGCGTGCTCGCTCTATATCGCCACCAGGTCATGAAGCCACCGGAGTCGAGGGTGGTGGACGGACGCGGCTGTCCACGACCAGATCTGACCAAGCAGGGGCCTTGGTCACTCTGGTGCCCTCCTCTCGTGGCCGGCGGCGATCGACGGTGCTGAGGGAGCTCGGCCCTTGGACGCTGCCTCTGGGGTGGGCGGCATTCGCTGGTGCCTGTCAGCCTTTCGCCGTGGTCGCGTGAGCATCACGGTGATGCCGGTGGTGGCACCCCTCTTTCGCCGTTGCTCACTAGTAGGAAAATACTTATCCACAGGGTCCTTATCAGTGGCGCACACCAAATCTGTGCCCCACAGATAGTTATCTATGGCGCACATGGTAGGCTGTGCGCCACTGACCTGCCCTTACCCGTGGCGCACGGCCAAAACGGTGCGCCACCATAAAGTGGGCCCCAGCTGCTGGTAATATCTGTGGCGCACGGAATGGGGGTGCGCCACTGACTGCCCTACTATCCGTGACGCACGTCCTAGTGCGCCACTGACTACACTGCTACCAGTGGCATAATATCAGTGGCGCACGCGTGCCACGAACTTGGTTTTTGGTACGCCACTGGTAATCATTTTCCTACTGGTGGCTTCGTCATGTCCTTGGCGGAGTGCTAGCCGATGCTGCAGATGGGGACGCAGGCAGGATGCCTCCTTCCTTCGTCTCCCGCACAGTTTTGAGTTTCACGCCGATCTTGGCTGATCTAGGGTGGTTCGGTCAGGCCGTGGGTGGTGTCGGCGACGAGATCGGGCCTTAGTGTTCCAGGGTCTTGGCCACCTCGTCTCTTGGGGTCGGCAAAACTTGGGGGAGTGTTGCCAACGGTGTCTGCTTCTGCCACCTCCCTATGATCTCCTGGTGGTGGCCGGCCTCAGGTTCGAGCTAGGACATCGGTGAAAGCCGTGCAAGGCCTTGGCCATTGCGGGTGATGACGACGTCTGCGACATCGTTCTTCTTCTTGGAGGCGCCACCAAAAGGTCCCTGCTTTCCCGTTTGGTTGGATACCGCCTCCTGCACAACTTGCAGGCCCTCTGGTTGGGGAAAGGTCCTCTTCTTTGACTTCAGGCTCACTCCTTAACCTTCTTTGAGCTCGTTGACGCCATTGCGACCCTGGCTGCTTATACACGGTGAATTTCTTGGTTTGGGCGGCCACCTACGAACCCAGGGGTGGTTGGTTAGGTTGGTGTCATGCCACAGGGGATGGCGGTGATTTCTTCCTCATGCTGAGGGTCCAATTGATTAGGCGAGTGTCAAGGTCGTGTCTTCAAGGGTGGTGGTTGGGCTCCGGCGAAAGCTCTGTAATGCTGCTGCCGGTGCTAGAGACGATGGCGTTCTTGGACGCCATACCCCTCCTTGGAGGCGTCTCCGTGAAGCTCTTCACCTTCAGAACCTCAAGTCTTGAAGATTTCTTCGTGCCTTCGGATGGATGTGCTCGATTGTGTAGGAGAGGCTCGCTGGTTTGGTGTTCAATTCCAGCGCCGCGCCTTTTAACAGAAGGCTATGCCTACGTCCACGGGATCAAGCTCTCTGCCTAGTTTGCTAGTTAGTGTAGCTTGTTCCTCATTTTTTCTTTGTCTTCCGTTGTTTGTTTTCTGTGCTGCATTCTCTTGCTGGTATCCCAGCAGCTCATTGTAAGTGTTGATGTACTAGTGGCCGTGTTGGCTTTGTTAATTCAAAGTCAGGCTTTTGAGCCTTCCCTTTAAAAAAATATGTCTTATTTCTGCAACATAGTCGAGGCGGTAGGCAAACAACAACATGACTTACGAAAAGCACAAGAGGATACATGGGTGACTAGCACAAAGCACGTACGCACGATCAGATCAGCCAGCCGATCGGAAAGTACGACGAGCGGGAAATTCAAATAAAACACGACGTGACGACATCTAGTTTTTCATCATCCGCGCCCCTTGAGCGCACGCACGCACCGTCCGCGCGAGACGACGGATGGATCAGCGCATGCACGAACTAATACTTTTTGCACGAGGTCGGGGCCCCGGCGAAGCACTTGGAGGGGATCTGCATGGCGCGGTTGCCGTCGATGTCCTTGGGCAGCGAGGTCTTGAAGTTGCAGAGGCAGTCGTAGTCGGCGCCGTTCACCGCCGCGCAGCAGGCGCCACTGGGCTGAGCGTCCGTGCTGCCCACCTTGCAGTACGACCTGCACTCCTTCACCACGCTGTCCGGGTCGATCTTGCAGATGTGGTACCCGGCCGCGCCCGACGCTGCCGCCACGACGAGCAGCGCCACCAGCGCGGCGGCCACGGCGGCGTTGCCCATCATCGCCTTCCTCCCGGCGGCCATGGCTAGCTAGCTGTTGGATCGGATCGGATCGGATCAAGGTAGCTGCGTGTAGTTGATGTGTGTGGCGAAATTGTCTGCGTGTGTCAGGTTAGACGCCGGCTCTAGGCTTATATAGCGCGGGGATAGCTTGGCCCGTGAGTCCGTGACGACGGGCATGTGGCCTCGCGCTTGGCTGCATTACGAGTGGTGGCCAGTCACGGGCAACCTAGCTAGCCAGATCAGATCGTCGGCACCAAGCCATTCAACGCGAACGAAGGTATATATCCACGTACTGTACACCTAAACGCAAGGTACCTGCATGCCGTGCGTACTGGCAGTGCAGACCGAACCAATGGGCAAGCACGCAGACGGTAACAGATACTAGTATATGGCGGTTTGCTGGCTACAATTGGACTTTTGTTGGGGCGCCAATTCGTGCCAAGTGGGAGATCTTAATTTATCTGAACCCAGATGGAGTTGATCAGAGCATGCATATGCAGGCGTTTACAGAGGAATTCACATGCATGCTTGGTCGGCGAATGAGACATATAGGCCATGTTTGGTAGGTTGCCCAAAGCCCAGCCAGACCCGTCGCGAAGAAGTTGAGCTAATTGGATGTCTGGCCGACTGGCCGGCCTCCACGCTGTAGCCCGCACGAATATTAAAGCATCCCTAGGGCCAGTCCCACTGAAAATTGCCGATTCGCTCATTTTCAGTGAGTCATCCTCGTCGTGCATGGAGATGACGGGAGCACGGCGACGAAAAGGGAAGGGGGAGGGGCGGGAAGGATTCCATCACCTCCCACCAAAACCCTTCCTCTATTTCTACTCTCCACTCTCACCTCCCGCCAAAATCCACCATTTCCCCCCTCTCCCATTCGAGCTCCATTTCTGGGTCGAAGAGCAAGTAAGTGGCACAGTCTTCTCCAATCGGTAGTGGTGGCGACGGTAAGACTACTACCTCCTCTTCGCTGAGTTCTCCTCCAGCAATTACTATACGTAATTAGACCCCCCTCCTGGAGTTCATTTGTGATCTTTGTATGGTTTCTTAGATCTAGATCTTTTGTTAAATCATGTGTAGCTTCTACAATGTTAGAGATCATCTGTAGCTTGTGTCATTTTAGATCATTTGTAGCTTATATAGATTCTGACCTTATGTACTGGTCGTGCGTCTTTTGCCATGGTAGATCTTACATAGTTCTTCATGTCTTGTACTAGTCATGCGTCTTGTGCCATATTTCTTGAAACGAAAGTCACCACACACTTCATCTTCCATAGTTCTTCATGTATTGACATGTCAAACACACACATCGTCTGTTCTTCATGACAATGCCCGAGTATGGTGGATCTAACTCTGAAATTCAAAACATGGGATTGTATATTCCATTCATCATCTATGTATTGAGCAACCAAACCTAAGTTGAACAAGTTCTGGTTTGAAGTCCATAAATCACATGTCAAACCAACGCTTTCAACAGACTTGAGTTCTTCTTCAAGATTTCCTTTTTAGTGGCATTTTGGCTATCACCTAATCTAAGCGAAGGCTCGAACATTTCATCATCCATATTCAATTTCTCTACCCCTTAAAACATAGAACTTCTCTACCTCATCAGTTTCATCAACCTCTATCCATTCATCATCCTAACAAAGTAAGAATGAAATAACATTATTAAACTAGTCGTTTGAACATAAATTTAGCAATGTTAGAACAAACTATCAAATATGCTACTGATTGGATAAGTGGAACCAAAAATGGTATGTTTAAGACCTAATATGCTAGCAAATTATCTAACATAAACAGAGGAAACAAAAGGTGGCATTTCTTAATTGCAGAACCTACTTCACAACTTGTGGTTGTTGCAATTATGTTAAGGAGGTTAAAGCGACAATTACGAGTAAAAACATGATTTGTATTCTCTAACATGATTAGAAATTGACAATGGACCACTTTCCGCATAAGCAACTGGTACAGTGTACTAGAACTCACAGACTCACCGGTGAAGATGAAGAAGATATATGAGGCTTGGCCCCTCAATGGTGATCAAGGTGGAGTATGACAACAATTCCTCCGGCTAGTCGATGTTTAGTAGTGATGATGAGTATTGTAGTGCAGTGTGCCTATGTCATTAATTGTGTCTACCCGGTTGAACTTTGTTAAATTTTCATGTTTTAAGCCTAAATATCCGTGTAGTTCGCAAATTCAAAGTATCAAAATCAAGTTTCAATTGTGTGATGACCTGTTTTGCATCATCTTGTATGACAATGATGTTCTATTTTACATCACGTGGTAAGACACAATAAAGTTTAGTGCCCCAAAAGCAAATATTGGGTGCCCTACAACTGTTTTGGAGTGCCCTAAAATTTACCACATGTTGGATATGCTCTAAGAAGAGTATTGAAACAAGGTGATCTGCATATGAGAGAAGCTTGCCTTTTCGGAAACTTAATTTATTTCCTAACCAGTATTCTAACCCTTTCGATCCCTTATTAAAGATTTTATCACAGTTGATTGGGATGCCTTGCAACTAACAAGTTGTTTTTTTTGTTTCTCCTCGTCCTTTGGCCTCCAAAAGCAGAAATTCTCACTCTTATGAGAATACACTTTAATCCCGATAGCTGCAAAAAATACATAGAATGATCATGTCAACGACTTCTTCAAGATCAAGTTCCATGAAAATAAGGGTAGTGGTTGAATTTTGTAAGACATATACTCCACCTTCTACCAAATGTGGGATAAATCTAGCCACCGCCATCCTGTATTGCACATGTAATAAGGACGGCCAACATGTCAACCACCATATTGAACAAGATCGGCGATATCAGATCACCCGGACTTCACACTTTTTGGATTTGAATCAGCGAGTAATAATTCTAAGATGTCATATTAACTTCAATATGAACACTTCCACCATGCAAAAATCGCACAATCCGTTCGCCCTACTTTGATACAAATCCTTTCGTAGGCATAGTTTATTGAGGAAACTGCCACTTGTCCTAGGCTTTCTTACTTTGTAAATTACCAAACAAGGTTGCATGTAAAAATTTCATGGCTAGTTTCATTGGAAATACGTGGTGGGTAGGGGTACTCCTGATCCTGCCTATTTTGGGAAAATCGAAAAGCATAGTAAATGAAGTAAAAAAAGTCCAAAAGGAAAAGTTTGCATGTGAAGGCAGGACTTATGTATGTGCGTGATTTTTTACGTACCGAAACTCAAAACTATATATCTTAGCCAAAAATAACAAAGCTTCAAATGAATAAGAAGAAACCGCTAAGTTACGTTAATGCCCATATAATTATGTAACTTAATGGTATACTAGTAAGTATAGTCGGTTCTGTCAGTAGTTTCGTGTAGAACAACCACATCCCTTTAATTTGTGCCGTCCACGCATAAAGGCAAGCGCTAGTCTAATCACTTTTTGGAAGATTCATATCATCCCGTGATGCTCGGTTAGTGCTAACTGAGGTAAAAAAAAAGTAAAGCTTACATTTAGGAGACAAATAATAATTCAGGAGACAAATAGGATGATAATATTGGATTTGAACCGCATCTATTTAATTACATATATAGAAGGATGATAATCCCAAAGTTGATCAAGTGATTAATTAAAGTTTAGGACATAAAGGAACTTCTAGTTAATAAAAGACATTCTTTCTCATGCACTCATCATTCACCAAAGTTGGTGCAACAGAATAGAGTGGATAGACACGGCACACTGGTACACAAATACACAGCTTCATGGGTGGATACTTGTACGCATGCTAAGCAGTAGGACGTCCTACTGCGTAGCATGCATGACTAGGTATCATCATACCACATAAACGTGCGAAAACTCAATCTGAAGGGAAACCAATAAATGATTAAAGGAACTATAATTGATCGCGCATGGGATCTACTTATTGCTGGGATCGGAGCTATAGCTTGGCAAGCGTAGATGCCAGGCTAGCTTGATCAGCGCGCGCCTCTAGTTAATCAACACGAGGTCGGCGCGTGTGGGATGCCGCACTTGGAGGGGATCTGCATGGCGCGGGCGGCGTCGATGTTGCCCATGGACCGGATCGCGGGCTTGAGGCGGCACAGGCAGCCGAAGTCGGCTCCGCTCACCGCGTCGCAGCAAGGCTTGCCCGGCCACGCCACCCTGCTGCCCCTCGCGCAGTATTTCTCGCACGCGCTCTTCATGCTGACCAGGTTCACGCCGCACATCATGTACGGCCCGGTGGCCGCGGCCGGCGCCACGGCCACTACGGCAAGCAGCGCCACCAGAAGCAACGCCATGGTGGCCGCTGCGTTGGTCATCGTCGCCTGCTTTCTCCCGGCCATCGTCGTCGATCGGATCGAGCTAGAGCTAGCGACGCGCTGGGCAGCTGGGTGTACGTGCGTGTGTGGTGGTGTTGTGATCTGATCTGATCGGAGTCGCCTGTGCTGCCTTATATAGCGTGGAGATAGGGCCGCCCGTGACGCGCGGCCATGTGCTCGGCCGCGCGCCGCCTTGTCGCCATTGGCACGCAGTCGCGGTCACGGGCAAGATCGAATATGTCGTCTCGTCGGCGCCACCGCGCGCGCCAAAGCTAGGCACGTTGTTCGCCGTTGGCCATCGGTGGAAGCACGTTCGTGCACACATAGACGTAGCTAGAGACGCTTCACCGTCTAGCGCGAACATGCTTGCGCACCTGGCTGTAAAGCCTGTAAGACAACGCTGGGAAGACCATTTTCTGCCAAGTTGGTGTTGCTAATTAACTCAAGCTAGGACGGATTTCAGAGAGTACGGTCGCCGACTTATCAGCTGCAGATCTGTGTCGATCGTGCATATATATCTTCCGTGATTTCTGCCCTTATTTCGGCCTTTCGGGTACCTTTTCATTCTTCTTTTCCGAACCATGCAAGGGCCTTGCATGCGTTATAGGAGTATTAGAAGAGGGGAAACCACACTGTCAAAAAAAGAAGAGGAAAACCCATATAAATGGCTACAGTTTTACATATACTAGAAAAATACCCCGCGCCCAGTGGATTTTTTTTTACGAAATTCTGCCGATTCTATTAATAATCATCAACAGCAGTACAAAGAGGACCAAAAATAATAAAAATTATAAATAGTTCATCGGACCACCTAACGACGACTACAAACACTAGCACGAGCCGAAGGCGCCGGGCAAAGCTTGTCGTAGTAGAGCTTGTTGTAGTAGACAGACGGGAAGTCGTCGTGCTAAGGCCACAAAGGACCAGCGCACTAGTGCAACGGAAATCTCTTCAAAAACTACATTGTATAAATAAAAAGATATAATACATGTAAAACTTGAAATTTTCTAAAAGAATTTATAGAGAAAGATTGAATTTGTTCAAATTAGTTGAAATCTTAAATTAAATTGATGTAAAATTATCATATATTTGACGAACATAAATTGATAACGTAAATAGTTGGATGAAAGAAAATAGATGAGGCGGATTGGTTTGCATGTAAAATACACTATTATAAATGATTGTTAGGGAAATGACATGGCTATTAAAGTAATGATGTGGATAGTTTGCATGTTGAGATAGAAAAGTTAGTGGGGGTCTACTTTATAAGAAGATATAGATTAAAAAAAGTCGATCAAAAGGAAAAAAGAAAGAGTACACAACCACAAGGAACTAGGCAGCTACCCTTGAAGAATGAAGAGTATTACCGTGGCACAAAATCATGACCTTGGTAGGCACAGACGACCTTTGCTTGCCAGCGACCACGGCCGGTTTTCCTTTGGCCTTGATCTGCTCTATGATGATATTGATAGGTTTGAAGCACTTGTCATAAACTCTAGCATTTCGTTCCCACAGAACCGACCATGTGATCAACATTACTGGAGAGTTGAATTTTGCGCTGATGTCTTTTGGCAAAATGGATGTCGGATGCACGAAGAGGCAGGTCTATGACTGGGGTTAATCTGCTCCATATTTGCCCAGTTTAGTACATTACTCCAAATTATATTCACAACCGCACAACCTGTGAATAAGTGGTTTGCATTTTCATCCGCTGCATTGCAAAAAACACATTTATCAGTGCGAGGTAGGCCGCGCTTAGTGAGTCGATCAGCCGCCCAAACCCTTTCGCGAACAAATAGCCAGCATGTAGCCGTTTTACATCGGAGAGGGACCCATGCTTTCCTTTGAAGTGTGCCTGATAGACCGAACTGGTTGAAAAACGACCATTTGCCTCCAGAACCACCTATCCTCCTCATCTGACACTAAGGTAACAGTATAGATCCTCGTTGATCCTTAACACTTGTAGGAACACATCAATGGTTATTGGCTTCCTGATATCTTCAATCCAATTGCCATTTTGTAGGGCTTATGCAACTGTTCTTCTAGCCTTTATTATTGACAGGATGATTTGAAAAACCTCAGGGGCCAGCTCCTCTATTGATTTTCCGTTGATCCACTTATCATCCCAGAAAAAAAACCTCTCTCCATTGCCGATTATCACCTTGGAAGCACCATTGGAAATTTGCCTCGCTTTATCTTCTACCTGTCCAGCAAGTGAGCACCATGGCTTTCTTTCTTCAGCACGAAGGTTCCAAACCCAATGCACTTTGAAGGCTGTATGCATGCATTATCCGTAGATTCAAAATACTGATCCCGCCATGGGGCATAGGATGACATACCATGTCCCACTTCACTAGACAATTTCCCCCTTCCACTGCGTTCGTTCCCTTCCATAATAAGGCCCATCTGATTTTGTCAATTGTTTGAAAAACCCATGGCGGTGGGTCTAAAGATAGCAGATGAAGATGGCAATTGCATTTAGTACAGACTGTACTAGGATGAGCCTTCCTCCCTGTGTGAGCATAAAAGTCTTCCAAGCAGCAAGCGTCTTCTAATTTTATCGATCAGCGCTTCTTTGTGGGCTTTTTTTGAGATGCAGCCACCTACCTGTTGCAGAAATTATTGATTGTGTGTTAATTTCATAGTACGCTGTTTGCTTGACTAGTTGCATAGCTGCACATGCTACTACGTAGGGCTGCATCTTTTGTTCATTTTGACGACCATCCTCTGTTCAAACATCAGAAAGAGCAAAAAACAAGAGGAAGAACACAGAACCGTGGTCCCAGATGTTACAGTGTCCCATGCTACTATATTATAGTAGTACGTGTTCTGGCATGGGCATGCCTACAGTAATAAGAAAGTCAAATTGACTGTTTTTTTAGCCTGAACACAGGAGGATAAAGAAACATAGAAGGAGCTGCACGGAGCAGCACGAAAAGCAGGTCTAAGCACTGTCGCTTTGAGACAACTACTGCGTTGTCCCTGTACCTAAGGCAAACACATCGAAAGCCTAACACACACACAGGTTACAGGCAGGCAGTGCTTTTAATCAAAAGGAGGTTAAAAACCTGGAAAGATAAAGGGACAAACGCAGAAAAGAAGTTCGCCATGCGGGCCGCGGTTTATAGAAATCGGCTGGTTTCTAACACTTATGTCTTTGTCAAAGTAGATTCATAGAAAAAGAGAGTAGATTCCGAGAGGTCCTTAGCTGGCCCAGCAAGAAAAGCCCATGGAGGTAACGATACAGCATTGCTCTAGATTCAATAAAGCTCCCCCGTTAATCTACAAGAAAACTCTCTCAAGCATGAGGAACGGATCTTTTCCCTCGTCGTCACTCTCTTCTCGAAACAGACTTTTCTCATGTATTTTTTTTTTGCGAAATTTCCTCATGTATATTAACTAGCAGAAATGCCGGTGCGCGTATTCTTTTCTAGATTTTTAGATAATATTAAATCAGATCTTCCCAATTAATATCAATTAGATTACACTAAGGATATCTATTTTTTTAATCAGTTTTTGTTAACGGGAGAAAATAAACTTCTCATCTAAATTCACCTAGTCTTTCTGGTACAACAGAAGATAGAAATTGCAATCTAGAAAAAAGATAGAATTTTATTTAACATGCAACACAAGGACCGCAGAGACGACACACGATTTACGTATGAAGAGTCTGACGGCCGCTGCACACGCTACAATGCAGGTGTATAAATAGAAAGTATCTTAAAAAACTAAGCACTACATATTACATTTTTTTCTCTATTTACCAAATTTTTTGGTGCGATTTTTTCTTGTAGCGTACGTGGGTAGCTGTGCTATGTAGATTTTTCATGCACGCGTCAGGTACAAGTAAATTTGGCCTGGATTGATTAAAACGCATAAAAGGTACACTGGTTCCCTCGTTTGCAAATTCCTACGAATTCAACGATCTTTTTTAAAACGACCAAGCAGATAAGGTCCAGCGACGAGCTCTCACGTGCGGTTCCAGATTCATCAAGAGAGAAAAAACTCAAGTGGTAGTGGCAAATTCTATGGATCGAGCTTTCAATTAGCTGCTAAAATCATATTACCCATTATTGGAGCGGTGGCAGCTGCCCAGCTCGCGTCACTTCTAGCTAAGCTCATTCGGCAGAGGAGGCGATGGTCGACCCAAATCGCTCCTTATTATCCAATAGAGCTCTGACGCCACCCGGTCGTGCTGAAATAAGGGAGCACCGGAGCAGCAGCGGGCATCCCCTACCGCCTCTCCCCAAATTCTCCATGCTAGCTCGTTCTTCTGAGGAGGGAGTTTTGTGTGATGTGCAATCCAGCTCGTTTCGGGGTGCCATTCCTCCTCTAGTTCCCTTCACTTCAATAATCATATTACGCAAATCATCGGCTGTTGTTGTTTGTTTCCAAGGCGATATTCCACGAAATTTGACGTATATAAACTGGCAGGATTCGGTATAAGGGAGCGAGGTGGGATTATTGAACAGAAAATCTTCATATAGCATGCCTTTGGGCAGCTCAAATTGATATGGAGAAGGCATAGCAGTACCATGCATTTCGGCAGCCTTTTGCTTTTATTTGGCGCAGCGGTACTACAAGGCTCAGCCGAGTATCCTCTGACGCTTCGGGATCGATGGAATAGATTGAAGAAGCAAGATTACTTACGGGTGGTTATTGTCGTGATACGTGGTTTGGTGGAAGGACAAAACGGTCTAAAGAAGTGTTTGACCGAAAGAAACACTTTATCCTTTATTATTAGACTAGCACAAATGCCCGTGCGTTGCTACGGGTTTTACATTCGTAAAATATTGATTTGAAACCTAACTTAAAATTCCTCTCAAAATTGCTCTTGTTATTGCCATCTCTAGTCATCTCTAGTCAGAAAACTATTGAAGTAAACGTTGCTTGTTCACAATTCCTTTCAGCTAAGGCCAGAAATCGGACAATGTGAAAAAGGGAGGTTTTTACAAGCAATTCTAAGTATTGAGAAAGTTTGCAAGTAGTAAGTATATCCAAGACCATATTATGTACTTTTGATGCCAAGAAGAAAATTACATGATTTTCCACTTCAGAAACCAATACAAAATACATGATCTTTCCGTAGCGTCAGCAACCAATTTCACGTATCATACATGAAAATCACATTAGATTTACATTTCCCTTAAAACCATTCAACGACCTAGCAATCACCCACACAATAGCTTCCTCTCCCTGGTGTTTGACATGTGACAGACTGATCACCTCCCAAACCGAGGGAATCAGATTAAGATAACTGAAGATGTACCTTCTACCAAGGCCAAGAAATCTGAGACAAGATGAAAATAATATAGATGATCTGAATTATTGCAAATATCAGCCCTGCTAGCTTGTAGGGAATATCCATGTCAATTTACAATTTGCAAGACAGACAAAATAAGCTGCAAGAACTAAAAACAAAATGTGTATTTGGTATATTTTCCTACAGTGAGGTAAGATTGCTAGCTCACCCCGTTGAATATTCGGCTCGATGGAGTGGAATCAAAGAAGCTCACTGGCGAAAAAAATTTGGTCATGCCTAATAAGAGTTGTTGGAAAATCTCGGTTGGTATTGTTGAAAGAAAGACCGACTCCTTCCAACATAAACGCCAACATTCCATTAGACAACAAAACATGAATACTAATATGCTTGTTCTTGCTTACTGTATCCTCTCTCTATTTGCATCCCATTGCAATCTAGTAGTTGCTACATATTTCCAATCCCTGAAATTTAGCAGTCTTTATCAGTATCCAAAAATTGCACAACATTACGTTAAGACTGAATTTACTGAAACTCTCAGGGCCTAGCAAGAAGAGGCATCCAGCTCCTCCCCGCCCCGTGCAACCTGTCGGGCGCTAGCTAGCAGCTCACGCCGCCTGCGTAGCTCGGCCTGCACGAAAACAGAACATCAACCTTGACCTCCATCGGCACGCAGGGAGGCAGCGTTGGCGCAGGCCTGGACATAGTCTGGAGGACCGGAACTGCGGGGCACCACAATCTCCCCAGTCCCTTTCCGGAAAATACGACCAATTCTTTTCTGTATCTAAAAATATCATTACAAACAGCTTATGCTTCATCTAGATTTCGATTTCATACCATTGAAAGTTTATGAGCTTTCACTTTCTTAAATCTAGATTTCCTTTTCAACCTTGATGCACTTTCTACTTCATGTAAAGCTGAAATTACCTTCAATTGGTCGACAACTATTTTACCTTTAACAATCCAAAATTCATCCATTACGTCACTCTGTTTCATCTATGAGCACACTTTTTCTTCATTGCACTAACTAGAGGCCACTACTGTATCACATCATGAACTGGTGTGCCCTTCAGCGCCCAACAAAGATAGTCTATTTTAGATCCAATGGCTAGATATCATCCGAGAGTTTGGCGACCGCAACCTGAAGCGAGGAACGAAACAAGAAAAACTCAGAAAAGCAGAATAAGTGATGAGGCCACATTTAAATAGAGAACAACATTGGATGAACACGAAGGTTAGATTCCAGATGCATTAGTCCTTCCAACACCTGCATCAGAATCATGTAAAGAAAGGTACACAAATCACAATTTAACTGACAGAGCATAGGGAGACGTGGTTTTGTTGTTGAAATACCCCGGTGGTCAGAGCGCTGCCCCTAGCTTCTACATGTGGTACATGATTGCATTGCGTGCTCAACTAAGTTAAAGAATGGATCCGGCAAGTGTCAACAATTTGCATCCATTTTTACTGAAGATGTGTAGTAGAAAATTAATCTGCCTCCGTATGAATTGTCTAGCAAGGGGTGAGGGGATACCTTCTTCCGGTTGTTCTTGGCCGACAGCAATAACCAAAACTATCACGATCCAGGGCTCAAGCGCAACATGCCAATCTCTTATTGATCCCCAAATCTACCTCCGTCCATCACCGCTCCGGCCCTCCTTCCTCGCCGGAGGCAGCCACATCGCCCACCAAGCACCTCGCACTCGAAGCCTAGTGCTGCCCGTCCGCGCCTCCCGGCCGAATCCTCCTCCATCGTCCAACTCTGGTGTGGTCGTCGAGCCTGGCCAAGAGGCCGGATGTGACACGCCCCTTCTACCCTTTATATATGGGTAGGCCAGGTCTCAGGTATCATACCGTGTTCGCTACAAGTTGGATTCTATCTCTAAGCCTTCCTAGTTTAGGAGTTTCTTCTTGTTTGATACGCCTAGAGTCAATGGGATTCGTATCAGCTGAACCATTATGGGCTTCGTGGATCTTAGCAGGTCATTGTATGTGCCCTTTGTTGGGCCGATCTAAAGTAGGCTAGAGTCGGGTGTCCATTGGGCATACCTATGTCAAGAACACTTTACTATTTTGCTCCTTATTACTCCATCTGTTCAGAAATATAAGACATTTTAGCTTTGTGAAATTAATTTATCTAGACGTCTTTTAGTTTATAGGTTCACTCCGATCCTCTACGAACCTATACACTAAAATACGTCTAGATACATTCGATTCAGAAGCTAAAACGTCTTATATTTCTAAACAGAGGGAGTACTTAAGCTCAATGATGTTCCAGCAACACAATACATTGCATTACTGAGAGTAAAACTAACCCCTAACCCTTTTCTTTATTTGTTTGTGTCTTTTCTTTTCCAGGAACAAGAACAGGACAATGGCATGAAGAAGAATTAGTTTAGGATTGGATTTAGGTTTTCCTTTTATCAATTTTTGTAATTTTCTTTTATTTGGACAATTTGTAACTACATTTGTAATATTATTGTGGTAATAAAATATTTTTTATTTATTATTACTTGGAAAATATAGAATTCCTTTTATGTATAACTAGCATTAATCCATATTCATTATTTAATTTACTTTGCCCCTTTTCCTTTTGGTAAAATAAGGAATCAACATTATTGTAATAAAGAATTCTTATTCTTTAATTATTTCTAATTTCCTCTATATTTTCTTGTCGAGCATTGAAACATTGTAAATGAAATAAAGAATATCATTCTTTATCATTGTAGTTTATGTTATTCAATTGCTATATTTATTTATTTAAGATACTATTATTTCTTGTACAATAAAGAATTTCATTTCCATTTTTTATAATTCTAATTCGATGTTGAATTTCTAATTGAAACTCAAACACCATTATTCAAAGGATTCCCCTCTAAATTAGAAAATTCAGTAGAGGTCATGTCAGAGTCCATAACACTTCATCTCAGATGAGTTAAACCCTAACCATCAAAATGAAAGAAACCCTAACCCCTCTAGTGTTTTAGTTTTGCGAGCTACTATACCTCCTACTATCGCTATACAATGAAATGGACGCGATCGTAACAAAAAAACTAAGATATACCCTAGATTTATGGAGTTAATGTTACTAGCAGCAACAAAACGTTGTACTATTTGCTATGTATATCTAAAACATTGTCACATGCTCTTATAGACCCTAAGAAGTACACATGAGAGGGAGAGGGAGAGGGGGGAGAGATCTTTTGGAACCTTTTCTAAGCAGGTTGCTTAGAAACTTGGTTAGCGAAATCTCTCAAATTGTTTAGCTACAGAGAGTTACCAACCGTGGGCCACTTCCTTTTTGAGCTTTTTGTACCAAATAGGTTGCTTACAAACCCTTTTAGCCAAGTCACGAAAAATGTAAATACTCCAAGCCACGTTGCAACTTGCTAGTTTAGCACGTGACACATCATACAGTACGTGTGCCCTGGAAATCGATCGATCGAATGACCTGCGAAAGAAAGGACGGCACGCTACAAAAGGTCTCACCACGTAGCACTCCTCACTCCCACGACGACCGGCCGGTATTATTTCGGGCCATCAATTACGACCCATTTTTCGTCTCGAAAGTCTTGTACCGTCCCCTTTTGTAAAGCCATGGCAAGTATAAGTACAGAGGGCTAATTAGTCCTCCTTTCCCCCGTCCGTTAACCGCGAGCCGAGCCTGAGCTAGCCGGAGCATGGCCGGTGCGTGGTGGTGGAAAGCGGCGAAAAGAGCCGGGGCGCGGGGAGCCCCCGAGTATCATTGCCATTTTGGCCGTGGTTCCAAAGGAAAAGCGGGAGCTTTTCTAACCGCTTTTTCGGTTTAACATGCGCGCAGGCAGCGGCAGCGTCTGCCTGGACTGGGCTGAGGTCCTGTCCCGGGGATGACAAAGACAAGAGCATGCGACGGAGCGCAGACACGCACTCATCATCGCCTATCGTCGCAGTCGCGAGACCGGTTGCGAAAAGCGCCCACCTTTGCTGCCACGGCCCCAGTAAAGTTCCCCTGTTCAAGTGAGCACGGGAGAGTGGGCGGTAATACTAGTAGTAGTAATAGCAATGCTAGCAGCAGCTGGGAAGAGAACAGCATGATGAGTGCGAGCGCTAGGGACAGGCTCGGAAAGCGATGGAGGGGGAGAGGGGGTGTGTCGTGCGTGCCTGCCGAATAATGAGTCAAATGAGTAAGCAGCGCAGCACTCATTGCCCTGCTGCCTCAGCCTCGGTAGCAATGGCGACACTGTCTCTGCTTTGCTTTGGGGGTGGTCGCGCTTTCTTTCTCGCCGGCTTTTCCTAAAGTTTCTGTACGTGCGTGCCCCCACATTCCACCTCTTTTAGTTACCCGCCCGAGGCTTTTGGACGGCTATGTATACAGCCCCCCTCTTCCTGCTCCTCTGCCGTGTTCACCCGCTAGTGCCTTTGACTGTCTCTCCCCCTCTCTCCTGCGGCACTCCTCTGCTGCCTCTCCGCTTCTTCTTCACCTGCGAGATGGAGGTGAGCCATGGTTGGAGACGCTGTTTTCTCATTCTCGTTATTTACTTATCAGGACACGTGATGCTAGCTACAACCATCAGCTCTTGTAGCTGAACCTCTCTGGGTTCCACCTATGGGGTTCGGATCTTTCGCAATGTGCACACATCAGACCACGCATTGGAGCAAGTCCAAGGATGTGTGTTCTTCTACAGCACATACTATGCTCCTAGCAGTAGCCCCCTTTTTTCCTCCAACAAGTACTAGTACATCTTCAGATGTTCTCTACATCTGAACTACTGTTCAGAACACCTGGACGTCTCATTTTCTACCCAACAGAAACAAAAATTCAGAGTGCAACCTTTATTACAGATCCTTCATCCTAGTGCTGTTCAGATGCTTCTTCCAACTGTCCGTGGTCAAATAATACTGCAGCGGTTGTTAAGTTGTTGTTTTTCCGGTGGCAGGCGCAAGACGACTGCTGCGGCAAGTGGCGCCAAATCCCGGCCTTCGGCGACTGGAACCACCTGTGGGACGACATGCCCGTCGCACAGTACTTCGACCCGGCGGCCACCTTCTTCTTCACGGCGCAGGCAGGGGAGGACGACGTCGACCTCTTCAAGGTGCCGCACTTCGCCGCCAACCCATACAACTACAAGAAGGTCAGCTGTCAGGCACAGGAACCTTAGTTCCAGATCAGATCAGCTTATGTTTCAGCACCTGACCCGTTGGTTCAAAATGCAGTGCGTTGTTCGAGTCAAGAAAGGGGAGGAGAAGGCGAACGCGAACGCGAACGTCAAGGCAGGTGCTGTGCCGGCGAGGAAGAAGGTTAGCAGGAAGCAGCAGCAAGGGAAGGAGCAGCAGAGGAGGAAGCCCAAGTCGTCGTCGGCGGCGGCGGCGGCGGCCGCGGTGGACGAGGACCTGTACAAGATCTCCCCCAACGTCATCTGCAAGGTGCAGAAGGCAAGCACTACTACTACCCCTCATCTTGATTCTATCTAATCTTTTTTTTACCCTCATTAGTGGATTTTACTTCGCTAGGCGCATGCATGTGTAACCAAGTGGATTTACTTTTAGAAGATGTCAAAAGGAAAAGAATATGGATTTACTTTCGCTAGTTTCCCGTCACGTCATTGACGCAAACCTTTTGCTTGGAGAGGGGGGATAAGATAACCTGGACTTCTTTTCCTTTCCAGAAAAGATAATCTCAACTTTTCACAAATGTCCCTTCTTACTTTCCTTGGATAATAATAAATTTTGGCAAGAAAAAAAAAAGGTGTGGTTACTTAGCCTAGGGTTGGATTGATTGTTTTACAGTAGATTGCAGCGAGATCCTAATTGTGTTCGTGTTGCAGAAGAAGCTGCTGAGGAACTTGCTGGGAGGTTGCCTGGGCCTCAACTGCATCGCCTGAAGATAACAATAACCGGGACTCATATCCAGAATCTGGCTGTGTCAGGAAATCAAGATCGATCCGATCGAGCCGTGTGTGTTTGTGCATGTATGTACATCGTCTGCTACTACTATATGGAAGTAATGGAAACCGATTTCTGCTTTTTTTTGGCTCCTTTTTCCTCCGCGTATAATTACAATTACAGCCTTTCCTTCGAGCATTACAAATCAGAAGGAACTTTCCATGTATGTGCAGCATTGTAATTATTGACAAGGATCCGGGTAGCCTAGAGCGAGAGAACGGATCTGCACGGGATATACCGCGGGGATTAATTCGTAACCCAATGTTTTAGCGCAGATTATCGCGGGATACGATTGATTGAGGATGTAAATTAAACCTGGAGTACTTGCACTTGGCAAGTAACACGGAATTAGCAATGGTAATTAAGGGTGGAGGAGCTAAGGATGGTAAGCTACATACGGGGCCTAGGCCCTAGACTAGCTGCAGCGATCGAGTCCGCCGCGTCCGGTGCATACAGGTGGGGCTCCGCTCCATCGCCGCCTATATAATCCGGCCGGTCGTCTATCTACAGTAACAACCACCACCCGATTACCGAACCAGCCACCACCACCACCCGCCGCCGTTGCCGTTGCCCTAAGTCTTCAAGCGCAGCCATGGCCCGCAGCAAGACCCCGGTCGGCTTCATGAAGGATGCCCGGAAGCGCCGCCAGTCTTTCGAGAACCGGAGGAGGGGGCTTCTCGTGGGTTCTAGGGACGGTAAGAGGCGCGGCAAGGTGGAGGAGCTCGCCACGCTCTGCGGGGTCCCCGTCGCGGTCGTCTGCGCCGATCTGAAGGGCGGCGCGCCGACTGTGGTGGAGACGGAGCCGGGAGTCCTCGACAGGTACCGCGCGCTCCCGCCCGAGAAGCGCGCGGAGCACACGCACGTCAGGTACCTCCAGGGCCTCCTGACGAAGGAGAACGCGAAGCTCGCTAGGGTCAGGCAGGCGGGCCCCGCCGCGCTCGCGACGCCGCACGCGGAGATGAGCACGATGACGGCGGAGGAGCTGCGTGCGCTGCTCGAGTCCGTCGACGCCGCGATCGCGGCCACCGCGGAGAGGCGGAGGGCGCTCGGGCTGCCGGGCGATGACGACGACCACGCGGTCGTGGTGCCGCCGCGTGGCGGGGATTCCGAGGGCGACGGTGGCCGCTACTTCGACCCGATGCAGCAGCAGGGGCAGGGCGTCGCTGGCCTCCTCCTCGATCAGGCGATGATCTGGCAAGGATCGCAGGCGCACGGCGGCGGCGGCGGCATGATCCCGCGTGAGTACTGCTACGGCGGCATGAAGCCATGAACATGGCGCAGCCTGCAGCGTACGACCCCCAGCCCCACTACACGATCTGCAACCCCGCGGTGCGCGGCTACCAGCAGCAGATGCCGAGCAATGGCGGCTACTACCTCGAGCCGCTCGCACCTGCAGGCGCCTGCATCTTCCAGCCACACAATGTCATCGCGCAGCCATGGAACGGCACCTTCCAGTACGACGATGGTGGCAGCAGCAGCCACGTGGGCACGAGCAGCTCCTGGGCGCAGAGCAATGGCAACTTCAACAATACCGGCGCCGCCCAGGATCTCTCCATATGGAGCGCCGGGGAGTCCAGCAACGCCATCACCGGGTACTCTGCTTACATGCACGCCATCACCAGCGGCAACGCACCATCAGCCGAGTACCCTGATCAGTTCACCAGCAACAACTTCTCCGGCGCACCGGCGGGTTTCCTCAACATGGGCGCAGGTGGCATCGGCATGAACTACCTGGGCGGCTACGAGACGCAGGGCTCGTCGAACAACCTGCAGGCGCAGGGCTCGTCGAACAACCTGCAGCGCTCCGGCGCCAGCCAGAATTCTTCAAGCGTCGAGGAGCAGCAGTTCGTGTACGGCAGCGACTATTAGTTCTGCCTACTGAACCATTTATTACTTCCAAATTTTAGTATACAGGTCTAGTCGATACTCTATTTCGTAGTCAGGCGAGCAGCATCGTGATCAGTCCGGCAATTTTGGATGGTGGACGGCCGCCGGCGTGATCCGATGTATGCCACCCCGCCGCCCCCAGTCCCCAAGCAATTTTACCTGCCGGCAGCTAGGGAACATGGGCGTATTAGGTAAGTCGACGATCCGGCAATTTGCTAGCTATATGCTTGAATAGTCCTAGAATTTTGTGGCCAAGACAAGGTCTGGCGATTTGTACCCGCGCCTGGAGATTATCTTGGCAAATTTGTAATACACTAGGGTAGAAATACAGTCAGTACTATTGTTTAGCCAATCTTATGTCTTTTTTCTTCAGGGATAGTCAATCTTATGTCTTTTGCTGTCCATTATATCTTGTCACAGAAACAGACTTAATTTGCATGAAGTTTTTGGTGCATCAGAGTGACCAAGTTAATCTAACTGTAAAGGTCAAGAACATCAACTTGCCACCAAGGAAACAACAGATGTATTTCAGCCTCAGTTTATGATATTGTTCCTTCGTTGGTACACAAATTCGAGGGTAGGAAATCATTCTCAGACGAAAAAAATGTAACAGGCAGGAATTGCTCCTTTATTAAGCTTGCTCAAGAAACTATAAATCGCTTCACAGCTACAAAGAAAACAAAGTATGGGACTTGGTCTGTCCACATGATAGCATCGAACCCGACACTGACGGCGTGCTTTGGCTGACAGTGGGCGGCGTCACTAACATTACAACTCACAACTTCTCTGCACATGCACAGCGAAAACTGCATGCAAGAAACTGAACATCCAGCATTGCTCCTTATCCTTAATTATAAACATCCCAATATCAGATGTATCAGGAGGATTGCATGGAAAGTGATTAATTCCACCTGAGATGGATCAACCGAGCATAGAAAGGCCTCAGCCTGTAATCCACTGAATGCATGCTGCACCCAGCACCCCCCTGGCTACCAAACAGTCCAACACAGTACCGCACAAAACCACAGCTACTATTCCAAGCACCCTGATCAAAAGCTGCATCTGCGGTAAGTCTCAATAGCAAGTTTGGTAATGTCAGCCATGTCATGAGAAAAAACAGAATTGATACCTAGTAGCTGCTTGGCTGCTCCTTCATGGATCCAAACTCAGACATGTGGCGGTGTATACAGAAAATCACCACTCCCACAGGTTTCCTTTCTCCTTCAGCATTCATATAGTTCCAACCTGGCACCACCACGACCACAACAGCACCATAGATTCAGTGTGATGGCAGTTCCACATTTATCAAACATGCTAGTGGACTGGACACAACGTAGTGAGCTCCGCTCTCCTCTTCATTACTCAGAAAAACTGGCAAGCAGTAGAGGCAACCATAGGCAAGTCTTTTGTCGTTGTCTTTGTGCTTCAAGAGTATTGTTGTCTCAATCCTAATTTTCACATAGCTGCAACCACAACGCTTTCTCCTACTCCTAAAGCTGATGAAACCAAACAAGACCAAACATGGACATCCGGTGTGTCTCCATGGTCAATCATCTCCTCCAGCCATAGCAATGCATCATATGTTCTGCCAACAGAACATAAACCTGCAATAATATTGCTGAATTCACTTCTGTTAGGACGATGGCGGCTCTTCACCATCCTCTCCATAACCCTTGCTGCCTCGACGAACTGGCTTTCTGAACACAGGCCACTGACCAAGATAGAGAAAGTCTCCTTTCCAGCAACGCATCCAAGCTGCCTATCCATCCTTTTAAGGTATCCGAGGGCCTTCACAGACTGCATACTGTCGCAAAGACCCTTCATTAACAGGTTGTATGTTGTCGCTGTGGGAACGAGACCATTCTTGGCCAACTCCTCCTCCAACACCTTGATTGCATCATCAATCCTCTGTTCCCTGCATAAGGCAGTGATTTTGGCTTCGTACATGCATATTGTTTGCTTGAACCCCTTTCTAGCCATGTCCCGAAACAAATTGTCTGCCTCATTCAACCGTCCCTCATCATAGAGATCAAGAATGATGGACTCGAAGCTCGTGACAGTACGCCCACCTCGTACAACCAACGCCCGGTCAATGGCTTCTCGGGCATCCTCGATGTTAAGCACGGCAAGCATTGGCACAGAAGAGAGCGCCTACTACCTGGCGTCCTCAGCCCCTTCCTGATAATCTTATCCAGCACCTGCTCTGCCAGCTCGCCCCGCCCAGCTGCGCAGAGTGCGACCAGCAACGCTCGGAACACCACAACATCCCCGTCGCAGCCTCGCTGAGACACGCGCCACAGCATGGAGTAGACGACGTGTGTGGCCTCGTCGAGCATGCCAGCGTCGCAGAGTGCAGGAACGATCGCGCGGTAGGCGTCCCTGTCCGGCGCGAGACACTGGTTCGGCATTTCGTCGAGCACCTGCAGCGCGAGGTCAGGGCGCCTCACACGGCACATCTCCGAGATCAGCAGAGTGAGGTCTTCGGAAGCTATGGATACCTCAGGGCGGCCCTGGAAGTCTTCGAGGAGCGTGGAAGCTTCCGGGAGGAGGCCGCGTGAGAGGAGACGACGGAGGATGGCGGAGAATGAGAGCGACCAGGACGGGGCGGGGGAGGCGGGGAGGGAGGAGCGGAATATGGAGACGGCGGCCGCAGGAGGGAGGTGCGGGACAGACGCGGCGAGGAGGGCATCGGCGGAAGGGGAGCAGCGCAGGATACGGCGGAGGAGGGTGGGCAGGAGGGCGGGGGAGGACGAGGCGCTGGCAAGGAGGGACGCGTGCACGGCGTCGCTGTGCCGGTAGGAGGAGCGCGGGTACCAGCGGGGCGCGTCGTCGTACAGGTGCACGGCCTCGAGCGGGTTCTTCTGCCGGCGGATGGCTCCGACCAGGTGCGCCGGCGCCAGCAGCCGCGGCCACCGTACCGGCGTGCCGCCCCCCATCGCCGCTGTTGCTCGCTGCGGACACAGGGTAATGCCGACACAGTGACACTACACAGGCTGCAGTAGTTCTCCCACCAGTCACTGCTAGTCAGTTGGCCCGGCCTGGCCCAACTCAGCCATGGTTGCCTGGTCTTCCTCGGGCCGCGGGCGGCCCATGAGAGGGAGCCTGCGGATCCGTGATGAGCGCGTCGCAGGTTTGGAATTGGTTGGCCCCGCGCGTTCGTCTCGCGAACCTTCACGTCACCATCCATTCCGCCCCGCCTGTTAAAATAGTATAATCGGGGAGGCGGAGAGATAAAGGATAGAGAGCGCAGCGCAGGGCGCCCGCTTCTTCCGTCTCCGATCGCCGCCGTTAACTACCCCCTCCACCCCTCCCGCCCGTGCCTCGTCTTCCTGACTGCCGCGTGAGAGAGGGGGAGCCTCGCGAGGGGAGACGTGTGCGGTGCTTCTGTGCGCCGTGGCCTCTGTCTCGCCGCCGGCCATGGACGACCACAAGGAGAAGGAGAAGGAGCACACCGGCAACCCCGACGTGCCAGAGGAAGAGGAGGAGGACGAGGCCAAGCGCGCCGTCCTGCTCGGCCCCCAGGTGCCCCTCAAGGAGCAGCTCGAGCTCGACAAGGTAACTGCCAATCAGTCATTAATTTCTTCTCATTAGTTTTGGGAAACTTCAATGCAGAATGATATGGAGCGCCGAACGATGAAATAGATCTAATCTTTATAGTAGGGATTTAATTAACTCGTTGATCAATTCTTTTCTGTGATTTTCATCTCTCCACCTGATCAATGCAGGATGATGAGAGCCTGAGGAGGTGGAAGGAGCAACTCCTGGGGCAGGTTGACACCGAGAAGCTTGGAGGTTAACATCACAACATCCATCCTCCTCTCCTGCCCGATCTCAACTTCATACTGATCATCTAACCAAATTTCATTCTCTTCTGAATAAATGAACAAAAACAATACCCTCAAATGTATTTGACCGGCTCTGAATTTTCTTGATGGACGCAGAGACTTCTGAGCCAGAGGTGAAGGTGCTGAACCTGACCATCCTGTCGCCGGATCGGCCGGACCTGGTCCTGCCCATCCCCTTCGTCGCCGACGAGAAGGGTTACGCATTCGCCCTCAAGGACGGCAGCACCTACAGCTTCCGCTTCTCGTTCATCGTCTCCAACAACATAGTGTCAGGGCTCAAGTACACCAACACCGTCTGGAAGACTGGAGTAAGAGGTGACACCAGATACCAACATAACCACTCCTCCCCATCTTTTTTTTTGGAAGAATCTTACTGTTAGATCTGGTCATTCCCTACCTGCATTTTGCGTCATGCTTTTCAGATTGAATTCCCTGCGTTGTTCTTCAGTGTTGCAGTGCCAACTTGTCACCCCTATATGCCTAGATCAATATATACTGGCCTGTGCTCCTGTGCTTTCCGTCTGTTTTTTGGCACGCTTTCCAAAGCAGCCTGACGGCTGAGATTAAGACGAAAAGCACAGCTGTCTCAAAATAGATGTCAAAAATTTGTTTAAATTTAGATGTATCTAGACACTCTTTAGCATTTGATACATCCAATTTTTTTTTAAAATGCAACATCTATTTTTAGACAGAGGGAGTAGGACATTTTAGATGCGATTGTGATTATAATGAATCTTCTTTCTTAAGAAGTACATGTCCAAACAGGAGGTTTTCCCCCGGGTCTGAAATAATCTGCACGGGATGCTGTAATTGCCACAGTAACCACCATTGTAGTCTATATAAGATAATAATTATTTGACCAACAACCAGCAAAATGCCGATGAAAGTTCCTTCGCTGATCAGATATGTGTAGTGTGTTTTATTTTGTACTGCTTAAACCGCAAAATAATCAAGATTAGCATGCATATAGATAGGCTTAAATTGCCATGCTATTAGGATTATTCTAGTACAAGTATCCTTTTTGAACTAGTCTATTGTTGCAGTGGAGAACCAGAAGATGATGCTGGGGACATTCAGTCCCCAGGCCGAACCCTACACATATGCGGGTGAAGAAGAGACCACCCCTGCTGGAATATTTGCAAGAGGCTCCTATTCTGCTAAACTAAAGGTAATGCATATACTTATCAAGCTTATGTCAAAATTTGCTCCACTAATCTCTTTGTTTTTTAGTTTGTGATAAACTGATGATAGAAAGAATGTGCTCTAGTAATCAATTCCGCAATTAATGTGTGTGTTTCTTGTTTGTACTTTCAGTTTGTTGATGATGATGGCAAGGTCTACTTGGAGATGAGTTACTACTTCGAGATTAGGAAGGAGTGGCCATCCGGCCAATGATGTGGAAACAAGGCACCATGTTAGCTCATAGCTAAGCCAAAGGCAGACTGCGCTGTCACTTCTAGAAACAATTATTCCTGCATCATCGTCGTGTCGTCGTTAACCGCCATTTTAAATTTCTTTCGAGCTTAATTGGTTCCACTATCTTTTTCTTTCCGCATAATGTTCATTCGAAACTCGTTATATATAATCGGTTCTCCCTGGAGATACTCTGATATTTATGTACCCGATCGACTTGTTACTTGCCTGGAACTCGCACATTGCGTATGTTCGTGTAATTTTTCTCCATTAGGCAATTAATTACAGTTCTCGCCGCTTCTTATGTGTTCCAATGTTATGCAAAATACTACCTTGGAAGTTGAGTTAAGTGCATGTAGTGGTAGCTCGGTTTCACAATGATGAATGGCCGTGTCTGTCTGCCATGGCAAGGCCAAGCGTGCGTTGCAAGCAGTTTCCTGCACTTGGCGTTGCTCTCACTGGCTGCTGCCGTAGGGTAATTATCGCATTAGGTGGTTGCTGCGACGCCATTTTCTTGAGGTGGATGAAAGCAATGCTTTGGGAAAGTGCTAACGTCGGTGCGCTTCACCGGCTCACACGCACGGTGAGCAATGAATCAGCACTAGCAAGCAGTCTGAGGCTTGAAGCCTGCGCCTTGATCGTGACTTGACTTGCGCCATCATCCCCTCCGCCGAATTTCTAGGTAGAGCGATCCTACATAACAGTGTTGTACTCTTGTTTTGAGTTGCTTTTCGTCTTGTACTTTTGTTTCCATTGATGTTGTATCGTTAGGTTGAAGAGGTAGAACAGAATCATGGGAACCATTGTGCACAGGAAAACACATGACACGGAAAAGCAGCTGATAAAAACATTCACGTAGTTTCAGTCAGGAGCATCATCAGTGTCGGACTACTGGCACTAGGGGTACATCGTCCCGTCAGGTTGCCAGTCCCGCACACGACACCCTCCCGAGGAGTGCGCGAAGTACGACCCTCCGGAAGCCAGGATGAAGGCAGCGAAGGCAAGCAGATGCCAAGACCGGTCCTCACCAGAGCCGATGACTCCCTGGCGAGGGACTGCCCAGGGGTACCGCGGTGGCACCGTCATACTTCACAACGCGACAGTACAACAGTCGCTCCAAGCTGTGACTGGTCCCCCTCGGGGAAATGAGATGCTGCCTGCCCGCCTTGGTGTTAAAGGTGGATGACGAGGCCGGAGCACCGTCAGGGCCCAACATCGCCACTTTGGTGCAAGAAGACCCAGGGTGATGCGACTGGTCAAGGAGGACGTCATCGACTACCTCAGCAGCAGGTCACTACCTCTGGTCGGGGCCAATTCGCAACCAAATGGCGAAGGAGTGAGATGGAGACCCCCTTTTGGGCGGGAATGTGGTGACCCTTTCCGTCTAACATTTTGGGGGAAAGAGGCCCGGCGCCCCTATATAAGGAGACCTTCTCTTACCTTAGGACAGGTCGATCCGAGAGATCTGTAACCCTAGATATTGATCACCATTGTACCGCCGCGAGACACCGCGAGCAATACAACCAAGCAGGAGTAGGGGTTTTACCTCCTCACGAGGGTCCCGAACCTGGGTAAAAAAAACGTGTCAACCCCACTGTCGTGCTTGTGCGTCGTCTTCGCCACCGGGAGAAGCTCGAAACGCGTGTTCAACCCCCTTTCGAACTCAGGGCTTGTTGGACCCCCTGTTCCTTCGCGGGACTCTTTCTCCGACATTTGGTGCTAGGTAGGGGGCTGAGGCGCAATTTTGAGAATTTCAGACGGCCGTGACATCATGGTATCACACGACAACGCCCACGACAGCCGCACCCAGCGTGGAAGGACCACGAGGGACCGAGGCACGTGCCGCGTGAGTTATCCAGCATCGGCTCCTCCCGGGACCGGCGGGGGCTCTTCCCGCGCCCTTGACGAGGTCGCGCAAGGAGATTTCTTCTTCGAGCATTTCGTCACCTCAGGGGCGTCATGCCACGCTCACTCCGGAGGCCGCCTAGCTCATGGTAAAGGAGCTCCTCCGCTACTCGGTCATAGAGTCGGCACGAGAGGAATGGCGGATGCGCCTCACGGCACTTGTGGACATCACCTAGAACGACCCTGCGGTGCAAGGGGCACAGGCCGGCGAGGTGGCCCACGGAGCGCCCCCTCCTCCCCCTCTCACCACCAGACTCGGGGGCTCAGGCGACGGGCGGTCTCTGGGAGGGACGCTGCCCGCGCGGGACCCAGGCCCCTACCGATTCATCCGCTCGGTGGAGGATGCCCGTGTAATCCTAGCACGGCGCCGAGGTCGCGAGGCCCGTGTCGCCAGAGATGTTGCAGCTGCGGGCCGCCAGAACTGAACGTCACTTGCCGGTGGCATCGATACTCGCAGCGCCAGCTGCCCCACGCCCGCCGAACACCTCTAGCGAGTGGTGTGGTCCCCCAAGTTCAAGCCGGAGATGCCTCCAAGCTACGACGGAACCACTAGCGCCACAGAGTACTTACTGCTTTACACAACAGGAGTAGAGTCAACGGTCGGGGATGACCGTGTCCTGTCCAACTGGTTCCCCATGGGGATCGAGGCCACGTCGCGCGCCTAGCTACTCAACCTCCCAGAAGGGTACATCGGGTTGTGACCTGAGCTCTGCGACCTCTTCATCGCCAGGTTTGGAACAATGGACGGACTGTCAACACCCGGATTTTTAATCCCAGATGCCCGTTATGCCATACCTCGCAATCCCAGGATTACCATTTTTGCGAGACATAACGGATTGGATATCACAGTACATCATCTATTGCAAACCATACATAAGGTCTTACACAAATAAGGATCTCAGGATCCAGTCTGAATACAACAAGCAACGGAAACAAAAGATAAGCGTAGCGGTGGGGTCCATCTTCAGTGGCACAGGCAATGCTGATGAAGGAAGATAGTCCTAGTTATCATAGCCGTCCTACTGGCCATCATCTTGATAGTCTCCTTCATAGTCTGGCCATGAGAATAGCCAGGGACAAAAGCCATGAGTACTTTTTAAGTACTCGCAAACTACCACTAACAAGTAATATAGTTCTAAGTTAAAGTGCTAAATCTAAGTTTAACCATAAAGTTAAGTTTGAAACCTAAGCTGAGTTCAGAAGCAAAGAAAGATAAAATAAAGTTCTAGAATCACTTAAGTTGGAAAGCTAAATCATAAACACAACCCTGTTGTGGTCAAGTCAAGATTCATCATTCATTTCATAAGTTGTTTGAAAAACATCTGACAATGAAACAGTATGGCCATTCCAACTGTCTATAACCGTGGACGCGGCTATTCGAATAGTTTGACACTCTGCAGAGGTGGTACACTTTCACCACAAGATTCGATACATCTGTCAGGGATAACCCTGAATCATCATACTTAGTATGCAGATAATCAAACATAACCTTCCCTTTACACACCCTAGTATAAGCACCTCTCCTATGAGCATGGCCTCCCAACCATGACCATCAGTCATCTTGGGCACTGCATAGGTGGACAACATTGAGAGGTAGCCTCAGCTCAAACCTCTCCCATGAGAACTAATACTAATGCATATAAATTTCCAGCTAAGCCTTACCCAATTCAGGTAGTGTGGTTGTACGGTATATTTGGAATGATATCGCATCCGAATCCAACCATCAGTTTTATAAAAGGGTTAAGGCTCATGCCTCAATATTTTCATCATCATAAATCATTCGTGTTTCTCAACACATGTCAAAACATTTCAATAGAATGACTCATCATTCCAAGGTTTTCATAATTCATTTTCACCAAGTGCTCCCATCTAAAATGACTCAAGTTTTTATCTACTCTAAACTACTAAGTTAAGAGTGTTCACTAAGGTGGAAGTGATGGGTTCAATCTTATGCCATAGAATGACATCTAAAGGGTTCTAAATAGGTCAAGTTTTATACTCTTTATGCTACCTTCAAAAGGTAGAGAACTTTGGATAAAGTAAAGGAAGTAAAGCTTGGAAACAAGACTTGGGGTAACTAATAGTTAAAGTGATATGACTCAAGCATGCCTATAGCATCTTGGATCAAGTTAACTAACTTAATTCTAGCTTGCTACAACACCTTGCACTATTAAGGGTGGCTTGCCTTGGTTGGTGCAGTGGTTGAAGTTTTCTTCTTCTTCTTCTTGGTAGAACTCCTCCTCCTCGTAGACTTGGTCGGTACTATCGTCTATAAATACATACGGAGTACACAATCACCAAACAATACTTAACTAGTCTAATTAGCATTCTAAGACACACAGTTGATGATCTATTATCATCACAAGCATCACAAGTTTAATTCACTAGTTTCATTCTTTTTAATTTAGAAAAGTAATTTCTACTCATTGAAAAAAATGAACTAAGATTTAATATTCACCACTTAAAATATGGGATCATGTGGACACATGGCATCACCACATATTCTAACATGTGGGAATGAGATTTAAGGGTTGGATCATAATTAATTTGGTTTAAGTTCATTATTTAATGATTTAAAGTGACTAGAAATGCCTATATAGCATTATTTTGGTACTAGTCCAAAGTCACTGCATGTAAACCTTAATATTATTACATATTCAGCTAGGTATGATGAAATGTGAATTTTGAGAGTTGGAATCAACTCCAAATCTATCTTGGTTGATTTTATAAAAATGTTGCAATGTGCAAATGCTTTTGTTCTGTTATTTTTACTAAGAGAGATCTATAACTCTAATTGAATTAAATCCAACGGACTTGGATAGAACTTTTCAATACCTTTCAGGCAAAATTGGTTTCATGCAATTTGGATTTGTCAAACTCCTAGAATTGATTTTTAAACTACTGGACAGAAACTAGATTAACTCTAAATAGAAAAAACTAAATTTGAATATCTAACTCGCGCGGGAACTAACTGGGCCAGCCCAGCTACGCACAGTGCACGCAACGGGCTGCCTGACATGCGTGCTCCACCTGTCACCGGTACAAAAACACCGAAACAGTATCTAGCATCCTAGGCCACACGACCTAAAGGGGATCCAACAGTGGGAGGTCATCGTCGATGACGGATTACTCCGGCGAGAGTCTGACCTAGACGCGGCGGTGGGGGGCGACTAGGGGCATACCAGGGCTCCAGCAAGGTTGGTGAGGCGGGCAAACGGGCTGGTAGACGACGACGAGGCGAGGTGCGGTTGCGGCGGAGCTTGGGGTGCCCTAAATCGCAGACGCCCTTCTCCTCCTGCTACGGCGGCTTCGGCTCCAATTCCGGCGAGACTGAGCTCGAGCGGCATCGTCTAGAGGTGGGTGAGGTTCAGTGAGAGGTGGGGAGTGAGTGAGTGTGGAGAATTGAGGCTGGGGTGGCCGCTTTATATAGGGTCGACGAGGAGGCAGAGCGGGCTCCGGTGAGGTCATCGGTGACGATGATGCGGGGCGCCTCGGCATGGGTGAGGAAGGCGATGGGTTCTCTGTCCCCCAGCGGTCCTCTGGGGCTTAAAGGCACGGTAAGGCGAGGGCTCTACTGGTCGGGAGCATGCGGTGAACTGAGCGCGGGCGGCGGTGTTCGACGCGGTTCCTCCGGGCTGCTGGTCGCGAGGCGGCGAACAAGGATGTCTGGGCGGTTACTGGGCCTGCTGCGGGTGCTGCCACGCAAGGCTAGGGCTAGGCGAGGCCGATGCTGCTCTAGCGGGTGCGGTGCTTCGGGGTGATTGGCATGGCGGACAGAGGCATGGGCGCGAGCAAATGCGGTTGGTCCTCCGCTCGATTTTGGTCGGGGGCTGGTCGAGGCAGTGTGGTGTGATGGTGCCTGTATCCCAGCGAGTGAAGGAGAGCGCGGGACGGCTTGGTGCGAGCTGTCCATGGTCGACCTGGCGCATGGCGTCGGGCGGCTTGGTACTGGAGCAGCTAGGGGAGAGGGAGAGAGAGCTAGGGCCAGGGTTTTAGCTGGGGGAACAAGGGGACCAAGTTAGGCCCAAATGGTGACCAAATTCACTGCTCACTATAGTGTTTTGGAATTTGCAAGATTTGTGCCTGCCACCTGTTTGATGAAATGGCCGCAAGAAGTAAAAGTTTGAATTTTGGTTTCAAAATTTTTGAGTGTTCTCCACTGGTACTAGGTAGTCTCTGGTTACAAGGGTTTTGAAAGTGGAGCTCAAATTGATGGTTTTTGAAATAGGGGTGATCTAGGCATATGCATTGAATTCAATTTTCACATGCCATTTAAAATAAGTATTTCAATGTTTTTAGTAGATCAAAAAGTGGGCCTTGGTACCTCATTATGTGTACTAGCAAGGGGTGTAAAGATCTAGAAGTATCTCTATTGAGAAATGAGTGCTAGGAACACTCAAAGTAGTGTAGTGGATTAAAATGACCAAAATGACCATTCCTCCTTTTTAATTGTTTTTGATTTGATTTTCTTTGGGATTTGCTTGGGAAAGGTTTAGATGATGTTTAAATCACCTAAGAAACATTTTACAACCAAGGAATCATAGAACCATGGCAATTCAAATCAATTCCTAAATTAAATGCTCATACACATGAATGCTTTCATTTTTAATTTGGGAAAGTTTTTGTTAGCCCTAACTTTGATGATTTGGATCTTGATAAGCTTGGATTAAAGTTTTGGGATGTTACAAACCTTCCCCCCTTAAACAAAATCTCGTCCCGAGATTTACAAAGAGAACTAGGTACTAAAGAGATCTGGGAACTCTGTCCTAATGTAATCTTCACGCTCCCAAGTGGCTTCCTCCTCGGTATGGTTGCTCCACTGAATCTTGAGAAACTTGATACTCCTGGTCCTGGTGGTTCTGTAGGCTTCTTCTAAGATACGGATGGGCACTTCCCGATAGGTCAGGTCATTGTTGATTTCTACAGCTCTGTGATCGATGTTCTTGAAAACTTCAGTCTTCTCGGGCACTTCCAAGCATTTGCGAAGTAACAAGATACGGAACACATTGTGGATGGCTGACATCTCTTCAGGCAATTCCAGTTGATACGATACTTCTTCCCGACGGTTCAGAATCTTGAAAGGTCCGATATATCTGGGGGCTAACTTTCCTTTCAGACTAAAGCGTTGAGTTCCCTTCAATGGTGAAACCTTGAGATATACAAAATCTCCGACATTGAAAGTCAGGTCTCTCCTTCTCTTGTCATCATAACTCTTCTGTCTGGATTGAGCGGTCTTGAGGTGCTCACGGACTTTGTGAACTTTTTCTTCTACTTCCCGGAGAATGTCGGGTCCAAAGATCTGACTCTCTCCTACTTGCGACCAATTCAAAGGGGTACGACACTTTCTTCTGTATAGGAATTCAAAGGGTGCCATCTGCAAACTAGCTTGATAACTATTGTTATATGAGAACTCTGTGAAAGGCAGGCAGTCTTCCCATTTTGATCCGTATTCCAACACACAAGCTCTAAGCATATCCTCTAAGATCTGGTTGACTCTCTCAGTCTGTCCATCAGTTTGCGGGTGATACGCGGTATTGAAGTTCAACTTGGTTCCTAATCCTTCCTGAACTTTCTGCCAAAATCTTGAGGTAAATTGGGTTGCTCGATCTAATACGATGGTCTTGGGAGTTCCATGCAGACTGACAATCCTAGCAATATACAGTTCGGCTAGCTTCGCACTCTGGTAGGTAGTCTTGACAGGTATGAAGTGAGCTACCTTGGACAGTCTATCAACTATGACCCAGATTGAGTCATTTCCCCTACTGGAAGTAGGCAAACCGGTGATAAAGTCCATTCCTACGGAATCCCATTTCCATTCCGGAATCTGCAATGGTTGCAATAGTCCCGCAGGTCTCTGATGCTCTGCTTTGACTCTTTGACAGATGTCACATTTGGCGATGTAGATCCCGATTTCTCTCTTCATCTTGTGCCACCAAAATTGCTCTTTCAAATCCTGATACATCTTTGTTCCTCCGGGGTGGATAGAATAAAGAGTATCATGAGCCTCCTTCATGATAATTTCCTTTAGCTCTGAATCTGCTGGCACATAGATACGGCATTTGTACCACAGAACTCCTTCTTCGTGTTCAGTGAATCTAGGTACCTTTCCTGTACCAATACGATGTTTGATTCCATCCATACTTTCGTTTCCCTTCCGGGCTTCCTTGATTTGGCTAATCAAAGTGGGTTGAAGTTCAATGCTAGCTAAGAATCCTTTGCTAACTAATTCAGTCTTGAACTGCTCCAACTCTTCATACAAACTTGGCTGCTTCTCCTTGATCATGGTGTTTAGCCTACACGGCAATCTGCTAAGTGCATCCGCTACCACATTGGCTTTGCTGGGGTGATAGTGAATGTCAAGGTCATAATCCTTGATTAACTCTATCCATCTCCATTGTCTCATATTCAGCTCTTTCTGAGTGAAAATATATTTCAAGCTCTTATGATCTGAGTAAATCTCACAGCGATTACCCATCAGATAATGACGCCATGTCTTCAATGCTAGAACCACAGCTGCTAGCTCAAGATCATGGGTCGGATAGTTCTGCTCATGTTTCTTCAGTTGTCGAGACAGATATGCGATGACTTTGCCTTCTTGCATCAATAACATCCTAGACCAATCTTGGATGCGTCACAATACACATCAAACGGCTTCTTGATGTCTGGCATGACCAATATTGGGGCTGATATCAATCTCTTCTTCAGCTCCTGGAAACTGGCTTCACATTTGTCAGTCCATTCAAACTTCTTGTCCTTCTTCAACAATTGGGTCATGGGTTGGGCGATGCTTGAGAATCCTTCTACGAACTTGCGATAGTATCCCGCTAATCCGAGAAATGCACGGACTTGGGTTTGAGTGGTTGGAGCTTCCCATTCTTCGACATCTTTGATCTTGGCGGGATCAACACAGACTCCTCCGGCAGACACAATATGTCCTAGGAATCCTACTTCTTTTAGCCAAAACTCACACTTGCTGAACTTGGCATATAACTGATGCTCTCTCAGGGTTTCTAGGATAACTCTCAAATGTTGCTCATGCTCTTCTTCTGACTTGGAGTAGATAAGGATGTCGTCGATAAACATAACTACAAACTTATCTAAGAAATTCATAAAGATCTTATTCATGAGATTCATGAAATAAGCAGGGGCATTGGTTAATCCAAAAGACATAACCGTATACTCGTATAAACCATAGTGAGTAGTAAAGGCGGTCTTCGAAATATCCGTTGCACGAATCTTAAGTTGGTGATAACCAGTCCTAAGATCAATCTTTGAGAATACCTGGGCTCCAGTCAATTGATCAAATAGATCCTCTATCTTTGCCAATGGGTACTTGTTCTTGATGGTGACGTCATTCAACTTTCTGTAATCTGTGCACAAACGATTGCCTCCATCTTTCTTGTCGACGAATAACACTGGTGATCTCCATGGTGATGCGCTTGGTTGAATCAAGCCTTTCTCTAACATGGTATCCAATTGCTTCTTCAGTTCCACTAGCTCTGAGGGGTTCATGCTATAGGGTCTCTAGGCTATGGGTCCGGTTCTGGGGATTAGTTCGATAATGAACTCAATATCCCTATCCGGGGGCATACCTGACAATTCATCTGGGAATACGCCGGGTATTCATGTACTACTCGACTTGGTCTATGGTGGGCAGGGCTACACTCTTGTTGCACTTGAATTGACGGGTAAGGTTTCGTAGATATGCTCATCGTTACTCAGAACTACTGGTCATGGTGATGGCTTTCTTAGCATAGTCTATCAGTCCTTTATGCCTTGACATCCAGTCCATACCTAGTACTACTTCCAATCCTTTGGTTCCAAGTACAATTAGGTTGGCATAAAAATCTATCCCATGTATTCGATAGGCACGGCTTTGCATTTTTCTAGCTTTGGTTGTTGAACCGGGATTTGAACTATCATGACATGCTTCAAGTTGGTTGGGTGAATCTTACTAGTGCATGCAAATTCTTCGTGACAAATGAATGCGATGCTCCGAATCAAACAATACTCTTGCTAAAACTGAGTTGATGTAAAACATACCCAACACTACATCCGCGCTCTCGGCTTCTTCAAGGCTCATGTGGAAGAGACGACCGCTATGCGGTTGTGAGGGTTCCTGGGCAAATCTTCTTCCGGTTGAACACGACACTGCTGCTGAGTAAGCATTCACATTGGTATTGGCTGCGCCTTCTTGGGACACTCATTGAGTAGTGACCCTTCACCCACACTCAAACAAGTGATCCGGGGCTTGTCCTTGATCATGACAGTACAACATTGCTGCCGCCTGGGTGCAAGTTGTTGTTGTTGTTTGGTGGTGTTCTTGGGAGGTGCAGTTGAAATTGTTGCCATTACGGAGTTGTGATTGTTTCCTCCGGACTTCACATTGCCCCCGCTACGGTTGGGGTAGCTTGGGCGAGACGTTGGGGGTCGGTTGTTCCTTGGTGCATATCCTGGTGAAGGGTTGGGACGGTACTTCTGGTGATTGCTGGATCCAAATTGCTGCATCATGCGACGCCAGGTTGTCGTTTGTTCGGTTAATCTTCCTTCCATCTGAATGGCGAGTCGACTAGTTCTTCGAGATCCTCGAAACGGATGTTGACGAGGATGCGCATCTTATCATGCAAATTGCTTAGGAATCTCTCCTTTTCTTGGCCTCCATGTTGATCTCATCAGTGCATATCCGCAAGTGACAGAATCTATCACGGTACTCCACCACTCATTCTTCCTTGCTTCAATTCGGAATTCATCTCTCATCCTATTGACTAGACCTTGCGGCATGTGGGTGTCACTGAACTTGACTTTGAATGCTTCCCATGTCATCACTTGACCATGGTTCATATTATGATACTATTCCACCAAGCCCTTGCATCTGCTAGGTAGTGGGTGGCGAAGAGAACTTTCTCATTTTCATCAACTCTTGCAACTTCTAAGTTGTTTTCCATTGTCTGAACCAGTCATCCGTGATCTAATGGGTTTTCGATTGGTCAAGATTGGGGGATTGGTGTTCTGAAATTTTTTGAGTTTGGATCCCTGGTGATCCTGATTTCCATGCCCTTGGTTGTTGAGAGCCATTTGGGCGTTCTGCTGCAATGTTGCTAAGTTGGCTTGGCGCTCTGCCCTGCTTGCTTCACGGTCTGCGATGAGATTCTGCAAGATCTGCAGCATTGGGTCTTGCGACGAGCTGCTCCCTCCTTGGTTTCCACGAGTCATATGAAGATTTAGATAGATATAGGGGTAAGAGGGAAATTCTAAGGTTCATGGTTTTTCAAAGCTAAAACTTTGAGTTAGACTCAGGTTTTACAACTAACTTCATTTTCATTCATGCAAGCAAGCACACGATACAACACACACCACAACAACCAAAGGAAAACAGATGGTTTGAAGAACCATTCTGTAAGATACGATACAGTGGGACCGATACATCTCATGCTACGACAGTGCTCTTACTCATCATCGATGAAGTCGGAGTCCTCATCATCAGTGTAGAAGTCCACAACATCCTCCTCCAGAAAGTCATCATCATTGCTGAGGTAAGAGTCCATGTCTCCCTGGATGTCTTCACCCTCATCTTCTTCTTCCTTGGCGGCAAGCTGGGCTTCCTGCTCCTTGATGGTCTTCTCGAGGTCGGCCACCTTCTTGCGAAGATGGGCGATGGTGCGATCCTTCTTGCACGTCAAGGCAAAGAGATCGCGATCTTGGACGAAAGCAGGCGAAAGTCCGGGCCTTCCGTCGGCAATGGCACGGTTCGGTTGGCTAACTCTGCATTGTCCGGCCTCGCCTGTCGTGTAGTAAGAAGTCAAGATTCTCCACTTGACGCCTCAACTCTTGGTGACTTGGCATCTCCATCGGCATTCCCATGAAGTCACGTCTTGCATAGTGGGCAAAACGGGCTCCTTGGATCTTGTTGACACTAAGGGCACATAGACTTGTGAGAGCTTCATGCATTGCCCTGGCTAATCCATCTAGCCAGTTGTTCTCTCTCACGGAGAACTGAATTCTCCCAGAAGTTGGTGCTTCGATGCTTCCTCTAAGATCTGCGGTGACTAGCCACTGTAGGTCTCCTCCTGGGGGTCCTGGAAGTTGAGCTCCAAGAAACTCCGGATGCGGGCGTCCAAGTAACTCCGACAGTGAATCTAGATCCCTCTCGAAGATCAGCTGACCTCCGGTTCCCAACTGGTAGAACTTGCTGAACTGAGTCTCCATCTATAAGAATTAAGGATGAGGAAATTAGTGAAGTGATCAAGTGTGTCAAATTTTAAGTAGTAATGTAAGAATTTTGAGGAACTTGAATTTTTGAGAAAGAATGAGTTCACAAGGATAAGGGAGGAAATAGTTTTTCATAACTACTCACTTTGGTTTTGAAACTAAGTTTTTTGTTTGGACGTCCATTCTAACTAGGGTCTCCTATGGTCAGGATGGCTCTGATACCAACTTGTCAACACCCGGATTTTTAATCCCAGATGCCCGTTATGCCATACCGCAATCCTGTGATTACCATTTTTGCGAGACATAACGGATTGGATATCACAGTACATCATCCATTACAAACCATACATAAGGTCTTACACAAATAAGGATCTCAGGATCTAGTCTGAATACAACAAGCAGCGAAAATAAAAGATAAGCGTAGCAGTCGGGTCCATCTTCAGGGGCACCGGCAATGCTGACGAAGGCAGATAGTCCTAGTTATCATAGCCGTCCTACTGGCCATCATCTTGATAGTCTCCTTCATAGTCTGGCCATGAGAATAGCCAGGTACAAAATCCATGAATACTTTTTAAGTACTCGCAAACTACCACTAACAAGTAATATAGTTCTAAGTTAAAGTGCTAAATCTAAGTTTAACCATAAAGTTAAGTTTGAAACCTAAGCTGAGTTCAGAAGCAAAGAAAGATAAAATAAAGTTCTAGAATCACTTAAGTTGGGAAGCTAAATCATAAACACAACCCTGTTGTGGTCAAGTCAAGATTCATCATTCATTTCATAAGTTGTTTGAAAAACATCTGACAACGAAACAAGATGGCCATTCCAATCGTCCATAATCATGACGCGACTATTCAATAGTTTGACACTGCAGAGGTGGTACACTTTCACCACAAGATTCGATACATCCGCCGTGGATAACCTCAATCATCATACTTAGTATGCAGATAATCAAACATAACCTTCCCTTTACACACCCTAGTATAAGCACCTCTCCTATGAGCATGGCCTCCCAACCATGACCATCACCATCTTGGGCAATCGATAGGTGGACAACATTGAGAGGTAGCCTCAGCTCAAACCTCTCCCGCGAGGGAACTAATACTAATGCATATAAATTTCCAGCTAAGCCTTACCCAATTCAGGTAGTGTGGTTGTACGGTATATTTGGAATGATATCGCATCCGAATCCAACCATCAGTTTTATAAAAGGGTTAAGGCTCATGCCTCAATATTTTCATCATCATAAATCATTCGTGTTTCTCAACACATGTCAAAACATTTCAATAGAATGACTCATCATTCCAAGGTTTTCATAATTCATTTTCACCAAGTGCTCCCATCTAAAATGACTCAAGTTTTTATCTACTCTAAACTACTAAGTTAAGAGTGTTCACTAAGGTGGAAGTGATGGGTTCAATCTTATGCCATAGAATGACATCTAAAGGGTTCTAAATAGGTCAAGTTTTATACTCTTTATGCTACCTTCAAAAGGTAGAGAACTTTGGATAAAGTAAAGGAAGTAAAGCTTGGAAACAAGACTTGGGGTAACTAATAGTTAAAGTGATATGACTCAAGCATGCCTATAGCATCTTGGATCAAGTTAACTAACTTAATTCTAGCTTGCTACAACACCTTGCACTATTAAGGGTGGCTTGCCTTGGTTGGTGCAGTGGTTGAAGTTTTCTTCTTCTTCTTCTTGGTAGAACTCCTCCTCCTCGTAGACTTGGTCGGTACTATCGTCTATAAATACATACGGAGTACACAATCACCAAACAATACTTAACTAGTCTAATTAGCATTCTAAGACACACAGTTGATGATCTATTATCATCACAAGCATCACAAGTTTAATTCACTAGTTTCATTCTTTTTAATTTAGAAAAGTAATTTCTACTCATTGAAAAAAATGAACTAAGATTTAATATTCACCACTTAAAATATGGGATCATGTGGACACATGGCATCACCACATATTCTAACATGTGGGAATGAGATTTAAGGGTTGGATCATAATTAATTTGGTTTAAGTTCATTATTTAATGATTTAAAGTGACTAGAAATGCCTATATAGCATTATTTTGGTACTAGTCCAAAGTCACTGCATGTAAACCTTAATATTATTACATATTCAGCTAGGTATGATGAAATGTGAATTTTGAGAGTTGGAATAAACTCCAAATCTATCTTGGTTGATTTTATAAAAATGTTGCAAGGTGCAAATGCTTCTGTTCTGTTATTTTTACTAGGAGATATCTATAACTCTAATCGAATTAAATCCAACGGGCTTGGATAGATCTTTTTAATACCTTTTAGGCAAAATTGGTTTCATGCAATTTGGATTTGTGAAACTCCCAGAATTGATTTTTAAACTAGTGGACAGAAACTAGATTAACTCTAAATAGAAAAATAATAATTTAAATTTCTAACTCGTATGGAAGTAATTAATCTGTCGCCCTAGCTATTACATATAATCTGGCTCTGACATGCGGGCTCCACCTGTCAGCGGTACAAAAACACGGAAACAGTATCTAGCATCCTAGGCCACACGATCTAAAGGGGATCCAACGGTGGGAGGTCATCGTTGACGACGGATTACTCCGGCGAGAGTCTAACCTAGACACGGCGGGGGGGGGGGGGGTCGACTGGGGGCATACCAGGGCTCCAGCAAGGTTGGTGAGGCGGGCAAACGGGCTGGTAGACGACGGCGAGGCGAGGCGCGGTTGCGGCGGAGCTTGGGGTGCCCTAAATCGTAGACGCCCTTCTCCTCCTACTGTGGCGGCTTCGACTCCAATTCCGGCGAGACTGAGCTCGAGCGGCGTCGGCTAGAGGTGGGTGAGGTTCAGTGAGAGGTGGGGAGTGAGTGAGTGTGGAGAATTGAGGCTGGGGTGGCCGCTTTATATAGGGTCGATGAGGGGGCAGAGCGGGCTCCGGTGAGGTCATTGGTGACGACGATGTGGGGCGCTCTCGGCATGGGCGAGGGCGGAGATGGGTTCTCTATCCCCCGGCGGTCCTCTGGGGCTTAAAGGCGCGGCAAGTCGAGGGCTCTACTGGTCGGGAGCGTGCGGTGAACTGAGCGCGGGAGGCAGTGTTCGACGCGGTTCCTCCGGGCTACTGGTCGCGAGGCGGCGAACGAGGATGTCTGGGCGGTTGCTGGGCCTGCTGCGGGTGCTACCACGCAAGGCTTGGGCTAGGCGAGGCCGGTGCTGCTCTGGCGGGTGCGGCGCTCCGGGGTGATCGGCATGGCGGATAGAGGCATGGGCGCGAGCAAATGTGGCTGGTCCTCCGCTCGATTTTGGTCGAGGGCTGGTCGAGGCGGTGTGGTGTGATGGCGCCTGTCTCCCAGTGAGTGAAGGAGAGCGCAGGACGGCTTGGTGCGAGCTGTCCATAGTCGACCTGGCGCATGGCGTCGGGCGGCTTGGTACTAGAGCGGCTAGGGGAGAGGGAGAGAGAGCTAGGGCCGGGGTTTTAGCTGGGGGGAAAAGGGGACCAAGTTAGGCCCAAATGGTGACCAAATTCACTGCTCACTATAGTGTTTTGGAATTTGCAAGATTTGTGCCTGCCACCTGTTTGATGAAATGGCCGCAAGAAGTAAAAGTTTGAATTTTGGTTTCAAAATTTTTTAGTGTTCTCCACTGGTACTAGGTAGTCTCTGGTTGCAAGGGTTTTTAAAGTGGAGCTCAAATTGATGGTTTTTGAAATAGGGGTGATCTAGGCATATGCATTGAATTCAATTTTCAGATGCCATTTAAAATAAGTATTTCAATGTTTTTAGCAGATCAAAAAGTGGGCCTTGGTACCTCATTATGTGTACTAGCAAGGGGTGTAAAGATTTAGAAGTATCTCTGTTGAGAAATGAGTGCTAGGAACACTCAAAGTAGTGTAGTGGATTAAAATGACCAAAATGACCATTCCTCCTTTTTAATTGTTTTTTATTTGATTTTCTTTGGGATTTTCTTAGGAAAGGTTTAGATGATGTTTAAATCACCTAAGAAACATTTTACAACCAAGGAATCACAGAACCATGGCAATTCAAATCAATTCCTAAATTAAATGCTGATACACATGAATGCTTTCATTTTTAATTTGGGAATGTTTTTGTTAACCCTAACTTTGATGATTTGGATCTTGATAAGATTGTATTAAAGTTTTGGGATGTTACATGGACACTCCTGCACATATAAAGACCTCCGGCAGGTGCGACATGAACTCAGCGAGACTACGCAAATACCTCTAGGGTTTTGACCAGTGCCTCGTCAAGGTTCATGGAGCCTTCGATGCCGAGGTCATTTTCGCCTTTGCCAATGGCATCGCGGATGAAAGGATGCTCGACAGGATCCACCATCGTGGAGAGAACCTGTCCACGACGGCTGACCGATGCGTGAAGGCGGGATACGGGGGCCTATTCGCCCACGGCAGGGGAATGCCACCGGCGACCCCGTCCATGGAACCAAAGAAAGCTCCCAGTGGTCGCGCGACAAGTGGTCGTGCAACAAGTGACGCGAAGGGGAGCCTGCCAGGGAGGTCCGTGGAAGGCACGGCTGGACCCCGTTCGTACTGTACTTTCCACCGAAGAAGGGCCATGACACCGACAAGTGCATTAAGCTCAAGAAGGTGAGGGGCGAGTATGGCAACAAGAGGATACATGGGCATGGTAGCAAGCATGACGACCCATAAGGTAGTCATGCATAGATCGGCACGCGGAGGACTCGTTGATACCTTTGATCAGGATTCACGGATGTAGTATAATAGTATTTTTCCCTAGAAGATCTAGGTTTAATCGAACCCTGGGAAACAACACTAAAAGGAAATAAAAAAGACACGTCTACAAGACTTTGTTTCTTTGTTTTACCTTCATTTACCAGACCAATCTAGTATTGTGGGTTGAATCATGGATGGAGATTGGCCAGGGTTGAAGATCCACCTACAACTGCACATCATATGGGATAAAAGATAATAATAAGCATAGTCATGTGTAATGTTTTAATAGAGATACTCTCTTATGGGCAACACATCCTAATATACTAGAGCCCCTGAGAGGCAACATGCATAGCAATAGTCTTTTGATCCAACCGAGTGCACCGGGATACAAACGATTATTAAGTATAAAACATAGATGAAAGCCTTAAGTGGTGATGTTGCTATGATCCCAAATGGGTCGCTAAGTGCAGACCGTACAACCCTTTCTGTCACTGGGTTTCCTATGAGGTCGCCACTAGCCAAGTATCTCACCTCAAGACTTTATCAATCTCTAGGGTCTTGGGTACCTACAAGTCCAAAGATCAAGACAAGAGACAAAGAAACAAAAGATACAAAACTCTCTTTCAAACAATACACAATGCTCCCATAGATTAGATGCACATAATTGTTGCGAGGTTTCTCCCCAACATGCAGACCATGAGGACTACTCACTCATAAAAATAAGATCAAGGATAGAAAACATTGTGCAAAATACTTAGATTGAAATCAAATATTCTTACAATGGTCACTGAATCATAAGGAGATCTCAAGTACAAAGTAATGGCTATGGCTAATGGAGGGGATGGAAGATGGAATGGATGAACTATGGTGTGGATCTCCTTTGGTGGTGGTGTGATGCAATCTGAGAATGGCGGCCTTCTGCGCGGCGGCTGAGGCCTCAAAATATATAGGCGTCTTCATGAAACTTGTAGGGTTTTACGAGACGAAGCCGCCGCCACATGGTACGGGTGGACCCTACCCATATTAGTGGTCGTTATGGCTACAAAAGTCTGGCAATGGCTCCAGAATTACTTGGTCGTGTGGACTTCCTCAAAACCTTCATTATGACTCCTCATTTTGCATTAAAAAGCGTGATTTTCCTCCGCGTATGGGACCTCGAGACTGCCGAGCTTGATGCTTAAGTTAAAATACAAGAAGGGCGCCCAAATTTGGTGTTAAGTTACAGTTAATAATAACATCTTTAGCAAGGATCATCATGTCCTCCTCATTGACTCTAGTAAACTCACCACGTGCCTGCAAGGTGTTAGAAATAACATAAAACAAATAATGAATAGCAGGATGATCAATTTGGTTCCCCTTGGGTGTGTTTCCATGAATTATCAAGTACTCCCAAGGTGCATGATTTAAAAAAAAGGTGGTGGAACGTATGTCGGTGGTGTTGTTGGCAAACCTAAATCATTGAGCCCATTGGTCGAGTGTCAAGGAGTACTTATAGTTCATAAGACGGAATTTGATGCGATCAACTTCAGGCATTTGCTCCTCGGAATAATAGTGAGAGCACACCGTATGCGTCAAGGTGCTGAGAAACTCAAGCGTCAAGCGGCGGTACGTGGTGACATCCTGAAAGACAAAGTCATACAAATCAACATTGTTGTAGAGTAAGTCAAAATCAGCACGAATGCCAAGTTGGTTTAGGATATAGGGACACACCCACTTGATGGACTTGATCTCTCGGAGCTAGAGACGATCAAAACGGTTCAGCTGAAACTCCTCGGTGAACTCGATACCAAGTGACTCAGGGGTCAACATATCAACGAGTGGTGTGCCTTGTTCCGCAGCCATCGCACATTTACGGCTCCTTGTATTCATCTAAACAAAATAAATAAAAATTGCTATTTTTTTAGTCCAATAGAAACATAGCATAAACGATCCTCTACACTTGTTACAAAAGAAACTCCTCTAAAAACAATACTAAGCATGCTAAATATCAAGATTAGCTCAAGAACAAGACCTAAGTCTAGATTGATAATGGTGAAAGATTGAGCAGAATTTTGTTGTAAATAAGTTGGGGATTGAAGGAGAAACATACCTTAGATTGATTGGGTGTAAGGAATCGAAGAAAGATTGAGTAAATTTCAAGATCCAATGGAGGTGGTTTATGTAGGGGTTCCACGTATGAAAACAATAAAATTTTACCCTATGCCCCTGAACCCCTGATGCTGCCAGGACCTATCTATTAGTAATACAGTAACAGGAGGGGATTTTCACGAACTTACCCTTGAAGACCTAAAAGTGTTGTCAGCGCTCAGGAGAGCGTGGTTGATGTAGACGAGCCGAAGCTTACCTCAAGGACGTGATGAAGTCCTTGCGCTCTTGTGGCTCAACGACTTGAGTGCCTCAAGTGTGACACCTCGCGGGGAGTTACAAACATCCGGCGCCTGACGATGACTCCCGCTTACCCGATCCAGCAGCAGTTGTGGAAGTAGAGCTCTTGGATCCGAATCTCACAGCGCGATGGCGCTCTGCGGTGAAGATGTCTCTCGTTCGCGCAGTCCAAACTTGGGATCACGGTCACGAGAGAGAGAGAGAGAGAGAGAGAGAGAGAGAGAGAGAGAGAGAGAGAGAAATATCAATTGGAGGTCTTCCCAAAAGTGAGAAGACCTTTATTGAATATTGTGTGTATTTATCTGGCCAAATACCCCCACTATATATAGGGGAAGGGGAGGTACTACCTCCCTCAAAGTCCCGGGGTGGGACTAAAGGAGAGGAGGGAGAGCGATAGCCGTCGGCCAGCCCTAGTGAGCCCCGCACGGGGGGGGGGGGTCTAGGCTAGCCGGCCACCCCCTTGTCCCTTCTCCCTCTCTCCTTTCCCTAATGGGCCCTCTCCCCTCCGGGAATTGGCCCATTAAGCCTTTTAACCTTTTAATTGATTTTTCTCTTTATTAAATAATTATGAATAAATGATTAAATAAATATTTAACATTCATTCACATATTATTCAACCTTCGTGGCTATGGAACACCTTCCACCTCCACTCCGGACATTCTCCGGACTTACCGAAACCCTTCTGGTTTTCTCTCTACTATTCCTCGGTGATTCTTCCAATCCTATAAACACTCTCTAAGCATCATCAAGCCCTTAAGCATGATACCCCACGGTTCAGGAACACTCCAGACATGGTCGAGACACTCCCGCACCAATGATCAACAGAGAAACCTGGATGGCCATGTGACTCCTGTGTGTTCCACGAAGATCTTTCGTCGTTTGAACTGGGACAGTCATGTCTTACTCCCTTTGTCTCTCGATACTTTCATTGCGCGAGATCTGATCAATGATATCACCATGTCATGTTCAATCTCGTTACCGAACAATGCTACTTGACTCGTTCCGATAAGTGATATCCCTGTGACCAAATCACACGCTACGCATCTATTGGATATAACTTCTCCGAGTGGGCCCTTGAGTATCTTCTCGTCACATGGACGGACAAATCCTGCTCTTCACATATATTGCCTCTACAGTTTCCTCCAAGTACCTGAACACACCTTTATAACCACAGTATTACCAAGTGGCACTTGATGCTATCTAAGCACTCTCGGGAGACAGTGATTGATATAGCCTCACGGTCTAAGGAATAGTCTACGAGGATCCATTTCTAATCATCATAACTTGAACTTCATGACATGATCGGGTCACGATGTTTAGGTTGGGTATTGGTTCATCATCTCATTCTCAGAATGAGTTGACTCCATTTCCAACTGGCATAAATGTCACATGATCAGGAAACATGATCATCCGTTGACCAATGAACCAGTGACTAGAGTTTCACTGGGAATCCTTGGTTGTTTATATATCACACGTGTATTGATGTTTCCACTCAATACAGTTATAGCATGATATAAAACTTAATCATAAATTATACGAAATATGATAATAGTCCTTATAACTATTTGTCTCTAGGGAATATTTCTAACAGTTTAGAGTTTGGAAGTAGAAGAAAGTGAAATTTTTGTATTTGGAATTTTAGGGTTACCTCCTCCTGGGTGATATGGTGGCCGCGTACGTGGTATGGGCGGGCGGTATGGCCGGAACCCACCCGTAGCGAGTGACAAACCTTGGGGTCGACGGTTCCCTTTTGTTGATGCACTCAGTACGGGCGCGCGCGCCCGTACTACCGATCGTTATGTGTGTAGTATGTTTGCTTGAAATCTGAAGTTTTGCTTGAGGGTGCAGTACGTCATACCAGTGGTCATTATGACCCCTAGTATTGCGGCAAAAAATCAAAGTTTCTATTTTCAAGAGCCTCGATGTGGTATGGGTGCACGGTACGGGGCCTTCCGGTCGTACCAGTGGTCGTTATACGGCCATTAAGCTGAAAAACCCAAATAATTTGGTTAGTAGCTTTGTGTGCCTTTACACATCTTAGCAAAGGGCGAAATAATAAAAAATAGACCTCATAAAAATCAGCAATACCTCTTTGGCCATGTGTTAGTGACGAGGGTTAGGGTATACCCATGTCAGTTAGTAAAATAAAAGATCGAGGATTATCTTATTTCTTCTCCTCTCTCTAAAGGTCTTCTTGAACACTTATTATTAAAACAAAAACAAAACAAAACAAAACAAACAAAGCTAAATAAAACTAACACAAGAGTAAAATCTTTTATTTCACATGGTTTGCCTCTCATGAAGCGCTTATAGTTAAGGTCAATTAGCTTGACCCACATGGTGATCATTTAGGTTTAGTGAGCGGAACTCCCACTCCAAAGTAATTGGCTTTCAGTGCAATTATACCATCATCATCATTGTTAGGTTTGGCCTTCTTCTTCCTAGGGAAGTGGACTATAAAAGTATCTCTAGACAGTAGCCCTATTCTTACATTCCCTTTATCTAAATTGATTAAAGCCTTAATAGTTCTTAGAAATGGCCTACCTAGAATTATAGGTGCTATGGGATCTTCAGGCATGTCCACTACAACAAGATCAATAAGAGCGGGACTTCCTTTAATTTCAACAACTATGTTTTCTTTTATCCCAGCAACTTGTTTATAAGTTGAATCCGCTAGATGGAGTCTCATTTCAGTGGTTGCAAAAGGCCCCAAGTTTAACTTATCAAATAGACTTTTGGAAATTGTTGAGACACTTGCACCAAGATCACAGTGCAGATATCTCATTAACCCCAATCTTAATTTTAATAGTGGGTTCAAATATATCATCTAGCTTAGCAGGAAGCTTATTAGCTAGTCTCTTATACTCCATCTCTAATTCTCGAACTTTAGATGATACTTGTTGAATAAATTGTTTGTACACAACATCATTACCTTGTTCTAAACCGGGATTCTTTACGGTGATCATCTTTAGTAGATCTTCCATGGTATATTCAGGTGAAGGTGTGTTGGTACAGTCTAGCTCTTTAGGCTTATCTTCATTTATGTCCATCCTCATCATCTTGAGGTCTTCTACCAGATTTGGCCCGGGCTTCCCAACAAACGTTGCTAGTATGAGAGCTTGGCTCTTAGCTACCTTGCCCAATTGAGCCTCCATGGTCTTTGTCCTTTCCTGTAGAGCATGCACATCATTTCTAATTGCAACGGCTTGGTTAGATAATTTACCTATACTACTTTCATGGTTCTCCGTGATTTTAATAAGCATATTATGTTGCTCGATTTGAGATTGCATAAAGGTTCTAATAGTTTGCTCAAACGAGAAATTGCCATTATTTGCTCCATTATGATTATCATAATTATTGTAAGGAGCTCCTGCAGGATTAGAATAATGTTTCTGAACATTAGAAGCAAAATTTTGGTTCTTCCAAGCAGGATTATAAGGAGTGTGAGCTAGAAAGTTAACATCATTAATATCGGTAGCGGTAGCATTAACTTGGGTATCTTTCTTACCCTTTACTATGTTGAGTAACTCGTGTACCTTAGATGTAAGCTCTTCATTCTTTACCTCGGTGACTGAATTCACCCTTTTTGAGATTCTTTCCACATGCCATTGGGCATGATTGTTTTGCATATTATCAAGTAATTTCTTTGCAACACTCACTTGCTTTTCCATGATTGTTCCTCCTTCTGCAGTATCTAACATAGACTTAGTCATTGGGTTAAGACCATTATAAAATAAATGTAATATAAGCCATCTTCTATCCCATGACTAGGACAGTTCATTACAGCTTCTTTCATCCTTTCCCATGCAAACGCTAGTGGCTCGCGATCTTCTTGTCTAAAACTTGTAATGTTGGATCTTATTTATATAGTTTTAGCTGGGGAGGGCAACAATACCGCCCTAGGGGTTCTTCTGGGGCTAGGCCCACAGGAACACCCCCTTGACCCTTTATCCTCTCTCCTTTTCAATGGGCTTTCCCATTAAGCCTTTTGACCTTTTAATTGATTTTTCTCTTTATTAAATAATTATGAATAAATGATTAAATCAATATTTAATATTCATCCACATATTATTCAACCTTCGTGGCTATGGAACACCTTCCACCTCCACTCCGGACATTCTCCGGACTTACCGAAACCCTTCCGGTTTTCTCTCTACTATTCTTTGGCGATTCTTCCAATCCTATAAACACTCTCTAAGCATCATCAAGCCCTTAAGTGTGATACCCCATGGTTCGGGAACACTCTAGACATGGTCGGGACACTCCCGCACCAATGATCGACAGAGGGACCTGGATGGCCATGTGATCCCTGTGCGTTCCACGAAGATCTTTCTTCGTTTGAACCGGGACAGTCGTGTCTTATTCCCTTTGTCTCTCGATACTTGCATTGCCCGATATCTGATCAATGACATCACCATGTCGTGTTCAATCTCGTTACCGGACAATTCTACTTGACTCGTTCCGACAAGTGATATCCCTGTGATCAGATCACACGTTGCGCAACTATTGGATATAACTTCTCCAAGTGGGCCCTTGAGTATCTTCCCGTCACATGGATGGACAAGTCCCGCTCTTGACATATATTGCCTCTATAGTTTCCTCTGAGTACCTGAACACACCTTTATAACCACTGTATTACCAAGTGGTGCTTGATGCTATCTAAGCACTCTCGGGAGACAGTGATTGATATAGCCTCACGGTCTAAGGAATAGTCTACACGGATCCATTTCTAATCATCGTAACTTGAACTTCGTGACATGATTGGGTCACAATGTTTAGGTTGGGTATTGGTTCATCATCTCATTCTAAGAATGAGTTGACTCCATTTCCAACTGGCATAAATGCCACATGATCAGGAAACATGATCATGTGTTGACCAATGAACCAGTGACTAGAGTTTCACTAGGAACCCCTGGTTGTTTATATATCACACGTGTATTGATGTTTCCACTCAATACAGTTATAGCATGATATAAAACTTAATCATAAACTATACGAAATATGATGATAGTCCTTATAACTATTTGTCTCTAGGGCATATTTCCAACAGTCTCCCACTTGCACTAGAGTACAAATACACTAGCTGCATTTGTTCTTAATCATTGGCACCATATCCGATACCCTGAACATGCTTGCTCATGGAAGAGGTTGAGTCTTGGGCCTGTACTTTACTATCCCAAATCCTTTGCAACTTACTAATGTCACCTTGATTGACATTAATACTTTATCATCACATGATAACATCTGTGTGTATGCATCATCGCTATGGCAGCAGAACGAGGCCTGATTCTAGGAGCCTACAGTGACTTTAGATCAACCTCGAGGGCTTTCTCATGGGCATTGTGCTCTGGTGTAGCACCCCGCTAAAACCACTACTAGAAAATTGCTTGGTGTTTCTGTTTTGTGCATCATCATGACCGCATGCTCATCTCATCATGCCGTCATGTCATCATGCATTTGTTCGCCTAAAACTATTTTCTAAAAGCCTCTCTTTATTTTCTAAATACTCCTCTTTACTTCAAATTAAAACTCCGGCCTCTTCCAGATATTTTATTTGCCTAAAAACTATTTACAAAAGCCTCTGTAAAAATAAAACAAATAAAATTAAATAAATGCATAAAAAAAAATCTTGTGGGGGAGTCAGCCAGCTGCCAGGCCCAAAGCCTAGCAGCCAGCCAACTACCACCCCACCGCAAACCCTAGCCTCTACCCTAACCCTCCTCACCTGCCGTCGCCACTCCCCTAGGCCACCCGCTCGGCAGCAGCAGTGCAACACAGCGCCTGCGTGGCACGCCCGCACCCGGCCCTGTCACGCTACACTACCGCACGCACACGCACCTGCCGCACCTAACCCGAACCACCCCAACACGCCTCACCAACCGCATCCTACCGCTAATCCCCAATCCACGTCGAGGCCTTCCTCCTCCCGATCGATCTCATCTCCAGACCCAGCATCGCCACCGACCTGGCCCCACCACCCAACAACCCCCACTTGCCTCTCTCCTCCTTGCATCGGCCCTCCCTACCTACCCCGCGTGAGTCGCGCCTCTCCTGAACAAGACGCCCACCTCGATCCCTAGTAGCGGACCTGCCACCGCGATCCCCGCTCGAGCTCCCTGTCGCACCCCTGCCCTGCTTGCTCTGTGCCTCGCCCCTTCTTCCTTCCTCGTCCAGAGCCCCGCTGCCAAGGAAGCCGCCGTCCCTGCTTCCTGGCCACCTCCGGTCGCCCTTCCAAGGCTCGGTGGCATCGCTGCCCGCATGGCCCCGCCCTGGCCGTCCTCTGTCCCTGCTGCCACGGCCTCCACTGCCAGGGAGTGCCGCATCCATCACCTAGGCTGCGTCTCCCGAAGCTTCGAGCGCCGTCGTCGCCTAAGAACTCCTCTGTCGTCCCGCCAGCGGCCGTTGCCGCCTCTCCGCTTCGTCACCAAGGTCGCGTGCTCCTCTGCCTATCGCCATGCTTTGCACACCGTCGGTTCCTCGCCCACTCCCTCGACCTAACGGGCGACGACCTCGTGCCAATCTCACCGTCCTTCCTCCATCACCGCCCTTCCCGAGCCTATCAAGCCCACCCTACAGTCGCCGGCCAGTGGCCTCGTCCACGTCTCCTAGGCATCAACCCGCCCTGCGCACCGGACTCGTCTCGCGAGCCCGACCTCCACCAGCCTCGTGCGTCGCACCCGCCATCTCTCGGTGTGTATTCAGGAAGCCCGTGCCCGTGTATCCTTCTACAAGTGTGATCGTGTTGTGGTGTTTGGTTGTAGTGGTGCTCTGACGATGTATGTGGTGGGATGAAGTGAAGGTGGTCTTGTTGTGCTGCCACGAACCAAGACCTTCCCGCGAATGAGAACAAGATGTTGGACAAGGGTGTCAGTGTCATCGATGAGATCTTCCGAACACCAACTATGCGGAACCCATGTCCACCGACCATCAAAGCCGGAGACCCCAAGTTCTCCGTCATGGATCTCGGAGAACCCGAAGAACAAACCTCGAAGACCGATCCATGTCGAACCCCGAGACCCCGGATCCGAACCCCATGTGTGACCCCTTTATCTGAGACCCCTATTTTCATAATATGACATTATCCAATGTTGCATATTAAATGTTCATGCTCGCATACATATTCATTTGTTTGGGGGTACTTTGTCGATTCACCTCATAATTAAATATGGAGGCCATATGCGGGCTATTCTAGTCTTATATTGGCTCCATTTAAATTTGTGTAGTGAACCGATGCCATGTTTTGCCTTTTTAATACAACAATTAAATTGCGGGGTACCTATGCAACATGAACCTTCTAATTAATTGTCGGGACCCCGGTTCCGCTTAATATTGCCTAATTGCACCGCATCTTTGCCATGTCATGCGTCATATCATAAACATGATGATTCTTCTGCCGTAGTATTAAATAGTGCATCCGGTAATTCTTTTAGTGCCTTGGTTCTTCGCGGATTAGGACGTTGAGTTGATGCGAGTACCGATAAGTTCTTCAGATATTGAATCTTCGGCTATGTTTCCTAGGCGAGCAATCTCCCCCTTTCTACCTATTTTGCGTTTATAGTCTTTACTTCCTCTTGTTGCTTTATTGCTATCCGTGTTATGATGCTTTAGTTTCCGTGCACCCTTTATATTCCTTGCAGCCTCTATATTGCCTTGGACACATCCTATTGCCTGTTGTTTGATAGATAGTCGGCCTTGCGAGTCGTAGTTGCTTTCTCAGGTGTTGCTTCGCGTTGTTGTTGCTCCACCGTTGTTGGAAGGTTGGCACATGTTTAATGGTGGAGATGATCATGACTTTAAATACAACTTGATTAAAATTTTGGGAATAGTTATAACTAATGCATAGGCATCGATGGGCAATAGCAAATATTTGGTTTTAACCGCTCCCTTGTGTCCCGTAGGCCCCGAGTACTTGATACATGTTCCTTGACTATCGCACTATCCGCATGTGGGACCATGAATCCCCTTAGCCAGAGCTTGATTCATTTCTTTTTTCTTGGGGCCACAAAGTAGTTTGGGGCTTTATTACTATCCTGTACTTATGCCATGCTTTACTGCTTTATTTACGATTGTGCGTGGAGAACCTATACTGTTTTGGATCGTGACACGTTCATCAGACGATGCTCCCACACAGCACTTTTTTCCCAACAACAATCTATCGTCTACAACGTTTGTTGTATCGACAAGCCCAACAACCCTTTTGGGGGGCCACACATCGCTGCCTACAAACCCCCGTCAAATCTCGACGTCAACCTCGGGTCCGTCTTCGAGAGCTGTTAACTTCTCATGGGTAGCTTAGTGGTGAAAGCCTGAAATGATTTATGAATCCTATGATTGCTTTGTCGTGAAAGCTTTGTTGGGTTTTGATTTGGTTTTTCCGAGGTTGATCGTGTGTGTGTTGCTATTTGTGCACCCCTGTAGAGTAAATCTTTCTCAAAGCCGTGTCCGTGGTTATGGACGACCTGGAGCATAGTATCTCGATCATAGACAAGCATAACTAAAGTAGTACTATAAATTTGACTTAATATGTGACTAGTAATCAGCTTCACTACAATGGAATGGATAATAAAAGTGCCAACAACTGGTGGAATTGGGGTGTATCATGTCATGTTATACCTGCCTAGTAAGTATCACAAATCCAATGGAATGAAATAAAAGTGCCCACAACTGTTGGTTTGGGATGTCACATGCTAATTGTATCTGACTAGTAAGTACTACAACTACAACTGAATGGTTAACTAAAACTGCCCACTACTTATGCTATCGGGATGACTCATGCTATCTATATCTGACCAGTAAGTGCTACAACTATAACAGAATGAATAAAACTGCCAACTGTGTGAGTTCCTTGGTTTGACTTCCTCGTTTGGTCTTGAGGGGGAATACTAGGATGGGTATGATTGGTGTTAGTATCAAGTTGGTCACGAATAGGTCTCTCTTATCCCTCCCTAATAGCCGACAGTTGCATCGAGTCTCTATAGCTTGTTTAGTGCATGCTGCACTGCCGCTTCAGTCCACCATACCTATGTAGGCGAGAGCCGCCGAATTCTAGCCTCGCCGTGTCTTGCCTCGATCTTGGCGCTCCTTTTCCTTTGCCCTTTGTTGGCACCTTTGTTTTAGCAGTATGAGATCGACGTCGTTAGCAGGGTTACCCTTCCGGCTTGGCCTGGGCAGGGTTATGGACGCCATTGGTTATTCTTCAGGGCTCTTAGCCCAATTTGCTTCTTATCCGTACTCGGATGTTGTATCGTTTTCAAGGTGAATTGGATCTTTGTACTGTATATCTGTATTCTTGACTCAGTGAGTCGTTGTTGTATATATATGTGTTGTGGGTTCAATCGTGAACTATTGTGTAATGGTATTACTTCGTTTTCCATCCACACGCAAGTGCTTGGTGGGCGTCCTTGAATCGTTTCTATGCGGGTTTGGCGGGAAGTGCTGTGCATAGGGCCGATTCGAGGGTGTTACACCTGGGACACATCATTCTACGTTAAAAGTGAACTAGCCCCGCCATAACATTATACAACACTTTAGATGATACCCTTATCTATTATTATAAATGTAATCATCGAAACACTAGTGCACTCTATGCAACTTTTGATGTTTTCATTCACCTCGCTTCCTACTTGACTTTAATCGGTATTACAGGGGTTTCCAACATATTCCCTTATAACATAACCCTTTATGTTTTAAGATATGTCATCCTTTATGGATTTGGAAAATATGTCTACAGTTCTCTATTAGACACTACAGACAAACTTAGCTCAACGTTCCGTGATTCAAACTTAATCACTTTTAAACGTTCCTTATTGGATCATATATTATGTGAAGTTATCATCATGGTTTTCTAAGATAGAACCTATGTCTTAACATAGTGGATGATGATCATCCTTTTCTTTCTTTCAACCATTGATGTTAAACTTAATGTTATTCCTAACTTGAGTTATCAAGGACCAGTTCCTTAATTAACTTCTATTCTGAAACCCTTTTCAGAATCCCTTAAGGAATACTACATAATATCATAATACACTTATTATCAACTTCTACACTTTATAAATCATTATTTATAAGTACTTGCGCTTTTATTCTTAACACACTTAAGAATTACTCCTATAATCTCCTACTCAAATATGTTCCTAACATATTTGATTATGAGTCACTACTCTTACTCAAACTATGTTCCTACATATTTGAATTTGAGACTTATATTGCTCCCACTCAAAAATATGTCAATCACATATTGTTTTAGGAAGACTTTCATAGCTCCCACTCAATTTCATGCAAATTGCATATCTACTCACTATTTTGAACGACTTCAAAATCCTTTGATCAAATATCAAAGTGAGAGGTTTACTATGAGACACTAGTACTTTTACTAGTTTTAAATCCACTAGACATTAAGCACATATGAATCAAATTCATTTGAATTCGTCCAATACTTGACAAATTGTGCTTTTGTCATTCACCCCCTTTTTTCCACTATGGCTTTGTAGTCATTTGGGAAAATTCCAAGTAACCCCTTTTGCTTGTGAGATTCAGCAACAAATTGCTTTCTAATCTCAAGTGAATTTTACTTCTAGGATTTCTCACAATTTTAGTTTACCACTATTTCCTTAGTATTTAGTAGGTATGTCATATTCAGAAATGTCTCCATACAAGATATGGGTTACATTTTGAATCCTACTACATGTAGTGAAAACACCAGTGGGAAAACACAATGATCATTTTCATTGATTCTTTCCTTTGTGAAGAGAATCATTCAGGAACGTTGTCTGTTGCGCTTCTCAACACTCTGTTGCAGGGATTTGAATCCTCATCATGTTTTTCACTACCTTCCAATTGCTCCATAATTGAGAAGTCTCACTGAATGTGAACTTCCTCAAGAATGCACCAAAATCCAAGCAATACTAGTTTTGCTTTTGTTTTGGTTTAGCTATGGATTTCGTATTCAAAGTTTCTAATGAATACTCTACAAGGACTTATTCGTTATTGTTTTGGTTATATCGAATAACCCCAAAACTTCCACGACTATCCATACTAGATATGGAGCCGCTTTCACGAATTCAAATCGTTCACTATATATTCTAATTGAGTGTTAACTATTTCTAACTAATGGTCTCTACATGTACACTACAACGATTTATTTGGTGCCATCTATTCACCCATTTTGATATCTAATATCACATTGTGATGCTTTGCATTTCAAAACACTTTGCATTTCACAATTTCTTTATGTCAATCTTCTAAAGTCGAATTTCATTACTATTGATCAAATCGTAGTAATTAGATTCTCTTTTATATTTATACCCTTTGTTGATGAAACACTTTGATCATATCAAATAATTTCAAACTTATGTTTTCTTTGGTAAACTACTTTACACATTTAAACAATCATATAATGACAATTACCATTTTGTTAAAACACAATACATCGAATATATATTCACTTTAACAATTCATTAAAACACTTTGTATTCAAGTAATACACGGTGTTCAAGTTATTTTGCCAAATTTAGGCATGATTCATATGTGACAAGAAATTGAATGACCTTCACATATTATCACATAACTTTGAATTTAAACAATGGCTTCATTCATTAATGAAATATCATTAAGTTGGGTATTTTAAGACATTTCAATATTTTACAAATGTTCATGCATTATCAATTAGTTTCAAACAACAAGGATAATTCACAAGTAATCAAACAAGATATGAACACAAATAGAAATCATTCATAAAAGTGGAACAACTGTTTGTTACAAGCTCATATGAATAACCATCTCACAAATTGTGACACAAACTAAAGAGGTTCCCAATCTTTCGATTACAATAACTATCCAAAATATAAACTAAATGGTAAATGTTGAGGGAGAGTGTCGTCGGCCATCATCATCATGCTCTCCATCAACACGCAACGTCACCTCCTCTCAGCAAGCACCTCTCATGCAGAAGGACCTGTTTTCAGCAAAACAGAACAAGTATCAAATATACTTAACACTGCAAATGTGTTTGCAAGATTATAACATTTATAAAATTGTATATCAAATATATACCTTTGTCACTGATGACCTCAGCGACATTTGGTTCAACCAACACATTCCTGAGATGTGTCACGAACTGGTGGAACTCCATTGATTCCCCATCGCCTCTCATAATGCAAGTCCTGACTTGTGCTTGGTAGCTTGGTGGCAGCGACCGCAGCACAACGCCATTTGCAAAAGAGCCCGTCATCCAACTATCCAGGAAGTATGCAGGCCTCATGTACACATCATGCATGCGCTCCAAGTGGTCGTCAAGTGATGAGTTCTTGTAACACCCCGTCCACTCCTGGGCCCGGGGGGGTGTCACTCCTAGCAGCTTAATAGGATATCTACACTGGCCCCACAGACCAACACTAGTCTTTTCTACGCACTTTGTCCTCACTCGTGCGCACCTGGTTATCCACTTCCCGGTCGGTCACCCATCCTAGAATTGCTCTAGGCCAAGCATGCTTAACCTTAGAGTTCTTTTCGAATGAGCTTCCGGAAAAGAAGTTGCAACTTGTTGATATGGGTATCCTATCAATCCTATTAAGCCATGTGCCTGGATCTCACATACACCACCTTTAGAAGATCGATGCCTCATCGATCAAGCACACCTAAGAACGTTCCTCTTGGCACGCTATGTGCGTCTAGTGCTTAATGCCATGTGTCCACTCCACACCCACCACGCCATGCTCCACATGTCTGCCACTCAAGACACACCCGTAATCGCAAGGGTCGGCTCGATACCACTTGTAACACCCACTCCTCGGGCCCGGGGGTCCTCTGGCGCTTAATAGGATATCTAGACTAGCCCACAGACCAACACTAGTCTTTTCTACGACTTTGTCCTCACTGTGCGCACTGCTACCCACTTCCCGGTCGGTCACCCATCCTAGAATTGCTCTAGGCCAAGCACTCTTAACCTTAGAGTTCTTTTCGAATGAGCTTCCAGAAAAGAAGTTGCAACTTGTTGATATGGGTATCCTATCAATCCTATTAAGCCATGTGCCTGGATCTCACAGTTCTCCTCCATCTTAATGGAGAGGAAGTCTCCCATCAGCTCATGCTCCCATATGCGTGTTTGTTCCACGAAATGTGTCCTAAGTTGTAGCATTACCGTACGAGTGTTGACATCACCCACAAAAGGCCACAACTCGTCCACCATTCCGAAACACATTATAACTAAAATGAAGGAGGCCATCTCCTGATGGAGATAGCGGTCTTCCCGCTGCTCTGGGGTCTCTAGGTCAATGGGCTGATCCAAATCCATCCCGTCGAGTATGTAGTCGACCACGTCATTCTCGCTAAGGAGAACGTGGAGACGCGCAACCCATATAGAGAAGTTTGATCCATCTAATCTAAGCTTCTCTCCTTCTAACCAATCAATCGTCAACAGGAAAGGTGGCATTAGGGAGTACTTTTCTACATTTACAATTGCAAAAGGAATTTAGACTAAGTTTATAATTAAATGAGTTAATAATAACTCCACTCAGAAACTCATATCCCATGAAGGGTTCCTAGTGATAACATGTAACACCCTCGAATCGGCCCTATGCAAGTTTTAGCCCTTTCTGCCAAACCCGCATAGAAACGATTCAAGGACACCCACCAGGCACTTTCGTGCGGGTGGAAAACGAAGTAATGCCATTACACATTAGTCCACGATGGAACCCACAGAACATATATATACAACAATGACTCCATGAGTCAAGAATACAGATATAATATACAAAAATCCAAATCACCTTGAAAACGATAGAGCGTCCGACTACAGACAAGATGCAAATGGGGCTAAGAGCCCTGAAGAATAACCAATGGCGTCCATAACCTGCGGGCCAAGCGGAAGGGTAACCCTGCTAACGACGTCAAACTCAGACTGCTAAACAAAAGGGTGCCGATAAAGGCGAAGGGAAAAAGAGGAGCGTCAAGATTAAGGCGTTACACCATGAGGCTAGAATTCATGGCTCTACGCCTACATAGGTATGGTGGATCAAGCGGCGGTACAACATGCACTAAACAACCTATAGAGACTCAATACATCTGTCGGCTATTAGAGAGGGGTAAGAAAGACCTATTCGAATCCAACCTGAAACTAACACCAGACATACCCATCCTGGTATTTCCCCCTCGAGACCAAACGAGGAAGTCGGACCAAGGAACTCACACAGTTGGCAATTTTACTCATTTCGTTATAGTTGCAGCACTTACTAATCATATATAGATAGCATGAGTCATCCTGAAGCATAAGTAGTGGGCAGTTTTAATTAACCATTCCGTGGTAGTTGGAACATTTACTAGTCAGATATAATTGTCCTGAGGAATCCCAAAAACCCAGCAGTTGTTGGCACTTTTATCACATTCTATTGGAGTTGCAATACTTACTAGGCAGGTATAGTATGACATAGATCACCACAGATCCACCAGTTGTTGGCATTTTTATTATCCATTCCATTGTAGTGAAGCTGAATTACTAGTCACATATTAAGTCAAATTTATAACACTACTTTAGTTATGCTTGTCTATGATCGAGATACTGTGCTCCAAGTCGTCCATAACCACGGACACGGCTTTCAGAAATATTTACCCTGCAGGGGTGCACAAATATCAACACACACACGATCAACCTCGGAAAAACCAAATCCAAACCCAACGAGGCTTTCACGACAAAGCAATCACAGGATTCATAAAATATTTCAGGGGGGCACCCCATTAAGCTACCCGCAACGAAGTTGGCTTCCAATGCAGACCAAGGTTTGCCAATGGTACGTAAACATTTGGGAACCCGAAAGTGTGACTGGGCTTGTCGATACCGCGAAAACACTCTGCAATCCTAAACAGTACAGGTGCTCCACGCACAATCGTAAATAAAGCAGTAAAGCGTGGCATAAGTACAAGATAGTAATAAAGCCCCAAACTAGTTTGTGGCCCCAAGAAATAAGAATGAATCAAGCTCTGGCTAAGGGGGATTCATAGAGTCTCCCGGATGTGGATAGTGTGAATAGTCAAGGAACAGGTAACAAGTACTCGGGGCCTATGGGACACAAGTGGACATGAAAAACCAAATAGCATATATTGCCCACCGGTGCCTCTTTCATTAGTTGTCCCAGCAATTTAGTAGTTGTATTTAAAGTCATGATCATCTCCACCATTAAGCATCTCCACCATTTATCATGTGCCAACTTGCCGTCAACGGTGGAACGACAACAACGCGAAGCAACACATAAGCAAGCAACTACGACTCGCAAGGCCGACTATCTATCAAACAACAGGCAATAGGATGTGTCCAAGGCAATATAGAGGCTGCAAGGAATATAAATGGTGCACGGAAACTAAAGCATCGTAACACGGATAGCAATAGATCAACAGGAGGAAGTAAAAACTATAAAAGCAAAATAGGTAGAAAGGGGGAGATGCTCGCCTGGGAAACATTGCCGGAGATTCATATCCGAAGAACTTGTCGATACTCGCATCAACTCATCGGCCTAATCCGCGAAGAAGCAAACACTAGAAGAAACACCGGATGCAATATTTAATACTACGGCAGAAGATCCGGCATGCTTATGATATGATGCATGGCATGGCACAGATGCGATGCAATAAGGCAATATTAAGCGGAACCGGGGTCCTGACAATTAATTAATAGGTTCATGTTGTTTAACTACCCCGCAAATTAAATGTGGAATTAACAAGGCTAAGCATGGCATCGATTCGCTACACAAATTTAAATGGGGCCAGTATGAGACTAGAAAAGCCTACATATAGTCTCCATATTTAATTTAGGTGAATCGACTATTTAAACCTACCCACCAGATGACATGTATGCAAGCATGATGATTGTCATATTATGAAAATAGAGGTTTAGGGTCACACATCTGGTTCGGAAGATCTTGGGTTCCAGGGGTCCGGGGTTCGGTCTCAGGGTTCGAAGGGGACGGCGAGGTTCGGATACAAGATGGAGAGCTTGGCGTTCCGGGAAGAAGGACTTGGCGTTCCGTGTCGGCGACCTTGGCGTCCGGGGTTCGGGGCTTCGGGTCAATGTGGCGATCTTGGCAGTCTTCTAGTGGCACCATGTACATCCGTCGAACCCATCGGCATTGAGCCGGTCTTGTCGGTATGCATCCATGTACGAAGGTCTTGGTGTACCGGCTTCATTATCGATGGCGATATTGGTCCAACATCCGCGCGGTCTTCGGTTGTTTGTCCTCGGATCCACAAGGAGTACTTGGAGTCCCGAACGAAGGTCTTGTCGAGGGTTCGTCGAGTGGCGTTCGGGTTCGGCTTCTCGTAGCAATCATCAGAAGATCTTGACGGCGGTTGTTCTCGGCGAACTATTCGTGGCAGCAACACCGACACAAACACGGGGATGTTAGAGTAGGTGACGACACAGTTTGCCTCAGTGTTAGATTGAGCTCCCACGGGCACACACTGTCCGGTCGACCGAGAAAGACACCGGTCTTGGCGACAAAGGGGAGGCAAAGATGAGGACAAATAAGATGGCGTTGCGGAACGACGGCTGCGCACGGGTGGACTTGAGGCATCGGGCAGCGAGGAAGAGGAGGTCCCTGGCGGCCGAAGGGGTGGCCGGGTCTTGCGGCCAGACGAACCGCGTGGATGCGGCAGGGAGGCGGATGCTTGCGGTGCAGACGCAAGAAGGAGGAGGCGCGGGGCGGTTCCCCCGGTGGCAGAGCTTCTGCGGGGAAACAAGACGCTGGCCGGGGACAGGGGCAGGCGCGGGAGGCGAGCTCAGAGTAGGAGGCGAGCGCGGGCTCGCGGGGCACGGTCGGAGACAGAGGAGAGGCGGTGTCCGGTGGAGGGAAGACGAGGACGGACGAGGAAGGCAAATGCTCGGGATGCGGCCGACGAGGCGAGGTGGCTGGCGGCTGGCGGAGAGAAGCGAGGAGGCAGGCGCGCCCCTAGCAGCAACGGCGCACGCGGCCAGACGAGGGCGACCGGAGGAAGACGGCCCACGGGAGAAGAACGGCGACGGGACGCTGGGCCGAGGCAGAGACCGAGGCCGGATTCGGGGAGGAAAAAGGGGCCCCGTGGCGGCGGCGGCGACTGTTGCTAGCGGGGTTGGTGGCGAGGCCCCTGGCGACGATGCAAGGCGTCCAGGAATGGCGGGGCTCGGAGAGCTTGCTCGCATGGGCCGCCAGGAAAGAGAGGAAGGCGCGAGGGGAGGGGGCCCACAGCAGCGGCGGCGGCCATGGGAAGGAGCGGGGTGCGGAAGGAATCGAGCTGGGGCAGTGCGATGGGTGGCGAAGGAGCGGGTAGGGCCGTATCGCGGGCGTGCTTGCGTGGTGGGGCCAGGAGCGGGGATGGGGTTGACGACGTGGTGTGCGCGGGTCGGCAGGGTGCATGGCACGGAAAGAGTTGGCCGCAGGTGACTCGGTGGGCCAGGCGGGAGGTGGCTGGCTTGGATTGGGCGGGGTGAGGTGGCGGCTGGGCCAGGTGGCGTGGGAAGTGGCCAGGCGGGGTGGTGGTCGGTGTGGATAAGGGGAGGCGGGTGGAGGCTGCCGGCAGGTGGCCAGGTGGGGCCAGAGGGAGAGAGAGGGGGTTGGTGGGTGGCTGGGTAGATTAGGGTTGGGGTAGATTAGGAATTAGGTCTGATTGGGTGTGTTTTGGGGGTGGCTTGCTGGGTCGGATCGGCCCGGTTCGGCTGCCCCCTAAAAATAATACAAATATTTTATTTGTTTAAAACAGGGCGTTTGAAATCTGTTTGTAGACGAAACAAAATAATCTGGAGATCCGGTTTTAATTTGAAATAAAGACAGGGCTTATTTAGAAAAACAAAATAGGTTTTCGAAAATAGTTTTGTACAAACACATGCATAATGATGACGATGCTCAAATGCAATGTGGCATGATGACATGAGCATGCGGTCATGACGATGCAATGCACAAAAACACAGTGATTTTCTAGTAGTGGTTTTTGCAGGATGCCACATAACACGACCCCTATCAGCCACATCTCCTCCGATCGTCACGGCCATCAATGTGGGTTCAAGGGTGGACGCTAAACGTCGGTCACATCATTCATGCGACTCATGCTCGATCTTTCGACCATCCGTGTTCTGAGGCCATGTCTGCACATGCTAGGCTCGCCAACTCAACTTTAGTGTATTCGCTGTGCAACATGGCTTACACCCACTGTATGCGAACATAGATATGTCTGACACCCATGCCTGTACCATGGATCGCCTCATACCAAAGAACTTTCTTGGTGGTGCACACTAAGGGGGAGCACAATCGTTGGTAATTTTAACAGGGATCATCTTATTAGGCTACCGTCGAGTATCTAATACTAGCACACCATAAGATATACAAACAATAACATTGAATGTAAATGCGATGTGATATGGTCCTTCACGTCATGATCTCCATCCATCGTCACCGGATTCCGGCGCCAGGGTTCCGGCGTCGTAGACACCAAGGTACCGGTGTCTTCCCGGCGTGGTAGTCCGTCACCTCCGTGACTATCTACTACTATGTAACATAAGGTAATCACTTTACCTTTTCCACAACCATATCACAAAGCAACGCCCTCTGCAAAACAAAGTTAGACGCCTCTACTTTATCTTTGCATGTTTTACGTGGCTGAATGGGCTTTCGGACAAGAACCGTTCTTACCTACGAACTTTCAGCACAATGCTGATCAAGTAGTTGTCTCTACTACACCCCTTTCGGGGCCCTCTGTTGTAAATGACATACCAACTAATGCGAGAGAGACAGACATCCCCCTAAGCCACTTTATACGGTATAAGCCGTATGTCAAGCGTGGACCAGTCTCGCGAATGAACGCGTAAAGTCGGTTGGGGGCCGCTTCATCAAGCATTACTGCGGTATACACAAGTACACGTGGAAGGGTAACAACTAAAAGATCAACACCCACACGCTACATCTCGTGTGTTCTGCCCGTACTAGCATTACTACGCATAGATCTAGCTCTGATACCACTATAGGGGTTCCGCGTATGAAAACAATAAAATTTTACCCTACGCCCCTGAACCCTTGAAGCTATGAGGACCTATCTATTAGTAATAAAATAACATGAGGGGCTTTTCGTGAACTTACCCTTGAAGACCAAAAAGCGTTGTCAATGCTCAGGAGAGCGTGGTTGATGTAGACGAGCCGAAGCCGACCTCAAGGTCGTGATGAAGTCCTTGCGCTCCTGTGGCTCAACAACTTGAGTGCCTCAAGTGTGACACCTCGTGGGGAGTTACACACGTCCGGTGCCTGACGATGACTCCCGCTTCCCCGATCCAACATCAGTTGTGGAAGTAGAGCTCCTGGATCTAAATCCCGCAGCGCGATGACGCTCTGTGGTGAAGATGTCTTTCGTTCGTGCAGTCCGAACTTGGGACCACGGTCACGAGAGAAAGAGAGAGAAATATCAATTGGAGGTCTTCCCAAAAGTGAGAAGACCTTTATTTAATATTGTGTGTATTTATCTGGCCAAATACCCCCACTATATATAGGGGAGGGGAGGTACTACCTCCCTCAAAGTCCCGGGGTGGGACTAAAGGAGAGGATGGGGAGGGGCAGCCGCCGGCCGGCCCTAGTGGTCCCCACGCGGGGGGGCTAGGCCCAGCCAGCCACCCCCTTGTCCCTTATCCCTCTCTCCTTTCCCTAATGGGCCCTCTCCCCTCTGGGAATTGGCCCATTAAGCCTTTTGACCATTTAATTGATTTTTCTCTTTATTAAATAATTATGAATAAATGATTAAATCAATATTTAATATTCATTCACATATTATTCAACCTTCGTGGCTATGGAACACCTTCCACCTCCACTCCGGACATTCTCCGGACTTACCGAAACCCTTCCGGTTTTCTCTCTACTATTCTTCGGCAATTCTTCCAATCCTATAAACACTCTCTAAGCATCATCAAGCCCTTAAGCGTGATACCCCATGGTTCGGGAACACTCTAGACATGGTCGGGACACTCCCGAACCAATGATCGACAGAGGGACCTGGATGGCCATGTGACCCCTGTGCGTTCCACGGAGATCTTTCTTCGTTTGAACCGGGACAGTCGTGTCTTATTCCCTTTGTCTCTTGATACTTGCATTGCCCAAGATCTGATCAATGGCATCACCATGTCGTGTTCAATCTCATTACCGAACAATTCTACTTGACTCGTTCCGACAAGTGATATCCCTGTGATCAGATCACACGTTGCGCAACTATTGGATATAACTTCTCCGAGTGGGCCCTTGAGTATCTTCCCGTCACATGGACGGACAAATCCCGCTCTTGACATATATTGCCTCTACAGTTTCCTCCGAGTACCTGAACACACCTTTATAACCACCGTATTACCAAGTGGCGCTTGATGCTATCTAAGCACTCTCGGGAGACGGTGATTGATATAGCCTCACGGTCTCAGGAATAGTCTACGAGGATCCATTTCTAATCATCGTAACTTGAACTTCGTGACATGATCGGGTCACTATGTTTAGGTTGGGTATTGGTTCATCATCTCATTCTCAGAATGAGTTGACTCCATTTCCAACTGGCATAAATGTCACATGATCAGAAAACATGATCATCTGTTGACCAATGAACCAGTGACTAGAGTTTCACTGGGAATCCCTGGTTGTTTATATATCACACGTGTATTGATGTTTCCACTCAATACAGTTATAGCATGATATAAAACTTAATCATAAATTATACGAAATATGATAATAGTCCTTATAACTATTTGTCTCTAGGGAATATTTCTAACAGTTTAGAGTTTGGAAGTAGAATAAAGTGAAAATTTTGTATTTGGAATTTTAGGGTTACCTCCTCCTGGGTGATATGGTGGCCGCGTACGTGGTATGGGCGGGCGGTATGGCCGGAACCCACCCGTAGCGAGTGACAAACCTTGGGGTCGATGGTTCCCTTTTGTTGATGCACTCAGTACGGGCGCGTGGTACGGTCGCGCGTGCCCGTACTACCGGTCGTTATGTGTGTAGTATGTTTGCTTGAAATCTGAAGTTTTGCTTGAGGGTGCAGTACGTCATACCAGTGGTCATTATGACCCCTAGTCTTGCGGCAAAAAATCAAAGTTTCTATTTTCAAGAGCCTCGATGTGGTATGGGTGCACGGTACGGGGCCTTCCGGTCGTACCAGTGGTCGTTATACGGCCAGTAAGCTGGAAAAACCCAAATAATTTGGTTAGTATCTTTGTGTGCCTTTACACATCTCAGCAAAGGACGAAATAATAAAAAATAGACCTCATAAAAATCAGCAATACCTCTTTGGCCATGTGTTAGTGACGAGGGTTAGGGTATACCCATGTCAGTTAGTAAAATAAAAGATCGAGGATTATCTTATTTCTTCTCCTCTCTCTAAAGGTCTTCTTGAACACTTATTATTAAAACAAAAACAAAACAAAACAAAACAAACAAAGCTAAATAAAACTAACACAAGAGTAAAATCTTTTATTTCACATGGTTTGCCTCTCATGAAGCGCTTCTAGTTAAGGTCAATTAGCTTGACCCACATGGTGATCATTTAGGTTTAGTGAGCGGAACTCCCACTCCAAAGTAATTGGCTTTCAGTGCAATTATACCATCATCATCATTGTTAGGTTTGGCCTTCTTCTTCCTAGGGAAGTGGACTATAAAAGTATCTCTAGACAGTAGTCCTATTCTTACATTCCCTTTATCTAAATTGATTAAAGCCTTAATAGTTCTTAGAAATGGCCTACCTAGAATTATAGGTGCTATGGGATCTTCAGGCATGTCCACTACAACAAGATCAATAAGAGCGGGACTTCCTTTAATTTCAACAACTATGTTTTCTTTTATCCCAACAACTTGTTTATAAGTTGAATCCGCTAGATGGAGTCTCGTTTCAGTGGTTGCAAAACGCCCCAAGTTTAACTTATCAAATAGACTTTTGGAAATTGTTGAGACACTTGCACAAAGATCACAAAGTGCAGATATCTCATTAACCCTAATGTTAATTTTAATAGTGGGTTCAAATATATCATCTAGCTTAGCAGGAATCTTATTAGCTAGTCTCTTATACTCCATCTCTAATTCTCGAACTTTAGATGATACTTGTTGAATAAATTGTTTGTACACAACATCATTACCTTGTTCTAAACCGGGATTCTTTACGGTGATCATCTTTAGTAGATCTTTCACAGTATATTCAGGTGAAGGTGTGTTGCTATAGTCTAGCTCTTCAGGCTTATCTTCATTTATTATTTCCATCCTCATCATCTTGAGGTCTTCTACCATATTTGGCTCGGGCTTCCCAACAAACTTTGCTAGTATGAGAGCTTGGCTCTCAGCTACCTTGCCCCATTGAGCCTCCATGGTCTTTGTCCTTTTCTGTAGAGCAGGCACATCATTTCTAATTGCAACGACTTGGTTAGATAATTTACCTATACTACTTTCATGGTTCTCCGTGATTTTAATAAGCATATTATGTTGCTCGGTTTGAGATTGCATAAAGGTTCTAATAGTTTGCTCAAACGAGAGATTGCCATTATTTGCTCCATTATGATTATCATAATTATTGTAAGGAGCTCCTGCAGGATTAGAATAATGTTTCTGAACATTAGAAGCAAATTTTTGGTTCTTCCAAGCAGGATTATAAGGAGTGTGAGCTATAAAGTTAACATCATTAATATCGGTAGCGGTAGCATTAACTTGGGTATGTTTCTTACCCTTTATTATGTTGAGTAACTCATGTACCTTAGATGTAAGCTCTTCATTCTTTACCTTGGTGACTGAATTCACCCTTTTTGAGATTCTTTCCACATGCCATTGGGCATGATTGTTTTGCATATTATCAAGTAATTTCTTTGCAACACTCACTTGCTTTTCCATGATTGTTCCTCCTTCTGCAGTATCTAACATAGACTTAGTCATTGGGTTAAGACCATTATAAAATAAATGTAACATAAGCCATCTTCCATCCCATGACTAGGACAATTCATTACAGCTTATTTCATCCTTTCCCATGCAAACGCTAGTGGCTCGCGATCTTCTTGTCTAAAACTTGTAATGTTGGATCTTATTTATATAGTTTTAGCTGGGGGGAATTTAGTCATAAAAATTACTACATTCCTCCCAAGATTTAATAGTGCTCTTAGGTAAAGCTAGCAACCAGTCCTTAGCCTTTCCTCTAAGAGAGAAAGGAAACAAAGGTAATTTAACAGCATTTGGATCTACATCCTTAATATGCATCATGTTGCAAATTTCAATAAAAGTATTTAATTGCAAACCTGCATCCTTAGAAGACGAGCCCCCGAATTGGTTTTGCTGAACCAAACTTAAAAGGTTAGGCTTAATTTCATATGTTTCCGCATCAATAGTGGGCTGAGTAATAGGTGCACGAATAAAATCATCAGTGGGAGTAGCATACTCCCCAAGTCTCTTTTGAGTCATAGCTCTTATATTTTTGGTATTTTCTAAGTAAAGAAAACAAATAACAAGTAACTATTTTTTGGTTTTAAAATAGATAACAAGAAAGTAAACTAATAACAAGAAATAAACTACAAACAAATAATAAAACTAAAAACAAGGTCTCTAGTGACCTCACCAGGATAGCAAAATTGCTTCCCTGACAACGACGCTAGAAAAAGGGTTGATACCTTCGATCCAGATTCATGGATGTAGTATAATAGTATTTTTCCCTAGAATATCTAGGTTTAATCGAACCTTGGGAAACAACGCTAAAAGGAAATAAAAAGGACACGTCTACAAGACTTTGTTTCTTTGTTTTACCTTCATTTATCGGACCAATCTATTTTCCTCTATCGTGGGTTGAATCAATGGATGGAGATAGGCCAGGGTTGAAGATCCAACTGCAGCTACATCATATGGGATAAAAGATAATAATAAGCATAGTCATGTGTAATGTTTTAATAGAGATAATATCTTGTGGGAAACACATCCTAATATACTAGAGCCCCTGAGAGGCAACATGCATAGCAATAGTCTTTTGGTCCAACCGAGTGCACCACGAAGCACCGAGCTACAAATGATTATTAAGTGTAAAACAAAGATCAAAGCCTTAAGTGGTGATGTTGTTGTGATCCTGAATGGGTCGCTAAGCAAAGACTGTACATCCCTTTATGTCACTGGGTTTCCTATGATATCATCGCTAGCCAAGTATCTCACCTCAAGCCTTTATCATTCTCTAGGGTCTTCGGTACCTACAAGTCCAAAGACCGATACAAGAGACAAAGAAACAAAAGATACAAATCTCTCTTTCAAACAATACACAATGCTCCCATAGATTAGATGCACATAATTGATGCGAGATTTCTCCCTGACCCACAACCCGAGAGGACTACTCACTCATAACAATAAGATAAAGGATAGAAAACATTATGCAAAATACTTAGATTGAAATCAAATATTCTTACAATGGTCGTCGAATCACAAGGAGATCTCAAGTACAAAGTAATGGCTATGGCTAATTGAGGGGATGGAAGATGGAAGGGATGAACTATGGTGTGGGTATCCTTTGGTGGTGTTGTGATGCAATCTGAGAATGGTGGCATTCTGCATGGCGGCTGAGGCCTCAAAACATATAGGCGTCTTCACGAAAGTTGTAGGGTTTGATGAGACGAAGCCGCCGCCACATGGTACGCAGGCGGATTCAGGACCCTGCCTGCATTTGGAAAGTATCAGCATTACCCATGCCTATCAATGGCTCCAGAATTACTTGTTCGTGTGGAATTCCTCAAAACCTTCATTATGACTCCTGATTTCGCATTAAAAAGCATGATTTCCTGCACAACACAAATCAAAGCAATGGTTTGCATATCTTTGCAATTGTTAGTCATTAGTGGGAAGGCTAGAGAGTTTCTTATCAATTGCTTGACTAAAAATAACATTTAAATGTGGTGGAAGATGGATATTTATGGATCCATCACTCGCTGCCCAAAGGACCCGAGTCAATAGCTCGGGAGGGTGTTGGGGGCTTGAGAAGCCCCGGCCTCTAGCGATGGTGGGGTTTGATCTTTTTTCAACGCTAGAGGGCACGGGACGAAGCTTCCCCCCACACCTGCACAACACGCGTGTCACATCCAAGCAAGACCCCCCTAAGGTGACGCTCATCTTGGCTTTCTTTCCTCCCAAGATGGTTCACTCCTTGTGAGGGCTCATTAGCTCGAGCGGCAATCGAAAACCTCCCTTGTTTTTGCCTCTTCGCAAGCTGATTTGATTTGCATAAATATTCCTTTCTTCCCACGTGTTTGTCATGTTCTCGTATATGCATCATGCGAGCGATGGCTAGGGTAGTGTCTATCACCGAACCACTCCCGTCAACATTAGGGCCTAAAGTGTCGAGATCTAAACTTGCGGACTAGCTTAGGCGATAAGTCACCTCACAACGGTTCCCGGTGCTTGAGACCCTCATATAATGCATAACGAAACTAATAAGCATGTGCGACAGGGTCTGTTCGGAGCATGTTCGTCGCTGGACACAAGCGTTAAAATGTGCGGCACCTACATTCGCCTCCATGTGGGACTAACAGGACACACACATGCCTTATGGTCTTATCCTCGAGAGTATTATGAGGCGGCTTGTGAGGGTATCCCTCCAGCGACCAAAATTCATGTTAGACCTACGATGTCCTCCTCAAGGGACCAACATGATAAGCATTTGCCCTATGATCTTCTCCAAAAGAGGCCTACATGGCAGCTCGTGAGGTTACCCCCCTCCAGCAGCCAAAATTCATGCTAGACCTACGGTCTCCTCCTCAAGGGACCAACATGATAAGAATTTCCCTACGGTATTCTCCTCGAGAGGCTTACGGGGCAGCTCGTGAGGGTACCCCCCCTCTAGCGGCCAAAATTCATGCTAGACCTATGGTCTCCTCCTCGAGGGACCAACAGGATAAGCATTTGCCCTACAGTCTTCTCCTCGAGAGACTTACAGGGCGGCTCGTGGAGAACTCCCCTCTAGTGGCTAAAACTCTAACCACATACGCTGTGATTGCATCCCTTGCCAGGAGGCCATTAAGGAGTCAAACACATACAAATGCAGTACATAACACCTCACAAGGCAGGCTGACCCACAGTCAAACAATCAAAATCTGACAAGTACACTATGGTGTTAGAGGTCCTCCTCCTGAGGGTTCAAGAGAGTCGTGATGAGCCGAGGTCGTCAGAACACTGCACTGGCCGATCCTCATCGGCCAAAAGGAAAGCGTCCGGAGCACCCAAGACCCTGTAAGATCCCTCCTTTGTAAAGGAAAGGATCCCTGTGATTGCAATGCTAGTCCCTGGATCAATGCTAGCATCCACAGTTTAAGATGAAGTACACAGATACAAAGGTCGTTTATTACAGTCATTCCAGAGATAAAACATAGTCTTTTACAACTCTGGGCCAAAGGCCTAGTACAAGAGTTTATAGAATAAGTAAATAAACATAAGTCTTCATCTTCATGTGCCACAGGCAAGCATGTTGAGTGTAGACTCATGACTCCTAATCATCGTCGGAGTAACCTGCAACATTACAAGTTACAGCCACAGAGGGTCAATACTTTGGAATAGTATTGGCAAGTGATACCTTAGTATAATTTAAGTGGACTATAATACTATATGCATTTGGCTAAGTGGAGTTTGGCTTGCTTTGCTCAAAATAGAGTTTTCCTTAACATTTGAAAACACTAAGTTTTTGTTTGACACAAAAATTACCCAAGGCATCTACCAATCCAAGACTGAAGATCCTCTCAAGGCATCTACCAATCAAAGACTGAAGATCCTTTAACCCTTGTTCACCCACAAGTTTTATTCAGAAATTGGAGTGATGAGATTCTTGAAGCTTCCATGTCTTGATGCTCATATTGTCCTTTACTGTGACATGGCTAAGTACTTAGATTTTACACTCTGCAGAGGTGGTGCACTTTCCCCACAAGACTTGGTTTCCCAAGACAAGATCCTTCAGAAGCCTTTCCTTAGTCAAATGGACGCGTTCCAACCTATCATTCCCTCTACCACCAACTGTCCAAGAGACTAAGTTCTAGCAACCTAAGATCATGGCAGAGCCCATAATGCCAAGTGGTCAGACTTGAAGCTTCTCAACATTTGACATCTCAAATCTCTTTGTTTCCTGGGTGGCCATCCACAAGTGATATACACTAAGGTAAACCATAAACATGGGCCTTGTGAACCACTCAACCAAAAACCACCAAGCAAGTCCCATTCCACCCAGGAGATTCATTAACTTAGTTGTTTTGTTAAATAAAACACAAGTCCTCAGACTTAGAATATTTTTCCATAGTGTGAATATATATAAACCACCCTTGTTTTCTAGTAGCTAGGCTAAGCATGGCATGGCAACTTATCCTTAGGGAATTTTCCTAGCAACTCTAGCATTATAATCTATATAGGATTTCCCATCATCATTTGACAAAAAGCATGCAAGTCTTAACAAAATATATCTAATGCAAGTTTAAAATATAGGAATGGAATATTCATGAAGATATCACTTGCCTTGGTAATGTGGAGAGTAGCACTCGTCACAATCACAATCACTAGCAAAATCTACACACAAAGTGGTAGCACACAATTACACACAAATATATATACAAACAAAAATGATATGAATGCATGCATGCATGAATCTACCAAGTGGTGATTTTTTTTTGAAAACTCTACCAAGCAAGTGCAAGTTTACAGAAACTAAACAAGTCACAAATTTGCCCACTAATCATATTTACCCCTAAAACAAATTACTAAACTAAAAATAATCTCAAATTAGCCTTAAACAAGTTTCTACAAATAAAGTCATTCTATTGGTTACTATTTGCTAAACACATTGGATAGGCAGAAAGGTCTTGTCTCCCTGAATCCAACGGTATAAAGTTTGCAAAAATCTAACGTGGCAATCAAAAGTTATAAGCATTTGAATTTGGATCAAATTTCTGGTTTTAAATTCTGTTTTTAGATCTAACCCTAGCCGCGCGTCGCGCTGTGATTGGCGCGTACCGCTTCGGTTGGATCGCGCTCTGCAGCCGCAGGATCTAAACAGATCGTACGCTCCAGATCGCGTACCGCTTCGGGGTTAAGTGAATCTATCCTAGCGCTCGGATCTGGATCTAACGGTGCTCGTTCAAATGACCAAGTCCTGGCGGTAGCGGTGTTAGCGAGACGTGAGCGCCTGTTTACGGCGGCGCTTGCGCTACAGGTCGTCCGCGAGAGGGAGGAGGGTCATACCAGATTCGCAAGAGGTTGCTGAAGCTCAAGGTGGCTCTGGTTTGTCAAAGGCGCCTTAATGTGGTAGATTTCTCGTCGGAGTTGAATCGCAACGCGGTTCTCCGAGGTCGGAGGCGTTGTAGATCACTAGGAAGCAAACGAAGGGCGGGTCGATGCGTAAGATCATGGCGAAGATGCGTGCGTGAACGACAAGGTTCGGGGCGGTCTGGACTTACCACTAGAGCTCGTCGGAGTTGATGTCGCCGTCGGTGCTTGCTGTGTCAAGTGGAACCGCGACACTGGGGCAAAGATGAGACGGACTAGTGAGGTCAAGAGGTGCGCAAAGACACGCTGAGTCAGATTGTAAGAACGAGGCGAGGGAACACGAGGCTCACCGAATCGATCGCCGGAGTGGGCTCATGCGGGTGCAAGGTTGATTGAGGGCACCTGGTGGCGGAGTGAGCGAGGTGTTTAGGGGAAAAGATCGCGGCGTAGAGGGTCTTATAGCCAGAGGCTCGCGAACGCCGCGGTTTAATGCCAATTACGCCGCGCCATTACCGGCAAGGATCGCGGCAGCGTGGTCGCAGCGGTTTGGGGAAGACGAGACGACGTGGACCGGGCCCGCCACAACGAAGTGTGCAGGTGAAGGTGGGGTCTGCCGATCGGGTGTAAAGTGTCACAAGGAGAGAAGGAAAAAGAAAATCCGGGTGGGCTAATTGGGCCTGTTTCATCATTGGGCCAGATTCAGCCAAGGCCTTTTTCCTTTGTTAGCCTCTTTTCTTTTTCTAATTCTATTTTCTGGAATGATTTTGATATGAATTCAAATCCTTTTGAATTCAAACAAATCTGGGGATTTTTGCAGGGTACTGTGGTTTCAAAAACAGTCAAATCACCATGTGGTTACCTTGCAAGGCCTGGTCAAGCTTGGGCTTTGAAACAAACAGAGACTTTGCTCTAGTTTGCAAATGTTTGAGAAAGGGTTTGAAAATATTTCTAAATTGGAAACTTGGGTTAAAATGCTACACCTAATCTTTCCAACAATGGAGGCAATCAAACAAGTACCTAAACATTCAAATCTCAAAGAGTGATGGCCAATTGAGTTGAATTTGCTCACATGAAATCATAGCCTAAGTTTATGCTCCTAAATGATTTTGAGAAAACCCTAAATGAATGAAGGATGCAAGGATGATATGAATGAGTTTTTGAAACATGATTTTTAGGGATGTTACAATCTAACCCCCTTAAGATGAATCTCGCCCTCGAGATTCGGATTGGCTAGCAAATAGGTGAGGGTGGTCTTTCCGAAGATCATCTTCTCTTTCCCATGTTGCTTCCTCTTCGGAATGATGATTCCACTGTACTTTGCAAAACTTGATAGTTTTTGTCCTTGTGACTCTTTCTGTGGTCTCAAGAATTTTGACAGGCTTTTCTTCATAGGTGAGATCACTTTCTAGTTGAACTTCCTCCAGAGGTATGGTATCCTTCAAAGATGATTCTTCCATTTCTGGGTGACATTTCTTAAGCTGACTCACATGAAAAACATTATGGACTGCTGATAAAGATGCTGGCAGTTTGATTTCTCACGCAACTTCTCCCTTGCGACTTAGAATGTTGAATGGTCCAACATATCTTGGTGCTAACTTTCCTTTGACTCCAAATCTTTTCACTCCACGAAGTGGTGATACTCTAAGATAAGCTCTATCCCCAACTTCGTAAGTGACATCTCTACGCTTAGCATCTGCATAGCTTTTCTGTCGAGACCGTGCTATCTTCAACCTGTCCCTAACCAATTTGACTTTTTCTTCGGTGTCTTTGATAAGATCTGGTCCAAACAAACTTCTTTCTCCCACACCATTCCATAGCAATGGGGTGGTACACTTTCTTCCGTAGAGAAATTCAAATGGTGCCATCCCAATACTAGATTGGTGACTTTTGTTGTAAGAGAACTCTGCGTAAGGCAGACTTTCATCCCAACTTGCTCCATAGTCTAGGGCACATGCTCTCAACATGTCTTCAAGAATTTGATTAGTCCTTTCTGTTTGTCCATCAGTTTCAGGATGAAAAGCAGTGCTGAATTCCAATCTCGTTCCCAAAGATTCATGAAGCTGTCTCCAAAAATGAGAAGTGAACTGAGTTCCTCTATCAGACACAATACTCTTAGGTACACCGTGAAGGCATACAATTCTGCTCATGTAGATTTTGGCTAACTTGGCACTGGTATAAGTTGTCTTTACGGGTATAAAATGAGCCACTTTAGTTAGGCGATCCACTACTACCCATATGGAGTCATACCCTGACCTGGTCCTTGGTAATCCGGTAATGAAATCCATACCAATATTTTCCCACTTCCATTCAGGAATAGGCATTGGTTGAAGCAAACCTGGTTTCGATGCTCGCTTTCACTCTACTACACACATCACACAAAGCAATGTGTTCGGCGATGTCCCTTTTGAGATTGTTCCACCAAAATCTTTCTTTCATATCCATGTACATTTTGGTGTTTCCCGGGTGAATAGAATACGGAGAGTTATGGGCTTCTTGTAGAATCAGTTTCCGCAATTCCGGATCCTGTGGAACACAAATACGTTTCCCGTGCCATAAAGTACCTTGTTCGTCCATATGGAAACTTTTAGCTTTCCCTTGGCTAATCCTTTCCTTAATCTCTTTGATTTCTTTATCCGTCTTTTGGGCTTCTTTAATCTTTTCCAACAGAGTGGGTTGAACATCCAAAGACATGAGATGTCCTTCTGGCACAATCTCCAACCTGAGTTCCTTGAATTGCTTACACAAGTCATCTGGCAATTCTCCTTTGGTAAGGCCATTTACAAACGCCTTACGACTTAGAGCATCTGCTACTACATTTGCTTTACCAGGATGGTACTGCAAACTCAAGTCGTAATCCTTGATAAGTTCTAGCCATCTCCTTTGTCTCATATTGATTTCCTTTTGGGTGAAGATATATTTCAAACTCTTATGATCGGTGAATACTTCACAACGTTTTCCCAAAAGGTAGTGTCTCCATGTTTTGAGTGCATGGACAACAGTGGCTAACTCTAAATCATGAGTAGGATAATCTACTTCATGAGTTTTGAGTTGTCTCGAGGCATAAGCCACAACTTTTCCGCCTTGCATAAGTACGGCACCTAATCCTTGATGCGAAGCATCACAATACACTTGGAAATCCTTTTCCAAATCTGGTAGGCACAGAACGGGTGCTGACACAAGTCTCTTCTTTAGTTCTTGAAAACTGAGTTCACATCCTTCAGACCAAGCAAATTTCTTATCTTTCTTTAACAATTCTGTCATTGGTTTAGCAACCTTTGAAAAAATTTCAATGAATCTTCTGTAGTAACCTGCTAAACCAAGGAAACTACGAACTTCTTTTACGTTCTTAGGAGATTCCCATTCTGTCACAGCTGAAACTTTAGTAGGGTCAACTGCTACACCATCCTTTGTCATAACATGACCAAGAAATCCAACTTCCTCTAACCAAAACTCACACTTGCTGAATTTGGCATAAATCTTATGTTCCCTTAGTTTCTCAAGTATCATGCGTAGATGTCTTTCATGCTCTTCCTTGCTCTTGGAGTATACCAAGATGTCATCGATGAAAACGACAACGAACTTGTCGAGAAATTCCATGAACACTTTGTTCATCATATTCATGAAGTATGCTGGGGCGTTGGTTAAACCGAAAGGCATCACGATTGTACAATCCATACCTTGTGGTGAAGGCTGTTTTAGGTATGTCTTGCTCTCTTATCTTGAGTTGAAAATAGCCTGACCGAAGATCAATCTTCGAGAACACACATGCTCCTTCTAGCTGATCAAACAAGTCATTGATTCTTGGCAAAGGATATTTGTTCTTGATGGTTACCTCGTTGAGAGAACGGTAATCTATGCATAATCTTTGAGTTCTATCTCTCTTTTCTACGAACAAAACTGGAGCTCCCCAAGATGAAGAACTTGGCTGGATGAATCCTTTCTGTAATTGTTCCCCAAGCTGTTTCTTGAGTTCCTTAAGTTCGTCAACTGACATTTTATAAGGCCTCTTTGCTCTTGGTCCAGAACTTGGTACCAAATCTATTATAAACTCTACATCTCTATCTGGTGGCATTCCCGGTAACTCTTCCGGAAACACATCCGGATATTCACACACAACTGGCACTGTGTCCATGCTAACCCCCTTAAGAGAATTCAGCTTACTTCCTTTCGATTTAAAATTGGACTTGAATTTTATCCTCTTACCTTCAGGGGTTGTGAGTGAAACTGTACGATTTGCACAATCTAGTACTCCCTCATACTTAGCCATCCAATCCATTCCCAAAATCACATCCAATCCTTGGGAATTTAGGATTATTAAGTTCACTGGAAACTTATGTTTTCCAAACTTTATGACTAAATCATGACATCCTGAGTTTACTATCATTTCTCCACCAGGAGAACTTACTCTTATAGGACACCCAATGGTTTCTACCGGTAGTTCATTTCTTTCGACAAATGCTTTTGATATGAATGAATGAGATGCACCAGTGTCAAAGAGTACAAATGCTGAGATGGAATTGAGTCTGAACTTACCAGCAACGGCATCAGGCTCTTCATAGACCTCCTCCACATTGATGTGGTTAACCTGTCCTTTCTGAAAGGGATTGGGCTTGTTAGGTCCTTCAACTTTCTTCTCAGTGCACTCATTAGCATAATGTCCCAGCTTCTTGCATTTGAAGCATTCAACTGGTGATGTCCCTTTTAGGTGACTTCCACTTCCACTTCCAATGGTGGCTCTTATGTCCACTCTTGTGATTCTTATACTTATCATTGTCATGACTGCGATGATGCTTGTTGTCATGACGGTTGTGGTTGTGGTGCTTGTTAAACTTCCCATGCTTGTGGGATCCTGAGCTGACACTATCATCATAGTGAGATCGTTTATGAGACGATCCCGAGCTGTGCTTGTCGGAGTGTTTCCTCTTCCTACCCTCGACTTGCTTCATTTTATTCTCCACAATAACAGCCTTGTCACACAGCGACTGGTAAGTTGGAACATATGCCACAGATAGCTACAGATTCAGCTCATCATTCAAGCCTTCCAGAAACTTTTCCTTCCTTTTGGCATCAGTGTCAACCTCATCCGGTGCATAGCGCGCCAGATTGTTGAACTCTTCAATATATTCAGCCACACTGTGGTGGCGTTGCTTCAGGTTGTGAAATTCCTTCTTTTTTAGGCTCATCATACCTGGTGAGATATGAGTAGTACGAAAGCCATCTTCAAAGATAGACCAAGTCACCTCATCAATAGGCGTGGTAATCTGGAAGTTGTCCCACCATGCTGCGGCTGGTCCTTCCAACAGATGTGCCGCGAACCTGACTTTTTCGGCATCCGTGCAGCCCATGGTCACTAAGTCTTTGTTCACAGAACGTAGCCAATCATTGGCCACCATGGGATCAGTCGTTCCTGAAAACTTAGCTGGCCTCAGACGCAGAAATCTGGTAAGCATATCAAAACCTGGAGGGTTGTTGTTGTTGTTATTATTATTGGGGTTGTTGTTATTGGGGTTGTTGTTGTTCTGGTTTTGGATGAATGTCGTCATCATTTGCATAAGCTGTGTCTGCGCATTCATCATCTGTTGCATTTCCGGGGTAATGTTGGGGTTGGGGTTGGTGTTTGCGCGACGGGGAGGCATCTGTGGTTTTTTCATATAGAGATAAGAATGAGATACCCTTACATGATTCATGCACATTACATTACACAATCAAACACATAGCAATCAACACCAGGATAAAAGCTAAACAACAAGATAACAAAATCTCAAAGTACAAACACACAAGTGGCAAGCCATCCACATGTCGGATGGTCCAACAATAAGTTCACAAATAACAAGTGCGGTAAATAAAGATAACTGAGTAGTCAAGTCTACTCATCAGCATCAATCTCCTCCTCGACAAAGGTAAGACCTGCGTTCTCCATTGCGGTCTTGTTCTCCTCGATGGTAGTGGTCAAAGAGTCGATCTTGGCCTTGAGAGCCCTCTTCTGGGAACAAAGCCTCTCAATCACTGTCTGCTGCTGCTCTAACTCGAAGTCCTTGGACTGCAGTTCCTCGGTCATATCCCGGATCCTCTTGTTCCTACCCTAGACACGTTTCTCTTGACTCTTGAACTTACGGTCTTGGGTCTCGAACTTCGCCTCCATCTCCTTGACTATCTCGTCCTGCTGCGCGAAGAGCTTGTCCTTCTCGCGAAGCTGCACTGAGCTTCGTCATTACTAACCATGACGTTGGTCCTATCGGTATCCACGTGCCTAATAAGAGTCTCTAAGTCCTGGAGGTACAGGCGTATCGGCTCTGCTGTGACCCTCGAGTCGTCCTCAAAGTCAATGGACTCTCCGTCATCAGCACGCCTTCCGAAGGCGTGGAAGTGAGTACCTCTAACCTGTCGGGAGTGACGGCCTAACAGTCGTCCTATCAGATCCTGCATGACAACCTCCATGCCTCTCTCCCGGTCATCGTGCATAAGCTTGAAGACGATGGCCTCCGTGGTAGGCTCAGTCTGGCGTCCTGGCTGGTTCACCTTGAAGCCCCAAAGGTCCTTCCTCTCAAACTTGGTGAGTGGGTGCACCGTAATGATAGGAAGAGGGAGATCAAGTAAAGTAGTAAGCTCTACGATACGAGGACCAAAACGGGTAGCCTGGAACTCCTCAACAGTGCTGATGGCAATAGGCATCTATTTATAAGATTGATAAAGTTAGAACAACACAATTTAATATAATCAAGTCAACATTCAAATACATTCTTGGAACACACAAAAATCATACAAGCCATGCATACAAGAATCCATTACATCAACCAAGGTTCAAACTTATTTAAGGTATCATTTTGGAAGTGCGTTTACAGACCTATCTCACTGGATCTGGTGGCTAACACAATGTTCCTAGAGGCAATCAGCCTATCTTGTTCACATGCTTCTATCACTAAGTCTATAATATCTCCTCTTAAGGATTGGTTGGTGACTTCCAACTCTTGGGTATGTTCCTTCTCTTTCTCTAAGTCTTTTTGGAGGTTGAGCATCTTGCACTTGACTCTAGTACTTAGTTCTTTGATAGTCTTCCAAGCTGCTTCTTTTGCTGACTCAAAGAATGTGGTGTGCATAAAAGTGTTGGTGTACATGCAGAAGCCTTTTTCTTTGTGGTTGTCTCCCTTGTTTTTGTACAAGTGAAGTTGCACCCACCAATACTCCACTCCTTCCTCCATCACTGGAAAGCCCTTGTACACAGCTGCACCATGTACTCCCATGGTCTCCATGAGGTCCTTGAGAATCTTGGGAAACTCAGTCTCACACTCCAAGGTCATGGTCATGAGTGGTCCTCTCTTCACGGCTTTGTTGATGGAGTTCATCTACAAATAGAGATGAGAATGAGAAGATTAGAAAAGTTTACGAGAAGAATAGACAAGTGTAGAAGAAGTTAATTTTTTTTCCTTAGTGGTTTCCAATCCTAGGGTCATAATCCTACAGGCAACACAGTGCTCTGATACCATCTGTAAGATCCCTCCTTTGTAAAGGAAAGGATCCCTGTGATTGCAATGCTAGTCCCTGGATCAATGCTAGCATCCACAGTTTAAGATGAAGTACACAGATACAAATGTCGTTTATTACAGTCATTCCAGAGATAAAACATAGTCTTTTACAACTCTGGGCCAAAGGCCTAGTACAAGAGTTTATAGAATAAGTAAATAAACATAAGTCTTCATCTTCATGTGCCACAGGCAAGCATGTTGAGTGTAGACTCATGACTCCTAATCATCGTCGGAGTAACCTGCAACATTACAAGTTACAGCCACAGAGGGTCAATACTTTGGAATAGTATTGGCAAGTGATACCTTAGTATAATTTAAGTGGACTATAATACTATATGCATTTGGCTAAGTGGAGTTTGGCTTGCTTTGCTCAAAATAGAGTTTTCCTTAACATTTGAAAACACTAAGTTTTTGTTTGACACAAAAATTACCCAAGGCATCTACCAATCCAAGACTGAAGATCCTCTCAAGGCATCTACCAATCAAAGACTGAAGATCCTTTAACCCTTGTTCACCCACAAGTTTTATTCAGAAATTGGAGTGATGAGATTCTTGAAGCTTCCATGTCTTGATGCTCATATTGTCCTTTACCAGGGACATGGCTAAGTACTTAGATTTTACACTCTGCAGAGGTGGTGCACTTTCCCCACAAGACTTGGTTTCCCAAGACAAGATCCTTCAGAAGCCTTTCCTTAGTCAAATGGACGCGTTCCAACCTATCATTCCCTCTACCACCAACTGTCCAAGAGACTAAGTTCTAGCAACCTAAGATCATGGCAGAGCCCATAATGCCAAGTGGTTGCACTTGAAGCTTCTCAACATTTGACATCTCAAATCTCTTTGTTTCCTGGGTGGCCATCCACAAGTGAGATACACTAAGGTAAACCATAAACATGGGCCTTGTGAACCACTCAACCAAAAACCACCAAGCAAGTCCCATTCCACCCAGGAGATTCATTAACTTAGTTGTTTTGTTAAATAAAACACAAGTCCTCAGACTTAGAATATTTTTCCATAGTGTGAATATATATATAAACCACCCTTGTTTTCTAGTAGCTAGGCTAAGCATGGCATGGCAACTTATCCTTAGGGAATTTTCCTAGCAACTCTAGCATTCTAATCTATATAGGATTTCCCATCATCATTTGACAAAAAGCATGCAAGTCTTAACAAAATATATCTAATGCAAGTTTAAAATATAGGAATGGGATATTCATGAAGATATCACTTGCCTTGGTAATGTGGAGAGTAGCACTCGTCACAATCACAATCACTAGCAAAATCTACACACAAAGTGGTAGCACACAATTACACACAAATATATATATAAACAAAAATGATATGAATGCATGCATGCATGAATCTACCAAGTGGTGATTTTTTTTTTGAAAACTCTACCAAGCAAGTGCAAGTTTACAGAAACTAAACAAGTCACAAATTTGCCCACTAATCATATTTACCCCTAAAACAAATTACTAAACTAAAACTAATCTCAAATTAGCCTTAAACAAGTTTCTACAAATAAAGTCATTCTATTGGTTACTATTTGCTAAACACATTGGATAGGCAGAAAGGTCTTGTCTCCCTGAATCCAACGGTATAAAGTTTGCAAAAATCTAACGTGGCAATCAAAAGTTATAAGCATTTGAATTTGGATCAAATTTCTGGTTTTAAATTCTGTTTTTAGATCTAACCCTAGCAGCTGCGTCACTGTGATTGGCGCCAGCATCGCTGCCCAGGATCTATCGCAGATCAGACGCTCCAGATCGCTGCATCGCTTCGGGTTAAGTGAATCTATCCTAGCGCTCGGATCTGGATCTAACGGTGCTCGTTCAAATGACCAAGTCCTGGCGGCGCGCGGTGTGAGCGCCTGGCGGGCGCTTTGCGCTACAGGTCGTCCGCGAGAGGGAGGAGGGTCATACCAGATTCGCAAGAGGTTGTTGAAGCTCAAGGTGGCTCGGTTTGTCAAGGCGCTTTCGAGCTGCGGTAGATTTCTCGTCGGAGTTGAATCTAGCAACGGCGGTTCTGCTCGAGGTCGGAGGCGACGTTGTAGATCACTAGGAAGCAAACGAAGGGCGTGGTCAGATGCAGAAGATCATGGCGAAGATGCGTGCGTGAACGACAAGGTTCGGGGCGGTCTGGACTTACCACTAGAGCTCGTTGGAGTTGATGTCGTCGTTGGTGCTTGCGGTGTCAAGTGGAACCGGCGACCTGGGGCAGTACAGGACGGACTAGTGAGGTCAAGAGGTGCGCAAAGACACGCTGAGTCAGATTGTAAGAACGAGAGGCAGAGGGGAACACGAGGCTCACCGGAATCGATCGCCGGAGTGGGCTCTGTCTGCGGTGCAAGGTTGATTGAGGCGCTGGTGGCGAGTGAGCGAGGTGTTTGGGGAAAAAGATCGCGAGGCGGAGGGGGTCTTATAGCCGAGGCTCGGCGAAAAACGCCGCGGTTTAATGCCAATTACGCCGCCATTACCGCAGGATCGCAGCAGCGACGTGGTCGCAGCGGTTTGGGAAGACGAGGACGATGTGGACCGGCCCGCCACGTCAAGTGTGCAGTGGTGAAGGTGGGGTCCGCTGTCGATCGGGTGTGAGAGAAGGAAAAGAAAATCCCGGGTGGGCTAATTGGGCTGTTTCACCGCTAGGCTGATTCCACCAGCGGCCTTTTTCTTTGTTAGCCTCTTTTCTTTTTCTAATTCTATTTTCTGGAATGATTTTGATATGAATTCAAATCCTTTTGAATTCAAACAAATCTAGGGATTTTTGCAGGGTACTGTGGTTTCAAAAACAGTCAAATCACCATGTGGTTACCTTGCAAGGCCTGGTCAAGCTTGGGCTTTGAAACAAACAGAGACTTTGCTCTAGTTTGCAAATGTTTGAGAAAGGGTTTGAAAATATTTCTAAATTGGAAACTTGGGTTAAAATGCTACACCTAATCTTTCCAACAATGGAGGCAAGCAAACAAGTACCTAAACATTCAAATCTCAAAGAGTGATGGCCAATTGAGTTGAATTTGCTCACATGAAATCATAGCCTAAGTTTATGCTCCTAAATGATTTTGAGAAAACCCTAAATGAATGAAGGATGCAAGGATGATATGAATGAGTTTTTGAAACATGATTTTTAGGGATGTTACAGACCCCCTCAGGGCAGCGGCTCCGGGGCATCACCGTCGAAGGGATCCTCGTCGTCCGCCTCAGCGCTGGACGAGCCAGTCCCAAGGGTGTCGTCCTTGCTCCCGCCTCTTTGATCTTCTGTAGCACTAGAGGCAGCACTGCGGGCTTGGCCATCCCAACCCTTGAAAGTGCATGTGTTCCCCCATGTGTGGTTTTGGTAATTAATGACAATCTTTATGGACTTATGTTTGCATTGAGTTTTACCTGTAGGATTTGTCCATAGGCAATGCTTGAACCATATGTTGGCTTCAAGCTTGGGAGAAGAAGAAAGTGAAGAAGATTAAGTGTTGACCAAGGTTTCAATGAGTGATCCAAAGATTGGTCAAGTGAGAGTTGATCCTATAGCAAGTGTGTCTTGAAGACTAAAGTTGGAGTGGTATCTCTTATGTACCTTCAAGACACCAACATAATGAAGAAAGAAGAAATGATGTGCAAGTTCAAGATGAGCCATCTCAAAGAGACCATTTGCTTGAAGCTTGCCATCCTATGTTTATCATGGATATGGTAAGATGATATGCCCAAGAGAGAAGCTCTACCATAGTGGAGTATGGGAGAGCAATTTGCAAGTCTTCACCAAGCTAGTGCAATCAAGAAATGTGTTCCATCTTGAGGTGGACAAGATCGCTATCGACAAGATCAAGTGGAATATGCTCAAGGCAAAGGTATGTTCTTGATAGGGTTTCTTTCTTACCGGTCTCATGGTGTTAGTTCGGGAGACCGATTTATAGGAAATATAGTCGTACTATCAAGAGGGGCTCTCGAGTGAGTAACTTGATCATATCCTTCATGAGAGCTCAAACCTTTGCATACTTGGCATCATCTTTCTTGGTTGTTATTTGGACCTTATCCATTTGAGGTTCTTGAGCTTGTGGTAATATTCATAACAAGCTCTAGCTCATCGAAAATGGATTTCATATGCATTCTCTATTGTATTTTCGATATTGGAGGTTTTACCGATTTGTCTTTTATAGATTGGTAAAACCTTCCATTATTTCATTATTATCCATGAGAGGATTTAGAGCTTGTGTTAATCTTCATGACAAGCCCAAGTTCATCGAAAACGGATTTCATATGCATTCTCTATTGCATTTTCGATGTTGGAGGTTTTACCGTTTCGTCTTTTTGAGAGAGGTCAAACCTTTCATCATTTGGTTCTATCCTCCCATACTGTAATATGATGTTTTTCTGTATTATCTTGTAAATCTTATAGTCCTCTTTAAAATGATCCCAAGATCATCAAAATCGGAGTCCATATGCAAAAATTATAGTTGTTCTCGTATTGGTCTTTCTGCCAGTTTTTGTAAGACTGGAGATTCCGGACTAAATCTCCGGCCCATCTCCGGACCGCGTACTGATTGTCCCCCAATTTGACCCCGTTTGGCCTGGGTACACCAGAGACTCTGGTCCCAGTCCGGAGACTCCAGACCGGGCGATTCTTGGGCCTAATTGTTGGATTTCTAGGGACCTATTTAAGAGGCCCTTTGATGGCTCAGTGTCGGCGCCAGAAAAATGCTGGTGCGATGTTGATGTAGAGCTTGTTGGAAACCCCAAGAGGAAGGTATGATGAGCACATCAGCAAGTTTCCCTCAGTTATGAAACGGAGGTTTAATCGAACCAGTAGGAGCAAGGAAACACCCCAAAGGTGTTGCTAGCTGAGCCTTGGCAGGGCGCACTACCGGTGCTAGTAGCAACGTGGAGACCTGCACAACACAACCACAGAACTTTCTCCCAACTTGCGATGAGGTTGTCAATCTCACCGTGTTTTGCAGAAAACAAAGGATTAAACGTATCGAATGGAAGGAAGTAATAGTTTGCAGAAAGTAAACACAAAGCAGTAAAAGATTGTAGATTGTATGTAAAATACAAGGACCGGGATCCATAGTTCACTAGAGGTGGCTCTCCTTAAGATAGATAACATGCTGGGTGAACAAATTACAGCGGGGCAATTGACAAACATCGAGAAAGCAATACATGCATATACTAATCATCTTGACTCCTTTGGAACTTGATTGGGCATTACAACATTATACATAGACCGTCATCCAACTGTATCTATGACTAATAATCCACCTTCAGGTTATCATCCGAACCCCCTCCAGTATTAAGTTGCAAGCAACAGATTATTTCTTTACGAACTGCTTGTAAAGTAAACAATACGATTGTTCTATGAACAAAGGATTGTTGTTTTCTCCCTAGTAGCAACAACACATCTGGTACCTTAGAGATTTCTGTCACTTCCCCAGATTACCAGAGGCATGAACCCACTATCGAGCATAAATACTAACTCTTGGAGTTGCTAGCATCTACTTGGCCAAGATAGCTACTAACAACGGAAAGCATGCAAGATCACAAATAACAAAGACATGATAGAATCAATAATCAATCTGAAATAGCATCTCAATATCCATCGGATCCCCGTAAACACAACATGTATGATTACAAATAGATGATCTTGATCATGAACAAAGCTCACAAGATCTAGACATGAAAGCACAGAGGAGGAGAACCAGCCATCTAGCTACTACATAGATCCGTAGTCCAAGGATGAACTACTCACGCATCACACCGGAGGCTTGCATGGTGATGAAGAAGGCCTCCAGGGTGAATTCCCCTCTCCGGCAGGGTGCCAGGAAGAGCTTAAGATCCCTCCTGATCTAGGGATGGAGATGACGGCGGCTACAGACTCTTTCGTGGATTTTTGATCGGGCCCTTAGGGTTTTCATCTCGAGGGCATCTCATAGGCGGAAGGGGAGGCCGATGGCGTGCCAGGGGCCACCACATCGCCTCAAGGGCCAAGCCTGCCGCGTAGCCAGTGGTGTGTGGACCTCTGCCCTTCTCCGTCTCGTATTCTGGCATCTGATGACTTCCGGAAAAATAGGCGCTTTGGCTTTTGTCCCGTCCAATTACGAGAATATTCATTTTCTGACTTTCCTGGAACCAAAAACAGCAGAAAACAGGCAGCTGGCACTATGGCCCTTGTTAATAGGTTAGTCCAAGAAATCATATGAAAAGTACTCCAAAGCGTGGAAAAAACACAAGAAAGTTGATAAAACCAAGCATGGAACATCAAAAATTATAGATACATTTGCAATGTATCAAGATCCCCAAGCTTAACTCCTGCTCGTCCTCGAGTAGGTAAGTGATAAAAAGAAAGAATAATTTTTGAGGTGACATGCACCATCAAAGACTTGATCAAAGTATTTGTAAAACATTCAAAGCTAGGATCATAGTACTTCAATCATAACATGAAAGACAAAGTTCTAGAAATAATACAAAGAAACTATGATGCAACATGAAAAGGCACAAACAAAAGATTCATGAATAATAATGCTTTGCAAGACGTTTGTTTGTTTCACATAAAGAAAACATAGCATAATAGTATTCAGCTTGTCCCTCATAGAGTAGCAAATATAAATGCATACTACACCTTCAAAGTTCATAAGAGTGACTAGATACAATAGTTTAAAACAAGCAATATCAAAGTATGCATTAATCAACTAGTCTTCGGACAATGCACATAGAACTAATAATGGCCACTATGATCTCAAAGTAGGTGCATAAAGATAGAAGGTGGAGACTCAATATAATGGTGGAAGAAAGGCCTTTTTATAAAAGGAAGTAGGGATTCAAGTCTCATAAAGAGCTTCCAAAAATTATGGTACTTATAGCTTTCAGCTCTCATTGCCCCTATCATAAGCATCTTGAAGTGATTAAGGTTAAAGTGAACAAACTATGGTGTACATGCTTGACGAAGTATAAGTTAGAAATCTCATGTCCCTTGTATATGAGGGTCGCTCCTCATGCTACTCAAGTTTAGTCACCAGTAAGTTCTTGTCATTGTAAGTACATGTGTATCATAGAGAACCGCCAACAGGGTACCCCTTGCCCGATGATACGGAAGAATCCCCATATCAAAATGACAAGGCAAGCAGACAATGAGCATCTGAACATTCTTCTTATTTACCATGGGAATATGGTGCTTTTTTCTCTCTTTCCTCTTTTCATAATCTCTTTTTTTGTCTTTTCTCTTTTTTCTCAATATAGGACTCTTTTTTATAAGAAGAATGCTTCATAGACAGCTCATTATGGTTACGCTGCAGGTTTCCACCATGTCAGCATGGATTAGACCAATGACCAGTGCTTCCCTAACACATATACATAACTCCATGGACTTACAAGCTCCCCTTTCATTTCACACCGACGACATCCATATACAAAAGAGCATGATATCAACTAGGTACAAGTACCAAGTGCAATGCTGAAAGTGTTCCCCATGAAAGCATGGTTCTGCTAATTCCCAACAAATAAGTACAAGCATATACAACATAGACGACACAATGGTTCAAGTTTATTAAGGGCAAGTAAAGTAAAGTGTGCCATCAAGTTCGTGAGAGCTTTAATCACTAGTTTTCTCATAACAAGTTTAGTTTGGAAGGTAAACAAAAGCATGAATATACTTGGAATAGCATAAACTAGTAGGTAGGTATGGTGGACTCTTTGGAATAACTTGGTTTAGGGAGTTGGATGCATGAGTGGAACTCATACTTTGTTGTGGAGGCTAGTTAAAGACTCGGAGCGACAAACTAAGAGAGCAATAATGGCCATAATCATGCAGAGCGACAAAACATCATTGATCAAAGCATAAAGTGATACTACAAGTTGAAACCTAAAGGATCATAAAGGCTAGGTGACTTGAAATAGTCATAACATGGTGTGAGCATGCGCCAAGTCAACCCAAATAAAGCATCAAAGGAAAATACACTATACTATGCTTTAATATGCTAAAACAACGCATTATTCATCCAAGGCACATTAAGAAATCTCAATTGTTTATAACAAGTCATGCTACAACAAAGAATACTAAGCATAAATCCAAAACAATATCAAGCATGGCATGACAAAGCATAGGCCATAGTCAAAAACGAGCTCCTTTTACCACATAAGCATGAACTTTCCTACTCTTTTCCAAACCAAACCAAACTATTTGCAAACCAATGTATGAAAGAGGGGGTCCAACCAATTTATTCAGCAAACTAAGCAAACCAAGCAAACGAAAAACCAAAACAAAAACGAAAAAGAAGACGCTCCAAGAACAACACAACTTGCATGAAACAATAAAAATGAAGCGTTTGGAAGAAACCTGGAATTTTTATTGATGAAGAAGGGGATGCCTTGGGCATCCCCAAGCTTTGACGCTTGTACTTCTTGGATATTTATTGGGGTGACACGCGTGGCATCCCCAAGCTTGAGCTTTGGTCCATCCTTCATCTCATTACTCATTCCTTCCATACACCTGAAATTTTTCCTTCATACAAAACTTCACACAATCTTTATTAGCAACATTAGTACACTCAAGATAAATAAGTCTTAAGGTTCAGTTATAACACCAAATAAACTTCCATTAGAACACTATCTACTGTATTACTCCCCTCAAAAAGCTCAATTCCCCAAAAGAACTCAAAAAGGAACCAACAAGAAGCAAATGTAGAAAATGGCAGAAATCTGTCAAAACAGACCAGCAGGTATAGACGAATTTTTTTGAAGACTTTCTGTTGCTCAAATCAAAAAGTGTTGAACTAACGAAAGTTAGATAACAACCTAGGGCACAAGCACAAAACTTGACGCCTCAGAAAGACGTTCAGAGATTTTACACGAATTTTTACGGTGAAGCACAGAAATCTGTTTCGGGACAGCAACTTTCCCAATCATTACTTCTCTCTCATTAGAGGTTACTCTTGGCACAAAAAGCAAATAAAAAGGATAAGGAGCGGTTATTACAGAGGTAATAACTTCCAAGACTCATCTAAAACTTTTGGGTTATCTCCCAATAAGTACTTTTCTTTAACGCCTTTAAGTTAGGCATAAGAAGCAAGAAAAAGAATCAAGTGTTCTCAAATGAAGAAGCATTAAGACCAAATTTTGTTTTCATAGGAGAAGCAAAAGAAATCTTCTATCTCTTCTTAGGGAAGTGTTCTATACCTTTCTTGAGTGGGAGTTGATATTTAATGGTGCCTTCTTTCATATCAATAATGGCACCAACAGTTCTAAGAAAAGGTCTTCCCAAAGTAATAGGACAAGAAGCATTGCATTCAACATCCAAAACATAGAAATCAACGGGGACATAGGCATTGTTAACCATAATAAGAACATCATTAAGACTCCCCATGAGTTTCTTTTTAGCATTATCATCAAGTGGGACATTCAAATAGCAATCTTCAAGTGGAGACAAAACAAACATATCATAAATCCTTCTAGGCATAATAGAAACACTACTATCAAGATCACATCAAGCTTTGAAATCAAAGTCATTCACTTTCATATTAATGATGGATTCCCAACCATCTTCTTGTTTTATAGGAATAGAAGCTTTATGTTTCATCTTTTCTTCTTTAATCCTTATGAGAGCATCAGTAATGTGTTTTGTAAAGGCCATGTTCATAGCACTAGCATTAGGACTTTTAGCAAGCTTTTGTAGGAACTTAATAACTTTAGAGATATTACAACCATCAACATCAAAATCAAAGTTATCATCTAAATTTGTAGAACTATTACTAGCCTCAACACTAGTGGTGGTAATAGTAGAAACACAGATGTTTCTAGCAATTCATCTTCTCTTTCCCACTTAACATGTAACCCAGCGAATAGTCTAACATTTTCATCAATTCTTACTTGTATAGCATTAGTAGATGCAAAGGGATTATCATTAGTTTCAGGTTTAGCAGCCATTTTATTAATCAATGAAGATTGAGCTTCAGACAAAGATGATATATTTCTTTCAGCATTAGAGAGCTTCAATTGTAAACTAGGAATTTCCCTATTTAGGCTCTCAAGTTGATGGCTAATGTTCTTTAAAATGATAGATTGTTCCTCCATAGTTTTAGTAAATAGTTTATTTTGCTCATATTGCATTTGCATGAAGTTTTTAGTGGCTCTTTCAACTTCTAAAATTCTTCCTTCACTAGGTAATCCAGGTTTACCATTATAGCCATAAGTATTATTAGGAGGGTAGGGCCTATAATTGTTGTTACCATAAGCATTGTTGCCAACATTATTATTTCTTATGAAGTTCACATCAACTTGCTCTTCTTGAGCAACCAAAGAGGCTAAAGGAACAATATTTGGATCAATATGGGCTTTCCCATTAACAAGCATAGACATAATAATATCAATCTTATCACTCAAGGAGGAAGTTTCCTCAACAGAATTTACCTTCCTACCTTGTGGAGCTCTCTCAGTATGCCATTCAGAATAATTAACCATCATATTGTCCAGAAGTTTTGTTGTAGCACCCAAAGTGATGGTCATAAAGGTACCTCCAGCAGCAGAATCCAATAGGTTCCTTGAAAAATAGTTCAATCCTGCATAAAAAGTTTGTATGATCATCCAAGCAGTTAGTCCATGAGTGGGACAATTCTTTACCAAAGATTTCATTCTTTCCCAAGCTTGAGCAACATGCTCATTATCAGATTGTTTAAACTTCATTATTTCACTTCTCATAGATATAATCTTAGCAGGAGGATAGTATTTTCCAATGAAAACATCTTTGCATTTAGTCCAAGAATCAATACTATTCCTAGTTAAGGAATTCAACCATTCTTTAGCTTTTCCTCTCAAAGAGAAAGGAAACAATTTCATCTTAATAATATCACCATCTATGTCCCTATGCTTTTGCATCTCACAAAGTTCAACAAAGTTATTTAGATGGGAAGCAGCATCTTCATTACCAATACCAGAAAATTGTTCTCTCATAACAAGATTGAGTAAAGCAGGTTTTATCTCAAAGAAAGTATCTTCAGGAACAGGTGGACCAATAGGTGCATTGTTGTTGGTGCTAGTGAAGTCACACAACTTAGTGTTTTCAAGAGTAGTCATTTTTTTGCGTTTTCAAATAAGAAAACCAACTAGTAAAACTAATTTTTTGTGTTTTTGATAAAGAAACAAGCAAACAAAGCAAAAGAAACTAAGCAAAACAAAAAATAACAAAGTAAAGAGATTGGTTATGAGGGACTCCCCTTGTGAAGATGTCCTTGACTCCCCGGCAACGGCGCCAGAAAAATGCTTGATGGCTCAGTGTCGGCGCCAGAAAAATGATGGTGCAATGTTGATGTAGAGCACGTTGGGAACCCCAAGAGGAAGGTATGATGAGCACAGCAGCAAGTTTCCCTCAGTTATGAAACCAAGGTTTAATCGAACCAGTAGGAGCAAGGAAACACCCCAAAGGTGTTGCTAGCTGAGCCTTGGCAGGGCGCACTACCGGTGCTAGTAGCAACGTGGAGACCTGCACAACACAACCATAGAACTTTGTCCCCAACTTGCGATGAGGTTGTCAATCTCACCGTGTTTTGCGAAAAACAAAGGATTAAACGTATCGAATGGAAGGAAGTACTCCCTCCGTTTCAAAATATAAGTTGTTTTAGCTTTGTGAAGGAGTGTATCTAGACGTCTTTTAGTGTGTAGGTTCAATCCAAACTTAAATGAACCTACACACTAAAAAGGTCTAGATACACTTCTTTCACAAACCTAAAACATCTTATATTTTGAAACAGAGGGAGTAATAGTTTGCAGAAAGTAAACACAAAGCAGTAAAAGATTGTAGATTGTATGTAAAAGACAAGGACCGGGATCCATAGTTCACTAGAGGTGGCTCTCCTTAAGATAGATAACATGCTGGGTGAACAAATTACAGCGGGGCAATTGACAAACATCAAGAAAGCGATACATGCATATACTAATCATCTTGACTCCTTTGGAACTTGATTGGGCATTACAACATTATACATAGACCGCCAGCCAACTGCATCTATGACTAATAATCCACCTTCAGGTTATCATCCGAACCCCCTCCAGTATTAAGTTGCAAGCAACAGATTATTGCTTTACAAACTGCGTGTAAAGTAAACAATACGATTGTTCTATGAACAAAGGATTGTTGTTTTCTCCCTAGTAGCAACAACACATCTAGTACCTTAGAGATTTCTGTCACTTCCCAGTTACGGAGGCATGAACCCACTATCGAGCATAAATACTAACTCTTGGAGTTGCTAGCATCTACTTGGCCAAGATAGCTACTAACAACAGAAAGCATGCAAGATCACAAATAACAAAGACATGATAGAATCAATAATCAATCTGAAATAGCATCTCAATATCCATCGGATCCCCGCAAACACAACATGTATGATTAAAAATAGATGATCTTGATTATGAACGGAGCTCACAAGATCTAGACATGAAAGCACAAAGGAGGAGAACCAGCCATCTAGCAACTACATGGATCCGTAGTACAAGGATGAACTACTCACGCATCACACCGGAGGCTTGCATGGTGATGAAGAAGGCCTCCAGGGTGAATTCCCCTCTCCGGCAGGGTGCCGGGAAGAGCTTCAGATCCCTCCCGATCTAGGGATGAGGTGACGGAGGCTACATACTCTTTCATGGATTTTTGTTCGGGCCCTTAGGGTTTTCGTCCCGAGGGCATCTTATAGGCGGAAGGGGAGGCCGAGGGGGTGCCAAGGGCCACCACACCACCCCCTGGCGCGGGCCAAGCCTGGCCACGCGGCCAGGTGGTGTGGCCGGCCTCTGGCCCCTCTCCATCTCGTATTCTGGCATCAGATGACTTCCGGAAAAATAGGCACTTTGGCTTTTGTCCCGTCCAATTCCAAGAATATTCATTTTCTGACTTTCCTGGAACCAAAAACAACAGAAAACAGGCAGCTGGCACTGTGTCTCTTGTTAATAGGTTAGTCCAAGAAATCATATGAAAAGTACTCCAAACTATGGACAAAACACAAGAAAGTAGATAAAACCAAGCATGGAACATCAAAAATTATAGATACATTTGCAATGTATCACCCTTCTTCCCCAATGGTTCCCCAACCTTTCTTGCAAGTTTTCCCCTCCATTGCTGACCTTCTTGATCTTACTATCCCTCAATCCCTCCATTGATTCTTGCATATTCTTGAGGGATTTGAAAGAGGAGATCTAGATCTACAACCCTACCAATCAATCTCTCCTCTAAGTGAGGGGAACATCTTGGGATCTAGATCTTGGAGTCTTTTATGGATTTCCTCCATTGTTCTTCCTCTCTTATTCCCCCATAAGATTTTGTAGCTTTGGTGGAATTTGGAAGAGAAGGACTTGAGCACTTCTTGTGTTCTTGCCATTTTATTTGGTGCATCGGTTTGAGTTCTCAGTGAGGATTTGATTGGGTGAAAGGTGAGAAGCTTTTTACTCTTGGGTTCTTGGAATCCTAGACAGTTTGGTTGTATTGCAGGTTTGTGGATTACTTGGGGCCTCCAATTAAGTTGTGGAGCTTTCCACAAGCTTGTTAGTTGGGAGCCTCCAATTGAGTTGTGGAGAAGTGCCCCAATCTTGTGAGAGGTCACCGACAAGTGCACCGATAGTGGAAGTGTGGATCGATCCCGTTGGGGTGAGATTCACAGGAGAACAAGGGAGGCCTTTTGTGGCGTTGGTGGTTTGAAATCCCCCCTCTCCAAACGAGACGTACTCCATTGGGAGGAACTCGGTAAAACATCATTGTTTCCGCATGCCTCGGTTATCGCTATACCCGAGATTTTACTTATGCACCTTACTTTGTGATAGCCTTCGTGCTTGAAGTCTATATCTTGCTATCACATAGTTGCTTGTCTTGCTTAGCATAAGTTGTTGGTGCACATAGGTAAACCATAGTATATATAGGTTTGGTGCTTGACAAAGTAAATGCTAGTTTTATTCCGCCTTTGTTAAGCCCATATCGTAAAAGTTTTAAACCACCTATTCACCCCCCTTTAGGCGACATCTCTGTCCTTTTAACCCTCTTTAGTCCAGACAAACACCAGAACGAAGGCGTCCATGCTTTCAGCTATGAGCTACTGGAAGCGGACAATCTCACCCACAGGAGTCCCCTGGGGGTGCCTCACGCCCTTCAGGAGCTTTCTCCAGGGAAAGTCAGCGTCATGCTGGTGAAGGTCGGAAAAACCTGGGTCGTAGTGACTTGCGGCATGACTGTGCACTCGTGTAGGTGAAAGGCATGGTAGAGAGCGGCTTTTCCCTCCAGCGCTGTAGTGATTCGAGTGAAGAGTTCTAGGAAGGCACCACTCTCATCGACATCGAGAAGGGGCCTAGTGTGAAAATCAGTCACCCCGAACTCCTAAAGGGTAGCAGAAGCACACAGGGCAAGCTCCCGGTACATCTTGCACCTCTCCTTCTCGATCACTCGGTGGTCCAGCTCCTCCTAGTCTTGGAGGGCCCAAAGTTTCTACAGCACCTGTAGGATGTCCAGATCAGCATAAGCTTGGCCCAGGCGCTCTTCCACCTTGTGCTGGGAGGCTGCCATTTCAGCCTTCCTCCCGAAAAAGCGCTACTCCTGCGTAACAACTTTCTGCAGGTACTCCTCCCGGAGGGCCGCGTGCTGCAGCTCGATCTCCTTAAGGTTGGACGCCTCCATCTCCTTTTGCTCCTCGGTAACCTTGACGTGGCAGCAGCGTATGCGGTCATCAATCTTGGCGCTCCGGTGCTCAATGTAGAGCTCACGCTCCTCGAGCTTCTCGCGAGCCGCATCTAGCTGCACCTCCAATGCCTCTAGACGCCTCCTCTCTAGGAGAGCCTCATCCTCTCGAACTCGGACCGCCTTTTCACAACATGCAACCTCCAGCTCCCGGGCGGCGACCCTGTTGTGATCCTCCTCGACCTTCTTTTCAGAGAAGGTGATCGTGCGATCACGAACAGAGACTTCACGCGTGAGGCGATCGAGGTCCACGAAATAAGGCCCGACTCCTCCGGAGGGCAGGGTTGGCCCCAGGCCAGGGGACAAAATCCTTGCACTTCATGGCATCCTTCTTCAGGGACTCCCGTGGCCAGGGGGCTCCTTGTACCTTGGTGCCGCTCCCACAACTCCAAGGCTGCGTCGAGGACAGTCCGCTCTTGATGGAGGCGACACCACACCTCCCAAGTCGATGCTCCTCCGAGGCAACATCAGCAAGGAATCGGTCGAGCCTAGCGTGCATGGCTCCCACGACAGTGTGAAGGCGACCCACTCTTCCAACGTAGGCGTGGTCAGCTGTCTCTAGGGAAAGCATGCTCGGCCCCATGGCTCCAGGGCATCGGGATCCTCGCAAAAGGGTCCTCCCCAGTGCCATGAGGGGGTGATGGAGTAGCCTCTTGGGTGCCCACGTGATCTTGGATTAGTGAAGCATCTGCACTGCCGCCCACCCGGAGGAGGTAGGCAGGGCCGCTGGGGAAGACGCGACGCCCATCTCCCCTTCGACCGAGGCATGTAGAGAGGCGGGAGGTGCAAGAATCTCGGCTTGTGCCCCGTCCCCTGTGTCAGGTGAGAACGCAACCTCAAACCCGGGGTCAGGGGCTTCGCGCGCATAGGGGCCCCCACCACGTCCAGCGACGAGGGAAGGACTCCCCGAACAGTGCCCGGCAGAAGGTGCCCCTCACAAGAGTGGAGAGCAAGGATAACCTTTGCATACCCTTCGATGCCTCCGGATGACGAGCCTAGCGCCCTTCTCCGCCCCCTCTTCTTCTCGTGCCTGCGCTCGGGAGAAGCTGGCCTATGAGATCGAAAGAGGAGCCGAGAGTAATTGAGGGAAGCCATCTAAAGACTAACTCACCTCTGGCTCGTACGGTCGACGCAGGACCAGCTCCCCATCTTCAGGCTAGGAGGAATTAAGGCGCCTCCCTCGCCAGGCACAAGCTGCTGAGCGGCGGAGCACGCCGCGGCCATGAACTGGCAGTCCTGGTCACACTAGGCATAGCACTGCCTTCATCGCCGTCAGTATTGTGAGCCTCGACATAGAAAGGGTCTCCCGCGCCACCCTCTTAGGAACGTACACGGTTATTCAACCCTCTCGGACGATAGGGACAAGAGGCCTTGCCTCCTCCACTCCGTGGTGCATCCTCATCGACCAGCTCGCACACGAGATCCCGCGCCAAGGCTAGGGCGCGAGGTCCCTCGAGAGGCCCTCATGCCGGAGTGCTCTCCTCCCACTGGTCGAAGGAGGGAAGCTCCGAACAGATGGAACTAGCGGCACTCGACAAGTACAAGGGACGAGGCCCTAAAGGATTCTCGGGCATGACTCCCTCACCGAGGAGCAACTGCGCAAGGGATACCACCGTGTCTTCGACACGAAGCCTCGTGGACAGCTCTATCGTGTCTCGACCAGAGTACATGTCCCACACGCTCTTCTGGTGCTCCTGGAGGGGCGCGATCTGCCGGCGGAGGAACTCTTGGACCACCATCTCACCCGTCAATCCTTGATCATTCAAGTACGCCACGCGCCTCACGAGGGGTCCGGAGCTCATACATGCGGCAGCCTCTCGAGCCATCTAGGGTTCTCCACTGTCGCCCCTGTCGGCATGCAGAACCGTGGGAGCATCCAAAAGGTGTCCACAAGGATCCAGTCCCGACAAAACTCGAATGCCATCACCAGGATGGAGATGGGCAAGAAGCCCTCGCCGTTGTTAGCAATGAACCCGCGCCACCGAGGCGGTCCTCCAACGCAAGGACATAGAGACAAAATAAGTGTCGAAAGAGCACCCGCGAGGGAATCACGCCCACGAAGGCTTCACACCAATAAGCGAAGGCGGCCAGGAGGGTTACGCTCCACGGATGAAGGTGGAGCAACTGGATGCAATAATGCTCTAGGACGACGATGAGGAAGGGTAAGAAGGGCAACAAACCAGTGGCGATGGAGTGCGTGAAGACCGGGAATGCGGTGGCGGTCCACTCGCCCCCGCCGACTCCATCGCACCATACTCGGGAGGCACCCCACTCATTCGAGGCTGAGGCCATCAGACGCCTGACCTTCTCTAGGCCCTCCTTATTGGAGATTGATGATGCCGACAAGGATCGAATGCCCGCCACGGAGTAGCTCGCCGTGCCCGAAGTATCGCACGCCCTCTTAGGTGCCATCTCGAGAGATCTGGATGGAAAGAGTGTGGCGTCGGGGCAAGGTATGGGTGGTGGCCGACGGGGAAAAAGACGAAGTGAACAAACCCTTATTGGGCTCGGGTTTTATGGAGGAAACAGTCCCCGAGGCCTGAAGGCAGAGGCGGCGGTTCATGCATCCAACGGACACCGCCCCATTTCAAGGACACGTGGAAGACGTGGGTGAGCGCAGACCAGGTCAGGTGCATGCCTAGCACCAGTTGGTCTCTTGACTTTCTCGCCCCTTCGCCAGAAGCATGCAAGTCAAGCGACTAGGGACTACTGTCAGACTATTGGCACTAGGGGTACCTCGTCCCGTCAGGTTGCAAGTCCCGCACACGACACCCTCCCGAGGAGTGTGAGAAGTACGACCCTCTAGAAAACAAGATGGAGGCAGCGAAGGTAGGCAAATGCCAAGACCGGTCCTCACTAGAGCTGGTGACTCCCTGGCGAGGGACTGTCCGAGGTACCGGGGTGGCACCATCGTACTTCACAACACGATAGCACAATGGACGGTCCAAGCTGCGACTAGTCCCCCTCGGGTTAATGAGATGTTGCTTGCCCGCCTTGGTGTTAAAGGTGGGATGACGATGTCAGAGCACCGTTGGGGTCCGACATTGTCACTTTGGTGCAAGAAGACCCACGGTGACATCATTGACACCCTCAGCAGCAGGCCACTACCTCCGGTCGAGGCCAATTCACAACCAAAGGGCGAAGGAGTGAAACTGAGACCCCCTTTTGGGCGGGAATGTGGCGACCCTTCCCGTCTAACATTTGGGGGGAAAGAGGCCCGACGCCCCTATATAAGGAGACCTTCTCCTGCCTTAGGACAGGTCGATCCGAGAGATCTGTAACCTTAGAGATTGATCCACCATTGTACCCTCGTGAGACACCACGAGCAATACAACCAAGCAGGAGTAGGGGTTTTACCTCCTCACGAGGGTCCCGAACCTAGGTAAAAAAACCGTGTCAACCTCTCTGTCATGCTTGTGTGTCGTCTCCGCCGCCGGGAGAAGCTCATAACGCGTGTTCAACCCCCTTTCAAACTCAGGGCTTGTTGGACTCCTTGTTCCTTCGCGGGACTCTTTCTCCGACAATCAGGAAAAGAGCTACGGTCTCTTTGGTCAGCAAGAATTTTGCATTAACGGGATGACAACAAACGGTTCAGTGCACGGGCGGGACATAAAAAAGCCTATTACAATAATCAGACGTGCACACATTTCATCACTTTACACAAACTAACATATATTTTGTGTTGCAAAGGATTAGGAAAATTTAGAAGAAGTACAAAGCATCCTAAACATAATTAGAATTATATCAAGATCCTTCGACCACCTAACAACCACTATCGTCGCTTGAGCGAGCCGTTGATGCAGCACTGCCGCCGCTCCTCTACCTTAGCTAGCATGACTTCGTTGATGACAACCACGAGAGCTGGCATGACTTCATCAATGACAACTGGAAAGTATTCATGAACGTGCCCCTAAGTATCATCACCCGATAGTCAAATTCGTCGCCATTGTACCCTTCGATCGATCTGAATCTTCTAACACCAAATCTGCAACACACATAAACCAAGCGAGATCCAGCACTCCAAGGGAGCTGTGATCAGACGATTCCCTTCTCTCCTCAATGCCATTGGCGAGATCACCTACGATGAGATGGTCGAAGAGAGGAAACCTTATTTTTGTTCCGCACAACACAATCATAGCCATCGTAACATTGTTGCTAGTTGACCAAATTGGGGACCTAACAAACGCGGCTAGCATAGTCAGAGGTTCCCACCACCTTTCACAGTCATACCAGCAAGCAGAGCGGGTAGGGACATGTTGAATCCTTGCCAAAGACGTTAGATATGGGGCGGATGCGGCTAGGATTAAACCCTATAGATCGCTTGATGAGTGGCCAAGGGAGGAGAGCATTTCCCCAAACATTGAAATAATCAGCCTCAAACTAACATACCTCAAACTAACATATTGACTACTGAAATTTAGAGAAGCGGGACTTTAACATCGACAAAAGGCCACCATTAAGATTGACAGTTGGTGACATGCCACTGAAAGATTAATCGGCATGACATACGCATGATATTAATGTTGGACTTCATGAGTGTTTATTTTTATATCCTAGAAGAAATTACATTTTGGTTTTATGTCATGTAATTTTTGACTCACACTGCTAAGTGGAGAAATTGTGTTCCTCACCTCCCTGGACTAGTATAGATCAGACCTATTAAAGCCCCCCTATCACACACGGAAGCCCATTTCGTGTGCATTGAAACATACGCTGGCGAACAAAATAAAAACTCATCTGCGGGGTTCCACCGCGCATTGGAAGCGAGGCATAGCACAAGGTTTAGAAAAAATTGTATACAAATTTTCGCATACCGTTTCATTTGTTAAAACCGTCACTACTAGGAAACAATTTATATATAGACAAAATATTCTGTGGCGTATATGTAAAACCATGTGCCACAGATATGTATCAGTGGCGCACTAGAAAATATGCGCCATAAAAGTTTGGCAGTTCAGTGGCGCACGAAACCAATATGCGACACAGAAGTCCACATTTCTATGGCGCATATTTTCGTGTGCGCCACAGAAAGTGATGATTGTGTGGCGCATATAGATATATGCGCCACAGAAAGTTGATGGGACCTAGCACCAAAAAAAGGGTGAGAAACTTCTGTGGCACATATGTCCATATGCGCCACAGAAATTGATGTTTCTGTGACGCATATAGGTGTATGCGCCACAGAACATGCAAAAAAGATCCCAACCCTCCGATCGACTTTTCAGTTTTGTAAAAAACGAAAATGATAAAAACTTCAAAAAAATAATTCCTTTGAGATGTAGTTGTAGTGAAAATTGAAATATATGAATTTCGATGTATTCTGCAAAAATAGGTCATGACACGGTAAAACGGCCATAACTTTTGCATACGATATCGGAAAAAAAATCTTTAACCTATCAAAATGATTGTCTCGAAATTCCCTACTCGAATTCAACGACCTATGGTCGTTCTAGATTTTACAGAATCCCCAAATTCGAAAAGAGTAAAAAGTTATTTAGGGTAGAAGATTTTTTACTATAAAAAAATAAAAAAGGGGGTGAAACTATGCGCCACAGAAGTCTTCGGCGGGATTTGAAATTTGAATCCCGTCAGCACCCTTCTCCCTCTTTTTTTCCTTTTTCTCTCCCCCACTTCTTCTCCCCTTCCTACTTCTTCTCCCCTCCCCACTTCTCCTCTCCACACTTCTTCCCTTCTCCTTCCTCCTCCTTCTCCACTCTCCGGCCACCTCCACCTCCTCCGGCGACCTCCTCCTCCTCCTCCACCACCACCAACTCTGACGACCTCCTTCTCCTCCTCCACCACCACCAACTCCGGCGACCTCCTCCTCCTTCTCCACCACCAACTTCGACGACCTCCTCCTCCTCCTCCACCAACAACTCCGGCGACCTCCTCCTCCTCACCACCAACTCCGTTGACCTCCGGCGACCTCCTCCACCACAAACTCCGGCGACCTCCTCCTCCTCCACTACCAACTCCGGCAACCTCCTCCTCCTTCTCCACCACCACCAACTCCGGTGACCTCCTCCTAGCCCTCCTCCAGCCACCACCACAACCACCACCTCCGGCCAGATCTAGATCTGGCCCTTTTTTTGAATTTTGGAAAAAAACTTCTGTGGCGCATTTCAATATGCGCCACAGAAGATAGTTATCAGTGGCGACGTATCAGTGTCACACTAGGAAATGCGCCACAGATAGTAAAAAAGGTGCGCCACTGATAAGCTGTTTCCTAGTAATGCATGTTGGCGCGACATCGGTGGTCTGCAGCCATCACACTCACCGCCACCGCCACGGCAACCGGCTTAGGCAGCCGCGCCATGGGAGGCGCTCTTGCTAGCGCTACCGCGCCACAGGATGCGGACTGAGCGTCACATCGATGGCCGCCGCCGGTACACAAAGTGAAGGAGCCCCAGGCGCTACCCTGCTCGCTTTTTTTTGAAAGGAATGCGGTAGAGGAAGCCCCTACAGCGAGTTTTTTTAAATAATAAGAACCCAAATCTGCATCCGTGAGGACTTGAACCTGGCTACCCTGCTCGCTGGTGTCCATGAGGCCCCTCTCCTCCTCGCTTCATGGCAGCCGACCCAACACCGTCTGCGTCACTGTCCCTAGTGTACATCGCTTGCGATGTCCTCCACCCCGTGGAAGCCGCTAGATGAGGGGCTCCGCGAGATCTGCACGCCCCTCGACGCGTACATATGGCCAGGCCGTGACTTCAACAACTACCTCGTCTACCTCCTCGCCCGTGGTGAGTCATTCTCTTTGCACAATGTGTGTTAGTTCTGTCAGTAGATTGTATTGCATAGTCGTCTCATAGAAGAAAGGAGGTGGGTGTTTCCTTGTCTATAAATAGGTTTAGCGTCATTTAACGTATTTTTACAACACGCTATGGAAAAGTAGGCACGGACGCAAAAAAAAAAGCTCATTGAAAATATTGGTTACCATAATCCTACTGAATGACAAACACAACTACAAATTCAATGTTGCCCACCGCTAAAAAACCTAGAATGATGAGTGCTTCGATTTGACTCCAAGAGCTCATTTTTAAAAGAAATTTAAACACTAAGTTTAAATTTTGGAAAAATCTAGAAACACTTCTGTTGATACGTAAAGATCTGGTATACACCTCAGGAAAGTTTTGTTGGATTATATGGAATAACGTGGAAAAATGGTTCCAAAAAGGAAAAACTTGATTTTAATACTTATTTTTTTGTAGATCACATCCCAGCATGTATGTGGATAAAACTTTGCACACACCTACCCGAAATGTTAATGTAAATCATGCATATTTTTTAGTTTCAAAACTAGTTTTTTGAATTTTTAAAATAAAGAGCTTCGGGGAGCTCAGGCTCTAAAGGGACTTTTCGGTATCGTGGGTATGAAAATATATACATCTCTTAAATATATATATATATATATGGTTCACACCTTTTCTAGTATTTTTATTTTGATTAATGATTAGTCCAACTACATTTTGTTTATCAATATGAATCCAACAATATTGATTTCGTATCACATAACTGAATAAATAATGTAAAAGATGATCTTTTTGAAAGCATATGCACCTTACATGCATATGTGGACAAATGGAGTATATATGAAATTACATGAAGACTAGGATTATTGAATACTATCTCTCTTCCATAATATAAGCATTCTTAGCAATTTACATTTTAGAGCAGAGGTATTACGGTTTAAATGTTTCAGCTCTTTATATTTTAGGCTTGTATGATTAGATAACCCGCAAATTTAAAGATTATATGGCCACATATGTATTCATGCCGTAAAAAGAATACACATATCAGACATCAGCGGAAAATTTTGTAAGCAAATGTAAGATTATTTAAATCACACCTAGAAAGAACCCTTCAAAATATAGAAAATAGAAGTATACTATTTTTAAAATGCAACCAAAGGCGTGTCATTTTGTCAAAATTTCACGGCAATACCTGTTCTTAAAACCCAACAGGTTTGACCTTGTTTTTAGGTCAACAGGTTTAACCTTCTCTTTCATTTCACGCAAAAAAAAAAAAAAAAACAAACAGGTTTAACCTTCTCACTCGGCAACTCGCAAATCCAAAGTACCGTTCCTTGGCCAGCCGTCACCGCCCCTCAGCTCCTCTCCGGCATGGCGCTTCCCGAGCTGCTCTCGCGCCTGCGCATTGCACCTCTCCGCCATCACCTTCGCCGCTCTCTCTCCGCCGCCGCCCCTCCGCCAGACGAACCTCCCCCGCCGTATCCTCCCGCGCCGCCACAGCCGCCCTCCAACCCCAAGCTCTTCGTCGCCGGTACCACTCTGCTCTCCTGCCCCCGTTTACTTTTCCCCAGTTGTTTATTAGCTCTGAACTCAGTTTCTCTCGTTTCCTTGCGAGCATGGGCAGGGCTGTCGTGGTCCGCGGACGAGCGGTCGCTGATGGACGCCTTCTCTTCGTTTGGCACAGTTACCGAAGGTAAATACAACCCACAGACTATAACCATTCTTCATCTAGTCGGTAGCAACATAACCTCTTGAGTGGTGGGTGTTGGGCGGGTTCAGATGGTGCGCATGGTAGGTGTTCGACAAAACGTCTCCAAGGCCCTGGACGTCTTGGTTCCACCCAGCCCCGCGAACTGTTTGACAAAATGCCTGCTAGGGATGTGGTCACCTGCTCGGCGGCGATCTATCAAAATGCGAGGAGGGGGTTGTTCGATGAGGCGGTTGGCCTGTTTGTCGGTATGGTGAGAGCAGGAGTTTGCCCAAACTCGTTCACCTTGGTTGGTGCATTGCTTGCGGCGGCTGGGCTGGGTGACGCCGTGCTCACTGAGTGCCTCCATGGTTGGGCTGTCAAGTGTCGGTTGGATTCCAATCCTTTTGTTCGAACTGCGCTGCTTGATTCATATGGCAAATGTGGTTGCCCTATTAAGGCACGGGCTTTGTTTTCTGAAATGAGGGATCCAGGTATAGTTACCTGGAATGCGATGATCTCCGGGTTAGTACACAATGATTTGTTCGAGGAGGCACTGTTGGTGTTTAAAGAGTTGCTTCGTTCGTTGGGGCCAGTTCATAATGTTGTGACTATGATTAGCACTGCACAAGCTTGTGCTGGTTGCAGTGACGTTGGACTGTGTCAGACTGCACATGGTTACGCGGTCAAGATGGGGCTTGATTTGGATGTAGCAGTGACTAACTCGATCCTGGGCATGTACTTGAGTTTTGCTAGTCTTGAGATTGGAAGAGAGATTTTCAGGAAGATTCCTGTCAGCAATGTTGTTAGTTGGACGATGATGATGGGTTCCCTTCTTGAGAAAGGGCATGGTGGTGAAGTTATATCTATGTTTGCCAAGATGAAGTCGAATGGTATAGTGCCTGACATGGTAGCAATGGTTAGTTTGGTGCAAGCTTGTGCACTTATGGGAGATAGAAGGATAGCAAAGTTGGTTCATCACCAGATTGTAATGCGTGGGTTCAGTAGAGAGCTTACTGCAGTTAATTCTTTAATCACAATGTACTGCAAATGTGAGGATTTAAGTTCTGCAAGAAAGTTGTTTGATGGCACAAGGGATAAGAGCTTGGTCTCATGGACTGCAATGGTGGCAGGGTGTGTAGAAAATGGAAATGCCCTAGAAGGGTTGAATCTCTTTGCTAAGATGAGACATGAAGGCCTGCTTGTGATTGATTCTGTAACATTAGTCACCTTATTGCTTGCCTGCTATGTGATTGCTAAGTTGGACCTCTGTGTTCAGCTTCATGGGTATAGCTACAAGTCAGGTTTGTATCTGTACAAACCTATTCGTAATACCCTTGTGGCAGTTTATGGTAAGTGTGGAGATGTGACTCTAGCCCAAAAACTGTTTGATGAGATGATTTGTCGAGACACTGTTTCGTGGAATACTATGATATTATCCTATGGTGTAAGCGGCCATGGAGAGGAAGCGATAGCACTTTTTGATGAGATGGAGAAATCTAGCGAGGCTCGAGACAGTGTAACATACTTGAACATATTGCTAGCATGCAGCCATTCTGGACTTGTGGATGATGGGTTGACCATATTTAGAAAAATGATTAACGAGAATGGCATAAATCCATGTCAGGAGCACATTGGATGCATCGTGGACATGTTGGCAAGAGCTGGCCGCTTGGACGAAGCAGCAGGAGTGGCTAGTTTGATGGAGAGTAAATTGGGACCAAATGCTTGGAAGGCTTTGATGGGAGGGGGTCATTTGCACAGTGACATGAAGTTCACTAAGGTTGCTGCGGAGAAGGTGCTTACGCTGGAATCATTTGATTATGGACATGTGGTGTTACTTTCTAACACTTATGCCTCACTTGGAAAATATAGTGCTGCTGAATCTGTCAGATCTTGCTATACAAAACGGATTGCAAAGAAAACTTTGGGGCTTAGTTCTATTTAAGCCATGCCATATAGCGGAAGATAGTTGAACTGTACTTTCCTGGGGAAGGGTAAGGATACATCAGAGACAGTCTACAAAAATCCCAAGGTATTGGAATCTATTTTTGGCATGAGCGATGGAATTTTACTATGCCAAACAGTTGAGACTATTGTGAACGATGACGAGCGTCTACATTATATTTCAAATTGATAAGGCGCAATATAGAATTGACTCAGGCCCTCAGACATGGGTCTTGAGTCTCGTGCCTAACAATACAACTCTGGCAATCACTTAAGGAGCCTTTTGACATGTGCGTGTGGAGTTTTGGCAGACGGTATTCTGACCCACTTGGGAGACTTGTGCATTGTTTTCTTCTGTTTTTGGACATTTTCTTATATATTTGGCTTAGAATATTGCTGGTAGGAATTTGGAGGCCCAATGGTACTAACCTCTGATTGGCCTGATCGGTAATGATACCAATCACTCTGGAGCTTGGTCCTGAATACGCATGTGCTGAATCGCAGCAGCAGCGACATTGATAGTACTCCCTCTGTTCGGAAATAAGTGATGTGTCTAGACTCTAGATACATGTGAATCTAGACAAATCCAAGTCACCTTTTTCAGGACGGAGGGAGTAATATATACTATATTTGTAGAAGAAGCTTCAAATACCAGCTGTGTGCAGTGTGCAATATCTTAACTCTTGAGCATTACAGTTGGGTGCACTTCATCATGTAATTGGTGGACATATAATTATCCCATGGACAATTAAAAATATATGAGTAGGATTCACTTGAAATAATTGAGGATTATATATTTCCTGTATCTGTGTCGTCCATGGATCAGAAGTAGATTAAGTATTTCTGCTGCACCTTGCAATTATTTCATCAGTCCCTATATATCATCTGGTACTCTGATATAAGGCTTCAACTTTTTAATTGGTTGTTTGTTCATGAATCTAGTTGTGTTTTCACCTTTCTTCCTTAAAGGCGATAGAATTCATGCATGTATTGTTTTCACACGACCGACAGATCCTATACTTCTTGGATGTTGACACTATGACGAAGTCATTTGCTTTATTAATTTTACGTGATAGATAGCTAGCGGCCCTCTCAAGTCTACATTACTCCGCGCCTGATTCATGTGCATGGGTTTGTTTCAATGGTCATTATTTTTGTTTTTAAGTTCAGCTGCGGCATGTGGTTATTGATTCACCTAATACCGAGGCTGAGTTTTACCATTGCTTTTCTGGTTCAAGATCGTGTAGCCATAATGAAACTTGAGTACTGTTTATTCTATTCATTGATTAGTGCTCCTATTTGTACATGTGTTAGACTTATCTTAATTTAGTGAAGTTATATGGATACTATTTCTTATTGCAGTGAGAATAATGTATGACAAAAACTCTGGACGGTCGAGAGGCTTCGGTTTTGTCCAGTTCTCAAATGATTACGAGGCTAAGTGCGCCAAGGATGCTATAGATGGAAAGGTTATTTATGGCAAGAGTTGCCTTACGAATTGCTATCATTAATATATTGAGTACATAAAATGATCGAACAAATGATGTGGAGTTTTTTTAATTCTACAGGTGATGCTTGGACGGCCATTGAGGATTAGTTTTGCTCTTGGCAAAGTTCGCAGTGGTCCAATTATTGTTCCACGACTCCCCACGGTGTGTAATTTAGTATTTAGCTTGTTCCTTCCCTTATTAAGATGTTTTTGGCTACTCTAAACTCTAGCTGTACATAAATATTGCTGGGATTTTATTACTGTAGATTCGTTTGCATGTGCAATTGTGCGTACCCTTAACATCATATTCGAAGTTAAATATATCAACTCTAAGGTCTACTAATTGTATGGTTTGGATTTCTTTTTCTGGAAACACTTGTTTGAAACAGTTCATTGAAGTATATGAAGGACCACCCAAAATCCATACTGTTTGAACTCGCCAGAAATGGTAATGTAAATAGTAGTATTTAACTTGGCAGTTTACTTCTTCACATGCTAAACGCCCATGGGTCGCCTATTAGTAGAGGCATGGACCTGATTGGTTTGACCAAACTGACTAGCTGGAAGTACGGCCAGCGTGTACTTGCCGCAGATATACTAGAAACTTAATTAAGCTCCACAGAAGTATGAATGGCTTCATTAAGTTCCACAAACTCACACTTCATCAAATTCAAATACAATAGACCTTTTAGCTCTCTACTTATGCTCTTTGGATAATAGTTATCCGTCCTGGCTAAACTACGTTACACTTGTTCTTCATCATGATAATAAGAAAGTATGCGTGCCGAGTCGGAAACCATTCAGACCTCTTGGAGTTTGTCCAAAGTATATATATATATATACCCTGTGCAGGACAAATTTCCCTTGCAATACTTACTTGTTATGTGCATCTCTATCGATGTTGATATCTGCATCTGCCTCTACCCTGGTGTGTAGTTTGATAGACTCTTCAGCATGGAGCGACATGGCTTTATATTGATAGTAGTGTGCACATATAAGGAAGTAGAAAAGGTTCAGTACTCCCATGAGGGCAATGAGATAGAAGTAATAGTCAAGTTTGCTGAGATTAATATCCTCTGTCAACCAGCTTGTGTGGCCATCTCTGCTGGTCACCTTTTTTGTGATGTCTGCCAGGACAACACTCAAGTAGTTTGATCCAGCTAAAGTAGCGTAAAACAGGGATTGTCCTAGGGTTAGCATGTGCTCTGGGAACTGCTTATTATAGAATTCAATTTGTCCAACTGCATTGAAGACCTCAGCAATACCCATTAAAACCAATTGGGGGGCAAGCCAAAGGACTGACATTGGTGATATTCCTCCATTAGACAAAGCTGAGTTCCTCCTTCTGCGTTCAACAACTCCTGCTACCACCATTGAAATGGCAGAAAGCGCCAATCCTACGCCCTGTCTCTGAAGAACTGTAATTCCACTTTCCACCCCTGTGAATCTTCTGGCCATTGGTACAAAAAGTTGGTCATAAATGGGGACGAATAAAGCTAGGGCCACAAATGATATGGAGGTAACAGTGCCTGCTGGAATTTCAAAGTGTGCCCCAAGGTGACGGTCCATTGCCAATGCTTGAAAGATTATATAGGTGAATTGTTGAGCCAACGCGAGAAAGCATATGATGCCAGAAATACAAATAGGCACAATTTTTATCAAACATTTAACCTCTTCTATCTGCTGGATACTGCAAAGCTCCCACGAGTTTCTTACAGAACCTTCATCATTTATATCACCATCCCTTACAATTGCACCTTTGTTCAGAAACCTGAGGAGGAATCACAATGAAAAGTGGATATACATTAGCATCTGCATATAATTAATTTTGAATGATTAGTATGTTTGACATGATAGACATGCTGTTTATGTTTCTATTTCACTTCATTGAGGCATGCAGGACATTCACTTGCAGAAAAAGGGCTTACATTTACAACACCTGAATTTTTGGATGTTTCTAGCAAGTACATGGATGTAGCTAGTTGGTTAATAGCTATGTGCTGGTGCTGTTAAGCCTATCTTGCAAGGTTGGATATACATGGTAATTGTCTTAGCAGCTACCCCGTCTGTTCCTAAACATAAGATGTTTTGGTAAGCCAAATTGACTTGGCAAAACATCTTATATTTAGGAACGGAGGGAGTATATGTACAAGTCCTCCAACCTGTCAATACATAATGAAAAACGTTGAACAACAAAACCTTAATTATATGAAATAGTTTTTTCTTGGAAAAAGCATGATGCTTTTGGGAATGGGACAAAATCAAATGGTATTTTTGTGGATGTGTTGTGACAGTTCCAACGTGGCTAGTTCTTTATTATACCTGAACTGGGAAGTAAGCGGCAGTTTGAAAATACGGTTTCCCTTCATTGGAGGGTTGTAGAGCAGCAACTCTTGTTGATTTATATCATGAGGACATGGAAGCTTGAGCCCTCTCTTCTTAAAGGATGCCACTAAAACTTGGAAAATTCCAGTGAATATGCTTCCCTCTGGTGGCACATGGACATAGAGTCTTGTACCCATAAATAAGACGATAATTGCCATAAACATGAAGAATGTGGGTATGCCAAATCCAATTGGCCAGCTGATACTATTCTGGATGTAGATGATAATAGTCAAAGAGAACACCAGGGCAGCTGTAGTTGTGCCATAGTACCAGTTATAATAGCTGTTTATGCCCTTTCGGCTTTTTTCATCAGTCATATCGAATTGGTCTACTCCAAAGGGCAGGCTGCATGGCCTTACTGCTCCACCACCGATGGTTAGAAACCCAAGAGAAAGGTATAGGGCACCTAGCTGGAGTGTTGATGGACTATTGCAGTGTTCACCTAATTGGGGGGTTTGATTGCAGCCTGGTGGTCTGAGAGCTGGAAGCGATGCAGATAAAGTCAATCCCAGCATCCCCTGTTTTACAGCAAATAAACACACAGATTAGACTCTGAGTACAGCAATGCAAAATTTAATAATTGATAATTACTTGCCAGCATCAAATGGGAATTTTAGTACTCCCTCTGTTTGTATTTACCTCGTGTTCTAGGTAATAGTGATGACAAAAACATCTATATCTACAATATAGATCTATAGTATTAGAATTATCATAATGTATATTTTTATATGATATGCATTTGGCATTATACACTCGAAAGGGCCATGCATTTGGCATTATAAATGTTGATAGTTTCACGTCTTTTTAGTTTGTATAAGGTTGTCGCCATCGACATGGAGCAAGTGCAGTCTTATTAGAATATGCATCTTCTATCTAAATTAAGTGCATTGTGTTTTTAGCGTGCTTTTACATTTGTAGTTGATGCCTAATAGCATGCATCTAGTGGTATTTCCATTGATCTATGCTGAAATTCTCAAGCCTGGCTATCTGCAGATAGTAATTCCTTAGAACAGCTAAACCAGCGAATAAATATCATTTACTGAGGCATCAAGTGTTGTTGCGGTAAATGAAGAGCAAAAAATGTTAACCACCTACTTGGATTCATTGCGCATGCCATTTCACATATTAATCATTATACTGCTGGTTATTCCATTCAATGGTTGATCTTGCATTTTCTTTTGCCAACACAACAGCTGAAATGAGAGCGATGAGAGAGCTTGGGCCGTGGCTGTGAGATGGACATACCAGGAGGCTAAAGAAGGATCCATAGGCCAGGGTTTTGAACCTTCCCAAGTAGGCGTCGGAGATGAAGGCCCCCAGCAAGGGCGCAAAGTTAAGCGTGCCATTGAAGATGTTGGTAATGTTTGCTGCCGTGAGCTGCCCAATGTTGTAGCGCTTGATAAGATAGACCGTTAGATTCAGTGTCATCCCATTTGACCCGACCTTCTCAAACGTCTCGGTAGCTGCATACAGAATAAATAAATAAGACAGACACTCATTTCTGTAGTGATGATGATGATTCAGTTGTTTTGAGGTTACTGGTGGGAAGGAAAATGACAGCAGGCCGTACAAAGTTGTTACTAAAGGTCAAGCTATTTTTCTGTGTTCTTTTATCCTGACTCTGTTTTGGCAAGCAGACTACAGTAGTAGTGTGCACTGGCCAGAAAATATGGATGACGGGGGTTGGCCCCTACAAGCGACAACCATCGGGTGTACCAGAAACGCTCTCTCCTGGTAGACTAGAATAGAACACTTGTGTGAGGCTAGATTTTTTCCGTATGAAAAAGGGCCGGATATGACGGGGTATTTGATCATTTGCCCCACTTTACTCTAAAATTTGATCATTTGCCATAGGGTGTGTGTGGCAAATGATCAAATTGCAAAATAAAATGGGGTAAATTAATTCTCCAGATATGACCCGTAGTAAAATCAGTTAAAACCCGAGCAAAATCTGACCCTCCTAACGGTCATAAATACTCGTCGGTTTGACAAATCTCCCCCTAATCATTTGTACGGAGTATATTAAAATGCCACGCCCCTATAGTAGGTACTCCTACTACAATTGGCAGCACTGGGAGCACGATAGATCTCGGCCCTCACCCTTTCCCCCTAAGCAAAATATCTTCCATGTGACAAAAGATTCTTGCATGTGGCAGATAGAGGAGAGAGAAGGGAAGGTGGGGTGGGGAGATTCTTTTTTTTTTGCAGGGTACACTATATGTGGGCCAGGCGAGGAGCTGTGTTTCCGCCGGAGCCCCGGCTGCAGCTCTGGGCTGGACGCCGGAAGTGGTTTTAAGTACTGGGAGGCTATGGAGGACTGACTGGGTGCAGTTGTCGTCTCCGGCGTCCCATATGCGTTTGGAGGCCGGCTGGAGATAAGGGGCTGAACATGTTAAGAACACGGCCCACCCACGAGCTTGCCGGCTATCTAGCTAGCTAGCTCGCTCGCTCGGCGGCAGTGCCGTGCCGTGCTCCGGCCGCGCTCCTGTACGTCCGGCCCGAGAGGCAGAGGCTAGCTGTGGCCAGGAATGGCTCCTGTAGCTTCATCCGAACGACGAAATCTCACAAACAAGAAGCAGGCCGGGAGATGGTCGGAGAGACGGCCGGGGAGCAAGTGAAATCGAAGCTACGGAGCCGCACGTACCTATGATGAAGGGCATGCTCCTCCATCCCCGCGGCTTCCCCCTCCTCCCGCCGCCGCCGCCGCCCGCCACCTCCACCTCCAGAGCTCCCACCTCCACCTTCTCCACTGCGGCAGGAACAGTAGCAGGAGCAGCGGTGGCCATTGTCCCTCGGAGAAAAACGGTCGGGACTCGGGAGTGCTCACTCTCGGGAGCAATCCCCAGGTTATATGCACCGACGCACCGTGCCGCCGAAGACGTCGTCGTCGTGCACGTCGCGCGCGTTCACACGGAAGGAGCTGCTAGCATAATCTCGCCAGACCCAGAAGGCCGGCGCTACACGACGCCTCGGAACCAGCTGGGAAACATAGGATCTTCACCGTTTCGGTTCGAGTCATTGGCCCTGGGCATCTTCACAGGGCCGACTTAACCGGTCCGAACGCGTCCGAATTCGTCCGCCAGATACACGGTACGCTACGGGGCGCCTAGCGGCATGGTCTAATTGGACAAACGCGCGTGGACCGATTTATTCGTGCACCAAATGTGGAAAATGGTTACGTTGGCCCGGACGTGCGCGGATGGAAGGCGTGTCCTGCCCATTGGTGCCTCTGGCGCACTCGTCAGCTACCGAGGCGTTGATTTAGACCCGCGCAGCGGCACCGATTCAGAGTCACTGGTAGAAGGCTGACTAGCGGCAGCTTGCGTCATCAATGACGACGGGACAACACATGGTGGCCCGATCGACGCCACGCTTCCACCGCCGCAGCGCCGCCCGACGATGGCCTCTCGACCGACACTTCAATGCCGCTCTTCAAGGCGTCGCCGGCATCCAATGCGGGATTTTTAATCGCCCGCGGCCATTTTCTCCCACACCACATCATTCTCTCCTCCTTCTCCTTTTCGTTCTCCACTACCTGTAGCTAAACATGGCCAGCGGCGAAGGATCGAGGGGAGGGCGTGCCGGTCATGGACGTCGAGGGAGGCGCGGAGGACACGGCCAAATCAGCGCGCCACCACGCTCTCCCTCAACACCGTCGTCGCCCAACGAGGTCGACTCAGGCATCCAGTTCGCCGTGGCCATCCACTTCGGCATGCCGAGTGACAGGCTGCTCCTGCCCCGCAGATTCGTGACCCTGATCGGCGACGCACCGCTCCCGCTTGTCATCCTGTGGGCGAACGGTTTCAGGACCATCAGGTACCTGGTCGATCTGTAGTTCGACCACCTCGGCCAGTTGTACCTCGGCAACGGCTGGGAGTGCTTCGCCCGCGCGCACTAGATCGAAGCGGGCAACATCCTCGTCTTCAAGTATGGTGAAGAAAGGCTCGACATTAGCGTCTTTGACGACAACATGTGCCGGAGATGGTACCGCTCGACCTCCTCCTCCTCCTCCGACTCCGACGAGTAGGCTAGGCTACGCGCGCGCCATGTACGATGAATCAATGTAGCCCTAGAATTTTTTTTACAAGCACACCACGCACACCTACAACAATGCGCCGCCACCGGCTGCGTCGGGTCATATACACCATTCGTCATTGAGAGACACGATGATCGCCTGTTGCGTCTGCACCTCCTCTTCAGCTCGGCCAAGGCGGGCTCGCAGGGAAGCGTCGTCGGGTTTGGCCCGCACCGCTTCCCAGAGGTCGCCACGCACCAATGCGAGCTGGTCCCATCGTCGGTACTCCGGCAGGAAGACGCGTTCCGCCACCTCCATCATGAAAGGCTCGTCGGTGGTCACGTGACAGTTGTAGAAAGGGCGACACGACGGCCCGGGGCGTAGCATGTAAATCTGCAGGCGCTCCGGAATCGGAGACTCTATCGGGTTTGGCAACCACGAGAGCGACGGACGCTCGGGCACCTCTTCTCTGCCGGCGTCGGGGTTGGCACGGAGCTTGTCGGGATGACGGCGGCGGCCAAGCATGGTGGTTTTGTGCTTGGGGTGGCACGGGTCTGGTCGAAGATATCTCGGCGCCCTCCCCTTTTTATGGCGGTGCCTGGACGCGGCGGGAAACGCCTAGAACTCACGGGAAGCAGCGGGAAAGAAAGGCGGGAGACGGCGAGGCGGCAGGAAAGACACTAGAAATACACCGACGTTGGTGATGGCAAGCATGGATAAGGTCGCACCGCTGGCCGCGGTCGGCCGGACCCTGACCCAAAAGCCAGACGGATCGATCTGAACGGACAAAAACAAACCGTTTCGATCGTCCGTTTGGATCAACCCGGTGGAGATGCTTAAAATGGCCCGTTAGAGCATCTCTAGCAGGCGGGGAGAGCTCCACCGGAAAGCTGTAAAATCCAGCGCCAAAATGCAGCGTGAAATAGCCCTTTTGCAGACGCGCTAAACTACAGCGCCACAAACGGACTTTTGCATAAATGAAACACAAACAAAGATCTAGAAAATGGATTAAAACAACTTTATATTACATAGCGTGAACAGCTAGTACTAAAAAACATAGCACATAGCGCGAACATAGCGCGAAACCACTAGTCGGACCAGTCGACTTCGGAGGAGCCCACGGTGGTGTCCGACACTGGAGTCAACGAGAACGAGTAGTCGTCGGTGTCGTTGTCGTCGATGACGATGGTCGACGGACCGGCACCGTGCGCGGTCTCCGCCTTCCGCTTTGCCTTCTCCTCTGCCTTGGCCGTCTTCTTGGCCGCCTTCTTCGTCCTCCTCGCCTCCCGGTCCACCTTCTTCTCCGCCTTCTTCCTCGCCTCCTCTTCCTCCATCTCGACGTAGAACGCGACCTCGTAGGCCACGTCCTCCGTGAAGTGGCAACCCCATTCCAGGCGGCCCGCCTCGTCGCGCTTAGCGATCAAAAGGCGTTGCTCTAGGGCGTGCCGGTGTTGTCGCTCCTCCGCCATCACGAGGCGTGGCGGAGGCGCGAGGTCCTCGGCCTGCGCGCGCGTCCACATATCGCTGAATTTCATCTGCCGACGCGGGCGGCCGAGGCCCTAGGCCACCACGTCGTACGCGCGCGCCGCCTTGTGCGCCGTCTCGGACGTCCCGAGACCGATGCACTCCTCGCCGCTCCGGATCTTGGCGTAGAACGTTCTGTTCGGGCGCGCGCGCACGCTGCGGTAGCTGGAGGAGGAACGTCTGTGCGTAGGCATGGTGAAGCCACGGAGGAGCGACAACAGAGCGGTGGTGGAGTGGCATCGCGTGGCAGAGAGAAAGGGTGGGCTGCGCGCGCCACACTTTATAACACACGCTGGAAGCGGCGTGGTAGATTTGACGCGCAGGATGGCGTGGAGGCCAGCGTGCGAAAATATTTCCCGCGCGGGGGATTTTGGCGCGCCCACTGGAGCAGCACGCGGAAAGTTTGGCGCGCTATATCGGCGGTTTTTTTTACCACGCCAGCGATTTCACGGCTGGAGATGCTCTTGGCTTTTTTATTTTTTATTACTAGAATAATTCACCCACTTTATTAATCAAGGGTCAAAATTACAGGTATTAACACAGTATCATGGGGTTTAAGGAGCTACATGACAGCTAAATTATGAGCTTCTGTATTTGATCTTCTCCCTTCGTGAACAAGAGTGAATGTCTCAAAACTCTCTCAAATGTAGGTTTATCTGATAACAGATGCGTAGCATCCGTCCGTACTATCAGCAATATCCTTGACGATTTGTTTGCCGTTGCTGGCCACAATAACCTTCTGGAGATATATAGATCAACAGTCAAAAACAATTGCCTTCATGCATGCAAGAGCTTCCAGCGTGGTGGATCAGTAATACCCTCTGTCTCTATAACTCGCTGCTACTTAGGGTTGCGAAGCGGCACCCGATCCATCCCGCTTCGTAGACAAAAAAAATTCATCAATTTTTTTCTATTTAGACTAAATTTTGCTTTCGCGGGCTCTCACGGGTTGCCGCTTCGCAATCCTACTGCTACTGCACACTGCTGCGGTGACACAAGAGTAGATGGTGGCACTGGGGCTGCCACGACTGATAGCTCAGCTAGATAGCTTGGAATAAAACTATGCGTCGACAAAGGACTGAAAATATCCCTCATGTATGGCTTTCCTCCTTGTTTTCTTGATTGCCCAAAGAGTGATCAAAACTTTGATGAAGTCGTCATGCGATAGCGATTCCATCATAGTACATCCGAGGTAAGACCCCCTTTGTCTCTATAAATCGCTGCTAATGCACCACAGCTACAATTTCTTGCGACGGCACAATCTACATTACCCTTTGCCAAATCGCGCGGAGGAGGAATCCACCTGGGGTTGTTCTGCTGCGGTGACACAAGAGTAGATGGTAGCACCGGGGCTTCCAGGACTGATAGCTCAGCTAGATAGCTTCGAATAAAACTAGGGTTAATTGGTTTTATGCCACTCTCCAATTCACAAGTTGCACATATGGCATTGCAAAAACACAACTTATGAATATGCCACTCTAACTTTTCAATACCTCCTCATATGCCATTTTCTTCAATACAAAAGGAAAAAGGTTCAGTAAATAGGTGTATTTCAGTGTATACTTTAGTATTGACCATAATAACCCTGTATTCAGATTTCGGTGGCCCTTTTGGGTGTTTGGGGCGCAAAAAAATTCAAATTTTTCAAATTTTGGCAAATATTTGAACTTCTCAGAAAAATCTGAAAAAATTACAGAAATTTAAAAACACTAAAACGAGTGTACTGTTCTAATTTGAGCCATTTCTTGGCAGATTTGCATCGATAAACTGACATTTTCTTGTACAAAACTGTTCGTATAGGGTACAAATAGTGGTAGCTAGACAATGTACATTGTTGTATTGCATAAAATGGCATATGAGGAGGTATTGGAAAGCTAGAGTGGTATATTTACAAGTTGTGTTTTTGTAATGGCATAATTGCAACCTATGAATTGGGGAGTAGCATAAAAAGAATTAACCCATAAAACTATGCGTCGACAAAGGGCTCTATAAATCTCCCTCATGTATGACTTTCCTCCTCGCTGTCCAGATTGCCCAAAGAGTGATCAAAAATTTGATGAAGTCATCGTGCGATAGCGAGTCCATCGTAGTAGGCTTCGCCGATGGTTCCGCGGTGGCATGCATATGCTCCACAATATCCTCGTCCTCCAACACCCACACACACCTGGCCATGTTACGTTCAATGAGCGAATGGCGCCCGGAGTTCACCCCGCCACATAGGCTACAAGAACTCATGGTTGACATATTATAATGATGCATAAGATTAGTAGTGGGCAACCTCGGTGCACCGGCCGGGGGAGGGGGGGGGAGGGGACAGCTGGGGGCGCTGGATTTTCCTTTTTGCTCACTTTTAGCGTCTCTCTCTCCTCCTTTTCTTCCCCCTAGTGTCCCACCTCCTCCTTTTCTCCCTCTCTCCTCATTTTCTCCCCATCCACCGACCATCTCTCCTCCACCAACCACTTAGGGTGCACACGGTTGGATTTTTTTGGCCCCCAGGACAAATGTTCTTCAAACATTTCGCCGGATTTTGTCCTGGGGGCATCCAACGGGTGGAGATGCTCTACCCAGCCCCCCACGAGTGCCCCCAGGCCTAAAATACGCCATTTTTTGTCCGGATCGACGAAAACGCCCCATCCACACCCCCAAAGTCTCGTTTTCGTCCGGATTTTGGCCTAAAATACGCCGCACGACCCCAGGCCAACCTCGGCGCACCGGGGGCAGCTAGGGGTTCCAGATTTACCTTTTGCGTCCACTTTTGGCCCAATTTTAGCCACTCCATCTCCTCCTTTTTCTTCCCTCACTGGCCTACTCTTCTCATTTTCTCCCTCTCTCTCTCTCCTCCTTTTCTCCCCCATCCACGGGCCATCTCTACTCCAATTTTCCTCCACCAATCACCTGGGGTGCACACGGTTGGAAAGTTTTTGGCACAAGAGTAGATGGTGGCACTGGGGCTGCCAGGACTGATAGCTCAGCTAGATAGCTTCAAATAAAATTATGCGTCGACAAAGGGCTCTGAAAATCTCCCTCATGTATGGCTTTCCTCCTCGCTGTCTAGATTGCCCAAAGAGTGATCAAAACTTTGATGAAGTCGTCGTGCGATAGAGAATCCATCATAGTAGGCTTCGCTGATGGTTCCGCGGTGGCATGCATATGATCCACAATATCCTCGTCCTCCAACGCCCAAACACACCTGGCCATGTTATATTCAATGAGCGAATGGCGCTAGGAGTTCAACCCGCCACATAGGCTACAAGAACTCATGGTTGACATATTACGATGATGCATAAGATCAGTAGTGGGGAGGGACTGTTTCGCAAAACGCCAAAGAAAGACTCTAATCTTTGATGGCACCTTAACCTTCCACGTCATTGTCCAGTTTTTGCTCTCTTCAGAAGTGTTCAAACTGGAGGCTCTCCCCTCCAACCATGCCTCCTGCCTCTGTTTGATTCAACCAGCATGCGATTGGGTGAGCGGACGGTAAAAAAACCTCTCTTGTCGAGATTCTAGGACCAAAAATCATGTATATTGCTGGTGCTTAGAGGCATACCCAGTATTAAGTCAAAGTCTACTCGAACAAAGAACTTCTGAATTTTCTCCTTGTCCCGTGAAGCTAAAGTGGAATCAATTAATTCACTCACCAACGTAGGGGGGTCATCAGCTATGCATGCAAAGAGCCTCATCGTTCCATCACCAATACGACGAGTAAGGCCACTAGTCAGAACATCACGTCCGTCCACCAGAGCACACCATATCTGCGATGGATGAGAGCCCAATTCTGCCTTGAAAAAACCATTATTGGGAAAGTAGACGACCTTTACAATCCTTACACTTAAAGTATTAGGATCTTCTAATGAAAAACATGGCTTCTCAGGAAAAAAAATCCGCTTCTGGCCCCTTGGAATCGCGCTATTTGGGCTAGCGGGACTGAATCCTATCAGACGTCAGTTGGCCTAGCATATCAGACCTGAAAAATTCTAAGTCATTTGAGTCCTACAAAGATAAACAACGTAATATAGTTAGGTTTATTTAAACCAGAGGATTCGTGATCATCTCAGAGGCTCCAGAATATCCGGAGTCACGACAAACAGAATGACGTCACCTGTCAGGTTTGAGAAAAAATGTCTAAGTCACTTTTACCCCACCAGTCCAACTGGCATTTCCTGGGCTTCACATCAACTCAAATGGTGTGAGCCTAAGAGCACTGATACGCCGTAAATGTATCTATAATTTTTGATGCTCTATGCTTGTTTTGTATCAACTATCTTATGTTTTGTCTATACTTTGAGGCATTTTTATACATTTTCTGGAACTAACCTATTGACAAGATGATGCAGTGCTAGTTGCCTGTTTTATGTTGTTTTTGGTTTCAGAAAAGCTAGTAAAAACATATTCACGGAATTGGACGAAACAAAGCCTGAAGTTCCTATTTTTCTGACACGAGACGGAGTCCAAAGCAGAGACGGAGGAGGGCCAGGGGCTGGCCACACCATAGGGTGGCGCAGGTCCCTCCCAACCGCGTCATTAGGTGGTGTGGGCCCCTGGTCCACCCTCTGACATCGCCCTTTCGCCTATAAAAGCCTCCAGGGACGAAAACCCTAAGAACAAGATCAAAATTTCACGAAAAGTTCCACAACGCCGCCGACACCGAAGAGGAGATTCGAGGGACAGAAGTCTCTGTCCCGCACCCAGCCGGGACGGGGAAGTGCCCCCGGAGCCATCTCCATCAACTCCACCGCCATCTCCATTGCCATTGCTGACTCCCATGACGAGGAGGGAGTACCTCTCTCTCGAGGCTAAGGGCTCTACCGGTAGCTATGTGTTCATCTATCTCTCTCTCTATGCGTGATCTTCTGAGATCATGAGCTTTGTAATCTATAGATCTATTCTGCTACTCAAGTGCTTTAATTAATCTCTGCTTATCCCCACGTGTGTGAAGTTGACAGTGTGCACATCGTGTGGCACTTTGGCTAAGGTTACATAAATACTTATCATGAGTATAATTTGAGTTGGATGTTTCTATGAGATTGTGGTATTTGTTGGAACCATCTAGTGCTCAAGGTGACAGTGAGGGGTTATCTAGATGGGGAATGCGAACTTTAAGGTGTGCTGTTATAGCGCTACATCGTCCAACCGGAGAGTAGTTCAGGGTAGCATAATAAAGAGAAGATATTTATATGAGAGTGTCCACTAGTGAAAGTATGATCCCTAGGCCTTGTTTCTAAGCATTGAAACGTTGTTTACAATCAGTCTTGTTACATGTTTGCTTGCTTCCACTCTTATTTCTGATTGCAATTACCATTTTAATCATCCATATTACTTATATTTCACTATCTAATCACCGAACTAGTGCACCTATACACCTGACAAGTGTATTGGGTGTGTTGGGGACACAAGAGACTTCTTATATCTTGATTGCAGGGTTGCTTGAGAGGGATACCTTTAACCACTTCCTCACTGAGTTCGATAAACCTTAGGTGATCCACTTAAGGGAAACTTGATGCTGTTCTAGAAACCTGTGCACTTGGAGGTCCAACACTGTCTACAAGAATAGAAGCATGCGTAGACATCAAGCTATTTTCTGGCGCCCATTGCCGGGGAGGTAAGGTAAAAGACTCACATCCTCTGGCTACTAAGCTATCTTCTAGTACTGTTGCTAGTGTGTGAGTGCTCGAAGCTATTTCCTTTAGATTCTGCAATTATATCTTTTTGTTTCTTGTTTTTATTTTCACTAGTTAGGCTTAATGGAAAACAACAACAAAATTAGAGAGCTTTTATATTTTTCCTGAGGTAGAACATGAATGGTTTGGAAACAAAATTAAAAAACCCATGGAACTTTCTTTGCATGCTAATAGCAATGTTATTAGTATGAAATTTTTGAACACCTTTGTTACTAATGCTATGGAAACGTTTAAGCTTGGGGAAGTTAGATTTTATGAAAATGATCTTTTTAGTTCCCCAGCTTTAGAGGAGAATCTGATGATACTTTATCTCCCATATGTGGTAATTCTAATGATACTTGTGATATTTTAAATCCACATACTGAAAGCGTCCCTTTTAAAATACCCATGGAAATTGTTGAACGTGTTATGAATAACTGCTATTTTGGAGATGGAACAGTCCATCCTCGTGATCATTTACTCTTTATACATGAATTATGCGAGTTATTCAAGTGTGCAGATATTTCAATGAACCAAGTTAAGAGGAAGCTATTATCTTTATCACTTAAGGGCAAAGCAAGGGAGTGGTATGAGCTACTAGACAATCCTCATCATTCGAAGTGGAAGGAACTTGAATCTCTCTTTTACTCTAAATTTTATCCTCCTCATGAAATTCATAAATATAGGAATTATATTTATAATTTTCATCCTCATGATGGAGAAAGTATTGCCCAAGCATGGGGGAGACTGAAGTCACTAATGCTCAAATGTCTCATTCATGAGCTCGCCAGTAATATTGTTATTAATAATTTTTATGCAAGGCTTTCAAGACATTACAAGGACTATCTAGATACCTGTTTAGAGGGATCCTTCACAATTAAGGAGGTCAAAGCTAAGTGGGATCTCCTTGAAACAATTCAAAGCAATACCAAATATTGGGATAACGACAAAGGTAAAGAACCAGGTATAAACTATGGGTATGATTGCATTAAGTCTTTCGTTGAAACTGCTGATTTTCAAGAGCTTAGTGCTAAATATGGTCTTGATCCTCAAATTCTTGTTGATTGTTGTAGAGCCTTTGCTTCTCATATTAATGCTCCTAAATAAAAATGGGACATGTGTCATGAGCCTTTTAAAGACACTTGCATGAAAAATGAAATTGTTATTAATGATAGCAATAAACATGCTCAAACCTCTGAAAGTACTATTTCTTATAAGCATGTTAATTTTTGTGGAGTACATAGACCTTGTGAAAAGAATCAAATTGAAGAAGAATATTGTATCACCCACATGAATGGAAAAACTAGAATGTGGTATAGGGCTCTAAATGATCTTGGGGGAAAAGTTTGTGCCCTCTATCCTTTTATTTGTGAACTTTGCTTTGAAGTGGGGTGATTTCAATTTTAAATGCCTAGGCTATAATAATAGCCCTTATAATCCAATGAGTAATGCAAGTTTGTATTGTGATAACATGATCACTCCTAATCAGCATGATGACCTTACATTATTTTTGGGGTGTGAAGAGTTATCAAGAAAAACTTCTTTGGTAGATATGAGTGCTTTTGACATGAATAGTGTCCTGCATGGTTGTCATCTTTATGGTGTTGATAATTGCCACACAAATACTCACATACAAAATATTATAAAAGATGAGATTTTATCAAAATATGACAGGACTAATATGTTTTTTGTTCTTATTAATGAAAATGAGGAATCCTCCAAAGTTTCTTCTATTGTCTCTAACAATAAACTAGGGTATATGGAGAATCTTCCTTTCAAGCCTCTCCCTCCTAAAGAGGAGAATAAAAAGAAGAAGAGGAGGAGTAAAAGGACGGAGGAAACGGTATTTCCCCCTAAGCATGTTGCTCCTATTATAGTTTTTGATGAGTCTGAACTCGATGATGTTCCTATGCCTGTTACCTGTAGTAACGATCATGAATGGGAAAAGCACACTACTTTTGATATTGAAAATCTCTTTGGTACCAGTTCTGAAAATGATGATGTTAATAATTGCTGTACTATTAGTACTATCCATGTTTCCTTCCAATGATGATATGTTTACAAATGAACACACTTTGGAAGGTAACTATTCTATTGCTTATGATGATACTATACCTCCAATATATGATGATTACAATGATGAATATGCTATTTTCAGTCCACCTACTATTGAGGAGACAATTAATTATGATTACAATATGCCTCCTATATTTGATGACTATGGTGATGAGAATAATAATGATAGCTATTTTGTTGAATTTGATCCCACTATGATTAATAAGAATGACTATGGTTATATGGAGAGTAATAATTATTTTATGCATGTGGCTCATGAAAAGAATGTTTTATGTGATAGCTATATTGTTAATTTTATTCATGATGCTACTGAAAGTTATTATGAGATAGGGAAACATGGTTTTATGCATCTCAACAATATTAAGTTTCCCCTCTTTATGTTGAAAATTTTGAAGTTCCACGTGTTTTGCTTTCCTAGGCTTATTGCTTTGTGCTTTCATGTCTTGTTTCTTTACAAGATTATTTTTCATAGGAAGTGGGTTAGACTTAAATTTGTTCCATATTTTCTTCTTGATGCTCCCTTTTACTTCAATTCATATTTCTTATGTGAGCATTATTGAAATTATCATGCCTATATTAATGGCTATAAAGAAAGAGCTTTTAGGAGACAACCCATTATATTTTTACTTTCAGTTTATTTTTGTTTTGTTGAGTCTTGGAAGTTATTGCCTCTGCAATAACCTATCTTTATCCTTTTTGTGTGGTTTTTGGCCAAGAATAACCTCTAATGAGAGAGAAGTAAGACTTGGGAAAGTTGCTGTCCTGAAACAGATTTCTGTGCTTCACGATAAAAAATCGTGAAAAATCTCTGAACATCAGATTGAGCTGTAATTTTTTGTGTCTATGCCCCAGGTTTTCTAACTTTCGTTAGTTCATCACTTTTCGATTTGAGCAACATAAGGTCTTTGAAAAAATTGGTTTTTACCTGCTGGTCTGTTTTGACAAATTTCTGCCATTATTTGCATTTGCCTCTTAATCTCTTTCTCTTTGAGTTCTCTTTGATCACTTGAGATTTTAGAAGGAATTGCTACAGTATCTTGTGTTTCAATGGAAGTTTTACTGTGATGAAAATTAAACCAAAGGACCTATTATCTTGAATACACTAATGTTGCTAATGAAGATTGTGTGAAGTTTTGTATGAAGGAAATTCTTAAGTGTAGGGAAGAATAATATGATGAGATGAAGTATGGACAAAAGCTCAAGCTTGGGGATGCCACCCGTGTCACCCCAATAAATATTCAAGAAGTACAAGCGTCAAAGCTTGGGGATGCCCAAGGCATCCCCTTCTTTATCAAAAAAAATCTGAGGTTTTCTTTCAAAACACTTCATTTTTATTGTTTCATGCACAATTATGTTGTTCTTGGAGCATATTTGTTTTTAGTTTTCTTTTGCTTTCTTTGCCGCAATAAGTTGGTTGGATCCCAACACACTTCTTTTGGAGCGAGACACACCCCGTTATTCATTGCCTAGAACACTCTAGTTTTCACTCATATTGTTCTGTGAGTGTTCTCCTTTGCTAGCACTGCGTTTAGCTTTAGTTTCTTATTCTTTTGGCTTAGAACTTTGTAGTTCTTCTTTGTGGATGGGTGAGACATGCTCTCTGGTCTTTATTGATTATTATCTTTGAGAGTTGTTTCAAATAAGTCGATTGGTGTTGGAAAAGAGTAGGAAGTTTCATGCTTATAGTGGTACAAAAGGAAGCTTGTTTTGACTGTGACTTAGACTTTATCATGTCATTCTAGATGTTGCTTTGACTTTATGCTTAGTAATTATTGTTGTAGCATGACTTGTTCCAAACAATTGAGATTGCATAATGTGCCTTGAAATAATCATGCGTTGTTTTAGCATACAAAAAGCATAATATTGTGGTATTCTCCTTCGATGCTTTATTTGGATTGACTTGGCACATGCTTACACCATGTTAAGACTATGAACAAGTCACCTTAGCCTCTATGATCATTTAGTTTTTTTGAATTGTAATGTCACTTTATGTTTTAATTAATAATGTTTTGTCACTTTGCATGATTATGGCCATTAGTGCTCTCTTAGTTGGTCGCTCCCAGTCTTTTGCTAGCCTCCACATGTCCCAAGTATGAGTTCCACTCATGCATCCAACCCCCAAGAAAACCAAGTTATTCCAAAAGAGTCCACTATAAATTCCTATGCATGGTGTTTTACACTATTCCAAGTATATTCATGTCTTTGTCTACCTTCCAAATTAAACTTGTTATGTGAAAATTAGTGATTAAAGCTCTCACGAACTTGATGGCACACTTTACTTTCTCCCACTCTACCTTCCAAATTAAACTTGCATGACTTTGGCGATGGTTGGGTGACCGCTTGAGGCCACCCTGCTTGCCGAGGAGCGGGAATACATCCGCCCTCGCGGGTCGACTCCTGCGGCTTGCTGCTCGACGGCCCTGATGAGTAGGGCCTTGGCGTACTGGATCTGCAGCGTGCCTTCTCCTTGGACGTCGAGGTTTGCGACTGCGGCGTCATCCGCGATGACGTTGTCCATCGGGGTGGAGTACAGTGGGAGTGCGTTGGCGTCGCGGGCCTGTGGCGAGATTATGATCCGCAGCTGGTTCGGTGGGGGCGCGCGACCAATGGGTGGTGGTGGGGCCCCAGTCGCCGGTGCGCCGGGTGGTGGTCGGTTGCTGCCACCTGGTGGCGCGTTCTCGTAGTACTCGCGCTCGGCCACGCGTGCGAGGTCACCTTCGTCGTTGAAGTTCAGGACGCGGCCCTGAATGTTGGAGTTCATGCGGGTCCTAATGCGACGCTGGTGGTAGAGCAACAGCTCCTGCGCCATTGCCTGCTCGAGGCGGAATTTCTCACGCTCGGCTAGCTCCCTGCGCTGCGCCTCCTCCAGTCGCAGGCGGGCTTCCTCTACCTCCGTGGTCGTGGCGGTTGGCAGGATCGGTGTAGAGAATGGATCTGGCGGGGCGGCCGTGCTGCCCGCCATGTAGATCGTGTTGAAGCGATTGGATCTAGCGTGGAAGTCCTCGGGGGACTTGATGGCTCAATGCACGGCGCCCAGAAAAATGCTTGTTGGCGGTGTTAATGTAGAGCTCGTTGGGAACCCCAAGAGGAAGGTATGATGAGCACAGCAGCAAGTTTCCCTCAGTTATGAAACCAACGTTTAATCGAACCAGTAGGAGCAAGGAAACACCCCAAAGGTGTTACTAACTGAGCCTTGGCAGGGCGCACTACCGGTGCTAGTAGCAACGTGGAGACCTGCACAACACAACCACAGAACTTTGTCCCCAGCTTGCGATGAGGTTGCCAATCTCACCGTGTTTTGCTGAAAACAAAGGATTAAACGTATCGAATGGAAAGAAGTAAAAGTTTGCAAAAAGTAAACACAAAGCAGTAAACAGTTTATAGATTGTATGTAAAGAAAAGGACCGAGATCCATAGTTCACTAGAGGTGGCTCTCCTTAGATAGAAACATGCTGGGTGAACAAATTATAGCGGGGCAATTGACAAACACCGAGAAAGCAATACATGCATATACTAATCATCTTGACTCCTTTGAGACTTGATTGGGCATTACAACATTATACATAGACCGCCGTCCAACTGCATCTATGACTAATAATCCACCTTCAGGTTATCATCCGAACCCCCTCTAGTATTAAGTTGCAAGCAACAGATTATTGCTTTATGAACTGCGTGTAAAGTAAACAATACGATTGTTCTATGAATAAAGGATTGTTGTTTTCTCCCTAGTAGCAACAGCACATCTAGTACCTTAGAGATTTCTGTCACTTCCCAGTTACGGAGGCATGAACCCACTATCGAGCATAAATACTAACTCTTGGAGTTGCTAGCATCTACTTGGCCAAGATAGCTACTAACAACGGAAAGCATGCAAGATCACAAATACCAAAGACATGATAGAATCAATAATCAATCTGAAATAGCATCTCAATATCCATCGGATCCCCGCAAACACAACATCCAGAATTACAAATAGATGATCTTGATCATGAACAGAGCTCACAAGATCTAGACATGAAAGCACAAAGGAGGAGAACCAGCCATCTAGCTACTACATGGATCCGTAGTCCAAGGATGAACTACTCACGCATCACACCGGAGGCTTGCATGGTGATGAAGAAGGCCTGTGGTGAATTCCCTCTCCGTGGTGCGGAAGAGCTTCAGATCTCCCGATCTAGGGATGGAGATGATGGCGACTCTGAGACTCTTCGTGGATTTTGATTGGGCACTTAGGGTTTTCGTCCGAGGGCAATATATAGGCGGAAGGAGAGGCCGAGGGGGTGTCCACACCACCTGGGCGCGGGCAGCCTGCGTGGCCAGGTGGTGTGGTGGCTCCCTGGCCCTTCTCCGTCTCGTATTCTGGCACTTGATGACATCCGAAAAAATAGGCACTTTGGCTTTTGTCCCGTCCAATTCTGAGAATATTCATTTTCTGACTTTCCTGGAACCAAAAACAGCAGAAAACAGTATTTGGCATTGTGGCTCTTGTTAATAGGTTAGTCCAAGAAATCATAAGAAAAGTACTCCAAAGTTGGAACAAAACACAAGAAAGTGGATAAAACCAAGCATGGAACATCAAAAATTATAGATACATTTGCAATGTATCAACATCCCCAAGCTTAACTCCTGCTCGTCCTCGAGTAGGTAAGTGATAAAAAGAAAGAATAATTTTTGAGGTGACATGCACCATCAAAGACTTGATCAAGGTATTTGCAAAACATTGAAAGCTGGGATCATAGTACTTCAATCATAACATGAAAGACAAAGTTCTAGCAATAAGCAAAGAAACTATAATGCAACATGAAAAGGCACAAACAAAAGATTCATGAATAACAATGCTTTGTAAGACGTTTGTTTATTTCACATAAAGAAAACATAGCATAATAGTATTCATCTTGTCTCTCAATAGAGTAGCAAATAAAAATGCATAGTACACCTTCAAAGTTCATAAGAGTGACTAGATACAATAGTTTAAAACAAGCAATATCAAGCTTTGCATCAATCAACTAGTCTTGGGACAATGCACATAGAACTAAGAATGGCCACTATGCTCTCAAAGTAGGTGCATAAAGATAGAAGGTGGAGACTCAATATAATGGTGGAAGAAAGGCCTTTTGTAAAAGGAAGTAGGGATTCAAGTCTCATAAAGAGCTTCCAAAAATTATGGTACTTATAGCTTTCAGCTCTCATTTCCCCTATCATAAGCATCTTGAAGTGATTAAAGTTAAAGTGAACAAACTATGGTGTACATGCTTGACGAAGTATAAGTCATAAATCTCATGTCCCTTGCATACGAGGGCCGCTCCTCATGCTACTCAAGTTTAATCACCGGTAAGTTCTTGTCATCGTAAGTATATGTGTATCATAGAGAACCGCCAACGGGGTACCCCTTGCCCGATGATACGGAAGAATCCCCATATCAAAATGACAAGGCAAGGCACAACGAGCATCTCAGCAATCTTCTTATTTACCATGGGAATATGGTGCTTTTTTGTCTCTTTCCTCTTTTCATAATCTCTTTTTTTCTTTTTCTTTTTTCTCAATATAGGACTCTTTTTTTATAAGAAGAATGCTTCATAGACAGCTCATTATGGTTCTGCAGGTTTCCACCATGTCGCATGGATTAGACCATGACCCAGCGTTTCTCTAACACATATACATAACTCCATGGACTTACAAGCTCCCCTTTTATTTCACACCGACGACATCCATATACAAAAGATCATGATATCAACTAGGTATAAGTACCAAGTGCAATGTTGAAAGCGTTCCCCATGAAAGCATGGTTCTGCTAATTCCCAACAAATAAGTGCAAGCATATACAACATAGAAGACACAATGGTTCAAGTTTATTAAGGGCAAGTAAAGTAAAGTGTGCCATCAAGTTCGTGAGAGCTTTAATCACTAGTTTTCTCATAACAAGTTTAGTTTGGAAGGTAAACAAAAGCATGAATATACTTGGAATAGCATAAGCTAGTAGGTAGGTATGGTGGACTCTTTGGAATAACTTGGTTTAGGGAGTTGATGCATGAGTGGTACTCATACTTTGTTGTGGAGGCTAGCAAAAGACTGGGAGCGACAAACTAAGAGAGCAAAAATGGCCATAATCATGCAGAGCGACAAAAAATCATTGATCAAAGCATAAAGTGATACTACAAGTTGAAAACTAAAGGATCATAAAGGCTATGGTGACTTTGGATAGTCATAACATGGTGTGAGCATGCGCCAAGTCAACCCAAATAAAGCATCAAAGGAGAATACCACTATACTATTCTTTAATATGCTAAAACAACGCATGATTCATCCAAGGCACATTAAGAAATCTCAATTGTTTATAACAAGTCATGCTACAACAAAGAATACTAGGCATAAAGCCAAAACAATATCAAGCATGGCATGACAAAGCATAGGCCACAGTCAAAAATGAGCTCTTTTTACCACATAAGCATGACCTTTCCTACTCTTTTCCAAACCAAACCAAACTGTTTGCAAACCAAAGTATGAAAGAGGGGGGTCCAACCAATTTATTTAGAAAACTAAGCAAACCAAGCAAACGAAAAACCAAAATGAGGACGAAAAGAAGACGCTCCAAGAACAACACAACTGTGCATGAAACAATAAAAATGAAGCGTTTGGAAGAAACCTGGAATTTTTATTGATGAAGAAGGGGATGCCTTGGCCATCCCCAAGCTTTGACGCTTGTACTTCTTGGATATTTCTTGGGGTGACACGCGTGGCATCCCCAAGCTTGAGGTTTAGTCCATCCTTCATCTTATTACGCATTCCTTCCATACACTTGAAATGTTTCCTTCATACAAAACTTCACACAATCTTTATTAGCAACATTAGTGCACTCAAGATAAATAAGTCTTAAGGTTCAGTTCTAACACAAAATAAACTTCCATTATAACACTAGCTACTGTAGCACTTCCCTCAAAAAGCTCAATTCCCCAAAAGAACTCAAAAAGGAACCAACAAGAAGCAAATGCAGAAAATGGCAGAAATCTGTCAAAACAGACCAGCAGGTAAAGACGAATTTTTTCGAAGACCTTCTGTTGCTCAAATCAAAAAATGTTAAACTAACGAAAGTTAGTAACAACCTGGGACAGAATCACAAACAATTACAGCTCAATCCGACATACAGAGCTCGCTCACGGATTTTTACGGTGAAGCACAAAAATCTGTTTCGGGACAGCAACTTTCCCAATCATTACTTCACTCTCATTAGAGGTTACTCTTGGCACAAAAAGCAAATAAAAAGGATAAGGAGAGGTTATTACAGAGGTAATAACTTCCAAGACTCATCTAAAACTTTTGGGTTATCTCCCAATAAGTACTTTTCTTTAACGCCTTTAAGTTAGGCATAAGAAGCAAAGAAAGAATCAAGTGTTCTCAAATGAAGAAGCATTAAGACCAAATTTTGTTTTCATAGGAGAAGCAAAAGAAATCTTTTCTCTCTTTTTAGGGAAGTGTTCTATGCCTTTCTTGAGTGTGAGTTGATATTTAATGGTGCCTTCTTTCATATCAATAATGGCACCAACAGTTCTAAGAAAAGGTCTTCCCAAAGTAATAGGACAAGAAGCATTGTATTCAACATCCAAAACATAGAAATCAACAGGGACATAAGCATTGTTAACCATAATAAGAACATCATTAAGACTCCCCATGAGTTTCTTTTTAGCATTATCATCAAGTGGGACATTCAAATAACAATCTTCAAGTGGAGGCAAATCAAGCATATCATAAATCCTTCTAGGCATAATAGAAACACTACTATCAAGATCACACAAAGCTTTGAAATCAAAGTCATTCACTTTCATATTAATGATGGGTTCCCAACCATCTTCTTATTTTATAGGAATAGAAGCTTTATGTTTCATCTTTTTTTCTTTAATCTTTATGAGAGCATCAGTAATGTGTTTTATAAAGGCCATGTTCATAGCAATAGCATTAGGACTTTTAGCAAGCTTTTGTAGGAACTTAATAACTTCAGAGATGTTATAACCATCAAGATCAAAATCAAATTTATCATCTAAAGTAGTAGAACTATTATTAGTCTCAACACTAGTAGTGGTAATAGTAGAAACACTAATGTTTCTAGCAATTTCATCTTCTCTTTCCCACTTAGCATGTAATTCAGCTAATAGTCTAACATTTTCATCAATTCTTACTTGTATAGCATTGGTAGCTGCAAAGGGATTATCATTAGTTTCAGGTTTAGCATCCATTTTATTAATCAATGAAGATTGAGCTTCAGACAAAGATGATATATTTCTTTCAGCATTAGAGAGTTTCAATTGTGAACTAGGAATTTCCCTATTTAGACTCTCAAGTTGATGGCTAATGTTCTTCAAAATGGTAGATTGTTCCTCCATAGTTTTAGTAAATAGTTTATTTTGCTCATATTGCATTTGCATGAAGTTTTTAGTGGCTCTTTCAACTTCTAAAATTCTTCCTTCACTAGGTGATCCAAGTTTACCATTATAGCCATAAGTATTATTAGGAGGGTAGGGCCTATAATTGTTATTACCATAAGCATTATTGCCAAAATTATTATTTCTTATGAAGTTCACATCAACTTGCTCTTCTTGAGCAACCAAAGAGGCTAAAGGAACATTATTTGGATCAATATGGGCTTTCCCATTAACAAGCATAGACATAATAATATTAATTTTATCACTCAAGGAGGAGGTTTCCTCAACAGAATTTACCTTCCTACCTTGTGGAGCTCTCTCAGTATGCCATTCAGAATAATTAACCATCATATTGTCCAAAAGTTTTGTTTCAACACCCAAAGTGATGGTCATAAAGGTACCTCCAGTTGCAGAATCCAATAGGTTCCTTGAAGAATAGTTCAATCCTGCATAAAAAGTTTGGATGATCATCCAAGCAGTCAGTCCATGAGTGGGACAATTCTTTACCAAAGATTTCATTATTTCCCAAGCTTGAGCAACATGCTCATTATCAAGTTGTTTAAACTTCATTATTTCACTTCTCATGGATATAATCTTAGCAGGAGGATAGTATTTTCCAATAAAAGCATCTTTGCACTTAGTCTAAGAATCAATACTATTCTTAGTTAAGGAATTCAACCATTCTTTAGCTTTTCCTCTCAAAGAGAAAGGAAACAATTTCAGCTTAATAATATCACCATCTATATCCCTATGCTTTTGCATCTCACAAAGTTCAACAAAGTTATTTAGATGGGAAGCAGCATCTTCATTACCAATACCAGAAAATTGTTATCTCATAACAAGATTGAGCAAAGCAGGTTTTATCTCAAAGAAAGTATTTTCAGCCACAGGTGGAGCAATAGGTGTGCTCATAAAATCATTGTTGTTGGTGCTAGTGATGTCACACAACTTAGTGTTTTCAAGAGTAGTCATTTTTTTGGGTTTTCAAATAAGAAAGCAATCTTGTAAAACTATTTTTTTTGTGTTTTTGAAGAATGAAACAAGCAAACAAAGCAAAAAGAAACTAGGCAAAGCAAAAAACAACAAAGTAATGAGATTGGTTATGAGGGACTCCCCTTGTGAAGATGTCCTTGACTCCCGACATGGCGCGGAAAATAAACTTGATGGCTCAATGCATGGCGCCCAGAAAAATGCTTGTTGGCGGTGTTGATGTAGAGCTCGTTGGGAACCCCAAGAGGAAGGTATGATGAGCACAACAGCAAGTTTCCCTCAATTATGAAACCAAGGTTTAATCGAACCAGTAGGAGCAAGGAAACACCCCAAAGGTGTTACTAGCTGAGCCTTAGCAGGGCGCACTACCGGTGCTAGTAGCAACGTGGAGACCTGCACAACACAACCACATAACTCTGTCCCCAACTTGCGATGAGGTTGTCAATCTCACCGTGTTTTGCTGAAAACAAAGGATTAAACATATCGAATGGAAAGAAGTAATAGTTTGTAGAAAGTAAACACAAACCAGTAAACAACTTGTAGATTGTATGTAAAAGAAAGGACCGGGATCCATAGTTCACTAGAGGTGGCTCTCCTTAAGATAGATAACATGCTGGGTGAACAAATTACAGCAGGGCAATTGACAAACACCGACAAAGCAATACATGCATATACTAATCATCTTGACTCCTTTGAGACTTGATTGGGCATTACAACATTATACATAGACCGCCATCCAACTGCATCTATAATAATCCACCTTCAGGTTATCATCCGAACCCCCTCCAGTATTAAGTTACAAGCAACAAATTATTGCTTTACGAACTGCGTGTAAAGTAAACAATACGATTGTTCTATGAACAAAGGATTGTTGTTTTCTCCCTAGTAGCAACAGCACATCTAGTACCTTAGATATTTCTGTCACTTCCCAGTTACGGAGGCATGAACCCACTATCGAGCATAAATACTAACTCTTGGAGTTGCTAGCATCTACTTGGCCAAGATAGCTACTAACAACGAAAAGCATGCAAGATCACAAATAACAAAGACATGATAGAATCAATAATCAATCTGAAATAGCATCTCAATATCCATCGGATCCCATAAACACAACATGCAGAATTACAAATAGATGATCTTGATCATGAACGGAGCTCACAAGATCTAGACATGAAAGCACAAAGGAGGAGAACCAGCCATCTAGCTACTATATGGATGCATAGTCCAAGGATGAACTACTCACGCATCACACCGGAGGCTTCATGGTGATGAAGAAGGCCTCCAGGGTGAATTCCCCTCTCCGGCAGGGTGCCAGGAAGAGCTTTAGATCCCTCCCGATCTAGGGATGGAGATGACGGTGGCTACAGACTCTTTCGTGGATTTTTGATCAGGTACTTAGGGTTTTCGTCCCGAGGGCAATATATAGGCGGAAGGAGAGGCCGAGGGGGTGCCGGGAGTGGCCACACCACCCCCTGGCGCGGGCCAGGCCTGGCCGCGCGGCCAGGTGTGTGGTGGCTCCCTGACCCTTCTCCGTCTCGTATTCTGGCACTTGATGACATATAGAAAAATAGGCACTTTGGCTTTTGTCCCGTCCAATTCCGAGAATATTCTTTTTCTGACTTTCCTGGAACCAAAAACAGTAGAAAATAGGCAGCTAGCATTGTGGCTCTTGTTAATAGGTTAGTCCAAGAAATCATAAGAAAAGTACTCCAAAGTTGGAACAAAACACAAGAAAGTGGATAGAACCAAGCATGGAACATCAAAAATTATAGATACATTTGCAATGTATCAGGACTCCGAGCCGAAGTCAGAATCGAAGATCCCGAGGATGGAGGAGTCCTCGAAGTCCTCAGGGTTGGAGACCCGTGTGATGGATTCCTCCCGTGATGCTGCGGTGATGGATCCGTCGACCGAGGCAGGGGTCGTGAAGTTGAAATTGTCATGGAGGGCCGCGTCATCCGTGGCGGTGTTGGTCTCGGCCGCGTTGCTGGCGGCCGAGTCGTACTCGGAGGCGAGGGTCCTAATGGATTGGACCTGCTCCTCCGAGAGCAAATCGCGGTGCAGCGGTGATCCACCGACGATCCTCGTCGCCGCTGGGTCGACTGCGCCAGTGAAGCCGATGAAAAGGTTGATGGTGCCGACCGACATTATCGCGCTATGGGTGATCGGGCGTGACTCCGGGATGTAGCTGCTGGGAAGGATCTGTAAGATCCTGCCGATGGCGATCGGCCAATCGATCAGCGAGTAGGGTCTCGCCGCAGAACTCAGGCTAGTCCGGCTAGGCCCCACGATGGGCGCCACTGTCGTGGAAATGTCCACGGCAGTCGCTGCTACAGGCAGCGATTGATAGAATCGGGGGCGAGAGCTGGTGGCCATCTGCGGTGCGAGATAGGGGCGGATGCACATGATTTACCCAGGTTCGCCCCCCGGAGGGTAAAGACCTACTCCTCCTAGATTAGATTGATGGAGAGCGATTTACAGGGGTGGCGAGCTCGGCGTCTAAGCGAAGCGCCAAAAGGGTGTATGATGGAACGTAAGTCCTCAGAGTACCCTAGGGAGGCTTATATAGGAAGAACCTCGCTAGGGTTTACAGTTTACAATCGAACAAGATATGGATTTGGAGGCTTTGACCTAATCCGACTGGGCTTCGAGTACGGTTCTGGGCCTCCAGTCTCCAATCGCCAGGCCTTCTCCTCAGTCGTATTCCAGTCACCGTCCTGCAGGTCCACTCGTGAGGCCTTTGGCCCAATCGGAATGTCTTGTTGGGAATACCCCATTCGGTATATCCCCATCAGCGTCCATCTATGTTGCGTATGTGCTTGCACTTTATAAGTTGAGAATTAGCATAACCATGCTCTCATGGGGAACGCTTTCGACATTGCACAATTTATTCAGTTGATATCATGTTCTTTTGTTTATGGATCCCGGTGGTGTGAAATAAAAGGGGAGCTTGTAAGCTCATGGAGTTTGTATGTGTGTTAGAAAGCACAGGCGGCTAGCCTAAGCCATTCCTAATCATGGTGGAAACTTGCAGCATAACCATAGTGAGCATTCTATGAAGCATCCTCAATAAAAACCTATGCAAATAGCAAATAAAAAGATTGCTGAGATGCTCATTGTCTGCTTGCCTTGTCATTTTGATATGGGATAGCTCCTCATGGGGCAAGGGGTACCCCATTGGCGGTTCTCCATGATACACATGTACTTACAATGACAATAACTTACTCGTGACTAAAGTTGAGTAGCACGAGTTCGGGCTTCGTAGGCAAGGGGCATGAGATTCTTGGTTTATAACTTGCGAGCATATCCTCATATTTGTTCACTTTAACCTTAATCACTGATACGTTGCTAACGTATCCATAATTTTTGATGTTCCATGCTTGGTTTTATCTACTTTCTTATGTTTTGTCCACACTTTGGAGTACTTTTTATACACTTTCTTGGACTAACCTATTGACAAGATGCCACAGTGCCAGTTGCATTTTACATTGTTTTGGTTCTAGGAAAGTCAGAAAATGAATATTCTCGGAATTGGACCGGACAAAATCCAAAGTCGTTATTTTCCCGGAAGACTCACGGAGCGAGAAGGAGAGACGAAGGGGGGCCACAGGCTGGCCACACCACCCCTAGGCGTGGGTCCCCCTGGCCGTGCCAGGGCATGGTGTGGGCCCCCTGGACGGCCACCGACCTTCCTCTTCGCCTATAAGATGCCTCCCGATGCAAAAACCCTAGGTCGTCAAGCCTCCAACCACGAAAAGTTCCACAGCACCGCCGCCACCGAAGGGGAGATTCAGGGGACAGAAAGTCTCTGTTCCGGCACCCTGCCGGGACGGGGAAGTGCCCCCGGAGCCATTGATGTCTACGCACTTCTATTCTTGTAGACAGTTGTTGGGCCTCCAAGTGCAGAGGTTTGTAGAACAGCAGCAAGTTTTCCCTTAAGTGGATCACCCAAGGTTTATCGAACTCAGGGAGGAAGTGGTCAAAGGTATTCCCTCTCAAGCAACCCTGCAATCAAAATACAAGAAGTCTCTTGTGTCCCCAACACACCCAATACACTTGTCAGGTGTATAGGTGCACTAGTTTGGCGAAGAGATAGTGAAATACAAGTGGTATAGATAATTTTAAGTGGTAACGGTGCCAGAAAATAGCTTGATGGCGTGTGGTTGACGTGGGAAAATACTAAAGGCAAACTGAAATAAAGATGGAAGAAGGCAAACATGTAACAGATCTAGTAGCAAACGGTGTTTCAATGCTTAGAAACAAGGCCTAGGGATCATACTTTCACTAGTGAACACTCTCATATAAATATATTATCTTCATGATACTACTCTCCGGTTGGACACTCTAATCCATGGTAGGGCTATAACAGCACACCTCAAAATAAGCCTTTCCCATCTAGATAACCCCACACTGTCACCTTGAGCACTAGATGGTTCCAACAAACACCACAATTTCATAAAGACATCCAACTCCAAATATAACTCATAACAAGTATTTGTAATCTCTAGCCTAAGTGCCACCATGGTGTGCACGCTGTCACTTTCACACACATGGGGAGAGCAGAGATCTATTAAAGCACTTGAGTAGCAAGGTATATCTACTTGATTACAAAGCTCATGATCACAATATGATCATGCATAAAGAGAGATGAACACATAGCTACCGGTAGAACCCTTAGCCTCGAGAGAGAACTACTCCCTCATCATCATGGGAACCATCAACGGTGATGGAAATGGTGGTGGAGATCGATGGAGATGGCTCTGGGGGCACTTCCCCGTCCCGGCAGGGTGCCGGAACAGAGACTTTGTGTCCCCCGAATCTCCCCTTCGGTGGCGGCGGCACTGCGGAACTTTTCGTGGATTTCTGATTGACGATCTAGGGTTTTTGCCTCGGGGGAGATATATAGGCGAAAGAGCCAAGGGGGACCCGCGCCTAGGGGTGGTGTGGCCACCCTGTGGCCCCTCTTTGATGGGTTCGTAGCATGGAAAACAAAAAAATTCTACCATAAGAATGAAAAAAACCCAGATCTAATCTAGACAAAAGCCAAGATCTAATCTATTAGACATGAGCTACGAGATAGATCGGTACTAACCCTCGTAGAATCGAAAGCGTTACGAGATTAGATCTCCTGGATGATGTAGTCGATCACTTGCCGATCTCAAGATTGTGTGGACGATCCTTCTGGCGCTGCGTTCCGGCAGCGCTTCCGCAGACGGTCACACGTGCGGAGTCGAAGCAGACCTTCCTCTCCCTGTTCCAGCGAGCAGCGGAGGTAGTAGATCTTCTCCACGGAATCCCAGCAGCACGACGGCGTGGTGGTGGTGGTGGAGATGAGCACTCTGCAGGGCTTTGCCTATGCCTGTGCAGAAGAAAGATGGAGGAGAGAGGCGGCTGAGATTGGTTGTTATGAGAGAGGTGCAAGAGGGGGCGCCCCCTCCCTTCTATTTAAAGGAGGGAGGCGCGCCTGGGGAGGGGGAGTCCTAGTAGGACTCCCCTCCTCCTTGGGCCGGCGGGTTGGGGGGAGGAGTCCTCCTCCCCCACGAATCCATGTATTGCCCCACTTGGACTCCCTTGATCCCTTTCTTGGTTTTCAAGTAAACTCCAAGAAATCCTCTAGGACCTTCTAGAACATTCCGAAACCTTCTAGAATCTCCATACAAACACTCCGGAACATTTCCCAACTTAGAAAATGATCCCCAATATATGAATCTTATTCCCTGGACCATTCCGGATCTCCTCGTGATGTCCTGGATCCATTCCGAGACTCCGAACAACATTCGGTCTCCAACTCAAATTCCATATCTACTTAAAACAACTTCGAACCTTAAGTGTGTCACCCTATGGTTCGTGAATATGCAGACATGATGAAGACACCTCTCCGATCAATAACCATTAGCGGGATCTGGAGATCCATAACGACTCCCGCATACTCAACGATGACTTCGTGATCGATTGAACCATTTTACATATGAAACCAATTCCCTTTGTCACGCGATATTCTACTTATCCGAGGTTTGATCGTCAGTATCTTCATACCTAGTTCTTCCTCGTTACTGATAAGTACTATTTACTCGTTCCATGTTATGTCATCCCTTGTGACCCAGTCACATACTTGCAAGCTATCTAGATGACATTCCACCGAGAGGGTCCAGAGTATATCTATCCGTCATATGGATGGACAAATCCCAATCTTGGTCTATGCGCTTCAACACATACTTTCAGAATACCCAATGACACCTTTATAACCGCCCAGTTACGAAGCGGCGTTTGATGTCATCAAAGTACCCATCCGGTGATGGTGATTAACATAACCTCATGGTCGAAGGATTAGGTTACTATGTATTTCAAAGCTTACAGCAATACGAACTTAATGACTTGATCTTATGCTACGCTTACTATGGGTGTGTGTCCATCACATCATTCTCCTAATGATATAACCTTGTTATTAATCACATCCAATGTCCATGATCAGGAAACCATGATCATCAATCAATCAACAAGCTAGTTCAACAAGAGGCTTACTAGGGACTCTTTTATGTTTACAAAACACACAAGTATTAGTGTTTCCTAATAATACAATTATAGCATGGGATGTAAACTTTCATCATAAACACAAAGATATAATAATAACCACTTTTATTATTGCCTCTTTGGCATATCACCAACAGTCTCCCACTTGCACTAGAGTCAATAATCTAGATTACATGGTAATATACCGAACACCCATGGCGTTCTGGTGTTGGTCATGCTTTGCTCTAGGGAGAGGTTTAGTCAACGGATCTGCTATATTCAGATCAGTATGTACTTTGCAAATCTTTATGTCACCATCTTGGACATACTCGCGAATAGCATGGAACCGTAGCTTGATGTGCTTCAGCTTGCTATGTGACCTTGGCTCCTATGCATTAGCTATGGCACCTGTGTTGTCACAGTAGATGGCCATCGGGTCCAACGCACTGGGAACCACGCCAAGTTCAGTAATGAACTCCTTCATCCATATGGCTTCTTGAGCAGCCTCCGAAGCAGCTATGTATTCCGATTCAGTTGAAGATTTCGCCACAACGCTCTGCTTGGCACTCCTCTAGCTCACTGCAGCACCATTCAAAATAAATCATTATCCAGGTGTGACTTGAGTCATCTGGATCGGTGTTCCAACTAGCATCGGTGTAACCATTTACAACAAGCTGTTCATCACCTCCATAAGAAAGAACCATATCCTTAGTCCTATTCGGTACTTTAGGATATTCTTGACGGTATCCAGTGTTCCATTCCAGGATCACTTTGATATCTGCTAGTCAAACTAATAGCATGTGCTATATCCGGTCTTGTACACAGCATGGCATACATGATAGAACCTATGGCCGAGGCATAGGGAATTTTATTCATCTTTTTTCTATCTTCTGCCGTAGCCGAACTTTGAGTTTTACTCAAGGTCTTACCTGACAACATGGGCACGGACCCTTTCTTTCTCTCTTCCATTCTAAACTTCTTTAGAAATTTGTCTAAGTATGTACTTTGTGAAAGCGCTATTAGGTGTCTTGATCTATCTCTATAAATCTTGATGCCTAGAATATATGCCGCTTCGCCAAGATCCTTCATCGAAAAACTATTATTCAAATAGGTTTTGACGCTATTAAGAAGTTCTATATCATTCCCAATCAACAATATGTCATCTACATATAGTATTAGGAATGCTCTGAGCTCCACTCACTTTCTTGTAAATACAAGCTTCTCCATAAGTTTGTATAAATCCAAAGTTTTGATTACTTTATCAAAACATTGATTCCAACTCGGGATGCTTGCTTGATCCATAAATGGGCTGAAGTTTGCATACCTTATCAGCATCACTAGGATCGACAAAACCCTTGGGTTGTACCATATACAACTCTTCCTCAATGTCACCATTAAGGAACGCCGTTTTGACATCCATCTGCCAAATTTCATAATCGAAATATGCAGCGATTGCTAACATAATCCTCACAGACTTTAGCTTCGCTATTGGTGAGAAAGTCTCATCATAGTCAACTCCTTGAATTTGTCGGAACCCTTTCGCGACAAGTCGAGCTTTATAAACGGTAACATTACCATCAACATCTGTTTTTCTTTTGAAAATCCATTTGTTCTCGACAGCCTTACGGCCATCCGGTAAGTCCACCAAAGTCCATACTTGGTTTTCGTACATGGATCCCATTTCGGATTTCATGGCTTCTAGCCATTTGTCGGAATCTGGGCTCACCATAGCTTCTTCATACGCCGCAGGGTCATCCGTGTTGTCCACTAACATGACGTTCAAGGCAGAGTCATACCACTCAGGAGTGGTACGAACCCTCGTTGACCTGCGGGGTTTAGTAGTAACTTTGTTCGAAGTTTCATGATCATCATCATTAGCTTCCTCTCCAGTTGGTGCAGGCAGCACAGAAACATCTTCCGGTGCTGCGCTACTCTCAACTCCGAAAGAAGGTTCTGTAAGAGACATCATAGACCAAACCATATCTAAGAGAGTTCGATTACGACGTTCGGACACACCATTACGCTGTGGTGTTCCCGGCGGTGTCAACTGTGAAAGTATTCCACATTTCTTTAAATGCATGCCAAACTCATAACTCAGATATTCACCTCAGCGTCGTAACGCGAAACTTAATCTTCTTGTTACGATGATTTTCCACTTCACTTTGAAATTCCTTAAACTTCTCGAAAGTTTCGGATTTATGTTTCATAAAGTAGACATACCCATATCTACTCAAGTCATCCGTGAAAGTGAGAACATAATGATATCCACCACGTGATGCTACACTCATTAGACCGCACACATCGGTATGTATTATTTCCAATAAGTCTATAGCTCGCTCCATTATACCAGAGAATGGAGTCTTAGTCATTTTTCCCATTAGACATGCTTCGCATCTTTCAAGTGATTCAAAATCAAGTGATTCAAGAAGTCCATCAGAATGGAGTTTCTTCATACGCTTCACTCCAATGTGACCAAGGCAGCGATTGCCACATGTATGTAGAATTATCATTCAATTTTATTCGTTTAGCATCTATGTTGTGAACATGTGTATCACTACTATCGAGATTCAATAAGAATAAACCATTCATCTCAGGTGCATAACCATAAAAGATATTACTCATATAAATCGAACAACCTTTATTCTCAGACTTAAAAGAGTAACCGTCTCGCAATAAACAAGATCCAGATATAATGTTCATGCTTAACGCAGGCACCAAATAACAATTATTTAAATTTAAAACTAATCCCGATGGTAGATGTAGAGGGAGCGTGCCAACGGCGATCACATCAACCTTGGAGCCATTTCCAACGCGCATCGTCACCTCGTCTCTCGCTAGTCTTTGTTTATTCCACAACTCCTGTTTCGAGTTACAAATATGAGCAACCGAACCAGTATCAAATACCCAGACACTACTACGATTACTAGTAAGATACACATCTATAACATGTATATCGAATATACCTTTCTTCTTGATGTTGCTGTTCTTCAGATCCGCCAGGTATTTGGGGCAGTTAAGCTTCCAGTGACCAGCACCCTTGCAGTAGAAGCACTCAGTTTCAGGTTTAGGACCAGCCTTGGGCTTCTTAGCAGGTGCGGCAGCTTTCTTGCCGTCCTTCTTGAAGTTGCCCTTGTTCTTAGGCTTTCCCCGTTTCTTGAAATTGGTGGTCTTATTGACCATCAACACTTGGTGCTCCTTCATGATCTCCACTTCAGCAGTTTTCATCATGGACGATAGTTCAGGCAACGTCTTGTTCATGCAGTGCATATTGTAGTTCATCACAAAGTTCTTGTAACTTGGTGGCAGTGATTGGAGGACACGGTGAATCCCCAATTCATTAGGAATCGGTATCCCCAACTCTCGGAGTTTGTTTGCGTGCCCAGACATGGTGAGCACGTGCTCGCTAACGGAGCTACCCTCTTCCATCTTGCAGGTAAAGAACTTCTCGGAAGCTTCATAGCTTTCCATGGCCGCGTGAGTCTCAAAAATGAGTTAGAGATCCTTAATGATCTCAAATGGGTCATGGTGCTCAAAACACTTTTGAAGCTCCGATTCTAAACCGTACAAGATGGCACACTGAACTGTGGAGTAGTGATGTTTCCGAGTGGCATAAACATTCTTTACGTCATCGGTGGCATCTTCTGCAGGTGGGTCACCTAGCGGTGCTTCGAGCACATAGGTCAACTGACCAGCCCTGAGGACGATCTTCAGTCCACGGAACTAGTCCGTGAAATTGCTTCCATTGTTCTTAAGCTTTTCTTTCTCTAGGAACGCATTGAAATTGATGGAAACGTTCGCCATAATCTACAACATATTTGCAAGTAGTTTAGACTAAGTTTATGATAAATAGTGTTCATATTTAATTCTTAAATCAACTAGGTGAACTCCCACTCAAAACAACATCCCTCGAGTTGTTTTAGTGATTACACGAACCAAATCCACTACACCAAGTCCGATCATCACGTGAGATGATGTAGCTTCATCGGCGAACAATCTTCATGTTCATCATATCAATCATATGACTCATGCTCTACCTTTTGGTATTCCGTGTTCCGAGACCATGTCTGTACATGCTAGGCTCGTCAAGATTAACCTTAGTTTCCGCATGTGCAAGTCTGGCTTGCACCCGTTGTATCACACCCGATCATCACGAGATGCTTCGAAACGACAAGTTTTAGCAATGGTGCCAACTAAGGACGAACACTTTATTACTTGATATTTAGTGAGAGGGATCATCTTATAATGCTACCGTCGCGATCTAAGCAATACAAGATGCATAAAGGATTAACATCACAGCCAATTCATAATTAGTGTGATATGATATGGCCCTTTCTTCTTATGCCTTCGATCTCCATCTCCAAAGCACGGAAATGATCTCCATCATCACCACCATAGCGTCAAGGTCCGTGGCACCGCTTCATGGTTGTTCATCTTCACTAGCAACTATTACAACTACTTGGAACAAAGCTATTACAAGATGAATAGACACGCAGGTCTTAACAGAATTAAAGACAACCATTAGGCTCCTGCCGGTTGCCATATTACAACAAGGATCATTGCATACATCAAATAAAATCACAATCACATGTAGGCCATATCACATCACAAAACCCCTGCAAAAACAAGTTAGACTCCTCTAATTTTCTTTGCAAGTTTTACGTGGCTTGGGGCTTTCGACTAAGAACGGATCTTACCTACGAAACTAAACCACAACGTTGATACAAGTGCTATCAAGTGCAAAGTGTAGATTTGATCTATACTATGATGGGAGAGACAGACACCCGCAAAGCCACTTGTGCAAAACGAGTTGCACGTCAAGCGTGGAGCAAGTCTCATGTACGATGACATGTAATGTTAGCCTGAGCTGCTTCATCCCACCATACCGCAAGATGCAAAGTACACACATAGCAGAAGACGGCACGAGCACCAACACCCACAACCTCATTGTGTTCTACTCGTGCAACAGATCTACGCATAGACAAGGCTCTGATACCACTGATGGGTTCGTAGCATGGAAAACAAAAATTTTCTACCGTAAGAACGAACAAAAACCAGATCTAATCTAGACAAAAGCCAAGATCTAATCTATTAGACATGAGCAACGAGATAGATCGGTACTAACCCTCGTAGAACCGAAAGCGTTACGAGATTAGATCTCCTGGATGATGTAGTCGATCACTTGCCGATCTCAAGATCGTGTGGACGATCCTTCCGGCGCTGCATTCCGGCAACGCTTCCGCAGACGGTCCTGCGTCTTGGTCGGCAGACCTTCCTCTCCTGTTCCAATGACGGCCGGAGGTAGTAGATCTTCTCCACGGAATCCCAGCACGACGGCGTGGTGGTGGTGGTGGAGATGAGAATTCTGAGGGCTTCGCCTATGCTGCGTAAGAAAGGTGGAGGAGAGGCGGCTGAGATTGGTTGTTATGAGAGAGGTGCAGAGGCGCCTCCCTTCTATTTAAAGGAGGAGGCACGCTGGGAGGGAGTCCTAGTAGGACTCCTTCCTCCTTGGGTCACGGGTTGGGGAGAGTCCTCCTCCCCCATGAATCCGTGTATTGCCCCACTTGGACTCCCTTGATCCCTTTCTTGGTTTTCAAGTGAACTCCAAAAAATCCTCTAGAACCTTCCAGAACATTCCGAAACCTTCTAGAATCTCCATACAAACACTCCGGAACATTTCCCAACTTAGAAAATGATCCCCAATATATGAATCTTATTCTCCGGACCATTCCGGATCTCCTCGTGATGTCCCGGATCCATTACGAGACTCCAAACAACATTCGGTCTCCAACGCAAATTCCATATCTACTTAAAACAACTTCGAACCTTAAGTGTGTCACCCTACGGTTCGTGAATATGCAGACATGATGAAGACACCTCTCCAATCAATAACCATTAGCGGGATCTGGAGATCCATAACGGCTCCCACATACTCAACGATGACTTCGTGATCGATTGAACCATTTTACATACGAAACCAATTCCCCTTGTCACGCGATATTCTACTTATCCGAGGTTTGATCGTCAGTATCTTCATACCTAGTTCTTCCTTGTTACTGATAAGAACTCTTTACTCGTTCCATGTTATGTCATCCCTTGTGACCCAGTCACATACTTGCAAGCTATCTAGATGACATTCCACCGAGAGGGCCCAGAGTATATCTATCCGTCATATGGATGGACAAATCCCAATCTTGGTCTATGCGCTTCAACACATACTTTCAGAATACCCAATGACATCTTTATAACCGCCTAGTTATGAAGCGGCGTTTGATGTCATCAAAGTACCCATCCGGTGATGGTGATTAACATAACCTCATGGTCGAAGGATTAGGTTACTATGTATTTCAAAGCTTACAATCTGAACTTAATGACTTGATCTTATGCTACGCTTACTATGGGTGTGTGTCCATCACATCATTCTCCTAATGATATAACCTTGTTATTAATCACATCCAATGTCCATGATCAGGAAACCATGATCATCAATCAATCAACAAGCTAGTTCAACAAGAGGCTTACTAGGGACTCTTTTATGTTTACAAAACACACAAGTATTAGTGTTTCCTAATAATACAATTATAGCATGGGATGTAAACTTTCATCATGAACACAAAGATATAATAATAACCACTTTTATTATTGCCTCTTGGGCATATATCCAACACTCTTCGACTCTCCTTCTGGATTTGTGAGTCTTCCGAGAAAATAACAACTTTGGCTTTTGTCCGGTCCAATTCCGAGAATATTCATTTTCTGAGTTTCGAACCAAAACAGCGTAAAAACAGCAACCGACCTTTGTGGCATCTTGTTAATAGGTTAGTCCAAGAAATCATATGAAAAGTACTCCAAAGTTGGAACAAAACATAAGAAAGTAGATAAAACCAAGCATGGAACATCAAAAATTATAGATACATTTGCAATGTATCAAGATCCCCAAGCTTAACTCCTGCTCGTCCTCGAGTAGGTAAGTGATAAAAAGAAAGAATAATTTTTTAGGTGACATGCACCATCATAAACTTGATCAAAGTATTTGCAAGCATCGAAAGCTGGGATCAAAGTACTCTAAACATGAGCATGAAAGATGAAGTTCTAACAATAAGACATAGTAACTATGCATGCAACATGAAAAGGCACAAACAAAAGATTCATGAATAACAATGCTTTGCAAGACGTTTGTTTGTTTCACATAAAGAAAACATAGCATATTGGCATTAAGCTTGTCCCTCATAGAGTAGCAAATAAAAATGCATAGGACACCTTCAAAGTTCATAAGAGTGACTAGATACAAATAGTTTAAAACAAGCAATATCAAGGTATGCATCAATCAACAAGTCTTGGGACAATGCACATAGAACTAAGAATAGCCACTATGCTCTCAAAGTAGGTGCATAAAGATAGAAGGTGGAGACTCAATATATATAAGTGGAAGAAAGGCCTTCATAGAAGGAAGTAGGGATTCAAGTCTCATAAAGAGCTTCCAAAAATTATGGTACTTAATAGCTTTCAGCTCTCATTGCCCCTATCATAAGCATCTTGAAGTGATTAAGGTTAAAGTGAAGAAACTATGGTGTACGTGCTTGACGAAGTATAAGTTAGAGATCTCATGTCCCTTGAATACGAGGGCCGCTCCTCATGCTACTCAAGTTTAGTCACCGGTAAGTTCTTGTCATTGTAAGTACATGTGTATCATAGAGAACCGCCAACGGGGTACCCCTTGCCCGATGATACGGAAGGATCCCCATATCAAAGGCAAGCAAACAACGAGCATCTCAACAATCTTCTTATTTACCATGGGAATATGGTGCTTTTTTCTCTCTTTCCTCTTTTCATAATCTTTTTTTTTCTTTTTCTCAATATAGGACTCTTTTTTTATAAGAAAAATGCTTCATAGACAACTTATTATGGTTACGCTGTAGGTTTCCACCATGTCAGCATGGATTAGACCAGCGGCCCAGGCGTTTCTCTAACACATATACATAACTCCATGGACTTACAAGCTCCCCTTTCATTTCACACCGACGACATTCATAGACAAAAGAGCATGATATCAACTAGGTACAAAGTACCAGTGCAATGTTGAAAGCGTTCCCCATGACAGCATGGTTCTGCTAATTCACAACAAATAAGTGCAAGCATATACAACATACACGACACAATGGTTCAAGTTTATTAAGGGCAAGAAAAGTAAAGTGTGCCATCAAGTTCGTGAGAGCTTTAATCACTAGTTTTCTCATAACAAGTTTAATTCGGAAGGTAAACAAAAGCATGAATATACTTGGAATAGCATATGCTAGTAGGTAGGTATGGTGGACTCTTTGGAATAACTTGGTTTAGGGAGTTGGATGCATGAGTGGACCTCATACTTGGTTGCGGAGGCTAGCAAAAGACTAGGAGCGACAAACTAAGAGAGCAATAATGGCCATAATCATGTAGAGCGACAAAACATCATTGATCAAAGCATAAAGTGATACTACAAGTTGAAAACTAAAGGATCATCAAGGCTATGGTGACTTTGGATAGTCATAACATGGTGTGAGCATGCGCCAAGTCAACCCAAATAAAGCATCAAAGGAGAATACCACTATACTATGCTTTAATATGCTAAAACAACGCATGATTCATCCAAGGCACATTAAGCAATCTCAATTGTTTTATAACAAGTCATGCTACAACAAAGAATACTAAGCATAAAGCCAAAGCAATATCAAGCATGGCATGACAAAGCATAGGCCACAGTCAAAAACAAGCTCTCTTTACCACTTAAGCATGAGCTTTCCTACTCTTTTTCAATCCAAACCAAACTATTTGAAAACCAATGTATGAAAGAGGGGGTCCAACCAATTTATTCAGCAAACTAAAAACCAAAACGAAAATGAAAAAGAAGACGTCCAAGAACAACACAACTGTGCATGAAAGAACAAAAATAAAGCATTTGGAAGAAACCTGGTATTTTTATTGATGAAGAAGGGGATGCCTTGGGCATACCCAAGCTTTGACACTTGTACTTCTTGGATATTTCTTGGGGTGACATGCGTGGCATCCCCAAGCTTGAGCTTTAGTCGGTGAAGAGATAGTGAAATTGGGTGTGTTAGGGACACACCTGACAAGTGTATTGGGTGTGTTGGGGACACAAGAGACTTCTTGTATCTTGATTGCAAGATTGCTTGAGAGGGAATACCTTTGACCACTTCCTCTGTGAGTTCAATAAACCTTGGGTAATCCACTTAAGGGGAAACTTGCTGCTGTTCTACAAACCTCTGCACTTGGAGGCCCAAAACCTGTCTACAAAAATAGAAGTGCGTAGACATCAATCACCTAAAAAAGATGCTTATGATAGGGGCAATGAGAGATGAAAGCTAGTAAGTACCATAATTTTTGGAAGCTCTTTATGAAACTTGAAATCCCTGCTTCCCTTTTATGAAGGGCCTTTCTTTTTACTTTTTATGTTGTCTCCATCTTCTATCTTTATGCACCAATTGAAAGAGCATAGTGATCATTCTTAGTTTAATGTGCATTTTCCCAAAACTTGTTGATTGATTCATAACTGTGATATTGCTTGTTCTTAAATTATTTGTATCTAGTCACCCTTATGAACTTTGAAGGTGTCCTATGCATTTATGTTTGCTATACCATGAGGGACAAGTTCAATACCATTCTTATTATGTTTTCTTTATGTGAAACAAACAAATGTCTTTTAATGCATTGTTATTCATGAATCTTTTTTTCTTTATGTTTGCTATACCATGAAGGACAAGTTCAATACCTTTTTCATGTTACAACATAGTTGCTATGTCTTATCGTTAGAACTCTATCTTTCATGTTCATGTTAAAGTACTTTTATCCCAGCTATCAATGTTTTACAAATACATTGATCAAGATTATGATGGTGCATGTCACCTCAAAAATTATTCTTTTTATCACGTACCTACTCCAGGACGAGCAGGAGTTAAGCTTGGGGATGCTTGATACGTCGTAAATGTATCTATAATTTTTGATGCTCCATGCTTGTTTTGTATCAACTATCTTATGTTTTGTCTACACTTTGAGGCATTTTTATACATTTTCTAGAACTAACCTATTGACAAGATGTCGTAGTGCCAGTTGCCTGTTTTCTGCTGTTTTTGGTTTCAGAAAAGCTAGTAAAGACATATTCTCGGAATTGGATGAAACAAAGCCTGAAGTTCCTATTTTTTCCGACACGAGACGGAGTACAAAGCAGAGACGGAGGAGGGCCAGGGGCTGGCCACACCATAGGGTGGCACGGGTCCCCTGGCTGCGCTACCAGGTGGTGTGGGCCCCTGGTCCACCCTCTGACATTGCCCTTTCGCCTAAAAAAGCCTCCCGGGACAAAAACCCTAAGAACAAGATCAGAGTTCCATGAAAAGTTCCGCAGCGCCACCGCCACCGAAGAGGAGATACGGGGGACAGAAATCTCTGTCCCGACACCCTGTCGGGACGGGGAAGTGCCCCCGGAGCCATCTCCATCGACTCCACCGCCATCTCCATTGTCGTTGCTGACTCCCATGATGAGGAGGGAGTAGTTCTCTCTCGAGGCTAAGGGCTCTACCAGTAGCTATTTGTTCATCTCTCTCTCTCTCTATGCGTGATCTTATGATATCATGAGCTTTGTAATCTATAGATCTATTCTGCTACTCAAGTGCTTTAATTAATCACTGCTTATCCCCACGCGTGTGAAAGTTGACAGTGTGCACACTGTGTGGCACTTTGGCTAAGGTTACATAAATACTTATCATGAGTATAATTTGAGTTGGATGTCTCTATGAGATTGTGGTGTTTGTTGGAACCATCTAGTGCTCAAGGTGACAGTGAGGGGTTATCTAGATGGGGAATGCGAACTTTAAGGTGTGTTGTTATAGCCCTACATTGTCCAATCGGAGAGTAGTTCAGGGTAGCATAATGAAGAGAAGATATTTATATGAGAGTGTCCACTAGTGAAAGTATGATCCCTAGGCCTTGTTTCTAAGCATTGAAACACCATTTACAATCAGTCCTATTACATGTTTGCTTGCTGCCACTCTTATTTCAGATTGCAATTACCACTTATAATCATCCATATTACTTGTATTTCACTATCTCTTCGCCGAACTAGTGCACCTATACACCTGACAAGTGTGTTGGGTGTGTTGGGGACACAAGAGACTTCTTGTATCTTGATTGCAGGGTTGCTTGAGAGGGATACCTTTGACCACTTCCTCCCTGAGTTCGATAAACCTTGGGTGATCCACTTAAGGGAAACTTGCTGCTATTCTACAGACCTCTGCACTTGGAGGCCCAACACTGTATACAAGAATAGAAGCGTGCGTGGACATCAAGCACCTCCACCCAGCCCCCATGAGAGCTCCTATGCCTAAAATATGCCGTTTTTGGTAACGGATCTGTGAAAAACGACCAGGCTGCACCCCAAAGTCTCGTTTTCGTCCGAGTTTTGGGCTAAACTACGTCGGCAACCCTAGGCTAACCTCGGCGCACCGAGGAGGGGGGGAGATGGGGGCTAACCTCGGCGCACCGAGGAGTTCGATAAATCTTTTTCCCACTTTTAGCCTATCTCTCCTCCTTTTCTCCCTTCCTCTCCTCTTTTCCCCATCCATCAGCCATCTCTCCTCCAATTCTCCTCTACCAACCACTTGGGGTGCACACGGCTGGAATTTTTTGGCCCCAGGCCAAATGTCCGTCCAATCCGGCGAAATGTTTCGTCGGGTTTTAGCCTCGGGGCCTCCAACGAGTGGGGATGCTCTACCCAGCCTCCGACGAAAAATGCCCTAGTCACACCCCCAAAGTCTCGTTTTTATCCAGATTTTGGCCTATAATACGCCGGCAACCCCAGAGCCACCTCGGTGCACCGGGGGCAGCTGGAGGCTCCAGATTTTCCTTTTGTGTCCACTTTTGGCCAACTTTTATCTCTTATCTCTCCTCCTTTTCTTCCCCCACTGGCCCACTCTTCTCCTTTTCTTCCTCTCTCTCCTCTTTTTCTCCCCCATCCACCCATCTCTCCTCCAATTCTTCTCCACCAACCACGTGGGTGCACATGGCTGGAAAGGTTTTGGCCCACTCGCGTTCCCAGGACACCGAATTGGTCCGGATTTGGCCCAACTTTCATCCGGCGTTCCCAGGCCGACCTGGGGCGCTGGAAACCGCCTAGGAATGCTGGAAGCAGCAAAAATATGGGTGGGCCAACCCTGTCGGCGACTCGAGGCCGAGTTCCCACCTTTCTTCTCCCTTGTCCCTCCTTTCTTCTCCATACCTCGCCACATATCCTACCAGTTCCCGAGCTCCCGCCCACCATGCCGCCCAAGGGTTTCGTGAAACCCCGATCAACCATCGGTGTGCCAAAGGAGAAGAAGCTAAGGAAGCCGAGGAAGCCGGCGCCGAGGCCAGACGGCTACACAGACGCCGAGTAGGTGAAGGAGTGTCGGCGAAAGAAGTTCAAAACAGAGAGCCGGAAGGATCGGACGGCGAGGGCGAAGACGAGGGAAGCATGGGAGGCATCAGAGCACACCTCGCGCATGGTGTTGACACCGATGTACCGCCCAAGCCGATGCCCGCCTCGCAGTACGCCGCTCACTGGGGGAGCCAGCCGAGCGTTGGGTCTCCGGCCGGGTTCTCTCGGATCTCGCTCGCCATGTTCTAGGAGAGCTAGGCGAACCCGCGGTAGAGGTTCTCATCCTCCCCTGAGTTTGACGGCAGGTTCAACCTGAATGTACTCTTCCCCTGCCCCGCACCTCATCCTCCGACCTTCAACATCGACATCAACGTCCCCTATGCCAGCTCTCCAGTGTACAGCTCATCGTCGGCCATGCGCTGATGTCTGCTTCCGTTTGCCGGCGGTAGCTCCTCGGCCAACAACTTCGGCGAAGAGGATGCCCGCGACGTGTTCGGCGAAACGGACGGCGAGGTCTTCATGTCGGACATGATCGCCTCCGATTCCACAGCGACCGGCTTCTTCAGCGCAAAGTAGTCACGGACCGCCGCTGAACATGGCCTCGAGTCTTAGGACTTCGGCGAAGAGGACGGCGCAGACCGGACGCAGACCGATGACGACATCGACCAGACACAGACCGAAGAGGTCGCCTTGGCTGGCAAGGGCAAGAAGAAGGCGAAGACGGCTGAGCCCCACGTCAAGTGGACGACACTCGATGACCTTTGCCTCGCCGAGGCATGGATGTCGGTGAGCATGGAACCCATCATAGGTGCAAACTAAAACTCAGATAATTACTGGAAGCATGTGAAGTTGGCGTTCGATGAGCGCAGTCTCATGGACCCGAAGTTCAACAAGATCCACATGGAGCGCGGCGAGAAGGCCATGACCAATCACTGGGGACTGGTGCAGCAGGCTTGCAGCAAGTGGCACGAGATTATGGAAGAGATCGGGTGCACACCAATCAGCGGCGAAAGCATGGATAACAAGGTAGGTCACCAACTTCAAGCTTAAATCTATGCTTACATGATGCCTGTCCTGACACATTTCGCGTTCTCCATGCAGATCCTCCGTGCACTCGGCATGTACAGGGACGACACCGGCACGGAGTTCAAGTCCACCACGTTTTTGACAAGAATCAGAGCCGGCCGAAATGGACGGACACTCGCGTGAGCCTGGCCAAGAACAAGGACGGTGTGTACAACCCGGAGCTGCCAGCGAAGGGAGGCCGGAAATCGGCCAGAAGAAGGCGAAGATGCTGAAAGCTACAGGACCTCCCGCCGAATGCCTCCACGCATCGATCGAGAAGTGCATCGCCTACTCTAAGGCCCATGCCGTGAGGGAGGAGAAGGTCGAGGAGAGGTGGACGCAGCTGCTGCAGAACCAAGACAGGAAGCTCGCCCTCCTCAAGGCGAACTTCGCTGCAAAGAAGAGGAACACAGACCTCCAATTCCTCTTGGGCGGCAAAGACACCGCGGCGATGAGCCCCCAGGTCAAGGCCTGGTACATAGAGCGCCGCACCGCCATTCTCGACGAGGACGTCCCTGCCAGCACGCCGAGACCTATGCCTACTATTTCGGCCACCACTCCTTCGCCGAGCTCTGCCTCCACCTCCTCCAACCCGTCGGCTGCCCCTATACTGATCGAGGAGCCCATCCCCGTCGCACCTGACACGCCGGATGAGGCCATCCCCATCAACGTCTGATCGCCGATCTTCATTCTGTTTTATAATAATTTTTTCGCCGGAACCTTTTGGGTGTACTTCTGTCGAACTCCTTTGGACGAGATTTCACTGGTGGGAATAAAAAATATTCAAATATGTCGCCGATTTTGCATCGTCTGGAAACGCCGCTTAGAAACGCGAGTGAGAAAACGGCTATTTCTAGACTAAATATTACGTCCGTCTAACGTTAAATAGCGCCGGATTTCGGTGGAGGTGCTCTAATAAAGAGCCCATGTCTACCATTAAAGTTGGCTATAAAAGACGATTTAATGCAAATGACTTTCGGTACCATCCGGTTCCGTCACACGACTGCCTGCCGCACTGCATGGACTCACGTGGTGTGCGTCAGTGTGTGAACACACTCAGCCGAAGTCGCCCGCGCGTCGACATCCGGCGTGCGTGGGTGGGCCAGACCGCGCAGCACAGCTCGCTCGCGTGCCGACTTGTGATCGTAATACGTACTCCTACGGCGTACGCGTCGTGGGCGGCGGGCCACGCACCTACAGTGGTTTTGGATCCAGCGCCGGATTTCTTTGATAGAAAGCGCGTAGTATCATCGCCGATTGGATCGCGACTCAGGATCCCCGCTTCCATAGCGCGCCGCGTGTCGTGGAGAGGAAACGTGCGTTGACCCACCTTATCTCCTCCAATCGAAGCCCGCATGTCTAACCGATGACCGGCAAATGGAGTAAAATAGGTACTCCCTTCAATCCAAATTAATTGACTCGGATTTATCCAGTCTTAGATATATCTAGACATGTTTTAGTATTAGATACCTTCGAATTTAGCCAAATTCAAGTCAATTAATTTAGATCGAAGGAAGTAAAATACATAATGGGTCTATGAATTTGTCGTCGAGGTTCATTTTCGTCACGGTACTTTGGAAATACTAATAATACTCCTCCATCTAGAAATAACTGACTTAGATCTGCTTAGATTCGAATGTATCTATACACTAAAATACGTCTAGATACATTTGAATCTAGACAAAACCAAGTCAGTTATTTCTAGACGGAAGGAAGTACTATGCATCATGGTTCATCCACAGTCACTGGCTACCTGTATAGAGTTGTACTATTTGATAATGTGGACACTGTGTTGACTACTCTCATCGATGCATTGCTTGGCAAAAAAGAAGAAGTATTATATAGTAGTATCGTGTAGAGTACTGCTATACGTACGACAAAATTCGTACGAATTTTGTACGATGCACAGATCGGGTCACACATATGCCTAGCAGAAGCAAAACAGTCCACTGGATGCACGTCGGACAGACATCGGACACGTTTGAATCGTACGCAAAGAGGTTTCGTATCGTGTACTATCATATAGAGCAGTCTAAACTACTACTAAACGCCCCCTTTGCCCCTAACTAGAGCAGCTACATGCATTAATACCCAGCCAAAAGTCAGGCGAGGAGGGACATCCGAGGAGGCAGTTGCCAATGCATGCACCGCGTATTAAAGGATGGAAACCGGCAGCGTTACATGCCTATCAATGTGCGGGGGTTATTTCAGTCCAGAAATTTTCCACTAGAGAGCTGCATGTAGTGCATTGGTATGCGGGTCAAAAATTATGCGCATCTTAAAATGGGAGGGAGGGAATTGTTCGAGTATATATTTGTGTATGTAGTTTCCCATATGTTAGGGGGCTTCCTGTATATTTGCACATGTACATGTACTATATATTCTGGCCTTTGGCCCTCTGGTAATACAAGATATCTATTACCCTAACATGGTATCAGAGCCGTAAGGCTTTTTTTTCCTGTCGCCGCCGCCGCCGACCTCATCGCCGCCGCCGACCGCCGCCACCTCCACCTCGCCGTCGGCCGCCGCCCCGTCGCCGCCTCCTCCCGCCGCGGCCGCCTCCTCCTCCTGCCGTCGGCCACCGCCCCGTGGCCGCCTCCTCCCGTCGCTGGCCACCTCCTCCTCCCGTCGCTGGTCGCCGCCTCCTCCCGTCGCTGGCCGCCGCCTCCTCCCGCCACCGGCCACCGCCTCCTCTCCCTCGCCGCCAGATCCGTTCGATCTAGGTCGGGTTAAAAAATGTCTTCCTCATCGGGTTATGTTGCGATTCCTCGCTGCCCGGTGATTTTTGATTGCGCGAATTATCTTGATTTCGCTGCCTTCATGCGCGTTCATATGCGCGGTCTTCGCCTTTGGGGCGTGCTTTCCGGTGAGGTCTCCTGTCCACCGCGCCCCGTTGTGCCTCCTGTGCCTCTTGCACCGATGCCTGTTGTCCTTGCCCCCGATGCTACTCAGGCAGTCAAGGATGCAGCCCAGATTGCTGATGATTCTGCTCGGGCTGATTATGAGCGCCGTGTCCAGGCGCATTCTACTGCTACTACGACCTATCGGCTGGATCTGGCCGAATACACTCAGTGGATTGATGAGGATGCTCGTGCTGCTGCTGTTCTCACTTCCAAAGGTTACGCCTCAAGATGTCGCTGAGTTCATGGGCCTTCCCACCGCGTTGCTCGATGGGCTTTTTCTTCGTCGGCCTTATCAACCATCCGGAGATGCTCTTTATCCGTCTGTGGTCCGTCAGAGCATGAGCTTGCAGGGTGATTCTACTATTGATGATTTCTATACTCGTAGTGCTGCTATTTGGCGTTAGCTTGACTCTTCAGCAAAGGTGTGTAACACCTGTCCCTCGCTCGACATTGTCGCGTGGATCCGGAGTTTCAGCGCGTCTTTGAGTTCTTGTCACGGCTCGCAAGGAGTTTGAGCCACGCCTGCCAGCCGCTTGCTTGCCCGTGGTCGTGTTCCGCTTCTCCCGAGGCTGAGCTTCAGGCCGAGGAGACTTCGTCTTCGTGGTGCTGGTCTTCTTGAGGTTCCTCTCGTTTCTTGCTGCCGTGGTCCCCGTGTCGCCGGCTTCGTCGCGGTCTCTCGCGCCGTTACTCTGCTCCACCGCCCAGGTCGAGTCACTCTCGGTAGCCTCGTGGTTCTCGTCCTCCTGTGCCCACCGTGGCAAGCCCGCCACGATATTTCTAGTTGCCGACGAGGGATCCACGCTTACGCCGCCAGATCTTGCTGCCGCCACCGGGTTCTTCAGGATCTTCTGCTGTTGCCTCTGGACCTCCTACTGGTGCTTCTGGACCTCCTACTGGTGCTTCTGGACCTCATGCTGGTGCTCTGTCTGATCAGGATATTATTCGTGGTCTTCGTAGTCTGCTCGCTACTATAGGCTCCTCCTTGTCGGGTACTGCTGGTTCTGTGCCTAGTTCTTCTGGCACCGCGCGACCATCATCTTCTACACGATCAGTACGCCATCCCGTGGTATCTGGATTCTGGAGCTTCTTTTCATATGACTTCTGCGTCTTCTATTCTTTCTGCTCTTCGCTCCCTTATTTCTCCTGTCCGTGTTATTACGGCTGATGGTACCTTTCTTCCTGTTTCCAGTCGAGGCACCCTCTCTACTTCCTCCTTCTCTTTCGATGTTTCTCATGTTCCCAGCCTTAAGATGAACCTTTTCTCGCTAGTCGACTTACTAATTCTGGTTGTCGTGTCATTCTTGATGCTGATTCTTGTGCTGTTCAGACCGTCATACACGTGCTCGTTGGAGCTGGCCTTCGCATCATTGAGTCTCCGGCTCGGAGTTAGACTGGCTTCGTTCCTTCCGACACTTCTTCGCCACTTCTCCTGCGGTTGTCGCTTCACATCCTCGCTTCGTTTCAGCAGTGGCATCATCGGCTGGGTCATCTTTGTGGCTCCCGTTTATCATCCTTAGTTCGTCGTGATCTTCTGGGGTGTGTCTCAGGAGATGTGTCGTCGTTACATTCGTGTCAAGGTTGTAGGTTGGGTAAACAGATTCAGCTTCCCTATCCTACTAGTGTGTCTGTATCTCAGCGACCTTTTGATTTAGTCCATTCAGATGTGTGGGGTCCTGCTCCCTTTGCTTCGAAAGGGGGCCACCGATACTATATTTTGTTTATTGATGACTTTTCACGGTACACCTGGTTATTTTTTATGCGCTCTCGCAGCGAGGTGCTTGCTATTTATCAGTGTTTTGCAGCCATGGTTCGTACTCAGTATTCCACGCCTATTCGTGTGTTTCGTGCTGATTCTGCAGGAGAGTATATCTCCCAGCACCTGCGTGGCATCCTTGCTGAGCAGGGCACACTTGCTCTCGATTCTCGTGTCCCAAATACCATGCTCAAAATGGTGTCGCGAGCGTAAGCATCATCATATTCTTGAGACTACCCGCTATGATGATTGCTTCCTCTCTTCCGCCAAGATTTACGGCTGAGGCTGTCGCTACGTCGACTTACCTCATTAATATCCAGCCTTTAGCTGCTCTTCAGGGTGGCATTCCTCTCGAGCGTCTCTCTGGCTCCTGTCCATACTACTCGACTCTTCGTTTATTTGGCTGCGTTTGCTATGTCCTTCTCCCTCCTCGTGAACGCACCAAATTAACCGCTCAGTCTGTTGAGTGTGTTTTTCTAGGCTACAGTGATGAGCATAAGGGCTATCGCTGTTGGGACCCCGTTGGTCGCCGTATGCGCATCTCTCGTGATGTCACGTTCGATGAGACGCGTCCTTTCTATCCTCGCCCCACCTCTAGTACTTATCCAACGGATGATCTCTCTTTTCTTCTTTTTCCTGATACACCTTCTGCTGTCCCTTCTCTTCCACCTCCTCCACCTCCTTCTGTTGAGCCTCCTTCTTCTTCGGTGACCTCCTCTCCTCCTTCTAGTTCCCCTAGTTCTCCTCAGTCTCCGGCCTCAGATCCTTCCTCCGTGACTCCTTCTTCCTCCTCTTCTGATGAGTCATCTTCCGCGGATGAGCTTTCTTCCTCACGGCATGTTCGTCAGCGTCGTGCTCCAGACCGTTACTCCCCTAGTCAGTATGGTCTCTCTGTAGTCTCCGAGCCGACTTCTTCTCGGGATGTCGCGTGTCATCCTGAATGGCAGCTTGCCATGGCTGAGGAGATCGCTGCGCTTGAGCGCACTGGCACCTGGGATCTTGTCTCTCCTCCTTCCGGTGTTCGTCCTATCACGTGTAAGTGGGTCTATAAAATTAAGACCCGCTCTGATGGATCTCTTGAGCGCTATAAAGCGCGTCTTGTGGCTCGTGGTTTTCAGCAGGAACATGGTCGTGACTATGATGAGACCTTTGCTCCTGTGGCCCATATGACCACCGTATGCATTTTCTTGTTGTTGCTTCTGTCCGACGCTGGTCTGTGTCCCAGCTTGATGTTCAGAATGCTTTTCTTAATGGCAAGTTGAGTGAGGAGGTTTACATGCAACCTCCTCCTGGGTATTCTGTTCCCGATGGGATGGTTTGTCGTCTTCGCCGTTCCCTTTATGGCCTGAAACAGGCCCCTCGTGCCTGGTTCGAGCGCTTTGCCTCTGTGGTGACTGCTGCTGGTTTCTCTCCTAGTTTTCATGATCCAGCGCTTTTTGTTCATAGTTCTTCTCGTGGACGCACTCTTCTCCTTCTCTATGTTGATGATATGATCATTACTGGTGATGATCCTGAGTATATTGCCTTCGTCAAGGCTCGTCTTTGTGATCAATTTCTTATGACTGATCTTGGTCCTCTTCGCTATTTTCTTGGGATTGAGGTTTCATCCACTTCTGATGGGTTTTCTATCTCTCAGGAAAAGTATATTCAGGATCTTCTTGCTCGGGCTGCTCTTGCGGATGAGCGTACCGTTGAGACTCCTATGGAGCTTCATGTTAAGCTTCGTCCTACGGATGGTGATCCTCTTCCCGATCCCACTCGTTATCACCATCTTGTTGGGAGTCTCGTTTATCTTGCTGTCACTCGTCCTGATATCTCTTATCCTGTTCATATTCTGAGCCAGTTTGTCTCAGCTCCTACCACTGTTCACTATGGTCATCTCCTTCATGTCATTCATTATCTTCGTGGCACGATTACTCGTCGCCTTTTCTTCCCTCGTTCTAGCTCTCTCCAGCTCCAGTGCTACTCGGATGCTACGTGGGCGAATGATCCTACGGATCGTCGTTCACTTTCTCGCCATCGTGTGTTTCTTGGTGGTTCGCTTGTTGCTTGGAAAACGAAGAAATAGGTAGCGGTTTCCCGTTCGAGTGTTGAGGCTGAGTTGCGGGCTATGGCTTTGGTGACTGCTGAGGTGACCTGGTTACGGTGGTTGCTTGCAGATTTTGGGGTCTCTGTTACGACGCCCACTCCACTTTTGTCGACAAGACAAAAGTGCTATCAGTATTGCACGTGATCCGGTCAAGCATGAGCTGACCAAGCATATTGGTGTTGATGCTTTTTATACACGTGCTCAGGTGCAGGATCAGGTTGTTGCGCTCCATTATGTGCCTTCAAACTTGTAGTTGGCAGATTTATTTACAAAGTCACAAACTCGCGCTCAGCATGATTTCTTACTCTCCAAAATCAGTGTTGTGGATCCACCATGAGTTTGAGGGGGGGTGTTAGAGTATATTTGTGTATTGTAGTTTCCCCATATGTTAGGGGGCTTCCTGTATATTTGCACCTGTACATGTACTATATATTCTGGCCTTTGGCCCTCTGGTAATACAAGAGATCTATTATCCTAAGAGGAATATCATCTCCACAGTGCATATTATCATGTAGTAGTATCATAGGCTTAGTGTATTTATTGTTTTGTAGAATCTCAATGTAAAATTGTGTACAAGATTTATTTGAGATTAGTTTTTCTCGTTCTACGTGCTATGATACCGTATACCAAAACAACCTTCTTTATCATTAATTAGCATGCCACGTCAGAATTTTGCCAACATGGCATGCATGATACTGATATCCCTATTGGGCTAGTCTAAATAAGCATCAGCCTACTCATTTGTCCACCCCTAATGTCTTAGGGCATCTCCACGGGCCGTCCATTTCAGACACATAATGTGTCTTAATCGGTCCATTTGTGTCGACCCGCGGACACAAAATGAGACTCATTTTTTCTTGTCCGCTTGGGATAGGGAGTGCCCCCATCACCCATTTGCCGGCCCCACCCGCACCATCATCATCATTAGTGACGGTAAGGACGATTAATGTCGTGTCGACCGCCGCCGGCTCGGTTTCCCGCCTGGCAGGGAGAAAACACGTTCTCGTCGAGGTTTTCCCGTCATGCGGTAAAGTCAGGCGTGTGTGGCAATGTTTCGGTTCTCGCCCCACCGTAGGGCTATATAGATACCCGACGCGGCGAGGCGGACGACCAACCCCAAAGATGCCCCGCATAACAAAAATGCCTAGCCACAAGATCACCACCTAGGCAAGGATCTAGCAGCTGGATCGCCGCCGCTACCCCGAGGAGGACGAGGCGGTCCTGTGGCGGCACCGCGGCGTCGTATCTGCGGGCTTGTGACACTTATGCTACTAATGCAGTGGCTTTTTAGCCTCCCATGTCCATGCAATTGGGCTCGTTGTGTTCGTGTCTGTCGCCCCACGGGTGCGAGATGCTGAAGTGACTCCAGAAGGTGGACTATGCGTCTCTCCTACAAACGACACTAAGCTGTGATGGTTCTCTCCTTGGCTTCGTGGATGACGAGGAGTGGGTGGCGGGGGATCCTAGTATTGGTGGTGCTTCAGCGAAGGCGGCTCCCAGATCGCGTTCTGGAGGCTTGGCCTGGTGACAATGGGCGGTCTTAAGTATGGCATTGTGGTGCGAAGGTTCTTATGAGAAAAAATTTAGCGCTCCGGCGCAAGCGGTGGTGATGACTCGCGGTGTCGTAACCCTCTTGGGCGAGTCGTTGTGATTACCTTCCATGTGTCAGGGTTCCAGTGAAAACCCTTGACTATCCCAGACTTGATGATGATGGCTTGCTGCATTGTGATGGCCCAAATTATATCGAGCTCGTTGGGGAACCCCAAGAGGAAGGTATGATGAGCACATTAGCAAGTTTTCCCTCAGTACGAAACCAAGGTTATCAATCCAGTAGGAGCAAGGAAACACCCCAAAGGTGTAGCTAGCTGAACATTGGCAGGGCGCACTACCGGTGCCAGCAGCAACGTGGAGACCGTGCGGCCAGGTGGTGTGGCCGGCCCCCAGCCCTTCTCGGTCTCGTATTCTGGCATCTGATGACTTCCGAAAAAATAGGCACTTTGGCTTTTGTCCCGTCCAATTTCGAGAATATTCATTTTCTAACTTTCCTGGAACCAAAAACAGCAGAAAACAGGCAGCTGGCACTGTGGCTCTTGTTAATAGGTTAGTCCAAGAAATCATATGAAAAGTACTCCAAAGTTTGGACAAAACACAAGAAAGTGGATAAAACCAAGCATGGAACATCAAAAATTTATAGATACATTTGCAATGTATCAACATCCCCAAGCTTAACTCCTGCTCGTCCTCGAGTAGGTAAGTGATAAAAAGAAAGAATAATTTCTGAGGTGACATGCACCATCAAAGACTTTATCAAAGTATTTGTAAAACATTCAAAGATGGGATCATAGTACTTCAATCATAACATGAAAGACAAAGTTCTAGCAATAAGACAAAGAAACTATGATGCAACATGAAAAGGCACAAACAAAAGATTCATGAATAACAATGCTTTGCAAGACGTTTGTTTGTTTCACATAAAGAAAGCATAGCATAATAGTATTCAACTTGTCCCTCATAGAGTAGCAAATATAAATGCATAGGACACCTTCAAAGTTCATAAGAGTGACTAGATACAAATAGTTTAAAACAAGCAATATCAAGTTATGCACATAGAACTAAGAATGGCCACTATGCTCTCAAAGTAGGTGCATAAAGGTAGAAGGTGGAGACTCAATATATAATGGTGGAAGAAAGGCCTTCATAGAAGGGATTAGGGATTCAAGTCTCATAAAGAGCTTCCAAAAATTATGGTACTTATAGCTTTCATCTCTCATTGCCCCTATCATAAGCATCTTGAAGGTGATTAAGGTTAAAGTGACACAACTAAGAGGATATGCTTGAGAAGTTATAAACCGAAATCTCATGCCCCTTACTTACGAAGACCGAACCTCATGCTACTCAACTCTAGTCATGAGTAAGCTCTTGCCATTGTAAGTACATATGTATCATAAAGAACCACCAACGGGGTACCCCTTGCACATGATACAGGAGCTATCCCATAATCAAAATGACAAGGCAAGCAGACAATGAGCATCTCAGCGATCTTTTTATTTGCTATTTGCATAGGTTTTTATTGAGGATGCTTCATAGAGTGCTCATTATGGTGATGCTGCAAGTTTCCACCATGATTAGGCATGGCTTAGGCTAGCGGCCAGCCCAGTGCTTCTCTAACACACATACAAACTCCATGATCTTACAAGTTCCACTTTTATTTCACACCGCCGGGATCCATAAGCAAAAGAACATGATATCAACATGGTACAAAGTACAAGTGCAATGTTGAAAGCGTTCCCCATGATACATGGTTCTGCTAATTTCAACTTATAAAGCACAAGCATATACGCAACAAAGAAGGACCCAATGGTTCAAGTTTATTAGATGCAAAAAAGTAAAGTGTGCCATCCAGTTCGTGAGAGCTTTAATCACTAGTTTTCTCATAACAAGTTTAATTTGGAAGGTAAACAAAAGCATAAATATACTTGGAATAGCATAAGCTAGTAGGTAGGTATGGTGGACTCTTTGGAATAACTTGGCTTAGGGAGTTGGATGCATCAGTGGAACTCATACTTGGTTGTGGAGGCTAGCAAAAGACTGGGAGCGACAAACTAAGAGAGCAATAATGGCCATAATCATGTAGAGCGACAAAACATCATTGATCAAAGCATAAAGTGATACTACAAGTTGAAAACTAAAGGATCATAAAGGCTATGGTGACTTGAGATAGTCATAACATGGTTTGAGCATGCGCCAAGTTAACCCAAATAAAGCATCAAAGGAGAATACCACTATACTATGCTTTAATATGCTAAAACAATGCATGATTCATCCAAGACACAATAAGCAATCTCAATTGTTTATAACAAGTCATGATACAACAAAGAATACTAAGCATAAATCCAAAACAATATCAAGCATGGCATGACAAAGCATAGGCCACAATCAAATACAAGCTCTCTTTACCACATAAGCATGAACTTTTCTACTCTTTTCCAATCCAAACCAAACTATTTGCAAACCAATGTATGGAAGAGGGGGTCCAACCAATTTATTCAGCAAACTAAGCAAACAAAAGCAAATTAAAAACCAAAACAAAAACAAAAAAGAAGACGCTCCAAGAACAACACAATTGTGCATGAAACAATAAAAATGAAGCGTTTGGAAGAAACCTGGGATTTTTATGATGAAGAAGGGGATGACTTTGGCATCCCCAAGCTTTGACGCTTGTACTTTTTGGATATTTCTTGAGGTGACACGCATGGCATCCCCAAGCTTGAGCTTTAGTCCATCCTTCATCTCATTACTCATTCCTTCCATACACCTGCAATTTTTCCTTCATACAAAAGTTCACACAATCTTTATTAGCAACATTAGTGCACTCAAGATAATAGGTCTTAAGGTTCAGTTTTAACACCAAATAAACTTAAAATAGAACACTAGCTACTGAAGCACTTCCCTCAAAAAGCTCAATTCCCCAAAAGAACTCAAAAAGGAACCAATAAGAAGCGAATGCAGAAAATGGCAGAAATCTGTCAAAACAGATCAGCAGGTAAAGACGAATTTTTTCTAAGACCTTCTGTTGCTCAAATCAAAAAGTGTTGAACTAATGAAAGTTAGATAACAACCTGGGGCATAAGCACAAAAATTCACGCCTCAGAAAGACGTTCAGAGATTTTACACGAATTTTTACAGTGAAGCACAGAAATCTGTTTCGGGACAACAACTTTCCCAATCATTACTTCTCTCTCATTAGAGGTTACTTTTGGCACAAAAAGCAAATACAAAGGATAAAGAGCGGTTATTACTGAAGTAATAACTTTCAAGACTCACCTAAAACTTTTGGGTTATCTCCCAATAAGTACTTTTCTTTAATGCCTTTAAGTTAGGCATAAGAAGCAAGAAAAAGGATCAAGTATTCTCAAATGAAGAAGCATTAAGACCAAATTTCTTGCCCTTACCTCTCTTACTTTTATTCTTAACCTTGGGGAAAATATGATTGTTTGGTGGAGAAGAAAGGTGCATGGTCCCCTTTGCCACATCTATTATTGCTCCAAGGAGTTCTAATAGGGACCTTCCAAGTGTAATTTGTCCTTTTCCTGCACATTCAATGACAAGATAATCAGTAGAAATCATTTTCCCAAGGATCTTTGTAAACACTCCTTCAGCTATTCCAGTAGGTAATATGGTAGCATTATTAGCAAGAGATATTTCTTTTCCTTCTTCAGTAAGCCCCCAAAGATTCAAAGATTCATAAATATCTTTGGGCATAAGACAAAATTCAGACATGATATCACAGCGGGCTTGGAAAGTTTCAGTGTTTATCTCAATCTTTACTATGGGGAGCCACTTTGATGGTTCAAAATTTATTGGAACATAATTGTGATGCTCCCTAAGCGTATTATAGCAATCTTTTAAGCTAGCAGTGCTAGTCTCAAGAGTGTTCAATCTAGCAAATATTTTTGCGAAAGAAATATCAGTTTGGCTAGGCAAGTTGTAAGTAAGGATCAATTTATTTATATAGCATCATCCTCATTACATTGGAGGAAATCTCCTCCCACAACAGCATCTAAAGCATATCTATAGCAAAGAGCAATTCCAAGGTAAAAACTGCTAAGGAACAAGCTTTGAGTCATTTTAGGCTCAGTTTTTTTCATGTAGATAAGAGATTCTAGACCAAGCTTCCTTGAAACTCTCTTCAATTCCTTGTTTAAAAGTGAAAATCATTTCCTCGGGTGACATAGTAACTGGAGCAAGGCTAGACATAGTGGCAACTTAAGATAAGAACTAAATTTTTTTTGTGTTTTTGAATAAGAAAGCAAACTTGTAAAACTATTTTTTTGTGTGTTTTTGATAAAGAAACAAGCAAACAAAGCAAAACAAAAATAAAAAAGTAAAGAGATTGGTTATGAGGGACTCCCCTTGTGAAGATGTCCTTGACTCCCCGGCAACGGCGCCAGAAAATATGCTTGATGGCCCAAATTATATCGAGCTCATTGGGGAACCCCAAGAGGAAGGTATGATGAGCACAACAGCAAGTTTTCCCTCAGTTATGAAACCAAGGTTTAATCGAACCAGTAGGAGCAAGGAAACACCCCAAAGGTGTTACTAGCTGAGCTTTGGCAGGGCGCACTACCGGTGCTAGTAGCAACGTGAAGACCTGCACAACACAACCACAGAACTTTGTTCCCAACTTGCGATGAGGTTGTCAATCTCACCGTGTTTTGCGGAAAACAAAGGATTAAACGTATTGAATGGAAAGAAGTAAAAGTTTGCAGAAAGTAAACACAAAGAAGTAAACAGTTGTAGATTGTATGTAAAGAAAAAGGACCAGGATCCATAGTTCACTAGAGGTGGCTCTCCTTAGAAAGATAACATGCTGCGTGAACAAATTACAGCGGGGCAATTGACAAACACTGAGAAAGCAATACATGCATATATTAATCATCTTGACTCCTTTGAGACTTGATTGGGCAATACAACATAATACATAGACCGCCATCCAACTACATCTATGACTAACAATCCACCTTCAGGTTATCATCCGAACCCCCTCCAGTATTAAGTTGCAAGCAACAGATTATTGATTTACAAACTGCGTGTAAAGTAAACAATACGATTGTTCTATGAACAAAGGATTGTTGTTTTCTCCCTAGTAGCAATAGCACATCTAGTACCGTAGAGATTTCTGTCACTTCCCCAGATTACCAGAGGCATGAACCCACTATCGAGCATAAATACTAACTCTTGGAGTTGCTAGCATCTACTTGGCCAAGATAGCTACTAACAATGGAAAGCATGCAAGATCACAAATAACAAAGACATGATAGAATCAATAATCAATCTGAAATAGCATCTCAATATCCATCGGATCCCCGCAAACACAACATGTATGAATTACAAATAGATGATCTTGATCATGAACGGAGCTCACAAGATCTAAACATGAAAGCACAAAGGAGGAGAACCAGCCATGTAGCTACTACATGGATCCATAGTCCAAGGATGAACTACTCACGCATCACACCGGAGGCTTGGATGGTGATGAAGAAGGCCTCCAGGGTGAATTCCCCTCTCCGGCAGGGTGTCGGGAAGAGCTTCAGATCCCTCCCGATCTAGGGATGGAGATGACGGCGGCTACAGACTCTTTCTTGGATTTTTGATCGGGTACTTTGGGTTTTCGTCCCGGGGGCAATATATAGGCGGAAGGAGAGGCCGAGGGGTGCCGGGAGCGGCCACACCACACCTGGCCAAGCCAAGCCCGGCCAGGTGGTGTGGTGCCTCCCTGGCCCTTCTCCGTCTCGTATTCTGGCACTTGATCGTAAAAATAGGCACTTTGGCTTTTGTCTCGTCCAATTCCGAAAATATTCATTTTCCGACTTTCCTGGAACCAAAAACAGCAGAAAACAGGCAGCTGTCACTATGGCTCTTGTTAATAGGTTAGTCCAAGAAATCATATAAAAAGTACTCCAAAGTTGGAACAAAACACAAGAAAGTGGATAAAACCAAGCATGGAACATCCAAAATTATAGATACATTTGCAATGTATCAAGGACCTGATTTCTTTCCGGCTTATGAACAACAATTACACTTTATCACTAGATGAATGGTGCGCATGCTTTAATTTGCCAAACAATAATGATAATGACTTGCGTGCATCCTTTACGGGCTTAGACCCTTCCCCTGAACAATATTACAATCGATGAGCTTCACTTATAGAGTGAGTAAGGGGAAGAATATTCAACACCCTGTAATTCGCTATTTGTTCTATGTTATTGCTAACACCTTGCAGGAACGAATGAGTTCACGAGACTCAATGAGGAGGACATATTATTCCTTGCAAAGGCTGCTTTCAACAACTGCAACTTTTCACTCAAGTTGGGTGCAATCCTTGTGTGCTACCTTGAGCACCAATCCTCCCAAAGCCAAGGACCAATCACAGGTGGGCGCGTCATCACCGTGCTTGCCACTGTTGGAGATATGCCCTAGAGGTAATAATAAATGTAGTTATTATTATATATCTTTGTGTTTATGATAAATGTTTACATTCATGCTATAATAGTATTAACAAGGAAACCATTAATACTTGTGTGATTTGTAAACTTAATTTGAAGTCCCTAGTATGGCCTCTATACTTCACTAGCTTGTTGGTTGATTGATGATGTGGTTTCTTTGTCATGAACATTGAGATGTTATCAACAACAAGATCATATCGTTAGGAGAATGATATGGTGGACATACTCCTATAGACAAGCGTAGCATAAAGATCAAGTCATTTCAATAGTTCAATTGCTATATGCTTTCTGATACATAGTAACCTAATTCCTTCGACCATGAGATCATGCATATTGCCTTTACTGGATGGATGCTTTGATGTCATCAAACACCACACCGTAACAGGGTGGCTATAAAAGTGGCATTGGGTGTTCGGAAAGTATTGGTTGAAACACATGGATCAAGAGGGATTTGTCCATCCACATGACGGATAGATATTCTCTGGGCCCTCTCGGTGAAATGTCATCCAATTAGCTTGCAAGCATGTGACTTGGTCACAAGGGATCACATATCACGGGAACGAGAAAAGAGTACTTATCAGTAACGAGGTTGAACTAGGTATGCAGAGATACCGACGATCATGACCTCGGATAAGTAACATATCGTGAGACAAAGGGAAATTGGTATCGTATGTAAGTGGTTCATTCGATCGCAAAGTAATCGTAGAAATATGTGGGAGCCATATGAATTTCCAGATTCCTCTATTGGTTATTGTTCGGAGAAGTGTCTCGATCATGTCCGCATAATTCACGAACCGTAGGGAGACACACTTAAGGATTCGACGTTGTTTGAGTAGTTATGGTATTATGAGAAAGAGACCGAATGTTGTTCGGAGTCTCGGATGGGATCCGGATATCACGAGGTGATCCGGAATGGTCCGGAGAATAAGATTCATATAAGGAAAGTCCCATTTCGAGTTGGGGAATGGTTCCTGTTTTCATCGGGAACATTCTAGAAGGTCCGAATGTCCCAGACTCCGGGGAAGGTACATGAATGTGTCATTGCAAGATGGAATGATTGCATCATGTACTAAGTGTTCGCTGTCCAAAATAAAGGGTTTATTTAATTCCTAAATTGGAAAGTCAAACTGCCCGTTTTCGGTCAAACTGCCAGTTTTCGGAAAGAGGAGAAGTTGGAAACCGACTTGGGGGAGGAGTCCTCCTCCCCAAGCCGTCGGCCAGCCCTAGGCCGAGTTGGGGAGGGACTCCTCCCTCCTGGCGCCAGCCCTCCCACCTATAAAGGAGGGCAGGGCCTCCCTCTAGAGACACACAAGTTCCTATCCTCTAAACTAGAAACTAGACCTAGACCCCTTTAGAGCTGTGTCGGTTTAGAGCCTTCTCATGGGTTGAGAGCCCTCTACTGGGGGTGTCTAAGGACGAGCCCACTACGAGCCTCTCTCATAAGCTCCACCATACTGCACCGCTTAAGGCGGCCTGCGGATCTCCCTCTACCTCGGTACCACGCCACAGGCCGGAATCGCGAGGAGAGTGCTACAACCTCCGCTGCCTTGGAACAAGGGAGAGGAAGGTCTTCGAAAATTTAACGCAGTGACCGATCAAGGAGCGCCATGGAACGCTACCGAAGGATCGCTCACGCGATCTTGAGATCGGAAAGAGTACGACTACATCACCCACGAGAATCTGCTCTCGTTAAACACTTTGGAATCTTCGAGGGTGAGTTATTCCATCGACTCGTTGCTACAATCTAGTAGATAGATCTTGGCTTGTTTGTTTGTATGCGATAGAAAATTTTTGTTTTCCATGCTACGAATCCCTACAAAGTGGTATCAGAGCCGTGTCTATATGTAGATCTGTTGCACGAGTAGAACACAATGGTCATTGTGGGCGTTGATGCTTTTATTGTAGATTGCTTTTTGTGTACTTTGTATCTTGCGGTATGTTGGGATGAAGCGGCCGGCTAACCTTACATGACATCGTTCATGAGACTTGCTCCACGCTAACATGCAACTTGTATTGCATAAGTGGCTTTATGGGTGCTGTTTCTCCTAGCATAGTAAAGATCCAATTTACAACGGGTGATCAACAATGCTAGTATCAATGTTGTGGTTCTTGTTCGTAAGTTAGAACGACACTTATGGAAAGCCCCAAACCACGTAAAATATGCAAAGAAAGTAGAAGCGTCTAACTTTGTTTTGCAGGGGTGTGCAGTGATGTGATATGGCCATGATTGTGATTATATTTGATGTATGCAATGTTCCTTATTGTAAGTTGGCAACCGTGATGAGCCATATGGTTGTCTTTAATTTCTGTTAAGACCGCGTGTCTATTCAAAATAGTTGTAATAGTTGAAGCTGGTGGACGACAACCATGAAGAAGCGTCATTGACCTTGATGCTATGCCGAGATGATGGAGATCATGTTCGCTTGAAGATGGAGATCGGAAGCACAAAGAAGAAAGGCCATATCATATCACATATTATGAATTGCATGTGATGTTAATCCTTTATGCATCTTGTATTGCTTAGTAGGCAACGGTAGCATTATAAGATGATACCTCATGCACATAAATTTCAAGTTCTAAAGTGTTCACCCTTAGTATGCACCGTTGCCAAAGCTTGCTGCTTCGAAGCACCACGTGATGATCGGGTGTCTTTGATTCCGCGGGTGACTACAACGTAAGCAAGCCAGATTTGCTTATGCGGAAGCTAAGGTTTGTCTTGACGAGCCTAGCATGTACAGACATGGCCTCAGGAACACGGATGGCGAAGGCAAAGCATGAATCATATAGTAGATATGATGAACATGATGATTGTTCGCCATTGAAACTATATCAACTCGTGATGATCGGTGTTGATGTAGTGGATTTGGTTCGTGTGATCACTAAAACAATGTGAGGGATGTTGTTTTGAGTGGGAGTTCACCTAGTTTAATTTCATTAATTAATTTGAACTCAATTTGTCATAAACTTAGTCTAAACTATTGCAAATATGTTGTAGATCAATGTCTTCCCCTACCATCAATTTTAATGCGTTCCTAGAGAAAGAAAAGTTGAAAAACAATGGAAGCAACTTCGGATTGGTTCCGCAATTTGAGGATTGTCCTCACATGGTAATTTGACCTATGTGCTGGATGCACCGCTAGGTGACCCACCAGGTGATGCTACCGATGAAGTAAAGAATGTTTACCTCGCCGGAAGAATCGGTACTCCATAGTTCAGTGTGCTATCTTGTATGGTTTAGAATCGAGCTTCGTAAAAGGTTTGAAGAGTCGACCCATATGATATTGTCGAGGATCTCAAATTAATCTTTGAGACTCATGCGGCAATTGAAAGTTATGAAGCTTCGAAAGTTCTTTAACCGCAAGATGGAAGAGGGTAGCTCACGGTGAGCATGTGCTTAAGATGTCCGGGCACGCAAATAAACTTCAAAGTTTGGGTATAGTGATTCCTAATACTTTGGGGTTTACCGCATCCTCCAATCACTACCACCAAGTTACAAGAACTTTGTGATGAACTACAACATGCGTAACATGAACAAAGAGTTGCTTAACTATTTGCTATGTTAAAATCTGCAAGTGGAGATCAAGAAAGAGCACCAAGTGTTGATGGTCAATAAGACCACCAAATTCAAGAAAGGCAAGTCTAAGAAGGGACACTTCAAGAAGGGTGGTAAGAAAGTTACCATACCGACGAAGAGGACCAAGGCTGGACCCAAGCCTGAAATCGAGTGCTTTTACCGCAAGGGAGAAGGTCATCGAAGCGGAATTGCCCAAAGTACTTGGCAGATTTGAAGAACGGCAACATCAAGAAGAAAGGTATATCGATATACATGTTATTGATGTGTATCTCACTAGTATTCGTAGTAGTGCACAGGTATTTGATAATCGGTTCGTTGCTCATATTTGTAACTCAAACAGAGCTGTATCAAACGGAAGCTAGTAAAGAACGAGGTGACGATGCGCTGGGAAACGGATCAAAGGTTGATGTGATCGCGGTTGCACACTACCTCTTCATCTACCATCGGGATTAGTTTTATACTTAAATAATTGTTATTTGGTGCCTCGTTGAGCATGAACATTATATCGGGATCTTGTTTATTGCAGAGCTACTTGTTTAAATCCGAGAATAATGGTTGTTCGATTTATATGAGTAATGTGTTTTATGCACATGCACCTTTGATAGATGGTCTATTCATATTGAATCTCGATAGTAGAAATACACATATTAATAACATTGAGGCTAAACGTTTGAAATCGATAATTTGACCTATATGTGGCATCGCTGCCTTGGTCACATTGGAGTGAAGCGTATGAAGAAACTCCATTCGATGGACTTCTTGAATCACTTGATTTTGAATCACTTGAAAGATGCGAAGCATGTTTGATGGGTAAAATGACTAAGACTCCATTTTCGGTATGATGGAGCGAAGCTCTGACTTATTGGAAATCATACATACCGATGTGTGTGGTCCAATGAGTGTAGCATCAGTGATGGTTATCGTTATGTTCTTACCTTCACGGATGACTTGAGTAGATATGGGTATATCTATTTCATGAAACATAAGTCCAAACTTTCGAGAAGTTTAAGGAGTTTCAAAGTGAGGTAGAGAATCAACGTAACAAGAAGATTAAATTTCTACGTTACGATCGTGGAGGTGAATATCTAAGTTACGAGTTTGGCGAGCATTTGAAGAAATGTGGAATACTTTCAGATTGACACCGCCGAACACCACAACAGTAATGGTGTGTCTGAACGTCGTAATCGAACTCTCTTAGATATGGTTCGTTCTATGATGTCACTTACAGATTTGCCACTATCATTTTGGGGTTATGCATTAGAAACAGATTCACTTTAAATAGGGCACCGTCTAAATCCGCTGAAACGACACGTATGAATTATGGTTTGGGAAGAAACCTAAATTGTCGCTCCTTAAAGTTTGGGGATGTGAAGCCTATGTAAAGAAGTTACAGCCGGACAAGCTTGAACCCAAAGCGGAAAAATGCGTCTTCATAGGATACCAAGGAAACTATTGGGTATACCTTCTATCATAGATCCAAGGCAAAATCTTTGTTGTTAAGAATGGATCCTTTCTAGAGAAGGAATTTCTCTCGAAGAAGTGACTGGAAGGAAAGTAGAACTTCGACGAGGTTGTCGAACCTTCTCTCGAATTATAGTAGCGCAGACCGAAGAAGTTCCCGGTGCCTGCACCAATAAGAGAGGAAGCTAGTGATGGTGATCATGAAACTTGGTTGAAGTTGCTCTGAGCCTCGGAGGTCAACGAGAAATCGTACCACCTCCATTGGTATGATTCCGTTATGAATGTCATGTTGGTGGACAACACCGATGACCCCGAGACATATGAGGAAGCAATGATGAGCCCAGATTCCAATAAATGGCAAGAAGCCATGAAATCCGAGATTGGATCCATGTACGAAAACCAAGTATGGACTTTGGTGGACTTACGGATGGCCGGAAGGTCTGTCGAGAACAAATGGATTTTCAAGAAGAAAACAGATGCCGATGGTAATGTTACTGCCTATAAAGCTCGACTTGTCGCAAAAGGGTTTCGACAAATTCAAGGAGTTGACTACGGAGACTTTCTCACCGGTAGCGGTTAAAGTCTGTGAGGATTATGTTAGCAATCGCTGCATATTATGATTATGAGATATGGCGGATGGATGTCAAAACATTCCTCAATGGAGACATTGATGAAGAGTTGTATATGATGCAACCCAAAGGTTTTGTCGATCCTAAAGATGCTAATAAGGTATGCAAACTTCAACGGTCCATCTATGGATTGAAGCAAGCATCCCGAAGTTGGAATCAACGCTTTGATAAGGTAATCAAAGTTTTGGTTTTATACAAACTTATGGAGAAGCTTGTATTTACAAGAAAGTGAGTGGGAGCTCAGAGCATTCTTAATACTGTATGTGGATGACATATTGTTGATTGGGAATGATGTAGACCTTCTTAGTGTCAAAGAGTATTTGAATAATAGTTTTCAATGAAGGATCTTGGCGAAGCAGCTTACATATTAGGCATAAAGATTTATAGAGATAGATCGAACGCCAAATATCATTGTCACAAAGTACATATTTGGACAAAGTTCTAAAGAGGTTTGGAATGGAAGATAGCAAGAAAGGGTTCTTGCCCATGTTGCTAATACGACGTTGAGTAAAACTCAAAGTCCGACATCGCGTAAGATAGAGAAAAGATGAGTAAGACTCCTATGCCTCAGCCATAGGATCTCTAATGTATGCCATGCTATGTACTAGACCCGACATCGCATATCTTGTCGTTAGTCTAACTAGCAGATATCAAAGTGATCCAGAGTGGATCATTGGACAGCGTCAAAAACATCCTTAAGTACTTGAGAAGAACTAAGGATATGGTTCTTTCTTATGGAGGTGATGAACAGCCGTTGTTAATGGTTACACCGATGCTAGTTGGAACACCGATCCGGATGATTCTAAATCACAACTGGATAATGATTTATTTTGAATGGTGCAGCAGTTAATGGAGGAGTGCAAAGCAAAGCGTTGTGGCGAGATCTTCAACTGAATCGGAATACATGGTTGCTTCGAGGCTTCACAAGAAGCGATATGGATGAAAGAGTTCATTACAGCTGGGTGTGGTTCCTAGCGCTGGACCCAATGTCTATCTATCAGGATAACATGGGCGCCATAGCCAATGCGCAAGAACCAAGGTCACACAAGAAGTCAAGCATATCAAGCTGCTTTCACGCTATTCGAGAACATATCCGGATGGGGATATAAAAATTTGCAAAGTACACAGATCTGAATGTGGCGGATCCGTTGACTAAACCTCTCCCAAGGGCAAACATGACCAACACCAAACTGCCATGGGTGTTCGTATATTACCATGTAATCTAGATTAGATGACTCTAGTGCAAGTGGGAGACTGTTGGAGATATGCCCTAGAGGTAATAATAAATGTAGTTATTATTATATATCTTTGTGTTTATGATAAATGTTTACATTCATGCTATAATAGTATTAACAAGGAAACCATTAATACTTGTGTGATTTGTAAACTTAATTTGAAGTCCCTAGTATGGCCTCTATACTTCACTAGCTTGTTGGTTGATTGATGATGTGGTTTCTTTGTCATGAACATTGAGATGTTATCAACAACAAGATCATATCGTTAGGAGAATGATATGGTGGACATACTCCTATAGACAAGCGTAGCATAAAGATCAAGTCATTTCAATAGTTCAATTGCTATATGCTTTCTCGATACATAGTAACCTAATTCCTTCGACCATGAGATCATGCATATTGCCTTTACTGGATGGATGCTTTGATGTCATCAAACACCACACCGTAACAGGTGGCTATAAAAGTGGCATTGGGTGTTCGGAAAGTATTGGTTGAAACACATGGATCAAGAGTGGATTTGTCCATCCACATGACGGATAGATATTCTCTGGCCCTCTCGGTGAAATGTCATCCAATTAGCTTGCAAGCATGTGACTTGGTCACAAGGGATCACATATCACGGAACGAGAAAAGAGTACTTATCAAGAACGAGGTTGAACTAGGTATGCGAGATACCGACGATCATGACCTCGGATAAGTAACATATCGTGAGACAAAGGGAAATTGGTATCGTATGTAAGTGGTTCATTCGATCGCAAAGTAATCGTGAAATATGTGGGAGCCATATGAATTTCCAGATTCCTCTATTGGTTATTGTTCGAGAAGTGTCTCGATCATGTCCGCATAATTCACGAACCGTAGGGAGACACACTTAAGGATTCGACGTTGTTTGAGTAGTTATGGTATTATGAGAAAGAGACCGAATGTTGTTCGAGTCTCGGATGGGATCCGGATATCACGAGGTGATCCGGAATGGTCCGAGAATAAGATTCATATAAGGAAAGTCCCATTTCGGAGTTGGGGAATGGTTCCGTGTTTTCATCGGGAACATTCTAGAAGGTCCCAATGTCCGCACTCCGGGGGAAGGGTACATGAATGTGTCATTGCAAGATGGAATGATTGCATCATGTACTAAGTGTTCTCGCTGTCCAAAATAAAGGGTTTATTTAATTCCTAAATTGAAAAGTCAAACTGCCGTTTGGTCAAACCGCCAGCTTTGGAAAGAGGAGAAGTTGAAATCGACTTGGGGAGGAGTCCTCCTCCCAAGCCGGGCGGCCAGCCCTAGGCCGAGTTGGGAGGGACTCCTCCTCCCTCGGCGCCAGCCTCCCACCTATAAAGGGAGGCAGGGCCTCCCTCTAGAGACACAAGTTCCTATCCTCTAAACTAGAAACTAGACCTAGACCCCGGTTTAGAGCTGTTTCGTTTAGAGCCTTCTAATTGGTTTAGAGCCCTCTAATTGGTGTGTCTAATTACTAGACCACTAATAGCCTCTCATAAGCTCCACCATACTCACTGCTTAAGGCGAAGCCTCAGGATCTCCCTCTACCTCCCAGTACCACGCCAGTCAGCCGAATCGCGAGGAGAGTGCTACAACCTCCGGCCTGCTGGAACAAGGAGAGGAAGGTCTTCGTCGAAAATCGAACGGTGACCGATCAAGGAGCGCTGGGAACGCTGCGCCGAAGGATCGCTCACGCGATCTTGAGATCGGAAAGAGTACGACTACATCACCCACGAGAATCTGCTCGTTAAACACTTTGGAATCTTCGAGGTGAGTTATTCCATCGACTCGTTGCTACAATCTAGTAGATAGATCTTGGCTTGTTTGTTTGTATGCGATAGAAAATTTTTGTTTTCCATGCTACGAATCCCTACAGCCACTGCCCTAGGCATCAACCAAGGTGAGTTGCAACCTGTGCTAGGTGAGCAACGTGTTGGTTTCTCTACTTTAAAAGCTTGTGGAATGCTCACTAGGAGAGGTGGTGTTTATTACCTGCATATTGCTGGAGCTGGGCATATCTACCCCACTCCTTTGCCTAATGGTCTTTTCTCTATCAAGGAAGGACGTTTTCTATATGACTTGCTGGTTGAGCAACACCAACCCGAGGAAGAGATTCCAGACGAGGATGAGGACCAAGAAGAGGATCAATAAGTTCCTCATCAAGAGGAGAAGCCATCAACCCGGTTCACTACATACCAAGACTTCCAAGAACTTGGAGGGACTGTGGAGAGGATGCATAGCCTCTCTTTGAACCTCCGAGAATCAACTAGTAATTTATCAACTCAATTTGTGAACTGGAGTTCTGACTTTTTCCCACCACCACAATGATTTGAAGGGCTTGCAAAAGCCTAAGCTTGGGGAAGTTTCCTCATTTATCTTTATTTGGCCTTCATTTGCTTTTATTTATTTTGAGGTTATGTTTTTAATTCGAGTTTATAAGTAGTCATGTTAGTTTCCCCAACACTTTATATTTAGTTATTTCCATTTGCCTTTCAAGATTTTCTAGCCGAGCTTTGCCGTCAATTTTCTATTCTTTAATTCCCTCTCTTAAAAACAACAAAAACATTTCTCCATTTATCTTTATTTTCCCTCTTCTTTCCTTTCTTTTCGCCTCGAGGTTCTCATGTATTTGCAGAAAGAGTGATTGACTTCGAGTTTCCAAGGAACAAATCAAAAAGGAAGAGAGAAGTGGAACCAAACATGAGAGGTATGCCTTATGACTCCCCACTTTTGAAGTTTGAAAAACCCATGCTAGTTAGTAGTAAATGTTGAGATATTATATGTTGGAGATATGCCCAAGAGGCAAAAATAAAATGGTTATTATTATATCTTTGTGTTTATGATGAATGTTTACATCCCATGCTATAACTGTATTATTAGGAAACACTAATACTTGTGTGTTTTGTAAACATAAAAGAGTCCCTAGTAAGCCTCTTGTTAAGACTAGCTTGTTAATTAATAGATGATCATGGTTTCCTGATCACGGAAATCGGATGTTATTAATAACAAGATCATATCATTAGGAGAATGTTGTGATGGACATACACCCATAGTAAGCATAACATAAGATCAAGTCATTAAGTTTGTTTTGCTACAAGCTTTCAAATGCATAGTAGCCTAATCCTTTGACCATGAGATCGTGTTAATAACCATCACCGGATGAGTGCTTTGATGACATCAAACATCGATTCGTAACTAGGTGGTTATAAAGGTGGCATTAGGTATTCTGAAAGTATGTGTTGAAGCGCATGGATCAAGACTGTGATTTGTCCATCCATATGACGGATAGATATGCTCTAGGCCCTCTCGGTGGAATTGAAGGAGATATGTGCTAGAGGCAAATAATAAATAGGTTTTTATTGTCATATCTCAATTAGTTTATAATAGTTTCATATTGTGCTACAACTGTATCAAGTAGAAACATTGGTACATGTGTGGTATGAAACAACCAAGTCCCTAGTAGCCTCTATTCATACTAGTTCGTTGGTCATGAGGATGATCTAGGTTTCAAGATCATGGGCATTTGTGCTAATTGACAACAGGGTCATATCATTGGAGAATGATGTGATGGACATTCCTCGAAGGATTACAACATGATCAAGTCATATAGTTCATTGTTGCAACAGCTAAATCTAGACTCCTTTTCCTTAGACCGTGAGCTCATATTACTCACTGTTTCCCGAGGCTGCTTTGACTACATTAGACGTCATCTGATAATACGGTGGCAATAATGGTGTATGTTGGGTATTCCAAAGGAACAATAGATGACATGTGACTGCCAGACCGGGATTTGTTCACCCACATGACGGGTAAAGATACATACAACCGGCTTGGTGAGACTACATCCATAAATGTTGCAACATGTGACTCCGTCACGGGGATGTAATATCACGGTAACAAGAAAACAAAACTTGTTAACGAGATTGAACAAAGTATGGGATACAATTCATCGGATCTCGGTCAAGTCGTATCAAGAAACAAAAGGAAATTGGATGCTACATTTACCGGTTCAAACGACATTGTCATCAGGAATGCATAGGGGTCACATGGACATCCCGGGTCCCTCTGTTGATCATTGATATAGATCATGTCTAGAGCATTCACAAGCCGCGAGGGGATACACTTAAGGGTACGATGAGAGCGATCATCTGTAAGATGGAATGATAGTATAGAAAGAGAAAGCCGGAAATGTTCCACAGAGAAATCCGAAGTTGTTCGGAGAAAGAATAAAGGAAAAGACCGGAAAAGTATTTTCGGATAAATGGGAATTTCAATACACATTTATTATATGTTAATTATGAATTAATATATTCTAAATAATATTTAAATTAAGATTTATATAAGCAAGTTTTATATTAGGCCAAATCCCCAGAGGGAAATAGCCTAGAGAAAAGCTACAGAAAAAGAGGAGGAAAAAGGAAAAACAGCTAACCCACATGGGCGGTAGATAAAATCCGTCGCACAGGGCTGCGTGCTACTAGGTGACGCGCCTCGCCCGAGTGGGCCGCGATCATCAGACCGGCCCACCCCGGGCCACCTCCCCCTCTCCTCCTCGCGGCTAGGCCGCCAGCCAGATTCGGCCCACCCGGGTTCGCCCGCCTGGCTGGCTCCATGCGAGGGCTGCTGGGCTGCCAGGAGCCTTTCGGCCCACCCGGGCTAGAGCTCCTTGCCGCTGCCTCGCCTCGAGCTAGGCCGTCGGTGAGGCGCCTGGACCACCCGGGAATGTCCTGTGTGCTGTGTTGGGCTGATGGATTCAGCCCATCCGGCTGAATTCGAAAATCCCTGACTTTTTCCTTTACTAATAGTCCCACATGGCTAACCTAATGGGGAGGGCACACCCCCTCCGCCTATATAAAGGGGTGTCCATGGGTGGGATAAAACACACCAATATTTGGAGAGGTCCTTTGGTTGATTTGCTCCTTCCCTCTCTCTCTATATCTTGTGACCATGGCCCCAAGTCTGGGTCGTGTGAACAAGACACACCTGCAGCATGCCGTTGCGCTGCAGGGATTCCTAGCCGGATATCAACTTCCGCACTCTTCGCGGGATCAGGGAGTCGGAGGTCTCATCGTGCACCGAATGTGTACGAAGACACGAGGCGCAACACTTGGGGAGCTTAAATGTCGTGAGCCGGAGCTGCTGCACGATGAAGAAGGAGCAAGGGGTGACCTGCGAGGAGCTTCGCGACCTTGAGGTTGGCTACGAGTACGACTACTTCAACCATGTTCCTCTCGGAACGTTAACCGCATACGGTCTACAAGGGTATGTATTCTATACGCTCGGCTGTTACCACATTACTACATAGATAGATCCTAGGTAGTTCTTCGGGTTCCAACATAGGAATTTTTTTTGTTTTCTACTGTGGATCCCCTTCAGTGGTATCAGAGTTGATCTATGCGTAGGAGTGATGTACGGCCAATACGCACAAGTATTGTCCGGGCATTGATCCCTTAGTTGTTACCCTCTAACGTATACTTGTTTATATCGCGGTATTGTTTGATGAAGCGGGCCGGACCGACCTTACGCGTATTCATACACGAGACGGGTTCCACGCTCAACATACGGCTTGTAGCGTATAAGTGGCTAGCGGGTGTCTGTCTCTCATTCAATAGTTGATATATCATTTACAACAGAGGGCCCCGAAAGGGGTATAGTATAGACAACTGTTGGATCCGTGTTGTGGTTGGAAAGTTCGTAGATTAGAAACGGTTCTATTGCAAAAGCCCTAACAACCATGTAAAACTTGCAATAGATAAAGTAGAGGCGTCTAACTTTATTTTGTAGAAGGGCATGTGATTATGATATGGCATTGGTCGTTACAAAGGTAAAGTAGTTTACTTTTCTGTTACTAAGTAGTATAGTAATAGTCATCGTTCCGATGGACTACCTGGTGGAGGCATCGTGGACTTGGCATCAAACCAAGGGCAAGATGAAGATCATGCCGGAGCACTCGATGGAGATCAAGGTGCAAGAAGCACCATATCATATCACATTATACATATGATGTTGATACTAGTTTTACATCTTATTGTGTTCTAGTATGAGATACTCAACGGTAGGAAATAAGATAATCCCTATTTAATTCCAATGTTCGTGTTCCCCTTGTGTGTGCACCACCAAGAAAGTTCTTCGGTATGAGGCAGGCCGTGATGAGCGGGTGTCAGACATATCTACGTTCGCATACAGTGGGTGTAAGCCATGTTGCACAATGAATACAGACAAGTTAGATTTGGCGAGCCTAGTATGTTACAGAGACGTGGCCTCGGAACACAAGAGATCGAAAGATCAAGCATGAGTCACATGGATGATGTGATTGACATTAGGGAATGTCTACCTTTGAGGCTGCACTGATGGTCGTGATGTTCGGGGGAGGTGCAGAGGATAGGGATCATGTGATCACTAAAATCGTCTAGGGGATGACAATTTTAGTGGAGATCAATTATAAATTAAACTATTATTATGAACTTAGTCTAGATGTCTATTTGCAAATATCTTAGTAGATCATGGCCTATCCCATTGAGGTCCTTTGCGACCATGGGAAATTCTTGTGTGATTTGGAACTTAGCAAAAGGGTCCAATTCAATAGATTAATAGCCACGCCTAAGGGATATCCTCGTAAAAGGTGATCTTTTCTTCTTGATAAAGTAACCATTAGGAGATAATTCAATGACTCCACGAAGTTTGTGTTTTCTCCATAATCATCCAATAAGCCATTCTCCATTCGATGGAGAGTTGGGCTACATTTTGTATTCTATAGAATCTAGCACATAACGTATGAGCCATTGGATGGGTTTTCCTCCATCATGGATGAAACAAGAATGTTTGGAAAAACACTTAGCGATGTTGCATTAGAGTTGAGAACTCTTAGAAGGGCTTGATTGCAATGGAGGTCATGGATGAAAAGGTATATGTAAGATATACAAATTATAAATGTAATTCTTGCAAAACTCATTGCAGTTTGCAAAGTATTTGATACTTGTCCTGCTTTGTGAAAATAGGAGGATCTGCCTGAGAATTGCTGGTTTTGAGGCAACGTGACTTAATGATGGCAAGCAAAACAGTTGATGGCCGTCATCACCTCTTTCCTCAAAGTTTGTCGTTTGGATTAGTGGACTTGAATATAAATTTGTAATCCCTGTTTGTGTGTCTTGCTTTTGGTGAGACGATTATTCATATGAACGAGTTACAAGACAATTGTACTATTCTTATGAACAATACTGTTATGGTCACATTACAATTATAATTAATGATTCTCATCACTATGTTAATGATAATAGTTTAAGCTTTTATAAAGGATTAGAATGCTAAAAGATATCCAAAGTTTAATATTCAAATGATACTATAGTTTAAGTGATTTTGGTTATTGCATGTTCTTTGTTCTAAATGAAGATCGAGGTCCTAGATGCTTAATCTAGAGACTTTGCAAAACCATGCCTCTTGGGCAGAATGACTAAAACTCCGCATTCTAGTAAAACTGTGATATGCGAAGAAATGTTGAACTTTATACATAGTGATGTATCGTATTTTCAACAAGTAGTGGAAATCATTGGTTAATTGTGGACTTAAGTGAATAAGTGTATTTACTTAATGAAACATAAGTTTGAAACGATTTGAATTGTTCAAATGAGTTCACAACAAAGGAGGATATTAAATTAACAAGTCTCTTCGATCTGATCGACATGACTAAAGTATATAAGTTAATTTTGGCATAAAAGGACATGTGAAAGATGTTTCACAAATTATGATAATTGTACGAATTCAAACTATATTGAAACATCTAAACATCATAATCATTATGTATTAAGATACATATGGTATAATATTATCTCGTATAGGGGTTATAGTTGTCGTTTAGAGTTAGAGATCGAAATAAGCAAACACTCATTTGAAATACAAAGGAACATCTAAAAGATTCGTGGAAACAACACCATAAGTGTTATGGCACGTTCGAGTTTCTGGAGATTTCGATAAGTAGAAGTCGTGGCGAATAAACAAGTCTTTGTAGAGCATTCTTAGGAAGCTATGAATGGATCTTCCACAAAGGGGCAAACCTGCTATTGTCCAAAGTTGACGTGTCTCGATGAAGCTACATGTGGAAGAAAGTAAAAGATCAAAACAAGGTATTTGACCTTACCTCCTTATTGTTGAGTGGCGTAGCGGAAAATGTTTCATGAAACCGAACTCTACAAATAGAGGAGAAACTATTGATAATGATCATAAAGTTTCAAGTAAATACTTTTACTAAAGAAAGTAGGATTCAACTATATATTCTACAAGTTTGTGGAATTATATTGTTGATTCACTTGTCATGTTTTGAACATACCTACAAAATACAAAGAAGCGTGATGGACCTAAGTACGAGAAATGAATGGTCATTGAAATCTCATTAGTGGAATTCTCAATTTGATGGTGATCAAGGAATTTTGGAATGTCCAAGATTGTCGAGCGGACCTGGATTTGAGTGGGAGCAAATCAGCTTTGCTAAAACATAATATGAAGCTGGCATATTTTGAGTGGGAGCTAAGTGAAATCCCTAGATCTCAAATATGAATGTCATATTTGAGTGGGAGTGTGAAATCATTAGGGATATGTGGACGGCATATATGAATGATGTGATTGGTGTTAATAACATTCAAATAGGTAAATAAGGATGAAGTTGAAGTTATTAAACAAGAAAATCTATCGGGATAGATTAGTGAGTTTAATAAACACTAAATGTCGAATGCTTTCTAGACTTGATTCTGAAAGATGTTCAGAATGTCCTAAGTAAAGATTCTAAAGTAGCTCAGAATGAAATAAGGTAAGAAAGAAGTTCTTACTATATTAAGCATTGAGTTAGTATTGCAACTATGGTTAAAAGAAAGAAAGAGATGTGTAGCATCTCCTATGCCTCAGCCATAGGTTCTTCCAGACAACCATATTGAATACTCGACATAATGTGACCCAAGGTTCTGGTTGGTAGGACAAAGTCTTAACTGTAAGAACGTGTCTTGAAGTGATTCCCGAGTTGATCACTGAACCAGAATTAAGTCTATACTTAAATGACAAAGAAGGAAAGTAAGTGGCATAGTTGCATTTCATGCACTAGGATCTACATAGATATAGAAGTATGAAGGCTCCATCTGATGTGATGTATAATGTTATGGCAGGGATCGTTCGCTTTTAACGTATAATGATATGTCCCAGGGCACAGTGCCCATGAGAAAGCCCTCGAGGTTGATCTAAAGTCACTGTAGGCTCCTAGAATCTGGCCTTGTTCTGCTGCCATGACTATAGTATATACACAAAGGATAGCAAAGTGTGTTTAGAAGTTTAGATGACAACATTGAAAACAACTGTCATTATAAACACTAGAAACAAAGTCTCACTTTGTCACCAAATAAATATTTTAACCCATTATAAGATAATGGTATGAATGTCAAGATTAGGAAGACATTAACGATTTTCAAAAGACAGAATGATCTGGTAAAACAGAACATGGACACGACGTTTCCCATGAGCATGCATGATCCATAAACGCATATGTTATATGGTTTATGATGAGTAAACTGCGAGCTAGATTATTTGTACTCTAGTGCAAGTGGGAGACTGAAGGAGATATGCCCTAGAGGAAAATAATAAATAGGTTTTTATTGTCATATCTCAATTAGTTTATAATGGTTTCATATTGTGCTATAACTGTATCAAGTAGACCATGAGCTCATATTACCCACTGTTTCCCGAGGCTGCTTTGACTGCATTAGACGTCATCTGGTAATACGGTGGCAATAATGGTGTATGTGGGTATTCCAAAGGAACAGTAGATGACATGTGACTGCAAGACTGGGATTTGTTCACCCACATGACGGGTAAAGATACATACAGCCGACTTGGTGAGATTACATCCATAATTGTTGCAACATGTGACTCGGTCATGGGGATGTAATATCACGGTAACAAGAAAACATAACTTGTTAACGAGATTGAACAAGGTATGGGATGCCAATGATCGGATCTTGGACAAGTTGTATCAAGAAACAAAAGTAAATTGGATGCTACATTTACCAGTTCAAACGACATTGTCATCAGAAATGCATAGGGGTCACATGGACATCCCTGGTCCCTTTGTTGATCATTGATATAGATCATGTCTAGAGCATTCCCGAGCCGTGAGGGGATGGACTTAAGGGTACGATGAGAGTGATCATCTGTAAGATGGAATCACAGTAGAGAAAGAGAAAACCGGAAATGTTCCGTAGAGAGATCCAAAGTTGTTCGGAGAAAGAATAAAGGAAAAGACCGGAAAAGTGTTTTCGGATAAATGAGAATTTGAATATACATTTATTATATGTTAATTATGAATTAATATATTCTAAATAATATTTAAATTAACATTTATATAAGCAACTTTTATATTAGGCCAAATTCCCAGAGGGAAATAGCCTAGAGAAAAGCTGCAGAAAAAGAGGAGGAAAAAGGAAAAAACAGCCAGCCCACGTGGGCGGCAGATAAAATCCGCCGCACAGGTCTACGCGCTACTGGGCGACGCGCCTCGCATGAGTGGGTCACGGTCATCAGACCGGCCCACCCTGGGCCACCCCACCCTCTCCTCCCCGTAGCTGGGCCGCCGGCTGGATTCGGCCCACCCGGGTCCGCCCGCCTGGCTAGCTCCGTGCGGGGGCTACCGGGAGCCTTTCGTCCCACCCAGGCTGGAGCTCTGCCACCGCCTTGCCCCGAGCTGGGCCGCTGGTGAGGTGCCTGGCCCACCCAAGAATGTGTTGTGTGCTGTGTTGGGCTGATGGATTCAACACATCCGGCTGAGTTCGAAAATCCCTGACTTTTTCCTTTACTAATAGTCCCACATGGCTAACCTAATGGGGAGGGCACACCCCCTCTGCCTATATAAAGGGGTGCCTATGGGTGGGATTAAACACACCAATATTTGGAGAAGTCCTTTGCTTGATTTTCTCCTTACCTCTCTCTCTATATATCTTGTGACCATGGCCCCAAGTCTGGGCTGTGTGAACAAGGCACACCTGGAGCATGCCATTGCGCTGCAGGGATTCCTAGCCAGATATCAACTTTCGCACTCCCGACGGGATCGGGCAGCCGGAGGTCTCATCGTGCATCGGATGTATACGAAGACATGATGCACAACACTTGGGGCGCTTAAATGTCGTGAGCCGGAGCTGCTGCATGATGAAGAAGGAACAAGGGGTGACCTACGAGGAGCTTCGCGACCTTGAGGTTGGCTACGAGTACGACTACTTCAACTACGTTCCTCTCGGAATGTTAACCGCGTACGGACTACAAGGGTATGTATTCTATACGCTCGGTTGTTACCGCATTACTATATAGATAGATTCTAGGCATTATTTGGGGTTCCAACGTAGGATTTTTTTTGTTTTCTGCTGTGGATCCCCTTCAAGAATGTCATCCAATTAGCTTGCAAGCATGTTACTGGGTCACAAGGGATGTCATATCACGGAACGAGTAAATATTACTTATCGGTAACGAGGTTGAACTAGGTATGGAGATACTGATGATCGAACCTCGGATAAGTAGAGTATCGCGTGACAAAGGGAATCAGTGTTGTATGTAAATGGTTCTATCGATCACGAAGTCATTGTTGAATATGTGGGAGCCATTATGGATCTCTACGTCCCGCTATTGGTTATTGATCGGAGAGGTGCCTCGATCATGTCTGCATAGTTCACAAACCGTAGGGTGACACACTTAAGGTTCGATGTTGTTTAGGTAGATATGGAATACGAGTTGGAGACCGAATGTTGTTCGTAGTATCGGATTGGATCTAGGACACCACGAGGAGATATGGAATTGTCCGGAGAATAAGATTAATATAATGGAGATCAATTTCTGGGTTTCGGAAATGTTTCGAAGTATTCTATGGAGCTTCTAGAAGGTTTCGGATACTTTTGGAAGGTTCCACGGAGTTTGCTTGAAAACTAAGAAAGAAATGGGGAAGACTTGGGGGGGGGAGGAAACTCCCCCCTTGTGCACCAGCCCTAGGTGGGCAAGGGCGAGCCCTAGGCCGCCTCCTCCTCTATATAAAGAGGGGTGGGGGCGCCTCCCCCCTTGCTCCCTTCCACCCAAACCCTAGCCACCACTCCCTCCTCCTTCCTCCTACTGTGGCTTAGGCAAAGCCCTGCAGGAACTATTCTCCACCACCACCACCACACTGTCATGCTGCTGGGATTCCATGGAGATCTACTACCTCTGCTGCCCGCTGGAACGGGGAGAGGATCATCTACATCGACTCCGTACGTGTGACCGAGTGCGGAAGCACTGCTGGAACACGGCGCCAGAAGGATCGTCTACTCGATCTTGAGATCGGCAAGTGATCATTTACATCAACCACGAGATCCAATCTCGAACAAGGCTTTGGATCTACAAGGGTTAGTACAGATCTATCTCATTGCATGTATCTCATAGAGTAGATCTTGGCTTTTCCATAGATTAGATCTTGGTTTTGTTTGTTCTTGCGGTAGATTTTTTTTGTTTTCCCTACTATGAACCCATTAGTGGTATTAGAGTCGTGTCTTTGCATAGGTCTATTGCATGAGTAGAACACAATGGTTTTGTGGGTGTTGATGTTTTTGTTGTCATTGTCTTCACGTGTACTTTGCATCTTGTGGGATGGTGGGATGAAGCGGCTCGGGCTAACCTTACATGTCATCACACATGAGACTTTCTCCACACTTGACGTGCAATTTGCATTGCACAAGTGGGTTTGCGGGTGTCTGTCTCTCCCGCCATAGTTAAGATTCAATTTACAATTAGCATCTGACAACACTTGTATCAGTGTTGTGGTTCTTGATTGTAGGTAAGATCGGTTCTTATACAAAAGCCCCAAGCCACGTAAAACATGCAAATAAAATTAGAGGCGTCTAACTTGTTTTTGTAGGGGCATGTGATATGATATGGACACAATGTGATTGTGAATATATTGGATGTATGCAATGATCATTATTGTAATATGGCAACTGGCAGGAGCCTAATGGTTGTCTTTAATTTTGTTAAGACCTCTGTGTCTATTCGTGATGTAATAGCTTTATTCCAAGTAGTTGTAATAGTTGCTGTTATGTGAAGGACAACCATGAAGCGGCGCCACTGACCTTGATGCCACGTTGGTGATGATGGAGATCATGCCCATGCTTTGGAGATGGAGATCAAAAGCACAAGGAGAAATGCCATACCATGTCACATATTATGAATTGCATGTGATGTTAATCCTTTTTGCATCTTGTATTGCTTAGATCATGACGATAACATTATAAGATGATCCCACTCACTAAATATCAAGTAATAAAGTGTTCGTCCTTAGTAGGCACCATTGCTAAGACTCGTCATTTTGAAGCATCTCACGATGATCGGGTGTGATAGATTCTACGTGTGCATACAATGGGTGCAAGACGGATTTGCACATGCGGATACTAAGGTTAATATTGACAAGCCTAGCATGTACAGACATGGTCTTGGAACACGGAATACCGAACGGTAAAGCATGAGTCATATGAATGATATGATGAACATGTTGATTGTTCGCCTTTGAAGCTACATCATCTTTCGTGAAGATTGGACTTGCTGTAGTGGATTTGATTCGTGTAATGACTAAGGCAACATGAGGGATGTTGTTTTGAGTGGGAGTTGCGGTGACCCAGCATACCACTGCATGTGTAGTATACTATAGTCGTTGACATGACATCCATAGAACACCATTCTATAAATATCACATCCCTGAGAGTGGTACAATAGAAACATTGTGGGTCCAAATTACAAACATACACACTTCATTATTATTACAATACCAGAAGTTCGAGACTTCAAGTGATTCAAACTTACAAACCCAAATAACTTATTTCATAAGTCTAGTGGAATAACGAAAAACACAACGGTAATAAAGACGTGAGCTCAACAACTTATTCTATAGGGTTCATGATGCTCGGCTCAACCTAGGTAACTACGCTCTAGCCTGACAACTGCTCTGACTCGTTGTCTTCAGCTCCATAGTGTATCCCGTAGTCCACCCCTTCGTTTCCACCGGACAGATCCGGCTCTTCATAGTAGACGTTGTTCTGGACCTCCGTAGCATACACCTGGTCATCCTTTTGGCCCTCAAAGTCTATCAAGGGGTTCAAAGGAAAGAGTGAGTAACATCATTACCCAGCAAGTTCACTATATGCAAGGTGTGAAGTTTGATGCTCTAACTACCACCTCAGACTATATGTCCTTGGTACTATGCAGTTTTGGAAAATGTTTCTTCAAAGATTGATTTTAATATCAAATACTATGCCCATCAGCCTTCACAGGTTGACCAGAACTTCATGGAGTTCCTTTCCTGCCACGTTCGTAGCTCCTTCCCGAAAAAGGGAGTAACATGTCACAATTCTTGCCCTCTGCAGAGGTGCATTACTTTACCCACAAGATACCAAATCCTTGTTGCACAACCGAGCGTACTTTCCCGTCCACAATTCCGTGATGTGGGCCTATTAGATGATCCAAGCCAATCACTGCCCCTTCGCGACCCCGCATGTCCCCTTGGTGTATGCCATGCCCACATCTTGAATTACAGCAATGGTTGGTATAGACCGTCAGATGCCAGAACTATCGTGGGACGTTGAGGGTTCCCACCCATATGCTGCATATCCTCTACGAATTACCAATTAATGCATGCTACAACGATAACAGGCATGACCTGGCCATCCGGATGCATGCAAGAGGAAGAAGATACAACTGACTTCTCCGTCCCATTCCAAATCTCATAGTTAATGCGTAATATACGGCGCTAGAATCACTGATGTCATGGGTTATTAAGCCCTAGTTGTTCGACCATTGGAATCTTAGATTACATTGTCATTCTTAGTATTTATCATCACTTAGGATGATAATTGCATTCATTTGTTTGGGAAAATATTTATTTTTCGTCTCTTTTAGAATATAGGTGATAACACACAATTTTTCAAATACTTTCATAAAGACTCTTCAAAGGACATGACCAAGTGGTTAACTTGCCTTGTGACTGCAAGGTAGTGAAGTCGAATACTTCCACTTGACCTTGAGCTCCGGTTTCTACAGTAAACCATTATTGCCCGATAAGGACAATATTTAAAGAAGCAATATGCAATGCATAGTAATGTCATGCCATGATTTGTTTTCTTTCTTCTTTGCGTGTTTTACCCACCTTGTAAAGATTTTAAGTTTCTTTTAATTAATAAAAGAAAAGCATTACTCAAGAATCATTAGTTTCATATTATTTTGATATTTAGAATTTTTATAATAACTAGTATTATTCTAAGAGTTTAAAAATGAGTTTATTTAATTTTTAACTCTTTTAAATATTTAACTAAAATTCCTTTAAAGGAATAAAACCTTATTTTTTATCACACTTTATTTACTTTTCAAAAATACAAACTAGTATTTTTCTATAGTAGTACTTCCTTTTAGAATCTTAAAATGGATTTTATTCAATTTTACGTGTTTTGTATATTTTTATAAAATTCCAGAAGGAATTTATATGATTTTAATAACATATCTATATTTAATTGCTTAAAATTATTATCTAGTATTTTTATTGGATAGAGAATCTTTTTGTGATTTCATAAATATATTATTGTATTTTTAGGATTTTGATTTATTTTTTAGAGCCTAATTTATCTTAGGGATATCTTTGTAATTAGGTATTTTAAGTAAGTCCCTCTTTTAAAACACGAGTGTGGCCCACTAGGCTCGCCCGGCCCGATCCGACCCGCTGGGGTTGGACAAATGTCCCTAGGTAGTACTGGGCTGCCCACACCCGGCCCAGTACCATCCACTCGCTCTCTCTTCTCTCTCGCGTGACACCCTCTCTGGCCGCTCGATGCTGCCACCGCCACGGGTGATTCTGGCCACCCTAGGCTGCCGTGTCCGCTGCCGTGGTGCAAGACGACACATATGTTACCGCTGCTCGACGTTGTCCCGCTCGATCTGGCATTGGTGCACTCCGCTGGCCACGTTGACCCTCATCTCATGGCTAGGGTTTGGAGTCCACCGTGTTATGGCGCTCCCTTGATGACGCTATGGTGCTTGTGACGCTGCCGTTCCATAGCCGCCAGTACTATGCGCAGGCGCGGGTTGCAGCGCCCCCTCAGGGTGCTCCCTGTGCCACCACCTCTCTGCGACCGACCTCCTCTCTGCTTCCTCTTCGATAACGTTACGAGGACCTCGAGTAAGTGCCCTATTCTCCTCTCTGTGCTCTATCTTGCCTCTATTCCATGCCATGTGGTCACTTGCGATGGATTTCCCCATTTAGGGTTCATCCCTAAATTTCTAGGGTTCATTCCCCCTATAGTGGTGATTTAGCATAGCTCTAGGGTTAATCTTGCCTGGGCTAATCCTTTGATGTTGGTTGCTGACTCGTGTACTAACGAGCTCATTGGGGAACCCCAAGAGGAAGGTATGATGAGCACAGCAGTAAGTTTCCCTCAGTTATGAAACCAAGGTTATCAATCTAGTAGGAGCAAGGAAACACCTCAAAGGTGTTGCTAGCTGGACTTTGGCGGTATGCATTACCAAGGCCAAGAGCAACGTGGAGACCCGCACAACACAACCACAGAACTTTGCCCCCAACTTATGACGAGGTTGTCAATCTCACCGGTTTTGCTAAAAACAAAGGATTAAACGTATCGAGTGGAAGAAAGTAAAAGCTTGCAGAAAGTAAACACAAAGCAGTAAACAGTTGAAGATTGATTGTAAAAGAAAGGACCGGGGTCCATAGTTCACTAGTGGTGGCTCTCCTTAAGATAGATAACATGTTGGGTGAACAAATTACATGTCGTGAGAACCTTTAATGCTAGTAACTAAATCCCTTTGTCTCGCGATATATTACATGTCCGAGATTCGATCATCGGCATCTCCATACCTAGTTTGATCTCGTTACCGACATGTACTCTTTTCTCATTCCTGTGATATAACATTCTAGTGATCTTATCACTTGCTTGCAAGCTAATCAATGTGATATCACCGAGAGGGTCTAGAGTATATCTATCCGTCATCGGGATGGACAAATCCCACTCTTGATCCATGAGCCTCTACATAACACTTTCGTAGCACTCAACTCACCTTTATAATCACGCTTTCACGGTGTGACATTTGATGTTATCAAGATACTCTTCCACTGTTAGTGATTGACATGATCTCATGGTCTAAGGACTAGGATTACTTCGTATGATGTTATAGCAATATAAACACAATAACTTTGATTGTAATGCTATACTTCGAATGAATGTTCATCACATCATTCCACTAATGTTGTGACCTCATTATTAACAACATCCAATGTCCATGATCAGGAAACCTTGATCATCTTGTTAATCAACGAGCTAGTTTATAAGATATGCCTAATTAGGAACTTTCTTTTTGTTTATTAAACACACATGTATTAACGTTTCCAAATTAATACAATTATAGCATGCAAAATAAACATTTATCATAAACAAGTAATAAGATAATAACCACTTTATTATTGCCTCTCGGGCATATTCCCTTCACCATCCTATATCCAAATGATCATGTCATAGTCAAAAATCCCAGAATACTTGAAAGTACTTTATGCTCATGTTTGTTCTAGTTAGATTTCTGATTCTCTAAAAAATGCTACCTTCGGGTGTAAGTCTAATTTTCGGTTTGTACTTTGGTTTTGTTTGATTGCTTAGACACAGGTATTTTCCGAGTAGTGAATTGTTGGTCCTAGAACCCGACTCTATTTCCGAGTTTAAACTAGCTAGCAATTGAGCTCCATTGCCCGGCAGTGTTTCCATGCTAAAAGTTTGCCAGCTCATGAAAGGGACAAGCAGAAAGCCAGATAAACAATAATATGAACAAAAAGCGCTTAAGTAATTTTTTGAGCACAACAAAACATAATAAAAGTGCTAGAGTAAAGCATAAGTTCTTACATACTAGCACAACCAGATAAATAGTTTAACTATTACAGCACTTGCTTCAGAATAATGCATAGTTTTTTTAATCATACGATGTAGGTGAAGGAGGACTTGTCGACTCGCTTGTACCAACATCCACGTCGCCTTGATCTTTATCCGACACAATGACGATAGACTCAGTCTTCTCATCATCATCAGATGCATCTTCGGCTGGCGGCTTGGTGGTACTACGACAGACTAGAAGAATGGCTTCTCATAGTTGGTCATCTCGGCTGTGCGGCAGGCGTATCCGACACAAGACTCCCATATGGCTATGACGTTTTGATCGTTTCTGTCTTCATCAATAGTCGATATTCCCTTTGTGACCTTCCAAAATTTCTATACTACCTTGGTGACTCATCTCCATGGTAAGGGCATTGTGGGCAGCAGTCCGGGCGTATTCCATCTTCTAGTCCTCAACCAGCTTTAGAAACTCTTTCGACCTGTCTCGCAACTCGAAAGTAGATACCTCGTGCATGTCAGAGATATTAACGTCTTCGCTAACTGATGGCTCAATGCACGATGCCTAGACAAATGCTTGATGGCGGTGTTGATGTAGAGCTTGTTGGGAACCCCAAGAGGAAGGTATGATGAGCACAGCAACAAGTTTCCCTCAGTTATGAAACCAAGGTTTAATCGAACCAGTAGGAGCAAGGAAACACCCCAAAGGTGTTACTAGCTGAGCTTTGGCAGGGCGCACTACCGGTGCTATTAGCAACGTGGAGACCTGCACAACACAACCACAGAACTTTGTCCCCAACTTGCGATGAGGTTGTCAATCTCACCGTGTTTTGAGGAAAACAAAGAATTAAACGTTTCGAATGGAAAGAAGTAAAAGTTTGCAGAAAGTAAACACAAAGCAGTAAACAGTTTATAGATTGAATGTAAAAGACAAGGACCGGGATCCATAGTTTACTAGAGGTGGCTCTCCTTAGATAGATAACATGCTGGGTGAACAAATTACAGCGGGGCAATTGACAAACACCGAGAAAGCAATACATGCATATACTAATCATCTTGACTCCTTTGAGACTTGATTAGGCATTACAACATTATACATAGACCGCCATCCAACTGCATCTATGACTAATAATCCACCTTCAAGTTATCATCCGAACCCCCTCCAGTATTAAGTTGCATGCAACAGATTATTGCTTTATGAACTGCGTGTAAAGTAAACAATACGATTGTTATATGGACAAAGGATTGTTGTTTTCTCCCTAGTAGCAATAGCACATCTAGTACCTTAGAGATTTCTGTCACTTCCCCAGATTACCAGAGGCATGAACCTACTACCGAGCATAAATACTAACTCTTGGAGTTGCTAGCATCTACTTGGCCAAGATAGCTACTAACAACGGAAAGCATGCAAGATCACAAATAACAAAGACATGATAGAATCAATAATCAATCTAAAATAGCATCTCAATATCCATCGGATCCCCGCAAACACAACATGCAGAATTACAAATAGATGATCTTGATCATGAACGGAGCTCACAAGATCTAGACATGAAAGCACAAAGGAAGAGAACCAGCCATCTAGCTACTACATGGATCCGTAGTCCAAGGATGAACTACTCACGCATCACACCGGAGGCTTGCATGGTGATGAAGAAGGCCTCGTGGTGAATTCCCTCTCGGGGTGCCGGAAGAGCTTCAGATCCTCCCGATCTAGGGATGTAGATGACGCGGCTATAGACTCTTTCGTGGATTTTGATCTGCACTTAGGGTTTTCATCCCGAGGGTAATATATAGGCGGAGAGGCCGAGGGGTGCCGGAGAGGCCACACCACCTCTGGCACGGGCACTGGTCGCGCTGCCGTGGTGGTGGCCCTGACCCTCTCCGCCTCAGATTCTCGCACTTGATGACATCCGGAAAATAGGCACTTTGGCTTTTGTCCCGTCCAATTCGAGAATATTCATTTTCGACTTTCCGAACCAAAAACAGCAGAAATGTGCAGGCACTGTGGCTCTTGTTAATAGGTTAGTCCAAGAAATCATAAGAAAAGTACTCCAAAGTTGGAACAAAACACAAGAAAGTGGATAAAACCAAGCATGGAACATCAAAAATTATAGATACATTTGCAATGTATCACCAACCTCTTCAAGAGTTTGGCAAACGTCATGGATCAAATCTCCGACTTTGACGAATCGGCCATTGCGAGACTCGGACGAGGATGAATCCGAAATGTTGAGAGGAGCTATGAAAAGACAACATTTGTAAAATCTGACAAAGTTTAGTCGGAAAACATTAAATCAGGAAAAGTATATGGCTTTGGTAGCAAAATTTACCGAGGATGGCATCATCTATCTTGGTCTTCTTAGCTCGCAAACTCTAGAGTTCATCCCGAAGAGTTTGAGTCATATCATTCTGACAGTCCATTTCCGCCTTTAGATTAGAAATTTCTTTGTCTTGGCGAGCAATGACTCGGTCGTGCTCTTTGGTGGCCATGTTGCTAGATTCTAGGATGTTACTAATTCATGGTCAACCTTTAATTTTTGAATCTCCTCTCGTAATCTGGCATTCTCTGCCTCCAAGAGTAAAATTCCTTGAAATTCTTAGCTTCCTCCACGAGTTTGCAAAACTGAGTCAACAAACCTGGAATGGAAAAGATAAGCTTAGTCAAATTCACAATTCAGCACTGAGTAAAATTTCGAGAAGAGCTAGCCAGAAAAACTTACTTTTCGCTTCATCCTTCTCAACCTTAAGTTGAGCATTTTCAAGTCGGATAACCTTGACCTCTCTCCGCTTGTTGCAGATTTTCTTCAACAATTCTTGGGTTTAAACATTAACTTTTTATAAGTCAGAAATAATAACCAGAGGCAGAAGTCTACTAAGATTCAAACTGTTATTTTAACTAAGTTAAATTTTAGCATGAGCCTTGGGGGCTACACTACTTCGTTCCATGTTATCCTATAAAATCATAAATTCAGATCCTATCTCTATCCAACTTCATGCTAGGGGGTTAGAGGATATGATATAAATACAATAAAAGAGTCGGAAAATGACTTACAAAGTGCTCATGTTGCAACATATTGAGGCTGTTGTTGATCTCAGCAGAAACCTTCTCGGCCAAAGTTAAAGGTATAATTGGTGGAGGCGAAACTACACCAGCCTTTAGCTTCTTGTCGTGAAGACGAACTTGACCCAACAGATCTTCAAGCTTTACATCTTCAGCTTCTTGAGCCTCTTCTTTAGCTAAAATATTCTTGCTCTCCAGGCATTGAAAAGCAAGTTTCCGAATCTCTTCTGCGCTATTCCTAGTAAGGCCAAGGTTGGCGGCACTAGGAATCTTCACGAGATTGTAGGCAAAAGTTTCAGCTGAGGGATCACCCTTAGAGGGTTCACCCTTATCTATTCCCTAGTCCCTCATGGTGACGTCAGTTTGTGAACCAAAGTTTACTGGCTCCTCAGGATGAGCCTCAGCATCCCTAGCGCATGGAGACGGAATATCTTTCGACGTTGTCGATGACGTGGGATTGGGAGTCGGAGGAGCTACAGCAAGTGAAACCAAGTTCAACTTCTGCTGCCATAGAGTCTTTCCAGGCTTCCCTTTTCCTTTTCCCAATGGTTTAGCTCTAGATCATAAAGGATTGAAATTGTTATGACCCAGAAATAATACAAACAAAAGTATGAGATCTGGCAGAAGAACTTACTTCTTTACGACTGGCAACGTTTGCAGATCAGCCAAAATAGCCGGAGTTTTATGCTTCCGGCTAAGCGCTTCTGGAACTTCTTCAGGTTCTTCCTCTTAAATAGGAACGAGATCTTTTGGTGGATATCCCTCTGATATGTTGCTAACGTGTCCATAATTTTTGATGTTCCATGCTTGGTTTTTATCTACTTTCTTATGTTTTGTTCCAACTTTGGAGTACTTTTCATACACTTTCTTGGACTAACCTATTAACAAGATGCCATAGTGCCAGCTCCCTGTTTTTTGCTGTTTTTGGTTCCAGGAAAGTCAGAAAATGAATATTCTCGAAATTGGACGGGACAAAAGCCAAAGTCAGTTTTTCAACGAGGGGGACACAGAGCCAGAATACGAGACGGAGAGGGGCCAGGGGGCGCCACACCACTGGCAAGTGCCAAGCCTGCCCGTGCTGGGTTGTCCGCCGCCCAGCACCTCGGCCTCCCCTTTCGACTATAAGATGCCTCCGATACAGAAACCCTAAGTACTTGATCAAAATTTCACGAAAGAGTCTGTAACCGCTGTCATCGCCATCCCTAGATCGGGAGGGATCTGAAGCTCTTCCCGGCACCCTGTCGGAGAGGGGAATTCACCTTGGAGGCCTTCTTCATCACCATGCAAGCCTCCGGTGTGATGCATGAGTAGTTCATCCTTGGACTACGGGTCCATGTAGTAGCTAGATGGCTGGTTCTTCTCCTTTGTGCTATCACGTTTAGATCTTGTGAGCTCCGTTCATGATCAAGATCATCTATTTGTAAGCCTACATGTTGTGTTTGTGGGGATCTGATGGATATTGAGATGATATTTCAGATTGATTATTGATTCTATCATGTCTTTGTTATTTGTGATCTTGCATGCTTTCCGTTGTTAGTAGCTATCTTGTCCAAGTAGATGCTAGAAACTCCAAGAGTTAGTATTTATGCTCGATAGTGGGTTCATGCCTCTAGTAATCTGGGGAAGTGACAGAAATCTCTAAGGTACTAGATGTGTTGTTGCTACTAGGGAGAAAACAACAATCCTTTGTCCATAGAACAATCATATTGTTTATTTTACACACAGTGTGTAATGCAATTATCTGTTGCTTGCAACTTAATACTGGAGAGGGTTCAGATGATAACCTGAAGGTGGATTATTAGTCATAGATGAAGTTGGATTACGGTCTATGTATAATGTTGTAATGCCCAATCGAATCTCAAAGGAGTCAAGATGATTAGTATATGCATGTATGCTTTCTCGATGTTTGTCAATTGCCCCGCTGTAATTTGTTCACCTAGCATGTTATCTATCTTAAGGAGAACCACCACTAGTGAACTATGGACCCCAGTCCTTTCTTTTACAATCAATCTACAACTGTTTATTGTTTTCTATTTACTTTCTGCAAGCTTTTAGTTTCTTCCACTCGATATGTTTAATCCTTTGTTTTCAGCAAAACCGGTGAGATTGACAACCTCATCGCAAGTTGGGGCAAAGTTATGTGGTTGTGTTGTGCAGTTCTCCACGTCGTTGCTGGCACCGGTAGTGCGCCCTGCCAAAGTCCAGCTAGCAACACCTTGGAGGTGTTTCCTTGCTCCTACTGGTTCGATAAACCTTGGTTTCATCACTAAGGGAAAACTTGCTGCTATGCTCATCATACCTTCCTCTTGGGGTTCCCCAACAAGCTCGATATAATTTGGGCCATCAAGCATATTTTCTGGCACAGTTGCCGGGGAGTCAAGGACATCTTCACAAGGGGAGTCCCTCATAACCAATCTATTTACTTTGTTGTTTTTGTTTTGCTTAGTTTATTTTCTGTTTGTTTGCTTGTTTCTTTATCAAAAACACACAAAAAATAGTTTTACTAGTTTGCTTTCTTTATAAAAACACAAAAAATGACTACTCTTGAAAACACTATTTTGTGTGACTTCACTAGCACCAACAACAATGATTTCATGTGCACACCTATTGCTCCACATGTTCGTGAAGCTACTTTCTTTGAAATTAAACTTGCTTTGCTCAATCTTGTTATGAGGGAACAATTTTCTGGTATGGGTAATGAAGATGTTGTTGCTCATCTAAATAACTTTGTTGAACTTTGTGAGATGCAAAAGCATAAGGATATATATGGGGATATTATTAAGCTTAAATTGTTTCCTTTCTCTTTGAGAGGAAAAGCTAAAGAATGGTTGAATTCCTTAACTAGGAATAGTATTGATTCTTGGACTAAATGCAAAGATGCTTTCATTGGAAAATGTTATCCTCCTGCTAAGATTATATCTATGAGAAGTGAAATAATGAAGTTTAAACAATTTGATAATTAACATGTTGCTCAAGCTTGGGAAATAATGAAATCTTTGGTAAAGAATTGTCCCACTCATGGACTAACTGCTTGGATGATTATCCAAACCTTTTATGCAGGATTGAACTATTCTTCAAGAAATCTATTGGATTCTGCTGCTAGAGGTACCTATATGACCATTACTTTGAGTGCTACAACAAGTTTCTGGATAATATGATGGTTAACTATTTTGAATGGCATACCGAGAGAGCTCCACAAGGTAAGAAGGTAAATTCTGTTGAAGAAACCTCCTCCTTGAGTGATAAAATTGATGTTATTATGTCTATGCTTGTTAATGGGAAAGCTCATATTGATCCAAATCATGTTCCCTTAGCTTCTTTGGTTGCTCAAGAAGAGCAAGTTGATGTGAACTTTATAAGAAATAACAATTTTAGCAACAATGCCTACAGGAATAATTCTGGTAATAAGAACTATAGGCCATATCCTCCCAACAATGGTAATGCTTATGGAAATTCCTACAAAAATACTACGAGTGCTCCCTCAGAACTTGAAGTTATGCTTAAAGATTTTATTTATAAACAAACTGCTTTCAATAAAACTATTGAGGAAAAACTCTCTAATACTGAAAGAAATATAGCATCTTTGGCTAAAGGACAATCTTCTTTTAATAAAATGGCTGCTAAACCTGAAACTATTGAAAATCCCTTTGCTGCTACTAATGCCATACAAGTTAAAATTGATGAAAATGTTAGACTATTAGCTAAATTGCATGCTAAGTTGGAAAGATAAGATGAAATTGCTAGAAACATTAGTGTTTCTACTATCACTACCACTAGTGTTGAAGCTAGTAAAAATAGTTCTACTTTATATGATAAATTTGATTTTGATCTTGATGGTTGCAACATCTCTGAAGTTAGTAAGTTCCTACAAAAGCTTGCTAAAAGTCCTAATGCTAGTGCTATGAATATGGCCTTTACAAAACACATTACTGATGCTCTCATAAAAATTAAAGAAGAAAAGATGAAACATAAAGCTTCTATTCCAATAAAACAAGAAGATGGCTGGGAACCCATCATTAATATGAAAGTGAGTGATTTTGATTTCCAAGCTTTATGTGATCTTGATAGTAGTGTTTCTATTATGCCTAGAAAGATTTATGACATGCTTGATTTGCCACCACTTGAAGATTGTTATTTGAATGTCCCACTTGATGATAATGCTAAAAAGAAACTCATGGGGAGTCTTAATGATGTTATTATCATGGTTATCAATGCCTATGTCCCCGTTTATTTCTATGTTTTGGATGTTGAATGCAATGCTTCTTGTCCTATTACTTTGGGAAGACCTTTTCTTAGAACTGTTGGTGCCATTATTGATATGAAAGAAGGCACCATTAAATATCAACTCCCACTCAAGAAAGGTATAGAACACTTCTCTAAGAAGAGAGAGAAGATCTCTTTTGTTTCTCCTATGAAAACAAAATTTTCTCTTAATGCTTCTTCATTTGAGAACACTTGATTCTTTTTCTTGCTTCTTATGCCTAACTTAAAGGCGTTAAAGAAAAGTACTTATTGGGAGATAACCCAAAAGTTTTAGATGAGTCTTGGATGTTATTACTCCTGTAATAACCGCTCCTTATCCTTTTTATTTGCTTTTTGTGCCAAGAGTAACCTCTAATGAGAGAGAAGTAATGATTGGGAAAGTTGCTGTCCTGAAACAGATTTATGTTCTTCACCGTAAAAATTCGTGTAAAATCTCTGAACGTATTTTTGAGGTGTGAATTTTGTTGCTTCTGCCCCAGGTTGTTATCTAACTTTCGTTAGTTCAACACTTTTTTATTTGAGCAACAGAAGGTCTTCGAAAAAATTCGTCTTTACCTGCTGGTCTGTTTTGACAGATTTCTGCCATTATTTGTATTTGCTTCTTGTTGGTTCCTTTCTGAGTTCTTTTGGGGAATTAAGATTTTTGAGGGAAGTGCTACGGTAGCTTGTGTTTTAATGGAAGTTTTATTGGTGTTGAAACTAAACCCAAAGACTTATTATCTTGAGTGCACTAATGTTGCTAAGAAAGATTGTGTGAAGTTTTGCATGAAGGAAAAATTTCAGGTGTATGGAAGGAATGAGTAATGAGATGAAGAATGGACTAAAGCTCAAGATTCGGGATGCCACGCGTGTCACTCCAAGAAATATCCAAGAAGTACAAGCGTCAAAGCTTGGGGATGCCCAAGGCATCCCCTACTTCATCAATAAAAATCCCAGGTTTCTTCCAAACACTTCATTTTTATTGTTTCATGCAGAGTTGTGTTGTTCTTGGAGCGTCTTCTTTTTCGTTTTCATTTTGGTTTTCGTTTTCTTGGTTTTCTTAGTTTGCTTGAATAAATTGGTTGGACCCCTCTTTCATACATTAGTTTTCAAATAGTTTGGTTTGGATTGGAAAAGAGTAGGAAAGTTCATGCTTAAGTGGTAAAGAGAGCTTGTTTTGACTGTGGCCTATGTTGTCATGCCATGCTTGATATTGTTTTGGCTTTATTTTTAGTGTTCTTTGCTGTAGCATGAAATTTTATAAACAATTGAGATTGCTTAATGTGCCTTGGAAGGATCATGCGTTGTTTTAGCATAGTAAAGCATAGTATTGTGGTATTCTCCTTTGATGCTTTATTTGGGTTGACTTGGCGCATGCTCACACCATGTTATGACTATCCAAAGTCACCATAGCCTTGATGATCCTTTAGTTTTCGACTTGTAATATCACTTTATGCTTTAATCAATGATGTTTTATCGCTCTGCATGATTATGGCCATTATTGCTCTCTTACTTGGTCGCTCCCAGTTTTTTGCTAGCCTCCGTAATCAAGTATGAGTCCCACTCATGCATCCAACTCCTAAAACCAAGTTATTCCAAAGAGTCCACCATACCTACCTATTAGCAATTGCTATTCCAAGTATATTCATGTTTTTATCTACCTTCCGAATTAAACTTGTTATGTGAAAATTAGTGATTAAAGCTCTCACGAACTTGATGACACACTTTACTTTCTTGAATTTAATAAACTTGACCCATTGTGTCCATATTTGTTGCATATATGCTTGCGCTTTATAAGTTGAAATTAGCACAACCATGTATCATGGGGAACACTTTTAACATTGCACTTGTACTTTGTACCCCGTTGATATCATGTTCTTTTGCATATGGATCCTGGCGGTGTGAAATAAAAGTGGAACTTGTAAGATCATGGAGTTTGTATGTGTGTTAGAGAAACGCCTGGGCCACTAGCCTAAGCCATGCCTAATCATGGTGGAAACTTGCAGCATAACCATAATGAGCACTCTATGAAGCATCCTCAATAAAAACCTATGCAAATAGCAAATAAAAAGATCGCTGAGATGCTCATTGTCTGCTTGCCTTGTCATTTTGATTATGGGATAGCTCCTGTATCATGTGCAAGGGGTACCCCGTTGGTGGTTCTTTATAATACATATGTACTTACAATGACAAGAGCTTACTTGTGACTAAAGTTGAGTAGCATGAGGTTCGGTCTTCATAAGTAAGGGGCATGAGATTTCGGCTTATAACTTGCCAAGCATATCCTCTTAGTTGTGTCACTTTAATCTTAATCACTTAAAGATGCTTATGATAGGGGCAACGAGAGCTGAAAGCTAACAAGTACCATAATTTTTGGAAGCTCTTTATGAAACTTGAATCTCTACTTCCTTCTATGAAGGCCTTTCTTTTACTTTTATGTTGAGTCTCCACCTTCTACCTTTATGCACCTACTTTGAGAGCATAGTGGCCATTCTTAGTTCTATGTGCATTGTCCCAAGACTTGTTGATTGATGCATAACTTGATATTGCTTGTTCTAAACTACTTGTATCTAGTCACTCTTATGAACTTTGAAGGTGTCTTATGCATTTATGTTTGCTACTCTATGAGGGACAAGCTGAATGCCACTATGCTATGTTTTCTTTATGTGAAACAAACAAATGTCTTGCAAAGCATTGTTATTCATGAATATTTTGTTTGTGCCTTTTCATGTTGCAACATAGTTGCTATGTCTTATTGCTAGAACTTTATCTTTCATGCTATGTTGAAGTACTATGATCCCAGCTTTCAATGTTTTACAAATACTTTTTTTTGCGGAAAAAGATCCGGATCTATTTCATGAGTTCATAAGAAGTACAAAGTATCCTAAACATAATAAAAATTACATCGAGGTCTTTGGACCACCTAACGAATACTACTGCCGCCAGAGCGAGCCGCCGACGTGCCGCTGTCGCCGCTCCATTACCGGAGCCGGCATGCCATTGTTGATGACAGTCGGGAAGTCTTCGTGCACGTGCCCCTAAGGACCAACGCCCCAGAGATGAAGTTGTCGCCATTGAACCCTTGAATTGATCCAAAACTTGTAACACCAAACCTAAAACACACGTAGACTGGACAAGATCCAGAACACACGTAGACTGGACGAGATCCACCACTCCATGGAAGCGGCGACCAGACGAATCCCCACCCTCCTCAACGCCAGCAGCAGAATCATCGTCGGCGAGGTGGAAGAGGAGGCGGGTATACCTTATTCTTGTCCCGCACAACGCCGCCATAGCCACCATAATGACGATGCCGGATGACCAGACTCTAACTTTAGGGACCCTTCTACACCGCCGAGCGCAGGCCCGAGGTCCCCACCTCGTCCCGCCGCCGGAGCGGCAAGCAGAGGAGACGGGGACCCGCCGATGCTCGGTCGTAGATGACAAGGATGAAGTAGATCATGGCAGCTGCTAGGGTTTTTACCCTAGTCGCCGCCTCTTAATGTTTTACAAATACTTTAATTAAGTTTATGATGGTGCATGTCACCTCAAACATTATTCTTTCTTTTTATCACTTACCTACTCGAGGACGAGCAGGAGTTAAGCTTGGGGATTATTGATTCTATCATGTCTTTGTTATTTGTGATCAAGAGTTATTTATGCTCGAGAGTGGGTTCATGCCTCTAGTAATCTGGGGAAGTGACAGAAATCTCTAAGGTACTAAATGTGTTGTTGCTACTAGGGAGAAAACAACAATCCTTTATTCATAGAACAATTGTATTGTTTACTTTACACGCAATGCGTAATGCAATTATCTGTTGCTTGCAACTTAATACTGGAGGGGATTCAGATGATAACCTGAAGGTGGATTATTAGTCATAGATGCAGTTGGATTACGGTCTATGTATAATGTTGTAATGCCCAATCGAATCTCAAAGAAGTCAAGATGATTAGTATATGCATGTATGCTTTCTCGATGTTTGTCAATTGCTCCGCTGTAATTTGTTCACCCAGCATGTTATCTATCTTAAGGAGAACCACCACTAGTGAACTATGGACCCCGGTCCTTTATTTTACAGTCAATCTACCACTGTTTACTGTTTTCTGTTTACTTTCTGCAAGCTCTTACTTTCTTCCACTCGATATGTTTAATCCTTTGTTTTTAGCAAAACCGGTGAGATGGACAACCTCATCGCAAGTTGGGGGCAAAGTTCTATGGTTGTGTTGTGCAGGTCTCCACGTCGCTGCTGGCACCGGTAGTATGCCCTGCCAAAGTCAAGCTAGCAACACCTTGGAGGTGTTTCCTTGCTCCTACTGGTTCGATAAACCTAGGTTTCATAACTGAGGGAAAATTGGCTGCTGTGCCCATCATACCTTCCTCTTGGGGTTCCCCAACAAGCTCGATATAATTTGGGCCATCACCCTCGATAGGAGCAAGCTCCAACTCTCGAAGGTCAGCAAGTTGAAAGTCGAAAACATCTCAGCATTGTGATATAATAAAACACATAAAATAGACAAGACAAGGTAGGCATGTTGCAAAACTCACTGGGGTCAGGGGTCTCTCTACTATATACATGTGCATTGAGATTTCTGGGACCTTCTGGTTAACTCGCTCCTTGATCAATCACCTTACCCAAGACTGGTATTCCTTCGAGGGGATCAAAATCGATCTCACCTTCAGGTTGTCCTTCTTGTTGAGGGTGACCATATGCATCAGCCGGTCCCCGTGATATTGTAGAGGTTGAATCTGACAAATTAGCTAGCAGTGAACTAATTCAGATCCTTTCAAGACTTTGTTCTTCATCAGGAACTCAATCTGCCTCCTGGTGCGGATTAAGTCTTCAGTCAGAGTTGGTGCCTCCGCGTCCTAGGATTCTTGGTGGGCGGCGGCACCGTCAACAAAAACCGGCAAGCTTTCTGGTGAAGGAAATATGCCCTGAGAGGCAATAATAAAGTTGTTATTATGTATTCCTTATATATGATAGATGTTTATTTTGCATGCTAGAATTGTATTGATCGGAAACATCAATACATGTGTGTTTAATAAACAAAAAGGGTTCCTAGTTATGCCTCTCTTATAGACTAGCTTGTTGATTAACAAGATGATCAAGCAGGTTTCCTGATCATAGACATTGGATGTTGTTAATAACAAGGTCACAACATTTGTGAAATGATGTGATGAACATTCATCCGAAGTATAGCATTATGATCAAGTCATTATGTTTATATTGCTATAACATCATACGAAGTAATCTTTATCCTTAGACCATGAGACCATGTTAATTGCTAACACCTGAAGAGTATCTTGATAACATCAAACGTCACACCGTAACAGGGTGACTATAAAGATGGGTTCAGTGCTACGAAGGTGTTATGTTTAGGCTCATGGATCAAGAGTGGAATTTTTCAATCCCGATGACGGATAGATATACTCTGGGCCCTCTCGGTGATATCACATTGAGATAGCTTGCAAGCAAGTCATGTCATCACTAGAATGTTATATCACGGGAACAAGAAAAGAGTGCATGTCGGTAACGAGATCAAACTAGGTATTTGGATACCGATGATCGAATCTTGGACATGTATTATATCAAGAGACAAAGGGATTAAATTACAAGCGTTAAAGGTTCTCACGATCACAAAATTCATCGTTGAATATGCAGGAGTCAGTATGGACCTCCAGGTCCCGCTTCTGATTATTGATCTGAGAGGAGTCTCAATCATGTCTGCATTATTCGCGAACCATAGGGTGACACACTTAAGAGTTACAGGACACCATTTTGGAGCACATATGTTTTAGACGAAAGAATTGCAAAGCGTAGGAATTGTTTCGATAGAAACCAGAAATTGTTTCGGGTGAAATTGCAGAAAGTGGTTCTGCATGTGATATTGAAATATTGCAAGGGGTTATATGTGAATGTTTGTTAATTAAATTAATTAACAAAATTCTGAATAAATTTAATAAAATAGTTTTATTAAATGAGAGAGCATTAAACTTAGAGAATTTTAATGCATTTAAAGTGGGGACTTTAAAAGGGAATGTGAAGAGGCATTTTAATGTGGAGGGGTTTCCACCACATGAACGGAGGAGGTGAAGGGTCACCCCCCATGCGCCGACCATGGAGAGGAGGGGCACCCCCCTCCTCCTATAAAAGGCCACCCTCCTCCTCCTTCTTCCTTACACCTCCTCGTGAAGGATCTCTCTCCCCCTCTAGAATTATTCCCCCATGGTCTCGGATTAGCGAGATACATGTTCCCGGTGGCATTTCGTCTAGAAGGAGTTGCTGCTTCCGCTGGATCGCTGGAGCGAGGAGGTGGAGGTTGTCCGGTGGCTTGAACGTGTGTGTGCAAGTCTGGATGAGTTGCGGCGCTCGGACTTCCTCACGATCTTGAGATCGGCAAGTGTATGACTACATCAACCACGAGTTCCTACTTGTTAACAAAACTCGTTGTCTTCGAGGGTAAGTTCTCGTTGGATGTATGTCCACCCGTTGCTTTGTACCTAGTAGATAGATCTTGGCGTGTAGTTCTCATTGTAGGAATTTTTTGTTTTCTATGCTGCGGACCCAACATCTGGCTTGCCAGGAGCTGACTTATCCTTATGGTAAAAGAAAGTTGTTGGCCATTTCTTCACTGAATCGCTAGCTATGACCTTGGGGTAGACTCGGTCTCTCCTAAGGACTAAGATAAGTGTTCTGGTGTTATATGGAACACCGATAGTGATAGAGTTTTTCCTAGTATCGGAAGAAGAGTAGACTCGGTTTAATTTTGAGATATCCCTCACAAACAGAGACATAGGAACTAAGCTCAATCAGAGAATTTGCGGGAGATTATGAAGCTAAACGCCATAGTAGAAGATTACCTCGGAAAAGAATTCTGACGGTAGAAAGCTTAAGTCGCGATCCATATGGGTCCCCAAATGAACTCTCTCATTGTTGCATGGTGTTGGGAGAGGCTTGCCATAGCCACTCCACCACTCACCGGTGCGCAGAAGTACTTACTCCTTCGTAGCTTTGAGCTTCTCATCGTCCAATACACACGGGATCCAAATCCCCCGGTACTTCTTATCCTCCACCGCCAATGATGCCACATCCCCTGAGCTCGATGTGTTAGCCATTTTCTGGTTGACCTATGGGCGGCGTTGGTGGATTTGGGGAAGGAGAGAGAGGAAGGTGAGGGGCGCAAGGTTTCTCGAGGTGAAGAAGAATAAGAAGAGGTGCGGAGGTGGAAGAGAATGAGGAAGACTTATCCCTTATAAACGACCATCTGCACTGAGATTTGTGTTTAAACACGTGGAATTAACACCACACGTCACAGAACAAGAGGGGCAACTTCCTCGCGAAGGCTCCACCGCCTCGATCTCTGTGCTTGCATTGAAAAGGCGCCTCGGTTCCGCATGATGCAGACCCACCAACGGTCACACTAATTGAATATTTGTCAGTGACAAGACAAGACCTGAAAAATTGTCAGGTTACATCACTGACCAAATTCTGGCTCAGTTTGAAATCGAGCATGGAAGCAATGATGAGATATTAACAAGTATGACTCACTTGTGTCTTAGATTCTACCTTTTTTTTGAAGTTTCAGGAACCCTTCAAGATTCTACAGCGGAAAAAGAATCAAGCTAGATGATGGAATCCAACTTTGGATCTTGGAGGCTTCCGGGGGCTACTGTTGGGGATATACTTTCTGGGTATACCCACTGTAACTTGCTGACCAGGGTGGCCCACTTCGGGTTAGAGCTATACTTCACGGGTGGCCCAGTTAGAGATAGAAGATGGAGGCCTGTCCAGCTACGGGAAGGCCCAGAAGACTTACTGACTTAGGCATGTAGGAATACTTGTAGTCTAAGATGTACTTTGTAACCGACTCTGTATTGTAGCTGTATAGAACTCTCCTATAACCCTAGGACCGGATGACTATATAAGCCGTCATAGGGACCAGCCTTTAGGGCACAACGCACTACAACCACAACTCGCATAGGAGAAGCCTCTCTTGTAATCTGTACTTCCGTCTCTGCCGATATACTGGATTGCTAGCAGGAGTAAGATCCGTCCACCATAGTCAGATCTGAACCTGGGTAAGCTTGTCTGCTCACTGATACATTGCAAATGTATCTATAATTTAGGATGTTCCATGCTTGGTTTTATCCACTTTCTTGTGTTTTGTCCACAATTTGGAGTACTTTTCATATGATTTCTTGGACTAACCTATTAACAAGAGCCACAGTGCCAGCTGCATGTTTTCTGCTGTTTTTGGTTCCAGGAAAGTCAGAAAATGAATATTCTCGGAATTGGACGGGACAAAAGCCAAAGTGCCTATTTTCCCCGAAGTCATCAGATGCCAGAATACAAGATGGAGAAGGGCTAGGGGCCGGCCACACCACCTGGCCGCGCGGCCAGGCTTGGCCTGCGCCAGGGGGTGGTCTGGCCGACCCCAGCACCCCCTCGGCCTCTCCTTCCGCCTATATATTGCCCACAGGACGAAAACCCTAAGTACCCGATCAAAAATCCACGAAAGAGTCTGTAGCCGCCGTCATCTCCATCCCTAGATCGGGAGGGATCTGAAGCTTTCCGGCACCCTGTCAGAGAGGGGAATTCACCCTGGAGGCCTTCTTCATCATCATGCAAGCCTCCGGTGTGATGCGTGAGTAGTTCATCTTTGGACCATGGGTCCATGTAGTAGCTAGATGGATGGTTCTCCTCCTTTGTGCTATCATGTTTAGATCTTGTGAGCTCCGTTCATGATCAAGATCATCTATTTGTAATTCTGCATGTTGTGTTTGCGGGGATCCGATGGGTATTGAGATGCTATTTCAGATTGATTATTGATTCTATCATGTCTTCGTTATTTGTGATCTTGCATGCTTTCCGTTGTTAGTAGCTATCTTGGCCAAGTAGATGCTAGCAACTCCAAGAGTTAGTATTTATGCTCGATAGTGGGTTCATGCCTCTGGTAATATGGGGAAGTGACAGAAATCTCTAAGGTACTAGATGTGTTGTTGCTACTAGGGAGAAAACAACAATCCTTTGTTCATAGAACAATTGTATTGTTTACTTTACACGCAATTCGTAAAGCAATAATCTGTTGCTTGCAACTTAATACTGGAGGGGGTTCCGATGATAACCTGAAGGTGGATTATTAGTCATAGATGCAGTTGGATGGCGGTCTATGTATAATGTTGTAATGCCCAATCAAGTTCCAAAGGAGTCAAGATGATTATATGCATGTATTGCTTTCTCGATGTTTGTCAATTGTCCCGCTATAATTTGTTCACCCAGCATGTTATCTATCTTAAGGAGAGCCACCTCTAGTGAACTATGGATCCCGGTCCTTTCTTTTACATACAATCTACAAACTGTTTACTGCTTTGTGTTTACTTTCTGCAAACTATTACTTCTTTCCATTCGATATGTTTAATCCTATGTTTTCAGCAAAACCAGTGAGATTGATAACCTCATCGCAAGTTGGGGACAAACTTCTGTGGTTGTGTTGTGCAGGTCTTCACGTTGCTACTAGCATCGGTAGTGCGCCCTGCCAAGGCTCAGCTAGCAACACCTTTGGGGTGTTTCCTTGCTCCTACTGGTTCGATTAAATCTTGGTTTTATAACTGAGGGAAACTTGGTGATGTGATCATCATACCTTCCTCTTGGGGTTCCCCAACAAGCTCTACATCAACACCGAGCCATCAAGCATTTTTCTGGCGCCGTTGCTGGGGAGTCAAGGACATCTTCACAAGGGGAGTCCCTCATAAACAATCTCTTTACTTTGTTATTTTTGTTTTGCTTAGTTTACTTTTTCTTTGTTTGCTTGTTTCTTTATCAAAAACACAAAAAAATTAGTCTTACTAGTTTGCTTTCTTTATCAAAAACACACAAAAAATGACTACTCTTGAAAACACTAAGTTCTGTGACTTCACTAGCACCAACAACGATGATTTTATGGGCACACTTATTGCTCCACCTGTGCCTAAAGCTACTTTCTTTGAGATAAAACCTGCTTTACACAATCTTGTTATGAGAGAACAATTTTCTGGTATTGGTAATGAAAATGCTGCTGCCCATTTAAATAACTTTGTTGAACTTTGTGAGATGCAAAAGCATAGGGATATAGATGGTGATATTATTAAGCTGAAATTGTTTCCTTTCTCTTTGAGAGGAAAAGCTAAAGAATGGTTGAATTCTGTAACTAGGAATAGTATTGATTCTTGGACTAAATGCAAAGATGCTTTTATTGGAAAATACTATCCTCCTGCTAAGATTATATCTATGATAAGTGAAATAATGAAGTTTAAACAATCTGATAATGAGCATGTTGCTCAAGCTTGGGAAAGAATGAAATCTTTGGTTAAGAATTGTCCCACTCATGGACTGACTGCTTGGATGATCATCCAAACTTTTTATGCAGGATTGAACTATTCTTCAAGGAACCTATTGGATTCTGCTGCTGGAGGTACCTTTATGACCATCACTTTGGGTGCTGCAACAAAGCTTCTGGATAATATGATGGTTAACTATTCTGAATGGCATACTGAGAGAGCTCCACAAGGTAAGAAGGTAAATTCTGTTGAGGAAAGCTCCTCCTTGAGTGATAACATTGATATTATTATGTCTATGCTTGTTAATGGGAAAGCCCATATTGATCCAAATAATGTCCCTTTAGCTTCTTTGGTTGCTCAAGAAGAGCAAGTTGATGTGAACTTCATAAGAAATAATAATTTTGGCAATAATGCTTATAGGAGTAATTTTAGTAACAAAAATTATAAGCCATATCCTCCCAACAATGGTAATGCTTATGCAAGTTCCTACAACAATAATAGGAGTGCTCCCTCTGAACTTGAAGTTATGCTTAAGGACTTTATTAGTAAACAAACTGCTTTCAATAAAATTATTGAGGAAAAACTCTCTAATGCTGAAAGAAATATAGCACCTTTGGCTGAAGCTCAATCTTCTTTTAATAAAATGGCTGCTAAACGTAAAACTAATGAGAATCCCTTTGCAGCTACTAATGCTATACAAGTAAGAATTGATGAAAATGTTAGACTATTAGCTGAATTACATGCTAAGTAGGAAAGAGAAGATGAAATTGCTAGAAACATTAGTGTTTCTACTATTACCACCACTAGTGTTGAGGCTAGTAATAGTTCTACTACTCTAGATGATAAATTTGATTTTGATCTTGATGGGTGTAATATCTCTGAAGTTATTAAGTTCCTACAAAAGCTTGCTAAAAGTCCTAATGCTAGTGCTATGAACATGGCCTTTACAAAACACATTACTGATGCTCTCATAAAGATTAAACAAGAAAAGATGAAACATAAAGCTTCAATTCATATAAAACAAGAAGATGGTTGGGAACCCATCATTAATATGAAAGTGAATGACTTTGATTTCAAAGCTTTATGTGATCTTGATAGTAGTGTTTCTATTATGCCTAGAATTATTTATGATATGCTTGATTTTCCTCCACTTGAAGATTGTTATTTGAATGTCCCACTTGATGATAATGCTAAAAAGAAACTCATGGGGAGTCTTAATGATGTTCTTATTATGGTTAACAATGCCTATGTCCCCGTTGATTTCTATGTTTTGGATGTTGAATGCAATGCTTCTTGTCCTATTACTTTAGGAAGACCTTTTCTTAGAACTGTTGGTGCCATTATTGATATGAAAGAAGGCACCATTAAATTTCAACTCCCACTCAAGAAAGGTATAGAAAAGTTCCCTAAGAAAAGAGAGAAGATTTCTTTTGCCTCTCCTATGAAAACAAAATTTGGTTTTAATGCTTCTTCATTTGAGAACACTTGATTCTTTTTCTTGCTTCTGATGCCTAACTTAAAGGCGTTAAAGAAAATTACTTATTGGGAGATAAATCAAAAGTTTTAGATGAGTCTTGGAAGTTATTACTTCAGTAATAACCACTCCTTATCCTTTTTATTTGCTTTTTGTGCCAAGAGTAACCTCTAATGAGAGAGAAGTAATGATTGGAAAAGTTGCTGTCGCGAAACAGATTTCTGCGCTTCACCGTAAAAATTCGTGTAAAATCTCTGAACGTCTTTTTGAGGCGTAAATATTTGAGCTTATGCCCCAGGTTGTTATCTAACTTTCATTAGATCAACACTTTTTGATTTGAGCAACATAAGGTTTTTGAAAAAAATCGTCTTTACCTGCTGGTCTGTTTTGACAGATTTCTGCCATTTTCTGCATTTGCTTCTTGTTGGTTCCTTTTTGAGTTCTTTTGGGGAATTGAGCTTTTTGAGGGAAGTGCTTCATTAGCTAGTGTTCTAATGGAAGTTTATTGGTGTTGGAACTGAACCTTAAGACTTATTATCTTGAGGGCACTAAAGTTGCTAATAAAGATTGTGTGAAGTTTTGTATGAAGGAAAAATTTCAGGTGTATGGAAGGAATGAGTAATGAGATGAAGGATGGACTAAAGCTCAAGCTTGGGGATGACACGCATGTCACCCCAAGAAATATCCAAGAAGTACAAGCGTCAAAGCTTGGGGATGCCCAAGTCATCCCCTTCTTCATCAATAAAAATCCCAGGTTTCTTCCAAACGCTTCATTTTTATTGTTTCATGCACAGTTGTGTTGTTCTTGGAGCGTCTTCTTTTTCGTTTTCGTTTTGGTTTTTGTTTGCTTAGTTTTCTGAATAAATTTTTTGGACCCCCTCTTTCATACATTGGTTTGCAAATAGTTTGGTTTGGTTTGGAAAAGAGTAGGAAAGTTCATGCTTATGTGGTAAAAAAAGCTCGTTTTTGACTGTGGCCTATGCTATGTCATGCCATGCTTGATATTTTTTTGGATTTATGCTTAGTATTCTTTGCTGTAGCATGACTTGTTATAAACAATTGAGATTGCTTAATGTGCCTTGGATGAATCATGCGTTGTTTTAGCATATTAAAGCATAGTATAGTGGTATTCTCCTTTGATGCTTTATTTGGGTTGACTTGGCACATGCTCACACCATGTTATGACTATCTCAAGTCACCATAGCCTTTATGATCCTTTAGTTTTCAACTTGTAGTATCACTTTATTCTTTGATCAATGATGTTTTGTCGCTCTGCATGATTATGGCCATTATTGCTCTCTTAGTTTGTCGCTCCCAGTCTTTTGCTAGCCTCCACAACAATGTATGAGTTCCACTCATGCATCCAACTCCCTAAACCAAGTCTTTCCAAAGAGTCCACCATACCTACCTACTACCTTATGCTATTCCAAGTATATGCATGCTTTTGTTTACCTTCCAAATTAAACTTGTTATGAGAAAACTAGTGATTAAAGCTCTCACGAACTTGATGGCACACTTTACTTTTCTTGCCCTTAATAAAATTGAACCATTGTGTTGTCTATGTTGTATATGCTCGCACTTATTTGTTGGGAGTTAGAAGAACCATGCTATCATGGGGAACGCTTTCAACATGGCACTTGGTACTTGTACCTAGTTGATATCATGCTCTTTTGTATATGGATGTTGTCGGTGTGAAATTAAAGGGGAGCTAGTAAGTCCATGGAGTTATGTATATGTGTTAGAGAAACGCCTGGGCCGCTGGTCTAATCCATGCTGACATGGTGGAAACCTGCAGCGTAACCACAATGTGCTGTCTATGAAGCATTCTTCTTATAAAAAAAGAGTCCTATATTGAGAAAAAAGAGAAAAAGAGAAAAAAAAGAGATTATGAAAAGAGGAAAGAGAGAAAAAAGCACCATATTCCCATGGTAAATAAGAAGATTGCTGAGATGCTCGTTGTCTGCTTGCCTTGTCATTTTGATATGGGGATTCTTCCGTATCATCGGGCAAGGGGTACACCGTTGGCGGTTCTCTATGATACACATGTACTTCTGATGACAAGAACTTACCGGTGACTAAACTTGAGTTTGTTCACTTTATACAAGGGACATGAGATTCTGAACTTATACTTCGTCAAGCATGTACACCATAGTTTGTTCACTTTAACCTTAATCACTTCAAGATGCTTATGATAGGGGCAATGAGAGTTGAAAGCTATATGTACCATAATTTTTGGAAGCTCTTTATGAGACTTGAATCCCTACTTCCTTCTATGAAGGCCTTTCTTCCACCATTATATTGAGTCTCCACATTCTACCTTTATCCACCTACTTTGAGAGCATAGTGTCCATTCTTAGTTCTATGTGCATTGTCCCAAAACTAGTTGATTGATGCATAACTTGATATTGCTTGTTTTAAACTATTTGTATCTAGTCACTCTTATGAACTTTGAAGGTGTCCTATGCATTTTATTTGTTACTCTATGAGGGACAAGCTGAATACTATTATGCTATGTTTTCTTTATGTGAAACAAACAAACGGCTTGCAAAGCATTGTTATTCATGAATCTTTTGTTTGTGCCTTTTCACGTTGCATCATAGTTTCTTTGTCTTATTGCTAGAACTTGGTCTTTCATGTTATGATTTAAGTACTATGATCCCAGCATTGAATGTTTTACAAATACTTTGATCAAGTCTTTGATGGTGCATGTCACCTCAAAAATTATTCTTTCTTTTTATCACTTACCTACTCGAGGACGAGCAGGAGTTAAGCTTGGGGATGTTGATACATTGCAAATGTATCTATAATTTTTGATGTTCCATGCTTGGTTTTATCCACTTTCTTGTGTTTTGTCCACACTTTGGAGTACTTTTCATATGATTTTTTGGACTAACCTATTAACAAGAGCCACAGTGCCAGCTGCCTTTTTTCTGCTGTTTTTGCTTCCAGGAAAGTCAGAAAATGAATATTCTCGGAATTGGACGGGACAAAAGCCAAAGTGCCTATTTTTCCGGAAGTCATCAGATGCCGTACGAGAGGAGAGGGCTGGGGCCGCCACACCACCGACCAGCCTGAGCCAGGCTCTGCGCCGGCCAGGGGTGGTCTGGCCGACCCCAGCACCCCCTCGGCCTCTTCTTCCACCTATATATTGCCCTCGGGATGAAAACCCTAAGTACCCGATCAAAAATCCACGAAAGAGTCTGTAGCCGCCATCATCTCCATTCCTAGATCGGGAGGGATCTGAAGCTCTTCCTGGCACCCTGTCGGAGAGGGGAATTCACCCTGGAGGCCTTCTTCATCATCATGCAAGCCTCCGGTGTGATGCATGAGTAGTTCATCTTTGGACTAAGGGTCCATGTAGTAGCTAGATGGATGGTTCTCCTCCTTTGTGCTATCATGTTTAGATCTTGTGAGCTCCGTTCATGATCAAGATCATCTATTTGTAATTCTGCATGTTGTGTTTGTGGGGATCCGATGGGTATTGAGATGCTATTTCAGATTGATTATTGATTTTATCATGTCTTTGTTATTTGTGATCTTGCATGCTTTCCGTTGTTAGTAGCTATCTTGGCCAAGTAGATGCTAGCAACTCCAAGAGTTAGTATTTATGCTCGATAGTGGGTTCATGCCTCTGGTAATCTGGGGAAGTGACAGAAATATCTAAGGTACTAGATGTGCTGTTGCTACTAGGGAGAAAACAACAATCCTTTTTTCATAGAACAATCGTATTGTTTACGTTACACGCAATTCGTAATGCAATAATTTGTTGCTTGCAACTTAATACTGGAGGGGGTTCCGATGATAACCTGAAGGTGGATTATTAGTCATAGATGCAGTTGGATGGCGGTCTATGTATAATGTTGTAATGCCCAATCAAGTTCCAAAGGAGTCAAGATGATTAGTATATGCATGTATTGCTTTCTTGATGTTTGTCAATTGCCCCGCTGTAATTTGTTCACCCAACATGTTATCTATCTAAGGTGAGCCACCTCTAGTGAACTATGGATCCCGGTCCTTCTTTTACATACAATATACAAACTGTTTACTGCTTTGTGTTTACTTTCTGCAAACTATTACTTCTTTCCATTCGATACGTTTAATCCTTTGTTTTCAGCAAAACCGCTGAGATTGACAACCTCATCGCAAGTTGGGGACAAAGTTCTGTGGTTGTGTTGTGCAGGTCTCCACATTGCTACTAGCACCGGTAGTGCGCCCTGCCAAGGCTCAGCTAGCAACACCTTTGGGGTGTTTCCTTGCTCCTATTGGTTCGATTAAACCTTGGTTTCATAACTGAGGGAAACTTGCTGCTGTGCTCATAATACCTTCCTCTTGGGGTTCCCCAACGAGCTCTACATCAACACCGAGCTAGCACTCACCGTCCCATAGAACCATACATCTCACACCCCACCTTTTCCCACGCCTCGAGGACCCCTTGATGGCGTACTTGTCCTCAATCCGACGACATTTATCTTTAGCAATATTATCTTCCTATAGATCACCACGGGTTAGTACTTCTAGCTCTCTCCTGCCATTTTTTATCTTTCGAGCTGGACCTTTTAAAATATTGTGATCCCACCTGTGTAATCTGTCATGTACCAGCGCAAGTCTTCCCGCTAATCCAGTATTTTGAACTTTGTAGTTTGAGGCCTCCCAGGATCCTTCAACCACCCTGTGGAAGCTGGGCTCTTTCAGCCACCAGGCCTCAAACCGCATCACTGACGACCCTCTAGTTTCTTGCACAGGTTCCTCACCAAATGAAACCGTAACGGACCGATTATCTGATCTGGTTTTAATCCAAGTTCTACAAAATAGCATCATCAAATTTCACTCACAAGTCATCAGATACTAATGCTTGATCAAGCCTCTCTAATCCCTCCTCTATGCCATGTAAACTTGTCACCAATATATCCAAGATCGGAGAGTCCACAGTCCGATAAGGTATCTCTAAATGCTTGAATAAAATGATTAGGACAATCATTACCATCTTATTTTTTGAAGGGATAAAGCATCTCATTAAAGTCCCCCATTACCATCCATGGCATACTATTTTGTTTCTACGAAATTCCACCAATCTATTAATAATCATTGACAGCAGTACAAAGGGACCCAAAAGTAATAAAAATTACAAATGGGTCACTGGACCACCTAGCTATGACTACAAACACTAGCGTGAGCCGAAGGCGCGACACGGTCCTCGTCCCTCCATCACCGGAGCCGAGCAAAGCTTGTCGTAGTAGAGCTTATTGTAGTAGACATACGGGAAGTCATCATGCTAAGGCCACAATGGACCAGTGCACTAGAGCAGCAACCATCGCTAATGATGACATCCGTAGATCAGAAGAGACTGACCGGAAAACAAAGTGAAGAACATGAAAACAAATATAATCCTAGGAGATCTGCCAAACAAACGACTCCACGCGCCCTTCGTTAGCGCTAGATGCACCACCGGAGCAAGGATAGAGTAGGTAGGACCTTATTCTGACTTCAGGATGTAGCCATCACCTCAATATCTCAAACAAGACACTAAAAACAAACAAAACAAAAAACAGAAAACCTCCGGCAGGCGAGAGGCCGTGGTCTGTCACACCTCCAAGGCCCTAGGGCCACCAGAGGCAGAGCGGACCAGCGATGTCACCGGCGAGGGGTGTGGAACCCTAGATGGGTTTTCTCTCCTCCTAGTCGCCTCTACTGGCAGCGGTACCATACAACGGCATACTGTTAATTGCTTTAAGTTCTGTGATCCGCTGCCATGAAAAATATTGGTCTGCGCATTTAGGCTCACTATAGAAACCAGTGAAGTGCCAAATATTATACCTACCACTTTCAATAGACACATCTATATAATTACTCATTTTATACCTGAGAGACAACATCACCTCCTTCTTCCAATAAAGGACTAACCCCCCCTTTCATCCATCACTTCTAATCACCTCCTTATGATCCATATTTAATCTTCTATGAAGGCACTCAGCTGGCCATGCCTCCAAGTGAGTTTCCATCAAAAAGAGTACATCCAGATCATATCGCTTCTGAATTTTCAAAAGCTTCATAACAGATGTGGCTTTTTGGAGACCACGATTGTTATAACTCAAGAGTTCCATTGTGTCAGAGGTCACCGATATCAGGTTTTTTGCTACATTGGATGAATCACTTTCAGCCCTCAAACGCTTGGGCGGCTAGGTTTCCCCCGGCATTCTCAACTCTGGTACAGATTCCTCCCCTATAGCTAGGTCAAATATTCCCACCATACCAGCAATAGCAGAAAGCTGGATCTTCATTCGGCCTCTTCCTGTTAGGATCACTCTCATCATCCATATCAATGTCTTCTCGAGAACGGTTTTCCCTTCCTCCTTGTCATACACAGAAGTATTGTCATATTGGTAATACTCTGGGAAACCACGGCCTCTACATCTGCCCATGGGTGCAAACCTTCCACCCTATCCACGACCCATGCTGCGTCCACGACCATGCCCTCTTCCTCCATCAGCCAAAATAAATTCGCCCCACTCTATCTTAGCTTCATCATGTTCCCTAGACCCACACTCCAGGTGCTAGTGTTGAAGCAACCCACACACCCCACAAATGGTTGGAAGCTTCTCATACTTCAGCTGGAACCATGCTTTTTTCTTGTCTCTTTTGATCGAAACAAAACAAGACAATTTCTTGTTCACATCTATATTTACCCTAACCCGGACAAATTCACCGATGAAACCTGCTGGTAGCTTCACTTGCACCTCCTTAACCTCGCCAAGAGTCTTGTAGATAATTATCTGGTAGTTGCATCACCCTAGTCTAGATAGCTAATTTATCAAGAACACCAGATCTAGGGTTTTGGAACCCATTATACACCTCAAGAATCAGCACGTAGTTGTTCCTAGAATCCACAGACCCATGTTCATCACTTTTTCAGTCTCCAAGGCATCCAAACTGGATAGTAAACATGTAATCATCGATCTTCCTCCACACGACATCTTTCGCTGGATTCCAAGCCAATCTCATATCGGCATAGAGCGCGCTAGGGATAAAACCCCTAGATGTATGCACTCGCCTGATGTCTACACACTTCTATTCTTGTAGACAGTTGTTGGGCCTCCAAGTGCAGAGGTTTGTAGAACAGCAGCAAGTTTCCCTTAAGTGGATTACCCAAGGTTTATCAAACTCAGGGAGGAAGTGGTCAAAGGTATCCCTCTCAAGCAACCCTGCAATCAAGATACACAAAGTCTCTTGTGTCCCCAACACACCCAATACACTTGTCAGGTGTATAGGTGCACTAGTTTGGCGAAGAGATAGTGAAATACAAGTGGTATGGATAATTATAAGTGGTAATGGTGATAGAAGATAGCTTGATGGTGTGGAAGAGACTAAAGTAAAACTAAAATAAAGATAGAAGCAAGCAAACATGTAACAGATCTAATTTGCAAATGGTGTTTCAATGATTAGAAACAAGGCCTAGGGATCATACTTTCACTATTGAACACTCTCATATAAATATCTTCTCTTTATGATACTACTCTTAACTACTCTCCGGTTGGACACTCTAATCAATGGTAGGGCTATAACAGCACACCTCAAAGTTCATCTTTCCCATCTAGAAAACCCCACACTGTCACCTTGAGTACTAGATGAGTCCAACAAACACCACAATTTCATAAAGACATCCAACTCCAAATATAACTCATAACAAGTATTTATAATCTCTAGCCTAAGTGCCACCATGGTGTGCACGCTGTCACTTTCACACACATGGGGAGAGCAGAGATCTATTAAAGCACTTGAGTAGCAAGGTAGATCTAATGGATTACAAAGCTCATGATCACAATATGATCATGCATAGAGAGAGAGATGAACACATAGCTACCGGTAGAACCCTTAGCCTCGAGAGAGAACTACTCCCTCCTCATCATGGGAATCAGCAACGGTGATGGAGATGGCGGTGGAGATCGATGGAGATGGCTCCGGGGGCACTTCCCCGTCCCGGCAGGGTGCCAGAATAGAGACTTTCTGTGCCCCGAATCTCCCCTTCGATGGCAGCAGCGCTGTGGAACTTTTCGTGGCTGGAGGCTTGATTATTTAGGGTTTATACATTGGGAGGCTCTTATAGGCGAGAGGGGAGACCGAGGGGGTGCCAAAGGGGCCCACACCACCCCCTCGCGTGGCCTGGCCTGGCCCGCGCCACTAGGTGGTGTGGCCACCCTCTGGCCCTTCTCCGTCTCATATTCTGGCTCCAAGTGTCCCCCTGTAAAATAATAACTTTGGCTTTTGTCCCATCCAATTCCGAGAATATTCATTTTCTGCCTTTCCTGGAACCAAAAACAGCAGAAAACAGGCAGCTGGCACTATGGCTCTTGTTAATAGGTTAGTCCAAGAAATCATATGAAAAGTACTCCAAAGTGTGGACAAAACACAAGAAAGTAGATAAAACCAAGCATGGAACATCAAAAATTATAGATACATTTGCAATGTATCAACATCCCCAAGCTTAACTCCTGCTCGTCCTCGAGTAGGTAAGTGATAAAAAGAAAGAATAATTTTTGAGGTGAGATGCACCATCATAAACTTGATCAAAGTATTTGTAAAACATTGATAGCTGGGATCATAGTACTTCAATCATAACATGAAAGACAAAGTTCTAACAATAAGGCAAAGCAACTATGTTGCAACATGAAAAGGCACAAACAAAAGATTCATGAATAACATTGCTTTGCAAGACGTTTGTTTATTTCACATAAAGAAAACATAGCATAGTGGCATTCAACTTGTCCCTCATAGATTAGCAAACATAAATGCATAGGACACGTTCAAAGTTCATAAGAGTGACTAGATACAAATAGTTTAAAACAAGCAATATCAAAGCTATGCATCAATCAACAAGTCTTGGGACAATGCACATAGAACTAAGAATGGCCACTATGCTCTCAAAGTAGGTGCATAAAGGTAGAAGGTGGAGACTCAATATAAAAGTGGAAGAAAGGCCTTCATAGAAGGAAGTAGGGATTCAAGTCTCATAAAGAGCTTCCAAAAATTATGGTACTTAATAGCTTTTAGCTCTGATTGCCCCTATCATAAGCATCTTGAAGTGATTAAGGTTAAAGTGAACAAACTATGGAGTATATGCTTGACGAAGTATAAGTTGGAAATCTCATGTCCCTTGAATACGAGGGCCGCTCCTCATGCTACTCAAGTTTAGTCACCGGTAAGTTCTTGTCATCGTAAGTACATGTGTATCATAGAGAACCGCCAACGAGGTACCCCTTGCCCGATGATACGGAAGAATCCCCATATCAAAATGACAAGGCAAGCAGACAACGAGCATCTCAGCAATCTTCTTATTTACCATGGGAATATGGTGCTTTTTCTCTCTTTCCTTTTTTTATAATCTCTTTTTTTTTCTCTTTTTTTCTCTTTTTTTTCTCAATATAGGACACTTTTTTATAAGAATGCTTCATAGACAACTCATTATGGTTACGCTACAGGTTTCCACCATGTCAGCATGGATTAGACCAGCGGCCCAAGCGTTTCTCTAACACATATACATAACTCCATGGACTTACAAGCTCCCCTTTCATTTCACACCGACGACATCCATAGACAAAAGAGCATGATATCAACTAGGTACAAAGTACTAGTGCAATGTTGAAAGCGTTCCCCATGACAGCATGGTTCTGCTAATCCCCAACAAATAAGTGCAAGCTTATACAACATAGATGACACAATGGTTCAAGTTTATTAAGGGCAAGAAAAGTAAAGTGTGCCATCAAGTTCGTGAGAGCTTTAATCACTAGTTTTCTCATAACAAGTTTAATTCGGAAGGTAGATAAAAACATGAATATACTTGGAATAACATATGCTAGTAGGTAGGTATGGTGGACTCTTTGGAATAACTTGGTTTTAGGAGTTGGATGCATGAGTGGAACTCATACTTTGGTTGCGGAGGCTATCAAAAGACTGGGAGCAACAAACTAAGAGAGCAATAATGGCCATAGTCATGCAGAGCGACAAAACATCATTGATCAAAGCATAAAGTGATACTATAAGTTGAAAACTAAAGGATCATAAAGGCTATGGTGACTTGGGATATTCATAACATGGTGTGAGCATGCGCCAAGTCAACCCAAAAAAAGCATCAAAGGAGAATACCTCAATACTATGCTTTAATATGCTAAAACAACGCATGATTCTTCCAAGGCACATTAAGCAATCTCAATTTGTTTATAACATGTCATGCTACAACAAAGAATACTAAGCATAAAGCCAAATCAGTATCAAGCATGACATGACAAAGCATAGGCCACAGTCAAAAACAAGCTCTCTTTACCACTTAAGCATGAACTTTCCTACTCTTTTCCAATCCAAACCAAACTATTTGAAAACGAATGCATGAAAGAGGGGGTCCAACCAATTTATTAAGCAAACTAAGAAAAACCAAGCAAACGAAAAACCAAAATGAAAACGAAAACAAAAAAGAAGACGCTCCAAGAACAACACAACTATGCATGAAACAATAAAAATGAAGTGTTTGGAAGAAACCTGGGATTTTTATTGATGAAGAAGGGGATGCCCAAGGCATCCCCAAGCTTTGACGCTTGTACTTTTTGGATATTTCTTGGGGTGACACGCGTGGCATTCCCAAGCTTGAGATTTATTCCATTCTTCATCTCATTACTCATTCCTTCCATACACCTGAAATTTTTCCTTCATACAAAACTTCGCACAATCTTTATTAGCAACATTGGTGCACTCAAGATAATAAGTCTTTGGGTTCAGTTTCAACACCAATAAAACTTCTATTAAAACACTAGCTATTGTAGCACTTCCCTCAAAAAGCTCATTTACCCAATAGAACTCAAAAAGGAACCAACAAGAAGCAAATGCAGAAAATGGCAGAAATCTGTCAAAACAGACCAGCATGTAAAAACCAATTTTTTCGAAGACCTTATGTTGCTCAAATCGAAAAGTGTTGAACTAACGAAAGTTAGGTAACAACCTGAGGCAGAAGCACAAAAATTCATGCCTCAAAAGTACGTACAGAGATTTTACACGAATTTTTACGGTGAAGCACAAAAATCTGTTTCAGGACAGCAACCTTCCCAATCGTTACTTCTCTCTCATTAGAGGTTACTCTTGGCACAAAAAGAAAATAAAAAGGATAAGGAGCAATTATTACTGAGGTAATAACTTCCAAGACTCATCTAAAACTTTTGGGTTATCTCCCAATAAGTACTCTTCTTTAACGCCTTTAAGTTAGCCATGATAGTTTGAGAAGATGCTCATATAAGAAATATGAATTGAAGTAAAAGAGAGCATCAAGAAGCAAATTCGAAGCACATTTAAGTCTAACCCACTTCCTATGCATAGGAATCTTGTAAAGAAACAAGTCATGAAAGCACAAAGCAACAAGCATAGTAAAGCAAAACAAGTGCAACTTCAAGACTTTCAACATAAAGAGGGGAAACTTAATATTGTTGAGATGCATAAAACCATGTTTCCCTCTCATAAAATCATGTTTCCCTCTCTCATGATAAGCAATATAGCTATCTTCCAAAGCTGGGGAACTAAAAAGATCATTTTCATAAAAACTAGCTTCCCCAAGCTTAGACTTTTTCATAGCATTAGCAATAATGGTGTTCAAAGAATTCATACTAATAACATTGCTATTAGCACGCAAATAAAGTTCCATAGGTTTTTTAATTTTCTCTTCAAACACTTCATGTCCTAACTCAAGATAAATACTATAAAGCTCTCCAATTTTGTTGTTGTTTTCCATTAAGCCTAACTAGTGAAAACAAGAAACAAAAATTACAAAATTGTAGAATCTAAAGGAAATAACTTCGAGCACTCACACCGGAGGATGTTAGTACCTTTTACCTTACTTCCCCGGCAACGGCGCCAGAAAATAGCTTGATGTCTACGCACTTCTATTCTTGTAGACAGTTGTTGGGCCTTCAAGTGCAGAGGTTTGTAGAACAGCGGCAAGTTTCCCTTAAGTGGATTACCCAAGGTTTATCGAACTCAGGGAGGAAGTGGTCAAAGGTATCCCTCTCAAGCAACCCTACAATCAAGATACAAGAAGTCTCTTGTATCCCCAACACACCCAATACACTTGTCAGGTGTATAGGTGCACTAGTTCAGCGAAGAGATAGTGAAATACAAGTGGTATGGATAATTATAAGTGGTAACGGTGATAGAAGATAGCTTTATGGTGTGGAAAAGACTAAAGTAAAACTAAAATAAAGATAGAAGCAAGCAAACATGTAACAGATCTAATTTGCAAACGGTGTTTCAATTCTTAGAAACAAGGCCTAGGGATCATACTTTCACTAGTGAACACTCTCATATAAATATCTTCTCTTTATGATACTACTCTTAACTACTCTCCGGTTGGACACTTTAATCAGTGGACGGGGTGTTACACTTTTCCATCGGATCGGGTGCTTCATCCTCCCACACGAACTCTTCCACCTCATCTTCATGTATATTCTAACGTCTGAGCAGATCCTCCATGGCATCCTCCCCTCCCCTCGACAGGCACTCGACTCACCATGCTCACCATGCTACATAAGTGCGCAGGAGAGCTCGGGGACGACAAGCAGAACTCTCGGCGGGTTTAATCACTGGAGGACATAAAACATAGGTTTTCTGCTAGCGAACACTGGAGTCGAGTCGCATCTAGTTAGTAGTCTCGGGTGCTTCATCGGGTGTGACTACTCCTGTATTTTTTGTTTCTTTGGTCCACTTTGTAAGGGCATCACCAACAGAAAATAGCATGGCCTGGGAAAAACCGCCGATTTAGCGCACACGTGAGTTTTGCCCGCTCCAGCAGACGCACGAAAATAGCGCGAGCGAAACGTTTTGCCGCGCTCGCCATTTTGCACAATCCTGAGCGCTATATCTACCGCTCGCGCTAGCGCGCGCGGCAAAGTCACAACATGCGCGCGCAAACACCCTGCCCGGAAACTTCCCCCTTCTGCGTGCGCCACGCCTGCTTCGCCTCCGCGCTCCATGCAAGCCCACGCCGCCATCGACGTCCAAATACTGTCGTGCCGCCGCGGGAACTCCTCCGCTTATGTTGGCGTCCGAGCGTGCCCGACGGGGAACTTCTATGCGGAGATCACTCTGGTGACACGCGCATCGGGCTCGAGACTTTCGATGTGGTGCACGAGGCCACGCGCGCATACGACACGGCGGCGTGCCGCCTCGGCCGGCCTCCCTGGTCGATGAACTTCCACGACGTCCACACACATGAGAAGGCGGAGATGCTCGTGCCTCCACCGCGCCTTATCACCAACATGGAATGTCGCCGCCATCGCGCCCAGCAGCGCCGGCTCCTGCTTGCCGAGAAGGCCGAGCATGACCGCCTGCTGTGGGTGGAGCGCTTCCCGGATGATGTCGCCAACGAGGTCTCCTTCTACGCCGAACATGCGCATAGGACGGAGGAAAGGCCGCAAAAGCGCCGCGCGAGGAGGGCGGACAAGGCGTGCCTACATCCTCACGCAGCTAGACAATCCCACGATCCCGAAGGACGACCCGCGTTGGATGGACCTTTGGTCGTGACGCTGGTTTCGTCCTCAACGGAGGACGCCTCCGATTACAATTGGGAGGACTCCGATTATTTTCATCGTGTTTAATCTAAAGTAGTACTAGTTTTTATTATCGTGTTTAATTTCATCGTTGTTGAACTCTCGTTTGCTTGTAATATAATCCTAATTTCTAGTATTTGTTCTTTGTTTTTGATTTCTATTGATTTTATTGTATGTGTTTGATCTTCTTTTTTGAGATGGGTGCGTGCGGTGGAGCGTTCTTTTGTCACGCGTAAATTTGCAGCCTCCGGTGGAGCGTTGCATGCCCACGCGCGCTGCAAACCTAAAAACGACGCTGTAAACAGATTTTAGCGCGCGCTATGTGTTGGAGATGCTCTAAGAGAGTTGTCTTATCACTTTTTATCTGCTTGGCCATGTTGTGGCTTTATTTAAAGAGGGGGACGAAAGTACTTTGAGGAGGAGTAATCTTTTGCTTTATTGAATGCATTTAAAATAAATAAATAAACGTTGTAAAACATGAAAGATGAACTAGCAAAGTACGGCATGTCTGTACTTGCTTCAGATATACTACGTGTTAGGAGAATTAGCAACTTAGTATTACTAAGAGGCATATATACATGTACAGGTAGGAGGCCAAAGGCCAGAGTGCAGGAGGCCAAAAGCCATCATAAATATAACTCTAACACCCCTCTCCCCCTCAAACTCATGGCGCATCTACAACGCTGAGTTTGGAGAGGTAAAAACCATGTTGCGCTTTAGTCTGTGCCTTCGTGAAGAAATCCGCCAACTGTAACTCGGAAGGCACATACTAAAGAGCAATAACCTGGTCATGCACACTAGCGCGCACAAACGAAGCGTCAACACCAATATGCTTAGTGAGCTCATGCTTCACGGGGTCACGCCCAATACTAATAGCACCTATAATATCTAACAAGAGGGTAGTAGGTGTAGTAATAGAAACACCAAAATCTTCAAGTAACCATCGTAACCAAGTCACCTATGACGTTAATAGAGCCATACTATCTTTGTTTGGGATTATTAGTCCTAAGAGCTTTTTTATATTGTTTGAAATTATAAAGGCTATCTCATTTATTAGTCTCTCTCGTCTAATGCATGTTCTCCTTTTTTCTCACTTCTCTCATGCATGTAAAACTATTGGTGCATGCATATATTAATAAGAGAGGGTCATGGAGTGTCTTGGTATTAGCAACTTGGCCCTTAGGACTAATAATCCCAAACAGAGGTAGTAACTCGCAACTCGGCCTCTGCACTCGAACGAAAAACCGCGGTCTGTTTATTTGTATTCCAGGCAACAAGAGAACCACCGAGAAAAACACAGTAAGCAGAAAGTGAACGCCAATCCAAAGGATCACTAGCCCACGCAACATCGGAATATGCCTGAAGCTATAATGAGCTAGAACGGGGAAAGAAAAGACAGTGAGAAATAGTACCACGAAGATATCGTAAAACATGCAAAAGGTGACTATAGTGAACCAAAGTGGGAGCAGAAACAAACTGACTAAGAATATGAACAAGATAAGAGATATCCGAACGAGTAACGGCTAGATAGACAAGACTCCCAACAAGATGACGATAACGCGTCAGGTCAGGTAAGGGATCACCATCAGAAACACGTAGGTGAACATTAAGCTCCATCAGAGTCTCAACAATGCGCTCATCACTAAGAGCAGCACGAGCAAGAAGATCATGAATATACTTTTCTTGGGAAATAAAGAAGCCATCAGAGGTAGAAGAAACCTCAATCCTAAGAAAGTAGCAAAGAGGACCAAGATCTGACATAAAAAACTGCTCACTAAGACGGCCCTTGACAAAGGCAATATACTCATAGTCATCACCAGTGATGATCATGTTATCAACATATATAAGAAGAAGAGTCCGACCACGAGCAGAAATGTGGACAAACAAAGCTGGATCATGAGTACTAGGCGAAAAACCAGCAGTAGTTACCATAGAGGCGAAGCGTTCAAACTAGGCGCGGGAGGCTTGTTTAAGGCCATAGAGAGAACGGCGAAGATGACAGACCATGCCATCAGGAACAGAATACCCAGGTGGTGGCTGCATATAAACCTCCTCACGCAACTCACCGTTAAGAAAGGTATTCTTGATATCAAGCTGAGACACAAACCAGTGGCGAATAGAGTCAATGGCAAGAAGTGTGCGAATAGTGGTCATATGGGCCACAGGAGCAAAAGTCTCATCATAATCACGATCATGCTCCTGTTGAAATCCACGAGCCACAAGACGAGCTTTGTAACGCTCAAGCGAACCATCAGAGCGAGTCTTAATCTTATATACCCACTTACACGTGATGGGACGAACATGTGGAGGAAGAGGAGCCAAATCCCACGTGTTGGTGCGCTCAAGCGCATCAATCTCCTCTGCCATCACAAGCTGCCATTCAGGATGAACAACAACATCTTGATAAGAGGTCGCCTCAAGAACGGCAGAAAGACCAGAGCGATCAGGGGAATAGCGGTAAGGTGGAGGGCAAGGCCGAGGACGAAGACCATAAGTCGATTGAGACGGCACACTAGAAGTAGATGGCACGTTAATAGAGTCATCCACCACACGTGGGAGACGAGTATAGTGAAAAGGAAAAGTGGGACAAGAATTAATCATCGGAGGTGACGGTGATGTGGAAAGGCATTGGTGATGATGGTGGAGAGTCATGAGATAGGGAAGGAGAAGAAACCATAGGAGAAGACGGTGCCAGATCAGGAATAATGGCATGAGGAGGAGTAGGAATGCGAGGCATAGAAGGAGGTGTATCAGGAAACATGAGGAAAGAGATATCCTCTACTGAAAAGGTCGAGGAGGATGGCCGTGGATAGAAGGGAGAGACTCATCAAAAGTCACATCTCGGGAAATATGCATCCGACGACCGACAGGATCCCAACACTGATAGCCCTTGTGCTCATCACTATATCCGAGAAAAACACACTCACCTGACTGAACGGTCAATTTGGCGCGTTCACATGGGGCAAGGAGAACGTAGCAAATGCATCCAAACAGACGAAGCTACGAATAATCAGGATAACAACCAGAAAGACGCTCGAGAGGAATACCGCCCTGTAGAGAAGCAGATGGTTGGATGTTGATGAGATAGGTGAAAGTGGAAATAGTCTTAGCCCAAAAGTGAGGCGAAAGAGAAGTGGTGATCATCAATGCACGAGTTGTCTCAAGAAGGCGTCGATGCTTTCGCTCAGCCACGCCATTCTAAGCATGACCACCAGGACAAGAGAACTGAACAAGAGTACCTTGTTTAGCAAGAAATGCTCGTTGCGAACGAGAGATATACTCGCCAGCAGAATCTACACGAAAAACACGAATAGGAGTGGAGAACTGCGTACGAACCATGGCAGCAAATTGTTTATATATAGATAAGACCTGACTACGAGAAGACATGAAATAGACCCAAGTATGGCGGGAAAATCATCTATAAAGACAATATAGTAGCGATGGCCCCCTTTCGAAGCAAAGGGAGCCGGACCCCGAACATTTGAATGAACGAGATCAAAAGGACGCTCGGAAACTGACTCACTATGAGAATAGGGGAGCTGAATTTGCTTACCAAGACGACAACCCTGACAATCCAAAGAAGCATTTCTAGAGACAGACCCTAGAACACCACGATGAACTAAAGATGAGAGATGAGAGCCACATAAATGTCCAAGGCAATGATGCCATTGCTGAAAAGAGCTGGTAGAGGCAACAATGGGGGCCGAGAGACTAGCATTGGTGGCAGCAGAAGGAAGACGAAGCCAGTCAAGCTCCCAAAGACCATCATGGCGTCGAGGGCTAGCACCAAGTAGAGCGTCGGTGTGACGATCCTGAACTGAACAGGAATCAAAGTCGAGAGTGATCCTACAACGAGAGTCAACAATCTGACTACCAGAAAAGAGCTTCATGGTAAGTTGAGGAATATGGGCAAAAGAAGGAACATGAAACTCTGAAGTGCTAAGAGTACCTCGACTGGCGACTAGGAGAGGAGTACCGTTAGCAGTAAGAACATGGACAGGAGACTCGACAGGTCGAATGGAGGTCAAAGCGGAAGAATCATAGGTCATATGAAAAGACGTTCCTGTATCAAGAATCCATGATGATGTACCTGAATGAGTAGAAGGTGGTCTCTCAATGCCATAAAAGTCAGTCGTAGAACCTGCAGAATCTATTGATGAAGAAACCCAAGCAGCAGCAGGCGTTGGAGTTGTGCAATCTCATGCGCAGACAGGGACGTAGCGAAAGAGGTCGAGGTAGAAACACATTCCGGCGAAGAGCGGTCACCACTACACGTGGAAGCCGTGTGTAGAGTTGACGGAGAGCGGCCACCGACGCGCACGGAAGCCGCTAGAGGAGTCAACGTAGAGCGGTCACCGCCACGCGCAGAAGCCGCGAGAGAAGTCGACGTAGAGCGGTCACTGCCACGCGCGAAAGCCGTGAGAGGAGTCGATGCAGAGCGGCCACCACCACGGGCGGACGCCTCAATAGAAGTCGACACGGAGTGGCCGTAACCGCGGATGAAAGCCGCAAAAGAGTAGACCGCGGGCGGACGCCTCAATAGAAGTCGACGCAGAATGACTGTAACCGCGGACGGAAGCCGCAAAAGGAGTAGACATAGAGTGGCCACCAGTGCGTGTGCAATGTAACATAGCACGTGGGGGAGCACCCAGCACCGAAGGAAGGTTGGAACACCAATCACCGGACAACGAGAAGCAGAGACCGGCAACATTTTTTTTTAGCTCACGTAGTGATCTGACTTCTATAGTAATCAGAACCACCAGACGAGGCCCAAGGGAAAAACCACTCGGACGAGGCCCAAAAGTAAACTGCAGGTCCACACGATCCACTCCTTCCCGTGTGGAATCAACGAGAACACCACGAAACCACCCGACCGGCGGCAGATCAAAGAAGACCGACGGACGGGGAGTCAAAAAAAAAAAAAGACCGACGGACGGAAGTGGCAAATGACTAGCGGACGAGCGAGATTGCCGGGGCCAGAGCGGCTCAGGCCTGCGGACGAGAGGAGACCGACGAGCAGAGACGGCAAGCGCCCAGCTGGAGACGTGGCCCGCGGGCGACAACGCTGCGGCTTAAGAGCATCTCTAGTGGCTCATGAAATATACACGATGTGAGACAAAAAATTCACTCTAGAGGCTCGTTTAAACCGTCGTCTAAATTTAGACGAGCATCCATTTCTGCTATCCGTCGTTCATATTTGGACGACCTAGCCACGACGTCCAAGCGCAACTGCCCGCTCGCGAGCCTTCCGTCCCGCGCAGCCGCGTCCCTGCTCCCGCGCTCGTCCAGAGGAGTTGCGAAATTTATTTGGGCCTTACTCCCGTCTCGCCCGCCGCTTCCCGGGCCGCTTGAGGTACACATCGTTCCCCTATAGAATAGGCGAGAGAGGGTGAGAAATTGGACGGGGTAGAGGAGGATTTCCGTTCTAGAACCATGGTAGGCGCCGGATCCGGCCGCCAGCGTTCCGTTTCTTCCCGATTCGGAGGCAAGGAGATGGTGATGGCCACGCGCGCGTGTCGATGGGCAGGGGCGGCGCTGGCTGCGCAGGGAGCTGTGCAAGGCGGCGCGCTGGCAGGCGGAGGCGGCTGACCTCTGCAGGGGGGCCGTCGTGGTCTCTGCAGGGCGGATTTATTCTGCAGGGGTAGGGGATGGAGCAGGGTGGCTAGTTGGAGAGAACGCTCTCGTGGAGAAGACCTCGTGTGGAGAAGACAAGTGTTGTGTGCTGAATGTTGCCTGTACTGAATGTGGAAACTGAAGAGAATCATCCAAAGGACCGACGTCCTGCTGTAAAAAATTATTGACTGAATGTTGCTGCTGTCTAGATACAGATCGATTTGAAGTTGTTGTTTGTAATGAATGTTGTTGTTTGCTAGCTACCAAAGATGTACTAAATGGTGCTGCCTCTGTATTGTCAAAGTTTATACTGAATTTTGCACTGTTGACACATTGTAGTTGAATTGGTACTTAAAAAATAATACTAAACTATAGGAGAGAGAATATAGACCTCTTAGTTATAGACAATCCGCTGGAAAATTGAGAACGTTTAAAAAAGAATCTTTTTAGACGACCGTCTATATCAACATATAGACGACCAAATTTACAACTTCTACCAGAGATGCTCTAACCGCACCCGAGAACAGCAGCCGGCGACCAAATCGGCGGTTAGCGGCGGCACAATCCAGCAGGCTGGGCCGGGATTCGGTGGGCGGAAGCTGGTGGCCTTGAGATCCTATCAAGTGACGGCAGCCTATAACTGTTGATTAGCAGATGAGCAGGCAGCCACACAGAAGACAGGCGGTGACCACTGAAATCCAAGCAGGCGAAGAGACCTCCGGGAAAAAAACAGGCACGTGGCTGTGAAGAGGAACAATAGCACACGCAGAGAAGGAGCAGCACACTGGGGCAAGGAACATCAGCGGCCAACCAGAAGATTGGTGGCGGCGGCGCAGCAGAAAGTTGCAAAGCGGAAAAAAAAACCTTAGCTCATGATATCATGTTAGGAGAATTAGCAACTTAGTATTACCTGCATGCTGGATCCTCTACTATTCTATGTTCTTTCCGAAAGCGTGTCAATCCCTATCTTTATCGTCTTGTTTGACAACGGATTGACTATCTTTTTTACCAAGCGGTAGTTGAACAGGGCCCGTTTAATTAACAATTTGAGCTTAGAACGGCCTTTCCCTATCTCTTGTGGTACGGTACGGAAAAAGAAAAAAGAGAAAAAAGCCACATATATACATGTACAGATAGGAGGCCAAAGGCCAAAGTGCAGGAGGCCAAAAGGCATCATAAATAACTCTAACACTACGGACTTAATTAAGTTACACAGAAGTATGGCTGGCTTCGTTAAGTTCCAGGAACTCACACTTAATCAAACTCGAGTACAATAGACCTTTTAGCCCCTTTAGTTATGCTCTTTGGATAATATTCATCCTTTCTGCTAAACTGTGGTACACTTGTTTTTCGTCACACTCGAGTAAGAAAGTCTGCGTGCCATGTTACCTCTTGCAATTTGTCCCATGTATATATTATGTGCAGGACAAAAATCCTTTGCAATATATTTAATTGTCATGTGCATCTCTCGCAATGTCGATCTCCGCATCTGCCTCTACCTTTGAGTGTATTATGATGGACTCTTCAGCATGGAGTGACATGGGTTTATATTGATAGTAGTGTGAGCATATTAGGAAGTAGAAAAGGTTCAGTACTCCCATGAGGGCAATGAAATAGAAGTAGTAGTCAAGTTTGCTGAGATTAATATCCTCTGTCAACCAGCTTGTGTGGCCATCTCTGCTGGTCACCTTTTTTGTGATGTTTGCCAGGGCAGTACTCAAGTAGATTCCTCCAGCTAAAGTAACGAAAAACAGGGATCCTGCTAGGGTTAGCATGTGCTCTGGGAACTGCTTATTATAGAATTCAATTTGTCCAACTGCGTTCAAAGCCTCAGCAATACCCATTAAAACCAGTTGGGGGGGGCAAGCCAAAAGACTGACATTGGTGACATTCCTCCATTAGTCAAAGCTGAGTTCCTCCTTTTACGTTCAACAAGTCCTGCTACCACCATTGAAAGAGTAGAAATCACCAATCCTACTCCCTGTCTCTGAAGAAGTGTAATTCCACTTTCCATCCCGGTTAACCTTCTAGCCATGGGTACTAATAGTCGGTCGTAAATGGGGATGAATAGAGTTAGGGCCATGAAGGATATGGATATAACAGAGGACGCTGGAATTTCAAAGTGTGGCCCAAGGTGACAGTCCATTGTTAATGTTTGCAGTATTACGTAGGTGAACTGTTGAGAAATCGCGACGAAGCATATGATGCCAGAAATGCAAATAGGCACAATTCTTATCAAACATTTAACCTCTTCTATCTGCTGAATACTGCAAAGCTCCCACGAGTTTGTTGCAGAACCATCATCATTTATATCACCATTCCTTACTATTGCACCTTTGTTCAGAAACCTAAGGATGAATCACAATAAATAGTGGGTATACATTAGCATTTACATATAATTATTTTAAATGATTAGTATTTTTTGCATGATTGTCATGTTGTTTGTGTTTGTATTTCTATTTCAGTTTATCTAGGCAGTCAGGACATTATACTCGATTTACTTGCAGAAAAAGGGTTTATATTTACCTACACATGATTTTTCCTGCATGTTTCTAGCAAGTATATGGAATGTAGCTACCTGTTAAATAGATGTGTGCCAGTGTTCTTAACCCTATTTTTGCAATGTTGGATATATCCATAATATTATTCCTTTCCAAAAAAATCCATAATATTATTTTAAGTCGTAATAGCTATATGTAAAAGTCCTCCAACTTATTAATACGCAATGAACAAAAGTTACACAACAAAACCTTAATCTCTGCAAAAATAGTTTTTTCTTGGAAAAAGCATGATTTTTTTTGGAATAAGACGGTATGAGATGGCATTTTTGTGGATGAGTTGTGACAGTATGAGATGTTATCATCCTCAAAAAAAAGTATCAGATAGTATCAAATGGGGTTAGATCTTATACCTGAACTGGGAAGTAAGTGGCAGTCTGAAAATACGGTTTCCTTTTGTGGGAGGGTTGAAGAGCAGCAAGTCTTGTTGATTTAAATCGTGAGGATATGGAAGCTTGAGTCTTCTCTTTCTAAACGATGCCATTAAAACTTGGGCGATTCCAGTGAAGATGCTACCTTCTGGTGCTACATGGACATATAGTCTCGTACCCATAAATAAGACGATAATTCCCATCATCATGAAAAATGCAGGTATGCCAAATCCTATTGGCCAGCTGATATTATTCTGTATGTAGACGAGGATAGTCAAAGAGAACACCAGGGCAGCAGTAGTTGTGCCATAGTACCAGTTATAATAGCTGCTCAGGCCCATCCGGCTTTTTTCATCAGTCATATCGAATTGGTCTACTCCAAAGGGCAGGCTGCATGGTCTGATTGCTCCGCCACCGATGGTAAGAAACCCAAGAGAAAGGTATAGCACACCCAGCTGGAGTGTTGATGGACTATTGCAGTGTCCTCCTAATTGGGTTGTTTGATTGCAGCCTGGTGGTTTCAGAGCAGGAACTGATGCAGATAAAGTCAATCCTAGCATCCCCTGTTTTTACAGCAAATAAACACACAGATTAGGCTCTGAGCAATGCAAAATTTAACAGTTGATAATATTTGCAATCATCTCGTAGGAATTTTGGTGCAGTTGCTTTATTCATGTTTTTGTACTTCATGTAAGGTTGTTGCCATCGAGCAAGTCCAATAATTTTTCTTTTTGAAAGAGGAAAAAGCTGTGCCAGCTATATTGGTAGAGAAGATAGCAACAAGGTTACAAAAGAAGCAAAACGGCAGAGGCCAATTACATGATACCAGGGATCAGGCTAGCCAAATGTTTAGCGCCGGCAGCACCCCAAGCAAGTGCAATCTTACTAGAATATACATCTTTAATCTTAATAAAGTGTATTCTGCCTTTCCAGTCTTTGCATTTGTACTTGAAGCAGCATGAAGTAATAATGGACAATCTCAAATGTGGCTGTCCGAAGATAGTGATTCCTTAGAACAGCTAGACAGTACTAAATAAATATCATTTGCTGAGATATCAAATTTTTGTGCGATAGAATCCACAGATAAAGTGTAATCATTTGCTATGGTTCATTGCACATGCCATTTCACTTGCTAATGTTAACAATATTGCTAGCTATTCCATTCATTTGCTAGACTTATTTCGACAACGAAGACTGATGACACAACAGCAGGTGAAATGAGGCCGTGGCATGGACATACCAGAAAGGTAAAGAAGGATCCATAGGCCAGGGTTCTGAACCTTCCCAAGTAGGCGTCGGAGATGAAGGCGCCTAGCAAGGGAGCAAAGTTAAGCGTACCATAGAAGATGTTGGTAATATTTGCTGCCGTGAGCTGCCCAATGTTGAAGCGCTTCACAAGATAGACCGTCAGATTTGCTGTCACCCCAATAGACCCAACACTCTCGAATGCCACGGTTGCTGCATACAAACAGACAGCCACTCAGTACTATACCAGCTTGACATTAGTTACAAAGTTGCAACTATTGTCAAGCTTTTGTTTTTCGTATGTTTATCTCTCTCATTTGTTTCGGCATGCAGACTAGCGTGTGTGGCCTTCTGTGTATAAGTTTAGGGATGAAACCCGAGCTAAGGGTTTCCACTTTTCCGCAAAAAAGTGAACCGAAAAGAATACGGATACAGAGAGATTTTGCGCAACAAAAACAGAATTTTTTAGACGAGTGGAAATGGAACAGTATTTTCCGTTGAAACAACCACGGAAGCGGAATTTTAGCTTATGGCAAATACGAAACTTTTTGTATTACTGTGGATGTATTTGGTTCCATGAAGCAGGCCCTCGTCAGCCCGTGGGAAACAGGCCTAACAAATACTACCTCTGTTTCTAAAAAGGCTTATATTGTGATCTAATCTCGTGATTCCTGCGGTCTTCTCCCCTAATTGAGCAAGTGCAGACGCGCGACGTAGGGTTTAGGGACACAAAACCTCTGACATTGTGGCATCCTGCCACCCACCCATGCTTCTTTTTCACAAGTGTGTCATATTGTATTTGTTCTTTATCTGTTTTACAACATATATGTTTCTTTGGTTTTCTGCATTCGTTTTCGTTTCTGTAAAAAATATAAAAATAAATATGATATCACTTAGTCATACCCGTTTTGGTCCGTTTCATCCTTAACAATAAGGCTTGAAGACACAAGATTTTATTGGAAAACAAAGGCCAGATGTGACCGGGTAGTAAAACAGGCGAAACCCAAGCAAAACACCATAGAAGGTGCTCCCAAATCAATATAGACTGTCAATTGGGCATGATCCAACGGCTTAAAATCTAATATTACTCCATAGAAGGTAAGACACTATTAAGGAGGGCTCCTGTGCTTTCCGTCTTTTTTTTTCGCACGCTTTCCAAAGCAGCCTGACGGCTGAGATTAAGGGTGCTAATCACACCTGGTTTGGGTTTGGATCATGCGGGTCGGGATCTGATGTCAGTTCCCTTAATCTCAGCCGTCAGGCTGCTTTGAAAAGCGTGCCAAAAAACAGACGAAAAGCACAGAAGCACTTCACCACTATTAATCACCGCACAGGGACCATATATGGACACGTTTTACACATTGTAGACATTAGGAAGGGGATAAAAGATGTTGGTAACTAAAACATGCTGCGTGAAACGGAAATGCAATGAATTGTTAATTATTGGCCTAGATTCTCTCCCAATCGTGGCTCCATCTATAGCAAGGTGCAGTGTATTATTTCATCTAATCATTTGTATTACTCTTTCCTTCTAAAAAATAATATCGGAGATTTGTCTAATTTTACTATACGCTAAACTGCGCCATATACATGCTCTTTTGTAATATGGGACTCCTTTAGACATTGCAAGGTCTGTCTCACCCGGTACTACCAAATCTAAATTTAGGTACTCTCTCCGACCCAAATTAATTGACGCAGATTTGTCTAGATTTGGATGTATTTAGACATGTTTTAATGCTAGATACATCTGAATCTAAACAAATCCAAGTTAATTAATTTGGATCGGAGGGAGTAATATCAAACATCCACTCCAATTCGCGAGCACGAAAGCGGATCAAGGGGCAAAAACGTGCTGATGTGGTGCATATGCAAGTCTAAAATAATCAAGGGGAAGAAATTAACCAAAGTATACGCATCTGCTTGGCGAAATGGGAAAAGTATCAATGCTAGTAATTAAACGCGCGATCGACCTTGCTGGCCGGGCCGCCTAACTAGCTCGGCGGCAGAGACGGATCGCGCTCCGGCCACGCTCCTGTACAGGCTTATCTGAAGGACAAATCTCGCAAAAGGAAGCAGGTTGGGAGATGGTCGGAGAGACGGGAAGCAAATCTAGCTCTGGCCCGTGTACATACGTACCTATGATGAAGGGCATGCACTTCCATCCCCGGGCTGCCTTCCTCCTCCTGCCGCCGTTTCTCTCCAACACCTGACCACGTCCCACCTCCACTGCAGCGGCGGCGGCGGCGGTGGCGGCCATGTCTCCGAGAGAAAAATGTCGGTCGATCTCGGAAGCTAACTAGCAATCTTCAAACTCTCCGTGTCACTGAAGAGGTCGCCGTATGCCTACATCCGTTCGTATATAACGACAGGAGTTAGCTAGCGTCATCTCGCCAGAAGGCAAGCAAGCGTTTCGGTCGGGGCGCTACACGACGTGCTAGCTTACCTGAGAGAACTGGCGCCGTTTCGGCCGGTTTCGTCACGCTAGCTGCTGCATGGATATGTGCAGACGCGGCACGCACCGGCACCTCGCCACGCCGACGATGATCAACATGCGGCGCGCATGACTGGGTTGAGCGCACCCCGGAAGCTAGCTGTAGGTGTCCCTGTTTTTTTTTGTCCCTGGTTGCGCGCGTTCTGACTGTAACGTGCCCCGGGTATATGGAGGGGAGTTGCTAGTTGTACCGCTGTTCTGTCACTAGAGCGTACAATCTTTCTTTATGAGCTAATTGCACCACCAATATATAATCGATCTGCAATAAAATAATTCGTACAAAATATTATATTCACTACAGGAAAGAACTGAGGCGCCGACGGCCAAAGTTCGGGGCCGTCGGCGTAGCTGCCTCCCCCGGCCAGCCGACCAACCCGGCCGTCGGCGTAGGAACGGTCGTCGGCGTAGATGACAGTGCCGAGGGTAGCCCTCGGCGTAGCGTGGCCGTCGGCATAGTAGAGAGGGATGTACCGACGGTGGCCTTCGACGTAGGTACAGCCCTCAGCGTAGCCCCAGTTCAGACATGGCGACGGAAACAGCGTTAGGTAGTCAGACTGTCGGCACGGCTCTTTGGAAAAAAATGTTTAGGCTGTGCCGACGGCTAGGCCGTCGGCGTAGGCCTCCAGATTTTTTTATTTAATTTTAGTCATAGCTATTTTTCCTTTTACCTCATTAATTTTTGAAAAATCATAACTAAATCATTCTAATTCAGAAAAATACAAATAATATATCAAAATTTGCAGAAAAATAAGATCTATCTATCTACACTCAAATATTACATATTTGTAAACAAAAATTAAGTGAAAAAGAAAACATTATATATAGTTTAAAACGGGCATTAAAAATTCAAAAACGATCCAAACAATGAGAAACCTTCGCGTGGTGTCATATTATGTGACATAGTTAGAAGGAAAAATATCAAACTTAGTATATTGATTATGTCTTAAAAAAACCTTCACAAAATGGCCTATCTCGTTTGAGGTTTCTTGGCTTTCGGGTTGAATGACCAATGTTATGGCTAGAATGAAGACATAGTTTGTGATAATGTATCTATATTGTACATACATGTGCATCATGGGATGGCAAACAATATTTCAGGAGGAAGTTTTCCTTTTCGTCGCACCAAAAAGCTGTTTTCCATTTTTCCAGTGCAAAAAACGGACGGTTTTGTGAAGCAACCACCAAATGACTAATTCAAAATGCTACTATCACATTTAAAAAAAATACTAGATCACCTTACATGGATAATGTCATAACCAGGGGATCTCAAACCTTTCCGTCTATCCCTGGTGAAAAAGACAAATTCCTGCCGAATCGGTAGGAAGTGGGTCAGATATGAACTACAGGTACATGATCGGATGCTCATGATTTTTTACAAAAATAATTTTTAGGTTCACAATATATTGTTTCATCAGAGATCCACTTCAAGTTTAGCGAGTATCAGCTCCGAGCTAAGAATCTTCATGCCCGCCCTTTGACAAAGTTTAACGATAGTTTAAAACGGGCATTAGAAATTCAAAAACGATCCAAACAATACGAAACCTTCGCGCTGTATCATATTATGTGACATAGTTAGAAGGAAAAATATCAAACTTGATATATTGATTATGTCTCAAAAAAACCTTCATAAAATGACCTATCTCGTTCGAGGTTTCTTGGCTTTCGGGTCAAATGACCAATGTTATGGCTAGAATGAAGGCATAGTTTGTAATAATGTGTTTATATTGTGCATACATGTGTATCATGGGATGGCGAACAATGTTTCAGGAGGAAGTTTTCCTTTTCGTCGCACCAAAAAATCGTTTTCCATTTTCCGAGTGCAAAAAACGGACGGTTTTGTAAAGCAACCACCAAATGGCTAATTCAAAATGTTACCATCGCATTTTTCAAAAATAGTAGACCACCTTACCTGGATAATATCATAATAGGGGATCTCAAACCTTTCCGTCTATCCCTGGTGAAAAAGACAAATTCGTGCCGAATCGGTAGGAAGTGGGTCCGATATGAACTACATGTACATGATCGTATACCCATGATTTTTTACAAAAATCATTTTTAGGTTCACAATATGTTGTTTCATCAGAGATCCACTTCAAGTTTAGCGAGTCTCAGCCCCGAGCTAAGAATCTTTATGCATGCCGTTTTAAACGGGCAAATGAAATTATGATAAGAATCACGGCATAGTTTGTGATAAGTTGATATTGATATCATATTTGAATTCCTCTCATTTTTCTAATCAATTTAGATATATTATTTGCCAAATTCCGATTTACAGATTTAAAGATATTAATTATTCCATATTAAATAAAAAATACAAAAAAAATAAAATCATTATATTTTTATTTGAATTCAATAATATTTTTACTTATTTATTGTTGTTTACTTAATTAAATAATTGCTTGTAATTTTAAAAAATACAACCATGTGACATGATGATATAAGAGTTAATAGGATTGATATCATAGTTGCTTTGCGGAAAGAGATTCTGAAGGAACGAGGAAGTTAAGTGTGCTGGAGCTGGAGTAGTGTTAGGATGGATGACCGACCGGAAAGTTTGACTAAAACTGCAATTTAATCAATTATTAAGTATAAATAGTGTTAAAAATGATCAAAGCGAGAGATTAACGAGTCAAACAATTAAAAAAAATAAAAAAAATTTAGGCTATGCCGACGGCCTAGCTCTATTCCTTTGCCGACGACCTGGCCGCTACGCCGAGGGGTTGTGCCTGTGCCGATGGCCAAGGGGGTGTGCCGTCCAGGAGCTACGCCGACGGCCACCGTCGGTACCTCAAATCTTTCCTGTAGTGATTTGATGTGCAAAACCCATACAACCCCTCGTGGGAGCTGACATGCGTCCCGCCCACGCTAGAATTTTCTTTTGCAACAAAGCGCTTCGAAGAACAACAATTTAAAAAATATTCCCTTCCATTGGAGATGTCGGAGTGGCCATGAAATTTTACAAAACAAAAAACCATGCTTACCCTAGAATCTCGCTTCTTTTTGTTTTGGGCAGTTGCGTTCTTTGTCTGGCGAGGATGGAGGCGAGGCCGTAGGCAGCGACAGGGGTGGAGCTCGGCCTAGGCGACGATGAATGATATGATGTTCCGTACCGCCGAAACTACGATGAAGATCGCCTTACTACGGTGAGTTCCTTCTCCAACAACTTTTACTGGATTTTGGAGCCACTAGAGTTCGTACCGCCGTGTTGCGTCGCCGCGGAGGGGATTGTAGGTCGGGTTTGTATTGATGATACGCTGCAAATGGAGATCGCGTGGTGTGTGGTAGTAAGTACGAATCATTTGCCCATAGTTTTTGTGAAGGAATTATCATTTTTTATGTTGTCATGTTTCGGTGCATGTGAAGGTGTCCAATTTGCCTCAAATCTTTGGTTGAGTTGTGTTAGGGTATGATTGAGGTGTGATTTCCATTAGAAAGAAGCAATCGAGGTATAAGATGGTATTTTTAGGGATTAAATCTGATGCCTTGTAGCAATTCTCGTGGAATTACCAATGACTTTGCTGAATGTACTAAAACTTTGACACTCTATGTCAGTTAACTGAATTAGCAATTGAATTTGATAAATGTATCAAATAAATTTGTATGGTCTGTGTACTTGTTGTATAGTTGTAAATTTTAGCATGCACTGAAACATTGCTCTACTCCCGTTCCCTCGCACCGTCGCTGCCACCATCACACCTCTCCACGGTTGCTTCCTTCACCGCTAGACATGGAACAGGCACGGTGATGCAGAGGACAAAAGCATTTGGACAGAACCTGGACATTGCCACGAGCTTACCTGTTGGTCCCTCGGTGGCCACCCTTTCTTATCCGTCATGTATATTATCGCAGAATCCTCTACGTGTCGCCCTTCTCTTGCTTTTCTCCCGTTCTCTCGCAGCCTCGCTGCCACCACGACCGCTCCAGGGTTGCTTCCTTCACTGCTAGACACTGAACATGCACGGTGATGTAGAGGACAGAAGCATGTGGACAGAAACTAGACACACTAGTAGAAAAAAGGTTTTTGTCCAACACCCATTGGTCGATTCGAATCGGGACCAATGCCCCGCGACGCACACATGGCGTTCTGCGGAGCATTGGTCTCGGTTCATGCCACGAACCGGGACCAAAAACCTCTCGACGGTCACGTTCTCAATCCGGGACAGAGATCTAAATCGAGGTAGAAATTGATCTAAATTCGGGGTATTTCATTAATTGAACCACAAATTCTTTCTAAACAAAGTGCGATTTCACATCCTACATTAATTCAACCACTAGTCAACAATTTTACTTCCGCTGCCGCTGTCCTCTGAGCCGCCGGCTTCCTCGCCGTCGTCGGACGGAACCTCCACGATTTCCGCATTGTTCGCGAGACGGAGCACCTCTTCGCGGCGAGCGGCGGCGATGACGGTGTACTTGGTCCGTCCAGGAAGATCGCGGCGAGCACCTCTCCCGCTCTTCTCGGTTGCGGAGATCCCGGTGCACCACGCGCCCGTAAACAATGCGGTTGCCAATCTTGGCCTTCCGCTCCTTCTTTAATAGCGCCGGCCAGTACGGGCTGGCCGCCGCGTACCGGGGTAGCGCCCTCTTCCATGCGGGCATCTAGCGGCAGCGCGCCGCGATTTCGCTCTCCATCTCGGCTCGGCCAGGGAGCGGAGCCACTAGCACCCCGCATAGCTGATGCGCCATCCGTGGGGCACCGTCTTGGCTGGCGGCGTGACAATGTCGAAGTGCATGAACATCACCGCCTCGTAGAAGTTCAGTGCGGGCATCTCCATGGCGGCACGGTGGAGATTGGAGTGAGGGAGGGGATGGACGACGAAGCGACGGCGCGATGGAGATGGGAGAGGGAGGGGATAGACGACAAAGCGACGCGCTATGGCGCCTCCTATTTGTACACGAGGACAACGAAGCGACGGGAAGAATATCCAAGGGGCATTGGTCCCGGTTTATGCCACGAACCGGGACCAAAGCCCCTCCCCGCGATGCACACATGGCGCTCTGCGGAGCATTGGTCCCGGTTCATGCCACGAACCGGGACCAAAAACCCGCGACGCACACGTGGTGCTCTGCGGTGCATTGGTCTCGGTTCATGCCAAGAACCAGGATAAAAAATCCTCCCCTGGCTATAAATAAGCCTAGCCCATCCACTTATTTTTTCTAGAATTTTGTGTGGGAGGTAGATGCTAGGTTTTTTTCTTCACACTGCACACAAGGTGTTCGACGAAATGTCCGAACCACACTTAAGTTCGCACAACACGGTATCCTCGGCCGAGGTTAGCAACCTTATCTTCTTTATCTGTAACTGATACAAAAATATTATATGTGTCCATGTAGGGTGGTCATTTCACTATGCACGATGTCATTGTAATGGTTAATTATTATCACACATATCGATGCGCGGATGCGATGGATGTACGGTGACAGACGCGATTCCGATTTTATTGCAGGCCTGCATAAATTTATCGATGTGGCTAAGGCAAACAAAGTGGATAATTTTATGCTTTGTCCTTGCATTGACTGTCGGAATGTGGCGGAGCACTCTGCCCCGAAAATCTTTCAAAGCCATCTGCTTCGGAGAGGTTTCATGTCCGGATATTATTGTTGGGCCATGCATGGAGAAAGAGGGGTTAGGCTGGAAGAAAATGAAGAAGAGGAGGATGATAAAGGTTATCATATGTCCCATGAAGAATATGGTGATACTGCAATAGAAGACAATGAAGAAGAGGGAGGTGGCAATGAAGAAGAAAAACGAGCATCGGATAAGCCTGCTGATGGTCTTGGTCGGGTCATTTCTGATGCAAAGCAACAATGCGATACAGAAAGGGAGAAGCTTAAGTTCGAGGCCATGCAAAAGGATCACAAAAAGTTGTTGTACCCAAATTGCAAAGATGGCAGCACAAAGCTCGGTACCACACTTGAACTGCTGAAATGGAAGGTAGAGACTGGTTTATCTGACAAGGGATTGGAGAAGTTACTGAAAATAATGAAGCTAAAGATTCCAAAGGATAACGAGCTGCCCAAGACAACGTACGAAGCAAAGAAGACTATGTGCCCTCTAGGATTAGATGTGGAGAAGATACATGCATGCATTAATGACTGCATCTTGTACCGTGGTAAGAAGTACGAGAATATAGATAAATGCTTGGTATGCACTGCATGTCGGTACAAGATCAGACAATATGACCCCGGTGATGTTGAGGGCGATGACGAGCCCCCCAGGAAGAGGGTTTCTGCTAAGGTTATGTGGTATGCTCCTATAATACCACGGTTGAAACGTCTGTTCAGAAACAAAGAGCATGCCAGGTTATTACGATGGCACAAAGAAGACCGTAAGAAAGACGGCAAACTGAGACACCCTGCCGATGGGTCGCATTGGAGAAACATCGAGAGAAAGTACTCGAACTTTGCAAGTGACGCGAGGAACTTATGATTTGGTCTAAGTACAGACGGCATGAATCCTTTTGGGGAGCAGAGTTGCAGCCATAGCACCTGCTAGTGACTCTATGTATCTACAACCTTCCTCCTTGGTTGTGCATGAAGTGGAAGTTCATTATGATGCCATTGCTCATCCAAGGACCGAAGCAACCCGGCAACGACATTGATGTGTACATAAGGCCATTAGTCGATGAAATTTTGCGGTTAAGGCGTAACTGTGTAAAGGTGTGGGATGAGCAAAAACAAGAGCCATTTGACCTACGAGCGTTGTTGTTCATAACCATCAATGATTGGCCTGCTCTTAGTAACATTTCAGGACAGTCAAACAAGGGATACAATGCATGCACGCACTGTTTAGATAAGACTAAAGGTACATATTTGGATAAATGTAAGAAGGTTGTGTACCTGGGGTGTCATTAATTTTTTCCGACCAATCATCAAGTAAGAAAGAAAGGCAAGCATTTCAACGGTGAGGCAATTTACCGGAAGAAGCCTAAGCTCCCTAAAGGTGCTGATGTATTTGGTATGCTGAAGGACCTAGAAGTAATCTTTGGAAAGGGTCATGGCGGTCAATCTGTTCTGAAAGACCCTATTACCGGACACACGGCCATGTGGAAGAAGAAATCTATATTTTGGGAGCTTGAGTATTGGACAGACCTAGAGATCCGTTCTTCAATCGACGTGATGCACGTGATGACGAATCTTTGCGTGAACCTGCTAGGCTTCCTGGGCGTGTATGGGAAGACAAAAGATACACCAGAAGGACGAGAGGACCAACAACGTATCAAAGACCCATACAACTGTTGTGGTTCCGCGTATGAAAACAATAAATTTTACCCTACGCCCCTGAACCCCTGAAGCTGCCAGGACCTATCTATTAGTAATACAGTAACGGGAGGGGCTTTTCGCGAACTTACCCTTGAAGACCGAAAAGCGTTGTCAACGCTCAGGAGAGCATGGTTGATGTAGACGAGCCAAAGCCGACCTCAAGGTCGTGATGAAGTCCTTGCGCTCCTTGGCTCCAACGACTTGAGTGCCTCAAGTGCGACACCTCGCGGGGAGTTACACACGTCCAGTGCCTGACGATGACTCCCGCTTCCCGATCCAAAGATGGCGATTGCGGAAGTAGAGCTCTGGATCCAAATCCTGCGAAGGCGACTTGCTCATGGTGAAGATGTCTCTCGTTCACGCAGTCTAGACTTGGGACCACGGTCACGAGAGAGAGAGAGAGGGAGAGACAGAAAATATCAATTAGAGGTCCTCCCAAAAGTGGGAAGACCTTTATTGATTATTTGTGTATTTTATTTGGCCAAATACCCCCACTATATATAGGGGGAGGGGAGGTACTACCTCTCTCAAAGTCCTAGGGTGGGACTAAAGGAGAGGAGGGGGAGGGTGGCCGCCGACCACCCTAGTGGGCCCCGCGTGGGGGGGGGGGGCTAGGCCTAGCCGGCCACCCCCTTGCCCCTTCTCCATCTCTCCTTTCCCTAATGGGCCCTCTCCCCTCCGGGAATTGGCCATTAAGCCTTTCACCATTTAAATTGATTTTTCTGTTTATTAAATAATTATGAATAAATGATTAAATCAATATTCAACATTCATTCACATATTATTCAACCTCCATGGCTATGGAACACCTCCCACCTCCATTCCGGACATCCTCCGGACTTACCGAAACCCTTCAGGTTTTCTCTCTACTATTTTTTGGCGATTCCACCAATCCTATAAACACTCTCTAAGCATCATCAAGCCCTTAAGCGTGATACCCCACGGTTCGGGAATACTCCAGACATGGCCGGGACACTCCCGCACCAATGATCGACAGAGGGACCTGGATGGCCATGTGACCCCTGTGCGTTCCACGAAGATCTTTCGTCGTTTGAACCGGGACAGTCGTGTCTTATTCCCTTTGTCTCTTGATACTTGCATTGCCCGAGATCTGATCAATGACATCACCATGTCGTGTTCAATCTCGTTAGTGAACAATGCTACTTGACTCGTTCCGACAAGTGATATCCCTGTGATCAAATCACACGCTGCGCGGCTATTTGATATAACCTCTCCGAGTGGGCCCTTCAAGTATCTTCCCGTCACATGGACGGACAAATCCCGCTCTTGACATATATTGCCTCTACGGTTTCCTCCAAGTACCTGAACACACCTTTATAACCACTGTATTACCAAGTGGCGCTTGATGCTATCTAAGCACTCTCGGGAGACAGTGATTGATATCGCCTCACGGTCTAAGGAATAGTCTACGAGGATACATTTCTAATCATCATAACTTCAACTTCGTGACATGATCGGGTCATGATGTTTAGGTTGGGTATTGGTTCATCATCTCATTCTCGGAATGAGATGACTCCATTTCCAACTGGCATAAATGCCACATGATCAGGAAACATGATCATCTGTTGACCAATGAACTAGTGACTAGAGTTTCACTGGGAACCTCTGGTTGTTTGTATATCACATGTGTATTGATGTTTCCACTCAATAAAGTTATAGCATGATATAAAAATTAATCATAAACTATATGAAATATGATAATAGTCCTTACTACTATTTGTCTCTAGGGCATATTTCCAACAACAACAAGCATACTGATAAAGGCCGTCAATACTTAAGTAGCTACGCTCTTACCAAAGCAGAGAAGGAAATCTTTTTTGAATGCCTGAGCACTATCAAGGTCCCGGCTGGCTTCTCGTCAAATATAAAGGGAATAATAACTATGGCAGAGAAAAAATTCCAGAACCTGAAGTCTCATGATTGCCACGTGATTATGACGCATTTGCTTTCGGTTGCATTGAGGGGGTTCTACCAGAAAATGTTCGAGTACCCATTATGAAGCTATGTGCATTCCTTAATGCAATATCTCAGAAGGTAATCGATCAAGAATCTTGGTTACAGAAGGATGTGGTCCAATGTCTTGTCAGTTTTGAGTTGGTGTTCCCCCCGTCCTTCTTCAATATTATGATGCATCTTTTAGTTCACCTAGTCAAAGATATTTCCATTCTCGGTCCTGTATTTCTGCACAATATGTTCCCCTTCGAGAGGTTCATGGGAGTCTTAAAGAAATATGTTCTTAACCGTGCTAGGCCAGAAGGAAACACTCCAAGGGCTATGGAACAGAGGAGGTCATTGGGTTCTGTGTAGACTTTCTTCCTGACCTTAAGCCGATTGGTGTTCCTAAATCACGGTATGAGGGGAGACTGAGTGGAAAAGGCACGCTAGGAAAGAAAGCAATGATATTTAGGGACGGACATTCTTTGAATCAAGCACACTACACAGTTCTACAAAGTTCTACCTTCGTGGCTCCATATATCGAGGAACACATGAATGTTGTACGCTCCAAGTTCCCTGGGAAGGATGACTACTAGATTAAAGAAAATCACATGGAGACTTTCGGCGCTTGGTTGCAATTACATCTCATGAATGACACCACTATTGGAGATCAGCTCTACTTATTGGCCGCGACACCATCTGCGACTGTATTGACTTTCCAAGGGTACGAGATAAATGGGAATATATTTTACACGATTGCCCAAGATAAAAAGAGAACCTACCAAAACAGTGGTGTCCGCTTTGATGCAACATAAGAGAATGGGAAAAAGGACACATACTATGGTTACATAGAGGAGATATAGGAACTTGACTATGGACCTACTTTTAAGGTCCCTTTGTTTCGGTGCAGTTGGGTCAACATGAATGGAGAAGGGGTAAAGATAGACCAGCTGTACGGAATGACAACAGTGGATCTCAAGAATCTTGGTTACAGAGACGAACCATTCGTCCTAGCCAATGATGTGGCACAGGTTTTTTATGTGAAGGACATGTCCTCTAGACCGAAAAAAAGGAAAAATAAGGAAACGAATACATCAGACGATGAGCCCAGACGTCACATAGTTCTTTCAGGCAAAATAAACATCGCGGGAGTCAAGGACAAGATAAACATGTCAGCAGATTATGATAAGTTTGATGAAATTCCGCCCTTCACCGTGAAAACTGACTCAAGCATCCCGTTAAGCAAAGAAGATGCTCCATGGTTACGGCCTAAGAAGTGATCATAGGCAAGGGATCGACATACACGACGAAGGATTCATACCCTAAACCCTAAACCCTATGTAAATCTATGTAATGTATGAAAACTTTATGTGATGTAAGAAAACTTTATATGACACCACGCAAAGGTTTCACATTGTTTGGATCATTAAACTTGAAGTGGATCTCTGATGAAATAGCATGTTGTGAACCTATAAATGATTTAAAAAAATTCACAAGCATTATATCATGTACTTGTAGTTCAAATCTGGGCACCCTCCTACCGATTCGGCGGGAACTTGTCTTTTTCATGAGGGATGGACGGAAAGGTTCCAGATACAACGGTTGGGAAATTGTCCATCTACGGTGGTCTAGTATTTTTGAAAAATGGGTTGGTACCAATGCCAAACTTTAATTTGGTGGTTGCTTCACAGAACACCCCGATTTCAGCACCTCAAAAATGGAAATTGGCTATTTCGTGCGTCGAAAAGGAAAACTTCCTCCTGTAACATCGTAAGCCATCCCAAGATGCACATGTGTGCACAATATGGGCACCTTATCACAAACTATGCCCTGATTCTAGCCATGACATTGGTGGTTTGACCTAAATGCCATGAAACCTCGAACATTATAGGTCATTTTGTGAAGGATTTTTTATGTTGTTTGCAAATTTTTCAAGTTCAATATTTTTTCTTGCAACTATGACACATAATATGACACCAAGCGAAGGTTTCACATTGTTTGGATTATTTTTGAATTTCTTATGCCCGTTTCAAACTATATTCAAAACGGTATTCATAAACATGGAAAATGCTTTACTTTAATTACTTAAAAACTTGGTTTAAAGTTAAGTAGTTTTCTAGACTAGTAAAGGAATAAGTAAATATGAGTTTTATGATTTTACAAGTGGTTAGAAGCCTTGTGATAAATAATACACTATTTTATTTGATTTTATAATTGATAAAATCTTTTTAGGAAAATGAAGATACACTTAATTTGAGATGATAATTTTAGTAAATACATCTTAAAATAGTTAGATCTATTTTAACTCCACTTAAACATTAATGGAACTTGTTATTCACTTTTAGACTTGAACAATTAATGTTAAAGGTAAAATAAAGATTTTTGTATTTTTAATCCATTAAGATATTAGAAAAAAGTTTTAATCAAGGCTTATTAAACTTTTACCTTTATTTGTCTTGAAATGTGTAAGAGGATATTTTTAATGTGTAGTTTTTTATTTTTGTGATCATTTTAGTACATTATAAGTATTTTTATGATTTTTAATTAATAAGATATGATTTTTATAAGTTTTATTACTTTATAAATACTAAATAAATAATAAATACTTAGCTAAGTATCACAAAAATGTACACAATAAGTTTATAAATGTATATTTTTTCTCTAAGAATTTTGATATATTATACTTATTTTCATGAATTTTAAATAATAGAATATATTTATTTAAGATTTATCCCAAATAAGTTATTTACTAATTATAATTATTATTTTATTTAAGTTGGAAAATAAAATATGATAATAGGTTTAGATTATAGAATTTATTTTTCTGAACATTTTGATATATAATATATATTTTTTTGAAGTATAAAATAAAAGATATTGAATTAATGAGATTAAATCATTTATTTAATTTATAGAATTAAAAATAAATAAATAACCCTGGGCACGTGGCGGCCCAGCAACGCCCCCCCCCACCCAGGTCATTGGTCCCGGTTCATGCCATCAACCGGGACCGATGACCCTGGGCACGTGGCGACGGAGCAATGCCCCCCACCCAGGTCATTGGTCCCGGTTCATGCCATCTACCGGGACCGATGGATCAACGGTCCCGGTTGATGGCATAAACCGGGACTAAAGATCCTGATATATATTACTGTCAGCCTTCTTCCTCCCCACTTCTCCCCAAACTCGCGAAACGGCTAAGGAAAAGCGCGGATATCAGAGAACGACGCCGACAGGCTGCCCGTCGATGCTGGCCCCGGTCTTCAGTGATCTCTCTCGCCACCGCCTCGCCCTTCCTCCTCTCCCACCGCCGCCGCTCACCCTAGGTCTCTTCTCCTCTGCAGCTCTGTCGTCACGCCCGTCGCTCCGCCGCTGCCCGTCGATCATTGCTCCGCCGCCGCCATGCCGGAGGAGCTCCCCTGCAGCCCTCGTCCGTCGCGCCATCGAGATCTTCTCTCTTGCAGCCCACCGTCTGTCGCGCCGTCCCGGAGGAGCTCCGCCGCCGCCACCGCTCTCGGTGAGGCCCCCATGTGCCGCTGCTGAGCCTTCCTGTCGAGTGTGCCTGGCCCGTGCTGGCCGCCGGGTTGGTCGTGTCGTGTCTCACATGTGCATGGTCGGCCCTTGGCCATTTTGAACCCTCGCTCAAATGTTTGTTATTATTCAAAAAACTCAGTGTAATTTGTATTTAAAATATTAAATTGAGCATATATTTATACACTACTTAATATGTAGTATTCACAATGATGGTGACAATGTGACTCATAGAACAACTCATTCGCTATAGCAATGTGATACTCCTATAATAGTTTGAGTCATATTAGTTTTGCTTTAAATAATGGTTAGGAATTTTATTCGGCACAAAAAAGGCAAAAAAAGGAAGAAACAACTATATTAATTATAGGACATACTATGTTTTTTGCTAGGAGTATGATATACTATGCTATATTATGTTAGCTTCATCATCTAATCCAATATATCAGTTTCCCTCCTATGCAATTTGGATAATTCACATTGTCATTTCAATTTGCAATATCTAGTTACTTCCCTGATAGAGGTTTGATTATATTCTTATCCTTGTTTACATGAGTAAGTTACTATGAAACCACTAATTGTTTGATGGGACTCATCATAAATCCACTAACTCGTACTGTAGCACCACCAATTGTTTCTATTGCGACTCAACTTTTTCAATGTGATATAAGAATGCTTATCTTGTGTAGCCCCCATCCATCGCGCCGTCGAGATCTTCTCCCCTGCAGCCCCGTCCGATAATAACTTGCAATTCTTAATTTGCAGATACTATTGATCCAGCACATGGCATAACTCAAGATGATGAATACCTCCTCCAAGAAATGATCCACGAAAATGAAGATATCGATATTGATGTCACCAGGAAGTTTATGAACAATTCCGGTGAGGGAGATGAATCTCTCAATCGAGGAGACGGCTCCGGTGAGGTAGAAACCGAAGCCTGGGACAGGGTAGAAGCCGATGAGGGAGAAGGCGACGGCTCCGGTGGAACCTTAAATCTCGCAAACTCCGGCGAGGTGTATATATGTATTTTTGTAATTAAAATGATGTTTTCTATATATACATACATATATTAACACTCTTTCTTATTTTAGCCCTCCGGATCGAGAACTTCTTCCGTAAGAACGAAACGAGGCCCAACAAAAAAGCTGGATGACACTGTGAGGTATAGGATCGAAGTGGTCGGTGTAGACGGTGAATCGCAAGCTCCCGGTGATGTCGCAAAAAAATTGTCAAGCACTAAGGAGTTCTTGTGAGGGACTACATCCCAAACACCGTTCAGGAATGGAATCGACCAAGTGGCGGTGGAGTCCCGTATGTCGGCGACATTACCAAAGATAATCTTTTTGACAAGCTCATGATTAATTTCCTCCTGTCGAGCCCAGATGTGAATCCAGATGAGGAGGAGAGAGCAAAGATGGAGCTTGTGCAAAGAGTCAAGAAGTTTGCTCTCATCAAGATGACTGATGCATTCAAGAACTTGAAGAAGAAACTGTACAATAACTTTGTCAAGGTAGAGAAGACTCCGAATTTCAATCAAGGCGGCTATGCTAAGTTAAGACACCAGTCGGATGATTTTGTGAAGTACAAGACATCGGAGAAAGCTTTGGAAAGGTCTAGAATAAATACGGAGAACGCTGCTAAGAAAATGTACCATCATAATATGGGGCCTGCTGGCTACGCCGGTTGCATGCCTAAGTGGGATGCACTTGAGGTCAATTACATTGCTGCCGGGATCAGACCAGAGCCCACAACATGGACACCACGGGCGAGAACCCGGTTTTACGGCCATGGGGGCATGTTGGACGAAGAAGGGAGGGCAATATATAATCAGAAACACAAATATCATCACCTACTACCCATCGATGATATTAGAAATGCAGTAGCTGATGTTGCAGCGGGACGGTCCGTTCCCTATAGAGAGAACGACGAGCTCACACGCGTCCTTAAAAATGATGAACACAAAGGACGAGCACGAGGCACACCAGGCTCCAAGCCGTGGAATGTTGCCTTCCCTGTGGAAATGAAGAGATATCCCGATAAAAGCCATCAAAGGAGAAAGAAAAGGGAGGCAGCTGAGAAAGCGACTACTGCAGACCGGCTGCGTAATGTAGAAGAAGCATTAAAGCAGCACCAGGATCAACACGACAAACTTAGCCAACAAGGTATTAGCGGCCAATCTCAGCAGCACATGGTAGAAGCTGCATTCGATGGTACCAGCGCCCTATCGAATAAGAAAAGTAGCATCGCTTCCACGCAGCTCCAGGATGTTGATGATGATGCACTGACGACAGCTCCTCCTAAACGCTACCCAGTGGATGATATCACGGAGAGCACAACTTGTGAGCTAAAGGTGCAAGTTATGAACTTAAGGGTGACGGTCGTGGTCGGCATGGCCGTACCAATTGCGCCTAACCCAACTTGGCATTGCAGACCGGTTCCAAAAGGGTATGCTGTCGTCACGGTGGATGATGTGAAGCAAGATTTTGAGGAGCTGAAGCTAGACCACCCTCCAGGGGAAGATATGGAGCTGACTGAACTAGGAGAAGCCAAAGGGAGGACTATTGTATGGCCAAAGGAGCACATCGTGCTTCCAAATTATGTGCCTCCAAGGCCACCCACTCCCTAGAGCAGCAATCCACCTTTGCTGCCACCTCACCATTCTCCAGCGCAACTGTCGCCTTCACCGCCTCACTCAGCCTGCCGTCTCCTGCCCGTCTCACTTGGCGTCGGTGCCTCCCCTGAGCCTCAGAGACAAAAGTGGAAGTATACTAAGAGGGGCAGCACCAGCAGCAGCAAGAGCACGTTCCGATCACCGAAACATAAGTTATCGCCCCTCCCAAGAGTACCTCATAAGAATATGAAGAAGCTACCTTACGAGAAGACAGATGAAGAAATTGCTGCGGCCGCAGCTGCCCATTATGAAAAGTGGAAGATTTACATGGCTAACAAGAAAAGGTCGATAGAGCCATTCTTCCCGGTCACCGCAGAAGATAAAGCCAAAGCAGCCAACCCATAGCGCTGACATCAGACTATAATCGCTCTATTACCAAGTCGGCTGAGGCAAAAGAGCGGAGAGTCGGAAAAGAAGTTGCCCAGCTCGGATAACAGAAAATTCAATCGATCGAACCGCTCAAAGTGTACGATACCAATGAGTGGAGAGCCCAGGAGCGGCATGATCCAAATATTGATCCAGAGTTTATTTAACTGTACGGAGAAAATGTCAAATTATATGGAGTGTCTATTACTGAGCACATGAGTCGTATGGATGAGTTCGAGGGGTACCAACAAATAGCATACATATACCGGCACGGGGCTCCTCTCGTCAAACCCGAGTTAGTCAAAGATCTACCAACAAAAATGCGAAGATTGCATAACTGGTACATGCAAGCCTCTGCTGAATCCAAAAACTAGATATAAACACCACTAGTACGGTCATGGAGATGGCTTCCTACTGATTGAATTTTCAGAATTATTTCAGAAAACCAACGAGACACCCTCGACAAAACTATCGTCAGTGCCTATTGTTTATAAGTATTATTAATTTCTGTAATTAAGTCTTTCTAGCTCAGCTCATTTGTTGCTTGTATAATCTTAATCATCACTATACTAATTATATATGCAGAATGAAGATTCTCGAATGCAACAAAGGACAAATCTATGACCTTGGGTTTGTTAACTGCAATTTCGTTCATGAAGTTACTCTAAAAACAAAACCCAAAGAGACCGAGGATAACTTGGTACAAGCGTTGACGTATTTCGGCAACAGAAGGGAAATACTATTTCCCTACAACGATGGGTGAGTGTTACTGTCTTATACACATTCTATTTTTGCTTACTGGATGTTAAGCGTATAATTGACTCATGTTATATTTTGTTAGTGTGTCCATCTTCTACTATATTCTGTTAATCATTGTTGTTGACCAAGAAGTAGTAAAAGTCATAGACTCGAAACGCACACCTTTAGAAAAGTGGGCGAACATGCAGGAATGCCTCTAGAAGGCTTAGAAACGGTTCACCACCAATACTAGGGGTGTTTGGAAGTCAGAGCTTACATTTCAACCATTGACTGTAAGTACTACTTACTAGATCCACGCATCTCTTTGATTCTAGTTTCAATATCACCATTATCATGCTTGATTATTATTTGGATTGAACTCTGTTCTTGTAAAGTGCTTGAGGTAGGAAGCCGGGAATAACTTATGTGGATACTATATCTGCGAGTTCATTCGTCAGACAACCAAAAAGAAGGGCGCAGACTAGAACATCAAAAAAATGAAGTACGATAAACAATAATCACAACTTTATTTTATTACCACTAATTGTGTTTAGTTTCATTCATATATATTGATCTCCTTCTTTAAATTAGATCGAACGGATGCGGGATGGTCTTCTATCACAAGAACGCGTGCAAGCAATTCAAGAGAAAATTGCCGGATTCTTATTAAAACATGTCATAGATCCGAAAGGAGAATACTATTACCCGGTTCATTTGAAAGGGTGAAGTATAAAAAAGAAGATGTAAATTAGATCAAATTCGTGTGAGTACCGTTTGTAATTAATATGTTTCGACCAAGCACGACGGATGAGACGATGTATAATATATTCGTGACCATGATATGTAATATATATATATCGTGGTTTCATTATTGCTGTATATATGTAGTACCATTAAATTGAATACAAAACACCAAATAAATAAATGAAAAAACCTGCCGCGGTACAAAAATAACCCGAAATGCAGAGACCAACGATCCCGGTTCGTGCCACGAACCGGGACCAATGATCCACCCCCTCGTTGTGTGCGCGTCTACATGGAAACACATTGCTCCCGGTTTGTGCCACGAACCGGGACGAATGATCCACCCCCTCGTTGCGCGCGTGCTCACGTGGAGGCTCATTGGTCCCGGTTCGTGCCCGAACCGGGACCAACATTGGTTCCAAGTGATTGGTCCCGGTAATGGCCCTTATGAACCGGGGAGACCCTTTTTCCACTAGTGATATCAGCACGAGCCCGTACCTCCTGGTCGCTTGGCGGCCAACGTCGTCCATCAACTGAGTTCACTACCGTTGTCTTATGTATTATGGCGAATTAACGAAGAAATTTCCAAGGATGTGGTATTTCCTTTACATCCACAGACTGGTACAAACACTCGTGGTGGTGCAAAATGATGTCCCTAGCTTTGCTTTACGCTGGCTGAATATGTGATTCTACAATTACAGCAGTAGCAAAGCAGTGATTAGTTGCTGATTAGACAAGTGCATATCGGGCAGATGCATGCTTCACTCTCAGACCACATGACCACACCAACACTACTGGCCCGATCTGATAACCAGGTCGAAAGCTAATGCAATATTCCAACCAGGTGCTGCTCCCCTTTTGCAGAGCTAGCTAGCTAGCGCTCGCCACTAGCTCGTACCTGCTGGTCACTGGGCAGGCACCGTCGTGCATCAACTGAGGCTGGTGCAGGCTCGTGGAGCCGCCGCCATCCGCTGGGCTTGGGACGCGGCGGACGACGAGCATGGTGCCTCGTAGACAACGACGACGACGATGTAGGTGATGAGCAAAACGTAGAGGGGTGGCGTGTGGTAGCCCGGAGACCGCAAGGGCCTAGGACGAGCGTCTCTACAGCGGCGGGAGCTGGTTGGGACGGAGTCGAAGGGGAGGAGGAGGCGCTGGGTTGGGGAATAGAAAGAGGCGGCGGGGATATTTTCACGATCTATGTTTTCACTGCGAGATACACGATGCGGATGAGAATAGGATTAAAAACGGTAAGGAAACTTTCCGGCGGAAACGGCATTTTGCGGAAAAGAAAAGGAAACAGAATATTTTGAACGGAAACGGAAAAGAAAACGAGAGAGACATTTCTGGCGGAAACAGAAACGGTAAAATAATTCCGGATAAACAAATACGAAAACTTTCCAAAAACATAACTAGATAGATCCATGTACAAAACAGTATTTTGCGTCAGTAATTTTCCTCGCTCTTGTTAGGCCATAGAATATATGCAGGGTCAACGTAATACATGCAACCGGCCTAGCCTACATACTAATTAAGTGAATGTCGTAGCGTTTATGTGAAACTATTTATGTGAACTTATGTTCTTGTCCAAGTGTTGAATTATGTGTGTTACTTTATGTTTAATTATCATTTGTTGAAGTTGTGAGCTATTCTTTGTCTATGATATGTTCCTTTTGGGGTATAGACCATGAACGCCACTATCATATTCCGATAAATGTACGTTTTCGTATCGTATCCATCCCGTATCCGTTCTATATTCGTTTCCGATGATTTCTGATTTTGTGTTTGTTTCCGGAGTTTTCCGTTTCATTTTCGATTCCGGCGACACAATAGAAAACAAAACGATAACGCATGTTTCATCTGTTTCCGTTTCGTTTTCAACCCTAGATGAGAAGAAGGTGTACGACACAGATGAGAAGATTTTGCTGGCGCGTTGCTGAAACACCCACCGGCCCCGTGTGCAGATAGACCCAATTGTCACGGGCCTAGCAATCCAAACAAGAAGTGAAGAAAGAAATAACTGGATTCAACGGCCGTGAAACAAACACGAGGTGAAAACGCGTTGCGCTCGGCTGATCGAACGAACAAAAATGATGCGCGCGTGAGGACCCTCTCAATGCCCGGGTAGCCCATGGTTGTTTATAGGAGTAATGACAACATAATAAAATAAGCACATATTAAAGTTAACTGAATTTTGACCACTTGCATTCATGTGTTTTAGTTTGCTGAATTTTTATTGTTTTTCCTCTCTTTGAGCACATGATCCTAAAAAGTTCACTTTAGTTTTGGAGCACAATGGATTTTTGTAGACTAACAAGCAATTTGCAATATGTTACTCGCACTGAGGATTGTTGGGATTATTGAAGTGACCTTCTCTCTTCTATGGACATAAATGCACATGATCAGGAAATCTTGATCATCAGTTGACCATAATTGAATAGAGGTTACTAGAGACTTAGTTTGTTTACATACCACACATGTATCATTTTTTCAATTGATATAGTTATAGCATGCTATAAAACTATTATAAACTAATTGAGATGTGATAATAAACACCCTTTATTATTTGTCTCTAGGGCATATCTCCTTGACTTGCCACCCTAGGATCCGAATTCTTGCCACTGGAACCAAGACGAGTGTACAACCACACATAAGCTTGGAAACCCCCCTTGAACCCAACATGCCTAGTTTAATCCATGAGTCTGTAATTTGAGATTTGGATTTGGCATTTGCATTTGGAGTGTTTTGAAGATGGTGCATCACATACAGGGTGTGGTCAGGGTGAAGCGCATTACAAGGCTTTTAACTAAGGATCCTCGGTACACAGAGACTGAGAATAAGCTGAGAGTGTGGCCGATTATAGCAGACTAGGATCCCTTTCTAAGTGACTCATGGATTAGGCGAAAGAAAGGGAAAGTTCTTGGTCGACCACCCTCTGTTTCCCTCCAAGGAAGAGGAGATAATCATTGTGGTATTAAGAGTCGGTCGGCGAGTGTGGGTAAAGTTGTACACCCCTATAGGGTTAAATATTTTCGAAAAACCATGTCAACGGTTATGGATGACTTGGGAAAGGTCGTGATGATTATAGAGAACATTAACTTAATCATACAACTTGGCAACTAAGGTGTGTTAAGGATGCTTCCTCTGAAAACGAGGGGGTGATCCTAGGTGCCGATGATAATAATTTGATGGATATCAAAATATGATCGATAAAGTTTGACATATCGTTCTTTTATCCTCTTTTAAAAATGATATTTTTAGTCGAGCTTCTACTACTTCCCATTTTTAAATAAAGATTGCTTTATGAAAAGTAACTCTACTATCCATAAGTCTTGTGGAGTACACCCTATACTCAGACTTACTTCGCTGATATTTTTGCAGTAGAGTAAGAGTTCTTACGACATTGACACCGACGAGTAGCTTGGGGTTCCTGCTCGGCAGCCTGGAATCTATGGGTTGGGACATCACCTTATGTTTCAGACATCTTAGGCTATTTGTTAAGTTTCTTATACCTAATAGCATAATTTCCTTCCATTGTTTGGTGTTCGTGGTCAGTAACCTTTGTTTGTAATATTTGTGTATTTGCTCAGTTATGAGCTTGTTATAATATCTTTTTGATTCATAGGGTCACCGTTGTGTTTCTAGTTCTCTCATTGTAAACTCTCGAGCTCTAGATTAGGTTTGAAGAGAATATGCCCGAGAGGCAATAATAAAATTATTATTATCTTATTCCAAGTATATGCTAGATGTTTATTTTGCATGCCATAATTGTATTAATTGGAAACGTTAATACATCTGTGTTTAATAAACAAATATTTAGAGTTCCTAGTTATGCCTCTCATATAAACTAGTTTGTTGATTAACAAGATGATCAAGGTTTCCTGATCATGGACATTGGATGTTGTTGATAACAAGGTCACAACATTGGTGGAATAATGTGATGAACATTCACCCAGAGTATAGTAATACAATCAAAGTCATTATGTTTACATTGCTATAACACCATGCGAAGTAACCCTAATCCTTATACGATGAGATCATGTTAATTGCTAACATCGGAAGAGTAATTTGATAATATCAAACGTCACACCGTAACAGGGTGACTATAAAGGTGGGTTTGGGTACTCTAAAAGTGTTATGTTGAGGATCATGGATCAAGAGTGAGATTTTTCCATCCCGATGACAGAGAGATATACTCAGGGCTCTCTCGATGATATCACATTGGCATAGCTTGCAAGCAAGTGATAAGATCACTGAGAATGGTATATCATGGGAACAAGAAAAGAGTGCTTATCGGTAACGAGATCAAACTAGGTATGGGGATACCAATAATCGAATCTTGGACATATAATATATCGCGAGACAAAGGAATTTAGTTATGACGTCAAAGATTCTCACGGTCACTAGACTCATCGTTCAATGTGTGGGAGTCAGTATGGATCTCCAGGTCCCACTGCTGATTATTGATCGGAGAGGGGTCTCGATCATGTCTGCATTATTCACGAACTATAGGGTGACAACTTAAGGGATACTGACACCAAATGGAGCAAATATAAATACCAGAGAAAGAATTCGAAAGCGCTGGAATTATTTCGATGGACACTAGAATTGTTTCGGGTCAAATTGCTGAAAATGGTTTCAGATGTAATATCGAAGTATTGCAAGGGGGTTTATGAAAATGTTTTTAATTAAAGTAATTAACAAAATTATGAATAAAATAAATAAAATAATTTTATTAAATTAGAGATGCATTAATTTTGGTGGGAAATTAATGCCTGTGAGTGGAATTTTAAGTGGAGGTGGAATTATGTGAGTGGAGCCTCCACCCACATGAACGAAGGGAGAGATTGGGGCAACACTTTGGCTGCCGACCATGGGAGGGGCTGCCCCTCCCCTATAAAAGGACACCTCCTCCTCCTATATTCTTACGCCTCCTCATGAAGGATCTATCTCTCCCACTAGATTATTCCCTATGGCTTCGGATTAGTGAAGTACATGTTATCGGTGGTTTCTCTAGAAGGATTTGCTACCCGCTTCTTTGTTGGAGCGAGGACTCGAAGGTTTTCGGGGTACCGGACGTGTGTGCAATCACGGATGCACTTCTGCTTTGTGGTGCTGGACTTCATCACGATCTTGAGATCAACAAGTGATTGACTACATCATCCACAAGATTAAATCTCGTAACACTTTGTTGATCTTTGAGGGTAAGTTCTCTATGGATGTATATCCACCTATTGATTGTATCTAGGTAGATAGATCTTGGTGCTTAGTTGTTTTATATCATAGGATTTTTTTGTTTTCTATGCTGCGAACCGAACAAGGTTTATGTCATACTAAGGTTTGGGTTAGTCTAGCTCTGATCTTGGGGTGTCAGAGCTGGATACTATGGTAGCCTATCAAGCATCGATGGAGGTTGTCATTATAGTTGTGGATAATGATGCTTACTTGAATCCAAATATTAAGTCTTTAGAATAAGTAATATGGACTGAAAATGGCAATAAAAGATGTAGAACAAGACTCTTGGACTTGGCCAAGCAAATCATGGCTTTGTTGAGCTAATCTCTCGAGACATCCCAAAATAGCTGCTCGAGCAACCAAACATGCACATAGGACATAGATAGCCCATAGACACATCTTTAAATAGGTCCAGGAGATAGATTGCATATATAGCAGGACATAAATGAATGTAGGTAATAACGCACGACAATGGATGGTAAACAGTAATTAGTGCTAAAACAACGGTGAGCCCCGTAAGCCATTGGATGATGCCATGATCCATCAGGTTCGTTCGTTATCTGAACCGGTGTTTGGGCTATTGATACTTGGTAACTGAAGACGTAGTCAAGGACTGACACCCACCAGTTTACAAAATCCCTAGCCAAAGATACAGAGATTACCATATATTCTAGTTTTTTAAGCAACCACATATTCCATTAAACAAAATGTTTATAGAGATTACACATATGGTCATCATATATGAAATAAAAATCCGCAACTTTGCGCAAAGAACCCCACAAGGAGTAAAACTACAAGTCCACCCTTGGAGAAACTTGTGTCTTACCGAAACGTCGTCCACCATAGTCCTCCTCCGCCACCATGGTCGCACCGGAAAAAGAGGTGAGTAGCCGCCATACCAATATCTGGGAGAGCCGATGAACCAGATCGCCGCAAGTAACGAGACCGAGACTTTGTGGCACGTCGGCCGGGGATCTTCCCCGTGATCACTAGATCCCAACGCCATCAGCTTCATTTGATATAGTTGAAGAAGAGGAACGTCGCCGCATGCCGTCATCCACGCACCCAACTGCAAGACAACAAACACAACTACAACGGCAGACAAGACCGCCACCCGCGAGGGTGCCGACCACCAAACACGAATCTCATCGGATCCAGCCCATTGGGTCCTCACAGTTTACTTCTTCCCCAATGACCTCAAGTTTTTCTCGTTTCCTTGCGATCATGGGTAGAGCTTTCGTGGTCTGACTGATGGACGCTTCTCCCACATTCAGCACCGTCACCAAAGGTAAATACCAACCCACATACTACAGCCATTCCGATTCATCTTCTAGTCGGTAGAATCACTCTTGAGTGATGGGTGGTAGGCACACATCGGCACATCATCGGTGTTCGACGAAATGGTTCTAAGGACCTTGAGGCCTTGACGTCTTGGTTTTTCCCAACCACATGAACTGTTTGACAAAATGCATGTTAGGGATCTTGTCTATGATGGCAAGCGACACCCACATAACGACCCGCAAAAGCAAAATATAGGAAAAAGGGGTCCTGGAAGCTAGCAAAATTAGAGAAGGACTAGTTAATAAGCAGTGCCACAACCCGCCCTGCTTGACACCCTAATCTTGTCGCCTGCTCCTCGATGATCTACCAAAATGAGAAGAGCGGGTCGTTCGATGAGGCGGTTGGCTTGTTTGTCTGTATATAGTGAGGGAAGGAGTGTGCCCAAACTCGTTCACCTTGGTTCTAGAATCGCTTGTGGCAGCTGAGCTGGGTGACACCATGCTCACCGAGTGCCTCTATGGTTGGGCTATGAGTGTCGGTTGATGACATAGGTATGATTACTCGGGTCCTTATGGTTTGCTACCTAGGACCTGCATAAAGGCTTACGGTCCATGAAGAGTCAAGATGATGATCCAAAGAAGAGACCGACAAAGATTATAGTTGTATTAGGAAAGAGGAACAAAGACTGATGAGGAATTAGTGTTGTAATCATGTAACCTATCCGCATATAGTTTTGAGACCCGACCTATTATATATAGGGCAGGAGAAGCCTAGGGAAGGCACCAAACAACCCCCAAGCGATTTTTAACATAGCGTTTCCTCTTAATATTCAGGCGACTTTGATTCCATTGTTTCCTGACATCCGATCAAATCCCCAGCGTTCTCTTTTCCGCAAAACCCTAAGTGCTTCTTCATGGACATTGCCGAGATATCTCCTCGATAATTGGCGCCGTCTGTGGGAAACTTGAATGCTGGAACCATGGATTTGGTGGAATTCTTTTTGCTAAACAACAACCCCACAAAAGCAGATCCACACCTGCCCACCCCTATGACAGTACCCGCCGATTTCAACGGCGGATCCGATCTAATCATCGGAAGCTTCCACTTCCAAGTTGAAGATAACCAAGAGCCATGCCCTTCGGACCTAATTACATTAGAACCATCGGCGGAGCAAACTACGCATATGGCGTTTCCAGCATCGTTCGTCGGATCCTCCATGGAGGTCGTGGTGGAAGCCGAGGCACCCAACGAAAAAAAGCAAGATGAGACGGATTTGGGGGGCCTTGATGGTCTTTATGACAATCTCTCCTTTGGATTAGATTCTCCATTAACTCCACCACGTGGAACAAGTCCAGCAAACTCCGAACCCGAAGAAAGCAGCAAAAGCTTCGACTTCGGGATAAGGATGGCAGAAACCTACCCAGAACAAAAATCAACAGATTTCTTCGATCCACCCGACAGTATCTCCTCCAACCCAGATGATGACGCCACAAGTCCATATATTATACGCCACCAAGTGTGCATGATCAATGGAGCCACCTCGACACCGTGTGACTCTAACGGTAACCCTGTTCTCGATCCCAATGATATTTTATCGGATGATAATGCAGGAAATCATGGCAACAAAGGAGATCATGAAAATGAAGGAGGAGCAGCGGGTAACCGCATAGTTCCAGGAGGAAGAATAGAACTAGACGGGAGAAAAAGACGGACCCTTCGGCTACCAGGAATGGCATGGCAAAAGGCTAGAGAAGCAATTTCAGGTGCGGTCCCAATGACAGTTGACGCCTCACATGCATATTTATTAGCATATCAATACCTGCTTAACCACAAGAAAAGAGACCTACTGAGGATGCAGAGGCAACTCGATGAAAAAAAGGTTAGCCGATGAATCCATCCTATGACGGGCACAACTCAGCTCGACCCGAAGGTCTGGGAGCATAACAGGAGGAGCACCACCAGGAAGGGGAACATCTCGATTGTAGAACATCCCCGAAGCAGAAAGAAATGAACTATCTAAGACCTCGATCTATCATTCATGTCAGTAGATCAAGCAGGAAATATCAAAGCAAAAACGGCCCAAGCAGCAATTGTGGCCACACAAACATACCTGATCACAACCCATCCTGCACCCGACGATCCTCGTGCAGCTCTCCATCGCTCTGCCCTAATGAACCTCGGCATGGTAGGAGCAACTCTCGCACAAGCAGAACATGGACTTACGCATCAACCCGATAGATCACCACGCCGTCACAGCAACCCTGGGCATGCGGGCCACACCAGGCGATCACAATCGCCACATCGGGAGCATCTTTCAGGACTAGAGCCATGAAGCAATACAAGAAATGGAAACCGCGGCTGAAGAGAGCACAATGATGATAATGAAGACGACTACGAGTTATGCGGAGCTAGCTATTTCACTCAGCGGATTCGAAAAGCCTCAGTACCCAAGGATTTTAAACTTCCACATGACCGTCAAAAATACGATGGACTCCGAGAACCGAAGCTTGGCTAGCAGATTACCTAGCCACCATCAAGCTACAGGGTGTCTCAATAGCCACAGCAATGCAAAGCTTACAATTGCACCTCACCGGCGCCGCAAGGTCATGGCTCAAACAACTACCCGAAGATTCTATTCACAGTTGGAACGACCTCGAAGACAAGTTCATCCGACACTTTCATTCCACATTCAAACGACCTGCGTCTTTAGAGTAACTGCGGGCATGCAAACAGAAGCCCAGAGAGTCAATAAGAGCATTCATCTAGTGATGAAACATCACCAAAAATACAGCTGAATCCATATCCAATGAAAGGGCAATTGATGCCTTCAATGACGACCTCCATCGCCGAGAATTCATAGAAGAACTGGGGCGATTCAAACCCAAGACAATCTCACAGTTAATGGACATAGCAAATAGATGGGCTGATGGAGAAGATGCGCTGCATAACAAACAAGCGCGGTCACCCGAAGAAGATAGGGATAAACGCGGCAATGATAGGAGGCTACGAAAGAATGATGGAAACATGAGACCAAGATATGTCGCGACCAGTTTTTCAGGTGAAGGCAACAACAGGGATAACGACTACAATAGCGAGTACCGCCGCAACAAGGACGAAGGTGGAGGAGGTCAATCAGCACAGCGATACCAACCAAGAACTTAGGACCCACCCATGTTCGCAATGCAAATACTAGAAGGACCCTATAATATGCACTTTTACATTGATTCAGCTGGAAGAAGACAATCCTACCACCTCATGAAAGATTGCCAAAATTTCATAAAGATGCAAGAGCTATGCAATGCAAAAGCAACCGAAGCAACAAGAAGAGGATACACATCCACGCCTGGCACGTTAGCCATCGGAGCACCGCTGTAACATCCCCAAACTTTAATCCAAGCTTATCAAGATCAAATCATCCAAAAATAGGGTTAACAAAAACTTTTCCCAAATTAAAAATGAAAGCATTCATATGTGTGTGCATTTAAAATAGGAGTTGATTTGAAGTGCCTTGTTTAAGTGATCCAATGCTTGTAAAATGTTTCTTAGGTGATTTAAACATCATCTACATCATTCCCAAACTTTTCCTAAAGAAAATCAAATCAAAAAGAATTAAAAAGGAGGAATGGTCATTTTGGCCATTTTAATCCACTACACTACTTTGAGTGTTCCTAGCACTCATTTCTTAACAGAAACAATTCTTGATCTTTGCACCCCTTGCTAGTACACATAATGAGATACCAAGGCCCACCTTTGGATCTGCTAAAAACATTTTGTTAACTATTTTAATTGGCATTTGAAATTTGAATCCAATGCATATGCATAGATCACCCCTATTTCAAACCCATCTATTTGAGCTCCACTTTCAAAACCCTTGCAACCAGAGTCTACCTAGCACTAGTGGAGAACACCCAAAAAAATTGAAACCAAAATTCAAAACTTTTTCTCTTGCGGCCATTTCATCAAACACTTGGCAGACAGATTTCAAACAAAACAAATTTCACTATTTTAAATAGTGTTCTGGCCAAACTTGTCTCCCATTTGGCCCCTTTTTACTCCCTTTGTCTCTAGATGATCTAGCAAAGCCATTTAAACCCACTCCCCTAGCCCCCATGTCATGCCGAGCCACCCCTCGCCGGCCAACCTTGCCCTCACCGCAGCAGACCATCTCCCTCCCTCTCGCCATGACTAGGAGGTAGCCAGGAGCTCACCGCCACCCTCTGTCCCCTGCCCGAGCCGAGCCTCGCCATGGACCACCGAGGAAACCATGCGCCCATTGCCACCGCACCATGTCGACGTTGCCCGCAGAGCACGCTCTGTCCCCGCATGCACAAGCCGCCGCTCGACTGCAGCCCGCGCCCATAGCTCCGCCACGACCTAGGGAACACCCCGGACACCCCCGTTCGCCGCCCAATGCACCACAGCCACCGCTCGCCGTGGACACCGCCGCCGCGAGCGCCACCTCGCCTGCATCGCATACCACCGCCTCACGCCAGATTCACTTCCTAGAGCACCGCCAGGAGACCGCCCGTCGATCGCCACCCTCAGCCATGCCGCTAGCCGGCCGTAGCCTTGTCGCCTGCCCATCCCGCTTGGTCTCACCGTTGGGCCTATAAAAGGAGGCCTCCCCAGCCTCTTCTCTCCACACCACTCTACTCCCCTCACCTCATTGAACCTCACCCACCTCTAGCCGGAGCAAGGGGAGCAGTAGCTCGCCGGAATTGGAGCCGGAGCCGCTGCCTCTGGAGGAGAAGGGCGCCGCTGATTGCGACCACCCCAAGCTCCACCGCAACTGCGCCTCGCCTCGCCGTCGTCTTCCAGTTCATTTTCCCGCCTCGCCTACCCCGCTGGAGCCCTGGTACGTCCCCATCAGACCCCCACCGAGCCGCTAGGGTTCGAGCTCGCCAGCGACCTGTTCGTCGTCGACGATGACCCTCAGCCGTAGATTCCCCTTCTAATCCTACGGCCCATAGCGCGCATACCGTTTCGCGTGTTAAGACCCACTGACAAGCGGGACCCCCTGTCAGCTGAGCCCCGCGCCGTGGAGCGCCACTGGGCCGGCCGAAGTTCTTTCCCGCGCTAGCCCAACCATTCAAATCTTGATTTTTCTTTTTAAATTGAATCTAGTTTCTGTCCACTAGTTTAAAATTCAATTCAGAGAGATTTATAAATCCAAATTGCATGAAACTAATTTTGTCTAAAAGGTATTGAAGTAATCTATCCAAGCCCATTGGATTTAATTCAATTAGAGTTATAGATCTCTCCTAATAAAAATAACAAAACAGAAGCATTTGCACCTTGCAACATTTTTATAAAATCAACCAAGTTAGCCTTTGAGTTGATTCCAACTCTCAAAAATCACATTTCATTATATCTATATAAATATGAAATAATATTAAGTTTTACATGCAGTGACTTTGGACTAGTACCAAAATAATGCTATATAGGCATTTCTAGTCACTTTAAATCATTTAATAATAAACTTAAACCAAAGTAATTATGATCCAACCTTTAAATCTCATTCCCACATGTTAGAGTATGTGGTGATGACATGTGTCAACATGATCCCATATTTTAAGTGGTGAATATTATATCTTAGTTAATTTTTCAATGAGTAGAAATTACTTTTCTAAAATAAAAAGAAAGAAACTATTGAATTAAACTTGTGATGCTTGTGATGATAATAGATCATCAATTGTGTATCTTAGAATGCTATATAGCCTAGTTAAGTATTGTTTGGTGATTGTGTACTCCGTATGTATTTTTATAGACGATAGTACCGACCATCTAGCCGAGGGATATATCCAGAAGGTAGGGCTCAGTCTACGAAGATGAGGAGTGCTATCAAGACGAAGAAGAAGAAAACTTCAACCACTGCACCAACCAAGGCAAGCTAGCACTATCCAAGATTAACCCTTGCAAGTTGTACTTGCAAGCCACCATTAACAGTGCAAGCTATTAGTGTCAAGTTAACCCTTGCAAGTTTAGTACTTAGCAAGCTAGGATCAAACTAGATGGTTTAGCAAGGATGCCTTAAGCATGCTTTGATCACACCCCTTTAACTATTAGTTACCCCCAGTCTTGGTTTACAAGTGTTACCTCCTTTAGTTTACACAAAGTCCCTTACTTGTTTTGAAGGTAGCATAAAAAGTATAAAACTTGACCTATTTAGAAACCTTTAGATGTCATTCTATGGCATGAGATTGAACCCATCACTTCCACCTTAGTGAACACTCTTAACTTAGTAGCTTAGAGTAGATCAAAAACTTGAGTCACTTTAGATGGGAACACTTGGTGAAAATGAATTGTGAAAACCTTGGAATGATGAGTCATTCTATTGAGATGTTTTGACATGTGTTGAGAAACACAACTGGTTTATGATGATGAAAATGATGAGGCATGAGCCTTAACCCTTTTATAAAACTTATGGTTGGATTCAGATGCGATACCATTCCAAATTTACCGTACAACCACACTACCTGAGTTGGGTAAGGCTTAGCTGGAAATTTATATGCTTTAGTATTAGTTCCCTCACGGGAGAGGTTTGAGCTGAGGCTACCTCTCAGGATGTCCACCTATGCAGTGCCCAAGATGACTGATGGTCATGGTTGGGAGGCCATGCTCATAGGAGAGGTGCTTATACTAGGGTGTGTAAAGGGAAGGTTATGTTTGATTATCTGCATACTAAGTATGATGATTCAGGGTTATCCCTGATAGATGTATCGAATCTTGTGGTGAAAGTGTACCACCTCTGCAGAGTGTCAAACTATTCGAATAGCCACGTCCGCGGTTATGGACAGTTGGAATGGCCATACTGTTTCGTTGTCAGATGTTTTCCAAATAACTTGAAATGAATGATGAACTTTGACTTGACCACAACAGGGTTGTGTTTATGACAATATCTTCCCAACTTAAGTGATTCTAGAGTTTTACCTTATCTTCCTTTGCTTCAGAACTCAGCTTAGGTTTCAAACTTAACTTTATAGTTAAACTTAGATTTAGCACTTTAACTTAGAGCTATATTACCTGTTAATAGTAGTTTGCGAGTACTTAAAGAGTACTCATGGCTTTTGTCCCTGGCTATTCTCATGGCCAGACTATGAAGGAGACTATCAAGAGGATGGTCATCGGGACGGCTATGATAACTAGGACTATCTGCCTTCGTCAGCATTGCCTGTGCCCCTGAAGATGGACCCCACCGCTACGCTTATCTTTTATTTCTGTTGCTTGTTGTATTAAAGACTAGATCATGAGATCCTTATTTGTGTAAGACCTTATGTATGGTTTGTAATGGATGATGTACTAGGATATCCAATCCGTTATGTCTCGCAAAAATGGTAATCCTGGGATTGCAAGGTATGGCATAACGGGCATCTGGGATTAAAAATCCGGGTGTTGACAAGTTGGTATCAGAGCCAGGTTGACCATAGGAGACCCTAGTTAGAATGGACGTCCAAACCAAAAACTTAGCTTCAAAACCAAAGTGAGTATTTATGAAAAACTATTTCCTCTCTTATCCTTGTGAATTCATTCTTTCTCAAAAATTCATGTTCCTCAAAATTCTTACATTACTACTTAAAATTTGACACACTTGATCACCTCACTAATTTCCTCATCCTTAATTCTTGTAGATGGAGACTCAGTTCAGCAAGTTCTACCAGTTGGGAAAAGGAGGTCAGCTGATCTTCGAGAGGGATCTGGATTCACTGTCGGAATTACTGGGACGCCCACATCCGGAGTTTCTTGGAGCTCAACTTCCAGGACCCCCAGGAGGAGACCTACAGTGGCTAGTCACCGCAGATCTTAGAGGAAGCATCGAAGCACCAACTTCCGGGAGAATTCAGTTCTCCGTGAGAGAGAACAACTGGCTAGATGGATTAGCAAGGGCAATGCATGAAGCTCTCGCACGTCTATGTGCCCTCAGCGTCAACAAGATCCAAGGAACTCGTTTTGCCCACTATGCAAGACGTGACTTCATGGGAATGCTGATGGAGATGCCAAGTCACCCTGAGTTGAGGCGTCAAGTGGAGAACCTTGACTTCTTGCTACATGACCGACAGCAGGAACTGGACAATGCCAGAGAGTTAGCCAACAGAACCGTGCCATTGCCGACCAGAAGGCCTAGACTTTCGCACTGCTCGTCCAAGATCGCCAGTCTCTTCGCCGCCAGCGTGCCAAGAAGGATCGCACCATCGCCCGTCTTCGCAAGAAGGTGGCCGACCTCGAGAAGACCGTCAAGGAGCAGGAAGCTCAGCTTGCTGCCAAGGAAGAAGAAGATGAGGGTGAAGACATCCAGGGAGACATGGATTCTTACCTCAGCAACGATGATGACATTCTGGAGGAGGATGTTGTGGACTTCTACACTGAGGATGAGGACTCCGACTTCATCGACGATGAGTAGATGCACTAGAGCATTATCGTAGCATGAGTTGTATTGGTCCCATCAGATCAGAAGTGGCGTAATGGTTCTTCAAACCATCTGCTTTCCTTTGTTTGTTGTGGTGTGTGTTGTATCGTGTGCTTGCTTGCCTAAATGAAAATGAAGTTAGTTGAAAAACCTGAGTCTAACTCAAAGTTTTAGCTTTGAAAACCCAAAACCATGAACCTTAGAATTTCCCTCTTACCCCTATATCTATCTCAATCTTCAGATGACTCGTGGAAACCAAGGAGGGAGCAGCTCGTCGCAGGACCCAATGCTGCAGATCTTGCAGAATCTCATCGCAGACCATGAAGCAAGCAGGGCCGAGCGCCAAGCCAACTTAGCAACATTGCAGCAGATCGCCCAAATGGCTCTCAACAACCAAGGACATGGAAATCAGGATCACCATGGATCCAAACTAAAAAAAATCAGAATACCAATCCCCCAATCTTCAACCAATCTGAAAACCCATTAGATGCTGATGACTGGTTACAGACCATGGAAAACAACCTCGAAGTTGCAGTAGTTGATGAAAATGAGAAAGTTCTCTTCGCCACCCACTATCTGGCAGGAGATGCCAGAGCTTGGTGGAATAGCATCCGCAATATGAACCATGGCCAGGTTATGACATGGGAAGCATTCAAAGTCAAGTTCAGCCGCACCCACATGCCGCAAGGTCTAGTCAACAGGATGAGAGATGAGTTCCACGAATTGAAGCAAGGAAGAATGACTGTGGTGGAGTACCGTGACCGATTCTTGTCACTTGCCAGATATGCACCTGATGAGATCAACACCGAGGCCAAGAAGAAGGAGATATTCTTGAACTGACTGCATGATGAGATGCAGACTGTCCTCGTCAACATCCGTTTTCAGGATCTCGAAGAGATAGTCGACTCTGCCATTCAGATGGAAGGGAAGATTAACCAAGCAAACGATAACCGCAAGCGTCGTATGATGCAATAGTCTGGATCCAGTAGTCACTAGAAGTACCGTCCCAACCCTTCACCAGGATATGCACCAAGAAACAACCGACCCCCAAATTCTCGCCCAAGCTACCCCAACCGTAGCGGAGGCAATGTCAAGTCCAGAGGAAACAATCACAACTCCGGTAATGCCAACCATTTCAACCGTGCCCCTCCCAAGAGTAACAACAACAACAACAACACTGCACCCAGAACTGGCAGCAATGTTGTGCCTGTCGCAGACAAGGACAAGTCCCAGATCACTTGTTTCGAGTGTGGAGTGAAGGGTCACTACTCCAATGAGTGTCCCAAGAAGACTGCAGCCACTGCCAATGTGAATGCCCCAGCTCAGCAGCAGCGTCGTGTTCAACCAGGAAGGAGGTTTGCCCCAGGGAACCCTCACAACCACAACGGTCGTCTCTTCCACATGAACGCAGAAGAAGCCCAGGAAGCGCCAGATGTAGTACTGGATATGTTTTCTGTCAACTCAGTTTTAGCAAGAGTATTGTTTGATTCTGGAGCATCGCATTCATTTGTCACCGAAGAATTTGCATGCACTAGTAAGATTCACCCAACCAACCTGAAACATGTCATGATAGTTCAAATCACTGGTTCAACTACAAAAGCTAGAAAAATTTGCAAAGTTGTACCTATCAGAATACATGAGATAGATTTTTATGCCAACCTAATTGTACTTGGAACCAAAGGATTGGAAGTAGTACTAGGTATGGACTGGATGTCAAGGCATAAAGGATTGATAGACTGTGCTAAGAAAGCCATCACCATGACCAGTAGTTCTGGAGTAACAGTAGAACATATCTTTGGAACCTTACCCCGTCAATTCAAGTGCAACAAGAGTGTAGCCCTGCCCACCATAGACCAAGTCAGAGTAGTCTGTGAATGCCCCGACGTATTCCCAGCTAAATTGCCAGGTATGCCCCCGGATAGGGATATTGAGTTCATTATCGAACTAATCCCCAGAACCGGACCTATTGCCCAGAGACCCTATAGCATGAACCCCTTAGAGTTAGTGGAACTGAAGAAGCAGTTGGATGCCATGTTAGCCACAGGCTTGGTTCAGCCAAGCGCATCGCCATGGAGATCACCAGTGTTATTCGTCGACAAGAAAGATGGAGGCAATCGTCTGTGTATAGATTACAGAAAGTTGAATGATGTCACCATCAAGAACAAGTACCCCTTGCCAAAGATAGAGGATCTATTTGATCAATTGACTGGAGCCCAGGTATTCTCAAAGATTGATCTTAGGACTGGTTATCACCAACTTAAGATTCATGCAATGGATATTCCGAAGACCGCCTTTACTACTTGCTATGGTTTATACGAGTATATGGTTATGTCTTTTGGATTAACCAATGCCCCTACTTATTTCATGAATCTCATGAATAAGATCTTTATGAATTTCCTAGATAAGTTTGTAGTTGTGTTTATCGACGACATCCTTATCTACTCCAAGTCAGAGGAAGAGCATGAGCAACATCTGAGAATCATCCTAGAAACCCCGAGAGAGCATCAGTTATATGCCAAGTTCAGCAAGTGTGAGTTTTGGCTAAAGGAATTAGGATTCCTAGGACATATTGTGTCTGCCGGAGGAGTCTCTGTTGATCCCGCCAAGATCAAAGATGTCGAAGAATGGGAAGCCCCAACCACTCAAACCATAGTACGTGCATTTCTTGGATTAACGGGATATTACCGCAAGTTCGTAGAAGGATTCTCGAGCATAGCCCGACCAATGACCCAATTGTTGAAGAAGGACAAGAAGTTTGAATGGACTGACAAGTGTGAAGCCGCTTCTGTGAGTGAAGAAGAGATTGATATCAGCCCCGATTTTGATCATGCCAGACATCAAGAAGCCGTTTGATGTATATTGTGACGCATCCAAGATTGGTCTAGGATGTGTATTGATGCAAGAAGGCAAAGTCATCACAGATTCTCTTCAACTCGACAAGCAGCATGAGTAGAACTATTGGACCCATGATCTTGAGCTAGCAGCTGTGGTTCTAGCATTGAAGACATGGCGTCATTATTTGATGGGTAATCGCTGTGAGATTTACTCAGATTATAAGAGCTTGAAATATATCTTCACTCAGAAGGAGCTGAATATGATACAAAGGAGATGGATAGAGTTAATCAAGGATTATGACCTTGACATTCACTATCACCCCGGCAAAGCCAACATGGTAGCGGATGCTCTTAGCAGATTACCGTGTAGGCTTAACACCATGATCAAGGAGAAGCAACCAAGTTTGTATGAGGAATTGGAGCAGTTCAGGACTGAATTAGTTAGCAAAGGATTCCTAGCTAGCATTGAACTTCAACCCACGTTGATTAGCCAAATCAAGGAAGCCTAGAAGGGAAATGTTAGACCCCTCCTTCATAAAGGAAAGGATCCCTGTGATTGCAATGCTAGTCCCTGGATCAATGCTAGCATCCACAGTTTAAGATGAAGTACACAGATACAAAGGTCATTTATTACATTCATTCCAGAGATAAAACATAGTCTTTTACAACTCAGGGCCAAGGCCTAATACAAGAGTTTATGGAATAAGTAAATAAACATAAGTCTTCATCTTCATGTGCCACAGGCAAGCATGTTGAGTGTAGACTCATGACTCCTATTCATCATCGGAGTAACCTGCAACATTACAAGTTACAGCCACAGAGGGTCAATACTTTGGAATAGTATTGGCAAGTTATACCTTAGTTTATTTTAAGTGGACTATACTACTATATGCATTTTGGCTAGGTGTAGCTTGGCTTGCTTTGCTCAAAATAGGTTTTTCCTATTAGTAGAAATCATTAAGTTTTTCTTTGTCAAAAACTTCCCAAGAAACCTCCAATAGACATTGGGGTCCTTCACCCTTGTTCACCCACAAGTTTTATTTAGAAGTTGGAGTGATGAGATTCTTGAAGCTTCCATGTCTTGATGCTCAAATTGTCCTTTACCAGGGACATGGCTAAGTACTTAGGTTTTACACTCTACAGAGGTGGTGCACTTTCCCCACAAGACTTGGTTTCCCAAGACAAGATCTTTCAGAGGCCTTTCCTTAGTCAAATGGACGCGTTCCAACCTATCATTCCCTCTACCACCAACTGTCCAAGAGACTAAGTTCTAGCAACCTATATGATCATGGCAGAGCCCATATTGCCAAGTGGTTGCACTTGAAGCTTCTCAACATTTGACATCTCAAATCTCTTTGTTCCTGGGTGGCCATCCACAAGTGAGATACACTAAGGTAAACCATAAAAATGGGCCTTGTGAACCACTCAACCAAAAACCACCAAGCAAGTCCCATTCCACCCAGGTGATTCATTAACTTAGTTGTTTTATTAAACAAAACACAAGTCCTCAGATTGAGAATATTTTTCCATAGTGTGAATATATATTCCACCCATGTTTTCTATTAGCTAGGCTAAGCATGGCATGGCAACTAATCTTTAGGTAAAATTTCCTAGCAACTCTACCATTCTAAACTACATAGGATTTCCCATCATATCATTTGACAAAAGTAGCATGCATGTCTTAGCAAAAATATCTAATGCTAGTATAAAATATAGGAATGGAATATTCATGAAAATATCACTTGCCTTGGTAATGGGGAGAGTAGCACTCTTCACAGTCACAATCACTAGCAAAATCTACACACAAAAATTGTAGCACACAATTACACACAATTTAAATACCATCAAAATAATATGAATGCATGCATGCAAGAATTTACTAAGTGGTGATTTTGAAAACTCTACCAAGCATGTGCATGATTACAGAAACTTAACAAGACACAAAAAATAGCCAAGACAAATTTATTTGGTACTTAACAAATTACTAAACTAAATCCATACTCAAAAATAGCCTTAGACATGTTTCTATAAATAAAGTCATTCTAATGGTTACTATTTGTTAAACACTTTGCATAAACAGAAAGGCCTTGATTCACTGAATCCAACGGTATAAAGTTTGCAAAATTCCAACGTGGCAATCAAAAGTTATAGGCATTTGAAATTTGGATCAAATTCTGATTTAAAATCTGTTTTTAGATCTATTCCTGGCCACGCGTCGTGCTGTGATTGGCGCGTAATGGTTCGCACCGGATCGAGCTCTGCAGCCGCAGGTCTAAACAGATCGCACGTCCCAGATCGCGTACCGCTTCGCAGTTAAATGAATCTATCCTAGCGCTCGGATCTGGATCTAACGGTGCTCGTTTCAAACAACCATGTCTCATGGGCGTCGGCCGAGCGGCGGAGCGCCGGTCTACGGCGGCGCTATGCTCCAGGTCGTCCGCGAGAGAGGGAGAAGGGTCATACCAGGTTCAGGAAGCTGCTAAAGCTCAAGGTAGCGCCGGTTTTGCGAAGGCGTCTGTTACAGCGATGATTCCTCGTCGGAGTTGGATCCGCAACGTGGCTCGCTTGAGGTCGGCGACGTAGATCACTAGGATGCAAACGAGGTGTGGTCGATGCGATGGTCACGGGTAAATGCGGCGTGAATGACAAGGTTCGGGCGGTCTCGACTTACCACCAGAGCTCGCGGAGTTGAAGCCGGAGGCGGCGGCCGTCGACGCTGCGAGCTACGGGTCATGCGAGGGTAAACGGAGTGTGTCAAGATGCGAGACTCACGAACAAGATAGCATAAATGAGAGATAGAGGGGAACACGAAGCTCACCGGAATTTGCCGGCGCAGTCGTCGGAGATGGCGGGGCTATAGAGAGCAATGCACGCAGCCTGGTGGCGCTCTGGGTTCGGGGCTTGAGGGAGAAGGGAGAGGCGTAGGGTGTTTATATATCCTGGTCACGAGCGAGAATCACTGGCATTGATAATTGAAGCCGCGTATTTAAAACAGAAAACGGCCGCGCTGATTTGGGGACGAACAGGTCGTGGGGGTGGAGACGACGACGCTCGAGTGGGCCGCAGATGTCAGCGAGCGAGGAGAGGGAGAGTGGGTCCCTTCGGTCAGTGAGCTGGTGGGTGCGAGAGTGGGTGAAAGAAAACGATTCATGGATTAGGAGCTGGGCAATTTGCGTGTTATTGGGTCGGCCAGATTGGCTGGTTTGGCTATTTTTTTTCCCTCTTAAATCTTTTTCTTTTTCTGATTGAATTTCTAGAAATGGTTTTTAAACCCAAATTCAAATCTGTTTGAAACCAAAGTTTTACAGGACTTTTGTACAATAAATCTTGTTCTTGAATAAGTGTCAAACACATTTGAACACTTCAGAACACTTGGTCTTTTTGAAAATAAATTAAAACTATGCCTTTATGAAATAGGCATATAATTTGTTTTAATTCATATTTTGCGTTGATACTTTGCTCAAAGTTTTGAAATCACTTGTGTTTGGATTCTAAACAATAAAAGTACTTTTCACAACAACAAGTAGCACAAAGGCTAGGGTTTTCATACATAAAATAATGAGCCACAAATTCCCCTATTTCTAAAGTGATTTTGAGAAAAACCCTAGATGATGATGGATGCATGGATGATATGAATGAGTTTTGGAATTTGAAATTTAGGGATGTTACAAATCTAACTCTTAAGATGAATCTCAGCCCTAGATTCGGATTGGCTAGCAAATAGGTGAGGTGGTCTTTCCGAAGATCATCTTCTCTTTCCCATGTTGCTTCCTCTTCGGAATGATGATTCCATTGCACTTTGCAAAACTTGATAGTTTTTGTCCTTGTGACCCTTTCTGCGGTCTCAAGAATCTTGACAGGCTTTTCTTCATAGGTGAGATCACTTTCTAGTTGAACTTCTTCCAAAGGTATGGTATCCTTCAAAGAAGATTCTTCCATTTCTGGGTGACATTTCTTGAGCTGACTCACATGAAAAACATTATGGACTGCTAATAAAGATGTCAAGATTCGATTTCATGCAACTTCTCCTTGCGACTTAGAATGTTGAATGGCCCAACATATCTTGGTGCCAACTTCCTTTGACTCCAAATCTTTTCACTCCACAAGTGATACTCTAAGATAAGCTCTATCCCCAACTTCATAGGTGACTTCTATGCTTAGAATCTGCGTAGCTTTTCCGTCGGGACCGTGCTATCTTCAACTGTCCTTAACCAATTTGACCTTTTCTTGGCCTTTGATAAGATCTGGTCCAAACAAACTTCTTTCTCCCACACCATTCCATAGCAATGGGGTGGTACACTTCCTTCCGTGAGAAACTCAAATGGTGCCATCCCAATACTAGATTGATAATGTTATTGTAAGAGAACTCACGTAAGGCGACTTTCATCCCAACTTGCTCCATAGTCTAGGGCACATGCCCTCAACATGTCTTCAAGAATTTGGTTAGTCCTTTCCGCTTGTCCATCCGCTTGAGGATGAAAAGCCGTGCTGAATTCCAACCTCGCTCCCAAAGATTCATGAAGTTGTCTCCAAAAGTGAGAAGTGAACTGAGTTCCTCTATCGGACACAATACTCTTAGGCACACCGTGGAGGCATACAATGCTCATGTAGATTTTGGCTAACTTGGCACTTGTATAAGTTGTCTTCACGGGTATAAATGAGCCACTTTAGTTAGGCGATCCACTACTACCCATATGGAATCATACCGACCTGGTCCTTGGTAATCCGTAATGAAATCCATACCAATATTTTCCCACTTCCATTCGTGAATAGGCGGGTCGAAGCAAACCTGCTGGTTTCGATACTCGCTTTCACTCTACACACATCACACAAAGCAATGTGTTCGGCAATGTCCCTTTTGAGATTGTTCCACCAAAATCTTTCTTTCATATCCATGTACATTTTGGTGTTTCCCGGGTGAATGGAATACGGAGAGTTATGGGCTTCTTGTAGAATCAGTTTCCGCAATTCCGGATCTTGTGGAACACAAATACGTTTCCCGTGCCATAAAGTACCTTGTTCGTCTATGTGGAAACTTTTAGCTTTCCCTTGGCTAATCCTTTCCTTAATCTCTTCGATTTCTTTATCCGTCTTTTGGGCTTCTTTAATCTTATCCAATGAGTGGGTTGTACCTCCAATGACATGAGATGTCCTTCCGCACAATCTCCAACCTGAGTTCCGTGAATTGCTTACACAAGTCATCCGGCAATTCACCTTTGGTAAGGCCATTTACAAACGCGTCTTACGACTTAGAGCATCTGCTACAACATTTGCTTTACCGGGGTGGTATTGCAAACTCAAGTCGTAATCCTTGATAAGTTCTAGCCATCTCCTTTGTCTCATATTGATTTCCTTCTGGGTGAAGATATATTTTAGACTCTTGTGATCCGTGAATACTTCACAACGCTTTCCCAAAAGGTAGTGTCTCCATGTTTTGAGTGCATGGACAACAACAGCTAACTCTAAATCATGAGTAGGATAATTTACTTCATGAGTTTTGAGTTGTCTCGAGGCATAAGCCACAACTTTTCCGCCTTGCATAAGTACGGCAGCTAATCCTTGATGAGAAGCATCACAATATACTTGGAAATCCTTTTCCAAGTCTGGTAGGCACAGAACTGGTGCTGACACAAGTCTCTTCTTTAATTCTTGAAAGCTGAGTTCACAACCTTCCGACCAAGCAAATTTCTTATCTTTCTTTAACAACTCTGTCATTGGTTTAGCAACCTTTGAAAAAATTTCAATGAATCTTCTCAGTAACCTGCTAAACCAAGGAAACTACGAACCTCTTTTACGTTCTTAGGAGATTCCCATTCTATCACAAATTTGAAACTTTAGCAGATCAACTGCTACACCATCCTTTGTCATAACGTGACCAAGAAATACAACTTCCTCTAACCAAAACTCACACTTGCTGAATTTGGCATAAAGCTTATGTTCCCTCAGTTTCTCAAGTATCAAGCGTAGATGTCTTTCATGCTCTTCCTTGCTCTTGGAGTAGACTAAGATGTCATCGATGAAAACGACAACGAACTTGTCAAGAAATTCCACGAACACTTTGTTCATCATATTCATGAAGTATGCTGGAGCGTTGGTTAAACCAAAAGGCATCACAGTGTACTCATATAATCTATACCTTGTGGTGAATGCTGTTTTAGGTATGTCTTGCTCTCTTATCTTGAGTTGAAAATATCCTGACCGAAGATCAATCTTCGAGAACACACATGCTCCTTCTAGCTGATCAAACAGGTCGTTGATTCTTGGCAAAGGATATTTGTTCTTGATAGTTACCTCGTTGAGTGAACGGTAATCTATGCATAACCTTTGGCTTCTATCTTTTTTCTCCACGAATAAGACTGGAGCTCCCCAAGATGAAGAACTTGGCTGAATCCTTTCGCAATTGTTCTGCAAGTTGTTTCTTGAGTTCCTTAAGTTCGTCAACTGACATTTTATAAGGCCTCTTTGCTCTTGGTCCAGAACCTGGTACCAAATCTATTATAAACTCTACGTCTCTATCTGGTGGCATTCCCGGTAACTCTTCCGGAAACACATCCGGATATTCACACACAATTGGCACAGTGTCCATGCTAACCCCCTTAAGAGAATTTAGCTTACTTCCTTTAGATTTAAAATTGGACTTGAATTTTATCCTCTTACCTTCAGGGGTTGTGAGTGCAACTGCATTGGCACAATCGAGACTCCTCATACTTAGCCATCCAATCCATTCCCAAAATCACATCCAATCCTTGGGAATTCAGGATTATTCGTTCACTTTGAAACTTATGTTTTCCAAACTCTATGACTAAGTCATGACATCCTGTGTTTACTATCATTTCTCCACCAGGAGAACTTACTCTTATAGGACACCCAATGGTTTCTACCAGTAGTTCATTTCTTTCGACAAATGCTTTTGATATGAATGAATGAGATGCACCGGTATCAAAGAGTACAAATGCTGAGATGGAATTGAGTCTGAACTTACCAAAGAACATCGTGCTCTTCATAGACATCTTCCACATTGATGTGGTTAACCTGTCCTTTCCGAAAAGGATTGGGCTTGTTAGGTCCTTCAACTTTCTTTTCGGGCACTCATTAGCATAATGCCCCACTTCTTGCATTTGAAGCATTCAACCCGACCGATGTCCCTTTTAGGCTGGTTTCCACTTCCACTTCCACCGTGGTGGCTCTTATGTCCACTCTTGTGATTCTTGTACTTATCATTGTCATGATCGATGATGCTTGTTGTCATGATTTGTGTGGTTGTGGTGCTTGTTGAATTTCCCATGCTTGTGGGATCCTGTGACACTATCATCATAGTGAGATCAAGAGTTTATCCCGAGACGCTGCTTGTCGGAGTGTTTCCTCTTCCTACTCTCGACTTGCTTCATTTTATTCTCCACTATAACAGCCTTGTCACATGATCGATAAGTTGGAACATATGCCATGCATTCTGATTCAGCTCATCATTCAAGCCTTCCGTAAACTTTTCCTTTCTTTGGCATCTATGTCAACCTCATCCTATGCATAGTGCGCCATTATTGTTGAACTCTTCTATATATTCAGCCACTGGTGGCGCCTTCAGGTCGTGAAACTCCTTCTTTTCAGGCTCATCATTCCTGGTGAGATATGAGTAGTCTGAAAAGCCATCTTCAAAGATAGCCCAAGTCACCTCATCAATAGGAGTGGTGATCCGAAGTTGTCCCACCATGCGGCTGTTCCTTCCAATGATGTGCTGCGAACTCGACTTTTTCAGCATCCGCAGCCCACGGTCACTAAGTCTTTGTTCACGTATCGTAGCCAATCATTGGCCACCATGGGATCAGTCGTTCCCGAAAACTTAGCTGGCCTCAGACGCAGAAATCTGGTGAGCATATCAAAACCCGGAGGGTTGTTGTTGTTGTTGTTATTGGGGTTGTTGTTGTTCTGATTTTGGATGAATGTCGTCATCATTTGCATAAGCTGAGTCTGCGCATTCATCATTTGTTGCATTTCCGGGGTAATGTTGTTGGGGTTGGGGTTTGCGCGACGGGGAGGCATCTGTGGTTTGTTCAAATAGAGGTAAGAATGAGATACCCTTACATGATTCATGCACAATACATCATACAAGCAAACACATAGCATGCAACACATGGATCAAAGTTCAACAACCAGATAACAAAAGTCTCAAAAATAAAAACACACAAGTGGCAAGCCATCCACATGTCGGATGGTCCAATAATAAGTTCACAAATAACAAGTACGGTAAATAGAGATAACTGAGTAGTCAAGTCTACTCGTTAGCATCAACCTCCTCCTCGACAAAGGTAAGACCTGCGTTCTCCATTGCGGTCTTGTTCTCCTCGATAGTAGTGGTCAAGGAGTCGATCTTGGCCTTGAGAGCCCTCTTCTGGGAACGAAGTCTCTCAATCACTATCTGCTGCTGCTCTAACTCGAAGTCCTTGGACTTCAGTTCCTCGGTCATGTCCCGAATCTTCTTGTTCCTATCCTGGACACGTTTCTCCTGACTCTTGAACTTATGGTCTTGGGTCTCGAACTTCGCCTTCATCTCCTTGACTACCTCGTCCTGCCACTGAAGAGCTTGTCCTTCTCGCAAGTTGCACTGAGCTCGTCATTGCTAAGCATGACGTTGGTCTGTCAAGATCCATGTGCCTAATAAGAGTCTCTAAGTCACGGAGGTACAGCGACGGCTCTGGCACCCTCGAGTCGTCCTCAAAGTCGATGGACTCTCCGTCATCATCACGCCTTCCGAAGGCGTGGAAGTGAGTGCCTCTAACCTATCGGGAGTGACGACCCAACAGTCATCCTATCAGGTCCTGCATGACAACCTCCATGCCTCTCTCCCTGTCATCGTGCATAAGCTTGAAGACGATGGCCTCCGTAGTAGGCTCTGTCTGGCGTCCTGGCTGGTTCACCTTGAAGCCCCAGAGGTCCTTCCTCTCAAACTTGGTGAGTGGGTGCACCATAATGGTGGGAAGAGGGAGATCGAGCAAGGTAGTAAGCTCTACGATACGAGGACCAAAACGGGTAACCTGGAACTCCTCAACAGTGCTGATGGTAATAGGCATCTATTTATAAGATTGAAAAAGTTAGAACAACACAATTTTTAAAATAAACAAGACAAACACTCATACATAACCATGGAACACAAAAACACACAAGTCATGCATACATAAATCCATTACATCAACCAAGGTTCAAACTTATTTAAGGTATCATTTGGAAAATAAGGTGATAGGTGGTGGTCCAACTAACGAAGTGCGTTTACAAACCTATCTCACTGGATCTGGTGGCTAACACAATGTTCCTAGAGGCAATCAGCCTATCTTGTTCACATGCTTCCATCACTAAGTCCATAATATCTCCCCTTAAGGTTTGGTTGGTGACTTCCAACTCTTGGGTATGTTCCTTCTCTTTCTCTAAGTCTTTTTGGAGGTTGAGCATCTTGCACTTGACTCTAGCACTGAGTTCTTTGATAGTCTTCCAAGCTGCTTCTCTTGCTGACTCAAAGAATGTGGTATGCATCACAGTGTTGGTGTACATGCAGAAGCATCTTTCTTTGTGGTTGTCTTCCTTGTTTTTGTACAAGTGAAGTTGCACCCACCAATACTCCACTCCTTCCTCCATCACTGGAAAGCCCTTGTACACAGCTGCACCATGTGCTTCCATTGCCTCCATGAGGTCCTTGAGAACTTTGGGAAACTCCATTTCACACTCCAAGGTCATGGTCATGAGTGGTCCTTTCTTCACGGCTTCGTTGATGGAGTTCATCTACAAATAGAGATGAGAATGAGAAGATTAGAAAAGTTTACGAGAAGAATAGACAAGTGTAGAAGTAGTTAAAGATTTTCCTTAGTGGTTTCCAATCCTAGGGTCATAATCCTACAGCAACACAAAGGCTCGATACCATCTGTTAGACCCTCCTTCATAAAGGAAAGGATCCTGTGATTGCAATGCTAGTCCTCGGATCAATGCTAGCATCCACAGTTTAAGATGAAGTACACAGATACAAAGGTCATTTATTACATTCATTCCAGAGATAAAACATAGTCTTTTACAACTCAGGGCCAAGGCCTAATACAAGAGTTTATGGAATAAGTAAATAAACATAAGTCTTCATCTTCATGTGCCACAGGCAAGCATGTTGAGTGTAGACTCATGACTCCTATTCATCATCGGAGTAACCTGCAACATTACAAGTTACAGCCACAGAGGGTCAATACTTTGGAATAGTATTGGCAAGTTATACCTTAGTTTATTTTAAGTGGACTATACTACTATATGCATTTTGGCTAGGTGTAGCTTGGCTTGCTTTGCTCAAAATAGGTTTTTCCTATTAGTAGAAATCATTAAGTTTTTCTTTGTCAAAAACTTCCCAAGAAACCTCAATAGACATTGGGGTCCTTCACCCTTGTTCACCCACAAGTTTTATTTAGAAGTTGGAGTGATGAGATTCTTGAAGCTTCCATGTCTTGATGCTCAAATTGTCCTTTACCGTGGACATGGCTAAGTACTTAGGTTTTACACTCTGCAGAGGTGGTGCACTTTCCCCACAAGACTTGGTTTCCCAAGACAAGATCTTTCAGAGGCCTTTCCTTAGTCAAATGGACGCGTTCCAACCTATCATTCCCTCTACCACCAACTGTCCAAGAGACTAAGTTCTAGCAACCTATATGATCATGGCAGAGCCCATATTGCCAAGTGGTTGCACTTGAAGCTTCTCAACATTTGACATCTCAAATCTCTTTGTTCCTGGGTGGCCATCCACAAGTGAGATACACTAAGGTAAACCATAAAAATGGGCCTTGTGAACCACTCAACCAAAAACCACCAAGCAAGTCCCATTCCACCCAGGTGATTCATTAACTTAGTTGTTTTATTAAACAAAACACAAGTCCTCAGATTGAGAATATTTTTCCATAGTGTGAATATATATTCCACCCATGTTTTCTATTAGCTAGGCTAAGCATGGCATGGCAACTAATCTTTAGGTAAAATTTCCTAGCAACTCTACCATTCTAAACTACATAGGATTTCCCATCATATCATTTGACAAAAGTAGCATGCATGTCTTAGCAAAAATATCTAATGCTAGTATAAAATATAGGAATGGAATATTCATGAAAATATCACTTGCCTTGGTAATGGGGAGAGTAGCACTCTTCACAGTCACAATCACTAGCAAAATCTACACACAAAAATTGTAGCACACAATTACACACAATTTAAATACCATCAAAATAATATGAATGCATGCATGCAAGAATTTACTAAGTGGTGATTTTGAAAACTCTACCAAGCATGTGCATGATTACAGAAACTTAACAAGACACAAAAAATAGCCAAGAAAAATTTATTTGGTACTTAACAAATTACTAAACTAAATCCATACTCAAAAATAGCCTTAGACATGTTTCTATAAATAAAGTCATTCTAATGGTTACTATTTGTTAAACACTTTGCATAAACAGAAAGGCCTTGATTCACTGAATCCAACGGTATAAAGTTTGCAAAATTCCAACGTGGCAATCAAAAGTTATAGGCATTTGAAATTTGGATCAAATTCTGATTTAAAATCTGTTTTTAGATCTATTCCTGGCCACGCGTCGTGCTGTGATTACACTTGTTCGTTCGTCGATTGGACGCGAACGGTTCGCGACCGATCGAACTCTGCAGTCTAAACAGATCGCACGTCCCAGATCACGTACCGCTTCGCAGTTAAATGAATCTATCCTAGCGCTCGAATCTGGATCTAACGGTGCTCGTTTCAAACAACCATGTCCTGGCGGCGCGCGGCGTCAGCGAGCGGCGGAGCGCTCGGTCTACGGCGGCGCTTGCGTTCCAGGTCGTCCGCGAGAGGGAGAAGGGTCATACCAGGTTCGCAGGAAGCTGCTAAAGCTCAAGGTAGCGTCGGTTTGCGAAGGGGCGTGCTGTTACAGCGATGATTCCTCGTCGGAGTTGGATCTGGCAACGGTGGCTCTGCTTGAGGTCGAAGGCGACGTTGTAGATCACTAGGATGCAAACGGGAGGTGTGGTCAGATGCAGATGGTCACGGGGTAAATGCGTGCGTGAATGACAAGGTTCGGGCGGTCTGGACTTACCACTAGAGCTCGCCGGAGTTGAAGCTGGAGGCGGTGGCGGCCAGTCGTCGACGTTGCCAGAGCTACGGGTCATGCGAGGGTAAACGGAGTGTGTCAGAAGATGCGCAGAGACTCACTGAACAAGATAGCATAAATGAGAGATAGAGGGGAACACGAGGCTCACCGGAATTTGTCGGCGCAGTCGTCGGAGATGGCGGGGCTATAGAGAGCAATGCACGCAGCCTGGTGGCGCTCTGGGTTCGGGGCTTGAGGGAGAAGGGAGAGGGGGCAGAGGGTGTTTATATATCCTGGTCACGAGCGAGAATCACTCGGGCATTGATACGAATTGAAGCCGCGTATTTAAAACAGAAAACGGCCGCGCTGATTTGGGGACGAACAGGTCGTGGGGGTGGAGACGACGACGCTCGAGTGGGCCGCAGATGTCAGCGAGCGAGGAGAGGGAGAGTGGGTCCCTTCGTCGGAGCTGGTGGGTGCGAGTGGGTGAAAGAAAACGATTCATGGATTAGGAGCTGGCTAGCTGGGCGTGTTGGGTCCAGATTGGCTGGTTTGGCTATTTTTTTTTCCTCTTAAATCTTTTTCTTTTTCTGATTGAATTTCTAGAAATGGTTTTTAAACCCAAATTCAAATCTGTTTGAAACCAAAGTTTTACAGGACTTTTGTACAATAAATCTTGTTCTTGAATAAGTGTCAAACACATTTGAACACTTCAGAACACTTGGTCTTTTTGAAAATAAATTAAAACTATGCCTTTATGAAATAGGCATATAATTTGTTTTAATTCATATTTTGCGTTGATACTTTGCTCAAAGTTTTGAAATCACTTGTGTTTGGATTCTAAACAATAAAAGTACTTTTCACAACAACAAGTAGCACAAAGGCTAGGGTTTTCATACATAAAATAATGAGCCACAAATGCCCCTATTTCTAAAGTGATTTTGAGAAAAACCCTAGATGATGATGGATGCATGGATGATATGAATGAGTTTTGGAATTTGAAATTTAGGGATGTTACAAATCTAACCCCCTTAAGATGAATCTCGCCCTCGAGATTCAGATTGGCTAGCAAATAGGTGAGGGTGGTCTTTCCGAAGATCATCTTCTCTTTCCCATGTTGCTTCCTCTTCGGAATGATGATTCCATTGCACTTTGCAAAACTTGATAGTTTTTGTCCTTGTGACCCTTTCTGCGGTCTCAAGAATCTTGACAGGATTTTCTTCATAGGTGAGATCACTTTCTAGTTGAACTTCTTCCAAAGGTATGGTATCCTTCAAAGAAGATTCTTCCATTTCTGGGTGACATTTCTTGAGCTGACTCACATGAAAAACATTATGGATCATTAATAAAGATGTCGCGATTCGATTTCGTATGCAACTTCTCCCTTGCGACTTAGAATGTTGAATGGCCCAACATATCTTGGTGCCAACTTCCCTTTGACTCCAAATCTTTTCACTCCACGAAGTGGCGATACTCTAAGATAAGCTCTATCCCCAACTTCGTAGGTGACTTCTCTATGCTTAGAATCTGCGTAGCTTTTCTGTCGGGACTGTGCTATCTTCAACCTGTCCTTAACCAATTTGACCTTTTCTTCGGCGTCTTTGATAAGATCTGGTCCAAACAAACTTCTTTCTCCCACACCATTCCATAGCAATGGGGTGGTACACTTCCTTCCGTAGAGAAACTCAAATGGTGCCATCCCAATACTAGATTGATAACTGTTATTGTAAGAGAACTCTGCGTAAGGCAGACTTTCATCCCAACTTGCTCCATAGTCTAGGGCACATGCCCTCAACATGTCTTCAAGAATTTGGTTAGTCCTTTCCGTTTGTCCATCCGTTTGAGGATGAAAAGCCGTGCTGAATTCCAACCTCGTTCCCAAAGATTCATGAAGCTGTCTCCAAAAGTGAGAAGTGAACTGAGTTCCTCTATCAGACACAATACTCTTAGGCACACCGTGGAGGCATACAATTCTGCTCATGTAGATTTTGGCTAACTTGGCACTTGTATAAGTTGTCTTCACGGGTATAAAATGAGCCACTTTAGTTAGGCGATCCACTACTACCCATATGGAATCATACCCTGACCTGGTCCTTGGTAATCCGGTAATGAAATCCATACCAATATTTTCCCACTTCCATTCAGGAATAGGCAGTGGTCGAAGCAAACCTGCTGGTTTCTGATACTCCGCTTTCACTCTACTACACACATCACACAAAGCAATGTGTTCGGCAATGTCCCTTTTGAGATTGTTCCACCAAAATCTTTCTTTCATATCCATGTACATTTTGGTGTTTCCCGGGTGAATGGAATACGGAGAGTTATGGGCTTCTTGTAGAATCAGTTTCCGCAATTCCGGATCTTGTGGAACACAAATACGTTTCCCGTGCCATAAAGTACCTTGTTCGTCTATGTGGAAACTTTTAGCTTTCCCTTGGCTAATCCTTTCCTTAATCTCTTCGATTTCTTTATCCGTCTTTTGGGCTTCTTTAATCTTATCCAACAGAGTGGGTTGTACCTCCAATGACATGAGATGTCCTTCTGGCACAATCTCCAACCTGAGTTCCGTGAATTGCTTACACAAGTCATCTGGCAATTCACCTTTGGTAAGGCCATTTACAAACGTCTTACGACTTAGAGCATCTGCTACAACATTTGCTTTACCGGGGTGGTATTGCAAACTCAAGTCGTAATCCTTGATAAGTTCTAGCCATCTCCTTTGTCTCATATTGATTTCCTTCTGGGTGAAGATATATTTTAGACTCTTGTGATCCGTGAATACTTCACAACGCTTTCCCAAAAGGTAGTGTCTCCATGTTTTGAGTGCATGGACAACAACAGCTAACTCTAAATCATGAGTAGGATAATTTACTTCATGAGTTTTGAGTTGTCTCGAGGCATAAGCCACAACTTTTCCGCCTTGCATAAGTACGGCAGCTAATCCTTGATGAGAAGCATCACAATATACTTGGAAATCCTTTTCCAAGTCTGGTAGGCACAGAACTGGTGCTGACACAAGTCTCTTCTTTAATTCTTGAAAGCTGAGTTCACAACCTTCCGACCAAGCAAATTTCTTATCTTTCTTTAACAACTCTGTCATTGGTTTAGCAACCTTTGAAAAAATTTCAATGAATCTTCTGTAGTAACCTGCTAAACCAAGGAAACTACGAACCTCTTTTACGTTCTTAGGAGATTCCCATTCTATCACAGCTGAAACTTTAGCAGGATCAACTGCTACACCATCCTTTGTCATAACGTGACCAAGAAATACAACTTCCTCTAACCAAAACTCACACTTGCTGAATTTGGCATAAAGCTTATGTTCCCTCAGTTTCTCAAGTATCAAGCGTAGATGTCTTTCATGCTCTTCCTTGCTCTTGGAGTAGACTAAGATGTCATCGATGAAAACGACAACGAACTTGTCAAGAAATTCCACGAACACTTTGTTCATCATATTCATGAAGTATGCTGGAGCGTTGGTTAAACCAAAAGGCATCACAGTGTACTCATATAATCTATACCTTGTGGTGAATGCTGTTTTAGGTATGTCTTGCTCTCTTATCTTGAGTTGAAAATATCCTGACCGAAGATCAATCTTCGAGAACACACATGCTCCTTCTAGCTGATCAAACAGGTCGTTGATTCTTGGCAAAGGATATTTGTTCTTGATAGTTACCTCGTTGAGTGAACGGTAATCTATGCATAACCTTTGGCTTCTATCTTTTTTCTCCACGAATAAGACTGGAGCTCCCCAAGATGAAGAACTTGGCTGGATGAATCCTTTCTGCAATTGTTCTCCAAGTTGTTTCTTGAGTTCCTTAAGTTCGTCAACTGACATTTTATAAGGCCTCTTTGCTCTTGGTCCAGAACCTGGTACCAAATCTATTATAAACTCTACGTCTCTATCTGGTGGCATTCCCAGAATCTTCCTAAACACATCCGGATATTCACACACAATTGGCATAAAGGTCCATGCTAACCCCCTTAAGAGAATTTAGCTTACTTCCTTTAGATTTAAAATTGGACTTGAATTTTATCCTCTTACCTTCAGGGGTTGTGAGTGCAACTGTGCGATTGGCACAATCCAGTACTCCCTCATACTTAGCCATCCAATCCATTCCCAAAATCACATCCAATCCTTGGGAATTCAGGATTATTAGGTTCACTGGAAACTTATGTTTTCCAAACTCTATGACTAAGTCATGACATCCTGTGTTTACTATCATTTCTCCACCAGGAGAACTTACTCTTATAGGACACCCAATGGTTTCTACCAGTAGTTCATTTCTTTCGACAAATGCTTTTGATATGAATGAATGAGATGCACCGGTATCAAAGAGTACAAATGCTGAGATGGAATTGAGTCTGAACTTACCAAAGAACAAAGATCGTGCTCTTCATAGACATCTTCCACATTGATGTGGTTAACCTGTCCTTTCTGAAAAGGATTGGGCTTGTTAGGTCCTTCAACTTTCTTTTCAGGGCACTCATTAGCATAATGCCCCAGCTTCTTGCATTTGAAGCATTCAACCTGACTGATGTCCCTTTTAGGCTGGTTTCCACTTCCACTTCCACTGTGGTGGCTCTTATGTCCACTCTTGTGATTCTTGTACTTATCATTGTCATGACTGCGATGATGCTTGTTGTCATGACGGTTGTGGTTGTGGTGCTTGTTGAATTTCCCATGCTTGTGGGATCCTGAGCTGACACTATCATCATAGTGAGATCGTTTATGAGACGATCCCGAGCTGTGCTTGTCGGAGTGTTTCCTCTTCCTACTCTCGACTTGCTTCATTTTATTCTCCACTATAACAGCCTTGTCACACAGCGACTGATAAGTTGGAACATATGCCACAGACAGTTGCAGATTCAGCTCATCATTCAAGCCTTCCAGAAACTTTTCCTTTCTTTTGGCATCTATGTCAACCTCATCCGGTGCATAGTGCGCCAGATTGTTGAACTCTTCTATATATTCAGCCACGCTGTGGTGGCGCTGCTTCAGGTCGTGAAACTCCTTCTTTTTCAGGCTCATCATTCCTGGTGAGATATGAGTAGTGCGAAAGCCATCTTCAAAGATAGCCCAAGTCACCTCATCAATAGGAGTGGTGATCTGGAAGTTGTCCCACCATGCGGCGGCTGTTCCTTCCAACAGATGTGCTGCGAACCTGACTTTTTCAGCATCCGTGCAGCCCACGGTCACTAAGTCTTTGTTCACAGAATGTAGCCAATCATTGGCCACCATGGGATCAGTCGTTCCCGAAAACTTAGCTGGCCTCAGACGCAGAAATCTGGTGAGCATATCAAAACCCGGAGGGTTGTTGTTGTTGTTGTTATTGGGGTTGTTGTTGTTCTGATTTTGGATGAATGTCGTCATCATTTGCATAAGCTGAGTCTGCGCATTCATCATTTGTTGCATTTCCGGGGTAATGTTGTTGGGGTTGGGGTTTGCGCGACGGGGAGGCATCTGTGGTTTGTTCAAATAGAGGTAAGAATGAGATACCCTTACATGATTCATGCACAATACATCATACAAGCAAACACATAGCATGCAACACATGGATCAAAGTTCAACAACCAGATAACAAAAGTCTCAAAAATAAAAACACACAAGTGGCAAGCCATCCACATGTCGGATGGTCCAATAATAAGTTCACAAATAACAAGTACGGTAAATAGAGATAACTGAGTAGTCAAGTCTACTCGTTAGCATCAACCTCCTCCTCGACAAAGGTAAGACCTGCGTTCTCCATTGCGGTCTTGTTCTCCTCGATAGTAGTGGTCAAGGAGTCGATCTTGGCCTTGAGAGCCCTCTTCTGGGAACGAAGTCTCTCAATCACTATCTGCTGCTGCTCTAACTCGAAGTCCTTGGACTTCAGCCTCGGTCATGTCCCGAATCTTCTTGTTCCTATCCCGACACGCTTTCTCCGACTCTTGAACTTATGGTCTTGGGTCTCAACTTCGCCTTTCATCTCCTTGACTACCTCGTCTCGCTTGCCAAGAGCTTGTCCTTCTCGGTTGCACACTGAGCTCGTCATTGCTAAGCATGACGTTGGTCCTGCCAAGATCCATGTGCCTAATAAGAGTCTCTAAGTCCGGAGGTACAAAGGTATCGGCTCATGCGCCCTCGAGTCGTCCTCAAAGTCGATGGACTCTCCGTCATCATCACGCCTTCCAAGGCGTGGAAGTGAGTGCCTCTAACCTATCGGGAGGACGACCCAACACCATCCTATCAGTCCTCTGCATGACAACCTCCATGCCTCTCCCCGCCATCGTGCATAAGCTTGAAGACGATGGCCTCCGTAGTAGGCTCTGTTCAAGGCCCCGGCTGGTTCACCTTGAAGCCCCAGAGGTCCTTCCTCTCAAACTTGGTGAGTGGGTGCACCATAATGGTGGGAAGAGGGAGATCGAGCAAGGTAGTAAGCTCTACGATACGAGGACCAAAACGGGTAACCTGGAACTCCTCAACAGTGCTGATGGTAATAGGCATCTATTTATAAGATTGAAAAAGTTAGAACAACACAATTTTTAAAATAAACAAGACAAACACTCATACATAACCATGGAACACAAAAACACACAAGTCATGCATACATAAATCCATTACATCAACCAAGGTTCAAACTTATTTAAGGTATCATTTGGAAAATAAGGTGATAGGTGGTGGTCCAACTAACGAAGTGCGTTTACAAACCTATCTCACTTGGATCTGTGGCTAACACAATGTTCCTAGAGGCAATCAGCCTATCTTGTTCACATGCTTCCATCACTAAGTCCATAATATCTCCCTTAAGGTTTGGTTGGTGACTTCCAACTCTTGGGTATGTTCCTTCTCTTCTCTAAGTCTTTTGGAGGTTGAGCATCTTGCACTTGACTCTAGCACGAGTTCTTTGATAGTCTTCCAAGCTGCTTCTCTTGCGACTCAAAGAATGTGGTATGCATCACAGTGTTGGTGTACATGCGTACATCTTTCTTTGTGGTTGTCTTCCTTGTTTTTGTACAAGTGAAGTTGCACCCACCAATACTCCACTCCTTCCTCCATCACTGGAAAGCCCTTGTACACAGCTGCACCATGTGCTTCCATTGCCTCCATGAGGTCCTTGAGAACTTTGGGAAACTCCATTTCACACTCCAAGGTCATGGTCATGAGTGGTCCTTTCTTCACGGCTTCGTTGATGGAGTTCATCTACAAATAGAGATGAGAATGAGAAGATTAGAAAAGTTTACGAGAAGAATAGACAAGTGTAGAAGTAGTTAAAGATTTTCCTTAGTGGTTTCCAATCCTAGGGTCATAATCCTACAGGCAACATGGTTCGATACCATCTGTTAGACCCCTCCTTCATAAAGGAAAGGATCCCTGTGATTGCAATGCTAGTCCCTGGATCAATGCTAGCATCCACAGTTTAAGATGAAGTACACAGATACAAAGGTCATTTATTACATTCATTCCAGAGATAAAACATAGTCTTTTACAACTCAGGGCCAAGGCCTAATACAAGAGTTTATGGAATAAGTAAATAAACATAAGTCTTCATCTTCATGTGCCACAAAAAGCATGTTGAGTGTAGACTCATGACTCCTATTCATCATCGGAGTAACCTGCAACATTACAAGTTACAGCCACAGAGGGTCAATACTTTGGAATAGTATTGGCAAGTTATACCTTAGTTTATTTTAAGTGGACTATACTACTATATGCATTTTGGCTAGGTGTAGCTTGGCTTGCTTTGCTCAAAATAGGTTTTTCCTATTAGTAGAAATCATTAAGTTTTTCTTTGTCAAAAACTTCCCAAGAAACCTCCAATAGACATTGGGGTCCTTCACCCTTGTTCACCCACAAGTTTTATTTAGAAGTTGGAGTGATGAGATTCTTGAAGCTTCCATGTCTTGATGCTCAAATTGTCCTTTACTGTGGACATGGCTAAGTACTTAGGTTTTACACTGCAGAGGTGGTGCACTTTCCCCACAAGACTTGGTTTCCCAAGACAAGATCTTTCAGAGGCCTTTCCTTAGTCAAATGGACGCGTTCCAACCTATCATTCCCTCTACCACCAACTGTCCAAGAGACTAAGTTCTAGCAACCTATATGATCATGGCAGAGCCCATATTGCCAAGTGGTTGTACTTGAAGCTTCTCAACATTTGACATCTCAAATCTCTTTGTTCCTGGGTGGCCATCCACAAGTGAGATACACTAAGGTAAACCATAAAAATGGGCCTTGTGAACCACTCAACCAAAAACCACCAAGCAAGTCCCATTCCACCCAGGTGATTCATTAACTTAGTTGTTTTATTAAACAAAACACAAGTCCTCAGACTGAGAATATTTTTCCATAGTGTGAATATATATTCCACCCATGTTTTCTATTAGCTAGGCTAAGCATGGCATGGCAACTTATCTTTAGGGAAAACTTCCTAGCAACTCTACCATTCTAAACTACATAGGATTTCCCATCATATCATTTGACAAAAGTAGCATGCATGTCTTAGAAAAAATATCTAATGCTAGTATAAAATATAGGAATGGAATATTCATGAAAATATCACTTGCCTTGGTAATGGGGAGAGTAGCACTCTTCACAGTCACAATCACTAGCAAAATCTACACACAAAAATTGTAGCACACAATTACACACAATTTAAATACCATCAAAATAATATGAATGCATGCATGCAAGAATTTACTAAGTGGTGATTTTGAAAACTCTACCAAGCATGTGCATGATTACAGAAACTTAACAAGACACAAAAAATAGCCAAGACAAATTTATTTGGTACTTAACAAATTACTAAACTAAATCCATACTCAAAAATAGCCTTATACATGTTTCTACAAATAAAGTCATTCTAATGGTTACTATTTGTTAAACACTTTGCATAAACAGAAAGGCCTTGATTCACTGAATCCAACGGTATAAAGTTTGCAAAATTCCAACGTGGCAATCAAAAGTTATAGGCATTTGAAATTTGGATCAAATTCTGATTTAAAATCTGTTTTTAGATCTATTCTCCGTGATTGGCGCTGCATCGTTCGCACCGGATCGAGCTCTGCAGCCGCAGGTCTAAACAGATTGCACGTCCCAGATCGCGTACCGCTTCGCAGTTAAATGAATCTATCCTAGCGCTCGGATCTGGATCTAACGGTGCTCGTTTCAAACAACCATGTCCTAGCGGCGCGCGGCGTCAGCGAGCGGCGGAGCGCTCGGTCTACGGCGGCGCTTGCGTTCCAGGTCGTCCGCGAGAGGGAGAAGGGTCATACCAGGTTCGCAGGAAGCTGCTGAAGCTCAAGGTAGCGTCGGTTTGCGAAGGGGCGTGCTGTTACGGCGATGATTCCTCGTCGGAGTTGGATCTGGCAACGGTGGCTCTGCTTGAGGTCGAAGGCGACGTTGTAGATCACTAGGATGCAAACGGGAGGTGTCGATGCGATGGTCACGGGGTAAACGCGTGCGTGAATGACAAGGTTCGGGGCGGTCTGGACTTACCACTAGAGCTCGCCGGAGTTGAAGCTGGAGGCGGTGGCGGCCAGTCGTCGACGTTGCCAGAGCTATGGGTCATGCGAGGGTAAATGGAGTGTGTCAGAAGATGCGCAGAGACTCACTGAACAAGATAGCATAAATGAGAGACAGAGGGGAACACGAGGCTCACCGAATTTGCCATTGCTGGAGACTTGGGCCACAGAGCAATGCACGCAGCCGGTGGCGCTGGTTCTGGGTTTGAGGGAGAAGGAGAGGCGAGGGGGTTTATATAGCCTGGTCACGAGCGAGAATCACTCGGCATTGATACGAATTGAAGCCGCGATTTAAAAACAGAAATGGCGCTTGATTTGGGGACTAACAGGTCGTGGGGTGGAGACGACGACGCCGAGTGGGCCGCAGATGTCGTGGCCGAGGAGAGGGAGAGTGGGTCCTTCATTGCTGAGTTGGTGGGTGCGAGAGTGGGTGAAAGAAAACGATTCGCGGGATTAGGGAGCTGGGCTAGCTGGGCCGTGTTGGGCTGGGTCGGCCAGATTGGCTGGTTTGGCTATTTTTTTCCTCTTAAATCTTTTTCTTTTTCTGATTGAATTTCTAGAAATGGTTTTTAAACCCAAATTCAAATCTGTTTGAAACCAAAGTTTTACAGGACTTTTGTACAATAAATCTTGTTCTTGAATAAGTGTCAAACACATCTGAACACTTCAGAACACTTGGTCTTTTTGAAAATAAATTAAAACTATGCCTTTATGAAATAGGCATATAATTTGTTTTAATTCATATTTTGCTTTGATACTTTGCTCAAAGTTTTGAAATCACTTGTGTTTGGATTCTAAACAATAAAAGTACTTTTCACAACAACAAGTAGCACAAAGGCTAGGGTTTTCATACATAAAATAATGAGCCACAAATGCCCCTATTTCTAAAGTGATTTTGAGAAAAACCCTAGATGATGATGGATGCATGGATGATATGAATGAGTTTTGGAATTTGAAATTTAGGGATGTTACAGGAAATGAAAGTATCGATGGAATCAAACGTCGTATTGGTACAGGAAAGGTACCTGGATTCACCGAAGACGAAGGAGTATTATGGTACAAAGGACGTATTTGTGTGCCAGCAGATTCGGAGCTAAAGGAAATTATCATGAAGGAAGCTCATGATACTCTTTATTCTATCCACCCTGGAGGAACAAAGATGTATCAGGATTTGAAAGAGAAATTTTGGTGGCACAAGATGAAGAGAGAAATCAGAAGCTACATCGCCAAGTGTGACATCTGTCAAAGAGTCAAAGCAGAGCATTAGAGACCTACAGGATTGTTCCAACCATTGTAGATTCTGGAATGGAAATGGGATTCCATCGGAATGGACTTTATCACCAGTTTACCTACTTCTAGTAGGGGAAATGACTCAATCTGGGTCATCGTTGATAGACTGTCCAAGGTAGCCCACTTCATACCTGTCAAGACAACCTACCAGAGTGCAAAGCTAGCAGAGCTGTACATTGCTAGGATTGTTAGTCTGCATGGAACTCCCAAGACCATAGTATCAGATCGAGGAACCCAGTTTACCTCGAGATTTTGGCACAAAGTTCAGGAAGGATTAGGAACCAAGTTGAACTTCAGTACCGCGTATCACCCACAAACAGATGGACAGACTGAGAGAGTCAACCAGATCCTAGAGGATATGCTTAGAGCTTGTGTGTTGGAATACGGATCAAAATGGGAAGACTGCCTGCCTTTCTCAGAATTCTCATATAACAACAGTTATCAAGCTAGTTTGCAGATGGCACCATTTGAATTCCTATACGGAAGAAAGTGTCATACCCCTTTGAATTGGTCGCAAGTAGGAGAGAGTCAGATCTTTGGACCCGACATTCTCCGAGAAGCAGAAGAGAAAGTTCACAAAGTCCGTGAGCACCTCAAGACCGCCCAATCCAGACAGAAGAGTTATGCTGACAAGCAAAGGAGAGACCTGACTTTCAATGTCGGAGATTTTGTATACCTCGAAGTTTCACCATTGAAGGGAACTCAACGCATTAGTCTGAAGGGAAAGTTAGCCCCCAGATATATCAGACCTTTCAAGATTCTGAACCACCGAGGAGAAGTATCGTATCAACTAGAACTGCCTGAAGAGATGTCAGCCATCCACAATGTGTTCCATATCTTGTTACTCCGCAAATGCTTGGAAGTGCCCGAGAAGACGGAAGTTTTCAAGAACATCGATCACAGAGCTGTGAAAATCATCAATGACCTAACCTATCGGGAAGTGCCCATCCGTATCTTAGAAGAAGCCTATAGAACCACCAGGACCAGGAGCATCAAGTTTCTCAAGATTCAGTGGAGCAACCATACCGAGGAGGAAGCCACTTGGGAGCGCGAAGATTATATTAGGACAGAGTTCCCAGATCTCTTTAGTTCCTAGTTTTCTTTGTAAATCTCGGGACGAGATTTTGTTTAAGGGGGGAAGGTTTGTAACATCCCAAAACTTTAATCCAAGCTTGTCAAGATCAAATCATCCCAAAATAGGGTTAACAAAAACTTTTCCCAAATTAAAAATGAAAGCATTCATATGTGTGTGCATTTAAAATAGGAGTTGATTTGAAGTGCCTTGTTTAAGTGATCCAATGCTTGTAAAATGTTTCTTAGGTGATTTAAACATCATCTACATCATTCCCAAACTTTTCCTAAAGAAAATCAAATCAAAAAGAATTAAAAAGGAGGAATGGTCATTTTGGCCATTTTAATCCACTACACTACTTTGAGTGTTCCTAGCACTCATTTCTTAACAGAAACAATTCTTGATCTTTGCACCCCTTGATAGTACACATAATGAGGTACCAAGGCCCACCTTTGGATCTACTAAAAACATTCTGTTAACTATTTTAATTGGCATTCGGAAATTGAATCCAATGCATATGCATAGATCACCCCTATTTCAAACCCATCTATTTGAGCTCCACTTTCAAAACCCTTGCAACCAGAGTCTACCTAGCACTAGTGGAGAACACCCAAAAATTTTGAAACCAAAATTCAAAACTTTTTCTCTTGCGGCCATTTCATCAAACACTTGGCAGACAGATTTTAAACAAAACAAATTTCACTATTTTAAATAGTGGTCTGGCCAAACTTGTCTCCCATTTGGCCCCTTTTTACTCCCTTTGTCTCTAGATGATCTAGAAAAGCCATTTAAACCCACTCCCCTAGCCCCTAGTGGCATTGCCATCCCATGCCGAGCCACCCCTCGCCGGCTAATTTTGCCCTCACCGCAGCAGACCATCTCCCTCCCTCTCGCCATGTCTAGGAGGTAGCTAGGAGCTCACCGCCACCCTCTGTCCCCTGCCCGAGACGAGACTCGCCATGGACCACCGAGGAAACCACGCGCCCAGTGCCACCGCACCATGCCGACGCCGCCCGTAGAGCATGCTATGTCCCCGCGTGCACAAGCCGCCGCTCGACCGCAGCCCGCGCCCACCGCTCTGCCACGACCTAGGGAACACCCCAGACACCCCTGTCACGCCTAACGCACCACGCCCATCGCCGTGGACACCGCCTCGCCAGAGCGCCACCGCCTGCAGACCGCATACCACCGCCTCGCCAGATTCACTTCCTAGAGCACCACCAGGAGACCGCCCGTCGATCGCCACCCTCAGCCATGCCGCTAGCCGGCCGTAGCCTTGTCGCCACCGTCGCCTGCCCATCCCGCTCGGTCTCACCATCGGGCCTATAAAAGGAGGCCTCCCCAGCCTCTTCTCTCTACACCACTCCACTTCCCTCACCTCACTAAACCTCACCCACCTCTAGCTGGAGCAAGGGGAGCAGCTCACCGAATTGAGCCGAGCCGCCGCCTGAGGAGAAGGGCGCCGCTGCCGCTGACCACCCCAAGCTCCGCCAGAATCACGCCGCCATGCCTGCCTTCCAGCCTGCCTCGCCTACTCTCCTGGAGCCCTGTACGTCCCTCAGCAGACCCCACCGAGCCGCTAGGGTTCGAGCTGGCGACACTGTTCGTCAATCGACGACCCTCACCAGATTCCCTTCTAATCCTATGGGCCACAAAGGCATTGCTTCAGTGTTCAGACCCACTGACAAGTGGGACCCCCTGTCAGCTGAGCCCCATGCCGCGGAGCGCCACTGGGCCGGCCCAAGTTCTTTCCCGCGCTAGCCCAACCGTTCAAATCTGGATTTTTCTTGTTAAATTGAATCTAGTTTCTGTCCACTAGTTTAAAATTCAATTCAGAGAGATTTATAAATCCAAATTGCATGAAACTAATTTTGTCTGAAAGGTATTGAAGTAATCTATCCAAGCCCGTTGGATTTAATTCAATTAGAGTTATAGATCTCTGCTAATAAAAATAACAAAACAAAAGCATTTACACCTTGCAACATTTTTATAAAATCAACCAAGTTATCCTTTGAGTTGATTCCAACTCTCAAAAATCACATTTCATCATATCTATCTAAATATGAAATAATATTAAGGTTTACAAGCAGTGACTTTGGAGTAGTACCAAAATAATGCTATATAGGCATTTCTAGTCACTTTAAATCATTAAATAATAAACTTAAACCAAAGTAATTATGATCCAACCTTTAAATCTCATTCCCACTGTTAGAGTATGTGGTGATGACATGTGTCAACATGATCCCATATTTTAAGTGGTGAATATTAAATCTTAGTTAATTTTTCAATGAGTAGAAATTACTTTTCTAAAATAAAAAGAAAGAAACTATTGAATTAAACTTGTGATGCTTGTGATGATAATAGATCATCAATTGTGTCTTAGAATGCTATCTAGCCTAGTTAAGTATTGTTTGATGATTGTGTACTCCGTATGTATTTTTATAGACGATAGTACCGACCAAGTCTACGAAGAGGAGGAGTGCTATCAAGACGAAGAAGAAGAAAACTTCAACCACTGCACCAACCAAGGCAAGCTAGCACTATCCAAGATTAACCCTTGCAAGTTGTACTTGCAAGCCACCATTAACAGTGCAAGCTAGTAGTGTCAAGTTAATCCTTGCAAGTTTCGTACTTAACAAGCTAGGATCAAACTAGATGGTTTAGCAAGGATGCCTTAAGCATGCTTTGATCACACCCCTTTAACTATTAGTTACCCCCAGTCTTGGTTTACAAGTGTTACCTCCTTTAGTTTACACAAAGTCCCTTACTTGTTTTGAAGGTAGCATAAAAAGTATAAAACTTGACCTATTTAGAAACCTTTAGATGTCATTCTGTGGCATGAGATTGAACCCATCACTTCCACCTTAGTGAACACTCTTAACTTAGTAGCTTAGAGTAGATCAAAAACTTGAGTCACTTTAGATGGGAACACTTGGTGAAAATGAATTGTGAAAACCTTGGAATGATGAGTCATTCTATTGAGATGTTTTGACATGTGTTGAGAAATACAACTGGTTTATGATGAGGCATGAGCCTTAACCCTTTTATAAAACCGATGGTTGGATTCGGATGCGATACCATTCCAAATTTACCGTACAACCACACTACCTGAATTAGGTAAGGCTTAGCTGCAAATTTTTATGCTTTAGTATTAGTTCCCTCATGCGAGAGGTTTGAGCTGAGGCTACCTCTCAGGATGTCCACCTATGCAGTGCCCAAGATGACTGATGGTCATGGTTGGGAGGCCATGCTCATAGGAGAGGTGCTTATACTAGGGTGTGTAAAGGGAAGGTTATGTTCGATTATCTGCATACTAAGTATGATGATTCAGGGTTATCCCTGACATATGTATCGAATCTTGTGGTGAAAGTGTACCACCTCAACAGAGTGTCAAACTATTCGAATAGCCGCGTACGCGGTTATGGATAGTTGGAATGGCCATACTGTTTCGTTGTCAGATGTTTTCCAAATAACTTGAAATGAATGATGAACTTTGACTTGACCACAACAGGGTTGTGTTTATGACAATATCTTCCCAACTTAAGTGATGCTAGAGTTTTACCTTATCTTTCTTTGCTTCAGAACTCAGCTTAGGTTTCAAACTTAACTTTATAGTTAAACTTAGATTTAGCACTTTAACTTAGAGCTATAGTACCTGTTAATAGTAGTTTGCGAGTAATTAAAGAGTACTCATGGCTTTTGTCCCTGGCTATTCTCATGGCCAGACTATGAAGGAGACTATCAAGAGGATGGTCATCAGGACGGCTATGATAACTAGGACTATCTCGTCACAAGATTGCCTATGCCCCTAAAGATGGACCCCACCGCTACGCTTATCTTTTATTTCCGCTGCTTGTTGTATTAAAGACTGGATCATGAGATCCTTATTTGTGTAAGACCTTATGTATGGTTTCTAATGGATGATGTACTGTGATATCCATCCGTTATGTCTCGCAAAAATGGTAATCCTGGGATTGCGAGGTATGGCATAACGGGCATCTGGGATTAAAAATCCGGGTGTTGACAACCGCCTCTGCCAGCAGGACAACCACAAAACACAACCAATCAAAATGACGATTACCCTAGGTCAAAAGGGGTAATGTCCATGATTCAAAAAGGGCATCCACCCAATAAAATTCAGAAACTAATCACAAGACAAGTAATTATGGCGGAAATGGATCCACCAACCACACCCGAATATCTCCACTGGTCAGAACAGGAAATCACATTCAACAGAGCTAACCACCCTCCTCGCGTACCAAGACCGGGCCATTCGTCCTTGATAGTTTAAGCACAAATTGGCGGGTTCGACATGAGTAAAGTCTTCATGGACGCAGGCAGCAGCATAAATCTAATCTATGCCAACAGACTTAGGGCAATGTGGGTGCTTAGTGTCGATGCCAGGAAAATGCTGGTGCGATGTTGATGTAGAGCTCGTTGGGAACCCCAAGAGGAAGGTATGATGAGCACAACAGCAAGTTTCCCTCAGTTATGAAACCAAGGTTTAATCGAACCAGTAGGAGCAAGGAAACACCCCAAAGGTGTTGCTAGCTGAGCCTTGGCAGGTATGCACATCGGTGCTAGTAGCAACGTGGAGACCTGCACAACACAACCACAGAACTTTGTCCCCAACTTGCGATGAGGTTGTCAATCTCACCGTGTTTTGCGGAAAACAAAGGATTAAACGTATCGAATGGAAAGAAGTAATAGTTTGCAGAAAGTAAACACAAAGCAGTAAACAGTTTGTAGATTGAATGTAAAAGACAAGGACCGGGATCCATAGTTCACTAGAGGTGGCTCTCCTTAAGATAGATAACATGCTGTGTGAACAAATTACAGCGGGGCAATTGACAAACATCGAGAAAGCAATATATGCATATACTAATCATCTTGACTCCTTTGAGACTTGATTGGGCATTACAACATTATACATAGACCGCCATCCAACTGCATCTATGACTAATAATCCACCTTTAGGTTATCATCTGAACCCCCTCCAGTATTAAGTTGCAAGCAATAGATTATTGCTTTACGAACTGCGTGTAAAGTAAACAATACGATTGTTCTATGAACAAAGGATTGTTGTTTTCTCCCTAGTAGCAATAGCACATCTAGTACCTTAGAGATTTCTATCACTTCCCAGTTACGGAGGCATGAACCCACTATCGAGCATAAATACTAACTCTTGGAGTTGCTAGCATCTACTTGGCCAAGCTAGCTACTAACAACGGAAAGCATGCAAGATCACAAATGACAAAGACATGATAGAATCGATAATCAATCTGAAATAGCATCTCAATATCCATCGGATCCCCGTAAACACAACATGCAGAATTACAAATAGATGATCTTGATCATGAACGGAGCTCACAAGATCTAGACATGAAAGCACAAAGGAGGAGAACCAGCCATCTAGCTACTACATGGATCCGTAGTCCAAGGATGAACTACTCACGCATCACACCGGAGGCTTGCATGGTGATGAAGAAGGCCTGTAGGGTGAATTCCCCTCTCCGGCAGGGTGCCAGGAAGAGCTTCAGATCCCTCCTGATCTAGGGATGGAGATGTCGGCGGGTACATAATCTTTTGTGGATTTTTGATCGGGTACTTAGGGTTTTCGTCCCGAGGGCATCTTATAGGCGGAAGGAGAGGCCGAGGGGGTGCCTGGGTTGGCCACAACACCTCGGCGGGCTAAGCTCGGCCGCGGCCAGGTGGTGTGGCCGCCCGCCCTTCTCCGTCTCAGATTCGCATCCATGACTTCGGAAAATAGGCACTTTGGCTTTTGTCCCGTCCAGTTCAAAATATTCATTTTTGACTTTCCTAGAACCAAAACAGCAGAAAAGCAGCGGTGCACTGTGGCTCTTGTTAATAGGTTAGTCCAAGAAATCATATGAAAAGTACTCCAAACTGTGGACAAAACACAAGAAAGTGGATAAAACCAAGCATGGAACATCAAAAATTATAGATACATTTGAAATGTATCAACATCCCCAAGCTTAACTCCTGCTCGTCCTCGAGTAGGTAAGTGATAAAAAGAAAGAATAATTTTTGAGGTGACATGCACCATCAAAGACTTGATCAAAGTATTTGTAAAACATTCAAAGCTGGGATCATAGTACTTTAATCATAACATGAAAGACAAAGTTCTAGCAATAAGACAAAGAAACTATGATGCAACATGAAAAGGCACAAATAAAAGATTCATGAATAACAATGCTTTGCAAGACGTTTGTTTGTTTCACATAAAGAAAACATAGCATAATAGTATTCCGCTTATCCCTCAATAGAGTAGCAAATATAAATGCATAGGACACCTTCGAAGTTCATAAGAGTGACTAGATACAAATAGTTTAAAATAGGCAATATCAAGTTATGCATCAATCAACTAGTCTTGGGACAATGCACATAGAACTAAGAATGGCCACTATGCTCTCAAAGTAGGTGCATAAAGGGAGAAGGTGGAGACTCAACATAATGGTGGAAGAAAGGCCTTCATAGAAGGAAGTAGGGATTCAAGTCTCATAAAGAGCTTCCAAAAATTATGGTATTTATTAGCTTTCAGCTCTCATTGCCCCTGTCATAAGCATCTTGAAGGTGATTAAGGTTAAAGTGACACAACTAAGAGGATATGCTTGACAAGTTATAAACCGAAATCTCATGCCCCTTACTTACGAAGACCGATCCTCATGCTACTCAACTTTAGTCACAAGTAAGCTCTTGTCATTGTAAGTCCATGTGTATCATAAAGAACCGCCAACGGGGTACCCCTTGCACATGATACGGGAGCTTTCCCATAATCAAAATGACAAGGCAAGCAGACAATGAGCATCTCAGCGATCTTTTTATTTGCTATTTGCATAGGTTTTTATTGAGAATGCTTCATAGAGTGCTCAATATGGTGATGCTGCAAGTTTCCACCATGATTAGGCATGGCTTAGGCTAGCGGCCCAGGCGTTTCTCTAACACACATACAAACTCCATGATCTTACAAGTTCCACTTTTATTTCACACCGTCGAGATCCGTAAGCAAAAGAACATGATATCAACGGGGTACAAAGTACAAGTGCAATGTTGAAAGCGTTCCCCATGAAACATGGTTCTGCTAATTTCAACTTATAAAGCGCAAGCATATACGCAACAAAGAAGGACCCAATGGTTCAAGTTTATTAGATGCAAAAGGTAAAGTGTGCCATCAAGTTCGTGAGAGCTTTAATCACTAGTTTTCTCATAACAAGTTTAATTTGGAAGGTAAACAAAAGCATGAATATACTTGGAATAGCATAAGTTAGTAGGTAGGTATGGTGCACTCCTTGGAATAACTTGGTTTAGGGAGTTGGATGCATGAGTGGAACTCATACTTGGTTGTGGAGGCTAGCAAAAGACTGGTAGCGACAAACTAAGAGAGCAATAATGGCCATAATCATGCAGAGCGACAAAACATCATTGATCAAAGCATAAAGTCATACTACAAGTTGAAAACTAAAGGATCATAAAGGCTATGGTGACTTTGGATAGTCATAACATGGTGTGAGCATGCACCAAGTCAACCCAAATAAAGTATCAAAAGAGAATAGCACTATACTATGCTTTAATATGCTAAAACAACGCATGATTCATCCAAGGCACATTAAACAATCTCAATTGTTTATAACAAGTCATGCTACAGCAAAGAATACTAAGCTAAAGCCAAAACAATATCAAGCATGGCATGACAGAGCATAGGCAATAGTCAAAAACGAGCTCTTTTTACCACATAAGCATGAACTTTCCTACTCTTTTCCAAACCAAACCAAACTATTCGCAAACCAATGTATGAAAGAGGGGGTCCAACCAATTTATTCAGAAAACTAAGCAAACAAAGCAAACAAAAAACCAAAATGAAAACAAAAAATAAGATGCTCCAAGAACAACACAACTGTGCATGAAAATATAAAAATGAAGCGTTTGGAAGAAACCTGGGATTTTTATTGATGAAGAAGGGGATGCCTTGGGCATCCCCAAGCTTTGACACTTGTACTTCTTGGATAATTCTTGGGGTGACACACGTGGCATCCCCAAGATTGAGCTTTAGTCCATCTTTCATCTCATTACACATTCCTCCCATACACCTGAATTTTTTCCTTCATACAAAACTTCACACAATCTTTATTAGCAACATTAGTGCACTCAAGATAAAAGGTCTTAAGGTTCAGTTCCAACACCAAATAAACTTCCATTAGAACACTAGCTACTGAAGCACTTCCGTCAAAAAGCTCAATTCCCCAAAAGAACTCAAAAAGGAACCAACAAGAAGCAAATGCAGAAAATGGTAGAAATCTGTCAAAACAGACCAGCAGGTAAAGATGAATTTTTTTGAAGACCTTCTGTTGCTCAAATCAAAAAGTGTTGAACTAATGAAAGTTAGATAACAACCTGGGCAAGAAGCACAAAAATTCAAGCCTCAAAAAGACGTCCAGAGATTTTACACGAATGTTTACGGTGAAGCACAGAAATCTGCTTCGGGATAGCAACTTTCCCAATCATTACTTCTCTCTCATTAGAGGTTACTCTTGGCACAAAAAGCAAATAAAAAGGATAAGGAGCGGTTATTACAGAGGTATTAACTTCCAAGACTCATCTAAAACTTTTGGGTTATCTCTCCCAATAAGTAATTTTCTTTAACGCCTTTAAGTTAGGCATAAGAAGCAAGAAAGAATCAAGTGTTCTCGAATGAAGAAGCATTAAGACCAAATTTTGTTTTCATAGGAGAAGCAAAAGAAATCTTCTCTCTCTTTTTAGGGAAGTGTTCTATACCTTTCTTGAGCGGGAGTTGATATTTAATGGTGCCTTCTTTCATATCAATAATGGCACCAACAGTTCTAAGAAAAGGTCTTCCCAAAGTAATAGGACAAGAAGCATTGCATTCAACATCCAAAACATAGAAATCAACGGGGACATAGGCATTGTTAACCATAATAAGAGCATCATTAAGACTCCCCATGAGTTTCTTCTTAGCATTATCATCAAGTGGGACATTCAAATAACAATCTTTAAGAGGAGGCAAATCAAGCATATCATAAATCCTTCTAGGCATAATAGAAACACTACTATCAAGATCACATAAAGATTTGAAATCAAAGTCATTCAATTTCATATTAATGATGGGTTCCCAACCATCTTCTTGTTTTATAGGAATAGAAGCTTTATGTTTCATCTTTTCTTCTTTAATCTTTATGAGAGCATCATTAATGTGTTTTGTAAAAGCCATGTTCATAGCACTAGCATTAGGACTTTTAGCAAGCTTTTGTAGGAACTTAATAACTTCAGAGATATTACAACCATCAAGATCAAAATCATAATTATCATCTAAAGTAGTAGAATCATTACTAGCCTCAACACTAGTGGTGGTGATAGTAGAAACACTAATGTTTCTAGCAATTTCATCTTCTCTTTCCCACTTAGCATGTAATTCATCTAATAGTCTAACATTTTCATCAATTCTTACTTGTATAGCATTCATAGCTACAAAGGGATTATCATTAGTTTCAGGTTTAGCAGCCATTTTATTAATCAATGAAGATTGAGCTTCAGACAAAGATGATATATTCCTCTCAACATTAGAAAGTTTCAATTGTAAGCTAGGAATTTCCCTATTTAGACTCTCAAGTTGATGGCTAATGTTTTTCAAAATGGTAGATTGTTCCTTCATAGTTTTAGTAAATAGTTTATTTTGCTCATATTGCATTTGCATGAAGTTTTTAGTGGCTCTTTCAACTTCTAAAATTCTTCCTTCACTAGGTAATCCAGGTTTACCATTATAGCCATAAGTATTATTAGGAGGGTAGGGCCTATAATTGTTATTACCAAAATTACTCCTATAAGCATTATTGCCAAAGTTGTTATTTCTTATGAAGTTCACATCAACTTGCTCTTCTTGAGCAACCAAAGAGGCTAAAGGAACATTATTTGGATCAATATGGTTTTCCTATTAACAAGCATAGACATAATAATATCAATCTTATCACTCAAGGAGGAAGTTTCCTCAACAGAATTTACCTTCCTACCTTGTGGAGCTCTCTCAGTATGCCATTCAGAATAATTAACCATCATATTGTCGAGAAGTTTTGTTGCAGCACCCAAAGTAATGGTCATAAAGGTACCTCCAGCAGCAGAGTCCAATAGGTTCCTTGAAGAATAGTTCAATCCTGCATAAAAGGTTTGGATGATCATCCAAGCAGTCAGTCCATGAGTGGGACAATTCTTTACCAAAGATTTCATTCTTTCCCAAGCTTGAGCAACATGTTCATTATCAAGTTGTTTAAACTTCATTATTTCACTTCTCATAGATATAATCTTAGCAGGAGGATAGTATTTTCCAACGAAAGCATCTTTGCATTTAGTCCAAGAATCAATACTATTCCTAGTTAAGGAATTCAACCATTCTTTAGCTTTTCCTCTCAAAGAGAAAGGAAACAATTTCAGCTTAATAATATCACCATCTATATCCCTATGCTTTTGCATCTCACAAAGTTCAACAAATTTATTTAGATGGGCAGCAGCATCTTCATTACCAATATCAGAAAATTGTTTTCTCATAACAAGATTGAGTAAAGCAGGTTTTATCTCAAAGAAAGTACGTTCAGGCACAGGTGGAGCAATAGGTGTGCTCATAAAATCATTATTGTTGGTGCTAGTGAAGTCACACAACTTAGTGTTTTCAAGAGTAGTCATTTTTTGTGTTTCCAAATAAGAAAGCAAACTAGTAAAACTAATTTTTTTGTGTTTTGATAAAGAAACAAGCAAACAAAACAAAAACAAACTAAGCAAAACAAAAATAACAAAGTAAAGAGATTGGTTATGAGGGACTCCCCTTGTGAAGATGTCCTTGACTCCCCGGCAACGGTGCTAGAAAAATGCTTGATGGCTCAGTGTCGGCGCCAGGAAAATGCTGGTGCGATGTTAATGTAGAGCTCGTTGGGAACCCCAAGAGGAAGGTATGATGAGCACAGCCGCAAGTTTACCTCAGTTATGAAACCAAGGTTTAATCGAACCAGTAGGAGCAAGGAAACACCCCAAAGGTGTTGCTAGCTGAGCCTTGGCAGGGCGCACTACCGGTGCTAGTAGCAACGTGGAGACCTGCACAACACAACCACAGAACTTTGTCCCCAACTTGCGATGAGGTTGTCAATCTCACCATGTTTTGCGGAAAACAAAGGATTAAACGTATCAAATGGAAAGAAGTAATAGTTTGCAGAAAGTAAACACAAAGCACAACAATTTTTAGATTGAATGTAAAGACAAGGACAGGGATCCATAGTTCACTAGAGGTGGCTCTCCTTAAGATAGATAACATGCTGGGTGAACAAATTACAGCTGGGCAATTGACAAACATCGAGAAAGCAATACATGCATATACTAATCATCTTGACTCCTTTGAGACTTGATTGGGCATTACAACATTATACATAGACCGCCATCCAACTGCATCTATGACTAATAATCCACCTTCAGGTTATCATCCAACCCCTCCAAAGATTAAGTTGCAAGCAACAGATTATTACTTTACGAACTGCATGTAAAGTAAACAATACGATTGTTCTATGAACAAAGGATTGTTGTTTTCTGCCTAGTAGCAACAACACATCTAGTACCTTAGAGATTTCTATCACTTCCCCAGATTACTAGAGGCATGAACCCACTATCGAGCATAAATACTAACTCTTGGAGTTGCTAGCATCTATTTGGCCAAGATAACTACTAATAACGGAAAGCATGCAAGATCACAAATAACAAAGACATGATAGAATCAATAATCAATCTAAAATAGCATCTCAATATCCATCGGATCCCCACAAACACAACATGCAGAATTACAAATAGATGATCTTGATCATGAACGGAGCTCACAAGATCTAGACATGAAAGCACAAAGGAGGAGAACCAGCCATCTAGCTACTACATGGATCCGTAGTCCAAGGATGAACTACTCACGCATCACACCGGAGGCTTGCATGGTGATGAAGAAGGCCTCCAGGGTGAATTCCCCTCTTAGGCAGGGTGCCGGGAAGAGCTTCAGATCCCTCCCGATCTAGGGATGGAGATGACGGCGGCTACACTCTTTCGTGGAATTTTGATTGGGTACTTTGGGTTTTCGTCCGGAGGGCATCTTATAGGCGGAAGGAGAGGCCGAGGGGGTGCCTGGGCTGGCCACACCAGCCCCTGGCGCGGGCGAAGCCTGGCCACACGGCCAGGTGGTGTGGCCGCCCTCTGGCCCTTCTCCGTCTCGTATTCTGGCATCTGATGACTTCCGGAAAATAGGCACTTTGGCTTTTGTCCCGTCCAATTCTGAGAATATTCATTTTGTGACTTTCCTATAACCAAAAACAGAAGAAAATAGGCAACTGGCACTGTGGCTCTTGTTAATAGGTTAGTCCAAGAAATCATATGAAAAGTACTCCAAAGTGTGGACAAAACACAAGAAAGTGGATAAAACCAAGCATAGAACATCAAAAATTATAGATACATTTGCAATGTATCACAATGAATTACCCCTTGGCAAATTTGGCACCAACAGAAACACCCTTCCATGGCATAGTACCAGGTAAAGCCAAAATTCCTTTAGGTAAAACATTTCTTGATATTGTGTTTGGATCCAAAGAAAATTTCAGGCGGGAAAAGCTCGAATTCAAAGTCATGGACTAGCTGTCGTAGTATCACGCGATCCTAGGACGCCCGGCTTTCGCATGATTCATGGCGGTTCCTCACTATGCATACCTACTCATGAAAATGCCAACACCAAAGGGAATCATATCAATAAGAGGGAGCTTCACACGTTCCGATAATTGTGATCGGGAATTCAACAAAATTTCTGAATCTTTCGAGATGGCAACCAAGTTTGAGCAGCTCAAAACAAGAACAACTGCAAAGCCTCTCGCAGTAACACGTGTCAACCCTGAACAAGCCTTTGACACTACAAATGACACTAAAGAAGTACAGATCCACCCCACCGATCCAAAGAAGACAACATTTGTGGCCTCCAACCTTGATCCGCATAGGAAAGCACGCTCATCGAGTTCCTCCGTGAGCACTGGGAAATCTTTGTATGGCTACCTTCTGACATGCCAGGAATTCTCGGGGAACTCACTGAGCACGCACTAAATTTGGACCCAAAAGGAAAACCAGTCAATCAATCGCTTCATCTTTTCACGGAACCAAAGCACAAAGCTATTGGAAAAGAAGCACATCGTCTCACTGATGCTGATTTCATAAAGGAACTAAAGAAAGCATAGTGAGTCGCAAACCCAGTATGCGTCCCAAAAAAGAACACCAAAGAACTACGGATGTGCATTGACTTCACAGCATTGAATAAACATTGTCCAAATGATCACTTTCCACTGCCGCGAATTGATCAAATAACCGATGCAACTACAGGATGTGAACATCTTTCCTTTCTGGATGCATACTCAGGATACCACCAGATTTGGATGAAGGAGGAGGATCAGGAGAATACAGCATTCATCACACCTTATGGTGTATTTTGCTACACAACAATGTCGTTCGGCCTCAAAAATGCCGGGGCAACATATCAACGGATGATGCAAAGTTGCCTGGGAAACCAAATTGGCACAAATGTACAAGTGTATATTGACGATGTCATAGTTACATCAAAACAAAGCTTGTCACTTATCAAGGATCTCGAAGAAACATTCAACAACCTAGACAAGTTCTACATCAAGTTAAACCCGACGAAGTGTTCCTTTGGAGTCCTAGTGGGGCAATTCCTCGGATACCTGGTATTAGCAAGAGGAATCGAAGCCAACCCCGAGAAAATATAGGAAATCTAAATAATGAAAAAACCAACAAATTACGAGGAGTGCAATAGCTGGCCAGGAAAGTGGCAACGCTTAGCCGTTTCATTGCCCGATTAGGAGAAAAAGCATCCTTATGAGAGAAAATCAGATAAGTTTGAATGGACCGAAGAAGCTCAGCACACCTTTGAATACCTCAAGCAGGCACTTTTGATGCCTCCCGTCATCGTGTACCCACGATAAAAAGAGCCACTACTTCTTTACATAGCCGCCACAAATCAGGTGGTCAACACGGTCCTAGTTGTGGAGCGACCCAAAGAAGGAAAAACCAACGGTGTTCAGAGGCCAGTTTATTTTTTGAGCGAGGTCCTCTCACCATCCAAACAAAGGTACCCACATTACCAAAAATTACCAAAAATTAGCAGTTTCCGTGCTGACATAGGTATGATTACTCGGGTCCTTATGGTTTGCTACCTAGGACCTGCAGAAAAGCTTACGGCCCATGAAGATTCAAGATGAAGATCTAAAGAAGAGACCGACAAAGATTATAATTGTATTAGGAAAGAGGAACAAAGACTGGCGAGGAATTAGTGTTGTAATCATGTAACCTATCCGTATACACCTTTGAGACCCGACCTATTATATATAGGGCGGGAGAAGCCTAGGAAAGGCACCGAACAACCCCCAAGCGATTTGTAACAAAGCGATTCCTCTTAATATTTAGGCGATTTTGATTCCATTGTTTCTTGACATCCGACGAAATCCCTAGCATTCTCTTTTCCGCAAAACCCTAAGTTGACGGCAGGGCTTCATGGAACCTTTGTTGGCCTAACCGGGTTGTGTGCTTGGTTTGCCCTGCTGCTGCACCCGGTCAGCTACCGCCGTCGGCGGTGGAGGTTGGTCCCTCCTGCGGTGGCTGTTGTTCTGTCGCCCGTCGGTGGGCTTGGTTGCCCCTGCTGCTACATCCCGTCAGCTACCGCCATCGGTGGTGGAGGTCGGTCCCTCTCGCGCGACTGCTATTCTACCGCCCTCCGCTTGTTGTGTCCTCTCGGTCTTGTCGGTATGACTTCCTTTGCCATAGTGAGACGACGAGTGTGATCTCAAGAGCGTGGTGGCATGTTCTAGTGGGTGGCAAGCTTGGTGGAGCGCTTCGGACTGTCGAGGGTTGTGTTTTTTGGAGGCCGGGAGAAATCCTTGTTGGCTGGCCCGACACCGATGCGGTGACGCCTATGGGTGCCACTATCCCTTCCTAAAGGGTGCCAGGAGTACTCCTTCCCTACTCTCCTCTGCGTATCGGTGGAAACCCTAGTACTAGTCTGGGCAGCAGCGACATCATCATCGTAGTCCTTCTTGAAGGTGTTGCTTGATACACGACATTTCGAAGTGCTAGGTTCGTGGTGCGAATGCTCTAGAGGGCGGAGCGGCTACGAGTCATCCTTGCTTTCATCGATCCGCCATTGTCGGCATTTTTTTTCTTTCTTCTTTTGGGCTTGAGTGTGCTACGGCCCCAACAACACTAGTGCACACCCCCCCTCTAACACTGGTTTGGAGGGCCCTCTAACAGTGGTTGTAGAACCGCTGTTGAGGGTTCGGTGTTAGAGGGCCCCCCTTTAACACCGGTTCTTATACGAACCGGTGTTAAAGGGTGGTGCACGTAACACCGCAGGGCTCAGGCCCCCCCCTTTAACACCGGTTCGTAACACGAACCGGTGTTAAAGGTTCTGTGCCGCGGCAGGAAAAGGAGATAAATCTCTGCCGCGGCAGGAAAACGGCCTAAATCTCTGCCGCGGCAGAGTTCTCGCCTGCCTGCTCTGGGCGTATTTCAAGCGGTAGGGACGGGAGGGAGGGGGAATCGATCGGGAGCGGTATATACATACATCATCATCGGTACATACGAGTACATGAATAATTAAGCAACTATTATTATACACAACATCGTCACTGTGTGGTATTCTCCGTAAACGTTGAAGCATCAAGTACAAGACAAACACATTCAAGCATATATACAACGTTCATTTTGGTGGATATCTAAAGAGTTCTCCGCCAGGCGTGACGACCTCATCAAGTATGAACCCCGCCAATTCCTCTTGAATGGCTCGTATGCGGTCAAATGGTAGGAGTTGGTCCCGCATCCGTTCGATCTGAATATATATGAAGAATGGGGTCAATATATATATAAGAATAAAACTCAACACAATTGATGGTAATAAAATAATGGTGTGTACTTTGTTTACTTACTCTAAGTTGTTCTAGTGCGGCTTGGCCCGTCGCACATATCGTGTTGCGAATAAACTCGCAAACATAGTACCCACATAAGTTATTGCCGTGTCCCTGATGCGCGCACTTTACGAGAATAGAGAGTTCAATCAAAATAATAATCAATAAAGCATGATATAATGGAATTGGAAGCAGAATCAAAGAGATACGCAGACCTAGCTAGCTACTATTACTTACATTTTGGTCTACAAATTTTAGTTTTTCTGACCATTCACCCACGGCCCTGCCCGTGAACCTTTTCCAAACCCTGTCCGTCAAAGAAAATGGATAAAGGAGTAATTAATTACTTGTCGTCACGAAAGTTGCCGATCTAGTGCGATAATATGATTGAAATTACCTCTGGAGCATCTCTCTAAAGTCTGCCCATAGCTCTTTTTTTTCGTAACGAGTCCATGACAAGGACTTTTCCTGAGTCAGGTTGAATGACTAGCAGAATAAAGTGGAACCTACGCACGCATAACTCATCATCAGTTACACTTAACATCGAGTAAGTCAAATGAATGTGTAGAAGAGAGGGTAACAGACTCACGAGAAGTTGTAAGGCAATAGTATTTCCTTTTGGTTTGTTGTCTCAAGAAAGACCTTAGCAATAAATCTTCTGCTTGCCGGGTTTGGTTCTTACCACTTCTTCATGAACTCTATTTGGGTCAACGAACCCAATGTCAAAAGGTCCTCCTTTCATGCATTCCATAACCTTTTTCCTGCATAATAGTATATACATATATGGTGAGCATATATATACATGCAATTAATGAAGTGAATGAGATGAGATAGAAAATACAGAAATAGTACTTACACACAATAAAGGCTGATGGCAGCTTTGTCGAGTTCCTTCTGATTGAATAGAAAATGCAAGTCTTGAATGTTGAAGTCGATCTCGTCGTCTCCGCACAAGAAAATCTGATCTCTTATATGCGTCGTGATCCATTCTTCCTTTCTCGTCTTGCAGAAATCAAGGTACCACTTATGCAATCTTCGCATCTTTGTTGGTAGATTCTTGAGCTCCTCTTTCTTGACGAGATTCTTCCCATACTTCCATGGCTGTATGGGGTTGGCATCGCATTTGGGCAAGTTGTCTCCCATGATGTTCAAGTATGCAATGTAAGTCATCCCCATCTCATTGGCCTTTCTTTGTAGCTCAGCCTCGTAGTCATTTACGGGAGGAGCGTCCCGTGTGTCGAACACTTGGAGCGGGGCGCATGATTGGTTTTCCTGCTCTCCGAGCATGGGAACTGTTTTCTGGGGTGCCGCACGACTACTACTTTTAGTATCCCTACGGCGCCTTGCATCCTCTTTCAAAATCTGGCGCTCGTAGTCCGGCACAAGTGGGGTTTCAGGTTTCAAAAGATTTTTGTAAAACTTCTCCACCACCGCTGGATCTATTTTCTCCTTTGGCTCGGCCCGTCTAGGTGCAAAGAATTTCTTGAACTCTTCTTCCGAGATCCTATTGGTCTCCTCGTCGCTGTGATTCCACGGTAAAACCGGCAATGGCTTGGCGAAAGGCTGCGAGACGTAGTTTTTTGAACTCTTTGTGGCAGTACTAGTGATGCTCTTCGTGGCAGTGCTCTTCCGCTTACGCTGAGGAGATGGCTGAAGCGCCGGAGATGGCTGGCGCTCCGGAGATGGCTGCCGCGCAGGAGATGGCTGAAGCGCCGGAGATGGCTGCCGCGCAGGAGATGGCTGAAGCGGCTCATACTGCTGATGCTGTGGAGACGGCGGGGGTGCCAGTGGCCTCCAATTTGGAAGCACGATGTGTTCCTTCTTCCAAAGAATGGTTGTTTTCACTGCAAATTTGAGTTGAGTTTCCCCTTCACCTGTAGCATGGTCAAGCTGTGCTTCCTCATATTCCTTCACAACCTCATCCACCCCGACAATAGCATAGCCATCTGGAATCGGTCGGCAGTGGTAAGTTCCACCAGCTACAGGAGGTAAGGCATAGCCGACAGCCACCTTAATGGATAAGCCCATTAATCTCACATGCAGCTCAGCGTGTTCGCTCTCCGTGATCTCATCCACGGGGTATCAAGGACCCGCCATTTCAAGCGTGGGCTGCACGTTCTCCGTGGAAGCCACGCTGCTTTTCCGCGCAGAGTCTGGGCCGCCGGCAGCTTCCAATGCAGGCTCTTCATGCCGCTGAGATGGGCCGGTAGCTTGATGGCTCTGTTGTGCATTCACTTGCGCCTTCAGCGCCACAAGTGCATGTTCTATCTGTGTCATCCGCTCTGTACGCTCTTTTTCTTTTCTGTCGCGCCATCTGTAAGAGTTGCTCCACTCGGCAAACCCATCCTTCCACGTCATACCCCCTGTGCCTCGTGCATGTACAGGGTGTTTTTTTACCGATGGCGCGTGTGAGCTGGTCATTCTCTCTGTCGGGATGGAAGGTCCTGGCGGCTGTTTCCTCGTATGCCGTGGTGAGTTTAGTGACGGGTTTGGCAAGGAGGTTTGGGAAGATACACAATCATGTTTCTGGGTCCAACCTTGCCCCGATTCCGTAGAACCAAGTCTTTGCACGTAGGTCCCACCCATGTGTCTGGGTGTGATCCCTCTGTCGCGCAGGGCCTTCTCAGCTTCCTCCCACTTAGGCCTCTGAGATATGTAGCCACCCACTGTATCCTCCGTGATATTTCTTCTTCTGGGCATTTAGTGTATTGGTTTCTGACCTCTTTGTAGCTATAGCACCTTCCTTGTATGCCACAAATTCGCGCCAGTGAGGTCTTATCTTCGCATAATATGCGTCTTTGAAATCTGGAGTCTCGCGAGCTTTGACAAATTTGTTCAATTTTGTCTTCCAGTTGCGGAAAGCGTCAGCCATCTTTTTTAGAGTCCACTCTTTGACCTTTTCCTTTATAACCGGTTTGTTTTCATCCTCCTCTGGCGGAAGGGTGAAATTTACCAACAGCGAATTCCAAAGCGTTTCTTTGGATCTTTCATCGACAAAGGTACCGCCCTTCTTTGGCTTATTCCAATATTCAATTATGATTGGGATTTGGTCCCTAACAAGAACTCCAACTGACGTACAAATTTGTCTGCGGCCTTCTTGGGCTCCATCGGCCTGCCATCAACACGGATCGCTTGATCGTGAACTTTGCACGATCTTTCAACGATGGCTCGCCTTGCTTGCTCTTTTCGTAGAAGAAGATGGTTGGCTGGTCGATCCAGAGGGCTAAAAGAAGAAAGAAGCGTTAATTAATACATGTAGAAGAAGATTGTTGGTGGAAGTCAGCAGAGGCTTAATCAATGCATATACCTCGCCGGACTTTGTAATCACTAAATTGCGTTCACCGGAGTCTTCATCTTCTCCATGACTACTTGATTTGTCATCATGTCCCTCCAAGTCTAGATATTGTGAGGTGTCCTCATCGATAATGTTCTCCATTATTTCTTCTTCAAGGTTTCTACTAAGTGGATCCATAGTTTCTAAAACAATAATATTATCTAGAGTAAGAGAGTAAACATTCAAGTGGACTTGGATTCATACACAAATATACATATTATTCATACAAAAATACACAAATAAATACACAAATGAAATTAAAACCCTAAGGATGCTTGATCATTTTAAACGAGTTCTGAGGGGTCCAAACCCTAATTGAAATCCGGATGCATATGAGAGGGATAGCTACATGGTGACGGAGGATGCTCCGTGGCGCTTCTCTGTAGCAGCTTTGATCTGGTCGGGGAAGAAGGAAGGGAAGGCGTTATAACCCCCCCTTTAACACCGGTTCGTGGCTGGGGGGAAGAAGGAAGGGGAAGGCCCGCGAGCACTACCACCCTAACCCTAAGTACGGGGGCCCGCGAGCACTACCACCCTAACCCTAAGTCCGGGGGCCCGCGAGCACCACCATCCTAACCCTAAGTCCGGGGGCCCGCGAGCACCACCACCCTAACCCTAAGTGCGGGGGCCCGCGAGCACCACCACCCTAACCCTAAGTGCGGGGGCCCGTGAGCACTACCACCCTAACCCTATGTCCGGGGTCCCGCGAGCACTACCACCCTAATCCTAAGTTCGGGGGCCCGCGAGCACTACCACCCTAACCCTAAGTGCGGGGGCCCGCGAGCACTACCACCCTAACCCTAAGTGCGGGGGCCCGCGAGCACTACCACCCTAACCCTATGTCTGGGGGCCCGCGAGCACATCCATCTTAACCCTAAGTCCTAGGGCCCGTGAGCACCACCACCCTAACCCTAAGTCCGGGGGCCCGCGAGCACCACCACCCTAACCCTAAGTGCGGGGGGCCCGCGAGCACTACCACCCTAACCCTAAGTCCGAGGGCCGGTGAGCACTACCACCCTAACCCTAAGTCCGGGGGCCCGCGAGCACTACCACCCTAACCCTAAGTCCGGGGGCCCGCGAGCACTACCACCCTAACCCTAAGTGCGGGGGCCCGCGAGCACTACCACCCTAACCCTAAGTGCGGGGGCCCGCGAGCACCACCACCCTAACCCTAAGTGCGGGGCCCGCGAGCACCACCACCCTAACCCTAAGTGCGGGGGCCTGCGAGCACCACCACCCTAATCCTAAGTGCGAGGGCCCGCGAGGAGTGCTATAATATTACAATATACTACTATAATGCAATATACTACTATTACAATATACTACTATAATATTACAACTATATACACTACAAAATAATATTATAATATACTACTGTAATGCAATATACTACTATTACAATATACTACTAGAAAATTACAACTATATACACTACAAAATAATATTACACTAGCTACTAAATAATATTACAACTATACACTACTATTACACTACTAAATAATATTACACACAAAATAATATTACACTACCAAATAAAATTACAACTATATACTACAAAATAAAAAATGGAAAAAAAAGAACTTGGACGGGCCGGGGGCGCCGGCCCGGCCGCATCGCCTTGTTGGGTTTCGTAGCATGGAAAACAAAAAATTTCTACCGCATACAAACAAACAAGCCAAGATCTATCTACTAGATTGTAGCAACGAGTCGATGGAATAACTCACCCTTGAAGATTCCAAAGTTTTTAACGAGCAGATTCTCGTGGGTGATGTAGTCATACTCTTTCCGATATCAAGATCGCGTAGACGATCCTTCCGGCGTTAACGTTCGGCGCGCGCTCCGTAATCGGTCACACGTTTACTCGGCGAAGACCTTCCTCTCCTTGTTCCAGCAGTGGAGGTTGTAGCACTCTCCTCGCGATTCCGGCTGACAACGTGGTACCTGGAAGTAGAGGGAGATCTCAGGCTTCGCTTAAGCGAGCGAGTATGGTGGAGTATGAGAGAGCTTTGGTGATCTAGGGTTTAGACACACCAATTAGAAGGCTCTAAACCGGAGGCTAGGGCAATTAGAAGCTCTAACTTGACGGCTTGGGAGAAATCCCTAGGCTGTGGCTAGGGTTTAGGTTTAGAGGAGAGGGACTTGTGTGTGCTAGGAGGAGCCCCGCCTCCTTATATAGGTGGAGGGGCGGCCAAGGGGAGGGAGTGGAGTCCCTCCCCAACTCGGCTTAGGTGGTCTTGGCCGGCTTGGGGAGGAGGACTCCCTCCCCAACTCGGTTTCACCTCCTCCTCCTCTTTTCCACTTTCCAAAAACTGCCGTTTGACTTTTCAAACTAGTCGTTTGACTTTTCAAACTAGGATTTGAATAAACTCATTATTTTGGACAGCAATGACACTTAGTACATGATGCAATCATTCCAACTTGTAATGACACATTCATGTACCCTCCCCCCTCCGGAGTGCCGGACATTCCGGAACCTTCTAGAATGTTCCCGATGAAAACACCGGAACCATTCCCCAACTCCGAAACGGGACTTTCCTTATATGAATCTTATTCTCTGGACCATTCCGGATCTCCTCGTTATATCCCGAATCCCATTCGCGACTCCGAACAACATTCGGTCTCTTTCTCATCATTCCATAACTACTCAAACAACGTCGAATCCTTAAGTGTGTCTCCCTACGGTTCGTGAATTATGCGGACATGATCAAGACACTTCTCCGAACAATAACCAATAGAGGAATCTAGAAATTCATATGGCTCCCACATATTTCTACGATTACTTTGTGATCGAATGAACCACTTACATACGATATCAATTTCCCTTTGTCTCACGATAGTTTACTTATCCGAGGTTATGGTTATGATCGTGGTATCTGCATACCTAGTTCAACCTCGTTACCGATAAGTACTCTTTTCTCGTTCCGTGATATGTGATCCCTTGTGAGCGGTCACATGCTTGCAAGCTAATTGGATGACATTTCACCGAGAGGGCCCAGTATATCTATCCGTCATATGGATGGACAAATCCCACTCTTGATCCATGTGTTTCAACCAATACTTTCGAACACTCAATGCCACCTTTATAGCCACCCATTCGATTGTGGTGTTTGATGACATCAAAGCATCCATCCGGTAAAGGCGATATGCATGATATCATTGTCGAAGGAATCAGATAAATATGTATCAGAAAGCATATAGCAAATGAACTATTAAAATGAATTGATCTTTTTGCTACGCTTATCTATAGGAGTATGTCCACCATATCATTCTCCTAACGATATGATCTTGTTGTTAACAACATCTCAATGTTCATGATATGGAAACCACAATCATCTATTAACCAACAAGCTAGTATTATATAGAGGCTTTACTAGGGACTTCAAATTAAGTTTACAAATCACACAAGTATTAATGTTTCCTTGTTAATACTATTATAGCATGAATGTAAACATTTATCATAAACACAAAGATATAATAATAACTATATTTATTATTGCCTCTAGGGCATATCTCCAACAGTCTCCCACTTGCACTAGAGTCATCTAATCTAGTTTACATGGTAATATACCGAACACCCATGGCAGTTTGGTGCTGGTCATGTTTTGCCCTCGGGAGAGGTTTAGTCAACGGATCCGCCACATTCAGATCTGTGTGTACTTTGCAAATCTTTATATCCCCATCTTGGATATGTTCTCGAATAGCGTGAAAACGTAGCTTGATGTGCTTCAGCTTCTTGTGTGACCTTGGTTCTTGCGCATTGGCTATGGCGCCCATGTTATCACAGTAGATAGACATTGGGTCCAGCGCACTAGGAACCACACCCAGCTCTGTAATGAACTCTTTCATCCATATTGCTTCTTGTGAAGCCTCCGAAGCAGCCATGTATTCCGATTCAGTTGAAGATCTCGCCACAACGCTTTGCTTTGCACTCCTCCAGCTAACTGCTGCACCATTCAAAACAAATACGTATCCCGATTGTGATTTAGAATCATCTGAATCGGTGTTCCAACTAGCATCGGTGTAACCATTAACAACGAGCTGTTCATCACCTCCATAAGAAAGAACCATATCCTTAGTTCTTCTCACGTACTTAAGGATGTTTTTGACCGCTGTCCAATGATCCACTCCTGGATCACTTTGATATCTGCTAGTCAAACTAACAGCATATGCAATGTCGGGTCTAGTACATAGCATGGCATACATTAGAGATCCTATGGCTGAGGCATAGGGAGTCTTACTCATCCTTTCTCTATCTTCTGCCGATGTCGGACTTTGAGTTTTACTCAAGGTCGTATTGGGCAACATGGGCAAGAACCCTTTCTTGCTATCTTCCATTCCAAACCTCTTTAGAACTTTGTCCAAATATGTACTCTGTGACAATGATATTTGGCGTTTCGATCTATCTCTATAAATCTTTATGCCTAATATGTAAGCTGCTTCGCCAAGATCCTTCATTGAAAAACTATTATTCAAATATTCCTTGACACTATTAAGAAGGTCTACATCATTCCCAATCAACAATATGTCATCCACATATAGTATTAAGAATGCTACAGAGCTCCCACTCACTTTCTTGTAAATACAAGCTTCTCCATAAGTTTGTAAAAAAACCAAAACTTTTGATTACCTTATCAAAACGTTGATTCCAACTTCGGGATGCTTGCTTCAATCCATAGATGGACCGTTGAAGTTTGCATACCTTGTTAGCATCTTTAGGATCGACAAAACCTTTGGGTTGCATCATATACAACTCTTCATCAATGTCACCATTGAGGAATGCTGTTTTGACATCCATCTGCCATATCTCATAATCATAATATGCAGCGATTGCTAACATAATCCTCACAGACTTTTAGCTTCCATCTGGTGAGAAAGTCTCATCGTAGTCAACTCCTTGAATTTGTCGAAACCCTTTTGCGACAAGTCGAGCTTTATAGACAGTAACATTACCATCAGCATCTGTTTTCTTCTTGAAAATCCATTTGTTCTCGACAGCCTTCCGGCCATCCGGTAAGTCCACCAAAGTCCATACTTGGTTTTCGTACATGGATCCAATCTCGGATTTCATGGCTTCTTGCCATTTGTTGGAATCTGGGCTCATCATTGCTTCCTCATATGTCTCAGGGTCATCGGTGTTGTCCACCAACATGACACTCATAACGGGATCATACCAATGAGGGTAGTGAGCTCGTTGACTGCGAGGCTCAGAGCAACTTCAATCAAGTTTCATGATCATCATCATTAGCTTCCTCTCTAATTGGTGCAGGCACCACAGGAACTTCTTCCCGTGCTGCGCTATTCGCAATTTCGAGAGAAGGTTCGACAACCTCGTCGAGTTCTACTTTCCTTCCAGTCACTTCTTTCGAGAGAAATTCCTTCTCTAGAAAGGACCCATTCTTAACCTGAAGATTTTGCCTTGGATCTATGATAGAAGGTATAGCCAATAGTTTCCTTTGGATATCCTATGAAGACGCATTTTTCCGCTTTGGGTTCAAGCTTGTCCATTGTAACTTCTTTACATAGGCTTCAGATCCCCAAACTTTAAGGAGCGACAATTTAGGTTTCTTCCCAAACCATAATTCATACGGTGTCATTTCAGCGGATTTAGGCGGTGCCCTATTTAAAGTGAATGGTGTTTCTAATGCATAACCCCAAAATGATAGCGGTAAATCTGTAAGTGACATCATAGAAGCGAACCATATCTAAGAGAGTTTGATTCTGACGTTCGGACACACCATTACGCTGTGGTGTTCCGGCGGTGTCAATTGTGAAAGTATTCTGCATTTCTTCAAATGCTCGCCAAACTCGTAACTTAGATATTCACCTCCACGATCGAGCGTAGAAATTTAATCTTCTTGTTACGTTGATTCTCTACCTCACTTTGAAATTCCTTAAACTTCTCGAAAGTTTGGACTTATGTTTCATGAAATAGATATACCCATATCTACTCAAGTCATCCGTGAAGGTAACAACATAACGATAACCACAGCGATGCAACACTCATTGGTCCACACACATCGGTATGTATGATTTCCAATAAGTCCGTTTCGCTCCATCATACCGAAAATGGAGTCTTAATCATTTTTCCCATCGACATGCTTCGCATCTTTCAAGTGATTCAAGAAGTCCATCGGAATGGAGTTTCTTCATACGCTTCACTCCAATGTGACCAAGGCAGCGATTGCCACATATAGGTCGAGTTATCGCCGATTTCAAACGTTTAGCCTCAATGTTATTGATATGTGTATTTCCACTATCGAGATTCAACAAGAATAGACCATCTTTCAAAGGTGCATGTGCATAAAACATATTACTCATATAAATCGAACAACCATTATTCTCGGATTTAAACAAGTAACCGTCTCGCAATAAACAAGATCCCGATATAATGTTCATGCTCAACGCAGCACCAAATAACAATTATTTAAGTATAAAACTAATCCCGATGGTAGATGAAGGGTAGCGTGCCGACCAGCGATCACATCAACCTTTGATCCGTTTCCTACGCGCATCATCACCTCGTTCTTCACTAGCTTCCGTTTATTCTGCAGCTCCTGTTTCGAGTTACAAATATGAGCAACCGAACCAGTATCAAATACCCAGGCACTACTACGAATACTAGTGCGATACACATCAATAACATGTATATCAGATATACTTTTCTTCTTGATGTTGCCGTTCTTCAAATCCGCCAAGTACTTTGGGCAATTCCGCTTCTAGTGACCTTCTCCCTTGCAGTAAAAGCACTCAGTATCAGGCTTGGGTCCAGCCTTGGTCTTCTTCGTTGGCGTGGTAACTTTCTTACCACCCTTCTTGAAGTGTCCCTTCTGTTTAGACTTGCCTTTCTTGAATTTGGTGGTCTTATTAACCAACAACACTTGGTGCTCTTTCTTGATCTCCACTTCTGCAGACTTTAACATAGCAAATAGTTCTGGCAACTGCTTGTTCATGTTCTGCATGTTGTAGTTCATCACAAAGTTCTTGTAACTTGGTGGTAGTGATTGGAGGACACGGTAAATCCCCAAAGCATTAGGAATCACTATACCCAAGCTTTGAAGTTTGTTTGCGTGCCCAGACATCTTAAGCACATGCTCACTGACGGAGCTGCCCTCTTCCATCTTGCAATTAAAGAACTTTTCAGAAGCCTCATAACTCTCAATCGCCGCGTGAGTCTCAAAGATCAATTTGAGATCACGGACAATATCATGTGGGTCTGAATTCTCAAACCTTTTCTGAAGCTCCGATTCTAAACCATACAAGATAGCACACTGAACTATGGAGTACCGATTCTTCCGAGCAAGGTAAACATTCTTTACTTCATCGGTAGCATCAGCTGCAGGTGGGTCACCCATGGTGCATCCACACATAGGTCAAATTACCATGTGAGGACAATCCTCAAATTGCGGAACCAATCCAAAGTTGCTTCCATTGTTTTTCAACTTTTCTTTCTCTAGGAACGCATTAAAATTGATGGTAGGGGCTGCCATTGATCTACAACATATTTGCAATAGTTTAGACTAAGTTTATGACAAATTGAGTTCAAATTAATAATAAAGTTTAATATAGGTTAACTCCCACTCAAAACAACATCCCTCACATTGTTTTAGTGATCACACGAACCAAATCCACCATATCAAAACCGATCATCACGAGAGTTGATATAGTTTCAATGGCGAACAATCGACATGTTCATCATATCTACTATATGATTCATGCTTTACCTTCGGCGACCCGTGTTCACGAGACCATGTCATGCATGCTAGGCTCATCAAGATCAAACCTTAGCTTCCGCATAAGCAAATCTGGCTTGCTTACGTTGTATACACTTGCGGAATCTAACACACCCGATCATCACGTGGTGCTTCGAAACAACAAGCTTTAGCAACGGTGCATACTAAGGGTGAACACTTTAGAACTTGAAATTTATGTGCATGAGGGATCATCTTATAATGCTACCGTCGTCTACTAAGCAATACAAGATGCATAAAGGATTAACATCACATGCAATTCATAATATGTGATATGATATGGCCTTTCTTCTTTGTGCTTCCGATCTCCATCTTCAAGCACGAACATGATCTCCATCATCACTGGCATAGCATCAAGGTCAATGATGCTTCTTCATGGTTGTCGTCCACCAGCTTCAACTATTACAACTACTTTGAATAGACACGTGGGTCTTAATGTAAATTAAAGACAACCATATGGCTCACCGGTTGCCAACTTACAATAAGGAACATTGCATACATCAAATATAATCACAATCATGGCCATATCACATCATCGACACCCGCAAAACAAAGTTAGACGCCTCTACTTTCTTTGCATATTTTACGTGGTTTGGGGCTGTTAATAAGTGTCGTTCTAACTTACGAACAAGAACCACAACATTGATACTAGTATTGTAAATCACCCGTTGTAAATTGGATATCCACTATGTTGGGAGAAACAGGCACCCGCAAAGCCACTTATGCAATACAAGTTGCATGTCAAGCGTGGAGCAAGTCTCATGAACGATGTCATGTAAGGTTAGCCCGGGCCGCTTCATCCCAACATCCCGCAAGATGCAAAGTACACAAGAAGCAATCGACAATAAAGCATCAACGCCCACAATGACCATTGTGTTCTACTGCAACAGATCTACATATAGACACGGCTCGATACCTTTGTTGGGTTTAGTAGCATGGAAAACAAAAATTTTCTACGCATACAAACAAACAAGCCAAGATCTATCTACTAGATTGTAGCAACGAGTCGATGGAATAACTCACCCTCGAAGATTCCAAAGTGTTTAACGAGAGCGATTCTCGTGGGTGATGTAGTAACGCTCTTTCCGATCTCAAGATCGCGTAGGCGATCCTTCCGGCGTTGCGTTCGGCAGCGCTCCGTAGTCGGTCACACGTTACTCGAGGAAGACCTTCCTCTCCTTGTTCCAAAGCAGCGGAGGTTGTAGCACTCTCCTCACGATTCCGTGACAACGGCGTGGTACCGAAGTAGAGGGAGATCTCAGGCTTCGCCAAGCCGGGCAGTATGGTGGAGTATGAGAGAGCTTTGGTGATCTAGGGTTTAGACACACCAATTAGAAGGCTCTAAACCGGAGGCTAGGGCAATTAGAAGCTCTAACTTGACGGCTTGGGAGAAATCCCTAGGCTGTGGCTAGGGTTTAGGTTTAGAGGAGAGGGACTTGTGTGTGCTAGGGAGGAGCCTGCCCCTCCTTATATAGGTGGAGGGCGGCCAAGGGGAGGGTGGAGTCCCTCCCCAACTCGGCTTGGGTGGTGCGCCGGCTTGGGGAGGAGGACTCCCTCCCCAACTCGGTTTCACCTCCTCCTCCTCTTTTCCACTTTCCAAAAACTGCCGTTTGACTTTTCAAACTAGTCGTTTGACTTTTCAAACTAGGATTTGAATAAACTCATTATTTTGGACAGCAATGACACTTAGTACATGATTCAATCATTACAACTTGTAATGACACATTCATGTACCTCCCCCTCAGTGCGGACATTCGGAACCTTCTAGAATGTTCCCGATGAAAACACGGAACCATTCCCCAACTCAAAGCAGGACTTTCCTTATATGAATCTTATTCTACGGACCATTCGGATCTCCTCGTTATATCCCGAATCCCATTAGACCGAACAACATTCGGTCTCTTTCTCATCATTCCATAACTACTCAAACAACGTCGAATCCTTAAGTGTGTCTCCCTACGGTTCGTGAATTATGCGGACATGATCAAGACACTTCTCCGAACAATAACCAATAGAGGAATCTAGAAATTCATATGGCTCCCACATATTTCTACGATTACTTTGTGATCGAATGAACCACTTACATACGATATCAATTTCCCTTTGTCTCACGATAGTTTACTTATCCGAGGTTATGATCGTCGGTATCTCTGCATACCTAGTTCAACCTCGTTACCGATAAGTACTCTTTTCTCGTTCCGTGATATGTGATCCCTTGTGAGCCGGTCACATGCTTGCAAGCTAATTGGATGACATTTCACCGAGAGGGCCAGTATATCTATCCGTCATATGGATGGACAAATCCCACTCTTGATCCATGTGTTTCAACCAATACTTTACGAACACTCAATGCCACCTTTATAGCCACCCTGTTACGGTGTGGTGTTTGATGACATCAAAGCATCCATCCGGTAAAGGCGATATGCATGATCTCATGGTCGAAGGAATCAGATAACTATGTATCAGAAAGCATATAGCAATTGAACTATTAAAATGACTTGATCTTTTTGCTACGCTTATCTATAGGAGTATGTCCACCATATCATTCTCCTAACGATATGATCTTGTTGTTAACAACATCTCAATGTTCATGATATGGAAACCACAATCATCTATTAACCAACAAGCTAGTATTATATAGAGGCTTTACTAGGGACTTCAAATTAAGTTTACAAATCACACAAGTATTAATGTTTCCTTGTTAATACTATTATAGCATGAATGTAAACATTTATCATAAACACAAAGATATAATAATAACTATATTTATTATTGCCTCTAGGGCATATCTCCAACACGCTTGGCGTGCATTGTCGCCAAACCACTTTGCTCGCCCAGTGTGGTTGGCGCCGCCACGCTTGGCCAGAGACGAGGCGAAGGGAGGCGGCGGTGTACCTCTCGGGGCACATGCTGGTCTGGAGTGGCGGTTGAGCGGTGGCGGCTGGAGTGAGTGGCGGCGGCGGTTAGGGTGGTGGCGGCCGGAGAGAATCGGGCAGCGGCTCCCGTGGGGATGGCAACGGCGACCGGCTGGGGGAAGAATCAATCTGGCTGGGGGAAGAAGGAAGGGGAAGGGCGTTATAACCCCCCCTTTAACACCGGTTCGTGGCTAGAACCGGTGTTAAAGAAATCGTTCGCGCCCTTAACACAGTTCGATACGAACCGGTGTTAAAGGGAGGGTGTGTACAAACAAAATAAATCGCCCCCTTTAACACGGTTCGTGCTGGAACGGTGTTAAAAGGAGGCATTTATTTCATGCATTAAAGGGGTGGGGCATTTATAATTCAAAAAATAGGATATGAATTTAGAAAATTCATATCTTATTCATTTCAACTCAGAAAAATATGAATAATATATCATAATTTTCAGAAAAATAATATCTATCCATTCATGTAAAAACATTTTATATTTACTTTAGATGAAAATTTTCAAAATGATTAAAACACTTACATAGAAATTTTGATTATTCAATTCAAACAAAAATAAATTGTCAAATCCTAAAACTTTGAACATAAGAAATATTAAGCATCTAAAAGGAATCTAACCCTATTTTATTAGAGCAAATCATATTTTATTTTGTATTAACATTTTGAATTGATTGGATATTTAAATCGCATCTTTTGTATACACTTGAATCGACAAAGCCTCGCTCAACTTGCATTGGATTTTGATAAAATAGCATATTGTGAACCTAAAATAATTTTGTAAAAATCATGAGCATCGTATCATGTAGTTCATATTCGACCCACTTCCTACCGATTCAGGAATTTGTCTTTTCACCGGAGGTGGGCGGAAAGGTTTCGATCCCTATTGGTACATTGTCCATATAAGGTGGTCTAGTATTTTTGTAAAATGTGGTGGTGGTTTTTGAATTAGCCATTTGGTGGTTGCTTCACAAAACCGTCGTTTTTATGCTTTCGGAAAATAGAAAATGCCTTTTGGTGCGATAAAAGGAAAACTTCCTCTTGCAACATTGTTTGCCATGCCATGATGCACATGTATGCACAATATGGCCATATTATTACAAACTATGCCTTGATTCTAGCCATAACATTGGTCATTTGACCCGCCAAGAAACCTCGAATGAGATAGGTCATTTTGTGAAGGAGATAGAACTGAAATTAAAATACAGAATGCAACTAATAATAAGTTACATAAAGCACGACTGAAAATTAAGATACATAAAAGAACTGAAAATTAAGATACATGGCAGATTAAGTAACAATCAGTAGAACTTATTTGAATGTTGGAGTGATTGATCATGCTCCGCCTACACCTGTAATACTCAAATCCTTTGTAGTCGTCGTACTGCGCCGCCGCCATCATCGCTGTCGTCGGTCGGTCGTAATTGAACCTTGAAGGCTGAGTATCGTGGGCTGGACTTGAGGAGTAGCAGACGGGGTTAGAGTCGGCGGCGGTGTCATAGGCCATGACGCTGGAGAGTCCGCGCCACCACCATAGCCGACGGCCCTCGTTGAAGTTCGAGGAGGTGGGCCGTCCTCCTCGTGCTGGCGGCGCCCTCTCACGCCGATCCCCGAAGAAGGCTTCCCAAGTCGGGAAATAGTCGGGATGCCATTTGGGATTCCTCCGCTACTCCGGCGTGAGATCGAAGTAGTAGTGGTTCGTGATGGCCATCTGACGCGCCACACCTAGAGGGACAGGAGGAACCGGCACGCCTCCGGCGCTCAGTATCCAGCCGACGGGGACACGATGGCGTGAGCGAGGGTAGTTCGAGGCGCCAGCGCCTCCGCCTCCCTGGGGGTTAGTGCTACGGTGCAAGCCATGGGAAAGAGTGATGAGGTTGCAGATATGAGTCTAGAGATATGCAATGACAATGGAGGCCAACCCTACATATATATATAGTGAAGAACTGGCGGGAAAAAATGGCGGGAAGAAAAATGGCGGGAAGAAAAATGGCGGGAAAAAATGGCGGGAAGAAATAGAAGGAAGAAAAATGGCTCATTTAATACATATACTGTTAACAGAAGAAATATGACATTGATTTCCATGTTGAGATACATATGTGTGCCAAAAATGGCTCAATTAATACATATAGTCAATCTTATGATCGCGTCGGCCGTAACCATGGAGTATCAACACCGTTTAACAGGATGGTTGGGTCAGTCTTCACTCTGAAGGGCGGAATTTCATCAAACTTATTATAATCTTCTGACATGTCTGTCTTGTCCTCCACTCCCACGATGTTTCTTTTCCCTGAAAGATCTATGTGACGCTTTGGCTCATCGTGTGATGTATCTGTTTGCTTATTTTTTTCTTTTTTCGGTTTGGTAGACATGTCCTTCACATAGAAAACCTGAGACACATCATTGGCTAAGACGAATGGTTCGTCTAAGTTCTTGTCTACCTTCATAAGATTGTTGAGATCTACCGTTGTCATTCCGTACTTCTTGTCTATCTCAACCCCCCCCGTTAGCTTGACCCATTTGCATCGAAACAAGGGACCTTAAAATTAGGTCCATAGTCAAGTTCCCATATCTCCTCTATGAACCCATAATACATGGTCTTTGCCCATTGTCTTCCTTTGCATCGAAGCGGACACCACTATTTTGGTTGGTGCTCTTTTTATCTTGGCCTATCGTGTAAAATGTATTCCCATTTATCTCGCCCTTGGAAAGTACATACAACAAAGATGGTGTCCCGCCAATAAGTACATTTGATCCCCAACAGTGGTGTTATTCGTGAGAAGTCTTTGACCACCGCCAAAACTCGCCATGTGTTCACTTATAATCCATTCATCGATCGCTCCGTGTCCGAGGCGTATTAAATTCTTGTATTCATTGATATACGGGCAACCAAGATAGATCTTTGTAAAACCGTAGTGTGCTTGATTGAGAGAATGCCCGTCCTACATATCATTGCTTTACATCCTAGGGTGCCTTTTCCATGCAGTCTCCCTCATGTCGTGATTACGGAACACCAATCGTCTTAAGATCAGGAATAAAATCAACACGTAACTCAATGACCTCCTCTGTTACATAGCCCTTGGAGATGCTTCCTTCGCCTAGCACGGTTATGAACATATTTCTTTAAGACTCCATGTACCTCTCAAAGGGGAACATATTGTGTAGAAATACAGACCGAGAATGGCAATCTCTTCTACTAGGTGAACCAGAGATGCGTCATAATATTGAAGAAGGATGGTGGGAACACCAACTCAAAGTCGACAAGACATTGGGCCACATCTACCAGTAACCTGGTAGGCTTTCTCGGATCGATTACCTTGAGATATTGCATTGAGGAATGCACATAGCTTCACAATGGGTACTCGAACATTTTCGGTAGAAGCCCCCTCAATGCAATCGGAAGCAATTGTGTCATAATCACGTGATCATGAGACTTCAGGTTTTGGAATTTTTCTGCCATATTTATTATTCCCTTTATATTCGACGAGAAGCCGACGGGACCTTGATATCGCTCGGGCATTCAAAAAGATTTCCTTCTCGCTTTAGTAAGAGCGTAGTGGCGGAGTTAAGTGGCATCGTTTACCCTTCTCGTTCTCGGGATGCATAGGCTCTTCGTGGTCTTTCGACGTTGCTGGTTCTGCGTGTTTCCGTGTATCTTTTGTCTTCCCATACACTCCTAGGAAGCCTAGCGGTTCACGCAAACATTCTTCATCACATGCATCACGTCGATTGAAGAGCGGACCTCTAAGACTTTCCAATAGGGTAGGTCCCAAAATATAGATTGCTTCTTCCACATGGACGCGTGTCCGGCATCGTCATTCGGAACAGATAGACTGCCAAGACCTTTTTCAAAGATTACTTCTAGGTCCTTGACCATACCAAATACCTCCTCACCCGACGGAGGACGGGCTTCCTCCGGTTCTGCCAGACGTTTGAAATGCTTGCCTTTCTTTCTTCTTTGGATGCGAGTTGGAAGAAATCGATGATACCCTAGGTACACAACCTTCTTACATTGATCCAAATATACACTTTCATCTCATCTAAACAGTGTGTGCATGCATTGTATCCCTTGTTTGTCCGCCTGAAATGTTACTAAGAGCAGCCAATCATTGATGGTTACGAAAAGCAATGCTCAGAGGTCAAATGGCTCCCCTTTGTGCTCATCCCACATACACACCTGGTTTGGCCCACAGCTGTAAAAGTTCTTCAACTAATGGCCTTAGGTACACATCAATGTCGTTGTCGGGTTGCCTCGGGCCTTGGATGAGCACTGGCATCATAATGAATTTCCTCTTCATACACAACCAAGGAGGAAGGTTATAGATACATAGAGTCACATGCCAGTGTCTGTGACGCAACTCTGCTCACCAAAAGGATTCATGTCATCTACTTAGACCAAACCTTAAGTTCCTTGCGTCACGTCGAAGTCCGGGTACTCTCGCTCGACTTTTTCTCTCTTGTGACCCATCGGGGGTGTCTCAACATCGCGTCTTTCTTACGGTCTTTCATGTGCCATCGCAACAACTTGGCATGCTCTTTATTTCTGAAGAGACGTTTTAACCGTGGTATTATAGGAGCATACCACATAACCTTGGCAGGAACCTTCTTCCTAGGGGCCTCGCCCTCAACATCGCCAGGATCGTCTCGTCGATCTTATACGCATGAAGGTGCATACCGGCATGCATCCAAATTCTCGTACTTCTCACCATGGTAGAGGATGCGTCATTAATGCAGCATGTATCTTCTGACGTCTAATCCTAGAGGACGACAACCTTCTTTGCTTGGTATGTCTTTGGGCAACTCATTATTTCTTGGAAGAAGATTCTTCATTTTACCAACAACTTTGAAAATGCTGTTGTCGGTCCACCGTTCTCTGCCTTCCATTGCAGCAAATCCAGTGTGGTACCTAGCTTTTTGTGGCCATCTTCGCAAGTTGGGTACAACAATGTTTTGTGATCCTTTAACATCTACTCCAGCTTCTCCTTCTCCTTTTCAGTTTCACATTCTTCCTTTGCATCGAATGGCCCGACCAAGATCGTCATCAGGGCCCATCTGCTGCCTCTTGATCTTCATTATCTACCCCCGTTGCAGTATCATCATATTCAGGATACATATTATGATAGTTGTCATCATCCTCTTCTTCTTCGTTGTCTTCCATCACAACCCCTTTTTCTCCGTGCTTGGTCCAACAATTATAGCTGGGCATGAAACCGGATCGAAGCATGTGGGCGTGAATGGTTCTGGTATTTGAGTAGTCTTTCTTATTCTGACAGTGAACATACGGACAACACATAAAACCATTGTGACCACGGTTTGCATTAGCCACAACGATGAAATTTTGGAGGCCCGTAATGTACTCGGAAGTGCGGCGGTCACCGTACATCCATTGCCGGTTTATCTGCATTAATATATAGTATATATCAAAAAATAATAGGGAGATGACCATTTATATATATAGTACATCAATGACACATGAAAGGATAGTTGCCGACCTCGACCGAGAAGGAAAGAGCAACGAGAAAACTTATTTTGAGCTCTCGGGCATTTCACCGAACACCTCTTGTGCATCTGAAAAAACACAAACTAGCACACTTCACACCTTCTTGCTAGGCTCCAAAATGAGATAGTGAAAAAAATGGAAGAGTGGGATGTGGGCTGCGGTGTCTTATATAGCCCCCTTTAACACGGTTCAAGCCACGAACGGTGTTAAAGAAACTCTGTGAAACCAGTGCAGGGGCCTTTAACACCGGTTTGTACCACGAACCGGTGTTAAAGGGGGGCTCCTTTTTGCTGCACGGACCACGCTGGTACAGGCCCCCCTTTAACACCGGTTCGTAGAAGAACCGGTATTAAAGCCCATTTCCAGGCTCAACCAAAGGCCTCGTTTCCACTAGTGCAAGTTTGTTTTCGGATGGTTGTTGTATTAATATAGCGGGCAAAAGCCTATTTCGAGAAATACACAATGATTTGTTCGAGGAGACACTGTTGGTGTTTAAAGGGTTGTTTCATTAGTTGGGGCCAATTCATAATTTTGTGACTATGATTAGCACTGCACAAGCTTGTGCTGGTTGCGGTGAGTGACGTTGGACTGTGTTAGACTGCACATGGTTACGCGGTCAAGATGGGGCTTGGTTTGGATGTAGCGGGTGGTGACTAACTCGATTCTGGGCATGTACTTGAGTTTTGCCCATCTTGAAATTAGAAGAGATATTTTTAGAAAGGTTCCTGTTAGCAATGTTGTTAGTTGGACGATGATGATGGATTCCCTTCTTGAGAAAGTGCATGGTGGTGAAGTTATATCTACGTTTGTCAAGATGAAGTCGAATGGTATAGTGTCTGACATGGTAGCAATAGTTAGTTTGGTGCAAGCTTGTGTACTTATGGTTGATGGAAGGAGAGCAAAGTCGGTTCATAACCAGATTGTAATCCGTGGGTTTAGTAGAGAACTTCCTGCAGTTAATTCTTTAATCACAATGTACTGCAAATGTGAGGATTTAATTTCTGCAAAAAGTTGTTTGATGGCACAGGGGATAAGAGCTTGGTCTCATGGACTGCAATGGTGGCAGGGTGTATAGAAAATGGAAATGCCCTAGAAGGGTTCAATCTCTTTGCTAAGATGAGACATGAATGCCTACTTGTGATTGATTCTGTAACATTAGTCACATTATCCTCAAAACAGGCATGCACCCAACTATATAATATAGCAACCGTTTGATATCGTTGCTGGGCCAGACAGCACAATGTCCAAAAGAAAAACAAAGAAATCAAAGAAGAAAAGAAAGGAAAACAAAGACGATAATAGTGGTTGACGAAAACAAGAAGGATCCGCAACCGTTGCCCCCTCTAGCTAAGTCCCACCACATGCCTAGCACTTTCGAAGCGTCGCGCATCAAGCAACACCTCCAGGAAGGGAATCGACGATGACGACGATGCTGTCCGGATAGGTCCTAGGATTTCCCCCGGTACGCTCCGGGAGGTGGGAAAGCTGTACACTCGACGCTCTTCAAAAAGGACGGTGGCACCCAAAGGTATTCCTAGAAGCTCATACTGAAACTCTGGGCTCCTGCAGAAACTTCTTGGGCTCGGCCCGCTGCAATGTCCTGACCGAGCCAAGCCACCGTTGCTGGACCGCAGCGAGCTCGGACCGAGCTCGGACCGAGTCTGGCTCGGCCCGGTCCAGCTCGTCTAGCTCGGCGATATTTTTTTCGAATGAGAATAGAAACGAATTGGCGATATTTTTTTCGAATGAGAATAGAAACGAATTGGAGAGGCAATGGGCTGGTTTAGGCGGCCCGTTCGGCTAGATCCATAGACAGAGATAGGCCTTTTCCGAATCAATCGATAGGCCGAGACTGGAGACTGGTTATTCTCGTGAAGTCGTTTTCTTCCGCGTTGACTGGGCGAGCTGCCGCCGGCGGCGGTCCTGATGTCGCCGTCCTGGAGCTAAGCCTCGTCGCCCTACCACCTGGTGCCGCGGCGACCACGCCCGGGTCTCCTCTCCACCCCGCACCTCTCCACTGCCCCAGCTTCGTAGGCCCGGGCCATTGACCAGCAGATCGAACAGCAGCAGCACGTAATCAGCAAAGGTGCTCCCGTTTTCCGTTTAAATATGCAATAGAAGTATGGATCGTGATCTATTGATGCTGAATTACAATGCTTAGTGAATCAATTGATGCTAAATTTCAGTGGAAGCAGTCGGCAGACATCGCCTGTCCAGCTCGCGAGCCTGTTCGGTCCGGACCGAGTTTCCGACGAGCTCGAGCCGAGCCTCCATGAGCGGCTCGCCAGCAGTGTCGAGCTGGCTCGGGCTCGGTAGCTCCAGCCCGAGCTTTTCCCAGGCTCGGCCTGAGCTGGACCGAGCCAGCTCGCGTCCAGGCCTACCCGCAGGCGTCACCACGTCGGTGTGAAGGGTACAAGAATTTCTCCCGGCCCCTAAAAAAAACCACACCACTGGACACTTTACGGTGCTCCACCATGCTCGCCATCCGCCAATGCACGCCACCACGGTCTTGCATCCGCCACCGCCGTCGCACCGTGACACATGAAGTCGGGCCGAGAGAGCAGCAAAGAGGAAGCTTCGGTGGGGGTTGCCTGAACCACGGTGCACTGGAGGGAACTACCTCTACCACCAGAGGGCGGTAGCCGACCGGATACAGCAGCAGGGCAAACCAGGCCCTCCTGGCCGAGCCCAGCAGGGCCCGTGAAGCCCCGCCGCCGCACTGCAGCAAGGGAACCGTCGTCCATGCCAACCCCCACGCTAGCCCCTACTTCGTTGTCCCCTAGGGGATCAACTGCCACCGTCGATCCATATTAGATGGAAACGGAAATTCCATTTCCGCGTTTGTTCCGCCGGAAAACACTTTTCCGGTTTCGTTTTCGTTTCCGTCAAAAAAGTTCCGTTTCCGTTTCCATATTTTCATTCCATTTCTGTTTTTCTGCGGAAAAGTCGGAAACTTTCCGCTCCACTTTCATCGCTACCCCTAGGGGATCAACCGCCACCGTCGATCCCTGCCGCCAAGTAACAGCACCGCCACCACCGCGCTCACCCGGGAGGACCGGACCGTCGCCGGATCACCACCTGGGCCCGCAAGGGCGCGGAGCAACGAGCATGGCGAGCACAACATCTCCATACCGCCCACGGGTCCCCCGAGCAAGATTGTCGGGCGACAACCAAATCTAGGCCCGCCCGGCCTAGATCCAGTTCGTCGGCCACATCGCAGCCAGGGGAGGTGCCAGCCACCCGCCCGGTGACCAAAGGTCCCGGACGGTGCCCGCATGGCCCAGATCTGGCCCTGCAGAGGCCACCGCCGGGAGCCCCTAGCGCCTCCCCGTCGCCCGTCTTGAGGGGAAGCCTGCCACCATGCCGCTGAGGAAGCGCCCTGCCCGCCGCTACCGGACCCCGCCCCCTGCCGGACCCTGCGGTGCACCGCCGCCGAGAGAGAGCAAACATTAGTCACATTATTGCTTGCGAACTATGTGATTGCTAAGTTGGACCTCTGTGTTCAGCTTCATGGGTATAGTTAGAAGTCAGATTTGTATCTGTACAAACCTGTTCGTAATACCCTTGTGGCAGTTTATGGTAAGTGTGGATATGTGACTCTAGCCCAAAAACTGTTTGATGATATGACTTCTCAAGACACCGTCTCATGGAATACTATGATATTATCCTATGGTGTAAGCGGCCATGGAGAGGAAGCGATAGCACTTTTTTATGAGATGGAGAAATCTGGCGAGGCTCGAGACAGTGTAACATACTTGAACACATTGCTAGCATGCAGCCATTCTGAACTTGTGGGTGATGGGTTGACCATCTTTAGAAAAAATGATTAACGAGAATGGCATAAATCCATGTCAGGAGCACATTGGATGCATCGTGGATATGTTAGCAAGAGCTGGCCGCTTGGACGAAGCAGCAGGAGTGGCTAATTTGACTGACAGTAAATTGGGACCAAATGCTTGGAAGGCTTTGATGGGAGGGGGTCATTTGCACAGTGACATGAAGTTCACTAAGGTTGCTGCGGAGAAGGTACTTCTGCTGGAATCATTTGATTATGGACATGTGGTGTTACTTTCTAACACTTATGCCTCACTTGGAAAATACAGTGCTGCCGAGTCTGTCAGATCTTGCTATACAAAACGGATTGCAAAGAAAACTTTGTGGCTTAGTTCTATTTAGGCCATGCCATATAGGGCAAGATAGTTGAACTGTACTTTCCCGGGGAAGGGTAAGGATACATCAGAGACGGACTACCAAAGTCTCAAGGTATTGAAATCTATTTTCGGCATGAGCGATGGAATTTTACTATGCCAAACGTTAAGACTATTGTGAACGATGATGAACGTCTACATTATGTTTCAAAAGGATAAGGCGCAATATAGAATTGCCTTGGGCCTTCAGCCATGGGTCTTGAGTCGACAAACAATACAACTCTAGCAATCACTTAAGGAGCCTTTTGACATGTGTGGAGTTTGGCAGACGGTATTCTGACCCATTTGGAAGACTTGTGCATTATTTTCTTCTGTTTTTGCACATTTTCTTATATATTTGGCTTAGAATGTTTCTGGTAGGAATTTGGAGGCCCAACGGTACTATCCTGATCGGTAATGATATCAATCACTCTGGAGCTGGTCCTGAATACGCATATGCTGAATCGCAGCAGCGACATTGATAGTAATATATATTTGTAGAAGAAGCTTCAGATACTAGCTGTGTGCACTGTGCAATATCTAACTCTTGAGCATTCCAGTTGGGTGCACTTCATCATGTAATTGGTGAACATATAATTAGTCCATAGACAATTAAAAAATGTATGAGTAGGATTCACTTGAAATAATTGAGGATTATATATTTCTTGTATCTGTGTCGTCCATGGATCAGGTTAAATGGATTAAGTACTTCTGCTGCACCTTTTGGAATTATTATTTCAGTCCCTATATATCATCTGGTACTCTGATATAAGGATTTAACTTTTTAATTGGTTGTTTGTTCATGATTCTAGTTGTGTGTGTTCACCTCTCTTCCTTAAAGGCAATAGCATTCAAGCATATATTGTTTTCACACGACCGACAGATCCTATACTTCTCGGATGTTGACACTATGATGAAATCATTTGCTTTATTAATTTAATGTGATAGATAGCTAGCAGCCCTCTCAAGTCTACATTACTCCACATCTGATTCATGTGCATGGGTTTCTGTCAATGGTCATTATTTTTGTTTTTTCGCTCAGCTGTGGTATGTGGTTATTGATTCACCTAATACTGAAGCTGAGTTTTATAATTGCTTTTCTAGTGAAAGATTGTGTAGCCATAATGAAACTTGAGTACTGTTTATTCTGTTCTTTGATAAGTGCTGCTATTTGTACATGTGTTAGACTTATCTTAATTTAGTGAAGTTATGTGGATACTATTTCTTATTGCAGTGAAAATAATGTATGCCAAAAACTCTGGACGGTCAAGAGGCTTCGGTTTTGTCCAGTTCTCAAATGATTACGAGGCTAAGTGCTCCAAGGATGCTACGGATGGAAAGCTTATTTATGGCAAGAGTTGTCTTACGAATTGCTATCGTTAAAATATTGAGTATATAAAATGAACACAAATGATGTGGAGGTTTTTCCTATAGGTGATGCTTGGACGGCCATTGAGGATAAATTTTGCCCTTGGCAAAGTTCGCGGTGGTCCAGTTATTGTTCCACGACTTCCCACGGTGTGTAAATTTAATATTTAGCTTGTTTCTTCTCTTATTAAGATGTTTTTGGCTACTCTAAACTCCAACTGTACAGAAGTATTACTGGGATTTTATTATTGTAGATTCGTTTGAATGTGCAATTGTGCATACCCTTAACATCCTATTCGAAGTTAAATATATCAACTCTAAGGTTTATTAATTGTATGGTTTGAATTTCATTTTCTGGAAACACTTGTTTGAAACAGTTAATTGAAGTATATATGAAGGACCACCCAAAATCCACTCTTGGAGTAGTATTTGACTTGGCAGTTTACTTCTTCACATGCTAAACGCCCAGAGGTCCCTATTAGTAGAGGCATGGACCTGATTGGTTTGATCAAACTGACTAGATGCAAGTACGGTATGTGTGTACTTCCTGCAGATATATTCCCTCCATCCGGAAATAAGTGATTTGGATTTGTCTAGATTCGAATGTGTCTATACACTAAAATATATCAAAATACATGTGAATCTAGACAAATCCAAGTCACTTATTTCCAGACAAAAGGGAGTACCAGAAACTTAATTAAGTTCCACGGAAGTATGGCTGGCTTCATTAAGTTCCACAAACTCACCCTTAATCAAATATAATACAATAGACCTTTTATATAGCTCTCTACTTATGCTCTTTGGATAATAGTTATCCGGGATAAACTATGTTACACTTGTTCTTCATCATGATAATAAGAAAGTATGCGTGCCACGGTGGAAACCATTCAGACCTTTTGGAATTTGTCAAAAGTATATACCCTGTGCATTTGTCAAAAGTATATACCCTGTGCAGGACAAATTTCCCTTGCAATACTTACTTGTTATCTGCATCTCTATCGATGTTGATCTCTGCATCTTCATCTACCTTGGTGTGTAGTTCGATAGACTCTTCAGCATAGGGTGACATGGCTTTATATTGATAGTAGTGTGCACATATAAGGAAGTAGAAAAGGTTCAGTACTCCCATGAGGGCAATGAGATAGAAGTAATAGTCAAGTTTGCTATGATTAATATCCTCTGTCAACCAGCTTGTGTGACCATCTCTGCCGGTCACCTTTTTTGTGATGTTTGCCAGGGCAACACTCAAGTAGTTTGATCCAGCTAAAGTAGCGAAAAATAGGGATTGTCCTAGGGTTAGCATGTGCTCTGGGAACTGCTTATTATAGAATTCAATTTGTCCAACTGCATTGAAGACCTCAGCAATACCCATTAAAACCAATTGGGGGGCAAGCCAAAGGACTGACATTGGTGATATTCCTCCATTAGACAAAGCTGAGTTCCTCCTTCTGCGTTCAACAAATCCTGCTACCACCATTGAAATGGCAGAAAGCGCCAATCCTACCCCCTGTCTCTGAAGAACAGTAATTCCACTTTCCACCCCTGTGAATCTTCTGGCCATTGGTACTAAAAGTTGGTCATAAATGGGGACGAATAAAGCTAGGGCAGCAAATGATATGGAGGTAACAGTGCCTGCTGGAATTTCAAAGTGTGGCCCAAGGTGACAGTCCATTGTTAATGCTTGAAAGATTATATAGGTGAATTGTTGAGCCAACGCGAGAAAACATATAATGCCAGAAATACAAATAGGCACAATCTTTATCAAACATTTAACCTCTTCTATCTGCTGGATACTGCAAAGCTCCCATAAGTTTCTTACAGAACCTTCATCATTAATATCACCATCCCTTACAATTGCACCTATGTTCAGAAACCTGAGGAATCACAATGAAAAGTGGATATACATTAGCATCTGCATATAATTAATTTTAAATGATGTTTGACATGATAGACATGATATTTATGTTTCTATTTTACTTCATTGAGGCATGCAGGACATTCACTTGCAGAAAAAGGGCTTACATTTACAACACCTGAATTTTTGGATGTTTCTAGCAAGTAAATGGATGTAGCTAGTTGGTTAATAGATATGTGCTGGTTCTGTTAAGCCTATCTTGCAAGGTTGGATATACATGGTAATTATCTTAGCAGCTACTCCGTCTGTTCCTAAATATAAGATGTTTTGGTAAGCCAAATTGACTTGGAAAAACATCTTATATTTAGGAATGGAGGGAGTATATGTACAAGTCCTCCAACTTATCAATACATAATGAAAAACGTTGAACAACAAAACCTTAATTATATGAAATAGTTTTTTCTTGGAAAAAGCATGATGCTTTTGGGAATGGGACAAAATCAAATGGTATTTTTGTGGATGTGTTGTGATAGTTCCACCGTGCCTAGTTCTTTATTATACCTGAATTGGGAAGTAAGTGGCAGTTTGAAAATACGGTTTCCCCTCATTGGAGGGTCGTAGAGCAGCAACTCTTGTTGATTTATATCATGAGGATTTGGAAGCATGAGCCTTCTCTTCTTAAAGGATGCTGCTAAAACTTGGAAAATTTCAGTGAATATGCTTCCCTCTGGTGGCACATGGACATAGAGTCTTGTACCCATAAATAAGACGATAATTGCCATAAACATGAAGAATGTGGGTATGCCAAATCCTATTGGCCAGCTGATACTATTCTGGATGTAGATGAGAACAGTCAAAGAGAACACCAGGGCAGCAGTAGTTGTGCCATAGTACCAGTTATAATAGCTGTTTATGCCCTTTCGGCTTTTTTCATCAGTCATATCAAATTGGTCTACTCCAAAGGGCAGGCTGCATGGCCGGACTGCTCCACCACCGATGGTTAGAAACCCAAGAGAAAGGTATAGGGCACCTAGCTGAAGTGTTGATGGACTATTGCAGTGTTCACCTAATTGGGTTGTTTGATTGCAGCCTGGTGGTCTGAGAGCTGGAAGCGATGCAGATAAAGTCAATCCCAGCATCCCCTGTTTTACAGCAAATAATCACACATATTAGACTCTGAGAACATCAATGCAAAATTTAATAAATTGATAATTACTTGCCAGTATCAAATGGGAATTTCAGTACTCCCTCTGTTTTTATTTACCTCGTGTTCTGAGTTTAGTCAAAGTCAAACTTTGTAAAGTTTGACCAAATAGTTATGACAAAATATCTATATCTACAATATAGATCTATGGTATTAGAATTATCATAATGTATATTTTTATATGATATGCATTTGGCATTATGAATGTTGATTTTCTTATATTCTTGGTCAAACTTTATAAATTTTGACTTTGACTAAATCAAGAAGACACAGAGCGAGTACAGTTGTGCTATTCACATCTTTTTAGTTTCTATAAGGTTGTCGCCATCGACATTGAGCAAGTGCATTCTTATGCCCTTGCATCTATATGCATCTTCTATCTAAATTAAGAAGCATTGTGTTTTTAGTGTGCTTTGCATTTGTACCTGATGCCTAATAGCATGCATCTAGTGGTATTCCCATTTATCCATATGCATCTTTTGTGTGCATCTTCTATATAAACATCTATATGCATCTTCTATCTAAATTAAGAAGCATTGTGTTTTTAGTGTGCTTTGCATTTGTACCTGATGCCTAATAGCATGCATCTAGTGGTATTTCCATCGATCTATGTCGAAATTCTCAAACCTGGCTATCTGCAGATAGTTTTTTTTAAAATTTCCTATCCTGTCTGCAGATAGTTTTTTTTAAAATTTCCTATCCTGTCTGCAGATAGTAATTCATTGGAACAGCTGAACCAGTGAATAAATATCATTTACTGAGGCATCAAGTGTTGTTGCGGTAAATGAACAGCAAAAATGTTAACCGCCGACTAGGATCCATTGCACATGCCATTTCACATACAGTATTAATCATTATACTGCTGGTTATTCCATTCAATGGATGATCTTGAATTTTCTTTTGCCAACACAACAGCTGAAATGAGACGGATGAGAGAGCTTGGGCCGTGACGTGGGCATACCAGGAAGCTAAAGAAGGATCCATAGGCCAGGGTTCTGAACCTTCCCAAGTAGGCGTCGGAGATGAAGGCCCCCAGCAAGGGCGCAAAGTTAAGCGTGCCGTTGAAGATGTTGGTGATGTTTGCTGCCGTGAGCTGCCCAATGTTGTAGCGCTTGATAAGATAGACCGTTAGATTCAGTGTCACCCCATTTGACCCGACCTTCTCAAACGTCTCGGTAGCTGCATGCAAAAAAAAAGACAGTCACTCATTTCTGTAGTGATGATTCAGTTGTTTTGAGGTTATTGATGTGAAGGAAAATGACACCAGGCCGTACAAGCTATTTTTCTGTGTCTTTTATCCTGACTCTGTTTTGACAAGCAGACTAGTAGTAGTGTGCAGTGCACGGCCTTCTATATTGGATGACCAGGGTTGGCTCCTGCAAGTGACAACCATCGGGCATACTAGAATAGAACACTTGTGTGAGGCCAGATTTTTTTCGTGTGAAAAAGGCCATATATGACCCGGTAGTAAAATCAGTCAAAACCCGTGCAAAACCTGACCCTCCTAAGAGCAACTCCGGCAGCGCCAAATTTGCGCGCGCTAAAATAACTGTCATTTTACAGTGGGCAGGAAAAGTCGTCGGCGCGCGCTTTCTTTCGGGCGCCGCTGACCGCGCGCGCTATAAACGAGCTTGTGCCGCGCGCTGACGACCCGAACATTCAGCACGCGCAAATTATTTTCCCCTTCCCACCGCTTCCTCGCCCACACGTCCCCTCACACATCCGCGCCACCGCTTCATCGCACCCGTGCCGATGCCATGCCTCGCTGTTCGAGCTCAGGATACCGCGGCGTCCGCGCGCGGCCCAACGACACCTTCTACGCTGAGATCAGGACCGGCGACGAGCGCATCGGCCTCGGCACCTTCGAGACCACGCACGAGACGGTGCGCACGTACGACGTCGTGGTGTGGCGGCTCGGACGCCCGCGCTCGAGCATGAACTTCCAGGACGTGTGGAACCGCCAACAGGCGGAGGCGCTCGCGCTGCCGCCGCACCTCGTCATGCAGGAGGAGCAGCGCCGCCGCCGAGACGCGGAGCGCCGTCTTCTCACCGCCGAGCGGGACGAGCGCGCGCGGCTGGAGTGGGCGGCGTGCTTCCCGAGGACATCGCCGCCAAGGAGCAGATGTACGAGGATCGGAAGGCCGCGAAGAAAGCGGACCGCCTCAAACGGAGGGCCGACAAGGCGGAGAGGCGGGCCTTCGCCGAGGTGCGACGACCATCGGCGAGGACGACCCTCGTTGGGATGACTTGTGGTCGTCGACTCCAATGTCTAACATGACGGACTCTGATTTTTAAATTAGGTTTATCTGCACTAGTTTGTAAAATATGAACTACTCCACCTCTTTTTGTTTTTCTATGTTTTTAGATTTATCTCTTTTTTTAGGTATTCTATTGTACTATTTCTCTGCAAAATCGTATTTGTAGCGCTGCATTTTAGCGTATGTTGGAGAGGGTTTTTTCTATTTTAGCGCACCGTCATTTTAGCGCTTTCGATGGAGGAACAGCGAGCGACGCGCGCTAAACTCAGAAGACACGATTCAGAAGACGCGGGCTGCAAAACGAATTTAGGGCGCCATTTAGCGTATGTGATGGAGATGCTCTAACGGTCATAGATGTTCATCGGTTTGATAAACCTTACCCTAATCATTTGTATATTAAAATGCCAACACCCCTAGCAGGTACAGTACTACAATTCGCAAGCACGGGGAGCAGGATAAGCTCTACCCATGTGATAAAATATTCTCGCACGTAGCAGAGAGAAAAGGAAGGTGGGTGGGGAGACTTTTTTTTACACGTGACACTGTAGGTGGGCCAGGCCAGTCCAGGCCATGTGTTTCCGCCGGAGCCCCGGTTGCGGCTCTCTATGGGGGCTGGACGCCGGAGGTGGTTTTTAGTATCGGGAGGCTATGGAGGACTGACTGGGTGCAATTGTTGTCTCCGGCGTCCCATATGCCTAGGAGGCCGGCTTGGAGATGCTCTAATCAAGGGGCTGGACATGTCGAGACCACGGCACACCTGACCCACGAGCTTGCTGGCTGTCTAGCTAGCTCGCTCGCTCGTCGGCAGTGCCGGACCTGTACGTCCGGCCGAGAGGCAGAGGCAGGAATGGCTCTTCTGTGCCTTTACCCGAAAAACGAAATCTCACAAACAAGAAGCAGGCCGGGAGATGGTCGGAGAGACGGGGAGCAGTGAAAAGCTATGGAGCCGCACGTACCTATGATGAAGGGCATGGTCCTCCATCCCCGCGGCTTCCCCTTCCTCCCGCCGCCGCCGCCGCCTACGCCCCCCGCCACCACCTCCAGACCTCCCACCTCCACCTTCTCCACTGCGGCAGCAACAGTGGTAGGAGCAGCGGTGGCCATGTTCCCTCGGAGAAAAACGGTCGGGAGTGCTCACTCTCGGGAGCAATCCCCAGGTTAAATACACCGACGCACCACCGCGAAGATGTCGTCGTCGTGTCCCATAAGACCAAGTAGAGTAAGATCAGCAGACTATAAGACTTAAAATAGTATATTTATACTTAGTTGGATGAGAGACAAGAGAAGAGAGGAGAGAAGTGGGTGCTTAGTTAAGAGCCAGCTGCAGCGCGTGCTCCTAGGCACTATATGAGAGTGAAAAGTGGATCATACATTAATAAAGTATATTTTGACATCTAACTATTGTACATGTTGGCTATTAGATTGAATCTAGATGACATGGACATGGCTTATAGCCAACACTGGCTCTACTATTGCCCTTGCTCTAAGTACAATAAGTCCTAGTCAGCTGTCTATAATGATTAAAATATTTTTTTTGTCTAGTTAGAAGAGAGAAAATATGCCATAGAAAAAAAGTAGGCTCTCGTGCAAAAACCAGCTCTAGCACGTGCTCTAGACATTTTAAGAGAGTGAAAAGTGGTCCATATAATACTAAAATAGTATATATTTTTGTAGCTCACTATTATACATACTAACTCTAAACTCTAAATTAGCTATAGTTAACATGCCACTTGGCTTATAGCCGACGGCTGGCTATACTATCCTTGCTCTGATTACAAGACCGGCGCTACACGACGCCACGCAGCAGCCGGGAACACATAACGGCATCTAAAGTGGGTCCCCACGCGCACACTCGAGCGGCACGACCTATACTAACCGATGCATCCCGTGCGACCCATCGATTCACTGATCCATAGTAGTGTCTTCGCGGACAGCGCGCGATAATTTTTTCATTAAATCGATAGCTTAAGTTACATCCAGATCTTGGTCTAATTTAACTAAACTACGATTACTTCTCCTGTTCGTCATCTAGTCATCGTGCCTAGTCCTTGTTGTCGCCTCTAGTCCTCGGTCAGCAATGGCGGCATTCTCAGGCGTGCCGCCTTCTTAGCCGCCGCCTTGGCCGAGGCTTTGCCCATCGCGCCCACCGCGTCAGCAGCAGCTTCGCGGGCCACCACCTCCACCGATGCCTCGGTGGCGGCTAGGCTCATCTCCCTTACCCCGGCTTCGTGAGCAGCGCACACCTCTTCTCTCTATTGCGGCGAGGCATGACTGTTGAGATTGTGTTGGTTTTTGTTTGGGGTTTGCTGGTCTTGCCAGATACGGTCGTCTTTTATAGACTGCGACCAGGGCGAGAAATGCCATGGACGGGCGCGCGATGTTTCCGGTCGTGGGCGGGAAACGGGCATGGCACGCGGGAGAAACGGGAGCCAACGAGGGCGGGAAACACCAGCTGCTATCAACATCTCGTCGCCATTAGAGAGAGGTCGTCAAGCGTTGACAGCGGGCAGGACAATCAAAATATGTCGGGCCGCTGAGCACACCCCTCGACCAGGCCGGACCACAACCTATTTTCTGTCTGTGGACCGACACATCTAGATAGAATCGGACTTGTTAGAGTTGTACTCGGACTAACCCCATCTTTTGTGTATCACGTATACGTGTTGTATACGTATGTAACTTGTATGTGGTCATGGCTATATAAGTGGAGCACGTGCGGGGCTTTAGCCCCATGCATAAAACCCTAAAATCTCTTCTATCTTAGTATCAGAGCCCGCAGCCGCCAGGAATCTCGATCGCCGCTGTTGTATGATGATTCCACCGCCGGCGAGAGATCTCTCCTCCGTGGCAGCGATGACGTCGTCTGCCTTTCAACTCTCCATGGTCGTTCGGGGCTATTGCTTCCTCCTTGATCACAACTGTCTCTGCCAGGGTCGTTCCCACGATCTCGGTTCGCTTGGAGGCAGACAACTTCAACCTCTGGAAGGGCATCCTTCTCCCCAACCTCTTCGGCGCCTCCACCTTCACCTCGACGAAATCACCGGGGCGCTCGAGAAGACCCTTATTGAGGGAGAGGGTGACAAGGCCGTTACGGTGGTCAACCCAGAGTATACTCACTGGTGGTCTCAGGATGAACGGGTCGTCTGACTCCTCCTCGGCTCCATGGAGCCCAATATCGCAAATAAGCTCATCGGTTGCAAAATTGTTGTTGCGGTGTGGAACGGTGTCCATGCCATGTACGGCGCTCAGAGTCGCGCCGATGTCCGCCACATCCACCGTCACTTGACGTCTATGCGCAAGGAGGATCTCTTCGCCACCGTGTACATGCACAAGGTGAAGTCCCTCGCAGATGCCGTAGCCGCTGCCGAATCTCCCGTATCCGACGACGAACACATCGACTATATCGTCATCGGGCTCGGCTCTGCGTACAACTCCATTGTGGCGTCGCTCACTATCAGCAACCAGTCGATCTCCTACTCCAACTTCTACGCGCATGCCGAGGGGTGGTCGTCCTCGGTAAACACGGTAATGCGTCCTAACCCTGCCTACCAAGGCGGCGGATCCTCCTACCGCCCCTATGGCAATGATGGCCAGCAAGGGCAGGACCGCAACAGCGGGAATGGCGACTACGGCCATAATGACGATGGTCGACAGGATGGCGGCGGCTACGGTCGCAACGACGGCGGCTATGGCCGCAATGATGTAGACCACTCTCGTGGTGGCAACGGCTGCTACGGTCGCAATGATGGAGGCCACAATTGAGGCTGGAACGACGACCACAATGATGGTGGTCGCTACAACAATGGCCGCAATAGCGGCAGGAACGGCGGCTAGCGTCGCTATAGACCATGTTGCTAGCTTTGCGGCAACTGGAGGCACGAAGCCAAGGACATCCGCTATGACCCCAGCTACTAGCCTCCATAGTAGCATGTCGACAATGCTCCTATGACAACCTACAAAAATAACCCCTGGATCATGGAGTCGGGAACGACGGATCACCTGACGAGCAAGTTGGCACGTCTTCATACTTACAAGCGCTATGGTGGAAATGATCAGGTGCAAGTGGCTAATGGTGCAGGTTTGTCAATTTCGCATATTGGTCATTCACTTTTAGTTGGTTCATCACTTCTTCTCAAAGTATTCTTCATGTGCCCGATGCTCGTCTAAGTCTCCTTTCTATTTATCGTCTTGTTTACAACAATGACGTGTTTGTTGAATTTCACCATCACTTTTTCTATGTAAAGGACAAAATCACGAGGAGGGTCCTTCTTCTCGGTAGGAGTCAAGGTGGTATGTATCCCATCTCATTCGTCAAAGCTTCATCTTCGTCACGTCATGCGTCGGCCGGTGCCACTTCCTAGCAGTGGCATCAACGCCTTGGCCATCCATCAAAAAATGTAGTTCAAAGCATTGTTAGAACCAATGAGCTTTAGTTTTCTCCTTCAGACAATAATTCTTTAGTATGTGATGCTTGTCAACATGCCAAAAGTCATCAGTTGTCTTATACATTGTCTTCTCGTGTTTCTACTGCACCTCTTGAATTGATTCACTCCAATGTTTGGGGGTCAGCCAGTGTTTCCTATGGAGGTACAAGTATTATGTTAGCTTTGTGGATGACTATTCTTGTTTTTGCTGGATATATCTTCTAAAACACAAGTCTGATGTTGAGCAAGTCTTTTATGTGTTCTAGGCTCATGTTGAACGTCTTTTGAATGCCAAGATCAAGGCAGCTCAGTCTGATTGGGGTGGGAAATATCATTGTCTTCATCAGTATTTTGAGCACATAGGCATAGTTCATCGTCTCGTACCCCACACCTCTCAACAAAATGGGATTGCTGAGCGCAAACACCGTCACTTGGTCGAGATAGGTCTTGCACTTCTCGTACACTCGTAGCTCCATCTACGTTATTGGGATGAAGATTTCCTTACTACGTGTTTCTAATTAACCGTATGCCTACTCCTGTCATCAACAAGGAAACACCTCTTTATAGACTCATGCATAGTCAGCCTGACTACTCTTTTCTTCGTATTTTTGGGTGTGCATGTTGGCCTAGTCTTCGTAAATATAAGTCCCACAAATTAGAATTTCGTTCTAAGATGTGTGTTTTCTAGGGTATAGCCCTATGCATAAGGGGTACAAGTGCTTGAATATATCCACGGGGATAATTTATATCTCACGTGACGTTGTGTTTAATGAATCTGTGTTTCTATTTGCCACTCCCGGCGTCTCTGTTGATGTGTACACTCTTGAACAAGCTATTCGTTTTCCATCTGATGAACCAACTACTAGTGAACCCGTGTGAAGTTATGACATGTCCTATTTGTCTACTGATCCACTTGTGCAAGGTTATTGTGTTACTGTGCAGATACCGGTGCTTCCTTCCGATCCCTCCCCGGAGCCTGCGATCGACGTACATGAGGATCATGCGATCGACATACATGGCGAGCCATGGTCGCCTGTTGTTGCCCCGGTTCCGTCTGCACCCGCTCCTGGCCAGCCCATGCCGCCCGCTGCCGTGCCACCGACTGACCCATCTATCGAGCCTCAGCATACGATGATCACTCGTCATCGTGATCATACCCGTCGCAAGAAGGTATACACCGACAACACAGTTCGTTATGATCCACATTGTGATACCTTCGATCTGGATTACGGATGTAGTATATCTCTTTTTCCCTAGTAGACCTAGGTTATCGAATCCTCGGGAAGCAAAAAGCATAGTGAAGTTACTTTAACGGACCTTCGGGAGTTTTAGAATTCTCTTTGTGTTTTACCGGACCAAGAGTGCTGTCTTTTGTTGTTGTCGATGATGGAGAGAGAGGGACTAGGGCTTTCGGTTTCACCTATAGTTGTGCAAAATATCTGATGGGAATAAAAGATAATAATAAAGTATGCATGTAGTTGTTAGAGCAAGATAATTATATGTGGGCAGTGCATCCATAATTGCTATTGCCTTCACAACTGCTTATAGCAATAACCTACTAGTCTCATCCATATAAGAAAGAGAACTAATGATATGCATAGTGACGTCACCGTTAATCCCAAGTAAATCCCTCACATACAACCGTACTACCCCTTCTGTCACTAGGGTTCCCAACCTGCAGATTAGTCATTACTCATACTCCCTATACCTGGCTCAATCCTCGGGGTCTTGGGTACCTGATAAGTCCTTGGATTGAGGAAAGAGAGGATACAATAATCATAACGTCATATACAAACTAATACATGATCCCATATATGATAAATAACATGGACAAAAAGCTACATGGCTAGGCCAAAGCCCTTAGCCCAAAGAGAATTACTCACGCATAGAGATGAAATCAATGATCATAAACATTGCAATGGAAATCATGAGATTGATAGCAAATAGTCTTACAATGTCGCCAATCGAAGATGATATCTACTATTATAAGTGGTGGAATATGGCTATGGTGGTGGAGAAGGGTTTAGAGATTAGATCTAAGTCTATTCCTCTGGCGGCTCTTCGGTGTTGTGGATGGCTGGCGATTCTTGGCGTGGCTCCTAGCGATCTGGCGTGGCTCTGTTTCTCGTCACCCGAGGGCTCTTTATATAGGGGTCCCTTCATGAAAGTTGTTCTCTTTGACCTAGCGGTGTCGATGGCAACTATACAACCGGAACTATACGACCAAAATTTTATTCCCGTCGTATAGTTGGTCATTAAAGCATCTGTCTCCACTTCATGACCCCTGGTTTCTTCGGGTTGTTGGAAATTTTGTATCTTTGACTTTAATGTTGTGATTCCCACCATCAATCGTCAATATCTGCGTAGGGAAAAATAGAAAGAAAGGATTGCATACCCCTTTGATCATTAGGCATTAGTGGGAGGGTTTAGAGAGATATTTCATCAAAAATATGAATAATATCTAGTTTAAATGTGGACATAGATGGCTATATTTCATAGCCATCACGTTGCCGCACGTTCTTTACTGCTCCATCATCACATCGAGAGGTGCTTCTCGAGCCGGCTTGACATGTAGCCATGTCGGATGAGTTTGCTGCTTTGCAACAGACTAACACATGTACCCTGGTTCATCGGCCACCTGGCGTCAATATCGTTTGCAGCAAGCAGATCTTCAAAACCAAGCACCATCCTGATGTGTCTATCGACAAGCACAAAGGGCGGTTAATAGCTCGTGGTTTTACTCAACAACATGGGATTTATTATGGTGATACTTTCAGTCCAGTCATGAAGTCAGCCACAATTCACCTGGTATTGTCTTCTCGCAGTCTCTCGTTGTTGGACCCTTCGATAGGTTGATGTCAGCAATGCTTTCTTGCATCGGTTCCTGGCTGAGGATGTCTACATGCAACAACCGCCAGGCTTTGAAGATGTGAGGTATCCTTCTCATGTCTGTAAGCTTCAGAGGTCTATTTATGGCCTGAAACAGTCTCCACGAGCTTCATATGCGTGACTGAGTCAGCTTCTCCATCAGCTTGGGTTTGTTTCCTCCAAGACTGATATGTCGCTCTTGATTTTCTCCTGTGATGGGGTATAGATATACATGCTGGTCTATGTGGATGATATTGTTATTCCTGGCTCTACTCAGGAGGCTGTGGATTGTCTAGTTCGTTCTCTCTAACAGTTTTCCTATTAAGGACTTGGGATGACTCAAGTACTTCCTTGGATTGGAGGCATCATACAATTCAGGGGGGATGGCGTTGAATTAATGGAAGTATGCTCTTGATCTTCTCCATCGAGTTAACATGGGGAATTATAATCCTGCCACAACTCCTCTTGCAGCATTCGAGGCTTGTTGGAAATATGCCCTAGGGACAAATAATAATATGGATTATTATCATATTTCATAAAGTTTATAATTAGGTTTTATAGCATGCTATAACTCTATTGAAGAGAAACATCAATACACGTGTGATATGTAAACAACCAGTAGTTCCCGGGGAATCTCTAGTCACTAGTTCATTGGTCAATAGATGATCAAGGTTTCCTGATCATGTGGCATTTATGCCAGTTGAAAATGGAGTCACCTCATTAGGAGAATGATATGATGAACATACCCAATCTATGCATCATGACAATATCATGTCACAAAGTTCAAGTTGCAATGATTAGGAAACGTAGTGTCTTATTCCTCAGACCGTGAGACCATATTAATCACTATCACCCGAGATTGCCTTGATAGCATCAAATGTCACTCGGTGAAACGATGATCATAAAGGTGTGTTTAGGTATATCAAATGGGTATGTAGAGGCCTAGGTGTCAAGAGCAGGATTTGTCCATCCACGTGATGGAGAGATACTCAAGGGCCCACTCGAAGAAGTTATATCCAACAAATGCGCAACGTGTGACTAGGTCATGGGGATATCACTTGTCATAACGAGTTAAATAGCATTTTTCGGTAACGAGGTTGAACTTGACATGGTGATGTCATTGATCATATCTCAGACAAAGCAAGTATCGAAGAGACAAAAGGAATAGCATACAATGTTCATGGTTCAACGACAAAGATTTCGTGGAATGCATAGGGTCATCGTGGGCATCTAGGTCCCAATGATGATCATTGGTATGAGAGGGATCTCGGCCATGTATGGAGTGTTCCTGAACCATTGGGTATGACACTTAAGGGCTTTATGATTCTCTTAGATCATTTTGGTATCATCAGAATCACTGAAGAAAAGAAAGAGAGAAAACAAGAAAGGTTCCGGGAAAGTCCAGAGGATGTCCGGAGTGGGATGGAAGGAGTTCCATAGCCTCGGGGATTTAATAATATGTAAGTAAATGTTAAATATTTATTTAATCATTTATTTATATTTATTTAATAAAAGAAAAGGAAATAAAATGGTTAAATACCTAATTGGGCCAAAATCCCTAGGGGAAAGGCCCATGAGGGAAAAGACTAAAAGGGGAAAAGGGACAAGGGGCCGCATGGGCCGCATGGGCCCCATGCACCCGCCAGCGGGGACCATGAGGGCCTTGGCCGGTCGGCCACCCCCTCTCCCTCTCCTCTCCCTTGTTTAGTCCCACATGGCTTAGCTAATTGTAACACCCTCGAATCGGCCCTATGCAAGTTTTAGCCCTTTCCGCCAAACCCGCATAGAAATGATTCAAGGACGCCCACCAGGCACTTTCGTGCGGGTGGAAAACAAAGTAATACCATTACACAACAGTCCTCGAAGGGACCCACAGAACAGATATATATACAGCACGACTCCAAGAGTCCAGATTACAGATATACACTACAAAGATCCAAATCACCTTGAAACGATACGGCGTCTGAGTACGAACAAGATGCAGATGGGGATAAGAGCCCTGAAGAATAACCAATGGCGTCCATAACCCTGCCCAGGCCAAGCCGGAAGGGTAACCCTGCTAACGACGTCGATCTCAAACCTGCTAAAACAAAAGGGGTGCCAACATAGGGCAAAGGGAAAATAGGAGCGTCAGTACTGAGGCCAGTACACGACGAGGCTAGCATTCAGCGGCTCTCGCCTACATAGGTATGGTGGACTGAAGCGGCAGCGCAGCAGCACTAAACAACCTATAGAGACTCAGTAAAACTGGCGGTTATTAGAGAGGGATAAGAAAGACCTATTCGGATCCAACCTGATACTAACACCAATCATACCCATCCTGGTATTCCCCCTCGAGACCAAACGAGGAAGTCAGACCAAGGAAACTCACATGGTTGGCAGTTTTATTCATTCTGTTATAGTTGCAGCACTTACTAATCAGATATAGATAGCATGAATCATCCTAAAGCGTAAGTAGTGGACAGTTTTAATTACCATTCTGTTGTAGTTGGAACATTTACTAGTCAGATATAATGGTCCTGAGGAAATCCCAAAAACCCAGCAGTTGTTGGCACTTTTATCACATTCCATTGGAGTTGCAATACTTACTAGGCATATATAGCAAAATAACCCAGATCTAGCAGTTGTTGGCATTTTTAATATCCATTCCGTTATAGTTGAATCTGATTACTAGTCATATATTAAGTCAAGTTTATAGCACTACTTTAGTTATGCTTGTCTATGATCGAGATACTGTGCTCCAAGTCGTCCATAACTGCGGACATGGCTTTCAGAAAGATTTACCCTACAGGGGTGCACAAATAGCAACACACACACGATCAACCTCGGAAAAAACCAAATCAAAACCCAACGAGGCTTTCACGACAAAGCAATCACAGGATTGATAAAATATTTCAGGGGGCCACCCCACTAAGCTACCCGCAACGAAGTTGGCCGGCTCCGAGACGGACCCAGGGTTTGTGTCAATGGCTGTAAACGACTGGGAACCCGAAAGTGTGACTGGGCTTGTCGATACCGCGAAAACATTCCACGATCCAAAATAGTACGGGTGCTCCACGCACAATCTTAAATAAAGCAGCAAAACATGGCATAAGTACAGAATAGTAATAAAGCCCCAAACTACTTGTAGCCCCAAGAAATAGAAATGAATCAAGCTCTGGCTAAGAGGGATTCATAGAGTCTCCCGTATGTGGATAGTGCGAATAGTCAAGGAACATGTATCAAGTACTCGGGGTCCTACGGGACACAAGTGAGCGTGGAAGAACCAAATAACATCTATTGCCCACCGATGCCTCTACAATAGGTATACCAGCAATTTAATAGTTGTATTTAAAGTCATGATCCTCTCCACCATAAACATCTGCCAGCATTCCAACAACTGTGGTACTTGACAACACGAGATCGCACCTGAGCACGCAACTACGACTCGCAAGGCCAGCTATCTACCAAACACAGGTAATAGGAGGTGTCCAAGGCAATATAAAGGCTGCGCGGGTTATAACTGGTGCACGGAAACTAAAGCATCGCGACACAGATAGCAATAGATCAACAGGCGGAAATAAAGACTATAAATGCAAAATAGGTAGAAGGGGGGAGAGATGCTCGCCTGGGAAAACACTGCTGACGGACCATATCCGGAGAACTTGTGGGTACTCGCATCCGCTCATCGGCCTAATCCGCAAAGAAGCAAACACTAGAAGAAACACCGGATGTAATATTTAATACCACGGCAGAAGATCCGACATGATCATGATATGATACAGATGCGGTGCAATTAGGCAGTATTAAGCGGAACCGGGGTCCCGAGAATTAATTAGATGGTTCGAGTTGTTTAACTACCCCGCAATTTAAATGTTGTATTAACAGGGCGAAACATGGCATCGGTTCGCTACACAAATTTAAATGGAGTCCGAAATAAGACAAAGGTATCCCGCATAAACACTCCATATTTAATTATGAGGTGAAACAGCATAATGCCCCCCATACCCACAAATATGTATGAAATCCTGAACAATTTAATATGCGACAGTTGATAATGTCATATTATAAAAATAGGGGCTTAGGGTCACACATCTGGGTTCGAAAGATCTTGGGTTCCGGGGGTTCAGGGTCGGACTCAGGGTTCGACGGGGAGCGGTTCGACGGGATCGGTCTCGGACCACGGAATGAGATCTTGGCGTCCCGGGAAGAAGGACTTGGTTTGGCGTCAGGGGCGCATCGGATTCGCCCCGGTCGGTGTCGATCTTGTCGTCGCGAAGATCTTGTCGGGTCCGCACCTTAGAGTCGGTCTTGGTGGGTGGGATGAAGAACTTGGCGTCCGGGAACCTTCGGGTAGGAGATCATGCCGCTCGGACTCGGAGATCTTGTCGGTTCCATGTCGGCGTACTTGGCGTTTTGGGCCTTCGGTGCCCCATTGACGATCCTGCCGCCCTTGAGGAAGATCTTGGGTTCCGGCTTTGGTTGTCGATGACGATCTCCGGGTTCGGTCTCGGCGGAATCATTCTCGGCATGGTCTTCATACGCCAGTGCTCGAAATCGGAGTACTTGGCGCCCGTGTAGAACAGCATGGCGTTCCGTGACGAGGTTCTTGTGTCGGAGGCCTTGGGGCGACGAGGAAAACGGGAGATCTTGTGGTTGCGATACTTGACGTTGTCGATCGGGCCAACGGGGATCCATGTAGGCGACCTTGGTTCCGGATTCAATGTTAGGTGGCGAACTTGTCGACGGGTTGGCCTTGTCACCGAGAAGACCTACATGATACTTATCAGAACTTCCCCTGCAACTGTTCCTGAGCATCTAGGCATCAACAAGTCCTAACCCAGGAGTAGCACATGCAGCATCGAGCACACGCGCGGTACCGGAGGAGGCCGAACCCAACAGCGTGCCAGAAGATTGTCGGCGGCACGGAAGGAGCACGGAGGCGGCTCCAGTGATGGCGCTTCGAAGGAAGCGAGAACTTGGAGGGTCGGTTGCGAGGCGTCGCAGCCGTGGAGCTCTGGCGCGTCGCTGGCGGGCAGCAGCAGCAGCGTCTGAGGGCGAAGCGGAAGGTCGATGGTGACCAGAGACAAGGACGAGTGCGAGCGGCAAGCGGCGGCGTGCTGGTTCAAGGCAGCGAGGCGAGGAGATCTCAGCAGGCCGAGATGCAGCCGATGGAGGACGAGCGGAGAGCCGGTGAGGCGCTCGGGAGAAGAGAGGCAACCTGGGCCAGCGGCGGGTGAAGCGTCAGGCGAGCGCGTCGTGAAGGAGGACAGAGGAGGTCGAGGACGACCTGGGCCTTGGCGGCGGCCGAAACTCGCGTGGAGGCGGACCATCGATGGAGAGAGGCGAGGTCATCGGCGGCGGCTGCACGCGGACGGTGCGAGGGAGAGACCAGCGGGTGGGGCCGAGCCGACACAGAGGCAGCGGTGCAGAGGGAGGAGCAGGGTCGGGCGGCTTGGCGGTGGCTGAAAGCTCGCGGACCAGAGGGGCGGGCGGCGACGCGAGGGGGTGGGGGAAGGGGTTCGCGGTGGTTGGGGATCGCGTCGGTTCTGGGGTAGGTGGGAGAGGAGCGTGAGGAAGACGCGGGGTGGGGCCGGGGAAACATTGCAGGGGCGACGTGGTCGCGGTACGCGGGGTGCTAGGCGGTGGGGAGCGGGGTGTACGGGGATGCGTGTGGAGGTTGTCGGGAGGAGGGACCAGGTGGTGTGCAGGCGTGTGGGTGCGGTTGGTGAGTGGCGGCAGGGTGGAGGCTGGTTGAGGTGGCAACTGGGTGTGGGTTTGGTGGAGGATAGGGCTAGGGTTTGGCTTGGGTTTAACCGGGTAGTAGGCGGTCTGGCCGGTTAGGCCTCTGGTCAGACCGGCTGGACTGCCTCCCCGGTACAAACATTATTTATTTATTTTTAAAAGACTTTTGTAAATAGTTTTTAGGCAAATAAAATATTCAGGAAGACCTGGTTTTATGATTTGAAAATAAAGGAGGGCTAATTAGAAAACAAAATAGGGTTTTTGCAAAGTACTTTTATGAACAAACATGCATGATGATGTCATGATGATGCACAAAGTAGAAACAATGAGCGATTTTCTGGTAGTGATTTTAGCGGGGCGCCACAATTTGACACCACTAACAAGGGATCTCGCCCTCGAGATCCGCCTCATGGTACCGGAAAGAAGGTCGGCGATCTGAATCTTCACGCTTCATGTCGATCCTCGCGACACCACTAACTAGAGGTTGTTGTCCGTGATCGTCGAGAGAACACTCCGGAAACAAAGGGCGAAGGTAGAGGTATCAACAAATAAGCCACTTCTAGCTTCCATGGACGGAGTAAAATTGCTGGATCCACTGATTCAATGTACAAGAGCAAATGATAAGAGTAGTCAGATGGTGATCAGTCCATCGCGCACCCAAACCATTACTCTGCACACGAATAGGTGAATTATGCAACCAACTATTGGAATTAGACTGAAGATCTCGACAAACGAGGTTCGGAGCAAAGGAGTGATGCAGGCTCTGCATCGGATCTGGCGTAGATGAGGTCGTCACATCGGAAACCACCGGAAGGCACAAGGAGGAACAAAGGGAAGTCCAACAGATGAAGGATTCCTCAGATAGCATGAAGACTGGATGTAGAAACACCGTTACCAAAGGAGGAAGCGAAAACCTGAAGGTACGACAGGAACCCAACCACGAGAATTCCTGGACTCGAAAAAAAGATAAGAGAGCAGATTCAAAACACGCAGAGGTAAGAGGAGAACAACAGAGGGGTAAGGAGTAAAATCAGACCTAATCAGATCTATCCAACCGATTTTGTAAAATAGTTTTGACACTCTACATCGACCGTTAGCTAGGTTATCCTACGGGCTGGACCAGTGGGGTATCGCAACTGCTAGGCTCTGATACCACTCTGTAACACCCTCGAATCGTCCCTATGCAAGTTTTAGCCCTTTCCGCCAAACCCGCATAGAAACAATTCAAGGACGCCCACCAGGCACTTTCATGCGGGTGGAAATCAAAAGTAATACCATTACACAACAGTCCTCGAAGGGACCCACAGAACAAATATATATACAACACGACTCCAAGAGTCAAGATTACAGATATACACTACAAAGATCCAAATCACCTTGAAACGATACGGTGTCCGAGTACGGACAAGATGCAAATGGGGCTAAGAGCCCTGAAGAATAACCAATGGCGTCCATAACCCTGCCCAGGCCAAGCCGGAAAGGTAACCCTGCTAACAACGTCGATCTCAAACCGGCTAAAACAAAAGGGGTGCCGACAAAGGGCAAAGGGAAAAGAGGAGCGTCAGTACTGAGGCCAGTACACGGCGAGGCTACAATCAGCGGCTCTCGCCTACATAGGTATGGTGGACTGAAGCGGCAGCGCAGCAGCACTGAACAACCTATAGAGACTCAGTAAAACTAGCGTCTATTAGAGAGGGATAAGAAAGACCTATTCTGATCCAACCTGATACTAACACCAATCATACCCATCCTGGTATTCCCCCTCGAGACCAAACGAGGAAGTCGGACCAAGGAAACTCACACGATTGGCAGTTTTATTCATTCCGTTATAGTTGCAGCACTTACTAATCAGATATAGATAGCATGAGTCATCCTGAAGCGTAAGTAGTGGACAGTTTTAATTACCATTCCGTTGTAGTTGGAACATTTACTAGTCAGATATAACTGAGGAAATCCCCAAAACCCAGCAGTTGTTGGCACTTTTATCACATTCCATTGGAGTTGCAATACTTACTAGGCATATATAACAAAACAACCCAGATCCAGCAGTTGTTGGCATTTTTAATAACCATTCCGTTATAGTTGAATCTGATTACTAGTCATATATTAAGTCAAGTTTATAGCACTACTTTAGTTATGCTTGTCTATGATCGAGATACTGTGCTCCAAGTCGTCCATAACCGCGGACACGGCTTTCAGAAAGATTTACCCTACAGGGGTGCACAAATAGCAACACACACACGATCAACCTCGGAAAAAACCAAATCAAAACCCAACGAGGCTTTCACGACAAAGCAATCACAGGATTCATAAAATATTTCAGGGGGCCACCCCACTAAGCTACCATAAAAGTTGGCGGCTCGAGACGGACCAGGGTTTGTGTCAATGGTAAACGATCGGGAACCCGAAGTGTGATCGGGCTTGTCGACATCACAAAACATTCCACGATCCAAAACAGTACGGGTGCTCCACGCACAATCTTAAATAAAGCAGCAAAACATGGCATAAGTACAGAATAGTAATAAAGCCCCAAACTACTTGTAGCCCCAAGAAATAGAAATGAATCAAGCTCTGGCTAAGGGGGATTCATAGAGTCTCCCGTATGTGGATAGTGCGAATAGTCAAGGAACATGTATCAAGTACTCGGGGTCCTACGGGACACAAGTGAGCGTGGAAGAACCAAATAACATCTATTGCCCACCGATGCCTCTGCAATAGGTATACCAACAATTTAACAGTTGTATTTAAAGTCATGATCCTCTCCACCATAAACATCTGCCAGCATTCCAACAACTGTGGTACTTGACAACACGAGATCGCACCTGAGCACGCAACTACGACTCGCAAGGCCAGCTATCTACCAAACACAGGTAATAGGAGGTTTCCAAGGCAATATAGAGGCTGCGCGGGTTATAACTGGTGCACGGAAACTAAAGCATCGCGACACGGATAGCAATAGATCAACAGGCGGAAATAAAGACTATAAATGCAAAATAGGTAGAAGGGGGGAGAGATGCTCGCCTGGGAAAACACTGCCGACGGACCATATCCGAAGAACTTGTCGGTACTCGCATCCACTCATCGGCCTAATCCGCGAAAAAGCAAACACTAGAAGAAACACCGGATGTAATATTTAATATCACGGCAGAAGATCCGGCATGATCATCATATGATGCAGATGCGGTGCAATTAGGCAGTATTAAGCGGAACCGAGGTCCCGAGAATTAATTAGATGGTTCGAGTTGTTTAACTACCCCGCAATTTAAATGTTGTATTAACAGGGCGAAACATGGCATCGGTTCGCTACACAAATTTAAATGGAGTCCGGAATAAGACAAAGGTATCCCGCATAAACACTCCATATTTAATTATGAGGTGAAACGGCATAATGCCCCCCATACCCACAAATATGTATGCAATCCTGAACAATTTAATATGCGACAGTTGATAATGTCATATTATAAAAATAGGGGCTTAGGGTCACACATCTGGGTTCGGAAGACCTTGGGTTCCGGGGGTTCAGGGTCGGACTCAGGGTTCGACGAGGAGCGGTTTGACGGGATCGGTCTCGGACCATAGAAGGCGAGCTTGGCGTCCCGGGAAGAAGGACTTGGTTTGGCGTCAGGGGCACATCGATTCGCCCCGGTCCGTGTCGATCTTGTCGTCGCGAAGATCTTGTCGGGTCCGCGCCTTCGAGTCGGTCTTGGCGGGCAGGATGAAGAACTTGGCGTCCGGGAACCTTCGGGTAGGAGATCATGCCGCTCGGACTCGGAGATCTCGTCGGTTCCATGTCGGCGTACTTGGCGTTTCGGGCCTTCGGTGCCCCGTTGACGATCCTGCCGCCCTTGAGGAAGATCTTGGGTTCCGACTTTGGCTGTCGGTGACGATATCCGGGTTCGGTCTCGGCGGAATCGTTCTCGGCATGGTCTTCATACGTCGGTGCTCGAAATCGGAGTACTTGGCGCCTGTGTAGAAGAGCATGGCGTTCCATGACGAGGTTCTTGTGTCGGAGGCCTTGGGGCGACGAGGAAAACGGGAGATCTTGTGGTTGCAATACTTGACGTTGTCGATCGGGCCAACGGGGATCCATGTAGGCGACCTTGGTTCCGGCTTCGATGTTAGGTGGCGAACTTGTCGACGGGTTGGCCTTGTCACCGAGAATACCTACATGATACTTATCGGAACTTCCCCTGCAACTGTTCCTGAGCAGCTAGGCATCAACAAGTCCTAACCCAGGAGTAGCACATGCAGCAGCGGGCACACACGCGGTACCAGAGGAGGCCGAACCCAACGGCGTGCCAGAAGATTGTCGGCGCTGGCCACAGAGGAGCACGGGAGGCGGCTCCAGCAGTGAGGCGCTCGGGAAGGAGGCAGAACTTCGGAGGGGGTCGGTTGCGGGGACGTGCAGGCCGTGGAGCTCTGGGCAGCGGCGGTCGCTGGCGGGGCAGCCCCAGCAGCAGCGTGCAGGACGAGGCAGAGGGTCGATGGTGACCCAGGACAAGGACAGGGTGCGAGGCGGACGCGGTAGCGGGCGGCGTGCTGGTTCCCGAGGCAGCAGGGCGAGGGAGATCTCCGGCGAGGCCGGCGAGATGCAGCCGATGGAGGACGAGCGGAGAGCCGGTGAGGCGCTCGGGAGAAGAGAGGCAACCTGGGGCCGGCGAGGTGGGGCGTCGGGGCAGAGGCGCCGTCGTGAAGGAGGACGGAGGAGGTCGAGGACGACCTGGGCCTTGGCGGCGGCCGAAACTCGCGTGGAGGCGGACCGTCGATGGAGAGAGGCGAGGTCGTCGGCGGCGGCTGCACGCAGACGATGCGAGGGAGAGACCAGCGGGCGGGCCGAGCCAACACGGAGGTGGCGGTGCAGAGGGAGGAGCAGGGTCGGGCGGCTTGGCGGTGGCTGAAAGCTCGCGGACCAGAGGGGCGGGAGGCGACGCAAGGAAGCGAGGGGGTGGGGGAAGGGGTTCGCGGTGGTTGTGGATCGCATCGGTTCTGGGGTAGGTGGGAGAGGAGCGTGAGGAAGACGCGGGGTAGGGCCGGGGAAACGTGGCAGGGGCGACGTGGTCGTGGTACACGGGGTGCTAGGCGGTGGGGAGCGGGGTGTACGGGGATGCGTGCGGCGGTTGTCGGGAGGAGAGACCAGGTGGTGTGCAGGCGTGTGGGTGCGGTTGGTGAGTGGCGGCGGGGTGGAGGCTGGTTGAGGTGGCGGCTGGGTGTGGGTTTGGTGGAGGATAGGGCTAGGGTTTGGCTTGGGTTTAACCGGGTAGTAGGCGGTCTGGCCGGTTGGGCCTCTGGTCAGACCGGCTAGACTGCCTCCCGGTACAAACATTATTTATTTATTTATTTTTAAAAGACTTTTGTAAATAGTTTTTAGGCAAATAAAATATTCAGGAAGACCTGGTTTTATGATTTGAAAATAAAGGAGGGCTAATTAGAAAACAAAATAGGGTTTTTGCAAAGTACTTTTAGGAACAAACATGCATGATGATGTCATGATGATGCACAAAGTAGAAACAACGAGCGATTTTCTGATAGTGATTTTAGCGGGGCGCCACACTAATAAGCTATGAGGTCCTTTTCTCCTATATCTTGAGAGGTATCTACAGGAAATAAATACACTAATAATCAATAAAAGATTTTATCTCTTTTGGGGAGACCTCCAGTTGAACATGTCCCTCTCTCTCTCTCTCCCGTGACCGTGATCCCAAGTCTGGACTGTGCGAACATGAGACTTCTTCACCACGGAGCACCGTCGCGTTGCAGGATTCAGATCCAGAAGGTCTACTTCTGCAACTGCTGCTGGATCTGAGGAGCGGGAGTCATTGTCAGACACCGGATGTGTGTAACTCCCCACGAGGTGCTGCACTTGTGGCACTAGGAGTTGTTGGAGCCGCAGGAGCCGTTGGTCTTCAACATGACCCCGAGGTAGGCGTCAGTACGACTACATCAACCACATTCTCCCAAATGTTGACAACGATTTTCGATCTTTAATGGTAAGTTTCAAAAATCTCCTCTCACTACTGTATTACTAATAGATAGGTCCTGACATTAGGGTTCTTGGTGTAGGAACAAATATTTTTTCAGGTGCAAACCCCAACAAGGCCTTGGCTCGAGATTCAGGCACACAACTGAGTGCAGATGATTCATTCCGGTATCGCAATATTATCGACTGACTGCAATATTTGACTCTCGCTCATCCAGATATTTCTTTTGTGGTAAATAAGGTTTCTCAGTTTCTGTCGCAGCTCACTGATGTACACTGGGAGTCGGTGAACCGAATTCTGCGATATGTCAAATGAACATTGCAGACTGGCTTGCGTATTCACAAGTCATCATCGTCTGTTATCAGTACTTTTACATATGCAGATTGGGCAGGGTGTGTGGATGACAGACGGTCCACGAGTGGGTTTGCCGTTTTTTGTTGGTCCAAACCTCATCGCCTGGAGTTCGATGAAGCAACCCACAATCTCTTACTAGGCAGAGTATAAGGCATTGGCTAATGGTGCTGCTGAAGTTATATGGATAGGCTCTCTACTTAAGGAGCTTGGTGTGACTTGGCAGCGTACCCCTTATTATGGTGCGATAATCTTGGGTCTACTTACCTAACGGCAAATCCAATCTTTCATGCTCGAACTAAGCACATTGAGATCGATTTCCATTTTATACGAGAACGAGTAGTAGCAGGTGAATTGGATGTCATGTTCATCTCCACTCATGACCAGTTGGCTGATGTATTCCCTAAACTAGCCACACGACAGATGTTAGATAGATTTAAGTCCAATCTTAACCTTGTATGTAGCGCTTTAAAAGGAAAGGAAGTGTTAGAGTTGTACTCAGACTAGCCCATTTGTCGTGTATCACGTATACATGTTGTATACGTATGTAACTTGTATGTGATCATGACTATATAAGTGGAGCATCTCTAGCAGATTCCGCATCCCGCGGTACTGCAAAACGCGGATGCTGTAGACCGAAAACCTGGTTTGCAGTATGAAAAATGCTGGGCAGAACAGATACACTAATCCAAACTGCATATTTAAAAAACATCACATATGAAAAATGTTGGGCAGAACAAATACACTAATACAAACTGCATATTTAAAAAAACATCACACATTGGTGCCAGATTCATACATACGAGAGGTTTTGATCATTGGGATCTACATAAGTTTAACAAAAAATGATGACGCATCCTGCATCCAGACTTCACCTAGCATCTACGTAGCTCCACCAGCGGTACCTACTCACCGGATCATCTATGGCGACGGTGGCACGCGCTTACTCCTCGGCGTTGTTGGTGTCGTTGGCGTAGTCATCGTTGGTGAAGTAGTCGTCGGGATAGTCGACTTCCAAGGCCTCGAGCCATGCCAGGTGCTCGCGGAGGGGGAGGCGACTAGCATGGCGAAGGTCGCGCTTCTCCGCCTTGCGCGCGAGGTGACGACGCTTCCGGCGTTGCACGATGTCCATGAGCGCGGTGCACAGGGAATTGAACTTGGCCTTGTTCACCAAGAGCTCCTTGTGCTCGTCGTCAGGAGCGGGCTCGCGGACGACCAGTGAGAACGCGCAGATTTCAGCCATCAAGAGCTCCTCGGCATCATCCGCGGCAAGGTCGGCCGACAGCGGCGGGGTCGCGCGGGTGCGCCCAAGGGCGCCACGGCCGTGTCTCGGCTCGGAGAGGCGTTCGCGTTCCTCCTCCTCCGACGGTAGCGTCGGGCGAGCTCGCATGCCGGAGCTCCCACCGCAGCCCGGAGAAGCGCGGTCGCTTGCGCCCAATTTGGGCCTCGATTGGCCGGCCATGGCAAGACGGGGGAGGTGGACACGGAGGTTGGCGGCGACGATGTATTTTTCAACGGCGGATGTGACCAGAATCGGAGACGTTGGCAGGCGGCGGTGAGGGTTCATAGATAGGGGAGGAAGGGGAAATGGATGCGGGATCAGACCCCCGCACCGAATATATGCAGTATTCGACGGTATCTGAAAAGGACATTTTTAGTCATCGGTACCGCATATTGGCACAAAATGTGCTAGTGAGGGAACGTTTGGTTCCTTGGCAAGACCCAAAATAACCTCGCTAGGCAAGGCGGTGTCTTTGGTAGGAAGCTAATAACTAACTTTGCTAAGAAAATTAGGCAGCATGGGCTAGAAAATCCTTGCCTAGCCGAGAGAGCCAATTCGGCTCTCCTCCAACGACAAGAAATGGAGAAAAAATAGGCCCTTGCTAATAAACAACTTAGCCGCTTCTATGACGTGGGTGGCAACGCTGGCCTTAGCTTACAAACCAAATGAGCAGCCTTGGGTAGGCCAAAGTCAAACGAGCTTGATTAGCCTAGCCTAGCTGAGCTAGACGAGCTAATGAACCAAACGTTCCCTGATACTCTTCGACCCACGCACAAACCCCTAGAATCTCTTTTCTATTTGGACCGTTTGCGTCGCCGGTTAAGACCTTCGCCGTTCCGTCACGCTGTCTGCCGCTCCGCATGGACTCGCGTGGTTTGTGTCAGTGTCAGTGTGTGGACAGACTCAGCCGAAGTCGCCCGTGCCGAGGGTCAGATTTGATTATAGTACGTACTAGTATAGTACGGAGTATACTGTACCAGTTTTCAAAGAGGGTCAGAGCTGAGTGAACTTCTTCCAAATGGTCATTTCTATCAAAAAAATATGCAAAGGCGCCCGCGCGTCGACATCCGGCGCCCGTGGGTGGGCCACACCACGCAGCACAGCTCGCGCGCGTTCCGACTTGTGATCGTAACGTACGTACCGGCACACGCGTCGCGGGCTCGCATCTACAGTACTCCTTGGGTCAATATTAATATTCGTAATTTTGTCTAGATTTGATAAATCTAGTTTAAATTATTAACTAGATACATTTAAATTTAAATAAAGTTAAGAATAATAATATGGATCAGACGTATACTGGTTTTGCGTCCGGCGCCGCATTTTTCATTTTTTATGGAAAACGCGTATGCTCGCCGATTGGGTCGCCGTCTCAGAATCCCCCGCTTCCCTAGGGCGCCGCGTGTCATTGATTGGAGAGGACACGTGCGTTGACCCGCGTGTCTAACCAATGGCCGGCAGACGGAGTAGTGAAATAGTACATGGTGGTGGGTCCACAAACTTGTCATCAAGGTTCGCTTACTGTATTTTGAAAAATACCAATTAATGGTCATGGTGGAATACGCATGACGGTTCATCCACTGTCACCGTCTCCTTGTATAGAGTTGTACTTGATGACGTGAGATTGTGTTGACTACTCTCATCAATGCATTGCTTTGAGAAAAAGAAACTCAATTTATAAAACAGCACTAGCCTACTCATTCGTCTGCCCGTAACGTCTTAAACATGAGTAAAATGTAGAATGGCCCCTGAACACTTTCTATCTCTCACCTGAAACCCGTTAACCGTGTTTGGTTATTCGTGTCCAAATTTTCCGTTTCCCCTATTTGACTTGCTGCGTGCTGGGAGATTGGGCTTAGGCCAACCTAGGCATTTTATTTGACTTCCTGCAAATCGGCTCAATTATTTGGTTGCTCAGATTGTAGATTTTTTCTCTGCTGATGCATTTCACACGTGTTTGGTGTCTTGCTTTGCACCTTATCACATGGGTTATGATCACACCTTTTAAATTTGATGATCTTACCACACAGTCCACACACATAATCACAATAATAGGCACACACAACATTATTAGCTACAATACATATATATACTATCATACAGGCAGTAATCAGGGCTTCTAAATTACCCCCTGATCAAAAGAACCATCAACCATCAACAGGGGCATCACATGCCCCTGAACCAGCAGGGATTTTAACCCTTGACCAAAAGAGATCAGCCATAGTTCACTGGCACGAGTTCTCCATCAGCAACTACTAGTACTACTTACAAACTAACAAACTATAACATCAAGGCCGCCGACGTCTAGCCGTGGTCAGGGCAGGTGTATTGCCTAGCGCTGGAGGATCTCACCTTGTAGATCGTCATCTTGACAATGAAGGTCTTGATCTTGAACTCCACGACGTCGTCGCGCTCCAGGTCATACTTGTACACCAGCTCGAGCCAGTTCTTCCTGGACGTGACCTAGTCGGCGAACCAGTCCACCTACACCCACTCAGCGCACCAGCGGCAGGCAGTGACTGGCATGACGTGCGGCAATGGGGTCCTGATCAGATTCCTCAGTCCAAGCTAGAACGCCGGCGGGATCACCAGCATGTGGAGATCAGTAGCATCCAGCTGGACAATGAACCAGCGAGGGACCTCCTCGATATGGTGGTGGCCAAGCTTTGGCTGCCGGCCCTTCTTGCTCTGCGGCTGCGAAGCCGCCTCCACCCTGCTGATGACCAAGGGCTTTAGTGCCCAGCGGTTAGTTGGGAGCACGTCTTGAAAACCCGGTGGGAGGTACCAGCCCCTCCCCACAGTCTCACATTCGAACTTAACCACCTTGGCATAGAAAAAAAAAGGAGGTCAGCACCAAAGTTCAATCGGTCAAAGTAACTATGACTAGAAGTACTAGCATTGCCCAATTGGGCAATGCACATGGTACAAACATTGGCAATGGACATGCACATGGGCTTTCCAGGTCGCCTTCGCCGCAGATGCGGCTTCCTCTTCAGTTATAGAAGACGTTGTCGCCGTCGTGGTCGCCGCTGTTGTTGCGCATGCGCAGAAGGGTGTCGGAGCCCTGAACGACCTCGCCAAGGCCGCCTAGCCATCGGCGGCAAGCTTCTCTAGTTGGACGGCCGCCCATCGACCATGCGCACTCACCTCGCCGATGTTGGGAACACGGAACGGAGGGGGGAGGAGGAGAAGCGACAGCCATGGTTGCGAATCGGGGTGAGTGACAGAGGGAGTGAAGTGGCCGATGAGCGGAGTGGCCTGGGAGTTAAGCCGAAACTGTCTCATTTCCTGCGCTTCCCCACGCGTGCAAGGGGTCGGCACGCAGCGCTCGACAGGGCCTATCCCCGTAGAAACAACCGATTTCAGCGTTGCCTGTGGGTCAACTTTCCTTCTTCAAATCTCGTGTAATTCAAGAATTGCATACGACCGAGCAAGCAAAACGGGCTTATTTTTTGCAATAAACTAGGGTCGGCAAACACGCCCTTAACGTATGCTCACTACGATTCGCACTACACGGGAGGCTGGGACCGGACGCCGCTCCGCTGTCCGGCCGGTATCTCCATCGACCAGTACGAGTCCAGAGGCCACGCCACGCTCAGCGGAGTTGGTCCAGTGCACAAGGGGAGACTGGGCGCGCTTCGACCTCGGCTAGACGACCATGGCGGGAGCGGCAGGTGGACATCGTCGTCGTATTGCATAACGCGGAGGGATCCGGTCGAGGACAGAGGTAATACCAAAAATCCGCACCGTGTGTGCGGCTGGGGTCCAGGGCATCAGAGGACAAATTGGGAAGTCGGGGTGCCATGGGCGGCCGAGGGAGCTCCCTCTCCCGTCTACGACAGCTGCACCCCCACCTAGCTTCCTTCGCGTCACACTAGAACACGGTCGAGCGTGGCATGTGCAGCCTCACCTCCACCCGCGTATGCACGTGGCGCCTGGACACCAAGCTAGCTAGCTTCTTAGTATAGTTCTTATAATAGGCTTGTGTTTCGGGAGTTCGACTTTGCACTTTGTAGTCTGTGCGAGTGACTGTGTTCCCACTTGGGAGTGTCCCAATCGAGTAATAGTTCGAGAGTCGCCTCGGTGCGTCCGACTCGGACCTTGTTCCGGACTCGACATAGAGTCTCGGCACGTGAGTAGTCAGCTCAACCCAAGTAGTCACGTTTATACAGAGTCATACAGAACGGGTAGACTAGGACGTGGTAGACATCATGCACCGTGGTAGGATGTGCTAGATGTTATCATCAGTAGTCGATAGTGTCAATCGACTCGTCACATTAGTGTCTGATTAGACAGTAGCTTTTCACTTTGTAGTCTCTCTGACCTATTTAATGGGCACCGTAACAATGAGAAAAATGTGGCAAAACCATATCAGTGCGTGTGTGTGTTCTTGCCTCCCCTTCTTCCCCGTTCCACTCGTTTATTCCTCTGACTCACCAAGTCCCGTGTTCGGCCACCGCCTACCTGAGTTTGAGAGCTGCCGGTGATGGGAGACAACAAGGCTTTGGAGGTCGTCGCCGCCGCAGCAACGAAGAAGGATAACAGGAGGTCACCGGTGGTCCAGCGGGTGGTCCGCGAAACCAGTGGTTTGTGGCCAATGCTAAATCGGACGAACTACGTGGATTGGGCCCTCCTAATGCAGGTCATGCTAGAGGCGCTCCAGCTCTGGGTCACCATCAACGACAGGCACTGGAGCACGAGACAAGCCGCACGACCATGGAGTGTCTGTTGCGGTCTGTGATGACAACAAACGTGGCCACTTTTCGTTGAGACTCTAAGTGTAGACTCTTATAGCAAGCTTCTTTTCCCCACAAGGGTGACTCGAGGGTTTATATCAAACTCTCGAAGAATTAGTTATGGAAGGATATTTTTCTTCTCCTCTTCAAGCAACCTGTAAAACAAAATAATTTGTCTTGTGTCCCCAACTCCACCAAGTGGTTGTCCAGCACAAGATTTTGTATTAGTAATATGAAATGAAATAAAATGTAAACTGAAATAAAAGTATAGTAAATAAAGTAATGTAATGCAACCTAGATGGTATGGAAGATAGTAGAGTTGTTTTGGGGGTTTTATAAGTGATTGCAAGTAGAGAAAGTATTTTTTTTGTATTTTTGAAATAATAAATTGCAGAAATTATAAAGGATAGTGGATGCAATGGAAAGGTGTTTCTTATGATAAAAATCAGACCGCGTTCATGGGTTCACTTGTCTACTCTCTTTTTAAGTTGTAATGACCACGAAACAATTCATCAATGATAAAGATTCATGGAAATTCTATAAGGTCTTGATAAAAGGAATTAATATGGGCATCATATTCTAATATTGAGATGGAATACATCTCTCTCTTATACTCCTCAAGAAAGGGAAATCTCCATGCAATTTTGATTTAAGAACAGATCAGAGTATATCTTTAAGCAATATTATATAATGTTTGAAATACAAATATGCTATCTTGATTTAACAAGGTCATCACACTGTCACGTGATGACTATAGCACATGATTTAACTTTATCCTTAGTGAGGAAACAAAAGAAAGGTAAAAACCAAAGTAGATCTTGAATATTATGTGTCACAATTCAATCTTCACCCCCATTCTACTCCATCTAACACACACTTCTCCCCATACAAGTTCTTGCATACAAGTTGGATCAAAATAAGCAATCAAGAACGGGGTGCATGATATGTATCTATTAAAACATCTTACACAAAATAGATTCCAATCTCAAATATCAAATCATAGAACAAAGATCCACCATAATCATGTTGGGCAGCTCATATGGTACTAGATCTATGAAGAACAAGAGAGAAATAGATCAAGCTATTGCCACAAACCCATAGCCCGGAGGTGGACTACTCCCTCTTCATCATGGTGATGAAGCTGGAGATGTTGGATAGGGTGGAGATCTCCCCGGAGGTGGCTCCGACGGAGTTTCCCCCTCCAATCTTCGCTGGATCTAGTGGTGTTTTTGTCTCTAGTGGCTCTCGTCGCTTCCCGTCTCTTCTGTTTCGAGGACGCCCCGCGGGGTCCTTATATAGGGATTTTTAGGCCAAGAGAACTCCGTGGGTGAAAGAATCAAGACGATCGGACGGTCGAGGAGGGAAAGAGCATGGGTGGCACGCCCACCAGGCCTAGGCGCCCCGCCTGGGCTCTTTTGGCCCTCCTGACCCTCCTAGTGAGATTCCAGTGCTTTGGATGCTTCTCGTGGATAAATATTGGCATTCCCAAAAGTGCAGGTCCATTTGACTTCGTATAGGTCCTAAAACATCAAAAACATTGAAAACAAGGTTTTGATGCCCTGCATGGTTATAACCAAAATAAAGGGGATCATTGGTAAATCCCCAAAAATCAATATAAAACAGGGACATAACATTATATATGATGCAAATATGTGGGAAAACATGTTAATAAACTACAAAGTTCATGTATGCATTTTACATGCATCAGTCTGTCCTACCGGAGATGCTCTCCACCCTCGCCATAAAAAAGACAGTGAAGGAGGCATGGGAGATGGTAAGACGATGCAACTCGGGTTGACCCTTGTGCACGAAGTGAAGGCATCGACACTCAAGAAGCATTAAAGGCCATCAAGTTTGGTAACGATGAGGACATCGACGACTTTGACATGTGCCTATCATCGCCCTTGTCACAGATCAATGTACTCAGCATGCAGATCGGTGAGACTAATGTCGTTGATAAGTTTCTCTCTGTCGTCCCTCCCAAGTTCTCGCACATGGCATGTTCCATTGATACCTTGCTTGACCTCGGCAAACTCTCGGTTGAGGATCTCATCAGCTGACTCAAGGCCACTAAGGAGCGCTAAACTCGGAGAAGCCAGAGGCCAAGTGATACATTTCAAACGTATCTATAATTTTTGATGTTCCATGCTTGTTTTATATCTACTTTCTTATGTTTTGTCCACACTTTGGAGTACTTTTACACATTTTCTGGAACTAACCTATTAACAAGATGCCATAGTGCCAGTTGCCCGTTTTCTTATGTTTTTGGTTCCAGAAAAGCCAGAAAATGAATATTCTCGGAATTGGACCGGACAAAATCCAAAGTCGGTATTTTACCGGAAGACTCGCAGAGCCAGAAGACGAGCCAGAGAGGGGCCAGGGGCTGGCCACACCATGTGGTGGCGTGGGTCCCCCTGGCCGCGCCACCAGGTGGTGTGGGCTCCTGGTCCACCCTCTGACATCGCCCTTTTGCCTATAAGAAGCCTCCGATGCAAAAACCCTAAATAATCCAGCCTCTAGCCATGAAAAGTTCCGTAGCGCCGCCGCCACTGAAGGGGAGATTCGGGGGACATAAAGTCTCTATTATGGCACCCTGCCGGGACGGGGAAGTACCCCCGGAGCCATCTCCATCGATCTCCACCACCATCTCCATCACCGTTGCTGATTCCCATGATGATGAGGGAGTAGATCTTCCTCGAGGTTAAGGGTTCTACCGGTAGCTATGTGTTCATCTCTCTCTCTATGCATGATCATATTGTGATCATGAGCTTTGTAATCAAGTAGATCTACCTTGCTACTCAAGTGCTTTAATAGATCTCTGGCTCTCCCCATGTGTGTGAAAGTGACAGCATGCACACCATGGTGGCACTTAGGCTAGAGATTACAAATACTTGTTATGAGTTATATTTGGAGTTGGATGTCTCTATGAAATTGTGGTGTTTGTTGGAACCATCTAGTGCTCAAGGTGACAGTGTGGGGTTATCTAGATGGGAAAAGCGAACTTTGAGGTGTGTTGTTATATCCCTACCATGGATTAGAGTGTCCAACCGGAGAGTAGTTCAGAGTAGTATCATAAAGAGAAGATATTTATATGAGAGTGTTCACTAGTGAAAGTATGATCCCTAGGCCTTGTTTTTAAGCATTGAAACACCATTTGCAACTAGATCTGTTACATGTTTGCTTGCTTCCATCTTTATTTCAGATTTCCTTTAGTCTCTTTCTACCCGTCAAGATCTTTTCTGGCACCGTTACCACTTATAATTATCCATACCACTTGTATTTCACTATGTCTTCGCCGAACTAGTGCACCTATACACCTGACAAGTGTATTGGGTGTGTTGGGGACACAAGAGACTTCTTGTATCTTGATCGCAGGGTTGCTTGAGAGGTATACCTTTGACCACTTCCTCCCTGAGTTCGATAAACCTTGGGTAATCCACTTAAGGAAAACTTGCTGCTGTTCTACAAACCTCTACACTTGGAGGCCCAACAACTGTCTACAAGAATAGAAGTGCGTAGACATCACCAAGCAAGCTGGCAAGCTGCTCCTATCTAAAAAGGAGTGGATCAGTCAGATGAAGCCGCGAGATGGAGGAGCATCATCCAACCATGTCGGATGCAGACACAATGTAACATCCTAGGATTATGACCTAGAAATAGAGAGGACACACGTGTGTGCATTGCATTCATGCATAAGAAAATCCGGGAAATTTTTGCGCAAACCTAAAAGAGTGGATAAAAGGATCGAGATCCCTGTTATTCTGATAGAAACATCGGGATATGTGCGACAAATTTTGACATGACCTCTATCATATCCTTATGTTTAGGGAGAAATAATTCAAACGAGAATTTGAATTAGGAATTTGAAAATTGAAATAGTTTAAAGCTTATATTATATTGTTAATTAATGAATTTGAATATTAGATAATAGTATATGATATTATAATAGTGAATAAGAAACACAACAATAATGGAATTACAATAATGAAATACAAAAGAATTCTTAAATATAAGATGGATATAAATATATCATTGTCCTTTATATAAAGGAATAAGAGAAATGTACAAATTGCAATAGAACAAAAATATTAACTTTATTTTTTTAAAACAAACAATACAACATTTCTTTACAAATTAAGAATGAATAAATAAAAAGAATTCCTTTATTATAGTCATACCAATATTACAATGTTTTACAAATGTTTAAATAAAAATGTAAGATTACAATAAGTATCAATAAAAGGAAATCCTAAACTAATTCCTAACTATTTCCTAATCTAATATTCTTGTTCTTCTTTGGATGCTCTTGTCCTTGCAAACACAACAAAAAAGAAAATAAAATAGAAGAAAAATAAAAGAGTGTTAGTTTGTTAGAGTTTTACTCTCAGATTTGGCCTAGAGATGCTAGTGCCTAATTCATTATTGAGTACTTATTCAAATAGGGACCAGTTAAGTATCTGTTCTTGTATCAGCAGTGCCTCAACACAGCATCATTGGTTAGGGTCAAATTTCACCAAAGAGAAAAGTAAAGTGTAACAATAATAGTTACATGAATCACTTGTTATGATCCATTCGAGTGAAGCACACACAAGCAACATAGTCATAAGCATGCACTGGTGTGCTATGAACACCACAAGAGAGCAGCAAATAGAGAGAGCACATCCATAGCTTGCAAAGCAAGTCCATCTCATTCCCACAATACCTCCTCTACCCACACCACCAGTTCTTCCTAGTGAATAAGTACACCAAGAACATTTCCAGTCCTTCATAGTTCATTTCCCAAACTCCAGCAGAATACGACCCTAGTAGCTCACCAAGTCAATAGGACTAGATAGTACAGCCTGTAATCAGATCAAGAAGAAGGAACTGAAGCAAGCCTAGAAGAAGGCCATAGATCAAGGAGGAGGAGGAGGACAACAAATCAAGTAAACCTGATCATCCCCTCAAAAATCACCACCACATCACTGAAGGAAATATGCCCTAAGAGGCAATAATAAAGTTGTTATTATGTATTCCTTGTATATGATAGATGTTTATTTTGCATGTTATAATTGTATTGATAGGAAACGTCAATACATGTGTGTTTAATAAACAAAAAGGTTCCTAGTTATGCCTCTCTTATAGACTAGCTCGTTGATTAACAAGATGATCAAAGTTTCCTGATCATTGACATTGGATGTTGTTAATAACGAGGTCATAGCATTTGTGAAATGATGTGATGAACATTCATCCGAAGTATAGAATTACGATCAAAGTCATTATGTTTATATTTCTATAACATTATACGAAGTAATCTTAGTCCTTAGACCATGAGATCATGTTAATTGCTAACACCGAAACACTATCTTGATAACATCAAACGTCACACCGTAACGGGGTGACTATAAAGGTGGGTTCAGTGCTACGAAGGTGTTATGTTGAGGCTCATGGATCAAGAGTGGAATTTTTCAATCCCGATGACGGATAGATGTACTCTGGGCCCTCTCGGTGATATCACATTAAGATAGCTTGCAAGCAAGTGATGTGATCACTAGAATGTTATATCACGGGAACGAGAAAAGAGTGCATGTCGATAACGAGATCAAACTAGGTATTTGGATACCGATGATCGAATCTCCGACATGTAATATATCATGAGACAAAGGGATTAAGTTACTAGCTTTAAAGGTTCTCACGATCATAGAAGTCATCGTTGAATGTGCAGGAGTCAGTATGGATCTCCAGGTCTCGCTTCTGATTATTGATTTGAGAAGGGTCTCAATCATGTCTGCATTATTCGCGAACCGTAGGGTGACAAACTTAAGGGTTACCGAACACCATTTTGGAGCACATATGTTTCAGACGAAAGAACTGCAAAGCGCTGGAATTATTTCGATGGAAACTAGAATTGTTTCGGGTGAAATTGCAGAAAGTGGTTCTGCATGTGATATTGAAATGTTGCAAGGGGTTTTATGTGAATGTTTGTTAATTAAATTAATTAACAAAATTCTGAATAAAATAAATAAAAGAGTTTTATTAATTGAGAGTTGCATTAAATTTGGTGGAAATTTAATGCATGTGAGTGGAACTTTGGGTGGAGCTTGAATTGATGTGAGTGGAGCTTCCACCACATGAATGAGGAAGAGGTGGGGGCACCCCCTTGGCCATCGGAAATGGGAGGGGAGGAGCCCCCCTCTCCTATAAAAGGCCCCCCTCTCCTACCTCACAAAGCACACCTCCTCGTGAAGGATCTCTCTTCCCCCTAGATATATTCCCCCATGGTCTCGGATTAGTGAGATACATGTTCCCGATGGCCTTGTGTCTGGAAGGAGTTGCTGCTTCCGCTGATTCGCTGGAGCGAGGAGGTGGAGGTTGTCCGGTTGCTTGAACGTGTGTGCAAGGACGGATGCGCTGCTGATTTGCGGCGCTAGGACTTCCACACGATCTTGAGATCGGCAAGCGTACGACTACATCATCCACGAGTTCCAACTCGTTAACAAAACTCTGTTGTCTTCGAGGGTAAGTTCTCTATGGATGTATATCCATCCGTTTCTTTGTATCTAGTAGATAGATCTTGGCGTATAGTTCTCATCGTAGGAATTTTTTTGTTTTCTATGCTGCGAACCCAATAGTGGTATCAGAGCCTGATCTATGCGTAGGTGCTTTGCACGGGTAGTACACATATGTTTATATGTGGGCGATGATGATCATGTTATTGCTTCTTTCATGTATTTTGGATATTGGTGGCATAGTGGGATGAAACGGCCCGGACCAACCTTACATGTCATTGTACATGAGACTAGTTCCACGACTGACATGCAACTAGTTTTGCATAAGTGGCTGGCGGGTGTCTGTCTCTCCTACTATAGTCAATATCTGATTTACAACGAGTTTCTAATAACTTGGTTATCCTCGTTGTGGTTCCATGTTCGTAGGTAAGACCGGTTCTATCTCCGAAAGCCCTAAGCCATGTAAAACTTGCAATGGATAAATTAGAGGCGTCTAGTTTAGATTGTTGCTGGGCTAGTGTATTGATATGGTAATGTTGTAAGTAGATGTATAGTAGACACTCTTACAACACACTTAACGTGTAAGTTCCATATACCTTGGCCTTACACACAAAGGAATCATAGAGATCATACCACGATGCAAATGATAGAGATCAAATGCATGGACCATATCATCTCACTTTACACATTAGATGTTTGCATCTTATACTGCTAGTTTGGCGCTTTTAGTAGCATTGTAAGATGATCCCTCATTTAGATATCAAGATAAATGTGTTCTTCCTTGAGTATGCACCATTCTATGGATCGTGTTTCGAGACATCACGTGATGATCGGGTGTACTCGACTCCGCGCTTTCATACAACGGGTGTAAGGTAGTTTTACACACGCGAATACTAAGGTTCTTACTTAGCAAGCCTAGCATGTACAGACATGGCCTCGGAACATGGACCGAAAGGTTAAGCATGAGTCATATATATAGTTGATATGATGCCCATATAGATGCTCGCCTTTGAAGCTACACCGACTCACGTGATGATCGGACTTGGTGTAGTGTATTTGGTTCATGTAATCACCAAAAAGACACGAGGGATGTCGTTTTTGAGTGGGAGTTCATTAGTAATTTGGATTAGTTGAACTCAATCTATCATAAACTTAGTCTAAACAAACTTTACAAATTCTGTTGTAGATGGCACCACCTGCTTTTAATTTCAATGTGTTCATGGAGAAAGAGAAACTTGCTGCGAATGGTAGCAACTTCACCAACTGGGATATGAATTTGAGGATTCTCCTCACTGCTGCACAAAAGCAATATGTGCTAGAGGCGCCGCTAGGCCCCCAACCAGCTCCTGATGCCCCTGACGAGGAAAAGAATGTCTATATAACTCGTCAGGAGGACCACAACTTAGTTCATTGCGGCATACTGTATGGGCTAGGGCCAGAACTTCGAAAACGTTTTGAAAATGGCAATGCCTTTGATACCATGGGAGAATTGAAAATGATTTTCGATACCCATGCTGCCGTAGAGAGTTATAATGCTTCTGAAAAGTTCTTTAGCTGCATGATGGAGGAGAACAACTCCGTTAGTGAGCACGTACTCAAAATGTCTGGGTACGCCGATAAGCTTGTGTCCTTCGGAATAATGAATCCCATTGACTTAGGCATACATCATGTTCTCCAATCTCTTCCACCTAGCTACAAGAGCTTCGTGATGAACTATAACATGCAGGGCATGAAGAAGTCCCTTCCCGAGCTTCTGTCTATGCTTAAGACTGCAGAAGTGGAGATTAGGAAAGAACATCAAGTGTTGATGATCAATAAGACCACCGGTTTCAAGAAGGACAAGAAAGGCAAGCAGAAGGGAAAGAAGGGCGGCAAATCTGTTGCCGCACCTGAAAAGAAACCCCGAGCTGGCCCTAAGTCTGATACCGAGTGCTACTATTGCAAGGGGACTGGCCATTGGAAGCGCAACTACCCCAAGTATTTGGCGGACAAGAAGGCCGGCAAGGCAAACAAAGGTATATGTGATATGCATGTTATTGAGGTGTACTTGACTAGTACTCGCAGTAGCACCTAGGTATTTGATACGGGATTGGTTGCTAATATATGTAACTCGATTTAGGGGCTGCAGAACAAGCGACAACTAGCAAGGGATGAGGTCACGATGCGGGTCGGCAATGGATCAAGAGTTGATGTGATCGCCGTTGGAACGCTGCCTCTCCATATGCTATCGGGATTAGTGATAAATCTGAATAATTGTTATTTGGTGTCTGCACTGAGCATGAACATTGTATCCGGATCGTGTTTGATGCGAAGTGGTTATTCCTTTAAATCTGAAAACAATGGTGGTTCGATTTATATGAATGATATCTTTTATGGTCATGCACCTGTTGGATCTCGATAGTAGTATTACGCATATTCATTATGTTGATGCTAAAAGGATTAAACTTGATAATGATATATCTGCATATATGTGGCACTGCCGTCTAGGTCATATTGGCGTTAAACGCATGAAGAAACTCCATTCTGATGGACTTTTAGAATCACTTGATTTTGAATCATTTGATACATGTGAGCCATGCCTTATGGGCAATATGACTAGAACGCTGTTTTCCGGTTCAATGGAACGGGCGACAGATTTATTGGAAATCATACATACTGATGTGTGTGGACCAATGAGTGTGTCGGCGCGAGGTGGATATCGTTATTTTGTTACTTTCACGGATGATTTGAGTAGATATGGGTATATCTATTTGATGAAACATAAGTCTGAAACCTTTGAAAAGTTCAAGGAATTTCAGAATGAAGTGGAAAATCATCATAACAGAAAGATCAAATTTCTGCGGTCCGGCCGTGGAGGAGAGTATCTTAGTTACGAGTTTAGCACACATATGAAAGACTGTGGAATAGTTTCACAACTCACGCCTGCCGGAACACCACAACGTAATGGTGTGTCAGAACGTCGTAATCGTACTTTATTACATATGGTTTGATCTATGATGTCTCTGACTGACTTGCCACTGTCATTTTGGGGTTATGCACTAGAAACCGCTGCATTCACTTTAAATCGGGCACCATCTAAATCCGTTGAAACGACACCGTATGAATTATGGTTTGGAGACAAACCTAAGCTGTCATTTCTTAAAGTTTGGGGATGTGGTGTTTATGTGAAGAAACTTCAGCCAGATAAACTCGAACCCAAAGCGGAAAATGCGTCTTCATAGGATACCCTAAAGAAACAATTGGGTATACCTTCTATCACATATCCGAGGGCAAGGTTTTTGTTGCCAAGAATGGATCCTTTCTTGAGAAGGTAGAACTCAAAGAGGTTATTGAAAAGGTTGAGTAGTCGGAAGGTAGAACTCGAAGAGGTTATTGAACCTTCTCTTCATGAAATGGCGAGTAGCGCAGCACCGGAAGTTGTTTCGGAGTTGACTTCACCTAATGAAGAGAGAGCTAATGATAATGATCATGAAACTCCGAAAGAGGACACTATTGAACCTCGCAGGTCAAGCAGGACACGTGCAGCTCCTGAACTGTATGGTAATCCTGTTATGAATTTCATGATTGATGAAATGGATGACCTGATACATTGCAAATGTATCTATAATTTTTGATGTTCCATGCTTGGTTTTATCCACTTTCTTGTGTTTTGTCCACACTTTGGAGTACTTTTCATATGATTTCTTGGGCTAACCTATTAACAAGAGCCACAGTGCTAGCTGCCTGTTTTTTTGCTGTTTTTGGTTCCAGGAAAGTCAGAAAATGAATATTCTCGGAATTGGACGGGACAAAAGCCAAAGTGCCTATTTTTTCGGAAGTCATCATATGCCAGAATACGAGACGGAGAGGGGCCAGAGGGCGGCCACACCACCTGGCCACGCGGCCAGGCTTGGCCCGTGCAAGGGGGTGGTGTGGCCAGCCCAGACACCCCCTCAGCCTCTCCTTCCGCCTATATATTGCCCTAGGGACAAAAACCCTAAGTACCCGATCAAAAATCCACGAAAGAGTCTGTAGCCGCCGTCATCTCCATCCCTAGATCGGGAGGGATCTGAAGCTCTTCCTGGCACCCTGCCGAGAGGGAATTCACCACGAGGCCTTCTTCATCACCATGCAAGCCTTCGGTGTGATGCGTGAGTAGTTCATCCTTGGACTACGGATCCATGTAGTAGCTAGATGGCTGGTTCTCCTCCTTTGTGCTTTCATGTTTAGATCTTGTGAGCTCCATTCATGATCAAGATCATCTATTTGTAATTCTGCATGTTGTGTTTGCGGGGATCCGATGGATATTGAGAAGCTATTTCAGATTGATTATTGATTCTATCATGTCTTTTTTATTTGTGATCTTGCATGCTTTCCGTTGTTAGTAGCTAACTTGGCCAAGTATATGCTAGCAACTCCAAGAGTTAGTATTTATGCTCGATAGTGGGTTCATGCCTCCGTAACTGGGAAGTGATAGAAATCTCTAAGGTACTAGATGTCTTTGTTGCTACTAGGAGAAAACAACAATCCTTTGTTCATAGAACAATCGTATTGTTTACTTTACACGCAGTTCGTAAAGCAATAATCTGTTGCTTGCAACTTAATCTTTGGAGGGTTCGATGATAACCTAAAGGTGGATTATTAGTCATAGATGCAGTTGGATGGCGGTCTATGTATAATGTTGTAATTCCCAATCAAGTCTCAAAGGAGTCAAGATGATTAGTATATGCATGTATTGCTTTCTCGATGTTTGTCAATTGCCCCGCTGTAATTTGTTCACCCAGCATGTTATCTATCTTAAGAAGAGCCACCTCTAGTGAACTATGGATCCCGGTCCTTGTCTTTTACATTCAATCTACAAGCATTTCGCTTTGTGTTTACTTTCTGCAAACTATTACTTCTTTCCATTCGATACATTTAATCCTTTGTTTTCCGCAAAACACGGTGAGATTGACAACCTCATCGCAAGTTGGGGACAAAGTTCTGTGGTTGTGTTGTGCAGGTCTCCACGTTGCTACTAGCACCGGTAGTGCGCCCTACCAAGGCTCAGCTAGCAACACCTTTGGGGTGTTTCCTTGCTCCTACTGGTCCGATTAAACCTTGGTTTCATAACTGAGGGAAACTTGTTGTTGTGCTCATCATACCTTCCTCTTGGGGTTCCCAACGAGCTCTACATCAACATCGCACCAACATTTTCCTAGCATCGACACTAAGCACCCACATTGCCCTAAGTGTGTTGGCATAGATCAGATTTATGCTGCTGCCTACGTCCATGAAGACTTTACTCATGTCGAACCCGCCAATTTGTGCTTAAACTATCAAGGCCGAATGGCCCGGTCTTGGTACGCGACGAGGGTGGTTAGCTCTGTTGAATGTGATTTCCTGTTCTGACCAGTGGAGATATTCGGGTGTGGTTGGTGGATCCATTTCCGCCATAATTACTTGTCTTGTGATTAGCTTCTGAGTTCTATTGGGTGGATGCCCTTTTTGAATCATGGACATTACCCCTTTTGACCTAGGGTAATCGTCATTTTGATTAGTTGTGTTTTGTGGTTGTCCTGCTGGCATAGGCGGTTGTCAACACCCAGATTTTTAATCCCAGATGCCCGTTATGCCATACCTCGCAATCCCAGGATTACCATTTTTGCGAGACATAACGGATTGGATATCACAGTACATCATCCATTACAAACCATACATAAGGTCTTACACAAATAAGGATCTCATGATCCAGTCTTTAATACAACAAGCAGCGGAAATAAAAGATAAGCGTAGCGGTGGGGTCCATCTTGGGCACGTGCAATCTTGTGGCGAGATAGTCCTAGTTATCATAGTCATCGATGACCATCCTCTTGATAGTCTCCTTCATAGTCTGGCCATGAGAATAGCCAGGGACAAAAGCCATGAGTACTCTTTAAGTACTCGCAAACTACTATTAACAGGTACTATAGCTCTAAGTTAAAGTGCTAAATCTAAGTTTAACTATAAAGTTAAGTTTGAAACCTAAGCTGAGTTCTGAAGCAAAGAAAGATAAGGTAAAACTCTAGAATCACCTAAGTTGGGAAGATATTTTCATAAACACAACCCTGTTGTGGTCAAGTCAAAGTTCATCGTTCATTTGAAGTTATTTGGAAAACATCTGACAATGAAACAGTATGGCCATTCCAACTGTCCATAACCGCGGACACGACTATTCGAATAGTTTGACACTCTGTAGAGGTGGTACACTTTCACTACAAGATTCGATATTGGGTTCATGCCTCTGGTAATCTAGGGAAGTGATAGAAATCTCTAAGGTACTAGATGTGCTGTTGCTACTAGGGAGAAAACAACAATCGTATTGTTTACTTTACTCGCAATTTGTAAAGCAATAATCTGTTGCTTGCAACTTAATACTGGAGGGGGTTCGGTTGATAACCTGAAGGTGGATTATTAGTCATAGATGCAGTTGGATGGCGGTCTATGTATAATGTTGTAATGCCCAATCAAGTTCCAAAGGAGTAAAGATGATTAGTATATGCATGTATTGCTTTCTCGGTGTTTGTCAATTGCCTCGCTATAATTTGTTCACCCAGCATGTTATCTATCTTAAGGAGAGCCACCTCTAGTGAACTATGGATCCTGGTCCTTGTCTTTTACATTCAATCTACAATCATTTACTTCTTTGTGTTTACTTTCTGCAAACTTTTACTTCTTTCCATTCGATACGTTTAATCCTTTGTTTTCCGCAAAACACGGTGAGATTGACAACCTCATCGCAAGTTGGGGACAAAGTTCTGTGGTTGTGTTGTGCAGGTCTCCACGTTGCTACTAGCACCGGTAGTGCGCCCTGCCAAGGCTCAGCTAGTAACACCTTTGGGGTGTTTCCTTGATCCTACTGGTTCGATTAAACCTTGGTTTCATAATGAGGGAAACTTGCTGCTGTGCTCATCATACCTTCCTCTTGGGGTTCCGAACGAGCTCTACATCAACACCGCTCCAGCATTTTTCTGGCGCCATACACAGAGCCATCAAGCATTTTTTCAAGGCGCCACGGGGAGTCAAGGACATCTTCACAAGGGGAGTCCCTCATAACCAATCTCTTTACTTTGTTATTTTTGTTTTGCTTAGTTTCTTTTTGCTTTGTTTGCTCGTTTTCTTATCAAAAACACAAAAAACTAGTTTTACTAGTTTGCTTTCTTACATGAAAACCCAAAAAATGACTACTCTTGAAAACACTAAGTTGTGTGACTTCACTAGCACCAAAAACAATGATTTACGAGCACACCTATTGCTCCACCTGTGCCTGAAGATACTTTATTTGAGATAAAACCTGCTTTGCTCAATCTTGTTATGAGAGAACAATTTTCTGGTATTGGTAATGAAGATGTTGCTTCCCATCTAAATAACTTTGTTGAACTTTGTGAGATGTAAAAGCATAGGGATATAGATGGTGATATTATTAAGCTGAAATTGTTTCCTTTCTCTTTGAGAGGAAAAGCTAAAGAATGCTTGAATTCCTTAACTAGGAATAGTATTGATTCTTGGACTAAGTGCAAAGATGCTTTTATTGGAAAGTACTATCCTCCTGCTAAGATTATATCATTGAGACGTGAAATAATGAAGTTTAAACAACTTGATAATGAACATGTTGCTCAATCTTGGGAAAGAATGAAATCTTTGGTTAAGAATTGTCCCACTCATGGACTGACTGCTTGGATGATCATCCAAACTTTTTATGCAGGATTGAACTATTCTTCAAGGAACCTATTGGACTCTGCTGCTGGAGGTACCTTTATGACCAATCACTTTGGGTGCTACAACAAAACTTTTGGACAATATGATGGTTAATTATTCTGAATGGCATACTGAGAGAGCTCCACAAGGTAGGAAGGTAAATTCTGTTGAGGAAACTTCCTCCTTGAGTGATAAGATTGATATTATTATGTCTATGCTTGTTAATGGGAAAGCCCATATTGATCCAAATAATGTTCCTTTGGCTTCTTTGGTTGCTCAAGAAGAGCAAGTTGATGTGAACTTCATAAGAAACAACAACTTTGGCAATAATGCTTATAGGAGTAATTTTGGTAACAAAAATTATAAGCCATATCCTTCCAACAATGGTAATACTTATGGAAATCTTACAACAATAATAGGAGTGCTCCCTCTGAACTAGAAGTTATGCTTAAAGAGTTTATTAGTAAACAAACTGCTTTCAATAAAACTATTGAGGAAAAACTCTCTGATGCTGAAAGAAATATAGCATTTTTGGCTGAAGCTCAATCTTCTTTGAATAAAATAGCCGCTAAACCTGAAACTAATGAGAATCCCTTTGCAGCTACTAATGCCATACAAGTAAGAATTGATGAAAATGTTAGACTATTAGCTGAATTACATGCTAAGTTGGAAAGAGAAGATGAAATTGCTAGAAACATTAGTGTTTCTACTATTACCACCACTAGTGTTGAGGCTAGTAATAGTTCTACTACTCTAGATGATAATTTTGATTTTGATCTTGATGGTTGCAACATCTCTGAAGTTATTAAGTTCCTACAAAAGCTTGCTAAAAGTCCTAATGCTAGTGCTATGAACATGGCCTTTACAAAACACATTACTGATGCTCTCATAAAGATTAAAGAAGAAAAGATGAAACATGAAGCTTCTATTCCTATAAAACAAGAAGATGGTTGGGAACCCATCATTAATATGAAAGTGAATGACTTTGATTTTAAAGCTTTATGTGATCTTGATAGTAGTGTTTCTATTATGCCTAGAAGGATTTATGATATGCTTGATTTGCCTCCACTTGAAGACTGTTATTTGAATGTCCCACTTGAACTCATGGGGAGTCTTAATGATGTTCTTATTATGGTTAACAATGCCTATGTCCTCGTTGATTTCTATGTTTTGGATGTTGAATACAATGCTTCTTGCCCTATTACTTTGGGAAGACCTTTTCTTATAACTGTTGGTGCCATCATTGATATGAAAGAAGGCACCATTAAATATCAACTCCCACTCAAGAAAGGTATAGAACACTTCCCTAAGAAGAGAGAAAAGATTTCTTTTGCTTCTCCTATGAAAACAAAATTTGCTCTTAATGCTTCTTCATTTGCGAACACTTGATTCGTTTTCTTGCTTCTTATGCCTAACTTAAAGGCGTTAAATAAAAGTACTTATTGGGAGATAACCCAAAAGTTTTAGATGAGTTTTGGAAGTTATTACTTTAGTAATAACCGCTCCTTATCCTTTTTATTTGCTTTTTGTGCCAAGAGTAACCTCTAATGAGAGAGAAGTAATGATTGGGAAAGTTGCTGTCCCGAAACAGATTTCTGTGCTTCACCGTAAAAATTCGTGTAAAATCTCTGAAGGTCTTTTTGAGGCGTGAATTTTTGTGCTTCTGCCCCAGGTTGTTATCTAACTTTAGCTAGTTCAACACTTTTTGATTTGAGCAACAGAAGGTATTCGAAAAAATTTGTCTTTACCTGCTGGTCTATTTTGACAGATTTCTACCATTTTCCGCATTTGCTTCTTGTTGGTTCCTTTTTTAGTTCTTTTGGGGAATTGAGCTTTTTGAGGGAAGTGCTACAGTAGCTAGTGTTATAATGGAAGTTTATTTGGTGTTATAACTGAACCTTAAGACTTATTATCTTGAGTGCACTAATGTTGCTAATAAAGATTGTGTGAAGTTTTGTATGAAGGAAAAATTTCAGGTGTATGGAAGGAATGAGTAATGAGATGAAGGATAGACTAAAGCTCAAGCTTGGGGATGCCACGCATGTAACCCCAAGAAATATCCAAGAAGTACAAGCGTCAAAGCTTGGGGATGCCCAAGGCATTCCCTTCTTCATCAATAAAAATCTCAGGTTTCTTTCAAACGCTTCATTTTTATTGTTTCCTGCACAGTTGTGTTGTTCTTGGAGCGTCTTCTTTTTCATTTTCGTTTTGGTTTTTTGTTTGCTTTTGTTTGCTTAGTTTTATGAATAAATTGGTTGGACCCCCTCTTTCATATATTGGTTTGCAAATAGTTTGGTTTGGTTTGGAAAAGAGTAGGAAAGTTCATACTTATGTGGTAAAAAGAGCTTGTTTTTGACTGTGGCCTATGCTTTGTCATGCCATGCTTGATATTGTTTTGGCTTCATGATACGTCCAAAACATATCTACCTTCCCGAACACTTTTGCTATTGTTTCTCCTCTAAACTTGTGTGATTTGAATGCAACTAACACGGACTGACGCTGTTTTCAGCAGAATTGCCTTGGTGTCTACTTTTTGTGCAGAAAACCAACTATCAGGAAAATCCCGGAAAATATGCCGAAAATCCTATTTCACCCGAAGACTCCAGGAGCCAGAATACGAGACGGAGAAGAGCCAGGGGGTGGCCATACCACCTGTTGGCGCGGGCCAGGCCAGGCCGCGCCAGGGGGTGGTGTGGGCCCCCCAAGCACCCCCTCGGCCTCTCTCTTCGCCTATAAGGAGCCTTCTGACCTAAAAACTCCGGGGGGTTCGACGTTTTTCCAGAAGGAGTTCCGCTCCGCCGCCACCACCAGATTCTATGAAACAGCACCAGAAACTCCGTTCTGGCACCCTGCCGGGACGAGGAATTGGAGGAGATCATCGCCATCATCATCACCATCGCTTATCCATCGACCATCCATGTTTCCCCCATCTATGAGTGAGTAATCCCCCGTTGTAGGCTATGGGGATGGTAGGGATTGGATGAGATCGTTCATGTAATGGCATCAGATTGTTAGGGCATGGTGCCTAGTATCTTTTATTAGTGCTTTATGACTTTGTTGCGACTTGTTGTGCTTAATGCTTGTCACTAGGGCCCGAGTGCCATGATTTCAGATCTGAACATGTTATTGATTCATTATGATAGTATTGTTTATGGTCTTATCTGCAAGTTGTATACACACGTTGTTGTCCGGAACCTATGGCACCGAAGTGATAGAAATCGGGATAACCGGAAGGGAATGGCTTTGATGTGAGGATCACATGTGTTCATGGAGTGTTAATGCTTTGCTCCGGTGCTCTATTAAAAGGAGCACCTTAATTGCCAGTAGTTCCCTAGAGGCCCCGCTGCAAACAGGCTGGCAGGACAAAATATGTTGTGCAAGTTCTCATTGCGAGCACGTATGACTATATATGGAACACATGCCTAGGATTGTCTAGTACTTGGATGCTTTATCTTGTTTATCTGCAATTGCCCTATGTTCTGATTGCTATGTGAATTGTCTTGTCCATGCAACGCCCATCCATCCATCCCTATGCCTACCGCACTCGAATCCCATTGTTTACTGCTTTTGTTACTACTGTCTTTGCTTTACTACTGTTGTTACTTTAGTATTCCTACTACAAAACCGTTGCTACTGATAAACTGCTGTGAGCAAGATTGTTTCAGTGTGACTGAATTGACAACTCAGTTGTTAAGGCTTATAAATATTCTTTGGCTCCCCTTGTGTCGAATCAATAAATTGGGTTTCACTTCCCTCGAAAATACTGCGATACACCCCCTATACTTGTGGGTCATCAAGACTATTTTCTGGCGCCGTTGCCGGGGAGCATAGCTTTATTTATCAAGTTCACTTGGATTCTTTATTGTTTGCTGCTATCCATCCATCATGGGTAAGTCTCGTGATGACAAGGTTCCTATTTTACCATCCACTACAAGAAGAGGTACGGTTCTAAACACTTCTGCTGCTCTTGATTCACCGTCTATTATGAGTAAGTTCCTTACACCACCACATACACATGCTACACACACTGCTACTACTGCTGAATCTGAAACTTCTGATGCTTATGATGCTGCTTCTATTGTGCTTGATAAGAGTGGTTCATTAGGTGCTTTCCTAGATGCTACGATTGCTAGAACTATAGCTAGAAATACCGAAACTCCTAATGAAGACACTACCACACCTGTTAGCTCACCTGAGTCTAGTGAGAGTTATGATATTGAAGATGGTTATGTTGAGATGACTGATGAGTTTATTAAAGAATGTAAGAACACCCATGATAGGAGCGCTTCTAAGAGTCTCCTTGAGAGGCGTACTATTAGACCCAAATTATCTCCTGCTGCTAAGTTTGTTGCTTCTCCCATTAACATTATAGATGAAGATTATGATTTCTCTCTCGATCTATCTTACATAGATATTGTCGAGAAAGAACCTTTTTGTGGGACTGAGAATGAAAGTGCGGTAGCACATATGAATGAACTTTCTACCATGAGTGGCTTGTTTTCTGATGATATTAAGATGCGTACTTACTTTGTTGCTAAGATTTTCCCCTTTTCACTGAAAGGAGAAGCTAAAACTTGGTTTAGTAATTTACCTTCTGGATCTATTGATAGCCCCGAGTGCTTGATTAGTACTTTCCTGCAGAAATATTTTCCTCCTAGTGCTAGACACGCTATTTTGCAGGAAGTTTTTGATTTTAAACAGGGAGAAAAAGAGGTATTGCCCGAATCTTGGGCAAGGTTTTGTGCTTTGATTCACACAGGCTGGAAGTCCATTACCTAAGAATGAGCTTCTTGATATATTTTACAATGGACTAACAGAAGAATCTAAGACATACCTAGATAGTTGTGCTGATTGTGTTTTCAGGAATAGGACTCCTAAGGAAGCTGAGGAATTAATGGCTAAAATAAGCAAGAATTATGAAGATTGGACTCCTCCTAAACAAGCTATACCTGAAGTAATTGTACCTGAACCATCTATTCCTGTGCCTATTCCAACATCAAAGAAGAGGGGAGTTATTGAATTAAATGATGAAGTGATGAAGGAAGCTAAGAAATGTCTTAAGGAGAAGGGAATTAAAGCTGCAGATGTCAAGAATTTACCTCCTATATAAGAATTATATAAGCCTATTCCCTACTCATCCACTATTGAGGTACACTCTCTCCAACACTTTGATGAAGGTGATATCCCTTACTCTAAACCTCCTGATCAATGCTTAGAAGAATTTGATATCTTTATTGTTAAGAAAGATAACTTTAATAAAAGGGTGCAAAATCATCTAATGGAAAACACTAGAGCTATTGTTGAGTTGAAAGATATTGTGGAAAGAACCTCTAATGATGTTAAAATGATTGTTAAACACTTTCAAATGGTTCAAACTCAAATAGATCAACTCGTTAAAGTGCAAAACGACTTGTTAATTAATGCTGCTAAAGAAAAACATGCTTATGAAATTAGAACTAGAAGTGGTGCTGCTACCCAGGATCCTCTATATCCTGAGGGGCATCCCAAAAGAATTGAGCAGGATTCTCAATAAACTGAAAATAGTGGTTCTACTCGTAAGAAAAGGAAAAAGAAACATAAAACTGTTGTAGAACCCTCTGAACCTGCTATAGATCCTAATAGTATATCTATCTATGATGCTGAAACTAAAAGTGGTAATGAAGAAAATGTTGTTCCTAATGAAGAAAAAGTTGAAGAAGAACCTGAAAACCACACTCAGAATACTAAATACACCAAAGAAGATTTTATTGCTAAGAAACATGGTAGTGAAAGAGAACCTTGGGTCAAAAAACCTATGCCTTTCCCTGATAAGAAACACAAGTCAAAGGAAGATGAACACTATAATAAGTTTTGTGAGTGGATGAAACCTTTATTCCTGCAAATTCCTTTGACTGATGCTATTAAATTGCCTCCTTACTCAAAGTATACGAGGGACATTGTCTCGAATAAAAGGAAGATCCCTAATGTAGAAATTTCTACTTTGCTTGCTAATTATTCCTTTAATGGTAAGGTTCCTAAGAAACTTGGAGACCCAGGGATTCCAACTATCCCTTGCTCTATTAAGAACAGTTATGTTAGAACTGCTTTGTGTGATTTGGGAGCTGGAGTTAGTGTTATGCCTTGCTCTTTCTATAAGAGGCTTCAACTTGAAAAATTAATACCAACTGATATATCTTTGCAAATGGCTGATAAATCTACCACTATTCCTGTGGGTATATGTGAGGATGTACCTGTTCAGGTGGCTCACAATTTCTTGATATTAACTGATTTTGTTGTGCTTGAAATGCCTGAAGATGATAATATGTCTATTATTCTTGGGAGACCTTTTCTTAATACTGCAGGAACTGTTATTAATTGTAATCAAGGAAAGGTGACTTTCAATGTTAATGACAAGGAACATACTATCTATTTCCCCAAGAAGATTGAAAGGACTTATGTTTTGAATTCAATTGAACATGTTGAAGGCATTCAAGTTGGAGAAATATATTGTCCCATAACAAGAGAAAAATTTGAAACTATTATGATTGGGACCATTGCTATCAAGGTTGAGGTAACATAATCATTAGTGGAGTACAAAGTTTTGTCTCATATGCAATTGTTTTGGTAGCAAGACTTGATCAACCTTGTTAACAAAAGGATTCCATTGAACAAAACAATGTTTTCATTATGATTATCTCCGTTTATTTCTATCCTTTGCATTTTAGTTTTTGCTTTCGTTTAGTTTTCTTTTTGTTGTTAGTTGCTTGCATGTTAGAACTTCTGTAGTTCTAGCCTTGTTTAGTCCTTTTGCATCATGTTTCCAAAAAAAGAAAAAATCTGTCTGTCAGAAAAATCATTCTTCTATTTGTGAAAAATGCCCAAAAATAAAGTGTCTCGAAAAATTCCAGAAAATTCATATTAAATTTTTACGTGAAAAAAGGGGCAGAGGAGTACCTGGGAGGTACCAGGGGGCCCACCAGGCAGGCACACCACATGGTGGCGCGGCCATCCTTGGGTGGCGCCATGCCCTGGTGTGGGCCACCCCTGGCCCCCCACTAACTCTCTCACCTGCCACTTTCTTCTCTCTCCCGAGTATGCTCCAGTTCATAGCTCAAAATCGCTTTCTTGCTCTCGATTTTTTAATCTCCTTGCTTAGCCCATCTTTCTTGCTAAAATTTGGAGCATTTGTTCCCTGGTATGTGACTCCTCCCCTTGTCCAAGTAGATTTGTGTTTAGTGGAGTATATCTTGAGTATTTTTGCGGTTGTATGTGACTAGTTATGGAGGCTTGTAAGCTTGTTTAATGCTTAGAGATATAGTTTTGATACATGTTTAGGCCTCTTACAAGTCCCTATGAGTAGAATCCTTCATTATATTCACTTTGCAATCACTCGTTTAATAGGTGTTTAAATTTCAGAATAGAAGATGAGTGAACACCACCTAAACCAACATGAGCTTTGGGTGCCTGAGGTCATGAAGGTCCACCGGGAGGAGGAAGTTTTTCTCTCCATTTATCCATGCTCTAAGTTCATGAGAGCTGCAGGAATTCTACAAGATTTCCACACTTTGGTTTCTAATGCAGGGTTAGAGCACTTTTTGGAAGATGAACCTTGTCAATTTGTGAAGCTAACCATGTCTGTGGTGAAAGACTTCCAATTTAGTCACTCTTTGCCTAACTCCATGGTCCATTACAAAATTTACAATATTGCTGTCGACCTTTCTCTTGATGATTTGTGCATCTATTAAGGTACCTCAATGGGGATCATGTAGAAAGATTAAGGAGAGACCTAAACCACTCATGGATTTATACGCAGAAATTTTCCAAGGGAGTAGCTTCTCGAAGGAGAGTGGAAAAATCCGTAACATTCATCTTCCCTCCATTCGCTACTTTGCCTACTTTATTGCCAAGTGTGTTCTTGCTAGGAAAACTGCCAATAAGTTATCTTCGTTTGATCTAGCATTTATATCTGCTGCTCTTAGACGAGATAGGTCTTACAATTTGGGTGCTTTGATAGCTTTCCGTCTTGCTGCTAACCGTGAGAAAGGTGGCATTTGTGGAGGCCTCATTGCTTCTCGTTTACTAGCATTGCATGGTTTAGTGCCTCATCATCTAGACCTATAGTTTCCCATAGAGAGGCTTGATCTTAATTCCATGATACAACATAAATTTGTTTCCTCGTGGGCTAGTATGAGTGAGTTATCTTATGAAATAACCTTTCTCAAAGCTGGTTGGAGAAAGAGCAAGTCCGAGCGTGTTGTTCTTTTGCCTGCACCTATTTTTTTAACCTTGATAACAGGGAAGGATGGTCCCTCACTGAGGAGGAGCTTGACACGTACTTGGGAGAGCTCTCCCAACAGGAGCAGGACACTAGAAGGGAGGTCACGGATGATTCGGTCCAGCCATCGAATGAGGGAGAGTCTTCATATCAGCAGCCCGCTTATGATTGGGGAGCTTCTTCTTCTTCTCATGGGCCTAGCTACGACCATTCTTACCAAGATCCGCCCGCTTGGAACCCCTATTCGTACATGGATTGATACCCACTTAGGCCAAAAGCCTAAGCTTGGGGAATGCGCCGACACCGCACTCATCTCCATATCATGTTGCGTCGGTACTTTGTATATTCATGTTTTTTTTCTCTTTTTAGTTTTCGTTCTTCTTTGCTTTTGCCTTCTAAAAACACAAAAAGACCAAAAATATTTCTGTTGTTTCTCTTTGGTTTGCTTCTTCTTTTTGCCTTGGTTTGCTTTTCCCTTTTTGCTTTGTTTGAACTATTCGAAAAACCCAAAAAAGATTTTGCTTTGCTTGTTTTTCCCTTTTGGTTCTTGTTTAAAAATCGAAAACACCAAAAATATTTGTCATTCTTATTTGGTTTTTGCGAGTTTGCTACAGGGTTCGGCAGTCCTCAGAGTATATTGGTTTTATATTATTATTCAAGCCACCCAAGTGAAGAGCAATAATGAGGATTAATGACAACTTGAGGCGTGGTAAGAGGCTGGTAACGAACTCTATTTGTTTTCATTTTTGTACATATACTCGTCACTGTGGGCATGCTTAGTCTGTTCATGTAGGGTGTATGTTATCTTTGGATGCCTAGTAGTTCTTGCTTTCGTATGATTAACTCCAGCTCACTAATAGTTTGTAGCATGTCTTATGAATGATTGCTTGCATTGCTCTATTCATAAATTGGTATGACACCGTGGTATCCTCCTCTGAATGTTTCATTTGATTGACTTGGCACATGCTCACGCATGTACATGACTGTAATAATCAGTTAAGCCTCGATGAATTATTTTGCCTTGAGGATCTTGAATCACTTTCATGCCATGAGTAGTCCTGTTTTGTTGCAAGCATGATAATGAGAGCTATTGCTCTCTCGTTGGTCGCTCCCTTACTATTGCTATCCTTCACTCACACTGAGTATGTTTTACTCATGTTTCCAACTCCCTTAAACCAAATATTGCCCAAGTGTCCATCATACCTACCTATTAGCATCATTTGCTACTTCCGTGCATATTCAATATGCCTTGTTTTCTTCTGAATAAAATGTTTGCTTGTTATGAGAAAATTAGTTAGTAAAGCTCTCACGAACTTGATGGCACACTTTATTTTCTTGTACTTAATAAACCTGAACCATTGCGTCCTTCTTTGTTGCGCATATGCTTGCGCTTTATGAGTTGAAGTTAGCAGAACCATGTATCATGGGGACCGCTTTCAACACTTCATAGGTACTTTGTACCTAGTTGATATCATGTTCTTTTGCTTATGGATCCCAGCGGTGTGAAATAAAAGTGGAACTTGTAAGATCATGGAGTTTGTATGTATGTTAGAGAAACGCTGGGACGCTAGCCTAAGCCATGCCTAATCATGGTGGAAACTTGCAGCATAACCATAATGAGCATTCTATGAAGCATCCTGAATAAAAATCTATGCACATAGTAAATAAAAAGATCGCCGAGATGCTCATTGTCTGCTTGCCTTGTTATTTTGATTATAGGACAGCTCCCATGTCATGTGCAAGGGGTACCCCGTTGGCGGTTCTCTATGATACGTATATACTTACAATGACAAGAGCTTACTTGTGACAGAAGTTGAGTAACATGAGGATCGATCTTCGTAAGTAAGGGGCATGAGACTTCGATTTATAACTTGTCAAGCATATCCTCTTAGTTGTGTCACTTTCACCTTAACCACATTAAAGATGCTTATGATAGGGGCAATGAGAGCTCAAAGTTAATGAGTACCATACTTTCAGCATTTGGAAGCCTTTCAAATTATTTAAAACCTTTTCTTATTGAGTCTCCTTATTCTCTGAGTACCTTCTTGAGAGCATAGTTGTCATTCTTTGTGTTTGTTCCATTACTTGATTAGTTGTGTTATGACTTTGATGCTTGTATCCTTGATAAATTTATTTCTAGTCATCACTTGAACTTCAGAGGTGCCTTGATATTCATAATCAAAGGCAAGCGAGATACCACTCTATCATACCTTTTTATGAGCATTGTAATGTTGCTTATGGCTGTGCCTCATGCTACTTATTATTCTTGAGTTGGAATCTCTTCATAGCTTGCAATGACTATTAAGTAGACTCAGTTGCATACTCTTTATTATGAATTGTTTAAGTAGTTGATCGCATTGCTGAGAATATTTACATCTTATGAAGCAAATGTGTTTGTGAAAGTTCTTTTATCGCACTCAGTTTTCAACTGAATTGCTTGAGGACAAGCAATAAGCTAAGCTTGGGGGGAGTTGATACGTCCAAAACGTATCTACTTTCCTGAACACTTTTGTTATTGTTTCTCCTCTAAACTTGTGTGATTTGAATGCAACTAACACGGACTGACGCTGTTTTCAGCAGAATTGCCTTGGTGTCTACTTTTTGTGCAGAAAACCAACTATCAGGAAAAATCCCGGAAAATATGCCAAAAATCCTATTTCACCCGAAGACTCAGGAGCGAATCGAGAGGAGAAGAGCCGGTGGCCACACCACCTGGCGTGGCCGAGCCAGGCACGCCAGGTGGTGTGGGCCCCAGCACCCTCGGCCTCTCTCTTCGCCTATAAGGAGCCTTCCGACCTAAAAACTTCGGGGGTTCAACGTTTTTCCGGAAGGAGTTCGCTCGCCGCCACCACCAGATTCCACTTGACACGTAAACTCCGTTCGGCACCCGGACGGGGAATTGGAGGAGATCATCGCCATCATCACCATCGCTTCTCCATCGACCATCCATGTTTCCCCCATCTATGAGTGAGTAATCCCCCGCTGTAAGCTATGGGGATGGTAGGGACTGGATGAGATCGTTCATGTAATGGCATCAGATTGTTAGGGCATGGTGCCTAGTATCTTTTATTAGTGCTTTATGACTTTGTTGCGACTTGTTATGCTTAATGCTTGTCACTAGGGCCCGAGTGCCATGATTTCAGATCTGAACATGTTATTGATTCATTATGATAGTATTGTTTATGGTCTTATATGCAAGTTGTATACACATGTTGTTGTCCGGAACCTATGGCCCCGGCGATGTAAATCGGGATAACGGAAGGAATGGCTTTGATGTGAGGATCACATGTGTTCACAGAGTGTTAATGCTTTGCTCCGGTGCTCTATTAAAAGGAGCACCTTAATTGCCAGTAGTTCCCTAGAGGCCCCGCTGCAAACGGGCTGGCAGGACAAAAGATGTTGTGTAAGTTCTCATTGCGAGCACGTATGACTATATATGGAACACATGCCTAGGATTGTCTAGTACTTGGATGCTTTATCTTATTTATCTGCAATTGCCCTATGTTCTGATTGCTATGTGAATTGTCTTGTCCATGCAACGCCCATCCATCCATCCCTATGCCTACCTTTTCGAATCCCTTGTTCTTGCTTTTGTTACTCTTGTCTTTGCTTTACCACTGTTGTTACTTTACTATTCCTACTACAAAACTGTTACTCTTGATAAATCATGCGAGCAAGATTGTTTCTAGGTGCAGCTGAATTGACAACTCAGTTGTTAAGGCTTATAAATATTCTTTGGCTCCCCTTGTGTCGAATCAATAAATTGGGTTTCACTTCCCTCGAAAATACTGCGATACACCCCCTATACTTGTGGGTCATAACTTCATGCTTAGTATTCTTTGTTGTAGCATGACTTGTTATAAACAATTGAGATTGCTTAATATGCCTTGGATGAATTTTTCCTTGTTTTAACATATTAATCCATAGTATAGTGGTATTCTCCTTTGATGCTTTATTTGGTTTGACTTGGCACATGCTCAGACCATGTTATGACTATCTCAAGTCACCATAGCCTTTATGATCCTTTAGTTTTCAAATTGTAGTATCACTTTATGCTTTGATCAATGATGTTTTGTCGCTCTGCATGATTATGGACATTATTTCTCTCTTAGTTTGTTGCTCCCAGTCTTTTGCTAGCCTCCACAACAAAGTATGAGTTCCACTCATGCATCCAACTCCCTAAACCAAGTTATTCCAAAGAGTCCACCATACCTACCTACTAGCTTATGCTATTCCAAGTATATTCATGCTTTTGTTTACCTTCCAAATTAAACTTGTTATGAGAAAACTAGTGATTAAAGCTCTCACGAACTTGATGGCACACTTTACTTTACTTGCCCTTAATAAACTTGAACCATTGTGTCTTCTATGTTGTATATGCTTGCACTTATTTGTTGGGAATTAGCAGAACCATGCTTTCATGGGGAACGCTTTCAACATTGCACTTGGTACTTATACCTAGTTGATATCATGATCTTTTGTATATGGATGTCGCTTGTGAAATAAAAGGAGCTTGTAAGTCCATGGAGTTATGTATATGTGTTAGAGAAAGCGCTGGGCATTGGTCTAATCCATGCTGACATGGTGGAAACCTGCAGCGTAACCATAATGAGCTGTCTATGAAGCATTCTTCTTATAAAAAAAGAGTCCTATATTGAGAAAAAAGAAGAAAAAAGAGATTATGAAAAGAGGAAAGAGAGAAAAAAGCACCATATTCCCATGGTAAATAAGAAGATTGCTGAGATGCTTGTTGTCTGCTTGCCTTGTCATTTTGATATGGGGATTCTTCCGTATCATCGGGCAAGGGGTACCCCGTTGGAGGTTCTCTATGATACACATATACTTACGATGACAAGAACTTACCGGTGACTAAACTTGAGTAGCATGAGGAGCGGCCCTCATATACAAGGGACATGAGATTTCTAACTTATACTTCGTCAAGTATGTACACCATAGTTTGTTCACTTTAACCTTAATCACTTCAAGATGCTTATGATAGGGGCAATGAGAGCTGAAAGCTATAAGTACCATAATTTTTGGAAGCTCTTTATGAGACTTGAATCCCTACTTCCTTCTATGAAGGCCTTTCTTCCACCATTATATTGAGTCTCCACCTTCTACCTTTATGCACCTACTTTGAGAGCATAGTGGCCATTCTTAGTTCTATGTGCATTGTCCCAAGACTAGTTGATTGATGCATAACTTGATATTGCTTGTTTTAAACTATTTGTATCTAGTCACTCTTATGAACTTTGAAGGTGTCCTATGCATTTATATTTGCTACTCTATGAGGTACAAACTGATTACTATTATGCTTTGTTTTATTTATGTGAAACAAACAAACGTCTTGCAAAGCATTGTTATTCATGAATCTTTTGTTTGTGCCTTTTCATGTTGCATCATAGTTTCTTTGTCTTATTGCTAGAATTTTGTCTTTCATGTTATGATTGAAGTACTATGATCCCAGCTTTGAATGTTTTACAAATACTTTGATCAAGTCTTTGATGGTGCATGTCACCTCAAAAATTATGCTTTCTTTTTATCACTTACCTACTCGAGGACAAGCGGGAGTTAAGCTTGGGGATGTTGATACATTGCAAATGTATCTATAATTTTTGATGTTCCATGCTTGGTTTTATCCACTTTCTTGTGTTTTGTCCACACTTTGGAGTACTTTTCATATGATTTCTTGGACTAACCTATTAAGAAGAGCCACAGTGCCAGCTGCCTGTTTTCTGCTGTTTTTGGTTCTAGGAAAGTCAGAAAATGAATATTCTCAAAATTGGATGGGACAAAAGCCAAAGTGCCTATTTTTCCAGAAGTCATCATATGCCAGAATACGAGACGGAGAGGGGCTAGAGGGCGGCCACACCACCTGGCGGCCAGCCAGCTGCCGCGCCAGGGGTGGTGTGGCCACCAGCCTCTCCTTCCGCCTATATATTGCCCTCGGGACGAAAACCCTAAGTACCCGATGAAAAATCCACGAAAGAGTCCGTAGCCGCCGTCATCTCCATCCCTAGATCAGGAGGGATCTGAAGCTCTTCCCGGCACCCTGCCGGAGAGGGGAATTCACCCCGGAGGCCTTGTTCATCACCATGCAAGCCTCCGGTGTGATGCGTGAGTAGTTCATCCTTGGAATACGGATCCATCTAGTAGCTAGATGGCTGTTTCTCCTCCTTTGTGCTTTCATGTTTAGATCTTGTGAGCTCCGTTCATGATCAAGATCATCTATTTGTAATTCTGCATGTTGTGTTTACGGGGATTCGATGGATATTGAGATGCTATTTCAGATTGATTATTGATTCTATCATGTCTTTGTTATTTGTGATCTTGCATTCTTTCCGTTGTTAGTAGCTATCTTGGCCAAGTAGATGCTAGCAACTCCAAAAGTTAGTATTTATGCTCGATAGTGGGTTCATGCCTGTGGTAATCTGGGGAAGTGACATAAATCTCTAAGGTACTAGATGTGCTGTTGCTACTAGGGAGAAAACAACAATCCTTTGTTCATAGAACAATCGTATTGTTTACTTTACACGCAATTCCTAAAGAAATAATCTGTTGATTGCAACTTAATACTGGAGGGGGTCCGGATGATAACCCGGTCCTTGTCTTTTACATTCAATCTACAATCTTTTACTGCTTTGTGTTTACTTTCTGCAAACTTTTACTTCTTTCCATTCGATACGTTTAATCCTTTGTTTTCCCCAAAACACGGTGAGATTGACAACCTCATCGCAAGTTGGGGACAAAGTTCTGTGGTTGTGTTGTGCAGGTCTCCATGTTACTACTAGCACCGGTAGTGCGCCCTGCCAAGGCTCAGCTAGTAACACCTTTGGGGTGTTTCTTTGCTCCTACTGGTTCGATTAAACCTTGGTTTCATACTGAGGGAAACTTGCTCCTGTGCTCATCATACCTTCCTCTTGGGGTTCCCAACAAGCTCTACATCAACACTGCTCCACCATTTTTCTAGCGCCATACACAGAGCCATCATGACCCTACGACGTATGAAGAAGCGATGATGAGCCCGGATTCCAACAAATGGCTAGAAGCCATGAAATCCGAGATGGAATCCATGTACGAAAACCAGGTTTGGACCTTGGTGGACTTACCTCACGATCGAAAGGCCGTTGAGAATAAATGGATTTTCAAAAGAAAAACTGATGCTGATGGTAATGTGACTATCTATAAAGCTCGACTTGTCACAAAAGGGATTCAACAAATTCAAGGAGTTGACTACGATGAGACATTCTCTCCCGTAGCGATGCTAAAGTCGGTTAGGATTATGTTAGCAATTGCTGCATATTTCGATTATGAAATATGGCAGATGGATGTCAAAACTGCGTTCCCCAATGGTAATATTGAAGAAGAGTTGTATATGATACAACCTAAGGGTTTTGTCGATCCTAAGGATGCTGATAAGGTATGCAAGCTTCAGCGATCCATCTATGGACTAAAGCAAGCATCCCGGAGTTGGAATCTCTGCTTTGATGAGGTGATCAAAGAGTTTGGATTTGTCCAAACTTATGGAGAGGCTTGTATTTACAAGAAAGTGAGTGGGAGCAATGTGGCATTTCTGATATTATATGTGGATGACATATTATTTATTGGAAATGATATAGATCTTTTAAATAGTGTTAAAAGTTATCTAAACAACAAATTTTTGATGAAAGACCTTGGTGAAGCTTCATATATATTAGGCATTAAAATCAATAGAGATAGATCAAGGCGCCTAATTGGGCTATCGCAAAGTACATACCTTTATAAGATATTAAAGAAGTTTAATATGGACAGAAGTAAGAAGGGGTTCTTACCTATGTTGAAGGGAAAGACATTGAGTAAGACTCAGAGTCCGGCTACGGCGGAAGGAAGAGAGATAATGGATAAGATCCCCTATGCCTCAGCCATAGGCTCTATAATGTACGCCATGCTATGTACAAGACCGGATGTGGCACATGCTATTAGTTTGACTAGTAGGTACCAATCTGATCCAGGTTCGGACCACTGGATAGCGGTCAAGAATATCCTTAAGTACTTAAGAAGAACTAAGGATATGTTTCTTGTATATGAAGGTGAAGAAGAGCTAGTCGCTAAGTGTTATGTTGATGCTAGCTTTGACACTGATCCAGATGACTCTAAGTCTCAATCCGGATATGTGTTTCTCTTGAACGGAGCAGCAGTTAGTTGGAGGAGTTCCAAACAACCTGTGGTGGCTGGATCAACGACGGAAGCAGAATATGTTGCTGCTTCAGAAGCGGCGCAGGAAGCGGTTTGGATGAAGGAGTTCATAATGGAACTATGTGTGGTTCCTAGTGCATTGGTGATGACCCACAAGTATATGGGGTGTATCGCAGTATTTTCGATAAGTAAGAGTGTCGAACCCAACAAGGAGCAGAAGGTGCTGGCTAGTGGTAAGGATCAGGAATTCTTTGCAAATACTTAGCAAACAGATTTTTAGTGTTTTTTGATAAAGCAAGTAAATAAAGTACGAGTAAATAAAAGACAGTAGGAATAAATGCAGCAAGTGGCCCAATCCTTTATGCAACAAAGGATAAGCCGGTTGTATTTCTTAAGATGACCAAACGTTCTCGAGGACACATGGGAAGACTGTCAAGTGCTTTCGCTTCATATAGTTGATTAATCTTCTTTAGCCTGCTAAGTGTTGTGTGGGTGAACCCGTGCTAATGTACCAACCTTCCTAGGACTAATACATACTTGTGATTATACCCCTTGCAAACATCCATAAGTACAAGAAAGTAATTAAGGTAGAAACCTAACCATAGCTTTAAACTCTAAGACCCTTACGTCCCTTGTGCAATGGTTTCCTAACGGGGGTTTAGGTTTCTGTCACTCCGACAACCCCTACGATTAGTAGCCAAATTCACAATGCATTCCCCTAGGCCCATATAGGTGAAGTGTCATGTAGTCGACATTCACATGACACCACTAGAAGAAGTACACCACAACTTAAATATCAAACTATTGAATCTTTCTCAACACAACTCCACTACTAACAACATGACTTCTCCCATGTCCTCAAGAACAAAACGAACTACTCACAAGACATCATATGGATCATGATCAGAGATGGAATAATGATGTATAACAATCTGAACATAAACAATAATTCAATGGTTCACTCAATAGCATCAACTACAAAGAGTAATCAACACTGGGAAAGTTTCCCCTATGAACTATGCAAGATTCAACTCAATTGTTACACAATATGGAGATGGTGATGAGGGTGCTGATGGTGATGATGGTGGTGATGATGATGATCCCTATGAAGTCTAGCTTGATGGTGGTGTTGATGGCGACGATCTCCCCTCTTCGGGAAGGAATTCCCCCGGCAGAAATCTGTCTGCCGGAGAGAGCCAGGGGTGGACTAGGGCGGCCACACCACCTGGTGGCGCGGCCTAGGGTGGCCTGCGCCAGAGGGTGGTGTGGGCCCCATGTGTCCCATCTCCAGACCCCTTCTGGCTTCCTTCGTCTTCTGGAAAAATAGGATTTTCCATGTATTTTCCATGGATTTTCTTATCTTCGTGAATTTTGCCTCCAAACAGCACCTTTTCCATCAGAATCCTGACTGCAGCGGTCCATGCTCCAAAAGTCATCAACCATGCAAAAACAGATGAAATAACATAAGTATCATCTCTTAATATGAAATATATCAATGAATAACAGTGAATTATGAGATAGAATAGTGATGCAAAATGGACGTATCAACTCCCCCAAGCTTAGACTTCGCTTGTCCCCAAGCAAAACTGAGCTCAATAAACATGACCTCAGGTTTATGGAGTGAAGAGTCGATAAAAGAATACGGACAATAAGCATCACATTCATCAATACATAGATCATAATAGAAGACAACTCACTATTATATAACTTACTTGCAATAAGTAAAGGAAACACAATAAAGATACATAAAGTGAATCATAATTGGTAATGGCAAACTTAGCTCTTGGTCGAAGAATAGTTGATAATTTGCTGGAGTTCACAAATAACTGGTTTTCAATGATATTTCAAATTAGTAATCACCAAGATAAGAGCAAAGTGCAAAACAAGGAACATAAGAAACATGATTGAATAAATCATCATATGAATGAATGAAACACAATAACTCAAAATACTTGCTGGGGTAGAAGGGAGTAGGTTTACTGACTCAACTAAAAAGTAAAAGAAAGGCCCTTCGCAGAGGGAAGCAGGGATTGCAAGTTTCATAAAGAGCTCCCAAAAATTATGATACTTATTAGCTTTTAGCTCTCATTGCCCCTATCATAGGCATCTTTAGGTGATTAAGGTTAAAGTGACACAACTAAGAGGATATGCTTGACAAGTTATAAGTTCAAATATCATGCCCCTTACTTATGAGTACCAAACCTCATGCTACTCAACTTCAGTCACGAGTAAGCTCTTGTCATTGTAAATACATGTGTATCATTGAGAACCGCCAACGGGGTACCCCTTTCACATGATACAGGAGCTATCCCATAATCAAAATGACAAGGCAAGCAGACAATGAGCATCTCAGCGATCTTTTTATTTGCTATTTGCATAGGTTTTTATTGAGGATGCTTCATAGAATGTTCACTATAGTTATGCTACAAGTTTCCACCATGATTAGGCATGGCTTAGGCTAGCGGCCCAGGCATTTCTCTAACACACATATAAACTCCATGATCTTACAAGTTCCCCTTTTATTTCACACCACCGAGATCCATAAGCAAAAGAACATGATATCAACTGGGTACAAAGTACCAGTGCGGTGTTGAAAGCGTTCCCCATGACATCATGGTTCTGCTAATTCACAACTCACAAAGCGCAAGCATATACGCAACAAAGAAGGACGCAATGGTTCAAGTTTATTAAGTGCAAGAAAATAAAGTGTGCCATCAAGTTTGTGAGAGCTTTAATCACTAATTTTTACATAACAAGTTTAATTTGGAAGGTAGATAAAAACAAGAATTTACTTGGAATAGCGATAATGCTAATAGGTAGGTATGGTGGACACAAATGACATAGGTTGGGGTTTAAGGAAGTGGATGCACGAGAAGTATTCCCTCTCAGTACAGGTTTTTGGTTAGCAAGGTTGGGTAGCAAGTACAAGAGTTGACGGAAACAAACAAACATACAAGTGATAAAAACAAACATGCAATCTTCCTTGGAAGCACAAAAGATCTTAACTAGAGAATACTAGACTTATGAGCAAATCAAGAAAGAAAGATGATGAAATTATATTTCTTTAGAGTACTTTTTTTATTCAACTCTCAAAAATAGTGTTGCTATTGACCGAGCCAGGTTTGCCAAAACCAACTAAATTAACTCAATGATCCCAAAGTTCTACCAATACTAACAACAAGATCAATCATATAACCATGAATTGAAAACTAATATAAGCTATGCAAAAGAGTAAATGATAGAACTTCTCATTAATATTCCATAACGGCAACTCACACCAAGGGATACATATCTAACGAGAGAGGGGACACTTCCATAATGCAGACCATCCTACATGATAACTTCTCTATTCATGATATGACTCTACTAAAAAGGTAAAAAGATAGAAGATAGTGATGTGATACCGCGGCACTCCCCCAAGCTTGGAACAAACCAAGGGGATGCCAAACCTGATGACGAAGTACTCCTTTGGTGGTGGTAGTATTCTCTCATCATCGTCCGACTTCCAGGGTAAGGGTTTCCCATCAACAAAGGACATCGTGGTTTCTAGCATCCTGAAACTTGCAGCAGCACTTATGCGTTTAAACCTAACCTCATACTCACAGTTTTGATTTTGAATGTCGTAGAACTGTGCTTGCAGTTTGTTGGTTGTTTGGCGGAGTGAGAGGACTTCATCCTTGAGTTCAGCAGTCTCCTTTTGGTGCTCGGCGATGAGTTCGGAACAAATCTTATGGATGATATCCACTTCGCGTTCCACCATCTTCTTGTACCTAAAGACTTCTTGCTCCAGGGTTTCCATCCTGTCCTCCAGACATCCTTCACCTTTAGGGCCTCAAACCTCTTTTATCCGAAGCTCCACATCTTCAAGCAACAACTCCTTGGGATGAATCTTCAACTCTCTCATGTATGGGTTGATGATATCCTCTAAAGAATCTTCCTTGGCTTATCTAGAGGAAGACATTGTGGCTCCAAATCTGGGGACTCTACCTGTCAGAAAAAGATCGAAAAAAACATGACGAAAACACGATATACGAACCTCGGGGGATCCGGGGGGTTATATATTACGAAGTTTCATAACAAAAGGAAGGTACTGGGAGAAAACGAGTCGGAGGCGGAGTCCGGGGTGGACTCACCACCTGGTGGCGCGGCCAGGGGTGGGTGGTGTTAGCCACCTGGCCCGCTTCATCCCTCTTTCAACCGTAGCTTTCCTTATTGACTAAAAACTGCAAAAATATAGTTGGATAGTGTTTTCGCGGAACTTTTCTTACCAGAACTGTTACCTATTTGAAAACGGACTCTGCAGGTCTCTGAATTTGGTCCTTGATAAATTTTTCCAGAGTTATAACTTGAAAGGCATCAACATCTTCATTGTAAGAATCTCTAGCAATATAGTGCTTGAGTCGCTGCCCATTCACTACTTGTGTAGTATTATGTTTTAAAGAAGAAATTTTTATTGCTCCTGAACGATACACTTCTTAAATAATGAAAGGTCCTTCCCATTTTGATAGTAGCTTTCCTGCAAAAAATCTGAGACGAGACCTATACAATAGAACTTTCTCACCAACATGAAATTCTCTCTTAAGTATTCGCTTGTCATGCCATCTTTTAACTTTTTCCTTAAAGAGCCTAAGATTTTCATAGGCTTCACTCCTCCATTCATCTAAAGAACTTAAGTCAAATAATCTTTTCTCACCAGCGAGCTTACAATCTCTATTTAGTTCTTTAACTGCCTAGTAAGCTTTCTGTTCTAATTCTAAAGGTAGGTGACAAGCTTTCCCATAAACCATTTTATAAGGAGACATTCCCATAGGGTTTTTGTAGGTGGTCCTATAAGCCCACAAAGCATCATTCAACTTTTTAGCCTAGTTTTTTCTAGATCTATTAACAGTCTTTTGCAAGATGGATTTAATTTCTCTATTTGATAACTCTACTTACCCATTAGTTTGGGGGTGATAAGCTAAAGCAATTCTATGATTAACATCATATTTAGCAAGGGTCTTTCTAAAACCACCATGAATGAAATGAGAACCTCCATCAGTCATGAGATACCTAGGCACTCCAAACCTAGGAAAGATAACATCCTTAAGCATTTTTAGAGAAGTCTCCCCGTCAGCACTCTTCGTAGGAATGGCTTCTACCCACTTAGTAACATAATCAACGACAACAAGAATATGAGTATAACCTTTCGTTGGAGGGAAAGGACCTGTAAAGTCAAATCCCCAACAATCAAAGGGTTCAATAACTAGGGAGTAGTTCATAGGCATTTCATTGTGTCTAGAAATATTACCAACACACTGACATTCATCACAAGATAAAACAAATTTTCTTGCATCTTTAAAAAGGGTAGGACAGTAGAAACTTGATTGTAGCACCTTTTGCGCAGTTCTATCTCCTGCATGATGTCCTCCATAAGCACTACCTTGACATTTACGCAATATCTCGTTTTGTTCATATTCTGGAACACATCTCCGCATAATACCGTCCACTCCTTCTTTATATAAGTGTGGGTCATCCCAAAAATAATGCCTCAAATCATAGAAGAACTTCCTTCTTTGCTGAGCTGTAAAAGTTGGAGGCAAATACTTGGAGACAATAAAGTTAGCATAATCAGCGTACCAAGGGCTCCTCATGAAGCTTACCCTCATCGCATCTAACTGCTCATTTGGGAAACTATCATTAACAGGCATAGGGTCAAAAGAGATGTTTTCCAATCGAGATAAATTATCACCATGTGGTTTTCAGCACCTTTCCTATCTACTATATGTAGATCAAACTCTTGTAAAAGTAGCACCCATCTAATAAGCCTAGGCTTAGCGTCCTTCTTCGTCATAAGGTATTTAATAACAGCATGATCAGTATGAATGGTGACTTTTGAGTCTACAATATAGGGTCTAAACTTATCACAAGCAAAAACGATAGCTAGAAATTCTTTTTCAGTAGTAGCATAATTCCTTTGAGCAGCGTCTAGAGTCTTACTAGCATAATGAATAACGTTTAACTTTTTATCAATTCGTTGCCCAAGGACAGCACCTACAGCAAAATCAATAGCATCACACATTATTTCAAAGGTTAAACTCCAATCAGGTGGTTGAACAATAGGGGCTGTAGTTAAAGCCCGCTTAAGGGTTTCAAAAGCTTCCTTACAATCATCATCAAAAACAAAGGGTACGTCTTTTTAAAGAAGATTAGTGAGGGGTTTTGATATCTTAGAAAAATCTTTAATAAACCTTCTATAGAAACCAGCATGACCAAGGATATTATGAATACCTTTGACGTCTCTTGGACATTGCATTTTCTCAATTGCCTCAACCTTAGCTCTATCAACTTCTATGCCTCTTTCGGAAACCTTATGCCCAAGGAAAATCGCTTCATTAACCATGAAGTGGCATTTCTCCCAATTAAGAACAAGATTAGTTTCTTCACACCTCTGCAAAACTTTATCAAGGTTGTGCAGACAATTATCAAAGGAAGTTCCATAAACAGAAAAGTCATCCATGAACACTTCCACAATTTCCTCACAAAAACCATGAAAGATAGCAGACATGCATCTTTGAAAAGTAGCAGGAGCATTACATAAATCAAAAGGCATACGTCTATAAGCATAGGTTCCGTAAGGGAAAGTGAACGTAGTTTTTTCTTGATCTTGTTGTTTAACAGCAATTTGAGAGAAACCAGAATAACCATCAAGAAAACAAAAATGGGTCTTTTTAGACAACCTTTCCAACATTTGATCAATAAAAGGAAGCGGGTAGTGATCTTTCTTAGTAACTTTGTTGACTTTCCTAAAGTCAATGCACATCCTATAGCCTACTACTATTCTTTGGGGAATAAGCTCATCGTTATCATTAGGAACAACGGTAATTCCTTCCTTTTTTGGAACATAATGAACATGACTAACCCATTCACTATCAGCAATAGGGTAAATAATACCAGCTTCAAGGAGTTTCAATACCTCATTTCTTACCACTTCCTTCATCTTAGGATTTAAACGTCGTTGGTGCTCTACTACTGGCTTTGCATTTGGTTCTATATTAATAGAATGCTGACATATAGTAGGTGAAATGCCTTTTAAATCATCTAGAGTATAGCCCATAGCTCCTCGGTGTTTCTTCAAAACCTCCAATAACCTTTCTTCTTCCTTCCCTGAAAGTTTAGAGCTAATAATAACAGGATATATCTTTTTATCATCAACATAAGCATATTTAAGACCATTACGGAGAGGTTTTAGATCAAAGACCGAATCCTTTTTAGGTGGCAACGTGGTACCCAAGTCTTCTACAGGCAAGTTATGCTTAAGCATCTTGGGTTGACGACGGAGAATCTCGTCAATCTCATTCCTTTCTTCCATGAAGATCTCACTTTCGTGATCTTCCATAAATTGCTGCAAAGGATTGTTAGGAGCAAGAGAGATAGAAGCAAGTTGTTCAACTCTAAAATCCTCATTATGGGGTTCCTCTTCACAAGGTTCTTTAGTAAATTTCAAAAAATTAAACTCATAAGATTCCCCATCAAACTTAGTCAAGATTTTGTCCCTCTTGCAATCTATAATAGCTCCACAAGTACTCAAGAAAGGTCTACCAAAAATGATAGGATAAGTTTTACTAGCAGCTGAACCAAGTACTAGAAAATCAGCAGGATACTTAATCTTACCACAAAGAACTTCCACATCTCGTACAATACCAATTGGAGAGATGATCTCTCTATTAGCAAGTTGAATAACCACATCAATCTTTTCCAATTCACAGGGACTGATTTCATGCATAATTTCTCTATAAAGCTCATAAGGAATAACACTGGAACTTGCACCAATATCACATAAACCATAATAGCAATGATCACCAATTCTAACGGAAAGCACAGGGATACTGGCCTTTTTATCTCTATTAGGATGTGAAACAATATTAGAAGCATCCTCACAAAAGACTATGTGTCCATCTTCTATGCTTTTAGTGACAAGGTCTTTCACAATTGCTACCACAGGTTCAACGTTTATTTGTTCATCAGGTTTTATAGTTCTCTTTTCACTTTTAGTGATTACATTAGTTGTCATAGGATGATCCTTTACCTTATCTGGGAAGGGAATCTTCTCGATATAAGGTTCAGGTAAGATGTGATCAATAGTGCAATACTCAACACTCCCAATAGGAACATAGTCAACAATATCTTTATAAGGTGCATGGTACTTGTTCCATCCCCTTTTTGGAATTTCAATATAAGAAGCAAAAGCCTTAAAGCAATTTGTAATAACTTGTAAATCAAGACCATAAGCATTACTAATGTTTTGAAAGTCATCAGTTCCCATAAAAGATTCAATGCATTCATACTCATAATTTATACCTGACTTTCTACCTTTGTCATTCTCCCAAGCTTCAGCATTATCTTGAATACGGTCCAGAAGATCCCATTTAGCTTCTTCTTCCATGCGAGTGAATGATCCAGCACAACAAGCATCCAATAAATCCTTATCATGTAGAGAAAGCCTTGCATAAAAGTTATTGATAATAATATTGTTGGGGAGCTCATGAATGGGACATTTGAGCATTAGTAACTTCAATCTCCCCCAAGCTTGAGCTATACTCTCTCCATCAAGAGGCCGAAAGTTGTATATTTGATTCCGATCTTTATGAATCTCACTAGGAGGATAAAACTTTGAATAAAAGAGAGGAACATTTCCTCCCATTCCAGAGCTTGACCATTCTTCAGCAGCTTATACCATTCCTTAGCTCTTCCTTTAAGTGACAATGAGAATAACTTATTCTTAACTTGATCTGTAGTAATACCTGCACACTTGAACAACCCGCATAATTCGTGTATAAAGAGCAAATGATCACTGGGATGGACAGTTCCATCCCCAACATAGTAGTTATCCATAACACGATCAATAATTCTTGTAGGTATTTTAAAAGCATCATTCTCAGCAGGTGGTGGCTCATCTACTACCTTAGCAGTGGTAGTATCATTACCAAATAAGAAACTCAGCGAATTATCCATAACGAAAATAAAGCAACTAACAGAAGTATACAATATTCACAATAGAAGTTTCCTTTACCAGTTCCACTCTCTAATAACGCTTCACTCCCCGACAACGGCGCCGGAAAATAGTCTTGATGACCCACAAGTATAGGGGGTGTATCATAGTATTTTTCATAAGTAAGAGTGTCGAACCCAACGAGGAGCAGAAGGTGCTGGCTAGTGGTAAGGATCAGGAATTCTTTGCAAATACTTAGCAAACAGATTTTTAGTGTTTTTTGATAAAGCAAGTAAATAAAGTACAAGTAAATAAAAGACAGTAGGAATAAATGCAGCAAGTGGCCCAATCCTTTATGCAACAAAGGACAAGCCGGTTGTATTTCTTAAGATGACCAAACGTTCTCGAGGACACATGGGAAGACTGTCAAGTGCTTTCGCTTCATATAGTTGATTAATCTTCTTTAGCCTGCTAAGTGTTGTGTGGGTGAACCCGTGCTAATGTACCAACCTTCCTAGGACTAATACATACTTGTGATTATACCCCTTGCAAACATCCATAAGTACAAGAAAGTAATTAAGGTAGAAACCTAACCATAGCTTTAAACTCTAAGACCCTTACGTCCCTTGTGCAATGGTTTCCTAACGGGGGTTTAGGTTTCTGTCACTCCGGCAATCCCTACGATTAGTAGCCAAATTCACAATGCATAACCCTAGGCCCATATAGGTGAAGTGTCATGTAGTCGACGTTCACATGACACCACTAGAAGAAGTACACCACAACTTAAATATCAAACTATTGAATCTTTCTCAACACAACTCCACTACTAACAACATGACTTCTCCCATGTCCTCAAGAACAAAACGAACTACTCACAAGACATCATATGGATCATGATCAGAGATGGAATAATGATGTATAATAATCTGAACATAAACAATAATTAAATGGTTCACTCAATAGCATCAACTACAAAGAGTAATCAACACTGGGAAAGTTCCCCTATGAACTATGCAAGATTCAACTCAATTGTTACAGCAATATGGAGATGCTGATGAGGGTGCTGATGGTGATGATGATGATGATGATCCCGATGAAGTCCAGCTTGATGATGGTGTTGATGGCGACGATCTCCCCTCTCCGGGAAGGAATTCCCCCGGCAGAAATCTGTCTGCCGTAGAGATCTTTCTCGCTTGGTGTTTTACGCCCCACAGAGGCAACGGAATCTTTCTGTGGTCGCTCCCCGAGTCTTAGGGTTTCGGGAGAGCCAGGGGTGGACCAGGGCGGCCACACCACCTGGTGGCACGACCCAGGGTGGCCCGCACCAGGGGGTGGTGTGGGGCCCCTGTGGCCCATCTCCAGCCTCCTTCTGGCTTCCTTCGTCTTCTAGAAAATAGGATTTTCCATGTATTTTCCTGGATTTTCTGATCTTCACGAATTTTGCCTCCAAACAACACCTTTTCCATCAGAATCCTGACTGCAGCGGTCCATGCTCCAAAAGTCATCAACCATGCAAAAATAGATGAAATAACATAAGTATCATCTCTTAATATGAAATATATCAATGAATAACAGTGAATTATGATATAGAATAGTGATGCAAAATGGACGTATCAACTGGACCCAATGGTGATCTATTGTGACAACAATGGAGCCATAGCCAACACCAAGGAACCAAGGTCTCACAAGAATTCCAAGCATATTAAGCGCCAGTTTCACTCCATCCGAGAGCATGTCAAGGATGGAGATATAAAGATTTGTAAAGTACACACATACCTAAATGTAGCAGATCCGTTGACTAAAGTTCTCCCTAGGGCAAAACATGATCAACACCAGAACTCCATGGGTGTTAGATTTATCACTATGTGAACTAGATTATTGTCTCTAGTGCAAGAGGGAGACTGAAGGAAATATGCCCTGAGAGGCAATAATAAAGTTGTTATTATGTATTCCTTGTATATGATAGATGCTTATTTTGCATGCTATAATTGTATTGATAGGAAACATCAATACATGTGTGTTTAATAAACAAAAAGGTTCCTAGTTATGCCTCTCTTATAGACTAGCTCGTTGATTAACAAGATGATCAAAGTTTCCTGATCATGGACATTGGATGTTGTTAATAATGAGGTCACAGTATTTGTGAAATGATGTGATGAACATTCATCCAAAGTATGGCATTACGATCAAAGTCATTATGTTTATATTGTTATAACATTATACGAAGTAATCTTAGTCCTTAGACCATGAGATCATGTTAATTGCTAACACCAAAACAGTATCTTGATAACATCAAACGTCACACCGTAACAGGGTGACTATAAAGGTGGGTTCAATGCTACGAAGGTGTTATGTTGAGGCTCATGGATCAAGAGTGGAATTTTTCAATCCCGATGATGGATAGATATACTCTGGGCCCTCTCGGTGATATCGCATTAAGATAGCTTGCAAGCAAGTGATGTGATCACTAGAATGTTATATCACGGGAACGAGAAAAGAGTGCATGTCGGTAATGAGATCAAACTAGGTATTTGGATACCGATGATCGAATCTCGGACATGTATTATATCATGAGACAAAGGGATTAAGTTACTAGCGTTAAAGGTTCTCACGATCACAGAAGTCATCGCTGAATGTGTAGGAGTCAGTATGGATCTCTAGGTCCCGCTTCTGATTATTGATTTGAGAAGGGTCTCAATCATGTCTGCATTATTCGCGAACCATAGGGTGACACACTTAAGGGTTACCTAACACCATTTTGGAGCACATATGTTTCAGATGAAAGATCTGCAAAGCGTTGGAATTATTTCGATGGAAACCAGAATTGTTTCAGGTGAAATTGCAGAAAGTGGTTCTGCATGTGATATTGAAATGTTGCAAGGGGTTTTATGTGAATGTTTGTTAACTAAAGTAATTAACAAAATTCTGAATAAAATAAATAAAAGAGTTTTATTAATTGAGAATTGCATTAAATTTGGTGGAAATTTAATGCATGTGAGTGGAACTTTGGGTGGAGCTTGAATTGATGTGAGTGGAGCTTCCACCACATGAATGAGGAAGAGGTGGGGGCACCCCCCTTGGCCGCCGGCCATGGGAGGGGAGGAGCCTCCCCTCTCCTATAAAAGGCCCCCCTCTCCTCCCTCACAAAGCACACCTCCTCGTGAAGGATCTCTCTCCCCCTCTAGATATATTCCCCCATGGTCTCGGATTAGAGAGATACATGTTCCCGGTGGCCTTGCGTCTGGAAGGAGTTGCTGCTTCCACTGATTTGCTGGAGCGAGGAGGTGGAGGTTGTCCAGTGGTTTGAACGTGTGTGCGAGGATGGATGCGCTGCTGATTTGCGGCGCTAGGACTTCCACACAATCTTGAGATCGGCAAGCGTACGACTACATCATCCACGAGTTCCAACTCGTTAACAAAACTCTCTTGTCTTCGAGGGTAAGTTCTCTATGGATGTATATCCACATGTTGCTCTGTATCTAGTAGATAGATCTTGGCGTATAGTTCTCATCGTAGGAATTTTTGTTTTCTATGCTGTGAACCCAACAATCACAAGAATCTGGTTGCTTGAAAAGCCATCCAAGAGCTAGTGGGGAGGAGTCTTACAGGAAAGATGATAGCTCCAGGAGAAGAGGACCAGGAGCACAAGGAGAAGGCTTACCAGCAACATGAGGTGGAATCTGATTAAGATTCATCACAAGCACATATCACCAACCCAATTTTCTACTTAACAACAGTAGGTTAATTTCTTAGATCAACATAGCATCTGTCCTTATCAGTTCATTTAGAAAAGGTTTTTGGGGAAGTAAGGATTGTTCTCATATTGGCATAGTGATGTTTGTCTTTGTCTTATCATAGAATAATTAAACATCATTTTCAGCCCAATTAGAACCCTCTGGATAACTCATCCCAATAGCCAACTACCGGATGATAGCTACCACTGTGTACACTCCAAATGGAGGTATCATAGTGGCAGATGCACTAGTAGTAGCCACAGGGATTGGCTAAACCAAAAAGGGCATTCAAACAAGTCATAATATTTGTTCTTATCAATAAATTTATGGCCTCGGCCTTTCCATCATAGGCTAGGTCAAGAAATCAAGCACAAAAATCTGTTCTTATATAAATTGAAGCCTCATCTTCTGCATCATTGGCAGCCAAAGGTTAATGGTTTGTCAATTACTACAGTAGCATATCATGCCACCATGAACCTCTACGGTGCACACTCCTTGGAGGCACCACAATATGGTTCTAGAGCAAACATGGGCCACTAATTAATTAACAACAATAGATCGCAACAACTCAATAGAGAAGTTTTCAAATCATCTTCCTAGTCACCAATCTAGGAATCATTCCATTCTTAGAAATCATGTTAAAGCATCAACCACAAGTTCATTACTGTTATCTGTCCTGCAGTACTGGAAGCATATTCATAAGCTAAATAACTTATATCCAGTAGCAAGCATCACAAATGGGGTTTAGCTGACCACACATGCCTAGGATGAATAATTCATCCAAATTAAGGCATCATTTCATAGATAAAGCATAGGTCAAATTAGCTGTAGTACTTATCCACCAACATTATACCAAGCTGACAATAGTAACTATACAGTAGATGATCACTGTCTTACTAAAGTTAATCAAGCTACAATTCAAACCACCAGTAAATCAAACCACACATTCTTGGGATGATTCAATCATTCCAAGTTAAGGCATTAGGTCAAGAACATCATAATCCATTGCCTAGCCAAGAACATCTAGGAATCATGTGACCAGTGTCGTACTGGCAGTAATTGGACCATAACCAAATCAGTTACCGAGCTAGTGTTCCCAGAAAAGTATCTATAATCAACTAATCATTTTCCTAAAAACTTAAGGAATCATCTTATCACTATTTTTCTACTATATTAGGAGAATAGTTTCACAATCAATACTAAATGAAAATTCAGTACTAAATCGACTAGCAAATAAAAATTTGTATGGGACTTCAGTTGATTCCTTTGAGTTCATACTATCATCTGAATTCTCTGAATCACATACACCACCAGCACATGGCTCAGATTCTAGCATCATAATAGTATCAAGTCCCAGTAGAGCAAGAGATACCATAGGAAGCTTAACATGATACCAGATCAAAGCAAGTCACTAACAATTGATCGAATATATCACTAGAAGATTTGAGCATAGCTATAATTGAGCAAGAAATGCTTAGCATTAACACTAGGCGCACCACCACAAGTTGTAGACTAAACCTAGCACAGGAGAAACCTATATAACATCAACTACGAAGGAAAAGGGAAAGATCAGAGAGAGAAAGAATAGAAGGGGGAGTACTTACTAATGGTCCTCGTGTAAGATTGAGAAGAGGAAGTAGACCGACGACAGAGAACAAAGGGCACAACGGCATGGCAACACAGGGAGCGTAGGTGGCGCTACAAACTGCCACCAGCCACACCAACCCCAAGAGCACACCCCACCTTCACTAACACAAGGCCATCACCGGGGCACAACGAAGCTAGGGTACCAAAACCCTAGTCTCGAAGAAACGAAGGGGGCGAGTAGAGTAGAGCCCATCTCCCAAATCCAGTTGGATAGGAAGATAGAGTAAAGGGTGGCGCATCATCTTTTGCTGGCAACGACGGTCGGAGTTGTTGAGCTTGCTGGAATTTGGAGGCGGCAACAACATCACCGAGGTAGAGGTGAAACAAGGAGCGAGAAGGACTCGGGGACGAATCGAGTCGGGGTGGGCCGACCTAACCCTAGGGTTAGGGTTGGACCAAACCCCAGCGGGATAAATGGGCCAGATGAGCCATAAGCCAGGTCGGGCTAGCCCATGGGTTAGGCCTAGTTGTTAAAAAGAAATTAAGATATAAAAAACTATTAGAAATCTAAATTGCAAATAAGCCCTTACCAATATTTTAAGCACTAGAAATATGTACAAGAATCCAAAAAATACACAGAACATATCAAAATGATCACAAAAATAATCGTTGCCAAGTAAAAATATAAGATTTCTTATTTAACTTAAATGGACTACAACTAAATATTAAATCTACTAAAACCCTAATGAAATTTAATAAATGAGTAAAAGTCCTAAAAATAAATAAATATCATTTTTGAATATAAAAAAAGCTACCATTTTATAAAAAATACTAACTTATTTTTTTCCAAATAAAGCTTAAAGTAAATATTTAAGGACATGTAATTGTTTAAGGAATTTTATAAAAAAAATATAATACTTATAAATAAATAAAAATCATTTTTAAGATCTTATATTTCACTAGAAAAATATTAAATATATTATTCCAAAAGATTTTAAGATTCCAAAGTAATAAATATTAATTATTAAAATAAAATACCTCCTGTGTGAATTATTTATACTCATTTCTTAAATAATAAATAATCATATGTATTTATAAAATATTACAGCCTTAAAAAGAATCCTTTAAGTTTAAGTACTAATTCCAAATCCATAATTATGATTCATAATGAAATTTAAGTATAAACTATTAACTTTAAATATTCCTTTAGAACTTTTAATTCAAATTAAAACCAACAACCCTTAATCTAACAGTATTCATCGTTCACCTATATTGTTGGTGAATGATCTTTATCTCTTAATAATTCTTAACATGACTCCAAATCCTAGCAAATTACTAAGATAATCTAATAATGGCCCATTAATAAGTTGCATATTATTTTCATAATAGCAAATCAAACTAAAACTCATCATTCACTAAAATTGGAAGTGAATGAACTCACACTCTTAATTATACTTATCATAACCCTAAAACTTGATAATGATTTAGACATATTACACCTTAAGTTTAATTATGTTTTTAAAGTTACCTTAAATCTCAAAACTTATAAATATCATGCCTAACGAATGTTTATATTTTTATAGTTAACTTTGCTCTATTTAAATCATGACATGAGGCATCTCAAGTCTAAACTATTCGAGCAAACGCAAACGACATTGATCACATTCCATTAACCATAAAGATTGTTTAAACCTTATCAATGAAACCTTTTCTTAATAAGTTATTTGTTTTGACACTTCAAACAACAACCCTATAATAAGTCCTTCAACTCTTAACAACCTAACACGTTAACTTCCATCATAATTACTAGATAGTAATTCACCTCATTCTTATAGTGTTGTTATACTTCACTTGTATACTTTGCATGTTAAACTCTTAAATGCTTTGTGGATATATTTACTTATGAATTAAACTTAAAAAATAACTAAATCTTAAAAGCATCACCTAAATTTAACTCATTCACTTTATTGGGGAATTATCTCGGGATTTTACAAAATGCATTACATTACTTATGCATCATCATATTGCTTCTTTAAACATTAGTCCTTACCAGACTAATCATGCTATTTGCAGATACTGGAACTTATATCGTCTCGAAGACAGTGATTGCATAATCTTGTAATCACAAAAGGCAAGTTTACACTTGCTTATGTCCTTTGGTTATTTTCTATCAAGTAATTGCAAATCAAATGTTGTCATCACCTGCATTTCAAAAAGGTCAGGAAGCTCTAATTTGATAATTATATGATTATGGGTTATTTACCAAATGGTAATAACCTACTATTATAGTTCTAGTGGTAAAGGAACATATTGTCTAGGATTTAACAACCAATGTCGCTAGTGATTCTTGCGCTGTATAATATGCGTTAACCATGAGATTTGGAATGGGATGGAGAAGTCATCTGGATCTTCTTCCTTTCGCATGTCAACGGATGACTAGGTCATGGTTGTAACTCCTCTATGAGGGTTGGCAGCATATGAGTGGGATCCCTCAACATCCCATGGCTTCTAGTATCTACGAGGGTTGTACACCTTTGGCTGCCATTGGAAACAAGTTTTATCCTAGGCCTGACATGCAATCCATTGGGCATGCGGGGTCGCGGAGAAGGACATCGAATGGCTTGGATCTTAGGTTGGGCCTCAAACCAAGGAAGTTTGAATGGGGACATACTCCCGGCTGTGCAACAAAGCTTAAGGTCTCTTATGGGAAACATAATGCACCTCTGTAGAGTGTATAAAATTGTGACATGTTACTCCATGTTCCGGGAAGGAGCTATGAACGCGGTAGGAAAGGAACTCCAAGAAGTTTTAGTAAACCTGTGAAGGCTTATAGACATAGTTTTTTCAGAATAATAACAACCTTTGAAGAAATGTTTATGAAAACCTACATAGCCTACGACCTGTAGTCTGTGGCTATAGATAGTGCATCATACACTCCTTTTTAGTGAACTTTTTGAGTACACTCGTACTCAACCATACCTTCTTAACCCTTGATAGGTTCTAAAGCCGATGAAGACGATGCCAACACCAACTTATACTCAAAGGAATCAGCATCAAAAGCTCAAGTTCTTCAAAGAAGTAAATGGAGCCAAGAGATACATCAACTGAAGTAAAGATGAAGTTCCTAATTATATAGGAGTATCATTTCTAGCCATAGAACCTACTTCTGTAGAGAAAAGTAGTAGCGGCATTTGCAAGCCATATGGTTTAGATGCTAGTCTTTTTAGCAAGATAGTTATGAGTTGTTATTTCTGGTTCTTCTTTGTAATAAGTTGATTTCTTCCTCTTTAACCTAGAATGTTCTCTGGATATTTTGTAAAGAGTCGAGTTGTAACCTATAGTCATGTCTTGGACATGCTATGTTTCTGTTCTACCACTCTGAGGGATGTAATACTAGTGCAACGGTGTTTTATTAGTGTTATGTCAACGACTATGGTGTACTACATCATGAAGTGGTATGCTGGGTCACTGCACACAACAAGTCGCATGGCTCCATCAAGTTCGGAGACAACTCCACGGTGGACATATGCAAGCAAGGGACAATGTTGTTCATTTGCAAGTTTGATGAGTACCGATCCATCACCGGGGTGTACTACATACCTCGTCTGAGCACACACATCATCAGCTTGGGACAGTTCGACGAGAATGGCTTCCAAGTGTTGATCAATGGTGAAATCCTCGCAGTGTGAGACTGGGAGCGACGAATCCTAGTGAAGTTCATGCGTGAGGTGAATCGGCTGTACAGGCTGACCGCGTGAGTCGCACACCCGGTGTGTTTGGTGATACACACTAGACTCAACTCGGCATGGACTTGGCATGCGCGATTTGACCACCTCAACATTGATAGCTTGCGACAACTAGCGAGAGGCAACATAGTGCATGGCCTCCCCTAGTGGAGAACGTGAACCAACTTTGTGATGCCTACCTCGTAGGGAAGTAGAGGTGCATCTCGTTCGAGCAGCATGCAGAGTTCCAGGAAAAGGAGTGACTCAAGATGGTCCACGATGATCTCTAAGGGCCGATCATGCCGGTAATGCCAAGCGGGAAGAGTTACTTCCACATCCTAGTCGATGACCTGATGCGGTACATGTAGCTCGCCCTTCTCATGACAAAGGACGAAGCCACAACCGCCATCAACCGACTCTAGAAGGGAGTCGAGTCAGAATCTAGCTACAAGCTAGACACATGGAGGATAGATCATAGAGGCGAGTTCACCTCCATCTCCTTTACTGCATACTGCACCGAGATCGGAGTAGAGTGCTGCCTTGATGGCTCCCTACTACCCGCAATAGATAAACATCATCAAGCTCTACAACCAGACGATTGTGGGCATGGCCCATTATCTCCTGAAGGCCAAGAAATACCCTAGCAAGTTCTGGGTGAAGCAATGTAGATGATAGTGTTCATGCTGAATAGGTTGCATACCAAGAGCATGGACGTCAAGATGTTGTTCGAGGCCTAGCATGGCCACAAGCCACACATGCACTTCTTGCGCACATTTGGCAGAGTGGTGCACATTTGAGAGATGCGATCCAGACCGATGAAGCTTGATGATCGCAGCAGGTCGATGATCTTTGTGGCCTTCGAGGCCGGAACAAGGGTTTATCGATCCTACAACCCGATGACAGGTCGATTCACCATCACCCATGATGCCATGTTCGATGAGAGCACATGTCGTCGGATTAAAGACAAGTACTCCATGAGGGGGTCCTCGAGGCATGGAAAGATGTGGGGTGTGAAACATACGGTGGTCCGGGATGGTGAGCATACAAGCTTACCTAGGTTTGAATCCGCTTGCGGTGGACGGATCCTACTCCTGCTAGCAATCCAGTAATATTTACAGAGCTAGAAGTACATATTACAAGAGAGGTTTCACCCGTGCGATTTGAGGTTGATTGTCGATTCCCTAAAGGCTGGTCCCTAGGACGGCTTATATAGCCATCCGATCCTAGGGTTACAAGAGAGTCCTATATGGCTACAATATAGAGTCAGTTACATAGTACATCTTGGACTATAAGTATTCCTACAGGCCTAAGTTGGTAAGTATTTTGGGCCTTCTCGTTGCCAGATGGGCATCCAAGTTCTCTCCATGACTGGGCCACCCTTGAAGCATATCTCTAACCCAAAGTGGGCCACCCTGGTTAGCGAGTCACATTGGGTATACCTAGAAAGTATATCGCCACTAGTATCCCCCGAAAGTCTCCAAGATCCAAAGTCGTATGTCATCGTCTAGCTTGATTCTTCTTCGACTGCAAAATCTTGAATGGTTCCTGAAACTCCAAAACAAGTAGGATCCGAGTCTCAAAATAAGTCAAACCTGTTAATATCTCATCATTGTTTCCCTGCTTGGTTTCAAATTGAGCCAGAATTTGGTCGGTGAGGTAACCCAACAACTTTTTAGGTCTTTTCTGATCACTAACAAATTTTATGTCAGCATGACTGTTGGTGGGTTCGCAACACGCGGAACCGAGGCACCGTTTCAATGCGTGTGCAGAAATCGAGGTGGTGGAGCCTTCGCAAGGAAGTTGCTCTTCTCGTTCCATGACGCGTGACAATAATTTCGCGTGATTACACATTAATATTGGCACATAGGGGTTTATAAGGAATAAATCCCTTCGTTCTCGTCCATCTGTTCCCTCATTCTCCCTTCTCCACGAGAAAACCTTGCGCCCCTCATCTTCCTCTCCCTCTCCACCCCCAAATCCCCCCAGCACAACCCATCCAAGGTCAGCCAATCCACATGGCTGACGCATCGAGCTCCGATAACGTGGTGTCATCGATGGCGGAAGATAAGAAGTAAAGTGGGGCTTGGATCTCGTGCGTACTTGACGATGAGAAGCTTCGATCCATGAAGGTGGAGGGTATTCTCCATGCCGGTGAGTGGCGGAGCGGTTCTAGTGAACTTCTCCCCGCTCCTCACAACGACGAACGGGTTCACTTCCGGACCCACTTGGATCGCGGATTAATTTCTTACTACGGTGTCCAGCTCCATGATATCCCCCCAAATTCCATTCTAGAACTTAGCGCTCATGTCTCTCTTTGTGAGGGATTTCTTGGAATTAAATCGAGTCTTCTTTTGTTTCGGTAATACTTCGGTACCCGGAAAAATTCCATCACTTTCGGTGTTCCATACAATACCAGAACTCTTAGCTTAGTCCTTAGGAGAGACCGAGTCTACCCCAAGGTCATAGCTAGCGATTCAGTGAAAATATGGCCATCCACCTTCTTTTACCATAAGGATAAGCCGGCTCCCGGCAAGCCAGAAAGCTTGTCGGTTTTTTTGACTATTTGTTGTGAGGCAAAAGCCCCACAGCCTCCCACTTTATTCAAAACAAAATGTATTTATAGAGAGGGAAAAACCAAACCAAACCAAAACAAACCTATACAGGCCCAAGGGTTTCCATCACACATAAAGGCCTACTGTAAAGTAGCAATCCAACACATCAACTTATCTCGATGAATTTCTTCATTTTATGAATCTAAAGAGTTAAGTAAAACACGAACTGACCCCTCCAAGCAGGAAAGTGAGGCTTGACATTCTGAAATATCTGTGCATTCCTCACCTTCCAGATGTTCCAACAAGCAATAAATACCACTTGAGCAAATAAGGGCTGATTGAAACTCCTCCTAGCACTAAGGCAATCTGAAATCTATCATCACCAGCCCCCATTCAATCTGGAGGTAATTCCAAATCCTGATACTGAAATTGCAGTTAAAAAGATGATATCTGTCCTCATGATGTCTACCTGGACATAATACACAACCAAAGGTGTCAGTAACTTTCCATTGTCATCTGTGAATCATGGCCCTAGTGTTGATCCTATCAATGAGCATCGGCCGAGCAAACATTTTAATCTTCATAGTACATTTGCTCCTCCAGATCCATTTATATAGAGGGTAGACCACAACATTGGCATAAACATTCTGAGAAAAGTTCGCCGTAGTGTATGAGCCCCAGGAACATTGCCAAATATCCACTCCATTCTCCTCCAAAGTTATGTGATCCAACCATGCCTCTATCACTAGAAACTCATCATAGGCCTATCCTGAGAGAGGCAGATGAAACTCTATTGATCTGTCCTATAAGAGTGCCATCTCTCGGACATAAATTTTATCATCCCTAGCATAGGAGAACATCCTGGTGATTTTTTCCCTCAAAGGCACTCTAGAGTTGTAAATTTCCCATGTGTTTGACCAAAAGAGAATAGTATCCTCACAATGTACTTCAGGAAGTGCAACTTGTCTATACTTATCCATCAGGGAGGCAACATCCCTCCACCAGTATGAACTACAAGCCTTGGCAGCATGAGGAACATCATTATCATAGTAGGAGTCCCAAACCAATTTCACCCAAGGTATGTGCATCTCCTTATTATAGAACTTGGTTAGAAACTTGATCGGCGGAGCATCATTCTTGTGCTAAAAGTCCACAATGCCTAAACCACCCTTCATCTTAGGCTTGCATATCATATCCCAAGCAGCCAACAATTGTTTAGGGGTGTCAACATTATCTCTCCATAAAAATTGTTTGGTGATTCTATTGAACTACTTAGTAATGCCAGGTGGAACATGAAATATGCATAATAGTTGCAAAGGCATTGAGGACAGAGCAGACACAATCCGTTGCAACCTTGCCCCCTGGGACAAAAAACTTGAAGTGGCAGTTAACCTCCTTTCCAATCTATTCACAATAGGAGAAAGATCCTGGATAGTGGGCCTAGTGGTGCCAACAGACAGACCAAGGTAAGTAAAAGGTAGGGGGTCCACTCTACAACCAAAACCAGTGGCCAAATCATTCATAATTTCCTCCTCCACATTAATACCAATCATAGAAAATTTGTGATAGTTAATATGTAACCTAGTGGAATCAGAGAATGTTTGCAGAACCTTCTTAAGAGCCAAAACTTGCTCTAACTCAGCATGCTTAATATGTAAGGTGTCATCAGCATACTGTGTAATAGGGAAATCGGTATCACCAGTAACAATGGGAAATTTGATCCCTCGCTCTCTCAACAATTGATTGATAGCAGATTGCAAAAGATCTCCACCCAGAACATATAGAATGGGGGGAGAGTATCACCCTGTCTCACTGCCCTCTTACACTAGAACTGTTTCACAGGAACTCCATTAAGTAAAATAGAGGAAATAAAGTCCTTCACCCATCTGATCCACTCAGTCCCAAATCCCTTGTGTTTCATGATCTACAACAATGCTTCATGCTCAATAGAATCAAAGGCTTTCTCAAAGTCCAGCTTAAGAATAATAATTGGTTTCTTAGACATATGACATTGAAATAGATATTCAAGTGACCATGCCAAGCAGTCCTGAATAGTCCTAGACCTGATGAAACCATACTAGTTTTTGTGCACACAATTCAGGATTTTCTCTTGTAGTCTATTTGCAGCTAACTTTGTGATAAACTTTAGACATACATTGGTCAAAGAGATTGGTCTATAGTCACTCACACATTCAAGAGAATTAACTTTTTGTACAAGAGTAATGTAGGAAGAATTAATATTCCCTAGCGAGATAACACCAGCATGGAAATCATGAGCTAACTTATAGAAGTGTAGAGCAATGATATGCCAACACTTTTTAAGAAACATCCCATTAAACCCATCAGGTCCAGGGGCCTTGTCAACTAGCATATTCTTAATAATCAATTCCATCTCTTCTTTCTCAAAAGGCTTAGTCAAATCCTGAAGACCTTCAACAGGTTGTAAAAGAGAAGCAAGATCAAAACCCATGGAAATGCCCCTAGCCTGCCCATCCTTTCTTTAAATTTACTTAGTACCACACTAGCCATTTGCTGATGATCAGAACTAAATTCTCCATCATCACCTTTTAAGGAAGCAATGGAGTTCCTTCTAAATCTCTGACTAGCCATTGAATGAAAGAATTAGGTGTTATACTCCCCCACTTTAATCCATCTAATAGAACATATGTTCCTCAAATAGGTGCACTGGGCCTTTAAAAGCTTCTATAAATGTACCTTCACAATATTCCAGAACTTAAATTCAAGTCTTGTTAGGGCTCTCTGCTCCTCCAACTGGTCAAGGGAGAGAATAACCTTGTTAAAATTTTCAATATTGATTTTAATTGTGGATGGACTCGTCTGCCATCTCTTAAGATCATATCTAAAACCTTTCAATTTTTGAGCCAAAATAGTTGCACTATTAGACTTGTGTGAAGGCTTGTCCCAAGATTTTTGAACATGGTCTAAGAATGTAGGATGTTGGACCTAGTAATTTTCAAATCCGAATAACCTCACTTTAGGAATAAGTGTATCAATTGTTACCATGCAAGGGACATGATCTAAAGATGACTTAGACATGGGGAGCACCAAGGTATTGGTGAACTTGGTTGTCCAAGAGGGTGTGGTGAAGAACCAATCCAACTTTTCCAACAAAGGTTCAGTTTGCATATTAGACCAGGTGTACATTCTTCCTTTAATAGGTAATTCCACAAGTCACAAATCCCCAATAATATCATTAAAGATAAACATGTCATTTCGATCCCCTCCTGCTTTGTTCCTATTATATATCTTGGGATCTAATGAAGTTAAAGTCACCAAGAAGAAGCCAGAGAGAATCCACTGGGATATTAAGATTATAAAGCCAAGTAATGAAATTATCCCTTTCTAGCCCTTGACAAGGCCCATAAATAGACACCATGGTCCAACTATCAGAATTATGAGCAGTGTTGAATTGAATCATTATAGTAAATCACTGAATGTCCAACAGAGTGCCCTTAAACATTGCAGATTCCACAAAACAATGATACCACCAGAGGCTCCAATCGAGGGCGAGTAAGCAAAATTATCGAAGCGTTTTGGACAAAATTTTCTGTAGTCCTATGATCGAAGTACCCCATCTTAGTTTCCCGCAAACAAATGATGGAACATTGGATTTCCTCAATTTTTGGCACACACATCTCGTTGCCTATTTTCAGAATTTAGACCTCTCACATTCAAATCAAGCACACACCATTTTCTATTGTACTGCTTATCCATTACAAACCATAGTAATAAAAGATAACTGACTCGGACAACTAGGCATGGGTACATAACTTATTCTAACACCACATAGAAAGAAACAAGTTCTGATAGAGATATATAACCACACCACATTTAAGACACCAATACAGACTAACAAAGTACTAACTCTAAAAGAAAGGACACATAGAAATCCTAAAGTAAACAAGACCCACTTCATGATTTGGATGTCTGCAATCATCATTTGGGATTTAGAGAGATGCCTTCATCTTTAGGATTTGGATGTCTGCAATCATCATTTGGGACATAGAGAGATGCCTTCATCTTCAGGATCAGTCATAAGCTTCTCATTTGTTATTTGTTCAGCGGCAATCCTGAGGCCAAAGCCCACAACTTGTAGAGTAGCAATTGGTGTTGGGGGGTCTCCTATAGCCTAGTTGTCTCCTCCTGAGGGTCCTCTTGCATTGTATCAGTGGTATCAGCCTCAGCAACTTCACAAGAGGACATGCTATCTTTGGGCATCCTCCTCCTTCTCTTGGCTGGAGTGCGGGCATTAGGAAGAGCGACATGCCTATGACCATCCCTGTCAGTGCAACTTCATGTACTACGACGCAGACCATGATCACACAAAGGGGTCATCTGTTTTGTTTGTCTCTTGCGAGTCTTCTTAACAGTGATAGAAAAAGTGACAAAAATAGTTGGCCCATCTTCCCTTTCATCAAGAGTCGGGGAGAGAGGCCAAGTCCCCACCCTTTTAGTTGGTGCAACAAAGAGCCTATCAGCCCCTGGGATCCAAGAAGATAAGTTGAAAATCTGATTGCAATCCATTGCATCTGACCAATTACGCTTAGACAACAGCAGAGGTCTGAACAGATTCACCACTGCCATTTTGCAAGCAGGCTGCTGAATGAAGATAGATGGTAAAGCAGAGCTAAAGAACCTTTTCAACTGCATGCATGGTGGGAGAACAGAGCTAATGAGTTGACTACTAGGAGCATAACTCTCAAACAACTGAGAGATTGCATCAACATTCGGCTCCTCACTCAGGCTTACACAATTGACAGTGATATTATTATTATGTTGTCCATCATTCACTGAATCATCTGAGTCAATGTCAGCCTTCACCATAGAGTTATGAACATCTTCCACCACCTACTCCTCAGGCTGGTTTTCTGGCTCTTCATTGTCCTATGGTTGAAAGAAATCAGCATCCCGAACATCGGGAATATGTGGCACTTCATTCCAGCCCAATTCAGGAAAAGGAGGCATGACAAAATCATTGTCATTGTGTTGCATCTGCCCCAGCATAGGGTGGGGGTTGCCATATGGCGGCATTTGGTCCTCATCAGTAGGAAAAGCGTAAGCAAAATCAGCAATTATAATATAACAGATTGCCGTCCATGTCTCCTTGGCATCACCCACATAGTTCCCAAACACAATGTCCCTAGGAACATGGGCAGGGGAGGCGAAGGATGCCTACACCATTGTCCTTTCCACAACCTCCTCATCCTGGTGCCAATGGTGAAATTTCCCAAAGGTGGCTATTGCATTGGCAATGTCATAGTCATTATGATAATCCAGCGTTAGTCCTAGGAACATTAACTAGCCATTATGAAAACCATGATCAACCCTGTGGTTATCACGATCATCATGACTAACAAACCTCACAAATACCCCTTGTTGCTGTAGAGGAAACAAGGCATGGACAACAAGACCAGCGCGAGAAGCAGCACTATGCAAAGGGTAGAAACCTGACCCAAACAGACAAGGTTGAACATCATCAACAACACGCTGCATTGTGTTAACTATGAACTCATGAACCTTCTTGCGCGAGAACTGCTCCAGACCAGGTGCATAGGCGGTATCAAGATCGTTGTGCAGATGGATTCATGACGACGAGGCGGAGGCACCACAAGTTTGTAGAATGTTCTAGGCAGATAGGTTGGTCCTCCATCGATGATTTGGTGCCCCAACGGCACCCATGGGACCGGGTTGAGCAGGAAGTTGGCCATGGGAGAGGTGCGAAAAAATGTAGTAGGGAACGACGACGATAGTGGATTTGCTATTGGGAGGGCGGAGCAGAGGATCGAACCGAAGAGGCAGGGTCCTATTTAGGGTGATGCACCTCATAAGATGGAACGGTAAGTTTGTCCAAAAGGCAACTGACACAATTCTCACTGCCAGAACTTCTCTTTTTTGGCAACCATCGCTTAGTTATTTTCGTCGTGCAATCTTTTTCAATATGTCTGAAATAAAAGCAATGCCGACAACGAAACCTCTTCTTCTTGTACTCCTTTGTGGCATGGCCCATTGACAGACAGCGCCCACAATTCCAGAATCGATACGCAATATTGTCCACTACCTTGTCCATGCCAAAAAGATCTCCACCTTCTGGCCCTGATGTTGCCGACCCACTAGAATTATGGATCGAGGACTACGCGGATTCTTCAGCCCGATGATGAGTCCAAAAATAAAGCATATTTACCTTCCGTTTTTGCATAAATAAAATAGGTATTTTTGTATTTTACTGCGTTTGTGCGCACCTTTTTCCTTGTTTCAACAGGATCCCGAATTACTGAGTCTCTTATGAACATATCGATTGGAAATGTCATATTATATTATAATATGATATTTTAAGTGATAAAAGTTGTGATTTACCTTCGCACCTAGGAGAATAGAAAACATGAGGAGGGATTATGCGACGTTAAATGACCAGTGGTACGGGTAGAGCCCGCCCGTACCATCCGCCCGTACCACGCGTCAGCATGTCCACCTCGTGAAATACTTTATCCTGGAAATGACGGATCACAGATCCAACATTCACAACAACCTTGAGCAACAAAAACACACACCAGAAAGGGATCTGAAGGAGGAACTTGGAGAAGGGCAAATCCATGTTGCTTCACGAATCATTGGAGGACATCGCATCATCCCCTTCATCATCAATCGATGCATCACCATCAGCACTATTACCCCCGTCTTTCATTCATTAGATCTTGTTGTAATTCCATATTAAATTATGGTTTGCACTAGATTTATTCGCATACTTTTATTCATCCATATGATTATGATGACGTCACTGATTGCTTCCATGTGTGAGTAGTTTCCCCTTGTTCTTGGGGAGATGGAGAAACCCTAGCACTATTATGAAATTGAAATAAAGATGATCTACTCTTGTGTCCATATGACTTACTAGTTTATGATAGATTTATGATGTGTGTTTGATCTCTCTCTATAGATGGTATGTGTAGTCAGCCACATATCATTTGCCTTCGGGACTAAAGAAGAGGGTGAAATCCTTTGGACGTGTTTGGAAGCATGCCTCGGAAGCTATCGTGACTATTGGCACAAGCTAACAACCTACATGGTCAAAGGAGGATTAAGAGAGATCCCCCTGCTTAGTCGGTTGATTATTCACCGCCTTTGGTAGTTCAGATTTTTTGGAAAATACCTGGTACGGGCGTGTCGTACGGGCATCCGCCCGTACCAGTGGTCGTTACGATCGTGTTTTCTTCCTTTTCTCTTATTTCTTTTCTTATTTGTTGGGATCCTTTTCTTGGCCTACCCTCTTCCTTCCAGTATGAATTTTCCCTGTTTTTGACCCTTAATAAGCCTCCCTAGAGGTCTTCCTCCCTCTTATATCAACAGATCCAATCTACTTGATGTGCTACCCAGTTCTAGGCAAAGGAAAACCTCTAAGCCTCATGGCCCCTTCATGGGATAGCTTCCAGACTTCTTCCATTGAAGCAGATGACCGTGAAGCTCAAGGTCTAAACCCGAAGAATAAGAGGTATGCTTATGACTCTAATGATGATGATGAGGAATTTGAGACCTTCATGGAGCAAACAAAGAGGTGATGGAAACAACCGAATTATATGGATATGGTGAAGCCTGAAGATGAAGAAGAAGCAAAGAAACCCCATGGGAAGGGATGCACGGAGTCACTCGAGCTCATTGCTACTAACTACTCTTCACCAAAGCATAAGAAAGTGAACTGAACTGATGCAAGACCTTACCAGGAGACTACGTCACATACTTCTACAACAAAGAAGATTACCCTGAATGCGCGCTTGAGCGTGAAGCCACAAAAGGATTGGGGGTTCAATCTTCTGGACATGCCCATCAACCCACATGTTCCAAAAACTGACCAGCATCTTCGCAAGATAGAAAAAGATTAGAAGGAAGAACTCTTCCATCGAGAGATTATGCGCAAGCGCCTCTTGGATCTTGAAAGTAAGAATGAACCCAATGCCATGCTAAATAGGATTGCTGAAGGGATGTTCCTCTTTGTTCGGGTCTACAGAAGTGTCTTCGCTGCATATCTACCTTAGAAGAGACAAACAAGAAACTTCGTGCAACTGTCTCCAATAAAACCCCTTCACCGTGAAAAGTGCCATAGTATCGAATAATCGCAAGGGATTATTTGATCCCACCGGCTTGATCCAAGCTTTGGGGAGATCTATAACACCTTGTAATCTATCTTACAGTTTTAGCATGTTTATTTTACTGCACGCATGTTAGGTTTCAATTCCAGAGTTTGCATTAGTTGCATCATCTTTAAGCTCCCTTCTGTTCGAGAAAAGAATTATATCCATTTAGTTTCGCGACTTTATGATATTTGAAGTTATCTTTTGATTCATGATTATTCTATTAGATGATTGAATTAGGTTGAGTGTTATTATACTTGCACAACTATCATGATTTTTGGGACTTCCACACCAATACAAGTATTAATTAAACTATGAAAAGAGGAATTTTGGTAGCATATTATAGTCATGGGTTTTAAAAGACATTAAAATTAGTGAGCATGATCAAGTGATTGTACTAAAAATAAGAGATAAAAGAATAGCTATCAAAAGAACTACAAGGCAAAATAAAAGAGAAAGAGAAAGAGAAAAATAATGATCATGAATCTTCATTACTGAAATTAAGTGCTCAACTAATTTAGTTATATAATATGTTGAATCACTAAAATCTTCTTATAACTTCATTGATACCAAAAAGGTGTGGAAGCATCTAAGTCATGTGATGTGTAAAGGTGTGATAATACCCCTGAAGTAACTTTATATCTGATATTGTATTCCTGTTTCAATTTCTGCCTCATTTATTGTAACGACTCGCGCCTCATGAACATAATGATCTTTTCCATAAGCCACCATCTTGCCCAAGGATGAGCAAGAGTCTAGCTTGGGGGATTTGATGAGTCCAAAATTGAAGCATATTTACCTTTGGGTTTTGCATAAGTAGAATAGGGTATTTTGTATTTTACTGCGTTTGTGTGCACCTTTTGTCCTTATTTCAACAGGACCCTGAATTACTGAGTCTCTTATGAATATATCAATTGGAACTGTCATATTATGTTATAATATGATATTTTTAAGTGATAAAAGTCACTTACTCGATTTACCTCCGCACCTGGGAGAATATCAAACGTGAGGAGGGCTTCTGCAACATTAATGGCTAGTGGTACGGGCGGATCCCACTCGTACCGTCCGCCCATACCATGCGACAGTGTGTCCGCCTCGTCAAATACTTTATCCTGGCAAATATGGATCACAAATCCGACATTCATATCAACCCTCAGCCAAGAAAAATAACACTAGAAAGGGATCTGAAGGAGGAACTTTTGAAAGGGAAATGGATGTTGCCTAGAGGGGGTGAATAGGCATTTTAAAATTATTACGGTTTAGGCTCTAATAAATGCAGAATAAAACTAACGTTTAATTTATGGAGCACAAAACCTACAAACACTAGGTTTAACTAAGTGCACCAACAACCTATGCTAAGAAAGACAAGCAACAAGGTGATAGAAAGATAAAATACTTCAAGCACGATGGCTATCACAAAGTAAATTGCATAAGTAAAGGGATTGGTTGAGAGATAACCGATGGACGCAGAGACCATGATTTGTTATCCCGAAGTTCACTTCCAAAGAAGCTATGTCTCTGTTGGAGAGGTGCGATGGCACAATGCTATCTGAATGCCACAAATGGCTCACCTTGAGGTGTGGTGGCTCGATGCTCACCCAACAACACACAAGTCCTCACCTCAAGATGCGAAGACACACAACTCACCAACGCCACAGCAGGCTCACCCTTTTCTCCCGTGATCTCGCCACAAAGGCCTACTCATGTTCCACTATGGGACACTTGAGGGTGGTCACCAAACCCATACAAGGCTTGGGGCAATCTCGACAACTCAATTGGAGGGCTCCCAAGAAATGCCACAAAGGCTCCATAATGCCACAACATGCCACAAGGTTGGGGAATCTCCCCAACTCAACTGGAGCCCCCAAGAACACACCATAACTCCACAAAACCTTCTAGGGTTCCAAGAACCTAAGAGAAACAATCCCAAGAGCTTGAACTCGCTGAATCTCCGAGGAGAACTCAAACCTATGCACCAAATGCAAGAGGCAAGTCCTTCACTCTCAAATTCCACCAAATCTACAAAAGCTATTGGGGAAATAAGAGAGGAAGAACACAAGAGGAGAACACAAAACTCTCCAAGATTTGGCTCCCAAGGATTCCTTCACAAAGAAGGGATTTGGTTTGGTGGGGGATGTAGATCTAGATATCCACTCTTAAAACCCCTTAAAAAGATGCAAGAATCATAGGACCGGGAAGGGGAGAGGTTAAGATATTCAAGGTCAACAACAGAGGAGAGAGAGAAAGCAAAAAACCAAGAAAAACTCATCTACCATGAAGGGGAAGAGGAGCCCCTTTTAAAGGGCTCTACGATATGCCTGTTATGCACAAAATCATGCACGGTCGGTAGTACTAGTGGGGGAGCGGTACTACCGGTGGCACCCAACCAACGGTCACAAACATCGGTGTGATGACCCACAAGTATAGGGGGTGTATCGCAGTATTTTCGAGGGAAGTGAAACCCAATTTATTGATTCGACACAAGGAGAGCCAAAGAATATTTATAAGCCTTAACAACTAAGTTGTCAGTTCAGCTGCACCTGGAAACAATCTTGCTCACAACAGTTTATCAGTAGCAACAGTTTTGTAGTAGGAATAACAAAGTAGCAGCAGTAGTAAAGCAAAGACAGTAGTAACAAAAGCAGCAAAAAGTGGGATTCGAGAGCGGTAGGCATAGGGATGGATGGACGGGCGTTGCATGGACAAGACAATTCACATAGCAATCAGAACATAGGGCAATTGCAGATAAATAAGATAAAGCATCCAAGTACTAGATAATCCTAGGCATGTGTTCCATATATAGTCATACGTGCTCGCAATGAGAACTTGCACAACATCTTTTGTCCTGCCAGCCCGTTTGCAGCGGGGCCTCTAGGGAACTACTGGCAATTAAGGTGCTCCTTTTAATAGAGCACCAGAGCAAAGCATTAACACTCCATGAACACATGTGATCCTCACATCAAAGCCATTCCCTTCCGGTTATCCCGATTTACATCGCCGGGGCCATAGGTTCCGGACAACAACGTGTGTATACAACTTGCAGATAAGACCAAAAACAATACTATCATAATGAATCAATAACATGTTCAGATCTGAAATCATGGCACTCGGGCCCTAGTGACAAGCATTAAGCACAACAAGTCGCAACAAAGTCATAAAGCACTAATAAAAGATACTAGACACCATGCCCTAACAATCTGATGCCATTACATGAACGATCTCATCCAATCCCTACCATCCCCATAGCCTACAGCGGGGGATTACTCACTCATAGATGGGGGAAACATGGATGGTTGATGGAGATGATGGTGGAGATCGATGGAGATGGCTCCGGGGGCACTTCCCCGTCCCGGCAGGGTGCCAGAACAGATACTTTCTGTCCCCCGAATCTCCCCTTCGATGGTGGCGGCGCTGCGGAACTTCTTCTAGAAAAACGTCGAACCCCCCTGAGTTTTTAGGTCAGAAGGCTTCTTATAGGTGAAGAGGGAGACCGAGGGGGTGTCTGGGGCCACCACACCATTCCCTGGCACGGCCAGCCCACGCCTTTGGGGTGTAGCCTAGCCCTCCTCCGCCTCGTATTCGCTCCTGAGTCTTCCGAAAATAGGCACTTTGGCTTTTGTCCCGTCCAATTCGAGAATATTCATTTTTCGACTTTCCCGAACCAAAAAACAGCAGAAAACAGGCAACTGGCACTGTGGCTCTTGTTAATAGGTTAGTCCAAGAAATCATATGAAAAGTACTCCAAAGTATGGACAAAACACAAGAAAGTGGATAAAACCAAGCATGGAGCATCAAAAATTATAGATACATTTGCAATGTATCATGGTGCGAGAGAGAAAAACGAGCCTGGCCGGTACTACCGTTAGAAGTTCTGGACCAAGTTCCGAAAAATATGACACTTCAACATATAAGTGTTCTGAATCAAATTCGAGCACCAGCGGAACTTGGATCGGAACTAGCGCCGGAAATCCAGGGTCACGAGGTCCTTACTAGAACTACCGGGGCCTAGCGGTAGTACTGCTCAAGGCATGTGGCCTGGTAGTGCTGGCCGGAAGTTCCAGTCCGGGATGACCGAAACTTCTGACCGGTACTACCGGACTAGATTCCGGTGTTTATTCCGTCAAATAGAGCACTCTCAACAGATAGTCACTGAACATGAGCAGAATTACCACCGAACCTTGTGCTAGAACTACAGCCAGGCCAACCCCATAGAAAACTACGGGCAGAACTACCGATGCCTGGCCGGTACTTCCGAACAGGGAAACTTTAGAACTAAAACTTCAATAACTTTCGCATCCAAACTCCAAACGAGATGAAACCATTTTGTTGGAAATATAACGATATGTATGAATATTGGGTATCACCAAGGGAGAAAATACCATGAATATAGAAGGTGTGGAGCTGGAAAATCCGCACGATCAAAAAGGCAATAAGATAAGCAAGGAAAATCCATTTTTTTATGAACTAGAGCTTGTTATGAAGATAACCACAAGATCTAGATACACACATGAACAAGAACCAAAACACAACCAAGAAATATGATGCTATGTATGCAAATGTTTGAGAACTCTTCGAAAGATACGATCGAGTCACTCACTCGAGAGCCCCTCTTGATAGTATGGCTATTTATCCTAAACTTGTTCTCCCAACACTACAAGAGACCGGTAAAATAGAAAAACCTATCAAGATCATACCTTTTCCTTGAGCATTCCACTTGATCTTGATGTATACCATCTTGTCCTTATCAAGATGGATTGCCTTTCTTGATTTCTCTTGCTTGATCTTGCTTTAGGAATACTTGTGAAATGCTCCCCCATACTCCATGGGGAAACCTCTTCTTTGAACTTGTCTTCATCACTCCATGACCGCCGAGGATGGCAAGCTTCAAGCATGAGATCTTCTAGAGATGGTGCATCTTGAGCTTGCACTTCATTTCTTGATGATATCTTGAAGATGGCCATAAGGAACTCCATCTTCTTCTTCTTATTCTTCAATACATACTTGATCTTGTCCTTCTTCTTCTTCAACAAGATTCCAATAGGCACAAAGCCCTTGGACATTGCTTCTTCTTTTTCAACCTTGAACCCAACACATGGTCCAAGCGATGCCCATGGAAAAACCTACAAGTGAAACTCAATTTACACATTAGTCCATAGAGATTATCATTAATTACCAAAACCACACATGGGGGCATACATGACCTTTCAACTTGGAGAAGGGAAAATCCCTACTGCTTCACGGATCATTGGAGGACATCGCATCATCTCCTTCATCATCAACTGTTGCATGACCATCACCACTATTACCCGCATCTTCCATTCATTAGATCTTGTTATAATTCCATATTTAATTGTGGTTTGCACTAGATTTATTCCCGTACTTTTATCCATCCATATGATTATGATGATGTCGTTGATTGCTTCCATGTGTGAGTATTTTTCCCTCGTTCTTGGGGAGATGGAGAAACCCTAGCACTATTATGAAATTGAAATAATGATGATCTATTCTTATGTCCATATGACTTACTAGTTTATGATAGATTTATGATGTTTGTTTGGTCGCTCTCTTTAGATGGTATGTGTAGTCGGCCACATATATCATTTGCCTTCGGGACTAAAGAAGAGGGTGACAACCTTTGGACGTGTTTGGAAGCGTACCTCGAAAGCTATTGTGACTATTGGCACCGGCTAGCAACCTGCACGATCAAAGTGACTTCCTACGAGCCTTGTAGTGAACATCTTATTATGGAGCTCTCTCGACACATATCATGATACAAGAAGTAGGTTATCCTAATTATGAATAATAATATCATGCTAGAGGTTTATCCTACATCCCCGAGAATGCTTTAGCCCTATTGAGTTCAACCATATTTCCAAACACTCTTGTTACTTGCTTTCTTTTACTTGTTTTAATTACTATTCTGCATTCAACCAAAAACCTTTCAAACACCCTTTACTTGAAATCAAAGGCAGCTTACGAGTATCTTTTGGTAACAAGGTTCTCTCTATGGGCATTAAGACCTCAACCAAATAGCTCTCTATGGGTTCGATACTCTTATTTCGAAACTAGCTACAATTGATCTATGCACTTGCAGTCATCACCCGAGAATCACGATTTAAACATAAAGGATGCGCCCGCATGAGATCACCTTCCAAAACGAGCTGTTCAGAGTCTAACCGAGGAGAATTCAGAGTAGAAGTCTGAAGCTATATTGACCGAGAAGACGCAATGTTAGGCGAGGCCGAATAACCCTTGCAAGCATCATGAGCCATGACTTCGGAAAAATAAAGGTGTCGCTAAGCTAAAGGGGACAAACTTATGCAAGATGGAATGTCTAGGTTTGAGTTTCAACACATGTAGAGCCTGATCAGTTCTTTGTTTGCTCGGACTAACCAGAGTCCATTCCTCTCTGCATTCTCTTTGCCAACGAGACAATTCCCATCTCCAATTTGGTCCTCCATGCCCCCAAGTATGGAAGTAACACTTGAATTGCGTGCAAGAGAATGATCTTAGAGAATTAATCAAAAAAACCACCAGTCTGGAAAAGACAAAAAACCTGAACACTCTGTCCTGCAGCTAGATAATTACCAGATCATCACAAAGACCACTAAGACAAGCTTACAGAGCCATGCTGACAGAATCAGAAGTGAGCCGAAACTTTGATCTACCAAAAGAAACTACTAGCAAAAAATGATTTACTTTACTAATCGGGTGAACAGTGGAATTAAACCTACACTTGACATCATTCTTGAAAAGAAAGCCAGGCGAGGAATCCAGCCCTAGAGAAATGGAAGTGTCGACTGACGAATGAGAACTCTGTTCAGGAACCTTCATTGCAGTCAAAGGCACTTAAGGAGTGTTGTATTTGTGTCGAATATTATGTACGAGTTGGGTTACATTTGGACTTGGAGTTGGGTTACATTTGGACTTGGAGTTGTATTATGTGTGGATAGGTTACGTGTAGTAGTAGAGTCGGACTCTTGTATCCTAGGCCTCCCATATAATGTGGAGGGTGCCGCACGATGTAACCTATGACGACTTGATAGCAATAGGCTCGCACGGGGAGCCGGCGACTTGTGCCGGCGCCTAGGGCGGCCGTTGCGGTATCTTGGGGAGGAGCACCCGTAGTCATACCCCGCAGAGTAGGCGTATGCCGAACTGCGTTACCAAACATCATGCCTCGGTGTCGTCTATGATCTTGCATGCGGTAATTATTGTAACAAGTGGTATCAGAGCCTAGACGAGGCGGGCTATGCGGAAGATCATCCGGAGGTACGAGGATCATGCTCGGCGGGTGCCTGGAAACGTCCGATAGGCGCAAGGTGGAGCATGGCGGCGATCGTGTAGGCGGTCGGTGGTGTCGGAAACTTCGGGCAGGAGGCCTGGACCGTCCAATGGGCTACAACCGGTAGGGATGTGCTAGACATGGCGATCGGACCGGCGGAGTGGCTGTTTTGAAGACGCCGAGGAGACGGCGGTTTCGGCTCGCGATCAGATCGGCGACCGGACGCGGAGGACGATCGAATAGATCGGAGCGGGAGGGCATCAGGATGATGCGCTCGGTGTTGTACAAGGACAGCGACACGACATTACGGACGGATTGTGTCGGCGACACAGATGACCAGGGTACACACGGCTCGTGCACGGACGATGCGCGAGGTGGCGACTGTCACGGCAAGGTCGGCGCATGAGTACGTACGACAGGTAGGTTGACAGACGCTGGCGAGAGTCAAGAAGCGAGCTTGTCGTCGGAATTATCGGCGAGTTTTTTTTCTAGGAGGACACGGAAATTAGAAGAGCAGATCGGACCAGGTAGCTGTGTCCGTGTGAGGCGTTTGGTGATGTACAGCAGTTGATCTCCACGGGTGTTTGCAACACGTGAGAAAGAAAATCAAAACAAAGATGCATCGGTGCGGGAGTCCAGAGGATTACCAAGTTGGGTCGATCTAGGGGACAAACCAAATATGCGTCAGCTGTTAGGATTAGGAAAGGTCCGTGTGTGCATGTTGGGTCCAACTTGGACTACTGATTGATCGGAGACTATGCAAATACGTGACAGCTGAGGCTCGGTTTCCGTGACACATAAGGAAAAGAAAAGGCCGGTGTGCGGTGTCCAGGAATAAAAGCAGGACGACGGAGGCGATCAAGCACTACATACGGAAAAGTCGATCGCAAGTTCAGGAAAAGGTGGAGCGGGCTGGGCGATACAGCAGGGCTCTACGCGCAATTTCTGAAGGGTGGCGTCGACGGTGTTGGCGTGTGGTTTCTTGACAGATTGCGGTAAATCTTCATCGGCGGAAAATCCATCAGGGATACAGCGGTAGTTCATCGGGAAGGCGTTGACGATCAAGGCAAATCAAGACATCAAGGTTGGACAGAAGTTATCCTTCGGTAGTCAGCTATATCATGGCACCAACGGGTTTTAGGTTTGAAGTGCAAAAGTTCGATGGAACTAGAAACTTCGCGTTATGGCAGACAAGAGTGAAGGACTTGTTGGCTCAACAAGGATGCTTGAAGGCTTTGCGGGATGTCAAGCCAGCTAAGATGGACGATGATGACTGGGAGGAGTTACAGATGCAAGCAGCCGGGACCATACAGTTGTGTCTGTCAGACCAGGTCATGTATCATGTGATGGATGAGACTGTACCGAAGAAGATTTGGGAGAAGCTGGTGAGTCGGTTTATGTCCAAGACTGCAACGACCAAGGTGTATTTGAAGCAGAAGTTCTATAAGCTAAAGATGCAAGAGGGGTCGGATCTTGTGGAGCACATGAATGCCTTTAATCAGGTTGTCACGGATCTAGCACGTATTGCGGTGCAAATTCCAGACGAGGATAGGGCGATTCTTCTTCTATGTTCGTTGCCACCATCCTATGAGCATTTGGTCACTACATTGACATATGGCAAGGAGACCATCCATCTTGAGGATATTACTGCGGCATTATTGTCCTATGATATGAGGAAGAAGAACGGCGCAAAGGAAGTCTCTCATGGTGAAGGTTTGCTGGTCAGGGGTGAGCAAGGCTGGAAAGGACAAGAGGCAGGAAAGAATGGGAAAAAGAAGAAGAAGGTGCAATGCTACAAGTGCAAGCAGTGGGGACATATGAAGAGGGTCTGTCCAGAACTCAATGGTGGGTCATGTGTTGTAGCATCTCATGGTGATGACTTGGACAGCGACGGAGAAGTTCTCTTAGTTGCAGGTGGAGTCATGGAGACTAAAGATGCAGGAGGAGCACAAGCGTTCCACGGAGGCGGCGGGTCTGATTTAGACTCGTCGGGTAGCTTACTCTACACTACGAAGAAGACAACTCAAGTCCGGAGTACATGGAGTTTCGACGCTTGGACAAATTCAAGGTGGCGGAGAATATTCGCCAAGGTGGAGTTTGTTGTATTTGTGTCGAATATTATGTACGAGTTGGGTTACATTTGGACTTGGAGTTGTATTATGGGTGGATAGGTTACGTGTAGTAGTAGAGTCGGACACTTGTATCCTAGGCCTCCCATATAATGTGGGGGGTACCGCACGATGTAACCTAGGACGACTTGATAGCAATAGGCTCACAGGGGGAGCCGACGACTTGTGCCGGCGCCTAGGGCGGCCGTTGCGGTATCTTGGGGAGGAGCGCCCGTAGTCATGCCCCGCAGAGTAGGCGTATGCCAAACTGCGTTACCAAACATCGTGCCTCGGTGTCGTCTATGATCTTGCATGGCGGTAATTATCGTAACAAGGAGCAGCATGAAGAACAACCTCAGCCGACGGTGCATCAGGAGTAGCGCGAAGAACCACCTCAGGTACCACCTCTAGGAAAATGCTAGACCTAGATGGAGATCCAAGACACACACCAATTGTGGCATTGTGGTTGCCGAATTGAACCTCATATCCTGAGAAAATGACTTCCTGGCCATCCAACGCCCTCCCCGCTGGAGGGATGCCCTTGGCATTCATCAACACGATCCAACTAGGCGACTTGGCTTCCCAGAGATGGACCGATCCATCATAGGACTTAGATCACCGACGTTCCTGGTCCTTGGTCGTGGAGTAGGTGGTCTTCCACCGAAAACTTGGAGGCAGCATGGCCAGAACAGGATAAGATCTGAGGATCAAATGGTACTCACTGAGAGGAGGAGCGGATGCCAAGAAGAATGATCATATCAGAAGAACGAGATCCTCAACGACCAAGGAGATCGCTGGGGAAGAGTGATGATGGCGGTGGTGGAGTCACCATGGCCCAAGTCGTACACATGAATCTTCCGAAAATTAGGTGCACAACATTGGTACCTTCAAATGAAATTTGTAAAATTCAAGCCCTATCGCGCTTACTTGTAGTTCATATCTGACCTAATTTCATTAAATCGACATAAAGTCCATGGGTGAAATTAGCTAGATGCTTGCTGTTTTTTGTTGATGGTGCCACCACCCACCAAGAGTCTTGGGATGCGGAGGCGCCAACCCTGACCAAAGACTTGATCCGCGCCAAGAGGCGGATCGTGTTTCTGATGAAGAATAATGGATTAAAGGGATCCGACTTAGTCCATTGTTGGCTAACGCGTTGGATTCAACCTCTGCAGCATCATGGAGACTAGCTGATGCACACGGTAACCTCCGACAAGAAGAAAACCCTAAAAGTGAGTCTGACTCCGATCCCCCGCCAAGGAATATGATTCCTGGGTCAAGTGGTTGATCAAAGAGTGGGTGAACCGGAAAGTCTAGAGGATATCCATGCATATGTACACTGCCGAGAAACCCCTGACCCTAGTAAGTTTCCCAACTGACCTACCTTGTCATTATTTACTTGTAGATGTTTTTATTATATTACAATGCTGAGATATTTGCCCAATTTCAGCTTGCTGACCTCCTCGACTCGGAGCTTGCTCCTATCGAGCGATACCGTCTAGAGGATCCAGTTCCCGTGGAGGATGAAGAACTTGAAGAATTGCTTGAAGCACTTACCCGGAAGCGTAAAGCTCTGGTTGTTTCGACTTGCCCGCAAATACTGCTAGCCGTCAAGAAGTAAGTTATTCCACTAGATCTCATATTTTTGTTTGTATTATTTTCGAGTCATAACGATTATAATCTATTACTGTCCAAAGCTAAACCATTGATAAAAGGAAAGGGAAAGCCGAGGAAGACTCTACCCCGGCAGAAGTTAACTTTGGTTGCACTCGCTGTTGTGCCTCCGACTCCTAACTCAATATCATCGTCAGCACCAGAAGATATTCTGTCTCCATGCGCTGGGGATGTTGAGGCTCGACCTGAAGATCCAGTGAACTTAGGTTCACAAATCGATGTCATCATGAGTGACTCGGGAACTGATAAGGGTGAACCCTGTAAGGGTAATGATCCCTAAGCTGAATCCTTCGCTGACGATCCCCTGAAGATCCCTGGTGGCCTCACCAGAAAAAGTGTAGAGGAACTTCAGAAGCTTGCCCTGAACTGCCTAGAGATCAGGACTATCACTGCTGAGGAAGAGGCTCGGGAAGCTGAAGATGTAACACTTGTTGATCTGCTAGATCAAGTTTGTCTCCATGACGAGAAATTAAAGGCTGGTGCAGTTCTGCCTCCACCTATCATTCCTTTAACTCTAGCGAAGAAGGTTTCTACTGAGATCAATAACAGCCTCAACAAATATCAGCATGAGCATTTTGTAAGTCATTTTTTGACTCTTTTTACTGTATTTATATCACATCCTCTAGCCCCCAAGCATGAAGTTGGATTTAACTAGAAATCCGAGTTTGTGCTTTTATAGGATGCCAAAGAATGAAGAAGTGTAGCCCCCAAGGCTCATGCTGAAAATTAACTTAGTTAAAATAATAGCCTGAGTCTTAGTAGACTTTTGACTCTGGTTACCATTCTGACTTATAGAAAGTTAATATTTACAACCAAGAATTACTGAAGAACATCTGTAACAAGCGGAGAGAGGTCAAGGCTCTCCATTGTAAAAATTCTTAGCTTAAAGATGAGAAGGATGAAGCTGAAAGTAAGTGTGTCGGCTCCCTCTTCTCGGAATTTTATGTTAAGCCGAATTTTGAATTCATCTAACTTTGTCTTTCTTACTCCAGGCTTGCTGCCTCAATATTGCAAACTTGTAGAACAAGATAAAAACTTGAAAGCCTTAGAGTTCAAGAATGTTGGCTTACGCGAGCAACTTCAAAAGTTGAGGGAGAACCATGAACATAGTGTCAACAATATCCTTGAATCCAGCAACATGGCCACTAAAGAATGCGACTGAACTATTGCTTGCCAAGGTAAGGCAATCTCGGATTTGAAAGCAGATATGGACAGATAGAAGGATACTACTCAAGCCCTACAGGACGAACTCCGGAGTCCGCGAGAGGAAAATATCAAAGTAGATGAAGCTCTCTTTGGTATATATGTTTGCTACCATTCCGTCTCTTGTTTGGTTTTTTCGATTGTTTCTGTCATATTTTGTTAATACTGCTCCTTTTTTATAGTGCCTCTCCACCTCATAGATTCTTCTTTGTCTGAATCAAGCACCAGCCGACTTGTCGTAGTCGGAGATCTGCTTCATGATTTTCGCCAATCTCTTGAAGAGAGTGGTGAAACCGTTAATCTCTCCGACTTAGACAAGTTATCTGCCTTTTAGGTGCGTGATATAGCAAAGGACATCCCTTAGTTGGTCGAGGATTGGAAAATGTCGTATGCCATACAACGACGCAGAATGCCCTTACCATGGTAATGAGCCACCATGGTAACATGGAAATTTGGCAAGTTACTAAGGGTTATTCAACTATTGATGGAGATGGCAAGCCTCATAATGTTGGCAAGATATGGAATTCTTGTGCCAGATACGCTTGTTGCGTGGCCGATGTGACCAACTACGAGAAGGCATTATTCAATCCGTCGAAGTGCCTCCAAGCCCCAAGCCGAAGATGATGCAATTCCTGATGACGACGGAGAGACTAAGTCTGACATCCTTGTCTCGGAGAAATATCAGGGCGACTTGGGTGGTAGCACCAGCGGGCTGGCGAATCCTTCACCTACAACATAAAATTTGTAATACAAAACTTTGCATTATTCTGAAGCAATCTTGATGTAATAGTTTATGAAGGGAATATGCCCGAGAGGCAATAATAAAGTGGTTATTATCTTATTCCATGTTTATGATAAATGTTTATTTTGCATACTATAATTGTATTAATTGGAAATGTTAATACATGTGTGTTTAATAAACAAAATATAGATTTCCTAGTAATGCCTCTATATAAACTAGCTCGTTGATTAACAAGATGATCAAGGTTTCCTGATCATGGACATTGGATGTTGTTAATAACAAGGTCACAACATTGGTGGAATGATGTGATGAACATTCATCCGAAGTATAGCATTACGATCAAAGTCATTATGTTTATATTGCTATAACATCATACGAAGTAATCTTAGTCCTTAGACCATGAGATCATGTTAATTGCTAACATCGGAAGAGTAACTTGATAACATCAAACGTCACACTGTAAAAGGGTGACTATAAAGGTGGGTTAAGATACTCCGAAGGTGTTATGTTGAGGCTCATGGATCAAGAGTAGAATTTGTCAATCCTGATGACGGATAGATATACTCTAGGCCCTCTCGATGATATCACATTAAGACAGCTTGCAAGAAAGTGGTGTGATCACTAGAATGTTATATCATGGGAACGAGAAAAGAGTGCATGTCGGTAACGAGATCAAACTAGGTATTTGGATGCCGATGATCAATCTCGGACATGTAATATATCACGAGACAAAGGGATTTAGTTACGACGTTAAAGGCTCACACGATCACAAGAGTCATCGTTGACATATGTGGAAGTCAGTACGGATCTCCAGGTCCCGCTGCTGATTATTGATTGGAGAGGGGTCTCGATCATGTCTGCATTATTCGCGAACCGTAGGGTGACACACTTAAGGGATACCGACACTATTTAGGAGCAAATATGTTTCAGATAAAGATTAAGAAAGCGCTAGAATCATTTCGATGGAAACCGGAATTGTTTTGGGTGAAATTGCTGAAACTGGTTCTACATGTTATATTGAAATGTTGCATGGAGTTTTATGTGAATGTTTGTTAATTAAAGTAATTAACAAAATTCTGAATAAAATAAATAAAAGTGTTTTATTTAAAGAGAAAATGTATTTAATTTGGTGGACGTTAAATGCAAAGTGAGTGGAGTTGAAATTGATGTGAGTGGGCTTAGTGGAAGCTCCACCCATAGAATGAGGGAGAGGTGGGGTCACCCACCATGGCCGGTCAGCCATGGCCTTGGGCCTGCGCCCCCTCCCCTATAAAAGTAGCCCCATGGCTCCTCTCCTCTTGCCCCACCTCCTCATGAAGGTTCTCTTTCCCTCTAGTTATTCCCCATGGTCTCGGATTAGCGAGATACATGTTCCCGGTGGCTTTATCTGGAAAGGAGTTGCTGCTTCCGCTGCATCACTGGAGCGAGGAGGTAGAGGTTGTTCGGTGGACCAAACGTGTGTGCGATCACGGATGCACCGCTACTTTGTGGTGCTGGACTTGATGGTGCTAGACCTGATGGTGCTGGAACTGCTGGACCCGAAGGACTTCATCATGATCTTGAGACCGGCAAGTGTACGACTACATCATCCACGAGTTCCATCTCATTAACAAAGCTTTGTTGTCTTTGAGGGTAAGTTCTCTATGGATGTATATCCACCTGTTGCTTGTATCTAGTAGATAGATCTTGGCGTATAGTTCCCATCGTAGGAATTTTTTTTGTTTTCTATGCTACGAACCCAACAGTTTAAACTATTTATTTTTTGGTGATGTTGTGTAAGAACTTATGCTTTACTCTTATCACTTTTGTCTTACCTTTTTTGTGCTTGATTGAAAATTACTTAAGCACTTTTTGCTGATACTTATTGTTTATCTGGCTTTCTGCCTCATCCCTTTTGTGAGCCGGCAAACCTTTAGCACTGTAAATTTGCCAAGCAACGGAGCTCATATGCTAAACTAGTTTAAACCCGGAAACAAAGTCGGCCTCCACTACCAACAATTCACTACTCGAAAAATACCTACGTCTAAGCAATCAGACAAAAACCAAAGTATGAACAAAAAATGAGACTTACACCGGAAGGTATCTATATTTAGAATCGTAAATCTAACTAGAACAAACATGAGTATAAAGTACATTCAAGTATCCTAGGATTTTCTTCTATGACATGATCATTCAGAAATAAGATGGTACTTTAAAACTTCCCAAAAAAATTGAGGGGAACCAATATTTTATTTCACTTTGATCATGTACATTGATATGATTACAAAGAAAGAAAATTTAAGAATAAAATGGACATAGCTGAGGAATATTCCATGGACGGTCTAACTCATCTGGATCTATACCGCCACCAGCTCTCTTTCTCTTCCTAGTAGCAGGTCTTTCTTTGTCTGGCCTCATGTACGTTAGGTAGTATGAACCATTGTGCAATACTCTACTAACCATAAATGGCCCTTCCCAGATTGGGGAAAGTTTGTGCTTTCTTTGTTGCACTAGTCCGAGAACTAGACCGCCCTTTGTAAAAGACCGATTTTTGACTCTCTGACTATGATACTTGCATAATTTCTGCTGATAGGATGTAGATCTCTACTCAGAAATGACGCGAACTTCCTCGAGTACATCGAGGTTATCTTGTCGAGAAACTTCAGCATCTTCTTCGACGTATGCAGCAACTCGGGGAGAAAGATGGATAAGATCACTCGGAAGAACCGCCTCTATGCCGTAGATCAAGAAGAAAGGTGTATATCCGATTGACCTATTAGTAGTAGTTCATAAACTCCATAAAATAGACGGCAATTCATCCGCCCAAGCCCCCGCAACACAATGAACTGGTGCTTCGAGCCTAGGTTAGAGGACTTGAAGAATTAAACCATTAGCCCTTTCGAATTGTCCATTGGCTTATGGATGTGTAACTGATGCAATATCGAGTCGGATCCCTTGATCTTCACAAAACTCAGGCAAGTTCTCCCATTGAAAATTTTCTCCCGTTGTCTACAATAATACTGTGTGGATAAATGAATCAGATTATGACGTCCTCGATGAATCTTTTGGATATAGCTCCATCATAACTTGTGACAGGTTTAGCCTCAATCCATTTTGTAAATTTATCCACCATCACAAGTAGGTGAGTAAATCCACTTGGAGCCTATTTGAATGATCCTACCATGTCAAGCCCCAAGACCGCAAAGGGTCATGTAATCGGAATTGTTCGTAGCTGATCAGCCTGAACATGGGCTTGCCTAGCATATTTTTCGCAGCCTTTGCATGTCTTGACCTTTTTGTTTGCATGTACCTTAGCTATAAGCCAGAAAAATTAGTACCATAAAGCTTTTTCCACTAAATATTATCTACGGTGTGATGTCCGCATTCACATTCGTGGATTTCCCTTACACGATGCTAAAAAACCCTAGATACACTCCACTTATAGAGCTCACCACAGATTACTGTGTAGGATTTTGCTCGTCGAACGATTTGTCGGCTCAAGAATTCGTCTTCGGGTAATTTTCCTTCTACCAAGAATTCGAGGTACGGTTTTATCCAGCTAGGAATTACAGCCAGAACTGCTATGACCGGTGAGTCGGATTTGCTCAGATACTCCTCATCAAATCCTATTATAGAAGGAACTTTAACATTCTCTAGAAAAGCACCATCTGGGACCTTTTTCCGTGCAGGGCCTATTCTTGATAGCGCATCTGCTTCCTCTTTTTCTATTTCAGGAATGTGTTGAACTTCAAACCCTTCGAATGATTTAGCCAGTTCATCCATGACAGCTCGATATGCTGCCATGTGTTTATTGTCCCTACAGTGATTGAATACTTGCTGAGCAACTAAATCCGAGTCTCTGTAGCACATGAGTCAACGAATGTTGATGCCTTTTGCAATTCGAATTCCATGTAGCAGGGCTTCATATTTGGCAATATTATTGGTCGCCATGAAGTGAATCTACAACACATGGAATATTTTGTCTCCTTAGATTGATTTGAGTACCATGCTAGCCCCCGATCCCCCGAGCGCTTTCGACCCGTCAAAATGCAAGGTCCAATATTTCGACTCTAGGACATACATGTTTTATGTCGTCTCTATCCAATTAGTGACAAAATCGAAAAGTATTTGGGACTTAATCGTTGTGCACTGTTTATACTCAATGTTAAAAGCTGCTAGCTCAATTCCCCATTTAGCAATGCGTCTCGTGGCATCACTGTTGTTGATTATGTCTCTCATGGGAGTTGTGCTCACCACGGTAATCTTGTGCTCGTGAAAATAGTGTTGTAGCTTTATGGATGCGAAGAACACACCATAGGATAACTTTTGATAATGAGGATACTGTTGTTTTGATTCTGTCAGGACCTCGCTAAGGTAGTAAGTTGGACACTGCACCAATTGTTCATGTTTTTCCTCTAGTCATTCCACCATCGTTACAACACTGACCACTCTCTTTGTCGCGGAAACATAGAGCAACATGGGTTCCTGAGGTTCCAGTGCTACAAGGATAGGGACGGATGAGAGTACTGCTTTCAAGTCCTGGAGTGTAGCTTTAGCTTCATTGGTCCAGAAGAATTTCTTGGTCTTCTTCAAGAGCTTGTATAATGGTGCTGCTCTTTCACCGAGTCGGCTTATGAACCAACTGACTGTAGCGATGCAGCCAAAAATCCGTTGTACGTCCTTCAGGCGAGTTGGCCTAGTAATGTTGAGTATAGCCTTTATTTCTTTCTCGGTTCACCTCTATGCCTCTCTAAGTCATGATGAAACCTAACAATTTTCTAGTTAGAATTCTGAAGAAACACTTCTTTGGGTTAAGCATTATGTTGTATTTTCGTAGATTTGTAAACGTTTCCTCCAAGTTGGAAATTAGAGTTTCCTTCTTTTTGGACATCACAACTATATCATCCACGTATGCATGTACATTGTGTCCGATTTGATCGTGGAGGCAACACTGCATACTACGTTGGTACGTAGACCCTATGTTTTTAGCCCGAAAGGCATCGTTACGTAGCAGAAGGTTCTGAAGGGGGTGATGAACGAAGTATTTAGTTTGTTTGACTCCTTCATGTGTATTTGGTGATAACCAGAATATGCATCGAGAAAGCATAGGAATTTCGAGACTGCTGTCAAGTCGATAACTTGGTCGAGTCTAGGCAGAGCAAATGGATCTTTGGGACAAGCCTTGTTCAAGGCAGTATAGTCGGCACATATTCTTAAATCAGTGGTATCCTTTTTAGGGACCATTACAAGATTGTACGACCACTCCATGTGGATGACCTCTGCGATATATCCGGCTAATTCTAACTGGGGTAACTCCTTAGCTATAGCTTTGCACTTCTCATCGCCAAAATATCGTAAGGACTGTTTAACGGGTTTAGCATCAGGATAAACATTTAAATAGTACTCAGCAAGTTCCCTAGGTACTCTGGTCATGTCAGAAGGTTGCCATGCAAAGATATATTTATTAGCTTTGAGGAACTCGACGAGCACGCTTTGCTATGTGCGGTCTAAGCCTATGACTATCTGTGTCACCTTGGAGGGGTCATCATCGTTCAGCGGTGTTATCTTCGTATCTTCAGATGCCTTGAAATTCGGAGTCAGCTTTAGCACCTCCTTCTTTGTTACGGGCATCTTGGATAGATCCATGTTCTTCTTGATCTCTTGGTACTCCTCGGCATGTAGTACGGCTTCAGAGAAGGCGGACACCCAAAGATAGTGTGGTATGCACACTTGAACGACATCACTTCAAAATACAGTGACTCGGTTCGATAATTATCCAGCGTTCCAAAAGTCACGTCCAAAGTAATTTCTCCTAGAGAGTTTGCTTGCCTTCTAGGGATGATCCCATGGAAAAATCACGCTGATGTAATTCAACTATGTTTCCGATATCTTCATACGACACAACATTTCGACGTAGAGGATGTTGATGCTACTGCCACCGTCCATGAGAGTCTTGGAGAACTCATAGCCATCAATTAGTGTATTAACAACCAGAGCGTACTTTCCTCGCCTGTGTGGTTTAGGCATATGGTCGCGTCAGTCGAAGGTGATTGTTACTTCTCACCAGTCTAGATACTGGGGGACAGCCGGAACAGTTGTGTTGAGTTCGTGCATCACTACCTTCTTAACCATGGTGGACTGGGATCCGAGGAAGCAAACATAGGTGTCTTTTTTGGTGTAACATCCCAAAAATCATGTTTCAAAACTCATTCATATCATTCTTGCATCATTCATTCATATAGGGTTTTTCTCAAAATCATTTAGATGCATAAACTTAGGCTATGATTTCATGTGTGCAAATTCAACTCAATTGGCCATCACCCTTTGAGTTTTGAATGCTTAGGTACTTGTTTGCTTGCCTCCATTGATGGAAAAACTAGGTGAAGCTTTTAACCCAAGATTCCAAATTTAGAAATATTTTCTAAACCCTATTTCAAACTAGAGGCAAAGAGACAAAGTCTCTGTTTATTTTAAAGATCCAAGCTTGACCAAGCCTTGCAAGGTAACCACATGGTTATTTGACTGTTTTTGAACCCACAAGAACCCTGCAAAAATTCCCAAAACATTTTGAATTCAAAAGGATTTGAATTCATATCAAAAATCAATTCAGAAAATGGAATTAGAAAAAGAAAAGGCATAGGCAAAGGAAAAAGGCCGAGCGCCAGGATTCTGGCCCAGCAGTGGATCAAGCCCATCAAGCCCACCCGGGGATTTTCTGTTCTTCTCTCACGCGCGAGCGCACGCGTTAAGTCGCTGACAGACAGACCCCACCGCCACCTCGCACTCTTCGCTGACGAGCGGGCCCGGTCCACGTCGCCCTCGTCTTCCCCAGACCGCGCCTGCGACCACGTCGCTGCAGCAGTGATGGCCGGTAATGGCGCGGCGTAATTGAGCATTTAACCGCGAGCGTTTCGCCGATTCCCGGCTATAAGATCCTCTACGCCTCGCTATCTTTTTCCCCAAACACCTCGCTCACTCCGCCACCAGTCTGTCCTCAATCAGCTTTGCACCGCCGCAGATGAGCCTCTCCGGCGATCGATTCCGTGAGCCTAGTGTTCCTCTCGCCTCTCGTTTACAATCTGACTCAGCGTGTCTTTGCGCACCTCCTGACCTCACTAGTCCGTCCTGTACTGCCCCAGGTCGCCGGTTCCACTTGACACCGCAAGCACCGACGGCGACATCAACTCCGACGAGTTTTTCCGTAAGTCTGCACCGCCCGCCTTCCTGTTCATGCATACGACTTCGCCTTGACCACATGAACCTAACTGCGTCGTTGTTTTGCCTTGGGTGATCCACAGCTCCATCCTCGACGAGCACCAGACCACCCGACGCTGCCATTTAACTCCGTGAGGAATTGCCACGCACCGAGCGCCCTTGACCAACCACGAGTACCTTGAGCTTCGCCGTGACCCCGAGCCCGGTGAGCAACTCCTTTTCTCCTCTCCTCCTGCATCGCCGAACGCGTCGATCGACCGTCCGCCGCCAAGAGCCACCGCCTCGCCGCCGCCAGATTCTAGGTCATTAGATTAGGACCGTTGGATCTCGATCTGAGGCTTAGATAGAATCACTTATATGCGAAGAGGTATGCAATCTGACCCGTGCGATGTAACTTAAATCCAACGGCTGTTGGTGATCCACAATCGAACCGACCAATCGAAGTGACGTGGCAAGGGTTAGAACTAAAAACAGAATTTAAACCAGATTTTGATCCAGATTTCAAATGCCTATAACTTTTGAATGCCACGTTGGAATTTTGCAAACTTTATACCGTTGGATTCAGAAAAACAAGACCTTCCTGCCTATCCTTTTTGTTTAGCAAATAGTAACCATTAGTTTGGCTTAAATTGTAGAAACTTGTTTGAGGCCTTTTTGAGTATAGATTTAGTTTAGTATTTTGTTTTAGGGTTAAATAAATTTGTCTTGGTTACTTTGTGACTTGTTTAGATTCTGTAATTTTGCCCTTGATTGGTAGAATTTTCAAAAATCACCACTTAGTAGATTAATGCATGCATGCATTCATAATATCTTTGTTTGTATATATTTGTGTGTAATTGTGTGCTACAACTTTGTGTGTAGATTTTGCTAGTGATTGTGATTGTGACGAGTGCTACTCTCCACACTACCAAGGCAAGTGATATCATCATGAATATTCCATTTCCTATATTTTTATATATGCATTAGTATTATTTTCTAAGTATAGGTCTTGCATGGAATTTTTGCTAAGTATAAACTATGCTATGGGAAAACCTATTAGGTGAAACCTTAGTGAAAATTACCTAAGTCAAGATTCCTATTAATATCATGCTTAGCCTAGCTACTAGAAAACAAGGGTGGTTTATTTATTCATACTATAGAAAAATTATTCTAAGTCTAAGGACTTGTGTTTTATTTAACAAAACAACTAAGTTAATGAATCTCCTGGGTGGAATGGGACTTGCTTGGTGGTTTTTGGTTGAGTGGTTCACGAGGCCCATGTCTATGGTTTACCTTGGTGTATCTCACTTGTGGATGGCCACCCAGGAAACAAAGAGATTTGAGATGTCAAATGTTGAGAAGCTTCAAGTGCAACCACTTGGCATTATGGGCTATGCCATGATCTTAGGTTGCTAGAACTTAGTCTCTTGGACAGTTGGTGGTAGAGGGAATGATAGGTTGGAGCGCGTCCATTTGACTAAGGAAAGGCTTCTGAAGGATCTTGTCTTGGGAAACCAAGTCTTGTGGGGAAAGTGCACCACCTCTGCAGAGTGTAAAACCTAAGTACTTAGCCATGTCCCTGGTAAAGGACAATTTGAGCATCAAGACATGGAAACTTCAAGAATCTCATCACTCTAATTTCTAAATAAAACTTGTGGGTGAACAAGGGTTAAAAGGATCTTCAGTCCTTGATTGGTAGATGCCCTGAGTGGATCTTCAGTCTTTGATTGGTAGATGCCTTGGGTGTTTTGTGCCAAGCAAAAACTTAGTGTTTTCAAAAGATAAGGAAAAATCTATTTTGAGCAATGCAAGCCTAAGCTCCACCAGCCAAATGCATATAGTATTTTAGTCCACCTAAAATATACTAAGGTATCACTTGCCAATACTATTCCAAAGTATTGACCCTCTGTGGCTGTAACTTGTAATGTTGCAGGTTATTCCGATGATGATTAGGAGTCATGAGTCTACACTCAACATGCTTGCCTGTGGCACATGAAGATGAAGACTTATGCTTATTTACTTATTCCATAAACTCTTGTATTAGGCCTTTGGCCCTGAGTTGTAAAAGACTATGTTTTATCTCTGGAATGACTGTAATAAATGACCTTTGTATCTGTGTACTTCATCTTAAACTGTGGATGCTAGCATTGATCCAGGGACTAGCATTGCAATCACAGGGATCTTTTCCTTTAATAAGGAGGGATCTTACAGATGGTATCAGAGCACTGTGTTGCCTGTAGGATTATGACCCTAGGATTGGAAACCACTAAGGAATATTTTTTAACTTCTTCTACACTTGTCTTTTCTTCTCGTAAACTTTTCTAATCTTCTCATTCTCATCTCTATTTGTAGATGAACTCCATCAACGAAGCCGTGAAGAAAGGACCACTCATGACCATGACCTTGGAGTGTGAGACCGAGTTTCCCAAAATTCTCAAGGACCTCATGGAGACCATGGGAGTACATGGAGCAGCTGTGTACAAAGGCTTTCCAGTAATGGAGGAAGGAGTGGAGTATTGGTGGGTGCAACTTCACTTGTACAAAAACAAGGAAGACAACCACAAAGAAAAGGGCTTCTGCATGTACACCAACACTTTTATGCACACTACATTCTTTGAGTCAGCAAAAGAAGCAGCTTGGAAGACTATCAAGGAACTAAGTGCTAGAATCAAGTGCAAGATGCTCAACCTCCAAAAAGACTTAGAGAAAGAGAAGGGACATACTCAAGAGTTGGAAGTCACCAACCAATCCTTAAGAGGAGATATTATAGACTTAGTGATAGAAGCATGTGAACAAGATAGGGTGATTGCCACTAGGAACATTGTGTTAGCCACCAGATCCAGTGAGATAGGATTGTAAGCGCAATTCGTTAGTTGGACCACCACCTATCACCTTATTTTCCAAAATGATACCTTGGTTGATGTAATGAATTTTTGTATGCATGACTTGAGTGATTTGTGTGTTCCAAGAATGTGTTTGAATGTTGACTTGATTATCTTAAATTGTGTTGTTCTAACTTTTTCAATCTTATAAATAGATGCCTATTGCCATCAGCACTGTTGAGGAGTTCCAGGCTACCCGTTTTGGTCCTCGTATTGTAGAGCTTACTACTCTACTCGATCTCCCTCTTCCTATCATTACGGTGCACCTACTCACCAAGTTTGAGAGGAAGGACCTTTGGGGCTTCAAGGTGAACCAGCCAGACGGGCTTGAGAGCCTACTACGGAGGCCATCGCCTTCAAGCTTATGCACGATGACAGGAGAGAGGCATGGAGGTTGTCATGCAGATCCGATAGGACGATCATAGGCCGTCACTCCCGACAGGTTAGAGGCACTCACTTCCACGCCTTCGGAAGGCGTGATGACGACGGAGAGTCCATCGACTTTGAGGACGACTCGAGGGTCACAGCAGAGCCGATACGCCTGTACCTCCAGGACTTAGAGACTCTTATTAGGCACGTGGATACCGATAGGACCAATGTCATGCTTAGTAATGACGAGCTCCAGGTGCAGCTTCGCGAGAAGGACAAGCTCTTCACGCAGCAGGACGAGATAGTCAAGGAGATGGAGGCAAAGTTCGAGACCCAAGACCGTAAATTCAAGAGTCAAGAGAAGCGTGTCCAGGATAGGAACAAGAGGATTCGTGATATGACCGAGGAACTGCAGTCCAAGGACTTGAGTTAGGCGAGCAACAATGTGATTGAGAGGCTTCATTCCCAGAAGAGGGCTCTCAAGGCCAAGATCGACTCTTTGACCACTACCATCGAGGAGAACAAGACCGCAATGGAGAACGCAGGTCTTACCTTTGTCGAGGAGGAGATTGATGCCGACGAGTAGACTTGGCTACTCAGATATCTTTATTTACCGCACTGGTTATTTGTGAACTTATTGTTGGACCATCCGACATGTGGATGGCTTGCCACTTGTGTGTTTTTACTTTGAGACTTTTGTTATCTTGATGTTAAGTTTTTATCCTTGTGTTGCTTGTGTGATGTATTGTGCATAAATCATGTAAGGGTATCTCATTCTTATCTCTATATGAACAAACCACAGATGCCTCCCCGTCGCGCAAACACCAACCCCAACCCCAACATTACCCCGGAAATGCAACAGATGATGAATGCGCAGACACAGCTTATGCAAATGATGACGACATTCATCCAAAACCAGAACAACAACAACAACCCCAATAACAACAACCCCAATAATAACAACAACAACAACCCTCCAGGTTTTGATATGCTTACCAGATTTCTGCGTCTGAGGCCAGCTAAGTTTTCAGGAACGACTGATCCCATGGTGGCCAATGATTGGCTACGATTACGTGAACAAAGACTTAGTGACCGTGGGATGCACAGATGCTGAAAAGGTCAGGTTCGCAGCACATTTGTTGGAAGGACCAGCCGCCGCATGGTGGGACAATTTCCAGATCACCACACCTATTGATGAGGTGATTTGGGCTATCTTTGAAGATGGCTTTCGTACCACTCATATCTCACCAGGTATGATGAGCCTGAAAAAGAAGGAATTCCACAACCTGAAGCAACACCACCACAGTGTGGCTGAATATATTGAAGAGTTCAACAATCTGGCGCGCTATGCACCGGATGAGGTTGACACTGATGCCAAAAGAAAGGAAAAGTTTCTGGAAGGCTTGAATGATGAGCTGAATCTGCAGCTGTTTGTGGCATATGTTCCAACTTATCATTGCTTGTGACAAAGCTGTTATTGTGGAAAATAAAATGAAGCAAGTCGAGAGTAGGAAGAGGAAACACTCCGACAAGCACAGCTCGGGAACGTCTCATAAACGATCTCACTATGATGATAGTGTCAGCTCCGGATCCCACAAGCATGGGAAATTTAACAAGCACCACAACCACAACCGTCATGACAACAAGCATCATCGCAGTCATGACAATGATAAGTACAAGAATCACAAGAGTGGACATAAGATCCACCACAGTGGAGGTGGAAGTGGAAGTCAGCCTAAAAGGGACATCAGTCAGGTTGAATGCTTCAAATGCAAGAAGCTGGGGCATTATGCTAATGAGTGCACTGAGAAGAAAGTTGAAGGACCTAACAATCCCAATCCTTTTCAGAAAGGACAGGTTAACCACATCAATGTGGAGGAGGTCTATGAAGAGCCTGATGCTGTTGCTGGTAAGTTCAGACTTAATTCCATCTCAGCATTTGTACTCTTTGATACTGGTGCATCTCATTCATTCATATCAAAGGCATTTGTTGATAGAAACGGGTTTGCATCTGAAAACATTGGGTGTCCGATAAAAGTTAGCTCTCCGGGAGGAGATATGATAGTGAGTCTTGGATGCCGGAATCTAGTCATAGAAATCGGAAAACATAAGTTTCCAGTAAACCTAATAATCCTGAATTCCCAAGGATTGGATGTAATTTTGGGAATGGATTGGATGGCTAAGTATGAGGGAGTACTAGATTGTGCCAATCGTACAGTTTTACTCACAACCCCTGAAGGTAAGAGGATAAAATTTAAGTCCAATTTTAAATCTAAAGGGAGTAAGCTGAATTCTCTTAAGGGGGTTAGCATGGACAGCGTGCCAATTGTATGTGAGTATCCGGATGTGTTTCCAGAAGAGTTACCGGGAATGCCACCAGATAGAGATGTAGAGTTTATAATAGATTTGGTACCAGGTTCTGGACCAAGAGCAAAAAGGCCTTATAAAATGTCGGATCTAACTTAAGGAACTCAAGAAACAACTTGGAGAACGATTACTGAAAGGATTCATCCAGCCAAGTTCTTCATCTTGGGGAGCTCCAGTTTTGTTCGTAGAAAAGAGAGATAGAACTCAAAGATTATGCATAGATTACCGTTCTCTCAACGAGGTAACCATCAAGAACAAATATCCTTTGCCAAGAATCAATGATTTGTTTGATCAGCTAGAAGGAGCATGTGTGTTTTCGAAGATTGATCTTCGGTCAGGCTATTTTCAACTCAAGATAAGAGAGCAAGACATACCTAAAACATCATTCACCACAAGGTATGGATTGTATGGGTACACTGTGATGCCTTTTGGTTTAACCAACGCTCCAGCATACTTCATGAATATGATGAACAAAGTGTTCATGGAATTTCTCGACAAGTTCGTTGTCGTTTTTATCGATGACATCTTGGTCTACTCCAAGAGCAAGGAAGAGCATGAAAGACATCTACGCTTAATACTTGAGAAACTAAGGGAACATAAGCTTTATGCCAAATTCAGCAAGTGTGAGTTTTGGTTAGAGGAAGTTGGATTTCTTGGTCACGTTATGACAAAGGATGGTGTAGCAGTTGATCCTGCTAAAGTTTCGGCTGTGACAGAATGGGAATCCCCTAAGAACGTAAAGAGGTTCGTAGTTTCCTTGGTTTAGCAGGTTACTACAGAAGGTTCATTGGAAATTTTTCTAAGGTTGCTAAACCAATGACAGAATTGTTAAAGAAAGATAAGAAATTTGCTTGGTCTGAAGGATGTGAACTCAGCTTTCAAGAATTAAAGAAAAGACTTGTGTCAAACCGATTCTGTGCCTACCAGATTTAGAAAAGGATTTCCAAGTGTATTGTGATGCTTCGCATCAAGGATTAGGTGCCGTACTTATGCAAGGCGGAAAAGTTGTGGCTTATGCCTCGAGACAACTCAAAACTCATGAAGTAAATTATCCTACCCATGATTTAGAGTTAGCCGCTGTTGTCCATGCACTCAAAACATGGAGACATTACCTTTTGGGAAAACGTTGTGAAGTATTCACCGATCATAAGAGTTTGAAATATATCTTCACCCAAAAAGAAATCAATATGAGACAAAGGATATGGCTAGAACTTATCAAAGATTACGACTTGAGTTTACAGTACCATCCTGGTAAAGCAAATGTAGTAGCAGATGCTCTAAGTCGTAAGGCGTTTGTAAATGGTCTTACCAAAGGTGAATTGCCAGATGACTTGTGTAAGAAATTCAAGGAACTCAGGTTGGAGATTGTGCCGGAAGGACATCTTATGTCTTTGGATGTTCAACCCACTCTGTTGGATAAGATTAAAGAAGCCCAAAAGACGGATAAGGAAATCGAAGAGATTAGGGAAAGGATTAGCCAAGGGAAAGCTAAAAGTTTCCATATGGACGAACAAGGTACTTTATGGAACGGGAAACGTATTTGTGTTCCACAAGATCCGGAATTGCGGAAACTGATTCTACAAGAAGCCCATAACTCTCCATATTCTATTCACCCGGGAAACACCAAAATGTACATGGATATGAAAGAAAGATTTTGGTGGAACAATCTCAAAAGGGACATCGCCGAACACATTGCTTTGTGTGATGTGTAGTAGAGTGAAAGCGAGCATCGTAAACCAGCAGGTTTGCTTCAACCAATGCCTATTTCTGAATGGAACTGGAAAATATTGGTATGGATTTCATTAATGGATTACCAAGGACCAGGTCGGTATGATTCCATATGGGTAGTAGTGGATCGCCTAACTAAAGTGGCTCATTTTATACCAGAAAGACAACTTATACCAGTGCCAAGTTAGCCAAAATCTACATGAGCAGAATTGTATGCCTTCACGGTGTACCTAAGAGTATTGTGTCCGATAGAGGAACTCAGTTCACTTCTCACTTTTGGAGACTTCATGAATCTTTAGGAACGAGGTTGGAATTCAGCACTGCTTTTCATCCTCAAACTGATGGACAAACATAAAGGACTAATCAAATTCTTGAAGACATGTTGAGGGCATGTGCCCTAGACTATGGAGCAAGTTGGGATGAAAGTCTGCCTTACGCAGAGTTCTCTTACAACAACAGTCACCAATCTAGTATTGGGATGGCACCATTTGAGTTTCTCTACGGAAGGAAGTGTACCACCCCATTGCTATGGAATGGTGTGGGAGAAAGAAGTTTGTTTGGACCAGATCTTATCAAAGACGCCGAAGAAAAAGTCAAATTGGTTAGGGACAGGTTGAAGATAGCACAGTCTCGACAGAAAAGCTACGCAGATGCTAAGCGTAGAGAAGTCACTTACGAAGTTGGGGATAGAGCTTATCTTAGAGTATCACCACTTCGTGGAGTGAAAAGATTTGGAGTCAAAGGAAAGTTAGCACCAAGATATGTTGGACCATTCAACATTCTAAGTCGCAAGGGAAAGCTGCATATGAAATCGAACTTCCAGCATCTTTATTAGCAGTCCATAATGTTTTTCATGTGAGCCAGCTCAAGAAATGTCACCCAGAAATGGAAGAAACATCTTTGAAAGATACCATATCTTTGGAAGAAGTTCAACTAGAAAGTGATCTCACCTATGAAGAAAAGCCTATCAAGATACTTGAGACCGCAGAAAGAGTCACAAGGACAAAGACCATCAAGTTTTGCAAAGTACAATGGAACCATCATTCCGAAAAAGAAGCAACATGGGAAAGAGAAGATGATCTTCGGAAAGACCACCCTCACCTATTTGCTAGCCAATCTGAATCTCGAGGGCGAGATTCATTTTAAGGGGGTTAGATTTGTAACATCCCAAAAATCATGTTTCAAAACTCATTCATATCATTCTTGCATCATTCATTCATATAGGGTTTTTCTCAAAATCATTTAGATGCATAAACTTAGGCTATGATTTCATGTGTGCAAATTCAACTCAATTGGCCATCACCCTTTGAGTTTTGAATGCTTAGGTACTTGTTTGCTTGCCTCCATTGATGGAAAAACTAGGTGAAGCTTTTAACCCAAGATTCCAAATTTAGAAATATTTTCTAAACCCTATTTCAAACTAGAGGCAAAGAGACAAAGTCTCTGTTTATTTTAAAGATCCAAGCTTGACCAAGCCTTGCAAGGTAACCACATGGTTATTTGACTGTTTTTGAACCCACAAGAACCCTGCAAAAATTCCCAAAATAGTTTGAAATCAAAAGGATTTGAATTCATATCAAAAATCAATTCAGAAAATGGAATTAGAAAAAGAAAAGGCATAGGCAAAGGAAAAGGCCGGCGCCGGGATTCTGCCCAGCAAAGGGATCAAGCCCATCAAGCCCACCCGGGATTTTTCGTTTCTTCTCTCACGCTGAAAGACGTGTTAAGTCGCCGATGACAGACCCCACCGCCACCTCGCACTCTTCACGACGAAGCGGGCCCGGTCCACGCCGCCTCGTCTTCCCGATCAACCGCGACCACGTCGCTGCAGCAGTGATGGCCGGTAATGGCGCGGCGTAATTGAGCATTTAACCCCGAGCGTTTCCTGTCGATTCCCCGGCTATAAGATCCTCTCTGCCTCGCGATCTTTTTCCCCCAAACACCTCGCTCACTCTGCCACCAGGCTGTCCTCAATCAGCTTTGCACCGCCGCAGACAGAGCCTCTCCGGCGATCGATTCCGGTGAGCCTAGTGTTCCCCTCTGCCTCTCGTTCTTACAATCGACGACTCGTGTCTTTGCGCACCTCCTGACCTCACTAGTCCGTCCTGTACTGCCCCAGGTCGCCGGTTCCACTTGACACCGCAAGCACCGACGGCGACATCAACTCCGACGAGTTTTTCCGGTAAGTACAGACCGCCCCTCGCCTTCCCGTTCATGCATACGACTTTGCCTTGACCCTGTGAACCTAACCGCGTCGTTGTTTTGCCTTGGGGTGATCCACAGCTCCATCCTCGACGAGCACCGACCAAGCCGCCATTTAACTCCGGTGAGGAATTGCCACAGACCCCGAGCGCCCCTTGACCAACCACGAGTACCTTGAGCTTCGCCGTGACCCCCTGAGCCCGGTGAGCAACTCCTTTTTCTCCCTCTCCTCCTGCATCGTCGGCAACGTCGTCGACCGACCGTTCCGCCGCCGGTAGCCACCGCTCCGCCGCCAGTTCTAGATCATTAGATTAGGACCGTTGGATCTCGATCCTGAGGCTTAGATAGAATCACTTATATGCGAAGAGGTATGCAATCTGACCCATGCGATGTAACTTAAATCCAACGGCTGTCGTTGGTGATCCACACCGAACCGGTACCGACCAATCCCGAAGTGACGCGTGGCAAGGGTTAGAACTAAAAACAGAATTTAAACCAGATTTTGATCCAGATTTCAAATGCCTATAACTTTTGAATGCCACGTTGGAATTTTGCAAACTTTATACCGTTGGATTCAGAAAAACAAGACCTTTCTGCCTATCCTTTTTGTTTAGCAAATAGTAACCATTAGTTTGGCTTAAATTGTAGAAACTTGTTTGAGGCCTTTTTGAGTATAGATTTAGTTTAGTATTTTGTTTTAGGGTTAAATAAATTTGTCTTGGTTACTTTGTGACTTGTTTAGATTCTGTAATTTTGCCCTTGATTGGTAGAATTTTCAAAAATCACCACTTAGTAGATTAATGCATGCATGCATTCATAATATCTTTGTTTGTATATATTTGTGTGTAATTGTGTGCTACAACTTTGTGTGTAGATTTTGCTAGTGATTGTGATTGTGACGAGTGCTACTCTCCACACTACCAAGGCAAGTGATATCATCATGAATATTCCATTTCCTATATTTTTATATATGCATTAGTATTATTTTCTAAGTATAGGTCTTGCATGGAATTTTTGCTAAGTATAAACTATGCTATGGGAAAACCTATTAGGTGAAACCTTAGTGAAAATTACCTAAGTCAAGATTCCTATTACTATCATGCTTAGCCTAGCTACTAGAAAACAAGGGTGGTTTATTTATTCATACTATAGAAAAATTATTCTAAGTCTAAGGACTTGTGTTTTATTTAACAAAACAACTAAGTTAATGAATCTCGGGTGGAATGGGACTTGCTTGGTGGTTTTGGTTGAGTGGTTCACGAGGCCCATGTCTATGGTTTACCTTTGTGAATCTCACTTGTGGATGGCCACCCAGGAAACAAAGAGATTTGAGATGTCAAATGTTGAGAAGCTTCAAGTGCAACCACTAGGCATTATGGGCTGCCATGATCTTAGGTTGCTAGAACTTAGTCTCTTGGACAGTTGGTGGTAGAGGGAATGATAGGTTGGAGCCGTCCATTTGACTAAGGAAAGGCTTCAAGGATCTTGTCTTGGGAAACCAAGTCTTGTGGGAAAGTGCACCACCTCTGCAGAGTGTAAAACCTAAGTACTTAGCCATGTCCCTGGTAAAGGACAATTTGAGCATCAAGACATGGAAACTTCAAGAATCTCATCACTCTAATTTCTAAATAAAACTTGTGGGTGAACAAGGGTTAAAAGGATCTTCAGTCCTTGATTGGTAGATGCCCTGAGTGGATCTTCAGTCTTTGATTGGTAGATGCCTTGGGTGTTTTGTGCCAAGCAAAAACTTAGTGTTTTCAAAAGATAAGGAAAAATCTATTTTGAGCAATGCAAGCCTAAGCTCCACCAGCCAAATGCATATAGTATTTTAGTCCACCTAAAATATACTAAGGTATCACTTGCCAATACTATTCCAAAGTATTGACCCTCTGTGGCTGTAACTTGTAATGTTGCAGGTTATTCCGATGATGATTAGGAGTCATGAGTCTACACTCAACATGCTTGCCTGTGGCACATGAAGATGAAGACTTATGCTTATTTACTTATTCCATAAACTCTTGTATTAGGCCTTTGGCCCCAGTTGTAAAGACTATGTTTTATCTCCGAATGACTGTAATAAACGACCTTTGTATCTGTGTACTTCATCTTAAACTGTGGATGCTAGCATTGATCCAGGGACTAGCATTGCAATCACAGGGATCTTTTCCTTTAATAAGGAGGGATCTTACATTTGGTTGGGTAAGCCTTATTACCATCCGACTTGGGATTAGAGGCATCTACCTCATCCATGTCGGAATCATTCTTGGACTCCTTTTCTTTGTCAGAATTTTTCTTTCCTTTTCGTCGCTTGGCCCTGTAGCCAACGGATTTGTATTTCTTGATGTCATAGTTAAAACTACACTCAACATTTGTGTGGTAAGAGCCCCCATTACCTTCTGGGTGATGCACACACGGATTATTGGCAATGTCTGCCCAAGAGTAGGTTTTACTTAGTTGCTGGTCTCCTCTCCCTTGGACCCGGGAAGTTCTGCGGCCTTGTCCCCGACCGCCTCCGCTCCCTCCTCGTCCTCCATATTCGAAAGTTGCGTTAACAGTTGTAGTTTACGAGTTGGGTTTTTCCTCCGAGGTGTTCTTGCGCTTCTGGGTCTGCTGCTGCCTCGGCTGTTTAGGCAATTGTGGTATGGCCAGGGCATTCAATAGTCCCTCTGAATCATCATCGGAATATGCATATTTGCTTGTCGTTTCTACCATTTCTCCCAGGTGAGTAACTTTCTCACACTTTAGTCGGTGACGCAGTCATCTGATTGGGAGCCCTGTGATGAAAGCTTCAATAGTGGTCTGGTTGTTTACTCCCTCAAAGGAGTTTTTCATGTCGATCCATTGCCTGAGGTAGCCCTGGCAAGTTTCTCCGGCTTTTTGGGTGCAACGCTATAGATCTCCAACCGTGCAGGGCCTCCTATATGTGCCTTAGAAATTCCAAAAGAATGCACTTTGCATATCATACCAGTTGTGAATTGTGTTTTCCGGGAGTTCATTGTGCCATGATCAAGTCATCTTCTGTAGAATAAGTGGGAGATACTAGACTGTGACCGGGCTGTTTCCTGTAAGAAATCCTGGAGCCAGGTGTCTGGCCGAGCCACACCATCGGAGGTTTGAATGTGTCTTGAGATTGCAAATCTCTCTAGAAAATTTGTTTGTCGGATCCGTGGCTCAAAGCATTTTGGACCCACATATATGTTTCCCGGCTTGTAGCGCCGCGCCTCTATGTTTGCGTTGATCCGGTGCCTGGTGTCACTTGGTGACAGAGAGCACTGTCTCAGATGTTTTCTATGGGTGCGGTGCCGTGGAGCCGGGTCTCTACTTCCCGCGCCATCGCCTCAACGCCGACATCCTCCTTGGCTCCCATGGGAGTCATTATGGGCACTTCTTGGTGGAGAGGGTGGTGCTGGTGGGTTATTTCTGGCTGATCGACGGCCTCCGTCCGGGGCATCGTTATGCTGGATCTGGGAGGGTCTTCATTGCGATGGCTACCCTGTCGGCTTGATCCAGCACGGTTTTCATTGTTTCTTCGTCCATCGTTGTCACCATTATGGCGAGCCTCAGCCGTACGGCTTGTGTGTCTGGGAGGTGGCATCCTTTGCCGATCCTGTTCCCGATGACATGCTTCATCTTCTACCCTATGGTGATTTGACTGCCGCTGGGGAGGTTGATGTGGAACCAGTGCTGCTACGGTGTCTCACTCCACGGCTGGGGAATCGTTGCTCCAATCGCGTGCGGTTCTATGCCGTTGTCCTAAAGAGAAGGTTCTTGAGTAAGTATAATCCCGAGAGTCAGAGCGGTGACGCCGATGCGGTTCCCTACAGGGTTTTGTGTCGTGCTGCTGAGTCGTGTCTGTGCGACATTGATCGGATTTCGAGACCACTTTCCACTAAAAGACGTGGTGGCTTCTTGTTGCTCTAGGCCTTTACTGAGTAGTGCTACACTCATTCGGACCTGCTCTGGAGTTGGATTATTTGCTAGGATCTCTGGGGCAGCAGCAGTGTTTTCTACTTGCATGTTATACACCTGGTTTCCTTTGCTGTCGATCCAAAGTTGTCCCATTACTATGTATGCGTAGTTTCCCTCAAAAAGGGATTTGTCAACATCCAGATTTATATTTGCCAGCTTAGGGACGTTCCAGGTCTTCTGATGCTGAAGGGAGTTATACTATCCTACATCTGTAATGCGCTGCTTCTCCTTGATGAGGTGGGTGGCCTCATCCAAGAGTATCTGGCATTATGCTTCTAGGGCTAAGTCCCTTTCCTCCAGCTCATCCGGTGTAAGTTCTGAGGCGGTTGGGTTTGGCGTTGTAAGTACTTCTCTGATAATTTCACTAGCACTAGGTTAACCACGTGTCCATCCACCAGAGTCTTTTTTGGTTCTTGGCAGATTAGAGCACCGTCTGAATCCTCCTCATATTTTTCCGGCAACTTCCTTCTCAAGCGGAAGATCTTTAGCCAAAGTCTTGCTTTTCTTATTCTTCTTTGCTTTGTTGGCCTTATTTGTACCCGTGGTAAAGATAGCTTTTGGTCCAAATCCTAGGGTCAAGCTTCTATCAATACTTTTGGACATCTAGACGTTGGGATTCTCTCCGAGATCCATATCATCTTGCGAGTCGAGAGAGTTTTCATCGTGTCTCTCATCCATACTGTTATAGGGACTTAGATCCAAACCTTCTCCTTCTTCCATAGCTTTGGAGGTAAACTCCTCTTCAAATTCTGCTCATATGCTCAAAGATCTGCCGACGTCATCGACTCCCCTCGAGAGGTCGGTGTGTCGGTTTTCCTCTGATTGCGTCTAACACCAAGTTGTTGTCATCTCTAGCATTGGTGGAGCCGGATCCAAAGCCAACATAGCTGATGAAGTGAGATCCATGTGTTCTGAGGTAGGTGAGGCATTCTTCTTTAGCTTCCTCAAAACTTTTGGTGGTCTTGAGAACATCATCCATACTGGCATTGTTGTGCATCATCATCCGCCTCACTATGTGCCTAAGAAGTTATTTTCCTGCTCCGGCATCAGCAGAGACGGATCCAGAGTTGTTGCATCTTTGATCTTCCTAAGATTTGACCTCCTGAGGGAGATCTTGTTCAGATCCAATCTTCTCCACGATCTCCACTTCAGGTGCGGGCTAGGTGGTATTAGGGTTTTCTGAGATCTGGAACTCTGCCACCTCGGCAGACAAAGTAGATCCAGAAGTTTCTTCTGCCTCTATCATCACCACTGGGTGGGTTGTGCTGGTTCAGCGAAACCAAGGTAAACATCGATCTCGCCAAAAGACATGATTATGTAGCTAGTCACGGCCTCCCTAGCCGGAATCTAGGTCTCGTCGAGAAGTACGAGAGGGACATCGCTGGCATAGAGGACCCGACCAACGACGATTATTTCTCTGAATCCAATTCGCGCAGATTCTGCCTGGAACACAGATCTGAAGGTCACCCGCCCCATGGTGGGTACCAACTGTCTTCAGATTGAAGACAAGTACTCCATGAGGCGGTCCTCGGGGCATGGAAATATGTGGGTTGTGAAACATACGGTGGTCCAGGGCGATGAACACACAAGCTTACCCAGGTTTGAATCCACCTCTGGTGGACGGATCCTACTCCTGCTAGCAATCGTATAATATCGGCAGAGCTAGAAGTACATATTACAAGAGAGGTTTAGCCTATGCGAGTTGAGGTTGATTGTCGATTCCCTAAAGGCTGGTCCCTAGGATGGCTTATATAGTCATCCGGTCCTAGGGTTACAAGAGAGTCCTATTCGGCTATGATAGAATCGGTTACATAGTACATCTTGGACTACAAGTATTCGTACAGGCCTAAGTCGGTAAGTCTTCTAGGCCTTCTTGTAGCTAGATGGGCTTCCAACTTCTCTCTCTGACTGGGCCGCCTGTGAATCATAGCTCTAACCCGAAGTGGGCCACCTTGGTCAGCGATTCATAGTGGGTATACCCGGAAAGTATATCCCCAACAAGTGCGGGTTGGAGCGTCCCCCACATGGACGTCAAGTTAGCATTCCTAAACAGCGAGCAAGTGGTATATGTGCAACAGGTATAAAAAACTTAACAAATAACCTAAGAGGTCTGAAGCATAAGGTGACGTCCCAGCCCATAGATTCCAGGCTGACAGCCGGGAACCCAAGCTACGCATGAGTGTCAATGTCATAAGAACTCATCTTTAAAGAACCCTTAGTCTACTGCAAAAAATATCGACAAAGCAAGTCTGAGTACAGGCTGTACTCCACAAGACTTATAGTGACTAGGACTAAGTTGAGAGTGTAACTAACTATAGCAGACAAGGATCCCTTTCTGAGTGACTCATGGATTAGGCGAAAAAAGGGAAAGGTCTTGGTTAACCACCCTCCACCGCCCTCCAAGGAAGAGTGGCTAATCATTGTGGTATTAAGAGTCGTTCAGCGAGTGTGGGTAAAGTTGTACACCCATGTAGGGTTAATCTTTTCAAAAAAAACCATGTCCATAGTTATGGACAACTTGGCAAAGGTCGTGATGATTATAGAGAACATTAACCTAATCGTAAAACTTGGCAACTAAGATGGCTTAAGGATGCTTCTTAGTAAACAAGGGGACGATCCTAGTTGAGAGATTCTGATGATGATAATTTGGTGGATATCAAAATATGATTGATAAAGTTCGAGATATCGTTCTCTTATCCCCTTTAAAATGATATGTTTAGCCGAGCTTCTACTCCTTCCTATTTTTTAAATAAATATTGCTTTATGAAAAGTAACTCCACTAGCCATAAGTCTTGTGGAGTAAACCTATACTCAGACTTTCTTTGTTGATATTTTTTGCAGTAGACAAAGGGTTCTTTGAAGATGAGTTCTTACGACATCGACACTCATGAGTTTCTTGGGTTCCCGGCTGGCAGCCTGGAATCTATGGGCTGGGATGTCACCTTATGCTTCAGACCTCTTAGGTTATTTGTTAAGTTTTTTTACCTAATAGCACAATTTTCCTTCCAGTGTTTGGTGTTTGTGGTCAGTAACATTTGTTTGTAATATTTATGTATTTGCTCAGTTATGAGCTATTTTTTATATGTCTGAATCGTAGGGTTACTGTTGTGTTTTCAGTTCTCTCACTGTAACCTCTCGAGCTCTAGGTTAGATTTATGCCATACTAAGGTTTGGGTTCGTCTAGCCCTAATCCTAGGGGTGTCACGACTAGATACTATGACAACCTATCATGCCTCGATGGAGGCTGTCGTTGTAGTTGTGGGCGATGATGCTTACTTGAATCTAAATATTAAGTCTTTAGAATAAGTAATATGAATGAAAAAATGCAAATCAAAGATGTAGAACATGACTCTATACTTGGCCAAGCAAATCATGGCTTTGTTGACCTAATCTCTCGAGATGCCAAAAATAGCTGCTCAAGAAACCAAACATGCACATAGGACATAGATACCCCATAGACATAGCTTTAAACAGGTCCAGGAGATATATTTCCTATATATATAGTGGGACATAAATGAATGTAGGTAATAACGAACGACAATGAATGGTAGTAAACAGTAATTAGTGCTAAAACAATGGTGAGCCTCACGAGCCGTTGGATGACGCCATGATCCATGATGTCCATTCGTTATCTGAACCGTTGTTTGGGATATTGACACTTGGTAACTAAATACGTAGTTAGGGACACCAGTTTATAAAATCCCTAGACGAGCGAGCTGATCATGAGAGCCTGCCCATTGGGTCTTCACAGTTTACTTCTTCCCGAATCGCCTCTATTTTGTCTCATTTCCTTGTGAGCATGGGCAGGGCTTTCGTGGTCTGACTGATGGACGGTTATCCCATGTTCGGCACTGTCACCGAAGGTAAATACCAACCCACAGACTACAAACGTTCATCATATAGTCGGTAGAAAGACTCTAGAGTGATGGGTTGCAGGCACACCTCAACACATGGTAGGTGTTCGACGAAACAGTTCCAAGACCCTTTACATCTTGGTTCTGTCCGACCACACAAATGTTCAACAAAATTCCTGTTAGGGATCTTGTCGCCCGCTCCTCGACGATCTTCCAAAATGATAAGAGTGGGTCTTTCGATGATGAGGTTGGCTTGGCCCAAACTCGTTCACCTTGATCACAAAAAAACTCATTCACCTTGGTTGGTGCATCGCCGGCTAGCACCATGCTCACTAGGGGCATGCTTGGTAGCTTGCATACTTTTTTTGCCCTGGTAGTGCTATGGCTAGTACTGTTATCGCCATACAGGTCTTGGACCATGAATGGAAGCTCATTTGTTAGCATGCATACCTTTCTTACATCCACGAAAATCAGAAATGTGGTTGTTTGGTTGCATGGATGCATCTATGAACACAAGGAAGCAATGCGTTTGGTTGCCTGCAGTGTTGCTGATATGGTCACCTCTTTTGGAGAGAGGTGAGGATACAACTGAAAATAGACACAAACACAAATCTAGATCAATGAGATAATTCACGATAGGGCACGAAAAAGTACTAGTTCACGACCACACGCACAAATCAGAACTACTTCATCTAGACAAAAGTGAGCACTTCTCCATGATCCTCCTAAAAGCTTCAGGGTGCTCAGGGCACCTCTTTCAAATCTCGGCTTGAGTGTAGTTGTAGATGACCACCTTGTAAATCTTTAGATAGATATTCTTGAAGGTCACCAAGTAACCGATCTTCAGGTCATGAGCTACTGCAAAAGGTATCCAACCTTCATCGAAGCAAGCTTTACCATTAACATCTGAGATCATGATTTCCCATTAGCAGCCAGTCGTCAGCTTCAGAGTGACCGTGTTAGGGAAACTATCCATATATGACCTAAATGCCTCTAGGATATGAAGCAATCCTAGTGCAGGTGCTATCATCACCTTGCGGAATTGGGTAGGGGTCACTGCCTCATCCCAGGTGCCAACATTGGGAGACATTCCTGATTTTTTGGCCCTCTTGTTCGAGCCATCAACGGCTCCTTTCCCTGAACACTGATCTTGATAGCCTGGAATGGCTCACAAATATAATCAATGAACACAAAGCAAAGTAGTCTACACGAAGCAAAGTAATCAGAACAAGGCAAAGCAATGAAAATAATTCAAACCAATGAGTCATAATTTTTTGCCTCATATTTTCCAATGTTGCGCACATAATGTGGCAAATGCATGTCACCTTCGGGGATGGCGTGAGGGAACCAAATCAGATGCACAAATACAAGGGTTGTACATACAACAAGGTTCGATTAGACAACCCTAAAGTTACATTGTGTGACAATTGTAATCATCGGCGTAGCACACATTGTAGGGACATACGATCACAACAATCAAACATGTATCCATAGATGATCCCTTATTACCAAGGATCATGCACAAATTTCCTCTTTGGGAAAAAATAGTAGGTACTACAGCCCATCTATAGAAAGTTGATGCATATCGAACTATCCTAGTCATTGGTAGTTTGTAAATGTGGAAACATTGCCTCATATAGCGTCTGACTTGCCGTTATCAGGACTACTTCATGCGGCAAGAGATGAACACCAGTTTCAGAGACGGGGTGAGTGAACCTAGCAGAATGCACAAACCGTTAAATACATATCCTGGTTTAATCCTGAAAGTGCCCTTAGCCATTGTAATCATCGGCAAATGTTCATCCATGAACCATTGTTAGATCTACCTTACTTGATATAGAAATGAATGATGCATACTACCAAAGAAAGGAAGCACATAGCACACGAACTCGTCCTGGTAATGGTACAATAGTAAACCCCCAAATTGAAAAAACATAGAGCTGTGGATTGTTGGGTTCGCAGCATAGAAAACAAAAAATTCCTACGATGTGAAAAACTAAGCACCAAGATCTATCTACCTAGATACAATCAACAGGTGGATATACATCCATAGAGATATTACCCTTGAAGACCGAAAAACTTTGTTAACATAATCTAATTTCGTGGATGATGTAGTTGTTCACTTGCCGATCTCAAGGTTGTGATGAAGTCCAGCAAGTCTAGTAGGTCCAGCACCAGTAAATCCAGTACCGCAAAGCAGTAGTGCATCCGTGATCGCACACATGTCCGGTACCCTGACAACCTCCGCATCCTCGCTCCAGCGATGTAGCGGAAGAAGAAACTCCTTTCAGACAAAGCCACCGGGAACATGTATCTCGCTAATCCGAGACCATAGGGAATAAACTAGAGGGGGAGAGATCCTTCACGAGGAGGTGTGAGAGTGGAGGAGGAGGGGAGCTCCTTTTATAGGAGGAGGGGGCAGCCTCCAAGGCTCCATGCGCATGGGCATGGTGGTTCCCCCACCTCTCCTTCCATGATGGTGAGTGGAGCTTCCACTAAGCCCACTCCCATTAAAACCAACTGCACTCACTTTGCATTAATTTTCCACCAAATTTAATGCAAGTCCTCGTTAAATAAAACCATTTTTATTTATTTTTTTCAGAATTTTTTAATTACTTTAATTAATAAATATTCACATAAAACCCCTCCAACCTTTCAATATCACATGCAAAACCAGTTTCAGCAGTTTCACCTGAAACAATTCCGGTGTCCATCGAAATTATTCTAGCACTTTCATAATCTTTGTCTGAAAAATATTTGATCCTAATGGTGTCGGTATCCCTTAAGTGTTCCAACCTATGGTTCACGAATAATGCATACATGATCGAGACCCCTCTTCGATCAATAATCAGTAATGGGACCTGGAGATCCATACTGACTCCCACACATTCAATGATGACTCCAGTGATCGTGTGAACCTTTAATGTTTGTAACTAAGTTCCTTTGTGTCGCGATATATTACACGTCCGATATTTGATCATCGGTATCCCCATACCAAGTTTGATCTCGTTACTGACAAGTACACTTTTCTCGTTCCTGTGATATAATATTCTAGTGATCTTATCACTTGCTTGCAAGCTACATGAATGTGATATCACCGAGAGCGCCCAGAGTATATCTCTCCGTCATTGGGATGGAAAAATTCCACTCTTGATCCATGAGCCTCAACATAACAATTTAGAGTTCCCAAACCCACCTTTATAGTCACCCTGTTACGGTGTGACGTTTGATGTTATCAAAGTACTCTTCCGGTGTTAGCAATTAACATGATCTCATGGTCTAACGATAAAAGTTACTTCGTATGATGTTATAGCAATGTAAACACAATGACTTTGATCGTTGCGATATACTTTGAATGAATGTTCATCACATCATTCCACCAATGTTGATTCCTCGTTACTAACAACATCCAATGTCCATGATCAGGAAACCTTGATCATATTGTTAATTAACGAGCTAGTTTATATGAGAGACATAACTAGGAACTCTTTATTTGTTCATTAAACACATACATTAACATTTCCAATTACTACAATTATAGCACGCAAAATAAACATTTATCATAAACAAGGAATAAGGTAATAACCACTTTATTATTGCCTCTCGAGCATATTCCCTTCAGTCTCCCACTTGCACTAGATTCAATAATCTATTTTGTAAACTTGCGCGTTCAACACCTATGGATTTCTAGTGTTGTATATACGCGTTTGCTACTGGTAAACATAATCTCTAGATCTGACACTTTCAGGTCCGTGTGTATTTGCATGTATTTGCGTCTCTATGCATCACTCATTCTCAAATGAGATGGCATTGTATAAATTCAGTCCTTTGGTGAGACCTTAGTTCCTTGGGTTTCAAATATGTCGATACTGTTGTCATACAATATATCTTAATAGTACTAGCCCACTATGAACCACACCTTGTTTGATAACAAACTACTTAACACAAATGCCTCCTTTGCTGCTACTATAACACTCATATACTTAGCCTTTTGTTGGTGTATCCGTCATAATGTCTTAACTTTGGAACTCATCCAAATCCATCATGGAAAGTCCTTTCCATTATATTGTGCCACCCATAGTTTAAATTGAGATAAACTTAACTTGTATCTTGTGAAAAAGCTAGTATCAAAGTAACACTTTACAATGAACGCGTAAGAATATCCTTACTATCGTCCAATGATCATCGTATGAATCATTCTGGTATATGCTCATAACATTTAGAGCATAGGACATATCACGATATATATTATTGATCAAAATAATCATGTGATTTCACTCACCAAGTGTAGAAACACTTGAATCTCATTTCACTTACCAAGTGTCGATACACTTGAATCTTGATTCACCCCTTTCCTTGCAGCAAGAACCTTTCTTGTTGTTTCCATATTGAACTCTTTCAATATCTCATATATGAGACAACCATATTAGCGCCTCAATCTATCCATATAGCCATTGATGCTTAATATTCCGGTTTTGCCCAAGTCTTTCATCGAAATCTAATTTTAATGAAATTCTTAACCCATGTCAATAAAAGATACATCATATACAATCAACACTATGTCTTCTACATAATGTATTGGAAATATGTCTCGGTGCTCCAACTTAATTTCTTGCAAATGCAATCATCTTCATCGCCTCTAATGAAATTAAACTCTTTTAATAGTTTCATCACGATGAAGGTTCCAACTCCACTATGCTTACTTCAACCATTGAAATTCGCATGCCATTTGAGCATCCTTTGAATTAACAAAACCCTTCGGACCATGTCATGTAGACGTCCTAGGTAATATTCTATTAGAATAACTTTGTTTTGTTTGTTTAACTACCATATACCAAAGTATATGTAGTGGTTGCTACATTAATTCGTCCAGACTAATATTGCTACAAAAGATCAAATATTGTCGTAGTCAACTCCTTGAACATTTCATAAACTCTTTTTCCGACATGTCGACTATTTCGCATATGTCAAACATCCATGTCTATTTCTTTATCAATCCAAATACGACCGATAGGGCTTCATGCCTTCCTGGAGGGTCTTCCAATAGTTCAAAACTTGATTTCTCGTGTATGTAAACTATCATGGATTTTACGACTTTTAGTCATATGATGGAGTTACGGCCCATCATCGCTTCTTTGCATGTAGTTGGTTCATCATTGTCAAAACAGTAATGACTTGTTTATCAAATCCCACTATTTGATTGTTACGCGACCTACACGGTTCAATAGGAACTCAAATCTCCGAGATCACAACCTTTGTAACCAAGAGAACCATGAGTGTTGTGGCTGCCTCTGGGACACTTTTCGGTGTTGTGCTAGTTAGCACATATTGCTTACGTTCATCAACCTAATCAAAGTTCTATTGTCCTCCCACTTAACTTTTGTGAAAAAATCCTTCTCAAGAAACTTCATGTTCCAAGCAACAAACTCACTTGTCCGCGATGTTACGGAGGAATACCCAACAAATTCTTTAGGATAACCTACAAATTCGTATTTATCCTACTTTGGTTGTAAATATTTTACTTATGCCTTGTATACCAAAATTTAAGAAAAGACAACTCGGATTTTATCCCAAGCCATAACTCATATGGTGTCATTTCAATAGATCATGATGGCGCCCTTTTCAGTGTAAAAGTGTTAGTCTCTAAAGTTTTCATCCTTAAAACATAATGGTAGTTTTATAAATGACACCTTCAATCTTACCGTGCCAAACAAGGTTTTATTTCATCTCTCAAACATTCCATACTCATATGGTTTATCAGGAAACACAAATACACTGAACAATTCCACAAATCTTAGGTGTTTTGCTAAACATGTAACTCAAATATCTTCTTTTATAATCCAATCATAAATTCTTTATTTTCTCATTACTATGATTTTCCACTTCATCTTGAAAACCTTTGAACATTTTTCAAATGTTTCATACTTCTTCCTTACTAAGTAAATATACACATATATTCACTCAAATTTTTGGAAAAAGCATATGAAGTTGAATGTCCACCGCACATGGCTACACATAATGGACTATATGCATCAACATGCACAATTTCCAATAAGTTAGTCATCCGTTCCTATTTGGCCTATGAACGGAGTTTCAATTATCTCGAGGAAAGTCTAACAAGCGTCAATTGATCAAAATCAAAGACTCCAAAAATCCATCGACATGGAGTTTCTTCATGTTTTCTTTCCAATATAATTTAAATGGCGATGTCACTTTGTAAGTGATCTTCCAATCATTTTTCTTGTGACATTTTAGCATTAGTTTTTATGGACGTGATTTATCCAGCTAGACTTGTAAAAGTTCATCCATCTTCTATGGAATATGGTAATTATTTGAATAACCATTGTTCTCATAATACTGGAACAAAATAAAATCTATTAAAACAAATCTTGAAGGCGAGCTTTGATCTCAACGAGAAACACAATAACACTTTATTTGTTTTCGATCAACATCATCACATATTCTCTTGCTAGTCACTTAGGCCATTGTAGTTCATGAATTGTGTTGTTCTTGTATGACACTTCACACTAACCAATTCGGTATCCAATACCGAAGAACCACATTGTTTAACAAGCAAAGAATACAACCATAACATGTATATCATCTATATACCTAAGCTAGACATTTTCAATCTTTCTCTTTCCTACCAAATATTTTATAAACTCTCTTTCAGCATTTCCTTTTGCTTTAAAAGAATCTATCAACATCAATAGTGGCGCCATACACATGACACGTAGTCCAAAGCGTTTATAGTAAAATACTAATACCTTTGGACTTGCACTTTGAAGTGGATCACCATCATCAAATGTTTGGTGTTCTTTCAAAGTCTATTCTTTAGTAATATTTTAGTGTAGTACCTACATCTTATATTCATCCTTGTCATGAAAACTTTCATGATTAAGTTACTATAGCCTATAAGGGTGAATCGCAAGTATAATGTTAGTTTCCAAAACCTTTTTTGGGATATTAGGACGTCTAGTGTCTCCATCCTTCGCAAATTCTCATACAATATGAGAACATATATTTTCCCAAATTATACTCTATCATATTGCAACCATAAACGTTGTTTCAGATATCATAATATCTTCCACACATGATGGTTCCTGAAACAATTCTTTCGGCTCCTAGATAACCTCGATATTAAAACAACTTTTTGAATATCAAGAATCATGGAGGCAAGCATGATACTTATATACTAACACTGGAATTGTTACTCTTAATTTAAGACTACTTATTAAACTTCATGGAGTAAATGGGTTTGCTAAAAGTTTGGAATATGACTTTTAAACTTTAAATTGACACTAAAAACAATACGATACTAGTTCGTAAAGTAAATATCCCGAATTTTATAGTTCTGTTATCTCAATTATAACTAAGCATAAGGTAGTAAACGGATGCCAATGACTATAACAAACTATGCAGTTTCATTTTGATTTAAGTTATGATAAATTGAGTTCAACTTTAATCATATTACTACATGAACTCCCACTCAAAAATAACATCCCTCGTGTCTTTTTGGTTATTACATGAACCAGATCCACTACACCAAGACCGATCATCACGTGAGTTGGTGTAGCTTCAAAGGTGAGCATCTAGATGGTCATCATATCAACCATATGGCTCATGCTTTACCTTTCGGTTCGTGTTCCGAGGCCATGTCTTTACATGCTAGGCTCGCCAAGTAAGAACCTTAGTACTCGCATGTGTAAAACTATCTTACACCCATTGTATGCGAACGTAGAGTCTATCACACCCGATCATCACATGGTGTCTCAAAACTAAGAACTTTCTTAACGGTGCATACTAAGGAAGAACACTTTTTTATCTTGATATTTTAAATGAGGGATCATCTTATATTGCTACTAAAGCACCATACAAGAAATATAAAAATGCAAAAAAAAACATCATATGCAAAAAGTGATATGATATCGTTCTTGCACTTGATCACTATCGTGTGCATTGTTGTATGATATTCATCATTCTTATATGTGTAAGGCCAAGGTCTATAGAACTTACACTTTGGAATGTTATAATTTCCAAGAGTATCAAACCATACTACAAATTATAACATTACCATATCATACCACTTGCCTAGCAAAAACAAAAACTAGACGCTTCTAATTTATCTTTTGCATGTTTTTACGTGGCTTGGGGATTTTAGAGATAGAACCATTCATACCTACGAACATGGTACCACAACGATGATAATAATCAAATTATTAGCAACTCGTTGTAAATCAGATATTGACTATAGTAGAAGAGACAGACATCCGCTAGCCACTTATGCAAAACTAGTTGCATTTCAAGCATGGAACATGTCTCATGTGCGAGGATATGTAAAGTTAGTCCATGCCACTTCATCCCACTATGCCACCAATATCCAAAATACATAGAAGATGCAATAATATGATCACCAACACCCACATACTCATATGTGTCCTACCCGTGTAAAGCATCTACGCATAGATTTGGCTCTGTTACCACAACATAGAAAACAAAATCTTTCCTACGATGTGAACAACTAAGCACCAAGATCTATCTACCTAGATACAACCAACAGGTGGATATACATCCATAGAGATCTTACCCTTCAATACCAAAAAACTTTGTTAACAAATATGATTTCGTGGATGATGTAGTCATTCACTTGTTGATCTCAAGATCGTGATGAAGTCCAGCAAGTCCAGCAGGTCCAACACTAGTAAGTCCAGCCCCACAAAACAGCAGTGCATCCGTTATTGCACACATGTATGGTACCCCAACAACCTCCACTTCCTCGCTCCAGTGATGTAGTGGAAGCAAAAACTCCTTTGAGACAAAGCAATCTGGAACATGTATCTTGCTAATATGAGACCATGGGGAATAAACTAGAGGGGGAGAGAGATCCTTCACAAGGAGGTGTGAGGGTGGAGGAGGAGGGGAGCTCCTTTTATAGGAGGAGGGGCAACCCCCAAGGCTCCATGCGCATGGGCATGGTGGTGCCCCACCTATCCCTCCATAATGGTGAGTGGAGGTTCCACTAAGCCCACTCACATTAAAACCAACTCCACTCACTTTGCATTAATTTTCCACCAAATTTAATGCAAGTTATCATTAAATTAAAACCATTTTTATTTATTTTATTCATTTTTTTGTTAACTAATTTAATTAACAAACATTCACATAAAACCCCCTACAACATTTCAATATCACATACAGAACTAGTTTAGCAATTTCACCCGAAACAATTTCGGTGTCCATCGAAATGATTCTAGCACTTTCATAATCTTTGTATAAAACACATTTTCTCCTAATGGTGTTGGTATACCTTAAGTGTGCCACCCTACGGTTTGCAAATAATGCATACATGATCGAAACCCCTCACCGATCAATAATCAGCAGCAGGACCTAGAGATCCGTACTGACTCTCACACATTCAACGACGACTCCAATGATCGTGTGAACCTTTAATGTTTATAACTAAATCCCTTTGTCTCGTGATATATTACATGTCCGAGATTCGATCATCGGTATCCCCATACCTAGTTTGATCTTGTTAGCGACAAGTACTCTATTATCATTCCCATGATATAACATTCTAGTGATCTTATCACTTGCTTGCAAGCTACATCAATGTGATATCACCGAGAGGGTCCAAAGTATATCTCTCCGTCATCAGGATGGACAAGTTCCACTCTTGATCCATGAGCCTCAGCATAACACTTTCACAGTACCCAAACCCTCCTTTATAGTCGGCCTATTATGGTGTGACGTTTGATGTTATCAAAGTACTCTTCCGGTGTTAAAAATTAACATGACCTCATGGTCTAAGGATAATAGTTACTCCTTATGATGTTATAGCAATGTATACAGAATTACTTTGATCATATTGCTATACTTTAGATGAATGTTCATCACATAATTCCACCAATGTTGTGACCTCGTTATTAACAACATCCAATGTCCATGATCAGGAAACCTTGATCATCTTTTTAACCAACGAGCTAGTTTATATGAGAGGCATAACTACGAACTCTTTTTTTGATTATTAAACACACATGTATTAACCATTCCAATTAATACAATTATAGCATACAAAATAAACATTTAGCATAAACAAGGAATTGAATAAGATAATAACCACTTTATTATTGCCTCTTTGGCATATTCCCTTGAGGGATATCCGTGAAAATCTATAATGCATGGCATATAGAACCCTACATGACCTTCTACGTGAAGATGTACTGTCTAGATGGCTCAGGGAAAAGGGGTAAAAGCTTATTGCCATGGTTCAGATTCCCTAATGTTTCCCGTACTAAGACCGTCGCCGCTGATGGTGAGAGACAGACTTGACGCCGGAGTGTCCCTCTAAGCCCTTCACCGCTGATGATGATGGTGTGTGACTGATTCATCATCGGGAACGACGCTGTCGAGTGGGGGAGACAGTGATTGCAGAGCAGAGCAGAGAGTGAGCAAGAAGAGTGGGCGGTGAGGGGATTTATGGCAGTTGGCCTGGAAGCGACGTGGCGTCTCCCTCCCTGTCTCCCACCAGTGCACCGCATCGGCTCATTTTCGCTAGCCCGAGCCGGACCCTAGAAAAATGGCAGAATCGAGCGTTATCACTGGGCCTGGCTCTGGCCTACTTCAAGACGCGCACGGGACACAACATGGGGGTGCTGGAGGCAACCAATCATCCTGTTTTCATCACCAGCGGGCCTATCCAGGGTGTATGCAGGCAACCAAACATGCCCTGAGTGCCTCCATGGTTGGGATGTGAGGTGTCGGTTGGATTCCAATCCTTTCGTTCGAGCTATGTTGCTTGATTCATATGCCATTATTACAAATGTACCTGCCCCATTATGGTGTGGACCTTTAGTGAAATGAGGGATCCATGCATAATTACATGGAATGCAATGATCTCCTGGTTAGTAGACAATGATTGAGCAAGGAAGAGGGCAAGCTTCCTCCCGCTCCTCCCCCCATGCGCCACCTCCTTGAGCGCGGTGGCCGGAGCCTCCTCCTCTGCCCCTCCTCCCTATAAATCCTCCCTCCCCTTCCTCCCTTCGACCGATGCCAGAGGAGGGCCACCGAGTGTTGCCCGCACGGTGCTGGTGACGTCCGATGGTGGTCCGGTGCGTCTAGGTGGTGGGGTGGTGGTGGCATAGCCCCTTGTCAATGGGGCAGAGGTTCCCTGTAGCCCATGACACACTGAAGGCCCATGGGCGGCCCATATCTAGGGGTTGGGCGGGCTAGCTCAGGCTCTACAGCTTCTATGGTGGTCTCGAGGTTCGAAGTAGGTCAAGGTGGTGGTAATGATGGTGCACCTGTTATAGTGCAGCGACGAGACTTTGTGTGATCTTTCAGGGCTCGGCCGTGCCAGATACCAGGGGTAGCGGTGATGGTGGCGCGCCTAATGCAGTGTGGTAGCGGGGCTTCATGGGACCTTTGTTGGCCTAGCCGAGCCATGCGGTCGGCAATGGAGGTTGGTCCCTCCTGCGATGGCTGCTATTCTGCCGCCCCTCGGTGAGCTTGGTTTGCCCCTGCTGCTACATCCGGTCGGCTACTGCCATCAGCGGTAAAGGTCTGTCCCTCCCGCCCGACTGCTATTCTACCGCCCTTTGCCTATTGTGTCCTCATGGTCCTGTCAGCATCATTTTAATTGCTATAGTGAGATGACGAGGGTGATCTCAAGAGCGTGGTGGCGCATTCTGGTCGGCGGCAAGCTCGATGGAGCGCTTTAGAATGTCGAGAGTTATGTTTTATGGAGGCCGAGAGAAATCCCTGTCAGCTAGCTCGACACCAATGCGGTGACGCCCGTGGGTGCCACTATTTCTTCCTGAAGCATGTCTGGAGTACTCCTTCCCTACACCCCTATGCATATCGGGGAAATCCTAGTAATAGTCCAGGCAGCAGCTGCATCATCGTCGTAGTACTTCTTGAAGGTGTTGCTTGATACACGGTGTTTCGAAGTGCTAGGTTCGTGGTTGGAATGCTCTGGAGGATGCAACGGATGTGAGTCATCCTTGCTTTCATCGATCTACCATTGCCGGCATTTGTTTCTATTTTCCTCCTTTGGGCTTGAGTGTGTTGCGGCCCCAACAAGCTTGTTGTCGGATGGTTCTTGTATTAGTATAGCGAGGCGAAAGCCTGTTTCGAGGAGTACATGATGATTTGTTTGAGGAGGCATTGTTGGTGTTTAAATGGTTGTTTCATTAGTTGGGGCCAATTCATAATTTTGTGACTATGATTAACACTATACAAGGTTGAGCTGGTTGCGGTGACTTTGGACTGTGTTAGACTACACATGGTTACGCGGTCAAGATGGGGCTTCACTAAGGGCACATTTTCTAGCCTTCATTCCCTCCAAACAAGCCAGTGCGTGACAAAATCGACCCGTTTGGTTTCCTACATGACCTCTGTGTTGTGGCCATCACGCTCTGTAAAGCACTCTAGGTCTAGGCCCAACTAGAACGCTCGAATCGAGCGTTTCCGTGGAGCCATGCCCTAGAGCTGCAAAAAAGGGGCGGTGGCGCACGCGCGCCATCCACGCGAGCACAGGCGGGAAACAAAAGTTTCCTGGCCCTGCTTTGCACCAAGAGTACCCTCACCTGCTAGGATGGCTCACCCTACGTGTCGGCCCTCCCCAAAATCCCCCTCCTCTTGATTCCACACCACAAGCGGCGGAGGCGGAGGTGGTGCATATCTACCATACCCAGCGGTTCCTCCTACTCTAGGTGGTGAGCGATGGTCAGCGGCATCGAGGTGCATCTCCCTCCTTCTCCCCAGCCGCCGATCACCATGGGTGAGGTAAGCACCATGAATCTCTCCCCACTACTTTTTCGAGTAGGGTTGAAGCACTAATTTAAGAAGAACTCACCGTAGCTCTAGATTGTTAGGCTAATAGGATAGCGTTTATCCATCAAGCAGCTGCACTTATAGGAGTGATTCAAGCCTGGATCATGTTGTTGTTGCACAAGAGAGCTGTTAGGCATGCTGCATTTCCTATACTAATGTACTGTCCTGTGTGTGCCCGAGATCAAGAAAGGATGGCCAATATGAACTACATCTACAACTACAAAAATGTAGAGTCTCTGAACATGCTCAGGATGAGAAGAGCCCCCTCTTTGCACTTGTTTCACGGTTAAGGACGGGTGGACTTTTGGTAGATAGCATCCACACCTTAGCGGAAGAATAAGTCACGATGTTCCTTGATGTGGTTGGCCATAACCAGAGATTTAGGGTCATCCACAACACTTTCAGAAGAAGCATGGATACAATATCGTGCTATTTCAATCGAGTGTTGTATGCAACCGGTGAGATGAGATGATCAAGTCACCTATGGGTCAAACACCTGAAAAGATACGCAATAGCATGAGGTGGATGCCATATTTCAAGGTGAGCATGTGTTCCCTTATTTTATCATTGCATCCTTCGATTGAGTCCCATGTGTTCCCATTTTATCATTTCATCCTTGTGTACCTGTAACAGGATTGTATTGGTGCAATGGATGGTACTCATGTTACAGCTAGAGTTCCAAGATCAGAATTTGCAGCTTGTAGGGGAAGGAAGAACTATACCAACCAAAATGTACTAGTTGTTGTTGATTTCGACATGACGTGCACATATGTGCTAGCTGGTTGGGATAGATCAGCCCATGATGCAACCATCCTTGCTGGCAACATGTCCAGGCTAGATGGAATCAATATCCCTAATGACAAGTTCTATCTAGGAGATGCGGGATATGGCTATAGCCCTGGGATTCTTCCACCCTTCAAGTCTAACAGGTACTTTCTCAACGAGTTCACTAGAAGGAACAGGCCACAAAATTCCAAAGATCTCTTCAATCTCAGGCACTCTAGCCTTAGGGTTACCATTGAGAGGGCATTTTCTACTTGAAGAACAAGTTCAAGATCCTTGATCAGAAGCCATTCCACACCTTTCCCACCCAGGTAAAGCTAGTGCTTTCATGTGACATACTAAACAACTAGATCTTGGGGTATGGCCTTGATGTGTACATGCCGGATGAGGAGAGTGTGATTCCTGACAAGAATGACACTGGCCATGGTGTGGAAGCATATGATAATGAAGCTTCGAGGGAGAAGAGAGGAAGGACTAGGCAACGACAATGTGGAATGACAAATGCCCCACCACCATCTGAGAAGAAGAAGAATGAGGTGAAGAAGAAGGACAATAAGAAGATGATGATGAAGACAAGAAGAAGGTTGCAGTACCCCCTCTCTCCGCTGGTTCCTAAACAATAATCATGATCAACTATGCTTGTGAACTTCCATTCATGTTAGCTAGGGTTGTGTGATGATGAACTAATGAACTGCATATTCGTAGTAGCTCAGTTTGTCCATCGATAAACTTCCTACTCAGATTATGATTTCTACCTTTAGTTGTGTGATAGAAGGGTAAGATCACCCATTGGAGAGAATAGGTGACCGCATTTCAGGCCTGGGGCCAACCAAACACACACATTTGCTTCACGATTGGTCTCTAGGCTTGCAAGAAGGCTACCAAACGGGCTACACAAAATGCCCCACAGATGAACTGCAGGTTACCAAACAGTGTACAATTCATGGCCCAAGGCATGTGTTAGTGCCAGCCTCAACACTGTTGAGATGGACCAAAAAAATGGGTGCAGGCTACCAACCATGCCCTAAAGATTACAAGTGGGGCGAGATGTCCTGCTACCCCGGTGGGCCACCCCGCAAAATTAACCCGCAAGGTGTCGTTGGGCCGACCGTGTCGTTTCTAGTGGGCTAAAGCGGTCACGCCGCGTTGCCCACTAGCCATCCCGCATACCTGTCCCGCGTAAGTTGTATCCCGGCAGCAAACCTATCTCTCTTATTCTCAAAAGAAAATCCTATCTTCCAGACTAATTGTAGCAATCTTCATCATGCAATCTCCTCGTCAGATTATGATCTTGCTCCAATTTGTGTCGTTGTTTGTGACTTGAAGGTTAGGATGCATATAAATTTTATTGAGACTACTGTTGTATTTGCTCCTCGTAACTGTAACAAGCATGCTCACGAGATAGCGGCTTTGGGTGTAGGTGTAGCTCAAGAAGATCATATTGTGTGGACATCGAGCTACCCTATGGCCCTGCTTGGGAGTCCGGTGTATTTTCTAGCTCCGGTTTTCTCACGGGGGATTCAGACGTGTACAGTCTGCCCAAAGTAAAATATACGGATGTCATCTAGTCTATTTGGATATGCCAGTATTTTGGCCGGCAATCACATAAACATAAATCTTGTCCTCTCAGACTCCATAAAAATTGAATCTTTGGACAACATACACGAATAATAGCCTCAGACTCTCAAACTTCAGTAGAGAATACATGAATAATCTTTGAACATGCACCTCTCAGACTCTCAAACTTTAGTTTTTTAGATCAACAATAAAGTAGGTTACTTAAATTAGAAATAATAGCCGTTCAACAGTCTTGAACTCGGATGGACTTCTGAAGATTAGAACTCGGATGGACTTCTGAAGACTTGAACTTGGCATCCTAAATAAAAGAAATATATATTAGATACTATATTAAGACAATAAACATCATTCTAATCCCAAGGATAGTCATGAATAAACCATAGCGATAAGATAGGGGCAATATATTCAACTTTCCTCCATAATCTAACTATTTAACTCATAATAAACAATAGTACTAAATAACAATGATCCTCATTAACAATAGTACTAAAAAATTCAATGAGCTACTTACATGGAGGTAACTAAATTCCCAACTTCCTGACCTCCTTCTTCAACCACAGACCACATAGTCTTGCATCATAAGAAAGAAAAATCTCTCTATTTGATGTATCTTTGAAAACATTAGAGGCTAGGATCTTGATCTCATCAGACACATCAACCATGTCATTAAGTACTTCCAAACATTTTGGAATGGAGTATTGTTTTCCTGATGCTTGTTCTTTAGTTCCTGCTTGTTCTCTCTTGATTTGAAAAAATCTAACATTGTTTCTTCAATGCGTGGGACTGGGACAGATGTGTGGCTCCTATGCTCCCTGTGCTTTCTAGGTCTTGTTGATTGTGCGCCACCATTGCCACTTCTTGAATTCTCTTGATCAAAGCTTCATTGCACATCTTCATCCTCCTCACCACCTTGAGGGTTAAGTTCATCATCATTTTGAGATTAATAAGAAAGACTCCTTCCACTAGCACTCATTCTTTTAACTTCACTGAACCTGTTTTGCCCTTCATCTTCAAGTGTGTAATTGTTTGTCCTTTGACTTGTCATAGCACTGATTTTTGGAGCCACATTTCTAGTGCTCTGCCTCTCATCACTTTGACATTTCCTACTAGTGATATGTGGAGGTTAGCTAGAAGTCATGCAATGTTTACCTTGAGCAATATTACCTTCATAAAGCAAATCTAGTGCATCAAACAAAGGGAACTCCTTGCCCTGAAGCCTTCTGAACTTTGGGTCCTCCCGCAAAAGCAAAGAATGAGTGAAATTCAAACAGGCTATTGAGGAAAAGAACAACTATATACTGAGGCAACAATATAACGTTGCTATAACTTTAGTATTCAACACATGTAAACCAGCACACCTCAACTATTTCCTCCCATTTTTCAGGTGTGGTGTTTGTCATGCAACTGGTTGGATTCCATGAGACGCTACTTCCATTGACAATGGGTTTGACAACTTTGTACTCTTTCTTCAATTGGCACTCTTTTTCTTGAACTTGGGACTTAACAAACTTTGCTTCTGGGAAGTGGTCGTTCAAATCTTTCACAATTCGGTTCCATCCTTCAGAAGTCCATCCATTTTGACCATGGTAGTGAGAAAAGTTGTACTCTGTAAGTACATCCACAAGCCCCTTCTCATACTGAGATGTCCATTTTGCTCTTTGTACCATTGTAACCTAGGATAAACAAACAAAAAAGTTACTGAACAAGTCATGCCAAACCTTTCTTATGTACATAAAAAAGAACAAGTTATTGCAACGATTCATGAAAAACCATTCTTATGTACAGAAAAAACAACAAATGCTCATCGAGTTGATCTCCTTTGCACTCTTAGAGCCCTACTTCTTTCATAATCTGCCCACATTTTCTTTGCTATTTCATCTCTAAGAGCATTGCCCGACTTTCTCCTCGATTCTGAGGGTGTTGAATCATCTCTAAGTGTCATTTCTCCACTAGGAACATCCACATATTTACTAGGATGAATGTGCATATTTTAGGTTTTAAGCCATTCTTCATCACCTCTCTGGCTTTGGATTATATTGTGCAACACCATTGCCACCAAGGGGATCTTCACTTGAGTATCTATGGGATAGTGTGTTGCAACTTTCAGAATACGGGAATCTCATCTTTAGGATGCCTATTATACGCTCTATAATGTTCCTTAGTCGGGCATGCCAAAGGTTGAAAAGTTCTTTATAGTATCTTGGCGACAGTTTCCCCTAGCTTTCTATTTTAGATGGTACCGAACATTTCTGTATGGGGCAAAAAACTTTGGTGTATTCGCGTACGCTCCATCAACCAAATAGTACTTGCCTTCGGGTACACGAAATCCATACTGGATAGCAGAATTTAACACCCTAGCATCAGACGCCGACCCTTCCCAACTACTTGAAGCATAAGTAAAACTTAAATCAAAATCACAAGCAACCATGACATTCTGAGATAGAGTTCCTTTTCGGTTCCTATATGGTGTAGCTTTGTTCTCATTTACCGTCATAGGGATATGAGTCCCATCTATCGCTCCTATGCAATTCTGCAAATAGTAGTTATGGTTACTAAATTGGGATTTCTATTTTCGTGCCCTCGGTTCGTTAGTTGTACTCAGTTTTCCCCAGTTGCTTAGTTTTTCCTCACTTTTCCCCTCCCTCTAGTCTGAAACCCTCACAGGCGCTGGGATGGGGGGGGATGCCATCAGGTCAAAGGCTTAACCGTTACATGTTGACCGGTGGAACCGCGTTGGGGCAGGTCGTGTGTTGAGCGTTACGTTATGTCGCCTCGACCGTTACATGCTGACCCGTGGAACCGCGTTGGGGCAGATCGTGCGTTGAGCATTACGTTACGTCGCCTGGACCATTACATGCTGACAAGTGGGGCCAGGATACACGACGGACCAGCCATCCATCTCTCGCTTATTGTGGGGGATGTGGTGTGGGACCTCGTGGGGCGCATTTGGTGGTTACGTGGGTTTTATTTTTTGTTATTTTTACGATTGGCCTTTTTAAGAGCGCTTTTTCCCCTATCTCTTGCTAACAATTTTTTCCCAAAAAGGTAGCATATCTAGAGCAGCTTCTCTCTTCATTCATTGTTCCTTCTGACCCTCGTTTTTCCCCAATCTGGTAGAAAATCTAAGGCAGCAAATCTAACCAGCACCATAAATAAATTCAGTAAACAGAGCAGATGTAGATAAAGCAGTTAATATAGGTTATACAGTATGGTACTTAACGAGGTTCAACAATTAGGCTGCTCAGCATCAGCAGCAGACAAGTTCAACACAGACAAGACAAAAGAAGCTGCTTTACAGCAGCAACAACACAAGATCAGTGGCCCCTCATTGTCTCCCCCCTCCCTCTGGTGCCTCCTCCACTTCTTGCTGCCTAGTCCCTTGACCTTGGGTGCCTTGGGCTTGATCGGGGCATGCGAACCTCCTCGATGGCCACCTTCTGGAGGTTGCGGAGGTGAAGGTTGAGCTCCTAGTGCTTGGCTCCGAAGCTGTGGACATTCACGGACTCACCGCAGGTCCTCACGTCCTCAGCATGCTTCATGAGGGAGTTGAAGTCGGTTGCGTGGAGCCTCCAGGTGGTGCAGAAGGGGCACCTGTAGACATCATCGGCGAATAAGTTGTAGTACTGGCCGGACTTCATCGTCCTCAGCACATGACGAGTCTTGGTGTCCTTGGACTCATCATCGCTGCAGACTTCGCTGATATCCTGCTGTTGGAAAAAACAGTAGAGTGCAATAAGGATATGATTGAGATACTTTGATTATAGGGATATTGATTATTTGCATAAATTAACCGATTGAGATCCGCTGATTATTCCCCAAATCTCAAACCAAATCGAATACTGATCCCAACTATGAATAGGGGGGTTCAAATACAAACAGGGGATTCATCGAAATACGAGATCTAGCACAAGAGGATTAGCTACTGTAAAAATACGAACAGACGAACCCTAATAACATACGATCTAGCATCCAACGATGGGAATGGGGGAAGAACGAGGGAGGGGAGAAAAACCTGGTTACCTCCAACCATGGGTCGGCGATGCTGGTGTCGTAGGGTTCTCTAGCCTTATGTGATCAACCTCCTCGTAGGGGTTCCAGCCGACCGGGATCTGCCCGAGACCGATGATGCGTTGCTAACGTCTCTATAATTTTTGATGTTCCATGCTTGGTTTATATCTACTTTCTTATCTTTTGTCCACACTTTGGAGTATTTTTATACACTTTCTTGGACTAACCTATTAACAAGATGCCATAGTGCTAGCTGCCTGTTTTTCTGCTATTTTTGGTTCCAGGAAAGTCAGAAAATGAATATTCTCGGAATTAGACGGGACAAAAGCTAAAGTCAATATTTCACCGAGGGGGACATATAACCAGAAGACGAGACGGAGAGGGGCCAGAGGCCGTCCACACCACCTGGCCGTGTGGCCAGGCCTAGCACGTGCCAAGGGGTGTTGTGGTTGCCTAAGGCACCCCCTCGGCCTCCCCTTTCGCCTATATATTGCCTCCGATGTAGAAACCCTAAGTACCCGATCAAAATTCCACGAAAGAGTCTGTAGCCGTCCTCATCTCCATCCCTAGATCGGGAGGGATCTGAAGCTCTTCTCAGCACCCCGCCAGAGGGGAGAATTCACCCTGGAGGCCTTCTTCATCACCATGCAAGCCTCTAGTGTGATGCGCGAGTAGTTCATCCTTGGACTAAGGGTCCATGTAGTAGCTAGATGGTTGGTTCTTCTCCTTTGTGCTATCATGTTTAGATCTTGTGAGCTCCGTTCATGATCAAGATCATCTATTTGTAATCCTACATGTTGTGTTTGCGGGGATCCGATGGATATTGAGATGCAATTTCAGATTGATTATTGATTCTATCATGTCTTTGTTATTTGTGATCTTGCATGCTCTCCGTTGTTAGTAGCTATCTTGGCCGAGTAGATGCTAGCAAATCCAAGAGGGAGTACTTATGCTCAATAGTGGGTTCATGCCTCTAGTAATCTGGGGAAGTGACAAAAATCTCTAAGGTACTAGATGTGATGTTGCTACTAGGGAGAAAACAATAATCCTTTGTTCATAGAACAATCATATTGTTTACTTTACACGCAATGCTTAATGCAATTATCTGTTGCTTGCAACTTAATACTGGAGGGGGTTCGGATGATAACCTGAAGGTGGATTATTAGTCATAGATGCAGTTGGATTATGGTCTATGTATAATGTTGTAATGCCCAATCGAATCTGAAAGGAGTCAAGATGATTAGTATATGCATGTACGCTTTCCCGATGTTTGTCAATTGCCCCGCTGTAATTTGTTCACCCAACATGTCATCTATCTTAAGGAGAATCACCACTAGTGAACTATGGACCTCGGTCCTTTCTTTTACCATCTATATACAACTGTTTACTGTTTTCTGTTTACTTTCTGCAAGCTATTACTTTCTTCCACACTATACGTTTAATCCTTTGTTTTCAGTAAAACCGGTGAGATTGACAACCTCTCTATAAGTTGGGGACAAAGTTCTATGGTTGTGTTGTGCAGGATTCCAAGTTGGAAACAACACCTTGGAGGTGTTTCCTTGCTCCTACTGGTTCGATAACCTTGGTTTCACAACTGAGGGGAAACTTGCTGCTGTGCTTATCATACCTTCCTCTTGGGGTTCCCCAACAAGCTCAATATTTTGGGCCATCAAGCAACTTACTGGCGTCGTTGCCGGAGAGTGAAGAAGAAGAAGCTCCCATGTCAACCACGCTCTAGCAACCGGCGGGGGCCTCCTCGCCAGCGGCTATGGCTGATGCAGGGACGAGGACGGTGCCTGCCTTCAATGCCTGGACGGGGGCCTGTAAGAGGGCCTCCTCGCCGGCGGCCTTGGAGGCGCCGATGGCCACCACGCCATTCTTCTCTATCACCGGCGTGCTTGGGGTTTTCCTGGGGGTTTGTAGAAGGTGATGGGACAGTGGAGACAGTTGAGTGAGCGAGTGAGTGATGAGTGAGAGTGAGGAGGCCTCTATTAAAGGAGAAGGGAAGCGATCTTTCGTCACACCACCGTGCACCGTGTAACCGCGTACGCTACTGCACCGTGCACGACCACACGTTTCTGCTACCTCCCCGTGCACCGCACACGCATACTGTGAGTCACGTTTTTTCTCTCGTGTCTAACCCTGGTGACTTACTTGTGCTCAGTTTTGCCCTTGAGTGTACCACTAGCAGTTTGGTTGTACTCAGTTTTGCCCTTCAGTACTAACACTGCCGTGTGCAATATACTCAGTTTTACCCTCTGGTGGCTGGTCAACAGAGAGTCAAGAAATGGGTTTTAGCTAGCTAATTGAGTCATTTTATGCACAACAAATTCAAAAAGATCAAAACATAGTGGCATCTACCCAGGGAGTCTTATTATGTGACCTGCCACCATAGGAAATGTATGTAAATCAAGTTTTAACCTAAATCACCACTTCACAAATCATCTACTCTCTATGAAGGTTCATGGTTTTCTACTCAATCCTCTTCCCAAAACATCCCTCCCCAAAACATAGTTTGTCTGAATGAGGCAACAATTGTCAAACTAGTGTATATTTGAATTGCAAATAGTTTGATGTATGCCAAGATGTATTTTATTGTATAAAAGACGCATTTTCCATTTTTTAAATCTTTTTCTATTTTCTATTTGAATCTCTTTATCAGTCCTGCCCTTGGTTTTTAAGTTCTACTCAGTTTTGCCCTTGGTTCTTAACTTCTACTCAGTTTTCCCCTCTCTTGGTCACAATCTCTCACACTTGTGCTCATCTTCGCTGCTATGCTCTGATTGGTTGAGACAGTTGTCACGCGTATCGTGCCCACCAACCGTTGATCCTTTGTGAACTAGCGGACATGATAACCCCTATATCTGTCAAGGGGCACCCCTCTATCCATGCAAAATAATGAGTTTGCCACCGGTACTTTAACTCCATAAACAAATGAACTTGAATATAATTTGAAGGGAACATGTTCAAAGGTGTATAATTTGTGCATTACATTCCACTCTATGAAAATGATAATCTTTTAATGTTTTCTTAACACGACATTATCATGTATTAAGTGCGATTTTAAAGATTTCAAAGGTGTATAATTTTCATATACGCAAGTTTATGCATTATATTTCACTCCAAGGAAATGATAATCTCTCAAGATTTTCTTAGCACAACATTATCATGTCCTAAGTGCGATTTCAAAGAGTTCAAAGGTGTATAAACTTTGTATATGCAAGTTTATGCATTACATTCCACTCTATGAAAATGGGGGAGAAAATAATAATCTCTCAAAAATTTGTTAGCACATCATTATCACATATTAAGTGCAATGTAAAAGTGTGCAAAAGTTTATAATTTTCGCATATGCATGTTTGTGCATTACATTCCACTCAGTGAAAATGATATTCTATCAAGATTTTATTAGCACAACATTATCACGTATTAAGTGCGATTTCAAAGAGTTCAAAGGTGTATAATTTTCGTATACGCAAGTTTATGCATTATATTTCACTCCATGGAAATGATAATCTCTCAAGATTTTATTAGCACAACATTATCATGTCCTAAGTGCGATTTCAAAGAGTTCAAAGGTGTATAATTTTCGTATATGCATTACATTTCACTATATGAAAATGAAGCTAGACAAAGGGCCGCCGTCACCGGAGAAGAAGAAGAAGAAGAAAGGGGAGGCAACGATACGGGCGTGGGCGCGGGGCTGACTCGGGGTCCCATTTTGCAACACCAACCTGGGTAAGCTGTGGGTCCGGCGCTCACGTGGATAAACTCTGGGTCCGGTGCTTACGTGGATAAGCTGTGGGTCTGATGCTGATCTGGATAAGTTGAGAGAGGTGTCCACTATGGGAACCGACTGAACATGGCCCCACTTGTCAGCATGTAACGGCAAGGATCGACTATGGGACCCAACAGAATGTGCCCTCACTTGTCAGCACGTAACGGCGAGGGTCCACTACGGGACCCGACTGAACGCGGCCCCACTTGTCAGCATGTAATGTCAAGGCTGACGGACGGCGAGTTTCAGACCATGTGGGAGTTTCGTACAAGGAGATGGGCAAAAGGGAGGAAAAACTAAGCGGCTAGGGAAACCTAAGTACAACTAACGAACCGAGGGTACAAAAATAGAAATCCCTACTAAATTATATGTGTCATGAAAGGATAGGTATTTCTGACATACATTGGACAGATCAAATGTACCTCAAAGTATGGCCAATAGAGGGGGCTTGACGAAATCTTGAGGTGAGGATTTGTGGATGGAAGCTTGATTAAATCATATGCCAATGATGTGATCATAATAATGGAAATATTGACATGCCTATGGACTGTTTCTGGGCTATGCTGGAATCTGTCTGTCAATGTACAGTAGCTTGCATTCCTTGACAACATGTAGATCAACACACCTAATTGTTCCTCCACACTAACCCCTCTTGAATTTTCCAAAAGTTTTCTAGACCTAAGATCATCACAAAGTTCATGGAAAATATGGGACTCCATTCTTAAAACATCATAACATCTAGTAGGATGACCATCAAGTAATTCTCTGGTATACATGGGACCCGTGAGGACAGAAGTATTTACTGGGGTTCTAATTTTCTTGGACAGTTTGTATAATGCTGAAAAAATAAGGAAAATCATTTACTCATCCTCTTCCTCCTCGGAATCAGTCATCACCATTTCCAAATTACTCATCTAATCCTAATAATGCATTAAGAACAACACATTAAGATTAACAACACATTTATTGAACTAGTGAAAATTGCATAGTAACAATACATGTTATACTACATTTATCAGATCAGATCAGATGAGAGATGAAGCTCATCGTGCACACTCGTCCACCCTCCCATTTTTCTGGTTGTCGAGGATGGCTAGGATCAGCTGTTTGTTCTCATCCAGGTACTGCACAGTTCTAATGCACAAACTTGTCATATCAAGACATTACAGTACATGTTTATATCTTCATCACTAGTACTCACCGTTACCAATTATGATTCGCTTTATGTATCTTTATTGTGTTTCCTTTACTTATTGCAAGTTAGGTTATATAATAGTGAGTTGTCTTCTATTATGATCTATGTATTGATGAATGTGATGCTTCTTGTCTGTATTCTTCTTATCGACTCTTCACTCCATAAACCTGAGGCCATGTTTATTGATCTCAGTTTTGCTTGGGGACAAGCGAAGTCTAAGCTTGGGGGAGTTGATACGTCCATTTTGCATCACTATTCTATATCATAATTTACTGTTATTCATTGATATATTTCATATTAAGAGATGATACTTATGTTATTTCATCTGTTTTCGCATGGTTGATGACTTTTGGAGCATGGACCGCTGCAGTCAGGATTCCAATGGAAAAGGTGCTGTTTGGAGGCAAAATTCATGAAGATCAGAAAATCTGGGAAAATATATGGAAAATCCTATTTTTCTAGAAGACTAATGAAAGAACATTTCATGTTTTCCTATGTTTTGCATGTTAGATAACAATACTATGGAGACTATTAATATGCGCTAAGTGTGCAGGAAGTTTTGAGGGGGGCCGGATAATCCGTCCCACCAAGGGCCGGATAATCCGGCCTACCTCATCGCTCAAAGGAAGCCAAGGCGCATCGCTCGGTACCCGGTCGGATTTTCTTCCGGAAAATCCGAACTGGGGCGGTTTTTCCTCCCCAGGCCGGATAATCCGGGTGTCGTACGGGCCGGATAATCCGGCCCCCAGTTTTCGAGCAAAAGGAGCCAAGGCGCGTCGCACGGTAACCGGTCGGATTTTCTCCCGGAAAATCTGAACTGGGGTGGCTTTTCCTCCCTAGGCCGGATAATCCGGCCTCACATATGGCCGGATAATCCGGCCCCCAGAAGTTGATCAAGGGCAAGCTCGGCGACGCCCGATAGGGGCCGGACTTTCACGGATATTCCAGTCCAGGCGGTGTTTCCCAGTCGGATAATCCGGCCCTCACTTGGGCCGGATAATCTGGACCCCAAAGTGTGCAATGGCTGGTTTTTGAACGGCAGGGTATAAATACCCCTTCTTCCCCAACATTCAGAACTCTTGATTCATTCGAAATTGACCAGACATTGTGCAAGAGCTCTAGTTCTCGATCTCCCACTTCAACCAACCAAAGATCTTGATCTTTGGTGGAATTGAAGGAGGAGAAGTTCATCATCATCATCAAGAATCAAGCGCTTCAACTCCTTTCCATTCACTTGGAGAAATCCCTGATCTAGTATTCTTGTTAATACCTAGATCTTGTTTATTGTATTTGATAAGTTTGTTCTTGTGGCATCTTGTTGTCATTTCGGGAGCCTCCAAGTTGTTGTGGAGTTGTTGCCCCGCTAGTTGTGTAAAGGCGCCGGTGCCCGCCTCGAAGGGTACCTATAGTGGAAGGTGGATCAGGCCTTTTGTGGCGAGATCCATCGGAAAACATGGTGAGGCCTTTTGTGGCGTGGTGGTCTTAGTACCGCCCGCCCCTCCAACACATTTGTACTTCCCTTAACAAGGAAGGATCTGCGGTCAAACAATCCTGTGTCTCCACGTGCTTCACTTCGGTTTACTCGTTCCTCTTCCACTCGCTCTTTTCTCGCTAGTAGATAGGTTTGCATATTGGGAAATTCGACCTAATAGTTTATCTAGAGAATTTACCCTTTGTGCTAAGCCTAAAATTGAAAAAGAATTAAAAATTGGTGTAGCACCTATTCACCCCCCTCTAGGTGCCCAACGATCCATTTCAATTGGTATCAGAGCCCCGGCTCTTAATTCAGGCTTAACCGCCTAAGAGTAGTATGGGTACCAAGGATGATGGAAATGAGGCTGTGGATAAGGTCACAATGGATGATCTCAAGTCGTTGGAAACAACCTTGTTGAAATCCTTTGAGGCCAAGATGGAGAAGATGAATCAAATGATTGCTCGCCTTACATCATCCATAGCCCCATCTCCATCCTCCTCTGAGGCTCCCACACCATCATCTAAGGAAAAGGGTGTTGGAGATATGCCCAAGAGGCAATAATAAAAGTGGTTATTATTATATCTTTATGTTTATGATGAATGTTTACATCCCATGCTATAATTGTATTATATGGAAACACTAATACATGTGTGTTTTGTAAACGTAAAAGAGTCCCTAGTAAGCCTCTTGTTGAACTAGCTTGTTGATTAATAGATGATCATGGTTTCCTGATCATGGACATTGGATGTCATTAATAACAAGGTTATATCATTAGGAGAATGATGTGATGGACACGCACCCATAGTAAGTATAGCATAAGATCAAGTCATTAAGTTCGCATTGCTACAAGCTTTCAAATACATAGTAACCTAATCCTTCGACCATGAGGTTATGTTAATCACCATCACCGGATGGGTACTTTGATGACATCAAACACCGCTCAGAATCGGGTGGTCATAAAGGTGTCATTGGGTATTCTGAAAGTATGTGTTGAAGCGCATGGACCAAGATTGGGATTTGTCCATCCATATGACGGATAGATATGCTCTGGGCCCTCTCGATGGAATGTCATCTAGTTAGCTTGCAAGCATGTGACTAGGTCACAAGGGATGACATATCATGGAACGAGTAAAGAGTACTTATCAGTAACGAGGTTGAACTAGGTATGGAGATACCGACGATTAAACCTCGGATAAGTAGAGTATCGCGTGACAAAGGGAATTGGTTTCGTATGTTAATGGTTCTATCGATCATGAAGTCATCGTTGAGTATGTGGGAGCCGTTATGGATCTCTAGATCCCACTGATGGTTATTGATCGGAGAGGTGTCTCCATCATGTCTGCATATTCACGAACCATAGGGTGACACACTTAAGGTTCGATGTTGTTTAGGTAGATATGGAATGTGCGTTGGAGACCGAATGTTGTTCGGAGTCTCGGATTGGATCTGAGACATCACGAGGAGATCCAGAATTGTCTGGAGAATAAGATTCATATAATGGAGACCATTTTCTAGGTTCGGAAATGTCCCGGAGTATTTATATGGGGGTTCTAGAAGGTTTCAGAATGTTCCAGAAGGTTCTAGAAATTTCTATGGAGTTTACTTGAAAACCAAGAAAGAAAAAGGGGAAACTTGGGGGGACGGAAACTCCCCAAGCCCCCTTGTGCCGCCCTAGGAGGTGGGCCTAGGGGTGGGAACCCTAGGCCGCACCCTCCTCTATATATAGAGGGTGGAGGCGCCACCCCTTGCCCTCCACTCTGCCCTAGCCTCTCTCCTCCTCCTTCGCTCGCTTAGGCTTAGGCGAAGCCTCAGAATTCTCTACTCCACCACCACCACCACGCCGTCAGCTGGGATTCCGTGGAGAGATCTACTACCTCCACGTCACTGGAACAAGGAGAGGAAGGTGCATCGACCCGCACGCAGACCGATCAAGGAAGCGCCGCTGGAACGCGCCGGAAGGATCGCCTACTCGATCTTGAGATCGGCAAGTGATCGCTCATATCAACCACGAGATCCGATCTCGCAAGGCTTTCGGATCTACAAGGGTTAGTACAGATCTATCTCGCTGCACATGTCTAATAGATTAGATCTTGGCTTTTATTTAGATTAGATCCGGGTTTTGTTTGTTCTGCGGTAGAATTTTTTTGTTTTCCATGCTACGAACCCATCGGGTATCGAGCCGTGTCTATGCGTAGATCTGTTGCACGAGTAGAACACAATGGTTTTGTGGGCGTTGGTGCTCGTGCCGCCTTTTGCTTTGTGTACTTTGCATCTTGCGGTATGGTGGGATGAAGCTCGGCTAACCTTACATGTCATCGCACATGAGACTTGCTCCACGCTTGACGTGTAACTTGCTTTGCACAAGTGGCTTTGCGGGTGTCTATCTCTCTCACCATAGTATAGATCCAATTTACACTTTGCACTTGATAGCACTTGTATCAACGTTGTGGTTCAGTTTTGTAGGTAAGATTCGTTCTTATTCGAAAGCCCCAAACCATGTAAAACATGCAAAGAAAATTAGAGGCGTCTAACTTGTTTTTGCAGGGGTTTTGTGATGTGATATGGCCATCATGTGATTGTGATTATATTTGATGTATGCAATGATCCTTGTTGTAATATGGCAACCGACAGGAGCCTAATGGTTGTCTTTAATTCTATTAAGACCTGCGAGTCTATTCATCTTGTAATAGCTTTATTCCAAGTAGTTGTAATAGTTGCTAGTGATGATGGACAACCATGAAGCGGCGCCACTGACCTTGACGCAATGCTGGTGATGATGGAGATCATGTCCGTGCTTTGGAGATGGAGATCAAAGGCATAAGAAGAAAGGGCCATATCATATCACACTAATTATGAATTGCCTGTCATGTTAATCCTTTATGCATCTTGTATTGCTTAGATCGCGACGGTAGCATTATAAGATGATCCCTCTCACTAAATATCAAGTAATAAAGTGTTTATCCTTAGTTGGCACCGTTACTAAGACTCGTCGTTTCGAAGCATCTCGTGATGATCGGATGTGATAGATTCTACGTGTGCATACAACGGGTGCAAGCCAGATTTGCACATGCGGAAACTAAGGTTAATCTTGACGAGCCTAGCATGTATAGACATGGTCTCGGAACACGGAATACCGAAAGGTAGAGCATGAGTCATAAAAATGATATAATGAACATGAAGATTGTTCGCCGATGAAACTACATCTTCTCTCGTGAAGATCGGACTTGGTGTAGTGGACTTGGTTCGTGTAATCACTAAGACAATATGAGGGATGTTGTTTTGAGTGGGAGTTCACCTAGTTAATTTAGGAATTAAAATTGAACTCATTTTATCATAAACTTAGTCTAAACTACTTGCAAATTTGTTGTAGATTATGGCGAACCTCTCCATCAATTTCAATGCGTTCCTAGAGAAAGAAAAGCTTAAGAACAATGGAAGCAACTTCACGGACTGGCTCGTGGATCAAGATTGTCCTCGTGGCTGGTCAATTGACCTATGTGCTCAAGCACCGCTAGGTGACCCACCGCAGAAGATGCCACCGATGACGAAAGAATGTTTACGCCACTCGTAAAATCATTACTCACAGCTGTGCCATCCTCAGCTTTAGAAACGGAGCTTCAAGCGCTTTGAGCACCACGACCTGCTCGAGATCATTAAGGAGCTGGATGATTTTAAAGACTCACGCGCCGCGGAGAGCTATGAGGCCTCCAAAAGTTCTTTAATCTGTAAGATGGAAGAGGGTAGCTCAAGCGCAGCACGTGCTCACCATGTCCGGGCACGCAAACAAGCTCCAAGAGTTGGGGATAACGATTCCTAATGAGTTAGGGATTCACCGTGTCCTCCAATCACCGCCACCGAAAGTTATAAGAACTTTGTGATGAACTACAATATGCAATCGCATGAACAAGACGCTGCTAACTATCGCCCATGCTGAAAACTGCTGAAGTGGAGAGCAAAAGGAGCACCAAGTGTTGATGGTCAATAAGACCACCAATTTCAAGAAACAGGGCAAGCCTAAGAACAAGGGCAACTTCAAGAAGGACGGCAAGAAAGCTGCGACCGCTAAGAAGCCCAAGGCTGGTCCTAAGCCCAAACTCAATGCTTCTACTACAAGGGTGCCGGTCATCGAAGCGAATCGCCCTAAGTACTGGCGGATCTCAAGAACGGCAACATCAAGAAGAAAGGTATATTCGATATACATCTTATTGATGTGTATCTTACTAGTAATCTTAGTAGTGCTCGGGTATTTGATACTAGTTCGTTGCTCATATTTGTAACTCAAACAGAGCTGGAATAAGCGAAGACCGGCGAGACAAGGTGATGATGCGCTTGGAAATGGCTCCAAGGTTGATGTGATCGCCATTGCACGCCTCCTCTCATCTCCCTTTGGGATTAGTTTTAAATTTGAATAATTGTTATTTGGTGCCTGCGTTAGCATGAACATTATATCCGGATCTTGTTTATTGTAGACGGTTACTCTTTTAAGTCTGAGAATAAAGGTTGTTCGATTTATATGAGTAATATCTTTTATGGTAATGCACCAGATGAATGGTTTATTCTTATCAATCTCGATAGTAGTGATACACATGTTCACAACATAGATGCTAAACGAACAAAATTGAATGATAATTCTACATACATGTGGCAATCGCTGCCTTGGTCACATTGAGTGAAGCGATGAAGAAGCTCCATTCGATGGACTTCTTGAATCACTTGATTTTGAATCACTTGAAAGATGCGAAGCATGTCTAATGGGAAAATGACTAAGACTCCATTCTCGAATAATGGAGCGAGCTATAGACTTATTGGAAATAATACATACCGATGTAAAAGTGCGGTCTAATGAGTGTAGCATCGCTGGTGGATATCGTTATGTTCTCACTTTCACGGATGACTTAAGTAGATATGGGTATGTCTACTTTATGAAACATAAGTCCAAACTTTCAAGAAGCTTAAGGAATTTCAAAGTGAAGTGGAAAATCATCGTAACAAGAAGATTAAGTTTCGCTTCCGACCGGAGGTGAATATCTAAGTTATGAGTTTGGCATGCATTTAAAGAAATGTGGAATACTTTCAGCTTGCACCGCCAGAACACCACAACAGAATGGTATGTCCGAACGTCAGAATCGAACTCTCTTAGATATGGTTCGGTCTATGATGTCTCTTATGATTTACTATCGCTTTGGGGCTATGCATTAGAGACAATGCATTCACTTTAAATAGGGCACCATCTAAACCGCTGAAACGACACCGCATTTAATTGTGGTTTGGAAAGAAACCTAAGTTGTCGCTCCTTAAAGTTTGGGGTTGCGCGTATGTAAAGAAGTTACAACCTGATAAGCTTGAACCCAAAGCGTGAAATGCGCCTTCATAGGATACCCTAAAGAAACAATTGGGTATACCTTCTATCATAGATCCAAGGCAAAGTTTTCGTTATGAATGGATCCTTTCTTGAGAAGGAGTTTCTCTCAAGGAAGTGACTGAAGGAAACTAGAACTCGACGAGGTTATTGAACCTTCTCTCGGAGTTGAGAGTAGCGCAGCACCGTAAGATGTTTTTGTGCCGCCGCACTAATTGGAGGAAGCTCATGATGGTGATCATGAAACTTGAACGGTTGTCAGCGAACCTCAGAGGTCAACGAGGGTTCGTACCACTCCTGATTGGTATGACCCTGCCTTGAATGTCATGTTGGTGGACAACACTGATGACCCTGCGACGTATGAAGAAGCTATGGTGAGCCCAGATTCTGACAAATGGCTAGAAGCCATGAAATCCAAAATGGGATCCATGTACGAAAACCAAGTATGGACTTTGGTGGACTTATCGGATGGCCATAAGGCTGTCGAGAACAAATGGATTTTCAAAAGAAAAACAGATGCTGATGGTAATGTTACCGTCTATAAAGCTCGACTTGTCGCGAAAGGGTTCCGACAAATTCAAGGAGTTGACTATGATGAGACATTCTCACCAGTAGCGAAGCTAAAGTCTATGATGATTTTGTTAGCAATTGCTGCATATTTCGATTATGAGATTTGGCAGATGGATGTCAAAACGGCATTCCTTAATGGTGACATTGAGGAAGAGTTGTATATGGTACAACCCAAGGGTTTTGTCGATCCTAAAGATGCTAAGAAGGTATGCAAACTTCAGCGCTCCATTTATGGACTGAAGCAAGCATCCCAGAGTTGGAATCAACGTTTTGATAAAGTAATCAAAAACTTTGGATTTATACAAACTTATGGAGAAGCTTGTATTTACAAGAAAGTGAGTGGGAGCTCTGTAGCATTCCTAGTACTATATGTAGATGACATATTGTTGATTGGGAATGATATAGAACTTCTTAATAGCGTCAAAGCCTATTTGAATAATAGTTTTTCAATGAAGGATCTTGGCGAAGCGGCATATATTCTAGGCATCAAGATTTATAGAGATAGATCAAGACGCCTAATAGCGCTTTCACAAAGTACATACTTGGACAAAGTTCTAAAGAAGTTTAGAATGGAAGAGAGCAAGAAAGGGTTCGTGCCCATGTTGTCAGGTAACACCTTGAGTAAGACTCAAAGTCTAGCTACGGCAGAAGATAGAGAGAAGATGAATAATATTCCCTATGCCTCGGCCATAGGTTCTATCATGTATGCCATGTTGTGTACAAGACCGGATATAGCACATGCTGTTAGTTTGACTAGCAGATATCAAAGTGATCCTGGAATGGAGCACTGGACAGCGGTCAAGAATATCCTAAAGTACCTGAATAGGACTAACGATATGGTTCTTTCTTATGGAGGTGATGAACAGCTTGTTGTAAACAGTTACACTGATGCTAGTTGGAACACCGATCCAGATGACTCAAAGTCACAGTCTAGATACGTATTTATCTTGAATGGTGCTGCAGTGAGCTGGAGGAGTGCTAAGCAAAGCGTTGTGGCGAAATCTTCAACTGAATCGAAATACATAGCTGCTTCGGACGCTGCACAAGAAGCCATATGGATGAAGGAGTTCATTACTGAACTTGGCGTGGTTCCTAGTGCGTTGGACCCGATGGCCATCTACTGTGACAACATAGGTGCCATAGCTAATGCACAGGAGCCAAGGTCACATAGCAAGCTGAAGCATATCAAGCTACGTTTCCATGCTATTCGCGAGTATGTCCAAGATGGTGACATTAAGATTTGCAAAGTACACACTGATCTGAATGTGGCAGATCCGTTGACTAAACCTCTCCCTAGGGCAAAGCATGACCAACACTAGAACGCCATGGGTGTTAGGTATATTACCATGTAATCTAGATTATTGACTCTAGTGCAAGTGGGAGACAGTTGGAGATATGCCCAAGAGGCAATAATAAAAGTGGTTATTATTATATCTTTATGTTTATGATGAATGTTTACATCCCATGCTATAATTGTATTATAAGGAAACACTAATACATGTGTGTTTTGTAAACGTAAAAGAGTCCCTAGTAAGCCTCTTGTTGAACTAGCTTGTTGATTAATAGATGATCATGGTTTCCTGATCATGGACATTGGATGTCATTAATAACAAGGTTATATCATTAGGAGAATGATGTGATGGACATGCACCCATAGTAAGTATAGCATAAGATCAAGTCATTAAGTTTGCATTGCTACAAGCTTTCAAATACATAGTAAGCTAATCCTTCGACCATGAGGTTATGTTAATCACCATCACCGGATGGGTACTTTGATGACATCAAACACTGCTTCGTAACTGGATGGTCATAAAGGTGTCATTGGGTATTCTGAAATTATGTGTTGAAGCGCATGGACCAAGATTGGGATTTGTCCATCCATATGACGGATAGATATGCTCTGGGCCCTCTCGATGGAATGTCATCTAGTTAGCTTGCAAGCATGTGACTTGGCCACAAGGGATGACATATCATGGAACAAGTAAAGAGTACTTATTAGTAACGAGGTAGAACTAGGTATGGAGATACCGACGATCAAACCTCGGATAAGTAGAGTATCGCGTGACAAAGGGAATTGGTTTCGTATGTTAATGGTTCTATTGATCACGAAGTCATCATTGAGTATGTAGGAGCTGTTATGGATCTCCAGATCCCGCTGATGGTTATTGATCGGAGAGGTGTCTCCATCATGTCTGCATATTCACGAACTGTAGGGTGACACACTTAAGGTTCGATGTTGTTTAGGTAGATATGGAATGTGCGTTGGAGACCGAATGTTGTTCTTGAGTCTCGATTGGATCCGAGACATCACGAGGAGATCCGGAATTGTCAGAGAATAAGATTCATATAATGGAGATCATTTTCTAGGTTCGAAATGTCCTGAGTGTTTATATGGGGGTTCTAGAAGGTTTCGAATGTTCTAAGGTTCTAGAAATTTCTATGGAGTTTACTTGAAAACCAAGAAAGAAAAAGGGGAAACTTGGGGGGAAGGAAACTCCCCCCAAGCCCACCTTGTGTGCCGGCCCTAGGAGGTGGGCCTAGGGGTGGGAACCCTAGGCCGCACCCCTCCCTCTATATATACAGGGGTGGAGGCGCCACCCCCCTTGCCCCTCCACTCTTGCCCTAGCCGCCTTTCTCCTCCTCCTTCGCTCTGCTCAGGCTTAGGCGAAGCCCTGCAGAATTCTCTACTCCACCACCACCATGCCGTCGTGCTGCTGGGATTCCGTGGAGAGATCTAATACCTCCGCTGCTTGCTGGAATGGGGAGAGGAAGGTTTGCATCGACTCCGCACATGTGACCGACTGCGGAAGCGCTACCGGAACGCGGCGCCGGAAGGATCGTCTACTCGATCTTGAGATTGGCAAGTGATTGTCTACATCAACCACGATATCCGATCTCGCACAAGGCTTTCGGATCTACAAGGGTTAGTACAGATCTATCTCATTGCACATGTCTAATAGATTAGATCTTGGCTTTTATCTAGATTAGATCTGGGTTTTGTTCGTTCTTGCGGTAGAATTTTTTTGTTTTCCATGCTACGAACCCATCAGAAACATGGATTATTGACTCTAGTGCAAGTGGGAGACTGTTGGAGATATGCCCAAGAGGCAATAATAAAAGTGGTTATTATTATATCTTTATGTTTATGATGAATGTTTACATCCCATGCTATAATTGTATTATAAGGAAACACTAATACATGTGTGTTTTGTAAACGTAAAAGAGTCCCTAGTAAGCCTCTTGTTGAACTAGCTTGTTGATTAATAGATGATCATGGTTTCCTGATCATGGACATTGGATGTCATTAATAACAAGGTCATATCATTAGGAGAATGATGTGATGGACACACACCCATAGTAAGTGTAGCATAAGATCAAGTCATTTAGTTCGTATTGCTACAAGCTTTCAAACGCATAGTAACCTAATCCTTCGACCATGAGGTTATGTTAATCACCATCACCGAATGGGTGCTTTGATGACATTAAACACCGCTTCGTAACTAGGTGGTTATAAAGGTGTCATTGGGTATTCTGAAAGTATGTGTTGAAGCACATGGACCAAGATTGGGATTTGTCCATCCATATGACGGATAGATATGCTCTGGTCCCTCTCGGTGGAATGTCATCTAGTTAGCTTGCAAGCATGTGACTAGGTCACAAGGGATGACATAACATGGAACGGGTAAAGAGTACTTATCAGTAACGAGGTAGAACTAGGTATGGAGATACCGACAATCAAACCTCGGATGAGTAGAATATCGCGTGACAAAGGGAATTGTTTTCGTATGTTAATGGTTCTATCAATCACAAAGTCATCGTTGAGTATGTGGGAGCCGTTATGGATCTCCAGATCCCACTGATGGTTATTGATCGGAGAGGTGTCTCCATCATGTCTGCATATTCATGAACCGTGGGGTGACACACTTAAGGTTCGATGCTGTTTAGGTAGATATGGAATGTGCGTTGGAGACCGAATGTTGTTCGGTGTCTCGGATTGGATCTGGGACATCACGAGGAGATCCGGAATTATCCGGAGAATGAGATTCATATAATGGAGATCATTTTCTAGGTTCGAAAATGTTCCGGAGTGTTTATATGGGGGTTCTAGAAGGTTTCGGAATGTTCCGGAAAGTTCCAGAAGGTTCCGTGGACTTTACTTGAAAACCAAGAAAGGAAAAGGGGAGACTTGGGGGGAAGGAAACTCCCTCCCCCTCTCCCTTGTGCGCCGGCCCTAGGAGGTGGGCCTAGGGGTGGGACCCTAGGCCGCACCCCTCCCTCTATATATAGAGGGGTGGAGGCACCACCCCTCCTTTGCCCCTCCATTCTTGCCCTAGCTGCCTCTCTCCTCCTCCTTCGCTCTGCTCAGGCTTAGGCGAAGCCCTGCAGAATTCTCTACTCCACCACCACCACGCCATCGTGCTGCTGGGATTCCGTGGAGAGATCTACTACCTCACGTCACTGGAACGGGAGAGGAAGGTCTGCATCGACCAAGACGTGTGACCGATCATGAAGCGCCGAACGCTGGTGTCGGAAGGATCGTCTACTAGACCTTGAGATCGGCAAGTGATCGTCTACATCAACCACGAGATCCGATCTCGCACAAGGCTTTCGGATCTACAAGGGTTAGTACAGATTTATCCCGTTGCACATGTCTAATAGACTAGATCTTGTCTTTTATCTAGATTAGATCTTGGTTTTGTTCGTTCTTGCGGTAGAATTTTTTTGTTTTCCATGCTACGAACCCATCAAAGGGTAACACCGGATCCAAGGATGATGATGTGGAAGGTGAACAACTTAATGGTTCCACCTCCAAAAAGGGAAGTGGTAAGGAGGAATATAGTGAGGTTCGTCACGTATATTCCCCCGACCCACCTATCCCCCATCCTCATATAAATAATAGGGGTGATCCACCCAAGCTCACTGCATCCTCCTTTAATCAATGGCAATTCCTAATGAAATCTCATGTTTGCAGCTCCTCTATTGAATTGTGGAGGATTATTGAAGAGGGTCTTCATATTGGAGATCAAACCAACCTAACGATAAAAGAAGTTGTGGATAGCCAGTTGAATGCCACCGCTCTCCACATGATTCAGCTGGGTGTGGGTCCCAAGGACATGCCACACATCGAACATCTCAACACAGCTAAAGAGGCTTGGGATGCTCTTACGGATCTTTTCGTTGGAAATGAAAGCATGAGAAGAAACAGGTATGATGCTCTTAGTAATGAAGCTGAGGGATTCTACATGTTGGATGGTGAAAACCATGAAGACATGTATAGAAGAATCAAGGGCATCGCAACAACATTTCGAAAGCATGGGGCCACTCACATTGATGATGCATGGATAAAAAGGAAATATGTGAGTGCCTTAATGCCTTTCGAGCCAACGGATTTGAAGAGCCTACAAGGTAGACACAACTATCATCAAATGACATCCAACGAAGTCATGCAAGAAATGGCTTTATTCAAAGTGCCAGCAAAGAATGCTGAAGATGCCCGTGCTCGGGCCATTGGAATGCAAAAGGGTGTCAATGTGGCTCTCAAAGCCAATGTTGTTGAGCAAGAGGAAGATGAAGGAGCTTTTGAGGGAATATCCATGGACTGCCCCGATGAGGTCGAACGTGCTCGTGGTGAGTACATGGCATTCTATGCGAGGAATTTTTGGAAGGACCCTTCCAAAGCCAAGTCTGAACTTGAGCGCAAGAACGGGTCAAATGGAAGAAGAGAAAGTGGCCCAAGATTGAGAACTTGCTTCAACTGTGGTGATAGAATGCACTTTGTAGCCGAGTGTCCATATCAAAATAGAGAGGACAATGGTGGCAGGCTCATTCTTAAAGAGAAATCTAAAGCACCTAAGAAGAAGCCGTTCATTAAGAAGAATGGCCCTTTCAAGAAGCAACCCAAGATTGTCCTGGTAGCTCAAGAGGAATACTCCTCCGCAAGTGAAGATGAAGAGGATGATGATAGTTCCCGCGAGGTGGCTGCTATAGCCACCACATCGACTCCGTCATCACTCTTCGACTCACCGAACGAGAACGCCATCAACAACAACGCCACTTGCCTAATGGCAAGAGGGTACGAGGTATCAACTTCTAGCTCTTCATTTCCTAAGACTAACATAATTTTGGACATGGATGATCATGACAGTCTTAAAATGAAAGAAGAAGTTATTGCCTTGGATACTTTTTTCACTAACCTACAAGGTGAGCACAAACTTCATTTTTATGTTCTTATGAGTCAACTTGCTCAAGCCGAAGATCTCCTTGAAGAAAAGGGCAGAATTGAAAGAGAAGATGCCTTGGAGATAGCTTCTTTGAAGAATGCTTTGGAAGAGGAAGAGGAAGCTCGAGTATCTTTGGAAGAAAGACTCGAATCCCTTGAGGAGTCACAAGAAGAAGCTGTATCTCAGCTCATTAAAGAACGTGACCATGCTCTTGCCAAGGTAAAGAAACTAAAGAAAGAAAAGATTAACTTTGGGGCTGTTCATGCTAGACTTTTGGAGAAGTTTGATAATCTTGAAAGTGCTCACAAGGCATGGAAAAGTGATCATTCTGCTTTAAATGAGTCTCATGACCAGCTCCAAACTCAATTGAAACGGTATGATGTGCCAAGTACCTCCACTTCATCCTCTGGAAAAGAAGACCTTGCAAGAAGTTCTCAACACAAAGGTAAAGCGGTTATTGATGAGATACTGAGCAGGCAAAGGACACACAATAGTAAAGAAGGTCTTGGTTACATACCTAAGACAAAGAGCAAGAAAAACAAGAAGAAGAAGAAGAAGAAGAGCAAGACTGCTCTACCAAATACTAGCAACATTGCCAATGACAAGACTAATTATGATGGTTTTGCAGGGATCAACAATCCTAACTTTGAACTATATTGTGATCATTATGGTCTATTTGGGTTCCCAAGACCCTTGTTACTAACATGAGAGGACCCATTGAAAAATGGGTACCTAGAACCAAGAAGTAATTTTCTTGCAGGGCTATGCTTCCGGTGGTTCTAAATGGGTGCTCGATAGCGATTGCACGAGTCATATGACCGGAAGCAAGGATATCATCACGGAGATGCGGCCAAACCTTGATCACATAACCGTCTCCTATGGTGACAAGTCAAAATCTGAGGTATTGGGTCTCAACAAAGTTGTGATGGCTCACGATATCTCTCTCGTGGACGTCATGCTTGTTGAGACCCTCGGGTACAACTTACTTTCTGTTCGCGCCCTTGGTAAGATGGGCTTTGCAGTTTATATTGATGCTGATTTGGTGGTACTCTTGTTGAGCAAGTCTCTAAAAGTCGCTTCTGTGGGATATGTCGAAAACGACCTGTACGTGGTGGACTTTTCGGGGAAAACCACTACAGGCCCAATGTGTCTTTTCGGAAAGGCTGACGCGAGTTGGCTATGGCATCGTCGACTAGCCCACGTTAACATGAGAACTTTACAAAGTCTCCACAAGGGTGGCCACATTCTTGGACTAAAAGAAAATGTCTCCTTTGCCAAAGATCGTGTTTGCAGGGCATGTGTTGAAGGGAAAATGCATGACTCACCTCATCGAAGGAAAACCATTATCTCTTCAAAAAGGATTTTGGAGATCCTTCATGTGGATCTCTTCGTACCTCCATCTCATGCAAGCCTCGGTGGGAAGAAGTATTGTCTAGTGATTTTTGATGATTACTCAAGATACACTTGGGTTTATTTCTTCAAGTTGAAGAGTGAGACTCAACAAACTGTCATCAACTTCGCCAACGAGGTTCAACGTCAACACAACGTCCCCATTCTGGCTATAAGGAGTGATAATGGCTCTGATTTCAAGAACTACACCTTAAATGAGTTCCTAAGTGAAGAGGGGATAAGACATCAATATTCCACTGCGTACACCCCTCAACAAGATGGTGTAGCCGAGAGGAAGAATCGAACTCTAATGGATATGGCAAGATCAATGTTAGCCGAATTCAAATCTCCATATAACTTCTGGGCTGAAGCAATCTCAACTGCTTGTCATTCATCCAACCGTTTATACCTCCGTAAGATCTTGGATAAGACTTCGTATGAAATACTTACCGATAACAAGCCAAACATCTCATACTTTCGGGTATTCGGGTGTAAGTGTTTCTTTCATATTAAAGGAGTTTGTTTATCTAAGTTTGAATCTAAGGCTTTAGAAGGTATTTTTGTTGGTTATGCTGCCGAATCCCACACTTATAGAGTCTACAATAAGCTCTCCGGAACTGTTGTAGAATCTTGTAGTGTGGTGTTCGAGGAAAATGACGGTTCCCATGCGGAGCAAGTTGGTGTTTGTGATGCAGATGTTGAAATACCCCAAGATGCCATAAGAAGAATGGGCGTGGGATTTTTCCGCCCCATTGAGGAACCCCTTGTGGCGGACCGGGAAGGACAATGCTCTACTCAAATAGAGCCCTCATCTACACATGCTCAACATGTTCCAACAATAGGGGAAACTTCTACACCATCTCCATCAACTGCTGAAGGTCAAGATGTTCCAGACAGCTCCAGGCCGGATTTTCCGGTTGACACCGGATTATCCGGCCACCCTATTCCAGCTGATCATTCTGCTCCTGGTGGTGAAGATATCAAGACAAGCTCCAGGACGGATTCTTCGGCTAGCCTCGGATTATCCGGCCCCTTGCCAGTTCAAGCAAGCCCCAGGCCTCCTGGTGAAGCTGCTACAAATACTAATCCGTCCTCTCCATCAGCCGGATTATCCGGCCCTGACTCTCCAGTTCTGCAGCCTCCTGTTACGGCTACGGACTCACCTCAAGGGCACGCGTCTCCACCACCTACTACTGACATTCCTGTTCCTGATCAAGGTCGAGCAAATGCTTCCAATGAAGGCTCAAGTGATGAATATCCTCCTCCAAGAGACAACAAACTTATTAAACTTCGTCGCAAGGCTCGGGCTGATCGTAACCTTGAGTTGAGGGGTCACACTCTCGACAAGGTTGTTGGTGATCTTCGACGAAGGGTTTCTACAAGAAGAGAATTGGCCAGTTTTGGTGAGCATCAGGCTCATATCTCTATGGTGGAACCTAAGAAGGTCTTTGAAGCTCTTGAAGACCCAGATTGGGTTGTTGCTATGCATGAAGAATTGAATAATTTTGAGCGCAACGAAGTCTGGAAACTCGTGGAGAAACCCAAAGAATGCCACAATGTTATCGGCACCAAGTGAATTTTCAAAAACAAGCAAGATGAGAATGACATTGTTGTGAGAAACAAGGCAAGACTTGTGGCACAAGGTTACTCCCAGGTTGAGGGCATCGACTTCGGAGATACCTATGCTCCAGTCGCTCGTCTTGAGTCCATCCGTATCCTTCTTGCTTATGCTGGTCATAACAATTTTAAGTTGCAGCAAATGGACGTCAAGAGTGCCTTCCTTAACGGTCCTCTACATGAGTTGGTATACGTAAAGCAACCCCCGGGGTTTGAGGATCCTAACTTTCCGAACCATGTCTACAAACTCGATAAGGCCCTCTATGGCCTTAAACAAGCCCCACGTGCATGGTATGAGCACCTTAAAGAGCTTTTGTTAGATCGTGGTTTCGAAGTTGGGCAAATCGATCCCACTCTTTTTACTAAGAAGGTTAAGGGGGAGCTCTTCGTATGCCAACTATATGTAGATGATATCATCTTTGTTTCTACTAATAAAGCTTTTAATGATGAATTTTCAAAGCTTATGACTAACAGGTTCGAGATGTCTATGATGGGGGAATTACGGTTCTTTCTTGGATTTGAGATCAAGAAACTTAGAGAAGGAACCTTTATTAATCAAGCAAAGTACATCCAAGACATGCTCAAGAGATTCAAGATGACGGATCTAAATGGTGTCGCCACTCCGATCCAAACAAAATATCATCTTGAACTTAACCCACATGGTAAAGATGTGGACCAAAGGGTATACCGGTCCATGATCGACTCTCTTCTTTACCTCTGTGCATCTAGACCCGATATAGTGTTGAGTGTGGGGGTGTGTGCAAGGTATCAAGTAGCTCCTAAAGAAAGCCACTTAGTGGCGGTCAAGAGGATCTTTTGATATTTGGTTCATTCCCCTCACTTTGGTCTCTGGTATCCCAAGGGCTCCAATTTCTCTTTATGTGGTTATACTGACTCAGACTGGGCTGGTGATAAGGATGATCGGAAATCCACTTCTGGAGCTTGTCAATTCTTAGGAAGATCTCTTGTATGTTGGTCCTCCAAAAAGCAGAATTGTATATCTCTCTCCACCGCCGAAGCTGAATATGTTGCGGTTGCCAGTGCTTGCACTCAATTATTGTGGATGAGGCAAACTTTAAAGGAATACGGTGTCAATTGTGACAAAGTGCCTCTTTTATGCAATAATGAAAGTGTAATCAAAATTAACATAATCCTATTCAAAGACATAAGGACGAAGCATATTGAGATTCGAATCATTTTATTCGAGACCATGTTGCTCATGTATATTGATCTATCCTTTGTGAGCACGAAGAACCAATCATGATATTTTTACAAAGCCGCTTGATGAAGCAAGATTCTGCTATTTGAGGAATGAGCTAAATATCATTGATTCCGGGAGCTTGTCTTGATTACCCATGCACTCACTCGTACATCATCAATCCTTCTTTGGTCTAGGTGTGGGCATGGATATAGGGGGAGTGTGGTCCTAACTCATTGGGCTAACCCTCCCCCCATAATGCCAATAGCAAGATAAATCATTTCTCTTAATATCATGTTGTGATATGTGAGCTTATTTCTCATAATGCCATATGTGAGTATTGGTCGTGAACCCAAGATATATCTTCGCGGTGTCACACCATACACTCCAACAAGGTGGCTTCGGCCACCGCCCTCTCCCTTGAGGAGAATTGGATCTTTTTGGCTGTTATTTGCTCTCTCATGTTCTTATGGGAATCTCACTCAATCTTGGCTTTTATTTGATTTGGATTTTGCAATTTTGAGTGTCTAGTACCATCTCAGTTTGGCTCTCTTAATCCCAAGCCTTCCCTACCCCTAAGCCATCTATTCTTGAACACAAGTCCCTTGTACACCTTGTGGGGGTGTTGTTTGGGGTCGCGTGGTCCTGGTTCTGTGTATAACAGAATCCCAGAATTTAGGCCGGATAATCCGGCCCAAGTGTTGGCCGGATAATCCGGCCCTGGAGGATTTCATCTTAAAGGGCAGGGCTCAGGGGGAAGGGCTCATAACGAGCAGCACTTCTCCCCTAGCCCTCTCCTCCTCCACAGCCGCCGCCTGCCGCCCCTCACCCTCCCCGGAGCCTCTCCAGCCACCGGATTTTCCGGGCCTCCCGGGATCTTCTTCTCCACGCCTCCTCGCTCAAGATACTTTTGGGACAACGGACAAGGTAACCTAGTGGATGAAGTTGAATTGGGGAGAAGGAAGAACAAAGAGAGGTGCATGGCTGAACAATCAAAGCGGACTAGGAAGGGGTGTCCAAGAGGAAGGGCAAGGAGCCCAAGATCAACTACAGGGCTTTGGATGCGGTCTCCTTTTCCTCCATCCGTCACCGTGACTTGTTTGCTGAGCTGCCTCGTGATGATGAGCTGGGGGATACCCACTTTTGGTGTGCAGAATAGAAGGGGATCTATGAAGACATCTATGCCAGGCTGAACATTTGGCCTATGCACCCACTGGTACTTGCTGAAGCTTTGGAGAAGGCGCATCTTGTGGATGCAATGTTTGTGGCTGAGAGGATGGGGCTGCACCATGTCATGTCTCTCCAGTGCTCCTTTGACTCTGAGGTGGTGAAGCAGTTCTTCTCCACTTTGGTGATTTGTGGGGATGAGCATCGCACTATGAAGTGGATGACTCATGACAGGCCCATGACTGCTGATTTTCACGTGTTTGCTGAGGTTTTGGGGTACTCCTTCCGCAGCAGAGATAGAGCCAGTGGCCACCACATCATCACTCAGCTGAAGCCTAAAAAGGATGCTGCTCTCTCTCCTTGTACTATGGACAATGGCATTGTGGGTACTGTGGCTGGTCTTGCTCCCATCTATGCTGCATTGGTGGGTCTCTTCCGTGACTCTATTACACCGAGTGGGGGCAACAATGACAGCATCCATGGTCACCTTGTTCAGCTACTTCAATTTTATCATGAGGTTGCCTCCTGCGAGGATGAGTCAGTGCAGTACAGGTTGGATGTCATGGACTTCATTTACCATGAGCTGTGTGATGCTATGTTCAACCGTCTGTCCATTCCCTATGCGCCCTACATTATGCTGCTCATCCGTCACCTACTTCCTGCTGAGGAGTTTCACATCGACTCGGTGCACAAGGCCAAGAAGATATACAACAAGGTTCGGAAGACCTCTCACCCCTCCTCTACTCCTGAGGGTCTCATGAGGGATGCTCGCAGGCCCCCTGTGCCTCCCGTTGCACGTGAGATGAAGCAGTTGAACTGGTTCCAGCATCACATTCTCTGCATGGGCGTGTACACGTGCAAGGGTCAGTATGAGGCATACAACCAGCGCCATCAGTTGGCTCACTCCCAGCAGCTCATTCTCCACCACGTGTCTGGCGCTTCGGGTGCTCCTCCGGCTCCTACACCTCCCACTCCGTATGCTCGGTGGAACTCTTCCTCCGGGCTGAACTATGGTGAGCTGGAGCGTCACTTGTTCCCCTCTGCGCCTGCTGCTGATGATGAAGATGAGGAAGGTGACACTGAGGAGCTTGAAGATGAGGATGAGGAAGAGAATGAAGAAGAGGACGAGGACGAGGACTACGAGTGATCCCATGGGGCGCTAGCATCGCTCTTCTCCCTTTTTGGTGTCTCGATGCCAAAGGGGGAGAAGTAGTTCTATTAGGATGTCCGTGGATTTGCATGGGTTGGGCATAAGCACTTGCACTTTTCTATTCGTTATTTCTTGCTTATGCCCATTTAGCGTTGAACTTTAAATTCGTGATTTGTGGTTGTTTGAGACTATTTGTGGTTGAACTAGATTATGCCTGTGGTTTTCTTATCATGGATTATGCTTATGGATCTATCTATTCATATCCTATTGCTGGAGGTTTATCACGGAAGGCGCACTCATAATGGTTATCCGGTAATAATTGTGACCTATGTCAAGGATGCCTACTCTCTACTTCGGTGGTATGTGTTTTTTGCTCATATGTCTATGGAATAGACTCACCTATTTGTGTGAATTTGTATTTCAATGCAAAACTCTATTATGCACATATTGAGGGGGGGTCTCTTTCATAGTTATCACTGTTTGTCTTTTGTCTTTCTCCTGCAAATCCTGGTATTGTCATCTAACACCAAAAAGAGGGAGATTGAAAGAACATTTCATGTTTTCCTATGTTTTGCGTGTTAGATAACAATACTATGGAGACTATTCATGTGCGCTAAGTGTGCAAGAAGTTTTGAGGGGGGCCGGATAATCCGCCCCACCAAGGGCCGGATAATCTGGCCTACCTCATCGCTCAAAGGAAGCCAAGGCGCGTCGCTCGGTACCCGGTCGGATTTTCTTTCGGAAAATCCGAACTGGGGCGGTTTTTCCTCCCCAGGCCAGATAATCCGGGTGTCGTACGGGCCGGATAATCCGGCCCCCGGTTTTCGAGCAAAAGGGGCCAAGGCGTGTCGCACGGTATCTAGTCAGATTTTCTCCCGGAAAGTCTGAACTGGGGCGGCTTTTCCTTCCTAGGCCGGATAATCCGGCCAACACATATGGCCGGATAATCCGGCCCCTAGAAGTTGATCAAGGGCAAGCTCGGCGTGACGCTCTGATAGGGGTCGGACTTTCTGCCGGATATTTCGAGTCTAGGGCGGTGTTTTCCCCAGGCCAGATAATCTGGTCCTCACTTGGGTCGGATAATCCGGCCCCCAAACTGTGCAACGGTTGGTTTTTGAAGGGGGGTATAAATACCCCTTCTTCCCCAACGTTCAGAACTCTTGATTCATTCGAATTTGACCAGACATTGTGCAAGAGCTCTAGTTCTCGATCTCCCACTTCAACCACCCGAAGGTCTTGATCTTTGGTGGAATTGAAGGAGGATAAGTTCATCATCATCATCATCAAGAATCAAGCGCCTCAACTCCTCTCCATTCACTTGGAGAAATCCTTGATCTAGTATTCTTGTTAATACCTAGATCTTGTTTATTGTATTTGATAAGTTTGTTCTTGTGGCAGCTTGTTGTCATTTCGGGAGCCTCCAAGTTGTTGTGGAGTTGTTGCTCCGCTAGTTGTCTAAAGGCGTCGGTGCCCACCTTGAAGGGTACCTATAGTGGAAGGTGGATCAGGCCTTTTGTGGTGAGATCCATCGGAGAACAGGGTGAGGCCTTTTATGGCGTGGTGGTCTTAGTACCGCCCACCCCTCCAACATAGACGTACTTCCCTTAACAAGGAAGGAACTGCGGTCAAACAATCCTGTGTCTCCGCGTGCTTCACTTCGGTTTACTCGTTCCTCTTCCACTCGCTCTTTTCTCGCTAGTAGATAGGTTTGCATATAGGGAAATTCCACCTAATAGTTTATCTAGAAAATTTACCCTTTGTGCTAAGGATAAAATTGAAAAAGAATTAAAAATTGGTGTAGCACCTATTCACCCCCCCTCTAGGTGCCCATACGATCCATTTCAACTAAGGCTGCCAGAAGGAGGAGTGGAGATGGGCCACAGGGGGCCCACACCACCCCCTGGCGCGGGCCACCTTGGGCCGCGCCACCAGGTGGTGTGGCCGCCCTGGTCCGCCCCTGGCTCTCCCCTCTGGCGTATATTATCTCCACGGAACCCTAATACCGGGGGAGCAACCACAGAAAGATTCCGCCACATCTACGGGGCAGAAAATACCGAGAGAGAAAGATCTCTCCAGCAGACAGATTTCTGTCAGGGGAATTCCTTCCCGGAGAGGGGATATCGTCGCCATCAACACCACCATCAAGATGCACTTCATCGGTATCATCATCATCATCATCACCATCATCTCCACCAGCACCATCATCACCACCTCCATACCGCTGTAACAATTGGGTTGAATCTTGCATAGTTCTTAGGGGAAACTTTCCCGGTGTTGATCACTCTTTGTAGTTGATGCTATTTAGTGAACCATTGAATTATCGTTTCTGTTCAGATTTTTATACATCATTATTCCATCTCTGATCATGATCCATATGATGTCTTGTGAGTAGTTCGTTTTGTTCTTGAGGACATGGGAGAAGTCATGTTGTTAGTAGTGGAATTGTGTTGAGAAAAATTCAATAGTTTGATATGTAAATTGTGGTGTACTTTTTCTAGTAGTGTCATGTGAACGTCGACTACGTGACACTTCACATATATGGCCCTAGGGGAATGCATTGTGTATTTGGCTACTAATCGTAGGGGTTGCCGGAGTGACAGGAACCTGAACCCCGTTAGGAAACCATTGCACAAGGGACGTAAGGGTCTTAGAGTTTAAAGCTGTGGTTAGGTTTTACCTTAATTACTTTCTTGTACTTATGGATGTTTGCAAGGGGGTTTAATCACAAGTATGTATTAAGTCTTTGATGGGACAGTACATTAGCACAGGTTCACCCACACCACACTTAGCGAACTAAAGAAGATTAATCAACTATATGAAGCGAAAGCACTTGACATAATTCCCGTGTGTCCTCGAGAATGTTTGGTAATCTTAAGTAATACAACCGGCTTGTCCTTCGCCGAATAAAGGATTGGGCCACTCGCTGCATTTATTCTTATTGTCTTTAATTTACTCCTACTTTATTTACCTGCATTATCAAAAAACCCTAAAAATCCGTTTACTAAGTATTTGTAGAGAATTCCTGATCCATACCACTAGCGAGCACCTTCTTCTCCTCGTTGGGTTCGACACTCTTACTTATCGAAAATACTGCGATACACCCCCTATACTTGTGGGTCATCAAGACCACTAGCGAGCACCTTCTTCTCCTCATTGCCTGGGACTGAAGCGCTATTGGAGAGTGGAACTGGTAAAGGAAACTTCTACTGTGAGTATTGTTTAGTTCTGTTAGTTGCTTTATTTTCAATATGGATAATTCACTGAGTTTCTTATTTCGTAATGCTACTACCACTTCTAAGGTAGTAGATGAACCACCACCTGCTGAGAATGATACTTTTAAAATACCTACGAGAATTATTGATCGTGTTATGGATAACTACTATGTTGGGGATGGAACTGTCCATCCCAGTGATCATTTGCTCTTTATACACGAATTATGCGGGTTGTTCAAGTGTGCAGGTATTACTACAGATCAAGTTAAGAAGAATTTATTCTCATTATCACTAAAAGGAAGAGCTGAGGAATGGTATAAGCTGCTTAAGAATGGTCAAGCTTTTGAATGGGAGGAAATAGTGCCTCTCTTTTACTCAAAGTTTTATCCTCCTAGTGAGATTCATAAAGATCGGAATCAAATATACAACTTTTGGCCTCTTGATGGAGAGAGTACAACTCAAGCTTGGGGGAGATTGAAGTTACTAATGCTCAAATGTCCCATTCATGAGATCCCCAACAATATTATTATCAATAACTTTTATGCAAGGCTCCCTCTACATGACAAGGATTTATTAGATGCTTCTTGTGCTGGATCATTCACTCGCATGGAAGAAGAAGTTAAATGGGACCTTCTAGATCGTATTCAAGACAATGCTGAAGCTTGGGAGAATGACAAAGGTAGAAAGCCAGGTATAAATCATGATTATGAATGCATTGAATCTTTTATGGGAACTGATGACTTTCAAAATATTAGTAATCTTTATGGTCTTGATTTGCAAGTTATTACGAATTGCTTTAGAGCTTTTGCTTCCTATATCAAAATTCCAAAAAGGGGATGGAACAAGTACCATGCACCTTACAAAGATATTGTAGACTATGCTCCTATTGGAAGTGGTGAGTATTGCATTATTGATCCCATCTTACCCGAGCCTTATATCGAGAAGATTCCCTTTCCCGAAAAGGTAAAGGACAATCTTATGATAACTAATGTAATCACCAAAAGTGAAAAAAGAACTGTAAAACCTGATGAACAAATAAACATTGAACCTGTGGTAGCAATTGTGAAAGACCTTGTCACTAAAACCGTAGAAGACGGGCACATAGTATTTTGTGAGGATGCTTCTAATATTGTTTCACATCCTAATAGAACTAAAAAGGCTAGTGTTCCTGTGCTTTGTGTTAGAATTGGTGATCATTGCTATGATGGTTTATGTGATATTGGTGCAAGTTCTAGTGCTATTCCTTATGAACTTTACAGAGAAATTATGCATGAAATCGGTCCTTGCGAGTTGGAGGAGATTGATGTGGTTATTCACCTTGCTAATAGAGAGACCATCTCTCCAATTGGTATTGTTCGAGACGTGGAAGTTCTTTGTGGTAAGATTAAGTACCTTGCTGATTTTCTAGTACTTGGTTCAACCGCTAGTAAAACTTATCCTATCATTTTTGGTATACCTTTCTTGAGTACTTGTGGTGCTATTATTGATTGCAAGAGGGAGAAAATCTTGACTAAGTTTGATGGGGAATCCTATGAGTTTAATTTTTTGAAATTTGCTAAAGAACCTTGCGAAGATGAAACCCATAATGAGGATTTTAGGGTTGAACAACTTGCTTCTATTTCTCTTGCTCCGAACAATGCTTTGTAGCAATTTATGGAGGAACATGAAAGTGAAATCTTCATGGAAGAAAGAAATGAGATTGACATGATTCTCCGTGATCAACTAGTGATGCTTAAGCACGACCTGCCTGTAGAAGACTTGGGTACCACGATGCCACCTAAAAAGGATCCGGTCTTCGATCTAAAACCTCTCCCTGATGATCTTAAATATGCTTTTATTGACGATAAAGAGATATACCCTGTTATTATTAGCGCTAAACTTTCAGGGGAGGAAGAAGAAAGATTATTGGAAGTTTTGAAGAAACACCGAGGAGCTATGGGCTATACTCTGGATTATTTGAAAGGGATTTCACCTACTATATGTCAGCATTCTATCAACATAGAACCAGATGTGAAGCCAGTAGTGGAGCACCAATGACGTTTAAATCCTAAAATGAAGGAAGTGGTAAGGAATGAGGTATTGAAACTCCTTGATGCTGGTATTATTTACCCTATTGCTGATAGTGAATGGGTTAGTCCTGTTCATTGTGTTCCTAAAAAGGGAGGTATTACCGTTGTCCCTAATGATAACGATGAGCTTATTCCTCAAAGAATAGTAGTAGGCTATAGGATGTGCATCGATTTTAGGAAAGTCAATAAAGTTACTAAGAAAGACCATTACGCACTTCCTTTTATTGATCAAATGTTGGAAAGATTGTCTAAAAAGACCCATTTTTGTTTTCTTGATGGTTATTCTGGTTTCTCTCAAATTGCTGTTAAACAACAAGACCAAGAAAAAACTACCTTTACTTGCCCTTATGGAATTTATGCTTATAGACGTATGCCTTTTGGTTTATGTAATGCTCCTGCTACTTTCCAAAGGTGCATGTCTGCTATCTTTCATGGCTTTTGTGAGGAAATTGTAGAAGTATTCATGGATGACTTTTCTGTCTACGGAACTTCTGTTGACAATTGTCTGCACAACCTTGATAAAGTTTTGCAAAGATGTGAAGAAACTAATCTTGTTCTTAATTGGGAGAAATGCCACTTCATGGTTAACGAAGGGATTGTTCTTGGGCATAAAGTTTCTGAAAGAGGCATAGAAGTTGATAGAGCTAAGGTTGAGGCAATTGAGAAGATGCCCTGCCCAAGAGACATCAAAGGTATTCGTAGTATCCTTGGTCATGCTAGTTTCTATAGAAGGTTTATTAAAGACTTTTCTAGGATATCAAAACCCCTTACTAATGTTCTTCAAAAAGAGGTACCTTCCGTTTTTGATGATGATTGTAAGGAAGCTTTTGAAACTCTTAAGAAGGCTTTAACTACAGCTCCTATTGTTCAACCACCTGATTGGAGTTTACCCTTTGAAATAATGTGTGATGCTAGTGGTTTTGCTGTAGGTGCTGTCCTTGGGCAACGTATTGATAAAAAGCTAAACAGTGTCCACTATGCTAGTAAGACTTTAGACGCTGCTCAAAGGAACTATGCTACTACTGAAAAGGAATTTCTAGCTGTTGTTTTTGCTTGTGATAAGTTTAGGCCCTATATTGTGGACTCAAAAGTAACTATTCATACTGATCATGCTGCTATTAAATATCTTATGATAAAGAAGGACGCTAAGCCTAGGCTTATTAGATGGGTACTGCTTTTACAAGAGTTTGATCTAAATATAGTAGATAGAAAGGGTGCTGAAAATCCTGTAGCTGATAATTTATCTCGCTTGGAAAACATCTCTTTTGATCCTATGCCTATTAATGATAGTTTTCCAAATGAGCAATTAGCCGCAGTAGGGGTGAACTCGCGAGGAAGCCCTTGGTATGCTGACTATGCTAACTTTATTGTCTCCAAGTATTTGCCTCCAACTTTTACAGCTCAGCAAAGAAGAAAGTTCTTTTATGATTTGAGGCATTATTTTTGGGATGACCCACACTTATACAAAGAAGGGGTTGATGGTATAATGCGAAGATGTGTTCCAGAGTATGAACAAAAAGAGATATTGCGTAAATGTCACGGGAGCGCCTATGGAGGACATCATGCAGGAGATAGAACTGCACAAAAGCTACTACAATCAGGTTTCTACTGGCCTACCCTTTTTAAAGATGCAAGAAATTTTTTTTTATCTTGTGATGAATGTCAACGTGTTGGTAATATTTCTAGACGCAATGAAATGCCTATGAATTACTCTCTAGTTATTGAACCTTTTGATTGTTGGGGATTCGACTTTATGGGGCCTTTCCCTCCTTCTAAGGGTTACACTCATATTCTTGTTGCCGTTCATTATGTTACTAAGTGGGTAGAAGCCATTCCTACAAAAAGTGCTGACGGGGAAACCTCTCTAAAAATGCTTAAGGATGTTATCTTTCCTAGGTTTGGAGTGCCTAGGTATCTCATGACTGATGGGGGTTCTCATTTCATTCATGGCGGTTTTAGGAAGACCCTCGCTAAGTATGATGTTAATCATAGAATTGCTTCAGCTTATCACCCCCAAACTAGCGGGCAAGTAGAGTTATCAAATAGAGAAATTAAATCTATCTTGCAAAAGACTGTTAATAGGTCTAGAAAAAACTGGGCTAAGAAGTTGAATGATGCTTTATGGGCTTATAGAACTGCTTATAAGAATCCCATGGGAATGTCTCCTTATAAAATGGTTTATGGGAAAGCTTGCCACTTACCCTTAGAATTAGAACACAAAGCTTACTGGGCAGTGAAAGAACTAAATAGAGATTGTAAGCTAGCTGGTGAGAAAAGACTTTTTGACTTAAGCTCTTTAGATGAATGGAGGAGTGAAGCCTATGAGAATGCTAGGCTCTTTAAAGAAAAAGTTAAAAGATGGCACGACAAGCGAATACTTAAGAGAGAATTTCATGTTGGTGAGAAAGTTCTATTGTATAGGTCTCGTCTCAGATTTTTTGCAGGAAAGCTACTATCAAAATGGGAAGGACCTTTCATCATTGAAGAAGTATACCGTTCAGGATCAATAAAAATTTCTTCTCTAAAAGATAATACTACACAAGTAGTAAATGGACAGCGACTCAAACACTATATTGCTGGAGATTCTTACAATGAGGATGTTGATGCCTTTCAAGTTATAACTCCAGAGAAATTCATTGAGGACCAAATTCAGAGACCTGCAGAGTCCGTTTCCAACTAGGTAACAAGTTCTGGTAAGAAAAGTTCCGCGAAAATACAATCCAACTATATTTTTGCAGTTTTCAGTCAATAAGGAGAGCTACGAAGCGAAAAAGGGACGAAACCAGAGCCGGGGTGGCCCACACCACCCCATGGCGCGGGCCCACCCCTGGCCGCGCCACCAGGTGGTGAGGCCACCCAGGACTCCGTCTCCGACCCATTTTCTCCTAGTACCTTCCTTTTGATATGAAACTTCGTAATATATAACCCCCAGGATCTTCCGAGGTTCATATATCGTGTTTTCGTTGTGTTTTTGTTTTGATCTGTTTCTGCCAGGTGTAATCTCAGATTTGGAGCCACAATGTCTTCCTCTGGAAAATCCAAGGGAGATCCCTTAGAAGATATCATCAACCCATACATGAGAGAACTGAAGATTCATCCCATGGAGTTGTTGCTCGAAGGTGGGGAGGTTCGGATTAAGGAGGTTCAAGGCCCTAAAGGTGAAGGAAATCTGGAGGACAGGATGGAAGCATTGGAGCAAGAAGTCTTTAGGTACAGGAAGATGGCGGAGCGCGAAGTGGACATCATCCACAAGATTTGTTCCGAACTCATTGCCGAGCACCAAAAGGAGACTTCTGAACTCAAGGATGAAATCTTTTCACTCCACCAAACAACCAACGAACTGCAAGCACAGTTCTATGACGTACAAAATCAAAACTATCAGTATGAGGCTAGATTTAAACGCATAAGTGCTGCTGCAAGTTTCAGGATGTTGGAAACCACGATGTCCTTTGTTGATGGGAAGCCTTTACCCTGGAATACGGACGAAGACGAGAAGATACCACCACCACCAAAGGAGTAATTCATCATCAGGTTTGGCATCCCCTTGGTTTGTTCCAAGTTTGGGGGAGTGTCGCGGTATCATATCACTATCTTCTATCTTTTTACATTATTAGTAGAGTTATATCATGAATAGAGGAGTTATTGTGTAGTATGGTTTGCATTATGGAAGTGTCCCCTCTCTTGTTAGATTTGTATCCCTTGGTGTGAGTTTCCGTTATGGAATATTAATGAGAAGTTCTATCATTCACTCTTTTGCTTAGCTTATATTAGTTTTCAATTCATGGTTATATGATTGGTCTTGTTGTTAGTATTGGTAGCACTTTGGGGTCATTGAGTTAATTTAGTTGGTTTTGGAAAACCTGGCTCAATCAGTAGCAACACCCTTTTTGAGAGTTGAAAAGAAAAAGATAGAAGTATTCGAGAGAAAAATAATTTCATCATCTTTCTTTCTTGATTTGCTCATAAGTCTAGTATTCTCTAGTTAAGATCTTTTGTGCTTCCAAGGAAGATTGCATGTTTGTATTTATCACTTGTATGTTTGTTTGTTTCCCTCAACTCTTGTACTTGCTACCCAGCCTTGTTAGCCAAAAACCTGTACTGAGAGGGAATTCTTCTCGTGCATCCACCTCCTTTAAACCAAAACCTTTGCCATTTGCGTCCACCATACCTACCTAGTAGCATTATTGCTATTCCAAGTAAATTCATGTTTTGTCTACCTCCCAAATTAAACTTGTTATGTGAAAATTAGTGATTAAAGCTCTCACGAACTTGATGGCACACTTTACTTTCTTGCATTTAATAAACTTGAACCATTGGGTCCTTCTTTGTTGCGTATATGCTTGCGCTTTATGATTTGAAGTAAGCCGAACCATGTATCATTGGGACCGCTTTCAACACTTCATTGGTACTTGTACCTAGTTGATATCATGTTCTTTTGCTTATGGATCCCGGCGGTGTGAAATAAAAGTGGAACTTGTAAGATCATGGAGTTTATATGTGTGTTAGAGAAACGCCTGGGCCGCTAGCCTAAGCCATGCCTAATCATGGTGGAAACTTGCAGCATAACTATAGTGAGCATTCTATGAAGCATCCTCAATAAAAACCTATGCAAATAGCAAATAAAAAGATCACTGAGATGCTCACTGTCTGATTGCCTTGTCATTTTGATTATGGGATAGCTCCTGTGTCATGTGCAAGGGGTACCCCGTTGGCGGTTCTCAATGATATGCATGTATTTACAATGACAAGAGCTTGCTCGTGACTGAAGTTGAGTAGCATGAGGATCGGTACTCATAAGTAAGGGGCTTGAGATTTCAATTTATAACTTGTCAAGCATATCCTCTTAGTTGTGTCACTTTAACCTTAATCACCTAAAGATGCCTATGATAGGGGCAATGAGAGCTGAAAGCTAGTAAGTATCATAATTTTTGGGAGCTCTTTATGAGACTTGCAATCCCTGCTTCCCTCTGCGAAGGGCCTTTCTTTTACTTTGTAGTTGAGTCAGTAAACCTACTCCCCTCTATCTCATCAAGTATTTTGAGTTGTTGTGTTTCATTCATTCATATGTTGATTTATTCAATCATGTTTCTTATGTTCCTTGTTTTGCACATTGCTCTTATCCTGATGTTTACTACTTTGAAAGCTATCATTGAAAAACCAGCTATTTGTGAACTCCACCAGATTATCAACTATTCTTCGACCAAGAGCTAAGTTTGCCATTACCAATTATGATTCACTTTATGTATCTTTATTGTGTTTCCTTTACTCACTGCTAGTTGAGTTATATAATAGTGAGTTGTCTTCTATTATGATCTATGTACTTGATGAATGTGATGCTTCTTGTCCGTATTCTTTTATCGACTCTTCACTCCATAAACCTGAGGTCATGTTTATTGAGCTCAGTTTCGCTTGGGGACAAGCGAAGTCTAAGCTTGGGGGGAGTTGATACATCCATTTTGCATCACTATTCTATGTATTAATTCACTATTATTCATTGATATATTTCGTATTGAGAGGTCATACTTATGTTATTTCATCTATTTTTGCATGGTTGATGACTTTTGGAGCATGGACCGCTGCAGTCAGGATTCTGATGGAAAAGGTGCTGTTTGGAGGCAAAATTCGCGAAGATCAGAAAATCCGGGAAAATATAAGGAAAATTCTATTTTTCCAGAAGACTCAAGATGCCAGAAGATGGAGTGGAGGTGGGCCACAGGGGGCCCACACAACCCTATGGCGTGGGCAGGCCTAGGCCGCGCCAGGGAGTGGTGTGGCCACCCTGGCCCACTCCAGCCTCTCCCCTCTGGCGTATATCTTCCTCCCGAAACCCTAAGACTCGGAGAGCGACCATAGAAAGATTCCGCCGCCTCTGCGGGGCGGAAAACACCGAGAGAGAAAGATCTCTCCGACAGACAGATTTCTACCGGGGGAATTCCTTCTCGGAGAGGGGAGATCGTCGCCATCAACACCACCATCAAGATGGACTTCATCGGGATCATCATCATCATCACCATCATCATCACCATCAGCACCCTCATCACCATCTCCATATTGCTGTAACAATTGCGTTGAATCTTGCTATAGTTCATAGGGGAAACTTTCCCGGTGTTGATTACTCTTTGTCGTTGACGCTATTGAGTGAACCGTTGAATTATTTTTTATGTTCAGATTGTTATACATCATTATTCCATCTCTGATCATGATCCATATGATGTCTTGTGAGTAGTTCGTTTTGTTCCTGAGGACATGGGAGAAGTCTTGTTGTTAGTAGTGGAGTTGTGTTGAGAAAGATTCAATAGATTGTTATTTAAGTTGTGTTGTACTTCTTCTAGTGGTGTCATGTGAACGTCGACTACATGACACTTCACCTATATGGGCCTAGGGGAATGCATTGTGTATTTGGCTACTAATTGTAGGGGTTGTCGGAGTGACAGAAACTTGAACCCCCGTTAGGAAACCATTGCACAAGGGACATAAGGGTCTTAGAGTTTAAAGTTGTGGTTAGGTTTTACCTTAATTACTTTCTTGTACTTACGGATGTTTGCAAGGGGGTTTAATCACAAGTATGTATTAATTCTTGGATGGGATGGTACATTAGCACAGGTTCACCCACACAACACTTAGCAAGCTAGAGAAGATTAATCGACTATATGAAGCGAAAGCACTTGACAGTCTTCCCATGTGTCCTCGAGAACGTTTGGTCATCTATAGAAATACAACCAGCTTGTCCTTTGCTACATAAAGGATTGGGCCACTTGCTGCATTTATTCCTACTGTCTTTTATTTACTCATACTTTGTTTACTTGCTTTATCGAAAACCCCTAAAAATCCGTTTGCTAAGTATTTGCAGAGAATTCCTGATCCATACCACTAGCCAACACCTTCTGCTCCTCGTTGGGTTCGACACTCTTACTTATCAAAAATACTGCGATACACCCCCTATACTTGTGGGTCATCAGGCCAATCCGATGCGGGAAAGGGCGTCTGCCTCCTCATTCTTGTGTCTGTCGATCCACTCGATGGAATAGCCGTCAAAGTGTCCTCCCAGCTGGTCTACCGCTTGGCGATACGTGATCATTGTTGGCAAGACGGCGTCGCATGTTCCGGCGACCTGGCCGGCGACTAGGTCGGAGTCGCCATAGCACCGTAGGTGATTGATGTTCATTTCCTTGGCGGCCCGCATGCCGTGGAGGAGGGCCTCGTATTCTGCCATGTTGTTGGTGCAGGGCTTGAAGTTCAGGTGGAGCACGTAACGGAGCTTGTCCCCTTTGGGGGAGGTCAGTATAACCCCGGCCCCTGCACCGTCGGTGTTCTTCGAGCCGTCTAAGTGTAGCGACCAGTAGTGGAGATATGGTAGCTTCTCCGGCTGCTGCGTTTCTTCCCAATCTGCGAGGAAGTCAGCTAGTGCTTGTGAATTGATTGCTTTGTGGGGCTCGTATTTGATATTGTGGACGCCGATTTCAACGGCCCACTTGGCGACTCTCCTAGTCGCCTCGCGATTGCGTATTATGTCCTCCAGCGGTGCGAATGAGACCACCGTGATTGGGTGCTCTTGGAAATAGTGGGGGAGTCACCGCTAAGCTCGGAATACCGCATACACCCATTTCTTGTACTGCGGGTAGCGCTGTCGTGAGTCCGTTAGGACTTCGCTGATGTAGTAGACGGGGCGCTGTATGGGGCGCTCCTTGCCCTCCTCTGGCCGTTCGACGACCATCATGGCGCTGACGACTCGGTTTGAGGCCACCACGTAGACGAGCATTGGCTCCTTGTCGACTGGTGCGGCGAGTAGTGGAGCCGCGAGTAGCACTTCTTTGAGGGCTTTGAGTGCATCATCTGCCTCCGCGTCCCATTGGAATGTGGGGTTCTTGCTTATCAGGCGATAGAGGGGTATGGCCTTCTCGCCTAGTCGGGGGATGAAGCAACTGAGAGCCGCAACTCGCCCGGCCAACTTCTGGACGTCGTGCAGGCACTCGGGTTTTCCGAGTCACGCGATGGTGTCGATCTTGGTGGGGTTGGCTTTGATGCCTCTCTTGGAGACTACGTATCCCAGTAACTGTCCGGTGGGGATGCTGAAAGTGCACTTCCCTGGGTTCAGCTTGATGTTGTACCTCCATAGATTTGCAAAGGTTTCGGCCAGGTCGGCGAGCAGGTCGTCCTGGCGGGTGGATTTTACCACCACGTCGTCGATGTAGACGTGAATGTTGCAGCCAATTTGGCTCGCGAGGCACTCCTGCATGCATCTTTGGTATGTGGCGCCGACGTTATTGAGGCCAAACGTCATGGCCGCGTAGAAGAAGGTGCCGAATGGCATGATGAACGCCGTCTTCTCCTCATCCTCGACCGCCATCTTGATCTGGTTGTAACCAGAGTAAGCATCAAGGAAGCATAGTGACTTCGATCCCATGGTCGAGTCGATGATCTGATCGATGCGCGGTAGGACGAACTCCTCCTTCGGGCAGGCGCTGTTGGGGTTGGTGTAGTCGATGCACATTCTCCAAGTGTTGTTCTTTTTTAGGACCAGGACTGGGTTCGCCAACCACTTGGAGTGTTTTATTGGCCGGATGAATCTTGCGGCCAACAAGCGTTGCACTTCTTCGGCGATTGCTCGGCGACGCTCTTCATTTAAGGGCCGCAGCGACTGCTTTACCAGTCGCGCTTTGGGGTCGGCGTGTAGTTTGTGCTCAGCGAGTTCCCTCGGAACACCTGGCATGTCGGAAGGTTTCCATGCGAAGATGTCACGGTTCTCACGGAGGAACTCGATGAGCACGCTTTCCTACGCGATGCTCATATGCGCCCCGATGGTGACCGTCTGGCTGGAGTCGCCCGGGACGAGCTCGACGGTACGGGTATGCGTTGTTGCCTCGAACGTGGAGTTCACGGAGGTTGGCTTCTTCAGTATGGTGGGGTCGTCCTTGTTGATGTTGCCCGCGTATTTCGCGAGCTCCTCCGCATGGTCAGTCTCCACGACGATGATGGCATCAGCGAGCTTAGCGCCTTTGTCCTCGCATTCCATGGCCATATCAGGGTTGCCATGGACGGTGATGCTGTTGCTCGGCCCTAGGAGCTTCATCATGTTGTACGCGTAGTGGGGGGTTGCCATGAATTTGGCAAACGTTTGGCGTCCTAGGACGTAGTGGTAGGGGCTGCGGAAGTTCACCAGCTCGAACTCGATTCGCTCGGTGCGGTAGTTTGCCGGTGTGCCGAAGGTGACGGGTAACGTCACTTTTCTGATCGGGTATGCCTTCCGACCGGGGACGATACCGTGGAAAGTTGTCAGGGTCGGCTGGATTGCCGACTCCGGGAGCTGTAGCCTCTTGAACGTGTCCAGATACATGATGTTGATGGAGCTCCCGCCGTCCATCAATGTCTTGGGTAGCCAATAATCAGCCACTTTGGGGCGACTTCCTACAGATACTCGATACAGGGGCATGTGTCCTGGCGACTCTAAGTGATGCTCTGCTCGGACCAGTTGAGGAAGCGTGGGATGTCGACCTGTGTCACCACATTGACGGCGACTGCGCGGGCGAGCACCTTCCTCTCGCGCTTGGTGCCGAGTCCGGTGAAGGTGAGTAGCGAGCCGACGGCGCTGCCGAAGCCGCCGGTGTTTCCGTTGTCTCGAGGTGGGTTGTTGTTGGGGTCTTCCCTTGCTCGCCTTGACTTTTCGATCTCTTTGAGAGAGTGGCAATCCGCGGTGGTGTGGGTGGCGGGTTTCCCCTCCCTGTTATGGTAGACGCAGGGCTGGTTGAGCAGGGCAGTGAGGTCGAATTTCGGCCTCACCGTGTTGTTGGCGCGGTAGTTTCCGCTATCACGGTAATTTCCTCCGTCGCGGCAGTAGCTCTTTGGGTCGCGTTGGCCATAGCCCGTGTTGGCGACAAAGTCGACTCACCCGTCTGTGCGGCACTTGCCGGTGATGCGGGTGTTGCTGTAGCGCATGTCGCGCTGTCGCCCGCTGTCATGGCCACCGGTGCGGCGTCTTCCCTCAACTCGTTGTCGAAGTCTTGGTTGGGGTCCTCCTCCGCGTAGCGCTTAGCGATCTCGAGGAGGCCGGGGAAGTTGTCGAGCGTCCGGTAGACCCGCTTGATCTTAGCGACCAGGGGTTCATACCGGCACGCGTTCTTGAAACAGTGTATCGCCATGTCTGGGTGGATGCCAGAGGCATTGATCCATAGTTCTTGCCACCTTTGAATCTAGTGGCGGGTCGACTCGCGTTGTCCCTGGATGCACCGCTCCTGGTCTTCAATCATGGTGGCGCGGGTGTAGGAGCCCTCAAAGTGCCTGACAAAGGCATCCTGCATTTCCTCCTAGGAGTCGATGCTATCGGCAGGGAGGGTGTTGATCCATTGCCTGGTCGCGCCCTCCATCATCAAGGGGAGGTAGCGAGCAGCGAGCAGGTCGGTGTGGCCGGCGATTCCCATTGCCATGAGGTATGTGTCCAGCCATACTGCTGGATCGTACGTTGGATCGTACTTTTCGATCTCTTTGGGGGCCTTGAAGTTGGCGGGGTACTTTTCCCCTCTGATCATAGGCCAAAAGCATTAGGGGCCGACTCGGCTGAGCAAGCCCCTTGGTTCGGGGTCACTGCGATTACTGAGGGTGTGCCTCAAGTCATTGGGCTGGCGCGCCCGCCAGGCCTGGTTGTTGACGATGTGTATGAGGGCGTCGATTGGCTGCCCGTTGGCGGTGACCGTGTTGTTCACCGGTCGCGGTTCGTTGGTGGACAGTGCGGGGTTGGTGGCCAGCGGCTGGTTCGCTAGTGGTTGCGGTGGTGGGCAGGTCGCGGCGTTGGTGATAGTGGGGTGGCCACTCGAGGCCGCCCTGCTAGCTGAGGAGCAGGAATACATCCGCCCCCGCGGGTCAACTTCCGCAGCTTATTGCTCGATGACCCTGACGAGTAGGGCCTTGGCATACTGGATCTGCAGCGCGCCGTCGTCTTGGATGTCGAGGTTGGCGACCGCGGTGTCGGCAGCGACGACATTGTCCATCGGGGTGGAGTAGAGTGGGAGTCCGTTGGCGTCGCAGGCTTGTGGCGTGATGATGATCCACGGCTGGTCCGGCGAGAGCGCACGGCCAATGGGTGGTGGAGGGGCTCCGGTCGCCCGTGCACCGGGTGGTGGTCTCGCAGGGTTGCTTCCGCCTGGCGGCGCGTTCTTGCAGTATTCTTGCTCGGCCGCGCGTGCGGGGTCGCTTTCATCGTTGAAGTTCAGGACGTGGCCCTGGACGTTGGAGTTTAGGCGGGTCCTGATGCGGCGCTGGTGATAGAGCGATAGCTCCCGTGCTGTTTCCCCCTCGAGGCGATATTTCTCGCGCTCGGCGAGCTTGTTGCGTTGCGCCTCCGCGAGTCGCAGGCGGGCTTCCTCTACCTCTGTGGCCGTGGCAGTCAGCGGGATCGGCTTGGAGAACGGATCTCGCGGGGCGGCCGTGCTGCCCGCCATATAGATCGCGTTAAAGCGATTGGATCTGGCGCGGAAGTCTTCAGGCGACTCTGAGCCAGAATTGGAGTCAAAGATCCCGAGGATGGAGGATTCCTCGAAATCCTCCGGGTTGGAGACTCGCGTGATGGAGTCCTCTCCTGATGCCGCGGTGATAGATCCATCGACCGAGGCAGGGGTCATGGAGTCGACATTGTCGTTTAGGGCCTCATCATTTGTGGCGGCGTTGGTCTCGGCAACGTTGCTGGCAGCCAAGTCATACTCGGTGACGAGGCTCCTAATGGAGCGGACCTGCTCCTCGAGAGCAGATCACGGTGCAGCGGCGATCCGCCAACGATCACCATCACAGCTGGGTCGACCGCGCCAGTGAAGCCGACGAAGAGGTTGATGGAGACGACCAGCATCACCGCACCGTGAGTGACCGGGCGTGACGCCGGGATGTAGCTGTTGGGTAGGATCTGTAAGATCCCGCCGATGGTGATCATGCGGCCGGTGGTGAGGGGTCGATCGATCGGCGAATAGGGTCTCGCCGCAGAACTCAGGCCAGTCCTGCTATGCCCCACGGTGGGCGCCACTATCGTGGAAATGGCCATGACAGTCGCTGCAGTAGGCAGCGATTGATTGAGTCGGGGGAGAGAGCTGGCGGCCATCTGCGGTGCGAGATGGGGGCGGATGCACATGGGTTTACCCAGGTTTGGCCCCCCAGAGGGTAAAGACCTACTCCTGCTAGATTAGATTATTGGAGAGTGAGTTATAGGGGTGGCGAGCTCGGCGTCTAAGCAGCGAGTCGCTTGAGGGGGTGTATGATGGAACGTAAGTCCTGGGGATACCCTAGGGAGGTTTATATATGAGTCACCTCGCTAGGGTTTACAAATTACAACCGAACAAGATATGGATTCAGAGGCTTTGACCTAATCCAACTAGGCTTCTGGTACGCTTCTGGGATTCCAGTCTCTAGTCCCTGGGCCTTCATCTTAGTTGCATTCTAATCGCCGTCATGCAGGCCCACTCGTGAGACCTTTTGGCCCAACCGGAACGTCCTGCTGGGTACACCCTAGTCGGCATATCCCCATCAAAGTTTGGCATCCCCTTGGTTTGTTCCAAGCTTGGGGGAGTGCCGCGGTATCACATCACTATCTTCTATCTTTTTACCTTTTTAGTAGAGTCATATCATGAGTAGAGAAGTTATCATGTAGGATGGTTTGCATTATGGAAGTGTCCCCTCTCTCGTTAGATATGTATCCCTTGGTGTGAGTAGCCGTTATGGAATATTAATGCGAAGTTCTATCATTTACTCTTTTGAATATATTCATGGTTATATGATTGATCTTGTTGTTAGTATTGGTATCACTTTGATCTTGTTGTTAGTATTGGTATCACTTTGGGATCATTGAGTTAATTTAGTTGGTTTTGGCAAACCTGGCTTGGTCAGTAGCAACACTAGTTTTGAGAGTTGAATGAAAAGATAAAAGTACTCTTAAAGAAATATAATTTCATCATCTTTCTTTCTTGATTTGCTCATAAGTTTAGTATTCTCTAGTTAAGATCTTTTGTGCTTCCAAGTAAGATTGCATGTTTGCTTTTATCGCTTGTATGTTTGTTTGTTACCTTCAACTCTTATACTTGCTACCCAGCCTTGCTATCCAAAAACACGTACTGAGAGGGAATTCTTCTCGTGCATCCAATCCTTAAACGAAAACCTATGCCATTTGCGTCAAGCATACCTACCTATTAGCATTATTGCTATTCCAAGTAAATTCATGTTTTTATCTACCTTCCAAATTAAACTTGTTATTTGAAAATTAGTGATTAAAGCTCTCACGAACTTGATGGCACACTTTACTTTCTTGCACTTAATAAACTTGAACCATTGTGCCCATCTATGTTGCGTATATGCTTGCACTTTGTAAGTTGTGAATTAGCAGAACCATCTTTGTCATGGGGAGCAACTTTCAACATTGCACTAGTACTTTGTACCTAGTTGATATCATGTTCTTTTGTCTATGGATGTCGTCGGTGTGAAATGAAAGGGGAGCTTGTAAGTCCATGGAGTTATTCATGTGTGTTAGAGAAACGCATGGGTCGCCGGTCTAATCCAGGCTGTCATGGTGGAAACCTGCAGCGTAACCATAATGAGCATCTATGAAGCATTCTTCTTATAAAAAAAGAGATAGAGATTGAGAAAAAGAGGAAAAGAAAAAAAAGATGAGAAAAGAGGAAAGAGAGAAAAAAGCACCATATTCCCATGGTAAATAACAAGATTGCTGAGATGCTTATTGTCTGCTTGCCTTGTCATTTTGATATGGGGATTCTTCCGTATCATCGGGCAAGGGGTACCCCGTTGGCAGTTCTCCATGATACACATGTGCTTACTATGATAAGAACTTACCGATGACTAAACTTGAGTAGCATGAGGAGCGACCCTGGTATTCAAGGGACATGAGATTCTCAACTTACAACTTGTCAAGCATATCCTCATATTTGATCACTTTAACCTTAATCACCTAAAGATGCCTATGATAGGGGCAATGAGAGCTAAAAGCTAATAAGTACCATAATTTTTGGATGCTCTTTATGAAACTTGAAATCCCTGCTTCCCTCTGCGAACGGCCTTTCTTTTACTTTTTAGTTGAGTTAGTAAACCTATCCCCTTCTACCTCAGCAAGTATTTTGAGTTGTTGTGTTTCATTCATTCATATGATGATTTATTCAATCATGTTTCTTATGTTCCTTGTTTTGCACTTTTCTTTTATCTTAGTGTCTACTACTTTGAAAGCTATCATTCAAAATCAGTTATTTGTGAACTCCAGCAAATTGTCAACTATTCTTCAACTGGGAGCTAAGTTTGCCATTACCAATTATGATTTCCTTTATGTATCTTTATTGTGTTTCCTTTACTTATTGCAAGTTAAGTTGTATAATAGTGAGTTGTCTTCTATTATGATCTATGTATTGATGAATGTGATACTTCTTGTCCGTATTCTTTTATCAACTCTTCACTCCATAAACCCGAGGTCATGTTTATTGAGCTCAGTTTTTGCTTGGGGACAAGCAAAGTCTAAGCTTGGGGGGAGTTGATACGTCCATTTTGTATCACTATTCTATATCATAATTTACTGTTATTCATTGATATATTTCATATTAAGAGATGATACTTATGTTATTTCATCTATTTTTGCATGGTTGATGACTTTTGGAGCATGGACCGCTGCAGTCAAGATTCGGATGGAAAAGGTGCTGTTTGGAGGCAAAATTCACGAAGATCAGAAAATTCAGGAAAATATATGGAAAATCCTATTTTTGCAGAAGACTAAGGCTGCTAGAAGGAGGAGTGGAGATGGGCCATAGGGGGCCCACACCACCCCCTGGCACGGGCCACCCTGGGCCGCGCCACCAGGTGGTGTGGCCGCACTGGTCCACCCCTAGCTCTCCCCTGTGGCGTATATTATCTCCACGGAACCCTAATACCGGGGGAGCAACCACAGAAAGATTTTGCTGCCTCTGCGGGGCAAAAAACACCGAGAGAGAAAGATCTCTCCGGCAGACAGATTTCTGCCGGGGGAATTCCTTCCCGGACAGGGGAGATCGTCGCCATCAACACCACCATCAAGCTAGACTTCATCAGGATCATCATCATCATCACCATCATCTCCACCAGCACCATCATCACCACCTCCATACCGCTGTAACAATTGGGTTGAATCTTGCATAGTTCTTAGGGGAAACTTTCTCGGTGTTGATTACTCTTTGTAGTTGATGCTATTGAGTGAACCATTGAATTATCATTTATGTTCAGATTGTTATACATCATTATTCCATCTCTGATCATGATCCATATGATGTCTTGTGAGTAGTTCGTTTTGTTCTTGAGGACATGGGAGAAGTCATGCTGTTAGTAGTGGAATTGTGTTGAGAAAGATTCAATAGTTTGATATTTAAGTTGTGGTGTACTTCTTCTAGTGGTGTCATGTGAACGTCGACTACATGACACTTCACCTTTATGGGCCTAGGGGAATGCATTGTGTATTTGGCTACTAATCGTAGGGGTTGCCGGAGTGACAGAAACCTGACCCCCGTTAGGAAACCATTGCACAAGGGGCGTCAGGGTCTTAGAGTTTAAAGCTATGGTTACGTTTCTACCTTAATTACTTTCTTGTACTTACGGATGTTTGCAAGGGGTATAATCACAAGTATGTATTAGTCCTAGGAAGGTCGGTACATTAGCACAGGTTCACCCACACAACACTTAGCAAACTAAAGAAGATTAATCAATTAAATGAAGCAAAAGCACTTGACAGAATTCCCATGTGTCCTCGAGAATGTTTGGTAATCTTAAGTAATACAACCGGCTTGTCCTTTGCTGAATAAAGGATTGGGCCACTCTCTCCATTTATTCTTATTGTTTTTAATTTACTCGTACTTTATTTACCTGCATTATCAAAAAACCCTAAAATCCGTTTGCTAAGTAATTGCAGAGAAGTCCTGATCCATACCACTAGCCAGCACCTTCTGCTCCTCATTGGGTTCGACACTCTTACTTATCAAAAATACTGATACACCCCCTATACTTGTGGATCATCAGTTTACTGCTTGCCAAATGCTAGAGGGCGTCTGATCAAAGGACACCCGAGCACCGACGAACCCCTACGCTAACAAACCCCTACGCTGGTCTACGAGGCAGCAATCGCAAGAACTCCTAGATACGAAGCATTAAGATTTCGAAATTATAGAGGGGAGGGAAGCGAAGAGGGTTTGGCCATGTTACCAGGTAAGGAGGTGGCGGGGGGAGCGCGATGACGTCAGCGTCATGGAGGTGGACCTGGATCAGCAGACCTTGCACCACCAGACAAGTCGCTGTCACCGGTGTTCGTCACCGTCCCGCCAGTCATAGACCTTGCGCTGCTAGTCACCGTCCAGCCAGTCGCTAGGGTTGGGAAGTGTCGAGACATGTTTGGAAGTGTCGGGTTGGAAACGAAACCGGCCCTCGCACGTCCGTGATGTTTTCTCCTGTAAATGAGCTAGAAACGATTCGGAGGAAAAAACAGTCAACCAAGTGCCAATACTGGTGTCGGGCCATAATTTAATGGGCTCCGACTAAAACGGCTATTTCGGGTTAAATTATAGTGAAACTCGCGCCTCGAGATGTCTCTTGGTCGCCATCAACCTCCACAAGGCCATCCTTGCTGCGCCCTTTTCTCTCCTCCAAACAAAGGGCATATGTCTTCTGGATTGTAGGCCTGAGCTGCAAGTGATTTCTAGATCCCAAGATCTTCTCCAAGGTGTGTGGCTCTACCCCTCTCCAGCTTATGCTTTAGAATTACTGCTGCGTTTTTTCCTAAATTTGTTCAAGCATAGAGATTTGGTATCAATATAAATGAGTAATATAGTATAGTTTTGCTACCTGCTTCATTGTTTGGTTAGCTATTTGGTCAAGAAGAAATGTTATTTTTATCTAGATCAAACACTAGCGTGCGGCGGTGCCTAGGTCTCTCTCGCACTCCCCTTCCCTCACCGCCACCTGAGGTCATCGCCGGGCAAAGTCCCGGAGGCGGCGGCGGTGGCAGGGCTCCTCTTCTCCCTCATGCGGTGGCGGCGACGTGGGTCATGGCGGCCAGTGGGGGCGCGGTGTTGGGCGAGGGGCATGGCGGCATGGGTGCTCTGCGGAAGAGCGGCGACCTCGCGTGCATGCGGACCCGCAGCGGCGATAGTGTGGTGCGGTCTGAAGGCGGGGGCCGCGAGCTAGAGCTTCGTTGGCGGGTGGCGGCCGTGAGATAGCTGTGAGGGTTCTGTGTGGCATTCGATGGCGGTGTGCGGTGCACCGGGTTGGGGATGGGAAAGGCGGCCGCCTCGAGCTTGCGCCGGGGTAGGGCCTCTAGCCCGCTCGATCCCACTCCCCTCCCAGATTTGGCATCCCACTCTGGCTGGGCGCCGATCTGGCCAGTGTCGGGGCGCACGCGGCACGACAGTGCTGTGAAGACGGGGTGGCGTGGTCAGGGATGGGTAGGGCGGCCGGCTCTAGCCACCTCGAGCACGGGCCGGAGCACGGGATCTGGGCCCTTTCGAGCCCATCTCCCTCCCATAGATCTAGTGGCGACTGCAGCCATGGGGGCTATAGGGTGTCGATCTAGGGGCCTCACGCTCTGTCTGGCCATTCTTCGGGCCTTACAAGGTGAAGTCTTGTCCTCCTCTACGGTCTTCGAAGTTTCTTTTTGGGTGCCAGGGCGGTAGACCTCGGTGGTGGGGGCCCTTTTGGCGTGCGGGCGAGCCAGGGGCCCAGGTGCTGGCCGATGATCACGGTTCGTGTGGGCAGCGTGGTGGCCAGGGAGTTGTTCGTCGTAGCGGTGGTGCAGTTGCTATCTCGGCGGTGGTCCGACCCTCATGTTGGAGGCTTAAGGCTTTGCCGAGGGGAAACCCTGTCTTGTGGGCCGCAACAACGGTGTCTACGGACATCGTTCCCTTGTTAAAGGAGTTGCTGCGGTGCTTTCGGTCTCCCTCGTGCTCCGGGTGAAAAACCCAATCCTCGGCGGGCGGTGGCGGCGCTCTGGCGCCGTGTTCTTCTTGAGGTCTCGACGTGTGGCTCTCCGTCGGAGGTTTGGGGGAGCTGCCACTACTAGAAATACGATATTTGGTAACAAATAGCATGATGACAAAGTTGTAAACCGTCATGGATATGTCTTAATAGGTGACGGTTTGGGTTAGGCGTCAAGCATGTGTGTTATTCATGGACGGTTTGATTTATTGTCATTGTTTTCCACCCTGTAAATGTCACGTATTAACAATGGAGAAGGGGTGGCCTCGTGGGTCATACAAGGGTGACAAAAAAGGTTTGTGGTGTTTTAGTTCGTCGTTGATATCATGTTGGACTGACTTGTCTAGGAGAAGGAATAGGAAAGGGATAATTTGCAAAAAGATATATTTTCTGCGGGAATCGAAATTTGAACCCAAGACCAACAGGTCGGTCTGCATACAACCACTAGAGTAGGGATCGATTAGTGTTAGATCTAGGATTGTTACTTATTTTGTAGTATTTATGAGGTCTGTCGGTGTAAATCTAATCACGGAGATCGATGTTTTCATGTGTCGGCATCCTGGATCGGTAGAATAACTGCATGGGCTTATTGTCTTTTTTGCCACCACCGCCACCGCAAGGGAGGCATTCACGTTGCGCCCGAAATCAATATCATGCCCCAACTAAGCAATCACGCATATGTGCTAGGTGATCCCGATCATTGCTGAGTCGAGATTGCTGGGCGGCACAGGATTAGACTTGGCGGAGGGAAATTCTCGGTGAGTTTAGGTTTCATGTTGATTATTAGTTGATATGTCAATCGGTTGTTTGATTTTGATTAAGATTATTCCTTTATTTAGTGCAATGGTATATTTAGCGTTCATTGAACTTTGGGACTAGTACGTTAGGGAGTTTTTGTGGTGTACAGTGTATGAACATGTAAGATCGTAGTAGTTTGAATAATTAAATGATATGATGAGTTTGTATTTATGCTCATGCATTTAGTGTTGCAATTTGATGTATTGTAGGTAATGGATAAATCTTGGATCACCGAGGGGATAAAGTTCACAGGTCCGTACATGAAAGGTGTAAGTGAGTTTATGAAGTTTGTGCGAGATAACAAGAAACGGTGACTGGATCCATTGCCCTTGCACTAAGTGCCTTAATGTTGTACAAAATCCTCAAAAGATTATTCATCGTCACCAGAATTGCAATGGCATGGCCGTGACATATACAAGGTGGGTTTATCATGGGGAAGCATTTAGCGTGACAAAAGTAATGTGGGTAGCGAGAAACGTGCGTATGGAAGTGATGACGATGATGATGTTGAGGAAGACAATTCAAATAATTTTGCTAATTTGAATAGAATGGTTGATGATCTACAGAACTCAGGGAAGAAATTCCCTAATCAACAAAACATTTATGCAAAGCTTATTGAAGAAGCTAAAAGAGAGCTTCATGAGGTTTGCAGTATAACCACGAGGTTGAACTTTATTATCAAGATGCTTCATATCAAATCAAGCAACCGGGTCACCAATAGAGCATTTGATCTATTCTTTGGGGTGTTATGTGACTCTTTGCCAAGTGTGAATTTTCCAAGATCTTATGTTGAAGCTAAGAGAGTACTATCTGATGTTGGTCTTGGTTATGAGACAATTCATGTATGCAAGTTTGATTCTGCTTTGTTTTTGGGAGATTATAAGAACCACACTCATTTCCCTAAGTGTGGAGTTTCAAGATGGAAAGACCCGGATGCAAAGAAGAAGGTTCCGCACAAGGTGCTTCGATACTTTCCTATAATTACAAGGTTACAAAGATTTTTTGTTTCGAAAGAAATGTCAAAGAACACCAAGTGGCACAAAGAGAAGAGGGTTGAGGAGCATAATGTATTAAGGCACCCAGCTGATGGTGAGGCATGGAAGCACTTTGACAATGCGTTTGAATGGTTTTCTGCAGATTCCTGTAATTTGAGGCTAGGTTTGCCACAAGTGGATTCAATCCTTTTGGCAATATGAGTAATTCATATAGTATGTGGCCTGTTTTTGTCATTCCGTATAATTTTCCTCCTTGGATGTGCATGGATTAGTCCAACTTCATGGTGTCATTACTTATACCTAGAAAGTGTTCAATGGGGAAGGATTTTCATGTTTTTATGCAGCTTCTGATTAAAGATATGATGGAACTTTGGAAAGGTGTGACGATGTACGATGCATGCACAGGATATGAATTTGACTTGCATGCGGCTTTCCTTTGGACTATTCATGACTATCCTGGATATGCCACTATGTCTAGACGTAGTACTAAAGTTTTTTTGCATGTGTGCATTGTGACGAGGATCCTTGCTATGAGTCTTTGAAAAACAAAATAGGATATGGTACTCGGCGATTCCTTCCAACAAATCATCCGTATAGAAAAGAAGATTATTCAATGGAAAAACTAAGGAGAGAGGTCCCCCGAGGAAGTTCACATTTGAAGAAGTAGAAGAGAAGATTGAAAAAGTGAAGGATTACGAACCAGGGAAAAATCCTACATGTAAGAAGAGAAAACATACAGTTCAAGGTGAACCTGCCTGGCACCTGAAGGTGAGCTTGCATTATCTACCATACTGGTCAAAACTGAAGATAGTTCACAACCTTGATGTAATGCACATCGAGAAGAACATTTTAGATAACATCCTTGGTACCCTGCTTGAATTAGAAGGCAAGAATAAAGACACTGTTAGTGCCAGACTTGATTTAGAGAAAATGAAGATTATGAAAAAGTTTTGGATGGATGATGAGGGTGAAAGTTATTCAAAGGCCCATGCGCCATGGACTCTTGAGAAGGAGATGAAGTTAAAACTGTACATGTATTTGGAAAAAATCAGATTTCCAGATGGTTTCTATGTGAACCTAGAAAGATGTGTAGATATTGTTGGTGGTAAAGTACATGGTCTAAATACACATGACTGTCATATTCTCCTTCAGCGTGTATTGCCTGCTGGGCTTAGAGGAATTGCATCAAAGGATATGTATGAGGCTATTGCTGCGTTGGGAAGATTTTTCAAAGAGTTGTGTGCCAGGACTCTTAGAGTTGAAGTGCTTGATCGGCTGAAGGTTGAAATAGTTATAATCATTTGCAAACTTGAGATGTTGTTTCCACCAGCTTTTTTTTTGATATAATGGTTCACTTGGCAATACATCTTCCTGGTGAGGCTACACTAAGGGGCCCTGTCCATTATGGTTGGATGTATCCCGTTGAGAGAAGACTTGGATACCTTAAGTCAATTTTGCGTAATAGGTATAGGCCGAAAGGCTCAATTGCGGAGGGATATATATAGTAGATGAGTGCATGAGATTTTGTTCTAGGTTTTTTAAGGATGGCAACAAAATTGATAGGTATACTGATAAGCAAAGAACATTTGGTGCTAATGAGTTTAAGGTTTTCTCAGATGGAGCTATAGGGCTTGGGAAATCAAGTTTGAGAAAATTTGAGAAGGAATATCATAAAATGGCTTGGTATGTGCTGGACAATTATGAAGAGGCCCAAGGTTATATAAAGTAAGATCCCTATTAAATTTGTTTAGAAATTCCATGCATGTTGTATGAAATTATGATATCTAATATCTGAATATTTATTGTTCCGTGGTTTAGTGTTTGTCGAGCACAACTTTTGTAGAGGGGTGTGATTAACATTGAGGAGACACTCGAGAAGGATTTCCCTGCATGGTTTAAAAAGCATGTGAGAGAGATGGAATCTGCATCTGAAGATTTACAATCACTTGCACTTGGGCCAGACGAGCGTGTCGTAGTATACTCTGGTTGCCATGTTAAAATGCTAGGTTTCATACAGTGGCTCGTGAGAAGAACCAAAAACACAAAACTCTAGTGTGATGACAAAGGGAGTTTTTGATGAATCTGAAGAAAGAGAGTACTTTGGTGTTCTGCAGGAAATAATTGATTTATAGTACATGAAGAACAAGCACGGTGATAGATCAGTATACTTGTTCCGATGTGATTGGTTCGACACTACTGGCAATAATTGCAAGATGAAAGATGATACATTCTTCAAAAGTGTTAACACTTCAAAACTATGGTACAAGAATGAGCCCTTCATTCTAGCAAGCCAAGCTTAAACATGTTTCTATGTTGATGATACTAAGTTTGGTCATCCTTGGAAAGTTGTGTAGACCGTCAGTAATAGAAATGTGTACGATGTTCCAGAAACAGAAGATGGCAATGAAGGGCCATTTCAGGGGAATGGAGATGCATTCCAGGATAACTATTGTTCATCAAATCTTATTCTTCATGATGTTGAGGACATGGAGGCTGCAGAAGGGATTGAACTGGAGGAGGTGCATCGTGAAGATGAGGTGGAACACGTTGGTGCTCGCATTATTCATGATCTAGAAAAGGAAGACGACAATAAAAACCTTGACATGGAAAGTAGCGAAGATGAAGGAGGAGCAGATGGATTGGAAGTAAATGGAAATGATGAGGGTGAAATAAATCCCGACGACGAGGATTCTGATGTTGAGTAGTACACATGTGTAGTGCACACTTATTGTCAGTACACGAAAGGATTGTAATGCATGTACATGCTAATTTCTATTATTCTGAATATAACCTATATATATATATCTTCTTTGAACAGTTCTTCAGAAATGCTTATTGGAAAATTGGAAATGCTTAGAAGAAGACTACCATCTGCTTTGAATAAACAACAACAGAATTAACAATAGTAATAGTACGAACACGAAATGAAAGAAAACATGATAATTGTTTAGCATTAAGCATCATAATCACAAAAGGAGCATTCGGTCTTACAATACCATTTAACACACGATGTAGTTTGACTCAAGGTAACCAACACAAAAGGAGTTCGACAAAAACATGGTTTGACACATGACCTTCAACATAGTAGTGCTTTGTCATAGGACCATCACCACTGATCACAAGATCAAGGTAATCTAGTCCTCTACCTCTAGAGGCACATATGGAATATGTGAAACAAAAAGGTAAAACTATGTAATTCCTAAGTATAGTTGGAACAACATGTTGTCTCCAATGTAGTAAGTATCCTCCTTCTCTATGAACTCTGCCTAGCCATTAACCGACACACGACCATCAAGTGCAGAAATGGTGTACGAAGTGTTGACGATAGTGTGTGGATCATAAATAATAGTTAAGCCACCATATTTGAGAATATTATTTTGCGGCCCGAAAGTTGGGGTGGCCAGGCAACGCGGTACCCAAGTTGCTTACAATTAGCTGCATTGCCCAAAGTTGGCGTGCCATATACTCAGAGGGTCTTTTTCGGCACGAATTCAACTTTATGTTTTAATACAAAATATCAGGCTAACGGTCGTCAAGTTGGGCCCCCCTATCAGTTCTCGCCATTATGTCGCTCATGTCGCTTAGGCGGGGTGGCTGTCACGTAGGCTTGCAGCGTTGGCACAGTGGATAGGACAACACCCCCTGCTCAATGTATTAACGTGACAAAACAGGGCACATGTATCAGCGTTATAATTATTTTTGGTTTACTCAGAAGCTGGAACGGCCACCGCCACGCGTCTCTCCTTGGACTTCCGTCCCCGTTGTTAACCACTACCTTAAAAGCGCATTGACGGTTCCACCGTTCCCCTGCCTCGCAGAAACCACTCTTCTTCTTCCTGTCATCTGTCTTCTTCCCGTCTTCTCCTTGCCGCCATGGAAGGTCGTCGCACTCTAGAGACAAGCTTCACTACCCATGACAATAAGAAGATAGACGTTGTCTACACCAATGAGGAGGAGACAGTGGTGCGTGTCCTGAGGATGTACGAGGGTTGGCTTGAGAAATACGAGGACAAGTTTGTGGGATTAGACCTCGAGTTCACACCGGAGCACCCATATGAAGGGAGTGAAGTCGTCGTCGTTCAACTGGCCATGAGGAAACACGTCCACATCTACCACCTCTCCTGGTTTGTAGATCTGCTCTCTGTAGCTAACCGCTTTTAGGGTTTTCTCCTCTTGTTCTTTATCCATTTGCTCATCTTGCAACTACTGGATTTTATTTAGGACCAAATAAATTATGACAAGACAAGGTTGAGAGTCTTGATCTTGCATTTACTAAACTTTTCAAAATTATATTCAGATGATGATCTTGCATTAACAAAATATTTGTAGCTACAAATTTTGGTGATGACAAACTACATACTTTCAGGACTGACAAGAATTGTCCGGCGCTGCGCCAGTTCCTTGTAAAAAATGGAATTTTTTCTGCACTGTCGACAATACAACTGATTTTTCAAAATTTTATCAAGAGGGAATTATAATTGCTACGCACAACTGGATCGATATTCAGCGTCTTGTCAAGATCCTAGGGGGCTCGAGGAAGGATGGAATGGCATCACTCGCAAGTAGAATCCTCGATGAGTCGTATGACAGAATGAAGGAAGATTTCCCTACGGATAGGCACGATTTCTAGGACGAGTGGCCGTTGTCTAATATAAACCTAAAGTATGCAGCCATAGATGCTTACGTGACCTACCAGATGTACAAGAAGATCCATTTTTTTCTAGGTTACCTCGTGTTTTGCCCTATTTGCAAGAGGGAAGACGAGCTTAGGGGAGCCCTTTGTAGAAAATGCAGAATAGCTGAGTTTGAAGCTGCATATGCAAAGGAAATGGCTGCATCTGAAGCAGCTGACAGAGAGGCTGCAGAAGCAGCTGAAAGAGAGCTTGCAGCTGAAGTAGAAGCAGCTGATAGAGAGGCTGCAGCTGAAGCAGCAAACAGAGAGGCAGCATCTTCTAGCGGCAACAATCAGGTCTGTGATGCACCGCTAATTGTGTCGCAGGACGCTGAAGATAGGGAAGGCAAGTCAGATCCCAGGTGGGACGAAGCATTTCGTGAGTTGTGGAGTGCCAATAATGTAAGATCCACCTAGAATGATCGCAGTTGGTCGCCTAGGAACGATGGCAAGCGCCTCAAGTGGGCTGATGAGAAGTGAATTAAATTTTACTTCTCAGTGTTATGTTTCTATTTTGTGGAACTCATTTATCTTATCAAGATGTCTAGCACCTCAAGTGAGAGTAGTAAAATAAATTTAACCCTCTTTGTGTTATGTTTATGTATGTGTCTTGTAGCTTGTCAAGATGGTAGCTCGTTAACTGGCAGTTTGAAAGAGTACCCTTTTCCTCTCTCGCTAAACAGATATGTTTCATTTTGCCCAAATTGGTAGCAAATCTAGAGAAGATTCTCTCTTTGATAATTCGTTCCCTTTTGGACCTCTTTTTGCCTCCGATCAGGTAGCAAATCTAGAGCAGCAAATCACACCAGGCAGAATACATTCATTCAGAAAACAAAACAAATGTAGATATAGCTGTGCGCAGCTAAATAGGATATAGCGATAGAAAGTAGGTTGCTTATCGAGGTTCGATGCATTCAGCCAGAAATAGGATGCAAGCAAAATATAGAAAATCAAAAGAAGCTGCTTAGCACTTAGCAGCAGCAGCCGCCGCAGCAGCAGGCACATTCAAGGCCTTTAAGCGCCCGCGCCTCCGCCTCCTCCCTCCGGTGCTTCCTCCACTTCTTGCTTCCCAGTCCCTTGATCTTGGGGTCCTTGGGCCTGATTGGAGGCATGTGACCCTCTTTGATGGCCACCTGCTGGAGGTTTCGGAGGTGAATGCTGAGATCTCGGTGTTCAGCGATGTAGGCGTTGATGTTCATGGTCTCGCGCTCGCCGCCTTTGCGGATGCCGGAGCCGGGGCCTCTGCATGCTTCAGTAAGGAGTTGAAGTCGGTGCTGGCGAGACTCACCCAATGAAGCGATCCTTGCGAAGGCGGCGCTGGAGCCACCCCCGAAGAAGGCGTCGTCTTGGCGCCCATGACCTCCTCAAGACTGACAAGTCTTAGTGTGCATGGACTCGTCATCGCTGCAAACGTCGCTGCCGCAAAACTATTGGAAGAAAAGGTAAATGGGGGTGTAGATGATGTAAGAAGACCGAGCAATCGAAATGCGAACAAGTGAATCCTAATAAACCAAGATTTAGCATCCAACGATGGGAAAGGTAGAAGAACTAGGGGAGGGGAGCAAACCCTAGTTACCTCCGACCATGGGTCATCGATGCCGGTGTCGTAGGGGTTCAGCGGAGCGATGTACTTATCTAGATTGTAGGTGCCCCAAAAGTGTTGATCTGCTTGTGACCGGCGGGGGCCTCCTCGCCAGCGGGGGGCTCCTCTTCGGCGGCTCCGTCGGTAGCATGGATAGGGGCCTGGACGGTAACGCGGTTGCCATTGATGCCTCGACTGGGGCCTGGACAGGGACGATGGCTACTTTCAATGCGTCAAGGGGGACTGGCGAGGAGACAGGGGCCTCCTCGCCGGCGGCCTCGAAGGCGACGATGGCCACCTTATCCTTCTCCGCCATCGCTGGCGCGGACGGGGTATTCTCGGGAGTTTGCGGATGCTGGTGGGACAGTGGAGAGGGTTGCGTGGGGAGAGTGAGCGAGAGTGAGAGTGGGTGTGCGGATAGGGGCTCTATAGTTAAGGTGGATGGAAGCAAAGCGCTTGCTGCACCACTGCGCATGCAGCGCGATCTCTTTATCGTGCACCACGACTGCGATGCAGTCGTCACGTTTTTTCCCTGGGCCATGCATGGAAGTTCTGTATTGAGCCGCACGCAAAGGGCACATACACAATTTCTATGTACGAAGTTTGACACGGCCCTAAAATTGGCGATAGTTAAAAATGGAAATGTAGAGGGGAAGGTAGGTGGCTATACGACGAGATTTGTGGGGTTGTGCTAGATTGGGTAGAGGGATGTGTTGATGACTGCGAATGACTCGATGAAGGTGGAGACGTTAGGTCTCGTCGAGCTCAGCTCTTCGGCCTCCGTCTAGCGCATGCAAGTTTCTTACGGTCGGGCCCAGTTGGAAGTGAGATTGAGAGCCGCTGCATAAAAACTGGAATATGTATTATTAAAATCAAGTGGCAATAAATTGCAGCTATCCATCGACGACCGTGCACTCGATGACTCATGCGTTGTGGCGTAGTAATAGCAGTAGTAGGATTTTCAGACTTGATTAAACATGACATGACCGCTCGACGACTTTTTCCATGGACGGCATCGTGTTCCTTCTTGTAGAAGTCTCGCTGAGGGAGACGTCCATGTTGTCTCACGCTGTACTGTGAAGGGCACGATGTGTGCAACGATCATTGTTGGATCGCACAGAATCAACGGTTGGTGTGCACGATCCGCGTGACAACTGTGACAACCAATCGGGAGTAGCAGATAGAGTGAGCACAGGTTTGGGCTTCTACGAAAGATAGAGAGAGGGGGCAAAACTGAGTAGTATCAAAAAACCAAGGGAAAAACTGAGTAGTACAAAAATGAAAAGTGAGTGTCTTGTACAATGAAAAACATTGTGGCATACATCAAATTATACCAAGATAGATCGACTAGAGTTCATTGGATGTGTGTTCTTCTCCTAAACCACATGGACCAACTAGAGTTCATTGCATGTGTGATATTGTCATAAACCACATGGATCCACCGATGTCATTGCATGTCTGTTCTTCTCACAAACCACATAAGGATCCACCAGTGTCATTGGATGTGTGTTCTTTTCATGAACCACACCCAGTGTCATTGGATGTGTGTTCTTCTCACAAACCACACATGGATCCACCAGTGTCATTGCATGTGTGTTATTTTCATGAACCACACATGGATCCACCCAGTGTGATTGCATGTCAGTTCTTCTCACAAACCACATAAGGATCCACAGGTGTCATTGCATGTCTGTTCTTTTCATGAACCACACCCAGTATCAGTGCATGTTTGTTCCTCTAAACAAACCACACATGGATCCACCAGTGTCATTGCATGTGGTCATTGCATGTGTGTTCTTCTAAAGGAACCACACATGGATCCACCAGTGTCATTGGATGTGTGTTCTTTTCATGAACCACACCCAGTGTCATTGCATGTCTGTTCTTCTCACAAACCATATATGGATCCACCAGTGTCATTGGATGTGTGTTCTTTTCATGAACCACACACAGTGTCATTACATGTTTGTTCTTCTCACAAACCACATAGGGATCCACCAGTGTCATTGGATGTGTGTTCTTTTCATGAACCATACCCAGTGTCATTGCATGTCTGTTCTTCTCACAAACCACACAATAATCCAGCAGTGTCATTGGATGTGTGTTCTTTTCATGAACCACACCCAGTGTCATTGGATGTGTGTTCTTCTCACAAACCACACATGGATCCACCAGTGTCATTGCATGTGTGTTCTTTTCATGAACCACACATGGATCCACCCAGTGTGATTGCATGTCAGTTCTTCTCACAAACCACATAAGGATCCACAGGTGTCATTGCATGTCTGTTCTTTTCATGAACCACACCCAGTATCAGTGCATGTGTGTTCCTCTAAACAAACCACACATGGATCCACCAGTGTCATTGCATGTGGTCATTGCATGTGGTCATTGCATGTGTGTTCTTCTAAACAAACCAAACATGGATCCACCAGTGTCATTGGATGTGTGTTCTTTTCATGAACCACACCCAGTGTCATTGCATGTCTGTTCTTCTCACAAACCATATATGGATCCACTAGTGTCATTGGATGTGTGTTCTTTTCATGAACCACACACAGTGTCATTACATGTTTGTTCTTCTCACAAACAACATAGGGATCCACCAGTGTCATTGGATGTGTGTTCTTTTCATGAACCACACCCAGTGTTATTGTATGTCTGTTCTTCTCACAAACCACATAATAATCCAGCAGTGTCATTGGATGTGTGTTCTTTTCATGAACCACACCCAGTGTCATTGGATGTGTGTTCTTCTCACAAACCACACATGGATCCACCAGTGTCATTGCATGTGTGTTCTTTTCATGAACCACACATGGATCCACTCAGTGTGATTCCATGTCAGTTCTTCTCACAAACCACATAAGGATCCACCAGTGTCATTGCATGTCTGTTCTTTTCATGAACCACACCCAGTATCAGTGCATGTGTGTTCCTCTAAACAAACCACACATGGATCCACCTGTGTCATTGCATGTGGTCATTGCATGTGTGTTCTTCTAAACAAACCACACATGGATCCACCAATGTCATTGGATGTGTGTTCTTTTCATGAACCACACCTAGTGTCATTGCATGTTTGTTCTTCTCACAAACCATATATGGATCCACCAGTGTCATTGGATGTGTGTTCTTTTCATGAACCACACACAGTGTCATTGCGTGTCTGTTCTTCTCACAAACCACATAGGGATCCACCAGTGTCATTGGATGTGTGTTCTTTTCGTGAACCACACCCAGTGTCATTGCATGTCTGTTCTTCTCACAAACCACATAAAAATCCACCAGTGTCATTGGATGTGTGTTCTTTTCATGAACCAGACCCAGTGTCATTGGATGTGTGTTCTTCTCACAAAACCACACATGTATCCACCAGTTTCATTGCATGTGTGTTCTTTTCATGAACCAGACCCAGTGTCATTGGATGTGTGTTCTTCTCACAAAACCACACATGTATCCACCAGTTTCATTGCATGTGTGTTATTTTCATGAACCACACATGGATCCACCCAGTGTGATTGCATGTCAGTTCTTTTCATGAACCACATAAGGATCCACTAGTGTCATTGCATGTCTATTCTTTTCATCAACCACACCCAGTATCATTGCATGTCTTTTCCTCTAAACAAACCACACATGGATCCACCAGTGTCATTGCATGTGCTCATTGCATGTGTGTTCTTCTAAATAAACCACATATGGATCCACCAGTGTAATTGGATGTGTGTTATTTTCATGAACCACACCTAGTGTCATTGCATGTTGTTCTTCTCACAAACCACATATGGATCCACCAGTGTCATTGGATGTGTGTTCTTTTCATGAACCACACACAGTGTCATTGCATGTCTGTTCTTCTCACAAACCACATAGGTATCCACTAGTGTCATTGGATGTGTGTTCATTTCATGAACAACACCCAGTGTCATTGCATGTCTATTCTTCTCACAAACCACATAAGGAGCCACCAGTGTCATTGGATGTGTGTTCTTTTCATGAACCACACCCAGTGTCATTGCATGTCTTTTATTTTCATGAATCACACCCAGTATCATTGCATGTGTGTTCCTCTAAACAAACCACACATGGATCCAATAGTGTCATTGCATGTGGTCATTTCATGTGTGTTCTTCTAAACAAACCACACATGGATCCACCAGTGTCATTGGATGTGTGTTCTTTTCATGAACCACACCCAGTCTCATTGCATGTCTATTCTTCTCACAAACCATATATGGATCCACTAGTGTCATTGGATGTCTGTTCTTTTCATGAAGCACACACAGTGTCATTGCATGCCTGTTCTTCTCACAAACCACATAGGGATCCACCAGTGTCATTAGATGTGTGTTCTTTTCATGAACCACACCCAGAGTCATTGCATGTATGTTCTTCTCACAAACCACATAAGGATCCACCAGTGTCATTGGATATATTTTCTTTTCATGAACCACACCCAGTGTCATTGCATGTGTGTTCTTCTCACAGACCACACATGGATCCACCGGTTTCATTGCATGTGTGTTATTCTCATGAACCACATTTAGAGTCATTGGATGTGTGTTCTTTTCATGAACCACAGCTAGAGTCATTGCATGTGTGTTCTTCTCACAAACCACATAAGGATACACCAGTGTCATTGCATGTGTGTTCTTCTCATGAACCACATCTAGAGTCATTGCATGTATGTTCTTCTCGCAAACCACATATGGATCCACCAGTGTCATTGAAATGTGTGTTCTTATTAGAGACCACACATGGATCCACCAGTGTCATTGCATGTGTGTTCTTCTTACTAACAACAACTGGAGTCATTGCATGTGTGTTCTTGATACATTGCAAATGTATCTATAATTTTTGATGTTCCATGCTTGGTTTTATCCACTTTCTTGTGTTTTGTCCACACTTTGGAGTACTTTTCATATGATTTCTTGGACTAACCTATTAACAAGAGCCACAGTGCCAGCTGCCTGTTTTCTGCTGTTTTTGGTTCCAGGAAAGTCAGAAAATGAATATTCTCGGAATTGGACGGGACAAAAGCCAAAGTGCCTATTTTTTCGGAAGTCATCAGATGCCAGAATATGAGTCGGAGAGGGGCCAGAGGGCGGCCACACCACCTAGCCACGCGGCCAGGCTTGGCCCACGCCAGGGGGTTGTGTGGCCAGCCCAGGCACCCCCTCGGCCTCCCCTTCCGCCTATAAGATGCCCTCGTGACGAAAACCCTAATTGCCCGATCAAAAATCCACGAAACAGTCTGTAGCCGTCGTCATCTCCATTCCTAGATCGGGAGGCATCTTAAGCTCTTCCTAGCACCCTGCCGGAGAGGGGAATTCACCCTGGAGGCCTTCTTCATCACCATGCAAGCCTCCGGTGTGATGCATGAGTAGTTCATCCTTGGACTACGGATTCATGTAGTAGCTAGATGGTAGGTTCTCCTCCTTTGTGCTTTCATGTTTAGATCTTGTGAGCTCCGTTCATGATCAAGATCATCTATTTGTAATTCTGCATGTTGTGTTTGCGGGGATCCGATGGATATTGAGATGCTATTTCAGATTTATTATTGATTCTATCATGTCTTTGTTATTTGTGATCTTGCATGCTTTCCGTTGTTAGTACCTATCTTGGCCAAGTAGATGCTAGCAACTCCAAGAGTTAGTATTTATGCTCGATAGTGGGTTCATGCCTCTGTTAATCTGGGGAAGTGACGGAAATCTCTAAGGTACTAGATGTGTTGTTGCTACTAGGGAGAAAACAACAATCCTTTGTTCATAGAACAATCCTATTGTTTACTTTACACGCAATTCGTAAAGCAATAATCTGTTGCTTGCAACTTAATACTGGAGGGGGTTCGGATGATAACCTGAAGGTGGATTATTAGTCATAGATGCAGTTGGATGGTGGTCTATGTATAATGTTGTAATGCCCAATCAAGTTCCAAAGGAGTCAAGATGATTAGTATATGCATGTATTGCTTTCTCGATGTTTGTCAATTGCCCCGCTGTAATTTGTTCACCCAACATGTTATCAATCTTAAGGAGAGCCACCTCTAGTGAACTATGGATCCCGGTCCTTGTCTTTTACATACAATCTATAAACTGTTTACTGCTTTGTGTTTACTTTCTGCAAACTATTACTTCCTTCCATTCAATACGTTTAATCCTTTGTTTTCCGCAAAACACGGTGAGATTGACAACCTCATCGCAAGTTGGGGACAAAGTTCTGTGGTTGTGTTGTGCAGGTATCCACGTTGCTACTAGCACCGGCAGTGTGCCTTGCCAAGGCTCAGCTAGCAACACCTTTGGGGTGTTTCCTTGCTCCTACTGATTCGATTAAACCTTGGTTTCATAACTGAGGGAAACTTGCTGCTGTGCTCATCATACCTTCCTCTTGAGGTTCCCAACAATCTCTACATCAACATCGCACCAGCAATTTCCTGGCGTCGACACTGAGCCATCAAGCATTTTTCTGGCGCCGTTGCCGGGGAGTCAAGGACATCTTCACAAGGGGAGTCCCTCATAACCAATCTCTTTACTTTGTTATTTTTGTTTTGCTTTGTTTGCTTGTTTCTTTATCAAAAAACACAAAAAAATTAGTTTTACAAGTTTGCTTTCTTATTTGAAAACCCAAAAAAATGACTACTCTTGAAAACACTAAGTTGTGTGACTTAACTAGCACCAACAACAATGATTTTATGAGCACACCTATTGCTCCACCTGTGCCTAAAGATACTTTCTTTGAGATAAAACCTGCTTTACTCAATCTTGCTATGAGAGAACAATTTTCTGGTATTGGTAATGAAGATGCTGCTTCCCATCTAAATAACTTTGTTGAACTTTGTGAGATGCAAAAGCATAGGGATATAGATGGTGATATTATTAAGCTGAAATTGTTTCCTTTCTCTTTGAGAGGAAAATCTAAAGAATGGTTGAATTCCTTAACTAGGAATAGTATTGATTCTTGGACTAAGTGCAAAGATGCTTTCATTGGAAAATACTATCCTCCCGCTAAGATTATATCTATGAGAAGTGAAATAATGAAGTTTAAACAACTTGATAATGAACATGTTGCTCAAGCTTGGGAAAGAATGAAATCTTTGGTAAAGAATTGTCCCACTCATGGATCGATCGCTTGGATGATCATCCAAACTTTTTATGCAGGATTGAACTATTCTTCAAGGAACCTATTGGATTCTGCTGCTGGAGGTACCTTTATGACCATCACTTTGGGTGTTGCAACAAAACTTCTGGACAATATGATGGTTAATTATTCTGAATGGCATACTGAGAGAACTCCACAAGGTAGGAAGGTAAATTCTGTTGAGGAAACCTCCTCCTTGAGTGATAAGATTGATATTATTATGTCTATGCTTGTTAATGGGAAAGCCCATATTGATCCAAATAATGTTCCTTTGGCTTCTTTGGTTGCTCAAGAAGAGCAAGTTGATGTGAACTTCATAAGAAATAACAATTTTGGCAACAATGCTTATGGTAATAACAATTATAGGCCTTACTGAAGCATCCCCTGCCTTTAATAAGGTAGGGTCCCCTGTGTTTACAATGCTAGTCCCTGGATCAATAGCTAGCATACACAGTTTAGATGTAATATCAAGAAACAAAGGTCATAATACAACGTTATAACCAGGAATAAAAATAGTTTTATTACATCAAACTTAGCTCATTGGCTAATTACATTACATTGCAGCGGAATAACTATAGTCTTGGGTCCTTCATCTTCAAATCTGCCACAGCAATTTGTTGGTTGTGACTTTGTAATCCTAATCAATCAATCTTCACTAAAATCAATCAAACCTGCAACATTACAAGTTACAACCACAAGGGTCAATACATTTGAATTGTATTGGCAAGTGATACTTTGGTAGTATAGTGGAGTCTATCATCTATATGCATTTTGGCTAAGTGGAGTTGAGGCTTGCATTGCTCAAAACAGATTTTCCCTATCATTTTGAAAACACTAAGTTTTATTTGGCAAAAACCACCAAGGCATCTACCAATCAAGACTGAAGATCCTCTCAAGGCATCTACCAATCAAAGACTGAAGATTTTCTTGGCAAAAACAATTTTCCCAATCTAAGATTTTGAGATCCTTGTACCAAGCCATCTCTCCATCAAAGATTGAAGAATTTCACACAACCCTTGATCACCCACAAGTTTTAATTTAGAAATTGGAGTGATGAGATTCTTGATTGCTTCCATGTCTTGATGCTCAAATTGTCCTTTACCAGGGACATGGCTAAGTACTTAGGTTTTACACTCTGCAGAGGTGGTGCACTTTACCCACAAGACTTGGTTTCCCAAGACAAAATCTTTTAGAAGCTTTCCCTTAGACCAACATGGACGCGCTCCAACCTATCAATCACTACTACCCACTGTCCATGTGGCTATGTTCTTGCAACCTATATGATCATGGCAGAGCCCATATTGCCAAGTGGTTGCACTTGAAGCTTCTCAACATTTGACATCTCGAATCTCTTTGTTTCCTAGGTGGCCATCCACAAGTGAGATACACTAAGGTAAACCATAAACATGGGCCTTGTGAACCACTCAACCAAAAACCACCATGCAAGTTTTAGTTGGAAAAAACACTAATGCATATTGAAAATAATGGGACAGATAGTATGAAGTATCACTTGCCTTTTTGGTAGAGGGTATAGGTTTACTCCTTGATCTTGCTAGTCTCACACTTCACTACAAGTCAATCAAGCAAACACAATTCAATTCACATTCCAAACCAAAGTCGAGCAAACAATTTCTCTCACACAAAGTAATGGGATCTAAGTCATGCATAAGCATGCAAAGGTTGGTTCTAATGTAAGGATGGTCTCTACTAGGCTTCTAACTTTGTAAGTTCCAAATTGGTCATTTACCAAAATGGCAAAGTTAAAGTAATGCATGCAAGCATGCCAAGCTTTGTTTTGTTTGAAGAAGTGGTTCCTAATGGGTCATAGACTTTTGGGTACACCTAATGGTCATTTTGTGAAGTGGCTAAGTCATTTACAAAAGGTTTCACTATAAAACCATTTGCAAAACAAAGTAACATTCTATGTGGTGTAGAAATATTTTTACTAAGACACTAACCTATAGGGTTCACCAAATGAGTTGCTATTGCAAAACTTGGTGTTTGGGTCAGTAGGTTTGGTTCAAAACATTTTCTCAAAGTTTTCTTTATGAAAGCATTTTCATAAATAAAACAATGATTTTTAATTAGCTAGAAATGGACTAAACTAATTAATCCATTCTATTCCTTTCCAAAATCATTTTCCAAACTATGGGTTGGTTCCTAGGTTCAGTAAGGTCACAACAAACTAATTGGCAAAGGTTTTAACCTTAAAATCATTTTTAAATGATTTTTCTCATGTTAGCAAGCACACAAAAGAATCTGCAAAAATAAACAAGCTAGCAGGTACTATTTGCTAAACTAAGGGCAGGGTTGGCTAGGGTTTGTCTTGCTGATTCCAACGACATAAAATTTGTAAAATTTGGACGTGTGGATCAAAAGATACAAGGGTTTGAAGTTTGCAAAAGTTTCTGTTTTCAAATCTGTTTTTAAACAGACTAGGTGACACGCGGCGTGATCTTACTGGTCGATACCGGTTCGGCCGGATCGAGTGCTGCGGTGCGTTAGATCTAAATTAGATCGTGCGGCTTAGGTAGCGTACCTCTTCGGCGTTAAGTGAACTAATCGTGTCCGATGGATCTGCATCTAACGGTCGCTGCTTGCTTGACCTAAAAGGAGCGGCGATGCGGCGGCTGCTGGCGGCGGAGTGATCGGTCGATGACGGTGCCAGCGATACAGGAAGCGAGAGAGTAAAAGGGCATGCTCACCGGGCTCAGGGGGTCACGGCGAAGCTCAGGGTACTGCTGGCTTGACAAGGGGCGCACTAGGGTTGCAGGAATTCCTCGTCGGAGTTGGGAACGGCGGCGGATGGTTCTGGTTTCTGTCGAGGACGATGCTGCAGATTACGCGGAGGCAAACAGAGAGCAAGGTTAGCTGCGCAAGGTCAGTACGGTGACGCGTGCGTGAAAGAGAAGAGGAGGGGCGGTCGGAACTACCTGTGGGCTTCGCCGGAGATGAAGCAGATGGTGGCGATGGTGGTCGTCGTCGTTGGCGTCTGTAAGGTCCCCAACCTTTAATAAGATTGAGTCTCCTGTGTTTACAATGCTAGTCCCTGGATCAATAGCTAGCATCCACAGTTTAGATGTAATATCAAGAAACAAAGGTCATATACAACTTTATAACCAGGAATAAAATAATTTTATTACATCTAACATAGCTCAAATGGCTATTTACATTACATTGCAGCGGAATAACTATAGTCATGGGTCCTTCATCTTCAAAGTGCCACAGGCAGATGTTGGTTGTAGACTTTGTAATCCTAATCAATCAATCTTCACTAAATCAATCAAACCTGCAACATCATAAGTTACAGCCACAAGGGTCAATACATTTGAATTGTATTGGCAAGTGATACCTTAGTATATTTTAAGTGGACTATAATACTATATGCATTTGGCTGGTGGAGCTTAGGCTTGCTTTGCTCAAAATAGATTTTTCCTTAACTTTTGAAAACACTAAGTTTTGTTTGGCAAAACCACCCAAGGCATCTATCAATCAAAGACTCCAGATCCACTTAGGGCATCTACCAATCAATGACTGAAGATCCTTTTAACCCTTGTTCACCCACAAGTTTTATTTAGAAATTGGAGTGATGAGATTCTTGAAGTTTCCATGTCTTGATGCTCAAATTGTCCTTTACCAGGGACATGGCTAAGTACCTAGGTTTTACACTCTACAGAGGTGGTGCACTTTCCCCACAAGCCTTGGTTTCCCAAGAATGATCCTTCAGTAGCCTTTCCTTAGTCAAATGGACGCGCTCCAACCTATCAACCCATCTACCACCCTCTGTCCAAGAGACTAAGTTCTAGCATCCTAAGATCATGGCAGAGCCCATAATGCCAAGTGGTTGCACTTGAAGCTTCTCAACATTTGACATCTCAAATCTCTTTGTTTCCTGGGTGGCCATCCACAAGTGAGATACACAACCCAAGTCCATGGCCTTGTGAACCACTCAACATATACCATTCTTTCCATTCCACCCAGGTGATTCATTAACTTAGTTGTTTTGTTAAATAAAAACAAGTCCAAAGACTTAGAATATTTTTCCATAGTGTGAATATATAAACCACCCTTGTTTTCTAGTAGCTAGGCTAAGCATGACAGTAATAGGAATCTTGACTTAGATAACTTTCACTAAGGTTTCACCTAATAGGTTTTCCCATAGCATAGTTTATACTTAGCAAAAACCATGCAAGTCCTATACTTAGAAAAATAATACTAATGCATATATAAAATATAGGAATGGAATATTCATGATGATATCACTTGCCTTTTTGGTAGAGGGTATAGGTTCACTCCTTGATCTTGCTAGTCTCACACTTCACTACAAGTCAATCAAGCAAGGCACAAACTTAATCTACCAATCAAGCAAAACTACACACATAAAATAACAAAGTCAAACAAACAATTTTTCACACACAAAGTAATGGGATCTAAGTCATGCATAAGCATGCAAAGGTTGGTTCTATTGTAAGGATGGTCTTCACTAGGCTTCTAACTTTGTAAGTTCCAAATTGGTCATTTACCAAAGTGGCAAAGTTCAAGTAATGCATGCAAGCATGCCAAGCTTTGATTTGTTTGAAAAAGGGGTTCCTAATGGGTCATAGACATTTGGGCATACCTATTGGTCATTTTGTGAAGTGGCTAAGTCATTTGCAAAAGGTTTCACTATAAAACCATTTTCAAAACAAAGTGTCATTCTATGTGGTGTAGAATTATTTTTACTAAGGAACTAACCTATATGGTTCACCAAATGAGTTGCTATTGCAAAACTTGGTGTTTGGGTCAGTAGGTTTGGTCCAAAACATTTTCTCAAAGTTTTCTTTATGAAAGCATTTTCATAAACAAAACAATGGTTTTTAATTAGCTAGAAATGGACTAAACTAATTACTCCATCCTATTCTTTTCCAAAAATCATTTTCCAAACTATGGGTTGGTTCCTAGGGTCAGTAAGGTCACAACAAACCAATTGGCAAAGGTTTTAATCTTAAAATCATTTTTAAATGATTTTTCTAATGTTAGCAAGCACACAAAAGAATCTGCAAAATCAAACAAGCTAACAAATACTATTTGCTAAACTAAGGGCAGGGTTGGCTAGGTCTTGTCTTGCTGATTCCAACGACATCAAATTTGTAAAATTTGGACGTGTGGATCAAAAGATACATGGGTTTGAAGATGGCAAAAGTTTCTGTTTTCAAATCTCTTTTAAACAGATCTAGTGCCACGCGTTGCGATGTGATTGGCCGGTACCGGTTCGGGGTGGATCGGCAACGTGGAGCGTTGGATCAAGTTTGATCGCACGGCACAGAGGACATACCCCTTCGCGGTTAGTCATTCTATCGTAACCGATGGATCGAGATCGAACGGTTGCGGCAGGCTCGACCTAAAGCTAGCGGCGCTGCGGTGGCTGCTGGCGGCGGAGTGATCGGTCGATGACGGTGCCGGCGATGCAGAAAGCGAGAGAGAAAGAGGGCATGCTCACCGAGTTCGCAGACGCTTGGGGAAGCTCAACGTGCTGATGGGGAGGCAGGGGCATGGACGGGTTGGCAATCTCGCCGCGGAGTTTGCTGTCGCCGAGGACGCTTTGTGCTTCTCTCCGAAGCGAAAAGAAGGCTCGGTTAGATGCGCAAGATCGAGACGGAGTCGTGTGCGTGAACGAGAGGGGTCGGGGTGGTCTTGTGCTTACCAGAAGAGTCGCCGGAGTTTGCAGACAGACGGTGGCGCTCAGGTTGACGATGAGGCGACGCTGTAGTTCACCCCGAGGCAAAACAGAGGCACGGTAAGATACGGGTGATCATGGGGTTCACGTGAGCATGATCGAGAGGTGCTGGGGCGGACGGAATTCACCTGGAAGGTTCGCCGGAGAAACGGCAGACGCGGTGGTGCCGTGGTCGCTTTGTCGAGGCTCTGGGTACCATGGATGAATGGGAGGCACGGATAAGCGCCAGGAGTGTGTAGTATGTGTGCGTGGTCGAGAGGTCAAGGGGCAGCGTGTGCTGGCTAGAATCGGCCGGAGACGGTGGTTGGAGCAGTGAGGGTGCGGCTTCGATTGAGGGCAGCCTGGAGGCAGAGGGGAGGCGATGTCTGTGGGAAATGACAGAGGAGAGGGAGGCGGTTAAATGGGCGTTGTCACGGCGAGGAATTAACACGGCGTTAAGGCGAATTGAAGCGCGAGAAATCAAGGCAGAAACGGCCACAGGAGGGGGAGACGGGTCATGGGAGAACGAAGAAGGAGGTGGCGGGGGTCCTCCGTCAAGGGAATAGAAAGGAGGGGAGGTCCACGTCAAGGTCACTATGGGTTTAAACCGTGTGTGAATCGTTTTCTTGGAGTCAACTGGCTGGGTGGGGTCATCTCACGAAAGTGAGTGAGAGGGAGAAGAGGGCCAGCCGCTACTGTCGGGTCTGCTTCGAGTGAGAAAAGAATGCTTCGGGGGAGGGAGAAGACTGGGTTGGACTGGGCCTTAGTGGGCTGCTGGGCTGGGTCAACCTTTTTCTTATTTTTTTTCTGTCTGCTCTCTTTTTCTTTTTTCTAATTCTTTTTCTGTTTTGAATTTAAAACAATTATTCAAACACTCAAACTATTCAAACAATTATTCAAACAATTCAAATCACTCAAACAATTCAACAAACACTCAACTTGGTAATTTGAATTTGGTTCTGTTTATCAACATAATCCAAATCTCAAAATGAAATAATATTTTTATTTATTTTAGGATCCATTTAATAATTAAATAAAATGGATCTTTAGTTGTTTAATAGTGTTTGATTTATTCAAATAAAATTTCCATTTGAATTCCAATTATTTTCAAAACCAAACCAGTAGGTTTTATTTTGAAAAATAAAAGAATACTTGGAAACTTATTTAAATAAATAAATAAGTTTTGGTGTTTTAATTAAAATGGGAAAGCCTTTACTTAAATAAAATTGGATATTTAAATCCTTATTATTTTATTTAAATAATCCTTTACTCATTTTAATCAAAGCAAAACCTTTTAATAAAAGATTTCAAAGTAGTAATAAAATACTTGGTGTTCATTTAAAATGGGAAAAGCTTTTACTTAAATAAAATTGGATATTTAAATCCTTTATTTTATTTAAATAAACCTTTACTCATTTTATCAAAACAAAATATTTTATTTCAAAAGTTTGGCCAAAATTAATTTGGCTTATCTTTTCATTTGAAACCAAAGTCTTTTATTAAAAGATCTAAAACAGTGTTTCCAAAACAATTTATTTTCCTTTGATAAATGTTTATCCTTATAAATCCCTTTAGGATTACTTGTTCACCAATTGGTATGGGCTTTGGTAAGGGCTTTATTGGCTTTGGAAATTCAATTTCCTTATCTTATATTATTCACAAGATTTTGTCTATGGTTCCAAACTAAGTGAAACCAATCTCTAAGGTCTTTCTTGATCCTTTGTGATTATTTGTTGATCAAACTTGGTATGGATCAAATCCATGGATTTGGAGATACTTTGGAAAATGATTTCCTTCCATTAGGGTTTAGGGTTTTGGATTTATTTTCCAGGTGTTCAAATTCCAGATACATTCATTGAGGAATGCAATTCCCTTGATTTGGATTTTTGTTGAATTCAAACTTCTACCAAAGTTTGTTCAAGATGGGATTTTAAATCTCCTTTTAGAAACAAAAGTTTCTTTTCACCCTGATTTTCAACAAAAATTTATTTTGTTATTTTATTTTTCACATTACAAGATTTGGAAAATCTTGGGATGTGACAGGCTACCACCCTTAAAATAAATCTCGTCCCGGGATTTGGGGAGGCTAGGGTTACAAGCAGGTTCAAAACAACTAGGGTACTACCACCCTTAAAAAAAATCCACTTAAACTAGATGTTGGCCTTCTTGGGATCCCGGGGAAGCTTCTCTGGGCAAACATCTGCATAGTGTCCTTTATTTCCACACTTGAAACATGTGACTTGGCTGATATCTCTCATAGGCTTGTTTATCTTGTGCTTCATCTTTTCTTGACAATTGCTTGCATAATGTCCTGGTTCTTTGCAATTGAAACACATCACTTGGCTGATATCTTTCTTTTCCTTTGGTATCATTGCCTCTTGTTTTTTTCCTTGGTTCTTCTTCTTCTTGGGTTTCTCTAAAGCTAGGAGTGCTTCTAGTTCATATTCTTCATAGGTTATCTCAAAGGTAGGAATGTCTATTGGTTTCTTTGACCTTCTATTTCTCCTTGGATAATTCATATGTCGCTTCTTTGGTCCTGCAAATTGGGTTGTATTGCATGGAGGTACAAATGGAGATTTTCCTTTGTCTTCATCTTTCTTGGTAGAAATTGTTCCCTTATGGAGGTTTCCAAACATTTGATGTATTCTATCTTGCTTCATTTGTTGAACTATAGGATAGATGGGGCATTGAATAGGGACATGATTATTTCCTTCACATAGGAAGCAAGTAACTTGAGATGTGGGGCATTGGCCAACTGGATGTTCCTCTTCACAATTGGGGCATTGGTCTCCATGCTCCTTGGAAGTGTGGTCCTTGTCTCCACAAATATTGCAAGCTTGAGTTCCTTCTAAAATAACATCTTGGTCATCCTAGTTGTCATAAACTCCTTTGGAAGAGTTGTCTCCAATGTTGATCATTTGAGTAGCCATCCTTTGCAACAATTGGGATTGAGTTTCTAAAAACTTTTGCATGGTTGGGTCTAATCCATTGTTGTTGGCTAAAAGTTGAGTTGTCACTTGGCTCAACTGGGTTTGGTTTTGCTAGTAGTTGTTCTCTCATGTTGACCTCTTGATTGTTGTTGTTGGTGTCATCAACCTTGATGCTGGAGTCTTCTTGGAGAAGTCATCTGTTTGGGTTGGATTGGGATTAGAATAGGCAAAAGGTTTCTAAGGAATCAATTCTAATCACACACATCACAATTCACACAAGCAATGTGCAAGCAATCACAAACAAACACTCCACTCAAACAACAGTTTCAAGCACATACTTAGGCAACAAAATATTTTTGTTACACCACATAAGTTGGTGGGTTTGACTTAACTAAAATATGGTGGTCCATCTATATGGTTCACTTGTGATCTTTCCATCCTTCTTGGTTGATTCTTCTTGAATGAGATCTTTGTTTCCTTGGAGAATTTTTGTGTCTTGGTCACAAATCTTCAAAGGTGATGATGGTTCTTTCTAAGTTGTGTTTCCTTAGTCTTCAATTCTTGAGCAAAATTTCTTGTCTCTCTTGTAGTCCTTAGTGGTATCCAAGTTGGAAGTCCTTGGTGAATATGCTAAAGATGTTGAAGTCATTAGAGTTGAAGAAGTTGAAGAAGTCCTTTGCACATGGTGTAGTCTTTGGTCATGGGGTAGGTTTTTCCATTAAGTTTGAAGTAGAAGAGAAGTAGAGTTGAAACCAAAAATGATTGAGGAAAGAGTTTACAAGATTGTTTTTGTAAATAAGTTTTGGAACAAATACAACTCCTATTTTTCTAAGGGTTTTTGTCCAATCCTAGGGTTACAAATCCTACAGGCAACACAATGCTCTGATACCATCTGTAAGGTCCCCAACCTTTAATAAGATTGAGTCCCCTGTGTTTACAATGCTAGTCCCTGGATCAATAGCTAGCACCCACAGTTTAGATGTAATATCAAGAAACAAAGGTCATATACAACTTTATAACCAGGAATAAAATAATTTTATTACATCAAACATAGCTCAAATGGCTATTTACATTACATTGCAGCGGAATAACTATAGTCATGGGTCCTTCATCTTCAAAGTGCCACAGGCAGATATTGGTTGTAGACTTTGTAATCCTAATCAATCAATCTTCACTAAATCAATCAAACCTGCAACATCATAAGTTACAGCCACAAGGGTCAATACATTTGAATTGTATTGGCAAGTGATACCTTAGTATATTTTAAGTGGACTATAATACTATATGCATTTGGCTGGTGGAGCTTAGGCTTGCTTTGCTCAAAATAGATTTTTCCTTAACTTTTGAAAACACTAAGTTTTGTTTGGAAAAAACACCCAAGGCATCTATCAATCAAAGACTCCAGATCCACTCAGGGCATCTACCAATCAATGACTGAAGATCCTTTTAACCCTTGTTCACCCACAAGTTTTATTTAGAAATTGGAGTGATGAGATTCTTGAAGTTTCCATGTCTTGATGCTCAAATTGTCCTTTACCAGGGACATGGCTAAGTACTTAGGTTTTACACTCTGCAGAGGTGGTGCACTTTCCCCACAAGCCTTGGTTTCCCAAGAATGATCCTTCAGTAGCCTTTCCTTAGTCAAATGGACGCGCTCCAACCTATCAACCCATCTACCACCCTCTGTCCAAGAGACTAAGTTCTAGCATCCTAAGATCATGGCAGAGCCCATAATGCCAAGTGGTTGCACTTGAAGCTTCTCAACATTTGACATCTCAAATCTCTTTGTTTCCTGGGTGGCCATCCACAAGTGAGATACACAACCCAAGTCCATGGCCTTGTGAACGACTCAACATATACCATTCTTTCCATTCCACCCAGGTGATTCATTAACTTAGTTGTTTTGTTAAATAAAAACAAGTCCAAAGACTTAGAATATTTTTCCATAGTGTGAATATATAAACCACCCTTGTTTTCTAGTAGCTAGGCTAAGCATGATAGTAATAGGAATCTTGACTTAGATAACTTTCACTAAGGTTTCACCTAATAGGTTTTCCCATAGCATAGTTTATACTTAGCAAAAACCATGCAAGTCCTATACTTAGAAAAATAATACTAATGCATATATAAAATATAGGAATGGAATACTCATGATGATATCACTTGCCTTTTTGGTAGAGGGTATAGGTTCACTCCTTGATCTTGCTAGTCTCACACTTCACTACAAGTCAATCAAGCAAGGCACAAACTTAATCTACCAATCAAGCAAAACTACACACATAAAATAACAAAGTCAAACAAACAATTTTTCACACACAAAGTAATGGGATCTAAGTCATGCATAAGCATGCAAAGGTTGGTTCTATTGTAAGGATGGTCTTCACTAGGCTTCTAACTTTGTAAGTTCCAAATTGGTCATTTACCAAAGTGGCAAAGTTCAAGTAATGCATGCAAGCATGCCAAGCTTTGATTTGTTTGAAAAATGGGTTCCTAATGGGTCATAGACATTTGGGCATACCTATTGGTCATTTTGTGAAGTGGCTAAGTCATTTGCAAAAGGTTTCACTATAAAACCATTTTCAAAACAAAGTGTCATTCTATGTGGTGTAGAATTATTTTTACTAAGGCACTAACCTATAGGGTTCACCAAATGAGTTGCTATTGCAAAACTTGGTGTTTGGGTCAGTAGGTTTGGTCCAAAACATTTTCTCAAAGTTTTCTTTATGAAAGCATTTTCATAAACAAAACAATGGTTTTTAATTAGCTGGAAATGGACTAAACTAATTACTCCATCCTATTCTTTTCAAAAAATCATTTTCCAAACTATGGGTTGGTTCCTAGGGCCAGTAAGGTCACAACAAACCAATTGGCAAAGGTTTTAATCTTAAAATCATTTTTAAATGATTTTTCTAATGTTAGCAAGCACACAAAAGAATCTGCAAAATCAAACAAGCTAACAAATACTATTTGCTAAACTAAGGGCAGGGTTGGCTAGGTCTTGTCTTGCTGATTCCAACGACATCAAATTTGTAAAATTTGGACGTGTGGATCAAAAGATACATGGGTTTGAAGATGGCAAAAGTTTCTGTTTTCAAATCGCTTTTAAACAGATCTAGTGCCACGCGTTGGCTTGTGCCGGTACCGGTCGGTGGATCGGCAACGTGGAGCGTTGGATCAAGTTTGATCGCCGCGGACAGAGGACATACCCCTTCGCGGTTAGTCATTCTATCGTAACCGATGGATCGAGATCGAACGGTTGCGGCAGGCTCGACCTAAAGCTAGCGGCGCTGCGGTGGCTACCGGCGGCGGAGTGATCGGTCGATGACGGTGCCGGCGATACAGGAAGCAGGAGAGGAAAAGGGGAGGCTCACCGAGTTCGCAGACGCTTGGGGAAGCTCAACGTGCTGATGGGGAGGCAGGGGGCGCACGGACGGGTTGGCAATCTCTCGCCGGAGTTGCTGCGGGCGGCGGTTGGCTCCGGTTGCTGTCGAGGACGTTGCTGTGGTTCTCTCCGAAGCGAAAAGAAGGCTCGGTTAGATGCGCAAGATCGAGACGGAGTCGTGTGCATGAACGAGAGGGGTCGGGGTGGTCTTGTGCTTACCAGAAGAGTCGCCGGAGTTTGCAGACAGACGGTGGCGCTCAGGTTGACGATGAGGCGACGCTGTAGTTCACCCCGAGGCAAAACAGAGGCACGGTAAGATACGGGTGATCATGGGGTTCACGTGAGCATGATCGAGAGGTGCTGGGGCGGACGGAATTCACCTGGAAGGTTCGCCGGAGAAACGGCAGACGGCGGTGTGGTGCTGTGGTCGTCGTTGTCGAGGCTCTGGGGTACCCGCGGATGAATGGGAGGCACGGACAGAAGCGCCAGGGAGTGTGTAGTATGTGTGCGTGGTCGAGAGGTCAAGGGGCAGCGTGTGCTGGCTAGAATCGGCCGGAGACGGTGGTTGGAGCAGTGAGGGTGCGGCTTCGATTGAGGGCAGCCTGGAGGCAGAGGGGAGGCGATGTCTGTGGGAAATGACAGAGGAGAGGGAGGCGGTTAAATGGGCGTTGTCACGGCGAGGAATTAACACGGCGTTAAGGCGAATTGAAGCGCGAGAAATCAAGGCAGAAACGGCCGCGCTGTGAGGGGGAGACGGGGTCGCGGGGAGAACGAAGAAGGAGGTGGCAGTGGGGTCCTCTGGTCAGTGGGAATAGAAAGGAGGGGGAGGTCCACTGGTCAGTGTCACTATGGGTTTAAAACCGTGTGTGAATCGTTTTTCTTCGGGGAGTCAACTGGCTGGGTGGGGTCATCTCACGAAAGTGAGTGAGAGGGAGAAGAGGGCCAGCCGCCGTCTGTGGGTCTGTTTCTGAGTGAGAAAAGAATGCTTCGGGGGAGGGAGAAGACTGGGTTGGACTGGGCCTTAGTGGGCTGCTGGGCTGGGTCAACCTTTTTCTTATTTTTTTTCTGTCTGCTCTCTTTTTCTTTTTTCTAATTCTTTTTCTGTTTTGAATTTCAAACAATTATTCAAACACTCAAACTATTCAAACAATTATTCAAACAATTCAAATCACTCAAACAATTCAACAAACACTCAACTTGGTAATTTGAATTTGGTTCTGTTTATCAACATAATCCAAATCTCAAAATGAAATAATATTTTTATTTATTTTAGGATCCATTTAATAATTAAATAAAATGGATCTTTAGTTGTTTAATAGTGTTTGATTTATTCAAATAAAATTTCCATTTGAATTCCAATTATTTTCAAAACCAAACCAGTAGGTTTTATTTTGAAAAATAAAAGAATACTTGGAAACTTATTTAAATAAATAAATAAGTTTTGGTGTTTTAATTAAAATGGGAAAGCCTTTACTTAAATAAAATTGGATATTTAAATCCTTATTATTTTATTTAAATAATCGTTTACTCATTTTAATCAAAGCAAAACCTTTGAATAAAAGATTTCAAAGTAGTAATAAAATACTTGGTGTTCATTTAAAATGGGAAAAGCTTTTACTTAAATAAAATTGGATATTTAAATCCTTTATTTTATTTAAATAAACCTTTACTCATTTTATCAAAACAAAATATTTTATTTCAAAAGTTTGGCCAAAATTAATTTGGCTTATCTTTTCATTTGAAACCAAAGTCTTTTATTAAAAGATCTAAACCAGTGTTTCCAAAACAATTTATTTTCCTTTGATAAATGTTTATCCTTATAAATCCCTTTAGGATTACTTGTTCACCAATTGGTATGGGCTTTGGTAAGGGCTTTATTGGCTTTGGAAATTCAATTTCCTTATCTTATATTATTCACAAGATTTTGTCTATGGTTCCAAACTAAGTGAAACCAATCTCTAAGGTCTTTCTTGATCCTTTGTGATTATTTGTTGATCAAACTTGGTATGGATCAAATCCATGGATTTGGAGATACTTTGGAAAATGATTTCCTTCCATTAGGGTTTAGGGTTTTGGATTTATTTTCCAGGTGTTCAAATTCCAGATACATTCATTGAGGAATGCAATTCCCTTGATTTGGATTTTTGTTGAATTCAAACTTCTACCAAAGTTTGTTCAAGATGGGATTTTAAATCTCCTTTTAGAAACAAAAGTTTCTTTTCACCCTGATTTTCAACAAAAATTTATTTTGTTATTTTATTTTTCACATTACAAGATTTGGAAAATCTTGGGATGTGACAGCGTCGCTTAGGACCGCGCTAAGGCAAAGGAGAGACACGGTTAGGTGCGCACGAGGGTCGCGAGTAAGGGAGCATCAAAAAGGGGGCGAGGGAAAGTCTGTGCTCACCGGGAAAGCTTGCCGGAGTCGAGGCCGACGGTGGCGCTGCTCAGACGTGATCGTAGTCGAGGTTGTAGGTCACCCGCGGTTGAACGGAAGGCACGGATAGAAGCTCCAGGGGCTAGGGAGTGTGTGTGCTTGGTCGGGGAGGCAAGGGGCGGTCTGGTTTCGTCGGAATCGTCACCGGAACATCGTCGGAGCAGAGGGTGCTCGGGGAGAAATTGGAGGCGGTCTAGGCGGCGATGCGGTGTCGAGGGAATTTATAGAGGAGACACGGGCGTTTCCATCTGCGTGATCAAGGCGAGGTAAAGGCTCGGCGTTATGACGAATTGAATCCGCGGTTTGAAGGCAAAGAACGGCAGCGAGGGAAGGCGTGGTCGTTGCCGGGGAAGAAGAAGGAGGTGGCGGTGGGGTCCTATATTCAGTGGGAAAAGAAGAGGGAACAGGGTCCACGGTCACCTTTATGGGTAGGTTTCGAGTGAGGAAAACGGTTCGGGAAGGAGTAAGAGGAGGTGGGGTCTGCTGTCGAGTGAGGGAGAGGGGAAGTGGGTCCACGCATGTGGATCGAGTGGGTCAGTTTCTGGGTGAGAAAAGGTTTCTTCGGGGAAGAGGGAGTAGACTGGGCTGGTCTGGGCCTTAGTGGGCTGGGTCTGTTTTCCTATTTTTTTTCTGTCTAATTCTTTTTATTTTTCTAATTCTTTTTCTGTTTTGAAATTCAATCAAATATTCAAGCAATCAAACCACACTCAAATCAATTCAAACAAACACTCAACTTGGTATTTTGAATTTGGTTCTGTTTATCAACATAATCCAAATCTCAAAATGAAATAATATTTTTATTTATTTTAGGATCCATTAAATAATTAAATAAAATGGATCTTTGATTTATTAATAGTGTTTGATTTATTTAAATAAAATTTCCATTTGAAATCCAATTATTTCCAAAACCAAACCAGAAGGTTTTATTTGAAAAATAAAAGAATACTTGGAAACTTATTTAAATAAATAAATAAGTTTTGGTGTTTTAATTAAAATGGGAAAGCCTTTACTTAAATAAAATTGGATATTTAAATCCTCATTATTTTATTTAAATAATCCTTTACTCATTTTAATCAAAGCAAAACCTTTTAATAAAAGATTTCAAAGTAGTAATAAAATACTTGGTGTTCATTTAAAATGGGAAAAGCCTTTACTTAAATAAAATTGGATATTTAAATCCTTATTATTTTATTTAAATAAACTTTTACTCATTTTATCAAAACAAAATATTTTATTACAAAAGTTTGGCCAAAATTAATTTGGCTCACCTTTTCATTTGAAAACAAAGTCTTTTATTAAAAGATCCAAATAGTATTTCCAAAAACAATTTATTTTCCTTTATTAAATGTTTATCTTTTTAATCCCTTTAGGATTATAATTGTTCACCAATTGGTATGGCTTTTGGTAAGAGCTTTATTGGCTTTGGAAATTCAATTTCCTTTATCTCATTATGTTCACAAGATTTTGTCTATGGTTTCGAACTAAGTGAAACCAATCTCTAAGGTCTTTCTTGATCCTTTGTGGAAATTTTGTTGATCAAACTTGGTATGGATCAAATCCATAGATTTGGAGATACTTTGGAAAATGATTTCCTTCCATTAGGGTTTAGGGATTTGGATTTATGTTACAAGTGTTCAATTTCCAGATACATTCATTGAGGAATGCATTTCCCTTGATTTGGATTTGTTGAATTCAAACTTTAGAATCCCATCTTTAACAAACTTTGGCTAAAGTTTTCCTTTTAGAAACAAAAGTTTCTTTTCACCCTGATTTTCAACAAAAAATTTATTTTGTTTAATTTATTTTTCACATTACAAGATTTGGAAAATCTTGGGATGTGACAGGCTACCACCCTTAAAAGAAATCTCGTCCCGAGATTTGGGGAGGCTAGGGTTACAAGTTGGCTCAAACAGCTAGGGTACTACCACCCTTAAATTTTTTCCAACTAAACTACATCTTGGCTTGCTTGGAATCTTGAGGAAAACTTCTTCTTGGAAAACTTCTGCTTAGTGTCCTTTGTTTCCATGCTTGACTCATGGGCCAAGGTTGAGATCCTTCATAGGCTTACTTATCTTGTTCTTCATCTTTTCTGGACAATTGCTTACATAGTGTCCTGGTTCCTTGCAATTGAAACAGTGGATATCTTGGAGTTCTTTACGTTGCTCTTGTGGACAAGTTGCTACGTAGTGGCCTGGTTCCTTGCAGTTGTTGCACACTACTTGGCCGATCTCTTTATTCTTCGGGTTCTCTGGGCATCCACTGTGGTAGTGTCCCATTTCCTTACATTTACGACATTGCACAAGGCTCATGTCTTGCTTTGGTTTCTTGGGCTTCTTTGATCCTTTGAATTGGGTTGTCTTGTTTGGAGGTATAAGTGGTCCTTTTCCTTTGTCATCAACATTCTTGGCATACTTGGATCCTTCTTGTTTCCTTTGTTCAACAATAGCATAGATGGGGCATTGGATAGGAACATGGTCATTTCCTTCACAAAGGTAACAAGTAACTTGAGATGTGGGGCATTGGCCAACTGGATGTTCCTCTTCACAATTGGGGCATTGATCTTCATGCTCCTTGGAAGTGTGATCCTTGTCTCCACAAATAATGCAAGCTGGGGCTCCATCTAGAATAACATTCTTGTCATCCTTGTTGTCATACACTCTTTTGGGATAGTTTTCTTCCATGCTGATCATTTGATTAGTCACCTTAAGCATCAGTTGGGATTGTTCTTCCAAAAACATTTGCAAGGTAGGGTCTTTATCACTATTGTTGGCTATGAACTGAGTTGTTAGTTGGTTCAACTGGTGTTGGGTTGCTAGGAGTTCTCTCATGTTGACCTCTTGGTTGTTGTTGTTGATGTCATCATCCTTGATGCTGGAGTCTCTTGGAGAAGTCATTTGTTTGGGGTTGAAGGGGGATTAGAATAGGCAAGAGATTTTCTAAGGAATCAATTTTATTCACACACATCACAAATCACACAAGCAATGTGCAAGCAATCACAAACAAACACTCCACTCAAACAACATTTTCAAGCACATACTTAGGCAACAAAATATTTTTGTTACACCACATAAGTTGGTGGGTTTGACTTAACTAAAATATGGTGGTCCATCTATATGGTTCACTTGTGATCTTTCCATCCTTCTTGGTTGATTCTTCTTGATTGAGATCTTTGTATCCTTGGAGAATTCTTGTGTCTTGGTCACAAATATTCAAAGGTGATCATGGTTTCTTATAAGTTGTGTTTCCTTAATCTTCAAATCTTGAGCAAGATTTCTTGTCTCATTTGTAGTCTTTAGTGATATCCTAGGTTGAAGTCTTTGGTGATCATGTTGAAGATGTTGAAGTCATTAGAGTTGAAGGTGTTGAAGAAGTCCTTCGCACATAGTGTAGTCTTTGGTCATGGGGTAGGTTTTTCCATCAAGTTTTGAAGTAGAAGAGAAGTAGAGTTGAAACCAAAATGGTTGAGGAAAGAGTTTACAAGATTTTTGTAAATAAGTTTTGGAACAAAATGCAACTCCTATTTTTCTAAGGGTTTTTGTCCAAACCTAGGGTTACAAATCCTACAGGCAACACAATGCTCTGATACCATCTGAGGCATCCCCTGCCTTTAATAAGGTAGGGTCCCCTGTGTTTACAATGCTAGTCCCTGGATCAATAGCTAGCATCCACAGTTTAGATGTAATATCAAGAAACAAAGGTCATAATACAACGTTATAACCAGGAATAAAAATAGTTTTATTACATCAAACTTAGCTCATTGGCTAATTACATTACATTGCAGCGGAATAACTATAGTCTTGGGTCCTTCATCTTCAAATCTGCCACAGGCAGCTGTTGGTTGTAGACTTTGTAATCCTAATCAATCAATCTTCACTAAAATCAATCAAACCTGCAACATTACAAGTTACAGCCACAAGGGTCAATACATTTGAATTGTATTGGCAAGTGATACTTTGGTATTATAGTGGAGTCTATCATCTATATGCATTTTGGCTAAGTGGAGTTGAGGCTTGCATTGCTCAAAACAGATTTTCCCTATCATTTTGAAAACACTAAGTTTTATTTGGCAAAAACCACCAAGGCATCTACCAATCAAGACTGAAGATCCTCTCAAGGCATCTACCAATCAAAGACTGAAGATTTTCTTGGCAAAAACAATTTTCCCAATCTAAGATTTTGAGATCCTTGTACCAAGCCATCTCTCCATCAAAGATTGAAGAATTTCACACAACCCTTGATCACCCACAAGTTTTAATTTAGAAATTGGAGTGATGAGATTCTTGATTGCTTCCATGTCTTGATGCTCAAATTGTCCTTTACCAAGGACATGGCTAAGTACTTAGGTTTTACACTCTGCAGAGGTGGTGCACTTTACCCACAAGACTTGGTTGCCCAAGACAAAATCTTTCAGAAGCTTTCCCTTAGACCAACATGGACGCGCTCCATCCTATCAATCACTACTACCCACTGTCCATGTGGCTATGTTCTTGCAACCTATATGATCATGGCAGAGCCCATATTGCCAAGTGGTTGCACTTGAAGCTTCTCAACATTTGACATCTCGAATCTCTTTGTTTCCTGGGTGGCCATCCACAAGTGAGATACACTAAGGTAAACCATAAACATGGGCCTTGTGAACCACTCAACCAAAAACCACCATGCAAGTTTTACTTGGCAAAAACACTAATGCATATTGAAAATAATGGGACAGATAGTATGAAGTATCACTTGCCTTTTTGGTAGAGGGTATAGGTTTACTCCTTGATCTTGCTAGTCTCACACTTCACTACAAGTCAATCAAGCAAACACAATTCAATTCACATTCCAAACCAAAGTCGAGCAAACAATTTCTCTCACACAAAGTAATGGGATCTAAGTCATGCATAAGCATGCAAAGGTTGGTTCTAATGTAAGGATGGTCTCTACTAGGCTTCTAACTTTGTAAGTTCCAAATTGGTCATTTACCAAAATGGCAAAGTTAAAGTAATGCATGCAAGCATGCCAAGCTTTGTTTTGTTTGAAGAAGTGGTTCCTAATGGGTCATAGACTTTTGGGTACACCTAATGGTCATTTTGTGAAGTGGCTAAGTCATTTACAAAAGGTTTCACTATAAAACCATTTGCAAAACAAAGTAACATTCTATGTGGTGTAGAAATATTTTTACTAAGACACTAACCTATAGGGTTCACCAAATGAGTTGCTATTGCAAAACTTGGTGTTTGGGTCAGTAGGTTTGGTTCAAAACATTTTCTCAAAGTTTTCTTTATGAAAGCATTTTCATAAATAAAACAATGGTTTTTAATTAGCTAGAAATGGACTAAACTAATTAATCCATTCTATTCCTTTCCAAAATCATTTTCCAAACTATGGGTTGGTTCCTAGGGTCAGTAAGGTCACAACAAACTAATTGGCAAAGGTTTTAACCTTAAAATCATTTTTAAATGATTTTTCTCATGTTAGCAAGCACACAAAAGAATCTGCAAAAATAAACAAGCTAGCAGGTACTATTTGCTAAACTAAGGGCAGGGTTGGCTAGGGTTTGTCTTGCTGATTCCAACGACATAAAATTTGTAAAATTTGGACGTGTGGATCCAAAGATACAAGGGTTTGAAGTTTGCAAAAGTTTCTGTTTTCAAATCTGTTTTTAAACAGACTAGGTGACACGCGGCGTGATCTTACTGGTCGATACCGGTTCGGCCGGATCGAAAAGCTGCGTGCGTTAGATCTAAATTAGATCGTCGGCTTAGGTAGCGTACCTCTTCGTTAAGTGAACTAATCGTGTCCGATGGATCTGCATCTAACGGTCGCTTGCTTGACCTAAAAGGAGGCGGCGATCGCGGCTGCCGGCGGAGTGATCGGTCGATGACTTGCCAGCGATACAGAAGCGAGAGTAAAGGCATGCTCACCGGGCTCGGTCACGGCGGCTTGCTCAGTACCGCTGGCTTGACAAAGGCGCACTAGGGTTGCGAATTCCTCGTCGGAGTTGGGAACGGCGGATGGTTCTGGTTTTCACGAGGCGATCTTTGCGACACGCGAGGCAAACAGAGAGCAAGGTTAGCTGCACAAGGTCAGTGCGATGACGCGTGCGTGAAAGAGAAGGGGAGGGGCGGTCGGAACTACCTGTGGGCTTCGCCGGAGATGAAGCAGATGGTGGCGACGGTGGTCGTCGTCGTTGGCGTCGCTTAGGACCGCGCTAAGGCAAAGGAGAGACACGGTTAGGTGCGCACGAGGGTCGCGAGTAAGGGAGCTTCAAAAAGGGGGCGAGAGAAAGTCTGTGCTCACCGGGAAAGCTTGCCGGAGTCGAGGCCGACGGTGGCGCTGCTCAGACGTGATCGTAGTCGAGGTTGTAGGTCACCCGCGGTTGAACGGAAGGCACGGACAGAAGCTCCAGGGGCTAGGGAGTGTGTGTGCTTGGTCGGGGAGGCAAGGGGCGGTCTGGTTTCATCGGAATCGCCACCTAACATCGCCGTCGAGCAGGGTGCTCGGGGAGAAATTGAGGCGGTGCAGGCGTGCGGCGAGGTGTCGAGGGAATTTATAGAGAGACAGGCGTTTCCATCTGCGTGATCAAGGCGAGGTAAAGGCTCGGCGTTATGACGAATTGAATCATGGTTTGAAGGCAAAGAACGGCAGCGAGGGCGTGGTCAAAGCAGGAAGAAGAAGGAGGTGGCGGTGGGGTCCTCTGTTCAGTGGGAAAAGAAGAGGGAACGGGGTCCACGGGTCAGCCTTTGCGTGGGTAGGTTTCTGATTGAGGAAAAACGGTTCGGGGAAGGAGTAAGAGGAGGTGGGGTCTGTTGTCAGCGAGTGAGGGAGAGGGGGAAGTGGGTCCACGCTGTCTGTGACTGAGTGGGTCAGTTTCTGGGTGAGAAAAGGTTTCTTCGGGGAAGAGGGAGTAGACTGGGCTGGTCTGGGCCTTAGTGGGCTGGGTCTGTTTTCCTATTTTTTTTCTGTCTAATTCTTTTTATTTTTCTAATTCTTTTCTGTTTTGAAATTCAATCAGTTATTCAAGCAATCAAACCACACTCAAATCAATTCAAACAAACACTCAACTTGGTATTTTGAATTTGGTTCTGTTTATCAACATAATCCAAATCTCAAAATGAAATAATATTTTTATTTATTTTAGGATCCATTAAATAATTAAATAAAATGGATCTTTGATTTATTAATAGTGTTTGATTTATTTAAATAAAATTTCCATTTGAAATCCAATTATTTCCAAAACCAAACCAGAAGGTTTTATTTGAAAAATAAAAGAATACTTGGAAACTTATTTAAATAAATAAATAAGTTTTGGTGTTTTAATTAAAATGGGAAAGCCTTTACTTAAATAAAATTGGATATTTAAATCCTCATTATTTTATTTAAATAATCCTTTACTCATTTTAATCAAAGCAAAACCTTTTAATAAAAGATTTCAAAGTAGTAATAAAATACTTGGTGTTCATTTAAAATGGGAAAAGCCTTTACTTAAATAAAATTGGATATTTAAATCCTTATTATTTTATTTAAATAAACTTTTACTCATTTTATCAAAACAGAATATTTTATTACAAAGTTTGCCAAAATTAATTTGGCTCACCTTTTCATTTGAAAACAAAGTCTTTTATTAAAAGATCCAAATAGTATTTCCAAAAACAATTTATTTTCCTTTATTAAATGTTTATCTTTTTAATCCCTTTAGGATTATAATTGTTCACCAATTGGTATGGCTTTTGGTAAGAGCTTTATTGGCTTTGGAAATTCAATTTCCTTTATCTCATTATGTTCACAAGATTTTGTCTATGGTTTCGAACTAAGTGAAACCAATCTCTAAGGTCTTTCTTGATCCTTTGTGGAAATTTTGTTGATCAAACTTGGTATGGATCAAATCCATAGATTTGGAGATACTTTGGAAAATGATTTCCTTCCATTAGGGTTTAGGGATTTGGATTTATGTTCCAAGTGTTCAATTTCCAGATACATTCATTGAGGAATGCATTTCCCTTGATTTGGATTTGTTGAATTCAAACTTTAGAATCCCATCTTTAACAAACTTTGGCTAAAGTTTTCCTTTTAGAAACAAAAGTTTCTTTTCACCCTGATTTTCAACAAAAAATTTATTTTGTTTAATTTATTTTTCACATTACAAGATTTGGAAAATCTTGGGATGTGACACTTACCCTCCTAATAATACTTATGGCTATAATGGTAAACCTGGATTACCTAGTGAAGGAAGAATTTTAGAAGTTGAAAGAGCCACTAAAAACATCATACAAATGCAATATGAGCAAAATAAACTATTCACTAAAACTATGGAGGAACAATCTACCATTTTGAAGAACATTAGCCATCAACTTGAGAGTCTAGATAGGGAAATTCCTAGTTTACAATTGAAACTCTCTAATGCTGAAAGAAATATATCATCTTTGTCTAAAGCTCAATCTTCATTGATTAATAAAATGGCTGCTAAAACTTTGCAGCTACTAATGCTATACAAGTAAGAATTTATGAAAATGTTAGACTATTAGCTGAATTACATGCTAAGTGGGAGAGAGAAGATGAAATTTCTAGAAACATTAGTGTTTCTACTATCACCACCACTAGTGTTGAGGATAGTAATAGTTCTACTACTCTAGATGATAAATTTGATTTAGATCTTGATGGTTGCAATATCTCTGAAGTTATTAAGTTCCTACAAAAGCTTGCTAAAAGTCCTAATGCTAGTGCTATGAACATGGCCTTTACAAAACACATTACTGATGCTCTCATAAAGATTAAAGAAGAAAAGATGAAACATGAAGCTTCTATTCCTATAGAACAACAAGATGGTTGGGAACCCATCATTAATATGAAAGTGAATGACTTTGATTTCAAAGCTTTATGTGATCTTGATAGTAGTGTTTCTATTATGTCTAGTAGGATTTATGATATGCTTGATTTGCCTCCACTTGAAGATTGTTATTTGAATATCCCACTTGATGATGATGCTAAAAAAACTCATGGGGAGTCTTAATGATGTTCTTATTATGGTTAAAAATGCCTAAGTCCCCGTTGATTTCTATGTTTTGGATGTTGAATACAATGCTTCTTGTCCTATTACTTTGGGAAGACCTTTTCTTAGAACTGTTGGTGCCATTATTGATATGAAAGAAGGCACCATTAAATATCAACTCCCACTCAAGAAAGGTATAGAACACTTCACTAAGAAGGGAGATAAGATTTATTTTGCTTCTCCTATGAAAACAAACTTTCGTCTTAATGCTTCTTCATTTGAGAACACTTGATTCTTTTTCTTGCTTCTTATGCCTAACTTAAAGGCGTTAAAGAAAAGTATTTATTGGGAGATAACCCAAAAGTTTTAGATGAGTCTTGGAAGTTATTAATTCAGTAATAACTGCTCCTTATCCTTTTTATTTGCTTTTTGTGCCAAGAGTAACCTCTAATGAGAGAGAAGTAATGATTGGGAAAGTTGCTGTCCCGAAATAGATTTTTGTGCTTCACCGTAAAAATGCGTGTAAAATCTCTGAACGTCTTATTGAGACGTGAAGTTTTGTGATTTTTCCCCAGGTTGTTATGTAAATTTCGTTAGTTCAACACTTTTTTATTTGAGCAACAGAAGGTCTTCGAAAAAATTCGTATTTACCTGCTGGTCTGTTTTGACAGATTTCTGCCATTTTCTGCATTTGCTTCTTGTTGGTTCCTTTTTAAGTTCTACAGTAGCTAGTGTTCTAATGGAAGTTTATTTGGTGTTAGAACTGAACCTTAAGACTTATTTATCTTGAGTGCACTAATGTTGCTGATAAAGATTGTGTGAAGTTTTGTATGAAGGAAAAATTCCAGGTGTATGGAAGAAATGAGCAACGAGATGAAGGATGGACTAAAGCTCAAGCTTGGGGATGCCACACGTGTCACCCCAAGAAATATCCAAGAAGTACAAGTGTCAAAGCTTGGGGATGACCAAGGCATCCCCTTCTTCATCAATGAAAATTCCAGGTTTCTTCCAAACGCTTCATTTTTATTATTGTTTCATGCACAGTTGTGTTGTTCTTGGAGCGTCTTCTTTTTCATTTTCGTTTTGGTTTTTCGTTTGCTTAGTTTTCTGAATAAATTGGTTGGACACCCTCTTTTATACATTGGTTTGCAAATAGTTTGGTTTGGTTTGGAAAAGAGTAGGAAAGTTCATGCTTATGTGGTAAAAAGAGCTCATTTTTTACTGTGGCCTATGCTTTGTCATGCCATGCTTGATATTTTTTTGGCTTTATGCTTAGTATTCTTTGTTGTAGCATGACTTGTTATAAACAATTGAGATTGCTTAATGTGCCTTGGATGAATCATGCGTTGTTTTAGCATATTAAAGCATAGTATAGTGGTATTCTCCTTTGATGTTTTATTTGGGTTGACTTGGCGCATGCTCACACCATGTTATGACTATCTCAAGTCACCATAAGCCTTTATGATCCTTTAGTTTTCAACTTGTAGTATCAATTTATGCTTTGATCAATGATGTTTTGTCGCTATGCATGATTATGGCCATTATTGCTCTCTTAGTTTGTCGCTCCCAGTCTTTTGCTAGCCTCCACAACAATGTATGAGTTCCACTCATGCATCCAACTCCCTAAACCAAGTTATTCCAAAGAGTCCACCATACCTACCTACTAGCTTATGCTATTCTAAGTATATTCATGCTTTTGTTTACCTTCCAAATTAAACTTGTTATGAGAAAACTAGTGATTAAAGCTCTCACGAACTTGATGGCACACTTTACTTTTCTTGCCCTTAATAAACTTGAACCATTGTGTCGTCTATGTTGTATATGCTTGCACTTATTTCTTGGGAATTAGCAGAACCATGCTTTCATGGGGAACACTTTCAACATTGCACTTGGTACTTGTACCTAGTTGATATCATGCTCTTTTGTATATGGATGTTGTCGGTGTGAATTAAAAGGGGAGCTTGTAAGTCCATGGAGTTATGTATATGTGTTAGAGAAAGCGCTGGGTATTGGTCTAATCCATGCTGACATGGTGGAAACCTGCAGCGTAACCATAATGAGCTGTCTATGAAGCATTCTTCTTATAAAAAAGAGTCCTATATTGAGAAACAAGAGAAAAGAGAAAAAAAGATTATGAAAAGGGAAAAGAGAGAAAAAAGCACCATATTCCCATGGTAAATAAGAAGATTGCTGAGATGCTCGTTGTCTGCTTGCCTTGTCATTTTGATATGGGGATTCTTCCGTATCATCGGGCAAGGGGTACCCCGTTGGTGGTTCTCTATGATACACATGTACTCACGATGACAAGAACTTACTGGTGACTAAACTTGAGTAGCATGAGGAGCGGCCCTCGTATACAAGGGACATGAGATTTCTGACTTATACTTCGTCAAGCATGTACACCATAATTTGTTCACTTTAACCTTAATCACTTCAAGATGCTTATGATAGGGGCAATGAGAGCTGAAAGCTATAAGTACCATAATTTTTGGAAGCTCTTTATGAGACTTGAATCCCTACTTCCTTTTATAAAAAGGCCTTTCTTCCACCATTATATTGAGTCTCCACCTTCTACCTTTATGCACCTACTTTGAGAGCATAGTGGCCATTCTTAGTTCTATGTGCATTGTCCCAAGACTAGTTGATTGATGCATAACTTGATATTGCTTGTTTTAAACTATTTGTATCTAGTCACTCTTATGAACTTTGAAGGTGTCCTATGCATTTATATTTGCTACTCTATGAGGGACAAGCTGAATACTATTATGCTATGGTTTCTTCATGTGAAACTAACAAACATCTTGCAAAGAATTGTTATTCACGAATCTTTTGTTTGTGCCTTTTTATGTTGCATCATAGTTTCTTTGTCTTATTGCTAGAACTTTGTCTTTCATGTTATGATTGAAGTACTATGATCCCAGCTTTGAATGGTGCATGTCACCTCAAAAATAATTCTTCCTTTTTATCACTTGCCTACTCGAGGACGAGCAGGAGTTAAGCTTGGGGAGGTTGATACATTGCAAATGTATCTATAATTTTTGATGGTCCATGCTTGGTTTTATCCACTTTCTTGTGTTTTGTCCACACTTTGGAGTACTTTTCATATGATTTCTTGGACTAACCTATTAACAAGAGCCACAGTGCCAGCTGCATGTTTTCTGCTGTTTTTGGTTCCAGGAAAGTCAGAAAATGAATATTCTCGGAATTGGACGGGACAAAAGCCAAAGTGCCTATTTTTCCGGAAGTCATCAGATGCCAGAATATGAGACGGAGAGGGGCCAGAGGGTGGCCACACCACCTGGCCGCGCGGTTAGGCTTGGCCCGTGCTAGGGGGTGGTGTGGCCAGCCCAGGCACCCCCTCGGCCTCCCCTTCCGCCTATAAGATGCCCTCGGGACGAAAAACCTAAGTGCCCGATCAAAAATCCATGAAAGAGTCTGTAGCCGCCGTCATCTCCATCCCTAGATCGGGAGGGATCTTAAGCTCTTCCTAGCACTCTTACGGAGAGGGGAATTCACCCTGGGGGCCTTCTTCATCACCATGCAAGCCTTCGGTGTGATGCGTGAGTAGTTCATCCTTGGACTACGGATCCATGTAGTATCTAGATGGCTGGTTCTCCTCCTTTGTGCTTTCATGTCTAGATCTTGTGAGCTCCGTTCATGATAAAGATCATCTATTTGTAATTCTACATGTTGTGTTTGCGGGGATCCAATGGATATTGAGATGCTATTTCAGATTGATTATTGATTCTATCATGTCTTTGTTATTTGTGATCTTGCATGCTTTATGTTGTTAGTAGCTATCTTGGCCAAGTAGATGCTAGCAACTCCAAGAGTTAGTATTTATGCTCGATAGTGGGTTCATGCCTCTGGTAATCTGGGGAAGTGACAGAAATCTCTAAGGTACTAGATTTGCTGTTGCTACTAGGGAGAAAACAATAATCCGTTGTTCATAGAACAATCATATTGTTTACTTTACACGCAATTCGTAAAGCAATAATCTGTTGCTTGCAAGTTAATACTGGAGGGGGTTCGGATGATAACCTGAAGGTGGATTATTAGTCATAGATGCAGTTGGATGGCGGTCTATGTATAATGTTGTAATGCCCAATCAAGTTCCAAAGGAGTCAAGATGATTAGTATATGCATGTATTGCTTTCTCGATGTTTGTCAATTGCCCCGCTGTAATTTGTTCACCCAACATGTTATTTATCTTAAGGAGAGCCACCTCTAGTGAACTATGGATCCTGGTCCTTGTCTTTTACATACGATCTATAAGTTGTTTGTTGCTTTGTGTTTACTTTCTACAAACTATTACTTCCTTCCATTCGATACGTTTAATCCTTTGTTTTCCGCAAAACACGGTGAGATTGACAACCTCATCGCTAGTTGGGGACAAAGTTCTGTGGTTGTGTTGTGTAGGTCTCCACGTTGCTACTAGCACCGGTAGTACGCCCTGCCAAGGCTCAGCTAGCAACACCTTTGGGGTGTTTCCTTGCTCCTACTGGTTCGATTAAACCTTGGTTTCATAGCTGAGGGAAACTTGCTGCTGTGCTCATCATACCTTCCTCCTGGGGTTCCCAACAAGCTCTACATAAACATATTTTCCGGGTGAAATAGGATTTTTGGCATATTTTCCGGGATTTTTCCTAATAGTTGATTTTCAACACAAAAAGTAGACACCAAGGCAATTCTGCTAAAAATACCGTCAGTTCGCATTAGTTGCATCCAAATCACATAAGTATAGAGGAGAAACAATAGCAGAAGTGTTCGGGAAAGTAGATACGTTTTGGACGTATCAACTCCCCCCAAGCTTAGCTTATTGCTTGTCCTCAAACGATTCAGTTGAAAACTGAGTGCGATAAAAGAACTTTCACGAACACATTTTGTTCATATGATGTAAATATTCTCAGCAATGTGATCAACTACTTAGACAATTCATAATAAAGAGTATGCAACTGAGTCTACTTAATAGTCATTGCAAGCTATGAAGAGATTTCAACTCAAGAATAATAAGTAGCACAAAGCACAAACATAAGCAACATTACAATGCTCACAGAAAGGTATGATAGAGTGGTATCTCACTTGCCTTTGATTATGAATGCCAAGGCACCTCTGAAGTTCCAGTGATGACTAGAAGTAAAGATATCAAAGATACAAGCATCAAAGTCATAACACAAATAATCAAGTAATGGGACAAACGCAACGATTGACAACTATGCTCTCAAGAAGGTGCTCAAAGAATATGTGGAGACTCAACAAGTAGAAGAAAAAGGTTTTGAGAAATTTGAAAGGCTTCCAAATGCTGAAAGTTTGGTACTTGTTAGCTTTGAGCTCTCATTGCCCCTATCATAGGCATCTTTAATGTGGTTAAGGTGAAAGTGAGGTCCAATCTGAGTTATATGCTTGACAGACTATAAACTGGAAATCCCAAGTCCCTTGAGTACGAGGGTCGCTCGTCATGCTACTCAACTTTAGTTACCGGTAAGTTCTTGTCATCGTAAGTATGTGTGTATCATTGAGAACCGCCAACGGGGTACCCCTTGCCCGATGATACGGAAGCATCCCCATATCAAAATGACAAGGCAAGCAGACAATGAGTATCTCAGCAATCTCCTTATTTACCATGGGAAAATGGTGCTTTTTTCTCTCTTTCCTCTTTTCATAAATCTTTTTTTTCTTTTTCTCAATAGCTATCTCTCTTTTTTTATATAAGAAGAATGCTTCATAGATATCATTATGGTTACGCTGCAGGTTTCCACCATGTCAGCATGGATTAGACCAGCGGCCCAGGCGTTTCTCTAACACAGATACATAACTCCATGGACTTACAAGCTCCCCTTTTATTTCACACCGACGACATCCGCAAACAAAAGAGCAAGGTATCAACTGGGTATATATTTACATGTGTTGAAAGTGTTCCCCGTGACATCACGGTTCTGCTAATCCCCAGCCTATAATTTGCAAGCATATAACTTTCATGGAGAGTTCACAATGGTTCAGGTTTATTATGTGCAGGAAATAAAGTGTGCCATCAAGTTCGTGAGAGCTTTACTAACTAATTTTCCCATAACAAGCAAACATTTTATTTGGAAGAAAACAAGGCATATTGAATATGCACGGGCGTAGCAAGTGATGCTAATAGGTAGGTATGGTGGACACTTTGGAAATATTTGGTTTAGGGAGTTGGAAACATGAGTAAAACACTCAGTGGAAGTGAAGGCTAGCAATAGTAAGGGAGCGACAAACGAGAGAGCACTAGCTGTCATTATCATGCTTGCCACGCCTAAAAAATGAAAACAAATAGAGTTCATTACCAGCCTCTTACCACGCCTCAAGTTGTCATTGATCCTCATTATTGCTCTTCACTTGTGTGGCTTGAATAATAATATGAAACCAATAATCCACTGAGAACTGCCGAACCCTGTAGCAAACTTGCAAAAACCAAAGAAGAACGACAAATATTTTTGGTGTTTTCGAATTTTAAATAAGAACCAAAAGAGAAAAACAAGCAAAGAAAAATATTTTTGGGTTTTTCGAATAGTTCAAGCAAAGCGAAAAGGGAAAAGCAAACCAAGGCAAAAAGAAGAAGCAAACCAAAGAGAAACAACAAAAATATTTTTGGTCTTTTTGTGTTTTTAGGAAGCAAAAGCAAAGAAGAACGAAAGCTAAAAAGAGAACGAAAACATGAATATACAAAGTACCGACGCAACATGATATAGAGATGAGTGCGGTGTCGGCGTACCTCCCCCCAAGCTTAGGCTTTTGGCCTAAGTGGGTATCAATCCATGTACGAATAGGGGTTCCAAGCGGGTGGATCTTGGTAAGAATGGTCATAGCTGGGCCCATGAGAAGAAGAGGAAGCTTCCCAATCATAAGCGGGCTGCTGATATGAAGACTCTCCCTCATTTGACGGCTAGACCGAATCGTCTGTGACCTCCATTCCAGTGTCCTGCTCCTGTTGGGAGAGCTCTCCCAAGTACGTGTCAAGCTCCTCCTCAGTGAGGGACCATCCTTCCCTGTTATCAAGGTTAAACAAAATAGGTGCAGGCAAAAGAACAACACGCTCGGACTTGCTCTTTCTCCAACCAGCTTTGAGAAAGGTTATTTCATAAGATAACTCACTCATACTAGCCCACGAGGAAACAAATTTATGTTGTATCAAGGAATTAAGATCAAGCCTCTCTATGGAAAACTGTAGGTCTAGATGATGAGGCACTAAACCATGCAATGCTAGTAAACGAGAAGCAATGAGGCCTCCACAAATTCCACCTTTCTCACGGTTAGCAGCAAGACGGAAAGCTATCAAAGCACCCAAGTTGTAAGACCTATCTCGTCTAAGAGCAGCAGAGATAAATGCTAGATCAAACGAAGATAACTTATTGGCAGTTTTCCTAGAAAGAACACACTTGGCAATAAAGTAGGCAAAGTAGCGAATGGAGGGAATATGAATGTTACGAATTTTTCCATTCTCCTTTGAGAAGCTACTCCCTTGACAAATTTCTGCGTATAAATCCATGAGTGGTTCCGGTCTCTCTTTAATCTTCTTACATGATCCCCATTGAGGTACCTTAATGGCTGCACAAAAATCATCAAGAGAAAGATTGACAGCAATATTGTAAATTTTGTAATGGACCATGGGGTTAGGCAAAGAGTGACTAAATTGGAAATCCTGCACCACAGACATGGTTAGCTTCACAAATTGACAAGGTTCATCTTCAAGAAACTCTAACCTGCATTAGAAACCAAAGTGTGGAAATCTTGTAGAATTCCTGCAGCTCTCATGAACTCAGGGCATGGATAAATGGAGGGAAAAACATCCTCCTCCCGATGGACCTTCATGACCTCAGGCACCCAAAGCTCATGTTGGTTTAGGTGGTGTTCACTCATCTTCTATTCTGAAATTTAAACACCTATTAAACAAGTGATTGCAAAGTAAATATAATGAAGGATTCTACTCATAGGGACTTGCAAGAGGCCTAAACATGCACCAAAACTATATCTCTAAGCATCAAACAAGCTTACAAGCTCTCATAACCAGTCACCTACAGCAGCAAAATACTCAACATATAATCCACTAAACACAAATCTACTTGGACAAGGGGAGGAGTCACATACCAGGAACAATTTCAGCAAGAAAGATGGGCTAAGCAAGGAGATCGAAGAAATCGAGAGCAAGAACAGAAAGAACGCGATTTTGAGCTATGAACTGGAGCTTACTCGGGAGAGAGAAGAAAGTGGCAGGTGAGAGAAGTAGTGGCGGGCCAAGGGTGGCCCACACCAGGGCATGGCGCCACCCAGGGCTGGTCGCGCCACCACATGGTGTACCTGCCTGGTGGGCCCCCCTGGTACCTACCAGGTACTCCTCTGCCCCTTTTTTCATGTAAAAATTTAATATGAATTTTCTGGAATTTTTCGAGACACTTTATTTTTGGGCTTTTTTCAGAAATAGAAGAATGATTTTTCTGACAGACAATTTTTTTTCTTTTGGAAACATGATGCAAGGACAAAACAAAGCTAGAACTACAGAAGTTCTAGCATGCAAGCAACTAACAACACAAAGAAAACTAAATGAAAGCAAAAACTAAAATGCAAAGGATAGAATTAAACAGAGACAATCATAATGAAAACATTGTTTTGTTCAATGGAATCCTTTTGTTAGCAAGGTTGATCAAGTCTTGCTACCAAAACAATTGCCTATGAGACAAAACTTTGTACTACACTAATGATTATGTTACCTCAACCTTGATAGCAATGGTCCCAATCATAATAGTTTCAAATTTTTCTTTTGGTATGGGACAATATATTTCTCCAACTTGAATGTCTTCAACATGTTCAATTGAATTTAAACCATAAGTTCTTTCAATCTTCTTGGGGGAATAGACAGTATGTTTCTTGTCATTAACATTGAAGGTCACCTTTCCTTGATTACAATTAATAACAGCTCCTGCAGTATTAAGAAAAGGTCTCCCAAGAATAATAGACATATTATCATCTTCAGGCATTTCAAGCACAACAAAATTAGTGAATATCAAGCAATTATGAGCCACCTGAACAGGTACATCCTCACATATACCCACAAGAATAGTGGTAGACTTATCAGCCATTTGCAAAGATATATCAGTTGGTATCAATTTTTCAAGCTGAAGCCTCTTATAGAGAGAGAAAGGCATAACACTAACTCCACCTCCCAAATCACACAAAGCAGTTCTAACATAACTGTTCTTAATAGAGCAAGGGATAGTTGGAATCCATGGGTCTCCAAGTTTCTTAGTAACCTTACCATTGAAAGAATAATTAGCAAGCAAAGTAGAGATTTCTTCATTAGGGATCTTCCTTTTATTCGAGACAATGTCCTTCATATACATTGAGTAAGGAGGCAATTTAATAGCATCAGTCAAAGGAATTTGCAGGAATAAAGGCTTCATCCACTCAAAAAACTTATTATAGTGTTCATCTTCCTTTGACTTGTGTTTCTTATTAGGGAAAGGCATAGGTTTTTGGACCCAAGGTTCTCTTTCACTACCATGTTTCTTAGCAATAAAATATTCTTTGGTGTATTTAGTGTTCTTAGTGTGGTTTTCAGGTTCTTCTTCAACTTTTTCTTCATTAGGAACAACATTTTCTTCATTACCACTTTCAGTTTCAGCATCAGAGATAGATATACTATTAGGATCTATAGCAGGTTCAGAGGGTTCTACAACAGTTTTATGTTTCTTTTTCCTTTTCTTACGAGTAGAACCACTATTTTCAGCTTGTTGAGAATCCTGCTCAATTCTTTTGGGATGCCCCTCAAGATATAGAGGATCCTGGGTAACAGCACCACTTCTAGTTCTAATTTCATAGGCATGTTTTTCTTTAGCAGCATTAACTAGCAAGTCGTTTTGCACTTTAACAAGTTGATCTATTTGAGTTCGAACCATTTGAAAGTGTTTAACAATCATTTTAACATCATTGGAGGTTCTTTCCACAATATCTTTCAACTCAATAATAGCTCTAGTGTTTTCCATTAGATGATTTTGCACCTTTTATTAAAGTTATCTTGCTTAACAATAAAGATATCAAATTCTTCTAAGCATTGATCAGGAGGTTTCAAGTAAGGGATATCACCTTCATTAAAGTGTTGGAGAGAGTGTACCTCAATAGTGGGTGAGTAGGGAATAGGCTTGCATAATTCTTCTATAGGAGGTAAATTCTTGACATCTGCAGCTTTAATTCCCTTCTCCTTAAGACATTTCTTAGCTTCCTTCATCACTTCATCATTTAATTCAATAACTCCCCTCTTCTTTGATGTTGGAATAGGCACATGAATAGATGGTTCAGGTACAATTACTTCAGGCATAGCTTGTTTAGGAGGAGTCCAATCTTCATAATTCTTGCTTATTTTAGCCATTAATTCCTCAGCTTCCTTAGGAGTCCTATTCCTGAAAACACAATCAGCACAACTATCTAGATATGTCCTAGATTCCTCGGTTAGTCCATTATAAAATATATCAAGAAGCTCATTCTTAGGTAATGGACTTCCGACTGCATGAATCAAAGCACAAAACCTTGCCCAAGATTCGGGCAATACCTCTTTTTCTCCCTGTTTGAAATCAAAAAGTTCCTGCAAAATAGCATGTCTAGCACTGGGAGGAAAATATTTCTACAGGAAAGTACTAATCAAGCACTCAGGGCTATCAATAGATCCAGGAGGTAAATTACTAAACCAAGTTTTAGCTTCTCCTTTCAGTGAAAAGGGAAAAATCTTAGCAACAAAGTAAGTACGCATCTTAATATCATCAGAAAACAAGCCACTCATGGTAGAAAGTTCATTCATATGTGCTACCGCACTTTCATTCTTAGTCCCACAAAAAGGTTCTTTCTCGACAATAGCTATGTAAGATAGATCGGGAGAGAAATCATAATATTCATCTATAATGTTTATGGGAGAAGCGACAAACTTAGCAGGAGATAATTTGGGTCTAATAGTACGCCTCTCAAGGAGACTCTTAGTAGCGCTCCTATCATGGGTGTTCTTACATTCTTTAATAAACTCATCGGTCATCTCAACATAATCTTATTCAATATCATAAATCTCGCTATATTCAGGTGAGCTAACAGGCGTAGTAGTGTCTTCATTAGGAGTTTCTGTATTTCCAACTATAGTTCTAGCAATCGTAGCATCTAGAAAAGGACCTAATGAACCACTCTTATCAAGCACGAGAAGCGACATCATAAGCATCAGAAGTTTCAGATTCAGCAGTAGTAGCAGTGTGTGTAGCATGTGTATGTGGTGGTGTAAGGAACTTACTCATAACAGACGGTGAATCAAGAGCAGCAGAAGTGTTTAGAACCGTACCTCTTCTTGTAGTGGATGGTAAAATAGGAACCTTGCCATCACGAGACTTACCCATGATGGATGGATAGCAGCGAACAATAGAGAATCCAAGTGAACTTGATAAATAAAGCTATGGTCCCCGGCAACGGCGCCAGAAAATAGTCTTGATGACCCACAAGTATAGGGGGTGTATCGCAGTATTTTCGAGGGAAGTGAAACCCAATTTATTGATTCGACACAAGGGGAGCCAATGAATATTTATCAGCCTTAACAACTGAGTTGTCAATTCAGCTGCACCTGGAAACAATCTTGCTCACAGCAGTTTATCAGTAGCAACAGTTTTGTAGTAGGAATAATAAAGTAACAGCAGTAGTAAAGCAAAAGAGGTAGTAACAAAAGCGATGGCATTGGGATTCGAGTGTGGTAGGCATAGGGATGGATGGACGGGCGTTGCATGGACAAGACAATTCAAATAGCAATCAGAACATAGGGCAATTGCAGATAAATAAGATAAAGCATCCAAGTACTATAAAATCCTAGGCATGTGTTCCATATATAGTCATACGTGCTCGCAATGAGAACTTGCACAACATCTTTTGTCCTGCCAGCCCGTTTGCAACGGGGCCTCTAGGGAACTACTAGCAATTAAGTTGCTCCTTTTAATAGAGCACCGGAGCAAAGCATTAACACTCCGTGAACACATGTGATCCTCACATCAAAGACTTTCCCTTCCGGTTATCCCGATTTCTGTCACTTCGGGGCCATAGGTTCCAGACAACGACGTGTGTATACAACTTGCAGATAAGACCCAAAACAATACTATCATAATGAATCAATAATAAGTTCAGGTCTAAAATCATGGCACTCGGGCCCTTGTGACAAGAATTAAGCACAACAAGTCGCAACAAAGTCATAAAGCACTAATAGAAGATACTAGGCACCATGCCCTAACAATCTGATGCCATTACATGAACGATCTCATCCAATCCCTACCATCCCCATAGCCTATAGCGGGGGATTACTCACTCATAGATGGGGGAAACATGGATGGTCGATGGAGAAGCGATGGTGATGATGATGGCGATGATCTCCTCCAATTCCCGTCAGTGGGTGCGAGAACGGAGTTTACAGTGCGGTTTGTGGAATCTGGTGGTGGCGTGGCGGAACTCCTTCTAGAAAAATGAACCCCAAAGTTTTTAGGTCAGAAGGCTCCTTATAGGCGAAGAGAGGCCGAGGGTGCTTGGGGGCCCACAACCTGGCGCGGCTGCCTGGCCGCGCCAGCAGGTGGTGTGGCCACCCTAGGGCTCTTCTCTGTCTCGTATTCTGGCTCCTAGAGTCTTCGGGTGAAATAGGATTTTTGGCATATTTTCCAGGATTTTCTTGATAGTTGATTTTCTGCACAAAAAGTAGACACCAAGGCAATTCTGCTGAAAACAGCGTCAGTTCGCATTAGTTGCATCAAAATCACACAAGTATAGAGGAGAAACAATAGCAGAAGTGTTCGGGAAAGTAGATACGTTTTGGACATATCATCATTGCATGTGTGTTCTTTTCACATACCACATATGGATCCACCAGTGTCACTGAAATGTGTGTTCTCTTCAGAGACCACACATGGATCCACCAGTGCCATTGAAATGTGTGTTCTCTCATAAACCACACATGGATCCACCACTGTCATTGCATGTGTGTTCTTTTCACATGAACCACATCTAGAGTCATTGCATGTCTGTTCTTCTCACACACCACACATGGATCCACTAGTGTCATTGCATGTATGTTCTTCTCACGAACCACAACTAGAGTCATTGCATGTCTGTTCTTTTCATGAACCACACCCAGTGTCATTGCATGTGTATTCTTCTCTAAAACCACATATGGATCCACCAGTCGTTGCATGTGTGTTCCTCTCATAAACCAAACATGGATCCACCAGTGTCATTGCATGTGTGTTCTTCTCATGAACCACATCTAGAGTCATTGCATGTCTGTTCTTCTCACAAAACCACGTAAGGATCCTCCAGTGTCATTGGATGTGTGTTCTTTTCATGAACCAAAGCTAGTGTCATTGCATGTGTGTTCTTCTCATAGACCACACATGGATCCACCAGTGTCATTGCATGTGTGTTCTTCTCATGAACCACATCTAGAGTCATTGGATGTGTGTTCTTTTCATGAACCACAGCTAGAGTCATTGCATGTGTGTTCTTCTCACAAACCACATAAGGATACACCAGTGTAATTGCATGTGTGTTCTTCTCATGAACCACATCTAGAGTCATTGCATGTCTGTTCTTCTCACAAACCACACATGGATCCACCAGTGTCATTGCATGTGTGTTCTTCTCATGAACCACAGCTAGAGTCATTAGATGTGTGTTCTTTTCATGAACCACAGCTAGAGTCATTGCATGTATGTTCTTCTCACAACCTACATATGGATCCACCAGTATCATTGCATGTCTGTTCTTTTCATGAACCACACCCAGTGTGATTGCATGTGTGTTCTTCTCATAAACCACATATGGATCCACTAGAGTCATTGCATGTGTGTTCCTCTCATAAACCACACATGGATCCACCAGTGTTATTGCATGTGTGTGATGACCCACGAGTATAGGGGGTGTATCGCAGTAATTTCGATAAGTAAGAGTGTCGAACCCAATGAGGAGAAGAAGGTGCTGGCTAATGGTATGGATTAGGAATTCTCTGCAAATACTTAGCAAACGGATTTTTAGGAGTTTTTGATAAAGCAAGTAAACAAAGTACGAGTAAATAAAATACAGTAGGAATAAATGCAGCAAGTGGCCCAATCCTTTATGCAGCAAAGGACAAGCCGGTTGTATTACTTAAGATGAACAAACGTTCTCGAGGACACATGGGAAGACTGCCAAGTGCTTTCGCTTCATATAGCAGATTAATCTTCTTTAGCTTGCTAAGTGTTGTGTGGGTGTGCTAATGTACCGACCTTCCTAGGACTAATACACACTTGTGATTATACCCCTTGCAAACATCCGTAAGTACAAGAAAGTAATTAAGGTAGAAACCTAACCACAACTTTAAACTCTAAGACCCTTACGTCCCTTGTGCAATGGTTTCCTAACGGGGGTTTAGGTTTCTGTCACTCCGGCAACCCCTATGATTAGTAGCCAAATACACAATGCATTCCCCTAGGCCCATATAGGTGAAGTGTCATGTAGTTGAGTTCACATGACACCACTAGAAGAAGTACACCACAACTTAAATATCAAACTATTGAATCTCTCTCAACACTACTCCACTACTAACAACATGACTTCTCCCATGTCCTCAAGAACAAAACGAACTACTCACAAGACATCATATGTATCATGATCAGAGATGGAATAATGATGTATAACAATCTGAACATAAACAATAATTCAATGGTTCACTCAATAGCATCAACTACAAAGAGTGATCAACACCGGGAAAGTTTCCCCTATGAACTATGCAAGATTCAACCCAATTGTTACAGCAATATGGAGATGGTGATGAGGGTGCTGATGGTGATGATGGTGGTGATGATGATGATGATCCCGATGAAGTCCAGCTTGATGGTGGTGTTGATGGCGATGATCTCCCCTCTCCGGGAAGGAATTCCCCTGGCAGAAATCTGTCTGCCGGAGAGATCTTTCTCTCTCGGTGTTTTCTGCCCCGCAGAGGCGGCGGAATCTTTCTGTGGTCGCCCCCCGAGTCTTAGGGTTTCGGGAGGATAATATACGCCAGAGGAGAGTGTCAGGGGTGGACCAGGGTTGCCACACCACCTGGTGGTGCGGCCTAGGCTGACCCGCGCCAGGGGGTGGTGTGGGCCCCCTGTTCCCCATCTCTAGCCCCCCTTCTGGCTTCCTTCGTCTTTTGGAAAAATAGGATTTTCCGTATAATTTCCCGGATTTTCTGATCTTCGCGAATTTTGCCTCCAAATAGCACCTTTTCCATCAGAATCTTGACTGTAGCGGTCCATGCTCCAAAAGTGATCAACCATGCAAAAACAGATGAAATAACATAAGTATCACCTCTCAATACGAAATATATCAATGAATAACAGTGAATTATGACATAGAATAGTGATTCAAAATGGACGTATCAACTCCCCCCAAGCTTAGACTTCGCTTGTCCCCAAGCGAAACTGAGCTCAATAAACATGGCCTCAGGTTTATGGAGTGAAGAGTCGATAAAAGAATACGGACAAGAAGCATCACATTCATCAAATGCATAGATCATAATAGAAGACAACTCACTATTATATAACTTAATTTGCAATGAGTAAAGGAAACACAATAAATATACATAAAGTGAATCATAATTGGTGATGGCAAACTTAGCTCTTGGTCGAAGAATAGTTGATAATTTGCTGGAGTTCACAAATAACTGGTTTACAATGATAGCTTTCAAAGTAGTAAACATCAAGATAAGAGCAAAGTGCAAAACAAGGAACATAAGAAACATGATTGAATAAATCATCATATGAATGGATGAAACACAACAACTCAAAATACTTGCTGAGGTAGAAGGGAATAGGTTTACTGACTCAACTAAAAAGTAAAAGAAAGGCCCTTCAAAGAAGGAAGCAGGGATTGCAAGTTTCATAAAGAGCTCCCAAAAATTATGATACTTACTACCTTTCAGCTCTCATTTCCCCTATCATAGGCATCTTTAGGTGATTAAGGTTAAAGTGATCAAATATGAGGATATGCATTGACAAGTTGTAAATTGAGAATCTCATGTCCCTTGAATACGAGGGCCGCTCCTCATGCTACTCAAGTTTAGTCACCGGTAAGTTCTTGTCATCGTAGGCATATGTGTATCATAGAGAACCGCCAATGGGGTACACCTTGCCCGATGATACGGAAGAATCCCCATATCAAAATGACAAGGCAAGCAAACAACAAACATCTCAGCAATCTTGTTATTTACCATGGGAATATGGTGCTTTTTTCTCTTTCCTCTTTTCATAATTTCTCTTTTTTTTATTTTCTCTTTTTCTCAATGTCTATCTCTTTTTTATAAGAAGAATGCTTCATAGATGCTCGTTATGGTTATGCTGCAGGTTTCCACCATGTCAGCATGGATTAGACCAGCGGCCCAAGCGTTTCTCTAACACACATGCATAACTCCATGGACTTACAAGCTCCCCTTTCATTTCACACCGACGACATCCATAGACAAAAGAACATGATATCAACTAGGTACAAAGTACCAGTTCAATGTTGAAAGCGTTCCCCATGACAGCATGGTTCTGCTAATTCGCAACTCACAAAGCGCAAGCATATACGCAACATAGGTGAGCACAATGGTTCAAGTTTATTAAGTGCAAGAAAGTAAAGTGTGCCATCAAGTTCGTGAGAGATTTAATCACTAATTTTCACATAACAAGTTTAATTTGGGAGGTAGATAAAAAAAGAATTTACTTGGAATAGCAATAATGCTACTAGGTAGGTATGGTGGACACAAATGGCAAAGGTTTTGGTTTAAAGGAGGTGGATGCACGAGAAGAAATCCCTCTCAGTACAGGTTTTTGGCTAGCAAGGCTGGGTAGCAAGTATAAGAGTTGAAGGAAACAAACAAACATACAAGTGATAAAGACAAACATGCAATCTTCCTTGGAAGCACAAAAGATCTTAACTGGAGAATACTAGACTTATGAGCAAATCAAGAAAGAAAGACGATGAAATAATTTTTCTTTAGAGTACTTTTATCTTTTTCATTCAACTCTCAAAAATAGTGTTGCTACTGACCGAGCCAGGTTTGCCAAAACCAACTAGATTAACTCAATGATCCCAAAGTGATACCAATACTAACAAAAAGATCAATCATATAACCACGAATTGAAAACTAATATAAGCTATGCAAAATAGTAAATGATAGAACTTCTCATTAATATTCCATAACGGCAACTCACACCAAGGGATACATATCTAACGAGAGAGGGGACACTTCCATAATGCAAACCATCCTACATAATAACTTCTCTATTCATGATATGACTCTACTAATAAGGTAAAAAGATAGAAGATAGTGATGTCATACTACGGCAATCCCCCAAGCTTGGAACAAACCAAGGGGATGCCAAACCTGATGACGAATTACTCCTTCGGTGGTGGTGGTAATATTTTCTTAGTTGACGCGAGGAAATCTTCCAGCATCTTGCGGAGCCTATTATTCTCCCATTGAAGCATGTCCACCTTCCTCCGCAAGTCTCGGTACTTATCGCAGAACTCCTTAGTGACTCGTAGGGCTTCCGTTGATGCAGGGCTAGAGACTAAAGGTACCAACCCCTGCTTGGGGTCTTGGAGTGTCACATCCCAAGATTTTCCAAATCTTGTAATGTGAAAAATAAATTAAACAAAATAAAATTTTGTTGAAAATCAGGGTGAAAAGAAACTTTTGTTTCTAAAAGGAAAACTTTAGCCAAAGTTTGTTAAAGATGGGATTCTAAAGTTTGAATTCAACAAAAATCCAAATCAAGGGAAATGCATTCCTCAATGAATGTATCTGGAAAATTGAACACTTGGAAAATAAATCCAAATCCCTAAGCCCTAATGGAAGGAAATCATTTTCCAAAGTATCTCCAAAATCTATGGATTTGATCCATACCAAAATTGATCAACAAATATTCACAAAGGATCAAGAAAGACCTTAGAGATTGGTTTCACTTAGTTTGGAACCATAGACAAAAACCTTATGAATATATTAAGATAAGGAAATTGAAAATCCAAAGCCAATAAAGCCCTACCAATTGGTGAACAATTATAATCCTAAAGGGATTAAAAAAATAAACATTTAATAAAGGAAAATAAATTGTTTTTGGAAATACTATTTAGATCTTTTAATAAAAGACTTTGTTTCAAATGAAAAGATAAGCCAAATTAATTTTGGCCAAACTTTTGAAATAAAATATTTTGTTTTGATAAAATGAGTAAAGGTTTATTTAAATAAAATAAAGGATTTAAATATCCAATTTTATTTAAGTAAAAGCTTTTCCCATTTTAAATGAACACCAAGTATTTTATTACTACTTTGAAATCTTTTATTAAAAGGCTTTGCTTTGATTAAAATGAGTAAAGGATTATTTAAATAAAATAAAGGATTTAAATATCCAATTTTATTTAAGTAAAGGCTTTCCCATTTTAATTAAAACAGCAAAACTTATTTATTTATTTAAATAAGTTTCCAAGTATTCTTTTATTTTTCAAATTAAACCTTCTGGTTTGGTTTTGAAAATAATTGGAATTCAAATGGAAATTTTATTTAAATAAATCAAACACTATTAAACAACTAAAGATCCATTTTATTTAATGGATCCTAAATTAAATAAAAATAATATTTCATTTTGAGATTTGGATTATGTTGCCAAACAGAACCAAATTCAAAGTGAAGTTGAGTGATTGTTTGAATTGATTTGAGTGTTGTTTGATTGTTTGAATAATTGTTTGAAATTGAAAACAGAAAATAAAATAGAAAAAGAAAACAATGCAGAGATAGAAAAAAAATAGGAAAACAGTGACAGCCCGACTTTGGCCCACCTTCTTTTCCCCGAAGCAATCTTTTCCTCACCCAGCTTCTGACCCACTCAGTCAATGACATCTGGACCCTACTCCCACTCCCCTTCTTTCACTGCCAAGCGGACCCACACGCCCCCCGAACCGTTTTTCCTCACCAACTAAACAACCCGTAAAGAGACTGGCAAGTGGACCCCGTTCCCTCTCCTTTTCCCACTGACCGCTGGACCCCCTTTCCACTGTTCTCCTTCCCCACCCGCGACCGATTCCTTCTCCCCCTCACCGCGCGGCAGTTTCTGCCCGTTGATAGCTCCATCAATCCGCGTTAATCCGTGCATTAAACCTCGCCGTGACCTCGCCCTTTTAATCGCCTCGCTCTCTCCTCCGTTTTCCCTCAGACCCCTTCCCCGAGCTCGCCCCCAGGCCGCCCCAATTGCTCTCTATACCGCTGCTACTCCGACGATGTTCCGGTGACGATTCCGACGAAGCCTCGCCGCCCCTTTGCCTCCTAGACCATCCTCTAGTGATCCACACCTCCTGGCGATCATCCCCGTAGCACCATCTCACCCGCGGGCACCCCAGAGCCTCGACAACGACGACCACAGCACCACACCGCCGTCTGCCGTTTCTCCGGCGAACTTTCCAGGTGAACTCCGTCCGTCCCAGCACCTCTCGATCATGCTCACGTGAACCCCATGATCACCCGTATCTTACCGTGCCTTTGTTTTGCCTCGGGGTGAACTACAGCGTCGCCTCGTCGTCAACTGGTGCCAAATGCGTGCGCAAACTCCGGCGACTCTTGGTAAGCACAAGACCACCCCGACCCCTCTCGTTCACGCTGCGACTCGTCTCGATCTTGCGCATCTAACCGAGCCTTCTTTTCGCGGAGAGAACCACAGCAATGTCCTCGGCAAGACTGAGCCAACCGCGCCGCCGCGGCAACTCCGCGAGCAATCACAGTCGCTTGCGGCGCCCTCGTCCGACCAACACCTCCCCGAGCATCACCATGACCTCCTGAGCCCGGTGAGCATCTCCTATTTCTCTCTCGCTTTCTGCATCGCCGGCACCGTCATCGACCGATCACTCCGCCGCCAGCAGCCACCGCATCGTTGCTCCTTTTAGGTCAAGCAAGCAGCGACCGTTAGATGCAGATCCATCGGACACGATTAGTTCACTTAACGCCGAAGAGGTACGCTACCTAAGCCGCACGATCCAATTTAGATCTAACGCACCGCAGCACTCGATCCGGCCGAACCGTAAGAAGAACACGTGGCCAGTATTAGATCTGAATTAGAATTTGAAAACAGAAACTTTTGCCAATTTCAAACCCATGTATCTTTTGATCCACACGTCCAAATTTTACAAATTTGATGTCGTTGGAATCAGCAAGACAAGCCCTAGCCAACCCTACCCTTAGTTTAGCAAATAGTATCTGTTAGCTTGTTTGATTTTGTAGATTCTTTTGTGTGCTTGCTAACATTAGAAAAATCATTTAAAAATGATTTTAGGGTTAAAACTTTTGCAATTTAGTTTGTTGTGACCTTACTGACCCTAGGAACCAACCCATAGTTTGGAAAATGATTTTGGAAAAGAATAGGATGGATTAATTAGTTTAGTCCATTTCTAGCTAATTAAAAACCATTGTTTTGTTTATGAAAATGCTTTCATAAAGAAAACTTTGAGAAAATGTTTTGGACCAAACCTACTGACCCAAACACCAAGTTTTGTAATAGCAACTCATTTGGTGAACCCTATAGGTTAGTGCCTTACTAAAAATATTTCTACACCACATAGAATGACACTTTGTTTTGAAAATGGTTTTATAGTGAAACCTTTTGCAAATGACTTAGCCACTTCACAAAATGACCAATAGGTATGCCCAAATGTCTATGACCCATTAGGAACCCCTTTTTCAAACAAATCAAAGCTTGGCATGCTTGCATGCATTACTTGAACTTTGCCACTTTGGTAAATGACCAATTTGGAACTTACAAAGTTAGAAGCCTAGTGAAGACCATCCTTACAATAGAACCAACCTTTGCATGCTTATGCATGACTTAGATCCCATTACTTTGTGTGTGAAAAATTGTTTGTTTGACTTTGTTATTTTATGTGTGTAGTTTTGCTTGATTGGTAGATTAAGTTTGTGCCTTGCTTGATTGAATTGTAGTGACTTGAAGAGTGTGAGTGTTGCAAGGACAAGGAGTGAACCTATACCCTCTACCAAAAAGGCAAGTGATATCATCATGAATATTCCATTCCTATATTTTATATATGCATTAGTATTATTTTTCTAAGTATAGGACTTGCATGGTTTTTGCTAAGTACAAGCTATTCTTGGGAAAACCTATTAGGTGAAACCTTAGTGAAAATTACCTAAGTCAAGATTCCTATTACTATCATGCTTAGCCTAGCTATTAGAAAACAAGGGTGGTTTATATATTCACACTATGGAAAAATATTCTAAGTCTTTGGACTTGTTTTTATTTAACAAAACAACTAAGTTAATGAATCACCTGGGTGGAATGGAAAGAATGGTGTATGTTGAGTGGTTCACAAGGCCATGGACTTGGGTTGTGTATCTCACTTGTGGATGGCCACCCAGGAAACAAAGAGATTTGAGATGTCAAATGTTGAGAAGCTTCAAGTGCAACCACTTGGCATTATGGGCTCTGCCATGATCTTAGGATGCTAGAACTTAGTCTCTTGGACAGAGGGTGGTAGATGGGTTGATAGGTTGGAGCGCGTCCATTTGACTAAGGAAAGGCTACTGAAGGATCATTCTTGGGAAACCAAGGCTTGTGGGGAAAGTGCACCACCTATGCAGAGTGTAAAACCTAAGTACTTAGCCATGTCCCTGGTAAAGGACAATTTGAGCATCAAGACATGGAAACTTCAAGAATCTCATCACTCCAATTTCTAAATAAAACTTGTGGGTGAACAAGGGTTAAAAGGATCTTCAGTCATTGATTGGTAGATGCCCTGAGTGGATCTGGAGTCTTTGATTGATAGATGCCTTGGGTGTTTTTGCCAAACAAAACTTAGTGTTTTCAAAAGTTAAGGAAAAATCTATTTTGAGCAAAGCAAGCCTAAGCTCCACCAGCCAAATGCATATAGTATTATAGTCCACTTAAAATATACTAAGGTATAACTTGCCAATACAATTCAAATGTATTGACCCTTGTGGCTATAACTTATGATGTTGTAGGTTTGATTGATTTAGTGAAGATTGATTGATTAGGATTACAAAGTCTACAACCAACATCTGCCTGTGGCACTTTGAAGATGAAGGACCCATGACTATAGTTATTCCGCTGCAATGTAATGTAAATAGCCAATGAGCTATGTTTGATGTAATAAAATTATTTTATTCCTGGTTATAAAGTTGTATATGACCTTTGTTTCTTGATATTACATCTAAACTGTGGATGCTAGCTATTGATCCAGGGACTAGCATTGTAAACACAGGGGACTCAATCTTATTAAAGGTTGGGGACGCTACAGATGGTATCAGAGCATTGTGTTGCCTGTAGGATTTGTAACCCTAGGATTGGACAAAAACCCTTAGACAATAGGAGTTGTCTTATTCCAAAACTTATTTACAAAAAAAAATCTTGTAAACTCTTTCCTCAATCATTTTTTTGGTTTCAACTCTACTTCTCTTCTACTTCAAAACTTGATGGAAAAGCCTACCCCATGACCAAAGACTACACCATGTGCAAAGGACTTCTTCAACTTCATCAACTCTAATGACTTCAACTTCTTCAACATCTTCAACATGTGCACCAAGGACTTCAACTTGGATATCACTAAAGACTACAAGTCTTGAGTAACATTTCATTTGAAGACTAAGGAAACACAACTTAGAAGGAGCCATGAACACTTTTGAAGATTTGTGACCAAGACACAAGAATTCTCCAAGGATACAAAGATCTCATTCAAGAAGAATCAACCAAGAAGGATGGAAAGATCACAAGTGAACCATATAGATGGACCACCATATTTTAGTTAAGTCAAACCCACCAACTTATGTGGTGTAACAAAAATATTTTGTTGCCTAAAAATGTGCTTGACCTTTGTTTGAGTGAAATGTTTGGTTTGTGATTGCTTGCATTTTTGCTTGTGTGAAATGTGAAGTGTGTGAATAGAATTGACTTCTTAGAAAAACCTTTTGCCTATTCTAATCCCAATCCAACCCAAACAGATGACTTCTCCAAGAGACTCCAACATCAAGGATGGTGACAACAACAACAACCAAGAGGACAGCATGAGAGAACTCATAGCAACCCAACACCAGTTGAGCCAAGAGACAACTCAGCTTTTAGCCAATAACAATGGACTAGACCCAGCCATACAAAGGATTTTGAAGCTTCAATCCCAATTGATGCAAGGATTGGTTACTAAAATGATCAACATGAGAGGAAACTCTTCCCAAGGAGTTTGTGACAACAAGGATGACAAAGATGTTATTCTAGAAGGAACCCAAATTAGCAATACTTGTGTAGTCAAGGATCATGTACCCAAGGAGCATGAAGATCAATGCCCCAAGAAGAGAGAAAGATCTCCCACTCATGAAGAGCATGAACTAGAAGAACTCCTAGCTTTGGAGAAACCCAAGAAGAAGAAGAAGAAATGCCTCAACACTAGCAAGAAAGATATTACACAAGTGCAATGTTTCAATTGCAAAGAGATGGGACATTATGCCAATGGATGTCCAGAGAAGAAGAAACACAAGATAAACAAGCCTATGAGGGATATCAGCCAAGTCACATGCTTCAAGTGCGAAAACAAAGGACACTACGCAGATGTTTGCCTAGAGAAGCCACCTCAAGACCTCAAACTTATAACCTGTTTCAAATGCAAGGAACTAGGCCATTATGCAAACAATTGTCCAGAAAAGTTGAACAAGCCTATGGAGAAGCTCAACCTTGGCCCATGAGTCAAGTGAGAAAATAAAGGACACGATGCAGAAGTTTTCCAAGATTCCAAGCAAGCCAAGATGTAGTTTAGTTTGAAAATTTTTAAGGGTGGTAGTACCCTAGTTGCTTTTGAGCCAACTTATAACCCCTAGCCTTCCCAAATCTCGGGACGAGATTTATTTTAAGGGTGGTAGCCTGTCACATCCCAAGATTTTCCAAATCTTGTAATGTGAAAAATAAATTAAACAAAATAAAATTTTGTTGAAAATCAGGGTGAAAAGAAACTTTTGTTTCTAAAAGGAAAACTTTAGCCAAAGTTTGTTAAAGATGGGATTCTAAAGTTTGAATTCAACAAAAATCCAAATCAAGGGAAATGCATTCCTCAATGAATGTATCTGGAAAATTGAACACTTGGAAAATAAATCCAAATCCCTAAGCCCTAATGGAAGGAAATCATTTTCCAAAGTATCTCCAAAATCTATGGATTTGATCCATACCAAAATTGATCAACAAATATTCACAAAGGATCAAGAAAGACCTTAGAGATTGGTTTCACTTAGTTTGGAACCATAGACAAAAACCTTATGAATATATTAAGATAAGGAAATTGAAAATCCAAAGCCAATAAAGCCCTACCAATTGGTGAACAATTATAATCCTAAAGGGATTAAAAAAATAAACATTTAATAAAGGAAAATAAATTGTTTTTGGAAATACTATTTAGATCTTTTAATAAAAGAATTTGTTTCAAATGAAAAGATAAGCCAAATTAATTTTGGCCAAACTTTTGAAATAAAATATTTTGTTTTGATAAAATGAGTAAAGGTTTATTTAAATAAAATAAAGGATTTAAATATCCAATTTTATTTAAGTAAAAGCTTTTCCCATTTTAAATGAACACCAAGTATTTTATTACTACTTTGAAATCTTTTATTAAAAGGCTTTGCTTTGATTAAAATGAGTAAAGGATTATTTAAATAAAATAAAGGATTTAAATATCCAATTTTATTTAAGTAAAGGCTTTCCCATTTTAATTAAAACAGCAAAACTTATTTATTTATTTAAATAAGTTTCCAAGTATTCTTTTATTTTTCAAATTAAACCTTCTGGTTTGGTTTTGAAAATAATTGGAATTCAAATGGAAATTTTATTTAAATAAATCAAACACTATTAAACAACTAAAGATCCATTTTATTTAATGGATCCTAAATTAAATAAAAATAATATTTCATTTTGAGATTTGGATTATGTTGCCAAACAGAACCAAATTCAAAGTGAAGTTGAGTGATTGTTTGAATTGATTTGAGTGTTGTTTGATTGTTTGAAATTGAAAACAGAAAATAAAATAGAAAAAGAAAAGAATGAAGAGACAGAAAAAAAATAGGAAAACAGGAGCAGCCCAGCTTTGGCCCAACAGCAGCCCAGTCCAGCCCACCTTCTTTTCCCCGAAGCAATCTTTTCCTCACCCAGCTTCTGACCCACTCAGTCAATGACATCTGGACCCTACTCCCACTCCCCTTCTTTCACTGCCAAGCGGACCCACACGCCCCCCGAACCGTTTTTCCTCACCAACTAAACAACCCGTAAAGAGACTGGCAAGTGGACCCCGTTCCCTCTCCTTTTCCCACTGACCGCTGGACCCCCTTTCCACTATTCTCCTTCCCCACCCGCGACCGATTCCTTCTCCCCCTCACCGCGCGACAGTTTCTGCCCGTTGATAGCTCCATCAATCCGCGTTAATCTGTGCATTAAACCTCGCCCTTTTAATCGCCTCTCTCTCCTCCGTTTTCCCTCGGACCCCTTCCCGAGCTCGCCCCAGGCCGCCCAATTGCTCTCTATACCTGCTACTCCGGCGATGTTCGGTGGCGATTCCGCGAGCCTCGCCGCCTTTGCCTCCTCGACCATCCTCTAGTGATCACACCTCCTGGCGATCATCCCGTAGCACCAGCTCACCATGGGCACCCGAGCCTCGACAACGACGACCACAGCACCACACCGCCGTCTGCCGTTTCTCCGGCGAACTTTCCAGGTGAACTCCGTCCGTCCCAGCACCTCTCGATCATGCTCACGTGAACCCCATGATCACCCGTATCTTACCGTGCCTTTGTTTTGCCTCGGGGTGAACTACAGCGTCGCCTCGTCATCAACCTGAGCGCCACCGTCTGTCTGCAAACTCCGGCGACTCTTCTGGTAAGCACAAGACCACCCCGACCCCTCTCGTTCACGCACACGACTTCGTCTCGATCTTGCGCATCTAACCGAGCCTTCTTTTCGCCGGAGAACCACATCAATGTCTCGGCGACAGAACGGAGCCAACCGCCGCGGCAACTCCGGCGAGCAATCGCACCGAAAGCGCCCTCGTCCGACCAACACCTCCCGAGCATCACCATGACCTCCAGGCCGGTGAGCATCTCCTCTTTCTCTCGCTTTCGCATCGCCGCGGCACCGTCATCGAGCGATCACTCACGCCGCCCGGCGTGCCGCATCGCCACTCCTTTTAGGTCAAGCAAGCGGCGACCGTTAGATGCGAATCCATCGGACACGATTAGTTCACTTAACGCCAAGAGGTACGCTACCTAAGCCGCCGATCAATTTAGATCTAACGCACCGCACTCGATCCGGCCGAACCGGTATCGACCCGATGAAGAACACGCCACGATTAGATCTGAATTAGAATTTGAAAACGAAACTTTTGCCAATTTCAAACCCATGTATCTTTTGATCCACACGTCCAAATTTTACAAATTTGATGTCGTTGGAATCAGCAAGACAAGCCCTAGCCAACCCTACCCTTAGTTTAGCAAATAGTATCTGTTAGCTTGTTTGATTTTGTAGATTCTTTTGTGTGCTTGCTAACATTAGAAAAATCATTTAAAAATGATTTTAGGGTTAAAACTTTTGCAATTTAGTTTGTTGTGACCTTACTGACCCTAGGAACCAACCCATAGTTTGGAAAATGATTTTGGAAAAGAATAGGATGGATTAATTAGTTTAGTCCATTTCTAGCTAATTAAAAACCATTGTTTTGTTTATGAAAATGCTTTCATAAAGAAAACTTTGAGAAAATGTTTTGGACCAAACCTACTGACCCAAACACCAAGTTTTGTAATAGCAACTCATTTGGTGAACCCTATAGGTTAGTGCCTTAGTAAAAATATTTCTACACCACATAGAATGACACTTTGTTTTGAAAATGGTTTTATAGTGAAACCTTTTGCAAATGACTTAGCCACTTCACAAAATGACCAATAGGTATGCCCAAATGTCTATGACCCATTAGGAACCCCTTTTTCAAACAAATCAAAGCTTGGCATGCTTGCATGCATTACTTGAACTTTGCCACTTTGGTAAATGACCAATTTGGAACTTACAAAGTTAGAAGCCTAGTGAAGACCATCCTTACAATAGAACCAACCTTTGCATGCTTATGCATGACTTAGATCCCATTACTTTGTGTGTGAAAAATTGTTTGTTTGACTTTGTTATTTTATGTGTGTAGTTTTGCTTGATTGGTAGATTAAGTTTGTGCCTTGCTTGATTGAATTGTAGTGACTTGAAGAGTGTGAGTGTTGCAAGGACAAGGAGTGAACCTATACCCTCTACCAAAAAGGCAAGTGATATCATCATGAATATTCCATTCCTATATTTTATATATGCATTAGTATTATTTTTCTAAGTATAGGACTTGCATGGTTTTGCTAAGTACAAGCTATTCTTGGGAAAACCTATTAGGTGAAACCTTAGTGAAAATTACCTAAGTCAAGATTCCTATTACTATCATGCTTAGCCTAGCTATTAGAAAACAAGGGTGGTTTATATATTCACATTATGGAAAAATATTCTAAGTCTTTGGACTTGTTTTTATTTAACAAAACAACTAAGTTAATGAATCACCTGGGTGGAATGGAAAGAATGGTGTATGTTGAGTGGTTCACAAGGCCATGGACTTGGGTTGTGTATCTCACTTGTGGATGGCCACCAGAAACAAAGAGATTTGAGATGTCAAATGTTGAGAAGCTTCAAGTGCAACCACTTGGCATTATGGGCTCTGCCATGATCTTAGGATGCTAGAACTTAGTCTCTTGGACAGGGTGGTAGATGGGTTGATAGGTTGGAGCGCGTCCATTTGACTAAGGAAAGGCTACTGAAGGATCATTCTTGGGAAACCAAGGCTTGTGGGGAAAGTGCACCACCTCTGCAGAGTGTAAAACCTAAGTACTTAGCCATGTCCCTGGTAAAGGACAATTTGAGCATCAAGACATGGAAACTTCAAGAATCTCATCACTCCAATTTCTAAATAAAACTTGTGGGTGAACAAGGGTTAAAAGGATCTTCAGTCATTGATTGGTAGATGCCCTGAGTGGATCTGGAGTCTTTGATTGATAGATGCCTTGGGTGTTTTGCCAAACAAAACTTAGTGTTTTCAAAAGTTAAGGAAAAATCTATTTTGAGCAAAGCAAGCCTAAGCTCCACCAGCCAAATGCATATAGTATTATAGTCCACTTAAAATATACTAAGGTATCACTTGCCAATACAATTCAAATGTATTGACCCTTGTGGCTGTAACTTATGATGTTGCAGGTTTGATTGATTTAGTGAAGATTGATTGATTAGGATTACAAAGTCTACAACCAACATCTGCCTGTGGCACTTTGAAGATGAAGGACCCATGACTATAGTTATTCCGCTGCAATGTAATGTAAATAGCCAATGAGCTATGTTTGATGTAATAAAATTATTTTATTCCTGGTTATAAAGTTGTATATGACCTTTGTTTCTTGATATTACATCTAAACTGTGGATGCTAGCTATTGATCCAGGGACTAGCATTGTAAACACAGGGGACTCAATCTTATTAAAGGTTGGGGACGCTACAGATGGTATCAGAGCATTGTGTTGCATGTAGGATTTGTAACCCTAGGATTGGACAAAAACCCTTAGACAATAGGAGTTGTCTTATTCCAAAACTTATTTACAAAAACAAATCTTGTAAAATCTTTCCTCAATCATTTTTTTGGTTTCAACTCTACTTCTCTTCTACTTCAAAACTTGATGGAAAAGCCTACCCCATGACCAAAGACTACACCATGTGCAAAGGACTTCTTCAACTTCATCAACTCTAATGACTTCAACTTCTTCAACATCTTCAACATGTGCACCAAGGACTTCAACTTGGATATCACTAAAGACTACAAGTCTTGAGTAACATTTCATTTGAAGACTAAGGAAACACAACTTAGAAGGAGCCATGAACACTTTTGAAGATTTGTGACCAAGACACAAGAATTCTCCAAGGATACAAAGATCTCATTCAAGAAGAATCAACCAAGAAGGATGGAAAGATCACAAGTGAACCATATAGATGGACCACCATATTTTAGTTAAGTCAAACCCACCAACTTATGTGGTGTAACAAAAATATTTTGTTGCCTAAAAATGTGCTTGACCTTTGTTTGAGTGAATGTTTGGTTTGTGATTGCTTGCATTTTTGCTTGTGTGAAATGTGAAGTGTGTGAATAGAATTGACTTCTTAGAAAAACCTTTTGCCTATTCTAATCCCAATCCAACCCAAACAGATGACTTCTCCAAGAGACTCCAACATCAAGGATGGTGACAACAACAACAACCAAGAGGACAGCATGAGAGAACTCATAGCAACCCAACACCAGTTGAGCCAAGAGACAACTCAGCTTTTAGCCAATAACAATGGACTAGACCCAGCCATACAAAGGATTTTGAAGCTTCAATCCCAATTGATGCAAGGATTGGTTACTCAAATGATCAACATGAGAGGAAACTCTTCCCAAGGAGTTTGTGACAACAAGGATGACAAAGATGTTATTCTAGAAGGAACCCAAGTTAGCAATACTTGTGTAGTCAAGGATCATGTACCCAAGGAGCATGAAGATCAATGCCCCAAGAAGAGAGAAAGATCTCCCACTCATGAAGAGCATGAACTAGAAGAACTCCTAGCTTTGGAGAAACCCAAGAAGAAGAAGAAGAAATGCCTCAACACTAGCAAGAAAGATATTACACAAGTGCAATGTTTCAATTGCAAAGAGATGGGACATTATGCCAATGGATGTCCAGAGAAGAAGAAACACAAGATAAACAAGCCTATGAGGGATATCAGCCAAGTCACATGCTTCAAGTGCGAAAACAAAGGACACTACGCAGATGTTTGCCCAGAGAAGCCACCTCAAGACCTCAAACTTATAACCTGTTTCAAATGCAAGGAACTAGGCCATTATGCAAACAATTGTCCAGAAAAGTTGAACAAGCCTATGGAGAAGCTCAACCTTGGCCCATGAGTCAAGTGAGAAAATAAAGGACACGATGCAGAAGTTTTCCAAGATTCCAAGCAAGCCAAGATGTAGTTTAGTTTGAAAATTTTTAAGGGTGGTAGTACCCTAGTTGCTTTTGAGCCAACTTATAACCCCTAGCCTTCCCAAATCTCGGGACGAGATTTATTTTAAGGGTGGTAGCCTGTCACATCCCAAGATTTTCCAAATCTTGTAATGTGAAAAATAAATTAAACAAAATAAAATTTTGTTGAAAATCAGGATGAAAAGAAACTTTTGTTTCTAAAAGGAAAACTTTAGCCAAAGTTTGTTAAAGATGGGATTCTAAAGTTTGAATTCAACAAAAATCCAAATCAAGGGAAATGCATTCCTCAATGAATGTATCTGGAAAATTGAACACTTGGAAAATAAATCTAAATCCCTAAGCCCTAATGGAAGGAAATCATTTTCCAAAGTATCTCCAAAATCTATGGATTTGATCCATACCAAAATTGATCAACAAATATTCACAAAGGATCAAGAAAGACCTTAGAGATTGGTTTCACTTAGTTTGGAACCATAGACAAAAACCTTATGAATATATTAAGATAAGGAAATTGAAAATCCAAAGCCAATAAAGCCCTACCAATTGGTGAACAATTATAATCCTAAAGGGATTAAAAAAATAAACATTTAATAAAGGAAAATAAATTGTTTTTGGAAATACTATTTAGATCTTTTAATAAAATAATTTGTTTCAAATGAAAAGATAAGCCAAATTAATTTTGGCCAAACTTTTGAAATAAAATATTTTGTTTTGATAAAATGAGTAAAGGTTTATTTAAATAAAATAAAGGATTTAAATATCCAATTTTATTTAAGTAAAAGCTTTTCCCATTTTAAATGAACACCAAGTATTTTATTACTACTTTGAAATCTTTTATTAAAAGGCTTTGCTTTGATTAAAATGAGTAAAGGATTATTTAAATAAAATAAAGGATTTAAATATCCAATTTTATTTAAGTAAAGGCTTTCCCATTTTAACTAAAACACCAAAACTTATTTATTTATTTAAATAAGTTTCCAAGTATTCTTTTATTTTTCAAATTAAACCTTCTGGTTTGGTTTTGAAAATAATTGGAATTCAAATGGAAATTTTATTTAAATAAATCAAACACTATTAAACAACTAAAGATCCATTTTATTTAATGGATCCTAAATTAAATAAAAATAATATTTCATTTTGAGATTTGGATTATGTTGCCAAACAGAACCAAATTCAAAGTGAAGTTGAGTGATTGTTTGAATTGATTTGAGTGTTGTTTGATTGTTTGAAATTGAAAACAGAAAATAAAATAGAAAAAGAAAAGAATGCAGAGACAGAAAAAAAAATAGGAAAACAGGAGCAGCCCAGCTTTGGCCCAACAGCAGCCCAGTCCAGCCCACCTTCTTTTCCCCGAAGCAATCTTTTCCTCACCCAGCTTCTGACCCACTCAGTCAATGACATCTGGACCCTACTCCCACTCCCCTTCTTTCACTGCCAAGCGGACCCACACGCCCCCCGAACCGTTTTTCCTCACCAACTAAACAACCCGTAAAGAGACTGGCAAGTGGACCCCGTTCCCTCTCCTTTTCCCACTGACCGCTGGACCCCCTTTCCACTATTCTCCTTCCCCACCCGCGACCGATTCCTTCTCCCCCTCACCGCGCGACAGTTTCTGCCCGTTGATAGCTCCATCAATCCGCGTTAATCTGTGCATTAAACCTCGCCGTGACCTCGCCCTTTTAATCGCCTCGCTCTCTCCTCCGTTTTCCCTCAGACCCCTTCCCCGAGCTCGCCCCCAGGCCGCCCCAATTGCTCTCTATACCGCTGCTACTCCGACGATGTTCCGGTGACGATTCAATGAGCCTCGCCGCCCCTTTGCCTCCTCGACCATCCTCTAGTGATCCACACCTCCTGGCGATCATCCCCGTAGCACCAGCTCACCCGCGGGCACCCCAGAGCCTCGACAACGACGACCACAGCACCACACCGCCGTCTGCCGTTTCTCCGGCGAACTTTCCAGGTGAACTCCGTCCGTCCCAGCACCTCTCGATCATGCTCACGTGAACCCCATGATCACCCGTATCTTACCGTGCCTTTGTTTTGCCTCGGGGTGAACTACAGCGTCGCCTCGTCATCAACCTGAGCGCCACCGTCTGTCTGCAAACTCCGGCGACTCTTCTGGTAAGCACAAGACCACCCCGACCCCTCTCGTTCACGCACACGACTTCGTCTCGATCTTGCGCATCTAACCGAGCCTTCTTTTCGCTTCGGAGAGAACCACATCAATGTCCTCGACAGCAACCGGAGCCAACCGCCGCCCGCAGCAACTCCGGCGAGCAATCAGCGATCGCGCCGACCAACACCTCCCCGAGCATCACCATGACCTCCTGAGCCCGGTGAGCATCTCCTCTTTCTCTCTCGCTTTCTGCATCGCCGGCACCGTCATCGAACGATCACTCCGCCGCCAGCAGCCGCCGCATCGCCACTCCTTTTAGGTCAAGCAAGCAGCGACCGTTAGATGCAGATCCATCGGACACGATTAGTTCACTTAACGCCGAAGAGGTACGCTACCTAAGCCGCACGATCCAATTTAGATCTAACGCACCGCAGCACTCGATCCGGCCGAACGGTATCGACCGATGAAAGGCTGCGCCGTGGCGGTATTAGATCTGAATTAGAATTTGAAAACAGAAACTTTTGCCAATTTCAAACCCATGTATCTTTTGATCCACACGTCCAAATTTTACAAATTTGATGTCGTTGGAATCAGCAAGACAAGCCCTAGCCAACCCTACCCTTAGTTTAGCAAATAGTATCTGTTAGCTTGTTTGATTTTGTAGATTCTTTTGTGTGCTTGCTAACATTAGAAAATCATTTAAAATGATTTTAGGGTTAAAACTTTTGCAATTTAGTTTGTTGTGACCTTACTGACCCTAGGAACCAACCCATAGTTTGGAAAATGATTTTGGAAAAGAATAGGATGGATTAATTAGTTTAGTCCATTTCTAGCTAATTAAAAACCATTGTTTTGTTTATGAAAATGCTTTCATAAAGAAAACTTTGAGAAAATGTTTTGGACCAAACCTACTGACCCAAACACCAAGTTTTGTAATAGCAACTCATTTGGTGAACCCTATAGGTTAGTGCCTTAGTAAAAATATTTCTACACCACATAGAATGACACTTTGTTTTGAAAATGGTTTTATAGTGAAACCTTTTGCAAATGACTTAGCCACTTCACAAAATGACCAATAGGTATGCCCAAATGTCTATGACCCATTAGGAACCCCTTTTTCAAACAAATCAAAGCTTGGCATGCTTGCATGCATTACTTGAACTTTGCCACTTTGGTAAATGACCAATTTGGAACTTACAAAGTTAGAAGCCTAGTGAAGACCATCCTTACAATAGAACCAACCTTTGCATGCTTATGCATGACTTAGATACCATTACTTTGTGTGTGAAAAATTGTTTGTTTGACTTTGTTATTTTATGTGTGTAGTTTTGCTTGATTGGTAGATTAAGTTTGTGCCTTGCTTGATTGAATTGTAGTGACTTGAAGAGTGTGAGTGTTGCAAGGACAAGGAGTGAACCTATACCCTCTACCAAATAGGCAAGTGATATCATCATGAATATTCCATTCCTATATTTTATATATGCATTAGTATTATTTTTCTAAGTATAGGACTTGCATGGTTTTTGCTAAGTACAAGCTATTCTTGGGAAAACCTATTAGGTGAAACCTTAGTGAAAATTACCTAAGTCAAGATTCCTATTACTATCATGCTAAGCCTAGCTATTAGAAAACAAGGGTGGTTTATATATTCACACTATGGAAAAATATTCTAAGTCTTTGGACTTGTTTTTATTTAACAAAACAACTAAGTTAATGAATCACCTGGGTGGAATGGAAAGAATGGTGTATGTTGAGTGGTTCACAAGGCCATGGACTTGGGTTGTGTATCTCACTTGTGGATGGCCACCCAGGAAACAAAGAGATTTGAGATGTCAAATGTTGAGAAGCTTCAAGTGCAACCACTTGGCATTATGGGCTCTGCCATGATCTTAGGATGCTAGAACTTAGTCTCTTGGACAGAGGGTGGTAGATGGGTTGATAGGTTGGAGCGCGTCCATTTGACTAAGGAAAGGCTACTGAAGGATCATTCTTGGGAAACCAAGGCTTGTGGGGAAAGTGCACCACCTATGCAGAGTGTAAAACCTAAGTACTTAGCCATGTCCCTGGTAAAGGACAATTTGAGCATCAAGACATGGAAACTTCAAGAATCTCATCACTCCAATTTCTAAATAAAACTTGTGGGTGAACAAGGGTTAAAAGGATCTTCAGTCATTGATTGGTAGATGCCCTGAGTGGATCTGGAGTCTTTGATTGATAGATGCCTTGGGTGTTTTTGCCAAACAAAACTTAGTGTTTTCAAAAGTTAAGGAAAAATCTATTTTGAGCAAAGCAAGCCTAAGCTCCACCAGCCAAATGCATATAGTATTATAGTCCACTTAAAATATACTAAGGTATCACTTGCCAATACAATTCAATTGTATTGACCCTTGTGGCTGTAACTTATGATGTTGCAGGTTTGATTGATTTAGTGAAGATTGATTGATTAGGATTACAAAGTCTACAACCAACATCTGCCTGTGGCACTTTGAAGATGAAGGACCCATGACTATAGTTATTCCGCTGCAATGTAATGTAAATAGCCAATGAGCTATGTTTGATGTAATAAAATTATTTTATTCCTGGTTATAAAGTTGTATATGACATTTGTTTCTTGATATTACATCTAAATTGTGGACGCTAGCTATTGATCCAGGGACTAGCATTGTAAACACAGGGGACTCAATCTTATTAAAGGTTGGGGACGCTACATGGAGATCTTCCTCCATAGGCTCCTTTCCCTTATCCTTGGCGGACACCATTGTGCTTCTAACTTTCAAGAATAGTTCCTGGCAGAAACAGATCGAAACGAAAACACGATATACGAACCTCGGGGGATCCGGGGGTTATTTATTATGAAGTTTCATATCAAAAGGAAGGTACTGGGAGAAAACGAGTCGGAGGCGGAGTCCAGGGTGGACTCACCACCTGGTGGCGCGGCCAGGGGTGGGCCCGCGACACAATGGGTTGTGAGCCACCCTGGCTCCGTTTCCGTCCCTTTTTCGCTTCGTAGCTTCCCTTATTGACTAAAAACTGCAAAAATATAGTTGGATTGTATTTTCGCGGAACTTTCCTTACCAGAACTGTTACCTATTTGAAAGCGGGCTCTGCAGGTCTCTGAATTTGGTATCTAGTAGATTCTTCCAGAGTCACCACTTGAATAGTATCAATATATTCATCTTCATACACTTATTACTTGAGTCATAAAACCCTTCTCTTCCTTATTACACCATTATCTCCACTACCTGGAAATTTCTTTCACACAAAACTTCACACAGTTCTCATTAGCAACATTAGTATAAGTGAAGTGATAAAACATTTGGGGTCCAACTTCAACTGAAAACCATCAAAACATAAGCTATTGTAGCAACTCCTTCCGACAACCCAAAAAGAATTCAAAAAGGAAGTCGAATAAAGAAACAAATGCAAGAGTGGCTAAACCTGCCAAAACAGACCAGCAGGTAAAGATCAATTTTTTCAAAAATCTTCTGTTGCTCAAATCAAAAAGTGCAAAACTAACGAAAGTTAAATAACAACCTGGGGAAGAAGCACAAACAATTACAGCTCAAACCTACATACAGAGATCTCTCACGAATTTTTACGGTGCAGCACAAAAATCTATTTCGGGACAGCAACTTCCCCAAATATTACTTCTCTCTTATTAGAGGTTGATCTTGACACAAAAACCAAACAAAACGGATAAGGAGCGGTTATTACCGAAGTAATAACTTCCAAGACTCAAATAAACAAAAAACAAACTGAAAGCAAAAAGAAATTGGGTTGTCTCCCAAAAAGCTCTTTCTTTATGGCCATTAAGATGGGCATGATAATTTTGAAGATGCTCACATAGGAATATAAATTGAAGTGAAAGAGAGAATTAAGAAGCAAAAATACACACATTTAAGTCTAACCCACTTCCTATGCAAGGGAATTTTTTAAACAAACAAGTTGTTGAAACCAGAGGCTACAAGCATAAGAACACAAAAACTTTCAGCATAAAACGAGGAAACTCGATATTATTGAGATGCATAAGAACACTTTTCCCTCTCTCATAGTAACTTTCAGTATCATGCATAAAATTAACAATATAGATATCACAAGGACCATCGTAACAATGATCACTTATTCTAACAGAAAACACAGGAATACTAGCTCTCATAACACTACTATGTGAAAAAATATTAGAGTTATCCTTACCAAGGATAGTGTGTCCCTCTTTTTCATATTTAGTAACAAAGTCTTTCACATTTGCTATTATAGGTTCATCAACCATTTGTTTATCAGGTTCAACAGCTTTATTTGCACTTTCATTAACCATACTAGCTATCATAGAATGTTCCTTAATCTTAACTGGGAAAGGCATTTTCTCAATATAAGGTTCAGGTAAGACATGATTAGCAGTATAAACTTCAGTATTTCTTACAGGAACACCCTTAGCAACATCTTTATAAGGTTCATGATACTTATTCCACTTCTTTTTAGACACTTCAATGTAGGAAGCAAAAGCCTTAAAATAAGAAGCAATAGCTTGAGAGTCTAGAACATAAGCATTTTTTATATTTTGAAAGCCATCAGTTCCCATAAAAGATTCAATGCATTCATAATCATAATTTATACTTGACTTTCTACCTTTTTCATTCTCCCATGCTTCAGCATTGTCTTGAATACAGTCCAGGAGATCCCAATTAGCTTCTACTTCCATGCGAGTGAATGATCTAGCACAAGAAGCATCCAATAAATCTTTATCATGTAGAGGGAGCCTTGCATAAAAGTTATTGATAATAATATTGTTGGGGAGCTCATGAATGGGACATTTGAGCATTAGTAACTTCAATCTCCCCCAAGCTTGAGGTGTACTCTCTCCATCAAGAGGCCAAAAGTTGTATATTTGATTCTGATCTTTATGAATCTCACTAGGAGGATAGAACTTTGAATAAAAGAGAGGCATTATTTCCTCCCATTCCAGAGCTTGACCATTCTTCAGCAGCTTATACCATTCCTCAGCTCTTCCTTTCAGTGATAATGAGAATAACTTCTTCTTAACTTGATCTGTAATAATACCTCACACTTGAACAACCCGCATAATTCGTGTATAAAGAGTAAATGATCACCAAGGATGGACTGTTCCATCCCCCAACATAGTAGTTATACATAACACGATCAATAATTCTTGTAGGTATTTTAAAAGCATCATTCTCAGCAGGTGGTGGTTCATCTACTACCTTAGCAGTGGTAGTAGCATTACCAAATAAGAAACTCAGTGAATTATCCATAACGAAAATAAAGCAACTAGCAGAAGTAAACAATACTCACAGTAGAAGTTTCCTTTACCAGTTCCACTCTCCAATAGCGCTTCACTCCCCGGCAACGGTGGCAGAAAATAGTCTTGATGACCCACAAGTATAGGGGGTGTATCGCAGTATTTTCAATAAGTAAGAGTGTCGAACCCAACGAGGAGCAGAAGGTGCTGGCTAGTGGTATGGATCAGGAATTCTCTACAAATACTTAGCAAACGGATTTTTAGGGGTTTTGGATAAAGTAAGTAAACAAAGTACAAGTAAATAAAAGACCGTAGGAATAAATGTAGCAAGTGGCCCAATCCTTTATGCAGCAAAGGACAAGTCGGTTGTATTACTTAAGATGACCAAACGTTCTCAAGGACACATGGGAAGACTGCCAAGTGCTTTCGCTTCATATAGCTGATTAATCTTCTTTAGCTTGCTAAGTGTTGTGTGGGTGAACCTGTGGTAATGTACCGACCTTCCTAGCACTAATACACACTTGTGATTATACCCCTTGCAAACATCCGTAAGTACAAGAAAGTAATTAAGCTAGAAACCTAACCACAACTTTAAACTGTAAGACCATTGCGTCCCTTGTGCAATGGTTTCCTAACGGGGGTTCGGGTTTCTGTCACTCCGGCAACCCCTACGATTAGTAGCCAAATACACAATGCATTCCCCTAGGCCCATATAGGTGAAGTGTCATGTAGTCGATGTTCACATGACACCACTAGAAGAAGTACACCACAACTTAAATATCAAACTATTGAATCTCTCTCAACACTACTCCACTACTAACAACATGACTTCTCCCATGTCCTCAAGAACAAAACGAACTACTCACAAGACATCATATGGATCATGATCAGAGATGGAATAATGATGTATAACAATATGAACATAAACAATAATTCAATGGTTCACTCAATAGCATCAACTACAAAGAGTAATCAACACCGGGAAAGTTTCCCCTATGAACTATGCAAGATTCAACCCAATTGTTACAACAATATGGAGATGGTGATGAGGGTGCTGATGGTGATGATGGTGGTGATGATGATTATGATCCCGATGAAGTCCAGCTTGATGGTGGTGTTGATGGCGACGATCTCTCCTCTCCGGGAAGGAATTCCCTCGGCAGAAATCTGTCTGCCGGAGAGATCTTTCTCTCTCGGTGTTTTCCGCCCCGCAGAGGCGGCGTGTAACATCCCAAAAAAAATCATATTTCAAAACTCATTCATATCATCCTTGCATCCTTCATTCATTTAGGGTTTTTCTCAAAATCATTTAGAAACAGAAGTTTGTGCTATGATTTCATGTGAGCAATTTACCTCAATTGGCCATCACCCTTTGAGACTTGAATGTTTAGGAACTTGTTTGCTTGCCTCCAATGTGGAAAGTTTAGGTGTAGCAATTTAACCAAAGTTTTCAACTTGGAAATAATTTCAAAACCCCTATTTCAAACATTTGCAATATAGAAGCAAAGTCTCTGTTTGTTTGAAATCCAACTTTGACCAAGCCCTTGCAAGGTAACCACATGGTTAACTGACTGTTTTGAAACCACAATACCCTACAAAGATCCCCAGATTTGTTTGAATTCAAAAGGATTTGAATTCATATCAAAATCATTCCAGAAAATAGATTTAGAAAAGAAAAAGGGATAAACAAAAGAAAAGGGCCGCGCGCCAGGTTTCTGGCCCAGCAACGAAACGAGCCCAACAAGCCCACCCGGGGAGTTTCCTTTTCTTCTCTCGCATGGCCACGTAATCAGTCGCTAATGCAGACCCCACCTCCACCTCGCGACTTCACCGACGAAGGCCTCCACGCCAAGATCATCTTCCTGAATCACAAGACGATCTCCGCCGCTGACCGTTGCCGCAGTGATACCGAGCTTAATTGGGCATTAATCCATGAGCGTTTCCTGTCGAGCATCTGGCTATAAGATCCTCTCTGCCTCGCGAGCATTTCCCCCCAAACACCTCGCTCACTCCGCCACCAGGCTGCCCTCAATCAACCCCACACCGCCACAGACATAGCCCACTCCGGCGATCAATTCCGGTGAGCCTCGTGTTCCCCTCTTCCTCTCACTCTTGCTATCTGATTCAGTGAGTCTTTGCGCACCTCCTGACCCCACTAGTTCATCCTGTACTGCCCCAGGTCGCCGGTTCCACTCGACACCGCAAGCACCAACGACAGACTCGACTCCGACGACCCCCAGTGGTAAGTCCAGACTGCCCCAAGCCTTGTCTTGCACACGCGCATGTTTTCCGTGATCTTCTGCATCTGACCACACCTTCCGTTTGCATCCTAGTGATCTACAACGTCGTCTCCGACCTCGAACAGAACCACCTGTCGCCAGACTCAACTCCGACGAGCAATCATCACCGTGACAACACGCCCCTTCGCAAACCGACGCTACCTTGAGCTTCAGCAGCCTCTTGCGAACCTGGTATGACTCTTCTCCCTCTCGCGGACGATCTGGAACGCTAGCGCCGCCGTAGACCGAGCGCTCCGCCGCTCGCTGACGCCGCGCGCCGCCAGGGCAAGGTCGTTTGAACGAGCACCGTTAGATCCAGATCCGAGCGCTAGGATAGATTCATTTAACTGCGAAGCGGTACGCGATCTGGAGCGTGCGATCTGTTTAGATCCTACGGCTTCCAAGCGCGATCCAACCGAAGCGGTACGCGCCAATCACAACACGACGCGTGGCTCGGTTGAATTCAAAAACAGAATTTAAAACCAGAATTAGATCCAAACTTCAAACTGCCATAACTTTTGATTTCCATGTTGGAATTTTGCAAACTTTATACCGTTGGATTCAGTGAATCAAGACCTTTCTGAATATCCAATGTGTTTAACAAATAGTAACCATTAGAATGACTTTGTTTGTAGAAACTTGTTTAAGGCTATTTTGAGTATGGATTTAGTTTAGTAATTTGTTTTAGGGTGAAATAAGTTTGTTTTGGAAATTTTGTGTCTTGTTATGTTTCTGTAAACATACACTTGCTTGGTAGAGTTTTCAAAATCCCCACTTAGTAAATTCATGCATGCATGCATTCATATTATTTTGATTGTATATGATTTGTGTGTAATTGTATGCTATAATTTTGTGTAGATTTTGCTAGTGATTGTGATTGTGAAGAGTGCTACTCTCCTCATTACCAAGGCAAGTGATGCTTCATATCTTTTGTCCCATTATTTTTACTATGCATTAGTGTATTTGCTAAGTAAATCTTGCATGGATTTTATTTGCTAAGTATAGACCTTGCTATGGGAAAACCTAGTAGATGAAGCCTTAGTGAAAATTACCTAAGTCAAGATTCCTATTACTATCATGCTTAGCTTAGCTAATAGAAAACAAGGGTGGAATATATATTCATGCTATGGAAAATTTCTAAGTCTGTGGACTTATGTTTTGTTTAATAAAACAACTAAGTAAATGAATCACCTGGGTGGAATGGAAAGTTTGGTTTGTGTTGAGTGGTTATGCAAGTCCAGAATACTGGGGAAAACTTGGGCTCCACCAAGTCCAGTATACTGGGGAAAACTTGATATCTCACTTGTGGATGGCCACCCAGGAACAAAGAGATTTGAGATGTCAAATGTTGAGAAGCTTCAAGTGCAACCACTTGGCAATATGGGCTCTTCCTTGATCATATAGGTTGCTAGAACTTAGTCTCTTGGACAGTTGGTGGTAGAGGGAATGATAGGTTGGAACGCGTCCATTTGACTAAGGAAAGGCTTCTGAAAGATCTTGTCTTGGGAAACCAAGTCTTGTGGGGAAAGTGCACCACCTCTGCAGAGTGTAAAACCTAAGTACTTAGCCATGTCCCTGGTAAAGGACAATTTGAGCATCAAGACATGGAAGCTATCAAGAATCTCCTCATCCCAATTTCTAAGTTAAAATCTTGTGGGTGAACAAGGGTTAAAGGATCTTCAGTCTTTGATTGGTAGATGCCTTGGGAAAGATTTTGGTCAAGCAAAAACTTAGTGTTTTCAAATGATAAGGAAAAACCTATTTTGAGCAATGCAAGCCTAAGCTCCACTTAGCCAAATGCATATAGTATTATAGTCCACTTAAATAAGCTAAGGTATTACTTGCCAATACTATTCCAAAGTATTGACCCTATGTGGCTGTAACTTGTAATGTTGCAGGTTACTCCAATGATGATTAGGAGTCATGAGTCTACACTCAACATGCTTGCCTGTGGCACATGAAGATGAAGACTTATGTTTATTTACTTATTCCATAAACTCTTGTATTAGGCCTTTGGCCCTGAGTTGTAAAAGACTATGTTTTATCTCTGGAATGAATGTAATAAACGACCTTTGTATCTGTGTACTTCATCTTAAACTGTGGATGCTAGCATTGATCCAGGGACTAGCATTGCAATCACAGGGATCCTTTCCTTTACTAAGGAGGGGTCTTACATGGCGGAATCTTTCTGTGGTCGCCCCCCGAGTCTTAGAGTTTCAGGAGGATAATATACACTGGAGGAGAGTGCCAGGGGTGGACCAGGGCGGCCACACCACCTGGTGGCGCAGCCTAGGCTGGCCTGCGCTAGGGGGTGGTGTGGGCCCCCATGTGGCCCATCTCAAGCCCCCCTTCTGGATTCCTTTGTCTCCTGGAAAAATAGGATTTTCCGTATATTTTCCCGGATTTTCTGATCTTCGCGAATTTTGCCTCCAAACAGCACCTTTTCCATCAGAATCCTGACTGCAGCGGTCCATGCTCCAAAAGTCATCGACGATGCAAAAACAGATGAAATAACATAAGTATCACCTCTCAATACGAAATATATGAATGAATAACAGTGAATTTTGACATAGAATAGTGATGCAAAATGGACGTATCAGTGTGTTCTTCTCATGAAGCACAACTAGAGTCATTGCATGTCTGTTCTTCTCACAAACCACATAAGGATCCACCAGTGTCATTGGATGTGTGTTCTTTTCATGAACCACACCCAGTGTCATTGCATGTGTGTTCCTCTCACAGACCACACATGGGTCCACCAGTGTCATTGCATGTGTGTTCTTCTCATGAACCACATCTAGATTCATTGGATGTGTGTTCTTTTCATGAACCACAGCTAGAGTCATTGCATGTGTGTTCTTCTCACAAACCACATAAGGATACACTAGTGTCATTGCATGTGTGTTCTTCTCATGAACCACATCTAGAGTCATTGCAAGTTTGTTCTACTCATAAACCACACATGGATCCACCAGTGTCATTGCATGTGTGTTCTTCTCATGAACCACATCTAGAATCATTGCATGTCTATTCTTCTCACAAACCACATAAGGATCCACCAGTGTCATTGGATGTGTGTTATTTTCATGAACCACACCTAGTGTCATTCCATGTGTGTTCTTCTCACAGACCACACATGGATCCTCTAGTGCCATTGCATGTGTGTTCTTCTCATGAACCACATATAGAGTCATTGGATGTGTGTTCTTTTCATGAACCACAGCTAGAGTCATTGCATGTGTGTTCTTCTCACAAACCACATAAGAATACACCAGTGTCATTGCATGTGTGGTCTTCTCATGAACCACATCTAGAGTCATTGCATGTCTGTTCTTCTCACAAACCACACATGGATCCACCAGTGTCATTGCATGTGTGTTCTTCTCATGAACCACAGCTAGAGTGATTGGATGTGTGTTCTTTTCATGAACCACACCTAGAGTCATTGCATGTATGTTCTTCTCACAAACCACACAAGGATCCACCGGTGTCATTGCATGTATGTTCTTTTCATGAACCACAGCCAGTGTCATTGCATGTGTGTTCTTCTCACAAACCACACATGGATCCACTAGTGTCATTGCATGTCTGCTCTTTTCATTAACCACAGTTAGAGTCATTGCATGTGTGTTCTTTTCACAAACCACATATCACCAGTGTCATTGCATGTGTGTTCCTCTCATAAACCACATATGGATCCACCCAGTGTGATTGCATGTGTGTTCTTCTCACAAACAACATAAGGATCCACCAGTGTTATTGGATGTGTGTTCTTTTCATAAACCACATATGGATCCTAACCTTAGGAGAGCCCTAACCTTATCCCCCCAATGGATCCACCGTTAGACCGAGTCTTCTAGAAGGCACGCCCTAACATAGTTGTTCTGCTTGACGATTGTTACATACCATTCAATCGGGGCACTTGGACGATTGGGATGGTCTTCGTGAGAGCGATCCACGAGTAGGCTATTCTGCGGCATGATTGACTATGCTTGCTCTGGACAAACTGGCAACACCGGGCGCTCCCCTATTGTGAGTGTCATGACTCACGAGTTCAGTGGGCCATATCCCAGTTGTTGGAAATATGCCCTAGAGACAAATAGTAGTAAGGACTATTATCATATTTCATATAGTTTATGATTAAGTTTTATATCATGCTATAACTGTGTTGAGTGGAAACATCAATATACGTGTGATATACAAACAACCAGGGCTTCCCAGTGAAACTCTAGTCACTGGTTCATTGGTCAACTGATGATCATGTTTCCTGATCATGTGGCATTTATGCCAGTTGGAAATGAGGTCATCCCATTCAGAGAATGAGATGATGAACCAATACCCAACCCAAACATCGTGACCCGATCGTGTCACGAAGTTCAAAGTTATGATGATTAGAAATGGATCCTCGTAGACTATTCCTTAGACCGTGAGGCTATATCAATCACTGTCTCCCGAGAGAGCTTAGATAGCATCAAACGCCATCTGGTAAAACGGTGGTTATAAAGGTGTGTTCAGGTATTCGGAGGAAACTGTAGAGGCAATATATGTCAAGAGCGGGATTTGTCCGTCCATGTGACGAGAAGATACTCAAGGGCCCACTCGGAGAAGTTATATCCAATAGCTGCGCAGCGTGTGATTAGATCACGGGGATATCACTTGTCGGGACGAGTTAAGTAGCATTGTTTAGTAACGAGATTGAACACGACATGGTGATGTCATTGATCGAATCTTGGGCAATGCAAGTATCTAATGACAAAGGGAATAAGACACGACTGTCCCGGTTCAAACGACGAAAGATCTTCGTGGAACGCACAGGGGTCACATGGCCATCCAGGTCCCTCTATTGATCATTGGTGCGGGAGTGTCCCGACCATGTCTGGAGTGTTCCCGAACCGTAGGGTATCACACTTAAGGGTTTGATGATGCTTAGAGAGTGTTTATAGGATCGGTAGAATCACCGAAGAAAAGAAGGGAGAAAACCGGAAGGGTTTCGGTAAGTCCGGAGGATTCCGGAGTGGAGGTGGAAGGTGTTCCATAGCCACGGAGATTAGATAATGTGTGAATGAATGTTAAATATTGATTTAATCATTTATTCATAATTATTTAAATAAAAAGAAAATCAATTAAATGGTCAAAGGCTTAATGGGCCAATTCCCGGAGGGGAGAGGGCCCATTAGGGAAAGGAGAAAGGGAAGAGGGATCAAGGGGAGGCCGGCTGGGCCTTGCCCCCTCACTGGGGCCCACTAGGGCTAGCCGGCCACCACCACCCCTCCTCTCCTTTAGTCCCACCCTGGGACTTGAGGGGAGGTAGTACCTCCCCTCCCCCTATATAAAGTGGGGTATTTGGCCTAGAAAGACACACCCAATAATCAATAAAGGTCTCCCCACTTTTGGGAGGACCTCTAATTGATATTTTCTCTCTCCCCCTCTCTCTCGTGACCGTGGTCCCAAGTCTGGACTCAATGGCGAGACATCTTCACCATGAGGCCACGCTGTGGGATTCGGATCCGGGAGCTCTACTTCCGCAACTACTGCTAGATCGGGGAAGCGGGAGTCATCGTCAGGCACCGGACGTGTGTAACTCCCACGAGGTGTCACACTTGAGGCACTCAAGTCGTTGGAGCCAGAAGGAGCGCAAGGACTTCATCACGACCTTGAGGTCGGCTTCGGCTCGTCTACATCAACCACGCTCTCCTGAGCGTTGACAATGCTTTTTGGTCTTCAAGGGTAAGTTCGCGAAAACCCTCTCCCGTTACTATATTACTAATAGATCGGTCCTGGCAGCTTCAGGGGTTCAGGGGCGTAGAGTAAAATTTATTGTTTTTATGTGCGGAACCCCTACAGTGGTATCAGAGCTAGATCTATGCGTAGTAATGCTAGTACGGGTAGAACACATTAGATGTAGCGTGTGGGCGTTGATCTTTTAGTTGTTACCCTCCCACGTGTACTTGTGTATACCGCAGTTATGCTTGATGAAGCGGCCCCCAACCGACTTTACGCGTTCATTCGCGAGACTGGTCCATGCTTGACATACGTCTTGTACCGTATAAAGTGGCTTAGGGGGGTGTCTGTCTCTCTCACATTAGTTGGTATACCATTTGCAACGGAGGGCCCCAAAAGGGGTTTAGTATAGACAACTACTTGATCAGTGTTGTGGTGAAAGTTCGTAGGTAAGAACAGTTCTTGTGCGAAAGCCCATTCAGCCACGTAAAACATGCAAAGATAAAGTAGAGGCGTCTAACTTTGTTTTGCAGGAGGGCGTTGCTTTGTGATATGGTTGTGGCAAAGGTAAAGTGATTAACTTTTGTTACATAGTAGTAGACGGTCATGGTAATGAAAAACTACCACGCCGGAATGACACCGGTACCCTGGTGTCTACGATGCCGGAACCCTGGCGCCAGAACCCGATGACGGCGGATGGAGATCACGACGTGAAGGACCATATCACATAGCATTTACATTCAATTTTATTGTTTGTATGTCTTATTGTGTGCTAGTATTAGATACTCGACGGTAGCCTAATAAGATGATCCCTGTTAAAATAACCAACGATTGTGTTCCCCCTTAGTGTGCACCACCAAGAAAGTTCTTCGGTATGAGGCAGGCCGTGATGATCGGGTGTCAGACATATCTACGTTCACATACAGTGGATGCAAGCCATGTTGCACAGCGAATACACTAAGGTTGAGTTGGCAAGCCTAGCACGCTAGAGAAGCGTGGCCTCGGAACGCGGATGGTCGAAAGATCGAGCACGAGTCGCATGAATGATGTGACCGACGTTTAGTGTCCACCCTTGAACCCACATTGATGGCCGTGATGATCGGGGAAGATGTGGCTGATAAGGGTCGTGTTATCACTAGGAACCCTCACTGGTGATAGGTGTTTCTGAGTGGAGTTATTATTAACTCATTTAATTATAAACTTAGTCTAAATTCCTTTTGCAATTATAAATGTAGAAAATGGCTCCTGTCGAGATTACTTTTCCTATCGACGATTGGTTAAAAGGAGAAAGGCTCAAGATAGATGGATCCAACTTTTCGGCATGGGTCATACGCCTGTTTGATCTCCTTGGGGAGAACGAAGTAGCTGACTACATGACCTGCGAGATGTATTTGGAGCCACCCTATTCCCATGAGACCTAGGAGCAGTGGGATCTGCGTTATCGTTGTCGTGTGATGGCCACGTTTATATCAGTGACCATGCGCCTCGGAATGGAGGATGGGCTATGGCCAATGGTGGGGAGTCTCAAGCCCCGAATGGTCATGGCACATCTGAGAGCACATTTCATGGAACAAATGCATATGTGGGAGTATGAGCTGATGGGGGACTTCCTCTCCATAAAGATGGAGGAGGGCTCCTCACTAGATGAGCACTTATTGCGCCTCTACGATGCGTATATGAGTCTGGAATACTACCTGGACAATTGGTACTCAAGCTCATTTGCGATGGGAGTTGTGCTGCGGTCGCTTCCACCAAGCTTCCAAGCACAAGTCAGGATCTGCGTTATGAGAGGCGACACGGAAACACTGGATTTCCTTGAGTTCATATCGCATTTCAGAAATGTGATAGATGAACCCAACGTCGCTGGAGTCGTCAACGACCAAGGTATATATTTGATATACAGTTTTATAAATGTTATAATCTTGCAAACACATTACAGTGTTAAGTATATCTGATACTTGTTCTATTTTGGTGAAAACAGGTCCTTCTGCATAGAGGTGCTTGCTGGAGAGGAGGTGACGTTGCGTGTTGATGGAGAGCATGATGATGATGGCCGACGACACACTCCCTCGACATTTATCATTTAGTTTTGTGTTTTAGGATGATTATTGTAATCAAGAGAGATTTGAACTTCTTTAGTGTGTCTCACACTTCGTGAGACGGTTATTCATATGAGTTTGTAACAAACAGTTGTTCTGCTTTTATGAATGATTTCTATTCGTGTTCATATCTTGTTTTATTATATGTGAATTATCCTTGTTGTTTGAAACTGATTGATAATGCATGAACATTTGTAAAATATTTAAAATGCCTTGTTTAAAATACCCAACTTAATGATATTTCATTAATGAATGAAAAACCATTGTTTAAATTCAAAGTTATGTGATCATATGTGAAAGTCATTTGATTTCTTATCACATATAAATCATGCCTAAGTTCGGCAAAATAACTTGAACACCGTGTATTACTTGAATACAAAGTGTTTGATGAATTGTTAAATAGAATACATATTCGATGTGTTGTGTTTTAACGGAAAATGGTAATTACCATTAAGTGATTGTTTAAATGTGTAAAGTAAGTTTACCAAAAGAAACATGAATATGAAACTATTTGATTTGATCAAAGTGTTTCATCAACAAAAAGGGTATAAATATAAAAGAGAATCTAATTACTATGATTTGATCAATAGTAATGAAAATTGAATTTATATGAATGGCATAAACGAAATTGTGGAATGCAAAGTGTTTTGAAACGTCAAAATACAAAGCATCGCAATGTGATATTACATATCAAAGGGGTTGAATAGAAGGCACCAAATAAATCGTTGTAGTGTATATGTAGAGACCATTAGCTTAGAAATAGTTAGCACTCAATCAGAATTGGTAAGCCATTAGAATTCGTGAAAGTTTTGGGGTTATTCGATATGACCAAAACAATAGCGAATAAGTCCTTGAAGAGTATTCATTGGAAACTTTGAATACGAAATCCATAGCTAAACCAAAAAGAAAGCAAAACTTGTGTTGCTTGGATTTTGGTGCATTCTTGAGAAAGCTCACCTCTAGTGATGTTTCTCAATTATGGAGCAAATGGAAAAACACGATGAGGATTCAAAACCCTGCATCAGAGTGTTGAGAAGCGCAACGGACAGCGTTCCTGAATGATTCTCTTCACAGAAGAAAAGAATCAATGATTTTGATCATTGTGTTTTTCCCTCCACTATTGTTTTCACTACATGAAGTAGGATTCAAAATGTAAATCCATATCTTGTATGGAGACATTTGTGAACCACTTGTCATGATTTTTGAAATGTGACACACCTACGAACTACAAAGGAAATAATGGTAAACTAAATTATGAGAAATCCTAGAAGCAAAATTCCCTTGAGATTAGAAAGCAATTCGTTGCTGAATCTCACAAGTAAAAGGAGTTACTTGGAATTTTCCCAAATGACTGCAAAGCCATTGTAGGAAAAAGGGGTGAATGACAAAAGCACAATTTGTCAGGTATTGAACAAATTCAAACGAATTTGATTCAAGTGTGCTAAATGTCTAGTGGATTTAAAACTAGTAAAGTACTAGTATCTCATAATAAATCTCCAAGTTTGATGTTTAATCAAAGGATTTTGAAGTTATTCAATACAGTAAGGAGATATGCATTTTGCATAAAATTGAGTGGGAGCGATGAAAGTCTTCCTGAAACAATATGTGATTGACATATTTTTAAGTGGGATCAATATGAGTCTCAAACTCAAATATATACAACATATTTTGAGTGGGAGCTTATAGGAGCAATTATTAAGCGTGTTAAGAATGAAAGGCACAAATACTTATAAATAATGATTTATAATATGTAGAAATTGATAATGGGTGTATTATGATATTATGTAGCATTCCTTAAGGGATTATGAAAAATGTTTTAGAATAGAAGTTAATTAAGGAACTGGTCCTTAATAACTCAAATTAGGATTAGCATTAAGTTTAACATCAATGGTTGAAAGAAAGAAAAGGATGATCGTCATCCACTATGTTGAGACATAGTTTCTATCTTAGAAACCATGATGATAACTTAGCATAATATGTGATCCAATAAAGAACGTTTGAAAGTGATTAAGTTTGAATCACGGAACATTGAGCTAAGTTTGTCCACAGTGTCTAGTAGAGAACTATGGATGTATTTTCAAATCCATAAAGGATAACATATCTTAAAACATAAAGGGTTATGTTATAAGGGAATATGTTGGAAACTCCTATAGATACCAATTAAAAGTCAAGTAGGAAGCAAGATGAACAAACATCGAAAGTTGCACAGAGTGTACTAGTGTTTCGATGAATACATTTATAATAATAGATAAGGGTACCATCTAAAGTGGTGTATAATGTTATGGCGGGGCTAGTTCGCTTTTAACGTAGAATGATGTGTCCCAGGGCACAGTGCCCATGAGAAAGCCCTCGAGGTTTATCTAACGTCACTGTAGGCTCCTGGAATCAGGCCTCGTTCTACTGCCATAGCGGTGATACATACACACAGATGCTATCATGTGATGATAGAGTATTGATGTCAATCCAGGTGACATTAGTAAGTTGCAAAGGATTTGGGACTGTAAAAGTACAGACCCAAGACTCAACCTCTTCCATGAGCAAGCATGTTCAGGGTACTGGATATATAGTGCCAATAATTGAGAACAAATGCAGCTAGTGTAGGCTATTCTGCGGCATGATTGACTATGCTTGCTCTGGACAAACTGGCAACACCGGGCGCTCCCCTATTGCGAGTGTCATGACTCACGAGTTCAGTGGGCCATATCCCAGTTGTTGGAAATATGCCCTAGAGACAAATAGTAGTAAGGACTATTATCATATTTCATATAGTTTATGATTAAGTTTTATATCATGCTATAACTGTGTTGAGTGGAAACATCAATACACGTGTCATATACAAACAACCAGGGCTTCCCAGTGAAACTCTAGTCACTGGTTCATTGGTCAACTAATGATCATGTTTCCTGATCATGTGGCATTTATGCCAGTTGGAAATGAGGTCATCTCATTCAGAGAATGAGATGATGAACCAATACCCAACCTAAACATCGTGATCCGATCATGTCATGAAGTTCAAAGTTACGATGATTAGAAATGGATCCTCGTAGACTATTCCTTAGACCGTGAGGCTATATCAATCACTGTCTCCCGAGAGTGCTTAGATAGCATCAAACGCCATCTGGTAAAATGGTGGTTATAAAGGTTTGTTCAGGTATTCGGAGGAAACCGTAGAGGCAATATATGTCAAGAGCGGGATTTGTCCGTCCATGTGACGGGAAGATACTCAAGGGCCCACTCGGAGAAGTTATATCCAATAGTCACAAGCAGTGATTAGATCACGGGGATATCACTTGTCGGGACGAGTTAAGTAGCATTGTTCAGTAACGAGATTGAACACGACATGGTGATGTCATTGATCGAATCTCGGGCAATGCAAGTATCGAATGACAAAGGGAATAAGACACGACTGTCCCGGTTCAAACGACGAAAGATCTTCGTGGAACACACAGGGGTCACATGGCCATCCAGGTCCCTCTGTTGATCATTGGTGCGGGAGTGTCCCGACCATGTCTGTAGTGTTCCTGAACTGTAGGGTATCACGCTTAAGGGCTTGATGATGCTTAGAGAGTGTTTATAGGATCGGTAGAATCATCGAAGAAAAGAAGGGAGAAAACCGGAAGGTTTTCAGTAAGTCCGGAGGATGTCCGGAGTGGAGGTGGAAGGTGTTCCATAGCCATGGAGATTAGATAATGTGTGAATGAATGTTAAATATTGATTTAATCATTTATTCATAATTATTTAAATAAAGAGAAAATCAATTAAATGGTTAAAGGCTTAATGGGCCAATTCCCAGAGGGGAGAGGGCCCATTAGGGAAAGGAGAAAGGGGAGAGGGACCAAGGGGGAGGCCGGCTGGGCCTTGCCCCCCCTACGGGGCCCACTAGGGGCTGGCCGGCGGCCACCCCACCCCTCCTCTCCTTTAGTCCCACCCCGGGACTTGAGGGGAGGTAGTACCTCCCCTCCCCTATATAAAGTGGGGTATTTGGCCTAGAAAGACACACCCAATAATCAATAAAGGTCTCCCCACTTTTGGGAGGACCTCTAATTGATATTTTCTCTCTCCCCTTCTCTCTCTCGTGACCGTGGTCCCAAGTCTGGACTGCGCGAGTGAGAGACATCTTCACCGTGGAGCGCCGTCGTGCTGCAGGATTCAGATCCGGGAGCTCTACTTCCGCAACTGTTGCTGGATCGGGGAAGCGGGAGTCATCGTTAGGCACCGGACGTGTGTAACTCCCACGAGGTGTCACACTTGAGGCACTCAAGTCGTTGGAGCCAGAAGGAGCGCAAGGACTTCATCACGACCTTGAGGTCGGCTTCGGCTCGTCTACATCAACCACGCTCTCCTGAGCGTTGACAACGCTTTTCGGTCTTCAAGGGTAAGTTCGTGAAAAGCCTATCCCGTTACTGTATTACTAATAGATAGGTCCTGGCAGCTTCAGTGGTTCAGGGGCGTAGAGTAAAATTTATTGTTTTTATGCGCGGAACCCCTACACCAGTGTCACGTCCCCATTACTTCTCTTCCTCCCCGTACTTCTCTTCCTTCCCCTCGAAGCCACTTTCCCCACTTCACTCCCATCCTGTCATAGCCGCAAGCCGACGGCCCCTCCATCCCAATCCCCTCTCTGGCAGCTACCCCCCCTCTCGCCATGGGTTCAAGGGGAGACGGCGAGGAAACGCGTCGTGACGACAGGGATGGTGATTTTGATGTGAGTCATCGCATGTCTATCTCTATCATCTGTGGCCAGTTATCTATTTTTTGAGCTAGATCTACTCTGTTTACTCATGCGCGTATGATGTGTTAGGCCAACCAGACGATGTATGACTCCGACTATCACGGTTTAGCGGATGAAGACAGTCCTCTGCTATGTAAACATGGATATGTGCCCGCTAAATTTGTAGCGTTCGAAGGACGAAACACAGGCAGGAGGTTTCTACAGTGTCAAGGACATCGTGCAATGATGCAAGGTGGAAGTTGCAGTGTTGTCAAATGGGTAGATCCATAGTGGCCCAAATCGATGCAGAAAACGCTAGACAAACTATGGGATATGACTGTTGAGTTGAAAGAATCCGTAGTCAGCTCACTTCTTGATAGTGTTGAGGTGAAGCTATGGGACCTAGTTGACATGACCAAGCTTAACCGAGATCTCAAGAGGGTGCAAGACAAGGTTAGCAAAGTCGATAAGGAGAGGGACATGGCCTTGGCCCTGAAGGCTAAAGCAGAGCAAGAACTGACTCAAGAAAGGAATGATCTTCACCAGGCCAAAGTCCTGAAGTTCACAACTACGAGTATTGACAAGTGCATGAGGAAAAATATAGAGAAACAATTGAAGCTATGCAAGGAAGATGCTAAAAGGAAGGAGCAGACGAATCGATCCTTGCTCTCGCAGGAAGATGTGCATCGGGCTAAGATTAGGAAGATCAACGAGATGTGTTACAACTAGTTCTATTTAGCTTGAGCTCCGTGCCTTTTTAAGTTTTAATAGTAGTACATGTTGACCTAGTGGTCTGAACTAGTGGTCCAGGAGTCCTGGGAGGGAAAAATTGCTCTCCCATTAGTCTGTCTTAACCCTGTATCACTTCCTTTTGTCTGATCATTGTGGTATTCTGATATTGGTGGTTTGTTTAAACGTAATCTACGTGGATTGTGCCGCATGCAAATGGCACAACCACAATTTATAAAGTGGAAGCACGTACACCCAGTTAATGGAGATCCGGGAGCTTCGCCAGACGCAGGGGATGCAGGAGCAGAGATGCGGTGAGATAGACGGGCTCAAGCGACTAGGCATTATCGGTTGCCATTGCTGTTTATGTTGCCACCTCGTTGTGCAGCAGCTCAAATAAGTTTCTGCTTCGTGGAGTGTGGCAGCTTAAATAATTTATTTTTGTGCCACTTACATTCCGTCGTATTTGGAGACCTCTCGCCTCAGAATTGTGGAACCAAGGTCTTCGTGTTTCGATACTAGTGGCACAATCACAATTTTGGATTCAACTATTGACTCGGGCATTTCCAAACCCTAAGTCACGGTACATTTTACTCAGAGAATGTGGGTAGATTGTTTTGCCCAGCAACGTGCCAGACACAGAGCTCCAGAATTTAACAGAATTACATATATAGGTTCAAGTTCAACACATTACTATGCATCTTCATTGCCAGCAGCCTTCTTCCGCAGCCTGGGTGCCAAGCCTTCACGTCCACTGGCTTCTTTATTTCCTGCCTTCTTCCTCTTCCTCGGTGCCAATTTTCTTAGCTTCACGTACTCTACATCGCCGGGACAATGGGCACCAGAATCATGTCCAGCATCATCTTTCCACTCGTTTTTAATTTCTTCAGGCAGCAAAATGACTGACACGGCAGTCATGTTTCTAACCTTGTGGCGCTTCCTGTCAAAGAAACAGGACTATTGCATAACTGCCCAATATCTACAGAGTAAATGAAAGAAAAATTACAATTCAGCCCAAACATGCGAACCCCAAGAGACTTTTGCTTACCAGGAGCTAATTGGGTTCGAGCGACCACCCTGTCCAAAAATAAAAGGGTGACTCTGAGTTGCAGTAGCTTCCACATCCAGTACATCACAATTCAGCTCAAACATGCAATCCAAAGCATACCTTTTCATCAACCCAATTAGCTGACTGTCACACATTAGAGGAACCATGATGCCACGTTCATCCATGAAGCTGAACTTTGCAGTCTACTTCGGCCATAATTCATCATGATTACACAGAGCAGCAACCATACCAGATATAGTGCAGATCTGCGCAGGCAATTCTTCCATCGTGATACAATGGTGTCCATACCACTTGCCCTTAGAGTCGTACCTGAAGAGGACTACTGTAACCAGATAAGGGTGGTCCGCGGAGATCCCAGTTCACAGAAAACTGTGGACAAAATATGTTTGTCAGTGTTGGGCTAACAAACAATTTTAGGTTCAGTAGCCAGCTAGCAGTTATAATTAGTGCAAATAGCAAAGATAAGGGTATCTCACCCGCTTGTAGCCAGAACTTATTCTTCCTTGGTAGTAGGATCTGCCATCCTCCGAGCTTCTCGGCACGTCAGCGGCAGAGGCAGGCTAAAGCCTCGCAACAACGGCTACGGCATGCGCCATTGGAGCTCGGGATCAGTGACTGGGCACAGCAACTGGCGTAGCAACTTGGCACCGGAAGTCAAATGTCTGAAGGGATCGTCCTTCCTGGAGGGTGGATTCTGACGCCGCTGGTGCTAGGGGAAAGGTGGGAATGGATTTGTGAAATTGGTCTACGCATCCAATCCACTTAGTTACTCGATTTGCCTAAGAGGTTGCCGCATTGGCGCTCGGGTCATGGACAGATGACCGACATGAGGGTCCCGACCGTCTACTTCATGAGGTAGTTTAACGGAATGTTTGAATTTGGCAGGAGTGAGATGAGTTTGCATCGAAATGGCCCCTCTCGGTAGTTGGCAGCCCAACATTTCGAAACGCGGCAATTTCAGGCAACTTAGGTACCGCAGTGCGCTGGCCTGCGAACTTTGGTACCGCAGACGAACAGGCCCACCATAGTTGTTCCTTCATAGAAATTTCTAGCTTGATGAACTTCCACAAGTAGTCCAGATGGTCCACATGCTGATTCACTGTCTCCATCATCCTCCAGTTGATAATGGTACCCTCAATGATAGTTAGAGAATCAACAATATCTCGCTTGCCACGACTCAAATGATAATAATCTGTCATGTAATGGTGTTTTAATTAAATACATAAATTAACCCATGGTAACTAAATTGAACATCATTATGACATGATCAAGTTTAGTAGATGTACTTGGATGGTTGATAGGGGCATTTCCTGTGACGACACGGGTCCTCACATCAAGGGTTTTCACAACAAAATAAATACGCTGGCCAACTTTAAGTTGGTATGTCATACCAAATTCTTTCCAAAGTCGTCCATGCAAGAAGGTACAATATGGTTTGTTGCAAACCCTGATTGAGTACTGGAAACCTTCTGTGGTGTAGATATCTACCGTAAAAATCACTTCTTCGAACATCATTACTATGTACTTAGAAAGGAAATGTGCTCGCATGTAGCATGGGATGAACTACGACAAAAAGGTTCACAATGTTTTAACATTTGTTAAATATGAACATAGAGTACTTCAGAGTTGTAAATTACAAAATTTATCATGCTGTATAAAACAATTGGGAGTACTTGATTCAAATGTAAATAATTACAGCAGCTTTGGTGCAGTACTACTTGATTTGTTTTAGTAGTACTTTGATTTATTTCAATAGTACTTTGTTCTATTTCATTACTACTTTGATTTATTTAAGAACGGCTACTTGATTTATTGCACTTACACTTGAGTTAATGAACCATATTTAAGAAAATTGCCCAAAGGATCAGTTCCAAGAAGTGATTACTGATTACTAGTGTACAAATAACTAACCAGTTAGCTAAATCTGGTGTAAGAATAACAAAATCTGGATCAACTCTTTATCGTGTTCTCTTGAAATCCATGATAAAGAGTAATGATGGCTCTGTGTATGGCGCCCAGAAAAGTCCTGGTGCGTGGTTGATGTAGAGCTCGTTGGGAACCCCAAGAGGAAGGTATGATGAGCACAGCAGCAAGTTTCCCTCATTATGAAACCAAGGTTTAATCGAACCAGTAGGAGCAAGGAAACACCCCAAAGGTGTTACTAGCTGAGCTTTGGCAGGGCGCACTACCGGTGCTAGTACCAACGTGGAGACCTGCACAACACAACCACAAAACTTTGTCCCCAACTTGCGATGAGGATGTCAATCTCACCGTGTTTTGCGGAAAACAAAGGATTAAACGTATCGAATGGAAAGAAGTAAAAGTTTGTAGAAAGTAAACACAAAGAAGTAAATAGTTTATAGATTGAATGTAAAAGACAAGGACCGGGATCCATAGTTCACTAGAGGTGGCTCTCCTTAGATAGATAACATGTTGGGTGAACAAATTATAGCAGGGCAATTGACAAACATCGAGAAAGCAATACATGCATATACTAATCATCTTGACTCCTTTGGAACTTGATTGGGCATTACAACATTATACATAGACCGCCATCCAACTGCATCTATGACTAATAATCCACCTTCAGTTATCATCCTAACCCCTCCAAAGATTGAGTTGCAAGCAACAGATTATTGCTTTACGAACTGCGTGTAAAGTAAACAATACGATTGTTCTATGAACAAAGGATTGTTGTTTTCTCCCTAGTAGCAACAGAACATCTAGTACCTTAGAGATTTCTGTCACTTCCCCAGATTACCAGAGGCATGAACCCACTATCGAGCATAAATACTAACTCTTGGAGTTGCTAGCATCTACTTGGCCAAGATAGCTACTAACAACGGAAAGAATGCAAGATCACAAATAAAAAAGACATGATAGAATCAATAATCAATCTGAAATAGCATCTCAATATCCATCGGATCCCCGCAAACACAACATGCAGAATTACAAATAGATGATCTTGATCATGAATGGAGCTCACAAGATCTAGACATGAAAGCACAAAGGAGGAGAACCAGCCATCTAGCTACTACATGGATCCGTAGTCCAAGGATGAACTACTCACGCATCACACCGGAGGCTTGCATGGTGATGAAGAAGGCCTCCAGGGTGAATTCCCCTCTCCGGCAGGGTGCCGGGAAGAGCTTCAGATCCCTCCCGATCTAGGGATGGAGATGACGGTGGCTACAGACTCTTTCGTGGATTTTTAATCAGGTCCTTAGGGTTTACGTCCCGAGGGCATCTTATAGTCGGAAGGGGAGACCGAGGGGGTGCCAGGGCTGGCCTCACCACCCCTTGGCGCTGGGCTGGGCCGTGGCTGTGTGGTGGTGGCCCCTGCCCCTCTCCGCCTCGTATTCTGGCACTTGATGACTTACGGAAAAATATGCACTTTGGCTTTTGTCCAGTCTAATTCAGAGAATATTAATTTTCTGAATTTACTTTAACAAAAAACAACAGAAAACAGGCAGCTGGCACTGTGGCTCTTGTTAATAGGTTAGTCCAAGGAATCATATGAAAAGTACTCCAAAGTTGGAACAAAACACAAGAAAGTGGATAAAACCAAGCATGGAACATCAAAAATTATAGATACATTTGCAATGTATCAAGTAACCACAAAATAGTCCTTCTCCTTGTCCACTTTGTTGCACCATCCCTTTGGATAACATTATGGGCACTGTTTGCAAAATTTGTTACTACCCAAATCAACTCTATGTTCAACTAGTAGATTTATAAGAAAAGGCGCCCTAGTGGAGATAGAACACATACCTGGTTGGGAAAAGCCAATGTCCTCCTTGGCATCCGAGTATCGACGATGATGAGAGACTTAGAGGTTGGAGGCGACAGATAGAGGGAGAGAATGAAGCCGATCTACGCCACCGTGTTAGGGGTTTTCCGGGCAATTTCCAAAAGCAGAGTATGTGGAGTACAATATGGAGTAGGTATGGTAGATTAATTAGGAGGAGATATGCTCCAAATATTTAGTGCATCATTGATGGGACGACTCATAAACCCTGCGAGGTGGGACCCACCTGTCATCGTGTGCGCACAAATTTCTGCCTCCTCGCCAGCTTATATGGTACAAATAAACCTAGCCGTTCACTCGGTGCCACATGGGCCCAAAAGAGGAACCTCGGAAGCTCCGGGAGACAAAAATAGGAAAAAATGGACACGTGGCCACACTCTGACGAAGTGTAGGAGCTGAGGCGGTTCCTCCGTAGCAGGTTGCCCCCTCCTCTCCCATATCAGACGAGGCAGTTCCTGCAAACCCTCTTCCTCCTTCCCAAATCCTCTAACTCCCCCACATTCCCTCTTTCCACCGGCCATGAACAACGGCGAGCTGATGACCGAGAGCTTCAACCTGCTTGCCCATGGTGCGACGAACCTAGAGGTTGTGTACACCAATGATCCGCGGTCATTCGACGCCATTCTTGCCAAGTACGAGGTGTGGCTCGATGAGGATGTGCACCGAATAGTAGGCCTTGATCTCGAGTACACGATGGATAAGAAGAACATCGCTGTTATTCAACTCGCGATGCGACAACATGTCCTCGTCTTCCAGTACTGCAGGTAAGAAGCCTGCAACTCACACGTACCATTTGGTCCTCTGTTTTTTGTATCTGCTGTCAAAAACATTGATCTGCCAATGTAGAATCATGTATATAACTGATTTGTCAATAATTTTTGCTAGCATTTTACTCTACCATTTCAATTTAGTATTTCAATCTAGCATTTCTGATGGTTAGAATGTTCGGACATGTATGTACTGTCAGTGTACCACTATGTTATTTGAAATTTGATCACTGAATGTGGACCTCTTTTTTACAAAGTAAAAAGAGTTAATCTGTTATTAGCTCGGTTATTAATGAAATATATGTAGATTTTCACTATCAGAAAAATAATAATAGTTGCAGATACCCTAGCCGCATCACTGAATTTGTGATATGTTTGTACTGTCAATTTATAACTTTGTTTTCTACATTTTTATCACTAAATGTGAATCCCCATTTTACAAATTACACAACTGTTTATCTGTCAATTAGCTAAGTTACTTAATTTTCTAATTCCTAAACAGGAGTGACAAGCACATACCAGGGCTGCGTAAATTCCTTGAAAATAAGGAAATTACATTTGAAAGCGTAGACACTTGCAATGACAAGAAGGTGCTACAAGCAAAATGGATTTTCATTCCTGAAAAATACCATGTCGACATCCAAAATCTATACAGAATTCCTGGAAAGGGTCTGAAGGCTGGGATGGGGGATCTAGCTGATGAACTTGTCGATCCATCTTACAAAATGATGAAAAGCAATTTCAATGCTATTTCAAGTTTGCACTAAGGCCATGATTTCTGGGAGTGGAAACCCCTTGCCAAGGTTAACCTTGACTATGCGGCAGTCGACGGTTACCTAAGCTATGAGTTGCGTTAGAAAAATCTATGATTTTTCTAACAGGACATCTCACACCAGGCCAGCTAGAGCACTGCAATCCCCCCAAGTCCTAGAAATTGAAGAGAAACCCAGCAGCTCTAAGCGCTAGAAGGGGACCGACGAATGGGATGATTGGGAAAACTAATTATGTACTGTGTTAATGTCTGCATATATGTGCATTGCAAGTGTAGTGTTACAACACTGCATGTATGCATTGCTACCCTAGTTAATTTTTCTAACCTACTTTTCTATATATGGCCTTCCAACTATGTTCCAAGAGCAATGTCAGACTTGAAATTGTGTTGTTGTTAGAGCACCTACAGAAAATGTGTGTATGGCCTTCCAATTGTGCTTGCTATGGAACCAACAGTAATTCAGAATTCTTGTACACCTTCACCACTAACAATTCTCTTATGCAAATCTCCTATCAACTATATTTTTCAAACAACATGATGAAATACAAAAAAATGACGATGACAAAGTAGCTCTAAATGATCTCAAATTTTGGTAAAAAGACATGTCTTTCAATAATGTTGCCAAAATATCCACACCTTCACCACTAACAATTCTCTTGTGCAAATCTCCTATCAACTACATTTTTCAAAGAATAAGATGAAATACAAAAAAATGACCATGACAAAGTAGCTCTAAATGATCTCAAATTTTGGTAAAAAAGACATGTCTTTTAATAATGTTGCCAAAATATCCACACCTTCACCACTAACAATTCTCTTGTGCAAATCTCCTATCAACTACATTTTTCAAACTACATGATGAAATTCAAAAAAACACCATGACAAAGTAGATCTAAATGATCTCAAATTTTGGTAAAAAAGACATGTCTTTCAATAATGTTGCCAAAATATCCACACCTTCACCACAAACAATTCTCTGATGCAAATCTACTATCAACTACATTTTTCAAACTACATGATGAAATTCAAAAAAATCACCATAACAAAGTAGCTCTAAATGATCTCAAATTTTGGTAAAAAGACATGTCTTTCAATAATGCTGCAAAAATATCCACACCTTCACCACTAACAATTCTCTTGTGCAAATTCCTATCAATTACATTTTTGAAACTACATGATGAAATTCAAAAAAATCACCATGACAAAGTAGCTCTAAATGATCTCAAATTTTGGTAAAAAAGACATGTCTTTCAATAATGTTGCCAAAATATCCACACCTTCACAACTAACAATTCTCTTGTGCAAATCTCCTATCAACTACATTTTCAAACAACATGATGAAATACAAAAAAAGATCATGACAAACTAGATCTAAATGATCTCAAATTTTGGTAAAAAAGGAATGTCTTTCAATAATGGTGCCAAAATATCCACACCTTCACCACTAACAATTCTCTTGTGCAAATCTCCTATCAACTACATTTTTCAAACTACATGATGAAATTCAAAAAAAGACCATGACAAAGTAGCTCTAAATGATCTCAAATTTTGGTAAAAAAACATGTCTTTCAATAATGTTGCCAAAATATCCACACCTTCACCAATAACAATTCTCTTGTGCAAATCTCCTATCAACTACATTTTTCAAACTACATGATGAGATTCAAAAAAATCACCATGACAAAGTTGCTCTAAATGATCTCAAATTTTGGTAAAAAAGACATGTCTTTCAATAATGCTGCCAAAATATCCACACCTTCACCACTAACAATTATCTTGTGCAAATCTCCTATCAACTACATTTTTGAAACTACATGATGAAATTCAAAAAACTCACAATGACAAAGTAGCTCTAAATGATCTCAAATTTTGGTAAAACAGACATGTTTTTCAATAATGTTGCCAAAATATCCACACCTTCACCACTAACAATTCTCTTGTGCAAATCTCCTATCAACTACATTTTTGAAACTACATGATGAAATTCAAAAAAAAGACCATGACAAAGTAGCTCTAAATGATCTCAAATTTTGGTAAAAAGACATGTCTTTCAATAATGTTGCCAAAATATCCACACCTTCACCACTAACAATTCTCTTGTGCAAATCTCCTATCAACTACATTTTTCAAAGAACAAGATGAAATACAAAAAAATGACCATGACAAAGTAGATCTAAATGATCTCAAATTTTGGTAAAAAAGACATGTCTTTTAATAATGTTGCCAAAATATCCACACCTTCACCACTAACAATTCTCTTGTGCAAATCTCCTATCAACTACATTTTTCAAACTACATGATGAAATTCAAAAAAAGACCATGACAAAGTAGATCTAAATGATCTCAAATTTTGGTAAAAAAGACATGTCTTTCAATAATGTTGCCAAAATATCCACACCTTCACCACTAACAATTCTCTGATGCAAATCTACTATCAACTACATTTTTCAAACTACATGATGAGATTCAAAAAAATCACCATAACAAAGTAGCTCTAAATGATCTCAAATTTTGGTAAAAAGACATGTCTTTCAATAATGCTGCAAAAATATCCACACCTTCACCACTAACAATTCTCTTGTGCAAATTCCTATCAACTACATTTTTGAAACTACATGATGAAATTCAAAAAAATCACCATGACAAAGTAGCTCTAAATGATCTCAAATTTTGGTAAAAAAGACATGTCTTTCAATAATGTTGCCAAAATATCCACACCTTCACAACTAACAATTCTCTTGTGCAAATCTCCTATCAACTACATTTTCAAACAACATGACGAAATACAAAAAAGATCATGACAAAGTAGATCTAAATGATCTCAAATTTTGGTAAAAATGGCATGTCTTTCAATAATGGTGCCAAAATATCCACACCTTCACCAGTAACAATTCTCTTGTGCAAATCTCCTATCAACTACAATTTTTCAAACTACATGATGAAATTCAAAAAAAACCATGAGAAAGTAGCTCTAAATGATCTCAAATTTTGGTAAAAAAACATGTCTTTCAATAATGTTGCCAAAATATCCACACCTTCACCAATAAAAATTCTCTTGTGCAAATCTCCTATCAACTACATTTTTCAAACTACATGATGAGATTCAAAAAGTCACCATGACAAAGTTGCTCTACATGATCTCAAATTTTGGTAAAAAAGACATGTCTTTCAATAATCCTGCCAAAATATCCACACCTTCACCACTAACAATTATCTTGTGCAAATCTCCTATCAACTACATTTTTGAAACTACATGATGAAATTCAAAAAAATCACCATGACAAAGTAGCTCTAAATGATCTCAAATTTTGGTAAAAAAGACATGTGTTTCAATAATGTTGCCAAAATATCCACACCTTCACAACTAACAATTCTCTTGTGCAAATCTCCTATCAACTACATTTTCAAACAACATGATGAAATACAAAAAAAGATCATGACAAAGTAGATCTAAATGATCTCAAATTTTGGTAAAAAAGGCATGTCTTTCAATAATGGTGCCAAAATATCCACACCTTCACCACTAACAATTCTCTTGTGTAAATCTCCTATCAACTACATTTTTCAAACTACATGATGAAATTCAAAAAAAGACCATCACAAAGTAGCTCTAAATGATCTCAAATTTTGGTAAAAAAAAATGTCTTTCAATAATGTTGCCAAAATATCCACACCTTCACCACTAACAATTCTCTTGTGCAAATCTCCTATCAACTACATTTTTCAAACTACATGATGAAATTCAAAAAAAGACCATGACAAAGTAGCTCTAAATGATCTCAAATTTTGGTAAAAAAACATGTCTTTCAATAATGTTGCCAAAATATCCACACCTTCACCACAAACAATTCTCTGATGCAAATCTACTATCAACTACATTTTTCAAACTACATGATGAAATTCAAAAAAATCACCATAACAAAGTAGCTCTAAATGATCTCAAATTTTGGTAAAAAGACATGTCTTTCAATAATGCTGCAAAAATATCCACACCTTCACCACTAACAATTCTCTTGTGCAAATTCCTATCAATTACATTTTTGAAACTACATGATGAAATTCAAAAAAATCACCATGACAAAGTAGCTCTAAATGATCTCAAATTTTGGTAAAAAAGACATGTCTTTCAATAATGTTGCCAAAATATCCACACCTTCACAACTAACAATTCTCTTGTGCAAATCTCCTATCAACTACATTTTCAAACAACATGATGAAATACAAAAAAAGATCATGACAAACTAGATCTAAATGATCTCAAATTTTGGTAAAAAAGGCATGTCTTTCAATAATGGTGCCAAAATATCCACACCTTCACCACTAACAATTCTCTTGTGCAAATCTCCTATCAACTACATTTTTCAAACTACATGATGAAATTCAAAAAAAGACCATGACAAAGTAGCTCTAAATGATCTCAAATTTTGGTAAAAAAACATGTCTTTCAATAATGTTGCCAAAATATCCACACCTTCACCAATAACAATTCTCTTGTGCAAATCTCCTATCAACTACATTTTTCAAACTACATGATGAGATTCAAAAAAATCACCATGACAAAGTTGCTCTAAATGATCTCAAATTTTGGTAAAAAAGACATGTCTTTCAATAATGCTGCCAAAATATCCACACCTTCACCACTAACAATTATCTTGTGCAAATCTCCTATCAACTACATTTTTGAAACTACATGATGAAATTCAAAAAACTCACAATGACAAAGTAGCTCTAAATGATCTCAAATTTTGGTAAAACAGACATGTTTTTCAATAATGTTGCCAAAATATCCACACCTTCACCACTAACAATTCTCTTGTGCAAATCTCCTATCAACTACATTTTTGAAACTACATGATGAAATTCAAAAAAAAGACCATGACAAAGTAGCTCTAAATGATCTCAAATTTTGGTAAAAAGACATGTCTTTCAATAATGTTGCCAAAATATCCACACCTTCACCACTAACAATTCTCTTGTGCAAATCTCCTATCAACTACATTTTTCAAAGAACAAGATGAAATACAAAAAAATGACCATGACAAAGTAGATCTAAATGATCTCAAATTTTGGTAAAAAAGACATGTCTTTTAATAATGTTGCCAAAATATCCACACCTTCACCACTAACAATTCTCTTGTGCAAATCTCCTATCAACTACATTTTTCAAACTACATGATGAAATTCAAAAAAAGACCATGACAAAGTAGATCTAAATGATCTCAAATTTTGGTAAAAAAGACATGTCTTTCAATAATGTTGCCAAAATATCCACACCTTCACCACTAACAATTCTCTGATGCAAATCTACTATCAACTACATTTTTCAAACTACATGATGAGATTCAAAAAAATCACCATAACAAAGTAGCTCTAAATGATCTCAAATTTTGGTAAAAAGACATGTCTTTCAATAATGCTGCAAAAATATCCACACCTTCACCACTAACAATTCTCTTGTGCAAATTCCTATCAACTACATTTTTGAAACTACATGATGAAATTCAAAAAAATCACCATGACAAAGTAGCTCTAAATGATCTCAAATTTTGGTAAAAAAGACATGTCTTTCAATAATGTTGCCAAAATATCCACACCTTCACAACTAACAATTCTCTTGTGCAAATCTCCTATCAACTACATTTTCAAACAACATGACGAAATACAAAAAAGATCATGACAAAGTAGATCTAAATGATCTCAAATTTTGGTAAAAATGGCATGTCTTTCAATAATGGTGCCAAAATATCCACACCTTCACCAGTAACAATTCTCTTGTGCAAATCTCCTATCAACTACAATTTTTCAAACTACATGATGAAATTCAAAAAAAACCATGAGAAAGTAGCTCTAAATGATCTCAAATTTTGGTAAAAAAAACATGTCTTTCAATAATGTTGCCAAAATATCCACACCTTCACCAATAAAAATTCTCTTGTGCAAATCTCCTATCAACTACATTTTTCAAACTACATGATGAGATTCAAAAAAATAACCATGACAAAGTTGCTCTACATGATCTCAAATTTTGGTAAAAAAGACATGTCTTTCAATAATCCTGCCAAAATATCCACACCTTCACCACTAACAATTATCTTGTGCAAATCTCCTATCAACTACATTTTTGAAACTACATGATGAAATTCAAAAAAATCACCATGACAAAGTAGCTCTAAATGATCTCAAATTTTGGTAAAAAAGACATGTCTTTCAATAATGTTGCCAAAATATCCACACCTTCACAACTAACAATTCTCTTGTGCAAATCTCCTATCAACTACATTTTCAAACAACATGATGAAATACAAAAAAAGATCATGACAAAGTAGATCTAAATGATCTCAAATTTTGGTAAAAAAGGCATGTCTTTCAATAATGGTGCCAAAATATCCACACCGTCACCACTAACAATTCTCTTGTGCAAATCTCCTATCAACTACATTTTTCAAACTACATGATGAAATTCAAAAAAAGACCATCACAAAGTAGCTCTAAATGATCTCAAATTTTGGTAAAAAAAAATGTCTTTCAATAATGGTGCCAAAATATCCACACCTTCACCACTAACAATTCTCTTGTGCAAATCTCCTATCAACTACATTTTTCAAACTACATGATGAAATTCAAAAAAAGACCATGACAAAGTAGCTCTAAATGATCTCAAATTTTGGTAAAAAAACATGTCTTTCAATAATGTTGCCAAAATATCCACACCTTCACCACAAACAATTCTCTGATGCAAATCTACTATCAACTACATTTTTCAAACTACATGATGAAATTCAAAAAAATCACCATAACAAAGTAGCTCTAAATGATCTCAAATTTTGGTAAAAAGACATGTCTTTCAATAATGCTGCAAAAATATCCACACCTTCACCACTAACAATTCTCTTGTGCAAATTCCTATCAATTACATTTTTGAAACTACATGATGAAATTCAAAAAAATCACCATGACAAAGTAGCTCTAAATGATCTCAAATTTTGGTAAAAAAGACATGTCTTTCAATAATGTTGCCAAAATATCCACACCTTCACAACTAACAATTCTCTTGTGCAAATCTCCTATCAACTACATTTTCAAACAACATGATGAAATACAAAAAAAGATCATGACAAAGTAGATCTAAATGATCTCAAATTTTGGTAAAAAAGGCATGTCTTTCAATAATGGTGCCAAAATATCCACACCTTCACCACTAAAAATTCTCTTGTGCAAATCTCCTATCAACTACATTTTTCAAACTACATGATGAAATTCAAAAAAAGACCATGACAAAGTAGCTCTAAATGATCTCAAATTTTGGTAAAAAAACATGTCTTTCAATAATGTTGCCAAAATATCCACACCTTCACCAATAACAATTCTCTTGTGCAAATCTCCTATCAACTACATTTTTCAAACTACATGATGAGATTCAAAAAAATCACCATGACAAAGTTGCTCTAAATGATCTCAAATTTTGGTAAAAAAGACATGTCTTTCAATAATGCTGCCAAAATATCCACACCTTCACCACTAACAATTATCTTGTGCAAATCTCCTATCAACTACATTTTTGAAACTACATGATGAAATTCAAAAAACTCACAATGACAAAGTAGCTCTAAATGATCTCAAATTTTGGTAAAACAGACATGTTTTTCAATAATGTTGCCAAAATATCCACACCTTCACCACTAACAATTCTCTTGTGCAAATCTCCTATCAACTACATTTTTGAAACTACATGATGAAATTCAAAAAAAAGACCATGACAAAGTAGCTCTAAATGATCTCAAATTTTGGTAAAAAGACATGTCTTTCAATAATGTTGCCAAAATATCCACACCTTCACCACTAACAATTCTCTTGTGCAAATCTCCTATCAACTACATTTTTCAAAGAACAAGATGAAATACAAAAAAATGACCATGACAAAGTAGATCTAAATGATCTCAAATTTTGGTAAAAAAGACATGTCTTTTAATAATGTTGCCAAAATATCCACACCTTCACCACTAACAATTCTCTTGTGCAAATCTCCTATCAACTACATTTTTCAAACTACATGATGAAATTCAAAAAAAGACCATGACAAAGTAGATCTAAATGATCTCAAATTTTGGTAAAAAAGACATGTCTTTCAATAATGTTGCCAAAATATCCACACCTTCACCACTAACAATTCTCTGATGCAAATCTACTATCAACTACATTTTTCAAACTACATGATGAGATTCAAAAAAATCACCATAACAAAGTAGCTCTAAATGATCTCAAATTTTGGTAATAATACATTTCTTTCAATAATGCTGCAAAAATATCCACACCTTCACCACTAACAATTCTCTTGTGCAAATTCCTATCAACTACATTTTTTAAACTACATGATGAAATTCAAAAAAATCACCATGACAAAGTAGCTCTAAATGATCTCAAATTTTGGTAAAAAAGACATGTCTTTCAATAATGTTGCCAAAATATCCACACCTTCACAACTAACAATTCTCTTGTGCAAATCTCCTATCAACTACATTTTCAAACAACATGACGAAATACAAAAAAGATCATGACAAAGTAGATCTAAATGATCTCAAATTTTGGTAAAAATGGCATGTCTTTCAATAATGGTGCCAAAATATCCACACCTTCACCAGTAACAATTCTCTTGTGCAAATCTCCTATCAACTACAATTTTTCAAACTACATGATGAAATTCAAAAAAATACCATGAGAAAGTAGCTCTAAATGATCTCAAATTTTGGTAAAAAAAACATGTCTTTCAATAATGTTGCCAAAATATCCACACCTTCACCAATAAAAATTCTCTTGTGCAAATCTCCTATCAACTACATTTTTCAAACTACATGATGAGATTCAAAAAAATCACCATGACAAAGTTGCTCTACATGATCTCAAATTTTGGTAAAAAAGACATGTCTTTCAATAATCCTGCCAAAATATCCACACCTTCACCACTAACAATTATCTTGTGCAAATCTCCTATCAACTACATTTTTGAAACTACATGATGAAATTCAAAAAAATCACCATGACAAAGTAGCTCTAAATGATCTCAAATTTTGGTAAAAAAGACATGTCTTTCAATAATGTTGCCAAAATATCCACACCTTCACAACTAACAATTCTCTTGTGCAAATCTCCTATCAACTACATTTTCAAACAACATGATGAAATACAAAAAAAGATCATGACAAAGTAGATCTAAATGATCTCAAATTTTGGTAAAAAAGGCATGTCTTTCAATAATGGTGCCAAAATATCCACACCTTCACCACTAACAATTCTCTTGTGCAAATCTCCTATCAACTACATTTTTCAAACTACATGATGAAATTCAAAAAAAGACCATCACAAAGTAGCTCTAAATGATCTCAAATTTTGGTAAAAAAACATGTCTTTCAATAATGGTGCCAAAATATCCACACCTTCACCACTAACAATTCTCTTGTGCAAATCTCCTATCAACTACATTTTTCAAACTACATGATGAAATTCAAAAAAAGACCATGACAAAGTAGCTCTAAATGATCTCAAATTTTGGTAAAAAAACATGTCTTTCAATAATGTTGCCAAAATATCCACACCTTCACCAATAACAATTCTCTTGTGCAAATCTCCTATCAACTACATTTTTCAAACTACATGATGAGATTCAAAAAAATCACCATGACAAAGTTGCTCTACATGATCTCAAATTTTGGTAAAAAAGACATGTCTTTCAATAATCCTGCCAAAATATCCACACCTTCACCACTAACAATTATCTTGTGCAAATCTCCTATCAACTACATTTTTGAAACTACATGATGAAATTCAAAAAAATCACAATGACAAAATAGCTCTAAATGATCTCAAATTTTGGTAAAAAAGACATGTTGTTCAATAATGTTGCCAAAATATCCACACCTTCACCACTAACAATTCTCTTGTGCAAATCTCCTATCAACTACATTTTTCAAACTACATGATGAAATTCAAAAAAAAGACCATGACAAAGTAGCTCTAAATGATCTCAAATTTTGGTAAAAAAGGCATATCTTTCAATAATGCTGCCAAAATATCCACACCTTCACCACTAACAATTATCTTGTGTAAATCTCATATCAACTACATGTTTGAAACTACATGATGAAATTCAAAAAAATCACCATGACAAAGTAGCTCTAAATGATCTCAAATTTTGGTAAAAAGACATGTCTTTCAATAATGTTGCCAAAATATCCACACCTTCACCACTAACAATTCTCTTGTGCAAATCTCCTATCAACTACATTTTTCAAACTACATGACGAAATTCAAAAAAAAGACCATGACAAAGTAGCTCTAAATGATCTCAAATTTTGGTAAAAAAGAAATGTCTTTCAATAATGTTGCCAAAATATCCACACCTTCACCACTAACAATTCTCTTGTGAAAATCTCCTATCAACTACATGTTTGAAACTACATGATGAAATTCAAAAAAATCACCATGACAAAGTATCTCTAAATGATCTCAGATTTTAGTAAAAAATACATGTCTTTCAATAATGTTGCCAAAATATCCACACCTTCACCACTAAAAATTCTCTTGTGCAAATCTCCTATCAACTACATTTTTCAAACTACATGATGAAATTCAAAAAATGACCATGACAAAGTAGCTCTAAATGATTTCATTGCCAACAATTTATAAACATGCATGATCTCCTAATAAGGGTACACAATCATTATCATAAATTAGAGACTTCATGGATCACGTTTGAATAATCAATTATTACTCGTTAAAATTCTGTTTATTGTTTCACAAAACTTTCACAAATTATTTCAAACTTTGATGATTCATGTTTTATTCATGGTTTAATTGCCCTAGTGTATCTGCCTATAATCATATTTTCAGTTTCCATATTTTCGTTCATTTCCTTCAATTACAGAATTTTTTTCTGAGCTTTTTTTTCCACAGGAAAACAAACATCCCTCCAAATTTTGTATAACTTTTTGTTCCCTCCACCCCGCCCACCACTAGCGCGCTAAATATTTCACCCCTCCTAATAAAACTTGCCTACCCCGCCACACAATTCCCTCCCCTTCTAAACTCCCCTCCCAAAAATCCTACACTCACCTCTCAGATGCGATCGCCTCGTCGACGGTTTCTGCGATCACGCCGGCTTCCTCTAGTACCCGCCTACCCTACCCGGTGGAAGACATGACCAGCGGCGCGCTATGCAGCGGCACCTGTCGCAAACCTCTGACGCCAAATCTGAAGAAGGGCAATCACAAATGCCCAGGTGTTTAATTTCCTACCGTCTCTGGTCTCTTCTCTCTGTTCTCATCTATCTGAGGTAGATCGTAGGTTCTATGTAGAGGGGCTCGGCTTCAAATGTTAATCCTGCTATACGAAAACACGACACCTAGTTCATATTATCTTTTTAGGTTTCAGTTTTGTTAGGTTGTTGTTCATTTCACAAACTTAGTTTCTTTCCTATCACCAAAAAATATTTAGATCACTAATGTCTTTGTTCTCATGGATCTATTCATAGTCTACATACTGGCAGGTATTTAATTGTTGACATGGAAAGTCTATAATAAAAAACTATGGGCACTTGACTAGCTAGGTTGAATTTTTAGACCTGCTTTTACCTTGTATGTAAACTGACACATGTTGCTTATTTTACCACAGCTACTGAAGTACCATCTAAATATGCATACGAGATTCAATAGATAATGTTGCTCGTATGAATGAGCATTTCACTGAAAAAGCTAAATCCTTGGGTCTGACTGACCAAGACTTCTTGGAGACGCGCGTAAATTTGTGTACGGCGGGGCACAACTCGAGACACAGCCAACCAAAAAAAGTACTGACTTGCAAGACAAGCTCGGAGAAGATGACCCTGCATATGGACCTACTGATAATGAGATCGCAAATGCTGACGATGAGCCCACTGTATTTGTTTCTTTCATTGTCAATAAATACATGTTTTTTATTTATTACTAATGTATTAAACTTGCCAAGATGTTGAAGAATCTGCACTCGCAAAACAAAAGAAGCATTCGAAATCTCTTGTACCTCCATCTAACATAGCAACCAAATCACGACGAACTCCTACCCCTGAAGCAAGTGGTTTAGAACCGATGCCACAACCAGCAGATGGCAACTCTGAAAATGTGATGTCGTCTACACAGATCCAAATATCTGGAGATGGCAACGCTCCTGCTGATAATCAGATCATTCAACGGCAAGGTATGACCATCTAACTAGAACCCTTGTGCTAATTGTTGTTACAACATTTACTAACAAATTAACACTACTGTTTGTCTAATTTCAGAGTTAGTGACAACCTCTAGCCATTCTAAGCGAAAGAGAGGGGGGCGAATACCTACTATGGGTCATGGACTTCATGAGTACACAAGAAGAAACTTTGGCAACAAGAAGGAAATTCAATTCACGCCTGGCGTCAAGAGACCCACAAATCCTATCCATGCGACGAAGCTTAGCTCCGAGTGTGGTGTGCACATTCACACCAATAAAATGGATCTTGCAACACACTAGAAGCAATACATGAAAGATGAATCTCTAAAGAATGTTATTCCAGATGCTATCAAACGTGTAGCGGTGAGTCGACATTGTATTTTTTAAACCAACATTTCTAATGCATGTAAACTCATGAGCCCTAATTTCAATTGCATGTCTATGTTATAGGGAAAGTTTAAAATGGACACAAAAAATGAAGATGCCCAAGCAGTGTGCACTGATATCTTACAGAGTTGTGTACACCAACAATGCTATAGGCTTAAGAAGAAGTACTGGGACAAGATAAAGAATCTTACTCCTGAGCAAGCATATCTTCTCGTACCACATAATGTAGAACAAACAAGTTAGGTACAACTTGTGAACAAATGGTTCGATGAGCACTATCAGGTACATATTACTTGTTTCTCTCATCCTGAGCTAGTGACTTAATATACATGTAATTTAATGAATACTTATTTTGATTTAATTGACTGCAGGACATGTGTGGGAAGAATAAAATTAACTGTGAGGGTGTGAAACAAAAACACACCACTGGATCTAGATACTACGTTGCACACTATGAACATATTATAAGTGCATGCACTACTTATCTGCATATCATATTTCTTTTTTCATTAATATGAAGTGTGCATAACTAATGTCCAGCATGTTGTAATTATTGTAGAAAAATCAGATCGAGGATCAAGAAACCTTTCCGATCGAGTTTTATAGAATAAGCCACACAAACAAGGATGGCTTGATGACAACAGAAGCACAAACTGCCTATGTAAGAAAGACTTGACATCTACACAGTTATATAGTAATTACGACTCTTATTGCCTCATACATTTAATTGATCTTACTTGCACAATGCAATGGTGAGCTTAAAATATGCACCATGTGCAGAAGATGAGCCAACCTTTACTGATACATAGATTGTTGAACAAGTTCTTAAGGAGAAAAGCTCTTTATCCTCGTCCACAAGCATATTCCTCGCAAGATTGGGCATTGCATCTAGCTCCAGGAAGAACTCGGTTTCACCAGCACGCATTCGTGAGCTAGAAGAAAGACTTACTGATCAGGAGCAGCAGTAAGTAGCAGCAACTGAAAAGTATCACCATGAGATGGACGCAAGGATGTTAGCCCAGGAACAGAAATTTGAGGAGATGCGACGGAAGCAGGAAGAAGAACTTGAAGCTCTGAAGAAATCACAGGAAGAGAAGAATATTGTCGCTGAGAAAAGGCAACAAGAAATGGATGCACTCCTTAATTACGTCTTAAGGACATCCAAGCAACCAAGCGCGCCTCCATCCTGATGCACTGCGCTTCTTGTAGAAATAATTTCAACAAGATTTTTAAAGTCTTAATTTACACATTGCCCTATCAGTCCTAGACCGATTTGTTAGTCAGATTTACCAACAATGTGTGCGAATATTTTCTATATATAATATAATTTCCCAGTTTTCCTATACTTTCATTCAAGATTTATTCTTACGCACTTTATATTCCCAGAATATTACAAAATTAAAACATATCTGTATTTATAGCGCCTGTGACAAAAATATGACACTGTCACCTCCCTATGGACCCACATGGCATAAACGCATTAGTCCCACCTGTCAGAATATGGTGGGTCCCACCTGTCAGAATTTTAGGACCCACATCTGAGAACATGTGCGGGCCCATATGATATCATGCCATGTCACTATGCTCTGGACCCACAAGACATCATCCACATCAGCACGGTCGGTCCCACGTATCAGCACCCACGTCAGCATCATAGGACCCACATGTAAGATTACATGTCATCATAGTTCACTATTCCTATGTACACATTCCATCTGACAATGACAAATCTCACTATATTGATTGACAAAAGGGATTGTCACCTATCAACCATGATGCATGACAAAATTTCCCACCGTCAACGATTAACATTTGATAGTGACAACCAATTGCCTACCGTCACGCCCGACATTCTGTGACGGAACTTCTGTGACAAACCTCGTGACGGACAACATTTGTCACCAACCTATTTTCGGTGACAAAAATGCTATCATCCATGACAAAAGGCGTTTGTCAAAAAATACCTTTTTTCTAGTAGTGTGCGGTGTCTTCGGACGGTTGGAGCTGCTGCGTGCCTCCCTCGGCAAGGCTTGCCACGGATCTGCACCCCCGTCCCCGGGCTCCCTCGGCGCTACTTGGGGGCTTGTGGGCAGCTTGGTTTGGTTCCTGGGGGTGGTCGGCTTCTGGTGGCATTGCTGCAGCGGTGGCGGGATCTCGATGGCGCGCGTGAAAATGGCTCGTCCTCTAGAGGAGCTCCGGCCTGACACTATAGACGTCTTGCGCCTGTCTTCCGAGTTTGTAGTAACTGTAATGGCCTCCATTGCTGCTCGCGCTTCCGGATGTAGCTTCGTTGGTAGCTCTTGTGTGCGTGGGTTGTCCTTGCGTGTAAGCTGGGTGTAGCACGTTCTATCCTTTCGCCGTTTGACGTTATTAATTTAACTTCAGACCTTTGGCCTATTATCTAAAAAAATAGTATTTAGCTTGTTTCTTCCCTCATTAAGATGTTTTTGGCTACTCTAACTCTAGCTGTACAGAAATATTGCTGGGATTTTATTACTGTAGATTCGTTTGAATGTGCAATTGTGCGTACCCTTAACATCATATTCGAAGTTAAATATATTAACTCTAAGGTGTACTAATTGTATGGTTTGGATTTTTTTTTCTAGAAACACTTGTTTGAAACAGTTCATTAAAGTATATGAAGGACCACCCAAAGTCCATACTGTTTGAACTCGACTGAAATGGTAATGTAAATAGTACCCCCTCTGTTTCAAAATATAACATGTTTTAGCTTTGTGAATGGAGTGTATCTTGATTCCTTTTAGTGTGTAGGTTCATCTAGATTTAGAGTGAACCTAAACACTAAAAGGGGTCTGGATACACTTATTTCATAAAGCTAAAATATCTTATATTTTAAAACGGAGAGAGTAGTATTTAACTTGACAATTTACTTCTTCACATGCTAAACGCCCATGGGTCGCCTATTAGTAGAGGCATGGACCTGATTGGTTTGACCAAACTGACTTTTTTTTGGAAATGGGCGCATATATTACTCAAAGCAATGTTTACACCGGCCTCTGTATAATTAGGATGCACACAGCCGTTCAACCACACACGTTAGGTCCAGCGGTAAAAAATAAAATTACAAATCATAGTAATAAGAAAAAAGTGCCTCCAGCTAATGCTGATCTATGCGGAGATCACGCTGCCATCCATGTCGGGACAAAATATCCCTCGTCGTGTCCTCCAATCGCGTACACCCTCCACAAATAAGTGGCGGAGGTCCATACGCTGGAGAGTAGTCCATGATCGGAGAATAGCCGTAGCTCGATAGATGACCTGCAAAGAAGAAGACACAGTGTTATTGAAAATCTTGTCATTCCTACACAGCCAAAGCGACCAAATAATGGCAAGCGCTCCCACCCTAAACACAGTCCCATATTTATCATGTATCCCGTAAAACCAGTTACCAAAGACATTGGCAACCGATCGAGGGGGCGATAAACCCGAGGCCATTTGGATGATTGGCCATATAGAGCGAGCAAATTTGTATTGAAAGAATAGATGTTTAATTGTCTCGTCTTGATAACAAAAAACACACTATGTACTTCTGTGCCAATTCCTCTTGGCAAGATTGTCTCTTGTGAGAATTACCCCTTTACGAAGATACCATGCAAATATTTTCGTTTTAAGGGGTATTTTCATCTTCCAAATTTTACTATTATTATCGACTAAAATATTAGGTTGAATCAAAGCTCTATACATCGAATCCACAGAAAATTTACCACTCTCTAGTAAATTCCATTTGAACTTGTCCACACCCTCCGACAACTGTATCGTGGCTAATCGAACTAAAAGATTATTCCACGATAGTAGTCTAGGGACAATTAGACTTCGTCTGAAAGTCACACTAGGAGTATTATTTTCCATTACCATGGAAATTGTATCTCCTTTGTGTCTAACGATCGAGTAAAGAGCTGGATATTGTTCCCGAAGAGTAGATTGGCCAAACCACTTATCTTCCCAGAAACGAATCTTTGAACCATCCCAAATATTAAAAGTACCAAAACGAAAGAAGTGTTTTTTGGAAGCCATGAGTCCTGCCCAAAAATGTGAATCTCCCGGTTTCCAAACCATCTGAGACACCGCTTTGGATCCAGCATACTTCCTCCACAACATGGTTTGCCATACACCATCTTCAGTAAGTAGTTTAAACAACCATTTACTCAATAGTGCGGTGTTTTTGACTTGCAAATCATGTATGCCCAGTCTACCATACTCTTTAGGTCGGCAAACCACATTCCATTTAGCCAGTCGATAATTCTTTTTTCACTATTCCCTTGCTAAAAGAATCTTGATCGGAAATAGTCCACTTTCTTCAAGACCCCTTTTGGCAATTGGAAGAACGAAATCATATACAGTACCATATTGGTGAGTACTGAATTTATGAGAACTAGTCTTCCACCAAGGGATAGCAACTTGCCTTTCCAACTATTTAGACGTTTCTGTAGTCTTTCCTCAACGAGTTTCCATTCCGCAATCGTGAGACACCGATAATGGATCGGTATTCCCAAATAGTTGATAGGAAATTGCCCCAGACCACAGCCGAAAAGATCAGCATATAGTTGGGCATCGTTAATGGCCTCGCCAAAACAATACAATTCACTTTTATGGAAATTAATTTTTAATCCAGATAGTTTCTCAAATACTGATAGAATTAACTTCAGATTCCCGGCTTTCTCTAGATCATGTTCCATAAATAAAATTGTATCGTCTGCGTATTGAAGAATAGATAGACCTCCATCAACCAGATGGGGAACTAAACCTTCAACTTAGCCATCAGCCTTGGCTCTCTCGATAAGGATTGCCAACATATCTGCCACTATGTTAAATAGTATAGGCGATAGTGGATCCCCTTGCCTTAGTTCTTTTTTTGTTTGGAAATATTTGCCAGTGTCTCCATTGATATCTATAGCAACACTACCACCAGACACAAAATACTGAATGAGAGCACACCACTCCTTCGAAAATCCTTAGCTGCAAGTACGGCCTATGTATACTTGCCACAGATATACTAGAAACTTAATTAAGCTCCACAGAAGTATGGCTGGCTTCATCAAGTTCAACAAACTCACACTTCATCAAATTTGAATACAGTAGACCTTTTAGCTCTCTACTTATGCTCTTTGGAAAATAGTTATCTGTCCTAGCTAAACTATGTTACACTTGTTCTTCATCATGATAATAAGAAAGTAGGTGTGCCACGTCTGAAACCATTCAGACCTCTTGGAATTTGTCCAAAGTATATAGCCTGTGCAGGACAAATTTCCCTTGCAATACTTACTTGTTATGTGCATCTCTATCGATGTTGATCCCTGCATCTGCCTCTACCTTGGGGTGTATTTTGATAGACTCTTCAGCATGGAGCGACATGGCTTTATATTGATAGTAGTGTGCACATATAAGGAAGTAGAAAAGGTTCAGTACTCCCATGAGGGCAATGAGATAAAAGTAATAGTCAAGTTTGCTGAGATTAATATCCTCTGTCAACCAGCTTGTGTGGCCATCTCTGCTGGTCACCTTTTTTGTGATGCTTGCTAGGGCAGTACTCAAGTAGTTCGCTCCAGCTAAAGTAACGAAAAACAGGGATCCTGCTAGGGTTAGCATGTGCTCTGGGAACTGCTGATTATAGAATTCAATTTGTCCAACTGCATTCAAGCCCTCAGCAATACCCATTAAAACCAATTGGGGGGCAAGCCAAAAGACTGACATTGGTGATATTCCTCCATTAGACAAAGCTGAGTTCCTCCTTTTGCGTTCAACAAGTCCTGCTACCACCATTGAAATGGGAGAAATCGCCAACCCTACCCCCTGTCTCTGGAGAACTGTAATTCCACTTTCCACCCCTGTGAATCTTCTAGCGATTGGTACTAAAATTCGGTCATAAATGGGGATGAATAAAGCCAGGGCGACAAATGATAGTGAGGTAACAGTGCCTGCTGGAATTTCAAAATGTGGCCCAAGGTGACGGTCCATTGTTAATGTTTGCAAGATTATATAGGTGAATTGTTGAGCCAATGCGAGAAAGCATGTGATGCCAGAAATACAAATAGGCACAATCCTTATCAAACATTTAGCCTCTTCTATCTGCTGGATACTGCAAAGCTCCCACAAGTTTCTTATAGAACCTTCATCATTTATATCACCATCCCTTACAATTGCACCTTTGTTCAGAAATCTGAGGAGGAATCAGAATGAAAAGTGGATATACATTAGCATCTGCATATAATTAATTTTAAATGATTAGTATGTTTGACATGATAGACATGCTGTTTATGTTTTTATATCACTTTATTGAGGCATGCGGGACATTCCTCTCAATTGCAGAAAAAGGGCTTGCATTTACAACACCTGAATTTTTGGATGTTTCTAGCAAGTACATGATTGTAGCTAGTTGGCTAATAGCTATGTGCTAGTGGTCTTAAGCCTATCTTGCATGGCTAGATATACATGGTAATTATCTTAGCAGCTACTCCCTCTATTCCTAAATATAATATGTTTTGGTAAGCTAAATTGACTTGCCTAATCATCTTATATTTAGGAACAGAGGGAGTATATGTACTCCCTCTGTCCTAAAATAAGTGACTTGGGTTTGTCTAAATTCGTATGTATCTACACACTAAAATGTGTCTAGGTGCATGTGAATCTAGACAAATTCAAATTATTTTAGGACAGAGGGAGCACAAGTCCTCCAACTTGTTAACACATAATTAAAAAAAGTTGAACAACAAAACCTTATTTCTAGGAAATATATAGTTTTTTCTTGGAAAAAGCATGATACTTTTGGGAATGAGACAAAATCAAATGGTATCTTTGTGGATGTGTTGTGACAGATCCACCGTGGCTAGTTCTTTGTTATACCTGAATTGGGAAGTAAGTGGCAGTTTGAAAACACGGCTTCCCCTCGTTTGAGGGTCGTAGAGCAGCAACTCTTGTTGATTTATATCATGAGGATATGGAAGCTTGAGCCTTCTCTTCTTAAAGGATGCCACTAAAACTCGGACAATTCCAGTGAATATGCTTCCCTCTGGTGGCACATGGACATAGAGACTTGCACCCATAAATAAGGCAATAATTGCCATAAACATGAGGAATGTGGGTATGCCAAATCCTATTGGCCAGCTGACACTATTCTGGATGTAGACGAGGAAAGTCAAAGAGAACACCAGGGCAACAGTAGTTGTGCCATAATACCAGTTATAATAGCTGTTTAGGCCCTTCCGGCTTTTTTCATCAGTCATATCAAATTGATCTACTCCAAAGGGCAGGCTGCATGGCCGGATCGCTCCACCACCGATGGTTAGAAACCCAAGAGAAAGGTACAGCACACCCAACTGGAGTGTTGATGGACTATTGCAGTGTTCACCTAATTGGGTTGTTTGATTGCAGCCTGGTGGTTTGAGAGCTGGAAGTGATGCAGATAAAGTCAATCCCAGCATCCCCTGTTTTTACAGAAAATAATCACACAGATTAGACTCTGAGCACAGCAATGCAAAATTTAATATAATTGATAATTACTTGCCAGCATCTAATAGGAATTCGGGTGGCAGCAAATCTGCATTGGCCTCGAATTTTCCCACGCCAACTTCACAAGGACAAGACAGTGGTCTGAGCATGGTGATATGAGATGAACCACAGACACATCAGAAAAAATATCACTCCATCTATCATCCGCCACCACCCTATCCAATCGAATCTTGACATTTGCTCGCCCACTCCGCCTATTATCGTATGTGAACGGGACGCCACGAAGTCCCAAATCCTTGACTAAACCAAGAACCCGAGGTAAATAAAAACAGAGGGAGTGCAGTTGTGTTATTCACGTCATCGACATTAAGCAAGTGCAATTTTATTAGAATATGCATCTTGTATCTAAATTAAGTGCATTGTGTTTTTAGTGTGCTTTGCATTTGTACCTGATGCCTAATAGCATGCATCTAGTGGTAGTATTTCCATTGATCTATGTCAAAACTCCCAAGCCTGGCTATCTGCATATAGTTTTTTTCATTTCCTATCTGCAGATAGTAATTCCTTGGAACAGCTAAACCAGTGAATAAATATCATTTACCGAGGCATTCAATTGTTGTTGTGGCAAATAAACAGAAAAAAATGTTAACCACTAACTAGGATTCATTGCACATGCCATTTCACATATTAATCATTATATTGCTGGTTATTCCATTCATTTGTTGGATCTATCTGGACAACCATGTCTGATCTTGAATTTTCTTTTGCCAACGCAACAGCTGAAATAAGAGCGGTGAGAGAGCTTGGGCCGTGAGATGGACATACCAGGAGGCTAAAGAAGGATCCATAGGCCAGGGTTTTGAACCTTCCCAAGTAGGCGTCGGAGATGAAGGCCCCCAGCAAGGGCGCAAAGTTAAGCGTGCCGTAGAAGATGTTGGTAATGTTTGCTGCCGTGAGCTGCCCCATGTGGAAGCGGTTCACAAGATAGACCGTCAGATTTGCTACCACCCCAATTGACCCAGCCTTCTCGAACGTCTCGGCAGCTGCATACAAGGAAAAAAAATGATAGCCACTCATTTCTGTAGTGATGATTCCGTTATTTAATGAAAATGACAGTACGCCGTACGAAGTTGCAACTAAAGGTCAAGCTTCTTTTTTTTCTTAGTTTTTATCATGTCTCTGTTTTGGCAAGCAGATGTGCAGCGCACGGCCTTCTATATGGATAACCCTTGTTGGCCCCTACAAGTGACAACCATCGGGTGTAGCAGAGACGCACTCTCCTGGTGGACTAGAATAGAGCACTTGTGTGAGGCCAGATTTTTTCGTATGAAAAAGTGCCAAATATGACCCGGTAGTAAAATCAGCCAAAACCCGAGCGAAATCTGACCCTCCTTACGGTCATAAATGTTCGTCGACTTGATAAATCTTTTCTCTATCCACAATAAGTATCGGTGATTTAGTACAGTTTTATTACAAAGTTTGCACTAAATCTTCGCCACATATTTTGGATCGGCGGTAGTATTAAATTCCACACCCCAATTTTTTGAATCATGGAACTCATATGCTTCTCACAAAAACACGCTTCTACGGTTTATACACAACAGGAGAAACAAATAATTTCTTGCATGTGACACACTGTAGGTTGTAGGTGGGTCAGACGGGGCGATGTGCTTCTGCCGGAGCCCGATTGCTTCCTATGAGCTAGGTGTGCATTGGGGGCGCCGGAGGATATATGAGGTGGTTCCATAACCGGCTGGGTACAATTTTTGTCCCCAGCCTCCATACGGCGCTCTAATCAAGCGGCTGAACATGTCGAGACCACGGTAAAGTCAGGTGGAAGAAATTAACCAGGCACACCCACAAGCTAGCTGTGGGCAGGAATGGCTCTCCTGTAGCTTTACCCGAACGATGGAATCTCACAAACAAGAAGCAGGTCGGGAGATGGTCCGAGAGACGGGGAGTATAGCTATGGAGCCGGACGTACCTATGACGAAGGGCATGGTCCTCCATCCCCGCGGCTTCCCCCTCCTCCTCGCCACCACCTCCTGACCTCCCACCTCCACCTCCTCCACTGCCGCAGCAACAGTCGTAGCAGCAGCGGTGGCCATGTTCCCTTGGAGAAAAACAGGTCGGGAGTGCTCACTCGGGAGCAATCCCCAGGTTTAAATGCACCGACGCACCGCGTTCACCGAAGACGTCGCCGTCGTCGTGTACGTACATACGACAGGAACTAGCGTAATCTCGCCACAAGGCCCGCGCTCCGGTCGACGCTACACGACGCCACGCAGCCAGCTGGGAAAGATCCTCGGCGATTCTCGGCTGGTCCCGTCACGCTGCCGATGCTCATGGTCTGCGTGTAGACAGACAGACGCAGTTCGCCCGTACGTCGACGACGATAGTGATACGGCGAGCGCACGGACGCAGTTCGCCCGTGCGTCGACGACGATCGAGATACGGCGAGCGCGAGTGGGCCACACCGCGCAGCACAAGTCGCGCGCGTTCCCACTTGTGTAAGGTATGAACGCGTCGCGGGGTACACACCTACTCGTAAGGTAGAATACTGCAATACTGCTTTTGGACTCGTACACTTTTTTTTTCTCGAAATTCCACTGAATGATCATCAATGGTAGTACAAATAGCCCTAAAAGTAATAGAAGTTACAAATAGATCATTGGACCACCTAGCGATGACTATAGACACTAGCACGAGGCAAAGACGTGCCGCCGTCCTCGCCCCTCCATCAACAGAGCCAGACAAAGCTTGTTGTAGTAGAAGTTAGGTTTGGTGGAACGATCGTTAGTCCCTTGAACCGATCGGTTGCGTGTTATATAATAGAGAAGAGCCCTCTACGTGGCATTACAAAGAGGTACGTATACAATCAGAGTACTACTCCGTATTGTATACGTAGATAAATGTTACAACTCTAATACTCCTCCTTAATCTAAATCTTCAAAAGATTTAGATTACGTTTGAACTCATCTAATTTCTTATTACACAAAGTCTTAGTAAAACCATCGGCTATTTGATCTTTGCTGGAGATAAACCTGACTTCAAGTTGTTTATTTGCAACCCTTTCTCTGACAAAATAGAAATCAATCTCAATGTGCTTGGTACAAGCATGAAACATTGGATTAGCAGGCAAAAAAGTTGCACCAAGATTATCACACCACAAGCAAGGTTTTTCCTGTTGAGAAACACCAAGTTCATGTGCTAGTGCCTCAACCCAAATCAACTCAGCTGTAGCATTTGCAAGAGACTTATATTCAGCCTCAGTGCTTGATCGTGACACTGTAGGTTGTTTCCTAGAACTCCAAGATATCAAATTAGGACCAAAAAAGATTGCAAAATCTCCTGTGGACCGTCTGTCATCTAAATCTCTAGCCCAATCCGCATCAGAGAATGCACTGAGCAAAATGGAAGAAGACTATTGAAATATAATACCAACAGTGCGTGTACCATGAATGTACCTGAGGATCCTTTTTACAGCTGTCCAATGAGCAGTGGTTGGAGCATGAAGAAATTGACACACCTTGTTGACTGAAAAAGATAAATCGGGTCTCATGAGTGTCAAGTACTGAAGAGCACCAACAACACTCCTATAGCGCGTGCTGTCTTCTTCACTAAGTAGAGAACCATCATGAAGAGACAATGTATCAGTAGTGGATAAAGGTGTTGGACAGGGCGTGCAGGTAGTCATGCCAACACGAGAAAGAAGATCAGCTGCATATTTATCCTGATTGAGAAGCAATCCATTTGCTTGTTTGTGAACTTCAAGACCCAAAAAATAATGAAGACTACCAAGATCCTTGAGAGCAAACTCATTGCCTAAATTCCGAAGTAACGCTGTAACAGCATGATCTGAAGAGCTAGTCACAATAATGTCATCAACATAAATGAGGAGAAACATCTGAATGCCAGACTTGTTAAAAAGAAACAAAGAAGTATCTGCCTTAGAGGGAACAAAACCAAGAGTATGAAGCTTGGAACTAAGACAAGAATACCATGCTCTTGGTGCCTGTTTCAGTCCATAAAGAGCTTTATCAAGTTTGCAAATATAGTTTGGCATAGCGGAAGACTCAAAACCGGGTGGCTGTTTCATATAGACTTCCTCTTCCAGAACGCCATGTAAGAACGCGTTCTTGACATCTAGCTGCCGTAGATTCCATCCTCGAGAAACAGATATCGAAAGAACAAGCCTGATTATTGCAATTTTAACAACTGGACTAAAAGTATCTTCATAATCAAGACCATACCTTTGTTTGAATCCTTTAGCAACAAGACGAGCCTTATACTTGTCAACTGAGCCATCTGCATTTTTCTTGACACGGTATACCCATTTGCAGTCAATAACATTCTTGTTGGAACTTGGTGGTACAAGGTGCCAGGTTTTATTAGCCATGAGTGCATTATACTCATCTTGCATTGCATTTTTCCATTGAGTATCAGCAAACGCTTCTCGCAAATTAGCAGGTTCTCCTGTGGACGTTAGTAATAACCAGCGAATTGTTCCATCAGTACGAATTTTTGGATGTTTTATACCTTGTTGTAGTCGTGTTCTGGGTGGTGCAGGAGGTTCAGCTGCATCATCGGCTGCAGCAGAACGCAAATCGTAAGATCTGGAGATGGGCATGCGTAGCGAAGCATTGCCGAGCGTCTTTGTCGCTGTCGGGAGGGCGAAGCGGTCACCTTGTGCTGGCGACCCGGGACCAGGATGGCGACCTGGCGAGGGCGACGTGTCCGCGCACCGGGGCGTAGGCAGGAACCCGGAGCGGGAAATCCCGGGCGCCGTACGAGGCGAGGCGGGTGGAGACGTGGGGGCAGGCGCGGGCGACGAGGCAGCCTCGTTGGAGCTGCCTGGTGCACGATCCGGGGTAGAATCTTCATGGGAATCAGCACCATCTTGTCCTGTAGTATGCCCTTGTTCAATGCTGTCATTTGATGTGTCGGTTATACTAGGAGATGCAGAATTTTTTGGACATTCTTGTGCAGCAATAACCTGTGGAGGATCAACAGTAGGAACAATTTGCAAATAATGATCATTAGTAGGCACACCCCTATCATTAGAGACCAAAGATGGAGACTCTGGAGGAAGGAGAAGAATTTCTTCACTAAGACAACGGCCTGCATTAGGATGAAGGGATGCAAACGGAAAGACATTTTCATCAAATACCACATCTCGGGATATATAAACACGACCAGTTGACACATCAAGGCACTTGACTCCTTTATAAAGAGGACTATATCCAAGGAAAACACAACGCTTTGAGCGGAAAGATAACTTGCGCTTGTTGTAGGGACGTAAATTTGGCCAACAGGCATAACCGAAGACACGAAGAGATTCATAGTTTGGTTTAACTTGTAGGAGTTTTTTGGCAGGTGTTTGAAGATTGAGAACCTTTGTTGGTAGAAGATTGATCAAAAAAGTGGCAGTAAGAAAGGCATCATCCCAATACTTCAAAGGCATAGAAGAGTTAGCAAGTAAAGAGAGGCCAAATTCAACAATATGACGATGTTTATGTTCAGCTGAACCATTTTGTTGATGAGCATGAGGACATGAGACATGATGAGTAATGCCTACACGTTGAAAGAAACTGTGGAGTTTTTCATATTCACCTCCCCAATCAGTTTGCATAGTAATTATTTTTCTGCCAAAGCGGCGTTCAACATATTGTTGAAAATTAAGAAACACCTGATACACCTCAGAACGCTTTTTAAGTAAATAGATCTAGGTAAACTTACTAAAATCATCGATAAAGCTTACATAATATGAATGTTTACCAACAGAAATAGGAGTTGGACCCCATACATCAGAAAAGACTTGTTCAAGAGGAACAGTAGACTCACTAGTGGAGATATGATAGGGCAACTGATGGCTCTTAGCCTGCTGGCATGAATCATAGACATAAGAATTTATTTCTGGAGTATATGAAAGATTGTTTTTCCTAAGAACTTGTTGAACAATAAACGACGATGGGTGGCCGAGGCGACGATGCCACGTGGAGGAGGTTGGCTTGACGGCGACAAGAGCATGCTTGGAGAGACTTGTGGAGACACGAACGAGGGGGTACAAACCACCATGACATGGCCCTCTAAATATGATTTGCTGCATTGCCTGATCCTTAATCAAGAAAAAGAATGGGTGAATTTCAATGAAAGCATTATTGTCTAAAGCAAGTCTGTGAGCAGAAAGCAAGTTCATCGAAGCACTAGGAACATGCAGAATATCACGAAGTTGAATAGAACTATTAGGGGTGTGCAAAATAGAATGACCAATATGAGAAATATCCATACCTTGTCCACTAGCGTTGTGAACTTGATCACGCCCATGATAATTTTCATGGACCTGTAGCTTTTGAAGTTGTCCTGTGACATGACTGGAAGCCCCAGAGTCCATGTACCAATTAGGGGGAGTATTATGTAGGCATGTATGGCGGTGGATTATATGGGGAAGGGGTGGCGGATATGTGGGGGTGGGTGGGATGTATGGTGGCGGCGTAGGAGGATAGGGTTGTGGCGGTGGTGTATACGGGGAGGGATTGTAGGGTAGGGGTGGTGTTGGCAGTAAAGGAGGTGGGAAGGTCCTGGTGCGGCCGTCCCCATAGGAGCAAGGGGTGACGCGAAGCGGCGTTGACGGACGAAGAAGGTGCCGGTAACATGTCCTGTGGCAACAAGCATATCCTCGCGATACTCATAGGACAATAATTATGAGCACATATCAGAGAGGGATGTAGACGGATTTGCATTGATACCGGCAACAAGAGGATTGTAGGTACCATCTAGGCCATTGAGAATATAATCCTTGAGCTCATCATCATCAACATTCTTCCCCGCGGCAGCAAGCTTAGATGCAAGCCCCTTCATCTTGGTGAGGTATTGGCTTGCCGTCATATCCAGCTTCTTGGTGTTGGTGAGGGCACCGCGAAGAGATGAAACCCGAGCCTTGGATTGTGTAGAGTACAGACTGTTGAGAGCAGTCCATACATCCACGGCATGCTCAAGTCCAAACACCTCGGTGAGGACGTCCTCGGAGAGAGAGTTCACGAGGAATCCAACGATATGTTGATCCTTCTGGACCCAAGCATCATAGGCGGGGTTGGGGATGGTGATATGTTTCTTGTTCTCGTCTTCAGCTTCAAGGAGAGGCGCCGGCGCCACGTCCGTACGCTCCAGGATACCCATGACGCGAGCTCCACACAGGGTTGGCAGCACTTGGGCTCGCCAGTGCAGAAAATTGTCCCGAGTAAGCTTCATGGCCGGAGGCGCACCAATGGTGGCCGGCGTCGTAGGTGTATATGTCGACATGGGTAGATCTAGGGAGGGGTAGGGTTTTGGGTTTTGAAAGAAACTAAGTAGGGGAATTGGTAGAGGATATGGAGGGGATCCTTTTGGTGTAGGGAAAGGGAGAGATCATTGGAGGAGGGAGGGGTTCTAGGAAGGAGAAGATGTGGCGGCGGCAGCGTTTTTGGGAACCGACGGCGGCGGCGGCAGCTATCGTGGAAGAGAGGCTCGTGATACCAAGTTAGGTTTAGTGGAACGATCGTTAGTCCCTTGGACCGATCGGTTGCGTGTTATATAGTAGAGAAGAGCCCTCTACGTGGCATTACAAAGAGGTACATATAAAATCGGAGTACTACTCCGTATTGTATACGTAGATATATGTTACAACTCTAATAGTAGACAGACGGGAAATCGTCATGCTAAAGCCCCATAGGACCAGCGCACATGAGCAGCAACCATCGCCGAAGATAACAACCGTAGATCGGAAGAGAATGACCTCAAACCACACTGACGAATACAGAAACGATCTGATCCAGGGGCGGAGCTAGCATGTATTCATTGGTGTCAAATGACACCGATGGAATTTTACAATTCTCCTTTGTCCGCGAAGCAATAGTTTTAGAAATTATAAATGGCACTGCTAAATTCAAAGCAATGACACCAATGAACTTTGTTCCTGGCTTCGCCCCTTATTGGATCCGAAGAGATCCGCCAGATACATGACTCCAAGCGCCCTCCGCCGGCACTAGACGCACCACCGGAGCGAGGGTAGGACGGGGAGGACCTTATTATGACTTCAGAATGTAGCCACCACCTCAACATTCTGAAGAAGACACTAAAAAAGGCTAAACAAAAACGAAAATCCTCCCGTCGGCGAGAGGCCATGGTCCGCCACACCTTCAAGGCCCTAAGGCCACCGGAGGCGGAGCGGACCGGTGGCGTCACCGGCGAGGGGACGGAACCCTGGATGGGTTTAGCTGGTCGCTTCAGAATCGCCTGGCGGCTGCCTCCGCTCCGTACGTGGATCGTTCGTACACTTATTTTAGATCCGAGGGAGTACTATAGAATGCGTATGTTCACATCGGGGATTGTGTCTCGAGATCCCCCATTTCCGTAGCGCACCGCATGTACAAGGACCCAGTAAGAATTGACATATCTTATCTCCTCTATCTCTTTCACGCATCTCTTTGCCACTGGTTACTTCTTCTCCTTTTTCTCTTCTTACTCATTGAGAAATGGTAAACACTATCTATCGGGGTTCAATTGTAACAAAATTGTTCGACCTCCCCGATGTCGTCCATCTAGTCTAATTGAACATCCGATTTCATCATTTCCCCCCGTAATTAGGCACATTAATTCCATACTGGAAACTCCTCCTCTAATTTAGCGAGATAGCTCTCTTTGTTTCATTCCTTCCACATCACCGCATTATCTGGTCCAACGTTGCACTTCCACCTCGCCATCTCGTGCGCCGGCAAGCATATCGCTATCAATCCTTCGATCACACTGCTCATAGGAACCATCTGGATCCCTCTAATGACAGCGCGAATCTGGCGAAGGTAATACTCACTGGACTAGGTTCTCAGTTGTCATCTTTTCTTGCATTTTTCAGAAATTCAATCCATTTATTCCTTTTATATATGAATATGTGAAATCAGTTGTCCCAAGTGATTCATATAACTTAGTTCTTTGTATATAGACACAATAGTAATGTTCATAGTGATGTTTCCATGTGCTTCTTGTTTGGTGCTTCCATGATCTGCTAGGCTTCGGTTTGAAATCAATTTTAATAGCCGGTTCATTTATATTTTTATATGCTTCCATGTGCTTCCTATCTTGTTGTGTGGGATTTATACTCATGTTTCCATATACCATGCATCTCAAGAATTAGGCACTACTTATGATGAAGTGGTAAACTTTTGGAAATATGCCCCATAGGCAATACTGAAGTTGTTATTATTCATATTTTCTTGTTCACGGTTAATGTTTATCGTCCATGCTATAATTGTATGTATTGGAAACTAAATACATATGTGGGTAAGTAAACAACACGGAGTCCCTAGTGAGCCTCTTTTACTACCTCGTTGGTCAAGCGATGATTAAGGTTTCCTGACCATGGGCATGATTGTCACTTGATAATGGAACCACAACATTAAGACCCAAATAATAAGCATAACTTCTGATCGAATCATTTAGTTTTGATTCATATAGATTTCTATATATGTCAAGTATAGTTTCCTTAGATCATGATATCATGTTATTCCCTTGCATCCGAGAAATACTTTGTGGACATCAAATGTTACTTCGTAACTGGGTGATTATAAAGGTGGCTTTCAAGTATCTCCGATGGTGTCTGTTGGGTTGCATGGATCAAGACTAGGATTTGTTCCTCCGTGCGACAGAGAGTGAGATATCTCTAGGCCCACCTGGTAGTATTGATTGAAATATTCCCTAGAGGCAATAATAAGTTGTATTATTATATATTTCATGTTCATGATTAAGTTTATTATTCTATGCTATAATTTTTGGACCATGGATCTCTTACTAGACCCTCTGGAAGGCATGGTTCCTATCGACCGTTAATGGATCTATGAAGAAACAAACATGGATGTTTACATCCATAGAAGCTCAACTTGTCGAAAAAGAGTTTACGACAAAGTTCAAAGAGTTAATTATGATAAGATTGGATCTTCCATAGCGATGCTTATGTATGTAGGAATTATTCTAGTAACCACTACATATTCACAGAATATGGTAGTTGAGTAACAAACAAAGTCATTTCAAGGAGTATTAGGACATGTATTGACATGACCCAAGGGTTTTGTTAGTTCAAAGCATGCTATAAATAGGTGCAAACTTTAATGGTAGAAGTTAGCATCACGGAGTTAGAATCTTTACTTTGATGAAATTGAAAGAGTTTACTTTCACCAGGAACGGTGAAGATGCTTGTATGTTTACAAGAAATTAAGTGGGAGTACTAAGACATATTTATAATACTTTATGTGGACAACATATTGTTGATTAGAAATGATGTATATTTTCTTAACATAAGTAAGATTTCACTGAAATTAGATTTTGTGTGAAAGTCTAAGGCAAAACCAGAATATTGGGCATCAATATCTATATGGATAGATTGAGGTGCCTAATATATTTATGCCAAATTACATAGATGAAATATTGAATTAGTTCAATATGGAAATGACAAGAAAGAGTTATTGCCGCATGGAAGAGGTTGAAGCAAGAATCAAGTGTTATGACACTTGGTGAGTTAACCGCATGAATGATTTTATCAATCATGTAAACCATGATATGTACACAACCAGATATATCCCATGATATAAGTGTTATGAGCATATACCAGAGTGATGTATATGATGATCATTGGACGATACTATGAATATTCGTATGTGCTTCAGAAGAACTAAGAATATATTTTGTATGTGAAAGTGACAAACGTTTCAATGTAAGGTGTTACATCAATAGTTATGTCACATATACAAATAATTTTATCTGAATTAGGCTATGCATTTAATAGTAAGTGGCGCAGTGGGCTGGAAGTGAATTCCATGTTGGATTTGGATGAGTTCCAAAGTTAAACACTGTGACAGATACTACTACGAAAGGCTGAGTATATGATTATCATGACAACGACAAAGGAGGGCGTTATGAGTCAAGAAGTTCATCATTGAACTTGGTGTAGTTCTGAGCATGCTAGTACTATGAAGATCTATTGTGTGACAATAGAGGGAACATAGTTACAGCCAAGGAACTTAGGTCCCACTGGCAACATAAACAATGTATTTACTAAAGATCATTAGACCATGATACACATATGAAATTAGGTACAATATGGACGTGGTAGGATTCTTCAAATGTTGCTCTGAACAAGAGTAATTATAAAGTCGGTCTTTGCTCTTACCGGATGGTACGCCAAGTATTTGTATGGTGTGCTTGCGGGAATTGCTACTCCTGACGATGGAGAGATACACTCTGGGTCCACTCATGTGCTATGATGTTCGTCATCGTCTGGCGGGACACGCCATCAAGTTGGTGATCGCATGAGCATCAATAGTACGGTATCAATAAATAGTACATGCCAGATAACGAGAATAACCTAGTGTTTCATCTCGAGAAATGTAAAGTATCAGCTAAGCAATGTGATATGTATCATACATAATATTACGGTTCACATGATAAAGACCTTCGTGTTATTTGCGAGGATTACTATGTGTATCAAGACGCCAATAGTAATCATTGTCGTAGAAGGAGTTCCGGTCATGTCCATAAATATCCAAACACACACTTCAGAGTTCAATGACATTTAGAATGTGAGTGTGAATGAATATTTAGTAGATAAGTAATTTCAAAGGTGTTCGGAGTGTCTCGGAATATATCGGAGGTGTTCGATATATTACAGAGAGTGTTCGAAATAAGTTTTGAGAATTGATAAGATGAGAGAAGGATTCTAAGAGTGTCTCATATGGTCTTAGAATGGTTTCGAGAGGTCTCGGGTGATTTCGGAAGTGTCCGGAATGGTCTTGGAGTGTCCGAAATGGTTACGGGAATATATAGAAGGTTTTGGAAGGAGCTTAAGGTTCTGAAAGGTTATGGAAGGTTCCGCAAGGTAACGGTATGATCCGGGCCATCTTAGGATTATTGTAAGGTTCCATAATAGGTGCATCCACGTTGCCCAAGGGGAAAGGAAAGATTCCCTACCCCAATTCGGATTTGGTCAAAGGAGGTTGTTTTCTAGTAGGTTTCGGTTGACCTAAACCTACTTGAACTCGTCCAAACTTCGGGGCTGGGTATTGGACGACCCAAGGAGTCTTGGAGACCTATAAAAGGAGACCCAGGGCACCCCAATAGGCTTACAAGTTGCAGCTCTTACCCCCTCCAACACCCACAACACCCGCCACCTCCAAACCCTAGCGCGATGCCGCCACCGCCCTGCGCGCTGTCACTACCCGTGTGTCGTGCCACCACCCCGCGCTGGTGCCTACTCCCTGATCTCACCGCATCCTCCATGATGATGGTGTTAAACCCTAGGGCGGGTATGCCCTAGGTACTTCTTCTACAACAATGTCAGAGCCTTTTCCAAGTTCTACCTCTGTTTAGATCAATCTAGACAGGACTGCGGAAGCACTGTCGGATCTTCATCAACACGTTCCCGCTTTGATCGTGTGCTTGATCACACCTCGACGCAGTACCACTGATCTCCTACATGTGGATACCGGTGGAGATGCTACAGTTGGAGCAGTCAATCGTGCGGATCTTTATAAAGGAGAAATCTTCTCGCGACTAATTGACTAGCCGCGGGAATCGACCCACTGACTACTTCAACAATGACGTGTTCATCGGTGCATGTTCATGGAAGCCGTCTGTGGGATAATACATCTCCTCACGACTCGCTAAGGCTTGTCATGGGGATCGACGCTCGTTTAACCTCATCATCGACAACTTTCGCTTGTTTGATCCTCGAGGGTATGATCTGTTGCCTCTCCCCTTGCATATGGTCATGGTTATGCACTAGAATATTTTTGTTTTGTGTAGCGTGTTCCCCAGTAGTGGTATCAGAGCGGTCTATGTGTAGGCACATGTACAGATAGAGGAATCATCGAATTCCTACATTATTGATCTTATTTTTGCTACCCAATTGTCGCAATTTTGATCTTAGCGATATTTCATGATTAGCGTCCCGAGCCAATTTCATGATATTCGGATCGAGACCGGTTTGTCAAGTGTACTTAGGGTGCATGAAACAACTTTGTTGGGTATCGGTTTTCCCGCAGTAGTCGAGAGAGATATCTTGTATATTGGTTTTTTTTTGGATTTGGTGAAGTCCGCACGGGGGTCACGCGTACTTATCTACATGGATGTTTGTACACGTGGAGCAATGGAAGGGATATTCCAACGCAATCAAGAATTGACAAAGTGCTGGCCTCGGTGGACTAGGACCTACTGAATCCAGATGCCATTTTGCAAGTGTTATCCTCCTCTATCTATGACCGCGCGCCGATCCACCTCTCCCTTAGTGCTACGTTCCACCCCAAGAGGAGGTTCAGATTCGAGCAATTCTGGCTCAAATTGGACGGATACGATGAGGCAATTAAGGAGGCGTGGATCTGTGATGAGTCCATTGTGGATCCCTTCGGGAGATTAGATGCCTTATTTAGAAACGTGGTGGAGGCCTTGTAGGCTTGGGGCTAGAGACGAGCTAGGAACATCAAGTTCCTATTCGCTATCGCAAATATTCAATGTGGAGCAGAAGTCTAGAGCGCTTTCCCCAGGCGATATCTAGCTTAGAAAAACTCTAAAATTGTCAATGCTGGGGCTAGCATCGCTGGAGCAGACCATTGCAAGACAGAGGTCCAGGATTAAGTGGCTCAAGGAGGGGGGTGCGAATACAAAACTATTTCATGCGGTTGCAAATGGCAAGAGGCAGAGCAGTTTTATCCCGACAATAAAAGTTGGGGAGGTAATCATCACTAAGCAAACTCGCAAAGTGGAGACATTCATGCAAGCCTACATAGATCTGATTGGAGCTATTCAGAACAGAGAGCACAACGTCGACTTCGCGGCTTAATCTATCTACGCAAATGACTTGTGACGGGGGTTTAACTCATCAATGCTCATTGTTATGGACTTGGGTTTTGGAGAAGGAGAGAGCGCTGGAGACATCTAACGGCTAGAAAACAAGCACACAGGGGACAAAGATTTACCCAGGTTCAGGCCTCGTAGAGGTCCCTACTCCTGCTTGTCTGCTCGTGGAATTATCGAAGGAACCGAAGGTTACAATGGTGCGCAGATGCAATCTGGCGAGGGTTGTGGAAACTAGGGTTGCGTGTGTCTTCCTCGCCGCCCCCTCCTAGCCTTTATATAGATAGGCTAGGTCTCGGGTAGCAGGTTGAGTCGGTTACAAATTAGGGTTTTCTCCTTCAAACTTTCTATCTTTAACTTCTTCTTGTTCTTCAAGCAATCGAGAGTCCGTAGGTTACTCGAGTCCTTCATTTGGGCCTTGGCGATACCGTGAGCCTGTACGTACATAGGCCGTATATACCAAGCTCGAGTACCTGTGGGGTATACCCATGTCAGTAGCCCCCGAGTGTCCAGTGGAATCGCAGATTCGACTAGGGACTTTTGAAGTCTTTCGAGTGCATGAATGAGTATATTTCGACTGCTTTATTTGTGTCATAGGGATTGTCGATGTACGTGCCTGATATAACCGAAGTATTGGTATCAGTTAACCACCTTAGGGTGAAACAACGCAATCTACTCGAACTCGAGTCTCCGGACTCGAATCCAGAAAAGTGCTGGTGTAATTCGACTCAAGCCGCGGAGGTCTTACAGGAGTCGAATTCTAGTTATATGGGTGTGAGCACTCGACGCGTCCGTCAAGGCATGTTTATCGTACCTGTAGGCACGGATACATTTCTGGTAGTGCGCAGCTAATGCGTTGCTAGGCCTTATTCAGGTCTTACCTTCACGCTGTAAGCCCGACATCCGAAATTTATTATCGCGGAGACGATTCGGGTGACCCAGGAGACGCAGTCTCTTTGTAGGGGAAAATTATAAGGCGGTGTCGCCATGAGCTTCGAGTGTGGATGTTATCAGCACATAGTTTTTTGTATAAATAATCATAGGGTGCACGACCAGCGCTCCCTATGGGACTAGCCCCCGAGTGCCTGGTTGAGTCGAAGACTCAGGTAGGGACTAAAGAACTTTTGCGACTGCTGTCATCTTTTGCTTGCTTGTTTCAGTCGAATTTGTTTCTGGCACTCCCTATGGGAGTAACCCATGTCCATAGTCGAACCGTTATTCGAGTGGTTGGGTTTACTTTTGACTGTCCATGTTCCTTCAAAAAGAAAAGAAAAAATCATAGGGTGCGTGACCAGCGCTCCCTATGGGAGTAGCCCCCGAGTGCTTGGTGGAGTCGAAGACTCGAGTAAGGACTAAAGTAGTCGAAGCCCTCTGCTGCATAGATTTGATGACGTCAGTGCTGACGATTTCATGACCTCTGTTGCCCGCGTGAGCGAGTTTGACAGGACGTGACGAGCAGTGGGTCCCATTCTCTGACTTTGATTTGACTGGGCGTGCGTAATCTTTTATTTTAACCGCGTCTCCTCGATTTCTGCGCGTAATGGGAGTAGTGGAGGGACGGTTTGCGCTTCCACTTCTCCACGTGTCCAACATGATGTTTGCCACGCGTCTAGTAGGGTTTTTCTGAGCCGTTGGATTGCATCTTCCAGGGGTTAAGTAGCGGCACTGCGACGGTAATTTTCTCATCTGCTCTTGTTCATCCTTCACTTCCATCGCCATTGCTGCTGCTCCTCTGCTTTTCTCTGCGCCCATTTCTTTCGTGACGCTGGACCAGCTCCGCTCGTTTCCGAGCTACTTCCTTCGCTCGCATCGCCGCCGCGCAATGGGGAAGAAGAAGGGAGGCGTTATGCTGAATCATGCCACCGCTGCCGCGCGAAGAATAAGGGCGGCTTCTATGGGCACCAGACCACCGGGAAGAAGAAGAAGGCCGCAGGCACTCGCGTCACGAATGGTGTGTGGCGCCCATCCATCATCAAGTCGTCGGATCTCCGTCTTCTTCGTCAAGACGGAGTGCTATCCGGTGCAGTCGCCGACGCGCGCGTCCCCGGCGGTGAGACAATTCCTGTTCCTCCCGCTGGTTTCCGAGTGATGTTTTTAGCATTCATCATTCGTGGTCTCTCCTTGCCTCTTCACCCCTTCTTTAGGGGCCTCCTTTGTTTCTACGGGCTTCAGCTCCATCAGCTGTCCCCGAATTCGATTCTCTATATCTCGTGTTTCATCACTCTCTGCGAGTGCTAGCTCGGAATCGAGCCGCACTTCGGCCTCTTCAAGCGCCTATTCAAATTGAAGCGCCAATCTGCGTCTAGCTCTTTAGTCCATGATGTAGGTGGTTGCGGAATCCACGTCGACTCATCCGCCACCTACTTCGACATCAAGCTCACGGCGTCCGTCCAAGGGTGGAGGGACAAATGGTTCTACATCCACGATGAGAAGGCTAACGGTGAGCACTTCGGACTCGCGCCCTTTGATCCCCCGACGATGTGCAGGAGGATGCGCTCCTGGAAGAATGTAGTCATGCCTGGCGAGTCCGCAGAGACAGATGTTCTGTACCAGCGCGTCTACGACCTCGAGAGTCGCATTGGCAAAGAGGAGGGAGGCTGCGCCCTCATTCGCACTTGGCTGCGCCGTCGCGTCCAGCCCCTGCAAGCTAGAGTCCACCCCATGTTTCAGTGGGCTGGTGCTGATGATGCCACTCGCGTGTCTGCCGATGGCATGTCCGCGGGTGAGGTGGACAAGAGGGTTCGACTGGTCACGAAGTACACCGTCAAGGATGTGCTCCCCAGTGAGCCAGTTGTTCCTCCATTTGATGCTTCGAACCCTCCGCTTGAGGTATAGTTGTGCTATGCAGTAGCTAAATTTGTTGATTGCTTCTCTGTTGTTTACTTGTTGTTTGCTGAATGTGTTGTCTATGTGCAGGATTGGGCGGTGTCACCTTGTATGCCCCCTCTACCTGAGGGGATTATCCCTCGCCGAAGCTTTGGAAGAGGACGAGTCAGAGTCGACCGTCCCTTCTGATGATGAGGAGGAAGCCCCCAGTCCGGTAGTCCGGATACTCGCAAGTGTTCGCGCAGCGAGGATTCCGATGCGTCGTCTCCTTCGACTCCGGAAGGTACGGGTGTTGGTGCGGAGTCGCCAATTCCTGCCATTCATGTGAGTGCCGTGGCACCATCTTCTCGCAAGAAGATGCGATTGCCCAAGGAGTCTTCGTCAGAGTCAGGGGGAGCCACTTTTGACTTTGACAAGTTTGATTGGTAAGTTTTCTAGTCGATTTTCTCTTCTCTATTTTTGCTCTTGATGGCTCATCTCTGGGTTTGCCCTATCTTGATATGTTTTTTGTCTTGCAGTCAAGAGGCGTCGTCATCTTCTGGTGACGTCCAGTTTTTTAAGGAATCAGGAGTCGCGACCTCAAGGGCCAAGGAAGAGGTCGAGCGCGCTCCTTCCCCTCCATTGGCGGCCCACTTCGGGCACAACTCTTCTAGTTCTCCTCATGCGGGGGAGCATCGAATGGTTGCCCGGATGACGGTACAGCAGACATCTTCAGAGTCATTGGAGGACCATGTAAGTGTAGTTTTTCTCCTTTTTGGTGTTGCAGTCGATGTTATCTATTGCCTCTTCTGATTCCTTTTTGTGCGATAGCTCCTTGTGAAAGAAGCCGCGCACTTGGCAAAGCAAGTGCTTGCGATGGGTCGCCAGCATGCGATGCTGGAGACGCGTCATCGCGTAGTTGAAAGTGAGTGTCTTGCACTTCTTCTTCTTCTTTGTCTCCTTTTTAATATGGTCGACTGATAGTCAATCCCTTTCTGTTTGTAGCCGAACATAACGCTCTCCTGCGCAATGCTGCCACCATGGAAAAGACCCTCGCCGCGGCTGTGAAGGGTCACGACGAAGCAATCGCGACGCGTGACGAGGCGCAAAGGCGCGAAGAGGATCTGTGTGCCTCCTTCGCAGCCAGGGAGAAGTTGTTCGAGGAACAACTGCTCTCAATTGCCAAGGCCCTCTCAGGTACTTTGCTTGTGGATGTTGTTATCCTTCTCTGCTTCGAATGTTTTTGCCGGTGGCGCTGATGTTTTTGTCCATGTGTGAATTTATATACAGATGCTGGCGATTTGAGCTTTGACCCGCAGGCCCTTCATCGTGATGACGCTCTAGCGGGTGCACTATCAGCAGTCGAAGACCGCAGCATCGCCGTGCAGGACACGCTCTCCAAGGCCAAAAGCGTACTCAGTCGCCTTTGGGAGGAGCTGATGCCCAAGGGGGAGCTAGTCAAGAATATAGACGAGATGGTGGAGTCACTTGCTGGAGGTGTGCCTGCCAGCTTCAAGAACTCGCTCCGCTCGGCCGGCGCGTCCATGTCACTTGCCATGGTGCAGGCCCACAGAGTTGAGATTGACCCTGCTGCAGTGTCGAAGGCGATGCCTGTTAGCACGGACGGCCAGCAGGTAGTCTTCGCTCCTTTCGCGACTACCTGTGGCAAATATGGGCCTCAGTTGATAAATACTATTGCAAAGTATTCTGAGGAGCTGCATCGCGCCAAGAAGGCGGCGAAAGCGGCAGCATCAGGGGCTGGCAGAAAGTTAGTGGCATTTGACACTGCCACAGACTCAATGAAGCCCCTAAGGCCGTCAAAGTCGAAGAAGCCAACTGCTCCTTAGTTAGCTTTTGTAATAGTTAATTAGCTTATGTCCGTTTGTTTAAGAACGTGTCTGCTGGCGAGTGTATCTGCTGATACTTTTGCTGGTCTTGAATGCATTTGAATCCTTTGTCATTGTGTTGACTTGGTCGTCTTATTTGTTTCTATCTTGACTTGTGGTAGGGTACATCGAGTGATCCTTTGAGGGAAACTCAGGACTCGCCGACTTTTGATGATACTGTGGTACCTCCACGTTCCAGAGTAGATGAGCTGTCGCTGCTTTCGCGACTGCGTGACCGCGTGAAGCAGCTGGAGCGTGAGTTGCCCGTGCTTCATGGTAACACGGATGTATGGAAGTCGAAGGCGGAAAAAGCTGCCGCTCGAGAGCAGTATCTGCTTGGCGAGGTGACGCAGCTGGGCGACCAATTCAAGTGTTAGTTTGGCTGCTCTCATCTTCTTCCTGTTGTCACTCGCAATTGTACGTTGTACTTATGTTGCTGTTGTTGCTTCGTGTAGTTGTCAGCACGCGTCATCCACAGGAGGAGAAGGATAGAATTGCCATTCGCATGCATGATCTCACCTAGGAACAACTTCAAGAGAGTGGATACTTCTAGGTGGATCATGATCGTGCGACTGCGCTTGTCATTGTATTGGGAACAACAATACCTAAGGAGGTTAGATAGAGGTGTGGGGACTAGCAGGGAAGCTATCGACGACATCCGCAGGCGAGATTGGGTACAAGCAAGCGTAGCTGGACGCAGGAAGTACCTAGGTTCGGAGCCCTCGTGATGAGGTAAAGCTCCTACTCCTGCCTGATCTGACTATGAGGGATATACGAACTACAGGTGCTCATTGAGCTGCGTTCTCTAGCTACTGCCTTAAATGCACTGAGACCCACCCTTTCTATTGAGGCCTTGCCTCTCCTTATATAGGCAGAGAGGCAAAGGTCTCACTGGCCAGTCCGACTGGCGGGCCCCACAGGCGGGTCCTAGCCGACTAGTCATCTACAGTATCCAGTATGGCTTGTCTTATCGGAGTATGAGCGGTATGGCTGTCGTAGGTACAGTGGACGCCGTGCGAGCCCGTCGTCAAGACAGCCATGTTCAGCTACCCACGCAAAGTCTTTGGTATGGGCGGGTGGTTGCCCGTCTTGTCATCGTACAGGGTGTACCGTGCACTGATACGCATGTCGTCATGTCTCACTGATTGGGTCCGGCTACGTCGCCGTATCCGGCTGTCTCTTGCTGATCCGGCTACCGGGTGATAGCCGGCCCGTCTTGCCCTGTCCAGCTGCATCTGGTCAGCTAGACGCGATCCGACTGTCCTGATTCTTATCCGGATTGGGTACCCGGGGATCATCCCCCTGACACTAGCCCCCGAGCGCGTGTGGATTCCGCCCTTAGGCGAAATGTGCGAGCGCTCCTTCTTGCTTTTTGAATTTTCATCCGGCTGAGCCTGGCGGTTGCGCTACCTGCGGACGCCGTTGCCGACGCCGCCACGCCAAGACGCGCCATCATTGCTTCTGGGCGGGCAGCGTAATGTCCTCGCCGCACGCCGCCGGAAATCGCTGTCCGGCCGTTCTCGCCCAGAACTTCGCATCCTGCCCGGCACACGGGATCTAGGCGGCGGTTGTGGGTTGCCGGATGCGCCGCCACGCGGGTCACGACGGTTGCCCTTCCAGTCCTTTAAAGGGATGCCGCGGGGGAGGTAGTTCCTTTCCTTCGCTTCTTGCCTTCCTTCTCGCTTCTCGCTTCGCCGTCGTCGATGCTACGGGTCACTGCCACTCTTCCGTCGCCGCTCCTCTCCACCAGCCGGAAATGGCCGCCGACCGCGGGGCTTGGTGCGGCTCCTCCGTCACCGAAGACCAAATCGCGAAGTACCGTGCCACCCGTGTCCTCCCGTCGGCGGAGGAGGTGGCGGTGCGGTTGGCACCGGCGGGGGAGATGTCGCCGCACCTGGCGGAGGGGGAGCACGTCATCTTCCTCTCCCACCTGGCGCGCGGGTTCGCCCTTCCGGTGAACCCCTTCGTTATGACGTTCCTCGCCTTCTTTGACCTCCGTCTTCACCACCTTGGCGCCAACGCCATCGGGACGCTGGCGCACTTCATGGCTTTCTGCGAGAGCTATCTCGGGCTCCAGCCGGATCTCGGGCTCTTCTGCCGGCTCTTCCGAGTCTGGCCGTAGGTGCAGTACATGAAGGGGCCGCTAGTCGTCTACGGCGGTGCCTCCATCTACTCCCGCACCCAATCCGGCGACCCCAAATTCTTGCTCCAGGACACGGTACGGCTGTGGCAGCAGTCGTACTTCTACGTCAAGAACGTCACCAACGTCTACCGGATAAATCTTCCGGCCTTCCAGGACGTCGAATCTAGTCGGCAGAACTGGGACTTGAAGTTCCATGGCGACAAGGCGGAGACGGACGCGATGCTGGCATGCATGCGCTCCCTCGTCACCTGCCAGCTAACCGGCTGGGACATCACTCTTAGCTGGATGTCCCGGCTGATGATGCCAATGCAGCAGCGGGCGCACAAGATGTGCTATTACTCCGGCCGGCTCGACCCGACCCGGCTATCGCGCCGCGATCCCCACTACCACAACTTGAAGGAGTGGTTGTGGACGATCAACAAGGAGCGGCTGCCGGAGAACTGGAAGTTCAGTCTGGCGCCCTACAGCCGGGAGAACCGCGCGCCCCGGGTAAGTTCTCGTAGCCGGAATTTTTGTTCGCTCTTTTTGTGTTATTTCCTTGTTCTGTCTGATTGACTTCCTGCATTCGGCAGATCTTCGCCTACATCCTTCACGAGGAGGGTGAGGCTCCCCTCGAGGTATTCACGCCTGACTTGCCTGAGCCGCGCGCTCGGCGGTCCGGCAAGGAGTCGGATGGGGACGGCGACGCCTTCCCCAGCCGGAATGACGAGCCAGCCGCCGACCCGCACACGGAGGTGCACGAGGAGGAGGAGGCCGGGCCGACCGCGGAGCCGGTGACGCGCTCCGTGACGGACGGCGAGGCAGGCGGGAGCGGCTCCAGCTGTTCCGGCTCCCGCCGGCCTACGACGGAGGAGCCGTCTCCCAAGAGGAGCCGGTCCGGCGCCCTGCCGCCGAGCCGCCTTGGCCAGAAGAAAGGGCCACCCCCGGTTGCGCCGAGGTACGTTTTTTCTCTCCCCCTCTATCTTTCGGTGCTTTCTGTCTACTTGGCCTCTTTCTGTTTTTTTGACTTTGGCTTATTTTGCTTTTGCTTTTTCCTCCTTCTCTTTAGCGCGTTAGTCTCTTTCGGAGCTACGAGCCCGGCACGGGCGCCGACCGGGTCGCCACCCCGTGCCCCGACTGTGCCAACCGGCGCCTCTCCTTCTTCTGAGGCACAGCCTCCGCCTCCCCCTCGAGCTGAGCCGGCTGCCTCCTCCCAGCCGGAGGGTCCCCAGCCGGAAGCGGAGCCCTCCCAGCCGGAAGGCTCTACCGCGGGCGCGCGGGGGCTGCCGGCAAGGAGCTCGTCATTGTTGGCAATGACAACTCCGACGAGGAGCTCGGGAAGGAGTGGTGAACGACGGTGGTCGCAGCGAAGGAGTCCTTGGCCGTCAACGCCATGGACGACGACGCTTCCTCTGCCGCTTCGCTGTCGGACCTTGCCGCCACGCTCGAGCTGGCGGTGAAGGAGATCCGGCTGTTGGAGGCCACAGCCGGCGGGAACCGGACATTGGAGCAGAAGCTTGCTGCCGCCAACGGGACTTCCTAGAGTAAATTCGCTTCACCCAGCTCGCTCTCTTTTTTTTTACTGATAGCCTGTTTCGTTGCAGCCATCCTCGTGTGCGCTCAGCGCGAGATCGATCGCTTGAAGAAAGCGAACGACCGGCTGAGCAGGTCCAACTCCACTTTGCGGCTGCAGAACAAGGATTGGCACGCGCGGGTAGACGGTTTGGAGGCCACCGTCAAGGAGCGCGACGCCTCGCTCGCTAGCCGGGCCGAAGCCTTCACCCTTCTCGAGGCCCAGAACAAGGACCAAGAGAAGGAGATCAAACAGCTAGCGATCAAGGAGAAGGCGCTGGTGGAGGAGCTGATGTAGGTCGGCCATACTGCCAAGGGTAAGTTCCTTTTCCCGTCTTCCTTTCTTTCCGGATCCGGTAGCCAGATCTGACCCTTTTTTCTGACAGCCTTTTACCCCGGCATAGACCTGCTGGCCTACAACCGGCTGTAGGAGAACTGGCCGGGAGCGCAGCCGACGGCCCAGGAGCTCGTCGTCCTTCTTGGCAAGGAAGCTGCCAAGATTTGTCAGGCGGCACGGGACGTCTTCTCCTTTATGTGGCCGGAGGCTCCAGTTCCGGAGACGATGGCGCAGCTGGCGGCGAAGGTGGGAGAGGTGCCGGCTGCAGTGGATCGACTGCGGGACTTGGCGGCATGGGCTGGAGCGGAGATGGCTCTGGCCCTCATGCTCTCCTGGTACAAGGACGCCCGCGTCGAGAAGATCGACGGTGACTTCCGTGTCGGAGCCGATCTTGCCGCCATCCGCCAAGCCCATCCGAAACTCGGAGTCTGCCATCAAGATCGCTGATTACGTGGATCCCGACGAGGTGCTCACCGACTCGGAGTCCGTCGGTACTCCTGATGCAGAGGGCTCGATGCCGCCGCCCGCAGGCGCAGGAACCGGATCAAGCTTCGCGCCTCCTCTGCCGCCTGAAGCTTCTGCCGGCCAAGATCCCCCGCACGGCAAGGGTCCTGCCGTCTAGTTATTGCCCCGGGATGCCGGTGTATTTATCTTGTGTTATATGTTCACGAACCTTGTTTGCTTGTACCGGCTGTCTTTGACACCGGGTAACTTATGGGAGCTTCGTCTCTCTTTTGTTTGTTATTGTTGAAATTCTTGAATCTCCCTTGTGCATTGAGCTTTCCTTTTAGTATTTCTGCTGCTAACTTCGTCTGCCACACACCTTAGGCGACCTACACCTCCAAGGGGGCGCACTAGCGCACTCCACTGGTGTAGCCCCTAAGATCGAGAGTCGCAGCCAGTGCTTCAATCTTTTTATTTCTCCCAAGTCTTCTAACTTTATCTGACCGCCTGCCCCAGCCGGGCTTTCGATCGAACGCTTCAAATGGAACTAACATTCCAGTGGGGGCGCGCGAGCGCACCCACTGGGTGTAGCCCCCGAGATTCGGAGTAGCTGGCGTAGCCAGGTGCTTCGAATCTTTCTTGTCCATCTTGTTCTTGCGCGGCTACTGTGCGTCGATGAGGTAATAGGAGTCGTTGGGAAGCGCCCGGCTGATGATGAAGGGGCCCTCCCAGGGTGGTGATAGCTTGTGCATGCCCTTCGTATCTTGCACCAGCCGGAGAACCAGGTCGCCCTCGCGGAATGCGACTGGGCGAATCCGGCTTGAATGGTAGCGACGTAGTCGCTGCTGGTACAAGGCACATCTGGACAGGGCCAGCTCGCGGGCCTCCTCCAGGAGGTCCACCCCATCCTCCCGCGCCTCCTTGTTGGCTTTTTCGTCGTACAGGAGCTTGCGAGGGGAGTCGAACTCGATGTCGGCGGAGAGGATGGCTTCCGATCCGTAGACCAGGAAGAATGGCGTGTAGCCGGTTGACCTATTTGGTGTGGTGCGGAGGCTCCATAGCACCGCCGAAAGTTCTTCGATCCAACATCCAGGTGACCGCTCCAACGGCTCGATGAGACGTGGCTTGATGCCGGCTAGCACCAAGCCGTTTGCTCGTTCGACTTGCCCGTTGGACTGTGGGTGTGCGACGGAGGCGAGGTCCAATCGGATGCCCTTGTTGCTGCAGAACCGGGCAAAGGCCCCCTTGGCGAAGTTCGTGCCGTTGTCGGTGATGATGCTATTGGGGTAGCCGAAGCGGTTGATGATGTCGGTGAAGAAGGTAACAACCGTCGCTCCATCCAGCTTCCGGATAGGCTTGGCATCGATCCACTTTGTGAACTTGTCCACCGCTACCAGCAGGTGGGTCATTCCCGCGCGGGCTCGCTTGAAGGGACCGACCATGTAGAGGCCCCAAACTGCGAAGGGCCAGGTGATCAGTATGGTCTTGAGTACCGAGGTTGGCATGTGCCTGAGCTGCCCGAAGCGCTAGCACCCATTGCACGCGCGGACCAGCTGCTCGGCATCCTCGAGGGCGGTGGGCCAATAGAAACCATGGCGGAATGCCTTGGCGACTATAGCCCTTGACAAAGCGTGGTGCCCGCACTCACCCTGGTGGATATCCTTGAGTAGCCGGTAGCCCGTGTCCACATCAACACATCTTTGGAAGATACCGGATACACTGCGCTTGTACAGCTCGCCGTTTATGATGGTGTATGTATGCGCGCGGCGCCGGATTTGCCTGGCTTCTACCTCGTCGTCCGGGAGTTCTCCGTTGGCGATGTAGTTCATGAAGGGCTATGCCCAGGATGGCACTTCCCGGATGACGAGGACGTTCCTGTCCTCCGACTGACGGATGTCGGCGGGTCGTCCGGGTGGAGTACCCGGGACGGCAGCCCCCGAGCCATTAGGTGAGCCGGCAGCCCCCGGGTCTTGCGAGTCGGAGGGCACTACCTGGCCGGAATTGGTGCGGGTTTTCTTCTTTGGTTCCGGCTGGTTCTCGCTGTTCCGCCACCGTAACGCTTCCGCCTGCACGATGGAGTCCGACCGACGGGTTAATGGATGGCTTGCGCAGATGCTCCAAGGAGACCCCTGGTGGGATGGCCTGCCTGGAGGATCCTATCTTGGAGAGGACATCGGCTGCCTCGTTGTTGGTGCGGGGGACGTGGTGAAATTCGCATCCGTCGAAGGAGGCGCTGAGCTTCTGGATGTGGAACCGGTAGAGAGCCATGTTTGCATCGCTGGCGTCCCATTCCCCGGACACCTGTTGCACCACCAAGTCCGAATCACCGAAGCACAGGATCCGGTTGACACCGATCTCCTTGTCTAGCCGGAGCCCGTGCGCCAGTGCCTCGTATTTGGCTACGTTGTTGGAGGCCTTGAAGTGGATCTGCAGCACATACTCCAGCCGGTCTCCTTTGGGCGAGGTGAGCATGATGCCAGCTCCCAAGCCCCCGAGCATCTTCGACCCGTCAAAGTGCATCCGCCAGTGGTCCAAATCCGGAACCGGTGGGAGATATTGGGTCTCGGCCCAGTCGACGAGGAAGTCTGCCAACGCCTGTGACTTGATCGTGAGCCGGGGCTCGTACTGGATGGAGTAAGCGGCGAGCTCGATGGCCCACTTGGCGACTCGGCCGGTGGCATCCTTGTTGCCGATGATTTTTGAAAGGGGTGCGGTGCACACGACCTTGATCGAGTGCTCCTAGAAGTAGTGCTTGAGACTCTTGCATGCCAGGTACACACCGTAGCACATCTTTTGGTAGTGGGGGTAGTTCTGCTTGGAGAGGGAGAGAACCTCGCTGAGGTAGTAGACGGGTCTCTGAACCGGCTGAGCCTTGCCTTCCTCGGGGCGCTCCACAACTAGGACGACGCTGACGACCCGGCTGGTGGCTGCTATATAGAGCAGCATCGGCTCCTTGCTAGCCGGCGTGGCTAGAACCGGTGTTGTGGATAGCATGTGCTTGAGGTCGTGAAACGCGGTGTCGGCTTGCGAAGTCCAGGAGAACTTGTCCGTCTTCTTCATCAGCTGGTATAATGGGAGTGCCTTCTCCCCCAGCCGGCTAACGAAACGACTGAGGGAAGCCAGGCATCCGGTGAACTTCATGGGCGGCTGCATCCTCCCGATGGCTGCGATCTTCTCTGGATTTGCCTCGATACCTCGTTGTGATACGAGGAAACCGAGTAGCTGACCGGATGGTACTCCAAAGACGCACTTCTCTGGGTTCAGCTTCATCTGGTACTGGCGGAGGTTGCCAAATGTTTCTCCCAGATCCTCGAGGAGGGTGCGCTTTTCCTTGGTCTTGATGACCACGTCATCCACGTGGCGCATGACAGCCGCCTATCTGCGAGTGCAAGCATTTCTGCATACATCGCTGATAGGTGGCACCTGCGTTCTTTAGGCCGAAAGGCATGGTTACATAGCAGAAAGCCCCGTAGGGGGTGATAAATGATGTCTTAATCTGATCAGCCGGGTTTAGCCGGATCTGATTGTTCCCGAAATAACAATCTAGACAAGACAACAAATCACAGCTGGCCGTGGAATCGATGACTTGATCGATACGGGGCAAGGCGAAGGGGTCTTTCGGGCATGCCTTGTTCAGGCTGGTGTAGTCGATACACATGCGCCAGGTCTTGTTCTTCTTCAACACCAAGACTGGGTTCGCCAACCAGTCCGGGTGGTACACTTCCATGATGAACCCGGCTGCAAGGATCCGGGTGATCTCGTCACCGATTATCTTTCTCTTCTCCTCAGCGAACCGGCGTAGAGGTTGCTTGACCGGCTTGGCATCCGGACGCACATGAAGTGAGTGCTCAGCGAACTCCCTCGGCACACCCGGCATGTCCTTGGGGGACCATGCGAAGATGTCCCGATTCTCACGGAGGAAGTCGACGAGCGCGCCTTCCTATTTGCTGTCCAAGCCGGCACCAATGGTGACGAACTTAGTCGGATCGGAGGGGTCAAGCAGGATCCTCTTCGTCTCCTTTGCCGGCTGGAAAGCTCCCTCTCCAGCCGGTTTGCTGCTAGCCGGAATGTCCTGCTAGGCCATGGCGACATTGCGCATGATCGCGCGTTTTTTCTTCGGCTATGATGAGGGCCTCTGCTAGTTTGGAACCGGCTGAGGCGCACTCCATCGATCGCCTGAAGCAGCCGGCGACGGTGATCACGCCGTGGGGTCCCGGCATCTTCGTCTTGAGGTACGTGTAGTGGGGGATGGCCATGAACTTGGCGAGGGCGGGGCGCCCGAGGAGAGCATGGTAGGAGCTCGTCAGATTTACCACCTCAAACCAGATTTGTTCGCGGCGGAAGTTCTCCTCGGTCCCGAAGATGACATCCATCTGGATTTTCCCCAGCGGGGCGCAGGCTGGCCCCGGCAGTACGCCGTGGAACGTCGTGGTAGTCGGGCGTAGGTCGCTTTCGCGAATGCCCAGCTTCTCCAGCGAGGACTGGTAGAGGAAGTTGAGGTTGTTGCCCCCATCGATGAGGACGCGCGAGCATCGGCAGGTGCGCGCGTTGGAGATGATGAGGGGGTCGAGCACCATGGCATAGCCCCCGAGAGTCGACAGATGCTCAGGCTGATCCGCCTGCTCTGTGTGATGGGGTTTCACCAGCCTGTGCACTGGGGACCGGGGAGACGATGGCGTTGACCTTCTTGGAGCGTCGCCTGCGGCTATGCTTGTCGTCCCGCTCTGTCTCGAAGATGTGGTAGGCAGCGTGCGGCTGGGGGTAGCCGTTGTTGTTGTTGCCACCGTTACCATCATTACCGGCTCCCCTAGCCGGTGGTGGAGGTCCGCCCGGTGGGGGAGGCGGGAGGCAAGGCTGGTTGCCCTGGTCCTTTAGCTGGCGGGTCCAGCTGCAGTTCCGGGTGGTGTGCGTAGCCGGTTTGAAGGGACCGCTATGCCACTTGCATGGCCATCAATCATCTGGTCGAAGGTGAGCTGGGGCTTCTGCCTTCTTGCCTCATTAGCGGCAGGCCGGGCGCACCTCCACAAGATTGACCTGCCGGCGTGGTAGCGAGGCTTCGTTGTCCGCTGGCGGTCCCCATGGAACCGGTTGTCGTTGTCATGGCGTCGGAGGATCCAGCTTCACCAGCCGGATTGCTTCCGGACGGCCAGCTCCGTGGGAGTCGGACGGCCGTCCGCGTTTACTCGGAGGGGCTTCTTCATGGCGGCATCCGCCATGGCGTACTGGTCCGCAACCGTCATGAGCTCTGCCATGGTTTTCGGCTCGTCACACAGTAGCCGGTGGCGAAGCATGGTGCCCTCTCGGCATCCTTCGATGAAGAAGCTGAGGGCTTGGCTCTCCTGGATGCCCTCGCAAGTGTTGCGGAGCTCCGTCCACTTGGCGAGGTACTCGCGGTCGGTCTCGCGGTCGCCCTGGACGCAAAGGGCCAGGTCGCGCGGGCGCCCTGGACGTTTGTACGTGCCATTGAAGTTGCGGACGAAGACCTTCTCGAAGTCAGGCCAGGCATTGATGCTGTTGGGCGCAAGGCTATTGAGCCATGTCCTTGCCGACCCGGTTAGCATGAGAGGGACGTAGCGCACGGCTGTGCGCTTGTTCTCGTGGGCGATACCGACTGCCGTAGCGTAGTCGGTCAACCAGTCTTCCGGCTTCATGCTGCTGTCGTACTTGGGGGTGTCCCTTGGCAGGGAGAATTTATCCGGAAACGGCTCGTTCCAGATGCAGGGTCCGAAGCAAACCGGGCCGGTCGAATCTTCCTCCTCCGTGACACGCGCTTGAGCGAGGAGCTCGATGCGGTCGTGGGCATCCGGACAATCCGGGTTGGGCGCTCCCACCTGGCCCGCGAGACGAGAACCTGCTGGTCTGGGCGCTCCGGCTGGTGGTGGGGGAGGTGGCGGGTTGCTATTCACCGTCTGCTCCTGGCGCGGCTGGCCCCTGTTGCCCGAGCTGCGGCGCCTGCTGCGGGCCCTGGGCGGCTGAGGGGAGGACGCCTGCTGGGTGTCGCATGGCGCCTCGCTGCTGGTGTAGCTTGCTCCCTTTGGAGTAGCTAAGGTCTTCCTGTATCTGCTGGTTGGCATCGGCCTGCTCGTCCGCGACGCGGAGGAGCTCCTACACGCGAGCGTGCTGGCGGGCTCGCGCCTCGCCCTCCAGGCTGGGTAGCTCCTCTGCTGCGGCTCGCGCCACGCGCAGGTTCTTGATGGGCGTGTTGTAGGTGGGCCGTGCGAGGGAAGGCGCGGGATCCGGTTCTCCATCCTTTTCCATCCTACCGCCCAGCTCACCGCCCCGACGACGTACCTGGCCACGCTGGCTCGGCTCCGTGGTAGCCGGAGTGAGGCCGTGTGCGCGGTCGTACTCGCGCCGAGTGATCTCAAGTTGCGTGCGGGCTGCTGCCAACTCCATGGCCTTCTGGAGGAGGATCTGTCTCTCCATGGTGAAGTTGGCCTCCGCTTCCTCTGGGTTATCCCCGAGGTTAACCGGCGTCAGGAGCCGATCGATGGCATCCTCCACCAGGTTCCGAGGCTGCGGGGGAGCGGAAGTTCCGACCTCGTCCACGCCTCGCTCCCGCGGCTGGCGAGGATGTGAGCTGGATCCGGCCATCATGACCTCCACACCGCGGGGTGCGGCAGAGGTGCTGCCGTCTAAGCACGACAGCTCCGTGACAGAGACGAATTCCCTAGGTAAACGCTCCGGGATGGTGGCGACGTAGACGGGGAGATCGCCGAATAGCAGGATGGTGCCGTTCGCTGGGAAGGAAGTTCCGGCGAAGCAGGAGGCGTTGTCGATGAAGCAGTCGAACTTGCCAAGCGTGAGCACCAGGCCGGAGGCCACGCGCTCACCGGCTGAAGTGCGGGGTCCCGTGCGGAACGTGACTCCGGTCGAAGCCATCAGCCCCACGGTGGGTGCCAAATGTCGTTGTATTGGGAACGACAGTACCTAAGGAGGTTAGATAGAGGTGTGGCGACTAGCAAGGAAGCTATCGACGGCGTCCGCAGGCGAGATTGGGACAAGCAAGCGTAGCTGGACGCAGGAAGTACCTAGGTTCGAAGCCCTCGTGATGAGGTAAAGCTCCTACTCCTGCCTGATCTCACTATGAGGGATATACGAACTACAAGTGCTCCTTGAGCTGCGTTCTCTAGCTACTGCCTTAAATGCACTAAGACCCACCCTTTCTACTAAGGCCTTGCCTCTCCTTATATGGGCAGAGAGGCAAAGGTCTCACTGGCCAGTCCGACTAGCGGGCCCCACAGGCGGGTCCCAGCCGACTAGTCATCTACAGTATCCAGTATGGCTTGTCTTATCGGAGTATGAGCGGTATGGCTGTCGTAGGTACAGTGGACGCCGTGCGAGCCCGTCGTCAGCACAGGCCATTGTTCCAGCGTCAACCACGCAAAGTCTTCGGTATGGGCGGGTGGTTGCCCGTCTTGTCATCGTATAGGGCGTACCGTGCACTGATACACACGTCGTCCTGTCTTACTGATTTGGTCCGGCTACGTCGTCGTATCAGGCTGTCTCTTGCTGATCCGGCTACCGGGTGATAGCCGACCCGTCTTGCCCTGTCCGGCTGCATCTGGTCAGCCGAACGCGATCCGACTGTCCTGTTTCTTATCCGGATGGGGTACCCGGGGATCATCCCCCTGACAGCGCTGGCGACCCTGCAGGATCATGCAGCGCGGGTGCTGCACTTTCTGAAGAAGTCGCAGTCATGCTTGAAGAACATTTATCGGGCGATGTTTCCACTGGATGATACTCCATCAAGCTTGCTGGCCCTCCTTGCCAAGTTTCAAGACCTGACCGCGGTTCGCGAGTGCGTGAGGCAACAGTTGGTGGCTGGTGCCAAGGCTGCTCTATCAATGGTGCGACTGCATAGGCCTGACGTGGATGTTGTGGCAATTGCATCTGGGCCGCCTACACCACCGGCAGGTTCTGCCTGGAATATGGTGCCGCACTACCAGGTGGTGGATCGCCTAGCAGAAGAGATCATCGACTTCTTCGAGGAACGGACCAATGTTCTCCTGCTGCAGTAGTAGCCTAGTTTGTATCCTGCACATAAGTGTACTTGTGTTGTAAATTTCGTATAAATGTTGTGTATAATTTATTGTCGAATATGTATAAAGAGCTTTGTTAGAATGCAGTGCGTTGCACTATGTGAGTCCTTTTCGTTAGCCTGGTCATGCTTTTATCTCTGTCCCTTGTCAACCTGTCAGATGCGTTGCAGTTGGGTTGATGTTTGTGTCAAGGGTTTCCATTGATGTACCAGCTACTCAGGATATCGCGTTTTGGTTCGTAGAACAGATGTATATAGGGTGGCAGACCTTAGTAGATAAATTGGAAAAGTAAAAGAAAACACAGAGTTTTGGGGCACTTAGCTTTATTTATTCGAAGAATAGTGCGAGGTACAATGTGTGGCTAAGTAGCCTTGGCTGAGTAGGCTTATTTGCAATGTAAAAAGTAAAGAGCAACTAAGGGTAGAAGCATCACAGTTGTGCGATGTTCCAGGGGTTGGAGTATGCGACTCCTGTCTCTAAATCTTGAAGGCGATAGGCGTCACCTAGGATTACTTCTATAATCACGTATGGCCCTTCCCAGGGGGACTCGAGCTTGAGATGCCCCTGCTGCTTCAGTCGCAGGACCAGGTCACCTTCGACGAAAGATCTGGGGCGAAGCCTCCTACTGTGGTAGTTATGCAGGTTCTGCTGGTAGATCATGGATCTTTCTACGACAATTTCCCTTGCCTCATTAAGGAGGTTGACGGAGTCTTCGAGTGCGAGGGATGACTCTTGCTCATGTATGGCGACCACGGCGCCTTTGTACCGTATTGGTGGTAGCACCGCTTGGCTCGCGGCACCATGAAGAATGGCGTGTAGCCCGTGGCGCTGTTTGGAGTTGTGCGTAGGCTCCAGAGTACGGATGGCTGTTCGTCCGGCCAGCAACCCACGGCTTGTTCGAGTGGCCGGAGGAGTCGCTTCTTGATGCCGCCGTAGACAAGCCCATTTGCCTTTTCCACCTGACCGTTGGTCTGTGGATGCGCTACTGAGGCATAGCTGATGTTGATCCCTAGGTTCTCACAGAATTCTTGGAACTCCTTGGATGTGAAGTTCGTCCGGTTGTCGGTGATGATGTTGTGCGGCACTCCGAAGCGGTAGACGATGGACTCAAATAACTTGACTGCGCTATGTCCTGATTGGTTGGTCATTGGCATGGCCTCAATCCACTTGGTGAATTTGTCGACTGCGACCAAGAGGTAGATGTAGCCTCCTTGTGAGGACCATGGGAGTTTGTCGACCATGTCGAGTCCCCATTGCGCGAAGGGCCAGGCCAACGGAATTGGCCGGAGTTCTGCGCCAAGTGCATGCGGCTTGTCCGTGAATCATTGGCATGTGTTGCACTTCTGGACGATGTCCTTAGTGTCGCGCATGGCCGTAGGCCAGTAGAACCCAGCTCGCAGAGCTTTGGCCACGAGGGCACGACTGCCGGCGTGGTGCCCGCAGGTCCCTTCATGGATGTCGAGGAGAACAGCTCTTCCGTCGGCCGTGGAGTCGCATCGTTACAGTACTCCTATGATGTTGCGTTTATACAGTTCGCCGTTGATAACAGCGAATGCCTTGGATCGCCGCGTGATGTGTCGTGCATCAGTCGGATCGTCCGGTAACCTTTTGCTGAGGAGATACGTGATGTACGGTTGCATCTAGGATTGCTCAATCATCATGACGCTCATTGGTCCCTCGAGTCCTATGTCCAGCTCCAAGTCATCGAGTGCCATTGGCTCATTGGGCGGCGTAACCCCCGAGTCCGTTGTTGTGCTTGTTTTCTTCTCTACGGCCTTTGGCTTGATGGAGCGTTCGCAGATGTGCTCGAGAAATACCCTAGGTGGTATGGGGGCACAGGTAGAGCCTATGTTGGCGAGTGCGTCCGCCTCTTCGTTGCTTTCGTGACCTACATGCCGCAGCTCGCAACCGTCGAAGTCTCCTTCGAGTGTGTCGTAGAGGTCACGGTACGCGATCATGTTGTCGTTCAGTGTGTCGCACTCATGCATCGTTTGGTTGATGACCAACTTAGAGTCGCCGTATATGATGAGCCTCTTGGCGCCGCAGGCTTTTGCCATCCTCATCCCGTGCAACAGGGCCTCGTATTCAGCCTCGTCGTTGGAGGCTGTGAACTGCATTTGCAGGATGTACTTCAGCTTGTCCCCTTGAGGTGATGTTAGTATGACACCTGCGCCTGCTCCGTCCTTCCGCTTGGACCCGTCGAAGTGCATTGTCCACAGGTAGAACATGTCTGGTTTGTCCTGGAGCTGGTTCTCCATCCAGTGCACGAGGAAGTCAGGGAGAACTTGCGACTTGATTGCGTCGCGCTTTTCGTATGTGATGTCTCGTGGAGACAGTTCTATTCCCCAAAGCGACTCGCCTCCGGGCGTCGGGTTATTGAGGATATGCCCCAGCGGGCATCGTTGCTCCTACGATTGGGTGTTCCTGGAAGTAATGGCGCAGTCGCCGGGCGGTCATGAAGACACCGTACGCCAGCTTCTGGTAGTGCGGGTACCGCTGTTTTGTTGGCATGAGGACCTCGCTGAGGTAGTATATTGGGCGTTGCACGCCGTGGACCTTGTTTTCCTCAGCTCGCTCGACGATGAGCACTGTGCTGACCACCTGGTTGGTGGCTGAAATACATAGCAATAGTGGTTCCCTTTCTCTTGGGGTCACCAGCACTGGCGAAGTGGATAGCAGGCGCTTTAGATCTTCGAATGCTTCTTGTGCTTCGTTGGTCCACTCGAATTTTTCACCTTTGCGGAGCAGCTGGTTGAAGGGCAACGCTTTTTCACCCATCTGGCTGATGAATCGGCTGAGGGCCGTGATTCGCCCAGCCAGCTGCTGGACGCCCCTTATGTTTTTCGGCTTCTCCATGGCCAGTATGGCTTTTATTTTCTTCAGGTTTGCCTCGATTCCCCTCGCGGAAATGAGATACCCGAGTAGCTGCCCAGATGGTACGCCGAAGGCGCATTTGTCCGGATTGAGCTTGATCTGGTAGCGATCGAGGTTGGCAAAGGTTTCGCGCAAATCGTCGATTAGGGAGGCTTCCTCCTTGGTCTTGATTACTATGTCGTCGACATAGACTTGAATGTTGCGACCCAGTTGTTCCTTGAGGCAAGCCTGCATGCACCCTGGTAGGTGGCTCCCGCGTTCTTTAGCCCGAAGGGCATTGTGTTGTAGTAGAACACACCGAAGGACGTTGTAAACGTTGTTTTCTCTTGATCTTCCTCCTTCATTCGAATCTGATTGTAGCCTAAATAGGCGTCAAGGAAATAGAGGCGCTCGCATCCCGCAGTGGAGTCGATGATTTGGTCGATGCGCGGCAACGGGAAGTGATCCTTTGGGCAGTGCTTGTTTAGAGAGGTGAAGTCCACGCACATCCGCAGGATATCCGTGTCCTTTTTTGGTACCAACACCATGTTGGCGAGCCAAGTGCTTTCCTTGATATCGCGTATGAACTTGGCTTCGAGGAGTCTGTTGATCTCCATTCCAACTGCCTGCGCTCGTGGCTCAGACAATCGCCGAATTGTTTGCTTGATTGGCCTTGCGTCGGGGTTGACGTTGAGTGCGTGCTCGGCGAATTCCCTCAGAACTCCTGGCATGTCCGCAGGACACCAGGCGAAAATTTCCCAGTGCTCACGGAGGATTTCGACGAGCGCGAGTTCCTATGCGGGACTCAAGTTGTTGGCGATGAGGGCCGTCTTGGCGGGATCCAATGGGTGGACCTGCACTTTCTTCGTGTGCACCGATGAGTCGAAGGAGAGATCAGGTGAGCTTGGCCGGCTCAAGGGAGGCAGACTATTATCTGTCGTATCCTTTAGTCTCGTGAATTCCTCCTGCATGCCGAAGGACTGGGAAATTCTGTTGAATTCCCTGTCGCAACTGTCAGATTGCTCGAAGCTCCGGTTGATCGTGATGATACCATTAGGACCTGGCATTTTTATCTGCAGGTAGGCGTAGTGGGGCACTGCCATGAACCTATCAAACGCGACGCGCCCGAGGATGCAGTGGTACTGTGAGGGCCAGTCGACGACCTCAAAGTCGATGCGCTCACGCCAAAAGTTCTTCGGCGTGCCGAAGATGACGTTGAGGTTGATTTTGCCCAGGGGGTATACGCCTTTCCCTGGGACGATGCCGTGGAACGTTGTGTCCGAGGCCTTTAGGCAAGTTAGGGGGATCCTCATTGCTTGCAAGGTACTCGCGAATATAAGGTTGATGCCACTTCCGCCATCCATGAAGACGCGGCTCATGTCGAAGCCTCCGATTTGCGGCTCGAGTACGAGGGGGCAATGGCTTAGACGGGGTACCTGAGGCGGATGGTCGCGTTTGTCGAAGGTGATGCAGGACTCGCTTCCACTGAGGTACTCAGTGGTGGATGGTGGCGAGTGTGTGGCCAAGTTAACTTGGCGAGTGATGGTCTTCTACACCCTATTGGAGGGGCGTCCCTTTTGGATCATCATGGTGCCCATGGCCCGTGGGTACGGTTCGCCTCCATGGTGCTGATCCGGTGCGGCTACATTCGGGGGTGGCCCAGGTGGAGGCGGCGGAGCGCCATGTGCCACGGCGCCTGGAGCGGCTCCATAGCCTCTTTCGACTGCATTGCGGTTCATCCGAACCAGTCCCTCGTGTAGCTTGAGGAACTCGCGGCAATCCTTGAGGAGGTGGCTTGAATTCTTCTTGCCATCATGCTTGTCGATGTACAAGTGCACCGTACATGTCCTGGACAGTTTGTCCTCAATGGAGCTCGCGGGTGCCTTGTCGCGAGTGCGGTGTTGCCACACTTGTGTGGTTTTCCTAGAGTCGCGGTATCCGCCGCTACGGTATCCGCTGTTGCGGTTGTCGTCGCGTCTTTCGGCGTAGCCAGCCGCGACCATGTTGACGTCGTCGCGGTCATCGTAAATGCGCATGCGACGCTTGCCTCGGTGATCGTGTCTGCGCTCGAGCTCCGCCTCCTCGTCGGAGTGAACGCGATTCTTCACTGAATCTTCTCCATCGGCCCACCGATTCGCGATCTCCATCAGGTGGTCGATGGTCTTGGGCTTTGAGCGGCCCAGCTCCTCTCTGAGTTCTAAGTGGCGGACACCACCGTTGAATGCGTCAATCGCGCGATCCTCCGAGATGTTTTCTGCGGAGTTCTTGATGATGGACCACCTTTGGATGTAGGAGCGCAGCGATTCGCCAGATCTTTGCTGGCAGCATCTCAACTCTTCGATTGATGCGGGCCGCTTGTATGTGCCCTTAAAGTTGTGCACAAAGCTATAAACTAGCTCGTCCCAACTACGAATGGATCCGCATGGGAGGTTGTTGAGCCATGCTCGGGCGGCGTCCTGCAGCTGTAGCTGCAAGCATTGCATGGCCGTGCTTCGACTGCCTCCGTGGAGCCTGACGGAGGAGATGTGGTCCTCCAGCCAGATCTTCGGGTCCTGTAGGCCGTCAAACTTCGGGTTCTCCGACGGGAGTTTAAACCCTTTAAGCATTCGTTTCTGCCTAATGGATCTGCTAAAGCATCTGGCGCCGCAGAGCTCCACATCTTCCTCTTCTGAGTCAGTAGACCGAGCACGTCGTGCTCTTGATTTGTCGATCTTGCGCCGCGTGATGTCATCACGTGTGTCGTAGTCGTGGTCGTGTCGTCGTGAGCGGCGACGTCGAGACAAGTCGTGACTGTCATCGCTGGATGAGGGCGAGGAGTAACGCTTTGCTAGCGCTTTGCCCTTCTTTGGTTCTGGTGTCGGCTCCTTGTCGAGGGCGGCCTCGATTAATCCCAAGCCCGTGATCGTAGATCGGTGCATGGCGGCTCGGGGGTCCCCAGCTGGTGGCTGGTTGTTCAGGAGGTACATGGTGGCCGCTGTCACCGCAGCCTCCGGCGTCTTGGGGACCATATTGCCCCTGGTATCGACTGTCATAGAGCCGAAGTCGAGGACCTTTGCAGCCTCTATGCGTTCCTGCTCGGTGAGATGGGCCATCCGAGATTGCCTCTTCTTGGCGAGGTACTCGTTGCCCTTTGAGGAGGATCCTCCGTAGGAGGAGAGCCTAGCACGACGAATGCTCGACTCGTCTGCCGCCTTTTTGCGTGCCTCGAGTTGCGCGATTGTTTGTACTTGGCGCTTGAATTCTTCCTTCAGGAGCCGGTGATAGCCCATCAACAGCTCTTGCGGGGATCCGAAGGGTAGAGGGGTGCCTCGCAGGGCCTCGCGGCAGCGATCCCATTCTTGCTCGTTGAGCTTGATCACGACGCGTTCGCCGGTTTGCTCATTTACTATGGTTGGAGGTTCGACTTCTCCTCCGTTGTCAACGGGGGTGCGATTGCCACCGTTACCGCTGTTGCCACCATTGCCACCATTGCCGCCGTTAGGCGGGTCGGTTCCGTTGCCGCGATTGACGTCGTTGTTGCGGTTGGCAGAGGTGTCGCCTGTGTTGATGACAGCGCACATGAAGTGATTGGGGAAGTTGCTGCTTCCACAACTCTCAGATCCGGAACCGTAGGTTCCATCTTGATGCCGATCGCTCAGATCGAGTCGCGGCTTGTCGCCGTGATCGCTGTCGGGGCGTTGAGCTTGCTGAGGGTGTCGATCGATGGAGGAAACCATGATGCTGGGGCAATCAACGGTGCCGTCGGCTGATCAGGCATGCGAAGCATGCCCATCTGACCGACTTGGAAGCGGAAGCTCCCTATCGCCAGGCTGATTCAGTCACCTACGGACTCGAAGGCCGGGCGAGTGGTCGGCGTGCGGACGGTGAAGTCGAACGCACCGAAGAGCTGGCGAATCTCCACTGTTGCGGAGTTGTAGATCGCAGTTGATGGGGCCGAAGAAGCCGCAATATCAGCACTCCCAATTCCCACAGACGGCACCAATTGACGAGGGTTTAACTCATCAATGCCCATTGTTATGGACTTGGGTTTTGGAGAAGGAGGGAGCGCTGGAGACATCTATCGGCTAGCAAACAAGCACACAGGGGACAAAGATTTACCCAGGTTCAGGCCTCGTAGAGGTCCCTACTCCTGCTTGTCTGCTCGTGGAATTATCGAAGGAACCGAAGGTTACAATGGTGCGCAGATGCAATCTGGCGAGGGTTGTGGAAACTAGGGTTGCGTGTGTCTTCCTCGCTGCCCCCTCCTAGCCCTTATATAGATAGGATAGGTCTCGGGTAGCAGGTCGAGTCGGTTACAAATTAGGGTTTCCCCTTCAAACTTTCTATCTTTAGCTTCTTCTTGTTCTTCAAGCAATCGAGAGTCCGTAGGTTACTCGAGTCCTTCATTTGGGCCTTGGCGACACCGTGGGCCTGTACGTACTTAGGCCGTATATACCAAGCTCGAGTACCTGTGGGGTATACCCATGTCAACTTGTTTGTCATGGTATGATCTCGATCATCCCACCGGCGTGGCACCAAGGTTCGTGGCGCCTCCATCATGGTTGTCTTCCACCATTACAATATATCTCATGGATATATATAGTACGCATGGCATAAAAGAAAAGGACAACCATATAGCTCATGTTGGTTGTTTAACTTACAATAAATCTCATTGATACAACAATTAAATCGTTCTACCTATGAACTTCAACCACAACGGTGATAATCAAGTTATTAGCAAACCGTAGTAAATTAGATCATGACTATGCTAGGAGAGACAAACACCCGTTGGGCCACTTATGCAATACAAGTTGCATGTCAAGCGTGAGGCAGGTCTCATGTGCGAATACAAGTAAAGTTAGTTTGGACCGCTTCATCCCAACATGCCACCATGATCCAAATGTACGAAAGTATGCCATAACATGATCATCACATCCACATATCTATTGGTTCTAACCATACATAGCATCTATGCATAAACCTGGCTCTGATACCACTGATGGGGCTCATTGCACAGAAAAACAAAAAAAAATCTTACGGTTACAACTGCCAAGATCAAATATAGGCGATACTTGTAATGGTTTCAAAAGGATTCACCCTCGAAGATCGTAAGCGGGATAACATTCCCGCAAACAAACATGGATGATGTCGAATGTACTCGATCATCCTCTAGGACGCGAAGACGACCGGCACCACAAATGGGCAGCGCCTCCGTAATCGGTCACACCTTCAGCACGACGATGATCTTCGTCCCTTGCTCCAGTTGGGCAGCGGAAGTAGTGGATCCTCGGGAACTCCAAAAGCACTACGACATGGTGGTGGTGGTGGTGGAGAAGACCTTGAGTAGTGCTTCTCCTAAGCACCATACTCGTGATAGTGGATTGATGGCTCAAAATATATCGATCTCGTTGGGGAACCCCAAGAGGAAGGTATGATGAGCACAATAGCAAGTTTTCCCTCAGTTACGAAACCAAGGTTATCGAACCAGTAGGAGCAAGGAAACACCTCCAAGGTGTTGTTTCCAACTTGGAATCCTACACAACACAACCACAGAAGTTTGCCCCCAACTTACAGTGAGGTTGTCAATCTCACCGGTTTTGCTAAAAACAAAGGATTAAACGTATTGTGTGGAAGATAGTAATAGCTTGCGAGTAAAGTAAACGATGTGAAATAGTAGATTGATGGTAAAAGAATGGACCGGAGTCCATAGTTCACTAGAGGTGATTCTCCTTAAGATAGATGACATGTTGGGTGAACAAATTGAAGCGGGGCAATTGACAAACACCGAGAAAGCATACATGCATATACTAATCATCTTGACTCCTATGAGATTTGATTGGGCATTACAACATTATACATAGACCGTAATCCAACTGCATCTATAACTAATAACCCACCTTCAGGTTATCATTCGAACCCCCTCCAGTATTAAGTTGCAAGCAACAGATAATTGCATTAAGCAAAGTGTGTAAAGTAAACAATACGATTGCCCCATGGACAAAGGATTGTTATTTTCTCCCTACTAGGAACAACACATCTAGTACCTTAGAGATTTCTGTCACTTCCCCAGATTACTAGAGGCATGAATCCACTATCGAGCATAAATACTCCCTTTTGGCGTTGCTAGCATCTACTTGGCCAAGATAGCTACTAACAACGGAAAGCATGCAAGATCACAAATAACATAGACATGATAGAATCAATAATCAATCTGAAATAGCATCTCAATATCCATTGGATCCCCACAAACACAACATGTAGGATTACAAATAGATGATTGTGATCATGAACGGAGCTCACAAGATCTAAACATGGTAGCACAAAGGAGAAGAACCAACCATCTAGCTACTACATGGACCCGTAGTCTAGGGATGAACTACTCACGCATCACACCGGAGGCAGTCATGGTGGTGAAGAAGGCCTCCAGGTGATCTCTCCCCTCCGGCAGGGTGCCGGGAAGAGCTTTAGATCCCTCCTGATCTAGGGATGGAGATGGCGGCAGCTACAGACTATTTCGTGGAATTTTGATTAGGTACTTATGGTTTTCGTCTCGGTAGGATTTTATAGGCGAATGGGCAAGGTCGGTGGAGCACCAGGGGGCCCACACCCCCTGGTGGCGTGCCCCCCAGGCCGCGCCGCCACCAGGTGTGGCCACCCTGGTGCGCCACTTTGTCTCCCCTCCGGACTCCGTGTTGCTGCGGGTAAAATATTGACTTTGGCTTTTGTCCGGTCCAATTCTGAGAATATTTCCTTACTAGCTTTTCTGAAACCAAAAACAGCATAACACAGGCAACTAGCACTGTGGCATCTTGTTAATAGGTCAGTTCCAGAAAATGTGTAAAAATACTCCAAAGTGTGGACAAAACATAAGAAAGTAGATATAAAACAAGCATGGAACATCAAAAATTATAGATACATTTACAACATATCAACATCCCCAAGCTTAACTCATGCTCGTCCTCGAGTAGGTAAGTGATAAAAAAGAATAATTTTTTAGGTGACATGCACCATCATAATCTTGATCAAAGTATTTGTAAAACATTGATAGCTGGGATCATAGTACTTTAACATAGCATGAAAGATATAGTTCTAACAATAAGACATGGCAACTATGTTATAACATGAAGAGGTACAAACAAAAGATTCATGAATAAAAATGCTTTGAAAGACGTTTGTTTGTTTCACATATAGAAAACATAATGAGAATGGTATTCAGCTTGTCCCTCATGGTATAGCAAAACATAAATGCATAGGACACCTTTAAAGTTCATAAGGGTGACTATATACAAATAGTTTAAGAACAAGAAATATCAAAGTTATGAATCAATCAACAAGTTTTGGGACAATGCACATTAAACTAAGAATGACCACTATGCTCTCTCAATAGGTGCATAAAGATAGAAGATGGAGAGTCAACATAAAAGTAAAAGAAAGGCCCTTCATAGAAGGAAGCAGGGATTCAAGTCTCATAAAGAGCTTCCAAAAATTATGGTACTTATAGCTTTCAGCTCTCATTGCCCCTATCATAAGCATTTTTAGGTGATTAAGGTTAAAGTGAACAAATATGAGGATATGCTTGACAAGTTATAAGCTGAAAATCTCATGCCTCTTACTTACGACCGTTCCTCATGCTACTCAACTTTAGTCACAGGTAAGTTCTTGTCATTGTAAGTACATGTGTATCATAGAGAACCGCCAACGGGGTACCCCTTGCCCGATGATACAGAAGATTCCCCATATCAAAATGACAAGGCAAGCAGTCAATTAGCATCTGAGCGATCCTTTTATTTCCTATTTGCATAAGCCTTTTTTCTTTTTTTTCTTTTTTTCTTTCCTATTTGCATAGGTTTTTTATAGAGGATGCTTCATAGATTGCTCACTATGGTTATGCTGCAGGTTTCCACCATGATTAGGCATGGCTTAGACCAGCCGCCTTGCTTTCTAACACATATACAAACTCCATGAGCCTTACAAGCTCCCCTTTCATTTCACACCACCGGGATCCATAAGCAAAAGAACATGATATCAACTAAATAAAGTGCAATGTTGAAAGCGTTCCCCATGGTCACATGGTTCTGCTAATTCACAACTTACAAAAACAAGCATATACGCAACATAGATGGGCAAAATGGTTCAAGTTTATTAAGTGCAAGAAAAGTAAAGTGTGCCATCAAGTTCGTGAGAGCTTTAATCACTAATTTTCACATAACAAGTTTAATTTTAAAAGGTAGATAAAAACATGAATATACTTGGAATAGAAAATGCTAATAGGTAGGTATGGTGGACTCTTTGGAATAACTTGGTTTTATTTGGAGTTGGATGCATGAGTGGAACTCATACTTGGTACATATGGAGGCTAGCAAAAGACTGGGAGCGACCAACTAAGAGAGCAATAATGGCCATAATCATGCAAGGCGACAAAACATTATTAATTAAAGCATAAAGTGATATTACAAGTCGAAAACTAAATGATCATAGAGGCTATGCTGACTTCGTATAGTCTTAACATGGTGTGAGCATGGGCCAAGTCAACCCAAATAAAGCATCAAAGGAGAATACCACAATATTATGCTTTTATATGCTAAAACAACGCATGATTCTTTAAAGGCACATTAAGAAATCTCAATTGTTTGTAACAAGTCATGCTACAACAATAATCACTAAGCATAAAGGCAAAACAATATCAAGCATGACATGATAAAGTCTAAGTCACAGTCAAAACAAGCTCCTTTTATACCACTTAAGCATGAAATTTCCTACTCTTTTCCAATCCAAATCAACTTATTTGAAACTATGTATGAATACAGGGATCCAACCAATTTATTCAAGCAAACTAAGCAAACGAAAACTAAAAACAAAAGCGAAGATGCTCCAAGAACAACACAATTGTGCATGAAACAATAAAAATGAAGTGTTTGGAAGAAACCTGAGATTTTTATTAATGAAGAAGGGGATGCCTTGGGCATCCCCAAGCTTTGACGCTTGTAATTCTTGAATATTTCTTGGGGTGACACGGGTGGCATCCCCAGGCTTGAGCTTTTGCAAATACTTCATCTTATCACATTGTTCTTCCCTACACTTTAAAATTTCCTTCATACAAAACTTCACACAATCTTCATTAGAAACATTAGTGTATTCAAGATAATAAGTCTTTAGGTTCAGTTTCAACACAAGTAAAACTTCCATTAAAACACAAGCTACTGTAGAAATTCCTTTAAAAATTTCCAGTGATCAAAGAGAACTCAAAGAGAAAGTGATTAAGAGGCAAATGCAAATAATGGCAGAAATCTGTCAAAACAGACCAGCAGGTAAAAACCAATTTTTTTGAAGACCTTCTGTTGCTCAAATTGAAAAGTGTTGAACTAACGAAGTTAGATAACAACCTGGGGCATAAGAAAAAAAATTATAGCTCAATTTGACATATAGAGATTTTTCACGAATTTTTACAGCGAATCACAAAAATCTGTTTCGGGACAACAAATTTCCCAAGTCTTACTTCTCTCTCATTAGAGGTTACTTCTTGGCACAAAAACCACACAAAAAGGATAAGGAGAGGTTATTACTGAAGCAATAACTTCCAAGACTCAACAAAAGATTCCTAAAGAAATTTGGGTTATCTCCCAATAAGTGCTTTTCTTTAACGCCTTTGAGCTAGGCATAAGAAGCAAGCATCAAGTATTCTCAAATGAAGAAGCATTAAGAGCAAATTTCATTTTAATAGGAGAGGCAAAAGGAATCCTCTCTCTCTTATTAGGGAAGTGTTCTATACCTTTCTTGAGTGGGAATTGATATTTAATGGTGCCTTCTTTCATATCAATAATGGCACCAACAGTTCTAAGAAAAGGTCTTCCCAAAATAATAGGACAAGAAGCATTGCATTCAACATCCAAAACATAGAAATCAAAGGGTACATAGGCATTGTTAACCATAATAAGAACATCATTAATACTCCCCATGAGTTTATTTTTAGCATTATCATCAAGTTGGACATTTAAATAACAATCTTCCAATGGTGGTAAATCAAGCATTTCATAAATCTTTCTAGGCATAATAGAAACACTACTATCAAGATCACATAAAGCTTTGAGATCAAAATCATTCACTTTCATATTAATGATGGGTTCCCAACCATCTTCTAGTTTCATAGGGACAGAGGCTTTATGTTTCATCTTTTCTTCTTTAATTTTTATGAGGGCATCAGTAATGTGTTTTGTAAAGGCCATATTCATAGCACCAGCATTAGGACTTTTAGCAAGCTTTTGTAGGAACATAATTACTTCAGAGATATTGCAATCATCAAGATCAAAATCATAATTACCATCTAAGATAGTAGAGCTATTGTTTCCTATATTTCGAAGAATTTCAGCATTTTTATTAGAGAAGGTTCCATTGGTTTTACACATTGTTGGAAAATGAATGGGGACTTCATGTGGTTTGCTAGCATCAACATTAGTGGTGGTGATAGTACAAATACTACTATTTCTAGCAATTTCATCTTATATTTCCCACTTAGCATGCAATTTAGCTAACAGTCTAACATTTTCATCAATTCTAACTTGTATGGCATTAGTAGTACCAAAGGGATTTTCAATAGTTTTAGTTTTAGCAGCCATTTTATTCAAAGAAGATTGTGCTTCAGACAATGATGCTATATTTCTTTCAGCATTAGAGAGTTTTTCCTCAATAGTTTTATTGAAAGCAGTTTGTTTACTAATGAAATCTTTAAGAATGACTTCAAGTTCAGAAGGTGCACTTCTATTATTGTTGTAGGAATTTCCATAAGCATTACCATTATTGGGAGGATATGGCCTATAATTATTATTACCAAAATTATTCATGTAGGCATTGTTGCTAAAATTATTATTTCTAATAAATTTCACATCAACTTACTCTTCTTGAGCAACCAAAGAGGCTAAGGGAACATGATTTGGATCAATATGAGCTTTCCCATTAACAAGCATAGACATAATAACATCAATTTTATCACTCAAGGAGGAGGTTTCTTCAACAGAATTTACCTTCTTACCTTGTGGAGCTCTCTCAGTATGCCATTCAGAATAGGTAACCATCGTATTATCCAGAAGCTTTGTTGCAACACCCAAAGTAATGGTCATAAAGGTACCTCCAGCAGCAGAATCCAGCTAATTTCTTGAAGAATAATTCAGTCCTGCATAAAAGTTTTGGATAATCATCCAAGAAGTCAGTCCATGAGTGGGACAATTATTTACCAAAGATTTCATTCTTTCCCAAGCTTGAGCAACATGTTCATTATCAGATTGTTTAAATTTCATCATTTCACTTCTCTTAGATATAATCTTATCAGGAGGATAGTATGTTCCAATAAAAGCATCTTTGCATTTAGTCCAAGAATCAATACTATTTCTAGTTAGGGATAGCAACCATTCTTTAGCTTTTCCTCTCAAAGAGAAAGGAAACAATTTAAGCTTAATAATATATCCATCTATATCCCTATGTTTTTGCATCTCACAAAGTTCAACAAAGTTATTAAGATGAGCAACAGCATCTTCACTACCAACACCAGAAAATTGTTCTTTCGTAACAAGATTGAGCAAAGCAGGTTTACTTTCAAAGAAAGTAGCTTCAGGAACAGGTGGAGCAATAGGTGTGCACATGAAATCATTATTGTTGGTGCTAGTGAAGTCACACAACTTAGTGTTTTCAAGAGTAGTCATTTCTTTGTTTTTAACATAAAGAAGCAAACTAGTACAACTAATTTTTTTTGTGTTTTTTGATAAAAGAAACAAGCAAACAAAGCAGAAATAAACTAAGAAAAACAAAAAAGCAAAGTAAAGAAATTGGTTATGAGGGACTCCCCTTGTGAAGATGTTCTTGACTCCCCTGCAATGGTGCCAGAAAAAAGGCTTGATGGCTCAAAATATATCGAGCTCGTTGGGGAACCCCAAGATAAAGGTATGATGAGCACATCAACAAGTTTTCCCTCAGTTATGAAACCAAGGTTATCGAACCAGTAGGAGCAAGTAAACACCTCCATGGTGTTGTTTCCAACTTGGAATCCTGCACAACACAACCACAGAACTTTGCCCCCAACTTATAGTGAGGTTGCCAATCTCACCGGTTTTGCTGAAAACAAAGGATTAAATGTATTGTGTGGAAGATAGTAATTGCTTGTAGAAAGTAAACAGTAAACAGTAAATAGTAGATTGATGGTAAAAGAATAGACCGGGGTCCATAGTTCACTAGAGGCTATTCTCGTTAAGATAGATGACATGTTGGGTGAACAAATTACAGCGGGGCAATTGACAGACACCGAGAAAGCATACATGCATATACTAATCATCTTGAAACCTACGAGATTTGATTGGGCATTACAACATTATACATAGACCGTAATACAACTACATCTATGATTAATAATCCACCTTCAGGTTATCATCTGAACCCCCTCCAGTATTAAGTTGCAAGCAACAGATAATTGCATTAAGCAAAGTGTGTAAAGTAAATAATACGATTGCCCCATGGACAAAGGATTGTTATTTTCTCCCTAGTACCAACAGCACATCTAGTACCTTAGAGATTTCTGTCACTTCCCTAGATTACTAGAGGCATGAACCCACTATCGAGCATAAATATTCCCTCTTGGAGTTGCTAGCATCTACTTGGCCAAGATAGCTACTAACAACGGAAAGCATGCAAGATCACAAATAACATAGACATGATAGAAACAATAATCAATCTGAAATAGCATCTCAATATCCATCAGATCCCTGCAAACACAACATGTAGGATTACAAATAGATGATCATGATCATGAACGGAGCTCACAAGATCTAAACATGGTAGCACAAAGGAGAAGAACCAACCATCTAGCTACTACATGGACCCGTAGTCTAGGGATGAACTACTCACGCATCACACCGGAGGCAGTCATGGTGATGAAGAAGGCTGCCAGGGTGATCTCTCCCCTCCGGCAGGGTGCCGGGAAGAGCTTCAGACCCCTCTCGATCTAGGGATGGAGATGGTGGCGGCTACAGACTCTTTCGTGGAATTTTGATCGGGTACTTAGGGTTTTCGTCCTGGGAGGATTTTATAGGCGAAGGGGCAAGGTCCGTGGAGCACCAGGGGGACCACACCCCTGGTGGCGCCCCCCCCCAGGCCGCACCGCCACTAGGTGTGACTGCCCTGGTGCACCACTTCGTCTCCCCTACGGACTCCGTGTTGCTTCAGGTAAAATATTGACTTTGGCTTTTGTCCGGTCCAATTCCGAGAATATTTACTTACTAGCTTTTCTGAAACCAAAAACAGCAGAAAACAGGCAACTGGCATTGTGGCATCTTGTTAATAGGTTAGTTCCAAAAAATGTGTAAAAATACTCCAAACTGTGGACAAAACATAAGAAAGTAGGTATAAAACAAGCATGGAACATCAAAAATTATAGATACGTTTACAACATATCATGGATCGGCTAGAAAGGAGGAGAAGATGCTAACCAAAGGGCATATGAGAGGGAATTGAATGAGTGAGAGGAGAGGGTCTCCACCACCTCCTTTTATAGGAGGAGGGGGCAACCCCTTATGGCTGGCGGACAAAGGAGGTGCCCCCAACTCTTCCCTCTTGATTACTAGTGGACTCTCCACTCACAAATAATCAAGGCCATTTTCTCCCATTAAATTTCCATTCAAAAAACCAAAGGTCTTTCCATTAAAGCACTTCAATTTACATGGTTTAATGCTACTCAATTTAATGAACACTTCATTTAATAAAAACATTAACAATTTATTCCCTTGCAATATTTTGATACATTAAAACTATTCCGGTAGTGTTATCAAAATAGTTTCTGCGTTGTCCAGTATTTTCTCTTGTGTTTCATATCCACCCAAATACGTCGATGAGCCTTAAGTGTGTCACCCTATGGTTCGTGAACTAAGTGGACATGATCAAGACTCTCTTCGATCAATAATCATTAGTGGGATATGGAGATCCATAATGATTCCCACTTACTCAACGATGAACTAGTGATCGTGTGCACCTTTTTTGTAGAAACCAATTCCTTTTGCCTTGTGATATTTTACTTGGACAAGATACGATCATTTGGTATCATCCACATCTTGTTCGATCTCGTTACCAACAAGTACTCTTTTCTCATTCCTGTGATATAATATTCTATGTGATCCAATCACATGATTGCAAGTTGTGTCAATGTGATATCACCAAGAGGGCCCTGGGTATATCTCTCCGTCATTAGGATGGAAAATCCCACTCTTGATCCACGAGCCTCAACTAACACTTCCTAAGTACCCAACGACATCTTTTATAATCACCTTGTTATGGTGTGACGTTTGATGGAATCAAAGTACTCTTCTAGTATTAGTGGTTGAGGTGATCTCATGGTCTAAGGATTAGTGTTACTTCGAGTGATATAGAAATATAAACTTTGAAGACATGATCATATTACTAAACCTACTGTGGGTGAATGTTCATCACATCATTCTCTAATGACATGACCTTGTTATTAACAGCATCCAATGTTCATGATTAGGAAAACTTGATCATTTGCTAATGAACAAGCTAGTGTAATGAGAGGTATTACTAGGAACCTTTTCTTTGTTTATTAAACACACATGTATTAATGTTTCTGGTCAACACAATTATAGCATGAGAAATAAACCTCTATTATAAACTTGGAATAAGATAATAAACATTTATTATTGCCTCTCGAGCATAATCCTTTCACTTCCACCTAGAACTTTATGCTACACTAGGCTGCAACTTGTATAGTGGACTATGCCTTGAACTGGAAGTTTGCTGCGAACCAAGCTTCACACAAAGTCTTGACCGAGACTAGGATAACATGGGACTTGCCCGTCGGTGGCGCTTATGCGTCATACTACATGGCCTTTCATGAGTTTATTAAAGAGCACCCTACTCTCATAGACTGCGATGTTTAACAGTCAGACTCATATATGTGTGTTTTTCAAAAGATGTTCTGCAGGACAATATCTCTACTTAAGATAAGCCACTTAGAACACATTAAGATAATAAATCAACCTGCCGTGTGATACGTCCAAAACGTATCTACTTTCCCGAACACTTTTGCTATTATTTTTCCTCTAAACTTGTGTGATTTGGATGCAACTAACACGAACTGATGTTGTTTCCAGCAGAATTCCTTGGTGTCTAGTTTTTGTGCAGAAAATCAACTATTAGGAAAAATCCCGGAAAATATGCCAAAAATCCTATTTCACCAGAAGACTCCCGGAGCCAGAATACGAGATGGAGTGGGTGTAAGGTCCCCAACCTTTAATAAGATTGAGTCCCCTGTGTTTACAATGCTAGTCCCTGGATCAATAGCTAGCATCCACAGTTCAGATGTAATATCAAGAAACAAAGGTCATAATTCAACTTTATAACCAGGAAAAACATAATTTTATTACATCAATACATAGCTCATTGGCTATTTACATTACATTGCAGCGGAATAACTATAGTCATGGGTCCTTCATCTTCAAAGTGCCACAGGCAGATGTTGGTTGTAGACTTTATAATCCTAATCAATCAATCTTCACTAAAATCAATCAAACCTGCAACAATACAAGTTACAGCCACAAGGGTCAATACATTTGAATTGTATTGGCAAGTGATACTTTGGTAGTATAGTGGAGTCTATCATCTATATGCATTTGGCTAAGTGGAGTTGAGGCTTGCATTGCTCAAAATAGATTTTTTTCCTATCATTTTGAAAATACTAAGTTTTTGTTTGGCAAAAACTTTCCCAAGGCATCTACCAATCAAAGACTGAAGATCCTTCTCGAGGCATCTACCAATCAATGACTGAAGTGCTTGGCAAAAACATTTTTCCCAATCTAAGATTTCAAGATCCTTGTACCAAGCCATCTCTCCATCAAAGATTGAGGAATTCACACAACCCTTGTTCACCCACAAGTTTTAATTTAGAAATTGGAGTGATGAGATTCTTGATTGCTTCCATGTCTTGATGCTCAAATTGTCCTTTACCAGGGACATGGCTAAGTACTTAGATTTTACACTCTGCAGAGGTGGTGCACTTTCCCCACAAGACTTGGTTTCCCAAGACAAGATCTTTCAGAAGCTTTTCCTTAGACCATCATGGACGCACTCCAACCTATCAAACACTACCACCAACTGTCCATATGGCTAAGTTCTTGCAACCTATATGATTATGGCAGAGCCCATATTGCCAAGTGGTTGCACTTGAAGCTTCTCAACATTTGACATCTCAAATCTCTTTGTTTCCTGGGTGGCCATCCACAAGTGAGATACGCTAAGGTAAACCATAAACATGGGCCTTGTGAACCACTCAACCAAAAACCACCATGCAAGTCCCAATCCACCCAGGAGATTCATTAACTTAGTTATTTTGTTAAATAAAACACAAGTCCTCAGACTTAGAGATTTTTCCATAGTATGAATATATATTCCACCCAGGTTTTCTATTAGCTAGGCTAAGCTTGATAGTAATAGGATTCTTAGGTTAGGAAAATCCTACTGAGGATTCATCTACTAGGTTTCCTATAGCAACGTCTATACTTAGCTAAATAAAAACCATGCAAGTTTTACCTAGAGAAAACTCTAATGCATAGTGAAAATAATGGGACAAAAGATATGAAGCATCACTTGCCTTTTTGGTAGAGGGTATAAGTTCACTTCTTGTCCTTGCAATAATCACACTCTTCAAGTAACTACAAATCAATCAAGCAAGGCACAAACTTAATCTACCAATCAAGCAAACACAAATTCAATTCACATTCCAAACCAAAGTCAAACAAACAATTTTTCACACACAAAGTAATGGGATCTAAGTCATGCATAAGCATGCAAAGGTGGGTTATATTGTAAGAATGGTCTCTACTAGGCTTCTAAACTTTGTAAGTTCCAAATTGGTCATTTACCAAAATGGCAAAATTATTTGAAAAAGGTTTCACTAGGGCATTAACCCATAGGGTTCACCAAGTATGTTTTCTATCACAAAACTTGGGGTTTGGGGTTAGTGAGTTTAAAACAAAACATTTTCCAAAGGTTTTCCTCCAAAACCATTTTTAATAAAAACCACATTTCTATTTGACTAGAAATGGTTTTAAATCAAAGAATCATTATTTTGTTTCACCAAATGAGTTGCTATTGCAAAACTTGGTGTCTTTGGTCAGTAGGTTTGGATCAAAACATTTTCTCAAAGTTTTTACTCAAAAACATTTTCATAAACAAAATAATAGTTTTAATTAGCTAGAAATGGACTAAACCAATTAATCCATTCTAAACTTTTCCAAATTCATTTTCCAAAACATGGGTTGGTCTCTAGGGTCAGTAAGGTCACAACAAACCAATTGGCAGAAGGTTTGATCTCAAAAATTATTTTTAAACAATTTTTCTAATGTTAGCAAGCACACAAAAGAATCTGCAAAGTTAACCAAGTTAACAGATACTATTTGCTAAACTAAGGGCAGGGTTGGTTAGGGCTTGCTCTCCTGAATCCAACGACATAAAATTTGTAATTTTTGGACGTGTGGATCCAAAGTTACAAGGGTTTGAAAATGGCAAATAAATCTGTTTTCAAATTTCTTTTAAACAGATCTAGTGCCACGCGTCGTGTTCTTACTGGACAATACCGGTTCGGGGTGGATCACGCTGCAGACCGTTGGATCTAAGTGGAAACGTGCGGCACAGATGGACGCGTACCGTTTCGATCAGATCTAATCCTAGCCAGATGTTTCTCATCCTACGGTTCAAAGCAACTAGGCCAAGGACGGGCGGCGTTGCGGTGGCTCTTGGCGGCAGCGGTTCGGCAGCGTGGCGATGCAGGAAACAGGAGAGGAAAAGGGGATGCTCACCGTGCTCGCCGAAGTGCAGTGAAGCTCAAGACGTGATCAGTTCGTCGAGGGGCGCACTGGAACAGGGTGGATTGCTCGTCGGAGTTGCTGCGGGCGGCGGTGCTCTCGGGTTGTCGTCGTTGGCGTCGCTTAGGACCGCGCTAAGGCAAAGGAGAGGCACGGTTAGGTGCGTACGAGGGTCGCGAGTAAGGGAGCATCAAAAAGGGGGCGAGGGGAAGTCTGTGCTCACCGGGGAAGTTTGCCGGAGTCGAGGCCGACGGTGGCGCTGCTCAGACGTGGTCGTAGTCGAGGTTGTAGGTCACCCGCGGGAGAGCTGAGGCCACAGAGCGGTGCTCCGGAGTCTGGCGAACTTGTGAGTATGGTCGAGGAGGCTCGGGGTAACGTCGGCTGGCCGGAATCGCTCGCGGAGCTCGCCGGAGACAGCGGCAGTGCAGAGAGGAATTGGGCGGCCTGGGGGCACGCTAGGGTGAGGCGTCTGGGGGAAAAGGGAGAGGAGAGGGAGGCGTTTAAGTAGCTGTGGTCGCTGGGAGGAATTATCGCGGCGTTAAGGCGAATTCAAGCGCGAGAAATCAAGGCAGAAACGGCCGCGCTATAAGGGGGAGAAGGAGTCGCGGGGAGGAAGAACCCTGCGTGGCGGTGGGGTCCTCTGTTCAGTGGGAAAGGGAGAGGGAACGGGGTCCACTTGTCATTCACTCAGTGGGTTAGTTCGAGTGTGAGGAAAAACAGTTCGGGGGCGAGGGTGAAACGACGAACAGTGATGTGGGCCTACCTGGCAGTGAGGGGGAGAGTGTGGGGTTTGGGGCCACCTGTCAGCTTCTGTGTGGGTGCGGTTTTAAGTGAGAAATGTTTCGTGGATGGGGAGAAAGACTGGGCTGGACTGGGCCTTAGTGGGTTGCTGGGCTGGGCTGCTGTTGGGCTAGTTGGGCCAAAAGGTGGGCTGCTCTATTTTTTTTCTGTTTAAATCTTTTTCCTTTTTCTAATTCTTTTCTGTTTTGAATTTCCAAACAATTTATTCAAACATTCCATCAACAATCAAACAAATTCAAACAATTCAAACAAACACTCAACTTTGTACTTTGAATTTGGTTCTGTTTATCAACATAATCCAAATCTCAAAATAAAATAATATTTTTATTTATTTTTGGATCCATTTATTAATTAAATAAAATGGATCTTTTAATTATTTAATAAAATAGGGTTTGATTTAATAAAATCTCCATTTAAAAACCAAATATTTTCAAAACCAAAACAATAGGTTTTAATTGAAAATAAAAGATATTTGGAAAACTTGTTTAAAACAAAATAACCTTTTGTTTTTGGTTCCATTAATAATTAAATATAATGGACCTTAGTTAAAAACAAAATAGGATTTGTTTATTTAAAAACTTTATTTTGAAATCCAAATAAAACCAACACGCTTCAGAAGGTTTTATTTTGAGAAAACAAAACACTTGGGAAAACTTATTTTAAAAGAATAAATAAGTTTTGATGTTTATTTAAAATGGGAAAAGCCTTTACTTAAATAAAATTGGATATTTAAATCCTTGTTATTTTATTTAAATAAACCTTTACTCATTTTATCTAAACAAAACCTTTTGTTTCAAAAATCTTGGCCAAGGTTTAATTTGGCTTTATAAAATAATTTTTTTATTTAAAACATTTCTTTTTATTTTGAAAACCAAAACCTTTTATAAAAAGATCCAAAATAGTAACTCCAAAACATTTTATTTTCCTTTATCAAATGTTTATTTTTATAAATCCCTTTAGGATTATTTGTTCACCAAAAGGTATGGGTTCTGGTAAGGGCTTTATTAGCTTTGGAAATTCAATTTCCTTATCCTATTATATTCATAAGATTTTGTCTATGGTTCCAAACTAAGTGAAACCAACTTCTATGGTCTTTCTTGATCCTTTGTGAATATTTGCTGATCCATTTTGGTATGGATCAAATCCATGGATTTGGAGATAACTTGGAAATGGTTTTTATTCCATTAGGGTCTAGGGTTTTGGATTTATTTTCCAAGTGTTCAAATTTCCAGATACATTCATTAAGGAATGCATTTCCCTTGATTTGGATTTGTTGAATTCAAACTTTAACCAAAGTTTGTTCAGGATGGGAATTTAAGTTTCCTTTTAGAAACAAAAGTTTCTTTTCACCCTGATTTTCAACAAAAAATTATTTTGTTTATTTATTTTTTCACATTACAAGATTTGGAAAATCTTGGGATGTGACAGGCTACCACCCTTAAAATAAATCTCGTCCCCGAGATTTGGGAAGGTTAGGGTTACAAGCAGGTTCAAAACAACTAGGGTACTACCACCCTTAAAATTTTTCCAACTAGACTACATCTTGGCTTGCTTGGATCTTGGAAAACTTCTTCTTGGAAAACTTCTGCATAGTGACCTTTATTTCCATTCTTGACTCATGGGCCAAGGTTGAGATTTTCCATAGGCTTGATCAACTTGTTCTTCATCTTTTCTGGACAGTTGCTTGCATAATGTCCTGGGTTCTTGCAATTGTAACATATCAATTGGCTGATATCTTTCTTTTCCTTTGGTGACATTGCCTCTTGTTTGTTTCTTTGGTCCATCTTATTTTCTGGGCATTCATTGGCATAGTGTCCCATCTCTTTGCATTTGGAACATTGCACTTGTGTAATATCCTTCTTGCTAGTGTTGAGGCATTTCTTCTTCTTCTTCTTGGGTCTCTCCAAAGCTAGGTGTTCTTCTAGTTCTTGTTCCTCATAGGTGGAAGATCTTTCTCTCTTCTTGGGGCATTTATCTTCATGTTCCTTGGGTGCATGATCCTTGACTTCACAAGTATTACTAACTTGGGTTCCTTCTAGAATAACATCCTTGTCATCCTTGTTGTCATTAGCTCTTTGGGAAAAGTTTTCTCTCATGTTGATCATTTGAGTAACCAATCCTTGAATCAATTGGGATTGAAGTTTCAAAATCCTTTGTATGGCTGGGTCTAATCCATTGTTGTTGGCTAAAAGCTGAGTTGTCTCTTGTCTCAACTGGTTTTGGGTTGCTATGAGCTCTTTCATGTTGTCCTCTTGGTTGGTGTTGATGTCACCATCCTTGATGTTGGAGTCTCTTGGAGAAGTCATCTGTTTGGGGTTGGATTTGGGATTAGCATAGACAAAAGATTTCTAAGGGAATCAATCCTAATCACACACATCACAATTCACACAAGCAGTGTGCAAGCAATCACAAACAAACACTCCACTCAAACAACTAGTTTCAAACACATTGTAGGAAACCAAAAATAATTTTTGTTACACCACATAAGTTGGTGTGTTTGACTTATCTATAAATGGTGGTCCATCTACATGGTTTACTTGTGATCTTTCCATCCTTCTTGGTTGATTCTTCTTGGATGAGTTCTTTGTATCCTTGGAGAATTCTTGTGTCTTGGTCACAAAAACTTCAAAGGTGATGATGGCTCCTTCTAAGTTGTTTTTCCTTAGTCTTCAAGTCTTGAGCAACATTTCTTGTCTCACTTGTAGTCCTTAGTGATATCCCAGTTGGAAGTCTTTGGTGTACATGCTGAAGATGTTGAAGTCATTAGAGTTGAAGAAGTTGAAGTCATTAGAGTTGAAGAATGTTGAAGAAGTCCTTTGCACATGGTGAAGTCTTTGGTCATGGGGTAGGCTTTTCCATTAAGTTTGAAGTAGAAGAGATGTAGAGTTGAAACCAAAAATGATTGAGGAAAGAGTTTACAAGATTGTTTTTGTAAATAAGTTTTTGGAATAAAACAATTCCTATTTTTCTAAGGGTTTTTGTCCAATCCTAGGGTTACAAATCCTACAGGCAACACAATGCTCTGATACCATTCTGTAAGGTCCCCAACCTTTAATAAGATTGAGTCCCCTGTGTTTACAATGCTAGTCCCTGGATCAATAGCTAGCATCCACAGTTCAGATGTAATATCAAGAAACAAAGGTCATAATTCAACTTTATAACCAGGAAAAACATAATTTTATTACATCAATACATATCTCATTGGCTATTTACATTACATTGCAGCGGAATAACTATAGTCATGGGTCCTTCATCTTCAAAGTGCCACAGGCAGATGTTTGTTGTAGACTTTGTAATCCTAATCAATCAATCTTCACTAAAATCAATCAAACCTGCAACAATACAAGTTACAGCCACAAGGGTCAATACATTTGAATTGTATTGGCAAGTGATACTTTGGTAGTATAGTGGAGTCTATCATCTATATGCATTTGGCTAAGTGGAGTTGAGGCTTGCATTGCTCAAAATAGATTTTTTTCCTATCATTTTGAAAATACTAAGTTTTTGTTTGGCAAAAACTTTCCCAAGGCATCTACCAATCAAAGACTGAAGATCCTTCTCGAGGCATCTACCAATCAATGACTGAAGTGCTTGGCAAAAACATTTTTCCCAATCTAAGATTTCAAGATCCTTGTACCAAGCCATCTCTCCATCAAAGATTGAGGAATTCACACAACCCTTGTTCACCCACAAGTTTTAATTTAGAAATTGGAGTGATGAGATTCTTGATTGCTTCCATGTCTTGATGCTCAAATTGTCCTTTACCAGGGACATGGCTAAGTACTTAGATTTTACACTCTGCAGAGGTGGTGCACTTTCCCCACAAGACTTGGTTTCCCAAGACAAGATCTTTCAGAAGCTTTTCCTTAGACCATCATGGACGCGCTCCAACCTATCAAACACTACCACCAACTGTCCATATGGCTAAGTTCTTGCAACCTATATGATTATGGCAGAGCCCATATTGCCAAGTGGTTGCACTTGAAGCTTCTCAACATTTGACATCTCAAATCTCTTTGTTTCCTGGGTGGCCATCCACAAGTGAGATACACTAAGGTAAACCATAAACATGGGCCTTGTGAACCACTCAACCAAAAACCACCATGCAAGTCCCAATCCACCCAGGAGATTCATTAACTTAGTTGTTTTGTTAAATAAAACACAAGTCCTCAGACTTAGAGATTTTTCCATAGTATGAATATATATTCCACCCAGGTTTTCTATTAGCTAGGCTAAGCTTGATAGTAATAGGATTCTTAGGTTAGGAAAATCCTACTGAGGATTCATCTACTAGGTTTCCTATAGCAACGTCTATACTTAGCTAAATAAAAACCATGCAAGTTTTACCTAGAGAAAACTCTAATGCATAGTGAAAATAATGGGACAAAAGATATGAAGCATCACTTGCCTTTTTGGTAGAGGGTATAAGTTCACTTCTTGTCCTTGCAACAACCACACTCTTCAAGTCACTACAAATCAATCAAGCAAGGCACAAACTTAATCTACCAATCAAGCAAACACAAATTCAATTCACATTCCAAACCAAAGTCAAACAAACAATTTTTCACACACAAAGTAATGGGATCTAAGTCATGCATAAGCATGCAAAGGTGGGTTCTATTGTAAGAATGGTCTCTACTAGGCTTCTAAACTTTGTAAGTTCCAAATTGGTCATTTACCAAAATGGCAAAGTTATTTGAAAAAGGTTTCACTAGGGCATTAACCCATAGGGTTCACCAAGTATGTTTTCTATCACAAAACTTGGGGTTTGGGGTTAGTGAGTTTAAAACAAAACATTTTCCAAAGGTTTTCCTCCAAAACCATTTTTAATAAAAACCACATTTCTATTTGACTAGAAATGGTTTTAAATCAAAGAATCGTTATTTTGTTTCACCAAATGAGTTGCTATTGCAAAACTTGGTGTCTTTGGTCAGTAGGTTTGGATCAAAACATTTTCTCAAAGTTTTTACTCAAAAACATTTTCATAAACAAAACAATAGTTTTAATTAGCTAGAAATGGACTAAACCAATTAATCCATTCTAAACTTTTCCAAATTCATTTTCCAAAACATGGGTTGGTCTCTAGGGTCAGTAAGGTCACAACAAACCAATTGGCAAAAGGTTTGATCTCAAAAATTATTTTTAAACAATTTTTCTAATGTTAGCAAGCACACAAAAGAATTTGCAAAGTTAACCAAGTTAACAGATACTATTTGCTAAACTAAGGGCAGGGTTGGTTAGGGCTTGCTCTCCTGAATCCAACGACATAAAATTTGTAATTTTTGGACGTGTGGATGCAAAGTTACAAGGGTTTGAAAATGGCAAATAAATATGTTTTCACATTTCTTTTAAACAGATCTAGTGCCACGCGTCGTGTTCTTACTGGACAATACCGATTCGGGGTGGATCACGCTGCAGACCGTTGGATCTAAGTGGAAACGTGCGGCACAGATGGACGCGTACCGTTTCGATCAGATCTAATCCTAGCCAGATGTTTCTCATCCTACGGTTCAAAGCAACTAGGCCAAGGACGGGCGGCGCTGCGGTGGCTACTGGCGGCGGAGCGGTCTGGCGGTGGTGTTGCCGGTGATGCAGGAAACGGGAGAGGAAAAGGGGATGCTCACCGTGCTCGCCGAAGTGCAGTGAAGCTCAAGACGTGATCAGTTCATCGAGGCGCCGAACGGGTGGATTGCTCGTCGGAGTTGCTGCGGGCGGCGGTGCTCTCGGGTTGTCGTTGTTGGCGTCGCTTAGGACCGCGCTAAGGCAAAGGAGAGGCACGGTTAGGTGCGTACGAGGGTCGCGAGTAAGGGAGCATAAAAAAGGGGGCGAGGGGAAGTCTGTGCTCACCGGGGAAGTTTGCCGGAGTCGAGGCCGACGGTGGCGCTGCTCAGACGTGGTCGTAGTCGAGGTTGTAGGTCACCCGCGGGAGAGCTGAGGCCACAGAGCGGTGCTCCGGAGTCTGGCGAACTTGTGAGTATGGTCGAGGAGGCTCAGGGTAACGTCGGCTGGCCGGAATCGCTCGCGGAGCTCGCCGGAGACAGCGGCAGTGCAGAGAGGAATTGGGCGGCCTGGGGGCACGCTAGGGTGAGGCGTCTGGGGGAAAAGGGAGAGGAGAGGGAGGCGTTTAAGTAGCTGTGGTCGCTACGAGGAATTATCGCGGCGTTAAGGCGAATTCAAGCGCGAGAAATCAAGGCAGAAATGGCCGCGCTGTGAGGGAGAGAAGGAGTCGCGGGGAGGAAGAAGCCTGCGTGGCGGTGGGGTCCTCTGTTCAGTGGGAAAGGGAGAGGGAACGGGGTCCACTTGTCATTCACTCAGTGGGTTAGTTCGAGTGTGAGGAAAAACGGTTCGGGGGCGAGGGTGAAACGACGAACAGTGATGTGGGCCTACCTGGCAGTGAGGGGGAGAGTGTGGGGTTTGGGGCCACCTGTCGACTGTGGGTGCGGTTTTAAGTGAGAAATGTTTCGTGGATGGGGAGAAAGATCTGGCTGACTGGCCTTAGTGGGTTCTTTGGTCAATTTTCTTTGGGCTAGTTGGACCAAAAGGTGGGCTGCTCTATTTTTTTTCTGTTTAAATCTTTTTCCTTTTTCTAATTCTTTTCTGTTTTGAATTTCCAAACAATTTATTCAAACATTCCATCAACAATCAAACAAATTCAAACAATTCAAACAAACACTCAACTTTGTACTTTGAATTTGGTTCTGTTTATCAACATAATCCAAATCTCAAAATAAAATAATATTTTTATTTATTTTTGGATCCATTTATTAATTAAATAAAATGGATCTTTTAATTATTTAATAAAATAGGGTTTGATTTAATAAAATCTCCATTTAAAAACCAAATATTTTCAAAACCAAAACAATAGGTTTTAATTGAAAATAAAAGATATTTGGAAAACTTGTTTAAAACAAAATAACCTTTTGTTTTTGGTTCCATTAATAATTAAATATAATGGACCTTAGTTAAAAACAAAATAGGATTTGTTTTATTTTAAAAACTTTATTTTTAAATCCAAAATTAACCAAAACACTTCAGAAGGTTTTATTTTGAGAAAACAAAACACTTGGGAAAACTTATTTTAAAAGAATAAATAAGTTTTGATGTTTATTTAAAATGGGAAAAGCCTTTACTTAAATAAAATTGGATATTTAAATCCTTGTTATTTTATTTAAATAAACCTTTACTCATTTTATCTAAACAAAACCTTTTGTTTCAAAAATCTTGGCCAAGGTTTAATTTGGCTTTATAAAATAATTTTTTTATTTAAAACATTTCTTTTTATTTTGAAAACCAAAACCTTTTATAAAAAGATCCAAAATAGTAACTCCAAAACATTTTATTTTCCTTTATCAAATGTTTATTTTTATAAATCCCTTAAGGATTATTTGTTCACCAAAAGGTATGGGTTATGGTAAGGGCTTTATTAGCTTTGGAAATTCAATTTCCTTATCCTATTATACTCATAAGATTTTGTCTATGGTTCCAAACTAAGTGAAACCAACTTCTATGGTCTTTCTTGATCCTTTGTGAATATTTGCTGATCCATTTTGGTATGGATCAAATCCATGGATTTGGAGATAACTTGGAAATGGTTTTTATTCCATTAGGGTCTAGGGTTTTGGATTTATTTTCCAAGTGTTCAAATTTCCAGATACATTCATTGAGGAATGCATTTCCCTTGATTTGGATTTGTTGAATTCAAACTTTAACCAAAGTTTGTTCAGGATGGGATTTTAAGTTTCCTTTTAGAAACAAAAGTTTCTTTTCACCTTGATTTTCAACAAAAATTTATTTTGTTTATTTATTTTTTCACATTACAAGATTTGGAAAATCTTGGGATGTGACAGTGGGGTTGGGGCCCAACCACGCCACCTAGCCGCACGGGCTGGGCCTGGCCACGCAGGGGTGGTCTGGCCGCCCCAGACACCCCCTCGGTCTCCCTCTTCGCTTATAAGATGCCTTCTAACCTAAATACTCAGAGAGGGTTCGACGTTTTTCCAGAAAGAGTTCCGCTCCATCGCCACCACCAGATTCCACGATTCGGAACCAGAAACTCCGTTCTTGCACCCTGTCGAGACGGGGAATTGGAGGAGATCATCGCCATCATCATCACCATCGTTTCTCCATCGACCATCCATGTTTCCCCCATCTATGAGTGAGTAATCCCCCGCTGTAGGCTATGGGTATGGTAGGGATTGGATGAGATCGTTCATGTAATGGCATCAGATTGTTAGGGCATGGTGCCTAGTATCTACTATTAGTGCTTTTTGACTTTGTTGCGACTTGTTATGCTTAATGCTTGTCACTAGGGCCCGAGTGCCAACGATTTCAGATCTGGACATGTTATTGATTCATGATGATAGTATTGTTTATGGTCTTACCTGCAAGTTGTATACACACATTGTTGTCCGGAACCAAAGGCCCGAAGTAACAGAAATCGGGATAACCGGAGGGAATGGTTTTGATGTGAGAATCACATGTGTTCACGGAGTGTTAATGCTTTGTTTCGGTGCTTTATTAAAAGGAGCACCTTAATTGCCAATAGTTCCCTTGAGGCCCCGCTGCAAACAGGTTGGCAGGACAAAAGATGTTGTGCAAGTTCTCATTGCGAGCACGTATGATTATATATGGAATACATGCCTAGGATTATCTAGTACTTGGATGCTTTATCTTATTTATCTACAATTGCCCTTTGTTCTGATTGCCATGTGAATTGTCTTGTCCATGCAACGCCCTTCCATCCATCCATGTGCCTACCGCACTCGAATCCTACTGTTTGCTGCTATTGTTACTACTGTCTTTACTTTACTACTTCTATTACTTTACTATTCCTACTACAAAACTATTACTATTGATAAGCTGCTGTGAGCAAGATTGTTTCCAGGTGCAGCTGAATTGACAACTCAGTTGTTAAGGCTTATAAATATTCTTTGGCTCCCCTTGTGTCGAATCCATAAATTGGGTTTCACTTCCCTCGAAAATACTGCGATACACCCCCTATACTTGTGGGTCATCAAGACTATTTTCTGGCGCCATTGCCAGGGAGCATAGCTTTATTTATCAAGTTCATTTGGATTCATAATTGTTCACTGCCATCCATCCATCATGGGTAAGTCTCGTGATGGCAAGGTTCCTATTTTACCATCCACTACAAGAAGAAGTACGGTTCTGAACACCTCCGTTGCTCTTGATTCACCATCAGTTATGAGTAAGTTCCTTACACCACCACATACACATGCTACACACACTGCTACTACTTCTGAATATGAAACTTCTGATACTTATGATGCTGCTTCTACTGTGCTTGATAAGAGTGGTTCATTAGGTCCTTTCCTAGATGCTACGATTGCTAGAACTATAGCTGGAAATACTGAAACTCCTAATGAAGACACTACTACATTTGTTAGTTCACCTGAGTCTAGTAAGAGTTATGATATTGAAGACGGTTATGTTGAGATGACCGATGAATTTATTAAAGAATGTAAAAACACCCATGATAGGAGCGCTGCTAAGAGTCTCCTTGAGAGGCATACTATTAGACCCAAATTGTCTCCTATTGCTATGTTTGCTGCTTCTCCCATAAACATTAAAGATAAAGATTATGATTTCTGTCTTGATCTATCTTACATAGCTATTGTTGAGAAAGAACCTTTTTGTGGGACTAAGAATGAAAGTGCGGTAGCACATATGACTAAGCTTTCTACCATGAGTGGCTTGTTTTCTGATGATATTAAGATGCGTACTTACTTTGTTGCTAAGATTTTTCCCTTTTCACTGAAAGGAGAAGCTAAAACTTGGTTTAGTAATTTACCTCCTAGATCTATTGATAGCCATGATTACTTGATTAGTACTTTCCTGCAAAAATATTTTCCTCCTAGTGCTAGACATGCTATTTTGCGGGAACTTTTTGACTTTAAACAGGGAGAAAAAGAGATATTGCCTGAATCATGGGCAAGGTTTGGTGCTTTGATTCATGCACAGGCTGGATGTCCATTACCTAAGAATGAGCTTCTTGATATATTTTATAACGGACTAACTGAAGAATCTAGGACATACCTGGAAAGTTGTGCTGATTGTGTTTTCAGGAATAGGACTCCCAAGGAAGCTTAGGAATTAATGGCTAAAATAAGCAAGAACTATGAAGATTGGACTCCTCCTGAACCAGCTATACCTGAAGTAATTATACCTGAACCAGCTATACCGGCATGTATACCATTATCTAAGAAGAGGGGAGTTATTGAATTAAATGATGAAGTGATGAAGGAAGCTAAGAAATGTCTTAGGGAGAAGGGAATTAAAGCTGCAGATGTCAAGAATTTACCTCCTATAGAAGAATTATGTAAGCTTATCCCCCATTCATCCACTATTGAGGTACACTCTCTCCATCACTTTGATGAAGGTGATATCCCTTACTCTAAACCTCATGATCAATGCTTAGAAGAATTCAATATTTTTATTGTTAAACAAGATAATTTTAATAAAAGAGTGCAAAATCATCTAATGGAAAACACTAGAGCTATTGTTGAGTTAAAAGATATTGTGGAAATAACCTCTAATGATGTTAAAATGATTGTTAAACATTTTCAAATGGTTCAAACTCAAATAGATCAACTTATTAAAGTGCAAAAAGACTTGCTAGTTAATGCTGCCAAAGAAAGACATGCTTACGAAATTAGAACTAGAAGTGGTGCTGCTACCCAGGATCCTCTATATCCTGAGGGGCATCCTAAAAGAATCGAGCAGGATTCTCAACAAGCTGAAAATAGTGGTACTACTCGTAAGAAAAGAAAAAAGAAACATAAAACTATTGTAGAACCCTCTGAACCTGCTAAAGATCCTAATAGTATATCTATCTCTGATGCTAAAACTCAAAGTGGTAATGAAGAAAATGATGTTCCTGATAAAGAAAAAGTTGAAGAAGAACTTGAAAAACACACTAAGAATACTAAATACACTAAAGAAGATTTTATTGCTAAGAAACATGGTAGTGAAAGAGAGCCTTGGGTCCAAAAACCTATGCATTTCCCTGATAAGAAACACAAGTCAAAGGAAGATGAACATTATAATAAGTTTTGTGAGTGGATGAAACCTTTATTCTTGCAAATTCCTTTGACTGATGCTATTAAATTGCCTCCCTATTCAAAGTATATGAAGGATATTGTCTCGAATAAAAGGAAGATCCCTAATGAAGAAATTTCTACTTTGCTTGCTAAATATTCCTTTAATGGTAAGGTTCCTAAGAAACTTGGAGACCCAAGGATTCCAACTATCCCTTGCTCTATTAAGAATAGTTATGTTAGAACTGCTTTGTGTGATTTGGGAGCTGGAGTTAGTGTTATGCCTTTCTCTCTCTATAAGAGACTTCAACTGGAAAAATTAATACCAACTGATATATCTTTGCAAATGCCTGATAAATCTACTACTATTCCTGTTGGTATATGTGAGGATGTACCTATTCAAGTGGTTCATAATTGCTTGATATTAACTGATTTTGTTGTGCTTGAAATGCCTGAAGATGATAATATGTCTATTATTCTTGGGAGACCTTTTCTTAATACTGCAGGAGCTGTTATTAATTGTAATCCAGGAAAAGTGACCTTCAATGTTAATGACAAGGAACATACTGTCTATTTCCCCAAGAAGATTGATAGGACTTATGGTTTAAATTCAATTGAACATGTTGAGGGCATTCAGGTTGGAGAAATATATTGTCCCATACCAAGAGAAAAATTTGAAACTATTATGATTGGGACCATTGCTATCAAGGTTGAGGTAACATAATCATTAGTGGAATACAAAGTTTTGTTTCATATAAAATTGTTTTGGTAAAAAGACCTGATCAACCTTGTTAACAAAGGGATTTTAATGAACAAAACAATGTTTTCACCATGATTATCTCCGCTTATTTCTATTCTATCCATTTTAGTTTTTGCTTTCGTTTAGTTTACTTTTCTATTGTTAGTTGCTTGCATATTAAAGTGTCTTAGAACTCCTGTAGTTCTAGCCTTGTTTTGTCATTGCACCATTCCAGAAAATCTTTTTCTGTCAGAAAATCATTCATCTATGCCTGAAAATTGCTCAAAAATAAAGTGCCTCGAAAAATTCCAGAAAATTCATATTAAATTTTTAAGTGAAAAAAGGGGCAGAGGAGTGCTTGGAAGGTACCAGGGGGCCCACCAGGCAGGCACACCACCTGGTGGCACAGCCAGCCCTGGGGTGCGCCTACCTATGGTGTGGGCCACCCCTGGCCCTCCACTCACTCTCTCACTTGCCACTTTCTTCTCTCTCCCAAGCAAACACTAGTTCATTTCTCAAAATCGTGTTCTTGCTGTGCTTGCCCTCGATTTTTCGATCTCCTTGCTCAGCCCATCTTTGCTGCTGAAATTTGGAGCATTTGTTCTCCGGTATGTGACTCCTCCGCTTGTCCAAGTAGATTTGTGTTTAGTGGTTTATACCTTGAGTATTTTGCTGCTATAGGTGACAGGTTATGAGAGCTTATAAGTTTGTTTGATGCTTAGACATATAGTTTTGATGCATGTTTAGGCCTCATACAAGTCAATAAGAGTAGTTCCCTTCATTATATTCACTTTGCAATCACTTGTTTAATAGATGTTTAAATTTCAGAATAGAAGATGAATGAGCATCAACTAAACCAACATGAACTGAGGGTGCCTGAGGTTATGAAGGTTCACCGAGAGGAGGAAGTTTTTCTTTCCATCTATCCATGCTCCGAATTCATGGGGGCTGCAGGAATTTCCCAGGACTTCCATACTTTGGTTGCTAATGCAGGATTGGAGCACTTTGTGGAGGATGAACCCTGTCAATTTGTGAAACTAACCATGTCTATAGTGCAGGACTTTCGATTTAGTCACTCTTTGCCTAACCCTATGGTCCGTTACAAATTTACAATATAGTTGTCGACCTTTCTCTCGATGATTTTTGTCCGGCTATTAAGGTACCTCAGTGGGGATCATGTGGAAGGATTAAAGAGCAACCTGCACCACTCATGGACTTGTACGCAGAGATTTGCCAAGGGAGCAGCTTCTCGAAGGAGAGCGGGAAAATCCGTAACATTCATCTCCCCTCCATTCGCTACTTTGCCTACTTTATTGCCAAGTGTGTTCTTGCTAGGAAAACTGCCAATAAGTTATCTTCATATGATCTAGCATTCATCTCTGCTGCTCTTAAACGTGATAGGACTTATAACTTGGGTGCCTTGATAGCTTTCCATCTTGCCGCTAACCGTGAGAAAGGTGGAATTTGTGGAGGCCTCGTTGCTTCTCGTTTACTAGCATTGCATGGTTTAGTGCCTCATCATTTAGACCTACAGTTTCCCATAGAAAGGCTTGATCTTAATTCCATGATACAGCATAAATGTGTGTCTTATTGGGCTAATTTGAGTGAATTGTCATATGAAATAACCTTTCTCAAAGCTGGTTAGAGAAGGAGCAAGTCTGAGCGAGTTGTTCTTTTGCATGCACCTGTTTTGTTTAACCTTGATAACAGGGTAGGATGGTCCCTCACGGAGGAGGAGCTTGATACGTACTTGGGAGAGCTCTCCCAACAGGAGCAGGATACTGGAAGGGAGGTCACAGATGATTCGGTCCAGCCCTCGAATGAGGGGGAGTCTTCATATCAGCAGCCTACCTATGATTGGGGAGCTTCTTCTTCTTCCCATGGGCCTAACTACGATCATTCTTACAATGACCCGCCTGCTTGGAACCCTTACTCGTACTTGGATTGATACCCACTTAGGCCAAAAGCCTAAGCTTGGGGGGAGGTACACCGACATCACACTCATCTCCATATCATTTTGCGTCGGTACTTTGTATATTCATGTTTCGTTCTCTTTTTAGTTTTCGTTCTTTCTTTGCTTTTGCTTTCTAAAACACAAAAAGACCAAAAATATTTCTGTTGTTTCTCTTTGGTTTGCTTCTTCCTTTTTGCCTTGGTTTGCTTGCTTTGTTTGAACTATTCGAAAAACCCAGAAAGATTTTGCTTTGCTTGTTTTCCCTTTTTGGTTCTTGTTTTAAAAATCGAAAACACCAAAACTATTTGATATTCTTCTTTGGTTTTGTGAGTTTTGTTGTAGGGTTCAGCAGTCCTCAGTGGTATTTGGTTTCATGTTATTATTCAAGCCACACAAGTGAAGGGAAATAATGAGGATTAATGACAACTTGAGGTGTGGTAAGAGGCTGGTAACGAACTCTATTTGTTTTTATTTTTGTACATATACTCATCATTGTGGGCATGCTTAGCCTGTTCGTGTAGGGTGTATGTTATTTATGGATGCTTAGTAGTTCTTGATTTCATATAATTAGTTCCAGCTTGCTAATAGTTTGTAGCATGTCATATGATTGTTTGCTTGCATTACTCTATTCATAACTTGGTATGACACCATGGTATCCTCCTCTGAATGTTTCACTTGAATTGACTTGGCACATGCTTATGCATGCATATGACTGAAGTAGTCAGTTAAGCCTTGATGAATTATTTTGCCTCAGGGGTCTTGAATCATTTTCATGCCATGATTAGTCCTGTTTTGTTGCAAACATGATTATGATAACTACTGCTCTCTCGTTTGTCGCTCCCCTACTATTGCTAGCCTTCACCTGCACTGAGTATAAGCTTTACTCATGTTTCCAACTCCCTAAAACCAAATATTGCCAAAAGTGTCCACCATACCTACCTATTAGCATCATTTTCTATTCCGTGCATGCTTAGTATGCCTTGTTTTCTTCCGAATAAAATGTTTGCTTGTTATGAGAAAGTTAGTTAGTAAAGCTCTCACGAACTTGATGGCACACTTTAATTTCTTGCACTTAATAATCTTGAACCATTGTGTCCATCTTTGTTGTGTATATGCTTGCGCTTTATAAGTTGAAGTTAGCAGAACCATGTATCATGGGGAACGCTTTCAACATTGCACGGGTACTTTGTACCTCGTTGATATCATGATTCTTTTGCTTATGGATCCCGGCGGTGTGAAATAAAAGGGGAACTTGTAAGATCATGGAGTTTGTATATGTGTTAGAGAAACGCCTAGGCCGCTAGCCTAAGCCATGCCTAATGATGGTGGAAACTTGCAGCATAACCATAATGAGCATTCTATGAAGCATACCCAATAAAAATCTATGCACATAGTAAATAAAAAGATCGTTGAGATGCTCATTGTCTGCTTGCCTTGTCATTTTGATTATGGGATAGCTCATGTATCATGTGCAAGGGGTACCCCGTTGGCGGTTCTCTATGATACATATGTACTTACAATGACAAGAGCTTACTTGTGACTGAAGTTGAGTAGCATGAGGTCCGATACTCGTAAGTAAGGGGCATGAGACTTTAGCTTATAACTTGTCAAGCATATCCTCTTAGTTGTGTTACTTTAATCTTAACCACTTAAAGATGCTTATGATAGGGGCAATGAGATCTCAAAGCTAACGAGTATCATACTTTCAGCATTTGGAAGCCCTTCAAACTATTCAAAACCTTTTTCATTTCCTTGTTGAGTCACCACCTATTCTTTGAGCACTTTCCTGAGAGCATAGTTCTCATTCTTAGTGTAATGTGCTTGTCTCAAAACTTGATTATTTGTGTTATGACTTTGATGCTTGTATCTTTGATATCTTTACTTCTAGTCTTCACCTGAACTTCAGAGGTGCCTTGGCATTCATAACCAAAGGCAAGCGAGATACCACTCTATCATACCTTGTTATGAGCATTGTAATGTTGCTTATGTTTATGTTTCATGCTACTTATTATTTTTGAGTTGGAATCTCTTCGTAGCTTGCAATGCCTATTAAGTAAACTTAGTTGCATACTCCTTATTATGAATTGTCTAAGTAGATGATCACATGCTGAGAATATATACATCATATGAAGCAAATGTGTTCGTGAAAGTTTCTTTTATCGCACTCAGTTTTCAACTAAATTGCTTGAGAACAAGCAATAAGCTAAGCTTGGGGGAGTTGATACGTCCAAAACCTATCTACTTTCCCGAACACTTTTGCTATTGTTTTTCCTCTAAACTTGTGTGATTTGGATGCAACTAACACGGACTGGCGCTGTTTTTAGCAGAATTACATTGGTGTCTAGTTTTTGTGCAGAAAATCAACTATCAAGAAAAATCCCAGAAAATATGCCAAAAATCCTATTTCACCAGAAGACTCCTGGAGCCAGAATACGAGACGGAGTGGGGCTGGGGCCCAGCCACACAACATGGTCGTGCGGGCTGGGCCTGGCCGCGCCAGGGGGTGGTCTGGCCGCCCTAGACACCCCCTCGGTCTCCCTCTTTGCCTATAAGATGCCTTCTGACCTAAAAACTCAGGGTGGTTCGACGTTTTTCCAGAAAGAGTTCGCTCCGCCGCCACCACTAGATTCCACGATTCGGAACCAGAAACTCCATTCTGGAACCCTACTGGGATGGGGAATTGGAGGAGATCATCGCCATCATCATAACCATCGCTTCTCCATCGACCATCCATGTTTCCCCCATCTATGAGTGAGTAATCCCCCGCTGTAGGCTATGGGGATGGTAGGAATTGGATGAGATCGTTCATGTAATGGCATCAGATTGTTAGGGCATGGTGCCTAGTATCTACTATTAGTGCTTTTTGACTTTGTTGCGACTTGTTATGCTTAATGCTTGTCACTAGGGCCCAAGTGCCATGATTTCAGATCTGAACATGTTATTGATTCATTATGATAGTATTGTTTATGGTCTTACCTACAAGTTGTATACACACGTTGTTGTCTGGAACCAAAGGCTCCGAAGTGACAGAAATCGGGATAACCGGAGGGAATGGTTTTGATGTGAGGATCACATGTGTTCACGGAGTGTTAATGCTTTGCTCCGGTACTTTATTAAAAGGAGCACCTTAATTGCCGATGGTTCCTTGAGGCCCTTTACGCAAAGCGGGCGGGACAAAAGATGTTGTGCAAGTTCTCATTGTGAGCACGTATGACTATATATGGAACACATGCCTAGGATTATCTAGTACTTGGATGCTTTATCTTATTTATCTACAATGGCCCTTTGTTCTGATTGCCATGTGAATTGTCTTGTCCATGCAACGCCCTTCCATCCATCCCTATGTCTACCGCACTCGAATCCTACTGTTTGCTGTTATTGTTACTACTGTCTTTACTTTACTACTGCTATTACTTTACTATTCCTACTACAAAACTGTTGCTACTGATAAACTGTTGTGAGCAAGATTGTTTCCAGGTGCAGCTGAATTGACAACTCAGTTGTTAAGGCTTATAAATATTCTTTGGCTCCCCTTGTGTCGAATCAATAAATTGGGTTTCACTTCCCTCAAAAATACTACGATACACCCCCTATACTTGTGGGTCATCACCGTGCAGAATAGGAAAGAATTGCATCTTCATGGAGTGGTGTTTATTAAAGTAGGGATACTTTCCTCTCAATTAACAAATAGCCTGTCACCCAATTCTAACTCACGGGATCTCCGGTCATATGGAGTGGTTTACGACTGTGGAAAACTCATATTGTGGGTCTCATACCCATCTTCTTCGATGCATTTTATATCACGTTGCGTGATAGACCCTTTGTGAAGGGATCTGCCAGGTTCTTAGATGTTTGGATATAATCCAACGCAATAACTCCAGAGTTTCTCATTTTTCTGACAGATTTCAATATTCTCTTGACATGTCTTGAGGACTGCATGTTATCCTTAGAGTTGTTTACCCTAACAATCACAATTTGATTATCACAGTTCATTGGGATTGCGGGTATAGGTTTTTCAAACACAAGTAAGTCCATCAAGATTCACGAAGCCACTCTACTTCAACAATGGTCGTTGTTGGAGATATGCCCAAGAGGCAATAATAAAGTGGTTATTATTATATCTATGTTTATGATAAATGTTTACATCCCATGCTATAATTGTATTAACCGGAAACATTAATACTTGTGTGTTTTGTAAACATAAAAGAGTCCCTAGTAAGCCTCTTGTTGAACTAGCTTGTTGATTAATTGATGATCATGGTTTCCTGATCATGGACATTGGATGTGATTAATAACAAGGTTATATCATTAGGAGAATGATGTAATGGACACACACCCATAGTAAGCGTAGCATAAGATCAAGTCATTAAGTTCGTATTGCTGTAAGCTTTCAAATACATAGTAACCTAATCCTTCGACCATGAGGTTATGTTAATCACCATCACCGGATGGGTACTTTGATGACATCAAACGCCGCTTCGTAACTGGGTGGTTATAAAGGTGTCATTGGGTATTCTGAAAGTATGTGTTGAAGCGCATGAACCAAGATTGGGATTTGTCCATCCATATGACGGATAGATATGCTCTGGGCCCTCTCGATGGAGTGTCATCTAGATAGCTTGCAAGCATGTGACTAGGTCACAAGGGATGACATAACATGGAACGAGTAAAGAGTACTTATCGAATGTGAGGAAGAACTAGGTATGGAGATACCGACGATCAAACCTCGGATAAGTAGAATATCGCGAGACAAAGGGAATTGGTTTCGTATGTACATTGGTTCAATCGATCACGAAGTAATCATTGAGTATGTGGGAGACGCTATGGATCTCCGGATCCCGCGATGGTTATTGATGGAGAGGTGTCTTCATCAAGTCTGCATATTCACGAACCGTAGGGTGACACACTTAAGGTTCGAAGTTGTTTTAAGTAGATATGGAATTTGCGTTGGAGACCGAATGTTGTTTGGAGTCTCAGAATGGATCCGGGACATCACGAGGAGATCCAGAATGGTCCGGAGAATAAGATTCATATATTGGGGATCATTTTCTAAGTTAGGAAATGTTGGAGTGTTGTATGGAGATTCTAGAAGGTTTGAATGTTCGGACGGTTCTAGAGGCCTACTTGCAGTTTACTAGACAACCAAGGAAGGGATCAAGGCGTCCAAGAGGGGCGCGACACGGATTCGGGGGGGAGGAGGATGCCTCCCCCCTCCCCAACCCGCCGGCCCAAGGAGGAGGGGAGTCCTACTAGGTCTCCCTCCCAGCGCCTCCCTCCTTTAAATAGAAGGGAGGCGCCCCTCACCTTGTCTCATAACAACCAATCTCAGCCGCCTCTCTCCTCCTCCTTTCTTCTGCACAGGCATAGGTGAAGCCCTGCAGAATTCTCATCTCCACCACCACCACCACGCCGTCGTGCTGCTAGGATTCCGTGGAGAAGATCTACTACCTCCGCTGCTCGCTGGAACGGGGAGAGGAAGGTCTGCCGACTCCGCATGTGTGACCGTCAGGAAGCGCCGGAACGCTTGCCAAGGATCGTCCACACGATCTTAAGATCAGCAAGTGATCGACTACATCATCCACGAGATCTAATCTCGTAACGCTTTCGGTTCTACGAGGGTTAGTACCGATCTATCTCGTTGGTCATGTCTAATAGATTAGATCTTGGCTTTTGTCTAGATTAGATCTGGGTTTTGTTCGTTCTTGCGGTAGAAATTTTTTGTTTTCCATGCTATGAACCCATCAGTGGTATCAGAGCCTTGTCTATGCGTAGATCTGTTGCACGAGTAGAACACAATGATGTTGTGGGCGTTGGTGCTCCTGCCGTATTTTGCTTTGTGTACTTTGCATCTTGCGGTATGGTGGGATGAAGCGGCTCGGGCTAACATTACATGTCATCGCACATGAGACTTGCTCCACGCTTGACGTGCAACTTGCTTTGCACAAGTGGCTTTGCGCGTCTCTGTCTCTCACAACATAGTATAGAACAAATCTATACTTTGCACTTGATAGCACTTGTATCAACGTTGTGGTTCAGTTTCGTAGGTAAGATCCGTTCTTAGTCGAAAGCCCCAAGCCACGTAAAACTTGCAAAAAAAATTAGAGGCGTCTCACTTGTTTTTGCAGGGGTTTTGTGATGTGATATGGCCATCATGTGATTGAGATTGTATTTGATGTATGCAATGATCCTTGTTGTAATATGGCAACTGGCAGGAGCCTAATGGTTGTCTTTAATTCTGTTAAGACCTGCGTGTCTATTCATCTTGTAATAGCTTTGTTCCAAGTAGTTTTAATAGTTGCTAGTGATGATGGACAACCATGAAGCGGCTTACGGACCTTGACGCAATGCTGGTGATGATGGAGATCATGTCCGTGCTTTGGAGATGGAGATCGAAGGCATAAGAAGAAAGGGCCATATCATATCATACTAATTATGAATTGCCTGTGATGTTAATCCTTTATGCATCTTGTATTGCTTAGATCGCGACGGTATCATTATAAGATGATCCCTCTCACTAAATATCAAGTAATAAAGTGTTCGTCCTTAGTAGGCACCGTTGCTAAGACTCGTCGTTTCGAAGCATCTCGTGATGATCGGGTGTGATAGATTCTACTTGTGCATACAACGGGTGCAAGCCAGATTTGCACATGCTGATACTAAGGTTAACCTTGACGAGCCTAGCATGTACAGACATGGTCTCGGAACATGGAATACCGAAAGGTAAAGCATGAGTCATATGGATGATATGATGAACATGTTGATTGTTCGCCTTTGAAGCTACATCATCTCACGTGATGATCGTACTTGGTGTAGTGGATTTGGTTCATGTAATCACTAAAACAACTCGAGGGATGTTGTTTTGAGTGGGAGTTCTTTTGTAATTTGGATTAGTCAAACTCAATTTATCATTAACACAATCAAAGTGAATTTGCATAGTTTGTTGTAGTCATTGGCATCCGTTCACCACCTCACGCTTAGTTATAGTTGAGATAGTAGAACTATAGAAATTCTGGATATTTGCTTTACGAACTGGTATCGTATTGTTTTGAGTGTCAATCTAAAGTTTAAAAGTCATATTGCAAACTTTCAGCAAACTCCGTTTACTCTGTGAAGTTTAATAAACAGTATTAAATCAAGAGTAACAATTCCAGTGTTAGTATCTAATGTATCATGTTTGCCTCCATGATTCTTTATACTCAAAAGATTGTTTTTAATATCAAGTTTATCTAAGAGCTGAAAGCAATGTTTCAGAAACCATCATATGTGAAAGGTATTGCAATATCTAAAACAATGTGTTGGTTACAACATGATAGAGTATATGTCCTCATATTTGATGAGAATTTATGAAGGTTGAAGACGCCAGTCGTCCTAATCCTCCAAAAGGTTTTGTAAAAGAAACATTATACTCGCAATTCACCTTTATAAGCTATAGCAGCTTGATCATGAAAGTCGTCATGATAAGGATGAATAGAAGATGTAAGTAAAATGTTTACTACACTAAAAGATTACTAAAGAATAGAATTTTGAAAGAATGCCAAACATTTGATGAAGGTGATCCACTTCAAAGTGCAAGTCCAAAGGTATTAGTATTTGACTATACACACTTTGTACTATGTGTCATGTGAATGACACCACTATTGATGTTGATAGTTTTTTTTAAAAGAAAAGGAATTGTTGAAAGAGAATCTATAAAATATTTGGCAGGAAAGAAAATATTGGAGATATCCAACTTAGGTATATAGAAGATACATGTTATGGTTGTATTCCTTGGTTGTTAAACAATGTGGTTCTGCGGTATTGGATACCGAATTGGTTGGTATGAAGTGTCATACAGGACAACACAATTCATGAACTGCAATGGCCTAAGTAACTAGCAAGAGAATATGTTATGATGCTCATCGAAAACAAACAAAGGGTTGTTGTGTTGCTCGTTAACATCAAAGCTTGCCTTCAAGATTTGTTTCAATAATTGTTATTTTTATCAGGTATTATGACGACAAAAGGTTGTTCAAATAATTACCGTATTCCATAATAGATGGATGATATACAAGTCTGGTTGGAGAAATAACGACCATAAAACTAATGCTAAAATGTCGCAAGACAAATGATTGAAAGATCACTTGCGAAGTGACATCGCCGTTTAAATTATATTGAAAGAGATACATGAAGAAACTCCATGTTGATGGATTTTTGGAGTCTTTGATTTTTGATCAAATGACGCTTGTGATACTTTCCTGGAGATAATTAAAACTCCGTTCGTAGGCCAAAAGAGGAACGGACGACTAAATGATTGGAATTTGTACATATTGATGTGTATAGTCCATTATGTGTAGTCGTGGGCAATGGATTTCAACTTCATATGCTTTCTCCGAAGATTTGAGTGAGTATATGTATATACTTACTCAATAAGGAAGAAGTATGAAACATTTGAAAATGTTCAAAGACTCCCAAGATGAAGTGGAAAATCATTGTAACAAGAAAATAAAAGTTTATGATTGGATCATAAAGAAAGATGTTTGAGTTACAAGTTTAGCAAAACACCTAAGATTTGAGGAATCGTTCCATGGATTTGCATTTCCCAAAACACCATAGGAGTATGGAGTGTTCAAGATATGTAATGAAACCTTGTTTGACATGGTAAGATCAAAGGTGTCATTTATAAAACTGCCATTATATTTTAAAGATTAAAGCTTTAGTGACTACCGCTTTTACACTGAAAAGAGATCCATCGTGATCCATTGAAATGACACCATATAAGTCATGGTTTGGGATAAAACCCAGGTTGTCCTTTCTTAAATTTTTTGGTATGCTAGGCATAAGTAAAGTGTTTACAACCAAAATCGGATGAGCATGTCTTTGTAGGTTATTTCGAATAACCATTGGGTATTCCTCCATAACATCGAAGACAAAAGTGTTTGTCGCTTAGAATGTCGAGTTTCTTGAGAAGGAATTTGGTGAAAAGTTAAGTGGGAGGACAATAGAACTTTTACAAGGTCGTTGAACCTTGGCTAATATGTGCTGAGTTCTTGTGGCCGGTAAGTGTCCCGGAGGCAGCAACAATGCTCATGGCTCACGTGCCTCAAAGGTTGTGGTCACGGAGATCTAAGTTACTATCGAACCAAGTAGGTCGGGTAAGTAATCAAATACCAAGATTTGAGAGTTAAATCATTGTTGTTTGACAATGATGAATCAAGATTCAAGTGTGTTGACACTAGATTCAAGTGTTTTGACACTTGGTAAAATCACAAGAATATTTTGACCAATCATTCTTTGAGATGTACACATCCAGATATGTCCTATTCTCTAAATGTTATGAGCATATACCAGAATGACTCATAAGATGATCATTGGACAATAGTAGGGATATTCCTATGATCTTTGGAAGAACTAAGAATATATTACTTATATAGTGGTGACAAATAGTTCATTCTAAATTGCTACATTGATACTAGTTTTGTCACAAATTAAGTTTATCTCAATTTAAACTATGGGTGGCACAATGTAATAGAAAGGAAGTTCCATAACGGATTTGGTTGAGTACCAAAGTTAAAACATTGTGACAGATACTACAACAAAAGGCTACGTATGTGACTACTATTGTAGTAGCAAATGAGGGCATTTGCGTCAAGTAGTTTGTTATCAAACTAGGTGTGGTTCATAGCGAGATAATACTATGAATATACATTGTATGACAATTGTATCAACATGATTTAATCCCAAGGAACTAAAGGTCTCACCAAAGGACCAAATTTATACAATGCCATCTCATTGGAGAATGAGTAATGCGTAGAGACGCAAGGACATGCAAATACACACGGACCTGTAAGTGTCAGATCCGAAGATTATGTTTACCACTAGCTATAGTGTCTATACAACACCAGAAAGCCATAGGTGTTGAATGCACAAGTTTTTAACTAGATTATTGACTCTAGTGCAAGTGGGAGACTGTTGGAGATATGCCCAAGAGGCAATAATAAAGTGGTTATTATTATATCTTTATGTTTATGATAAATGTTTACATCCCATGCTATAATTGTATTAACCGGAAACATTAATACTTGTGTGTTTTGTAAACATAAAAGAGTCCCTAGTAAGCCTCTTGTTGAACTAGCTTGTTGATTAATTGATGATCATGGTTTCCTGATCATGGACATTGGATGTGATTAATAACAAGGTTATATCATTAGGAGAATGATGTAATGGACACACACCCATAGTAAGCGTAGCATAAGATCAAGTCATTAAGTTCGTATTGTTGTAAGATTTCAAATACATAGTAACCTAATCCTTCGACCATGAGGTTATGTTAATCACCATCACCGGATGGGTACTTTGATGACATCAAACGCCGCTTCGTAACTGGGTGGTTATAAAGGTGTCATTGGGTATTCTGAAAGTATGTGTTGAAGCGCATGAACCAAGATTGGGATTTGTCCATCCATATGACGGATAGATATGCTCTGGGCCCTCTCGGTGGAGTGTCATCTAGATAGCTTGCAAGCATGTGACTAGGTCACAAGGGATGACATAACATGGAACGAGTAAAGAGTACTTATCAGTAACGAGGAAGAACTAGGTATGGAGATACCGACGATCAAACCTCGGATAAGTAGAATATCGCGAGACAAAGGGAATTGGTTTCGTATGTAAATTGGTTCAATCGATCACGAAGTAATTGTTGAGTATGTGGGAGCCGTTATGGATCTCCAGATCCCGCTGATGGTTATTGATGGGAGAGGTGTCTTCATCATGTCTGCATATTCACGAACCGTAGGGTGACACACTTAAGGTTCGAAGTTGTTTTAAGTAGATATGGAATTTGCGTTGGAGACCGAATGTTGTTCGGAGTCTCGGAATGGATCCGGGACATCACGAGGAGATCCGGAATGGTCCGGAGAATAAGATTCATATATTGGGGATGATTTTCTAAGTTAGGAAATGTTCTGGAGTGTTTGTATGGAGATTCTAGAAGGTTTCGGGATGTTCTGGAAGGTTCTAGAGGATTGCTTGGAGTTTACTTGAAAACCAAGGAAGGGATCAAGGAGTCCAAGTGGGGCTAGACACGGATTCGTGGGGGAGGAGGATTCCTCCCCTCCCATTCCACCAAGGAGGAGGGGAGTCCTACTAGGACTCCCCCTCCCCAGGCGCGCCTCCCTCCTTTAAATAGAAGGGAGGGGCGCCCCCTCCTACACCTTGTCTCATAACAACCAATCTCAGCCTCCTCTCTCCTCCACCTTTCTTCTGCACAGGCATAGGCGAAGCCCTGCAGAATTCTCATCTCCACCACCACCACCACGCCGTCAGGCCTGGGATTCCGTGGAAGATCTACTACCTCACGCTTTCATTGGAACGGGAGAGGAAGGTCTGCTTCGACTCATGCGTGTGACCGTCTGCATGGAAGCGCTGCCGAGCGCGCCGAAGGATCATCCACACGATCTTGAGATCGGCAAGTGATCGACTACATCATCCACGAGATCTAATCTCGTAACGCTTTCGGTTCTACGAGGGTTAGTACCGATCTATCTCGTTGGTCATGTCTAATAGATTAGATCTTGGCTTTTGTCTAGATTAGATCTGGGTTTTGTTCGTTCTTGCGGTAGAAATTTTTTGTTTTCCTTGCTACGAACCCATCAGCCGTGTCTAATGCTGCGAGTTCTGATTCCATAGTTGACCTCATTAAAATGGTCTGCTTGCAAGACTTCCAAGAAACAGTGCCACCACCAAGTGTAAATACATATCCACTTGTGGCCTTTATCTCATCAGCATCAGATATCTAGTTTGAATCACTATAACCCTCGAGTACCCTCGGGTACCTAGTATAGCGAATGCCATAGCTTGCGGTGCCTTTTAGATATCGCATAACTCTCTCAAGAGCTTGTCAATGATCATCTCCAGGATTTGAAACAAATTGACTGAGTTTGCTCACAGCAAAAGTGATGTTAGGCCTAGTAGCGCTAGCTAAATACATAAGCGGGCAAATAATCTGATATTATGTCAATTGATCTCTATCAGTACCTCGATTCTTTTGAAGTAATACACTAGGATCATACGGTGTTGGACAAGACTTGAAGTCTCTATACCCAAAACAACTCAAGATCTTTTCCACATAGTGAGACTGAAGCAATGTGATCCCACCATCATCATCTCTCAACAGCTTGATGTTCAAAAATAACTTCAACTACTCTTAGATCCTTCATCTCAAAAGACTAAGATAGAAAATCCTTGACCTCCTTAATCACATTAAGGTTGGTCCCAAAAATCAGTATGTCATCAACATACAAACATAGAATGATTCCCTCGCCCTACCATGGAGATAGTACACACACTTGTCACCTTCATTTACAACAAAGCCTGTAGTGGTTAAGATTCACTCAAACTTATCGTACCATTGCTTAGGTGCTTATTTAAGGCCATATAGAGACTTTAACAACTTACACACTTTTCCTTCTTGGCCACTTACTACAAAACCATCTGGCTGATCCATATAAATTTCCTTGTCCAACTCTACATTTAGAAAAGTCATCTTAACGTACATTTGATGAACGAGAAGACCCTGTGAGGCAGCCAAACAAAGTAGTACGCGAATGGTGGTCAATCTGGCTACATGTGAGTAAGTATCAAAGAAATCTTCACCTTCTTTTTGAGTATAACCCTTGGCCACAAGTCTTGCCTTGTACTTTTCAATAGTACCATCAGGCCTAATTTTCTTCTTAAACACCCATTTACATCCTACAGGTTTGTACCCATAAGGATGATCGGTGATCTCCCATGTTCCATTATCTAAGATGGAATCCATCTCACTATGGATGATTTCCTTCCAGTAGTCAGCATCTGGAAATGCATAGGCTTCTGAAATGGAAGTGGGGGGTATCATCCACGAGGTACACAATGAAATCATTACCAAAATACTTTCCAGTCCTTTGTCTCTTACCCCTCTTAGGAATTTCATTATCATCCTCCTCAGGATTTTCAGAGTGTTCCATAGGAATGGTAGGTTCAGAAATTGTAGATAATTCCTGATTTGATGAGTGAGGTATTTCTTAATTTGATGAGCTAGGAATATCCTTCATGGGAAAGATATCCTCACAGAAAGTCACATCATTCAACTCCATGATTGTACCAACATGCATGTCTGGTACTCCAGATTTTACTATCAAGAATCTATAGCATATGCTATGAAAAGCATAACCAGAAAAACATAGTCCACGGTTTTTGGTCCAATCTTGCGCTTCTTGGGAATTCGCACATGAACCTTTGCCAAATATCCCGAAGTTCATAGGTAAGAGATATTTAACCTTTTCTTTTCCCATTCTTCAAATGGAGTAATTTCTTTGTTCTTTGTGGGAACTCGGTTTAGGACATTACATGCAGTCAGTAATGCCTCCCCTACCATTTCTTGGAGAGACCCGACGTGTCTAACATGGCGTTAACCAAATATGTTATGATTCTTTCTTTTGGCTACCCCATTTGACTAGGGTGAGTAGAGAGGCGTCCTCTCATGAATTATGCCATGTTCCGCACACAAAGAATCAAACTCGTTGGAAAAATACTCTCCACCAAGATCAGACCTAAGCCTCTTAATCTTTCGATCAAGTTGGTTTTCTGCTTCAGCTTTATAGATTTTGAAGAAACTCAAAGCCTCATCTTATAATTTCAGAAGATACACATGACAATATCTCTTAAAGTCATTGATGAACTTCATGAAATATTTCTTTCCACCTTTTTTCAACACACTACTCATCTCACAAATATTGGAATGTATGAGCTCTAGTGGTGTTAAATTTCTCACCTCTCCAATCGTATGTGACTTCCGAGGTTGTTTTGCTTGCACACAAGCTTGGCACTTATCTCTCTTGATAGTAGTGAAGTTTGGGATTAAACTCATTTTAGCTAACCGTGTCATGCAACCAAAATTAACATGACAAAGACGTGAATGCCAGACATTTGATACAAGATCCAACGAAACATGATTCACAATGGTATTACAAACATTTGACAGTGACAGGCGGAACAAACCACTTCACTCATAGCCTTTACCAATACAAGTTCCAAATTTAGACAACACAAATTTATTGGACTCCAGTGAGGCTGGAAGTTCTTTTTCTATACCAGGTTGACACTTGAACCTCCCTCAGTACCTCGAGCACGTGTGTCTTTTGCTCTTGCCTTCTCTTCCACATCAAGAGTACCAATGAGATTCGATGCGGAAAACTCTTGTCTCTTGTGTTTTAGGTAAGTAGAAAAGTTCCTCCATGAAGGGAGAAGCTTGGCAATAATGCCCCCGGTAACGAACCTGTCCGGTAACACACACGGGAAATCATCAAGCTTTTTGGCCAGTGACTATATCTCATGAGCTTGCTCAACCATGGAGTTGTCATCAGTCATCTTGTAGTCATAGAATTTCTCCATCACGTACAGTTCACTACCAGTGTCCGAGACCCTAAACTTGGCCTCGGGCGCAGCCCACATGTCCTTTCTATTCATTGATTCAACAATGTTCTCTCCAAGAACAGACAATGGTGCAGCCTTGAATAGGGTATCAGTTTTTTTGGAAACTTGCTCCTGACCAGTATTAAGCTCTCCCTTAGGCTTGCCAAGAGTGGCGTCATACCAGTTCATGTTCTAGAACCAGAGAACTGCTCTCACGCGCCATCTCTTGTAGAGCGTACCCTCAATGACATGTGGTTCCACATATGCAACGAAACCACTTGGAGTAAATTGCTATAGGGTTTTTGGATTGTTGATAAAAATAGAAACTTACCAAGAGAAATAACCATAATAAACAGTAGAAAAAACATGAATATAATAATAGAAAATAAACTAATGATGTGATTTAGCAGACAAATATTAAAACAAACGAGATGGAGGAAGATGGTGTGAGACCCTGGCGCATGGCTTAATAAGGTTGATAGGATATCCATATCAATAAGTTGCAACTTCTTTTTAGAAAGCTCATCTGAAAAGAACTATGAGGTTAAGCGTTTTTGGCCTAGAGAAATTTAAGGATGGGTGACCGACCCAAAAGTGGGTACCGGGTGCGCATGAGTAAGGACAAAGTGCATAGAAAAGACTAGTGTTGGTCTGTAGATCCAGTCTAGATATCTTATTAAGCTGCCAGGATTGACAGCCCGATCACGGAGAGCCCGGGGTGTTACAAGTGGTATCAAAGCCGACCCTCTCGGTTACACGGGAGTGTGCGGGTCAATAGAGGGACATGTAGAGCATGGCACGTGTGGGCCAGAGTGGACACGGCATGACACATGTGTCGGCACTGGATGCATAGACGTGTGCCAAGAGGGGACGTTCCTGGCTTGTGGTTGATCAACGAGGGCGTCGATCTTCTAAGGGTGGGTGTATGTGAGACCCTAGCGCATGGCTTAATAGGGTTGATAGGATATCCATATCAACAAGTTGCAACTTATTTTCCGGAAGCTCATCTGAAAAGAACTATGAGGTTAAGCGTGCTTCGCCTAGAGAAATTTGAGGATGGATGACCGACCGGGAAGTGGGTACCGGGTGCGTACGAATGAGGACAAAGTGCATAGAAAAGACTAGTGTTGGTATGTGGGTCTAGTCTAGATATCCTATTAAGCTGCCAGGATTGATAGCCCAGGCACAAAGAGTCCGGGGTGTTACAGATGGTATACAACACAACAGAGGAACTGCCCATGTTGAAATTGGTGTTGTCGTCAACCATGTCGTTGAGGAATAGAGTTGTCGATGTTGGGAAATAAGTTGAAGTCGGCGGCTGTCGCTAGCCATGATGAAGCCAGTAGTCACGCTAACAACGCTACCCAAAAACCTTATCACCCTTCTCCTATACAGGACTCGAAGAAGCGGGGTCTCGAAGGCCTATTGTCCTGGCTTGCGGTACACGCCGCAAGACGGGATAGGGAAGATCCTGTAGGCAGGGCAATGCTCTGGAACTGCAGGTGCAGAGGTGTTGTGTGTTTTTTAGGAGAGGAGCGACCCCTCTCTCTCTTATAGGAACAGGCAGGCAGGTGAACATGAGCATCGAGAGATGAAATGAACAAGCAACGGCCAAAGCCGAACAACCTCTACTAAGTTCGAATTAATTCTCTACTAAGTTTATCTTAAAACACACTCGCGTAGACTGTTCATACTCCGTTCATGCGTGACAAAAAGAAAGTCGGCTCGGCGAGATTCCGGCAACCCATATCGCGCGTCTCGTGGCGAGGCGGGCGGAGGAGGAGGAGCACGCGTATATGTCTCTCTTCTTCTCATCCTTTTACCAAGTGGTGGAAGAGCCCCTATAAGGTGGTAAAACTTTCCTTCAACTAGCAATGTGGAATAAATATTTCTCCCACCTCTTGTCATGCATGAATGGACTACATGGGTCTCTAGGATTTTCAGGAATTATTGAAATGAAAATACATTTAGAAAAAAATTCCAACAGTAATGTCCTGCAGGCCACCAACTGTATCGGTGAGGAGTTGAGGCTTTGGGAGATGGCGGTTCTCGGAGGGAGTAGACAAGTGACGCGAGAGTATGCTTTAGGTGTTGGAGGGTGTGTGTGCGCGCTGGAGAGTTTGGCCAGACCAGTTGTTCGCAGCTGAAGATCTGCCTATCTTGTAATTGGTATTTTGCTTCCTTCTATAAAGATAAGGCACTCTCTTGGCATGCTCTAAAAAAAAGACACTTGGTAACTAAAGGCGTGGTCAGGGACACCAGTTTATAAAATCCATAGCTGAGCGAGCTGATCGTGAGAGCCAGCCCGTTGGGTCCTCACAGTTTACTTCTTCCCCAATCGCCTCAGTTTTGTCTCGTTTCCTTGCGAGCATGGGCAGGGCTTTCGTGGTCTGACTGATGGACTCTTCTCCCATGTACTATAGCCATTCGTCATCTAGTCGGTAGAAAGACTCTTGAGTGATGGGTGGTAGGCGCACATCGGCACATGGAAGGTGTTCGACGAAACGGTTCCAAGGACCTAGACGTCTTGGTTCTGTCCAACCACGCGAGCTGTTCGATAAAATGCCTGTTAGGGATCTTGTCGCCTGCTCCTCGGCGATCTACCAAAATGAGAAGAGCAGATCGTTCGATGAGGCGGTTGGCTTGTTTGTCGGTATGGTGAGGGAAGGAGTGTGCCCAAACTCGTTCACCTTGGTTGGTGCATCGCTTGCGGCAGCTAGGCTTGCGTGACATCGTGCTCACTGAGTTCCTCCATGGTTGGGCTACGAGGTGTCGGTTGGATTCCAATCCTTTCGTTCGAACTGCGCTGCTCGATTCATATGCGAAATGTGGCTGCCCCATCAAGGCCCTATTAAGGCGTGGAATTTGTTTAGTGAAATGAGAGATCCAGGTATAATTACCTGGAATGCAATGATCTCCAGGTTAGTACACAATGATTTGTTCGAGGAGGCACTGTTGGTGTCTAAAGGGTTGCTTCGTTAGTTGGGGCCAATTCATAATGTTGTGACTATGATTAGCACTGCTCTACCTTGCAGTGGTTGTGGTGACGTTGGACTGTGTGGTACTGTACATGGTTACGCAGTCAAGATGGGGCTTGATTTGTAAGTGACAAACTCGATACTGGTATGTACTTTAGTATTGCTAGTCTTGAGATTAGAAGAGATAGTTTAGTAAGATTCGTATCAACGGTGTTGTAAGTTGGACGATACAAGTCTAGCACAACTACTTGCTCCGTCCAAAAAAGGATGTCGAAGATTTGTCTATATTCGAATATATCCATACACTAAAACATGTCAAGATACACACGAATCTAGACAAATCCCTGACATCTTCTTTTAGATGGAGGGAGTACTTCAGGAGCCTTTTCACACATGAGTGTGGAGTTTGACATAAGGTATTATGAGTTTCTGACCCACTTGGAAGACTTGTTAAGTGCACCTTCATGTTTCATTATTTTCGTCTGTTTTTCCATTTGCTTTAGAATATATCTGGCAGGAACTTGGAGGCCCAACGGTACTAACCTCTGATTGGTCTGATCAACAATATCAATCACTCTGGATCTGGTCCTGAATAGGCATATGCTAATCTGGGTGTTTATTCACGAATATCAATCCCTATATATATCAGCTGATATAAGGCTTTTAACTTTTTAATTGGGTGTTTGTTCATGAATCTAGTTGTGTGGTCACCTTTCTTCCTAAAAGGTTGATATCATTCATGCATATTGTTCTCGCACTACCGACAGATCCTATACTCTCGGATGTTGGCACTATGAGGAAGTCATTTTCTTTATTAGTTTTATGTGATAGATTGCTAGAGGCCCTCTCAAGTCTACATTACTCCGGGCCTGCATCCATGGTTCGTGGGCACGGGTTTCTGTCATTGGCCATCATTTCTGTTTTACGTCAGTTCAGCTGCACTATGTGGTTATTGGTTCACCTACTACTGTTGCCGAGTTATATCATTGTTTGCCTGGTGTAAGATTGTGTAGCTATATTGGACTTCAGTATTTTTTTTATTCTATTTGGCCCCAAATAATTAATGCTGATATTTTTTACATGTGTTAGACTTATCTTAATTTAGTGAAGCTATATGGATACTATTTGGTGTTACAGTGAGAATATTGTATGATAAAAACTCTGGTCGATCAAGAGGCTTCGGTTTTGTCCAGTTCTCAATTGATATGAGGCTAGGTGCGCCAAGGAAACTATGGATCAAAATGTTTTTTATGGCAAGAGTTACCTTACAAATTTCTATTGTTAAATGTCAGTTCATAAAATGATCAAACAAATGACCTCGAGTTGCTTATTTAATTCTACAGGTAATGCTAGGAAGGCCATTGAGGATGAGGTTTGCTCTAGGCAAAGTTTGTGGTGGTATGGTTATTTTTCCATAACTTCCCACAGTGTGTAAATTGAACAATTAGCATGTTCCTTCCCTAAAAAAGATGCTTTTTGGCTACTCTAGATTCTAACTGTATAGAAAACATTGCTACTATTTGATTTCGGTTGACTCGTTTGGATGTGCAATTGTGCATATCCTTAACATCCTATTAGAAGTTAAATATATCAACTCTAAATTCTACAAATTGTATGGTTTGGATTTCTTTTTCTGAAAATGCTCGTTTGAAACAGTTTAAGTATATGAAGGACCACCCTATAGCCATACTGTTGGAACTCGCCTGAAATTTTAATCGAAATCTTATTTGGCTTGCCTGCTTGCTTCTTCACATGCTAAACAACCATTGGTCACCTATGAATGGAGGCACGAACCTGATTGGTTTGATCTAACTGACTAGTTTCAAGTACGGTCTGTGCGTACTTGCAGATATACTACAAATATAATTAAGTACCACAGTAGTATCGATGGATTCACTAAGTTATAGAAACTCACACTTCATCAAATTCGAGCACAATAGACCTTTAGCTCTTTACTTATGCTCTTTAGACAATAGCCATCCTTCCTGGCTAAACTATGGTACACTTGTTTATCGTCACATTCAAAAGATAATAGGAGAGTCTGTGTGCCATGTTGCAGAACATTAAGTCCTCTTGGAATTTGCCCAAAGTATATATTCTGTTCTGCAGTTCTGGACAAAATCCTGTTGCAATATACTTAATTGTTATGTGCATCTCTATCAATGTTGATCTCTGCATCTGCATCTGTCTCTACCTTGGTCTGTATTGTCATGGACTCTTCAGCATGGAGTGACATGGATTTATATTGATAGTAGTGTGAGCACATAAGGAAGTAGAAAACATTTAGTACTCCTAGGAGGGCAATGAGATAGAAGTAATAGTCAAGTTCGCTGCGATTAATATCCTGTGTCAACCAGCTTTTATGGCCATCTCTGCTGGTTATCTTTTTTGTGATGTTTGCCAGAGCAGTACTCAAGTAGCTTGCTCCACCTAAAGTAACATAAAACAGGGATCCTGCTAGGGTTAGCATGTGCTCAGGGAACTGCTTGTTATAGAATTCAATTTGTCCAACTGCATTGAAGGCCTCAGCAATACCCATTAAAACCAATTGGGGGGCAAGCCAAAAGACTGACATTGGTGATATTCCTCCATTAGACAAAGCTGAGTTCCTCCTTTTGCGTTCCATAAGTCCTGCTACCATCATTGAAATGGGAAAAAGCACCAATCCTACACCCTGTCTTTGAAGAAGTGTAATTCCACTTTCCACCCCGGTGAATCTTCTAGCCATAGGCACTAGAAGTCGGTCATAGATGGGGATGAATACACTTAGGGCAATGAAGGATATGGATATAACAGAGGCTGCTGGAATTTCAAAGTGTGCCCCAAGGTGACAGTCCATTGTTAATGCTTGTAATATTGTGTACGTGAACTGTTGAGTCAACACGATAAAGCACATGATGCCAGAAAGACAAATAGGCACAATTCTTATCAAACATTTAAGCTCCTCTATCTGCTGAATACTGCAAAGCTCCCACAAGTTTCTTGCAGAACCGTCATCATTTATATCAACATCCCTTACAATTGCACTTTTGTTCAGAAAGCTGAGGATGAATCAAAATGAAAAGTGGGTATACATTAGCATCTACATATTACTTCAAATGATTAGTATTTTTTCTCGACATGATTGGCACGTTGTCTGTGTTTCTATTTCACTTTATTCATGCATGTAGGACATTATACTCATTTTACTTGGAGAAAAAGAGCTTAAATTTACTAACACATGGATTTTTCTGCATGTTTCTATCAAGTATATGGGATGTAGCTCTTGGTAAATAGATGTGTGCCGGTGTTCTTAACCCTAGTTTGCAAGGTTGGATATACACAGTATTATCGTAACACTTATATGTACAAGTCCTCCAACTTATTAATACGTAATAAACAAAAGTTACACAAAAAAATCTCAATCCCCACAAGAATAGTTTTTTCTTGGAAAAACATGATGCTTTTTGGAATGAGACAGTGTCCTATTGTATTTTTATGGGTGTGTTGTGACAGTTCCACTAGGCTAATATCTTTATTATACCTGAACTGGGAAGTAAGGGGCAGTCTGAAAATACGGTTTCCCCTCGTGCGAGCGTTGTAGAGCAGCAACTCTTGTTGATTTATATCGTGGGGATATGGAAGCTCCAGTCTTCTCTTTTTAAACGATGCCACTAAAACTTGGGCAATTCCAGTGAAGATGCTTCCCTCAGGTGGTACATGGACATAGAGTCTTGTACCCATAAATAAGGCAATAATTGACATAAACATGAAAAATGTGGGTATGCCAAATCCTATTGGCCAGCTGATGTCATTCTGGATGTAGACGACAATAGTCAAAGAGAACACCAGGGCAGCAGCAGTTGTGCCATAGTACCAGTTATAATAGCTGTATAGGCCCTTTCGGCTTTTTTCATCAGTCATATCGAATTGGTCTACTCCAAAGGGCAGGCTGCATGGTCTGATTGCTCCACCACCGATGGTTAGAAACCCAAGAGAAAGGTATAGCACACTCAGCTGGAGTGTTGATGGACTATTGCAGTGCTCACCAATTTGGGTTGTTTGATTGCAGCCTGGTGGTTTGAGAGCTGGAAGTGATGCAGATAAAGTCAATCCCAGCATTCCCTGTTTTTACAGAAAATAAATACACCGATTAGATGCAAATTTTAATACAGTAGTAGTTGATAATATTTTCCAGCATCTTCTAGAAATTTTAGTGCAGTTGCGTTATTCATGTTTTTGTAGTTCATGCAAAGGTTATTCATGTTTCTGTAGTCCATTGCACATTCCATTTCACATGTTAATCAGTATTGTTGGCTATTCCATTCATTTGCTAGACTTAATTTTTTCGAAATGGATTTGCTAGACTTATTTCGACGAGAACTGATCTTGAATTTCCTGTTTTCAACACAAGAGGTGCAATGAGACCGATAAAAGAGCAGTAGCCGTGGCATGGACATACCAGGAAGCTGAAGAAGGATCCGTAGGCTAGGGTCCTGAACCTTCCCAAGTAGGTGTCGGAGATGAAGGCGCCTAGCAACGGCGCAAAGTTGAGCGTACCGAAGAAGGTAGTGGTAATGTTTGCTGCCGTGAGCTGTCCCATGTTGAAGCGCTTCACAAGATAGACCGTCAGGCTTGCTGTCACCCCAAAAGACCCAACATTCTCAAATGTCACGATTGCTGCATGCAGAGAAAATGACAGACACTCAGTAAAGATGTACACAGACTGCTGGGATTTTGAGTTTATTCGTGTGTAGAATATGATAGCGTGCCGTACAAAGTTGCAACTAGTGTGAAGCTTTTCTTTTCATATGTTCATCCTGGCTCTGATTTGCTCATGCATGCAGGCTGCGTGTGGCCTTCTGTATATAATTAGGGATAAAAAGGAGTGGAGAGTTTTGAACTTCTCAGGGAAAAACGAAGACCGGAGGGATACTGAAACAAAAACAGGAGTTTCCGGAACGAAAACAAAAATTTAGGTGAAAAAGGAAGTGGAAATGAATCTGTGTTTTCCGGTCGAACAACCATGGAAGTGGAATTTCTGTTTACTGCAAATGATGATACCAAACATTTTGTTTTATTTTGCTTTATTTATAAAGCGGGGCGTGAGCCTGTCTCGAGGAACATTTAGTTTTATCGTAGTTGTGCAGTTAGACCCTTGCAAATCTTTGTGGCCTTCCATGTATAAGTAAGGATGAAAACATATCGGAGGATTTCAGACTTCTCACGAAAAAACAAAAACGGGAGATAACATAGAATTGCAAACAGAATTTTTTGGAGCGAGAACGAAAATTTCTAGGAGAAACGGAAGAGGAAATTAACTGTCTTTTTCGGTGGAACAACCACGAAAACGGAATTTCCATTTATGGCTAATACTGAAATTTTCGTTTTATCCTGCTTGTGTTTGCCTCTGTTACATTTTTATAAAGTTGATCAAAACTTTAAAAGGTTTGACTTAGAAAAGTTGTTGCACCATCGATGACCCTTGTGGACTGCTCTCATCCCACTCCCCTCCCCACCACTCTCCTCTTCCTCTAGATTTAGGTCCGGTTGGCCCCTCCCCTCCCCTCCCCTCTTCGGCGGTGGCCGATAGCGAGACGGGTGAGGGACCCCTCCCTGTACACTAGTACTAATAGTTTTAGTGGTAGTTTGTTCTACTAGGATTTGTGGTTGGCGTTATGCCGACGGTATGGGGTGCTTCGCCAGGCTCACGGGCCGAGTCCAACAATGGTTGGTGGTGTTCCTCTTCCTCCTGTTGCTCCTATGGATGGGACATATGTGGGGAAGGGCTGCACTACCGGCATCTCTCCCTCAACAATATGTGTGGCGGCAGCCTGGATTGGAGCGGTGGAGATGGGTGCCTTCCTCTTCTTCATCCATGGGGTGCAGATAAGGAAGAAGTGCATGTTGATGATTCCAGGTGATCGCGTGGAAGATCGTCGATGCAAGCTGGAGATCTCCACATAGTGGCCTTGGCTCTCCATTGTGACCTTTAGAAGAAGAGGCAGCCTCTTTGGAGTATATTTACATTACCAAGTGTGATCCAAAGAGGTTGCCTCCAATTTGGAGGTCGCTCGTGCTTGCTGCTCCAAGTGGTCTCGTCCCTAGTGGAAGTGAGGGCGGCCAAGCAATGGAGTCATGATTCCGGTGGTGGAGGGGAAGGGATCGATTGTGTTTCCTTTTAGCTATTTAGGGTCCTTTCTATAAATTTTCAGTATTTTTTTCCTTTGATAGTGCCCTTTGTAATTTGTACCCCACCGATGTTAATATGCTGTAGCTAGGTCTTTTGGGGCCATACTGTTGTTCAAAAAACAAAATAAAACTTAGAAAAAATGAAATTACGCTTAGTTCTGAAGTGTCGTGATATGGTGCATATGAAAATCCAATTAAGGTGAAGTGTTGAACATGTCTAGAAGACGGTCAAGGTCTAGTAGAAGAAATTAGCCGTGCATCTCCTTATCTTGCCGAAATGGAAAAGGTATTAGGCGACAGTCTTCTAGCTGATGCATGTAAAATATATGCATCCAAAAAGATTTACCACACGCATACCAAAAACTTTCATTGGTTGAATTCCACCAATATTGCTCTCTTGCTAAAGAAGGATGAGACCGAGGATATTTTGGATTTTAGACCAATTAGTCTCTTTCATGCTATTGCGAAAATCATTGCTAAGGTGCTTGTGATTCGCCTTGGGCCTATTATGAATGACCTTGTCTCCAACGCACAAAGCACTTTTATAAAAAAAAAAGCATTCATGATAACTTCCTCTATGTGAAAAATCTCGGAAAAATATTTCACAAACGAAAGGCTCCAGCGCTACTTTTCAAGCTTGACACCCGCAAAGGTTTTGACTCTATCCGTTGGGAATAATTCTTTGACCTCCAACGCCGTGGGTTTTCCAAGCCGCTTTCGGTATTAGATCGTCACTTTTCTATCAACGTCCTCCTCCCGAGTCCTCCACAATGGCATAGCCGGTCTACCTATCAAGCATGTGAGAGGGTTTCAGCAAGGAGACCCTCTATCCCCTCTACTCTTCATCATTGCCATAGACCCGCTCACCCAAATCTTGGAAAGTGCAACTAGACGCGGGCTACTTCATAAGCTTCATGGTCGGGGATCTATTTTGAGAACATCTCTTTAAACGGATGATGTGGCTGGTTTCGTGGCTCCAATCAAGGAGGACATAAAAAATTTGGCTCCTATTCTTCAAGGCTTTGGAGAGGTGATCGGTCTTTGCAAAAACTTTTAAAAAAGATCCGCGGTCCCAATTAGGTCTGGGGACTTCGAACTTGATGATATCCTCGATGGAATTCCGGGAACAAGAGCCTCTATCACATTGCGGTACCTTGGGCTTCCGCTTTCGGTGGGGCGTATCATACGCGCAGACTTCCAACATCTTGAAGATAAATGTGTCGTAAGGCCACCAACTTGGAACGGGAAGTATGTCGCCATGTCCGGAAGAGCCGCCCTTGTCAAATCGATCATCTCTTCCCAAGCCATTTATCACTTGACTTCCCTCTCCGTCCCACCGGGAAGCATAAAGTATATTAATAATTTGCAAAGGGCTTTCCTATAGTCGGCAAAGGGCTCGACGACTGGCGGTAAATGCAAGGTGAATTGGGATATGGTGTGCCGCCCTTAAAAGTTTGGGGGTCTTGGAGTTCTAAATTTGGATAAATTAGCAACGGCTCTCCGCTTGTGATGGCCTTGGCTCGTATGGCAGGAGCCCAACAAAATTTGGGTTGGCTCCGGGAATCCTTGCTTCGAGGAAGACATGAACAACTTTTACGCCGCCAACCACGATCACACTTGGTAATGTAAATACACTCCATTTTGGCACACTCCTTGGTTGAATGGAAGAAAACCTAAGGAAATTGCGCCCTTGCTCTTTGTCATCTCAAAAGGAAAAAAGTAGAAAAATTTTCGTGCATTGTACGATTTTGCTTGGGTTTGGTCGTTAAAGCTTGGACAAGATTTTCCCTTTCAACACGTCATTCAATATTTGGAGCTTTGGAACCTACTTCAACATGTGCAACTAGATGCGAACTTGCAAGACGATATAAGTTGGAAGCTCACAAATGTGCCTATGAGGTTCAATTCTTAGGCTCTATCGCCTCCGACATGAACAAGATGATTTGGAAAGCTTGGGCTCCCCCCAAAACAAAACTTTTTGTATGGCTTGAAACTCAAAATAGGCTATGACGGCGGAATGTTTGGAGAAGAGGGGTTGACCAAACTGTGGATGATGCCCTCTTTGTAAGCAAACAACGGAATCTATCTCACATCTTTTTGTCCATTAGCGCTACACAATTAGAATTTGGGGATACATAAAAGTTTAGATGGGTCTCCATGCAATTCATCCTTCTCAATGGGCAAATCTTAGCGTAAAATCTTGGTGGGTCCATATTGTCGGAGGGTCCAATCCCAAATCGCAAAACCATGACTTCGCTTACCTTACTCACTACTTGGGAGATTTGGAATGAAAGGAACGAACATTTTACCGCAACAAGTATGCCCCTCTCCCCTAGTTGTGTTAGATTGAATCAAGAAAGAAACCAGTTTGTGGGTTAGTGCGGGCACAAAGCGTTTGGGTGAAATAATACCGAGAGAGTAGGCCTTTGTAATTCCGTGCACATGTATTTCTATGTAAAACTTCTCCTTAATTAATAGATTGGAGCAAAGCTTTTACACCCCGTTTCAAAAAATATATATAGACATAAATTTTATAGTTTGTTGTGTTATATTTTAACATATTTGTATCATATCTACAGTTATTTCATAAATTGCATCGTTGCCTGCATTTGCACGACAACATAGATCGTGTACGTTGCTAGTCTCAAAAATATTAAAGGTACCGTGCACGCCACTAGTTGCAAAAATATTAGCAATATGGAACCGTGCACACCACTAGTTGAGCTTACCGGTGGTGTGCGGCCTGCCGGCATATCTATTACCGGTCGCGTGCCCATGATATGCCACCGGTATATCTTACCAGCAGCGACGAGTTAGTAGATAGACGCCGTTGGTGCGGAAAACCGCCGCTACTGGCCTTTTCTCTACTATCTGTGTTAGGTATCGACACTGCCGGTCGCCTTTACCCATGTTGTACAGTGCAACAACAACTTATTATGTCTAAGGATGATTTCAGAACGGATTTCATGTGGAAAAACTTGCATACTGTTTCAAGGGAAATTGGATGCATGTTTTTTTGTAAATCAAGCAGCTTTTATCACCATACGAGCATTTCATCATCTTTAGAACACAATCGGGCACGATTCTACGTAAATAAAATATCATCAACAGGAAAACAAGAAAGTAAGATGCTAGAGGGCTAAACATGAGGAGATAGGCAGGCTATAAACAGGTCGTGTGTGAAGTAGTAGTTCCGTGGAAGAAATTAACCAAGCACGTGTAAATCTGCCTGGCGCAGGGAGAGGGGGCGACGTCTAGCCCAGAACTAATTGTTCAAGCCCCATAAGCTTGTTGCTTACAGTTTGGCTAATCGGAAGATGAACGATTAAAACATGCTTGGGAGAATTTCCAAAAAAGAAAAAAAGAAAAAAAGAAAACAGATGGACGGAGAGACGGGACGGAAATCTAGAGCGTGGTTTTTCTTGTGAAGCGTACCTATGATGAAGGGCATGCACTTCCACCCCTGCGGCTTCCTCCTGCCGCCGCCGCCGCCGTCCCTCTCCGGCACCACCACGACCTCATCAGCCATGTCTCTGGAAAAGAATAACGGTCGGGAGCAACCTCCAAACGCTCCGTGTCGCCAACCGAAGTCGTCGTCTGCGTGCAGCGTAATCACATATTCACATATATACATACCGGCCGCGGGGAGGGAGCTAGCTGGCTGGCGTAATCTCGCCAGAAGCCCCGCGCTAAGCGACGCGGCCGAGAAGTGATTTTCGCCGTCGCGGTTCGGTCACGGATGCCGTCACGCGGTGCGCGGAAGCCCGCGCGCCGGCTACGCGCTGCGCGCATCCTCGTACCGTGTCGCCGGACGGCCGGTTTTCTTTGGCTGCATATATATGGTCTCTCTCTCTCCGGTCATTGTGAGCCGGAATGACGTCAGGTCATGCCTGGTCTTTGGGATTGGCCCCATCTCATTCTCATGGTTTCGGATTCTCTTGGTCCTTCTTATTTTCTGATGACGATGAGGTAGCGCTTTAATTTCCAGTAGTTCGTGTGGATTGTGCCGTCTTTTAGGATCGGTTTCGCAACCGCAGGGGACTGAATCCCATCTATGAATGCAGGACAATTATTATTTTGAAAATCAAGCAACTAAATGCTACGTCATCTATGGCCACTCACGACTACGGAAAATCAGATGGTTCATGAATCCACACCACCACATGCAGGCACATGAGACATGGCCATCGTCAGTGCATCCCCAATCCCCATGAACAAAAACAAAATGAGCATGGAACATGTACAGCCGATTGCCTACGATCTGAACTGCAACGTCCATGTACATAGTAGTGGACATATAATAGTAGTACTAGTAGTCTAACAGAAGAATGGATGCACTTCTCGGACGAAAAATAATGGTTGTATCATCTAATGGATGTAACATGTCTGCATTGTGTCTGCTTTGTAGTTGAGTTTCCGATGGTATTAATTTTCATATTTGTTTCACGGATTTTGATATAGTTCGTTTTTGCCAAAAACTAATATTGATAATAGTAACATGGACCTAAGGTTCTTGTGTACTTTAGGAAAATGTTCTTTTTTGTTAGGTTTTATATGTTGTATTCGGTCCATATATCATATATGGTCCTTCTATGGACTTTGTTGCCAAGATAAAGCTTCACGGACAGATACTTCGTGAGAGGACTCTATGCGGAAGAATGATATTTCTAAACTAATTTTCATATTCTTTTAAAAAAACAGAACATAGTGCAAATTGGCGGCATGTTCATATAAAGGTCTTGAATTATTCAACACCGACTAGGTACATTGCGTATATCAGTACTAGGGCTACATGGGAATGCTTTTTTATTTTATTTTTCTGAGTTATCTATCACATACTAGTAGTTCAATTTGAATTAATATCGGTAAATGTATAGAGATTCATTTAATCAATGGAATAATAACAACAAAAACTCAAAATATTCAAAAGATTTCGATAATAGGCCTCCAATATGATCTATTTTGTGTGAAAAAACTCAAAGGTCTGTCCGGGCAAACCTAGCCTAACAGAATATTTCAAGTCCACCTTAGTAAAAGCTAGGACTTATGCACGCAAGAATGCTCGCGCTGGGTCTTGGACTTGATCGGGAGTGTGGCATGTCTCCGCCTTGGTAACGCTGGAGGTTGTATTATTCTTATGAATTTGTCATTGTGACGAGATGAACGATACTTGGTACGCGATTTTTTTAAAATAATACATTTTTTAAATTAATTTCATAACTGTCGCGCGAATTTAAGATTTTACAGATGTAGGCATTTGTCGGCAACGACGTCGCCGAATGCAACAAATCGGTCAGGGCCTGGCCGATTGAGCTCTCGGCTGACATGGCAGTGTCAGCCAGCTGCAATCGGTGAGGGCGTGACCGATTAGCCCAGTCGGTCAGGGCCTAGCCGAGTGGGGCTAGACCAATCGGCCAGGACATAGCCGAGTGCACCTCTCGGTCAGAGGCAGGCCGAATGGCCCAATTGGCGAGGCCCTCACCGATTGGACTAATCGGCCAAGTCCTGGCCAAATCCTGCATGATCAATGCATAACCAACACATGCTTAATCACTGCAAGCCCTAAACGTCTAGATTAGTTTTCGGTTCCCGCCAGCCGATTCCCGCCACTATTTCCCGCCAACCTATTCCCGCCAGCCGATTCCCGCCACGTTTTCCCACCGTTTTTTCCCGCCTATTCTTCCCATTGCCTCTATAAATTCAGGCACCGAGATGTTCTCTCTTCACCCAGTTCAGTTGTTCCTTCTCTTTCTCTCGCATTTCTTCTCCTCTACATCATGAGTGTGCCTTGTTCGGATCCAGAGTATAGGCCTAGGAAGATGAAAGATGCTAGGTTGCCACAAGGGGTGACACACGAGCGTTGTTGGTGCGACCATCTCGCCAAGGTTAAGGAGTCGATCGATTTCTCTACCTGCATGGGCATGAAGTTTTTCATGTGTCCCAACTACGACACAAGCCCGCCCCGACAAGCAAGTTCGTCGTACGAGAGGCCTCCGATATGTTCCCAGACCATGGTTAATATCAACCATTCATGTTATCATGTGTTCTTTTATTCATTTCATTGATTTGCTTGCAGTCTCCTCCTCCACTTTGCAAGTGGTACCATTGGATTGACACGGAGCAGCCAGCCTGGGCCAAGAAAGAGTGTCATGACAGGAACCGAGCTGTGTGGGCTGCCTTTCATGAAGAGGAACGTGCTGAAAGGATGGCCGAAGAGGCGAAGAAGGAACGGGAGAGAGAAATGAAAAAAATTCGAGCAGAGCAAGCTCGAAACCGCGAGCTGAACAGGAAGCGAAGAGAGGAAGAGGAGCGGCAGGAACAGGTGTGCAAGGAGGCCCGTGAGGCCGAAAGGAGGAGATTAAGGGAAAGGGTTGCCGAGGCGCGGGCTACAGAGGAACGTGGGGACAAGACCGGGAAGTACCCGTGCTGGACTCAGCGCAGGTAGACGTATGTATCAGTACCGATGTATCTTAATTTCGGTTGTAGTGTCGTGATGTAACTTCATTTCAGTTGTAGTGTCCCGATGTATCTTAATTTCAGTTGTAGTGTCTTGATGTATCTTAATTTCAGATGTAGTGTCTTGATGTAACTTCATTTCAGTTATAGTATTGTGATGTATCTTAAATTCAACATGTCATTTAATTTTGGAGACAATGTAGCCAAAATATCTCCCGCCAAAATATCTCTCGCCAAAATGTTCCCCGCCAAAATATCTCCTGCCAAAACGTTTCCTGCCAAAAAAGTTCCCGCCATAATGTTTCCCGCCAAAAAATTTCCCGCCAAAATGGCTACTGCCATTTTCTGTTCGTTTATCCTATAAAACCTCCTCCTCACGCAGTTGTTTAAGCAAACCCTTGTAGCCAGTATGTTTCCTGGTTTTCCCTATGATCGCAGTTTCGTGACAGACATGTCCGTCGACCTTTTTCATTTGGCTAGGAACTTTAGGATAGACAACAATCCAGCCCCATTAGAGGAACTAATTGGTAGTGATTGTCTCCTCACTGAGCTGGGTGAGGGATTGCATAGAAAAGGCTGGCCGACGAGGACTCCAGAGGAGATACGGCAAGAGCTACTTCGGATCAATGTTAGGTGGAGCAAGCAAAGATTCTCTAATGAAGGGGCAAGGGAGCAGAACATCACGCTCCCTTGGATTTGGATAGAAGAGAGTGAAGACTCCGGCAATCTCTTCATGCCACCGGTCGGTGGTACCAGGGATAGAGCAAAGCGTGACAAGGCTGAGACCATGAACAAGGCGCATTCCAAGAAGAGCAATGACAAGTTAGAAGAGAGTGAAGATGAAGATGATATATTCATGACGCCTACCGTTGGGACTAAGTGGAGAGATGAGTGGGATGAAAGGCTGGCCAAGAAGAAGGGTAAAGGTGAGGCATCGTCGAAGGGTAAGGGCAAGCCATCATCGGTCAAGGCATCGTCGAAGGGTAAGGGCAAGAAGAGCAGGTCATGAAGAAGGCATCATCGTAGGGATAGAACAATTCTCCCTTGTAGCTCGTGTGTGTATCTTAATTATCTCGTTTGTATCCTAATTATCTGTTGTAGTCGTTTGTTAGCGATCTCAACCAAGAAATGAATAACATTGCGAAATGTCTCACACATAGAAAGGTGCATGTCTCACACATAGATAGACATATGTCTCATACATAGATAGATAGAGAACTAGTACTACTCTGGCTGAGAGAGGTATCAGCGTCGTCGTCTGCCTTGACGCTCACGTGGTTGCTCTGGTTGCTCTGGTGGTGTCCAGCCGTACCTAATGGGCGCCCGAACGTTTCGAGGAGGAATCACTGAGCCGTGCTCGTCGTACTGAGTCTCCTGTGTGGGGGTCTGAAAAATATTGATCCAACTGCTCTGTGTCAAGAAGTCCTGAGTGTTGTGCTCCACCTCATGATCACTCGTCCACGCCGATCCAGAAAAAGTTCCCTGATAGGCAGGCATAGACCCATGCACTATAAAGGCTCCTGCATATGAATACCGAAGTATATAAGAAATTGATATGAAGCTAGTACCGGTATTGTGTAAGACGCATACCCTGTGGCTGCGGCTGTGGACGAAAGATATAGTTCGGCGCGGGAGAGTGGCCAATAGGTGGCTGCCACGACGAACCTCCACCCTAAAAAGGTGGCTGCTGCTGCTGAGGCTACCACGACGAACCTCCACCCTGAAAAGGTGGCTACTGCTGCTGCTGCCACCAGTCGAAAGAACTCTGCTGCTGCCACGATGAACCTCCAGGCTGGTCTAGAGGGGGGAGGCCTCGGTGTTGCCTGTGGTGTAAGCCGTGGACGTGGAGACTGTCATACGGGCGAGGGTGGACATGGCTGCTGCTGGTGCTACCTCTGCTGTGTCGAGTGACGTGGAGGCAACCGCTACACATACCTCTGTACGTAGCTGACAAGACCGCAGAACCCCAACTCCTTTGTGTAATCATGTCGGTGCTTGTTGCATTAGCAATCTCCAATGCAATAGGGATGTAGCGAGTGGTGATAGTGGTCACATGGTTCTCGGTGAACATCACCTTCCCGAGAAGCCAAAGTAAGTATGCCTCCAAGCACCGAGTGATCTGTGGCTCAGTCAACTGGAGCTCTGGATAGCCTAACTGTTGGATCTGCATTAATGCAAAGATAGCTTAGTACCAAAAAACATAGAATGGTGCGATGTGTAAAGACAATTGGACTAACAAGTTATCGAACACACCTGAAATCCTAGTAACCGGTCGAACTTGGGCCCGTGATCATCGTGGTCAAATGGAACGACACTAATACCCTCGAAACGTTGGGCCATATTGGCTTGCCAACTGGCTGGTGCATCCAGCGGCCCAATGGGCTGCCCTGCCAAAGGAAGTCCCAACAGGTAAGACACATCCTGGAGAGTAGGAGCCATTTCTCCCCAACGGAAGTGAAAAGTGTGTGTCTCGGGCCTCCAGCGGTCAACCAAGCAGCTGAGCAACGACTGGTCATATAATAGACGTGTAGAGTCTCTAGTGTCCTCAACCAGACGAGCAAAAGGTAAAAGCCCAGCCCACTTCAACCTGCATATCGAAATAGAGTGACAAAAGACTTAGTGCGTCCAAGCATAATTGTTGTAATGCATGATTATAAAATCGTACCTAGGAACCCAAGCCGGGTGTATCCTCCAGTTTACGTTGGAAGTGCGAGTGACCAAGGGCTCGAGGGACTTAGGTTCATCCTCCAAGATTCTAGCACGATGTTTCTTCTCAATATCTTCACTGAGCAAACTGTATCTTCTCGCCATTTCTACACATATTACAAATTAAAACAGAGTTCATCACATATTACAAATTAAAACATAGTTTATCACGTATTACAAATTAAAACATAGTTCATCACGTATTACAAATTAAAACATAGTTCATCACGTATTACAAATTAAACCATAGTTCCTCACATATTCCAAATTAAAATAGAGTTCATCACATATTACAAATTAAAACATAGTTCATCACATATTACAAACTAAAACATAGTTCATCATATATTACACATGGAACATAGTTCATCAGAACCTAAGTTAAGCATGACCTCTACCTCTTGAGCCCGGGTACCACGGCCTCAGCGTGGGTACTACGCTTTATTAACTTGGGACAACACCTTGCCCTATGGCCAAAATCATTGCATAGAAAACACTGTCGCGTTGGGCCTCCAGCTTCTGATTCATCCATGTCATTTCGGATGCGCCTACACTGGCATCTTCCTCTGCCTGTTCGCATTAGAGAAGGGTGGGGGATGTACTGCCTTTCACCAGGGTTTACCATGTTGAAATTACCAACTACTCGAAATCCTGATATCTCACCTGTCTAGGTATTAATCACAGATTCTTTTAGATAGTACGGAGACACGAACAAGATTGCCTCCAACCCCAGCTGCCCACACGCAGCAAGCACATGCGAGCAAGGGAGATGAAGCAATTTTGGTTTGTTGCATGTGCACTCACAGGTTGGCCATTGCTCATTTCCAATCTTCACCTCGTGCGTCCTTAGCTCATTACCACACCCAAACTTATCGGTAGGTAACCGCACCTCAAACCTTCTCTCTGCATTACCAATAGCCACGACAGTGTGTGTCCGAGCTTTTGCCATCTTTTTATCCATGTACTCCATAATTTTTTGACAGAAGCATGTGTTCGGATTGTTTAATATATGCAATTGAGCTTTCTGTCATTTGTCTCTGAAATATTTGATCGTGCCATACAAAATATCCTCGACAATGGTTGTAAGTGGCAGAGCCCTGCCACCTCTGAGGACGAAGTTATATGACTCAGCTAGGTTTGTAGTCATGACACCATACCTAGCTCCATGGGTGTCGTGTAGCAAGGACCACCTCTCCAAAGGCTCGCGCTCTATCCACTGTTGAAATTTTTTAATCTGTCTCTCGAGCCTTCTCCTAGTACCAGGAGGATCAAATCCAGACAAGTCACAAAGCCCTACAGGCTCTTCTTCTAGCTGCGTTGCTCCAGTAGCAGCCTGGGCAGCAACTACTGCTTGATGTGCAGCTATAGCTGCAGTTTGGGCCGCTTTCCTAGCCCTGACATGTTTCTGAGTGAAGTCATCGAGATGTGCACGTATAAAATCATACTTCCATTCTTGGTTCTGCTTGCATAGTTTTTTGAAAAGATTCATCAGATTCTTGTTCCTGAACTGTGAGAAAAAATTAGCTCCCAAAGGACGCATGCATCAACGGCTCTGCATGTCGAGCCAAGGTGTTTGTTCTTCAGGCTTAGGTTGTGTCAAAAGTTTAACCGCATTTAGTATACCTGCATGCCTATCATAAATGATGCACACATTGGGTTTATCTTTCATAACTGCTATCTTGAGCTGCCTGAAGAACCATGTCCAGCTTTCAGTGTTTTCTCCCTCAACAAAAGCAAAGGCGAGTGGGACAATTTTATTGTTGCCGTCTTGACCAATGGTGGTAAGGATCTGTCCCTTATACTTGCCAGCGAGAAATGTGCCGTCCACACATATAACTGGTCGGCAATAAGTGAAAGCTTGGATACACACAGAGAAAGAGAAGAACACTCGATGAAGCACCTTTACGGATGGATCCTCAGGTATCACATAGTGTTGGATGTCGACATAGGTGACTGGGTTCCTTGCCTGCAGTGTAAGGAGCTGTCTCACCACAGAGTCATACGCGTCTCTGAAAGAACCAAACCTGTCCTCAAGAGCCCTCTGATTTGCCCTCCAAGCCTTGCCGTATGAAATGTTGTAATTAAACCTAACCCTTACTTTATTTATTATAGTCTTCACTTTTACCGCTTTGCTCTCTACTATCTCCGTGTAAAACAACCGAGCCAGAAACGTGGACGAGAGGTTACGATGATCTGTAGGGATAGATGAAAGTTGACATGTGTGTATCACCATGTCACTCACCAACCAACTTGTGTTATATTTAGGAAGATATCCATGCACCCTAGCTGGACAATTAATATCCACGCATTCCATTGTCAAGTATCTCTTATTTGACACGGTTGTACTGAGAACCCTCTGTGTAGACAATGCCCAATCAATGATTGCATCTTGCAAATGTTTCTTGTCTGTATATCTGGCGCCCTACGCAATTTTATTTTTGTGATATTCCCAGGCAGAATCATGGCGGTCGTTAACGGTCATGACACCAGAGATATCTTGATTCCAGGATACAGGAATCGGTACGTCCTCTCCATTGCCTTCTTCATTGGAACTATCTGAATCATCAGAATCACCACTTTTACCATCCATGTAATCCTCATCCTCCATCGTATCCTGCATGTGCCTACTTTCCTCGTCCCCATCTACCTCTCCACTTTCATATCCCCCACCTACATCCTAAATGTTCTGCCCTGGTTCGTAACCACCACCACCTCATCCTATCTGACTGCTCTGCTCTGATTCATAACCACCACCTCCAGCATTGGACATAGAGTACGTTCCTCCACTAGATTCAACACTATGGCCAGGACCGTGTCCACCTTCAGATGCTTGCGGATTGATCTCCTTTAAGACAGGAATCACTAGTGCAACAGGGTGTATCTGCCTGTCCTGGCAACCTTTTAACCATTTAAACCAATCTCGGTTATGATCTACATCCTTCAAAATCCAGAAAATTTTCTTGGTAGACTTTGTCCACAATGCTTGGACACTGACGGTGTATGTTTCGAGATTATATCATAAACAGTCCGTCAACTATTACTTCAACTGACTAACACTCCAGGTTTGAGGGGCAGTCAAATCCAACTCCGTAAAATGAAACTCACGCAAATCTGCTCCATATTCATAGTATTGGATATTACCAGGACCATAGTAAAATACGAACTTCACTACATTCGACATCTCTGCTGACATAAAAAAAATCAATCTAAATAATTAATTATCGACAGTGCGTAAATACTTTAAATAATATACTAATATTCTGGCTAATATTCCTACAAATCCACCTGCCAAATCGTTCTAAAAATCCACCTATTCTAAATAAAACTATGTACAACTATCCGCAAATATTCTTGACAATAGTCTGGCTAATATTCCTACAAATCCACCTACCAATTTTTTCTACAGATCCACCTATTCTAAATAAAAATATGTACAACTATCCGCAAATATTCTAAATAATATACTAAAACCCTCCTAACTATTCTAATAGCCTGCTAACCACAGCCCGAGTAGCCGCATAACCATATACAATAACTGTGATTAACGAGTGATTAGAGTTTACCCTTGAAGCATGAGAAGCCACTCGGTACAGCAGGCTCGGTTCACCAAAGAAGCAATACGGTGCAGCTCACAAACGCCTCAACTCCAAGCCCCACCGTAGCACCACCATTGTCATTGCTCCACCCCAGCACCACCACCATTCCTCCAAAAATCCACCACCAAATCGAGTCCTGAGCTAACCCATCAGTAGATCGGGGTTCCCCTATCTCTATAGTGGTTTTAGACAGAATTTTTAGTGGCTAAACGGGGCTGAATCTGAGAAATATGGTGAAAAAAGAGAGTGGTTCGTCGCGGTGGAGAGAGAAGCGCAGAGAGCAACGCGAGGAAGAAGAAGTGGTGTCTGCGAGCGAGACGGGCTCGCGCGGCGGCGAGGTCCTCTTTTGGATGCACTCGGCCACGCTGTCGCCGAATGGCCCATTCGGCCAGGCTGTCGCTGATTGCAGCTCTCGGTCAGAGCGGGCCCGCCACCGCCTGCGCTCGGCGACTGCGACGCCGAATCAACTTTTATTCGGCTAGGATCACGCTGAATGGACCTCTCGGTCTGGCTGTCGCTGAATCGTTGCACTCGGCGTGACTCTCGCCGATAAATACCTACATCTGTAAATTCCTAAATTCACGCGACAGTTATGAAATTAATTAAAAAAAGTGTATTATTTAAAAAAATCGCTACTTGGTACTAGCGTTGTTTGAAATATTTCCTTTTGCTTCTTTACTAACTGAAGAAATCACTATAAGTGTTTGTGGGGTTACACTCATGTATAAATAAAGAATGATTGTCTAGTCAAACAACGATGATCGTGGTAAGGTAGCTATACAACTATAGTCTGCTCGGGTCACAACCTTCTCGATAGGTGCGCGAAATGCAACATGAAGAGAAGAGAGTGCATACTTGTTTTGATTTTAATCCATATATTTTCACTTGCCTATTCATCCTCTTCACCTCCATCGTCTCGTCGATCCCGACTCGCTCACCTTACAACATGCGCTAATGTTGCTGTGCGGCTCTCAGATCATCTAAAGTGCACGGGTTTTGGGTCCTCCCAAGCTACCGGGGTCACCTTATATCTAGTAAAAGAAATTACCAATGCACGAAAGGATCACAGTCCATCCTCTCCGGGATATGAACATCGTCGATCAATCCCCGTGAAGAAAATAGAAAATGCGCAAGGACATACAATAAACATAGAATTCAGCACATATAAGCAGTGGCGGCACTAGGAATTTTCTACAGGTGTTGGGGATATACTTTCCGGGTATCCTCACAGTTCCTCACTGACCAGGGTGACCCACTTCGGGTTAGAGCTTTGCTTCACGGGCGGTCCAGTCAGGGAGAAAGACGGACTCCAATCCGGCTACGGAAAGGCCCAGAAGACTTACCGACTTAGGCCCATAATGTTACTTGTAGTTCAAGATGTACTCTGTAACCGACTCTTAGTCATAGCCGAATAGATCTCTCCTGTAAACCCTAGGCCGGATATCTATATAAGCCGTCCTAGGGAGAGCCTTTAGGGCACCCAATACTTTAGATCCTCAACTCGCGCAGGCGAAACCCTTGTAACCCATATTCCGGCTCTGCCGTATTACTGGATTGCTAGCAGGAGTAGGATCTGTCCAAAGCCGGCGGATTCGAACCTGGGTAAACTTGTGTGCTCACCGTCCCGAAATACCGTACGCCTCACACCCCTCTCTTCCGCACGCCTCGAGGACCCCCTCATGGCGTACTTGTCATCAATCCGACGACAGTTGGCGCCCACCGTGGGGCAAGTGAGCTACGGATCTGCGTTCCGAACGGAATCTGCAAGAATCGGAATCGGCGAGACTATCATCGTCGGTCGCATCCTCTACGCCAACGACGTCCCTATCATTGTTCTCGACAAGACTTGGATTCCGGCAAGGGAGGCCGTGACTGCTTACACAATCATGTCTTTTGGCGAGATCAATGTTTACATCGGTTTCGCTGAACCTGCCCAACCCACCCCAGCGGTGATGATAGAGGCAGAAGAATTTTTGGGGTCCCCTTTGTCCATGAGAGGCGTAGTTACGGATCTCGAAAACCCTAATCCCACCCAGCACGATTCTTGAGGCGGTGGAGAAATCGAACTGAAGAAGACCTAGCGGTTAACGTCGAATGGAGTGGATCTCCCGGAGGAGCGAATCGGATCGACCCACCCGTGGAAGTCGAAATCCGGAGGAGCATATCAAGCGAAACTGATTCCGGCTCGATGATGCGGAGCAGAACCTTTCTAAGGGACACACTCGACGTGTAATCGCAAAAGGCGAAAAGCGATGCAATCCTCGAGACCATCAAAAGTTTCGATATGGCTGCGAAAGCCGCAGTACCTCGAGGAAGCACGTCTCTCACGTCATATATGTGGGATCCGGATCCGGCTCTGCTGATCTTTGGAAAACACCGACTTCGGTCTTTGGAGGCAATCGGAACAAACGCCGACGTACCCGCATCCTCGGATGAGTCGATGACGTTAGTAGATTTCCGAAAGTTCTCCGCGGAATATGAAGAGGAGTATAACTCCAAAGCTGCAGAAGAAGGAGAAGCCACAGACGAAGGATCCGGGGAACACTCTCCCAAAACGCAGGATGACATGGACGTCGGAGATAATCCCGAGGTCCAGATGTCCGAAAGAACCGATCAGAGCTTGACTCCGGGAAACGGACCCAAAGCCGTCTTTGCTACCGGCGCTGCTAGGAAGGCAAAGAATAAGAATAAGAAAAACAAGACCTCGGCAAAAGACCCTCTGACAGAGGAGGTGATTGCCGAGGAATACGAAGAAGACTCGGATGGAGCACTTATCCCAGACAAGCTGAAAAAAGAAGCATCGGTGGATGGACACGTGATCACTGAAGGTGCACGTAAACTCATCGATGTCGCATTAACCACGCATATCCCTACAGCTGCAGAACTTACTGCAGATGAGCTGGATGAAAGGGCGCAAGCCCTAGAAGCGCGTCGTCAACAACTCCTCGATGAAGCCAAAAACATCGAGGTGGAGAAGAAACGCATGTCGAACAAGGAGTACATGTCTTATGCGCATCGAGAAGACAGGCGTCACATAGATGACAACCAATTCCCACGTGTCCGTGCCGTCCTTTTTGGAGATGAGATGGGGAAGCCACGGAAAGATAGCAACGGAGATTGGGTATACCCAACACCAGTACAGAATACCGTGGTAGCCCGAGAAATTCTATCGGCTAATCCAGGACCAGAGGAAATCCGTTTGGGTATCAAGCTACTCAACAAGGGACCGGAGCAGCAAAAGGTCGCCCTGTCCGGAAGTCAAAAACTGGTCTCAGATGCTGACCAATATCGCACAGATCCGGCATGGGCTGACGTAAGACCCCATTACGTTCCGGAGCAGCATTATCGCCCGAACAACGGGAAGACAATTATTCAAGAACTGGATCGTCATGACAGCATCGCAGGACTACACGCGGCTGGAGCAACGTCGCACCAGCGGCCAAGAAAGACGCCATCGCTGCCCTGAATCCGACGAACCCTCCCCGACGAGAATCTAAGGATCGAAGGGGAGAAGATAATGAGAAACGTCGGGAGGAGGATCGTTAGAGAATGCCACCTCCTAGACATGAGAACCGTTCGGCTGAGCCTCACTATGATGGGAACGAAGGACGAAGAAACGACGGAAACCATGCTGGTACAAGCTGGCAGGGGGCTCGTCATAGTCAAGACCCTCCTCGGAATCGGAATAATGAAGTTCTGGACGGAGGCCAGCGATCAGCCAGAAACTATCCAGCTGCTCCACCTTCTCCACCACACAGTCATCACAACGGCTCCCATGGAGGGAAAGGAGGACGACATAGCAGAGGAGGTGGTGGCAGAAGCCGAAGTCCGGCTCCACGGCACCGCAGCCACAGCCGGCATTCGGGACAGTCTCTATCCCCGAATGACGCAAGACACAGGATCAACTCCAACATAGAGGCTCGGCGCTATGAAAACGATGACATGTACGTGGGTCCAAAGTGCTTCGGTCCACGCATCAGAGCTATAAAATTCCCGGAAGGATTTGCTATCTCAAGACATATCCAAGCCTACGACGGCATTGCTCGGCCAGACACCTGGTTACAGGACTTCTTCCAAGCTTGCTGCATCGCCAAAGGCGGAAACAACCTGGTCGCAACCCGATATCTCCCACTTATGTTGCGGAAGATGGCACGATCATGGCTCAATGAACTTCCAGCAAACACCATCCATAACTGGTATGATTTACAAAGCGCGTTCTTTCGGAATTTTGAAGGCACATATCGGAGGCCCTGTATGGTTGGAGACCTACAACGTTGCACCCAGAAAGCCGGAGAAACTTGCCGAGATTACCTCGGACGATGGATCGACACCAAGAACTCCGCGATGGAGTAAATGATCAAACTGCGATTGAAGCTTTCATCGCAGGTCTCCCTATTGGTTTACTACGCCATCGCTTGAAGTGTGACAAGGTTACTGATTTGGGAGAGATGATAGAAACAGCGAGCAAGTATGCAGATGCTGACGACGATGCAGAAGGACTACTCAATGCCCTAGTTGTGCCTCAGTCGGCAAAACAACCAAAGCAACAAGCTCAGAAGCGCAAAAACACCTCGGAAGAAAAACCTAACACGGAAACAGTGGTAGTCACTACTATTTCCGGGTCTGGAGGACGAGGAGGATGTGGCGGAGGCCGCGGGCGTGGCTGTGGGACATCAAGGGTCCAAGGTAGAGGAGAACAACAACCAGGTAAAACCTACTCTTGGGCCGACATTGTCAATAACCCATGTGTGTATCACCTAGACGCCAGTGGGGGCTCGTCCCACACCAACGCTGAATGTCGTTTCAATGACGACATCAAAAGAGATGACACCGCGGGCTACAAAGCTAAGCGGAAGAAGGGAAAGAAAAATCCCGAAAAAGACAAGGAGACCAAGGAAGATTCCGACATGGAGGAAGCTGATGCTTCAAACCCCAAGTCGGAAGGGAAGAAGACTTTTCCCACCAAGAAGGACACTTATGTCACCTTCCTCGGATCTCAACCAGCAAAGGTCAAGAAAGCAGTTCTACACGAGCTCAATGCAACAGTTCCGGCTGTCCCCCAGTATCTGGACTGGTCGGAAGTGGCAATCACGTTTGACCGCGATGATCATCCGCCTAAGTTACACAGGCGAGGAAAATACGCCTTGATCGTCAACCCACTTATTGACGGTTATGGTTTCTCCAAGACCCTCATAGACGGTGGTAGCAGCATCAATATTCTCTATGTCGAAACGCTACGCCGGATGAAGATCTCGGAGACACAGTTAAACCATAGCTCTGTGATTTTTCACGGAGTTGTCCCAGGAAGACAAGCTAATTCCCTGGGAGAGATCACTTTGGATGTTACCTTTGGAACTCCAAAGAATTATCGGACAGAGGCACTTTCTTTCGAAGTGGTCCCATTTAAGAGTGCATACCACGCTATATTCGGACATCCGGCTTACTGGGCTTTTATGGCTCGTCCGTGTTACATTTACAATATGATGAAAATTCCAGGTCCCAACGGCGTGATCACCATCAGGGGAGACCCGAAGAAAGCGCGAGAGTGCAAGGATGGAAATGCCGCCTTTGCTGAAGTCGTGTTGCACGCCCAGGAGTACCAGGAGATCAAGAAGAGCACAGATCCGTCCGAGATGCCCACAACAAAGAAGGAGGTTACCAAGCCAAATCCGGAGTTCAAGGCATAAGAAGAGACGAAGAAAGCACCGTTGAAGGATGATGACCCCTCCAAGGTGACCCAGATAGGCGTAGGCCTAGATAGCGCATAGGAAAGCGCGCTCGTCAATTTCCTCCAAGCAAATCAAGATATCTTCGCATGGCAGCCATCTGGCATGACTGGAGTACCTAGGGAACTTGCTAAGCACTCTCTAAATGTAAACCTAAATGCTAAACCCGTCAAACAGTCTTTACGACGGTTTGGCAACGAAAAGCGTAAGGCAATAGCTAAGGAACTAGCACAGCTCGAGTTAGCCGGATTCATAGAAGAGGTCATCCACACTGAGTGGTCGGCCAATCCTGTAATGGTCCCTAAAAAGGACACCACTGATTTAAGGATGTGTGTTGATTATAGTGCCTTGAACAAGGCTTGTCCAAAAGATCCGTTCGCTCTGCCTAGAATTGATCAAGTTATCGATTCTACGGCAGGCTCGGAACTCCTCTGTTTTCTCGACGCATATTCCGGTTATCACCAAATCCGGATGAAGGAATCTGACAAAGTCAAAACTTCATTCATAACCCCTTCTAACCTTCATTTTGTTACGATGCCCTTTGGGCTGAAGAACGCAGGAGCTACGTACCAGCGCACGATGCAGCGTTGCCTCCACGACCAACTCGTACGCAATGTACATGCATACGTGAATGATATCGCGGTGATGTCCAAAAAGAAGGAAACACTCATTTCCGACTTGGAGGAAACATTCGCCAATCTATGAAAATACAACATCATGCTTAACCCGAAGAAATGCTTCTTTGGAATATCAGCCAGAAAATTATTAGGTTTCATCGTGTCTCAAAGAGGCATAGAGGTGAACCGCGACAAAATCAAGGCTATACTCAATATTTCTAGGCCAACTCGCCTGAAAGGACATACAAAGACTAACTGATTGCATTGCTGCGGTCAGTAGATTTGTAAGCCGGCTTGGTGAAAGAGCCGCACCATCATACAAACTCCTGAAGAAAACCAAGGACTTTGTCTGGACTAACGAAGCTGAAGCTGCACTGCAAGGCCTGAAGAAAGTACTCTCATCTGCTCCTATCCTCGCAGCGCCGGAACCTCAGGAACCGATGCTGCTTTATATTGCTGCGACAAATAAGGTCGTTAGCATCGTCATGGTGGTGGAGAGACCAGAGGAAAATCAGGAACACTTGGTGCAGCGTCTGACTTATTTTGTCAGCGAGGTCTTGACGGAATCAAAACAGCGATATCCGCACTATCAAAAGTTAGCTTACGGTGTTTTCCTAGCATCTCGTAAGCTACGACACTATTTTCAGGAGCATCCAATTACCATGGTGAGCAAAGCTCCCATGAGAGACATAATCAACAACAGCGACGCCACAGGACGTGTCACCAAATGGGGCATATAGCTCTCAGCTTTCGATATTGAGTATAAACCTCGGACAGCAATCAAATCCCAGATCCTTGCCGACTTTGTCGCTGATTGGATAGAGACAAAGGAGAACATGGTCCTCCGTGAGTCGGAATACTGGACCCTCTTTTTCGAGGGGTCTAAGGCTTGAGGGGGCTCGGGGGCTGGCGTGGTGCTCAAATCACCCCAAGGAGATAAACTATTATACATGTTGCAGATCCACTTCACAGCGACAAACAATATTGCTGAGTATGAAGCACTGCTGCATGGAATCCGGATTGCCAAGGATATTGGCATCCGACATTTGATGTGTTACGGAGATTCGGATCTTGTTGCTCAGCAAGTCTCGGATATTTTTAATGCAAATAAGCACATGGCAGTATACAAAGCCGTCGTGGATGTCTAAATCGTTCGAAGGGTTTGAAGTTCAACACATCCCTCGAGCAGAAAATGAGGAAGCAGATGCACTATCTCGAATAGGCTCTGCGCGGAAAGAGGTCCCGGATGGCGCATTTTTAGAGCACCTCAAGGTTTCCTCGATAAAGGGAGTAGATGAGGAATATCCGACCAAATACGACTCACCTTTAATAGCAGTTCTAGCTGTAATTCCTAGCTGGACTCAACCCTACCTCGATTATTTGGTAGATGGCAAATTACCCGAAGACGAGGTGCTGAGCTGGCAGATTATCCGACGAGCAAAAGCCTATACTATTGTTAAGGGTGAGCTCCATAAACAGAGTGTTTCTAGGGTTTTTCAGCGTTGTGTATCTCTGAAAGAAGGAGTGGAAATCTTAAGGGAAATCCACGAAGGCGAGTGTGGTCACCATGCTGCAGCCAAATCTTTAGTGGAAAAAGCTTTTCGATATGGATTTTTCTGGCTTTCAGCTCAGGCAGATGCCGAACGGTTAGTCAAGACATGCAAAGGCTGCCAAAAGTACGCCAAACAAGCTCATGTTCCGGTTGATCAGCTGCGAACAATACCTATAACATGGCCTTTTGCGGTCTGGGGGCTTGACATGGTAGGACCCTTTAAACGAGCTCCAAGTGGATTTACCCACCTCTTAGTGATGGTGGATAAGTTCACCAAGTGGATCGAGGCTAAACCTGTCACTGGTTGTGATAAAGCAACAGCCAAAAGATTTGTCGAGGATGTTATAATCCGGTATGGTTATCCGCATAGCATTATCACGAACAACGGGAGTAACTTTTCTATGGGATAATTGGCTGAATTCTGCGATGAACAAAATATCCGGCTTGACATTGCGTCAGTCGCACATCCACAGGCTAACAGACAAGTCGAAAGAGCAAATGGTTTAATTCTACAAGGCCTGAAACCAAGACTCGAAGCACCACTATGACGTGCTGCGGGGGCTTGGGCAGAGGAACTACCCTCTGTAATTTGGAGTTCTGAATAACTCGAGCAGGATACACACCTTTCTTCTTGGTCTATGGCGCAGAAGTAGTTTTTTCTAGTGATTTAATTCATACTTCTCCGAGAGTGGCCGTGTATATCGAAGAGGATGCCGAGATTTCTCGACAAAATGATCTCGACTTAGTCGAAGAAGTTCGCGTCGTTGCTGAAATGAGATCTACAGCCTATCAGCAGAAGTTACGCAAGTATCATAGCCAGAGAGTCCGAAATAGATCTTTCAATAAAGGTGATTTGGTTCTCCGGCTTGTGCAACAAAGAAAGCACAAACTTTCCCCAGTATGGGAAGGGCTCTTTTTAGTTAGTCGAGTATTGCACAATGGATCGTACTACTTAACTGACATGAGGCCAGTCAAAGAAAGACCTGCTACTAAGAAGAGAAAGAGAGCTGGAGACAGTACAAATCCGGATGAGTTAGACAGACCATGGAATATTGCTCAGCTACGTCCCTTTTATTCTTAGTTTATCCTTCTTTGTAATCATACATATGTACATGTTCTGTGAGAAATAAAAGTTTTGGTTGCCTCAAGTTTTTCTGAGTTCTTAGACCATCTTATTTCAGAATGATCATGTCATAGTCGAAAATCTCAGAATGCTTGAAAGTACTTTATGCTCATGTTCGTTCTGGTTTAGATTTCTGAAATGAGATCTACAGCCTATCAGCAGAAGTTACGCAAGTATCATAGCCAGAGAGTCCGAAATAGATCTTTCAATAAAGGTGATTTGGTTCTCCGGCTTGTGCAACAAAGAAAGCACAAACTTTCCCCAGTATGGGAAGGGCTCTTTTTAGTTAGTCGAGTATTGCACAATGGATCGTACTACTTAACTGACATGAGGCCAGTCAAAGAAAGACCTGCTACTAAGAAGAGAAAGAGAGCTGGAGACAGTACAAATCCGGATGAGTTAGACAGACCATGAAATATTGCTCAGCTACGTCACTTTTATTCTTAGTTTATCCTTCTTTGTAATCATACATATGTATATGTTCTGTGAGAAATAAAAGTTTTGGTTGCCTCAAGTTTTTCTGAGTTCTTAGACCATCTTATTTCCGAATGATCATGTCATAGTCGAAAATCTCAGAATGCTTGAAAGTACTTTATGCTCATGTTCGTTCTGGTTTAGATTTACGATTCTAAAAGCTGCTACCTTCGGGTATAACTCTAAAAAAAATTTAGTCCTTACTTATGTTATTTATCTGATTGCCGGATGCGGGCATTTTCCGAGTAGTGAATTGTTGGTACTGGAAGTCGTCTTTGCTTCCGAGTTTAAACTGGTTTAGCAATTGAGCTCCGTTGCTCGGCAAAGTTTCCGGCTGAAGGTTTAGCCGGCTCACGAAAGGGACGAGGCGGAAAGCCAGATAAACGATAAGTCGAGACGAAAAATATAAGTGCTTACGTAAACATTTCAGGCACGCAAAAATTTCAAAAGTCAAAAGTGCTGAATAGATCAAAAGCTTAGCACTTGCAAAGATAAACAGTACTTAATATTTACAATCACATCAGTTTTTCCAGAATAATACATCAATTTCTGGTCTATAATGCAGGAGAAGATGAAGGATCTGTCGGCTCGCTGGTCACTCCGCCTTGATATCGTTCCGAGATGTCCGCATCCGAGTTGGTGCGTTCATCGTCGGAAACTTCTTCGGTTTCTTCTGCAGGAGGAGGCGGAGTAGCCACGCGGGTGAAGAAGGGGATCTCGTAGCTGGTCAGATCAGCTACGTGACACTCGTATCCGGCGCAGGAGTGCATGATGGCTTGAAGGTCCTGCTCCTGGCCGTCTTCGTCTACCTTGCAGTACCCTTTAGTTACTTGCCATATTTCCATGTTTCCATGATGGCTCATGACCATGGAGAGGGCGTTACTGCAGCGATCCGCGTAGGACATATTCCAGTCATGAACAAGCTGCGGCATCTCTTTAGCCCTGTCCCGCACCTCAAAATCCGACATGCTTGGCATGTTCGAAATCCTGAGAGACTCGCCAATGTCCTCAAGGGACTGACGGTAGTCATGAAGAAGATCACCGACTTGGGTAAGCCGGTGAGTGTGGGGATCGGACGAGAAAGAGTCTGACAACTTTAGAGGACCTATACACAAAACAAGTCAAGAAAAATCTGACATTTATAAAAGTCAAAGAAAAGATAAGTCAGAGAGGTGGAACGTACCAAAAATGACGTCGTCAATCTTGGTCTTCTCTTCCCGGAGACTCTGGAGTTCAGCCCGGAGCGCCTGGGATATGTCCTTCTCTCTGCCAAGCTCATTCTTGAGGTCCGAGATTATTTTATCTTGAGCGGCAATCTTGCGATCGCGCTCTTCAGTGGCCATGGAGGAGGATTCCAGGACTTGAGCTATGCTCGTTTCATGATCCGCCTTGAGCTTATCCAGCTCTTGGCGAAGTCCCTTGTTTTCCACCACCAGGGTTTTGAGGTTCTCGGCCTCTTCAATCATAGCGATGGATTGTTTCACCAACGCTATAAGACAAAAAGAACAACAGTTCAGAAAAAATCAACATAGAAAAAGCAAAAGACAAGGTTTGAATATCGAAATATTTACCTTCAGCTTCATCCTTGGCTACCTTGAGCTCAGCATTTTTAAGCCAGAGAGCTTTGATCTCTCTCTGCTTATTACAGACATTGGACAATAATTCCTGGTTATAGGAACATACTTTCTGTAAGTCAGAATACCCAAAGTCAGAAAGCTACTTAAGACTCTGGCTAATATTTTTACTAAATATCAGCACGAGCCTTGGGGCTACACTAGTTCATTCTTTGGCATCCTAATGAAAGCATAAACTTGGATTCTGTATCCTACTTCATGCTTGGGGGCTAGAGGATATGATATAACATAATGTAAAAACAAGAGTTGGAATTCCGACTTACATATTGCTCGCGGGTGATTTTATCTAAACCCGCGTTCACTTCAGCTGCCACCTTCTCGGCGAGAGTAAGAGGAATCACTGGGGCTGTTGGAAGCTCACCAGTCCTGATCCTCTCGTCGCGAAGGCGGACTTGAGTAAGAAGGTCAGAGAACTTGACGTCCTCTGCTTCTTGCGCTTCCTCTTCGGGGGATAGATGGCTTTGTCGGGACTTGCACAGCTGGCCTGGATCTCCTCTGCATTTACGGGTCAGGCCAAACTTGGCAAGACCCAGATTGTTGAGGAGGTTTTCGGCAAAGACTTCAGCCGAGGGATCATTACCCGAAGAGGGTTCACCCTTATCTTGACCTGACGCACCCACAGTGACGTCAGTTTGTGACTCAAGGATCACAGGCTCTGTTTGAGGAGTCGGATCTTCTACAGCTTCCGACGAGATAACCAGAGTTGCAGAAGGTTGAGGATCCAGAGTCAGAGGAGCTACGGCAGACGAAGCTATGATAAGCTTCGTCTGGCGTAAGGGCTTCGAAGAAATCCCTTTCCCCTTGCCCTTGATGATTGATTTTGCTCTGAGAAGGTAACAAAGTCAGAAATGTTACATCTCGGAAAGAAGTTTAAGTAAAGCACAAAAGTGGAAAAGTTGTGACGAAAAGAGTACATCTTCACGACAGGTACCTCCTTTGTGCCACTCGCCACTATCGGAGCTTTGCGCTTCTTGAGCGCAAGATCCGGTAGTGGAACTACTTCCACCTCCTGAGAGAACTCCGGAGGGTATCCTTCGAGCGGAGCAAGTTCCGACTCGGGGATGTCAGCAAGCTAAAAACAAGAAAGCATATCAGCATTGCAATATAACTCAAAGATAGAAACACATAAAAGATGTGATGATAAAAGCTTACCGGCACCACGGGGTTTTCCGCCGTGTGCATGTCCAGAGAAACCTCTGGAATCCGCCTCTCGATCCGCTCCTTGATCAGCCACTTGATTTGGCTTATGTAGCCTTGAGTGGTGTAGGCCTTGGGGCTGATGCGGAGGGAGTCGGTCAGAGAAGACGTGACGGAGTGCATCAGTCTATCCCCGTGGTACTGAAGTGGCTGGATCCGGCGTGAGACCGAGCAATGGACCAAGTCGGATCCCTTCAGACCGTTGTGCTTGATCAGATATTCGATCGGCCTCTTAGCGAGGATCAGATCATCTGTGAGAGCCAGAGCAGCCTCGTCCCAGGAAGGCTGGGCCATGGCAGCTCTGTCAACAAAAACCGGCAAAGCAGTATCTTTGCCGGGAGTCAGAATATCCCTATGATAGAAAAATTGGCTGGCCATTGTTTGACTGAGTCACTGGCAGAAATTTTGGGATATGCCCGGTCTCGTCTAAGAGAAGAACTAATGGTGCCGGTGATGTAAGGAACACCGACAGTGATGGAATTCCTCCGGACATGAAAGTAAAACCGGAAGAGAAGCAAACTCGGCCTAATGCCGAGAAAGCCCTCGCAAAGCGCAACATATGCGCTCATATCTAGAAGAGAATTGGGAGGAAGATTGTGGAGTTGAACTCCATAGTGATCTATCACCTCGGAGAAGAACTCCGAGGGAGGAAAGGACAGACCTCGGTCCAGATGAGTGCCAAAGTGGACTCGCTCGCCCTCGTGAGGGCTGGGGACGGTTTCGCCGGAGCCGCTCCGCCAGTCGCCGGTGACGAGCAGCCCCTCCTTCTCCACGTTCTTGAGGCCTGCTTCGTCGAGGGCGCAGGGGATCCAGATTCCCCTATAGCTTTCCTTCTCCGCTGCATCTTCTGCCTTTGCCTCCGCCGCCGCTGCTGCCAAACCAGAGGAAGAAGATGAAGAAGCCATTTTTCTCCGGTAAGAAAGTGACCTTAAAGGGGCGGCGCTGGGAGTTTCTGTGGGGGAAGGACGAAGAGGCTTTGTGCGCGCAGGAGGATTGGGAAGGAAGGAAACGACAAAGGACTGGTGGAAAGGAGAAGAAGAAATCTAAACCCCTTATATCCACCTACCTGCGCCAAGATTCGTGCAAACGCTACAGTACAACCGCCACGCGTCGTGGAAAGAACTGGGAAGGACCCGCACGATGATTGCGTTGCCTCGATCTCCACCCACGCATTGAAACGGCGCCTCGGTTCCGCAGACCACGGACCCACCAACGGTCGTGCTGACGGAACGTTGTCAGGTGACGTGACTTTACCATGCTTGTGTTAGGTGGCGTGAGAGACCAAGTTCCGGCTTAGTTTGAAAACGAGCTGGAAAATCCGAGTAACCAACTGAAAGGTCCGACTTATTTTTTAAGACCCGGATCGTATCTTTTGTTGTAAAGTTTCAGAAACCCTTCAAGATTCTGCAAGCCGAAGATCAAGCTAGACGATGATGAATCCGGCTCTGGATCTTGGAGGCCTCCGGGGGCTGCTATTGGGGATATACTTTCCGGGTATCCTCACAGTTCCTCACTGACCAGGGTGGCCCACTTCGGGTTAGAGCTTTGCTTCACGGGCGGCCCAGTCAGGGAGAAAGACGGAGTCCAATCCGGCTACGGAAAGGCCCAGAAGACTTACCGATTTAGGCCCATAATGTTACTTATAGTTTAAGATGTACTCTGTAACCGACTCTTAGTCGTAGCCGGATAGATCTCTCCTGTAAACCCTAGGTCGGATATCTATATAAGCCGTCCTAGGGAGAGCCTTTAGGGCACCCAATACTTTAGATCCTCAACTCGCACAGGCGAAACTCTTGTAACCCATATTCCGGCTCTGCCGTATTACTGGATTGCTAACAGGAGTAGGATCCGTCCAAAGCCGGCGGATTCGAACCTGGGTAAACTTGTGTGCTCACCGTCCCGAAATACCGTACGTCTCACACCCCTCTCTTCCGCACGCCTCGAGGACCCCCTCATGGCGTACTTGTCATCAATCCGACGATAACAAGGTATTCAAGGGTATTCATTTTGCTAAAATTTCTCATTGTTTTACCAAAATTTGTGACCGTTTTGCCTAAAATTTCTCTATTTTGTCAAATTATGGCTATTCATACGAATACACCTGAATACACCTAGGGTCGCCACTGCATATAAGTGAGCAGTTGGACATATAAGAGTCTAACAAAAGAATACATGTACTGGTCGCGATGAAAAAAAAGAACGGTTGTAATCGTTTAATGAACTCCGTGAGGCCCAGGTCCAGGTTCGTATGTCAAACGGACCAGTACCAGGCCTTGGCCCGTTGGCCGAAACCTTGCTTCAGTTTCTCTCTCTGCGGCAAGTTTTCGTCCGCGGAACAGCAAGCTCCATGCCATAGTAAGGGGAAATGTCCGCTCCCTGTCGAGCGAGAGCACAAACTTAAGCTAGCAGGGAAAATTTCTTTTTTTTTCTGTCAACTTTGTTTTTTTTTCGTCGGCGTAAAGCAAAAATTCGTATGTCCGCGCACCAGTGGAGTCCTTTTTTGGATAATTGGAGTTATACCCAACCTCTGCAACAGACAAGAACAAATCTAGATACTAAGGATGTACATGGCAGCAAAACAAAAGAAAAAGAAAACAAAAACAAAATACCCTGCCTAAACAATTAGCGATTTGTGGTAGTAATACCTCTAGCGGTGGTGACAACACCTCGACTTTGAAAAAATTTATCTGAAACGACGCCTACCGGAAGGTAACAGTGGCCAAACACTATCATCATCCGGCCCAACAAGAATCGTCAGATCCTAGGTTTTCACCCTAGAGTAGGTTGCGACGCTAGACCATGTCTTCAACAAAGAGATGACTAGTGAACCACCATAGCCAGGTATAACCACTTAAGATCAGACCTAGGGATTTCACCCCGAAGTGGATCTCAAAGACCACCGTCCCCCCTTGTGGAGAACACTTGCTGCGAAACGTTGATCGTCTGACACACATACTTCTTCTGATCAAGTGTGGGTACTCCTTAAAATCTTCTCGGCTTGGCACAGAGCATGTGAGATGGAACCGCCAACCTCCAGAGCCTAACCGTTCTTCTTCACGTCTGCCATGTTTCCCATCAACAAATTGAAAATCGTGGCAATAGAGATGCCAAAGCAGATCCACAGTGGATGGAGATCGCCACGACTTTGGGCCGCACTCCTGTGGTGGAGGCCTAGCGGGCGAATGCCCCATCAGACACTGAGATAGCCACGATCCACCGGCACACTCGTCACGTCGAAGCCGCATGCCAACACTAGCCGACCGCTATTGTGTTGGTGGCGGTGTACTACTGACCAAGCCGTTGCCGCACTCCAATCTGGTCATCCGTGGAACCGCTTCCTGAAAGAAGATTCATCACCACCAGCCAGAAGCCGAAAGGGCCATGCCTCATGTGGGTTGCATCTGCACTTCTGTGGATCTGGAGGCAGGCCAAGAGCAGCAACAGGTAGCCAACTGATGCACACATGGTGTTGATCTAGCCTCATGTCTAGCAAAGCTCCAAACATTAGGGCCGCACAAACAGATTACCTTCGCCACCATGGCTTCCCCGGGCAAGCAGTAGAGGCCACGACGCGTCGAAAACATGCTTGGAGGTCCAGAAACTTCACTAACAGGGAAGCCTCCAGAGAGATCCTTGATCCTACCAGATCTCCTCCCTCGAGATCGAGAGGAAGAAAGCTAGGGCGCGCAAAGAACAAAGAAGGAAAGGTTACCCCGTCGTTGCCGTCCGCTGACGGGCAACCTCCTCCGACAGCTAGAGGGAGATCTTCTAGGCGGCAACGCGGGGGCCTCCGGAGTTGCCAAACCTAGGTGACTCAAGAGTCTGATCTTAGCAGTATCTTAAAATTGGCGACCCAGGAAGCAAACCTTACTTACTTCGGTATATTCTTCAATCCAAAAGGTTGCATATGCAACCTAGAATCCTCCCTAAAAGGATAAACGCCTAGGACGACAAGGGGGTCGATCAGCAACGATCGGTCGATAACAATCCATCAAACCTAATGCAAAGTCGGATCCCGCTAAAGTCCAGTTTCTAATCCATTTGCCAATTGTTAGTTCAAAAATTAATTTGAGGAAAAGTTTGAAGTAAAATTTTGGCAAATGAAATTGAACCCACTTGATGACACTTTAATCAAACCGCGTCCCATGCATTTCCATGACACACGGCCGGCGCAAAAGCACGTCGACCCATCACCCCACCACACGTTAATCAACAGTGAAACCCCCCGGAAAAGTAGCACCAACAACCAATCCTCTGTTTAAGTCTGTTGCGCCTATCATGAACGCGTACTGCCGTCTGCTGGCCCCAGCCGATCAGCCCCCAAAGAGATTAACTAAGACGCCGCGCGCGCTATCGATCGACCGCGACCAAACTAAAACAAAACGTATCGGTTGGTGAGACGTGACCGAATCTGGGCCCGGCCGCCTATATATACCTAGTTCCAAGTCCCAAGCTACTAGTACTAGCGTAGTGGCCGTGATAATTGAACCGGGAGCTAGCGGAGGGGAAAGCGAGCTAGCCGCGCGATGGGGAGATGCATGGGCATGGGCCGTACGTTAGCTCGAGGAGCGCGCGACCCATGGCGATCATTCCTGCCATGCTCGTACTACTACTATACGCATGCATACGCCATCCTCCGTGCTGCTCGATCTACTAGCTGCGCGTGGAACTCGACACGATCATTTGTCGCCGAGACACTAGGGTGCAGTACGTCCCGTCCTTGGCGTACGCAACGCGGTGCCCACTCCACTCCACTAGTCGCTTCGCTCCATGGATCGCTGCCAATTAATCCGGGAAGCTGTGTGCTTGGTGCCAAACGGAATTGGGATACATATGTCTGTTTTCTAGATCTGGTTGCAGTACTTCAGATCGATTCTTCCCGCCGCCCGGTTAACAGAACAATAGTCCAGGATTTGACCATATTGGTTAAACCGGACCACACGTGAGTTTGTGCACTAGAGGAGATTTTCAGAGTCAGGTTATCGTCGACAATGGTGGTACTATTGCTGCGAGTCTTCAGTTGCTTCGGCACGATCTTGTATGATATAATGTTCTTGATATTAATATACTCCTCTTAACTGAACAATACGCCCATGTCCTCTAAAATTACGCTTGCCAAACTAAAACAGGACCGGCTCTCTCACCACGAGCCATACAGGTACATCCAGGTTGTGTTGAATGATGGGCTGGGCGAGGGCCATAAGTAGGAGCGGCTAGCTCTCCGCATTGGATGCACAATCATTCCACCTTTCTCTGTCCCAAATCATCCATGGAGCAATTTATTTATTTATTTATTGTCCAGGTTTCGGGCTTCCCCTGCCGAGGAAAAAGGTGGCAAAGAGCAGCAAACCTGCCTAGAAAGAGAGGTACGATGATACCACTACTATCCACTCTGTCCTCCAGGCCATCGATCGTCCTTTCTACTTTGAAGCGTATGCGACGTGCACATATTTAGGGCCGGGAAAGAGGAAAGGAGATAGGCAGACAGAGATGCAGCCGCAGGCAGATCGGGATAATTCAGGATGGATCCCAGATACTTTTGCCGATCGAGGATCCACCCTGGTGGCGTGTGAATCCCGTATGCTTGCTACGACGTGCGGATGGATGGAGTACCTCCGTTTGTTTGCTTGTTCGGATCCCGGATGATATTATGGTGCTCCCCTCCCCCGACAGCGTGTGGTCTCTCGTCAGGGACAGCCCGGACGATACTTTCAAAGCCAGCTCGAGCCATGTTGTCAGCGTCGATCGACCACTGCTACGTCGACTCCGCTCGTATGGCCTCTGCTCGATCAGTGTCACGCTGCTGTACGTGCAAGCGTCACGTTATGCATCAACAGATTTGATTTTTCTTGGGGAGAAAAGATCAGTTCACCAGTGCTACATTTTCTGGTGTTTTATTACCGTTGTTGGACGAGGAGAGGTGTGATGATACTCTGCGGTTTCAAGCATCCCATATGCGTACTGGACCCCGCGCGCCCGTGGCTCGATCGAGTTGGAGGACGACAATCCATCGTTGCTCGGGTACGTACGCATCAGACGATGGAGCATGTCAGAGCGGGTATGAGGGGGCACATGCCTTGTTGTTGTAGGATGGAGCTGGCCGCCGAAACCAGATGCGCAGAAATTGCGTTCAGTGTCTAACAGGGACCAGAATTAATTAATGCATTCAATGGTTCGTGATGTGCACTGCAAGGGCCTACCACATCCACCTACCCTAACGGGATCGAAGTAGGAATGTGGTACGATTCCACCAGCACAACGGTGCCAATGTGATCCCTGAAAATTTGAGTTAAGTATAGTAACCATCCTATACTCGTGCACGCTGAATCGATTTAGTCCTTATAGTCGCAATTTGCAGAATTTTAGCCATGTACTTATCAATTGGACTCGATTTAGTCCTAAACCATGTTTGCAATCAAAATTGCGCTGACGCAGACGACACGTGAATGTGGGTCCCACTGCCAGGAGACAACAACCCTAGAAATTTGCACTTAGCCCCCTGTGGGTCACACTTGACGATGGGGTACACCGGGATTCGCATATTTTACGTAACGGGAGATTAACTAACCATAACGGATAAAATAGAAGGGGCTAATTGCAAATTTCCCGGCAGCTATCTCCTATGAGGAGGACCCAAGTCCACATGGCATCCGCGTCTTAGGACTAAATCTAGTCGAATTGATAAATACACGGCTAAAATTTTGCAATTTGCGATTGTGAGGACTAAATCGATCCACACAGAAGTATAGGGACTGTTACTACACTTCTCTAAAAAATTTCACTGAATCATCCGTATTCTTGGTTTTCCTTTTGAGGCATGGTGTTCTTTTAATAAAACAATGATGCACAACTTGACGCTTGTTCAATAAAAAATATTCTCACCGAGTCCTTTTTCAAACACCATTTCTGGAGAATGCCAATAATCAGGTGCAATGCATTCCTTATATTCATGTTAAAAACAGCTCCAAGAAATGCTCTTATAGCTCCACATGGACATTATATTATGCAAATTCTCATGATTGTCGACGCATTATCGCAAGAAATGGTCTCACTAAAAACAAATTATGAAAATAAGAAGGATGGGCAACAAAGGGCAGGGCCTCGCTAAACGTGTAAGACTATGTCCCTTGGCAGGATGGCCTGATTAATCAGGACGACGATGCCACAGAACAATAATAAGTGGACAAGGCTGGCCAAAGGAGGAGTGATGCGACTTATGGTGCCAATGTATATTGTGAGGAGCGAGAAGACAAAGAGAAACATGGTGGATCTGTAGGAAACAAAGTGGGGATGACAAAGAACTGCGAGAGACAAAAAGGGGAAGACGTTGAGATGAGGCGAGGCAAAACCATTATAAACAAGGGCCAAGGTTCCCCGGCTCCCTCCCCACCCCTCCCCCGCCTTGTCGTCGGGCAAATCCCAAGCGGTGTCGGCGGCGACGTAACTTCTTCTACCACTGCGCTAGGAGGCCTAGACGGGGCGGGATCGAGCTGGCGGCAGTGCGGCTTGTCCAATGAGTTTTGACATGCCGGGCTCCAACCTAGGCTTGCGATGGGGATTGTGGATGCTCTCGTGGCGGTGTTGTGTAGGCCACTGGCCAAAAAGTCCATGGGGAGGGGCATCGACGGCCAGATCTAGGCCGATTGGCTTAGGTTTGGGCCGTAGCGGGGTCATGCGGGCATCCCAGGTTGTGCAGGGTGGCATGTGTGCAACACGGAGGTTGCTACGTTGTCATGCCTGTCGCCCTCTACTGGTATGCCCTCCTTACCGTTGCTCGCATTTGTTTGATCTAGGTTTGGGCTAGACACGCTTGGATGTAGCAAGTTCATTTATGTTCGTGCAATGTGGCCGTTGTCCTATCGGTTAGAGACCATGGACACTAGGGTAGCAACCTCGGTAGGTGGATTGTTGCGGTGACCCATATACCACTGCATGATACAGTATGCAAGTCATTGACATAACACTAATGAAACACCGTTCACCAGTACTGCAGCTCTTAGAGTGGTACAACCAAAACCTCGCGGGTTCAAGACATGTGTAACATCCCAGGATTAGCATCTAGAAATAGTGAGGCCACATGTGTGTGCATTGCATTCATGCATAAGAAATTTTGGGAAATTTTTACGCAAAACTAAAAGAGCTGTAGAAGGATCGAGATCTCTCTTATTATGATGGAAACGCCAGCACAGGTGTATGAATTTTGAAATGACCTCTACTGTAATTTCGTGTTTTGGGGAAATAATTCAATTCATATTTGAAATTGAGATTTGAATTTCAAGTTTGAATACCTTGGAATTTAGAATATTCCAATGTTAAATAAAGAATACTTAAAGAATAAAGTAATACCAAGAAATGCAATTGGAAATTACAATTAAATAAATAAAGGAATTCCATAATTGGAAAATATTAATAAATAAATAATGGTATTCATTATTACATAAATAGTAATAGTAATGTACAAGTTTGAATAAATGAGACAAAAGGAATTATTTATTACATTGAAGATTTTACATGTTACAAATAATAAATACATCTTACAATAAGTGAATACTATTACAGTGTTTCAAAAGAGAAAAGAAATTACATGAATACGAAAAAGAACCCTAAAAACTAATCCTATCCATTTCCTTCATCTTTTATATCTTCAATATGCTTGTCCCTGCAAAAGAAATACACAAATAGGATAGATAATAGATAGGGGGTAGTTTAATAGTTGTACTCTCAGATTTGGCCTAGAAATGCTACATCCTGAGTTTATCATCGAGTATTTTTCAAATAGGGGCCACATTATAGTATCTGTCCTTATCATAGCAGCTTAGCCTCACACAATATCATTGGCTTGGGGCAAGTTTCACCAGAGAAGAGGGTAGAATAGTAACAGTAAAAAATCACAGGAATCATTTGATCTGATACATTCGAGTGAAGCACACACATAAGCAGCACAGTCATCAGCATGAACTAGTGTGCTGTCAACACCACAAGAGGGCACCAAATAGAGAGAGAAACTAGCCGAAGCTAACTAGTTCAACATCAGTTTCTCCACAACACCAACAATACAACTAGCCAAACTCTACACAACCACACCCATCCTTTCTATCTCCACGCTAAGAGAACACACAGTTCTTAGGACACCACCCATATTTACATGGTTTAACCCCAAAAACATTCTAAATAACCACATAGATCAATCCACCACATCATCAGCTCTGGTTGCTTAGATAAGCCATCCAAGAGCAGATGACGTAAGGCCAAGCCAGCATCAAGAGGAGTAGAACAAGCTAGCACCAGGAGTAGAACCACAAAATTGCATCAGAAGGTGGTGAGCTAGCAACAGCTAGAGATAGTGCTAGCTGATTGATACGTCGTAAACGTATCTATAATTTTTTATGTTCGATGCTTGTTTAGTATCTACTTTCTTATGTTTTGTTCATACTTTGAGGTATTTTTATACATTTTCTGGAACTAACCTATTGACAAGATGCCGCAGTGCCAGTTCCTCATTTCTGTTGTTTTTGGTTTCAGAAAAGCTCGTAAAGAAATATTCTCAGAATTGGACGAAACAAAAGCCGAAGTTCCTATTTTACCAGAAGACTCACAGAGCCAGAAGACGAGACGGAGAGGGGCCACGAGGGGCCCACACCACCTGGTGGCGTGGGCTAGGCCAGACCGCACTAGGAGGTGGTGTGGCCGCCACGGGCGCCTACCTACCTTGCCTCTTCGTCTATAAAAGTGCCCCGGTGGAGAAACCCTAAATACCAGATCAAAATTCCACGAAAAGTTCCACAACACCGCCACCACCGAAGAGGAGATTCGAGGGACAGAAGTCTCTGTTCTGGCACCCTACCGGGACAGGGAAGTGCCCCCGAAGCCATCTCCATCGACTCCACTGCCATCTCCATCATTGTTGCTGATTCCCATGATGAGGAGGGAGTAGTTCTCTCTCGAGGCTAAAGGCTCTACCGGTAGCTATGTGTTCATCTCTCTCTCTCTCTATGCGTCTTATAAGATCATGAGCTTTGTAATCTATAGATCTATTTTGCTACTCAAGTGCTTTAATTCATCTCTCTCTCTATCTTCTAGTGCGGTTGTTGGTGTGTGAGTGCTCGAAGTTATTTCCTTTAGATTCTGCAATTATATCTTTTTGTTTCTTTTTTTTATTTTCACTAGTTAGGCTTAATGGAAAACAACAACAAAATTAGAGAGCTTTTTAGTATTTTTCCTGAAGTAGAACATGAATGGTTTGGAAAGAAAATTAAAAACCCCATGGAACTTTCTTTGCATGCTAATAGCAATGTTATTAGTATAATTTTTTTAACACCTTTGTTACTAATGCTATGGAAACGTCTAAGTTTGGGGAAGTTGGTTTTGATGAGCATGATATTTTTAGTCCCCCAAGCACGGAGGACAAAATTTACTTTGATGATACTACACCTCCAATATATGATGATTACAATGATGAATATGATATTTTCAGTCCACCTGCTATTTAGGAGAAAAATAATTATGATTACAATATGCCTCCTATATTTGATGATTATGGTGATGAGAATAATAATGATAGCTATTTTGTTGAATTTGCTCCCACTACAATTAATAAGAATGACTATGATTACGTGGGGAGTATTATTTCTTTTATGCATGTGGTTCAAGATAAGAATGTTTTATGTGATAGTTATATTGTTACTTTTATTCATGATGCTATTGAAAGTTATTATGAGAGAGGGAAACATGGTTTTCTGTGTCTCCACAATATTAAGTTTCCCCTCTTCATGTGGAAAATTTTGAAGCTGCACTTGTTTTGCTTTCCTATGCTTGTTGCTTTGTGCTTTCATGACTTGTTTCTTTACAAGATTATTTTTCATAGGAAGTGGGTTAGACTTAAATTTGTTCCATATTTGCTTCTTGATGCTCTCTTTTACTCAATTCATATTTCTTATGTGAGCATCGTCGAAATTATCATGCCTATCTTAATGGCTATAAAGAAAGAGCTTTTGGAGACAACCCATTATATTTTTACTTTCGGTTTATTTTTGTTTTGTTGAGTCTTGGAAGTTATTACCTCTGTAATAACCTCTCATTATCCTTTTTGTTTGGTTTTTGTGCCAAAAATAACTTCTAATGAGAGGGAAGTAAGATAGGGGGAAGTTGCTGTCCTGAAACAGATTTTTGTGCTTCAATATAAAAAATCATGAAAAAACTCTGTACGTCGGATTGAGCTGTAAGTTTTTGTGCTTCTGACCCAGGTTATTATCTAACTTTAATTAGTTTAGAACATTTCGATTTGAGCAACATAAGGTCTTCGAAAAAATTGGTTTTTACCTGTTGTTCTGTTTTGACAGGTTTCTGCCATTATCTACATTTGCCTCTTAATCTCTTTCTCTTTGAGTTCTCTTTGAGTTCTCTTTGATCACTTGAACTTTTAAAAGGAATTGCTACAGTAGCTTGTGTTTTAATGGAAGTTTTACTTGTGTTGAAAATGAACCTAAAGACTTATACACTAATGTTGCTAATGAAGATTGTATGAAGTTTTGTATGAAGGAAATTTTAAAGTGTAGGGAAGAATAATGTGATGAGATGAAGTACGGACAAAAGCTCAAGCTTGGGGATGCCACCCGTGTCACCCCAAGAAATATTCAAGAAGTACAAGCGTCAAAGCTTGGGGATGCCCAAGGCATCCCCTTCCTTCATCAATAAAAATCTCATGTTTTCTTCCAAACACTTCATTTTTATTGTTTCATGCACAATTGTGTTGTGCTTGGAGCACCTTCGTTTTTGTTTTTAGTTTTCTTTTGTTTGGTTTGCTTAAATAAGTTGGTTGGATCCCAACACACTTCTTTTGGAGAGAGACACACCCTGTTATTCATTGACTAGAACACTCTAGTTTTCACTCTTATTGTTATGTGAGTGTTCTCCTTTGCTAGCACTGCGTTTAGCTTTAGTTTTCGTTTAGTGTTGGAAAAGAGTAGGAAGTTCATGCTTATAAGTGGTACAAAAGGAAGCTTATTTTGAATGTGACTTAGACTTTATCATGTCATGCTAGATGTTGTTTTGACCATATGCTTAGTGATTATTATTGTAGCATGACTTGTTTCAAATAATTGAGATTGCATAATGTGCCTCGAAAGAATCATGTGTTGTTTTAGCATACAAAAGCATAATACTGTGGTATTCTCCTTTGATGCTTTATTTGGGTTGACTTGGCACATGCTTACACCATGTTAAGACTATGAACCAGTCACTTTAGCCTCTATGATCATTTAGTTTTTGACTTGTAATATCACTTTATGCTTTAATTAATAATGTTTTGTCGCTTTGCATGATTATGGCCATTATTGCTCTCTTAGTTGGTCGCTCCCAGTATTTTGCTAGCCTCCACATGTACCAAGTATGAGTTCCACTCATGCATCCAAGTCCAAATAAAACCAAGTTATTCCAAAGAGTCCACCATACCTACCTATTAGCATTATTGCTATTCCAAGTATATTCATGATTTTACCTACCTTCCGAATTAAACTTGTTATGTGAAAGTTAGTGATTAAATCTCTCATGAACTTGATGGCACACTTTACTTTCTTGCACTTAATAAACTTGAACCATTGTGCCCATCTATGTTGCGTATATGGTTGAGCTTTGTAAGTTGTAAATTAGCAGAACCATGTTACCATGGGGAATGCTTTCAACATTGCACTTTATTTAGTTGATGTCATGTTCTTTTGCTTATGGATCCTGGTGGTGTGAAATAAAAGGGGAGCTTGTAAAGCTCATGGAGTTTGTATATGTGTTAGAGAAACGCCTGGGCGGCTAGCCTAAGCCATGCCTAATCATGGTGGAAACTTGTCGCATAACCATAGTGAGCAATCTGTGAAGAATCCTTAATAAAAAAGGAAAACCCTATGAAAATAGTAAATAAAAAGATCGCTGAGATGCTCATTGTATGTTGCCTTGTCATTTTGATATGGGAAAGCTCCTGTATCATGGGGCAAGGGGTACCCCGTTAGCGGTTCTCTATGATACACATGTACTTACCATGACAAGAACTTACTCGTGACTAAAGTTGAGTAGCATGAGGTTCGGTACTCGTAAGCAAGGGTGCTGGCGCGTGGTTGGCGTGGGATCTTCTTCTTCTTCACTCTACAGCAATGGCGCCATAAAGATGATGGGTTCGTAGCATGGAAAACAAAAAAATTCTACCGCAAGAACGAACAAAACCCAGATCTAATCTAGACAAAAGCCAAGATCTAATCTATTAGACATGAGCAACGAGATAGATCGGTACTAACCCTCGTAGAACCGAAAGCGTTACGAGATTAGATCTCGTGGATGATGTAGTCGATCACTTGCCGATCTCAAGATCGTGTGGACGATCCTTCCGGTGCCGCGTTAAAGCGCTTCATGACGGTCACGCGTGCGAGTCGAAGGCACCTTCCTCTCCCGTTCTGAGCGGAGGTAGTAGATCTTCTCCACGGAATCCCAGCAGCACGACGGCGTGGTGGTGGTGGTGGTGGTGGAGATGAGAATTCTGCAGGGCTTCGCCTATGCCTGTGCAGAAGAAAGATGGAGGAGAGAGGCGGCTGAGATTGGTTGTTATGAGAGAGAGGGGCAAGAGGGGGCACCCCCTCCCTTCTATTTAAAGGAGGAAGGCGCGCCTGGGGAGGGGGAGTCCTAGTAGGACTCCCCTCCTCCTTGGGCCAGCGGGTTGGGGGGAGGAGTCCTCCTCCCCGACGAATCCGTGTATTGCCCCACTTGGACTCCCTTGATCCCTTTCTTGGTTTTCACGTAAACTCCAAGAAATCCTCTAGAACCTTCCAGAACATTCTGAAACCTTCTAGAATCTCCATACAAACACTCCGGAACATTTCCCAACTTAGAAAATGATCCCCATATATGAATCTTATTCTTCGGACCATTCCGGATCTCCTCGTGATGTCCCGGATCCATTCTGAGACTCCGAACAACATTCGGTCTCCAACGCAAATTCCGTATCTACTTAAAACAACTTCGAACCTTAAGTGTGTCACCCTACGGTTCGTGAATATGCAGACATGATGAAGACACCTCTCCGATCAATAACTATCAGCGGGATCTGGAGATCCATAACGGCTCCCACATACTCAACGATTACTTCATGATCGATTGAACCATTTTACATACGAAACCAATTCCCTTTGTCACGCGATATTCTACTTATCCGAGGTTTGATCGTCGGTATCTACATACCTAGTTCTACCTCGTTACTGATAAGTACTCTTTACTCGTTTCCATGTTATGTCATCCCTTGTGACCTAGTCACATGCTTGCAAGCTAACTAGATGACATTCCACCGAGAGGGCCCATAGCATATCTATCAGTCATATGGATGGACAAATCCCAATCTTGGTCTATGCGCTTCAACACATACTTTCAGAATACCCAATGGCACCTTTATAACCACCCAGTTACGAAGCGGTGTTTGATGTCATCAAAGTACCCATCCGGTGATGGTGATTAACATAACCTCATGGTCGAAGGATTAGGTTACTATGCATTTGAAAGCTTACAGCAATACGAACTTTAATGACTTGATCTTATGCTACACTTACTATGGGTGTGTGTCCATCACATCATTCTCCTAAAGATATGATCTTGTTATTAACGACATTCAATGTTCATGATCAGGAAACCATGATCATCCATTAATCAACAAGCTAGTTTAACAAGAGGCTTACTAGGGACTCTTTTATGTTTACAAAACACACAAGTATTAATGTTTCCGGTTAATACAATTATAGCATGGGATGTAAACACTTATCATAAACATAAAGATATAATAATAACCACTTTATTATTGCCTCTTGGGCATATCTCCAACAGTCTCCCACTTGCACTAGAGTCAATAATCTAGTTAAAAACTTGTGCACTCAACACCTATGGCTTTCTGGTGTTGTATAGACACTATTGCTAGTGGTAAACATAATATTCGGATCTGACACTTCCAGGTCCGTGTGTATTTGCATGTCCTTGCGTCTCTACGCATTACTCATTCTCCAATGAGATGGCATTGTATAAATTTGGTCCTTTGGTGAGACCTTTAGTTCCTTGGGATTAAATCATGTTGATACAATTGTCATACAATGTATCTTCATAGTATTATCCCGCTATGAACCACACCTAGTTTGATAACAAACTACTTGACGCAAATGCCCTCATTTGCTGCTACAATAGCAGTCACATACTTAGCCTTTTGTTGTAGTATCTGTCACAATGTTTTAACTTTGGTACTCAACCAAATCCGTTATGGAACTTCCTTTCCATTACATTGTGCCACCCATAGTTTAAATTGAGATAAACTTAATTTGTGACAAAACTAGTATCAATGTAACAATTTACAATGAACTATTTGTCACCACTATATAAGTAATATATTCTTAGTTCTTCCAAAGATCATAGGAATATCCCTACTATTGTCCAATGATCATCTTATGAGTCATTCTGGTATATGCTCATAACATTTAGAGCATAGGACATATCTGTATGTGTACATCTCAAAGAATGATTGATCAAAATATTCTTGTGATTTCACCAAGTGTCAAAACACTTGAATCTCGTGTCAACACACTTGAATCTTGATTCAGTCCTTTCCGTGCGTCAAGAACCTTTCTTGTTGTTTCCATATTGAACTCATTCAACATCTTATCTATGTACATTTGGCAAAACCATATTAGCGCCTCAATCTATCCATATGGACATTGATGCCTAATTCTTGGGTTATGCCTAAGTCTTTCATCGAAATGAAATTCTTAAACTGTGTCAATAAAAGATACATCATTTCTAATCAACAATATGTCTTTCACATAATGTATTAGAAATATGTCTTAGCGCTCCCACTTAATTTCTTGCAAAATGCAAACATCTTCATCGTCTCTGATGAAATTAAACCTTTAACGGTTTCATCACTGTGAAGATTCCAAATCATCGATGCTCACTTCAACCATTGAAGTTTTGCATACTCTTTTAGCATCCTTTGAATTAACAAAACCCTTTGGATCGTGTCATGGACACATCCTAGGTAACCATTCTATTAGAAGAACTTGTTTTGTTTGTTCAACTACCATATACCAAAATATATGTAGTGGTTGCTACATTAATCCGTCTAGACTAAATATCGCTATGAAAGATCAAATCTTATCATAGTCAATTCCTTGAACATTGTCGTAAACTCTTTCCGACATGTCGACTATTTCATAGATGTGAAACATCCATGTCTATTTCTTTATAGATCCATATACGACTGTAAGGTCTTGCACCTTTCCAGAGGGTCTTTCAAATTCAAAGCTTGATTTCTCGTGTATGGAATTATCACGGATTTTATGGCTTCAAGCCACTTAACAAAGTTAGGGCCCATCATTGCTTCTTTGCATGTAGTCGGTTCATCATTGTCAAAGAACAATGATTTAACTCTCAAATCTTGGCATTTGATTACTTACCCGACCTACTTGGTTCAATAGTAACTTAGATCTCCGTGACCACAACCTTTGAGGCACGTGAGCCATGAGCATTGTTGCTGCCTCCGGGACACTTACCGACGCTGCGCAACTCAGCACATATTAGCCAAGGTTCAACGACCTTGTCAAAGTTCTATTGTCCTCCCACTTAACTTTTCACCAAAATTCCTTCTCAAGAAACTTGACATTCTAAGCGACAAACACTTTTGTCTTCGGTGTTATGGAGGAATACCCAATGGTTATTCGAAATAACCTACAAAGACATGCTCATCCGACTTTGTTTGTAAACACTTTACTTATGCCTAGCGTACCAAAAATTTAAGAAAGGATAACCTGGGTTTTATCCCAAACCATGACTTATATGGTGTCATTTCAACGGATCACGATGGAGCTCTTTTCAGTGTAAAAGCGGTAGTCACTAAAGCTTTAATCTTTAAAATATAATGGCAGTTTTATAAATGACACCTTTGATCTTACCATGTCAAACAAGGTTTCATTACATATCTCGAACACTCCATACTCCTATGGTGATTTGGGAAATGCAAATCCATGGAACGATTCCTCAAATCTTAGGTGTTTTGCTAAACTTGTAACTCAAACATCTTTCTTTATGATCCAATCATAAACTTTTTATTTTCTTGTTACAATGATTTTCCACTTCATCTTGAAAGTCTTTGAACATTTTCAAATGTTTCATACTTCTTCCTTATTGAGTAAGTATATACATATACTCACTCAAATCTTCGGAGAAAGCATATAAAGTTGAAATCCATCGCCCACGACTACACATAATGGACTATATACATCAATATGTACAAATTCTAATCAGTTAGTCGTCCGTTCCTCTTTTGGCCTATGAACGGAGTTTTAATTATCTCTAGGAAAGTATCACAAGCGTCATTTGATCAAAATCAAAGACTCCAAAAATCCATAAACATGGAGTTTCTTCATGTATCCCTTTCAATATAATTTAAACGGTGATGTCACTTCGCAAGTGATCTTTCAATCATTTGTCTTGCGACATTTTAGCATTAGTTTTATGGTCGTTATTTCTCCAACCAGACTTGTATATCATCCATCTATTATGGAATGCGGTAATTATTTGAACAACCTTTTGTCGTCATAATACCTGATCAAAATAACAATTATTGAAACAAATCTTGAAGGCAAGCTTTGATGTTAACAAGCAACACAAAAACCCTTTGTTTGTTTTCGATGAACATCATCACATATTCTCTTGCTAGTTACTTAGGCCATTGCAGTTCATGAATTGTGTTGTCCTGTATGACACTTCATACCAACTAATTCGGTATCCAATACTGCAGAACCACATTGTTTAACAACCAAGGAATACAGCCATAACATGTATCTTCTATATACCTAAGTTGGATATCTCCAATCTTTTCTTTTCTGCCAAATATTTTATAGATTCTCTTTCAACAATTCCTTTTCTTTTTAAAAGAATCTATCAACATCAATAGTGGTGTCATTCACCTGACACATAGTACAAAGTGTGTATAGTCAAATACTAATACCTTTGGACTTGCACTATGAAGTGGATCACCTTCATCAAATGTTTGGCATTCTTTCAAAATTCCATTATTTAGTAATCTTTTAGTGTAGTAAACATTTTACTTACATCTTCTATTCATCCTTATCATGACAATTTTCATGATCAAGCTGCTATAGCTTATAAAGGTGAATTGCGAGTATAATGTTTCTTTTCCAAAACCTTTTGGAGGATTAGGACGACTAGCGTGTCCAACCTTCACAAATTCTCATCAAATATGAGGACATATACTCTATCATGTTGTAACCAACACATTGTTTTAGATATCGCAATACCTTTCACATATGATGGTTTCTGAAACATCGCTTTCAGCTCTTAGATAAACTTGATATTAAAAACAATCTTTTGAGTATCAAGAATCATGGAGGCAAACATGATACATTAGATACTAACACTGGAATTGTTACTCTTGATTTAATAATGTTTATTAAACTTCACAGAGTAAACGGAGTTTGCTGAAGGTTTGCAACAGGACTTTTAAACTTTAGATTGACACTCAAAACAATACGATACTAGTTCGTAAAGCAAATATCCAGAATTTCTATAGTTTCACTATCTCAACTATAACTAAGCGTAAGGTGGTGAACGGATGCCAATGACTACAACAAACTATGCAAATTCACTTTGATTGTGTTTATGATAAATTTGAGTTTGACTAATCCAAATTACAAATGAACTCCCACTTAAAACAACATCCCTCGAGTTGTTTTAGTGATTACACGAACCAAATCCACTACACCAAGTCCGATCATCACGTGAGATGATGTGGCTTCATTGGCGAACAATATTCATGTTCATCATATCAATCATATGACTCATGCTCTACCTTTCGGTATTCCGTGTTCCGAGACCATGTCTGTACATGCTAGGCTCGTCAAGATTAACCTTAGTTTCCGCTTGTGCAAATCTGGCTTGCACCCGTTGTATGCACACGTAGAGTCTATCACACCCGATCACCACGAGATGCTTCGAAACGACGAGTCTTAGCAACGGTGCCAACTAAGGACGAACACTTTATTACTTGATATTTAGTGAGAGGGATCATCTTATAATGCTACCGTCGTGATCTAAGCAATACAAGATGCATAAAGGATTAACATCACAGGCAATTCATAATTAGTGTGATATGATATGGCCCTTTCTTCTTATGCCTTCGATCTCCACCTCCAAAGCACGGACATGATCTCCATCATCACCAGCATTGCGTCAAGGTCCGTGGCGCCGCTTCATGGTTGTCCATCATCACTAGCAACTATTACAACTACTTGGAACAAAGCTATTACAAGATGAATAGACACGCAGGTCTTAACAGAATTAAAGACAACCATTAGGCTCATGCTGGTTGCCATATTACAACAAGGATCATTGCATACATCAAATACAATCACAATCACATGTAGGCCATATCACATCAGAAAACCCCTGCAAAAACAAGTTAGACGCCTCTAATTTTCTTTGCAAGTTTTACGTGGCTTGGGGCTTTCGACTAAGAATGCATCTTACCTACGAAACTGAACCACAACATTGATACAAGTGCTATCAAGTGCAAAGTGTAGATTTGATCTATACTATGATGGAAGAGACAGACACCCGCAAAGCCACTTGTGCAAAACGAGTTTCACGTCAAGCGTGGAGCAAGTCTCATGTGCGATGACATGTAATGTTAGCCCGGGCCGCTTCATCCCACCATACCGCAAGATGCAAAGTACACAAAACAAAAGACGGCACGAGCACCAACGCCCACAAAACCATTGTGTTCTACTCGTGCAACAGATCTACGCATAGACACGGCTCTGATACCACTGATGGGTTCGTAGCATGGAAAACAAAAAATTTCTACCGCAAGAACGAACAAAACCCAGATCTAATCTAGACAAAAGCCAAGATCTAATCTATTAGACATGAGCGACGAGATAGATCGGTACTAACCCTCGTAGAACCGAAAGCGTTACGAGATTAGATCTCGTGGATGATGTAGTCGATCACTTGCCGATCTCAAGATCGTGTGGACAATCCTTCCGTGGCGTTAAAGCGTTCTTAACCAGACGGTCACTGCGTGAGTCGGCAGACCTTCCTCTCCCTGTTCCAACGGCGGCGGAGGTAGTAGATCTTCTCCACGGAATCCCAGCAACCTGACGGCGTGGTGGTGGTGGTGGAGATGAGAATTCTGCAGGCTTCGCCTATGCACATGCGAAGAAAGGTGGAGGAGAGAGGCGGAGATTGGTTGTTATGAGAGAGAGGGCAGAGGCGCCTCCCTTCTATTTACAGGAGGGAGGCGCGCCTCGGGAGGGGGAGTCCTAGTAGGACTCCCCTCCTCCTGGGGCCGGCGGGTTGGGGGGAGGAGTCCTCCTCCCCCACGAATCCGTGTATTGCCCCACTTGGACTCCCTTGATCCCTTTCTTGGTTTTCAAGTAAACTCCAAGAAATCCTCTAGAACCTTCCAGAACATTCCGAAACCTTCTAGAATCTCCATACAAACACTCCGGAACATTTCCCAACTTAGAAAATGATCCCCAATATATGAATCTTATTCTCAGGACCATTCCGGATCTCCTCGTGATGTCCCGGATCCATTCCGAGACTCCGAACAACATTCGGTCTCCAACGCAAATTCCATATCTACTTAAAACAACTTCGAACCTTAAGTATGTCACCCTACGGTTCGTGAATATGCAGACATGATGAAGACACCTCTCCGATCAATAACTATCAGTGGGATCTGGAGATCCATAACGGCTCCCACATACTCAACGATTACTTTGTGATCGATTGAACCATTTTACATACGAAACCAATTCCCTTTGTCACGCGATATTCTACTTATCCAAGGTTTGATCGTCGGTATCTGCATACCTAGTTCTACCTCGTTACTGATAAGTACTCTTTACTCGTTTCCATGTTATGTCATCCCTTGTGACCTAGTCACATGCTTGCAAGCTAACTAGATGACATTCCACCGAGAGGGCCCAGAGCATATCTATCTGTCATATGGATGGACAAATCCCAATCTTGGTCTATGCGCTTCAACACATACTTTCAGAATACCCAATGACACCTTTATAACCACCCGATTCTGAGCGGTGTTTGATGTCATCAAAGTACCCATCCGGTGATGGTGATTAACATAACCTCATGGTCGAAGGATTAGGTTACTATGCATTTGAAAGCTTATAGCAATACGAACTTTAATGACTTGATCTTATGCTACGCTTACTATGGGTGTGTGTCCATCACATCATTCTCCTAAAGATATGATCTTGTTATTAACGACATCCAATGTTCATGATCAGGAAACCATGATCATCTATTAATCAACAAGCTAGTTTAACAAGAGGCTTACTAGGGACTCTTTTATGTTTACAAAACACACAAGTATTAATGTTTCTGGTTAATACAATTATAGCATGGGATGTAAACACTTATCATAAACATAAAGATATAATAATAACCACTTTATTATTGCCTCTTGGGCATATCTCCAACAAAAGATAGCTTGATGGCTCAAAATATTGAGCTCGTTGGGGAACCCCAAGAGGAAGGTATGATGAGCACGACAACAAATTTTCCCTCAGTTATGAAACCAAGGTTATCGAACCAGTAGGAGCAAGGAAACACCTCCAAGGTGTTGTTTCCAACTTGGAATCATGCACAACACAACCAGAGAACTTTGCCCCCAACTTACAATGAGGTTGTCAATCTCAACGGTTTTGTTGAAAACAACGGATTAAACGTATTGTGTGGAAGAAAGTAATAGCTTGCAGAAAGTAAATAGAAAACAGTAAATAGTTGTAGATTGGTGGTAAAAAAAGGACCGGAGTCCACAGTTCACTAGTGGGATTCTCCTTAAGATAGATAACATGTTGGGTGAACAAATTACAGCGGGGCAATTGACAAACATCGAGAGAGCATACATGCATATACTAATCATCTTGACTCCTTTGAGATTTGATTGGGCATTACAACATTATACATAGACCATAATCCAACTGCATCTATGACTAATAATCCACCTTCAGGTTATCATCCAAACCCCCTCCAGTATTAAGTTGCAAGCAACAGATAATTGCATTAAGCATTGAGTGTAAAGTAAACAATACGATTGTTCTATGAACAAAGGATTGCTGTTTTCTCCCTAGTAGCAACAACACATCTAGTACCTTAGAGATTTCTGTCACTTACCCAGATTACTAGAGGCATGAACCCACTATCAAGCATAAATACTCCCTCTTGGTGTTGCTAGCATCTACTCGGCCAAGATAGCTACTAACAACGGAAAGCATGCAAGATCACAAATAACAAAGACATGATAGAATCAATAATCAATCTGAAATAGCATCTCAATATCCATCGGATCCCTGCAAACACAACATGTATGATTACAAATAGATGATCTTGATCATGAATGGAGCTCACAAGATCTAAACATGGTAGCACAAAGGAGAAGAACCAACCATCTAGCTACTACATGGACCCGTAGTCCAAGGATGAACTACTCACGCATCACACCGGAGGCTTGCATGGTGATGAAGAAGGCCTCCAGGGTGAATTCTCCCCTCCAGCAGGGTGCCGGGAAGAGCTTCAGATCCCTCCCGATCTAGGGATGGAGATGACGGCGGCTACAGACTCTTTCATGGAATTTTGGCCGAGTACTTAGGGTTTCTGTATCGGAGGCAATATATAGGCGAAAGGGAAGGCCGAGGGGTGCCCTAGGCGGCCACACCACCCCCTGGCGCGGGCCAGGCCTGGCCGCGCGGCCAGGTGGTGTGGCTGGCCTCTAGCCCCTCTCTGTCTCATCTTCTGGCTCCGTGTCCCCTTTGGTGAAATATTGACTTTCGCTTTTGTCCCGTCCAATTCCGAGAATATTCATTTTCTGACTTTCCTGGAACCAAAAATAGCAGAAAACAGGCAGCTGGCACTGTGGCATCTTGTTAATAGGTTAGTCCAAGAAAGTGTATAAAAATACTCCAAAGTTTGGACAAAACATAAGAAAGTAGATATAAACCAAGCATGGAACATCAAAAATTATAAATACGTTAGCAACGTATTAACATCCCCAAGCTTAACTCCTGCTCGTCCTCGAGTAGGTAAGTGATAAAAAGAAAGAATAATTTTTGAGATGACATGCACCATCACAAACTTGATCAGAGTATTTGTAAAACATTGATAGCTGGGATCGTAGTACTTCAACATAGCATGAAAGATATAGTTCTAACAATAAGACATAGCAACTATGTTGTAACATGAAAAGGCACAAACAAAAGATTCATGAATAACAATGCTTTGCAAGACGTTTGTTTCTTTAACATAAAGAAAGCATAATGAGAATGGTATTCAGCTTGTCCCTCATAGTGTATCAAAACATAAATGCATAGGACACCTTCAAAGTTCATAAGGGTGACTAGATACAAATAGTTGAAAAACAAGCAATATCAAAGTTATGCATCAATCAACAAGTCTTGGGACAATGCACATTAAACTAAGAATGGCCACTAAGGTCTCTCAATAGGTGCATAAAGAGAGAAGATGGATACTCAACATAAAAGTAAAAGAAAGGCCTTCATAGAAGGAAGCAGGGATTCAAGTCTCATAAAGAGATTCCAAAAATTATGGTACTTGTTGGGTCCACAGCATAGAAAACAAAAAATTTCCTACGGTGTGAACTACACGCCAAGATCTATCTACTAGGTACAAAGCAACGGGTGGACATACATCCAACGAGAACTTACCCTCGTAGACAACGAGCTTTATTAACGAGTAGGAACTCGTGGTTGATGTAGTCGTACACTTGCCGATCTCAAGATCATGAGGAAGTCCGAGCGCCGCAACTCAGCAGCGCATCCGCACTTTTCACACGTTCAAGCCACCGGACAACCTCCACCTCCTCGCTCCAGCGATCTAGCGGAAGCAGCAACTCCTTCTAGACGAAATGCCACCGGGAACATGTATCTCGCTAATCCGAGACCATGGGGGAATAATTCTAGAGGGGGGGTGAAATCCTTCACAAGGAGGTGTGTGGATGAAGGAGGGAATGGCTTGCCTTTTATAGGAGGAGGGGGGTGCCCCCTCTCTCCATGGCCGGCGCATGGGGGGTGACCCCTCACCTCCCCCATTCATGTGGTGGTAACCCCTCCACATTAAAATGCCTCTTCACATTCCCTTTTAAAGTCTCCACTTTAAATGCATTAAATTTCTCCAAATTTAATGCTCTCTCATTTAATAAAACTCTTTTTATTAAATTTGTTCATAATTTTGTTAATCACTTTAATTAACAAACATTCACATATAGCCCCTTACAATATTTCAATATCACATGCAGAACCACCTTCTGCAATTTCACCCGAAACAATTTCCGGTTTCTATTGAAACAATTTCTATGCTTTGCAATTCTTTCGTCTAAAACATATGTGCTCCAAAATGGTGTCCGGTAACTCTTAAGTGTGCCACCCTACGGTTCGCGAATAATGCAGACATGATCGAGACCCTTCTCCGATTAATAATCGGCGGGACACGAGATCCGTACTGACTCCTACACATTCAACGATGACTCCTGTGATCGTGAGAACCTTTAACTCTTGTAACTAAATCCCTTTGTCTCTCGATATATTACATGTCCGAGATTCGATCATCGGTATCTCCATACCTAGTTTGATCTCATTACCGACATGCACTCTTTTCTTGTTCCCGTGATATAACATTCTAGTGATCACATCACTTGCTTGCAAGCTATCCTAATGTGATATCAGTGAGAGGGCCCAGAGTATATCTATCCGTCATCTGGATTGACAAATTCCACTCTTGCTCCATGAGCCTCAACATAACACCTTCGTAGTACTGAACCCATCTTTATAGTCACCCTGTTACGGTGTGACGTTTGATGTTATCAAGATACTCTTCCGGTGTTAGCAATTAACATGATCTCATGGTCTAAGGATAAAGATTACTTCGTATGATGTTATAGCAATATAAACATAATGACTTGATCGTAATGCTATACTTAAGATGAATGTTCATCACATCATTCCACCAATGGTGTGACCTTGTTATTAACAACATCCAATGTCCATGATTAGGAAACCTTGATCATCCTGTTAATCAACAAGCTAGTCTATAAGAGAGGCATGACTAGGAACCCTTTTTGTTTATTAAACACACATGTATTGATGTTTCCGAATCAATACATTTCTAGCATGTAAAATAAACATCTATCATATATATGAAATATATAATAACAACTTTATTATTGACTCTCAGGGCATATTTCCTTCAGTCTCCCACTTGCACTAGAGACAATTATCTAGTTCACATAGTGATAAATCTAACACCCATGGAGTTCTGGTGTTGATCATGTTTTTCCCTAGGGAGAACTTTAGTCAACGGATCTGCTCCATTCAGGTCCGTGTGTACTTTACAAATCTTTATATCTCCATCCTTGACATGTTCGCGGATGGAGTGAAACCGGCGCTTAATATGTTTGGAATTCTTGTGAGACCTTGGTTCCTTTGCGTTGGCTATGGCTCTATTGTTGTCACAATAGATCACCAACGGGTCCAACGCACTGGGAACCACACCCAGTTCTGTAATGAACTCTTTCATCCAAACTGCCTCCTGCGCTGCTTCTGAAGCAGCAACATATTCCGCCTCCGTTGTTGATCCAGCCACCACAGGTTGTTTGGAACTCCTCCAACTAACTGCTGCTCCGTTCAAGAGAAATACGTATCCGGATTGAGACTTAGAGTCATCCGGATCGGTGTCAAAGCTAGCATTGACATAACACTTAGCGACTATCTCTTCTCACCTCCGTATATGAGAAACATATCATTAGTTCTTCTCAAGTACTTGAGGATGTTCTTTACCGCTATCTAGTGTTCCGAACCTGGATCAGATTGGTACCTACTAGTCAAACTAATAGCATGTGCCACATCCGGTCTTGTACATAGCATGGCATACATAATAGAGCCTATGGCCGAGGCACAAGGGATCTTATCCATCATCTCTCTTTCTTCCGCCGTAGCCGGACTTTGAGTCTTACTCAATGTCTTGCCTTGCAACATAGGTAAGAACCCCTTCTTACTTTCGTCCATATTAAACTTCTTTAATATCTTATCAAGGTATGTACTCTGCGATAGCCCAATTAGGCGCCTTGATCTATCTCTATAGATTTTAATGCCTAATATATATAACGCTTCACCAAGGTCTTTCATCGAAAATTTGCTGTTTAGATAACTTTTAACACTGTTTAAAAGATCTATATCATTTCCAATCAATAATATGTCATCCACATATAATATCAGAAATGCCACATTGCTCCCACTCACTTTCTTGTAAATACAAGCCTCTCCATAAGTTTGGACAAATCCAAACTCTTTGATCACCTCATCAAAGGAGAGATTCCAACTTCGTGATGCTTGCTTCACTCCATAGATGGATCGCTGAAGTTTGCACACCTTATTAGCATCCTTAGGATCGACAAAACCCTTAGGTTGTATCATATACAACTCTTCTTCAATCTTACCATTGAGGAACGCAGTTTTGACATCCATCTGCCATATTTAATTATCGAAATATTCAGCAATTGCTAACATAATCCTAACCGTTTTAAGCATCGCTTCGGGAAGAATGTCTCATCATAGTCAACTCCTTGAATTTGTGAAACCCCTTTGCATAAGTCGAGCCTTATAGATGGTCACATTACCATCAGCATCAGTTTTACTTTTGAAAATCCATTTATTCTCAACGGCCTTTCGGTCGTGAGGTAAGTCCACCAAGTTCCAAACTTGGTTCTCATACTTGGATTCCATCTCGGATTTCATGGCTTCTAGCCATTTGTTGGAATCCGGGATCATCATCGCTTCTTCATACGTCGCAGGGTCATCCATTTCATCAACCATGAAATTCACAACAGGATTGCCGTACAGTTCAGGAGCTGCACGTGTCATGCTTGACCTGCGAGGTTCGGTAGTGTCCTCTTTCGGAGTTTCATGATCATTATCATTAGCTCTCTGTTCATCAGGTGAAGTCAACTCCGAAACAACTTCCGGTGCTGTGCCACTCGCCATTCCATGAAGAGAAGGTTCAATAACCTCTTCGAGTTCTACCTTCCGACTACTCACACCTTTCGCGAGAAACTCCTTCTCAAGAAAGGATCCATTCTTGGCAACAAAAACCTTGCCCTCGGATCTGTGATAGAAGGTATACCCAATTGTTTCCTTAGGGTATCCTATGAAGACGCATTTTTCCGCTTTGGGTTTGAGTTTATCCGGTTGAAGTTTCTTCACATAAACATCGCATCCCCAAACCTTAAGAAATGACAGCTTGGGTTTGTTTCCAAACCATAATTCATATGGTGTCGTTTCAACGGATTTAGATGGTGCCCGATTTAAAGTGAATGCAGCTGTTTCCAGTGCATAACCCCAATGGCAGAGGTAAGTCAGTCAGAGACATCATAGATCGAACCATATCCAATAAGGTACGATTACGACATTCTGACACACCATTACGTTGTGGTGTTTCGGCAGGCGTGAGTTGTGAAACTATTCTACACTCTTTCATGTTTGTGCTAAACTCGTAACTTAGATACTCTCCTCCACGGTCAGACCGTAGAAACTTGATCTTTCTATTACGATGATTTTCCACTTCATTCTGAAATTCCTTGAACTTTTCAAAAGTTTCAGACTTGTGTTTCATCAAATAGATATACCCATATCTACTCAAATCATCCGTGAAAGTAACAAAATAACGATATCCACCTCGCGCCGACACACTCATTGGTCCACACACATCAGTATGTATGATCTCCAACAGATTTGTCGCCTGTTCCATTGAACCGGAAAACGACGTTCTAGTCATCTTGCCCATAAGGCATGGCTCACATGTATCAAATGATTCAAAATCAAGTGATTCCAAAAGTCCATCAGAATGGAGTTTCTTCATGCGTTTAACGCCAATATGACCTAGACGGCAGTGCCACATATATGTAGACATATCATCATCAAGTTTAATCTTTTTAGCATTAACATTATGAATGTGCGTAATATTACTATCGAGATCCAATAGAAATAAACCATTCAACGTAGGTGCATGACCATAAAAGATATCATTCTTATAAATCGAACAACCATTGTTCTCAGATTTAAAGGAATGACCACTTTGCATCAAACACGATCCAGATACAATGTTCATGCTCAGTGCAGGCACCAAATAACAATTGTTTAGGTTTATAACTAATCCCGATGGCAAATGGAGAGGTAGCATCCTGACGGCGATCACATCAACTCTTGATCCATTGCCGACCCGCATCCTGACCTCATCCCTTGCTAGTTGTCGCTTGTTCCGTAGCCGCTGAACCGAGTTACATATATTAGCAACTGATCCGGTATCAAATATCCAGGTGCTACTGCGAGTACTAGTCAAGTACACATCAATAACATGTATATCACATATACCTTTGTTTGCCTTGCTGGACTTCTTGTCCGCCAAATACTTGGGGTAGTTGCGCTTCCAATGGCCAGTCCCCTTGCAATAGTAGCACTCGGTGTCAGACTTAGGGCCAGCCCGGGGTTTCTTTTTAGGCGTGGCAACAGACTTGCCACCCTTCTTTCCCTTGTGCCTGACTTTCTTGTCCTTCTTGAAACCGGTGGTCCTATTGATCATCAACACTTGATGTTCTTTCCTAATCTCCACTTTTGCAGTCTCAAGAATTGACAGAAGCTCGGGAAGAGACTTCTTCATGCCCTGCATATTATAGTTCATCACGAAGCTCTTGTAGCTAGGTGGCAGAGATTGGAGAACACGATGTATTCCTAAGTCAATGGGAATCGTTATTCCCAAGGACACAAGCTTATCGGCGTGCCGGACATTTTGAGTACGTGCTCACTACTGAGCTATTTTCCTCCATCATGCAGCTAAAGAACTATTCAGCAGCATTATAACTCTCTGGCGGCAAGGGTATTGAAAATCATTTTCAATTCTCCCATGGTATCAAAGGCATTGCCATTTTGAAACGCTTTGAAGTTCGGCTCTAGCCCATACAGTATGCGCAATGAACTAAGTTGTGGTCCTCTGACGAGTCACATAGACATTCTTTTCCTCGTCAGGGCATCGAGAGCTGGTGGGGGCCTAGCGCATCTAGCACATATTGCTTTTGTGCGTGAGGAGAATCCTCAAATTCATAGCCGATTGGTGAAGTTGCTACCATTCGCGACAAGTTTCTCTTTCTCCATGAACACATTAAAATTAAAAGCAGGTGGTGCCATCTACAGTAATTTGTAAAGTTTATTTAGACTAAGTTTATGATAGATTGAGTTCAACTAATCCAAATTACTAATGAACTCCCACTCAAAAACGACATCCCTCGTGTCCTTTTGGTGATTACATGAACCAAATCCACTATACCAAGTCCGATCATCACGTGAGTTGATATAGCTTCAAAGGCGAGCATCTATCTGGGCATCATATCAACCATATGACTCATGCTTAACCTTTCGTCCGTGTTTGAGGCCATGTATGCATACATGCTAGGCTCGCCAAGTAAGAACCTTAGTATTCGCGTGTGTAAAAGTGTCTTACACCCGTTCCTATGAAAGCGTAGATTCGAGTACACCCGATCATCACGTGATGTCTCGAAACACGATCCATAGAATGGTGCATACTCAAGGAAGAACACATTTTTATCTTGATATCTAAAAGAGGGATCATCTTATAATGCTATCAAACGCGCCAAACTAGCAGTATAAGATGCTAACATCTAATGTGTAAAGTGAGATGATATGGTCCATGCATTTGATCTCTATCACTTGCATCATGGTATGATCTCTATCATTCCTTTGTGTGTAAGGCCAAGGTCTATGGAACTTACACGTTGAGTGTGTTGTAAGAGTATCCACCATACATCTACTTACAACAATACCATATCAACACACTAACCCAGCAACGATCTAAACTAGACACCTCTAATTTATCAATTCCAAGTTTTACGTGGCTTAGGGCTTTCGGAGATAGAACCGTTCTTACCTACGAACATGAACCACAACAAGGAAAACTAAGTTATTAGCAACTCGTTGTAAATCAGATATTGACTATAGTAGGAGAGATGACACCGCCAAACCACTTATGCAAAACAAGTTGCATGTCAATCGTGGAACCGGTCTCATGTACGATGACATGTAAGGTTGGTTCGAGCCGCTTCATCCCACTATGCCACCAATATCCAAAATACATAGAAGATGCAATAACATGATCATCATCGCCCACATATCAACCATATGTGTACTACCCGTGCTAAGCACCTACGCATAGATCAGGCTCTGATACCACTGTTGGGTCCGTAGCATAGAAAACAAAAATTCCTCTGATTGTGAACTACACGCCAAGATCTATCTACTAGGTACAAAGCAACGGGTGGACATACATCCAACGAGAACTTACCCTCATAGACAACGAGCTTTGTTAGCAGTAGGAACTCGTCGTTGATGTAGTACACTTGCCGATCTCAAGATCGTGAGGAAGTCCGAAGGCGCAACTCAGCAGTGCATCCGCACTCGCACACACGTTCAAGCCACCGGACAACCTCCACCTCCTCGCTCCAGCGATCCAGCGGAAGCAGCAACTCCTTCCAGACGAAATGCCACCGGGAACATATATCTCGCTAATCCGAGACCATGGGGCAATAATTCTAGAGGGGGAGAGAGATCCTTCACAAGGAGGTGTGTGGATGAAGGAGGGAATGGGTGGCCTTTTATAGGAGGAGGGGGTGCCCCCTCTCTCCATGGCCGGCGCATGGGGGGTTACCCCTCACCTCCCCCATTCATGTGGTGGTAACCCCTCCACATTAAAATGCCTCTTCACATTCCCTTTTAAAGTCTCCACTTTAAATGCATTAAGTTTCTCCAAATTTAATGCTGTCTCATTTAATAAAACTCTTTTTATTAAATTTATTCAGAATTTTGTTAATTACTTTAATTAACAAACATTCACATATATCCCCTTGCAATATTTCAATATGACATGCAGAACCACCTTCTCTAATTTCACCCGAAACAATTTCCGGTTTCTATTGAAACAATTTCCACGCTTTGCAATTCTTTCGTATGAAACATATGTGCTCCAAAATGGTGTCCGGTAACTCTTAAGTGTGCCACCCTACGGTTCGCGAATAATGCAGACATGATCGAGACCCTTCTCCGATCAATAATCAGCAGCGGGACCTGGAGATCCGTACTGACTCCTACACATTCAACGATGACTCCTGTGATCGTGAGAACCTTTAACGCTTGTAACTAAATCCCTTTGTATCTCGATATATTACATGTCCGAGATTCCATCATCAGTATCTCCATACCTAGTTTGATCTCGTTACCGACATGCACTCTTTTCTCGTTCCCATGATATAACATTCTAGTGATCACATCACTTGCTTGCAAGCTATCCCAATGTGATATCACCGAGAGGGCCCAGAGTATATCTATCTGTCATCTGGACTGACAAATTCCACTCTTGATCCATGAGCCTCAACATAACACCTTCGTAGTACTGAACCCATCTTTATAGTCACCCTGTTACGGTGTGATGTTTGTTGTTATCAAGATACTCTTCCGGTGTTAGCAATTAACATGATCTCATGGTCTAAGGATAAAGATTACTTCATATGATGTTATAGCAATATAAACATAATGACTTGATCGTAATGCTATTCTTCGTATGAATGTTCATCACATCATTCCACCAATGGTGTGACCTTGTTATTAACAACATCCAATGTCCATGATCAGGAAACCTTGATCATCCTGTTAATCAACAAGCTAATCTATAAGAGAGGCATGACTAGGAACCCTTTTTGTTTATTAAACACACATGTATTGATGTTTCCGAATCAATACATTTCTAGCATGTAAAATAAACATCTATCATATATAAGGAATATATAATAACAACTTTATTATTGCCTCTCAGGGCATATTTCCTTCAGTACTTACTAGATTTCAGCTCTCATTTCCCATATCATAAGAATCTTTAAGTGATTAAGGTTAAAGTGACACAACTAAGAGGATATGCTTGACAAGTTATAAGCTAAAATCTCACGCCCCTTACTTACGAGTACCGAACCTCATGCTACTCAACTCCAGTCACAAGTAAGCTCTTGTCATTGTAAGTACATATGTATCATAGAGAACCGCCAACGGGGTACCCCTTGCCTCATGACACAGGAGCTATCCCATATCAAAATGACAAGGCAATAGACAATGCACATCTCAGCGATCTTTTTATTTGCTATTTGCATAGGTTTTTATATAGGATGCTTCATAGAATGCTCATTATGGTTATGCTACAAGTTTCCAACATGATTAGGCATGGCTTAGGCTAGCGGCCCAGGCGTTTCTCTAACACACATACAAACTCCATGATCTTACAAGTTCCACTTTTATTTCACACCGCCGGGATCCATAAGCAAAAGAATCATGATATCAACGGAATAATAAGTGCCATGTTGAAAGCGTTCCCCATGATACATGGTTCTGCTAATTTCAACTTATAAAGCGCAAGCATATACGTAACAAAGATGGACACAATGGTTCAAGTTTATTAAGTGCGAGAAAAGTAAAGTGTGCCATCAAGTTCGTAAGAGCTTTAATCACTAGTTTTCACATAACAAGTTTAATTCAGAAGGTAGATAAAAACATGAATATACTTGGAATAGCAAATGCTAATAGGTAGGTACGGTGGACTCTTTGGAATAACTTGATTTTTTTGGAGTTGGATGCATGAGTGGGACTCATACTTGATTATGGAGGCTAGCAAAAGACTAGGAGCGACCAACTAAGAGAGCAATAATGGCCATAATCATGCAAAGCGACAAAACATCATTGATTAAAGCATAAAGTGATATTACAAGTCAAAAACTAAAGGATCATCAAGGCTATGGTGACTTGGGATAGTCATAACATGGTGTGAGCATGTGCCAAGTCAACCCAAATAAAGCATCAAAGGAGAATACCACAATACTATGCTTTAATATGCTAAAACGACGCATGATTCTTTCAAGGCACATTAAGAAATCTCAATTGTTTATAACATGTAATGCTACAGCAAAAATCACTAAGCATAAATCCAAAACAATATAAAGCATGGCATGACAAAGCATAGTCCATAGTCAAAAACAAGCTTCTTTTACCACTTAAGCATAAACTTTTCCTACTCTTTTCCAATCCAAACCACACTTATTTGAAAACTAAATGTATGAATGAGGGGGTACAACCAATTTATTCAAGCAAACTAAGCAAACCAAGCAAATTAAAACAAAAAAAAACAAAAACGAAGACGCTCCAAGAACAACACAACTGTGCATGAAACAATAAAAATGAAGCGTTTGGAAGAAACCTGAGATTTTTGTTGATGAAGAAGGGGATGCCTTGGGCATCCCCAAGCTTTGACACTTGTACTTCTTGGATATTTCTTGGGGTGACACGCGTGGAATCCCCAAGCTTGAGCTTTAGTCCATTCTTCATCTCATTTCATCATTCTTTCCATACACCTGAATTTTTTTCCTTCATACAAAACTTCACACAATCTTTATTAGCAACATTAGTGCACTCAAGATAATAAGTCTTTGGGTTCAGTTCCAACACCAATAAAACTTTCATTAAAACACAAGCTACTGTAGCACTTCCCTCAAAAAGCTCAAATCCCCAAAAAGAACCCAAAAAGGAACCAACAAGAAGCAAATGCTAATAATGGCAGAAAGCTGTCAAAACAGACCAGCAGGTAAACACCAATTTTTTTGAAGGCTTTCTGTTGCTCAAATCGAAAAGTGTTGAACTAACAAAAGTTAGATAACAACCTGGGCCAGAAGCACAAAATATCACAGCTCAAACCGACGTACAGATATTTTACACGAATTTTAAAGCGAAGCACAAAAATCTGTTTCGGGACAGCAACTTTCCCAAGCATTACTTGTCTCTCATTTGAGGTTACTCTTGGCACAAAAGGCAAATAAAAAGGATAAGGAGCGGTTATTACAGAGGTAATAACTTTCAAGACTCATCTAAAACTTTTGGGTTATCTCCCAATAAGTACTTTTCTTTAACCCCTTTAAGTTAGGCATAAGAAGCAAGAAAGGAATCAAGTGTTCTCAAATGAAGAAGCATTAAGATTGATACCAAAAATATCTTAAACAAGACAAGGTATATCATCCAAATAAGTTCTAGAGGATCCTCGCTTAATGCTCTTGGGTTCACCATTTTCATCAAACGGGTTTTCAGGAACAATCCATTCAAGATTTTTTTCTATGGCTTCATGCATTGCTACTAGTTTAAAAGGTATTGGTATCTTAAGTTCCTCCCCATTAGGTTCGGTTTTGTCCATCTTTTCTCGTGTACCAATAACATCTACACATGAGCCTAGCATATTAAAACGTTCAAATACTTTTCTAGCTTCCTTAGCAACATCATAGAATTCTTTAAGCAAAGTTTCCAAGATGAAATCCCTCTTTTCAGGGTCCTCAATTTCTTTAAGTTTAAGAAACATTACTTGCATTAAGGGGTTAAGGTTGACAAACCTAGCTTCCAACATGTGAATTAAAGAAGCTACAGCAATTTCATAGTTTGGAGCAAGTTCCCTCTTTTCAGGGTCCTCAATTTCTTTAAGTTTAAGAAACATTACTTGCATTAAGGGGTTAAGGTTGACAAACCTAGCTTCCAACATGTGAATTAAAGAAGCTGCAGCAATTTCATAGTTTGGGGGAAGTTCTGCAAGGGATCTATCCTCAATATCCTCATGCTTACTAACATGATTAAAGAATTCTTTAATATTATCTTTTCCAAATATAGAGCCACTACCTATTGAAAGGTCTTTCAGGGCGAACTTAGGGATCAACATGGTGAGCTAAAAAAGGTAACAACTATAGAAAAACTTAATTTTTTTGTGTTTATAATATAAAGAAGCAAACTAGAACAATTATTTTTGTGTGTTTTTGATAAAGAAACAAGCAAACAAACCAGAAATAAACTAATAAAAATAAAAATAACAAAGTAAAGAGATTGGTTATGAGGGACTCCCCTTGTGAAGATGTCCTTGACTCCCCGGCAATGGCGCTAGAAAAATACTTGCTGGCGCGTGGTAGACGTGGAAGCTTCTTCTTCTTCAGTCCACGACAACGGCGCCAGAAAGATAGCTTGATGGCTCAAAATATCAAGCTCATTAGGGAACCCCAAGAGGAAGGTATGATGAGCACAACAACAAATTTTCCCTCAGTTATGAAACCAAGGTTATCGAACCAGTAGGAGCAAGGAAACACCTCCAAGGTGTTGTTTCCAACTTGAAATCCTGCACAACACAACCACAAAAATTTGCCCCCAACTTACAGTGAGGTTGTCAATCTCACCGGTTTTGCTGAAAACAAAGGATTAAATGTATTCTGTGGAAGAAAGTAATAGCTTGCAGAATGTAAATAGAAAACAGTAAACAATTGTAGATTGATGGTAAAGGAAAGGACCGGGGTCCATAGTTCACTAGTGGTGATTCTCCTTAAGATAGATAACATGTTGGGTGAACAAATTGTAGCGGGGAAATTGACAAACATCGAGAAAGCATACATGCATATACTAATCATCTTGACTTCTTTGAGATTTGATTGGGCATTACAACATTATACATAGACCGTAATCCAACTGCATCTATGACTAATAATCCACCTTAAGGTTATCATCCAAACCCCCTCCAGTATTAAGTTGCAAGCAACAGATAATTGCATTAAGCATTGCGTGTAAAGTAAACAATATGATTGTTCTGTGAACAAAGGATTGTTGTTTTCTCCCTAGTAGCAATAGCACATCTAGTACCTTAGAGATTTCTGTCACTTCTCCAGATTACTAGAGGCATGAACCCACTATCGAGCATAAATACTCCCTCTTGGAGTTGCTAGCATCTACTCGGCTAACATAGCTACTAACAACGGAAAGCATGCAAGATCACAAATAACAAAGACATGATAGAATCAATAATGAATCTAAAATAGCATCTCAATATCCATCGGATCCCCGCAAACACAACATGTATGATTACAAATAGATGATCTTGATCATGAACGGAGCTCACAAGATCTAAACATCATAGCACAAAGGAGAAGAACCAACCATCTAGCTACTACATGGATCCGTAGTCCAAGCATGAACTACCCACGCATCACACCGGAGGCTTGCATGGTGATGAAGAAGGCTTCCAGGGTGAATTCTCCCCTTCGACAGGGTGCCGGGAAGAGCTTCATATCCCTCCCGATCTAGGGATTGAGATGACGGTGGCTATAGACTCTTTCGTGGAATTTTGATCAGGTATGTAGGGTTTCTGTATCGGAGGCTATATATAGGCGAAAGGGGAGGCCGAGGGGGTGCCCTAGGCGGCCACACCACCCCCTGGCGCAGGCCAGGCCTGGCCGCACGGCCAGGTGATGTGGCCGGCCTCTAGCCCCTCTCCGTCTCGTCTTTTGGCTCTGTGTCCCCCTAGGTGAAATATTGACTTTGGCTTTTGCCTCGTCCAATTCCGAGAATATTCATTTTCTGACTTTCCTGGAACCAAAAACAGCAGAAAACAGGCAACTGGCACTGTGGCATCTTTTTAATATGTTAGTCTAATAAAGTGTATAAAAATACTACAAAGTTGGGACAAAACATAAGAAAGTAGATATAAACCAAGCATGGAACATCAAAAATTATAGATACGTTAGCAACGTATCAAAGGGGCATGAGATTTTCAACTTATAACTTGTCATGCATATCCTCATATCTGTTTACTTTAACCTAAATCACCTAAATATGCTTATGATAGGGGTAATGAGAGCTGAAAGCTAATAAGTACCATAATTTTTGGAAGCTCTTTATGGAACTTGAATCCCTGCTTCCTTCTATGAAGGGCCTTTCTTTTTACTTTTATGTTGAGTCACCATCTTCTATCTTTATGCACCTATTGAGAGAGCATAGTGGTCATTCTTAGTTTAATGTGCATTGTCCCAAAACTTGTTGATTGAATCATAACTTTGATATTGCTTGTCCTTAAATTATTTGTATCTAGTCACCCTTATGAACTTTGAAGGTGTCCTATGCATTTATGTTTTACTATAGCATGAGCGACAAGCTGAATACCATTCTTATTATGTTTTATATATGTGAAACAAACAAACGTCTTTCAAAGTATTATTATTCATGAATCTTTTTTGTACTCTTTTCATGTTACAACATAGTTTCTATTTCTTATTTTTAGAACTATATTTTTGATGTCTATGTTAGAGTACTATGATCCAAACTATCAATGTTTTACAAATACCTTGATCAAGATTGTGATGGTGCAGGTCACCTCAAAAATTATTCTTTTTTATCACTTACCTACTTGAGGACGAGCGGGAGTTAAGCTTGGAGATGTTGATACGTCGTAAACGTATTTATAATTTTTGATGTTCCATGCTTGTTTAGTATCTAATTTCTTATGTTTTGTTCCTACTTTCAGAAAAGCCCGTAAAGAAACATTCTTCGAATTGGAAGAAACAAAAGCCGAAGTTCCTATTGTATCAGAATACTCAAGGAGCCAGAAGACGAGACGGAGAGGGGCCACGAGGGGCCCACAACACTAGGTGCCGCGGGCCAAGACAGGCCGTGCTAGGGGGTGGTGTGGCCGCCTTGGGCGCCCACCGACCTTGCCTCTTCGCCTATAAAAGTTCCTCGATGTAGAAACCCTAAATACCAGATTAGAACTCCATGAAAAGTTCCGCAGCGCCACCGCCACCAAAGAGGAGAGTCCGGGGACAGAAATCTCTGTTCCGGCACCCTGCCAGGTCGGGGAAGTGCCCCCTGAGCCATCTCCATCGACTCCACCGCCATCTCCATCGCCATTGCTGATTCCCATGATGAGGAGGGAGTAGTTCTCTCTCGAGGATAAGGGCTCTACCGGTAGCTATGTGTTTCTCTATCTCTCTCTATGCATGATCTTATGAGATCATGAGCTTTGTAATCTATAGATCTATTCTGGTACTCAAGTGCTTTAATTAATCTCTGCTTATCCCCACGTGTGTGAAGTTGACAGTGTGCATACCGTGTGGCACTTTGGCTAAGGTTACATAAATACTTATCATGAGTATAATTTGAGTTGGATGTCTCGATGAGATTGTGGTGTTTGTTGGAACCATCTAGCGCTCAAGGTGACAGTGAGAGGTTATCTAGATGGGGAATGTGAACTTTAAGGTGTGTTGTTATAGCCCTACATCATCCAACCGGAGAGTAGTTCAGGGTAGCATAATGAAGAGAAGATATTTATATGAGAGTGTCCACTAGTGAAAGTATGATCCCCAGGCCTTGTTTCTAAGCATTGAAACACCGTTTACAATCAGTCCTGTTACATGTTTGCTTGCTACCACTATTATTTCAGATTGCAATTACCAATTATAATCATCCATATTACTTGTATTTCACTATCTCTTCGCCGAACTAGTGCACCTATACACCTGACAAGTGTATTGGGTGTGTTGGGGACACAAGAGACTTCTTGTATCTTGATTGCAGGGTTGCTTGAGAGGGATACCTTTGACCACTTCCTCCCTGAGTTCGATAAACCTTGGGTGATCCACTTAAGGGAAACTTGTTGTTGTTCTACAAACCTCTGCACTTGGAGGCCCAACAGTGTCTACAAGAATAGAAACGTGCGTAGACATCACTGATCACTAGGAGGAGTAATCCAACAGCTAGAAGGAGCAGCACCAGGAGCACAAGAAAGCTGGTGAAGATCCAGCATGATGACATGAAAGACTAGATGATCAAGAAGCACTAATAATATACCAATATCTCCAACAGGCTATAGATCACTCACCAATAGCACGTAAAAATCATCAGAACTACCCACTAGATCATGTAGTATATGTTCTTGTATCTTACATATAGATCTTGGAATACGAGGGAAATAATACACGTCAACCAGTTCCATCTATCCTTCCACTAGATCTTATCTCGGAGGGTGGGATGGAGAGTTTTCTCTCAGTTTTGCATAGAGATGCTATGCAAAGCTCATCACAGATAAAAAGGACAATATAGTATTTGTTCTTAAATAAATAGAAGGCTCAGACTTTGCATCATAGGATGGTAGGAAATTCAAACAACCAAGTAGGACTAGCAGGTCATGTTCGAACTACCACGGTGCACACTCCACAAGGGAGGCACCAAAGTGGCAGTTTTAATCACAATGGCGATTGTGGATTAGGGTTCGGTGTCCCACGTGAGAGAGATAGAGAGCACGAGAGCGAGTATTATAGGTATGAGAAGATAGAGGAGGACGTGTGATTTCTTATCCATCACCTCTCGAGCGGTGGCAGACATCACACGCAAGAAGATCGACGATGGCGACTCGGCCATGCAGGAGCTTCCCTCCGTCCTTCTGTCCGAGGCAGAAGAAAAAGATCGTAAACAAAATGGTTTGGGCCGTGTCTGGGCTGCTGCTGGGCCAAGCGGGAGGTTGTTGTTGTATTGTGCGCGACAGATAAGAGAGGGAGGAATTATTGTGCAGGCGAGAAGCGAGTCGATTATGTTTTTATTTATTCTTTTTTTTTCTGTTTTTTACAAAACCACTTCAAAATTGATTTCTGTTTGGTTTAAAATACCAAATGTTTTTGTTTCATTTTTAAAACATCACATGTATCCATTATAACCAATAAGCTTCATATTATTTTTGGTATTCCAAAATTTTAATTCATTTTTGAGGTTTTACATAAATAGGAAGAAATAAGAAATGAGGGTTTAGGGTTTTGAATTTCTTTTAGAAATTTTCATCTCTAAATATGTCTATCAATAATGAAGGATATTTAAAATCTCCATATGAATCCTTAATGAATACTATGTATTTTTTATTTAATTCATACATAGATTTTTATATGCATGATCCTTTTGTATTTTGTATTTTTCTTTTACTTAAACCTTTACGCTTTGCACTTTTTTGAATCGCCATAAGATGGAATTAAGGATAACTTGTTTGTTTAACATCCATTAAGAAGGGTTTTGTTGTAGTTGTTATACATGTGACAAATGTGGCATACACATCATATAGTATTTATTTTTAATGTAATTTTGTTTCAAGATATTTGCTTTGGAATCTAAGGGCTTTTCTAAACTCATTTCATTTATAGATCTTGCTAAATAACTAGGGTTAAAGAATATTGAGTTTTACTTTAAGATTATGGAGAATATCCAATGGGATAAACAATATTGTCCTAGAATTTTTTTTGTCTCATAGTGACTTGGAAATTTAATGACTTGCATATACACTTGGGTTCAGTGTTAAGGATAATGATAAAAGGACTTGTGAGTAATCATAGGAAATATTTCCATAAATAATTGGAAACATGGAATTGTTTAACCAATGTATATAATATAAACATGGAACTTGACATGGCTTGATATGAATCTTGGTTAAAATTCTATTGAGAATCTCGTATCTTCGAAACTCCACATGTTCAGGTTTACTATTAAGGATTTCCTTTCCTAGATATTCTATTCCTCCACGCTCACCATCATCATGGCTAAACATGATGATCTCCCCTCTCAACTATTCATTCATCATACTACTCTTCCTAAACCCCTTGGTTAACCTTATAAGGTTGACATTAGAGATCATTATTTAAAATAGAGATACTCTTCTCATTTGGCTAATGGATCCATACCCCTTAGCATGTTAAACTTACTTCCTTCATAGTTACTCTTCAAACTCACTTATGAATTTGATAGGCTTGTCATATTATTCTCTCTAACATACTTACTTATCTCTAAGTACCAAAGGTAGATTTATCTTCTTGTCTATGTGGATGGCGAGGAGTGCATGATGGGGCATGCTTATGTTGGCGAAGCTTGGGCAAAGGAGGCTTGGCTTGGTCACAGCGGGTGGTCTGAGGTACAGGTGGTGGGAATGTATTTCTGGGTGAAAGCTTAACGCTCCAGCACCAGCGGTGGCGATTCCTACGAGTTTATCATAACACTCTTGGGCACTGTTGTGGTTACCATCCTTGCGTGAGGACTCTAGGTGAAAACCCCTGACATTTTGGTCACGACGACAGCAGCGTGTTGCGTCATCACAATCTTGGGGCGTTATCATGGAGCTTTGGTACCTCTCAGATTCTGTCTGGTGTCATCGTTGGGCAAGTTCATATCCTATCTCAAGGCAATTTTATCGCCGGTATATGGCATTATCAGCGGCCTCCGATCTTATGCACGTGACTTTGTCTCCATCGCTTTTGGTCCTTGTTGTCCGCTACCAGGAGTGATGCTCCATGGGACAAAGCAAGGGAGCATACGGTCCTCTCTGGCGAGAAATTGGTGGGTTTCGCCTGACTATGTTGGACAAAAAAATTTAGGCCAAGGCAGTCGATATCTGCTGCTCGATTAGATAGAAGAGATGACCTAGTTTATAATCAAAACTGGGTCCAAAAACCATACAAACTATATGATGCCTAATTTATGAGGAAAACCAGACTAGAAACTGCACAAGCGAGGAGCCTACCGTCCACACGACCCAAGGCAACCAAATGCAACAAACACACACCTCTGGCTCCGGGGCCGCCACCTCGACATACACCACTCGGCACAAAAGTCGCACATGAGCCGCATCACCGCACGTCCCAGCCGTCTGGCAGCCCTCACTACCCCGGTGACAATCCATAGGCCTCGAACACTACACCAAATCCAGGGATACCGCCCCGGCATATCAACCAATTCAACCTTCGCGTTGCCTGAAAACGAACGAGCCGGGTCGACGACATGCTACCCGCGCATCTCCAAGCCATCACCCAACACCATGCAAGGCCATGATCCTTCCCCATAGCACCATCGCCGCATTGAGGTTCAAGGTTACCGCCTCGACATCCAACCACCGTCCGGGGCCGCCACCCTGGCATCCACCTCCCATGACCACCAAGATGACGCCTCCAACAAGGAAGCGATGCGTCCGTCTCCACCGCCCCGCTCTCTATGGAGCTTACGTTTTCACACGGAGATCTTAGGACCACACATGTCGGACAAGATTGATAGCTCCACAACAACACAACCACGAAGGTGAACAACGCTCGAAGGTGCTACCATCATCGACACCGATCAAAGTCCATGGAAGGTTTCCCACGGAGAACAAATCGACCACAAAGCGAGAGGAGTACCAGGAAAGGTAGACTGCAAAGCCACCAGCCACCAAGCTCCTCCACAAGCCATGTCTGCCCCGGCGCCTTAATCTGCGACAAACACTCTGCCACCGAAGAACACGACCATCGATTCAAGGCCTCCGCCCTGGCCTCCACGCTGTCGGACAACCGCAGCCATGGCACCGGAAGGCGGCAGCACCTCTTGCCTCGGCACCCCGCCCATCCACTCCCACCTCCTATAGCAGTACCACGGGAAGAGGACCCGCGACTACCCGCAGGGCATCATCACCAACACTCGTGACTGCCCGCAGGGCTCCAACACCATGGCACCCTCCTCCGTGATGGATGATGTGCCTGGCCTGGCAGACCGCCGCCAGCATCGCCCATGTCCACCATCACCGGCCTCCGCAATCTGACCCATGGCACCTTGCAGCACCACGACACCGACGCCGACCACCACGCTCCAGCCTGCGCAGCCCAGATCCATCCCGACCATTCTCGGATGCCACGTCTGCAGCACCCGACCACGTCGCCCCTTAGCGCCGGCCGCACAACTGCCTCGACCGCAACCTCAAGCCCCTCCAGCCTCGATGCCCAGAATTGAAACCCCGCCACTCCCCGTTGCCACCTTACTAGGGGCGCGCTCTGATTCGTCGGTACCCCTCCAATGAGAACGGTGCAGTATGTCAGAGTGGGAGAGGGTCTCTTATCGGTGGCGCCTCGGGTTTCCCCTGTGTCGCTAGAGGAGCGTGACACGAGGGCACAAAGTATAACATTGTCCGACGGTTTCACAAGGAGGCATGGTCGTATCTCTATTTAGTCATCTCGTGTGTTTTGTTTGGATGTGATTATACCTGTTATTTTTGTTTATCGTGGCTTTATTTATAAAGTCGGACAAAAGTCTACTTTGAGGTGTGACCCGGTAAAACTACATTAAATAATGTGTTGTTGTTCTCTCCGCTATTTTTTTAAAATAATACATTTTTTAAAATCAATTTCATGAATAATACACGAAATTGGTAATTTCGAAAACTGACGTGGTCTCGGGGTGACGAGGTGTAACCTCGGCAATGTCCATGAATAAGGACTTGGGGTTTCGCTGAAAATAGAATGTTGGGGATTTCGTCGGATGTCAAGAAAACGATGGAGTCAAAGTCGCCTAAATATGTGGTGAATCGCACTATTACAAATTCCTTGGGGATTGTTCGGTACTTTTCCTAGGCTTCTCCCGTCCTATATATAATAGGTCGGGTCCCAGAGCTGTATGCGGATAGGTTTACATGATTACAACATCAACTCGATGTCGGTGTTTATTCCTCTTGCCTAATACAACTATAATCTTTGTCGGTTGCTCCTTTGGATCTTCATCTTGACTCTTCATGGGTCATAAGCCTTTCCGCAGGCCCTAGGTAGCAAATCATAGGGATCCGAGTAATCATACATATGTCAGTAGCCTGATGAAAGCATGAGACTCTACCTGAACCATAGATTCGGGTTCAGTCTCAAGGATATGTTTAGTTCTTTTTCTTTGTTTTTACTATTTTTAAGTTTTATAGGGATTTGGTACAACGAGCCTGATGCATCCGACGGATCAGGAATCAGTTAATTGCTCCCGGGCAAAAGCAAGGTTGTCCTACATCAAATTCAAGTCCCCGGGCCTGAACTCGGGATTTATTACTGGCGTAATTCAGTTCGAGCCGCTCAGGTCTTATCGAATATTGAATTCCAGTTTTATTTTATCGGGTACCCAACGCGTCTGTCGGGATTTTTCATCGTATCGTAGATACGGATATAATACTAGCAGAGCACATTCTTGTGCGATTACCAGGCCACAGAGGACGAATCCTGGGATCTTACCTTCATGTTTCTAAACACGACATTCGGAGTTTTGTCACATTTGGCTGTGACCCGAGATTTTTATATATTTTGTTCGCTGCCTTGCTGGGCTGCTAATATTTCTAAATTTTACAATATATTTTGATACTTCATGAAAGCTCCCAATGGGAGTAACCTTCTGGGGATACATAATTTTAAAACTCACAAGTATTTAGCCGATGATTGTCTTTTACTTGGCCTGCATAATATTTCTATCAGGTGTGCGATAGCGCTCCCGATGGGAGTAGCCCTCGAGGCTATGTTCAGATGCCTGTATCTAGACATAGGCTCATAATTGGTGTTAAATTAAGCAAACATATAAAACATCCTTTTGAGTTTATATGAATGGAAATTGAAGGTATGAAGTGTTGGGTCCGCAGCATAGAAAACAAAAAATTTCCTACGGTGTGAACTACACGCCAAGATCTATCTACTAGGTACAAAGCAACGGGTGGACATACATCCAACGAGAACTTACCCTCATAGACAACGAGCTTTGTTAACGTGTAGGAACTCATGGTTGATGTAGTCGTACACTTGCCGATCTCAAGATCGTGATGAAGTCCAGCAGGTCCGGCTCCAGAACATCCATCAGATCCAACTCCAGCACCACCAAGTCCAGCACCGCAAAGCAGCGGTGCATCCGTGATCGCACACACGTCCGGTACCCCAACAACCTCCGTCCCTCGCTCCAGCAAAGCAGCGAAAGCAGCAACTCCTTTCCAGATAAAGCCACCAGGAACATGTATCTCGCTAATCCGAGACCATGGGGGAATAATACTACAGGGGGGAGAGATCCTTCACAAGGAGGTGTGTATGAGAAGTGAGGAGGGGGTAGCCTTTTATAGGAGGAGGGAGGTGCCCCTCCTTCATGGCCGGTGCATGGAGGGGGTGACCCTTCACCTCCTCCATTCATGTGGTGGTAACCCCTCCACATTAAAATGCCCTTTCACATTCTCTTTTAAAGTCTCCACTTTAAATGCATTAAATTTCTCCAAATTTAATGCTCTCCCATTTAATAAAACTCTTTTATTATTTTTATTCAGAATTTTGTTAATTACTTTAATTAACAAACATTCACATAAAACCCCCTGCAACATTTCAATATTACATGCAGAACCAATTTCAGCATTTTCACCCGAAACAGTTTCGGTGTCTATTGAAATAATTCCAGTGCTTTCTTAAATCTTTATCTGAAACATATTTGCTCCAAATGGTGTCGGTATCCCTTAAGTGTGTCACCCTACGGTTCGCGACTAATGCAGACATGATCGAGACCCCTCTCCGATCAATAATCAGCAGCGGGACCTGGAGATCCATACTGACTCCTACACATTCAACGATGACTTCTGTGATCATGACAAACTTTAACGCTAGTAACTAAATCCCTTTGTCCCGCGATATATTACATGTCCGAGATTCAATCATCGGTATCTCCCTAGTTTGATCTCGTTACCGACATGCACTCTTTTCTCATTCCCGTGATATAACATTCTAGTGATCACATCACTTGCTTGCAAGCTATTTCAATGTGATATCACCGAGAGGGCCCAAAGTATATCTATCCGTCATCGGGATGGACAAATCCCACTCTTCATCCATGAGCCTCAACATAACACCTTTGTAGCACTGAACCCACCTTTATAGTCACCCTGTTACGGTGTGACGTTTGATGTTATCAAGATACTCTTCCGGTGTTAGCAATTAACATGATCTCATGGTCTAAGGATATGAAGGAAATATGCCCTGAGAGGCAATAATAAAGGGTTTTGTCGATCCTAAGGATGCTAATAAGGTGTGCAAACTTCAGCGATCCATCTATGGACTGAAGCAAGCATCCCGGAGTTGGAATCTCCGCTTTGATGAGGTGATCAAAGAGTTTGGATTTGTCCAAACTTATGGAGAGGCTTGTATTTACAAGAAAGTGAGTGGGAGCAATATGGCATTTCTGATATTATATGTGGATGACATATTATTGATTGGAAATGATTTAGATCTTTTAAACTGTGTTAAAAGTTATCTAAATAGCAAATTTTCGATGAAGGACCTTGGTGAAGCTTCATATATATTAGGCATTAAAATCTATAGAGATAGATCAAGACGCCTAATTGGGCTATCACAGAGTACATACCTTGATAAGATGTTAAAGAAGTTTAATATGGACGGAAGTAAGAAGGGGTTCTTACCTATGTTGCAAGGCAAGACATTGAGAAAGACTCAAAGTCCAGCTACGGCGGAAGAAAGAGAGATAATGGATAAGATCCCCTATGCCTCAGCCATAGGCTCTATAATGTATGCCATGCTATGTACAAGACCGGATGTGGCACATGCTATTAGTTTGACTAGTAGGTACCAATCTGATCCAGTTGAACCTTTGGATAGCGGTCAAGAATATCCTTAAGTACTTGAGAAGAACTAAGGATATGTTTCTTGTATACGGAGGTGAAGAAGAGCTAGTCGCTAAGTGTTATGTCGATGCTAGCTTTGACACTGATCCGGATACGTATTTCTCTTGAACGGAGCAGCAGTTAGTTGGAGGAGCTCCAAACAACCTGTGGTGGCTGGATCAACAGTGGAGGCGGAATATGTTGTCGCTTGAAGCGGTAGCGAGAAGCGGTTTGGATGAAGGAGTTCATAACGGAACTGGGTGTGGTTCCCAGTGCGTTGGACCCGATGGTGATCTATTGTGACAACAATGGAGCCATAGCCAACGCCAAGGAACCAAGGTCTCACAAGAATTCCAAGCATATTAAGCGCCGGTTTCACTCCATCCGCGAGCATGTCAAGGATGGAGATATAAAGATTTGTAAAGTACACACGGACCTGAATGTAGCAGATCCGTTGACTAAAGTACTCCCTAGGGCAAAACATGATCAGCACCAGAACTCCATGGGTGTTAGATTTATCACTATATAAACTAGATTATTGTCTCTAGTGCAAGTGGGAGACTGAAGGAAATATGCCCTGAGAGGCAATAATAAAGTTGTTATTATGTATTCCTTGTATATGATAGATGTTCATTTTGCATGCTATAATTGTATTGATAGGAAACATCAATACATGTGTGTTTAATAAACAAAAAGGGTTCCTAGTCATGCCTCTCTTATAGACTAGCTTGTTGATTAACAAGATGATCAAGGTTTCCTGATCATGGACATTGGATGTTGTTAATAACAAGGTCACATCATTTGTGAAATGATGTGATGAACATTCATCCGAAGTATAGCATTACGATCAAGTCATTATGTTTATATTGCTATAACATCATACGAAGTAATCTTTATCCTTAGACCATGAGATCATGTTAATTGCTAACACCGGAAGAGTATCTTGATAACATCAAACGTCACACCGTAATAGGGTGACTATAAAGATGGGTTCGATTCTTTCGAAGGTGTTATGTTGAGGCTCATGGATCAAGAGTGGAATTTGTCAATCCAGATGACGGATAGATATACTCTGGGCCCTCTCGGTGATATCACATTAGGATAGCTTGCAATCAAGTGATGTGATCACTAGAATGTTATATCACGGAACAGCGAGAAAAGAGTGCATGTCGATGCGAGATCAAACTAGGTATGGAGATACCAATGATCGAATCTCGGACATGTAATATATCGAGACAAAGGATTTAGTTACAAGCGTTAAAGGTTCTCACGATCACGAGTCATCGTTGAATGTGTAGGAGTCGATCTGGATCTCAGTCCGCTGCTGATTATTGATCGGAGAAGGGTCTCGATCATGTCTGCATTATTCGCGAACCGTAGGGTGGCACACTTAAGATTTACCGGACACCATTTTGGACCACATATGTTTCAGACGAAAGAATTGCAAAGCGCAGGAATTGTTTCAATAGAAACCGGAAATTGTTTCGGGTGAAATTGCAGAAGGTGTTTCTGCATGTGATATTGAAATATTGCAAGGGGCTATATGTGAATGTTTGTTAATTAAAGTAATTAACAAAATTCTGAATAAATTTAATAAAAGAGTTTTATTAAATGAGAGAGCATTAAATTTGGAGAAACTTAATGCATTTAAGGTGGAGACTTTAAAAGGGAATGTGAAGAGGCATTTTAAATGTGGAGGGGTTACCACCACATGAATGGGGGAGGTGAGGGGTCACCCTCCATGCGCCGGCCATGGAGAGAGGGGGCACCCCCCCTCCTCCTATGAAAGGCCACCCATTCCCTCCTTCATCCATACACCTCCTTGTGAAGGATTTCTCTCCCCCTCTAGAATTATTCCCCCATGGTGTCGGATTAGCGAGATACATGTTCCCGGTGGCATTTCGTCTGGAAGGAGTTGCTGCGCGAGGAGGTGGAGGTTGTCCGGTGGCTTGAACGTGTGTGCGAGTGCGATTGCTGAGTTGCGCTGCTGACTTCCTCACGATCTTGAGATCGGCAAGTGTACGACTACATCAACCACGAGTTCCTACTCGTTAAGAAAGCTCGTTGTCTTCGAGGGTAAGTTCTCCATGGATGTATGTCCACCCGTTTGCTCTGTATCTAGTAGATAGATCTTGGCGTGTAGTTCTCATCGTAGGAAAAATTTTGTTTTCTATGCTGCGGACCCAATAGGATAAACATTACTTCGTATGATAATATAGCAATATAAACATAATGACTTTGATCGTAATGCTATACTTCGGATGAATGTTCATCACATCATTCCACCAATGGTGTGACCTTGTTATTAACAACATCCAATGTCCAAGATCAGGAAACCTTGGTCATCTTGTTAATCAACAAGCTAGTCTATAAGAGAGGCATAACTAGGAACCCTTTTTGTTTATTAAACACACATGTATTGATGTTTCCGATCAATACAATTCTAGCATGTAAAATAAAAATTTATCATAAACATGGAATAAGATAATAACCACTTTATTATTGCCTCTCGGGCATATTCCCTTCAGTCTCCCACTTGCACTAGAGTCAATAATCTAGTTTGTAAAACTTTGCGTATTGAACACCTAGGGCTTTCTGGTGTTGCATATACGCTATTGCTAGTGGTTAACATAATCTCTGGATCTGACAGTTTCAGGTCCATGTGTATTTGCATGTCTCTGCGTCTCTACGCATCACTCATTCTCAAATGAGATGGCATTGTATAGATTTGGTCCTTTGGTGAGACCTTTAGTTTGTTCGGCTCAAAATATGTTGATATTATTGTCACACAATATATCTTCATAGTATTAGCCCACTTTGAACCACACCTAGTTTGATAACAAACTACTTAACACAAATGCCCTCCTTTGCTGCTACTATAGCAGTCATATACTTAGCCTTTTGTTGTAGTATCCGTCACAATGTCTCAACTTTGGAACTCATACAAATCCATCATGGAACATCCTTTCCATTACATTGTGCCACCCATAGTCTAAATTGAGATAAATTTAATTTGTATCTTGTGACAAAACTAGTATCAATGTAACACTTTACAATGAACTACCTTTAACTATTTGTCACTTATACATTATATATTCTTAGTTCTTCCAAAGCTCATAAGAATATCTCTACTATTGTCCAATGATCATCTTATGAATCATTCTGGTATATGCTCATAACATTTAGAGCATAGGACATTCTGGATACGTACATATCATGGTATAATCGATCAAAATCTTCATGTGATTTTACTCACCAAGTGTTGAAACACTTGAATTTTAATACAATCCTTTGCATGCAGCAAGAACCATTCTTGTTGTTTCCATAGTGAACCCTTTCAATATCTCATATATGTATGTCTGGCACAACCATATTAGCGCCTTAATCTATCCATATAGATATTGATGCCTAATATTCTGGGTTTACCCAAGTCTTTCATCGAAATCTTATTTTAATGAAATTCTTAACTTGTGTCAATACAAGATACATCATTTCCAATCAACAATATGTCCTCTACATAATGTATTAGAAATATGTCTCAGCGCTCCCACTTAATTTCTTGCAAATGCAAGCATCTTCATCATCTCCGATGAATTTAAACTCTTTTAACAGTTTCATCATGGTGAAGATTCCAACTCCGCTATGCTTACTTCAACTATTGAAGTTTACATGCCCTTTTAGCACCCTTTGAATTAACAAAACCCTTCGAACCATGTCATGTACATGTCCTAGGTTACCGTTCTATTAGAAGAACCTTGTTTTGTTTATTCAACTACCATATACCAAATTATATGTAGTGGTTGCTACATTAATCCGTCAAGACTATATATCGCTATGAAAGATCAAATCTTGTCATAGTCAACTCCTTGAACATTGTCGTAAACTTCTTTCCGACATGTCGACTATTTCATAGATGTTAAACATCCATGTCTTATTTCTTTATAGATCCAAACACGATCGATAGGCTTCACGCCTTTCCGGAGGGTCTTCCAAGTTCAGAAACTTGTTTTCTCGTGTATGGATACTATCACGGATTCTATGACTTCTAGTCATTTTATGGAGTCTGGGCCCATCATCGCTTCTTTGCTTGTAGTCGGTTCATCATTGTCAAAACAATAACGACTTGCTTATCAAATCTTACTATTTGATTCTTACCGACCCACAGTTCTATAGGAACTCTAATCTCGAGATCACACCTTTTGTAATCACGAGAGCCATGAGCATTGTGGCCACCACCGGGACACTTTCCGGCGCTACTTAGCACATATAGCTAAGGTTCAACAACCTTATCAAAGTTCTATTGTCCTCCCACTTAACTTTTCACGAAAAATTCCTTCTCAAGAAACTTGACGTTCCAAGTAACAAACTCTTTTGTCCTCGGTGTTATGGAGAAATTCCCAACAAATTCTTTGGGATAACCTACAAAGACGTGCTTATCCGACTTTGGTTGTAAACATTTTACTTATGCATAGCATACCAAAATTTAAGAAAAGACAATTCTGGTTTTATCCCAAACCATAACTCATATGGTGTCATTTCAATGGATCACGATGGTGCTCTTTTCGATTAAGCGGTAGTCTCTAAAGCTTCAATCCTTAAAACATAATGGCAGTTTTATAAATGACACCCTTGATCTTACCATGTCAAACATGGTTTGATTTTATCTCTCGAATATGCCATACTCCTATGGTTTATCGGGAAACACAAATCATGGAACAATTCCTCAAGTCTTAGGTGTTTTTGCTAAACATGTAACTCAAATATCTTCCTTTATGATCGAATCATAAACTCTTTATTTTCTTGTTACAATGATTTTCCACTTCATCTTGAAAGTCTTTGAACAATTTTCAAATGTTTCATACTTCTTCCTTGTTAAGTAAATATACAGATATATTCACTCAAATTTTCGGAGAAAGCATATGAAGCAAAAAGATCCATCACATATGGCTACACATAATGGACTATGCACATCAGTATGCACAATTTCCAATAAGCTAGTCATCCGTTCCTCTCTGGCTTATGGACGGAGTTTCAATTATCTCGAGGAAAGTCTCACATGTGTCAATTGATCAAAATCAAAGACTCCAAAAATCCATCAACATGGAGTTTCTTCATGTTTTCTTTCAAATATAATTTAAACAGCGACGTCACTTCATAAGTGATCTTTCAATCATTTGTCTTGCGACATTTTAGCAATAGTGTTTATGGATGTGATTTCTCCAACTAGACTTGTAAAAGTTCATCCATCCTTTATGGAATACGGTAATTATTTGAACAGCCATTGTTCTCATGATACCGGAACAAAATAACAATTATTTAAACAAATCTTGAAGGCTTGGTTTGTTGACAACGAAAAACACAATAACACTTTATTTGTTTTCGATGAACATCATCACTCATTCTCTTGCTGGTTTACTTAGGCCATTGTAGTTCATGAATTGCGTTGTCCTATATGACACTTCATACCAACCAATTTGGTATCCAATACCTAAGAACCACATTTTTTAACAAGCAAGGAATACAACCATAACATGTATATCTTCTATATACCCAAGTTGGACATCTCCAACCTTATATTTTCTGCCAAATATTTTATAGATTCTCTTTCAGCAATTCCTTCTTCTTTTAAAAGAATCTATCAACATCAATACTGGTGTCATTCACATGACACATAGTATAAAGCGTATATAGTCAAATACTAATACCTTTGGACTTGCACTTTGAAGTGGATCACCATCATCAAATGTTTGGCATTCTTTCAAAAATCCATTCTTTAGTAATCTATTAGTGTAGTAAACATTTTACTTACATCTTCTATTCATCCTTATCATGACAACTTTCATGATCTAACTACTATAGCTTATAAGGAAGAATCACGAGTATAATATCAGTTCCCAAAACCTTTTTGGTAGATTCGGATGCCTAGCATCTCCATCCTTCACAAATTCTCATACAATATGAGAACATGTATTTTGCTAAATTATACTCTACCATAATGCAACGAAAACATTGTTTCAGATATCACAATATCTTTCACACATGATGGTTTCTGAAACAATTTCCAGTTCCAATATAATCTTGATATTAAAACAACCTTTTGAATATCAATAATCATGGAGGCAAACATGATACTTTAGATACTAACATTGGAATTCTTACTCTTGATTTAATACTACTTATTAAACTTCATGGAGTAAATAGAGTTTGCTGAAAGTTTGCAATAGGACTTATAAACTTTTAATTGACATACGAAACAATACGATACCAGTTCGTAAAGTAAATATCCAGAATTCTATAGTTCTATTATCTCAAATAAAAACTAAGCATAAGGTAGAAAACGAATGCCAATGACTACAACAAACTATGCAAATTCACTTTGATTTAATTTATGACAAATTTGGTTCGACTAATCCAAATTAAAAATGAACTCCCACTCAAAAATAACATCCCTCGTGCCTTTTTGGTGATTACATGAACCAAATCCACTACACCAAGTCCGATCATCACGTGAGTTGATGTAGCTTCAAAGGCGAGCATCTATATGGGCATCATATCAACTATATGACTCATGCTTAACCTTTTCCATGTTCGAGTCCATGCATACATGCTAGGCTCGCCAAGTAAGAACCTTAGTACTTGCATGTGTAAAACTGTCTTACACCCGTTTGTATGAAAGCGCAGAGTCGAGTACACCCGATCATCACGTGATGTCTCGAAATACGATCCACAAAACGGTGCATACTTAAGGAAGAACACATTTTTATCTTGATATCTAAAAGAGGGATCATCTTACAATGCTACAGAAAGCGCCAAACTAGCAGTATAAGATGCTAACATCTAATGTGTAAAGTGAGATGATATGGTCCATGCATTTGATCTCTATCACTTGCATCGTGGTATGATCTCTATCATTCCTTTGTGTGTAAGGCCAAGGTTTATGGAACTTACACGTTGAGTGTGTTGTAAGAGTATCTATCATACATCTACTTACAACAATACCATATCCATACACTAGCCCAGCAACGATCTAAACTAGACGCCTCTAATTTATCAATTGCAAGTTTTACGTGGCTTAGGGCTTTCGGAGATAGAACCATTCTTACCTACGAACATGAACCACAACGAGGATAACTAAGTTATTAGCAACTCGTTGTAAATCAGATATTGACTATAGTAGGAGGGACGGACACCCGCCAGCCACTTATGCAAAACAAGTTGCATGTCAGTCGTGGAACCGGTCTCATGTACGATGACATGTAAGGTTGGTCCGGGCCGCTTCATCCCACTATGCCACCAATATCCAAAATACATAGAAGATGCAATAACATGATCATCATCGCCAACATATCAACATATGTGTACTAGCCGTGCTAAGCACCTACGCATAGATCAGGCTCTGATACCACTGTTGGGTCCGTAGCATAGAAAACAAAAAAATTCCTACGGTGTGAACTACACGCCAAGATCTATCTACTAGGTACAAAGCAACGGGTGGACATACATCCAACGAGAACTTACCCTCGTAGACAACGAGCTTTGTTAACGAGTAGGAACTCGTGGTTGATGTAGTCGTACACTTGCCGATCTCAAGATCATGATGAAGTCCAGCAGGTCCGGCTCCAGCACGTCCATCAGATCCAGCTCCAGCACCGCAAAGCAGCGGTGCATCCGTGATCGCACACACGTCCGGTACCCCAACAACCTCCGTCCCTCGCTCCATCAAAGCAGCGGAAGCAGCAACTCCTTTCCAGATAAAGCCACCGGGAACATGTATCTCACTAATCCGAGACCATGGGGGAATAATACTAGAGGGGGAGAGAGATCCTTCACAAGGAGGTGTGTGTGAGAAGTGAGGAGGGGGTGGCCTTTTGTAGGAGGAGGGGGGTGCCCCTCCTTCATGGCCGGCGCATGGAGGGGTTGACCCTTCACCTCCTCCATTCATGTGGTGGTAACCCCTCCACATTAAAATGCCCCTTCACATTCTCTTTTAAAGTATCCACTTTAAATGCATTAAATTTCTCCAAATTTAATGCTCTCTCATTTAATAAAACTCTTTTATTATTTTTATTCAGAATTTTGTTAATTACTTTAATTAACAAACATTCACATAAAAACCCCTGCAACATTTGAATATTACATGCAGAACCAATTTCAGCATTTTCACCCGAAACAGTTTCGGTGTCTATTGAAATAATTCTAGTGCTTTCTTAAATCTTTATCTGAAACATATTTGCTCCAAATGGTGTCGGTATCCCTTAAGTGTGTCACCCTACGATTCGCGAATAATGTAGACATGATCGAGACCCCTCTCCGATCAATAATCATGATGGGACACGAGATCCATCGACTCCTACACATTCAACGATGACTTCTGTGATCGTGAGAACCTTTAATGCTAGTAAATAAATCCCTTTGTCCCGCGATATATTATATGTCCGAGATTCGATCATCGGTATCTCCATACCTAGTTTGATCTCGTTACCGACATGCACTCTTTTCTCGTTCCCGTGATATAACATTCTAGTGATCACATCACTTGCTTGCAAGCTATTTCAATGTGATATCACCGAGAGGGCCCAGAGTATATCTATCCGTCATCGGTATGGACAAATCCCACTATTGATCCATGAGCCTCAACATAACACCTTCGTAGCACTGAACCCACCTTTATAGCCACCCTGTTACGGTGTGACGTTTGATGTTATCAAGATACTCTTCCGGTGTTAGCAATTAACATGATCTCATGGTCTAAGGATAAAGATTACTTCGTATGATATTATAGCAATATAAACATAATGACTTTGATTGTAATGCTATACTTTGGATGAATGTTCATCACATCATTCCACCAATGGTGTGACCTTGTTATTAACAACATCCAATGTACATGATCAGGAAACCTTGATCATCTTGTTAATCAACAAGCTAGTCTATAAGAGAGGCATAACTAGGAACCCTTTTTGTTTATTAAACACACATGTATTGATGTTTCCGATCAATACAATTCTAGCATGTAAAATAAACATTTATCATAAACATGGAATAAGATAATAACCACTTTATTATTTCCTCTCGGGCATATTCCCTTCATGAAGAACATATCTTTGTATATATATGGTGTAACTGTGGATAAATTATTTTGGTGGATTGTCGTCTGGCCGTAGGCTGAAATATTTTGGCTTTAAAAGCCGGGCCATAGGACTTATTGAATTTATAAGTAAACATAAGATCTTTTAAGCATAAAAGCGTCGTAGCTATGCAACGTTCCATGGATTGGAATACTGGACTCCTGTCTTCTTGTCTTGTAGACGATACGCTCCTCCAGGAATGTCTTCTGTAATGATGAAGGGTCCTTCCCAAGGTGATTCTAGTTTTCGATGGCCATCTTGCTTGAGTTGAAGAATTAGGTCCCCTACTGCGAAGGACCTAGGTCGTAATCGTCGACTGTGGTAGTTGCGCATGTTTTGTTGATATATGGTGGCTCTCCGTAGGGCTTCATCTCGAGCTTCATCGAGTGCATCGACGTCATCTTCAAGTGCTTATCTTGATTTGTCTTCATCATATGTAACTACTCTTGGAGATTCGTGTGAAACTTCGAATGGAAGGACGGCTTTAGCATCATGGACCAGAAATAAGTTTGTTTCTTGTGTCGAATTATTTGGGGTAGTTCGTAAACTACACAAAATAGATGGTAACTCATCAACCCACGCTCCTTTTGCTCTATCAAGCGGTGCTAGCAACCTTTTCTTGAGGCCAACAGTTATTAGACCATTTCCTTTTTCTACTTATCCATTGGTTCAGGGGTGAGCTACTGAGGCGTAGCTTACCTTGATGCCCATCTCTTGGCATTATTCTTTAAACTCATTGGAGGTAAAATTTGTTCCATTGTCCGTGATGATGCTTTTTGGCACACCGAAACAAAATACTATGGATTTTACGAAATTCTCATCCGAAGTTCCATCTTGAGTGGTGACTGGCATTGCTTTAATCCATTTAGTAAATTTGTCGACTGCTACTAGCAGAAAGACGTGTCCTCCTGGAGATGACTTGTGAAGTTTACCCACCATATCAAGCCCCTACTGAGTGAAGGGCCAAGCTAGAGGTATATGGTTTAATTCAGCGACTAATTCTCCCGGTTTGTTGCGAATTGTTGACATGCTTCGCATGTTCTGGCTATATCCTTTGCATCTTGAACTGCTGTGAACCAATAAAATCTTCCCTGAATGCTTTGGTGGGAATTGCTCGGCTGCTGGCATGATGACCGCAAACTCCTTCATGTATTTCCTTGAGTATGACTTTTCCTTCTTCGGGTGTGACACGTCGCTATAACACACCCAAAATACGTCTTTTATATAATTCTCCTTTGATTATCCTGAAGGATTTCGATCATCGAGTGATTCACCGGGCTTCTGTTACATCCTCGGGTAATTCTCCCCGAATCATATAAGCTATGTATGGCTGCATCCATGTAGACTCTTGATACGTTGCTAACGTATCCATAATTTTTGATGTTCCATGCTTGGTTTTTATCTACTTCCTTATGTTTTGTTCCAACTTTGGAGTACTTTTTATACACTTTCTTGGACTAACCTATTAACAAGATGCCACAGTGCCAGATGCCTGTTTTCTGTTGTTTTTGGTTCCATGAAAGTCAGAAAATGAATATTCTCGGAATTGGACGGGACAAAAGCCAAAGTCAGTTTTTCATCGAGGAGGACACGGAGCCAGAATACGAGACGGAGAGGGGCCAGAGGGCCGCCACACCACCTGGCCGTGCGGCTAGGCCTGGCCCGCGCCAGGGGGTGGTGTGTGATAACCCACAAGTATAGGGGATCATGTGTAGCCTTTTCGATAAGAGTGTCGAACCCAACGAGGAGATAAAGGTAGGATAAATATTCTCTCAAGTTCTATCAACCACTGATACAACTCTACGCACACTAAACGTTTGCATTATCTAGGAAATAAAACTAGAGCAACAATACAAGTAATAGAGATAGCTTTGCATAATAATAAATAACAAGAAAATAAAGCTAGTTGTTGTAGCAATAAAATACACTAAACTAATAGAACCATGAGTGTGGAATAGTGGTGGTAATTGTGGTGCCTTTTTGTCCAAGTTTAAATAGCGAATAGATTAGGTTCATTCTCTTCGATGCAGTTTTCTATGTGGGAGAGGCTAAATATACATGCACTTCACTACTTGGAATTACATGTACTATATAATTGGATTGTTAGCAAACATCCGTAAGTACTAATCAATGCATTAAGCTTTCCCCAACCATAGTCTTAAGTTTAATGATCCTCTTACTCCCATATGTGAAACGTTTCGGTTCACGTCCTCAGGTTTCTATCACTCCGGCAGAACTCCCCCCCTTCCTTTTACACATACTACAAACCCTATGATATTTAATCCATGCGCGCACAAATATAATGGACACCAAAGGACTGTACCATATCAACATACAACTCTAATGAACCAAAAACTTTCAACCATTCAATCTAAGAACAAAGAAACTACGCTAACAATGACATAGATCATAGGATTATAACTTATAGCATCAAACACCATGTTTACATAGGACGGTACAGAGGTGTGTGGGAGGATGAACCACTGCATACAGGAGGATTAGGTGATGGAGATGGCGGTGAAGATGGTGAAGAGGGCGGCGGTGGTGCGGGGGACGCCTTCCCCACCGTCGGTATCATGGGGGAGCACCGCCCCTTAGTCCCCTTCCTTCATGGCTTCTTGGGAGCCCTCCCCCATGGAGATGGGATTCATGGGGGAGGCAAAAACATGGCTTTAGTGGCTGCAAATTCGTGGGTGGAGATGTCCTGGGCGAATTAGGTCCTCCCTTTATATAGCTTCTCGGATTCCCGTCACCCCATCTTGGGCTGCAGTAAATCGGGCCTAAAAGGCCCATCCGGATTCGGAATCAGCTAAATTTTATGTGAAGAACGTTTGACGCGATATTTCCAACAACTTTGTAGTTGAAGAGTTTTCCGTTTGACACCGTCTTTGATCCGAAACGTGACCATCTTCAAAAAGAGTTCTCAGACAGATTTCTGTAAAAATCCCAATTTGACTCCAACAAGGATTCCACTTGTATTCTTGGTAATTCCTACACATCAAAGTGCAAAACAAGAACATTGTGCACTTTTGCAACTATTAGTAGGTTAGTCCAAATAAATCATAAACTTTATATAAAAAGGGGTGTCAAAAGCATATTATTAGCATGAAACCATCAAAAATTATAGATACGTTATGGACGTATCAGTGTGGCCGCCTAGGGCACCCCCTCGACATCCCCTTTATCCTATAAGATGCCTCTGATACAGAAATCCTAAATACCCAATCAAAATTCCATGAAAGAGTCTATAGCCGCCGTCATCTCCATCCCTAGATCGGGAGGGATCTGAAGCTCTTCCTGGCACCCTGCCGGAGGGGAGAATTCACCCTGGAGGCCTTCTTCATCACCATGCAAGCCTCCGGTGTGATGCGTGAGTAGTTCATCCTTGGAATACGGGTCCATGTAGTAGCTAGATGGTTGGTTCTTTTCCTTTGTGTTATCATGTTTAGATCTTGTGAGCTCCGTTCATGATCAAGATCATCTACATGTTGTGTTTGCGGGGATCCGATGGATATTGAGATGCTATTTCAGATTGATTATTAATTATATCATGTCTTAGTTATTTGTGATCTTGCATGCTTTCTGTTGTTAGTAGCTATCTTGGCCAGGTAGATGCTAGCAACTCCAAGTGTTAGTATTTATGCTCGATAGTGGGTTCATGCCTCTAGTAATTTGGGGAAGTGACAGATATCTCTAAGGTACTAGATGTGCTATTGCTACTAGGGAGAAAACAACAATCCTTTGTTCATAGAACACTCATATTGTTTACTTTACATGCAATGCGTAATGCAATTATCTGTTGCTTGCAACTTAATACTGGAGGGGGTTCGGATGATAACCTAAAGGTGAATTATTAGTCATAGATGCAGTTGGATTACAGTCTATGTATAATGTTGTAATGCCCAATGAAATCTCAAAAGAGTCAAGATGATTAGTATATGCATGTATGCTTTCTCGATGTTTATCAATTGCCCCGCTGTAATTTGTTCACCCAACATGTCATCTATCTTAAGGAGAACCACCACTAGTAAACTATGGACCCCGGTCCTTTCTTTTATCATCAATCTACAACTGTTTAATGTTTTCTGTTTACTTTCTGCAAGCTTTTACTTTCTTCCAAACAATACATTTAATCCTTTGTTTTCAGCAAAACCGGTGAGATTGACAACCTCACTATAAGTTGGAGGCAAAGTTCTGTGGTTGTGTTGTGCGGGATTCCAAGTTGGCAACAACACCTTGGAGGTGTTTCCTTGCTCATACTGGTTCGATAACCTTGGTTTCATAACTGAGGAAAAACTTGCTACTGTGCTCATCATACCTTCCTCTTGGGGTTCCCCAACAACCTCGATATATTTTGGGCCATCAAGCTATTTTTCTGGTGCAATTGCCGGGGTGACAAGGACATCTTCACAAGGAGAGTCCCTCATAACCAATCTCTTTACTTTGTTTTATTTGTTTTGCTTAGTTTATTTTCTTGCTTTGTTTTCTTGTTTCTTTATCAAAAACACAAAAAATAGTTTTACTAGTTTGCTTCTTTATACTAAAAACACACAAAAAAATAAGTCTTTCTATAGTTGTTACCTATTTATTAGCTCACCATGTTGATCCCTAAGTTCACCCTGACATACCCTTCAATAGGTACTGGCTCTATAATTGGAAAAGATAATATTGAAGAATTATTTAATCATGTTAGTAAGCATGAGGATATTGAGGATAGACCCCTTGCAGAACTTGCTCCAAATTATAAAATTGCTGCAACTTCTTTAGTTCACATGTTGGAAGCTAGGTTTGTTAACCTTAACCTCTTAATGCAAGTAATGTTTCTTAAACTTAAAGAAATTGAGGACCCTGAAAAGAGAGATATTATTCTGGAAACTTTGCTTAAGGAATTCTATGATGTTGCCAAGGAAGCTAGGAAAGTCTTTGAACATTTTAATATGCTAGGCTCATGTTTATATGTTATTGGTACACGAGAAAAGATGGACAAAACCAAACCTAATGGGGAGGAAACTAAGATACCAATACTGTTTAAACTTGCAGCAATGCATGAAGCCATAGAAAAGAATCTTGATTGTATTGTTCCTGAAAACCCGTTTGATGAAAATAGTGAACCCAAGAGCATTGAGAGAGGATACTCTAGAACTTATTTGGATGAGATACCTTGAATTGTTGAAGATATTTCTGGTATCACTTTTAATGCTTCATCATTTGAGAACACTTGATTCTTTTTCTTGCTTCTTATGCCTAACTTAAAGGCGTTAAAGAAAAGTACTTATTGGGAGATAACCCAAAAGTTTTAGATGACTCTTGGAAGTTATTACCTCTGTAATAACCGCTCCTTATCCTTTTTATTTGCTTTTTGTGCCAAGAGTAACCTCTAATGAGAGAGAAGTAATGCTTGGGAAAGTTGTTGTCCCGAAACAGATTTTTGTTCTTCACCGTAAATATTTGTGTAAATTCTGTGTACGTCGTTTTGAGGCACGATTTTTTGTGATTCTGACCCAGGTTGTTATCTAACTTTCTTTAGTTCAACACTTTTTGATTTGAGCAACAGAATGTCTTCGAAAAAATTCATCATTATCTGCTGGTCTGTTTTGATAGATTTCTGCCATTATTTGCATTTGCTTCTTGTTGGTTCCTTTTTGAGTTCTTTTGGGGAACTGAGCTTTTTGAGGGAAGTGCTACAGTAGCTTGTGTTTTAATGGAAGTTTTATTGGTGTTGAATCTGAACCCAAAGACTTATTATCTTGAGTGCACTATTGTTGCTAATAAAGATTGTATGAAGTTTTGTATGAAGGAAAAAATTTAGGTGTATGGAAGGAATGATGTAATGAGATGAAGAATGGACTAAAGCTCAAGCTTGGGGATGCCACACGTGTCACCCCAAGAAATATCCAAGAAGTACAAGTGTCAAAGCTTGGGGATGCCCAAGGCATCCCCTTCTTCATAAATAAAAATCGCAGGTTTCTTCCAAACACTTCATTTTTATTATTTAATGCACAGTTGTGTTGTTCTTGGAGCGTCTTCTTTTTCGTTTTTGTTTTGGTTTTCGTTTGCTTGGTTTTCTTAGTTTGCTTGAATAAATTGGTTGGACCCCCTCTTTCATACATTAGTTTTCAAATAGTTTGGTTTGGATGGGAAAAGAGTAGGAAAGTTCATGCTTAAGTGGTAAAGAGAGCTTGTTTTTGACTGTGGCATATGCTTTGTCATGTCATGCTTGGTATTGTTTTGGTTTTATGCTTAGTGATTATTTTTGTAGCATGACTTGTTATAAACAATTGATATTTCTTAATGTGCCTTGGAAGAATCATGCGTTGTTTTAGCATATTAAAGCATTGTATTGTGGTATTCTCCTTTGATGATTTATTTGGGTTGACTTGGCGCATGCTCACACCATGTTATGACTATCCCAAGTCACCATAGCCTTTATGATCCTTTAGTTTTCGACTTGTAATATCACTTTATGCTTTGATTAATGATGTTTTGTCGCTCTGCATGATTATGGCCATTATTGCTCTCTTAGTTGGTCGCTCCCAGTCTTTTGCTAGCCTCTGTAATCAAGTATGAGTTCCACTCATGCATCCAACTCCTAAAACCAAGTTATTCCAAAGAGTCCACCATACCTACCTATTACCATATGCTATTCCAAGTATATTCATGTTTTTATCTACCTTCCGAATTAAATTTGTTATGTGAAAATTAGTGATTAAAGCTCTCACGAACTTGATGGCACACTTTACTTTTCTTGCCCTTAATAAACTTGAACCATTATGTCATCTGTTGTGTATATGCTTGCACTTATATGTTGGGGATTAGCAGAACCATGATGTCATGGGGAATGCTTTCAACATTGCACTTGTACTGTGTACCTAGTTGATAGCATGCTCTTTTGTCCATGGATGTTGTCGGTGTGAAATGAAAGGGAAGCTTGTAAGTCCATGGAGTTATGTATGTGTGTTAGAGAAACGCCTGAGCTGCTGGTCTAATCCATGTTGTCATGGTGGAAACATGCAGCGTAACCATAATGAGCTGTCTATGAAGCATTCTTATAAAAAAAGAGTCAGAAAAAAAGAGATATGAGAAAAGAGGAAAGAGAGAAAAAAAGCACCATTTTCCCCTGGTAAATAAGAAGATTGCTGAGATGCTCATTGTCTGCTTGCCTTGTCATTTTGATATGGGGATTCTTCCGTATCATCGGGCAAGGGGTACCCCGTTGGCGATTCTCTATGATACACATGTACTTACGATGACAAGAACTTACCGGTGACTAAACTTGAGTAGCATGAGGAGCGGCCCTCGTATTCAAGGGACATGAGATTTCCAACTTATACTTTGTCAAGCATATACTCCATAGTTTGTTCACTTTAACCTTAATCACTTCAAGATGCTTATGATAGGGGAAATGAGAGCTGAAAGCTAATAAGTACCATAATTTTTGGAAGCTCTTTATTAGACTTGAATCCCTGCTTCCTTCTATGAAAGCCTTTCTTACTTTTATGTGGAGTCTCCACCTTCTATCTTTATGCACCTATTTTGAGAGCATAGTGACCATTCTTAGTTCTATGTGCATTGTCCCAAGACTTGTTGATTGATGCATAACTTGATATTGCTTGTTCTTAAACTAGCACTTATATGTTGGGGATTAGCAGAACCATGCTGTCATGGGGAACACTTTCAACATTGCACTTGTACTTTGTACCTAGTTGATATCATGCTCTTTTGTCTATGGATGTTGTCGGTGTGAAATGAAAGGGAAGATTGTAAGTCCATGGAGTTATGTATGTGTGTTAGAGAAACGCCTGGGCCGCTGGTATAATCCATGTTGTCATGGTGGAAACCTGCAGCGTAACCATAATGAGCTGTGTATGAAGCATTCTTCTTATAAAAAAGAGTCAGAAAAAAAGAGATATGAGAAAAGAGGAAAGAGAGAAAAAAGCACCATTTTCCCCTGGTAAATAAGAAGATTGCTGAGATGCTCATTGTCTGCTTGCCTTGTCATTTTGATATGGGGATTCTTCCGTATCATCGGCAAGGTACCCTGCGGTTCTCTATGATACACATGTACTTACGATGACAAGAACTTACCGGTGACTAAACTTGAGTAGCATGAGGAGCGGCCCTCGTATTCAAGGGACATGAGATTTCCAACTTATACTTTGTCAAGCATATACTCCATAGTTTGTTCACTTTAACCTTAATCACTTCAAGATGCTTATGATAGGGGAAATCAGAGCTGAAAGCTAATAAGTACCATAATTTTTGGAAGCTCTTTATTAGACTTGAATCCCTGCTTCCTTCTATGAAAGCCTTTCTTACTTTTATGTGGAGTCTCCACCTTCTATCTTTATGCACCTATTTTGAGAGCATAGTGACCATTCTTAGTTCTATGTGCATTGTCCCAAGACTTGTTGATTGATGCATAACTTGATATTGCTTGTTCTTAAACTAGCACTTATATGTTGGGGATTAGCAGAACCATGCTGTCATGGGGAACGCTTTCAACATTGCACTTGTACTTTGTACCTAGTTGATATCATGCTCTTTTGTCTATGGATGTCGCTTGTGAAATGAAAGGGAAGATTGTAAGTCCATGGAGTTATGTATGTGTGTTAGAGAAATGCCTGGGCCGCTGGTATAATCCATGTTGTCATGGTGGAAACCTGCAGCGTAACCATAATGAGCTGTGTATGAAGCATTCTTCTTATAAAAAAAGAGTCAGAAAAAAAGAGATATGAGAAAAGAGGAAAGAGAGAAAAAAGCACCATTTTCCCATGGTAAATAAGAAGATTGCTGAGATGCTCATTGTATGCTTGCCTTGTCATTTTGATATGGGGATTCTTCCGTATCATCGGGCAAGGGGTACCTGCTGTTGTTCTCTATGATACACATGTACTTACGATGACAAGAACTTACCGGTGACTAAACTTGAGTAGCATGAGGAGCGGCCCTCGTATTCAAGGGACATGAGATTTCCAACTTATACTTTGTCAAGCATATACTCCATAGTTTGTTCACTTTAACCTTAATCACTTCAAGATGCTTATGATAGGGGAAATCAGAGCTGAAAGCTAATAAGTACCATAATTTTTGGAAGCTCTTTATTAGACTTGAATCCCTGCTTCCTTCTATGAAAGCCTTTCTTACTTTTATGTGGAGTCTCCACCTTCTATCTTTATGCACCTATTTTGAGAGCATAGTGACCATTCTTAGTTCTATGTGCATTGTCCCAAGACTTGTTGATTGATGCATAACTTGATATTGCTTGTTCTTAAACTAGCACTTATATGTTGGGGATTAGCAGAACCATGCTGTCATGGGGAACGCTTTCAACATTGCACTTGTACTTTGTACCTAGTTGATATCATGCTCTTTTGTCTATGGATGTCGTCGGTGTGAAATGAAAGGGAAGATTGTAAGTCCATGGAGTTATGTATGTGTGTTAGAGAAACGCCTGGGCCGCTGGTATAATCCATGTTGTCATGGTGGAAACCTGCAGCGTAACCATAATGAGCTGTGTATGAAGCATTCTTCTTATAAAAAAAAGAGTCAGAAAAAAGAGATATGAGAAAAGAGGAAAGAGAGAAAAAAGCACCATTTCCCCCTAGTAAATAAGAAGATTGCTGAGATGCTCGTTGTCTGCTTGCCTTGTCATTTTGATATGGGGATTCTTTCGTATCATCGGGTAAAGGGTACCCCGTTGGCGGTTCTCTATGATACACATGTACTTACGATGACAAGAACTTACCGGTGACTAAACTTGAGTAGCATGAGGAGCGGCCCTCGTATTCAAGGGACATGAGATTTCCAACTTATACTTTGTCAAGCATATACTCCATAGTTTGTTCACTTTAACCTTAATCACTTCAAGATGCTTATGATAGGGGAAATGAGAGCTGAAAGCTAATAAGTACCATAATTTTTGGAAGCTCTTTATTAGACTTGAATCCCTGCTTCCATCTATGAAGGACTTTCTTACTTTTATGTTGAGTCTCCACCTTCTATCTTTATGCACCTACTTTGAGAGCATAGTGACCATTCTTAGTTCTATGTGCATTGTCCCAAGACTTGTTGATTGATGCATAACTTGATATTGCTTGTTCTTAAACTACTTGTATCTAGTCACCCTTATAAACTTTGAAGGTGTCCTATGCATTTATATTTGCTACTCTATGAGGGACAAGCTGAATGCCACTATGCTATGTTTTCTTTATGTGAAACAAACAAACGTCTTGCAAAGCATTGTTATTCATGAATCTTTTGTTTGTGCCTCTTGATGTTGCAACATAGTTGCTATGTTTTATTGCTAGAACTTTATCTTTCATGCTATGTTGAAGTACCATGATCCCAGGTATCAATGTTTTACAAATACTTTGATCAAGTTTATGATGGTGCATGTCACCTCAAAAATTATTCTTTCTTTTTATCACTTACCTACTCGAGGATGAGCAGAAGTTAAGCTTCGGGATGTTGATACGTTGCTAACGTATCCATAATTTTTGATGTTCCATGCTTGGTTTTTATCTACTTTCTTATGTTTTGTTCCAACTTTGGAGTATTTTTTATACACTTTCTTGGACTAACCTATTAACAAGATGCCATAGTGCCAGCTACCTGTTTTCTGCTGTTTTTGGTTCCAGGAAAGTCAGAAAATGAATATTCTCGGAATTGGACAGGACAAAAGCTAAAGTCAGCTTTTCACCGAGGGGGACCCGGAGCCAGAATACGAGACGGAGAGGGGCCAGAGGGCCGCCACACCACCTGGTCGCGCGGCCAGGCCTGGCCCACGCTAGGGAGTGGTGTGGCCGCCTAGGGCACCCCCTCGGCCTCCCCTTTCACCTATAAGATGCCTCCTATACAAAAACCCTAAGTACCCGATCAAAAATCCATGAAAGAGTCTGTAGCCGCCGTCATCTCCATCCCTAGATCGGGAGTGCTCTGAAGCTCTTCCCGGCACCCTGCCGGAGAGGGGAATTCACCCTGGAGGCCTTCTTCATCACCATGCAAGCCTCCGGTGTGATGCGTGAGTAGTTCATCCTTGGACTACGGATCCATGTAGTAGCTAGATGGCTGGTTCTCCTCCTTTATGCTTTCATGTTTAGATCTTGTGAGCTCCGTTCATGATCAAGATCATCTATTTGTAATTCATACATGTTGTGTTTGCGGGGATCCGATGGATATTGAGATGCTATTTCAGATTGATTATTGATTCTATCATGTCTTCGTTATTTCAGATCTTGCATGCTTTCCGTTGTTAGTACCTATCTTGGCCAAGTAGATGCTAGCAACTCCAAGAGTTAGTATTTATGCTCGATAGTGGGTTCATGCCTCTGGTAATCTGGGGAAGTGACAGAAATCTCTAAGGTACTGTAACATCCCTAAAAATCATGTTTCAAAACTCATTCATATCATCTTTGCATCATTCATTCATATAGGGTTTTTTCTCAAAATCATTTAGAAGCACAAACTTTGGCTATGATTTCATGTGGGCAATTTATCTCAAATGGCCATCACCCTTTGGGATTTGTTTGTCCATGATCTTGTTTGCTTGCCTCTATGGTTGGAAAGATTAGGAGTAGCATTTAAACCCAAAATTCCATTTTAGAAATGTTTTCTAAACCCTATTCCAAATATTTGCAAACTAGAGAAAATCTCTGTTTACTTTGAAACCCAAGCTTGACCAAGCCTTTGCAAGGTAACCACTTGGTTTATTGACTGTTTTTGAACCCACAAAACCCTGCAAAAATTCCCAAAGCAGTTTGAATTCAAAAGGATTTGAATTCATATCAAATTCTATTCAGAAAATTTAATTAGAAAAAGAAAACGCTTAAACAAAAGGAAAGGGCCGAGCGGCCAGAATCTGGCCCAGCAGCAAATCGAGCCCAGCAAGCCCACCCGGGGATCTCCTTTTCCTTCTCACGCCATGAACACCTTGACGAGCATGGCCCAGTCCACGTCGTCCTCGTCTTCCCCAGACCGCGCCTGCGACCACGTCGCCGCAGCAGTGAAGGCCGGTAATGGCGCGGCGTAATTGGGCATTTAACCGCGAGCATTTCCTGTCGATTTCCCGGCTATAAGATCCTCTTTGCCTCACGATCTTTTTCCCCCAAACGCCTCACTCACTCCGCCACCAGGCTGTCCTCAATCAGCTTTGCCCCGCCGCAGACAGAGCCTCTCCGGCGATCGATTCCGGTGAGTCCAGCTCTCCGCCTCTCGTTCTTGCAATCTGACTCAGCGTGTCTTTGCGCATCTCCTGACCTCACTAGTCTGTCCTGTGCTGCCCCAGGTCGCCGGTTCCACTTGACACCGCGAGCACCGACGGCGACATCAACTCCGACGAGCTCTAGTGGTAAGTACAGACCGCCCCGCGCCTCCTAGTTCACGCACACGACTCTGCCTTGACCTTGTGAATCTAACCGTGTCCTCGCCTTGCCTTGGGGTGATTCACAGCGACGTCCACGACGACCACCAGACGCACCCGACGCCGCCACGAACTCCGGTGAGCAATCGCAGCCGTGCCCGAGCGCCCCTTGACCGACCGCGAGTACGACGAGCATCGCCGTGACCTCCTGAGCCCGGTGAGCATGCCCTTTTTCCCTCTCGCTTCCTGTAGCGTCGCCTCCGTCGTCGACCGATAGCACCGCCGCCGTTAGCCACCGCGCCGCCCATCTGCGGGTTGGCGGCAAAGAGTACCGTTAGATCTGGATCGAACGCCTACGATAGATCACTTAACCCCGAAGCGGTACGCGATCTGAGCCGCCAGATTTCATTTAGATCCTACGGCTGTGGAGCTCGATCCAGTGCGAAACGGTACGGGCGAATAAGAACATGACGCGTGGCTAGGTTAGATCTGAAAATAGAATTTAAAAACAGATTTTGATCCAGATTTCAAATGCCTATATCTTTTGATCTCCACGTTGGAATTTTGCAAACTTTATACCGTTGGATTCAGAAAAACAAGACCTTTCTGCCTATCCAATTTGTTTAACAAATAGTAACCATCAGATGTGCTTAAATTGCAGAGACTTGTTTGAGGCCTTTTTAAGTATAGATTTAGTTTAGTATTTTGTTTTAGGGTTAAATTTTGTTTAGTTGGTAAACTAGTGACTTGCTAAGTTTCTGTATTCATGCACTTGCTTGGTTGAGTTTTCAAAAATCATCACTCAGTAGATTCATGCATGCATGCATTCATATTATTTCTTGTTTGTATATATTTGTGTGTAATTGAGTGCTACAACTTTGTGTGTAGATTTTGCTAGTGATTGTGATTGTGACGAGTGCTACTATCCACACTACCAAGGCAAGTGATATCATCATGAATATTCCATTCCTATATTTTATTTATGCATTAGTATTATTTTTCTAAGTATAGGACTTGCATGGTTTTTTTTTGCTAAGTACAAGCTATGCTATGGGAAAACCTATTAGGTGAAACCTTAGTGAAAATTTCCTAAGTCAAGATTCCTATTACTATCATGCTTAGCCTAGCTACTAGAAAACAAGGGTGGTTTAAATATTCACTATGGAAAATTTCTAAGTCTAAGGACTTATGTTTTTGAAAAAATAAAACAACTAAGTTAATGAACCACCTGGGTGGAATGGAAGGAATGGCTTATGTTGAGTGGTTCACAAGGCCATGGACTTGGCTTGTGTATCTCACTTGTGGATGGCCACCCAGGAAACAAAGAGATTTGAGTTGTCAAATGTTGAGAAGCTTCAAGTGCAACCACTTGGTAATATGGGCTCTGCCATGATCTTAGGATGCTGGAACTTAGTCTCTTGGACAGTGGGTGGTAGATGGGATGATAGGTTGGAGCGCGTCCATTTGACTAAGGAAAGGCTACTGAAGGATCATGTCTTGGGAAACCAAGGCTTGTGGGTAAAGTGCACCACCTCTGTAGAGTGTAAAACCTAAGTACTTAGCCATGTCCCTGGTAAAGGACAATTTGAGCATCAAGACATGGAAACTTCAAGAATCTCATCACTCCAATTTCTAAATAAAATTTGTGGGTGAACAAAGGGATAAAAGGATCTTCAGTCATTGATTGCTAGATGCCCTGAGTGGATCTAGAGTCTTTGTTTGATAGATGCCTTGGGTGTTTTTGCCAAGTAAATCTTCATTCCTTGATTAGTAGATGCCCTGAGTGGATCTTCAGTCTTGGATTGGAAGATGTCTTGGAAAGTTTCTGCCAAACAAAAACTTAGTATTTTCAAAAAGTTAAGGAAAAATCTATTTTGAGCAATGCAAGCCTAAGCTCCACCAGCCAAATGCATATAGTATTATAGTCCACTTATATTATACTAAGGTATCACTTGCCAATACTATTCCAAAGTATTGACCCTTGTGGCTGTAACTTATGATGTTGCAGGTTACTCTGATGATGATTAGGAGTCATGAGTCTACACTCAACATGCTTGCCTGTGGCACATGAAGATGAAGACTTATGTTTATTTACTTATTCCATAAACTCTTGTATTAGGCCTTTGGCCATGAGTTGTAAAAGACTATGTTTTATCTCTGGAATGATTGTAATAAATGACCTTTGTATCTGTGTACTTCATCTTAAACTGTGGATGCTAGCATTGATCCAGGGACTAGCATTGCAATCACAGGGATCTTTTCCTTTACAAAGGAGGGATCTTACAGATGGTATCAGAGCACTGTGTTGCCTGTAGGATTATGACCCTAGGATTGGAAACCACTAAGGAAAATTTTAACTTCTTCTACACTTATCTATTCTTCTCGTAAACTTTTCTAATCTTCTCATTATCATCTCTATTTGTAGATTAACTACGTCAACGGCCGTGAAGAAAGGACCACTCATGACCATGACCTTGGAGTGTGAGACTGAGTTTCCCAAGATTCTCAAGGACCTCATGGAGACCATGGGAGTACATGGTGCAGTGTGTACAAAGGCTTTCCAAAGGATGGAGGATGGAGTGGAGTATTGGTGGGTGCAACTTCACTTGTACAAGAATAAGGAAGACAACCACAAAGAAAAAGGCTTCTGCATGTACACCAACACTTTTATGCACACCACATTCTTTGAGTCAGCAATTGAAGCAGCTTGGAAGACTATCAAGGAACTAAGTGCTAGAGTCAAGTGCAGGATGCTCAACCTCCAAAAAGACTTAGAGAAAGAGAAGGAACATACCCAAGAGTTGGAGGTCACCAACCAATCCTTAAGAGGAGATATTATAGACTTAGTGATAGAAGCATGTGAACAAGATAGGGTGATTGCCACTAGGAACATTGTGTTAGCCACCAGATCCCATGAGATAGGATTGTAAGCACACTTCGTTAGTTGGACCACCACCTATCACCTTATTTTCCAAAATGATACCTTAAATAAGTTTGAACCTTGGTTGATGTAATGGATTCTTGTATGCATGACTTGTGTGATTATGCTTGAATGCTTGTCTTGTTTAATTTAAATTTGTGTTGTTCTAATTTTTCAATCTTATAATAGATGCCTATTGCCATCAGCACTGTTGAGGAGTTCCAGGCTACCCGTTTTGGTCCTCGTATCGTAGAGCTTACTACTTTACTCGATCTCCCTCTTCCTATCATTACGGTGCACCCACTCACCAAGTTTGAGAGGAAGGACCTTTGGGGCTTCAAGGTGAACCAGCCAGGACGCCAGTCAGAGCCTACTACGGAAGCCATCGTCTTCAAGCTTATGCACGATGACAGGGAGAGAGGCATGGAGGTTGTCATGCAGGATCTGATAGGACGACTGTTAGGATGTCACTCCCGACAGGTTAGAGGCACTCACTTCCACGCTTTCGGAAGGCGTGATGATGACGGAGAGTCCATCGACTTTGAGGACGACTCGAGGGTCACAGCAGAGCCGAGCACGCCTGCACCTCCGTGACTTAGAGACTCTTATTAGGCACGTGGATACCGATAGGACCAACGTCATGCTTAGTAATGACGAAGCTCAGTGCAGCGAGAAGGACAAGCTCTTCAAGCAAAGCAGACGAGATAGTCAAGGAGATGGAGGCAAAGTTCGAGACCCAAGACCGTAAGTTCAAGAGTCAAGAGAAGCGTGTCGGGATAGGAACAAGAGGATTCGTGATATGACGAGGAACTGCGGTCCAAGGACTTCGAGTTAGAGCAGCAGAAGCAGACAAGAATTGAGAGGCTTGCCCTAAGAGGGCTCTCAAGGCCAAGATCGACTCTTTGACCACTACCATCGAGGAGAACAAGACCGCAATGGACAACGCAGGTCTTACCTTTGTCGAGGAGGAGATTGATGCCGATGAGTAGATTTGACTACTCAGTTATCTTTATTTACCGCACTTGTTATTTGTGAACTTAATGTTTGGACCATCCGACATGTGGATGGCTTGCCACTTGTGTGTGTTTGCTTTGAGACTTTTTGATATCTTGTTGTTGAGCTTTATCTTTGTGTTGCATGCTATGTGTTTGTTTGAGTAATGTATTGTGCATAAATCATGTAAGGGTATCTCATTCTTATCTCTATATGAATAAACCACAGATGCCTCCCCGTCGCGCAAACACCAACCCCAACCCCAACATTACCCCGGAAATGCAACAAATGATGAATGTGCAGACACAGCTTATGCAAATGATGACGACGTTCATCCAGAACCACAACAACAACAACAACCCCAATAACAACAACAACAATAACAACAACAACCCTCCAGGTTTTGATATGCTCACCAGATTTCAAGGCCGAGGCCGCCTAAGTTTTCAGGAACGACTGATCCCATGGTGGCCAATGATTGGCTACGTTCTGTGAACAAAGACTTAGTGACCGTAGGATGCACAGATGCTGAAAAGGTCAGGTTCGCAGCACATCTGTTGGAAGGACCAGCCGCAGCATGGTGGGACAATTTCCAGATTACCACACCTATTGATGAGGTGACTTGGGCTATATTTGAAGATGGTTTTCGTACTACTCATATCTCACCAGGTATGATGAGCCTGAAAAAGAAGGAATTTCACAACCTGAAGCAGCGCCACCACAGCGTGGCTGAATATATTGAAGAGTTCAACAATCTGGCGCGCTATGCACCGGATGAGGTTGACACTGATGCCAAAAGGAAGGAAAAGTTTCTAGAAGGCTTGAATGATGAGCTAAATCTGCAGCTGTCTGTGGCGTATGTTCCAACTTACCAGTCGCTGTGTGACAAGGCTGTTATTGTGGAGAATAAAATGAAGCAAGTCGAGAGTAGGAAGAGGAAACACTCCGACAAGCACAGCTCGGGATCGTCTCATAAACGATCTCACTATGATGATAGTGTCAGCTCAGGATCCCACAAGCATGAGAAGTTTAACAAACACCACAATCACAACCGTCATGACAACAAGCATCATCGCAGTCATGAAAATGATAAGTACAAGAACCACAAGAGTGGATATAAGAGCCACCACAGTGGAAGTGGAAGTGGAAGTGGAAGTCAGCCTAAGACGGACATCAGCCAGGTCGAATGCTACAAATGCAAGAAGCTGGGGCATTATGCTAATAACTGCCCTGAAAAGAAAGTTGAAGGACCTATCAAGCCAAATCCTTTTCAGAAAGGACAGGTTAACCACATCAATGTGGAGGAGGTCTATGAAGAGCCTGATGCTGTTGCTGGTAAGTTCAGACTCAATTCCATCTCAGCATTTGTACTCTTTGATACTGGTGCATCTCATTCATTCATATCAAAAGCATTTGTTGATAGAAACGGGTTTGCATCTGAAAACATTGGGTGTCCGATAAAAGTTAGCTCTCCGGGAGGAGATATGATAGTGAGTCTTGGATGCCGGGACCTAGTCATAGAGTTTGGAAAACATAAGTTTCCAGTGAACCTAATAATCCTAAATTCCCAAGGATTGGATGTGATTTTGGGAATGGATTGGATGACTAAGTATAAGGGAGTACTAGATTGTGCAAATCGTACAATTTCACTCACAAACCCTGAAGGTAAGAGGATAATATTCAAGTCCAACTTTAGATCTAAAGGGAGTAAGCTGAATTCTCTTAAGGGGGTTAGCATGGACACGGTGCCAATTGTGTGTGAGTATCCGGATGTGTTCCCGGAAGAGTTACCAGGAATGCCACCAGATAGAGATGTGGAGTTTATAATAGATTTGGTACCAGGTTCTGGACCAAGGGCAAAGAGGCCTTATAAAATGTCAGTTGACGAACTTAAGGAACTCAAGAAACAACTTGGAGAAGAATTGCAGAAAGGATTCATCCAGCCCAGTTCTTCATCTTGGGGAGCTCCAGTTTTGTTCGTAGAAAAGAGAGATAGAACTCAAAGACTATGCATAGATTACCGTTCTCTCAACGAGGTAACCATCAAGAACAAATATCCTTTGCGAAGAATCAATGACTTGTTTGATCAGCTAGAAGGAGCTTGTGTGTTCTCGAAGATTGATCTTCGGTCAGGCTATTTTCAACTCAAGATAAGAGAGCAAGACATACCTAAAACAGCCTTCACCACAAGGTATGGATTGTATGAGTACACTGTGATGCCTTTTGGATTAACCAACGCTCCAGCATACTTCATGAATATGATGAACAAAGTGTTCATGGAATTTCTCGACAAGTTCGTTGTCGTTTTCATCGATGACATCTTAGTCTACTCCAAGAGCAAGGAAGAGCATGAAAGACATCTACGCTTGATACTTGAGAAACTAAGGGAACATAAGCTTTATGCCAAATTCAGCAAGTGTGAGTTTTGGTTAGAGGAAGTTGGATTTCTTGGTCATGTTATGACAAAGGATGGTGTAGCAGTTGATCCTGCTAAGGTTTCATGTGATGTAATGGGAATCTCCTAAGAATGTAAAAGAGGTTCGTAGTTTCCTTAGTTTAGCAGGTTACTACAGAAGATTCATTGAAAATTTTTCTAAGGTTGCTAAACCAATGACAGAATTGTTAAAGAAAGATAAGAAATTTGCTTGGTCTGAAGGATGTGAACTCAGCTTCCAAGAATTAAAGAAAAGACTTGTGTCAGCGCCAGTATTATGCCTACCAGATTTGGAAAAGGATTTCCAAGTGTATTGTGATGCTTCGCATCAAGGATTAGGTGCCGTACTTATGCAAGGCGGAAAAGTTGTGGCTTATGCCTCGAGACAACTCAAAACTCATGAAGTAAATTATCCTACTCATGATTTAGAGTTAGCCGCTGTTGTCCATGCACTCAAAACATGGAGACACTACCTTTTGGGAAAACGTTGTGAAGTGTTCACCGACCATAAGATCTTGAAGTATATCTTCACCCAGAAGGAGATCAATATGAGACAAAGAAGATGGCTAGAACTTATCAAGGATTACGACTTGAGTTTGCAATACCACCCCGGTAAAGCAAATGTAGTAGCAGATGCTCTAAGTCGTAAAGCGTTTATAAATGGTCTTACCAAAGGTGAATTGCCAGATGATTTGTGTAAGCAATTCAAGGAACTCAGGTTGGAGATTGTGCCAGAAGGACATCTTATGTCTTTGTATGTTCAACCCACTCTGTTGGATAAGATTAAAGAAGCCCAAAAGACGGATAAAGAAATCGAAGATATTAAGGAAAGGATTAGCCAAGGAAAAGCTAAAAGTTTCCATATGGACGAACAAGGTACTTTATGGCACGAGAAACGTATTTGTGTTCCACAAGATCCGGAATTGCGGAAACTAATTCTGCAAGAAGCCCATAACTCTCCGTATTCTATTCACCCGGGAAACACCAAAATGTACATGGATATGAAAGAAAGATTTTGGTGGAACAATCTCAAAAGGGACATCGCCGAACATATTGCTTTGTGTGATGTGTGTAGTAGAGTGAAAGCGGAGCATCAGAAACCAGCAGGTTTGCTTCAACCAATGCCTATTCCTGAGTGGAAGTGGGAAAATATTGGTATGGATTTCATTACCGGATTACCAAGGACTAGGTCAGGGTATGATTCCATATGGGTAGTAGTGGATCGCCTAACTAAAGTGGCTCATTTTATACCCGTAAAGACAACTTATACAAGTGCCAAGTTAGCCAAAATCTACATGAGCAGAATTGTATGCCTTCACGGAGTACCTAAGAGTATTGTGTCTGATAGAGGAACTCAGTTCACTTCTCACTTTTGGAGACAGCTTCATGAATCTTTAGGAACGAGATTGGAATTCAGCACGGCTTTTCATCCTCAAACTGATGGACAAACAGAAAGGACAAATCAAATTCTTGAAGACATGTTGAGGGCATGTGCCCTAGACTATGGAGCAAGTTGGGATGAAAGTCTTCCTTACGCAGAGTTCTCTTACAACAACAGTCACCAATCTAGTATTGGGATGGCACCATTCGAGTTTCTCTACTGAAGGAAGTGTACCACCCCATTGCTATGGAATGGTGTAGGAGAAAGAAGTTTATTTGGACCAGATCTTATCAAAGACGCCGAAGAAAAGGTCAAATTGGTTAGAGACAGGTTGAAGATAGCACAGTCTCGACAGAAAAGCTACGCAGATGTTAAGCGTAGGGAAATCACCTACGAAGTTGGGGATAAAGCTTATCTTAGAGTATCACCACTTCGTGGAGTGAAAAGATTTGGAGTCAAAGGAAAGTTGGCACCAAGATATGTTGGACCATTTAACATTCTAAGTCGCAAGGGAGAAGTTGCATATGAAATTGAATTACCAGCATCTCTATCAGCAGTCCATAATGTTTTTCATGTGAGCCAACTTAAGAAATGTCACCCAGAAATGGAAGAAACATCTTTGAAGGATACCATACCTTTGGAGGAAGTTCAACTAGAAAGTGATCTCACATATGAAGAAAAGCCTGTCAAGATTCTTGAGACCACAGAAAGAGTCACAAGAACAAAGACTATCAAATTTTGCAAAGTACAATGGAATCATCATTCCGAAGAAGAAGCAACATGGGAAAGAGAAGATGATCTTCGGAAAGACCACCCTCACCTATTTTGCTAGCCAATCCGAATCTCGAGGGCGAGATTCATTTTAAGGGGGTTAGATTGTAACATCCCTAAAAATCATGTTTCAAAACTCATTCATATCATCTTTGCATCATTCATTCATATAGGGTTTTTTCTCAAAATCATTTAGAAGCACAAACTTTGGCTATGATTTCATGTGGGCAATTTATCTCAAATGGCCATCACCCTTTGGGATTTGTTTGTCCATGATCTTGTTTGCTTGCCTCTATGGTTGGAAAGATTAGGAGTAGCATTTAAACCCAAAATTCCATTTTAGAAATGTTTTCTAAACCCTATTCCAAATATTTGCAAACTAGAGCAAATCTCTGTTTACTTTGAAACCCAAGCTTGACCAAGCCTTTGCAAGGTAACCACTTGGTTTATTGACTGTTTTTGAACCCACAAAACCCTGCAAAAATTCCCAAAGCAGTTTGAATTCAAAAGGATTTGAATTCATATCAAATTCTATTCAGAAAAATTAATTAGAAAAAGAAAAAGCTTAAACAAAAGGAAAGGGCCGAGCGGCCAGAATCTGGCCCAGCAGCAAATCGAGCCCAGCAAGCCCACCTGGAGATCTCCTTTTCCTTCTCACACGCGCGAGCACACGCAGACAGACACTGACAGCCCGACCCCACCAACACCTTGCGCGTTTCGCTGACGAGCGGGCCCAGTCCACGTCGTCCTCGTCTTCCCTGATCACCGCGCTGCGACCACGCCGCCAAGCAGTGAAGGCCGGTAATGGCGCGGCGTAATTGGGCATTTAACCGCGAGCGTTTCCTGTCGATTCCCCGGCTATAAGATCCTCTCTGCCTCGCGATCTTTTTCCCCCAAACGCCTCACTCACTCCGCCACCAGGCTGTCCTCAATCAGCTTTGCCCCGCCGCAGACAGAGCCTCTCCGGCGATCGATTCCGGTGAGTCCAGAGCTCCCCTCTGCCTCTCGTTCTTGCAATCTGACTCAGCGTGTCTTTGCGCATCTCCTGACCTCACTAGTCTGTCCTGTGCTGCCCCAGGTCGCCGGTTCCACTTGACACCGCGAGCACCGACGGCGACATCAACTCCGACGAGCTCTAGTGGTAAGTACAGACCGCCCCGCGCCTCCTAGTTCACGCACACGACTCTGCCTTGACCCTGTGAATCTAACCGTGTCCTCGCCTTGCCTTGGGGTGATTCACGACGCCCACGACGACCACCCGACGCACCGCCGCCCACGAACTCCGTGAGCAATCGCAGCGTGCGAGCGCCTTGACGACCGCGAGTACGACGAGCATCGCTGTGACCTCCCGAGCCCGGTGAGCATGCCCTTTTCCTCTCGCTCTGTAGCGTCGCCTCCTCGTCGAATGATAGCCACCGCCGTTAGCCACTGGCCAGCCGCCCATCTGGGTCGAGCAAGAAGCCGTTAGATCTAGATCGAACGCCTACGATAGATCACTTAACCCAAGCGGTCGCGATCGATCTGAGCCGCCAGATTTCATTTAGATCCTACGGCTGTGGAGCTCGATCCAGTGCGAAACGGTATGGGCGAATAAGAACATGACGCGTGGCTAGGTTAGATCTGAAAATAGAATTTAAAAACAGATTTTGATCCAGATTTCAAATGCCTATATCTTTTGATCTCCACGTTGGAATTTTGCAAACTTTATACCGTTGGATTCAGAAAAACAAGACCTTTCTGCCTATCCAATTTGTTTAACAAATAGTAACCATCAGATGTGCTTAAATTGCAGAGACTTGTTTGAGGCCTTTTTAAGTATAGATTTAGTTTAGTATTTTGTTTTAGGGTTAAATTTTGTTTAGTTGGTAAACTAGTGACTTGCTAAGTTTCTGTATTCATGCACTTGCTTGGTTGAGTTTTCAAAAATCATCACTCAGTAGATTCATGCATGCATGCATTCATATTATTTCTTGTTTGTATATATTTGTGTGTAATTGAGTGCTACAACTTTGTGTGTAGATTTTGCTAGTGATTGTGATTGTGACGAGTGCTACTCTCCACACTACCAAGGCAAGTGATATCATCATGAATATTCCATTCCTATATTTTATTTATGCATTAGTATTATTTTTCTAAGTATAGGACTTGCATGGTTTTTTTTTGCTAAGTACAAGCTATGCTATGGGAAAACCTATTAGGTGAAACCTTAGTGAAAATTTCCTAAGTCAAGATTCCTATTACTATCATGCTTAGCCTAGCTACTAGAAAACAAGGGTGGTTTAAATATTCACTATGGAAAATTTCTAAGTCTAAGGACTTATGTTTTTGAAAAAATAAAACAACTAAGTTAATGAACCACCTGGGTGGAATGGAAGGAATGGCTTATGTTGAGTGGTTCACAAGGCCATGGACTTGGCTTGTGTATCTCACTTGTGGATGGCCACCCAGGAAACAAAGAGATTTGAGTTGTCAAATGTTGAGAAGCTTCAAGTGCAACCACTTGGTAATATGGGCTCTGCCATGATCTTAGGATGCTGGAACTTAGTCTCTTGGACAGTGGGTGGTAGATGGGATGATAGGTTGGAGTGCGTACATTTGACTAAGGAAAGGCTACTGAAGGATCATGTCTTGGGAAACCAAGGCTTGTGGGTAAAGTGCACCACCTCTGCAGAGTGTAAAACCTAAGTACTTAGCCATGTCCCTGGTAAAGGACAATTTGAGCATCAAGACATGGAAACTTCAAGAATCTCATCACTCCAATTTCTAAATAAAATTTGTGGGTGAACAAAGGGATAAAAGGATCTTCATATTGATTGCTAGATGCCTGAGTGGATCTAGAGTCTTTGTTTGATAGATGCCTTGGGTGTTTTGCCAAGTAAATCTTCATTCCTTGATTAGTAGATGCCCTGAGTGGATCTTCAGTCTTGGATTGGAAGATGTCTTGGAAAGTTTCTGCCAAACAAAAACTTAGTATTTTCAAAAAGTTAAGGAAAAATCTATTTTGAGCAATGCAAGCCTAAGCTCCACCAGCCAAATGCATATAGTATTATAGTCCACTTATATTATACTAAGGTATCACTTGCCAATACTATTCCAAAGTATTGACCCTTGTGGCTGTAACTTATGATGTTGCAGGTTACTCTGATGATGATTAGGAGTCATGAGTCTACACTCAACATGCTTGCCTGTGGCACATGAAGATGAAGACTTATGTTTATTTACTTATTCCATAAACTCTTGTATTAGGCCTTTGGCCATGAGTTGTAAAAGACTATGTTTTATCTCTGGAATGACTGTAATAAATGACCTTTGTATCTGTGTACTTCATCTTAAACTGTGGATGCTAGCATTGATCCAGGGACTAGCATTGCAATCACAGGGATCTTTTCCTTTAGAAAGGAGGGATCTTACAGGTACTAGATGTGCTATTGCTACTAGGGAGAAAACAACAATCCTTTGTTCATAGAACAATCGTATTGTTTACTTTACACGCAGTCAGAAGCAATAATGCTGCTTGCAACTTAATACTGGAGGGGGTTCGGATGATAACCTGAAGGTGGATTATTAGTCATAGATGCAGTTGGATGGCGGTCTATGTATTATGTTGTAATGCCCAATCAAGTCTCAGAGGAGTCAAGATGATTAGTATATGCATGTATTGCTTTCTCGGTGTTTGTCAATTGCCCCGCTGTAATTTGTTCACCCAGCATGTTATCTATCTAAGGAGAGCCAGCTCTAGTGAACTATGGATCCCGGTCCTTTTTCTTTACATACAATCTACAACTGTGAAGGATCTCTCTCCCCCTCTAGTATTATTCCCCCATGGTCTCGGATTAGCGAGATACATGTTCCCGGTGGCTTTATCTGGAAAGGAGTTGCTGCTTCCGCTGCTTTGCTGGAGCGAGGGACAGATGTTGTCGGGGTACCGGACATGTGTGCGATCACGGATGCACGCCGCTTATGGTCTTGGACTTGGTGGTGCTGGAGCTGGATCTGATGGACGTGCTGGAGCCGGACCTGATGGACTTCATCATGATCTTGAGATTGGCAAGTGTACGACTATATCAACCACGAGTTCCTACTCGTTGACAAAGCTCGTTGTCTACGAGGGTAAGTTCTCGTTGGATGTATGTCCACCCGCTGCTTTGTAACTAGTAGATAGATCTTGGCGTGTAGTTCACATCGTAGGAAATTTTTTGTTTTCTATGCTGCGGACCCAACATCATGAATACTTCAGATGCTCATTTTTGGTAATGTGAGTAGCTTTGTTTGGATGGCAAGAGGACCTTGCTCAAAAAATAAACTGGCCTCTAAACACCATGGGTTTTTCCTTCTTCGGGTCGCTCGACAACTAGGATCGTGCTGAACACCTGATTTGTGGAGGCTATGTAAAGAAGTAGTGGCTCTTTTTCTCGTGGAGACACGACGACGGGGGGTGTCGAAAGCATCTTCTTGAGGTCTTCAAAGGCGTATTGAGCTTCTTCGGTCCATTCAAACTTATCTTATTTTCTCATAAGGGCGTAGAATGGTAGTGCCTTTTCTCCTAATCGAGCCATGAAACGGCTAAGCGCTGCCACTCGCCCAGCCAGCTGCTATACTCCTCGTAAATTTGTTGGTTTTTTCATTGTTAAAATTGCCTGTATTTTCTCGAGATTGGCGTCAATTCCTCTTGATGATACCAGGTATTCGAGGAGTTTCCCTACTAGGACTCCAAAGGAACACTTCGTCGGGTTTAATTTGATGTAGAACTTGTCGAGATTGTTGAATGTTTCCTCAAGATCCTTGATAAGTGATGAGCTTTGCTTTGATGTAACTATGACATCATCAATATATACTTATACATTTGTACCAATTTGACTTCCCAGGCAACTCTGCATCATCCGTTGATATGTTGCCCCGGCGTTTTTTAGGCCAAAAGGCATTGTTGTATAGCAAAATACACCATAAGGTGTGATGAATGATGTTTTGTCCTGATCCTCCTCCTTCATCCGAATCTGGTGGTATACTGAGTATGCATCCAAAAAGGAAAGACGTTCACATCATGCAGTTGCATCGATTATTTGATCGATTCACGACAGTGGAAAGTGATCCTTTGGACAATGTTTATTTAATGCGGTGAAGTCGATGCACATCCTTATCTCTTTGGTGTTCTTCTTTGGGACGCATATTGGGTTTGCGACCCACTCTGCTTTCTTCAGTTCCTTTATGAAATTAGCATCGGTAAGATGATGTAGCTCTTTTCTAATAGCTGAAAGAACATATCATGGTTCCCTATGTTTTGTGTGTTAGATACCAATACCGTGGAGTTTCTCATGTGTGCTAAGTGTTGCAGGGAAGTGTTTTTGGTGTTTGGGGGCTGGATTATCCGCTCCCATCAAGGGACGGATAATCTGGCCTGACCATCTTGGCGAGGGCTGGTCGCGTGTGAGCTTCTGTCTAGGGGACGTTTTCCCCCGGACAATCCGCTGCTGAGGGCGGATTTCCCCCTAGCCGGATAATCCGGCCCCAGGGAAAATGGCCTAGGAAGCATCGACACAAGCTTCTGTCTGGGGGCGGATTTTCCCCCGGACAATCCGTTGCTGGGGGCGGATTTTCCCCTTAGCCAGATAATCCGGCCTTCCTCTAGGGCCGGATAATTTGGACCCTGGGAGAATATGCCAAGGACCGCCCTGCGCGAGCTTCTGTTCTAGGGCGGATTCCCCCCAGATAATCCGAGTCTGGGGCGGAGTTTTCCCTAGGCTAGATAATCTGGCCCTCACTTGGGCTAGATAATGTAGTCCCAAATTGCTCCAACGGCTCCATCTAGACAGGTATAAAATCCCCATCCACCCCTCCTATCAGAACTCTTGATTCATTCGAAAAAGACCAGACCTGTTGCAAAATCTCTCGCCTAAGATCTCCCACTTCAACCACCTGAAGGCTTCGATCTTTGGGGGAATTGAAGGACGAGACATCACTCATCATCATCACGAATCAAGCGCTTCAACTCCTCTCCATTCACTTGGATAATCCCCGATCTAGTATTCTTGTTAATATCTAGATCTTGTGTTTCATTATTGATAACAATTGTTCTTGTGGCAGCTTGTTGTCATCACGGGAGCCTCCAATTCGGTTGTGGAGTTGTGCTCCGCTAGTTGTGTAAAGGCGATGGTTCCTGCCTCGAAGGGTTCCAATAGTGGAAAGGTGGATCAGGCCTTTGGTGGTGAGATCCATCGGAGAACAGGGTGAGGCCTATTATGGCATGGTGGTCTTAGTACCGCCCACCCCTCCAATGCAGATGTACTTCCCTTAACAAGGAAGGAACTGCGGTAAAACAAATCATGTGTCTCCGCGTGCTCCACTACAGTTTCCTTGTTCCTCACTCTTACTCGCATTTACTCGCTAGTAGTTAGGTTTGCATATAGGGAAATTCTAAATAGTCGCATATCTAGAGAATTTACCTTTTGTGTCAAGCCTAAAATTGAAAAAGTATTAAAATTTGAAGTACCACCTATTCACCCCCTCTAGGTGCCCATACGATCCATTTCAATTGGTATCAGCGCCCCGACTCTTTATTCGGGCTTAACCGCCTAAGAGAAGTATGGGTACTAAGGAAATTGGGAATGAGGTTGTGGACAAGGTCACAATGGATGACCTCAAGATGTTGGAAACAACCTTGTTGAAATCCTTTGAGACCAAGATGGTAGATATGCAGCAAATGATTGCTCGCCTCTCATCATCTACAGCCCCATCTCCATCTTCCTCTGAGGCCACCACTCCTCTATCTAAGCATAAGGCTCATGCCGAATCTAAGGAAGATGAGGTGGTGGGTGAGAAACATAATGGCTCCGCCTCCAAGAAGGGAAGTCGTAAGGAGGATTATAATGAGGTTTCTCACCTATATTCTCCCGATCCACCAATCCCTCATCCTCATATAAACAATAGGGGTGATCCACCCAAGCTTATTGCATCTTCATTTAATCAATGGCAATTCTTAATGAAATCTCATGTATGCAGTTTGTCGATTGAGCTTTGGAGGATTATTGAAGATGGTCTTCATATTGGAGACCCCACCAACTTGACTAGAAGAGAGGTTGTGGATAGTCAACTAAATGCAACGGCTCTTCACATGATTCAGCTCGGAGTGGGTCCCAAGGACATGCCACACATTGAGCACTTCAACACCGCCAAAGAAGCTTAGGATGCTCTTATCGACCTATTCATTGGAAATGAAAGCATGAGAAGGAATAGGTACGATGCTCTTAGTAATGAAGTTGAAGGATTCTACATGTTGGATGGTGAGGACCATGAAGACATGTATAGAAGGCTCAAGAGCATTGCAACAACATTTAGAAAGCATGGAGCCACTCACATTGACGATGCCTAGATCAAAAGAAAATATGTGAGTGCCCTCATGCCATTTGAGCCAACGAACTTGAAGAGTTTGCAAGGTAGACACAACTACCACCAAATGACTTCCAATGAAGTCATGCAAGAAATGGCGGCTTTCAAAGTTGCCGCCAAGAACGCCGAAGATGCCCGTGCTCGGGCTATTGGAATGCAAAAAGGAGTCAATGTTGCTCTAAAGGCAAATGTTGTTGAACAAGATGAGGATGAAAGAGGATATGATGTTGTCTCCATGGGCTATCCCGAGGAAGTCAAGCATGCTCATGGTGAGTACATGGCTTTCTACGCAAGGAACTTTTGGAAGGATCCAGCCAAGGCCAAGTCTAAACTCGAGCGCAAGAATGGGTCAAGTGGAAGAAGAGAGAATGGACCAAAACTGAGGATGTGCTACAGTTGTGGAGATAGGTTCCACTTTGTGGCTGAATGTCCCTATCAAAGTAGAGAAGACAATGGAGGCAGGCTCATCCTCGAAGAAAAATCCAAGGCTCCTCGAAAGAAATCATTATCAAGAAGAATGGCCCTTACAAGAAGCAGCCTAAGATTGTATTGGTGGCTCAAGAGGAATATTCTTCTACAAGTGAAGATGAAGATAGCTCTCGGGAGGTGTCTGCTATAGCCACCACATCGAGCCCTACATCTCTCTTTGACTCTCCAAACAAAAACGTCATCAACAATAACGTCACTTGCCTTATGCAAAAGGGTCCGAGGTATAATCTTCTATTTCTTCATTTCCTAAGACTAATATAAATATGGATATGGATGATCATACTAGTCTTAAGATTAAAGAAGAAGTTATTGCTTTGGACAATTTTTTCACTAACTTGCAAGGTGAGCACAAACTTCATTTTGATGCTCTTATGAGTCAACTTGCTCATTCTGAAGAACTTCTCGAAGAGAAGGGTAGAATTGAAAGAGAAGACGCCTTGGAGATAACCTCTTTGAAGAATGCCTTAGAGGAAGAAGAGGAAGCTTGAGTATCTTTAGAGGAGAAACTCGAGTCAATTGAGGAGTCCCATGAAGAAGTTGTTACCCAGCTCATAAAAGAACGTGACAATGCTATGGCTAAGGAAACTAAAAAAGGAAAAGATTGAATTTGGGGCTGCTCATGCTAGACGCTCAGAGAAGTTTGAGAAACTTGGCATTACCCACAAGGCATTGGAGAGTGAACATTCTACTCTAAATGAGTCTCGTGATCAGCTCCAAACTCAATTGGACAAGTATGATATGCCCAGCACCTCCACTCCATCGTGTGGACATGAAGATATTGTTAAAGAAAATGCAAGGCTAAAAGAAGAACTTGTAAAGGGAGATCAACATAAAGGTAAAGAAGTCCTAGATGAGGTGCTTAGCAAGCAAAGGAAAACAATGGAAAAGAAGGTCTTGGTTATGTTCCCAAGACAAAGAAGAAGAAGAAGAGCAAAATTGCTCAACCAAAGACAAGCACCACCACTAATGTCAAGACTAACTATGTTGGTTTTGCAGGGGCTAATAATCCTAATTATGAATTATTTTGTGATTATTGTGGTGATGTCTATGCTAGCTATGTAGGTCCATTCGATAGTTACATGTCTTGGTCTATTAGGGTTCCCAAGACCCTTGTCACTAACATGAGAGGACCCATTGAAAAATGTGTACCTAAAACCAAGAAGTAACTTTCTTGTAGGGCTATGCTTCTGGTGGGTCCAAATGGGTGCTCGATAGCGGGTGCACTAGTCATATGACCGGAAGCAAGGAGATCATCTCGGAGATGCGGCCAAACCATGATCACATAACCGTCTCCTACGGTGATAAGTCAAAATCTGAGGTATTGGGTCTTGGCAAAGTTGTGGTTGCTCACGGTATCTCTCTCATGGACGTCATGCTTGTTGAGACCCTCGGTTACAATTTACTTTCAGTTCGTGCCCTTGGTAAGATGGGCTTTGCAGTTTTCATTGATGACGATTTAGTGATACTCTTGTGGAGCAATTCTCTAAAGGTCGCTTTCGTGGGATATGTCAAAAATGACCTGTATGTAGAGGACTTCTCAGGGAAAACCACTACAAGTCCGATGTGTCTATTTGGAAAGGTCGACGTGGGTTGGCTATGGCATCGCCGACTAGCCCATGTCAATATGAGAACTTTGCAAAGTCTTCACAATAAAAATGTTTCCTTTGCCAAAGATCGTGTTTGTGGGGCTTGTGTTGAAGGAAAAATGCATGACTCTCCCCATTGACAGAAGACCATTATTTCATCAACAAGGATTTTGGAGCTCCTTCATGTGGATCTCTTTGGTCCTCCATCTCATGCAAGCCTCGGTGGGAAGAAATATTGCCTCGTAATTGTTTATGTTTACTCAAGATACACATGGGTCTATTTCTTCAAGTTGAAGAGAGAAACTCAACAAACAGTCATCGATTTGGCCAACGAGGTTCAACGTCAACACAATGTCCCCATATTGGCAATTAGAAATGATAACGGCTCCGAGTTCAAGAACTACACTCTAAATGAATTTCTAAGTGAAGAGGGGATAAGACACCAATATTCCGCTGCGTACACCCCTCAACAAAATGGTGTAGCCAAGAGGAAGAACAGGACTTTAATGGATATGGCAAGATCAATGTTGGCTGAGTTCAACTCACCATATAATTTCTGGGCTGAAGCAATTTCTACCGCATGCCACTCATCCAATCGGCTCTACCTCCGCAAAATCTTGGACAAGACTCCTTATGAAATACTTACTAGTAACAAGCCAAAACATCTCCTACTACCGGGTATTTGGTTGTAAGTGTTTCTTTCTCATTAAAGGAGTTTGTTTATCTAAATTCGAGTCTAAGGCTTTAGAAGGCATTTTTATTGGTTATGGTGCCAAATCCCACACTTATAGAGTCTACAATAAGCTCTCCGGAACTGTTGTAGAATCTTGTAGTGTGGTGTTCGAGGAAAATGATGGCTCCCATACGGGGCAAGTTGATGTCTATGATGCATATGTTGACATACCCCAAGATGCCATAAGAAGAATGGGCGTGGGATTTTTCTGCCCCATTGAGGAACCCCTTGTGGAGGATCAGGAAGGACAATGCTCTACTCAAGTAGAGCCCTCATCGACACAAGCTCAACATGCTCCAACTATTGGAGAAACCTTTACACCAATCCCATGAACTGCTGAAGACCATCAAGCAACTACCTCTGAAAGCTCCCGGCCGGATTATCCGGCCAACCCTCCTCAACTGGTAGAAGTGATCATAATGTTGAAGAACCTGCTGCAAGTCCTAGGCCGGATTTTCCGGCTGACCCTAGATTATCCGGCCCCTCTCCAGTTCGAGCCAGAACCATTCAAGACTATGAAGGTGCATCAAGTTCTCCCAGGCCGAATTATCCGGCCACACCCTCGGCCAGATTATCCGGCCCTGAAAATCCTGAACAGCAGCAGCCTCCTGTTATGGCTATTGATCCACATCAAGGGCAAGGATCATCATCTCCTATTGCTGCTGATCAAGCTGGAGATCAAGGCCAAGCTAACGATTCCAACGAAGACTCAAATGATGAAGTTATTCCTCCAAGAGACAACAAATTGATCGAACTTTGTCACAAAGCTCGTGTAGATTGGAATCTTGAATTAAGGGGTCACACTCTTGACAAAGTTGTAGGTGATCTCAGATGAAGGGTGTCCACGAGAAGGGAGCTAGCAAGCTTTGGTGAGCACCAAGCTCCATGGTGGAACCCAAGAAAGTGTTTGAAGCTCTTGAAGATCTGGACTGGGTTGTTTCCATGCATGAAGAGTTGAATAACTTTGAACACAATAAGGTTTGGAAATTAGTGGAGAAGCCCAAGGATTGCCGCAATGTTATCGGCACAAAGTGGCATTGTTGTAAGGAACAAGGCAAGACTCATGGCACAAGGCTATTCCCAAGTTGAGGGCATCAACTTCAGCAAGACTTATGCTCCAGTGGCTCGTCTTGAGTCCATCTGTATCCTTCTTGCTTATGCTGCTCATAATAATTTTAAATTACAGCAAATGGACGTTAAGAGTGCTTTTCTTAATGGTCCTCTACATGAGTTGGTATATGTAAAGCAACCCCCGGGATTTGAGGATCCTAACTTTCCGAACCATGTCTACAAACTAGATAAGGCACTCTATGGCCTTAAACAAGCCCCACGTGCATGGTATGAGCATCTTAAAGAGCTTTTGCTAGATCGTGGCTTTGAAGTTGGGCAAATCGATCCCACTCTTTTTACTAAGAAGGTTAAGTGGGAGCTATTCGTATGCCAACTATATGTAGACGACATTACTTTGGCTCTACTAATAAAGCTATCAATGATGAATTTTCAAAGCTTATGACTGACAGGTTTGAGATGTCTATGATGGGGGAGTTACGGTTCTTTCTTGGATTTGAGATCAAACAACTTAGAGATGGAACCTTCATAAATCAAGCAAAATACATCCAAGACATGCTCAAGAGATTCAAGATGACGGATCTTAATGGCGTCACCACCCCAATGCAAACTAAGTGTCATCTCGAACTCAATCCTCACGGTAAAGATGTGGACAAAAAGGTATACCGGTCCATGATCGGCTCTCTCCTTTACCTCTGCGCATCGAGACCCGATATTGTGTTGAGTGTATGTGTGTGTGCAAGGTATCAAGCAGCTCCTAAAGAAAGCCACTTAGTGGCGGTTAAGAGGATCTTCCGATATTTGCTTTATTCCCCTAATTTTGGTCTATGGTATCCCAAGGGCTCCAATTTATGTCTATGTGGTTATACTGATTCAGATTGGGCTGGTGATAAGGATGATAGGTAATCAACTTCTAGAGCTTGTCAATTCTTGGGAAGGTCTTTAGTATGTTGGTCTTCTAAAAAGTAGAATTGTATCTCTCTCCACCGCCGAGGCTGAATATGTGGCTGCTGCTAGTGCATGTACTCAATTATTATGGATGAGGCAAACTTTAAAGGAATACGGTGTCAATTGTGACAAAGTGCCTCTTTTATGCGATAATAAAAGTGCAATCAAAATTGCGTACAATCCGGTGCAGCACACAAGGACAAAGCATATTGAGATTTGGAATCATTTTATTCAGGACCATGTAGCTCGAGGTGATATTGATCTATCTTTTGTGAGCACGAAGAACCAACTTGATGATATTTTCACGAAGCCTCTTGATGAAGCAAGGTTTTGTTACTTGAGGAATGAGCTAAATATCATTGATTCAAGGAGCTTGTCTTGATTACCCATGCACTCACTCTTATATCTCATCCTTATTTGGTCTAGGTGTGGGCATGGATAGAGGGGGAGTGTGGTCCTAATTAATTGGGCCAACCCTCCCCCCATAATGTCGAAAGCAAGTCAAATCATTTCTCTTAATATCATTTTGTGATATGTAAGCTTATTGATGAGTATTGTTCATGAACTCAAGATATATCTTCATGGTGTCATACCATGCACTCCAACAAGGTGGCCTCATCCACCGCCCTCTTCCATGAGACGAGTTGGTTTTATGTGGATCTTATTGGTTGTTTTTGCTCATCTCGTGTTCTTATGGAAATCACACTCAATTTTGGCCTTTAGTTGATTTGATTCTTGCAATCTTGAGTGTGTAGTACCATCTTAGTTTGGTTCTCTATTCCCAAGCCTCCCTCTACCCCTAAGATATCTCTTCTAGCACACAAGTCCTTTGTTCATCTTGTGGGGGTTTTGTTTGGGGACGCGCGGGCCTGAACTTGTGTGTAACAGGAATTCAGATTTCAGGATGAATAATCCGTGGGCCGGATTATCCGGCCCTGGTGGCTGCAGTCTATTAAGGACTAGGCGTCGGGGAAAGGGCTCACAAAGAGTAGTTCTTCCCCCCGACCCCCCTCCCTCTCCCCGAAGGGAATATGCCTGAGAGGCAATAATAAAATGGTTATTATATTATTCCATGTTTATGATAAATGTTTATTTTGCATGCTATAATTGTATTAATTGGAAACGTTAATAAATGTGTGTTTAATAAACAAAATACAAAGTTCCTACTAATGCCTCTCATATAAACTAGCTTGTTGATTAACAAGATGATCAAGATTTCCTGATCATGGACATTGGATGTTGTTAATAACGAGGTCACAACATTGGTGGAATGATGTGATGAACATTCATCCAAAGTATAGCATTATGATCAAAGTCATTATGTTTATATTGCTATAACATCATACGAAGTAATCCTAGTCCTTAGACCATGAGATCATGTTAATCACTAACACCGGAAGAGTATCTTGATAACATCAAACGTCACACCGTAATAGGGTGACTATAAAGGTGGGTTTAGTGCTACGAAGGTGTTATGTAGAGGCTCATGGATCAAGAGCAGGATTTGTCCATCCCGATGACGGATAGATATACTCAGGACCCTCTCGGTGATATCACATTGAAATAGCTTGCAAGCAAGTGATGTGATCACTAGAATGTTATATCACGTGAACAAGAAAAGAGTGCATGTCGGTAACAAGATCAAACTAGGTATTTCACGATCATAAGAGTCATCGTTGAATGTGTGGGAGTCAGTACGGATCTCCAGGTCCCGCTGCTGATTATTGATCGGAGAGGGGTCTCGATCATGTCTTCATTATTCGCGAACCGTAGGGTGAATAACTTTAGGGATACCGACACCATTTGGAGAAAATATATTTCAGATAAAGATTTAAGAAAGCGTTGGAATCATTTCGATGGAAACCGGAATTGTTTCGGGTGAAATTGCAGAAACTGGTTCTGCATGTGATATTGAAATATTGCAGGGGGTTTTATGTGAATGTTTGTTAATTAAAGTAATTAACAAAATTCTGAATAAAACAAATAAAGTATTTTTATTTAATGAGAGCTTGCATTAAATTTGGTGGAAATTTAATGCATGTGAGTGGGAGATCCAGCCACATGAATGAGAGAGAGGTGGGGCACCCACCATGGCCGGCGCCATGCCCCCTTGGGATGCCCCCTCCCCTATATAAGGAGCACCTCCTCCTCCTCCACTCTCACACCTCCTCGTGAAGAATCTCTCTCCCCCTCTAGTTATTTCCCGTGGTCTCAGATTAGCGAGATACATGTTCCTAGTGATTTTAACTAGAAAGGACTTGCTGCTTCCGCTGCTTTGCTGGAGCGAGGGATGGAGGTTGTCGAGGTACTGGATGTGTGTGCGATCACGGATGCACCGCTGCTTTGCGGTGCTAGACTTGCTGGAGCTAGATCTGATGGACATGCTGGACCTGGACCTTCTGGACTTCATCACGATCTTGAGATCGGCAAGTGTACGACTACATCGTCCACGAGTTCCATCTCGTTAACAAAGCTTTGTTGTGTTCGAGGGTATGTTCTCTATGGATGTATATCCACCCGTTGCTTGTATCTAATAGATAGATCTTGGCGTATAATAGTTCCTATCGTAGGATTTTTTTGTTTTCTATGTTGTGAACACAACAGTGGTATCAGAGCCTAATCTATGCGTAGATGCTTTGCACGGGTAGTACACATATGTTTATATGTGGGCGATGATGATCATGTTATTTCTTCTTTCATGCATTTTGAATATTGGTGGCATAGTGGGATGAAGCGGCCCGGACCAACTTTACATGTCCTCGCACATGAGACCGGTTCCACGACTGACATGCAACTAGTTTTGCATAAGTGGCTAGCGGGTGTCTGTCTCTCCTACTATAGTCAATATCTGATTTACAACGAGTTGCTAATAACTTAGTTATCATCATTGTGGTTCCATGTTCATAGGTAAGACCGGTTCTATCTCCGAAAGCCCTAAGCCACGTAAAACTTGCAATGGATAAATTAGAGGCATCTAGTTTAAATTGTTGTTGGACTAGTGTCATGATATGGTAATGTTGTAAGTTGATGTATGGTAGATACCCTTACAACGCACTTAACGTGTAAGTTCCATTGAACTTGGCCTTACACACAAAGGAATGATAGAGATCATACCACGATGCACATGATAGTGATCAAATGCATGGACCATATCATTCCACTTTACACATATGATGTTTGCATCTTATATTGTTAGTTTGGCGTTTTTAGTAGCATTATAAGATGATCCCTCATTTAGATATCAAGATAAAAATGTGTTCTCCCTTAAGTACGCACCATTATGTTTTGCCGCTTCAAGACATCACGTGATGATCGGGTGTACTTGAATCCACAATCATATTTTGGGTGTAAGACAGTTTTACACACGCGAGTACTAAGGTTCTTACTTGGCGAGCCTAGCATGTATAGACATGGCCTCGGAACACGGACTGAAAGGTTAAGCATGAGTCATATAGTTGATATGATGCCTATATTGATGCTCGCCTTTGAAGCTACACCGACTCACATGATGATCGGAATTTTTGTAGTGGATTCGGTTCATGTAATCACCAAAAAGACACGAGGGATGTCGTTTTTGAGTGGGAGTTCATTTCTAATTTGGATTAGTCGAACTCAATTTGTCATAAGCTAAATCGAAGTGAATTTGCATAACTTGTTGTAGTCATTGGCATGTGTTTACTACCTTATGCTTAGTTTTAGTTGAGATAATAGAACTATAGAATTCTGGATATTTACTTTACGAACTAGTATCATAATTTTTTGAATGTCAATTTTAGAAGTCCTATTGCAAATTTTCAGCAAACTCTATTTACTCCATGAAGTTTAATCAGCAATATTAAATGGAGAGTAAGAATTCCAGACTTAGTATCTAGAGTATCATGTTTGCCTCCATGATTCTTGATATTCAAAAGTTAATTTTAATATCGAGGTTATCTAGGAGCTGAAAGAAATGTTTTAGAAGCCATCATGCGTGGAAGATATTTTGATATCTGAAACAATGTTTATGGTTGCAATATGATAGAGTATAATTTGGCAAAATACATGTTCTCACATTGTATGAGAATCTGCGAATGTTGGAGACGCGAGACGTCCTAATCTCCCAAACAGGTTTTGGGAACTGTCATTATACTCACAATTCATCCTCATAAGCCATAGTAGCTTGATAATGAAAGTTGTCATGATAAGGATGAGTACAAGATGTAAGTAAAATGTTTACTACACTAAAAGATTACTATAGAATGGATTTTTGAAAGAACACCAAACATTTGATGATGGTGATCAACTTCAAAGTGCAAGTCCAAAGGTATTAGTATTTCACTATACATGCTTTGGACTATGTGTCACATGTATGGCACCACACTATTGATATTGATAGATTCTTTTAAAAGGAAAAGGAAATGCTGAAAGAGAATCTATAAAATATTTGGCAGAAAATAAAAGACTGGTAATGCCCAGTTAAGGTATATATATGATATAAATGTTATGGTTATATTCTTTGCTTGTTAAACAATGTGGTTCTTGGGTATTGGATACCGAATTGGTTGGTATGAAATATCATACAGAATGACACAATTCATGAACCACAATGGCCTAAGTAACTTGGAAAAGAATATGTGATGATGTTCATCAAAAACAAATAAAGTGTTATTGTATTTCTTGTTGACATCAGAACTTGCCTTCAAGATTTGTTTAAATAATTGTTATTTTGTTCCGGTATTATGAGAACATTGGTTGTTCAAATAATTACTGTATTGGATCTAGATGAATCTGAGAATTCCTGCTAGGGCCGGATTATCCGCCGCTGGACATGCTGGATAATCCGACCTGACAGAGTCAAAACCGCTTCAGATTTCTACGGATTCTTTGCATTATGTATGCTTGGACTATGGATTGTTTGCCTACTATTTCTACTTTCTCTCCCGGACTTGTGTGTGTGTGTGTGCTTATCCCCATGCTATCCATCTTATTCGTTTCACAGGTGGTTTTAGTGCTCCCAAGACCTACAAGCGCCGTCCTTGTGGCCTCTATTTTCGGGAAGACATTGAGGGTGGTCTCGTGGACGAGGTTGATCTGAGGAGAAAAAAGAAAGAGGCTGACCGCATGGATGAACAGGCAAAGAGGGATAGGAGCAGGAAGGGTGTGTCCAAGAAAAAGGGAAAGGAACCAAAGATTAACTACAAGAAGATGGATGCTATTACTTACTCTTCTATCCGCCACGGTGATCTGTTTGTCGAATCAGCGCAAGATATTGAGCTTGGTGACTCCCGCTTTTGGTGTGCTGACCAAAAGTCTATTTATGAAGATGTGTATGCTCAGCTGAAGATTCATCCCATGCATCCCATGATTATTGATGAGGCCATGGAAAAACCTCAACTTGTTGATGCTATGTACGTGACTGAGAGGATGGGGTTGCACCATCTCATGGCTCTTCAATGTTCCTATGACTCCGAGGTAGTGAAGCAATTCTTCTCCACTTTGGTCATTTGTGGTGATGAGCACCGCGCCATGAAGTGGATGACTCGTGACATGCCAATGCAAGATGATTTTCCAGTTTTTGCTGGGGTGCTTGGATATTCCTTCCGCAACAGGGACCGTGCTAGTGGCCATTATATCATCACCCAGCTCAAGCCCAATAAAGATGTTGTCCTCTCTCCTTGCACAGTTGACAATGGTATTGTGGGTTCCTTTGCTGGTCTTTCTCCTCTATATGCTAGCTCGGTGGGCATCTTCCGTGACTCTATCACTCCAAGTGGAGGGAACAATGACAGTATTCGTGGTCACCTGGTTCAGCTTCTAGCCTTTTCTCACGAGGTGGCATCTAGTGAAGATGAGCCTGTTAATTACAAGTTGGATGTGATGGACTTTATCTATCATGAGTTGACTGATGCCATGTTCAATAGGCTCTCCATCCTGTATGTCCCTTACATTATGATGCTAATCAAGCACCTGCTTCCCTCTGGAGAGTTTCACATTGATGTTGAGCATAAGGTAAAGAAGATATACAATAAGGTTAGGAAGACCTCACATCCATCTTCTGCTTCTGAGGTATTCATGAGGGATGCTCGTGCCAGTGCTCGTAGGCCCCCGGTGCCTCCTATTGCTCGTGAGATTAAGCAGCTGAATTGGTTCCAGCAGAACATTCTTTGCATGGGAGTGGACACTCGCAAGGGGCAGAGGCGTACAAGCAGCGGCATGAGATGGCCCATACTCAGCAGCTCATTCTTCACCATGTGTCCAGGGCGTCAGGCGATCCCCCACTCCTTCTGCTCCCACACCATATGCTCGGTGTAATTCTTCATCTGGGCTAAATTACGGAGAGCTTGAGCGTCACCTGTTTCCTATCGCGATCACTGCTGATGACAAGGAGGAAGACACCGAGGAGCTCGAGGATGAGGACGAGGACGGGGACGACGATGAGGAATACAAGTGATCCCTTGGGGTGCTAGCATCGCTCTTCTTCCTTTTTGGCGTTTCGATGCCAAAGGGGGAGAAGTAGTTCTATTAGGTCTTCGTGGATTTGCATGGGTTGGGCGCAAGCTTTTGCACTTTATCTTTCGGTCTTTTTCTCGCTTGTGCCCATTTAGCATTGAACTTTTATTTGTGATTTGCTTTGTATGAGACTATGTTTATGTGTGGCTCTGGATTTATCTATCATATTGGCTATATTGGATATCTATCTCGAGGAAGGCGTTCATAATGGCTATCATTGGGTATTCTTATACTATATTGAGGACTCCTCTCTCTCTCACGGTGGCATGAATATTTTGCCTATGTTCCAATGGAATAGACTTGTACCTACTTGTGTGCATTTGTATTCAAATGCAAATTTTTATTATGCATGCATTAAGGGGGAGTATTTTTCATTTTTTAAAATGTTGTTGTTATAAGAGCTATCTTGCAAATCCTAGTATTGTCATCTAACACTAAAAAGGGCGAGATTGAAAAAACATTTCATGGTTCCCTATGTTTTGTGTGTTAGATAACAATACCATGGAGTTTCTCATGTGTGCTAAGTCTTGAAGGGAAGTGTTTTTGGTGTTTGGGGGCCGGATTATCCGCCCCCATCAAGGGTCGGATAACCTGGCCTGACCATTGATGCACTCGATGATCAACGTAGAGCTCGTTGGGAACCCCAAGAGGAAGGTATGATGAGCACAGCAGAAAGTTTTCCCTCAGTTATGAAACCAAGGTTTAATCGAACCAGTAGGAGCAAGGAAACACCCCAAAGGTGTTACTAGCTGAGCTTTGGCAGGGCGCACTACCGGTGCTAGTAGCAACGTGGAGACCTGCACAACACAACCACAGAACTTTGTCCCCAACTTGCGATGAGGTTGTCAATCTGATCGTGTTTTGCGGAGAACAAAGGATTAAACGTATCGAATGGAAAGAAGTAATAGTTTGCAGAAAGTAAACACAAAGCAGAAACAGTTTATAGATTGTACGTAAAGAAAAGGACCGGGATCCATAGTTCACTAGAGGTGGCTCTCCTTAGATAGATAACATGCTGCGTGAACAAATTACAGCGGGGCAATTGACAAACACCGAGAAAGCAATACATGCATATACTAATTATCTTGACTCCTCTGAGACTTGATTGGGCATTACAACATAATACATAGACCGCCATCCAACTGCATCTATGACTAATAATCCACCTTCAGGTTATCATCCGAAGCCCTCCAAGATTAAGTTGCAAGCAATAGATTATTGCTTTTCACTTAATCAAGGTAAAGTAAACAATACGATTGTTCTATGAACAAATGATTGTTGTTTTCTCCCTAGTAGCAACAACACATCTAGAACCTTAGAGATTTCTGTCACTTCCCCAGATTACTAGAGGCATGAACGCACTATCAAGCATAAATACTAACTCTTGGAGTTGCTAGCATCTACTTGGCCAAGATAGCTACTAACAACAGAAAGCATGCAAGATCTCAAATAACAAAGACATGATAGAATCAATAATCAATCTGAAATAGCATCTCAATATCCATCGGATCCCCGCAAACACAACATGTATGAATTACAAATAGATGATCTTGATCATGAACGGAGCTCACAAGATCTAAACATGAAAGCTCAAAGGAGGAGAAACCAGCCATCTAGCTACTACATGGATCCGTAGTCCAAGGATGAACTACTCACGCATCACACCGGAGGCTTGCATGGTGATGAAGAAAGCCTCCAAGGTGAATTTCCCTCTCCGGCAGGCTGCCGGGAAGAGCTTTAGATCCCTCCCGATCTAGGGATGGAGATGATGGCGGCTACAGACTCTTTTGTGGATTTTTGATCGGGTACTTAGGGTTTTCGTCCCGAGGGCAATATATAGGCGGAAGGAGAGGCCGAGGGGGTGCCGGGAGCCACCACACCACCCCCTGGCGTGGCCAGGCGTGGCCGCGCGGCCAGGCGGTGTGGCCGGCCCCTGGCCCTTCTCCATCTTGTATTCTGGCACTTGATCCCTTCCGGAAAAATAGGCACTTTGGCTTTTGTCCCGTCCAATTCCGAGAATATTCATTTTCTGACTTTCCTGGAACCAAAAAGAGCAGAAAACAGGCAGCTGGCACTGTGGTTCTTGTTAATAGGTTAGTCCAAGAAATCATATGAAAAGTACTCCAAAGTTGGAACAAAACACAAGAAAGTGGATAAAACCAATCATGGAACATCAAAAATTATAGATACATTTGCAATGTATCAACATCCCCAAGCTTAACTCCTGCTCGTCCTCGAGTAGGTAAGTGATAAAAAGAAAGAATAATTTTTGAGGTGACATGCACCATCAAAGACTTAATCAAAGTATTTGCAAAACACTCAAAGCTGGGATCATAGTACTTCAATCATAGCATCAAAGACAAAGTTCTAGCAATAAGCAAAGAAACTATGATGCAACATGAAGAGGCACAAACAAAAGATTCATGAATAACAATGCTTTGCAAGACGTTTGTTTGTTTCACATAAAGAAAACATAGCACAATAGTATTCAGCTTGTCCCTCAATAGAGTAGCAAATATAAATGCATAGGACACCTTCAAAGTTCATAAGAGTGACTAGATACAATAGTTTAAAACAAGCAATATCAAGGTATGCATCAATCAACAAGTCTTGGGACAATGCACATAGAACTAAGAATGGCCACTATGCTCTCAAGGTAGGTGCATAAAGATAGAAGGTGGAGACTCAATATAATGGTGGAAGAAAGGCCTTTTGTAAAAGGAAGTAGGGATTCAAGTCTCATAAAGAGCTTCCAAAAATTATGGTACTTGTAGTTTTCAGCTCTCATTGCCCCTATCATAAGCATCTTTAAGGTGATTAAGGTTAAAGTGACACAACTAAGAGGATATGCTTGACAAGTTATAAACCGAAATCTCATGCCCCTTACTTACGAAGACCGATCCTCATGCTACTCAACTTGAGTCACGAGTAAGCTCTTGTCATTGTAAGTATATGTGTATCATTAAGAACCACCAACGGGGTACCCCTTGCACATGATACGGGAGCTTTCCCATAATCAAATGACAAGGCAAGCAGACAACGAGCATCTCAACGATCTTTTTATTTGCTATTTGCATAGGTTTTTATTTAGGATGCTTCATAGAGTGCTCATTATGGTGATGCTGCAAGTTTCCTCCATGATTAGGCATGGCTTAGGCTAGCGGCCCAGGCGTTTCTCTAACACACATACAAACTCCATGATCTTACAAGTTCCACTTTTATTTCACACCGCCGGGATCCGTAAGCAAAAGAACATGATATCAACGGGGTACAAAGTACAAGTGCAATGTTGAAAGCGTTCCCCATGAAACATGGTTCTGCTAATTTCAACTTATAAAGCGCAAGCATATATGCAACAAAGAAGGACCCAATGGTTCAAGTTTATTAGAGGCAAAAAGTAAAGTGTGCCATCAAGTTCGTGAGAGCTTTAATCACTAGTTTTCTCATAACAAGTGGAAGATAAACAAAAGCATGAATATACTTGGAATAGCATAAGCTAGTAGGTAGGTATGGTGGACTCTCTGGAATAACTTGGTTTAGGGAGTTGCATGCATGAGTGGAAATCATACTTGGTGGTGGAGGATAGCAAAAGAAAAGTAGGTACAAAGTGCATGATATCAACGAGGTACAAAGTACCCGTACAAAGGGGAACTTGGTTTACAAGCTCCCCTTTCATTTCACACCGACGACATCCGTAGACAAAAGTGCATGATATCAACTAGATACAAAGTACCCGTGCAATGTTGAAAGCGTTCCCCATGACAACATGGTTTTGCTAATCCCCAACAAATAAGTGCAAGCATATACAACATAGACGACACAATGGTTCAAGTTTATTAAGGGCAAGAAAAGTAAAGTGTGCCATCAAGTTCGTGAGAGCTTTAATCACTAGTTTTCTCATAACAAGTTTAATTTGGAAGGTAAACAAAAACATGAATATACTTGGAATAGCATAAGATAGTAGGTAGGTATGGTGGACTCTTTGGAATAACTTGGTTTAAGGAGTTGGATGCATGAGTGGAACTCATACTTGGTTGCAGAGGCTAGCAAAAGACTGGGAGCGACAAACTAAGAGAGCAATAATGGCCATAACCATGCAGAGCGACAAAACATCATTGATCAAAGCATAAAGTGATAATACAAGTTGAAAACTAAAGGATCATAAAGGCTATGGTGACTTTGGATAGTCATAACATGGTGTGAGCATGTGCCAAGTCAACCCAAATAAAGCATCAAAGCAGAATACCACTATACTATGCTTTAATATGCTAAAACAACGCATGATTCATCCAAGGCACATTAAGCAATCTCAATTGTTTATAACAAGTCATGATACATCAAAAAATACTAAGCATAAAGCCGAAACAATATCAAGCATGGCATGACAAAGCATAGGACACAGTAAAAAACAGGCTCTTTTTACCACATAAGTATGAACTTTCCTACTCTTTTTCAAACCAAACCAAACTATTTACAAACCAATGTATGAAAGAGGGGGTCCAACCAATTTATTCAGAAAACTAAGCAAACCAAGCAAACTAAAACCAAAACGAAAACGAAAAAGAAGACGCTCCAAGAAAAACACAACTGTGCATGAAACAATAAAAATGAAGCGTTTGGAAGAAACCTACAATTTTTATTGATGAAGAAGGGGATGCCCAAGGCATCCCCAAGCTTTGACGCTTGTACTTCTTGGATATATCTTGGGGTGACACACGTGGCATCCCCAAGTTTGAGTTTTAGTCCATCCTTCATCTCATTACTCATTCCTTCCATACACCTAAAATTTTTCCTTCATACAAAACTTCACACAATCTCATTAGCAACATTAGTGCATTTAAGATAAATAAGTCTCAAAGTTCAGTTTTAACACCAAATAAACTTCCATTAGAACACTAGCTACTGTAGCACTTCCCTCAAAAATCTCAATTCCCCAAAAGAACTCAAGAAGGAGCTAACAAGAAGCAAATGCAGAAAATGGTAGAAATCTGTCAAAACAGACCAGCAGGTAAAGACGAATTTTTTCGAAGACCTTATGTTGCTCAAATCAAAAAGTGTTGAAATAACGAAAGTTAGATAACAACCTGGGGCAGAAGCACAAAAAATTACAGCTCAATCGGAAATACAGATCTATCTCAGGAATCTTTACGGTGAAGCACAAAAATCTGTTTCGGGACACCAACTTTCCCAATCATTACTTCACTATCATTAGAGGTTACTCTTGGCACAAAAAGCAAATAAAAAGGATAAGGAGCGGTTATTACAGAGGTAATAACTTCTAAGAATCAACTAAAACTCTTGGGTTATCTCCCAATAAGTACTTTTCTTGAACGCCTTTAAGTTAGGCAACAGAAGCAAAGAAAGAATCAAGTGTTCTCAAATGAAGAAGCGTTAAGACCAAATTTTGTTTTCATAGGAGAAGCAAAAGAAATATTTTCTCTCTTTTTAGGGAAATGTTCTATACCTTTCTTGAGTGGGAGTTGATATTTAATGGTGCCTTCTTTCATATCAATGATGGCACCAACAGTTCTAAGAAAAGGTCTTCCCAAAGTAATAGGACAAGAAGCATTGTATTCAACATCCAAAACATAGAAATCAACAGGGACATAGGAATCGTTAACCATAATAGAACATCATTAAGACTCCCCATGAGTTTCTTTTTAGCATTAGCATCAAGTGGGACATTCAAATAGCAATCTTCAAGAGGAGGCAAATCAAGCATATCATAAATCCTTCTAGGCATAATAGAAACACTACTATCAAGATCACACAAAGCTTTGAAATCAAAGTCATTCACTTTCATATTAATGATGGGTTCCCAACCATCTTCTTGTTTTATAGGAATATAAGCTTTATGTTTCATTTTTTCTTCTTTAATCTTTATGAGAGCATCAGTAATGTGTTTTGTAAAAGCCATGTTCATAGCACTAGCATTAGGACTTTTAGCAAGCTTTTGTACGAACTTAATAACTTCAGAGATGTTGCAACCATCAAGATCAAAATCAACTTTATCATCTAAAGTAGTAGAACTATTAGTAGCCTCAATAATAGTGGTGGTGATAGTAGAAACATTAATGTTTCTAGCAATTTCATCTTCTCTTTCCCACTTAGCATGTAATTCCGCTAATAGTCTAACATTTTCGTCAATTTTTACTTGTATGGCATTAGTAGCTGCAAAGGGATTCTCATTAGTTTCAGGTTTAGCAGCCATTTTATTAATCAATGAAGATTGAGCTTCAGACAAAGATGATATATTCTTTTCAGCATTAGAGAGTTTCAATTGTAAACTAGGAATTTCCCTATTTAGACTCTCAAGTTGATGGCTAATATTTTTCAAAATGGTAGATTGTTCCTCCATAGTTTTAGTGAATAAATTATTTTGCTCATATTGCATTTGCATGAAATTTTTAGTGGCTCTTTCAACTTCTAAAATTCTTCCTTCACTAGGTAATCCAGATTTACCATTATAGTCATAAGTATTACTAGGAGGGTAGGGCCTATAATTGTTGTTACCAAAATTGTTCCTATAAGCATTATTACCATAAGCATTGTTGCCAAAATTGTTATTTCTTATGAAGTTCACATCAACTTGCTCTTCTTGAGCAACTAAACTGTGATGACTCCTGTGATCGTGAGAACCTTTAACGCTTGTAACTAAATCCCTTTGTCTCTCGATATATTACATGTCCGAGATTCGATCATCGGTATCTCCATACCTAGTTTGATCTCAATTCGACATGCACTCTTTTCTTGTTCCCGTGATATAACATTCTAGTGATCACATCACTTGCTTGCAAGCTATTTCAATGTGATATCACCGAGAGGGCCTAGAGTATATCTATCCATCATCCGGATGGACAAATCCCACTCTTGATCCATGAGCCTCAACATAACACCTTCGTAGCACTGAACCCACCTTTATAGTCACCCTATTACGGTGTGACGTTTGATGTTATCAAGATACTCTTCCGGTGTTAGCAATTAACATGATCTCATGGTCTAAGGATAAAGATTACTTCGTATGATATTATAGCAATATAAACATAATGACTTTGATCGTAATGCTATACTTCGGATGAATGTTCATCACATCATTCCACCAATGGTGTGACCTTGTTATTAACAACATCCAATGTCCATGATCAAGAAACCTTGATCATCTTGTTAATCAACAAGCTAGTCTATAAGAGAGGCATAACTAGGAACCCTTTTTGTTTATTAAACACACATGTATTGATGTTTCCGATCAATACAATTCTAGCATGTAAAATAAACATTTATCATAAACATGGAATAAGATAATAACCACTTTATTATTGCCTCTCGGGCATATTCCCTTCAGTCTCCCACTTGCACTAGAGTCAATAATATAGTTTGAAAAACTTTGCGTATTGAACACCTATGGCTTGCTGGTGTTGCATATACACTATTGCTAGTGGTTAACATAATCTCTGGATCTGACAGTTTCAGGTCCGTGTGTATTTGCATGTCTCTGCGTCTCTACGCATCACTCATTCTCAAATGAGATGGCATTGTATAGATTTGGTCCTTTGGTGAGACCTTTAGTTCATTCGGCTCAAAATATGTTGATATTATTGTCACACAATATATCTTCATATTATTAGCCCACTTTGAACCACACCTAGTTTGGTAACAAACTACTTAACACAAATGCCCTCCTTTGCTGCTACTATAGCAGTCATATACTTAGCCTTTTGTTGTAGTATCCGTCACAATGTCTCAACTTTGGAACTCATCCAAATCCATCATGGAACATCCTTTCCATTACATTGTGCCACCCATAGTCTAAATTGAGATAAATTTAATTTGTATCTTGTGACAAAACTAGTATCAATGTAACACTTTACAATGAACTACCTTTAACTATTTGTCACTTATACATTATATATTCTTAGTTCTTCCAAAGCTCATAAGAATATATTTACTATTGTCCAATGATCATCTTATGAATCATTCTGGTATATGCTCATAACATTTAGAGCATAGGACATTCTGGATATGTACATATCATGGTATAATCGATCAAAATCTTCATGTGATTTTACTCACCAAGTGTTGAAACACTTGAATTTTAATACAATCCTTTGCATGCAGCAAGAACCATTCTTGTTGTTTCCATAGTGAACCCTTTCAATATCTCATATATGTATGTCTGGCACAACCATATTAGCGCCTTAATCTATCCATATAGATATTGATGCCTAATATTCCGGGTTTACCCAAGTCTTTCATCGAAATCTTATTTTAATGAAATTCTTAACTTGTGTCAATACAAGATACATCATTTCCAATCAACAATATGTCCTCTACATAATGTATTAGAAATATGTCTCAGCGCTCCCACTTAATTTCTTGCAAATGCAAGCATCTTCATCATCTCCGATGAATTTAAACTCTTTTAACAGTTTCATCATGGTGAAGATTCCAACTCCGCTATGCTTACTTCAACTATTGAAGTTTACATGCCCTTTTAGCAACCTTTGAATTAACAAAACCCTTCGAACCATGTCATGTACATGTCCTAGGTTACCGTTCTATTAGAAGAACCTTGTTTTGTTTATTCAACTACCATATACCAAATTATATGTAGTGGTTGCTACATTAATCCGTCAAGACTATATATCGCTATGAAAGATCAAATCTTGTCATAGTCAACTCCTTGAACATTGTCGTAAACTTCTTTCCGACATGTCGACTATTTCATAGATGGTAAACATCCATGTCTTAATTCTTTATAGATCCAAACACGACCGATAGGCTTCACGCCTTTCTGGAGGGTCTTCCAAGTTTAGAAACTTGTTTTCTCGTGTATGGATACTATCACGGATTCTATGACTTCTAGTCATTTTATGGAGTCAGGGCCCATCATCGCTTCTTTGCATGTAGTCGGTTCATCATTGTCAAAACAATAACGACTTGCTTATCAAATCTTACTATTTGATTCTTACCGACCCACACGGTTCTATAGGAACTCTAATCTCCGAGATCACACCTTTTGTAATCACGAGAGCCATGAGCATTGTGGCCGCCACCGGGACACTTTCCGGTGCTGCGCTACTTAGCACATATAGCTAAGGTTCAACAACCTTATCAAAGTTCTATTGTCCTCCCACTTAACTTTTCACGAAAAATTCCTTCTCAAGAAAATTGACGTTCCAAGTAACAAACTCTTTTGTCCTCGATGTTATGGAGAAATTCCCAACAAATTCTTTGAGATAACCTACAAAGACGTGCTTATCCGACTTTAGTTGTAAACATTTTACTTATGCATAGCATACCAAAATTTAAGAAAAGAAAATTCGGGTTTTATCCCAAACCATAACTCATATGGTGTCATTTCAATGGATCACGATGGTGCTCTTTTCAGTGTAAAAGCGGTAGTCTCTAAAGCTTCAATCCTTAAAACATAATGGCAGTTTTATAAATGACACACTTGATCTTACCATGTCAAACATGGTTTGATTTTATCTCTCGAATATGCCATACTCCTATGGTTTATCGGGAAACACAAATCATGGAACAATTCCTCAAGTCTTAGGTGTTTTTGCTAAACATGTAACTCAAATATCTTCCTTTATGATCGAATCATAAACTCTTTATTTTCTTGTTACAATGATTTTCCACTTCATCTTGAAAGTCTTTGAACAATTTTCAAATGTTTCATACTTTTCCTTATTAAGTAAATATACAGATATATTCACTCAAATTTTCGGAGAAAGCATATGAAGCAAAAAGATCCATCGCATATGGCTACACATAATGGACTATGCACATCAGCATGCACAATTTATAATAAGCTAGTCATCCGTTCCTCTCTGGCCTATGGACAGAGTTTCAATTATCTCGAGGAAAGTCTCACATGCGTCAATTGATCAAAATCAAAGGCTCCAAAAATCCATCAACATGGAGTTTCTTCATGTTTTCTTTCAAATATAATTTAAACAGCGATGTCACTTCATAAGTGATCTTTCAATCATTTGTCTTGCGACATTTTAGCAATAGTGTTTATGGATGTGATTTCTCCAACTAGACTTGTAAAAGTTCATCCATCCTTTATGGAATACGGTAATTATTTGAACAGCCATTGTTCTCATGATACCGGAACAAAATAACAATTATTTAAACAAATCTTGAAGGCTTGGTTTGATGACAACGAAAAACACAATAACACTTTATTTGTTTTTGATGAACATCATCACTCATTCTCTTGCTGGTTACTTAGGCCATTGTAGTTCATGAATTGCGTTGTCCTATATGACACTTCATACCAACCAATTCGGTATCCAATACCGGTATCCAATACCTAAGAACCACATTGTTTAACAAGCAAGGAATATAGCCATAACATGTATATCTTCTATATACCTAAGTTGGACATCTCCAACCTTTTATTTTCTACCAAATATTTTATAGATTCTCTTTCAGCAATTCTTTTTCTTTTAAAAGAATCTATCAACATCAATAGTGGTGTCATCAACATGACACATGGTACAAAGCGTATATAGTCAAATACTAATACCTTTGGACTTGCACTTTGAAGTGGATCACCATCATCAAATGTTTGGTGTTCTTTCAAAAATCCAATCTTTAGTAATCTATTAGTGTAGTAAACATTTTACTTACATCTTCTATTCATCCTTATCATGACAACTTTCATGATCTAGCTACTATAGCTTATAAGGAAGAATCACGAGTATAATATCAGTTCCCAAAACCTTTTGGGTAGATTCGGATGCCTAGCATCTCCATCCTTCACAAATTCTCATACAATATGAGAACATGTATTTTGCTAAATTATACTCTACCATAATGCAACGAAAAACATTGTTTCAGATATCACAATATCTTTCACACATGATGGTTTCTGAAACAATTTCCAGTTCCAATATAATCTTGATATTAAAACAACCTTTTAAATATCAATAATCATGGAGGCAAACATGATACTTTAGATACTAACATTGGAATTCTTACTCTTGATTTAATACTACTTATTAAACTTCATGGAGTAAATAGAGTTTGCTGAAAGTTTGCAATAGGACTTATAAACTTTTAATTGACATACGAAACAATACGATACCAGTTCGTAAAGTAAATATCCAGAATTCTATAGTTCTATTATCTCAAATAAAAACTAAGCATAAGGTAGAAAACGAATGCCAATGACTACAACAAACTATGCAAATTCACTTTGATTTAATTTATGACAAATTTGGTTCGACTAATCCAAATTAGAAATGAACTCCCACTCAAAAATGACATCCCTCGTGCCTTTTTGGTGATTACATGAACCAAATCCACTACACCAAGTCCGATCATCACGTGAGTTGATGTAGCTTCAAAGGCGAGCATCTATATGGGCATCATATCAACTATATGACTCATGCTTAACCTTTCGGTCCATGTTCCGAGGCCATGTCTGTACATGCTAGGCTCGCCAAGTAAGAACCTTAGTACTCGCATGTGTAAACCTGTCTTACACCCGTTTGTATGAAAGCGTAGAGTCGAGTACAACCGATCATCACGTGATGTCTCGAAATACAATCCACAAAACAGTGCATACTTAAGGAAGAACACATTTTTATCTTGATATCTAAAAGAGGGATCATCTTACAATGCTACAGAAAGCGCCAAACTAGCAGTATAAGATGCTAACATCTAATGTGTAAAGTGAGATGATATGGTCCATGCATTTGATCTCTATCACTTGCATCGTGGTATGATCTCTATCATTCCTTTGTGTGTAAGGCCAAGGTATATGGAACTTACACGTTGAGTGTGTTGTAAGAGTATCTATCATACATCTACTTACAACAATACCATATTAATACACTAGCCCAGCAACGATCTAAACTAGACGCCTCTAATTTATCAATTGCAAGTTTTACGTGGCTTAGGGCTTTCGAAGATAGAACCGTTCTTACCTACGAACATGAACCACAACGAGGATAACTAAGTTATTAGCAACTTGTTGTAAATCAGATATTGACTATACTAGGAGGGACAGACACCCGCCAGCCACTTATGCAAAACAAGTTGCATGTCAGTCGTGGAACCGGTCTCATGTACGATGACATGTAAGGTTGGTCCGGGCCGCTTCATCCCACTATGCCACCAATATCCAAAATACATAGAAGATGCAATAACATGATCATCATCACCCACATATCAACATGTGTGTACTACCCGTGCTAAGCACCTACGCATAAACATGGCTCTGATACCACTGTTGGGTCCGCAGCATAGAAAACAAAAAAATTCCTACGGTGTGAACTACACGCCAAGATCTATCTACTAGGTACAAAGCAACGGCTGGACATACATCCAACGAGAACTTACCCTCGTAGACAACAAGCTTTGTTAACGAGTAGGAACTCGTGGTTGATGTAGTTGTACACTTGCCGATCTCAAGATTGTGATGAAGTCCAGCAGGTCCGGCTCCAGCACGTCCATCAGATCCAGCTCCAGCACCACCAAGTCCAGCACCGCAAAGCAGCAGTGCATCCGTGATCGCACACACGTCCGGTACCCCGACAACCTCCGTCCCTCGCTCTAGCAAAGCAGCGGAAGCAGCAACTCCTTTCCAGATAAAGCCACTGGGAACATGTATCTCGCTAATCCGAGACCATAGGGGAATAATACTAGAGGAAGAGAGAGATCCTTCGCGAGGAGGTGTGTGTGAGAAGTGAGGAGGGGGTGGCCTTTTATAGGAGGAGGGGGGTGCCCCTACTTCATGGCCGGCGCATGGAGGGGGTGACCCTTCACCTCCTCCATTCATGTGGTGGTAACCCCTCCACATTAAAATGCCCCTTCACATTCTCTTTTAAAGTCTCCACTTTAAATGCATTAAATTTCTCCAAATTTAATGCTCTCTCATTTAATAAAACTCTTTTATTATTTTTATTCAGAATTTTGTTAATTACTTTAATTAACAAACATTCACATAAAACCCCCTGCAACATTTCAATATTACATGCAGAACCAATTTCAGCATTTTCACCCGAAACAGTTTTTGGTGTCTATTGAAATAATTCCAGCGCTTTCTTAAATCTTTATCTGAAACATATTTGCTCCAAATGGTGTCGGTATCCTTTAAGTGTGTCACCCTACGGTTCGCGAATAATGCAGACATGATCGAGACCCCTCTCCGATCAATAATCAGCAGCGGGACCTAGAGATCCATACTGACTACTACACATTCAACGATGACTTCTGTGATCGTGACAACCTTTAACGCTAGTTTGATCCCTTTGTCCCGTGATATATTACATGTCCGAGATTCGATCATCGTTACCGACATGCACTCTTTTCTCGTTCCCGTGATATAACATTCTAGTGATCACATCACTTGCTTGCAAGCTATTTCAATGTGATATCACCGAGAGGGCCCAGAGTATATCTATCATGGGATGGACAAATCCACTTGTGATCCATGAGCCTCAACATAACACCTTCAGTAGCATCAACCCACCTTTATAGTCACCCTGTTACGGTGTGACGTTTGATGTTATCAAGATACTCTTCCGGTGTTAGCAATTAACATGATCTCATGGTCTAAGGATAAAGATTACTTTGTATGATATTATAGCAATATAAACATAATGACTTTGATCGTAATGCTATACTTCGGATGAATGTTCATCACATCATTCCACCAATGGTGTGACCTTGTTATTAACAACATCCAATGTCCATGATCAGGAAACCTTGATCATCTTGTTAATCAACAAGCTAGTCTATAAGAGAGGCATAACTAGGAACCCTTTTTGTTTATTAAACACACATGTATTGATGTTTCCGATTAATACAATTCTAGCATGTAAAATAAACATTTATCATAAACATGGAATAAGATAATAACCACTTTATTATTGCCTCTCGGGCATATTCCCTTCAGTTTTATCTCAAAGAAAGTATTTTCAGCCACAGGTGGAGCAATAGGTGTGCTCATAAAATCATTGTTGTTGGTGCTAGTGAAGTCACACAACTTAGTGTTTTCAAGAGTAGTCATTTTTTGGGGTTTTCAAATAAGAAAGCAAACAAGTAAAACTAATTTTTTTGGATTTTTGAAGAACAAAACAAGCAAACAAAGCAAAAAAGAAAACTAAGCAAAACAAAAACAACAAAGTAAAGAGATTGGTTATGAGGGACTCCCCTTGTGAAGATGTCCTTGACTCCCCGGCAACGGCGCTAGAAAAGATCTTGATGCACTTGACGATCGACGTAGAGCTCGTTGGGAACCCCAAGAGGAAGGTATGATGAGCACAGCAGAAAGTTTTCCCTCAGTTATGAAACCAAGGTTTAATCGAACCAGTAGGAGCAAGGAAACACCCCAAATGTGTTACTAGCTGAGCTTTGGCAGGGCGCACTACCGGTGCTAGTAGCAACGTGGAGACCTGCACAACACAACCACAGAACTTTGTCCCCAACTTGCGATGAGGTTGTCAATCTCACCATGTTTTGCGGAAAACAAAGGATTAAACATATCGAATGGAAAGAAGTAATAGTTTGCAGAAAGTAAACACAAAGCAGAAACAGTTTATAGATTGTATGTAAAGAAAAGGACCGAGATCCATAGTTCACTAGAGGTGGCTCTCCTTAGATAGATAACATGCTGGGTGAACAAATTATAGTGGGGCAATTGACAAACACCGAGAAAGCAATACATGCATATACTAATCATCTTGACTCCTTTGAGACTTGATTGGGCATTACAACATAATACATAGACCGCCATCCAACTGCATCTATGACTAATAATCCACCTTAAGGTTATCATCCGAACCCCCTCCAGTATTAAGTTGCAAGCAACAGATTATTGCTTTACGAACTGCGTGTAAAGTAAACAATACGATTGTTCTATGAACAAAGGATTGTTATTTTCTCCCTAGTAGCAACAGCACATCTAGTACCTTAGAGATTTCTGTCACTTCCCCAGATTACCAGAGGCATGAACCCACTATCGAGCATAAATACTAACTCTTGGAGTTGCTAGCATCTACTTGGCCAAGATAGCTACTAACAACGGAAAGCATGCAAGATCTCAAATAACAAAGACATGATAGAATCAATAATCAATCTGAAATAGCATCTCAATATCCATCGGATCCCCGCAAACACAACATGTATGAATTACAAATAGATGATCTTGATCATGAACGGAGCTCACAAGATCTAAACATGAAAGCACAAAGGAGGAGAAACCAGCCATCTAGCTACTACATGGATCTGTAGTCCAAGGATGAACTACTCACGCATCACACCGGAGGCTTGCATGGTGATGAAGAAAGCCTCCAGGGTGAATTCCCCTCTCCGGCAGGGTGCCGGGAAGAGCTTCAGATCCCTCCCGATCTAGGGATGGAGATGACGGCGGCTACAGACTCTTTCGTGGATTTTGATCTGCACTTAGGGTTTCCCCGAGGGCAATATATAGGCGGAAGGAGAGGTGATGGGTGCCGGAGCCACCACACCACCTGGCGGGCTAGGCCTGGCAGCGTGGCCAGTGGTGGTGGCCCCGGCCCTTCTCCGTCTCGTACTCTGGCACTTGATCCCTTTCGGAAAAATAGGCACTTTGGCTTTTGTCCCGTCCAATTCCGAGAATATTCATTTTCTGACTTTCCTGGAACAAAAAACAGCAGAAAATAGGCAGCTGGCACTGTGGCTCTTCTTAATAGGTTAGTCCAAGAAATCATATGAAAAGTACTCCAAAGTTGTAATAAAACACAAGAAAGTGGATAAAACCAAGCATGGAACATCAAAAATTATAGATACATTTGCAATGTATCAACCATCTTGGCCAGGGATGGTCACGCGTGAGCTTCTGTCAGGGGGCAGATTTTCCCTCGGATAATCCGCTACTGAGGGCAGATTTTCCCCCCAGCCAGATAATCCGGCCTTCCTCTAGAGCCGGATAATCCGTCCCTAGGGAAAATGGCCAAGGGAGCATCGGCGCGGGCTTCTGTGTGGGGGCAGATTTCCCCCCGGACAATCCGCTGCTGGGGGCGGATTTTCCCCCAGCCGGATAATCTAGCCTTCCTCTAGGGCCGGATAATCCGGCCCCTAGGAGAAGATGACAAGGACCCCCCTGCGCGAGCTTCTATTCGGGGGTGGATTTCCCCCCGGATAATCCGAGTCTAGGGCGGAGTTTTCCCTAGGCCGGATAATCTGGCCCTCACTTGGCCGGATAATCTGGCCCCAAATTAATCCAACGGCTCTATCTGGACAAGGGGTATAAAAGCCCCATCCACCCTTCCTGTCAGAACTCTTGATTCATTCGAAAAAGACTAGATCTGTTGCAAAAGCTCTCGCCCAAGATCTCCCACTTCAACCACCCGAAGGCTTTGATCTTTGGGGGAATTGAAGGAGGAGACATCATTCATCGTCATCACGAATCAAGCGCTTCAACTCCTCTCATTCACTTGGAGAATCTCCGATCTAGTATTCCTGTTAATATCTAGATCTTGTGTTTCATTATTGATAACAATTGTTCTTGTGGCAGCTTGTTGTCATTACGGGAGCCTCCAATTCGGTTGTGGAGTTATGCCCTGCTAGTTGTGTAAAGGTGCTGGTTCCCGCCTCGAAGGGTTCCAATAGTGGAAAGGTGGATCAGGCCTTTGGTGGCGAGATCCATGAGAGAACAGGGTGAGGCCTATTGTGGCGTGGTGGTCTTAGTACCGCCCACCCCTCCAACGCAGATGTACTTCCCTTAACAAGGAAGGAACTGCGGTAAAACAAATCCCGTGTCTCCGTGTGCTCCACTATGGTTTCCTCGTTCCTCACTCTTACTCGCCTTTACTCGCTAGTAGTTAGGTTTGCATATACGAAAATTCTACATACTCGCATATCTAGAGAATTTACCTTTTGTGTCAAGCCTCAAATTGAAAAAGCATTAAAATTTGAAGTAGCACCTATTCACCCCCCCTCTAGGTGCCCATACGATCCATTTCAATAGCTTTACGCTTTGGTTTCGTCAAACGACGAAGCAATTGCTTAACTGGTTTTGCTTTTGGATCCAAATTTAGTCCGTGCTCAGCGAGTTCCCTGGAAATTCTCGGCATGTTAGAAGGTAGCCATTCAAAGATTTCGCAGTGCTCACGGAAGAACTCGATGAGCACGCTTTCCTATGCGAGACCAAGGTTGGAGGCCACAATTGTTGTCTTCTTTGGGTCGGTGGGATAGATATGTACTTCTTTGGTGTCTTTTGCAGTGTCGAAGGCCTGGTCAGGGTTGATGCATGTTACTACGAGAGGTTCTACAGCTGTTGTCATTTTGAGCTGCTCAAACTCGGTTGCCATCCCGAAAGATTCAGAAATTTTGTTGAACTCCCGATCACAATTATCGGAACGTGTGAATCTTCCTTTTATTGATATGATTCCCTTTGGTGCTGGCATTTTCATGACTAGGTATGCATAGTGAGGAACTGCCATGAATCGTGCGAAAGCTGGGCGTCCCAAGATCGCGTGATACTGTGATGGTCAGTCCATGACTTTGAACTCGAGCTTTTCCCGCCTGAAATTTTCTTTGGATCCAAACACAACGTCAAGGAAAATTTTACCTAAAGGAATTTTGGCTTTACCTGCTACTATGTCGTGGAAGGATATTTCTGTTAGTGCCAAATTTGGCAAAGGGTAGTTCATTGCCCTAAGCGTTTTGGCGTAGATCAGGTTTATGCTACTTCCTGCGTCCATGAAGACCTTACTCATGTAGAATCCGCCAATTTGTACTTCAACTATTAAGGCCGAATGACCTGGTCTTGGTACCCGATGAGGGGATCAGCTCTGCTGAATGTGACTTCTTGTTCTGACCAATGGAGATACTCTGGTGTGGCTGGTGGAGCCATCTCCGCCATGTTGACTTGTCTTGTGATTAGCTTCTAAATTATGTTGGATGGATGCCCTTTTTGAATCATTGACATTGCCCCCTTTGACCTATGGTATTCGTTATTTTGATTGGTTGTGTTTTGTGGTTGTCCTGCTAGCGGAGGTGGCGCACCGATGGCCAACGTGTCAGGCGTGGATGTTTATCCTCTTCTTGTTGCTTCGGTCGCTTTTGCATTGCATAGCTCTTGCATCTTTAAGAACGTTCGGTAGTCTTTGATGAGGTGGTTGGATTGTATTTTTCCTGCTCAGTCGATGTAAAAGTGCATATTACAGGGCCCTTCTAGTATTTGCATTGCGTAGATGGGTGGGTCATGAGTTCTTGGCTGATATCGCTGCGCTGATTGACTTCCTCAGCCTTCGTCTCTATTGCGGCGGTACCCGTTGTTGTAGTCGTCATTCCTGTTGTTGCCTTCACTCGAAAAACTAGCCGCGACGTATCTTGGTCCCGTGTTTCCATCATTTTTTCTTTGCCTCATGTTATTACCGTGTTTATCCCTGTCTTCTTCGGCTGACCGTGTTTGTTTATTATGTAGAGGGCCTTCTCCATCAGCCCAACGATTTGCTATGTCCATTAACTATGAGATTGACTTGGGTTTGACTCGCCCTAGTTCTTCTATGAATTCTCAGCGACGAAGGCCGTCATTGAAGGCATCAATTGCTCTTTCGTAGGATATGGATTTAGCTGTATTTTTTATGATGTTCCATCACTGGGTGAATGCTCTTATTGAATCTCCGGGCTTCTATTTGCATGCCTGCAGTTGCTCTAAAGACACGGGTCGCTTGAATGTGGCCTGAAAGTGTCGGATGAACTTGTCTTCAAGGTCGTTCCAACTGTGAATAGAATCTTCGGGGAGTTGTCTGAGCCATGACCTTACAACGCCAGTGAGGTGCAATTGTAAACTTTGCATTGCGGTGGCTGTAGAGCCGCCCTGTAACTTGACAGTGGCCAGGTAGTCTGCTAGCCATGCTTCGGGTTCTTGGAGTCCGTCGTATTTTTGACGGTCATGTGGAAGTTTAAAATCCTTGGGTACTGAGGCTTTGCGAATCTCCTGAGTGAAGCATCAAGCTCCACATAACTCAAAGTCGTCTTCATTGTCACTGTCGTGCTCTCTTTGGCTGCGGTTTTCGTCTCTTGTATTGCTTCGTGGCTCTAATCCTGAAAAATGCTCCTGGTGTGGCGATTGCGATCGCTAGGTGTGGTCTGCATGCGGAGGGCTAGTGCGATGGCATGGGGATCTGTCGGGTTAATGCGTAAGTCCTTGTTCTGCTTGTGCGAGAGTTGCTCCTACCATGCCGAGGTTCATTAGGGCGGAGCAGTGGAGAGATGCACGAGGATCGTCGGGTGCAGGTTGAGTTGTGATCAGGTATGTTTGTGCGGCCACAATTGCTGCTTGGGTCGTTTTTGCTTTGATGTTTCCTACTTAATCTTCTGACATGAATGATAGATCAAGGTATCGGATCAGTTCGTTTCTTTCTACTTCAGGGATGTTCTGTAATCGAGATGTTCCCCTTCCTGGCGGTGCTCCTCCTGTTACACTCCCAAACCTTTGGGCCGAGCTGAGTTGTGCCCGTCGTAGGCTGGATTCGTCGGCTAACCTTTTTCTTTCGTCGAGTTGCCTCTGCATCCTTAGTAGGTCTCTCTTCTTATGGCAAAGAAGGTATTGATATGCTAATAAATCTTCATGTGAGGCGTCAGCTGCCATTCGAATCGCACCCGAAATTGCTTCCCTAGACTTTTGCCATGCCGTCGCTAGTAGCCGAAGAGTCCATCTCTCTTCTCCGTTTGGTTCTGCTCTTCCTCCTGGGACTATGCGGTTATCCGTTGTTCCTCCTCCGTTTCCGTGGTCTCCTTCGTTGTTGCGGTTTCCTGCATTATCATCCGATAAAATATCATTGGGGTCGAGGATAGGGTTAGCGTTAGAATCGCGCGGTGTCAAGGTATTTTCGTTGACCATGCACACTTGATGTCATGTCATGTATGGGCCTGTGTCGTCGTCATCTAAACTAAAGGAGACATTGTCGGGTGGATCAGTGAAATCTATTGATTTCTGTTCTAGGTAGATTTCTGCCACCCTTATCCTGAAGTCGATGCTTTTGCTTCTTTCTTTAGGATCAGAGTTTGCTGGGTTTGTTCCACGTGGTGGAGTTAGTGGGGGATCTGATCCGATGGAGAGATTGTCGTAAAGACCATCAAGGTCCCCTAGATCTGTCTTATCGTGCTTGTCGATTGTTTTAATTTTTTTCGTGGCCTCCATGGAGGACCCGACGGATGATGCTGGTACCGCCGTAAGCGCAGTCTTTTCCACCGACGGTTCTGATGTAATCACGGCCGAAGGGTGTGATTCTTGGGGTTCTTCTATTTGGAAGTGGAAGCTTCCAATGATTAGAACAGATCCACCGTTGGATTCGGCGGGTACTATCACAAGGGTGGGCGGGTGTGGATCTACTTTTGTGGGATTGTTGCTTGGCGAAGAGAATTCCACCGAATCCATGGTTTCAGCGTTCAAGTTTCCCATAGACGGGGCCAATTGACGAGGGGTAACCTCGGCAATGTCCATGAAGAAGGACTTAGGGTTTCACATAAAGAGAACGCTGGGGATTTCGTCGGATGTCAAGAAAACAATGGAGTCAAAGTCTCCTGAATATCTGGTGAATCGCACTATTACAAATTGCTTGGGGATTGTTTAGTAGTTTTCCTAGACTTCTCCCGTCCTATATATAATAGGTCGGGGCTCAAAGTTGTATGCGGATAGGTTACATGATTACAACATTAACTCGATGTCGGTCTTTATTCCTCTTTTCTAATACAACTATAATGTTTGTCGGTTGCTCCTTTGGATCTTCATCTTGACTCTTCATGGCCGTAAGCCTTTCCGTAGGCCCTAGGTAGTAATCATAGGGATCCGAGTAATCATACCTATGTCACGGGGTTTGAGCCCTCGACAAGGACCTTTCGATGTTTGAACCCTCGACCAGTCCAGTCGGTGTATGAGGCCTTGACTAGGCCTAGCTTTTCACTGTTGTGCATCAAGACTGGTCAGGGTTTGAACCACCGACTGGACTGGTCTGGAGTTCAAACCCCGAAAGGTCCTTGTCGCGAGTTCAAACCCGGAGACCACGCTAGTTTTCGAAATTACAAATTTCATGTATTATTCTTGAAATTGATTAAAAATGTATTATTTTAAAAAATAGCGTTCTCTCCGGTACGATCAACACGAAATTGTTTATATAATTTTAAAAAAGTACAGTATTTTTTTTATAGTTTACCTGCGAGTAAAAGAACGACCAATCATCGGGATCAATTCAAAGATGGCGAGATATACCGACCGTGTCCCGTGCAAGCATTCCATGTGAATATCGCATTATTTTCTCCCGGAATATCTGGACTGCACCCCTGCCACGATCGAGCTTCCTGTTGGGGTCCTGAAACGTACAGTACGTGACACACTGTGACTGGACCCGCGCGTACTGCATCACCAGATAAGCAAAAACACGTAGTACTGCGTCACCAAGCCAAGCAAACAAAGCACTGCCCCGGCTGGCCCTTGATCTACGGCCGCCCCGGTAATCTCGTTCTCGGGTTGTTGACCACACCATGGATCGAATTTTTGTTTGTTAGGCATGGGGCAACGCTTCAACCAGGCCTGCACAGCTCATCTCATTGATCACGCCAAGATCGTCCGCACACCAGCCAGCCAAGCCTCGCCTAGTCATCATCTCATTGATCACGCTACGCTGTCGTCTCTACCCGGCAATCCAGCTGGAATTTAACGCAGAGGCAAACTGAAAAACAGTTTTGGTCTTTTTGCGGAAACACAGCGCAGGAATTAACCGCACCTGGAAACAATCTGCAGGAATCGCGCGCGCACAAACCGCGAGTCCCAGCTGCCAGCTGCCAGCTGCGGATGCCGTGCTGTTACCATCAACAAACATAATTAAAACGCATGACGCCATTAACTCGCCCTAAAATAAAATTGGTACTATTGCCGGTCACAGGCGAGCTGGCCCCACCCACCCCCAGCGCCCATCTCCATCCATCCCACCTCCCCCAACCCGCTCATTCGGTTTAGTCTTTCCTCCTCCACAATTATTGGCGGCTCATCTCCTCTGCTCTCCTCCCCTTCCGTTCATCTCCATCCCCATCCACCTCCCTCGGCGGCCGGCTCTCCAAATGGCGTCGTCGTGGGGGCTGCTCATGGTGGTGGCGGTGATAGCGGCGGCGGGGTGCGGAGGATTCTGCAGCGAGGCGGCGCCGACGGCGGCGGCAGAGGCGGCGCACGAGGTCCTGCGCGCGCACGGGCTGCCGAGAGGGCTTCTCCCCGCGGGGATCGCGGCTTTCTCGCACGACCCCGGCACGGGCCGGTTCGAGGCGGTCCTGGAGGCGCCTTGCACGGCGCGCACCGAGGTCGGGCTGCGGTACAACGTCACCGTGGCTGGCGAGATCAGTTACGGCCGGATCGCCCAACTTTCCGGGGTCGATGCACAGGATCTCTTCCTATGGTTCGCCGTCCGGAGCATCCGTGTCGACGTGCCGTCCACAGGCATAATCTACTTCGACGTCGGTGTCGTGTTTAAGCACTTCCCGCTATCGTTCTTCGACGCCCCGCCGCCGTGCCTGCCTTCACAGCTCCTCCTCCTCGCCCCAGAACAGGTAACCGCCGCACCGATTTCAATGGATCTCTTCCGTGTCGACACTCCGTTTCCGCGTTTTTTTTGCAACCTACTCCTAACTGTTTGGTAAATTCGATTTCTCAACCTCTACAGAGAGACAGAGGCAGGCAAGATGGATCAGTGGTCGGCGGCGTGGCGTCTCAATAATGAGACGGATTCCTTCGTCGAGCCGGAAGGCAACGAACCCTGAAGCGCAGTTTTTGAGAAGTGATTGGACGGGCCGGCGGCGAGCGGCCGGCTAATGTGCAGATAGATAGAGTGGCCATTCCTGTTTTGTTTGAACTCTCGCCACCTCTTCGCTCTGTTCTTCTTGTCCTCGTCGTTTTCGTCTCCGGCGCGGTGCGCGGCCACAGGCCACAGCCACGCGGGCGACGGGAGTCACCGCCGGCTCGTCCGGTGGCCATATTTTTCGCGGTAATGAATGTGCTTGTACATGTCAAACTGTGTGAGATGATCGGAATCTTTCTCGGTGTCGCCAACCCCCCGGTCGTACGGTGAAGCCGTCGTATCATATCTGGCTGGACACTCGATCGAATCCAGTGTGACACGCAGTGTGTCTCTAATTCCCCTCCCTACCTGCTGTCCAATCGGCAACAACGCGCTGGTGCTGTAGTGAGGAACAGGTTACTGTCGCCTCTGTCATTTTCCTTTGGTATCCTGTTCACTGAGCGGGCTATCGGCATTGGCATCCAATGAGCTTTTAGTTTCACTCTTATTTTGACTATTTCAACAGCAGCGTGGCGCCGCGGAGAGTGATGCATGATACAATGGAGGCCCCGGCAAATTAGTGATGCATGCAGGCTAGCACCATAGCCTGATCTATCGCCTGTGTCGCCTGGAGATGGCCAGTACCTTTGGAGTGATTGGACCAGACACCGCACCGGTCAGTCCATCGGTTCACCATTGCAGTGTACTACTGTACCATCGTTTGTTGACCGGTGAACGGAGGGAAGAAAACGCCTTAGCCTAGTCATAGTAGGATTAAAGGCATCTCCACCGGGCCAACTGAGCTAGTCCGATTCTATCCGTTTATGTCGGACCAAGGTCATTTTTAGGTCTTGTCCAGCCTGTCCGGGCAACCGTGCCTAGCGCCGCGACTCACCTGTCTGCGCTTGGCAAAACGCCTCTCACCGACGCCGATGTATTTCCAGTGCGTTCCCACCGTCTCCTGTCTTTCTTTTCCGTCGATTCCCGGCTCTTCTGGATGTTTCCCGCCGCATCCAGGCGCGCCCATAAAAAGAGGAGGCAGCCGAGATAGGCACAACCAGAAATCCCACCCCACAGACCTCCATGCCTGGCCGTTCGTGTCGCCGCACAAGCAACCCCGACAACCCCCGAGCGCCCGTTGCCGTCATGGTGGCCGGACCCGCCGGAGGAACCAGACGTGTTGCCTCCTCCGATTCCGGGGCGCCCGCGGATATACAGGCTAACGTTCAACAACCGGCGGCGCACTCACTACAACTACAATAGGACAACCAACGAGCCTTTCTTGTGGGAGGTGATGAACCGTGTCTTTCTGTCGGAGCACCGGTGGTGTGTTATGCTCGCATACATGCGCGACGAGCTTCGGGAAGTGGTGCAGGCCAATCCTGACGCTGCGTGCCCGCCTCGCCCAAGCTAAGAGGAGTAGTACACGTATGAGGCGATCTACCGCTCTCTCAACGAAGCATGGGGTCTCACCGACCCGCCAGCGTTGCTGCCGCCTGCACCGTAGGTTGGGCATAGCTAGAATGTTGTTCTAGGCGTAGTTTGCTTGTAAAATATTTGAACGAGAACTTTGTCATTGCAAATGGCCGATGCTCACATTGCATATTTTATTCTGAACACGATGCATGAAGAGTACACATCCTAGTCGGAGTCGGAATGGTAGTAGCGACGGTACATGGTGTCGTCGAAGACGCTGACGGTGAGCATGGCTTCGCCATCGTACTCGAAGACAACGAAGTTGCCGACTTCGATCCGGTGCCAGTGGGCGAACTCCTCCCATCCGTTGGCGAGAAACATCTGGCTGAGGAGGTCGAACAACACCTCCACCGGCCACACGCGGGTAGTGACCGGTCGCCCGCAGCATGACTTGCTGGGGCTTTGCGTCGTCGGCCTGCGACACGAATTTGCGAGGAAGGAATATCCTGTCCTGAGCCAAACCCGAGTGGATGGTCACAGCGAACTCGAAGCCAGTGAGGCTAATGTCGATAGGCTCAAGCTCGGGCGACGACAGTGGTGAGGGAGAGCGTGGCGGCGCGCTGCTTTGGCTGCGAACTTCGCTCCCTCCGCGGCCGCCTCGATGGCCACGGCCAGTACCCGGTGGTCATCTTAGACGCCCTCCCCTCGATCCAATGTCGTCGTCCATGGCTAGATACTGGTAGTGGTGTGGTGTGGTGTGGAAGAAAGATGGTCGTGGTTGGCCAATTAAAAAGGCCTGTCATTGGATGTCGACGCGTAGGCCGAAGCGATTGCATTGAAGTGTGGTGGCGGGAGGCGAAGCGTCGGGTGACACTAGCAGCGGCGCGGCCAGCCTTTGGAGCAGCCTTCCTCTCTCCATTGATTGATGGCTATTGGAACAAAGTCATTGGGCCATTGGAAAGCGGGTCCTCGGCTCCTGTGAGAGGACACGAGAGGCCGCGTGCTGTCCGGGCCGACGCAACCGTTTCCCAAATTAGGTGCACGGATGGGTCGAGCCGGACGTGTCGGTCCGGATGGGTCGGGCCGCTGGGAGGCCGCGCACGTCCCACACGTCCGCTCGGACGCGTTCAGATGCACTCGGATGTGTTGGGTCGACCCGGTGGAAATGCCTTAACATAGGTGCTAACATGCATCTAGATGTGTCCACCTAGGCATTCTAGTAATGTGGCATGTCATTAAATGATGAAATAGAGGCTTGTGGTAACTAGCTATGTTACCATAACATCACACCACCCAAGACAATATGAGTCTACAAGCTACTAATAAACAAGACCTTGCATGATACTAGAAACAAGTTACTATCCACTATGAAGATGATAGCATAGGCTAGTAACATATGCATGACACTACCCCATGTTACTCCCCACTATGACTAGCCTTAAATCTCGCGATGCCAAACATAAATCATTTTCTGCGGCGCCCAATACAACGGCGAGTGACAACCTCATTTTAAGCTCCCATCAGCGTGTCCAATAGGTCCCAACCTAGAGATGTCGGCATGAAAGCTTCATCTCGTCCTGCCACGTTGGACGCAGCAGCCAGCCCTAGTTGGCACCGAGATAGTGGGCGGTCAACCGAATTAATGGTCAAGAAATTATCACTACACCGGCTTGTCCCATCGGATCAAGTAAAATAAGGTGATTTAAGCAGGCTATAAGAGATTAAATAATATAAACTTGCTTAGTTGGAGGAGAGAGAAGAGTATTGGGCTCTTAGCTAAGATCCAGCTGCAGCACTGATACATTGCAAATGTATCTATAATTTTTGATGTTCCATGCTTGGTTTTATATACTTTCTTGTGTTTTGTCCACACTTTGGAGTACTTTTCATATGATTTCTTGGACTAACCTATTAACAAAGAGCCACAATGGCAGCTGCCTGTTTTCTGCTGTTTTTGGTTCCAGAAAAGTCAGAAAATGAATATTCTCGGAATTGGACGGGACAAAAGCCAAAGTCGCTATTTTACCGGAAGGCATCTGGAGCCAGAATACGAGACGGAGAAGGCTTGGGGCCTGGCCACACCACCTGGCCGCGTGGCCAGGCCTGGTCCGCACCAGGGGGTGGTCTGGCCGACCCCAGCACCCCCTCGGCCTTTCCTTCCGCCTATATATTGCCCTCGGGACCAAAACCCTAAGTACCCGATCAAAAATCCACGAAAGAGTCTGTAGCCGCCGTCATCTCCATCCCTAGATCAGGAGGGATCTGAAGCTCTTCCCGGCACCCTGCCAGAGAGGGGAATTCACCCTGGAGGCCTTATTCATCATCATGCAAGCCTCCGGTGTGATGCGTGAGTAGTTCATCTCTGGACTACGGGTCCATGTAGTAGCTAGATGGCTGGTTCTCCTCCTTTGTGCTATCATGTTTAGATCTTGTGAGCTCCGTTCATGACCAAGTTCATCTATTTGTAATTCCTACATGTTGTGTTTACGGGGATCCGATGGATATTTAGATGCTATTTCAGATTGATTATTGATTCTATCATGTCTTTGTTATTTGTGATCTTGCATGCTTTCCGTTGTTAGTAGCTATCTTGGCCAAGTAGATGCTAGCAACTCCAAGAGTTAGTATTTATGCTTGATAGTGGGTTCATGCCTCTAGTAATCTGGGGAAGTGACAGAAATCTCTAAGGTACTAGATGTGTTGTTGCTACTAGGGAGAAAACAGCAATCCTTTGTTCATAGAACAATCGTATTGTTTAATTTACACGCAATTCGTAAAGCAATAATCTGTTGCTTGCAACTTAATACTAGAGGGAGTTAGGATGATAACCTGAAGGTGGATTAGTCATAGATGCAGTTGGATGGCGGTCTATGTATAATATTATAATGCCCAATCAAGTTCCAAAGGAGTCAAGATGATTAGTATATGCATGTATTGCTTTCTCGATGTTTGTCAATTGCCTCGCTGTAATTTGTTCACCCAACATGTTATCTATCTTAAGGAGAGCCACCTCTAGTGAACTATGGATCCTGGTCCTTTCTTTTACATACAATCTACAAACTGTTTTCTGCTTTGTGTTTACTTTCTGCAAACTATTATTTCCTTCCATTCGATACGTTTAATCCTTTGTTTTCAGCAAAACCGGTGAGATTAACAACCTCATCGCAAGTTGGGGACAAAGTTCTGTGGTTGTGTTGTGCAGGTATCCATGTTGCTACTAGCACCGGTAGTGCGCCCTGCCAAGGCTTAGCTAGCAACACCTTTGAGGTGTTTCCTTGCTCCTACTGGTTCGATTAAACCTTGGTTTCATAACTGAGGGAAACTTGCTGCTGTGTTCATCATACCTTCCTCTTGGGGTTCCCAACGAGCTCTACATCAATACCGAGCCATCAAGCACGTGCTCCTAGGCATGATGTTTGAGTGAAAAGTGGGTCAGACATTAATTAAAGTAGTATAATTTATGCTTCTCTATTGTACATATGAGCTATTATGTTGACTATAGATGACATGGACATTGCTTATAGCCAGGGACAGACTCTTCTATTGGTCTTGCTCTCACCTCCGAAATGTTCCGACATGGACACCGACGTCAGAATAAATGGCGCACCACCGCCTTGCCTGCAGCCCATAAAAGAACGTGTGCACACCGTTGTTCTCATACAACCTCACACCGCCTTTCTCACATCCCCTCACCACCTCACCTTGCCGACAAAGGCACACAACCACGAGATCGGCGGCTTCGGTAAGGGCAAAGGCGTAGTGGAGGATGACCCTAGCATGCGGAACCTCAACCAAGAGGAGGCGATGATGCTATATGAGATAGACCTCTTGGTGCCGCCAGACCACCGCCTACCACACGGTGAAACAACTCCATTGTCGGCTATGTTGTTCACCTATCTTGGTAGCGGAAGTGCTCATGGAATACATCAACATGCAGAACGCTTTTCTCACGTCGGTGCAGTAGGAGGAGGAGGGTCAGGCGCTGGATGACCCGACACTCTGGCTCCTGCTTTTCCAACAAGAGCAGGAGGCTGAGCTCGCCCGCCTCTTTGGCCCCTACATCGGGCGGTTCAATCGCATAGGGAATCGCGCATGATGGCATGGGCGTGATGTTGATGAGACAATTATACCAATATGGCTACCGCCTACCTCCTCCACATTGTCTTCTGTGCACTCATTTCTTCTCTGTGCTTGCCATCGCGCTCGTCATCCACGTGCATGTCGCTTTTCCAATGACGTTGTCATCTACGAACTAAGTTTGCAGGAAGGGGAGGGTTCTTCAATGTCGCTGCTTCACCCGAAGCAGGAGAAGTAGCCTTTATCGCCGCATGACAACCTGTATCTCCGGTGGCCGAAGCAGGAGAGGCGGTCATCACCGCCACGAGGGTACTGAAGGAAATATGCCCTGAGAGGCAATAATAAAGTTGTTATTATATATTCCTTATACATGATAGATGTTTATTTTACATGCTATAAATGTATTGATTCGGAAACATCAATACATGTGTGTTTAATAAACAAAAAGGGTTCCTAGTCATGCCTCTCTTATAGACTAGCTTGTTGATTAACAGGATGATCAAGGTTTCCTGATCATGGACATTGGATGTTGTTAATAACAAGGTCACACCATTGGTGGAATGATGTGATGAACATTCATCCGAAGTATAGCATTACGATCAAGTTATTATGTTTATATTGCTATAACATCATACGAAGTAATCTTTACCCTTAGACCATGAGATCATGTTAATTGCTGACACCGGAAGAGTATCTTGATAACATCAAACATCACATCGTAACAGGGTGACTATAAAGATGGGTTCAGTACTACGAAGGTGTTATGTTGAGGCTCATGGATCAAGAGTGGAATTTGTCAATCCAGATGACGGATAGATATACTCTGGGCCCTCTCGGTGATATCACATTAGGATAGCTTGCAAGCAAGTGATGTGATCACTAGAATGTTATATCACGGGAACGAGAAAAGAGTGCATGTCGGTAACGAGATCAAACAAGGTATGGAGATACCGATGATCGAATCTCGGACATGTAATATATCGAGAGACAAAGGGATTTAGTTACAAGTGTTAAAGGTTCTCACGATCATAGGAGTCATCGTTGAATGTGTAGGAGTCGAGACGGATCTCCGTGTCCGCTGCTGATTATTGATCGGAGAAGGGTCTCGATCATGTCTGCATTATTCACAACCGTAGGGTGGCACACTTAAGAGTTATGGACACCATTTTGGAGCACATATGTTTCATTTAAAGAATTACAAAGCGCAGGAATTGTTTCAATAGAAACCGGAAATTGTTTCGGGTGAAATTGCAGAAGGTGGTTCTGCATGTGATATTGAAATATTGCAAGGGGCTATATTTGAATGTTTGTTAATTAAAGTAATTAACAAAATTCTGAATAAATTTAATAAAAAGAGTTTTATTAAATGAGAGAGCATTAAATTTGGAGAAATTTAATGCATTTAAAGTGGAGACTTTAAAAGGGAATGTGAAGAGGCATTTTAATGTGGGGGGGTTACCACCACATGAATGGGGGAGGTGAGGGGTCACCCCCATGCGCCGGCCATGGAGAGAGGGGGCACCCCCCTCCTCCTATAAAAGGCCACCCATTCCCTCCTTCATCCTCACACCTCCTTGTGAAGGATCTCTCTCTCCCTCTAGAATTATTCCCCCATGGTCTCGGATTAGCGAGATACATGTTCCCGGTGGCATTTCGTCTGGAAGGAGTTGCTGCTTCCGCTGGATCGCTGGAGCGAGGAGGTGGAGGTTGTCCGGTGGCTTGGACGTGTGTGCGAGTGCGGATGCGCTGCTGAGTTGCGGCGCTCGGACTTCCTCATGATCTTGAGATCGGCAAGTGTACGACTACATCAACCACGAGTTCCTACTCGTTAACAAATCTCATTGTCTATAAGGGTAAGTTCTCGTTGGATGTATGTCCACCCGTTGCTTTGTACCTAGTAGATAGATCTTGGCGTGTAGTTCACATCGTAGGAAATTTTTTGTTTTCTATGCTGCGGACCCAACAGGCACATGTCTCTTCGCGCGGCTGAAGGATGATTCTAGTCGCCATTGAAGTAGGAGAAGGTGTGGTGGGAGGTGGAGATGGAGCTACAGGTGGCCTATTGGGACGCCAACGACCTCGCCGACGCGTGGAGAGAAGGGACACTCATGACGGGCTCCTACGATACCAACCCGCCGACCACCAGCACGTTCGTGTATTGGTGGTCTGCAGAGGACGGCGACAACGTCATCGACCGCCTGCTAGGTGCACTAGAAGTTATTTTTCACCGATGTCACCGATGGCGCCCAAGCCAGAGCCGGAGGACGACAACTTCGACGAGGCATGGGGTGATGGTTGCAAGGATGGCGGCCTCAACTTCAGCGTATTCAAGACTATGCAAAGTTTGTACAAATTTGAATCAATCAACTATTTCTTTTATTTTGGCCGCATTTACATGTTGGGGCCAACCGCATTGACCACACCGCTATGGGAAGGCCCTCCCAACATTTAGGATGTCACTGCCAACGTTCTCCATAGCAATGAGTTGGCGCTACTGTTGACGACAATTTGGGAGGCGCCAGTGGAGATGCCTAACAACAAGCTAGCATCCTTCGATTTGATCATCGTGTGGCTCTATGGCCGGGACAACAGATTTAGAGCATCTCCAATAGGCACCGTAAAAAGCGCACGCACGGTAAAAACTATTGATTTAGCGCGCCATTGCCTAATTATGGTGCTCTAGCAGTCACTGCAAAAACACGCGTGGGGTAATTTTTTTGGGACGTGTGACATGTCACGTGCGTCAAATTTGGTGTGCCCACCACAGCGAACTGGAAAACGCGAACTCATGCGCGACGAGCCAACCGCCCTCCTAAAACCTCCTCACGATGGAAGGCTTCTCCGGCACTCTCCTGTCCCTACCCTACTCGTATGACCCTACCACCGCCAGCGTGGGAGTTCCGTCACCGCTCGCAACACCATCTGGCGTTGCTGCCGCAGCTAACCCTATCACTGGCCTCATCCGCAGACTCCTCGCACCACCGTGGCTAATGACTGTGTTGGGTAACGCGCTATGCAAAACAAAAATTTATAGCGCATAACCAAGATCCAATGAAGGGAGAAGGTAACGGATCATACCTTCGAAGATTGAACTAGCGGAAGTTGGTCGATGACGAGGTTGTTCGAGCGTCCATCCCCCAACAAGCCTTAGCGAGTCGCGAGGAGATGCATTATCCCACGAATGAATCCAACAATCAATTGCTCCACATTTTGCATGACCACCGGTATCCACACATCCAATGAGAATGGCACCGCGTCAAAGTGAGATAAACCTCACAGACGAAGCGGGAACGTGTCAATGAAGATCCAGCAGCACTTCGTCATCTGGCTAGATTATATCCAGATAGAGGTAGAAGACGAGTAGCACTCCGGCATGATGAATAAGAAGGATTCCTCGCGATGATGATGACAACACGAAGAAGCGGAGGAAGACGATCTCCAAGATGCCAAGGCGGCGAGAGCCGAAGCGGAGGAAGAACAATTTTGTCCATTCTCGGTGATATCCCGGACACCTCCGAAATATTCTATGGCACTCCAAAACCTTCTTTCGGTATTACTTTATTCAAATATCTTCAATCGCACTCACATTATAAATGCTAATAACGTCTTAAGTGTGTGATCCTATGGGTATGGATATTTACGAACATGTTTGGAACTCCTTCCGCAACGATTACTATTAGCGTCTTGATACACTAGTAATCCTCGCAAATAACACGAAGATCTTTATCGTGTGAACCGTAGTATTATGTCCCACACATATCGCATTGCTTCGTCGATAATATTGATTGAGATGAAACACTAGGTTATTCTCGTTACCGTGTACGACCAGACAATAAGGAGCAACACATTACATGAGTGGGCCCAGAGTGTATCTCTCCATCGCCGGGAGTAGCAATTCCTGCAAGCACACTATGTGAAATACTTAGCGTACCATCTAGTAAGAGCAAAGACTGACTTTATAATTACTCTAGTTCAGAACAATGTTTAAAGAATCCTGCCACGTCCATATTATACCCAAGTTCACATGTGTCTTCTGGTCTAACGATTTTTAGTAAAGGCAATATATTGTTTATGAAAAACTACCGATAACAAATATTGACGATGTATTTCATGGTATATAATGTTGGGTCTATCCATCGTCATTGTTCTCCAACAACTCCGATATCATATAATTGGAAACTCCACAACACTTTGTCGTCTTTCCCATAGTTAGGAAACTTGGACTATTATTGATACATGAACTAGTCTCAGAGAAAATACTAGGGATGTCTTATTGGTGTTTATTATTCCACAAATGTATTAGAGTTTTCATTCAAATACACATTATCTGGAACCAATACAATATATCATAGAACAATAAACTTAATTATGAAACAGAAATATGAATAATATTACATTTATTATTGTCTCTAGGGCATATTTCCATCAGACTAGGCATGGCGACATCGCTTCGCCGCCGCTGCCCGTCGTGAAGGTGCAGAACACTGTCCCAAAACGCTAAGTGATCACGGCATCCCAAAAGAGGGGCAAGACATACAAGGGAGGTGTTATTGCTCGCCATGTGCAACCTTCTGCCACCTAGGCGGCCGCTCAATTCAAGCCTCCACCGCCGCCACCATAGGCAAGAGCGACTACAGACTTCGGCATGCCAACTGCTGTGCCCGATGTTACCGACCAAATGACCGCAAGGTACAAACACCTTTTTGGGTTAATTTTGAGATAGAAGAATAGATTTTGATGATGCTCATTTTCGTACAATCTAGGGTTGACAATGACACATTTATGTCAACTATGAATGTTGGTTCTTCATATTCACATGAATACTGGTCCCAACATTATGCATCTCAACAAGATGAAGAATTTAAAGTGGATGAGGATGCTAAGGGTTTGACCGATGCACCGAAGGGAAGGGCAGACAACTATAACTCGGAGGAAGATGTTTTACTATGCAAAACATGGTGCAATGTGGGCATGGATCCGACTGTTGGTATGGAACAAACAAGAGACACTTATTGGGTTAGGATCAAGGAGTATTTTGATAAAATAAACAATAGTGGAATTGTGTGTGTGCCAAAAGATCTTTTCGTTCCTGTTGGTCGATTATATCAAGAAGGGCAAATTGATGCAAGGGAAGACATTCGTGTTGGCCCATTGTTACAAGGAGCTGGATAATGAAGAGAAGTGGAAGAACCGTGATGTCTTAGATGTTTCAAAGAAAGGTACCAAGGAAACTATGGAGGCAACTGATATGTTGCTAACGTATCCATAATTTTTGATGTTCCATGCTTGGTTTTATCTACTTTCTTATGTTTTATCCATACTTTGGAGTGCTTTTCATATGATTTCTTGGACTAACCTATTAACAAGAGCCATAGTGCCAGCTGCCTGTTTTCTGCTATTTTTGGTTCCAGGAAAGTCAGAAAATGAATATTCTTGGAATTGGACTGGACAAAAGCCAAAGTCGGTTTTTCACCGAGGGACACCAGGAGCCAGAATACGAGATGGAGAGGGGCTGGGGCCTGGCCACACCACCTGGCCGTGCGGCCAGGCCTGGCCCGCGCCAGGGGGTGGTCCGGCCGCCCCAGGCACCCCCTCGACCTCTCCTTTGGCCTATATATTGCCTCTCATACAGAAACCCTAGGCACCTGATCAAAATTCCACGAAAGAGTCTGTAGCCGCTGTCATCTCCATCCCTAGATCAGGAGGGATTTGAAGCTCTTTCCTGCACCCTGCCGGAGAGGGGAATTCACCCTGGAGGCCTTATTCATCATCATGCAAGCCTCCGGTGTGATGCGTGAGTAGTTCATCTCTGGACTACGGGTCCATGTAGTAGCTAGATGGCTGGTTCTCCTCCTTTGTGCTATCATGTTTAGATCTTGTGAGCTCCGTTCATGACCAAGTTCATCTATTTGTAATTCCTACATGTTGTGTTTGCGGGGATCCGATGGATATTTAGATGCTATTTCAGATTGATTATTGATTCTATCATGTCTTTGTTATTTGTGATCTTGCATGCTTTCCGTTGTTAGTAGCTATCTTGGCCAAGTAGATGCTAGCAACTCCAAGAGTTAGTATTTATGCTTGATAGTGGGTTCATGCCTCTAGTAATCTGGGGAAGTGACAGAAATCTCTAAGGTACTAGATGTGTTGTTGCTACTAGGGAGAAAACAACAATCCTTTGTTCATAGAACAATCGTATTGTTTACTTTACACGCAATGCGTAATGCAATTATCTGTTGCTTGCAACTTAATACTGGAGGGGGTTTGGATGATAACCTAAAGCTGGATTATTAGTCATCGCTGTAGTTGGATTACGGTCTATGTATAATGTTGTAATGCCCAAACGAATCTCAAAGGAGTTAAAATGAGTAGTATATGCATATTGCTTTCTCGATGTTTGTCAATTGCCCCGCTGTAATTTGTTCACCCAACATGTCATCTATCTTAAGAAGAGCCACCACTAGTGAACTATGGACCCCGGTCTTTTCTTTTACCATCAATCTACAATCAACTGTTTACTGCTTTGTGTTTACTTTCTGCAAACTATTACTTTCTTCCACTCGATATGTTTAATCCTTTGTTTTCAGCAAAACCGGTGAGATTGACAACCTCATCGCAAGTTGGGGGCAGAGTTCTGTGGTTGTGTTGTGCAGGTCTCCATGTTGCTGCTGGCACCGGTAGTGCGCCCTACCAAAGTTCATCTAGCAACACCTTTGGGGTGTTTCTTTGCTCCTACTGGATTGATAACCTTGGTTTCATAACTGAGGGAAAACTTGCTGCTGTGCTCATCATACCTTCCTCTTGGGGTTCCCCAACGAGCTCGATATATTTTGGGTCATCAGCAACAATCCTAGATGATGATGGTGATGATGAAGCACCAAGTGATGAAGTGAAGAGAAGCCCTACTCCTAACTCGGTTGTTAGGACAACAAAAATACCAATTGGAAAGAGACAAGCAAAAGAGAAGGGGAAGAAGTCTGAGGATGGCGACAATTTTCCTTTTTCAAGGACACGTCTTGGGAGACGTATCATTTTCATAGAAGAAGGGCCAAGTGGCCAAGCATTACAACACGTCGGGGGACATGCGCCCCAAGCACAACCCACGCTACCCTAAGGGCAGCACTCACACTAGAAGACTACTCGTGGCATCTCCACTTGTTCACCTGCCCAAGGCAGTCGCGGAAGAGACCCGCTGCTCTCCATAGCTCTGCCTCGGAGGAGATCTTCCGGGTGACCTCTGCTGTAGACAGGGTACCCCCCTCGAAAACCACATCGTTCCGGTGGCTCCATAACGTCCATCATACAAGCGAGATCCCGGTCCATAGGTCACGCTCCCGACCTTTGCCATGCGCCTCTCCTATAGCCAAGCATTAAGCCTAGAGTCCTGTTCGGGCAGCCAATGGCTCTTTCCCCACTAGCTTAGGCAGGCAGCCCACACCTCTCGGGCGAGCACACAACCCAATAGTAGGTGATCAATGGTCTCTCCACACTGGTCACGGAAGGGACATGCCACCGGATGTTGCAAGCCGCACCTACGAAGCCTATCTGCGGTCCAGCATCTGTTTCTCATAGCCAACCATAATAGGACTTTGTAGCTGGCAGGCGCACGCGGGCGCCAGATCTACAGAGCTCCTGCCATCGAGGTCCTGTTAGCAAAAAGTGCCTGATAGCAGGACTTGGCCGTGTAGCAGTTTCTCGGGTTCTAGTTCCACTTGAGGACATCCTGTGTTTCCTCAGTCAAGTTAACCTCTTCCAGTCGGTCTGCTACTTCTAGGAGCTCCCTGATTGCTGTAGCGCCCATGTCCGGAGAGACGTCATGTAGCCATCCTCTGGCGATGCCCTCGCGAACCTTGCGTGTGGCAGTGACCTTAACTAGCACCAGCGCAAACAAGTTTGGTGCCATCTCGCTGATGCGTCCATCCGGTAGCCACTTGTCTGTCCAGAACAGGGTTGTAGCACCATCCCCTACCACCGAGGTAGTCGCCACATCAAAGAGCTGCCTAGCCAATTTCGGGACCTTGATGTCAAGCTCTTGCCAAGGCTTGTCCAATTCCACACGTGTTATCCATACCCATCTAGCCCTCAGTGCAACATTCATGAGGTGTAAGTTGGGGATGCCCATGCGACCCATCTCCTTTGGCATGCACACCCTATCCCACGCCACTAGGCAGTGCCCACCACGCACGTCCTTTCTCCCCTTCCAAAGAAAGCCCTGTATGATTTTCTCGATCGCGACGATGATCTCTATTGGGATGTACAGTGACATCATGGCAAACATTGGGATGTTAGAGAGTGTTGTCTTGACCAGCTCCAACCGTCCTCCTCTGTTGAACATAGAAGCTTTCCACAATGGTAGCTTCGTGGCCACCAAGTCAACCAGTGACTGAAGCTGAGCCACTAAAGGTTTCCGCAAAGAGAGCGGTAGCCCCAGGTAGCGCAACAGAAATTGAGTGATATGGCACTATAGTTCTTGGGCTACCAGCATCATGTCCTCCTCGGAGCATCTGATCAGGTTATGGAGGCCACCAAAAGTGCAAGAAAATAAGCAATCGAGGAGAGGAAGTTGTATAGGGACAAAGAGTCGGCGGCCGAGGAGAGGAGAATCGTGAGCGAGGAGAGGATGGTTGCAGCCAAGGAGAGGAAGGTGGCGTTGGAGGAGAAGAAGGTGACCGTGGAAGAAAATCTCCGTCTCATGGAGCAGGAGAAACATATTTTCTTCATGGACATGTCTAACCTTGATGTATGGCAAAATGAATACATTAACCTTTGTCGTGATTAAGTTTTGGCTCAAAAAGGAATTATGGGAGCACATATGGGAGGCTATGGAGGCATGGGAGCAATGGAAGGAATAAGTGCACCTATGGGTGGATATGGAGGAATGTGAGGTATTGGCGGGATGAGAGGCATTAGAGGGATAGGAGCACCTCCAAGTGGCTATGGAGGCATGGGAGCACGCCCAACTAGTTATGAAGCCATGGGAGCAACTCCAAGTGGCTATGGAGGCATGAGATGGATGAGTACTCCTTTGGGTGGCTACGGAGGAATGGGTGGCTTCATACCACCTCCGAGTGGATTTATGGCGTCCATCATATCTCTCATGCCTACTACGTGTGATGGCTTTAGAGATACCACGGTTCGTCCCAACACCGTTCAAATTTCGAATGATGATGAAGTCCAAGATAGAGATGGTAACGAGAAGGGTGATGATTGATGTGTTCATCCGAATTCTATTTTGTGTTAAATTTGGTTGTGTCAACTTATCCTTTGCTTTTGAACTATACCATGTATTTGAGATATACTATGTTGGACAAGTAATGATATTGATGTGCTTGTTCCTCTTGCTTGATATTAGGTTTGTTTAATGTGTTGGCAAGCGGCAGCCGATCACGTGCTCTGCAGTTTAGAGCCCCTGTTGCAGCGCCGCTTGCCGCACGCATAATTAAATCGTGTCTGGTACAACTACAGCCTGCCACACGCGCTAAAATCATCACACACGCTGTAAACTATTTTTAGCGCGCTCATTAATAGACGGCTATTGGAGATGCTCTTGTGTACCGGCCGTTATGCCGTGGTGCCACATGGGAAACGGCTCCGCGCACTGGTACGTGCTAGTAATTTGTTAAGTGGATCTTTTGGTACGCATGTTGGGAGTCCGGCCTAGTACTAGTAGACAATGATCTGCCGCTGCCGGATGCCATGGCCAGCACGAGCAGACAAGAGATGGTGTGGAATTATTGTCACCGAGACGAAACCCGTCCGGCGAAACAGCTCGGCGTCCGGATCGCTCGCCGTGAAATGGCTATACGTCGTTCCTATTCCCTCGGAGGGAAGTTGTACTGCCATGGTTACTCGAACCAAAGTGGAATGCCACTGACGGGCGGGCCGTCAGTCAACACAGCGGTCCAGCGTCAGCGAGCGCATGTGCAGGCTCCTGCCGTGTGTGTCAGCGCTACTACTACTGTCTACTGCGGGGTTGGAACAGAGTAACGGCGAGACGCGACGCGACGGGAGGGAAGGAAGCAGGGGCATGTGCGAGGGGAGGCAATGATGGGAAAGGGACAGGTGTATCAACTGCGGTGCGCGCAGCTGCCGCGGCCGGGTTGGTGCAGTAGGTGGGCGTATGGATCCGGTAAAACCTGGAGGCGTCAGCCAGCCGGCCGGCGCCGCGGTCGTTTTCCCCTGGGCCGTCAGCAGCAGCTGCCGGCCGGCGACGTGGCGTTCCCCTGAGGTTTCGCGGGGCGTTTGTTACTCAGTCACGGATGGATAGCGAGGATTAGGTGGCGGGGATAGCCGGATAGGGATGAAGAGCGAGTCGTCCGGACGGCCCTCTGGCGCGCTCACGCTGCAAATCCGCGCGTCCGTGTTTCGAAGGACACGTAGGCGTCGTGACGCTGGCCCGAGACTGTTTCAGTTCCGGTGGACAATCAGACCAAGTTGGTTCGCGTGATATTCTTTGGCATGCATTTATGATGTCGGTCGTCAAACCAGACCGCCAAACGTGTGTGCCAGATCAACTGGGGTGCCGGTTGGCTGGCATGTGCGAGAGAAAGCTCCATGCTTGACAATTGTGGTGTTTGGACGTGGTCACGTGGATGTTTAATTTGTTTATCCCTGCTAGTACTCCGCATGAAGAATTCTACGTGTAAATGTGAATTAAGTTGTGCTCTGCGGTCAAAGACAACAACCTGTCCGTGCCATTTTTCATATCGGTGGTGGCCCGCTAGGTTTTTCTAAGATCTTTTTTTGGGAAAAAGTGTTTTGTGATATTATGGATTTACTACAGGAACAATGTGAAGCAAATATTCTATGATTGTGTCTATGTCAAAAGTCACTTTGAAGCCATTCTCTATACGTTCGCCTTTGCAAATCTACAAATCCTCCATCTAGTCAAAATTATACTAGAAGACCAAGCCTGCACATATTGGACTAAGCTCTTTTTTTTTCATGAAAGGCTGCGTGAGCCACCCACTCTGAAGAGGTAGGGAGCTAAGATCATCTCCACCCGCGCTCCCTAAGAGGCGTCTGACAGCAGCAGAGGGTAAGCTCGCTTAGGGAGCGCCGGCACAAACTCTGCTATTTAGGGAGCACCAGCGACGCTCCCTAAGAGTTTGAGCAAATTTCAACTAAACTTAAATTTTATTCAAATTTCAGCAATATTTTACAAACTTTGAATGAAATTTAACTAAACATAATATTAAACTAAAAATTAAACCTAATCTAAGGGTGGCCACTGCGTTGAGAGGAGGTCCGGGTAGGCTTCGTAGTCGTCGTCCTCCGATTCCTCCTTGATCTCGTCCTTGATGGTGTGGGTGCGAGATTACTCATAGTGGTGGTTGGCTCTTAGCGGTGTCAGTGTGGGGAAGGTGTGTGGAGGGAAGAAGGCATGGAGTTGGGCTATTTATGGACGGCCTTAGACGGTGGTTTGTGCTACGTGCAACAACAACAAGGTGTCATGTTTGAATCAGATGATGGTTGATGCTACTGCTAGATACGGTGGGTGATGATCTTGCTATCAAGGTAAGTGGGTACAAGGTTTGTGCTCTCTTTAAACTTTACTTCAACCAGCTTTAAATTCTTCGTTGTCTCTTTAAACTATGTATTCATCTAACTTCCTACAATGGTGATGGGATCATAGCATGGAAAACAAAAAATTTCTATCGCAAGAACGAACAAAACCCAGATCTAATCTATATAAAAGCCAAGATCTAATCTATTAGACATGTGCAACGAGATAGATCTGTACTAACCCTTGTAGATCCGAAAGTCTTGTGCGAGATCGGATCTCGTGGTTGATATAGACGATCACTTGCCGATCTCAAGATCGAGTAGACGATCCTTCCGACGCGCTTCCATGATCGGTCCTGCGTCTTGGTCGAGTCGATGCAGACCTTCCTCTCCCCGTTCCAGCAAGCATCGGAGGTAGTAGATCTCTGCACGGAATTCCAGCAGCACGACGGCGTGGTGGTGGGGGTGGAGTAGAGAATTCTGCAGGGCTTCGCCTAAGCCTGAGCAGAGCGAAGGAGGAGGAGAGAGGCGGCTAGGGCAAGAGTGGAGGGCAAGGGGGTGGCGCCTCCACCCCTCTATATATAGAGGGAGGGGTGCGGCCTAGGGTTCCCACCCCTAGGCCCACCTCCTAGGGCAAGACAAGGAGAGGAGGGAGTTTCCTTCCCCCCCAAGTCTTCCCCTTTCCTTTCTTGGTTTTCAAGTAAAGTCCACGGAACCTTCTGGAACTTTCCGGAACATTCCGAAACCTTCTAGAATCCCCATAAAAACACTCCGGAACATTTCTGAACCTAGAAAATGATCTCCATTATACGAATCTTATTCTCTGGATAATTCCGGATGTCCTCGTGATGTCCCAGATCCAATCCGAGACTCCGAACTATATTCGGTCTCCAACGCATATTCCATATCTACCTAAACAACATCGAACCTTAAGTGTGTCACCCTACGGTTCGTGAATATGCAGACATGATGGAGACACCTCTCCGATCAATAGCCATCAGCGGGATCTAGAGATCCATAACGGCTCCCACATACTCAACGATGACTTCGTGATCGATAGAACCATTAACATACGAAACCAATTCCCTTTGTCACGCGATACTCTACTTATCCGAGGTTTGATCGTTGGTATCTCCATACCTAGTTCCACCTCGTTACTGATAAGTACTCTTTACTCGTTCGATGATATGTCATCCCTTGTGACCTAGTCACACGCTTGCAAGCTAACTAGATGACATTCCACCGAGAGGGCCCAGAGCATATATATCCGTCATATGGATGGACAAATCCCAATCTTGGTCCATGCGCTTCAACACATACTTTCAGAATACCCAATGACACCTTTATAACCACCCAGTTACGAAGCGGTGTTTGATGTCATCAAAGCACCCATCCGGTGATGGTGATTAACATAACCTCATGGTCGAAGGATTAGGTTACTATGCTTTTGAAAGCTTGTAGAAATACGAACTAAATGACTTGATCTTATGCTATACTTACTATGGGTGTGTGTCCATCACATCATTCTCCTAATGATATGACCTTGTTATTAATGACATCCAATGTCCATGATCAGGAAACCATGATCATCTATTAATCAACAAGCTAGTTCAACTAGAGGCTTACTAGGGACTCTTTTATGTTTACAAAACACACAAGTATTAGTGTTTCCTAATAATACAATTATAGCATGGGATGTAAACATTCATCATAAACACAAAGATATAATAATAACCACTTTTATTATTGCCTCTTGGGCATATCTCCAACAGTCTCCCACTTGCACTAGAGTCAATAATATAGATTACATGGTAATATACCTAACATCCATGGCGTTCTGGTGTTGGTCATGCTTTGCTCTAGGGAGAGGTTTAGTCAACGGATCTGCCACATTCAGATCAGTGTGTACTTTGCAAAAATTTATGTCACCATCTTGGACATACTCGCGAATAGCATGGAAACGTAGCTTGATGTGCTTCAGCTTGCTATGTGACCTTGGTTCCTGTGCATTAGCTATGGCACCTGTGTTGTCACAGTAGATGGCCATCGGGTCCAACGTACTAGGAACCATGCTAAGTTCAGTAATGAACTCCTTCATCCATATGGCTTCTTGTGCAGCCTCCGAAGCAGCTATGTATTCCGATTCAGTTGAAGATTTCGCCACAACGCTTTGCTTGGCACTCCTCCAGCTCACTGCAGCACCATTCAAAATAAATACGATCCGCATGTGACTTCGAGTCATCTGGATCGGCGTTCCAACTAGCATCAGTGTAACTATTTACAACAAGCTGTTCATCACCTCCATAAGAAAGAACCATATCCTTAGTCCTATTTAGGTACTTTAGGATATTCTTGACCGTTGTCCAGTGCTCCATTCCAGGATCACTTTGATATCTGCTAGTCAAACTAACAGCATGTGCTATATCCAGTCTTGTACACAGCATGGCATACATGATAGAACCTATGGCCGAGGCATAGGGAATATTATTCATTTTCTCTCTATCTTCTTTCGTAGCTGGACTTTGAGTCTTACTCAAGGTCTTACTTGACAACATGGACACGAACCCTTTCTTGCTCTCTTCCATTCTAAACTTCTTTAGAACTTTGTCCAAGTATGTACTTTGTGAAAGCGCTATTAGGCGTCTTGATATATCTCTATAAATCTTGATGCCTAGAATATATGCCGCTTCGCCAAGATCCTTCATTGAAAAACTATTATTCAAATAGTCTTTGACACTATTAAGAAGTTCTATATCATTCCCAATCAACAATATGTCATCTACATATAGTACTAGGAATGCTATAGAGCTCCCACTCACTTTCTTGTAAATACAAGCTTCTCCATATGTTTGTATAAATCCAAAGTTTTTGATTACTTTATCAAAACGTTGATTCCAACTCCGGGATGCTTGCTTCAGTCCATAAATGGAGCGCTGAAGTTTGCATACCTTGTCAGCATCACTAGGATCGACAAAACCCTTGGGTTGTACCATATACAACTCTTCCTCAATGTCTCCATTAAGGAACGCCGTTTTGACATCCATCTGCCAAATCTTATAATCGAAATATGCAGCAATTGCTAACAAAATCCTCACAGACTTTAGCTTCGCTACTGGTGAGAATGTCTCATCACAGTCAACTCCTTGAATTTGTCGGAACCCTTTCCGACAAGTCGATCTTTATAGATGATAACATTACCATCAACATCTGTTTTTCTCTTGAAAATCCATTTGTTCTCGACAGCCTTACGGCCATCCGGCAAGTCCACCAAAGTCCACACTTGGTTTTCGTACATGGATCCCATTTCGGATTTCATGGCTTCTAGCCATTTGTCAGAATCTAGGCTCACCATAGCTTCTTAATACATCGCAGGGTCATCAGTGTTGTCCACCAACATGACGTTCAAGGCAGGGTCATACCAATCAGGAGTGGTACGAACCCTCGTTGACCTGCGAGGTTCAGCAGCAACTTCGTTCGAAGTTTCATGATCACCATCATTAGCTTCCTCTCTAATTGGTGCAGGCGACACAAAAACATCTTCCGCCGCTGCGCTACTCTCAACTCCGAGAGAAGGTTCAATAACCTCGTCGAGTTCTACTTTCCTTCCAGTCACTTCCTTCAAGAGAAACTCCTTCTCAAGAAAGGATCCATTCTTGGCAACAAAAACTTTGCCTTCGGATCTATGATAGAAGGTATACCCAATTGTTTCTTTAGGGTATCCTATGAAGACGCATTTCTCCGCTTTGGGTTCAAGCTTATCAGGTTGTAACTTCTTTACATATGCTTCGCAACCCCAAACTTTAAGGAATGACAACTTAGGTTTCTTTCCAAACCACAATTCGTACGGTGTCGTTTCAACGGATTTAGATGGTGCCCTATTTAAAGTGAATGCGGCTGTCTCTAATGCATAGCCCCAAAATGATAGCGGTAAATCTGTAAGAGACATCATAGACCGAACCATATCTAAGAGAGTTCGACACGACGTTCGACACACCATTACGCTGTGGTGTTCCCGGTGGTGTCAATTGCGAAAGTATTCCACATTTCTTTAAATGCATGCCAAACTCATAACTTAGATATTCACCTCCGCGGTCAGAACGCAGAAACTTAATCTTCTTGTTACGATGATTTTCCACTTCACTTTGAAATTCCTTAAACTTCTCGAAAGTTTCGGACTTATGTTTCATAAAGTAGACATACCCATATCTACTTAAGTCATCCGTGAAAGTGAGAACATAACGATATCCACCACGCGATGCTACACTCATTGGACCGCACACATCGGTATGTATTATTTCCAATAAGTCTGTAGCTCGCTCCATTATTCCAGAGAATGGAGTCTTAGTCATTTTTCCCATTAGACATGCTTCGCATCTTTCAAGTGATTAAAAATCAAGTGATTCAAGAAGTCCATCAGAATGGAGTTTCTTCATACGCTTCACTCCAATGTGACCAAGACAACAGTGCCACATGTATGTAGAATTATCATTCAATTTTGTTTGTTTAGCATCTATGTTGTGAACATGTGTATCACTACTATCGAGATTTAGTAAGAATAAACCATTCATCTCAGTGCATTACCATAAAAGATATTACTCATATAAACCAACAACCTTTATTCTCGACTTAAAAGAGTAACCGCCTCAATAAACAAGATCTAGATATAATCTTCATGCTTAACGCAGGCACCAAATAACAATTATTCAAATTTAAAACTAATCTCAAGGTAGATGTAGAGGAGCGTCGACGGCGATCACATCAACCTTGGAGCCATTTCCAACGCCAAGATCCACCTCGTCTCTCGCCAGCTTTGCTTATTCCGCAGCTCCTGCTTCGAGTTACAAATATGAGCAACCGAACCAAGATCAAATACCCGTGCACTACTACGATTACTAGTAAGATACACATCAATAACATGTATATCGAATATACCTTTCTTCTTGATGTTGCCGTTCTTCGATCCGCCAGTACTTGGGGCGCTTACGCCCAAAGGACCAGCACCCTTGCAAGAGAAGCATTCGCCAGGCTTAGGACCAGCCTTGGGCTTTAGCAAAGGCAGCTTTCTTGCCGTCCTTCTTGAAGTTGCCCTTGTTTTTAGGCTTGCCCTGTTTCTTGAAATTGGTGGTCTTATTGACCATCAACACTTGGTGCTCCTTCTTGATCTCCACTTCAGCAGTTTTCAGCATGGACGATAGTTCAGTAACGCCTTGTTCATGCAAAGGTATATTGTAGTTCATCACAAAGTTCTTATAACTCCGTGGCAGTGATTGGAGGACACGGTGAATCCCTAACTCATTAGGAATCATTATCCCCAACTCTTGGAGCTTGTTTGCATGCCCAGACATGGTGAGCACGTGCTCGCTAACGGAGCTACCCTCTTCCATCTTACAGTTAAAGAACTTTTCGGAGGCCTCATAGCTCTCCATGGTCGCGTGAGTCTCAAAAATCATCCTGAGCTCCTTAATGATCTCAAACAGGTTGTGGTGCTCAAAGCGCTTCTGAAGCTCCGTTTCTAAACCGTACAGGATGGCACACTGAACTGTGGAGTAGTGATTTTTCGAGTGGCGTAAACATTCTTTACGTCATCAGTGGCATCTTCTGCAGGTGGGTCACCTAGCGGTGCTTCAAGCATATAGGTCAACTGACTAGCCCTGAGGACAATCTTCAGTCCATGGAACCAGTCTGTGAAGTTGCTTCCATTGTTCTTAAGCTTTTCTTTCTCTAGGAACGCATTGAAATTGATGGAGAGGTTTGCCATAATCTATAACAAATTTGCATGTAGTTTAGACTAAGTTTATGATAAATTGATTTCAATCTTAATTCTTAAATTAACTAGGTGAACTCCCACTCAAAACAACATCCCTCACATTGTCTTAGTGATTACACGAACCAAGTCCACTACACCAAGTCAGATCTTCACGAGAGAAGATGTAGTTTCATCGGCGAACAATCTTCATGTTCATCATATCATTTATATAACTCATGCTCTACCTTTCGGTATTCCGTGTTCCGAGACCATGTCTGTACATGCTAGGCTCGTCAAGATTAACCTTGGTTTCCGCATGTGCAAATCTGGCTTGCACCCGTTGTATGCACACGTAGAATCTATCACATCCGATCATCACGAGATGCTTCGAAACGACGAGTCTTAGCAACGGTGCCAACTAAGGATGAACACTTTATTACTTGATATTTAGTGAGAGGGATCATCTTATAATGCTATCGTCGTGATCTATGCAATACAAGATGCATAAAGGATTAACATCACATGCAATTCATAATTAGTGTGATATGATATGGCCCTTTCTTCTTATGCCTTTGATCTCCATCTCCAAAGCACGGACATGATCTCCATCATCACCAACATTGCGTCAAGGTCATGTGGCGCCGCTTCATGGTTGTCCATCATCACTAGCAACTATTACAACTTCTTGGAATAAAGTTATTACAAGATGAATAGACACGCAGGTCTTAACAGAATCAAAGACAACCATTAGGCTCCTGCCGGTTGCCATATTACAACAAGGATCATTGCATACATCAAATATAATCACAATCACATGATGGCCATATCACATCACAAAACCCCTGCAAAAACAAGTTAGACGCCTCTAATTTTCTTTGCATGTTTTATGTGGTTTGGGGCTTTCGAATAAGAACGGATCTTACCTACGAAACTGAAACCACAATGTTGATACAAGTGCTATCAAGTGCAAAGTGTAAATTGGATCTATACTATGGTGGGAGAGACAGACACCCGCAAAGCCACTTGTGCAAAGCAAGTTACACGTCAAGCGTGGAGCAAGTCTCATGTGCGATGACATGTAAGGTTTGCCCGAGCCTCTTCATCCCACCATACCGCAAGATGCAAAGTACACAAAGCAAAAGACGTCACGAGCACCAACGCCCACAAAACCATTGTGTTCTACTCGTGCAACATATCTATGCATAGACATGGCTCTGATACCACTGATGGGTTCGTAGCATGGAAAACAAAAAATTTCTACCGCAAGAACGAACAATGTCGGGGATGTACCCCCGGTACCCCAGAGTTGATATATAAAAGGATATCTGTAGATGAAGGGAGGATTTACCAAGGGAAATATGCATACTTAAATAAAGAAATATAGCGCGAAGGAAGGAAACTAAGAGGAAAAAGGATAAAAAACAGACTGGGCCGAATTATACCTAATTCGGCCTGCTCCCACTAATCGTTCTCGACCAAACAGCACAAACGGGCCGAACTATATGTCAATTCGGCCCACCAAGCCGAACAACCACTGAATTCCCCCCGTTCCCGCCACGGGCCTCCTACCTGACGCCCACTCCTCTACCCGCCGAACCAACCTGCAGGTCAACGCCCTCTCCCGCCAAGGCTGCTCCCAGACGATTCAACCTCGACGCCCGGGTGGGCCGAATGAGCAGTAGCTCGGCCCACCACGGGACTCAACACCGGCTCCCTCTCCCTGTCACCCGGGTGGGCCGAATGAGCAGTAGCTCGTCCCACCACGGGACTCAACACCGGCTCCCTGTCACCCGGGTGGGCCGAGTGAGCACTAGCTCGGCCCACCGCGGGACTCACCGCCAGCCTCTTCTCCACGTCGCCCGGGTGGGCCGAATGAGCGCTAGCTCGGCCCCCCGCAGTACTCAGCACCTGCTCCACAGGACCAATTCACTCCACCTGGGCCCTTCACTCTGCCTGGGCCGAATCAACCATCTGCCAGGCCGAATCTGCTCTACCCAGGCCAAACTATACTTCCAGCAATGTCATTTGGGCCGAGGTATATTACTCCAGGTACCAACTTATTTATCTCTAGAGGGGGCGCATCATCAGATCAAGCTAAGACAAGCTACACAAGTATTATGCCAGTTCTGGGACCCAACCAACTCAGACGGGCACATGGCAAAAGGAATATGCCCTAGGCATCCAAGAATATGCTAAGGAATATGCCGTGGCATCTCCGAAGATGCCAAGGCATATGCTGAGCATCTGAAAGGATGCCGGGAATATGCTACGTAGATGCCAAACGTGTGGAACAAGCCTTGTCCCCTAGGCTCCCCTTTATAAGGAGCACCAGGGGGATCGTTCACGGGGGAGGCCCCCGAAGGGCTCCTCCCTTCTCAGCTCAAGGAGCTCTCCTTCTTCTTCCTCCTCCACTCTCATAGAGAGATCTAGATAGAGGCATAGGAGATACAGCTCAAGGAGCATGATTGTAGCCACAAGTATGGCCAGATTATAAGAGATTAGATGTAGAGAGTGAGGTGTCATCTCCACTTGAGAGCTTCAATCCAATATACATTGTATTTCTCTTTGTTCATACGAGTGCGGTCTTCACTGCATCATCCCTCCCCGGATTCCTCCACGTCCATCGGCCCCAACTTTAGCCTACCCATGGCATATGCCGTGATACCACCACGACATTTGGCGCCCACCGTGGGGCCTCTAGTGGCGTTGGTTGGGTTTCCATCCGGACGGGAGCATCTTCATCAACCTCTTCCTCATAAAGCTTTTTCAGTTCCTCCAAGCAAATAGAGAGCAGAGAGGTAAGCACAGAGGCACTCCAAGTCTAACTCATCAAAGCTGGTAGGACTCAGCAAGAAGAACTCAAGTACTACTCCAAGCTTACTGTAAGTACCAAGTACCTCAGCAGGCCAGGAATGACCTAGCAAAACTCACCCAAACACTTCTCCAAGTATGCTGTAAGTGCCAAGTAACTCAGCCACCTACACTCAATCCATCATCCCAGGGAGAAGATAACTCAACCCGGGGACTAGTCAACTTATCCTAGAGTCACTTTAGATTAAAAAAGCATTATGTTGATTTAGATCTGTACTCCAGCCAGCTTACTTATAACTCGGCCATAAGTTGAATCATCTTATTTTGTGATCCATATAGATTTAGAATCAGTTAGTTTATGCTTTGGGTTATCCTGTGATTCAGCTCCCCCAGCCAGCTTGTTTATAACCCGGACAGAAGTTGAGTCAGCTTATTTATGATCCAGATAGAGTTTGAGTCAACTTACTTATGAGTCGGATAGAATTTGAGTCAGTTTATGTATGCTTTGGATTGTCCTCTAACTCAGCTTACCGGCCAGCTTATTGATGATTCGGATATAATTTGAGTCAATTTTTTTATGCTTCAAACTAACCTTTAACTCAGCTCAGTAGATTGTCTCTTATCCAGACTAACATTTGATTCAGCTTGACAGGGGATATTATAATTCGGATTGGTATTCAGACTCGGCGTACTAATCATATCTCTGATTCAGGCCGAAGCCTTACTCAGTTCACTAGATTACCAGGTTATGTTATGACTCGGATTGATATCTCACCATCTTGCCAGGTTATCCCATATCTCGGATGACAATTGGCCATCTTATCATATCTCGAATCTATATCTCATATCTACATCCCGAATCAGATCTCTTAAGCGGTTAGCCCTATTATCATATCCCAAAGCTTAATCTCGGATCTATATCTCGGATCCATATCAAAGGCAAATTACCGTCATCATGCCAAATCAAGTTATATCGTGGCAAACAGGTAACTCGGATTTGGGATGAGTTAACTCGGATTTGAGTCAGGTGACTTGGATTTGGGATGTAAGTCAAAATCGAGTAAAGTAACTCGGATTTGGGATGAGTTAACTCGGATTTGAGTCAGGTGACTCGGATTTAGGATGTAAGTCAAAATTGAGTAAAGTAACTCGGATTTGGGATGAGTTAACTCGGATTTGAGTCAGATGGCTCAGATTTGGGATGTAAGTCAAAATTGAGTAAAGTAACTCGGATTTGGGATGAGTTAACTCGGATTTGAGTCAGGTGGCTCAGATTTGAGATGTAAGTCAAAATTGAGTAAAGTGACTCGGATTTGGGATGAGTTAACTCGGATTTGAGTCAGGTGGCTCAGATTTGAGATGTAAGTCAAAATTGAGTAAAGTAACTCGGATTTGGGATGAGTTAACTCGGATTTGAGTCAGGTGACTCGGATTTGAGATGTAAGTCGAAATTGAGTAAAGTAACTCGGATTTGGGATGAGTTAACTTAGATTTGAGTCATATAACTCGGATTTGAGCCAGATAACTCAGACTTAAGACATAAAGTCAATTTTGAATAAAGTAACTCAGATTTGAATCATATAACTCGGATTTGAGCCAGATAACTCATACTTAAGACATAAAGTCGATTTTGAGTAAAGTAACTCGGATTTGGGATGAGTTAACTCGGATTTGAGTCATATAACTCAGATTTGAGCCAGATAACTCAGACTTAAGACATAAAGTCAATTTTGAGCAAGGTAACTCGGATTTGGGATCAGATGACCCGGGTAATAACTTACCCAAAGAGGTTAAAAGAGTAGTGCCCAATAAGGCCGGAACTCATAACTTACCCAATGGGGTTAAAAGAGCAGTGACCGAGAAGGCCAGAGCTCATGACTTACCCAATGGGGTTAAAAGAGCAGTGCCCGAGAAGGCCAGAGCTCATGACTTACCCAAAGAGGTTAAAAGAGCAGTGCCCAATAAGGCCAGAACTCATAACTTACCCAAAGAGGTTAAAAGAGCAGTGCCCAATAAGGCCAGAACTCATAACTTACCCAATGGGGTTAAAAGAGCAGTGCCCGAGAAGGCCAGAGCTCATGACTTACCCAAAGAGGTTAAAAGAGCAGTGCCCAATAAGGCCAGAACTCACAACTTACCCAAAGAGGTTAAAAGAGCAATGCCAAAGAAGGCAAGGACTTGAAACTTACCCAAAAGAGGTTAAAAGAGCAGTGCCCAATAAGGCCAGAGCTCATGACTTACCCAAAGAGGTTAAAAGAGCAGATTTTAGAGACTTACAGGGCCTCCTCACCTCCTAGGGCTCGAAGGAAGAATGCTTCCAATGCACCTCTTCCACCCATGACACGTGACTATGTCCATGAGAGGGTTAAGAAGGCCTCATTCTGGGAGAGGACCCTGTGCTGCATGAATGTGGACATCCGCAAGCACCAGCATGATTCCTATAAGAGCAACCACCGCATCGAGAAACTACTCAAGGAGATCAAGGCTCAGGGTGAAGCGTATGATGGGGAAGGTGAGAATGAGTACACTGATGAGCATGGGGCTTAGCCGTCCACCGAGTCAGATCACACTCTTTTGTTTGGGGCATGGAATGCCCATTAGGACAGCTTGGTGGATTGGAAGACCTTCTCTGATGTCACATCTAGGTTTGGGTATCAAGGTACTTCCTCTTCTCGCCCTCACGGCAAAGGGCCTGCAGCTCCAGATGATGATGAGGACTATGATGATGATGATGAGGATCAGGATTTGGATGAGGAGGACGAGGATGATGATGACGAGGACTACTGATCCGTTGGGACGCTAGCTTAGGTCTTTTCCCTTTTTCGGTGTTTCGATGCCAAAGGGGGAGAAGACATTGTCATCGGGATTTGCATGGGTTTGGGCTACTTGATTCGCATTTGCCTTCTCGTCTCTATTTTCTTTATGTTATTGTGGAACACTGCTTGCTATTTGTGTGTGTATGATTCTGTGGGTACTCCAACTTTACTGTAACTCAACTATGTGGTTTATCCATGTTCTACATACCTTGCCTGCTTTACTTGTTTATCCTTATGCACAGAGACAGGGGGAGCATGTCCATACTCTGTCATACATAATTGCGAACTTTTGTTCATGCAAAGTCACTAGTTGTCATCGAACACCAAAAATGGGGAGATTGAAAGGACATTTACTGTCATAATCACTTTTGGTGTTCGTTAACAACTAGTAGACCCTTTCACAGTTTGCTATTGTCTATAGGTGGTATTCTACAAAGGAAAAAGGACCATTGGCCTTCGGATCATTCCCTGCATCTGATCTTGCTAACTGGGAATTCCAGACTGGAGTCTCCGGTCTACACAGACCGGAGTCTCCGGTGTGGTCCGGAGTTTCCCCAGGAGTCTCCGGTGTGGAGGGACCGGAGTCTCCGGTCCACTTGGCTCCCAACTGAGCTGGGTCATTCTGTCAAGGGGTCCGGAGATGGACCGGAGTCTCTGATGTAGACCGGAGTCTCAGGTCTGCTTCTTCTCCAACGGCCAGAAAAGCGGTTCGCTGACAGAAGAGCTATAAATAGGGGACCTTATCCCCTTGTTCCAGCTGCTCGTCCACCTCAAGAACACCATGTCCATTTGAGCCACCAAATCAACAAGATCTCTTCATCCAACCATCCAAAGACTTTGATCTTTGGAGAATCGATGGAGGAGGCCTTGATCTACAGCTTCACCAAGAGAGATCTTCATTTCCCCCTCATTCACTTGAGGCCCCCCATGCTCTAGTGTTTCATTGAAAACCCTAGGTTTTGATTTGGTTCTTACAAGCTTGTCTTTAATTGTTTGATAGCTTGCTTGTATTTGGGAGCCTCCAATTAAGTTGGGGATGTGTGCCTCGAACTCGTTGTAAAGGTGTCGGCTTCCACCTCGAAGGTTGCCGTATAGTGGAAGAGGTGAATCGAACTCGTTGGGGTGAGGTTCATCGGAGAACAAGGGAGGCCTCTCGTGGTGTTGGTGGTTTGAAACCACCCCCTCTCCAAACGTAGATGTACTTCCCCTTAAAAGGAAGGAACTACGGGAAACAAATCCTTGTGTCTCCGTGTGCTCCACTTTGGTTCCTTCTATCCTTTACCTCGCTTTACTTATCTAGTTAAGGTTTAGTTTGTGCTTGTGTGTCATATAGGTAAATTCACCTTAGTTGCATAATCTAGAGAATTTACCTTTCTTGTCAAACCCTAATTTGAAAAGGAGTAAAATTTGAAGTAGCACCTATTCACCCCCCCTCTAGGTGCCCATACGATCCTTTCAATTGGTATCAGAGCCTCGGCTCTTTATTCGGGCTTAACCGCCTAAGAGATTATGGGCAACCCAGAGGAGGGAGAAAGTGAGGCGAGCCATTCGGTGACCATGGTAGATATCAAGAATTTGGAAACAAGCTTGAGCTCTACCTTGGGCAAAGAAATCCTACAATTGCGTCAACTCATTGAGCAACTTGTTAAGGATAAGAAAACCTCACCTCCTCCCTCTCTAGTGGAAACACCACCAAACCCAAAGGCTAATGCTCCGGCAAAGCCTTTGGAGGAAGTGGTAGGGGATGGACATAATTCCACTAACTCCGCCACCAAAAGGGGTGATGGGAAGGAAGAGTTCCATACGGTTCCTGGATGGTACTCTCCCGACCCTCTTATCCCTCATCCACATATAAACAATAGAGGAGACCCACCTAAGTTAGCTGCACATACGTTTGCTCAATGGCAAGTGTTAATGAAATCTCATGTGCGCATCTCTTGCATTGATTTGTGGAATATTATTGAAGATGGACTCAAAATTGAGGATCCAACCAACTTGACGAGAAGAGAAGTAGTCAACAGCCAACTCAATGCGACTGCCTTGCACATGATCCAACTTGGGGTGGGGCCAAAGGATTTTCCCCACATTGAGCACTACAACACCGCTAAGGAAGCTTGGGATGCTCTCATTGACTTGTTTATTGGCAATGAGAGTATGAGGAGACATAGATATGATGCCTTAAGCAATGAGGCCGAAGGTTTCGTTATGAAGGATGGTGAGGATCATGAAGACATGTATCGAAGACTCAAATCCACAACCACCGCTTTCAGGAATGTTGGCGCCTCTCACATTGATGACGCTTGGATCAAAAGGAAGTATGTGAGTGCTCTCATGCCCTTCGAGCCTACTGACTTGAAGAGTCTCCAAGGAAGACACAACTACCATCTCATGACCTCCAATGAAGTGATGCAAGAGATGGCTGCCTTCAAGGTTGCTGCCAAGAATGCCAAAGACGCCTGTGCTCGTGCCATTGGAATGAGTAGTGGTGTCAATCTTGCCTTGAAGGCCAAGGTTGTGGAGTATGATGAAGATGAAGGAAGTGATGAGGGACCTTCAGTGAGCCACCCGGACGATGTCAAGACTGCTCATGGTGAATACATGGCCTTCTATGCAAGAAACTTTTGGAAAGACCCCGCCACGACCAAGATGGAAATGCAACGAAGAAGCAACCCCAATGGGAGAAGAGACAATGGGTCCAAGTTGAGAACTTGTTTCAATTGTGGTGACCGTTATCACTTTGTTGCAGCCTGTCCCTATGAGAAAAGAGAAGATAATGGGGGTAAACTTGTGTTGAAGAAGACCTCCAAAGTTCCATACAAGAAACCCTTCAACAAAAGACACCCAACCAACAAGAAGCCAGGAGAAATAGTCTTGATCACACATGAAGAGTACTCCTCCGATGATGATGATGATGGGTAAGAAGAGGATACACCAAGTGGTGTGGCGGCTCTTGCCACTACCTCTACTCCTTCATTCTCACTCTTTGCCTCTCCAAATGAGAATATCTCCAACAAGAACGTCACTTGCCTTATGGAAAGAGGAACGGAGGTATTATCATCATCACACCCCACTTCCTTAATCAATGATGATTTTGATGATGAGTTATCTCTTGAGGTCAAAAAGTAACTAGTTGCTTTTGATGTGTTTATGAATAACTTGCAAGGGGAACACAAGAAACATGTTATGGACCTCCTAAATCAACTTTCACACACACAAGAACTTCTCGATGAGAGGTGCCAATTAGGAAGAGAGCACATGATTGAGGTAGAAGCTCTTAGTAATGCTCTAGAAGAAGAATAAGAAACTAGAATATCTCTTAAAACTAAACTAGAGGGCCTTGATGAAGCTAATGGCCTCATTATTAATAAACTCATCAAGGAACATGATCATGCTATTGCTAAATACAAAAAGGCTAAAAAGGATAAGATTGAGTTTGATGTTGTTCATAAAAAACTTGCCGAGGACTTTAGGACACTTGACAAGGCTCACAAGGCCTTGGAAAGTGAACTCTTGTCCCTCACAAAGTCTAGTGGAAAGCTTCAAACTCAATTGATCAATACTCCCTCACCTAGTACATTCATTCCTTCTAGTTGTACAAATATTCTTGAAGAACATGCTAGGTTGAAGGGGGAGCTAGATCAGACTTCCTTTCCCAACGGAAACAAGTCTATTGATGACCTATTAAACAAGCTAAGGTCAAATGGTGAAAAGGGGGGTTTAGGCTTTGTCTCTAAAGCCAAGAAGAAAAAGAATAACAAGAAGAAGAAGGCCAAGCCCGCTCAATAAAAGAACAAGGCCATTGTGGGAAGTAAGACCACAAGTGGCAAAACTATGTCTCATGATGATTTTGCGGGTTGTGCTAACCCTCACTATGTCTTAATGCATGATTACTATGGTGATGTGTATGCACAATATGTTGGCCCTTTTGATGGTTATATTGCATGGTCGATTTGGGTTCCCAAGACCCTTGTTGCTAACAAAAGAGGACCCATTGAGAAATGGGTACCTAAAAAACTAGTTTGATCTTTTGTAGACCTATGCTTCCAGAGGGTTAAAATGGGTGCTCGATAGTGGATGCACAAGTCATATGACCGAAAGCGCTTCTAGTGTCAAGGAATTGAGACCAAATGTTGATCAAATATCTATGCCATATGCTAACAAATCAAAGTCTAAGGTAATGGGTTTTGGCAAAGTTGTGGTGGCACACGATATCACTCTCGTGGACGTCATGCTTGTTGAGACCCTTGGCTATAATTTACTTTCAGTCCGTGCTCTAGGAAAGATGGGTTTTGCTGTCTTCATTGATGTTGATATTGTGATCCTCTTGTGGAGCAAGACTCTAAAGGTTGCTTTCGTTGGGTACGTCGAGGATGACTTGTATGTGGTTGTCGTGGTGGTGTCACGACAGATGCCATGGATAGGCTAAAGGTGGGGACTAATACACGCTAGGGGAATCCAGGGAGGGATAGTGGAGTGATTCTCCACACAGAAGTTTGTATTGCTATATCTCCAAGATTACAAGTGCTCCTTGAGCTGTATTGGCGAGAGGAGGAAGAAGGAGCTCTCTTACTCTTGCCTACTGTTTTTCCCTAGAACCCTAGATCAACTAGCCCTATGGAATCACAAAACCAAATAGAGCTCAAACAACCCCCTCTACCAGAACCCTAGCCCCCCTTATATAGAGGAAGTTCGGTCCTGGCCTAGGGCATACGTGGAGGCATATTCCTAAGAATATGCCCCCTCCCAAAGTGGTAACCCGACCGGGGTGCTTTTCCCCCGCGTCACACATGCTTTAGCGACGTAAGCCTCTGCGGCGCCCACGTCAGCCGACATGGGCGTCGTCACCCTTGTCGGCCACGACCCAGTGGTCCTACCCTTGCTTTCTCCGCTCATGCAGTATGTACCGGACATTCTTTTTGACCAGAGAGATTCCTTCCTTCTCCTAGAAGCTAAGCGAGGACCCGGATCATGGTAGATCTGGCCACACCTGTTCCTGCATATAAGTTAGACAAGCACTTCCGACTTACTACTTAAGTCGGATGAGACAATGTTAGGCGACCCTCCCCCCTGGTTCGGGTTACTCCGTGATCCGGCCTGCCTTGAGGTGACCCGGCCAGCATCCGATTTGACCTTGCCGAACCTCGGCTAACTCGGCCCTTATACCCCGGAGTGACCCTACCCGGGGGTATCCCCCCAACAGTGGTGGACTTCTCCGGGAAAACCACTACAGGTCCGATGTGCCTATTTGGAAAGGCCGATGTGGGTTGGATATGGCACCGCCGTCTAGCCCATGTAAACATGAGAACTTTGCAAAGCCTCCACAAGGATGGTCATATTGTTGGACTAAAAGAAAATGTTTGCTTTGCCTAAGATCGTGTTTGCAGGGCATGTGTTGAAGGAAAGATGCATGATTCTCCCCACAAGCCAAAGAACTACATCAAGTCCAAGAGGATCTTGGAGCTTCTTCATGTGGATCTCTTTGGTCCCCCGTCTCATGCAAGTCTTGGTGGGAAGAAATATTGTTTGGTGATTATTGATGATTACTCAAGATACACCTGGGTATATTTTTTCAAGTTAAAAAGTGAGACCCAAGAGAACTTCATCGACTTCATCAACATGGCTCAACATCAACACAATTTCCCAGTATTAACAATAAGAAGTGAAAATGGTACCGAGTTCAAGAACTACACATTAAATGGATTTCTTAGTGATGAGGGAAAAAAACATCAATATTCCGCTGCATATACCCCTCAACAAAATGGTGTAGCTGAGAGGAAGAACCGGACTGTCATTGATATGGCCAGGACTATGTTGGCGAAATTCAAATCTCCTTACAATTTTTGGGCTGAAGCTATCTCCACCGCATGCCATGCATCAAACCGTCTCTACCTCCGCAAAGAATTGATCAAGACTCCATATGAGATCCTTACCGGTAACAAGCCTAATGTTTCTTACTTCCGAGTATTCGGTTGTAAGTGCTTCTATCGCATTAAGGGCATTCGTTTATCCAAGTTTGATTCCAAAGCCTTAGAGGGTATTTTTGTTGGTTATGGTCTCGAATCCCACACTTATAGAATCTATGACAAGCTGTCAGGAATTGTCATAGAATCTTGTAGTGTGGTGTTTGAAGAATATGATGGTCCCCAAGCGGGGCGTGTTGATGTTTGTGATGTAGATGATGAAATGCCTCAGGGTGCCACAGGAAGAATGGGTGCGGGTTTCATCCGCCCTATTGAGGAACCCCTTATGGTGGATAGAGAAGAACTATGCTCTACTCACATGGAGCCCTCATCTTCACAACTTCAACAAGCTACTATCGAGGTGGACAATGACCCATGCCAAAGACAAGTTGTGGACCCTCAACCTACTGATCAAGAAGATGCCTATAGCCAGGAGGTGGTTGAGTCTCCGTTTGCCAGGATGTTCAGTGGTGCTAAGGCCATTACACAAGCAAGATCTGTACAAACTGCCATAAGAACAGCTGAATACCTGGCCAGTTGTGGGACTGATCATGACCAAGGTCAATCCTCTCCTTCTCTAGAAGAGAATATTTCCAATGATGATCAAGGTCAAGTTGATGGTCAAGACGAGGACCAAAATGATGAAGTGATCCCACCAAGAAACAACAAGGAGATCGAAACTCGTCGCCAAGCTAGAATGGATAGAATATTGGAATTAAGAGACCACACTCTTGAGAATGTGGTTGGAGATCTAAGAAGAGGGATATCTACTCGAGCTCAATTGAAGAACTTTGGTGAACACCAAGCACACATTTCCATGGTGGAACCAAAGAAAGTATGGGAAGCTCTTGAAGATTCGGATTGGTTGGATGCAATGCACAAAGAGCTCAACAACTTTGAGAGAAACAAAGTATGGAAGTTAGTTGAAAAGCCTAAAGATTGCCGCAATGTTATAGGCACCAAGTGGATTTTCAAGAACAAGCAAGATGAGCATGGAATTGTGATAAGGAACAAGGCAAGATTGGTTGCACAAGGGTTCTCTCAAATTGAAGGAATTGATTATGGAGAGACTTATGCACCCGTGGCTCGCCTTGAGTCCATCTGTATCCTTCTTGCCTATGCGACACATCATAAATTTAAACTACAACAAATGGATGTAGAAAGTGCATTCCTTAATGGTCCATTGCATGAGTTGGTATATGTGAAACAACCCCCGGGATTTGAGGATCTCAACCTTCCAAACCACGTCTAAAAACTCAATAAGGCACTCTATGGGCTCAAGCAAGCCCCACACACGTGGTATGAGCACCTTAGAGAGTTGTTGTTAGATCGTGGGTTTGAGGTTGGGAAAATCGATCCCACTCTTTTTACCAAGAGGGTCAATGGGGAACTTTTTGTATGCCAAATTTATGTAGATGATATTATCTTTGGCTCATCTAACAAAGCTTTTAATGATGAATTCTCAAAGCTTATGACTAACAGGTCCAGGATGTCTATGATGGGAGAATTGAGAGTATTTCTTGGTTTTGAGATCAAGCAAGTGAGAGGTGGCACATTCTTCAACCAAGCCAAGTATACTCAAGATATGCTCAAAATATTTAACATGAAAGATCTCAAAGGAGCCCCTACTCCCATGGCAACAAAGACTCATCTTGAACTAAACCCAAATGGTAAAGATGTGGACCAAAAGGTATACCGGTCCATGATTGGCTCTTTGCTTTACCTTTGTGCATCTAGACCCGATATTGTGTTGAGTGTAGGAGTGTGTGCAAGATATCAAGCGGCTCCTAAAGAAAGCCATTTGATGGCAGTCAAGAGAATCTTTCAATATTTGGTTCATACCCCAAACTATGGTATTTGGTATCCTAAGGGCTCTACTTTCTCTCTTTGTGGGTACATGGATTCGGATTGGGCTGGTGACACGGATGATAGAAAATCTACCTCCAGGGCTTGTCAATTCCTTGGGAGGTCCTTGGTATGTTGGTCTTCTAAGAAGCAAAACTGCATATCTCTTTCCACCGCCGAAGCCGAGTATGTGGCAGCTGCTAGTGCTTGTACACAATTGCTATGGATGAGGCAAACTTTAAAGGAATACGGTGTCCATTGTGACAAAGTGCCTCTTCTATGTGATAATGAAAGTGCTATCAAGATTGCATATAACCCAGTGGATCATACAAGGACAAAGCACATTGAGATTCGTCACCACTTCATTAGAGATCATGTTGCCCGAGGTGATATTGAGCTTTCATATGTGTCAACCAAAGACCAACTTGCCGATATCTTCACGAAGCCACTTGATGAAGCAAGGTTCTGTTATTTGAGGAATGAACTAAATATCGTGGATTCTCGGAGCTTGACTTGATTGCCTTGCATACACACCTATGTCTTGACCCATATTTGGTGTAGGTGTAGGCATGGAGATAGGGGGGTGCGGTTCTAATTCATTGGACTATCCCTCCCCCCATAATGCCAACATTAAGAAATTCAATTCTCTTAGTATCATTTAGTGATATGTGAGCATCATTGATGAGTAGTGGCTATGAACCCAAGGATAATTCTTCGCGATTTCATGCCACAAACTCCTACATGGTGGCTTCGGCCACCATCCTCTCCTCATTCGTAGAATTGGCTCTTAGCTCGGATTTATTTGGTATTTTGATGAACATTTGGGGAGTTTTCCGTGGCTTTCTTGAGTTTTCACAGTATGTCATCTTAACCCAAGCCCTCTCTCAGTCTTGAAAACCCTCTCTATCTCATATATGTTCCCATTCACACACCCTGGAAGTATTTGGTCGAGGAGGACCGGAGTCTCCGGTGTGTTCACACCAGAGTTTCCGGTGTGGACCGGAGTCTTCGGTCTGGGCGGTTTCTGTCCACTTTAAGGGAGGACGGGGTGAACTGAAACAACAGTTTCATTCAGCCACCCCGTCCTCCCCTCTCTGCCCCCGTCGCCTCCTCACCCAAATCTTCTCCCCAGAGGTGAAGAAGCCCCCAGGATCCGCCGTGCCGCCGGCTAATCATCTCCTTTCCACCATTGGGTGATTCCCACCGGTGGAATCTCCTCCATGGATAGATCTGGTACCTCTCCTCCTCTCCTTCACCTAGGGTTCTTCCCTTACCTTGTTTTTGAGGATTGGTACTAGTTTTGACCACTAGAATTCCTTATTTGCGTGCACCTGAGTACTTTATCGTTGTTACCATGCCCGATCTGCTGGATTCAACCCCATTGGAGCCTCCCTAATCTTCCCCTGAGTCTCCAGACTAGAGACTCCGGCCTGCTGGCCGGAGACTCCGGTCCCATGGACCGGAGACTCCGGTGTGGACCACGAAGACTCCGGTGTGGTTTGAATCTAACACATTTTCTCATGGTCTCAATGATTCTGTGCTGCCTCCATGGGACATATATACTTACCTTCACGCTATCTCCCTCACTTCTGTTCACAGGCTCTAGCTCTCGTCATCCTCCTCGCACCAAGGCCAAGATGAAGAGGGAGGAATCTCGCTATGATGAGTCTGAGGGTCAGTACATTGTGCCCCCATCCAACCGCAGACAGCAAGCCCGTGATGCAGCCTATATGCAGCGGGAGCAGGAAAGGGTTGAGGAAGAGAAACGTGCCAAGAGGGCAAAATATGACAACATTCAGTCATTGGCTCGCATGTCTAAGCAGGAGTATCGTGAGCTGCGGAAGAGCAATTTCTATGAATTGCCTCGCACTAGTGATGACCGCTGTTATTGGAGGAAGGAGCAAGCTGTCTTCATGAAAGACATTTACAGTGTGCTCAAGAGGTCTCCTGTATGCCCCCAGAAGTACTTGAGTGTTGAGCAGATGAGGAAGAGCCCCTACTTCTCTGATGCTCTGTGGATTAGTGAGAAGTTGGGGCTGTTCAACTTAATGGAGATCCGTGAAGACTACAACATCACTCTCGTGCAGCAGTTCTATGCCACAGTTGTGTTTGGGACTGACCAAGCCAGGACCATGACTTGGATGACTGGCAACCACCGCTGCTCTGCCACGTTCTATGACTTTGCTGAGGCCATCTTCGAGACTTTTCAGGGGGTATCTACTCATGTTGGAGTTCACATGCACTCAGCAGCTCTTGGGGTGAACAAGAACAAGCTTGCCCCTTTATATGGCAGTGAAGGGGTTGTGGGCAGGTCCAAGGGACTCAAGCCTCTCTACAATCTGATGTTGAGGATCTTCCGCCAGACCATCTCCCCTAGTGCTGGGAATGATGATGCCATCAGATGTGGTTTGGTCAACTTGCTGTATCACACCCACAAGACTTACATGGCTGGCCCCGACGCTGATGCTGATCCTATTGATGTGATGGACTACATATTTGAGGAGATGTATCATGGCATGTTGTACAGGAAGGCCCCTCCATATGCACCTCTGGTCATGAGACTCATCAACACCCAGCCACATGGTTCGCCACTTGCTATGCCTCCTAACCTTACCGAGCACACGCTCGTATCTCTATAGCAGAAAGGGGCTATGAGGGCTCCTCCTAGACGCTCCCATGAACATGAGGAAGAGGAGATTTTAGAGACTTACAGGGCCTCCTCACCTCCTAGGGCTCGAAGGAAGAATGCTTCCAATGCACCTCTTCCACCCATGACACGTGACTATGTCCATGAGAGGGTTAAGAAGGCCTCATTCTGGGAGAGGACCCTGTGCTGCATGAATGTGGACATCCGCAAGCACCAGCATGATTCCTATAAGAGCAACCACCGCATCGAGAAACTACTCAAGGAGATCAAGGCTCAGGGTGAAGCGTATGATGGGGAAGGTGAGAATGAGTACACTGATGAGCATGGGCTTAGCCCACCCACGAGTCAGATCACACTCTTTTGTTTGGGGCATGGAATGCCCATTAGGACAGCTTGGTGGATTGGAAGACCTTCTCTGATGTCACATCTAGGTTTGGGTATCAAGGTACTTCCTCTTCTCGCCCTCACGGCAAAGGGCCTGCAGCTCCAGATGATGATGAGGACTATGATGATGATGATGAGGATCAGGATTTGGATGAGGAGGACGAGGATGATGATGACGAGGACTACTGATCCGTTGGGATGCTAGCTTAGGTCTTTTCCCTTTTTCGGTGTTTCGATGCCAAAGGGGGAGAAGACATTGTCATCGGGATTTGCATGGGTTTGGGCTACTTGATTCGCATTTGCCTTCTCGTCTCTATTTTCTTTATGTTATTGTGGAACACTGCTTGCTATTTGTGTGTGTATGATTCTGGGTACTATTTAACTCAGTAACTCAACTATGTGGTTTATCCATGTTCTACATACCTTGCCTGCTTTACTTGTTTATCCTTATGCACAGAGACAGGGGGAGCATGTCCATACTCTGTCATACATAATTGCGAACTTTTGTTCATGCAAAGTCACTAGTTGTCATCGAACACCAAAAATGGGGAGATTGAAAGGACATTTACTGTCATAATCACTTTTGGTGTTCGTTAACAACTAGTAGACCCTTTCACAGTTTGCTATTGTCTATAGGTGGTATTCTACAAAGGAAAAAGGACCATTGGCCTTGGATCATTCCCCGTGATCTGATCTTGCTAATCGGGAATTCAGATCGAGTCTCCGGTCTACACAGACCGGAGTCTCCGGTGTGGTCCGGAGTTTCCCCAGGAGTCTCCGGTGTGGAGGGACCGGAGTCTCCGGTCCACTTGGCTCCCAACTGAGCTGGGTCATTCTGTCAAGGGGTCCGGAGATGGACCGGAGTCTCTGATGTAGACCGGAGTCTCAGGTCTGCTTCTTCTCCAACGGCCAGAAAAGCGGTTCGCTGACAGAAGAGCTATAAATAGGGGACCTTATCCCCTTGTTCCAGCTGCTCGTCCACCTCAAGAACACCATGTCCATTTGAGCCACCAAATCAACAAGATCTCTTCATCCAACCATCCAAAGACTTTGATCTTTGGAGAATCGATGGAGGAGGCCTTGATCTACAGCTTCACCAAGAGAGATCTTCATTTCCCCCTCATTCACTTGAGGCCCCCCATGCTCTAGTGTTTCATTGAAAACCCTAGGTTTTGATTTGGTTCTTACAAGCTTGTCTTTAATTGTTTGATAGCTTGCTTGTATTTGGGAGCCTCCAATTAAGTTGTGGATGTGTGCCTCGAACTCGTTGTAAAGGTGTCGGCTTCCACCTCGAAGGTTGCCGTATAGTGGAAGAGGTGAATCGAACTCGTTGGGGTGAGGTTCATCGGAGAACAAGGGAGGCCTCTCGTGGTGTTGGTGGTTTGAAACCACCCCCTCTCCAAACGTAGATGTACTTCCCTTTAAAAGGAAGGAACTACGGGAAACAAATCCTTGTGTCTCCGTGTGCTCCACTTTGGTTCCTTCTATCCTTTACCTCGCTTTACTTATCTAGTTAAGGTTTAGTTTGTGCTTGTGTGTCATATAGGTAAATTCACCTTAGTTGCATAATCTAGAAAATTTATCTTTCTTGTCAAACCCTAATTTGAAAAGGAGTAAAATTTGAAGTAGCACCTATTCACCTCCCTTCTAGGTGCCTATACGATCCTTTCAACGCGTGCGTCTTGTTCCTTGAACGGAGGTAGTAATATATTTTCGCCAGAGACCTTGCATATTTGTTACCAACATGGTTATGTAGTTCCGGGTCTAGAGCTACAAGTATTTGCATCTATGATTTCTTTTAAGCAAATTAAGTAACCAAGTTTTCTTCCGTTCCTAAGATGTTTTACTTCTCCCGACTTAAATGATTTGACTTAGATTTGTTTAGATTCGATTGTATTTAAACATGATTTAGTATTAGATACATTTATATTTAGACAAATTTGAGTTAACTAATTTGGATCGAAGGGAGTAACATTTTTCTAAAAGATATTAGATATTAGATGAGTACCTGCACATTAAAAGATATTAGATACATGTGTTCTAAGAAAACCTAAAAACACCTTTTTTTTTTTTGGAACAGAGGGAGTCTTATCGCTACAAAATGTGCAATTCTTAAAAGAAAAAATCCCTCAGTCCCAAAATAGATATCACAGATTTATCAAAATTTGGTTGAAATTTGACATTATTTAGTATATAGATATAAATTTAGACAAATTTCGACGTCTAATTTGAGAAAGGGAGTACAGAATGCGGCGAGCATCAGCTTCGCAAAAACTGAACAATTCGTTAGTTCTCCGTGTCCTCTGCTATTTCCCGTCTCCAATGGCGACCGAACCCAATGCCAACCCGCGCCTCGATCACCTCTCCCGCGTCCTCTCCTCCGACCACCCGCCCCCGCCGGCGGCCGCCGTCCACGGGCACCTGATCCGCGCGCACGGCGACACCCCTCCCCCCGTGATCCGCGCGTCCCTCAACCGCGCCATCCGCCGCCTGTCCAAACCGCGCCCTCACGCCGCGCTGCGCCTGCTCCTCCTCATGCCGCGTCTGCCCGTCTCCCCCGACCACTACACCCTCCCCTTCTCGCTCAACGCCGCCGCGTCCCACGGCCTCCTCCGTCTCGGAGCTTCCCTGCACGCCGTCGCGCTCCGCCTCGCGCTCGCGCCCTCCCGCCTCCCCGTCGCCAACGCCATCGTCGACCTCTACGCCAAGTGCAACGACCTCCCGGCCGCGCACGCCGCGCTCGCCTGCATCCCGGCGCCTGACGCCATCTCGTTCAATTCGTTACTCTGCACGCACGCCCGCCTCGCTTCTGTGCCTGCCGCCGAGTCTCTCTTCACCTCCATGCCATCCAGAACCCAGGTCTCATGGAACGCCATGGAGGTCGTCTATGTCAATGCCGGTGACTTCGCCTCTGCTCGCCGCGTGTTCGATGAAATGCCTACCAGGGATTTGGCCTCGTGGTCGGTGCTGATCGTAGGGTACTGCAAGCATGGGTACATGCTGAGCGCGCGGGAGCTGTTTGACAAAATGCCAAAGAAAGATCTTGTGACATGGACGGCGATGATAAATGGGTATGCTCAAAATGGTCGGCCCGAGGAGTCCCTTGCACTGTTTAGGAAACTGGAGGCTGCTGGGTTCGAGCCATATGCAGCCACCATGGTCGGAGTTATCTCAGCTGCTTCGCAGATAGGCAGCACTGAATTAGCTGGGCAGATTGGAACTTATGTTGACAGTAAGAGGATTGACAGGAATGAGAAGGTGCTTACAGCACTGGTAGATATGCACGCCAAGTGCGGGAATGTTGAGCAGGCTATCAATGCTTTTAGGGAGATTGAACAGCCGGACGCATACCCTTACACTGCACTTATTAGTGGGCTGGCGACTCATGGGCATGCGAAGCTCGCACTTCAAGTGTTTGAAAGGATGCAAGCTCAGGCGGTGAGACCTGATCCGATCACTTTCGTCGGTGTGCTTACCGCGTGCAGCCATGCAGGGCTTGTTGATTTGGGGTTGGAATATTGGGAAGCAATGGTGAAGGTTTATGGGATGAACCGTCGGGCAGATCACTATGCCTGTGTTGTAGACATGCTTGGTCGCGCAGGGAGGCTTCAGGAGGCTTTTGAGATGATCCAAACAATGCCAATGGGACCCCATCCAGGTGCTCTTGGAGCCCTGCTGAGTGCGTGCAAGACACATGACAATGTTGAGATTGCAGAAGTTGTTGCAAATACGCTTTTTGAGTTGGAACCTCGAAATACTGGGAACTATATAATGCTGTCAAGCATATATGCTGGGAAAGAGCAATGGGAGGAAGCAGAAAGAGTTAGGTCGCTGATGAAAACAAAATTACCCTTCAAACAGCCAGGGTCTAGTTGGGTCTAGGATCGACAGGAGCATGGCAGGATGTCTCTGAGGAGATGAAGAACACCAAAAACATTTCCCTTTGTTATATGTGAATTCTCGTGAGACGGTGCAAGATACACATGCATAAAAATAGGGCTAATTGAACTGTCAGGAGTGCTGGTACAGATCATAATGCTATCAAGGTACCTTCGTTTCTTCACAAGTCGTGTCCTTAGCCTCATGATTTGAGAGGATCCTCTAAAACCATTTTGAGTATGGATTTATAGAGGATCTGCTAGAGTTGCTCTAAACTCCACATCTCACTACTAGTGCTTACAACTATATGTATTCAGCTTGAGATTTTGTTAACATGCTTAGTGTGCTGACACCAGGTCAGTTGCAAACTAGTGAGATTAGAAAGCAACAATGTTCTTGTGAAAATTGAAATGAGTATTTACATCAATGCACTCCACATGGTTGGGTGTATATTGTCCAGAATGATCCGTAAAAATCATCATAAGCAGAAGAACTATGATAACTGTTTTTCTCCATGGTGGTTATCCACTTCCACAAAGGGTAGTTCATCCCATAGTGTACACTAAAAATAGCATGCTAATTGCTGCAATTTAATACCAAGTTTTTGAAGTTCACTTTCGTCCGTCTGCTTACTGCTTGCAGCCATTATGGGCTTGTCGATTTGGGTTTGGACTATTGGGATGCAATGGTGCTGAATTATGGGATGAACTGCTGGGCCGATCGCCATGTGACATGCTTGGCTGTGCAGGGAGGCTTGAGGAGGCTTTTGAGATGATTCAAAGAATGCCAATTGGGCACCATCAAGGAGCTCATGGCACCCTGCTGAGTGCGTGCAAGAACACGACAAGCTGAGATTGCAGAAGTTGCTGCAAATAAGCTTTTCGAGTTAGAACCTCGATACTGGGAACCATGTACTGCTGTTGAGCATATATGCTGGGAAATAACAATGAGAGGAGGCAGAGGTTGCTGATGAAAACAAATTTACCCTTCAAACAGCCAGGGTCTAGTTGGGTTGAAGATCAACATAAGGAGCATGGCAGGATGACTGTGAGGAGCTGAAAAGCACCAGAAACATCTCTCTTTGTTATATTATATGTGAATTCTTGTGAGACAGTGCAAGTATCCAGGCACCAACACAGAGCTAATTGAAGTGTCAGGAGTGCAGTTACGGATATACTGTTATCAAGGTACCTTCGCTTTTTCACAGCTCATTTTATCTATCGAATCATCATGATAAATTTGTTTGATTTTCATTGAGTCCCTTTTCCATAATTAGTTTGTTATCTACAAATGATTCATGTAACAGAGCATAACTAATCCTACAGTTTGAGCTGTGCGTCTTAGACAGAGTGTTTGTACAAGATATTTAAATTTAGTGTATGATTCACAGAATATAACAGGAATGAAAGTAACTATACCAGTTTGAACTCCACATTATAGTGCTTACAACTATAAAGATTCAGCTAGAGATTTTCTTTTTATATGCTCAGTGTGTAACACCTGGTCAGTTGCAAAGTAGTGAGATCAGAAAGCAACAATATTCTCATGAAGATCGAAATGATTATTTACATCATGCACTCCACATGGGTGGGTGTATATTGTCCAGAACGATATGTAAAAATCATCATAAGCAGAAGAACTATAATAACTGTTTTTCTCCATGGTGGTTATCCACTTCCACAAAGGGTGATTCATCCCATATTGTACACTAATGATAGCATGCTAATTGCTGCATTTTTTCAGGGTAGCTCAGCTTGACTTGACTTCCTCAATGGCACGTTTTAGTTCATCAAGCTTTGCACCAGTGACCTCCTTGGCCACCTTCCCATCCTTGAAAATCTTGAATGTTGGTACAACCCTTATGCCAAGCTCCTTTGCAAGAGGCTGCAAGTAACAAGCACCAAGAAGCTTACCAGGATGTATCCAAACAAAATACGAGATATACAAGACACAGCAAGATGGTTCCAGTTGCTAGAACTTACCCTGTTGTCTTGATTGCAATCGAGCTTGAGGAACACGACGTCATGGTCGTTCTCGGACATCTCCTGGAATTTTGGTGCCATGATTTTGCAAGGGCCGCACCTGCAAACAAGGAGGTTTTTACATCACTGCGCTACGGGATGACATCTGTTCTTTTGATTATTCGTGCACCTCTAGCTCATATGACGAGATTGGGACTGTAAAGGAGAAACTTAATGGAGTTTGCACAGTACCATTGGGTGTACATGTCAAGGACGACGAGCTTCGGTCCGGCTGCCTTGACAGTTGGCCAGAAGGTGTCCTTGCACACATCGGTGACCTGTCCGGTCACCGCCACCACATCGGCTCCAGCCGTGGCCGTTTCCACCTCGTCAGCTCCCGTCGTCGCCGTCGTCTCCAAGCCGCCTGACTTCACCGGAGTCACTCCCCTCGCGTCAGAGCCGGACACCACCATGAGGCTCCTCGTCTGAGAAGCTGCCGCACATGCCAGGAAGCGGCCGCAGGCGGCAGGGCGGCATGTGGAGATGGCCGGCGAGGAGGCCGTCCCGTGAGGCGAGGAGACGGAGAGGCGCAACGCCATTGGATGGTGGAGTTTTGGAAGGTAATGCCCTAACTGGTGGTGTGAGTAGGTGCTACAGATACAGAGTGATGTTTTTCGGAAGCAGCGGAAGCAGATGAGTGGGTGAGCTTGAAGGGAAATCCCGGTTGCCTGGTGATATTTATCGTCTATCGAGTAGAGATGGTTTCTTCTGAGAAATGACAGGGCTGCCCTCGGGAATTTGGCGCTTTTGTGGTGGCGCTGGATCCTGTACTTCTCTGCGCTGAGGGCTTTTTGGGTAACCACAGGATCCGATCGTGTGGTGCCCTGCTCAGTTCTCTGGTTCCAGGGACGAAGTCTGTGTGACATTTGTGTACGACGCTTGCGCCGGTGACTGGTTGCTGCCACATGTGTATCTTGTATTTGTGCACTGTTACTGTTATTAGTCGATGACCTGAGGTGTGCCTGCGAATATAACATGGAATCAGCATCATAGATGCTCTTTTTTCCCCCTTTCAGTTTCTGTTGAACCGAATAAAACTGCCTGCACCCTTTTTCATTTTAATAAAATTGACTGCGTCAGGGTTTAATCTATCTGCTTTCATGATGGGGCACAATCAAGGGCTGTTCGCCGCTCTACACTTGAACAAATATTCAGCATCAAGCGAGAAGAAACCTCTGACTTCTCTAGCATGAAAACAAACCAGCGTTCGTACCCACGTTGTGACGTATCATGAACACTGGTGCGCGAACTTACATGTGTCTTGCCGGCGAAAATCTTATTGCTCAACCTACGGTTTTCCGTCTGCATACATCTAGGCTGGAAAATGTTTGTGGCTCGGTTAGCTTCCGGTCATGGAGAAGCGATGGGAAGTGGCGAAGATATTATACCGGAGAAGAAACGTCAGAGATCTTGCAACGTGCCGTTACGACCGCGACGCAGAGGTAGAGAAACACGAGTCATCGTGCCCGTAGCAGCAACAACTGGCTGATAGATGGAGCCGCTGCAGCACCTGCTCGTGGCTTAGGGGATGTGGGGTGAGCCACAGGCTGATGCTCCGTTTGGCCTTCGTGGCTGGCGCAACTGTCATGGCACTTGCATCAGGGGGAACTCTCGGGTTCAAGCGTGAGGGGAACCATGGGTTTGAGGAACCTGAAGCTTTGCTTGATTGCCGTCGGGAGGACGGGGAAGACAAGAATTCTCATGCTTTTGAGAAACTATCAGGTAGAAGACCGCGATGAAAAGGTAGAAGAACACGGAGTCTCATCGTGGACGGTAGCCGCTGCAACCTCGCTGACGAATCAAGCTGCGGCAGCAACTGTGAGTTGCTGGGGGAGCGTGGTGGTGAGCTACAAGCTGATGCTCCGTGTGCTTCGTAGTGCAAGTGCTGGACTGTGCCTCAGGATGGCCTTCGACATTTGCACCATTGCATGGAGCGTACTCACAAGGATTCTTGTATCTTACACTCACACAAGATCAACTGCTACTCACTGGTACTGCTAACAGGGGACAAGACGAACACAATGTGATCAGAGCCAAAAAAAAAAACATGCACATACAGACATACTGGCCATCGGGTGGTCAGTCTCAAAACTCATGGTTTTATTTCAGATGTTACTGAATCACCTGCACTGTGATATCAATTTTGTTAGACGTAGATACATGTATACATATACACACAAGCTCGTCTCTGAAAACTCATCAGGAGAACTGGAGAATGGGTTTCAGATCCGAGTTGGAGCTAGTAGTACAGCACAATCAGATGGTTGATTTCAGGAACTGCACGATGAAGTAGAGGACGGCCAGGAAGAGCCCAATCTGATACACGTCCTGGTTCAAATCATCCGGCCTCGTAAAGAACTGCATCAATGCATGAGCACAAAATAAATCCTGTCAGCAACCTGCACAACCAAACTCATACCACTGATCTAATCAGCATGTTTCTGTGGGAGATTCATGTACCTTCGTGGGATCGCCCGAGGGGTCAGGGTAAACCTCCATATTCTCATCTTTGTTATCCGACAGCCGAGACGCCAAGCCCTTAGCAGCTTCTATCGTATCCTTGCCGCCCTCCACGGTGGAGTAAACCCTCCTGGAGAACCAGAAGTAGGCCTGGGCGGGAGCGGATGAGGCAGAGAGGTCCCATGACTCGACGTGTTCGAGCACCTGGCCGCTGATCTGGTTCAGGACGAACTGCGAGTCGACGCGGACGATCAGCTCCCCTCCGACCGCCGAGAAGAACGGGTTCTTGGGTTTCCCTCTCAGCGTCCATTTGATGGTCAGTGCGTTTGTGGATTGCATTGACATTTCCTGGACTGTCTGACGCAGTCACCCAGAGTGTAGGTTAGATAGCATCTTGCTTGAAACAGGTACAAAACTGATGTACTATATAACAAATTTTGATTAAAGGGTGTGATAATGAAGTGTGACTCCATGAAGTTCTGGGGATCAAAAATTTGTGTTCAACTACTTCAACGTAGGAAAACTAGAAACTGTTGCTTGTGCACAACTGAATATATATGAGTGAAATAAGCAATTGCATGAAGCTCGATCAATCCTTACCACCGTAGGTTTTTCCAGAGCCTCGGTGATCCACAATGGCCTCTTGTACTTCTCACGGCCAACGAATGACCTGAGAGGATCCTGAAAGAAGAAACCACGGTGTCACTCCGATGTTACGCTTGTAACTTAAACCTTGCAAGTAGCTCATGTACTGGAGGTACATCTCTGAATGACTGAAAACTGAGGCATGGCTAGGAGCCCTTCCATGGTGGTCAAGCTTGAGCCTAGGGTAAGTATGGACTATGGAATGTCGCTGTTCTGGTCCGCTATGTTAAAAACTTATGTGCAGGCAACTGTTTATACAATCTCCTGATTGATCAGGTAAGATGAACTGATAAGAAGCTGCAGGCACCTTGTATTTGACAGCCACCGCGTAGCAGGCGAGGGCGCGGTTGTCCTGGCGGATCTCGAGGATGTCCCGCGCGATCTGCCTCGCCGTGGACTCCACGTACGGGCTGCTTATGCACTCGAAGTCGTTGCAGAGCTCCCCGAAGTCCATCCCGTCGACCAGCTTGTCCGTCTCCGATCTCTCGTCGACCGCCCCCGTCTCCACCTCCTTGGAGTCATCGACGACTGCACATGCGCACACACACTGTCAGAAGCGACGCGTGGGGATTTGCATGGTCTCGCTCTCGCGTATGTACCGTACCGTGCAAGGGAGCGAGGCGGAGGCGGCGAGCGCGGGCATCAGGTGTGCGGTGGAAAGCGGAAACTGTTCGCCGGAGCAGCGTGGAGGAAGGCGAGGGAGAAAGGGAGCATGAGCAGGAGAGAGCGGCGGCGGTGGTGGCCATTGGTGGCCCATGGCGCGCTCGGCGTGGCAGGACGTGAAAGGGCGCGCGCAGGTGTGTGTGGTGCGGTGCGGATAAGGTGGACACGGCCCGCCACGGCCTCTCGTTCCGTCCCGTGGCGCCGTTGCCGCGCACCACCTAGAGCAACTCTAACAGTGCCGTAAACCGCCGGAACTGTAAAATTCTGACTGAGTTTATAGGTCCGTGAGAATCGTGCCGCTCTAGTGGACCGTTAACGTGGACCAGCCTGTAAAACTTTTATCGCAGCCTGTTTAGCATTCTCCGCGGCTGGTACATATAGGGCGCGCATGAGCGAGTGAGGGTCTAAACCCGCACTCCTCTGCCATCCTAACCTTAGCGCCGCCGCCAGCCCACCGCTCCGACAAGCAATTCGTCACATCCACGTGCTCAGATCCCGACGATGTCGAGACGCAGTAGCAGCTACTGGCTAGGGCGGGGTGCCGATCCGGAGGCGGGGGAGGTTTCGGCGGTGCAGCTCGCCGCTTCGTCAACGAGGCGGTGCGCGGCGCCTTCGTCCGCTCGGAGGGCACCAAGGAGCGCCGCGCGACTTCGACGAGGAGCGCCTCACGAGGAGATCCTCGTCTGCGAGTCGGAGCTGGAGCGGGAGGCGGAGGAGGAGATCGAGCAAGCTACACGCCAGGCGATGAAGCTCGTCGGGCGCTGGCCGCGCAGGAGCGGGAGGAGGAGCCGCGCGGCGAGAGCCCGCCCATTGGCTGGAGATGGCGATGATTTACAGATCGACCTCACGAACTAAGGTCGACGCCGCCCCAATGTCGCCGCAACCTGCAGGCCGAAGCTCAATTTTAGTCTAGGTTGCAGCGGCATCCACCGCTAGTAGATTTGCTATGTAATTGCAGTTTTTGTGAAGCTGCAGTATGTGTAATTAGAATTAATTCTCGCCAAAACCTTCTCCGTTAATTGATGAACTATTTTAAAAATTTGAATATGCAGTTCATGTTTGCAGGTTTCGTTCTACGCCGTGAAAAATACGATATGTTCATACGTTTTCGGAAGTTCACGAAAATACAGACATTATTTAGAGTTGCTCTTAGCATGGCCCAACGGCCTGATTTTCCTTGCTCTCAATGTGTATTTTTTAGCAGTTGAGCTCGTTTGGCTCCCATCATTTAGGAATGGAATCAAGAAATTCATTTATGGTTCTAAGAATCAACCTGTTTAGGTGTCAAGGAATTGATTACAGAATTCATTTGCAAATTCTATGATTTTCATTTCATGGCTAACCTTAATTTCCTTTGATACCATGTAACTTCTGTGAAATTACCAAATGAAATGAGCGATGTTCGATTGTTATAGAATTGAAACCGCCATTTTAATTTGAAATTTCACGGAGTGGTACGTGGCATTCAATCAAGATTTCATATATATATATATATATATATATATATATATATATATATATATATATATAGTCGCGCTATTTGACTCCCAGGGTGTGTAGAATAGTTATTCTACACCCACCCTCTATCTTTAGAACCGTATATTATTTTTACGTCACGCAAATTTTGTCTTACTTCGTAAGTCGAGAAGAACATAATAAAATTTAGAAATGACATAATTTTTTTGTTTACATGCAGTATAAAAATTCGACGTAAAATACATATTTTTTGTGTTTTTTACACTATAATGACACATAAACTCTATTTTTTTGTCGATTGTTGTTGTTGGGGTAAATATATGGACATAATTATTCGTATACAAAACATAATTTTTTCAATCTGACAACATAAAAATATGTTGGGTGCAGAATAACTATTCTGCACCCTGGGTGCTGAATAGGGTTTCTATATATATATATATATATATATATATATATATATATATATAGCATGTTTGGTTATCACAGAATTGAAACCCCAATTTTAATTGGAAATTTTAAGAATTGGAAATGGTATGTGTTAACTTAATTTATGTCCCCGGCCCAGTCATTCGTTTAAAACTCATGTCATTTCTTAGTTCAGTTGTTTTTATTTGGCAAAGGACGCTTTATTTAATTCATAAGTTACCATTAGGCTGATACAATGCATAAGAGCACGCACCCGGCTTTGCAAAACTAAGATGCACATAACCTAAAACAAGAAAAAATAAAAATAAAATAGCATACTACTGGAGCATACGTCTCGTAGGACGCCTAAGGCGGTGGAGGATCGATCACGCTGGCATCCATGTGGGAAAAAATATTCCTCACCACCCGCTCCAACCATGTACACGCCTTCGTAAATCAGTCTTTGTTCTTCTCACTTTGTAGAGGTGACCTTGAACGGAGGAAATTGGTGCACCGGTAAGTAGCCTATAAATGAGTAAAGAATTTACTATGAACAAACAAATCATTCCTAAAGAACAACCATATAACGATCATCAACACGTGTCCATGTCCGGACAAGTTTTCACTTATTCGTCTTGCTCAAGTCGAAGGTGATCCTCCTTCCTCCACTCCCTTGAGTGTGTGATCCTGCAGGCTCGTGGTAAGTCGGATACGATTCCAAATCGCAATTGGGAGGAATGGTGGCTTGGGGGAACCCTAGCCGCCGGCCCCTTCCCTCGGCCCCGCTTCTCCACCGTCGCCGGAGGATGTCGCCGGTCAAACGCCGTGCAGCTGACGGCGGTGGCGGTCTCTCATCCCCTAGCAAAGATGGTGGTGGCGGGGGCCTCATCCTCCTCATGTGTAAGGATCTCCAGCCAGAGCCTCGCGGTGGCCTTGGATGGTGTAGCTCTTCCGGCAGATATGGATGTTGGGATGGTGGCCCCGGACTTCTCGACGAGCTTGGTGGCCGATGTGGCTTAGAGGGAGGCATAGTGGCCGGTTCAAAGGGCTCAGTGCGGCTCAACCCCTCATCTCCACGTGGTGCGGGTGTTGGGGAGATCTCTGGCCTACTGTTGGGAGCCTCTGTTGGAGATATGCCCTAGAGGTAAATAATAAAGGGTGTTTGTTATCATATCTCATTAGTTCATAATAGGTTTTATGTCATGCTATAACTGTATCAATCGAAAACATTGGTACATGTGCGGTATGTAAACAAACCAAGTACCCAGTAGCCTCTATCCTCTATTCAACTTGTTCATTGGTCAACTGATGATCAAGATTTTCTGATCATGGATATTTATGTCAATGGAAAATAAGTCATGGCATTAGATGAATGATGTGATGAACACTATTCCCAGCATAAGTATTGCAACATGATCAACTCACAAAGTTATCGTTGCAATAATTAGAAAATGAAGTATCCTACTCCTTAGACCATAAGATCATATCTAATCACTGTCACCCGAGGCTTCTTTGATTGCATCAACAATCACACCGTAATAGGGTGATTATAAAGGTGTATCTCAGGTATTCTATAGGAATAGGTTGAGGTGTATGTATCGAGATCAGGATTTATTCTCCTGCGTGACGGGAAGATACGTTCGGCCCACTCGGTGAGATGACATCCCTAAGTTGTGCAGCATATGACTAGGTCGTGGGGATGGAATATCATGGGAACGAGTTAAGCAATGCTTGTTGATAACGATATCGAACTAAGTATGATGATACCAATGATTAGATCTCATACGGGTCATGTATCAAAGCAACAAAGGGAACTGGACTCGACGTTTATGGTTCAAATGACATTGATATCGTGGAATGCACAGGGATCATTATGGGTATCCAGATACCGCTGATGATCATTGATTAGAGAAGCATCTCGATCATGTCTGTGATATTCCCGGATCATAGGGTAACACACTTAAGGGTTCGATGACACTTAGAGATAGTTTTGGATTAATTTAGATCACTAGAAGAAAGAGAAGAGAAAGTCGGAAGTGTTTTGTGAGAGTCCTAAGGTAGTTCAGAGTGATCGAAAGGAGTTTTGGATCATGAGAGATTAATTAAATATGATTTTATTACTAATTATTGGAATTAATAAAGAAAATCTAATTTAAATTTAATTTTTGGGGCAGCCACCCTTAATGGGCCAAACCTGGAGGGGAAGACCTATGTGGGGCCTAGACGCCCCATGAGGCAAGGAGGGGGTCGCCATCCGTCCTAGGGCATGCACGCAGGGTAAGGGCCCACCCCCGCTGGCGCCTCCCACATGGCTGTCGCCTCCTCCTTTTGTCCCACCTTGGCCACTGGACGTAGGCCCTCCTCCTCCCCTATATAAGGGGGGGGACGTGGGGAGGGAAAGACACATAATTTCTCCTGAGCCTCTAGGTTCTCTCTCTTGATGGCTCTCCTCTCTCTCGTTGGCTTCCACGCTCGCAGTTCCAAGAAGAACTGCATAGGTGGAGGACAACTTCAACACCGACACGCCACCACGTTGTTGGATCCCCAATACAAAGGGTCAATTTCTGCAATCTTAGCTGGATCGGAGAGACCGAGAGTCGTCGTTGAGTATGTGCAAAACCACGGGGGTGCTACCGGTAGTGGCACCTGGATTGTAGTATGAGGAGCAATATGACCTTGAGGTCGGCTATGTCGTTTGACTACATTATCCACGTTCATCATGAACATTAACACTTTTGGTCTATAAGGGTATGTCACCTAAACCTTCTTGCCATTATAGCATTAACTCATAGATAGATCTTGGCAATTGGCATACACTAGTTAGAAAAAATATTGTTTTCTGTTGTGAACCTCTGCAGTGGTATCAGAGCCACGTGCTTCTATGGGTAGAACAGATGTTGAATGTGCGCATTGATCCTATAGTTATTACCCTCTCATATGTACTTGTTCATATTGTGGTACTATTTGATGAAGCGCCCCAGACCGACCTTAAGCGTAATCTTACACGAGACTAGTTCCACACTTGACATATAGCTTGTACCATATATGCGGATGGCGGGTGTCTATTTCTCTTACAGTAGTTGATATGTCATTTGCAACGGAGGGCCTCAAAAGGGGTGTCATAGAGAACTATTTGATCAATATTATGGTTGAAAGTTTGTACGGAAGAAATGGTCGACAGAAAAATATCTACACTCCCGAGAAAAATAACTTAGAGCCTATGCTTGGATGCAAGCACCCGAACATAGCCTCGGGGGCTACTCCCATTGGGAGCGTTGGTCGGTTGGGAGAACTACACAACTTCAACAATTGCATCAGCCAAACAAAACAGTCGAGCAAATCTTCGAGTTCCCGGACCGCATCCACCACGATAACATGTCTCGATGACGTGTTTACAACACAATGGTAAGACCCAAGGATCCGTTCTATCGGCCTGGTAACCACACACACACTGCGCCCTGGTAGAAATTTTCCATATCTATGATATGATGAAAAATCCCGACAGACGCATTGGGTACCCAAACATAAAACTAGAATTCGGATTAGATAAGACGTCCGCGGCCCGAGCTGAATTACGCCAGCATATACCAGGTTCGACTCCGGGGACTTGAGCTTGAGAAGGTTCACGATGTTTTTTCCCAAGAGCAATTACCTGGTTCCTGATTCGTCGGATGCACTAGACTCGTTATATAAATATCCCCATGAAAAAATATGTATTGAACTTATAGTTCACACACCCAAATAAATCTTCGGGTCCACCTTACAGGCGTATTAAATGGGACTTGGAGACTCAACCGGAGTCTAAGACTTGAGTGGAACCTTGGGGGCTACTGACATGGGTATGACCCTTCGGGTGCCCACAGTTGGCATATACGATGTGGCCCAACGGACGGCTCACATGAAGATATACCAAGATCCATGAAGCCCATGATGGTTCGAAAGGTACGAAGCCTATAAGGACACTCACTCCAAGCACACAATACAACAAAAGTCCAAAATTAGACTCTACACAAACACCAACTTGTAACCTACTCGGATTGGTACCTGAGACCTAGATTCCCCATATATAAAGGCTACGGGGGTGCAACGAAGAGGACATCGCATGATAGACAAAATAGATCTACACACCTTAAATTTCGATTCACACCAATCCACTGTAAGCTAGATCACATCTGGCAATCCGACGACTTTGTACTCTTCATCAATAAAAACAGACAAGAAGGAAGTAGGGTTTCCTCTACGAGGGTTTGAACCTGGGTAAATCTCGCCTCCCTTGTTTGTGTGATAAGCGAACGAAAACACCAGTGCACCCCTTTTCCTTGAAACCCAAGTCCATAAAAATGGACATTGCCGAGGTTACCCCTCGTCACCTGTTGGCTCTCATGTCTCTCTCGTTGGCTTCCACGCTAGCGGTTCCAAGAAGAACTGCATAGGTGGAGGACGACTTCAACACCGGCACGCTGTCGCGTTGTTGGATCACTAATTCAAAAGATATACTCCTATAATCTCTGCTAGATCGTAGAGACTGAGAGTTTTGTTGAGCACTGTACGTGTGCGAAACCATGGGGGTGCTACCAGTTGTGGCACCTAGATTATCGTACGAGGAGCAAAATGACCTTGAGGTCGGCTACGTCCTTCGACTACATCATCGACGGTCGGTCTAAAGGGTATGCCATCGAAACCTTCTTTCCATTATAACATTAGCTCATAGATAGATCTTGGCAATTGATGTACGCTAGTTATAAAAGTTATTGTTTTATGTTGCAAAGCCCTTCAGCCTAGTGGGTGGCGGTATGGGGGTCGGTCGATCTGCCTAATAAAGGAGGTGATCCTAGGGTTCTTCTACAATCAAGATAGTGTTTTGCTTGATGCATGGCTGAAAGAACATTTCGTGATCCCTAGAGTTTTGTGTGTTAGATAACAATACCAAGGAATATTTAATGTGTGTTGAGTGCTGCAGATAATTGCCCATGTAAAGAGCAGTCAAAACAGAGTTTTGGTGGGCGGATTATCCGCCCATCCAAGGGCCGAATTATCTGCCATGGCTCGATCAACAAAGTGAACAAGGAGCGTCATGCTGTATGGGGGCGGACTTTCCCTCGAATTGTCCGGCCAGGGCCGGAGTTTTTGCTCGGGCCGGATAATCCGCCTCTCAAGGGGGGCGGATAATCCGCCCCCCGGGAGTTTTTACAAAGGGAGCCTAGGCGCGTCATGCAGTAAGGGGCGGATTTTGCCCTAGAAATTCTGACACTGTGGCGGAGTTTTTGCCCTAGCCGAATAATCTGGCCCCCACTTGGGCCAGATAATCCAGCCCAAAATTCTCCAACGGCTGAGTTTTGACAGGGGGTATAAATACCCCAATTGCTCCTCCTGTCAGAACTCTTGATTCATTCGAAAAAGTGCAGTACTGTTCTTCAAGTTCTAAACCGAGATCTCCCTCTTCATCCACCTGAAGGCTCCAATCTTTGGGGAATTGAAGGAGGAGGCTTCGATCTTCACCAACACCAATCAAGCACATCACTTCCCCTCCATTCACTTGAAGGATTCTTGATCTAGTATTTCTTGCAAATATCTAGATCTCATTTTCGGTTATTGATAATACTTGTTCTTGTGGCAGCTTGTTGTCATCACGAGAGCCTCCAATTCAGTTGTGTATGTGTGCCCCGCTAGTTGTGTAAAGGCACCAATAGTGGAAAAGGTGGATCAGGACTTTGGTGGCGATATCCATCGGAGAACAGGGTGATGCCTATTATGGCATGGTGGTCTTAGTACCGCCCACCCATCCAACGCATACGTACTTACCTTAATAAGGAAGGAATTATGGTCAAACAAATCATGTGTCACTGCGTGCTCCACTATGGTTTCTTTGTTCCTCGTTGACATAGGTATGATTACTCGGATCCCTATGATTTGTTACCCAGGCCTACAGAAAGGCTTACAGCCTATGAAGAGTCAAGATGAAGGTCCAAAAGAGCAACCGACAAAGGTTACAGTTGTATTAGGAAAGAGGAACAATGAACCGACATTGTGTTGGTATTGTAATCATGTATATGTAATCTGTCTGAATATAGCTTTGAGACCCGGCGTATTATATATAGGATGGGAGAAGCCTAGGCAGGGCACCGAACAATCCCCAAGCGATTTGTAACAGAGCGATTCTCTCAATATTCAGGCGACTTTGACTTCATTGTTTTCCTGACATCCGACGAAATCCCCAGCGTTCTGTTTTCGACAAAACCCTTAGTCCTTCATGGACATTACCGAGGTGTACCCTCGTCAATTGGCGCTGTTTGTGGGAAACTTGAACGCTGGAACCATGGATTCGGCGGAATTCTCTTCACCAAACAAAAACCCAACAAAAGCGGAACCACGCCCGCGCACCCGTATTATAGTAACCGCCGGATTCAATGGCAGATCCGATCTAATCATCGAAAGCTTCTAGTTCCAAATAGAAGACCCCCAAGAATCACACCCTTTGGCCCTTATTACATCAGAACCGTCGGTGCAACAAACTACGTTTACGGCGGTTCCAACATCATCTGTCGGATCCTCCATAGAGGTCACGACAGAAATCGAAGCACCACAAGAAAACAAGCAAGATGAGACGGATCTTGGGGACATTGATGGCCTTTACAGCAATCTCTTCTTCAAATTAGACTCCCCACTAACTCCACCACGTGGAACAAGCCCAACAAATCCTGAACCCGAAAAAAACAGCGAAAGCATCGACTTCAGAATAAGGATGGCAGGAATATACCTAGAATAGAAAGTAACGGACTTCACTGGTCCACCCAATAGTGTCTCGCCCAATTCAGATGACGATGCCACAAGTCCATATATTACGCGCCACCAAGTGTACATGATCAACGGAGAAACCTCTACACCGCACAACTCTAACGGTAACCCTATCCTCGACCCCAATAATACTTTATCGGATGACAATGCAGGGAATCACAACAACAAAGGAAACCACGGAAACAAAGGAGAAACAGCGGTAAACCGCATACTCCAAGGAGGAGGAGCAGAACCAAACAGAGAAGAAAGGCGAACCCTCCGGCTACCAGCAGCAGCATGGAAAAAGGCCAGGGTAGCAATTTTGGGTGCAGTCCTGATGACAACCGACGCCTCACATGAACATTTATTGGCATACCAATATTTGCTTCATCAGAAAAAGAGAGACCTACTAAGGATGCAAAGGTATCTCGACGAAATAAAAAAGGATAGCCGACGAGTCCAACTTACCACGGGCACAACTAAGCTCTATCAGAAGATCTGGGAGCATAACATGAGGAGCACCACCAAGAAGGGAAACATCACGACTACAGAACATCCCTGAAATAGAAAGAAACAAACTGATTAGAGACCTTGATCTATCGTTCATGTTAGTAGATCAAGATGGGAATATCAAAGCTAAAACGTCTCAAGCAGCAATTGTGGCCACGCAAACGTACCTGATCACAACTCAACCTGCACCTAACAATCCTCGCGCAGCTCTCCACCGCTCTGCTCTGATGAACCTAGGCATGGTAGGAGCAACTCTCGCACAAGAAGAGCAAGGAATTACGCATCAACCCGACAGATCCCCACACCGTCGCAGCAGCCCTCAGCAAGCAGAGCATACTCGGCGATCACGATCGCCACATCGGGAACATCTTTTAGGACCAGATCCGCGAAGCAACATAAGATACGAAAACCGCAACCGAAGATACCATGACGACGACAATAAGGACGACTACGGGCTATGCGAAGCCAGCTGTTTCACCCAACTGATTCGCAAAACCTCGATACCCAAAGACTTCAAACTTCCACACGACCATCAAAAATACGATGGACTTCAGGAACCCGAAGCTTGGTTAGCAGATTATTTGGCCATTGTCAAGTTACAGGGCGGCTCCATAGCTACTGCAATGCAAAGTTTACAACTACACCTCACCGGTGCTGCAAGGTCATGGCTAAGATAGCTACCCGAAGATTCTATTGGTAGTTGGAACAATCTCGAAGATAAGTTCATCCGACACTTTCAGTCCACATTCAAATGACCCACATCTTTAGAGCAGTTACGGACATGCAAACAGAAGCCTGGAGAGTTGATAAGAGCATTCATCTAGCGGTGGAACATCATCAAAAAATTCAGCTGAATCCATGTCCGATGAAAGAGCCATCGATGCCTTCAATGACGGACTCCGTCACTAAGAATTCATAGAAGAATTAGGGTGTGTCAAGCCCAAGACAATTTCATAGTTAATGGATATAGCAAATTGTTGGGCTGATGGATAAGATGCGCTACATAACAAACGAACACGTTCACCCGAGGAAGATAGGGATAAACGCGCCAATGACAGGAGGCAACGAAACAATGATGGAAGCACAGGATCAAGTTATGTAGTAGCCAATTTCTTGGGTGAAGGCAACCACGGGAACGACGACTACAACAGCGGGTACCGCCGCAATAGGGAGGAAGGCGGAGGAAGTCAATCAATGCATCGATATCAATCAAGAGCCCGGGACCCACCCATGTCTGCCATGCAAATGCTGGAAGGGCCCTATAATATGCACTTTTACATCGAATCATCAGAAAAGAGTCAATCCAACCACCTCATGAAAGATTGTCGAATATTCTTAAAGATGCAAGAGCTATGTAATGCAAAAGCAATCGAAGCAGCAAGATAAGGATACACATCCGCACCTGGCACACTAACCATCGGCGCGCCACCTCCACAAGCAGGGCAACCGCAAAACACAACCGATCAAGGTAACGAATACCCCAGGTCAAAGGGGGAAATGTCAATGATTCAAAAAGGGCGACCGTCCAACAGAATCCAGAAGATAATCACAAGACAAGTCAACATGGCGGAGATGGATCCACCAGCCACACTCGAGTATCTCCACTGGTCAGAACAGGAAATCACATTCAGCAGAGCTGATCACCCACATTGAGTACCAAGACCAGGTCATTCGGCCTTGATAGTTGAAGCACAAATTGGCGGATTCGACATGATTAAAGTTTTTATGGATGCAGGAAGAAGCATAAACTTGATTTATGCCAAAACACTTAGGGCAATGAACTACCCTTTTGGCAAATTTGGCACCAACAGAAACATCCTTCCACGGCATAGTACTAGGTAAAGCCGAAATTCCTTTAGGTAAAATTTTTCTTGACGTTGTCTTTGGATCCAAAGAAAATTTCAGGCAGGAAAAGCTTGAGTTCGAAGTCATGGACTAGCCATCACAGTATCACGCGATCCTGGGACGCCTGGCTTTCGCATGATTCATGGCACTTCCGTACTATGCATACCTAGTAATGAAGATGCCAGCACCAAAGGGAATCATATCAGTAAAGGGAAGCTTCACACGTTCCGACAATTGCGATCAGGAATTCAACAAAATCTCTGAGCCTTTCGGGATGGCAACCGAGTTTGAGCAGCTCAAAATGACAACAACAGCAGAACCTCTCGCAGTAACACGTGTCAATCCCGACTAGGCCTTTGACACTGCAAAAGACACCAAAGAAGTACAGATCCATCCCACTGACCCGAAGAAGACAACATTTGTGGCCTCCAACCTTGGTCCCGCATAGTAAAGTGCGCCCATCGAGTTCCTCCATGAGTACTGGGAAATCGTTGCATGACTACCTTCTTACATGCTGAGAATTCCCAGGGAACTCGCTGAGCACGCACTAAACTTGGATCCAAAGGCAAAACCAGTAAAGCAATCGCTTCGTCATTTCGTAGAACCAAAGTGCAAAGCTATTGGAAAAGAGCTACGTTGTCTTAGCGATGCTAATTTTATAAAGGAATTGAAGAAAAAAGAGTGGGTCGCAAATCCATTATGCGTCCCAAAGAAGAATACCAAAGAGCTACAGATGTGCATCGACTTCACCGCATTAAACAAACATTGTCCAAAGGATCCCTTTCCACTACCGTGAATCGAACAAATAATCGATGCAACTGCAGGATGTGAACATCTTCCCTTTTTGGATGCATATTCAGGATATCACCAGATTGAGATGAAGTAGGAGGATCGGGAGAAAACAGTGTTCGTCACACCTTATGGTGTATTTTGTTACACAACAATGCCTTTTGGCCTAAAAACGTCGGGGCAATATATCAACGGATGATGCAGAGTTGCTTGGAAATTGGTACAAACGTACAAGTATATATTGATGATGTCATAGTTACATCATCACTTATCAAGGATCTCGAAGAAACATTCGACAACCTCGACAAGTTCTGCATCAAATTAAACCTAACGAAGTGTTCCTTTGGAGTCCCAGCAGGGAAACTCCTCAGATACCTGGTATCAGCAAGAGGAATCAAAGCCAATCCTGAGAAAATACAAGCGATTTTAACAATGAAAAACCAACAAATTTACGAGGAGTACAACAACCGGTTGGGCGAGTGGCTGCGCTTAGCCGTTTCATTGCTCGATTAGGAGAAAAGCACTACCGTTGTATGCCCTCATGAGAAAATCAGATAAGTTTGAATGGACCGAAGAAGCTCAGTACGCCTTTGAAGACCTCAAAAGGATGCTTTCGACGCTCCCCGTCATCGTCTCTCCACGAGAAAAAGAGCCACTACTTCTTTACATAGCCGCCACAAATCAGGTGGTCAGCACGGTCCTAGTTATGGAGCGGCCCGAAGACGGAAAAACCCATGGTGTTCAAAGGCCAGTCTATTTTTTGAGCGAAGTCCTCTCGCCATCCAAGCAAAGGGTACCCACATTAGCAAAAGTTAGCATATGGAGTATTTATGAAAGCACGAAAACTATGCCATTATTTTTTGGAACATCCGATCATAGTGGTCAATGAAGCACCTCTATCGAACATCCTTAATAATCCAGAAGCAACTAGACGTGTCTTCCTATGTGGCATCGAATTGTCCCCTCGGGACATCACATATGAGAAGTGAAAAGCAATCAAATCGCAAGTTCTGCCTGATTTCATCACAGAGTGGACTGAGTTACAATGTGCGGGTCTACCTGATCTTTCAAGCGCCTGGACAATGTACTTCGATGGATCAAAAAGAACAGAAGGAGCAGGAGCGGGGGTCATATTAGTATCACCTCAAGGTGACAAGATGCGATATATACTTCGGATGAGCTTTGCGAACGCATCCAATAATGAAGCTGAATACGAGGCCATGTTGCACGGCATGCGGATGTCCAAGGCTTGCGGTGCAACTCGTCTAAAAATCTTCTGTGACTCCAACCTCGTAGCACAACAAACAATGAACAAGTGTGATGCTGTCAGCGACAACATGATTTCTTACCGCGATTTATATAGCATCATGGAAGCTCAATTTGATGGATGCAAAGTATCACATATATGAAGTGGAATCAACAAAGAAGCCGACAATTTGGCAAACATCGGGTCCTTGTGCTTACCAGTGCCACCCGGGGTTTTTTGAGAAGAAATATCTGAGCGTTCTATCAAAGCAAAAAGAGTTTCTGAGGTCATAGCACCCAAGACAGGGAAAAATAGTAAGCCGCGAAAAGATCTGGGGGCTCCATCAACCGGTACAAGTGAAGAAGAGGCCATCGGAGAAGAACTAGAAATTGATGAAGTTATGATAATAGAGTCTACATGGATGCAGCTATATATAGCCTATATGATTCAGGGAGAATTACTCGAGGATGTAACGGAAGCCCGGCGAATCACCCGACAATCGAAAGCCTTCAGGATAATCAAAGGAGAATTATATAAGAGAAGTATTTCGGGTGTGTTATAGCAATGTGTCACACCCGAAGAAGGAAAATCCATACTCAAGAAAATACATGAAGGAGTCTGTGATCATCATGCCAACAGCCGAGCAATTACTGCCAAAGCATTCATGGTAGGATTTTATTGGTTCACAGCAGTTCAAGATGCAAAGGATATAGTCAGAACATGTGAAGCATGTCAACGATCCAACCCTATACCTATAGCTTGGCCCTTCGCTCAGTGGGGGCTTGATATGGTGGGTAAGCTTCATAAGTCATCTCCAGGAGGACACGTCTTTCTGCTAGTGGTAGTCAACGAATTTACTAAATTGAAGCAATGCCAGTCACCACTCAAGATGGAACTTCGACTATGAATTTCATAAAATCCATAGTATTTCGGTTCGGTGTGCCAAATAGCATCATCACGGACAATGGAACCAATTTTACCTCCAATGAGTTTAAAGAGTATTGCCAAGAGATGGTCATCAAGGTAAGCTACGCCTTAGTGGCTCACCCGCAATGGACAAGTAGAAAAAGGCAATGGTCTGGTAACTGCTGGCCTCAAGAAAAGGTTACTAGCACCACTCGACAGAGCAAAAGGAGCATGGGTTGATGAGTTACCATCTGTTTTGTGGAGTTTGCGAACTACCCCAAACAATTCGACACAAGAGACACCCTTCTTTCTAGTCCACGGTGCTGAAGCCATCCTTCCAGTCGAAGTATCACATGAATCCCCCAGAGTAGTTGCATATGATGAAGAAGAATCAAGAGAAGCACTTGAAGATGACGTTGATGCACTCGATGAAGCTCGAGACGAAGCCCTATAGAGAGCCACCATATATCAGCAAAACTTGCACAACTATCACAGTCGATGATTGCGACCTAGGTCCTACGTAGTAGGGGACCTAGTTCTTCGACTCAAGCAAGATGGCCATCGAAAACTGGAATCACCTTGGGAAGGACCCTACATCATTACAGCAGTTATTCCTGTAGGAGCATGTCATCTACAAGACAAGAAGACATGAGTTAAGTATTCCAATCCATGGAATGTTGCATAGCTACGACGCTTTTATGCATAAAAGATCTTATATTTAGTTATAAATTCAATAAGGCCTATGCCCCGGCTTTTAAAGCCAAATATTTTGGCCTATGGTCAGACGGTACCGCCAAAAGATAAGTTTTACCTTCAACTTCTGTTCACATAAATTCACAAGGATGTTTTATATGTTTTGATTAAATTAACATAAATTATGAGCCTATGTCCAAATACAGGCATCCGAACATAGCCTTGGAGACTACTCCCATCGGGAGCGCTGTCGCGCACCCGATAGAAAAATTATGCAGGTCAAGTAAAAGACAATCATCACCTAAATACCTATGAGTTTTACACTTATGTATCCTCAGAAGGTTACTCCCATTGGGAGCTTCCATGAAACATCAACATATATTATAAAATTCAGAAATATTAGCTAGCCAGCAGGGCAGCCGACAAAATATATAAAAATCTTGGATCGCATCCAAAGGCGACAAAAACTCCGAATGTCGTGTTCATAAATATGAAGGTAAGACCCCAGGATTCGTCCTGTGTGGCCTGATAATTGCACAAGAATGCGCTCTGCTAGTAAATATATCCATATCTACGATGCGATGAAAAATCCCGACAGACGCGTTGGGTACCCAATAATATAAGAACTAGAATTCAGTATTCGATAAGACCTCAGTCGCTTGAACTGAATTACGCCAGTAATAAATCCCAAATTCGGGCACGGGGACTTGAATTTGATGTAGGGCAACCTTGCTTTTTCCCAGGAGCAATTAACTGATTCCCGATCCATTGGACGCATCAGGCTCGTTGTACCAAATCCCTGTAAAACTTAAAAAATAGTGAAAACAAAAGAAAAAACTAAACATATCCTTGAGACTCCACCCGAATCTACGGTTTAGGTAGAGTCTCGGGGGCTACCGACATAGGTATGATTACTTGGATCCCTATGATTTGTTATCCGGGCCTGTAGAAAGGCTTACAGCCCATGAAGAGTCAAGATGAAGGTCCAAAAGAGGAGCCGACAAAGGTTACAGTTGTATTACGAAAGAGGAACAATGAACCGACATTGTGTTGGTATTGTAATCATGCATATGTAATCTGTCCGCATACAGCTTTGAGACCCGACCTATTATATATAGGACGGGAGAAGCCTAGGCAGGGCACCGAACAATCCCTAAGCGATTTGTAACAGAGCGATTCTCTAAATATCCAGGCGACTTTGACTTTATTGTTTTCCTGACATCCGACGAAATCCCCAGCGTTTTGTTTTCCGCAAAACCCTAAGTCCTTCTTCATGGATATTGCCGAGGTTCCCCTTGTCACTCGCTTTTACTCGCTTAGTAGTTAGGTTTGCATATAGGGAAATTCTCCATAGTTGCATATCTAGAGAATTTACCTTTGTGTCAAGCCTAAAATTGAAAAAGAATTAAAATTTGGAGTAGCACCTATTCACCCCCCCCGTCTAGGTGCCCATACGATCCATTTCAAGTGGTATGAGAGCCTCGGCTCTTTATTCGGGATTTACTTCCTAAGAGAGTATGGGTACTAAGGGAGATGGTAGTGAGGCTATGTACAAGGTCACCATGGATGATCTTGAGACATTGGAAACAACCTTGTTGAAATCCATAGAGACCAAAATGGAACAGATGCATCAAATGATTGCACGTCTCTCTCCATCTACAACCCCACCTCCATCTACCTCTGAGGCTACCACTCCGCTCTCTAAGGAGAAAGCTAACGCTAACTCCAAGGAAGACGAGTTGGTGGGTGATAAAAATAATGCCTCCTCCTCTAAAAAAGGAAGTGGTAAGGTGGACTATAGCGAGGTATCTCACTTATATTCACCTGATCCACACCCTCATATAAATAATAGGGGTGATCCACCCAAGCTTACTGCATCTTCTTTTAATCAATGGCAATTCTTGATGAAATCTCATGTGTGCAGTTCGTCCATTGAGCTTTGAAGGATCATTGAAGATGTCCTTCACGTTGGAGATCTCAACAACTTGATAAGAAGAGAAGTCGTTGATGGCCAACTCAATGCAATCGTTCTTCACATGATTTAGCTTGGTGTGGGTCCCAAGGACATGCCACATATTGATTGAACACTTCAACACCGCCAAGGAAGCTTGGGATGCACTCACTAACCTATTCATCGGAAATGAGAGCATGAGAAGAAATATGTATGATGCTCTAAGCAATGAAGCCAAAGGGTTCTATATGTTGGATGGTGAAGATCACAAAGACATGTATAGAAGGCTTTAAGGCATTGCCACTACATTTAGAAAGCATGGTGCCACACATGTTGATGATGCGTGGATCAAGAGGAAGTATGTAAGTGCTGTTATTCCTTTTGATCCCACTGATTTGAAGAGCTTACATGGTAGACAAAACTATCACCAAATGACTTCCAACAAAGTCATGCAAGAAATGGTTGCATTCAAAGTTGCAACAAAGAACACCGAAGATGCTCGTTCTCAAGAAATTGGAATGTAAAAAGGTGTGAAGGTTGCATTTAAGGCCAATGTCATTGAGCAAGATGAAGATGATAGGGTCTTTGACACTATATCCATGAGCTATCCCGAGGAGGTCAAGCATGCTCATGGTGAGTACATGGCGTTCTACGCAAGAAAATTTTGGAAGGACCCATCCAAAGCTAAATCTGAACTTGAGCGCAAGAATGGGTTAAATGGACGAAAGGAAAATGGACCAAAGTTGAGAACTTGTTACAATTGTGGAGACCGTTGGCACTTTGTAGTTGAGTGTCCTTATCAAAGTAGAGAAGATAATGGGGGCAAGCTCATTCTCAAGGAAAGGTCAAAGGCACCTCGGAAGATGCCATTTGTCAAGAAAAAATCTCCTTACAAGAAGCAACTGAAGATTGTTTTGGTAGCACAAGATAAGTACTCATCCGGAAGTGAAGACAAAGAGGATGATGATAGCTGACGAAAGGTGTCTGCCATAGCCACCACATATACACCTACATCTCTCTTTGACTCTCCCAGTGAGAACTTCATCAATAAGAACGTCACTTGTCTTATGGAAAGAGGTTCTGGTGGATCTAAATGGGTGCTTGATAGTGGATGCACAAGTCATATGACCGGAAGCAAGGAGATCATCACGGAGATGAGGCCTAATCATGACCAAATAACCATCTCTTATGGTGATAAATCAAAGTCTAAGGTATTGGGTCTTGGCAAGGTTGTGGTTGCTCACGGTATCTCTCTCGTGGATGTCATGCTTGTTGAGACCCTTGGTTACAATTTACTTTCTATTTGTGCCCTTGGTAAGATGGGATTTGCATTTTTATTGATGATGATTTAGTGGTACTCTTGTGGAGCAAGTCTCTAAAGGTTGCTTTCATTAGATACGTCGAAAATGACCTATATGGTGGACTTTTCGGGGAAAACCACTGCGGGTCTGATGTGTCTATTCGGAAAGGCCGACGCGGGTTGGTTATGGCACCACCGACTAGCCCACGTCAATATGAGGACTTTGCAAAGCCTTCACAAGGGTGGCCACATTCTTGTTGTGGGAATGGCCACGGTAGTCGCTACCATGGGCAGCGATTGATAGAATCAGGGGCGAGAGCTGGCGGCCATCTGCGGTGCGAGATGGGGGCGGATGCACATGGGTTTACCTAGGTTCAGCCCTCCGGAGGGTAAAGATATACTCCTGCTAGATTGGATTGATGGAGAGTGAGTTACAGGGGTGGAAGCTCGATGTCTAAGCAGCAAGTCGCTCAAAGGGGTGTATGATGGAACGTGAGTACTCGAGCTACCCTAGGGAGGCTTATATAGGGGGTACCTCACTAGGGTTTACAGTACACAACTGAACATGTTATGGATTCGGAGGCTTTTGACCTAATCCGACTGGGCTTCAGCTACGCTTCTAGGCCTCCAATCTCTAGTCGCCAGGCCTTCTTATCAATAGCATTCCAGTCGCCGTCCTGCAGGCCCACTCACGAGGCCTTTGGGCCAATCGGAATGTCCTGCTGGGCATACCCCATTTGGCATATCCCCATCAGTAGTCCCCGAGGCCATCGTTGAGTCAACGCAGGTGTTTAGTTGGCATTCGGAGTAGGCAAGTCCAATTTGGACGCCCAGTCGAATCGATGATGGACTCTGTCGAGAATGGAGGAAATTTTCCACCTGGTTCCAGTCGTAACTTGGGCGAAGGTATTCACGATCAAGTCGCTGCTCCTGCTGATTGAACAAGGTGTACCTGCAGGCGAGTCGAGTGGAAGGAGTTGGACCGCCAGCTTGGTCAAACTAGCTGTTGGGTAATCCAACGGTAACTTCACCATAATTACCGCGGGTAACGGCTATCCCGAGATTGGCGCGTAGCGCTTCTTTATAAGGAGAGTGATAGGAAAGTCCTGTAGACCCTCCCCCGCATTCCTCACTTTCGCGCATCCCATTCTCTCTATCTCTCCATGATCCAGATTCCCCAGACCGAGCGATCTATTTCTTCCTTGATGGTGCCTCCAAAAGATCCGTGGGGGAAGTCCAAGTGCACCACAGCGCAACTCAAATTGTTCGAGGACGCCCAAGATCAGTGGGGGAAGTCCTCTGCAAGGGGAATTGGCGAATTCCCTCACCCTCCGAGACTGAGCCGAAGCCACGCGTCGACGAATTCATCTGCTTCCCGATTCATTTAGAGAGGGGCTTGGGATTCCCCACCTCAGTCTTCTTCTGGTGATTCTGCGCGTACTACGCGATCAAGCCATCGGACCTTGGTCCGCACAGCATCGAGCAGCTGGCGATCTTCATCGCCTTCTATGAATGCTACCTCGGCTACATGCCCTACTTCTCGTTGTGGTTGGAGCTGTTCCACGGTCACATTGGGCATGACGGATCTGGCGGTCCTGTCTTGGCGGCAGGCGGCGTCACTTTCCAGTTGAAGCCGAAGGCAAACTTCTTCAAACTCCTGCTGCCGAAGAAGGCCGCGAGCGAGTGGAAGAGGAGTTGGTTCTACGTGAAGGAAATCACCCCCTCCAGCGAAGTGGCGCTTCCCGAGTATGTCGCGGAAAGGAGCGAACCCCACTGGCTGATAGCAGCCAAGCTTCCCGACGATCAAAGGATGTCCGTCACGGAGATGATGGACTAGATCCAGGAGCTGAAGGCCAAGGGGTTGTCCATGATTAACCTGTACAATTGCTGGCTCAGGCAGCGCTTGGTCCCGTTGGCGACTCGGCCTCACTGGATATACGAATACACCGGGAAGAATGATCCTTCCCGGACCAGCAATGAGCCGTGGGATGCCGCGGACTACAAGACCACTTTGAAGAAGATCACTGATGCGGAATTCACCACCACGTCGGCCGGGCTCGCCTCTTATGTGCCCGAGAAGAATGAAGCTCCTACAGTAAGCCACTCTCATTGGATTTACCTTCAGTCATGACTCTCGCGGGGCAATTTGCAACCGCATTTTGTAATCTTCATTCGTGGCTATTCTTAGTTGTTTCAGGTCCTCGAGGGCTGGCTTCCCCCACTCGACGAGGAGGTTCCCAAAGAACTCGAGGAAGGGACCGGAGGGGACTCCTCTGAGAGTGAAGAAGAAGAGAGGGAGGTTCCTCCCCCAGCGCCTGTGTCCTGCAAGACTCGCATGCAGAAGCAGCGCGAGATCGAAGCGAGTCGCAGTCTTGAAGAGCGCGATGAGGACGACGAAATTTTGCAGGAGCACAGTTCACGGCGGACGGCTACTCCCGTGAAGCCCACGCGCAACCTGAAATCGCCCGCGAAGAAGCCATCTTTGAAGCCGGCATTGCCACCTAGGTCGGTGGTGGCATTTGGGTCGGATGACGAGTCCGACGATGATGTGACCAAGGCCTCGCCCAAGATCCCAGAGGGTACAACTCTGGTAATGGGACCGGGAGCTGTGGATGCGGCGGTGGAGGTGGAAGTTCCGCTCGCAGCGATCACGCCAATGGTCTTGGCTGTGTCGGAGCCAGGTGCTACTGAAGCTGTGGCGCCAAGGTCACCACAGCCGGCGGGAACGACCGCGTCATCTGGGCCAGAGATTCCTGCGACCGTGGCCTCATCATCGAAGAAGCCAACGGTGTCATGGGCCGCAGGTGTCTTTGAGAAAGGGCTCTCACACAAGCTGGGCCCGGAGCTGGATAAGCCCACCCACATCAGCACGGGGCTACGCGTTCTTCCGGTCGCCAAGTGAGTCCAGTGTTCTCCTTTCCATTCCTAGAAGTTTTCTTGCATGATTTCTTTGCTGATCTTGGTGATTTTGTAGGTCTGGTGCCAAGAAGATAGTTAGCCCTTTAGTGGATAAAATTCCACCAGTCATTGTCGTAGAGGAGGCTGACCCCCCCAGGAAGAGGAAGCCTATTGCGGAGGTCGCGCCTGCTGAGGGCGCGGAGAAGAAGAAAGGAGATGCCGTTGATGCCGTGATGGCCCAAAATATATCGAGCTTGTTGGGGAACCCCAAGAGGAGGGTATGATGAGCACATTACCAAGTTTTCCCTCAGTTATGAAACCAAGGTTATCGAACCAGTAGGAGCAAGGAAACACCTCCAAGGTGTTGTTTCCAACTTGGAATCCTGCACAACACAAACACAGAACTTTATCTCCAACTTACAGTGAGGTTGTCAATATCACCGGTTTTGCTGAAAACAAAGGATTAAACGTATTGTGTGGAAGATAGTAATAGCTTGCAGAAAGTAAACAAAAAACAGTAAACAGTTGTAGATTGATGGTAAAAGAAAGGGCCGGTGTCCATAGTTCACTAGTGGTGATTCTCCTTAAGATAGATGACATGTTGGGTGAACAAATTACAGCGGGGCAATTGACAAAAATGGAGAAAGCATACATGCATATACTAATCATCTTGACTCCTTTGAGATTTGATTAGGCATTACAACATTATACATAGACCGTAATCCAACTTCATCTATGACTAATAATCCACCTTCAGGTTATCATCTGAACCCCCTCTAGTATTAAGTTGCAAGCAACAGATAATTACATTAAGCAAAGTGTGTAAAGTAAACAATATGATTATTCTATGAACAAAGGATTACTGTTTTCTCCCTAGTAGCAACAACACATCTAGTACCTTAGAGATTTCTGTCACTTCCCCAGATTACTAGAGGCATGAACCCAGTATCGAGCATAAATACTCCCTCTTGGAGTTGCTAGCATCTACTCGGCCAAGATAGCTACTAACAACAGAGAGCATGCAAGATCACAAATAACAAAGACATGATAGAATCAATAATCAATCTGAAATAGCATCTCAATATCCATCGGATCCTCGCAAACACAACATGTAGGATTACAAATAAATGAACTTGATCATGAACGGAGCTCACAAGATCTAAACATGATAGCACAAAGGAGGATAACCAACCATCTAGCCACTACATGGACCCGTAGTCCAAGGATGAACTACTCACGCATCACACGGGAGGCAGGCATGGTGATGAAGAAGGCCTCCAGGGTGAATTCTCCCCTCCGACAGGGTGCCGGGAAGAGCTTCAGATCCCTCCCGATCTAGGGATGGAGATGACGGCGGCTACAGACTCTCGTGGAATTTTGATTGGGTCTTTAGGGTTTGTGCATCGGAGGCAATATATAGGCGAAGAGGCAAGGTCGATGGAGGCCAGAGGGGCCCACACCACCCCCTAGCGTGGGCTAGGCCTGGCCGCGTGGCCAGGTGGTGTGGCCAGCCCCTGGCGCTTCTCCGTCTCATCTTTTGGCTCGGTGTTCCCCTTGGTGAAATATTGACTTTGGCTTTTGTCCGGTCCAATTCCGAGAATATTCATTTTCTGGCTTTCCTGGAACCAAAAACAGCAGAAAACGGGCAACTGACACTATGGCATCTTGTTAATAGGTTAGTTCTAGAAAATGTGTAAGAATAATCCAAAGTGTGGAAACATAAGAAAGTAGATATAAAACAAGCATGGAACATCAAAAATTATAGATACGTTAGCAACGTATCAACATCCCCAGGCTTAACTCCTGCTCGTCCTCAAGTAGGTAAGTGATAAAAAGAAAGAATAATTTTTGAGGTGACATGCACCATCACAATCTTGATCAAGGCATTTATAACAATGATAGATGGGATCATAGTACTTTAACATAGCATGAAAGATATAGTTCTAACAATAAGACATAGCAACTATGTTGTAACATGAAAAAGTACAAACAAAAGATTCATGAATAATCATGCTTTGAAAGGCGTTTGTTTGTTGACATAAAGAAAACATAATAAGAATGGTATTCAACTTGTCCCTCATAGTGTAGCAAAACATAAATGCATAGGACACCTTCAAAGTTCATAAGGGTGACTAGATACAAATAGTTTAAGAACAAGCAATATCAAAGTTATGCATTAATCGACAAGTTTTGGGACAATGCACATTAAACTAAGAATGGCCACTATGCTCTCTCAATAGGTGCATAAAGATAGAAGATGGAGACTCAACATAAAAGTAAAAGAAAGGCCTTCATAGAAGGAAGCAGGGATTCAAGTCTCATAAAGAGCTTCCAACAATTATGGTACTTATTAGCTTTCAGCTCTCATTGCCCCTATCATACGCATCTTGAAGTGATTAAGGTTAAAGTGAACAAACTATGGAGTATATGCTTGACAAATTATAAGTTGGAAATCTCATGTCCCTTGAATACGAGGGTCACTCCTCATGCTACTCAAGTTTAGTTACCAGTAAGGTCTTGTCATAGTAAGTACATGTATATCATAGAGAACCTCCAACGGGGTACCCCTTGCCCGATGATACGGAAGAATTCCCATATCAAAATGACAAGGCAAAGACAATAAGCATCTCAGCAATCTTCTTATTTACCATGGGAAAATGGTGCTTTTTTCTCTCTTTCCTCTTTTTTCATCTTTTTTTTTCTTTTTCTCAATCTCTATCTCTTTTTCATAAGAAGAATGCTTCATAGATTGCTCATTATGGTTACGCTGCAGGTTTTCACCATGATTAGGCATGGATTAGACCAGCCGCCCAGACGTTTCTCTAACACACATACATAACTCCATGGACTTACAAGCTCCCCTTGCATTTCACACCGATGACATCCATAAACAAAAGAGCATGATATCAATAGGGTACAATGTACAAGTGCAATGTTGAAAGCGTTCCCCATGACAACATGGTTCTACTAATCCCCAACGTATAAGTGCAAGCATATACAACATACACGACACAATGGTTCAAGTTTATTAGGGGAAAAAAAGTAAAGTGTGCCATCAAGTTCGTGAGAGCTTTAATCACTAATTTTCACATAACAAGTTTAATTCGGAAGGTAGATAAAAACATGAATAATACTTGGAATAGCAAATGTTAATAGGTAGGTATGGTGGAATCTTTGGAATAAATTGGTTTTATTTGGAGTTGGATTCATGAGAGGAACTCATACTTGGTATGGAGGCTAGCAAAAGATTGGGAGCGACCAACTAAGAGAGCAATAATGGCCATAATCATGCAAAGTGACAAAACATCATTAATTAAAGCATAAAGTGATATTACAAGTCGAAAAGTAAATGATCATCAAGGCTATGGTGACTTGGGATAGTCATAACATGGTGTGAGCATGCTCCAAGTCGACCCAAATAAAGCATCAAAGGAGAATACCACAATACTACGCTTTAATATGCTAAAACAACGCATGATTCTTTCAAAGCACATTAAGAAATATAAATTGTTTATAACATGTCATGCTACAACAAAATTCACTAAGCATAAAGCCAAAACAATATCAAGCATGACATGACAAATTCTAAGTCACAGTCAAAAACAAGCTCCTCTTACCACTTAAGCATGAACTTTTCCTACTCTTTCCAAATCAAACAACCTTATTTGAAAACTAATGTATGAATGAGGGGGTCCAACCAATTTATTCAAGCAAACTAAGCAAACTAAAAACCAAAAACGAAAATGAAGACACTCCAAGAACAACACAACTGTGCATGAAACAATAAAAATGAAGTGTTTGGAAGAAACCTGCGATTTTTATTGATGAAGAAGGGGATGCCTTGGGCATCCCCAAGATTTGACGATTGTACTTCTGGGATATTTCTTGGGGTGACACGGGTGGCATCCCCAAGCTTGAGCTTTTGTCCATTCTTCATCTCATTACATCATTCCTTCCCTACACCTAAAAATTTCCTTCATACAAAACTTCACACAATCTTCATTAGCAACATTAGTGCACTCAAGATAATAAGTCTTTTGGTTCTGGTCCAACACAAGTAAAACTTCCATTAAAACACAAGCTACTGTATCACTTCATTCGAAAAGCTCAATTTCCCTAAAAAGAACCCAAAAAGGAATCAACAAGAAGCAAATGCAAATAATGGCAGAAATCTGTCAAAACAGACCAGCAGGTAAAAACCAATTTTTTCGAAAACCTTATGTTGCTCAAATCTAAAAATGTTGAACTAACGAAAGTTTGATAACAACATGGGGAAGAAGCAAAAAAAATCACAGCTCACACCGACATATAGAGATTTTTCAAGAATTTTTACAGCGAAGCATAAAAATCTGTTTTGGGACAGCAACTTTCCCAAGCATTACTTCCCTCTCATTAGAGGTTACTCTTGGGACAAAAATCACACAAAAATGATAAGGAGTGGTTATTACATAGAAAATAACTTCCAAGACTCAACTAAAACTTTTGGGTTATCGCCCAATAAGTACTTCTCTTTAACGCCTTTAAGTTAGGTATAAGAAACAAGAAAAGAATCAAGTATTCTCAAATGAAGAAGCATTAAGAGCAAATTTTGTTTTCATAGGAGAGACAAAAGGAATCTTCTCTCTCTTCTTAGGGAAGTGTTCTATACCTTTCTTGAGTGGAAATTGATAATTAATGGTGCCTTCTTTCATATCAATAATGGCACCAACAGTTCTAAAAAAAGGTCTTCCCAAAATAATAGGATAAGAAGCATTGCATTCAACATCCAAAACATAGAAATCAACGGGGATATAATCATTGTTAACCATAATAAGAACATCATTAATACTCCCCATGAGTTTATTTTTAGCATTATAATCAAGTGGGACATTTAAATAGCAATCTTCCAGTGGTGGCAAATCAAGCATTTCATAAATCCTTCTAGGCATAATAGAAACACTACTATCAAGATCACACAAAGCTTTGAAATCAAAGTCATTCACTTTCATATTAATGATGGGTTCCCAACCATCTTATTGTTTTATAGGAATAGAAGCTTTATGTTTCATTTTTTCTTCTTTAATCTTTATGAGAGCATCAGTAATGTGTTTTGTAAAAGCCATGTTCATAGCACTAGCATTAGGACTTTTAGCAAGCTTTTGTACGAACTTAATAACTTCAGAGATGTTGCAACCATCAAGATCAAAATCAACTTTATCATCTAAAGTAGTTGAGTTATTGTTTCCCATGTTTCGAAGAATTTTAGCATTTTTATTAGAAAAGGTTCCATTGGTTTACTAGCTTCAACATTAGTGGTAGTGATAGTAGAAATACTAATATTTCTAGCAATTTCATCTTCTCTTTCCCACTTAGCATGCAATTCAGCTAATAATCTAACATTTTCATCAATTCTAACTTGTATGGCAATAGTAGCAGCAAAGGGATTCTCAATAATTTCAGGTTTAGCAGCCACTTTATTCAATGAAGATTGTTCTTCAGCCAATGATGCTATATTTGTTTCATCATTAGAGAGTTTTTTCTCAATAGTTTTATTGAAAGCAGTTTGTTTACTAATAAAATCTTTAAGCATGACTTCAAGTTCAGAGGGTGCACTCCTATTATTGTTGTAGGAATTTCCATAAGCATTACCATTATTGGGGGGATATGGCCTATAGTTATTATTACCAAAATTATTCCTATAGGAATTGTTGCTAAAATTATTGTTTCTAATAAAGTTCACATCAACTTGCTCTTCTTGAGCAACCAAAGAGGCTTAGGTAACATGATTTGGATCAATATGAGCTTTCCCATTAACAAGCATAGACAAAATAACAGAGTTTACCATCTTACCTTGTGGAGCTATCTTAGTGTGCCATTCAGAATAGTTAACCATCACATTATCCAGAAGCTTTGTTGCAGCACCCAAAGTGATGGTCATAAAGGTACCCCCGGTAGCAGAATCCAGTAGATTTCTTGAAGAATAATTCAATCCTGCATAAAAGGTTTGGATAATCATCCAAGCAGTCAGTCCATGAGTGGGACAATTCTTTACCAAAGATTTCATTCTTTACCAAGCTTGAGCAACATGTTCATTATCAGATTGTTTAAATTTCATTATTTCACTTCTCATAGATAAAATCTTAGCAGGAGGATAGTATTTTCCAATGAAAGCATCTTTGCATTTAGTCCAAGAATCAATACTATTTCTAGTTAGGGATTCCAACCATTCTTTAGCTTTTCCTCTCAAGGAGAAAGGAAACAATTTAAGCTTAATAATATCCCCATCTATATCCCTATGTTTTTGCATCTCACAAAGTTCAACAAAGTTATTAAGATGAGCAACAGCATCTTTAGTACCAATTCCAGAAAATTGTTCTCTCATAACAAGATTGAATAAAGCAGGTTTAATTTCAAAGAAAGTAGATTCAGGAACAGGTGGAGCAATAGGTGTGCACATGAAATCATTGTTGTTGGTGCTAGTAAAGTCACACAACTTAGTGTTTTCAAGAGTAGTCATTTTTGTGTGTTTTTAATAAAGAAAGCAAACTAGTACAACTATTTTTTTGTGTTTTTGATAAAGAAACAAGCAAACAAAGCATAAATAAACTAAGCAAAACAAATAAAACAAAGTAAAGAGATTGGTTACGAGGGACTCCCCTTGTGAAGATGTCCTTGACTCCCCGGCAACGGCGCCAGAAAAAGAGCTTGATGTCCCAAAATATATCGAGCTCGTTGGGGAACCCCAAGAGGAACGTATGATGAGCACAACGACAAGTTTTCCCTCAATTACGAAACTAAGGTTATCAAACTAGTAGGAGCAAGGAAACACCTCCAAGGTGTTGTTTCCAACTTGGAATCCTGCACAACACAAACACAGAACTTTATCCCTAACTTACAGTGAGGTTGTCAATCTCACCGGTTTTGCTGAAAACAAAGGATTAAATGTATTGTGTGGAAGATAGTAATAGCTTGTAGAAAGTAAACATAAAATAGTAAACAATTGTAGATTGATGGTAAAAGAAAGGACCGGGGTCCATAGTTCACTAGTGGTGATTCTCCTTAAGATAGATGACATGTTGGGTGAACAAATTACAGTGGGGCAATTGACAAACATCGAGAAAGCATACATGCATATACTAATCATCTTGACTCCTTTGAGATTTGATTGGGCATTATAACATTATACATAGACCATAATCCAACTGCATCTATGACTAATAATCCACCTTCAGGTTATCATCTGAACCCCCTCCAGTAATAAGTTGCAAGCAACAAATAATTGCATTAAGCAAAGTGTGTAAAGTAAACAATATGATTGTTCTATGAACAAAGTTTTATTGTATTCTCCCTAGTAGCAACAGCACATCTAGTACCTTAGAGATTTTTGTCACTTCCCCAGATTACTAGAGGCACGAACCCACTATCGAGCATAAATACTCCCTCTTGGAGTTGCTAGCATCTACTCGGCCAAGATAGCTACTAACAATGGAGAGCATGCAAGATCACAAATAACAAAGACATGATAGAATCAATAATCAATCTAAAATAGCATCTCAATATCCATCGGATCCCCGCAAACACAACATGTAGGATTACAAATAGATGATCTTGATCATGAATGGAGCTCACAAGATCTAAACATGATAGCACAAAGGAGGAGAACCAACCATCTAGCTACTACATGGACCCGTAGTCCAAGGATGAACTACTCACGCATCACACCGGAGGCAGGCATGGTGATGAAGAAGGCCTCCAGGGTGAATTCTCCCCTCCGGCAAGGTGCCAGGAAGAGCTTCAGATCCCACCCGATCTAGGGATGGAGATGACGTCGGCTACAGACTCTTTCGTGGAATTTTGATCGGGTCTGTAGGGTTTCTGCATCAGAGGCAATATATAGGCGAAGAGGCAAGGTCGGTGGAGACTGTAGGGGCCCACACCACCCCCTGGCGTGGGTCAGGCCTAGCCACGCGGCTAGGTGTTGTGGCCAGCCCCTAGCCCTTCTCCGTCTCGTCTTCTGGCTCCGTGTTCCCCTCGGTGAAATATTGACTTTGGCTTTTGTCTGGTCCAATTCCAAGAATATTCATTTTCTAGCTTTCTTGGAACCAAAAACAACAGAAAGTAGGCAACTGGCACTATGGCATCTTGTTAATAGGTTAGTTCCAGAAAATGTGTAAGAATACTCCAAAGTGTGGACAAAACATAAGAAAGTAGATATAAAACAAGCATGGAACATCAAAAATTATAGATACGTTACCAACGTATCATGCTGCAACAGAGGACGACACCGGGGGAATCACCCTGCTTCCCGTGCCGAGGAAGTGACGGTCATCCAATTGGAGCCAGCCAAGGGGGCTCCATCGACGGAACCATTGGCCCCAACGACTGGCGCTCCAATGAGGGCAGCTGCGTCATTTCCCTGTTTCATGGCGAAGGGTTCCCATTCATCACGGAGAACCAGTCTCCACAGATTCCGGATATCGTTGATGAGGATGTTGGGCCTCGTCGTGGGTGCACGTCCTTTGTGGTTCCTTCAACGGACATCAGCGAACTTCATGGCATGCTTGGTGCCCATTCAGGTATGTCCATTCCCCGAGTGCCTGATCGCTCAATTTCAGCGGCCAGACACTGAATTGCTTCTAGTCGCGAGTCCCCGAGTGTCTAGTCGCTAAATTTCAGCGGCTAGGCACTTAAAATCATAGTCTTCCAGTCCCCGTGTGTTTAGTCGCTGAATTTCAGTGGCTAGGCACTTTAAAATTGTAGTCGCCTAGTCGCTGACTTTTTGTTCCTTTCGTAGGGCCTGCAGAGGGAGTCGTCAGACCGGCAAGCCGTGAAAGAACGCCTGGAGCGTGACCTGTGCATGGCGCAGGAGGCCAACCGACGACTCCAGGAAACTGCTGGTGAGTTGTTGTTCTTCTTGTCGAGTTCGAGCTATTGGTGCGTATACGAGACTGATTTGTATTGTTCTTGCTTTGTAGATGGTCTTCCGGCTACTATTCCCAAGGCCCGTGAGGGGTACGTCCCGGCTGCAGAACTAGATGTGGCGAAGGGGCGGATCGACTCATTAGTGAAGGAGTTGGAAGAGGCGAAGGCGTCGATGATCTCTTTTGAAGAGAGGGCCAAGGAGAGGAAGGCTGCTGACTCGATCATCCTCGAGCTATAGGGCGACCTTGGTGCCTTTGAGAAGCATGTGATGGAGAGCTGTCGGAAGCTCCTAGGTGAGTGAATATTCTTTTCCTTTGATGTGCGGTGAGTCCCCAAGCGGGTGAGTCCGTAGTGATGTTGGGTGCCTGATATTGCAGCCTTGATAGGGCAAAGCGACCCGGTGGTGCAGACCTTCAATGCTTCACAATGCGTGACTGCGGTGGTGAACGCGGCCACCGCCTCGACGTTGTGCGTCCAGGCCGTGCTTCAAGGGTTGTCGCCCACCGAGGTTATTCCTGGGGGTCTGACTGAAGTGTGGCACTATCTGGAGGAGGCGCCTGCTGTTGTGGAGTGGATGGCACGTTCGGCCTTTAGGCGCGGGGCCACCATAGCATTGAGCCTAGGGCTCGCGCATTTCCCTGACGACTTCGACCTTGATGACGTCACTAGTGGCTACCCTTCAGCGACTGGCTCGGTGGAGATGTCGGAGGTGCTGAAGCTAACCGCCAAGGATGCTCCTTTCGCGGATCGGGTGCTGGCGATGGGGGACTTGTTGCCGTACCAGGAGACGGTGGTAGCACCGGGCGACCCTGAGTCAGAGCATCGTGACCTGAAGTCGGAGCAGCCCTTCGGTCGGTGTTATTGAAGTTGCTGATGACATACCCGATGAATCTGTGGGTGCTGTTCATCTGGGTCAAGGGCGGTGGCGGTGCTTGTTCATCAGAGCCTGCAAAATAGATCGCTGCCCTAGGGGGCTTTTGTAAATTACGCCGAGTGGACACTTGTGTAATATGAATAATACATATGCATGGAAGTAAGAGGAGTCAATCAACTCGCAATGCATGGTCAAGTGTGTTATATGTTGATTTTATTTGAGCGAGTCCCCGAGCACGTCCGCCCTTTAATGGGGTATAACTCTTTTATGTGCATGTATGTTTGCTTTGTGTTATATGTTTTGGTTGGTGCTGGTTTGTCACGGCGCGTGGGGCCAGTCGCCTTGCGACTCCGAGGGGGTTCTGTACTTAGCTGTTTTCTCGGGCGCAAGCAGGGTCGGTTTAGGCGAGTCCCTGAGCGTGGTACTTAGCCGTTCTAGGTGCACGCTCATCGTAGGTAAGGGTCTGATGTGTTGTTTGTAACGCGTCTCTCCCTGGCTCGGAAAGCCAGTCACATGGCGAGTCCAAGGCAGCTCTCTTACTTGGTGTATTCCCGAGCCGCGTGAGGGTTTCTTGTTGCGAAGTCCCCATGCGTGGCACTTAACCGTTCGAGTCGCTTTGCACGAGGATGGGGAGGACAGGTCGCTGTGAGAAGAGTTTATCGGTTGTCTTGGCCCGGTAGGCTAGTCGAGCGAGGAGACTCCAATGTTGGCTCTGGGGTGGCGTGTTCGTGGACGACATAAGGCCCGAATATCTTCGGTGCCCTTGGATCGCACTACTTAGCCATGCCAGTCGCACGACCAAGGGTTGACTTCCGTAGGTAGCGTATTGCTGAATGTACGAATGCGAGTGGCACAAGAAGATGGCGAGTAGACACAATTTGTGCGATCCGAATGTATTTCATTATATAGCAGCTGAGTACAAGTTTGGGTTCTATGTGTAGAACTTTCGGAGGAGGTTTAGATTCCATGGCCTCCCGACCTCGATCTAGCCATTTCATCGTAAGAGGTAGTAGGCGTCGTTGCCGAGGACTCGCCCTATGGCGAATGGCCCCTCCCATGGGGGAGAAAGTTTGTGCATGCCCTTCTTGTCCTGGACCAGTCGTAGGACCAAGTCGCCTTCCTGGAAGGTGTGGGTCCGGACTTGGCGGCTGTGGTAGCGGCGGAGTCCCTGCTGGTAGATGGCGGTGCGGGAGCGAGCTAGGTCACGTGCCTCATCGAGCTGGTCGATGCCGTCTTGGCGGGCGATCTCGTTTGCCGCCTCGACGTAGTTGGCGACTCGAGGTGAGTCGTACTCCAGGTCGGTTGGCATTACGGCCTCAGCGTCGTACACCATAAAGAAGGGCGTGAACCCCGTGGAGTGGTTGACGGGGGTACGGATGCCCCATATTATGGAGGGGAGCTCTTCGACCTAGCATCTTGGGGTTCACTCGAGGGGCACGTGAAGTCGCGGTTTGAGCCCATGGAGGACACTCTGATTAGCGTGTTCTGCTTGGCCATTCGACTCTGGGTGGGTGACTGAGGCGAGGTCGAGTCGTATGATGTGCTCTTTGCAGAATTCTACCATGGCGCCCTTGGTGAAGTTGGTGCAATTGTCCGTTATGATGATGCACAGGTAGCCGTACCGGTAGATGAGCTCGCAGAGAAACTTGGTGGCAGTCTTGCCGTCGCACTTCTTGATCGGTTTGGCTTCGACCCACTTGGTGAAGTTGTCAATCACGACCAGGAGGTGGGTGAAGCCGGATGGGGCCTTCTTGAACGGGCCGACCATGTCCATGCCCCATACGGCGAATGGCCAGGTGATGGGGATGGTCTTCAGTGCCGAACCAGGGAGATGCGTCTGGTTGGCGTACTTCTGGCATCCTACGCACCGTTGGATGATGTCGGTGGCATCAGCGTGCGCGGTGAGCCAGTAGAAGCCGTGTCGCATGGCTTTGGCGACCAGCGACCTGGCGCCGACATGATGGCCGCAGTCGCCGACATGGATGTCTTGGATGATTTTGCGTCCTTCTTCTGGCTATACGCAGCGCTGGAACACGCCAGTCATGCTGCGTTTGTGGAGCTCGTCGTTGATGATGACGAATGATTTGCAACGGCGCACGATCATTCACGCTTCTGTCTTGTTGCTTGGAAGGATCTTGTGCTCGAGGAAGGCGACGTATGGTGCGTCCAGTCACTAGGCTCCATGATCATGGTGACGAGGGTGGGCTCAGGCTGCAGTGGTATCCCGATGTCGATCTCCTTTGGCGGGAAGATCGAAGGCTTGTGGATGATGTCGAGGAAGACTCCTGCGGGTGGCGTTTGCCTGGCCGACCTGATGCGGGAGAGGGCGTCTGCCTCCTCATTCTTTCGCCTGTCGATCCACTCGACTGAGTAGCCGGCAAAGTGCCCTCCAAGCTGGTCTACCGCTTGGCGGTACGCTATCATTGTCGGGGAGACGGCGTCGCAGGTCCCGGCGACTAGGTCGGAGATGCCGTAGCACTGTAGGCGATTGATGTTCATTTCCCGTGTAGCCCGCATGCCGTGAAGGAGAGCCTCATACTCGGCCATGTTGTTAGTGCAGGGCTTGAAGTCGAGGTGGAGCACATAGCGCAGCTTGTCTCCCTTGGGTGAGGTCAGTATGACCCCGGCCCCTGCGCCATCGGCATTCTTGGAACCGTCGAAGTGGAGCGACTAGTAGTGAAGGTATGGTAGCTTCTCCGACTGCTGTGCTTCTTCCCAGTCAGCGAGAAAATCGGTCAGGTCTTGCGATTTGATCGCTTTTCGTGGCTCGTACTTAATGTTGTGGACGCCGATTTCGATGGCCCACTTGGCGACTCGCCCAGTCGCCTCGCGGTTGCGGATGGTGTCCTGTAGTGGCGTGGAGGATACGACCATGATTGGGTGCTCTTGGAAGTAGTGGGGGAGTCGCTGCTGGGCTTAGAATACCGCGTATACTAGTTTCTGGTACTGCGGGTAGCGCTGTCTTGAATCCGTCAGGACCTCGCTAATGTAGTAGACAGGGCGTTGTATGGGGCGCTCCTTGCCCTCTTCTGGTCGTTCTACGACCATCACGACGCTGACGAATTGAGTGGAGGCTGTCACGTAGACGAGCATTGGCTCTTTGTCGATTGGGGCGGCAAGTAGTGGGGCCGCGAGTAGCACTTCTTTGAGTGCCTTGAGCGCATTGTCTGCTTCTGCGTCCCATTGGAACATGGGGTTCTTGAGTATCAGGCGGTAGAGCACCTTGAGGAATGAAGTGACCGCGACTGGCCAACTTCTGGATGTCGCGCAGGCACTCGGGTTTCACGAGTCACGCGATGGTGTCGATCTTGGTGGGGTTTTCCTCGATGCCCTTCTTGGAGACCACATATCCCAGGAGATGTCCGGTGGGGACACCGAAGGTGCATTTCCCTGGGTTGAGCTTGATGTTGTACCTCCGTAGATTTGCAAAGGTCTCAGCCAGGTCGGCGAGCAGGTCGGCCTGACAGGTGGATTTAACCACCACGTCGTCGATGTAGACGTGGATGTTGCGTCCAATTTGGTTCGCGAGGCATTCTTGCATGTACCTTTGGAAGGTGGCGCCGGCGTTCTTGAGGCCGAACGTCATGGCCGTGTAGCAGAAGGCGCCAAATGGCATGATGAACACCATCTTCTCCTCATCCTCGACCACCATTTTGATCTGGTTGTAGCCAGAATACGCGTCGAGGAATCACAGTGACTCCGATCCTGTGGTCGAATCGATGATCTGGTCGATGCGCGGTAGGACAAACTCCTCCTTCGGGCAGGCGCTGTTGAGGTTGGTGTAGTCGATACACATTCTCCAGGTGTTGTTCTTTTTCAGGACCAGGACTGGGTTTGCCAGCCACTTGGAGTACTTGATGGGCCGAATGAAGCCTGCGGCTAGCAGGCGCTGTACTTCTTCGGCGATTGCTCAGCGGCGCTCTTCATTGAAGGGCCGCATCGACTACTTTACTGGTCGCACTTTGGGGTTGGCTTTGAGTTTGTGCTCAGCGAGTTCCCTCAGGACACCAGGCATGTCAGATGGTTTCCATGCGAAGATGTCGCGATTCTCACGGAGGAACCCGATGAGCGCGCTTTCTTATGTGGGGCTCATGTGCGCCCTGCTGGTGACCGTCTGGCTAGAGTCGCCCAGGACGAGCTCGATGGTGCGGGTGTGCATGGTCACCTCGAACGTGGAACTAGCGGCAGTTGGCTTCTTCAGGATGGTGGGGTCGTCCTTATTGATGCTGCCCATGTATTTAGCGAGCTCTTTCGCGTGGTCGGTCTCTGTGGCGATGACATCGTCGGCAAGCTCGGTGCCTTTGCCCTCGCATTCCATGCCCATGTCGGGGTCGCCGTGGATGGTGCTGATGCCGCTTGGCTCTGGGAGCTTCATCATGTTGTAGGCGTAGTGTGGGGTCGCCATGAATTTGGCGAACTCCTGGCGCCCCAGGACGCAGTGGTAGGGGCTGTGGAAGTTCACCAGCTCGAAGACGGTCCGCTCTGTGCGGTAGTTTGCTGGTGTTCCGAAGGTGACTGGCAGTGTCACGTTGCCAATCGGGTATGCCTTCCGACCAGGGACGATGTCGTGGAAGGTTGTCAAGGTTAGCTCGATCGCTGACTCTGGGAGCTGGAGCCTCTTAAATGTGTCCAAGTACATGATGTTGATGGAGCTCCCACCGTCCATCAGCGTCTTGGGTAGCCAGTAGTCGGCCACTTTGGGCCTAACCACCAGGGCGACTCGCCCTGGGTACTCGATCTTGGGCGCGTGGTCTTGGTGACTCCAGGTGATGCTTTGCTCGGACGAGTTGAGGAAGCGGGGGATGTCGACCTGTGTCACCGCATTGTAGGCGACTGCACGGGCGAGCACCTTCTTCTTGCGCTTGGCCACACCACCTGGCCGCGTGGCCAGGCCTGGCCCGCGCCAGGGGGTGGTGTGGCCAGCCCAGGCACCCCCTCGGCCTCTCCTTCCGCCTATATATTGCCCTCGGGACGAAAACCCTAAGGGCCTGATCAAAAAATCCACGAAAGAGTCTCAGAGTCAGCTGCCTCCATCCCTAGATCGGGAGGGATCTGAAGCTCTTCCCGGCACCCTACCGGAGAGGGGAATTCACCCTGGAGGCCTTCTTCATCATCATGCAAGCCTCCGGTGTGATGCATGAGTAGTTCATCCTTGGACTACGGATCCATGTAGTAGCTAGATGGCTGGTTTCTCCTCCTTTGTGCTTTCATGTTTAGATCTTGTGAGCTCCGTTCATGATCAAGATCATCTATTTGTAATTCATACATGTTGTGTTTGCGGGGATCCGATGGATATTGAGATGCTATTTCAGATTGATTATTGATTCTATCATGTCTTTGTTATTTGAGATCTTGCATGCTTTCCGTTGTTAGTAGCTATCTTGGCCAAGTAGATGCTAGCAACTCCAAGAGTTAGTATTTATGCTCGATAGTGGGTTCATGCCTCTGGTAATTTGGGGAAGTGACAGAAATCTCTAAGGTACTAGATGTGTTGTTGCTACTAGGGAGAAAACAACAATCCTTTGTTCATAGAACAATCGTATTGTTTACTTTACACGCAATTCGTAAAGCAATAATCTGCTTGCAACTTAATCTTGGAGGGGTTGGATGATAACTCAAGGTGGATTATTAGTCATAGATGCAGTTGGATGGCGGTCTATGTATTATGTTGTAATGCCCAATCAAGTCTCAAAGGAGTCAAGATGATTAGTATATGCATGTATTGCTTTCTCGGTGTTTGTCAATTGCCCCACTGTAATTTGTTCACCCAGCATGTTATCTATCTAAGGAGAGCCACCTCTAGTGAACTATGGATCCCGGTCCTTGTCTTTTACATACAATCTATAAACTATTTCTTCTTTGTGTTTACTTTCTGCAAACTTTTACTTCTTTCCATTCGATATGTTTAATCCTTTGTTTTCCGCAAAACATGGTGAGATTGACAACCTCATCGCAAGTTGGGGACAAAGTTCTGTGGTTGTGTTGTGCAGGTCTCCATGTTGCTACTACTAGCACCGTAGCGCATACTGCCAAAGCTCAGCTAGTAACACCTTTGAGGTGTTTCCTTGCTCCTACTGGTTCGATTAAACCTTGGTTTCATAACTGAGGGAAACTTGCTGCTGTGCTCATCATACCTTCCTCTTGGGGTTCCCCAACGAGCTCTGCATCAACCATGAGCCATCAACACTTTTCTGGGCGTCGTGCATTGAGCCATCATGGACACTCTCATATAAATATCTTCTCTTTATGATGCTACCCTGAACTACTCTTCGGTTGGACGATGTAGGGCTATAACAACACACCTTAAAGTTCACATTCCCCATCTAGATAACCCCTCACTATCACCTTGAGTGCTAGATGGTTCCAACAAACACCACAATCTCATAGAGACATCCAACTCAAATTATACTCATGATAAGTATTTATGTAGTCTTAGCCAAAGTGCCACACGGTGTGCACACTGTCAACTTCACACACGTGGGGATAAGCAGAGATTAATTTAAGCACTTGAGTAGCAGAATAGATCTATAGATTACAAAGCTCATGATCTCATAAGATCACGCATAGAGAGAGAGAGATGAACACGTAGCTACCGATAGAGCCCTTAGCCTCGAGGAATAACTACTCCCTCATCATCATGGGAATCAACAACGACGATGGAGATGGTGGTGGAGATCGATGGAGATAGCTCCGGGGGCAATTCCCCGTCCCTGCAGGGTGCCGGAACAGAGACTTTCTGTCCCCCGAATCTCCCCTTTGGTGGCGGCGACACTGTGGAGGTTTTCGTGGCTTTCTCCTGGATTCTTTAGGGTTTTCTCATCGGGAGGCTTCTTATAGGCGAAGAGGCGAGGCGAGGAGGCATCCAGGGGGCCCACACCCCTGGTGGCGCCACCAGGGCTGGCCCGCGCCACCATAAGGTGTGCCCACCCTGGTGCCCTACTCCGTCTCTGCTTCGTGTTTTCGTGTTACTCCGGGGAAAATAGGCATATTGGCTTTTGTCCCGTCCAATTCCGAGATATTCATTTTTTAGCTTTTCTGAAACCAAAAACAGCAGAAAACAGGCAATTGGCACTGTGGCATCTTGTCAATAGGTTAGTTCCAGAAAGTGTATAAAAATACCTCAAAGTGTAGAAAAAGCATAGGACAAATGATATAAAACAAGCATGGAGCATCAAAAATTATAGATACGTTTGCGACGTATCAAGCATCCCCAAGCTTAACTCCTGCTCGTCCTCGAGTAGGTAAGTGATAAAAACAATAGAGGTGACATACACCATCACAATCTTGATCAAACCATTTGCAAGCATTGAAAGCTGGGATCAAAGAACTCTAAACATTAGCAAGAAAGATGAAGTTCTAACAATAAGACGAAGTAACTATGCTGCAACATGAAAGGATACAAACAAAGGTTCTTGAATAACAATGCATTGAAAGATGTTTGTTTGTTTCACATATAGAAAACATAGCATAGTGGCATTCAGCTTGTCCCTCATGGAGTAGCAAAACATAAATGCATAGGACACCTTCAAAGTTCATAAGGGTGACTAGATACAAATAGTTTAAGAACAAGCAATATCAAAGTTATGAATCAATCAACAAGTTTTGGGACAATGCACATTAAACTAAGAATGACCACTATGCTCTCTCAATAGGTGCATAAAGATAGAAGATGGAGACTCAACATAAAAGTAAAAGAAAGGCCTTCATAGAAGGAAGCAGGGATTCAAGTCTCATAAAGAGCTTCCAAAAATTATAGTACTTATTAGCTTTCAGCTCTCATTGCCCCTATCATAAGCATCTTGAAGTGATTAAGGTTAAAGTGAACAAACTATGGAGTATATGCTTGACAAAGTATAAGTTGGCAATCTCATGTCCCTTGAATACGAGGGCCGCTCCTCATGCTACTCAAGGTTAGTTACCGGTAAGTTCTTGTCATAGTAAGTACATGTGTATCATAGAGAACCGCCAACGGGGTACCCCTTGCATGTGATACAGGAGCTATCACATAATCAAAATGACAAGGCAAGCAGACAATGAGCATATCAGCAATCTTCTTATTTACCATGGGAAAATGGTGCTTTTTTCTCTCTTTCCTCTTTTCTCATCTTTTTTTCTTTTTCTCAATCTCTATCTCTTTTTTACAAGAAGAATGCTTCATAGATTGCTCACTATGGTGATGCTGCAAGTTTCCACCATGATTAGGCATGGCTTAGGCTAGCGGCCTAGGCGTTTCTCTAACACACATACATAACTCCATGGACTTACAAGCTCCCCTTTCATTTCACACTGACGACATCCATAAACAAAAGAGCATGATATCAACTGGGTACAATGTACAAGTACAATGTTGAAAGCGTTCCCCATGACAGCATGGTTCTGCTAATCCCAACGTATAAGTGCAAGCATATACAACATAGATGACACAATGGTTCCAGTTTATTAGGGGCAAGAAAAGTAAAGTGCGCCATCAAGTTCATGAGAGCTTTAATCACTAATTTTCACATAACAAGTTTAATTTGTAAGGTATATAAAAACATGAATATACTTGGAATAGCAATAATGTTAATAGGTAGGTATGGTGGACTCTTTGGAATAACTTGGTTTTATTTGGAGTTGGATGCATGAGTGGAACTCATACTTGGTACATGTGGAGGCTAGCAAAAGACTGGGAGCGACCAACTAAGAGAGCAATAATGGCAATAATCATGCAAAGCGACAAAACATTATCAGTTAAAGTATAAAGTGATATTACAAGTCGAAAACTAAATGATCATAGAGGCTATGGTGACTTGGTATAGTCTTAACATGGTGTGAGCATGCGCCAAGTAAACCACAAAATAATCAAAGGAGAATACCACAATATTATGCTTTTATATGCTAAAACAACGCATGATTCTTTCAAGGCACATTAAGCAATCTCAATTATTTGTAACAAGTCATGCTACAACAATAATCACTAAGCATAAAGTCAAAGCAATATCAAGCATGACATGATAAATTCTAGGCCACAGTCAAAAACAAGACTCCTTTTATACCACTGTAAGCATGAAATTTCCTAATCTTTTCCAACACCAATCGAAAACTAAAGCTAAACGCAGTGCTAGCAAAGGAGAACACTCATAGAACAATAAGAGTGAAAACTAGAGTGTTCTAGGCGATGAATAACGGGGTGTATCTCTCTCCAAAAGAAGTGTGTTGGGATCCAACCAACTTATTTACGCAAACTAAGCAAAAGAAAACTAAAAAAACAAAGACGCTACAAGAACAACACAACAGTGCATGAAACAATAAAAACGAAGTGTCTAGAAAGACCTGAGATTTTTATTGATGAAGAAGGGGATGCCTTGGGCATCCCCAAGTTTTGACGCTTGTACCTCTTGAATATTTCTTGGGGTGACACGGGGTGGCATCCCCAAGCTTGATCTTTTGTCCATTCTTCATCTCATTACATCATTCTTTTCCTACACCTGAAAATTTCCTTCATAAAAAACTTCACACAATCTTCATTAGCAACATTAGTGCATTCAAAAGATAATAAACCTTTGGGGTTTAGTTTTAAAACAGAAAAACTTTCATTAAAAACACAATATACTATAGCAATTCCCTCAAAAATCTCAATTCACCAAAAATAACCTAAAAAGAAATCAATAAAGAGGCAAATGGAAATAATGGCAGAAATCTGTCAAAACAGACCAGCAGGTGAAAACCAATTTTTTCGAAGACCTTCTGTTGCTCAAATCAAAAAGTGTTGAACTAACGAAAGTTGGATAACAACCTGGGGCAGAATCACAAAAAATTACAGCTCAAACCGACATACAGAGATTTTTCATGAATTTTTACAGCGAAGCACAAAAATCTGTTTTGGGACAGCAACTTTCCCAAGCATTACTTCTCATTAGAGGTTACTCTTGGCACAAAAACCAAACAAAAAGGATAAGGAGAGGTTATTATAGAGGTAATAACTTCCAAGACTCAATAAAAAGGTTCCTAACGAAATTTGGGTTATCTTCCAATAAGTGCTTTTCTTTAACGCCTTTGAGCTAGGCATGATAATTTCGATGATGCTCACATAAGAAATATGAATTGATGTAAAAGAGAGCATCAAGAAGCAAATATGGAACAAATTTAAGTCTAACCCACTTCCTATGAAAAATAATCTTGTAAAGAAACAAGTCATGAAAGCACAAAGCAACAAGCATAGGAAAGCAAAACAAGTGCAACTTCAAAATTTCCAACATAAAGAGGGGAAACTTAATATTGTTGAGATACATAAAACCATATTTACCACTCTCATAATAACTTTCAGTAGCATCATGAATAAAATTAACAATATAACTATCACATAAAACATTCTTATCATGAGCCACATGCATAAAAGAATTAATACTTCCCACATAAACATAATCATTCTTATTAATCATAGTGGGAGCAAATTCAACAAAATAGCTATCATTATTGTTCTCATCACCATAATCATCAAATATAGGAGGCATATTGTAATCATAATTAATTTTCTCCTCAAAAGTAGGTGGACTGAAAATATCATATTCATCGTTGTAATCATCATATATTGGAGGTATAGTATCATCAAAGTAAATTTTCTCCTCCGTGCTTGGGGGACTAAAAATATCATGCTCATCAAAACCAGCTTCCCCAAGCTTAGAATTTTCCATAGCATTAGCAATAATGGTGTACAAAGAATTCATACTAATAACATTGCTATTAGCATGCAAATAAAGTTCCATAGGTTTTTTAATTTTTTCTTCAAACACTTCATGTCCTAACTCAAGATAAATACTATAAAGCTCTCTATTTTTTTTCCATTAAGCCTCACTAGTGAAAATAAAAACAAGAAACAAAAAGATATAACTGCAGAATCTAAAGGAAATAACTTCGAGCACTCACACACCAGCAACAGTACTAGAAGATAGCTTAGTATCCAGAGGATGTGAGTACCTTTTACCTTACCTCCCCAGCAACAGCGCCAAAAAATAGCTTGATGTCTACGCACTTCTATTCTTGTAGACAATTGTTGGGCCTCCAAGTGCAGAGGTTTGTAGAACAGCAGCAAGTTTCCCTTAAGTGTATTACCTAAGGTTTATCGAACTCAGGGAGGAAGTGGTCAAAGGTATCCCTCTCAAGCAACCCTGCAATCAAGATACAAAAAGTCTCTTGTGTCCCCAACACACCCAATACACTTGTCAGGTGTATAGGTGCACTAGTTCGGCGAAGAGATAGTGAAATACAAGTGGTATAGATAATTATAAGTGGTAACGGTGCTAGAAAAGAGCTTGATGGGTAGGAAGAGACTAAAGGCAATCTGAAATAATAACGGAAGCAAGCAAATATGTAACAGATCTAGTTGCAAACAGTGTTTCAATGCTTAGAAACAAGGCCTAGGGATCATACTTTCACTAGTGGACACTCTCATATAAATATCTTCTCTTTATGATGCTACCATGAACTACTCTCCGGTTGGACGATGTAGGGCTATAACATCACACCTTAAAGTTCGCATTTCCCATCTAGATAACCCCTCACTATCACCTTGAGCACTAGATGGTTCCAACAAACACCACAATCTCATAGAGACATCCAACTCAAATTATACTCATGATAAGTATTTATGTAATCTTAGCCAAAGTGCCACACGGTGTGCACACTGTCAACTTCACACACGTGGGGATAAGCAGAGATTAATTTAAGCACTTGAGTAGCAGAATAGATCTATACATTACAAATCTCATGATCTCATAAGATCACGCATAGAGAGAGATGAACACATATCTACCGGTAGAGCCCTTAGCCTCGAGGAAGAACTACTCCCTCATCATCATGGGAATCAGCAATGGCGATGGAGATGGTGGTGGAGATCGATGGAGATGGCTCCGAGGGCAATTCCCCGTCCCGGCAGGGTGCCGGAACAGAGACTTTCTGTCCCTGAATCTCCCCTTCGGTGGCGACGGTGCTGTGGAGGTTTTCGTGGCTTTCTCCTGGATTCTTTAGGGTTTTCTCGTCGGGAGGCTTCTTATAGGCAAAGAGGCGAGGCGAGGAGGCAGCCAGGGGGCCACACCCCCTGGTGGCGCCACCAGGGCTGGCCCGCGCCACCATAGGGTGTGCCTACCCTGGTGCCCTACTCCGTCTCTGCTTCGTGTTTCCATGTTCCTCCGGGAAAAATAGGCATATTGGCTTTTGTCCCATCCAATTCCGAGAATATTCATTTTTTTGCTTTTCTAAAACTAAAAACAGTAGAAAACAGGCAACTGGCACTATGGCATCTTGTCAATAGGTTAGTTCCAGAAAGTGTATAAAAATACCTCAAAGTGTAGACAAAGCATAGGACAAATTATAGATACGTTTGCGACGTATCACCGTGTTCGGGTGTATGCCGGAGGCGTTGATCCATAACTCCTGCCACCTCTGGATCCAGTGGTGGGTCGACTCGCGCTGCCCCTGGATGCATTGCTCCAGGTATTCGATGGTGGTGGCGCGGGTGTAGGAGCCCTCGAAGTGTCTGACGAAGGCGTCACGCATCTCCTCCCACGAGTCGATGCTGTCGGCGAGGAGGGTATTGATCCACTGCCTGGTCTCTCCCTCCATCATCAGGAGGAGGTAGAGAGCTGCGAGCATGTCGGTGTGGCTGGCGATTCCCATCGCCATGAGGTACATGTCCAGCCACACTGTTGGGTCATACATTGGATCGTACTTTTCAATCTCTTTAGGTGCCTTTAAATTGGCGGGATACCTCTCGCCTCGGATCATTGGTCCGAAGTACTAGGGGCCGACTCAGCTTAGCGAGCCCCTTGGTTCGAGGTCGCCGTGGTTGTTGAGGGTGTGCCTCAAGTTGTTGGGCAGGTGCGCCCGCCAGGCCTGGTTGTTGACGATATGCGTGCCTGCATCGATGGGCTGCCCATTGGCGGCGACCGTATTGTTTACCGGTTGTGGCTCGTTGGTTGAGAGCGCGGGGTTGGTGGCCCATGGCTAGTGTGGCAGCGGCTCGGACGGTGGGAAGTTGGCGGCGTTGGCGGCGTTGGCAACGATTGGGTGGCAGCTTGAGGCCACCGTTCTTGCCGATGAGCGGGAATACATCCGCCCTTGCGGGTCGACTCCCACGGCTTGCTGCTCAACAGCCCTAGCAAGCAGGGACTTGGCGTACTGGATCTGCAGTGCGCCTTCTCCTTGGATGTCGAGGTGGGCGACCACGGCGTCTTCCGCGATGACGTTGTCCATGGGGGTGGAGTACAGCAGGAGCCCGTTGGCATCTCAGGCCTATGGCGAGATGATGATTCGCGTCTAGTCCGGTGGAGGCGCATGCCCGATGGGTGGTGGTGGGGCTCCGGTCAACGGTGGCGCTGGGTGGCGGGCGGCTGCTGCCACTGGGTGGCGCGTTCTCATAGTATTCATGCTCGTCCGTGCACGTGGGGTTGCCCTCGTCGTTGAAGTTCAGGACGCGGCCTGGACATTGGAGTGCAAGCGGGTCCTGATACGGCGCTGATGGTAGAGCGATAGCTCCTGCACCGTTTCCCGCTCGAGGCGGAATTTCTCGCGCTCGGCGAGCTCCTTGCGTGTCGCCTCCTCCAGGCATAGGAGGGCTTCCTCCACCTCCGTCGCGGTGGCAGTTGGCGGGATCGGCATGGAGAATGGATCTGGCGGGGCGACCGTGCTGCCCGCCATGTAGATCGCATTGAAGCGATTGGATCTAGTGCAGAAGTCCTCGGGGGACTCCGAGCTGGAGTCGGAATCGAAGATCCCGAGGATGGAGGAATCCTCGAAGTCCTCAGGGTTGGAGACCCGCGTGATGGAGTCATTCCGTGAAGCGGCGGTGATAGATCCATCGACGAAGGCGGGGGTCGCGGAGTCAGTGTCGTTGTGGAGAGTCGTGTCATCCGTGGCGGCGTTGGTCCCGACCATGTTGCTGGCGGCCGAGTCGTACTCTGTGGCGAGGCAGCTAATGAGCAGACCTGCTCCTCCAAGAGCAAATCGCGGCGTGGTGGCGATCCACCGACGATCATTGTTCCTGCCGGGTCGACTGCATCGGTGAAGTCGATGAACAGGTTGATGGTGTCGACCGGCATCACCGTGTTGTGGGTGATCGGGCGCGACACCGGGATGTAGCTGCTGGGCAGGATCTGGAGGATCCCTCCGTTGGCGATCATGCATTTGGTGGCGATCGGCCGATCGATTAGCGAGTAGGGTCTCGCCGCAGAACTCAGGCCAGTCCATCTAGGCCCCACAGTGGGTGCCACTATCATGGGAATGGCCATGGCAGTCGCTGCCATGAGCAACGATTGATAGAATTGGGGGCGAGAGCTGGCGGCCATCTACGGTGCGAGATGGGGGCGGATGCACATGGGTTTACCCAGGTTCGTCCCTCGAAGGGTAAAGACCTACTCCTGCTAGATTGAATTGATGGAGAGCGAGTTACAGGGGTGGAGAGCTCGGCGTCTAAGCAGCGAGTCGCTCAAAGGGGTGTATGATGGAACGTGAGTACTCGAGCTACCCTAGGGAGGCTTATATAGGGGTACCTCGCTAGGGTTTACAATATACAACTGAACAAGTTATGGATTCGGAGGCTTTTGACCTAATCCAACTAGGCTTCAGCTACGCTTTTGGGCCTCCAATCTCCAGTCGCTAGGCCTTCTTATCAATAGCATTCTAGTCGGTGTCATGCAGGCCCACTTGCGAGGCCTTCGGCCCAATCGGAACGTCCTGCTGGGCATACCCCATTTGGCATATCCCCATCAATTCTTGGACTAAAAGAAAATGTCTCCTCTACCAAAGATCGTGTTTGCAGGGCTTGTGTTGAAGAAAAGATGCATGACTCTCCCCATCGAAGGAAGACGATTATTTCATCAAAGAGGATTTTGGAGCTCCTACATATGGATCTCTTTGGTCCTCCATCTCATGCAAGCCTTGGTGGGAAGAAATATTGTCTCGTCATTGTTGATGATTACTCAAGGTATACATGGGTCTACTTCTTCAAGCAGAAAAGTGGGACTAAACAAACGGTCATCGACTTTGCCAATGAGGTTTAGCATCAACACAATGTTCCGAGTTCAAGAACTACACTTTGAATGAATTCCTAAGTGAAGAGGGGATAAGACACCAATATTCCGCTACATGCACCCCTCAACAAAATGGTGTTGCTGACAGGAAAACCGGACTCTAATGGACATGGCAAGATCTATGTTGGCTGAATTCAAGTCACCATACAACTTTTGGGCTGAAGATATATCCACCGCATGTCACTCATCAAACTGGCTTTACCGTCACAAAATCTTGGACAATAAACCCTATGAGATACTTACTGGTAACAAGCCCAACATTTCATATTTCCGGGTGTTCGGTTGTAAGTGTTTATTTCTCACTAAAGGAGTTCATTTATCTAAATTTGAGTCTAAGGCTTTAGAAGGTATTTTTGTTGGTTATGGTGCCGAATCCCACACATATAGAGTCTACAATAAGCTCTCCGCAACTATTGTAGAATCTTGTAGTGTGGTGTTTGAGTAAAATGATGGCTCCCATGTGGGGAAAGTTGATGTTTATGATGCAGATGTTGAAATACCCCAAGATGCCATAAGAAGAATGGGCATGGGATTTTTCCGCCCCATTGAGGAACCCCTTGTGGTGGATCGGGAAGGACAATGCTCTACTCAAGTAGAGCCCTCATCTTCACAAGATCGACAAGATCCACCTACCGGAGAAACCACTGCACCAACACAACAACCGCCTGAAGTTCATCAATCAACTAAAGAAACTAGGAGTCCGAGGCCGGATTATCTGGCCCTACACCATCTCTTGCCAGGAAGGACCAGGATGCTTAGGAAGAGGCAGAAAATCCCAGGCCAGATTATCCGGCCCAATGCCATCAAATGCCAGAAACATCTAGCAATCTCAGGGAGAAGCAGAAAATCCTAGGCCGGAATATCTGGCCCTGGAAATTCAGCTCAGCAGCCTCCTGTTATGGCTGCTGATCAAGATCAAGGGCAAGCTTCTCCATCACATGTCCGTGCTAAACAAACTTGTGATCAAGGTCAAGCAAGGGGTCAAGAGGAAGACTCTAATGATGAAGAAATACCTACAAGAAATAACAAGGAGATTGAAATTTGTTGCAAAGCTCGTGTTGAAAGAAATCTCGAACTAAGAGGGCATACTCTTGATAAGATTGTAGGGGACCTTAGAAGAAGGGTGTCCACAAGAAGGGAGCTAGCAAGCTTCAGTGATCATCAAGCTCACATATCTATGGTGGAACCTAAAAAGGTTTTTGAAGCCCTTGAATATCTAGATTGGGTTGTTGTTATGTATGAAGAACAAAATAATTTCGAACGCAACAAGGTCTAGGAGTTAGTAGAGAAGCCCAAAGATTGTCGCAATGTTATCGGCACCAAGTGGATATTCAAGAACAAGCAAGATGAGAATGGAATTGTCGTAAGAAACAAGGCAAGATTGGTAGCACAAGGTTTCTCTCAAGTGGAAGGCATCGACTTTGGTGAAACTTATGCTCTAGTGGCTTGTCTTGAGTTTATCTACATCCTCCTTGCTTATGCAACTCATCATAACTTTAAATTACAGCAAATGGATGTTAAGAGTGCATTTCTTAATGGTCATCTACATGAGTTGGTATATGTAAAGCAACCCCTGGGTTTCGAGGATCCTAACTTTCCGAACCATGTCTACAAACTCGATAAGGCGCTCTATGGCCTTAAACAATCCCCACATGTGTGGTATGAGCACCTTAAAGAGATTTTGTTAGACCATGGCTTCGAGGTTAGGCAGATTGATCCCACTCTTTTTACTAAGAAGGTTAAGGGGGAGCTCTTTGTATGCCAACTATATGTAGATGACATTATCTTTGGCTCTACTAATCAAGCTTTTAATGATGAATTTTCAAAGCTTATGACTAACAGGTTTGATATGTCTATGATGGGGAAATTAAGGTTCTTTCTTGGATTTGAGATCAACCAACTTAGAGAAGGAACCTTCATCAAGCAAAATACATCCAAGACATGCTCAAGAGGTTCAAGATGATGGATCTTAATGGCGTTGCTACATCGATGCAAACTAAATGCCATCTTGAGCTCAATCCCAATGGTAAAGATATGGACCAAAAGGTATACCGGTCCATGATCGGCTCTCTCCTTTACCTCTGCGCATCTAGAACCGATATTGTGTTGAGTGTAGGTGTGTGTGCAAGGTATCAAGCGGCTCCTAAAGAAATCCACTTGGTGGCGGTCAAGATAATCTTCTGATATTTGGTTCATTCCCCTAATTTTGGTCTATGGTATCCCAAGGGCTCTAATTTCTCTTTATGTGGTTATACGGATTCCGATTGGGCTAGTGACAAGGATGATAGGAAGTCCACTTTTGGATCATGTCAATTATTGGGAAGATCTTTGGTATGTTGGTCCTCGAAGAAACAAAATTGCATATCTTTATCCACCGTTGAAGCTGAGTATGTGGCTGCTGCTAGTGCATGCACTTAATTACTATGGATGAGGCAAACTTTAAAGGAATATGGTGTCAATTGTGACAAAGTGCCTCTTTTGTGTGATAATGAGAGTGCTATCAAAATTGCTTACAATCCGGTGCAGCATACAAAGACAAAGCATATTGAGATTCGCAATCATTTCATTCAGGATCATGTTGCTCATGATAATATTGACTTATCCTTTGTGAGCACGAAGAACCAACTTGCTGATATTTTCACGAATCCACTTGATGAAGCAAGATTTTGTTATTTTAGGAATGAGCTAAATATCATGGATTCAAGGAGCTTGGCTTGATTACCCGTGTATACTCACTTACATCTTTTCCTTTATTTGATTTAGGTGTGGGCATGGATATAGGGGGAGTGTGGTCCTAATTGATTCGGCTAACCCTCCCTCATAATGCCGAAAGCAAGAAAAATCATTTCTCTTAATATCATTTTGTGATATGTGAGCTTATTGATGAGTATTGGTCATGAACCAAAGATATATCTTCTTGGTGTCATACCATCCACTCCAACATGGTGTCTTCGGCCACCACCCTCTTCTTTGAGAAGAGTTGGTTCCTTGTGGATCTTTTTGGATTTTCTTGCATATCTCGTGTTCTTATGGAAAACACACCCAATTTTGGCTTTTATTTGATTTGGCTCTTGCAATCTTGGGTGTGTAGTACCATCTCAGTTTGGATGTCTAAACCTTAGCTTTTCTCCATCCCCAAGCCATCTAATTCTTGCACACAAGTCCTTTGGTACACTTGTGAGGGTTTTGAGGGGCTGTGCTGGCTCAGCTTCTGTGTAAACAGAAAGTCTGGAGAAGGCCGGATTATCCGCCCCACAGGGTGGCCAGGTTATCCACCCTGGTGGATTATCCGCCCCTAGTGGTGGTCGGATTATCCGGCCCAGGCGGTTTTCAACTACTTAGGCTTGGGCGTCGAGGGAAGGGCTCAAACAGAGTAGCCAATCCACCCCGACTCCCAGCAGCCGCCGCCGTCCGCCCCGACTCTCCCCGGTGCCGTTCCGACCACCGGATTATCTGGCCCTCCCCCGAATCTTCTTCACCAATCCTCCGGGTACCTTCTCCTCCGCGTTCTTCCTCCAATGAGTGAGGGTAAATCCCCCACTACCATCTTTTGTATAGATGTTGTTGGTTGTTGGTGGAACTTCGTCTAGAGGTTTCCCTTTTGTTTCATATGCATGCTAGAAACCGTAGACTAGCAACCCTTTTGCCCGATCTGCGTTGATGCTATCAATTTGAGGCGATTCTGAAAAATTTCACCAGGGCCAGATTATACGCCCCTGGCTGGGCCGTATTATCCATCCTGGAAGGGTTGCACCTGGTTCAGAATTTCACAGCTTCTATTATCATGTGGTTTTGGTTTGTGGATTGCTTTTCTACTATTTTAGCATTCCTCCTAGACTTGTGTGTGTGTTTATCTACTTGCTATCCATGTTATTCACTTCACAGGTGGCTCTCGTGCTCCTCAAACATACAAGTGTCGTCCTTGTGCTCGTTATTTCAGACCCAACAAAGAAGGAGTTCTTGTTGATGAGGTTGAGTTGCGTAGGCAAAAGAGAGAGATTGAAAGGATGGCTAAACATGCCAGGAAAGAAAAGGCCACTCGGGTAAGTTCCAAGAGGAAGGGTAAGCAAACCAGGGTCAACTATAAGGAGATGGATATTATTACTTACTCTTCTATTCGTCATCGTGATTTGTATGATGAGGCTGAGCGTGATGAAGATCTTGGGTATTCCTGCTTTTGGTGTACTGATCACAAGTTCATCTTTGAGGACGTCTATTCCTTTCTAAAGATCCGACCTATGCATCCCATCGTTATGTCTGAGGCTAAGGAGAAGCCCCAACTTGTTGATGCTTTGGTTGTGACTGAGCGGATGGGGCTGCACCATCTCATGTCTCTTCAGTGCTCCTATGACTCCTCCATGATGAAGCAATTCTTCTCCACTCTTGTGATTTGTGGTGATGATCGGCGCACTATGAAGTGGATGACTAGTGACACTCTTATTCAAGCTGATTTCAGGATATTCTCTCAGGTGCTTGGCTACCCCTTCAATGGTCGGGATCGTACTTGTGGACATCGCATCATTACCCCCATCAAGCCAAACAAGGACACGTTGCTCTCTTCCTGTTATGGTCCCAATGGTGATGTGGGCAAGGTTGCAAGTCTATACCCTCTTTATGCTCAACTGGAAAGTGTTTTTCGTGATTCCATCACACTGAGTGGGGTTAACAATGACAGTATCCGTGGCCACCTTGTTCATTTGCTTGCCTTTGCTCATGAATATGCCAACTCTGAAGATCCGCATGTGAATTACTGGTTGGACGTGATGGATTTTATTTATCATGAGATGACTGATGCCATATTCAAAAGGCTCTCCATTCCCTATGCTCCTTACATCATGATGCTAATCAAGCATATGCTTCCTCTAGAGCACTTCAACTATGATGGTGAACATAAGGTTAAGAAAATTTATAACAAGTCAAGACCTCTCATCCCTCTTCAGCTCTAGAGTCTTTCATGAGAGATGCTCATTCTAGTGGACAAAGGCCCCTAGTGTCGTCTGTTTCCCGTGAGGTGAAGCAACTCAATTGGTTTCAGCAGAACATTCTGTGCATGGGTATAGACACTCACAAGGGGCAGTATGAGGCCTACAGGCAGCACCATGATATGTCTCATACCCATCAGGTCATACTCCACCATGTCTCAGGGGCATCAGGCCCTCCTCCTACTCCTACTCCTACAGTTCCCCACCTTTGAGAGGGAGCCTACTCCTCTGACTTCTAATGATGAGGACGATGAAGAGGAGTATGAGGACGAGGACGAGGAGTGATTCCTTGGAGTGTTGGCATCACTCTTCTTCCTTTTTGGCATTTTGATGCCAAAGGGGAGAAGTAGTTCTATTAGGATCGTGTGGATTTGCATGGGTCGGGCACAGACATTGCCATTTTTTGTCGCTTTATTCTTCGCTGCTTATGCCCATTTAGTGTTGAACCTTTATTTGCTATTTGGTTTGTATGAGACTATGTGTTTTGTGTGGTACTTTGGATTTATCCCAGTCATCACTCGAATTATCATTGTGGATTTATCTCTCGTTAAGTATGGAGTCATCTAGATGCTATAGAATTACGGTATTATCTCTATGGATGCATCCAAATGGTATTATGCTTTGAAGTCTCAATGAGTGATTATTATATTGGCTATATCTATATTATTGAGGACTTCATCCCCTCGGTGGTATGATGATTTTATCTAACTCATCATTTGTTTCTAGTTTCCAATTCAATGAAAAGTATTATACCTCCTTGTGTGCATTTGTATTCAAATGCAAATTCCTTATATGCACATATTTAGGGGGAGTCTTTTTCATTCATGGAATGATGTTGTTAGTAGGAATTTTTTTGCAAATCCTAGTATTGTCATCTAACACCAAAAAAGGGAGAGATTGAAAGAACATTTCGTGATCCCTAGAGTTTTGTGTGTTAGATAACAATACTAAGGAATATTTAATGTGTGTTGAGTGCTGCAGATAATTGCCCATATAAAGAGCAGCCAAAACAGAGTTTTGGGGGGTGGATTATCCGCCCCTGCCAAGGGCCAGATTATCCGCCCTGGCTCGATCGACAAAGTGAACAAGGCGCGTCACGCTGTATAGGGGGCGGCCTTTCCCTCGGATTTTCCGGCCAGGGCAAGAGTTTTTGCCTGGGCTAGATAATCCGCCCCCTTGGGAGTTTTTACAAAGGTATCCTAGGCGCGTCATGCAGTAAGGGGGTGGATTTTCCCCCGGAAAATCCGACACCGGGGTAGAGTTTTTGCCCCGGCCAGATAATCTGGCCCCAAATTCTCCAACGGCTGAGTTTTGACAGGGGTATAAATACCCCAATTGCTCCTCCTATCAGAACTCTTGATTCATTTGAAAAGTGCAGTATTGTTCTTCAAGTTCTAAACCAAGATCTCCCTCTTCATCCTTCGAAGGCTCCGATCTTTGGGGAATCGAAGGAGGAGCTTCGATCTTCACCAACACCAATCAAGTGCATCACTTCCCCTCCATTCACTTGGAGGATTCTTGATCTAGTATTTCTTGCAAATATCTAGATCTCATTTTCGGTTATTGATAATACTTGTTCTTGTGGCATCTTGTTGTCATCATGGGAGCCTCCAATTCAGTTGTGGATATGTGTCCCGCTAGTTGTGTAAAGGCACCGGTTCCCGCCTCGAAGGGTACCAATAGTGGAAAGGTGGATCATGCCTTTAGTGGCAAGATCCATCGGAGAATAGGATGAGGCCTATTATGGTGTGGTGGTCTTATTACCGTCCACCCCTCCAACACAGACATACTTCCCTTAATAAGGAAGGAACCACGGTCAAACAAATCATGTGTCTCCGCGTGCTCCACTATGGTTTCTTCGTTCCTCGCTTTTACTCGCTTAGTAGTTAGGTTCGCATATAGTAAAATTCTCCGTAGTTGCATATATAGAGAATTTACCTTTGTGTCAAGCCTAAAATTGAAAAAGAATTAAAATTTGGAGTAGCACCTATTCACACCCTCCTCTCTAGGTGCCCATATGATCCATTTCAATGGCCTCATTGGTCTAGCCGGTGACGAGTTATAGAAGGCCCCGTCGAAGATCTCCATTGGGCATTTGGTGCATGTAGATTACCGGATCAGATGGGATTCAGTCGTTTTCATCCCTATTTTTGGCTATGCGGCTTCAGGGGGTGTGACGTGAAACTTCATTGTTTGTTGTCATCATGGGACTTTTCAGTGTTTCGATTTCCATGGTGAATATAGTGGCATAGAATATCATGACGACTGAGGTCTGAGGTCTAGTAATGACAGATCGAGTCTTCAAGGCGATGTGTACTTTGCTTGGTGATTCTTGACTTGTAGCAGCAGCGTCGGCAAGCGGGGGCGGTAGCATAGGAGGAGTACACATTCTTATCTTTCAAGGTGAATATATCTGACCTTAATTGGTTGTGCTGGCGATAAGCTTGTTGAAGTCATTGTTTTGAGAGTGTGGATTTTCTTCAGGGTGAAAATTTAAGATTTATGATCGGATGGGACAACGCTTGTGCGCTATTTCTTTGTTGGAGGCGTCTTTGTTTGAGAATTTGGATTTCAGATGTTATCTTGGCAAAGGTTTGTGTTGCAGTTACAAGATTTTTATCACTATAGCGGATCTTTTGTTTTTCTTTTTCTTCTTTTTGTTATAGGGATTTGTGCTTCCGTAATATCTTTAGAACATTTCATTATTGCATAGGCCAAGTGTAATTGGTATCTCGAAGAGGAATATACCATGGGGTGTTTTCAATGATAAAAATCTAAATGATTTATCACTAATTAGCCGGTAAATGTGTGCTCGTGTACTTTGAAACGGTGATAGTAGTTTACTTATAAAATGCGAAAGTAAATTCAATAGATGAGTAGAGATTTTTGGCTCGTGAGGTCCAGTGCTCTTGCTCTTTTTAAAAATTCAAAAGCATATTTTTGAGTTTTAGAAAATATATCTGGATGTAGCCCATGATTTATCCCACAAACATGTAAAATATTAATTTCAAATACTTTATACTCTGAGACGTACAGATATGACAAGGGTGCTGGGCAATATGTTTTCAAATTCCAAATTTTATCAGATTTATCATTTTTATGTGGACCAAACTACAAAAAAAATCACGTTACTGTTTTGCTCGTTTGTGGGATGCAACATTGATTATGTCCAGATTTTTTTCAGGTATTTATAAAACCTGTAAATTATGATTTTTAATTTTGTTAAACGAAGATGCAAAGACAGTTTCTGCCACTAAACAATAGAGCAATGTAGAAATGAAGTGCTAACGATCACAACGTTGAGACGGGCCAGCCAATCTCCATACGTGGCTGAGCTGGTGCAGGGAGTCTTCCTGCCAAATCGACAGTTTCTAACAGTTTTAACCTGAGAACCAATCCGTGGTTGGATGGTTAGGAGGGCAGTAGTACGTCCAGCCCACCAGAGTTTAAACCCTAGATTTGACGTTTTGGTGTCTCATAAAGGCGGAATATTCTTCAGTGGAAGACGACGTTTCCGTCGATAGCGAGGCGCCTGTGGTAACTTCGTCAATTTCAAGACTCACCGGCTCAGTCTCTCGAATGTACTTATAAGGATAGGGTGTGCGTGCTTGTGTTCATAGGGGTGGATATATGTACGCATTGTGAGCGTCTGCGTTTGTACTGTGTTTAAAAAAAAACAGTCCTAACCTTGAATGCTTCAAAACTCGTGGCCTGGCCGGCCCTCCTCAGGCAGCCTACCAAACACGATTTATCCCTCTATGTGCTCTTGTTCTGGGAGGCGGCAGGTCCAGCACGGCTGCCGCGACACTGCATCCGCGTAATGCCGCCTGCCACAACTTTGTCTGGCCGAACCTCGTCTCGTCCGTCTTTGTTTCCTTTTTCAAGTAGCAGTGGGCAGTGGCATTCTTTATTCCGTGCTAACGATCATGGTTAGATAAACCCAGTCACCCGATTCAGTTATATATTGTAGGGATCACCCAAAGTCTTGGGATCCAGCGCAAGGAGGCAGATGGATTTGCGGTAAAGTATTCTTTGGTCCATTTAAATGCCTATAAAAGGTTGCTCTGTCCTTGACTTGCCTAGCTACATGTCGATTTCTGGACATATGTGATTACTAAGATTCAAAAAGCCTTGGGAGCTGACGAAGATCCAGTTACATCACGCTCGCATACGCCCGACACTCGTGAAAAAGCATTCACATTTTGTCGGGAACAAGGCAATTAGCTTGTGCGCCTCGCCTTAGGACATTATAAACAAGATATTCCCCAAATTGAGTAGCAATAATTTAGTTGCACACATGAGTTATTCTAGAAAAAAGTTTTTGTTAGATTCTAGAAAAAGTTGCACATAGCAACCGGTGTCATTCTTTAATCTCCTTCCTCCTGTTTCAATTTCAACGCGCAAGCCGATATACCTTTTCGGGATCTCTTGCGGATTCCGTCTAGTGGTACTATTTTCTACTTTGAGGGTTGCTAGCTTATGTACACTCCTCTTCACTGGCGGAGCTTCATATAATTAGTGTTCCATCCTCTTCCGTTTTATTTTAAACGAGAACCACGACAAGAATTATTAAACAGAGAGAACAGTGTTGTTAAAATCAAAAAACTAATGAGGATTAGGCATGGTAATAGTTACAGTTCTAGTATTACTTGAATCGCATATATAGACTTGTTTTATGTTCGTCCGTATGTAATCCAAGTTGAAATATCCAAAACATTTTATCATTTCAAAAGGGATGGTGCATTAAGTAGTTTAATTAGTGTTTTGGACCTTTCTTAGTTTTTCTCTGAGCTCCACCACCGCTCCTCTTAGAGCTCGTTTGGCTCCTATCATTTGGGGCTAGAATGAAGGAATTCATTTGTGATTCCAAGAATCGAACATGTTTGGCTGCCACGAAATTGGTTACGGAATTCATTTGTAAATTCTATGTTTTTTATTTTATGCCTAACTTTAATTCTTTTTGGTATCATGTCATTTCTATGGAATTGCCAAATAAAATGATATCATCAATGTCATTTCATTTCTATCAAATGAAATAAAATGATGAGAGCCAAATGAGCTCTTAGAGATTTTACTGAGTTTTCCGATACAATTCAATGATGAGGATCAGACTTTACCTCTCAGTTGAGAAGGATATTATGGTTTATTTCACGGGCGATCCTTCTCAAATTTTGGAGGTTTCAAATTTTGTACCGGCCGCTACTTTAGATCCTCACTTTTGTCTTTTTGCACAGCCTTTTTTTTTCAAAGCCTAAAATATATGGCATTTATAGTTGAGATTTTACACGTTGGTAGAATACATCATTCTTTTAGATCATGGTAGAATACATCATTCTTTTAGATCATGGTAGAATACATCATTGTCTACATCTAAGTAAGTAAGTTTTTTCAGAATATTTAAAATATTAAAATGTCTTTTTTTTTTCTAAAGAACGATATACATTCAGCTTGGGCTACAAAAGCCGGCACTCGGCAAACATGGTATAATCCTATATCATGTGAAGAATGGAGTTGGAGGCATGACCAAGTGCTAAGGGCATTTGTAATGTGTAAGGTTAACTTTCGGCATAGGGTAGGACCCATGTGATTTATAGAAAATACCGCAATGTATAAGATCAACTTTTCCCACATGGTAGGACCCATACAGTCATATTGCTCCATGCAAAAAAGAGCAGAGAGAAAATTTTATTTTTCTATTCTTTATGTGCAACCCACAAGTTTCAGATGCACCTTACGCCTTTCACAATGGATGTTTTTAAGCGTGGTATCATAGGCAATTGTATATACTCCCTCTGTCCCGGTTTAAAGGACACATATAGCAAATCTCTAAACCCTAGGCATTCTCTGATTGGGACTAATTTGGCTCTCACTACTCCTCTGATTGACTTTTTCTCTGAAATTAAATGCTTATGTGTCTAGGAGGTAGGGTTATTTTGGGATTACATGATTTCCAATAGTATGTGTCATTTAAATCGGGACGGAAGGAGTACAAGACTTGCACAGAACCATAGGAAAAAATACATGGTTAGCCCAATCACATACATGCATGTCTCAAAACCATTATATGTAGATACAACACTTAAGTTACAATGCATTGGAGAGGTTGTTTTGTGAAAGGCCTTAGCCTTGACACGTTCATTTTCTCCACATGTATAAAATGAACCTTAGAGGATGCCACATGCTCCCTCCGTCCGCAAATAAGTGTATTTCTAGCCTTGTCATAAGTCAAACTTAGTAAAATTTGACTAATTTTATTAAAAAAAGCGTAGCAATATTTATGACACTACATTGGTACTATTAGATTTTTTTAAAATTTAGTTTCATAATATGAAAATCTGATACTCCCTCCCTCTCAAAATAGATGTCAAAAATTTATCAAAATTTAGATATATCTATATACTAAATAGTGTGTAGATATATCCAAATTTCGACAAATCTACGACATCTATTTTAAGACGAGGTGAGTATAATATATGTTGCTATATTTATCTAAAAGGTTGGTCAAATTTAATAAAAAATAACTTAGACAAAAGTTAGAAGTACGCTTATTTTGCGGAACTAAGGAATAGGCCTTAATGCGTGCTTTTTTGCACATTGGGATGCCCTAAGGCAGTGAGATGGGTGACAGTAGTCAAAGATGTGTGACAAATCAATTGGCAACTTGTATCCGAAGATCGTATAGATGAAGGACACACGCACCGGTTCTATACAGTCTATATAACGTACGTGCATCCCCTTCCCCGTCTCGTTAGAGCACCGAAGCACTAAGTTCTCCAGCTCTTGCTCTTCTCGTCTTTGTTGCGCCAGATCCTCTTTGTGTATATTCATACTTCCACTACCATTGTGGTGACGGAACAGGGTTGTCTTAAGCATCCAGTGTGCACAATTCGTGTTCTCCAATCTCCATGGGGAGGTGTTTCCTAACGACTCTTGACCTCTCTGTTCGTGACAGTTTTTAGCAGCTGCCATGGCGGCGTGGGGCGGGCAGGGGCACAAGCCTATGTAAAGCTCTCCTACTTCTCCGTCTCGTCGGAGCGCCAGGTACTGTCACTCCTCTTGATTTTGCTCCTGCTGGCTCTAGATTTTGTCATGTGTACGTAACAGGTTTCTTTCTAGCCAGGCAGCAGCTGCCATGGCTGTGTGGGCCGGACTGGGGCAGGCGGCGACGGTGGCGCAGATGGTCGGTGTGGACGCCGGCGGGCTCATCTGCATGATCGTACAAGCGGCGGAGACTGCGCACAGGAACAAGAAGAAGTGCGAGCGGCTCGCGCACCGCGTCTCCATGATCGCCAACCTGCTGCCGCACCTGCAGCTGCATGACCCGGAGGTGGCCCTGCCACTGTCTGGGCTGGAGGACGCACTCCGGGAGGCGCACCGGCTGGTTGTGTCCTGCCAGGGGAGGAACGCGGCCTACCGGTTCATCATGGCCGGCAGGCAAGCCGAGAGGTTCCGCGACGTCCAGGGCAGGATCGACGCTTACCTCATCGTCTTCCCCGTGGTCAGCCACATCGCCATCACCCGCCGCCTCGATCGCATGTGCCACATCCAGAGGCAGCTCCCAGATCAGGCGAGCGCACCCGTCTTCTCATCGCCAGAGGCCACTCCTGCTCCGGAGGTGGATGACCAGCCGCACCTATCTGACGTTGTGGGCTTGTGGCCAACCTCGAGAGGGCTCTCAAGCTCTCTTGCAGCTAGCAATCAATGAGCAGCACAGAATCTAGTAATTTGGAAAACATGCTCTCTTTTTTTACAGCCGGTGACTTTCAAAATTCAAACGGCTTTTGCTGTACAAGATATACATTAAGCCTTTAAAAAAATACTACTACTAGCCTTCGTGACTTTGGAACTATATAAAACAGAGACCATTTTACTCTTGGAGGTAATCATACACAGTATGATGGTACAACAGCGAGTCGTCCTCCCTGTAGTGGAGGAGGTAGTAGCATTGCTTGCAGAAATAACAGGGATTATTCGGAGCCCACTTGTCGTCCACCGTCATCTTTGTTGCGAGGTAGATCTGGCACACCGAACACTTCTGGAAACGCCTCTGCATCTGGAATGTCATGAGAGGGTACTCCAATTGGTTCTGCGTGTCCTCCGAGTGGATCAGCCTCATGTCTCTAATCACAAACGTGTGCTTGCAGTTCCCCTGAAAATGTTGTGAGGGTCAGAGACATGAGAAAAATTATGCTCTTCTTATCAAGGAAGATGATTTGCTGTTTTTGCTGCACATGCTTATGCCCTGCAGTCATATTAATCGTCCAACAGTATTGCAGTTTTAAGTTAATTGTCCATACATTCTGCTGTATGCAACACAGACAACAAAGGAACAGATAAATCACATTATAACTTCTTTTCTTGACGGGTGAAAGGATACCTATCGCATAAATTATAGCAACTAATGAGCATCTGATTGCACATGCATGATTTAATTTTAAAAAACATCAAGACAATGGAGAGAATTGGAGACTAGAACCCCATTTATTTTTCATCAAAAACAATGGAACTGTGGAAAACATAAAGAGAACAAGATTGGAACCTGGTGGCAGTAGAGGTACCCAGCACCAAGTCTGAAGTGCAGGTCTGAAAAGTAGGTACTTTGCATTTTTGCAGATTTAAACTCGGGCACATTAGAAATATTCAAACCCCTCAGTAAGTCTTTTTGTCGTTTCTTTAACACACCAGAACTTATGGCATCCCACTTCTCTGCCACCTCATCACTGGAATCGTTAAGCCAGTCAAGTATAGGCTTACTGTAATCAACTGCAGAATAATGTCTCATGTCATTGTAGAACGTGTCCTGATAAATAAGAGTGGAGATTAGCAAAGCTGCAACGCTTTTGTAAGAACGTGTCATAGATTTGCAAAATCTTAAAAGAAACATACCTCAATAAGAAAATAGCCAGAATAATTGTGTTGCTTGTTCACCTCCATTAACTTATTAGTCGAACAGTAAATATTGTCCTTAAGATCTGTAAGGAGCTGACTACCCAACACAAGAAATTCTTGGCTCTGCAAGGCACAGAGATCACCACAAAACTTAATCTACACATATTTGACATTAAAGATAAGCATGTGTAACTAAAGTTCAAGATATTACTTTCACAGAGCTCTGCCTCTGCTCATAAATTTCGACACAGAGAATTACTTCCGGATAGACTATAGGTATGTGTTCCTCAGATTTCGAAGCTTTGTGCTGTAAACAAAAGGTATGGTTGATAAGAGAAAAATTCTGAAGACAGAAAGGAGACCTTGTATAAAGAAATGTTGCAAGTGAAAAAAACTATAACTTTCAACGCATACCTTCCAAGGGGCACTGTTGTATGAAAGAGACTTTGCCACGTCAGTTTTCTCTGATGATGCCTTAGAACCTTTGGACATCTCAGAATCACCACTACACTCAAAGAATGATACCATATAAACGTTATTATGATAAGGAAAACAACAAATCAAACAGGACTACTTAGTAATGGTTTTAACCGGGTAACATAAGAAAATCATGGACAGATTTATTTAGTTTCTCTAGCGCAATTATTTAATAATAATAACTGGGAGCACACTATTCCTATGGGCTAAATATCATACGTGCGTAAATGATAGTACCATCATCAGGATCTACGTCCAAAAGGAACTAGGTACAACCTGACACAAAGACTAAGGCTAAGCTTCATTGTTCTTAATAGTTTCAGCCAGCATGCAAATTTTAGTGCAAATATGAATTCAGGCTAGCTGGATAGCTGATATTTGAGTACAAACCAAAATTTCCTTTACTTCATGCAGTGTTATTACTAATAAATACTCCGTCCGTTTCATTAGATGTGTCCTCAACCTCAGGACACTCTGTTTCCACATATTTGTTGCGCTTTAAACGGGGCTTCATACTCGCACAACGGATCCGCCTAGTCGGACGAGTGGAGTCGCCAATACGTTTGACCAGATAAAGTATAAGGTCTTACTCGGGTGCCTAGGAGAGCAAGGGTGATGCACCTCAATGCGTTCCCAGGGGGGCGATCTTACAGCGCGATGCACAAGACAGTAAGCTGCCGCTCTTTGAACCAGAAGTCCCGGTTTCTCGGGAGGGACACCGTATGAGATTCCAGCGACTATTGGCTGAGTTAGTCGGCCTGACCACCCTAACTCGGTTGTCGATCCTTCGCAACGTAAAGTTACCGAAGAAACGGAAGCAGGGACAAGGGTGGGATAGTCGAAAGTAATGCGGAAAAGTAGTGCGAAAAGTAGATTGTATTGATTTGTCGATTGTGTGCTTAAAGTCAATCGACCGTCACCCCTCACAATATATATGGGGCGGTTGGTCTTTCCGTGCAAGTCTAGGAGACTATTACATGAGTACATTACGGACTCCTTAGTAGGAAAGTAACTCTAAACTATACATCTAACGCCCGCTTCGTACTGGATCCGGTCTCCAAGCGTCTGGCCAACTCCTCGCAGAGTCCCTTTCCTTCCATATTGGCGTAGTCATCTTGGTCTTCAAGCTTTCTTGCCGGCTAAGTCATGGCCTTGGGCAAGAATTTACCGGCTTCCAGAACCTTCTCTCTTGCAGGCCCCCACCGATGTTATCTGTTTTGGGCCGTCTTTCAATAACCGACTTGAGCCGACGATCATTATTGGGCTTATAGTTGAATCCTGGTAAATCGGCAAAATGCATCCATCCGCGGCTCACCTTTCCTGGCTTCCACCGTGTAATTTTAATCGGCCCAAAACAGGTGCTAACAATATTGTCCATGGATTGAATTCATGATGTTTTAGTGATGTTTCCTACCTTGTGCTCCTTATACTCCCTCCGTTTCATAATATAAGATGTTCTAGCTTTGTAAAGATAGTGTATCTAGACGCCTTTTAGTGTGTAGGTTCGGAGAGGTTCACTCCGAACCTACACACTAAAAGACGTCTAGATACATTACCTTCACAAAGCTAGAACATCTTATATTTTGAAACGGAGGGAGTAAAAGATTCTGACCTTTTGTGTTCCAAGCTTCACGCTATTGAAAGAAACCTTTTCCATGCAAAAACTCATGTTTGATCTACTCCTAGTATTCCACGTCTCCACCTACAGCTATGAGGCTTTTAAAGTACTCCCTCTGTCCAGAAATAACTGACTTAGATTTGTCTAGATTCGCATGTCTCTAGACATGTTTTGTGTATAGATACATGCCAATCTAGACAAATCCAAGTCACTTATTTCTGGACGGAGGGAGTAGTACTAGTTCATCTTACAATGTAAAATGTTCATCTACCCCACCTGTATGCTCTACTAGTACAACTCTTGTACACTTGCATGCAAATTGCTAAATTTATGCATTACAAAATGGCTGAAGTGAAACAAATTTAGGAAACTGCAGCTGACAGTCCTGTTTTACATTTGCTTTAAGAGGGAAAAGGCTATTTGATGTCTGATACAAAAATACTGCCTTCAAATTTTCCTGATTAAAGTGCACTAAGTGTAGAAAGGAAATAACTTAGCTCCACATTAACCAGCGCAAGAGGACAAGTGCAACCAAATGATCAAGGAGCACTGGTGCCGGGACAGGCCAAGATGCATGCATGCCTGGATTCATGTTGGAGTAAGCGCAGGCAATGAAGTAGCATGTGGAGTGATTAGTTTCTTTCGATGCTCTGATTAGAGGTAGCATGGCCTATAATCAACTCAACTAATTTTTTTTGGTCAACACATGGTGGGCTGAGTACATGTGTAGTGAAAGAAAGGGACTATAATAGAAGGTTACGTTATATGAAAGAGGATATAAGAAGCTGTTTAACTGAAGTTAATCAGCACTTTCCAAGGATTCAACCATTCTGAGTTCAATTTCAGAGTCAGAAAGAGAATGAACTGGGTAGATCTGATTCTGCTTACTACTTGGTAAGACGCTTACTACTTGGTAAAACTTCTCCAGCCAAGTTTTTGTAAAAACAAAATAATACAAACTAAGTCCTATATGCAAGAGATTGAGGATGCCAGGAAGTTAAGTTAGTACCAATCTGTTATTTAGCAAGCATTGTACAGACAAAATTTCTATGTGATGGGTAACAAATTAGTAACACCCCTGAGATTGGATAAAAACCATAGTCCAGAAGGCAAGAAGTATGTAGCATCATCACAATCATAATACTGATGGCTAAATAGAGGGACAAAGTTTAAGCATGTTACCTGAAAGAGTGCAGCCTGGCTTCACGTTTGTCTTCCTCTTGCTTGACTTTTATTTCTGCCATCTTCTCTGCTTTAGTAAGATACCTCCCCTGATTATGGTGGTATCATGGAAATAAGATGGTACAAATCCGTGATCAGAATTTGCAGACACTAAAAGGAGATGCACTTCAACGACAAGAGAATTCACATGATACTACTAACAAACTAACATTCAGTTCTTACAAGGTACAGATATCACTGACACATTGGCCTAACTCTCATTAAAGCCTAATTTTTAAAGGGAATTTGTTAAAGCCTAATTGTATAAGAAATTTTGCAGATAATGCAGCTATTCTATTATAATTGGTAAATATGTAGGAGTAATATATTTTGCCAAAATGGCCGAACCATGTATATCTTAGTTCCTAACCTGAGACCTAAAGCAATCCAAGATGAATATGCCCCAATGAACTGATGCAACAATGGCAAAAAGCAACTACACTGCTACACAAGACAATTAACCAACAACTGAATTAGCAAAGCACATAGGCACCAAATGGAGTGACATACTTGTAAAATATGTGCTCGAACTTCCCTATCAAAATGCCTGCCTCTCTTTTTGCCCTTTCTACGTTTTATTTGTCCATCTGCGCCTTCTTGGTCATGTGGAACAACTGACATATCTGGTACAGGTGTTCCACTCTCAATTGATGAATTTGAAATGGTTCCATTTTTACCCTTTCTGCCTCTGGGTTTCCCCTTGCTCTCTTGTGGTACATACGGTAAAATTGCCATGTCAACTGGTGATTTAGCTGTCCCTCTTTCAGCTGTTGGATCTGAGGTGAGGGCACCATTATTTTCCTTCCTCTCTCTGTTTTTTCTCTTTCCACCTATTGTTTTTCCATTGTTGCCATGTGGTTCATCCAATCCAATTCCATCCAGTCCAACTGCCATATCATCGAGAGGTGACATGGAACTCGGTGTTTCAACTGATGCGCTCGAGGTAACAGTCTGATTTCTGGGGTTGGAACTCGCTGACATTCTGCATGTGCAAGACAAAAACACATCAGATCCTATTAGCCACATAAGGCATAAAACACAAAGTAAATTATAAGATTTCGAGAATGCAGCTATGAGTAGCAAAAAGTTCACAAAAGTGCCTCTACAATTGTAACCGTAGGTGCACTTGCTAAGGACCAACTTGCACATCCAAACATGTAAATTTCACTACAGCACACACCTTAGGAAGCCTTCCTTGCTAATTTTTTTGATTGGCATGGAAGCTAACTAGTAACTACCATGCCAACATTATCCAAGAACCCTCAGCTCGTGTTGCATCTAATCTGACTTGCATAAACCATCATTACAAGACAAAAAATCAAACACACCAAAAGCGCAAACCAGGCAGCAATCAAAGCAGACTGCTTACCCTCCGTCAAACCTTTGATCCAATGGTTGTGATGGAGTGCCAGATCTTTGATCCACGGATTCTGATGGAGTGCCAGACCTTTGATCTACTGGTTGTGATACAGGGTCAGACCTTTGATCTACTGGTTGTGATTGAGCACCAACGTCCCAGTCCTCCTACAAGCACCAAAAAAATCTTACATCAAATGTCGTTCACAGGCTCACAGCACAGGGATAAGAGCAAGCAGATTAGCAGTAGAGAGGTAACCTCCATAGCCTCCCGGAGAGCGCGCTCCACAAGCTCCTCCTCAGAGAGAACCCTCAGCTCATCGACGCTGTGAAACACACACAAAGTACAACCCACATCATCATAAATATCAAAGTGCCAATACAGCAGACAGGAAATGATTGTTCTGATATAACATGATGAAATGACGGGCTCACCAGAGCTCGTCCTCGAATTCGTCCCCGGGGTCGCCCAATTCGTCACGCAGGGACTGCACGCGAACGAAAACACGGTGTCATCATACCAAAACTCTGGGGCGAATTTAAGAGCTAGGGTTTTGGCGGGGGGAATAGGCACCTGAACCTCGCGGAGCGTGGAGGAGATGAACTCGGAGACGGTGGAGATAGGGCCCACCATGAAGGGGACGAACACCGGGCCGCCCCGAGCGAAGAGCACGCGCGGCCGCTCTCCGGCGGCGGAGGAGCTCTCCGCCTCCTCTCCAGCCGCCGCCATAGCCGCCGCGGATGGTTTCGCTGCCGACCCTCTCGGTTTCGGCGCCAATACGGTAGGAGAAGCACGTGGTATTAGAAACGAGGAGGAGCTCCGGACAGGGCGGGGCGGCGAGGCGGCGAGGCGTCTCGGCAGCGCGCAGGCCGTGGGCGAGGAGGAGGGCGGTTACGCCGGCGGCGGCGGCGGGGGCTTGCCGGAGGTGGAGAAGAAAGGCACGGGGAGGAGCGGCGCCGTCGACCGAGAGCTAGTTTCAATCTCGGTAGACCGACCCCTAGGCGGGTCTTTCTACTAAACCTGGGCCAAGCTCGGCCCGTGCACACATGTTTCTGGAGGCCCGTTCTCCGCCCCAGATTTTGAAACCCTCAAAAAAAAAGATGGTGTTGTTGGAAAATGGACAAAAATAACCCTAAAAAAACAAATTCGCAAAATGAGCTCTGGCCGAAAGTATTTCACACCCACTAACCCTTTTTATAGCGCCCAACAGCTAGGCGCTATACTATAGAGTATAGTGCATATGCCATAGGCGCTATGGCCCCTGCCGTAGAAGTGGCGCTGGCGTTGAGCTGGGCTGCAGTGCGCCTCGGCGCTATGCCCCAATGTGTAGCGTCTATGTGAAAGGCGCTACACATCGAGACTTAGCTTGCATGGCCTCCCACCCCCCAGGCCAATCTCTCCGGTAGCCAGAACAGGAGGAAGAACGACCGGTGACCTCTCTCTCCCTCCTCAAATCCCTCAGATTGGAGGCTTCACTAGGTGGATTTCGACCCTCCTCGGCTGCTAGAGGTACCCTCCCTCTATTCCCTCCGTTTTGACCGATTGAAATCTTTCATTTTGGTGGGATTTGAGTTGAAACCCTAGAAATTTGATTTGTGAGGAAATGTTTGGAAATTTGTTGGGTTCATTAGCCAATGTTGGGTAGAATAGTGTCTAAGAAGCATTTAGTTAGGTTTAGGGTTCTTGGATTGTTAGAGTTTGGTTTATTGGAATGTTATGGCTATGGTTAGGGTTAGGGTTAGGGTTTGCTCATGTAAGGGATGGTGTTCTTGTTAGATAAATTATTTGATAATGTGACTATTATATTTTTATTCATCTTGCCATGGGTAGTTAATGATCATATTCTCTTATGTGTTAGGTATGGCAAAAATTGTTCATGTTCATCATGTGGACAAGGATGCATTTTTGAAAGGCAATATAGAACCGGACCCGAATGAGCTAGACATGGTGTTTGAACGTAGTCCAACCTACATCGAGGTCTTGAAGCAAGTTAGGATAGAATTGAAATGGATGGACCCAAGTGATATTGTTGAGTTGGAGGGAAGACATAATGTGAGTTTGGGAATGCATGTCCATTGGAAGACCATGCGTATCTCTTCCGAGGCCCGTTGGGTTGCATACAAGGAGGTGGTTACGGAATCACTAGACAAGGCTCTTGAGCTATTTGCCACCAAGAAGGTTGATAGTTCGTTGCCTTTGGACTTGAACCGTTGTGCCTTCCCATTGGATTCTAGGAGTCCCCTACCCTTCAACCAAGAGGTATCGAGTGACCCTCCTTTAACCCAAACATTGAGCCTAATTTTGAAGTACCAAGATGAAGTATGGGAAGAGAACAATGATGATTATGGGCAAGATGAGAATGAGGTTGAGCTTCATGACAACAATGTTGGAGATTTGGACAAATATATTACGCAAGATAACATGGACCGTGACATCCCCTATGCTCGAGGGTATGCATCGGACTCGGATGATGATGGTCCCGAAGTAGAACTTGATGAGGAGGGGTTCATGGCTACAGAGGCCGAAATCCACGATACCGTATTGGGGCAGGACCATCGAGTATCTTTATTTTGTGATGTTAGTCTCGTGGATGAAGCCACGGTTAATGGAGGCAAGGGTGTAGTGCTTGGACCAAGGACAAGTTCTTACCGAGATGGTAATGAAGAGAATAATGGGATTACTTGCGGAACGAGATTCAAGACCTTGCTAGAATTTAAGCAATGGATAAAGGCCTTCTCGGTTAAGCATCATCGTCCTTACATGGTGGTGCACTCGGACTTGAAGAAGCGCTACATGGTTAAATGTGAGCAGGATAGATGTCCTTAGATTGTGCGTGCAAGACCATTCAAGGGAGGTCCCGATTGGCACATGTCTAGTTGTGTATCAACTCACATGTGCCGAGGCCCAAAGGTGGATGGCAAGGATGTGAAGCACGGGCACCGACAACTCACCTCCGAGTTCATTGCTTATAGGATTTTCAATGACGTCAAGTCATTTCCAATAATGAGCATCAAGATGGTCATGGAGCTTGTGAAAGCCGTCTTTCACTACGAGGTGAAGTACGGGAAGGCATGGAAGGCGAAGCAAGCCGCATTCAAGATGTTGTACGGTGATTGGGAGGAATCTTATAACCGGATCCCTAGGTTGTTGTTAGCGATGGCCAATGCTAACCCGGGCATGGTTCATATCATTGAACCTTATGGGAACAAGACAAGGATAATGAACGGAAAAACCGTTCGAGTATTTGGACGTGCATTTTGGGGTTTCGAGCAATGTGTTTGGGCTTTTGAACATTGTAGGCCTATTATATCCGTTGATGGCACCTTCTTGACTGGACAATACAAGGGCACTATCTTGATTGCAATAGCCAGCGATGCCAACAACCGGTTTGTTCCTTTGGCGTTTGCTTTGGTTGAGGTGGAAAACAATGACAATTGGGAGTGGTTCTTCCATATTTTGAGAACCAAGGTCTTACCCGCTCAAAGGGAATTATGTGTCATCTCGGATCGTCATCAAGGAATTCTCAATGCGGTGATGCTTGACATTCCCGGACATGTCCCATTGCACCATCGATGGTGCATGAGACATTTTGTTTCAAACTTCTATAGAGCATGCAAGAGTAAGGACTTGTCTGATGATCTACAAGATTGTTGTCTCGCTTTCACGGAGCGCCGTTTCTCAAACTTGTACAACAAATTGTTCCATAACAGAGAACTCAATGCGGGGGGCAAAGAGTTTCTCCTTAGGAACATTGGAGATATGGGAAAGGTGGCACGAGCTTACGATGACGGTGGCCGAAGGTACGGTCAAATGACAAGCAAGATGGCAGAATGCTTCAACAAGTTGCTCAAAGGTGTCTGTGCATTGCCCGTCACAGCAATATTCCAATATACATTTGACATGTTGAATGAGTGTTTCCTAAAATACTCAGCTGAAACAGATAGGCAGATTGCGGGAGACTACAAGAACAGTCATATATACCATTTCCCACTGAAGGTTGACGATTGGATGGAATTTCAGTCAAGGAAAGCGGATTCCCAAGTTGTCATGGAATTTGATAATGATGAGCATATATACCAAGTTACGGAGCCGGGAGGAACCACGGCTGATGGTGTCCAACACGGAGGCCGTGCGTTCAAGGTCTCGCTTACTACTTGTGAGTGCACATGCGGAAGGCCATTATTGCTTCATCTTCCGTGCTCGCACTTGCAAACCACGGCTCGCGGACGACATTTGGACTATAATAATCCGCTCACGGTGAGAGAGTCTGAGTTCTCTATCGAGACTACTAAGTAGACATGGGCCCCTCAATTTCACCCATACTTGGACCAATCACAATGGCCGGAGTACCATGGAATTCAACTATGGCCCGATCCGAAATGGAAGGTGATTAAACATGGAAGACGCACTACAAAACGCTTTAGGAGTGACATGGATGGATGGGGCAGTGGTGGTGGTCGAGAAACAGGCAACAACCAATTCCAAGAGCCTCGTGAGAGAGAGCGGTGTGGAACGTGCAATGTTAAAGGGCATAATGCAAGAACGTGTACCCAAAGGAAGAGAGCAAAAGGAAATGAAGCAAGCACAAGCCAACCGATTTGTAGCCAACAAGTGCCAAGCCAAGGGAGAAGTAGCCAACATGTTCCAAGCCAAGGGAAAAGTAGCCAACAAGTGCCAAGCCAAGGGAGAAGTAGCCAACAAGTGCCAAGCCAACCGATTTGTAACCAACAAGTGCCAAGCCAAGAGAGAAGTAGCCAACAAGTGCCAAGCCAAGGGAGAAGTAGCCAACATGCTCCTAGGCAACAAGCTCCTAGGCAACAAAGCGGTCGATCACTTGGGCTTAGTAGAGGAAGAGGTCGATCACTTGGGCTTAGTAGAGGAAGAGGGCGTGGACCAAATCCGGCTAGTATGATAGGTTATTTGGTGGGACCAAATCCGTATGTGCATAGGTATGGCGAAATAATGATCACACTTTTATGCTTACTTTACTACCTTTCATGATTATTTTACTAGCTTTCATACTTATATTTTTCAAACCACTACTATTCACATTCATGCTTACTTAACTAACTTTTACCTTTTTTCTTATTATAGGTATGGCCAACAAGAACAATGATGGGGATGGTGTGAACTACTCGAAGTTGTGGGCGGACGCTTTGGCGGTGGTGAGAGAGAGGAAGGAGAAAGAGGAAGAGGAGGAGAGGAAGAGGAAGGAAGTTGAGGAAGAGGAAGAGAGGAAGCGGAAGGAGATATTTGCTCGTGAATTCAATTCAGTGGTTCAACTTGCTCGCGACTTGAGAAAAAAGTAGGATGAAGCAGAAGAGAAGAAGAGGAAGAAGGAAGAGGAAGAGAGGAAGAGAAAAAAGAGAAGGAAGAGAAAGAGATGAAGAAGAAAAAGGAGAAGGAAGATGAGGAGAGGAAGAGGAGGTCCAATGCTAGGCCACCTTGCGTCGATCAAGCGGAAAGGCCACGGAGGGCGTATCGTACATCCGAGGCCCATGGAAAGGAGGTTCCAATTTGTTGGTGCGAAGATGATTGCATTGTTAAGGAGTCCATCGACTACAATTCCGATACTTGGAGAAAAAAGTTCTTCCTGTGTGTTAACTACGCTCGCTCTCCCGTGCATACCCGCAACCCGTATGAGACTCCATCGGTATGCACAAAGCAATTTAATTTAAGAACCTTTATTCCATATCATATTAATAACATGCTCTATTATCTTGCAGTCTCCCCCTCCAGTATGCAGGTACTACACTTGGATAGACCTCGAGCAATCTAAAGCTACGAAGACTATCCAGGAGATCGATAGTGCAATAGTTAGACGTCGGTACCAAAAAGCTGTGCGTAACGAGGAGATGGCGGCAAGGCGTAAGCAACGTGAGGATGAGCGTCACAAGCAAGAAGAGGAAGATAAGCGCATCGCTAAGGAGGCTCGTGATGCGGAGAGGGAAATCAAGTGTCAAACGGTGTGGCGCTCCTAGGAGGAAGAGGAGGAGCGCAAGAAGAAGGGAAAATGGCCTCGTGTTCTAGACTTGTAGACGGAGGCCATGGCGGAGGCTCGTGGTGTATGAGTATGACATGAACTTTGAGTATGTGATGAACTTTGAGTATGAAATGTCCTTTTAGTATGTTGTGAACTTTGAGAATGTAAAGCCCCTTAAGGGCAAAACACCATGTATGAGTATGTGATGAACTTTGAGTGTGTTCTCAATTTTGTTATATTTGCAAACTTGTAATACAATTCTGGTATACCTTGTGCTCTAGACTGAGAAATGACTGAACTGAATTCAGTTCAGGGGCATAGCGCCTACCTGACAGGCGCTATGCATGTGTAGCGCCTACCTGATAGGCGCTACACCATGTTTTCCAGCGGGCGTGACACATTGACTTGTAATGGAAGGGAGCTACACATTGACTTAGCGAGTTTTCCAGCGGGTGCGACTCGATTTGCTCTCAGTATACTCTCTGTATCGGCTGGAGCAACAAAAAACCCAAAGTGTAGTGCCTATCAGGTAGGCGCTACACATGCATAGCGCCTGTCAGGTAGGCGCTACACATTGACTTAGCGAAAATTATAGCGGGCGCAACTCGATTTGCTCTCTGTATTGGCTGGAGCAAAAAAACAAAGTGTAGCGCCTATCAGGTGGCGCTACACATGCGTAGCGCCTGTCAGGTAGGCGCTATGCCTCTGAACTAAATTCAGTTCAGTTTAACCTCCAAATTTACAGAACAAATACACAGATACATTCAGAAAGATATTCATACTGCCAAAACAGAGATATTCATAGTGGCAACACATAGTGCATAGATTAACTACTTTCATCCACATAGTGCAATACAACTACATCATAGTGCCAACAAATAGTGCAATAGTACTACATCATCACATAGATCAACACATAGTGCATAGAACAACATCAACACATAGCGCACACCACATAGTGCATACAACTACTTCTGTCCACGCGTTCTTGGGCGTCGAACCCTCCTCGGAGCCATCTTCTGTGTCACCGCCGCTTCTTCTTCCTCCTCCTCTTCATCATCATCATAGTCTAGACCCCTCATCCTCCTACTAGCTCTTGACCTCCGTGGTGGCTCATCTTCGACAACATTAGCCTTCCCTTTGTTACGGAAGTCCTCCGGTGTCCACCGAGTGAACTCTTTCATTGGCTTCAATAGGTAAGCGGAACGAATCCGGTATTCTTCCTCCGTCTCATTCTCCATACGAGGCATCTACATGTACGAATGTATGCCTAAGGAAATATACGGCAAACAAACCAAAGGCACTTAATGCAGTTAAGAAATGTAAGGTCGTCCCATACCTCATCCTCCGTACGAGCCGCCGAGGTGGCCTCTTCCTCTTCGTCATCCTCAAGATTATCCGTTGTGTCAGAAATCGACTTGGACCTAGAATTTGACGGTGTTGTGTACTCGGGGTCGCGGCAACCTAATAAGTTAGATAACCAACGCATATTTTGGGTCGTCCGCTGTAATAAAGTAAATGAGAAGTCAAAGCGTGTAGCACAACATGCCCTATAAGTACTCCTTTCATTTTCAACCATACCTTGAGGAAGTTTTTAAGTATGCCTTCGCTTTTTCCTTGACCAATCATGGAGAATGCCCTCGGTTTCGTCAGCATGTTTCTTTATCTCCTTTCGCTACAGAGTAAAGAACACAAACATGTTAGGAAATAAAGCGATGGAAGGGAAAGTAAAGTAATGGAAGGGCAATGGAAACTTTACCACAAAGTTGAGCGAGGAAGATATCGGGATTTCGTGCCCCTCCCTGACAAGCTTGTTGTATTCGTTGTAGGCAATCTCATCGAAAAGGCATGGTTCTTCTAATATTTCCTCCTCGTAAGACGGCGGGAAAATGGAGACACGAGTATTTTCAAGAAACCAACGAAGATAGTTGTCCCATGCAATTGGGCAATGAGCTCTTCCACTATTCCATTATGTTTGCTGAGCCTGCTCCATAGATATCAAGAACTCCATGACATACTTCGTATGATGGTGATCCCACTGCTTGATCTTTCTCTGCCTTTTCCTGTCCAACCTACATGACAACAAAGAAATTTGTTACTACAACCAAATAAAAGACGACGATGCAATTGAGGAAAAGGGTTCTGATGCTAACTTACCTATGAAGCTCCTTGTCGGTGTCCTTATATGCGGGAGGGTGAGCTTGGAACAACCCGAATTGCCTCATCACACGGTGTGGAAGATGGTACTCAACCGCCCAATTGCAAATTAATGGACAACACATGAGCCAAATATTCTTTTCCTCCAAACATTTCGGGTTAAGATCAAACCCGGGAGCAACACCAAAATCGTCCCCGTAACCATAAGGCTCCCACTCCACCTGCAACATATCGCAAGGACATGTTTCTTGTAGATTTCGACTTGTGGGTAAAACACTCCAGGAAGTGATATAAAGACACAAATTTACCTGCTCGGGCGTAAGCGCATCGAACTCGTTCGTGTACTTCATGTACTTGGCATCAACATTGCTAGTCATCTCCGACACGATGTCCCACTTGTAAGCCCAAGTGGGTGAGCGTAGAGGGTGTCTCCCAAACTCTGGCCAAGGTTGGTAGCCCACCTCTTTCGGGCGACCTACTAGTAAATGTTCCCAGCTCCATACTGAGAGGAGAACCATAGCACCACCTATTCCGGCATTGGCGCTTGACCTACAACAAGCATCATCCAACTGCAAGTAAAGTAAAAATGTCAGCATATGATACGTGTGGATTGGAAGTGTACAAAATACAGCGGCATGAACAAGCGATTACCTACCGGTACAAGTAGGCAAGAGCCGCCGAACCCCAGCTAATGTTGCTATCAAAGTGCATTAGAGCCTTCAGCCACATCCACTGAGCGGTCCTACCTCCACTGTCAGCAAACAAAGTCCTAGAGAGGACATACCACACATACACACGAGCATGTGTCTCGATCACCTCAACCTCGGCTGGCTCCGGGCAGTGTGCAAAGTTCGCCACAATCCACGCGTATGTCGCGCCTGCTGGGACTCTATCTTTACTCTTGTCTTCAAGTTCTACAGGAGCCCTCCCAATAAGTAGCTGCATCTCATTGTGCCACCCGTCAGAATCTGTGTTCATACACAAAGGGTTCCCTGCAATAGGAAGCCCAAAGATCATGGAAAGATCCTGAAGGGTGGGGGTGATCTCGCCAGTCCGGAGGTGGAAAGTGTGTGTCTATGGCTGTTGGAGATATGCCCAAGAGGCAATAATAAAGTGGTTATTATTATATCTTTATGTTTATGATAAATGTTTACATCCCATGCTATAATTGTATTAACCGAAAACATTAATACTTGTGTGTTTTGTAAACATAAAAGAGTCCCTAGTAAGCCTCTTGTTGAACTAGCTTGTTGATTAATAGATGATCATGGTTTCCTGATCATGGACATTGGATGTCATTAATAACAAGATTATATCATTAGGAGAATGATGTGATGGACACACACCCATAGTAAGCGTAGTATAAGATCAAGTCATTAAGTTCATTATTCTTTAAGCTTTCAAATGCATAGTAACCTAATCCTTCGACCATGAGGTTATGTTAATCACCATCACCGGATGGGTACTTTGATGACATCAAACACCGCTTAAATCGGGTGGTTATAAAGGTGTCATTGGGTATTCTGAAAGTATGTGTTGAAGCGCATGGACCAAGATTGGGATTTGTCCATCCATATGACGGATAGATATGCTCTGGGTCCTCTCGGTGGAATGTCATCTAGTTAGCTTGCAAGCATGTGACTAGGTCACAAGGGATGACATAACATGGAACGAGTAAAGAGTACTTATCAGTAACGAGGTAGAACTAGGTATGGAGATACCGACGATCAAACCTCAGATAAGTAGAGTATCGCATGACAAAGGGAATTGGTTTCATATGTTAATGGTTCTATCGATCACGGAGTCATCGTTGAGTATGTGGGGCCATTATGGATCTCCAAATCCCGCTGATGGTTATTGATCGAAGAGGTGTCTTCATCATGTCTGCATATTCACGAACCGTAGGGTGACACACTTAAGGTTCGAAGTTGTTTTAAGTAGATATGGAATATGTGTTGGAGACCGAATGTTGTTCGGAGTCTCGGATTGGATCCGGGACATCACGAGGAGATCCGGAATGGTCCGGAGAATAAGATTCATATATTGGGGATCATTTTCTAAGTTAGGAAATGTTCCGGAGTGTTTGTATGGAGATTCTAGAAGGTTTGAATGTTACGGAAGGTTCTAGAAGAGTTCTTGGTGTTTGCTTGAAAACCAAGAAAGGGTCAAAGGAAACCTTGTGGGGCGAGACACGGATTCGTGGGGGAGGAGGACTCCTCCCCCCCTTCCCAACCCGCCGGCCATAGGAGGGGAGTCCTACTCCCCAGGCGCGCCTCCCTCCTTTAAATAGAAGGGAGGGGGCGCCCCCTCCTAGCCCCCTTCACTCCAAACCCTGGTCGCCGCCTCTCTCCTCCTCCTTCCCTCTACTCAGGCTTAGGCGAAGCCCTACAGAATTCTCTACTCCACCACCACCACCACACCGTCGTGCTGCTGGGATTCCGTGGAGAAGATCTACTACCTCCGCTTTCATTGAACGGGAGAGGAAGGTCTCCTTCGACTCATACGTGACCGATCATTGCGGAACGTGGCGCGGAAGGATCGTCCACACGATCTTGAGATCGGCAAGTGATCGACTACATCAACCCCGAGATCTAATCTCGTAACGCTTCGGATCTCGAGGTTAGTACAGATCTATCTCGTTGCACATGTCTAATAGATTAGATCTTGGCTTTTATCTAGATTAGATCTGGGTTTTGTTCGTTCTTGCGGTAGAAATTTTTGTTTTCCATGCTACGAACCCATCGTGGTATCGAGCCGTGTCTATGCGTAGATCTGTTGCACGAGTAGAACACAATGGTTTTGTGGGCGTTGGTTCTCGTCTTGCCTTTTGCTGTGTGTACTTTGCATCTTGCGGTATGGTGGGATGAAGCGGCTCGGGCTAACCTTACATGTCATCGCACATGAGACTTGCTCCACAATTGACGTGCAACTCGTATTGCACAAGTGGCTTTATGGGTGTCATCTCTCCCATCATAGTATAGATCCAATCTACACTTTGCACTTGATAGCACTTGTATCAACGTTGTGGTCTAGTTTAGAGGTAAGATCCGTTCTTATTCGAAAGCCCCAAACCACGTAAAACATGCAAAGAAAATTAGAGGCGTCTAACTTGTTTTTGCAGGGGTTTTGTGATGTGATATGGCCATCATGTGATTGTGATTATATTTGATGTATGCAATGATCCTTGTTGTAATATGGCAACCGGAAGGCCTAATGGTTGTCTTTAATTCTGTTAAGACCTGCGTGTCTATTCATCTTGTAATAGCTTTATTCCAAGTAGTTGTAATAGTTGCTAGTGATGATGGACAACCATGAAGCGGGCGCCATCGACCTTGACGCAATGCTGGTGATGATGGAGATCATGTCCGTGCTTTGGAGATGGAGATCAAAGGCATAAGAAGAAAGGGCCATATCATATCACACTAATTATGAATTGCCTGTGATGTTAATCCTTTATGCATCTTGTATTGCTTAGATCGCGACGGTAGCATTATAAGATGATCCCTCTCACTAAATATCAAGTAATAAAGTGTTCGTCCTTAGTAGGCACCGTTGCTAAGACTCGTCGTTTCGAAGCATCTCGTGATGATCGGGTGTGATAGATTCTACGTGTGCATACGACGGGTGCAAGCCAGATTTGCACATGCGGATACTAAGGTTAACCTTGACGAGCCTAGCATGTACAGACATGGTCTCGGAACACGGAATACCGAAAGGTAAAGCATGAGTCATATGGATGATATGATGAACATGTTGATTGTTCGCCTTTGAAGCTACATCATCTCACGTGATGATCGGACTTGGTGTAGTGGATTTGGTTCGTGTAATCACTAAAACAATTGGAGGGATGTTGTTTTGAGTGGGAGTTTATTTGTAATTTGGATTAGTCAAACTCAATTTATCATAAACACAATCAAAGTGAATTTGCATAGTTTGTTGTAGTCATTGGCATCCATTCACCACCTTACGCTTAGTTATAGTTGAGATAGTAGAACTATAGAAATTCTGGATATTTGCTTTACAAACTGGTATTGTATTGTTTTGAGTGTCAATCTAAAGTTTAAAGTCATATTGCAAACTTTCAGCAAACTCCGTTTACTCTGTGAAGTTTAATAAACAGTATTAAATCAAGAGTAACAATTCCAGTGTTAGTATCTAATGTATCATGTTTGCCTCCATGATTCTTGATACTCAAAAGATTGTTTTTAATATCAAGTTTATCTAAGAGCTGAAAGCAATGTTTCAGAAACCATCATATGTGAAAGGTATTGCGATATCTAAAACAATGTGTTGGTTACAACATGATAGAGTATATGTCCTCATATTTGATGAGAATTTGTGAAGGTTGGAGACGCTAGTCGTCCTAATCCTCCAAAAGGTTTTGGAAAAGAAACATTATACTCGCAATTCTCCTTTATAAGCTATAGCAGCTTGATCATGAAAGTTGTCATGATAAGGATGAATAGAATATGTAAGTAAAATGTTTACTACACTAAAAGATTACTAAAGAATGGAATTTTGAAAGAATGCCAAACATTTGATGAAGGTGATCCACTTCAAAGTGCAAGTCCAAAGGTATTAGTATTTGACTACACACACTTTGTACTATGTGTCATGTGAATGACACCACTATTGATGTTGATAGATTCTTTTAAAAGAAAAGGAATTGTTGAAAGAAAATCTATAAAATATTTGGCAGAAAAGAAAAGATTGGAGATATCCAACTTAGGTATATAGAAGATACATGTTATGGCTGTATTCCTTGGTTGTTAAACAATGTGGTTTTGCGGTATTGGATACCGAATTGGTTGGTATGAAGTGTCATACAGGACAACACAATTCATGAACTGCAATGGCCTAAGTAACTAGCAAGAGAATATGTGATGATGTTCATCGAAAACAAACAAAGGGTTATTGTGTTGCTCGTTAACATCAAAGCTTGCCTTCAAGATTTGTTTCAATAATTGTTATTTTGATCAGGTATTATGACGACAAAACGTTGTTCAAATAATTACCGCATTCCATAATAAATGGATGATATACAAGTCTGGTTGGAGAAATAACGACCATAAAACTAATGCTAAAATGTCGCAAGACAAATAATTGAAAGATCACTTGCGAAGTGACATCACCGTTTAAATTATATTAGGGATACATGAAGAAACTCCATGTTGATGGATTTTTGGAGTCTTTGATTTTGATCAAATGACGCTTGTGATACTTTCCTGGAGATAATTAAAACTCCGTCAGAGGCCAAAAGAGGAACAGACGACTAACTGATTGGAATTTGTACATATTGATGTATATAGTCCATTATGTGTAGTCGTGGGCGATGGATTTCAACTTCATATGCTTTCTCCGAAGATTTGAGTGAGTATATATATATACCTACTCAATAAGGAAGAAGTATGAAACATTTGAAATGTTCAAAGACTTTCAAGATGAAGTGGAAAATCATTGTAACAAGAAAATTAAAAGTTTATGATTGGATCATAAAGAAAGATGTTTGAGTTACAAGTTTAGCAAAACACCTAAGATTTGAGGAATCGTTCCATGGATTTGCATTTCCCAAAACACCATAGGAGTATGGGTGTTAGTGTTGTGTTAGATATGTAATGAAACCTTGTTTGACATGGTAAGATCAAAGGTGTCATTTATAAAACTGCCATTATATTTTAAAGATTAAAGCTTTAGTGACTACCGCTTTTACACTGAAAAGAGCTCCATCATGATCCGTTGAAATGACACCATATAAGTCATGGTTTGGGATAAAACCCAGGTTGTCCTTTCTTAAATTTTTGGTATGCTAGGCATAAGTAAAATGTTTACAACCAAAGTCAGATGAGCATGTCTTTGTAGGTTATTTCGAATAACCATTGGGTATTCCTCCATAACACCGAAGACAAAATTGTTTGTCGCTTAGAGTGTCGAGTTTCTTGAGAAGGAATTTTTGGTGAAAAGTCAAGTGGGAGGACAATAGAACTTTGACAAGGTTGTTGAACCTTGGCTAATATGTGCTGAGTTGCGCAGCATCGGTAAGTGTCCCGGAGGCAGCAACAATGCTCATGGCTCACGTGCCTCAAAGGTTGTGGTCACGGAGATCTAAGTTCCTATTAAACCAAGTAGGTCGGGTAAGTAATCAAATGCCAAGATTTGAGAATTAAATCATTGTTGTTTGACAATGATGAACCGACTACATGCAAATAATCAATGATGGGCCCTGACTTTGTTAAGTGGCTTGAAGCCATAAAATCCGTGATAATTCCATACACGAGAAATCAAGCTTTGAATTTGAAAGACCCTCTGGAAAGGTGCAAGACCTTACGATGATATGGATCTATAAAGAAATATAAATTTATGTTTCACATATATGAAATAGTTGACATGTCGGAAAGAGTTTACGACAATGTTCAAGGAATTGACTGTGATAAGATTTGATCTTTCATAGCGATATTTAATGCAGACGGATTAATGTAGCAACCACTACATATATTTTGGTATATGGTAGTTGAACAAACAAAACAAGTTCTTCTAATAGAATGGTTACCTAGGACGTGTACATGACACGATCCAAAGGGTTTTGTTAATTCAAAGGATGCTAAAAGAGTATGCAAAACTTCAATGGTTGAAGTGAGCATCACGGAGTTGGAATCTTCACTGTGATGAAACCGTTAAAAGGTTTAATTTCATCAGAGACGATGAAGATGTTTGCATTTTGCAAGAAATTAAGTGGGAGCGCTAAGACATATTTCTAATACATTATGTGAAAAACATATTGTTGATTAGAAATGATGTATCTTTTATTGACACAGGTTAAGAATTTCATTTCGATGAAAGACTTAGGCATAACCCAAGAATTAGGCATCAATGTCTATATGGATAGATTGAGGCGCTAATATGGTTTTGCCAAATGTACATAGATAAGATGTTGAATGAGTTCAATATGGAAACAACAAGAAAGGTTCGTGACGCACGGAAAGGACTGAATCAAGATTCAAGTGTGTTGACACGAGATTCAAGTGTTTTTACACTTGGTGAAATCACAAGAATATTTTGATCAATCATTCTTTGAGATGTACACATCCAGATATGTCCTATGCTCTAAATGTTATGAGCATATACCAGAATGACTCATAAGATGATCATTGGACAATAGTAGGGATATTCCTATGATCTTTGGAAGAACTAAGAATATATTATTTAGATAGTGGTGACAAATAGTTCATTGTAAATTGTTGCATTGATACTAGTTTTGTCACAAATTAAGTTTACCTCAATTTAAACTATGGGTGGCACAATGTAATGGAAAGGAAGTTCCATAACGGATTTGGTTGAGTACCAAAGTTAAAACATTGTGACAGATACTACAACAAAAGGCTAAGTATATGACTGCTATTGTAGCAGCAAATGAGGGCATTTGCGTCAAGTAGTTTGTTATCAAACTAGGTGTGGTTCATAGCGGGATAATACTATGAAGATACATTGTACGACAATTGTATCAACATGATTTAATCCCAAGGAACTAAAGATCTCACCAAAGGACCAAATTTATATAATGCCATCTCATTGGAGAATGAGTAATGCGTAGAGACGCAAGGACATGCAAATACACACGGACCTGGAAGTGTCAGATCCGAAGATTATGTTTACCACTAGCAATAGTGTCTATACAACACCAGAAAGCCATAGGTGTTGAATGCACAAGTTTTTAACTAGATTATTGACTCTAGTGCAAGTGGGAGACTGTTGGAGATATGCCCAAGAGGCAATAATAAAGTGGTTATTATTATATCTTTATGTTTATGATAAATGTTTACATCCCATGCTATAATTGTATTAACCGGAAACATTAATACTTGTGTGTTTTGTAAACATAAAAGAGTCCCTAGTAAGCCTCTTGTTGAACTAGCTTGTTGATTAATAGATGATCATGGTTTCCTGATCATGGACATTGGATGTCATTAATAACAAGATTATATCATTAGGAGAATGATGTGATGGACACACACCCATAGTAAGCGTAGTATAAGATCAAGTCATTAAGTTCGTATTGCTGTAAGCTTTCAAATGCATAGTAACCTAATCCTTCGACCATGAGGTTATGTTAATCACCATCACCGGATGGGTACTTTGATGACATCAAACACCGCTTAAATCGGGTGGTTATAAAGGTGTCATTGGGTATTCTGAAAGTATGTGTTGAAGCGCATGGACCAATATTGGGATTTGTCCATCCATATGACGGATAGATATGCTCTGGGCCCTCTCGGTGGAATGTCATCTAGTTAGCTTGCAAGCATGTGACTAGGTCACAAGGGATGACATAACATGGAACGAGTAAAGAGTACTTATCGATGCGAGGTAGAACTAGGTATGGAGATACCGACGATCAAACCTCAGATAAGTAGAGTATCGCGTGACAAAGGGAATTGGTTTCGTATGTTAATGGTTCTATCGATCACGGAGTCATCGTTGAGTATGTGGGGCCATTATGGATCTCCAGATCCCGCTGATGGTTATTGATCGAAGAGGTGTCTTCATCATGTCTGCATATTCACGAACCGTAGGGTGACACACTTAAGGTTCGAAGTTGTTTTAAGTAGATATGGAATATGTGTTGGAGACCGAATGTTGTTCGGAGTCTCGGATTGGATCCAGGACATCACGAGGAGATCCAGAATGGTCCGGAGAATAAGATTCATATATTGTTGAACATTTTCTAAGTTAGGAAATTTTATGGAGTGTTTGTATGGAGATTCTAGAAGGTTTCAGAATGTTATGGAATGTTCTATAAGAGTTCTTAGTGTTTGCTTGAAAACCAAGAAAGGGTCAAAGGAAACCTTGTGGGGCGAGACACGGATTCGTGGGGAGGAGGACTCTCCCTCCCAACCCTTGCCATAGGAGGAGTCCTACTCCCAGGCGCCTCCCTCCTTTAAATAGAGGAGGGCGCCCCTCTAGCCCCTTCACTCCAAACCCTGGCCGCCTCTCCTCCTCCTTCCTCTACTCAGGCTTAGGCGCAGCCCGGCAGAAATCTCTACTCCACCACCACCACACACCGTCGTCTTTGGGATTCCGTGGAGAAGATCTACTACCTCCGTTGCTCATTGGAGCAGGGAGAGGAAGTTCTGCCGACTCCTTGCGTGTGACCCATTGAAGCGCTGCTTGGAGCGTGGGCCGGAAGGATCGTCCACACGATCTTGAGATCGGCAAGTGATCGACTACATCAACCCCGAGATCTAATCTCGTAACGCTTTCGGATCTACGAGGGTTAGTACAGATCTATCTCGTTGCACATGTCTAATAGATTAGATCTTGGCTTTTATCTAGATTAGATCTGGGTTTTGTTCGTTCTTGCGGTAGAAATTTTTTGTTTTCCATGCTACGAACCCATCACTGGCCTCCACCGGTCGACAAGTGCGGTGAGGGCAGCCGCGTTGAGGTTCGGTGTCGACCGGGTCACAAGCGTGATAAAAGGGAGGAGGCCTAGCTGCTGGATGTACGGAGTGTACCGCTTGTCGTACGGTATCTCACTCGAGGACGCGTCATGAGAGCGAATCTTCAGGAGACCTAGTTTCTTCATACATACAAGTCAAAATATTATGCTTCTTTACGGGTCCAACACAATTGAATAAATAGAAAAATTAAGACAAACAAGTCCAACATGATTTCATTACCATATGCTTCTCCGCCATCAAGTATGCACGGTGTTTTGTATCATAGTAATCATCAAGTAGCCACACCATCCTACAAATATATTCCAAATATCAAATCCATATACAACCATCATCGGTGGCCATTGTTTTAGTTTCTACAAGTAACTACAAAGGATATGGGAGCATATTATTGGAACATTTATACAAATCCATATACAACCATCATATACAAATCAAATCAACAACACATTGTCATTCCCCAACAAATACAATAGCATACAACTACCAAGTAACCAAAAACCATGAAAAAATCAGCCTAAACATGAATCCATCTAGAGACTAGGGTTCCAAGCAAATAAGACTAAAATGTGCAAGATTTTTTGGATGAAAAAGAGGGGATCGGAGGAGAATACCTTGAGGGAGAGATTGGGGAGCAAATCCCCCACAAAATACATCAGATCTGTAGGTTTTTAGGGTGGGATTTGAGAGGGAGGGAAGAGAGAAACCGCTTTTGTTCCTCTGTTCCTGGCGGCTGGGAGAGACTGGGTCGGGGTAGGGAGGGGGGCCGCACGGCTGGGGCTAAGTCTCAATGTGTAGCACCTTCATAGGCGCTACACATTGGGGCATAGCGCCTAGGCGATGCACGGCCTAGGCTCAACGCCCAGGCGCTACTCGGTCGGGTGGGGCCAGGGCGGGCCAGGCGGCCTCCACGCTGGCAGGGGCCATAGCGCATATGACATAGGCGCTATACTATAGAGTATAGCGCCTAGCTGTTGGGCGCTACAAAAAGGGTTAGTGGGTGTGGAATACTTTCGGCCAGAGTTCATTTTGCGAATTTGTTTTTTTTAGGGGTTATTTTTGTCCATTTTCCCGGTGTTGTTTGAAGGTGTTCGCAAAATAGGGAAGGTGGACAGGGATTCAGGGAAGGAGAAACGGGAGTTGTATGTGGTATGTGGAGCTCCCCATTCCGAGCAACATATGGTTTTCAACCAAACTGAGTAGAATTTTGGTTAAGCTCTTTGTTTTGGAAAAAATGAATGTCGGTCTTGCAATTTATCACATGACTTTGCAATGACGGTGTAAATTAACGCTAATGACCTCCTATGCAATGATTATGGTTAGAGGTTGTTTGGTATCCGACAATTCATTTCGGAATCGCGGAATTCATTTGAGATTCCAAAACCGAAGTTGTTTGGCTGACATGAAATTGGGTCATCATTTCATTCAAGAATTCCAGTCAGAATGACGGGTATGTTAAGTGGATTCTAGTCCCCTACCCAGTCATTTTTATGGAATCACACATGCGTCTTCCTCCCCCTTTCCAATCTTATCCACCTCCGACCCTTCTCCATGATCTCATCCGCCTTCAACACTCCAAGTCGCCGTCATGGATGTTCCCTCTCGGCCGCCGGAGATGACTCCTGCCGCCAGTGAAATGATCTTCTTTCTTCAACTCCTCTCCTTCCCTCATCTAATCGCAATCCTCCTCCCCACTGTGCTTTTCTCGCTCGACCCATGATGTCCCACCTTCGGGAAGCGACCGGCAAGCTCGTCCATTTCTCCTCACCACAGGCAAGTTTCCTCCACCACCTCTCATCCTTTACCCTCACGGTTGTTGCTCGTCCTTCCCCTTAACCCTGACCATAGCCTGAACTAATATGCAGGTTCAAATCAAATCAACGTGAAACTCTTTGGACCAGGAGTCGTTGCCCACACTTCTACCTCACACCCTAGATCTTGACCCCAACCTCTCACACGTGCTCTCCACCTTGCCCCCTTCATCATCCAAGGTATGATCTACTACATGCATCTCTCTCCCATTCTTTCTCTTTGTGATATGCTTATTATGTTTGTCCTCATGATTCTTGGTCTGCTTGTCGCCATAATTTGTACCCTTGTTTGTGAGGTGGTTCTTGGTAGTCAATGGATATGGTGGTGTTGTCATTGTGGTGGTAGGATAGACAGGAATGCTTGATATCCAGTTTGGGTTCAGTTTGTTGCCTGGTCCTTGTGTAAGTTCATAACTATGTTGTAGCTATAGCTAGGTCCTTGTGTAATTTCATAACTATGTTGTAGCTATAGCTAGTTGTGTACGTTCAGATTCCCTCCGTTCAGATTGTTGTAGATGTAGCTATAGCTAGTTGTCAGGGTTATGAACTTACACAAAAAACAATCTGAACTTATCCTTGGTCTTGGTGCTACAACATGGTTATTGTTATTTTTGTAGCTATAGCTATAGCTAGTTGAAAGGGTTTAGATTGTTGTTCAGTCCTTGTGTAATTTCATAACTATGAAGTTCAGTTGATGCCATGTCAATATGAGAGACTAATTAAGCTAGCTATAATTGGTCATATACGTAGGTAACCAAAGAATCATGGTGTGTTCGTGTGTGATCAAATTGTGGTACTGTTAAATTAAAGAAAAGTTTGGGCACTGTAGGAAAAAGGAAATCTAGTCATCTAAAATGATTTATTGTTGTCTCCTTAACATCCGAATTCATACTAACTACTTTGTTATGCATTTTATACACACTTTTATTGAAAAGATTTATACTCCATACACTATTGTAGAATTGTTAGTGATGTGGTTGATAGTTCAGATGTTAGCTTTGTAATTTCTAATCTACCCCTTTGTCTTAATCCAGTTGAGCTCAAGGAAAGTGACATTGTTCTACGACTTGATTACGGAGGAACAAAAGTGAAGCTTGCAGAAAAGAGGTATTTTCATGGTTCCTTGTTACACACTACAATCTGTTGGGTTTCTACTATGTTCCTGCTACTATATTGCATTATGTTGTTGTTTTATTACAGACCTTGTTTTGTTGATGTTGATATCTAGTTGACATGTAGATATGAAAATTTATTACTCTACTTAGTTCCCCTTGATGTATGTATTGTAGATGGCAGATCAACCACTTGAGTTATATCATGAGAGGAAGGAAGAAAAGGAAGATGTCAGCAGCTGGGTTCTTTGTTACCGTAGTTGCCATATCTCAACATATCTATTGTAGGAGAATGATTGTAGAACTTGGAGACTTTAGCGAGGAAGAGGCTGAGACTAGAATTAGGAAACAGATGCTTAGGAACATGTATATGGTTTAGATCTATATTGCTATGATGCTCTAAGGTTTACCAAAAGGTCCTTTTTGACCTATGTGTTATCCTATGTGAAAGGGCTGGACTGAAAGGAACATTCTATGTGACCATTGAAGAAGTCGTAACCATCGTTTTGCTTGTTATCAGCCATGGCATGGAATTTAGGTTAAGCTGTAGAACCTATAGGTGGACTCTTGAGCCAATAAGCAGACATTTCAAAGGTGTTAGGAGCCATCCTATCTTTGTCCCATGAACTCATCAAGTTGCCAGATCCTGCTACTGAACTACCCGAGGATAACAAATGGAAGTGGTTCCCAAATGGACTTGGAGCTTTAGATGGCACACACGTTGATGTCCGTGTCTCACTACGCAAGCAAGGTAGATATATGAATAGGAAGAAAGACATAACAACAAATGTCTTGGGTGTTTGTGACCGTAGCTTAAAGTTTGTTTATGTGTTGGCTAGCTGGAAAGGTCCTGCATCAGATTCACAAGTGTTGCGAGATGCAATGTTTAGAGAAGATGCTTTCAAAGTTCCAAGTGGTAACTTTCTATCTTATAATATGATTCAACTTCTGAGTAGATATTAGAATTTCTCAACTAAAATCTAATGTGGACTAATTTTCATAAAAGTTAGGAAAATACTACCTAATAGATGTTGGAAACACAAATGGTTCAGGCTTCCTTGCTCCATTCAGAAATACACGATATCATTTGAAAGAGTGGCTTGCCAATGGAAACAATCCACAAACTCCAAAAGAGCTCTATAACATGTGACATGCAATTGCTAGGAATGTAGTTGAGAGGATATTTGCTCTTATAAAGATGAGATGGGCTATTCTCAGGACCAGATCCCTTTTTTGCAATAAAAAATCAGGTATCATCTATGTTACACTGAAATAACTTCCTAGAATATTTTGGATTTGTGTATTAACATGTCGAGCTAACTCAATGCTAGATTTCAGTCATCAATCCTTGTTGCATCTTGCATAACTTCCTAGATGATAGCAACGAGAGATGGATGACTTAATGTTACATGAAGTGGATAATCAGCTAAATAATGCTTCCATTAAAGTTCAAGGAGAACCTAATATGATTAGGAACGTTCAGATGACTGCTGAGTGGAACAACTAGAGAATGACCCTAACTAGTCAAATGTGGGCAGATTATCAAACTAGGCGCGGATAAGCAATCTACTTTATGTATATGTGTATATATGTATTTGGTATGTTTTCGTATTTGTCAAATTTGTTATTCTCTCTCATATACACACACTATTCACTAACCCATGATATTCTTGTTGATCTAGGCATGACTTCCAGGAGAAAAGGTAGAAGCTACGTGAAGTGGACAGATTAAATGGATAAATCTATGCTGGATGTAATTGTTGACTATTATAACAAGGGAGATCATGCTCAAAATGGATGGAAACCCCACGTTTACACTGTTGTAGTGAACATTGTGAGAGAGAAGTGTGTGTATGTGTGTGAAATTATAAAGGATAACATCATATCCAGGAGCAAGACTTTTGGCAAGCAATATGTTGTCGTCAACAAGATGCTTTGAGAGAGTGGATTTGGCCGGGATTGGAAAAACAACATAATCTCTGTTGGTAGTGAGGATGTGTGGAATAATTGTGTCAAGGTAATATGTCCTAATATAGCCTATATATATGTACTATAAATTGTTTCCTAGCCAGACTATATATTGTTGCTATCTAGTCCATTAGCTCGCTATAATTCCTCATATTTTGCTACGGTCTCCTTAACATGTTGAATTTAGAATACTTACATTGTTTCTCATTGTTGGTGTACACTACATAATTCCTCCTTAGTTGTAATTTGGTTTTAAGTATCATTGTTAGTGTACACTATATAATTCCTCACATTTTGATGTTGTCTCCTTAACCTGTATGTCATGCTCTTATTTGAAGTGTCTTGTTTGTTCTTTTGTGGACTGTTTATAATTTTGTTACCTGTTCAGTTCATACGTGCACTTTTAGTTTGTAACATAATTCAAGTTCCTCTTATTTGTAGGCAAATGAGGATGCAAATTCCTATAGGTACAAGGTTATCAAGTATTGGAACATGATTTGTACACTCTACTCAAGAGATGGTGCTACTGGAGCGGGAGCGAGGACTGCAGCTGAAAACGCAACAGAAATGGCAGAGGAGAATGCTAACAAAAACAACAAAGATGCTAATTCATCCACTCAAGATGATGAAGATCGTATGATGAAGAGGTACAGATCGGATGATTCCATTGCAGCCATGCTAGGAGACAAGTTGGATAACTTTACTGCTGTGTTCAAAGATGATGTTTCTAAGCTTCCTCCAAAACTAGCATCTCCCAAAGAGATATGGGATGCTCTTGGTGAAATGCCATATTTAGAAGACGATGACCAATTAGCAATATATGATGTTCTAGTTGCAGATGATCGCAAGTTTAAATCCTTGATGGCATTGCCTAACAAAATGAAGAAAAATGGGTTCTGAAACAAATCAAGACATGATGACCTATCTATCATCTTCCTTGGTGATGTATTGATGCAAATATTCCACCTTTATGATTCTAGTTATGATGACAGCCTGCTTTTGTAAATTGCTCAATACTTTGAGCCTTGATTTTTTGCTTGTCTCCATGCACCTTTGTTTTATGGACTTAAACATGGAATTTGTAGTTGTTTTAGTATGTGAAAATTATGCTGTGAGTTGAAGTTATGATATATTATTTGGTGCAATTCAATCTCATACGGACATGCATCTTTTCTTTTGGAAGGATCGTATTTTTATTATGTAGCAATTCCATATGTAATTCATTTCAAATAGAAATCTACGTGGCAGCCAAACAAGTCATTTGTATCGGAATCTCAATTCAAATGAAATGAAATCCTGATGAAAGTTTGAGTTCATTTCATTTGTACGAAATGAAATGAAATGATGGATATCAAACGAGCTCTTAGTGATTTTGCAAAAAAGAACGATTACGCGGTTAGTGAAGGTAGGAAGTGATAACGGTGTGAAGTCCTTAATCTTGCAATTGATGTTACATTGTCAACCAAGACATATTTAATTTTAAGTTGACTAAACACAATAACCCCTTTCAAGAAAAAATATGTATAGGTTTTTGAAAAAGTAGATCATGAGGGGTGTGGTCTGATCACCATGCATTATACACTTTAAAAATGGCTATGTAGATCTACGGATTTCAAACCTTACCTAAAATTTGTCAGATGACTACTTCTTTTTTGTGCGGGCATGGCTGATGACTACTTCGGGAATATATAGCTTCTTTCGGGTCCATTGATCTTATTCAAACCTGCATAATACACTATCATGCTCAGTGTGCAATGTATCGTTCTATAAGCTTATTCTTAGAAAGAGTAGCCTGACATTGGGAATCCTTGAAGTAAGAATGTCCCTTTCCTTTCTTGTGGAAATAGCCTATGAGCAATTGACATCAACCGAGAAATAGCTATTTCTACTAAGCTTCAATAACTCCTCACAAAAAAGACACAATTAGATTCAAATATTAATATCTAGTCTTCGATCGAAAAAATATAGAATCTAGTCATGCCAATTTCTGTAACGATGGGCTAGCCTTTTTTTTACTCCAACCTGTCTATGCACCGTTATAAGCGATATTGAGTTGCTTTATTCAAAGGATTTACCTATGAATTTTGGGGGTTTGTAATCCTTAAGTTTTCTTTTTAGATTCTCTGTGGATTGTTTGATTCATTTCGGACCGAATCATATAGTAGTTTTTTTCTTATATTTTTCTTCACACTAGTTTCCATATGAGAATTTTCATCCCCTAAACCTTCTTGAAAGTAATGTTTTTCCTGTGTTTGCAAACTGCACAAACTTAACATGATTCTATGCAATATGACTGGGCATGACCATTAAAATCATTCGCTTTGCTCTTTCATTTTTTAAATCATGCAAATCAAAAGAGGTCCCTAGACTGTCGAAGCTGCTCACACAATGCTATGTGTGTGTCTGCACAATGTTTTGTGTGTGTGTCTGCGTGCATTCACATCCATGCACTGCACGAGTGTCCGCGCCTATGGAAGGAAACACCTTGGGGCCTCTTTGGTTTTAGAAAGCACGATTTGCAATGTCTACCTTCATTTATATCCTACATACGATGTTTCCACCAAAGTTTGTTTATTGCACCATAGGATAAACAAAGGGTTATGTAAAAAAAAATCTTATCCACGTTACCGTGAAAGGGCTTCAGCGGCCGGTCTTTGGATCAGCCCCTTTCGTCGCCATCCCCATATTAACTCTGCCACCAGTCCGATAAATCTGATGTCGCCCATGGTGCTCCCATTCTTTTCTCTGCTCCGTTTCTATAAACAATTCCAAGGATTGGGCTGGCTAGCTTTTCATGCAGGAATCCGGCCGGGCGGGATATGCGGCGGCGGCGGTTGACTTTTGCGCCTGGGGTTCTCCGGCCGGCGTCGGCTGCTTCACCGGGCTCCGGGTCGCGTCCGGGTCTCGATTCGCGTGTCTGGCCGACGATTCTTCGGAGGACGATACTTTGGCGGCCAGGGTTGCCCTAGACGATCTAGACGATGAGGATGGGCATCTCGGCTGGACCATGGTGTCGCACCGGCGGCGGAGGTCTGATGAGGAGCTCCGACAACAGTTTTGGGAAGAAATGGGCTTCCCCACACCTGCATCGTGCTTCTGGGAGAGATCGCCGAGCTCTACAGCGTGTGGCGGAGCTACCTCGCCGCCACTGTCGTTCTCGCCTCCGCAGTCTTCGGGGGGTGGGACTAGGCGGCGATCCGCGTCTCTGCTGCTGGTTAGGAGGCCTGTGATCTCCCCGGGGAGAGTGAAGCCCTGGCGGGGGCCGCTTCCTCCGCGATGGGTGTCGGCGCCGCCGGTGATGGGCGTGCTGATCGCTGAGGCGCTAGGGCACGCCACCCTGCCAGCTCGGACGGTGGGGACGGATGTCGCGGTGGCTGCCACGCGGGAACCGGATGTCGAGGTGGTTGTCACGCAGGTGGCGACTGACGTGGCGGACACGCACGGACCCACTTCTGCTGGAAACGAGACGGACTCGGTAATCGAGTTCTCCTGGACACGGGTCGCGCGACGACTTCAGGCGGCATGGTCTAGGGTTTCCTTGCCTCGTCAAACCGCATCGTCGCCCATCTCGCCTTTGTCGCCCTCATCGACGCCAGCCTCTACGTTGTTGCCTTCTCTACCGTCGGGTCCTGCTCCGGTCTCTCCGCTTCCGGGAGGGCGCTCTTTCGCCGAGGTGTTTCGGTCGCCGGCTCCTATGGCTAGGAACCAGCCGCGGGGATAGCCGTCTGCTGCGCAGCAGCCACCCCGGGGACCTGCTACACCTCTGCCCCGGGGCATAGCTCCCTTCGCTGCTCTGCCGATGGGCGGCCCGGCTTCTCCTTTCGTCGCCTCGCTTCAGGGTGGTCCGCCGCCTGCCGCGCAACCCGCGGCGTCGGGCTCTTCACCGTAGTTTCCCCCGGGGTTTCCGCTAGGGATGGTTTTCCGCCCTCCTGCACCTTACTTCGCGACTGCCTAGGCGGTTCAGCAACAACCACTCCAGGCCCCATCGTGGCCCTCCGCCACAGAACTACCCTGGTACTGCTGGGGGTGGTCAGGGAGGTGAGGCGCCGTTTGCGGGGGCACACGACGGTGCTCCGCCGTTTGTGGCTGGCGCTGCTTTGACTGCTCCCGCTACGCCCAAGAGGAAGAAGAAGAAGAAACCAATCCAAGGCCAGCCGCAACCTGCAGGGGTTCCTAGGGATTTTCTGCATCAGCAGTACCGGCCTCTTTAGTCACAGATGCAGGGACAACAGCAGTTTGGGTTTCCTCAGATGCCCTTTACACCGACTCGGTATCCTATTATTGAGTAGGGTGGGGTGCAGGGCCAGCAGCAGGGCGTGGACGCTCACGCTCCTACGGTGTCACAGGGTGTGTTGGTGCCTGGGAATGCGACTAAAAAGAATAAGAAATCTTTCAGGTGCTGGAAGTGTGCTTCGGACACTCATGCATCCAAAGATTGTAAGGCGGTGCATTATTGTTACATTTGCGATGTTTCGTCCCATCCTACGCTCAGATGTCCGGTTCTGAAGCAGCCCCACCCCACGACTTACATGGTTGGGGTGGGACATGATAAGACGCTCTTTGCGTAAATTCCTGATAGCGTGGTCCGACCTAATCTAGGGACTAGTAAGACCCCTATTGCGTTGGTTCAGGTCTCTGGAGAGTCCGTTGCTGCTGAGGTGGTGCAACAGCAAATTGCTCGGAGATGCCAGGTAAAATCCTAGTGGAAGTGGGAGGCACTGAAACATGGGACCAATGATTTCCTTGTTAGTTTTCCTTCTTTCGAGGACCTTGACAGAGTGGATGGGAGCCATTTTTCTATGCCACTTGGCAAGACTTAGTTGACGGTTTTTGCCTATATGATTCAGGAGGTGCCACATAAATGTGAGTTGCATCAGGTTTGGCTGCATGTGGAAGGGGTCTCTCATTCTCTGCAGACATTTTTGGGTTTGTGGGCGGTTGGGTCCCTTCTGGGTAGCTCTCTGGACGTGGATTTGATGTGCCTTAGACGGAGGGGCCTGGTTCATATTTTGGTTGGTATGTTTGACATTTCCGTTTTTCAGAAGAAGGATGCTCTGGGCTCATATCTTACTTCTGATGTTGTGGGTACTACTGAAAGGGTATGAGTTACGTTTTCGGTTGGAGCCTATTGGTTTTGCTCCGGAGCCTGATTTCTCGCCATATCTTTGGAGGAAGGGTCCTGATGGGTCTGGGGATGATGGTACTGGGCCTAGTGGTGATGACGTGATGGATATCTCTGAGCCGGCCCCTACGCCACCTGCGGGTGGGACTTCGGTTGGGCAGTCATCAGGACAGGGTGCTTCTGCACCAACCTCTTCGCGTCAGGCTTCTGTGCAGGTGTATGTAGTCACCCATTTCAATGCCTCTCCGACTACACCACGAGGAAAGGAGTTGCTGGATGCCCTCCCGCTTGATTCACCTCTTCATGGGGGCTCTCCCATGGGGACCATGCCGCGGGTCACACATACACAGCTACAGGAGGCATTGCATCTGGCGTGTAAGCCTTTAGGGGATACTCCGTCCCCTACCAGGTCTCGACCAAATGTGCTAGGCAGATCTATTCCGCGCAGTGTGGTGGACTCTTTCTCAAAACCTATTCTCATGGGGGTGCCCCCGGGGACCGAAGGAGATAATTTGGTTCTGACCGTTGTCTCGACGCATATTTAGGATGGATCTTCTTTGGTGGGTGGTAGTCAGCGTGCGACACCGGCGGTGGACGTGGAGGGCCTGACTCCCCTGGCGATCCAGCAGGTGGGTGTCGCGGAGGCCCACGCGACTCCGCGGGGTGGAGCGGCGGTGGCCTAGGCGGGGCTGCTTGTCGGCATAGGTTCAGCCCATGTGGGGCTGAAGGCCCGCGCTGACCCAGTGCCTTTGACGGCGCGTCTAGGAGAGGGAACCCTGGCCCAGGCAGGGTCGGGGTCTCCTTTGCAGGCCTAGGACCCAGCAGATCCAGAGCACGAGGATGCCCAGCTCCAGCTGGGGAAGCGACGTGGTGACCTGGCCTAGGAGGGGTCAGGGCATGGCCACGGTATCCTGACCCAGGTGGGGTCGAATTCACCAGGGGTTGACGCGGTTGCACCGTGTCACAAGGGGACGGTGGACGGGACCCCAGCATGATGCACTCTTCGACATGGGGCTGATGCTTTTGGGGCGTCCACAACGGACGAGGATTCGCTGGGGAAGGCTATGAGGAGGAAGGCGGAAAAGAATCTCGATCCTTAGGGTACTATGAGTTCTTAGAAGTCGTTTCTTCCTTTCTCTACTCCTATTATTGTTGATAAGCTCTCTAATGTTAGTATTAACATGGGAAGGTCTGTAACTGAAGTTAATATTTTTAGTTCTATTCTAAAATATATGGAGGTTGACCGTCTAACGGTTACTCCTAAGATTTCTTTGTTGCGTGACTATTTACCAATTGAGGAGGAGGAGTTGCATGCCACAGTAGATGGTCAATTCATTTCTCAATTAGTTGGTGAAGTGTCGGATGTGGGCTTTGATGAGACGGGGCTAAACTCTTTGTATGAACTTAAAGCCTCAAGTCGGAAATCAAAGAGCCAGAAGGCTCGGAATAGACCTCGTGTATCCAAACAACCTATTGTTTCTCAATGAATGGCATGTTTTCAAATAGTAGAGGTCTTCGTGACTTGGCTAAGCATTTGTGTTTTGCCAATTGTGTGAGAGATCATCGTTTGGATTTTCTGGGTATTTATGAGACGGGTAGACGAGACTATTCACAAGCTTTACTCAATCGCTTATCTGGTAGAGTGGACTTTACGTGGGTATCTCGTCCACCGCGTGGTCGTTCCGAGGGAATTTTGTTAGGCGTACAAGATGAGACTATGGAAGTCTTAGCTAGTTCGGTGGAGATTTTTTCATAAAACTTCACATCCGCAACAAGGCTGATAATTTTACATGGTCTCTAGTCGCCGTATATGGAGCTGCCCAGGAAGTTTTTAAGGCTGATTTTTTGTGTGAGCTGGTAAATCTTGCAAAGGACAATCCGTACCCTATTCTTATAGGAGGGGATTTTAATTTGATGATATTCCCTCATGAGAAAAGTCGTGGCAGATTTGACGATCATTGACCCTTCATGTTTAACATTGTTATTCACAGCTTAGACCTGCGGAAGGTTACAATGTTAGGAAGACAATTTACTTGGGTTAATAGTCTTCCGCAACCGACGTACGAAAAACTTGATAGGGTACTTATGGATACTGATTGGGAAGAGAAGTTTCCCATGGTAACCGTAAGGGCTCTAGAACGTATTGAGGCTTTGTTAGATCACGCCCCTTTACTTTTAACGGTAGGGTCACCGCCACAAAATCCCAGGCATGAGTTCAAATTTGAACTGGGCTGGTTGATTCATGACGGTTTGTTTTGAGATGGTTAAGGCAATTTGGATAAAACTGGTTCGTGGTCTTACACCCATATAATGATGGAATAACAAAATACGTGCTTCACGTAATTTCCTTCGTGGATGGGCTAGACATACTACTGGAATCCTGAAAAAAGAGAAAATCCGCCTTTCCTCTATAATTGATGACCTAGAAACCTTTGCGGAAGTTAGGCTGTTATCTGCACAGGAGATTGAGCTCAAGAGCCAATCGAATGCGGAGATAGCCCGACTATTGCATGAGGAGGAACTCAAATGGTACCAACGCTCCAAAGCGAAATTCATTTTGGAGGGAGATGCCAATGCAAGATATTTTCATGTTATTGCCAATGGCAAGCATAAGAAAAAATGTATCCATTCTCTCAACCAGGATGAAGGTCTCATTGAGGGAAAAGAACAACTTAAGTCGTATATTACTGGTTATTATAAATCCTTGTTTGGGCCACCACTAGAGAACTCTTTTAGTCTAGATGAGTCTCAAACAACGGATATACCGCAGGTTTCTGTCGAGGAAAATAACTTTCTAACCGCCCCATATACGGAGGCAGAGGTAAAGAAAGAGGTTTTTCAGATGGAACATAACAAAGCACCAGGTCCAGATGGTTTCCCAGCAGAATTCTACCAAAAATTCTGGGAGATCATTAAAGTGGACTTAATGGCTTTGTTTGGTTTTTTACATGTTGGGCAACTTGATCTTTTTAGACTAAACTTTGGCAATATAATTCTACTGCCTAAGGTTAACAATGTAGAGCGTATACAGCAGTATCGTCCTATCCGCCTTCTTACCGTTAGCTTTAAGATTTTCACAAAAGCTGCCACAATTAGATAAAATTCAGTTGCTGACCATGTTGCCCGGCCTTCTCAAACTACTTTCATGCAAGGACGAAACATCTTAGATGGTGTGGTAATCCTATACGAAACAATTCATGAACTACACTCCAAAAAACAAAAAGGGGTACTATTCAAGATTGACTTTGAGAATGCCTACGATAAAGTTAATTGGTCTTTTCTCTAGCAAACACTCCGAATGAAAGGTTTTTCGAACGAGTGGTGTGCTCTCATACAATCATTTGTGTCTGGTAGTAGTGTTGCCATAAAAGTTAATGATGACACTGGCAAATACTTCCAGACTAAGAAGGGTTTGAGGCAAGGGGATCCATTATCGTCGATACTATTTAATATAGTGGCGGATATGCTGGCTATCCTTATTGAGAGGGCAAAAGATGAGGGCCAAATTGAAGGACTAGTCCCACATCTTGTTGATGGAGGACTTTCTATCCTCCAATATGTTGATGATACAATCTTATTTATGGAACATGATTTAGAGAAAGCTAAGAACCTGAAGTTAATACTATCAGCCTTCAAGCAACTCTCTGGACTGAAATTAATTTCCATAAGAGTGATTTGTATTGTTTTGGTGAGGCCCAAAACGTGGCACACCTGTATGCTGAACTTTTCGGCTGTGGACAAGGGCAATTTCCAATCAACTACTTGGGTATTCCAATACACTATCGGCGTCTCACTATTGCTGAATGGAAACGCATTGAGGAAAGACTCCAAAAACGTCCTAATAGCTGGAAAGGCAAGTTACTATCCCTTGGAGGAAGACTAGTACTCATAAACTCAGTACTTACAAACATGGTACTGTATATGATATCGTTTTTCTAATTGCCAAAAGGGGTCTTAAATAAAGTGGATTATTTCTGATCAAGATTCTTTTGGCAAGGGGATAGTAAAAAGAAAAAGTATCGACTAACCAAATGGAATGTGGTTTGCCGACCAAAAGAACACGGTGGACTGGGTATTCATGATCTACAAGTCAAAAAATACCGCCCTCTTAGGTAAATGGCTGTTTAAGCTACTTAATGAAGAGGGAGTCTGGCAAACTATAATCTGGAGAAAATATATTGGATCCAAAGCTGTGTCTCAACTGGTATGGAAACCGAGTGATTCACATTTTTGGGATGGACTAATAGCGTCTAAGAAACATTTTTTCCGATTTGGGGTGTTTAATATTAAGGATGGATCTTAGATTAGATTCTGGAAAGATAAATGGCTTGGTCATAATTCTATGCGGGAACAATACCCGGCTCTATATTCGATTGTTAGACACAAAGGGGACACCCTTTCCACAGTTATGGAAACTACTCCTCCTAATGTATCTTTCAGAAGAAGTCTCATTGGTCCTAGACTAGTATCATGGAATAATCTGTTTTTGCGATTATCCACGATTCAACTGTCGGACGATGTAGACGAGTTCAGATGGAAACTACATGAGAGCGGTAATTTCTCTGTGGACTTGATGTATAAAGCCTTGATTCAACCTAATATTCCAGTCGATGCTAATAGTAAAATTTGGAAGATGAAAATTCCCTAGAAAACAAAGATATTTGCCTGGTATCTGCGTAAAGGGGTAATTCTTACAAAAGATAATCTTGTTAAGCGGAATTGGCATGGAAGTAAACAATGTGTGTTTTGTCATCATGATGAGACAATCAAACATTTGTTTTTCCAATGCAAATTTGCTCGTTATATATGGTCAATCATCCAAGTTGCCTCTAGTTTATCTCCCTCATGATCGGTGGCCAATGTATTTGATAACTGGCTGCATGCTATTGTGTCTTCAACGTATTGATGATAAATATAGGATCTTGTTTAGGGTGGGAGCGTTTGCCATTATTTGGTCGATGTGGCTATGTAGAAATGAGAAGATTTTTAATACTAATGTGTCTTCAACGTTGCAGGTTATTCATCGGGCTACGGCTATTCTCCGGTCATGGACTATTCTCCAGCGGTTCGAGTTCCGCAATTTATTTGCGGAGCGGTGTACACGATTGGAGGATACGGCGAGGGATATTTTTTCCCGACATGAATTGATGCGTAATTGCAGATTGAGCTACCTTAGCGATATGTCCTAGACTATGTTGGAGACATTTGTTTTTTTGTTTGTCGCTATTCTCTAGCTTCACACTTGTGTGGTTTGATCGGATGTGTGCATCCTAGCTATATAGAGGTCGGGTGTAAACATTATGAAAATAATAAAGTGTCAATTTTCAAAAAAAATTGTACTAGAGATTTGAGTGGATATCGTATGAAATATGGGTGTGCCTAAGTCCCAGGCGACTGAGACTTAACTCGCGTGTGATGTTACTATAAAATTAACCCCAACGATGTTCCCCTTTGAGCCCAGTGCTCAGCTGACTTGTTGGGCTTTGTCTGTTTTGTTTCTGCTCATTGGGCTTTGTTATGAAACTTGTAGTTATTTTCTATGTAGAGATAATGCAGAAGTATGATGATTATCTAAATTTTTTTTGAAACAAGGTGATTATCTAATTGGAACACAGCCCCAAACAACAGAGGACCTGAATTTACATGAACATTTCCTATCTCTCGCCTTTGCTGGCTTCATAGAGGTCACTGATCGTCGCTCATGTGGCATATATATGCCGGACAGCTGCGGGTCAGGCATGCCTTACTTAATTAGTGAACTCCTCCGCCTGCTCCTTTTTTTGTGGCTACACGGCTACCCGATGTTGCTGCTATGTCTAGGCTTGTGATTATTCTCCATGCGCATCGCAAATGTGTGGGAGATAGGAAGTGTGTGGATTGAAATTGCAGGGGACGCCGGCGAGGGGAGGCCATGCGAACAGTCATCGATGAGATGGGAAATAGAAGGTGCCCGCCCGAGGAACCGACGAGATGGGTACGCCATTATTTAGTGCTTAACGCCTCACTGGCCGTTTGAGCCACCGACAAAGTTGCCGCGATGATATGCATCATGTATGGCTATCTCACGCTTGCCCTGATAGGCGACGATTTCCGTAGCCCAAATGAGATCAATCTTGATTTCTATTTGGGCGCGATCCCCTGCCATAGGATGCCATGTCATGCCATCGTTACTAAGATCGTTCCTAATACACTTGCGGGTATCAGTTACTAAGATCATTAGACTATAAGACCTATGTGAACTTGAATACAATATGGATGACATGCCACACCACTACTATGTTTCTACTAGCAACGTGTAGCTAGGCACCGCCACCACTACATGTAGACTAGGTCCGTGCCTCCATCGACGGGTGCTCAGTTACAAGCAAGTTACAAATGCCCCCCCCGACGGGGTCCCCCAGTTGCAATCAAGTTGCAAATTGCCCCCGACGGTGCTCGCCATAATCAAGTTGCAATCGGCCTGGCGAGCTCGATTACAAGTAAGTTGCAAGCTGGCTCAGGAGCTCGATTAAACAAGTTGCAACCGGCCCACCAACGGGGTCCCCTGGTTGCAATCAATTTGCAACTGGCCCCGACGGAGCTCGGTTACAAGCAAGTTGCAACTGGCCCCTAGCGAAGCTCAGTTACAAGCAAGTTGCAACTGGCCTGCCGATGGGGTCCCCAGTTGCAATCAAGTTGCAACTGGCCCTAGGGGAGGACTCGGTTACAAGCAAGTTGCAACTGGCCCCTCGATAGGGCCCTAGTTGCAATCAAGTTGCAACTAGCCCCCGACGGAGCTCAGTTACAAGCAAGTTGCAACTGGCCCACCGATAGGTCCTCCGGTTGCAATCAAGTTGCAACTGGCCCTTGGCAGGGGCTATTACAAGCAAGTTGCAACTGCCCCCCTCCTCGATGGGTGCTCAGTTACAAGCAAGTTGCAAACTAGCCCATCGACGAGGTCCCCCGGTTGCAATCAAGTTGTAATGACTTGGCGGGGCCCGATTATAAGCAAGTTACTGGTCTCACGGAGCTCGATAAGCAAGTTGCCACTGGCCTGCCAATGGGGTCCCCCAATTGCAACTAGACCTCGGCGGGGGCTCAATTACAAGAAAGTTGATGGGTGCTCAGTTGCCATCAAGTTGCAAACTGGCTCGCCGACGAGGTCCCCCGGTTGCAATCAAGTTGTAGCTGACCCTTGGCGGGGCCCCAGTTACAAGCAAGTTGCAACTGGTCCCCAGCGGAGCTCAGTTACAAGCAAGTTGCCACTGGCCTGCCAATGGGGTCCCCCAATTGCAACTAGACCTCGGCGGGGGCTCAATTACAATAAAGTTGATGGGTGCTCAGTTGCCATCAAGTTGCAAACTAGCTCGCCGACGGGGGTCCCCCGGTTGCAATCAAGTTACAACTGGCCCCTTGGTGAGGCACCAATTACAAGCAAGTTGCAACTGGCCCTCGACGGAGCTTAGTTACAAGCAAGTTGCAACTGAACCGCTGACGGGGTCCCCTGGTTACAATCAAGTTGCAACTGGCCCTCGGCGCGGGCTCAATTACAAGCAAGTTGCAACTGCCCCCTCCCCCACCGACGGATGCTCAGTTACAAGTAAGTTGCAACTGGCCCGCCGACGGGGTCCCCCGGTTGCAATCAAGTTGCAACTGGCCTTCGGCAGGGGCTCAATTATAAGCAAGTTGCAACTGCCCCTCCCCGATGGGCGCTCCGTTACAAGCATGCTGCAAACTGGCCTGCTGACGGGGTCCCCCGGTTGCAATCAAGTTGCATCTAGCCTCGGGGGGCCCGATTAAACAAGTTGCAATCGCCCCTGGAGCTTCGATAAGCAAGTTAACTAGCCCACCGCCGACTACCCTTGGTAAATGATTCCTCGGCGGGGCTCAATTACAAGCAAGTTGTAATCGCCCTCCCCACCGACGGTGCTCGCCATAAGTAAGTTACAACTGGCACGCCGATGGGGTCCCCCGGTTGCAATCAAGTTACAATTGGCCCCTCGACGCGGCCCTTGTTACAAGCAATTTGCAACTGTCCCCTCCCCCTCAACGGGTACTCAGTTACAAGCAAGCAAGTTGCAACCAGGCTCCCGACAGGGCCCCTAGTTGCAATCAAGTTGCAACTGGCCCGCCGACGGGTCCCCTTGTTACAATCCAGTTGCAACTGGCCCTCGGCGGGGCCCTAGTGACAACTCTCTTTCAACCATGTTGCATCTGGCTTAAAAAGTAACAATCAAGATATACCTGGCTCGACAAACGAAAAAAGGCCAACAAAAGTTTAGAAAAAAAAAGCTCAGTTACAATGAAGTGGCAATTCACTTCTAAAAAAAGTGTGTCTAGACCCTTTTTATGTGTAGGTTCACTTCGAATCTACTCCATCCGTTTTAAAATATAAGATGATTTAGATTTGTGAAGAAAATGTATCTAGACTTCTTTTAGTGTGTAGATTCACTCCAAACCTATGTGAACCTGTATACTAAAAGAAGTCTAGATACATTTGCTTCATAAAGCTAAAACATCTTATATTTTAAAACAGAGGGAGTATATATTAAAAAGCTAAAAACATCTTATATTATGTAAACAGAGAGAGTAAATGTTACTAATATAAGTTAGATCAGTCTAGTAAAAAAATTACAGTCTTATGTCGTCCTAGCAGTAAAACAATAACAACTAAAAAATTCGAAGAGGAAACAATAAAAAAAAATGCAACCAGCGAAGAAAATTTTGAAAATTAAAACTCGATTGAACCACCAACTCAAACACTTTAAGCTAATCTCAATTTCACCTGGAGAAAAAAACCAAAATAAAAAAGAAACAAAAATGCCCTACCAGTCTAGGTTCACATATTTATGTTGCTGGTGAAAAATAATAATAATCACCATCCATAATAAAACGACCATAAAAAACAAGTACAAAACACAAGACAGGTTCAGAAAAAACGGATAAAAACTAACACCAGCTCACATAAACAGGTCCCCGATCGAAACGTCTGTTGCTCCCGTCAGGCGTTGCTAAGAACAGCTCACAAAAACAGCGCACACAGAAACAGCCAATAAACGAACAGCCCAAGGAAACAGTCCAAAAAAAACAAAGCCGACAAACAGCGTGCGGCGAGGGACAGCCAGACACGAGACATGCGCGCGACGGGAACAGCCCAGGCGTTCCGGTTTGCACAAATCATAAAGTACATGATCCAACGGTTAAATAGGCGATTGAATCTCAGACGCCTGAGAAGTAGCAAATCCGATGAAATATAGTGCTTATACACATATTACTACTAAGGATTCCAAATTTCTCAAATTCCTAGTATGAAAACTCATTTGAATCAAAAATTCGAAACGACCTTGCTCAATCGTTCTGCAGATTGAATATTTCCTCAAAAGTATAACCAGAGACGGTTCTCGATCTATACGGGGGAATTGGCATTGGCGCTTATTTATTTCCGATTCATCGTTTTTTTAGACGAAGCCGATTTGAGGGGAATTAGCAATGCCGGTTTACTACATTTGCTTCTCACGTTGTCAGTTCGGCGGTCCGGCCGTTGAAGCCATTGTCACTACTGAGTACCTCGGAACTCTGCTTGACGAGGTCGATGATCCGAGCCCTGCGCCTATGTACGAAGCTATCCTCCAGAATTGGGCGAACTCGTCACACCGGCTACGCAGCTTACTTGGGCGGCGGCACGATCCGGGGAAAGGAGGAATCGTCCCACGACCACAGCCGCAGCGGCTCGTCGTAGTCCGGCGACTCGAGCTCGAGGCTGGGCGGAAACATCCCTTGATCGAACCGGATGAAACCGTAGGCGTCTTGCTCCATCACGTACCCGCCCATGTTGATGTACTCGATCATCCCGGCGTGAGAAAATTACAAAAAACCACCACATTACAGGCTAGGGTTTCAAAAAGCCACCACTATTCGCTAGAGTTTCAAAAAACCACCAGTTCAGAGTTGGTTCGTTTCAAAAAACACTGATACCGGTTTGATGCTGGTCTAATGACGAAACTGACACCATGGCCCCACCTGTAAGGATGACGTGGCTCCCTCGGACGGCAGCGGGCAGACGGCCGTTAACGGCGCTGTCGGAACCCTACACAAAACGGTTGCCCCGTTTCTTTCTCTCTCCCGTGCCTCAGTCCTTTGCTTCTTGTCCGTCTCAGCTCGCCCGCCGCCGTCGCCGCTGGTCAGCACGCCGCCGCCGCCACCGTAGATCATGCCGAGCTGGAACGACACCGAATCTTCCGGTGGATCTCTTCTCGGTGATGTGAGTAATTTTCTCCTCTAGTTAGTCAGGGTTAGGGTTACCGATTTGGGATTTTTTTTTTGAAATCCTTTGATCTGAGCTTCGATTCGTGGGTGATTCGTTCGATTTGTAGATTTGTCCGCTGGACTACGCACCAGATCATGTCTTGGACGCGGAACATTGCTGCATTGATCATGATGCCCCATTCGTTTGCTCCGGTCACCAACTGAAGCCACGTCGATGTGTTGTGTTTGAGGGCAAAGATACAGGGAGGAAGTTCTATCTATGCTCAGTGGAAAATGTGAGTATTTCTAGATAATTTGATTAATTCACATGTTGTTTTAAATAATAATTAGTTGTTATTGAATCATATACATGACTACATGTACTCCTAATCTGAATTTAGTCTATTGTAATCATGCACACTTAATCTGATAATGTGGTGGTTCTGATAATTCTACACTTAATTTAGTCTATTGTAATCATGCACACAAATAGTTATGATAATTTAGTCTACTGTAATCATGCACACTTAATCTGTTTTTAGATATAGATTTTTTTTCTGAATCATTATAGTCCTGATGGTGTTTTTAGGTTGAAAAATGGAGTGTCCACTCCATTTGTAATGGACTGAACCTCTTAGGAATCATTTATAGTCTATTGGAATCATAGTGTTGTACTGAACCTGTATTTAGGTACATTGTGATAGCTGATTATATTCCCAATCATATACTTCTGCAGCAGGTCCTGAATTGTGGCTTTCAAAGGTGGATAGATCCAGAGTGGGATGATAGTTTGCAGCATGCATTGTCTAAGTTGTGGGGAATGTATGAGGATAGCCAGAGCTCAAGAATTCAAGAGAGGTATGAGAGTAGTAAGATGATGAAGGATCTATCTGCAGAGAAGGAGAAATTGGAGAAAAAACATGCATCACTAGTAGAGGAAGGTAATAGGTGGATAGCTGAGACTGAGAGGAAGGTGAAAGCAGATATCCTTGTCAGGATAAACAGTGGGGAACCTGATGTTGAGCAGATGGAGAAGTACATAGCTGCATTGAAGAATGAAGTAGAGGTCCTAAAGAAAGCTAAGGAAGAAATGAAGAACATGCTCAAATCTCAGGCAGATGTCTTCAGGGGGAAACAACAGAAGTGGGATGATGAAAGAGCTACTCTTAAGGCTGAAAAGAAAAAGTTAGAGCACTCCTTGTTTGATCTTTTCAAAGCAAGTGATGCTAACAGGGACAAGTTGAAGAGAATCAAAGCAGTTTGTGAGGAGGAGTGATGGTGTGTTTAGGTACATGAATGGAGTGTGCACTCCATTTGTAATGGCCTCTCTATGTGTTGAACTATTTGTGTAATGCAAGTGATGAACCCTCTGTGCTGAACCATTGTGTTGAACTATTTGTAATGGCTTATCTATGTGCTGAACCATTGTGGTAATGTATGTACTGATGTTGATGGCTTATCTATGTGTATGTGCTGATGTTGTCACATTTATAGATGCATATTTATAGATGTATTTCCAGTGGTTTATGTCTAGTAGCATATTTATAAATTAGTACCAACAAGCATTTCAGAATCACACAATAGTATCAACAAGGATTTCACAACATAGTTCACAACATAGTTCATAGCAGAATCACAATCCACACATAGTTCCAACATAGTTCACTACCACATACATGATTCCAACATAGTAGCAGAATCACAACCACACACATAGTTCCAATCCAGACTTCAGAATCAGCATTTTATAACAGCCCCTTCTTGATATCTTTCAAGGTAATTTTGTCAATATTGCTTGCTGTCAGGTAACCTGTCATCCTTGTGCTTTGCTTTCTTGCTCTTACTGGCCTCCTAGAAGTACCACTTGCTTCATTTTGTGCAGGACCTGGCCTTGGGGCTTTGAAAGGTTGTGGTGGCCTCCTAGCAGCAGGTGCTGAAGCAGCTGAAGTAGTAGCAGGTGTTGTCCTCCTAGTTGCAGGTGTTGTTGTCCTCCTAGCAGCAGGTGCTGAAGCAGGTGAAGTAGGTGCTGCAGCATAGCTTGTAGCTATAGGTGGAACTGCTGCTGTGGAAGACTCAGAGTGCTCTGTCCTGTTCTCCTGAATCCAAACAAGACAGAATGGTTAAAACACAGAAAATGCAGAGAATGGTTAAAACACAGAAAAAGCAACCAAACAAAACCAACCTTATGTTTGTTTTTCCTCATCACCAAAGATGGCTTTAAAGGTGCTCCACAACTAGTGTATCTGTGCCCAAGAGTTCCACAATTGCTGCAAGTTATAGTGGCCATCCTTGATGATTGCTTTGGTTCTGGAACTTCATACTTTCCTTTTCTCCTCTTGGTTTGATTCCTGCCCAATGAGACCTTGAAGACTGGTGGATCAATATCAGGTGTATCAGTCCTTGTCCAACTATCTTCACCAGGCACAGGGTAAATCACAGGCTTGTATGCCTCAACATACATATGTTTCTTGAAGAAATCAGAAACAATGTCTCCAGGGTGTTGGAATGACTTATATATGGCAGATACAGCATGATTGCAAGGGATTCCAGTCATGTCCCATTTCTTACATCCACATGTTTTGTCAGCCAAATTAACAGCATAGCATTTGGCCCCATGGCTAACTTCCCACAAACCTTCAGCAGCCTTTCTTGATCTATACATCCTTGACCACTTCTTGTTTTCTTCTAACAGTTCTGCATAACAAGGTGTGATTTCCCATCTTGCCTTGGCAGCTCCTGTTCTCTTACCTTCATTCCTGACCATCATTTTTTTCCTTATGCCATCAAACATTGTTCTAGCTGGTTTCCCTATAATGTCAAGAATCCACCTATTGAATACCTCACTTAAATTGTTCACCACTAAGTCTGTTTTGCAGTTATAGTCCATGGCATATCTAGCCCATGCTACAACTGGTATTTTCATTAACCACTCCCAAGCTTCCACACTCTCCTCTTTCATGTTAGCCATGGCAACATCAAAACCATGATTTGTGTAAGAATAGGAGGCTGCATCCATGTATTTCTTGAACTCCTCACCTCTAAAACCAGCAGTTTGAAAGTTTGCATAAATGTGTCTTAAGCAGTATCTTTGAGGGCAGTTGGGGAATATTTGGTTGATTGCATTAAGTAGACCCTACACAAAGATTACTAACAATGTAAATAACTAAACATGGCAACTACATATGGCACATGAGATGTATATTATGCAATTACCTTCTGCCTGTCTGAAATTATGGTATAATACCCAAACTTGCCCGCTTCACCACCAATAGCATACTTTAGTTGGGTGAGAAACCAAGACCATGTAGCTGTCTCCTCCTTGTCAACCAGCCCAAAAGCAATAGGGAAGATGTTATTGTTCCCATCCCTTCCAAGCATACGAGAATCACGCCTGTGGTGAGCTTAATGAAGCATCCATCTAGACCTACAAATGAAGAAATATATGCCAGGTTATAATGTGTGCATGTCTTATTAATTAGCAAAGGGAGATATATCATGTCAATTACCTATAAATGGTCTACAACCATTAAGGAATCCTTGTATAGATGCACCTAGACAATAGAACAATCCATGAAATCTAGGGTTGGTACTTGGATGCTCTACCAGCATTTTTGTGGTCACAATACATCTAGAGCCTAGATTTGTGTCAAGCACTGTCTGCAAGTAATCCCTTAGCCTCTTGTATTGCTCCACCTGATCACCAAGCACAACCTGTAAAGCTTTCCTCTTTGCCCTGTATGCCATCATCTTAGGAACATCTACACCATATTTCTCCTTGGTTGTCTCCATCACATTCTCAATGCCTGTCCTTGGGTCAATTCTAATGCTGGGCTCACATATCTTTGCAAACCATTTGCCTGTGACCTTGCATTGCTCACCTAATGTGCCACAAGTGTGCTCCAAGTGCATCTTTCTTAGGCAGAATGATTTCTCATTCTTTATCTGAGAACCAACCATAAAAAAGGGACATTTCTCTTGAGCACATTTTACTATCACTCTGTCCTTGCAATTTCTATGGTACCTGAAGTTCCTTAGCTGTGCAATATGAAGTGTTTGCACTGCTCTCCTGAACTGGTACACATCTAGGAAGCACATCCTAAGGCACAATCCTTCTTCAGGTTGCAGTTTGTTCTCATCATACCACACCCTTGGCTCCTTCTTTTTGGCCCTACTTTTCCTTCCTTTTGGCAGAGCCCATGACAATGTCTCAAATCCACCATCATCCTCTAGATCCAAATCACCATCTGGCCCTTCATCATTAGAAGGAAGATAATCTGGTGGTGCTGAACTCTGTAGACTGCAATGTGATCTGGTAGTAGGCCCCTTCCTCACTAGTTCTTTCTTCTTCTTCACAGTAACTGGCTGGGAGAGTGTTTCACAACCACTGTCATCCTTGTCATCATCTGAACAATTTGTTGCATTAAATAAATCTTCAGGCTCTTGTTCATAATAAGACTCATGATCTAAGCCACCCCTCTTTCCTTTCTTCAAATCAGACAGTCCATGATTTGGCTCATATTCATCTGATTCAGTTTCATTTCTATCCTTTCCCATGTAATTTTCATCCTATTCCATATCTGAATCTTCATCCTCTTCCATATCTTCTTGTTCATCCTCTTCCATATATTCTTCTTCATCATCAACAATATGTTTTCCCTTCTCCTTAGTTGTTCCATGTTCATTAAATAAGTAGCCTCCATCACCATCACCAACTTGTAAGATCTGCATGTCATTCTCAAGATTGTTGCTCTGTTGTGTAAGCAAGTACATGCAGTTAGGATCTTCTGTTAACTGGGTACATTCCTGACTTGGTAAAATCACTCCATCATCATCAACTGTGTAGATAATGGGGTTTCCAATTTCTGAAATTGGGATTTTCTCTTCAACTGCAGGAGTGTTGATGTTTGATGGAAGTGTGCTTCCTCTTTTGATTACAGTCAAGCTAATAGATTTCTTATGCTCATGAAGTTCAACCATCTGCTCCACCTTAATATGCCCATCCAGTAAGTCCATCCCAGCTATCCCTGTACCCTCCTCTTTCACATAATATATGATGTCTGTAATCCCATAGCCCTCTATCTCAATTAGAGCTAGCAAATTGAGGAATGTTACATCTGACTGGCATATAGTGCGCTCTAAATTGTCCTTGCCATCTAAATTGATCCTTATATCCCATATATCATCCTCCAAACTGCATATATTCATAATAAGATAATTTAATTGTCTATTTTTCAGCAGAAATCCCTAGCCAAAATGGAAAAGATAATGGCAGATCAGAGGGAGGAGAATGACTTACGCGACGTTGCCTCCGAATGCACTAGTCCAACGGCTGCTCTAGGTAACATCCTCCTTCCAACGCTTTGCCAAGGCAGCGGCGGCCATCTTCTCCGGCGATGCAAACTTCACCGTCGGTGGGTTAGAGCTACCGCAGCAATCCCCTTCCGCCGTGACGAAGCCCAGCACCTCCACTTCGTGACCACCGCCTCCGTCTCCACCACCATCTCCGCCGCCAGGTACGCCTCCAGTGCCCCCGCCGGCCGTAGATCTAGAACCAGGAGAAATTGCCACCGCCATCGCTTCAGTTCACGCGCAGGAGAGGAAGTGAGAGCATGGTCTGGTTGGACCCGTGTAGGAACGGGGGGTGTAGGGTTCCGACAGCTCCGTTAACGGCCGTCTGCCCGCTGCCGTCCGAGGGAGCCACGTCATCCTTACAGGTGGGGCCATGGTGTCAGTTTCGTCATTAAACCAGCATCAAACCGGTATCAGTGTTTTTTGAAACAAACCAACTCTGAACTGGTGGTTTTTTGAAACCCTAGCGAATAATGGTGCCTTTTTGAAACCCTAGCCTATAATGTGGTGGTTTTTTGTAATTTTCTCTCCCGGTGTCGTACGGAGCGGCGTTCCCGTTCGTCGGCTTAGGCTTCTCCGTGAGATCGAGCTGCTTCATCCACACAGTGTCGTCATCGTCGTTGTCGCGCGGTAGCTGCTTCAGCTTCCCCTGCACCTTGTCTCCCGCAGGAGTCGCGGCTTCCTCGCCCGCCACGGAGTTCTCCGCCACGCTCTCGTCGGGTTGGGGATGCAGCTCCCCCATCCTGCTCCGTGTGGCCTTCTGGGACAGCTCCACGGAAGCGAGCATCTCCCGGAGCGCCTCCTCTGACATGCCGTCTAGCGCGCGCTCCCAAGGCCCGAGCGCGGCCGTGATGCCGCCGTCCTGCACCTCGGCCAGCTTGGACCTCTGCGCGTCGCGCAGGCCCTCGATGTAGCTGGCGTGGCCCCCGTGCTCCTGATCTCCTCCGGGAGCTCGCGGAACAGCTCTGCCACCGCCCTCGTGGCCTCCACCGACGGCCAGTAGTCCACACCGCCCAGCCCGTCGATGCCCGAGCAGACCACCACGACGACCGTGTCTTCCACCTCTGAGAGCTCCAGCGCCTTCTCCATTAGCCCCGCCTTGCGCGCCTCGAACTCTGCTCGCCGCTCCGGTTCGCCGTCGGTGACGGGGGTCACCACGACGGGGCTCGCCATAGCCCTTACCCTTCCGCTGCCCGCCCCCTCCCCCTCACGCAGCGTGCGCGCGGCATTGCTCTGCTCTGCTCTTTTTTTTTCTGGGAGTTTGCTCCTTCTCTCTCTGGTGAATCGGCGACTCCGGGCGCATTGGGCTTCCCTTCTTATATAGACCGCGAGCCTTGGAATGAACGGGCTTGGAGATGGGTTCGAAATCGAGTGGGATCCCCACCAAAATACAATTTTTTGTTCATTTGCTAAATCTAGTGTAAATTTTGAGCATAAATTTAAACTAGATTTTGACAAATGAACTAAAAGCGAGATGTAGATGGAATCCCACTTGAGACCCTACCCAAAAAGGTCCAGAAGTGCGGCTGTCGCCGCGAGGACACGCTCCAACTTCGCCACCGTGCCATGTCGTCTTCACTCCAAATTCCATCAAAGGTACAAAATCTATTGGGGAAATAAGAGAGGAAAAACACAATAGAAAATCCACAAAAGACTCCAAGATTTAGATTCAATAGGTTTCCCTTACTTAGAGGAGAGATTGATTGTTGGAAATGTATCCTAGATCTCCTATCTCTTTTCCCTCAAGAAGATGCAAGAATCATTGGAGGGATTCAGAGATAGAAAGCTTGGAAAGGTCAACAATGGAGGGGAAAACTTACAAGAAGAGTTAGGGAACTATTGGGAAAGAAGGACCCTTAAATAGGTCCCCTGAAAATCCAACCGTTGTAGCCCAAACACGCGAATCCCGGCACTACCGGACTTTCCCGGTACTATCGGACATTCCTTGGGGTTCCTGGGTCGCCCAAACACACTCTTATAGGTAATCTCGGTACTACCGGACTTTTTCCTGTTACTAACGGAGTCCCTGAGGTTTCCAGGTCACCCAAACGCACCCTCTTCAGTAAAACCCGGTACCAAGGGGTAGTACTACCGGACCTCCGGTACTACCAGATTCTGGTTCGGTACTACCGGTCATCCCTAAACGAAAATAGCAATAGCTTCTGCATCCGAGTTTTGACTTCGATGATCTTAGGTTCATTTAGAAAAGGACAACAAGCTCTACAAGATCATGCAGAAAAACATCATTGTCCAACCACGGAGAGAAAATCACAAGATAAAAGGTTTGACCTCTTTGAAGAGACGATCCGATAAAACCCCCCAAACATAAAACACAATAACTTGACATTGGAAACTTCGATTAGGTTAAAACCAATTTTGTTGAAAAGATACAAACAAATAGCATCCAACAAATATGGAAATATTGGATACCACCAAGGGAGAAAATATCAAGGACATATATATGTGAGATATTTCCCAAGGTGTGGAGCTGGAAAACCCGCAAGATCAAAAACACAATAAGATATATAAGAGCAATTCATTTTTATGAACTAGAGCTTGTTATTAAGATTACCACAATCTCTAGAACCTCACTTGGATAAAATCCAAATAACAACCAAGAAATATGATGCTAAGTATAGTGTTTGAGATCTCTCTGAAAGATACATTGAGTTACTCACTCGAGAGCCCCTCTTGATAGTACGATTATCTATCCTAAACTCGGCCTCCCAACTAACAACATGAGACCGACAAAAGTGAAAACCTATCAAGATCATACCATTGCCTTGAGAATTCCACTTGAGCTTAATGTAGGTGATCTTGTCCTTCTCAATATGGAACACATTTCTTGATTGTTCTTACTCGCGCTCGCTTGATGAAGACTTGCGACTTGCTCCCCCATACACCATGGGAAACCTATTCTTTGAGCTTGTCTTCATCGACCCATGATCACCGAGGATGGCAAGTTTCAAGCATGTGATTTACTGGAGATGGCACATCTTGATCTTGCACAACTTCATTTCTTCTTTAGTATTGACCCATTCTTCGTCTTGATTAACCTTGAATCATCTTCTTTATTCAACATGATTCCACTAGGCCCAAAGCCCTTGGACATTGCTTCTTCTTCTTCTTCTTCTTCTTCATTTCTTCTACCTTAAAGCCAACACATGGTCCAAGCGATGCCAATGGACAATTCCTACAAGTGCAACTCAAGCAAACATTAGTCCATAGAGATTGTCATTAATTACCAAAACCACACACGGGGCACACATGCTCTTTCACCTTTGCTATTTGCAAATATGCCATTCATTGAGAAACTATTAGAGATTTGGATACACATGATATCTTACGAGACTTTTGGCATTTTGATTTACGACTAGAATCTTTAAGTTCAAACATCGAATCAAACCTAGTCTCATCAAAATCCACTTCCGACACTTCCCCAACTAAGTGAGAGAGGAGTTGACCATCTACTGTGGCATGCAACTCCTCCTCCTCCGTCGGTAAAGAGTCAGGAATAAGTGAAACCTTAGGAATAACCATTAAACGGTCAAACTCCATATGTCCCAAAACATTAGTAGAAAACACAACTTCCTTTGCTGAACTACCCAAGCTAACACCCACATTGGATAACTTTGTATTAATAACTGGGGTAGAAAAGGAAAGAAATGACTTGGATGACTATTTTATACCAAGTGAGTCGAGGTTTTTTTCCGTCTTACGCCTCATAGCCTTGACCAACGATGGTGTTCCCCCGGACATGGCTGTAGTAAGACCACCTTCCATCGCCGAGCTTGTCGTAGCAACAAGGGGCATACCCGAACCCTACCTCACAGTAGCCCCTCCTAGGCCACCATAGATCCCAACTTGTCCCTTGGCAGGTCCTCCTGGACCTCAGCAGGAGTCCCGGACTGCACCATCGGGGACACGTGGGCCACAACAGATGTTGACGTAGTGAAGGTCGACCCGGATGCCGGCCCACTAGAGCACGCCGCCTCCCCCTTGTGGAGCACCGCCCCGTCCACCTAGGCCTGCCCTGCTTGGGCCTTCTCCACCTGAGCGCCCTCCCGGGCTAGCCCCGCTTGGGCTAGCCTCAGCGGCACCTTCCTGACCTGGACAGGCGTCCAGTAGGCACTGTCATGGGCAGCCAACCCCTCCTGGGCCAGCTTCCGTGCGCCAACATCATCCATCTGCCGCTCCTCATGTGCTAGCATAGCAGCCGCCGATGTGACCTGGAGATCCACCTGAAGCTAAGTTGGCGTGACACGAGGCGAAGTACTCCTCCCATGTAATGGAGAATCCACCGGTAGCGCCACCACCAACTCTAACCCACGAGGAGTGGTTGGATTGGCATCGAAGGGTGTGACTATGATCATGGTATGAGCAACCTGCCTAGACAAAGAAGATGTCGTGTTACCATTCCCAAGCAGAGCCAACGAAGATGCATGCATCATGCTCTAAGTGCCATTCACAGGCTCAGAAGTATCCATAACATCATCAGTAGACTTCCCGTTAGCATCATCCTCCGAGTCATCATCACTCTTCTTCCACAAGAAAGGAGTAAACTCTAGCTCCGGAATATACCCCTCTGGTTCTCTCCTGAAGTGGAATTCATAACCCTTCAATTTAAACACAACATCAGAAGAAAATATAGAAGCCCACATCGTCCTTCTTCTTCAGAAAAACCTTGGTATCAAAACTTTGCAAGAAGAATATGCACAACACCACGCTTCCACATGTTAATCAGATCAACATCCAAAGTAGTTCCCATGAGAGCACCAAGAAACCATAGACATAGAAAGGAACGGAAAGTATGGGTACCCCCTCCACATGCAACCATACCTGTTGAAGCTCACATTTATGAGGAACCTCCTGCAACCTATATGCAGAAATAGTGATCTGAGCATTAGCCAATGGAATAGACACCTGAATCTCATCAACCCTGTATAGATCCTCAAAATAAGAGGAGCTAATTAAGAAACCATTCTCTCCATAAGGCATAGCCTACCAGTTCCACTGATCACGAACCAAACATCTCCGAGAAATCTATATCTCAACCACATCCGCAGAAACTGCCTGTCTAGAAACTTGCACCAGAGCAATGGCGTCATATGATCACGAACCACACTATTTGGAAACTGAATGAACAAAGTTTCCTTAGTTCCAATACCATCCATAAAAGGTGTCAGTCATGACTGCTTCAAAATTGGGCAACACAAAGAAGGGTGAGCCGAATTATCGCAAATGTAACAATAGTGCACCACTTTGCAATCTTCAGAAGCATGGGTATCAACTGCACACTTCTAGCATCGTATCACCTTCTTATCCTTTTCCCCATCAGTAGGTGCCACATATACATAATTTGTTACTTGCAGAGTATCAACATGGGGGGTAATACCTTGGGTATGCTGCGGCCCCTGTGGGTAAAACTGGTACTGTGTTCCCTGTCCTTGAGGTGGGTAGGGTGAAACATACGCACCAGGAGCCTGTGCATGTGGACACCTGTACTACTACAAGCTAGGTTGTTGTACATGTATCTGAGGATCAGAAGGATATTGTTTGACAATCTGCCCCTGGTTCACCTGAGGTCGTGTCTGCTTCTTCTTTTTCTTCCTCTTCGGAATAGCAGGCGCAACAGAGCCCACCCTATGGCAAACTGTGGGACGTCGACGCTCCACCCATGGGCGGCTGCGATGGAACAACACCCATTAGACCACCAAAGGTGTACAGGGACCTGGGCCCTAGTGTCCGTCCGCCACCAAAACCAGTAGCATGCACTCCGTCGTGCCCCAATGGTGGCTACCCTCGGTATGGTGGCTGCAGAAGGCGTTGTTTCACCGGTGGCATGGCGCTGATGAAAGTCGCAGTAGGAACTGGGCTCGAGCGGCCGCCCTCGGCATCCTCCCGGGGGTTGCATCCCTAACGGCGGAAACCCCGGTGGTCCCGAGTAGGGCAGAGGACCGCGAGGAGGCGGGACATGCCAACCCCTAGGGTTTGGGCCAGCCATAGGCGGAGAAGAGGCGATGACCGTGGCGTAGGATCGCCCGTGACCGGGAGCCAATGAAGGAGATTGTGCGGGCGTTGAGATGGCGCAGCTGGTGATGAGGATAGCGCAGTAGGCGACGACGGCAAAGAACAACAACCGATTTGCCAGCACCGAACACCATGCGACCGCCGCCTGTACGAGATCACCGAGAATCGGCGACGCATGGAGACCACTCGGGGAGGTAGCGGCCCCTCCCATGGTTTGAACCTCGCTCCCCGAGCCGGCTTGAGTCCTATCAGTGAAGCAAAGGTCCCACCGCGCCCCCGCCTCGACCGCGATGTTGACCTCTGTCTTGGCAGAGAAACCACCGCCGGTGAATGCTTACCACCCAACGAACCTCCAGGCGAAGACCTCCTCTCCCAAAACCGAGATGATGGCGTGGGGAAGCCCATCTCTTCCTAGAAATCTTGTCGCAGCTCCGCATTTGTCTTCCGCCGCGTGCGAGCGACGGTGGTCCACCCCAATTCACTAGTATCATCCTCCAGTTCCTCAAGAGCCTCCAGTTCTTTTTGAACAAAACAGACAATTTTGCCTCATTTTATTTAAAAAAGTCGAAGAGAATTGACCGGTTCATTTGCAGGGACCAAAAACTCGTACAAATGCACCAATGTCGTCATGGAACACGACCACATTGGACACACCACCACAGCCAACCTTGCTACCCCACACGAATCACAAACACACAAGAAAGACCCACGTCGAGGTTGTCACATAGCATCATCGTCATCACTCCTCCGCGAGCCAACGACTCCAACTTCGTCAGCCTTCTAAAACATAACCTCCTAGACGGCGTCGAAAACCATGCTAGCCCATGCCAACTTTCAAAACAGAGCCTCCAGTTCAGCTACGCGACCATCCTCCTCGGCCTCTGAATCAGATCCAAGGCAACGGAATCGCGACCCAGACGACGAAGCCCCCGGCGAAGCATCCATCAGCGGAGAGAGATAGCCGGGTGCCAGCGTAAGGCGCGCCGAGGGCCTCTCATTTCCTCTAGCCATGACGCCTCAGCTTGGAGGATCCTCGATTTACAAACTCAACCCCTATCTTTTATAAAGATAAGTACTCCCTCCGTTCAAAAATAACTAACTTTGATTTGTCTAGATTCAAATATATCTATACACTAAAACGTGTCTAGATATATCAAAATCTAAATAAATCCAAGTCACTTATTTCCGGACGGAGGAGTACTTTTTGGTATGCTCTCTAAAGATAAAAAAGCAAGGGAGAGAAATGAAACAACCGCAAACTTCTTTTAGGCTTCGTTTGTGTTGCAAACTACAAATTTTTTTTTGGAGCAAACACAATTCTATACATTTCGATTGGGCGTGACAATTAAAGTCGTATGATCTCTTTGTCCTTGTATTTTTGAAACCATGCGAGTTCCCTAGTCTACAGTGTCAACACCTTGAGAGCATCTCTAGAAGATACCGCATCCCGCGGTACTGCAAAACACGGATACGGTATACCGTAAACATGGTTTGCAATATGAAAAAAGACAGAACAAATATACTAATTCAAACTGCATATTTAAAAAATAGCACACATTGGCGCCAGATTCATACATAGGAGAGGTTATCGAGATCGATATATGTTTAGCAAAAAATGATGTCGCGCCCTGCATCCAGACTTCACCTAGCATCTACGTAGCTCCACCGGCGGTACCTACTCACTGGATCATCTACGGCGGCGGCGGAGGCGCGCGCTTACTCCTCGGTGTTGTTGGCGTCGTCGGTGTAGTCGACGTCGAGGGTCGCGAGCCGCGCCAGGTGCTCGCGGGTGAAGAGGCGAATGGCACGGCGAAGATCGCGCGAGGCGGCGGCGCTTCCGGCGCTACACGATGTCCATAAGCGCGGTGCAGAGGGAGTTGAACTTCACCTCATTCAGCAAGAGGTCCTCGTGCTCGTCGTCCGAGTTGTTAGTGTCGGCGGGAGCGGGCTCGTGGAAGACTGGCGAGTACGCGTAGATTTCGTTCATCAAGAGCTCCTCGGCATCGTCCGCGGTAGGGTCGAACGACAGCGGTGGGGTCAAGGGGGTGCGCCCAAGGGCGCCGCGACCGTGTCCCTGCTCGGAGCGGCGCTGGCGTTCTTCCTCCTCCGACGGAAGCGACGGGTGAGCTCGCAGGCTGGAGCTCCTGTTGCAGCCCGGAAAAACGCGGCCGCGTTTGCCCAAATCGCGGCTCGATTGGCCGGCCATGGCAATAGGGGGGTGGACACGGAGGTTGGCGTCGACGATGTGTTTTTCGATGGCCGGTGTGGTCGGAATCAGAGAGGGGGGTGGGCGGCGGCGAGGGTTTTTGGGCGGGGGAGGAAGGGACGGATGGGCCTCGATGCGGGATACCTTGCAGTATTCGGCCTTTACGGTATCTAGAAAGGCCATTTTTGGTCTCGGTACTGCATATTGGGGCAAGTCTGATATGCAGTATCTGCTAGTGATGCTCTTGAGACCTCTTTCGTTTGCGGGATTCTAAAAATACATGATTGCAGTGTCTACGTTGTCCACTCAATCCCACACATGTTTTTCCACCAAAGTATGTTTGCACCATACCAAAAAACAAGAATTATTTGATCATACTAGATCACTATATATTTGAGTGGATGGAAACACATCGTATGAAGTATAGTGCAAAGAAATTATTCTAAAATTCCTAGTACAAAGATCCTTTGAATCAAAATGCCATTGCATTGCACAACTGTTCTGCAGATTGGTTATTTCCTCAAAGGCATAACCAGAGATGGTTCCTGATTTCTAGGGGGAAATGGCATTGGCGCTTATTCATACTACTGTACATTTCATCGTTGTTTTTAGATGAAGTTTGATCTACAATGTCCAGTCTACGGTTACAAATCCAGACTATAGCAATGTCGGTTTACACATTGGCTTCCACGCTGTCGTGGTCCGGGAAAACCGATCGGGAACGACGCGGCAGTCCGGCCGGTGAAGCCATTGTCAGTACTTCGGAACTCAGTTTGACGACGGCGGTGATCAGAGACCTACGAGCGATGCGAAGCTATCCTCCAGAATTGGGCGAACTCGTCACATCGACCGTTCTGCAACCAGCACGAACGCAGCTTACCTGGGCGGCGGCTTGTGCTCGAGGCTGGGCGGAAACATCCCGAGATCGAACTTGATGAAATCGTAGGCGTCTTGCTCCATCACGTACCCACCCACGTTGATGTACTCGATCATCCCGGCATCGTACGGAGCGGCGTTCCTGTTCGCTGGCTCGGGCTTCTCCTTGAGATCCTCCACCAGCTGCTCCATCCACGCAGCGTCCTCTTCGCCGTCGTCGTCGCCCGGTGGCTGATTCTGCGCTCCCTGCACCTCATCGGCGCCCTGTGGCTGGTTCTGCGCTGCCTGCACCTCATCGGCGCCCTGTGGCTGCCCCTGCACCTTGCCGCTCGCGTCCTCTTCGCCCGCCACGAGGTTCTCCGCCACGCTCTCGTCAGGCTGGGGCTGCCGCTCCGGGATCCTGCTCGGCGCGGCCTCCGGGGACCCCTCCTCCTCGAGGTAAGCGAACACCTCCTGGAGCGCCTCCTCCGACCAAGCAGCGCCGTCTTCGTCGTCGCCCGGTGGCTGTTTCTGCTTTCCCTGCACCTCGTCGGCGCCCTGTGGCTGCTTCTGCGTCCCCTGCACCTCGCCGCTTGCGTCCTCCTCGCCCGCCACGCTCTCGTCACGCTGGGGCTGCCGCTTCCCCGTCCTGCTCCCCGCGGCCTTCTGGGACACCTCGATGGAAGCGAGCAGCTCCCGGAGCGCCTCCACCGGCTTGCCGTCGAGGTTGCGCTCCCACGGCCCGAACGCGGGCGCGGCTGCGATGCCGCCCTCCCGCACCTTGGCCAGCTCGGACCTCTCCGCATCGCGCAGGCGCGTGACGTAGTTGGCGTAATCCTCCGTGATCCACTTCTCCTCCGGGAGCTCGAATAAGATCCTCATCACGCGCCTCGCCTCGTCTATCGACGGCCAGTAAGTCGCTCTGCCCAGTCCGTCTATGCTCGAGCAGATCATCGCGACGTCCACATTATCCCTGTCCACATCCTTGAGCTCCTGCGCCTTCTCCACCAGCCCCGCCTTGCGCACCTCGAGCTCCTGCGCCTTCTCGACGGGGGTAACCGCGACGGGGCTCGTCGCAGCCCTTCCCCTGCCCCTCCCCGTCCCGCCGCGTGCGCGCGGCATTGCGCTCTATCCCCTCTCCCCTCTCTCCTCTCTCTCTCTGTGTCTGAACTTTCTAGTTTCTACGGTGAAGCCGGCGAGTCGACGGCAGCCTTGGCTTCTTCTCTTCTTATATAGACCGCGCGCCTTGGAGTGAACGGGCTTGGAGTTGGGCCCGAAACGGTTTTCCAAACCACCCGAGACTTTCGGGCCCAGAAAGTGTTTACTTCATTTCTGTTTTGGAAACGTCCAGAAGCGCCGCCGCCGCCGCCGCAACGACACGCTGCGGCTCCGCCATGGCGCCGGCGTACCTGGCAACCGTCCCCGCGCTCCGGCACGTGGCGCGGTGGGCCCCTGTGGCGCTATTCTCTTCGGGCATCGTCGCCGGCGATAAGCCCGTTCTGGTAAGCGTCGAGGCATTTCCGGGCACTCAGAGATCTCCCTGCTACGGGCTGACAGGGGAGCTTCCCTCGTAGGTTCGGGATTTCGTGAAGTCAGCGCTGTACGAACCCAACCACGGCTACTTCTCCAAGCGGTCGGGGCCCGTGGGCGTGCTCGACTCCGCCATCCGCTTCAACCAGCTGGAGGGTACCTTTTCCGGATTCTTGAGCTCCTCGCTCTGTCTCTCCTGCTCCTTTGCTGTATTCAGTTTCTTGGAGTAGATGCGAGGTTTAGTTCTATGTTCCGGCACTGCGTTAATAGGATTCATCTTTGTTTGTTGGGGCAACATTTCTTCAAACATGTTGTATGCGTATGTATGGTCCAAGTGGAGTAATTTTTCTCAAGCTTGTAGAACCATTTGGGACCTGGAATGTTCTTTCCTGGAATGCTGGAGTCCATGGATGTTTGTTGGATGCTAATTTTGTGCAATGCTGTGTTAATATATCAGACATTTGCTTATACATGCATTTAATCTGGTGTTATATTGGGCAGGGAGGAGTGCATACATGAAGCATCTTGATAAGCTGTATAAGAAGCACGATATCGCTTGGTTTACTCCAGTGGAGCTTTTTAAGGTGCCCTTTTGTGCTTGAACTGTTAGAGAGGATGCGACTTCTTTGCAATTTTGTCTATTAATGCATGTTTTGCTTCTCTGGTGCAGCCATGGTATGCCCATGCAATAGCTGCATCAATCCTGCGCACAGCTAATCTTTCAGTCCCATTGAAGGTGCATTGACAATATTCTTTCTCATATGGCTTCGCACCTCCTTGATAGACAAAGCCCCAAATTCACTTGTGTGCTTTGTCAATATCTCAGCAGATTATCATATTTATTTTCTTTCTGTACCCAACCATTTGATATCGATTCCTGTACTGGTCAGATATATGAAATTGGTGGTGGATCTGGGACATGTGCTAAGGGTGTACTTGATTACATGATGTTAAATGCTCCGCCAAAAGTCTACAATAATATGAAATACATGTAAGGAGCCCTTTTGTCATGTTGCGTACATAGTTAAAGTTCTTCTTCGAGAGTACAGAGTCCTATTTGTTTGGTAAGGTAGAACAAAGTGCTTCGGGCATGTGCCGTATCAACGTACATAATACTCTACAGAATGCCTTGCACTACCATTCCAGCATTTTCCTTTCCTGTGATTGAATATGCTTTGACCTTCCTTTTATCTTCGTTTGCTAGCTCAGTAGAGATTAGCTCCTCCCTTGCTGAAAAGCAGTTGGAAACTGTCGGTGAAGTACAGAGCCATCTGTCAAAGTTCACAGTGGAGCATCGTGATGCAACTGACAGAACTGGATGGGGTAAGCTGGCTTCTTGTGCCTAGCTATTCATGCGAGAACTTGTCTACAGTAATCATTGTCTCCGATCAGTTACCTGAGCTTTGATCACCATCTTACACTGTTTCCAGTCTGCAATAGCTGATATTCTACTACATATAAGTACTTAGACTTAGAAATATGCTGTGCTGATAAACCTCATACATTAATCGTGGATATTTATACCTTTGTGCCACCATCACATTGGTATCCACCAATTATTCTCAAGGTCTCAGTATTTACTAATACCTTTGAAATGATTGTGATCTCAATCTTCATGTTCCCTTTGCAGGCTCCAAGGATCCCCAACCATGTTGGGTGCTCATGCTTGAGGTATGTACTGCTTGGACTTACTCAGTCAAACAAACAAAGTGGCCATCATCATTTTCATGCAGTGTATCAGCAATAGGTTCATGTCGCTAGAAAGCCTTTTTAGTATCAAAGCTTCTTGAGTTTGACAACGTGAGATGTTTGTAGGACTAGCTGACACAAACTACTTCTTACTTTGTGTGATTGGACATGATATTGCAAAATGAACATTGCACTGGCAATTTTCTCGTTCTGTTAATGTTTCTTTTTATTTACATGATTTAATAGTCAATAATATATAGGATCACCAGCCATGTCAAGCATGCGATTTGTATTATTGCCATACGGGAGCTAACTGGCTAATGATAATTCTGTCTGCTATAGTATTTGCATTGCTAATATATCATGGTTCTGAAGAAACGAAGCTAATTATATAGTCCCTCTGTCTGGAAATAAGTGACTTGGATTTGTCTAGATTCGCATGTATCTACACACTAAAACGCATCCAGATACATGCGAATCTAGACAAATCCAAGTCACTTATTTCCGAATGGATGGAGTAGAAAATTTAGTCTTGCCGTCATATCTTAAGAGAGATTCCCACAGCATTTCCAGTAGTACTAACTTTCTTTTTGCGGAATTTCAGGTACTTGACAATCTACCTCATGACCTTGTCTATTCACCAGATCAGGTCTCCCCATGGATGGAAGTGTGGATTGAAAAATTAAATGGCAGGTTTGTAATTTTGTGTTTCAACTTTCATATTCCTTGCAAGATATGTCTAGAATCTTTGCTTTCTACCATATTTGATGTATCTTGTTTGCTTTTATATTCAATTATGTGGATCCCTAGACATGGCAAACACAATCTGAAATATCTTATTCCTTCTCCTTTTGTTTGCTCTTAGATCCACTGTTTATATGGGGCTATACCGCTATAGTTGAATGAGATCCTCCAGTTGGAATGCATTATAAAAGAATTAACTTATGATACCTGCTTGTTTTCATATTTTAAATATTATTTTAGTATTATGTTGAATTCTCGTTCGCTGCTAGCTTAATAATTTTGCTACTCATTGCTTGATTTTAATATGGGTTTGCCTATGTCTCAATCGACTGAGATTTTCTTAAGTCTCAATCACTTAAGAAAAGTGCAACTGTAGTTAAAAGAAATGTACAACTCGTTCCAGTTGCACTTTTCTAGCAGAAAAGTGCAATTGCATTTTTCTGCCAGAAAAGTGCAACTGGGTTTCAGTTGCACTTTTTTTTTTAACAGACGGTTGCACTTTTCTTAGGTGACTGAGACTTAAGGAAATCTCAGTCGACTGAGAAATAGCAAAACCGTAATATACACTATGAATAGTTCATGGTGGTGGAAATATAGTTCTATGCTAATACGCTTTCCATTCTCAGACTGAACTACGGAAGTTTCATTGTGAAATAATACTGTAGATGACTCTTTATTATTTTACACTTCGCTTGTGGAATTGCGTTTTTTACTTGATTTAGATTGTGTCGCTTATTATTTTGGTTGCTGTTATTGTTAAAGGGCTGCCTTCTTTTCCTTTATAATTATTTTACTAATTAATAATCCATGTATGTTCACTATTTCTTTATTTCAAAAGGACCTCTTTTTACTATTATGGGAAATTATTTAGCTAGTAGCTACTGTCTCTTAATCTCTTAATCATTTTTCTTATTTTTTTCTTAAGAAAGTTCACAAGTCTGTGAGGTCTACAAACCATTACAAGACCCGTTAGTTTCCCGCTGCAGTGAGATTGTTAGCATGAATGAACAGAATCCATCTTTGAGAGAAAAACTATCATTTGCTGCGAAAGGAATCTTCTCAAAAGTTTTTCCGAAGCCTCGGAGAGCTTGGTTACCAACTGGATGCTTGGTATGTATTCTGGGCCCTGTGCTTCTAAGTTAGATTATAAAGTATGGTTTGATGTTAGATGCCAGTATATGTGGCCAGCTTACACCAAGATTTTCTTATATTATACAGAAACTACTTGATACTTTACATGAAGCTTTGCCAAGCATGTCCCTTATTGCTTCGGACTTCAGCTATCTTCCTGATGTTAGCATACCTGGCGATAGAGCTCCATTGGTTTCTTCAAAGGTGACCAGGCTTTTGCTTTCTCTGACTATTTGGTGCATTTTTTTTTTTGACAAGGCAGTAAGCGGTCGTGAATTAATATGCCCAGAGAATGGCGGAACACCATGTTTTTTAGTTCTTGATATTAGTGTCCTTACACGTGATGCAATTACCATTATATTTGGATATGAAGACTGACCTTACTTCCGAATGTCTCATTCATCTTGTTCCCTTCTTGTAGATGGATGGGAAAACTTTGGATCATAGCAACTATCTTGATGCACAGGTTTGCACTGAACTATAGCATTTTTGTTTTTTTCATGCATTAGGGTATGTGTGCTGTCATGTCGCAAGCAGACAACCTATTCTCAGCCGTGTATGCCTTCTTGAAAAAAGAACCAAGAATAAGAAATAAAAAACAGGTTCTGATGTAATTAGGTACAGTATGTTATTGTAAAACAACGTTGGCGTGTATATGACCCAGTAAGCTTAGTTATTTCGCTTGGCACTCTTCCAGGGTGATGCAGATATCTTCTTCCCAACCAATTTCTGGCTGTTAGAGCAAATCGACCATCACTGCTCTGGCTTTTCACAGGAGCAGAAGAATCGTGGTGCTTTTAAACCAGTGAAGAGTAGGAGAACAATCATAGTAAGTTCAGCCTGCTCATACAAGCATAGCTCATATTGCGCAGAATTCCGGTTTTCTTTTGTATCTTTGCTAACTTTGGTATGTACTGAAAAGCAAGTTGCTATTTGGCATTTATCATTCAGCTTGACTCGGCTGCCTTCATGGAGGAGTTTGGACTGCCACTGAAGACAAGGACCAAAGATGGATATAATCCACTTCTTGACGATTTCAGGAACACAAAGTTCTACCTCAGTGTTCCCACACACAACAAGATGTAGTCCAGCTTCTGTCGCTTCTTTTGTTTGCCCATCAAAGCACTATACATTCAAACGCTAGTGAATATGGAATATGCAGATGACCATTCAAGATCAGTTTGTGAGAACATAGTACTTTAGGCCTTCTTTTCTATAGATAGGAAAGAGCAAAGTCTTGGGATTTTGTTTGAACTGACTTTGGAAAGTAGTTCGTTCAATAAAGTTTGGTTTCATTTTTCTTTTGTTGGTACAGAAGTGAATAAATGTCATAACTATGCAGAAGAGAGCAAAGCCTTGCAATTTTGTTTGAATGAATTTGGAAAAAATTTCGTTGTTGGTACAGAAGTGAATAATGTCATTACTACGAAGTAATTTAATTTTCTTATGATTTGTACTATGGTACTCAGTATTAATCTCAGAGAATAAGGAACGAAGGGTAACATAATCAGTATGCTTCAGTGACTTCTTATATGTATACTTAGGTTGAAAACGGTAAGAAAACTTTACGTCCGTTACAAGGAAATGGAGAGCGAAAAATAAAAATGGAGACAACATTTTGCGGAAAAAAAACGAAAACGAAATATTCTAAATGAAAAAGGAAACGGAAATATTCTAAATGGAAAAGAAAATGGAGAGCCATTTCTGATGAAAACGAAAACAGTAAGAAAATTCTAGATAAGCAAATATAGAAACTTTCTGGAAATATAACAAATCAGACCTATATACGAAATAGTACTTTGTGTCAGTGATTTCTCTTCCTCTTACTAAGCCATAGAATATATGAAAGGGCTACGTAATACATGGAATCGGACTATGCAACATACTAATCAAGTGAGTGTCTTAGCGTTTATGTGAAGTTATTTATGTGAACTTATGTGCTTATCAAAGCGTTGATCTATGTGTTACTTTATTTTCAATTTCACTTTTCAAAGTTGTGACATACTATTCTATTATATGTTACACTTTTAGTGTACACACCATAACATTACACCACTATTATATTCCAACAAATATCCGTTTTTGTATCGATTGGTTCTATATTCGTTTTCGATGATTTCCGATTTCATGCCCATTTCCATTTCCGGAGTTTTCCGTTTCGTTTCCAATTCCAACGACACAAGAGAAAACGTTTCCGTCCGTTTTCGTTTTATTTTCAACCCTATATATACCAGACCTTGGAAGGACAAATCAGATGCCAAGAAGAAACCAGCTAAGACGAAAGAAAGCGTATACAAACTGAGTTTGGGAAAGCAAAAAAATGCAAGAGAGAATCAGTACAACCTTTACTGAATTACAGCTTTTACATATCCACCCCAACCCATAATAACAACAAAATATAATATGGGAGGACAGGATTCCTGGAGGCTATTCTGTTTGCTGTCAATACAATGTTGTAGCTCCAACATTTTCATTTCATTTTCTGTAGAAAGAAGAATGGTTACATCAATGGCTCCAATATACACCTTCTCACGATGCTATGACCAAAACTGGGCAAAAGGAAAAATATATAAATGAAGGGACATTATGGTAATACTATAACTTCATTTCACTAGAGGAGTTTGCTGGTACGACGCTTAGGCCCTCCAGGGAACAGCTTCATAATCCAGCCAAGCACCCGTTCGACAACCTAAAATTGTATTATACGTCAGGGGCATACAGATAAACTGTTCAGGGCGATTCTAGATATAACATGAATGTAATGTGTAGATAAAGACAATCAAACACCTAGACACATGTTAAGAGTAGATATTCTGCCGTGGCATTTTTAAAAACTAAAGGTCAAGGTGACAGTACATAAGAAAGCTCTCAAAAATCCGCTATCAGTTCTGCTGCTAGATGTTCGATGACAAAACTGTATTACCTCGTCTCCTTCATCAGCATACATTGTTGCATCATCGACGGAGCGCGTGTCGATCGATCTTGCAAGGACATTCTCGTTAGCCATCCGTTCGGAAGTCAATAGTTCAAGTCTCTGTGTCTGAGTCTCCAGCTTTTGTGTTAGATCCTTGTTCAGCTCCTTTAAAACAAAATAATAACTTGCATAAGATTGATGTACTGCAATAACTTGCATAAGATTGATGTACTGCAACAAAGTAATACAGGTGGATCCTGATCGACATGTAAACCAGTAAAAGCACATAGGGCTTAATTATCTAATATAGTACAGGCTTCTCATCAATACAGAGGTTGGAGGGACCAATATAATGGACACAAATGTGCCACATAAGAATTAAGAAATGAAAATACCTTCAGCTTGGAGCAATTGGATGACTCAATCCTCAGTGCTCGCAGTAGCTCTTCTCTCTCCACTGCTAACTGCAATTTGAAAGATTATATATAACAACAGTAACATTTTGAGACCAAAATAAAATCAGCTAAGGTTGTTTGGGAACAATTGATTGATGTCAGAAATTAGCCCTAGAAACTTGAGAGGTTACCTCTGACATCAACGAGTTGATGTTGTCAATCATTCTAAGCTGGTCGTCTGGAATGCTAGAAGACACCTCCTCAAATGAAGGAAAATCAGACATATTATTGGACCGCGAAGTAGATGTTCCAACATCTTGTAATTGGTTATTGGTACTGGTCAGTGTTTCTGAAGAGCTGCTTTCCCCTGTATCCGGATAGATATATTTGGCGCCAGTCAGAAAAGTAGTTGGCATATATAGGAAGGGCATAAATAAAAAGACTGAGTGTAATACCACACCTAAATCCTCTGTCGCGGTTGATGCATCTCGTTTATCGACTGGTGGTCTTTCTATGACATTTACCTTCTCACTCACAGGAGTGTTCCTCAATTTAGAGTGTAGGAGCTTCTTTTCTGTCCGGACATATTTCACAGTAAAATCAAATTATGTGGTAACAATTGTATATATAGATCATGTATAGACACTACTTGTCTTATTACCACCATACAAATATCTAGTTTAATTTTCATTATTAGAGAGCGAAAGAACGTAACGCAAGGGTGTATGGGTCTAAACTATACATAGTACCTAATGATTTTCTAGGGTTGACCAAAACAGTAAAAGGTCTGTCTGTATGTTTTGACCTGCAGTAAACACCTATATACCTTCTTGAAGAGCCTCGACAGTAGACTGAAGATGCTGACGTTCCTTCTCTAGACTAGAAACTTTGCGTCTGTGGATAGTAAGAGAGAGAAGGAAACGAAACATACTGTCAGTATCCTTAACTAGCTCCATGCTTTGGCAAGTCAACACATGATTGTCATGGTTATTCACACAGCAATTTCCAGAAGCATCCATGTTTTTCTTTAGGTCACCATGAAAAACAGGAGACTCCCCTACTCTGTATCCTTGACGGAAGGTGCATTCAAAAATTGCAGAATGTCGATTAGCAAGATATAAATTAGCTCAAAACCACACCTGTATGAAGAAATCTCTGAATTTAAACCCTCCATTTCCTTTTCAAGTTTCAACTCATTTGACCTCAGCTTAAGAGCCTACAGAACATACAGATATATCAAACTGACGAGCACTGAAGTTGACAATATTCATGTTGTGGGTGGGGGATGTGTCTTAACCATAGGGCCAGCCAGCGGCACAGAAGATGGCGACACTAGCTTGGAAAGCAACAGTCATGCTTATCATTTAGTTACAGGAAAGCTATCAAGTAGTATATCCAGCTATCATGTAGTAACGGATAGATCACAGTTATCAATTAGAGATTGAGTTCGTTATTCCTAAATCTATACCCAGCTGGCTACATAGCTAGGTGCATGTTCAAATTACTGAAGCAACAAGAAACCAATCTAATTCTCTCCAAGTACGTGTATCTCATCTATGATTTAATCCCATCCACTATCAAGTCGATTCCACCCGGCCATCCTCCAGTGGTGTCCATGCTACAATGATGAACCTGGCTACTAAGGTCAAGACTTGCAGATGTGGGTTTATGCGACGTGCTGTAGTTGAATTGGATATTTTTTATTACTTGAATCTTCCCACAATATGCCTGATAACTATGAACTATAGGGGCATAACATACTCTAACAACTCATGATCTCAAATAGCATCAATCATACTAGGGTACGTCAACTTGCAAGATTAAAAGCTAATGCGCAGGAGGCAAATGAAGAGATAGCAAGGCACCTTATCTTCCAATAGAATGACTTCTGCTGCAAGTACTTTCCCCCTCTCATCTGCAGCATTGCATTCTAGTTGGGCATTAGCATATTCCGTTCTGATGGATTCAAGTGCCAGCTGTTGTACAAATAGTTAGAAAGAAATTAATAAGGATTCTTACAAGGTAATAAGTGGAGCTTTTAAGGGTTCAAAGGGGAAGAGAAGACATCATATCACAAATATAACACTGACATATACTATACTAACACTGAGCACATAGATAAAGCTTACATGACCAGAGATCACAAAAAGTCAAACATAGAAAAAAAAGCAACGCTATGCATTTCGTGACAAGGCATCCATAGCAAGCAAATAGGGTTCTAATATCATTAAAGATTCATCATCATACTAGCCTGCCTCCCTGCCAAACACCAAATCCAAGCACATTGTGCATCTTGTATAGAAAACAGTAATGGAAGTAATTAACGATCTTAAACTTGATTTCTCGATAAAACTAATCATTTCTAAATATTAGCTCATACTACTACTGAACATGCAGAATAACAGCACATTGGCATCGCAGGAAGTTCAGACTGCAAAATTATTAAAACCGGATTTACTTTCAAATACACATATTTAAAATGCTAAATGACGGAAGAATCCTAACCAGTTGAGCTTGAATTTCATCCTGCAACCTTTCCATGTCAGATGTCAACTGGCTGATAACATGTGCCTGATATTTGCAAATGGAAAAAATAATGCATAAAATCCATGTTACTGTTATTTATTTGAGAATTGTGATCCATTGATCAAGCATCAGACTACACTTTGGTTCGGTCTTACTATTTTTCTTGCATATTTCAATCTCATATCCTTCCTAGCAGTGTCGATGTGACTTCAATCTTGTTTTGCTTACAATGTACCTTATGTGCCATTTTTACAGGTAAATATTGTGCAAGTACTTTACTATAAAAATCTGAATCAAACTACATTTGGAGTTCATCATACAGTAGATGAGAGTTAGCAAGCAACCACTTCGCTGACATGTGCTAGTCAAATTAAGATATCTGAATGTGCCAGAACACGGGACCGCAATACTAAATTTTGGACATTAAATTCACTATGTCCTATCAGAAGCTAGTAACTAAATCATGTTAGCATTTCAATTTTTCTATTACTGCTATGATATTGTTTTGAACAAGATTACTACTATGATGTAAAAACACCTCACTGTTATGCATTTTTTTGTGATCATAAATGATAAATCTTCGTGAATTATTATGATACCATATCCTATTGCAAGAAAACCTCCACAGAAACATTTGAACATGAATATACCTGTTGGTTGAATTTATCTGTTAATGCTGAGTTATCTGTGGCCAAATTTTGCGCTAGTTCTTGCGATTTTTCTAGTGTCCTTTGTAAGGAAAACTTCTCTGTTGTCAAATCTTCAATGAGCTGCCAAACCAGAGCAGCTATGAGCACTATGCTGAAGGGGCCAAAATAACAAAATGTGAATGCTAAATTGCTAACTAGAAAAGTACTCTATCTAGTGGACAAGCATCAAGTCACTAATATCTAAATGATAGGTATGTCAGAAACTTCACCAAAGAAAATTAAAATACGCTAAAGTGTACATCTCCAAAATTTAGGTTGTTAATTTAATTGAATATATCATGTCTCGTGACAAGATTTGGATATCCTATCACAGCACATGGGATTGTGCGAGTGTTAGAAATCTGGACTAAGGAAATACACCAACAAAAAAATTACGATATGACAAGGTGCAGAATAAGTGATTGCATCTAAGGTGAGAAGCACATGTGGTAAGAGAACCTTCTGGAAAGATGATTAGTGGAAAGATAATCTGGCATGCAACCTTTGGGTCAGTACAAACAGAAGCTATACCAACAGTTCAACTAGTTTCAGGGGTCAATGGCATTAAACCTAACAACACTGAGTAAACATTTGTTTTTGAGCATTAAAAGGCTACAATTATAGCACATCCTCTACAATATTTGCTAGGACAACTCTGGTACATATATGAATATTCAATATCCTAAGGAAAGCACAGATCCTCACAAATAGACGAGGAAAGTAACAAAAAGATAGTGATTGTCATTCCTCACCTGCTCCAGTGTTGCAAAACCATCATCTTTCCCATGAGTTGTGAAATTTTGGAACATTTGATTACCATACTGTGGACTTTTTTCATCTTTGGAAGGCAAGGAATCAGGAGGTATGGAATTGCCATATAGCCCCTTTTCATTAGTATATTCCTGCCCTCCTGTTATAGCAGAATTATCCACAACATTGCTAAGAGTGGATTGTTGATTAGGCTGCTGAAGAGAAGAACTTTCAGAATTTGAACTGCTGAATAGCTTATTAGCTTTTGGAGGCTCTCCATATGGGGCTTGTGTTGGAAGAGCTCTTTGTACTCCAATAGAATCAAGAAAAGATGGCCGGGACCGATTGTATGCAGTTGGATAAGCAGTTGACATAAAAGGATCCGGTTTATCAGAATTAGCAGATGTAGGATCTGATGCATTCCGAAGCATTCCAATATTTGCATCATGATCTACACGATCAGTGACCTTAGAACTACTGAAACTACTGCCATAGTCCCGGTTACTGGCATATGCAGAGTGTTCTACTTGGGAAGAGTCTTTGGAGGTAGCTGCATAGAGGGGGAAAAAACAAAACAAAGGTTAAAAGATCTGCATGGTCAGGGCAGTCGTCAGGCACTGCAACCAAGAGAAATGAAATAAAGCCTCCAATGTACCTCGTAAGCGGCCAAAGATATCAATTTCTGGGGAGTAATCCTGAGAGTAAGTGCTTTCAGATTTCCCAAAGAGGCTACCAGATGAGATTGAACTAGATTGTTCAGTAGCATAGACTTGACTCAAAGAAGAATTTCCTCCCCAATTCGACAAGACCTCAGCGGAACTGGAACCACTGTTAGTGTTACCAAATGCACTTAATTTAGATGATAATAAAGGGGCATCCTTGTCAGGACTGGTCTCTACCCCTTTACGGGAAGCATCGCCTCTCCAATCATCATGATGCCCATTAACTAGATCGGAGTAGCTCAGGTTTCCATAAAACTTACTCTCTCCATCACCAACAGCATCTTGCAGGGGGGTAACATTACTAACATTAGCTGATGCATCCACAACAACAGGACCATTAGACAGGAAGTCCTCACTTCGGGAAGAACTTGTTGGACCATTCTCATAGGCACCAGATGGCGCAGATGATGTGCTCGGTAAGTTTGGGTCCAGATCAGACACCAGACCCGCTACTGAGTTAGCATCATTGGAATTTGGCAGGGGGTTCTCCACTGCACTGGGAGCAGCCGGCGCTGCCTGGTCTACAACGGTGGTGGCCTTCTTCGCCGCCTTCTTTTTCTTCTTACGGAACTCCTCTAGCTGGTTCAGGAAACAGGACGGTCATCATAAACTCTACTGAAAACTATGCTGAACTAGGATTCAAGATAAGTTACATCGCCAGCTAGATTTCAATAATTTCAAACTGGGTGTGGCATGGTGGGAGGCAAATCCATGTCATTCGGCTTCTCTGCATTGAGTTAAATTGATTGGTTGAACTACAATTGCGACGCCGACTTGCTAAGCAATGCAACACCTCTAATTCCTATGCCACCAGACATCTTGGGGCCAAAATGGTGCTGATTAGCAGCAATTGCGGGTTACCAACAGCTACGTCTATTTTGTCCGAGCGACAGGCAGCAGACGTACCGCTTTCTTCCCGGCCTGGCGACTCGCCTCGCGCGACGACGGGGCGGTGGTGGAGGACGACGACGCCTGCGCGGACGCCATGGCCACCCCGGCTCCTCCCTCTAGCCCAACCCAGCCCAGACCAAATCTCGGCGAGATCTCCTGGAACCGCCGGCCGGCCGGTCCAGCCTCCGCCGCCGCCGGCAGCGATCGGGCCCGGGGGGGAGGGCGAGATCTGGCGACGGGGTCGGATTCGGGATTGGGATCGGGGAGGGTAGGGGGATTCGCGCTTCCGCTCGGCCCCCAAATATTTTTGGGCCTCGGCTTCGCCTTCCTCGTCTTCTCCCAGGCTTATTTTTGGTGCGTGCTTCGCGCTGCCTGCCCTCGTGGCCGGTCTCTGTGGAGTCCGACCATCTTTCTTTTTCTTTTTTGCGAGCTGCTTGCTGTTGCGTCGTCGCGGTCGCACGCCTTTGGTGTTGGTGGAAAGCAGAAGCAGCTGGTGGTTTCTTCTCGGCGACAACTCACTCACTCGTCAGGTGTGGTTTTGCGATACCGCATTTGTCAAGTTTGGCTCGCACCAATGACCAATGTCGAGAAGGAAAACTTGAATGGCAAGGAGCCAACAAGGTTGTACCTCACCTCATGGTATTTATGCACCTCCTAGCAATAAGTTGTTGGGAGATAAAAAAAGGTTGAAGACTAGATGATAAAATATTCCTCCATCTCAAAGTAGATGTCGCAAAAATATCAAAAATTGTACATATGACTACAAATAATTTGGGTGTCAGTCACCCATTACAACGTAGATGCTCAGATATGTGAACATACACTCTGTTTGATTATTAGGCAATTTTCATATGAGATTAATTATCAAAATCAATATTATGTAAGCACTAACCGATCTAAACACATGCACTAGTAGATATGTAAATCTAGCAAAAACTAGTGCATACAAAGAGAGGAATAACACGTACAGGTTGACCGGGAAGGTTATGACCGTAGCAGCACCCTAGTCTTTATCGATGTCGACCATGCTGTTGTTGAGGTCGTCGGTAGATGAATAAGAACACGAACGGAGGCGAGCAGTCGTGCCGAGACGCTCCCCAAAATTTTTATCGTCCGTCTCCCGTACAGGATCTCAACAGACGGGACTTCGGAGGGCTGCTCTCCCGAACGGCAGAGCACGCAGTCGCCGGGATGGGGAAGCCTAGAGAGAACCACAACAAGAAGAATAAGCGAGAGAGATAGAGAAAGAACAAGTTACTTCTAGATCTATTCTGTCTCACAACAGCCTGGGAGGTGAGACGATCGAGTCACCACGCGGTGGAAGACAAGGACACGCGTCGAACATGCACACGAATGTTGACACGTATCCACCAGTTGGTGCATCATGCAGAAAATTAGTCTTCTACAAAACGAGTTTCTAACTCGAACTCGATTCACGAAACGCATCGTGCGGGCGGGCGAGGCAGGCGGCGGAGGAGGAGTAAGAGTGAGCGTGGACTCCTCTTCTCGCTCGCTTAGGCCTTGTTTACTTCTCTCGTATTCGCTAGTGTATTCACGGGAATCGGAGGGGATTATTTCAATTCGCCTAAAATCCCCGTAGTCCGTTTACCACACCGGGTTTGACCTGGATAATCCTGGAATATCCCCACATATCCTTCATGTTTTTGTCTAGATTGAAAACTCTCCTATAAGGTAGAGTATTTTTGGCAAAGATTATTGTAGGGGATTGGAGAGTATAGGATAAACACAAAATCCCCGTATATCCCCAAAACTATAGTGGATAAAAATACGAGAGAAGTAAACTAGGCCTTAGTGGGAGTGAAATAGCTCACCTTATAAGCTGGCTCAACTCTCTCTTAACTAGCAATATGGGACTAAACTTTGTCTTCCACACAGCTCTCAAGCTACTATAGTAGATGTGTCTTGATATTTCAGGATTTATTAGACTACATGGACTGTCTACATGGACAACAACCCATATAAATCTAGCAGTCTCCCACCAGATCTCACAGGCACATCATATGGCTTATTAGTTCCAATTACTGTTTAATATACCTGTAGTTCAGTGGAGACTGTTAAGTTGAACTTCAAACTAGATAAAGAGATACGCTTGACTATAACTGAACAATGGACTATGCCTTGAATTGTCAGTCTTGTGCAGCAAGTTTCACTCAATGTCGTTACCGGTGCTTGGCTGCCATAGGCTACCCCTCGGGTGGAGCTTATAAGTCATACTCCTCGGCCTTTCATGAGCTTCCTAGAGATTCACCCCAAGTCTCATACACTGTGACCAACAGTGTAGCTCATATAGGTGTGTTCTTTCAAAATCGCCCTGTAGGACAACATCTTTGCTCCCAAGAAGACAGACATAACACATTAAGATGTAATCAACCTTCCTAACATAATGCTATGAGAGAATTACATCTGCAGCGGAGTGAGAGTATTAAAAGTTTCTCTCAACTCAGTTGTTTCAGTTTGTTTTCTTAGGTACTAATTTATGGAAACTCCGATCACATAGGTTGGGTTACCCCCTTGACAACTCACCTGGGTCTCAAACCCATCTCCCTCGATGCATTTTCTATCAAATTTCTTGATAGTACTTTCGTAAAAGGATCTGTCAGATGATGACTCACAAGTATAGGGGGTGTATCGTAGTATTTTCGAGAGAAGTGAAACCCAATTTATTGATTCGACACAAGGGAAGCCAAAGAATATTTATCAGCCTTAACAACCGAGTTGTCAATTCAGCTGCACCTGGAAACAATCTTACTCACAGCAGTTTATCAGTAGCAATAGTTTTGTAGTAGGAATAGTAAAGTAACAACAGTAGTAAAGCAAAGACAGTAGTAACAAAAGCAGTAAACAGTGGGATTCGAGTGCGGTAGGCATAGGGATGGACGGACGGGCGTTGCATGGACAAGACAATTCACATAGCAATCAGAACATAGGGCAATTGCAGATAAATAAGATAAAGCATCCAAGTACTAGATAATCCTAGGCATGTGTTCCATATATAGTCATACGTGCTCGCAATGAGAACTTGCACAACATCTTTTGTCCTGCCAGCCCGTTTGCAGCGAGGCCTCTAGGGAACTACTGGCAATTAATGTGCTCCTTTTAATAGAGCACCGGAGCAAAGCATTAACACTCTGTGAACACATGTGATCCTCACATCAAAGCCATTCCCTTCCAGTTATCCCGATTTCTATCACTTCGGGGCCATAGGTTCCGGACAACAACGTGTGTATACAACTTGCAGGTAAGACAAAAAACAATACTATCATAATGAATCAATAACATGTTCAGATCTAAAATCATGGCACTCGGTCCCTAGTGACAAGCATTAAGCACAATAAGTCGCAACAAAGTCATAAAGCACTAATAAAAGATACTAGGCACCATGCCCTAACAATCTGATGCAATTACATGAACGATCTCATCCAATCCCTACCATCCCCATAGCCTACAGCGGGGGATTACTCACTCATAGATTGAAAACTCTCCTGTAAGGTAGAGTATTTTTGGCAAAGAGTATTGTAGGGGATTGGAGAGTATAGGATGAACACCAAATCCCCGCATATCCCCAACACTATAGTGGATAAAAATACGAGAGAAGTAAACTAGGCCTTAGTGGGAGTGAAATAGCTCACCTTATAAGCTGGCTCAACTCTCTCTTAACTAGCAATATGGGACTAAACTTTGTCTTCCACACAGCTCTCAAGCTACTATAGTAGATGTGTCTTGATATTTCAGGATTTATTAGACTACATGGACTGTCTACATGGGCAAAAACCCATATAAATCTAGCAGTCTCCCACCAGATCTCACAGACACATCATATGGCTTATTAGTTCCAATTACTGTTTAATATACCTGCAGTTCAGTGGAGACTGTTAAGTTGAACTTCAAACTAGACAAAGAGATACGCTTGACTATAACTGAACAATGGACTATGCCTTGAATTGTCAGTCTTGTGCAGCAAGTTTCACTCAATGTCGTTACCGGTGCTTGGCTGCCATAGGCTACCCCTCGGGTGGAGCTTATAAGTCATACTCCTCGGCCTTTCATGAGCTTCCTAGAGATTCACCCCAAGTCTCATACACTATGACCAGCAGCGTAGATCATATAGGTGTGTTCTTTCAAAATCGCCCTGTAGGACAACATCTTTGCTCCCAAGAAGACAGACATAACACATTAAGATGTAATCAACCTTCCTAACATAATGCTATGAGAGAATTGCATCTGCAGCGGAGTGAGAGTATTAAAAGTTTCTCTCAACTTAGTTGTTTCAGTTTGTTTTCTTAGGCACTAATTTATGGAAACTCCGATCACATAGGTTGGGTTACCCCCTTGACAACTCACCTGGGTCTCAAACCCATCTCCCTCGATGCATTTTCTATCAAATTTCTTGATAGTACTTTCGTAAAAGGATCTGTCAGATGATGACCCACAAGTATAGGGGGTGTATCGCAGTATTTTCGAGAGAAGTGAAACCCAATTTATTGATTCGACACAAGGGAAGCCAAAGAATATTTATCAGCCTTAACAACTGAGTTGTCAATTCAGCTGCACCTGAAAACAATCTTGCTCACAGCAGTTTATCAGTAGCAACAGTTTTGTAGTAGGAATAGTAAAGTAATAGCAGTAGTAAAACAAAGACAGTAGTAACAAAAGCAGTAAACAATGGGATTCGAGTGCGGTAGGCATAGGGATGGATGGACGGGCGTTGCATGGACAAGACAATTCACATAGCAATCAAAACATAGGACAATTGCAGATAAATAAGATAAAGCATCCAAGTACTAGATAATCCTAGGCATGTGTTCCATATATAGTCATACGTGCTTGCAATGAGAACTTGCACAACATCTTTTGTCCTGCCAGCCCGTTTGCAGCGGGGCCTCTAGGGAACTACTGACAATTAAGGTGCTCCTTTTAATAGAGCACCGGAGCAAAGCATTAACACTCTGTGAACACATGTGATCCTCACATCAAAGCCATTCCCTTCCGGTTATCCCGATTTCTATCACTTCGGGGCCATAGGTTCCGGACAACAACGTGTGTATACAACTTGTAGGTAAGACCAAAAACAATACTATCATAATGAATCAATAACATGTTCAGATATGAAATCATGGCACTCGGGCCCTAGTGACAAGCATTAAGCATAACAAGTCGTAACAAAGTCATAAGCACTAATAAAAGATACTAGGCACCATGCCCTAACAATCTGATGCCATTACATGAACGATCTCATCCAATCCCTACCATCCCCATAGACTACATCGGGGGATTACTCACTCATAGATGGGGGAAACATGGATGGTAGATGGAGAAGCGATGGTGATGATGACGGCGATGATCTCCTCCAATTCCCCGTCTCGGCAGGGTGCCAGAACGGAGTTTCTGGTGCTGTTTCGTGGAATCTGGTGGTGGCGGCGGATCGGAACTCCTTCTGGAAAAACGTCGAACCCCCCAAAGTTTTTAGGTCAGAAGGCTCCTTATAGGCGAAGAGAGAGGCCGAGGGGGTGCCTGGGGGCCCACACCACCCCCTGGCGTGGCATGGCCTGGCCCGCGCCACCAGGTGGTGTGGCCACCCCTGGCTCTTCTCCATCTCGTATTCTGGCTCCTAGAGTCTTCGGGTGAAATAGGATTTTTGGCATATTTTCCAGGATTTTTCCTGATAGTTGATTTTCTGCACAAAAAGTAGATACCAAGATGCTGAAAACAGCGTCAGTCCGCATTAGTTGCATCCAAATCACACAAGTATAGAGGAGATACAATAGCAAAAGTGTTCGGGAAAGTAGATACGTTTTGGACGTATCAACTCCCCCAAGCTTAGCTTATTGCTTGTCCTCAAGCAATTCAGTTGAAAACTGAGTGCGATAAAAGAACTTTCACTAACACATTTGCTTCATATGATGTAAATATTCTCAGCAATGTGATCAACTACTTAGACAGTTCATAATAAAGAGTATGCAACTGAGTCTACTTAATAGTCATTGCAAGCTATGAAGAGATTCCAACTCAAGAATAATAAGTAGCATGAAGCACAAACATAAGCAACATTACAATGCTCATAAAAAGGTATGATAGAGTGGTATCTCGCTTGCCCTTTGATTATGAATATCAAGGCACCTCTGAAGTTCAAGTGATGACTAGAAGTAAAGATATCAAGGATACAAGCATCAAAGTCATAACACAAATAATCAAGTAATGGAACAAACACAAAGAATGACAACTATGCTCTCAAGAAGGTGCTCAAAGAATATGTGGAGACTCAACAAGTAAAGAAAAAGGTTTTGAATAATTTGAAAGGCTTCCAAATGCTGAAAGTATGGTACTCGTTAGCTTTGAGATCTCATTGCACCTATCATAAGCATCTTTAATGTGGTTAAGGTGAAAGTGAGGTCCAATCTGAGTTATATGCTTGACAGACTATAAACTGAAAATCCCAAGTCCCTTGAGTACGAGGATCGCTCCTCATGCTACTCAACTTTAGTTACCGGTAAGTTCTTGTCATCGTAAGTACATGTGTATCATAGAGAATCGCCATATCAAAATGACAAGGCAAGCAGACAATGAGTATCTCAGCAATCTTCTTATTTACCATGGGAAAATGGTGCTTTTTTCTCTCTTTCCTCTTTTCATAAAACTCTTTTTTTTTCTTTTTCTCAATAGCTATCTCTCTCTCTTTTTTTATAAGAAGAATGCTTCATAGATATCATTATGGTTACGCTGCAGGTTTCCACCATGTCAGCATGGATTAGACCAGTGGCCCATGCGTTTCTCTAACACACATACATAACTCCATAGACTTACAAGGTCCCCTTTTATTTCACACCGACAACATCCGCAAACAAAAGAGCAAGGTATCAACTGGGTATATATATACAAGTGTTGAAAGCGTTCCCCATGACAACACGGTTCTGCTAATCCCCAGCCTATAATTTGCAAGCATATAACTTTCATAGAGAGTTCACAATGGTTCAGGTTTATTAAGTGCAGGAAATAAAGTGTGCCATCAAGTTCGTGAGAGTTTTACTAACTAATTTTCCCATAATAAGCAAACATTTTATTCGGAAGGAAACAAGGCATATTGAATATGCACGGTAGTAGCAAATAATGCTAATAGGTAGGTATGGTGGATACTTTGGAAATATTTGGTTTAGGGAGTTGGAAACATGAGTAAAACACTCAGTGGAAGTGAAGGCTAGCAATAGTAAGGGAGCGACAAACGAGAGAGCAATAGCTGTCATTATCATGCTTGCAACAAAACATGACTACTCATGGCATGAAAGTGATTCAAGATCCTCAAGTCAAAATAATTCATCGAGGCTCAACTGATTATTACAGTCATGTGCATGCGTGAGCATGTGCCAAGTCAATTCAAATGAAACATTCAGAGGAGGATACCATGGTGTCATACCAATTTATGAATAGAGCAATGTAAGCAAACATTCATAAGACATGCTACAAACTATTAGCGAGCTGGAGTTAATCATAAGAAAGCAAGAACTACTAAGCATCCAAAGATAACATACACCCTACTCGAACGGACTAAGCAAGCCCACAGTGATGAGTATATGTACAAAAATGAAAACAAATAGAGTTTGTTACCAGCCTCTTACCATGCCTCAAGTTGTCATTGATCTTCATTATTGCTCTTCACTTGTGTGGCTTGAATAATAATATGAAACCAATATCCATTGAGGACTGCCGAACCCTGTAGCAAACTCGCAAAAACCAAAGAAGAACGATAAATATTTTTGGTGTTTTCGAATTTTAAATAAGAACCAAAAGAGAAAAACAAGCAAAGCAAAATCTTTTTGGGTTTTTCGAATAGTTCAAACAAAGCAAAAAAAAGGGAAAAGCAAACCAAGGCAAAAAGAAGAAGCAAGCCAAAGAGGAACAACAGAAATATTTTTGGTCTTTTTGTGTTTTTAGAAAGAAAAAGCAAAGAAGAACGAAAACTAAAAAGAGAACAAAAACATGAATATACAAAGTACCGATGCAACATGATATGGAGATGAGTGCGATGTCGGTGTACCTCCCCCCAAGCTTAGGCTTTTGGCCTAAGTGGGTATCAATCCCAAGCTGGCCAGGATGAAGTGTCACCCTGGTACGACGAAGAGGTCCCCTCATCCTGGTGCGAGCTCGAGTACGTCCCTCCGTAATGCGCAGAGTAATCATAGGAGGGCACATCCTCCTGGTGCTACTCGTGGAAACCCAGCAAGCGAAGCTGCTCGTCCACCTCCTCCTTGGAGCGCGACCACGGTCTCCTGTGAACACTAAACAAAGCAGGCTATGGCAAAAGGATCTCCCTTTCATCCCCGTCAGTGAAAAGCATCCTATATACTAGATTGTTCAAATCAGAGGTAGCAGTGACAAAGCGATGAGTTTTCATGGCAACAAGGTCAAGCCTCTGTGGTGCCAGCATAGCATCATAGGGATCCACTGAAAGACCTAATGCAATGACTATGCGCGATGCAATGATACCCCCATAGATAGGCCCCCTAGCAGCTAAAGCGGCGAGCAATAAGCGAGCCAAGATTGTACCGAGTGTCATTGTTGAGCGCAGCAACAAGGAAAGCTAAATGATAGTTGGAGATATTACTTGTGTTCTCCCTACCCAGTACACTAGTAGCGAGATAATATGCAAAGTATCTAAGAGCAGGGAGTTGGATATTTCTTATCTTTTCGCGCTGCGCCACGCGGTCATCATCATTGGTCACCCCTCGGTAAAGCTCCAACAAATCAGCGGGTCACCCTTGAATTTTCTTCATGGTCCCTGTCATACGCACACCTACAATACTGTAAAATCTCTCCAAAGGCATGGTGAAGGGCAGATTATAGATTTTAAAAGAGACAGTAGACTGATAGGGTGTGTTAGTAAACGTGAAGCTCTCGACAAAAGTTCTGGTGAGCATAGCGTATTGTGCACTCTCATCTTGCATATATGAGGTCAAACCAACCCTCTCGATCAGTAGCAAGAAATCATCAAGAATACCTGCAGCTTGTAAGAAAGTAAAACAAGGAAAAGAGGATGGGTGCGCATCCCCATCACCCCTTTCACTGCCAATACGAGTTGCAATGAGATCTTCATTGTATGATGGCCTAGCTTGAGAGGCTGTTCTTGAGGGCCTCGACCTCCTAGGTGCATCACTCTCAAATATCTCTCCAAAAGTATGGTTGTTCATGCTTGGTATTCTGAAATTTAAACACCTATTAAACAAGTGATTGCAAAGTAAATATAATGAAGGATTCTACTCATAGGGACTTACAAGAGGCCTAACCATGCATCAAAACTATATCTCTAAGCATCATACAAGCTTACAAGCTCTCATCACCAGTCACCTACAACAGCAAAATACTCAATATATAATCCACTGAACACAAATCTACTTGGACAAGGGGAGGAGTCACATACCAGGGAACAAATGCCCCAAATTTCAGCAAGAAAGAGGGGCTGAGCAAGGAGATCGAAAAAATCGAGAGCAAGCACAGCAAGAACGCGATTTTGAGCTATGTACTGGAGCTTACTCGGGAGAGAGAAGAAAGTGGCAGGTGAGAGAGTTAGTGGGGGGCCAGGGTTGGCCCACACCAGGGCATGGCGCCACCCAGGGCTGGCCGCGCCACCATGTGGTGTGCCTGCCTGGTGGGCCCCCCTAGTACCTCCCAGGTACTCCTCTGCCCCTTTTTTCACGTAAAAATTTAATATGAATTTTTTGGAATTTTTCGAGACACTTTGTTTTTGGACATTTTTCAGAAATAGAAGAATGATTTTTCTGACAGACATATTTTTTTCTTTTGGAAACATGATGCAAGGACAAAACAAGGCTAGAACTATAGAAGTTCTAACATGCAAGCAACTAACAACAAAAAGAAAACTAAATGAAAGCAAAAACTAAAATGCAAAGGATAGAAATAAACAGAGATAATCATAATGAATACATTGTTTTGATCAATGAAATCCTTTTGTTAACAAGGTTGATCAAGTCTTGCTACCAAAACAATTGCATATGAGACAAAACTTTGTATTCCACTAATGATTATGTTACCTCAACCTTGATAGCAATGGTCCCAATCATAATAGTTTCAAAATTTTCTCTTGGTATGGGACAATATATTTCTCCAACTTGAATGCCTTCAACATGTTCAATTGAATTCAGACCATAAGTCCTTTCAATCTTCTTGGGGAAATAGACAGTATGTTCCTTGTCATTAACATTGAAGGTCACCTTTCCTTGATTACAATTAATAACAGCTCCTGCAGTATTAAGAAAAGGTCTCCCAAGAATAATAGACATATTATCATCTTCGGGCATTTCAAGCACAACAAAATCAGTCAATATCAAGCAATTGTGAGCCACCTGAACAGGTACATCCTCACATATACCCACAGGAATGGTGGTAGATTTATCAACCATTTGCAAAGATATATTAGTTGGTATTAATTTTTCAAGTTGAAGCCTCTTATATAGAGAGAAAGGCATAACACTAACTCCAGCTCCCAAATCACACAAAGCAGTTCTAACATAACTGTTCTTAATAGAGCAAGGGATAGCTAGAATCCCTGGGTCTCCAAGTTTCTTAGGAACCTTACCATTGAAGGAATAATTAGCAAGCAAAGTAGAAAATTCTTCATTAGGGATCTTCCTTTTATTCGAGACAATGTCCTTCATATACTTTGAGTAAGGAGGCAATTTAATAGCATCAGTCAAAGGAATTTGCAAGAATAAAGGCTTCATCCACTCACAAAACTTATTATAGTGTTCATCTTCCTTTGACTTGTGTTTCTTATCAGGGAAAGGCATAGGTTTTTGGACCCAAGGTTCTCTTTCACTACCATGTTTCTTAGCAATAAAATCTTCTTCGGTGTATTTAGTATTCTTAGTGTGGTTTTCAAGTTCTTATTCAACTTTTTCTTCATTAGGAACAACATTTTCTTCATTACCACTTTCAGTTTTAGCATCAGAGATAGATATACTATTAGGATCTATAGCAGGTTCAGAGGGTTCTACAACAGTTTTATGTTTCTTTTCCTTTTCTTACGAGTAGAACCACTATTTTCAGCTTGTTGAGAATCCTGCTCAATTCTTTTGGGATGCCCCTCAGGATATAGAGGATCTGGTAGCACCACTTCTAGTTCTAATTTCATAAGTATGTTTTTCTTTAGCAGCATTAACTAGCAAGTCGTTTTGCACTTTAACGAGTTGATCTATTTGAGTTTGAACCATTTGAATATGTTTAACAATCATTTTAGCATCATTAGAGGTTCTTTCCACAATATCTTTCAACTCAACAATAGCTCTAGTGTTTTCCATTAGATGATTTTGCACCCTTTTATTAATGTTACCTTGCTTAACAATAAAGATATCAAATTCTTCTAAGCATTGATCAGGAGGTTTAGAGTAAGGGATATCACCTTCATCAAAGTGTTGGAGAGAGTGTACCTCAATAGTGGATGAGTAGGGAATAGGCTTACATAATTCTTCTATAGGAGGTAAATTCTTGACATCTGCAGCTTTAATTCCCTTCTCCTTAAGACATTTCTTAGCTTCCTTCATCACTTCATCATTTAATTCAATAACTCCCCTCTTCTTTGATGTTGGAATAGGCACATGAATAGATGGTTCAGATACGATTACTTCAGGTATAGCTTGTTTAGGAGGAGTCCAATCTTCATAATTCTTGCTTATTTTAGCCATTAATTCCTCAGCTTCCTTAGGAGTCCTATTCCTGAAAACACAATCAGCACAACTATCTAGGTATGTCCTAGATTCTTCGGTTAGTCCATTATAAAATATATCAAGAAGCTCATTCTTAGGTAATGGACTTCTAGCCTGTGCATGAATCAAAGCATAAAACCTTGCCCAAGATTCGGGCAATACCTCTTTTTCTCCATGTTTAAAATCAAAAAGTTCCTGCAAAATAGCATGTCCAGCACTGGGAGGAAAATATTTCTGCAGGAAAGTACTAATCAAGCACTCAGGGCTATCAATAGATCCAGGAGGTAAATTACTAAACCAAGTTTTAGCTTCTCCTTTCAGTGAAAAGGGAAAAATCTTAGCAACAAAGTAAGTACGCATCTTAATATCATCAGAAAACAAGCCACTCATGGTAGAAAGTTCATTCATATGTGCTACCGCACTTTCATTCTTAGTCCCACAAAAAGGTTCTTTCTCGGCAATAGTTATGTAAGATAGATCGAGAGAGAAATCATAATCTTCATCTATAATGTTTATGGGAGAAGCAGCAAACTTAGCAGCAGGAGATAATTTGGGTCTAATAGTACGCCTCTCAAGGAGACTCTTAGCAGTGCTCCTATCATGGGTGTTCTTACATTCTTTAATAAACTCATCGGTCATCTCAACATAACCATCTTCAATATCATAACTCTCACTAGACTCAGGTGAGCTAACAGGTGTGGTAGTGTCTTCATTAGGAGTTTCGATATTTCCAACTATAGTTCTAGCAATCGTAGCATCTAGGAAAGGACCTAATGAACCACTCTTATCAAGCACAGTAGAAGCAGCATCATAAGCATCAGAAGTTTCAGATTCAGAAGTAGTAGCAGTGTGTGTAGCATGTGTATGTGGTGGTGTAAAGAACTTACTCAAAATAGACGGTGAATCAAGAGCAGCAGAGGTGTTTAGAACCGTACCTCTTCTTGTAGTGAATGGTAAAATATGAACCTTGCCATCACGAGACTTACCCATGATGGATGGATAACAGTGAGCAATAGAGAATCCAAGTGAACTTAACAAATAAAGCTATGCTCCCCGGCAACGGCGCCAAAAAATAGTCTTGATGACCCACAAGTATAGGGGGTGTATCGCAGTATTTTCGAGGGAAGTGAAACCCAATTTATTGATTCGACGCAAGGGGAGCCAAAGAATATTTATCAGCCTTAACAACTGAGTTGTCAATTCAGCTGCACCTGGAAACAATCTTGCTCACAGCAGTTTATCAGTAGCAATAGTTTTGTAGTAGGAATAGTAAAGTAACAACAGTAGTAAAGCAAAGACAGTAGTAACAAAAGCAGTAAACAATGGGATTCGAGTGCGGTAGGCATAGGGATGGATGGACGAGCTTTGCATGGACAAGACAATTCACATAGCAATCAGAACATAGGGCAATTGAAGATAAATAAGATAAAGCATCCAAGTACTAGATAATCCTAGGCATGTGTTCCATATATAGTCATACGTGCTCGCAATGAGACCTTGCACAACATCTTTTGTCTTGTCAGCCCGTTTGCAGCGGGGCCTCTAGGGAACTACTGGCAATTAAGGTGCTCCTTTTAATAGAGCACCAGAGCAAAGCATTAACACTCCGTGAACACATGTGATCCTCATATCAAAGCCATTCCTTCCTGTTATCCGATTTACATCGCCGGGGCCATAGGTTCCGGACAACAACGTGTGTATACAACTTGCAGGTAAGACCAAAAACAATACTATCATAATGAATCAATAACATGTTCAGATTTGAAATCATGGCACTCGGGCCCTAGTGACAAGCATTAAGCACAACAAGTTGCAACAAAGTCATAAAGCACTAATAAAAGATACTAGGCACCATGCCCTAACAATTTGATGCCATTACATGAATGATCTCATCCAATCCCTACAATCCCCATAGCCTACAGCGGGGGATTACTCACTCATAGATGGGGAAACATGGATGGTCGATGGAGAAGCGATGGTGATGATGACAGCGATGATCTCCTCCAATTCCCCGTCCTGGTAGGGTGCCAGAACGGAGTTTCTGGTGCTGTTTCGTGGAATCTGGTGGTGGTGGCGGAGCGGAACTCCTTCTGGAAAAACGTCGAACCCCCCGAAGTTTTTAGGTCAGAAGGCTCCTTATAGGCGAAGAGAGAGGCCGAGGGTGCACTGGGGCCCACACCACCTGGCGCGGCTGGCCAGCCACCAGGTGTGGCCACCGGCTCTTCTCTGTCTCGTATTCGCTCTGAGTCTTCGGTGAAATAGGATTTTGGCATATTTTCCGGATTTTCACGATAGTTGATTTTCTGCACAAAAAGTAGACACCAAGGCAATTCTGCTGAAAACAGCGTCAGTCCGCATTAGTTGCATCCAAATCACACAAGTATAGAGGAGAAACAATAGCAAAAGTGTTCGGGAAAGTAGATACGTTTTGGACGTATCATCAGATTCTTAGCCGTTTGGACATAATCCAATGCTATAACTCTGGAGTTTCTCAGCTTTGTGACAGACTTTAGTCTTCTCTTGACATGTCTTGAACTCTTCATATTATCCTTAGAATTATTCACTTTGACAATCGCAGTTCATAAGGATTAACGGTATTGGTTTTTCAACCATATGCTAATTTGTTAAGAGTTCACGAAGCCACTCCGCTTTGATAGTCATAGTATCTAATGTTGTGAGTTCTGCTTCCATAGTTGATCTCTTTAAGATGGTCTGCTTGCAAGACTTCCATGAGACAGGGCCACCACTAAGAGTGAATATATATCCACTTGTGGCCTCTATCTCATCAGCATCTGATATCTAGTTTGAATCACTATACCCTTCAAGTACTCTTGGATACCGGTATAATGAATTCCATAACTCACGGTTCCCTTTAGATAGCGCATTACTCTCTCAAGAGCATGCCCGTGATCATCTCTCGGGTTTGGCCACAAACCGGCTATGTTTGCTCACAGCAAACGAGTTGTCAGGCCTCGCAGCGCAAGCCAAATACATAAGTGAGACAATAATCTGAGAGTATTTCAATTGATCTCTAGTCGCCCTTTGATTTTTTCGAAGCAACACACTAGGATCATAAGGTGTGGGAGAGGATTTGCAATCATCATATGCAAATCTACTCAACACCTTTTCCACATAAGATGTGGATTTATTTATGCTTCTTCAACATATATTTCTTTTGCAATATTTGGAACCTGAATATAGTTTTATTTCCTTCTAGTATACCTCACCGGATATGTGCATATGATTATACCTTATGGAGGAACTCTCACTATATTGGCCTTCTAAAGTTTTTCACTTATTTTGGCAATAGATGCCAATGGGGGATAAGTTTTAGCAGGTTTAAGGGAATTTGGTCTCGTGTTTTAGGTTTTTGAGCTTTAAGCATTTGCCTTTCATGCATTTGCATCTTCCTTGTTGCTTTGCATGTTGTGTATAGAGAGGAAACTCCACCATCGGTAATGATGCAATGAAATTTAAGTTTATCCACACATGCATAGATTGTGGGGGAGTTTGCTCTCTATATATCATGGTTCTACTAGCATCACATACTTCAAAAGTGTTTGATGCTAGTGCAACCAGTTTTTCTCTCATTAAATTACTTATATAAACCCTCTCAAATGGATTGTCACAAAACACCAAAATGGGGGAGATTGAAAGAGCATGTGGGCCTCCATGTGTGATTTTGATAATTAATGACAATCTTGATGCACTAATATTAGCATTGAGTTATACTTGAAGGTTTTGTCCATAGGAAATGTTTGAACCATATATTGCCTTCAAGGTTGAAAGAATAACAAAGTGAAGAAGAATAAGCAATGACCATAGAGATATTAAAGGTATGATCAAAAAATGGCCATGTCGGAGTTTAGCCTATTGGAAGCATGTATTGAAGAAGAAGATAGTGTGAGAATTTTTGCATTACTCAAGACATAATATTGAAGAGAGAAGAAGATACACGGTTGATCAAGATAAAGTGCAAAGAGTGGATTCTAGCAAATAACCACACAAAGGAGAAATAAAGTGCAAGTTCAAGATGAGCCATCTCGAAATGATCATTATCTGTAGACTTAAGCCTGGTGAGTAAGATGGGCTCTGAGGCCATCTGCCACGCGCACTACCGATTTTTACATAGCTCAACTGTGTATGGAGACTATGTGAGGCTTCTCCACGTCGGTCGTTTGAATCAAACCTCTGATCGCATACATGCATGACGTCAGCCAGGCAAGACCACGTTTGATGCTGGCTGGGTAAAGATAAGCGTACATATGTATATATGCATGCATGCGCGCATATATACCAAATCGAGCGATAAGGAGGAAAGAAAATGAGTGAGCGAGGGACTTCTTATTTTCAGATGGCCTCCACCCGTCGCCTGTTGTCACCCAGCCCTGGTCGTGGCCACCGGCCACACCGCCGCATGTCGCCGCGCCCTGTCGTGCTTGCTGCCACCTAGGCCTATCCGTCTGCTAGTCGTTGGCTACGTTGTTGCACACACACATGAAATGCTTAGTTGGCTAGTGATAGCCTGCAAGTGCACATGTTCATCAGAGAATGTTTTCATAGAAATATTAATTCCAGTTTTTATATCGATCCCCAACAAGGAGCCTAGGAAAGTGTTTTTATGCGGCGTTTCTGTCGCACCCAAGGTGTCACAGGTCTTGAGTGAATTGAATGCAAATGTTGACGGTGGAAGTGGTTAGTAAAAGATAGAGAAACTTGCTTAGGAAATAAGTAAATTGCATGAAAGTAAAGATGCGAAAGGTGTGTAAAGGTCCTGTAGATGAGAAGTTAGGCGCGGAGAGAATCATTTCATGGTGATAGTAAAAGTGCCAAATGAAATAAGCGGAATAAGTGATAATGATAATTCTTATTTATAAGTGAGTAGTCAAGCAACCCATATACCGACTTGGAGTCCTCATGGCCAATTCTTCCCAATCCCAATGATCCATCTGCCTCTTACCACGGCCATGGTCAACACATTAATTAAGGTCTTTCAACCGGATCAAGGCTTTAATCTTGGTGGTTCCTTGTTGTCCTCGAGTAGTGCTAGCTCTTCTTTGATACCGGCTGTGTCACTCGAGGGTCGCCAAATTACTAGCATACAAGTTCATACATATGAGATCTTTGGATCATGTTACCTGGGCCCTTAAATTAGATAACATGCATTAGGCAAACATAGATATTCATTCTCATTGTTTAAATAAACATTGCAATAATCACAAATGGATGGAATTAAAGGAGGCACATCACATCTCACCAATCCCCTACATCTCCCACGCCTATGGGGATTTACTCAGACATGAGAGGTAGAAAAATCAAAGGCATAATTGTATTGCAAATAGAAATCATCTCAAAGTTATTGTAGCAAACCACAATAGCGATTAAAGATCCAATCAAATACAAACCAAAGGTAGATCAAAGTATCAAACCCTAATCTTACAAGTGCCAATCTCTCTCTAGCGAGGATTTAACTCGTCAATGCCCAATGTTATGGACTTGGGTTTTGGAGAAGGAGGGAGCACTGGAGGCATCAATCGGCTAGCAAACAAGCACACAGGAAAGCAAGGTTTACCTAGGTTCAGGCCTTGTAGAGGTCCCTACTCCTGCTTGTCTGCTCTTAGAATTATCGAGGGAGTCAAAAGTTACAGGGGTGCGCAGATGCAATCTGGCGATGGTTGTGGAAACTAGGGTTGTGATTATCCTCCTCGCTGCCCCCTCCTAGCCTTTATATAGATAGGCTAGGTCTCGGGTAGCAGGTCGAGTCAGTTACAGATTAGGGTTCATCCCTTTGAACTTTCTATCTTAAGCTTCTTCTGTGTTGCAAGCAATCGGAGTCTCCGTGGGTCACCCGAAATCTTTAATGGGCCTTGACAATGTCGTAGGCTTCTGCCGTATCTGGACCGTATATGACAAACTCGAGTACCTATAGGGTATACCCATGTCAGTAGCCTCCGAGTGTCCAGTGGAATCATAGATTCGACTGGAGACTTTATGAAGTCTTTCGAGTATGTGACTGAGCATATTTTTGAGTGTTTTGTCTGTGTCATAGGGATTGTTGATATACATGCCTGATTTATCCGATGTATCAGTATCAGTTAACTGCCTTAGGGAAAAATAAAGCAATCTACTCAAACTCGAGTCCCCGGACTCAAATTCGGAAAAGTGCTGGCATAATTCGACTCAGGCCGCGGAGGTCTTACAGGAGTCGAATTCCAGTGTATAATTGTGAGCACTCGACGTGTCCGTTAAGGCATGTTCATCGTACCTGCAGGCACGGATATATATCTGGTAGTGCGCAACAGATGTGTTGCTAGGCCTTGTTCAGGTCTTATCTTCACACTGTAAGCGCGACATCCGAATTTTTGTCATCACGGAGATAATTCGGGTGGCCCAGGAGACGTAATCTCTTTGTAGGGAAAATATGAGGCGAAGTCGCCATGGCATTCGAGTGTGGATGTTATCGACACACAGTACGATGTACAAGGAAAAATAATCATAGGGTGCGCGACCAGCGCTCCCTATGGGAGTAGCCCCTCGAGTGCCTATTCGAGTCGCAGACTCGAGTGGGGAATAAAAACATTTAGCGATTGCTATCATCTTTTGTTGCTTGTTTCAGTCGAATGTGCTTCCGGCGCTCGCTATGGGAGTAACCTGTAGTTCACAATCGAATTGTTGATTCGCGTGAAGGGTTTTCGTGAAGCTTGTATACCTGCATAAAAAATTCTTTCGGGTGCGCGGCCAACGCTCCTGTTAGGAGTAGCCCCCGAGTGCTTGGTTGAGTCGAAGACTCGAGCAAGGACTAAAGTAGTCAAAATGTTCTTTTGCTGAAATTGTTGATGTCAGTGCTAACGACGTGATGACTTCAGTTGCCCACGTGAGCGGCTTTGATGGGACGTAACGAGCAGTGGGTCCTACTTTCTGACTTTGATTTGACTGGGCGTGCGTAATCTCCTGTTTTAACTGCGTCTCCTCAATTTCCGCTCGTAATGGGAGTAGTGGGGGACGGTTCATGATTCACCTTCGCCATGCGTCGATGGCGATGTGTGCCACGCGTCCAATAGGGTTTCTGCTGGCCGTTGGATGACATCCGCTAGGAGGTTAAGTAGCGGCGCAGTTGCGGTAATTTTTCCTCATCTCTCTTCTTGCTCGCGCTTCCTTCGCCATTGTTGCTCTTCCTGCTCCTTTGTGCACCTCTTCTCCGTGGCACTGGACTAGCTCCGCGTCTTCCCCAGTTACTTCTTGCGCTCGCATTGCCATCGCAAGATGGGCAAGAAGAAAGGAGGTTCTACTACTGGATCTGTACCCGCCATTGTCGCCACCAAGAAGAAGGGAGGCACCGTGGCCGTGGGCACCAGCGCCACCAGCGCTGGGAAGAAGAAGGGCGCGGGGACTCGCGTCACCAATGGGTCCTGGCGCCCATCCACCATTAAGCCCACGGAGTTGTTTAATCTTCGTTAAGATGGAGCACTTCCTCCCGCGGAAGGCGACTCCCGTGTACCTGGCGAGGAGGTAATTTCTGTTCCTCCTGCTGGTTCCGGGTGATGTTCCTTGCGTGCATCATCCGCGGTCTCTCTCTCTTCCCCTGCATCCCTTTGTCAGGGGTCTTCTCTGTTTCTATGGGCTCCAGCTGCACCAGCTATCCCCAAATTTGATTCTCCACATCGCCTGTTTCATCACCCTGTGCGAGTGCTGGCTCAGAATCGAGCCACACTTTGGTCTCTTCAAGAAGCTTTTTAAGCTCAAACGTCAGTCGGGGTCGGGTTCGGTAGTCTACGACGTAGGAGGCTGCGGGATCCACGTTGACTCTTCCTCCACTTACTTTGATATCAAGCTCACCGCGTCTTCCCAAGGGTAGAGAGATAAGTGGTTTTACATCCACGACCAGGAGGCCGATTGAGAGCACTACGGACCCACGCCCTTCAATCCCGTGGCGGCTTGCAAGAGGAGGCGCTCCTGGAAGAACGTCATGATGCCTGGCGAGTCCGAGGAGACGGAGATGCTGTATCAACGTGTCTGCGACCTCGAAGGCCGTATAGGCAAAGAACTTTGGGAGCTTGCCGACCATGTCGAGTCCCCATTATGCTAAGGGCCAAGACAATGGTATTGGCCTGAGTTCCGCGTCGGGTGCGTGTGGTTTGTCCGTGAATCGCTGGCAAGTGTTGCAGCGCTGGATGATGTCCTTGGTGTCATGCATGGCCGTGGGCCAATAGAATCCAGCTCGCAGAGCTTTGGCGATGAGGGCGCGACTGCCAGCATGGTGGCCGCAAGTGCCTTCATGTATGTCGAGAAGGACGACCCTGCCATCCCCGTTGGAGACGCACCGTTGAAGTGCTTTTGTGATGCTGCGCTTGTATAGTTCGCTGTTGAGGAGGGCGAATGCCTTGGATCATCGATGTGTCGCGCATCAGTCGGGTCATCTGGTAGCCTCTTGCTAAGCAGATATGTGATGTATGGCTGTGTCCAAGATGGCTCGATCATCATGACCTCCATTGGTCCTTCGATTCCTGTATCAAGCTCCATGCCATCGAGTGCCATTGGCTCGTTGGGTGGCGTAGCCCCCGAGTCCATTGACGTGCTTGCTTTCTTCTCTGGAGCCTTGGGCTTGACGGAGCGCTCGCAGATGCGCTCGAGGAATACCCCAGGTGGTATGGGGGCGCAGGTGGAGCCGATGTTGGCGAGTATATCTGCCTCTTTGTTGCTTTTGCGGCCGACATTTTGCAGCTCGCAACCGTCGAAGTCTCCCTCGAGTGTGTCGTAGAGGTCGCGATAGGCGATCATGTTGTCGCTCAGTGCGTCGCACTCGTGCATCGTTTGGTTTACCACCAGCTTGGAGTCACCGTAGATGATGAGTCTCTTGGCACCACAGGCTTTCGCCATCCGCATTCCGTTTTGATTAAGGCTTCGTACTCGGCTTCGTTATTGGAGGCCGTGAACTGCATTCGCAGAACATATTTCATCTTGTCTCCTTGGGGTGATGTCAGTATGACACCCGCGCCAGCTCCATCCTTTCGCTTGGACCCGTTGAAGTGCATTGTCCAGAGATAGGACATATCTGGTTTTTCGGGGAGCTGGTTTTCCATCCAGTGCACGAGGAAGTCCGGGAGGACTTGCGACTTGATCGCGTCGCGCTTCTCATATGTGATGTATCGTGCAGACAGTTCAATTCCCCAGAGCATGACTCGTCCGGTGGCATCAGGATTATTGAGTATATGCCCGAGCGGGGCGTCGTTTACCACCATAATTGGGTGCTCCTAGAAGTAGTGACGCAGTCGCCTGGCTGTCATGAAGATACCATACGCTAGTTTCTGGTAGTGCGGGTACCGCTGCTTTGTTGGCGTGAGCACCTCGCTGAGGTAGTATATTGGGCGCTGGATCCCGTGGACTTTATTTTCTTCGGCTCGCTCCACCACGAGCACAGTGCTGACCACCTGGTTGGTGGAAGAGATGTAGATCAGTAGTGGATCCTTTTCGCGAGGCGTCACCAGTACTGGCGAGGTGGATAGTAGACACTTGAGGTCTTCGAATGCTTCTTATGCCTCGTCTGTCCACTCGAACTTGTCAGCTTTGCAGAGGAGTTGGTAGAAGGGCAGTGCCTTTTCGCCCATTCGACTGATGAATCGACTGAGCACCGCGATTCGCCCAGCCAGCTGCTAGACCCCTTTTATGTTCTTCGGCTTCTCCATGGCCAGTATGGCCTTTATTTTCTTCGGGTTTGCTTCGATCCCCCTCGTAGAGATGAGATACTCGAGTAGTTGCCCAGATGGTACGCCGAAGGCGCATTTGTCCGGATTGAGCTTGATCCGGTAGCGGTCGAGGTTAGCAAAGGTCTCGCGGAGATCATCGATTAACGTGGCTTCCTCTTTGGTTTTGATGACGATGTCGTCAACATAGACTTGGATATTGCAACCAAGTTGGTTCTTGAGGCAAGACTGCATGCACCGCTGATAGGTGGCTCCTGCGTTTTTAGCCCGAAAGGCATCATGTTGTAGCAGAACACACCAAAGGGTGTTGTGAATGCTGTTTTCTCCTGGTCTTCCTCCTTCATTCAAATCTGGTTGTAGCTTGAGTAGGCATCGAGGAAGTAGAGGCGCTCACATCTCGCAATGGAGTCGATTATTTGATCGATCCGTGGCAACAGGAAGTGATCCTTTGGACAGTGCTTGTTTAAGGAGGTGAAGTCCATGCAGATCCGTAGGATATCCGTGTCCTTTTTAGGCACGAGCACTGTATTGGCGAGCCAGGTGCTTTCCTTGATCTCGCGTATGAAATTTGCGTCGAGGAGTCTGTTGATCTCCATACCGACTGCTTTTGCGCTTGGTTCAGACAGTCGTTGTATCCTCTACTTAACTGGCCTTGCGTTTGGATTTATGTTGAGTGAGTGCTCGGAGAATTCCCTGGGAACTCCTGGCATGTCCTGGACACCAGGCGAATATTTCCCAGTGCTCATAGATGAATTCGATGAGCGCGAGTTCCTATGCGGAACTCAAGTTGTTGGCGATGAGGGCCGTCTTGGTCAGGTCCGTTGGGTGGACCTGGACTTTCTTTGTTTGCACCGATGAGTTGAAGGACAGGTCAGGTGAACTTGGCGTGCTCAGGGGAGCAGACTATTGTCTGTCGACTCCTTCAGTTTTGTGAATTCCTCTTGCATGCCGAAGGACTAGGAGATTCTGTTGAATTCCCTGTCGCAGCTGTCGGACCTCTCGAAGCTTTCGTTGATTGTGATGACGCCGTTTGGGCCTGGCATCTTCATCTGCAGATAGGCGTAGTGTGGTACCGCCATGAACCTCGCGAACACGACACGTCCAATGATGCAGTGGTACTATGAGGGTCAGTCGATGCGTTCTCGTCGAAAATTTTGCGACGTTCCGAAGATGATGTCGAGGTTGATTTTGCCCAGGGGATATACTCCCTTCCCTAGGACGATGCCGTGGAACATCGTGTCTGACATTTCCAGACATGTCAGCGGGATCCGCATTGCTCGCAAGGTACTCGTGAACATGAGGTTAATGCCGCTTCCGCCGTCCATGAAGACACAACTCATCTCGAACCCGCCGATCTGTGCCTCGAGTACTAGAGGACAATGGCCTGGGTGAGGTACTTGGCGCGGGTGGTCGCTTTTGTCGAAGGTGATGCATGACTCGCTGCCACTAAGGTACTCAGTGGTGGATGATAGAGAGTTTATCGCCAAATTGACTTGGCAAGTGATTGCCTTCTGTGTTCGATTTGAGGGGTGACCCTTTTGGATCATCCCCATGTTCCCCAGTGGTCAGGGGTATGCCTCGCCTCTATGGTTGTGGGCTGGTGCAGCCATAGGTGGTGGTGGTCCGGGCGGTGGTGGAGGAGCTCCATGTGCCACAGTGCCTAGGGCAGCTCCATAGCCCTGGTTGATCGCGTCGCGATTCATCTGGGCCAGGCCCTCATGGAGTTTGAGGAACTCGCGGCAATCCTTGAGAAGGTGGCTGGACTTTTTCTTGCCGTCGTGCTTATCGATGTAGAAGTGCACGTTGCATGGTCCGGATAGTTTGTCCTGGATGGATGTTTTGGGTGCCTCTTCGTGAATGTGGCGTTGCCGCACTTGCGTGGTTTTCCCGGTGTCGCGGTATCCACCGCTACGATATCCGTTGTTGCAGTTGTTGTCGTGTTTGTCGGCGTAGTCGGCTACGATCATTTCGATTTTGTCATGGTCCTCGTATCCGCGCATTCGACATTTCTCTCGTCGGTCGCGTCTGCGCTCGAGGTCCTCGTCATCGTCGGAGTAGGCACGGTTTTTCATCGAGTCCTCTCCATTGACCCACCGATTCGCGATTTCCATCAGGTGGTTCATTGTTTTGGGCTTCGAGCGGCCTAGCTCCTCCTTGAGCTCTCTACGGCGTACGCCACCGTTGAACGCGTCGATTGCGCGATCCTCGGAGATGTCTTCTGCAGAGTTCTTGATGATAGACCATCTCTGGATACGAGCGCAGCGACTCGCCAGGTCTCTGGTGGCAGCCTCTCAGCTCTTCGATTGATGCGGGCCTTTTGTAAGTGCCCTTGAAGTTGTGCACGAAGCTGTAGACTAACTCTTCCCAGCTGTGAATGGATCCGCGCGGGAGATTGTTGAGCCATGCGCGAGCGACGCCCTGCAGCTGTAGCTGTAGGCATTGCATGACCGTGCTTCGACTCCTGCCGTGCAGCCTGACGGAGGAGTTGTGATCCTCCAGCCAAATCTTCGGGTCCTATAGGCCATCAAATTTTGAGTTCTTCGATGGAAGTTTGAACCCTTTAGGCATTCTCTTCTGCCTGATGGCTCTGCTGAAGCATCTAGTGCCGTAGAGCTCTACTTTGTCTTCCTCCGAGTCAGTCGAACGAGCGCGTCTTGCGTGCATTTTGTTGACTTTACACTGCATGATGTCATCACGCGCGTTGTAGTCGTGATCGTGCCACCATGAGCGATGATGTCGAGACATGTCGTGGCTATCATCGCTGGACGAGGGCGAGGGGTAGCGTTTGGCCAGTGCCTTGCTTTTCTTCGGCTCTAGTGTTGGCTCTTTGTCGAGGGCGGCCTCGATTAGCCCCAAGCCCTCGATCGTAGATCGGTGCATGGCAGCTCGCAGATCTCTAGCCGGTGGCTGGTTATTGAGGAGGTACATGGTAGCCGCTGTCACCGCAGCTTGCGGCGTCTTTGAGAGCATGCTGCCCTGCGTATCCACCGCCATAGAGCCGAAGTCGCGGACTTTTGCGGCTTCTACACGCTCCTGGTCGGTTAGGTGGGCCAGTCGAGATCGTCTTTTGTTGGCCAGGTACTCGTTGCCTTTGGAGGAGGATCCTCCATGGGAGGAGAGCTGAGCTCTCTAAAGGCTCGACTCATCCGCCACCTTTCTGCACGCCTCGAGTTGCGCGATTACCTGCTGCTGGCGTTTGAATTCTTCCTTCAGCAGCTAATGGTAGCCCATCAGCATGTCTTGCGATGAGTTAGGGGTAGAGGATTGCCCCGTAGAGCTTCTCGACAGCAGGCCCACTCGTTGTCGTTGAGCCTGATCAGCATGCGCTCTCCGGTGTTTTCATTCACCGTGAGGTGCGGTTCTCCTCCCGTCCTGTTATTGGTGGGCACACTGTTGGTGGGGCCACCGTTTGCGACTGGTATACCGCTGTTGGCCGGTCTAGTGCTAGTGCCGGCATTTTCGCGATTGACACCGGTGTCGCTCGTGTTGATGACGACGCACATGAAGTGATTGGGGAAGCTGTTGCTCCCACAACTTTCAGATCTAGAGCCGTAGGCTCCATCTTCTGTGGCTAGGCCACCTAGATCAGATCCATGACTGATGTCGCTGTCCATGCTCCCAGCTATAACCGGGGCGTTGAGTTTGCTGAGGGTGCCGATTGGTGGCGGGAACCACAATGCTGGAGCAATCGCGGGTGTCATCGGCTGGTCGGGCATGCGAAGCGTGCCTAGTTGACTGACCTGGAAGCGGAAGCTCCCGGTCGCCAGACCGATCCCATCGCCCACAGACTCGAAAGCCGGGCGAGTGGTCGGCGTGTGGATGGTGAAGTCGAAAGCGCCGAAGAGCTGGCAAATCTCCGCTGTTGTGGAGTTGTAGATCGCGGTTGATGGGGACGAAGAAGCCGCGACATCAGCACTCCCAGTTCCCACAAACGGCGCCAATTGCCGAGGGTTTAACTCGTCAATGCCCATTGTTATGGACTTAGGTTTTGGAGAAGGAGGGAGCGATGGAGGCATCAATCGTCTAGCAAACAAGCACACAGGGACGCAAGGTTTACCCAGGTTCAGGCCTCGTAGAGGTCCCTACTCCTGCCTGTCTTCTCTTGGAATTATCGAGGGACTCGAAAGTTACAGGGGTGCGCAGATGCAATCTGGCGATGGTTGTGGAAACTAGGGTTGTGATTGTCCTCCTTGCCACCCCTCCTAGCCTTTTTAAAGATAGGCTAGGTCTCGAGTAGCAGGTCGAGTCGGTTATAGATTAGGGTTCATCCCTTTGAACTTCTATCTTAAGCTTCTTCTTGCGTTGCAAGCAATCGGAGTCTCCGTGGGTCACCCGAAATCTTTATTAGGCCTTGACAATGCTGTGGGCTTCTGCCGTATCTGGACCATATATGCAAAACTTGAGTACCTGTAGGGTATACCCATGTCACTCTCTCTCTAAGTAATGATGGAATGATGGTGGAGTGTGTGGTTTTGAGGTTAAAGATCGTCGGAGAACGAGGTGAAGTACTTCTCCTCTTTCAGATGTGATCTCTCCCTCTAGATGGCTTGCGGCGGTTGTAACTTCTATTTTGTGGTTCTTCTCGTCTCTCCCCCTTGATGAAAGTTGCTTGTGTTGATATAAGGAAGGCGCTGGTGGGTAGTACGGGCGAACAGTACAAGCGCGCCCCGACCGTACCAGTGGTCGTTATGTGTGCTGACGCCTCCAATGAAAGTGGCTCCAATTGGGGATTTGCTTATTCTGGTGTAATTAGCCCATAAATGCTATTAGATCTTCAATAAATGTTTATTGCCTGACAACCATCACAAGAAACCAAGGATTCGCTAATTGCAACATTAATGTTAGTGAAAAGGGCAATCTTTAGGGAAACCCCGCAATAAACAAGAGGAAAACCAATGGTAAAAAGTGATGAAATTTGGAGCTATCAATATCCCCAAGCTTAGCGGTTACTCGCCCTCGAATAACAAAGCTATAATGAATAATAGCAAAGAATTAAATCAAGATAAAGACTTACAAGTTCGAGGTTGTCTCATATTCCATCGTCTCAAATCCTGCAACTTTGAACATGAGCATAATATATCTAAACAGTTGCACTTAAGGTTGATCCCTAAATGCAAGTAATTCGCTAGCTAATAGTTCTTATAACTCAAATGAGATTGTTAAAAATTTGGCAAAGCTTTGCAAATCAATTTCTTTCAGTGCCTCTCTTGTTATGGGAGTAAAAATGTTTTAAGCCATACTGCTTAAGTCAAAATTAGGGGTGCACATGTAGATGTCAAAAGAAGGATAAACTTAGAGCTTTTTCATTAATCACCTACTTCAATAATCGCGACTATTAAATACCTCTTCTTTTCCTTGCTTATCAAGAACTCTAATTGCACATTTTTAGGTAGTGAGGTGATGGCAATAATCAAAAGGTACCAAAAGTATTTTAGCTCATATTTTGATAATGGATCTTTTCTTTTTTCCTTCTCAAGGATCAACGAATATTTCTTTTATAAACTCCTACACAACCTATTGGGAATGCCAATAATTTTGCCCATATAGCGACACGTATGCCACTCATGCCATCAACTCATAGCCGAACTCTAGGGTTATACCATAGATCGTTCAAAAGCTAGCGGAGTTGTTGGCATCCCAAAGGTGTGAATTTGAAACAAAGTACTTTTGCTTTCTTCTTTTCTTTTTCTTTTCTCTCCTCTTTTTTTAATATCAAGTCAATACAAATTTTGGCATCTCCCTCTCATACTCTAAAAAGTTTGTTCCATCAAGTAATTCTTTTTTAGAAGGTATCATCAAGTCAACGATCAATATGTGGGGCTGAGCACTACTAAGATTAAGCCCTTAAGACAAAAATATGGCACCAAAGTTGTCGATGGACACTTTATCTTGTTATAAAAAGTTTGGAATAAAATCCCAAGAGTTGTTTTTCAAACTGATTTAATTGTTGAAAGTCTTTAACCAAAGAGGTGACAAAAGCCTTTGAGCTCAAATTCTAAAAGATAACAAACTAAGCGTAGAATTGAAATCCAGTGCAACCGAACGGACATAAAATGTTCATAAATAAGCTTACAGGAAGAGGGAAAATAGGAATGTGGTACCTCCTCTTGCTCGTTTGTCTTCTACTTGAGTCAACTCTTTGCGTTCGTCCCATAGCTCGATCACTAGAAGTGAGTAACCTGCAGAAAGAATCAACAAGAGACGAGAGAAATTTGCACAAATAACTCTAGAGAATAGTCTAATATTTTGGGGTTTTGTTTTATCAAATGCAAAACTAAAAGTAAACATGCATTGGAACAAAAACAAACAAATAAAAATAAGAAAGAAAAATATGAATGCAAAAAGGCGGGAGGAGTTTAACATCCCCAAGCTTAGGCTTTTGCCTAACTAGAATTAGTTGTTGCTACCGTCAGGTGGCGGCTGCTGATATAGGAAGTTCGGGTAGCGGTTTGGAAAGTCAGTCATGAATGATGTGAAGTCTTGAGTGAGGTTGACTATGTTGGCGTTCGCATCATACAACATGTTCTTTATGTTGTCAATGCGATGCACCACCTAGTCAAAATTGCTCTTTGGTTGAATCCCGTCTCTGGTGGAGGCATACCTTGTTGTTGATGTTGGTGGAAAGGCTGTTGGTGGTGGTGTAGCTGAAGTCATCCCATCCTGCGACATGCCAGCCTCCTCCTTCTTCATCCTGCTATTGTTGGCCAGCTGCTGCGTTTTCCTAGTTGGGATGGCCACCTAGTGGTGCAGTCCGTCCTGAGAGGATCAGTGCCTGCTGGAACTCCTCCTCAGTGAGGACCCAACTCGGTTTACTTGGCAAACCAAAAGCTTGGATAAAAGGAAGCAAGATTTGGAGGAGATCACCGTTAGGAGCAAAATAAAACTGGTAAGCACGGAGAGAACGCTCTGGCCTATAGACACCCATGAACTTGGTGCTAGCCATATGAAAGTCATCCAGGTCCTTACTATCAGCCACAACTCTTTCCTGTGGTAGGACAAATTCGTTTGTGTAGGTGACATGGGCATACCTTATAGGTACTCGAGCTTGGCATATACGGTCCAATCTGGTAGAAGCCCATGATGTTACCAGGGCCCTATCAAAGATTCGGGTGATCGAAGGAGACTCCGACTGCTTGCGACACACGGCAAGCTCAAAGATAGAAAGTTTAAAGGGACAAACCCTAACTTGTAACCGACTCGACCTGCTACCTGAGACCTAGCCTATCTATATAAAGGCTAGGAGGGGCGGCGAGGAGGACAATCACAACCCTAGTTTCCACAACATCGCCAAATTGCATCTGCACACCCCTGTAACTTTCGACTCCCTCGATAATTCCAAGAGTAGACAAGCAGGAGTAGGGTCCTCTTCGAGGCCTGAACCTGGGTAAACCTTGCGTCCCAGTGTGCTTGTTTGCTAGCCAATTGATGCCCCTAGCGTTCCCTCCTCCAAAACCCAAGTCCATAATAATGGGCATTGATGAGTTTAACCCTCGTCAATTGGCGCCGTCTGTGGGAACTGGGAGTGTTGATGTTGCGGCTTACTCGGCCTCATCAACTGCGATCTACAACTCTGCAACAATAGAGATTTGCCTCCTCTTCGGTGCCTTCGACTTCACCGTGCACACGCTGACGACTTGCCTGGATTTCGAGTCCGTGGGCGATGGGATCGGCCTAGCGATCGGGAGCTTACGCTTCCAAGTTGGTCAACTGGGCACACTTCGCCTCCCTAACTAGCCGAAGGTTCCCGTGATTGCTCCAGCATCGTGGTTTCCACCGCCGATCGGCACCCTGAGCGAACTCAATGCCTCGACAATAGTCAGGAATACGATCAGCGTAGCAGTCGCGGATCCGATCTGGGCGATCTGGCCACAGAGGATGGAGCCTGGCTCCTGATCTGAAAGCTGCAAAAGCAATAGCTTCCCCAAGCACTACATGTGCGTCATTTTCAACACGGGCAAAAACGGCAGCACTCAAGACAATACCAGTATTGGCGGTGGTATCCTAGTCGCGAATGGTGGTCCTGCTAACGGTGCACCCACCAACGGAACGGAAGGCTATCTGCATCTCACTGCGAATGAACGTACCGAAGAGCGCGTGTTGATCAAGCTCAATGACGCCGAGTGGCCCGCTATCGAGAGGCCCTGCGAGGCAATCCACTGCCACCAAACTCATCGCAAGACATGCTGATGGGCTACCACTGGCTGCTCAAGGAAGAATTCAAGCGCCAACAACAAGTAGTCGCCTAGCTCGATGAGCGAAGAAGGTTGGCGGACGAGTCGAGTCTTCGGCGAGCTCAACTCTCCTCCATGAAAGAATCCTCCTCCAAGGGTAACGATCATGTGGCCGCCAAGAGACGCTCTAGACTGGCCCATCTCACCGATAAGGAGCGAGAAGAAGCCGCGCGAGTCCTTGACTTCTCATCCATGACGGTGGATACGCATGGCAATCTGCTCCCCAAGACACCGCAAGCGGCAGTGACAGCGGCCACCATGTACCTACTCAATAACCAGCCACCGGCTGGGGACCCGCGGGCCGCCATGCACCGATCTACGATCGCGGGCCTAGGGATAGTCGAAGTTGCCCTCATCAAGGATCCAACACCGGAGCTGAAGAAGAACAAGGCTTTGGCCAAACGCTACTCTTCACCCGCCTCCAGCGATGACATCCACGACTTGTCTCGACAGCACCGCTCACGGCGACACGACTATGACTACGACGTGCATGATGACATCACGCAGCGCAAGATCGAGTAGATGCGCGCGAGGCATGCCCGTTCGACTGACTCGGAAGATGACGGGATAGAGCTCTATGGCGCCAGCTGCTTCAGCAGGGCCATCAGGCAGAAGCGAATGCCTAAGGGGGTTCAAACTCCCATCGGAGAACCCGAAATTCGATGGCTTGCAGGACCCGAAGATCTGGCTGGAGGATCACATCTCCTCCGTCAGGCTGCACGGCGAAACCACTGTTGGCGCTAGCCTAGCTAGCTCGCTCTCTCTCACGCATGGAGGTGGAAGAAAGAGGCAATGGAGAAAGCAGAATTTTTTCGGCTGGTGCACAAACGCCCTACTCTTTTTTCTTTCAGCTTGCTCAAAACGAACGAACTAGATACATGGTCCTTATAAGGACCCAGACTACGCACCGCTGAGAGCAACAAACTCCAGCCTTATCTCATGCGCACCTAGGCACGATCCGCATGAACCGGCCGTCCACCGAGATGATCGCAAGCCACCATCTCCGCTACTGCCTACACACGCACCTAACAACCTGGAGACGTACTTCACTAGTGCATGCAAACACACGAGATGCCTGAAACGTACCAAGATCAGAATTATACTAACAAACTCCCCCTAATTCTCAACTAGTGGTCATACATGGGACGACGCCATACATCATCACAGCCACCATCTTCTTCTTTGCCGGCGACACACGCCTGACTTTCCTCTTCTCCGGCGACACACGCCGTCTTCTCCATCCCCGGCGACCTATGCCGGTTAGGAGACACACACCAAGCACCCTCCAGCGACAAACACCAGAAGGATGTAGCCAAACTCGAGCACGCACTCGAGCACATCGGCGACATACGCTTCGGCGACGAACGCCGTTTCTTGGCCGCTGCGCTACGGCCGCCGTGGCCTCCACGCCACCGCGCCATGCCTCTGCAGCGTCTGGTCCACCACGCCAGACCTCCGCTGTCTTCTCGCCGCACCACCGCGCATTGCCTATGCGGCCTTCATACTCGTCGCACGTACGACGCCGCCACAGACTCGACCTGATGCACATACGCCGGTCACCACCGTCATGTACTCGACCTAGCGCACACACGCCGGTCCTCCTTCACCTCGGGCGACAAACGCCGAGCTCTTCCGCCGATGACACACGCCGGACGTTCCGGCCGCACTCAGGCACGACCTTCCCGGACGTCGCTGCATGTCGTCGCAGCGCCTCTGCATCCACCGCACGAACGGCGTCACAACACGCCATGGGCGCCGCCGTGCTAACCGCGGACTCGCCGCGCCACATCCCCGAGCCGCGAGGCTCTGATACCAAATGTTGGCACTAACCTAGCTAGCTCGCTCTCTCTCACGCACGGAGGTGGAAGAAAGAGGCAATGGAGACAATAGAATATTTTCGGCCGGCGCACAAACGCCGCCGTGGGTGCACAAACGCCCTACTCCTTTTTTCTTTCAGCTGGCTCAAAACGAACGAACTAGATACATGGTGCTTATAAGGACCCAGACTACGCACCGCTGAGAGCAACAAACTCCAGCCTTATCTCATGCGCACCTATGCACGATCCGCATGAACCGGCCGTCCACCGAGCTGATCGCAAGCCACCATCTCTGCTACTGCCTACACACGCACCTAACAACCTAGAGACGTACTTCACTAGTGCATGCAAACACACGAGCTGACCTGGAACGTACCAAGATCACAATTATACTAACAGCCACGAGCACGGCGATGCAATGCCTCCAGCTAGAGCTGCAAGGTGTCGCCCGTGTGTGTCTCAACAACCTCCCACGCTGATCAATTCGTAGCTGGGAAGAGCTAGTCTATAGCTTCGTGTGAAATTTCAAGGGCACTTACAAAAGGCATGCATCAATCAAAGAATTACGAGGCTGCTACCAGAAGACCGGCAAGCTGCTGCACTCATACATCCAAAGATGGTCCATCATAAAAAAATCTGCAGAGGACATCTCTGAGGATCGCGCAATTGACGCGTTTAATAACGGCATGCGCCGAAGAGAGCTCAGGGAGGAGCTGGGCCGCTCGAAGCCCAAGATAATCGACCACCTGATGGAAATCGCGAATAGGTGGGGAGATGATGAGGACTCGGTAAAAAACCGTGTCCATTCCAATGATGACGATGACCTCGGCCGCAGGCGCGATTGTCGAGGAAAATGTCGAATGCGCGGATACGAGGACCGCGAAGAGGTCGACATGGTCGCGTCTGGCTACGCCGACAAACGTGACGACAATCGCAATAGCGGATACCCGCAACGGTGGATACCGCGACGGCGGAAAAACCACGCAAGTGTGGCAACACCGCACTCGCCATGAGGCACCTGGAACATCTATCCAGGACAAATTGTCCGGACCGTGCAACGTACACTTCTACATCGACAAGCACGACGGCAAGAAAAAGTCCAGCCACCTTCTAAAGGACTGCCGCGAGTTCCTCAAGCTCCATGAAGGCCTGGCCCAGATGAATCGTGACGTGATAAACCAGGGCTATGGAGTTGCCCTGGGCACTGTGGCTCATGGAACACCTCCACCATCACCCGGGCCACCACCACCTGCGGCTGCACCAGTCCAGAACCATGGAGGCGAGCCATACCCACGAGCCCTGGGAAACATGGGGATGATACAAAAAGGTCGCCCCTCAAATCAAGTGCAAAAATCGATCACTCGCCAAGTCAATCTGGCGATAAACTCTCCGCCCTCCACCACTGAGTATCTCGGTGGAAGCGAGTCCTGCATCACTTTCGACAAGCGCGATCATCCGCGCCAAGTACCTCGCCCAGGCCACTGTCATTTGGTGCTCGAGGCACAGATTGGAGGCTTCAAGATGAGTCACGTCTTCATGAACGGAGGAAGCGGCATAAATCTCATGTTCGCAAGCACCTTGCGTGCCATGTGAATCCCTCTGTCATGTCTAGAAGCTTCAGACACAACATTCGACGGCATCATCCCAGGGAAGGGCATATACCCCCTGGGCAAGATCAGCCTCGACGTCATCTTCGGCATGCTGCTAAATTTTCGACGAGAGCGCATTGAATTCGAAGTTGTCGATTGACCCTCACAATACCACTGCATCCTCGGATGTGTCGCATTCGTGAGGTTCATTGCGGTGCCACATTACGCCTACCTGCAGATGAAGATGCCGGGCCCAAACGGCATTATCACAATCAACGGAAGCTTCGAGAGATCCGACAGCTGCGATAGGGAATTCAACATAATTTCCCAGTCTTTCAGCATGCAAGAGGAACTGGCGAGGTTGAAGGAGTCAACAGTCTGCCTCCCCCGAGCAAGCCAAGCTCACCCGACCAATCCTTCGACACGTAGGTGCACATAAAGAAAGTCCAGGTCCACCCAACGGACCCGACCAAAACGGCCCTCATCGCCAACAACTTGAATCCCGCAGAGGAACTCTCGCTCGTCGAATTCCTCCGTTAGTGCTGGGAAATCTTCGCCTGGTGTCCAGCGGACATGCTAGGAGTTCTCAGGGAATTCGCCGAGCACTCACTCAATGTGAATCCTTAAGCAAGGCTAGTCAAACAAACAATACAGTGACTGTCCGAACCAAGGGCAAAAGCGGTCGGTATGGAAGTCAACTGACTTCTCGATGCTAATTTCATAGACGAGATCAAGGAAAGCACCTGGGTCACAAATCCCGTGCTTGTTCCTAAAAAAGACACGGATATCCTGCGGATGTGCGTGGACTTCACCTCCGTGAACAAGCATTGCCTGAAGAACCACTTCCCATTGCCACGGATCGATCAGATAATCAACTCCACCGCGGGATGCGAGCACCTCTGTTTCCTCGATGCCTACTCAGGCTATCATCAGATTCAAATGAAGGAGGAGGACCAGGAGCAAACAACGTTCATCACGCCCTTTGGTGTCTTCTGCTACACAACGATGCCCTTTGGACTGAAAAATGCAGGAGCCACCTACCAGCGGTGTATGCAGGCCTGCCTCAAGAATCAACTTGGTCGTAACATACAAGTCTACGTCGACGACATCATCATCAAAACTAAGGAGGAAGCCTCGTTACTTGACGATCTCCGCGAGACCTTTGATAACCTCGACCGCTACTAGATCAAGCTGAATCTAGAAAAATGCGCCTTTAGCGTACCATCTGGGCAACTGCTCGGGTACCTCATCTCTATGAGAGGGATCGAGGCCAACCTGAATGAAAATAAAGGCCATACTGGCCATGGAGAATCCGAAGAACGTAAAAGGTGTCCAGTAGCTAGCTGCGCGAATCGCGACGCTAAGTCGATTCATGAGTCGAATGGGTGAAAAGGCACTGCTCTTCTACCAACTTCTCTGCAAGGCTGACAAATTCGAGTGGACAGATGAAGCACAAGAAGCATTCGAAGACCTCAAGCGTCTATTGTCCACCTCGCAAAAAGGAGCCGCTGTTGCTATACATCTCCGCCACCAACCAGGTGGTTAGCACTGTGCTCGTAGTAGAACGAGCCAAACAAAACAAGGTTCACGAGGTGCAACGACCAGTCTACTACCTCAGCGAGGCGCTCATGCCAACAAAATAGTGGTACCCACACTATTAGAAGCTGGCGTACGGCATCTTCATGATAGGCAGGTGACTACGTCACTACTTTCAGGAGCACCCAATCGTAGTGGTGAACGACGCCCCACTAGGGCACATACTCAACAACCCCGACGCCACTGGACGAGTCACGCTCTGGGGGATAGAGTTGTCTCCATGAGACATCACATACGAGAAGCGAGATGCGATCAAGTCACAAGTTCTCCCGGACTTCCTCGTACACTGAATGGAAAACCAGCTCCCTGACAAGCCAGACATGTCCTATCTATGGACAATGCACTTCGATGGGTCCAAGCGCAAGGAAGGAGCTAGCACGGGCGTCATACTGACGTTGCCATAAGGTGACAATATGAGATATGTTCTGCGAATGCGGTTCACCGCCTCCAACAATGAAGCTGAATACGAAGCCTTACTCCACGGGATGCGTATGGCAAAAGCCCGCGACGCAAAGTGACTCGTCATCTACGACGACTCCAAACTGGTGGTCAACCAAACAATGAACGAGTGCGACGCTCTGAGCGACAACATGATCGCCTACCGTGACCTCTATGACGCACTCGAGGGGGACTTCGACGGCTGCGAGATGCGACACGTAGGCCACAAGAGCAACGAGGAAGCAGACATACTCGCTAACATCGGCTCCACCTGCGCCCAAGTGCCACCCGGAGTATTTCTAGAGCGCATATGTGAGTGTTCCATCAAACCAAAGGCTCCAGAGCATAAAACCAGCACAACAAAGGACCCGGGGGATACGCCACCCAACGATCCAACGACACTCGACAACATGGAGCCAAACACAGAACTCGAAGGCCCCATGGAGGTGATGATGATCGAGCCATCCTTGACACAACCATACGTCACATACTTGCTCAACAAAAGGATGCCAGATGACCCGACAGATGCGCGTCATATAGCGCGACGATCCAAGGCATTCGCCCTCATTAATGGCAAACTGTACAAGCACAACATCACAGGAGTCCTTCAACGGTGCTTCTCCAACGGGGACGGAAGAACCATCCTCCACGACATACACGAAGGCACTTGAGGGCACCACGCCAGCAGTCGCGCCCTCGTCGCTAAAGCTCTACGAGCTGGATTCTACAAGCCAACGGCAATGCATGACGCCAAGGACATCGTCCAGTGTTGCAACGCCTGCCAGCGATTCGCGGACAAGCCGCACGCACCTGGCACGGAGCTCAGGCCAATACCTGTGGCCTGGCCCTTCGCGCAATGGGGACTCATCATGGTCGGCAAGCTCCGAAAGTCTTCACCTAGAGGATACGTCTACCTCCTTGTCACAGTCGACAAATTCACCAAGTGGATTGAGGCCATGTCGGTGAAAAACCAATCAGGGGCCACCGCCGTCAAATTCTTCGAGTCCATCGCCTTCCGATTCGGGGTGCCACATAGCATCATTCTGGACAACGGAACAAACTTCACCTCGAACGAATTCCAAGGTTTCTGCGAAAACTGGGAATCAACATCAGCTACGCCTCCGTAGCGCACCCTCAGACCAACGGTCAAGTCGAAAAGGCCAACGGCCTCGTCTACGGCGGAATCAAGAAAAGGCTCCTTCGGCCACTCGAAAAAGGTGTCGGGTGCTGGCCCGACGAGCTGCAATCAGTACTATGGAGCATGCGCATAACTCCAAACAACACTACAGGCTACACTACGTTCTTCATGGTACACGATGCCGAGGCGGTACTACCCGCAGAAGTGCGCTACAAAGCCCCATGGGTAGTAGCATACAGCGAGACTGAATCCACCCTCGCACTCGAAGACTCCGTTGACCTCCTCTATGAGGCACGCGAGATTGCAGCGGAGAGATCCACGATCTACCAGCAGAACCTCCGCAACTACCACAGCAGAACCTCGTCGAAGGAGACCTAGTCCTGTGACTGAAGTAGCAAGGGCACCTCAAATTCGAGTCCCCTTGGGAAGGACCTTACGTGATTACCGAAGTAATCCCAGGTGGCGCCTACCACCTTAAAGATCCAGAAAGCAGAGTCGCATACTCCAATCCTTGAAACACCGTGCAGCTGCGCTGTTTCTACCCTTAGATGATTTTACTTTACAAATAAGGCTATTCAGCCAGGCTACTCAGCCATACATTGTACCTCGTGATATTCCGCGAATAAATAAAGCTAAGTGCCCCCAACTTGATGCTTTTTCTGTTTTACTTGCACTTGTATCACTCAGGGGCTGCGCCACCCTATACACCTCGTTATGCGAATAACGCAGTATCCTGAGTAGCTGATGCACTATCAATCGAACCCTTGGTAAAACCAACCCAGTTGCAACGCACCTGACAGGTTGACAAGGTGCTAAGATGAATATACGCCAGGCTAACGAAAAGAAACTGCAGATTACAATACACTTGAAAAGATACAAGCTAGCAAGCTCTTTACACATTAACGGGTATCACTTTACAACACTTATACATCGATGTGCAGGTCCAAACTACACTACTACCGCAAAAGGAGAACATTTATTTGCTCTTCAAAGAAATAAACGATATCTTCGGCTTGCCGATCAACCGCCTGGTAATGTGGCACCATGGTCCAGGTCATCCCTTATGGCGGAGGCGGTGGTCCAGCGGCAACAGCTGCGACATCCACATCTGGCCGATGCAGGCAAACAAGCGCCAATGCAGCCTTGGCACCCGCGACCAACTGCTGGCGCACGCACTCGCGGACCGCGCTGATATCTTGAAAGTTTGACAGCAAAGCTAGCAAGCTCAAAGGCACTACATCTAGGGGAAACATCACCTGAAAAATATGCTTAAGGCACGAATGCACCTTCTTCAAGCACTGCAGCACTCGCGATGGACGATCCTGCAGCGTTGCCAACGCGATTGCACGATCGTGGTCCACCCAGAAATATCCGCTAGCTTGCAGCTGCTCCTGGGTCAAGTCGTTCAGACGAATGGCAACTCGATCCCTCTCATCCTACGGGTGACGAGCGCTAACAACTACAAGAAGCAGAGCAAAGCATAGGGACAAAGTGCCGCCATGAATGGCTAAAGAAAAGGACAATAAGCTAGAGAGCTAACACTTAAATTGCTCATTCAATTGAGCAACTTCGCCGAGGAGGTACTTCTCGTGCACACTAGCCTTCTCAGACTTCGACTTCCACATGTCCGCGTTACCACGGATCATAGGCAACTCTCGCTCCAACTGCTTTATGCGATCGCGTAGTCGCGCAAGCAGCGACAGCTCCTCCACCTTTGAACGCGGTCGTGCCACAATTTCATCGATGGGAGGAGAGTCGGGAGGACCACTCGAAGGACCCTATTACAGCCAAAATAAGAGGCATATAAGACTAACTATCCATCAATAAAAGGGAGTGCATTCAAATTCAACAAGTATAATAAGGGGCACCCCCACAGAATACAATTCAACAAGGAAATCTAGACTATTACAAAAGGCAGCTGGGAAATGCTCTAATGCTTCGCTTTCGACTTCGGGGGCTTTCTCGAATATGTGGTAGTCTCTGACGCCACAGACTTTTTAGCTACAACCCCAGATGCCATAACCTTTGCATTCTTCAACCGTCGCAGCTCCGCCGAGTAATTGGCGACTGTTTCAATGAGCCGAGGCCCATATTTACTACAACTATCGGCGAAAGGAGCAAACACTACCTGCTGGCCATCCACGGTGACCGGCATCGCCTCGGAGATTCACTGGGATCCAGTTCCACGCCATGGGCTTGCGCCATTGCGAGTTCCATGGTCGCTCCAACTGACCGCTACACGTTCTTGAAGTCCATCGGCATGCCCTCCTCGAAGGATTCCACTAGGCCATCAAGATTTTCGATCAATTTAGCCTTGGGGACCATCTCCTCTCGAAGGCGGCTCAGCACGCCCTTGGCTTTTCCAAGTGTGTCTTGGACAGAGACACTGCAATCCTCGACTACAACCATGACGCCGGCCAAGGCATCCGCACGGGCCAAAGCCTGGGCGTCAAAGCTCACGTCGGCAGCATTTGAAGAATACACATATTAGCACAACAACATATAGGCAAAACGCATGGGAAAATGCAAGTGAGGCAGTGTCATACCTGAGAGCGCTTCCGCGATAGAGAAGAGTTGTTCTACGAACAACTTTTCCCTCTCAGTGGCGGAAGAACGCAAGTCCTTCTCATGCTTTTTCGACTCCTCAAGAGCCTCGAGTGCCTTGTTGCGTTTCTTCTCCATCGTGACAAGTCCCTTCTAGAGGGAGTCGACGTGATGAAGAAGATCATTATGATCACCTGCAAAGGATAAAAGGGCGAAATTTGAGTTCACCAACTCTTGCACACAAAAAATGAAGACATAAAGGTAAATTCACCTTCGAAGGAACGGCAACGGGTTTCCAGCGAAGCATGCTGGCGACCCAAGGACACGACCCGCTTGGCAAGGCGAACAGATTCCTTCAAGACAGGCTACAAACAAAAGAACAAGCATGAGCATCAACCAAAATTCGACTGCCAACGGCAAGAAAAACTTACATGTTCCTCCAGGGACTCCGAAGTTTCCTTATGAGTTGACATTCGGGCAACCATCTGGTGCCCCCCAGTGTGGGGAAAACTCAAAGAATTGGCACCATAGTGGGCCGCCTCCGAGGAGAAGGAGATTGTGCTGCCACCTCCTTATCTTTGGAGTCTGCGACTCCGGTCTCCTTGACAATTTGACAGTCGTCAGTAGACGACGATGCTATTTGACTGCTAGATACCCAACACTACTTCAGAAGAAAAGATTTTGGAAGGACAAGACGAACTCGCAAGAAACTAAACACATACCCGTCAAAATTTTCGAGGTCGAAGGAATCCCCAGACGACTCCTTCGATAACCTCATCTTATTCTGTGAAGGAGGAGCCATAGCACGCACAGGTATGACAGGGATTGGTGGAGCCCGACTCGTCCTCTTCTTCCGCTTCACGCGAAATTACTCCTTCGGGCTGAGGAGGCAAGTTGGTGGCCACTTTCTAGTCTTAAAATCAGAACTAAGCATCAGTATAAGCTACAATGAGCAAGTAATCGAAAAATATGAAGAACATTCAAAAGAAATCCACCTCAGGCAGAGGATGGCTTGCACAGAATAGAGGCACGACTGAGTTACCCGGGAGATCCTCCTTGGTGGTGTACTTGGTCAGCAGTCGAAACCTCCTGTCTACTTGGCCAGAAGAAATGCCCTCTACAGAGATGCGAATTACACCACCAACACCAGTCCAGTAGCACATGGGGTGCGCCCTGGCCTATAGCAGCTGCATTCAATAGCGCATCCAAGTGTGAATGAGATTAGCGCCACCTATCTCCTTTCTTATGTGACGCTCGAGGTCACAAACACGATGGTACAAAGTCTCTGTTTCCTCGGCTTCGCCGGGAATCACAATGTTCTTCCACAACCTCCTTCTCTTGTAGGCTGCCACCGGATCAAAGGGTGCGAGTCCATAGTGCTCTCCGTTGGCCTTCTGGTCGCGAATGTAGAACTACTTCTCCCTCCACCCTTGGACAGACGTAGTGAGATTGATGGAGAAATAGGTGACATTAGAGTTGACGTGGATCCCGCAGCCTCCTATATCGTAGACTACTGAACTCGAACCCGACTGACGTTTGAGCTTGAAGAGTTTTTTGAAGAGGCCAAAGTGTGGTTTGATTCTGAGCCAGCACTCACATAGAGTAATGAAGCATGTGATGTGGAGGATAGAATTCGGGGTCAGCTGGTGCAGCTGGAGCCCGTAGAAACAAAGCAAACCCCTTGTAACACCCCGTCCACTCTAGGGCCCGGGGGGTGTCACTCCTGGCAGCTTAATAGAATATCTAGACTGGCCCCACAGACCAACACTAGTCTTTTCTGCGCACTTTGTCCTCACTGCGCGCACTTGCTACCTACTTCCGGTCGGTCACCCATCCTAGAATTGCTCTAGGCAAGCACGCTTAACCTTAGAGTTCTTTTCAATGAGCTTCCGAAAAGAAGTTGCAACTTGTTGATATGGGTATCCTATCAATCCTATTAAGCCATGTGCCGGATCTCACATACCCACCTTTAGAAGATCGATGCCCTCATCGATCAAGCACACCCTGTGAACGTTCCCTCTTGGCACGCTGGGCTCAGGCGTCCCGTGCCGCACATGTGCCATGCCGTGTCCACTCCGCCACACGCCATGCTCCACATGTCCCGCCACTAACCCAAGACACACCCGCTTAACCGCGAGGTCGGCTCGATACCACTTGTAACACCCGTCCACTCCACGGGCCCGGGGTGTCCTCTGGCAGCTTAATAGAATATCTAGACTGGCCCCACGCATCAACACTAGTCTTTTCTCGCACTTTGTCCTCACTGCGCACTTGTTACCCACTTCCCGGTCGGTCACCCATCCTAGAATTGCTCTAGGGCAAGCACGCTTAACCTTAGAGTTCTTTTCGAATGAGCTTCCGGAAAAGAAGTTGCAACTTGTTGATATGGGTATCCTATCAATCCTATTAAGCCATGTGCCTGGATCTCACACCCCTCACAAAGGGGTGAAGGGGGAGAGAAAGACCATGAATAATGAGCGCAAGGAACATCACTCGAAACCCCGCGAGAGGACTGGGGATTACCTCATCGCCGGGGATGAGGCAGTCTTCTTCCGCGACAGGGAGCGCCCCGTCTTGGCTCTGAGTGAAGAGCTCTGACGACTTGATGGTGGATGCACGCCATGACCCATTGGTGACACGGGTTCCTGGGCCCTTCTTCTTCCCAGCTGTGGCGGTGGTGCTGGTGCCCGTAGTGGCAGCGCTTTTCTTCTTGGCCACATCAGCAGCAGCCGCAGATCCAGCGGCGGAGTTTCCCTTCTTCTTGCCCATATGGCACTAGTGGTGAGAGCGCAGGAAGTAGCTCGAGAAAGTGCGGAGTTGGTCCGGCGCCGCAAAGAAGGTGAGAGCAATGGAGTAGCAAGAAGCAAAAATTGAGGCTGTGCACGAGGAGGAAGATGAGATGTGGAGAAATTACCGCACAGAGGATCTCTACTTAACCTCATCGGTGATGCCATCCAACGGCTAGGAGAAAATCATCTAGACGCGTGACACAAATTAGTGTCGACGCGTGGCAAGGGTAAACCATGAATCGTCGCTCCACTCCTCCCATTACGCGCGAGAATCGAGGAGACATAGTTAAAACTGAGGTTACGCACGCCTGGTCAAGTCCAAGTCAGAAAATGGGACCCACTACTCATCACGTCCCATCAAAACCACTCACGCGGGCAACTGAAGTCATCTCAGCGTCAGCACTGATGTCACTTACTACAGCAGGAGCACTCTTTGATTACTCTAGTCCTTACTCGAGTCGTCAACTCGACCAAGCACTCGGGGGCTACTCCTAACAGGAGCGCTGACTGTGCACCCAAGGAACTTTACATCCAAGCATTATGAAAACATATTTTCTTGAAAAAACCCTTCACTTGAATCAACAATTCGACTATGGACTCCGAGTTACTTCTATAGGGAGCGCTAAAAGCACATTCGACTGAAACAAGCAAGGAATGACAACAGTCGCAAAATTATAGTCCCTACTCGAGTCTACGAATCGAATAGGCACTCGGGGGCTACTCCCATAGGGAGTCCTGGCCGCGCACCCTATGCTTTTTCTTATACATAACTGTGTGTTGACTGCGTCCACACTCGAAAGCTCTGGTGACTCCGCCTTATATTTTCCCTACAAAGAGACTACATCTCCTAGGCCACCCAAATCATCTCCGCGATGACAAAATTCGGATGCCACACCTGCAGCGTGAAGATAAGACCTCAAGAAGGCTTGACAACGCACATGCTGCGCTCTACCAGAAACAATCCGTGTCTACAGGTACGATGAATAATCCTTGACGGACGCGTCGAGTGCTCACACTTATACACTGGGATTCAACTCTATAAGACCTCCGCGGCCTGAGTCGAATTACGTCAGCACTTTTCCAAATTCGAGTCCGGGGACTCGAGTTTGAGTAGATTGCGTTGTTTTACCCTAAGGCTGTTAACTAATCCTGATACATCGGATAAATCAGGCACGTATATTAACAATCCCTATGATACAAATCAGAGCACTCGAAAATATGCTCAGTTATGCACTCGAAAGACTTCATAATTCTCCGCTCGAATCTGCGATTTAATCGGACACTCGGGGGCTACTGACATGGGCATACCTTACAGGTACTCGAGCTTGGCATATACGGTCCAATCTGGCAGAAGCCCACGGCATTACCAGGGCCTAATCAAAGATTTGGGTGACCGAAGGAGACTCTGACTGCTTGCAGCATAAGGCAAGCTCAAAGATAAAAAGTTTAAAGGGACAAACCCTAACTTGTAACCGACTCGACCTGCTACCTAAGACCTAGCCTATCTATATAAAGGCTAGGAAGGGGCAGCGAGGAGGACACTCACAACCCTAGTTTCCACAACATCGCCAGATTGCATCTATGCACCCCTGTAACTTTCGACTCAATAATTCCAAGAGCAGACAAGCAGGAGTAGGGTCCTCTACGAGGCCTGAACCTGGGTAAACCTTGTGTCCCTGTGTGCTTGTTTGCTAGTCAATTGATGCTTCTAGTGCTCCCTCCTTCTCCAAAACCCAAGTCCATAACAATGGGCATTGATGAGTTTAACCCTTGTCAGTAGGCGATCTGTGTGATCAACCTGCCACAACGAATGTCCCCCGCGGAAGCTGACCTTTGGCGGCGAAAGTGCTGGATGAGAAAGGCCCCCAAGTTTACCTTGTGCTCCATCTCTAGATGCAAGGCCATATGAATTACACTCATCTCTGGGCCTGCCATTGCCCCAACATCGCCTTTCCCAAATAAAGAATTAACAAGGAAGGTGTGAAAATAACGTATAGTAGGATTCTGGATAGTGGCGCTCTTCCTGCGCAAATAATCGTTGTCCCTATGGACAGAAATTTGCCCCCAAGTTTGCATTGCCTCTATGTGCATATTGTCATTGATGTCAAGTTCTTCCTCGTGGTAGAATCTGAAACTATCGCAAAATTCATAGAAGGTCAAGTTGTGGAGTTGTCCATTGAGCAAAAAACTTACAGTGCAATTTCGCTCCTAAATATCGAGATCAACATGGAACGATGAAAGAAGCTCGAATGTGGCGAGCTTGTAGGTGTCGATGGAGAGGTAGGAGAAGTCGACCATGCTAGCTTGCATAGTCATCTGCTCGAAGTTCTCCAGAAGACCCTGATGGGAGAGGAACTAATGGTCTACCCACTTGGTGGGTAAAACCTTGCGGTTGCTCACCCTCTCGTAGTCTCGGCTCATGGCAACCTGATACGTTGGAAACGTATCTATAATTTTTGATGTTCCATGCTTGTTTTATATCTACTATTTTATGTTTTGTCCACACTTTGGAGTATTTTTACACATTTTTTGGAACTAACCTATTAACAAGATGCCACACTGCCAGTTGCCTGTTTTTTTGCTATTTTTGGTTTCAGAAAAGTTGGAAAAGAAATATTCTCGGAATTGGACCAGACAAAAGCCAAAGTCGATATTTTACCCGAAGACTCGCGGAGCGAGAAGACGAGATGGAGAGGGGCCAGGGGCTGGCCACACCATGTGGTGGCGTGGGTCCCCCTGGCTGTGCCACCAGGTGGTGTGGGCCCCTGGTCCACCCTCTGACATCGCCCTTTCGCCTATATAAGCCTCCTAGGACGAAAACCCTAGAAAGAAGATCAGATTTGCACGAAAACCTCCACAGCGCCGCCGCCACCGAAGGGGAGATTCGGGGGACAGAAAGTCTTTGTTTCGGCACCCTACCGGGATAGGGAAGTTCCCCCGGAGCCATGTTGTCACATCCCAAGATTTTCCAAATCTTGTAATGTGAAAAATAAATAAACAAAATAAATTTTTGTTGAAAATTAGGGTGAAAAGAAACTTTTGTTTCTAAAAGGAAACTTAAAAATCCCATCCAGAACAAACTTTGGCTAAAGTTTGAATCCAACAAAATCCAAATCAAGAGAAATGCATTCCTCAATGAATGTATCTGGAAATTTGAACACTTGGAAAATAAATCCAAAACCCTAAACCCTAATGGAAGAAAAATCATTTCCAAGTTATCTCCAAATCCATGGATTTGATCCATACCAAAATTGATCAACAAATATTCACAAAGGATCAAGTAAGACCATAGAAGTTGGTTTCACTCAAATTGGAACCATAAACAAAATCTTAGGAGTATAATGAGATAAAGAAATTGAAGTTCCAAAGCTAATAAAGCCCTCATCTAAAAACCATACCAAGTGGTGAACAATAGATCCTAAAAGGATTCAAAAGGATAAACAAATAATAAAGAAGATTTCACAAATTGGAATCACCAAGTTCGGATCTATAAATAAAAAGATATGGATTTTATAAGACAAAGATAAAAATATTAATTAAAGAATATTTAAAGACCAAATCAAATCTTGGCCTAATCCATTAAGTAAATGGAGTGAATTTAATCCCAGTCCAAATAAAATAAAAGGATAAAGAGTTTTCCAAATAAAATAAAATGGCAATAACCATTCTATCCCTATCTTAATAAGGACAAATCTCTAAATAAGAATACATGAGAATATGATATTTGGAATTCACCCAAGTGGAATAAAAGTTGTTTAATCAACTTAAATAAAATAAAACCTCCAAATAAAAATTTGGGAATTAAAACTACATTAAATTCCATTGGAATTAAAACAAATACCCAATCTTAAATGATTAATAAATCATATTAGAATACTTTCCAAATAATTCAAGATGAATTATTTGAACCAACTAAACAAATAAAAACCTACTGAAAAGAATTGGGAAGTTTAAAGAATTTAAATGGAAATTTTATTAAATAAATCAAACCCTATTTTATTAAATAACTAAAGATCCATTTTATTTAATTATTGAATGGATCCTAAAATAAATAAAAATATTATTTTATTTTGGATTTGGATTATGTTGAAAAACAGAACCAAATTCAAAGTACAAAGTTGAGTGTTTGTTTGAATTGATTTGAACCTTGGTTTGATTGCTTGAATAATTGTTTGAAATTCAAAACAGAAAATAAAATAGAAAAAGAAAAAGATTTAGACAGAAAAAAAATAGTGCAAAGGCCCAGCCCACCAAGCCATTCCAGCCCAGCTCCCCTTCCCCGAAGCATTCTTTTCTCACTCAGAAACAGACAGTAGACCCATACGGCCCCTCTTCTCCTCTCACTCACTTTCCGACGAGATGACCCCACCCACCATTGACTCCAAGAAAAACGATTCACACACGGTTTTAAACCCACAGTGACACTGACCAGTGGACCTCCCCCTCCTTTCTATTCCCACTGACCGCTGGACCCCCTTTCCACTGTTCTCCTTCCCCACCCCGCGACCAGTTCTTCCTCCTCTCGTCGCCGTTGCAGGCTTTGATTTCTCCAGCTTAATTCGTCATAACGCCGACCCTTTACCTCGCCTTGATCACGCAGATTGAAACGCCTGTGTCTCCTCTATAATTCCCCTCTGACACCCCGCACTGGCACGCCTTAGACCGCCCCCAATTTCTCCCCGAGCCACTCTGTCTCCGACGAACTCCCTCCACGATTCCGGCAGCCCCTTGCCGCCCCTTGCCTCCTCGACCATGCTCTCGTGAACCCCACCTCCTGGCGATCATCCCCGTAGCGCCAGCTTGCCCCCGAGCGTCGACAACCACCTCGACCGAGCGCCACCACAGTCTGCTTCAACTCCGGCGAACAGTAGCCGACAAACCAGTGCGCCCCTTTCCTTCTGGTAAGATCTTTCACAACCTAGGCAACCTTGCGCACCCTCCTGACAAGTTTACTTGATCAAATGCGACACAGACGCTCGCCTTCGACGACGACCACCGACTCCGCCATCTGCTTCCTCTCCGACGAGCCCCACCGGTAAGACCAGACCGCCCCTTCACTCCTTGTTCACGCACACAGCTTTGTCTTGGTCCTGCACATCTAACCGTGCCTTCTTTTCGCTTCAGAGAGAACCACAGCAACGTCCTCGACAAAGAATCAGAGCCAACCGCCAAAGACGAACTCCGGTGAGGAATTGCCGCAGACCGGCGCCTTGACCAACCGCAGTACCTTGAGCATCACCGTGACCCCGAGCCCGGTGAGCAACTCCTCCTTTTCCTCACCTCAGCACAGCACCAAAGCTGCATACGATCAGCGCCAGCCGGCACCGCTTGCTGGTTTGGCGATAGGAACCGTGGGATGCAGATCCACCGGCTTGGATAGAATGACTAACAAGGGGTAAGGATGAACCTGTGCCGCACGATCCACTTTAGATCTAACGCCCACGTTGCCGATCCGGCCGAACCGGTACGGGCGAATTAAAACACGCCACGTGTCGCCTGTTAGGTTTAAAACAGAAATTGAAAACAGAAACTTTGCCATTTTCAAACCCTTGTATCTTTGGATCCACACGTCCAAAAATTACAAATTTGATGTCGTTGGAATCAGCAAGACATGACCTAGCCAACCCTACCCTTAGTTTAGAAAATAGTATCTGTTAACTTGTTTAACTTTGTAGATTCTTTTGTGTGCTTGCTAACATTAGGAAAATTGTTTAAAAATGATTTTTGAGATCAAACCTTTGCCAATTAGTTTGTTGTGACCTTACTGACCCTAGGAACCAACCCATAGTTTGGAAAATGATTTTTGAAAAGTTTAGAATGGATTAATTGGTTTAGTCCATTTCTAGCTAATTAAAAACCATTGTTTTGTTTATGAAAATGCTTTCATAAAGAAAACTTTGAGAAAATGTTTTGGACCAAACCTACTGACCCAAACACCAAGTTTTGCAATAGCAACTCATTTGGTGAACCCTATAGGTTAGTGCCTTGGTAATAATATTTCTACACCACATAGAATGACACTTTGTTTTGGAAAATGGTTTTATAGTAAAGCCTTTTGCTAACAACTTTACCACTTTGGTAAATGACCAATTTGGATCTTACAAAGTTTAGGAATCTAATAGAGACCCTCTTTGCAAATGACTTTGCCATTTTGGTAAATGACCAATTTGGAACTTACAAAGTTAGAAGCCTAGTGAAGACCATCCTTACAATAGAACCAACCTTTGCATGCTTATGCATGACTTAGATCCCATTACTTTGTGTGTGAAAAATTGTTTGTTTGACTTTGTTATTTTATGTGTGTAGTTTTGCTTGATTGGTAGATTAAGTTTGTGCCTTGCTTGATTGAATTGTAGTGACTTGAAGAGAGTGAGTGTTGCAAGGACAAGGAGTGAACCTATACCCTCTACCAAAAAGGCAAGTGATATCATCATGAATATTCCATTCCTATATTTTATACTTGCATTAGTTATATTTTGTTAAGACTTGCATGCCACACTTGTCAAATGATGTTGGGAAATCCTATATAGATTAGAATGCTAGAGTTGCTAGGAAAATTCCCTAAGAATAAGTTGCCATGCCATGCTTAGCCTAGCTATTAGAAAACAAGGGTGGTTTATATATTCACACTATGGAAAAATATTCTAAGTCTAAGGACTTGTTTATTTAACAAAACAACTAAGTTAATGAATCACCTGGGTGGAATGGAAAGAATGGTATATGTTGAGTGGTTCACAAGGCCATGGACTTGGCTTGTGTATCTCACTTGTGGATGGCCACCCAGGAACAAAGATTGAGATGTCAAATGTTGAGAAGCTTCAAGTGCAACCACTTGGCAATATGGGCTCTGCCATGATCTTAGGATGCTAGAACTTAGTCTCTTGGACAGAGGGTGGTAGATGGGATGATAGGTTGGAGCGTCCATTTGACTAAGGAAAGGCTACTGAAGGATCTTGTCTTGGGAAACCAAGTCTTGTGGGAAAGTGCACCACCTCTGCAGAGTGTAAAACCTAAGTACTTAGCCATGTCCCAGTAAAGGACAATTTGAGCATCAAGACATGGAAACTTCAAAATCTCATCACTCCAATTTCTAAATAAAACTTGTGGGTGAACAAGGGTTAAAAGGATCTTCAATCATTGATTGGTAGATGCCCCGAGTGGATCCGAGTCTTTGATTGATAGATGCCTTGGGTGTTTTGTGCCAAGCAAAACTTAGTGTTTTCAAAAGTTAAGGAAAAATCTATTTTGAGCAATGCAAGCCTAAGCTCCACCAGCCAAATGCATATAGTATTATAGTCCACTTAAAATATACTAAGGTATCACTTGCCAATACTATTCCAATGTATTGACCCTTGTGGCTGTAACTTATGATGTTGCAGGTTTGATTGATTTAGTGAAGATTGATTGATTAGGATTACAAAGTCTACAACCAACATCTGCCTGTGGCACTTTGAAGATGAAGGACCCATGACTATAGATATTCCGCTGCAATGTAATGTAATAGCCTAATGAGCTATGTATTGATGTAATAAAATTATGTTATTCCTGGTTATAAAGTTGTATTATGACCTTTGTTTCTTGATATTACATCTAAACTGTGGGTGCTAGCTTTTGATCCAGGGACTAGCATTGTAAACACAGGGGACTCAATCTTATTAAAGGTTGGGGACCTTACACATGTCCATCGACTCCACCGCCATCTCCATCGCCATTGCTGACTCCCATGATGAGGAGGGAGTAGTTCTCTCTCGAGGCTAAGGGCTATAGCGGTAGCTATGTGTTCATCTCTCTCTCTATGTGTGATCTTATGAGATCATGAGCTTTATAATCTAATAAATCTATTCTGCTACTCAAGTGCTTTAATGAATCTTTGCTTATCCCCACATGTGTGAAGTTAATAGTGTGCACACCGTGTGACACTTTGGCTAAGGTTACATAAATACTTGTTATGAGTTATATTTGGAGTTGGATGTCTCTATGAAATTGTGGTGTTTGTTGGAACGATCTAGCGCTCAATGTGACAGTGTGGGGTTATCTAGATGGGGAAGGCAGACTTTGAGGAGTGCTGTTATAGCCCTACCATGGATTAGAGTGTCCAACCGGAGAGTAGTTCAGAGTAGTATCATGAAGAGAAGATATTTATATGAGAGTGTTCACTAGCGAAAGTATGATCCCTAGGCCTTGTTTATAAATAGTGAAACACCGTTTACAACTAGATCTGTTACATGTTTGCTTGCTTCCATCCTTTTGCCTTTAGTATTTTCCTCTCGTCAAGCTCTTTTCTGGCACCGTTGCCTTATATCCATACCACTTGTATTTCACTATCTCTTTGCCAAACTAGTGCACCTATACACCTGACAAGTGTATTGGGTGTGTTGGGGACACAAGAGACTTCTTGTATCTCGATTGCAGGGTTGCTTGAGAGGGATACCTTTGACCACTTCCTCCCTGAGTTCGATAAACCTTGGGTAATCCACTTAAGGGAAACTTGCTGCTATTCTACAAACCTCTACACTTGGAGGCCCAACAACTGTCTACAAGAATAGAGGTGCGTAGACATCACAACCCTAAGCCGTCCACCTCCGAGCGTCTCTTCTTCGAACCCGGCAGCTTGGCGAAGCCCGAAGGTCCCGCCACACCCGAGCCCTTGCCCGAGCGGAACATCCTTCCAATGTTATGCATTGTGCTGTGAAATTTTTGAAGAAAACTATAGGCATCAAGTTTCTATCATATAAACAAATGATTAAAGGTAGAAGTTACAAATCCTAACGTGAGGAATCAATAACAATCTAAAAATATGATAAACTCATCTAAATAGCCAATGTGATGAATTCAACCATGGATTTCTGGCGCCGTTGCCAGGGAGGTAAGGTAAAAGGTACTCACATCTTCTGGCTACTAAGCTATCTTCTAGTACTGTTGCTGGTGTGTGAGTGCTCGAAGTTATTTCCTTTAGATTCTGCAATTATATCTTTTTGTTTCTTGTTTTTATTTTCACTAGTTAGGCTTAATGGAAAACAATAACAAAATTAGAGAGCTCTATAGTATTTATCTTGAGTTGGGACATGAAGTGTTTGAAGAGAAAATTAAAAAACCTATGGAACTTTATTTACGTGCTAATAGCAATGTTATTAGTATGAATTATTTGAACACCATTATTGCTAATTCTATGGAAAAGTCTAAGCTTGGGGAAGCTAGTTTTTATGAAAATGATCTTTTTAGTCCCCCAAGCATGGAGGAGAAAATTTACTTTGATGATACTATGCCTCCAATATATGATGATTACAATGATGAATATGATATTTTTAGTCCACCTATGAGAAAATTAATTGTGATTATAATATGCCTCCTATATTTGATGATTATGGTGATGAGAATAAGAATGATAGCTATTTTGTTGAATTTGCTCCCACTATAATTAATAAGAATAACTATGTTTATGTGGAGAGTATTAATTCTTTTATGCATGTGGCTCATGATAAGAATGTTTTATGTGATAGTTATATTTTTAATTTTATTCATGATGCTACTGAAAGTATTATGAGAGAGGGAAACATGGATTTATGTATCTCAACAATATTAAGTTTCCCCTCTTTATGTTGAAAATTTTGAAGTTGCACTTGTTTTGTTTTCCTATGCTTGTTGCTTTGTGCTTTCATGACTTGTTTATTTACAAGATTATTTTTCATAGGAAGTGGGTTAGACTTAAATTTGTTTTATATTTGCTTCTTGATGCTCTCTTTTACTCTAAATTCATATTTTTTATGTGAGCATCATTGAAATTATCATGCCTATCTTAATGGCTATAAAGAAAGAGCTTTTGGGAGACAATCCATTATATTTTTACTTTTAGTTTATTTTTGTTTTGTTAATTATTGGAAGTTATTGTCTCTGTAATAACCTCTTCTTGTCCTTTTTGTGTGGTTTTTGTGCCAAGAATAACCTCTAATGAGAGAGAAGTAAGATTTGGGAAAGGTACTGTCCTGAAACAGACTTTTGTGCTTCACTGTAAAAATTCGTGAAAAATATCTATATGTCGGATTGATCTGTAATTGTTTGTGCTTCTGCCCCAGGTTATTATCTAACTTTCGTTAGTTTATCACTTTTCGATTTGAGCAACAGAAGGTCTTCGAAAAAATCTGTCTTTACCTGCTGGTCTGTTTTGACAGATTTCTGCCATTATTTGCATGTGCTTCTTAAATCTCTTTCTCTTTGAGTTCTTGCCAAAATTCTTGAACTTTTAAAAGAAAGTGCTACATTAGCTTGTGTTTTAATGAAATTTTTACTTGTGTTGAAACTGAACCAAAAGACTTATTATCTTGAGTACACTAATGTTGCTAATGAAGATTGTGTGAAGTTTTGTATGAAGGAAAATTTAAAGTGTAGGGAAGAGTAATGTGATAAGATGAAGTATGGACAAAAACTCAAGCTTGGGGATGCCACCCGTGTAACCTTAATAAATATTCAAGAAGTACAAGTGTCAAAGCTTGGGGATGCCCAAGGCATCCCCTTCGTCATAAATAAAAATTTCAGGTTTCTTCCAAACACTTCATTTTTATTGTTTCATGCACAATTGTGTTGTTCTTGGAGCGTCTTCATTTTTGTTTTTAGTATTCGTTTGCTTAGTTTGCTTAAATAAATTGGTTGGACCCCCTCATTCATACATAGTTTCAAATAGGTTGATTTGGATTGGAAAAGAGTAGGAAAGTCATGCTTAAGTGGTATAAAAGGAGCTTGTTTTTGACTGTGATTAGACTTTATCATGTCATGCCTGATACTATTTTGGCTTTATGCTTAGTGATTATTGCTGTAGCATGACTTGTTACAAACAATTGAGATTGCTTAATGTGCCTTGAAAGAATCATGCGTTGTTTTAGCATATTAAAGCATAATATTATGGTATTCTCCTTTGATGCTTTATTTGGGTTGACTTGGCACATGCTCACACCATGTTAAGACTATACCAAGTCACCATAGCCTCTATGATCATTTAGTTTTCAACTTGTAATATCACTTTATGCTTTAATCAATAATGTTTTGTCGCTTTGCATGATTATGTCCATTATTGCTCTCTTAGTTGGTCGCTCCTAGTCTTTTGCTAGCCTCCATATCAAGTATGAGTTCCACTCATGCATCCAACTCCAAATAAAACCAAGTTATTCCAAAGAGTCCACCATACCTACCTATTAGCATTTGCTATTCCAAGTATACTCATGTTTTTTTCTACCTTCCGAATTAAAATTGTTATGTGAAAATTAGTGATTAAACCTCTCACGAACTTGATGACACACTTTACTTTTCTTGCCCCTAATAAACTTGAACCATTGTGTCATCTATGTTGTATATGCTTGCACTTATACATTGGGATTAGCAGAACCATGTTGTCATGGGGAACGCTTTCAACATTGCACTTGTACATTGTACCCAGTTGATATCATGCTCTTTTGTTTATGGATGTCGTCGGTGTGAAATGAAAGGGGAGCTTGTAAGTCCATGGAGTTATGTCTGTGTGTTAGAGAAACGCCTAGGCCGCTAGCCTAAGCCATGCCTAATCATGGTGGAAACCTGCAGCGTAACCATAATTAGCAATCTATGAAGCACTCTTCTTTAAAAAAAGAGATAGAGATTGGGAAAAAAAGAAAAAAAGATGAGAAAGAGGAAAGAGAGAAAAAAGCACCATTTTCCCATGGTAAATAAGAAGATGCTGAGATGCTTATTGTTTGCTTGCCTTGTCATTTTGATTATGGGATAGCTCCTGTATCATGTGCACGGGGTACCCGTTGGCGGTTCTCTATGATACATATGTAGTTACGATGACAAGAACTTATCGCTAACTAAACTTGAGTAGCATGAGGAGCAGCCCTCGTATTCAAGGGACATGAGATTGCCAACTTATACTTTGTCAAGCATATACTCCATAGTTTGTTCACTTTAACCTTAATCACTTCAAGATGCTTATGATAGGGGCAATGAGAGCTGAAAGCTAATAAGTACCATAACTTTTGGAAGCTCTTTATGAGACTTGAATCCCTAATTCCTTCTATGAAGGCCTTTCTTTTACTTTTATGTTGAGTCTCTATCTTCTATCTTTATGCACCATTTGAGAGAGCATAGTGGCCATTCTTAGTTTAATGTGCATTGTCCCAAAACTTGTTGATTGATTCATAACTTTGATATTGTTTGTCCTTAAAGTATTTGTATATAGTCACCCTTATGAACTTTGAAGGTGTCCTATGCATTTATATTTTGCTAGACTATGAGGGACAAGCTGAATACCATCTCATTATGTTTTCTATATGTGAAACAAACAAACGTCTTTCAAAGCATTATTATTTAGGAATCTTTTGTTTGTACCTTTTCATGTTATAACATAGTTGTTATGTCTTATTGTTAGAACTATATCTTTCATTCTATGTTAAATTACTATGATCCTAGCTACCAATGTTTTATAAATACCTTGATCAAGATTGTGATGGTGCATGTCACCTCAAAAATTATTCTTTTTATCACTTACCTACTCGAGGACGAGCATGAGTTAAGCTTGGGGATCTTGATACGTTGGAAACGTATCTATAATTTTTGATGTTCCATGCTTGTTTTATATCTACTTTCTTATGTTTTGTGCACACTTTGGGGTATTTTTACACATTTTCTGGAACTAACCTATTAACAAGATGCCACAGTGCTAGTTGCATGTTTTCTACTGTTTTTGGTTTTAGAAAAGCTGGAAAAGAAATATTCTCAGAATTTGACCAGACAAAAGCCAAAGTCGATATTTTACCGGAAGACTCACGGAGCCAGAAGACGAGATGGAGAGGGGCCATGGGCTGGCCACACCATGTGGTGGCGCAGATCCCCCCTACCCGCGCCACCAGGTGGTGTGGGCCCCTGGTCCACCCTCTGACATCGCCCTTTCGCCTATATAACCCCCCGGGACGAAACCCTAGAAACAAGATCAGATTTTCATGAAAACCTCCACAGTGCCGCCACCACAGAAGGGGAGATTCGGGGACAGAAAGTCTCTGTTTCGGCACTCTGCTGGGATGGGGAAGTGCCCCAGAGCCATCTCCATCAACTCCACCGCCATCTCCATCGCCGTTGTTGACTCCCATGATGAGGAGGGAGTAGTTCACTCTTGAGGCTAAGGGCTCTACTGGTAGCTATGTGTTCATCTCTCTCTATCTCTATGCGTGATCTTATGAGATCATGAGATTTGTAATCTAATAGATCTATTCTGCTACTCAAGTGCTTTAATGAATCTCTGCTTATCCCCACGTGTGTGAAGTTGACGTGTGCACACCGTGTGGCACTTTGGCTAAGGTTACATAAATACTTGTTATGAGTTATATTTGGAGTTGGATGTCTCTATGAAATTGTGGTGTTTGTTGGAACCATCTAGCGCTCAAGGTGACAGTGTGGGGTTATCTAGATGGGGAAAGGCAGACTTTGAGGAGTGTTGTTATAGCCCTACCATGGATTAGAGTGTCCAACCGGAGAGTAGTTCAGAGTAGTATCATGAAGAGAAGATATTTATATGAGAGTGTTCACTAGCGAAAGTATGATCCCTAGGCCTTGTTTCTAAATATTAAAACACCATTTTCAACTAGATCTATTACATGTTTTCTTTCTTCCATCTTTTTGCCTTTAGTCTTGTCCTCCCATCAAGCTCTTTTCTAGCACCGTTGTCTTATATCCATACCACTTGTATTTCACTATCTCTTCGCCGAACTAGTGCACCTATACACCTGACAAGTGTATTGGGTGTGTTGGGGACACAAGAGACTTCTTGTATCTTGATTGTAGGGTTGCTTGAGAGGGATACCTTTGACCACTTCCTCCCTGAGTTCGATAAACCTTGGGTAATCCACTTAAGGGAAACTTGCTGTTGTTCTACAATCCACTTAAGATTCCCCAACTCAAAAACACGAAATCAATGAAGAATCAAAGGTTTTAGAAGGCTAGGGTTTGAGGTGGCGAGAGAAAGAATAAGGAAGAAAGAGGAGGAAGAAGAAGGAGGCTGGCTGCGAGTCAGCCGCTGTCAGCCTTTACCTAGCAACACACACGGTATGGGCACAGCCCGCCCGTACCGGTGGTCGTCACTGTTGGATCAACTTTAGTGTTCGAGATCAAACCTGGTACGGGCATGCGGTACGGGCGTACCCCGGTCGTACCAGTGGTTGTTATCTATTCGGATTCCGTGGTCTATTTCATCGGCATTCAGTACGGGCGCGCGGTACGGGCTTACCCTGGCCGTATCGATGGTCGTCATCGAAACTGTTCCTGCTGAAGGTTTTGTCAAGACATGGTACGGGCGCGCGGTACAGTCGTACCACGACCGTACCGATGCTTGTTATCTGTGCTGAACCCTTTTTATTTTCTTCGTGTTTCCCTTGCTTCTCAGCTTCATTAAGGTGAATTCTCTGAACGAGCTAAAAATTCAAAACAAACTTATTAAATAATACAAATAATAAAGTGGTAAATGCAAAAAAAAAACTTAAACTAAATTTATCAAGAATGGGTTAACTCCCATTAAGTGTTTAATTCTAGAGATTTTGACTAATCAAACTCCATATCATCAGCGTTCATCTCAAGCGGCGCTTTTTCTTTAGTTTTGTTGCCCAATCACGCTTAGGCGGTGGAATGTATTTTCCATTGTGCTCTTGCTTCTTCGGAAAGTATCGAACAATCTGATCATCATATATATTAAAGACAATCTTATCACTAGAACAATCTACATTAGCTCCAGCTGTACTAAGAAAAGGTCTTCCAAGAATGATAAATAGTTTGTCATCCTTAGGGACATCAAGAATAATAAAATCAGTTGGTATAACATGCTGATCTATTCTAAATAAAACATCTTAGATCATTCTGACAAGTTGTTTAGTTGTCTTATCCGCCATTTGCAGTGTTATTGAAGTAGGATGACATTCTCCAAGATTCAATTTCTTAAATAGGGAATAAGGCATAACACTAACACCTGCTCCTAAATCACAAAGATCATTGAATATATTAGTTTTACCTATTGCACAGGAGATGGTTGGTATCCTTGGATCCCCAAGCTTCGCAGAAAGTTTATCACCAAAGCTTGTCATAGCTGCTACAGTCTTGGTTTATTTCTTTTTTCTATTAAGTATATCTCGCATAATTTTTTTATAAGTAGGAACTTGAATAACATTAGTTAAAGGAAGTTCTAAATGCAAGCTACCTAGTGCCTCGGTAAAAGAATCATAAAAATCTTTATCTGGTTTGTAATGAACTCAGTTAGCGTAAGGAATTTTCTTTTTGGTAGGTATTACCTTTCCTTTTACATTTGTCACCGGTTCAACATTCTTTTATTTTTCCTTGCAGCTGATTTTTGCTTATTGGCGTGATCTTCACGCGGGATAACAACTTGCTCTTCTTACTCCTTTCTGAGATCGGTTTCTTCCCTTGAATCAATAGTCTCAGCATCTGAATCATATGGTTTATGCTTATCCCCTGCTTCCTCTTCTTCTTGAGTGCTGGAAGCATTATTTTCCCTTTTCTGAGCTTCATAATCAATATCATCCTAGGGGTCCACTAGATCCTCTTATTCTTGACTCAACTCCCGAGTCTCTCTTGCTTTTCGAGCTTGCTCTTATTAATACCAAGGTGGCCCTTGTGGTTCCTGAGTTTCTATACCACGCCTAGTAACAATGTTAGTAGAAACAATATTGAAATTTCATTAGTTCAAAATCAAAGTTTGGGTTTCATTTATCTGCTCACACTAGGTTTTAACCATACTTAGATATCTATCTAAATGTTTCATGGCTTGACCCAAGTCATTAAAAACTTCTATTAAGTCTCTTATATTCTTTTCTTGTGTCATAAGGCGTTTATAGTTTTTCTCACGGAATTGATTTTGTTGATATTTAAAATTTTGCATTACAAGATTTAAATCATCTTCTATTGCATAAGTTTGAAGAATGTCAACTTTGTTTTCTTTTACAACTTCTGAAGCTATACCTTTTTCTTCTATGTACTTTTTGACTTCAGATATAAGATCTTGTGGTATGTGAATCATACCTTTTTGTGGTACAATATCCTCAACTAGATTGCATTGTTCGTCATTAAAGGATCTTACCTCAAAAAGCTTAACACATTCCGACAGTGTCAAGTTGCATATTGGTCCTCCTGCAGATAGATCAATCATATCTTTTGTTTCGTCATTAAGCCCATTATAAAAATATTGGATAACTAGACTCTCGTGAAAACCATGATTTGGAACTTTCATAATCATTGCATAACATCTATGCATGAATTCTCAGATGCAATCCTCCTAGCTTTTTATAGTATGATTAGGTAGTGATTGTAACCAAGCTAAAGCATTATCTTTCAAACACCGGCAAAAGAGTTTAAGAAGTACAAACTCTATTGGCAAACTTGCTGGTTTAAGAGTAACATAAAGGTCGTGTACCCTTGTTAAGTGGTCACTAGGGTCTTCCTCTTCTTTTCCTGCGAAAGCAATTTCTTTCATCATATATATTAGCTCAGGATATATTTCAAATTCCTGGCCTTCAAGTTCAGGATAAAGAATAGGCATTTTCCTCAAGTGCCTAGATGGATTCCCATACTCTCCCAAAGGTAGCTCAAGTTCGGCCCCTCGAGTGATGGTAAAATCAGCCATCAATGGAATCAAGCTATTCATGTCTACAGTATGCGAATTAGTAAATCTTTCAATAAATTCTAATCGTCTCTCGATCGGAACACGATCAATATATGGAGGTAAATAGGTTTTTCCTGATCGAGTGGTACATCTGTCTTCAACGGAGATCATGAATAGTATCAATAGTTGATGTTATCAAGAAACAACACTTAGCGCTTAGCTCCCCGACAACGGTGCCAGAAAATATCTTGATAGCCTGCAAGTGCACATGTTCGTCAAAGAATGTTTTTGCGGAAGTATGAATTCCGTTTTTATATCGATCCCAACGAGGAGCCTAGGAAAGTGTTTTTATGTGGTGTTTCTATCGCACCCAAGGTGTCACATGTCTTGAGTGAATTGACTGCAAATGTTGATGGTGGAAGTGGTGAGTAAAAGATAGAGGAACTTGCTTAGGAAATAAGTAAATTGCATGAAAGTAAAGATGTGAAAGGTGTATAAAGGTCCTGCAGATGAGAAGTTAGGCGCGGAGAGAATCAGTTCATGGTGATAGTAAAAATGCCAAATGGAATAAGCGGAATAAGTGATAATGATAATTCTTATTTATAAGTGAGTAGGCAAGCAACCCATATACCGACTAGGGGTCCTCATGGCCAGTTCTTCCCAATGATCCATCTGCATGTTACCACGGCCTTGGTCAGCACATTAATTAAGGTCTATCAACCGGATCAAGGCTTTAATCTTGGTGGTTCCTTGTAGTCATCGAGTAGTGCTAGCTCTTCTTTGATATCGGCCGTGTTACTTGGGGGTCGCCGAATTACTAGCATACAAGTTCATACCTATGAGATCTTTGGATCATGTTACCTGGGCCCTTAAATTAGATAACACGCATTAGGAAAACATAGATATTCATTCTCATTGGTTAAATAAACATTGCAAAAATCACAAATGGATGGAATTAAAGGAGGCACATCACATCTCACCAATCCCCTACATCTCCCACTCCTATGGGGATTTACTCAGACATGAGAGGTAGGCAAATCAAAGGCATAATTGTATTACAAATAGAAATCATCTCAAAGTTATTGTAGCAAACCACAATAGAGATTAAAGATCCAATCAAATACAAACCGAAGGTAGATCAAAGTATCAAACCCTAATATTACAAGTGCCAATCTCTCTCTCTCTAAGTAATGATGGAATGATGGTGGAGTGTGTGGTTTTGAGGTTGAAGATTGTCAGAGAACGAGGTGAAGTTCTTCTCCTCTTTCAGATATGATCTCTCCCTCTAGATGGCTTGCGGCGACTGTAACTTCTATTCCGTGGTTCTTCTCATCTCTCCCCCTTTATGAAAGTGCTTGTGTTGATATGAGGAAGGCGCTGGTGGGTAGTACGGGCAGACAGTACAAGCGCGCCCCGGCCGTACCAGTGGTCGTTTGCGTGCTGACGCCTCCAATGAAAGTGGCTCCAATTGGGGATTTGCTTATTCTTGTGTAATTAGCCCATAAATGCTATTAGATCTTCAATAAATGTACATTGCCTAAAACCATCAAAAGAAACCAAGGATTCACTAATTCTGACATTAATGTTAGTGAAAAGGGCAATCTTCAGGGAAATCTGACAATAAACAGAGGAAAACCAATGGTAAAAAGTGATGAAATTTGGAGCTATCAGCTAGCTACGCATGACAGTATTCGTGTTTGACTATTAGCTATGCATGGAATGAATCGAACGAGGTGCTTGGCTACTAGCTACGCATGGAAGAAATCGATCCGGGTGTCAGGTCAAACCGGCCGCGTGATGTATCGGTGCTCTCCTGGCGAGTGGCAGAAGGCGGTTGCGCCTGGAGCCAGAGTGTGCGCTAGCGGAGGAGGACCAAAGGCGACGAAGTTGATGGATTCCAGTGATGGCCCAACGAGTCCCATGGCGGAAGGGCACCGACGCATCCTAAAATTTCCCCCCCACCAACTGTCAATGCATTTACATGCCCCCTCGGTTCAGCCACAAAAACTAGACATATGGGGGTGCGGGGGCGTTTTCTTGGTGGCCCAAGATTTATTCTCAGATTCTACTGTATTTATGGTGTCTATTCGGACACTTTTAGCAGCCAAAACCGAAAATCTGCGGTGATTTCTTAGGTCACGCGCGTTTTTGGTGTCTGCTATAGATGCTCTTGATAGCTGTGAGATTCAACACATTTTTATGGCTTTTATTGATGGTTTTCTCCTGGATTTGATAGTTTTCTGGCTTTACCTAACGTTAATACTTTGGTACTGTAGAAAACTTGGTTTTTAGTATGTGTTTTAGGTTCTGAATGTCAATAGAAGGATTTAACTAGAGAAACACGATAATCTGGAGAAAACAAGCGAGTCTCACTTTGGAAGCACGCGAGGGGAGCTCACAGAAGCTTTAACGAGCAACTATAAGGCGGGAATATTTTCCGGTCGTATAGTTCCTGCCGTATAGTTGCCGCCGCCTCTGTCTTGTCAAAAGGGACAACTTCCATGCAGGGACCAAGGACGAAAACACAACGCAGCAGCCGCCATACCATCCAGAAGGGAGAAAGAAGAGATCCGGAGAAGAAGGGGAAGACGTTCTTTATCTCGCTCCACGATCTTCGACCTCCTAGCCAATACACCCCCACAACCACTACTTGTACTTGAGAGAGAGAGAGGGATCCCCACTTTGCAAGACTAGGGTTTGAGATTGTTTCTTACCATCTTGATTTGTGTTGGATATTTTTCTATTCTTATTGTGGATCTCCACGGTAATACAAAGACGAATTCCCTTTATTTAATTATATTGATGATCCGTTCTTCTCTCATGAGTGAGTAATTCCCTTGGACGTGGGAGATGTAGGGGATTAGTGAGATGTGATGTGCCTTCATATATTTTCCATTAGTTTGTGATTGATTCTAATTACTATATTATGTGTGCTTGACTATCTGTGGGATGCCTAATGCTTGTTATCCAATTAAGGGCCCAGACAACATGATGCTTTCTTCTACATAGATAAGATCTTGTTCGGTAGTGAACCGGCGACCCGCGGGTGACACGGGGATATCAATGGAAAGCTAGTACACTCGAGGATAACGAGGAATCACTGTGCTTATTGGATTAGTCTGATACAAGGACCTTAATCACTAAGTGACCTGAAGGGTCTTAATCGTCTAGTGTATGACCATGGTTTTGTGTCTTAATCGTCTAGTGTATGACCATGGTTTTGGTAACATGCTAGTAGGATTATTGAAGTTGGGATGAAATCTACCAAGAAGAGTTCCAGCTAATTATGGGTTGATCACCTACACATATATTTATAAGATTATAATTGTTACATTTATCATTCGTCCACCTGACACAGTCACTATCAGCAAGAACTAAATCTCCCCGCGCCTTCTTTCACCATCTGCAGGAAACAACAAACAACCAAGCCGTTCTTTACTTTTATGCTTTATATTTCTGAACTTTACATTTTAGTTCTATTTAAATACATCTCATTTAATCGAAACCCCATTCCTATTTTTAGCACTTGCAGTCAATTCACTCGAAGACCTGTGACAACTTCGGGTGTGACAAAGACTTCACCCATAAACATTTATCTTTGGGCTCCCTGTGGGATCGATATCTGAACTTCAAAACTAGCTACAAACGATCTATGCTCTTGCAGACATCAAGCTATTTTCTGGCACCGTTGTCGGGGAGCTAAGCGCTAAGTGTTTGTCTTTTGAATTTTCAGGTGTTGCTACTACAAAATGTTCTCCTTAGGAGACAAAGGGTCTACACGCTCTGGTAGGACCTACCTGCCGGATTATATTTAGCGCGTGCCTGCTCAGAGGCCCGAAGAAATTATTGAAAAACTTTTAAGATCAAATAAAGTTGAAGTTGAAAACCTGAGTGATATTATGGAAATCATGTCTATTTACAGGACAAGTCCTATGAAACCTGAGAAAACTCTCAGGGAATATAGTGCTCCAAGTTCTGAATTTTTTAAACAACCAATATAGTTCCCTAATCCTGGAGTTAGAGAATATCGATTTGATGGTGGAATTATTAAAAATTTGTAGGAGAAAGCTTTCAGTGGAAGGGAAGATGAAGACTTAGGAAGACATATCAGAGAATTCGATGATGTGTCGTGGTGGTGTCACGATAGATGCCATGGATAGGCTAAAGGTGGGGACTAATAGCACTAGGGGAATCCAGGGAGGGATAGTGAGGTGATTCCCCACACAGAAGGTTTGTATTCGATTCACTTCACAGATTACAAGTGCTCCTAGAGCTGTATTGGCGAGAGGAGGAAGAAGGAACTCTCTTACTCTCACCCACAGTTAACCCGTACAAGACCCTTAGAACCTAAAACCAATCAGAATAGAGGAACCCCTTCTACAGAGGCCCTAGCCCTCCTTATATAGGGGTGGCTAGGTCTCCACTTAGGGCATACGTGGAGGCATATTCTAGGGAATATGCCTCCTCCCAAAATAGCAAACCGACCGGGGTGCTTTTCCCCCGCGTCACCCATGCAGAGGCTACGTGAGCCTCTGCGGTGCCTGCGTCAGCCGACACGGGCGTCGTCACCTCTGTCGGCCATGCCTCGGTGGTCCTGTCCTTGTTCGCTTCACTCATGCAGTGCGTACCGGGGCTCCTTTTGACCAACGAGATTCCTTCCTTCTCCTAGAAGCTTGATATGACCCAGATCATAGTTTATCCGGCCACACCCATTCCTGCATACAAGTTAAATATGCCATTCCGACTTACGACTTAAGTCGGTTGAGACCTATTTAGGCGGACGCCCCCTGGTCCGGGTTACCCCGTGATTCGGCCTGCCTTGAGGTGACCCGGCCAGCATCCGCTTTAGCCTTGCCGAACCTCGGCTAACTCGGCCTTTATACCCCGGCGTGACCCTACCTGGGGGTATCCCCCCAACATTAGTCCCCGAAGCTGGTGCGGTCTTTGCTGCCTTGGCTGCTAAGGCCACATTAGGTTCAATTCTATCGAGCTTTGGATGTCATTTCCGAGTTATCTCCTTATCTCGGGTTGTATGGATTCACATTCCCTTGGCACGTTCCAAGTTTTCACTTGCTGGCCGGGTTACCATCTCAACTCGGACCTCATGGTTTTACCTTCCCTTGGCACATTCCAAGTTTTCACTTGCTGGCCGGGTTACCACGTGGAGGCTTCTTTCCTTCTCTCGTACGCTAACCCACGTGGTCATCCGGGTATTCTTTCCTTCTCTCATACGCTAACCCACGTGGAGGCTAATCATTAGGTTGCCTCATTTTAAGGGCCAGCCACAGTAACCGCTGCAATAATTATCAGTTATCACTGTGGCGTGCGTCACGTCTGGCCTGCCTCCTTGTTAACCGCATCAATGCGTCACGTCATGGGATCAGCTACACCCTGTGGCCTTCCGTGTGGCTTGCTGCTGATTGGTTGACGCGGGCAATACACGGCCACAGCGTGTGGCGCACCCGTATGACACGATCCCACTTCCCCCTCGAGGGAGTGGTTAAATAAGGGAGGGGCACACCCCTTAGGTCTTTTCCCCCTTCCGCGCCCCTCTGCCTCTAGCTCTTCTTCTTCTTCGTCTTCCCCGCGACAGCGCCGCCGCCACTGCCTCTCAGTAGCAGTGCCGCTGCCGCACTGCTTCCCCACACCTCTGCATCGCCGTCGCTGCTGCGCACCTTCTCCGCCACGGGTCGCTATCAATCTAGGCCGCTGCCCCCCACCGCTGCTAGCGACAGTGAGGGCAGCAAACTGGAGATGACAGAGGAGGAGCTCGTCGTCGCTGAGCAAGAGATGGAAGAAGACAACGCCACGGCGGACCACGGTGCGTGGGCCGGGTCCTGGGTCTGCCAAGACGACCTGGACTGGCTCTACCGCACCAGACGCATTCCCGCCGGCGTCATCGTGCGCCTCGCCTCCGCCAAACTTGCCCCCTCACCCAATTCGGGTGAGTACGTTGTGTTCTTGTCGCACTTCCAACGAGGGTTCGGTTTGCCGGTCAGCGATTTCTTCCATGATTGGTTAAGTACATATGAACTCAAGCCGCACCACCTTCCTGCCAACGCAATTACTTCTCTTTCTGCTTTCGCTTCCACGATCGAAGGCTATGCCGAACTATGGCCCACGAAGGAGCTATGGATCCGGTTTTTCGGCCTTCGTCGTAATGTCATTCCGAACATAGATCTAGAGCCAGAGGATAAACAACTTACGCAGTTCGGCGCTGCGTCCATTTCACCCCGGAGGTTCTCTGTCTTTCTGTAACTACCTCGGTGAATTACGCTCTTAGTTACATGCTTGGATGAGCGAAAGTGGTTAAAATAGTACGGTGGGGCCCAGGGGCCACTCACAGGTAGACCTTTCGTCCGTCCTAACCACTTTCAGATCATTGGGACAAGAACGAGCGGGGTAATCGGCAGGCGAAGGGATCAACTACATACGCAAGTGAGTATGTATGCAAGCCACCATACAACTGTTCACAGAGCCATTCCATCTAAAAGAAATAGAAATATTGCAACGCCATACGGCAAGATCCAAATATCCTAGATAGAGATAATATTTTAGGATAGCTCCTCATACATCAAACATCAGAGTATCAGGCGGAAGCGGAAAATAAGGTCCGAGTACGGATAAGAAGCAAATCGGCATAAGATGCCATATAAATAGACACATCCCGCCCACAGATCTCACGGATCCCCGTTCCCGGAATCTCTACACCGAGTGATCGTTGCCAACATCATCCGTCTCCTCCACCCAGTATCCATCTTGCGAATACACCTGTTCATCTGAAGCAAACAATTTATCGTGTGAGACCCTAGGGGTACTTAGCAAGTCTTTATGCCTCTAAAGGGGACATAACCTGGGGTGACGCAATTGCAGCAAAAGATAATAACTAACAAGTCTATAGATACTCGCTAACCATCCGCCTAACCAATGATAGACGGATGTCCGTTAATTAGTAACAACAATTATAACAGTATAATTAACAGATCCATCCTCCCTCTCGCTTACCAACGAGAAAGCGGACGAACAACCCATCCGTTGGCAATTTTATTAACCATTCCATGAGTATTGCACTATTTACTAGTCAGGTACTTAGTCAAATTAAAAGCGGTACTTTATTTATACTTGTCTATGATCGAGAAACTGTGCTCCAAGTCGTCCATAACCGCGGACATGGCTTTCAGAAATATTTGCCCTGCAGGGGTGCACAAATAGCAACACACACTCGATCAACCTCGGAAAAACCAACTCAAAACCCAACGAGGCATTCACGACAAAGCGATCACAGGATTCAGAAATATTTCAGGGGGCCACCCCATTAAGCTACCCGCAACGAAGTTGGCCGGCTCTGAGACGGACCCAAGGTTTGTGTCAATGGCTGTAAACGACTGGGAACCCGAAAGTGTGACTGGGCTTGTCGATACCGCGAAAACATTCCATGATCCAAAACAGTACAGATGCTCCATGCACAATCTTAAATAAAGCAGTAACATGGCATAAGTACAGGATAGTAATAAAGCCCCAAACTAATTGTGGCCCCAAGAAATAAGAATGAATCAAGCTCTAACTCAGGGGGGTCCACAGGCCTCCCGGATGTGGATAGTGCGAATAGTCAAGGAACAGGAATCAAGTACTCGGGGTCCTACGGGACACAAGTGAGCATGAAAAACCAAATAGCAGATATTGCTCACCGGTGCCTCTTTCATTAGTTATCCCATTACTACTTAGGTTAAGTTGTTTAGGTACCTTGTTATCCATCAGACACTCACATACCCTACACATGCTGTTCTACGACCCGCATGGCTCAAACAAATCCTGTAGTAATGGCTCATGGGATGGAGGAACAAGCTTCGGTGGGGTTTAAAAGTAAAGGCTATGCAGTACTTGGGATTCAATTTAATGCAATCGCGACTCCATGATGCAAGAATAAGATAGAGGCAATAGGTAGTATATGTATGCAAGCATGTGGTAGTGCTTACCTGGCAACTCAGTTGAAGCGAGAGACGGATCTGGGTAGTGCTCCTGGGGTTCCTGATATATCCCCTGCTCAGCGTCTATTCGAAGAAGAACCAAACAAACAAGGGCCAACATAAATAAAGTGCACAAGCATATGAATTGAAATGCGACAAGCAAACAAGCATGCCATGATGAATGATGCACAATTTGCATGGCAATAGTGTAGCATGGCATGGGTGAGATGTGGAATACAAGAATAAAGCTTTTATTGAGTTTTAATCACTTTTTATTCCCATTTAAGTTGCTGTATACTTATTATTTATATGATGCATTCTTCAATTCAGAACATGGAATGCATAGTTGGAACGGGCTCATCGCGCTGATCGATTTAGACATATTATTTGTCAAATTTGGAGTTGCAGAATTAAAGTTATTAATTTATTAAGAAAAGGGCATTTTATTGTAATTTTAATCATCTCGAAAAATTTAAAGTGTTCAAATAATATTTTGAATAGCATATTTGAATTCCTCACATTTTTCTGATTCCAAAACATATATCATTTGTGTTATTTGGATTTATACTTTAAAAGTTATTTAAAAACAGATTTGAATTTATCTTTAAGCATTTTCTGAAATCATTTTATTTAAACAGAAAAACGTCAGGATTTTCACACCCAGACAGAACTAGCCCAGGTCACTGACGGGTGGGACCGGCGATGACTAGACCTAGCACGTTGCGCGCTGCGGTTTCTTTCTCTCATCGCAGTTAGGTTACCAGCTTCATCGGTGGACGGCCTTCAGCGGGACCACGCCCAGAGGGGATGGGCTGGCGACGCAGGGGGAAACCGGGTTGAGGACCTGGAAGCTGGGGTGCCTTTTTGCAAAAACAACGAGTGGCTGCCTGGTGGGACCTAGGCTACCGCGGGTTGAGGCAAAACAGTTGTGTGTGTGTGTGTGTGTGGGGGGGGGGGGGTATATGCAAAGCGACCAGACTATACTGTGGATCTTCTCTGTTCTCTGACGACGGATCGGTGCTCGACAGAGGCAAGCTGCGTGGATCGAACCATGACCTGCAGGCGTCTACTGGCCACCGCTGAGGCTTGGTGTTGGTGTTAGGAGGGTGTAGGGGGTTTAGGTGAGGCGTGGCGCGGCACAGAGACGGGCTGACGCCAGCGCCTGCCGCTGCACCGAGGGTGCTCGGTGTATAGTCTGGCGAGGTCTGACTGCGACGGAGAGGGAGAGGGTGTCAGAGAGGGAGGCTAGCTCACAGGGAGTGCGTCGGTGGGGTCAGTTCAGGCCGGGAAGCAGCGGATCAGCGATGATGCAGACGCCGGCCGGAGCTAGGGTTTTGGTGGGCATCGGTGGACGGCGTCGCAGGGATCGGCTCCTCCTCGTTGGCGTGTACAGAGGCGAAGCAGGGGGATGTAGCGGGCTTCCTCGACACCCAAGATCGCCACGCCACCGGCTGCAACGACGAGGAGAGGTAGGAGACCGACGGTGGACGGCAACGGAGAAGAGAGGGGTAGCAGCAGGTGGTGGTGAGGAGAAGGGCAAGGTCCTGGGGATCTGGGGAAGCAGAGGAGGCGTGGGGAGGAGATAAATCTGAGAGGGAGAGGGAGGTGCCGTGGGGGAGCGGGGTAGAGAGAAAAGGTGGCCTCGGTCACCTTTTCCTCCCTCTCCTTCACGTGCTCGACGTGGCCGATCAGGGCAGGGGCAGGGGCAGGTGTGGCTGCAGGTGGGCCAAAGAGAGTAGAGGGAGGGCTGGCTCGGGTGGTGGTAGCTTTGGCAGAGAGAGAGAGCCGAGAGGGGAGGCTCGGTTAGATGGCATGGGCTCGGTCTAGGGTTTAGGTTAGGGATTGGGGTAGCTCGCATGGGTAGAGAGGGGCTAGGTGGGCCCTTGCTGGCAGAGAGAGGGAGGTGTGCCTCGGCATGGTGAGAGGAGGGTAGTGAGGTGAGGGTTAGGTAAGGGGTTAGGGTTTGGACTAGGGCTAGGGTTAGAGAGAGGAGGTTAGAGAGGGTTAGGGTTTTATTTATGATCTGCTTGATCATGCATGGATGGAGGTGAAAAGGAGAGAAAGGTGAGGATGATAGAGAGAGGTTTGATGCACATGGCAAGGTGAGGAGATCAAGATGGTGAGGCTTGGGGTGCACACATGGTGGTGGTAGGAGATAAAGGTGGAGCCCCACAAAATATTAAGGATCACTTGGGATGAAAACAAAAGACAAGATCCACTTTAAAAAATAAGGACAAAACCCAAAGGAGAAGAGGTGGTGGAGATTTGCATGGCCCATGCAAAAGCATTCAAAGCCATGTTTTAACCTTGTGAAAACAAAATAATAAACATGGCACTTATACATATGCATTCCAAAATATGGAGTGAGGCCAAGCTAGAGGAAAATATAATTGGATTCACCCCAACCCACATGATCTAGATTAAATGCCAAAAGAAAATAAAAGCTCATGGGTAATTAGGATGGTGGAATTATAAGGTGGTGACAAAGAAAGGTGATGGAGTTGAATAAAAGATATGCCCCCAACTCAACTCGGGCATCAAGCATTTATCAAGAACCAAATACAATATAACAAGAGCCAAATACAATTACTAATGCATGAGAGAAGAACCAAATGGAATGGGTTTTATATGATGCTCAAATGCAAGGTGGCATGATGACATGAGCATGATATAATTATGATGCAACAATTATATGTAGGAAGTAGCCATTATATTACTAGACCATGTAGCATTACATATGTTAGACAAATGGGATGCTACACTTTCCCCGGGTTACCGGGCTGGATTCCTGCAAAGGATGGGCCCGAACCTTCTTCTATGTTCGAAATGAAGGCACTGAAGATTTGATCCGGCTTCGCCCCTATGCTCCGGGTCCTCCTAACCCGGAGTTATGGGACGTTGTCCCCAAGAAGCCCACAATCTTGGCCAACCAGGTCAATAAGAGGTTCAAGGAGCTGAAGGATCTCGGGTTGTGCAACGAGGATGCCATGATCACATTCGTCCGCAACCGGATCTCCCCTCTCCAGAACACACTCACAAGGTGTGCCACATGAGCTGGGGCCGCGACCCCAACCGGACCTCGTCCTTCGAGCTTAGCAACACAGAAATCTACCGCCGGGTCAAGGCGCTCTTCACCACCCACAAGGACTTCTCCTCTGAGTGGATGTGGGGAATTGAGCATTATTGCCGGGATAGGCTTCCTCCCGTGGTAAGCTTCATGCCACCAACTTTCTCCGAATTAGATCTTATGCGGTTGCTGTTTTATTTTTAACTTTGTTGTCTTTTTTCTCCTTTAGCAATTCCTTCAGCAGACTATTGAGGATGGCACCGACCCCACACTCAAATGCATGCCTAACCGGGAGAGCTCGGACGAGGAAGAACCGGACCAGGAGATGTTCCTCCCAATGTCCGACGCGACCAAGCGACCCACCGGTAAACTCTCTTCTATTAGAGATTGTCCCGACGATGAGGATGACTCAGATATTGAGGTGATGGAAGTTGTTGACGTTGTCCCCCTTTCTTACGATTTTCCGGCATCAGCTAACCCCGGTGGGTAGATCCACGAGGACCCTCCCCTTGCTACGGGTGAACCTGTTCCGGTAGCGCCGAAGAAGAGGTGTGGAGCTACATCAAGTTCCTCCTCCGGACCTTCTCAACCCTCCAAAAGGTGAAAGAAGTCCGGAGACAAAACCGCCTCTAAGCCAGCAGGCAAGGCCCCAGCACGTAGGGCTCGGAAACCCAAGGAGCCCCTGACCTCGGATGCGTAAGCCTCTTTTCCCTCTGCAACTTATTCTTCCTTGCATTGTTTTAGTTTCTCTTCGCCTGACATTATTTGATTCGGCAGTGCTGCGGAGGAGGTCCCCCAGAGTGGATCTAGCATCTCTTCGCCGCTCTGACCTAGCCCTTCTCCCTCTCGTGACGACGAGTCACGCCCGCTGAGCCCTATTCCAGAGGGTTCTGCAGCTGCTCCGGGTTCCAGCCCACCTCGTCAAGAGGGGGGCAACCTCGGAGCGGGGGAGACAGACCCAGCCGAGGCAGCGGCATCCACAACTTCGGCTTCACCGCAACTAGCAACTACTAAGACTACCTCAGCACCAGCACCAGCTCCAGCACCAGCATCAGCTCTAGCACCATCACCAACTCCGGCAGCAAGAACAGCAGCAGCAGCACCAGCTCTAGCAAGAAGAGCACCAGCGCCAAGCTCCTCCGCCTCGTTCGAGTCTTCTTAGTCTCGGTGAGGAAGTACCTAGGCAGCTCCTAAGGGAAAATCTGCTGCAACCACTTCCTCCTCTCAGCTTCTCAAAGGCAAGAAAGCCCCTGACGCCACCCGGGGCCTCGCACCCTCACGTCCATGCTTGCCCAGAAGCCTCTAGCACCGAAGGACGCCCCTGCCGAGCCAACTAATGCGCAACAACTTGTTCTGCACACCAGCCCGGCCCTTGCTCAGGTTGAGAGGAGGGAAACACATGCGAAGGGCTTGGTGGCGCCCCACATGCTCACCGGTGAGCGATATCCTCCAACCTTGATCGAGTTTATGAACAACTGGAACAAGGCGGAGTTCGTCTACAACGACGATCTCCCGGAGAAGTTTGGTCCCGCCGAGTTCGCTGCTCAGATGAACACAACCGCTAAGGCGATTAACCTCGCGGGTCGGATGATGGAGGTACGTTACTTCACCTTTTCCTTAGCATGCTGTAGATATTAGTGATATAACCATTAGTCCCCGAGCCTCCGGGGGAGTAACTTTCTACTCGGCCGGATGCTCCTTAGAAAATTAACGTAGCTCCTTGACAACTTCAAATATGCACACACCTAGAGCCGGGTTAAGTTCCACTTGGCCCGGATCTTGCACACTTCGAATATGCACACACCTAGAGTCGGGTTAAGTTCCACTTGTCTCGGATCTTGTACACTTCGAATATGCACACACCTAGAGCCGGGTTAAGTTCCACTTGGCCTGGATCTTGTACACTTCGAATATGCACACACCTAGAGCCGGGTTAAGTTCCACTTGGCCTGGATCTTGTACACTTCGAATATGCACACACCTAGAGCCGGGTTAAGTTTCACTTGGCCCGGATCTTGTACACTTCGAATATGCACACACCTAGAGCCGGGTTAAGTTCCACTTGGCCCGGATCTTGTACACTTCGAATATGCACACACCTAGAGCCGGGTTAAGTTCCACTTGGCTCAGATCTTGTACACTTTGAATATGCACAAGGCTTAAGCTGAATTTCTGTACTATTTTCAGGTGACCACCAATCGCCGGAGTGCTGAGTTCCAGTGTCTCCTGGACACTCACAAAATGCTGCTCGCGAAGCATAATGCACATCTTGTTGAGCACGAGAAACGGGGTAAGTTCTCTTCTTCACATTTTTCTGTTTTCCTTCATCTTTTTCTGCCGAACTAATCTGTCATTTGGTTTTCGCAGCTGGGGTGGAGGCTGAGAACAAGCTTATGAGGAAGAATCTTGATCAGATTAAGGGTAAGCTACTTTTGTCCGACCTTTCTTTGCTTTCCATCTCCTTTTCTTCTTGGCTCGGCAAACATTCATACCTCGGCTCTGCTGGGTCAACACGCTATTTCAGCATCTCTTGAAGATAGTGTGCCCGTGCCTGACATGATGCTGCATTTTCTCGAACAAGCAGGGCAGCATCAGGCCGAGCTCAAAAAGAAAGATGATGAGCTTACCCTCCTCCGAACCAAGGACGATGAAATTGCCAAGTTAAAGGCAGAAATGAAGAAGATGAAGGCGCAACACCAAACCGAGCTTGAAAAGGCTGGCCAGGACTACATCGAAGAGCACGAGCGCCTCAATCTCCAAATTGCTAAGGACTGAGAATTTCTCTAGGAGGCCGACGTCAAGCTTGAGTCGGCGAACGCTGAATTGGTGCAGCTCCACAAAAGACGCGATGATTGTACCAATGAATTGACCCGGATCCACAGCCATATTTTACGTAAGTTCCTTTTCCTTATCCGGCATAATTTTCTGGGTTACCTCTCATGTCTTTTCATTACTCGCTTCTCTTGTCCCGTTTTTAGGCAAATTTCCAGAGGGTACTCCTATTGCGAGCGCCGCCGTTGCCAATTTCCGCCGAGATAGGGGTACACCCATTGCTCCTGACGGTGAAGACATTCCCTATGACATGGAGGACCTATTGGTCAGCCTGTCATCTCGCGTGAAATCATCAAGAACTACGGCAAGGATCTCCTTGACGTTTCAGTCCGAGTCTTCAACACGTTCTGGCCTAGCGAAGACACTCCGGAGAGAATCACGATTCTCACTGAAAAGCTGACGGAAATCGAGACCCAGCTCGACCTTTGGAGGGAGTCTGCTGGACGTGCTGTAGCTGAGGCCGTTCTTCACCACATACTCACGTGGTATGAGAAGATCGACCTCAACCTCCTGACGCGCCTGCGCACCGGATCCAAATGGACCAATGACCCGGAGTGGGTAGCTCGGCGCCAGGCTTGCGCCCATAGCCTCATTGAATATGCTCCCATTCATGAATGGACTGAGGGTCCGAGCCTCCTGGAAGCCGCTGGCGACGAAGAGGTTGAAAATGTTGAAGATAGTTCGGACAAGGATGGAGAGGACGATGCCTCGGATATCGAAGAAGGCGAAGATGACGCCGAACTTCCTCCTCCTACTGCTCCTTAAGTGAAAACACTTGAAAACTTATCAGATCCCTGGTATGCCAGGTGGAATTGTATTCAGTACACATGTGATATTTTGCTACTAAGTTTCTATGCCGGATTAACTTGGGCGTAGTCCCCGAGTTTCATTTTCTTGTTTGTCCAATTTTCTGGCTCGGCTCGTGTCTACCTTGATTCGGTTTTACGACTTACGAATCCGAGCTTCAAAAATTTGTTTTAACAATACTTGGAAACTTTAGGCTTAGCTCAAAATAATTCAGCATAATAATTTGAAAGTAAATACAAGGTTAGTCCGAAAAACAAACGTCGGCTTGATTAAGTTCTTTTCCTTAGTCGTTTTTCATGTGCTACGCAATTCCAAACTTGTTATCTTGCTTGCCATGAAGCCAATTCTTGTTGGACAGCAGCAAGTCGAAGAGTTGGGTTTTTGGTGCTCACACACTACTAATCTGAGTTAAGTAGAACAACTTACTCCAACTGACGTATAAATAATAAAAGACAACCAATATTATTAAGGCAGTCCCCGAGTTACTTCTCGAGGTGCCAACATTTCATTGATAAGCTCATTGCCGGCATACATACCGACATATGAGAAGACTCGGATACATACACTTCTCTTCTAAGTGTAGAAAGGACGAAGTAGGGCTACATTCCATGGACGCTTAGATTCCTCGCCGGACCTGTCCGCCTTGTTCTTTTCCTGTGGCTTTGCATCGATATGATAATAAGAATCATTGTGCAATGCTTTGCTCACAATGAACGGCCCTTCGCATGGGGGGGATAATTTATGCATGCCAGCAGTACGTTGTACCAACCGGAGCACCAGATCGCCTTCCCGAAAGACTCGGGGGCTTACTTTCCGGCTATGATAGCGTCAGAGATTTTGCTGATATATGGCGGATCTGAACAATGCCAATTCTCTCGCTTCTTCCAGCAGATCAACATCATTTTTCCGGGCTTCTTGCACTTCGGCTTCTGTGTATTGGGTGACCCTAGGCGAATCATGATCTATGTCGGCTAGTAATACAGCTTCTGCCCCATATACCAGAAAAAACGGCGTATAGCCTGTTGAATGATTCAGAGTTGTTCTTAAACTCCACAGTACCACTGGTAGTTCTTCTATCCAGCACCCTCCTGATCTTTGCAGCGGCTCAATGAGCCGGGGTTTTATCCCGGATAACACTAATCCGTTGGATCTTTCCACTTGTCCGTTCGATGCGGGGTGGGTTACCGAGGCAACGTCCAGCCGGATCTTCTTATCCCGGCAGAATCGCGCAAATGCTCCTTCAGCAAAATTTGTGCCATTATCAGTTATGATACTGTGAGGATAACCGTATCTCAAGATAATGTCTTTGAGAAATGTTACGGCCGTAGCTCCATCACATTTTCCTATAGGCTTCACTTCAATCCATTTTGTAAACTTATCCACCATGACCGAAATGTGAGTCATATTTCCCCTTGCTGGTTTAAATGGGCCAACCATATCCAAGCACCATACGGTAAATGGCCATGTAATTGGTATGGTCTTGAGTCCCGATATTGGCATATGTGTTTTGGTAGCATACCTCTGACAACCATTGCATTTTCTCACCAGATCGTCTGCTTGTTCTAAGGCACTTGGCTAGTAGAATCCATGTCGGAAAGCTTTTTCCACCAAGGCTCGGGACGAGGCATGATGCCCGCACTCCCCTTGATGTATATCTCGGAGGATGTCAAGCCCTTCTTCCGGGTCAACGCATCGCTGGAGGACATTGGTCACACTCCGTTTGTATAGCTCAGAATTGATGATTGTGTATGCCTTTGCTCTCCTCTGAGTTTGCCTGGATAATACCTCCTCAGTGGGTAACGTTCCATCTTTTAGGAATTGAAATATAGGTAGTGCCCAAGCTGGTATTGCTCGCACAGGGAACACATCCTCATCAATTTCCATCTGATCCACCAGCATAACTTCGACCGGATCATGCTGAGCAGTCCCTGGGTCCTGCGAGGCAGTCCCCGGGTTCGCTGAGGCAGTCCCTGGGTTTCACGCACCACCTCCTATGTCAATGTCCATGGGCACAGCTCCAGATTCTGTATCTTCCGGGACATAGATTGAGTCGGTTCCTGGGGACGGCCTGATAGATGGTTTTCTGAGGTGCTCCAATGCTACACCCAGTGGAATTGCTTGTCGGGTTGATCCGAGCTTCGACAGCATGTCGGCAGCCTCATTTTCCACCCGGGGTACATGGTGAAATTCACATCCCTCAAAGTAACCAGATATCTTCTGCACATGAAATCTGTACAGAGCCATGTTTGGATCAAGGGCGTCCCATAACCCCGACACTTGCTGTATTACCAAATCCGAGTCACCAAAGCATAGTATCCGACGTATCCCAATCTCTTTTGCCACTTTGAGCCCATGCACAAGTGCTTCATACTCAGCGACATTGTTCGATGCCGCGAAATGAATTTGCAGCACATACTTCAGCTGGTCCTTCTTTGGCGAGGTAAGCACAACTCCGGCGCCTAGCCCGGTTTTTGTTTTTGACCCGTCAAAATGCATCCTCCAGTAGTTCGGATCTGGTGGCGGTGGTTCATATTGTACCTCGGCCCAGTCCACAAAAAAGTTAGCCACAGCCTGAGACTTGATTGCTTCTCTTATGTCATATTGTGGCGCATAAGGAGCTAGTTCAATTGCCCATTTTGCAATTCTGCCACTTGCATCTTTGTTACTCATTATCTCGGATATGGGAGCTTCACATATTACTTTGATGGGATGCTCCTCAAAGTAATGCTTTAACTTCTTAGCTGCCATATAGACACCATATGCCACCTTTTGATAGTGTGGGTAGTTCTGCTTTGAGGCAGATAATACCTCGCTCAAGTAATACACTGGCCTTTGCACTGACTTACCCTCTTCGTCGCGCTCTACCACAATCACTGCACTTACAACTCGGTTGGTTGCGGCTATGTAGAGCAACATTGGCTCCTTTGATAGTGGAGAGGCTAACACTGGTGCAGTGGCTAACATCTTCTTTAAGTGGGCAAAGGCTTCATCGGCCTGTGGCGTCCAAACGAACTTATCCGACTTTTTCATGAGTTGGTAGAGAGGCAATGCCTTTTCTCCCAACCTACATACAAACCGACTTAACGATGCCAGGCAACCAGTGAACTTCTGGACATCGTTAAGACAATTCGGCAATTCCATTCGTTTAATGGCCCGGATCTTAGTTGGATTAGCTTTGATACCTTGGCTGGAAACAAGAAATCCGAGTAATTTTCCAGCCGGGACACAGAAGGTACATTTTTCCGGGTTAAGCTTCATTCGGAACTTTCTTAAGTTCACGAATGTCTGCCTGATGTCATCAAGGAGCGTTGTGCTTTCCTTGGTCTTGATAACCACATCATCCACATACACTTGTACATTTTGACCTATTTGGTCGTGCAAACATTTCTGCATACATCTTTGGTACGTTGCCCCTGCATTACATAAACCAAACGACATGGTGCGATAGCAATAAGCCCCATACGGGGTGATAAATGCAGTCTTTATTTGATCATCCGGATTTAGAGGTATCTGGTGGAAACCAGAATATGCATCAATGAATGACAACAATTCACATCCAGCAGTTGAATCTATGACCTGATCTATCCTCGGCAGTGGAAATGGATCTTTTGGACATGCCTTGTTCAGGTTCGTGTAATCGATACACATACGCCAAACCACTGCCACGTTCGGGTCATCCTTCTTCTTCTCCACCAGCACCGGATTAGAGAGCCAATCCGGATAGAGTACTTCTATGATAAATCCTGCTGCTAGTAACCGAGATATTTCATCTCCAATGACTTTTCTCCTATCCTCGGCGAAGCGGCGGAGAGGTTGCTTCACTGGCCTTGCTCCGGGTCTCACATTTAAAGAGTGCTCGGCCAACTCCCTTGGAACACCTTGCAAGTCCTGTGTGGACCAAGCAAAAATATCCCGATTCTCACGGAGGAAGTTGACGAGCTCGCTTTCCTATTTTTCATTCAACCTGGCACCAATTGTTACGATGCGCTCTGGGAACATATCATCAACAGGCACTTTCTTAGTATCCTTTGCGGCTTGGAACGAAACGCTACCATGCGGGTTACTCAATGCCGGCATATACTGCTGCGCAGACTGAGCTAATGCCGCCACCTCTTGGATTTTTCTTTTCTCTTGCGCAATCACAAGTGACTCGGCTAGGTTAGACCCGGATGAGGCAGACTCAATGGAACGTCAGAAATCTCCAGCAATGGTAATCACTCCATTTGGCCCGGGCAACTTCATCTTCAAGTAACTGATGTGGCAACTTGCCATGAACTTGTTCAATGCTGGTCTTCCGAGTAACGCGTGGTACGCACTTTCCAAGTTCACCACCTCAAACTCCAGATTCTCAGTTCGGCAATTATCTCTCGTGCCGAACAACACGTCAACCCGGACTTTGCCTATGGGCTCACAAGAAATGCCTGGTACAATACCATGGAAAGTTGTCCTTGTAGCCTAGAGCATGTTCTTCGAGATACCCAACTTGCGCATTGTATCCGCATACATGATGTTAATGCTACTGCCGTTGTCAATCAGTACCTTGGAGAACCTCACATTGATGTTAGGCCCAATGAATGTCGGGTCCAGCACTAATGCATATGAACCAGGACTCAGCATAAGCTTGGGATGATCTTTGATGTTCCATGTAATTTCTTGGTCCGACCAAGGCATATATCTCGTCACCGCCGGCATTACCGCATTGACCTCCATATGTCGGCGCTGCAAGCTCTTCCTATATGTTTCCTCAGGGTAAACACACAGTAACTCTGATGATGCTCCCTGTACTCATTCCTCCCCTCATTTTCGGGGTACCTCTGATCCGGCTGATGCTGGTTTTCTACTTTGATGCGCTGCATCCCTTCTCTCATGGTTATCATACCTTGGCGGAGGGGGAGGCAACATTAGCTGTTGCGTGTTCGCTCCAGAGAGCAATTGCTGTCGGGTAACTCCTGCCGAGGTTGATCATTCTGGGGTGCCTGAGCATTCCCCGAACCACCTTGTTCTATCTTACGCATCCACTCACATTGCCTCGTTGTATGACCCGCTGGGTTACTCGGATTTGGCGTGTGAGATTTACATGACTGATCCAACATTGACTCGTAAGTGTACCTCGGACGATCCTTCTTTTCTTGCCACTGTTTCTTCTGCTCTGGCGGCCAAGTTTTCTTGCCATCATTTCTTGGCGTCCATTGTTGCCCTCCAGTTTTCTGACGTTGATTGCTCCCTGTTCCGGGCTGATCTTGATTCATAGCTGCAACTTGTTGCAAACTGTACCAGTGATCCGGCCTGTCATCTCTTCTTTTACCTCTGTAATTATTCCTCGGGGATGATCCGGCTCCATCTCTCTGGTAGTACTCATCATTCGACTCGTTCGACATGAGCCTAGGTTGAGTCGGATCACCCAAAGCATACGAATCCGCAATCCAGATCATTTCTGCCAATGTGGTTGGCATTTTCCTTTGCAATTTTTGCCACAGCTTGCTTGCATACCTGCACCCCTGCACAAACCATGCTATGGCCAATGACTCTATCACACCCTCACACGAGTTTCGCACGGTACACCACCGGGTTAAAAACTCCCGGTTCGTTTCGTTCGGTCTTTGCTTACACATAGCTAGGGTCTGTGGTCTATTTGGCCTCTGATACGTACTCGAGAAATTGCTGATGAACATTTCCTCAAAATCTATCCAGAAGTTAATACTTCCGGGTGGCAAATTATTCAACCACACCCTCGCTGGCCCCTCCAACATCTGGGGTACGTACCTCACAGCCCATCGCAAGTTACCCGTAGCAATTTTCACAATTGTAGCATAATTTATCAACCAATCCTCCGGCTTAGTGCTACCGTCATACGTCTTTGTGCCTCTGGGTAACTAAAAGTTAGGTACCGGTGGCTCTTTCATGATTCGGGGTCCAAAACACGCAGGACCCGGAGGACCTTGACTTTCAATCTGCTTCGACCTATACAGTCGATCCAGTTTCAACCTGGCATCGTCCGACATCAAATCCCTGCTTCCCAATCTCGACCCTATCACATGATAGTCTGGCCTTAGGTATCCTGCATTCACCATTTCCGAATCTCCATCGTTATACCAGTCTCGCTCTCGTGGCGCATCTCTCTGTTGCATACCTCGGCCGGCACTTTGCTCTTGCCTTGGTATATTCCACTGTTGCGGTTGTCCTGCCGAGTTGCGCTGTCCGGCATTGCCATTAACAGCGTTTCCTTGACCGGCATTGCCTTGGTCACGGTTACCTCGGCCAGCTTCACGTCGGCTTACACTCCGTCGATCGTCATTTCTTTGTACCTCTTTTGCTTTTCCTGCCCTTGTCGGGTCATACGGAACAATCTGCTTATTTCTCCTGGCCGAGGTTACTACCTCTTCTCTCCTAGGACCATCATGAGGGGACGATGCGGCTCCAGCGGATTTCTCCGGGTTACCCACCGCCGAATGAATGATCTTGGAGGCCCCAGCTCTCTCCGGGTTTGCCCTGAGCAGTTCCTCATTTTGCCTGTTCGCGATCCGGACCAACTCATTGACCCTATCTTGCTGTCTCTAACGGGCTTCACCCGTTAAACCCTCTAACTCGGACGCAGCTGCATCCGCTGCTCTGAGGTTTTTCGCCGGGTCTCAGACTTGGCAGCCCCACGGACAAATAGTTCTCTGACTCCTCAATCCTAGTATCACCCTCTTTGTTCATTTCACTCATGAGATTTCTCCCCTTCACTTTTACAGCATCTACTTTATTTGCCTTTGCATACTCACGCAGCGTCATGTTCAACGACTGCTGAGCCGCAACTCTCTTTTTCGCTCCCTCTAGAATTTTCTGCCTAGTTTCCTCTAGCTCGGCCGGTGCCTGAGCCGGATCTACCACTGCTGCTACCGGGTTTGCTAAGCTATCCATAGCTTCTCTCAGTACATTCTAAGGCCTCTCTAGTGGAGGTCCTCTACCTTTCCTCGATGCCTTAGGTGTTACCTCTGGATCTGGTGCCGGATCCTTGCTTGCGCCTCCACCTGGCGCAGTCACCATCACCTCAGCACGGTTCGGGGAGCGAGTGATACGCGCCCCGTGAACCACGCTAAGGGGTGGCTCCCCTGCCTCGATGACGTGCCGCGGATGAACGCATGATACGTCCACAGCAACATAGACCTTGTGCGTACCAAGCTTGACGAAGAGGCCGTTGCGCGGAAGTGGGAGCGTGCCGAAGCAGCCAGCGTTGTCGCTAATGAAGTCCAGCGCTCCAAAGCGCTGAACGAGCCTGGAGACGATGCGTTCGCCCGTGTCGATGAGGTTTCCCGTCCAGATCTTCACCCCTGCTAGCGCCGCTATCCCCACGGTCGGTGCCAACTGTCGTGGTGGTGTCACGGCAGATGCCATGGATAGGCTAAAGGTGGGGACTAATAGCACTAGGGGAATCCAGGGAGGGATAGTGAGGTGATTCCCCACACAGAAGGTTTGTATTCGATTCACTTCACAGATTACAAGTGCTCCTAGAGCTGTATTGGCGAGAGGAGGAAGAAGGAACTCTCTTACTCTCACCCACAGTTAACCCGTACAAGACCCTTAGAACCTAAAACCAATCAGAATAGAGGAACCCCTTCTACAGAAGCCCTAGCCCTCCTTATATAGGGGTGGCTAGGTCTCCACTTAGGGCATACGTGGAGGCATATTCTAGGGAATATGCCTCCTCCCAAAATAGCAAACCGATCGGGGTGCTTTTCCCCCGCGTCACCCATGCAGAGGCTACGTGAGCCTCTGCGGCGCCTGCGTAAGCCGACACGGGCGTCGTCACCTCTGTCAGCCACGCCTCGGTGGTCCTGTCCTTGTTCGCTTTGCTCATGCAGTGCGTACCGGGGCTCCATTTGACCAGCGAGATTCCTTCCTTCTCCTAGAAGCTTGATATGACCCGGATCATAGTTGATCCGGCCACACCCGTTCCTGCATACAAGTTAAATACACCATTCCGACTTACGGCTTAAGTCGGTTGAGACCTAGTTAGGCGGACGCCCCCTGGTCCGGGTTACCCCGTGATTCGGCCTGCCTTGAGGTGACCCGGCCAGCATCCGCTTTAGCCTTGCCGAACCTCGGCTGACTCGGCCTTTATACCTCGGGGTGACCCTACCCGGGGGTATCCCCCCAACACGATGTGATAACATCGCTTGGGCCAAAAGGTTTGCCAAGAGACTTATCTTGTCTTAAATTATTTCGATGGTCTCTTAAAGGTAAAGCTCTAGACTGGTTATATTCTCTCCCTCGCCATTACATTAAATGTTGGGAAAACTGCATTACTAAATTTATAAACATGTTTATTCCTTTTAAAAAGGTGACTGAACTAAGAAAGAACATAGGCAACTTTAGTCAGAATGTGGGAGAAAACTACCCACAAGCTTGGGAAATATTCTTTGGAATGATCAATAGTATTCCTAATCATGGCTATTCTGAACTAACAATTTGCCATTTATTTTACCATGGTCTCAGTACTCAATGTAGAGAGTTTCTTGACTTCTAAGCAGGAGGATCAATAAATACTTTAACTATCAAAGAATGTTTGGAACTAATGTCTACTAGGGCTAAGAATGATTCTTTATATAATCCGGATTTTGGCACTAAGCCGGAAAAAGGGATACTTTAGATAAATCCTGATCTTATGCCTGAGGAACGCAAAACTATGAAAGAAAAAGGTATACCTTCTGAACTTGTTAAGGAAAACAAAGTAGATTTGTTACAAGTTTTAACTGAAGAAGATGAAACTAGAAGAGTTTTTCAAGAATTAAAACATCGACAAGTAAAATCTCATAATAACTTGCATAAGCATTTCCAAAAACACAAATGTATTTTGGTGGAACTCACGGAAAATTATGATGAGATTGGCCAAGAAATAAAATTATTTCACAAGTATCTTAGTATGATTGAAACCCAGTGTGAACAAATAGCATCTGGTTATCAAATTTTTCTTCGTGAAGATAAAGATATTCCTGTCTCTACTAATGTTGTCACAAGAAGGGGTGCAGTTGTTACAGTACCCTTAGGACCACTAGAATACGAAGCTGAAAAAGAGAGAAAGGAAAAGCCTTGCTTGAAGCAAGCCAAGAAGATGATATGTTGGTAGATCCTCAAGATGAAACTGAGACACAAGAGCAAACCAAGGAGGACCAAAATGATGCACAAGATGACCATTATGACTCTGATGCAGAGATGGTTGATCCAAGAGAAAATAAAGAAATAAGCAAGGAAGACGAAGTTGTTGTAATAGAAAAGGAGAAAAGCAATAAGCAACAATAAAAGAAAGCAACAAAATAGCCTGACCCCCCACAAAAGGTAAAAGACAATAGTAAGTCAGGTGAGAAAAAACTTCCTTACCCAGATCGAAAAAAGAAAGCACTAGATCAGGTAATTTATAATTCTTTTACAAAGGCACTTAGTGACCTTCGTCTAGAATCCCATTTGCGGATGCAATGAAAGTTCCTACTTATGGTAAATTCCTTCGTGATATTCTTAGTAGGAAGAAAGAAATAACTGAAACTGTTGCTATGGTAACTAGCTATCCTGCTAATGGGAAGCTGTTGTCTAAGTCTGGAGATCCCAGAATACCAACTATTTCATGCTCAATAGGTAAAACTGATATTCACAATGCCTTGTGTGTTTTAGGAGCAGGAGTTAGTGCAATGCCATACTCCCTCTATAAAAGGTTAGGCTTAGGGGAGTATTCTCCTACTACTATCACTTTACAGATGGCTGACAAGTCCACTAAACAACCCATTGGTATGATTGAGGATGTCTTACTTAGGATATATGAGCATGTTATTCCCACTGATTTTATTATCCTTGAAATGCCAGAAGATGAAAGATTATCTATAATACTTGGAAGACCTTTCCTCGGTACTGCAGGTGCATCAGTAGATTGTGCTGAAGGAAAGATAATCTTCAATGTTTATGATGTTGAAATCATCCGGTATTTTCCAAATAAGCTAGAAGCAGGAGAAAGATATGTTCCACCGGCAAAACGAGTTCATGTGGTAAGTGCCTTTGATAAGGGGCAACCCAAGGTAAGAATTCAAGAAGAGAGAAGAGGTTGAGTTACTCAACCATTCTTAATAAATGCTTAATGGGAGTCAACCCATCCTATTAATTAAATCGATTATAAAATAAGAAGTTCATCGCATTCCTACCACTTTTTCACAGACATTCTTGCAGAAGCGCGCCCGTGAAGATGCAACTGTCAAAAAGTAGTAGAAACATCGATTGAATGAGTAGAAAATAATAATAAGAATAAAAGTCTGAGTTTTCTATTTACAAAAGCTAAAATTTTGCTTTTAATATGCTAATGTTGGTTGACAGTTTTTCCTATCAATTTTCTTTTAAAAACAAGGTATTTCACTAAGTTTTTGGATAACAAGGTACCCTCGAAGAAATAGAATTTTTTTGGTGATTCCTGATGGTTTAATGACCAACTATACGGTGGAAATAAAAATTCCAGCCGTATAGTTCCGGTCATATAGATATCTTTGTCATCAACAAATTTTTCTCGAAGACACAGAGAGTTTAACGACCAACTATACGATGGGAATAAAAATTCCGGCCATATGGCTTCGGTCGTATAGATATCGATGCCTTCGTACAAAAAAATTAGAGAGGTACTGAGAGTTTAACAACCAACTATACGGTGGGAATAAAAATTCCGGCCGTATAGTTCTGGTCGTATATATATATATATATCAATTCCTTCATAGAATTTCATCCCAAAGGTACTGAGAGTTTAACGACCAACTTTACGGAGGGAATAAACATTTTGGCCGTATAGTTCCGGTCGTATAGATATCGATGCTAGTTTTAGAAATTTATCTCGAGAGGCAGACGGTTTAACGACCAATTATACGGCAGGATCGTTGTGATCCAGCCGTTTAGTTGTGTCCGTATAGCTGTTTCATGTATAAAGAAACCCTAGTTGGCGTCAACACTGCAACTATATGGGCGGAGCAACATCACCCGCCCGTATAGTTCTGTCCGTATAGTTCGGTGTGACCACAAAATCGCACCAGGCGGCTAAGTCTTCCTCGTCTCCTCATTATTTCTCTCATATTCTCTCTCCAAACCTCTCAAAATTCACCTAGAACTCTTGATTCTTCATGGATTTCGTTTGTTTGAGTTAGGGAATCAACAAATCGGTATGTTTCTCTCCCTATCCATTCTTTATTTTCGGATTTCCATGGTTGAAACTCTCACATTGATCTAGTGGATGAATGATGGCTCAAAATATATCGAGCTCGTTGGGAACCCCAAGAGGAAGGTATGATGAGAACAACAACAAGTTTTCCCTCAGTTATGAAACCAAGGTTATCGAACGAGTAGGAGCAAGGAAACAACTCCAAGGTGTTGCTAGCAACTTGGAATCCTGCACAACACAACCAAAGAACTCTTCCCCAACTTACAGTGAGGTTGTCAATCTCACCGGTTTTGCTAAAAACAAAGGATTAAACGTATAGTGTGGAAGATAGTAATTGCTTGCATAAAGTAAATAGTAAACGATAAACAGTAGATGGTATATCAATGGTAAAGGAATGGAATGGGGGTCCATAGTTCACTAGAGGTGTTTCTCCTTAGGATAGATAGCATGTTGGGTGAACAAATTACAGCGAGGCAATTGACAGATTTGAGAAAGCATAACAATGCATATACTAGACATCTTGACTCCTATGAGATTTGATTGGGCATTACAACATTATACATAGACCGTAATCCAACTGCATCTATGACTAATAATCCAGCTTCAGGTGATCATCCGAACCCCTTTCAGTATTAAGTTGCAAGCAACAGATAATTGCATTAAGCAAAGTGTGTAAAGTAAACAATACGATTGCCCCATGGAAAAAAGATTGTTGTTTTCTCCCTAGTAGCAACAACACATCTACAACCTTAGAGATTTCTGTCACTTCCCCGGATTACTAGAGGCATGAACCCACTATCGAGCATAAATACTCCCTCTTGGATTTGCTAGCATCTACTTGGCCAAGATAGCTACTAACGGCGGAGAACATGCAAGATCACAAATAACATAGACATGACATAATCAATAATCAATCTGAAATAACATCTGAATATCCATCAGATCCCTGCAAACACAACACGTAAGATTACAAATAGATGTTCTTGATCATGAACGGAGCTCACAAGATCTAAACATGATAGCACAAAGGAGGAGAACCAACCATCTAGCTACTACATGGACCCATAGTCCAAGGGTGAACTACTCACGCATCACTCCGGAGGCTTGCATGGTGATGAAGAAGGCCTCCAGGGTGATCTCTCCCCTCTGGTAGGGTGCCGGGAAGAGCTTCGGATCCCCCCGATCTAGGGATGGAGATGGCGACGGCTACGGACTCTTTCGTGGATTTTTGATCGGGTACTTAGGGTTTTCGTCCTGTGAGGCTTTTATAGGCGAAGGGGCAAGGTCGGTGGAGCACCAGGGGGCCCACACCCCCTGGTGGCGTGCCCCCAGGCCACGCTGCCACCAGGTGTGGCCGCCCTGGTGTGCCACTTCGTATCTCCTTCGGACTCCATGTTGCTTCGGGTAAATATTAAATTTGGCTTTTGTCCCGTCCAATTTTGAGAATATTTCCTTACTAGCTTTTCTGAAACCAAAAACAGCAGAAAACAGGCAACTGGCACTATGACATCTTGTTAATAGGTTAGTTCTAGAAAATGTATAAAAATACCTCAAAGTGTGAACAAAACATAAGAAAGTAGATATAAAACAAGCATGGAACATCAAAAATTATAGATACGTTTACACCGTATCAATGAACTCAAGCTTATTTTGTTTTTCCTATTAATTTCTCACATTAGGATTGAATTTTTCCACATAGAATCATTCATATATCATATAGAAACTATATGCCTAAGGTTCTATGGTGAAATTTTTCAGTACATCACGATAAACAAAATCGGTAACCTTTTTCATTCGAGCAAGCGCCAACAGGGTGAGAGCTCGAGCTCGGGGTCCCGAGCCCCGCACAACTCCAAGTTGGACATTGTCTCATCGAGGAGGGTGCTGCCCAAACGATGGGCCGACCACAAATTCCTCACCGCAACGGGATTGAAGGAGGATTTCGACCTCATGTGCAGCAGGGCGGGGTTGGCGGTACTTGGCTTTGCAAGCCACGATACCTACACCGAGCTTACCCATGAGTTCCTTGCCTCCTTTAACGACGACCACAGGGAGAAAGGTAATTTGTGCATGATAAGCTTCACCATGAACTGACAACACTATGATGTAAGTTTCAAACAATTTTGCAATGCTTTCAGCTTCCCTCATACTGGGGATCCCAATGTTACTAACATCTATAGCATCACAAGTGGAACGACTTGGGAGGTTATTTGTGTTAATGGTGGCAGGCACTTTTATTAGAAGAAGATGTCCACCATCTAGAACCTAACCATTCGCTACTATGCTCTGTTCCTCGCCAACACACTACTGAGGAGAGCCGACACAGGCTCCATGGCCAATGCAGACATGGCAATGATCACCAAGGCTCTCTTCCCCACTTCACCGCAAAGCCCTAGTCCCGTAGCTCTACGCATCTAGCACTTCCACCACCAAAGCAACAAGACCAAAGGTGATATTCGCATTGGTGGATTGGTAACCCACCTTGCGTATGCATTGAACATTGTACTACATGTTATGGAACCTGTTGACGGCTCCAGACTCATGGGCGTCAAATATTTGACTGCTTGTGGCTTCCTTGGTGTTTACCATGCTAACCGGAGGCTCCGAGCATATCAATTCAGTTATCTTAATGATGCACAGAGTGAGCAGGTTCAATTTCCCTGTCCCCAAGCCTTCTCAATTGTGGACAAGAACACTTGGATCCTCACTAAGGACCAAGTGACGAAGATCTTGGCTGAGCTCTAGCCCGAGGAAGAGGAAGAGGAAGATGAAGGGCAGCAGGATGATGAGGAGAAGGAGCAGGAGAAGGAGCAGAAGGAAGAGCAGGGACACAACCCTGCTTGGGAGGGACAATAGTAGCAGCAGCAAGGAGGAACTTGAGACCCGTGGCCCAACCAGCCACAACAGGGGTACATCTACGTCCCCTATTAGGAGTTCCAGCAGCTCAACTAGCGCGTTGGGGAGATCGACCACACTCTTCAGGATGTGAATGAAGATGTGAATACTTTGATTCACAACTTTAGTCACTTCATGACCCACTTCCCTGACTACTACTAGTAGTATCCACACCAGCCGCCAAATGACGACAACAACTGAGCCTGGCAATCGCCTAAGCTTAGGGGAGGTTTGAAAACCTCCAAACTTTGCATTCATATTTTCATTTCTTCTTTTGATTTATTTTATTTGTTCAAATTTGCATGTTTATTTCTAGCTTTGCATTTCTAAACTGAAAATACAAAAAAATAGTTGTAACTTTATTCACAAGTTCGTTTCTTTGTTTCTCTCGTAGATTGCTTAATTTTAGGTGACTTGGCAATAGCAAAGCATAGAGGAGGTTCGACTCAAATACAAGAATGAATCAAGTTAGAAGAGGTATCACATTCCTTTCATCATCCTTTCTGCAACCTTAAATTAACCCTACAATTATTTACTCACTTGCACTGAGATCGCTTCCCACTTAGCTTGTTATCCTATAAATTCTATTCCTTTGCTAGTGTCTCCTTTTTAGCTTTGAAACAATAAGCAAAGAACTTGGTTAAAAATACTTCCTACATTTTTACAATAAGAAAAAGCATCTGAAGATGACTTGAGTCCATGTTTGGCCCATAGAATTTAATTTTAGAACTACTCCATCCCATTTGAGCTTAATATAAATAAACTTGATAAGTACCCATGATTGAAATTGTTTGATAAAATTGATGCTTAGAAGTAGTAGAAATTATGCCACTACTTTTTCTAATAATTACTGTAAGATATTGCTTTACGCGTGTCATTACAACTTTGTCATGCTCCATCGGGAACTATTAACCCCACTGGCCAATGAACGATCTAAATGTGGGAGACCACTTGATTTCGGCTATTGTGTTATGTAAACGTCTGTAGAAACAATGCTATGACGGGTAAAAAATTTAGTCTCCTCATGGTTTCACGTTCCAAGTAAAGTTGTAGTACTCCTCTAGTACATTATTGTTCAACAATTATTTATTGGCATGGTCACGAGTGCACAACACAACCCCAATTAAACATGATAAAAATAGTGGCATGATTCCTCTATGAAAGAGCTAAAGTTTTTGAAAGACAAAAGAAAAGAAAGAGGTGCTTTGATTGTCTTGAAATTTTGACATGGGATAGATGAGTTGTTCTTAAATTACATGCTTTGATGGCAACTTGAGTACTCCTAATGGTTAAACAAACAAGAATAAAAAGTTTTCATCTCTCTATAAAGAGAGGCAGCAAAATAATTTGTCTCACTTTCCTAGCTAGACTTTCGACACTTGCTTGGGCATATGATTTATTTGCTAACAAGATATATGTGGTTAGGAAGTGGACTCAGTGCAATCTTGTGAATACTTGTATGATCATACTTAAGATTGCAGGGATTGTGAAGAGAATAATTTGACACTAATTCAAATTTGTGAGTTCCTTTATTTTTCAGTCTCGAATCTCTACTATTTTCCCTTATTTCCTTGTCACTCGAGGGCGAGCAACATCTAAGCTTGGGGGAGTTGATAGCTGTGAGATTCTACACATTTTTTATGGCTTTTATTGATGGTTTTCTCCCGGATTTGATAGTTTTCTGGCTTTACCTAACGCTAATACCTTGGTAGCATAGAAAACTTGGTTTTTAATGTGTGTTTCAGGTTCTGAATGTCAACAGAAGGATTTAACTAGAGAAACACGATATTCTGGAGAAAACAAGCGAGTCTCACTTTGGAAGCACGCGAGGGGATCTCACAAAAGCTTTAACGAGCAACTATACAACAGGAATATTTTTCCGGTCGTATAGTTCCACCGTATAGTTGCCGCCGCCTCTGTCTTGTCAAAAGGGACAACTTCCATGAAGGGACCAAGGACGAAAACACAATGCAGCAGCCACCATACCATCCAGAAGGGAGAAAGAAGATATCCGGAGAAGAAGGGGAAGATGTTATTCATCTCGCTCCACGATCTTCGACCTCCTAGCCAATACACTCCCACAACCACTACTTGTACTTGAGAGAGAGAGGGACCCCAACTTTGCAAGACTAGGGTTTGAGATTGTTTCTTCCCATCTTGATTTGTGTTGGATATTTTTATATTCTTATTGTGGATCTCCACGGTAATACAAATACAAATTCCCTTTATTTAATTATATTGATGATCCATTTTTCTCTCATGAGTGAGTAATTCCCTTGGTCATGGGAGATGTAGGGGATTGGTGAGATGTGATGTGCCTTCATATATTTTCCATTAGTTTGTGATTGATTCTAATTACTATATTATGTGTGCTTGACTATCTGTGGGATGCCTAATGCTTGTTGTACAATTAAGGGTCCAGACAACATGAGGCTTTGTTCTACATAGATAAGATCTTGTTCGCTAGTAGACCGGCGACCCCCGGGTGACACGGGGATATCAAAGGAAATCTAGTAGACTCGAGGATAACAAGGAATCATTGTGCTTATTGAATTAGTCTAATCCAAGGAGCTTAATCGCTAAGGAACCTGAAGGGTCTTAATTGTCTAGTGTCTGACCATGGTTTTGGTAACAGGCTAGTAGGATTATTGAAGTTGGGATGAAATCTACCAAGAGGAGTTCTAGCTAATTATGGGTTGCTCGTCTAAACATATATTTATAAGATTATAATTGTTACATTTATCATTCGTCCACCTGGCACATTCACTATCACCACGAACTAAATCTCCCCGCGCCTTCTTTCGCCATCTGCAGGAAACAACAAACAACCAAGCCGTTCTTTACTTTTATGCTTTATATTTCTGAAGTTTACATTTTAGTTCTATTTAAATACATCTCATTTAATTAAAACCCCATTACTATTTTTAGAACTTGCAGTCAATTCACTCGAAGACCTCTGACAACTTCGGTTGTGACAGAGACTTCACCCATAAACATTTACCTTTGGGCTTCCTATGGGATTGATATCTGAACTTTCAAACTAGCTACAAACGATCTATGCTCTTGTAGACATCAGCTCTTACACGGGATGAACGGGGTACGCGAAGCAGAACCTATCGTGCTTCCTGGCCAACCTCGACCTCACTATGGACATGGTAATTTCCGTTCAGCAAAATACGCAGCTACTACACTGTCTTTGAGTAATTCACTTAATCCTTGACTACATGAAGATGTCGAACAACCAGGGTTTCATGCCATCAGTGATACATTGTCTACATATTGCTCATCAGTTATTTCTAATAGACTCTGGATTCACAATTGTGACTAAAATATCTTGGTGGCAAATGGGTGCTGATTTTTTTGCTTTTCGTGTTGTTCAGTGTAGGTCTGGGTGGGTGTTAGGCAAGTTTTTGTTTTGTTTTTTGGGTTAAAAGCATGATTCAAACATTAACAAAAGTATTTTAGTTAACCAGTTGTTTCATTGTTATTTAGTATACAATCCCTTTGATAATTTCTTACCATTCTCCCTGACCCTACTAAAATAGAAATAGAAAATGTTCTACCACCCACAACCTCACCTACCACGAAGTGTTAAACATATTGCAGGCGGCGGGGCAAAGCCCGACATTCCACCTAGTATGTTTGAATCTTGTCGTCATTACGGGGATCATGGTTACGTGAATACATGCCCAAATAAGAGGCTCACCCATATGGAGTATGGGGGAGCAATTCTCAAGTCTTCACCAATCAAGCGCAATCAAAAAAGATGTTCCGACTTGAAGCGATGAAGATATTTTGTCGCGGGAAAGTTACGACATTATCCATTGGGGTGGCTTACAAAGGGTGGAGCGGATCTTAGTGCAGGAACTGAAATGCGAGATTGGCACACTCGATGTGGAGGTAAATACTTACTCCTGCTTGTTTATATTGACATAATAGTAGACCAGTTATAAGGTCTCGATGGCTTAGCTCGGTGCTAAGGAGGCGAGTTGTTTACTTAGGTATCGCTAGGCGGTTGATTGTTTCATACCCTCAGCCTGGGTTCTGTCCAGATTTATATGAGTAGCAACCCAGAGGTTTACATGTCTAGTCTAACTCAGAGTAGATTTCCTCATACAAGTTGTTCTACGCTTCATTCTCTTTTTCAACAAACCGAAGACACTGTCTTGTACTAGATGAATCATGAACCGCCATCGTCTTGATCCCGAGCCATGTTTATTTCCTTCTTATGGGCCTACCTGGTTGGCATACCCATGAATCATTATCCCATGAGCAACTCTAGGGATTCTTCTTTGTCTTCTTGGTGATCGACACATTTCTTTCTCTAAGAAGGTTAACCTTGATGAGCTCTTGAAACAAACAAAGAGAAATTTAGAAACCATTGAATTGTCTAGGTTAATACATCACAACCCATTGCTTTCCCCGCTCGATTTTGCAAATGAAACACCATCGTTCTACGGCTTAGCCTCAATCCGGATTCTTAGTAAGCCGACTCTCCTCAGTAGCTCTAGTGCTAGTCAAACTATCAGTCTGTTTGTCAATAAACTTGACTGATAGATTCCTGACACGACATGACCCTTATCACTCCGTGTAACGCTTCGCTCGAGAAAACACTCAATTGTGAGTGTATCATGTTTTGAAACATGGCATTGATGACTGCAAGTGCACAGATCATTTGTAGCTAGTTTCGGAATAAAGATATCAATCCCATAGGGAGAAGGAGTCTAAAGTCTAATAACTCTTGAAATAAATATTACGATAAAAATGCTAAATAAAGTTCTAAGTAACAAGATAAAATGTGAGTATTGTGTAAAAGGGTGTTTTGGGGTTTTAAGTATAAGAGCAACAATAAAATAAAGTAAACAACTAAATACAGAAAGTAAGTATCGTGTATGTAAGAGAGATTGGAACTACAATAGGGAAAAAAGCGTTCTCAGGGAGTAGCGGATACACCACTAGCATCATAAGGACCTAAGATAAATATTATCATCATGAACATTCTCAACTATGTATGTGTGGGAGGAACTCCGTATTTGGACGAATAGGCAGCAACCGCTGCTCACATCATCCTCATAACCACAGCAGTCAGCAATAAACATCAATCGAATTACTGTGCAATTAAGGGACGTAATACGGTAGGACGTATCCCATGGCATGGATAGTGTTCCGTGAGTTTCCTCGGTTTCCGAAGTTGATACGTAAGAAGTGCCAATAGCTTTATAGTCAATGTAAGTGTTAACATACCTCCGTCTACCAACAGTTGATACGTAAGGAGTGCCAACAAGTAGTTCCCTCCATCAAGTCCCCATGAGAGGCAAATACTGAGAGGTCGACTTCTCTCAACATCAAGATGAAGACAATCTAACACATGGTCACAGTGATGAATATCATAATAGACTTTATCTTATTTCAATCTCATACTAGGGTTTATCCATCTCCCAAGAACTAATGATCTACTCAGACATGGAGGCAATCAACATCATGGCAATAACAATGGAATCTATCATAGATGAATAGTACTTGTATAAATCCACAACGAGTACAAAAATTATAACAAGATCTAGACAAGATATAGATGGGATGGATGGAGATGGTGGTGATGCAGCGGTGGATGATGAAGATCGATGCCTTAGCCTCTCGGATCTGTGCAGGGTGAAGATGGATCCTTGTTGGACGAGTTCCCCCTCTATATCCCTTCCAGAGGTGAGGTTTCGGGGATTTCTGGGTGTTCTATATGTCGTCCCCCGATCTAGTTGCACGGGGTGAAACTATTTGAGGAGGCGGAGGCGGCGCCAACTATACGACCAAAACTATACGGCCAGAAATTTTATTCCTGTCGTATAGTTGGTCGTTGAACCCTCTATCTCCTTTATTTGCTTCTGGTTTTCTTCTAGTATTATTAATATTTCCTAAATAAGCGATTTACGTTGTTTTTGACTCCTTTTCTCCACAGTACAACTGCTCCAAGAATTGTATCCATTGGATACATCATCTGTCCCGATCCTTGTGAAAACAGACATAAAATGTGCGTGTGAGCGCCATAAAATACCAAGATCCTACATCTATAATGCAAAATAATAGTATAAAACATGATGCAAATATGTACTTGATACGTCCAAAACGTATCTACTTTCCCGAACACTTTTGCTATTGTTTTTCCTCTAAACTTGTGTGAATTGGATGCAACTAACACGGATTAACGCTGCTTTCAGCAGAATTACCGTGGTGTCTAGTTTTTGTGCAGAAATCAACTATCAGGAAAAATCCCGAAAAATATGCCCAAAATCCTATTTTACCAGAAGACTCACGGAGCCAGAAGACGAGACGGAGTAGGGCCACGAGGGGCCCACACCACCTAGCCACGCGGGCCAGGCCAGGCAGCGCCTGGGGGTGGTGTGGCCACCTCGGCTGCCCCCTCGGCCTCCCTCTTTGCCTATAAGTTGCCTCTTGACCTAAAACCCAAGGGGGTTCGACGTTTTTCCAGAAAGAGTTCCGTTGCGCCGCCACCACCAGATTCCGCGATTCGGAACCAGAAACTCCGTTCTGGCACCCTGCCAGGACGAGGAATTGGAGGAGATCATCGCCATCATCATCACCATCGCTTCTCCATTGTCCATCCATGTTTCCCCATCTATGAGTGAGTAATCCCCCGCTGTAGGCTATGGGGATGGTAGGGATTGGATGAGATCGTTCATGTAATGGCATCAGATTGTTAGGGCATGGTGCCTAGTATCTACTATTAGTTCTTTTTGACTTTGTTGCAACTTGTTATGCTTAATGCTTGTCACTAGGGCCCGAGTGCCATGATTTCAGATCTGAACATGTTATTGATTCATTATGATAGTATTGTTTATGGTCTTACCTGCAAGTTGTATACACACGTTGTTATCCAGAACCAAAGGCCCCGAAGTGATAGCAATCGGGATAACCAGAGGGAATGGCTTTGACGTGAGGATCACATGTGTTCATGGAGTGTTAATGCTTTGCTCCGGTGCTCTATTAAAAGGAGCACCTTAATTGTCAGTAGTTCCCTTGAGGCCCCGCTGCAAACGGGCTGGCAGGACAAAAGATGTTGTGCAAGTTCTCATTGCGAGCACGTATGACTATATATGGAACACATGCCTATGATTATTTAGTACTTGGATGCTTTATCTTATTTATCTGCAATTGCCCTATGTTTTGATTGCCATATGAATTGTCTTGTCCATGCAACGCCCTTCCATCCATCCCTATGGCTACCGCGCTTTAATCCTACTGTTTGCTGCAATTGTTACTACAGTCTTTACTTTTACTACTGCTGTTACTTTACTATTGCTACTACAAAACTGTTGCTACTGATAAACTGCTGTGAACAAGATTGTTTCCATGTGCAGCTGAATTGACAACTCAATTGTTAAGGCTTATAAATATTCTTTGGCTCCCCTTGTGTCGAATCAATAAATTGGGTTTCACTTCCCTCGAAATATACTGCGATACACCCCCTATACTTGTGGGTCATCAAGACTATTTTCTAGCACCGTTGCTGGGGAGCATAGCTTTATTTATCAAGTTCACTTGGAATCATTATTGTTCGCTGCCATCCGTCCATCATGGGTAAATCTTGTGATGGCAAGGTTCCTATTTTACCATCCACTACAAGAAGAGGTACGGTTCTGAACACCTCTGTTGCTCTTGATTCACCATCTGTTATGAGTAAGCTTGTTACACCACCACATACACATGCTACACACACTGCCACTACTGCTGAATCTGAAACTTCTAATCCTTATGATGTTGCTTCTACTGTGCTTCATAAGAGTGGTTAATTAGGTCCTTTCCTAGATGCTACGATTGCTAGAACTATAGCTGGAAATACTGAAACTCCTAATGAAGACACTACTACACCTGTCAGTTCACCTGAGTCTAGAGAGAGCTATGATATTGAAGACGGTTATATTGAGATGACCGATGAATTTATTAAAGAATGTCAAAACACCCATGATAGGAGTGCTATTAAGAGTCTCCTTGAGAGACGTACTATAAAACCCAAATTGTCTCCTAATGCTAAGTTTGCTGCATGTCCCATAAACATTAAATGTAAGGATTATGATTTCTCTCTTGATCTATCTTACATAGCTATTGTTGAGAAAGAACCTTTTTGTGGAACTAAGAATGAAAGTGAGGTAGCACATATCACTGAGCTTTCTACCATGAGTGGCCTGTTTTCTGATGATATTAAGATGCACACCAACTTTGTTTAATAATTTACCTCGTAGATCTATTGATAACCCTGATTGCTTGATTAGTACTTTCCTGCAGAAATATTTTCCTCCTAGTGCTAGACATTCTATTTTGCAGGAACTTTTTGATTTTAAACAGGGAGAAAAAGAGATATTGCCTGAATCATGGGCAAGGATTTGTGCTTTTATTCAGGCACAGGCTGGATGTCCATTACCTAAGAATGAGCTTCTTGATATATTTTATAATGGACTAACTGAAGAATCTAGGACATACCTGGATAGTTGTGCTGATTGTGTTTTCAGGAATAGGACTCCCAAGGAAGCTGAGGAATTAATTGCTAAAATAAGCAAGAATTATGAAGACTGGACTCCTCCTGAACCAACTATACCTGAAATAATTATACCTGAACCAGCTATACCTGAAACAATTATACCTGAACCAGCTATACCTGCACCTATACCAACATCAAAGAAGAACAGAGTTATTGAACTAAATAATGAAGTGATGAAGGAAGCCAAGAAATGTCTTAAGGAGAAGGGAATTAATGCTGCAGATGTCAAGAATTTACCTCCTATAGAAGAATTATGTAAGCCAATCTCCCACTCCTCCACTATTGAGGTACACTCTCTCCAGCATTTTGATGAAGGTGATATCCCTTACTCTAAACCTCCTGATCAATGCTTAGAAGAATTCGATATTTTTATTGTTAAGCAAGGTAATTTTAATAAAATGGTGCAAAATCATTTAATGGAAAACTCTAGAGCTATTGTTGAGTTAAAAGATATTGTGGAAAGAACCTCTAATGATGTTAAAATTCTTTTTAAACATTTTCAAATGGTTCAAACTCAAATTTATCAGCTTATTAAAGTGCAAAAAGACTTGCTAGTTAATGCTGCTAAAGAAAAACATGCTTATGAAATTAGAACTAGAAGTGGTGCTGCTTCCCAGGATCCTCTATATCCTGAGGGGCATCCTAAAAGAATTGAGCAGGATTCTAAACAAGCTGAAAATAGTGGTACTACTCCTAAGAAAAGAAAAAAGAAACATAAAACTATTGTAGAACCCACTGAACCTGCTAAAGATCCTAATAGTATATCTGTCTCTGATGCTGAAACTGAAAGTGGTAATGAAGAAAATGATGTTCCTGATAAAGAAAAAGTTGAAGAAGAACCTGAAAGGCACACTAAGAATACTAAATACACTAAAGAAGATTTTGTTGCTAAGAAACATGGTAGTGAAAGAGAGCCTTGGGTCCAAAAACCTATGCCTTTCCTTGATAAGAAACACAAGTCAAAGGAAGATGAACACTATAATAAGTTTTGTGAGTGGATGAAACCTTTATTCTTGCAAATTCCTTTGACTGATGCTATTAAATTGCCTCATTATTCAAAGTATATGAAGGATATTGTCTCGAATAAAAGGAAGATCCCTAATGAAGAAATCTCTACTTTGCTTGCTAATTATTCCTTTAATGGTAAGGTTCCAAACAAACTTGGAGACCCAGGGATTCCAACTATTCCGTGCTCTATTAAAAATAGTTATGTTAGAACTACTTTGTGTGATTTGGGAGCAGGAGTTAGTGTTATGCCTTTTTCTCTCTATAAGAGACTTCAACTTGAAAAACTAATACCAACTGATATATGTTTGCAAATGGCTGATAAATCTACTACTATTCTTGTTGGTATATGTGAGGATGTACGTGTTCAAGTGGCTCTTAATTGTTTGATATTAACTGAATTTGTTGTGCTTGAAATGCCTGAAGATGATAATATGTCTATTATTCTTGGGAGAACTTTTCTTAATACTGCAGGAGCTGTTATTAATTGTAATCACGGAAAGGTGACTTTTAATGTTAACGACAAGGAGCATACTGTCTATTTACCCAAGAAGATTGATAGAACATACGGTTTAAATTCAATTGAACATGTTGAGGGCATCCAAGTTGGAGAAATATATTGTCCCATACCACGAGAAAAATATGAAACTATTATGATTGGGACCATTGCTATCAAGGTTGAGGTAACATAATCATTAGTGGAATACAAAGTTTTGTTTTATATAAAATTGTCTTGGTAACAAGACCTGATCAACCTTGTTAACAAAGGGATTTTAATGAACAAAACAATGTTTTCACCATGATTATCTCCATCTTTTATTTTATCCATTTTAGTTTTTGCTTTCGTTTAGTTTACTTTTATGTTGTTAGTTGGTTGCATTTTAGAGTGTCTTAGAAATTCTAAAGTTTTAGCTTTGTTTTGTTTTTGCACCATTCTAGAAACCTTTTTTTTGTCAGAAAATCATTCATCTATACCTGAAAATTGCTCAAAAATAAAGTGTCTCAAAAAATTCCAGAAAATTCATAATAAATTTTTACGTGAAAAAAGGGGCAGAGAAGTGCCTGGAGAGTACCAGGGGGCCCACCAAGCAGGCACACCACTTGGTGGCACGGGCAGCCTAGGGGCGCGCCTGGCCATGGTGTGGGCCACCCCTGGCCCTCCACTCACTCTCTCACTTCCCACTTCTTTCTCTCTCCTGAAAAAACATGATTTTTCGATCTCCTTTCTCAACCCATGATTGCTCGAAATCGCGTTCTACTGTTCTTGCCCATGATTTTTTGATCTCCTTGCTCAACCCATCTTTGCTGCTGAAATTGGGAGCATTTGTTCTCCGGTATGTGACTCCTCCGCTTGTCCAAGTAGATTTGTGTTTAGTGGTTTATATCTTGAGTATTTTGCTGCTGTAGGTGGCAGGTTATGAGAGCTTGTAAGCTAGTTTAATGCTTAGAGATATTGTTTTGATGCATGTTTAGGCCTCTTACAAGTCCCTATGAGTAGTGCCCTTCATTATATATTCATTTTGCAATCACTTGTGTAATGGATGTTTAAATTTCAGAATAGAAGATGAATGAGCATCAACTCAACCAACATGAACTGAGGGTGCCTGAGGTTATGAAGGTTCATCGAGAGGAGGAAGTTTTTCCTTCCATCTATCCATGCTTCGAATTCATGAGGGCTGCAGGAATTTCCTAGGACTTCCACACCTTAGTTGCTAATGCAGGATTGGAGCAATTTGTGGAAGATGAACCCTATCAATTTGTGAAACTAACTATGTCTGTAGTGCAGTACTTTCGATTTAGTCACTCTTTGCCTAACCCCATGGTCCACTACAAAATTTACAATATAGCTGTCGACCTTCCTCTTGATGACTTTTGTGCAGCTATTAAGGTACCTCAGTGGGGATCATGTGGAAGGATTAAAGACCGACCTGCACCACTCATGGACTTGTATGCGGAGATTTTCCAAGGGAGCAGCTTCTCAAAGGAGAGTGGGAAAATCTGTAACATTCATCTCCCATCTATTCGCTACTTTGCTTACTTTATTACCAAGTGTGTTCTCGCTAGGAAAACTGCTAATAAGCTATCCTCATATGATCTAGCATTTATCTCAGCTGCTTTAAAATGAGATAGAACTTACAACTTGGGTGCCTTGATAGCTTTCCGTCTTGCTGCTAACCATGAGAAAGGTGGAATTTGTGGAGGCCTCATTGCCTCTCGTTTATTAGCATTGCATGGTTTAGTGCCTCATCATCTAGACCTACAGTTTCCCATAGAGAGGCTTGACCTTAATTCCATGATACAACATAAATTTGTTTCTTCTTGGGCTAATTTGAGTGACTTGTCTTATGAAATAACCTTTCTCAAGGCTGGTTGGAGAAGGAGTAAGTCCGAGCGATTTGTTCTTTTGCCTGCACCTGTTTTGTTTAACCTTGATACCAGGGTAGGATGGTCACTCACTGAGGAGGATCTTGATACGTACTTGGGAGAGCTCTCCTAACAGGAGCAGGATACTAGAAGGGAGGTTACAGATGATTCGGTCTAGCCCTCATATGAGGGGGAGTCTTCAAATCAGCAACCTACCTATGATTGGGGAGCTTCTTCCTCTTCCCAAGGGCCTAACCACGATCATTCTTACAAAGACCCGCCTGCTTGGAACCCTTACTCGTATTTGGATTGATACCCACTTAGGCCAAAAGCCTAAGCTTAGGGAGAGGTAAACCGACATCACACTCATCTCCATATCATTTTTTGCCGGTACTTTATATATTCATGTTTCGTTCTCTTTTTAGTTTTTGTTCTCTCTTTGTTTTTGCCTTCTAAAACATAAAAAGACCAAAAATATTTCTGTTGTTTCTCTTTGTTTGCTTCTTCTTCTTTTTTCCTTGGTTTGCTTTTCCCTTTTTGATTTGTTTGAACTTTTCGAAAAACCCAAAAAGATTTTTATTTGCTTGTTCTTCCTTTTTGGACTCTTGGTTTTAAAAATCGAAAACACCAAAAATATTTGTTGTTCTTCTTTGGTTTTGTGAGTTTGTTGCAGGGTTTAGCAGTCCTCAGTGGAATTTGGTTTCATGTTATTATTCAAGCAATACAAGTGAAAGGCAATAATGAGGATTAATGACAACCTGAGGTGTGGTAAGAGGCTGGAAACGAACTCTATTTGTTTTCATTTTTGTACATATACTCATCATTGTGGGCATGCTTAGTCAATTCATGTAGGGTGTATGTTATTTATGGATGCTTAGTAGTTCTTGCTTTCTTATGATTAGCTCTAGCTCGCTAATAATTTATAGCATGTCATATGAATGTTTGCTTGCATTGCTCTATTCATAACTTGGTATGACACTGTGGTATCCTCCTCTGAATGTTTCACTTGAATTGACTTGGCACATGCTCATGCATGCATATGACCGAAACAATAATCAGTTAAGCCTCGTTGAATTATTTTGCCTCAAGGGTCTTGAATCACTTTCATGCCATGATTAGTCCTGTTTTGTTGCAAGCATGATTATGACAGTTATTGCTCTCACGTTTGTCGCTCCCTTACTATTGCTAGCCTTCACCTGCACTGAGTATAAGCTTTACTCGTGTTTCCAACTCCCTAAAACCAAATATTGCCAAAAGTGTCCACCATACCTACCTATTAGCATCATTTGCTATTTCGTGCATGCTTAGTATGCCTTGTTTTCTTCCGAATAAAATGTTTGCTTGTTATGAGAAAGTTAGTTAGTAAAGCGCTCATGAACTTGATGGCACACTTTACTTTCTTGCACTTAATAATCTTGAGCCATTGCGTCCATCTTTGTTGCGTATATGCTTGCGCTTTATAAGTTGAAGTTAGCAGAACCATGTATCATGGGGAACACTGTCAACATTGCATGGGTACTTTGTACCTTGTTGATATCATGATTCTTTTGCTTATGGATACCGACGGTGTGAAATAAAAGGGGAACTTGTAAGATCATGGAGTTTGTATATGTGTTAGAGAAAAGCCTGGGCCGCTAGCCTAAGCCATGCCTAATCATGGTGGAAACTTGCAACATAACCATAATGAGCATTCTATGAAGCATCCTCAATAAAAACCTATGCAAATAGCAAATAAAAAGATCGCTGAGATACTCATTGTCTGCTTGCCTTGTTATTTTCATTATGGGATAGCTCCTGTATCATGTGCAAGGGGTACCTCGTTGGCGGTTCTCTATGATACATATGTACTTACAATGAAAAGGGCTTACTTGTGACTGAAGTTGAGTAGCATGAGGTCCGGTACTCATAAGTAAGGGGCATGAGATTTTAACTTATAACTTGTCAAGCATATCCTCTTAGTTGTGTCACTTTAACCTTAACCAATTAAAGATGCTTATGATAGGGGCAATGAGAGCTCAAAGCTAATGAGTACCATACTTTCAGCATTTGGAAGCCTTTCAAACTTTTCAAAACCTTTTTCATTTCCTTGTTGAGTCATCACCCATTCTATGAGCACTTTCTTGAGAGCATAGTTGTCATTCTTAGTATAATGTGCTTGTCTCAAAACTGGATTAATTGTGTTATGACTTTGATGCTTGTATCTTTGATGTCTTTACTTCTAGTTTTCACTTGAACTTAAGAGGTGCCTTGGCATTTCTGTTTGCTCTACAATCAAAGGCAAGTGAGATACCACTCTATCATACATTTTTATGAGCATTACAATGTTGCTTATGTTTATGTTTCATGCTACTTATTATTTTTGAGTTGGAATCTCTTCATAACTTGCAATAACTATTAAGTAAACTTAGTTGCATACTCTTTATTATGAATTGTCTGAGTAGTTGATCATATGCTGAGAATATATACATCTTATGAAGCAAATGTGTTCGTGAAAGTTTCTTTTATCGCACTCAGTTTTCAACTGAATTGCTTGAGGACAAGCAATAAGCTAAGCTTGGGGGAGTTGATATGTCCAAAACTTATCTACTTTCCCGAACACTTTTGCTATTGTTTTTCCTCTAAACTTGTGTGAATTGGATGCAACTAACACAGATTTACGTTGTTTTCAGCAGAATTACCTTGGTGTCTAGTTTTTGTGCAGAAATCAACTATCAAGAAAAATCCCGGAAAATATGCCAAAAATCCTATTTCACCAGAAGACTCCCGGAGCCAGAAGACGAGATGGAGTAGGGCCACGAGGGGCCCACACCACCTGGCCGCGCGGGCCAGGCCAGGCCACGCCTAGGGGTGGTGTGGCCACCTCGGCTTCCCCCTCGGCCTCCCTCTTCGCCTATAAGTTGCCTCTTGACCTAAAAACCAAGGGGGGTTCAACTTTTTTCCAGAAAGAGTTCCGTTGTGTCGCCACCACCAGATTCCACGATTCGGAACCAGAAACTCCGTTCTGGCGCCCTACCGGGACGAGGAATTGGAGGAGATCATCGCCATCATCATCACCATCGCTTCTCCATCGTCCAGCCATGTTTCTGAAGGGAATATGCCCGAGAGGCAATAATAAAGTGGTTATTATCTTATTCCATGTTTATGATAATTGTTTATTTTACATGCTAGAATTGTATTGATCGGAAACATCAATACATGTGTGTTTAATAAACAAAAAGGGTTCCTAGTTATGCCTCTCTTATAGACTAGCTTGTTGATTAACATGATGATCAAGGTTTCCTGATCATGGACATTGGATGTTGTTAATAACAAGGTCACACCATTGGTGGAATGATGTGATGAACATTCATCCGAAGTATAGCATTACGATCAAAGTCATTATGTTTATATTGCTATAACATCATACGAAGTAATCTTAGTCCTTAGACCATGAGATCATGTTAATAGCTAACACCGGAAGAGTATCTTGATAACATCAAACGTCACACCGTAACAGGGTGACTATAAAGGTGGGTTCGATTAAGCTGAAGGTGTTATGTTGAGGCTCATGGATCAAGAGTGGGATCTGTACATCCCTATGACGGATAGATATACTCTGGGCCCTCTCGGTGATATCACATTGAAATAGCTTGCAAGCAAGTGATGTGATCACTAGAATGTTATATCACGGGAACGAGAAAAGAGTGCATGTCGATGTGAGATCAAACTAGGTATGGAGATACCGATGATTGAATCTTGGACATGTAATATATCACGGGACAAAGGGATTTAGTTACTAGCATTAAAGGTTCTCACGATCACAGAAGTCATTGTTGAATGTGTAGGAGTCAGTATGGATCTCCTGGTCCCGCTGATTATTGATCGGAGAGGGTCTCGATCATGTCTGCATTATTCGTGAACCGTAGGGTGACACATAAGGGATACCAACACCATTTGGAGCAAATATGTTTGAGATAAAGATTTAAGAAAGCGCGAATTATTTCAATAGACACCAAAAGCTGTTTGGTGAAAATGCTGAAATTGGTTCTGCATGTAATATTGAAATGTTGCAGGGGGTTTTATGTGAATGTTTGTTAATTAAAGTAATTAACAAAATTCTGAATAAAATTAATAAAAGAGTTTTATTAAATGAGAGAGCATTAAATTTGGAGAAATTTAATGCATTTAAAGTGGGGACTTTAAAAGAGAATGTGAAGGGGCAAATTTATGTGGAGGGAGTTACCACCACATGAATGAGAAGGTGAGGGTCACCTCTTGGGCGCCAGCCATGGGAGGGGTACCCTCCTCCTCCTATAAAAGGCCCTCTCACACCTTCATACACACACCTCCTTGTGAAGGATCTCTCTCCCCCTCTAGTATTATTCCCCCATGGTCTCAGATTAGCGAGATACATGTTCCCGGTGGCTTTATCTGGAAAGGAGTTGATGCTTCCGCTGCTTTGCTGGAGCGAGGGACGGAGGTTGTCGGGGTACCGGACATGTGTGCGATCACGGATGCACTGCTGCTTTGCGGTTCTGGACTTGGTGGTGCTAGAGCTGGATCTGATGGATGTGCTAGAGCCGGACCTGCTGGACTTCATCACGATCTTGAGATCGGCAAGTGTACGACTACATCAACCACGAGTTCCTACTCGTTAACAAAGCTCGTTGTCTACGAGGGTAAGTTCTCTTTGGATGTATGTCCACCCGTTGCTTTGTACCTAGTAGATAGATCTTGGCGTGTAGTTCACACCGTAGGAATTTTTTTGTTTTCTATGCTGCGGACCCAACAGTGGTATCAGAGCCTGATCTATGCGTAGGTGCTTAGCACGGGTAGTACACATATGTTTATATGTGGGCGATGATGATCATGTTATTTCATCTTCTATGTACTTGGGATATTGGTGGCATAGTGGGATGAAGCGGCCCGGACTAACCTTACATGTCATCGTACATGAGACTGGTTCCACGACCGACATGCAACTTGTTTTGCATAAGTGGCTGGCGGGTGTCTGTCTCTCCTACTATAGTCAATATCTGATTTACAACGAGTTGCTAATAACTTAGTTATCCTCGTTGTGGTTCATGTTCGTAGGTAAGAACGGTTCTATCTACGAAAGCCCTAAGCCATGTAAAACTTGCAATTGATAAATTAGAGGCGTCTAGTTTAGATCGTTGCTGGGCTAGTGTCTTGATATGGTATTGTTGTAAGTAGATGTATTATAGATACTCTTACAACACACTCAACGTGTAAGTTCCATAGACCTTGGCCTTACACACAAAGGAATGATAGAGATCATACCACGATGCAAATGATAGAGATCAAATGCATGGACCATATCATCTCACTTTACACATTAGATGTTAGCATCTTATACTGCTAGTTTGGCGCTTTCTGTAGCATTGTAAGATGATCCCTCTTATAGATATCAAGATAAAAATGTGTTCTTCCTTAAGTATGCACCGTTTTGTGGATCGTGTTTTGAGGCATCACGTGATGATCGGGTGTTCTCGACTCTACGCTTTCATGCAACGGGTGTAAGACAGTTTTACACACGCAAATACTAAGGTTCTTACTTGACGAGCCTAGCATGTACAGACATGGCCTTGGAACACGGACCGAAAGGTTAAGCATGAGTCATATAGTTGATATGATGCCCATATAGATGCTCGCCTTTGAAGCTACACCGACTCACGTGATGATCGGACTTGGTGTAGTGGATTTGGTTCATGTAATCACCAAAAGGACACGAGGGATGTCATTTTTGAGTGGGAGTTCATTTCTAATTTGGATTAGTCAAACCAACTTTGTCATAAATTAAATCAAAGTGAATTTGCATAGTTTGTTGTAGTCATTGGCATTCGTTTTCTACCTTATGCGTAGTTTTTATTTGAGATAATAGAACTATAAAATTCTGGATATTTACTTTACGAACTGGTATCGTATTGTTTTGAATGTCAATTTAAAGTTTATAAGTCCTATTGCAAACTTTCAGCAAACTCTATTTACTCCATGAAGTTTAATAAGTAGTATTAAATCAAGAGTAAGAATTCCAATGTTAGTATCTAAAGTATCATGTTTGCCTCCATGATTATTGATATTCAAAAAGTTGTTTTAACATCAAGATTATATTGGAGCTGAAAATTGTTTCAGAAACCATCATGTGTGAAAGATACTGTGATATCTGAAACAATGTTTTTTGGTTGCATTATGATAGAGTATAATTTATCAAAATACTTGTTCTCATATTGTATGAGAATTTGTGAAGGATGGAGATGCTACGCATCCGAATTTACCAAAAAGGTTTTGGGAACTCATATTATACTCGCGATTCTTCCTCATAGACTATAGTAGCTTGATCATGAAAGTTGTCATGATAAGGATGAATAGAATATGTAAGTAAAATGTTTACTACACTAATAGATTACTAAAGAATGGATTTTTGAAAGAACACCAAACATTTGATGATGGTGATCCACTTCAAAGTGCAAGTCCAAAGGTATTAGTATTCGACTATATACGCTTTGTACCCTGTGTCATGTTGATGACAACACTATTGATGTTGATAGATTCTTTTAAAAGAAAAGGAATTGCTGAAAGAGAATCTATAAAATATTTGGCAGAAAATAAAAGGTTGGAGATGTCCAACTTAGGTATATAGAAGATATACATGTTATGGCTATATTCCTTGCTTGTGAAACAATGTGGTTCTTAGGTATTGGATACCGGTATTGGATACCGAATTGGTTGGTATGAAGTGTCATACAGGACAACGCAATTCATGAACTACAATGGCCTAAGTAACCAGTAAGAGAATGAGTGATGATGTTCATCGAAAACAAATAAAGTGTTATTGTGTTTTTCGTTGTCATCAAACCAAGCCTTCAAGATTTGTTTAAATAATTGTTATTTTGTTCCGGTATCATGAGAACAATGGCTGTTCAAATAATTACCGTATTCCATAAAGGATGGTTGAACTTTTACAAGTCTAGTTGGAGAAATCACATCCATAAACACTATTGCTAAAATGTCGCAAGACAAATGATTGAAAGATCACTTATGAAGTGACATCGCTGTTTGAATTATATTTGAAAGAAAACATGAAGAAACTCCATGTTGATGGAATTTTGGAGTCTTTGATTTTGATCAATTGACGCATGTGAGACTTTCCTCGAGATAATTGAAACTCCGTCCATAGGCCACAGAGGAACGGATGACTAGCTTATTGGAAATTGTGCATGTTGATGTGCATAGTCCATTATGTGTAGCCATATGCGATGGATCTTTTTGCTTCATAAGCTTTCTCCGAAAATTTGAGTGAATATATCTGTATATTTACTTAATAAGGAGGAAGTATGAAACATTTGAAAGTTGTTCAAAGACTTTCAAGATGAAGTTGAAAATCATTGTAACAAGAAAATAAAGAGTTTATGATTCGATCATAAAGGAAGATATTTGAGTTACGTGTTTAGCAAAAGCACCTAAGAACTGAGGAATTGTTCCATGATTTGTGTTTCCCAATAAACCATAGGAGTATGGCATATTCGAGAGATGAAATCAAACCATGTTTGACATGGTAAGATCAAAGGTGTCATTTATAAAACTGCCATTATGTTTTAAGGATTGAAGCTTTAGAGACTACCGCTTTTACACTGAAAAGGGCACCATCGTGATCCGTTGAAATGACACCATATGAGTTATGGTTTGGGATAAAACCCGAATTGTCTTTTCTTAAATTTTGGTATGCTATGCATAAGTAAAATGTTTACAACCAAAGTCGGATAAGCACGTCTTTGTAGGTTATCCCAAAGAATTTGTTGGGAATTTCTCCATAACACCGAGGACAAAAGAGTTTATCGCTTGGAACGTCAAGTTTCTTGAGAAGGAACTTTTCGTGAAAAGTTAAGTGGGAGGACAATAGAACTTTGATAAGGTTGTTGAACCTTAGCTATATGTGCTAAGTAGCGCAGCGCCGGAAAGTTTCCCGGTGGCGGCCACAATGCTCATGGCTCTCGTGATTACAAAAGGTGTGATCTCGGAGATTAGAGTTCCTATAGAACCGTGTGGGTCGGTAAGAATCAAATAGTAAGATTTGATAAGCAAGTCGTTATTGTTTTGACAATGATGAACCGACTACATGCAAAGAAGCGATGATGGGTCCTGACTCCATAAAATGACTAGAAGTCATAGAATCCGTGATAGTATCCATACACGAGAAATCAAGTTTTTGAACTTGGAAGACCCTCCGGAAAGGCGTGAAGCCTATCGGTCGTGTTTGGATCTATAAAGAAATAGACATAGATGTTTGACATCTATGAAATAGTCGACATGTCGGAAAGAAGTTTACAGCAATGTTCAAGGAGTTGACTATGACAAGATATGATCTTTCATAGCGATATATAGTCTTGACGGATTAATGTAGCAACCACTACATATAATTTGGTATATGGTAGTTGAATAAACAAAACAAGGTTCTTCTAATAGAACGGTAACCTAGGACATGTACATGACATGGTCCAAAGGGTTTTGTTAATTCAAAGGGTGCTAAAAGGGCATGTAAACTTCAATAGTTGAAGTGAGCATAGCGGAGTTGGAATCTTCACCATGAGGAAACTGTTAAAAGAGTTTAAATTCATCGGAGATAATGAAGATGCTTGCATTTGCAAGAAATTAAGTGGGAGCGCTAAGACATATTTCTAATACATTATGTAGAGGACATATTGTTGATTGGAAATGATGTATCTTGAATTGACACAAGTTAAGGATTTCATTAAAATAAGATTTCGATGAAAGACTTGGGCAAACACAGAATATTAGGCATCAATATCTATATGGATAGATTAAGGCGCTAATATGGTTGTGCCAGACATACATATATAAGATATTGAAAGGGTTCAATATGGAAACAACAAGAAAGGTTCTTGCTGCATGGAAAGGATTGTATCAAGATTCAAGTGTTTCAACACTTGGTGAGTAAAATCACATGAAGATTTTGATCGATTATACCATGATATGTATATATCCAGAATGTCCTATGCTCTAAATGTTATGAGCATATACCAGAATGATTCATAAGATGATCATTGGACAATAGTAAAGATATTCTTATGAGCTTTTGATGAACTAAGAATATATAATGTATAAGTGACAAATAGTTAAAGGTAGTTCATTGTAAAGTGTTACATTGATACTAGTTTTGTCACAAGATACAAATTAAATTTATCTCAATTTAGACTATGGGTGGCACAATGTAATGAAAAGGATGTTCCATGATGGATTTGGATGAGTTCCAAAGTTGAGACATTGTGACGGATACTACAACAAAAGGCTAAATATATGACTGCTATAGTAGCAGCAAAGGAGGGCATTTGTGTTAAGTAGTTTGTTATCAAACTAGGTGTGGTTCAAAGTAGGCTAATACTATGAAGATATATTGTGTGACAATAATATCAACATATTTTGAGCCAAACGAACTAAAGGTCTCACCAAAGGACCAAATTTATACAATGCCATCTCATTTGAGAATGAGTGATGCGTAGAGACGCAGAGACATGCAAATACACACAGACCTGAAACTATCAGATCCAGAGATTATGTTAACCACTAGCAATAGCGTATATGCAACACCAGAAAGCCATAGGTGTTCAATACGCAAAGTTTTTCAAACTAGATTATTGACTCTAGTGCAAGTGGGAGACTGAAGGGAATATGCCCGAGAGGCAATAATAAAGTGGTTATTATCTTATTCCATGTTTATGATAATTGTTTATTTTACATGATAGAATTGTATTGATCGAAAACATCATTACATGTGTGTTTAATAAACAAAAAGGGTTCCTAGTTATGCCTCTCTTATAGACTAGCTTGTTGATTAACATGATGGTCAAGGTTTCCTGATCATGGACATTGGATGTTGTTAATAACAAGGTCACACCATTGGTGGAATGATGTGATGAACATTCATCCGAAGTATAGCATTACGATCAAAGTCATTATGTTTATATTGCTATAACATCATACGAAGTAATCTTAGTCCTTAGACCATGAGATCATGTTAATTGCTCACACCGGAAGAGTATCTTGATAACATCAAACGTCACACCGTAACAGGGTGACTATAAAGGTGGGTTCAGTGCTACGAAGGTGTAATGTTGAGGCTCATGGATCAAGAGTGGGATTTGTCCATCCCGATGACGGATAGATATACTCTGGGCCCTCTCGGTGATATCACATTGAAATAGCTTGCAAGCAAGTGATGTGATCACTAGAATGTTATATCACGGGAACGAGAAAAGAGTGCATGTCGTAACGAGATCAAACTAGGTATGGAGATACCGATGATCGAATCTCGGACATGTAATATATCATGAGACAAAGGGATTTAGTTACTAGCGTTAAAGGTTCTCACGATCACAGAAGTCATCGTTGAATGTGTAGGAGTCAGTATGGATCTCCAGGTCCCGCTGCTGATTATTGATCGGAGAGGGGTCTCGATCATGTCTGCATTATTCGCGAACCGTAGGGTGACACACTTAAGGGATACCGACACAATTTGGAGCAAATATGTTTCAGATAAAGATTTAAGAAAGCGCTAGAATTATTTCAATAGACACCGAAACTGTTTCGGGTGAAAATGCTGAAATTGGTTCTGCATGTAATATTGAAATGTTGCAGGGGGTTTTATGTGAATGTTTGTTAATTAAAGTAATTAACAAAATTCTGAATAAAATTAATAAAAGAGTTTTATTAAATGAGAGAGCATTAAATTTGGAGAAATTTAATGCATTTAAAGTGGGGACTTTAAAAGAGAATGTGAAGGGGCAAATTTATGTGGAGGGAGTTACCACCACATGAATGAGAAGGTGAGGGGTCACCCCTTAGGGAGCCGGCCATGGGGAGGGGTACCCTCCCCTCCTCCTATAAAAGGCCCCCTCTCACACCTTCATACACACACCTCCTTGTGAAGGATCTCTCTCCCCCTCTAGTATTATTCCCCCATGGTGTCGGATTAACGAGATACATGTTCCCGGTGGCTTTATCTAGAAAGGAGTTGCTGCTTCCGCTGCTTTGCTGGAGCGAGGGATGGAGGTTGTCGGGGTACCGGACGTGTGTGCGATCACGGATGCACCGCTGCTTTGCGGTGCTAGACTTGGTGGTGCTGGAGCTGGATCTGATGGATGTGCTGGAGCCGGACCTGCTGGACTTCATCAAGATCTTGAGATCGGCAAGTGTACGACTACATCAACCACGAGTTCCTACTCATTAACAAAGCTCGTTGTCTACAAGGGTAAGTTCTCTTTGGATGTATGTCCACCCGTTGCTTTGTACCTAGTAGATAGATCTTGGCGTGTAGTTCACACCGTAGGAAATTTTTTGTTTTCTATGCTGCAGACCCAACAATTTCCCCCATCTATGAGTGAGTAATCCCCCAATGTAGGCTATGGGGATGGTAGGGATTGGATGAGACCGTTCATGTAATGGCATCGGATTGTTAGGGCATGGTGCCTAGTATCTACTATTAGTGCTTTTTGACTTTGTTGCAACTTGTTATGCTTAATGCTTGTCACTAGGGCCCGAGTGCCATGATTTCAGATCTGAACATGTTATTGATTCATTATGATAGTATTGTTTATGGTCTTACCTGCAAGTTGTATACACATGTTGTTGTCCGGAACCAAAGGCCCCAAAGTGTCAGGGGGATGATCCCCAGGTACCCCATCCGGATAAGAAACAGGACAGTCGGATCACGTCCGGTGACATGTACTGACAGACGGGCGGCTATCACCCAAGATGTCGGATCAGCAAGAGACAATCGGATGCGATAGCGTAGCGGACCCAATCGATGAGAGACAGACGTGCGTGTCGATTGCATGGTACACCCTGTACGATGACAAGACGGGCAACCACCTGCCCATACCGAAGACTTTGCGTGGGTGACGCTGGAACAGTGGCCTATGCTGACGACGGGCTCGCACGACGTCCACTATACCTACGACAGCCATACCGCTCATACTCCAACAAGACAAGCCATACTGGATATTGTAGATGACTAGTCGGCTGGGACCCGCTTGTGGGGCCCGCCAGTCGGACTAGCCAGTAAGACCTTTGCCTCTCTGCCTATATAAGGAGAGGCAAGGCCTCAGTAGAAAGGGTTGGTCTCAGTGCATTTAAGGCAGTAGCTAAAGAACACAACTCAAGGAGCACTTGTAGTTTGTATATCCCACATAGTCAGATCAGGCAGGAGTAGGGGATTTACCTCACCACGAGGGCCCCGAACCTGGGTACTTCTTGTGTCCCGCCACGCTCGCTTGTATCCAATCTCGCCTGCGGACGACGTTGATAGCTTCCCTGCCAGTCCCCACACCTCTATCTAACCTCCTCAGGTACTGCCGTTCCCAATACAACGATAGTTGGCGCCCACCGTGGGATAGATGGCTTCGACCGGAGTCACGTTCCGCACGGGACCCCGCACTTCAGCCGGTGAGCGCGTGGCCTCCGGCCTGGTGCTCATGCTTGGCAAGTTCGACTGCGTCATCGACAACGCCTCCTGCTTCGCCGGAACTTCCTTCCCAGCGAACGGCACCGTCCTGCTATTCGGCGATCTCGCCGTCTACGTCGCCACCGTCCCGGAGCGTTTCCCTAGGGAAATCGTCTCTGTCGCGGAGCTGCCACGCTCAGACAGCAGCACCTCCGCCGCACCCCGCGGCGTGGAGGTCATGATGGCCGGATCCGGCTCGCATCCCCGCCAGCCACAGGAGCGAGGCGCGAACGAGGTCGGAACTTCCGCTCCCCCGCAGCCTCAGAACCCGGTGGAGGATGCCATTGATCGGCTCCTGATGCCGGTTAACCTCGGGGATAACCCGGAGGAGGCGGAGGCCAACTTCACCATGGAGAGACAGATCCTCCTCCAGGAGACCATGGAGCTGGCAGCAACCCACAAGCAACTTGAGATCACTTGGCGCGAGTACGACCGCGCGCACGGCCTCACTCCGGCTACCACGGAGCCGAGCCGGCGCGGCCAGGTACGGCGTCGGGGCGGTGAGCTGGGCGGTAGGATGGAAAAGGACGGGGAACCGGATCCCGCGCCTGCCCTCACACGGCCCACCTACAGCACACCCATCAAGAACCTGCGCGCGGCGCGAGCCGCAGCAGAGGAGCTTCCCAGCCTGGAGGGCGAGGCTCGAGCCCGCCAGCACGCTCGCGTGCAGGAGCTCCTCCGCGTCGCGGACGAGCAGGCCGATGCCAACCGACAGATGTAGGAAGACCTTAGCTACTCCAGAGGGAGCTAGCTACCTACCTACAGCAGGGGCGCGCCACACGACACCCAACAGGCGTCCTACCCTCAGCCGCCCAGGGCCCGTAGCAGGCGTCGCAGCTCGGGCAACAGGGGCCAGCTGCGCCAGGAGCAGACGGTGAACAACAACCCGCCACCTCCCCCACCGCCCGCTGGAGCACCCAGACCAGCCGGTTCCCGCCTCTCGGGCCGGGTGGGAGCGCCCAACCCGGATTGTCCGGATGCCCGCGACCACATCGAGCTCCTCGCTCAAGCGCGCGTCACGGAGGAGGAAGATTCGACCGGCCCGGTTTGTTTCGGACCCCTCATCCGGAACGAGCCGTTTCCGGATAAATTCTCCCTGCCGTGGACACCCTGGCACGACAGCATGAAGCCGGAAGACTGGCTGACCGACTATGCTACGGCAGTCGGCATCGCCCACGGGAACAAGCGCACAGCTGTGCGCTACGTCCCTCTCATGCTAACCGGGTCGGCAAGGACGTGGCTCAATAGCCTTGCGCCCAACAGCATCAACGCCTGGCCTGACTTCGAGAAGGTGTTCGTCCGCAACTTCAACGGCACGTACAAATGTCTAGGGCACCCGCGCGACCTGGCCTTGTGCGTCCAGGGCGACCGCGAGACTGACCGCGAGTACCTCGCCAAGTGGACAGAGCTCCGCAACACTTGCGAAGGCATCCTAGAGAGCCAAGCCATCAGCTTCTTCATCAAAGGATGCCGAGAGGGCACCATGCTTCGCCACCGGCTACTGTGTGACGAGCCGAAAACCATGGCGGAGCTCATGACGGTTGAGGACCAGTATGCCATGGCGGATGCCGCCATGAAGAAGCCCCTCCGAGTAAACGCGGACGGCCGTCCGACTCCCATGAAAGCAATCCGTCAGCGGCCGGATCCTCCAGACGCCACGGCAACGACAATCGGTTCCATGGGGATCGCCAGGCCAGACAGCAGAAGCCTCGCTAGCACGCACGGCAGGTCAATGTTGTGGAGGGTGCGCCCGACGCACCGGCTAATGAGGCAAGAAGGCAGAAGCCCCGGCTCACCTTCGACCAGATGATCGACGGCCCGTGCAAGTGGCATAGCGGTCCCTTCAAACCGGCTACGCACACCACCCGGAACTGCAGCTGGACCCGCCAGCTAAAGGACCAGGGCAACCAGCCTCGTCTCCCGCCTCCCCCACCCGATGGACCCCCACCACCGGCTAGGGGAGCCGGTAATGATGGTAACAGCGGCAATGGCGGCAACAACAACAATGGCTACCCCCAGCCGCACGCCGCCTACCACATCTTCGAGACGGAGCAGGACGACAAGCACAGCCGCAGGCGACGCTCCAAGGAGGTCAACGCCATTGTTTCTCCGGTCCCCCAGTACCTGAACTGGTCGGAAACCCCCATCACCTGGAGCCGAGCAGATAAGCCTGAGCATCTACCGACTCCCGGGGGCTACGCCATGGTGCTCGACCCTCTCATCGTCTCCAGCGCGTGCACCTGCCGATTCTCGCGCGTCCTCATCGACGGAGGCAGCAGCCTCAACCTCCTCTACCAGTCCTCGCTGGAGAAGCTGGGCATTTGCGAAAGCGACCTGCGCCCGACTACCACGACGTTCCACGGCGTACTGCCGGGGCCAGCCTGCGCCCCGCTGGGCAAAATCCAGCTGGACGTCATCTTCGGGACCGAGGAGAACTTCCGCCGCGAACCAATCTGGTTTGAAGTGGTAAATCTGACGAGCTCCTACCATGCTCTCCTCGGGTGCCCCGCCCTCGCCAAGTTCATGGCCATCCCCCACTACACGTACCTCAAGACGAAGATGCCGGGACCCCACGGCGTGATCACCGTCGCTGGCTGCTTCAGCCGGTTCCAAACTGGCAGAGGCCCTCATCATAGCCGAAGAAAAACACGCGATCATGCGCAGTGTGGCCGAGGCCCAGCAGGACAATCCGGCTAGCAGCAAACCGGCAGAAGGAGGAGCTTTCCAGCCGGCAAAGGAGACGAAGAGGATCCCGCTCGACCCCTCCGATCCGACTAAGTTCGTCACCATTGGTGCCGGCTTGGACAGCAAATAGGAAGGCGCTCTCGTCGACTTCCTCCGCGAGAATCGGGACATCTTCGCATGGTCTCCCAAAGACATGCCAGGTGTGCCGAGGGAGTTCGCCGAGCACTCACTTCATGTGCGTCCAGATGCCAAGCCGGTCAAGCAACCTCTGCGCCGGTTCGTAGAGGAGAAGATAAAGATAATCGGTGACAAGATCACCCGGCTCCTTGCAGCCGGGTTCATCATGGAAGTGTACCACCCAGACTGGCTGGCGAACCCAGTCTTGGTGTTGAAGAAGAACAAGACCTGGTGCATGTGTATCGACTACACCAGCCTGAACAAGGCGTGCCCGAAAGACCCCTTCGCCTTGCCCCGTATCGATCAAGTCATCGATTCCACGGCCGGCTGTGATTTGTTGTCTTTTCTAGATTGTTATTCCGGATACAATCAGATCCGGCTAAACCCGGCTGATCAGATTAAGACATCATTTATCACCCCCTACGGGGCTTTCTGCTATATAACCATGCCTTTCGGCCTAAAGAACGCATGTGCCACCTATCAGCGATGTATGCAGAAATGCTTGCACTCGCAGATAGGCCGAAACATACACGCTTACGTGGATGGCGTAGTCATCAAGACCAAGGAAAAGCGCACCCTCCTCGAGGATCTGAGAGAAACATTTGGCAACCTCCGCCAGTACCAGATGAAGGTGAACCCAGAGAAGTGCGTCTTCGGAGTACCATCCGGTCAGCTACTCGGTTTCCTCGTATCACAACGAGGTATCGAGGCGAATCCGGAGAAGATCGCGGCCATCGAGAGGATGCAGCCCAAGAACCTGCTTGAGTCCGAAGTTCACCGGATGCCCGCTTCCTCGGTCGTTTGTCACCGTGGGGAGAAGGCCCTCCCATTATACCAACTGATGAAGAAGACGGAAAAGTTCTCCTGGACTTTGCAAGCCGACACCGCGTTTCACGACCTCAAGCGCATGCTATCCACAGCACCGGTTCTGGCCACGCTAGCTAGCAAGGAGCCGATGTTGCTCTATATAGCAGTCACCAGCCGGGTCGTCAGCATCGTCCTGGTGATGGAGCGCCCTGAGGAAGGCAAGGCTCAGCCGGTTCAAAGACCCATCTACTACCTCAGCGAGGTTCTCTCCCTCTCCAAGCAGAACTAACCCCACTACTAGAAGATGTGCTATGGTGTGTACCTGGCATGCAAGAAGCTCAAGCACTACTTCCAGGAGCACCCGATCAAGGTTGTGTGCACCGCACCCCTTTCGGAAATCATCGGCAACAAGGACGCCACCGGCCGAGTCGCCAAGTGGGCCATCGAGCTCGCCACCTACTCCATCCAGTACGAGCCCCGGCTCATGATCAAGTCACAGGCGTTGGCGGACTTCCTCGTCGACTGGGCCGAGACCCAGTATCTCCCACCAGTTCCGGATTCGGACCACTGGCGGATGCACTTCGACGGGTCGAAGATGCTCGGGGGCTTGGGAGTCGGCATCGTGCTCACCTCGCCCAAAGGAGACCGGCTGGAGTATGTGCTGCAGATCCACTTCAAGGCCTCCAACAACGTGGCGAATCGGCGAATCGGGCGCACGGGCTCCGGCTAGCCAAGGAGATCGGTGTCAACCGGATCCTGTGCTTCGGTGATTCGGACTTGGTGGTGCAACAGGTGTCCGGGGAATGGGACGCCAGAGATGCAAACATGGCTCTCTAGCGGTTCCACATCCAGAAGCTCAGCGCCTCCTTCGACGGATGCGAATTTCACCACGTCCCCCGCACCAACAACGAGGCAGCCGACGCGCTCTCCAAGATAGGATCCACCAGGCAGGCCATCCCGCCAGGGGTCTCCTTGGAGCATATGCGCAAGCCATCCATCAACCCGTCGCCGGAGTCAGACTCCATCGTCTGGGTAGGAAGCGTTCCGGCGGCCGGAGCAGCAGAAACGGAGCCGGTAGAACCACCAAAGAAGAAAACCCGCACCAATTCCGGCCAGGCAGTGCCCTCCGACTCGCAAGACCCGGGGGCTGCCGGCTCGCCTAATGGCTCGAGGGCTACCGTCCTCGATATTCCACCCGGACGACCCCCCGACACCCGTCAGCCGGAGGACAAGAGCGTCCTCGTCATCCGGGAAGTGCCATCCTGGGCACAACCCTTCATGAACTACATCGCCAACGGAGAACTCCCGGACGACGAGGTAGAGGCTAGGCAAATCCGACGCCGCGCGCATACATACACCATCATAAACGGCGAGCTATACAAGCGCAGTGTATCCTGTATCTTCCAAAGATGTGTTGATGTAGACACAGGCTACCGGCTACTCAAGGACATCCACCAGGGTGAGTGTGGGCACCACGCTTCGTCAAGGGCGATAGTCGCCAAGGCATTTCGCCATGGTTTCTATTGGCCCACCGCCCTCGAGGATGCCGAGCAGCTGGTCCACGCGTGCAATGGGTGCCAGCGCTTCGGGCAGCCCGGGCACATGCCAACCTCGGTACTCAAGACCATACCGATCACCTGGCCCTTTGTAGTTTGGGGCCTCGACATGGTCGGTCCCTTCAAGCGAGCCCGCGCGGGAATGACCCACCTGCTGGTAGCGGTGGACAAGTTCACAAAGTGGATCGTGGCCAAGCCTATCTGGAAGCTGGATGGAGCGACGGTTGTTACCTTCTTCACCGACATCATCAACCGCTTCGGCTACCCCAACAGCATCATCACCGACAATGGCACAAACTTCGCCAAGGGGGCCTTTGCCCGGTTCTGCAGCAACAAGGGCATCCGACTGGACCTCGCCTCCATTGCACACCCGCAGTCCAACGGGCAAGTCGAACGAGCAAACGGCTTGGTGATAGCCGGCATCAAACCACGTCTCATCGAGCTGTTGGAGCGGTCACCCAGATGTTGGATCGAAGAACTTCCGGCTGTGCTGTGGAGCCTCCACACCACACCGAATAGGTCAACCGGCTACACGCCATTCTTCCTGGTCTACGGATCGGAAGTCGTCCTCTCCGCCGACATCGAATTCGACTCCCCTCGCAAGCTCCTCTATGACGAGCAAGCCAACAAGGAGGCGCGGGAGGACGGGGTGGATCTCCTGGAGGAGGCCCGCGAGCTGGCCCGTCCAGATCTGCCCTGTACCAGCAGAGACTACGTCGCTACCATTCAAGCCGGATTCGCCCAGATGCATTCCGCGAGGGCGACCTGGTTCTCCGGCTGGTGCAAGACACGAAGGGCATGCACAAGCTATCACCACCCTGGGAGGGCCCCTTCATCATCAGCCGGGCACTGCCCAACGACTCCTATTACCTCATCGACGCACAGCAGCTGCGCAAGAACAAGATGGACAAATTGGACGAGGAGACCGAACGTCCTTGGAACGCGGCCCTGCTGCGCCTGTTTTACACCTAGTCGCCAGGCAGTGTATGTATCCCGAAAACCCCATGAATGAAAATGCGGACTCCCACGAGAATCTCGGGGGATCCTTCTAGAAATGTGTGTGCACCTGTTTTCCGGTTCAAATTTTCCGGCTCCGGCAACCCCTACCCGGGGGCTCGCCGGCTGGCCCGGCCTGTTAAGTCAACAGACCGGTTGAGTAGTGTGCCATGATGTCAGAGTCCCACTCTTCGTCTCAGCTACAGACCGCAACCCGGCTGTCCGGCTAGTAAGAGCAAAAGCCCGAGGCATCCCACACGAAAAACAGGGAGGAGACGCGACAGATCAGGCGTCCCGGCCCCGCAACTAGCTCGAGCCAATCTAGCTGCTAAGCCGCTAGTACCGTGCATAATGTACTATCAACTCCCTTCGATTCCGGCTGCAGACCGCAACCCGGCTGCCCAGCAAGGACGCATCGAAAACAGCAGAACGCACGAGAAGGCGACTAAGTGTCTAGAAAGGAGCAAGACAGTTTTCGAAAAAACACAAGCCGTTTTCCGGCTACGATTTGATAGACTAACCTATTAACCTGTGAAGATGTATGTGTATGCATATGTGCATTCTTGTCCGACTACCTAGAGTCGGAATTCAGGAGAAGGAAAGAAGATTCGAAGTCCTTGCCTTCATCAAGCGCTCCGAATCTTGGGGGCTACACCCACTGGGTGCGCTCGCGCGTCCCTAGTGGAATCTTGTAGTTCCTGACCGGCTAAGGGAGTTTAGCCGGCCGTTCGGAGCCCAGGTGAGGGCAAGGGCGGGAGCAAGGAAAGACAAGAAAGATTCGAAGCACCTGGCTACGCCAGCTACTCCGAATCTCGGGGGATACACCCAGTGGGTGCGCTCGCGCGCCCCCACTGGAATGTTAGTTCTCCCGGCGGAAGGCGTTCAGCCGACGAAAGCGGCCGATTGGGACGAGGCCAGTCAGATAAAGTTAGAAGACTTGGGAGAAATAAGGAAGATTCGAAGCACCTGGCTGTGCCCACTCGTAATCTCGGGGTTACACCAGTGGATGCGCTCGCACTTAATCGAATGTTAGTTCCCCCGGCTGAAGGCGTTCAGCCGACGAAAGCGGCCGACTGGGACGAGGCCAGTCGGATAAAGTTAGAAGACTTGGCAGAAATAAGAAAGATTCGAAGCACCTGGCTGCGCCAGCTACTCCGAATCTCGGGGGCTACACCCAGTGGGTGCGCTAGCGTGCCCCCACTGGAGGTGCAGGTCGCCCGGCTAAAGGTGTGTAGCCGGACGAAGTTAGTCAGGCAAAATACGCAAAAGGAAAGCTCAACGCACAAGGAAGATTCAAGAATTTCAACAATAATAAACAAAAAGGAGACAAAGCTCCCATAAGTTACCCGATATCATAGATAGCCGGTACAAACGGACAAGGTTCACGAACATATAAGACAAGACAAATACACCCGGCATCCTGGGGCAATAACTAGACGGCAGGACCCTTGCCGTACGGGGGACCCTGGACGACAGAAGCTTCAGGCAACGGAGGGGGCGTGAAGCTTGATCCGGTTCCTGCGCCTGCGGGTGGCGGCACCGAGCCCTCCGCATCAGGAGTGCCGATGGACTCCGAGTCGGTGAGCACCTCGTTAGGATCCACGTAATCAGCGATCTTGATGGCGGACCCGCGGAGTTCCGGATGGGCTTGGCGGATGGCGGCAAGGTCGGCTCCGGCACGGAAGCCACCGTCGATCTTCTCGACGCAGGCGTCCTTGTACCAGGAGAGCATGAGGGCCAGAGCCATCTCCGCTCCGGCCCATGCCACCAAGTCCTGCAGCCGATCCACCACAGCCGGCACCTCTCCCACCTTCGCCGCCAGCTGCGCCATCATCTCCGGAACCGGAGCCTCCGGCCACATGAAGGAGAAGACGTTCTGTGCCGCCTGACGAAGCTTCGCAGCTTCCTCGCCAAGAAGGATGACAAGCTCCTAAGCCGTCGGCTGCGCTCCCGGCCAGTTCTCCTGCAGCCGGTTGTAGGCCAGCAGGTCTATGCCGGGGTAAAAAGCTGTCAGAAAAGAGGAGTCAGATCCGGCTACCGGATCCGGAAAGAAAGGAAGACGAAAGAAAGAACTCACCCTTGGCAGTGTGGCCAACCTGCATCAGCTCCTCCACCAGCGCCTTCTCCTTGATCGCTAGCCGTTTTATCTCCTTCTCTTGGTCCTTGTTCTGGGCCTCGAGAAGGGAGAAGGCTTCGGCCCGGCTAGCGAGCGAGGCGTCGTGCTCCTTGACGGTGGCCTCCAAACCGTCTACCCACGCGTGTCAATCCTTGTTCTGCAGCCGTAGAGTGGAGTTGGACTTGCTCAGCCGGTCGTTCGCTTTCTTCAAGCGATCGATCTCGCGTTGAGCGCACACGAGGATGGCTGCAACGAAACCGGCTATCAGTAAAAAAAAGAAAAAAAGAGCAAGACGGATAAAGCGAACTTACTCTAGGAGGTCCCGTTGGTGGCAGCAAGCTTCTGCTCCAGGGTCCGGTTCCCGTCGGCTGTGGCCTCAAGCAGCCGGATCTCCTTCACCGCCAGCTCGAGCGTGGCAGCAAGGTCCGACAGCGAAGCGGCAGAGGAAGCGTCGTCGTCCACGGCGTTGACGGCCAAGGACTCCTTCGCCGCGACCACCGCCGTTCGCCACTCCTCCCCGAGCTCCTCGTCGGAGTTGTCATTGCCAACAACGACGAGCTCCTTGCTGGCAGCCCCCCGCGCGCCCGCGGAGGAGCCTTCCGGCTGGGAGAGATCTGCTTCCGGCTGGGAGGAGGCAGCCGGCTCAGCTCGAGGGGGAGGCGGAGGCTGCGCCTCAGAAGAAGGAGAGGCACCGGTTGGCTCAGTCGGGCACGGGGCGGCGACCCGGTGGGCGCCCGGGCCAGACTCGCAGCTCCAAAAGAAACCAGCGCGCTAACGAGAAGGAGGAAAAGGCAAAAGCAAGATAAGACAAAGTCAGAAAAACAAGAAGGAGGACAAATAGACAGAAATCACCGAAAGATAGAGGGGGAGAGGAAAACGCATTCTGCACGACCGGGCGGCCCTTTCTTCCGCCAAGGCGCGGCGGGCGGAGGAAAACCGACTCCTCACAAAGCGTGGCAGTGAGGGCCGAGCCGCTCCCGCCTGCTTTGTCGTCCGTCGCAGAGCGTGTCACCGGCTCCGCGGTGGGCCCAGCCTCCTCCTCCTCGTGCACCTCCGCATGCGGGTCGGCGGCCGGCTCGTCGTTCCAGCTGGGGAAGGCGTCGCCGTCCCTATCCGATTCCTCACCGGACCGCCAAGCGCGCGGCTCGGGCAAGTCTGGCGTGAATGCCTCGAGGGGAGCCTCGCCTTCCTCATGAAGGATGCAGGCGAAGATCTGCCGAATGCAAGAAGTCAATCAGACAGAACAAGGAAATAACACAGAAAGAATAAGCAAAATTTCTGGCTACGAGAACTTACCCGAGGCGCGCGGTTCTCCCGGCTGTAGGGCGCCAGACTGAACTTCCAGCCTCCGCAGCCGCCTTGTCGATCGTCCACAACCACTCCTTCAAGTTGTGGTAGCGGGATCGCGGTGTGATAGCCGGTCGGGTCCACCGCCGAGTAGTAGCACATCTTGTGCGCCCGCTGCTGCATCGGCATCATCAGCCGGGACATCCAGCTAAGAGTGATGTCCCGACCGGTTAGCTGGCAGGTGACGAGGGAGCGCATGCATGCCAGCATCGCGTCCGTCTCCGCCTTGTCACCGTGGATCTTTAGGTCCCAGTTCTGTCGGCTGAACTCGACGTCTTGGAAGGCTGGAAGGCTTATCCGGTCGATGTTGGTGACGTTCTTGACGTAGAAGTACGACTGCTGCCACAGCCGTACCGTGTCCTGGAGCAAGAACTTCGGGTAGCCGGATTGGGTGCGGGAGTATATGGAGGCGCCACCGCAGACGACTAGCGGCCCCTTCATGTACTGCACCTGCGGCCGAACTCGGAAGAGCCGGCAGGAGAGCCCGAGATCCGACTGGATCCCGAGATAACTCTCGTAGAACGCCATGAAGTGCGCCAGCGTTTCGATTGCGTTGGCGCCGAGGTGGTGGAGGCGGAGGTCGAAGAAGGCCAAGAACGTGAGGAAGAATGGGTGCAGCGGCAGCGCGAACCCACGCGCTAGGTGCGAAAGGAATATGAGGCGCTCCCCCTCCGCCAAATGCGACGACACCTCACCCACCGGTGCTAACCGCACCGCCACCTCCTCCACCGGCGGGAGGACGCGGGTCGCACGGTACTTCGCGATTTGGTCTTCGGTGACGGAGGAGCCGCACCAGGCTTCGCGGTCGGCGGCCATTTCCGGCTGGTGGAGAGGAGCGGCAACGGAAGAGTCGCGGTGGCCTGTAGCGTCGACGACGGTGAGCGGGTGGTGCAGAGGGCAAGAGCGCAGGAGCAAGAGCACGCGAGGGAGAAGGAGACTACAGCGGGGGAGCGAAGGAAAAGAACTGCCTCCCCCGCGGCGTCTCTTTAAAGGACCGGAAGGGCAACCGTCGACGGGGCCACGTGGCGCGCATCCGGGCAACCCACACCCCAACCGCCGCCTAGATCCCATGTGCTAGGGCAGGATGCGCAGAAGATCCTGGAGCAAGAACCAAAGCGCCGGACAGCAGTTTCCCGAGGCGACGTGCGACGGGACGTTACGCTGCCCGCCGCAGAGCCATGATGGCGTGTCGCACAGCGTGGCGGCGTCACCGACGTCACGGGTAGCGCAACCGCCAGGCTCAGCCGGATGAAAATTCAAAAAGCAAGAAGGAGCACGCGCACATTTCGCCTAAGGGCGGAATCCACACGTGCTCAGGGGCTAGTGTTAGGGGGATGATCCCCAGGTACCCCATCCGGATAAGAAACAGGACAGTCGGATCGCGTCCGGCTGACCAGATACAACCGTACAGGACAGGACGGGCCAGCTATCACCCAGTAGCCGGATCAGCAAGAGACAGCCGGATGCGACGATGTAGCCGGACCAAATCAGTGAGACAGGACGACGTGCGTATCAGTGCACGGTACGCCCTGTACGATGACAAGACGGGCAACCACCTGCCCATACCGAAGACTTTGCGTGGGTGACGCTGGAACAGTGTCCTGTGCTGACGACGGGCTCACACGACGTCCACTGTACCTACGACAGCCATACCGCTCATACTCCGACAAGACAAGCCATACTAGATACTGTAGATGACTAGTCGGCTGGGACCCGCCTGTGGGGCCCGCCAGTCGGACTAGCCAGTAAGACCTTTGCCTCTCTACCTATATAAGGAGAGGCAAGGCCTCAGTAGAAAGGGTTGGTCTTAGTGCATTTAAGGAAGTAGCTAAAGAACACAGCTCAAGGAGCACTTGTCGTATATCCCACATAGTCAGATTAGGCAGGAGTAGGGGCTTTACCTCACCACGAGGGCCCCGAACCTGGGTACTTCTTGCGTCCCGCCATGCTCGCTTGTATCCAATCTCGCCTGCGAACGCCGTGGATAGCTTCCCTGCCAGTCCCCACACCTCTATCTAACCTCCTCAGGTACTGCCGTTCCTAATACAACGACACAAAGTGACAGCAATCGGGATAACCGGAGGGAATGGCTTTGATGTGAGGATCACATGTGTTCATGGAGTGTTAATGCTTTGCTCTGGTGCTCTATTAAAAGGAGCACCTTAATTGCCAGTAGTTCCCTTGAGGCCCCACTGCAAACGGGCTGGCAGGACAAAAGATGTTGTGCAAGTTCTCATTGCGAGCACGTATGACTATATATGGAACACATGCCTATGATTATTTAGTACTTGGATGCTTTATCTTATTTATCTGCAATTGCCCTATGTTTTGATTGCCATATGAATTGTCTTGTCCATGCAACGCCCTTCCATCCATCCCTATGCCTACCGCGCTTTAATCCTATTGTTTGCTGCAATTGTTACTACTGTCTTTACTTTTACTATTGCTGTTACTTTACTATTGCTACTACAAAACTGTTGCTACTGATAAACTGCTGTGAGCAAGATTGTTTCCAGGTGCAGCTGAATTGACAACTCAGTTGTTAAGGCTTATAAATATTCTTTGGCTCCCCTTGTGTCGAATCAATAAATTGGGTTTCACTTCCCTCGAAATATACTGCGATACACCCCCTATACTTGTGGGTCATCAGCACTCATCAACTTCCCCAAGCTTAGACTCTTGCTTGTCCCGAGCAAGTTTAGCTTAATGGACATGATCCTCATATTCATGAAGCTGAGTCAATTAAAATAAATGAGGCAGTTGCAACATGTGTTTATCATATACGATACATAGGAATAAGTTCATGAATAGTACCTTACTCGAACCATCTGAATAGTATTAGCAGGCTTCCACACCTTAGTGATCAACAGTTCATAAAATATGAACCTCAACATAATGTGAAAGTATCCGGTTCAACCGAATGAGTTAGTGAGGTAGTCCCAAGTGTTTTAGGATCAACGTATTCACTTGGGATTCAAAATCTCAAAAGTGTCTCTTTGTCATACTACAATACAGTGGTATATGCCTATTTGCTCTTTGCACACTCGCCCTTTTTCTTCTTTCTTTTCTTCTCTTGTGTATATATGCTCACACTTTTGTTTAAGTGTTGTGCAAAAGAGCTAGCCATACATTCCACTTCATGTAGGAATTCAAATTTTAACGATCTCAATTATCAAATTCCAATTGTATATGAAGCATTCTTATGACTTAGAGATTCTACCTCGACTTGTTCTCACTCTATTTTGATAGCACTTTCATTTTCCTTTGTTCAAGGTTTCTTTTTCAACTTAACTGTATAGATAATTTTTCTTTGTAAATCAAACCATAGACTTAAAACATATTGACCAAATTATTTTTATGTGTTCCATTAATACCAATGGTGTGGAAGACTCCTATTGCTATCATCAACTACAAGTAAAATTATACTCAAGCCATTCACATATCAATAAAGCAAACACAAACTCAATATTGCTCCATATATAATAATAAACTCAGAATTTCATTAAAGGGATCGACTATTCCTGAAGGGAATTCTAATGATGCAAACTTTATTGGTAGTTTGAATTAATGCAAAAACAGTAATAAAAACTTATATAGATTACAAGGTCTTAAAGATCTCCCCAAGCTTGGAATCAAGCCAGGCGGGATCAAATAATCCCTTGCGATTATTTGATACCGTGATTATTGTAGATCACTGTGGCGCCATGGCACACGGTATCGTCTCATCACGGGCCAGCCTGAGACGGAGGGATTGATTGACAGCTTCTAATTCTTTAACACACAGCTTGTAGAAAAGATTGTTCCTCTCCAGCACTTTCACTTATTCTTTAATGAACCCATTGTTTTCCTGAAGTGTTTGTAGCGCCTTAAGACTCATAGAAAAACTTGCTTCGGTTGTCTTCTTGATATCTTCATCAAGTTTGTCAAGATAAAGTCGCAGCAATCGAAGGTGTTTCGGTGTCCCTGGCTTCTCCTTGTCTAACTCTTCAATTTTCAGCTCTAGGGCCTTCAAATCCCTCTTCCGATACCTATGGTCAGCGTCGAGGAACTCTATAGAGATGGTCTTGATCTCCTTGTCTTGATCGCTATTGCTCCCGATCTCCATAGGAGCCTTTCTTCTTGGCTTCTATCCCTTGGTTGAGAGTCCTCACATGTGAATAAGAGGTAGATTGGTTTCTGGAGATTATGATTAGAGAGAGAGAGACAATGGCAGTATATAAGGGGGGTCAGAGGTCCATAAAACTCACGAGAAACACCAAATTGTCGCCCAAGAAAAGAATCTTAACAAAATAGGGAAAGAAATCATGGATTTGGAAGTGCCCTGCCGCGTAACGACCAACTATACGAGCATGACCCGTATAGCTCCGGCCGTATAGTTGGTTCCGGGCAGATATTTCCAAATATCTCGAGTCCAGGTTGATTAAACCACGACTCAGAACCGACAATAACCTTTTTTTATGAATAGCAAAAAGACAAACAAAAAGTGTCTAAGAGTTTAACGACCAACTATATGGCCGGAATTTTGGCTCCGGTCATATAGTTGCGACTATATAGATACAGACACCAAAAATCAAAAGTGTCTGAGAGTTTAACGACCAACTATACGGTCGGAATTTTGGCTCCGGTCGTATAGTTGCGACCTATAGATACAGACACCAAAAATCAAAAGTATCCGAGAGTTTAATGACGAACTATACGGCCGGAATTTTGGTTCCGGTCGTATAGTTGCGACCGTATAGGCTCAGATATCGAAAACAATTTCATGAAGATGATACATAGAGTTTAACGACCAACTATACAACGAGAGCTTCCTCTCCGGCCGTATAGTTCCGCCCGTATAGTTGCTAAAAAACCTCTAAAACTTCAGAAAAACACAAGGAATTTAAAGGCAAAAAATTTAGAAGTAAAATTTGTGAAGACAAATCACTTATTTAGGTAAGAACACTTACCTTGCGCTTACCATTTGCTTATTCGGGGATGAAAAGCTCCTCCAACAACAAATACTTCTTCTCTCTTGGAGGACTTGACCTTAGTTCATTGAGTAATTCTCGTAAACGAAAATCACCAGGACTAAAGTTCCTCTCAACAAGATTGGTGCTTGTTGGGCAAACATGGACACTGCATCCAACATCTTTATTTCTTGCCTCTGCATAATCTACAACTCAAATTCTTGATGTGAAAGAATCCAACGGATCAGTCTTGGCTTATGGTCTTTCCTCTCAAGGAGTTCTTTTAAACCATCACGATCCGTATGAACTCTTACCTTTGCATCAACTATGTAAGAACGGAATTTATCACAAGAGAAAAATATAGCAAAAATTTCCCTTTCTTCCTTAGGGTAATTCTTCTCAGCACCATTTAGAGTTCTACTAGCATGATGTATAATATTAAATCTGTGACCAATGTGTTGTCCTAGAGTTACTCCTACAGCGTTATCACTAGATTCACATATTAAGTCAAAGGTTGTATCCTAGATAGGTGGTTTAATAATAGGAGCACGGGATAAAGCATTTTTGAGTTTATCAAAGGCTTCAAGACATTTATCATCAAAATTAAATCTTACTCCCTTTTGCAAGAGGTTAGTCAAAGGTTTAGATATTCTAGAGAAATTTCTAATGAACCTTCTATAAAAACCCACATGACCAATGAAACTTCTTATACCTTTAATATCCCTAGGTCGTGGCATTGTCTCTATTGCCTCAACCTTAGCTCTATCAACTTCAATTCCCTTACCTGATACCTTGTGTCCAAGGACTATACCTTCTTTGACCATAAAATGGCACTTCTCCTAGTTTAGAACAAGATTGGTTTCTTCGCAACGCTGCAAAACTCTTTTGAGATTATCCAAGCAACTAGTAAACGAAGTTCCATAGACAGAAAAGTTGTCCATAAATACTTCCATTATAAGTTCTATAAAATCCGCAAAAATAGCAGTCATGCATCTTTGAAAAGTAGCTAGAGCATTACATAAACCAAAAGCCATACGTCGGTAAGCATGTAAACCATAAGGACTAATGAAAGTTGTTTTAAGTTGGTCATCTGGATGGACAGCTATTTGAGAAAAACCAGAGTATCCATCCAAGTAGCAAAAATGAGTATGGTTTGTTAACCTTTCGAAAGTTTGATCTATGAACGGTAAAGGATAGTGATCTTTCCTAGTTTCTTTATTTAATTTTCTGAATTCTATGCACATCCTATGCCCAACAATAGTTCTAGTAGGTATTAATTCATAGTTTTCATTAGGAACAATAGTAAAATTGCCCTTCTTAGGGACACAATGAACAGGACTTACCCATTCACTTTATTTAACACGATAGATTATACCTGCGTCTAGTAGGCGTACAATTTCTTTTCTTACCACTTCCTTCATTTCAGGCTTCAATCTTCTATTAAATTCCGCAACTGGTTTAGCACCTTCTTCCATGAATATTCGATGGACGGTTATCATGGGACTAATGCCCTTCAAATCATCCATTGAGTACCCAAAGGCCTTGCGATGCTCCTTAAGTAACTTCATGAGTTCTTATTCTTCTTATCCTAAAAGTTTAGCACTAATAATAACAGGAAATTTATTTGTATCATCTAAAAACCTGTATTTAAGATTATCTGGTAGAGTCTTCAACTCTAGTGGTGGTAATTGCTCGTCCCCTCCCTTTTCTGGCTCTTCAAAAGCCTCATCGGTTGGAGGTCCATAATGGGAAGTGAATCGAATTCATCTTCTAGTTCTCCTAGGGACTTGTCCTTCATAACTATTCCTTAATAATTTGGATCTTCATTTATTTCTTATTCTTGATTACTAAAGAAAAGAGCCGCCATTTCCTCAATAGTTTTCTCTTCCTCTTCTTCTTGTATTTGTGGAGGCCTGTCTTTAAATTTGGAAAAGTGGAATTCATTTTCTGCTTCCCCGAGTTTAAGAGACACAATCTCCTTTTTGAAATCAACATAGGCACCGATATCACTCAAAAAAATTCTTCCAAATATAATTGGGCAAAGAGTATCAGCTGGCATATCAACAACTACAAAATTGATAGGAAAGTTTTTGTTGCCAATTGTGACAGTTGCATCTTCGACTAGTCCCATTGGAATTCTAAGATTTTTATTGGCTAACATAATTGTCATATCAGTATTTTCAATTGTAGCCGGTTCTATTTCTTCTTTTATTTCTAAGTAGAAATCATAAGATATAATATTAACTTCGGTGCCAAGATCACATAAACCATAATGCGAGGTTTCTTTAAATATGCAGGGAAGAATAGGCTTACCCACATCTTTTACCTTTGTTTTACCTTCAACCAATACGGAAGTCTCTTCATCAAATTCAATTATGTTACAATGTGTGTACATAGCCATAATTGCTTCCTTGGTTACCTCTTCATCTTTGGTTTCTTCCAGATGTTCCACAACTTCTGGTGTACTTACTTCCTCCTTCTTCTCATGTACTGCTTTGACCTGTTCATATTCAAGAATATGCTTATGTGCAGTGTTAGGGAAAGACATCTCATGTATAGGTTCTAGGGAGGCTAGTGTTGCTTTATCTTCTCTTTTCTTCTCAGGTTCGGGTGTTGGATCATACTTGACCGCACCCTCTTCGGAGCTTTGATATATTTTGTAAAAGCTTTAACAACATGCAACACAAGATCTGAATCCAAATAAAGTTCTTTAGATAATTCTTTAACTTGGCCCTTTTTATTATAGTCACGAATGCAATCATGTTCTATTTATACGCCTCCTTCACTTCCTAGACCAAAATTCCATGAAACTCTATGATCACGAATTCTATTAAGTAAAACCCAAGCTTTAGGTATAGGAATATTCATAAAGACTCCTTCCACGAAAGAGTCGAGTTCAATTTTATTAGGTTCAATTAAACCGCCATAAAATATATGCAATAAATACCATTCAGGCAAATCATGATGAGGACATAGGCGTAGTAAATCTTTAAATCTGATATAAGCTCTTACTAGTCCTTGATTAGAACGGTTCCTCCAAGTCATTATAAGACGTCTGATTCCAGAAGATTTTGATAATGGATAATATTTTTGATGGGTTCGTAGCATTGAATACAAAAAATTTCTACCGCAAGAACGAACAAATCCCAGATCTAATCTAGATAAAAGCCAAGATCTAATCTATTAGACATGTGCAACGAGATAGATCTGTACTAACCCTCGTAGATCCGAAAGCGTTACGAGATTGGATCTCGGGGTTGATGTAGTCGATCACTTGCCGATCTCAAGATCGTGTGGACGATCCTTCCGCGCCGCTGTTCGGCAGCGCTTCCATGATCGGTCACACGCAAGTGAGTCGAAGGCACCTTCCTCTCCCTGCTCCAAATGACGGAGGTAGTAAATCTTCTCCACGTAATCCCAGCAGACGACGTGCAGTGGTGGTGGTGGTGAGTAGAGACCTGCAGGCTTCAGCCAGAGCAGATGGAAGGAGGAGGAGAGAGGCGGATAGGGTTTGGAGTGGGAAGGGGCAACGGGGGTGGCGCCTCCACCCCTCTATATATAGAGGGAGGGGTGCGGCCTAGGGTTCCCACCCCTAGGCCCACCCCTTAGGGCCGGCGCACCAAGGAGGGTTGGGGGGAGAGTCCTCCCCCCCAAGTTTCCTTTACTTATCCCTTAAGTTTCCCTTATCTTATCTTGGTTTTCAAATAAACTCCAAAATATCTTCTAGAACCTTCCGGAACATTCCGAAACTTTCTAGAATCCCCATATAAACACTCCGGAATATTTCCTAACTTAGAAAATGATCCCCATTATATGAATCTTATTCTCCGGACAATTCCGGATCTCCTCGTGATGTCCCGGATCAAATCCGAGACTCTGAACAACATTCGGTCTCCAACGCATATTCCATATCTACTTAAAACAACTTTGAACCTTAAGTGTGTCACCCTACGGTTCGTGAATATGCGGACATGATGAAGACACCTCTCCGATCAATAACCATCAGCGGGATCTGGAGATCCATAATGGATCCCACATACTCAACGATGACTTCGTGATCGATAGAACCATTTACATACAAAACCAATTCCCTTTGTCACGCGATATTCTACTTATCCGAGGTTTGATCGTCGGTATCTCCATACCTAGTTCTACCTCACATCGATAAGTACTCTTTACTGCTCCATGTTATGTCATCCCTTGTGACCTAGTCACATGCTTGCAAGCTAACTAGATGACATTCCACCGAGAGGGCCCAGAGCATATCTATCCGTCATATGGATGGACAAATCCCAATCTTGGTCCATGCGCTTCAACACATACTTTCAAAATACCCAATGACACCTTTATAACCACCCAGTTACGAAGCGGTGTTTGATGTCATCAAAGTACCCATCCGATGATGGTGATTAACATAACCTCATGGTCGAAAGATTAGGTTACTATGCATTTGAAAGCTTATAGCAATACGAACTTAATGACTTGATCTTATGCTACGCTTACTATGGGTGTGTGTCCATCACATCATTCTCCTAATGATATAACCTTGTTATTAAAGACATCCAATGTCCATGATCAGGAAACCATGATCATCAATTAACCAACAAGCTAGTTCAACAAGAGGCTTACTAGGGACTCTTTTATGTTTACAAAACACACATGTATTAGTGTTTCCTTATAATACAATTATAGCATGGGATGCAAACATTCATCATAAACACAAATATATAATAATAACCACTTTTATTATTGCCTCTTGGGCATATCTCCAACAGTCTCCCACTTGCACTAGAGTCAATAATCTAGATTACATGGTAATCTACCTAACACCCATGGCATTCTGGTGTTGGTCATGCTTTTCTTTAGGGAGAGGTTTAGTCAACGGATCTGCCACATTCAGATCAGTGTGTACTTTGCAAATCTTTATGTCACTATCTCGGACATACTCGCGAATAGCATGGAAACGTAGCTTGATGTGCTTCAGCTTGCTATGTGACCTTGGCTCCTGTGCATTAGCTATGGCACCTGTGTTGTCACAGTAGATGGCCATCGGGTCCAACGCACTAGGAACCACACCAAGTTCAGTAATGAACTCCTTCATCCATATGGCTTCTTGTGCAGCCTCCGAAGCAGCTATGTATTCCGATTCAGTTGAAGATTTCACCACAACGCTTTGCTTGGCACTCCTCTAGCTCACTGCAACACCATTCAAAATAAATACGTATCCAGACTGTGACTTCGAGTCATCTGGATCGGTGTTCCAACTAGCATCAGTGTAATCACTACAACAAGCTGTTCATCACCTCCATAAGAAAGAACCATATCCTTAGTCCTATTTAGGTACTTTAGGATATTCTTGATCGCTGTCCAAGGCTCCATTCCAGGATCACTTTGATATCTGCTAGTCAAACTAACAGCATGTGCTATATCCGGTCTTGTACACAGCATGGCATACATGATAGAACCTATGGCCGAGGCATAGGGAATATTATTCATCTTCTCTCTATCTTTTGCCGTAGCTGGACTTTGAGTCTTACTCAAGGTCTTACCTGACAACATGGGCACGAATCCTTTCTTGCTCTCTTCCATTCTAAACTTCTTTAGAACTTTGTCTAAGTATGTACTTTGAGAAAGCGCTATTAGGCGTCTTGATCTATCTCTATAAATCTTGATGCCTAGAATATATGCCGCTTCGCCAAGATCCTTCATTGAAAAACTATTATTCAAATAGGCTTTGACACTATTAAGAAGTTCTATATCATTCCCAATCAACAATATGTCATCTACATATAGTACTAGGAATGCCAGAGAGCTCCCACTCACTTTCTTGTAAATACAAGCTTCTCCATAAGTTTGTATAAATCCAAAGTTTTTGATTACTTTATCAAAATGTTGATTCCAACTCCGGGATGCTTGCTTCAGTCCATAAATGGAGCGCTGAAGTTTGCATACCTTGTCAGCATCTTTAGGATCGACAAAACCCTTGGGTTGTACCATATACAACTCTTCCTCAATGTCACCATTAAGGAACGCCGTTTTGACATCCATCTGCCAAATCTCATAATCGAAATATGCAGCTATTGCTAACAAAATCCTTATAGACTTTAGCTTCGCTACTGATGAGAAAGTCTCATCGTAGTCAACTCCTTGAATTTGTCGGAACCCTTTCGCGACAAGTCGAGCTTTATAGACGGTCATGTTACCATCAGCATCTGTTTTTTTTTTTTGAAAATCCATTTGTTCTCGACAGCCTTACGGCCATCCGGTAAGTCCACCAAAGTCCATACTTGGTTTTCGTACATGGATCCCATTTTGGATTTCATGGCTTCTAGCCATTTGTCGGAATCTGGGCTCACCATAGCTTCTTCATACGTCGCAGGGTCATTAGTGTTGTCCACCAACATGACGTTCAAAGCAGAGTCATACCAATCAGGAGTGGCACGAACCCTTGTTAACCTGCGAGGTTCAGTAGCAACTTCGTTCGAAGTTTCATGATCACCATCATGAGCTTCCTCTCCAATTGGTGCAGGCGGCACAAAAACATCTTCCGGTGCTGTGCTACTCTCAACTCCAAGAGAAGGTTCAATAACCTCGTCGAGTTCTACTTTCCTTCTAGTCAATTCCTTCGAGAGAAACTCCTTCTCAAGAATGGATCCATTCTTGGCAACGAAAACTTTGCCTTCGGATCTATGATAGAAGGTATACCCAATTGTTTCTTTAGGGTATCCTATGAAGACGCATTTCTCCGCTTTGGGTTCAAGCTTATCAGGTTGTAACTTCTTTACATACGCTTCGCAACCCCAAACTTTAAGGAACGACAACTTAGGTTTCTTACCAAACCACAATTCGTACGGTGTCGTTTCAACGGATTTAGATGGTTCCCTATTTAAAGTGAATGCGGCTGTCTCTAATGCATAGCCCCAAAATGATAGCGGTAAATCTGTAAGAGACATCATAGACCGAACCATATCTAAGAGAGTTCGATTATGACATTCGGACACACCATTACGCTGTGGTGTTCTCGGCGGTGTCAACTGCGAAAGTATTCCACATTTCTTTAAATGCATGCCAAACTCATAACTTAGATATTCACCTCCATGTCGTAACGCAGAAACTTAATCTTCTTGTTACGATGATTTTCCACTTCACTTTGAAATTCCTTAAACTTCTCGAAAGTTTCGGACTTATGTTTCATAAAGTAGACATACCCATATCTTCTTAAGTCATCCGTGAAAGTGAGAACATAACGATATCCACCACGCGACGCTACACTCATTGGACCGCACACATCGGTATGTATTATTTCCAATAAGTCTGTAGCTCGCTCCATTATTCCAGAGAATGGAGTCTTAGTCATTTTTCCCATTAGACATGCTTCGCATCTTTCAAGTGATTCAAAATCAAGTGATTCAAGAAGTCCATTAGAATGGAGTTTCTTCATACGCTTCACTCCAATGTGACCAAGACGACAAGTACATGTATGTAGAATTATCATTCAATTTTGTTCGTTTAGCATCTATGTTGTGAACATGTGTATCACTACTATCGAGATTTAGTAAGAATAAACCATTCATCTCAGGTGCATTACCATAAAAGATATTACTCATATAAATCGAACAACCTTTATTCTCGGACTTAAAAGAGTAACCGTCTTGCAATAAACAAGATCCAGATATAATGTTCATGCTTAACGCAGCACCAAATAACAATTATTTAAATTTAAAACTAATCCGAAGGTAGATGTAGAGGGAGCGTACGACGGCGATCACATCAACCTTGGAGCCATTTCCAACGCCAAGATCGTCACCTCGTCTCGCCAGTCTTCATTTATTCCGCAGCTCTTTCGAGTTACAAATATGAGCAACCGAACCAAAGATCAAATACCCGTGCACTACTACGACATTAGTAAGATACACATCAATAACATGTATATCTAATATACCTTTCTTCTTGATGTTGCCGTTCTTCAGATCTGCCAGTACTTCAGCGCTTATGCTTCCAAAGGACCAGACCCTTGCAAGAGAAGCACTTCGCTGTGCTTAGGACCAGCCTTGGGCTTCTTAGCGAGTGGCAGCTTTCTTGCCGTCCTTCTTGAAGTTGCCCTTGTTCTTAGGCTTGCCCTGTTTCTTGAAATTGGTGGTCTTATTGACCATCAACACTTGGTGCTCCTTCTTGATCTCCACTTCAGCAGTTTTCAGCATGGACGATAGTTCAGGCAATGTCTTGTTCATGCAGTGCATATTGTAGTTCATCACAAAGTTCTTATAACTTGGTGGCAGTGCTTGGAAGACACGGTGAATCCCTAACTCATTAGGAATCGTTATCCCCCACTCTTGGAGCTTGTTTGTGTGCCCAGACATGGTGAGCACGTGCTCGCTAACGGAGCTTCCCTCTTCCATCTTGCAGGTAAAGAACTTTTCGGAGGCCTCATAGCTCTCCACGGCCGCGTGAGTCTCAAAAATGAGCTTGAGCTCCTTAATGATCTCGAACGGGTCATGGTGCTCAAAACGCTTCTAGAGCTCCGTTTCTAAACCGTACAGGATGGCACACTGAACTGTGGAGTAATGATTTTTCTGAGTGGCGAAAACATTCTTTACGTCATCGGTGGCATCATCTGCAGGTGGGTCACCTAGCGGTGCTTCGAGCACATAGGTCATCTAACCAGCCCTGAGGACAATGTTCAGACCACGGAGCCAGTCCGTGAAGTTGCTTCCATTGTTCTTAAGCTTTTCTTTCTCTAGGAACACATTGAAATTGATGGAGAGGTTCGCCATAATCTACAACAAATTTGCAAGTAGTTTAGACTAAGTTTATGATAAACTGAGTTCAATTTTTAATTCTTAAATTAACTAGGTGAACTCCCACTCAAAACAACATCCCTCACATTGTCTTAGTGATTACACGAACCAAGTTCACTACACCAAGTTTGATCTTCACGAGAGAAGATGTAGTTTCATCGGTGAACAATCTTTATGTTCATCATATCATTTATATGACTCATGCTCTACCTTTCGGTATACCGTGTTCCGAGACCATGTCTGTACATGCTAGGCTCGTCAAGATTAACCTTAGTTTCCGCATGCGCAAATCTGGCTTGCACCCGTTGTATGCACACGTAGAATCTATCACATCCGATCATCACGAGATGCTTCGAAACGACGAGTCTTAGCAACGGTGCCAACTAAGGACGAACACTTTATTACTTGATATTTAGTGAGAGGGATCATCTTATAATGCTACCGTCGCGATCTAAGCAATACAAGATGCATAAAGGATTAACATCACAGACAATTCATAATTAGTGTGATATGATATGGCCCTTTCTTCTTGTGCCTTTGATCTCCATCTCCAAAGCACAGACATGATCTCCATCATCACCAGCAATGCGTCAAGGTCAGTGGCGCCGCTTCATGGTTGTCCATCATCACTAGCAACTATTACAACTACTTGGAATAAAGCTATTACAAGATGAATAGACACGCAGGTCTTGACAGAATTAAAGACAACCATTAGGCTCCTGCCGGTTGCCATATTACAATAAGGATCATTGCATACATCAAATATAATCACAATCACATGATGGCCATATCACATCACAAAACCCCTGCAAAAACAAGTTAGACGCCTCTAATTTTCTTTGCAAGTTTTACATGGTTTGGGGCTTTCGAATAAGAACGGATCTTACCTACGAAACTGAACCACAACGTTGATACAAGTGCTATCAAGTGCAAAGTGTAGATTGGATCTATACTATGGTGGGAGAGACAGACACCCGCAAAGCCACTTGTGCAAAGCAAGTTACACGTCAAGCGTGGAGCAAGTCTCATGTGCGATGACATGTAAGGTTAGCCCGAGCCGCTTCATCCCACCATACCGCAAGATGAAAAGTACACAAAGCAAAATACGGCACGAGCACCAACGCCCACAAAACCATTGTGTTCTACTCGTGCAACAGATCTACGCATAGACAAGGCTCTGATACCACTGATGGGTTCGTAGCATGGAAAACAAAAAAATTCTACCGCAAGAACGAACAAAACCCAGATCTAATCTAGATAAAAGCCAAGATCTAATCTATTAGACATGTGCAACGAGATAGATCTATACTAACCCTCATAGATCCGAAAGCGTTACGAGATTGGATCTCGGGGTTGATGTAGTCGATCACTTGCCGATCTCAAGATCGTGTGGACGATCCTCCAAGGCAGCTGCTCCTAGCAATCGGTCACACGTGCAGAGTCGAAGCAGACCTTCCTCTCCCTGTTCCAGCGAGCAGCGGAGGTAGTAGATCTTCTCCACGGAATCCCAGCAGCACGACGGCGTGGTGGTGGTGGGAGAGTAGAGAATTCTATAGGGCTTCACCTAAGCCAGAGCAGATGGAAGGAGGAGGAGAGAGGCGGCTAGGGTTTGGAGTGGGAAGGGGCAAGGGGGTGGCGCCTCCACCCCTCTATATATAGAGGGAGGGGTGCGGCCTAGGGTTCCCACCCCTAGGCCCACCCCTTAGGGTCGGCGCACCAAGGAGGGTTGGGGGGAGAGTCCTCCCCCCCCCAAGTTTCCTTTACTTATCCCTTAAGTTTCCCTTATCTTATCTTGGTTTTCAAATAAACTACAAAATATCTTCTAGAACCTTCCGGAACATTCCGAAACTTTCTAGAATCCCCATACAAACACTCCGGAACATTTCCTAACTTAGAAAATGATCCCATTATATGAACCTTATTCTCCGGACAATTCCGGATCTCCTTGTGATGTCCCGGATCAAATCCGAGACTCCGAACAACATTCGGTCTCCAACGCATATTCCATATATACTTAAAACAACTTCGAACCTTAAGTGTGTCACCCTACGGTTCGTGAATATGCATACATGATGAAGACACCTCTCCGATCAATAACCATCAGCCAGGTATCTGGAGATCCATAATGGCTCCCACATACTCAACGATGACTTCGTGATCGATAGAACCATTTACATACAAAACCAATTCCCTTTGTCACGCGATATTCTACTTATCCGAGGTTTGATCGTCGGTATCTCCATACCTAGTTCTACCTCGTTACTGATAAGTACTCTTTACTCGTTCCATGTTATGTCATCCCTTGTGACCTAGTCACATGCTTGCAAGCTAACTAGATGACATTCCACCGAGAGGGCCCAGAGCATATCTATCCATCATATGGATGGACAAATCCCAATCTTGGTCCATGCGCTTCAACACATACTTTCAAAATACCCAATGACACCTTTATAACCACCCAGTTACGAAGCGGTGTTTGATGTCATCAAAGTACCCATCCGATGATGGTGATTAACATAACCTCATGGTCGAAGGATTAGGTTACTATGCATTTGAAAGCTTATAGCAATACGTACTTAATGACTTGATCTTATGCTACGCTTACTATGGGTGTGTGTCCATCACATCATTCTCCTAATGATATAACCTTGTTATTAATGACATCCAATGTCCATGATCAGGAAACCATGATCATCAATTAACCAACAAGCTAGTTCAACAAGAGGCTTACTAGGGACTCTTTTATGTTTACAAAACACACATGTATTAGTGTTTCCTTATAATACAATTATAGCATGGGATGCAAACATTCATCATAAACACAAAGATATAATAATAACCACTTTTATTATTGCCTCTTGGGCATATCTCCAACAATTTTGCTAGAAATTCATAGGCTAGATTATCCCAAGTAGTAGTGGCTTCAGGGGGTAGAGATCTATACCATGAGAGACCTGTACTAGTCAAAGTCTGACTAAAAAGTTTAACCCTTACCTCATCCGTGGTATATCCCGTCAATTGAAAAGTGCCACATATATCTTTGAAACATGCAATATGCTCATATGGATAAGGATCTTCTTCATCTCCAGTAAATTGCTTCTTGTGTAAAATACGGAGTAGTAGAGGATTTATTTCAAACCCCCTTGTCTTCTCATTGGAGTTGTCTCTTTTATAAATATCATAGGGCTTCCCAAAATAGTTTAGTGGGTTAGCACTAGTCATATGCTCAAACTCCATCATGTTGGTGGAAACCTATAACTCAAAACAAGACTTAGCAAGACAAGAATAAATAAGAAAAAACTAAAAGACCTATAGCGCTTAGATCCCTGGCAATGGCGCCAGAAAATAGCTTGATGACTGCAAGTGCACAGACTGTTTGTAGCTAGTTTTGAAATAAAGATATCGATCCCGCGGGGAGCAGGAGTCTAAAGTCTAATAACTCTTGAAATACATATTATGATAGAAATGCTAAATAAAGTTCTAAGTAACAAGATAAAATGTGAGTATTGTGTAAAAGGGTGTTTTTGGGTTTTAGGTATAAGAGCAAAAATAAAGTAAAGTAAAACAACTGAATACAGAAAGTAAGTATCACGTATGTAAGATAGATTGGAATTGCAATAGGGAAAAAATGTTCTCAGGGAGTAGCAGATACACCACTAGCATTATAAGGAGCTAAGATAAAGATTATCATCATGAACATTTTCAACTATGTATGTGTGGGAGGAACTCCGTATTTGGACGAATAGGCAGCAACCGTGGCTCACATCATCCTCATAACCACATCAGTCAGCAATCAACATCAATTGAATTACTGCGCTATTAAGGGACGTAATACCGTAGGACGTATCCCATGGCATGAATAGTGTTCCGTGAGTTTCCTCGGTTTCCCAAGTTGATACGTAAGGAGTGCCAACAGCTCTATAGTCACTGTAAGTGCTAACATACCTCTGTCTACCAACAGTTGATACGTAAGGAGTGCCAACAAGTAGTTCCCTCCATCAAGTCCCCATGAGAGGCAAATATTGAGAGGTCGACTTCTCTCAACATAAAGATGAAGACAATCTAACACATGGTCACAGCGATGAATATCATAATAGACTTTATCTTATTTTAATCTCATACTAGGGTTTCTCCATCTCCCAAGAACTAATGATCTACTCAGACATGGAGGCAGTCAACATCATGGCAATAACAATGGAATCTATCATAGATGAATAGTACTTGTATAAATCCACAACGAGTACAGAAATTACAACAAGATATAGACAAGATGTAGATGGGATGGCTAGAGATGGTGGCGATGGATGATGAAGATTGACGCCTTAGCCTCCCGGATCTGCACAGGGCGAAGATGGATCCTTGGTGGATGAGTTCCCCCTCCAGATGCCTTCCGGAGGTGAGGTTTCGTTGATTTCTGGGTGTTCTGTATGTCATACCCCGATCCAGTTGCACAGGGTGAAACTATTTGAGGAGGCGGAGGCGGCACCAACTATACGGCCGGAACTATATGGCCGGAAATTTTATTCCGATCGTATAGTTGGTCGTTAAACCCTCTGTCTCCTTTATTCGCTTCTGGTTTTCTTCTAGTATTATTAATATTTTCCAAATAAGCGATTTACGTTGTTTTTGACTCCTTTTCTCCACAGTACAACTGCTCCAAGAATTGTATCTATTGGATCCATCATATGTCCTGAACCTGGTGAAAACAGACATAAAATATGCACGCGAGCATCGTAAAATACCAAAATCCTACATCTACAATGCAAAATAATAGTATAAAACATGATGAAAATATGCACTCATCAGGCATCCCCTATTAATCCACATGGGAATCAAGGGGACTCAACATAATATCTGCGTGGTGATCTTAACTCTCGATCACGATTTTCATTATCCTTATAAGATAAAGATCTTAGGGTTATTCCTCTTCTTCTTCTCATTCACCTCCTCTTCTTCTCCTACACATCGCCACCAAATCTTATATCCTTCCACCATGAATCCCAAAGGTAAATCCACCAAGAAATCCAAAGACTCAGTGATGCCCAACTCATGCAACTGCGCCACTCTCCTCCTTTAATGAATCCCTCCTTTAGGACTTCTTTAAACATTTTCCTTACTGGAAAATCATGCGATTTTAGAACCTGAGCTCAAAGTTCAAATAGAACATTTGAACTACATTATCTCGCAGTTACAAGAAAATTTCAATCTTGCATGTCCTTTGAAATATACAAACTACTTCTAAAGAATACTATCACCTACATTCAAAACAAATATATACATATATTAAAGGCGGAAGGCGGAATGATTCTCGGGCTATTAGCGATCCTTCCATCCAACTATCGTTGATTTATGGTTAATGTAGGTTGATTTCCGGTTACTGTAGATTTTGTGTACCACGTATCACCACCAGGCCACCCCGCATGTCATCGAGTAGAGGATCTGGGTATGCACTGGTTACTTTGCGCACCAGTTTGACCGAATTCACGAGTCTTACAGAACATGCGGTGAGAGCACGATTCCCTCCCCTCATGCCCCATCTCCTCTCGTCGCAAAAGAGGGACTGACCAGTGAAATCAGCAACAGAAGTTTTCCATGGACACCGCTTCAGCCTCTCTCTCACCGGCATTGGTGGCCGACTGCACGTCACCGCTTTAGATCCATCCCTTTCCCAAGACTACCGCTATCCCCCTCTCTCTAGCCACCGGGCTCCCTGCCTAAGCTCCGCTAGCCCCGGTGAAAGATCACGGATGTCGCCCAGAGGGGGGTGAATAGGCGGTTTAAAACATTTACGAGATGGGATTAACAATGGTGGAATAAAACTAGCGTTTCCTTTTGTCAAGCGCAAAGCCTAGAAATACTAAGGTTCACCTATGTGCACCAACAACTTATGCTAAGCAAGACAAGCAACAATGTGATAGCAATATAGAATACTTCAAGCACGAAGGTTATCACAATGTAAAGTGCATAAGTAAAGAGCTCGGGTATAGAGATAACCGAGACACGCGCGGACAATGATATTTTATCGAGTTCCTCCCAACAAGGGAGTACGTCTCGTTGGAGGGGTGGACGGTACTAAGACCACCAATGCCACAAGATGCCTCACCCTATTCTCCCGAGCACCCACCACGCGGCAAGCACCCGTTCCACTATGGGACACTTGAGGGTGATCTCCAAACCCATACAAGATTGGGGCAATCTCCAGAACTTAATTGGGGGCTCCCAATAATCACCACCAAGGCCACTTTCTTGGGGAGAGCTCCACAACTTAATTGAAGGGCCCAAGAACACGCCACAAAGGCCACACAACCATCTAGGGTTCGAAGAACCCAAGAGGGACAAGCTTCTTGATTTCACCAACCAAATCCTCCGAGGAGAACTCAAACCAATACACCTAATGCAAAAGGCAAGAACACCACAAAGACACTCCAATCCTTCACTCTCAAATTCCAACAAAGCTACTAAAGCAATCGGGGGAATAAGAGAGGAAGAACAAAAGAGGAAATCCACAAAAGAAACCCCAAGATCTAGATCCCAAGATGTTCCCCTCACATAGAGGATACATGGATTGGTGGAGCTATCGATCTAGATCTCCTCTTTCAAATCCCCCAACAAGATTCAAGAAATATAGGAGGGATTGAGTGGAAAAGCAAGCTCTTAAAGGTAGAAACAATGGAGGAGAGCGAGAGCAAGCAACCAGACCAAGGAGGAAGAAGGGGGGGCTTATATAGGCCCTCCCACGATAACTAGCCGTTGCAGCATCACTAACCCCGGAGTCTCCGGTCTCTAGGGCCGGAGTCTCCGGGCAAGGCCGGAGTATCCAGGGTGGACGCCGGACTCCGGGCAGGACTCTGGTGGGGGATACTAAAAGCTATTCGAGCCACCCTAGAGATAAGGCCAGAGAGAGGGCCAGAGTCTCCGGGCTCCTATCCCAGTGTCTCCGGTGAGGTGCTCGACTCCGGACCCAACTTCAGGGGAGGACACAGAGAGCAAACCAGGGGGCGGAGACTTGCCCGGAGACCAGGCCAAAGTCTCTGGTCAAAGACCCTAGAGTCTCCGGGCCTGAACCCCGGAGTCTCCGGACTTAGGGGATGCAGCAGACCAAAACTTCCAACAAAATCACCTTCTCCATTAAAACAAATAGGCAAACTTCAAACACTGATAACTTGAGTTTGGCAACTCCGATTAATCCGAAACCAATTTTGTTGGAAAGAGGACAGCAAGAGCTACCCAACAAATATTGATACCACCAAGTGAGAATGTATCAAGTATTAAAATGTGAGATACCTCTCTTGGTGAGGATTCGGAAAACCTCTGAGGTAAAAAACGTAATAAGATATAAAGGGGGATCCATTTTTGATGAACTAGAAGTTGTATTGAACACAAGCTCTAGAACCAAACATGGGTAAGATCCAACAAATGACCAAGAAATATGATGCTAAGAATGCAATGGTTTGAGCTTTCTCAAAAAGATATGATCGAGCTACTCACTCGAGAGCCCCTCTTGATAGTACGATTATCTATCCTAAACCCGGTCTCCCAACTACCAACACAAGACCAGCAAAAGGGAAACCTATCAAGATTACCTTTGCCTTGAGCAAACCACTTGAGCACTATGTAGACGATCTTGTCCTTCTCAAGATGTACACCTTTCTTGATTGCTCTTACACACACTCGCTTGATGAAGACATGACATATCCTCCCCCATACACCATGGGGAAGCCTCTTCTTTGACCTTGTCTTCACCGATCCATGACCACCGAGAATGGCAAGCATCAAGCAAGAAATCTTCTAGAGATAACGCATCTTGATCTTGCACAACACTTCTTCTTCATATCATTTACCTTGAAGCCAACACATGCTCCAGCCGATGCTAATGGAAAAATCCTACAAGTGTAACTCAATGCAAACATTAGTCCATAAATATTGTCATTAATTACCAAAACCACATAAGGGGGGCCCATATGCTCTTTCACCCGGCAATGGATTCCCCGGTTCCATAGGCTAGGCCAAAAAAGACGAGACTTCGGACTCCGAGGGTGCTTCCAATTTACCATACACCACCAGGCTCGGCGATGGCGGAGATGGATGCATCAACCATGACACTAGCACATTCACCATCGTTACCAAGCTCAGCCGTCTGAGCTAGACCCCATGCTTCTCATCTACATTGATAAGGGGTGACCTCAAGAGTGGCCTGATCTTTGCGGATCTCGTGGTCAAATCGATGGGAAAGCGAGGGGAAAGGGAGAAGGTAGCGGAAGCAGACACACACCTCGCAAATAACATGATGATCACATGCAAAACTCACACAATACAAGGCCGATTGCTCCCGCCGGTGGCCACCGGTCTGATAGAATTCACGCAAGGAAAGATCGGTCAATGTGATCCCTCGATCCCAAGAGGAGAGGGAAGAGAACCTTGGAGAGGGTCTTGACAACTACACTCACACACTCGCAATGTAGGACTTGTACAACGAGGGAGGCGTGATGCAAACTCCAATGAGGTGATGATGATAGTCGGCCCCCTTGGGTAAAGGGATGAGGCAAAACTAGATATTCCACAAAGGGGGTTGTCTTTAGTCTATCATCTATGTCTAGGGATACATGAGGGGGTGGGGGATATATTTATAGGTAAGCCACTAGAATGGGGGTAGTTTAGGCAAAGGGATAAGTAAAGGGAATATTCTAGGGCATATCCGTGCACAGACGGGGAGTTCTAGGATAAGTCTGGCAATGCTGGATCTGGCGCCGGGATTTCCACCAGTCGCCGATATTTCCGGTCGGCGCCGGATGGGTCTTCTGTATGCGATTCCGTCTAGACTTCCGGTCCACCGGTTTGGTCTCCGGTTCGGTCGGCACGGGATCCAGTCCACCGGAGCTAGCACCAGGAATTCTGACGTGGAAGCCGGTTCGCCGGTTTGGCTCTATCTCCTCTTCCAAGACTTTGTCTTATCAGGCGTGAGTCCTTGGGCTTCCTCCCTTGCCTCCGTACTTGTCGGTGTGAACCTATCATGGTCATAGGACGGAGTATGAAGTAGTATACCATTCAATGGGGTAGGAAGTGGTATCTCAAAGAGGATAGGATTCACCTTTGGAGTCCATGATGACTTGGTATAAGTTAGAGACCTAGATGTGGTCACGACCGTAGGACAGGCTACATCAGCTCCCCCCTTCAAAAAGAGTCGTCCTCAACTCTACATGCTCATCACAAAGTAGAAGCGATCGAGAGACATTCTTGATCCCGTGGTTCACCATATAATCGTCCTCAGGAAGATTGACTTAACAACACTTCAATGTTCCTTCACCTTCCATGAAGCCTACAAAGCTCAACACAAAAGCGAAGCAACACTCAAAGCGTAGCCAATTTATGAAGGTTATAGCATGAGTCCTCAAGTAGAAGGAAGTCGCCTTATGGTGTAGAAATAGCTCGATGAAGGGAATCCATAGGTAACTCTCAACGGTTCATCTTGTCAACTCTTTGTCCATAGAGATTGACGTGTATACACTTGTACCTTCACACAACAAATACCAAGCAAAATATTTTTGTGTGTGATAGAGGAGCATGTCATATGTGGCATGTCCATTCTTGTCACAACACTATTATCACAACTCAAGTATCGCAAACAAAATGCATATGCAAGGTTAAAGTGCATGGAAATTGTTTGAACATCATCCAAATGTGGGAACTCGAAAACTCCATACAATGTCTTAGTGTGGCACTCAAAGAAATTGACTAAAATATTGATCAACATCTTTGATGCAAGGATATTAGAATTCGGCAAAAACACATGAGGAAAGATATCCAAAACAACATCATTATGTGTGCAAACCAACCATTTGAAAGAGAAATTGTTCAATATGTTGGATGCCATACACATATCATCAAAAACAAAGATCATGGGAGTATGTGTATCACAAGTGGAAGCAAAAGCAATGTTTGCAAACAAACCAAATGAAAGAGCAAGTGGTCCTTATGTTTGTTGCAACAACAATATGAGATACTTGGAAGCTCTCATGACAAGACATGCTCATAATGGCATTGTGGTTGCACACAAAACATCGGAAAGAGAAATAGTTCAACATTTTTGTTGAAACACACAAAACATCAATATCCAATAGCAAATAAAACATGATTGTCACAAGGTGAAAGAATACCAACAACATGCTTGCAAACAAACCATAGGAAAGAGCAATTTTTCAACATGAAAGATGTGAAGCATGCAAAAGGTATCAGAGATGGGTTTGATCTTGAACTCACTTGTGGAATGCTCTCTAGATCTCTTTTTGTCAACTCGTGCTCAATTGAGGTTGACATTCTAGTGTGGGTACCTACACACATCATACACAAAAGGAAGAACGTGTGTGTGTGGTAGAGGAACACATCATCCATCATGACGTATCTCTTCTTATGCACATCACCATGTGTTAATCAACTGTAACATAGGTGCATGGTGAGTATGCAAGTGGGCAAAATGCTTATCATGGCATTCATCAAAATCTCCAAAATTTGAGAAAGCTATGGGGTCCATCTCAATAGAAACCATATGAGAATTATTGTTGCAAGCAAAACAAGTGAAATAGCAATCATCTATATATTGCTAGCAACGGGAGAAATTGTAAAACATCCATGACAAAGCATGGTCCGAGGGGTACCATTTTGATGATCATTGAAAGCAAAACATTGGAAAGAGCAATTGTTCAACAAAGTGCAAGCAATGATATCATAAATGTAACGTTTAGAGCATGACATGTCTATGGCAACATTATCATAATCAAATAATTTCACATGCTCAACATTATGCAAAGACAAAGTATCACATGGAAATATCAATGATTCATATGTAATGTCACAATGTTCATCCATAGCATGCCAATCATCACAAATCATGATGTCCACTAGTGGGATCATGGCATCATCAACACCCTTATTTTTACCTTGGTCCTACGTCTCATATGAAGTGGGTGCTGTGGTAGTGGTGGCCTCCATGTGGGAGACTTCTTCATCCAATATGGGGATGGCATCATCTTAATCCACCATGTACATCTTCTCAATAGGAGGCATCATCATCTCCAAGCTTGGAGCTTCTTGATCCATGGAACCTAGCACATCATTAGAGAACACACTAGAGGTAGATGGTAAGTTGTTAGAAATCAAAATGGTCTCACATGACCTATCAACTACCACTCTCAACTCACTCAGTGTATCACTCATGCCCTCAAAGTGGAAGCACTCAATCTCACGTATGGTAAAGTCACTCATCTCACTCTTGCTCTCACTCAAGTGGGCTAAGTGGCTCTCATACTCACATGGAATTGGTACCACATCATCACTCAAGCATATAGGGGTAGGCTCGGTTCTCTCAACTCCATGCGCCTCCTTTGGTGAAGGGAAAGCCCCATGCTCACCATTCTCGACCGTTTCGTCTCCAAATTGGATGCCATAAGATGGTCGCCTCCATGGTCAAAGGGAAAATCCCATGCTCTACCGTCATGTTGCCATATTGTAGTGGTGGAAGTAGGATCATGTTGATGTCGAGAGCGGTGCTTGGATCGACTTCATCACATATGTGTCCTTGTCTTCCTCCATCTTGGAGTGTATACATCCTCTTGACGTACTCGTCAAACTTGGCGAAGTAGAGGTCTTCGTCCTCCTCATCCATGAAGTTGCATGCGTCATCTAGGACGTCGAGTTTTGGCGTTGAATCTTGATGGCGTGGAAGAAGGCTTGCTCTTGGTGCCATTTTGGTGTCTTATGATGTTGTCAACGGAGGTCATTGGCGTGCCTTGCCAAAGGTTGATGTAGGTGGCGCACTTGGTCATCCACATGACACTCACGACGATGCTCCTTGTCCTTGTCACTCTTCTCATGCTTGTGGTGCCTTCTTGAACTTGACTCGTCAAATTTGGTGAGGTTGTCATTAATGTCCTTCTTGATCTTGGCAAGGTCGTTTTGCAACTTCTCTAGTAGATTTTGGACCTTAGCACTCTCGAGGTGGCGAAGATGCCTTGGACGACGTCTTGTATCCTCTTGATGTTGGCGATGATCTCTATAGGATGTTTATCTATGAAAATTCTTTCTTCATGGCGCTTCTTGTGGAAGATGATTTTGGGGAGCCACTTTTCTTGGAGTAGGTGGCACTTAATGCCTTGGAGGTAGGTGTGCTTGACTCCTTGGAGATGGTGGTTCTTGGCGCCTTGGAGATGGTGGCGCTTGACGACTTGGAGGTGATGGCGCTCGTTGCCTTGGAGATGGTGGCGCATGACACCATGTAGGTAGTGGCACTTGACGCCTTGGAGGTGGATCATCGAAGTAGGTGGTGTCGTTTGGTGTGGCATGCTTGTCCTTGAAGGTCATGGTTTCTTTATGATGCACCTCCTCTTGCTTGGCATAGTAGTCTTCCATCTCCAAGCGGTGGAGGTATTCTTCATGGCTCATGAAAGAGTCCTCGAAGTTGGTGAAGTTCGCCATGTCCTTCATGCTTGGTGAGGCATCGTCGCTGTAGCACTCGAAGTCGTCCATGATTGGGGAGTAATTGTTGATGTAGTACTCTGTATCACCCAATCATGTGGAGCCATTGTTGGTGTAGTGCTCCATGCAAGAGGAGTCATTGTCGATGTAGAGCTCTAATTCCTCCATGCTTGAGGAGCCATAGTTGATGGCGTGCTCCATGTATTCCATGCATGTGGAGCCGTCATAGGCGTAGTGCTTAGGGTCCTCAAAGCATGCGGAGCCATTGTCGGTGTAGTTCTACGTCATGTCCTCTATACTTGTGGAGTCATAGTCATGGTGGCTCATCATGGATTCTTCATAGATATCATCCTCGGTTCTGGAGTCCCTAGACATGATTGACAAGACCAAGTGGTGTATATAGAAATGGTAGAGGGGTTAGGGATGCAACGTCAAACCTTACTTTACCTTAGAAGATAGTATCGTGCAAGTAGCCACACCTGAGAGAAATCAAAACCAAGTAAAGTGAAGTTCACGTAGAACACCAAAACTAACTAACTACTAAAAAACACACACACAAAGCTTATGGTGGATATGTATGGAAGATGGCATGTCCAAGAACAATCTAAAATCAAGATATTGTAATGGCAAGTAAAGAACCACGACGATCACAAAGCAAAACAAGTCAATCCACAAGAAGGAATTATGTACAAGGAAACACACACGGTGGGATAAATGGGACTTGTGCGGTGGAGAAAGTGAGCTAAGAACCAAATGATTACCTAGTGAAGACTATAAGCTCGTGTCTCACAAGTGCAAGGAGAGACGCTAGTTCGATTGCAATAAAATTGGTAGGCTACAAGATATGCACAATAAGTACCACCTATTTGATGTTCATCGAGCTTGCGCTTCCTATTCTTTGAGGCACTTGTTTATTTCTTTTTTCTCCTTTTTATTATATTTTTTCTTTTTCACTTGCCTCTTCCTTGTGCCAACAACTATACAAGATAACTATATGAGATAGCGTGCTCACAACTTTTGCTCGGAATTCTACAAGGTATCAAATGTGCATAGCCCAAGCAATCATAGGAAGAACTAGTCTCAATAGGTATTTGTTGGTCGCAAAGATAGTGTAGCTCACAAAGGGAAGCAAGTGGGGAGAAATCGCAGAATGTTTTATAACTTTCTTCGCGAATCTTCACCCTTTATTGGTGGATTCTGCCTTGCTCACGGAATTTGGATGGAGTAGATAGCATGAACCACTTGTATGATGATGTATAGCTCTTTTTCCTCTTCGAAACAAGCTAAAGAACACCACAATCTAAGTTTGTATGCAAAATTTATGCTCAAAACGGTGCGGAGCTGAAGCTGTTGGCGGCCAAATCGGTAGGACCAGAATTCGCATCGGAATTTCCGGCGGTGGAGCCGGTTTCACCGGAAATTTCGGTTGCTAAACCGGTCAATCGGACCTGGCACCGAAATGAGTTCGGGACGCGAAAAACACGATTTTCTACGAAAAACTTGATGGAAAACTTTAGATCTAAGGGGTAAATCAAGGAATTGGGCCATGGAATCACAAGAGAAGGTAGATCAACAAATTTAGCAAGTAATCCACATATCAAAAGCTACCAAAATATACTCAAATCATAGATCGATCAAAAACATGAATTGGGGCTATTTTTGGTGGAAATTTTCGAATTTATAGGATAAAGATCAAATCGATGAGAAATCCGTGGCAACCAAAAGCTGCTAATACCAGATGATAAGGGGGTGACCTCAAGGGTGGCCCGATTTTCACAGATCTCATGGTAAAATCGATGGGAAAGCGAGGGAAAAGGGAGAAGGTAGCAGAAGCGGACACGCACCTCGCAAAGAACACGATGAACACACGCAGAACTCACACGATACAAAGCTGATTGCTCCCGTCGGTGGCCACCAGTTGTAGCGTCCCCAACCTTTAATAAGATTGAGTCCCCTGTGTTTACAATGCTAGTCCCTGGATCAATAGCTAGCATCCACAGTTCAGATGTAATATCGAGAAACAAAGGTCATAATACAACTTTATAACCAGGAATAACATAATTTTATTATATCAAACATAGCTCATTAGGCTATTACATTACATTGCAGCGGAATAACTATAAGCATTGGGTCCTTCATCTTCAAAGTGCCACAGGCAGACATGTTGGTTGTAGACTTTGTAATCCTAATCAATCAATCTTCACTAAAACAATCAAACCTGCAACATAATAAGTTACAGCCACAAGGGTCAATACATTTGAATTGTATTGGCAAGTGATACTTTGGTAGTATAGTGGAGTCTATCTTCTATATGCATTTGGCTAAGTGGAGTTGAGGCTTGCATTGCTCAAAATAGATTTTTCCCTATCATTTTGAAAATAAGTTTTGTTTGGCAAAAACAAATTCCAAGGCATCTATCAATCAAAGACTGAAGATCCACTCAGGGCATCTATCAATCAAAGACTGAAGATTTACTTGGCAAAAACAATTTCCCAATCTAAGATTTTGAGATCCTTGTACCAAGCCATCTCTCCATCAAAGATTGAAGAATTTCACACAACCCTTGTTCACCCACAAGTTTTAATTTAGAAATTGGAATGATGAGATTCTTGAAGTTTCCATGTCTTGATGCTCAAATTGTCCTTTACCAGGGACATGGCTAAGTACTTAGGTTTTACACTCTGCAGAGGTGGTGCACTTTCCCCACAAGCCTTGGTTTCCCAAGAATGATCCTTCAGTAGCCTTTCCTTAGTCAAATGGACGCGCTCCAACCTATCAATCACTACCACCCACTGTCCAAAAGACTAAGTTCCAGCATCCTAAGATCATGGCAGAGCCCATAATGCCAAGTGGTTGCACTTGAAACTTCTCAACATTTGACATCTCAAATCTCTTTGTTCCTGGGTGGCCATCCACAAGTGAGATACACAAGGTTCACCAGTACCCCTGGCCTTGTGTAACCACTCAACATAACCCAATCTTTCCATTCCACCCAGGTGATTCATTAACTTAGTTGTTTTGTTAAATAAAAACAAGTCCTTAGACTTAGAATATTTTTCATAGTGTGAATATATATCCCACCCAAGTTTTCTATTAGCTAGGCTAAGCTTGGTAGTAATAGGATTCTTAACTTAGGAAAATCCTACTAAGGATTCATCTACTAGATTTCCTATAGCAAGGTCTATACTTAGCAAAATAAAAACCATGCAAGATTTACTTTAGCAAAAACACTAATGCATATTGAAAATAATGGGATAATGATATGAAGTATCACTTAACTTTTTGGTAGAGGGTATAAGTTCACTCCTTGTCCTTGCAACACTCACACTCTTCAAGTCACTACAATCAATCGAGCAAGGCACAAACTCAATCTACCAATCAAGCAAATCAACACACATAAAATAACAAAGTCAAAGAAATGCATGCAAGCATGCCAAGCTTTGCTTTGTTTGCAAAAGTGGTTCCTAGTGGGTCATAGACATTTGGGTACACCTAATGGTCATTTTTGTAAAGTGGCAAAGTCATGCATAGGCATGCAAAGGTTGGTTCTAATGTAGGGATGGTCCTCACTAGGCTTCTAACTTTGTAAGTTCCAAATTGGTCATTTACCCAAATGGCAAAGTCATTTGCAAAAGGGTTTCTATTAGATTCCTAAAAACTTTGTAAGATCCAATTTGGTCATTTACCAAAGTGGCAAAGTTGTTAGCAAAAGGTTTCACCTCAAAAACCAATTTCAAAACAAGGCACCTATTTGGTCATTTTATGTGGTGAAGAAATATGTCTACTAGGGTTTTAGTCTATAGGGTTCACCAAATGAGTTGCTATTGCAAAACTTGGTGTTTTGGGTCAGTAGGTTTGGTCCAAACATTTTCTCAAGGTTTTCTTTATGAAAGCATTTTCATAAACAAAATAAATAGTTTTAGTTAGCTAGAAATGGACTAAACTAATTAATCCATTCTATTCTTTTCCAAAATCACTTTCCAAACTATGGGTTGGTTCCTATGGTCAGCAAGGTCACAACAAACCAATTGGCAAAGGTTTTAACCTAAATATCATTTTTAAATGATTTTTCTAATGTTAGCAAGCATACAAAAGAATCTGCAAAATTAAACAAGTTATCAGATACTATTTGCTAAACTAAGGCCAGGGTTGGTTAGAGCTTGTCTTGCTGATTCCAACGACATCAAATTTGTAAAATTTGGACGTGTGGATCAAAAGATACATGGGTTTGAAGTTAGCAAGAAATTCTGTTTTCAATTTCTGTTTTTAAACAGATAGGTGACACGCGGCGGTATTCTATTGGACTGTACCGGTTCGGCCAGATCGGCATCGTGGAGCGTTAGATCTAAATTAAATCGTGCGGCTTAGGTAGCGTACCTCTTCGCGGTTAAGTGATCTATCGTAACCGATGGATCTGCATCTAACGGTAGCTAGGCGTTTGACCACTAAGCGGCTGGCGGCGCGGCGACGGCGTGAGTGATCGGTCGCTGATGCGGCGATACAAGCGAGAGAGAGGAGATGCTCACCAGGCTCAGGAGGTTACGGTGAAGCTTAGGGTACTGCTGGCTTGACAAGGAGCGCTCAGGGGCAGTCGCAATTCCTCGTCGGAGTTGGGAACAGCGGCGGGGTTCTCGGGTGGTCGTCGTTGGCGTTGCTGTGAATCCACTCAAGGCAAACGAAAAGCACGGTCAGATGCGCCAAGACACGACAGAGGTGTGTGCGTGATCGAGAGGGTGCGGGGCGGACGGATTCTACCTGTGGGCTTCGCCGGAGAGGAAGCAGACACGGCGGCGCTCTGTGCTTGTCGGAGTCGTCGCTACAGATCACGAGAAGAACAACCGAGGGTTGGGTTAGATGCAGGAGATCATGTCGAAGCTGTGAGCGTAAACGAGAGGGCTCGGGGTGGTCTGTACCTACCGGAGAAACTTGACGGAGACGAGGCAGACGGTGGCGCTCACTGTCGACGACGGAGTCGAGGTTCTAGGGCACCCGCGGATGAACGGAGAGTATGGACAGATGCGTCTGGATGCGTGGAGTAAGGGTGCTAGGTCGGTGAGGTAAGGGGAGGTCTGGTTTCGCCGGAATTGCTCGGAGACGGTGGTCGGAGCTGCGGCGGTACAGAGAGAAATGGAGGCAGCCTAGGGGCAGAGGGGAGGCGATGTCTGTGGGAAATGACAGAGGAGAGGGAGGCGTTTAAGTAGACGTCATCGCGGCGAGGGATTAACGCAGTATTAACGCGAATTGAAGCCGCGGATTGAAAGCAGCAACGGTAGCGTCGTCTGGGGGAGAAGAAGTCGGGAAGAAGAAGAAGCTGCGTGGCGGTGGGGTCCTCTGGTCAGTGGGAAAAGAAAGAAGGGAGGGGTCCACCAGTCGGTGTCTCAGTGGGCTGTTTCGGCGGTGAGAAAAGTAACGCTTCGGGGGAGGGAGCTGGGCTGGTGTTGGGCCTACTGGGCTGGGTCGGTTTTCTCTATTTTTTTCTGTCTGTTTGTTTTATTCTTTTCCAAATCTTTTTCTGTTTTGAATTTCAAACAAATATTCACACAATTTCAAACAACACTCAATCAATTCAAACAGCAAACTTTTCATTTGAATTTGGTTCTGTTTGGCAACATAATCCAATCTCAAAATGAAATATTATTTTTATTTATTTTAGGATCCATTTAATAAATAAAATGGATCTTTAGTTATTAGGGTTTGATTTATTTAATAATATTTCCATTTGGATTCCAATTACTTTCAAAACCAAACCAGAAGGTTTAATTTGAAAAAGAATACTTGGAAACTTATTTAAATAAACAGATAAGTTTTGGTGTTTTAATTAAAATGGGAAAGCCTTTACTTAAATAAAATTGAATATTTAAATCCTTATTATTTTATTTAAATAATCCTTTACTCATTTTAATCAAAGCAAAACCTTTTAATAAAAGATTTCAAAGTAGTAATAAAATACTTGGTGTTCATTTAAAATGGGAAAAAGCTTTTACTTAAATAAAATTGGATGTTTAAATCCTTATTATTTTATTTAAATAAACCTTTACTCATTTTATCAAAACAAAATATTTTATTTCAAAAGTTTGGCCAAAATTAATTTGGCTTATCTTTTCATTTGAAACCAAAGTCTTTTATTAAAAGATCTAAAACAGTGTTTCCAAAACAATTTATTTTCCTTTGATAAATGTTTATTTAAATAAATCCCTTTAGGATTATTTCTTCACCATTTGGTATGGTTGTTGGTAAGGGCTTTATTGACTTTGGAAATTCAATTTCCTTATCTTATTATATTCACAAGATTTTGTCTTTGGTTCCAATTTAAGTGAAACCAATCTCTATGGTCTTTTCTGGATCCTTTGTGAAAATTGGATGGTCAAATTTGGTATGGATCAAATCCATGGATTTGGAGATACTTTGGAAAATGATTTTCTTCCATTAGGGTTTAGGGTTTTGGATTTCTTTCCAAATGTTCAAATTTCCAGATACATTCATTGAGGAATGCATTTCCCTTGATTTGAATTTGTTGAATTCAAACTTATATCAAATTTTGTTCAAGATGGGATTTTAAGTCTCCTTTTAGAAACAAAAGTTTCTTTTCACCCTGATTTTCAACAAAATTTTATTTTGTTTATTTTATTTTCACATTACAAGATTTGGAAAATCTTGGGATGTGACACCAGTCTGATAGAATCCTCGCAAGGAAAGATCGGTCAACGTGCTTCCTCGATCCTAAGCGGAGAGGGAAGAACACCTTGCAGAGGGTCTTGACAACTACACTCACGCACTCGCAAACGTAGGCCTTGTACAACAAGGGAGGCACGATGCAAACTCCAACGAGGTCGATAGTCGGTCCCCTTGGGTAAGGGGATGGGGCAAAACTAGAAATTCCACAAAGGGGGTGTCTTTAGTCTGCCTAGGGATACATGAGGGGTGGGGATATATTTATAGGTCAACCACTAGAATGGGGGTAGTGTAGGCAAAAGGGTAAGTAAAGGGAATATTTCAGGGCATCAAACCCAGATCCATGCACAGACGGGGAGTTCCGGCGATAAGTACGGCGACACCGGATATGACGCCGGGATTTCTGGCGGTCGCCGATATTTCCGGTCGGTGCTCAATGGGTCTTCTGTATGCAATTCCGGCTATACTTCCGGTCCACCGGTTTGGTCGCCGGGTCAGTGATTTGGCTCTGTCTCCTCTTCCAAGCCTCCGTCTTGTCAGACATGAGTCCTCGGGCTTGCTCCCTTGCCTCCGTACTTGTCAGTGTGAACCTATCATGGTCATAGGACGGAGTATGAAGTAGTATATCATTCAATAGGATAGGAAGTGAGATCTCAAAGAGGATAGGATTCACCTTTGGAGTCCATGACGACTTGGCATAAGTTGGAGATCTTGATATGGTAACGACCGTAGTCCGGGCCACATCATAAATCCTACAGGAATAAGGTAAGCCCGACGTCTTTCTTTCCCTTTCCTTTCCATGAATTATTTTCTCCCATAGACAGCGCCATTTTTTCCGCCCTCGGCCGTGAGGATAGAGGGGTTGGTTTCCATGACCTTTCTTGGTCTGCTTTTTTCCAGGTCATTCCTACAACAGTTGCATGCCACAGACAAAGGAGAATCAAAGATATCTCCATTGACGAGGCATGGACGAGGATTAGGCGCATGTGCAGTTGATTGTTGGGGGGATAACCCCGGGTAGGGTCACTCCAGGGTATAAGGGCCGAGTTAGCCGAGGTTCAGCAAGGTAAAAGCGGATGCTGGCCGAGTCACCTCAAGGCAGGCCGGATCACGAAGTAACCCGGACCAGGGGGGTCGCCTAACATTGTTTCGTCCGACTCAAGGAGTAAGTCGGAAATACTTGTCTAGCTTATATGCAGGAACAGGTGTGGTCGGATCAACTATGATCCAGATCCTCTCTTGGCTTCTAGGAGAAGGAAGGAATCTCTCTGGTCAAAAAAGAAGGTCCGGTGCATACTGGATGAGCGAATAAAGCAAGGGCAGGACCACCGGATCGTGGCCGACAAGGATAACGACGCTCACGTCGGCTGACGCAGACGCCGCAGAGGCTACGTCGCTAAAGCAAGTGTGACGCGGGGGAAAAGCACCCCTGTCGGGTTACTACTTTGGAAGGGGGCATATTCTTACGAATATGCCTTCACGTATGCCCTAGGCTAGGACCGAACCACCTCTATATAAGGGGGGGTTAGGGTTCTGGTAAGGAGGTTGGGTCTTCTTCGGATACATACAAAGGAGAATTCTAGTTGGTCGAGCACTGGAGGATCTAGGGTTCTTGGGCTAGTTGGTAGGCAAGAGTAAGAGAGTTTCTTCTTCCTCCTCTTGTCAATACAGCTCGAGGAGCACTTGTAATCTTGGAGATTGAACATCAATACAAAGCTTCTGTGTAGAGAATCACTCTACTATCCCTCCCTGGATTACCCTAGCGCATATTAGTCCCCACCTTTAGCCTATCCATGGCATCTGCCGTGACACCACCATGACAGTTGGCGCCCACCGTGGGGATAGCGGCGCTGGAAGGGGTGAAGATCCGGACGGGAAACTTCATCGGCACCGGCGAACGCATCGTCTCCGGGCTCGTTCAGCGCTTTGGAGCGCTGGACTACGTCAGCGACAACGCTGGCTGCTTCGGCGCGCGCCCCCTTCCGCGCAACGGCATCTTCGTCAAGCTCGGTGCGCACAAGGTCTACGTTGCTGTGGACGTGTCTTGCGTTCATCCGCGTCGCGTCGTCGATGCAGGAGAACCACCCCTCACTGTGGCTCATGGGCGCGCGACGCCGCTCCCCGGACCATGCAGAGGTGATGATGACTGCGCCAGGCGCGGGCATGAGCAAGGATCCAGCGCCAGACCCGGAGGTAACGCCCAAGGCACCGAGGAAAGCTAGGGGTCCTCCGCTAGAGAGGCCTAAGAACGTGCTGAGGGAAGCTATGGATAGCTTGGCAAACCCAGTGGCAGCAGTGGTAGATCCGTCTCAGGCACAGGCCGAGCTAGAGGAGACCCGGCAAAAAATACTGGAGGGCGCAAAGAAAATAGCAGCGGCTCAGCAGTCGTTGAACATGACGCTGCGTGAGTACGTGAAGGCAAACAAGGTCGATGCAGTAAGGGTAAAAGGGAAAAATCTCATAAGTGAGATGAACAGAGAAGGTGATGATGGACCAGAAGGGTCAGAAAACTATCTGTCTGTAGGGTTGCCGAAGTATAGTACCCCGGCGAAGAACCTCAGAGCAGCAGATGCCGCGGCGTCCGAGCTAGAGGGTCTGACGGGTGAAGCCCGTCAAAGACAGCAAGACCGGGTTAACGAGCTGGTTCGGATTGCAATGTGCGTAACGAGGAGCTGAGAGGTAACCCGGAGAGAGTTGGAGCTTCTAAGATCGTCCATTCGGTGATGGGTAACCCGGAGAAATCCGTTGGAGCCACATCGTCGCCTCATGGTGGCCCAAGGAGAGAAGAGGTAGTAACCTCGGCCAGACGGAACAAGCAGATCGTTCCGTACGACCCAACGCGTGCGGAAAAAGAAAAAGAGATGTGGAAAAATGACGATCGACGAAGTGTGAGCCGAGGTGAAGCTGGACGAGGTAACCACGACCAAGGCAATGCCGGTCAAGGGAATGCTGCCAACGGCAATGCCAAACAGCGAAACTCGGCAGGAGCAGGTCAACCGCAGCAGCGGAATATACCAAGGCAAGAGCAAAGTGTCGGCCGTGGTATGCAACAGAGAGGAGCACAACGAGAGCAAGACCGATACAATGACGGAGACTCGGAGATGATGAATGCGGGATACGCAAGACCGGACTATCATGTGATAGGATCGAGATTGGGAAGCAGGGACTTGATGCCGGATGACGCCAGGTTAAAGCTGGATCGTCTGTATAGGTCGGAACAGATCGAATGTCAAGGTCCTCTGGGTCCAGCGTGCTTTGGACCCCGGATCATGAAGGAACCGCCAGTACCCAATTTCCAACTACCCAGGGGCACGAAGACGTATGACGGTACTACAAAGCCGGAGGATTGGCTGATAAACTACGCAACCGCTGTGAAAATTGCAACTGGCAACTTGAGATGGGCTGTTCGATATGTACCCCAAATGTTGGAAGGTCCAGCTAGGGTATGGCTGAATAATTTGCCACCCGGAAGCATCAATTGCTGGATAGATTTTGAAGAAATGTTTATCAGCAACTTCTCAAGTACTTATCAGAGACCGAATAGACCACAAACCCTGGCAATGTGCAAGCAGAGATCTAACGAAACGGACCGTGAATTCTTGACCCGGTGGTGTACCGTGAGAAACTCGTGTGAGGGAGTCATAGAGTCACAGGCTATAGCATGGTTCGCACAAGGGTGCAGATATGGCAGCGAGTTGTGGATGAAATTGCAAAGGAAAATGCTAGTCACGCTGGCAGAGATGATCCGGATTGCGGACTCTTACACTTTGGGTGATCCAACTCAACCTAGGATCGCGTCGAACGAGTCCAATGAGGAGTACTATCCGAGGGATGGAGCCGGGTCATCCCGGAGGAACGATTACAGGGGAAAAAGGAGAGACGATAGACCGGACCATCGGTATGGTTCGCAACAAGTTGCAGCCGTGAATCAAGATCAGCCCGGAGCAAGGAGCAACCAACGCCAGAGAACGGGAGGGCAATGGACTCCTCGAAACGATGGCAAGAAAACGTGGACTCCGGAGCAGAAGAAGCAATGGCAAGAAAAGAAAGATCGTCCAAGGTATACCTATGAGTCAATGTTGGACCAGCCGTGTAAATTTCACATGCCAAATCCGAACAGCCTGGCGGGTCACACAACGAGACAATGTGAGTGGATGTGCAAGATATAACAAGGTGGTTCGGGGAATGCTCAGGCACCTCGGAATGATCAACCTCGGCAGGAGTTACCCCGGCAGCAATTGCTTTCCAGAGCAAACACGTAGCAACTGATGTTGCCTCCCCCTCCGCCGAGGTATGACAACAGTGAGAGAAGGGATGCAGTGCATCAGGTGGAAAACCAGCAACAACCGGATCAGAGGTACTCCGGAAACGAGGGAAGGAATGAGTACAGGGAACATCACTAGAGCTATTGTGTGTTCACAACAGAGGAAACAGATAGGAAGAGCTTGCAGCACCGACATATGGAGGTTAACGCGGCTATGCCTGCAGTGACGAGGTACATGTCTTGGTCGGACCAGGAAATTACCTGGAGCATCAAAGACCATCTCAAGCTTATGCCAAGTCCCGGCTCGTATGCACTAGTGTTAGATCCGACGTTCATTGGACCAAACATTAATGTGAGGTTCTCCAAGGTACTAATCGACAATGGCAGTAGCATTAACATCATGTATGCGGATACGATGCGCAAGTTGGGCATCTCGGAGAACATGCTCCAGGCTACAAGAACAACTTTCCATGGTATCATACCAGGCATATCCTGTGAGCCCATAGGCAAAGTCCGGGTCGACGTGCTATTCGGTACGAGGGATAACTGCCGAACTGAAAATCTGGAGTTTGAGGTGGTGAACTTGTAGAGCGCGTATCATGCATTACTCGGGAGACTAGCACTGAGCAAATTCATGGCAAGTTGCCACGTTAGTTATCTGAAGATGAAGTTGCCCGGGCCAAATGGAGCAATTACTATCGCTGGGGATTTCCGACGTTTTATTGAGTGCACCTCAGACGGGTCTACCCTAGCCGAGTCACTCGTAATTGCCCAAGAGAAAAGAAAAATTCAAGAGGTGGCGGCTTTAGCTCAGTCCGCGCAGCAGTATATGCCGGCGTTAAGCAACCCGCATGGGAGCGTTTCATTTCAAGCCGTGAAGGACACCAAGAAGATTCCAGTGGATAACCTGTTTCCGGAGCATACCGTAACAATTGGTGTCGGGTTAACTGACAAATAGGAAAGCGAGCTCGTCAACTTCCTCCGTGAGAATCGGGATATTTTTGCTTGGTCCACACAGGCCTTGCAAGGTGTTCCGAGGGAGTTGGCCGAGCACTCTTTGAATGTAAGACCCGGAGCAAGGCCGATGAAGCAGCCTCTCCGACGCTTCGCCGAGGATAGGAGAAAGGTCATTGGTGACGAGATAGCTCGGTTGCTAGCAACATGATTTATCATGGAAGTGATGTATCCGGATTGGCTCTCTAATCCGGTCCTGGTAGAAAATAAGAAGGATGATCCGAACGTGGCAGTGGTTTGGCGTATGTGTATCGATTACACGAACCTGAACAAGGCGTGTCCAAAAGATCCATTTCCACTGCCGAGGATAGATCAGGTCATCGAATCTACCGCGGGATGTGAACTGTTGTCATTTATTGACGCTTATTCTGGTTTCCACCAGATACCTCTGAACCCGGATGATCAAATAAAAACTGCCTTTATTACCCCGCACGGGGCTTATTGCTATTGCACTATGCCGTTCGGTTTACGAAATGCAGGAGCAACGTACCAAAGATGTATGCAAAAATGTTTGCACGATCAAATAGGTCAAAATGTACAAGTCTACGTGGATGATGTGGTTATTAAGACCAAGGAAAGCATAACGCTCCTTGACGACATAAGGCAAACATTCGCGAACTTGAGGAGATTCCGGATGAAGCTTAACCCGGAGAAATGTACCTTCGGTGTCCCGGCTGAGAAATTACTCGGATTTCTCGTCTCCAGCCGAGGTATCGAGGTTAATCCAACTAAGATCCGAGCCATCGAACGAATGGAGCTGCCGAAGTGTCTCAACGACGTCCATAAGTTCACTGGATGCCTGGCGTCGTTGAGTCGGTTTGTATGTCGGTTAGGGAAAGGGCACTGCCTCTCTACCAGCTCATGAAAAAATCAGATAAATTCGTTTGGACGCCGCAGGCCGATGAAGCTTTTTCCCACTTGAAAAAGATGTTGGCCACTGCACCAGTGTTAGCTTCTCCACTGTCAAAAGAGCCAATGTTGCTCTACATAGCCGCAACCAACCGAGTTGTAAGTGCAGTGATTGTAGTGGAGCGAGATGAAGAGGGTAAGTCGGTGCAGAGGCCAGTGTATTACTTGAGCGAGGTATTATCTGCCTCAAAACAGAACTACCCGCATTTTTAAAAGGTGGCATACGGAGTTTATATGGCGGCAAAGAAGTTAAAGCACTACTTTGAGGAGCATCCCATCAAAGTGATATGCGAAGCCCCCATATCCGAGATAATGGGTAACAAAGATGCGAATGGAAGAATTGCGAAATGGGCAATTGAGCTAGCACCATACGCGCCCCAGTATGATAGGAGAGAAGCGATCAAGTCCTAGGCTGTGGCGGACTTTTTCGTGGATTGGGCCGAGGTACAATACGAACCGCTGCCACCAGATCCGAACTACTGGAAGTTACACTTTGACGGATCAAAAACCAAAACCGGGTTAGGCGCCGGGGTTGTGCTTACCTCGCCAAAGAAGGATTAACTTAAGTACGTATTGCAGATCCATTTCACGGCATCAAACAATGTCGCTGAGTACGAGGCTCTTGTGCATGGTCTCAAAGTGGCAAAGGAGATTGGCATACGTCGGATAATCTGCTTTGGCGACTCGGATCTAGTAATACAGCAAGTGTCCGGAGTGTGGGACGCCCTGGATCCAAACATGGCACTATACAGATTTCATGTGCAGAAGATCTCGGGTTACTTTGAGGGATGCGAATTTCACCATGTACCTCGCGTGGAAAACAAAGCTGTCGACATGCTATCAAAGCTCGGATCGACCCGACAGGCAATTCCACCGGGCGTAGCATTGGAGCACCTCAGAAAACCATCTATCGTGCCGCCCCTGTGAACCGATTCAATCTATGTCTCGGAAAACGCGGAATCTGGAGTTGAGCCCATGGACATTGACATGGGAGGTAGCACGCCGAACCCGGGGACTACCTCGCTAGACCCGGGGACTGTTCAGCGTGATCCGGCTGAAGTTATGCCGGTGGATCGGATGGAAATTGATGAGGAGATGTTCCCTGCGCGAGCAATACCAGCTTGGGCACTGCCTATATACCAGTTCTTGAAAGATGGAACGTTACCCACTGAGGAAGTGCTAGCCGTGCAAACTCGTGAGGAGAGCCAAAGCTTACACAATCATCAATTCCGAGCTGTACAAACGGAGTGTAACCAATGTCCTCCAACAGTGTGTTGACCCGGAAGAAGGACTCGACATCCTCCGGGATATACACCAAGGAGAATGCGGGCATCATGCCTCATCCCGGGCCTTAGTGGCAAAGGCATTTCGGCATGGATTTTAATGGCCAAATGCCTTGGAGCAAGCAGAAGATCTGGTGAGAAAATGCAATGGTTGTCAAAGGTACGCCACCAAGACACATATGCCTATGTCGGAACTTAAAACCATACCAATTACATGGCCATTTGCTGTGTGGTGCTTGGATATGGTTGGCCCGTTCAAACCAGCAAGAGGAAACATGACACACATTCTGGTCATGGTGGACAAGTTTACAAAATGGATCGAAGTGAAACCTATAATAAAATGTGATGGAGCTACTGTCGTGACATTTCTCAAAGACATCATCTTGAGATACGGTTATCCGCACAGCATTATAACCGATAACGGCACAAATTTTGCTGAAGGAGCATTTGCACGATTCTGCCGAGATAAAAAAATCCGACTCGGCGTAGCCTCGGTAGCCCACCCCGCATCGAACGGACAAGTGGAAAGATCCAACGGATTAGTATTATCCGGGATAAAACCCCGGCTCATTGAGCCGCTGCAAAGATCAGCGGGGTGCTGGATAGAAGAACTACCAGCAGTATTGTGGAGTTTAAGAACAACTCTGAATCGATCAACAGGCTACACGCCGTTCTTCTCGGTATATGGGGCGTGTATTACCAGCCGACATAGAGCATGATTCGCCTAGGGTCACCCAATACACAGAAGCCGAAGTGCAAGAAGCCCGACAAAATGATGTTGATCTGCTGGAAGAAGCGAGAGAACTGGCACTGTCCAGATCCGCCATATATCAGCAAAATCTCCGACGCTATCATAGCCGGAAAGTGTGCCCCCGAGTCTTCCGGGAAGGCGATCTGGTGCTCCGGTTGGTACAGCGTACCACTGGCATGCATAAATTATCCCCCCCATGGGAAGGGCCATTCATTGTGAGCAAAGCATTGCACAATGATTCTTACTATCTCATAGATGCAAAGCCACAGGAAAAGAACAAGGCGGACAGGTCCAGAGAGGAATCCAAGCGACCGTGGAATGTAGCACTACTTCGTCCCTTCTACACTTAGCTAAGAAGTGTATGTATTCGAGTCATCTCATATGTCGGTATGTATGTCGGCAATGAGCTTATCAATGAAATAGCGGAGCCTCGAGCGGTAACTCGGGACTACCTTAATAAATGATTGTTGTTACTTTTTATGCGTTAGCTAGAATGACTCGTTTCACTTAACCCGGATTAGTAATGTGTGAGCACCAAAAACCCAACCCTTCGACTTGCTGCTGTCCAACAAGAATTGGCTTCATGGCAAGCAAGGGAACATGTTTGGAATTATGAGCACATGAAAACTACTAAGGAAACGATCTTATTCCAGCTAACGTTTGTTTTTTCGGACTAACCCCGTATTTACTTTCAAGCTATTATGTTGAATTATTTTGAGCCAAGCCTCAAAGTTTCTCAGTATTGTTAAAACGATTCTTGAGGCTCGGATTCGTAAGTCGTAAAACCGAATCAAGGTAGACACGGATCGAGCCGGAGAATTGGACGAACAAGAAAATGAAACTCGGGGACTACGCCCAAGTTAATCCGGCATACAAGCATAGTAGCAAAATATCATGTATTCAGCATAAAATTGCACCCGGCATACCGGGGATCTGATAAATTTTCAAGTTTTTTCAACTAAGGAGCGGCAGGAGGAGGAAGTTCGGCGTCATCATCACTGTCTTCAATATCTGAAGCAGCATCTTCTCCATCATCGCCCGACCCATCCTCCACGTTCTCCATCTGCTCCTCCTCGCCGGATTCCAGAAAGCTCGGCCCCTCAACCCAGTCATGGACTGGAGAATATTCGATGAGGCTGTAGGCGCAAGCCTAGCGCCGAGCTACCCACTCCGGATCATCGGTCCATTTGGATCCGGTGCGCCGACAGGTGAGGAGGATCAGATCAATCTTCTCGTACCATGAAAGGATATGATGGAGGAGGGTATCTGCTGCGGCACGCCCGGCGGATTCTCTCTAGAGGTCAAGCTGAGTCTCGACCTCCATCAGTTTTTCAGCAAGGAGCGTGATCCTTTCCGGAGCGCTCTCGCTTGGCCAGAATGTGTTGAAGATCCGGACCGCAACGTCGAGGAGATCTTTCCCATAGTTCTTAATAGTTTCCACCCGAGCTGACACGCTGACCAATAGGTCCTCCATGTCTAAGGGGATGCTCTCACCATCAGGAGCGATGGGAGTACCCCTCTCTTGGCAGAATTTGGCAAAGACCGGGCGATGGCGTACTCCGGAAAGTTATCTAAAATAAGGAAAGGGAAGATGTCAAGCAAAGGCATATGAGCTAACCCGGAAAACTAGGTCGGACAAGGGAAGAAACTTACGTGAGATATGACGATGGATCCGGTCAACTCCTTGATACAACTGCTGTCTCTGGCGAAGTTGTTCAAGCTCAGAAGCGCCGACCCAAGCTGGACCTCGGATTCCTTAAGCAGGTCCTGGTCCTTGGAGATCTGAAGGGTAAAGCGCCACGCTCTTCGTGAAGTTCTGGCCAACTTTTGGAGCTCGGTTTTGTGTTGGGCCTTCATCTTCCATCTCGCCTTGAGTTTGGCTATTTCGTCGTCCTTGGTCCGGAGGAGGGCGAGCTCATCGTTCTTCTTCTTCAACTCGGCTTGATGTCACCCCGCTTGTTCGAGAAAATGCAGCATCATATCAGGCATGGGCACACTATCCTCAAGCGATGCTGAAATAGTGTGTTGACCCGGCAAAGCCGAGGAGTGAATGTTTGCCGAGCCAAGGAGAAGAAAGAATGGAAAACACAACGACGTTGGCCGAAAGAGGACATACCTCGGATTTCCTCCAAGTTCTTCCGCATAATCTTGTTTTCAGACTCCACCCCAGCTGCAAAAAACCGAATAAAGAGGTTAGTCCGGCAGAAACAAATGGAACGGAGAGGTGTTAAGAGAGGAAATTACCCCTCTTTTCATGCTCCGCGCCAAGTGCAACATGTTTTGCACGCAAGATCTTGTGGGTATCAAGCAGGCGCTAAAAATCGGCGCTCCGGCGATTGGTGGTTACCTGACAAAGGTATAGGCGTGTAAAATTAGTTCGTTGCATATTTGAAGTGTACAAGATCCGGGCCAAGCGGAACTTAACCCGGCTCTAGGTGTGTGCATATTCGAAGTATACGAAATCCGAGCCAAGCGGAAATTAACCCGGCTCTAGGTGTGTGCATATTCGAAGTATACAAGATCCGGGCCAAGCAGAACTTAACCCGGCTCTAGGTGTGTGCATATTTGAAGTGTACAAGATCCGGGCCAAGCGGAACTTAACCTAGCTCTAGGTGTGTGTATATTCGAAGTATACGAGATCCGGGCCAAGCGGAACTTAACCCGGCTCTAGGTGTGTGCATATTTGAAGTTTACATGCAGCTACGTTGATCTTCTAATGAGCATCCGGCCGAGTAACAAGTTACTCCGGAGGCTCGGGACTAATGGTTATTATCTACAGCATGTAAAGAGGAAACGCGACTCCATCATACGCCCAGCGAGGTTAATGGCCTTGGCGGCGGTATTCATCTGAGCGGAAAATTCAGTTGGGCGAACTTTTTCCGGAGATCGTCGTTAGACGAACTCCGCCTTATTCCAGTTCATGACAAACTCGATGAGGCTCGGAGGGTACCGTTCGCCAGTGGGCATGTGAGGTGCCACCAAGCCCTTTGCGTGAGCTTCTTTCCTTTCAATCAGGGCAAGAGCTGGGCTAGTGTGAAGAACCATCTGCTGCGAATCGGCTGGCTCGGTAGGAGGATCCGTCGCTGCTGGTGACTTCTTTGGAAGCATTGACGACAAGGTTTGCTGCCCGGCCTCGACGGAGGTGGACTTGCCTTTGGCTTGCTGGGAGGATGTGACCACAGTGGATTTACCCTTGGAAGCCACTGGAGTGGTTCCTCGCCGAGCTTGGGATGACTTTGACGAGGCGTATTTAACTTGGCACGGAGCTTTGGTGGTGCCGAGAGCTGCTGGTTTCTTCGGAGCCGGGACAGGCGCTGGTTCGGTGGCTAGTGCTGGAGCTGCTGCTGGTGCTGGAGTTGCGGTAGACTTGGTGGTTGCTGGTTGCGGTAATGCCGAAGTAATGGACGTCGTTGCCTCGGCCGATCCGACCCCTCCTGATCCGAGGTCACGTTCCTCTGAAGGAGGTACTGCGGAACCCGGAGCGGCCGCAGAGCCCTCCGGAATAGGGCTCAGCGGGCGTGACTCATCGTCACGAGGAGGGGAAGGACTGGACCGAAGAGGAGAGGAGATGCTCGATCCGCTCTGAGGGACCTCCACAAGAGCCCTGCAAAAGAAAGTTATGTCAGGAGTGAAATTACCCCGATGCAGGGAGAAGCGTGTTGTGCAGTGAAAAATGACTTACGCGTCCGAGGTCTCGGCCTCCTTGGGTTTCCAGGACCTCCATGCCAGGGCTTTGCCTGCCCGTTTGGAGGCAGTCTTGTCTCCGGCCTTCTTTTGCCTTTTGATAGGCTGAGAAGGTTCGGAAGAAGAACTTGACGCGGATCCGCGCTTCTTCTTCGATGCCACCGGAACAGGCTTGCCCGTGGCAAGTGGAGAATCCTCGTGGATGTGCCCACCGGGGTTAGCTGATGCCGGGAAGGCAAAAGAAAGAGGGACAGCCTCAACGGGTTCAATCACGTCGATATCCGAGTCATCCTCATCATCGGGCCAATCTCTAAGAGAAGAGAATTTACCGCTGGGTCGTTTGGTGGCGTCGGTTGTGGGGAGGAACATCTCCTGGTCCGGCTCCTCCTCATCCGAGATTTCTCGGTTCGGGGCCCACTTAAGGGTCGGATCAGTACCATCCTCGAGGGTTTGCTGGAGAAACAGCTGAGAAAAGGCACAAGGAGCAGAGTCAAAAATACGATAAGAACCGACATGCAATTGATCCGAAACAAGTTTACTCCATGAAGCTTACCGCGGGAGGGAGCCTGTCGCGGTAGTAATGCTCGATTCTCCACGTCCATTCGGCGGAAAAATCCTTATGGGTGGTGAAAAGAGATCTCCGTATTGCTCAACTCGAACGAGGAGGTTCGGTTGGGGTCGCGACTGAAGCTCATATGGCACAACTTGTGAGTGTGCCGCTGGAGGGGAGAGATTCGGTTACGCACGAATGTGATCATGGCATCCTCGTTGCGCAATCCGAGCTTCTTCAGCTCCGCAAACCTTTTGTTGACTTGGTTGGCCAGAGCTGTAGGTTTTTTGGCGACCTCCTCCCAGAAATTCGTGTCCGGGACCCGAGCGAGGGCAACCGGATCAAGTCTTCGGTGCCCTCGTTCCGGACGTAGAAGAAGGTCCAGGCCCATCCTTTGCAGGAGTCAAGCCCGGTGACCCGGGGAAAGATCGAAAACCTCCGGGGCAAGATCGAGGCAGTCCGAACTGAGTGAGCTGCTTGTCCTCCGACTCGACGTGGATGTTGGGGACGACGTTGCGACAGAGGCCGAAGAACCGGACCCACAACTCCTTCGTGGGCCATAATCCGGTGTAGCCCTCGATCGAAGAGACGAAAGCGGACAGAGAGGTGATGGCATTCGCCGGAAGATGATGTGGTTGCAGGTGATAGGTCCGGACCCAGTCCTGGAAGAAATCACTCACCAGAAGACCAAATCCCCGTTGGAAATGGGATAGGAAAACAACGAACTCACCCGGATTAGGTGAGGGGGCCAATTCCGAGGAGGGGAGACGAGCGGCGACGCCGGCGGGAATACGCCGGGTCCGGTAGAGCCAGTCGATGTCGTCCTGGCAGACGACCTGAACCGCCACGTCCTCCTCCATCTCCTGCTCGACAACGATGAGCTCCTTCTCCGTCATCTCGAATCCGCTGTCCTCACTGGAGCGGGCGGCGGCGGGGCTCTGCGGTCTAGATTGACGAGGACCCGTGGCTAAACAGTGGTGCGGCGGTGGCTGCGGTGCGGAGGCACGGAGAAGGTGCGGCGGCGGCGCTGCTGCGACGGGCACTGGCGGCGGCGCGGTCGCAAGGAAGAAGAAGAGGAACGGGCGAGGGGGCGCGGAGATGGAAAAGCGCTAAGGAGCACGCCCCTCCCCTATTTAACTGCCCCCAGTAATCAACAAGTGGGATCGCGCTGCGCTGGAGAGCCACGCGCTATGGCCGTGTATCACCGGCATTAGCCAATCAGAGAGAAGCCACAACAGAGGCCACAGAGTAAATATGATCCCATGACACGACGTGCAGTTGCGGTAAACGAGGAGACAGGCGTGACGTAACTCACGCGATAATCACCGGCCATTACGGCGCGATAAAGCAGGCCCTTAAAATGAGGTAACGCAATGATTAACCCTTACGTGGGTTGGCGTATGAGAGAAGGAAGCAAGGTCCGGATCCGAGCCTCCGTGGTAACCCGGCCGACAAGTGAAAACTTGAAATGTGCAGAGGGAAAGTAAAACCATAGGATCCGAGCTACAATGGTAGCCCGGCCGATAAGTGAAAACTTGGAACGTACGAAGGGAACGTAAATCCATATAATCCGAGACAAGAAGTTAACCCAGAACTAAACGTCCGAGGCTTAAATACTAATGAACCTGATGTGGCCTTAGCGACCAAGGCCGCTAAGGCCGCACCAGCTTCGGGGACTAATGTTGGGGGGATAACCCCGGGTAGGGTCACTCCGGGGTATAAGGGCCGAGTTAGCCGAGGTTCAGCAAGGTCAAAACGGATGCTGGCCGAGTCACCTCAAGGCAGGCCGGATCACGAAGTAACCCGGACCAGGGGGGTCGCCTAACATTGTTTCGTCCGACTCAAGGAGTAAATCGGAAATACTTGTCTAGCTTATATGCAGGAACAGGTGTGGCCGGATCAACTATGATCCGGATCCTCTCTTGGCTTCTAGGAGAAGGAAGGAATCTCTCTGGTCAAAAAAGAAGGTCCGGTGCGTACTGGATGAGCGAATAAAGCAAGGGCAGGACCACCGGATCGTGGCCGACAAGGATAACGACGCTCACGTCGGCTGACGCAGGCGCCGCAGAGGCTACGTCGCTAAAGCAAGTGTGACGCGGGGGAAAAGCACCCCTGTCGGGTTACTACTTTGGGAGGGGCATATTCTTAGGAATATGCCTCCACGTATGCCCTAGGCCAGGACCGAACCACCTCTATATAAGGGGGGGTTAGGGTTCTGGTAAGGAGGTTGGGTCTTCTTCGGATACATAGAAAGGAGAATTCTAGTTGGTCGAGCACTGGAGGATCTAGGGTTCTTGGGCTAGTTGGTAGGCAAGAGTAAGAGAGTTTCTTCTTCCTCCTCTTGTCAATACAGCTCGATGAGCACTTGTAATCTTGGAGATTGAACATCAATACAAAGCTTCTGTATAGAGAATCACTCTACTATCCCTCCCTGGATTCCCCTAGCGCATATTAGTCCCCACCTTTAGCCTATCCATGGCATCTGTCGTGACACCACCACGACAATGATGGTTTATGTTAATATGCCATGTTGTTCTGCAGTCCAATATTGTGTTGTCACCGGTAAAGTAGTGTGTTTCCTTCCCTATCTTCGATTTCTCGGCAGTGGTAATTAGTTTTTCTATGGCAAACAAGCTCCACTGGACAACAAAAAATCGTAAGCAAATTTTGATGATAACCATACGTAAAAAATCAACCTATATTCTCTGTTTGTTTGCATGTTTCTCTTACATTGTTCAATATATTTAGTTGACTCTGATTTGTGCACGGAGCAAATAGTGATGTTCTCCAAGTACTTAGATTATTATATATTGTACATTCTCCTTTCCACCATCTGATCCTGTTATATTACCTTCAGTTGTGGGAACCTGGGTGCTTCGTTTAAATAATCTAAAGGAAATTCCTCTTGCTACACACCCCATCACATGTACTCAGGTATCATCTTCAAGGAATTCAAGGTTGAGTCCATAACATCTTCTTCTCATATTTCTCCCTTTGCCCTCTAATCTTCACTTTATCTCTGCAGCGACGATGGTGAGTGGCTGCACGCTGGCGAGCAGCAGAAGGCTGGTTACAACTCACGTGTTTGAGATGAAAGTAGTATACAAGATTGAGATGATAAGAGTTTTGTGAGGCCTGCCAGAAGCGTACAACACAACTCAAGGTTTGGTGGCCTCCCCCTTCTCATCATTATATTCGAAATCGAGATTTCCTTATTATGCTTCGGAGCTAGATAAAATTCATGATTATAACTAGCCCAGGTAATGTATGTGATTGCTGAGCTGAATTGATGTATATGCCTTCAATGAGACTATAGAAATACATTCCAATGGTCTACATCCATGTAAAAAGACCTTTTAGAGACGGGTTTATTATGACGCATGGGTAGTGATATGTATTTGATTTGTGTAAAAGCAAATGTCAACATAGGGATTTGATTCTTGGTTTGCTATGCCAATCCATGCCACTGATGTTGATGTACGCAGTAAGCATCGAGGAGCATGCAGTGAGCTCTAGGGATGCAGGATTGGTGCCATCCTGGTCATCAAGCATTGTCATGATCCTCACCTATGCAGCCTGCTTTTGCTTCCATCTGAAGACCCATCACCAACTCTTTGATCTCCAGGAGGTGTGTAAATATATGGTAGAGTGCTGATCACAGACTAGAAAGAGCTAACATCATGTACTATTTAATTAATTGGTTAATAAAGTTTATGGCATCAAAAAAATTGATTAGGTTGAATATGAATGTGATAATTTGGTCTTTGAAGATGAGGCGGTGCTAGGATTTTCAAGTGCAATAATTTGGCTAGCAGTCATGAATGATGGCTGACGTAATATTAGAGTATGTCGTAAGCACAATTGAGGTAAGTAGCATCATGCTATGTTCATGCTTGGTAGTTTAGATGCGTGTTCTGAACAAATTTCCTCCATAAGTTTACTATGGGCTCAACTATAGTGCAACTAATAATATTTGTCTAAACAAACTTTGTAGGCAGCATTAACATCCTGAAAACTATCAGTGAGATTCATTAGCATCATCTTGATTCCAATTTTCGGGAATGCCAAGGTATATTAAATCTCATTTTCTTCTCAAACTTACTGTGATCTAGCTTTATAGAGGATTGCATGTATTAATCTTGCACATACAAAGGACAAGCAGTTGTACAACAATAAAAAAATTGAATATCCAAATAGCAAAACGCTTCACTTCATGTCGAACCAAAAATTTTAGTTTAAGTAGGCCATTTATACAGAAAAATAAAGCAATACAAAAGAAGTCATTTTCTGAATTCAGTACATGTATGCTTCAGGATCTTTAGACAAGTTGAAACATTAGAGCAAACCGAAGATGTATTTCCAATTGTTAAAGTCCACATGATTTATCCCTTACATAATTAGCTATTGCAGATTTCATCTGCTTTTCCTTGTGGAGTGAGAATTTCTTCACCAATATTATAGGCAAACACAATGGAAGGCTATGCGCCCAGTAAAAGTATTGTATAGTTTTATAAGAACTTGCAGAATCTATTATGCCTACTAGAATTGAGGTTGTTCTCTAGATACTAAGGTAAATATAATTTTAGAGAAAGATGGCTGAATTAAACATATTGCACGGAGCATGCATATGTTCATCTTGATTAGTTACTGTTTAATCTTTTTTGTCTTACTTTTGCTAGGTTTATAACAGTGTAAATACTTTATATGACCTACACTGCCCTTTCTCACAAGAACATGGCAAGTTCTGGATTTTCAATGGTGTCCAACTTGAAAACATTCGCCAAATAGAAGCTTAGTGCTGCTCAAATAAATGAACTATTTCAAAATTGATTAATGGTGACCGTGAAAAAGAAGGGAGTGATTTTGTTTGAAGAGTAGGTACTATGTTAATCACTCACCATATGGTTGTCTTGATGATAAATTATATTGCAGGATACAAGCAATAGAAAATGGCATGTTGTGTATTCTGCCATCTTACACGAATTATGGCATCTCCTGTTATTTACATAGTTTTATTTTTAGACTCTTATTGTATCCGTTCGTGTGCTGACATGGATGGGACAAAACAAAAACTAGACATAGATATTTCCTGTTATATTTCATTCTCCTCATATTGTTTGCTCCTTTTTAGACCAAGTATACTTGCTTATTTATTTTATTTTTCTCCTTCAATTGGTTTGCTTAAAAGCTGATGTTAGTTATTTGTTTTAGGTGCAGCTGCCTCAGTGCCATGACTTCAGTACAATAAATAGCTGGCCTTGATGATACATATTTTCTTCACGGAAAACAGGTGAGTTATGATTGAATGAATTCACCATGACTTTATTCAAGGATATGATCCATGTAAATATGTCGCCTTACTGTGGCTATGTGTTATTCATTGATTCCTTGGAACATATTTGTAGTTTTCTGTACTTAAGTTTTTTCGAGATTTATGATTTTCTGACCATTATGAATCTACAATTTTCGGAAGGATTAGTCTATATGAAATTTATGAGCTCAAGTTTTTAGTCTACAATTTTTAGAAGGATTAGGCCATGTGGAATTTATATCCTGAAGACATGCAACCTTCATAAATCCCTAATACATCCACATCCGAAGATGCAACTGGCAGCCAAGGTGTCTTCTATAATTGAAGGCCCTGCTGATTAGCTTGGTTACTTGCGCATCGACATTGCAATCCCTCCTTGCTGACCACAAATGTCAATTTAGCATATTTTCACTGCTTTGTTTTAATTGGAGGTTGTGTGTGAAACACCTCGTAGATTGTTCTCTACATCACCATCATACCCTGTATCGATACTTTATGCCATTCACACATGTATGTTTTTATAGCAGAGTTCCTGCTGTTTTTTTGAAATATTAATAGCACCGGTCAGATTAATTGATAAATAGCATTTGTATAGACATATAGTTATTAGTATATGCTCAAGGCTTTAGCTTTTGGTGTTACTCGGGGCCGCAACAAGAACCACATGTAGCTTTTCAATAGAGCATAACTTCTCGTGCTTTTGGAATGAACAAAGTTGCAAATGATGCATATTTCTCCTGTGTGGAACATTAGATTTTTTATGTTATAAACTACTAGTGTGGATTTTTTTACCACACTAATCTTGAAACTAGCCAGTCCTGCCCGATAGGTAAAGTCACGGGCACGGCATGTTGCCGCGCCTAATTTACTAGTATAGTTTTATGAATGGATCGAATCATGAGATGGTGGGTAATGGAGCTATGGCTGGAATATATGTTGATAAACCCTTGGTGGATTAACAACATGTCGTGAGAAGACCGGCGAGACAACTTTCGAGGAATTCAAAGAGGGATACTACTATGAGGAACCTGATCTTTCTGAAGGCATATAAGGTGTAGACTACGACATAGTCTACGGAGATGAAGATGAAGATGTAGACATAAAAACATAGTTAAAGATAACATAGAGTAGATGAGCCGAGCAACGTAAAACCTTACAAAATAAGTTGCTGAGCAAAGTTGGTGCTTTTGAATTGAATTCAATCGTGAATACTCATTCGAATGAGGAGGACCTCGAAGTTTTTTTACACTTTTGGCTTATGCCAGTGAATATAGGATAATTTGGATCTGTAATATTTTTGTTGTACCATTCCGAGGGATGTAGTATTTAAGAAAGTGTTTGGTGATTTTTATATCAATGACTTGCGCACTACAACATGAAGTGGTCCGCCGAGTCACCGTATCTCTAAACAAGTGTGGCCAATTATGTGGGCCATGTTTGCACAAAATGCTCGCAATGGTGTGCGCAATATCTGATTTCCCTTCCTCCTTGCACCCCAAGTGCAACGAGTCTGCACTGCAATCTGTTGCTTTTATTTCATAGCGATAACTCATACGGATGCCGATCTAGTCAGGATCATAGATTAGAGTGGATTTGAGAAGAATTTAACTTTCAAAGGATTTAATCCACACGTACTCCATGTCAATCACTTTCAAACCCCCCGAACCGAACAAGCACTAAAGATTTGTCCCGAGTGAGGTTTTTGAGTGGAGTTGTAGTTTTAAAGACAATGCTCGACTCGGTGGTGAACCACACTAGTCGGCGAGACAAGCCTAACCAACATGATGTGCTTGACCATTTTCCAGCATGAGAACAATAATTATCTGCGCTTGCAATGGACGACGTGATAAGGAATGTCTCCATTGTATTCACCGCGACATTATTATGCATCGGATTTGCCAGTCACCAACGACGACACCAAAATCCATTGGTACAACGTCTGCAACAACGTATATCTATCCGCCGTCCTGGTCTTGGTGCCACGAATGCTCAGATTGGAACAATAGAATGGCACGCTACAATATGTCTAGATCGATGTAGATTTTTGCCGCTCGCTCATCAATGCATCAATTAGATATCTTATAAAGGCCCCGTTTTGTTCACTGCTTTGCCGGACGAAACTGCTGTGAAATTAACTCCCCGTAGATATCCCCGAAAGTGCGCTTGGTTGGTTGTGATTTTTCTTAGTCGGATTTTTTTCACGCTGATTTCCTGCTTCTAAGGCTTGTAAATTCTAACGGACCACTCGTTGTGTGAGCGCAATTAAACGACGTTGTAATTATTCGGGGGTAGCAAAATAAACAACATTCCAAGCGGGGGCTAAATGTCAACCATACACGCAAGGGCAATAGTGTTGATTAATGCAATTACCTATGGTCAACTATACAAAAGCGCAATAGTGTTGATTAATGCAATTACCTATGGTCAAGCATACAAAAGCGCAATCATGTTGATTAATGCAACTATGGTTAACCATACAAAAGCGCAATCGTGTTGATTAATGCAATTACCTATGGTCAACCATAAAAAATGCAATAGCGTTGATTAATGCAATCACTTATGGTTCTACAAGCATAAGCAGAAGTGATTATTAAATAAGAAAACTAAAACACACATCGCTATGTTGCTGAATGTCTAATTGACACCATTGTTCCAATGCCAATGAAAAAATACAACCGGTTACTTGTATATATATACAGTTATATGAGTGGATGCATTCGAAACAACTTGGTCAGAGTTGTGACCTTGTATAAACGGTAACACAATACATTTGTCTTCACCTTGTATCTATCTATCCTCATTATAAATGCTTTAACGAGGCAACCATTTTGAATGGAAAGAGAGAATGAAATGCTAAAACTAACACAAAACTTCATAGCTAAAACAACGAAATACCTTACCGGTTCTTGTTGATATTTCATCATTCACTCATGTCACAGAAACAAATACTCCTTCCATCCCAAATTAAAAATTAAGCGACTGAACTTTATCTAGATAGATGCTAATGAAACATTTTAAACAAAAGATAAGAAAAGTGCAACATCATAATATGTCATTGACTATCATTGCAACAACCTAGTGCGAATAAGCCAAGCCAAATCCCTCCATGCACACGCAACCCACACCAAGGTGCATGTATTTCCCGGATGCGGTTGAGCTGGCCGCTGCATGGGCCATGGTTGCCATGCACGCCACCTCCACGGCCAATCGGTTGGCACCACGTCATCCGAAACACATGTGCCCCACCTCCACGTCAGCGACACCAGTCCCTGTAGGCTCGGAGCGTGCGTGCAGACAAACAGCTCCATGTTCGCAGACAGCTCTGAGGTCCCTTGGGGAGCTCCTGCCCGCTGGATGTGGGTGTTGGCCCGATCGGACGGTGCGAAAGTGACCCAGCGCGCAGCGCCCAGTCGGCCCCCCGGCGACACGGACATCCTGCGGGACGGAACGGGTAGGCGCCCCCGGTTTTGGTCTAGAGCACTGCTACACGTACGACAATTTGTATACGATTTTGGTACGACCTAGCACAACAGCCGTTGATCAAACCTTATGTCACTCATAATCACCATTCATTTACAAATCGTACCTGGTTTAGTCGTACGTGAGGTAGTTCCGTTTGGTCTATACCACGCATGGCAGCTGGGCCCCACTTCGACGGACGACGTCAGAGCACCCGACGCCCTCTCTTTTGGTTTCTCCCGAGTGGTCAAATTTAGCACGCGCCGAGGTCTTCCATCAACGCCTCCGGGACGTCGTAACTGACATGTGGGCTCGCGTCACGCGGCCCCGCTGTCATCGAGCAGGACCATGCAGGGACAAACCCCGCCCTCTGGGATCGGAGCTCGCTCACTGGAACTGGGTCCCGTATTACGTGGGACCCACGGGCAGTGGGAGGGACGGGAGTGAGCAGAGCATGGAAAGAAGGGCTGCCGAGGAGAGGCTGGCGTGGGCGGTGGTTCCCCGGCGGCCGCCACGTGTGGAGCGGAGCCGCATCTCGCTTCCCTCTCTCCCTTCCACCTCCTGCTTCCCCTGTTCATCTCTCTACTGAGTAACTGCACCCACCCCCACACCTACACACAGAGAGACAAACGCTTTGGCCGCACACACACCTCTCCCCCTCCCTCCCTCCCTCCCTCCCTCCTCTCCGTGCCTCCCTTTGCATGGACGCCTCCGCCGGCTCCTCGCCGCCGCCGCACTCGCAGGAGAACCCGCCCAAGCACGGTGGGGGCCGCGGGAAGGCCCCCGCGGGGGAGATCCGGAAGCAGGGAGAGGCGGCCCCGGCGGATGACTTCATCTTCGCGGAAGATACCTTCCCGTCCCTCCCGGATTTCCCTTGCCTCTCCTCCCCGTCCAGCTCCACCTTCTCCTCCTCCTCCTCCTCCAACTCGTCCAGCACCTTCGCCGCCGCGGGACGCGGCCGTGGCCGTTGTCGCGCAGGCGCACCCGAAGCAGGCGCCCTCGGGGAGCCCTCCGATCCTGCTGCCGCGGGGGAGGATGACGTGCTCGACGACATCGACGAGCTGCTCAACTTCGCCACGCTCTCCGACTCCATGCCCTGGGAGGACGAGCCGCTCTTCCCCGACGACGTTGGCATGATGATAGAGGACGCCATCTCCCACCAGCCGCCTGATGCCACGGGCCACCGCGGAGCCAGGAACGCTGCGTCGGAGGCGGCTGCTGGTGGCGGTGGGCAGGATTCCTCGTCGGCGGCGGACGACCTGCCGCGGTTCTTCATGGAGTGGCTCACGAACAACCGCGACTGCATCTCGGCCGAGGACCTCCGCAACATCCGCCTCCGCCGCTCGACCATCGAAGCCGCGGCGGCGCGGCTCGGTGGAGGGCGGCAGGGCACCATGCAGCTGCTCAAGCTCATCCTCACATGGGTGCAGAACCACCACCTGCAGAAGAAGCGCGCCCGCGTCGACGACGAGATCCCCAGCCCCGGCGCCAACCCGGGTTACGAGTTCCCCGCGGAGACGGGTGCCGCTGCCACATCCTGGCCCATGCCCTACCAACAAGCTTATGGAGGAGAGGCGATCTACCCGAACGCCGCCGCTGCCGCCGGGCAGTACCCGTTCCAGCAGGGCAGCAGCACGAGCAGCGTGGTGGTGAGCAGCCAGCCGTTCTCCCCGCCGGCGCCGGTGGCCGACATGCAGGCGGCGAGCATGCCCTGGCCGCAGCAGTACGCGGCGTTCCCCGGCGCTGCGCCATACCCGATGCCGCCGCCGCACCCGTTGGCGGCGGCCGGATTCGGCGTGTGCACGCAGCCCCTGGCCGGGGTGGAGCCGTCGGCGAGCAAGGAGGCCCGGAAGAAGCGTATGGCGAGGCAGCGCCGCCTCTCCTGCCTGCAGCATCAGCGGAGCCAGCAGCTGAATCTGGGCCAGATCCAGAGCGCCATGATCCATCCGCAGCAGGAGGTGCCGTTCTCTCCTCGCTCCGCGCACTCGTCGCCTGTCACGCCGTCGTCGCCCGGCGGCTGGGGTGTGCTCTGGTCGCCTCCGGCCGTCCAAGTCCAAGGCCAGGGCCCACTCATGGTCCCCAATCCGCTGTCGACAAAGTCCAATTCCTCCTCGAGGCAGAAGCAGCAGAAACCCTCGCCGGACGCAGGAGCAAGACCGCCGTCGTCCGGCGCGCAGCAGGTGCATGCATGCACGAGCACCACCACTTCACATCACTATCTCGCATAGAATCACGAAGCTAGCATCGCTGTCCAGCGCGCATGCGTGTGTGTGTTCTGCAATGCCCAGTGTCAAGTTCTCAACAGCATAGTTCGTGTGCATGCGCGCAGGGTGCGACGAAGCCGGCGGCGGACAAGAATCTGCGGTTTCTGCTGCAGAAGGTGCTGAAGCAGAGCGACGTCGGCGCCCTCGGCCGCATCGTGCTCCCCAAAGTGAGGCAGCAACCTCCCTCGCTCCATTATTCCTTCCCCACTTGCAATTGTGTAGCTCTAGCTCCATGGATCCAGAGGCATCCACTTGCAAGACTTTGTTCTTCTTAATTCCCCCTTTGATTAAAGTAACAAGAGCTGGATTTGGGCATGAATAAATTCGCGACTCATCTTTTCTTGATCGGTCGCTACTAAAACCTCTCTTCTTCAATGGATTGTTTCAGAAGGAAGCGGAGACGCACCTGCCGGAGCTCAAGACGAGGGACGGCATCTCCATCCCCATGGAGGACATCGGCACCTCTCGGGTGTGGAGCATGCGGTACCGGTAGGTATTAAGTACTCTACTTCGATTTGGGGATAAATTAACCTGCATGCTTATAATTAAGTCCACCTCTGTCTTTGTTAATTAGGCTACCAACTGGGCCAGATATAGTAAATGACATGAGTACTGCATCACTGTGGGACACGCACGTTCCTTTCCCAATTGGGCAAGTGGGTCATATGAATACATGATGGGAATCTGGGAGCCAAATAGTAGCATGCATTCATAGGGTTGCCTCTCTCCGTCTACGTGAGTGCACACAAGTGCATGCAGAGAAAATGTTGTTTCCATCGATCGATCATCTATTGGTTAGCTGCTAATTAAAATTTTACACAGACACGGTAGATTACAAAGGAGAACATTAAACTACTTCACACATACAGTACATTATCATAACAATCAGATGATGTTTGCGATAACATAGTTTATATTTTCCATGTTCTTCTGCACACAAAGAGTGTATTAGTTTTATATTAATAGTAGTGCTGCATGATAAGAGATTGAATGGATCTTGGTTTCCATGCATGCAGGTTTTGGCCTAACAACAAGAGCAGAATGTATCTCCTTGAGAACACTGGTGAGAGGAGGAGAATCAATCGAATCTTGAACTAAATAGCTTCTCTTATTATATAATGTTCACAAACATTGCCTTGACAAATGAACTTGCAGGGGACTTTGTTCGCTCAAACGAGCTGCAGGAGGGCGACTTCATCGTAATTTACTCAGATGTCAAGTCAGGCAAATATGTAATGTTCATAACTTGACCGAATTATTTAATTTGCAAAACGTTTACATACATGTAACAAACTGATCAGTGGTCTAAAATTAACACAATCTATATCATCTGCATATGGTCTGCATGCCACTGTTTTCTTATGGATGGTCAGTTTATACTATAGTACTACTATAGTTGACTATTTTTCTTGCTGTGGGTACTTGAACAGTCTCTAGAGCACCTAACTAACTCAAAAATTTCTGTATACCAGCTGATACGTGGTGTGAAGGTAAGACCACCGCAGGATCTAGCCAAGCAGAAGCATGGCAGTCTAGAGAAAGGCAGCACCTCAGATGCGATGGCGTGTGCTGAAGACGGTGGCGCCGAGGCAGGCGGCTGCAAGGGGAAGGCTCCGCACGGCGTGAGGCGGTCTCGCCAGGAGGCTGCCTCCATGAACCAGATGGCGGTGAGCATCTGAAAAAAGCAGCCCTAGACGATCCACCATTGAAGACTTAGCTAGCTCATGTATACATGATGTTGATGATCAAAGTGATCTCCGGCCCCGTTGTATTATCCGTAGTACTGAGCCCTAGGGATGGTTATATTAAAGAAGCTATCTGTCCGATGTGACGACTAAAGAATGTGCATGGCTTGGTTCGTTAAAACCCTGTAACCCTGTACATGCACGAACATACCTTATTTGTCGTGTCAATTGGTCTAACAAGCAGACTAGTTCCTGCCGTACATGCAATGGTGTTATGTTTACAGTTTTAGATGACTTGAATTGATTATGTAGACCTAAGAAATAGAGACCTGGAGGGGTTACTGAATGCTTGTAGTAGGCGCCTGTTTGTAACATATGAATAGCTTTAGAAGTTTCAGAAACGGCCTTTAGAGGGAGATTAAAGTAAACTAAGTGGACAGGTGTATTATATTTACTGCTGGTCACATATTTTTACCATAAATTAAATATATGAGCATGTGCGGGTTGAGTATTTTAATCGGCAGACAAATATATTGTTAATGTGTTAGACATATTTGAAACTGAGAGATCTGACCTTAGACGCAAGAAGCAGGTCTTTATTTCATATTAAGCTTAAAAATAATATATGGGTACCGGTATTTCTTCGAGTAAATAAAAAAGGTACATCGAGCAGACTTTAAACAAAAATACATCAAACAATAGAAATAGCTTGGTACCACAAGAGACTGACATGTTATATGATCAAGATAAAAAAATAATGATATCAATGCAAGCTAACTTATGAAGATCACACGGTAATCTTGTTCGACTGCCTCAAAATCGACGCTTGCAACTATTTGGATTGCAGAGTTTCAAGAAAAGGCACAACTTTATATTCAATATTTATAAGTGTGAGTTATTAATTGATTAGTTTAGTCAATATAGACAACCAGATTATATATATACTAATTCTACGCAGGAGTTATACTTGATATATTCCAAATTATTCACTGGTTCAATAAAATTTAAAAGAGAAGATATGACTGGAAGTTGCCATAAATCTTTACATAAAAAAATGATCTAATATGTAATCAAGTTTGATAATTTCTGTATATTAAAATGAAAAATAGAAGTTATGACTTTTTTTAACCCGTTTAGTCGATGGAACCCGCTTGTTCATTAATCATAGAGCATGCTCCAAGTCAAGGACACTGAATTTTTATTAACTCGTGTAGAAATTATAGAACAATATAGAACATGTATAAATTTACACAAGCATCTTATGTACTCTCGAGTTATGCTAATATATTTAAAAGCAAATGCCATTGCAGAGGCTAAGAGAGGCCAACATCAGCTTATTCTGCTTTGTTTCAAAAATACATATATGTTAATTGTTGATGTGACATGAAACGCGATCATTTCTTGCCCTATTAGCACTCCACGCTTTCAGTTCAGCGATTCTTCTGTTCGATTACTTCAGATTCTGGGTTCTAGCCAATCGCTCCGCACTTCGTCATCACATTCCTCGCGAGCCTTCTCCTTTTCAATTTCTTTTTTTCCACCATTCGTCCCCGATTTTCCAGTCAAAGCGGTGAGAATGATGCGACATCTTCGCGTAGTCCCGCATAGGAGCTTCTCTACCCACCCCGCCCCCTCTCTCTCTCTCTCACCCCGACCTTTCCACGCGCTCACCTCCTCCTTATCTTCCTCACCACAGGCAAAGCGTTGCGGCGGATGGGTGCGCGAGGTCAGGGGCAATGTTGAATCGGTACTAGGCAGGTTCGAGACGAGGAATCATAGGCAACAGACGCTGGATGCGAGAGCTGGACAGGAGACGTGGCCTTGTGAATGGAGGGGCGGAGGGAGCGGAGGTGAGAGGGAGAGCTCGGGAGCGGAGGGGCCTTCTCCTTTTCAATTCTTTTTTTCCGCCATGCATCCCTGATTTTTTCAATCAAAGCAGTGATGATGATGCGACATCTTCGCGTAGTCCCGTATAGGAGCATCTCTAACCGCGCCGCTCCTTCTCTCTCACCCTCACTGTCCCACGCGCTTACCTCCTCCTTATCTTCCTCACCACCGACAAAGTGTGGACGCGGACATGTGCGCGAGGTTGGGGCAATGTTGAATCGGTACTGGGCAGGTTCGAGGCGTGGAAACAGAGGCAGACGACGCTGGATGCGGGAGCTGGACTGGAGGCGATGGACTCGTGAGTGGAGGGGCGGAGGGAGTCGAGGTGAGAGGGAGAGCTCGGGAGCGGAGAGGCGACGAACGTCGCTGGGGGAGACATAGGAGGGGCTGGGATGGGTGGGAGCTCGGGTGGAGGGAAACGGGATCGAGATGGGGGGTGGGGACGAGAGGGACCATCTTGTAAGACTTTGGTCAACACGTGAAGCTACACGGTTGAGATGAATCAGAATGAAGATCGGACGGCCAGAAACACGCGCCGGTAGATGGTCTCAGATAGCTCCCTTTTGCTCAGCCTTAAGCTATAGTATAATTAGAAATTTCCATGACACAACATAGAAAATTTAGTCTGTATATATGCTATGTGGCTCTTGTTTTATTCATGGGAATAAGAGCATTTCCAGGGGCCCCTGGTCTGTTTTTCGGCGTGGCTATTGTTTTATTCATGGGAATAAGAGCATTCCCAGCGTCGACGTAGGCGTGTCTCAGATCTCCTGACGCATGCCGAGGAAAACATCCCATGATGCCGACACCTCATGATCAACAGCTGCAAGAGGACCCTGTCTGAAATATGGTTCAGTGCCAAATCACCGGCTCCTCCCGCTCACTCTTAATGATCATGTTGTGCAAAATCACACATGCATTCATCGCCTCCCATATTTGAGATCTCGACCAGGTCAGAGCGGGGTACCGAACAACAATGAATCGAGCTTGGATCACACCAATATCCCGCTCAACATCCTTCATGTAAGCTTCTCGCTCCTTTGCAAAGTTAGAATTCTTGCCCACAATAGGATTTGACATAGTCCTCAGCAATGTTGACCTTCTTGGATAGATGCCATCTTTTAGGTAGTATCCCTTGTTGTAGTGGTGCCCACTGATCACATAGTCCATCGGGGAAGCATGACCTTCAACAAGCTTAGCGATGGCATTCGAGCACTACAGGACGTTAACGTTATTGTGAGATCCTGCCATACCAAAGAAGGCATGCCAAATCCAGAGATCCTGACCACTCACCTCCTCAAGTATCACGCTACACAGTCCTTTGTGGCCTTTGCACATTGCCTACTAGGCAAATTGACAGTTCTTCCATGCCCAATGCATGCAGTCGATGCTTCCAAGCATCCCAAGAAATCTTCTTCATTCGTGCTAGGATTCGAGCAGTCTCTTTAGCATAGGGTGATCTCAAGTACGTTTGTCCAAACACTACCACCACTTTCTGAAGGGTTCGCAGCATAGAAAACAAAAAAAATCCTACGATGGAAACTATTATACGCCAAGATCTATCTATTAGATACAAGCAACGGGTGGATATAGATACATAGAGAACATACCCTCGAAGACAACAAAGCTTTGTTAACGAGATGGAACTCGCGGATGATGTAGTCGTATACTTGTCGATCGCAAGATCGTGATGAAGTCCAGTAGGTCCAGCAGGTCCAGCTCTGGCACGTCCATCAGATCTAGCTCCAGCAAGTCCAGCACCACCAAGTCCAACACCACAAAGCAGCGGTGCATCCGTGATCGCACACACGTCTGGTACCCCGACAACCTCCGTCCCTCGCTCCAGCAAAGCGACGGAAGCAACAACTCCTTTCCAGATAAAGCCACCGGGAACATGTAACTCGCTAATTCGAGACCATGGGGGGAAAATACTAGAGGGGGAGAGAGATCCTTCACGAGGAGGTGTGTGGAAGAAGGGGTATGAGGGGGGCCTTTTATAGGAGGAGGGGGGTGCCCCTCCCCATGGCCGGCGCCTAAGGGGTGACCCTTCACCTCCTCATTCATGTGGTGGTAACTCCCTCCACATAAATTTGTCCCTTCACATTCTCTTTTAAAGTCTCCACTTTAAATGCATTAAATTTCTCCAAATTTAATGCTCTCTCATTTAATAAAACTCTTTTATTAATTTTATTCATAATTTTGTTAATTACTTTAATTAACAAACATTCACATAAAAACCCCTGCAATATTTTAATATTACATGCAGAACCAATTTCAGCAATTTCACCCGAAACAGTTTCGGTGTCTATTGAAATAATTCCAGCGCTTTCTTAAATATTTATCTGAAACATATTTGCTCCAAATGGTGTCGTTATCCCTTAAGTGTGTCACCCTACGGTTCGCGAATAATGCAAACATGATCGAGACCCCTCTTAGATCAATAATCAGAAGCGGGACCTGGAGATCCATGCTGACTCCTACACATTCAACGATGACTTCTGTGATCATGAGAACCTTTAACGCTAGTAACTAAATCCCTTTGTCTTGCGATATATTACATGTCCGAGATTTTATCATCGGTATCTCCATACCTAGTTTGATCTTGTTACCGGCATGTGCTCTTTTCTTGTTCCCGTTATAACATTCTAGTGATCTCATCACTTGCTTGCAAGCTAACCAATGTGATATCACCAAGAGGGCCTAGAGTATATCTATCCATCATCAGGATGGACAAATCCCACTCTTGATCCATGAGCCTCTACATAACACTTGCGTAGCACTGAACCCACCTTTATAATCACCCTTTCACGGTGTGACGTTTGATGTTATCAAGATACTCTTCCAGTGTTAGTGATTGACATGATCTCATGGTCTAAGGACTAGGATTACTTCGTATGATGTTATAGCAATATAAACACAATGACTTTGATCGTAATGCTATATTTCAGATGAATGTTCATCACATCGATCATTCCACTAACGTTGTGACCTCGTTATTAACAACATCCAATGTCCATGATCAGAAAACCTTGATCATCTTGTTAATCAACGAGCTAGTTTATAAGAGAGGCATAACAAGGAACTTTCCTTTTTGTTTATTAAACACACATGTATTAACGTTTCCAAATTAATACAATTATAGCATGCAAAATAAACATTTATCATAAACAAGGAATAAGATAATAACCACTTTATTATTGCCTCTCGTGCATATTCCCTTCAGTCTCCCACTTGCACTAGAGTCAATAATCTAGTTTGAAAAACTTTGCGTATTGAACACCTATGGCTTTCTGGTGTTGCATATACGCGATTGCTAGTGGTTAACATAATCTTTGGATCTGACAGTTTCAGGTCCGTGTGTATTTGCATGTCTTTGCGTCTCTACGCATCACTCATTCTCACATGAGATGGCATTGTATAAATTTGGTCCTTTGTTGAGACCTTTGGTTCGTTCGGGTTAAATATGTTGATATTATTGTCATACAATATATCTTCATAGTATTAGCCCACTTTGAACCACACCTAGTTTGATAACAAACTACTTAACACAAATGTCCTCCTTTACTGCTACTATAGCAGTCATATACTTAGCCTTTTTGTTGTAGTATCCGTCACAATGTCTCAACTTTGGAACTCATCCAAATCCATCATGGAACATCCTTTCCATTACATTGTGCCACCCATAGTATAAATTGAGATAATATCATGTGACAAAACTAGTATCAATGTAACACTTGTTGGGTCTGCAGCATAGAAAACAAAAAAATTCCTACGATGAGAACTATACGCCAAGATCTATCTACTAGATATAGAGCAACGGGTGGACATACATCCATGGAGAACTTACCCTCGAAGACAACGAGTTTTGTTAACGAGTACGAACTCGTGGTTGATGTAGTCGTACGCTTGCTGATCTCAAGATCGTGTGGAAGTCCGAGCGCCGCCCAATCAACATCGCATCCGTCCTCGCACACACGTTCAAGCTACCGAACAACCTCCACCTCCTCGCTCCAGCGAATCAGAGGAAGCAGCAACTCCTTCCAGACGCAAGGCTAGCGGGAACATGTATCTCGCTAATCCGAGACCATGGGGGAATATCTAGAGGGGGAGAGAGATCCTTCACGAGGAGGTGTGTTTTGTGAGGGAGGAGAGGGGGGACTTTTATAGGAGAGGAGGGACTCATCCCCTACCATGGCCGGCGGCCAAGGAGGGAGCCCCCTCCTCTTCCTCATTCATGTGGTGGAAGATCCACTCACATCAATTCAAGCTCCACCCAAAGTTCCACTCACATGCATTAAATTTCCACCAAATTTAATGCAACTCTCAATTAATAAAACTCTTTTATTTATTTTATTCAGAATTTTGTTAATTAATTTAATTAACAAACATTCACACAAAACCCCTTGCAACATTTCAATATCACATGCAGAACCACTTTCTGCAATTTCACCCGAAATAATTCCGGTTTCTATCGAAACAATTCCTGTTTCTATCAAAACATTTCTTGCGCTTTGCAAACCTTTTATCTGAAACATATGTGCTCCTAAATGGTGTCCGGCAACCCTTAAGTGTGTCACCCTATGGTTCACGAATAATGCAGACATGATTGAGACTCCTCTTAGATCAATAATCAGAAGTGGGACCTGGAGATCCATACTGACTCCTGCACATTCAACGATGACTTCTGTGATAGTGAGAACCTTTAACACTAGTAATTTAATCCCTTTGTCTCATGATATAATACATGTCCGAGATTCGATCATCGGTATCCAAATACCTAGTTTGATCTCGTTACCGACATGCACTCTTTTCTCATTCCCGTGATATAATATTCTAGTGATCACATTACTTGCTTGCAAGCTATCTTAATGTGATATCACCGAGAGGGCCCAGAGTATATCTATCCATCATCGGGATTGAAAAATTCCACTCTTGATCCATGAGCCTCAACATAACACCTTCGTAGCACTGAACCCACCTTTATAGTCACCCTGTTACGGTGTGACGTTTGATGTTATCAAGATACTCTTCCGGTGTTAGCAATTAACAAGATCTCATGGTCTAAGGACTAAGATTACTTCGTATGATGTTATAGCAAGATAAACATAACGACTTTGATCGTAATGCTATACTTCGGATGAATGTTCATCACATCATTTCACAAATGCTGTGACCTCGTTATTAACAACATCCAATGTCTATGATTAGGAAACTTTGATCATCTTGTTAATCAACGAGCTAGTCTATATAAGAGAGGCATAACTAGGAACCATTTTTGTTTATTAAACACACATGTATTGACGTTTCCTATCAATACAATTATAGCTTGCAAAATAAACATCTATCATATACAAGGAATACATAATAACAACTTTATTATTGCCTCTCAGGGCATATTTCCTTCAGTCTCCCACTTGCACTAGAGACAATAATCTAGTTTACATAGTGATAAATCTAACACCCATGGAGTTCTGGTGTTGATCATGTTTTGCCCTAGGGAGAACTTTAGTCAACAGATCTGCTACATTCAGGTCCTTGTGCACTTTACAAATCTTTATGTCTCCATCCTTGACATGCTCACGGATGGAGTGAAACTGGCGCTTAATATGCTTGGAATTCTTGTGATACCTTGGTTCCTTGGTGTTGGCTATGGCTCCATTGTTGTCACAATAGATCACCATTGGGTCCAATGCACTAGGAACCACACCTAGTTCCGTTATGAACTCCTTCATCCAAACCGCTTCCTGCGCTTCAAGCGACAACATATTCCGCCTCCGTCGTTGATCCAGCCACCACAGGTTGTTTGAAACTCCTCCAACTAACTGCTGCTCCGTTCAAGAGAAATACGTATCCGGATTGAGACTTAGAGTCATCCGGATCGGTGTCAAAGCTAGCATCGACATAACACTTAGCGACTAGCTCTTCTTCACCTCCATATACAAGAAACATATCCTTAGTTCTTCTCAAGTACTTAAGGATATTCTTGACCGCTATCTAGTGTTCCGAACCTGGATCAGATTGGTACCTACTAGTCAAACTAATAGCATGTGCCACATCTGGTCTTGTACATAGCATGGCATACATTATAGAGCCTATGACTGAGGCATAGGAGATCTTATCCATTATCTCTCTTTCTTCCGCCGTAGCCGGACTTTGAGTCTTACTCAATGTCTTGCCTTGCAACATAGGTAAGAACCCCTTCTTACTTCCGTCCATATTAAAATTCTTTAATATCTTATCAAGGTATGTACTCTGCGATAGCCCAATTAGGCGTCTTGATCTATCTCTATAGATTTTAATGCCTAATATATATGAAGCTTCACCAAGGTCCTTCATCGAAAATTTGTTGTTTAGATAATTTTTAACAATGTTTAAAAGATCTATATCATTTCCAATCAATAATATGTCATCCACATATAATATTAGAAATGCCACATTGCTCCCACTCACTTTCTTGTAAATACAAGCCTCTCCATAAGTTTGGACAAATCCAAACTCTTTGATCACCTCATCAAAGCGGAGATTCCAACTCCGGGATGATTGCTTCAGTCCATAGATGGATCGCTGAAGCTTGCATACCTTATCAGCATCCTTAGGATCGACAAAACCCTTAGGTTGTATCATATACAAGTCTTCTTCAATATTACCATTGAGGAATGCAGTTTTGACATCCATCTGCCATATTTCATAATCGAAATATGCAGCAATTGCTAACATAATCCTAACCGACTTTAGCATCGCTAGGGGAGAGAATGTCTCATCGTAGTCAACTCCTTGAATTTGTCGAAACCCCTTTGCGACAAGTCGAGCTTTATAGATGGTCACATTACCATCAACATCAGTTTTTCTTTTGAAAATCCATTTATTCTCAACGGCCTTTCGATCGTGAGGTAAGTCCACCAAGGTCCAACCTGGTTTTCGTACATGGATTCCATCTCGAATTTCATGGCTTCTAGCCATTTGTTGGAATCAGGGCTCATCATCGCTTCTTCATACATCGCAAGGTCATCTATTTCATTAATCATGAAATTCATAACAGGATTGTCGTACAGTTCAGGATCTGCACATGTCCTTCTTGACTTGCGAGGTTCGGCAGTATCCTCTTTCGGAGTTTCATGATCATTATCATTAGCTCTCTCTTCATCAGGTGAAGTTAACTCCGAAACAACTTCTGGTGTTGTGCCACTCGCCAATTCATGAAGAGAAGGTTCAATAACCTCTTCGAGTTCTACCTTCCGACTATTCACACCTTTTGCAAGAAACTCCTTCTCAAGAAAGGATCCATTCTTGGCAACAAAAACCGTGCCCTCGGATCTGTCATAGAAGGTATACCCAATCGTTTCCTTAGGGTATCCTATGAAGACGCATTTTTCCGCTTTGGGTTCGAGTTTATCCGGCTGAAGTTTCTTCACATAAACATCGCATCCCCAAACTTTAAGAAATGACAGCTTCGGTTTGTTTCCAAACCATAATTCATACGGTGTCGTTTCAACGGATTTAGATGGTGCCCTATTTAAAGTGAATGCAGCGGTTTCCAGTGCATAACCCCAAAATGACAGTGGCAAGTCAGTTAGAGACATCATAGATCGAACCATATCCAATAAAGTACGATTACGACGTTCTGACACACCATTATGTTGTGGTGTTCCGGCAGCCGTGAGTTGTGAAACTATTCCACAGTCTTTCATATGTGTGCTAAACTTGTAACTAAGATACTCTCCTCCACGGTCAGACCGCAGAAATTTGATATTTTTGGTACGATGATTTTCCACTTTATTCTGAAATTCCTTAAATTTTGCAAAGGTTTCAGACTTATGTTTCATTAAATAGATATACCCGTATCTACTCAAATCATCCGTGAAAGTAACAAAATAATGATATCCACCTCGCGCCGACACGCTCATTGGTCCATACACATCAGTATGTATGATTTCCAACAAATCTGTCGCCTGTTCCATTGAACCGGAAAACGGCGTTCTAGTCATCTTGCCCATAAGGCATGGCTCACATGTATCAAATGATTCAAAATCAAGTGATTCCAAAAGTCCATCAGAATGGAGTTTCTTCATGCGTTTAACGCCAATATGACCTAGACGACAGTGCCACATATATGCAGATATATCATTATCAAGTTTAATCATTTTAGCATCAACATTATGAATATGTGTAATACTACTATCGAGATCCAACAGAAATAAATCATTCAACACAGGTGCATGACCTAAAAGATATCATTCATATAAATCGAACAACCATTGTTTTCAGATTTAAACGAATAACCACTTTGCATCAAACACGATCCGGATACAATGTTCATGCTTAGTGCAGGCACCAAATAACAATTATTCAGATTTATAACTAATCCCGACGGCATATGGAGAGGCAGCGTTTCGATGGCGATCACATCAACTCTTGATCCATTGCCGACCCGCATCATGACCTCATCCCTTGCTAGCCGTCATTCTGACCCACGAACCGAGTTACATATATTAGCAACCGATCCGTATCAAATACCGGTGCTCTACTGCGAGTACTAGTCAAGTACACATCAATAACATGTATATCACATATACCTTTGTTTGCCTTCGGCCTTCTTGTCCACCAAATACTTGGGGCGATTCGCTTAGATGGCCGATCCCCTTGCAATAGTAGCACTTTTCGATTGTCGGACTTAGGGCTAGCTCGGGGTTTCTTTTCAGGTGTGACAACAGATTTGCCGCCCTTCTTTCCCTTTTGCTTGCCTTTCTTGTCCTTCTTGAAACCGGTGGTCTTATTGATCATCAACAGTTGATGTTCTTTCCTAATCTCCACTTATGTAGTCTTAAGCATTGACAGAAGCTCGGGAAGAGACTTCTTCATGCCCTGCATGTTATAGTTCATCACGAAGCTCTTGTAGCTAGGTGGCAGAGATTGGAGAACACGATGTATGCCTAAGTCAATGGGAATCGTTATTCTCAAGGACACAAGCTTATCGGCGTACCCAGACATTTTGAGTACGTGCTCACTAACGGAGTTGTTCTCCTCCATCATGCAGCTAAAGAACTTTTCAGAAGCATTATAACTCTCTACGGCAGCATGGGTATCGAAAAATCATTTTCAATTCTCCCATGGTATCAAAGGCATTGCCATTTTCGAAATGCTTTTGAAGTTCTGGCTCTAGCGCATATAGTATGCCGCAATGGACTAAGTTGTGGTCCTCCTGACGAGTTATATAGACGTTCTTTTCCTTGTTAGGGGCATTAGGAGCTGGTGGGGGGCCTAGCGGCGCCTCTAGCACATATTGCTTTTGTGCAGCAGTGAGGAGAATCCTCAAATTCATAGCCCAGTTGGTGAAGTTGCTACCATTCGCAACAAGTTTCTCTTTCTCCATGAACACATTGAAATTAAAAGCAGGTGGTGCCATCTATAACAGAATTTGTAAAGTATATTTAGACTAAGTTTATGATAGATTGAGTTCAACTAATCCAAATTAGTAATGAACTCCCACTCAAAAAATGACATCCCTCGTGTCCTTTTGGTCATTACATGAACCAAATCCACTACACCAAGTCCGATCATCACGTGAGTCGGTGTAGCTTCAAAGGAAAGCATCTATATGGGCATAATATCAACTATATGACTCATGCTTAACCTTTCGGTTCGTGTTCCGAGGCCATGTCTGTACATGCTAGGCTTGCCAAGTAAGAACCTTAGTATTCGCGTGTGTAAAACTGTCTTACACCCGTCGTATGAAAGCGTAGAGTCGAGAACACCCGATCATCACGTGATGCCTCGAAACAGGATCCATCAAACGGTGCATACTTAAGGAAGAACACATTTTATCTTGATATCTAAATGAGGGATCATCTTATAATGCTACCAAAAGCGCCAAACTAGCAATATAAGATGCAAACATCTAATGTGTAAAGTGAGATGATATGGTCCATGCATTTGATCTCTATCATTTGCATCATGGTATGATCTCTATCATTCCTTTCTGTGTAAGGCCAAGGTCTATGGAACTTACACGTTGAGTGTGTTGTAAGAGTATCTATCATACATCTACTTACAAAAATACCATATCAAGACACTAGCCCAGCAATGATCTAAACTAGACGCCTCTAATTTATCAATTGCAAGTTTTACGTGGCTTGGGGCTTTCGGAGATAGTACCGGTCTTACCTACGAACATGAACCACAACGAGGATAACCAAGTTATTAGCAACTCGTTGTAAATCAGATATTGACTATAGTAGGAGAGACAGACACCCACTAGCCACTTATGCAAAACTAGTTGCATGTCAGTCGTGGAACCGGTCTCATGTACGATGACATGTAAGGTTGGTCCGGGCCGCTTCATCCTACTATGCCACCAATATCCAAGATACATAGAAGATGCAATAACATGATCATCATTGCTCACATATAAACATATGTGCACTACCCGTGCAAAGCACCTAGGCATAGATCAGGCTCTAATACCACTGTTGGGTCCGCAGCATAGAAAACAAAAAATTTCCTACGATGAGAACTATACACCAAGATCTATCTACTAGATACAGAGCAACGGGTGGACATACATCCATGGAGAACTTACCCTCGAAGACAACGAGTTTTGTTAACGAGTACAAACTCGTGGTTGATGTAGTCATACGCTTGCCGATCTCAAGATCGTGTGGAAGTCCGAGCACCGCAAATCAGCAGCACATCCGTCCTCGCACACACGTTCAAGCTACCGGAAAACCTCCACCTCCTCGCTCCAGCGAATCAGCAGAAGAAGCAACTCCTTCCAGACGCAAGGCCACCGGGAACATGTATCTCACTAATCCGAGACCATGGGGGAATATCTAGAGGGGGAGAGAGATCCTTCACAAGGAGGTGTGTTTTGTGAGGAAGGAGAGGTGGGCTTTTATAGGAGAGGGGGAATCCTCCCCTACCATGGCCGGCGGACAAGGAGGGAGCCCCCTCCTATTCCTCATTCATGTGGTGGAAGCTCCACTCACATCAATTCAAGCTCCACCCAAAGTTCCACTCACATGCATTAAATTTCCACCAAATTTAATGCAACTCTCAATTAATAAAACTCTTTTATTTATTTTATTATGAATTTTGTTAATTACTTTAATTAACAAAAATTCACATAAAACCCCTTGCAACATTTCAATATCACATGCAGAACCACTTTCTGCAATTTCACCCGAAACAATTCTGGTTTCTATCGAAACAATTCCTGTTTCGATTCAAACATTTCCTGCGCTTTGCAAACCTTTTGTCTGAAACATATGTGCTCCTAAATGGTGTCCGGCAACCCTTAAGTGTGTCGCCCTACGATTCCCGAATAATGCAGACATGATTGAGACTCCTCTCAGATCAATAATCAGAAGCGGGACCTGGAGATCCATACTGACTCCTGCACATTCAACGATGACTTCTATGATCGTGAGAACCTTTAACGCTAGTAATTTAATCCCTTTGTCTCATGATATAATACATGTCCGAGATTCGATCATCGGTATCCAAATACCTAGTTTGATCTCGTTACCGACATGCACTCTTTTCTCGTTCCCGTGATATAACATTCTAGTGATCACATCACTTGCTTGCAAGCTATCTTAATGTGATATCACCGAGAGGGCCTAGAGTATATCTATCCGTCATCGGGATTAACAAATTCCACTCTTGATCCATGAGCCTCAACATAACACCTTCGTAGCACTGAACCCACCTTTATAGTCACCCTGTTACGGTGTGACGTTTGATGTTATGAAGATACTCTTCCGGTGTTAGCAATTAACATGATCTCATGGTCTAAGGACTAAGATTACTTCGTATGATGTTATAGCAATATAAACATAATGACTTTGATCGTAATGTTATACTTCGGATGAATGTTCATCACATCATTTCACAAATGCTGTGACCTCGTTATTAACAACATCCAATGTCTATGATCAGGAAACTTTGATCATCTTGTTAATCAACGAGCTAGTCTATATAAGAGAGGCATAACTAGGAACCCTTTTTGTTTATTAAACACACATGTATTGATGTTTCCTATAAATACAATTATAGCATGCAAAATAAACATCTATCATATACAAGGAATACATAATAACAACTTTATTATTGCCTCTCAGGGCATATTTCCTTCAACACTTTACAATGAACTACCTTTAACTATTTGTCACTTATACATGATATATTCTTTGTTCTTCCAAAGCTCATAAGAATATCTTTACTATCATCCAATGATCATCTTATGAATCATTCTGGTATGTGCTCATAACATTTAGAGCATAGGACATATCTGGATATATACATATCATGATATAATCGATCAAAATCTTCATGTGATTTTACTCACCAAGTGTTGAAACACTTCAATCTTGATACAATCCTTTCCATGTAGCAAAAGCCTTTCTTGTTGTTTCCATATTGAACCCTTTCAATATCTCATATATGTATGTTTGGCACAACCATATTGGCGCCTCAATCTATCCATATAGACATTGATGCCAAATATTCCGGTTTTTGCCCAAGTCTTTCATCGAAATCCTATTTTAATGAAATTCTTAACTTGTGTCAATAAAAGATACATCATTTCCAATGAACAATATGTACTCTGCATAATGTATTGAAAATTTGTCTCAGCGCTCCCACTTAATTTCTTGCAAATGCAAGCGTCTTCATCGTCTCCGATGAAATTAAACTCTTTTAACATTTTCATCATGGTGAAGATTCCAACTCCGCTATGCTCACTTCAACTATTGAAGTTTGCATGCCATTTTAGCACCCTTTGAATTAACAAAACCCTTCGGACCGTGTCTTGTACACGTCCTAGGTAACCATTCTATTAGAAGAACATTGTTTTGTTTGTTCAACTACCATAGACCAAATTATATGTAGTGGTTTCTACATTAATCCGTTAAGACTAAATATCGCTATGAAAGATCAAATCTTGTCATAGTCAACTCCTTGAACATTGCCGTAAACTTCTTTCCGACATGTCGACTATTTCATAGATGTTAAACATCCATGTATATTTCTTTATAGATCCAAACACGACCGATAGGCTTCATGCCTTTTCGGAGGGTCTTCCAAGTTCAGAAACTTGATTTCTCGTTTATGGATACTATCACAGATTCTATGACTTCTAGTCATTTTATGGAGTCAGGGCCCATCATCGCTTCTTTGCATGTAGTCGGTTCATCATTGTCAAAACAATAACGACTTGTTTATCAAATCTCACTATTTGATTCTTACCGACTCACACGGTTCAATAGGAACTCTAATCTCCGAGATCACAACCTTTGTAATCACGGGAGCCATGAGCATTGTGGCGCCAATCGACACTTTTCCGGCGCTGCACTACTTAGCACATATAGCTAAGGTTCAACAACCTTATCAAAGTTCTATTGTCCTCCCACTTAACTTTTCGCGAAAAATTCCTTCTCAAGAAACTTGATGTTCCAAGCGACAAACTCTTTTGTCCTCGGTGTTATGGAGGAATTCCCAACAAATTCTTTGGGATAACCTACAAAGACGTGTTTATCCGACTTTGGTTGTAAACATTTTACTTATGCATAGCATACCAAAATTTAGGAAAAGACAACTCAGGTTTTATCCCAAACCATAACTCATATGGTGTCATTTCAATGGATCGCGATGGTGCTCTTTTTAGTGTAAAAGTGGTAGTCTCTAAAGCTTTAATCCTTAAAACATAGTGGCAGTTTTATAAATGACACCTTTGATATTACCATGTCATACAAGGTTTGATTTGATCTCTCGAACATACCATACTCATGTGGTTTATCGGGAAATGCAAATTCATGGAAAAATTCCTGAAATCTTAGGTGTTTTGCTAAACATGTAACTCAAATATCTTCCTTTATGATCGAATCATAAACTTTTTATTTTCTTGTTACAATGATTTTCCACTTCATCTTGAAAGTCTTTGAACAATTTTCAAATGTTTCATACTTCTTCCTTATTAAGTAAATATATAGATATATTCACTCAAATTTCTGGAGAAAGCATATGAAGCAAAAAAAATCCATCGCATATGGCTACACATAATGGACTATGCACATCAGCATGCACAATTTCCAATAAGCAAGTCATCTGTTCCTCTTTGGCCTCTGAACGGAGTTTCAATTTTCTTGAGGAAAGTCTCACAAGCATTAATTGATCAAAATCAAAAGACTCCAAAAATCCATCAACATGGAGTTTCTTCATGTTTACTTTCCAATATAATTCAAACAGCGATGCCACTTCATAAGTGATCTTCAATCATTTGTCTTACCTCATTTTAGCAATAATGTTTATGGATGTCATTTCTCCAACTAGACTTGTAAAAGTTCATCCATCCTTTATGGAATACAGTAATTATTTGAACAACCATTGTTCTCGTAATATCGAAACAAAATAAAAATTATTAAAACAAATATTGAAGGCTAGGTTTGACGACAACGAAAAAACACAATAACACTTTATTTGTTTTCGATGAACATCATCACTTATTCTCTTGCTAGTTACTTAGGCCGTTGCAGTTCATGAATTGTGTTGTTCTGTATGAACACTTCACACCAACCAATTCGGTATCCAATACCGGTATCCAATACCTAATAACCACATTGTTTAACAAACAAAGAATATAGCCATAACATGTATATCTTCTATATACCTAAGCTGGACATCTCCAACTTTTTTCTTTTCTGCCAAATATTTTATAGATTCTCTTTCAGCAATTCCTTTTCCTTTTAAAAGAATCTATCAACATCAATAGTGGTGTCATTCACATGACACATAGTACAAAGCGTGTATAGTCAAATACTAATACCTTTGGATTTGCACTTTGAAGTGGATCACCATCATCAAATGCTTGGTGTTCTTTCAAAAATCCATTCTTTAGTAATCTATTAGTGTAGTAAACATTTTACTTATATCTTCTATTCATCCTTATCATGAAAACTTTCATTATCAAGCTACTATAGCCTATAAGGAAGAATCGCGAGTATAATGTTAGTCCCCAAAACCTTTTTGGTAGATTAGGACGCCTAGCGTCTCCAACCTTCACAAATTCTCATACAATATGAGACATGTATTTTGTCAAATTATACTCTATCATATTGCAACCATAAACGTTGTTTCAGATATCACAGTATCTTTAACACATGATGGTTTCTGAAACAATTATTTCAGCTCCTAGATAACCTCGATATTAAAACAACTTTTGAATATCAAGAATCATGGAGGAAAACATGATACTTTAGATACTAACGTTGGAATTCTTACTCTTGATTTAATACTACTTATTAAACTTCATGGAGTAAATAGAGTTTGCAATAGGACTTCTAAACTTTAAATTGACATTCAAAACAATACGATACCAATTCGTAAAGTAAATATCCAGAATTCTATAGTTCTATTATCTCAATTAAAACTAAGCATAAGGTAGTAAACAGATGCCAATGACTACAACAAATTATGCAAATTCACTTTGATTTAGTTTATGACAAATTTGGTTCGACTAATCCAAATTAGAAATGAACTCCCACTCAAAAACAACATCCCTCATGCCTTTTTGGTGATTACATGAACCAAATCCACTACACCAAGTCCGATCATCACGTGAGTCGTTGTAGCTTCAAAGGCGAGCATCTATATGGGCATCATATAAACTATATGACTCATGCTTAACCTTTTGGTCCATGTTTCGAGGCATGTCTGTACATGCTAGGCTCGCCAAGTAAGAACCTTAGTACTCACGTGTGTAAAACTGTCTTACACCCGAAATGATCGTGGATTCAAGTACACCCAATCATCACGTGATGTCTTGAAGCGGCAAAACATAAACGATGCATACTTAAGGAAGAACACATTTTTATCTTGATATCTAAATGAGGGATCATCTTATAATGCTACTAAAAGCGCCAAACTAACAATATAAGATGCGAACATCATATGTGTAAAGTGGGATGATATGGTCCATGCATTTGATCACCATCATATGCATCATGGTATGATCTCTATCATTCCTTTGTGTGTAAGGCCAAGGTCTATGGAACTTACACGTTAAGTGTGTTGTAAGGGTATCAACTATACATCAACTCACACATTACCATATCATGGAACAAGCCTAGCAACGATATAAACTAGACGCCTCTAATTTATCAATTGCAAGTTTTATGTGGCTTAGGTCTTTCGAAGATAGAACCGTTCTTACCTACGAACATGGAACCACAACGATGATACCTAAGTTATTAGCAACTTGTTGTAAATCAGATATTAACTATAGTAGGAGAGACAGACACCCGCTAGCCACTTATGCAAAACTAGTTGCATGTCAGTCGTGGAACCGTTCTCATGTGCGATGACATGTAAATTTGGTCTGGGCCGCTTCATCCCACTATGCCACCAATATCCAAAATACATGAAAGAATCAATAACATGATCATCATCGCCCACATATAAACATATGTGTACTACCCGTGCAAAGCATCTATGCATAGATCAGGCTATGATACCACTGAAGGGTTCGCAGCATAGAAAACAAAAAAATCCTACGATGGGAACTATTATACGCCAAGATCTATCTATTAGATACAAGCAACGGGTGGATATACATCCATAGAGAACATACCCTCGAAGACAACAAAGCTTTGTTAACGAGATGGAACTCGCGGATGATGTAGTCGTACACTTGACGATCTCAAGATCGTGAGGAAGTCCAGCAGGTCCAGCTCCGACATGTCCATCAGATCTAGCTCCAGCAAGTCCAGCACCACCAAGTCCAGCACCGCAAAGCAGCGGTGCATCTGTGATCGCACACACGTCCGGTACCCGACAACCTCCGTCCCTCGCTCCAGCAAAGCAGCGGAAGCGGTAACTCCTTTCCAGATAAAGCCACCAGGAACATGTATCTCGCTAATCCAAGACCATGGGGGAAATACTAGAGGGGAAGAGAGATCCTTCACGAGGAGGTGTGTGGAATAAGGGGTGTGAGGGGCGCCTTTTATAGGAGGGGGTGCCCCTCCCCATGGACGGCGCCCAAGGGGTGAACCTTCACCTCCTCATTCATGTGGTGGTAACTCCCTCCACATAAATTTGCCCCTTCACATTCTCTTTTAAAGTCTCCACTTTAAATGCATTAAATTTCTCCAAATTGAATGCTCTCTCATTTAATAAAACTCTTTTATTAATTTTATTCAGAATTTTGTTAATTACTTTAATTAACAAACATTCACATAAAACCCCCTGCAACATTTCAATATTACATGCAAAACCAATTTTAGCAATTTCACCCGAAACAGTTTCGGTGTCTATTGAAATAATTCCAGCGCTTTCTTAAATCTATCTCTAAAACATATTTGCTCCAAATGGTGTCGATATCCCTTAAGTGTGTCACCCTACGGTTCGCGAATAATGCAGACATGATCGAGACCCCTCTCAGATCAATAATCAGAAGCGGGACCTGGAGATCCATACTGACTCCTGCACATTCAAGGATGACTTCTATGATCGTGAGAACCTTTAACGCTAGTAATTTAATCCCTTTGTCTCATGATATAATACATGTCCGAGATTCGATCATCGGTATCTCCATACCTAGTTTGATCTTGTTACCGACATGTACTCTTTTCTTGTTCCCGTGATATAACATTCTAGTGATCTCATCACTTGCTTGCAAGCTAACCAATGTGATATCACCGAGAGGGCCTAGAGTATATCTATCCGTCATCGGGATGGATAAATCCCACTCTTGATCCATGAGCCTCTACATAACACTTTCGTAGCACTGAACCCACCTTTATAATCACCCTTTCACGGTGTGACGTTTGATGTTATCAAGATACTCTTCCAGTGTTAGTGATTGACATGATCTCATGGTCTAAGGACTAGGATTACTTCGTATGATGTTATAGCAATATAAACATAATGACTTTGATCGTAATGCTATAGTTCAGATGAATGTTCATCACATCGATCATCCCACTAATGTTTTGACATCGTTATTAACAACATCCAATGTCCATGATCAGGAAACCTTGATCATCTTGTTAATCAACGAGCTAGTCTATAAGAGAGGCATAACTAGGAACTTTCCTTTTTGTTTATTAAACACACATGTATTAATGTTTCCAAATTAATACAATTATAGCATGCAAAATAAATAGTTATCATAAACAAGGAATAAGATAATAACCACTTTATTATTACCTCTCGGGTATATTCCCTTCACTTCCATGCAGAACTTGTACATGCACTCAATGGCGGTGGACTTAGCCATGCATAGATAGTCATCTCGTGTATCACGAGGAGCTCTATATGCAAGCATCCTCAAAGTGGTTGTGCACTTATAGAGTGAGGAAAATCCTACCATACCAGTGCAATCCTTGTTGCAAACAAAGTAGGTGTCAAACTCCCGGATGGCATGCACAATCTTGATGAAGAGCTTCCATCTCATCCTGAAACAGCGTCAGAATACCGTCTCGCCGTGCAACAGCGTCAAAGTAATCAGTGTATAACATGTAGTAGGCCTCCATCCGTTGCCTCGGCTTTCTCTTGTGGTGCCCTGGCGCCGAGCCACCGTGTTGCGGCTTTGCATTCAGCTCGTACATGCCGACTAGACATGCGAGGAACTTCTAGTGCTCTTCATCATTGGCAGTCACGGCGGCCTCCTCTTCCATCATAGTTGCGTACATCTCCTTGTCATCGGAGCTCATCACCTAGTAGTAAAAATGCCTAACAACTCATGGGCGTGGTGGGCATGAAGCTTCTCGTGATGCCGAATTACAATGAAAACTATGCTAGCAAGGAGATGGAGGTTAGTGCAGCGAAGGTCGCCTTTGCTAGCGGCGTGTTTGCGGCTGAGGGGAGAGGGGTGGTGCCAACGATGACATGGCAGCGAGGGGGAAGTAGCTTTGCATCGCACGAGAAGGAAAATCTTGGTGGGGAATATGCGGTGTCTCACTAATAGAGCTGGCTTACTTGCCTTCTTTCTTCTGTAGGTGCCCCCAATCGCCTTTAGTGCACTGAGTTCAGCCTAGGAATGTCGGATGAATTTTATGCCAAATATAGCGGAAATCATGCTCGCGGGGGCCGACTAGGAGAAAAAGCTTCCATCGACGGAAAAAGGGTCCTGGGGGGTACTCGGGGGGAGGAGGGGGCAGCTGAAGATTCCCTAAGGTCGATAGCTCCCATAATTTCCCTTTCCTGTGTCACCCTCCTCTAGCAACACGGTGAATCCTAGCCGCCACCCTTCTTTGGGACATGGGGGAACCCTAGATTCCTCCACTACTACTCCATCCCCATTCCCTTCCCGTCTCTTGCTATCACCGGAGGGGTAATTGGTAGTCAAAAAGGCCGGGACTCGCCCCAAGAAGCATGGCAGTGGGTAGCTTCCTCCCCTTGTTTGCGGTATGGCATGGGGCCATGGTCATCAGAAGTGCGACAGATCGATGGAGGTAGTGGCCTTAGGTGGCATATGGGACGCACAAGGCGGAGTGCGTGGAAGCGCAGGGATGGTGAACGCGGGGCATGACGAATTTAGTCGGCGGCGGGGGTACACGCAGCGGTCGGGCTTCCTAGGCCCTTGCATACCAGATGCAACGGTCAAACACATCCCCCTGTTCTATTGATGGCAAAAAAATTGTGTGTACCAACTCGTTGGGACTCCAAGTGCAGAGTGTTGTAGCAAGCCTCTTTTCCCCACATGGGTGACTCAAGGGTTTATATCGAATTCTCGGGGAATTGGAATAATCCATTACTAGGTAAGCAAAGAAATAACAATATTATAAACATGTTTTGGGTTTTGTTTTGTGTTTGCTAATAGAGAAAGTATTTTTGTATTTTGAAATATTTAATTGTAGGAAATATAAAGGATAGCAATGGTGTTGTAAAGTTGTTTCTTATGATTTAAAATAGGCCGGGTTTTATGGGTTCACTTGTCTATTCTCTTTGTAAATGGTACTGTGCATACAATCAATATAATATTGAGAAAACTTCATTATATGTTTGATAAGCATTCATCTAGGCATCAGGTCCTATCATAGATATGATGCAACACATCTCTCTTATGCTCCTCAAGAAAGGAAAAACTCCAAGCAATCTTGAATTAAGAATTAACATAGCACATTCTTAGGTACTTTGACATGATGTTTGAATAACAAATATGATACCTTGACCAAACAAGATTATCAAGCTATCACAACATAATAAAAGCACATGAATTCACTTTATCCCTAGTGAGGTAAGAAAAGATAGGTAAAAACCATGGTAAATATTGAATTTGTTGTCACTATTCAATCACTACCACCATGTTACTCCAACTAATACACACGTTCCATGTTCCTGTACAATTTGGATCAAAACAAGTACTTATGAATGGGGTACATGATATGCATATATCAATACATCTTACACATAAATAGGTTCCCGTCTCATATAACAACTCATAGAATAAAGATTCACCACATATGAATTACATATATAACCATAATCATGTTGGGCAGCTCATATGCTACTAGATCTATGATTGAACAAGAGAGGAATAGATCAAGCTACTCCCACAAAGCCATAGTACAGAGGTGGACTACTCCCTCTTCATCATGGTGATGATGGTGGAGATATTGGAGAAGGTAGAGATCCCTCTAGAGGCGGTTCCTACGGAGTTTTCCCCTCCAATCTTCCCTGGTTCTACCTCTGTCTTGGTGTTCCGGTGTTTCTGCAACAGCCCCTCCAAAGATACTAGGGGGTCTTTATATAGGCATTTTTAGGTTAAGACGAGTCCACAGGTGAAATATTGAGGCGAATTGGATGGTTGATGGACAAAATAGAGTAGGTGGCATGTGCACCAGGGTGGGCCGCACCACCCTACCTCTTTTGGGCTTCGAGGCCCTTCTGGCGAGGTTCAAGTGTTCCAGGTCATTCCTCTTCGTGAAATATTGACTTTCTAGAATCTTAGCATAGTTTGTCTTTGTTTAGGTCCCTGAAAGATAAAAATACACAAAACAGGGTTTTCCTGTCCGAAAGAGTTATAACCAAAATAAAAGGGATCATTGGTAAATCCCAAAAATCAATATAAAATATGGATATAACATTATATAAGTTGCCAATATGTGGGAATATGTATCAATAAACTACAAAGTTCATGTATGCATTTTACATGTATCACCTGTCGATCTCTGCCCTGGTGTTGTGGTCTTCGCTCGCCATCACTGTTGGTCGTGGTCGTGGCGGCCCAGGTGGCCTTCTCCTCTACCGGCCTGGCCTTTTGGGCTCCAAGTGGGGGGGGGGGATCAAGCAATTGTTCTTGTTGGAAGCCAGCTAATAGCGTGGGGGATACTGGCTCAGACATAATAATGTCTGCTTGGATCTTGCTTTTCTTGTGCCAAGTCGTCATTATGTTTGATGCCAACCCTCCATGATCTAGCTACCGATGAGTTCTGGTCTTATCTCATGGAGATCTTCGCTTGGCATATTAGGGTCCTAGATATCTAGTTCATATGATATACAGTCGCCTGCACCTACATTATCATCATGTGTTGCCTCAATAGGGCACGATTCAAAGATTCACTTTCATGTCGATGTCATGGGACATGTGGAAGCCTAGATTCTCATAGTATTGATAGAGGTGGAGAAATTCATGGCAGCTGCGATTGGAGGACCAGAAGTTAAGGCAAATGTGAGTTTTGGGTGAGATGAAGATGAAGCTTCATGATGCTGTAAGGCTATGTCTTACGAGGTGTATGTTCTTGTCCATTCCGGAATACCTGTGTGCGAGATGTTTGGTGACCTGCAGCGGCCTTGGTGAGAGAGAGTGGTAGAACCAGAGGACTTTATTTTGTGGTGGTCCTCGAGTACGAGCCTTGGTTTTCAGGTTGAAACCCCAAGGTCTGACCTTCGTTGGTTACCTAGAAATCGTCTTTTTGAACGCATTGTTTTGGAAACTCGGACTTTCTCTAGGGTGAAAATCTAAGATCTTTGATCGGACAACGATAACGCTTATGCATTGTTTCCTCCTTGAAGGCGTTGCTTTTGGAGAAACTATTTTGTAGTTTGTCTTTGGTGGTGGCTAGAGTGTTGCTGATGTGAGTGATTGATCACCACGATGGGATATTTTCTATGTTTTATTTTGGCTGTGTGCATCTTTGGTGTCTTGACATCTTGTTGGTGCAAAGACTAGGTATAATTGATATATATTTTATTTTGTAGTCCGTCTTTGGTGGTGGCTAGAGTGTTCCTGATGCGAGTGATTGATCACCACGACAAGGTATTTTCTCTATTTGTTTTTGGCTATGTGCATCCTTGGTGTCTTCGGACATCTTGTTGGTGCAAATACCGGTGTCTTCACGCTATTAAAATATTTTTTTATCGAAAAAATAAATATGCATGAATATGATAGAATCATATGTTCAGAACATAGAATTGTGAAACATAGGAGTATTACAAAGTTTAGTCCTAGATTCGCATGAACATGAGAAACACATGAATCCTGAAAACAATATCTAGGTTAAAACATATGCAAAAACAAAATTGCATCATTACCATTGAACCAATGGTCTTTAACTTATTCTCTATGCATAGGAATGCAAAAAAAAGTTTTGAATACAATGTCAAATTTGTTTATTATCCCTTTGAAAATGTCAAACTCAACCGTGTGAAAAAATTTCTCCATTTTTCCCATGCTCATGAATTTTGGCTCAAAGGAATTTTGATAGGGTTATGTTTTTTCCTTAGGATTTCTTCTATAAAGCTTGTTTAGTTTGTACGTTTGTAAACCATAGGAACTTTTTCTATGGACTACTGTGCACGTAACTTTATAGGAAAATTCCCTTAGCTAACCGCAACCTCATGGAAATTTTACTTTGATATGACCACCACGTTAGCACCTATTTTTTGTGACAAATTACATCATTTTTGTGTGGTGCAACACAAACAGATTCTATTGCAGATTCATGTGTTTTCGATATGAACATGTAGTACTTAATATGCCATGTCATGTTAATTCTATGTTTTCTCTAATCCTTTGTTTTCAAAATCTTGCAAACCAGACAAACCTTTGTATTCCACTGGATGATATAATGCACCCCCTTTGAGTCTCAGAATTATACACGATGTAGGAACAGAGAAAAAAATATTGTTGTATGGTCATGACCAAACCAGTCCTACAAGATTTCATATCTACCATTTTTTTTTGGTTCTGACACAAGGGAAAGAAGAGGAGTTTTACCAAGAGGTTCAGGAGGCTGTTAAATCTCCTATGAAATGCATAGTTTTAAAAACCGGACCGGTTCGATGATTTAACCAGAAAAAACCTGAACCGATGACCTCACCTAAGAGGCACCGGTCCAAATAGCAAAAAACCAGGAAAACAGAAGAAGTTGCAAGAGCAATCGAACTCAAGACCTTATGTAAGATAGAAATAACACCACATAAGGCAGAATACCACTTAGACACACCATGTTTTGTGATTCCATATTGAAATATATACTATATATACATTTTATTGTCATTTTGTTTCAAAATTTTCTTAAATTTTAATTAAAAGGGACGGTTTTTTATCGCCATCGAACCGAATGAACCAGTGGTCCGACCAACAAACAAGTGAACCAGTCGTCTCACCGGTCCGATTTTTAAAACTATGATGAAATGTAGTGCAACACGAGGGAACTCCCAGAGGCGACACGGGGGGAACCCTAGATCACACCGGTAGCAGCCTTCCCAGCCCCCCTCCTCGCCGCTGCCGGGAGACTCCGCCGGGAAAAGCCCAGAGATGCGGATGGCGGTGGCGGGGCCTCTCCCCCTAAGCAGCGGTTCCTCTGCAGGTGGCGGCGACGCGTGGCCTCCCCTGGATCCGGCGGCATAGAGCAGCAGGTTCCCGGCGGCTGGCGTCTCGTCAGCGGCGGACGTGCGGGCTCGGCCTCGGCTCGGGGGCGGTGCCCCTGTTGCTACGAACGACGGCTCCGAGAGCGACTGTGCCCTCCGGGCTCGGGCAGGCCTATGGGTCTCGGCCCATGGCGGCAGGCGGTGTGGTGCCGACGCCTGGCAACGGCGGCCCCTGGCACCGTGGTGGTGCTGGTGACCGGCTAGGTGGTGGCGGTGGCGGCGGGCTGGTCCTCCACCGTCCAGCTCGTCCGTTGGTGGTGGAACGGCGGTCGGCGCATCCCCTTCGCCGGCATCAGGTCCGGCTCTCCTCTCGTCGGGTGTGTGGCCCAGCAGTGGCTCTTGTCTGCTCTTTTCGGTGGTCTTCGGGGCTGATGGAGGGGCCGGGTGAAATCCCAGCTTGATGCTGACAACAGCGATGCCTACGGGCGCCGTCTCCTCCTTGGGGGCGTCGTCATGGCCATGTCTGTGCTGCCTCACGTTGAGTGCTAAGGGGAAACCCTTGATCCGCTTCGCTGGATCAGACAACGACGACACCATGGTGTCGTCCCCCTTCTTGGAGGCATTGTCTAGGTTGCTCAAGAAAGCCCCGGATCGTCTTGACGGAGTCCCGGTTGGTGACCGGTTGGAGCTTGGGCGCTCGGGGCGCAATGTACATCGTCGGCGGCGCTTCTCGGTCTACTTATCTCGGGCGGTCCAGTCCCGCTGCTCGCTTGCCACCTTAGCGCACATGGGCAGGTAGTGCGTTGGTTGTGCCTCTTCGAGGCAAGTCGGTCTTCCGAAGTCTCCTCCTTCGATTGTGACGCGGCTCGTGAGCTCGGTGTTTCACCTCCTCTCCGTTCGTGGTGGGACGTGTTGCAAGGAGAGTCCTCGTCGCTTGGTTGTTTGGGGTTGTGTTGTTTGTCGTGTGGTGTTGCGTTTGTATCGGCGTTGCCTTCCTGGCGTTGTATCGTCCATTCTTGGCGTTGTATCTTGTGAGTTGTGTTGTGTTGGGTGTGTGGTGTGGTTGCCTTATGGTGTTGTATCGGCCGCGGTATTCTCCTCTATGTGTTTGGTACGTCTCCCAGGACGTATCCTAGAAAAAAATATAGTGCAAGGAATCCCTCGTAGGAAATATTTTCGTGGGGTTTAATCCTACAAATCAAGCAATCATTTGGGATATTAAACCTGAGTCAAAAAGGAGGCCTCCCACTAACTGGACAGTTTTGGCCGTCCGATCGCGCCCCACGTTATTCTGGCCGTTGGATGATCCTCAGCTCCCACGTGGATCGAATTATCCCTTAGGGACGCTTCTCTGGATATCAAAAAGACTTTCTATGCTTAATTGGGTTGGAATGTCTATCTATTTTGGCCCGCTCTGCTCCACCTAATTTTGACAACCGGGTCTCCTCGTACGGAACCACCAGATTTTTTTTTGAAGAGGACACATGCGGCAGCAGACTCCAATGGAAACCGGGTATCCTTGCTCATACGGAACCACCAGATTTTTTTTGAAGAGGACACACGATGCACCGTCCGATCGCGCCCCACGTCATTCTGGCCATTGGATGATCCTCAGCTCCCACGTGGACCGAATTATCCCTTAGGGACGCTTCTCTGGATATCAAAAAGACTTTCTATGCTTAATTGGGCTGGAATGTCTATCTATTTCGGCCCGCTCTACTCCACCTAATTTCGACAACCGGGTCTCCTCGTACGGAACCACCAGATTTTTTTGAAGAGGACACATGCGACAACAGCCTCCAATGGAAACCGGGTATCCTTGCTCATAGGGAACCACCGGATTTTTTTTTGAAGAGGACACACGATGCAATGGCAGACTCCAATGTAAATTCGACCACCCAGACAAGACGCACACCGCCCGATCGATTGGACCGCATGCCGAAATCTAGAGTGGGCATGCAGCAGACTCCAATCGAGATTCGACCGACCGAGACCAGATGCACACCTCTCGATCCGTTCGAATGCAGGCCAGAATCTGGAGCAGCCATCGAGCTCTCCTGCGGATGCGTTACAGATCCTGCCCTCGCCTCCCCATTCATGGCGACCTGATGCGCCGGTCTTAATTGATCTTTATGACCGTGTTATTTTTTCAGTTCTTGCAAATCCCTAATGGCAGCCATGGTGCACAAATTGACGGTAGCAGATGATTATGGTACGTTACTACACTGCCTACATGTTCTATAAAATCTCTTGCCTCAGTTTCTGCCCGTGCTACTCCCACTCGATAGCAGATTCCAGGTCTAATGGTGGTCTGATAGGTTGATTCTATTTTCGAACGAAATACCTATCTTCTTCAGATAACAATTGTCATCTTTTCTAAATCAGAAATATATTTCTCTGCAGGTTCTGCTTGTTCTAGCTCAGCTGCTTACATTCTATTGCTTCCTGGTGATTGGTCGAATTTTCATCTGATTGGTTTTCTTGGACTCGGTATTACCAATGGCTGCTGGACAGGTGAGTTCCTCAATTACATCACTAATTTCGCTTAATAGTATACGCCTTTTTATTATAAATGTTTGCCATTGCTATACTTATATCCATGTCACTTGCACCATTGTAAATTGTCCGAGGTTGATCGTGGTGATAGGGCGGGAGAATCTGCTCTGAACTCTGTGCCACTGTAGTTTGTTTCCATAGGGCTCGGATTTGGCCCGTTTGAGTTGATTTCTGCACCGTTTTGGCTGATTTCTTCAGCATTAGACTGGTGTGCTTCTTTTGCAACTCAAAGGTACTGATTCTAAAATTATCCAGAACAATATCTTTATTTCCATTTTGATGCCATCTTACTTTTTTGAAATCTTGGCATGTCTCTTTGGTTCTGTGATGTAGTTAAGGATGTATTTTACAGTATTACACATGCATCAATTCCTTTCCCACTACAATGATTCACGATTTTTGTATTCAGTTTCTTTCCCATCTTTGAAGTCATCATTCGTGAAAAAAAAACCAGAACAGAAGAACAGTATTAAGAATTACAAAAATTAATGATTCTAAAAATAATTTGAACAATATAGAACATTCACATATCACACATATTCTCTCTTTGTTGAACCTCCATGCTATCCTTCCAATAAACCACTAATAAACCTATGAAGAATTTTAGCTTAAAATGCAAATGAATTTCATCATATAGGGGTAGATGCAAGTTGCTCTTATAAGAGCATACATTATCAAATATAGTTCAAAACATGACTTGATACTTTGGAACATGTTATCGAATATATTTTCATCAATTTATAATAACCTATTCTCCTAATAGACGGACGCGGCAACGCACGCCTACATGATCTAGTTATACTAGAAGACTTCGCAAGGATTGGTGTAATCCTACAAATCAAGCAATCATTACAGAAGACGTTGCAATGATTGAAATCTCCAATTATAACCTTTTTTAAATATAAACAAACCTCAGTGGCCACACCGGAAAGTTTTATTTCTTGTTTCTACGATTATCTTTTAGTACCATTTGTAAATGAATCAAAGGGCCCCGATCGAACAAATGTTCCCTGAGATGCATGCAGAGACTTTTCACAGAAAATCATCAAGGATTAAATAGTATATCCTGCTCATGCGTGAACCGAGACAATTCTTCACTCGGGGCCAAGACTTGTAACTCGTAGCAGACCTAGTTCAGCGAGGCAGAACAGCAGTGCTCCTGCTAGCTAGCTAGCTAGCTAGCACTAGTTCCGCCTTTCCCTGTGCCGGCTGTCGAAAACATTGACCTAATTCAGATGGGCGGCCAGAATAGTTTAAACTCGAGTGCACATAATCATACGCGAACAGCTGACAAACCACAACAAGTCTGCAAAGCATGGCGATCGACGGCGGTGCGTGCACATATGTCTGACTCTGACCAGGCACAAAACGCCGCGCACACACAGCCTGATTCCCGATGGATCCCCCGGCTAGATTCCCCATCTGAAACGGAACTCACGAGTTTGTTGCTTACGCACGCCTGCCTCACTCTCCTCTCGCCGGGGCCAGGGCCAGGGCCAGGCTGGCGGCGCCGAGGCGTCGCCATGTGCGGCGTCGCCGTACGTGGAGGGACATGACGTTATGGCCCGCTCGGTTTCGTCGGACCGATATGGTTCTTTATGCGGGAAAACCACTAGTTTATTCGGGGGTCGCTCGGCCATGATCGGCCGAACCGCGCCTACGTGCCCCCCGGCTAGCGAGAGCTGATGGGGGAATTCGATCGCGGTGATCTGATGAGAGCTTTTTCTGATGGAACCACCAGGTGTAGGGCTGTGTGTGTATGTTCTTTTTCTCTTCTTTTCCCTGGGGATGAGGTGAGGTGTGTGTTCCGTACAGGATAAGGCAATGATGATCGGTGTGCGTGCGTGATTACGTGGTCCGTTGCTGATGCAAATGGGAGCTATATGTATTTTGGTGGCGTTCGGTTGCGCCAACCGATCGATCGGATGCGGCGACACGCATATGATCAATCGATCGATCGGAGTGTGTATATTGTTTAAGTTACTGAGGAGTTTTTTATGTGCGTGCAATTCGTCTGGTTTCTTGGGAATTGGAGATCTGGTTTATCCACATTACCATACTTCAAATTGAAAAAATGTACAGTACAAATATGAAATGAAAAGAAAGACAAAAGGAGAGGAGGAGTAATAGTACAGTCGACAACAGGTCCGGCACGACAAGAGCATTCGTCTGGTATCTTGGGAATTGGATTTTCTTTTTGCGCGGCAAAGAGAATTTTATTAATCAAAGGCAGGATTACAATCTGAGGAGACTAGCTCAGCAACTTTTGGAGGGAAATTACCAAGCCAAATTGCAGTTCTACCCTGAACCCTGCCTACCTGGGCAAGCTCGTGGCCGGCCCTGTTAGTATCTCTGCTAACTTTTGCTATTCTAATCTCCCTCTCCCGTAACAAGTCCCGAATGACAGTAATTTTGAAAGCAGAAACTGAAGTATTTGGTGCTTCAGCTCGCATGAGCTCCATTGCTTCGGCACCGTCCGTTTCCAATGTAAAGTTCAGTGTGGACCAGTGTAGGGCAAGACGCAGCCCTTCCTCGATCGCCATGATTGCCGCCTCCGTCAGATCACGACACTGCCGCAAGCATCGACATGCAGCGTAGATAACTTGCCCCTCTGAATCCCGCAACACTATGGCAATACCCGCATCATTTTTTGTGAACGCTCCATCGACATTGAGTTTCGCCTCTCCCGGTTTGTCTGCACCTTTGCTCCTCTCTCGTGCACCTTGAAACCTTGGCTAGGATCGACCACCATCTTCCCCTTCGCCATGTCTGCATTTGGGAATTGTTTAATCAACATTAAAGAATTTAGATAGCTTACCAAGAACCGAGATAATGTTGAGCCAAATGGCCTCAACATGCCTCACTGACTTGAGGACTAGTGCCGTACCGTTTTCAGTTTTCAAGTGCACATCTCCTCTTCCAATGTTTTGTGCTCTATCATTGTTTCTCATCTCCACAACACAAAAATCACCTGTTGCGTAGTTGTTGAAGAGCTCTCTACGAGATGTAGCATGTATGGTAGCACCACTGTCTGGAATCCAAGTCATCTCATAACCATCTGCAATGCTGATGGTATCATCAGAAAATACAGTGATCCTCTCCTTAGTGGTGAAACACCGCTGCCATCATGTTGTTCATGCACGAGAAACATGATCTTTTTTTTTGAGGTAAAACAGTAGGGAAAATCCCCACTGCAATTTTTTTATTAAATAAACATGATCTTCTCAACCGCAAAAATCCGGCCTCCCTCACCATCGCTATCACTATTGGTATGTTTGTGAACTTTCTTCTTTTTATTTTTGTCTTTCTTCCATTGTTCACAATGCCACTTGATGTGGCATTTCCCATGACAGTGATGGCATATAATGCTAGCATACTCGTCTTTGCCTCTTAATTTTCTTCTACTTATTTCTCCTCCCTTACTCGAACCTTTACTCTTGCTTCTCCCCCTTGACTCAGTCACTAATATTTCAGAATGTGAGTAAGAACCGTCCTTATCAGCAATTTTTCTAGACTCTTTATTTAGTAACTTGGTCTTCATAAGGTTCCAAGTGACAACTCCATTAGGTGCTGAATTGCACATGGTGACCTTAAAGGTATCCCAAGTGTCATGTAATGAGCCAAGTAGCAGGAAAACTCTCGCTTCATTTTCAATTGTGATTCCTATTGAATATAGCTGATTTATAATGCTTTGAAATTCTTTCACATGATATGCAATTGCAGTGCCATCCTTGTACTTCAAACCCATCAATTTCTTGATAAAGAACATCTTGTTAGTACCTTTTTTGTGGGCATATAACTCCTCTAATTTCTATCATAAGGTGCGTGCATGTGTCTCATCATTGATATGGTTCAAAACATTATCATCCACCCATTGCTGAACGAACCCACAAGATTGGAGATGAAGCACCCCCCTGATCTTGCTTCATATCATCGGGCACCTCAGTGGAGAACACCGGCTTCTAGTGTTCCTTTACATATAGAAAGTCCTTCATATTTCTCTTCCAAGATTGATAATTTGTACCATTCAAAGAAATCATTCTATTGGTATTTACTTTTATCCTTCACAACAAGCAAATGCATTCAGCCCAAAACAAACCTTGCTCTGAAACTAAATACAAACCGCACCTCAGCTATGATACCGCTTTTTGGGGGTGATACACAACCCCACAAGTTGTAATGAACTTTGAGGATAACTTCAATCAAAATATATGCAGTGGAAATAAAAGAATTGAGCACATGCACAAGTGACACAAGGATTTACGTGGAAAAACCTCCTCAACACGAGGAAGAAAAAACCACGGGTGTGGAACAACCGGTCCACGTAAGCTTCACTATGAGTAACCTAGGTATAAAGTCTTCTCTGGAACATCTAGAGATGTACAACACACTCAGCATGTTGCCAACCAGCAACAACAACAACGACCACTTGAAAGAGAGATTACATCAAAGCAGAGATATCACAATTTTTGTCCTCTTTGATAATCAACAAACTTCTCCTATACCATCGATCCAATCATCACAAAACTTGGTAGATAACCAGCCGTATGAGTTTCCAACATACATCGTTTTCCGCCCAAACTGTTCATCTACCAAAAGTGCTCTTTGCTGAAACTATAGCAGTCCGAACTGACTAAACCAATTCCAAATCTGATTCTACATTGGCTCAGATCTCAAACCAGCTAACCAGATCGAAGTACTCAAAGTAAGGAACAATCCCACCAAGTTTGGACCCAATCCAAGCACGTTTGATCCTTCAAACACTAGCTTGATACAGACCGGACAAATCTCAAAAATCTGGACAGAAATCACCTCTCCTTCTTCTTCCTCCCTTATCACTAGGTTGTAGTGTTCTTGTGTGTTCTCTCACCCTATCCCTATAGCATCCATGATGGTTGCTTGCTTACACTTCTCTCTCACACACACAACTACCAAGGGTGGCTAGGGTTTTATTTTCCATTCCTCTCACAAGGAGCACCTCAGCTATTGGATGCGAACCTTGATCAACTGTTGAAATGTGTTGGACTCCACGGCTGTAGTTTGGCTGTCAACACACCTCCATGTGGAGGTACATGGCCCAACCGTCAACATGCATATGTATATCATGTACTCCTTTTGATCCATAATAAGTGTCGGGGCTTTATTCAAATTTAGAATAAAGTAAATTAAACTCTGACACTTATTATGGATCGAAGGGAGCACTTAATATTGTTATGAGGTGGCAACAGGGGTGGATTTTGAAGGAGATATGCCCTAGAGGAAAATATTAAAGTGTTTTATTTGATAGATCTCTTATATGTTCATAATGCATTTCATACCGTGCTATAACTATGTTAATACAAAATATTAATACACATGTGATATGTAAACAAACTGTGTCTCTAGTTACCTCTAGCAAACTAGCTCATTGGACATGAGGATGATCTAGGGTCTCAAGATCATGGGCATTTATGCCAATTGACAATGAGGTCATGTCATTGGTTGAATGATGTGATAGACAAACATCCAACAGTTCTATCATAATGAGATCTAGTTACAAAGTTCACCATTAATGATAAACAAAGGAAACCTCGCAACCTGATCCTTAGACTGTGAGATAATATCACCGTTCTGGAGGGATCTTAGATGGTATCAAGTATCAAGCTATAAAAGCGTGATCAAAATGGTGCCACTCAGGTTTCCCAAAGGGGCATGTAGAGGAGTACATATAAATACCAGGATTTGCCAATCCATGTAACGGATAGATACACGTGGCCATCTCGGTGATGTTGCATTAATAAAGCTTTCAAGCATGTGACTGGGTCACAAAATGCAACGACATAGGAACGAGTAAAACGCCGTCAGGATTGATTTTGGTTTTGAGTAAATGCTACTATGTACCCACATTAAGTATTAATATTGTGAGTGGATCTTGCTTGTTGCAAGATCGTTATTCGTTTAAATCCGGAACAAGTGGTTGTTCTATTTCAATGAATGTTGTTTTCTATGTTCATGCGCCTATGTGTAATGGTTTATTATTGCCGGATCTTGATTACAATACTCACATCCATAATATTGATGCTAAATGTTGTAAGCATAATGATGATAATACCATGTATCTATGGCATTTTTGTCTTGGTCATATTGGCGTAAAGCGCATGAACAAGCTTCATTCTGATGGACTCCTTGAATCATTGGATTTTGAATCCCTTGATACGTGCGAGCCTTGCCTCATGGGCAAGATGACTAGGACACCCTTCTCTAGCACAATGGAGAGGGTTGCGGACCTATTGGGAATTATACATACAGATGTGTGTGGACCAATGAGCGTCTCAACACACAATGGTTATCATTATTTTGTTACCTTTACTGACGATTTGAGTAGATATGGATATATCTACTTAATGAAGCACAAATCTAAAACCTTTTAAAAGTTCAAGGAATTTCAGAAGGAAATAGAGAATCAAATTAACAAGAAAATCAAGCATCTTCGATCTGATCAGGGAGGCAAGTATTTGAGTTATGAGTTTGGCATGCACTTGAAGGACTCTGGTATCATACCACAGCTTACGCCAGCCGAGACACCTCAGCATAACGGTGTGTCAGAACGGCATAACCGTACTCTATTGGCTAGTGTGCGGTCCACGATGTCTTTGACTGATTTGTCTGTATTGCTTTGGGGATATGCGCTAGAAACCACAGCTTTTATTTTAAACCTGGCAACATCCAAATCCATGGAGACAACCCCATATGAGATATGGAGTGGCAAGAAGCCAATGTTATCATTTCTGAAAGTTTGGGGGTGTGAGGCTTACGTCAAGAAACTATAGCCTGACAAACTCGAACCCAAGGTAGAAAAGTGTATCTTTGTAGGATACCCAAGGGAAACTGTTGGGTATACCTTGTACAACAAGGCCGAAGGCAAAATGTTTGTCACGAAAAATGACACCTTTCTTGAGAAAGAGTTTCTCGCTAAAGGAGTTAGTGGAAAGAAGATTGAGCTAGATGAGGTTGTTGACCCTTCTCTCCAAATATCGAGTAGCACAACAGAAGCTGTTCCCGAATCACTCTCCAACATGGAGGAAGAATCGAATGATAATGATCAAAACAACTACATCGAAGCCCCTGTAGTTCGCAAGTCTGCAAGAATACGTACCACTCCTGATTGGTACAGTAGTCTTTTGATGACTGCCATTTTGAATGAGCAATAAGAACCTGCAAACTACAAAGAAGAAATGGAAAGTGTTGATTCCGAGAAATGGCTAGAAGCCATGAAATCCGAAATAGGATCCATGTTTCAAAACCAAGTTTGGACCTTGGTGGATCTCCCGGAAGGCCGTGGAAAATAAATGGATCTTTAAGAAAAAGACATATGTGAATGGTAATGTGACCATCCACAAGGTTCGACTTGTCGCAAAGGGGTTTCGACAAATTCAAGGAGTCGACTACGATGAGACTGATACGTTGCTAACGTATCCATAATTTTTGATGTTCCATGCTTGGTTTTATCCACTTTCTTATGTTTTGTCCACACTTTGCAGTACTTTTCATATGATTTCTTGGACTAACCTATTAACAAGAGCCACAGTGTCAGCTGCCTGTTTTCTGCTATTTTTGGTTCCAGGAAAGTCAGAAAATGAATATTCTCGAAATTGGACGGGATAAAAGCCAAAGTTAGTTTTTCACCGAGGGACACCCGGAGCCAGAATACGAGACAGAGAAGGGCCAGAGGGCGGCCACACCACCTGGCCGCGCGGACAGGCCTGGCCCGTGCCAGGGGGTGGTGTGGCCAGCCCAGGCACCCCCTCGACCTCTCCTTCCGCCTATAAGATGCCTCTGATACAGAAACCCTAAGTACCCAATCAAAATTCCACGAAAGAGTCTATAGCCGCCATCATCTCCATCCCTAGATCGGGAGGGATCTGAAGCTCTTTCCAGCACCACGAAGAGAATTCACCACAGGCCTTCTTCATCATCATGCAAGCCTCCGGTGTGATGCGTGAGTAGTTCATCTCTGGACTACGGGTCCATATAGTAGCTAGGTGGCTGGTTCTCCTCCTTTGTGCTATCATGTCTAGATCTTGTGAGCTCCGTTCATGATCAAGATCATCTATTTGTAATTCTGCATGTTGTGTTTGCGGGGATCCGATGGATATTGAGATGTTATTTCATATTGATTATTGATTCTATCATGTCTTTGTTATTTGTGATCTTGCATGCTTTCCGTTGTTAGTAGCTATCTTGGCCAAGTAGATGCTAGCAACTCCAAGAGTTAGTATTTATACTCGATAGTAGGTTCATGCCTCTAGTAATCTGGGGAAGTGACAGAAATCTCTAAGGTACTAGATGTGCTGTTGCTACTAGGGAGAAAACAACAATCCTTTGTTCATAGAACAATCTTATTGTTTACTTTACACGTAATTCATAATGCAATTATCCGTTGCTTGCAACTTAATACTGGAGGGGGTTCGGATGATAACCTGAAGGTAGATTATTAGTCATAGATGTAGTTGGATGGCGGTCTATGTATAATGTTGTAATGCCCAATCAAATCTCATAGGAGTCAAGATGATTAGTATATGCATGTATGCTTTCTCGATGTTTGTCAATTGCCCCGCTGTAACTGTTCACCCAACATGTCATCTATCTTAAGGAGAGCCACCTCTAGTGAACTATGGACCCCGGTCCTTTCTTTTACTATCAATCTACAATCAACTGTTTACTATTTTGTGTTTACTTTCTTCCACTCGATACGTTTAATCCTTTGTTTTCAGCAAAACCGGTTAGATTGACAACCTCATCGCAAGTTGGGGACAAAGTTCTGTGGTTGTGTTGTGCAGGTCTCCACATTGCTGCTGGCACCAGTAGTGCGCCCTGCCAAAGTTCAGCTAGCTACACCTTTGGGGTGTTTCCTTGCTCCTACTTGTTCGATTAAACCTTGGTTTCATAATTAAGGGAAAACTTGCTGCTGTGCTCATCATACCTTCCTCTTAGGGTTCCCCAACGAGCTCGATATATTTTGGGCCATCAGAGACCTTCTGTCTCGTAGCGATGCTAAAATCTGTCCGGATTCTACTAGCAATTGCTGCTCATTTCGACTATGAAATATGGCAGATGGATGTCAAAACCGCATTCCTCAATGGACACATTGAGGAAGAATTGTATATGATGCAACCAGAACGTTTTGTTGATCCTAAGGATGCTAGGAAAGTATGCAAACTTCAGCGATCCATTTATGGACGGAAGCAAAGCATCTCGGAGCTAGAACCAACGTTTTGATTAAGTGACAAGATTTTTGGATTTATCCAAAATCAACAAGAGTTCTGTGTTTACAAGAAAGCGAGTGGGAGCTCAGTGGTTCCTAGTAGTATATGTGGATAACGTATTACTTATGGGGAATAATGTGGAACTTCTGGAAAGCGTAAAACCATATCTGAGTAGTAAGTTTTCCATGAAGGACTTAGGTGAAGCTGCATACATATTGGGCATCAAAATCTATAGAGATAGATCGAGACGCTTGATTGCATTAAGTCAAAGTACTTACCTTGAGAAGATTTTGAAAGGTACAAAATGGAAGGTTCCAAAAGGGGTTTTGTGCCCGTAATGAAAGGTAGCACACTGAGTTTGACACAATGTCCAACAATGGATACTGATAGATAAAGGATGTCTTACACCCCCTATGCCTCAGCCATAGGATCTATCATGTATGCAATGCTAAGTACTCGGCCTGATGTGTCATTGGCTCTTAGTGTGGCAAGCCGATACCAAAGTAATCCAAGAATGGGTCACTTGACATCTGTGAAAAATATCCTAAGGTATCTCAAGAGAACAAAGGATATGTTCCTAGTCTATGGAGGTAGTGACAAATCTCTAAGCGTAACCGGTTATGTGGATGCGAGCTGGCACTCAGATCCTGATGACTCGAAGTCTCATACTGGATTTGTATTTCTGGTGAATGGTGGGTCGATAAGCTGGAAGAGCAAGAAGCAACCAGCAGTAACACAATCTACAATGGAGTCGGAGTACATCACATCTGCTAATGCGGGCGAATGAAGCTGTTTGGCTAAGGAATTTCGTCATCAAACTGGGAGTTATTCCAAGTGCGCAAGACCCCGTGACAATCTATTGTGACAACACAGGTGCTATTACAAATGCAAAGGAACCAAGAACTCATTCCATGACCAAACATATCAAGCTAGGGTTTCATGTCATCCGGCAAAATGTTGATGAAGGTGAAATCAAGATTTGCAAAGTGCACACAAATCTGAATTTTGCAGATCCTTTGACTAAAGATCTTCTACAAGCTAAGCATGAGCAACACCGGGATGCCATCGATGTTAGGTTCTTGCCTATTGTAAACTAGATTAATTTGTACTCTAGTGCAAGTGGGAGACTGAAGGAGATATGCCCGAGAGGCAAATATTAAAGTGTTTTATTTGATATATCTCTTGTATGTTCATAATACATTTCATACCGTGCTATAGCTATGTTAATACAAAACGTTAATACACGTGTGGTATGTAAACAAACCATGTCTCTAGTTACCTCTAGCGAACTAGCTCATTGGTCATGAGTATGATTTAGGTTTTCGAGATCATGGACATTTATGCCAATTGATAATGAGGTCATGTCATTGGTTGAATGATGTGATAGACAAACATCCAACAGTTCTATCATAATGAGATTTAGTTACAAAGTTCACCATTAATGATAAACAAAGGAAACCTTGCAACCTGTTCCTTAGACTGTGAGATAATGCAAATCACCGTTCTGGAGGGAACGTAGATGGTATCAAGTATCAAGCTATAAAAGCGTGATAAAAAAGGTGCCACTCAGGTTTCCCAAAGGGGCGCATAGAGGAGTACATATCAAGACCAGGATTTTCCAATCCATGTAACAGATAGATACACGTGTCCATCTCGGTGATATTGCATTAACAAAGCTTGCAAGCATGTGACTAGGTCACAGAATGCAACAACATGGGAACGAGTAAACAAGTTCATCGGTAACAAGATCAAACTAAGGTATGGAGATACCGAAGATCAAATCTCGGGTGAACTAGGTATCAAGTGGCAAAGGGAATGGGAAACGACATTAACAGTTCAAGAGATAAGATTCGTGAAATGCACAGGGTTCATCATGGGCATCTAGGTCCCGCTGATGATCATTGATATGAGAGAGGTCTCGATCATGTCCGGAGTGTTTCCGAACTGAAGGATGTCACCCTTAAGGGTGGGGATGCATATCGATTGATACTTCACCATAGGAGAAATAGAGAGAGAGAAACCAAAATAGTTCCGGGTAATACCCGGTGTTGATCGGGGGTCCAGAAGGAGTTCTGGAGTGAAGGAATATAATAATGTGTGTAATTTATATTAATTGATTGAATTAATATTAAAATATAAAATTTATTTTGTAGGCAGCCCTTTTGCTAATGGGCCTCACCCATAGGGGAGGCCCAAAGGGGCAAGGCGCCTAGGGAGGAGGGGCAGCCAGTCAGACCCTAGTGGGCTCCCCACATGGGGCCCACCTAGGCCGGCGGCTCCCCCTTGGTGGCTGGTGGATGTGGGATTAGTCCCACACCGCCTGCCCCTTGGGTGGTGGCCCTCCCCTCCCACTATATACAGGGATCACCCCATCCCCTTGGAAACCATCCTATTCTCTCTTCTTTCTCTCTCATTTCCTTTGAGGATTTCTCTGTAATATTGGAGAGGACCTCGGGGGCTTTGAGTTCTCCACCTTCACACCACTATCATGTGATCTTCGACCCACCATCTTCCTCTCCTGCTGCTCGGCTAGATCGTAGCCCAAGAGACGCCGCCTACACTGAACGTGTGTAGTACTTTGGAGGCACGACACTTGGGGTGCTTGCGGCTGCTCATCTTTATCAACATACGCCTTCTACTGTAAGGCATTCCTCGGTCTTCAAGGGTATGAATACCGTATTTATTTTCTGTTACTTATGTTTACATAGTATAGATCCTGATATTAGTGTTCGTGTAGTTAGATTTTTTTGTTTTCTGCTCCGGAACCCTACAAATTTACTATCCAGATACCCTAGGAACATGCCTAGGGTCGACGTCATCGCTTACACGCACTCCGATGAGTTGATCATGTTTAGAACAACAAAAATGATCGGTATGAGCTAAGAAATACACTCAATTCTTTAACTAAACCAACACATGTCTATTTGATTAGCAAGTGAAAGGAAACAAATGCCACTGAGATATGGGGAGGGGTGAATAAACGTTTTAAAACTATTACAATTTTTGCTAAAGTAATGCGGAATAATATCAAGCACAAAACCTAAATAAGGTAGGCTCAACTACATGCACCAATAACTTATGCTAAACAAGGCAATCAACAATGTGGTAGCAAGATAATATAACATAAAGCATTAAGGCTACCACAAAGTAAAGTGCATAAGTAAAGAGCTCAGTTATAGAAATAACCGAGGCACACAGAGAGTTGGAGACTAATTTATCCCGAAGTTCACTTCTAAGGATGCTAATCTTTGTTGGAGAGGGATGGTGGCGTAATGGTCCCCAAACATGACAAAAGGTTCACCTTGAGGTGTGGTTTCTCAATGCACACCAAATACCACAAAAGGCCTAACCCCATGATATAGTGGCACACCACTCATCGATGCGATGAAGGCTCGCCTTCTTCTCCTGAATGGGTATCACCAAGGTGGATAACCTATCCACTATGGGAAACTTGAGGGCGGTTACCAAACCTATACAATCTTGGAACAATCTGTACAACTTAATTGGAGGCTCCCAAGTAATCCACCATGCTGAGATTTACACCATAAAAATTCATCTTCGTGGCACCACCAAGCCATGTAGGTTTCCAAGAACGAGATAGGAATAAGCATCAAGAACAAGCTTTGGGTTCCAAGAACCCCAAGAGTATACCCATGCATTTTTCGGGCCAGGTCGGAAAAGCCTGCCCGCACATTTCCCAGACCCGAGCCCACCCGACTCTCGGGCCCCATGTCTAGATCCGAGCCTGGCCCATGTAGTGCAGAATTCTTCGGACCGTCAGGCCGCAGGACGGGCCTTCCCTTAATTATGTGTTTTCTTTGGCCTGACCCTAGACCGTGCAGTCACCGGGCCATAGATTAGAAGCCCAGGACCGGCCCGCGGGCCTAAAATCCTGCCTCGTCGAGCTTTTTTTAGGCTGGGCCGGCCGAGCTGGGCTGCCCATGCCCAGCTATACCCAAGAGTGTGTGCTAGGGTCAGAGATATGTTTCGAGGTATTTTATGATGGTATATTTAATTTGGAGGGGTCACGCTCGGAGATCAGGATGCTAGCACATAAAGATAGAGAATTATACAGGTGTGGGCCTCGCACATACAATGTCCGGTAAAAACCTTACTCCTATTTTGGATGTTTGGGATTATCATTGTGTTCTCTACTGATCTCGAGGTAAAGATTAATCTTACCAATGGTCAATGGTGGTGGCTATGTAGAGGTGCACGATGATTGTCCGATCTCTTTGATCTGAGTTCTATCATCTTCCTTTTGGTGTCCCTACCCCATTATATACATGGTGGGGGCTTGGTTTACAAAGTGCCAAGATGTTTTCACAAGTGGCGCGCCTATACTAAAATGCTAACAAAATATCTAGATTCGATCTTGTAGAGTAACTTGACATGTCGAAGAATCATCAGTTCGATGATTTGCCTTGGCTTGGCCACCAAGGCGATGGCATTTAGGTCCCCTCCTGATGGGGTCCAAACCTTTGTGGTAGGCCACCATGATTCCGTATGGGACATTTTTAGGCTGGCTGGGCCCACCCAATACATATGACCTCGTAGTAGCCACGAGTCCTTCATGATCTTCCATTCAGATGGTCGCAAAGGAGTCCTTGAATTTGCATATCTTGTTGAAGTGTTGATGGTGCGTTCATCCTGGTTTTGACCAATTCACTTGGACCAATAAGTACCCGGTTGGTCACAATGGTAGGGGGAAAACGTGATTCACTTGCGTGGGTTCTAGGGTCGGAGATAACCACCCAGTGGTTCTAGCCCACCCTTACTGAAGCAGGAAGAAGTGGATGGTGATTTTCACTCACACTACCGAGACTTTACTCCCTACCTAGTTTTCACGTATCCTCTCCATTTCTCACTCATCGCCACCATCCTTGTCGTGATAACTGTTATCCCCTGCTCTAATGTCGTTGTCGAAGAGCTAGGATATCTTGGCTAGCATTTTCGAGGAAGGAGACACTAGTAGGAAGATGCATACTAGTGGCATGCGGAAAATGCTACTGGTGGCGTTGCATTTGCACACCATCAGTAGGGCGCTAGTGTATATTTATTGGTGGCATGGGACCGAGTACACCACTAGTAACTCACCTAGTTGTGGTGTCGTGGGGATGACCCCCGGGTAGGCCAAGCCAAGCTCAACTGGCCGACTCCAGGGAGATTTGGCCGGATGGCCACAAGACAAAGAACCACAGCCGAGTGATACGCTTCACCCGGTCCGCATCAAGATTCCCCGGCTGACTCGTCTAGCCCAGGGCCAGGAAAGCCGGCTAGGTGGCCACCTCTACCCGGCCGCCTCGGATCCGTTGGCCAAAGGTACGTGAGGGGGTGACGCTCCTTGCTGAGCGCACCCTTGATCGGACAGGCTGGCGCGCCACCCTGCCGGCACTACCAGATGATGGCGCCAAAGCGCTGAGGCTGGGAGATGACGAGTAAAGCTCCGGCTGACGGATAAAGCCTCGGCTGACGGATAAAGTACCAAGCTGATGGATAAAGCACCGGGTGATGCCCAAAGCGGAGGTGCTGAGACGCTGTGGCGCTGTCCCCACCTGTACTGGAGCTTGACCGGGTCCTAGACCACCGGCTAGACCCGACATCCGGCCCGCTTTGTAAACCCAAAGCCTAAACAGTAAACCCTAGAGTCCATATTGTAACCTACCCTTCCACCAGTATATAAGGAGGGGTAGTGTCAGGGTTCTAGGTAAGGCATTATAAGTTAGAAGTTAGCCAGAATCATCAAGTGAAGTGATTCATCTTCCTCTAGCTCTCGATAGCAGCTAGGGAAACAGCTCAAGGAGCACTTGTATTGAGCATCTGCTCCACATATAGTAGATCCTTACAGGAGTAGGAGTGTTACCTCGACAAGAGGGCTCTAAACCTGGGTACATCGCTGTGTCCAGCCCGTTGCAAGTAGCCACCGATAGCATCCTGATTGTCCCCTCTCATGCCATCCCCGATGGCACTGCTATGTCCCACACCACGCCATGTGGCATATGCTGCCACGCCACCAGTAGTATATGTATTGGTAATGTGCTCGAGAAGTCCAACACTACCAATAAATTGATGATGCTATTATTGAATTAGCATCAATATTTCGTAAATATCCAATATTACGTAATATCAATGCAGACGCAACATCTAGAAAAGATAAAATCGAAGTAAATAATTGCACATGAAAGTTTTGTACGATTCTCCTATCCATGTTGCTCCGATTCTTTATGTTCATGAGATGGACGCTAGGGAGGCCCATGTCACCATTGCAGCAAAGCCCCCTCTCTTGGGAGATGGGCCCGCTGCCCGGGATTTCTTCGTGTGAACGTATCGTGCGTGCCCTTTCATGCCCCACATCGATGGACGGTGGGCCGTGTGCGCGCCATGGGCCCGCCATCAGTGGCCGTGGGCAGGAGAATGCTATGTGAGAGGCATCTAGAGTGTGTGAGAGCTTTGGACCCACCGAGAGCTGAGGTGGCAGCGAAATCCTTGCCGCCCGCGGGTTTTCGCGGTCGAGAGATGAGGTGGTAGCAAAAATCCTCGCCTTCTGTGGGTTATTGCGGTCGAGATCCGAGGTGGCAGCGGAAACCCTCGACGTCCGCGGTTTCTCACGGTGAGGTCGTGCGGCAGGTCTCGTTTGCGCGTGAAAACGACTCTTTATAGTCGGTGACCTTACGCGCAATTCCGACTCTCCGCCATGCCTCGTGTTTGCACGTATGACGATCGTGTCATGGAAAAGTGTGCGCCGATAATCTGCCCTGGCTTGGGCGCAAAGGCGACATCGTTCGCCCCCTCCCCCACATGGGGTCCGAACTATCATGGTAGGCCACCATGGTTCCAGGTGGGTCATCTTTAGACTATGTGATCCTACCTCGTACCTATGACTTCGTCACGATGCACCAAATGCAATGACTAGAACACAAGTGGTCAAATCCTTCTCTCTCAGATCCCACCACAACAACTAATGCTATGGAGGAATATGAGAGGAAGAACAATCGAGGAAATTGTCCAAGATCTAGGTCCAATTGGTTCCCCTCACTTAAAGAAGATATTGATTGGTGAAAATATAGATCTAGATCTCTCTCTTTTCCCTCAAAAGATTCAACAAGTGAAAAAGAGAGAAAGGACAAGCTCTAGAAGGTCAACAATTGAGGAGTGAGACGGGGAGCAAGAGCACCAAGCAAATGGGGAAGAAATGAGCCTTTTATAGGTCCCCATGAAATATGACCATTGTAGTCATTTTACCCCAGAAATTTCGGCCCTCGTGACGGAATTGCCTCCCTCCCCCTCTGAGCGGAAATTCCGGGGGCACCAAGAATTTTTAGGAAAATTTCTATCTCCCTACAGTGAGTCACACACACCAGTTGGTGCTTACCTGAATTTAGAGGGGCGTAAATTCGAAGAATTTTTGGCTCTGCGAGGGGTGGAAATTCCGGCCTCCCAAAAAAGCAGAAACAACAAAACAAAAACGATGATAACTTGAGCTACCAGATTCTGATTTCGCTAATCTTGAACTCATTTCAAAGATAACAACAGCTTGCTGATGAATTTGTATCCCAAAAATATGAAATTGCTGCCGGGATGCTTGAATTTTCATCTATTTATTAACAATGCTACTGGGACAATATTCTTCTTTGATGTGGTGAAGGCTTCTTTTCTTTTGAGAGAGGGAAAGGACAAGCATTTTTTTGAACCATCATCCATTAGACATGCAGGCCGCCTCACTAAAACCTTCCAGTCCCCTTAGGTACTCTGGTAAAAAAAAAGAGTGCGTCTGAAACTTGCAACCATCAAACAATTGTTACATCGTCTATAAGTTTGCCAACGATATAGCTAGGTGGTTCATCGACCCAATTACAAGAATTTTTGCTAACAAAATAAATTCTAACTAATTCATGAGCAACTTCGTTGGATTCTCTTGGACAGTGCTTGAAGGATACTTTTTCAATCAGTGTCATCAGATCGACACAATCAACAAAGATGGCTGAGGATTCGCCCCACCAAGTTTCTTCCCTGAGCATGCTTCAAAGGTTTCGATCGAGTCAGATTCCATAATCACGTTGTTGCATCCGAGGCGATTAGCAAGAGCTAACCCCACTCTCATGGCCATAACTTCAGCCGTAGCCGCTGATGCTAAACATAGATGACGCCGCAATGAATGTTCTGAGGGAGAACGTGGTATATATACCTCGCGGATCTGTCCGCGTCGCAGCAATGGTACGAAGTTCTGGTGATCCCCAAGCCACCGCTCAAGGGAGAAGCCGCCGTCGCTGGATGATGTCACGCGCCGCCGACTCCGTGGACTCGTGGAGGGTCAATCTGTTCTCATCGAGGACCGGTCGATGGGAGGAGATGGATTTTGTCCGTGGAGGTGGAGGTGAGCCGGCGGGACAACAACCGGCTATTCTTTCATATTTTGGCATCATCGAGTTAGGCCAGAGACAATTAGCTGGTTGCGCCACCATTGCAAGGCAGCTGGTGTTACTGCTCATCTTCTTACAGGAAAACGTTGCTATACTACTCACAAAGCTCCGTCAGTTAACTCCATATGCCATTACAGACCCAACAACAGTAACACAGCTTACGCTGAAATAAAAACGGTCATTCAGAAGTGCTCACACCGAACCACTACTCAGTTTCGATGACACAATGTATGGTAGAGGAGCTTCCTTAAAACTGTGCGATTGGGATGTCATAATCGGTTTCTGTCTGTTCAAAAAATGCGTTTTGCAAAACAAACAGGGTTATCGATACATAGCGGCAAATCAAGTAATCTGGTACTACCTCCGTTCTGAAATATAAGAGTTTTTTAGAAAGCTAATTTAGCTATCTAAAAATGCTTACATTTTGAAACGGAGGTAGTATTGTTTGTCTTTGATTTACATATCACTGTCCTCAGGCAGAGCGACCAAATAATTCAGCTCTTTATGCCAGGAAATAAGTGAGCCGTATTATTTGTTCACAAGTTGGCCCACAAGATATTCTAAATGATAGACAACTGATCGAATATGGAGAACAGGATCTAGTAAAATAAAGTGTCCCTGTAGCAAAACAGCATTGCCACCACCTTGGGTTATGAAACAATAAACATTCAAACATTCATTACCCAGAATGAAGAAACAATTCAACAAAAGAACACGCAGAGAAAATGGAACACAAATCTGCCGACCTGATACAACATGGAGCATAATCAAACAGTGAGGACATGAAGACACAGATTCAAACTAAAGACCACCTAGCAGGCAAGCTTGCTTTCAGGTGCTTGCCTGGACAGCATACAGCAGCAAGGAAGACAAATGAACCACAAGGTAAAGTACTACTCAATCGAAGCAAGCCACTATGTCTTCATACCAATTGGCTAACTCAGTCAGAAACTAGATAACAGAGGGAAGTTGGCAAACTACTGAATCCTAAAATTCCACTTCCCAGTTGACCAGTGAGCGGTACTTCAAGAGTAGATCTCCAAGTGAAGCATACACAATGGAAGAAGCTGCACCAAAGAAGCCCATTCCTGCATCTCATCAACCTATTCTAGATACCTGTGAAGAAATCAATGTCATTAGTCAAACCAAATGTGTACTATTCATGAAAGGAAAAGCTGTTTAAGTTACACTACCACACCATTTTTTATGATTCAAACAATAAATATTAGCTTCACCATTGTGGAAAAAGTACCAAAACACAAGTTAAATCAATTCAGCAGTGTTGAGGAAAAACAGCAATAGAAACAAAGATATCAGTCTGTATTTTGCGGTGTAGTGAGAGAACATTCTTGAGTATTTTCTCCATGTTCTCTCAGTAGCTTACCAGATCATTTGAAATATTCTTTATTATTCTGAACTATGAGGGACACATGGGGTAGAAAAGCAGAAGCATCAGGTTTCAAGCTTATAGGCATATTCTTTAGAAATGAACAAGCTAGCTAGTCAGTAAATAGTTGAATTTAATCAAATTTATGACGTAGAAGCCTCAAGGAAGGGGTCATACACCATCTTATGAATTAATGCTTCCATGTGTGATGTAGTAGAACAGCACACCATCGATAGTCGCGTGATGTAGTTGCCTCCACTTGTTGGTTTCGGTTTCTTATTTGAGTTTTTATTTGGTCACACGATACATATGGCACACTAATTTCTATATCTATTTTTCACTGTATGTACAATTTAATACTTTCTGATACGCAGCATTTAGGTCATTCTGATTGCAATTCATCTGGGAACCTCATGCCACTAACAGATTTATTTCACGCGTATTCTGTGATCGGTTCATACTATTAGTTATATGTTGCTCATGATTTAGGTGTTCATAAAACTTGGGGGTTGGCTTTAATGAGCACATCGATCTGAAATTAGTTTGTACCTAGTTTTGAGAAATGAAGTAAGAAAAACTAAGAGCATGCACAGCGTTGCAAAAACTCCGAGTCTAAGAAAGCTTAGACCCATGTCTAACCGGTGGAGAGGGGGTAGCTAAGAAAAAGATATCCTGGGTTGAGTCTAGTACTAGACACAAGGTCCAGCTGATTAAAAAGTTACTTCATCTAATAGGAGAAGAGCAGTTTGGTGAAAAAAGTGGGGTATTCTCTGTTTTGCAGGTCCCATGAGTTGTATTTTGTTAGACTCAGGTCAGCGTTTTTTCTTAGACATATCCTCACGCTGTACACGCTCTAAGTTGCCAATTCGTATAGCACGAAATTATTTTTCTCGTTTCCTGAAAGAAAAGAATATTTTTTGAGGGATAGGCAGCACTAAAAACCTAAAAGAATTCAGACAAAGACAGGTTTCTGTTGTCTGCACAGAATAACCGAAAATAAAATAAATGCTTTGGCAAGAACCGTGTGAAAGAAATTATGATTGATTTTATGATTTATATAGTAAGTGTCACCCAGTATGGCAGTATATCTAACAAACGCATCAATCTTCCAACGAAGCAACTGATCAGTTGTGGCATTCTATCTTTATCGAACATAGCTTATTTCTCACTGTTTCTACCACTCGAGGGGCGAGCTTGCCAATAGAAGATTTTCCGATTGGAAGTCCCGGCAAATGGCGTAAGCAGGCTAAGACCCTGTTGCCGTCTGCCCTGCAACGGCAATACAGATGCTATGCTGAAACCGCGGCGAGCTAGCTAGAATTTGGTTCGGTACCGGCACGACGAGCTCTGCGCGCCCGGCTGGCGCATGCTAACTGTGACCTGGCACACCGTGATCACAACGGCGTGGTGTCTGAGCAGGCCGAGAACCGTGACCGTTCCCGGCACGGTCGTCTGAACGGTGAGCGGCACGTCCCCAGCGCCGCCGACCGCGTCATCGTACAGCTGCGGTGCGTATGCGGAAAGGCGGTCGGCGAGCACCGTGAGCCTGACAGTTACCACCTCGGCGCCTCCCGCGATGACGCTTCCGGGCGGTACGTTGGCCTCCCCAGCTAGCGCGCCGCGGTAGTAGACCTCGGCGCGGCCGGCGGCGTGTGCGAAGGACGCGACGGGGCTGGGTTTGCGGATGGAGAGGACGGCGTCGAGCGTCACGTTGAGGGAGAGTGATCCGGGGGAGAGGGACACGGAGGTGAGGCGGATCGAGGAGATCGTGGTGTCGGCGGGGTGCGGGCGGAACGCCGTGATGGCCAGCGCGGTGACCAGGGCGGCCAATAGGAGGAGTACGGTGACGGAGGCGACGGCACAGATGCGGAGCCGGCGACGTGACGCGGCGTTGTGGTGCTTGCAGGCGGCAGTGGGCATGCTTGGTTGGTTGGTGTCTGCTGGGCGTTGGGTGTCTTGGCAGGCGGTGGAGGTGTTCGAGCCGGAAGTGAAGGTTAGAAGAAGCGTGGGCAAAGGGAAGCACAAATAATGTGTGTTTTAAAAAAGTTCACTAGATTGATAAAGTACCAAGCAATATTTATGCCCACACGCACACTTAAAACGCATGATCGGATCGATCTCCGGTGTTAGGCTCCGATTAAATAGCCTACCAAAGCATCTTATGTCACTCCCTCACTAGACTTGTATTATTCATATTTGAATATATATAGACATGTTTGAGTATATATATGCATAGGAATTTAGACAAACTGAAGTCACCTGTTTTGGGACGGAGTGAGTAATGCTATTCAGGAGGAAGATCCGTCGATATACACCATGCACAACTCATAGGCCACACGAAATAAGCGAAGCTGGTTCCCACCCATATTCTTTTTTTGAAACGAGGCAAAAGCTTTGCCTTTATATTGATAAAGGAGAAGCAAACAAGTTCTGGCCTAAGCCATCAACAAAAGGAAAAACGTACAAAAACAATGCGGAAACTAGGTAGTAACCTCTGCAAGATGCTTCACGTCTGCCAAAATCTAGTTTTTGCTTTCATCCATGATTTTTTGCATGAGGACGGATGGTATTGTGGCCTTGTTGTTAAAAAACCCCGCGTTCATCTCCTTCCAGAGCTCCCAGGTAATTAGAGTGATGGTAGACTTGAGCCCCTGGGGATGCGCAGTTGGCGAGTTTGGAGTTGCGTGCCAATACTACAAAACCGTCTGACGACCCGAACCCAACTCTTGAACCAAAGAAGGGCATGAAAGCCAAGTGTCTGCTTGTCGCCGGATCCTCCTGGAGTAACGACACTCCAAAAGAATGTGCCTTGCCGTTTCAGCCTGGCTCCTGCAAAGTGGACGGGAGGGTTGATGAGGCAATCCCCGCTTTTCAAGGCGATCAGAAGTCCAATGCCTATTCTGAACAGCCAGCCATGCAAAAAACGACATTTAGGGGGGGGGGGCAAGTCTTCCAGACAATGTTCTTGAAGGTGCAAGGGATGGACCCAATGAACTACGTTCTGTAAGTCGACCCAGTAGTATACACGCCGTTGGGAGTAAGGGTCCAAGATATCGTGTCCACGGTCCCAGGAGTTGGGCTAACGCCCTGAAGGAGCCCAGCTAAGGTGATGAACTAGGAGATATGCTCGACACTGAAGGTACTGACCGAGATGTCAGCAATCCATTTGTTGTCCGCAAGAGCGTCCTGAACACATCTGTTCTTTCTCCTCGAAGCCTCAAAGATCTTAGGGGCGGCCTCATTCTGGGTAACCCCCTTTAGCCAAGAAGAGGACTAGAAAGAGGCCCTACGGCCGTCACCGATGGTGACCTCGGTAGCCACATTAAACAGTTGTTTGTCGGTGTCGTCATTGGGGGTTTCGAGGCCAACCCAAAGCTTCTCCGGTGCCACCCACTCCTTCCAAAGCCATCTAAGACGCAAAGCGCGTCCGGCCTTTTCCAGATCCAAGATTCTGAGTCCCCCAAGCTTTTTAGGACGACAAACCTTAGCCCAGCAAACTTTGCATTTCCCTCCAGTACCGGAGGTTTTACAAGCCCACAACATACCATGCAGAATCTTGTTAAATGCCTTTAGGGTGGCATTATCCACCTTTATATCCGTGATAAGGTGAATGGGCATAGCCGACAGGACTGACTTCACCAGAGCACCACATCTAGCAGTATTGAGGAACCCAACCTTCCAGGGGTTCAGGCGAGACGTCGCCTTGTCGATGTAAGGCTGCAGGTCGACCCAACGAATACGACCAAGAGAAAGTGGCAGACCCAAGTACTTGATAGGGAACTGAGCCATCATGGTAGGAAAATCTACGAGCACGTATGGGAGATCAATGTCGACGCATATGACGGGGGAAACTGAGCTTTTGGCGACATTAGTCTTAAGCCCCGTAACCTTCCCAAAGTTTTGCAGCAAGGTAGAAAAGTTGACAATGTCCTAAGCCACCGGTGCTAGAAAGATCACAACGTCGTCCGCATAGAGGGAGATGCGGGATTTGACCACACTTGCTGGTAGGGGCTATAGAAGCCCATGTTGGGTAGCAAGCTCCAAAAAACTCGACAGGGAGTCCATTCCCAAATCGAAGAGTAGCAGAGAGAGAGGGTCTCCTTGACGAAGCCCACGATCGTGCCTAATTTCCTTGACAGGGATGTCGTTGATAAGAACCCGAGATATCGACAAAGAGAAGAGTAGGGACACCCAAGAACATCATCTAGGTGGGAAGCCCCACCGTTGCATTAGATCTAGAATATAGTCCCAGTGGATGGAGTCGAAATCCTTAGCGATATCTAGCTTAAGAAGCAGAGTTGGAGTTTGGTTACGGTGGATACGTCTAGCCGCATTTGTGACATACATGAAATTGTCGTGGATGCTTCTAGATTTGGTGAAGGCACTTTGGCTGGGGGAGATGATATCATTCATCTTAGGGCGAAGATGCAACGCCATGGCCTTGGCGATAATATTGGGAAGGATGTGGATGAGACTAATAGGCTTGAAGTCAGAGATGGATTCAACACGCTTAACCTCGGAGTTATTTTCATATGAACTTCCAGAAAAGAAGTTGCAACTTGTTGGTATGAGTATCCTATCAATTCTATTAAGCCATATGCTAGGATCTCACATACACCCACCCATAGAAGATCGATGCCCTCGTCGATCAACCACAAGCCAGGAACGTCCCCTCTTGGCACACTGATGGCTCAATACACGGCGCCCAGAAAAGTGCTGGTGCGGTGTTGATGTAGAGCTCGTTGGGAACCCCAAGAGGAAGGTATGATGAGCACAGCAACAAGTTTCCCTCAGTTATGAAACCAAGGTTTAATCGAACCAGTAGGAGCAAGGAAACACCCCAAAGGTGTTACTAGCTGAGCCTTGGCAGGGCGCACTACCGGTGCTAGTAGCAACATGGAGACCTACACAACACAACAACAGAATTTTGTCCCCAACTTGCGATGGGGTTGTCAATCTCACCGTGTTTTGTGAAAAACAAAGGATTAAACGTATCGAATGGAAAGAAGTAAAAGTTTGCAGAAAGTAAACACAAAACAGTAAACAGTTGTAGATTGTATGCAAAGGAAAAGGACCGGGATCCATAGTTCACTAGAGGTGGCTCTCCTTAGATAGATAACATGCTGGGTGAACAAATTACAGCGGGGCAATTGACAAACACCGAGAAAGCAATATATGCATATACTAATCATCTTAACTCCTTTGAAACTTGATTGGGCATTACAACATAATACATAGACCGCCATCCAACTGCATCTATGACTAATAATCCACCTTCAGGTTATCATCTGAACCCCCTCCAGTATTAAGTTGCAAGCAACAGATTATTGCTTTACGAACTGCGTGTAAAGTAAACAAAACGATTGTTCTATGAACAAAGGATTGTTGTTTTCTCCCTAGTAGCAACAACACATCTAGTACCTTAGAGATTTCTGTCACTTCCCTAGATTACCAGAGGCATGAACCCACTATCGAGCATAAATACTAACTCTTGGAGTTGCTAGCATCTACTTGGCCAAGATAGCTACTAACAACGGAAAGAGTGCAAGATCATAAATAACAAAGACATGATAGAATCAATAATCAATCTGAAATAGCATCTCAATATCCATCGGATCCCCACAAACACAACATGCAGAATTATAAATAGATGATCTTGATCATGAACGGAGCTCACAAGATCTAGACACGAAAGCACAAAGAAGGAGAACCATCCATCTAGCTACTACATGGATCTGTAGTCCATGGATGAACTACTCCCGCATCACACCGGAGGCTTGCATGGTGATGAAGAAGGCCTCCAGGGTGAATTACCCTCTCCGGCAGGCTGCCAGGAAGAGCTTCAGATCCCTCCCGATCTAGGGATGGAGATGACGGCGGCTACAGACTCTTTCGTGGATTTTTGATCGGGCACTTAGGGTTTTCGTCCCGAGGGCAATATATAGGCGGAAGGAGAGGCTGAGGGGGTGCCTGGGCTGGTCACACCACCCCCTGTCGTGGGTCCGGCCTGGCCGCGCGGCCAGGTGGTGTGGCCGCCCTCTGGCCCCTCTCCGTCTCGTATTCTGGCACTTGATGATATCCGGAAAAATAGGCACTTTGGCTTTTGTCCCGTCCAATTCTGAGAATATTCATTTTCTGACTTTCCTGGAACCAAAAACAGCAGAAAACAGGCAGCTGGCACTATGGCTCTTGTTAATAGGTTAGTCCAAGAAATCATATGAAAAGTACTCCAAAGTTGGAACAAAACACAAGAAAGTGGATAAAACCAAGCATGGAACATCAAAAATTATAGATACATTTGCAATGTATCAACATCCCCAAGCTTAACTCCTGCTCATCCTCGAGTAGGTAAGTGATAAAAAGAAAGAATAATTTTTGAGGTGACATGCACCATCAAAGACTTAATCAAAGTATTTGTAAAACATTCAAAGCTGGGATCATAGTACTTCAATCATAACATGAAAGACAAAGTTCTAGCAATAAGCAAAGAAACTATGATGCAACATGAAAAGGCACAAATAAAAGATTCATGAATAACAATGCTTTGCAAGACGTTTGTCTGTTTCACATAAAGAAAACATAGCATAATAGTATTCAGCTTGTCCCTCAAAGAGTAGCAAATATAAATGCATAGGACACCTTCAAAGTTCATAAGAGTGACTAGATACAATAGTTTAAAACAAGCAATATCAAAGTTATGCATCAATCAACTAGTCTTGGGACAATGCACATAGAACTAAGAATGGCCACTATGCTCTCAAAGTAGGTGCATAAAGATAGAAGGTGGAGACTCAATATAATGGTGGAAGAAAGGCCTTTTTATAAAAGGAAGTAGGGATTCAAGTTTCATAAAGGGCTTCCAAAAATTATGGTACTTATAGCTTTCAGCTCTCATTGCCCCTATCATAAGCATCTTGAAATGATTAAGGTTAAAGTGAACAAACCATGGTGCACATGCTTGACGAAGTATAAGTTAGAAATATCATGTCCCTTGTATACAAGGGCCGCTCCTCATGCTACTCAAGTTTAGTCACCGTTAAGTTCTTGTCATCGTAAGTATATGTGTATCATAGAGAACCATGGGTACCCTTGCCCGATGATACGGAAGAATCCCCATATCAAAATGACAAGGCAAGCAGACAACGAGCATCTCAGCATTCTTCTTATTTACCATGGGAATATGGTGCTTTTTTCTCTCTTTCCTCTTTTCATAGTATCTCTTTTTTTCTCTTTTCTCTTTTTTTTCAATATAGGACTCTTTTTTTATAAGAAGAATGCTTCATAGACAGCTCATTATGGTTACGATGCAGGTTTGCACCATGTCAGCATGGATTAGACCAGCGGCCCAGGCGTTTCTCTAACACATATACATAACTTCATAGACTTACAAGATCCCCTTTCATTTCACACCGATGACATCCATATACAAAAGGGCATGATATCAACTAGGTACAAGTACCAAGTGCAATGTTGAAAGCGTTCCCCATGAAAGCATGGTTCTGCTAATTCCCGACAAATAAGTGCAAGCATATACAACATAGAAGACACAATGGTTCAAGTTTATTAAGGGCAAGTAAAGTAAAGTGTGCCATCAAGTTCGTGAGAGCTTTAATCACTAGTTTTCTCATAACAAGTTTAATTTGGAAGGTAAACAAAAGCATGAATATACTTGGAATAGAATAAGCTAGTAGGTAGGTATGGTGTACTCTTTGGAATAACTTGGTTTAGGGAGTTGGATGCATGAGTGGAACTCATACTTTGTTGTGGAGGCTAGCAAAAGACTGGGAGCGACAAACTAAGAGAGCAATAATGGCCATAATCATGCAGAGCGACAAAACATCATTGATCAAAGCATAAAGTGATACTACAAGTTCAAAACTAAAGGATCATAAAGGCTATGGTGACTTTGGATAGTCATAACATGGTGTGAGCATGCGCCAAGTCAACCCAAACAAAGCATCAAAGGAGAATGCCACTATTCTATGCTTTAATATGCTAAAACAACGCATGATTCATCCAAGGCACATTAAGAAATCTCAATTGTTTATAACAAGTCATGCTACAGCAAAGAATACTAAGCATAAAGCCAAAACAATATCAAGCATGGCATGACAAAGCATAGGCCACAGTCAAAACAAGCTCTTTTTACCACATAAGTATGAACTTTCCTACTCTTTTCCAAACCAAACCAAACTATCTGCAAACCAATGTATGAAAGAGGGGGTCCAACAAATTTATTCAGAAAACTAAGCAAAAAAAGCAAACGAAAAACCAAAACGAAAATGAAAAAGAGGACGCTCCAAGAACAACACAATTATGCATGAAACAATAAAAATGAAGCGTTTGGAAGAAACCTAGAATTTTTATTGATGAAGAAGGGGATGCCTTGGGCATCCCCAAGCTTTGACGCTTGTACTTCTTGGATATTTCTTGGGTGACACGTGTGGCATCCCCAAGCTTGAGCTTTAGTCCATTCTTCATCTCATTACTTATTCCTTCCATACACCTGAAATTTTTCCTTCATACAAAACTTCACACAATCTTTATTAGCAACATTAGTGCACTCAAGATAAAAGGTATTAAGGTTCAGTTCTAATACCAAATAAACTTCCATTAGAACACTAGCTACTGTAGCACTTCCCTCAAAAATCTCAATTCCCCAAAAGAACTCAAGAAGGAACCAACAAGAAGCAAATGCAGAAAATGGCAGAAATCTGTCAAAAAAGACCAGTAGGTAAAGACGAATTTTTTCGAAGACCTTCTGTTGCTCAAATCAAAACGTGTTGAACTAACGAAAGTTAGATAACAACCTAGGGCAGAAGTACAAAAAATTACAGCTCAATCTGACATATAGAGCTCTCACACGAACATTTACGATGAAACACAAAAATCTGTTTCGGGACAACAACTTTCCCAATCATTACTTCACTCTCATTAGAGGTTACTCTTGGCACAAAAAGCAAATAAAAAGGATAAGGAGAGGTTATTACAGAGGTAATAACTTCCAAGACTCATCTAAAACTTTTGGGTTATCTCCCAATAAGTACTTTTCTTTAACACCTTTAAGTTAGGCATAAGAAGCAAGAAAGAATCAAGTGTTCTCAAATGAAGAAGCATTAAGACCAAATTTCTTGCCCTTACCTCTCTTATTTTTATTCTTAACCTTTGGGAAAATGTGATTGTTTGGTGGAGAAGAAAGGTGCATGGTCCCCTTTCCCACATCTATTATTGCTCCAAGGAGTTCTAATAGGGACCTTCCAAGTGTAATTTGTCCTTTTCCTGCACATTCAATAACAAGATAATCAATAGAAATCGTTTTCCCAAGGATCTTTGTAAACACTCCTTCAGATATTCCAAGAGGTAATATGGTAGTATTATTAGCAACAGATATTTCTTTTCCTCCTTCAGTAAGCCCCCAAGTATTCAGAGATTTATAAATATCTTTGGGCATAAGACAAAATTCAGACATGATATCACAGCGAGCTTGAAAAGTTTCAGTGTTCATCTCAATCTTTATTGTAGGGAACCACTTTGATGATTCAGAGTATATTGGAACATAATTGTGATGCTCCCTAAGCGTATTAGCAACTTTCTAAGCTAGTAGTGCTAGCCTCAAGAGTGTTCAACCTAGCAAATATTTTTGCGAAAGAAATATCAGTTTGGTTAGGCATGTTGTAAGTGAGGATCAATTTCTTTATAGCATTAGTAGCATCATCCTCATTACATTGGAGGAAATCTCCTCCCACAACAGCATCTAGAGCATATCTATAGCAAAGAGTAATCCCAAGGTAAAAACTGCTAAGGAGGAAGCTTTGAGTCATTTTAGGCTCAGTTTTTTCATGTAGATCAGACATTCTAGACCAAGCTTCCTTAAAACTTTCCTCAATTCCTTGTTTAAAAGTGAAAATCATTTCCTCGGGTGACAGTGATTGGAGCAAGGCTAGACATAGTGGCAACTCAAGATAGGAACTAATTTTTTTGTGTTTTTGAAATAAGAAAGCAAACTAGTAAAACTATTTTTTTGTGTTTTTGAAGAACGAAACAAGCAAACAAAGCAAAAATAAACTAAGCAAAACAAAAACAACAAAGTAAAGAGATTGGTTATGAGGGACTCCCCTTGTGAAGATGTCCTTGACTCCCAACAGGCAAGAAAAATGCTTGATGGCTCAATGCATGGCGCCTGAAAAGTGCTGGTGCGGTGTTGATGTAGAGCTGCTAGAACCCCAAGAGGAAGGTATGATGAGCACAGCAGCAAGTTTCCCTCAGTTATGAAACCAAGGTTTAATCGAACCAGTAGGAGCAAGGAAACACCCCAAAGGTGTTACTAGCTGAGCCTTGGCAGGGCACACTACCGGTGCTAGTAGCAACGTGGAGACCTGCACAACACAACCACAGAACTTTGTCCCCAACTTGCGATGGGGTTGTCAATCTCACCGTGTTTTGCGGAAAACAAAGGATTAAACGTATCGAATGGAAAGAAGTAAAAGTTTGCAGAAAGTAAACACAAAACAGTAAACAGTTGTAGATTGTATGTAAAGGAAAAGGATCGGGATCCATAGTTCACTAGAGGTGGCTCTCCTTAGATAGATAACATGCTGGGTGAACAAATTACAGCGGGGCAATTGACAAACACCGAGAAAGCAATACATGCATATACTAATCATCTTGACTCCTTTGAAACTTGATTGGGCATTACAACATAATACATAGACCGCCATCCAACTGCATCTATGACTAATAATCCACCTTCAGGTTATCATCCGAACCCCCTCCAGTATTAAGTTGCAAGCAACAGATTATTGCTTTACGAACTACGTGTAAAGTAAACAATATGATTGTTCTATGAACAAAGGATTGTTTTCTCCCTAGTAGCAACAGCACATCTAGTACCTTAGAGATTTCTGTCACTTCCCCAGATTACCTGAGGCATGAACCCACTATCGAGCATAAATACTAACTCTTGGAGTTGCTAGCATCTACTTGGCCAAGATAGCTACTAACAACGGAAAGCATGCAAGATCTCAAATAACAAAGACATGATAGAATCAATAATCAATCTGAAATAGCATCTCAATATCCATCGGATCCCCGCAAACACAACATGTATGGATTACAAAAAGATGATCTTGATCATGAACGGAGCTCACAAGATCTAAACATGAAAGCACAAAGGAGGAGAAACCAGCCATCTAGCTACTACATGGATCCGTAGTCCAAGGATGAACTACTCACGCATCACACCGGAGGCTTTCATGGTGATGAAGAAGGCCTCCAGGGTGAATTCCCCTCTCCGGCAGGGTGCCGGGAAGAGCTTCAGATCCCTCCCGATCTAGGGATGGAGATGACGGCAGCTACAGACTCTTTCGTGGATTTTTGATCGGATACTTAGGATTTTCGTCCCGAGGGCAATATATAGGCGGAAGGAGAGGCCGAGGGGGTGCATGGGCTAGCCACACCACCCCCTAGCGCGGGCCAGGCCTGGCCACACGGCCAGGTGGTGTGGACGCCCTCTGGCCCCTCTCCGTCTCGTATTCTGGCACTTGATGATATTCGGAAAAATAGGCACTTTGGCTTTTGTCCCGTCCAATTCTGAGAATATTCATTTTCTGACTTTCCTGGAACCAAAAACAGCAGAAAATGTGCAATGGGCACTGTGGCTCTTGTTAATAGGTTAGTCCAAGAAATCATATGAAAAGTACTCCAAAGTTGGAACAAAACACAAGAAAGTGGATAAAACCAAGCATGGAACATCAAAAATTATAGATATATTTGCAATGTATCACACACGTCTGTGCATCCAGTGTCGGCACATGTGCCATCCCATGTCCACTCCGGGCCACATGCTCCATGCTCCACATATCCCGCCACTGACCCACACACACTCGTTTAACCGCGAGGATCAGCTCTGATACCACTTGTAACACCCCGTCCACTAGGCCCCAGGGGTGTCACTCCTGGCAGCTCACTAGGATCTCTAGACTAGCCCATAGACCAACACTAATCTTTTCACACTTTGTGCTCACTCGTGCACACCCGGTACCCACTTCTCGGTCGGTCACCCATCCTCAGATTGCTCTAGGCCAATCACGCTTAACCTTAGAGTTCTTTTCAGATGAGCTTCTAGAAAAGAAGTTGCAACTTGTTGGTATGAGTATCCTATCAATCCTATTAAGCCATGCGCTAGAATCTCACATTGATGATGTGCATATTATTTACAGAAAGCTCCGAGAAAGCATCTACGATGACCATTAGGTCATTTTTGACGATAGGCCAACAGGAGCGAAAGAATTCAATAGTGAAATCATCTGGGCTCGGAGCTTTATCGGACGACATTGCCGCGAAGGCCGCGAGAATTTCATCCTCGGAGAAGGGGAGGCCCAGGTCATCCAGATCTTCAACGGTGGGATCGCTGACCTCCCAGTTGAAGTCCAAAGGTCGGGGGTCAGGTGTGCCTAAGACCTCAGAGAAATGATCATGGATGTGTTGCTCCTTTTCCGCATGAGAGGTAACCCAACCGTTGTTGCGATTGAGTCTCTGAATGATGTTCTCGCAACAACGTGAATTAACACGAAGATGGAAAAATTGGTGTTCGCATCTCCCTCGTGCAGGTAGGTTATTCGAGAGGCTTGATGCTTACGAGAGCGCTCCAAGATGGCCAGGCCCATGACACGCTTCTTCAAAGTGGTGCGAAGATTTCTGTCTTCCGGGGTGAGAGTGCGGGATTCTTGGGCCACAAAAAGCTGAAGGATGAGGTCAAGGCCCATGAGAACCTTCTGCTTGTGGTCGGAGAAGAGTCCTTCAATCCAAGCCCGAAGACTTTTGGCTGTCAGCTTAATCTTATGATTTAAGACGTGCACAAGTTGTGTATGGGTCACGGGCTCAGACCATGCCGAGATGACCACCTCCTCGAAACCCGACATCTTCGGCCAGAAGCTCTCGAACCTGAAGGTTTGTGGTCAACAGGGACTGCTTTGGTTGGAGATAAGAAGCGGATAGTGGTCTGACAGAGATGAGGAGAGGGCATGCAGGCCATGGTTTTCAAACGCGAGATCCCATTGAGTGTTGCAGAAGGCTCTATCCAGCCTAACCAAAGTGGATCCTGATAGCTGGGTTACGCGTGCGGTACTCCACAGTGTTTTGGCCACCATTTCTTCATACGGACTTCGATTGAGGTGTTCTTTGGCTCGTTGGATTCATATGTACGAGGGATTCAACACCATGGCCTTGGATATTCATTTGGAGTTGATGGAAAAATAAACGTTTTCCTCCCCTCAAATGGCTAAGTCTGGTGCCTGCAACTCCTCCATATTGAATCCTCTTGGCTCCATTTATCCATGATTCTCCATAGAACCTACACACAAATCAAAGACAAGAAAAAGGTAATAAAATCATAGTAAAACAACTACTATGCAAAGCCCATGTGGAAATGAATGAAAACTAGAAATCAATACAAAATAGGCATAGTTGTAGATAGATGTATCAAGTAATGAGTGACAATATAAATAATTTATATACTTATATATGCATCAATTTTGGACCCATCAACTTCCCCAAGCTAGACTCGTGCTCGCTCCGAGTAGTAAAGTGGATTATGGACAAGGTCATCATGTTCATGAGGCATGATTCGATAACATAAATGAGGAAAAAATTGAAACAAAAGTATAATACCAGATGTAGAAGATCAATGCCTTGTATCCTTATTTTCCCTGCAAGCTCAAAGTAAGAAAGAACATATTCATACAATGCAACACAAGCTTAGTTATGTTAATCCATAAAAGATCAATTACAACTTCAATGCTCCATGTCAAAAAGTGAATCTAGCTTGAAAGCAAACTTGTGATCCTCTTATTGAGCCTTTTAATAAGTTCTGTATCTCCTTACTTTTGTAGAGTAAGGGATTTAATGAGAATATGAATTTACTCATGGTTGGAATTCATATGCATTCAACACTTCATCTATTTGTAAAGCTCATCAAAGTTAGATAGATGACAAGAACACTATACAAGCTTCGGTAAATCAAGACAATCAAAGTAGAGTTTAATATAAGTATAAATAACTAGAAGTGTAGCAATCAATCCAATTCCTCCAATTAACTCTCAGCTTGCCAAGGAACACTACGATGTTTAAATAGCATTATTGAGTAAGAGAGTTTCATGTCCCAAGTAATATAACAATGAAGTGCCTTATTTACACCCACATCAATTAATCAAGTCTATCTAAAACACTTCTAATCCAATCATTGTCTTTCAAGAAAAATTCGTAAAGTAGTAATGAGACCATGCCAAGGACTTGTTATGTGGATCCTCATAGATAACTTTTTTCTTTCTTTATTTTCAAGGGTCGCTGATTGTTTCTTGCAAATGTTTGCACAACCTTTGAGAGTACCAATACTTTTGCCCATACATTGATACGGATGCCACTCTTGTCATCAACTCATAGCCGAAATCCAGGATTATACCATAGATCGTTCAAAAGCTAGCGGAGTTGTTGGCATCCCAAAGGTGTGCATTAGAGACATAGAACAAAGTTGTCTCACTTCTTTCTCTTTCTATTTTTTTTGAGCTAGTACCACGGTTTGATCCACAAGATTAGCTTTAGCATGCATCACAATTACCACTAGACTTTATTTCAATCAAACAACTCCTTTCATGAGTGTCATCGAGACTATCAAAATATCTATGGGGTTAAGTATCATCAAGGTTATACTCTCGAGACAATCATTTATCAAACAAGTCATAAATTTTAGACTTTTTCTTATTGTACTTGTTTGGCATTATTATTTCCGAGGCAAGACTCGGTTAACTAAAAGAACTAGAGCAAGAGCTTCAACAACTAATCATCGTACCAATAAAAAGCAGTACTATAACTATTTTGAATTACTCCCACTAGCATGGCATCTTCACAAGTCAACCAACTAAGATAAACAATTCAAACTTCAAAAGTGGGAGACAAAGGTTTTAAGTGTAGAAATCATGACAATGTATTTTTAGAGGATCACAATGTTCTTCTCAAGCCGGATAAAGATATCAACAACGTGCATCAAGGTCTAACTCAACTCTTATGAATCCCAAAAAAAGCAAGTGCATCCATTATATAAACGTAAAACATAACTTACCCAAGAAAGCATTCAAAAACATTGGGATACATGATTGCTCAAAAAAATCATCGAACAAGAACATTGCACAAGACACTACACATGCAGAAGTAACTTTCCCAAGATAGAACTTTTGTAAGAACCAAACTTGAATAGATTACCAAAAATAAAAGAGAAAATGCAGTTATCAAAAGAGAGTGTGAGAAGTGGTTACCTCTCCAAGCTTGAATAAAACAAGGGTGATACACTTTACCGTCGAGGTACGAATAACCTCACTTTGGATGGACATGGACCTTTGGTTCAACGAATACTTCCTTGTTGAAGTGTTGAATTGAAACAACCAAGTGGCTTGTGCAAGTATTTACATGGTTGGCACAAACCATGCACATCATCACACAAGGTTTAAGTCCCTGTGAAAATAACAAACAAAGTAAAAGCAAACGATTCGGTGTACGAACAGAGTTCGTTCACCCAACCATGAGAAGAAAAGAAAATAAACACGAAACACTACAGAGAATTATAGGCTAGGGAGTTTGAAGGTATGTAAAATAAAATGAAGTATAAAGGAAGATGTAGAAGGTAACCCACTAACCTGAGATTATCAAAATAAAAAGATTGGAGGGGTTATAACCTTTTTGTACTCGTCATTGCCCTTACTGCATGACGCTGCTCCTTGGTACGGACGCGTGGTACGGACGAGCTCCGCCTGTACTGCACCTTGTCTTCTCTTTTTTTAAGGCTTCCATCGAAGTTGGTACAACCGAGTGGTACGGGCGGGATGCACTCGTACGGTTGGTTGTTATGTCTTCTGGGTTACCTTCATGTTTCCTTTGCCTAGTAACGAGGTCGGTACGGACGGATGGTACAGACGCGTCCCACTGTACCGATGCTCGTTATGCTTGCTGTCATTTTTCTGGAAAATTGCTTCTTCTTCCGTTTTGTCACAGGAGCGGTACTGGCACGTGGTATGGACAGATCCGCCCATACTGCTGCTCGTTAAGCTCACTGTGAGCTCCGGAACAAGTTATGTTTCTCCGAGGATTTTATTATAGACCTAAAATGTCAGTCCAGCATCCAAACAAAGCAAACATATATTTTCGATGAGAAGATTTAACCAAGATATGCAACACATGATTAGAGCAAAAAATAATTCTACATATTGAAAATAGTCCCAAGCCAACTCTAATAGGAAATCATGCATAAATATACAAGTGCCAATGCAACATGAATGCAACTAGAGTCAAGACACAAAATTAAGAAAGACACCTAAAAACTTCCGGGTTGCCTCCTGCGGAGCGCTTTCTTTAAAGACATAAAGCGAGGCTTATATGCTCCATCAAATCATCCACCTAGATCCCAGGAGATATCAATTCGAGGTGTAATGGTACTTATCTCCAGCAAACGGTTGGAGCAACTCATAGTAGAGTATGGTCGGATTCGTACCCTCTTACGGTGCATCGACATCATATAGATGAATCAATTCTCGCTTCCAAGCGAGTGTGGATGCACCAATGTGGTGAGCATGCCTCCTTATATAGCTGCAACGAGAGGATTAGAGGTTGATATGTAATTATTAATTTTTTACCTTGGTTATCATTATAGGGGAACACTTCATAATATCCTTCCTTTGCAATAGGGAGTAAATCAGGTCCCTTCATATTAGCATCGAAAGATTCATAACAAGGTTCTATATCTAGTTCATCATTAGTAATGCTCTCCTCATGAGTGTCTAGGCACAAGGCCTCCGTACATAAATTACAATCAGGTTTAGAATTATAAGAATCATTACTAGAGAGAGAGGCATCATAAACAAATGTAGTATTTGTAATGTGCTGATCTTTGTCAGCCTCGCGTTTTTGTTGTTCCTCCTCTTTATCTTGTGGTTCCTGCAAATGGTTAACTTCAGGCACTACGGCTTTACACCGTGCCTTACTCTCCAATGCAAGTGCATTCTCACTAAGATGTTCTTGACAATACTCAACAATATATTGCAAGGTTTCGTATGCCATTTGTAAAAATTCCTTATCACTACTCATCATAAGTATCATTATTTTTTAGAGTAGTTCATGGGCACCTTCATAAAGAACATACTCTATAAATTTCCTATGAGCATCACTACTATTGTAAGACGCCAAAGATTCATCATAGGTATGAGAACATTGAAAGCAAAAATGACCAGCACACATACATTGAAGACATATTATTTGATATGAAGAACATAATGTGTGAGCACAACAGATTACCTTATAATACTTGTCGTATACCTGCATACCATTAGTAGTTATGAGTTCTTCGTTGTATGCACCGTCTTCTTCTTGGGAAACCATGTACAAGGATTCTTTTCGTCTCTTCTCCTCCTTTGAAAGTTGAATATGCTCTAAAATAGAAATCTCAGAAGACATGATTAGTAGCAAATGTTTTATAATTTTTGTTTTATAAGTTTAAATGGGTTTTTGGTTTTATAATTTTTTGTTATTTTCAAATAAGTGAAAATAGTAAATAGCAACAAAAGGAAATTAACTATGTGCGAGTGGTTAGGTAATAACCAAACGCTTTGCTCCCCGGCAACGGCACCAAGTTGATAGGTGGGTTCATGTGTCCAACAACAGGGTTATTGCTGTACTAGTAGTGGCAACTATTTTATTAGAAAGATCGACCACAAAGGAACTTTGCAAGATGGAAACCACACAACCCCACAATCGCGTTGTCAATGCAGCCACGTTCTCACCTAAAATGATGTTTGAAAATAGTCTACACTATAAGTTGCTAGAGTAATAGTAAACAAGAGAGATTTAAAGTAACTCGTAACAAGGAGATAAATAAGATCAAAGTAACTAGAACTGAAAGTAAACGAGAGGGGTTATACGTGTAGGATTGAATGGAATGAGAGAGGGTTTCTAGGCTTTGGTCTCACTAGTACTAGATGGTCAAATATATGTGAGATCCATTATATACAAGAGATTCATTGGACAAATAAACATTCCCCACTTGATTACCTGGTTGCCACACTGTGTGTACTATGCATAATTCTCAAGTGTCACTCGCGAGGCAAACATACACTTTCGGACTAAGGGATCCCATGAACTCATCTTCGACTCATGTAATTAAATACTTGGATCACAAACACATTCTAACTTGGTGCACTAGATCAAACCTCAACCTAGAACCTAATCAATCAATCACATATGGATGAACAACAAAACATAGATGAATATATTAATGAAGTCACAACCATGTTTAATCTCACAAATACAAGATCTAAAACAAGGGGGAGAGAGGTGGAGACGCCGTTGGAAATGATGACGATGAACGGTGCGCGCGGTGAAGATGGGGATGTCTCCTTCTCCTTCACTTGCTTGGATATTGTGGAGGTGTTGGAGGAGATATTGATCTTGGAGGTGTGTGGCGGCTATGGAGAGGGAGGAGCAGCAGGGCTCCGTCCCAAGGGCGTGGATGGATTATGTCCCTTCGTCTAGGGTTTTCCCCTCTTTAAATAGGCATCTGGTGGTCGGTTTCACGATCCGACGGAGTTGGGGGCCGAATATGCCCATTGGGCCTTCACAAATATTGTTCTGTTTCATGAAACGAAGCCGTCAGAGGGCGGTACGGCCGTACGGTACGTACCAATGGTCGTTATGCCCGCGGTACTTCATGGTGTTTTGGCCGCTATTTCTTCATACAGACTCCGATTGAGGTGTTCTTTGGCTCGTTGGATTCGTATGGACGAGGGATTCAACACCATGTCCTTGGATATTTATTTTGTAGTTGATGGAAAAATCAACTTTTCCTCCCCTCAAATGGCTAAGTCTGGTGCCTGCAACTCCTCCATATTGAATCCTCTTGGCTCCATTTATCCATGATTCTCCATACCACCTACACACAAATCAAAGACAAGAAAAGGTAATAAAATCCTAATAAAACTACTACTGTGCAAAGCCCATGTGGAAATGAATGAAAACTAGAAATCAATACATAATAGGCATAGTTGTAGATAGATGTATCAAGTAATGAGTGACAATATAAATAATTTATATACTTATATATGCATCAATTTTGGACTCATAAGATCCTCTCGCTCATTGCTCCAAGTGGACTTTCTATTCATCAACTTAATTTCCTTGAGTTGGCAAGAGTTAAGGGCTTGGCAGAATTGCCCCATGAGATGCAGGTTCAAAATCCCATTATTCTTGTCTGCGACCTGATAAATAAGGTTGAAGTCACCCAAAATGATCCACTTGGGATCGGTCTCAGTCAGCTTGGTGGCAATGGCCTCTAGCGGGAAATTTCTTTTCTCCACATCCGAACTTGGGCCATACACTGTGGTGATCTTGAAGGAAGTGTTGCATGATCTAATGATGACGTCCTCAAAAATGAGGTGGGTTTCGATGTGTATGTTGGCAATGTTGATGTGGTCTTCGTCCCGTAAAATAAGGATCCCCCTCGTGCCTGTGACGGGGCGATGAGCGAAAGATCACAAACAATGGCCCCCAATATAGCTCGTGGTCTAGTGGTCGATGTAGTCGAGTTTTGTTTCTTGTATACAAGCAATGTGACAAGTAGTCTGGGAACAGTGTCCTTGCGCACTTGATCATTTAGGCCACGCACATACCAGCAAATGATGTCGAGTAGAAGGCCTAGCATGATGGAGAGGTGATGAACATGTAGGAAAACTTGAAGGTGAAGGCGAAGACTAAGACTAGACGTTTCTTATATGAAGGTTGAAGCACAACAACATTGGCATAAACGACGACCATAACAGTAGTAAGCCGATACAAGAGACTAGGGTGACATGCCCACCCTATGGAAGCAGCGACACGAAGAGCCGAACAAAACTGAACGAAGTACGCTAGCATGAAGAGAGAAACAACACACAGGGCTAAACAAATGACGTCTTCAACAACAGAAACGATCAGACTGTGGTGTCGAGCGCAGACAATGGAACAAGCTCAGATCCTACAGGGATTGACATGGTGATGAGATCTTCATCAGTAGCGGTGATGGATGGCATGTTCAGCCTGAACAGAGTGATCAAAGCTTAGATGGCCCAGCTAGGCATAGGTGACTTGTATTTTTCGACATACAGGCGACGAGCTTGCTCCAACGGCATCACTCCTTCAGCATCAACTCCAATCTTGGAGTGCAACACGTGAAGAGCCTTGTCCATGGAGGGCATGATAGGCTTGCTCCTGAGGTGGAGGCTACGACGTTCAACTGGCTTCTCCGAGCGCTGAAGTACAGCATGAAGAGCAGGAGTAGGCAGAAAAGGCACTGCAGGGCGATCAAACAAATCCTCAATGGAGGTGATCTTAGCGTCAGCAATGACCATTGCTGCTTCAGCTTGCATGTCCACAATGATGTCTCCGTCAGCTTGCTCTAGCTCCCGAACCAGGATCCGTAGCGACACGAGAGTGACCACATTCGCTAGATCAGCAATATCAATGTTGGTGTCGTAACAGCCTCTATTCCCAATCTCTACATCCTCCCCTTCCTCTTCATCCCATGCGTTAGGCACATGCACAGGGGCAATCACTGTAATAGCAGCATCAAGCGCAAGCTTGGTGGTAGCGTCCAGCTCCACCTCCACACCTTCATCCCAAGAACTTGGCGGAAGGTGGTCAACACCGGGGAAGGGCTCGGGCAAGGTGGGATGCGAGGAGATACAGACGAGCGAGGCTGGTGCAGCACGAATCGCAGCACGCCTGTCCCTGCATGAAGCGATCGGCACAAAGATGGTGGAGAGGGTGATGCTGAGAAGCGCTGAAGGGCGTTGAGTGGTAATCGCCGACAGGATAGTCAAGCTGGCCTAATGCCCCTGCCTGTTGTGTCCCCGCGAGCCATGCCTATGGCGATGGCGACCTTGCTCTCCACGATGACCGTCGGACAGAGCACGCCCGCCCGTGCATGGAGCCCGCATGCTGTCGTGCCTGGTGCGCGTCTCCCAACCGTCAAAGCGGTTGTCCTCATCACCATCATTGCACCAGTGATGGCATCGGGGCTCGTGGTCATCATAGTGACGGCCGTGGAGGGAGCGACTATGTTGGTGGTCCTCACACTCATAGGAGCACGACCGCTAGAGATCACTGTGGCCATCGCGCCGGCTAGATTGGTTGCCCTCTTGGTGTCTCCCTTCTTTAACACCAAGACTCTCGTCACACCGTCTCCGGTTACCGCGGCTACACGCCCGGCCATTGTGGCTAGCAGCATCATGGGCATTTCGATCAACACCAAGTCGCGGAATGGGGGCCATCAGGATGGAGCCCTTCCCCACCTCCCTATCATCCACTGTTCCATGACACTAGGGGTCCAAAGTTCGTGTCAGTGGCCTGAAGGTTGAGTCCGGTTCGCCACCGTCCAGCTGCGGCACGTTGGTGAAGTCTTCGATGATGTAATTGTGCAGCAGCACCCAGAACGTCATGCCACGCTTCCACTGATCGGGACGATCCTCGAAGACGCGGACTGTCGAGGGGTAACCTCGGCAATGCCCATGGTGATGGACTTGGGGTTTCACGGAAAAGAGAACGCTGGGGATTTCGTCGGATGTCAGGGAAACAATGGAATCAAAGTCGCTTGAATATTGAGTAATTGCACTATTACAAGTTGTCTCCTAGATTTTGGTACCCTCGCTTGGGCTTCTCCCGTCCTATATATAATAAGCCGGGTCTCAAAGTTGTATGTGATAGGTTTCATACACACGTGATTACAATACCAACACAATGTCGGTTCGTAGTTTCTTTTCTAATACAATAAAAGTCTTTGTCGGTTGCTTCCTTATATGTCATCTGTCTTCATGGGCCGTAAGCCTTTTATCCAATATAGGGTAGCGAACCATGAGCATCCGAGTAATCATACTTATGTCACGGACCAAGGACGAAAGGCCATCGGGTGCCTTGTTCGTAAACATGAGCCACATCACCTTGGGGATGCGATGAGGATAAGAGGTCCATGCCCAGATCCCGAAGAAAGAAGTGGCATCCATGGTTGTGAATTGAAGTTGTCTCAAGCTGCTGAACGGCACACTTGCGCCCAAGGATGTGGTCGATGATCTCCGGCTTCCACACGTAGGGGGGCAGGCCGTCGATGAAGAGGTGGACACAGTAGAAAATGTTGGTGTTGAAGGCGTGGGAGACGGTGCTCCATGGCTGTAAGTGCACCTCGAGGCCATCCATCTTCAAGGTAGCACGCTTGGTGCACATCACCATGTCCCGGAGCTCGGCGGAGGCGAACTTGATGAGGAACTTCTCCGGGAAGTGCTTGCTGACGTGGAGGTTGGACTCGCTCAATTAAAACTTGCGATGGAAGATATCATCGACATCAGTGCGGTCCAGGCCCGGCGGGGGGAGAGCACACATTCTATCTTGCTTGCACTCTCTATTCCCCCACCCTCTTATCCATCAAACTCCAAACCCATTAAATCCAGACATGACGGGCGGCAACTCAGGGGAGCTTGCACCATGCAGGCACTGGATTGCATCGCGCCGTCAGCCCGTTGTCATCATGACCAAGTAGCGCTGCTGACACTCTCATACACGCGAGTCCCTCAAATCCCCTCCCCTTCTGCTACATCGGGCGCAAAGATTTGTTGTGGTTGTGGTGCTGCCCCAAGAACCATGAGCTGGGATGCGTGCTGCCAGGCCGCGACAAGTTGTTGCGTCACCAGAGGCGTTGTTACGGAGGATCTACGAGGAGCAGGCGGCAGAGCTGCAAGCGGTGAGGGGTGGTGCTACCAAAGGCGGCCACCGATGCTCCTCGTAGCAGGCGGCAGATATGCGAGCACCAAGTGACGAATCTGCGAGCGGTGAGGAGTGGTGCTTGCCAATGGCAGCCACTGATGTTGCCAATAGTGGGCCATTAGTATTACGATCTAGGGTGTGTGGTGCTTCTAGTTGGCCGCTAACATGGGTATAATTACTTGGATCCTTATCGTTTGCTACGTAGGACCTATAGAAAGGCTTACGACCCATGAAGAAGCAAGATAAAGATCCAAAGGAACAACCAACAGAGATTGTAATTGTATTAGGAAGGAAGGAATAAAAGGCCAACATTGAGTTGGAGTCATAATCATGTAACCTATCCGCATACAGCTTTGAGACCCGACCTATTATATATAGGGCGGGAGAAGCCTAGGACGGGCACCGAACAATCCCCAAGCAATTTGTAACAAAGTGATTCCTCTTAATATTCAGGCGACTTTGATTTCATTGTTTCCTGACTACCAATGAAATCCCCAGCATTCTCTTTTTCGCAAAAACCTAAGTCCTTCTTCATGGACATTGTCGAGATTTCCCCTAGTCAATTGGTGTTGTTTGTGGGAAACTTGAACATTAGAACCATGGATTCGGCGGAATTTTATTCGCCAAGCACCAACCCAACAAAAGCAGATCCACACCCGCCCACCCTGTGATGGTACCCGCTAATTTCAATGGCGGATCCGATCTGATCATCGGAAGCTTCCACTTTCAAGTAGAAGACCCCCAAGAATCACACCCTTTAGTCCTTATTACATTAGAACCGTCGGTGGAACAAACTGTGATTACGGTGTTTCCAGCATCATCTGTCGGAGCCTCCATGGAGGTCAAAGCAGAGATTGAGCACCCGACGAAAGCAAGCAAGATGAGGCAGATCTGGGGACCTTGATGGTCTTTACGACAATATCTCCTTCGGATCAGACTCCCCACTAGCCTCACCACACGGAACAAGCCCAGCAAACTCTGCACTCGAGGAAAGCAGCGAAAGCATCGACTTTGGAATAAGGATGGCAGAAATCTACCCAGAACAGAAAGCAACAAAATTCATCAATCCACTCAATAGTGTCTCCCCTAATTCAGATGACGACACCACAAGTCCATACACCACGCGCCACCAAGTGTACATGATCAACGGAGGAACCTCGACACCGCGCGACTCTAACGGTAACCCTATCCTCGACCCGAATAACCCTTTATCGAATGATAATACAGGGAATCACAGCAACAAAGGAAACCACGGAAATGGAGGAGAAACAGCAGACAACCGTACAATCCAAGGAGGAGGAGTAGAACCAAACAGAGGAGAAAGGCAAACTCTCCGGCTACCAGCAGCAGCATGGCAAAAGGCCAGAGAAGCAATTTCGGGTGCAGTCTCGATGACATCAGACGCCTCACATGAAGATTTATTAGCATACCAATATTTTCTTCACTAGAAAAAGAGAGACTTATTAAGGATGCAAAGGCAACTCGACGAAAGAAAATGGATAGCCAATGAATCTAGCATACGACAGACACAACTAAGCTCTACCCGAAGATCCGGAAGTGTAACAGGTGGAGCACCACCAAGAAAGGGGACATCACGACTATGGAATGTCCTTAAAACAGAAAGAAATGAACTAATCAAAGACCTTGATCTGTCGTTCATGTCAGTAGATCAAGCGGGGAACATCAAATCTAAAACAGCTCAAGCAGCAATTGTGGCCGCGCAAACATACCTGATCACAACCCAACCTGCACCGGACGATCCTCGTGCAACTCTACACTACTCTGCTCTAATGAACCTAGGCATGGTAGGAGCAACTCTCGCACAAGCAGAGTAAGGAATTACGCATCAGTCCAACAGATCTTCATGTTGTCACAGTAGCCCTCGGCAAATAGAGCACACCCGACGATCTCGGTCACCACATCAGGAACATCTTTTGGGACTAGAGCCACGAAGCAACGCAAGAGACGACAACCACAACCAAAGATACCATGATGATGACAACAAGGACAACTACGGGTTATGCGGAGCCAGCTGTTTTACCCATCGAATTCGAAAAACCTCGGTACCCAAAGATTTCAAACTTTCGGATGACCGTAAAAAATACGACGGATTTCAGGAAGACGAAGCTTGGTTAGCAGACTATTTGGCCACCGTGAAATTACAGGGCGGCTCCACAGCTACAACAATGCAAAGTTTACAATTGCACCTCACTGGTGCTGCAAGGTCATGGTTAAGACAGCTACCCGAAGATTATATCGATAGTTGGAACAATCTAGAAGATAAGTTTATCCGACATTTTCAGTCCACATTCAAAATACCGAATCCTTGGAGCAGTTACGGGCATGCAAACAGAAGCCCGGAGAGTCGATAAGAGCATTCATCCAGCGGTGGAACATCATTAAAAATTCAGCTGAGTCCATGTCCGACGAAAGAGCAATCGACGCCTTCAATGACAAACTCCGTCACCACGAATTCATAGAAGAATTAGGGTGTGTCAAGCCCAAGACAATTTCACAGTTAATGGACACAGCAAATCGTTGGGCTGATGGAGAGGATGTGCTACATAATAAACGAACGCGTTCACCCGAGGAAGACAGGGATAAACGCGGAAACAACAGGAGGCGACGAAACAATGACGGAAGCAAAGGACTGATGACCCACAAGTATAGGGGGTGTGTCATAGTATTTTCGATAAGTAGGAGTGTTGAACCCAACGAGGATCAGAAGGTGCTGGCTAGTGGTATGGATCAGGAATTCTCTGCAAATACTTAGCAAATGAATTTTTAGAGGTTTCCGATAAAGCAAGTAAACAAAGTACGAGTAAACAAAAGACAGTAAGAATGAATGCAGCAAGTGGCCCAATCCTTTATGCAGCAAAGGACAAGCCGGTTGTATTTCTATAGATGACCAACCGTTCTTGAGGACACATGGGAAGACTGTCAAGTGCTTTCGCTTCATATAGCTGATTAATCTTCTCTAGCTTGCTAAGTGTTGTGTGGGTGAACCTGTGCTAATGTACCGTCCCATCCAAGACTTAATACATACTTGTGATTAAACCCCCTTGCAAACATCCGTAAGTACAAGAAAGTAATTAAGGTAAAACCTAACCACAACTTTAAACTCTAAGACCCTTACGTCCCTTTTGCAATGGTTTCTTAACGGGGGTTCAGGTTTCTGTCACTCCAGCAACCCCTACGATTAGTAGCCAAATACACAATGCATTCCCCTAGGCCCATATAGGTGAAGTGTCATGTAGTCGACGTTCACATGACACCACTAGAAGAAGTACACCACAACTTAAATAACAATCTATTGAATCTTTCTCAACGCAACTCCACTACTAACAACAAGACTTCTCCCATGTCCTCAAGAACAAAACGAACTACTCTCAAGACATCATATGGATCATGATCAGAGATGGAATAATGATGTATAACAATCTGAACATAAACAATAATTCAATGGTTCACTCAATAGCATCAACTACAAAGAGTAATCAACACCGGGAAAGTTTCCCCTATGAACTATGCAAGATTCAACGCAATTGTTACAGCAATATGGAGATGGTGATGAGGGTGCTGCTGATGATGATGATCCCGATGAAGTCCAGCTTGATGGTGGTGTTGATGGCGACGATCTCCCCTCTCCGGGAAGGAATTCCCCTGGCAGAAATCTGTCTGCCGGAGAGATCTTTCTCTGTCGGTGTTTTCTGCCCTGCAGAGGCAGCAGAATCTTTCTGTGGTCGCACCCCGAGTCTTAGGGTTTCGACAGGAAGATATATGCCAGAGGGGAGAGGCTGGAGTGGGACAGGGTGGCCACACCACTCCCTGGCACGGCCTGGGCTTGCCCGCGCCATGGGGTGGTGTGGGTCCCCTGTGGCCCACCTCCACTCCATCTAGCATCTTGAGTCTTCTAGAAAAATAGAATTTTCCATATATTTTCCCGGATTTTCTGATCTTCGCGAATTTTGTCTCCAAACAGCACCTTTTCCATCAGAATCCTGACTGCAGCGGTCCATGCTCCAAAAGTCATCAACCATGCAAAAACAGATGAAATAACATAAGTATCACCTCTCAATACGAAATATATTAATGAATAATAGTGAATTAAGACATAGAATAGTGATGCAAAATGGACGTATCAACTCCCCCTAAGCTTAGACTTCGCTTGTCCCTTTTAAACCGAGCTCAATAAACATGACCTCAGGTTTATGGAGTGAAGAGTCGATAAAAGAATACGGACAAGAAGCATCACATTCATCAAATACATAGATCATAATAGAAGACAACTCACTATTATACAACTCAACTTGCAATGAGTAAAGAAAACACAATAAAGATACATAGAGTAAAACATCATTGGTAATGGCAAACTTAGCTCTTGGTCGAAGAATAGTTGATAATTTGCTGGAGTTCACAAATAGCTGGTTTTTCAATGAAAGCTTTCAAAGTAGTAAACTTCAAGATAAGAGCAATGTGTAAAACAAGGAACATAAGAAACATGATTGAATAAATCATCATATGAACGAATGAAACACATCAACTCAAAATACTTGCTGAGATAGAAGGGAATAGGTTTACTGACTCAACTACAAAGTAAAAGAAAGGGGCCCTTCAAAGAGGGAAGCAGGGATTACAAGTCTCATAAAGAGCTCCCAAAAATTATGATACTTACTAGCTTTCAGCTCTCATTGCCCCTATCATAGGCATCTTTAGGTGATTAAGGTTAAAGTGTGGTCCAATCTGAGTTATATGCTTGTCAGACTATAAACTGAAGATCCCAAGTCCCTTGAGTACAAGGGCCGCTCCTCATGCTACTCAACTTTAGTTACCGGTAAGTTCTTGTCATCGTAAGTATGTGCGTATCATTGAGAACCGCCAACGGGGTACCCCTTGCCCGATGATACGGAAGAATCCCCATATCAAAATGACAAGGCAAGCAGACAATGAGTATCTCAGCAATCTTCTTATTTACCATGGGAAAATGGTACCTTTTTTCTCTTTCCTCTTTTCATAGTATCTCTTTTTTTCTTTTCTTTTTCTCAATAGCTATCTCTCTTTTTTATAAGAAGAATGCTTCATAGATATCATTATGGTTACGCTGCAGGTTTCCACCATGTCATCATGGATTAGACCAGCGGCCCAGGCGTTTCTCTAACACACATGCATAACTCCATGGACTTACAAGCTCCCCTTTTATTTCACACCGACGACATCCGCAAACAAAAGAGCAAGGTATCAACTGGGTATATATTTACAAGTGTTGAAAGAGTTCCCCGTGACAGCACGGTTCTGCTAATCCCAGCCTATAATTTGCAAGCATATAACTTTCATGGAGAGTTCACAATGGTTCTGGTTTACTAAGTGTGGAAAATAAAGTGTGCCATCAAGTTCGTGAGAGCTTTAATCACTAATTTTCTCATAACAAGTTTAATTTGGGAGGTAGACAAAACAGGAATTTACTTGGAATAGCAATAACGCTACTAGGTAGGTATGGTGGACACAAATGGCAAAGGTTTTGGTTTAAAGGAGGTGGATGCACGAGAAGAATTCCCTCTCAGTACAGGTTTTTGGCTAGCAAGGCTGGGTAGCAAGTACAAGAGTTGAAGGAAACAAACAAACATACAAGTGATAAAGACAAACATGCAATCTTCCTTGGAAGCACAAAAGATCTTAACTAGAGAATACTAAACTTATGAGCAAATCAAGAAAGAAAGATGATGAAATTATTTTACTCTAGAGTACTTCTATCTTTTTCATTCAACTCTCAAAAAGGTGTTGCTACTGACTGAGCCAGGTTTGCCAAAACCAACTAAATTAACTCAAAGATCCCAAAGTGCTACCAATACTAACAACAAGATCAATCATATAACCACGAATTGAAAACTAACATAAGTTATGCAAAAGAGTGAATGAAAGAACTTCTTATTAATAATCCATAACGGAAACTCACACCAAGGGATACAAATCTAACGAGAGAGGGGACACTTCCATAATGCAAACCATACTACATAATAACTCCTCTATTCATGATATGACTCTACTAATAAAGTAAAAAGATAGAAGATAGTGATGTGATACCGCGGCACTCCCCCAAGCTTGGAACAAACCAAGGGGATTCCAAACCTGATGACGAATTACTCCTTTGGTGGTGGTGGTATCCTCTCGATGAGCTCTCTGATCAGTTTCCCAAAGTCCTCAATCTCGAAGGTGAGATTGCGAATCAGCTGTGAATTTTGCTCAATGCGGCTCATGATCATGTCATGTTGAGAATTCCAGCTCTTGCTATTCTTTCCCCACTCTTCCTCCTTGAAGTCTTCTTTTCCTGCATGGCTAGAACGAGGCAAATCCCAATTGGAGGGTAATTTCTCCTTGGGCATATTCTGGTATTGATGCTCATGGATAAGAGTGTGGAAAGGATTCTTGGTGCATGGAGGAAGTGACCAGGGATCTGAACGGTGATGAGGAGGCTTCCCTCTAGTTGACATCCGTGTCGTCCTTCTGATCTTGGTAGGTTTCACCACTCCAATGCTTGCAATGGTGGTGCCGGTGTGCGGACGTCAGCCTTGCTCCTCTTCACCTTCACTCTTGGTCTCCTTCTCCTTCCTGGGGTCTTGGAGGTCTTCCTCCATGGGCTCCTTCCCTTTATCCTTGGCAGACACCATCGTGCTTCTAAACTTTCAAAGAGTATGTCCTGACAGAAACAGATCGAAACAAAAACACGACGAAAACACAATATACGAACCTCGGGGGATCCGAAGGGTTATATGTTACGAAGTTTCATATCAAAAGGAAGGTACTGGAAGAAAACAAGTTGGAGGCGGAGTCCTGAGTGGCCTCACCACCTGGTGGCGCGGCCAGGGGTGGACCCGCGCCATGGGGTGGTGTGGACCACCTTGGCTCCGTTTCCGTCCCTTTTTCGCTTCGTAGCTTTCCTTATTGACTGAAAACTGCAAAAATATAGTCTGATTGTACTTTCGCGGAACTTTTCTTACCAGAACTGTTAACTATTTGAATACGGACTCTGCAGGTCTCTGAATTTGGTATCTAGTAGATCCTTCCGGAGTCATCACTTGAATATCATTGATATCTTCATCTTCATATACTTATTACTTGAGTCATAAAACCTTTCTCTTCCTTATTACACCATTATCTCTACTTTCCTGGAAATTTCTTTCACACAAAACTTCACACAATTCTTATTAGCAACATTTGTATAAGTGAAGTGATAGAACCTTTTGAGTCCAACTTCAACTGAAAACCATCAAAACATAAGCTACTATAGCAACTCCTTCCGAAAACCCAAAAAGAATTCAAAAAGGAAATTGAATAAAGAAGCAAATGCAAGAGTGGCTAAATCTGTCAAAACAGACCAGCAGGTAAAGATCAAATTTTTCGAAAATATTCTGTTGCTCAAATCAAAAAGTGCAAAACTAACAAAAGTTAAATAACAACCTGGGTCAGAAGAACAAAAAAATTACATCTCAATCCGACATACAGAGATCTCTCACGAATTTTTACGGTGAAGCACAAAAAATCTGTTTCGGGACAACAACTTTCCCAAATATTACTTCTCTCTCATTAGAGGTTGATCTTGACACAAAAATCAAACAAAACGGATAAGGAGCGGTTATCACCGAAGTAATAACTTCCAAGACTCAAAGAAACAAAAACAAACTGAAAGCATAAACAAATTGGGTTGTCTCCCATAAAGCTCTTTCTTTATAGCCATTAAGATGGGCATGATAATTTTGAAGAAGCTCTCATAGGGATATGATTTGGAGTGAAAGAGAGCATTAAGAAGCAAAAACACCCACACATTTAAGTCTAACCCACTTCCTATGCAAGGGGATTTTGTAAACAAACAAGTTATTGAAACCAAAGGCAACTTGCATAAGAAGGCAAAATAAGTGCAACATAAAAACTTTCAGCATAAAACGGGGAAACTTGATATTATTGAGGTGCATAAGAACAATTTTCCCTCTCTCATAATAACTTTCAGTATCAGGCATAAACTTAACAATATAGCTATCATAAGGACCATCATAGCAATGATCACTTATTCTAACAGAAAACACAGGAATACTAGCTCTCATAACACTACTATGTGAAACAACATTAGAGGTATCCTTACAAAGGATAGGGTGTCCCTCTTCCTCATACTTAGTGACAAAGTCTTTCACACTTGCTATTATAGGTTCATCAACCATTTGTTTATCAGGTTCAATAGCCTTATTCATACTTTCATTAACCACACTAGCTATCATAGAATGTTCCTTTACCTTAACTGGAAAAGGCATTTTCTCAATATAAGGTTCAGGTAAAACATGATTAGCAGTATAAACTTCAGTATTTCTTGCAGGAACGCTCTTAGCAACATCTTTATAAGGTTCGTGATACTTATTCCACTTCTTTTTAGGCACTTCAATATAATAAGCAAAAGCCTTAAAATAAGAAGCAATAGCTTGAGAGTCTAGACCATAAGCATTTTTAATATTTTGAAAGTCATCAGTTCCCATAAAAGATTCAATGCATTCATAATCATAATTTATACCTGACTTTCTACCTTTGTCATTCTCCCAAGCTTCAGCATTGTCTTGAATACGGTCTAGAAGGTCCCATTTAACTTCTTCTTCCATGCGAGTGAATGATCCAGCACAAGAAGCATCTAATAAATCCTTGTCATGTAGAGGGAGCCTTGCATAAAAGTTATTGATAATAATATTATTGGGGAGCTCATGAATGGGACATTTGAGCATTAGTAACTTCAATCTCCCCCAAGCTTGAGCTGTACTCTCTCCATCAAGAGGCCAAAAGTTGTATATTTGATTCCAATCTTTATGAATCTCACTAGGAGGATAAAACTTTGAATAAAAGAGAGGCACTATTTCCTCCCATTCCAGAGCTTGACCATTCTTCAGCAGCTTATACCATTCCTTAGCTCTTCCTTTCAGTGATAATGAGAATAACTTCTTCTTAACTTGATCTATAGTAATACCTGCACACTTGAACAACCCGCATTATTCGTGTATAAAGAGTAAATGATCACCGGGATGGACAGTTCCATCCCCAACATAGTAGTTATCCATAACACGATCAATAATTCTTGTAGGTATTTTGAAAACATCTTTCTCAGCAGGTGGTGGCTTATCTACTACCTTAGCAGTGGTAGTAGCATTACCAAATAAGAAACTCGGTGAATTATCCATAACGAAAATAAAGCAACTAGCAGAAGTAAACAATACTCACAGTAGAAGTTTCCTTTACCGCCCACTCTCCAATAGCGCTTCACTCCCTAAGAACGGCGCCAGAAAATAGTCTTGATGACCCACAAGTATAGGGGGGTGTATCATAGTATTTTCGATAAGTAAGAGTGTCGAACCCAACGAGGAGCAGAAGGTGCTGGCTAGTGGTATGGATCAGGAATTCTCTGCAAATACTTAGCAAACGAATTTTTAGGGGTTTTCGATAAAGCAAGTAAACAAAGTACGAGTAAACAAAAGACAGTAAGAATGAATGCAGCAAGTGGCCCAATCCTTTATGCAGCAAAGGACAAGCCGGTTGTATTTCTATAGATGACCAAACGTTCTCGAGGACACATGGGAAGACTGTCAAGTGCTTTCGCTTCATATAGCTGATTAATCTTCTCTAGCTTGCTAAGTGTTGTGTGGGTGAACCTGTGCTAATGTACCGTCCCATCCAAGACTTAATACATACTTGTGATTAAACCCCCTTGCAAACATCCGTAAGTACAAGAAAGTAATTAAGGTAAAACTTAACCACAGCTTTAAACTCTAAGACCCTTACGTCCCTTGTGCAATGGTTTCCTAACGGGGGTTCAGGTTTCACTCCGCAACCCCTACGATTAGTAGCCAAATACACAATGCATTCCCCTAGGCCCATATAGGTGAAGTGTCATGTAGTCGACGTTCACATGACACCACTAGAAGAAGTACACCACAACTTAAATAACAATCTATTGAATCTTCTCAACGCAACTCCACTACTAACAACAAGACTTCTCCCATGTCCTCAAGAACAAAATGAACTACTCACAAGACATCATATGGATCATGATCAGAGATGGAATAATGATGTATAACAATCTGAACATAAACAATAATTCAATGGTTCACTCAATAGCATCAACTACAAAGAGTAATCAACACCGGGAAAGTTTCCCCTATGAACTATGCAAGATTCAACGCAATTGTTACAGCAATATGGAGATGGTAATGAGGGTGCTGATGATGATGATGATCCCGATGAAGTCCAGCTTGATGGTGGTGTTGATGGCGACGATCTCCCCTCTTCGAGAAGGAATTCCCCTGGCAGAAATCTGTCTGCCAGAGAGATCTTTCTCTGTCGGTGTTTTCCGCCCTGCAGAGGCGGCGGAATCTTTCTGTGGTCGTGCCCCGAGTCTTAGGGTTTCGACAGGAAGATATACGCCAGAGGGGAGAGGCTGGAGTGGGACAGGGTGGCCACACCACTCCCTGGCGTGGCCTGGGCTTGCCCGCGCCATGGGGTGGTGTGGGCCCCCTGTGGCCCACCTCCACTCCATCTTCTGGCATCTTGAGTCTTCTGGAAAAATAGAATTTTCCGTATATTTTCCCGGATTTTCTGATCTTCGCGAATTTTGCCTCCAAACAGCACCTTTTCCATCGAATCCTTACCGCATGTCCATGCTCCAAAAGTCATCAACCATGCAAAAACAGATGAAATAACATAAGTATCACCTCTCAATACGAAATATATGAATGAATAATAGTGAATTAAGACATAGAATAGTGATGCAAAATGGACGTATCAAGGACCAAGATATGTGGCAGCCAGTTTTTTGGGTGAAGGCAACCATAGGAACAATGACTATGATAACGGGTACCGCCGCAATAGGGAGGAAGGATGAGGATGGCAATCAGTGCAGCAATATCAATCAAGAGCCCGGGACGCACCTATGTCTACCATGCAAATGTTGGAAGGGCCCTGTAATATGCACTTTTACATCGACTCATTAGGAAAAAGACAATCCAACCACCTTATGAAATACTGCCAAACATTTTTAAAGATGCAAGAGCTATGTAATGCAAAAGCAATAGAAGCAGCAAGAAGAGGATACACATCTACACATGGCACGCTAACCATCACTGCCCCACCTCCACAATCAGGGCAACCGCAGAACACAACTGATCAAGGTAACGAATACCCCAGGTCAAAAGGGGCAATGTCAATGATTCAAAAAGGGCGACCATCCAACAAAATTCAAAACCAATCACAAGATAAGTCAAGATGGCAGAGATGGCTCCACCAGCCACACCCAAATATCTTCACTAGTCAGAACAGGAAATCACATTCAGCAGAGCTGACCACCCACATCAAGTACCAAAACCGGGTCATTCGGCCCTGATAGTTCAAGCACAAATTGGTGGTTTCGACCTGAGCAAAGTGTTCATGGACGCGAGGAGCAGCATAAACTTGATTTACGCCAAAACACTTAGGGCAATGAACTACCCTTTGGCAAATTTGGCACCAACAGAAACATCCTTCCACGGCATCGTACCAGGTAAAGCTGAAATCCCTTTAGGTAAAAAAATTCCTTGATGTTGTGTTTGGATCCAAAGAAAATTTCAGGCAGGAAAAGCTCGAGTTCGAAGTCATGGACTGGCCATCACAGTATCACGCAATCCTGGGACACCCAGCTTTCCCATGATTCATGGCAGTTCCGCACTATGCATACCTAGTCATGAAGATGCCAGCACCAAAGGGAATCATATCAGTAAAAGGAAGCTTCACATGCTCTGACAATTGCGATCGGGAGTTTAACAAAATCTCTGAATCTTTTGGGATGGAAACCGAGTTCGAGCAGCTCAAAATGAAAACAACAGCAGAACCTCTCGCGGTAACACGTGTCAATCCCGATCAGGCCTTTGACACTGCAAAATACACCAAAGAAGTACAGATCCCCCCACTGACCCGAAGAAGACAACATTTGTGGCCTCTAACCTCAGTCCCGCATAGGAAAGCACGCTCATCAAGTTCCTCCGCGAGCACTAGGAAATCTTCGCATGGCTACCTTCTGACATGTCGGGAATTCCTAGGGAACTCGCTGAGCACGCACTAAATTTGGATCCAAAAGCAAAACCAGTAAAGGAATTGCTTCGCTGTTTCGCAGAACCAAAGCACAAAGCTATTGGAAAAGAGCTACATCATCTCACTGATGCTAAATATATAAAATAATTGAAGAAAGAAGAATGGGTCGCAAATCCAGTATGCGTCCTAAAGAAGAATACCAAAGAGCTACAGATGTGCATCGCCTTCACCGCATTAAACAAACATTGTCCAAAGGATCACGTTCCACTGTCGTGGATCGACCAAATAATCGACGCAACTATAGGGTGTGAACGTTTTACTTTTTGGATGCATATTCAGGATATCACCAAATTTGAATGAAGGAGGAGGATCAGGAGAAAACAATGTTCATCACACCTTATGGTGTATTTTGTTACAGAACAATGCCTTTTGGCCTCAAAAACACTGGGGAAACATATCAACGGATGATGCAGAGTTACTTGGGAAACCAAATCGGTACAAATGTAGAAGTATATATTGATGATGTCATAGTTACATCAAAGCAAACTTCATCACTCATCAAGGATCTCAAAGAAACATTCAACAACCTTGACAAGTTCTGCATCAAACTAAACCCGACGAAGTGTTCCTTTGGAGTCCCAGCAAGGCAACACCTCGGATACCTGGTATCAGCAGGGGGAATCAAAGCCAATCCTGAGAAAATATAAGCAATTTTAACAATGAAAAAGCCAACAAATTTACGAGGAGTACAACAGCTGGCCGGGCGAGTGGCAGCGCTTAGCCACTTTATTGCTCGATTAGGAGAAAAGGCATTACTGTTCTACCCCATGATGAGAAAATCGGACACATTTGAATGGACCGAAGAAGCTCAGCACGCCTTTGAAGACCTCAAGAAGACACCCCATGTCGTCGTGTCCCCACGAGAGAAAGAGCCACTACTTCTTTACATAGTCGCCACAAATCAGGTGGTCAGCACGGTCCTAGTTGTGGAGCAACCCGAAGAAGGAAAAACCCATGGTGTTCAAAGGACAGTTTATTTCTTGAGTGAGGTCCTCTCGTCATCCAAGCAAAGGTACCCACATTACCAAAAGTTAGCATACGGAGTATTTATAACAGCACAAAAACTACGCCATTATTTTTTGGAACATCCGATCATAGTGGTCAATGAGGCACCTCTGTCAAACATCCTTAATAATCCAGAAGCAATCGGGCATGTCTCCCTATGGGTAATCGAAGTGTCCCCTCAGGACATCACGTATGAGAAGCGAAAAGCAATAAAATCGCAAGTTCTGCCTGATTTCATCACGGAATGGACCGAGTTACAATGTGCGGGTCCACCAGACCTTTCAAGTGCCTAGACAATGTACTTCGATGGATCAAAAAGAACAGAAGGAGCAGGAGTGGGGGTCATATTAATATCACCACAAGGTGACAAGATGCGATATATACTTCGGATGAGCTTTGCGGATGCATCCAATAATGAAGCCGAGTACGAGGCCTTGCTACACAGCATGCATATGGCCAAAGCCTACGATGCAACTCGTCTAAAAATCTTCGGTGACTCCAACCTTGTAGCACAGCAAACAATGAACAAGTGTGATGCTGTCAGCGACAATATGATTGCTTAACGTGACATGTACAGCATCATGGAAGCTCAATTTGATGGATGTGAATTATCACACATAGGAAGAGGAAGAAATGAAGAAGCCGATAATTTGGCAAACATCGGGTCCCTGTGCTTACCAGTACCACCCGGAGTTTTCTAGGAAGAAATATCTGAATGTTCTATAAAAGCAAAAAGAGTTTCTGAGGTCATAGCACCCAAGACAGGGAAAAAGAGTAAGTCGCGAAGAGACATGGGGGCTCCATCAACCAATCCAAGTACAGAAGATGCCACCCGAGAAGAACTAGACATTGATGAAGTTATGATAACAGAGTCTACATGGATGCAGCCATACATAGCCTATATGGTTCAGGGAGAATTACCCAAGGATACAACATAAGCCCAGCGAATCACTCGATGATCAAAAGCCTTCAGGATAATAAAAGGGGAATTATGTAAGAGAAGCATTTCGGGTGTGTTATAATGATGTGTCACACCAAAAGAAGGAAAAGCCATACTCAAAGATATACGCGAAGGAGTTTGTGGTCATCATGCCAGCAGTCGAGCAATTGCTGCCAAAGCTTTCAGGGCAGGATTTTATTGGTTTACAACAGTTCAAGATGCAAAAGATATAGTCAGAACATGTGAAGCATGTCAACAATTTGCAACAAAGGCAGGAGCTCCAGCAGCTGAATTAAACCTTATACCTTTATCTTGGCCCTTCGCTTAGTGGGAGCTTGATATGGTGGGTAAACTTCACAAGTCATCTTTAGGTGGAAACGTCTTTCTGCTAGTAGCAGTCGGCAAATTCACTAAATGGATTGAAGCAATGCAGTCACTCTGTGAATTTCATAAAGTCGATAGTATTCTGGTTTGGCATGCCAAACAGCATCATCACGGACAATGGAACCAATTTTACCTCTAGTGAGTTTGCGGTTCAAGTAGAGTCTCGGGGGCTACTAACATGGGTATAATTACTTGGGTCCTTATGATTTGCTACCTAGGACCTATGGAAAGGCTTATGGCCCATGAAGAATCAAGATAAAGATCCAAATGAGCAACCGACAGAGATTGTAATTGTATTAGGAAGGAAGAAATAAAAGGCCAACATTGAGTTGGAGTTGTAATCATGTAACCTATTCACATACAACTTTGAGACCCGGCCTATTATATATAGGACAGGAGAAGCCTAGGAGGGGCACCGAACAATCCCCAAGCGATTTGTAACAGAGTGATTCCTCTTAATATTTAGGCAACTTTGATTTCATTATTTCCTGACTTCCAACGAAATCCCCAACATTCTCTTTTCCTCAAAACTCTAAGTCCTTCTTCATGGACATTGCCGAGATTTCCCCTCGTCAGCCTCGGTGATGCTACCATGCAGAACAACCATCTATGACCAGCTACACACAGTGCTACAAACCATGACATCATTGTTGTAGGCGACGCCGCCGGAGCTAGAGTTCCACCATCACTACTGCAAGCGGCCGACACAGTTGCAACAAACCAATGTTGGACTTGTTGCAAGAGGCCGCCAGAGCTGCAAGCTGGTCATCAGCGGCATCGTTGCTGCAAGCTGTTCGGTGAAGGAGATAACGTATGGCCTATCGGCATGTGTCCTCGTACGTGTGGGGAGATTCTATGTTTTTTCTGCTTTTCGTGCAAGGAGTTGCTACTGAAGATGTGTGCCTTTCATGCGAGAGCCTTGTTGCTGCTTGGGCAAACATGCTCGACAATGTTAAGGGGGCTTCACATGCAAGCAATGCGAGGAGAAGGCCAGGGGATTTTCCCTCTCTTCCTGGGAAGGGGAGACGAGGTAGGGAAACGTGTGTTGTCCATGTTAGTACGGTTAGGAGGAGAGACATGCGGAGACCATATTGTCATGGTCGGATCTGTTAGGGCATCTCCACTGGGTTGACCTAGACAGCAGACCAAAATGGTTCGTTTCTGTCCATTTGGGTTGGGTCGCGGTCTCTTTTGGGTCGTTGTCCTATCCGGCCAGTCGCTCCATTGGCATGACCTATCTATCAGCGCCAGGCCAACAAGATGAGGGCTATTTAAAAAAATCAAACAAAGACAATACAGGCTCAAACTGGCCAAGTTCGTACATATTCAAATATGTAATTTACAATCAAAATATAAAAAACTAAATCTAAGCTAGCCCTAGCTACTGATCCCTGCCACCGGCGCCGCCACGTCCATCTAGGGGTCGAGGTCGATGTACTCCGGCGGTGCTTAGAGGTGTGTCGGTGGTAGGGTCAGAGCAGGCACGGGCGCGGGCGGTTGGTTGATCACTTGGCCAGGCCACGCGTGTGTCTCCTCCGGCATGGTCAAAGCAGCCCACACGGCAGCGGCGACGGTGGAGGCAGCCCCATGTTCACCTGCACCACCAGGCCGATGAGCTGGACAACCTCCTAGTAGTCGTCCCACATGACATCCTCATCCTTCGCGCTGGCCGCAATGGCCTGCTCGGTGAAGGCATCCTCGTCGTAGACCCATGCCAGGAGTTCCTGGTACTCTAGGGGCGGATGCGGCAGCCTCCTCCTCCTCCTTGAGGACGATGTCAAGGTCGTCGTTCGAGTGTTGACGGCATCGTCATCGTCAGGATCAAAGGCAGGGATTTCACAGACCCCCATGGCTCGAACTCGCCGCGTAAGGCGATCATGTGCCACATCGTGTGCTCCCATGCAAGGAACTCCATCCAGAATGCCTTGTTCTGTTAGGCGCGATCCTACCGGAGGGCTGGTAGGAGCTTGTGGATGCAGCGTTGGATCTCCTCCTCTAGCCCCTTGCCCTCCTTGGGCGCGGGCGGCACCAGCACTGATATATTGCAAATGTATCTATAATTTTTGATGTTCCATGCTTGGTTTTATCCACTTTCTTGTGTTTTGTTCCAACTTTGGAGTACTTTTCATATGATTTCTTGGACTAACCTATTAACAAGAGCCACAAGGCATGCCTGCTTTTCTGCTGTTTTTGGTTTCAGGAAAGTTAGAAAATGAATATTCTCGGAATTGGACGGGACAAAAGCCAAAGTGCCTATTTTTCCGGAAGGGATCAAGTGCCAGAATACGAGACGGAGAGGGGTCAGGGGCCGGCCACACAACCTGGCCACACGGCCAGGCCTGGCCTGCGCCAGGGGGTGGTGTGGTGGCTCCCGGCACCCCCTCGGCCTCTCCTTCCGCCTATATATTGCCCTCGGGACGAAAACCCTAAGTACCCGATCAAAAATCCACGAAAGAGTCTCAGAGTCGTCATCTCCATTCCTAGATCGGGAGGGATCTGAAGTTCTTCCGGCACCGCCGGAGAGGGAATTCACCCCGAGGCCTTCTTCATCACCATGCAAGCCTCCGTGTGATGTGAGTAGTTCATCCTTGGACTACGGATCCATGTAGTAGCTAGATGGCTGGTTTCTCCTCCTTTGTGCTTTCATGTTTAGATCTTGTGAGCTCCGTTCATGATCAAGATCATCTTTTTGTAATCCATACATGTTGTGTTTGCGGGGATCCGATGGCTATTGAGATGCTATTTCAGATTGATTATTGATTCTATCATGTCTTTGTTATTTGAGATCTTGCATGCTTTCTGTTGTTAGTAGCTATCTTGGCCAAGTAGATGCTAGCAACTCCAAGAGTTAGTATTTATGCTCGATAGTGGGTTCATGCCTCCGTAATCTAGGAAGTGACAAATCTCTAAGATACTAGATCTGTTGTTGCTACTAGGAGAAAACAACAATCCTTTGTTCATAGAACAATCGTATTGTTTACTTTACACGCAGTTCAGAAGCAATAATCTGTTTGCAACTTAATTGGAGGGGTTCGATGATAACCTGAAGGTGGGTTATTAGTCATAGATGCAGTTGGATGGCGGTCTATGTATTATGTTGTAATGCCCAATCAAGCCTCAAAGGAGTCAAGATGATTAGTATATGCATGTATTGCTTTCTCGGTGTTTGTCAATTGCCCCGCTGTAATTTGTTCACCCAGCATGTTATCTATCTAAGGAGAGCCACCTCTAGTGAACTATGGATCCTGGTCCTTTGTCTTTTACATACAATCTATAAATTGTTTACTGCTTTGTGTTTACTTTCTACAAACTTTTACTTCTTTCCATTCGATATGTTTAATCCTTTGTTTTCCGCAAAACACGGTGAGATTGATAACCTCATCGCAAGTTGGGGACAAAGTTCTGTGGTTGTGTTGTGCAGGTCTCCACGTTGCTACTAGCACCGGTAGTGCGCCCTGCCAAAGCTCAACTAGTAACACCTTTGGGGTGTTTCCTTGCTCCTACTGGTTCGATTAAACCTTGGTTTCATAACTGAGGGAAACTTGCTGCTATGCTCATCATACCTTCCTCTTGGGGTTCCCAACGAGCTCTACATCAACCACGAGCCATCAACACTTTTCTGGGCACCGTGCATTGAGCCATCAGGCACCCGCTCCCGGTTGAGGTGCCAACCCATGGGGAGGAAGACATCATGGTGGGCGATGGCTACTCCCTCCCTCCACCGCTGCTTGCAGTCGGCCATGTGGAAGTAGCGGCGGGGCTCCTACTCCACCTGGCGCACGACAAGGTGGTGGGAGAAGTCCTACGGCCACGGCGGTGGTGGCAAGTGGTACGTCCAAAATGCATGCCAAACTCATAACGATGTTCGGACACACCATTACGATGTGGTGTTCCCGGCGGTGTCAATTGCGAAAGTATTCCACATTTCTTTAAATGCATGCCAAACTCATAACTTAGATATTCACCTCCGTGGTCAGAACGCAGAAACTTAATCTTCTTGTTACGATGATTTTCCACTTCACTTTGAAATTTCTTAAACTTCTCGAAAGCTTCGGACTTATGTTTCATAAAGTAGACATACCCATATCTACTTAAGTCATCCGTGAAAGTGAGAACATAATGATATCCACCACGCGATGCTACACTCATTGGACCGCACACATCAGTATGTATTATTTCCAATAAGTCTGTAGCTCGCTCCATTATTCCAGAGAATGGAGTCTTAGTCATTTTTCCCATTAGACATGCTTCTCATCTTTCAAGTGATTCAAAATCAAGTGATTCAAGAAGTCCATCAGAATGGAGTTTCTTCATACGCTTCACTCCAATGTGACCAAGACGATAGTGCCACATGTATCTAGAATTATCATTCAATTTTGTTCGTTTAGCATCTATGTTGTGAACATGTGTATCACTACTATCGAGATTCAGTAAGAATAAACCATTCATCTCAGGTGCATTACCATAAAAGATATTACTCATATAAATCGAACAACCTTTATTCTCGGACTTAAAAGAGTAACCGTCTCGCAATAAACAAGATCCAGATATAATGTTCATGCTTAACGCAGGCACCAAATAACAATTATTCAAATTTAAAACTAATCCCAAGGTAGATGTAGAGGGAGCGTCTGACGGCGATCACATCAACCTTGGAGCCATTTCCAACGCCAGATCGTCACCTCATCTCTCGCCTTTCGCTTATTCCGCAGCTCCTGCTTCGAGTTACAAATATGAGCAACCGAACCAGATCAAATACCGTGCACTACTACGATTACTAGTAAGATACACATCAATAACATGTATATCGAATATACCTTTCTTCTTGACGTTGCCGTTCTTCAGATCCGCCAGTACTTGGGGCGATTCGCTTCCAAAGGACTGCACCCTTGCGAGAAGCATTGAGTTTCAGGCTTAGGACCAGCCTTGGGCTTCTTAGCAAAAGCGGTAGCTTTGTCATCCTTCTTGAAGTTGCACTTGTTCTTAGGCTTGCCCTGCTTGAAATTGGTGGTCTTATTGACCATCAACACTTGGTGCTCCTTTTGATCTCCACTTCAGTTTTCAGCATGGACGATAGTTCATAACGCCTTGTTCATGCAAAGGTATATTGTAGTTCATCACAAAGTTCTTATAACTCGGTGGCGTGATTGGAGGACACGGTGAATCCCTAACTCATTAGGAATCGTTATCCCCAACTCTTGGAGCTTGTTTGCGTGCCTAGACATGGTGAGCACGTGCTCGCTAATGGAGCTACCCTCTTCCATCTTACAGTTAAAGAACTTTTCGGAGGCCTCATAGCTCTCCACGGGCGCGTGAGTCTCAAAAATGATCTTGAGATCCTTAATGATCTCGAACGGGTCGTGGTGCTCAAAGCGCTTCTGAAGCTCCGTTTCTAAACCGTATAGGATGGCACACTGAACTGTGGAGTAATGATTTTTCTGAGTGGCGTAAACATTCTTTACGTCATCGGTGGCATCTTCTGCAGGTGGGTGACCTAGCGGTGCTTCGAGCACATAGGTCAACTGACCAGCCCTGAGGACAATCTTCCGTCCACGGAACCAGTCCGTGAAGTTGCTTCCATTGTTTTTAAGCTTTTCTTTCTCTAGGAACGCATTGAAATTGATGGAGAGGTTTGCCATAATCTACAACAAATTTGCAAGTAGTTTAGACTAAGTTTATGATAAATTGAGTTCAATTTTAATTCTTAAATTAACTAGGTGAACTCCCACTCAAAACAACATCCCTCACATTGTCTTAGTGATTACACGAACCAAGTCCACTACACCAAGTCCGATCTTCACGAGAGAAGATGTAGTTTCATCGGCGAACAATCTTCATGTTCATCATATCATTTATATGATTCATGCTCTACCTTTCGGTATTCTATGTTCCGAGACCATGTCTGTACATGCTAGGCTCGTCAAGATTAACCTTAGTTTCCGCATGTGCAAATCTGGCTTGCACCCGTTGTATGCACACGTAGAATCTATCACATCCGATCATCACGAGATGCTTCGAAACGACGAGTCTTAGCAAGGGTGCCAACTAAGGACAAACACTTTATTACTTGATATTTAGTGAGAGGGATCATCTTATAATGCTACCGTCGCGATCTAAGCAATACAAGATGCATAAAGGATTAACATCACAAGCAATTCATAATTAGTGTGATATGATATGGCCCTTTCTCCTTATGCCTTTGATCTCCATCTCCAAAGCACGGACATGATCTCCATCATCACCAGCATTAAGGCCAAGGTCATGGCGCCCGCTTCATGGTTGTCCATCATCACTAGCAACTATTACAACTACTTGGAATAAAGCTATTACAAGATGAATAGACACGTGTCTTAACAGAATTAAAGACAACCATTAGTTCGCCGTTGCCATATTACAACAAGGATCATTGCATACATCAAATATAATCACAATCACATGATGGCCATATCACATCACAAAACCCCTGCAAAAACAAGTTAGACGCCTCTAATTTTCTTTGCATGTTTTATGTGGTTTGGGCTTTCGAACAAGAACGGATCTTACCTACGAAACTGAACCACAACATTGATACAAGTGCTATCAAGTACAAAGTGTAAATTGGATCTATACTATGGTGGGAGAGACACCATAAAGCCACTTGTGCAAAGTGTTACACGTCAAGCGTGGAGCAAGTCTCATGTGCGATGACATGTAAGGTTAGCCCGAGCCGCTTCATCCCACCATACCGCAAGATGCAAAGTACACAAAGCAAAAGACGGCACGAGCACCAACGCCCACAAAACCATTGTGTTCTACTCGTGCAACAGATTTACGCATAGACAAGGCTCTGATACCACTGAAGGGTTCGTAGCATGGAAAACAAAAAATTTCTACCACAAGAACGAACAAAACCCAGATCTAATCTAGATAAAAGCCAAGATCTAATCTATTAGACAAGTGCAACGAGATAGATCTGCACTAACCCTTGTAGATCCGAAAGCCTTGTGCGAGATCGGATCTCGTGGTTGATGTAGACGATCACTTGCCGATCTCAAGATCGAGTAGACGATCCTTCCGGCGCCGCGTTCCTCATGATCGGTCACACGTGCGGAGTCGAAGGCACCTTCCTCTCCCCATTCCAATGAGCATGAGGTAGTAAATCTCTCCACGGAATCCCAAAGCAGACAAGGCGTGGTGGTGGTGGAGTAGAGAATTCAGAGGGCTTCGCCTAAGCCGAGAAGATGGAAGGAGGAGGAGAGAGGCTAGGGTTTGGAGTGGGAGGGCAAGGGGGTGGCGCCTCCACCCTCTATATATAGAGGAGGGTGCGCCTAGGTTCCCACCCCTAGGACCACCTCCTAGGGTCGGCAAGACAGGAGCTTGGGGGGAGAGTCCTTCCCCCCCAAGTTTCCCTTACTTACCCTCCAAGTTTCCCTTTATCCTTTCTTGGTTTTCAAGTAAACTCCAAAAAATCTTCTAGAACCTTCCGGAAAATTCTGAAACCTTCTAGAATCCCCATATAAACACTCCGGAACATTTCCTAACTTAGAAAACGATCCCCATTATATGAATCGTATTCCCCGGACAATTCCGGATCTCCTCGTGATGTCCCGGATCCAATCCGAGACTCCGAACAACATTCGGTCTCCAACGCACATTCCATATCTACTTAAAACAACTTCGAACCTTAAGTGTGTCACCCTACGGTTCGTGAATATGCGTACATGATGGAGACACCTTCCGATCAATAACCATCACGGGATCAAGATCCATAACGGCTCCACATACTCAACGATGACTCGTGATCGATAGAACCATTAACATATGAAACCAATTCCCTTTGTCACGCGATACTCTACTTATCCGAGGTTTGATCGTCGATCTCCATACCTAGTTCTACCTCACATCGATAAGTACTCTTTACTCGTTCCATGTTATGTCATCCCTTGTGACCTAGTCACATGCTTGCAAGCTAACTAGATGACATTCCACCGAGAGGGCCCAGAGCATATCTATCCGTCATATGGATAGACAAATCCCAATCTTGGTCCATGAGCTTCAACACATACTTTCAGAATACCCAATGACACCTTTATAACCACCCAGTTATGAAGCGGTGTTTGATGTCATGAAAGCACCCATCCGGTGATGGTGATTAACATAACCTCATGGTCGAAGGATTAGGTTACTATGCATTTGATAAGCTTGTAGCAATACGAACTAAATGACTTGATCTTATGCTACACTTACTTTGGGTGTGTGTGTCCATCACATCATTCTCCTAATGATATGACCTTGTTATTAATGACATCTAATGTCCATGATCAGGAAACCATGATCATCTATTAATCAACAAGCTAGTTCAACAAGAGGCTTACTAGGGACTCTTTCATGTTTACAAAACACACAAGTATTAGTGTTTCCTAATAATACAATTATAGCATGGGATGTAAACATTCATCATAAACACAAAGATATAATAATAACCACTTTTATTATTGCCTCTTGGGCATATCTCCAACATGTTCATTTTCAATGCACAGAGCTAGTCACACAATAAAGTCAAGATCCAAAAAGAACACCCAAATTTTTGTTTGTACATAAACCTTATGTATACAAGTGTCGTATCCTAGGTTTTGACACTTGCGCAAAGTATGGCGATCTTGATAGGTGGCCGAGAAGAACACACAATCACACAGAGAGATAGGTTTTTACCTAGGTTTAGGCCTCAATGTGCAAAACCCTACGTCATGCAACTACTATCTTTATGGTGGATGATGAACTGGTTATAGAGATTATTCCTGATGATGTACTCGCTAGCTCTATATTCTCTCACCTTCCAACCCCATCTTTCGACCAGCCTGGGACTCCTTTTATAAGACCAAGGCGACGCCACATATGTTGGTCACCACGTGGCGGGGCGCGGCGTGAATGGTTACAATATGGTGAGGCGCTTCTACTGCTAGACGCGTGGTATGTTGTTGTCTGAACATGTAGTGGAGCATAGGTCCTATCCCATCAGTATATCTGATGGTTGCTTGCCGGGTACTCTTCTTTCCCAAGGAGGACATCTTCGAGATCCCGAGAAGGGTCCTGGCTGAGATTGTTCCCACAGTCTTTTCCTCCTAGAGTCATGGTCCACCGATTGGATCTAGGGCACCCTCGATTCCACGTAGATGACAATATCCCCGGGGCACACCTCAGCGAAGTTGGATATGGATGAGGTCGCATCCTTATCCAAGGTAGGGCTATGACTGTAATCATGTATTCATCATGTGAGTCTTAACTTCTATTGGTGGGGTGTCGCTTCTGCCTTGAAATGCATGAAAGGTGCGGTCGGCCATTTGAAAGTTCACGCGGTAGTAACTATAGGGTGGGGAGTGGGTACATGGGTTTCCTAGGCCTGGGCCTATAAATAAATTATATCAGCCGCTCTCCATTTACTACTCGCGCTTTTGCTTGTCATCCTTTCCTCACACCTCGGACCTTGACCCAGAGCATCCTAATGGCACGCAAGGTGATCCAAGGGTCCTCGGAGAGAAGGGTATCTTCCTCTAGGACTCGATCCAGAGCTCTCAGGCACAAGAGGCCCGCCAGGGCTCATCTTCCACCCACCGCCGACCAGTAGAAAATCTTTGCCCTAAAGATCCATGTCATCGATGAGCGTCATGAGAAAGAGGCTACGATGCTCCGCTGCCTAGGAGGGGGAATTGGGGATGGGGATATGTTCATCTACCGTTGGTTCCTCAAGATTGATCTGGTTCCGCCCTTTTCTGATTTATTTGATGATTAGATGAAGGTGTGCGACTTTCACCTTGTTCATATCCATCCCAACGCCCTGTTGGCGCTGGCCACCTTTGCCCACTTATGTCAAGGGTTCGTCGGAATGATGCCCTCGGTGGCCTTGTTCTGTTGTTATTTTACCCCTTAGGTTGACAAAAAAGCGAGGATCATCGGGGCATCACCTTTTGTCTTCGGAATAACCTTTCCAAGAAATACCTCTAGGGGAAGTTCAAATCCAAATGAGAGGAGTGGTGTAGCAAGCATTGTGTGCTACACATGGAGGTCCACTTCCCATGGATGTATGATCCCTAGGAGGTCGCCTAGCCTCGCCCAAGGAGAGGAAGGCTGAGCTCCCAGGATGCGAGCCTAAAGCCTATGATTGAAAGGATCCATATCCTTGCGAACAAAGACTTAACAGTGCATGCAATCATCTCGGACTATCTCCGTCGGTGTTTCGCGCGGGTGTAGAGCTGTGTCATGCTAAAAACGCCTCTCACAGAGCGAGGTCCTGCCCGCGTATGCTGACGGCAGGTGCAGCTCGCGCACGCGGCCCACCATCCTACGACGCGGGGTAAGATGGCGCGCACGACACCCGTCCGCGGTCTGGAATATTTTGCTCTGGCCCGCAGTGGGGCACGCCTCATGGGATAGCAGGGCTCCGTTTCGACGTCACCACGTGTCCTTTTCGGTGTCCATCCCATGGCCGAAAAGAACTCGGACGTAGTGGATAACAGTTTGAGCCGAAACAATCTGGTGCTATTATTTCCTCCTGATTAATTCATTTAATTATTGTAAAATACATACTATTTAATTTCTTTTTACCCGAAACACCTTTTAGATTAGTATGAACTACTTTGGATCCTCCCGGAATGATTCTAGTTCTCTCACGGAACTATTCCGGCTTTCTCTTCTCTTCTTCCAATGATCTCGATGATTCCAAAATATTCTTCAAGCGTCGTAGAGACCCTTAAGGGTGTTATCCTACGATTCAGGAACATCACAAACATGATCGAGGCACTTCTCAGATCAATGATCATCAACGAGATCTGGATACCCATAATGACCCTTGTGCATTCCACGATATCAATGTCGTTGGAACCATAAACGTCGAGTCCAATTCCCTTTGTTAGTTCGACTAATGACTTGTGTAAGATCTGATCGTTGGTATCATGATACCTTGTCCAATCTTGTTATCGACAAGTGTTGTTTAACTCGTTCATATGATATTCCATGCTCATGACCTAGTCATATGCTCCACAATTTATTGATGTAATCTCACCGAGTGGGCCCGGTGTATCTTCCATCACGCGGGAGAATAAATCCTGATCTTGATGCATACGTCTCAACATATCTCTTTGGAATACCTTATATACACCTTTATGATCACCCTGTTACGATGTGACGATTGATGCAGTCAAGGCAGCCTCAGGTGATAGTGATTATATATGATCTCATGGTCTAAGGATTAGGATACTGTATTCCTAATTATTGCAATGATGAACCTTGTGACTTGATCATATCACAATACTTATGTTGGGTATAGTGTCCATCACATCATTCACTAATGATATCACCTCATTATCAATTGACATAAATGCCCATGATTAGAAAACCTTGATCATCAGTTGACCAATGAACTAGTCTAATAAAGGCTACTAGGGACTTGGTTTGTTTACATGCCACACGTGTATCAATGTTTCTGATTAACACAGTTATAGCATGGTATAAAACTATTATGAACTTAATGAAGTATGTTAATAAACATCCTTTATTATTTGCCTCTAGGGCAGGCTTGATTACTAGGATGGTATCTCATTTGCATGAGAATGGAATTTCCGTTCTCCAAAGATAACACCATTTTCCTTGTTGAATGAAGGTTTTGAAAATGCTAGGAACCTTAAATTCCTTCTTTGTTTTTTAACAAAAGTCAGGTTTAAAATTAACTTTCTTAAAAGTGATGTGTTTTGTTTGGGGTATTGTAAAGAACATGAGCATATTTATGAAGAAATGTTTACTTGTCAATCTGGGGAGCTGCCTCTAGAATATTTAGGCATGCCCCTTGATAAGGAAAAAAATACTAAATAGCCATTGGAGACCTGTTGATGATAAAATGGAGAAAAGATTGGGGTGTTGGCAAGGGAAACTTTTGGATATATGATCCATAGTTATTCTTCTGAACTCTTGTCTTTCTACCATTCCCATGTTCATGCTTTCCTTCTACAGGGTGTTTGTAGGAGTTAGGAAGAAATGGGATATTTTTAGAAATAGATCCATAAGGCAGGAGGAACAAGGTGCTAGGAAGTACCATCTTGTAAATTGGGAAACTGTTTGTTTTCTTAAGGATTTAGGAGGGTTGGGTGTCCTTAATTTGGATTTGATGAACATTAGTTTGTTGTGCAAGTGGTTGTGGAAATTGGAGAATGAAGATGGGGCTCGGTAAGAAGTTTTGAAGAAAAATATCTTCAAAAGGAAACTATTTCTCAAGTGCGGGAAACCCCCGGGGTTTCACATTTCTGGGATGGATTGATGAAGGTGAAAAGTATATTCTACAAATTTTGTGATAGAATTTTGGTTTTTAGAAATAAAACTAGATTCTGGAAAGATATTTGGCATAGAAAAAACAAATCTATGGCTGAACTATTTCCAAGATTGTATGATCTAGTGCATTCTTTTGGGGGGTGCTTGGTGTTTAGGAGATGTTTGTGGGATGAGTTGGCAGTAGAGTGGTCAAAACTGCTTGACATTATTCGTGTAGTGGTGTTGAAGGAAGGGGATGGCAGGGAAGCTCAGAAATTGGGGGGAAATGTTTACTATGAAGAATTTATATATAATGCTTTACGAGTTAGGCCTCCATTGAAAGTTTTCAGAAAATATGGGTGCTTAAACTTCCTGCTAAGATCAAAGTGTTTTCGTGGCGCCTAGTGTGCAGTAGAACTTTGACTAAGGATAACTTGAAAGGACAGGGTTGGAAAGGGGATGAACAATGTGTGGCATGTGCTTCTGATGAAAGCATTGACCACATGCTCTTCACTTGTCCAGTAGCCAGATTTGTTTGGAATATGATTCAATGTATCTTTGACACTCCTAATCAACCTAGGAAAATGCCTGAACTGGATGGGTGGATTGAACAATTCAAAGGGCAAGAAAAGGTAGCAGCAAAATTTTGTCTAGCTGTTATTTTTGGTCCATTTGGAAAACCATAAATAGGGCTTGCTTTGATAACATTATGTTTTGTGATCCCTATGATATTATCTACTCCATCCCTCTCAAAATAGATGTTAAAAAATTATCTAAATTTGAATGTGTCAAGGCACTATTTAGTACTTGATACATCTAAATTTAGTAAAATCTGCGATATCTATTTTGAGATTGAGGGGGTATATGATTTGTCATTGGGTAGCTTACTAGGGTGAATAACAGAAACCAAATATTCAGAAGGTGTTGCTGGGAGGGGTTGAGGCAGGGAGGTCTTCAGCAGAGCGCAAGGTTGGTCTCCGATACGTCGAAGAATAGCCACTGGATCATCTTCAAAAGGAATTCTATCCTGTGGATCCTGCTTGAGGGTGGAAGATTTCTTGATGTAATAATGAAATATAACCTTTAGTGTATCTTCCTTGTTTTGGTTTCAAACTGTTCTCACCGTGTGTATTATACACATAGTGAGTGTGTGAGGCAGAAAGGATTTGTAGTGAAACTCTGTATAAACGTTGTTGCTTTGTTAATGAAGCACGGGAACCCCTTTTGTAAAAAGAAAAACTAAGCTGTCCTGTTGGAACGAAATATAGCAAGCACTTTGAAAAGGTTTGAAGACGGAAGTCGCTGGCTAGGTTATCCTAGATCAGACGGAGGTACCGATCGAGGAAGGTTATGACCAAACCCAGACGTAATTTCCAGTCCAAGCCATCTTTCTCTGCTCACGTACCTCTCGCACCAAGTCTACTAACAGTGCAAAAGAAGAAGTCCACGACTTGTTTACACGAGACAGTTCCAAGAGTTTTACTTATATTCCCAGTTTCTTGAATAAATCGCCGTTTATATTTAATCGCGCGATTTTGCAGCGTAGGAAGAGAACGATTTTTCGAAGCGCTGTACGGAGCAAAACGGCCACCAGCAGGACAGGAAGGCGAGAACTGCAGCACTCTCCCGCTCGCTCGCATGGCTCCTTCCCCGCGTAACCAAAGGCTAATCTCCTCGTGATCATTCTCGACCAGAAATTTTTGAAAGTGCTCCGCCAGGATATTTTCTTCGGAAAGAAGTCGGAAATTCCACGGCCACAGCACTGCCGGCCCAGCGCACCGGAACAGTTTCCCGGCAAAGGGCAAACACAAGAGAGTCGGGGAGAAAAATGGTTTAACAAAGAGAGCACGCGACGAGAAGTTGGAACTAAAAGATTTTTTTTTTAAAAAGACGAGTACGCATAGCAGCCGGAGGTCAGGTGGGAAGCAGCGCTGCGTTGCACGGAAACCCAACCCACCCACAAACTCCGGCGAGGTCGCGCCCCCGCGTTCTCGTCCTCTTCCCCGTCGGAATCCCAGCGACGGGTACCGAATCGGATCGCGCGCGCGAGCGAGGTGAGGGGAGGGAGGGGAGCGAGAATGCCGCCCCCGGCCGCGCTGCTCCTCACCGCGACCTTCGGCTCCGCGCCGGCGGGGCTGTCGCTAAGCGACCTCGCGCCCAGGACGCCGAGCCTGCGGGCCCTGCGGCGGGCGCCCGCCTCCCGGATCCGGCCGGCGAGGATCCGCGCCGCGACGGCCGTCGGCGGCGAGTTCGGCGGCCTCGGCAGGCGCCGCGAGTTCATCGGCCGGCTGCGGAACGTGCTCCCGGGGGGCAGGTGGTGGCGCCTCGAGGACGAGGAGGAGGACGCGGCCGGACGCGCCGAGGCCAGCGGGGCCACGGCCGCCTCCGCCCTCCAGCGGATGTGGGCCCTCGTCGCAGCCGACCGCTGGGTCGTCTTCCTCGGCTTCGCATCCCTCGTCTGCGCCGCGGTAATGCCATTTGTCGGTTTGGTTGACCCGGTGGTTTGGATAGGTTTTGTCTGGTGGGTGTCGCTCTGATGCTCTGTGTGTGTGGTCGTGGTTGCAGCTCTCGGAGATCGCCATACCCCACCTGCTCGCGGCCTCCATCTTCTCGGCGCAGAACGGAGGGGCGGTGTTCTACCGGAATGCCAAGCTCCTGGTTGTGTTATGTTTGATTTCTGGAGTATTCAGGTCAGTTATTTCCTTGTTCAAACTGAGCTGGTACTGTGCATAGGATCACAAGACAATCTATACAACTACTGTCTGTTCTGATCACATTGGACAGAAATAGCTGGACTGGATGTTTACCGTCACTTACACATTGTGCCGTCTAGTTGAGAATGCAAAAACTTCAAATGTACTGCTAGTGAATTTTGTAGTACAAAATTTTGTCAAAATTTTACACTAGAAATCTCAGAATGAACTAGAAGTGGGATCTAGGTGGGATCCCACTTGACACCCTAATTGTGAATGCTGTGACAGAATTCGTAAGATCGCTGTGACAACAAACTTAAATTTCTGCAATGTACATTGTGGATAATTGTACATGATGGACAAGTGTGAGCACATGAAAACAAGGAGTTCTGTGAGATAATCTGCAGATGACTAAATTTTTATTGCCTTCAGCATGCTTTTGTGAGTTTTGTTTAGGTTGCTTATTTAGCTCATGTCCCCCTTTTGCAGTGGTGTGCGAAGCTGCTGTTTTGGTATAGCGAACATGATATTGGTAAAACCATGTTAGATTTCATGTACTTAGTTTAACAAGGTTATTACTCTCACGTTAGCCTTTGGTTTGATCAGCCTCTTACAATCATTATCTTAACTTTTGTCTTAGGTCAAACGAATGAGAGAAATGCTGTTTGATTCTATCCTTTCTCAGGTAAAAACAGGAAAAGGAAAAATGTGACTAGTGCCCATGATATTTTTCTGTTATTTTAGTTTTTGTTGGAATTGCTATGAAGTGTCTTAATTGCATTTGTATATTGTGCTAGGATATTGCTTTTTTCGATGAAGAAACTGTCGGTGATTTGACAAGTAGGCTTGGTTCTGACTGTCAGCAAGTGTCTCGAGTTATTGGCAATGATCTTAATTTGATTTCACGCAATTTGCTTCAGGTGAGAAGGTTGTTTAGTATCTGAATACACGATAGTGACCAGTAGCTTGAAAAGCGCATTTATCATGTTGTGACTTTGTCTCAGGGTATAGGTGCACTTATTTATCTTCTAATCTTATCATGGCCTCTTGGACTGTGCACTATGCTTACTTGTGGGACATTGTCAATAATAATGCTCGTTCATGGACGGTAAAAGCTTGTTCTCACTTCTCATGTACTGTAGTTTATGTCTCCGTTTCTCTACTTTCTTGTTTCCCTATTATATTGCCAGCTTGCAGCAATATCAAGTAAATGTTACATACAACCTCCTCCAGGTTCTATTATTTTGTTGCTTTGAATCTTTGGTCCATGCGAATGCGAAAGAAATCATTATGATAACTTTGTTTGATAGGTATCAGAAAAAGGCAGCTAAATTCGCACAAGAGTTCACTGCAAGTGCCAATAATGTAAGTTTATGTCCTCCAGTTGGAAGCTATTTGACAGGGAAAATTCATATCTCAGTCCTTTGCGTCATGCTTATATTATAATAATCTAAATCAGGTTGCTCAAGAAGCGATATCATTGGTTAGGACAGTGCGGGTTTATGGGACAGAAAAGCAAGAGATCAGAAGGTAATCACTGTTCTCTCATGTCTCTCTTCTATTTTTAACACCCTGCATATGTCATAAACCGTGTTGTACTTCTATAGGTATGCAAAGTGGCTGGAGAAGCTGTATGATGTAAGCTTTCGACAAACAATGGCTTATGGAGGATGGAGCTTGAGCTTGAACTATCTATACCATTCTACTCAGGTATTTGGTGTTACTGTTCAGTCTTAATAATATTTACTAGAAATATCCCCTAGATGGACTTCTCAATTCTCATTGCACTACTGATGAAGAATACTTCCAAATAAGCTTTGTGTAGGTCGTTGCAGTTTTGATTGGAGGAATATATATCATGTCCGGGAAGTTAACTGCTGAGCAACTGACAAAATTCACACTGTACGCTGAGTGGCTAATTTTGTCTACCTGGTGGATTGGAGATAACTGGTCCTCCTTGATGCAATCTGTTGGAGCAAGTGAAAAAGTCTTCCGCTTGATGGATCTCCTGCCTAGCAAGCACATTTCCTCTAAAGGCAAGGCTGTAGAGTGTATGCTGATGTCTAGTTTAGAGTCTCTGTTCTTGGATATTTTAATTGTGAGACAGTACATTGTCAAAGTAATCTAAAGCATTTCACTATGGCAGGCCTCAGGCTACAGAAGTTGGAAGGGCGAATTCAGTATGAAGATGTAGCATTCTCATATCCGTCAAGACCTTCAGTATGTTTGCACCACTCCCTTTGGATGTTTTTCTTTGATGAGCACACACAAGCACACATGTATAGTAGGGTTAATCAATTTACGTGTTCTGTGATTATTATGTAAGCTTGGGTATTTGTGTACCAATCTACCTCGTGGCTCTCAATTTGCAGGTACCAATTCTGAAAAGATTGAATCTAACACTCAATCCAAATGAAGTTGTCGCCATTGTAAGATATGCAGAATGATGTTTTCATAGATCTGACTTCTACAAGTATTGCAAATGCAACCTTTGACATATAATCCTACTGCTCATGTATGGTTTAAAACTTTAAAGGTTGGTCTTAGTGGAAGTGGCAAGAGTACTATAGTTAACCTTCTACTTCAGCTATATGAACCTACAAATGGGCAAGTAAGTTATTTCTACCTCTTGCTATTGTTTCTGTCCCTCCTTCCAAGGGCTAAGCATTGCTGACATGACTATATGCAGTCACTTCAAAAGCAAAGTAGCAAGCCAGTTATTTACTAGTCTGAGGTTATGTCTGTGACTGGTGCAGATCTTAGTTGATGGTGTCCCACTCAGCAAGCTTGATACCAGATGGTTTAGGGAAAGAATTGGTTTTGTGGGGCAGGTTCAGATCCATTTAACCCAAAACAGATTGCTGTACCACATGAAACATTTTTGTATTTAACAATAACACATATTGGCACATGCAGGAGCCTAAGCTATTCCGAATGGATGTTAGTGCCAATATTAGTTATGGCTGCCCAAGAGAAGTTAGCCAGGAAGAAGTGGAGTGGGCTGCTAAACAGGCTTATGCTCACGATTTCATAATGGCTCTTCCTGATGGTTATAACACCATTGTGGACGATGCTCTTCTTAGTGGAGGCCAAAAGCAACGTGTTGCTATTGCAAGGGCCCTTCTGAGAGATCCATCCATCTTAGTACTTGATGAAGCCACTAGTGCACTTGATGCTGAGAGTGAACATTATGTGAAGGTTAACTACTTTGTGAATAAAAGAATAAATTGTGTACATAGTAGAAACTTATAATGTGCATGTGAATAGCCTGTTAATCATTGTTTTTTCTGCCTTGCTCTAGAGTGTCATCACAGAAGTTAGCACAGATCCTAATGCCAGAAGAACAGTCATTATCATAGCTCACAGGTAATGTATGCTTAGACTTGAGTTTTTTGTTGTTAGGAAATAAGAACTAAGCTGGTGCCATTTTTTTCTATAGGTTATCCACAATTCAAGCAGCTGATAGGATTATTGTGATGGAGAATGGTGATATCTTGGAGGTAAACTTTTGATTCTTGTCGTTTCATCACTGCAAACATGTACTGTGAAATACACGATGCCAGGCTTGTCGACAGATGAACAGATTACATCTACACTCTTATTACACATATATAATGAATTTTAGATTAGTATTTCCAGGCACTTGTATGATTTTTAGAAAACTTTCTGTATGATTGTGCAGGACGGACCACACAGCGAGCTTATCAAGCAGGATGGTTTGTATTCAAGATTAGCTCGGCGACAAAATGATGCCCTTCCATAGCCCTGAATCATAGAATGTGGTTTAGTCACACTGGGTTTTATCAAAGTGGAACGGCAGGTGAGGGAGTCGTCTGTCATTGGCGTATTCTTTACAACTGACCATGGCCCGGTTGGTCAAATAATCTAGGCCCACCTCAACGTTCCGGGTAATAATGATTCAAAAATGTCAACTAACCAAACTATATCAAAACGGATCAAGACAGTCAGCGACAGCAGTATATACGGAGGATTCAGGAAATTGAGTATTTCCTACATGATTAATTTTGTCATACATTGTCAGATGCAACTTGTGACTATAAATATAGGCACATTTTGGACCACTGAAACACTGTAATTAACTGTTGTATATGAAAGAAAATACTCCATACTACAATCTTCAGGGATGAGATTTACTCCAATTTTGACAGTACTTGTATATTCCAAAGGTTCCTTTCAATTTCAAGATTCCTGCAAGGAACATGATAAGAATGATAAGATTTCACTTAAGATCACATGTGCATGTCCTGAAGGTTCACGTTGTTTCATGCATGGCTCTTCATGTGTGCCAGCACAAAATGCAGCCACTGCAGTTCTCCAAGGCACCTTTTCAACAAGAATATGATACTCCATCCCAAAATAAGTGACGTGCGTTTGTCTAGATTTGTAGGTATCTAGACATGTTTTAGTATATAGATGCATACGAATTTAGACAAAACCAACTCACTTATTTTCGGACGGATGGAGTACTATTATTAATTCTATCTTTAAAAATCAAGTCTATTTAGCAAACATCAGTGCATCATACATAACAGTGAGGTCCTACTATTCTAGTTCCAGGATTCTTAGCATTCACTACAAAATGGAACCCAGTTGTCCCTTGAACTCAAGTTGCTCAAAAATACTTCTGGTAAGGCAGGATCCCAGCAACTACAACCACTCGAAAATTGAGTAATCAGCATCTTCCCCTCAAGCAGTCTTTTGTTTCGCTGATGTCGATGAAAGATAAGATAGGGCCCTATGGCCGACGAACACAAGGAAGACAGAGAGGAAGCCGAGGTACTTCAAAGTTGTGAAAAGATCCAGCTGTTCCAACAGAAGAATGAACATGAGCAAAGGCTTTGCTAGTGCAATTATGTTTACTGCAGGGTGGATGCTAACCTTAACCCAGAAGAGAACATAGAGCAGCAGAACTGCTCCGATTCCGACATGGAAAAGTGATGCGAATGCAGCTGGTCCTGGCAGGGATGGGAAGTTCTTCAAGTTGACTCCCAGACGCAAAAGCTGCAAGTAGAAAGTCAGAAGCACATTATCAGCATTAATATGTTGAATAAGCATATTTTCAACAACGTTATCATAGCAAATGAAGATATTATAAACCACGAGTAGGAACTATTAACTCACCCCAATCAAAAACCCAATAAAAGGCAAAAGTGTGACACCCGTAAATGCTAGTGAGACTTCCTTAGGCGGCCTCTTCTCTGGTGCACGGAATATGTGTGATATCTCCTTCTGTGGCCCAAACTTTGCCAACGGGTCAACAGCTTGTGCAGGAGGACGCGGGGCCTTCTCTGGGGCCTCCGGCAAGTCCAACTCCAGATGGCCAAGGGCTCGTAGGAACGAATTTTCCTGTAGCAGACAATGAAAAGTCAGCAGGGCTAACCCAAACAGGATTGTAAAATAATAAATGTGGCGACATACCATTGAAGCATCACCAACTGAAAGCTCGAGGTCGTATCGACCAGAAAGGTAGTAAAACTTCTCCAGCAAACCAAGAAAATCCTACAGTTCATTGAAGCACATAAGAATGTTGTTTCTAAAACATTGTCTAAAAATTATAATTCTTTTGGAACCCTTGAGTGCTAAGCAGCAGAAACATGCAGCTTCATCTCCACATTTGGCCACAGTAACAGCTTGTCCTTTCATATGGAGCTTAGGAATGCCCAAATTCAAGCTCAATAAGAAGATGCATCCCACCATTTTCATTATACTATATTCAACAATATTTAATACTACCTCCGTTCCACAATATAAGCCTTTTTAGCAAGCTAAAACAGCTTTCTATTATGGAACGGAGGTAGTACTTCCTTCAAATGTTCTGCAACTTGGATGATCTTTTCCTTCAAACCTCACTGTCATACAAATGCCAACAAGGTTTCCTTCCTTAAGTTTCGATAAGCTTTCGTCCAAGGTTGTTTGATATGTAGGATTATAAACAATAAGAATTTTATCTATGGACCACTCTTCCAAACGAACATTTCCACGAGTCTAACCTCTTAATTTCCTATGGCTCATGAGTTCCTACGATTTCACTATGATGTAATCAAACACACTTTAGCATGCCACTACAATCCTATGTATTTCAGAATCCTGTGAATCAAAGAGCTCCTAGAAACAAGTTATGTTGTCTAGCTAGTACCTTCCACGTGGAACCTAAATCAGTGTATATGTGTTTTCTGGATAATGTACTGTACGTCCTACTCCCACCGTTCCAAAACATAAGATGTTTTAGCCTTTTTCTAAAACACATGTATCTAGACGCATTTAGTGTGTAGGTTCACTTATTTTGTGCCGAACCTGCAGACAAAAAAACATCTAGATACATTCATTTCAGAAAAAGGCTAAAACATCTTATATTTTTGGAACAGAGGGAGAACAAAATAACGGAACACACTTGCCAAAGGAATGAAGAGCAAGCACCAAAATTTTGAGAAACAAACTCTGGAGTAGGTATACTCAACTAGAACTATCTTGAATTGCCTCGCAGAACCTGGCACCACAAATATGTGTTCAACTTTGCTTTCATGCTTCAACTTCAAGAACACCTGAAAACAATGCTAAATCAAGCCAGGAAAACGAACAAGTATTGCCACACTGGAAAAAGGAAATTGGGTTTTCTTTCAACCTGGTGAGGTTTAAATGTGCGCCCAAGTGGTGTAGCTAGTTGAAAAGATAGGCGTAACTTCTGCAGATGGTTTGCAGAGAGAGAAATTTCTGTATCTTTCAATAGATCTAACCTGTAATGAGATTGAGTGAAAGTGAGACATGCACAAAATACTCTTTTTCCACAAAATTGGCATCTAAAACCCCGGGCCCATTTTTCACACAATTTGATATTTGATCCAGTGATCCAGCATCACAACATGGCAAGGGTACATGATTTAAATAATGCAGGATACACTCTAAAACAGATGTCAGATGTGAAGAAACGTAGAAAACTAAATACTACTACCTCCGTTCCATAATATAAGCCTTTTTAGAAAGCTGTTTTAGCTTGCTAAAAAGGCTTATATTGTGGAACGGAGGTAGTAATAAGTTAGGATATGCTAATCCAGATGAGAATGAACCCTTTGAAAGTGACCATGATTATAGAGATCATGATTACTTCGGTGTTGTTGTCAGCATTAACTTATATTCTAAGTGTTGGTGTAAAGTATCAATTCTGAAACTGCATGGAGTCAAATGTATCAAAAAAATTACTTTTCAACAGACTCCACGGTCCCAGCATCGTTCTCAGCAATTCCGATTTCTGTTTTGTCAACTTTGATCAGTCCGGTGACAACAACAGTATCTGTGTTTCTCCCTCCAGTAGTGTAGACGGTTTCATGTTCTGGATCTTGAAGAGAAATCTTCGAGAACAAAGGGGCAAAAGCATTAAGAATGCCAAATACTTGTTACTATTATATAATATGAGAAGTGGATTATCAAAGTTTACAGGTACCTCAAAAACTAGTGAATACTTCCCAACGTCTATTTTCAGTGCAGCAATGTCCAAGTAATGAACATTGTTCTCAGGGTCAAACTGAAGTTCCTGATACCAGAAAGAAAAAATGTTATGGAATGATAGCTCAAACGCAGAAGAATGATACACTACTATAATGAAAAATATGTTTGCAAGAGGTAAACATCAATCTAACTTTGTACCTTGTTATCAATGGTGATGACCTTGGAGTCAGATCCCAAGACTTGCACAAGATTCACTCTGAGAGGAGGTGCAGCAGATCCAAACACTGTAGTGACTTCAACCTGAAAACAATATACCAAGGGGACACATCTTGTAGTTAACTTACACAGAGCTAAACACATCGGAAGTCAAAAGTATGTGGCAATATTGCAGCCAAGTGTTATACAATTTCACGCACGAAATACACTTTTTACGAGCATTGATGTTATTGAATTGCAACTACAGAATTATTAGAGGGATGCATGAAGGTTAGAACCTATAGCATGCTTGTTAAAAAATAAGACAAATTCAAGACTTGAAAATTGAATGAATTCGGTGCTTGCAAGAGACATGGAGAGTTCCTCACACTGACAGTCATTAGTGGAATATTAATGTGCCTAATACCATTTTGCACTACAACACGAAATAATGTAATGCGGACCCAAATCAAGATAAACATTATACATCAGGCAAACTCAAAGAGACTAGCACGTGATGATCACCTTGAGCTGATCTTTGGAGGTCAGCGAAAGTACTTTGGAAGGAAGTGAAAGGATCAAAGGAATAAAGACCCTGAAAATCGCAGAAAAGAAATAAGGATCAAAATAATGTGAGAAGCAAGTTCTTCGAGAATGGCAGGAAAAAGGAAAACTTGCCTGTTCTTCTCCAGGAGTGACAAGGACTCAATCTGATTAAAGCAATCCTTTGAACTACCTGGGAGCCCTATACCAAGAAAGAACTTCGCCAAGCCCAGTATTTTCTCACCAGGGATCTGTACGTTGAGTGTTGTTGGTTATGGGAGGTGCTTAACATAAATTTAATGAACAAGCAAAACTGAAACGAAAAAACTCACATTCAATTTTCCAGAAACAACATCTGCGAATGAGGTGATACCCCGTACTACAGAAGCAGAAGTTGTTATAGGGCCCTTGTATTCGGAACCATCAACATGCTTCTCATCAAAGTAGAAGGTTCCATCATCTAAGAAAACACACACCATATATCAGCGGTGAGAGGAATATTTTCACATGGAAGTGTCTGTTTCTAGATGGAGAAGTATCAAAGTACGCGAAGTGAATAGTTTCAGCACCGCCTAGTTATAACCTCATAATCTGGAGAGAAAAATGACTGAACTAGTAACTATCTAAATCAGCAATTCAGTATGCCATAGGTTTAGCAAGTTGGTGACTAAGTTCCTACTAGGACTCCTAGAGAAATCCGGCAAGGTTAAGTTAACAATATTAAAATTCTCTGATCTATCAGCGCCTTTTCTTAAAGCCAATTAACAAAATGTTCATCTTCAGCGAGCACAAAGAAGAGGGCTAGAGAACATACCGTAGCTCTTGATTGTGCCAAATAGCTTCACGATGTCATTTTTAACGACTCCGATCTGATGGCATGAAGCTAAAAATTAAGCTCCGCAATAATGAAAAACTTCAAATAATATGCATTTGTAACTCAGGCGAATAGAGGTTGTGGTGCGTAATTAGAATGATACAAGTTTAGGGATAGATAACTTGTTATATATGTCTCTCTTTTGTACATAACTCAAGCCCTTACTGTTTTCAAGACGTCAAAACATAGTACTTCAATGTATATGTTACCCATACATTCTTATTACTTACATAGAGGAAGATAAAAGGCTCGTGTATAAGGTTTTCACTTGCATTCAGTTGGGGCCTTTCAGCCTTACAAGGCTTTGTGACATAGCATGTGATATACTAGTCATCCTTACTTCTATATCACTTACATTTAAGGAAGATAATCACACAGCAAGTTCACAAAGTTATTCAACCACAAGCAGAGAGCATATACACACCATGGATGGATCAACCTCGGCATCTGAGAGTGAAACAACTCCTGCCAGTGCTTCTAGTGCGATACCTGTTGCAGTAGATTGTTACTAAACATCAGGGCCTGAAGCTATGCATTTGATTTGCGTTAAAAATCATCCAGGTGAAGAAGCGAAACAAGTTTCACAAAGACAAGGAACCAAAACTGAATGAATGCCGTAATAAGAGTGTCCCGAGCTAGACAGCTAGGCAAAATTTTATAACTGGCAACCAGTTAACCCCAAACGCAATTGTAGTTCAACAACAAAAAACTATTTTAAATCCGTGATCACAGTAATATACTATATAGTGCAGTAGTACAATAAAGCGAAAAAATTTACCAGCAGCAAATGTGCTAGATTCAGCACTATTGGTGTCATAACGCCATCTACCATCACTTTGGCTAAGTGCCTACACATACAAAGATACAAATCAGGCAACTCTAGTTTGAACAGGAGAAGAAGCCGTACGGTTGCAAAAACTACACAAGGAAACTATTGCATAGCATATTGCACTGTTATCACCTTAATTGCATGAAATGTGTTATCTGCATCAGACAAAACAACATTGTGGCCTTGTTCCTGCAAAAACAACATGACTCTGTCAACCACCACATTAAATTCAGACAACTACCTAGAATAAGTGCTGAACAAAACAAATAAACATTAACAAGAGAGTGGATTAGAGTGAGTAACCTTGATGCTAAGCAGCCCTCCCACCGAATAGTAGAACTCCAGCAGCGAATTGGTGTCCTTGATCACCGCCTTAAGCCTCGACGCCACATCCTGCCACCAAGAACGAATCTCAGACCACCACCATACAAGCGAATCCCAGTAGCAACGGCAAGATCTCCAGAGCTAAACCCACATCATAAACACCAGCATCAATGCCGCATCCTAGGACGCCGCCGATCCGGGCCGCGTGGAACAGATCCTTCGCGGATGACGAGGCGGAAGACAGGGTGTTGGTGGCGAGCTTGCACGCCTTACCATCGAGGCTCTTATCCTTCTGCACCCCAAGTATCTTGAACGTGCTGACCGCCTCGTACGTCGTCTCCAAACTGCACAGCGCGCACAGACAAACAACAACACTTAACAAGAGCAGGCTACGAGATTTCAAGTACTCTCGGATCGATCTGGACCAGAATAGTCTGTAATTGCGCCCACGGGGGCGAACGCTGGAGATCAGGAGATACGGACAGGCTGGCGAGTGGTCAGGTAACTTACTCGCCGAGGGATCCGTCGGAGGAGGCGGCGAAGAGCTCGACAGCGGCGGATCTGTGCGCGTCGGAGACCGGGCGAACGGCGGAGGAGATGGGGGCGACGACCGCGGCGACGAGGAGGAGGGCGGCTAGGGGCGGCAGCCTCCAGACCATGGCTGAGGTGGCGGGCGTCGCCGGCCGGAGAGGCGCGGGGAGGGGAGAGGGGTTTAGGAGACTGGGCGGATGGGAGTGGCCAGATCTGCTTGAGGTCGAGGGAAGGGGACGACTAGAAATATTTTTCGCTCGTTGAGGGGTCAGCCGCCTCGACGTCTGGAGTACGGGGAGTGAGAGGTGCTTTGAGATTCGTGGTGGTTCCATTAAGCTTGTATAAGTCGGTTTTTTGAGTGTTTTTTGAGTGGTGGTTCTATATCTCCCTGTTTTCTTCTTCTTCTCTCGCAGATGTTGTCTGATTACTCGTGCAACGTAGCCTTGGCATTGCGGCACAAATTAAAACTATGGAAAAACTCTTATTAATATTTACAGGTCTACGGTCTATGTGATGTTTATTGGCTGTCTTCAGACAAGTGCAAGATTATGTCATGGAAGAAGAAGATTTTAAAGACCTTCGAGATTTACTCGTTTTCTTTTAGACTTTATTTTGTAGTCGTTGAAGATAGTTTATGTATCTCTACCATATATTATTTGTTGCTATGAATATATGTGGTATTGATTGTCAAAAAAAAGCTACTACTATATAGGAAGAAAAAGCTTATCTTAAAATAGATATCGAAAATAGGGTGTGTGTGCGTGTGTTCATAGGGTGAGTGTATGTACACATTGTGAGCGTCTACGTTTGTACTGTGTTTCTCAAAAAAAAATTGTCTAATTTTAGATATATCTAATATTATACAGTATCTAGATCATTCAAATTTAGATAAATTTTTTATATCTATTTTAAAACGGAAGGAGTAGATTATAACATAACTTCTTCGATTCAAATTAGTTGATTCAAAATTGTCGATTCGGATATATATAAATGTATTTTGGTGTTTATAAATGTGAGAGCTTCATCAGATGAAACAATTAATTTGTCGCCCACTGATTCCCCTCCCTCTCCCCTCTTAGTTAGCTACAGTAACTTGAGAGCTCTTCACACTGGACTAGGTCCTTCCTATGTCCTCTCCACTGGATTAACCGGCCGGAGATGGACTGGAAGTACGGATGGCAATTTTACCTATGCGTATTGTACCCGACAAAATATGGACACATTTTTATACCTATGAGTCGGACATGGGTATAGCTTTGTACCCGTAGGTATACCCATATCGTATCCGCTTAAACTAACATGTGGACCTTCTGTAGAGCTCCAAACTATTCAACTGAACAGCTGGATAGGACAAGTGGCCGAGTATGAGATTGTGCTTTCTAATTTTGAAAATTGTCATGTAATCATTTAGCTACTATTGAGTTGCGATAATTCAATCTTTTAGTCAAATATGCTAACGATAAATATAACTTTGTGAATAACTACTTTGTGAGTAACTTGACTTCTTCCTCCGTTTTGGTTTACAAGTCTTGCACATACTTCCATGTCACCAAATTGAGCAACTTGTATGAGGTATATATTATAAAATATATATCATCAGAGACTTTAGACTATATTTTCCAATCTTATAATTTTTGTATTATATAATTTAAATTATATAGTTCGAATTGATAACCTAGATATATGTGCAGGACTTGTAAACCAAGTACTCAATGAGTATGGGTACCCGTCAGGTATGGGTTACGGGTAAAATTTCATACACATGGGAATGGGTATGGGTATGGTATTACTTTACCCTAACCATTTCTATCCTTATTGAAAGTTGCGCCGAAGTAGACAACAGTAGTTTTAGGGTTTTGTAACTTGTCCTTTATGGCGTATGGCATGTTGGGTTTGTAGCATAGAAAACAAAAAAAATCCTACGATGAAAACTATACGCTAAGATATATCTATTAGATACAAGCAACGGATGGATATACATCTATGGAGAACTTACCCTCGAAGACAACAAAGATTTGTTAACGAGTTGGAACTTGTGGATGATGTAGTCGAACGCTTGTCGATCTCAAGATCGTGTGGAAGTCCTATCGCCGCAAATCAGCAGCGCATCCGTCCTCGCACACACGTTCAGGCCACTGAACAACCTCCACCTCCTCGCTCCAGCGAATCAGCAGAAGCAGCAACTCCTTTCAGACGAAATGTCACCGGAAATATGTATCTCGCTAATCCGAGACCATGGGAAATATATCTAGAGGGGGAGAGAGATCCTTCACGAGGAGGTGTACTTTGTGAGGAGAAGTGGGGAGCTTTTATATGGAGAGGGGGCAGCCCCCTCCCACGGCCGGCGCCATGGGGAGGTGCCCCCACCTCTTCCCTCATTCATGTGGTGAAGCTCCACTCACATAAATCTAGTCTCCACTCAAAATCCCACTCACATGCATCAAATTTTCACCAAATTTAATGCAACTCTCGTTTAATAAAACTCTTTTATTTATTTTATTCAGAATTTTGTTAATTGCTTTAATTAACAAACATTCACATAAAATCCCCTGCAATATTTTAATATCACATGCAGAACCAATTTCAGCAATTTCACCTGAAACAATTCTGGTGTCTATTGAAATAATTCCAGCGCTTTGCAATTCTTTTGTCTAAAACATATATGCTCCAAATGATGTTTGGCAACCCTTAAGTGTGTCACCCTATGGTTCGCGAATAATACAGACATGATTGAGACTCCTCTCAGATTAATAATCAAAAGCGGGACCTAGAGATCCATTCTGACTCCTGCACATTCAACGATGACTTCTGTGATCGTGAGAACCTTTAACGCTAATAATTTAATCCCTTTGTCTCACGATATATTACATGTCCGAGATTCGATCATCGGTATCCAAATACCTAGTTTGATCTCGTTACCGACATGCACTATTTTCTCGTTCCCGTGATATAACATGTATATCATATATACCTTTGTTTGCCTTGCCGGCCTTCTTATCTGCCGAGTACTTGGGGCAGTTGCGCTTCCAATGGTCGGTCCCCTTGCAATAGTAGCACTCGGTATCAGACTTAGGGCCAGTTCAGGATTTATTTTCAGGTGCGACAACAGATTTGTCGCCCTTCTTTCCCTTTTGCTTACCCTTTTTGTCTTTCTTGAAATTGGTCTTATTGATCATCAACACTTGATGTTCTTTCTTGATCTCCACCTCTGCAGTCTTAAGCATTCACAGAAGCTCGGGGAGAGACTTTTTCATGCCCTGCATATTGTAGTTCATCACGAAGCTCTTGTAGCTAGGTGGGAGAGATTGGAGAACGCGATGTATGCCTAAGTCAATGGGAATCGTTATTCCCAAGGACACAAGCCCATCGGCGTACCCAGACATTTTGAGTATGTGCTCGCTAACGGATCTGTTCTCTTCCATCATGCAGCTAAAGAACTTTTCAGAAGCATTATAACTCTCTACGGCAACATGGGTATCAAAAATCATTTTCATTTCGCCCATGGTATCAAAGGCATTGCCGTTTTCCAAACGCTTTCGAAGTTCTGGCTCTAGCCCATATAGTATGCCGCAATAAACTAATTTGTGGTCCTCTAACGAGTAAAATAGACGTTCTTTTCCTCGTCAGGGGCATCAGGAGCTGGTGGGGGGCCTAGCGGCGCTTCTAGCACATACAACTTGTGTGCATCATTGAGAAGAATCCTCAAATTCATGGCCTAGTCGGTAAAGTTTCTACCATTCGTTGCAAGTTTCTCTTTCTCCATGAACACATTGAAATTAAAAGCAGGTGGTACCATCTACAACAGAATTTGTAAAGTTTAGACTAAGTTTATGATAGATTGAGTTCAACTAATCCAAATTATAAATGAACTCCCACTCAAAAACAACATCCCTCGTGTATTTTTGGTGATTACATGAACCAAATCCACTACACCAAGTCCGATCATCACATGAGTCGGTGTAGTTTCAAAGGCGAGCATCAATATGGGCATCATATCGATTATATGACTCATGCTTAACCTTTCGGTCCGTGTTCCGAGGTCATGTTTGTACATGCTAGGCTCGCTGACATGGATATGCCCTACGGGTACCCGATGTTAGCATACTTGGTCCAGCCCGACGGAAGGCCCACTCGACGACCTGCTAGGGTCCAGGACGCCCAAGACGTTTCGGCTGGAACGAAGCCCATATGTACATGGAGTCCCAAGCGCACAAGACAAGGAAACCTCAAGACTAGAGTTTGAATACAACTTGTAACCTACTCGTATTGGCACCCGAGACCTAGCCTCCCCATATATAAAGGCTAGGAGGGTCCAACGAGGAGGATAGATCACGACCTACAGACGCCATAACCCCCAATAGACTAGACCACAATAGACCTAGAACAACTCAACTCACCTCACCTCGACTCATACTTTCACGCATCCACGCCAGATCGAATCTGCGCACCCTGTAACATTCGGTTCCGCCGTAATAAAAGAGCAGACAAGCAGGAGTAGGGTTTTCCCTCCGGGGCACGAACTCAGGTAAATCTCGTGTCCCCTGGTTGCTTGTCTGTTAACCGTGCCACGATCTCTAGCATCCCCATCTTCTCCAAAACCCAAGTCCATAACAATGGGCATTGACGAGATTAAACCTTGTCAATTGGCGCCGTCTGTGGGAATTGGGGCTACTGATTGTGCGATCATGACGGTTCCAATCTACTTGATCTACTATTCATCGGTTCCAATGGAACGAATCTACTTCGATTCCCGGCTCCAGCGACTTGGGGGCTCCCTCCGCTCTGGTGACCTACTATGGCCTTCGACTGCGGTGGCCTGCTGCATCTTTCGGATGCGGCGACCGGACGCGATCTTCGATAGCCACAACTAGCCGCATCGGCTTCAGCGACCACGACTCGGGGGCTCCCTCGACATCGGTGACCCAATGCGGCTTTCGGCTGTGATGACCCAATACATCCTTCGGATGCGACCCGGTGCGGTCTTCGATTGCGACAATCTTCGGATGCGGAACTCGCTACTACATCTACGTCCATCATGTGATCTGCTACCGCGTCGACTACATCCGCGGTCGCATCAACTTCGTCCACGGCAACTACCAATAAAGCTAAGTTTCCCTCTATTCAGAGCTAATTTCCTTTTTTAACTCGCACTCGAAACACTCGGGGGCTGCGCCCTCTTCGAGTAACCTAATGTGCCATCGGCTCCACGCACTCGAGCACCTCGAACGCGATAGCCCGAGTAGCTGATTCTGCCTGATCGTCGAATCCTTGAACTCCGAGTGCCTCGGCAAGGTACTGAGACTAAGGGTAATCAGGCTAACGAAAAGGCCTAGCATACAGTGCAAAAGTGTCGACTGATCGGCACCGAATCTTCTTCATGTCGACAGTGCAAATATTCTTTACAAGATACAAGTACTTCACAATTCTTTATGTTTTCTGTAGCTTACAAGGACATCGACCGCGTCGAGCTATTCTATTAGGTCCTCCAACAGGAGTCGACAAAAGAGCTAAACGCCGCACGACTCCGCCACGTCAACTCCGACTGCATCATCGATTCTTGGCTCCTTATGCATGAGACGCTGACTCGATGCACTTCCGGGTCAGTGATTTGTCCTCGCATGAGTCTCCACTCGAGTCTGCGACTCGACTAGACACTGGGGCTACTCCTATCGGGCGCTGGTCGCGCACCGATGTACTTCCGGTCGTGATGCCATGCGAGATTGTCCACTGCGTCTACAAGATACAAGACTCGAGTCTCTGCCCGAGTCTATGACTCCGCCAGACACTCGGAGGCTACTCCAAACTAGAGCGATGGTCGCGCACACACAAGATCTTCGAGTCCTACGCCGAGTCTACGACTCCACTACGGACTCGGGGGCTACTCCCATAGGGAGGATTGATTCAAGCATCCGAAAAAAAATTGTGTCCTACGGACCTGAAGCAAACAACGGCTAAATTAAAGTCTCTCCTCGAGTCTACGACTCGAACAGACACTCGGGGGCTACTCCCATAGGGAGCGCTGGTCGCGCACCCTATAGTCCATTGTGTTGACTACGTCCATGATGTCGATTCCTTTACAACAGCCGAACAAATTCAGCTGACCCGATGAACTTCCGGGTGAAGTGCTTCGCACTCGACACAACTTTCGACTCCGAAATCCAAATACAAGGTTCAAGACAACTAAGTCTCCACCCGAACCTACGTTTCGGATGGACACTCGGGGGCTACTGACATGGATATGCCCTACGGGTACCCGATGTTAGCATACTTGGTCCAGTCCGACGGAAGGCCCACTCGACGACCTGCCAGGTCCAGACCCAAGACGCTTTACCGAACGAAGCCCATATGTACATGGAGTCCCAAGCGCACAAGACAAGGAAACCTCAAGACTAGAGTTTGAATACAACTTGTAACCTACTCGTATTGGCACCCGAGACCTAGCCTCCCCATATATAAAGGCTAGGAGGGTCCAACGAGGAGGATAGATCACGACCTACAGACGCCATAACCCCCAATAGACTAGACCACAATAGACCTAGAACAACTCAACTCACCTCACCTCGACTCATACTTTCATGCATCCACGCCAGATCGAATCTGCGCACCTGAACAACCGGTTCGCCCGTAATAAAAGAGCGCAAGCGGAGTAGGGTTTTCTCCGGGCCTGAACTGGGTAAATCTCGTGTCCCCTGGTTGCTTGTCTGTTAACCGTGCCACGATCTCCAGCATCCCCATCTTCTCCAAAACCCCAAGTCCATAACAATGGGCATTGACGAGATTAAACCTCGACACTCGCCAAGTAAGAACCTTAATACTCGCGTGTGTAAAACGGTCTTACACCCGAAATATAATCTTGGATTCAAATACACCCGATCATCACGTGATGTCTTGAAGCGGCGAAACATAAACGGTGCGTACTTAAGGAAGAACACATTTTTATCTTGATATCTAAATAAGGGATCATCTTATCATGCTACTAAAAACGCCAAACTAGCAATATAAGATGCAAACATCATATGTGTAAAGTGGAATGATATGGTTTATGCATTTGATCACCATCATGTGCATCCTGATATGATCTCTATCATTCCTTTATGTGTAAGGCCAAGGCCTATGGAACTTACACGTTAGGTGTGTTGTAAGGGTATCTACTATACATCAACTTACAACATTACCATATCATGACACTAGCTCAGCAACAATCTAAACTAGACGCCTCTAATTTATCCATTGCAAGTTTTACGTGGCTTAGGGCTTTCGGAGATAAAACCAGTCTTACCTACGAACATGGAACCACAACGATGATAACTAAGTTATTAGCAACTCGTTGTAAATCAGATATTGACTATAGTAGGAGAGACAGACACCCGCTAGCCACTTATGCAAAACTAGTTGCATTCAGTCATGGAACCGGTCTCATGTGCGAGGACATGTAAAGTTGGTCCGGGCCGCTTCATCCCACTATGCCACCAATATCCAAAATACATGAAATAAGCAATAACATGATCATCGTCGCCCACATATAAACATATGTGTACTACCCGTGCAAAGCACCTACGCATAGATCAGGCTCTGATACCACTATTGGGTTCGCATCATAGAAAACAAAAAATTTCCTACGATGGAAACTATACGTCAAGTCTATCTATTAGATACAAGTAACGGGTGGATATACATCCATGGAGAACTTACCCTCGAAGACAACAAAGCTTTGTTAATGAGTTGGAACTCATGGATGATGTAGTCGAACGCTTGCCGATCTCAAGATCGTGTGGAAGTCCTAGCGCCGCAAATCAGCAGCGCATCCGTCCTCGCACACACGTTCAGGCCATCGAACAACCTCCACCTCCTTGCTCCAGCGAATCAGCGGAAGCAGCAACTCCTTCTAGACGAAATGCCACCGGGAACATGTATCTCGCTAATCTGAGACCATGGGGGAATATATCTAGAGGGGGAGAGAGATCCTTCACGAGGAGGTGTATTTCGTGAAGAGGAGAGGGGGGCTTTTATAGGGAGAGGGGGGAAGCCCCCTCCCATGGCCGGCGCCATGGGGAGGTGCCCCCACCTCTTCCCTCATTCATGTGGTGAAGCTCCACTCACATAAATCTAGCCTCCACTCAAAATCCCACTCACATGCATTAAATTTCCACCAAATTTAATGCAACTCTCATTTAATAAAACTCTTTTATTTATTTTATTCCGAATTTTGTTACTTAATTTAATTAACAAACATTCACATAAACCCCCTGCAATATTTCAATATCATACGCAGAACTAATTTTAGCAATTTCACCCGAAATAATTCCGATGTCCATTGAAATAATTCTAGTGCTTTGCAATTCTTTCGTCTGAAACATATATGCTCCAAATGGTGTTTGGCAACCCTTAAGTGTGTCACCCTACGGTTCACGAATAATGCAGACATGATTGAGACTCCTCTCAGATCAATAATCAGAAGCGGGACCTAGGGATCCATTCTGACTCCTGCACATTCAACGATGACTTCTGTGATCGTGAGAACCTTTAATGCTAGTAACTTAATCCCTTTATCTCACGATATATTACATGTCTGAGATTCGATCATCGTTATCCAAATACCTAGTTTGATCTCGTTAATGACATGCACTCTTTTCTCATTCCCGTGATATAACATTCTAGTGATCACATCGCTTGCTTGCAAGCTATTCTCAATGTGATATCACCGAGAGGGTCTAGAGTATATCTATCCGTCATCGGGATGGACAAATCCCACTCTTGATCCATGAGCCTCTACATAACACCTTTGTAGCACTGAACCCACCTTTATAGTCACCCTTTTACGATGTGACGTTTGATGTTATCAAGATACTCTTCCGGTGTTAGTGATTAACATGATCTCATGGTCTAAGGACTAGGATTACTTCATATAATGTTATAGCAATATAAACTCAATGACTTTGATCATAATGCTATACTTCGGATGAATGTTCATCACATCATTTCACAAATGTTGTGACCTCGTTATTAACGACATCCAATGTCCATGATCAGGAAACTTTGACCATCTTGTTAATCAACGAGCTATTTTAAAGAGAGGCATAACTAGGAACTTTCCATTTGTTTATTAAACACACATGTATTAACGTTTTTGTATTAATACAATTATAGCATGCAAAATAAACATCTATCATATACTTGGAATATACATAATAACAACTTTATTATTGCCTCTCAGGGCATATTCCCTTCATGGCGTCTATAACGAGAGTGAATCGACGGATCCATGTGACCGATCTAGCGGCGCCTCATCTTTCTCCTCCATATCATGGCGCTTCGGTGGGCGAAGCCGTATGTGCGACAGTAGAGTGGGGCGAATAACTGATGTCTACACACTTCTGTTCTTGTAGACAGTTGTTGGGCCTCCAAGTGCAGAGGTTTGTAGAATAGCAGCAAGTTTTCCCTTAAGTGGATTACCCAAGGTTTATCGAAGTCAGGGAGGAAGTGGTCAAAGGTATTCCCTCTCAAGCAACCATGCAATCAAGATACAAGAAGTCTCTTGTGTCCCCAACACACCCAATACACTTGCCAGGTATATAGGTGCACTAGTTCGGCGAAGAGATAGTAAAATACAAGTGGTATGGATATAAGACAACGGTGCTAGAAAATAGCTTGATGGCGTGAAAGAGACTAAAGGCAAACTGAAATAAAGATAGAAGCAAGCAAACATGTAATAGATCTAATAGCAAACGGTGTTTCAGTGCTTAGAAACAAGGCCTAGGGATCATACTTTCGCTAGTGAACACTCTCATATAAATATCTTCTCTTTATGATACTACTCTTAACTACTCTCCGGTTGGACATTCTAATCCATGGTAGGGCTATAACAGCACACCTCAAAGTAAGCCTTTCCCATCTAGATAACCCCACACTGTCACCTTGAGCACTAGATGGTTCAAACAAACACCACAATTTCATAAAGACATCCAACTCCAAATATAACTCATAACAAGTATTTGTAATCTCTAGCCTAAGTGCCACCATGGTGTGCACACTATCAACTTCACACACACATGGGGAGAGCAAAGATCTATTAAAGCACTTGAGTAGCAAGGTAGATCTATAGATTACAAGCTCATGATCTCAATAAGGTCATGCATAGAGAGAGATGAACACATAGCTACCGGTAGAACCCTTAGCCTCGAGAGAGAACTACTCCCTCCTCGTCATGGGAACCAGCAATGGTGATGGAGATGGCGGTGGAGATCGATGGAGATGGCTCCGGGGGCACTTCCCCGTCCCGGCAGGGTGCCGGAACAGAGACTTTCTGTCCCCCGAATCTCCCCTTCGGTGGCGGCGGCGCTGCGGAACTTTTCGTGGCTGGAGGCTTGACGATCTAGGGTTTTTGCATCGGGAGGCATCTTATAGGCAAAGAGGCAAGGTCGATGGGCAGCCAGGAGGACCACACCATGCCCTGGCGCGGCCTGGTGGGACCCGCGCCTAGGGTGGTTTGGCCACCCTGTGCCCCCCTTCGTCTCTCCTTCTGGCTCCGTGAATCTTCCGGGAAAATAACGACTTTGGCTTTTGTCCGGTCCAATTCTGAGAATATTCATTTTCTGACTTTCTGGAACCAAAAACTGCAGAAAACAGGCAACTGGCACTGTGGCTCTTGTTAATAGGTTAGTCCAAGAAATCATATGAAAAGTACTCCAAAGTGTGCAAAAAATATAAGAAAGTAGATAAAACCAAGCATGGAACATCAAAAATTATGGATACGTTAGCAACGTATCAACATCCCCAAGCTTAACTCCTGCTCGTCCTCGAGTAGGTAAGTGATAAAAAGAAAGAATAATTTTTTAGGTGACATGCACCATAATAAACTTGATCAAAGTATTTGTAAAACATTGATAGCTGGGATCATAATACTTCAATCATAACATAAAAGACAAAGTTCTAGCAATAAGACAAAGCAACTATGTTGTAACATGAAAAGGTACAAACAAAATATCATGAATAATAATGCTTTGCAAGACGTTTGTTTGTTTCACATAAAGAAAACATAGCATAGTGGCATTCAGCTTGTCCCTCATAGAGTAGCAAATATAAATGCATAGGACACCTTCAAAGTTCATAAGAGTGACTAGATACAAATAGTTTAAAACAAGCAATATCAAAGCTATGCATCAATCAACAAGTCTTGGGACAATGCACATAGAACCAAGAATGGCCACTATGCTCTCAAAGTAGGTGCATAAAGATAGAAGGTGGAGACTCAACATAAAAGTAAAAGAAAGGCCTTCATAGAAGGAAGTAGGGATTCAAGTTTCATAAAGAGCTTCCAAAAATTATGGTACTTTTTAGCTTTCAGCTCTCATTGCCCCTATCATAAGCATCTTGAAGTGGTTAAGGTTAAAGTGAACAAACTATGAAGTATATGCTTGACAAAGTATAAGTTGGAAATCTCATGTCCCTTAAATATGAGGGCCGCTCATCATGCTACTCAAGTTTTGTTATCGGTAAGTTCTTGTCATTGTAAGTACATGTGTATCATAGAGAACTGCCAACGGGGTACCCCTTGCCCGATGATACGGAAGAATCCCCATATCAAAATGACAAGGCAAGTAGACAACGAGCATCTCAACAATCTTCTTATTTACCATGGGAAAATGGTGATTTTTTTCTCTCTTTCCTCTTTTCTCATATCTCTTTTTTTCTCTTTTTCTCAATATCTGACTCTTTTTTTTATAAGAAGAATGCTTCATAGATAGCTCATTATGGTTACGCTGCAGGTTTCCACCATGACAGCATGGATTAGACCGGCGGCCCAGGCGTTTCTCTAACACACATACATAACTCCATGGACTTACAAGCTCCCCTTTCATTTCACAAGCGATTTACATCCATAGACAAAAGAGCATGATATCAACTAGGTACAAAGTACAAGTGCAATATTGAAAGCGTCCCCCATGACAGCATGGTTCTGCTAATCCCCAATATATAAGTGCAAGCATATACAACATAGACGACACAATGGTTCAAGTTTATTAAGGGCAAGAAAAGTAAAGTGTGCCATCAAGTTCGTGAGAGCTTTAATCACTAGTTTTTTCATAACAAGTTTAATTAGGAAGGTAGATAAAAACATGAATATACTTAGAATAGCAAATGCTAATAGGTAGGTATGGTGGACTCCTTGGAATAACTTGGTTTTAGGAGTTGGATGCATGAGTGGAACTCATACTTGGTTATGGAGGCTAACAAAAGACTGGGAGCGACCAACTAAGAGAGCAATAATGGCCATAATCATGCAGAGCGATAAAACATCATTGATCAAAGCATAAAGTGGTACTACAAGTTGAAAACTAAAGGATCATAAAGGCTATGGTGACTTGGGATAGTCATAACATGGTGTGAGCATGTGCCAAGTCAACCCAAATAAAGCATCAAAGGAGAATACCACAATACTATGCTTTAATATGCTAAAACAACGCATGATCCTTCCAAGGCACATTAAGCAATCTCAATTGTTTATAACAAGTCATGCTACAGCAAAGAATACTAAGCATAAAGCCAAAATAATATCGAGCATAGCATGACAAAGCACATGCCACAGTCAAAAACAAGCTCTCTTTACCACTTAAGCATGAACTTTCCTACTCTTTTCCAATCCAAACCAAACTATTTGAAAACCAATGTATGAAAGAGGGGGTCCAACCAATTTATTCAGCAAACTAAGAAAACCAAGCAAACGAAAAACCAAAACCAAAACAAAAAAGAAGATGCTCCAAGAACAACACAACTGTATATGAAACAATAAAAATGAAGTGTTTGGAAGAAACCTGGAATTTTTATTAATGAAGAAGGGGATGCCTTGGGCATCCCCAAGCTTTGACGCTTGTACTTCTTGAATATTTCTTGGGGTGACACGCGTGGCATCCCCAAGCTTGATCTTTAGTCCATCCTTCATCTCATTACTCATTCCCCCCATACACCTGAAATTTTTCCTTCATACAAAACTTCACACAATCTTTATTAGCAACATTAGTGCACTCAAGATAATAAGTCTTTAGGTTCAGTTCTAACACCAATAAAACTTCCATTAAAACACTATCTACTGTAGCACTTCCCTCAAAAAGCTCAATTCCCCAAAAGAACTCAAAAAGGAACAAACAAGAAGCAAATGCAAATAATGGCAGAAATCTGTCAAAACAGACCAACAGGTAAAGACGAATTTTTTCAAAGACCTTCTGTTGATAAAATCAAAAATTGTTGAACTAATGAAAGTTATATAACAACCTGGGGCAGAAGCACAAAAACTCACGCCTCAAAAGTACATACAGAGATTTTACACGAATTTTTATGGTGAAGCACAGAAATCTGTTTCAGGACAACAACTTTCTCAATCATTACTTCTCTCTCATTAGAGGTTACTCTTGGCACAAAAAGCAAATAAAAAGGATAAGGAGCGGTTATTACTGAAGTAATAACTTCTAAGACTCATCTAAAAATTTTGGGTTATCTCCCAATAAGTACTTTTCTTTAACGCCTTTAAGTTAGGCATGATAGTTTGAGAAGATGCTCATATTAGAAATATGAATTGAAGTAAAAGAGAGCATCAAGAAGCAAATTCAAAGCACATTTAAGTCTAACCCACTTCCTATGCATAAGAATCTTGTAAAGAAACAAGTCATGAAAGCACAAAGCAACAAGCATAGTAAAGCAAAACAAGTGCAACTTCAAGACTTTCAACATAAAGAGGGGAAACTTAATATTGTTGAGATACATAAAACCATGTTTCCCTCTCTCATAATAACTTTCAGTAGCATCATGAATAAAATTAACAATATAACTATCACATGAAACATTCTTGTCAAGCCACATGCATAAAAGAATTAATACTCCCCACATAAACATAGTCATTTTTATTAATTGTAGTGGGAGCAAATTCAACAAAATAGCTATCATTATTATTTTCATCACCATAATCGTCAAATATAGGAGGCATATTGTAATCATAATTAATTTCCTCCTCAATAGTAGGTGGACTAAAAATATCATATTCATCATTGCAATCATCATATATTGGAGGTATAGTATCATCATAAGCAATAGAATAGTTATCTTCCAAAGTGTGTTCATTTGTAAACATATCATAATTGGAAGGATCATGGATAGCACTAATAGTATAACAATTATTAATATCATCATTTTCAGAATTGGTACCGAAGAGACTTTCAATATCAAAGGTAGTATGCTTTTCCCAGTCATGATCACTACTATAGGTAATAGGCATAGGAACATCATCGAGTTCAGACTCATCAAAAACTATAATAGGAGCAACATGCTTAGGGGAAAATACCGTTTCCTCTCTTCTTTTACTCCTCCTCTTCTTCTTTTTCTTCCTCTCTTTAGGAGGGAGAGGCTTGAAAGGAAGTTTCTCCATATACCCTGGTTTATTGTTAGAGACAATAGAAGAAACTTTGGAGGATTCCTTCTTTTCATTAATAAGATCAAAACATATATTAGTCCTGTCATATTTTGGTAAAATCTCATCTTCTATAATATTTTGTATGTAAGTATTTGTGTGACAATTATCAACACAATAAAGATGACAACCATGCATGGCACTATTCATAGCAAAAGCACTCATATCTACCAAAGAAGTTTTTCTTGGTAACTCTTCACACCCCAAAAATAATGTAAGTTCATCATGCTGATTAGGAGTGATCATGTCATCACAATACAAACTTGCAGTACTCGCTGGATTAGAAGGGCTATTATTATGGCCTGAGCATTGAAAATTGAAATGACCCACTTCAAAGCAAAGTTCACAAATAAAAGGATAGAGGGCACAAACTTTTTTACCAAGATCATTTAGAGCCCTATACCACGTTCTAGTTTTTTCATTCCTGTGGGTGATACAATATTCTTCTTCAATTTGATTATTCTCACAAGGTCTATGTATTCCACAAAAATTAACATGCTTATAAGAAATAGTACTTTCAGTGGTTTGAGCATGTTTGTTGCTATCATTAATAACAATTTCCTTTTCCATGCAAGTGTCTTTAAAAGGCTCATGATACATGTCCCTTTTTTCTTTAGGAGCATTAATATGAGAAGCAAAGGATCTAAAACAGTCAATAAGAATTTGAGGATCAAGACCATATTTAGCACTAAGCTCTTGAAAATTAGTAGTTTCAGCGAAAGACTTAATGTAATCATACTCATAGTTTATACCTAGTTCTTTACCTTTGTTGTTATCCCAATCTTCGGTATTGCTTTGAATTGTTTCAAGAAGATCCCACTTAGCTTTGACGTCCTTAGTTGTGAAGGATCCCTCTAAACAAGTATCTAGATAGTCCTTGTAATGTCCTGAAAGCCTTGCATAGAAATTATTAATAACAATATTACTGGAGAGCTCATGAATGGGACATTTGAGCATTAGTGACTTCAATCTCCCCCATGCTTGGGCAATACTTTCTCCATCATGTGGATGAAAATTATAAATGTAATTCCTATCTTTATGAATTTCATGAGGAGGATAAAATTTAGAGTAAAAGAGAGATTCAAGTTCCTTCCACTCCAAATGATGAGGATCACTAGTAGCTCATACCACTCCCTTGCTCTGCCCTTGAGTGAAAAAGGGAATAGCTTCCTCTTAACTTGGTTCATCGAAATACCTGCACACTTGAACAACTCGCATAATTCGTGTATAAAGAGTAAATGATCACCAGGATGGACAGTTCCATCTCCCAAATAACAGTTGTTCATAACACGTTCAAAAAAAATTATAGGTATTTTAAAAGATATGCTTTCAATATGTGGATTTAAAATATCACAAGTATAATTAGAATTACCACATATGGGAGATAAAGTATCATCAGAGCAAATTTTCTTCTTTAAAGCTAGGGAACTAAAAAGATCATTTTCATAAAAACTAACTTCCCCAAGCTTAGAGGTTTCCATAACATTAGTAACAAAGGTGTTCAAAAGTCGTACTAATAACATTGCTATTAGCATGCAAAGAAAGTTCCATGGGTTTTTTAATTTTCTTTCCAGACAATTCATGTTCTAACTTAGGGAAAAATACTAAAAAGCTCTCTAATTTTGTTGTTGTTTTCCATTAAGCCTAACTAGTGAAAACAAGAAACAAAAAGACAAAATTGCAGAATCTAAAGGATATAACTTCGAGCACTCACACACTAAAGGAGATAGCTTAGTAGCCAGAGGATGTGAGTACCTTTTACCTTACCTCCCCGGCAACGGCGCTAGAAATAAGCTTGATGTCTATGCACTTCTATTCTTGTAGACAGTTGTTGGGCCTCCAAGTGTAGAGGTTTGTACAATAGCAGCAAGTTTTCCCTTAAGTGGATTACCCAAGGTTTATTGAACTCAGGGAGGAAGTGGTCAAAGGTATTCCCTCTCAAGCAACCCTACAATCAAGATACAAGAAGTCTCTTGTGTATCCAACACACCCAATACACTTGTCAGGTGTATAGGTGCACTAGTTCGGCGAAGAGATAGTAAAATACAAGTGGTATGGATATAAGACAACGGTGCTAGAAAATAGCTTGATGGCGTGAAAGAGACTAAAGGCAAACTGAAATAAAGATAGAAGCAAGCAAACATGTAATAGATCTAATAGCAAACGGTGTTTCAGTGCTTAGAAACAAGGCCTAGGGATCATACTTTCACTAGTGAACACTCTCATATAAATATCTTCTCTTTATGATACTACTCTTAACTACTCTCCGGTTGGACATTCTAATCCACGGTAGGGCTATAACAGCACACCTCAAAGTAAGCCTTTCCCATCTAGATAACCCCACACTGTCACCTTGAGCACTAGATGGTTCAAACAAACACCACAATTTCATAAAGACATCCAACTCCAAATATAACTCATAACAAGTATTTGTAATCTCTAGCCTAAGTGCCACCATGGTGTGCACACTATCAACTTCACACACACATGGGGAGAGCAAAGATCTATTAAAGCACTTGAGTAGCAAGGTAGATCTATAGATTACAAGCTCATGATCTCAATAAGGTCATGCATAGAGAGAGATGAACACATAGCTACCGATAGAACCCTTAGCCTCGAGAGAGAACTACTCCCTCCTCGTCATGGGAACCAGCAATGGTGATGGAGATGGCGGTGGAGATCCATGGAGATGGCTCCGGGGGCACTTCCCCGTCCCGGCAGGGTGCCGGAACAGAGACTTTCTGTCCCCCGAATCTCCCCTTCGGTGGGCGCGGCAACACGGAAAACTTTTCGTGGAGGCTTGACGATCTAGGGTTTTTGCATCGGGAGGCATCTTATAGGCAAGAGGCAAGGTCGATGGGCAGAGGACACCATGCCATGCCTGGCTGGTGGGACCAGCGCCTAGGGGGGTGGCCACCATGGCCCCTTCGTCTCTCCTTCTGGCTCCGTGAATCTTCCGGGAAAATAACGACTTTGGCTTTTGTCCGGTCGAATTCTGAGAATATTCATTTTCTGACTTTCTAGAACCAAAAACTGCAGAAAATAGGCAACTGGCACTGTGGCTCTTGTTAATAGGTTAGTCCAAGAAATCATATGAAAAGTACTCCAAAGTGTGCAAAAAATATAAGAAAGTAGATAAAACCAAGCATGGAACATCAAAAATTATGGATACATTAGCAACATATCAATAACTCCATAAATAAGGTTGTGCTTTGTAGATCCATGGTTGGGCTCGCTGGTTCTCCTCTCACGTGGTGGCGACGAGGACAGCGGAGATCCATAGATTTTTAATGGTCGGTGGCTGCATCTGCATCAGGGGAGCGCGAGTTCTTTTCTTTGGAGGTTCATCATGATGCCCTTGTCGTCGTTCATCATGGCTGGTGGGCGGCCCCTCCAGCCTCAAGTATCGGTGATGGTTGCTTCGGCATCTTCAGGTCTTGAACAACTTGTAGGCTACCAAGCCGTTGTGGATGCCCTCTAGTATCGGCATATTGTGTTCCTATCTTCTTGTCCCAAGTGGTAGTGTCCCTAGCGACATGGAGATTGACTGCGACAAGCCCTGTGATGGTGGATAAGGAGCATGGCTGGATTGCGTTTTCTGATTTTCTTCTGAAATCCCATATGCAAATCGTAAGGGTCATACTATAATTTCCTATTTTCTTATGAACCTTTTTGTAAAATGCATCTCCACCATTGAATATGAATGAAGCTCTCGGTCCTTCTGGACCGACCCCCTATTAAAAAAAGGGGGAGCACACCGAACACGAATGATGAAATAATTAACTATCTCTCAGCATGTAGTATTCGTCTATTTCATGCTCTTCTAGCCACACACGAGTGTGTACCCTCTTCACAACTCCACCTCTGCATGTATCCACCTCCTTTAATTCTCCCATTGCACCATACTGCCTCCTCCTCTCCATCTACCAGTCTAATAAAAACATAGGAGAAGGTGCCACCGCAAGCATTGACGAGGCACAAGCTTCCATCTCCCTAGACCCACGAGACATGTGGTAGAATACACGACATGGATTGGCGTATTCTACACCAATTCCTCTTCATCTCCCGCTGATTTATACAAGTAGTGGCCATGGAGCATTGGACCCTTTTCATGTTGTGTGTTCTTTGTACATGGTTGGGACATGCATAAGTAACATAATACCGCCCCATTGTTCAGGATAAACCCCTTGCGCTGATATTTGCTCTCTCTCTCTCTCTCTCCATGAAATTTGAACCCTTCTAGGTATACAACTAGCTTTACAACTATATTGCTTTGGACATAAACATAGAGAGTTTTTCCAAAGTGTGGATTGGCAATTTATATTAGTAGGTTCTCATTATGCCATGTGTATTTTCCTTCTTATTATGTTATTTTTGTCGCCCTCGGTTTGATAAGCAGCTTTGCAAGCTAACTCTAATACTTTTATACTTGTATAATTATTAAGAGTCTCAATTCAAGTATTTAAAAAATGCACTAACAAATCCGCACTCCTCCAACTCCACTGTCATTATCCTTGGTAAGTACACCAACGAGATTGAACCTTGGGGATACTTCAACTGTCTAGGGTTTTGAGAACCCAAGAGTAATAAGCTTCACACTTTCACCCAAACAAATCCTTATAGAGAACTCAAACTGATGCACCAAATGCAATGGCAAGAACACAAGTGTTCAAATGTTTTACTCACAAATTCCATCAAAGCTACAAAGGCTGTGTGGAATAGAAGATGACAAACACAAGAGGAGAACACCAAATTTCACGAAGATATAGATCCCAAGATTCTCTTCACTAAGAAGATATATTGTTTGGTAGAATTGTAGTCTTAGATCTCCTCTCTCTCTTTCCTCAAAAATATGCAACGATCATGGAAGGGAGAGGAGTATGCAAACTAAAGAAGGTCAACAATGGAAACGATATCAAGCTATGGGTAACCATTGGGGAAGAAGACCCAAGCATGTGCAACATGACACTTAATCTAAGGCGCTAGGAAATAAATCACATAAGTTTTGGCAGTTTGGAGAAATTTTCTGGCTTCGATTTCAGCATCGACGCAAAGAGAAGAGTCTGATGCTCCAAAAACACGTACAAAATGCAAGCAACAATTATGCATTCTCAATATTTGAATTTTTAATCATCTTGATTCATATTGTACATCGCCTTAAATAGACCCTCCCACAAAATCTAACGGTTATGCACGCATGCAGTAGCATCAGACTTTTTGGGCAACAGTCGGATCACTCTGACTATTTAGTCTAGGATGACATACCACACCATGGCTTGGTTTGACCATAGAAAATGTGAGGGTACTGCGAGCAACAGACCGACATCAAATCAAGCTTGGACTAGGGTCGGACCACTCCGGGGCCGTCAATCCACTTGCGGCTGATATAAAGCAAAAAAAAAATCACCGCCATTTTCTCATACGAACTTCGAATTAAATGAACTTGGGCTCGTTGGAATCAAAACAACGAGCTCTACAAATTCATGCGATAAACGTCATAGTCCATCAAAGTAGGATAGAGCCTCTAAAAGAAAGATTAGGCTTCTCCATAAGAGAATAACTAGCAAAACCTTCAACAACAAAATATGCAACAAGTTTTCCATATGAAATTCATGTTTAATTAACTTGAGCTTATCAGGAAGATAAGCACAAACTCTAAAGCCTCACATAGATAATCCCAAATATGCAAAGGTTTGATCTCTCGCCAAATGATACAATCAACTTACTCATTCGAGAGTCCCCCTTAATAGTACGACTATTTATCTTATAACTTGATTTCCCTACTTACAACATGAGAGGGGTAAAATAGAAAACATATAAAGATCATAACTTTGCTTTGTTCATTCCACTTGAGCTAGATGACGATGATTTTGACCTCCTCAAGTTGGAAAACCTTCCTTGATTGCACTCGTTTGGTGAAGCCTTGCAAATTTCTCTCCATACAATTATTGAAAAGACTTAATATCTTAGGCATATGTATTCACTTGTCCATTACCACCAAATAGACGATGATATTCAAGCATATGATATATTCGAGATGTCTCATCTTGAACTTGATTTTTCATCCTTGATGACGATCACCACTTAATGTCATCATCTCATGGGTTGTATTAATATTCCTTTTATGCAATCCCATGGAAACATAATTCATTATGACAATGTCTCTTGAAGGTAAGCATGAAGACTACTCAACTTCTCATTCTCCAAGATATGCTTGCAATAGGCTTAACTCTCTGATATGACCATTCTTTGGATCACACCTTGAACATCACCATGACCATCACTTTATCTTATTTTTTTCATGTTTCAACCTTAAAAACCAACAAATTGTCTCCAAGCATTGCTTATGGATAAAACCTACAAGTATAACTCAATGCAAACAGTAGTCCATAAAGATTGTCATTATTAACAAAAACCGCATATGGGTGCACCATGCATCTTCACCAAGGATAATAATTTCCATAAATAAGGGTTTGCTAAACTGATCCTTACACTTTGAGTTGCATTTCAAGTGAGTTGTTTCCTGGATAACTAGAGAGGACAGAAGTATTTCCAATAGGTGTCTGCAAAGAGACATTGGAAACAGAGACATGTTCATATATCTAATACATTTGCACAAAAGGATAGTTGGTGGTCACGATAGTGTGTTTTCTTGCCTACACCTACTAACCGTATGACGCTAAAATGTAATTTTAGGACAATTGCCTTATGCTCAAACATCTCCCCCATCCTCCTCACATATCTCCCTCGCGGGGGTTTGTATATTCAACTTCTCTTAGCGCTAAAGCCACAAAAAATATCAAGATCCATAGAAATTAAAGACGAAAAATCGAGCAAAAATCCCAAGTTCTCTATTCATGTGCAACAAAGATCTCCCTCCATCCCTCAAGTTTGTTGGATTTTGTTAGACTTAGTCCGCGTATATCAGGGGTGATGTTAGCTTTCCTTAGAGTTGCCATGTTGGACTTTTTACTTAGTTGGAACATGGAGAATGATGAAAAACAATGTTGTATTTCTTAGCTAAGAGACGAATTCTTAAAAATTAAGAGAACACTATTTTCTCTATTATATCATCGTGCTTTATCTTAGTAACATAATTATTCAGCAAATTTCAGTAATACTCATTATTTACTACTGATAAAAACAATAGTTAATGCATTGTACAATCTATATTCATTGTCTTCAATAGTTGTGGAGGGATAAGGTAAGACGTGAATCATTTACCACTGTACATATCCTTAGTTAAGTTGTACGCCCTCTCCAATCAACCCTCTCTACATTAGGTGAGATCGAGGTTGCAACAACTAGGGAGGGAGGAGCGTCGCTGGTATTCCCCTTTCATCCTCCCCAGAGAGGGTAGCTGACCAATGTCCATATATTGAAAGAGAAGATCAATCATGTATATGTTAACCACTTTCCACATCCATGCTAACACGAGCTAAATAGATAAAATCAAATAGAAACCAAAAATTCCCAAATCAGGAACCTTACACTACTATAAAACTAGCTATATATAGAAAGGCTTTCTATGATGCATATTTTGGTGCATGCGCCACATAGTACATCCAGTGGCGCATCCAAACATAATGCACCACAGAAATCTCAACATTCTGTGGCGCATATAATGGGTCATGTGCCATAGAAATATGGTGGGACCCGCCACCATGTATGGGTGGTCTTGATTCTGTGGCGCATTCAATATGCACCAGATATGCGCCATAGAAATTCATGTGAGACTCACCATAAAAAAATGGGTGACCACGTTTCTGTGGCGCATATGTCTATATGCGCCACAAAAAGTGATGATTCTGTGGCGCATAAGAAGTCAAAAAACATCTCACCCCATCGAATCGTTTGTTGTTTTTTTAAAAAAAAAAAAAAATGATAAAAAGTTAAAAAAGTAATTCCTTTGATATGTAGTTATATTTTGGGGTATAGTTGTAGGGAAAATTGAAAAACATGAATTTTAATGTATTTTACAAAAAAAGGTCATGTCTCGGTAAAACAATTATAACTTTTGCAAACGATGTCGGAAAAAATCTTTAACCTATCAAAATGATCTTCTCGAAATTTCCTATTCGAATCGACGGCCAAGAGCCGTTCTGGATTTTACAGAATCCTCAAATTCGAAAAGAGTTATTTCAAAAATAAGATTTTCCCCTAAAAATAAATAAAAAAGGAATTGTTGGGCGGGATTCGAATTTTGAATCCCGCCGGCGCCCCTTCTCCCTCTCTTTTACACTTCACCCCTCCTGATCTTCTCCTCCACGCTTCTCCTCCCTCCACTTCTCCTCTCCTTCTCCTCCACTTCTCCCCTTCTCCCTCCTCCTCCTCCACCACCCCGGTGACCTCCTCCTCCTCCACTACCTTTGGCAACCTCCACCTCTGGCAACCCCTCCTCCACCGGCGTCCTCCTACTCCAGCGACACCTCCTCCACCGGTGGCCTCCTACTCCTACTCCTCCTACTCCATTGACTCCTCCTCCATCAATGGCCTCCTCCTCCTCCATCGGTGGCCTCCACCTCCACTGGCGACCTCCTCCTCCACCGGTGGCCTCCTCCTCCTCTGGCCTATCCCTCCTCCCGTGACCCCACCTTTGGTCTAGATCTGGCCCGCTTTTTTTGAAATTCAAAAAAAAATTCACAAAAATTTGAGATTTGAAATTTTGGGCGGGATGTGGCCCGCTTTTTTTTAAAATTGAAAAATGTGGCGCATATTGCCAATATGTGCCAATTTGAGATTCCTGTGGTGCATATTGATATGCACCATAGAATTACAATTTAGTGGCGAGATAACAGTGGCGCATCCCATATGCGCCATAGAATGCAAAAAACCATGCGCCACATATAAGCCTTTTCCTAGTAGTGTTAACCCTAGAAAGATATTGGGGCAGTGGATCTTACCCCTAATAGTGACTTGCTTGAATAAGAGTTGCCATTCTATCTTGGCATGGCGACAAACGATGACAAGCCACACGAACAATGGCCGGGGTGGTGGCGACGCACCAGGGGCAACAACGAAGAGAGTGAGGGATGAGGACGAGTGACTCCAATCAAGGGTAAATCGTTCATAACACATGAGTTCACGGTGGGGGCCACAGGTCGTTAATGGCTATCCGAGTTGGCCGTCTACCCCTCCTTGTCATTTTAGTATGTTCCCTCTGACGATGGGTCATGTTGTCAGAATCTTCGTTAGCACGGCTAAAATGGACAAGCAGCGCACATTGTAAGCAACAAACATAATGTTGGTACTCCCTCCTATCCAAATAATTGACTTGAATTTGTCTAGATTTGGATCTATCTAGACATGTTTTAGTGTTACATACATCCGAATCTAGACAAATCCAAGTCAATTAATTTGAATCAGAGGAAGTAGATTTTTACAAATTCTAAAAAAGGCGATTGACTTTCGAAATTTCAAAGCAATTGCGGTGGTCTTTTGCAATGTACTCCTCACGCTGACAAGTTTAGGGTGCAACACTGAGCTTTTTTTGAGAATTCTGACCCTTAATTGATTAACGTTTAACACACTTACATGAATGTTTACACCCTTTGGGCGAATGCCTAACCATACATGGAGACCAGCAGGTGGAGTAGTTGCAAGGAGAGCAAGATTGTGAGCCTCATAGTTCGATCTCCTACCCTCGTGGCAAAAGGTAACTAAAGGGTTCCGTAGTAGAAAACAAACAAATTCTATCTACTCGAACACTAATACCAGGATCTATACTATGTAGACATAAGCAACAGAAGGGAAAGATGGTATTCATACCTTTTGAAGACCGAGGCACGCCTTACGCAGGAAGGCGTATATTGATGAAGACGAGCAGCACCTCAAGTGTGGTGCCTCCGAAGTTCGTCACACGTCTGGCATAGGTGACGTCAACTGGACTCCGATCCAGCCGAGCAGCGGAAGAAGTAGATGCCAGATCGCTTGATCACACGACGGTGGTGTGAAAGTGGAGAACTCACCCACGAGGTCCTCCCCAATATTCTGGAGAAGTCCTCAATGGATGAGAGAGAATGAGAGGGAATAGGATGATTCCAAAAGGGGGAGGGAGACCCCTATATACAGTGGGAGGAGGCGCACCACCCAGGGGCCAGGCGGTGTGGGACTAATCCCCACACACGCCGGCCACCTAGGGACAACCTGCCCCCACTGGCGCCAGCCCATGAGTTGGCCCCCTTCTCATTGGCGCCTTGCCCTATTGGGCCTCCCTTCGGGTGAGGCCCATTAGTATTAGGAAGCCTTTAATAATAAAATAAAATATATATTTAATATTAGTTCTCTAATTAACATTCAGATACATATATTATCATATTCCTTTTCTCCGAAACGCCTTCCAGACCCCTTCCGATCTCCATCGGATGTTACCCGGAACTATTCCGGTTTCTCTCTTTCTATTTCTCCTACGATACCTCATCTACCCTAAGCGTCCCCACCCTTAAGCGTGACATCCTTCGGTTTGGAAACACTCCAGACATGATCGAGACTACTCTCACATCAATGATCAACAAAGGGACCTAGATGGCCATGTGACCCCCGTGTGTTTCACGAATATAATTGCTCGAACCGTGAGATAGTCATTTCCCGTTCCCTTTGTCATTTGATACCTAATTCATCCGAGACTTGATCTTCGGTATCTCCATACCTTAGTTTGGTCTCGTTACCGATGAACTTGTTTACTCGTTCCCATGTCGTTGCATTTCGTGACCAAGTCGCATGCTTGCAAGCTTCATCAATGCAACGTCACCAAGATGGCCACACGTATCTATCCGTTACACGGATTAGACAAATCCTGGTCTTGATATGTACTCCTATACGCATCCCTTTGGAAAATCTAAGTGGCACCTTTTTGATCACCCTTTTACGAGATGATTCTTGATAACCATCTAAGCTTCCTCCAGAATGGTGATTTGCATTACCTCACAGTCAAAGGATCAGGTTGCGAGGTTCTCTTTGTTTTATCATCAATGGTGAACTTTGTAACTGGATCTCATTCAAGATATAACAGTCGGATGTTTGTCTATCATGTTATTCAAATAATAACATGACCTCATTGTCAATTGGCATAAATTCCCATGATCTTGAAACCCAGATCATCCTCATGACCAATGAGCTAGTTCACTAGAGGTAACTAGAGACACGGTTTGTTTGCATACCACACGTGTATTAACGTTTCGTAATAACATAGTTATAGCACGATATGAAACATATTATGAACATATAGAAGATATATCAAATAGTACACTTTATTATTTGCCTCTAGGGTATAACTCCTTCAGTCTCCCACTTGCACTAGAGTACAATTAAAACTAGTTTACAATTGGCAGGAACCTAACACCAATGGAATCTCGGTGTTGTTCATGCTTGGCTTGTAGGAGAGCTTTAGTCAATGGATCTGCCATATTCAGTTTCGTATCTACTTTGCAAATCTTAACTTCACCTTCATCAACATTCTACCGAATGACGTGAAATCTAAGCTTGATGTGTTTGGCTGCGGAATGAGTCCTTGATTCCTTTGTGTTTGCAATAGCTCCCGTGTTATCACAAAAGATCGTCACGGGGTCATGTGCATTTGGAAAACTCCTAGTTCGATGACGAGATTCCTTAGACAAATAGCTTCATTCGCTGCTTCAGCCGCAACAATGTATTTAGACTCCATTGAAGATTGCACCATCACCGGTTGCTTCTTACTCTTCCAGCTTACCGCCCCACCATTCACTAGGAACACAAATCCTATTTGAGACTTCGAGTCATCATGATCTGAGTTCCAGCTTGCATCCACGTAACACGTTACGTTTAGAGCTTCATCACTTCCTCCATATATTAGGAACATATCCTTTGTTCTTTTGAGATACTTTAGGATATACTTTATAGTTGTCCAGTGATCCGGTCTTGGATTACTTTGGTATTGGCTCGTCAAACTAAGAGCCAATGCCACATCAGGTCATGTACTTAACATTGCATACATGATAGATCCTATGGTTGAGGCATAGGGGATGTAGGACATCTTTTCTCTATCATTATCCGTTACCGGACATTGAGTCACACTCATTTTGCAATTCTTCATCATTGGCACAGAGCCCTTTTTGGCATTATCCAGTTTGAACCTCTTCAAAATCTTTTCGATGTAAGTACTCTGACTTAATGCAATTAAGCGTCTTGATCTATCTCTATAGATCTTGATGCCTAATATGTATGCAGCTTCACCTAGATCCTTCATGGAAAATTGACTACTCAAATATGCTTTCACGCTTCTCATAAGATCCACATCGTTTCCCATGAGTAATATGCCATCCACATATAATACTAAGAAAACAACTGAGCTCCCACTCGCTTTCTTGTAAACACAGAACTCTTGTTGATTTTGGACAAATCCAAAACTCTTGATCACTTGATCAAAACGTTGGTTCCAGCTCTGAGATGCCTGCAACAATCGATAAATGGACCGCTAAAGCTTGCACACCTTTCCAGCATCCTTAGGATCAACAAAACCTCCGGTTGCATCATATATAACTCTTCATCAATGTGACCATTGAGGAATGCGGTCTTGACATCCATTTGCCAAATTTCATAGTCGAAATGTGTAGCAATTGCTATTAAAATCCGTACAGCCTTAAGCATCACTACGGGAGAATAAGTCTCATTGTAATCAACTCCTTGAATTTGTCGAAACCCCTTTGCGACAAGTCGAGCTTTGTGAACGGTCACATTACCATTCACATCTGTCTTTTTTTCTTAAAATCTCGTTTATTTTCCACGGCCTTGCGGCCTTCTAGAAGATCTACCAAGGTCCAAACTTGGTTCTCATACATGGATCCTATTTCTGTTTTCATGGCTTCTAGCCATTTCTCGGAGTCAACACTATCCGTAGCTTCTTTGTAGTTTGCAGGTTCTTCATGTTCATCTAGGATGATAGACATTACAAGGCTACTGTACCAATCTGGTGTGGCACGAATTCTTGTAGACATGCGAACCTCAGGAGTTTTGATGTTGTTGCTTTGATCATCATCATTGGGCTCTTCCTCCATGTTGAAGAGCGGGTTCGGAACAACTTCCGTTGTGCTACTCGGAATTTGGAGAGAAGGGTCAACAACTTCATCTAACTCAATTTTCCTTCCACTAACTCCTTTATCAAGAAACTCTTTCTCAAGAAAGGTGTCGGTTTTTGCGACAAACATTTTGCCTTCGGCCTAGTTGTAGAAAGTATACCCAACGGTTTCCCTTGGATATCCCACAAAGATACATTTTTTCGATTTGGGTTCGAGTTTGTCAGGTGGCAGTTTCTTGACGTAAGCCTCACAACCCCAAACTTTTAGAAACGACAACTTTGGCTTCTGGACATACCATATCTCATATGGAGTTGTCTCCACAGATTTGGATGGTGCTCGGTTTAAAATAAAAGCAGCGGTTTCCAACGCATATCCCCAAAAAGACACAGGCAAATCAGTTAAAGACATCATGGACGGCACACTATCTAATAGGGTTCGATTACGTTGTTCTGACACACCATTACGCTGTGGTGTTCCGGCTGGCGTAAGTTGTGGGATAATCCCACAGTCCTTCAAGTGCATGTTAAACTCAGAACTCAAATACTCGCCTCCCCGGTTCGATCGAAGATGCTTGATTCTCTTGCTAAGTTGATTCTCTACTTCTTTCTAAAATTCCTTGAACTTTTCAAAAGTTTCAGACTTGTGCTTCATTAAGTAGATATATCCATATCTACTTAAGTTGTCACTAAAGGTAACAAAGTAACGATAACCATTGCGTGCTGAGATGCTCATTGGTCCACATACATCCGTATGTATGATTCCCAGTAGGTCTACAGGTCTCTCTGTTGTCCCGAAGAATGGTGTCCTAGTCATCTTGCCCATGAGGCATGGCTCACATGTATCAAGGGATTCGAAATCCAATGATCCAAGAAGCCCTTTTGAATGAAGCTTCTTCATGCGTTTCAGGCCAATGTGACCAAGACAGCAATCCCACATAAACATGGAATTATCATCATTACGCTTACAACGTTTAGCATCAACACTGTGGATGTGTGTATCACAATCAAGATCAAGTAAGAATAAACCATCACACACAGGGGCATGAACATAGAAAATATCATTCATATAAATTGAACAGCCATTTGTTCCTGATTTAAACGAATAATGATCTTGCAACAAGCAAGACCCACTAACAAATTTCATACACAATGCGGGTACATATGTAACATCCTAGCATTAGAGCTTACAAATAAGTTGAGATGAGGTGTGTGCATTGCATTCATACATACAAAATCCGGGTTTTTTTTGCGCAAAACTAAACAAGTTGTAGAGGGATCGATATCTCTTGTACTGATGCGAACATCAGAGCAAGTGCGATATATTTAGACATGACCTTTGTGGTACATCTGTGTTTTGAGGGAAACAATTTGAATACAATTCAAAGATGAATGATTATAATTCTCCAGATGAGAATTTGAAATAGGACTAGAATTTAAAATAAGTCATATGAAGTAATATTGGATCATCGCATTACTTTGCATTTAAATAACACATTAGAATTATTACTCCAAAAAGAATAGATATATTCCATAAGATTGAATAATAAAAGTACATGGGAATCCAATATTACAATGCCAAGGAAAAGAAAATTGGACATGACCTTTTCTAATTTTGGTCATATAGAGCACAATCTATAATACCAATATGTATATATAGCAATGTATAAACAAGAGTTCAACTTTGGGGAATTGAACCTCCCAAGTAACCATACATTTTATATCAATTACAATTCCAAAACAAGTAGAAATAAATATTACAAGTCCCATATATAATTTACAAGCTTGTATACCAATATTATAAGTAAGAATTGAATCTTACAATCTCAAAAAGGAAATTTACTTGAACCAATGAATAATATACAACATTGATTAGAGATTACAAAGTTTAAAAGTAAAAAGAAGATTACATTAGACAAAAAGGAAACAAAGAAAAAGCCAAATCTATTCCTTCTATTTTAATCTTGCTTTCTTCTTCATTTGATCTCTACAAAATGAATCAAAGCCACATGAGAACAAGGCATTTAAAATAACATGATTAAATCATTAGTAGAAGCCTATGATTAGTTTTAGTCATCAAATTATATTAGCGGGTTCACCAAATTAAAGTCTATCTAGTAATAGAGCCTAACAAGGAGTTTATACACTTGGCAACTAAAAAGAATGGAAAATAGGATTACACCTGATGAGATCAAGAACCTAGACGTGGCTTGCACTAGCAAGAGGAAAAGAGACACTTGGTGACTAGTACCAAGCCCTGACCCACTTGCAAGCAACACCCTCACCACATGCATTTGATGTGTTGTCACCACTATAGTAGTAGTACTATAGTACAAGAGCAAACCAACAACACCAGCCGCACCATATGCTCCCCACCTTCCAAAATCCATCAGAACACCAAGAGATGGTTACAAGACTGCAGCCAAAGTTCAAGAACTACCAAGAGGTCACCAGGGAGAGGAGATACCACAAGAATCTTCTAGCAGCAGCCTTAGAACAGAAGCTAGCATAGCAAGAATATCTCCATCTATATCTAGATCTTAGTACCTAATCAAAAATCTAGGAGGAGGATGTCATCCACAAGAAGCAAGGGATTTTGGAACAAGATACAAGGGAACACTCTAAGGAAAATACAAGGTACCACAAACCAAGATTCAAAGTTGGTCTAGTACATATCATATTTATTCTTGATCATTTCTAGTAGAAAGTGGACAAGATGAGTGTATAGAACAATAGTGATATTGTTGGACAACAACTAGATCTGTCCAGTATCAAGCCAATTAACCACACAGATACTACTACAGGATCAGATCATGTGTGCACATGATCTGGTGGTCACTAGCAGTAAACAAGAAGTAAAGTAGAAACCACTAGCAGAACATGAGTATTTGACTCTGTAATAGTAAAGATACAAGCCAGGAAGCATAGACTTGACGAGTAGATTTATTCCATACATCTATATGATCATGTGATCCCTACAAAACAAGAACACGCCATCAAGTTTTAATCGCAGCAAGTAAAACAATAATACATGACTTATTTGCTTGCGCTTGGTTAAGCTATTGATCTAGCACACCTATGTGATGCTAACAAGTGGTTATAGCATGAATTCCTTAAATATGTGTACTAAAAAATTTCACATACACCTGATCTATGGGTTATATATGTGGAATAGATATGCATCTTAGGAGGGGTACTTTCAACCAACTAACAACAGTGCTTATTTTGTTCTATCTTAATCATAAAAGCTACTAGAGCATGTAATCATATAAAAATTAATGTTTATTTTAAAAGAACACAAATAATGTAGCTCCAGTAAGTTAAGTAGAAGCATGGGTTGAGCTCCAACTTTGAGATAAGGGAGCTTATTTGTAAGAAAACAACAAGAAGACCATGAAGATTTAATCCTACAAAATCCCATGGGAAAAGCTAGAAGGTAAGTAAAATGATCAAGTTATTAGAAAAGAAGCATTAGATACACAACATCTTATATACTCATTGTTTGAGATATAGTTTGTGTATGCATGTAACCTAGATAATATATATCATACATTGCATGGACACACCTAGGAAAACCAGGGGGTAATACCAAACAATCAAACCTATTTACTCCCAATCAGATCTCTCTAGAAGTCACAAACATATACTTCATCTAAAAATATGTTCTTTATGCATATGTGAGATCATGTAATCACTAGGGGACCAAGCCCAAGGTCATAAATCTAATTACAATAAACAAGATCAACCAAAGACATTAAAGAACATGTTCCAGCAAAATAAATCATCGACACTAAAAGTAGCTGATCATGTATATGATTATTAGAAAAGTGACCTACATTTAGAAAAGTAGTTGAACATTTATAACTTTACTTGCTCACTTTTGTGCTCATATTGTTTGAAAATTACTTATGGGATAGATACATACTCCCTAGTGTCTCTAATTATATTGCAGCAAAACAAACTCCCTTTGTGAACTATTACGTGTACTCATAGACCCGATTAGGAAAGTTAAACAGATCATCACCACTGCCTAGTACCAAGTTGTCATCATCATATACACTTAACCATACAAAAATCAGGTACCCCAGCCACATACACATTCACGCACATTATAGACACCTTTTCCTAATAAATACAACATGTATTTTCCATTCCCCAAAATACAGATGTTAAGAATTAACATCATTAACTATGGGACATGCTTGGCTATTAAACAACATCATGCTCTTGTTCATATTCAGCAACAACCTATATGCAATCCTAATACAAGAACCACCCCACTAAAACCTTTGTCTTACTATTAGATTATCCCAGCAACTAAGGGTAGCTCATGTGTAGAAGCAGAACACATAATCAAGGTCAGTGAGTGATACGTTGCAAATGTATCCATACTTTTTGATATTCCATGCTTGGTTTTATCTATTTTCTTATGTTTTGTCCAAACTTTGGAGTACTTTTCATATGATTTCTTGGACTAACCTATTAACAAGAGCCACAGTGTCAGTTGCCTAGTTTTCTGCTGTTTTTTGGTTCCAGGAAAGTCAGAAAATGAATATTCTTGGAATTGGACGGGACAAAAGCCAAAGTCAGTTTTTCACCGAGGGACACCAGGAGCCAGAATACGAGACGGAGAGGGGCTGGGGCCTGGCCACGCGGGCTAGGCCTGGCCGCGCCAGGGGGTGGTATGGCCGCCCCAGGCACCCCTCGGCCTCCCTCTTCGCCTATAAGTTGCCTCCTGACCTAAAAACCCAGGGGGTTCAACGTTTTTCCAAAAAGAGTTCCGCTGCACCACCACCACCAGATTCTGCGATTCGGAATCAGAAACTCCGTTCTAGCACCCTGCCGGGACGGGGAATTGGAGGAGATCATCGCTATCATCATCACCATCGCTTCTCCATTGACCCTCCATGTTTCCCCATCTATGAGTGAGTAATCCCCCGCTGTAGGCTATGGGGATGGTAGGGATTGGATGAGATCGTTCATATAATGGCATCAGATTGTTAGGGCATGGTGCCTAGTATCTTTTATTAGTGCTTTTTGACTTTGTTGCGACTTGTTATGCTTAATGCTTGTCACTAGGGCCCGAGTGCCATGATTTCAGATCTAAACATGTTATTGATTCATTATGATAGTATTGTTTATGGTCTTACCTGCAAGTTGTATACACATATTATTGTCCGAAACAAAAGGCCCCGAAGTGACAACAATCGGGATAACCGGACGGAGTGTTAATACTTTGCTCCGGTGCTCTATTAAAAGGAGCACCTTAATTGATAGTAGTTCCCTTGAGGCCCCGCTGCAAACGGGCTGGCAGGACAAAAGATGTTGTGCAAGTTATCATTGCGAGCACGTATGACTATATATGGAACACATGCCTAGGATTATTTAGTACTTGGATGCTTTATCTTATTTATCTGCAAATGACCTATGTTCTGATTGCTATATGAATTTTCTTGTCCATGCAACGCCCGTCCATCCATCCCTATGCCTATCGCGCCTTAATCCTACTGTTTACTGCAATTGTTACTACTTTCTTTACTTTTACTACTGCTATTACTTTACTATTCCTACTACAAAACTGTTGCTACTGATAAACTGCTATGAGCAAGATTGTTTCCAGGTGCAGCTGAATTGACAACTCAGTCGTGAAGGCTTATAAATATTCTTTGGATCCCCTTGTGTCGAATCAATAAATTGGGTTTCACTTCCCTCGAAAATACTGCGATACACCCCCTATACTTGTGGGTCATCAAGACTATTTTTTGGCGCCGTTGCCGGGGAGCACAGCTTTATTTATCAAGTTCACTTGGAATCACTATTGTTCAAGCATAATCATAACAAATATCTTTACTTTGTTATTTTTGTTTTGCTTAGTTTATTTCCGCCTTGTTTGCTTGTTTCTTTATCAAAAATACAAAAAAATAGTTCCCATTCTAGTTGTTATTTTCGTTGGTCTGTTATTGTCTTGCTTTATCATGCTCTCTATCAATGGTTGGTTTCTTTGAAACTGAATCTTATTGGCCAGGTGGGTTCACGGAAGAACAAAAATATTATTATAAGGAACACCGCTTGTCACAAAAAGGGAAACACTTATGGGAACAAATTGATAAATTGTATACCATTGCTATAAATGCGTGCTCTACTTATAATGTTACTTATTGCTTTGATAAATCTTGTTGCTGTAGGAGGTACAAACATCTCTCTTTTCAATGTGAGTATAATGATGATGTTACCATATCTTCTTATGTTAAAGAAAATTATGACTTTTATGATGTGGAACAAATTGAGGAATTTATTGCTTGGAAGGGTGCATTTGAACTTGCTAGTTTGCTTGAAAATATTGATGATTCACCTTATAAATATGAGGTTTATGATATACTTAAATTTTGCTTTGATAATTACAAGGAATAAAATGGCTATATTCTTGAATATATTAATAGATGCTTTCCACAAATGGAAGAGACTAATGCCCTGCAGGATCTTATGGAAGAAGAAATTGATGAACCTGAAAGCTCATTAGATGAAAAAGAGGAGGAGAGTGATGAACAAAAGGAGGAAGAATGGATTAGCTACCCATGCCTACCTTCTAATGAGAGTAACTCTTTATCCCTTATATTATTTGATTGTCCCCCATGCTTACCAAAGGAGGATGAATGTTATACTCATGTTATCTATGATACTCCTTTATTTGTGCCTAACTTCGAGGTGCATGGTACTAAAGAGTTTTGCTTAGAAATTGTTTATGATAAAGCTCTAGACGATGGTCCTATATTGAATGACCAGTCATCTTGTTATAGAATTGTTAAAAGTGGATTTGAAGGTTTTAATCCCACTATTTTTGAGCTTGATAAAAAATATGTTTTTGTAGAACATGAAAAGCATGCTTTATGTGATATTTATATTGTTGAGTTTATTCATGAGGCTACTAAAAATTATTATGAGAGAGGAAAATATGGTTGTAGAAGTTTTCATGGTATTGAAACACCTCTCTATGTGCTGAAAGTTTTGAAGTTACTCTTGTTTTATCTTCCTATGCCTGTCACTTTGTTCTTTGTGTTTATTTGCATACAGGATTCCTATGCATAGGAAGTTGGTTATACTTAAATGTGTTTTGAATTTTCTTCTTGATGCTCTCTTTTACTTCAATTCATATTTTTATGTGAGCATCCTCCCAAACTATCATGCCTAACTTAAAGGCGTTAAAGAAAAGTACTTATTGGGAGATAACCCAAAAGTTTTAGATGAGTCTTGGAAGTTATTACTTCAGTAATAACCGCTCCTTGTCCTTTTTATTTGCTTTTTGTGCCAAGAGTAACCTCTAATGAGAGAGAAGTAATGGTTGGGAAAGTTGCTGCCCCAAAACTGATTTCCGTGCTTTACCATAAAAATTCGTGTAAAATCTCTGTACGTCCTTTTGAGGCGTGAATTTTTGTTCTTATGCCCCAGGTTGTTATCTAACTTTCGTTAGTTCAACACTTTTTGATTTGAGCAACAGAAGGTCTTCGAACAAATTCGTCTTTACCTTCTGGTCTGTTTTGACAGATTTCTGCCATCATTTGCATTTGCTTCTTGTTGGTTCCTTTTTGAGTTATTTTGGGGAATTGAGATTTTTGAGGGAAGTGTTATAGTAGCTTGTGTTTTAGTGGAAGTTTTATTGGTGTTGGAACTGAACCCAAAGACTTATTATCTTGAGTGCACTAATGTTGCTAATAAAGATTGTGTGAAGTTTTGTATGAATGAAAAAAATTTAGGTGTATGGGAGGAATGAGTAATGAGATGAAGGATGGACTAAAGCTCAAGCTTGGGGATGCCACCCGTGTCACCCCAAGAAATATTCAAGACGTACAAGCGTCAAAGCTTGGGGATGCCCAAGGCATCCCCTTCTGAATCAATAAAAATCTCAGGTTTCTTCCAAACACTTCATTTTTATTGTTTCATGCACAGTTGTGTTGTTCTTGGAGCGATTTCTTTTTCGTTTTCATTTTGGTTTTTTGTTTGCTTTGTTTTCTTAGTTTTCTGAATAAATTGGGTGGACCCCCTCTTTCATGCATTGGTTTTCAAATAGTTTGGTTTGGATTGGAAAAGAGTAGGAAAGTTCATGCTTAAGTGGTAAAGAGAGCTTGTTTTTGACTGTGGCCTGTGCTTTGTCATTCCATGCTTGATATTGTTTTGACTTTATGCTTAGCATTCTTTGTTGTAGCATGACATGTTATAAACAATTGAGATTGCTTAATGTGCCTTGGAAGAATCCTGCGTTGTTTTAGCATATTAAAGCATAGTATTGTGGTATTCTCCTTTGTTGCTTTATTTGGGTTGACTTGGCGAATGCTCACACCATGTTATGACTATCCCAAGTCACCATAGCCTTTATGATCCTTTAGTTTTCAACTTGTAGTATCACTTTATGCTTTGATTAATGATGTTTTGTCGCTCTGCATGATTATGGCCATTATTGCTCTCTTAGTTGGTCGCTCCCTTACTATTGCTAGCCTTCACCTGCACTGAGTATAAGCTTTACTCGTGTTTCCAACTCCCTAAAACCAAATATTGCCAAAAGTGTCCACCATACCTACCTATTAGCATATTCTATTCCAAGTATATTCATGTTTTTATCTACCTTCTGAATTAAACTTGTTATGAGAAAACTAGTGATTAAAGCTCTCACAAACTTGATGGCACACTTTTATTTTCTTTCATTTAATAAACTTGAACCATTGCGTCCATCTTTGTTGCGTATATGCTTGCACTTTATAAGTTGAAGTTAGCAGAACCATGTATCATGGGGAACGCTTTCAACATTGCACTTGTACTTTGTACCCCGTTGATATCATGTTGTTTTGCTTATGGATCCCGACGGTGTGAAATAAAAGGGGAACTTGTAAGGTCATGGAGTTTGTATTTGTGTTAGAGAAACGCCTGGGCCGCTAGCCTAAGCCATGCCTAATCATGGTGGAAACTTGCAGCATAACCATAATGAGCATTCTATGAAGCATCCTCAATAAAAACCTATGCAAATAGCAAATAAAAAGATCGTTGAGATGCTCATTGTCTGCTTGCCTTGTCATTTTGATTATGGGATAGCTCATGTATCATGTGCAAGGGGTACCCCATTGGCGGTTCTCTATGATACATATGTACTTACAATGACAAGAGCTTACTTGTGACTAAAGTTGAGTAGCATGAGGTTCGGTCTTCATAAGTAAGGGGCATGAGATTTCGGCTTATAACTTGTCAAGCATATCCTCTTAGTTGTGTCACTTTAACCTTAATCATCTTCAAGATGCTTATGATAGGGGAAATGAGAGCTGAAAGCTAATAAGTACCATAATTTTTGGAAGCTCTTTATGAAACTTGAGTCTCTACTCCCTTCTTTGAAGGCCTTTCTTTTATGTTTATGTTGAGTCTCCACCTTCTATCTTTATGCACCTACTTTGAGAGCATAGTGGCCATTCTTAGTTCTATGTGCATTGTCCCAAGACTTGTTGATTGATGCATAACTTTGATATTGCTTGTTTTAAACTATTTGTATCTAATCACTCTTATGAACTTTGAAGGTGTCCTATGCATTTATTTTTGCTACTCTATGAGGGACAAGCTGAATTCCACTATGCTATGTTTTCTTTATGTGAAACAAACAAACATCTTGCAAAGCATTGTTATTCATGAATCTTTTGTTTGTGCCTTTTCATGTTGCAACATAGTTGCTTTGTCTTATTGTTAGAACTTTATCTTTCATGTTATGTTGAAGTACTATGATCCGAGCTATGAATGTTTTACAAATACTTTGATCAAGTTTATGATGGTGCATATCACCTAAAAAATTATTATTTCTTTTTATCACTTACCTACTCGAGGACGAACAGGAGTTAAGCTTGGGGATGTTGATACATTGCAAACGTATCCATAATTTTTGATGTTCCATGCTTGGTTTTATCTACTTTCTTATGTTTTGTCCACACTTTGGAGTACTTTTCATATGATTTCTTGGACTAACCTATTAACAAGATGCCACAGTGCCAACTGCCTGTTTTCTACTGTTTTTGGTTCTAGGAAAGTCAGAAAATGAATATTCTCGGAATTGGACGGGACAAAAGCCAAAGTCAGTTTTTCACCGAGGGACACCAGGAGCCAGAATACGAGACGGAGAGGGGCTGGGGCCTAGCCACACCACCTGGCCGCGCAGGCTAGGCCTAGCCGTGCCAGGGGGTGGTCTGGCCGCCCCAGGCACCCCCTCGGTCTCCCTCTTCGCCTATAAGTTACCTCCTGACCTAAAAAACCAGGGGGGTTCGACATTTTTCCAGAAAGAGTTCCGCTACGCCGCCACCACCAGATTTTACGATTCGGAACCAGAAACTCCGTTCTGGCACCCTGCCGGGATGGGGAATTGGAGGATATCATCGCCATCATCATCACCATCGCTTCTCCATCGACCATTCATGTTTACCCCATCTATGAGTGAGTAATCCCCCGTTGTAGGCTATGGGGATGGTAGGGATTGGATGAGATCGTTCATGTAATGGCATCAGATTGTTAGGGCATGGTGCCTAGTATCTTTTATTAGTGCTTTTTGACTTTGTTGCAACTTGTTATGCTTAATGCTTGTCACTAGGGCCCGAGTGCCATGATTTCAGATCTGAACATGTTATTGATTCATTATGATAGTATTGTTTATGGTCTTACCTGCAAGTTGTATACACATATTGTTGTCTGGAACCAAAGGCCCTGAAGTGACAGCAATCGGGATAACCGGAGGGAATGGCTTTGATGTGAGGATCACATGTGTTCATGGAGTGTTAATGCTTTGCTCCGGTGCTCTATTAAAAGGAGCACCTTAATTGCCAGTAGTTCCCTTGAGGCCCCGCTGCAAACGGGCTGGCAGGACAAAAGATGTTGTGCAAGATCTCATTGCGAGCACGTATGACTATATATGGAACACATGCCTAGGATTATTTAGTACTTGGATGCTTTATCTTATTTATCTGCAAATGACATATGTTCTGATTGCTATATGAATTGTCTTGTCCATGCAATACCCGTCCATCCATCCCTATACCTACCGCGCCTTAATCCTACTGTTTACTGCAATTGTTACTACTGTCTTTACTTTTACTACTGCTATTACTTTACTATTCCTACTACAAAACTATATCTACTGGTAAACTGTTGTGAGCAAGATTGTTTCTAGGTGTAGCTGAATTGACAACTCAGTTGTTAAGGCTTATAAATATTCTTTGGCTCCTCTTGTGTCGAATCAATAAATTGGGTTTCACTTCCCACGAAAATACTGCGATACATCCCCTATACTTGTGGGTCATCAGTGAGCAGCACACACACTAGGTTGTTCAACATCATGTCTTATATATATATTATAACCTTGTATCTGCTAATAGACCATTATCACCAACAACAAGTATATGCCTAAGATGAACCAGATTCCCTATCTAGAACCAGAACCCATTTATGTCAAAGTAGAATACACCTCTAATCCCTGGAGTAACTACACTTTAGCAGCCAAATCATCTACACAGCACAAAGTTAGGGAGCCAAGGTGGTTACCTGAAGGAGGCATCAGCGATGAAGAAGAAGGTCGGCTAGACATACCACCACAACAGGGTTGGGAGGCCACAGCCAGCCCATGGCCGGAGCAGCCAGGGGCGTTGGTGTCGCGCTGGCAGACCGAAGCCGCATGGTTAGGGTTTCACGGGGGGCTTCCGCAGGAAAGAAGGGTGGCGCCAGGGCATAGAGAAATAGGAGGAGACGCCTGAGGTGAGGTTGGTCAGCGAGCGGCTGGGCTAGAGGTGTCCGACGAGGGCCAGAGGAGTAGGCGACGGTGCCATCACGCGTTTAGGAGGGAAACAAAGTGAGGGTGGTGTTCGTGTGTGTCGTGTGTGTGTGTGGTGGGCCGAGTTGGGCCAGAAAGAGGAAGAAATTAAGAAATAAATAAAAGAAGTAAAACAAAATTACCATATTACCCCTAAACTTATTTCGACTTTAGAAAAATATAAAAAAACAAAAAAAAATATATCATATATCAAAATGATCACAAAAATGATATATGCCTAACAAAAATACAACTTTACTTATTTAAGCTAAGTAAAATGTGAATAAATATTAATACTCTTAAATCCTTAATAAAATCTCATAAATTAAGGAAAAGTCCTAAAAATAAATAAAAATCATTTTTGCATATGAAAATAAATCAACTATTTTACAAAAATACTAACTTAATTTTTTTACAAATAAAACTTGGAATAAATAGTCAAGGACATTTAGTCCTTTGTAGAATTTTGTCAAAATAAAAATAATACTTAAAAATAAATAAAAATCATTTTTAAGATCTTGAGTAAATATATTTTACTAGAAAAATACTAAAAGTATTTTTCTAAAGATTTTTACGATTGTAAGGAAATAAACCCTTACCTATTTTATAAAAGGCCTAGTTTGTTAATTCTATAAAAACATCTCTTAAATAAAATAATAATAATCACAATTCTATAGATAACACCTTAAATCCCTAATAAGTAAATACTAAGTCCAAAGCTATAACTTGGATCTATAATAAAACTTGAGTGTAACTTATTAACCTTATAAAACTCTTTTAAAATCATAAATCCAAACTAAACCAATAATTTTAAGTAAATTTTGAACATCATGAAAATGAATGCTATTTATCTCTTAACTATTCTTAAACATGATTCTAGCTCTAATAGTTTATTCAAATCATCTAAATTTACTTTCCTTAATTAGATAAACTATATTTATAATACCAAATCACATTTAAACTCATCAGTGAGTTAAGCTGAAAATGAATGATCCTATACCTTCAAACATGCTCGTTGCAAGGTTTAAAGCTTATTAATACTTTTAAAAAACATCACACCCTAGATCTAATTATGTTTTTATAGTTAATTTTTGTCTGTTCCAATTTAAGTCATAAGGCATCTCAAATCCAAACTTATCGAACAAATGCAAATGACATTTATCACATTCTATTAACCATAAATATTGGTTAAACATTATCAAAGAAACCTTTTCTTCAAAAGTTATTCGTTTTACCACTTCAGACAATAATCTCAAAATAAGTTCTTCAACTCTTATCAACCTAAAACATGGACTTCCATAATAGATACATAATATCAAATAACTCTAAGCATGTGTTGTTATATTTACTTTATATCATACATGTTAGTTTTAAGTTCCTTGTATATGTATATTAGCTTGTTAAGTAAACTTATAGACAAACTAAATCTTAAAGAAATCACCTAAGTTTAACTCATTCACCATATTGGGGTATTACTTCGGGTTTTGCAAATTGCATTACATTACTTATGCATAATTGCATCTTGCTTCTTTAAACATTAGTCTTTACCGGACCAATGATGCTATTTCTAGATTTTGGATCTTCTAGTACCTCGAAGACCGTGAGTGCATAATCTTGCAATCAAAAAAGGCAAGTTCACAACTTGCTCATGTCCTTTGATTATTTTCTATCAAATGCTTGTAACTCAAATGTTGTCATCACCTGCATTTCAAAAAGGTCAAAAACACTATTTTCATAATTACCTTGAAATATCAGTTACTGATCCAGGGTGATTAGCTAATCTATCATAACTGGCAATGGAAATGCCATTGTACAGGAATGTATCATCTAGGACTTAACAACTAATGTCGCTAGTGATTCTAGCGCTGTATATTACGCGTTAACCATAAGACTTGGAATGGGACAGGAAAGTCAGTTGTATCTTCTCCCTTTCGCATGGACGGATGACCTTATCGTGAGGCTGTTAATATTCTCGTGGAGAATCCATCACATGGGTGGGACCCCTTAGTTCCCCGCGAGCTAGGTGTCTAGATTATCTGTGCATAGCTGTCTTGGTGTAAGCTCACATAACTGATGGTGGCTGCCACACAGAGCTGCTTACAGAGTCTTCGAGAGGCTACCCAAAGAGTAATCGTGGTAGTCCGTCTCAGCGGATCGTGTCTTCATGCAGGGTCGCGGAGAGGGCAGTACTGGCTTGGATCTTAGACTAGGCCCCATACCAAGGAAGTGTGGACAAGCTCGCGGCTTGGATGTGCAACAAGGCTAAGGTCTCTTATCGGTAATGTAACGCACCTCTACAGAGTGTAAGAATTGTGACATGTTACTCCCTGTTTCGGGAAGGAGCTACGAACGCGGCAGGAAAGTAAACCCACGAAGGTTCTGGTCAACCTATGAAGGCTATCGGACATAGTTTTTAGAATAAAAGCAATCTTTGAAGAAATGTTTACGAAAACCTGCATTGCCTACGACCTTTGGTTTGTGGCTGTAGAGATAGTGCATCATACACTCCTTTTTAGTGAACTTGCTGAGTACGCTTGTACTCAACCGTACCTTCTTATCCCTTGCTAGGTTCTAAGATGTTGAAGATGACGTCAACATCAATTTATGCTCAAGAAACCATCATCGACAACTCAAGTTCTTCAATAAAGTCAATGAAGTCAACATATACATCAATCGAAGTGAAGACAAAGTTCTTAAGTAGATAGGAGTAGATTCTCTAGCCATCAAAACCTACTTCTGTAGAGCATTGCAATAGCAGCAAGTGCAAGTCCATTAGTTCATATACTAGTCTTAGTCTCTAGATAGTTCTGAGTTATTATCTGATTCTTCTTTGTAAGAAGTTTTTTTCTCCCTCTTTAACCTAAAGTGTTCTCTGGATCTTTTGTAAAGAGTCGTCATGTTTTGGACCTGTTGTGTTTTTGTTGTACCACTCTGAGGAATGTAATACTAGTGAACGGTGTTTCATTGGTGTTATGTCAAGGACTATAGTGTACTACATCATGCAGTGGTATGCTGGGTCACCGCAGCTGGTATTAAAGCATATGCTTTGACCTTAGGATTAAAACCCTTTTAGGAAGATCTGTAGGTTGGATGGTGACTATAGGAAGCCATCTTATCTAAACCAAGCATTGTGATGGGTATCCACTTGAGGATATCCTTGTCACACTTAAGTTGGATGTTTTTTCCACCTTTCTTAAGGATTAGTTATATGTCTTCTCTAGAGAATTGTCGTTTTAGAGTAGCCCTAAATAGGTATAACACCAATAAGATGTCTTAAGTAAGTAAAACATCAAAGAAGTATATGACCAAGATTAGGATATCATGTGGAGTAGTATTAGAGATGGAGTCTATATTTAGAATTTCTGTAGTTTCAAAGAACCTTATCCCTAGTTGATACCACCATACCATACATGGTAGATCATTAGAGTATGTATAGATACCACTGGAAGTAAATCATGTGGCATTAACTTGAGAATTCCATGTGATGGAGTAGAACTTTGTTAAGAATCATTAATAGTAAGATAAGAAGAAGAGTCGTCATGGTGATATTAGCTCTTTAATCACGATGACTAGATAAATCTTAACAAGTTTGTGGTGAGAATAGCTCCGAGACCATGATAAGTCTATAATTAGGACAAGTACTTAGTAAATAATCTTGAAACAACAGTAAGTAAAGAACAATGTAGGTCTATGATAGAAGACTTAGGTGTCATAATATTACGATAATTTTGGATTGAGGTAGTAACTACAATTTTGTTAGTAGTTTTGAGAGATCATGTGAGGATAGTTTACGATAGAATGGAAGTTGGTAGTCTTTAGTAGTCCCGAAACAAAGGTAAGAAGTTAGTTAGAACCAAAGTTGGACCACCTTGCTTCAAATTATCTTGTTGCAATTGAGCAATTTGGGTAGATATTGAGACAAAGAATAGTTTGACTCTATGTGCTAAGTATCACAAAGTAAACCTATATTAGTAGGTGTCATATACTACACAACTAAGCTTGAATTCTAGAGGTATTATACTCAACTACTATATTCCAGGCTTAGAATGATGTGTGTTATATGTACCACATTTGGATTTCTTGGTTTTTCTTGGATCTTCTTGATTGACTAGATCTGTGCATGAAGTTTGACTTGATGTGCAAATGCATGTTGCATCATCAAGTTATTACTTGATGTTATAGACCTAGATAGAAAAGGGAATTTGTGTAAGGGAGTGACGAGTTCTGAAGATCAAGATGAAGGCTTACATGAATAGTGCATCCAAATATAAGGAGTATAAACACTATTTTGAGGATGGATCAATCCCAACTCACTATGAGCTGGCAATAAGAAGGAATACTAATGCAGAAAAGGTGTGGAGCAACATGAAGGAATGAATTTAAGTTCACTTAAGATAGGTGATGTTGCTAAGAAGCTAACGAAATAGTTGTACCAAGGTCATGTAAGTATCATGAATTAGTGCAAAGAAGAAGTCTTGGAACAAAAGTGGTATTCAAGCTCTGACAACTCAGAGAGAATGCTAGTAGTAAGTCTAGAACCTATAGGGTAATCCATACACCTAGGAGGATCCGTAGTTGGTATCCATAGATAGTATCCTATTGGTTAAGCTAACAAGGTCATCTTGGTATGCCATAAAGAGCATAAAACTTGGCCTAAGTTAAGTTAGACCTAAAGAAGTATGAAATTAAGGCGATCGTTTTTCGAGACGCTTCGCAAAATCGAGTTTATCGATAAGAAATAATGTCTAAGAAGATAAAAGTAAGACAAGTATTATTGGGAGATTGATTACGGAGATCCACAATTGTGTGGGTATATCGTAGATTCTTTCATGAGGCCTTCCAGGGGTAAAGTATAAGCTGGACAGAGACCAGTATCCTTACTATTGAGTTAATGGGTATTATACATGTAGTTTATATACCATTAGGAAACCCCAAGGGGGAGAATAAACAATAAACACTGAAGTGTTGTTACCTGACTTTCTGACTAAAGGTTGGAGAAGAAGTACTAAACTATGATGAGATTAAGCCTTATTTTCATGAGGATATAATAAGTCATCATTATAAAGTAATTACAAAGGTATGTTCGAATGAATCATCAAAATAGACATAACAGCTTAAAACCAGTGGACTAATTTAAAAGGAAACGACTCTTAAGTTGGCCTTAAGAGAGAAAAAAGTATTACAGAATAGACATGAGTAGTGTAATAGGAAAACCTGATTGGAATGGACTAAATGTATCCAAAACCAATCCAAAGCAGGGCTATGAAGACAAAGGAGTATGCTACAAATTAAAAAAAATGATAGCTGGAAGTTGCCAAGAATGCAGAAGATGCAATGAAGAGGTTTGGATGCGGGATACTATAATTATCCCTATTTATGATCACAAGAAAGACCGTGATCAATACAAGTCATTAAATCATTCCAAAACGTAAGAGAGTACGAACTTCAGAGACAGAGTTTATTTTAAGGGGAAGAGTCTGTAACATCCCAACATTAGAGCTTAGAAATAAGCTGAGAAGAGGTGTCTGCATTGCATTCATGCATAGAAAATCCGGGGAATTTTCACGCAAAACTAAACAAGCTGTAGAGGAATCGATATCTCTCTTGTACTAATGGGAACATCGGAGCAAGTGCGATATATTTCGACATGACCTTTGTGGTACATCTGTGTTTTGAGGGAAACAATTTGAATACAATTCAAAGATGAATGATTATAATACTCCAGATGAGAATTTGAAATAGGATTGGAATTTAAAATAAGTCATATGAAGTAATATTGGATCATCACATTACTTTGGATTTAAATAACACATTAGATTACTCCAAAAAGAATAGATATATTCCATAAGATTGAATAATAAATGTACATGGGAATCCAATATTACAATGCTAAGGAAAAGAAAATTGACATGACCTTTTCTAATTTTGGTCATATAGAGCACAATCTATAATACCAATATGTATATATAGCAATGTATAAACACGAATTCAACTTTGGGGAATTGAACCTCCCAAGTAACCATACATTTTATATCAATTACAATTCCAAAACAAGTAGAAATAAATATTACAAGTCCCATATATAATTTACAAGCTTGTATACCAATATTACAAGTAAGAATTGAATCTTACAATCTCAAAAAGGAATTTTACTTGAACCAATGAATAATTTACAACATTGATTAGAGATTACAAAGTTTAAAAGTAAAAAAGAAGATTACATTAGACAAAAAGGAAATAAAAAAAAGCCAAATTTGTTCCTTCTATTTTAATCTTGCTTTCTTCTTCATTTGATCTCTACAAAATGAATCAAAGCCACATGAGAACAAGGCATTTAAACTAACATGATTAAATCATTAGTAGAAGCCTATGACTAGTTTCGGTCATCAACTTATATTAGCGGGTTCACCAAATTAAAGTCTATTTAGTAATAGAGCCTAACAAGAAGTTTATACACTTGGCAACTAAAAATAATGGAAAATAGGATTACACCTGATAAGATCAAGAACCTAGCCATGGCTTGCACTAGCAAGAGGAAAAGAGACACTTCGTGACTAGTACCAAGCCCTGGCCCACTTGCAAGCAGCACCCTCACTACATGCATTTGATGTGGTGTCACCACTACAGTATTAGTACTATAGTACAAGAGCAAACCAACAACACCAGCCGCACCATATGCTCCTCACCTTCCAAAATCCATCAGAACACCAAGAGATGGTTACAAGACTGCAGCCAAAGTTCAAGAACTACCAAGAGGTCACCAGGGAGAGGAGCTACCACAAGAATCTTCTAGCAGCAGCCTTAGAACAGAAGCTAGCATAGCAAGAATATCTCCATCTATATCTAGATCTTAGTACCTAATCAAACATCTAGGAGGAGGAGGTCATCCACAAGAAGCAAGGGATTTTGGAACAAGCTACAAGGGCACACTCTAAGGAAAATACAAGGTACCACCAACCAAGATTTAAAGTTGATCCAGTACATATCATATTTATTCTTGATCATTTCCAGTAGAAAGTGGACAAGATGAGTGTATAGAACAATAGTGATATTGTTGGACAACAACTAGATCTGTTCAGTATCAAGCCAATTAACCACACAGATACTACTATAGGATCAGATCATGTGTGCACATGATCTGGTGGTCACTAGCAGTAAACAAGAAGTAAAGTAGAAACCACTAGCAGAACATGACTATTTGACTCTATAATAGTAAAGATACAAGCCAGGAAGCATAGACTTGACCAGCAGAGTTATTCCATACATCTATATGATCATGTGATCCCTACAAAACCAAGAACATTCCATCAAGTTTTAATCGCAGCAAGTAAAAAAATAATACATGACTTATTTGCTTGTACTTGGTTAAACTATTAATCTAACACACCTATGTGATGCTAACAAGTGGTTACAACATGCATTCCTTAAATATGTGTACTACAAAATTTCACATACACCTGAATATGGGTTATATATGTGGAATGGATATGCATCTTAGGAGGGGTACATTCAACCAGCTAACAACAATGCTTATTTTGTTCTATCTTAATCATAAAAGCTACTAGAGCATGTAATCATATAAAAATTAATGTTTATTTTAAAAGAACACAAATAATGTAGCTCTAGTAAGTTAAGTAGAAGCATGGGTTGAGCTCCAACTTTGAGATAAGGGAGCTTATTTGTAAGAAAACAACAAGAAGACCATGAAGATTTAATCCTACAAAAGCCCATGGGAAAAGCTAGAAGGCAAGTAAAATGATCAAGTTATTAGAAAAGAAGCATTAGATACATAGCATCTTATATACTCATTGTTTGAGATATAGTTTGTGTATGCATGTAACCTAGATAATATATATCATACATTGCATGGACACACCTGGGAAAACCAGGGGGTAATACCAAACAATTATACCTATTTACTCCCAATCAGATCTCTCTAGAAGTCACAAACATATACTTCATCTAAAAATATGTTCTTTATGCATATGTGAGATCATGTAATCACTAGGGGACCAATCCCAAGGTCATAAATCTAATTACAACAAACAAGATCAACCAAGGACATTAAAGAAGATGTTCCAGCAAAATAAATCATTGACACTCAAAGTAGCTGATCATGTATATGATTATTAGAAAACTGACCTACATTTAGAAAAGTAGTTGAACATGTATAACGTTACTTGCTCACTTTTGTGCTCATATTGTTTGAGAATTACTTGTAGGATAGATACATACCCACTAGTGTTTCTAATTATATTGCAGCAAAATAAACTCCCTTTGTGAACTATTACTTATACTCATAGAGCCGATTAGGAAAGTTAAACAGATCATCACCACTGCCTAGTACCAAGTTATCATCATCTTATACACTTAACCATACAGAAAGCAGGTACCCCATCCACATACACATTCCTGCACATTATAGACACCTTTGCCTAATAAATACAACATGTCTTTTCCATTCCCCAAAATACAGATGTTAAGAATTAACATCATCAACTATGGGACATGCTTGGCTATTAAACAACATCATGCTCTTGTTCATATTCAAAAGCAACCTATATGCAATCCTAATACAAGAACCACCCCACTAAAACCTCTGTATTACTATTAGATTATCCCAACAACTAAGGGTAGCTCATGTTTAGAAGCAGAACACATAATCAAGGTCAGTGAGCAGCACAAACAATAGGTTGTTCAACATCATGTCTTATATATATTATAACCTTGTATCTGCTAATAGACCATTATCACTGACAATAAGTATATGCCTAAGATGAACCAGATTCCCTATCTAGAACCAGAACCCATTTATGTCAAAGTAGAATACACCTCTAATCCCTGGAGTAACTACACTTTAGCGGCCAAATTATCTACACATCACAAAGTTAGGGAGCCAAGGTAGTTACCTAAAGGAGGCATCGGCGATTAAGAAGAAGGCCGGCCGGACCTACCACCACACCAGGGTGGGGAGGCCATAGCCAGCCCATGGCCAGAGCAGCCAGGGGCATTGGTGCTGCGCCAGCAGACCCAAGCCGCATGGTTAGGGTTTCATGGGGGCTTGCGCAGGAAAGAAGGGCGACACTAGGGCGTAGAGAAATAGGAGGAGACGCCTGAGGTGAGGTTGGTCAGCGAGCGGCTGGGCTGGAGGTGGCCAGCGAGGGCCGGAGGAGCAGGCGGTGGCGCTGGCAGCGGCGGCGACATCACGCGTTCAGGAGGGGAACGAAGTGAGGGTGGTGTTCGTGTGTGTCGTGTGTGTGTGGTGGGCCGAGTTGGGCCAGAAAGAGGACGAAATTGAGAAATAAATAAACAAAGTAAAACAAAATTACCATATTTCGACTTTAGAAAAATATAAAAAAACCTAAAAATATATATCATATATCAAAATGATCACAAAAATGATATATGCCTAACGAAAATACAACTTTACTTATTTAAGCTAAGTAAAATGTGAATAAATATTAACACCCTTAAATCCTTAATAAAATCTGATAAATTAAGGAAAAGTCCTAAAAATAAATAAAAATCAATTTTGCATATGAAAATAAATCAACTATTTTACAAAAATACTAACTTATTTTTTTACAAATAAAACTTGGAATAAATAGTCAAGGACATTTAGTCCTTTGTAGAATTTTGTAAAAATAAAAGTAATACTTAAAAATAAATAAAAATCATTTTTAAGATCTTGAGTAAATATATTTTACTATATAAATACTAAAAGTATTTTCCTAAAGATTTTTAAGATTTTAAGGAAATAAATCCTTACCTATTTTATAAAAGGGCTAGTTTGTAAATTCTATAAAAACATCTCTTAAATAAAATAATAATAATCACAATTCTATATATAACACCTTAAATCCCTAATAACTAAATACTAAGTCCAAAGCTATAACTTGGATCTATAATAAAACTTAAGTGTAACTTATTAACCTTATAAAACTCTTTTAAAATCATAAATCCAAACTAAACCAACAATTTTAAGTAAATTTTGAACATCATGAAAATGAATGCTATTTATCTCTTACTATTCTTAAACATGATTCTAGCTATAATAGTTTATTAAAATCATCTAAATTTACTTTCCTTAATAAAATAAACTATATTTATAATACCAAATCACATTTAAACTCATCATTCACTTAAGCTGAAAGTGAACGATCATATACCTTCAAACATGCTTGTTGCAAGGTTTAAAGCTTATTAATACTTTTAAAAAACATCACACCCTAGATCTAATTATGTTTTTATAGTTAACTTTTGTTTGTTCCAAATTAAATCATAAGGCATCTCAAATCCAAACTTATCAAACAAACGCAAATGACATTGATCACATTCTATTGACCATAAATATTGGTTAAACCTTATCAAAGAACCTTTTCTTCAAAAGTTATTCGTTTTACCACTTCAGACAACAATCTCATAATAAGTTCTTCAACTCTTATCAACCTAAAACATGGACTTCCATAATAGATACATAATATCAAATAACTCTAAGCATGTGTTGTTATATTTACTTTATATCATACATGTTAGTCTTAAGTTCCTTGTATATGTATATTGGCTTGTAAAGTAAACTTATAGACAAACTAAATCTTAAAGAAATCACCTAAGTTTAACTCATTCACCATATTGGGGTATTACTTAAGGGTTTTCCAAACTGCATTACATTACTTATGCATAATTGCATCTTGCTTCTTTAAACATTAGTCCTTACCGAACCAATGATGCTATTTCCAGATTTTGGATCTTCTAGTACCTCGAAGACTGTGAGTGCATAATCTTGCAATCACAAAAGGCAAGTTCACAACTTGCTCATGTCCTTTGATTATTTTCTATCAAATGCTTGTAACTCAAATGTTGTCATCACCTGCATTTCAAAAAGGTTAAAAACACTATTTTCATAATTAACTTGAAATATCGGTTACTGATCCATGGTGATCAGCTAATCTATCATAACTGGCAATGGAAACGCCATTGTACAGAATGTATCATCTAGGACTTAACAACCAATGTCGCCAGTGATTCTAGGGTCGTATATTACGCGTTAAGCATAAGACTTGGAATGGAACGGGAAAGTCAACTGTATCTTCTCCCTTTTGCATGGACCGATGACCTTATCATGAGGCTATTGATATTCTCGTGGAGAATCCAGCACATGGGTGGGACCCCTTAGTTCCCTGTAAGCTAGGTGTCTAGATTATCTGTGCACAGCTGTCTTGGTGTAAGCTCACCATAGCTGATGGTGGCTGCCAGACAGAGCTGCTTACAGAGTCTTCGAGAGGCTACCCAAAGAGTAACCATGGTAGTCCATCTCGGGGGATCGTGTCTTCATGCAGGGTCATGGAGAGGGCAGTACTGGCTTGGATCTTAGACTGGGACCCATACCAAGGAAGTGTGGACAAGCTCGCGGCTTGGATGTGCAACAAGGCTAAGGTCTCTTATCGGTAAAGTAACGCACCTCTACAGAGTGTAAGAATTGTGACATGTTACTCCTTGTTCCAGGAAGGAGCTATGAATGCGGCAGGAAAGGAACCCCACGAAGGTTCTGGTCAACCTGTGAAGGCTGTCGGACATAGTTCTCAGAATAAAAGCAATCTTTGAAGAAATTTTTATGAAAACCTGCATTGCCTATGACCTTTGGTCTGTGGCTGTAGAGATAGTGCATCATACACTCCTTTTTAGTGAACTTGCTGAGTACGCTCGTACTCAACCGTACCTTCTTAACCCTTGCTAGGTTCTAAGCTGTTGAAGACGACGTCAACATCAATTTCTGCTCAAGAAACCATCATCGACAGCTTAAGTTCTTCAATAAAGTCAATGAAGTCAACATATACATCAACCGAAGTGAAGACAAAGTTCTTAAGTAGATAGGAGTAGATTCTCGAGCCATCAAAACCTACTTCTGTAGAGCATTGCAATAGCAGCAAGTGACAGTCCATTAGTTCGGATACTAGTCTTAGTCTCTAGATAGTTCTGAGTTATTATTCTGATTCTTCTTTGTAAGAAGTTTCTTTCTCTCTCTTTAACCTAGAGTGTTCTCTGGATCTTTTGTAAAGAGTCGAGTTGCAATCTATAGTCATGTCTTCGACCTGCTGTATTTCTGTTGTACCACTCTGAGGGATGTAATACTAGTGAACGGTGTTTGATTGGTGTTATGTTAACGACTATAGTGTACTACATCATGCAGTGGTATGCTGGGTCACCGCAACATAGTAGCATTTATTCAAAACCAAAAATAATCCTAATGGTAGACGAAGATGCAGGGTGCCAATGGCCATCACTTTGACTCTCAAACCATTGTCGACGTGTATCGTCACCTTGTCCTTCCTTAGGCGCCTCCTACTCTGCGTATCGTGCTGAGAGTTACAAATGTGAGCAACAGAACCGGTATCAAATACCGAGGTGTTACTCCTGGCGCTTGTAAGGAACACATCAATAACATGTATATCACATATACCTTTGTCCTTGGCGGCTATCTTGCCGGCTCGCTTGTCTTCAAGGTATTTGGGGCAGTTGCGTTTCCAGTGCCCATCCCCTTTGCAGTAGTAGCACGTAGTGCCGGGCTTGGTAGTCTTTGAGGTGTTGGAAACGAACTTGCCATCCTTATTGGGCTTCTTGCCCTTGCCTTTTCCCTTTTGTCCCGGCTTCTTAAAGTTGGTGGTCTTATTTACCATCAACACCGTGTGCTCCTTCTTGATTTCTACCTCAGCAGTTTTGAGCATGGAGAACACCTCAGCAAGGGTTTTAGTCATCCCTTGCATGTTGTAGTTCATCACAAAGCTCTTATAGCTAGGGGTAGCGAGTGCAACACCCTATCAATCGCGAGCTCCTCTAGGATATTGCAATCCAGGGCATTCAAACGCTTAACGTAGCCAGACATTTTGACTACATGCTCACTGATACTGCTGTGCTCTTCCATTTTAGCAGAGAAGAACAGCTCGGAAGAATCATATCTCTCTGCACGAGCCCGTGGAGCAAAGACAACCTTGAGATCCTCAATGATCTCAAAAACATTCATCTTCTCAAAATTCTTTTGAAGCTCCAGCTCCATGGCAAGAGCATTCCACTCTGGATGAGGGAGAAAACGTCCGCCTTGGACTGCCAGACATTCTTTTCGTCTCGGGAGTCGAAATCTGCAGGCTTAGCCGGAATCTCAGCCTTGATGACATAAGTCAACTTGTAGGGGACTAGGAGGATCCTAAGATTGCGGAACCATGCGGTGAAGTTGGTTCCATCAGTTTTCAGCTTGTCCTTCTCGAGGAAAGTGCTAAGGTTGAAGGTGGGTGGGCGAGACATCTACAATGGATTTGCAAACTGTTTAGACCATGTTCATAATAATGAATTCAAGTTTTAATTATACTATCGTACTTAAAACAAAAGAACTCCCACTCAAACGAACATCCCTCCACTCGTTTAGTGATCACATGATCCCAATCCCCTGCACCTCCCCCAATCATCACGGCCATCAGTGCAGTATCAAAGGTGGACATTCCCTAATGTCGATCACATCGACAAGGTGATTCATGCTCGACCTTTCGTTCTCTTGTATTCCGAGGCCACGTCTCTATAACATGCTAGGCTCGCCAGTTCTAACTTGTGTGTATTCATAGTGCAACATGGCTTACACCCACTATATGTGAACGTAGATATGTGTGACACCCGCTCATCACGGCCTGCCTCATACCAAAGAACTTTCTTGGTGGTGCACACACAAGGGGAATGCGATTAACTGGAATAATGTGAGGGATTATCTTATTATGCTACTGTCAAAGATATAATTATACCAGCACAATAAGTAATACTTCATAAAGTAAAGTGTTATGACGTGGTTATAGCACCTTGATCATCATCAATAGCTTCAACGAAAGTTTCACAAACTCGTCATTGCCATGTCTTAACACATGATGCAATAATAAAGATAGACGCCTCTATATTATCTATTGCAAGTTTTACATGGCTTTAGGGATTTCGCGGTAGAACCGCTTCCCACCTACGAACGTGGAGCCAAAACATGGATTCAATGATTGTCGTTCTTCTTCCCTTTCCAGGGCCCTCCAATGTTGATGCCATATCAACTACTGTAGAGAGAGACATACACCCCCTAAGCCACTTTGATTCATGGACCAGTCTCGTGAATCACCACGTGAGGTCGGTTGGGGGCCTCTTCATCAAACAGTGCCGCAATATGAACAAGAACATAAAAGAGGGTAGCAACTAGAGAATCAATGCCCACATATTGCTATGTGTATCCGTACGACATGTCTACCCATAGACCCGCTCTGATACCACTGAAGGGTTTCGTAGTAGAAAACAAAAAATTTCTATCTACTCGAACACTAATACCAGGATCTATACTATGTAGACATAAGCAACGAAAGGGAAAGACGATATTCATACCTTTTGAAGACCGAGACACGCCTTACATAGGAAGGCGTATATTGATGAAGACGAGCAACACCTCAAGTGTGGTGCCTCCGAAGTTCGTCACACGTCCGGTGTAGGTGACGTCAACCGGACTCCGATCCAGCCGAGCAACGGAAGAAGTAGATGCCGGATTGCTTGATCACACGATAGTGGTGTGAAAGTGGAGAACTCACCCATGAGGTTCTCCCTAATATTCCGGAGAAGTCCTCAATGGATGAGAGAGAGAATGAGAGGGAATGGGATGATTCCAAAAGGGGGAGGGGGACCCCTATATATAGTGGGAGGGGGCGTACCACCTAGGGGCTAGGCGGTGTGGGACTAATCTCCACACCCACCGGCCACCTAGGGGCAGCTGCCAGCCCTAGGTGGGCCCCACTGGGGCGGCCCACCAAGCCTAGGCCGGCTGGCCCCTTCTCCCTAGGCACCTTGCCCTATTGGGCCTCCCTTCGGGTGAGGCCCATTAGTATTAGGAAGCCTTTAATAATAAAATAAAATATATATTTAATATTAATTCTCTAATTAACATTCAAATACATATATTATCATATTCCTTTTTTCCGGAATGCCTTCTGGACCCCTTCCGATCTCCATCGGATGTTACCCGGAACTATTCCGGTTTCTCTCTTTCTATTTCTCCTACGATACCTCATCTACCCTAAGAGTCTGCACCCTTAAGCGTGACATCCTTCGGTTCGGAAACACTCCGAACATGATCGAGACTACTCTCACATCAATTATCAACAGAGGGACCTGGATGGCCATGTGACCCCCGTGCGTTTCACGAATATAATTGCTCGAACCGTGAGATAGTCGTTTCCCGTTCCCTTTGTTATTTGATACCTAATTCATCCGAGACTTGATCTTTGGTATCTCCATACCTTAGTTCGGTCCCGTTACCGATGAACTTGTTTACTCGTTCCCATGTCGTTGCATTCGGTGACCAAGTCACATGCTTGCAAGCTTCATCAATGCAACATCACCGAGATGGCCACATGTATCTATCCATTACATGGATTAGACAAATCCTGGTCTTGATATGTACTCCTCTACGCATCCCTTTGGAAAACCTAAGTGGCACCTTTTTGATCACCTTTTACGAGATGATTCTTGATAAGCATCTAAGCTTCCTCTAGAATGGTGATTTGCATTACCTCACAGTCAAAGTATCAGGTTGTGAGGTTCTCTTTGTTTTATGATCAATGGTGAACTTTGTAACTAGATCTCATTCAAGATATAATGGTCGGATGTTTGTCTATCATGTTATTCAACTAATAACATGACCTCATGTCAATTGGCTTAAATGCCCATGATCTTGAAATCCAGATCATCCTCATGACCAATGAACTAGTTCACTAGAGGTAACTAGAGACACGGTTTGTTTGCATACCACATGTGTATTAACGTTTCGTATTAACACAGTTATAGCACAATATGAAATATTATGAACATATAGAAGATATATCAAATAATACACTTTATTATTTGCCTCTAGGGCATAACTCCTTCAGTAACACCACATGTTTGCCTAGCCGTGTCTCTAACTTCTGTCAGAACATGACTATAAACGCCAAGGTTTGTGCCATGGATTCCTTGGATCACCTCCAAACTGTTTGAAGCCACTGTTACCTAACCAACATTCAGATCATCCAATAGCACCAATGCCTCACGACAAGCCATTGCCTCCAAGCACCCAGGGCGGGTGATGTCGTTGAAGGCCACCACTAACGCACCCATGTACAAGCCTTCATGGGATCGACAGATCGCCCCCACGCCTCTGCGATAAGCAATATTGGCCACTGCTCCATCCACATTGACCTTGCAAGAGCCAGGAGGTGGCTGACGCCATTTCGATACCTTCTGCTATGCACGGTCCTTGTAGCACACTCCCAGATCACTTAAGAAACTGCCAATGAACTGATGAACCATCAACAGACTCTTGAAGATCTCCCCGTGAATTTCCTTGCACCTCGAATGCCAAATCGTCCACAGAGTCACTCCCATTCTCTGAACTCCTCATGCTTCATCGAATCAAGCATTGAGAATAGCCATTGTTTCGCCCTAGGCTCTGTCAACATACTAATGTGCTCCACAATGCCAACATCCGACAAAGCCAAGATACACCTCTACATATTACACTCAATCAACGAGTGTCACCACGAATCCTCCATCCCACATATAGATCACGCCTTCGTGGTTTCCATGTTCCTTTTATGCTGAACATCCCCAGTTGGGAGCGAGCAATGCACCAGCCTCCATAGGAATATCTTCACCTTGGAAGGAACCTTAGTTTTCCATAGATTTACCCACAACTTTGCTTTGCTAGTGGCGCTAGATGATGCCGCCCTTTCCTCAATCCAATCCTCCCTCGTCCTCCTAACTGTGATGAGTAGTCTATAAGAAAAACGAACTGTAAAGACACCTGACGAGGGGTTAACTCATCAATGCCCATCATAGATGGAATTAGGTTTGAGAAAGTGGGGAGCACTGGAGGCATCGATCGGCTAGCAAACAAGCACACAGGGATGCAAGGTTTACCCAGGTTCAGGCCTCGTAGAGGACCCTACTCTTGCTTGTCTACTCTTGGAATTATCGAGGAGTCGAAAGTTACAAGGGGTGCGCATATGCAATCTGGCGATGGTGTGGAAACTAGGGTTGTGGATTGTCCTCCTCGCCGCCCCCTCCTAGCCTTTATATAGATAGGCTAGGTCTCGGGATAGCAGGTCGAGTCGGTTACAGGTTAGGGTTTTCCCTTTAAACTTCTATCTTAAGTTTGTCGTGTGCTGCAAGCAGTCGGAGTCTCCTAGGTCACCCGAATCTTGGCTGGGCCTTAGCAATGTCGTGGGATTCTTCAATGCTGGACCATATATGCCAAGCTCGAGTACTTGTAAGGTATGCCCATGTCAGTAGCCCCCGAGTGTCCGGTTGAATCGCAGATTCGAGTGGAGACTTATGAAGCCTTCGAGTGTATAGTTGAGTGTGTTTTTGAGTGCTCTAAGTTGTATCATAGGGATTGTCGATATACGTGCCTGATTCATCCGCTGTATTGGGATCAGTTAACTGCCTTAGGGCAAAACAACGCAATCTACTCAAACTCGAGTCCCCGGACTCGAATTCGAAAAAGTGCTAGCGTAATTCAAATCATGCCATGGAGGTCTTATAGAGTCGAATCCCAGTGTATAAGTGTGGGCACTCAACACGTCCATCAAGTGTCGTCGGATTGATGACAAGTACGCAAGGAGGGAGTCCTCGAGGCATGCGGAAGAGAGGGGTGTGAGACGTACGGTATTCCGGGACGATGAGCACACAAGTTTACCCAGGTTCGAATCCGCCGGCTTTGGACGGATCCTACTCCTGCTAGCAATCTAGTAATACGGTAGATCCGGAATATGGGTTACAAAGGTTTCGCCTGTGCGAGTTGAGTTTGTAGACTATTGAGGTTATCTGGTGCCCTAAAGGCTCTCCCTAGGACGGCTTATATAGATATCCGGCCTAGGGTTTACAGGAGAGATCTATCCGGCTACGACTAAGAGTGCATTACAGTACATCTTGAACTACAAGTAACATTATGGGCCTAAGTCGGTAAGTCTTCTGGGCCTTCCCGTAGCCGGATTGGATTCCGTCTTCTCTCCCTGACTGGGCCGCCCGTGAAGCAAAGCTCTAACCCAAAGTGGGCCACCCTGGTTAGTGAGGAACTGTGAGGATACCCGGAAAGCATATCCCCAACAGCAGCCCCCGGAGGCCTCCAAGATCCAAAGTCGGATTTATCATCATCTAGCTTGATCTTCGGCTTGTAGAATCATGAAGGGTTCCTGAAACTTCACAACAAAAAGATATGATCCGGGTCTTAAAAATAAGTCGGACCTTACAATTGGTTACTCGGATTTTCCAGCTCGCTTTTAAACTAAGCCGGAATTTGGTCTCTAACGCCACCTGACACAAGCATGGTCAAGTCACGTCATCCGATGAGTTTACGTCAGACGATCACAGGGTCCGCGGTTCGCGGAACCGAGGCGCCGTTTCAATGCGTGCGTGGAGATCGAGGCGACGTAATCATCGCGTGGGCCCTTCCCAGTTCTTTCCACGACACGTGGCGGTTACACCGTAGCGTTTGCGCGAATCTTGGCGCAGGTAGGTGGATATAAGGGGTTTAGATTTCTTCTTCTCACCCCCACCAGTCCTTTGTCGTTCCTTTCCTCCAAATCCTCCTGGGCGCACAGAGCCTCCTCGTTCTCCCTCCACAAAGCTCCTAGTGCCGCCCCTTTAAGGTCACCCTTCCACCGGAGAAAATGGCTTCATCATCTTCCTCCTCCTTTGGCGTGGCGGCGAAGGTGGAAGCGGCAGAGAAAGAAAACTACAGGGAGTCTGATCCCTGCGCTCTTAAGCGCAGGTCTCAAGAACGTGGAGAAGGAGGGGCTCCTCGCCGCCGGCAACTGGCGTAGCGGCTCCGGCGAAACCGTCCCCAATCCGCACGAGGGAGAGCGCATCCACTTCGGCACCCATCTGGACCGAGGTTTGTCCTTTCCTGCCTCGGAGTTCTTCTCCGAGGTGATTGACCACTATGGAGTTCAACTCCACAATCTTCCTCCCAACTCCCTTCTAGAGATGAGCGCATACGCTGCGCTTTGCGAGGGCTTTCTTGGCATTAGGCCGAGTTTGCTTCTCTTCCGGTTTTACTTTCATGTCCGGAGGAATTCCATTACTGCCGGTGTTCCTTACATCACCAGCACCATTAGTTTTTCGGTTAGACGAGACCAGGCTTATCCCAAAATTTCTGCTAGTGACTCGGTCAAACAATGGCCAGCCACTTTTTTCTACCATAGGGATATTCCTGCTCCCGGCAAAGCTACTGCTTTGCCGGCTTTTGTCGACGGAGCCACCACGGCCCAGCCTTCCTGGGACGAGGCTGCTCCGGCTCTCACCGACGATCTGATCCTTGCTAAGAGGCAGATCGAATATCTTATCCAACACAAGGGTCTAAAAGGATCCGACTTAGTCCAATGCTGGGTCTCACGTCGGATCCAACCACTTCAGTACCATGGGGATAGACTGATGCACTCCATCACGTCTTCCAAAAATGACTCTCTCCGCATCAGCCCCAAGGCCTACACCACTCAGAGCTACATAACCCAGATCAAGTGGATGATCAAGGAGTGGATCGAGAGGCAGATTCTAGAGGTTTCTCTGGACATGCACACGGCGGAAAACCCCGTGGTTCCGGTAAGCTTTTATCATCACATCTTTTATGTGTTTCTATCTTCGAGTTACATTGCAATGCTGATACATTTTCTTGTTTTCAGCTTCCTGACCTCCCCGAGTCGGAGCTTGCTCTGCTCGAAGGATACCCTCCGGAGTTCTCTCAGGAGGTGGAAGTGGTTCCACTGCCGGATCTTGCGCTCAAGAAGCGCAAAGCTCCGACACGATGCTTGATTACAAAGGAGGTGCCAGTCATGAAGAGGTAACCTTTCTGTCACAACTTTTCCGCCTTTGTTGTTTACTCAAGTTTCTTTCCGAGATGTAATGTTTCCGACTTTTCTACCTTCTCAGAGCAAAATCAATCATCAAGGGCAAGGGGAAGGGGACTTGCCAAATTTGTGACGTCAACAATCCGGGTCAAGCTAGACGATCAATCTAGGTGGGATTAAGTCTTCACTAACAACCTCCTCAACAATCCGGGTCTTGCCAAATTTGGCCTGACCCGGAAGTCTGCAGAGGAGATCCAGCGGCTGGCCAGGCAAGTCCTAGACAAAAGCCATCTATCCCCCGAAGAGGAGGCGCAAGAAGCAAAGGACGTCAAGTTCTCCGACCTTCTTACTCAAGTCCGCCTTCGCGACGAGAGGATCAGGACTGGCGAGCTTCCAACAGCTCCAGTGATCCCTCTTACTCTCGTCGAGAAGGTGGCAGCTGAAGTGAACGCGGGTTTAGACAAACTCACCCGCGAGCAATATGTAAGTCGGAATTCCAACTCTTGTTTTTACATTATGTTATATCATATCCTCTAGCCCCCAAGCCTGAAGTAGGATATAGAATCCGAGTTTATGCTTTCATTAGGATGCCAAAGAACGAACTAGTGTAGCCCCCAAGGCTCGTGCTGATATTTAGTAAAAATATTAGCCCGAGTCTTAAGTAGCTTTCTGACTTTGGGTATTCTGACTTACAGAAAGTATGTTCCTATAACCAGGAATTAGTGTCCAATGTCTGTAATAAGCGGAGAGAGATCAAAGCTCTCCGGCTTAAAAATGCTGAGCTCAAGGTAGCCAAGGACGAAGCCGAAGGTAAACATTTTGAGATTCAAACCTTTCCTTTTGCTTTTTAATGTCAAATTTTTCTGAACTGTTGTTCTGTTTTGACTTAAAGCGTTGGTGAAACAATCCATCGCTATGATTGAAGAGGCCGAGAACCTCAAGACCTTGGTGGTGGAGAAGAAAGGACTTCGCCAAGAGCTGGAAAAGCTCAAGGTGGATCATGAAACGAGCATAGCTCAAGTCCTGGAATCCTCCTCCATGGCCACTGAAGAGCGCGATCGCAAGATTGCTGCTCAAGATAAAGTTATCTCGGACCTCAAGAATGAGGTTGACAGAGAGAAGGATATCTCCCAAGCACTCCGGGCTGAACTCCAGAGCCTCCGGGAGGAGAAAGCCAAGATTGACGACGTCATTCTTGGTAAGTTCCATCTATCTGACTTATCATTTCCTCGACTTTTATCAATGTCGGTTTTTCCTTATCATCATTTTGTGTATAGGTCCTCTGAACTTGACGGACTCCTCCTCGTTCGAGCCCCACACTCACCGGCTTACCCAAGTCGGTGATCTTCTTCATGACTACCGCCAATCCCTTGAGGATATTGGCGAGTCTCTCAGGATTCCGGACATGCCAAGCATGTCGGACTACCAGGTGCGAGAGAAGGCCAAGGAGATGCCGCAGCTCGTTCGGGACTGGAACATGTCCTACGCGTGGACTGCCGCGCAGAATGCCCTCTCCATGGTCATGAGCCACCATGGAAACATGGAAATATGGCAAGTGACTAAAGGGTACTGCAAGGTAGATGAAGACGGCCAGGAGCAGGACCTTCAAGACATCATGCACTCTTGCGCCGGATATGGGTGCCATGTAGCTGACCTAACCAGCTACGAGGTGCCCTTCTTCACCCGCGTGGATACTCCGCCACCTCCACCAGAAGACGCCGAAGAAGTTTCCGACAATGAACGCACCGACTCGGATGCGGATATCTCGGAACGATATCAAAGCGGAGTGACCAGCGAGCCAGTAGATCCTTCGTCTCCTCCTGCATCATAGACCACAAACTTATGTATTATTCTGTGAAAGAACATGATGCGTTTTGTAAATATGAAGTACTATGACTTTTTGTTAGTGCTAAGTTTTGTAAATATGAAGTACTATGGCTTTTTATCTATTCAGCACTTTTGTTTTAGACTTTTTGTGTGCTTGAAATGTTTGCACAAGCACTTAGAATTTTTCGTCTCTACTTATCATTTATCTGGCTTTCCGCCTCATTCCTTTCGTGAGCCGGCTAAACCTTCAGCCGGAAACTTTCCCGAGCAACGGAGCTCAATTGCTAAACCAGTTTAAACTCGGAAACAAAGCCGACTTCCAGTACCAACAATTCACTACTCGGAAAATACCCGCATCCAGCAATCAGACAAATAACCTAAGTAAAGACTAGAATTTTTTAGAGTTATACCCGAAGGTAGCAGTTTTAGAGTCGGAAATCTAAACCAGAACGAACATGAGCATAAAGTACTTTCAAGCATTCTGGGATTTTCGACTATGACATGATCATTAGGAAATAAGATGGTAAAAACTTCTCAGGAAAACTTTGAGGTAACCAAAACTTTTATTTCTCACAGAACATGTACATATGTATGATTACAAAGAAGGATAAACTAAGAATAAAAGGGACGTAGCTGAGCAATATTCCATGGTCTGTCTAACTCATCTGGATTTGTACTGCCTCCAGCTCTCTTTCTCTTCTTAGTAGTAGGTCTTTCTTTGACTGGCCTCATGTCAGTTAAGTAGTACGATCCATTGTGCAATACTCGACTAACTAAAAAGGGCCCTTCCCATACCGGGGAAAGTTTGTGCTTTCTTTGTTGCACAAGCCGGAGAACCAAATCACCTTTATTAAAAGATCTAGTTCGGACTCTCTAGCTGTGATACTTGCGTAACTTCTATTGATAGGCTATAGATCTCATTTCAGTAACGACGCGAACTTCTTCGACTAAGTCGAGATCATTTTGTCGAGAAATCTCGGCATCCTCTTCGATATACGCGGCCACTCTAGGAGAAGTATGAATTAAATCACTAGGAAGAACTGCTTCTGCGCCATAGACCAAGAAGAAAGGTGTGTATCCCGTTGACTGTCGAGTTGTTCGCAAACTCCAAATTACGAGGGTAGTTCCTCCGCCCAAGCCCCCGCAAAGACGTCTCGATGGTGCTTCGAGTCTCGGTTTCAAGCCTTGTAGAATTAAACCATTTGCTCTTTCGACTTGTCCGTTAGCCTGTGGATGTGCGACTGACGCAATGTCAAGCCAGATATTTTGCTCATCGCAGAATTCAGCCAGTTCTCCCATAGAAAAGTTACTCCCGTTGTCCGTGATAATGCTATGCGGATAACCATACCGGATTATAACATTCTCGACAAATCTTTTGGCTGTTGCTCCATCACAACTAGTGACAGGTTTAGCCTCGATCCACTTTGTGAATTTGTCCACCATCACTAAGAGGTGCGTGAATCCACTTGGTGCTCGTTTAAAAGGTCCTACCATATCAAGCCCCCAGACCGCAAAAGGCCATGTTATAGGTATTGTTCGTAGCTGATCAGCCGGAACATGAGCTTGCTTGGCGTACTTCTAACAGCCTTTGCATGTCTTGACTAATCGTTCGGCATCTGCCTGAGCTGTAAGCCAGAAAAATCCATGTCGAAAAGTTTTTGCCACTAAAGATTTGGCTGCAGCGTGGTGACCACACTCGCCTTCGTGGATTTCTCTTAAGATCTCCACTCCTTCTTCTGGAGATACACGACGCTGAAAAACCCTGGAAACACTCTGTTTATGGAGCTCACCTTTAACAATAGTATAGGCTTTTGCTCGTCGGATAATCTGCCGGCTCAGCACCTCGTCTTTGGGTAATTTGCCATCTACCAAGTAATCAAGGTAGGGTTGAGTCCAGCTGGGAATTACAGCCAGAACTACTATTAAAGGTGAGTCGGATTTGGTCGGATATTCCTCATCTACTCCCTTTATCGAGGGAACTTTGAGGTGCTCTAAAAATGCGCCATCCGGGACCTCTTTCCGCGCAGAGCCTATTCGAGATAGTGCATCTGCTTCCTCATTTTCTGCTCCAGGGATGTGTTGAACTTCAAACCCTTCGAATAATTTAGATAGATCATCCACGACAGCTTTATATGCTGCCATGTGCTTATTTGCATTACAAATATCCGAGACTTGCTGAGCAACAAGATCCGAATCTCTGTAACACATCAAACGTCGGATGCCAATATCCTTAGCAATCCGGATTCCATGCAGCAGTGCTTCATACTCGGCAATATTGTTTGTCACTGTGAAGTGGATCTGCAACACGTATAATAGTTTATCTCCTTGGGGTGATTTGAGCACCACGCCAGCCCCCGAGCCCCCTCGAGCCTTAGACCCATCAAAAAAGAGGGTCCAATATTCCGACTCAGGGAGGGTCATGTTCTCCTTGGTCTTTGTCCAATCAGCGACAAAGTCGGCAAGGATCTGGGATTTGATTGTTGTCCGAGGTTTATACTCAATATCGAAAGCTGAGAGCTCTATGCCCCATTTGGCGACACGTCTTGTGGCATCGCTGTTGTTGATTATGTCTCTCATGGGAGCTTTGCTCACCACGGTAATTAGATGCTCCTGAAAATAGTGTCGTAACTTACGAGATGCTAGGAAAACACCGTAAGCCAACTTTTGATAGTGCGGATATCGCTGTTTTGATTCTGTCAAGACCTCGCTGACAAAATAAGTCGGACGCTGCACCAGGTGTTCCTGATTTTCCTATGGTCTCTCCACCACCATGACGATACTAACGACCCTATTTGTCACAGCAATATAAAGCAACATCGGTTCCTGAGGTTCCGGTGCTGCAAGGATAGGAGCAGATGAGAGTACTTTCTTCAGGTCTTGTAGTGTAGCTTCAACCATGATCCAGACAAAATCTTTGGTCTTCTTCAGGAGTTTGTATAATGGTGCGGCTCTTTCACCAAGCCGGCTTACAAATCGACTGACCGCAGCAATGCAACCAGTTAATCTTTGTATGTCCTTCAGCTGAGTTGGCCTGGAAATATTGAGAATAGCCTTGATCTTGTCACGGTTCACCTCTATGCCTCTTTGAGACACGATGAAACCTAACAATTTTTCGGATGGTATTCCAAAGAAGCATTTCTTCGGATTAAGCATGATGTTGTATTTTCGTAGATTGGCAAACGTTTCCTCCAAGTCGTAAATGAGTGTTTCCTTCTTTTTGGACATCATCGCGATATCATCCACGTATGCATGTACATTGCGTCCGAGTTGGTCGTGGAGACAACGCTGCATCGTGCGCTGGTACATAGCTCCTGCATTCTTCAGCCCAAAGGGCATTGTAACAAAACAGAAGGTTCCGAAGGGAGTTATGAATGAAGTCTTGACTTTGTCAGATTCCTTCATCCGTATTTGGTGATAACCGGAATATGCGTCGAGAAAACATAGGAGTTCCGAGCCTGCCGTAGAATCGATAACTTGATCAACTCTAGGCAGAGCGAACAGATCTTTTGGACAAGCCTTGTTCAAGGCAGTATAATCAACACACATCCTTAAATCAGTGGTGTCCTTTTTAGGGACCATTACAGGGTTGGCCGACCAATCGGTATGGATGACCTCTTCTATGAATCCGGCTAACTCGAGCCGCGCTAGTTCCTTAGCTATTGCCTTATGCTTTTCATCACCAAACCATCATAAGGACTGTTTGACGGGTTTAGCATTCGGGTTTACATTTAGAGAGTGCTCGGCAAGTTCCCTAGGTACTCCGGTCATGTCAGATGGCTGCCATGCGAAGATATCTTGATTTGCTTGGAGAAACTTGACGAGCGCGCTTTCCTATGTGCTACTTAGGCCTACGCCTATCTGGGTCACCTTGGAGGGGTTGTCATCCTTCAACGGCGTCGTCTTCGTCTCTTCTGATGCCTTGAACTCCGGATTTGGCTTTGTCACCTCCTTCTTCGTCGTAGGCATCTCAGATGGATCTATGCTCTTCTTGATCTCCTGGTACTCCTAGGCGTGCAGCACGGCTTCGACAAAGGCGGCATTTCCATCCTCCCACTCTCGCGCCTTCTTCGGGTCTCCCCTAATGGTGATTACGCCATTGGGACCTGGAATTTTCATCATATTGTAAATGTAACACGGACGAGCCATAAAAGCCTAGTAAGCCAGACGTCCGAATATAGCGTGGTATGCGCTCTTGAATGGGACCACTTCGAAGGAAAGTGCCTCCGTCCGATAATTCTTTGGTGTTCCAAAAGTAACATCCAAAGTGATCTCTCCCAGGGAATTAGCCTATCTTCCTGGGACAACTCCGTGAAAGATAACAGAGTTGTGGTTCAGCTGTGTTTCCGAGATCTTCATTCGGCGTAGCGTTTCGACATAGAGAATATTGATGCTGCTACCACCGTCCATGAGGGTCTTGGAGAAACCATAACCATCAATAAGTGGATTGACGATTAAGGCGTATTTTCCTCGCCTATGTAGCTTAGGCGGATGATCAACGCGGTCAAACGTTATTGCTACTTCCGACCAGTCCAGATAATGAGGGATAGCCGGAACTGTTGCGTTGAGCTCGCAAATAACTGCTTTCTTGACCTATGCTGGTTGAGATCCGAGGAAGGTGACGTAAGTGTCCTTCTTAGTGGGAAAAGTTTTCTTCCCTTCCGACTTGGGATTTGAAGTGTTGGCTTCCTCCATGTCGAAATCCTCCTTGGTCTCTTTGTCTTTTTCGGGATTTTTCTTTCCCTTCTTCCGCTTAGCTTTGTAGCCCGCGGTGTCATCTCTTTTGATGTCGTCATTGAAACGACATTCAGCGTTGGTGTGGGACGAGCCCCCATTGGTGTCTAGGTGATGCACACATGGGTTATTGGCAATGTCGGCCCAAGAGTAGTTTTTGCCTGGTTGTTGTTCTCCTCTACCTTGGACCCTTGATGTCCCACGGCCACGCCCGCAGCCTCCGCCACGTCCTCCTCGTCCTCCAGACCCGGAAACAGTAGTGACTACCGCTGTTTCTGCGTTTGGTTTTTCTTCCGAGGTGTTTTTGCGCTTCTGAGCTTGTTGCTTTGGTTGTTTTGCCGACTGAGGCACAGCTAGGGTATTGAGTAGTCCTTCTGCATCATCGTTAGCGTCTGCATACTTGCTCGTTGTTTCTATCATCTCTCCAATATCGGTAACCTCGTCACACTTCAAGCGATGGCGTAGTAAACCAATAGGGAGACCTGCGATAAAAGCTTCAATCGCAGTTTGATCATTTACTCCTTCCCAGGAGTTCTTGGTGTCGATCCATCGTCCGAGGTAATCCCGGCAAGTTTCTCCGGCTTTCTGGGTGCAACGCTGTAGGTCTCCAACCGTACAGGGCCTCCGATATGTGCCTTCGAAATTCCGAAAGAACGCGCTTTGTAAATCATACCAGTTATGGATGGTGTTTGCCGGAAGTTCATTGAGCCATGATCGTGCCGTCTTCCGCAACATAAGTGGGAGATATCGGGTTGCAACCAGGCTGTTTCCGCCTTTGGCGATGCAGCAAGCTTGGAAGAAATCCTCAGAACAGTGTGCGGCCGAGCCATGCCGTTGTAGGCTTGAATATGTCTTGAGATAACAAATCCTTCCGGGAACTTTGTAACTCTGATGCGTGGTCCGAAGCACTTTGGGCCCACGTACACGTTATCGTTTTCGTAGCGCCGAGCCTCTATGCTGGAATTGATCCTATGCCTTGCGTCGTTCGGGGATAGGGATCGTCCCGAATGCCGACTTTGGCTGCGGTGCCTTGGAACCGGACTTTGGCTTCTGCCACCACCTCCTCCGCCATGTCCTCCTTGAACTCCGTGGGGGCCGTTGTGATAACTGCGTGGTGGAGAGGGTGGTGCAGCGGGGTAGTTTCTGGATGATCGCCGGCCTCCGTCCGGAACGTCATTATTCCGATTCCGGGGAGGGTCTTGACTACGACGAGCCCCCTGCCGGCTTGTACCTGCATGGTTTCCGTCGTTCCTTCGTCCGTCGTTCCCACCATGGTGAGGCTCAGTCGGATGGTTATCATGTCTAGGAGTGGCATCCTTTGACGATCCTCCTCCCGACGTTTCTCTTTATCTTCTCCCCTTCGGGGAGGATTCTTTGGATTCAGTGCAGCGATCGCGTCTTTATCGGCTACTGGAGCAACGTTGCTCCAGTTATGTGTAGTTCTGTGATGCTGTCTCGACGATCCGGTTCTTGAATAATTGTCTTCCCATCGTTCGGGGCGATGATACTGCTCCAGAACGTAATGGGGTCTTATGCTAGCCCATGCCGGATCTGTGCGACATTGGTCAGCATCTGAGACCAGTTTTGGACTTCCGGACAGGGCGACCTTTTGCTGCTCTAGTCCCTTGTTGAGTAGCTTAATACCCAAACGGATCTCCTCTGGTCCTGGATCAGCCGATAGAATTTCTCGCGACGCCACGGTATTTTGTACTAGTGTTGGGTATACCCAATCTCCGTTGCTATATTTCCGTGGCTTCCCCATCTCATCTCCAAAAAGGACGGCACGGACACGTGGGAATTGGTTGTTATCTATGTGACGCTTCCGTGTCTTCTGATGCAGACGAGACATGTACTCCTTGTTCGACATGCATTTCTTGGCAGCGCCAGTAGCAAAGACGGCTTTGGGTCCGTTTCCCAGAGTCAAGCTCTGATCGGTACTTTCGGACATCTGGACTTCGGGATTGTCTCCAACGTCCATGTCATCCTGTGCTTTGGGAAAGTGTTCCCCGAATCCTTCATCCATGGCTTCTCCCTCCTCTGCAGCTCTAGAGTTATACTCCTCTTCATATTCTGCGGAGAACTTTCGGAAATCTGCTGACGTCATCGATTCATCCGAGGATGCGGGTACGTCGGCGTTTGTTCCAATTGCCTCCAGCACCGAGTCGGTGTTTTCTCCAGCATCGGCAGAGCCGGATCCGGATCCACGTATCCGACGAAGTGCGACGCGTGCTTCCTGAGGTACCTGCGGCTTTCGCGATCAGCCATATCGAAACTTTTGATGGTCTCGAGGATTGCATCTGCGCTTTCGCCTTGCAGTATCATATTTTTTAGTGTGTACCTTAGGAAAGGCCTGTCTGTTCCGGCATCATCAGAGCCGGAATCAGTGTCGTTGATATGCTCCTCCTGGATTTCGACTTCCACGGGTGGGTCGATCTGGGATTCGGCTCCTCCGGGGAGATCCACTCCAGATTCGACGTTGACCGCTAGGTCTTTTTCAGGTTCGGGTTTCTCCACTATCTCCGCAACTGGTGCAGGCTGGGTGGGATTAGGGTTTTCTGAGATCCGGAATTCTGCCGCCTCCGCGGACAAAGGGGACCCAGAAAATTCTTCTGCCTCTATCATCACCGCTGGGGTGGGTTGGACAGGTTTAGCGAAACCGATGTAAACATTGATCTCGCCAAAAGACATGATTGTGTAGGCAGTCACGGCCTCCCTTGCCGGAATCCAAGTCTCGTCGAGAACGATGAGAGGGACGTCGCTGGCGTAGAGGATGCGACCGACGGCGATGGTCTCGCCAATTCCGATTCTTGCAGATTCCGCTCGGAACGCAGATCCGTAGCTCACTTGCCCCACGGTGGGCGCCAACTGTCGTCGGATTGATGACAAGTATGCCATGAGGGGGTCCTCGAGGCATGCAGAAGAGAGGGGTGTGAGACGTACGGTATTCCGGGACGGTGAGCACACAAGTTTACCCAGGTTCGAATCCGCCGGCTTTGGACGGATCCTACTCCTGCTAGCAATCCAGTAATACGGCAGAGCCGGAATATGGGTTATAAGGGTTTCGCCTGTGCAAGTTGAGTTTGTAGACTATTGAGGTTATCTGGTGCCCTAAAGGCTCTCCCTAGGACGGCTTATATAGATATCCGGCCTAGGGTTTACAGGAGAGGTCTATCCGGCTACGACTAAGAGTCTATTACAGTGTACATCTTGAACTACAAGTAACATTATGGGCCTAAGTCGGTAAGTCTTTTGGGCCTTCCCGTAGCCGGATTGGACTCCGTCTTCTCTCCCTGACTGGGCCGCCCGTGAAGCAAAGCTCTAACCCAAAGTGGGCCACCCTGGTCAGTGAGGAACTGTGAGGATACCCGGAAAGTATATCCCCAACATCAAGGCTTATTTCATCGTACCTGCAGGCACAAATTATTTCTGGTAGAGCACAGCAGATGCGTTTCCAGGCCTTTCTTTGGGTCTTATCTTCATGCTACAAGCGTGGCATCCAAATTTTGTCATCGCGAAGATGATTCGGGTGGCCCAGGAGACGCAGTCTATTTGTAGGGAAAATATGAGGTGGAGTTGCCAATGTTTTCAAGTGTGGACGCAGTCAATACACAATTGTGTACAAGAAAGAATCATAGGGTGCGCGACTAGCGCTCCCTATGGGAGTAGCCCCCGAGTGCCTATTCGAGTCGTAGACTCAAGTGGGGACTATGAGTGTTTTTTGACTACTGTCGTCTTTTGCTTGTTTCAGTCGAATATGCTTTTAGCGCTCCCTATGGGAGTAACCCTGAGTCTGTAGTCGATTTGTTGATTTGAGTGAAGGGTTTTGAGAGGAAAACACATTGTCATAATGCTTGGAAGTCTATGAAGTTTTATCGAGTGCACGGCTAGCGCTCCTGTTAGGAGTAACCCCCGAGTGCTTGGTCGAGTTGAAGACTCGAGTGAGGACTAGAGTAGTCAGAAGGTGCTCCTGCTAGAATTAATGACGTCAGTGCTGACGATGAGATGATCTCATTTGCCCGTGTGAGCGGTTTTGACGGGACGTGATGAAAGTGGGCCCCCATTTCTGACTTGGATTTGACCGGGCGTGCGTAATCTTCGATTCTCGCGTGTAATGGGAGGAGTGGAGCAACGGTTCGTTGTTTGCTCTACCACGCGACTATATTGATTTGCGCCACGCGTCTAGCTGGTGTACTGCTGGTCGTTGGGTAGCATTTGTGGTGAGGTTAAGTAAGGGTTTGTTGTGCGGTAATTTTCCCCACAGCTCATCTTCTTCCTTGCGCGCTGCCTCCATTGCTACTCCACCTCCGCACCTTTCCCAGCTACTTTATACGCTCCCACCGCAAGCGCCACATGGGGAAAAAGAAGGGTGCTTCTACCGCTGGATCTACGACCGCCACTGTTGCAGCCAAGAAGAAGGGCGCCACCGCCACGGGCACCAGTATTGCCGCCGCAGCTAGAAAGAAGAAGGGCCCAGGCACGCATGTCACGAATGGATCGTGGCGGCCAACCACCATCAAGGACACATAGCTCTTCAACTAGCACCAAGATGGTGCTCTCCCTGCTGCGGAAGATGACTGCTAGATTCCCGACGACGAGGTAATCCCTAGTCCTCCCGCCGGATTTCGGGTGTTGTTCCTCGCCTTTATCATTGGCAGTCTTTGTCCCCCCTTCACAAGTTTGTGAGGGGTTTACTCTGCTTCTACGGGCTCTAGCTGCATCAGCTGACCCCAAACTCCATCCTTCGCATTGCTTGCTACATCACCCTTTGCGAGTGTTGGCTCGGAATCGAGCCATACTTTGGGCTCTTCAAAAAACTTTTCAAACTGAAATTGCCAGTCGGGCTCTTGGTCGGTAGTCTACGATATAGGAGGCTGTGGGATCCACATAGACTCTAGTGTCACATATTTCGCCATCAACTTTAGTGCATCTGTCCAAGGGTGGAGGGAGAAGTGATTCTATATTCACGACTAGAAGGTTGACGAGGAACACTTCGGGCTCGCGCCTTTTGATCCGACGGCGGTATGCAAGAGAAGGAGGTCATGGAAGAACACGGTGATGCCCGGCGAAGCCGAGGAAACCGAGGCTCTGTACAAGCGTGTCTGCGACCTTGAGCTCCGCATAGGAAAGGAAGTAGGAGGCGTAGACTTTATTCGCACCTGGATGCATCGTCGAGTGTAGCCACTACAGGCGCGGGCGCATCCGATGTGTTGCTGGACTGGTGTTGATGATGTCACTCGCATCTCGCAAGAGAACATTTCTTCGGGTGAAGTAGACAAGAGGTTTTGGCTGCTGACCAAGTACATAGCCAAGGAGAGACTCCCTAGCGACTCAGCCGTGCCTCCCTTCTGTGCGAGTCATCCTCCGCCTGAGGTGGATTTCTCTTGAGCTCTTCTTGTTTTTCGATTGCCTGCTAGGTTTCCTTGTATACTAATGTTTGTTCCTTTTTTTGGGCCTAGAAGGTGACCACTGTGTTGCCTCCTCAGCCCGAGGGAGTGATCCCTCGTGAAGCCGAAGAGGAGGATGAGCCGGGCTCCACCGTTCCTGTTGAGAAAGAGCAGGAAGCCCCCGAGTCTGGTGGGAACTGGACTCGCAAGCGCTCCCGAAGCAAGGACTCAGACGCATCTTCGCCGACGATGCTGGAGGGTCCTCCGACTATGGTAGAGGAGCCAATTCCTACTGTGCCTGTGCACACCATGGATCCTCCTTCACAGAAGAAGTTGAGGACACCGAAGGAGGCATCCGAGGATTCGTTCAACCTCGACAATTTTGACAGGTATGTTTTATACTCCCGCTACCTCGTCTTTGTTTCCCAAAATATGTTCTTCTAAAGTAATTTTGCATGTATTTGTAGCCAAACTACGTCATCATCGTCCGATGACTATCGCTTTGTGAAGGAGTCTGGAGTCGCAGACTCGTAAGACAACGAGATGGTGGCACAATCTCCTTCTCCCCAGGTGGCGGCCAACTCTGATGCCAATTCTTCGAGTTCCCCCCACACTGGGGGGCACCAGATGGTTGCCCGGATGTCTACGCAGAAGGAAACTTTGGAGTCCCTGGAGGAACATGTGATTTTTCTTGTCATTGGCAGTCGAAATTTGGTTGATGCTCATGCTTCCCTTCTTTGTAGCCTATCTTGAGGGAATCCACTCGCCTCGCCGAACGGATTATTTCCCTGAGCCATCAGCATGCTTTGTTGGAAGCCTGTCATCGTGCCTTTGAAGGTGAGTTCGCACTCTTTCATCCGTGCCTTTTGTATGAAAATTGGTGGGTTTGAGTTATGTTGTTTCCATTTGTAGGTGAGCATTATGAGCTTCTTCGTCGCGTCGACTCCCTCCAGAAGGGTCTTGCCGCCGTGGAGAAGAAACATGATGAGGCACTTGAAGCCTTGGGCAGCTACATCCAGAGTCAAGACTCATGAGGAGAACTCTTGGCGACTGGTGATAGAAAAGTGTTCGTAGAACAACTTTTCTCTGTAGCTAAGGCACTCTCGGGTACGATGTTGTATCATTTTGTTTGCTATGTATTTTGTCTATATGTTGTTGTACTCATATGCATCTTCTACAGATGCTGCCGACGTGGACTTCGACGCTCAAGCTTTGGCCCGCTCAGATGCTTTGGTCGGTGTTGTGGCTGCAGTCGAAGATCACAGCGTCTCTTTCAAGGACTCACTTGAGAAGGCCAAGGGCATGCTTGGGCATCTTCGAGAGGAGATGGTCCCCAATGCCAAGCTGATCAAGGATTTTGATGGCTTGGTGGAGTCCTTCACTCGAGGCGTGCCCATGGATTTCAAGAATGCTCAGAGGGGGTTGGGGTGATGTCTACGCACTTCTATTCTTGTAGACAGTTGTTGGGCCTCCAAGTGCAGAGGTTTGTAGAACAGCAGCAAGTTTTCCCTTAAGTGGATCACCCAAGGTTTATCGAACCCAGGGAGGAAGTGGTGAAAGGTATCCCCTCTCAAGCAATCCTGCAATCAAGATACAAGAAGTCTCTTGTGTCCCCAACACACCCAATACACTTGTCAGGTGTATAGGTGCACTAGTTCGGTGAAGAGATAGTGAAATACAAGTGGTATGGAAAATTATAAGTGGTAACAGTGATAGAAAATAACTTGATGGCGTGGAAAAGACTAAAGGCAAACTGAAATAAAGATGGAAGCAAGCAAACATGTAACAGATCTAGTAGCAAATGGTGTTTCAGTGCTTAGAAACAAGGCCTAGGGATCATACTTTCACTAGTGAACACTCTCATATAAATATATTATCTTCGTGATACTACTCTGAACTACTCTCCGGTTGGACACTCTAATCCATGGTAGGGCTATAACAGCACACCTCAAAGTAAGCCGTTCCCATCTAGAAAACCCCACACTGTCACCTTGAGTACTAGATGAGTCCAACAAACACCACAATTTCATAAAGACATCCAACTCCAAATATAACTCATAACAAGTATTTGTAGCCTCTAGCCTAAGTGCCACCATGGTGTGCACGCTGTCACTTTCACACACATGGGGAGAGCAGAGATCTAATAAAGCACTTGAGTAGCAAGGTAGATCTATAGATTATAAGCTCATGACCACAATAAGATCATGCATAGAGAGAGAGATGAACACATAGCTACCGGTAGAACCCTTAGCCTCGAGGAAGAACTACTCCCTCCTCATCATGGGAGTCAGCAACGATGATGGAGATGGTGGTGGAGATCGATGGAGATGGCTCTGGGGGCACTTCCCCGTCCTGGCAGGGTGCCAGAACAGAGACTTTATGTCCCCCGAATCTCCCCTTCGGTGGCGGCGGCGCAGCGGAACTTTTTGTGGCTAGAGGCTTGATGATTTAGGGTTTTGGTATCGGAAGGCTCTTATAGGCGAAGGAGGCAAGGTCGGTGGAGTGCCAGGGGTCCACACCACCTGGTGGCGCGGGTAGGGCTAGCCCGCGCCTAGGGGGTGTGGCCAGGCCCTGGCCCTCCTCCGTCTCATATTCTGGCTCCATGAGTCTTCCGGTAAAATAGGAACTTTGGCTTTTGTCCCGTCCAATTCCGAGAATATTCATTTTCTGACTTCCTGAAACCAAAAACAGCAGAAAACAGGCAACTGGCACTGTGGCATTTGTTAATAGGTTAGTCCAAGAAATCATATGAAAAGTACTCCAAAGTGTGGACAAAACATAAGAAAGTAGATAAAACCAAGCATGGAACATCAAAAATTATAGATACATTTGCAATGTATCATGGGGCGACCATGGGGCTCGCGATGGCGCAAGCGCATGGTAATGATTTGAGCCCCTACAAGGTCTCCTCGGTGACGCCGGTCACTGCGGATGGCCATCAGGTAGTGTTTTTTCTCCCTTTGCCACTAGTTACAATAAATATGGGCCTTAGCTCATTGAGACACTCGCCAAGTATTCGGCAGAGCTGAGGCGGTTGAAGACGACAAAAGCCACAACATCAGAGGCAGTAACCGAGAAGGCTATGGCGTCGGAGACTGCCACAGACTCGAGGAAGCCCCCGAGTGCCAACGTGTAGCTATAGGTTGTTGCTTAGTCTCCTTTTGTAATAGTCTAGTTTTTCCCTCTTGAATTGTGCCTTGTGGGGTACCCCTTTTGAGACTTGCCGAACTTTGATGCTTCTTCTTTTGGCCCTATTTATGAATGCTTGGTCCTATTTGCCTCTTACTCTGCTTGTAATAGGGTTGTTTGAGTGGTCCATCTGACTCATCTCCCACCGATGAAACTGAGGCGCGACCACGTTCAAAGGTGGAGGAGCTGTCGCTGCTATGTCGATTGCGTGACCGCATAAAACATTTGGAGCGAGAGATGCCCATGATCCATGGTAGCACGGATGTGTGGAAGTCAAAAGCCGAAAAAGCCAGTGTGTGCGAGAAGTACCTTCTTGGCGAGGTGGCTCAGCTGAACGAGTAGTTTAAGTGTTAGTTTTCTAGCTTATTATCCTTTCTTAGACACTCACGACGGCGCTTTGTATTTACGCTTTGTACTGACTTTTGCAGTTGTTAGTGCTCATCATCCGCAAGATGAGAGGGATCGAATCACCATTCGACTAAACCGCTTGACCCAGGAGCAGCTGGAAGCTAGTGGGTATTTTGGGTTTATCGTGATCGTGCAGTTGTGTTGGCGACACTACAGGACCGTACGTCGCATGTGCTGCTTTATTTGAAAAAGTCGCAGTCGTGCCTCAACCATATTTTCCAGGCGATGTTCCCCTTGGACATGGTACCTTCAAGCTTGTTAGCTCTACTAAAGAAATTTCAGGATGCCAGCGTGGTCCACGAGTGCGTGCGCCACCAGTTAGTCACGGGTGCCAAGGCTGCATTGGCACTTGTCCGCCTGCATCAGCCTAATCTGGATCTCGCAGCTGTTGTCGCTGGACCGCCACCCCCGCTAGAAGGGATGGCATGGAACATGTTACCACATTATCGAGCGGTTGATCAGCCAGCCGAAGATATCACCTAGTTGTTCGAAGAACGCACCAATGTTCTCCTTTTACGGCTGTAGAGTAGTATGAACCTTCACATAGATGCATAGGTGCTGTAAAGTTCGTATAAGTGCGTCGGGTATTTTTTTGTTACCCGTATATATGTAAAAGCTTGCTAGCTTGTATATTTTTTGAGTAGCTTGTACTCTGCAGTTCCTTTTCATTAGCCTGGCGCATATTCATCTCAGCACCTTGCCAACCTGTCAGGTGCGTTGCAACTGGGTTGGTTTTACCAATGATTCGATCGACAGTACGTCAGCTACTCAGGCTACTGCGTTATTCGTGTAACGAGGTGGAAAGGGTGGCATAGCCCCCAAGTGATACAATTGTAAGTAAAAATAGAAACACAAAGTTGGAGGCACTTAGCTTTATTTATTCACAGAATATCAGGAGATACAATGTGTGGCTAAGTAGCCTGGCTGAATAGCCTTACTTGTAAAGTCAAAACATCTAAGGGTAGAAACAATGCAGCTGTGCGACGTTCCAGGGATTGGAGCATGCGACTCTGCTTTCTACGTCTTTAAGGCGGTAGGCGCCACTTGGGATTACTTCGGTAATCACATAAGGTCCCTCCCAAGGAGACTCGAGCTTGAGGTGCCCTTGTTGCTTCAGTCCCAGGACCATGTCTCCTTTGACGAAGGACCTTGGGCGTAGCCTTCTATTGTGGTAGTTGCGGAGGTTTTGCTGGTAGATCGTGGATCTCTCTGCTACAATCTCGCGTGCTTCATCGAGGAGATCGACGGAGTCTTCGAGTGCGAAGGTTGATTCTGCCTTGCTGTATGCTATGACCCGTGGGGCTTTGTAGCGCACTTCTGTGGGTAGTACCGCCTTGGCACTGTGTACCATGAAGAATGGAGTATAGCTTGTGGGGCTATTTGGAGTTGTGCGTAGGCTCCATAGTACTGATTGTAGCTCCTCGAGCCAGCACCGAGCAACTCTTTCGAGTGGTCGGAGGAGTCTTTTCTTGATGCCGCCACAGACAAGGCCATTGGTCTGAGGGTGCGCCACCGAGGCGTAGCTGATGTTGATTCCTAGGTTTTCGTAGAAATCCTAGAATTCGTTCGAGGTAAAGTTTGTTCCATTGTCCATGATGATGCTATGCGCACCCCGAACCGGAAGATGATGGACTCGAAGAATTTAACGGCGCTGGTCCCTAATTGGTTTGTCACCAGCATGGCCTCAATCCACTTGGTGAATTTGTCGACCGCAACAAGGAGCAAGACATACCCTCCAGGTGAAGATTTTTGTAGCTTGTCGACCATGTCGAGTCCCCACTACGCGAAGGGCCAGGCCACAGGTATTGACCTGAGCTCTACGCTAGGTGTGTGCGGTTTGTCCGCGAATCGTTGGCAAGCGTTGCATCGCTAGACGATGTCCTTAGCGTCGCGCATTGCCGTTGGCCAGTAGAATCCAGCTCATAGAGCTTTGGTGACGAGGGCGCGATTGCCAGTGTGATGGCCGCAAGTGCCTTCGTGTATCTCGAGGAGGATGGCTCTTCCGTCTTCGTTGGATACACATCGTTGGAGGACTCCTATGATGCTATGCTTGTATAATTCGACGTTGATAAGGGCGAAAGCCTTGGATCGTCGCGATATATGATGCACATCTGTCGGGTCATCTGGCAACCTTTTGCTGAGCAAGTATGTGATGTATGGTTGTGTCCAAGATGGCTCGATCATCATGACCTCCATGGGGCCTTCGAGTCCCGTATCTTGATCCATGTCCTCGAGTGCCTTCGGCTCGTCGGGTGGCGTAGCCCCCGAGTCTTTTGACGTGCTAGCTTTCTGCTCTGGAGTCTTTGGCTTGATGGATCGCTCGCAGATTCACTCTAAAAATAGTCCAGGTGGCACTAGGGCACAAGTGGAGCCGATGTTGGCGAGTATATCCGCCTCCTCGTTGCTCTCGTGGCATGATACCTTTGATTCAGATTACGGATGTAGTATAGCTTCTTTTCCCTAGTAGACCTAGGTTATCGAATCCTCGGGAAGCGAATGCGTAGTGAAGTTACTTTAACGGACCTTCAGGAGTTTTAGAATTCCTTTTGTGTTTTCACCAGACCAGTAGCTTGCATCTTTTTGTTGTTGTCGATGATGGAGAGAGGGCCTAGGGCGTTCGGTTTCACCTGTAGCTGTGCAAAACGTCTGATGGAAATAAAAGATAGAAATAAAGTATGCGTGTACTCGTTAGAGCAAGATAAATTATATGTGGGCAGTGCATCCATAATTGCTATTGCCTCCGCAACCGCTTGTAGCAATAACCTACTAGTCTCATCCATAGAAGAAAGAGAACTAATGATATGCATAGTGATGTCACCGTTAATCCCAAGTAAATCCCTCACATACAGCCGTACTACCCCTTTTGTCACTGGGGTTCCCAACCTGTAGATCAGTCATCACTCATACTCCCTATACCTGGCTCAACCCTCGGGGTCTTAGGTACCTGACAAGTCCTTGGATTGAGGCAAGAGAGGATACAATAATCATCATGTCATACAAACTAATACATGATCCCATCTATGATAATTCACATGCACAATTGCTACATGGCTAGGCCAAAGCCCTTAGCCTAATGAGAATTACTCACACATAGAGATGAGATCAACAATCGCAAACATTGTAATAAAAATCATAAGATTGATAACAATAGTCTTACAATGTCGCTAATCGGAGAAGAGATCTACTATTACAAGTGGTGGAATATGGCTATGTAGATGGAGAAGGGTTTGGAGATTTGGAGGCGGCTGGTGATCTGTGGCAGAGACTTCTGGATGGTGCGAACTCTATTTTCTCATTGCCCAAGGCTTCTTTATATAGGGGTTTCTTCACGAAAGTTGTTCTGTTTAACCTAACGGTGGCGGCACCAACTATACGACCGGAGCTATACGGTCGGAATTTTTGCTCCAACCGTATAGTTGGTCGTTAAGGCGTCTGCCTCCATTATAAGGCTCCTGGTTTCTTCTGGTAGTTGTAAATGCCGTATCTTTGACTTTAATGTAGTGATTCCCTCCTTTAGATGATATTATCTACGCTTGAAAAATATAAAAGAAAGGATTGCATACCCCTCTGAATATGAGCATTAGTGGCAGGGTTTAGAAAGATATTTCATCAACAATATGACTAATATCCAGTTTGAATGTGGATGTTAGATGGCTATATTTCAGAGCCATCAACCTCCCCAAGCTTAAACTTGATCGTCCCGAGCAAGAAAACCAAAATCAAAAAGGAACTCAGCATTTAAACTAAAATAATGAGATGGTGATCTTACTCATGATTAATAGTCTCATGTTTCCTCTACTTTATAAATCTGAAAAACTTCAACATAGATAGAGCAATGGCAAGCATATCATACGGGTTTCATGCATCCTTATAGTGCAACACAATTATTGTAAGCATGGATGATTCAAATGAGTAAACTTTATTCCATGTCAAGTAATCAACTCATAGGCTTGCATTTGAACAGTAAAGTATAATCATGTAAATTAAGAGTGTGAGAGTTGTCATGAAAAGCATATATACTAGAGTGTCTCAAATCTCCCACATCAATAAATCAAGACTTTTCAAGCACTACTTTTCTATTCATTGTCCTTCAAGAATTTCAGTTTTTAAGTAATTGAGAGCATGCCAAGAATTTTATTTAGTTTATCGGGCTGTGATGGACACTCGTGGCATCACTAATGTTTTTGTTCCTTTTGCATAATGATTTCTCATAACAACCAGAGGAGTGATTCCATCATAATTATAGCTATCGGGGACTGCCAAGAATCTTACCCACCATAGCATTGCTGCTACAAGTGTTTAATCAACTCATAGCCAAAATCTAGGAGTTTCCTCCATTAAGATCGTTCGTAAGCCAGCGGAGTTGTTGGCATCCCATGAAGTTTGACACGCATAAAGCTATATCATTCTTATGATTAACAAGTCAAACTTTGGCATGCTCACAAAAACTGCTAAACATTAATTCAATCGAACAAATCCTTTCAAAGAGAGCTATCAAGTTAATCAATATTTTCAGTGGTGTTGAGTATCTCTAGAAATAAGCCTTCAAGACTAAGCACTACAACACCCAAGCCTTCAATTGTGAGACTTTTTCTTATTACAATTGTTTAGCAATTTTAGGAAAAACTTGGTTAGTTATGAGAGCTGGAACAAAACGTATCCAATTAAATACCCATGCAAATGAAAATCTTACGACAATACAAAGACTCAATCCACCAATATAATATCTCAACATTTACTACTAACTAGCATGGGTCTCTCAAACTTTAAAAGTGGGGAGTCATAAGGCATACCTCTCATGTTTGGTTCCACTTCTCTCTTCCTTTTTATTTGTTTCTTGGAAACTCGAAGTCAAGCACTCTCCTGTAAATATATGAAGACCTCGAGGGAGAAAGAAAAGGAAGAGGGAGAATATGGAAAAATGGAGAAATCTTTTTGTGATTTTTAAGAGAGGAAAATTAAAGATTAGAAAATTGGCAGCAAAGCTTGGCTAGAAAATTTTGAAAGCAAATAGAAAGAACTAAAGATAAAGTGTTGGGGAAACCAACAGCAACCTCTAAATAAAAGCAAATAAACGCCAAATAAAGATACATGAGGAAACTTCCCCAAGCTTAGGCTTTTGCAAGCCCTTCAATTTATTGTGGTGGCGGAAAAAAGTTGTTACTCCAGTTCGCGAATTGAGTTGACAGGTTACTTGTTGATTCTCAGAGGTTCAAAGAGAGGATGTGCATCCTCCCCACAGTTCCTCCAAGTCCTTGGAAATCTTGGTATGTGGGGAACCAGGTTTGTGGCTACTCCTCTTGATAAGGAACTTCTTGCTCCTCTTCTTGGTTCTCGTCCTCTTCAGGAATCTCTTCCTCGGGTTGGTGTTTCTAAACCTACGAATCATATAGCAAACGTCCTTCCTCGATAGAGAAAAGACCATTAGACATAGGAGTGGGGTAGATACGCCTAGCTCTAGCAATATGCAGGTAATAAGCACCCCTCCCCTAGTTAGCATTCCACAGGCTCTCAAGGTGGATAAACCAACACGTGTCTCACCTAGTACGGGTTGCAACTCACCTAGGTCGAGGCCTAGGGAAGTGGCAAGCACGGTGATGACGCCTCCTCCTGTGATTGGCCCTTGGCTTTGGGAGGCTTGGTTCTCCAGGTAGCGCACAAGGATGGCGCCCAAGTTGAGTGACAAGCTGCAGTTGATGTAAGCAGCCTTTGCGAGGACTAGGATGTCCTCCTCGTTGAGTCTCATGAACTCATTACGTGCCTGCAAAGTGTTAGCAATAGCATAGAACAAATAGCGAATTGCAGGATGTTGAATATTCTTCCCCTTGTTCACTCTACTAGTGAAACTCATTCCATTATAGTATTGATCGGGGGAAGGACTTAAGCCAGTAAAGGATGCGCGTAAAGCATGAATATCATTGTTTGGCAAATTAAAACATGTGCACCATTCATCTAATGTTAAAGTGTTGTTGTTGTTGTTCATTAGACAGAAAGAAATAGTATCCTCTCCTTGCCATTGTTTAACGGTGCTTTGCAATGAACTAAGGAATTCAATGGTTAAGTGATGATAGGTAGGTACATCATTGTACATAAAGTTTTGCAGGCCAGCTCTATTGCAAAGTAAATTAAAGTCATCAGTAATACCGAGTTGGTTCAATATGATAGGGCAAGCCCACTTGGTGGCCTTCACTTCACAGTTCTTGATCATGTTGAAGCGATCATGATGGGCCTCATTCTTGAACCGTATCCCCATGCGTTCCTAAGCGACTTCCCGAGAAGCGCTAGCGGTGGCATGAGCACGAGTTTGGCTCCTTGTGTTCATCATCTAAAACATTGAAGAAAGGCAAAAATAAAACTTTTTGATCCAACAACAGTAAGTGTATCATATTCCTCATCATAACACACTAAAGAATTCTCCTCAAAATAATAATTTAGGCAAGAAAATCATGGCAATTGGTTCATAGTAGGTCTCACCATAGATTGATAATGACAATAGATCAAAGTTGAATTTGCAAAAAGTAATTGGAGGATCGGAGGAGAAACATACCATAGATCACTTGTGTGCGAGGAAATCGAACGAAATTGAATAGAGATGGAGATCCCTTGAGGTTTTGAGAGAGTTTGGAGGTAGAAGAAAGAAAAATGATTGAAATTTTGGAGCTGGGAGTACCTTCCCGTGCGATTTTGTGGTCAGACGCAACTATACGGGCGCAGTTATACGGTCGGAACAATGTGTTCTGGCAGTATAGTTGGCCTTTTGTCAAAAAATTAGGTTTTCCTCCTAGCGGCGCAGGTATACGGACGCAGCTATACGGGCGGAACAAAATGTTCCGGCCGTATAGTTTGTCGTTAAACTGTTTATCCATGCGAACGAAAATTTGCAAAGACATAGATATCTATACGACCGGACTATATGGCCGGAATTTTTATTCCCGCCGTATAGTTGGTCGTTAAACTCTCAGAACATATGAAAAGAAATTGTATGGAGGCATTGATATCTTTACAACTAGAGCTATACGGCCGGATTTTTTTATTCCCGTTGTATAGTTGGTCATTAAACTCTAAGTATATATTGCAGAATAATTTTCAATGGCAAAGATATATGTAGGACCGAAGCTATACGGCCGGAATATTTATTCCCGCTGTATAGTTGGTCGTTAAACTCTCTGTGTGCGGAAAAAAAATATGTTTCTTTGTAGACTATTTATTTTCCTGTAACTTAGTGATATACCTTGTTTTTGACAGAAAATTGATAGTAAATATTGTCGACCAAAAATAGCATGAATAAAGCAGAATTTCAAGTACTACCGAACTTCTTCTCCTCGAAAGGAGTTTTCTAGCACTCTTTATTAAACAAAAACTTAAACCAAAACTAAAAACTTAACTCAAACCTTTATTTCACATGGGTTGCCTCCCATGGAGCGCTCTTTTATGGTTAATAGCTTGACCTTGATGATACTCACTTGGGCCAGATGAGTGGAACACCCACTCCAAAGTAATTGGCCTTCAAAGTGATGGCCTCCTTTTCGTCATGCTTGGCTTTCTTCTTCCTAGGGAAATGAATAATAAAAGGATCCCGTGAAGGCAATTACAGCTTCATGTTCCCTTCATGCAGATTGATCAAAGCCTTACTAGTTCTTAAGAAAGGACGGCCTAATATAATAAGAGCAGTAGCATCTTCAGGCATGTCAATAATAACGAAATCAATAAGAGCGGGATAGCCTTTAATGTATACTAAAGTGTTCTCCTTAATTCCTACAACTTGTTTGTAGGTAGAATCTGCTAGATGCAATTTTAACTCAGTAATTTCAAAGGAGCCAAGATTTAACTTGTTAAAAAGACTCTTTGGAATTGTCGAGACGCTTGCACCTAGATCACAAAGTGCATCTATCTCATTGGTTCCAATTTTAATCTTAATAGCAGGCTCAAATATGTCATCTAGTTTGACAGGTAATTTTTCAGCAATTTGCTTGTATTCTTCTTCAAGCTCACGTACTTTTATTGCTACTTGATTGACAAAATGTTGGTACATAGCTTCCTCACTACCTTCACTCACCGGAATCTTAACGTTGATCCTTTTTATGAGATCTTCAATGGTGTAGCTTGGTGAAGGAGCATTACTATAGTCACGTTCTTCACGCTCCTCACTTTGGATCCTCATCATTTTGAGTTCCTCAACCGGACTGTGCTCAGCTTTACCTGCAAAATTAGCTAGAATGAGAGTTTGACTCTCGGTTATCTTACCTAGCTGTGCCTTAGCGATCCTCGTTCTTTCTTGAAGGGCCTGTAAATCATTTATCAAACTAACAGCTTGGTTAGATAATTCACCAAGCATAGCACCATAGTTCTCTGTAATTTTAACTAGAATATTATTTTGTTCATTTTGTGAGTCTATGAAAGACTTCAGTGTTTCTTGGAGACTACCATTACTATTTCCCATATTATTATTAGAGTTACCTGTAGGACTAAGATAGTGTTTCTGAAAGTTAAGATTGTAACTCTTCTTCGAAGCAGGATTATAAGCATTTTTATGAGCTATGAAGTCTATTTCTTCGATATTTGTTTCAGGAGCGGCTTTTACCTGAGTTTCCTTGCCTTTTATGGCTAGTATGAGCTCATCCAACTTAGCATTGAGATGTTCGTTCTCTCGTGGTGAGACAGAGTTCACCTTCTTCGTATTTGATCTTTCCACATGCCATTGGGCATGGTTGTCTTGCATATTGTCTAGCAGTTGCTTTGCTTCGGTAATATGTTTACCCATAAATGTTCCTCCAGCTGCAGTATCAAGCATAGACTTAGATACAGGATTAAGAGCATAGTAAAATAAATGGAGGAAAGAGGAAAACCAATCTTCCATCCCATGACTAGGACAGTTTCTTAGCCATTCTTTCATCCTCTCCCATGCAAGCGCTAGTGGCTCACGCTCTTTCGGTCTAAAGCCAATAATATTAGATCGAAGTTGCATAGTCTTTGCAGGTGGGAAAAATTTAGTCATAAATAAAGAAGTACATCCCACCCATGCTGTAATAGTATTTTTAGGCAAAGATAGCAACCATTCTTTAGCTCTCCCTCTTAGAGAGAAAGGAAATAGACGCAATTTGACCGCATCGGGGTCAACATCTTTTATACGCATCATATCACATATTTCAGTGAAAGTATTCAAGTGCATACCTGCATCTTCAATAGCAGAGCCTCCAAATTGATTCTATTGAACCAAACTTAAGTAATGGGGCTTAATTTCATAGTGATCGGTACCGATTGTTGGCTGAGTTATAGGAGTACGCAAATAATCATTATTGGGAGTAGCAAACTCCCCAAGCTTATTTTCGGCCATACTTCCTATGTTTTTGGGTTTTCTTAGATAAATAATTGCAATGGTAAAAGCAAGAATTTTGAGACTAACTAATTTTTTTTTGGTTTAAAATAAAGACTGAAAGCAAACTAACAAAATTAAAAAACAAGAATTAAAACTAGCAAGGTTCCTAATAACCTCACCAGGGTAGCTATTGCTTCCCCGACAACACCGCCAGAAAAAGGGTTGATACCTTCGATCTAGATTACAGATGTAGTATAGCTTCTTTTCCCCTAAGACCTAGGTTATCGAATCCTCAGGAAGCGAATGCATATTGAAGTTACTTTAACGAACCTTCAGGAGTTTTAGAATTCCCTTTGTGTTTTCACCGGACCAGTAGCTTGCGTCTTTTTGTTGTTGTCGATGATGGAGAGAGAGGGCCTAGGGCGTTCGGTTTCACCTGTAGCTGTGCAAAATATCTGATGGAAATAAAAGATAGAAATAAAGTATGCGTGTACTTGTTAGAGCAAGATAAATTATATGTGGGCAGTGCATCCATAATTTCTATTGCCTCCGCAACCGCTTGTATCAATAACCTACTAGTCTCATCCATAGAAGAAAGAGAACTAATGATATGCATAGTCATGTCACTGTTAATCCCAAGTAAATCCCTCACATACAGCCGTACTACCCCTTCTGTCACTGTGGTTCCCAACCTGCAGATCAGTCATCACTCATACTCCCTATACCTGGATCAACCCTCGGAGTCTTGGGTACCTGACAAGTCCTTGGAGGCAAGAGAGGATACAATAATCATCATGTCATACAAACTAATACACGATCCCATCTATGATAATTCACATGCACAATTGCTAAATGGCTAGGCCGAAGCCCTTAGCCCAAGGAGAATTACTCACACATAGAGATGTGATGCCTATGCATGCTTCTATTCTTGTAGACAATATTTGGCCTCCAAGTGAGAAGGTTTGTAGAACAGCAGCAAGTTTCCCTTAAGTGCATTACCCAAGGTTTATCGAACTTAGGGAGGAAGTGGTCAAAGGTATCCCTCTCAAGCAACCATGCAATCAAGATACAAGAAGTCTCTTGTGTCCCCAACACACCCAATACACTTATCAGGTGTATAGGTGCACTAGTTCGGCGAAGAGATAGTGAAATACAAGTAATATGGATGATTATAAGTGGTAATTACAATTTGAAATAAGAGTGGAAGCAAGCAAACATGTAACAGAACTGATTGTAAATGGTGTTTCAATGCTTAGAAACAAGGCCTAGGGATCATACTTTCACTAGTGGACACTCTCATATAAATATCTTTTCTTCATGATGCTACCCTGAACTACCCTCCGTTGGACGATGTAGGGCTATAACAGCACACCTTAAAGTTCACATTCCCCATCTAGATAACCCCTCACCATCACCTTGAGCGCTAGATGGTTCCAACAAACACCACAATCTCATAGAGACATCCAACTCAACTTATACTCATGATAAGTATTTATGTAACCTTAGCCAAAGTGCCACACGGTGTGCACACTGTCAACTTCACACACGTGGGGATAAGCGAGATTCATTAAAGCACTTGAGTAGCAAAATAGATCTATAGATTAAAAAGCTCATGATCTCAATAAGATCATGCATAAGGAGAGATATGAACACATAGCTACCGGTAGAGCCCTTACCTCGAGAGAGAACTACTCCCTCCCCATCATGGGAGTCAGCAACATCGATGGAGATGGCGGTGGAGTCGATGGAGATGGCTCTGGGGGCACTTCCCCATCCCGACAGGGTGCCAGAATAGAGATTTCTGTCCTTCGAATCTCCTCTTCGGTGGCGGCGGCGTTGCGGAACTTTTCGTGGAATTCTGATCTGGTCTCTAGGGTTTTCGTCCCAGGAGGAATATATAGGCGAAGGGTCAAGGTAGGTGGAGGCCTGAGGGGCCCACACCACCCCCTGGCGCGGCCTGGCCTGACCTGCGCCACCAGGTGGTGTGGCCAGCCCCTGGCCCTCCTCCGTCTCTGCTTTGGACTCCGTCTTCGTGTTGGAAAAATAGGAAGTTTGGCTTTCGTTTCGTCCAATTCCGAGAATATGTCTTTTTCTAGCTTTTCTGAAACCAAAAACAGCAGAAAACAGGCAACTGGCACTACGGCATCTTGTTAATAGGTTAGTTCCAGAAAATGCGTAAAAGTATCTCAAAATGTAGACAAAACATAAGATAGTTGACATAAAACAAGCATGGAACATCAAAAATTATAGATACGTTTACGACGTATCAACATCCCCAAGCTTAACTCTTGCTTGTCCTCGAGTAGGTAAGTGATAAAAAAGAATAATTTTTGAGGTGACATGCACCATCACAATCTTGATCAAGGTATTTGTAAAACATTGATAGTTGGGATCATAGTACTCTAACATAGACATGAAAGATATAGTTCTAACAATAAGACATATCAACTATGTTGTAACATGAAAAGGTACAAACAAATGATTCATGAATAACAATGCTTTGAAAGATGTTTGTTTATTTCACATATAGAAAACATAATGAGAATGGTATTCATCTTGTCCCTCATGGTGTATAAAAACATAAATGCATAGGACACCCTCAAAGTTCATAAGGGTGACTAGATACAAATAGTTTAAGAACAAGCAATATCAAAGTTATGAATCAATCAACAAGTTTTTGGGACAATGCGCATTAAACTAAGAATGACCACTATGCTCTCTCAATAGGTGCATAAAGATATAAGATGGAGACTCAACATAAAAGTAAAAGAAAGGCCCTTCATAGAAGGAAGCAGGGATTCAAGTTTCATAAAGAGCTTCCAAAAATTATGGTACTTATTAGCTTTCAGCTCTCATTGCCCTTATCATAAGCATCTTTAGGTGATTAAGGTTAAAGTGAACAAATATGAGGATATGCCTGACAAGTTATAAGTTGAAAATCTCATGCCCCTTGCTTACGAGTACCGAACCTCATGCTACTCAACTTTAGTCACGAGTAAGTTCTTGTCATTGTAAGTACATGTGTATCATAGAGAACCTCCAACAGGGTACCCCTTGCCCCATGGTACATGAGCTTTCCCATATCAAAATGACAAGGAACCAGACAATGAGCATCTCAGCGATCCTTTTATTTCCTATTTGCATAGGTTTTTATTTCCTATTTGCATAAGTTTTTATTTCCTATTTGCATAGGTTTTTTATTGAGGATGCTTCACAGATTGCTCACTATGGTTATGCTGCAAGTTTCCACCATGATTAGGCATGGCTTAGGCTAGCCACCCAGGAGTTTCTCTAACACATATACAAACTCCATGAGCTTACAAGCTCCCCTTTTATTTCACACCACCGGAATCCATAAGAAAAAGAACATGATATCAACTAAATAAAGTGTAATGTTGAAAGTGTTCCCCATGATAACATGGTTCTGCTAATTCACAACTTACAAAGCGCAAGCATATATGCAACATAGATGGGCACAATGGTTCAAGTTTATTAAGTGCAAGAAAGTAAAGTGTGCCATCAAGTTTGTGTGAGCTTTAATCACTAATTTTCACATAACAAGTTTAATTCGGAAGGTAGATAAAAACATGAATATACTTGGAATAGCAATAATGCTAATAGGTAGGTATGGTGGACTCTTTGGAATAACTTGGTATTATTTGAAGTTGGATGCATGAGCGGAACTCATACTTGGTACATGTGGAGGCTAGCAAAAGACTAGGAGCGACCAACTAAGAGAGCAATAATGTCCATAATCATGCAAAGCGACAAAACATTATTAATTAAAGCATAAAGTGATATTACAAGTCGAAAACTAAATGATCATAGAGGCTATGGTGACTGGTATAGTCTTAACATGGTGTGAGCATGCGCCAAGTCAACCCAAAGAAAGCATCAAAGGAGAATACCACAATATTATGCTTTTGTATGCTAAAACATCACATGATTCTTTCAAGGCACATTAAGCAATCTCAGTTGTTTGGAACAAGTCATGCTACAATAATAATCACTAAGCATAAAGTCAAAGCAACATCTAGCATGACATGATAAAGTCTAAGTTAGAGTCAAAACAAGCTTCCTTTTGTACCACTATAAGCATGAAACTTCCTACTCTTTTCCAACACCAATCAAAAACTAAAGCTAAACACAGTGCTAGCAAAGGAGAACACTCACAGAACAATAAGAGTGAAAACTAGAGTGTTCTAGGCAATGAATAACGAGGTGTGACTCTCTCCAAAAGAAGTGTGTTGCGATCTAACCAACTTATTGTGGCAAAGAAAGAAAAATAAAACTAAAAACTAAAACGAATACGCTCCAAGAACAACACAATTGTGCATGAAACAATAAAAATAAGTGTTTTGGAAGAAAACCTCAGGTTTTTATTGATGAAGAAGGGGATGCCTTGGGCATCCCCAAGATTTGACGCTTGTACCTCTTGAATATTTCTTGGGGTGACACGGGTGGAATCCCCAAGCTTGAGCTTTTGTCCATACTTCATCTCATCACAATATTCTTCCGTACACTTGAAAATTTCCTTCATACAGAACTTCACATAATCTTCATTAGCAACACTAGTGTATTCAAGATAATAAGTCTTTGGGTTTAGTTTCAACACAAGTAGAACTTCCATTAAAACACAAGCTACTGTAGCAATTCCTTTTAAAAGTTCAAATGATCAAGGAAAACTCAAAGAGAAAGAGATTAAGAGGCAAATGCAAATAATGGCAGAAATCTGTCAAAACAGCCAGCAGGTACAAACCGATTTTTCCGAAGACCTTCTGTTGCTCAAATAGAAAAGTATTAAACTAATGAAAGTTATATAACAACCTGGGGCAGAAGCACAAAAAATTACAGCTCAATCCGACGTACAGAGATTTCTAACGAATTTTTACAACGAAGCACAAAAATCTGTTTCGGGACAGCAACTTTCCCAAGAATTATTTCTCTCTTATTAGAAGTTATTCTTGGCACAAAAACCACACAAAAAGGATAAGAAGAGGTTATTACAGAGGCAATAACTTCCAAGACTCAACAAAACAAAAATAAACTAAAAGAAAAAATAAAATGGGTTGTCTCCCAAAAGCTCTTTCTTTATAGCCATTAAGATAGGCATGATAATTTGGATGATGCTCACATAAGAAATATGAATTGAAGTAAAAGAGAGCATCAAGAAGCAAATATGGAACAAATTTAATTCTAACCCACTTCCTATGAAAAATAATCTTGTAAAGAAGCAAGTCATGCAAGCACAAAGCAACAAGCATAGGAAAGCAAAACAAGTGCAACTTCAAAATTTTCTACATAAAGAGGGGAAACTTAATATTGTTGATATACATAAAACCATGTTTCCCTCTGTCATAATAACTTTCAGTAGCATCATGAATAATATAATATAAATATCACATAAAACATTCTTATCATTAGCCACATGCATTAAAGAATCAATACTCTCCACATAAACATAGTCATTCTTATTAAAGAATTAATACTCTCCAATATAGGGTAGAGAATAGTGAGCATCCGAGTAATCATACCCATGTCAGTAGCCCCCGAGACTCTACCTGAATCCGTAGTTTTCAGGTTGAGTCTCAAAGTTTTTCTTTCTTCTTTCTCTTATTCTGTTTGATTTTTATTTTTTGTAGGGATTTTGGTACAACGAGTCTGATGCTTCCGACAGATCGGGAATCAGTTAATTGCTCCTGGGCAAAAACAAGGTTGACCTACATCAAACTCAAGTCCCCAGGCTTGAATTCGGAATTTATAACTGGTGTAATTCAGTTCGAGCCGCTGAGGTCTTACCAAATACTGAATTCCAATTTTCTATTTTTTATCGGGTACCCAACGCGTCCGTCAGGATTTTTCATCGTATCGTTGATATGGATTTTTGTTGGTAGAGCGCATTCTTGTGCGATTACTAGGCCACACAGGACGAATCCTGGGGTCTTACCTTCATGTTTCTGAACACGACATTCAGATTTTTTTCCCTCGTCTGAGCGTGATTCAAGAGTTTTGTTTTTCTTTCCGTATCCTGCTCCCGATAGGAGTATTTATCGTTGGTTGCTTCCATTATTTTTCTTTATCGGGTGTGTGCCAGCGCTCCTGATAGGAGTAGCCCTGAGGCTATGCTTGGATATGTGTATCAAGACATAGGGTCGAAAAAATGCGTCATTGTTTCCATAAATTTTTGTCAGGTGCACGACCAGTGCTCTCGATAGGAGTAGCCCCCGAGGCTACAATCATAATATTGTATATTTCGAGTGTAGTCTCAAATCTTTGCCTAGAGGAATTTACTTTGACTCTAATTAAATTTCTTCGGGTCATACCCTGAGAAAGCCACAATTTTTGCTATAGTGCTCTTCTGTGACATCAGTGATGACGTATCTGATGCCGTTGGTTTGCAGAAAAACATGCCATGACGGAACGTGTCGAACATGGGCCCATGCACAGTAATGATGACGCGTGATGGCGTTTTTAGCGGAGATTCTTGACTACACGTCCCCTCGCTGCGCGAGAATCGAGGCATCACGCGTTGTTCTCCGTTTTTACCGCAGTCATAACTTCTTTTATATTTTTCCTTTTCGAGATCTTTGTAAGCACATGTCGTCATCACGCAGACCTCTGTCATTTCGATTTTGCATCGAACGGTTAGGTCCTTGCGTTGTTGCTCTTTATAAGGGAAGGGATGTGCTTTTTACTGTTTCACCTAGCCTCCCTCTGCTCATTCTTCCTCCTTGCGCTCTTGCCTCTTGCAAACATTGATTTTCGTGCCCTGCTTTCCTTGCTCTGCCACCATGGGTAAAAGCAAAGTCACTTGGACTTCCACTGCCGCCGCAAAGGCCACCAGGAAAAGGGTCGTCGGGTGGGCTCCCACCAAGTGCACGACGCGGGAGCTCTGCGAGGCGCAGAACTTCGGCCTTCTGACGGAGGGATCCTTCAAGCTCCCCGGTGACGAAGCTACTCCCATCCTCGAGCCTGGCTGGCGGGTAATGTTTCTCTCCTTCCTCTTCCGCGGTCTTTCTCTCCCCATCCATGAATTCCTCTGAGGCCTTCTCTTCATTTATGGTGTGCAGCTTTATCAGCTCACGCCCAATTCCATCCTCCATGTTGCTTGTTTCGTCACTCTTTGCGAGTGTTTCCTTGGGATTCATCCCCATTGGGGCCTTTGGAAATACTTTTTCTATGTTCGCCACAACGCCACTGACACCATTGTCCATGATGTTGGTGGCGCCATTTTTTCTGTCCGCTCTGACGTTGATTACTTAGACTTCAAACTCACGGATTTTGTCCAAGGTTGGAAGTCTAAGTGGTTCTATGTCAAGGACCAGCCACTCGAAGGCCAGTCTTTTGGCTTAGCCCCCTTTGAACCTTAAAAAGTCTATCGTAAACTCGACTCCTGGGATCAGCGTCCCTCTGCCGAGGAAATGGCCGAAATCCGGCCCTTTGTTGATCATATTTCTGAGCTATGACATGAGGTTGGCAAAGAATTGTCGGGTCTCTAGGTCCTGGCATATTTTTTGCGGATCTGTGTCCAGCCACTTCAAGCCTGTTGTCGGGTATGTGGGCATATATCGGGAAGAAGAACCCGATGAGTATTTCTTCGGAGGACCTCACCCTCAAGCTGTATGAGAAGAGAGTCCGGAGCTTTACAACTTTAACAGCGAAAAAAGATGTTCCGTCGACTTGCCTTGTAGAGCCTTTCGGCAAGAAAAAACGTCTTCTTGATGTACATTTCTTTCGCCTTTGTCTTTTCCTTGTCTTCTGTTTATAGATATACTTTTTCAATTCTTCCGCTTTCTGTAGGATTTTGATCACCTGACCTCTCTTCCTCCCCTTCCCGAAAGTGGTGAGCCCCTGTCTACCCCTCCGTATCCGACGATCTTCCTATGACCGGGACTGCCGCGGATGAGGAGGGGGATATTTCCGCGTATGCTTCTTCGTCGAAGACGTAGTCTCTTACTTCGGCTGGCTCCGGGGATTTCCGCGTGGAGCATTCCGGCAAAAAGAGAAAGAACCCTTGTGATGTGGAAAGGGTTGAGGATTCGGATGACTCGACTGCTTCCAAGCCCTTCAACACTTCTCCGATCACAACTGCTCCTTCCCGGATGAACTTGTTTCGTCTTGCATAGGATGTGTTTTCATAAGTATTTGCTTTCTCCTCTTTCTGTTTTCACCGAGTGTTTTTACTGCTGATGTTTACTCTTGGTCGTGTTGTTTGTACCGACCTTCCTAGGACTAATACATACTTGTGATTATACCCCTTGCAAACATCCGTAAGTACAAGAAAGTAATTAAGGTAGAAACCTAACCACAGCTTTAAACTCTAAGACCCTTACGTCCCTTGTGCAATGGTTTCCTAACGGGGGTTCAGGTTTCTGTCACTCCAGCAACCCCTACGATTAGTAGCCAAATACACAATGCATTCCCCTAGGACCATATAGGTGAAGTGTCATGTAGTCGACATTCACATGACACCACTACAAAAAGTACACCACAACTTAAATATCAAACTATTGAATCTCTCTCAACACAACTCCACTACTAACAACATGAATTCTCCCATGTCCTCAAGAACAAAACGAACTACTCACAAGACATCATATGGATCATGACCAGAGATGGAATAATGATGTATAACAATCTGAACATAAACAATAATTCAATGGTTCACTCAGTAGCATCAACTACAAAGAGTAATCAACACCGGGAAAGTCCCCCCTATGAACTATGCAAGATTCAACCCAATTGTTACAGCAATATGGAGATGGTGATGAGGGTGCTGATGGTGATGATGGTGGTGATGGTGATGATGATGATCCCGATGAAGTCCAGCTTGATGGTGGTGTTGATGGCGACGATCTCCCCTCTCCGGGAAGGAATACCTCCGACAGAAATCTGTCTGCCGGAGAGATCTTTCTCTCTCGGTGTTTTCCGCCCCGCAGAGGCGGCAGAATCTTTCTGTAGTCCCTCCTCGAGTCTTAGGGTTTCGGGAGGATAATATACGCCAGAGGGGAGTGCCACGGGTGGACCAGGGTGGCCACACCACCTGGTGGCGCGGCCTAGGCTGGCCCGTGCCAGGGGGTGGTGTGGGCCCCCTGTGGCCCATCTCCAGACCCCCTTCTGGCTTCCTTCGTCTTTTGGAAAAATAGGATTTTCCGTATATTTTCCTGGATTTTCTGATCTTCGCGAATGTTGCCTCCAGACAGCACCTTTTCCATCAGAATCCTGACTGCAGCGGTCCATGCTCCAAAAGTCATCAACCATGCAAAAACAGATGAAATAACATAAGTATCACCTTTCAATACGAAATATATCAATGATAACAGTGAATTATGACATAAAATAGTGATGCAAAATGGACGTATCAACTCCCCCCAAGCTTAGACTTCGCTTGTCCCCAAGCGAAACTGAGCTCAATAAACATGGCCTCAGGTTTATGGAGTGAAGAGTCGATAAAAGAATACGGACAAGAAGCATCACATTCATCAAATACATAGATCATAATATAAGACAACTCACTATTATATAACTCAACATGCAATGAGTAAAGTAAACACAATAAGTATACAAAAAGTAAATCATAATTGGTAATGGCAAACTTAGCTCTTGGTCGAAGAATAGTTGATAATTTGCTGGAGTTCACAAATAACTGGTTTTCAATGATAGCTTTTAAAGTAGTAAACATCAAGATAAGAGCAATGTGCAAAACAAGAAACATAAGCAACATGATTGAATAAATCATCATATGAATGAATGAAACACAACAACTCAAAATACTTGCTGAGATAGAAGGGAATAGGTTTACTGACTCAACTAAAAAGTAAAAGAAAGGCCCTTCACAGAGGGAAGCAGGGATTGCAAGTTTCATAAAGAGCTCCCAAAAATTATGATACTTATTAGCTTTCAGCTCTCATTGCCCCTATCATAGGCATCTTTAGGTGATTAAGGTTAAAGTGATCAAATATGAGGATATGCATTGACAAGTTGTAAATTGAGAATCTCATGTCCCTTGAATACGAGGGTCGCTCCTCATGCTACTCAAGTTTAGTCACCGGTAAGTTCTTGTCATCGTAAGCATATGTGTATCATAGAGAACCGCCAACGGGGTACCCCTTGCCCGATGATAGGGAAGAATCCCGATATCAAAATTACAAGGCAAGCAGACAACAAACATCTCAGCAATCTTCTTATTTACCATGGGAATATGGTGCTTTTTTTCTCTCTTTCCTCTTTTCATAATATTTTTTTTATTTTTCTCTTTTTTCTCAATATCAGACTCTTTTTTTATAAGAAGAATGCTTCATAGATGCTCGTTATGGTTACGCTACAGGTTTCCACCATGTCAGCATGGATTAGACCATGCCAGCGTTTCTCTAACACACATGCATAACTCCATGGACTTACAAGCTCCCCTTTCATTTCACAATCGGCGACATCCATAGACAAAAGAACATGATATCAACTAGGTACAAAGTACCAGTGCAATGTTGAAAGCGTTCCCCATGACAGCATGGTTCTGCTAATTCACAACTCACAAAGCGCAAGCATATACGCAACATAGATGGGCACAATGGTTCAAGTTTATTAAGTGCAAGAAAGTAAAGTGTGCCATCAAGTTCGTGAGATCTTTAATCACTAATTTTCACATAACAAGTTTAATTTGGGAGGTAGATAAAACAAGAATTTACTTGGAATAGCAATAATGCTAATAGGTAGGTATGGTGGACACAAATGGCGTGGGTTTTGGTTTAAAGGAGTGGATGCACGAGAAGAATTCCCTCTCAGTACAGGTTTTTGGCTAGCAAGGTTGGGTAGCAAGTATAAGAGTTGAAGGAAACAAACAAACATACAAGTGATAAAGACAAACATGTAATCTTCCTTGGAAGCACAAAAGATCTTAACTAGAGAATACTAGACTCATGAGCAAATCAAGGAAGAAAGACGATGCGATTATTTTTCTTTAGAGTACTTTTATCTTTTTCATTCAACTCTCAAAAATAGTGTTGCTACTGACCGAGCCAGGTTTGCCAAAACCAACTAAATTAACTCAATGATCCCAAAGTGATACCAATACTAACAACAAGATCAATCATATAACCACGAATTGAAAACTAATAAAAGCTATGCAAAAGAGTAAATGATAGAACTTCTCATTCATATTCCATAACGGCAACTCACACCAAGGGATACATATCTAACGAGAGAGGGGACACTTCCATAATGCAAACCATCCTACATGATAACTTCTATATTCATGATATGACTCTACTAATAAGGTAAAAAGATAGAAGATAGTGATGTGATACCATGGCACTCCCCCAAGCTTGGAACAAACCAAGGGGATGCCAAACCTGGTGACGAATTACTCCTTCGGTGGTGGTGGTATTCTCTTGATGAGCTCTTTGATCAGTTTCCCCAAATCCTCAATCTCGAAGGTGAGATTACGAATAAGCTGCGAGTTTTGCTCAATGCGGCTCATGATCATGTCAGGTTGAGAATTCCAGCTCTTGCTATTCTTTCCCCAGTCTTCCTCCTTGAAGTCTTATTTTCCTGCATGGCTAGAACGAGGCAAATCCCAATTGGAGGGTAATTTCTCCTTGGGCATATTCTGGTATTGATGCTCATGGATAAGAGTATGGAAAGGATTCCTAGTGCATGGAGGAAGTGACCGTGGAGCCAAACTGTGACGAGGAGCTTTCCCAGCATCCGCATCCAGTCCTTGATCTGGCAGGTTCGCCACCACTCCAATGCTTGCAATGGTAGTGCCGGTGTGCTTTGCCTCCTCTTCACCTTCACTCTTGATCTCCTTCTCCTTCCCGGAGTCTTGGAGGTCTTCCTCCATAGGCTCCTTCCCTTTATCCTTGGTGGACACCATTGTGCTTCTAAGCTTTCAAAGATAGTTCCTGGCAGATACAGATCGAAACAAAAACACGACGAAAACACGATATACGAACCTCGGGAGATCCGGGGGATTATATATTACGAAGTTTCATAACAAAAGGAAGGTACTGGGTGAAAACGAGTGGTCGGAGTCCGTGGCCACACCACCAGTGGCGTGGCTGAGGTGGGCCTGCCACAGGTGGTGTGAGCCACACCCCGGCTCCGCTCAATCCCTCTTTAAACCGTAGCTTTCCTTATTGACTAAAAACTGCAAAAATATAGTTGGATTGTATTTTCGCGGAACTTTTCTTACCAGAACTGTTACCTATTTGAAAACAGACTCTACAGGTCTCTGAATTTGGTCCTTGATGAATTTCTCCGGAGTTATAACTTGAAAGGCATCAACATCTTCATTGTAAGAGTCTCCAGCAATATAGTGCTTGAGTCGCTGCCCATTCACTACTTGTGTACTATTATCTTTTAAAGAAGAATTTTTTATTGCTCCTGAACGGTATACTTCTTCAATAATGAAAGGTCCTTCCCATTTTGACAGTAGCTTTCTTGCAAAAAATCTGAGACGCGACCTATACAATAGAACTTTCTCACCAACATGAAATTCTCTCTTAAGTATTCACTTGTCATGCCATCTTTTAAATTTTTCCTTAAAGAGCCTAGCATTTTCATAGGATTCACTCCTCCATTCATCTAAAGAACTTAAGTCAAATAATCTTTTATCACCAGCGAGCTTACAATCTCTATTTAGTTCTTTAACTGCCCAGTAAGCTTTATGTTCTAATTCTAAAGGTAGGTGACAAGCTTTCCCATAAACCATTTTATAAGGAGACATCCCCATAGGATTTTTGTAGGCAGTTCTATAAGCCCATAGAGCATCATTCAACTTTTTAGCCTAGTTTTTTCTAGATCTATTAATAGTCTTTTGCAAGATGGATTTAATTTCTCTATTTGATAACTCTACTTGCCCGCTAGTTTGGGGGTGATAAGCTGAAGCAATTCTATGATTAACATCATATTTAGCCAGGGTCTTTCTAAAACCACCATGAATGAAATGAGAACCCCCATCAGTCATGAGATACCTAGGCACTCCAAACCTAGGGAAGATAACATCCTTAAGCATTTTTAGAGAAGTTTCCCTGTCAGCACTCTTCGTAGGAATGGCTTCTACCCACTTAGTAACATAATCGACGACAACAAGAATATGAGTATAACCTTTCGAGGGAGGGAAAGGACCCATAAAGTCAAGTCCCCAACAATCAAAGGGTTCAATAACTAGAGAGTAGTTCATAGGCATTTCATTGCGTCTAGAAATATTACCAACACGTTGACATTCATCACAAGATAAAACAAACTTTCTTGCATCTTTAAAAAGGGTAGGCCAATAGAAACCTGATTGTAGCACCTTTTGTGTGGTTCTATCTCCTGCATGATGTCCTCCATAAGCACTACCATGAAATTTACACAATATCTCCTTTTGTTCATATTCTGGAACACATCTTCGCATAATACCATCCACTCCCTCTTTGTATAAGTGTGGGTCATCCCAAAAATAATGCCTCAAATCATAGAAGAACTTCCTCCTTTGTCAAGCTGTAAAAGTTGGAGGAAAATACTTGGAGACAATAAAGTTAGCATAATCAGCGTACCAAGGGATCCCTCGCGAGCTTACCCCTACTACGACTAACTGCTCATTTGGGAAACTATCATTAACAGGCATAGGGTCAAAAGAGATGTTTTCCAATCGAGATAAATTATCAGCTACAGGGTTTTCAGCACCTTTCCGATCTACTATATGTAGATCAAACTCTTGTAAAAGCAGCACCCATCTAATAAGCCTAGGCTTAGCGTCCTTCTTCGTCATAAGGTATTTAATAGCAGCATGATCAGTATGAATGGTGACTTTTGAGTCTACAATTGTAGCGTCCCCAACCTTTAATAAGATTGAGTCCCCTGTGTTTACAATGCTAGTCCCTGGATCAATAGCTAGCATCCACAGTTCAGATGTAATATCAAGAAACAAGGGTCATAATACAACTTTATAACCAGGAATAACATAATTTTATTACATCAAACATAGCTCATTGGCTATTTACATTACATTGCAGCGGAATAACTATAGTCATGGGTCCTTCATCTTCAAAGTGCCACAGTGTATGTTGGTAGACTTTGTAATCCTAATCAATCAATCTTCACTAAATCAATCAAACCTGCAACATCATAAGTTACAGCCACAAGGGTCAATACATTTGAATTGTATTGGCAAGTGATACCTTAGTATATTTTAAGTGGACTATAATACTATATGCATTTGGCTGGTGGAGCTTAGGCTTGCTTTGCTCAAAATAGATTTTTCCCTAACTTTTGAAAAACACTAAGTTTTTGTTTGGCAAAAACACCCAAGGCATCTATCAATCAAAGACTCCAGATCCACTTAGGGCATCTACCAATCAATGACTGAAGATCCTTTTAACCCTTGTTCACCCACAAGTTTTATTTAGAAATTGGAGTGATGAGATTCTTGAAGTTTCCATGTCTTGATGCTCAAATTGTCCTTTACCAGGGACATGGCTAAGTACTTAGGTTTTACACTCTCTGGAGGTGGTGCACTTTCCCCACAAGCCTTGGTTTCCCAAGAATGATCCTTCAAGAGCCTTTCCTTAGTCAAATGGACGCGCTCCATCCTATCAACCCATCTACCACCCACTGTCCAAGAGACTAAGTTCCAGCATCCTAAGATCATGGCAGAGCCCATAATGCCAAGTGGTTGCACTTGAAGCTTCTCAACATTTGACATCTCAAATCTCTTTGTTTCCTGGGTGGCCATCCACAAGTGAGATACACTAAGGTAAACCATAAACATGGGCCTTGTGAACCACTCAACCAAAAACCACCAAGCAAGTCCATTCCACCTGTGAGATTCATTAACTTAGTTGTTTTGTTAAATAAAACTCAAGTCCTTAGACTTAGAATAATTTTTCCATAGTGTATATATAAACCACCCTTGTTTTCTAGTAGCTAGGCTAAGCATGGCATGGCAACTTATCCTTAGGGAATTTTCCTAGCAATTCTAGCATTCTATTCTAAATAGGATTTCCCATCATCAATTGACAAAAGTAGCATGCAAGTCCTAACAAAATATATCTAATGCAAGTATAAAATATAGGTATGGAATATTCATGAAGATATCACTTGCCTTTTTGGTAGAGGGTATAGGTTCACTCCTTGATCTTGCTAGTCTCACACTTCACTACAAGTCAATCAAGCAAACACAAACTTAATCTACCAATCAAGCAAAACTACACACATAAAATAACAAAGTCAAATAAACAATTTTTCACACACAAAGTAATGGGATCTAAGTCATGCATAAGCATGCAAAGGTTGGTTCTATTGTAAGGATGGTCTTCACTAGGCTTCTAACTTTGTAAGTTCCAAATTGGTCATTTACCAAAATGGCAAAGTCATTTGCAAAGAGGGTCTCTAATAGATTCCTAAACTTTGTAAGATCCAAAATGGTCATTTACCAAAGTGGCAAAGTTAAAGTAATGCATGCAAGCATGCCAAGCTTTGATTTGTTTGAAAAAGGGGTTCCTAATGGGTCATAGACATTTGGGCACACCTATTGGTCATTTTGTGAAGTGACTAAGTCATTTGCAAAAGGTTTCACTATAAAACCATTTTCAAGACAAAGTGTCATTCTATGTGGTGTAGAAATATTTTTACTAAGGCACTAACCTATAGGGTTCACCAAATGAGTTTCTATTGCAAAACTTGGTGTCTTGGGTCAGTAGGTTTGGTCCAAAACATTTTCTCAAAGTTTTCTTTATGAAAGCATTTTCATAAACAAAACAATGGTTTTTAATTAGCTAGAAATGGACTAAACTAATTAATCCATCCTATTCTTTTCCAAAATCATTTTCCAAACTATGGGTTGGTTCCTAGGGTCAGTAAGGTCATAACAAAATAAATTGCAAAGGTTTTAACCTAAATATCATTTTTAAATGATTTTTCTAATGTTAGCAAGCACACAAAAGAATCTGCAAAATCAAACAAGCTAACAAATACTATTTGCTAAACTAAGGGCAGGGTTGGCTAGAGCTTGTCTTGCTGATTCCAACGACATCAAATTTGTAAAATTTGGACGTGTGGATCAAAAGATACATGGGTTTGAAGTTTGCAAAAGTTTCTGTTTTCAAATCTGTTTTAAACCTAACAGGCGACACGCGGCTTGATATCATTGGTCGATACCGATTCGGCCGGATCGTGGCTGTGGAGCGTTGGATCTAATCTAATCGTGCGGTCCAGGACATACCTCTTGTGTTTAAGGAACTAATCGTGGCGCTAGATATAGATCGAGCGGTGTGGGGTGCTTGGTCATAGGCGATGCTGCGGCGGCTTGTGAAGCGGTCGGTCGATGGCGAGCTGGTGCTACCGGGGTGAGTGAAGCGAGTAGCTCACCGGGATCAGGGGGTCACGGCGAAGCTCGTCGTACTCGCGGTTGGTCAAGGGGAACTCGGCCACGGTTGCGATTGCTCGCCGGAGTGGAGGACGGCGTCGGGTGCATCGGGTGGTCATCGTGGACGGCGCTGGGGATCACCTCGAAGTGAAATGACGACACGGTTAGATGCGCAGGACTCAGGCAAATCTGTGTGTTTGAACGAGAGGTGAAGGGGTGGTCTGGTCTCACCGGTGGGACTCGTCGGAGCGGAGGCAGACGGCGGCGGTGCTGGAGGTTGTCGAAGACGGTGTTCTGGGTCACGCGCGGGTGAACCAGGAGTACTGGGAGATGCGTGGAGTCGAGAGGAGTCCACTCGCGTGAAGTAGAGGCAGAGGGGTGGTCGGAGTTGGCCGGAATCGCTATGACACTCGTCAGAGGCGGCTCGGGGAGAAATTGGAGCGGCCTGGGGGCGAGCTTGGGGGAGGAGTCTGAGGGGAATCGGAGGAGAGAGCGAGGCGATTAAATAGGCGTCGTCAGGGGGCTAATTCATCGCGTGTTTAAGGCGAATTACGCCGGAGTTATTCTGCCTGCAACGGCCGGCAAAGGGTGGGCTCGGTCAGTGGCGGGTGAGGAGGAAGAACAGTGAAGTGGGGCCGTCTTGTCAGCGTTAGAGGAAGAAAAGGAGTTGGGTCCACCGTCGAGGACTTAGCGGGTCAGTTAAACGGTGAAAAAAACGGTTCGGGGGAAATAAGAGGAGGTGGGGTCGTCTCGTCAGCGAGTGAGTGAGAGAGAGAAGAGGGTCCGGGCTGTCATTGACTACGCGGGTAGGAATCTGGGTGAGAAAGGAATGCTTCGGGGAAGGGAGAAGACTGGGCTGGACTGGGCCTATTGGGCTGGGTCTGCCTTTTCCTATTTTTTTCTGTCTGCTCTCTTTTTCTTTTTCTAATTCTTTTTCTGTTTTCAATTTCCAAACAATTATTCAAACAAACAAACAAGGTTCAAACAATTCAAACAATCACTCAACTTCACTTTGAATTTGGTTCTGTTTGGCAACATAATCCAAATCTCAAAATGAAATATTATTTTTATTTAATTTAGGATCCATTAAATAAAATGGATCTTTATTTGTTTAATAGTGTTTGATTTATTCAAATAAAATTTCCATTTGAATTCCAATTATTTTCAAAACCAAACCAGAAGGTTTTAATTTGAAAATAAGGAATACTTGGAAACTTATTTAAATAAATAAATAAGTTTTGGTGTTTTAATTAAAATGGGAAAGCCTTTACTTAAATAAAATTGGATATTTAAATCCTCATTATTTTATTTAAATAATCCTTTACTCATTTTAATCAAAGCAAAACCTTTTAATAAAAGATTTCAAAGTAGTAATAAAATACTTGGTGTTCATTTAAAATGGGAAAAGCTTTTACTTAAATAAAATTGGATATTTAAATCCTTTATTTTATTTAAATAAACCTTTACTCACTTTATCAAAACAAAATATTTTATTTCAAAAGTTTGGCCAAAATTAATTTGGCTTATCTTTTCATTTGAAACCAAAGTCTTTTATTAAAAGATCTAAAACAGTGTTTCCAAAACAATTTATTTTTCCTTTATTAAATGTTTATCTTTTTAATCCCTTTAGGATTATAATTGTTCACCAATTGGTATGGGCTTTAAAGGCTTTGGAAATTGAATTTCCTTATCTTATATTATTCACAAGATTTTGTCTATGGTTCCAAACTAAGTGAAACCAATCTCTAAGGTCTTTCTTGATCCTTTGTGATTATTTTGTTGATCAAATTTGGTATGGATCAAATCCATGGATTTGGAGATACTTTGGAAAATGATTTCCTTCCATTAGGGTTTAGGGTTTTGGATTACTTTCCAAATGTTCAAATTTCCAGATACATTCATTGAGGAATGCAATTCCCTTGATTTGGATTTTTGTTGAATTCAAACTTCTACCAAAGTTTGTTCAAGATGGGATTTTCAGCTTCCTTTTAGAAACAAAAGTTTCTTTTCACCCTGTTTTTCAACAAAAAATTATTTTATTATTTTATTTTTCACATTACAAGATTTGGAAAATCTTGGGATGTGACAGGCTACCACCCTTAAAATAAATCTCGTCCCGAGATTGGGGGAGGCTAGGGTTACAAGCAGGTTCAAAACAACTAGGGTACTACCACCCTTAAAATTTTTCTAACAAAACTATATCTTGGCTTGCTTGGAATCTTGGAAAACTTCTTCTTGGAAAACTTCTGCATAATGTCCTTTGTTTCCATGCTTAACTCATGGGCTAAGGTTGGATTTCTCCATAGACTTGTTTATCTTGTTCTTCATCTTTTCTGGACAATTGCTTACATAGTGTCCTGGTTCCTTGCAATTGAAACAGTGGATATCTTGGAGTTCTTTACGTTGCTCTTGTGGACAAGTTGCTACGTAGTGGCCTGGTTCCTTGCAGTTGTTGCACACTACTTGGCCGATCTCTTTATTCTTTGGGTTCTCTGGGCATCCACCGGGTAGTGTCCCATTTCCTTACATTCTGACATTGCACAAGGCTCATGTCTTGCTTTGGTTTCTTGGGCTTCTTTGATCCTTTGAATTGGGTTGTATTGTTTGGAGGTATGAGTGGTCCTTTTCCTTTGTCATCAACATTCTTGGCATACTTTGATCCTTCTTGTTTCCTTTGTTCAACAATGGCATAGATGGGGCATTGATTAGGTACATGGTCGTTTCCTTCACAAAGGTAACAAGTAACTTGAGATGTGGGGCATTGGTCAACTGGATGTTCCTCTTCACAATTGGGGCATTGGTCTCCATGCTCCTTGGAAGTGTGGTCCTTGACTTCACAAGTATTGCTAACTTGGGTTCCTTCTAGAATAATATTCTTGTCATCCTTGTTGTCATACACTCTTTTGGGATAGTTTTCTTCCATGCTGATCATTTGATTAGTCACCTTAAGCATCAGTTGGGATTGTTCTTCCAAAACTTTTGCAAGGTAGGGTCTTTATCACTATTGTTGGCTATGAACCGCTGTTAGTTGGCTCAATTGGTGTTGGGTTGCTAGGAGTTCTCTCATGTTGACCTCTTGATCGTTGTTGTTGGTGTCATCAACCTTGATGTTGGAGTCTCTTGGAGAAGTCATCTGTTTGGGTTGAGTTGGGGTTAGCATAGACAAAAGATTTCTAAGGGAATCAATCCTAATCACACACATCACAATTCACACAAGCAATGTGCAAGCAATCACAAACAAGCACTCCACTCAAACAACAAGTTTCAAGCACATACTTAGGCAACAAAAATAATTTTTGTTACACCACATAAGTTGGTGGGTTTGACTTAACTAAAATATGGTGGTCCATCTATATGGTTCACTTGTGATCTTTCCATCCTTCTTGATTGATTTTTCTTGATTGAGATCTTTGTATCCTTGGAGAATTTTTGTGTCTTGGTCACAAATCTTCAAAGGTGATGATGGTTTCTTCTAAGTTGTTTTTCCTTAGTCTTCAAGTGAAATGTTACTCAAGACTTGTAGTCTTTAGTGATATCCAAGTTGAAGTCCTTGGTGTACATGTTGAAGATGTTGAAGATGTTGAAGTCATTAGAGTTGATGAAGTTGAAGAAGTCCTTTGCACATGGTGAAGTCTTTGGTCATGGGGTAGGCTTTTCCATCAAGTTTTGAAGTAGAAGAGAAGTAGAGTTGAAACCAAAATGGTTGAGGAAAGAGTTTACAAGATTGTTTTGTAAATAAGTTTTGGAATAAGACAACTCCTATTGTCTAAGGGTTTTTGTCCAATCCTAGGGTTACAAATCCTACAGGCAACACAATGCTCTGATACCATTCTGTAGCGTTCCCAACCTTTAATAAGATTGAGTCCCCTGTGTTTACAATGCTAGTCCCTGGATCAATAGCTAGCATCCACAGTTCAGATGTAATATCAAGAAACAAGGGTCATAATACAACTTTATAACCAGGAATAACATAATTTTATTACATCAAACATAGCTCATTGGCTATTTACATTACATTGCAGCGGAATATCTATAGTCATGGGTCCTTCATCTTCAAGTGCCACAGTAGATGTTGGTTGTAGACTTTGTAATCCTAATCAATCAATCTTCACTAAATCAATCAAACCTGCAACATCATAAGTTACAGCCACAAGGGTCAATACATTTGAATTGTATTGGCAAGTGATACCTTAGTATATTTTAAGTGGACTATAATATTATATGCATTTGGCTGGTGGAGCTTAGGCTTGCTTTGCTCAAAATAGATTTTTCCCTAACTTTTGAAAACACTAAGTTTTGTTTGGCAAAAACACCCAAGGCATCTATCAATCAAAGACTCCAGATCCACTCAGGGCATCTACCAATCAATGACTGAAGATCCTTTTAACCCTTGTTCACCCACAAGTTTTATTTAGAAATTGGAGTGATGAGATTCTTGAAGTTTCCATGTCTTGATGCTCAAATTGTCCTTTACCAGGGACATGGCTAAGTACTTAGGTTTTACACTCTGCAGAGGTGGTGCACTTTCCCCACAAGCCTTGGTTTCCCAAGAATGATCCTTCAGTAGCCTTTCCTTAGTCAAATGGACGCGCTCCATCCTATCAACCCATCTACCACCCACTGTCCAAGAGACTAAGTTCCAGCATCCTAAGATCATGGCAGAGCCCATAATGCCAAGTGGTTGCACTTGAAGCTTCTCAACATTTGACATCTCAAATCTCTTTGTTTCCTGGGTGGCCATCCACAAGTGAGATACACTAAGGTAAACCATAAACATGGGCCTTGTGAACCACTCAACCAAAAACCACCAAGCAAGTCCATTCCACCCAGGAGATTCATTAACTTAGTTGTTTTGTTAAATAAAACTCAAGTCCTTAGACTTAGAATAATTTTTCCATAGTGTATATATAAACCACCCTTGTTTTCTAGTAGCTAGGCTAAGCATGGCATGGCAACTTATCCTTAGGGAATTTTCCTAGCAATTCTAGCATTCTATTCTAAATAGGATTTCCCATCATCAATTGACAAAAGTAGCATGCAAGTCCTAACAAAATATATCTAATGCAAGTATAAAATATAGGTATGGAATATTCATGAAGATATCACTTGCCTTTTTGGTAGAGGGTATAGGTTCACTCCTTGATCTTGCTAGTCTCACACTTCACTACAAGTCAATCAAGCAAACACAAACTTAATCTACCAATCAAGCAAAACTACACACATAAAATAACAAAGTCAAATAAACAATTTTTCACACACAAAGTAATGGGATCTAAGTCATGCATAAGCATGCAAAGGTTGGTTCTATTGTAAGGATGGTCTTCACTAGGCTTCTAACTTTGTAAGTTCCAAATTGGTCATTTACCAAAATGGCAAAGTCATTTGCAAAGAGGGTCTCTAATAGATTCCTAAACTTTGTAAGATCCAAAATGGTCATTTACCAAAGTGGCAAAGTTAAAGTAATGCATGCAAGCATGCCAAGCTTTGATTTGTTTGAAAAAGGGGTTCCTAATGGGTCATAGACATTTGGGCACACCTATTGGTCATTTTGTGAAGTGACTAAGTCATTTGCAAAAGGTTTCACTATAAAACCATTTTCAAGACAAAGTGTCATTCTATGTGGTGTAGAAATATTTTTACTAAGGCACTAACCTATAGGGTTCACCAAATGAGTTTCTATTGCAAAACTTGGTGTCTTGGGTCAGAGTTTGGTCCAAAACATTTTCTCAAAGTTTTCTTTATGAAAGCATTTTCATAAACAAAACAATGGTTTTTAATTAGCTAGAAATGGACTAAACTAATTAATCCATCCTATTCTTTTCCAAAATCATTTTCCAAACTATGGGTTGGTTCCTAGGGTCAGTAAGGTCATAACAAAATAAATTGCAAAGGTTTTAACCTAAATATCATTTTTAAATGATTTTTCTAATGTTAGCAAGCACACAAAAGAATCTGCAAAATCAAACAAGCTAACAAATACTATTTGCTAAACTAAGGGCAGGGTTGGCTAGAGCTTGTCTTGCTGATTCCGACATCAAATTTGTAAAATTTGGGACGTGTGGATCAAAAGATACATGGGTTTGAAGTTTGCAAAAGTTTCTGTTTTCAAATCTGTTTTAAACCTAACAGGCGACACGCGGCTTGATATCATTGGTCGATACCGATTCGGCCGGATCGTGGCTGTGGAGCGTTGGATCTAATCTAATCGTGCGGTCCAGAGGACATACCTCTTCGGTGTTTAAGGGAACTAATCGTGAGCGCTAGATATAGATCGAGCGGTACTGGGGTGCTTGGTCATAGGCAATGAGCTGGCGGGCTTCGGCAGAGCGGTCGGTCGATGCGGAGCTGGTGCTACCGGGGTGAGTGAGAACGAGGAGTAGCTCTCACGGGATCGAAGTCCTGGCGAAGCTCGTCGTACTCATGATTGGTCAAGGGAACTTCGGCCACGAGTTGCGATTGCTCGCGGAGTGGAGGACGGCGTCGGGTGCATCGGTGGTCATCGTGGGCGCTACGGGATCACCTCGAAGTGAAATGACGACCACGGTTAGATCGCGGGACTCGAGCAAATCTGTGTGTTTGAACGAGAGGTGAAGGGGTGGTCTGGTCTCACCGATGGGACTCGTCGGAGCGGAGGCAGATGGCGGCGGTGCTGGAGGTTGTCGAAGACGGTGTTCTGGGTCACGCGCGGGCGAACCAGGAGTACTGGGAGATGCGTGGAGTCGAGAGGAGTCCACTCGCGTGAAGTAGAGGCAGAGGAGTGGTCGGAGTTGGCGGAATCGCTCGGCCTCGTCAGACGGCGGCTCGGGGAGAAATTGGAGCGGCTGGGGCGAGCTTGGGGAGAGTCTGAGGGGAATCGGAGGAGAGGCGGCGATTAAATAGGCGTCGTCGGGGCTAATTCGCCAGCGTGTTTAAGCGAATTACGCCGGAGTTATTCTGCCTGCAACGGCAGGCAAAGGGTGGGCTCGGTCAGTGGCGGGTGAGGAGGAAGAACAGTGAAGTGGGGCCGTCTTGTCAGCGTTAGAGGAAGAAAGGGAGTTGGGTCCACCGGTCAGGGACTTAGCGGGTCAGTTAAACGGTGAAAAAAAACGGTTCGGGGGAAATAAGAGGAGGTGGGGTCGTCTCGTCAGCGAGTGAGTGAGAGAGAGAAGAGGGTCCGGGCTGTCATTGACTACGCGGGTAGGAATCTGGGTGAGAAAGGAATGCTTCGGGGAAGGGAGAAGACTGGGCTGGACTGGGCCTATTGGGCTGGGTCTGCCTTTTCCTATTTTTTTTCTCTCTTTTTCTTTTTCTAATTCTTTTTCTGTTTTCAATTTCCAAACAATTATTCAAACAAACAAACAAGGTTCAAACAATTCAAACAATCACTCAACTTCACTTTGAATTTGGTTCTGTTTGGCAACATAATCCAAATCTCAAAATGAAATATTATTTTTATTTAATTTAGGATCCATTAAATAAAATGGATCTTTATTTGTTTAATAGTGTTTGATTTATTCAAATAAAATTTCCATTTGAATTCCAATTATTTTCAAAACCAAACCAGAAGGTTTTAATTTGAAAATAAGGAATACTTGGAAACTTATTTAAATAAATAAATAAGTTTTGGTGTTTTAATTAAAATGGGAAAGCCTTTACTTAAATAAAATTGGATATTTAAATCCTCATTATTTTATTTAAATAATCCTTTACTCATTTTAATCAAAGCAAAACCTTTTAATAAAAGATTTCAAAGTAGTAATAAAATACTTGGTGTTCATTTAAAATGGGAAAAGCTTTTACTTAAATAAAATTGGATATTTAAATCCTTTATTTTATTTAAATAAACCTTTACTCACTTTATCAAAACAAAATATTTTATTTCAAAAGTTTGGCCAAAATTAATTTGGCTTATCTTTTCATTTGAAACCAAAGTCTTTTATTAAAAGATCTAAAACAGTGTTTCCAAAACAATTTATTTTTCCTTTATTAAATGTTTATCTTTTTAATCCCTTTAGGATTATAATTGTTCACCAATTGGTATGGGCTTTAAAGGCTTTGGAAATTGAATTTCCTTATCTTATATTATTCACAAGATTTTGTCTATGGTTCCAAACTAAGTGAAACCAATCTCTAAGGTCTTTCTTGATCCTTTGTGATTATTTTGTTGATCAAATTTGGTATGGATCAAATCCATGGATTTGGAGATACTTTGGAAAATGATTTCCTTCCATTAGGGTTTAGGGTTTTGGATTACTTTCCAAATGTTCAAATTTCCAGATACATTCATTGAGGAATGCAATTCCCTTGATTTGGATTTTTGTTGAATTCAAACTTCTACCAAAGTTTGTTCAAGATGGGATTTTCAGCTTCCTTTTAGAAACAAAAGTTTCTTTTCACCCTGTTTTTCAACAAAAAATTATTTTATTATTTTATTTTTCACATTACAAGATTTGGAAAATCTTGGGATGTGACAGGCTACCACCCTTAAAATAAATCTCGTCCCGAGATTGGGGGAGGCTAGGGTTACAAGCAGGTTCAAAACAACTAGGGTACTACCACCCTTAAAATTTTTCTAACAAAACTATATCTTGGCTTGCTTGGAATCTTGGAAAACTTCTTCTTGGAAAACTTCTGCATAATGTCCTTTGTTTCCATGCTTAACTCATGGGCTAAGGTTGGATTTCTCCATAGACTTGTTTATCTTGTTCTTCATCTTTTCTGGACAATTGCTTACATAGTGTCCTGGTTCCTTGCAATTGAAACAGTGGATATCTTGGAGTTCTTTACGTTGCTCTTGTGGACAAGTTGCTACGTAGTGGCCTGGTTCCTTGCAGTTGTTGCACACTACTTGGCCGATCTCTTTATTCTTTGGGTTCTCTGGGCATCCACTGGGGTAGTGTCCCATTTCCTTACATTTACGACATTGCACAAGGCTCATGTCTTGCTTTGGTTTCTTGGGCTTCTTTGATCCTTTGAATTGGGTTGTATTGTTTGGAGGTATGAGTGGTCCTTTTCCTTTGTCATCAACATTCTTGGCATACTTTGATCCTTCTTGTTTCCTTTGTTCAACAATGGCATAGATGGGGCATTGATTAGGTACATGGTCGTTTCCTTCACAAAGGTAACAAGTAACTTGAGATGTGGGGCATTGGTCAACTGGATGTTCCTCTTCACAATTGGGGCATTGGTCTCCATGCTCCTTGGAAGTGTGGTCCTTGACTTCACAAGTATTGCTAACTTGGGTTCCTTCTAGAATAATATTCTTGTCATCCTTGTTGTCATACACTCTTTTGGGATAGTTTTCTTCCATGCTGATCATTTGATTAGTCACCTTAAGCATCAGTTGGGATTGTTCTTCCAAAAACTTTTGCAAGGTAGGGTCTTTATCACTATTGTTGGCTATGAACTGAGCTGTTAGTTGGCTCAATTGGTGTTGGGTTGCTAGGAGTTCTCTCATGTTGACCTCTTGATCGTTGTTGTTGGTGTCATCAACCTTGATGTTGGAGTCTCTTGGAGAAGTCATCTGTTTGGGTTGAGTTAGGTTAGCATAGACAAAAGATTTCTAAGGAATCAATCCTATTCACACACATCACAATTCACACAATCAATGTGCAAGCAATCACAAAAAACACTCCACTCAAACAACAAGTTTCAAGCACATACTTGGGCAACAAAATAATTTTTGTTACACCACATAAGTTGGTGGGTTTGACTTAACTAAAATATGGTGGTCCATCTATATGGTTCACTTGTGATCTTTCCATCCTTCTTGATTGATTTTTCTTGATTGAGATCTTTGTATCCTTGGAGAATTTTTGTGTCTTGGTCACAAATCTTCAAAGGTGATGATGGTTTCTTCTAAGTTGTTTTTCCTTAGTCTTCAAGTGAAATGTTACTCAAGACTTGTAGTCTTTAGTGATATCCAAGTTGAAGTCCTTGGTGTACATGTTGAAGATGTTGAAGATGTTGAAGTCATTAGAGTTGATGAAGTTGAAGAAGTCCTTTGCACATGGTGAAGTCTTTGGTCATGGGGTAGGCTTTTCCATCAAGTTTTGAAGTAGAAGAGAAGTAGAGTTGAAACCAAAATGGTTGAGGAAAGAGTTTACAAGATTGTTTTTGTAAATAAGTTTTGGAATAAGACAACTCCTATTGTCTAAGGGTTTTTGTCCAATCCTAGGGTTACAAATCCTACAGGCAACACAATGCTCTGATACCATTCTGTAGCGTTCCCAACCTTTAATAAGATTGAGTCCCCTGTGTTTACAATGCTAGTCCCTGGATCAATAGCTAGCATCCACAGTTCAGATGTAATATCAAGAAACAAGGGTCATAATACAACTTTATAACCAGGAATAACATAATTTTATTACATCAAACATAGCTCATTGGCTATTTACATTACATTGCAGCGGAATAACTATAGTCATGGGTCCTTCATCTTCAAAGTGCCACAGGCAGATGTTGGTTGTAGACTTTGTAATCCTAATCAATCAATCTTCACTAAATCAATCAAACCTGCAACATCATAAGTTACAGCCACAAGGGTCAATACATTTGAATTGTATTGGCAAGTGATACCTTAGTATATTTTAAGTGGACTATAATATTATATGCATTTGGCTGGTGGAGCTTAGGCTTGCTTTGCTCAAAATAGATTTTTCCCTAACTTTTGAAAAACACTAAGTTTTTGTTTGGCAAAAACACCCAAGGCATCTATCAATCAAAGACTCCAGATCCACTCAGGGCATCTACCAATCAATGACTGAAGATCCTTTTAACCCTTGTTCACCCACAAGTTTTATTTAGAAATTGGAGTGATGAGATTCTTGAAGTTTCCATGTCTTGATGCTCAAATTGTCCTTTATCAGGGTCATGGATAAGTACTTAGGTTTTACACTCTGGAGGTGGTGCACTTTCCCCACAAGCCTTGGTTTCCCAAGAATGATCCTTCAGTAGCCTTTCCTTAGTCAAATGGACGCGCTCCATCCTATCAACCCATCTACCACCCACTGTCCAAGAGACTAAGTTCCAGCATCCTAAGATCATGGCAGAGCCCATAATGCCAAGTGGTTGCACTTGAAGCTTCTCAACATTTGACATCTCAAATCTCTTTGTTCCTGGGTGGCCATCCACAAGTGAGATACACTAAGGTAAACCATAAACATGGGCCTTGTGAACCACTCAACCAAAAACCACCAAGCAAGTCCATTCCACCCAGGAGATTCATTAACTTAGTTGTTTTGTTAAATAAAACTCAAGTCCTTAGACTTAGAATAATTTTTCCATAGTGTATATATAAACCACCCTTGTTTTCTAGTAGCTAGGCTAAGCATGGCATGGCAACTTATCCTTAGGGAATTTTCCTAGCAATTCTAGCATTCTATTCTAAATAGGATTTCCCATCATCAATTGACAAAAGTAGCATGCAAGTCCTAACAAAATATATCTAATGCAAGTATAAAATATAGGTATGGAATATTCATGAAGATATCACTTGCCTTTTTGGTAGAGGGTATAGGTTCACTCCTTGATCTTGCTAGTCTCACACTTCACTACAAGTCAATCAAGCAAACACAAACTTAATCTACCAATCAAGCAAAACTACACATAAAATAACAAAGTCAAATAAACAATTTTCACACACAAAGTAATGGGATCTAAGTCATGCATAAGCATGCAAAGGTTGGTTCTATTGTAAGGATGGTCTTCACTAGGCTTCTAACTTTGTAAGTTCCAAATTGGTCATTTACCAAAATGGCAAAGTCATTTGCAAAGAGGGTCTCTAATAGATTCCTAAACTTTGTAAGATCCAAAATGGTCATTTACCAAAGTGGCAAAGTTAAAGTAATGCATGCAAGCATGCCAAGCTTTGATTTGTTTGAAAAGGGGTTCCTAATGGGTCATAGACATTTGGGCACACCTATTGGTCATTTGTGAAGTGACTAAGTCATTTGCAAAAGGTTTCACTATAAAACCATTTTCAAGACAAAGTGTCATTCTATGTGGTGTAGAAATATTTTTACTAAGGCACTAACCTATAGGGTTCACCAAATGAGTTTCTATTGCAAAACTTGGTGTCTTGGGTCAGTAGGTTTGGTCCAAAACATTTTCTCAAAGTTTTCTTTATGAAAGCATTTTCATAAACAAAACAATGGTTTTTAATTAGCTAGAAATGGACTAAACTAATTAATCCATCCTATTCTTTTCCAAAATCATTTTCCAAACTATGGGTTGGTTCCTAGGGTCAGTAAGGTCATAACAAAATAAATTGCAAAGGTTTTAACCTAAATATCATTTTTAAATGATTTTTCTAATGTTAGCAAGCACACAAAAGAATCTGCAAAATCAAACAAGCTAACAAATACTATTTGCTAAACTAAGGGCAGGGTTGGCTAGAGCTTGTCTTGCTGATTCCAACGACATCAAATTTGTAAAATTTGGACGTGTGGATCAAAAGATACATGGGTTTGAAGTTTGCAAAAGTTTCTGTTTTCAAATCTGTTTTAAACCTAACAGGCGACACGCGGCTTGATATCATTGGTCGATACCGATTCGGCCGGATCGTGGCTGTGGAGCGTTGGATCTAATCTAATCGTGCGGTCCAGAGGACATACCTCTTCGGTGTTTAAGGGAACTAATCGTGAGCGCTAGATATAGATCGAACGGCTGTGGGGTGCTTGGTCATAGGCAATGGCTGGCCCTTCGGTGGCGGAAGCGGTCGGTCGATGGCGGAGCTGGTGCTACCGGGGGTGAGTGAGAACGAGGAGTAGCTCACCGGGATCAGGGGGTCACGGCGAAGCTCGTCGTACTCGCGGTTGGTCAAGGGGAACTCGGCCACGGTTGCGATTGCTCGCCGGAGTGGAGGACGGCGTCGGGTGCATCGGGTGGTCATCGTGGACGGCGCTGGGGATCACCTCGAAGTGAAATGACGACACGGTTAGATGCGCAGGACTCAGGCAAATCTGTGTGTTTGAACGAGAGGTGAAGGGGTGGTCTGGTCTCACCGGTGGGACTCGTCGGAGCGGAGGCAGACGGCGGCGGTGCTGGAGGTTGTCGAAGACGGTGTTCTGGGTCACGCGCGGGTGAACCAGGAGTACTGGGAGATGCGTGGAGTCGAGAGGAGTCCACTCGCGTGAAGTAGAGGCAGAGGGGTGGTCGGAGTTGGCCGGAATCGCTGCGACAGCTCGTCGGACGGCTCGGAGAAATTGGGCGGCTGGGGCGAGCTTGGGGGAGGAGTCTGAGGGGAATCGGAGGAGAGAGCGAGGCGATTAAATAGGCGTCGTCAGGGGGCTAATTCATCGCGTGTTTAAGGCGAATTACGCCGGAGTTATTCTGCCTGCAACGGCCGGCAAAGGGTGGGCTCGGTCAGTGGCGGGTGAGGAGGAAGAACAGTGAAGTGGGGCCGTCTTGTCAGCGTTAGAGGAAGAAAGGGAGTTGGGTCCACCGGTCAGGGACTTAGCGGGTCAGTTAAACGGTGAAAAAAAACGGTTCGGGGGAAATAAGAGGAGGTGGGGTCGTCTCGTCAGCGAGTGAGTGAGAGAGAGAAGAGGGTCCGGGCTGTCATTGACTACGCGGGTAGGAATCTGGGTGAGAAAGGAATGCTTCGGGGAAGGGAGAAGACTGGGCTGGACTGGGCCTATTGGGCTGGGTCTGCCTTTTCCTATTTTTTTCTGTCTGCTCTCTTTTTCTTTTTCTAATTCTTTTTCTGTTTTCAATTTCCAAACAATTATTCAAACAAACAAACAAGGTTCAAACAATTCAAACAATCACTCAACTTCACTTTGAATTTGGTTCTGTTTGGCAACATAATCCAAATCTCAAAATGAAATATTATTTTTATTTAATTTAGGATCCATTAAATAAAATGGATCTTTATTTGTTTAATAGTGTTTGATTTATTCAAATAAAATTTCCATTTGAATTCCAATTATTTTCAAAACCAAACCAGAAGGTTTTAATTTGAAAATAAGGAATACTTGGAAACTTATTTAAATAAATAAATAAGTTTTGGTGTTTTAATTAAAATGGGAAAGCCTTTACTTAAATAAAATTGGATATTTAAATCCTCATTATTTTATTTAAATAATCCTTTACTCATTTTAATCAAAGCAAAACCTTTTAATAAAAGATTTCAAAGTAGTAATAAAATACTTGGTGTTCATTTAAAATGGGAAAAGCTTTTACTTAAATAAAATTGGATATTTAAATCCTTTATTTTATTTAAATAAACCTTTACTCACTTTATCAAAACAAAATATTTTATTTCAAAAGTTTGGCCAAAATTAATTTGGCTTATCTTTTCATTTGAAACCAAAGTCTTTTATTAAAAGATCTAAAACAGTGTTTCCAAAACAATTTATTTTTCCTTTATTAAATGTTTATCTTTTTAATCCCTTTAGGATTATAATTGTTCACCAATTGGTATGGGCTTTAAAGGCTTTGGAAATTGAATTTCCTTATCTTATATTATTCACAAGATTTTGTCTATGGTTCCAAACTAAGTGAAACCAATCTCTAAGGTCTTTCTTGATCCTTTGTGATTATTTTGTTGATCAAATTTGGTATGGATCAAATCCATGGATTTGGAGATACTTTGGAAAATGATTTCCTTCCATTAGGGTTTAGGGTTTTGGATTACTTTCCAAATGTTCAAATTTCCAGATACATTCATTGAGGAATGCAATTCCCTTGATTTGGATTTTTGTTGAATTCAAACTTCTACCAAAGTTTGTTCAAGATGGGATTTTCAGCTTCCTTTTAGAAACAAAAGTTTCTTTTCACCCTGTTTTTCAACAAAAAATTATTTTATTATTTTATTTTTCACATTACAAGATTTGGAAAATCTTGGGATGTGACAGGCTACCACCCTTAAAATAAATCTCGTCCCGAGATTGGGGGAGGCTAGGGTTACAAGCAGGTTCAAAACAACTAGGGTACTACCACCCTTAAAATTTTTCTAACAAAACTATATCTTGGCTTGCTTGGAATCTTGGAAAACTTCTTCTTGGAAAACTTCTGCATAATGTCCTTTGTTTCCATGCTTAACTCATGGGCTAAGGTTGGATTTCTCCATAGACTTGTTTATCTTGTTCTTCATCTTTTCTGGACAATTGCTTACATAGTGTCCTGGTTCCTTGCAATTGAAACAGTGGATATCTTGGAGTTCTTTACGTTGCTCTTGTGGACAAGTTGCTACGTAGTGGCCTGGTTCCTTGCAGTTGTTGCACACTACTTGGCCGATCTCTTTATTCTTTGGGTTCTCTGGGCATCCACTGGGGTAGTGTCCCATTTCCTTACATTTACGACATTGCACAAGGCTCATGTCTTGCTTTGGTTTCTTGGGCTTCTTTGATCCTTTGAATTGGGTTGTATTGTTTGGAGGTATGAGTGGTCCTTTTCCTTTGTCATCAACATTCTTGGCATACTTTGATCCTTCTTGTTTCCTTTGTTCAACAATGGCATAGATGGGGCATTGATTAGGTACATGGTCGTTTCCTTCACAAAGGTAACAAGTAACTTGAGATGTGGGGCATTGGTCAACTGGATGTTCCTCTTCACAATTGGGGCATTGGTCTCCATGCTCCTTGGAAGTGTGGTCCTTGACTTCACAAGTATTGCTAACTTGGGTTCCTTCTAGAATAATATTCTTGTCATCCTTGTTGTCATACACTCTTTTGGGATAGTTTTCTTCCATGCTGATCATTTGATTAGTCACCTTAAGCATCAGTTGGGATTGTTCTTCCAAAAACTTTTGCAAGGTAGGGTCTTTATCACTATTGTTGGCTATGAACTGAGCTGTTAGTTGGCTCAATTGGTGTTGGGTTGCTAGGAGTTCTCTCATGTTGACCTCTTGATCGTTGTTGTTGGTGTCATCAACCTTGATGTTGGAGTCTCTTGGAGAAGTCATCTGTTTGGGTTGAGTTGGGGTTAGCATAGACAAAAGATTTCTAAGGGAATCAATCCTAATCACACACATCACAATTCACACAAGCAATGTGCAAGCAATCACAAACAAGCACTCCACTCAAACAACAAGTTTCAAGCACATACTTAGGCAACAAAAATAATTTTTGTTACACCACATAAGTTGGTGGGTTTGACTTAACTAAAATATGGTGGTCCATCTATATGGTTCACTTGTGATCTTTCCATCCTTCTTGATTGATTTTTCTTGATTGAGATCTTTGTATCCTTGGAGAATTTTTGTGTCTTGGTCACAAATCTTCAAAGGTGATGATGGTTTCTTCTAAGTTGTTTTTCCTTAGTCTTCAAGTGAAATGTTACTCAAGACTTGTAGTCTTTAGTGATATCCAAGTTGAAGTCCTTGGTGTACATGTTGAAGATGTTGAAGATGTTGAAGTCATTAGAGTTGATGAAGTTGAAGAAGTCCTTTGCACATGGTGAAGTCTTTGGTCATGGGGTAGGCTTTTCCATCAAGTTTTGAAGTAGAAGAGAAGTAGAGTTGAAACCAAAATGGTTGAGGAAAGAGTTTACAAGATTGTTTTTGTAAATAAGTTTTGGAATAAGACAACTCCTATTGTCTAAGGGTTTTTGTCCAATCCTAGGGTTACAAATCCTACAGGCAACACAATGCTCTGATACCATTCTGTAGCGTTCCCAACCTTTAATAAGATTGAGTCCCCTGTGTTTACAATGCTAGTCCCTGGATCAATAGCTAGCATCCACAGTTCAGATGTAATATCAAGAAACAAGGGTCATAATACAACTTTATAACCAGGAATAACATAATTTTATTACATCAAACATAGCTCATTGGCTATTTACATTACATTGCAGCGGAATAACTATAGTCATGGGTCCTTCATCTTCAAAGTGCCACAGGCAGATGTTGGTTGTAGACTTTGTAATCCTAATCAATCAATCTTCACTAAATCAATCAAACCTGCAACATCATAAGTTACAGCCACAAGGGTCAATACATTTGAATTGTATTGGCAAGTGATACCTTAGTATATTTTAAGTGGACTATAATATTATATGCATTTGGCTGGTGGAGCTTAGGCTTGCTTTGCTCAAAATAGATTTTTCCCTAACTTTTGAAAAACACTAAGTTTTTGTTTGGCAAAAACACCCAAGGCATCTATCAATCAAAGACTCCAGATCCACTCAGGGCATCTACCAATCAATGACTGAAGATCCTTTTAACCCTTGTTCACCCACAAGTTTTATTTAGAAATTGGAGTGATGAGATTCTTGAAGTTTCCATGTCTTGATGCTCAAATTGTCCTTTACCAGGGACATGGCTAAGTACTTAGGTTTTACACTCTGCAGAGGTGGTGCACTTTCCCCACAAGCCTTGGTTTCCCAAGAATGATCCTTCAGTAGCCTTTCCTTAGTCAAATGGACGCGCTCCATCCTATCAACCCATCTACCACCCACTGTCCAAGAGACTAATTTCTAGCATCCTAAGATCATGGCAGAGCCCATAATGCCAAGTGGTTGCACTTGAAGCTTCTCAACATTTGACATCTCAAATCTCTTTGTTTCCTGGGTGGCCATCCACAAGTGAGATACACTAAGGTAAACCATAAACATGGGCCTTGTGAACCACTCAACCAAAAACCACCAAGCAAGTCCATTCCACCCAGGAGATTCATTAACTTAGTTGTTTTGTTAAATAAAACTCAAGTCCTTAGACTTAGAATAATTTTTCCATAGTGTATATATAAACCACCCTTGTTTTCTAGTAGCTAGGCTAAGCATGGCATGGCAACTTATCCTTAGGGAATTTTCCTAGCAATTCTAGCATTCTATTCTAAATAGGATTTCCCATCATCAATTGACAAAAGTAGCATGCAAGTCCTAACAAAATATATCTAATGCAAGTATAAAATATAGGTATGGAATATTCATGAAGATATCACTTGCCTTTTTGGTAGAGGGTATAGGTTCACTCCTTGATCTTGCTAGTCTCACACTTCACTACAAGTCAATCAAGCAAACACAAACTTAATCTACCAATCAAGCAAAACTACACACATAAAATAACAAAGTCAAACAAACAATTTTTCACACACAAAGTAATGGGATCTAAGTCATGCATAAGCATGCAAAGGTTGGTTCTATTGTAAGGATGGTCTTCACTAGGCTTCTAACTTTGTAAGTTCCAAATTGGTCATTTACCAAAATGGCAAAGTCATTTGCAAAGAGGGTCTCTAATAGATTCCTAAACTTTGTAAGATCCAAAATGGTCATTTACCAAAGTGGCAAAGTTAAAGTAATGCATGCAAGCATGCCAAGCTTTGATTTGTTTGAAAAAGGGGTTCCTAATGGGTCATAGACATTTGGGCACACCTATTGGTCATTTTGTGAAGTGGCTAAGTCATTTGCAAAAGGTTTCACTATAAAACCATTTTCAAGACAAAGTGTCATTCTATGTGGTGTAGAAATATTTTTACTAAGGCACTAACCTATAGGGTTCACCAAATGAGTTGCTATTGCAAAACTTGGTGTCTTGGGTCAGTAGGTTTGGTCCAAAACATTTTCTCAAAGTTTTCTTTATGAAAGCATTTTCATAAACAAAACAATGGTTTTTAATTAGCTAGAAATGGACTAAACTAATTAATCCATCCTATTCTTTTCCAAAATCATTTTCCAAACTATGGGTTGGTTCCTAGGGTCAGTAAGGTCATAACAAACTAAATTGCAAAGGTTTTAACCTAAATATCATTTTTAAATGATTTTTCTAATGTTAGCAAGCACATAAAAGAATCTGCAAAATCAAACAAGCTAACAAATACTATTTGCTAAACTAAGGGCAGGGTTGGCTAGAGCTTGTCTTGCTGATTCCAACAACATCAAATTTGTAAAATTTGGACGTGTGGATCAAAAGATACATGGGTTTGAAGTTTGCAAAAGTTTCTGTTTTCAAATCTGTTTTAAACCTAACAGGCGACACGCGGCTTGATATCATTGCTCGATACCGGTTCGGCCGGATCGTGGCTGTGGAGCGTTGGATCTAATCTAATCGTGCGGTCCAGAGGACATACCTCTTCGGTGTTTAAGGGAACTAATCGTGAGCGCTAGATATAGATCGAACGGCTGTGGGGTGCTTGGTCATAGACGAGCGGCGCTGCGGCGGCTGCTGGCGGCAGAGCGGTCGGTCGATGGCGGAGCTGGTGCTACCGGGGGTGAGTGAGAACGAGGAGTAGCTCACCGGGATCGAAGTCCAGCTAAGCTCGTCATTTCATGATTGGTCAAGGGGCGCTCGGCCACGGTTGCGATTGCTCGCCGGAGTGGAGGACGGCGTCGGGTGCGTCGGGTGGTCGTCGTGGACGGCGCTGGGGATCACCTCGAAGTGAAATGACGACACGGTTAGATGCGCAGGACTTAGGCAAATCTGTGTGTTTGAACGAGAGGTGAAGGGGTGGTCTGGTCTCACCGGTGGGACTCGTCGGAGCGGAGGCAGACGGCGGCGGTGCTGGAGGTTGTCGAAGACGGTGTTCTGGGTCACGCGCGGGCGAACCAGGAGTACTGGGAGATGCGTGGAGTCGAGAGGAGTCCACTCGCGTGAAGTAGAGGCAGAGGGGTGGTCGGAGTTGGCCGGAATCGCTGCGACAGCTCATCGGACAGAGGCGGCTCGGGGAGAAATTGGAGCGGCCTGGGGGCGAGCTTGGGGGAGGAGTGTGAGGGGAATCGGAGGAGAGAGCGAGGCGATTAAATAGGCGTCGTCAGGGGGCTAATTCATCGCGTGTTTAAGGCGAATTACGCCGGAGTTATTCTGCACTCGCAACGGCCGAAGGGTGGGCTCGGTCGATGGCGGGTGAGGAGGAAGAACAGTGAAGTGGGGCCGTCTTGTCGTTAGAGGAAGAAAGGGAGTTGGGTCCACCGTCGTGACTTAGCGGGTCAGTTAAACGGTGAAAAAAAACGGTTCGGGGGAAATAAGAGGAGGTGGGGTCGTCTCGTCAGCGAGTGAGTGAGAGAGAGAAGAGGGTCCGGGCTGTCATTGACTACGCGGGTAGGAATCTGGGTGAGAAAGGAATGCTTCGGGGAAGGGAGAAGACTGGGCTGGACTGGGCCTATTGGCTGGGTCCGCTTTTCCTATTTTTTTTTTTCTGCTCTTTTTTCTTTTCTAATTCTTTTCTGTTTTCAATTTCCAAACAATTATTCAAACAAACAAACAAGGTTCAAACAATTCAAACAATCACTCAACTTCACTTTGAATTTGGTTCTGTTTGGCAACATAATCCAAATCTCAAAATGAAATATTATTTTTATTTAATTTAGGATCCATTAAATAAAATGGATCTTTATTTGTTTAATAGTGTTTGATTTATTCAAATAAAATTTCCATTTGAATTCCAATTATTTTCAAAACCAAACCAGAAGGTTTTAATTTGAAAATAAGGAATACTTGGAAACTTATTTAAATAAATAAATAAGTTTTGGTGTTTTAATTAAAATGGGAAAGCCTTTACTTAAATAAAATTGGATATTTAAATCCTCATTATTTTATTTAAATAATCCTTTACTCATTTTAATCAAAGCAAAACCTTTAATAAAAGATTTCAAAGTAGTAATAAAATACTTGGTGTTCATTTAAATGGGAAAAGCTTTTACTTAAATAAAATTGGATATTTAAATCCTTTATTTTATTTAAATAAACCTTTACTCACTTTATCAAAACAAAATATTTTATTTCAAAAGTTTGGCCAAAATTAATTTGGCTTATCTTTTCATTTGAAACCAAAGTCTTTTATTAAAAGATCTAAAACAGTGTTTCCAAAACAATTTATTTTTCCTTTATTAAATGTTTATCTTTTTAATCCCTTTAGGATTATAATTGTTCACCAATTGGTATGGGCTTTAAAGGCTTTGGAAATTGAATTTCCTTATCTTATATTATTCACAAGATTTTGTCTATGGTTCCAAACTAAGTGAAACCAATCTCTAAGGTCTTTCTTGATCCTTTGTGATTATTTTGTTGATCAAATTTGGTATGGATCAAATCCATGGATTTGGAGATACTTTGGAAAATGATTTCCTTCCATTAGGGTTTAGGGTTTTGGATTACTTTCCAAATGTTCAAATTTCCAGATACATTCATTGAGGAATGCAATTCCCTTGATTTGGATTTTTTTTGAATTCAAACTTCTACCAAAGTTTGTTCAAGATGGGATTTTCAGCTTCCTTTTAGAAACAAAAGTTTCTTTTCACCCTGTTTTTCAACAAAAAATTATTTTATTATTTTATTTTTCACATTACAAGATTTGGAAAATCTTGGGATGTGACAACAATATAGGGTCTAAACTTATCACAAGCAAAAACGACAACTAGAAATTCTTTTTCAGTAGTAGCATAATTCCTTTGAGTAGTGTCTAAAGTCTTACTAGCATAATGAATAACGTTTAACTTTTTATCAATTTGTTGCCCAAGGACAGCACCTACAGCAAAATCACTAGCATCACACATTATTTCAAAGGGTAAACTCCAATCAGGTGGTTGAACAATAGGGGCTGTAGTTAAAGCCTTCTTAAGAGTTTCAAATGCTCCCTTACAATCATCATCAAAAATGAAGGGTACATCTTTCTGAAGAAGATTAGTGAGGGTTTTGATATCCTAGAAAAGTCTTTAATAAACCTTCTATAGAAACTAGCATGACCAAGGATACTACAAATACCTTTGATGTCTCTTGGACATGGCATCTTCTCAATTGCCTCAACCTTAGCTCTATCAACTTCTATGCCTCTTTTAGAAACTTTATGCCCGAGGACAATCCCTTCATTAACCATGAAGTGACATTCTCCCAATTAAGAACAAGATTAGTTTCTTCACATCTCTGCAAAACTTTATCAAGGTTGTGTAGACAATTATCAAAAGAAGTTCCATAGACAGAAAAGTCATCCATAAACACCTCTATAATTTCCTCACAAAAACCATGAAAGATAGCAGACATGCACCTTTGAAAAGTAGCAGGAGCATTACATAAACCAAAAGGCATACGTCTATAAGCATAAGTTTCGTAAGGGAAAGTAAAAGTAGTTTTTTCTTGATCTTTTTGTTTAATAGCAATTTGAGAGAAGCCAGAATAACCATCAAGAAAACAAAAATGGGTCTTTTTAGACAACATTTCCAACATTTGATCAATAAAAGGAAGCGGGTAGTGATCTTTCTTAGTAACTTTATTGACTTTTCTAAAATCGATGCACATCCTATATCCTACTACTATTCTTTGAGGAATAAGCTCATCATTATCATTAGGAACAACGATAATACCTCCTTTTTTAGGAACATAATGAACAGGACTAACCCATTCACTATCAGCAATAGGGTAAATAATACCAGCATCAAGGAGTTTCAATACCTCATTCCTTACAACTTCCTTCATCCTAGGATTTAAACTTCGGTGGTGCTCTACTACTGGCTTTGCATCTAGTTCTATATTGATAGAATGCTGACATATAGTAGGTGAAATCCATTTTAAATCATCCAGAGTATAACCCATAGCTCCTCGGTGTTTCCTCAAAACCTCCAACAGCCTTTCTTCTTCCTTTCCTGAAAGTTTAGTGCTAATAATAACAGGATATATCTTTTTATCATCAATATAAGCATATTTAAGATCATCAGGGAGAGGTTTTAGATCGAAAATCGGATCCTTTTTAGGTGGCAACGTGGTACCCAAGTCTTCTACAGGCAAGTCATGCTTTAGCATCTTGGGTTGACGACGGAGGATCTCGTCAATCTCGTTCCTTTCTTCCATGAAGATCTCACTTTCGTGATCTTCCATAAATTGCTGCAAAGCATTGTTAGGAGCAAGAGAGATAGAAGCAAGTTGTTCAACTCTAAAATCCTCATTATGGGTTTCCTCTTCACAAGGTTCTTTAGTAAATTTCGAAAAATTAAACTCATAAGATTCCCCATCAAACTTAGTCAAGATTTTCTCCCTCTTGCAATCTATAATAGCTCCACAAGTACTCAAGAAAGGTCTACCAAAAATGATAGGATAAGTTTTACTAGCAGTTGAACCAAGTACTAGAAAATCAGCAGGATACTTAATCTTACCACAAAGAACTTCCACATATCGTACAATGCCAATTGGAGAGATGGTCTCTCTATTAGCAAGGTGAATAACCACATCAATCTCTTCCAATTCGCAGGAACAGATTTTGTGCATAATTTCTCTGTAAAGCTCATAAGGAATAACACTGGAACTTGCACCAATATCACATAAACCATAATAGCAATGATCACCAATTCTAACGGAAAGCACGGGGACACTAGCTTTTCTAGCTCTATTAGGATGTGAAACAATATTAGAAGCATCCTCAAAAAAAACTATGTGCCCATCTTCTATGCTTTTAGTAACAAGGTCTTTCACAATTGCTACCACAGGTTCAACATTTATTTGTTCATCAGGTTTTACAGTTCTCTTTTCACTTTTAGTGATTACATTAGTTATCATAGGATGATCCTTTACCTTTTATGGGAAGGGAATCTTCTCGATATAAGGTTCAGGTAAGATGGGATCAATAATGCAATACTCAGCACTCGCAATAGGAACACAGTCAACAATATCTTTGTAAGGTGCATGGTATTTATTCCATCCCCTTTTTGGAATTTCAATACAAGAAGCAAAAGCTCTAAAGCAATTTGTAATGACTTGCAAATCAAGACCATAAGCATTACTAATATTTTGAAAGTCATTAGTTCCCACAAAAGATTCAATGCATTCATAATCATAATTTATACCTGACTTTCTACCTTTGTCATTCTCCCAAGCTTCAGCATTGTCTTGAATACGGTCCAGAAGATCCCATTTAGCTTCTTCTTCCATGCGAGTGAATGATCTAGCACAAGAAGCATCCAATAAATCCTTGTCTTGTAGAGGGAGCCTTGCATAGAAGTTGTTGATAATAATATTGTTGGGGAGCTCATGAATGGGACATTTGAGCATTAGTAACTTCAATCTCCCCCAAGCTTGAGCTATACTCTCTCCATCAAGAGGCCAAAAGTTGTATATTTGATTCCGATCTTTATGAATCTCACTAGGAGGATAAAACTTTGAATGAAAGAGAGGTACTATTTCCTCCCATTCTAGAGCTTGACCATTCTTCAGTAGCTTATACCATTCCTCAGCTCTTCCTTTTAGTGATAATGAGAATAAATTCTTCTTAACTTGATCTGTAGTGATACCTGCACACTTGAACAACCCGCATAATTCGTGTATAAAGAGCAAATGATCACCAGGATGGACAGTTCCATCCCCAACATAGTAGTTATCCATAACACGATCAATAATTCTTGTAGGTATTTTGAAAGCATAATTCCCAGCAGGTGGTGGCTTATCTACTACCTTAGCAGTGGTAGTAGCATTACAAAATAAGAAACTCAGCGAATTATCCATAACGAAAATAAAGCAAGTAATGTATAAACAATACTCAGAGAAGTTTCTTTACCGCCCACTCCAATAGCGCTTCACTCCTTGGCAACGGCGCCAGAAAATAGTCTTAATGAGCCACAAGTATAGGGGGTGTATCGCAGTATTTTCGATAAGTAAGAGTGTCAAACCCAACAAGGAGCAGAAGGTGCTGGCTAGTGGTATGGATCAGGAATTCTCTGCAAATACTTAGCAAACGAATTTTTAGGGTTTTTTGATAAAGCAAGTAAACAAAGTACGAGTAAATAAAAGACAGTAGGAATAAATGCAGCAAGTGGCCCAATCCTTTATTCAGCAAAGGACAAGCCGGTTGTATTACTTAAGATGACCAAACGTTCTCGAGGACACATGGGAAGACTGTCAAGTGCTTTCGCTTCATATAGTTGATTAATATTCTTTAGCTTGCTAAGTGTTGTGTGGGTGAACCTGTGCTAATGTACCGACCTTCCTAGGACTAATACGTACTTGTGATTATACCCCTTGCAAACATCCGTAAGTACAAGAAAGTAATTAAGGTAGAAACCTAACCACAACTTTAAACTCTAAGACCCTTACGTCCCTTGTGCAATGGTTTCCTAACATGCATTCAGGTTTCTGTCACTCCGGCAACCCCTATGATTAGTAGCCAAATACACAATGCATTCCCCTAGGCCCATATAGGTGAAGTGTCATGTAGTCGACGTTCACATGACACCACTAGAAGTACACCACAACTTAAATATCAAACTATTGAATCTCTCTCAACACAACTCCACTACTAACAACATGACTTATCCCATGTCCTCAAGGACAAAACGAACTACTCACAAGACAGCATATGGATCATGATCAGAGATGGAATAATGATGTATAACAATCTGAACATAAACAATAATTCAATGGTTCACTCAATAGCATCAACTACAAAGAGTAATCAACACCGGGAAAGTTCCCCCTATGAACTATGTAAGATTCAACCCAATTGTTACAGCAATATGGAGATGGTGATGAGGGTGTTGATGGTGGTGATGGTGGTGATGGTGATGATGATGATCCTGATGAAGTCCAGCTTGATGGTGGTGTTGATGGCGACGATCTCCCCTCTTCGGGAAGGAATACCTCCGGCAAAAATCCGTCTACCGGAGAGATCTTTCCCTCTCGGTGTTTTCCGCCCCACAGAGGCGGCGGAATCTTTCTGTGGTCCCTCCCCGAGTCTTAGGGTTTCGGGAGGATAATATATGCCAGAGGGAGTGCCAGGGGTGGACCAGGGTGGCCACACTACACGGTGGTGCTGGCTCAGCGCTGGGGTGGTGTGGGCCCCCTGTGGCCCATCTCCAACCCCCCTTCTGTCTTCCTTCGTCTTCTGGAAAAATAGGATTTTCCGTATATTTTCCCGGATTTTCTGATCTTCGCGAATTTTGCCTCCAAACAACACCTTTTTCATCAAAATCCTGACTGCAGTGGTCCATGCTCCAAAAGTCATCAACCATGCAAAAACAGATGAAATAACATAAGTATCACCTCTCAATACGAAATATATCAATGAATAACAGTGAATTATGACATAGAATAGTGATGCAAAATGGACGTATCAACTCCCCCAAGCTTAGACTTCGCTTGTCCCCAAGCAAAACTGAGCTCAATAAACATGGCCTCAGGTTTATGGAGTGAAGAGTCGATAAAAGAATACGGACAAGAAGCATCACATTCATCAAATACATAGATCATAATATAAGACAACTCACTATTATATAACTCAACATGGAATGAGTAAAGGAAACATAATAAGTATACAAAAAGTAAATCATAATTGGTAATGGCAAACTTAGCTCTTGGTCGAAGAATAGTTGATAATTTGCTGGAGTTCACAAATAACTGGTTTTCAATGATAGCTTTCAAAGTAGTAAACATCAAGATAAGAGAAACATGCAAAACAAGGAACATAAGCAACATGATTGAATAAATCATCATATGAATGAATGAAACACAACAACTCAAAATACTTGCTGAGATAGAAGGGAATAGGTTTACTGACTCAACTAAAAAGTAAAAGAAAGGCCCTTTGCAGAGGGAAGCAGGGATTGCAAGTTTCATAAAGAGCTCCCAAAAATTATGATACTTATTAGCTTTCAGCTCTCATTGCCCCTATCATAGGCATCTTTAGGTGATTAAGGTTAAAGTGATCAAATATGAGGATATGCATTGACAAGTTGTAAATTGAGAATCTCATGTCCCTTGAATATGAGGGTCGCTCCTCATGCTACTCAAGTTTAGTCACCGGTAAGTTCTTGTCATCGTAAGCATATGTGTATCATAAAGAACCGCCAATGGGGTACCCCTTACCCGATGATACGGAAGAATCCCCATATCAAAATGACAAGGCAAGCAGACAACAAGCATCTCAGCAACCTTCTTATTTACCATGGGAATATGGTGCTTTTTTCTCTCTTTCCTCTTTTCATAATCTTTTTTTTTCTTTTTCTCTTTTTTCTCAATAGCAGACTCTTTTTTTATAAGAAGAATGCTTCATAGATGCTCGTTATGGTTATGCTGCAGGTTTCCACCATGTCAGCATGGATTAGACCAATGACCAGGCTTTCTCTAACACACATGCATAACTCCATGGACTTACAAGCTCTCCTTTCATTTCACACCGACGACATCCATAGACAAAAGAACATGATATCAACTAGGTACAAAGTACCGGTGCAATGTTGAAAGTGTTCCCCATGACAGCATGGTTCTGCTAATTCACAACTCACAAAGCGCAAGCATATACGCAACATAGATGGGCACAATGGTTCAAGTTTATTAAGTGCAAGAAAGTAAAGTGTGCCATCAAGTTCGTGAGAGCTTTAATCACTAATTTTCACATAACAAGTTTAATTTGGGAGGTAGATAAAACAAGAATTTACTTGGAATAGCAATAATGCTAATAGGTAGGTATGGTGGACACAAATGGCGTGGGTTTTGGTTTAAAGGAGTGGATGCACGAGAAGAATTCCCTCTCAGTACAGGTTTTTGGATAGCAAGGTTGGGTAGCAAGTATAAGAGTTGAAGGAAACAAACAAACATACAAGTGATAAAGACAAACATGTAATCTTCCTTGGAAGCACAAAAGATCTTAACTAGAGAATACTAGACTCATGAGAAAATCAAGGAAGAAAGACGATGAGATTATTTTTCTTTAGAGTACTTTTATCTTTTTCATTCAACTCTCAAAAATAGTGTTGCTACTGACCGAGCCAGGTTTGCCAAAACCAACTAAATTAACTCAATGATCCCAAAGTGATACCAATACTAACAACAAGATCAATCATATAACCACGAATTGAAAACTAATAAAAGCTATGCAAAAGAGTAAATGATAGAACTTCTCATTAATATTCCATAACGGCAACTCACACCAAGGCCTCAGACCTTAGAAGATTTGATTACAAAGTTTCGGCAAGGTGAAAGGATCCACCATTATGTGAAGCTTCAACTTGTGGCGGGTGCCAATCTTGCGCTCTCTTGGGTGCATGCACATCACCTGACATTGGATCTAGACTTCATATCTTCGGGTCTGCCTCCTCCTCCCGATGGTGGACTTGTTTATATGGTGCCTCACTATGCCGCTGCTCGAAGACCCGCCATTAGGATTGTGTGTAGGTGCTTACAAGCAGACGAGGTATTCTTTGTAAATTTCGAGATCTGACTACTTGCTTGTGCAACTTTGTAATGTGGTTGAAAAAATGTTATATGTACACTTTATCAAAAAGGTTGCATGTTTCATACAAGATTTTGATTGTATGCTAAGTTTCCTCGTTGGGGGCTCCGTCGAACTGATGTTCGTATACCATAGAAGTTTCATGTCGCGAAATATTTTTCGCTTATTTACTGATAATAATGGATAGGGGTACATTAAAATGGCGTGATCGCCTGGCCGTTGCCCTTTTTATTAAGTAAGGAAATGTGTCTCAATATAGCTTTTATGGAGGAACTTCGGCTTCTGTCCTTGAGGGTCTTCTTATGCAGGACCGTTATTGGAGGCCGCATACATTGCTTTTTGCGAGGCTGTTATGTTCTTGCTTTTTCGATGTTTTCTTCTTGCGGGTGTGCCCTTCGTGTGTCGCCTCCTCATCTGTTAATTTTAGCTATCCAAGCTCCGCCTCTATCTCGAAAGATTCTGAGATTTTGTTGAATTCTTGATTGTAGTTGTCTGCACGGCTGAACCTGCCTTTGTTTGTGATGATCCCGTTGCGGGCTGGCATTTTCAGCACTAGGTATGCGTAGTGAGGTACTGCCATGGACCTGGCGAAAGTTGGTCGCCCCAGGATCGCATGGTATTGAGATGGCCAGTCCATGACTTTGAATTCCAACTTTTCTCGCATGAAGTTGTTTTTTGACTCGAAAACAACGTCAAGGTGGACTTTGCCCAATGGAATTTTGGCTTTTCTAGGAACTATCCGGTGGAAAGTTGTGTCGGTTGGGGTTAGGTTCGTCATGGACCAGTTCATGGCCCGCAGAGTTTTGGCGTAAATCAGGTTGATGCTGCTTCCTGCATCCAAGTAAACTTTGCTCATATCGAACCCGCCGATTTGTTCTTCCACTATCAATGCTGACTAGACTGGCTGAGGGACCCGTAATGGATGGTCAGCTCTGATAAAAGTGATTTCTTGCTCTGACCAATGTAGATACTCTGGTGTAGGGGGTGGTTTTGTTACCGCCAAATTTACTTCCCTAGTGATCATCTTTTGTGTTCTATTAGAGGGTGGCCCCTTCTGGATCATTGACATTGTTCCCTTTGATCTAGGATACTCGTTGTCTTGGTATACTGTGCTTTGCGGCTGTCCCGCCGGTGGAGGGTCCTGTGGTGGTGGTGGAGCTCCAATGGCCAAAGTGTTGGGTGCAGGGGCGTAGTTTCTGTTTGTTGCTTCGGCTGCCTTTGCATTGCACAATTCTTGCATCTTTAGGAATGTCCAACAGTCCTTTAGGAGGTGGTTTGATCACCTTTTCCCTATTGAGTCGACGTAGTAGTGCATATTGCAGGGTCCTTCCAACATTTCTCCTGCTGACATTGGTGGGTCTTGGTTCGCCAGCTGGTATCGTTGTCGTGGCTGGCTGATGACCCACAAGTATAGGGGGTGTATCGCAGTATTTTCGAGGGAAGTGAAACCCAATTTATTGATTCAACACAAGGGGAGCCAAAGAATATTTATAAGCCTTAACAACTGAGTTGTCAATTCAGCTGCACCTGGAAACAATCTTGCTCACAACAGTTTATCAGTAGTAATAGTTTTGTAGTAGGAATAGTAAAGTAGCAGCAGTAGTAAATTAAAGACAGCAGTAACAATAGCAGTAACAATAGGATTCGAGTGCGGTAGGCATAAGGATGGATGGACGGGCGTTGCATGGACAAGACAATTCACATAGCAATCAGAACATAGGGCAATTGCAGATAAATAAGATAAAGCATCCAAGTACTAGATAATCCTAGGCATGTGTTCCATATATAGTCATACGTGCTCGCAATGAGAACTTGCACAACATCTTTTGTCCCGCCAAGCCCGCTTGCGCGGGGCCTCAAGGAACCATCGCAATTAAGGTGTTCCTTTTAATAGAGCACTGGAGCAAAGCATTAACACTCCTGTGAACACATGTGATCCTCACATCAAAGCCATTCCCTCCGGTTATCCCGATTTCTGTCACTTCAGGGCCATTGGTTCCGGACAACAACATGTGTATACAACTTGTAGATAAGACCATAAATAATACTATCATAATGAATCAATAACCTGTTCAGATCTGAAATCATGGCACTCGAGCCCTAGTGACAAGCATTAAGCATAACAAGTCGCAACAAAGTCATAAAGCACTAATAAAAGATAGTAGGCACCATGCCCTAACAATCTGATGACATTACATGAACGATATCATCCAATCCCTACCATCCCCATGTCCTACAGCGGGGGATTACTCACTCATAGATGGGGGAAACATGGATGGTCGATGGAGAAGCGATGGTGATGATGATGGCGATGATCTCCTCCAATTCCCCGTCCCGACAGGGTGCTAGAACAGAGTTTCTGGTGCTGTAGGTGAGTTTTTAGGTCAGAAGGCATCTTATAGGTGAAGAGGGAGACCGAGGGGGTGCCTGGGTGGCCAGACCACCCCCATGCGCGGCCAGGCCTAGCCTGCATGGCTAGGTGGTGTGGCTGGGCCCCAGCCCCACTCCGTCTCATATTCTGGCTCCGGGAATCTTCTGGTGAAATAGGATTTTTGGCTTTTGTCCCATCCAATTCCGAGAATATTCATTTTCTGACTTTCCTGGAACCAAAAATAGCAGAAAACAGGCAGTTGGCACTGTGGCTCTTGTTAATAGGTTAGTCCAAGAAATCATATGAAAAGTACTCCAAAGTGTGGACAAAGCATAAGAAAGTAGATAAAACCAAGCATGGAACATCAAAAATTATAGATACATTTGCAATGTATCAACATCCCCAAGCTTAACTCCCGCTTTCCCTCGAGTAGGTAAGTGATAAAAAGAAAGAATAATTTTTGAGGTGACATGCACCATCATAAACTTGATCAAAGTATTTGTAAAACATTCAAAGCTGGGATCATAGTACTTCAATCATAACATGAAAGACAAAGTTCTATCAATAAGATAAAGAAACTATGTTGCAACATGAAAAGGCACAAACAAAAGATTCATGAATAACAATGCTTTGCAAGACGTTTGTCTGTTTCACATAAATAAAACATACAATAATAGCATTCAGCTTGTCCCTCATAGAGTAGCAAATATAAATGCATAGGACACCTTCAAAGCTCATACGAGTGACTAGATACAAATAGTTTAAAACAAGCAATATCAAGTTATACATCAATCAACTAGTCTTGGGACAATGCACATAGAACTAAGAATGGCCACTATGCTCTCAAAGTAGGTGCATAAAGGTAGAAGGTGGAGACTCAATATATAAGTGGAAGAAAGGCCTTCATAGAAGGAAGTAGGAATTCAAGTTTCATAAAGAGCTTCCAAAAATTATGGTACTTATAGCTTTCATCTCTCATTGCCCCTACCATAAGCATCTTGAAGTGATTAAGGTTAAAGTGAACAAACTATGGTGTACATGCTTGAGGAAGTATAAGTTAGAAATCTCATGTCCCTTGAATACAAGGGACGCTCCTCATGCTACTCAAGTTTAGTCAGCGGTAAGTTCTTGTCATCGTAAGTACATGTGTATCATAGAGAACCACCAACGGGGTACCCCTTGCCCGATGATACGGAAGAATCCCCATATCAAAATGACAAGGCAACCAGACAACGAGCATCTCAGCAATCTTCTTATTTACCATGGGAATATGGTGATTTTTTCTCTCTTTCCTCTTTTCATAATCTCTTTTTTTCTTTTTCCCTTTTCCCCCAATACAGGACTCTTTTTTTATAAGAAGAATGCTTCATAGACAGCTCATTATGGTTACGCTGCAGGTTTCCACCATGTCAGCATGGATTAGACCAGCGGCCCAGGTGTTTCTCTAACACATATACATAACTCCATGGACTTACAAGCTCCCCTTTCATTTCACACCGACGACATCCATAGACAAAAGAGCATGATATCAACTAGGTACAAAGTACCAGTGCAATGTTGAAAGCGTTCCCCATGACAGCATGGTTCTGCTAATCCCCAACAAATAAGTGCAGGCATATACAACATAGACGACACAATGGTTCAAGTTTATTAAGGGCAAGAAAAGTAAAGTGTGTCATCAAGTTCGTGAGAGCTTTAATCACTAGTTTTCTCATAACAAGTTTAATTTGGAAGGTAAACAAAAACATGAATATACTTGGAATAGCATATGCTAGTAGGTAGGTATGGTGGACTCTTTGGAATAACTTGGTTTAGGGAGTTGGATGCATGAGTGTAACTCATACTTGGTTGTGGAGGCTAGCAAAAGACTGGGACCGACAAACTAGGAGAGCAATAATGGCCATAATCATGCAGAGCGACAAAACGTCATTGATCAAAGCATAAAGTGATACTACAAGTTGAAAACTAAAGGATCATAAAGGCTTATGGTGACTTGGGATAGTCATAACATGATGTGAGCATGCGCTAAGTCAACTAAATAAAGCATCAAAGGAGATTACCACTATATTATGCTTTAATATGCTAAAACAACGCATGATTCATCCAAGGCACATTAAGTAATCTCAATTGTTTATAACAAGTCATGCTACAGCAAATAATACTAAGCATAAAGCCAAAACAATATCAAGCATGGCATGACAAAGCATAGGCCACAGTCAAAACAAGCTCTCTTTACCACTTAAGCATGAACTTTCCTACTCTTTTCCAAACCAAACCAAACTATTTGAAAACCAATGCATGAAAGAGGAGGTCCAACCAATTTATTCAGCAAACTAAGAAAACAAAGCAAACGAAAAACCAAAACTAAAGCGAAAAAGAAGACGCTCCAAGAACAACACAACTGTGCATGAAACAATAAAAATGAAGTGTTTGGAAGAAACCTAGGATTTTTATTGATGAAGAGGGGGATGCCTTGGGCATCCCCAAGCTTTGACGCTTGTACTTCTTAGATATTTCTTGGGGTGACACGCGTGGCATCCCCAAGCTTGAGTTTTAGTCCATCCTTCATCTCATTACTCATTCCTTCCATACACCTGAATTTTTTTCCTTCATACAAAACTTCACACAATCTTTATTAGCAACATTAGTGCACTCAAGATAATAGGTATTAAGGTTCAGTTCTAACACTAAATAAACTTCCATTAGAACACTAGCTACTGAAGCACTTCCCTCAAAAAGCTCAATTCCCCAAAAGAACTCAAAAAGGAACCAATAAGAAGCAAATGCAGAAAATGGCAGAAATCTGTCAAAACAGACCAGAAGGTAAAGACGAATTTTTTCGAAGACCTTCTGTTGCTCAAATAAAAAAGTGTTACACTAACGAAAGTTAGATAACAACCTGGGTCAGAAGCACAAAAATTCACGCCTCAAAAGGACATACAGAGATTTTACACGAATTTTTATGGTGAAGCACAGAAATCTGTTTCGGGACAGCAACTTTCCCAATCATTACTTCTCTCTCATTAGAGGTTACTCTTGGCACAAAAATCAAATAAAAAGGATAAGGAGCGGTTATTACTGAAGTAATAACTTCCAAGACTCTTCTAAAACTTTTGGGTTATCTTCCAATAAGTACTTTTCTTTGAAGCCTTTAAGTTAGGCATAAGCAAAAACTAAAATGGATAGAACAAAAGTAAATGGGGATAATCATGGTGAGAATATTGTTTTGCTCAATGAAATCCTTTTGTTAACAAGGTTGATCAGGTCCTGTTACCAAAATAATTCCATATGAGACAAAACTTTGTATTCCACTAATGATTATGTTACCTCAACCTTGATAGCAATGGTCCTAATCATAATAGTTTCAAATTTTTCTCTTTGTATGGGACAATATATTTCTCCAACTTGAATGCCCTCAACATGTTCAATTGAATTCAAACCATAAGTCCTTTCAATCTTCTTGGGGAAATAGACAGTATGTTCCTTGTCATTAACATTGAAAGTCACCTTTCCTTGATTACAATTAATAACAGCTCCTGCAGTATTAAGAAAAGGTCTCCCAAGAATAATAGACATATTATCATCTTTAGACATTTCAAGCACAAAAAAATCAGTTAATATCAAGCAATTATGAGCCACTTGAACAGGTACATCCTCACATATACCAACAGGAATAGTGGTAGATTTATCAGCCATTTGCAAAGATATATCAGTTGTATTAATTTTTCTAGTTGAAGCCTCTTATAGAGAGAAAAAGGCATAACACTAACTCCAGCTCCCAAATCACACAAAGCAGTTCTAACATAACTATTCTTAATAGAGCAAGGGATAGTTGGAATCCCTGGGTCTCCAAGTTTCTTTGGAACATTACCATTAAAGGAATAATTAGCAAGCAAAGTAGAAATTTCTTCATTAGGGATCTTCCTTTTATTCGAGACAATATCCTTCATATACTTTGAGTAAGGAGGCAATTTAATAGCATCAGTCAAAGGAATTTGCAAGAATAATGGTTTCATCCACTCACAAAACTTATTATAGTGTTCATCTTTCTTTGACTTGTGTTTCTTATAAGGGAAAGGCATAGGTTTTTGGACCCAAGGTTCTCTTTCACAACCATGTTTCTTAGCAATAAAATCTTCTTTGGTGTATTTAGTATTCTTAGTGTGGTTTTCAGATTCTTTTTCAACTTTATCTTAATTAGGAACTTCATTTTCTTCATTACCACTTTTAGTTTCAGCATCAGAAATAGATATACTATTAGGATCTATAGCAGGTTCAGAGGGTTCTACAACAGTTTTATGTTTCTTTTTTCCTTTTCTTACGAGTAGAGCCACTATTTTCAGCTTGTTGAGAATCCTGCTCAATTCTTTTGGGATGCCCCTCAGGATATAGAGGATCCTGGGTAGCAGCACCACTTCTAGTTCTAATTTCATAAGCATGTTTTTCTTTAGCAGCATTAACTAGTAAGTCTTTCTGCACTTTAACGAGTTGATCTATTTGAGTTTGAACCATTTGAAAGTGTTTAACAATCATTTTAACGTCATTAAAGGTTCTTTCCACAATATCTTTCAACTCAACAATAGCTCTAGTGTTTTCCATTAGATGATTTTGCACCCTTTTATTAAAATTATCTTGCTTAAAAATGAAGATATCGAATTCTTCTAAGCATTGATCAGGAGGTTTAGAGTAAGGGATATCACCTTCATCAAAGTGGTGGAGAGAGTGTACCTCAATAGTGGATGAGTAGGGAATAGGCTTACATAATTCTTCTATAGGAGGTAAATTCTTGACATCTGCAGCTTTAATTCCTTTCTCCTTAAGACATTTCTTATCTTCCTTCATCACTTCATCGTTTAATTCAATAACTCCCCTCTTCTTTGATGTTGGAATAGACACTGGTATAGTAGGTTGATGGCTCAGTGCACGGCGCCCAGAAAAGTGCTTGATGGCTCGTGGTTGATGTAGAGCTCGTTGGGAACCCCAAGATGAAGGTATGATGAGAACAGCAGCAAGTTTCCCTCAGTTATGAAACCAAGGTTTAATCAAACCAGTAGGAGCAAGGAAACACCCCAAAGGTGTTACTAGCTGAGCTTTCGCAGGGCGCACTACTGGTGCTAGTAGCAACGTGAAGACCTGCACAACACAACCACAAAACTTTGTCCCCAACTTGCGATGAGGTTGTCAATCTCACCGTGTTTTGCAGAAAACAAAGGATTAAACGTATCGAATGGAAAGAAGTAAAAGTTTGCAGAAAGTAAACACAAAGCAGTAAAAGATTGTAGATTGTATGTAAATACAAGGATAGGGATCCATAGTTCACTAGAGGTGGCTCTCCTTAGATAGATAACATGCTGGGTGAACAAATTACAGCGGGGCAATTGACAAACACCGAGAAAGCAATACATGCATATACAAATCATCTTGACTCCTTTGAGACTTGATTGGGCATTACAACATTATACATAGACCGCCATCCAACTACATCTATGACTAATAATCCACCTTCAGGTTATCATCCGAACCCCCTCCAGTATTAAGTTGCAAGCAACAGATTATTGCTTTACGAACTGCATGTAAAGTAAACAATATGATTGTTCTATGAACAAAGGATTGTTGTTTTCTCCCTAGTAGCAACATCACATCTAGTACCTTAGAGATTTCTGTCACTTCCCCAGATTACCAGAGGCATGAACCCACTATCGAGCATAAATACTAACTCTTGGAGTTGCTAGCATCTACTTGGCCAAGATAGCTACTAACAACGGAAAGCATGCAAGATCACAAATAACAAAGACATGATAGAATCAATAATCAATCTGAAATAGCATCTCAATATCCATCGGATCCCCGCAAACACAACATGTATGAATTACAAATAGATGATCTTGATCATGAACGGATCTCACAAGATCTAAACATGAAAGCACAAAGGAGGAGAACCAGCCATCTAGCTACTACATGGACCCGTAGTCCAAAGATGAACTACTCACGCATCACACCGGAGGCTTACATGGTGATGAAGAAGGCCTCCAGGGTGAATTCCCCTCTCCGGCAGGGTGCCGGGAAGAGCTTCAGATCCCTCCCGGTCTAGGGATGGAGATGACGGCGGCTACAGACTCTTTCGTGGATTTTTGATCGGGTACTTAGGGTTTTCGTCCCGAGGGCAATATATAGGCGGAAGGAGAGGCCGAGGGGCACTTAGGCTTTTGTCCCGTCCAATTCCGAGAATATTCATTTTGTGACTTTCCTGAAACCAAAAACAGCAGAAAAAAGGCAGCTGGCACTATGGCTCTTGTTAATAGGTTAGTCCAAGAAATCATATGAAAAGTACTCCAAAGTTGGAACAAAACACAAGAAAGTGGATAAAACCAAGCATGGAACATCAAAAATTATAGATACATTTGCAATGTATCATAGGTTCAGGTACAATTACTTCAGGTATAGCTTGTTTAGGAGGAGTACAATCTTCATAGTTCTTACTTATTTTAGCCATTAATTCCTCAGCTTCCTTAGGAGTCCTATTCCTGAAAACACAATTAGCACAACTATCTAGGTATGTCCTAGATTCCTCGGTTAGTCCATTATAAAATATATCAAGAAGCTCATTCTTAGGTAATGGACTTCCAGCCTATGCATGAATCAAAGCACAAAACCTTGCCCAAGATTCGGGTAATACCTCTTTTTCTCCTTGTTTAAAATAAAAAAGTTCCTGCAAAATAGCATGTCTAGCACTAGGAGGAAAATATTTCTGCAGGAAAGTACTAATCAAGCAATCAGGGCTATCAATAGATCCAGGAGGTAAATTACTAAACCAAGTTTTAGCTTCTCCTTTTAGTGAAAAGGGGAAAATATTAGCAACAAAGTAAGTACGCATCTTAATATCATCAGAAAACAAGCCACTCATGGTAGAAAGTTCATTCATATGTGCTACCGCACTTTCATTCTTAGTCCCACAAAAAGGTTCTTTCTCAACAATAGCTATGTAAGATAGATCGAGAGAGAAATCATAATCTTTATCTATAATTTGGGTCTAATAGTACGCCTCTCAAGGAGACTCTTAGCAGCGCTCCTATCATGGGTGTTTTTACATTCTTTAATAAATTCACCGGTCATCTCAACATAACCATCCTCAATATCATAACTCTCACTAGACTCAGGTGAACTAACACGTGTGGTAGTGTCTTCATTAGGACTTTCAGTATTTCTAGCTATAGTTCTAGCAATCATAGCATCTAGGAAAGGACCTAATGAACCACTCTTATCAAGCATAGTAGAAGCAGCATCATAAGCATCAGAAGTTTCAGATTCAGCAGTAGTAGCAGTGTGTGTAGCATGTGTATGTGGTGGTGTAACGAGCTTACTCATAACATATGGTGAATCAAGAGCAACAGAGGTGTTCATAACTGTACCTCTTCTTGTAGTGGATGGTAAAATAGGAACCTTGCCATCACGAGACTTACCCATGATGGATGGATAGCAGCGAACAATAGAGAATCCAAGTGAACTTGATAAATAAAGCTATACTCCCCGGCAATGGCGCCAGAAAATAGTCTTGATGACCCACAAGTATAGGGGGTGTATCACAGTATTTTCGAGGGAAGTGAAACCCAATTTATTGATTCGACAAAAGGGGAGCCAAAGAATATTTATAAGCCTTAACAACTGAGTTGTCAATTCAGCTGCACCTGGAAACAATCTTGCTCATAGCAGTTTATCAGTAGTAACCGTTTTGTAGTAGGAATAGTAAAGTAGCAGCAGTAGTAAAGTAAAGACAGCAGTAACAATAACAGTAACAATAGGATTCGAGTGCGGTAGGCATAGGGATGGATGGACGGGCGTTGCATGGACAAGACAATTCACATAGCAATCAGAACATAGGGCAATTGCAGATAAATAAGATAAAGCATCCAAGTACTAGATAATCCTAGGCATGTGTTCCATATATAGTCATACGTGCTCGCAATGAGAACTTGCACAACATCTTTTGTCCCGCCAAATTTGCTTGCAAGGGCCTCAAGGGAACTACTGGCAATTAAGGTGCTCCTTGTAATAGAGCACCGGAGCAAAGCATTAACACTCCGTGAACACATGTGATCCTCACATCAAAGCCATTCCCTCCGGTTATCCTGATTTCTGTCACTTCGGGGCCATTGGTTCCGGACAACAAGGTGTGTATACAACTTGCAGATAAGACCATAAACAATACTATCATAATGAATCAATAACATGTTCAGATCTGAAATCATGGCACTCGGGCCCTAGTGGCAAGCATTAAGCATAACAAGTCGCGACAAAGTCATAAAGCACTAATAAAAGATACTAGACACCATGCCCTAACAATTTGATGCCATTACATGAACGATCTCATCCAATCCCTACCATCCCCATGGCCTACAGGGGGGATTACTCACTCATAGATGGGGGAAACATGGATGGTCGATGGAGAAGCGATGGTGATGATGATGGCGATGATCTCCTCCAATTCACCGTCCCGACAGGGTGCTAGAACAGAGTTTCTGGTGTTGTTTCATGGAATCTGGTGGTGGCGACGAAGCGGAACTCCTTCCGGAAAAACGTCGAAACCCCCCTGAGTTTTTAGGTCAGAAGGCATCTTATATGCGAAGAAGGAGACCGAGGGGCCTAGGCGCAGACCACCTCGGCGCTTAGGCCAGCCCAAGGCGGCCAGGTGGTGTGGCTAGGCCCCAGCCCCACTCCGTCTCATATTCAGGCTCTGGGAGTCTTCTGGTGAAATAGGATTTTTGGCTTTTGTCCCGTCCAATTCCAAGAATATTCATTTTCTGACTTTCCTGGAACCAAAAGCAGCAGAAAACAGGCAGCTCGCATTGTGGCTCTTGTTAATAGGTTAGTCCAAGAAATCATATGAAAAGTACTCCAAAGTGTGGACAAAACATAAGAAAGTAGATAAAACCAAGCATGGAACATCAAAAATTATAGATACATTTGCAATGTATCACTGGCTTTCATTGATGTTATCCCTACTACCACGATATCCGCTATTGTAGTCGTCATTTCATCGGTTGTCCGTTCCAAAAAAAACTTGCTGCAACATAAGTGGGTGTATGATATCCATCATTTGTTCATCGCCTCCGGTCGCTGTTATGCCAGTCTCTTTCATTGGGTGAACGAGCCCTTTTGTTGTGTACTACATCCTCTCCATCAGCCCAACGGTTGGCTATTTTCATCAGTTGTGAAATTGTTTTTGGCTTTGACCGTCCTCGTTCTTCAATGAATTCCTGTCGATGGAGACCGTCGTTGAAGGCATCGATCGCTCTTTCGTCGGATATTGCTTTAGCCGAATTTTTGGTAATGTTCCATCGTTGGACGAAGGCTCGTATTGATTCTCCTAGCTTTGCTTGCAGGCACGTAATTGCTTTAAAGACGCGGGTCGCTTGAATGTGGATTTAAAATTTCTGATGAATTTGTCTTCAAGATCATTCCAACTGCTAATGGAATCTTCTGGTAACTGCTTTAGCCAGGAGCGTGCCGCACCGGTTAGGTGGACCTGCAAGCTTTGCATTGCCGTGGCTTTGCATCCTCCTTGTAATCTGACCGTTGCTAGATAGTCTGTCAGCCAAGCTTTGGGTTCTTGGAGGCTATTGTATTTTTGTCGGTCTTGGGGTAGCTTAAAATATTTCGGTACCGGAGTTTTGCGAACCCGTCGGGTAAAGCAGCTGGCTCCGCATAATTCTTGTTCATCCTCACTTTCACCGTCACAGTATCTTCAGGTGATGCGCTCTTCTCATGACCGATCAATCCTTCACTAGGTGATGTCGTTTCTTGCGTTGTTGTGCGGTTCTTGTTCGGAAAAGTGTTCCCGATGTGGCGACCGCGATTGTCGTGTGTGACCTCCTTACCGAGGGCTGTTGCGATGGTGTGGGGATTGGTCACGTTGCCTCGTGGTTTCTTTATCTTCTTGCGCAAGAGTTTCTCCCACCAAACTGAGGTTCATCAGGGCAGATCGGTGGAGGGCTGCACGGGGGTCGTCGGGTGCAGGTTGTGTCGTGATTAGATATGTTTGTGCAGCCACAATAGCTGCCTAGAATGTCTTTGCTTTGATGTTCCCATCTTGATCTATCGACATAAACGAGAGATCAAGGTCCCGGATTAATCCGCTTCTCTCTTCTTCGAGTATACTTCTTAATCTAGACGTTCCTCTTCTTGGCGATGCTCCTCCTGTGATGATTCTTGATCCTCGGGTGGGGCTTAGCTATGCCCTTCGTAAGCTGGATCGTCGTCTACCCTCTTCCTTTCATCGAGCTGCCATTGCATCCTGAGGATTTTTCTCTTTTTGCAGTGCAGCAGGTACTGGTATGCCAATAGATCTTCGTGGGTGGCATCTGTTGCCATTGGGGTCACAATCGAAATTGTTGCTCTCGCTTTCTCCCATGCACTGGCTGGTAGGATAAGGGTTCACCTCTCATCTTCGCATGGCTGCTCTTCTTCTCTATTTTCTCGGTCGACTGTTGGATCTGCTTCGTTTCCTCGACTTCCTTCGTTGTCATTGCTTCATGCGCTATGGCTTGAAAGGATATCATCGGGGTTAAGAATTGGGTTACCGTTGGAGTCTTGCTGGGTGATACGTCCATTTTGCATCACTATTCTATATCATAATTACTGTTATTCATTGATATATTTCATATTAAGAGATGATACTTATGTTATTTCATGTGTTTTTGCATGGTTGATGACTTTTGGAGGATGGACCACTGTAGTCAGGATTCTGATGGAAAAGGGGTTGTTTGGAGGCGAAATTCACGAAGATCAAAAAATCCAGGAAAATACATGGAAAATCCTATTTTTCCAGAAGACGAAGAATGCCAGAAGGGGAGCAGAGTTGGGCCACAGGGGGGCCACACCACCCCCTAGCGCGGTCCACCCTTGACCGCGCCACCAGGTGGTGTGGCTGCCCTGGCCCACTCCTGGCTCTCCCCTTTGGCGTATATTATCCCCATGAAACCCTAATACCTAGGGGGGACCATAGAAAGATTTCGCCGCCTCTGCGGGGCGGAAAACTACAGAGAGAGAAAGATCTCTCTGGCAAATATAATTCTGCTGGGGGAATTCCTTCCCGGAGAGGGGAGATCATCGTCATCAACACCACCATAAAGCTTTACTTCATCGGGATCATCATCATCTCCATCAGCACCATCATCACCACTTCATACTGCTGTAACAATTGGGTTGAATCTTGCATAGTTCTTAGGGGAAACTTTCCCGGTGTTGATTACTTGTTGTAGTTGATGCTATTGAGTGGAACCATTGAATTATTGTTATGTTCAGATTGTTACTTGTCATTATATCATCTCTGATCATGATCCATATGATGTCTTGTGAGTAGTTCGTTTAGTTCTTGAGGACATGGGAGAAGTCATGTTGTTAGTAGTGGAATTGTGTTGAGAAAGATTCAATAGTTTGTTATTTAAGTTGTGGTGTTATTCTTCTAGTGGTGTCATGTGAACATCGACTACATGACACTTCACCTTTATGGGCCTAGGGGAATGCATTGTGTATTTGGCTACTAATCGTAGGGGTTGCCGGAGTGACAGAATCCTGAACCCCCGTTAGGAAACCTTTGCACAAGGGATGTCAGGATCTTAGAGTTGAAAGTTGTGGTTAGGTTTCTATCTTAATTACTTTCTTGTACTTGCGGATGCTTGCAAGGGGTTTAATCACAAGTATGTATTAGTCCTAGGAAGGTTGGTACATTAGCACAGGTTCACCCACACAACACTTGTCAAACTAAAGAAGATTAATCAACTATATGAAGTGAAAGCACTTGACGATATTCCCGTGTGTCCTCGAGAACGTTTGGTCATCTTAAGTAATACAACCGGCTTGTCCTTTGCTAAAGAAAGGATTGGGCCACTTGCTGCAATTATTATTATTGTCTTTTATTTAGTCGTACTTTATTTATCTGCACTATCAAAAACCCCTAAAAATCCGTTTGCTGAGTATTTACAGAGAGTTCCTGCTCCAAGCCACAAGTCAACACCTTCTGCTCCTCGTTGGGTTCGACACTCTTACTTCTCGAAAATACTGCGATACACGCCCTATACTTGTGGGTCATCAAGACTATTTTATGGTGCCGTTGCCGGGGAGTGAAGCGCTATTGGAGAGTGGAACTAGTAAAGGAAACTTCTACTACGAGTATTGTTTACTTTTGTTAGTTACTTTATTTTCAATATGGATAATTCACTTAGTTTCTTATTTTGTAATGCTACTACCACTGCTAAGGTAGTAGATGAACCACCACCTGCTGAGAATGATACTTTTAAAATACCTACAAGAATTATTCATCGTGTTATGGATAACTACTATTTTGGAGATGGAACTGTCCATCCTGATGATCATTTGCTCTTTATACGAATTATGCGGGTTGTTCAAGTGTGCAGGTATTACAACAGATCAAGTCAAGAAGAAGTTATTCTCATTATCACTAAAAGGAAGAGTTGAGGAATGGTATAAGCTTTTGAAGAATGGTCAAGCTCTTGAATGGGAGGAAGTAGTACCTCTCTTTTATTCAAAATTTTATCCTCCTAGTGAGATTCATAAAGATCGGAATCAAATATACAACTTTTGGCCTCTTGATGGAGAGAGTACAGCTCAAGCTTGAGGGAGATTGAAGTTACTAATGCTCAAATGTCCTATTCATGAGCTCCCCAATAATATTATTATCAATAACTTTTATGCAAGGCTTTCTCTCCATGATAAGGATCTATTGGATGCTTCTTGTGCTGGAGCATTTACACGCATGGAAGAAGGAGCTAAATGGGATCTTCTAGACCATATTCAAGACAATGCTGAAGCATGGGAGAATGATAAAGGAAGAAAGTCAGGTATAAATTATGATTATGAATGCATTGAATCTTTTATGGGAACTAATGATTTTCAAAATATTAAAAATGCTTATGGTCTAGACTCTCAAGCTATTGCAACTTATTTTAAGGCTTTTGCTTCCTATATTGAAATTCCTAAAAGAAGTGGAATAAGTATCATGCACCTTATAAAGACATTGTTAATAGTGTTCATGTAAGAAATACTGAAGTTTATACTGCTAGTCATGTTTTACCTAAACCTTACATTGAGAAAATGCCTTTTCCAATTAAGATAAAGGAACATTCTATGATAGCTAGTATGGTTAATTAAAGTACAAATAAAGTTGTTGAACCCGATGAACAAGTAGTTGTTGAACCTATGATAGCAAATATGAAAGACTTTGTCACTAAATATGTAGAAGAGGGACACACTATCCTTTGTAAGGATATCCCTAATATTGTTTCACAAAGTAGTGTTATGAGTGCTAGTGTCCCTGTGTTTTCTGTTAGGATAAGTGATCATTGATACAATGGTTCTTGTGATAGTTATATCGTTAAATTTATGCATGATACTGAAAGTTATTATGAGAGAGGGAAGACGGTTCTAATGCATATCAATAATATTAAGTTTCCTCGCTTTATGCTGAAAGTCTTTATGTTGCACTTGTTTTGCCTTCTTATGCTAGCAGCATCTGGTTTCAACAATTTATTTTCTTACAAAATTCCCTTGCATAGGAAGTGGGTTAGACTTAAACATGCATATTTTTGCTTCTTGATGCCCTCTTATACTTCAATTCATATTTTTATGTCAGCATCATTGAAATTATCATACCCATCTTAATTGCTATAAAGGAAGAGCTTTTTGGGAGACAACCCAATATATTTCTTTTGCTTTCAGTTTGTTTTGTCTATTTGAGTCTCGGAAGTTATTGTTTTGGAAATAACCTCTCCTTATCCTTTTTATTTGGTTATTGTGTCAAGATCAACCTCTAATGAGAGAGAAGTAAGATTTGGGGAAGTTGTTGTCCCGAAACAGATTTTTGTGCTTCACTGTAAAAATTCGTGAAAAATCTCTGTATGTCGGATTGAGCTGTAATTTTTTGTGCTTCTGCCCCGGGTTGTTATTTAACATTCATTAGTTTTGCACTTTTTGATTTAAGGAACAGAAGATTTTCGAAAAAATTGATCTTTACCTGCTGGTCTGTTTTGACAGATTTTTGCCACTCTTGCATTTGCCTCTTAAATCGATTTCCTTTTTGAATTGTTTTTGGGTTTTTGGAAGGAGTTGCTACAGTAGCTTATGTTTTGATGGATTTCAGTTGAAATTGAACTTAAAAGGTTTATTACCTCGCTTACACTAATGTTGCTAATGAGAATTGTGTGAAGTTTTGTGTGAAAGAAATTTCTAGGTCATTGGAGAAAATGGTGTAATAAGATAGTGAAAGGTTACATGACTAAAACAATATGTGTATAAATATGAAGATATTGATGTTATTCAAGTGGTGACTCCGGAAGAATCTATTAAATGCCAAGTTCAAAGACCTGCAGAGTCCGAGGAGTAATTTGTCATCAGATTTTGGCATCCCCTTGGTTTGTTCCAAGCTTGGGGGAGTGCCGCGGTATCACATCACTATCTTCTATCTTTTTACCTTTTTAGTAGAGTCATATCGTTAATAGAGAAGTTATCATGTAGGATGCTTTGCATTATGGAAGTGTCCCCCCTCTCGTTAGATATCTATGTATCCCTTGGTGTGAGTTCTCGTTATGGAATATTAATGAGAAGTTCTATCATTTACTCTTTTGCATATCTTATATTAGTTTTCAATTCATGTTATATGATTGATCTTGTTATTAGTATTGGTATCACTTTGGGATCATTGAGTTAATTTAGTTGGTTTTGGCAAACCTGGCTCGGTTAGTAGCAATACTATTATGAGAATTGAATGAAAAGGATAAAAGTACTCTTAAAGAATATAATTTCATCATCTTTCTTCCTTGATTTGCTCATAAGCTTAGTATTCTTTAGTTAAGATCTTTTGTGCTTCCAAGGAAGATTGCATGTTTATTTTTATCACTTGTATGTTTGTTTCCTTCAACTCTTATGCTTGCTACCTAGCCTTCCTAGCCTAAAACCTATATTAGAGGGAATGTTTCTCGTGCATCCAATCCTTAAAACCAAAACCTATGTCATTTGCGTCCACCATACCTACCTATTAGCACTATTGCTATTCCAAGTAAATTCATGTTTTTATCTACCTTCTGAATTAAACTTGTTATGTGAAAATTAGTGATTAAAGCTCTCACGAACTTGATGGCACACTTTACTTTTCTTGCACCTAATAAACTTGAACCATTGTGTCATCTAAGTTGTATATGCTTGCACTTATACGTTGGGAATTAGCAGAACCATGATGTCATGGGGAACGCTTTCAACATTGCACTTGTACATTGTACCCAGTTGATATCATGCTCTTTTGTTTATGGATGTCGTCGGTGTGAAATGAAAGGGGAGCTTGTAAGTCCATGGAGTTATGTATGTGTGTTAGAGAAACGCCTGGGCCACTGGTCTAATCCATGCCTAATCATGGTGGAAACCTGCAGTGTAACCATAATGAGAAATCTATGAAGCATTATTCTTATAAAAAAAAGAGATAGAGATAGAGATTGAGAAAAAATAAATAAAAATGAGAAAAAAGGAAAGAGAGAAAAAAGCACCATTTTCCCATGGTAAATAAGAAGATTGGTGAGATGCTTATTGTCTACTTGCCTTGTCATTTTGATATGGGGATTCTTCCGTATCACCGGGCAAGGCATACCGCGTTGGCGGTTCTCAATGATACACATGTACTTACTATGACAAGAACTTACCGGTAACTAAACTTGAGTAGCATGAGGAGCGGCCCTCGTATTCAAGGGACATGAGATTGCCAACTTATACTTTGTTAAGCATATACTCCATAGTTTGTTCACTTTAACCTTAATCACCTAAAGATGCTTATGATAGGGGCACTGAGAGCTGAAAGCTAATAAGTACCATAATTTTTGGAAGCTCTTTATGAAACTTGAAATCTCTGCTTCCCTCTATGAAGCGCCTATCTTTTACTTTTTTTAGTTGAGTTAGTAAATCTATTCCTTTCTATCTCAGCAAGTATTTTGACTTGTTGTGTTTCATTCATTCATTCATATGATGATTTATTCAATCATGTTCTTATGTTCCTTGTTTTGCACATTGCTCTTATCTTAGTGAATACTACTTTGAAAGCTATCATTGAAAACCCCTTTATGATTGAACTCCTGCAAATTGTTAACTATTCTTTGACCAAGAGCAAAGTTTGTCATTACCAATTATGATTTACTTTGTGTATCTTTAGTGTGTTTCCTTTACTTATTACAAGTTAAGTTATACAATAGTGAGTTGTCTTCTATTATGATTTGTGTATTGATGAATGTGATGCTTCTTGTCCGTATTCTTTTATCGACTCTTCACTCCATAAACCTGAGGTCATGTTTATTGAGCTCAGTTTTCGCTTGGGGACAAGCGAAGTCTAAGCTTGGGGGGAGTTGATACGTCCATTTTGCATCACTATTCTATATCATAATTTACTGTTATTCATTGATATATTTCATATTAAGAGATGATACTTATGTTATTTCATCTATTTTTGCATGGTTGATGAATTTTGGAGGATGGACCGCTGCAGTCAGGATTCTGATGGAAAATGGGCTATTTAGAGGCGAAATTCGCGAAGATCAGAAAATCCGGTAAAATACAAGGAAAATCCTATTTTTCCAGAAGACGAAGAATGACAGAAGGGGGAGCGAAGTTGGGCCGCAGGGGGCCCACACCACCCCCTAGTGCGGGCCACCCTTGGCCATGCCACCAGGTGGTGTGGCCGCCCTGGCCCACTCCTGGCTCTCCCCTTTGGCGTATATTATCCCCATGAAACCCTAATACCTAGGGGGACCACAGAAAGATTCCGCCGCCTCTACGGGGCGGAAAACTATAGAGAGAGAAAGATCTCTCCGGCAGACAGAATTCTACTAGGGGAATTCCTTCCCGGAGAGGGGAGATCGTCGCCATCAACACCACCATCAAGATGGACTTCATCGGGATCATCATCATCATCTCCATCAGCACCATCATCACCACTTCATACCGTTGTAACAATTGGGTTGAATCTTGCATAGTTCTTAGGGGAAGCTTTCTCGGTGTTGATTACTTGTTATAGTTGATGCTATTGAGTGGAACCGTTGTGACACCCCCGGGATCAGGGATAAACAAATCTAGACCTTAGCCTGACATAAGCTTAACCTAGAGCTCGAGGATATCCAGTGAGAAATCGGTAACACAATAGTAACCCCACGACACAAAAATTAGTACAGCAAGCTCATAACTGAGCGAAGAACCAAAATATTACAAGCAGAGGTCACTGACCAAAACATCAAACAACGGAAGGTAAATTATGCTATTAAGTATAGCAAACTTAACAAATGGCCTAAGAGGCCTGAAGCATAACGATGACGTCCCAGCCCATAGATTCCAGGCTGCCGGCCGGGAATCCCAAGCTACTCGTCGGTGTCGATGTCGTACGAAACTCGTCTTCAGGGAACACTTATTCTGCTACAAAAGTATCAACAAAGCAAGGGTGAGTACAAGGTGTACTCCGCAAGACTTATGGCTGGTGGGGTTATTTTGCATAAAGCCATCTTTGTTTTGTAAAACAAGGGGGAGAAGAAGCTCGTCTAATCAGAATATTTTAAAAGGGGATAAGAGAGCGACATCTCCGAAGAATTGATCATCATCTTGATATCCACCAAAGTAATCCTCGTCTCACAACTAGGATCACCCCCTCGTACCCATGAGGAAGCATCCTTAAGCACACGTTGATCTGCCAAGTTTTACGATTAGGTTAAAGTTCTCTATGATCTTAGAATTCAGTCAACAAGCATTCATAACCGTGAACACAGCTTTTCGAAAAGTTTTAACCCTGCAGGGGTGTACAACTTTACCCACACGTACCAACTAACTCTTAATGCCAGATCATTATCCCTCTTCCTTGGAAGGCCGGCAGACGGTGGTTGGCCACAACCTTTACCTTGCTTTCGTCGAGACCATGAGTCACGCCCTAAGGATGGTTCCACTGTAACGGGTCAAATCTCGAAGCAGGTCCATAGAGATGTGCGTCGAGGTTGGTTTACCAAGGGCTCCATCCACCCCAATCAACCCCGGCCACGCTTACCTACCTGTTATGATGCACCTTCACCCGCCAAATATTTCAAAATGTTTCCTATGCATATGTCAAATGGAACACCGAACTATGTGACTCATGGAATCTACTAGGCAAGTTAGTCAGCGGAGGGGTCCCCATAAACCCCGTGTGGCTGTACGCTCGTCTTGGTCCAAAGGAAAGAACTCCGTTCCTAGTGGTGGCGAGCATGGGACTACAAAAACCACTTCCCATCGTGGCCTCCCATACAAGCCTTAGCATGTTTAACCTTTACCACTGATCTTACCTCATCAGTATACCTCGTTCTCCTGTCATACTAGATTCTCTGCATTTGATACATCATCTGGATGAACCAAGACTGACAGCTAAGCATGGCTAAGCAAGACACAGATAAGCTCTAGCAGTGCACACAAGCCAAACCTAGTTATGCTAGGAGAAGTGGATCAGGTAATATAAGCTCAAGGGAGTAATGCAACATATAGGATACTCTATCTATCGATAAAAGACCACAATAGAATCGTATGCATCATGGCAAGATTGAAATACTTTCGAAATCATAGGATTGTATAATGGTGGGGCTATGCTTGCCTTGTTTGTTGATACCCAAATATAGATCTTTAGAAGCCTTGTGCTTGACTTGATTATAGTTGGTCAAGTATTGTTCATCGATCTTCGATGGTGTTGATCTCGGTCTTCGATCTCGATCTCGATATCGTATTCTACCGGGAAGAAGCAAACATCAGAAAGAAAGGGGGAAACAACAATTAACACATCGCAATAATGCAATGCTCAAGCAAGGACGATGATATGACAAGTTAAACTATATTGAAATGAGACCCTAAAGCATGCTTGGCAATTTAAGCGGGATCCGAGAGGTCCAAACCCTAAAATAGGAGAGACCCCGAATCACCTATGGGGTTCAATTGATTCTTCTAATTAAACTTGTAACTGAAGTTATTGAACAATGCATGAGTGTGAGTCTAAAGTGTAGATCTCATTTTTCTAAACATTTTGATATGTTATACACATTTTTCTAAGTTATAAATAATCATTTATTGAATTTACAACATTTATAACATTTTCTGTAATTAATAAACCAATTTAAATAGATTTATTGCGTCATGCTGACATCACCATGACGCCAGCACAAGCACTAGAAGTTTTCTCACTCGAGAAGAGGCTAGCCACAGAGGCTGGCTTATGGGCCTAGGGCCACCTCAGATGCCACCTTGGCAGAAAGTGGGACCAAAGGCGGTTGATCGAGGTCGACGCTGGATGTCATGTCGACATCGACGTGACGGCGGTGGCCTCCGATCAGCGGCGGGGACAGCGTTAGGTGGCGAATTGGGTCATGCGAGTAGGTGGGCTGATGCAGAGCGGCGCAGAGAACCCTATAGTGGTTGCCACGCTACTATATGGTCACCAGAGCAGCGACTTTAATGGTGGCCAGCGGCGGCAGACGGCAGTGTGCGAGGCGAGAGCATGCCAGAGCGATAGGTAGGGAGTGGAGAGTTCCAGAGGAACCGCGAGCTCACCCTGAGCGTGTAGGGGTCGACGGCGAGGCTGGAGATGGACCGTGGCGACGGCACGGATGGCAGTTAGAGTTGGGGAAGCCGGAGATGGAGGGCGGGATTGAGGGCATCCGCAACCGATTCCTTCTGCGAGGTGAACGAGGGTAGCATGTCGAGCTCAACGGTGGCCCTGGCTTGACCTAGGGCGGCTCGGAACAGCGGAGACGGCCGGGTTCTACGACGGCTAGGGTTTCGGGCGTGCCACGGAGAGCGAGAGAGAGAGAGAGCAGGGGGAGAGGATAGGGACGAGGAGAGACATGCCCGGGGAGGCTCTTATCCATGCGGGCATCGGCGGCACGCATCACAGCGCGCAGCTGGGATCGACGGTGGCGCTCGGGACACCGAGCTGCTTCCCGTCGTTGTCGAAGACGACAAGAAATAGAAGGCCAAAACAGTACGTGGGGCGCGTGAGCTACAGCTAGGCTAGCTTGGGCCGCGTTTGTGCCGTGGAAGAGCTTGCATGGCTGCTGCTACCGAATGCACGACGCGGCAGAGAGGAGAGGGAAAGAGAGATGGGCTGCTGGGATGCGCTGCTGCTCTGTTTTTTATTTGCAAAATATTTTCCTTTTCTGTTTTTGGTTTTCCATTTGTATTTTCAATTACAAAACTATTTTAGGTCATTCAAAAATACCAGAGATTTATGAAATTATAGAAAATATTGCAGGGGCCCTTTTATTCAAATTGGGCTCCACACTTTAGTGATTTTCAAACATTTTCAAAACCACTTGAGAGGGTTTTTAAGAGAGAGAGGAAACTAGGGTTTTAGGGTTTTGCATTATTTCTTCTGCATGCAATTTAAAAGATGATGCTCATGAATGCACAAACAAACCCTAATTTAAGATTAACTAAAACTGGGGTGTTACAGCTCTATCCCCCTTACGAGAATCTCGACCCAAGATTCCAAAGGTAGGAAGAGAGAGAGAGAGAAACAAGGCTACTCTAAGGATAAGAGGGAAACACACCAACAACACACATAGTATCTCATGGTCAACTCATGAAGGAGTGTTCAGAAACAACTCGAAGATGATGACGTGAAACACGTCAAGGTAGCGGAAGGAGCAAGAGGAGATGGTTTCAAGGTAACAGATAACTGGTCTTCATAAGGATTGAGACCATGGAGTTTCAGAAGAGTTTTAAGCTTCTGAAAGGGAAAACTTACAACAGAAAGAGTAAAACCACAGACTTCAAGAATCGAAACTCTTCTTGGTGGCTTAAGTAGAGCTTCCAGGGATACAGAGATACAGATAACCAAGCTATTGATCTACTTTTGATACAGAAGGATCACTCTTCATTCAACAGGAGACCAAGAAAGAAAGGTGTTTTGTGGCGAGGACTCACAAGAGTCACAAAGAGCATGTAACAAGAGAAACTTCTGATTACCAAAATCATAGTCATTCTATGAACATGGTTGAGATACGAAGGAAACTATTTATTCATCCAGGGTTATCAAAATCTTTGCCAAAGATCATGATATCACTTTACACCACCAGATGAATAGGTAAGAAGATTTCTGATGACACAAGGAAAAAGAAACTTCATTCTCAGACTTCAGTTACTTGGCACAAGGGAAGGCTTGCCAACGTAAAAGGGTCTAGAGGATCGACCGGGAAACATTTAGCAACACTACTTTAGATGTTCTCCTTGATGTTCGGAATACCAGACATCAAGTAAAGGTCGGACTTGGGAGACAAAGAAAACCATAAGCAGAACTCCTATAATAATTCATAGAAGATGCCTCATGAAGAGTGGTTGTTATTTGCTAATTCAAAAGTATATGACAATAGGCCTTCCAACTGATTGTGCCAACTATTACATCAATCTTATCGGATTTACAAAGAAACCTATGTCAAAACCTTGAAGAACACCAACCATATATCTGCTTGAGATTCAGATTCGGTTAAGTGGAATGATACTTCAAACTCAGCATGTCCGAATAGATATTTTGCAACATTTACCACGAAGGTAAAGTTACTGGATTCTCAAGACATGGACTATAGTGTTAAGCTCCAATAGACTGAGCTGAATTGCTAGACCCATGTATTAACAACTTGTCAGAAGACAACTGCTTATACATCAAGTACTTACAATAAAACACAAGTGTCCATAAGGAAACATAGATAACTCTATTTGAATACACGGCGACATCTTTCACCATTTGCACATGAATCGGAGAAGGTCACTTCCAACATCTAGAACACATACTTCGAGATAACACGAAGGAGGTTCTCGAAAGTTTTCCAACATTAATGCCAAAGGTTCCATATGAATCTATTCTAGCATGGAGAGGATAAGGATGTCATTGATGGGCTCAACAACAAACTTATCGAGATACTCCAATTGGATGAACTCATATGTTGTCTGAACATGGCAAAGTATTGGTCCGACCAAAGAACATGAGGATGTACTCAAGTGAAACATCACAAGGAGCAGTATCGTCAAGATAGTCCTTGGAACTGAGTTTGATTTGACGATAACCCAAATCAAATCAAAGGTGGGGATGATAACATTTCCATGAAGGAAACACGATCTTTCTTCAACACGAACAACACTAAACATCCCTTTAGATAATCTAAGTTAGATAGAACTTTTGTCTTACAACTCTCCAAGTTGTTGTTTAAGCTCAACCAACTAGTTCAAGGGTATCCAGCACAGATCCTTGGAGAAAGGAGCAGTTCAGCGAACTAGCTTGCTCAAGAACTTGACAACATGGTCATGTGGCAACATGGTGATACTTCTATAAAGACATCTACAATATCACGAACCACTGATATGACACTTAGTTCAAGAGGAATCTTGCTTAGTAAGGCAAGAAGACATAGTCTTAGAGTTTCGGCACGAGCCTAACTCTTTTACCGAGGAGAATGCACCAGAATAGCGGACTTGGTATCACAATAATCATTCACTTAGTGATAGTGTTAACCATCACGCTAAGAATGACTAAAATGTCCTTGGAGTTCAAAGCATTAATGCTAAGAATCTCAGATGGCCACATTATTACGCACACGCATCATTCTCGAGCGCGAAAGCTCGAAGGAAGGTTGGGTAAATATGTGTAAGAGCATCACTTCATTAAGGGGTCATGAAACTCAACACAACCTCTTAGTTTAAAAGAGTGTGATACTCTAAGATAGAACAGATAGAAGCTAATAATGCCTCTTAATCTGTGAATTACAACACTTTGACCTAGTCCTAGATATGACAAGGTACTGGAGTTTGTTTCTCCTGACATCCCGAAATGATTTGTCATGCTAGACCACAAGAGTATCTTGCATCGGAAGAGACCAATGCAAATTACTACTTGGCTACCAACTGATAGTAGAGGTCAGAAACAACAAGGGGAAAAGGATCATGCTTAGGATAGAGTCCCGATATGTAGATGCATAGATTATCAATCTTCCGAAAACCAATGCAGGAAAGGGAGGTGTGGTAGAGTCACGAGTATAGATGCGAGACTCACGAGGAGTACTCTTGTCGTGATCTATTTGATTCCATTAAAGAACATCTGCCATAGCTAGTGGTAGGGGAAATCCTTAATTGTCGAGATTCAATCGCAACAAAACCCACAAGCTCGAAGGCTATATTTTGAAAGTAGCCATCCTGAGGTAATGTGTGAACATTAACAGCAGGGGTCAAAGGAGTGGACCTTGGGTTAAAGATCAACTTCATGTACAAGATTCACAACACCAGAATCCAGCACAATCCGGGATCTTCGGTTCAAGTCCAAGGGTTAAAACCCGAGAAAAGAAGTAACTACTACTTGAGTGATATAGCATACACTACAAGATAGTAATCACAAGGTAGCTTCCAAGATAAGAAAGAACTTCTGAAGTACCGGAACAAATAAAAAGGAGGCACACGAGGCGAAAGGAATCCTCGAAGCCTAGAACAGAACACTTAAGAGCCATACAATATAAATATTGTGGGACCGTAGGGTAGAGAGATCTTGATGGAAAGGAATCTCTCAGACGAAACAAAACAAAGGGTACACAAATATCTCACAACACACACAACTCTAGAGAACTCAACACTAGGTCAACTGGCTGAGAAATGACATGCCAAGAAGGCACCTAAGCTTTGAAATACTAGAAGAGATATCAAAACTTTTCCAAATCAACACAAGGTAAGATGACCTAGAGTTAGAGTGAACCTGGATAAGGAGAAAAAGAAGCATACTAGAGTTTTCGCAAATACTTTTCAGCTTTGAAATAGTTTTCATAAGCACTAGACTCAACATCGACCAATAGGAAGGTTTTCCTACGGTTGGTACTGCTCTGATACCAAAAATTGTGACACCCCCGGGATCAGGGCTAAACAAATCCAGACCTTAGCCTTACATAAGCTTAACCTAGAGCTTGAGGATATCCAGTGAGAAATCGGTAACACAACAATAACCCTGCGACACAAAAATTAGTACAGCAAGCTCATAACTGAGCGAAGAACCAAAATATTACAAGCAGAGGTCACTGACCACAAACATCAAACAACAGAAGGTAAATTATGCTATTAAGTATAGCAAACCTAACAAATGGCCTAAGAGGCCTGAAGCATAACGATGACGTCCTAGCCCATATATTCTAGGCTGCCGGCCGGGAACCCCATGCTACTCATCGGTGTCGATGTTGTACGAAACTCGTCTTCAGGGAACACTTATTCTGCTACAAAAGTATCAACAAATCAAGGGTGAGTACAGGGTGTACTCCGCAAGACTTATGGCTGGTGGAGTTATTTTGCATAAAGCCATTTTTGTTTTATAAAACAAGAGGGAGAAGAAGCTCGTCTAATCAGAATATTTTAAAAGGGGATAAGAGAGGGACATCTCCGAAGAATTGATAATCATCTTGATATCCACCAAAGTAATCCTCGTCTCACAACTAGGATCACCCCCTCGTACCCATGAGGAAGCATCCTTAAGCACACGTTGATCTGCCAAGTTTTACGATTAGGTTAAAGTACTCTATGATCTTAGAATTCGGTCACCAAGCGTTCATAACCGTGAACACGGCTTTTCAAAAAGATTTAACCCTACAGGGGTGTACAACTTTACCCACCCGTACCAATCGACTCTTAATGCCAGATCATTAGCCCTCTTCCTTGGAAGGCCGATAGAGGGTGGTTGGACACGACCTTTACCTTGCTTTCGTCGAGACCATGAGTCACGCCCTAAGGATGGTTCCGCCATAACGGGTCAAATCTCGAAGTCGGTCCCTAGAGATGTGTGTCGAGGTTGGTTTACCAGGGGCTCCATCCACCCCAAGCAACCCCGGCCATGCTTACCTACATGTTATGATGCACCTTCACACGCCAAATCTTTCAAAACGTTTTCTATGCATATGTCGAATGGAACGTCGAACTATGTGACTCATGGAATCTACTAGGCAAGTTAGTTAGCGGAGGGATCCCCATAAACCCCGTGTGGCTGTATGCTCGTCTTGGTCCAAAGGCAAGAACTTGGTTCCTAGTGGTGGCGAGCATGGGACTACAAAAACCACTTCCCACCGTGGCCTCCCATACAAGCCTTAGCATGTTTAACCTTTACCACTGATCTTACCTCATCAGTATACCTCGTTCTCCTGTCATACTAGATTCTCTGCATTTGATACATCATCTAGATGAACCAGGACTGACGGCTAAGCATGGCTAAGCAAGACACAGATAAGCTCTAGCAGTGCACACAAGCCAAACCTAGTTATGTTAGGAGTAGTGGATCAAGTAATATAAGCTCAAGGGAGTAATGCAACAGATAGGATACTCTATCTATCGATAAAAGACCATAGTAGAATCGTATGCATCATGGCAAGAATGAAATATTTTTGAAATCATAGGATTGTATAATGGTGGGGCTATGCTTGCCATGTTTGTTGATACCCAAATATAGATCTTCAGAAGCCTTGTGCTTGACTTGATTATAGTTGGTCAAGTATTGTTCATCGATCTTCGATGGTGTTGATCTCAATCTCGATATCATATTCTACCGAGAAGAAGCAAACATCGGAAAGAAAGGGGGAAACAACAATCAACACATGGCATTGATGCAATGCTCAAGCAACGATGATGATATGACAAGTTAAACTATATTGAAATGAGACCCTAAAGCATGCTTGGCAATTTAAGTGGGATTCGAGAGGTTCAAACCCTAAAACAAGAGAGACCCCGGAATCACCTGCGGGGTTCAATTGATTCTTCTAATTAAACTTGTAATTAAAGTTATTGAACAATGCGTGAGTAGAGTCTTAAGTGTAGATACCATTTTTCTGAACATTTTGATATATGATACACATTTTTCTGAGTTATAAATAATTATTTATTGAATTTACAATATTTATAACATTTTCTGTAATTAATAAACCAATTTAAATAGATTTATTGCGTCATGTTGACATCACCACGACGCCAGCACAGGCACTGGAACTTTTCTCACTGGGGCAGAGGCTAGCCACAGAGGCTGAACTATGGGCCTAGGGCCACCTCAGCTGCCACCGAGCAGGTGGGACCAGCGGCCAATTTGACCGAGGCTGACTCGCGCTCGCTGATGTCATGCTGACGTCAGTGTGACACCAGCATGGCGGTGGCCTCAGATCGGCGGCGGGGATGGCGTTAGGCGGCGAATTGGGTCATGCGAGTAGGTGGGCTGGATGCAGAGTAGCACGAAGAACCTGATGACCCACAAGTATAGGGGGTGTATCGCAGTATTTTCGATAAGTAAGAGTGTCGAACCCAACGAGGAGCAGAAGGTGGTGGCTAGTGGTATGGATTAGGAATTCTCTCCAAATACTCAGCAAACGGATTTTTAGGGGGTTTTGATAAAGCAAGTAAACAAAGTAGGAGTAAATAAAAGACAGTAGGAATAAATGCAACAAGTGGCCCAATCCTTTATGCAGCAAAGGACAAGCCGGTTGTATTACTTAAGATGACCAAACATTCTTGAGGACACATGGGAAGACTGTCAAGTGCTTTTGCTTCATATAGTTGATTAATCTTCTTTAGCTTGCTAAGTGTTGTGTGGGTGAACTTGTGCTAATGTACCGACCTTCCTAGGACTAATACATACTTGTGATTATACCCCTTGCAAACATCTGTAAGTACAAGAAAGTAATTAAGGTAGAAACCTAACCACAACTTTAAACTCTAAGACCCTTACGTCCCTTGTGCAATGGTTTCCTAACGGGGGTTCAGGTTTCTGTCACTCCGGCAACCCCTACGATTAGTAGCCAAATACACAATGCATTCCCCTAGGCCCATATAGGTGAAGTGTCATGTAGTCGACATTCCCATGACACCACTAGAAGAAGTACACCACAACTTAAATATCAAACTATTGAATCTTTCTCAACACAATTCCACTACTAACAACATGACTTCTCCCATGTCCTCAAGAACAAAACAAACTACTCAGAAGACATCATATGGATCATGATCAGAGATGGAATAATGATGTATAACAATTTGAACATCAACAATAATTTAATGGTTCACTCAATGGCATCAACTACAAAGAGTAATCAACACCGGGAAAGTTTCCCCTACGAACTATGCAAGATTCAACCCAATTGTTACAGCAATATGGAGATGGTGATGAGGGTGCTGATGGTGATTATGGTGGTGGTGATGATGATGATCCCGATGAAGTCCAGTTTGATGGTGGTAGGGGAAACTTGATGATGATGATCCCGATGCATAGTTCGTAGGGGAAACTTTCCCGGTGTTGATTACTCTTTGTAGTTGATGCTATTGAGTGAACCATTGAATTATTGTTGTGTTCATATTGTTACTTGTCATTATATCATCTCTGATCATGATCCATATGATGTCTTGTGAGTAGTTTGTTTAGTTCTTGAGGACATGGGAGAAGTCATGTTGTTAGTAGTGGAATTGTGTTGAGAAAGATTCAATAGTTTGTTATTTAAGTTGTGGTGTTATTCTTCTAGTGGTGTCATGTGAACGTCGACTACATGACACTTCACCTTTATGGGCCTAGGGGAATGTATTGTGTATTTGGCTACTAATTGTAGGGGTTGCCGGAGTGACTGAAACCTGAACCCCCGTTAGGAAACCTTTGCACAAGGGATGTCAGGATCTTAGAGTTTAAAGCTGTGGTTAGGTTTCTATCTTAATTAATTTCTTGTACTTGTGGATGCTTGCAAGGGGTTTAATCACAAGTATGTATTAGTCCTAGGAAGGTCGGTACATTAGCACAAGTTCACCCACACAACACTTGTCAAACTAAAGAAGATTAATCAACTATATGAAGCGAAAGCACTTGACGATATTCCCGTGTGTCCTCGAGAACGTTTGGTCATCTTAAGTAACACAACTGGCTTGTCCTTTGCTAAAGAAAGGATTGGGCCACTTGTTGCAATTATTATTATTGTATTTTATTTACTCGTACTTTATTTATCTGCACTATCAAAAACCCCTAAAAATCCGTTTGCTAAGTATTTACAGAGAATTCCTGCTCCAAGCCACAAGTCAACACCTTCTGCTCCTCGTTGGGTTCGAAACTCTTACTTATCAAAAATACTGCGATACACCCCTATACTTGTGGGTCCTCACTGGGTTGTTGCATCTCCGATGATCACGCATACTTGGTGCTGAGTGGTGTACAGACTAGTAACGTTATTGTTTTCGTAGATGGAGACTCTTTCGAATGAGCCAGTGAAGTCCATCAGCTTTTTGCTCTAGATAAATATCTGCCATCCGAATTCCAAAGTCGATTCTTTCACTACTTTCTTCGGGTTCTGAATTGGCTAGGCTTGCATCACGTGGTGGCGTGAACGGTGGGTTTGATCCGAAGGAGAGATTATCATCGAGACCATCAAGATCCCCCAGATTCACCTCCTCTTGCCCGCCTTCGTTGCCTTCTTCAATATGTGCCTCGACTTCCATTGGAGATGTAGTGGGAAGTTCCTGTACTTCTGTTGATTTGCGGGTAACTTTATGGGTGGGCGGGCGTGGATCTGCTTTCGTCGAGTTGATGCTTGGTGGAGAGCGTTCCGCCAAATCCGTGTTTCTAGCGTTCAAGTTTCCCACAAACGGCGCCAATTGACGAGGGGTAACCTCGGCAATGCCCATGGTGATGGACTTGGGGTTTCGCGGAAAAGAGAACACTGGGGATTTCATCGGATGTCAGGAAAACAATGATGACAAAGTCGCCTGAATATTGGGGAAAACACTCTATTACAAGTTGTCTACTAGATTTCGGTACCCTCGCTTGGGCTTCTCCCGCCCTATATATAATAGGTCGGGTCTCAAAGCTGTATGCGGATAGGTTTCATACACGTGTGATTACAATACCAACATAATGTCGGTTTGTGGTTTCTTTCCTAATACAACAAAGGGTCTCTATCGGTTGCTTCCTTGGGCCTTTATCTTGAATCTCTATGGGTCGTAGGCCTTTTACCCAATGTAGGGTAGCGAATAGTGAGCATCCGAGTAATCATACCCATGCCGATGACGATGTCATCGATGTAGACTTGAATGTTACAACCAAGCTGGCTCTTGAGGCAGGCCTGCATACACCGCTGGTAGGTGGCCCTGTGTTTTTCATCCCAAAAGGCATCGTTGTGTAGCAGAAGACACTAAAGGGTGTGATGAATGCCGTTTTCTCCTGGTCCTCCTCCTTCATTCGAATCTGGTGGTAGCCTGAATAGGCGTCAAGGAAACGGAGGCACTCGCATCCTGTGGTGGAGTCGGTTATCTGGTCGATCCGTGGCAATGGAAAGTGGTCCTTTTGGCAATGTTTGTTCAAGGAGGTGAAGTCCACGCACATCCATAGGATATCCGTGTCCTTTTTTAGGAACGAGAATTGATAGGGGAATACCCATTGGGGTATACCCACGAAGAGGATTCGCCAGCTGGATCGAGTAGTTTGAAGACAAGCCCAGAGCGGGTCGACTCGTCGAATACGGCGACTGGCGTATACTAGACCCAGGAGACACGCCGACTGGAGGCCCAAGATAGCTACTCCAATACAAAGCCCATTAGCACACCTGTAAACCCGAAGTGGCTGCATATGTAAAGCCACTAGGGGCACCCCTTTGGGGGGATCTCGCTCACATCATATTAGATCTAGTCTCTCCCTCTGCCTCCAGCGACTCCATTGTAAACCAATCTATGAACATATACTAGATTGATAGCAGGATGTAGCGATCCTCCACTGAGGGGACGTGAACCAGGGTACATCGTGTGCCAATCTCGCTCTCGGATTCTCCTACATCACCTTGCCCTTTCCTCTACATAAGCTACCCTGTAGCATCTGCCGTGGCCAATACCATGACAAGCATGGGGTTTGCTACCTAGGTGCTTTCCTTGATCTCGCGTATGAAGTTAGCGTCGAGGAGTCTGTTGACTTCCATACCGACCGCTTTTGCCCTTGGCTCAGATAGTCAATGTATTGTCTATTTCACTGGTCTTGCTTCGGGATTCACATTGAGTGAGTGCTCGACGAATTCCCTGGGAACTCCTGGCATGTCCGCTGGACACCAGGTGAAGATTTCCCAGCGCTCATGGAGGAATTCGACGAGCGCGAGTTCCTATGCGGGACTTAAGTTGTTGGCGATGAGGGTCGTCTTGGTCGGGTCCGTTGGGTGGACCTGGACTGCCTTGTTGTGGATTGACGTGTCGAAGGATTGGTTGGGTGAGCTTGGCTTACTCAGAGGAGGTAGATTGTTTTCTGTTGACTCCTTTAACCTCACCAGTTCCTCCTCATGATGAAAGACTGGGAGATTCTGTTGAATTCCCTGTCGCAGTTGTTGGACCTCTCGAAGCTTCCGTTGACCGTGATAATGCCGTTGGGGCCCGGCATCTTCATCTGCAGGTAGACGTAGTGTGGCACTGCCATGAACCTCGCAAGAACGCGATGCGGCTGAGGATGCAGTGATATTGTGAGGGCCAGTCAACAACTTCGAATTCGATGCGCTCTCGCCGGAAGTTTGCCGTCGTTCTGAACATGACATCCAAACTGATCTTGCCTAGGGAGTATACGCCCTTCCCCGAGAAAATGCCGTGGAATATTGTGTCTGAAGTTTCTAGGCATGACAGGGGGATTCGCATGGCACACAAGGTGCTTGCAAACATGAGGTTGATGTCGATGCAGCCGTCCATGAAGACACGACTCATCTCGAAGCCTCCAATTTGTGCCTCGAGCACCAGGGGACAATGACCTAGACGAGGTACTTGGCGTGGATGATCGCGCTTGTCGAAGGTAATGCAGGACTCGCTCCCACTGAGGTACTCAGTGGTGGAGGGTGGAGAGTTGTCACATCCCAAGATTTTCCAAATCTTGTAATGTGAAAAATAAATAAACAAAATAAAATCTTTGTTGAAAATCAGGGTGAAAAGAAACTTTTGTTTCTAAAAGGAGACTTAAAATCCCATCTTGAACAAACTTTGGTAGAAGTTTGAATTCAACAAATAATCACAAAGGATCAAGAAAGACCTTAGAGATTGGTTTCACTTAGTTTGGAACCATAGACAAGATCTTGTGAATATAATATAAGATAAGGAAATTGAATTTCCAAAGCCAATAAAGCCCTTACCAAAAGCCCCTACCAATTGGTGATCAAATAATCCTAAAGTGATTTATAAGGATAAACATTTATCAAAGGAAAATAAATTGTTTTGGAAACACTGTTTTAGATCTTTTAATAAAAGACCTTGGTTTCAAATGAAAAGATAAGCCAAATTAATTTTGGCCAAGCTTTTGAAATAAAATATTTTTTTTTGATAAAATGAGTAAAGGTTTATTTAAATAAAATAATAAGGAGTTAAATATCCAATTTTATTTAAGTAAAAGCTTTTCCCATTTTAAATGAACACCAAGTATTTTATTACTACTTTGAAATCTTTTATTAAAAGGTTTTGCTTTGATTAAAATGAGTAAAGTTTATTTAAATAAAATAATAAGGATTTAAATATCCAATTTTATTTAAGTAAAGGCTTTCCCATTTTAATTAAAACACCAAAACTTATTATTTATTTAAATAAGTTTCCAAGTATTCCTTATTTTCAAAATAAAACCTACTGGTTTGGTTTTGAAAATAATTGGATTTCAAATGGAAATTTTATTAAATAAATCAAAACCCTATTAATAAATTAAAGATCCATTTTATTTAATTATTTAATGGATCTTAAATTAAATAAAAATAATATTTCATTTTGAGATTTGGATTATGTTGCTAAACAGAACCAAATTCAAATGAAAAGTTTGTTGTTTGTTTGAATTGATTTGAGTGTTGTTTGATTGTTTGAATAATTGTTTGAAATTCAAAACAGAAAAGAATTAGAAAAAGAAAAAGAAAACAGACAGAAAAAAATAGTGCATTGGACCCAGCCCAGCCGGCCAGCCCACTAGGCCCAGCAGCAGCCCAGTTCTTCTCTCCCTCGGCAAATCATTTTTCACCTGTTAAATGACCCACAGAGCCAATGACAGTCGAACCCACTTCTCCCTCTCCCTCTCGCTGACAACAGACCCCACCTGTTCCCACACCCGAACCATTTTTCCTCACCGACTAAACAACCCGCAAAGAGACTGACAAGTGGACCCCTCCCTCCTTTCTTTTCCCACTGACCAGAGGACCCCACCGGCAGCTGTTCATCGTCCTCCCCGCGACTCCTTCTCCCCTCACCGCGCGGCCGTTTTCTGCTTTGATTCCGCCGTTTAAATTCGCGTTAATGCTGCGTTGATCTCTCGCCGCGACGACGCCTATTTAACCGCCTCCCTCTCCTCTGTCATTTCCCACAGACATAGCCTCCCCTCTGCCCCTAGGCTGCCTCCATTTCTCTCTGTACCGCCGCAGCTCCGACCACCGTCTCCGAGCAATTCCGGCGAAACCAGACCTCCCCTTACCTCGCCGACCTAGCACCCTTACTACACGCATCCAGACGCATCTATCCATACCACCAATTCATCCGCGGGTACCCCAGAGCCTCGACAACGACGACCACAGCACCACACCGCCGTCTGCCGTTTCTCCGGCGAACTTTCCAGGTGAACTCCGTCCGCCCCAGCACATCTCGATCATGCTCACATGAACCCCATGGTCGCCCGCATCTTACCGTGCCTTTGTTTTGTCTTGGGGTGAACTGCAGCAACGCTGCGTCAACTTTGGCGCCACCGGCTCTGCGCAAACTCCGGCGACTCTTCTGGTAAGCACAAGACCACCCCGACCCCTCTCGTTCACGCACACGACTCCGTCTCGATCTTGCGCATCTAACCGAGCCTTCTTTTCGCTTCGGAGGGGACCACAGCAACGTCCTCGACAGCAACCGGAGCCAACCGCCGCCGTTCCCAACTCCGACGAGGAATTACGCCTGACCCCGAACGCCCCTCGACCGACCAACACCTCCCCGAGCATCACCATGACCTCCTGAGCCCGGTGAGCATCTCCTCTTTCTCTCTCGCTTTCTGCATCATCGCCACCGTCATCGATCAGCCCGCCGCCGTAGCCAGCCAGCGCTTTTCACCGTCAATGCGATGACAGCCGTTCGATCTAGATCGGGCGGATACGATAGAACCACTTAAACGCGAATGGGTATGCACCCGGTACCGTGCGATCTAACTTAATCCAATGCTCCACGTTGCCGATCCGCAGCGAATCGGTACCGACGAATAGAATTACGCCGCGTGGCCAGTATTAGATCTGAATTAGAATTTGAAAACAGAAACTTTTGCCAATTTCAAACCCATGTATCTTTTGATCCACATGTCCAAATTTTACAAATTTGATGTTGTTGGATTCAGCAAGACAAGCTCTAGCCAACCCTACCCTTAGTTTAGCAAATAGTATCTGTTAGCTTGTTTGATTTTGCAGATTCTTTTGTGTGCTTGCTAACATTAGAAAAATCATTTAAAAATGATATTTAGGTTAAAACCTTTGCAATTTAGTTTGTTGTGACCTTGCTGACCCTAGGAACCAACCCATAGTTTGGAAAGTGATTTTGGAAAAGAATAGGATGGATTAATTAGTTTAGTCCATTTCTAGCTAACTAAAACTATTTGTTTTGTTTATGAAAATGCTTTCATAAAGAAAACTTTGGAGAAAATGTTTTGAACCAAACCTACTGACCCAAAGCACCAAGTTTTGCAATAGAAACTCATTTGGTGAACCCTATAGGTTAATACCCTAGTAGAAATGTTTCTACACCACATAGAATGACACTTTGTTTTGCAAATGGTTTTATAGTGAAACCTTTTGCAAATGACTTAGCCACTTCACAAAATGACCATTAGGTGTACCCAAAAGTCTATGACCCATTAGGAACCCCTTTTTCAAAACAAAACAAAGCTTGGCATGCTTGCATGCATTTCTTTAACTTTGCCACTTTGGTAAATGACCAATTTGGATCTTACAAAGTTTAGGAATCTAATAGAGACCCTCTTTGCAAAAGACTTTGCCATTTTGGTAAATGACCAATTTGGAACTTACAAAGTTTAGAAGCCTAGTGGAGACCACCTTTACAATTAGAACCATCCTTTGCATGCTTACATGCATTGCCTTGACTTTGTTATTTTATGTGTGTTGTTTTGTTTGATTGGTGGATTGAGTTTGTGTTTGCTTGATTGACTTGTAGTGAAGTTAGAGAAGAGTGAGACTAGCAAGATCAAGGAGTAAACCTATACCCTCTACCAAAAAGGCAAGTGATGCTTCATATCTTATGTCCCATTATTTTCACTATGCATTAGTGTTTTTGCTAAGTAAAACTTGCATGGTTTTTATTTTGCTAAGTATAGACCTTGCTATAGGAAAACCTAGTAGATAAATCCTTAGTAGGATTTTCCTAAGTTAAGAATCCTATTACTATCAAGCTTAGCCTAGCTAATAGAAAACCTGGGTGGGATATATATTCATGCTATGAAAATTTCTAAGTCTATGGACTTGTGTTTTATTTTAATAAAACAACTAAGTAAATGAATCACCTGGGTGGAATGGTAATTGCTTGGTGGTTTTTGGTTGAGTGGTTCACAAGGCCCATGTTTATGGTTTACCTTAGTGTATCTCACTTGTGGATGGCCACCCAGGAAACAAAGAGATTTGAGATGTCAAATGTTGAGAAGCTTCAAGTGCAACCACTTGGCAATATGGGCTCTGCCATGATCATATAGGTTGCAAGAACTTAGCCACATGGACAGTGGGTAGTGATTGATAGGTTGGAGCGTCCATGTTGGTCTAAGGAAAGCTTGAAAGATTTTGTCTTGGGAAACCAAGTCTTGTGGGTAAAGTGCACCACCTCTGCAGAGTGTAAAACCTAAGTACTTAGCCATGTCCCTGGAAAAGGACAATTTGAGCATCAAGACATGGAAGCAATCAAGAATCTCATCACTCTAATTTCTAAATAAAATTTGTGGGTGAACCAGGGTTGTGTGAAATTCTTCAATCTTTGATTGGTAGATGCCTTGAAAGGATCTTCAAATCTTCAGTCTCTGATTGGTAGATGCCCTGAGTGGATCTTCAGTCCTTGATTGGTAGATGCCTTGATAGGATCTTCAATCTTTGGTTAAGAAAATTGTTTTTGCCAAGCAAATCTTCAGTCTTTGATTGGTAGATGCCCTGAGTGGATCTCCAGTCTTTGATTAGTAGATGTCTTGGAAAGTTTTTGCCAAACAAAACTTAGTGTTTTCAAAAATGATAGGAAAAATCTATTTTGAGCAATGCAAGCCTCAACTCCACTTAGCCAAAATGCATATAGATGATAGACTCCACTATACTACCAAAGTATCACTTGCCAATACAATTCAAATGTATTGACCCTTGTGGCTGTAACTTTTAATGTTGCAGGTTTGATTGATTTAGTGAGGATTGATTGATTAGGATTACAAAGTCTACAACCAACATCTGCCTGTGGCACTTTGAAGATGAAGGACCCATGACTATAGTTATTCCGCTGCAATGTAATGTAAATAGCCAATGAGCTATGTTTGATGTAATAAAATTATGTTATTCCTGGTTATAAAGTTGTATTATGACCTTTGTTTCTCGATATTACATCTGAACTGTGGATGCTAGCTATTGATCCAGGGACTAGCATTGTAAACACAGGGGACTCAATCTTATTAAAGGTTGGGGACGCTACAAGAGTTCATCGCCAGGTTGACTTGGCGAGTGATTGATTTTTGCACCCGATTTGATGGGCGTCCTTTTTGGATCATCCCCATGTTTCCCAGTGCTCGCGGGTATGGCTCGCTCCATGGTTTTGGATAGGCGCAGCTATAGGTGGTGGTGTCCCGGGTGGCGGTGGAGGTGCTCCGTGAGCCACAACGCCCAGGGCAGCTCCATAGCCCTGATTTATCACGTCGCGATTCATCTAGGCTAGGCCTTCGTGGAGCTTGAGGAACCCGCGGTAGTCCTTAAGAAGATGGCTAGATATTTTCTTGCCATCGTGCTTGTCGATGTAGAAGTGTACGTTGCATGGTCCGGACAGTTTGTCCTAGATAGATGTTCCAGGTGCCTCATCGCGAGTGCGGCATTGCCACACTTGCATGGTTTTCCCGCTGTCACGGTATCCATTGTTGCGGTTGTTGTCGTCGTGTTTGTCGGCGTAGCCAGCCGCGACCATGTCGACATCCTCACGGTCTTCGTAACCGTGCATCCAGCGTTTTCCTCAGCGATCGCGTCTATGACCGAGGTCGTCGTCATCATCAGAGTTGACACGATTTTTCACCGAGTCCTCTCCATCGGCCCACCTGTTCGTGATTTCTATCAGTAGGCGATTGTCTTGGGCTTTGAGCAGCCCAACTCCTCTCTGAGCTCTCTGTGGTGCACACCTCCATTGAACGCCTCGATTGCATGGTCCTTAGAGATGTCTTCTACAGAATTTTTGATGATGGACCATCTCTGGATGTATGAGCACAGCGACTCGTCAGTTTTCTGGTACCAGCCTCTTAATTCTTTGATTGATGTGGTCCTTTTGTAAGTGCCCTTGAAGTTTCGCATGAAGCTATAAACCAGCTCATCCCAGCCGCGAATCGATCCGCGCGGGAGATTATTGAGCCACGCACGGGCGACACCTTGCAGTTGCAGTTGGAGGCATTGCATGGCCGTGCTCATGGTTCCACCGTGTATCCTGACGGAGGAAATATGATCTTCCAGCCAGATCTTCGAGTCTTGGAGGCCATCGAATTTTGGGTTCTCCGATGGGAGCTTGAACCCCTTTGGCATTCAGTTTTGCCTTATGGCTCTGCTAAAGCAGCTGGCGCCGTAGAGCTCTATTCCGTCGTCTTCCGAGTAAGTCGAGCAGGCACGCCTCACGCACATCTTGTCGACCTTGCGCTGCGTGATGTCATCGCGCATGTCGTAGTCATAGTCATGTCGTTGTGAGCAGCGTCACCGTGACAGATCATGGCTGTCGTCACTAGAGGAGGAAGAGTAGCGCTTAGCTAGAGCCTTGCTTTTCTACGGCTGTGACACTGGATCCTTGATGAGAGCAGCCTCGACTAGTCCTAAGCTAGCAATCGTAGATCGGTGCATGGCGGACCATGGGTCCCCAGCTAGCGGCTGGTTGTTGAGCAGGTACTGATGGCCCAAGATATCTTGATCTCGTTGGGGAACCCCAAGAGGAAGGTATGATGAGCACAACAGCAAGTTTCCCTCGGTTATGAAACCAAGGTTATCGAACCAGTAGGAGCAAGGAAACACCTCCAAGGTGTTGTTGCCAACTTGGAATCCTCCACAACACAACCATAGAACTTTGCCCCCAACTTACAGTGAGGTTGTCAATCTCACCGGTTTTGCTGAGAACAAAGGATTAAACGTATTGTGTGGAAGAAAGTAAAAGCTTGCAGAAAGTAAACAGGAAGCAGTAGTAGATTGATGGTAAAAGAAAAGGACCAGGGTCCATAGTTCACTAGTGGTGGTTCTCCTTAAGATAGATGACATGTTGGGTGAACAAATTACACCGGGGCAATTGACAAACATCGAGAAAGCATACATGCATATACTAATAATCTTAACTCCTATGAGATTTGATTGGGCATTACAACATTATACATAGACCGTAATCCAACTGCATCTATGACTAATAATCCACCTTCAGGTTATCATCCGAACCCCCTCCAGTATTAAGTTGCAAGCAACAGATAATTACATTACGCATTGCGTGTAAAGTAAACAATACGATTGTTCTATGAACAAAGGATTGTTGTTTTCCCCCAAGTAGCAACAACACATCTAGTACCTTAGAGATTTCTGTCACTTCCCCAGATTACTAGAGGCATGAACCCACTATCGAGCATAAATACTCCCTCTTGGAGTTACTAGCATCTACTTGGCCAAGATATCTACTAACAATGGAGAGCATGCAAGATCACAAATAACAAAGACATGATAGAATCAATAATCAATCTAAAATAGCATCTCAATATCCATCGGATCCTCGCAAACACAACATGTAGGATTACAAATAGATGATCTTGATCATGAACGAAGCTCACAAGATATAAACATGGTAGCACAAAGGAGAAGAACCAACCATCTAGCTACTACATGGACCCGTAGTCCAAGGATGAACTACTCACGCATCACACCGGAGGCTTGCATGGTGATGAAGAAGGCCTCTAGGGTGAATTCTCCCCTCCAGCAGGGTGTCGGGAAGAGCTTCAGATCCCTCCCGATCTAGGGATGGAGATGACGGCGGCTACAGACTCTTTTGTGGAATTTTAATCGGGTACTTAGGGTTTCTGTATCGGAGGCATCTTATAGGCGAAAGGGGAGGTCGAGGGGGTGCCCTAGGCGGCCACACCACCCCCTGGCGCGGGCCAGGCCTGGCCGTGTGGCCAGGTGGTGTGGCGGCCCTCTGGCCCCTCTATGTCTCGTATTATGGCTCCGTGTCCCCCTCGGTGAAAAACTGACTTTGGCTTTTGTCCCGTCCAATTCCGAGAATATTCATTTTCTGACTTTCCTGGAACCAAAAACAGCAGAAAATAGGCAGCTGGCACTGTGCCATCTTGTTAATAGGTTAGTCCAAGAAAGTGTATAAAAATACTCCAAAGTGTGGGAAAAACATAATAAAGTAGATAAGAACCAAGCATGGAACATAAAAAATTATAGATACGTTTGCAACGTATCAACATCCCCAAGCTTAACTCCTGCTCGTCCTCGAGTAGGTAAGTGATAAAAATAAAGAATAATTTTTGAGGTGACATGCACCATCATAAACTTGATCAAAGTATTTGTAAAACATTGATAGCTGGGATCATAGTACTTCAACATAGCATGAAAGATAAAGTTCCAACAATAAGACATAGCAACTATGTTGCAACACGAAAAGGCACAAACAAAAGATTCATGAATAACAATGCTTTGCAAGACATTTTTTTGTTTCACATAAAGAAAACATAGCATAGTGGCATTCCGCTTGTCCCTCATAGAGTAGTAAACATAAATGCATAGGACACCTTCAAAGTTTATAAGGGTGACTAGATACAAATAGTTTAAGAACAAGCAATATCAAAATTGTGCATCAATCAACAAGTCTTGGGACAATGCACATAGAACTAAGAATGGCCAATATGCTCTCAGAATCGGTGCATAAAGATAGAAGGTGGAGACTCAACATAAAGTAAAAGAAAGGCCTTCATAGAAGGAAGTAGGGATTCAAGTCTCATAAAGAGCTTCCAAAAATTATGGTAGTTATTAGCTTTCAGCTCTCATTGCCCCTATCATAAGCATCTTGAAGTGATTAAGGTTAAAGTGAACAAACTATGGAGTATATGCTTGACAAAGTATAAGTTGGAAATCTCATGTCCCTTGAATATGAGGGTCGCTACTCATGCTACTCAAGTTTAATTACCGGTAAGTTCTTGTCATAGTAAGTACATGTGTATCATAGAGAACCGCCAACGGGGTACCCCTTGCCCGATGATACGGAAGAATCCCCATATCAAAATGACAAGGCAAGCACACAACGGGCATCTCAGCAATCTTCTTATTTACCATGGGAAAATGGTGCTTTTTTCTCTCTTTCCTCTTTTCTCATATCTCTTTTTTTTCTTTTTCTCTTTTTTTCTCAATATCTGACTCTTTTTTATAAGAAGAATGCTTCATAGACAGCTCATTATGGTTACGCTGTAGGTTTCCACCATGACAGCATGGACTAGACCGGTGGCCCATGCGTTTCTCTAACACATATACATAACTCCATGGACTTACAAGCTCCCCTTTCATTTCACACCGACGACATCCATAGACAAAAGAGCATGATATCAACTAGGTACAAAGTACAAGTGCAATGTTGAAAGCGTTCCCCATGACAGCATGGTTCTGCTAATCCCCAACATATAAGTGCAAGCATATACAACATATACGACACAATGGTTCAAGTTTATTAAGGGCAAGAAAAGTAAAGTGTGCCATCAAGTTCGTGAGAGCTTTAATCACTAGTTTTCTCATAACAAGTTTAATTCGGAAGGTAGATAAAAACATGAATATACTTGGAATAGCAAATGCTAATAGGTAGGTATGGTGGACTCTTTGGAATAACTTGGTTTTATTTGGAGTTGGATGCATGAGTGGAACTCATACTTGGTTATGGAGGCTAGCAAAAGACTGTGAGCGACCAACTAAGAGAGCAATAATGGCCATAATCATGCAAAGCGACAAAACATCATTAATTAAAGCATAAAGTGATATTACAAGTTGATAACTAAAGGATCATAAAGGCTATGGTGACTTTGGATAGTCATAACATGGGGTGAGCATGTGCCAAGTCAACCCAAATAAAGCATCAAAGGAGAATAACACAATACTGTGCTTTAATATGCTAAAACAACGCATGATTCTTCAAAGGCACATTAAGCAATCTCAATTGTTTATAACAAGTCATGCTACAGCAAAGATCATAAAGCATAAAGCCAAAACAATATCAAGCATGGCATGACAAAGCATAGGCCACAGTCAAAAACAAGCTCCTTTTACCACTTAAGCATCAACTTTCCTACTCTTTACAATCCAAACCAAACTATTTGAAAACCAATGTATGAAAGAGGGGGTCCAACCAATTTATTCAAGCAGACTAAGAAAACCAAGCAAACTAAAAACCAAAAACAAAAACAAAGACGCCTCAAGAACAACACAACTGTGCATGAAACAATAAAAATGAAGTGTTTGGAAGAAACCTGGGATTTTTATTGATGAAGAAGGGGATGCCTTGGGCATACCCAAGCTTTGACGCTTGTACTTCTTGGATATTTCTTGGGGTGACATGCGTGGCATCCCCAAGCTTGAGCTTTAGTCCATTCTTCATCTCATTACATCATTCTCTCCATACACCTGAAAATTTTCCTTCATACAAAACTTCACACAATCTTTATTAGCAACATTAGTGCACTGAAGATAATAAGTCTTTGGGTTCAGTTTCAACACCAATAAAACTTCCATTAAAACACAAGCTACTGTAGCACTTCCCTCAAAAATCTCAATTCCCAAAGAGAACCCAAAAAGGAACCAACAAGAAACAAATGCAAATGACGGCAGAAATCTGTCAAAACATACCAGCAGGTAAAAACCAATTTTTTTGAAGATCTTATGTTGCTCAAATCAAAAAGTGTTGAACTAACTAAAGTTAGATAACAACCTGGGGAAGAATCACAAAAATTCACGCCTCAAAATGACGTACAGAGATTTTACATGAATTTTTAGAGTGAAGCACAAAAATCTGTTTCGGAACAATCTTCATCTCATTACATCATTCTCTCCATACACCTGAAAATTTTCCTTCATACAAAACTTCACACAATCTTTATTAGCAACATTAGTGCACTGAAGATAATAAGTCTTTGGGTTCAGTTTCAACACCAATAAAACTTCCATTAAAACACAAGCTACTGTAGCACTTCCCTCAAAAAGCTCAATTCCCCAAAGAGAACCCAAAAAGGAACCAACAAGAAACAAATGCAAATGACGGCAGAAATCTGTCAAAACATACCAGCAGGTAAAAACCAATTTTTTTGAAGATCTTATGTTCCTCAAATCAAAAAGTGTTAAACTAACTAAAGTTAGATAACAACCTGGGGAAGAATCACAAAAATTCACGCCTCAAAATGACGTACAGAGATTTTACACGAATTTTTAGAGTGAAGCACAAAAATCTGTTTCGGGACAACAACTTTCCCAAGCATTACTTCTCTCTCATTAGAGGTTACTCTTGGCACAAAAACCAAATAAAAAGGATAAGGAGAGGTTATTACTGAAGCAATAACTTTCAAGACTCATCTAAAACTTTTGGGTTATCTCCCAATAAGTCCTTTTCTTTAATGCCTTTAAGTTAGGCATAAGAAGCAAGAAAAATAATCAAGTGTTCTCAAATGAAGAAGCATTAAGATTAATACCAGAAATATCTTCAACAAGGCAAGGTATCTCATCCAAATAAGTTCTAGAGGATCCTTTCCCAATGCTTTTGGGTTCACTGCTTTCATCAAATAGGTTTTCAGGAACAATCCAATTAAGATTCTTTTCTATGGCTTCATGCATTGCTACAAGTTCGAAAGGTATTGGTATCTTAATTTCCTCCCCATTAGGTTCGGTTTTATTCATATTTTCTCGTGTACCAACAACATCTACACATGAGCCTACCATATTAAAACGTTCAAACACTTTTCTAGCTTCCTTGGCAACATCATAGAATTCTTTAAGCAAAGTTTCTAGAATAAAATCTCTCTTTTCAGGGTCCTCAATTTATTAAATTTTAAGAAACATTACTTGCATTAAGGGGTTAAGGTGAACAAACCTAGCTTCCAACATGTGAACCAAAGAAGCTGCATCAATTTCATAATTTGGAGCAAGTTCTGCAAGGGATCTATCCTCAATATCCTCATGCTTACTAACATGATTAAAGAATTCTTCAATATTATCTTTTCCAATTATAGAGCCACTACCTATTGAAAGGTCTTTCAAAGTGAATTTAGGGATCAACATGGTGAGCTAAGAAAGGGGTAACAACTATAGGAAGACTTAATTTTTTTGTGTTTTTAATAAAGAAAGCAAACTAGTAAAACTATTTTTTTGTGTGTTTTGATAAAGAAACAAGCAAACAAAGCAAACATAAACTAAGCAAAACAAAACTAACAAAGTAAAGAGATTGGTTATGAGGAACTCCCCTTGTGAAGATGTCATTGACTCCCCGGCAACGGCGCTAGAAAAGAGCTTGATGGCCCAAGATATCTCGAGCTCGTTGGGGAACCCCAAGAGGAAGGTATGATGAGCACAACAGCAAGTTTCCCTCAGTTATGAAACCAAGGTTATCGAACCAGTAGGCGCAAGGAAACACCTCCAAGCTGTTGTTGCCAACTTGGAATCCTGCATAACACAACCATAGAACTTTCCCCCAACTTACAGTGAGGTTGTCAATCTCGCCGGTTTTGCTAAAAACAAAGGATTAAACGTATTGTGTGGAAGAAAGTAAAAGCTTGCAGAAAGTAAACAAAAAGCAGTAAACCGTTGTAGATTGATGGTAAAAGAAAAGACCAGGGTCCATAGTTCACTAGTGGTGGTTCTCCTTAAGATAGATGACATGTTGGGTGAACAAATTACAGCGGGGCAATTGACAAACATCGAGAAAGCATACATGCATATACTAATCATCTTGACTCCTATGAGATTTGATTGGGCATTACAACATTATACATAGACCGTAATCCAACTGCATCTATGACTAATAATCCACCTTCAGGTTATCATCCGACCCCCCTCCAGTATTAAGTTACAAGCAACAGATAATTGCATTACGCATTGCGTGTAAAGTAAACAATACGATTGTTCTATGAACAAAGGATCACTGTTTTCTCCCTAGTAGCAATAGCACATCTAGTACCTTAGAGATTTCTGTCACTTCCCCAGATTACTAGAGGCATGAACCCACTATCGAGCATAAATACTCCCTCTTGGAGTTGCTAGCATCTACTCGGCCAAGATATCTACTAACAACGGAGAGCATGCAAGATCACAGATAACGAAGACATGATAGAATCAATAATCAATTTGAAATAGCATCTCAATATCCATCAGATCCCCGCAAACACAACATGTAGGATTACAAATAGATGATCTTGATCATGAACGGAGCTCACAAGATCTAAACATGGTAGCACAAAGGAGAAGAACCAACCATCTAGCTACTACATGGACCCGTAGTCCAAGGATGAACTACTCACGCATCACACCGGAGGCTTGCATGGTGATGAAGAAGGCCTCCAGGGTGAATTCTCCCCTCCGTCTGGGTGCTAGGAAGAGCTTCAGATCCCTCCCGATCTAGGGATGGAGATGATGGCGACTACAAACTCTTTCGTGGAATTTTGATCGGGTACTTAGGGTTTATGTATTAGAGGCATCTTATAGGCGAAAGGGGAGGTCGAGGGGGTGCCCTAGGCGGCCACACCACCTGGCCTTGAGCCTGGCCCGTGTGGCCAGTGGTGTGTGCCCTCCGCCCTCTATGTCTCGTATTATGGCTCCGTGTCCCCCTCGGTGAAAAACTGACTTTGGCTTTTGTCCCGTCTAATTCTGAGAATATTCATTTTCTGACTTTCCTGGAACCAAAAACAGCAGAAAATAGGCAGCTGGCACTGTGCCATCTTGTTAATAGGTTAGTCCAAGAAAGTGTATAAAAATACTCCAAAGTGTGGGCAAAACATAAGAAAGTAGATAAGAACCAAGCATGGAACATGAAAAATTATAGATACGTTTGCAACGTATCATGTACATAGTGGCTGCCGTCACTGCAGCTTGCGGCATTTTAGGGAGCACGTTGCCTCGTGTGTCCACTGTCATGGATGAGAAGTCGAGGACTCGAGTGGCGTCGCTCGCTCCTTCTCGGTAAGGTGAGCAAGTCGAGAACGTCATCTGGCAGCCGTATGATCGTTGCCTTTAGAGGAGGATCCTCCGATGGAGGAGAGCTGGGCCCGACGGAGGCTCGACTCGTTCGCTGCCCTTCTACGCTTGTCGAGCTAGGCGATTACTTGCTGCTAGTGCTTGAACTCCTCCTTGATCAGCCAGTGATAACCCATCAGCATGTCTTGCAATGAGTTGGGGGGGTAGGGGTTGCCTCATAGAGCTTCCCTGCAGCGAGCCCACTCAGCATGGTTGAGCTTTATCAGCACGCGCTCTCGGTTTTGCTCATTCGCCAAAAGGTTCGGCTAATCTTCTGGGATGGGTCCTTCTGTCCCATTGTTGGTGGTGCCACCATTTGCGACTGGGATTCCACCGACAGTGCCGATGTTGTCTCGAGTGTCGCCATTGCCGCCCGTGTTGATGACGGTGCACATGTAATGGCTGGGGAAGCTGTTGCTCCCGCAACTTTCAGATCTAGAGCTGTAGGCTCCATCTTCTATTGCCAGATCGCCTAGATCGGACTCACAACTACTGTCGTTGTCTGTATTCCCGACTGATGTCGGGATGTTGAGTTTGCTCAGGGTGCCGATCGATGGTGGAAACCATGATGCTAGAGCAATCATGGGAACCCTCGGCTGAGCAAGGAGGCAAAGTGTGTCTAGCCGACCAACTTGGAAGCATAAGCTCCCGATCGCCAGGCCGATTCCATCGCCCACGGACTCGAAATCCGGGCGAGTGGTTGGCGTGTGGATGGTGAAGTAGAAAGCACCGAAGAGGAGGCGAGTCTCCGCTGATGCCGAGTCGTAGATCGCGGTTGATGGGACCGAGGAAGCCGTCAGCACTTCCGTTTCCCATAGACGGCGCCAATTGACGAGGGGTTAACTCATCAATGCCCATCGCAGATGGACTTAGGTTCGAGCAAGTGGGGAGCGCTAGAGGCATCGATCGGCTAGCAAACAAGCACATAGGGACGCAAGGTTTACCTAGGTTCTGGCCTCGTAGAGGACCCTACTCCTGCTTGTCTACTCTTGGAATTATCGAGAAATCGAAAGTTACACAGGGTGCACAGATGCAATCTGGCGATGGTGTGGAAACTAGGGTTGTAGATTGTACTCCTGGCCGCCCCCTCCTAGCATTTATATAGATAGGCTAGGTCTCGGGATAGCAGGCTGAGTCGGTTACAGGTTAGGGTTTTCCCTTTAAACTTATATCTTAAGTTTGTCGTGTGCTGCAAGCAGTCGGAGTCTCCTGAATACCCGAATCTTGGCTGGGCCTTAGCAACGTCGTGGGCTTCCTCAATGCTGGACCATATATGCCAAGCTCGAGTACCTGTAAGGTATGCCCGTGTCAACACCCGATTTCTCAAAGTGCCATCCCCAGAAGTCCCCTTGGTTCCGCATACATAACGGAATCCCCTTGATCACTTCCACATCCATGGGGAGAAAAAACTCCTCTAATTTTTCTGTGTTCCAAGACACAGTGGTAGCATCAATATATGCAGACATTAGTTGAGGCGTCCCGTCCTTTACCAGAGCAACTGGTCTCAACCTCACGTCCCGTGGGAGCCAGTTGTGAGTCCATGCCTCCATAGTTTTACCATCACCGATCTGAATCAGTCCCAGTCTTAGTGTATCGTGCCCTTTCAAGATAGCCCTCCACACTTGCGATAGGTGAGCTCCCAGCTCGGCACTTAACAAGTCAGTAGCAAGGAAATATACTGCCTTTAGCACCGTCGCAGTAAGAGACGTAGGCTCCTGAAGAATGCGCCCTGCCTGCCATGCAAGCAGAGCAAGGTTGAAGAGCTCGATGTATCGGAACCCCAGTCCACCTGCATACTTCGGCCACGTCATTTTATCCGAGGACACCCAGCATGTCCGTCTCTTTCCCTCCTTGGCGCCCCACCAAAAGTTTCGCAACATAGTATTGATGTGATCATAGAGCCCCTTTGGTAACTTAAAGTAGGACATGGAGTATGTTGGCAGCTTGTGCTACAAATTTGATTAGAATCTCCTTGCCCCCCATAGACAACAGTTGCTCCATCCACCCCAAGACTTTCATCCACACCTTATCTTTCAGGTGCTTGAATGCCCCACTCTTGGATCTTCCCACACTTGATGGCATACCAAGATATTTTTCATTGAGTGTCTGCTTTTGTATGTCGAGTACAGTTTTGATCCCCTCCTTCACCACACATGGACAACCTTTGCTAAAAAATAGAAGTCTTGTCCATATTAATACGCTGGCTCGAAGCATTGCAGTACTTGAGCATCGTTTCCTTGACTTCAACAACTCCCTCTTAACTTGCTTTGAAAAAACAGGCTATCATCCGCGAAAAGGAGATGGTTCACAACTGGAGCTGTGTTGGCCACCTTAATCCCACTGAGCGGAGATGACTGAACTTGGTTTTTTAAAGGCATGAAAGACCCTCTGCTGCCAACAGAAACAAATAGGGAGAGATTGGGTCACCCTGTCGGATACCCCTCGACGGTCTGAACTCCTCCTGTAACAATCCATTAAAGAGTACAAAAAAGGATACATTTGATGGGTTCGTAGCATGGAAAACAAAAAATTTCTACCGCAAGAATGAACAAAACCCAGATCTAATCTAGATAAAAGCCAAGATCTAATCTATTATACATGTGCAACGAGATAGATCTGTACTAGCCCTCGTAGATCCGAAAGCGTTATGAGATTGGATCTCGGGGTTGATGTAGTCGATCACTTGCCGATCTCAAGATCGTGTGGACGATCCTTCCGGCGCCACGTTCTGGCGCTTCCATGATCGGTCACACGTCGGAGTCGGCAGGCCTTCCTCTCTCCCGTTCCAAATGAAAGCGGAGGTAGTAGATCTCTCCACGGAATCCCAGCAGCCACGGTGTGGCGGTGGTGGTGGAGTAGAGATTTCTGCAGGCTTCTAAGCCTGGCGAGAGAAGGAGGAGGAGAGAGGCGACTAGGGTTTGCGGATTATGAGGGGGCTAGGGGGTGGCGCCTCCACCCCTCTATTTAAAGGAGGGAGGCGCCATGGGAGGGGGAGTCCTAGTAGGACTCCCCTCCCTCCTTGGCCGGCGGATTGGGAAGGGGGGAGGAGTCCTCCTCCCCCACTAGTCCTTGTCTTGCCCTACAATGATTCCTTGATCCTTTCTTGGTTTTCAAGCAAACTCCAAGAAATCTTCTAGAACCTTCCGGAACATTCCGAAACCTTCTAGAATCCCCACACAAATACTCCAGAACATTTCCTAACTTAGAAAATGATCCCCAATATATGAATCTTATTCTCCGGACAATTCCGGATCTCCTCGCGATGTCCCGGATCCAATCCGAGACTCCGAACAACATTCGGTCTCCAACGCACATTCCATATCTACTTAAAACAACTTCGAACCTTAAGTGTGTCACCCTACGGTTCGTGAATATATAGACATGATGAAGACACCTCTCCGATCAATAACCATCAGCGGGATCTGGAGATCCATAACAGCTCCCACATACTCAACGATGACTTTGTGATCGATAGAACCATTAACATACGAAACCAATTCCCTTTGTCACGCGATACTCTACTTATCCGAGGTTTAATCGTCGGTATCTCCATACCTAGTTCTTCCTCGTTACTGATAAGTACTCTTTACTCGTTCCATGTTATGTCATCCCTTGTGACCCAGTCACATGCTTGCAAGCTAACTAGATGACATTCCACCGAGAGGGCCCAGAGCATATCTATCCGTCATATGGATGGACAAATCCCAATCTTGGTCCATGCGCTTCAACACATACTTTCAGAATACCCACTGTCACCTTTATAACCACCCAGTTACGAAGCAGCGTTTGATGTCATCAAAGTACCTATTCGGTGATGATGATTAACATAACCTCATGGTCGAAGGATTAGGTTACTATGCATTTGAAAGCTTATAGCAAAACGAACTTAATGACTTGATCTTATGCTATGCTTACTATGGGTGTGTGTCCATCACATCATTCTCCTAATGATATAACCTTGTTATTAATGACATCCAATGTCCATGATTAGGAAACCATGATCATCATTTAATCAACAAGCTAGTTTAACAAGAGGCTTACTAGGGACTCTTTTATGTTTACAAAACACACAAGTATTAATGTTTCCGGTTAATACAATTATAGCATGGGATGTAAACATTTATCATAAACATAAAGATATAATAATAACCACTTTATTATTGCCTCTTGGGCATATCTCCAACAGTCTCCCACTTGCACTAGAGTCAATAATCTAGTTAAAAATTTGTGCATTCAACACCTATGGATTTCTGGTGTTGTATAGACACTATTGCTAGTGGTAAACATAACCTTCGGATCTGACACTTCCAGGTCCGTGTGTATTTGCATGTCCTTGCGTCTCTATGCATTACTCATTCTCCAATGAGATGGCATTGTATAAATTTGGTCCTTTGGTGAGACCTTTAGTTCCTGGGGATTAAATCATGTTGATACAATTGTCATACAATGTATCTTCATAGTATTATCCCGCTATGAACCACACCTAGTTTGATAACAAACTACTTGACGCAAATGCCCTCATTTGTTGCTACAATAGCAGTCATATACTTAGCCTTTTGTCGTAGTATCTGTCACAATGTTTTAACTTTGGTACTCAACCAAATCCGTTATGGAACTTACTTTCCATTACATTGTGCCACCCATAGTTTAAATTGAGATAAACTTAATTTGTGACAAAACTAGTATCAATGTAACAATTTACAATGAACTATTTGTCACCACTATATAAATACTATATTCTTAGTTCTTCCAAAGATCATAGGAATATCCCTACTATTGTCCAATGATCATCTTATGAGTCATTCTTATATATGATCATAACATCTAGAGCATAGGACATATCTGGATGTGTAAATCTCAAAGAATGATTGATCAAAATATTCTTGTGATTTCACCAAGTGTCAAAACACTTGAATCTCGTGTCAACACACTTGAATCTTGATTCAGTCCTTTCCGTGCGTCAAGAACCTTTCTTGTTGTTTCCATATTGAACTCATTCAACATCTTATCTATGTACTTTTTGCAAAACCATATTAGCGCCTCAATCTATCCATATAGACATTGATGCCTAATTCTTGGGTTATGCCTAAGTCTTTCATCGAAATGAAATTCTTAACCTGTGTCAATAAAAGATACATCATTTCTAATCAACGATATGTCTTTCACATAATGTATTAGAAATATGTCTTAAGCGCTCCACTTAATTTCTTGCAAAATGCGAGCATCTTCATCGTCTCGATGAAATTAAACCTTTAACGGTTTCATCACGGTGAAGATTCCAACTCATGATGCTCACTTCAACCATTGAAGTTTTGCATACTCTTTTAGCATCCTTTGAATTAACAAAACCCTTTGGATCATGTCATGGACACATCCTAGGTAACCATTCTATTAGAAGAACTTGTTTTGTTTGTTCAACTACCATATACCAAAATATATGTAGTGGTTGCTACATTAATCCGTCCAGACTAAATATCGCTATGAAAGATCAAATCTTATCATAGTCAATTCCTTGAACATTGTCGTAAACTCTTTCCGACATGTCGACTATTTCATAGATGTGAAACATCCATGTCTATTTCTTTATAGATCCATATACGACTGTAAGGTCTTGCACCTTTCCAGAGGGTCTTTCAATTTCAAAGCTTGATTTCTCGTGTATGGAATTATCACGGATTTTATGGCTTCAAGCCACTTAACGAAGTCAGGGCCCACCATTGCTTCTTTGCATATAGTCGGTTCATCATTGTAAAACAACAATGATTTAACTCTCAAATCTTGGCATTTGATTACTTACCCGACCTACTTGGTTCAATAGTAACTTAGATCTCCGTGACCACAACCTTTGAGGCACGTGAGCCATGAGCATTGTTGCTGCCTCCGGGACACTTACCGACGCTACGCAACTCAGCACATATTAGCCAAGGTTCAACAACCTTGTCAAAGTTCTATTGTCCTCCCACTTAACTTTTCACCAAAAATTCCTTCTCAAGAAACTCGACATTCTAAATGACAAACACTTTTGTTTTAGGTGTTATGGAGGAATACCCAATGGTTATTCGAAATAACCTACAAAGACATGCTCATCCGGCTTTGGTTGTAAACATTTTACTTATGCCTAGCATACCAAAAATTTAAGGAAGGACAACCTGGGTTTTATCCCAAACCATGACTTATATGGTGTCATTTCAACGGATCACGATGGAGCTCTTTTCAGTGTAAAAGCGGTAGTCACTAAAGCTTTAATCTTTAAAACATAATGGCAGTTTTATAAATGACACCTTTGATCTTACCATGTCAAACAAGGTTTCATTACATATCTTGAACACTCCATACTCCTATGGTGTTTTGGGAAATGCAAATCCATGGAACGATTCCTCAAATCTTAGGTGTTTTGCTAAACTTGTAACTCAAACATCTTTCTTTATGATCCAATCATAAACTTTTTTATTTTCTTGTTACAATAATTTTCCACTTCATCTTGAAAGTCTTTGAACATTTTCAAATGTTTCATACTTCTTCCTTATTGAGTAAGTATATACATATACTCACTCAAATCTTTCGGAGAAAGCATATGAAGTTGAAATCCATCGCCCACGACTACACATAATGGACTATATACATCAATATGTACAAATTCCAATCAGTTAGTCGTCCGTTCCTCTTTTGGGCTACAAACGGAGTTTTAATTATCTCCAGGAAAGTATCACAAGCGTCATTTGATCATAATCAAAGACTCCAAAAATCCATCAACATGGAGTTTCTTCATGTATCCCTTTCAATATAATTTAAACGGCGATGTCACTTCGCAAGTGATCTTTCAATCATTTGTCTTGCGACATTTTAGCATTAGTTTTATGGTCATTATTTCTCCAACCAGACTTGTATATCATCCATCTATTATGGAATACGGTAATTATTTGAACAACCTTTTGTCATCATAATACCTGATCAAAATAACAATTATTGAAACAAATCTTGAAGGCAAGCTTTGATGTTAACGAGCAACACAACAACCCTTTGTTTGTTTTCGATGAACATCATCACATATTCTCTTGCTAGTTACTTAGGCCATTGCAGTTCATGAATTGTGTTGTCCTGTATGACACTTCATACCAACCAATTCGGTATCCAATACCGAAGAACCACATTGTTTAACAACCAAGGAATGCAGCCATAACATGTATCTTCTATATACCTAAGTTGGATATCTCCAGTCTTTTCTTTTCTACCAAATATTTTATAGATTCTCTTTCAACAATTCCTTTTCTTTTAAAAGAATCTATCAACATCAATAGTGGTGTCATTCACATGACACATAGTACAAAGTGTGTATAATCAAATACTAATACCTTTGGACTTGCACTTTGAAGTGGATCACCTTCATCAAATGTTTGGCATTCTTTCAAAATTCCATTCTTTAGTAATCTTTTAGTGTAGTAAATATTTTACTTACATCTTCTATTCATCCTTATCATGACAACTTTCATGATCTAGCTGCTATAGCTTATAAAGGTGAATTGCGAGTATAATGTTTCTTTTCCAAAACCTTTTTGGAGGATTAGGACGACTGGCGTCTTCAACCTTCATAAATTCTCATCAAATATGAGGACATATACTCTATCATGTTGTAACCAATACATTGTTTTAGATATCGCAATACCTTTCACATATGATGGTTTCTGAAACATTGCTTTCAGCTCTTAGATAAACTTGATATTAAAAACAATCTTTTGAGTATCAAGAATCATGGAGGCAAACATGATACATTAGATACTAACACTGGAATTGTTACTCTTGATTTAATACTGTTTATTAAACTTCACAGAGTAAACTAAGCTTGCTGAAAGTTTGCAATATGACTTCTAAACTTTAGATTGACACTCAAAACAATACGATACCAGTTCGTAAAGCAAATATCCAGAATTTCTATAGTTCTACTATCTCAACTATAACTAAGCGTAAGGTGGTGAACGGATGCCAATGACTATAACAAACTATGCAAATTCACTTTGATTGTGTTTATGATAAATTTAGTTTGACTAATCCAAATTACAAAAGAACTCCCACTCAAAACAACATCCCTCGAGTTGTTTTAGTGATTACACGAACCAAATCCACTACACCAAGTCCGATCATCACGTGAGATGATGTAGCTTTAAAGGCGAACAATCAACATGTTCATCATATCATCCATATGACTCATGCTTTACCTTTCGGTATTCCGTGTTCTGAGACCATGTTTGTACATGCTAGGCTCGTCAAGGTTAACCTTATTATCCGCATGTGCAAATCTGGCTTGCACACGTAGAATCTATCACACCCGATCATCACAAGATGCTTCGAAACGACGAGTCCTAGCAACGGTGCCTACTAAGGACGAACACTTTATTACTTGATATTTAGTGAGAGGGATCATCTTATAATGCTACCGTCGTGATCTAAGCAATACAAGATGCATAAAGGATTAACATCACAGGCAATTCATAATTAGTGTGATATGATATGGCCCTTTCTTCTTATGCCTTTGATCTCCATCTCCAAAGCACGAACATGATCTCCATCATCACCAAAGATTGGCGTCAAGGTCATATGCTGCTTCATGGTTGTCCATCATCACTAGCAACTATTACAACTACTTGGAATAAAGCCATTACAAGATGAATAGACACGCATGTCTTAACAGAATTAAAGACAACCATTAGGCTCCTGCCGGTTGCCATATTACAACAAGGATCATTGCATACATCAAATATAATCACAATCACATGATGGCCATATCACATCACAAAACCCCTGCAAAAACAAGTTAGACGCCTCTAATTTTCTTTGCATGTTTTACGTGGTTTGGGGCTTTCGAATAAGAATGGATCTTACCTACGAAACTAAACCACAACGTTGATACAAGTGTTATCAAGTGCAAAGTGTAGATTGGATCTATACTATGGTGAGAGAGACAGACACCCGCAAAGCCACTTGTGCAAAGCAAGTTACACGTTAAGCGTGGAGCAAGTCTCAAGTGCGATGACATGTAAGGTTAGCCCGAGCCGCTTCATCCCACCATACCGCAAGATGCAAAGTACACAAAGCAAAAGACGGCACGAGCACCAACGCCCACAAAACCATTGTGTTCTACTCGTGCAAAAGATCTACGCATAGACACGGCTCACGATACCAGATGGGTTCGTAGCATGGAAAACAAAAAATTCTACCGAGAACGAACAAAACCTAGATCTAATCTAGATAAAAGCCAAGATATAATCTATTAGACCTGTGCAACGAGATAGCTCTGTACTAACCCTCGTAGATCCGACAGCGTTACGAGATTGGATCTCGGGGTTGATGTAGTCGATCACTGGCCGATCTCAAGAGCGTGTGGATGATCATTCCGGCGCCCCGTTCCTGGCATGATCGGTCACATGTGCGGAGTCGAAGCAGACCTTCCTCTCCCCGTTCCAGCAAGCAGCGGAGGTAGTAGATCTTCTCCACGGAATCCCAGCAGCACGACGGTGTGGTGGTGGAGTAGAGATTTCTGCAGGGCTTCGCCTAAGCCGGAGAGGAGGAAGGAGGAGAGGCGGCTAGGGTTTGGATTATGAGGGGTTAGGGGTGGCGCTCCCTCTATTTAAAGGAGGGAGGCGCCATAGGAGGGGGAGTCCTAGTAGGACTCCCCTCCCTCCTTGGCCGGCGGATTGGGAAGGGGGAGGAGTCCTCCTCCCCCACTACTCCTTGTCTTGCCCTACAAGGATTCCTTGATCCTTTCTTGGTTTTCAAGCAAACTCCAAAAATCTTCTAGAACCTTCCGGAACATTCTGAAACCTTCTAGAATCCCCACACAAATACTCCAGAACATTTCCTAACTTAGAAAATGATCCCCAATATATGAATCTTATTCTCCGTACAATTCCGGATCTCCTCGCGATGTCTTGGATCCAATCCGAGACTCCGTACAACATTCGGTCTCCAACACACATTCCATATCTACTTAAAACAACTTTGAACCTTAAGTGTGTCACCCTACGGTTCGTGAATATGCAGACATGATGAAGACACCTCTCCGATCAATAACCATCACGGATCTCGAGATCCATAAACTCCACATACTCAATGATGACTTTGTGATCGATAGAACCATTAACATACGAAACCAATTCCCTTTGTCACGCGATACTCTACTTATCCGAGGTTTGATCGTCGGTATCTCCATACCTAGTTCTTCCTCGTTACTGATAAGTACTCTTTACTCGTTCCATGTTATGTCATCCCTTGTGACCCAGTCACATGCTTACAAGCTAACTAGATGACATTCCACCGAGAGGGCCCAGAGCATATCTATCCGTCATATGGATGGACAAATCCCAATCTTGGTCCATGTGCTTCAACACATACTTTCAGAATACCCAATGTCACCTTTATAACCACCCAGTTACGAAGCAGCGTTTAATGTCATCAAAGTACCCATCCGGTGATGGTGATTAACATAACCTCATGGTCGAAGGATTAGGTTACTATGCATTTGAAAGCTTGTAGCAAAACGAACTTAATGACTTGATCTTATGCTATGCTTACTATGGGTGTGTGTCCATCACATCATTCTCCTAATGATATAACCTTGTTATTAATGACATCCAATGTCCATGATCAGGAAACCATGATCATCATTTAATCAACAAGCTAGTTTAACAAGAGGCTTACTAGGGACTCTTTTATGTTTACAAAACACACAAGTATTAATGTTTCCGGTTAATACAATTATAGCATGGGATGTAAACATTTATCATAAACATAAATATATAATAATAACCACTTTATTATTGCCTCTTGGGCATATCTCCAACAACATTAGATACCAATCTCATGATAAGAGATACCCACGCGTTGCTGAATCCCAATTTTAGCATAATGGCTTCTAAGTACCTCCATTCCACCCTGTCATATGACTTCTGCATATCCAGTTTCAGCGCACAGAAACGGTGACGCTTCGCACTGGTACGCTTCATGAAATGGAGACACTCATATGCTATAATAATATTATCCGTGATGAGTCTCCTAGGAACAAAAGTTGACTGCTCCTCTGATATGATCTCTGGCAGAAAGACTTTCAACATGTCCGCCACCGCCTTGGATGCTATCTAGTAAATCACATTACACAGGCTTATGGGGCAAAATTGCCCCAACTCTTTGGACTAGCAACCTTCGGAATCAGGACAATAAAGGTCTTATTAATACTGTCCGGACTCTCCTGCCCCTTCAGTATATGTAACACCGCTTCTATCACCTCCACTCCACATACTTCTCAATTACGCTGGAAAAAATGTGCAGGAAAGCCATATGGACCAGGTGCTTTTGTAGGGTACATCTCAAACAGCGCCGACCGCCTTAACCTCCTTAGGCATGAAAGGCGCGCCGAGCTGCTGATTCATCTCGTGAGTCACCCTAGTTGGAACACAATCCAGAACAACATCCATCTCCGAAACACCTTCAAAAGTGTATAAAATTTGGTAGAACTCATTTGCCAAGATCCTCATCACCTCCTCATCCGACGTAGTCGTACCATAGGTTTTACAAGCTCCACAACTCGGTTCTTTTTCTTGCCTTAACTCGCATGCAAATGGAAAAACCTAGTATTTTTATCTCCTTCTGCAAGCCTCTGAATTCGTGACCTCCGCCTCCACCATAACTTCCTCTCTACGAAGTACTTTCGCTAGCCGTTCAACAACCTTGAGCTCATTGTAAGATGTCCCATCGCGTCCAGGCTGGCTCCGTAGCATAGTTAACTCCTACTACAAGGACCTAATATGTCTGCGAACACTGCCAAACATTTCTATGCCCCATGTTGACAGATTGCTCGATACCTTCGTCAATTTTGATTTCAGCTCCGCCATGGTTTGGCTCTTGTCTGCTGATCTCTAGGAGTCCGCAAGCACCACGGGAAACTCTTCATGTGATTACCACATGACTTCGTAACTGAAAAGCCCAGCCCCCTTTTGATGCTGATGTCGCGGGGCGCTCTCCAGTAAGATAGGTAGATGATCAGAGGTTGCGTAGCAATTGAGGTGTTGCACCTCTGCCAGGGGAAAACGCGCACACCACGACGGTGATGCAAGAGCACGATCCATACGCACCCGACAAAAGTCCCCTCCCACCACTCTCTTCTCAAAAGTCCATGCAACCCCACGATATCCCAGGTCACATAAGCCCCATACATCGACAACATCTCTGAAACCCGCAATCTAGCTCCAGCTCCGCTCGTTAACACCCTCATGCTCTTCATGTCGCAGGACTTCGTTGAAATCCCCGATACACAGCCATAGAAGGTCATTAGTCGAACGAATAAATTTGAGCATGTTTGATACCTTCGATCCGGATTCACGGATGTAGTATAATAGCTTTTCCCCTAGAAGACCTAGGTTTAATCGAACCTCGGAAAGCACTGCTAAAAGGTAATAAAAAAGGACACGTCTATAACACTTTGTTTGTTTGTTTTACCTTAGTTGATCGGACCAATCTAGTTTACTTTATAATGGGTTTGAATCAATGGATGGAAATAGGCCAGGGTTGAAGATCCAACTACAGCGGTACATCAAATGGGATAAAAGATAATAATAAGCATAGTCATGTATAATGTTTGAATGAAGATAATCTCTTGTGGGCAAAACACATCCTAATATTCTAGAACCTGATACCTTCGATCCGGATTCACGGATGTAGTATAATACCTTTTCCCCTAGAAGACCTAGGTTTAACCGAACCTCGGAAAGCACTCCTAAAAGGTAATAAAAAAGGACACGTCTATAAGACTTTGTTTGTTCGTTTTACCTTAGTTGACCGGACCAATCTAGTTTACTTTATAATGGGTTTGAATCAATTGATGGAAATAGGCCAAGGTTGAAGATCCACCTGTAGCTGCACATCAAATGGGATAAAAGATAATAATAAGCATAGTCATGTATAATGTTTAAATGGAGATAATCTCTTGTGGGCAACACATTCTAATATTCTAGAGCCCCCGTGATGCAGCGGGCATAGCAATAGACTTTTAATCCAATTGAGAGCACACCAAAACCATGGGTTACAAACGATTATAAAGTGTAAAACACAGATCAAAACTTTAAGTGGTGATGTTGTTGTTGATCCCGAATGGGGCGCTAAGCGAAGACCGTATTACCCTTTCTATCACTGAGGTTCCTATGAGATTGCCACTAGCCAAGTATCCCACCTCAAGCCTTTATTAATCTATGGGATTTTGGGTACCTACAAGTCCATAGATCGAGACAAGAGATCAAGAAACAAAATATACAAATCACAATTCCAAACAAAATACAATTCTCCTATGATCTAGATGCACATAATTGTTGCAAGGTTTCTCGCCAACCCGCATCCCGTGAGGAATACTCACTCATAACAAATAGATCGGAGATAGAAAACATCATACAAATACTTAGATTGAAATCAAATATTCTTACAATGGTCGCCAAATCACAAGGAGATCTAAAGTATAAAGCAATGGCTATGGCTAGTGGGTGGATGGATGGGGGAAGTGATGACCAATGGATGAACAATGGTGTGGATCTCCTTTGGTTTTGTTGTGATGCAATCTGAGAATGGCGGCTCTGTGGTCGGCGGCTAGAGCCTCAAAATATATAGGCATCTTCACGAAAGTTGTAGGGTTTGACGAGACGAAGCCATCGCCACATGGTACGGGCGGCCGGTACGGGCGGACCGCACCCGTACCCGTGGTTGTTAAGCATTCAGGCGCCTTGGTACAACATCCCAATTACTTGGCCGTGTGTACTTCCTCAAAATCCTTCATTATGACTTCTTATTTCGCATTAAAAGTCGTGATTTCCTGCACAATATAACTCAAAGAAGGGATTTGCATATCTTTACAATTATTAGTCATTAGTGGCGAGAGTTAAGAATTTCTTTGGCAATTTCTTGACCAAAAACAATGTTTAAATGCAGTGGAAGATGGGAAAAATCAGAGCCATCAACTTCCCCAAAGCTCAAACCTTGATCGTCCTCGAGCAACAAGAACCAAAAGAACTATAAGGAATTCAGTGTTTAAACTTGAAACAATAAGAATAAGAGTTCACTTATAGTTTGGTAGTCGTATGTGCTCAACACTTCATTCATTTGCGAAGCTTATCAAAGTTAGAGAGATGACAAGAATACTATACAAGCTTCGGTAAGTCAATATAATCAAAGTAAACTTTAATATAAGTATAAGTAACTAGAAGTGTAGCAATCAATCCAATTCCTCTAATTAACTCTCAGCTTGCCAAGGAACACTAGGATGTTTAAATAGCATAATTGAGTAAGAGAGTTTCATGTCCCAAGTAGTAAAACAATGAAGTGTCTTATTTACACCCACATCAATAAATCAAGTCTATCAAAAACACTTCTAATCCAATCATTGTCTTTTAAGAAAAAATCGTAAAGTAGTAATGAGACCATGCCAAGGACTTGTTATGTGGATCCTCATAGATATCTTTTTTTTCATTTTTTTCATTTTTCAAGGATCGCTGATTATTTCTTTTGCAAATGTTTGCACAACCTTTGAGAGTACCAATACTTTTGCCCATATATTGACACGTATGCCACTCATGTCATCAACTCATAGCCAAAATCCGGGGTTATACCATAGATCGTTCAAAAGCTAGCGGAGTTGTTAGTATCCCAAAGGTGTGCATTGGAGACATAGAACAAGGTTGTCTTAATTCATTTTTTGAGCTAGTACCGCGGTTTGATCCACAAGGTTAGCTTTGGTGTGCATCACAATTACCACTAGACTTTATTTCAATCAAACAATTCCTTTCATGAGTGTCGTCAAGAATATCAAAATATCTATGGGGTTAAGTATCATCAAGGGTATACTCTCAAGACAATCATCTATCAAACAAGTCGTAAATTTCAGACTTTTTCTCATTGTACTTGTTTGGCAATATTATTTCTAAGGCAAGACTCGGTTAACTAAAAGAACTAGAGTAAGAGCTTCAACAACTAATCATCATACCAATAAAAAGCCTTACTCCAACCATATTAAATTACTTCCCACTAGCATGGCATCTTAGCAAATCAACCAACTAAGATAAACAACTCAAACTTCATAAGTGGGAGACATAGGACATACCTCTCATAAGTGACTTCATGATCCTATTACTTATAGGGGTGTGTTCCTTCAAAACTCAAACACAATTACTCTCATAATGACATTAAAGCAAAGAGGCAAAATGTGAATCCACATTTTACGAAAAAAGAAAAAAGGAAAAATCTTTTTGTATTTTTAAGGATAGGGATTAAAGAATAGAAAAGAACTTGCGACCAAGCAAGGGTTTAAGAAAAACAAATAAAAATAAAAATAAACTAAACGAAAGTAAATTAAAAAGCAAAGGAAAAGGAAGCCAACACGAGTGTTTCAAAGCTCCCAAGGAGCTAGAGTATAACCTCGTTATTACACAAATAAATTTTCTGGGGGAACACATCCCCAAGCTCAGGCTTTTGCAAGCCCTTTTGTTACACATTATGGTGGCAGTGGATAATCTCCCACGTTCCATTGACTGCTCTAATCATGGAACTGGGTGGAGAGGCTTGCGGTGGCATCTCGAAGGTTGATGGAGAGGTTGTTCATATTTTGGATATTTTCTTCGAGTGCGTAGATGTCTTCATAGGTGGTGTAGTAGTTTGGTGGCTGCACATCTTGTTCGGGTCCTCTTTGTTCTACTTCTTTATCTTCTCCTCCTCCCACGGGTATTTCTTATTGGGGTAGATTAGCTTCAACCTAGGTTTATGCGAAGTGCGTATGCAAGAACGGTCACAACTCCTCCTCCGCATATGGGTCCTTGAGATTCAAGAGCCTGATGCTTAAGGTAAAACACGATAAGAGCGCCCAAATTTGGCGTTAAGTTACAATTGATAAGAGCAGCTTTTGTAAGGATCAACATGTCCTTCTCATTAACTCTAGTAAACTCACCATGTGCATGTAGTGTGTTAGCAATCACATAGAATAAATATCGAATAGCAGGATGATCAATTTGGTTCCCCTTGGGTATGTTTCCATGAATTCTCATCAAATTAAAGTATTATGAAGGGGAAGAATCTAAAACAAAAGTAGTTGTGCGTATATCGGTGGTGTTGTTGGTAAACCCAAAGCATTGAGCCCATTGGCTGAGTGTCAAAGTGTATTCACAGTTCATAAGATGGACTTTGATTCAATCAACTCCGGGCCTTTGTTCCTCGGAATAACCATAAGGATCCACTCTGTGCGTCAAGGTGCTGAAGAACTCAAGCGTCAAGCGGCGATACGTCGCAACATCCTGAAAGACAAAATTGTACAAACCAACATTATTGCAAAGTAAATCAAAATCAGCACGAATGCCAAGTTGGTTCAGGATATAAGGACACATCCACTTGGTGGACTTGATTTCTCGAATCTTGAGACGATCGAAACGGCTCATTTGGAACTCCTCGGTGAACTTTATGCCAAGTGACTTGGGGTCAACGTGTTAACGGGTGGTGCGGAGGATTTCGCAGCCATCTCACGTATACGACTCCTCGTGTTCATTTAATAAATAAAAATAAGACAAAGTAAATAAAGATTGCTATTTTTTTTTGGTCTAATAGAAACATAGCATAAGTGATTCGCTACAATAACTACAAAAGAAACTCCTCTAAAAATAATACTAAGCATACTTAATATCAAGATTGAATTAAGAACAAGATCTACGTCTAGATTGACAATGATGAATGATTAAGTGAAGCTTTTGCACAAATAAGTTGGGGATCGGAGGAGAATCATACCTTAGATCGAATGAGTGTAAAGAATTAAAGAATGATTAAGTAAATTTGAAGATCCAATAGAGGTGGTTTGGAGTTTGGAAAAACAAGAAAGATAAAAAATGATTTGGGGATTTTTAGATTACCTCCTCGAAGTGCTTATGGCGGCCGCGTACGTGGTACGGGCGGGCGGTACAGCCGGAGCCCACCCGTATCGCGGGACTTACCTTGGGGGCGACGGTTTCTCCCAGGCGGTGCACTCTGTACGGGTGCACGGTACGGTCGCGCGCGCCCGTACGGCCGGTCGTTATCGCTATGGTGACTTTGCTTAAAATCTGATATTTGCTCGGGGGTACGGTACGGGCGCGCGATACGGGCATGTCCGGCCGTACTAGTGGTTGTTATCAACACTAGTGCCTTCGGCAAACATCAATTTTTTATCTCTCTTTGGCTTGATGTGGTACGGGCGCACGGTACGGTCCACTCCGGTCGTACTAGTGGTCGTTAAGAACACTGTGAACTGCAAAACTTGAGGAATTTGATTAGTAGCTCCGTATTCCTTTGCACATCTTATCAAAGGACTAAATAACAACAAAAATACTAAGTAATGATCCAGCAATACTTCTTAGTCCATGTGTTAGTAAAATAAAATATAGATGATTACCTTATTTCTTCCCCTCTCCACATAGGCCTTTTTGAACACTCTTTATTAAAAACAAAAACAAAACTAACACGATAAAAACTAATACATAAAGAAATTTTTATTTCACATGGGTTGCCTCCCATGAAGCGCTTCTAGTTATGGTGAATTAGCTTGACCTCAATGATAACCACTTAGGTTTGTGAAGTGGAACACCCACTCTAAAGTAGTTTGCTTTCAAAATAATTACACCAGCATCATCATTAGGCTTGAACTTCTTCTTTCTAGGGAAGTGGACTACAAAAGGATCTCTACATGGTATCCCTATTCTCACATTCCCTTCATGTAAATCAATCAAACCTTAAATGGTTCTTAAGAATGACCTACCAAGAATTATAGGAAAATACTAAGTAATGATCCAACAATACTTCTTAGGCCATGTGTTAGTAAAATAAAATATAGATGATTACCTTATTTCTTCCCCTCTCTCCATAGGCCTTTTTGAACACTCTTTATTAAAAACAAAAACAAAACTACACAATAAAAACTAATACATAAAGAAATTTTTATTTCACATGGGTTGCCTCCCATGAAGCGCTTCTAGTTACGGTGAATTAGCTTGAACTCAATGACAATCACTTAGGTTTGTGAAGTAGAACACCCACTCTAAAGTAGTTTGCTTTCAAAATAATTACACAAGCATCATCATTAGGCTTGAACTTCTTCTTTCTAGGGAAGTGGACTACAAAAGGATCTCTACATGGTATCCCTATTCTCACATTCCCTTCATGTAAATCAATCAAACCTTAAATAGTTCTTAAGAATGACCTACCTAGAATTATAGGAAAATACTAAGTAATGATCCAACAATACTTCTTAGGCCATGTGTTAGTAAAATAAAATATAGATGATTACCTTATTTCTTCCCCTCTCTCCATAGGCCTTTTGAACACTCTTTATTAAAAACAAAAACAAAACAAAAACAAAAACAAAACTAACACGATAAAAACTAATATATAAAGAAAATTTTATTTCACATGGGTTGCCTCCCATGAAGTGCTTCTAGTTACGGTGAATTAGCTTGACCTCAATGACAATCACTTAGGTTTGTGAAGTGGAACACCCACTCTAAAGTAGTTTGCTTTCAAAATAATTACACCAGCATCATCATTAGGCTTGAACTTCTTCTTTCTAGGAAAGTGGACTACAAAAGGATCTCTACATGGTATCCCTATTCTCACATTCCCTTCATGTAAATCAATCTATGGGATCTTGGGTACCTACAAGTCCATAGATCGAGACAAGAGACAAAGAAACAAAAGATACAAATCACGATTGCAAACAAAACACAATTCTTCCATGATCTAGATGCACATAATCACTGCGAGGTTTCTCCCCAACCCATAGCCCGTGAGGACTACTCACTCATAACAAATAGATCGGAGATAGAAAACATCATACAAATACTTAGATTGAAATCAAATATTCTTACAATGGTTGCCAAATCACAAGGAGATCTAAAGTACAAAGCAATGGCTATGACTAGTGGATGGATGGTGGAAGTAATGAACAATGGTGTGGATCTCCTTTGGTGGTGTTGTAATTGAATCTGAGAATGGCGGCTCTCTGGCCGACGGCTGGAGACTCGAAATATATAGGCGTCTTCATGAAAGTTGTATGGTTTGACGAGACGAAGCTGTCGCCACCTAGTACGGGCAGGCGGTACGGGCGGACCGCGCCCGTACCAGTGGTCGTTAAGCATACTAACGCCTTGGTACTGCTTCCCAATTACTTGGTTGTGTGTACTCCCTCAAAATCCTTCATTATGACTCCTTATTTCGCATTAAAGTCATGATTTCCTGCACAACATAAATCAAAGAGAGGATTTGCATATCTTTGCAATTATTAGTCATTAGTGGCAAGGATTGAGAGTTTCTTTGGCAATTGCTTGACCAAAAACAATGTTTAAACGCAGTAGAAGATGGCAAAAATCTGAGCCATCAATGTTCCACGTCTTGTGGCGCTCCTGAACCTGGGCCTCGCCGTACACCAACGTGAGACGCCACATATCCTTCCCCTGTTCCTTTACCACCAAATCAATGTGATATTACGAGTAGGGTAAAACTTCCATCTTTATTGACTCATCATTCCAAAACACACCCAAGCCGCCATTGCGACCTTGACTACACTAACAACAAAGCTTTTATTAAAACCTAAAGACCGAGATAAACCCTCCACTCTACTCTTGTGCAGCTGGGTCTCTACCACACACAGAATCGATGGAGCATGGTGATTCGCAAGAATGCGAAGATCCCTCACTGCCGCAACACTGCCCAAGCCATGCAGTTGGCACTGTGGACACTCATTTTGACAGGCGGTCCTCCACGGAGGCTGTTGCACCAGTCACGGTCTTGTTCTTCTTTGGATAAGCCTGCTTATTGGGCCTCTTTTGCTCCCTCGTAGATGGTGGTGGAGGAGGGGTACCCTCCATCGGCACATACTTCCCACTCGCCTCCTCAAAGTCTAGCTTCTTTTGTGCTTCTGAAGCTTTTTCAGACATGATCACCCCAAACTCCTTCCACGTCAGTCTCGGAGCTTCGCTTGCTCCATCCACCTCAAGAGAATCCTCCTTTAGAGGGTTCCCTTTAGTCAACCTAGCATCATTAGATGAATGCTTACTCGTATCCCTGATTGGTGGTAACAAGCCCCGATCATGGTCGTGTTATATGTTGATCCAAATTTTACAAAGTAAAGGCCAACTTCTGACGAAGCGGAGCGAGGCTCGTCGCCGGAGGCTTGGGCCGATGCGGATCGTTGATGACCTAGGTTACCACCGCTATATATACCTCTTGTAAGCCACCGACTGGGATAAGTTGCATCTGTGAAATCCCCGGCGTTGTGTAAACACTCCCTGGTATAGTAAAGTTTTGCTGGCTGGCGCCCGTGGTTTTTTCCTCTCTTTGTTGGAGAGTTTTTTCCACGTTAAATTTGTGTCCCCTTGCTGTGATTCCTTTATTGTTCTTCGTTATTTGATTGTCGCAAAGCTAACAAGTGGTATCAGAGCCCCAGGTTCTAATATAGGGTTTGCAACATGTCGTCATTGAAGTTCGATCTACCGCAGTTGGACTACTCCACAAGATTATGCTTGTGGCAGGTGAAGATGCGGGCGATTCTCGCCCAAACTTTAGATCTAGATGAAGCGCTGGAAGGATTCGGGAAAGATGATGCTAAGAGTTGGTCTAACAAAGAGAAGCGGAAGGACCGTAAGGCTTTGTCTATGATTCAACTTCATCTTTCCAATAATATTTTGCAGGAAGTTTTGGTAGAAAAATCTGCTACTCCTCTTTGGCTAAAACTGGAATTGATCTGCATGTCAAAGGATCTAACCAGTAAGATGCATGTGAAGATGAAGTTGTTCTCGCATAAATTGCAGTAAGGTGGATCGGTAATGAATCACTTATCTCTTTTCAGAGAGATTATTTCTGATTTGCAATCTATGGAAGTAAAATATGATGATGAGGATCTAGCTCTATTACTCTTATGCTCGTTGCCTAGTTCTTATACACACTTTCGTGATACAATATTATTGAGCTGTGATAAAATAACACTTGATGAAGTACAAGAGGCCCTCAAACAGAGGGAAAAGATGAAAAATATGGTGCAGGCAGATGGCACGTCATCCAAGGTTGAAGCTCTGCAGGTTCGTAAGGTGATCGAAAGTAGATCTAACAACTATGGCAACCGAGATAAGAGCAAAGATGGAAGAAGTCGTTCGAAGTCCAAGGGAAAGGACAAGTTCTGCAAGCATTGTAAGAAATCTAATCATGTTATTGATGATTGCTGGAAGCTGTAGAATAAGGAGAAGAACGAGACTTACCAACCGAAAGATAAGGATCAAGGTAATGGTAAGGCTACTATTGTTTCTGGTGAGAGTTCTGACGGTGAATGTTTAGCCGTTTTTGCTTCTTGTGCTTCTCGTGATGATGAATGGATACTTGATACTGCATGTTCGTTTCATATTTGTTGTAACAAAGATTGGTTCAGTTCATATGAGTCTATGCAGACTGGAGATTTGTATGTGTGGGGAATGACAACCCATGCTATATTGTCGGAGTTGGATCTGTTAAGATCAGGACACATGATGGCGTGACGCGTACGTTGAATGAGGTGAAGCACATACCAAGCATGGTCAGAAATCTGATCTCCCTGAGTACCATGGACGTTGATGGATACAAGTACGCCGGTGGGCATAGATTGTTAAAGGTATCAAAAGGTTCTGTTATTCACATGATAGGTGATATGAATTCTGCTAATTTATATGTTCTTAGAGGTAGCACTTTGCCTGGTATTGCTGCTGCTGTTACTTCTAATGATTCTGATGATTGTGGTAAAACAAATCTGTGGCATATGCGTCTTGGGCATATGAGCGAACATGGCATGGCAGAATTGGTTAAGAGAGAGCTGATTGATGGTTTTAACTTGGGTAGGTTTGAGTTCTATGAGCATTGCGTTTTTGTAAGCATAAAGAGTTAAATTCAATGCTTCCGTTCATACCACCAAAGGCATTTTAGATTATGTGCATGCTAATGTATGGGGGCCTTCCCGTAAGACATCTATTGGTGATGCTAATTACATGCTTACTATTATTGATGACTACCCAAGAAAACTGTGGCCATATTTTCTGAAATATAAATCTGATGTTTTTGATGCTTTTAAGAAGTGGAAAGTTATGGTAGAAAAGCAAACTGAAAATAAGGTAAAGGTACTACGCACTGGCAATGGTATGGAATTCTGTTCTAATGAGTTTGAGGAGTTTTGCAGTAATGATGGTATGATCATGCACCACACCATCCCTTACACTCCTCAGCAGAATGGCGTGGCTGAGCGCATGAACAAAATTATCATCTCGAGGGCTCGCTATATGTTGTCCAATGCAGGTATGCATAGACGTTTCTAGGCTAAAGTAGCCAACACAACATGCTACCTCATCAACATGTCACCTTCTATTCCACTTGAGAAGAAAACTCCTATTGAGGTATGGTCAGGTTCGCCTGCTGATTATTCACAGTTGAGAGTTTTTGGTTGTACTGCTTATGCTCACGTTGATAATGGAAAATTAGAGCCTAGAGCTGTTAAGTGCATGTTCCTTGGTTATGGTTCAGGAGTTAAGGCATATAAACTATGGAATCCTGAAACTAAAAGGATTTTGTTGAGTAGAAACATTGTTTTCAAAATGAATCCGTTATGTATCATGACAGTTTGCCATCAAATCCCTCTCCTGTTGCTATTGGAGAGGAGGGAGTTAGTGTGCAGGTGGAGCACCTGCAGAAAACTGTTGATAATAATGTTGTCGTTGATGATACTCATGAAGAAAATATTGATGATGATGTTGTTCAGCACTCACCTACTGTTTTGCACCAACCACATGAATTTATTGTTGCTGGTAGATCGAGGCGTAACATAGTTCCACCTCGTCGTTTAATTGAAGAATGTAATCTTGCTCATTATGCTTTGAGTTGTCTTTGAGCAGTGGAGCATGATCGAACTGCTACATACAATGAGGTTGCATCCGTTGACCGCGAGAAGTGGGTTTACGCTATGCAAGAAGAGATGCAATCGCTTGATAAGGATGGCACATGGGAAGTTGTGCGCTTGCCTAAAATGTAAGAAGGCCGTCATGTAAGTGGATATACAAGAGAAAGGAAGGTTTGTCTCCTAATGAGCCTCCAAGGTTTAAGGCAAGGTTAGTAGCAAAAGGTTTCAGCCAGATTCCAGGTATTGATTATAATGATGTTTTCTCTCCGGTTGTGAATCATAGTTCTATTCATGCTTTCTTTGGTATTGTTGCTATGCATGATCTTGAGCTTGAGCAGCTAGATGTAAAGACTGCTTTTCTGCATGGTGAACTGTAGGAGGAGATTTACATGGACCAACTTGAAGGGTTCATAGTTCCTAGAAAAGATGATTTTGTGTGCAAATTGAAGAGGTCGCTTTATGGTTTGAAGCAATCTCCAAGACAGTGGTACAAAAGGTTTGATTCATTTATGATCTCATAAGGTTTTAAGAGATCTTAGTTTGATAGTTGTGTTTATATAAAGTTTGTTAATGGATCACCTATTTACTTGCTGTTATATGTTGATGATATGTTAATTGCTACCAAGAGCATGAAAGAAATCACTGCTTTGAAGGCACACCTAAGTAGTGAATTTGAGATGAAAGATCTTGGTGCTGCTAAGAAAATCCTAGGTATGGAAATTAAATGGGACAGAAAATCTAGGTTGTTGTTTCTTAGTCAGCAAAGTTACATTGAGAAAGTTCTTCAACGTTTTAATATGCATGATGCAAAGCCAGTTAGTACTCCTGTTGCTCCTCACTTTAAATTGTCAGCATTGCAATGTCCTAGTTCTGATGAAGATATTGAGTACATGTCTCGAGTTCCTTATTCTAGTGTCGTTGGTTCCTTGATGTATGTTATGGTTTGTTCTCGCCCTGATTTATCTCATGTTATGAGTTTGGTGAGTCGTTATATGGCTAATCCTGGTAAAGAACATTGGAAAGTTGTTCAATGGATTTTCAGGTACCTCTGTGGCACATCGAATGCTTGCTTGAATTTTGTCAAGACTGGTGAGGGACTCGCAGGCTATGTGGATTCAGATTTCGCTGCCGACTTGGATAAGAGGAAGGCCCTCACAGGTTATGTGTTCACGGTAGGTTGATGTGCTGTGAGTTGGAAGGCAACACTGCAACCAGTTGTTGCTCTATCTACAACTGAAGCAGAATATATGGCTGTTGCTGAAGCTTACAAAAAGTCTGTTTGGTTGAAAGGTTTGTATGCTGAGCTTTGTCAGGATGATTCTTGCATTAACCTGTTCTGTGACAGTCAACGTACTATTTACCTTACTAAGGATCAGATGCTCCATGAGAGAACAAAACACATTGATATCAAGTACCATTATGTTCGTGACATTGTTGCACAAGGTACACTAAAGGTATGCAAGATAAGCAGTCATGATAACCCTGCTGATATGATGACAAAGCATATTCCTGTTGCTAAGTTTGAGCTATGCTCAAGCTTAGTTGGTATAACTATTTAGCCCAAGTGGTTGTTGGCGCCGAAAGTGTTTTCTTTGTTTATTCAGGGAGATGATTACTGTTGATGCTACAAGAAAGAATTTGTCTCAAGGTGAAGTTTGTTATATGTTGATCTAAATTCTACAAAGTAAAGGCTAAGTTCTGACGGAGCGGAGCGAGGCCCGTCACCGGAGGCTTGGGCCGATGTACGGATTGTTGATGACCTAGGTTACCACCGCTATATATACCTCTTGTAAGCCGCCAGCTGGGATAAGTTGCATCTGTGAAATCCCCAGTGTTGTGTAAACACTCCTCGTTATAGTGAAGTTTTGCTGTCTGGCGCCCGTGGTTTTTTCCTCTCTTTGTTGGAGAGGTTTTTCCACGTTAAATCTGTGTCCCCTTGCTGTGATTCCTTTATCGTTTTTCGTTATTTGATTGTCACAAAGCTAGCAGGCTGCCCTCCACGTATGCGCCCTCCATCCATGCCACGACCACACATGACCCGACCAGCCGCTTCACGACCATACCCAACGCCTTTGCCAGCTTGGCTCTCTTGCTTAGGACGACCAGACACATCACCGTATATGCGAGCCCTGTTCCATGGCGTATCAGCCAACAACCAGGTCCCATATGCAATCTTTCCTAGCGAATGCTCGCCCCACACTCCTCTTGCTCGTGACCTAGGAGTCCGCACACCCCACAAAATCTGGGTATCTTTTCGTACTTCAAACGCGTTATCACTGGCCCTCCACCCTCTGGTTTGAAAGACACAAATCTTGTCAGAGGTTTCCTCACGTCCAGCCATATCCTAGCCCGCACATAATTGCCATTTGATCCCGAGATATTCATATCCACAACAACAAATTCCCCAATGTTCTTTGCCAGCCCGGTAACCGGGTCCCTCTTCCTAAACAATTTAGGGATGTCAGAAATACGCACCCACACATGGATCCGGTTAAGGTCAACAGCTGACGCACTGCCGCCACCATCAAATTTCTCGATCAACACTCCATGGTCTCTGAACAGCCACGCCCCTGCTCTGTGATCCACTTACAATCGCCAAGACAATTAGCCTGGACAAGGAACTTGTTCTCTTCTAGATCGCGGAAGATCACTTCCTGATCCGGTGCCCACGAAAACCTCAACGTCTTCTTGAGAGAGATTGCGCTGAAAGGCTTGGTGGTTAGTAGCCGGAGTACCGCCATCCACTTCGCACTCTCCTTCAATGCCTCCTCATCCTTCTGTGGCACAAAGACCCCAGCTATGCCCCCCCTTGAGATTCAAACTCCTTAGCAGTTCCTCAATCGTGGGCTCGAGCCCTCCACAGCCATCCTTTGCACTTGCGTTTTCCTTCGCCGCCTTTTCCGCCATTATCCGATCAATTCCTCGACAAAACAAACCTACCAAGGCCGGGCAGCCGAGCGAGTCGGCCCTTGATCAGCCCGAGTAGCCCGTTCGCCCCAAGGAGAAGAAGGGAGATAGACGCGAGAGACACCACACCCCGCCGCCGGTGATCGCACAGGTGTACTAGAAACCCTAGATCGCCTAGGTATTTTTTTTCGGACTAAAAAGGAATTGGATGCAACATAGAGTGGACAGGGCTCTCCTAGGCGAGCCACGACGTGGGCTCACATATTATTAAGGATATTAAAACTGAACCAAAACGGAGACCTCTCACAACCTGCTCACTTTTTACCATCAGATTGAACTTCTTTGGTATTCCTGGCCGTTTGATGAAGTTGCATCCTGCTATGGACCGAACATCCTTGAGGGACGCTTCTCTCCACGTCAAATAGGCTTGTTGTGGTGAATTGGCCCCAAATGCCACCTCTGATGTTGATCAAGTGACTGGAAATAAAGCCTATCTCAAGCAAGCAATTTTTTTGGCTGCTCTAGACAGTCGCGAAAACTTGAGCATGCTCCCTCACGACCTAGGTGATATCTGTATAAACAACAAAAGAACATTGAGTCATCCCTCGTCACCACCTTCATCCAAACAACAGTCATGAAGCTAACACGGTATAAAAAGGGCGTGAGGTGAGTGGCCAAGTCGAGATGACTTTCCGTCTGCAGCCGCATGTGGCAGTGGAAATTAGAGAAACTGTAAAAAAAATCTATATCTATACGCTACAAGAGGTCTAGGTGCATATGGATTAAATTCAAATTAGAGTACAAGAAATCTCTCTCTCATGCTATCCTAATCTGAATACCATACCTCCAACCCTTCTATTGTAAAAATAAATGGGCGCCGGCAATCGCGCGCCACCACAGCAGCAAGCCGAGAGCCCGAGAGTCTGGCATAGCCCGACCCGGCCCACGCCCGCGGCGAGTTGCGTGAGGGACTTGTGCTCGGACCCCGCAGTCGGCATCCTCCAATACGTCGGTCACGGAAACCTAGCCCGTCCCGTCCCCACACGCTACGCTGCACCTCCATCATCAAAAGCAAACCCACCGCCCACGGACGCCTTCACCCGCCGCCTCGCCCCGACAGATCTACTCTCGAAATCTATCCTTGCGCGCGGCAGCGGCGTCCAATCCTCCTCCCGGACCCCCGATTCGATCTCCGGCAAATCCCCACCCGCTCGGCGCCATGAATCCCTACGCCGACAACCGCTACGCCGACCCCTCCTCCTACCGCGACAGGCGCAGGTACGTCACCTCTCAAGCTAACCCTAGTTCGCGTCCGAGCTTCGGCGATCCGATCCGATCTGATACGAGCTTGCTCGGCTGATTCGTCCTTGCAGCGACCTGGCAGCGGCTCCTGTACTCGCCCCGACGGTCCCCGTGGCCGCCGCGAACCCTTACGCTGCCCCGTACACGCCCATGGCTGCCTCCGTCGGTGGCTACGGAGGAGGAGGCTACGGTGGTGGCTACGGCGGAGGTGGCTACGGTGGAGGCACGGGATACGGCGGGCGGGGTAGAGGCGGTGGCGGCGGTGGACCTGGCGGCTTCCGTAGCGGCGGGAGAGGAGGCGGCAACGGGAGGGACGGCCTAGATTCGATCTCCCTGCAGAAGCCGGATTTCAGGGGCCTTATACCGTTCGAGAAGAGCTTCTATGTGGAGTGCCCGGAGGTGCAGGCCATGTCGCAGATGGAGGTGGCGCAGTATCGCCAGCTCCGGGATATCACCGTAGAGGGCCAGGACGTGCCCAAGCCTATCCGCTTCTTCCACGAAGCCAATTTTCCAGGTTTGTGGCGTTTTAGTTGAAGCATAGTTTAGTCTAGCTGCCTCCGGGCTCTGCAGCATGCCTTGGATGAAGATCGCTGTGATTGTAAGCTCTTCTCCCTCTGTTTGAACAGATTACTGCATGCAAGCGATAGCCAAGTCTGGATTTGTGGAGCCAACACCTATTCAAGCTCAGGGTTGGCCCATGGCTTTGAAGGGTAGAGACGTGATTGGTATCGCAGAAACAGGCTCGGGGAAAACACTATCTTACATTCTACCTGGTTTGGTTCATGTTGGTGCACAGCCTCGGCTAGGTTTGTTCCTGTTGATGTTTGTTCGTGTTAACTTGTTGTTAATACACCCTATTGGTCAGTCACTTCAATACATAAATATCCCTATTGATTAATGATTGCAATGGATGCAGAACAAGGGGATGGCCCCATTGTCTTGATTCTTGCTCCAACAAGAGAACTGGCTGTTCAAATACAGGCAGAAGCTACAAAATTTGGATCATACTCGAGAACTAGAAGCACTTGTATATATGGTGGAGCACCCAAGGGACCACAAATACGTGACCTTAGGAGAGGTACTTAGTACTTCTGTCTATTTGCTTTTGAGTTATGTTTTCAAAGCTAAATCTCAAGTCTGTGACTTGTACTTAATACTTCTGTCTGTTTTTGAGTTATGTTTTCAAAGCTAAATCTTTTGTCTGTGACTTGTACTATAGGAGTTGAAATTGTCATTGCGACACCAGGGCGGTTGATTGATATGCTGGAAGCTGGCCACACGAACCTACGTAGGGTTACATACCTTGTCCTGGATGAGGCGGACCGCATGCTCGACATGGGCTTCGAGCCTCAGATTCGGAAAATATTGGCGCAAGTATGTTCTTGAGAAGTTCTCTTATCATTTGTGATGATTTAGTCTGATTTCCATGTTTGCTTATTGTGCAACATGCTTTTGCTGTCAATAGATCCGTCCAGACAGGCAAACCTTGTACTGGAGTGCTACATGGCCAAGAGAAGTTGAAACGTTGGCTAGACAATTTCTGCAAAACCCTTACAAGGTGCACATGATTTCTGCTGTTGTCATTATTTTGCATTCCTTTTGTGTTTATTTCATTATGTTAATTTTGTTCTTCCCCCTGTCATTAACATTGTGCATATAATGCTATGCTTTGCAGGTAATGATAGGAACGGCTGAACTTAAAGCTAACCATTCCATACAGCAAAATGTTGAAGTTATTTCAGATCATGAAAAGTATCCCAGGTATGTACTACTCAATTTTTGTCGCATATATACTAAGATGCAGTTCAGTCTATTATTAATCACAACACTGACACGATGTGGATTCGTTTTCACTTACTCCTCACAGGCTAAGTAAGCTCTTAACCGATCTAATGGATGGGAGCCGAATCTTGATATTTTTTCAAACGAAAAAGGAATGTGATAAGGTCACTCGACAACTTAGAATGGATGGATGGCCAGCATTATCTATACATGGTGATAAGGCTCAATCTGAAAGGGACTATGTTCTGGCTGAGTTTAAGAGTGGGAAGAGTCCTATAATGGCTGCCACAGATGTAGCAGCACGTGGTCTTGGTATGGTGACTTGTTTGAATACTAGGATTAGTTTATAGTTCCAAGTGCTCAAGCATTATATGTCGGAGGGCTGTTCAGCTGTTTTTGGTTGAGTGAACTGAACTTGTGGGTTGGTGGTGTATGCAAGGTGCTATCATGTCAGAGGTAGACCATCTTTCCCTCCGTTTACCTCCCTTGAGCGTAAGCAATTGGCAGTGTTACCAGGGACCACCATCTCTTTTATTGGTCGTTGACGATTTAGAGACCTGCAGGTTTTTGCCTTTTAAGGGGCATCCATAGTTCTGGATAAAAAGGGGGCATGAGGGTATCTGTTTTGATCCTGACAATAGCATATATGATTTGTGTTGCATCTTCATTTATCCATAGCAATACCTATGCAAGGGCATCTTAATGGTTTGTTAACTTATTATTAACTTACCCTGCAATTAAGTCTCTGAATTGCTTTGTTGACATATTCTTCCAAAGCATTGCTAACTAGTAATAGTTGCTGCCTTCTTTGCTAAATATTATCATTAAATACCATGAACAAGTACAATGGTTTGCTAAATAGTTAATAGACTCCAATGTTTTACTTGGTTTGCTAAATAGTTTGTGCGCATCTTAATGGCCGTCTAATTGCCCCTGCATTTAATTAGTCCCTTCTAGCTTTACTATGTAATGTTCTTTTTAGAAGTTCCGTTTTAATGTTAATCATCTTTAAAATGTGAAACATGGTTCCACTTGAGTTCCCGAGGATTTTTCAGCATGCACACATAATAAAATGCTAGTGTAATAGTTATTGGTGTAAAAATTTTCAACAATAGATTAGGTTCACACCTGTACAATTTGTACTTCAGTTTATTGTTAGATAATTTTGTTCAGTATTGTTTAGTATTGGGACAAAAGGCTTGGTTGTTGTATTGTTTAGTATTATGGATTTCCCTCTTTCCCTATCTTACTATGCTGCTATTTCGTAAGTGCCTTATATATATATCGGTATCACTGCCAATTTGTCCAAGATGGTCTGTAGTGTCACCAGGAAATCCTCGTACTGACCTCTGATGAAGCACCTTAAGCATTGCAGCCTTTGTTGGATGGGATTGGAATGAATGACAGATTTTGTTCTGCTTCACATGGATATATTTTGACTCTCATAAGGGATAAATTCATGCTCGGGCATGCCAGGTGCACATTGACAGCACCAAAAAGGTCTGAGAGTTTAAGCACCATCAATTCCACATCCATCAGTGATTGGTACCCAGTTCAGTTCTGCAGCCCCTTCGACGTGTGTTAGATATAGAAGTTGAAAGTGCAGTCATGTGCAGTGTTCTTTGGATCTTGTCTAAGCCATGTGCTACCTTCTGTGGAGATCGACAATGTTGATACCCAGTGTGGTCTGCTGTGGTATTCAGGAATCAGGACAACACATTTAGCTTGATTAAATACTGATCATGATTCTGTTAAATTTGCAGATGTGAAGGATATAAAGTGTGTTATCAACTTTGATTTCCCAACCACAATCGAGGATTATATTCACAGGATAGGTCGAACTGGTCGTGCTGGTGCTACTGGAATGGCATTTACTTTCTTCACACACTCTAATGCAAAATATTCGAGGAATCTTGTCAAGATCTTGCGTGAAGCTGGCCAGACTGTGAATCCAGCGCTGGAATCTATGTCCAAGAATGCCGGATCTATGGGAGGAGGTATCTACTTGCGTTCCACCAAAATATATCTATTGAAATGCTTGTAGCATGCATATTTTAACTTCACCTTGTTAATTTGTGTTTGTTCTGTATTCAGGAGGCAATTTCCGCTCAAGGGGTAGAGGCGGGTTTGGTAACCGTTCTGGATCGAATAGCATCCCAGTACGAAGAAGATATTAATGCAAATGCAGAATGATATTCTGATTTTGAAGACAATCAATGATGAACACCATTCTGGTTTTGAAGACAAACAATGATGTTCTATCTGTATACTGTTTAGGTATTTTTTGGGGGAAATTTCTTTGAAATTCCTACTGCTAGATCGACCAAAATCTATTCTGTTTTGTATGAGGGCTATGGATAATTATACAAATGACAGAAACACTTTGTTATATGTATTCAAGTTAGATTTATCTTTTAAAATTTGTTTGGCTGGCTTAATGTTTATGTTCACTTGTGGTCTTCTTGATTGCACAACCAATAATGTTGGCTGTATTATGTCATTTGCTAAAGCTAGCTCAGACGACTGATATTCTTAAGAATTTTTTCAACGCAATTGAAGTAAATGTTTTTTGGTTGATATAACTTCTGTAGTGGCTATATACTCCCTCCGTTTGTCTAGATTCGCATGTAACTATATACTCCCTCCGATCCAAATTAATTGACTCTAATTTGTCTAGATTCGGATGTATCTAGACTTGTTCTAGTGCTAGATACATCCGAATCTAGCTAGAGAAACCCGAGTCAATTAATTTGGATCGGAGGGAGTACTAAAACGTGTCTAGATACATCTGAATCTAGACAAACCCACGTCACTTATTTTTGGACGGATGGAGTATATTTTTTGATTGAGATGTGTAGGCGTTTCTAAAAAAAGGAAAACTAGTACAGGGTTGCAACCCCATTGCAGTATTTTGAACATGTGCTAGATGTATGTCTAAGAAATCAAGGTGATGTGATGTACTCAGACCTAGAAGGAAATAGATTTCTGTGTATCACCTCTACCCAATTCAAGCGCCCTCGCTGAGGTTCAATGGTCCAGATCGCACACTGCACTTCATATTGTAGACTTGTCTTTGAACTTATGTGAACTGAAAGAGACTTTCTTAAGAAAGTTTTGTACAGTTCCTTGGAGAGAAGATTCTAGTTTGCTCATGCCAAACAGGGCACAACAACATGAGAGCACATGGCCCTCGTTAGTTCATCACACTGATGATAATCGTGGCTTGATGAATAATATTTTTGGAAGAGATGGTGGTTTAGGCGATTCAACTTAATGGTTCGTGCTGTACATGGCGATAATCTTTAAAACAATATCAGTAGAGCCTGGAGGCATTACATTGATTTCTATCATTGTGTTGTTCCGTGGGATGGTTTCTTGGAGGAAGATCATTTGAAGCGGATAGCGTACAAATCTGTAATGATAATAATGCAGTTCGGCGCAAAATAGTGGTGTACTCGGCATTGCTATCGACAATGTTTAGCTGGCTCATTAGCCCGGCTCCCAATGACCACAGATCTTTGCATGACATGGCAGAAAACCAAGAAAGTCAAAGTGCTTCTCCTTCAGATGAGACCTTAAACCATTAAACACTAAGTCAGCCATATCTTTATACGAAATCACTAGATCAGTGGCGGAGCTATTTCAATGACTAAAAAAATTCACCTAAACCCTAAAATATATTTTTCTTCGGTGAATATTCAAAGTCGGTTTATTGTGTTTGATATAATCGGTGAACGACAGTAGTGTTCGTCAAACTTATTTTTCATATGATACCAAGTAAGAACCGAACCAGGTGCTAAAGACAAGAACAATGAAAAATGGTACCACTTAAAGACAAAGGAAATAATGGTACTTCAACAGGATCACTATTGCTCCTAATAACGCTAAGTATTAACTCACATGTTCTCAAGTTCTCTTATTATCTACCCGTTGAATTTACCAAAGTCAGGTACTCTAAAACCTAGGGGATATATCTCGTGGTACACGTGATAAGCTACTCAAACCAAAAAACGCGGGGTTGTGGTACTAGATCAAAGTAATTTGGGTATGATTTTCTGTAACACCTTGACCTCTCCGCACCGACGGCTGTCACCCCCGATAGCTTACTAGGATGTAGCATCTTTAGACCGATCTCATAAATCAATACTTGTCTTTTCTACGCATTTTGTCCTCACTCATGCGCACCTGAGAACAACTTCCTGATCGGTCATTCATCATTAAATTGCTCTAGACCAAACACGTTTAACGTCAGAGTTCTTTTCAGATGACCTTTCGAAAAAAAAGTTGCAACTTATTGGTATGAGCATCCTATCAATCCTATTAAGACATGCGCCAGTATCTCACATTTTAACAAAAGATGAGTTGGCTTTAGAACAATGCGAAACTTTTCATACATCATCTTCTATACCCTTGCTCTAAATTTCTCCAAATCTTCGTCAGAGTTAGCCGAAAGCCTTTGGGATGCATGTACGAAGCCAATACTAGTCATTGGCCCTTGCCACAGGAGCAGAACCATAGTCTGGCACCACACTAGAGGCTACATGAAACATATGCGGATTCAACTGATTTTTCGAAGGGTGGTATGCTCCTGATAGGCTCTAGGCAAGGCGAATTGGCCATGATTTACCGATTTTGTTTTAGGTAAGGATTCATGGCATAACCGATGACCCTGGCTTAAAGTTTACGACACTAGTAGATTTTGACTATTTGACATGTTTTTACTAGCGTTTACATATTGAACTGCCACCTTAAAGACTTGTTGATTTGAATAATTAATGCACACATCTATACCAACTAATCATTAGTAATCATATTAGCACTTACAGAGGTGTCGTCTGTGAGAGGCGTGAACCTTACCTCGCCGGCCGAAGTGATCCCTTGGCGATTCTTTTGAAAGTTGCCATGAATGTGTTCATGTCATCTTCTTCCCTTTTCCCTCTACAGCTCCTTGAACTACTCCATGAGTTCGTCTTCTCATTGTTTTCCCGCGTGTCAATTTCCTCCTGGAGTTTTATCTTTCATGCCTCGAGAGTTGACATTGTTATTCCAAAATTTCACCAAACACGGATCAAATGATTTTTCTAGAAGTTACCTTAGAAGGTTTCGCGATCCTACCATCTCCCATGATGATCCGATCTAAGAATGTGCCCCCATCGGAGTCACCAAAAATTGTGTTGCAACCAAAAAGCTACCAACTTACCCTGGCACATCCTCGTACATCCTCTATGCGTGGGGTGATACGTCACGACTCACGTCGAAGGAGGCCTGGCTAGAAGTGCGATACACAAGACTGACTAGCCAACACTTTATGACCGATATCCCAGTTTCCTGGGAGGGACCCATCAGGGATTCCGATGACTACAATTTGAGCTAACACGACCTGACCCCTCTTAGCTCAGTTTTTGATTAAATAAACAAAATCTCATGCGAAATCAACAAAAAAAACGAAAGCATTGATAAATGTATATTTGAGGAAAAAAGTAGATATTATGATATTTGCCGATTGTTTGCTTAATTTCAATTGTTTGTCACCTCTCACATACATGAGGTGGCTAGAGTTTCAGTATAACTTACATACATCTCTCTACATGTTTACAAGTTGGGTTTATAGGATAACTCTAGCTCCAAACTAGGTAACTTCTCCTTCGACTTCGTATTGGATCCGGACCCAACCATCCATGTCGACTCCTGCGTAGAATCATATTGATCCTTCCGTGTTGGAGTTGAAATTGTCTCCGTCTTCGCGTTTTAGCTGGCTAGGTCTTAGGCTTTGGACATACCGCGACATTAATATGGCCTTCACTATCCATGAGACAAATTCCACCTCAGTTCCTCACAAGTGTCGGCTACTAGGTCTTGACCTTGGATGTAATTCGTGTCCCATTTTGTCCTTATTCAAAGGCAACTTCTAGATCCTTCTGATAGTGGCTTTCCCTCTCCCGCCTTAGTGGACTTGCTTCGTGGATCCTCCCGATTCTGGCTAAGAACCAAACACTTCTATCTAGTCCTCAGTTCTTGACCAGTCCACCTTGCCTAGTCATAAGCTGTCTAAATTGAGTGACAAAGGATAGGGATCGGTAAGCTACTCTTAAATTAGCTATTTTTATGGGGAATATATCCTTATTACATGCATGTAGGAGCTATGGTAGAAAGGTAAGAGCAGAGAAAAACAAAGACTCCCCATGCCCCTTCGTTGCCTTAGGCGATAAGGGCGGATCCCCAACTCCCCTCCGCTGCTGCCCCTTCAACCCTCCCTACTCATGCGCCATCGGCCGAGTGAAGCCTACCTAGGTGGCAGGCAGCGGTGGCGAGGCCTAGCTTGCATGCGGGGCCCCTCTCTAGGCATAACAGGGCAACATGACTGCGTGTAAGTGCTTCTTCTTTGTCTCCTTGGTCCCTTGGGGCTAGGGTGTGAGGGAGGGATCTAGCAAGGAAAAGGTAGTGGATTCGTCAGGTGGCGCTTCCGAACCTCTGGTGGCATGCCCCTAGGTGTCCTGCTGGCTGTTGCTCTCGTGATGGATATCATAGGCATTGATGTTGGCCGGTGAGAGCCATGCTATGATGCGGTCAGGGACGACGAAGGTGGCATCCTCGGTCCTCACTACCTTGTTGAAGGTGTCGTTGTTGGAGATATGCCCAAGAGGCAATAATAAAAGAGGTTATTATTATATCTTTGTGTTTATAATGAATGTTTACATCCCATGCTATAATTGTATTATTAGGAAACACTAATACTTGTGTGTTTTGTAAACATAAAAGAGTCCCTAGTAAGCCTCTTGTTGAACTAGCTTGTTGATTGATTGATGATCATGGTTTCCTGATCATAGACATTGGATGTGATTAATAACAAGGTTATATTATTAGGAGAATGATATGATAGACACACACCCATAGTGAGCGTAGCATAAGATCAAGTCATTAAGTTCGTATTGCTGTAAGCTTTGAAATACATAGTAACCTAATCCTTCGACCATGAGGTTATGTTAATCACCATCACCGGATGGGTACTTTGATGACATCAAACGACGCTTCGTAACTGGGCGGTTATAAAGGTGTCATTGGGTATTCTGAAAGTATGTGTTGAAGCGCATAGACCAAGATTGGGATTTGTCCATCCATATGACAGATAGATATACTCTGGGCCCTCTCGGTGGAATGTCATCTAGATAGCTTGCAAGCATGTGACTAGGTCACAAGGGATGACATAACATGGAACGAATAAAGAGTACTTATCAGCAACGAGGAAGAACTAGGTATGAAGATACCGACGATCAAACCTCGGATAAGTAGAATATCGTGTGACAAAGGGAATTGGTTTCGTATGTTAAATGGTTCAATCGATCACGAAGTAATCGTTGAGTATGTGGGAGCCGTTATGGATCTCTAGATCCCGCTGATGGTTATTGATGGGAGAGGTGTCTTCATCATGTCTGCATATTCACGAACCGTAGGGTGACACACTTAAGGTTCGAAGTTGTTTGAAGTAGATATGGAATTTGCGTTGGAGACCGAATGTTGTTCGGAGTCTCGGAATGGATCCGGGACATCATGAGGAGATCCGGAATGGTCCGGAGAATAAGATTCATATATTGGGAATCATTTTCTAAGTTAGGAAATGTTCCGGAGTGTTTGTATGGAGATTCTAGAAGGTTTGGGAATGTTCTGGAAGATTCTAGAGGATTTCTTGGAGTTTGCTTGAAAACCAAGAAAGGGATCAAAGGAACCAAGTGGGGCAAGACACGGATTCGTGGGGGAGGAGGATTCCTCCCCCCAACCCGCCGGCCCAAGGAGGAGGGAGTCCTACTAGGACTCCCCCTCCCCAGGCGTGCCTCCCTCCTTTAAATAGAAGGGAGGGGGCGCCCCCTCTTGCACCTGGTCTCATAACAATCTCTCTCAGCCGCCTCTCTCCTCCATGTTTCTTCTGCACAGGCATAGGCGAAGCCCTGCAGAATTCTCACCTCCACCACCACCACCACGCCGTCATGCTGCTGGGATTCCGTGGAGAAGATCTACTACCTCCGCTGCTCGCTGGAACGGGGAGAGGAAGGTCTGCTTCGACTCCGCACGTGTGACCGTCATGAAGCGCCGAACGCGGCGCGGAAGGATCGCCCACGATCTTGAGATCGGCAAGTGATCGACTACATCATCCACGAGATCTAATCTCGTTAACGCTTTTGGTTCTACGAGGGTTAGTACCGATCTATCTTGTTGCTCATGTCTAGTAGATTAGATCTTGGCTTTTATCTAGATTAGATCTGGGTTTTGTTCGTTCTTGCGGTAGAATTTTTTTATTTTCCATGCTACGAACCCATCAGTGGTATCAGAGCCTTGTCTATGCGTAGATCTGTTGCACGAGTAGAACACAATGAGGTTGTGGGCGTTGGTGCTCGTGCCGTCTTTTGCTATGTGTGTACTTTGCATCTTGCGGTATGGTGGGATGAAGCGGCTCGGGCTAACATTACATGTCATCGTACATGAGACTTGCTCCATGCTTGACGTGCAACTCGTATTGCACAAGTGGCTTTGCGGGTGTCTGTCTCTCCCATCATAGTATAGATCAAATCTACACTTTGCACTTGATAGCACTTGTATCAACGTTGTGGTTCAGTTTCGTAGGTAAGATACGTTCTTAGTCAAAAGCCCCAAGCACGTAAAACTTGCAAAGAAAATTAGAGGCGTCTAACTTGTTTTTGCAGGGGTTTTGTGATGTGATATGGCCTACAAGTGATTGTGATTGTATTTGATATATGCAATGATCCCTGTTGTAATATGGCAACCGGCAGGAGCCTAATGGTTGTCTTTAATTCGGTTAAGACCTGCGTGTCTATTCATCTTGTAATAGCTTTGTTCCAAGTAGTTGTAATAGTTGCTAGTGAAGATGGACAACCATGAAGCGGCGCCACGGACCTTGACGCAATGCTGGTGATGATGGAAATCATGTCCGTGCTTTGGAGATAGAGATCGAAGGCATAAGAAGAAAGGGCCATATCATATCACACAAATTATGAATTTCCTGTGATGTTAATCCTTTATGCATCTTGTATTGCTTAGATCGCGACGGTAGCATTATAAGATGATCCCTCTCACTAAATATCAAGTAATAAAGTGTTCGTCCTTAGTTGGCAACGTTGCTAAGACTCGTCGTTTCGAAGCATCTCGTGATGATCGGGTGTGATAGACTCTACATGTGCATACAATGGGTGCAAGCCAGATTTGCACATGCGGAAACTAAGGTTAATCTTGACGAGCCTAGCATGTACAGACATGGTCTCGGAACACGGAATACCGAAAGGTAGAGCATGAGTCATATGATTGATATGATGAACATGAAGATTGTTCGCCGATGAAGCTACATCATCTCACGTGATGATCGGACTTGGTGTAGAGGATTTGGTTCGTGTAATCACTAAAACAACTCGAGGGATGTTGTTTTGAGTGGGAGTTCACCTAGTTGATTTAAGAAGTAAATTTGAACACTATTTATCATAAACTTAGTCTAAATTACTTGCAAATATGTTGTAGATTATGGCGAACGTTTCCATCAATTTCAATGCGTTCCTAGAGAAAGAAAAGCTTAAAAACAATGGAAGCAATTTCACGGACTGGTTCCGTGGATCAAGATCGCCTCGTGGCTGGTCTGACCTATGTGCTCGAAGCACCGCTAGGTGACCCACCTACATAAGATGCCACCGATGACGTAAAGAATGTTTATGCCACTCGGAAACATCACTACTCCACAGTTCAGTGTGCCATCCTGTACGGTTTAGAATCGGAGCTTCAAAAACGTTTTGAGCACCATGACCCATTTGAGATCATTAAGGAGCTCAAACTCATCTTTGAGACTCGCGCGGCCATGGAAAGCTATGAAGCTTCCGAGAAGTTCTTTACCTGCAAGATGGAAGAGGGTAGCTCCGTTATCGAGCACGTGCTCACCATGTCTGAGCACGCAAACAAACTCCGAGAGTTGGGGATACCGATTCCTAATGAATTGGGGATTCACCGTGTCCTCCAATCACTGCCACCAAGTTACAAGAACTTTGTGATGAACTACAATATGCACTGCATGAACAAGACGTTGCCTGAACTATCGTCCATGCTGAAAACTGCTGAAGTGGAGATCATGAAAGAACACCAAGTGTTGATGGTCAATAAGACCACCAATTTTAAGAAACGGGGCAAGCCTAAGAACAATGGCAACTTCAAGAAGGACGGCAAGAAAGCTGCCGCACCTGCTAAGAAGCCCAAGGCTGGTCCTAAACCTGAAACTGAGTGCTTTAAGGGTGCTGGTCACTGGAAGCGTAACTGCCCCAAATACCTGGCGGATCTGAAGAACGGCAACATCAATAAGAAAGGTATATTCGATATACATGTTATAGATGTGTATCTTACTAGTAATCATAGTAGTGCTTGGGTATTTGATACTGGTTCGGTTGCTCATATTTGTAACTCGAAACAGGAGCTACGGATTAAACGAAGACTGGCAAGAGACGAGGTGACGATGCGCGTTGGAAATGGCTCCAAGGTTGATGTGATCGCCGTCGGCACGCTCCCTCTACATCTACCATCGGGATTAGTTTTAAATTTAAATAATTGTTATTTGGTGCCTGCGTTAAGCATGAACATTATATCTGGATCTTGTTTATTGCGAGACGGTTACTCTTTTAAGTCTAAGAATAAAGGTTGTTCGATTTATATGAGTAATAACTTTTATGGTTATGCACCTGAGATGAATGGTTTATTCTTATTGAATCTCGATAGTAGTGATACACATGTTCACAACATAGATGCTAAACGAATAAAATTGAATGATAATTCTACATACATGTGGCATCGCTGCCTTGGTCACATTGGAGTGAAGCTTATGAAGAAACTCCATTCTGATGGACTTCTTGAATCACTTGATTTTGAATCACTTGAAAGATGCGAAGCATGTCTAATGGGAAAAATGACTAAGACTCCATTCTCTAGAATAATGGAGCGAGCTACAGACTTATTGGAAATAATACATACCGATGTGTATGGTCCAATGAGTGTAGCATCGCGTGGTGGATATCGTTATGTTCTCACTTTCACGGATGACTTGAGTAGATATGGGTATGTCTACTTTATGAAACATAAATCCGAAACTTTCGAGAAGTTTAAGGAATTTCAAAGTGAAGTGGAAAATCATCGTAACAAGAAGATTAAGTTTCTACGTTCTGACCGCGGAGGTGAATATCTGAGTTATGAGTTTGGCATGCATTTAAAGAAATGTGGAATACTTTCACAGTTGACACCGTCGGGAACACCACAACGTAATGGTGTGTCCGAACGTCGTAATCGAACTCTCTTAGATATGGTTCGGTCTATGATGTCTCTTACAGATTTACCGTTATCATTTTGGGGCTATGCATTAGAGACATCCGCATTCACTTTAAATAGGGCACCATCTAAATCCGTTGAAACGACACCGTATGAATTATGGTTTGGTAAGAAACCTAAGTTGTCGTTCCTTAAAGTTTGGGGGTGCGAAGCGTATGTAAAGAAGTTACAACCTGATAAGCTTGAACCCAAAGCGGAGAAATGCGTCTTCATAGGATACCCTAAAGAAACAATTGGGTATACCTTCTATCATAGATCTGAAGGCAAAGTTTTCGTTGCTAAGAATGGATCCTTTCTGGAGAAGGAATTTCTCTCGAAAGAAGTGACTGGAAGGAAAGTAGAACTCGACGAGGTTATTGAACCTTCTTTCAGAGTTGAGAGTAGCGCGACCGAAGATGTTTCGTGCGCTGAAGAGGAAGCTAATGATGATGATCATGAAACTTCGAACGAAGTTACTACTGAACCTCGCAGGTCAACAAGGGTTCGTACCACTCCTGAGTGGTATGACTCTTCCTTGAACGTCATGTTGGTGGACAACACTGATGACCCTGCGACATATGAAGAAGCTATGGTGAGCCTAGATTCCGACAAATGGCTAGAAGCCATGAAATCCGAAATGGGATCCATGTACGAAAACCAAGTATGGACTTTGGTGGACTTACCAGATGGCCGTAAGGCTGTCGAGAACAAATGGATTTTCAAAAGAAAAACATATGCTGATGGTAATGTTACCGTCTATAAAGCTCGACTTGTCACAAAAGGGTTCCGAGAAATTCAAGGAGTTGACTACGATGAGACTTTCTCACCCGATGAAAGCTAAAGTCTGTGAGGATTATGTTAGCAATCGCTGCATATTTCGATTATGAAATTTGGCAGATGGATGTCAAAACGGCGTTCCTTAATGGTGACATTGAGGAAGAGTTGTATATGGTACAACCCAAGGGTTTTGTCGATCCTAATGATGTTGACAAGGTATGCAAACTTCAGCGCTCCATTTATGGACTGAAGCAAGCATCCCGGAGTTGGAATCAACGTTTTGATAAAGTAATCAAAAACTTTGGATTTATACAAACTTATGGAGAAGCTTGTATTTACAAGAAAGTGAGTGGGAGCTCTGTAGCATTCCTAGTACTATATGTAGATGACATATTGTTGATTGGGAATGATATAGAACTTCTTAATAGCGTCAAAGCCTATTTGAATAATAGTTTTTCGATGAAGGATCTTGGCGAAGCGGCATATATTCTAGGCATCAAGATTTATAGAGATAGATCAAGACGCCTAATAGCGCTTTCACAAAGTACATACTTAGACAAAGTTCTAAAGAAGTTTAGAATGGAAGAGAGCAAGAAAGGGTTCATGCCCATGTTGTCAGGTAAGACCTTGAGTAAAACTCAAAGTCCAGCTACGACAGAAGATAGAGAAAAGATGAATAAAATTACCTATGCCTCGGCCATAGGTTCTATCATGTATGCCATGCTGTGTACAAGACCGGATATAGCACATGCTATTAGTTTGACTAGTAGATATCAAAGTGATCCTGGAATGGAACACTGGACAGCGGTCAAGAATATCCTAAAGTACCTGAATAGGACTAAGGATATGGTTCTTTCTTATGGAGGTGATGAACAGCTTGTTGTAAATGGTTACACTGATGCTAGTTGGAACACCGATCCAGATGACTCGAAGTCACAGTCTGGATACATATTTATTTTGAATGGTGCTGCAATAAGCTGGAGGAGTGCCAAGCAGAGCGTTGTGGTGAAATCTTCAACTGAATCGGAATACATAGCTGCTTCGGAGGCTGCACAAGAAGGCATATGGATGAAGGAGTTCATTACTGAACTTGGCGTGGTTCCCAGTGTGTTAGACCCGATGGCCATCTACTGTGACAACACAGGTGCCATAGCTAATGCACAGGAGCCAAGGTCACATAGCAAGCTGAAGCACATCAAGCTACGTTTTCATGCTATTCACGAGTATGTCCAAGATGGTGACATAAAGATTTGCAAAGTACACACTGATCTGAATGTAGCAGATCCGTTGACTAAACCTCTCCCTAGAGCAAAGCATGACCAACACCAGAACGCCATGGGTGTTCGGTATATTACCATGTAATCTAGATTATTGACTCTAGTGCAAGTGGGAGACTGTTGGAGATATGCCCAAGAGGCAATAATAAAAGAGGTTATTATTATATATTTGTGTTTATGATGAATGTTTACATCCCATGCTATAATTGTATTATTAGGAAACACTAATACTTGTGTGTTTTGTAAACATAAAAGAGTCCCTAGTAAGCCTCTTGTTGAACTAGCTTGTTGATTGATTGATGATCATGGTTTCCTGATCATAGACATTGGATGTGATTAATAACAAGGTTATATCATTAGGAGAATGATATGATGGACAGACACCCATAGTGAGCGTAGCATAAGATCAAGTCATTAAGTTCGTATTGCTGTAAGCTTTGAAATACATAGTAACCTAATCCTTCGACCATGAGGTTATGTTAATCACCATCACCGGATGGGTACTTTGATGACATCAAACGCCGCTTCGTAACTGGGCGGTTATAAAGGTGTCATTGGGTATTCTGAAAGTATGTGTTGAAGCGCATAGACCAAGATTGGGATTTGTCCATCCATATGACGGATAGATATACTCTGGGCCCTCTCAGTGGAATGTCATCTAGATAGCTTGCAAGCATGTGACTAGGTCACAAGGGATGACATAACATGGAACAAGTAAAGAGTACTTATCAGCAAAGAGGAAGAACTAGGTATGAAGATACCGACGATCAAACCTCGGATAAGTAGAATATCGTGTGACAAAGGGAATTGGTTTCGTATGTTAAATGGTTCAATCGATCACGAAGTAATCGTTGAGTATGTGGGAGCCGTTATGGATCTCTAGATCCCGCTGATGGTTATTGATGGGAGAGGTGTCTTCATCATGTCTGCATATTCACGAACCGTAGGGTGACACACTTAAGGTTCGAAGTTGTTTGAAGTAGATATGGAATTTGCGTTGGAGACCGAATGTTGTTCGGAGTCTCGGAATGGATCCGGGACATCATGAGGAGATCCGGAATGGTCCGGAGAATAAGATTCATATATTGGGAATCATTTTCTAAGTTAGGAAATGTTCCGGAGTGTTTGTATGGAGATTCTAGAAGGTTTGGGAATGTTCTGGAAGGTTCTAGAGGATTTGTAACATCCCAAAAATCATGTTTCAAAACTCATTCATATCATTCTTGCATCATTCATTCATATAGGGTTTTTCTCAAAATCATTTAGAGACAGAAGTTTGAGCTATGATTTCATGTGTGCAAATTCAACTCAATTGGCCATCACCCTTTGAGATTTGAATGCTTAGGTACTTGTTTGCTTGCCTCCATTAATGGAAAAACTAGGTGAAGCTTTTAACCCAAGATTCCAAATTTAGAAATATTTTCTAAACCCTATTTCAAACTAGAGACAAAGAGACAAAGTCTCTGTTTATTTCAAAGATCCAAGCTTGACCAAGCCTTGCAAGGTAACCACATGGTTATTTGACTGTATTTGAACCCACAAGAACCCTGCAAAAATTCCCAAAACAGTTTGAATTCAAAAGGATTTGAATTCATATCAAAAATCAATTCAGAAAATGGAATTAGAAAAAGAAAAGGCATAGGCAAAGGAAAAAGGCCGAGCGCCAGGATTCTGGCCCAGCAGTGGATCAAGCCCATCAAGCCCACCCGGGGATTTTCTGTTCTTCTCACGCCGAAAGACGCGTTAAGTCACGATGACAGACCACCGCCACTCGCACTCTTCGCCGACGAAGCGGCCCGGTCCACGCCGCCTCGTCTTCCTGCATCGCTACCGCGACCATGTCGCTGCAGCAGTGATGGCCGGTAATGGCGCGGTGTAATTGAGCATTTAACCGCGAAGGCTTCCCGATTCCCGGCTATAAGATCCTCTCTCGCCTCGATCTTTCCCCCCAAACACCTCGCTCACTCCGCCACCAGGCTGTCCTCAATCAGCTTTGCACCGCCGCAGACAGAGCCTCTCCGGCGATCGATTCCGGTGAGCCTAGTGTTCCCCTCTGCCTCTCGTTCTTACAATCTGACTCAGCGTGTCTTTGCGCACCTCCTGACCTCACTAGTCCGTCCTGTACTGCCCCAGGTCGCCGGTTCCACTTGACACCGCAAGCACCGACGGCGACATCAACTCCGACGAGTTTTTCCGGTAATGATCGCCCCTCGCCTTCCGTTCATGCACACGACTTCGCCTTGACCCGTGAACCTAACTGCGTCGTTGTTTTGCCTTGGGGTGATCCACAGCTCCATCCTCGACGAGCACCAGGACCACCCGACGCCGCCACGAACTCCGGTGAGGAATTGCCACAGACCCCGAGCGCCCCTTGACCAACCACGAGTACCTTGAGCTTCGCCGTGACCCCCTGAGCCCGGTGAGCAACTCCCTTTTCTCCCTCTCCTCCTGCATCGTCGGCAACGTCGTCGACCGACCGTACCGCCGCCGCTAACCACCGCCCAGCGCCGCCCATCTGTGACCAGGCAGTAGTAGCCGTTAGATCTGGATCGAACGAATAGGATAGATCACTTAAGCCCCGAAGAGGTACGCGCCCTGTGCCGTGCGATCAAACTAGATCCAACGCCCCATGGCTGATCCGCGCGAACCGGTACGGGCGAATAAGAACATGACGCGTGGCTAGGAGCTGATCTGAAAATAGAATTTAAAACAGATTTTGATCTAGAATTCAAATGCCTATATCTTTTGAATGCCACGTTGGAATTTAGCAAATTTTATATCGTTGGATTCAGAAAAACAAGACCTTTCTGCCTATCCTTTTTGTTTAGCAAATAGTAACCATTAGATTGGCTTAAATTGCAGAAACTTGTTTGAGGCCTTTTTTGAATATAGGTATAGTTTAGTATTTTATTTTAGGGCTAAATAAGTTGTCTTGGCTATTTTGTGACATGTTTAGTTTCTGTAATCTTGCACTTAATTGGTAGAGTTTTCAAAAAAAAAAAAACCATCACTTGGTAGATCCATGCATGCATGCATTCATATTATTTTTGTTTGTATATATTTGTGTGTAGTGTGCTACCACTTTGTGTGTAGATTTTGCTAGTGATTGTGATTGTGACGAGTGCTACTCTCCACACTACCAAGGCAAGTGATATCATCATGAATATTCCATTCCTATATTTTTATATGCATTAGTATTATTTTTCTAAATACAGGACTTGCATGGATTTTTGCTAAGTATAAACTTTGCTATGGGAAAACCTATTAGGTGAAACCTTAGTGAAAATTACCTAAGTCAAGATTCCTATTACTATCAAGCTTAGCCTAGCTACTAGAAAACAAGGGTGGTTTATTTATTCATACTATGGAAAAAATTATTCTAAGTCTAAGGACTTGTGTTTTATTTAACAAAACAACTAAGTTAATGAATCTCCTGGGTGGAATGGGACTTGCTTGGTGGTTTTTGGTTGAGTGGTTCACGAGGCCCATGTCTATGGTTTACCTTGGTGTATCTCACTTGTGGATGGCCACCCAGGAAACAAAGAGATTTGAGATGTCAAATGTTGAGAAGCTTCAAGTGCAACCACTTGGCATTATGGGCTCTGCCATGATATTAGGTTGCTAGAACTTAGTCTCTTGGACAGTTGGTGGTAGAGGGAATGATAGGTTGGAGCGCGTCCATTTGACTAAGGAAAGGCTTCTGAAGGATCTTGTCTTGGGAAACCAAGTCTTGTGGGGAAAGTGCACCACCTCTGCAGAGTGTAAAACCTAAGTACTTAGCCATGTCCCTGGTAAAGGACAATTTGAGCATCAAGACATGGAAACTTCAAGAATCTCATCACTCCAATTTCTAAATAAAACTTGTGGGTGAACAAGGGTTAAAAGGATCTTCAGTCCTTGATTGGTAGATGCCCTGAGTGGATCTTCAGTCTTTGATTGGTAGATGCCTTGGGTGTTTTGTGCCAAGCAAAAACTTAGTGTTTTCAAAAGATAAGGAAAAATCTATTTTGAGCAATGCAAGCCTAAGCTCCACCAGCCAAATGCATATAGTATTATAGTCCACCTAAAATATACTAAGGTATCACTTGCCAATACTATTCCAAAGTATTGACCCTCTGGGTCAGTAACTTGTAATGTTGCGAGTTATTCCGATGATGATTAGGAGTCATGAGTCTACACTCAACATGCTGTGGCACATGAAGATGAAGACTTATGTTTATTTACTTATTCCATAAACTCTTGTATTAGGCCTTTGGCCCTGAGTTGTAAAAGACTATGTTTTATCTCTGGAATGACTGTAATAAACGACCTTTGTATCTGTGTACTTCATCTTAAACTGTGGATGCTAGCATTGATCCAGGGACTAGCATTGCAATCACAGGGATCTTTTCCTTTAATAAGGAGGGATCTTACAGATGGTATCAGAGCACTGTGTTGCCTGTAGGATTATGACCCTAGGATTGGAAACCACTAAGGAATTTTTTTTAACTTCTTCTACACTTGTCTTTTCTTCTCGTAAACTTTTCTAATCTTCTCATTCTCATCTCTATTTGTAGATGAACTCCATCAACGAAGCCGTGAAGAAAGGACCACTCATGACCATGACCTTGGAGTGTGATACTGATTTTCCCAAAATTCTCAAGGACCTCATGGAGACCATGGGAGTACATGGAGCAGCTGTGTACAAAGGCTTTCCAGTAATGGAGGAAGGAGTGGAGTATTGGTGGGTGCAACTTCACTTGTACAAAAACAAGGAAGACAACCACAAAGAAAAGGGTTTCTGCATGTACACCAACACTTTTATGCACACCACATTCTTTGAGTCAGCAAAAGAAGCAGCTTGGAAGACTATCAAAGAACTAAGTGCTAGAATCAAGTGCAGGATGCTCAACCTCCAAGAAGACTTAGAGAAAGAGAAGGAACATACCCAAGAGTTGGAAGTCACCAACCAAACCTTAAGAGGAAATATTATAGACTTAGTGATAGAAGCATGTGAACAAGATAGGGTGATTGCCACTAGGGACATTGTGTTAGCCACCAGATCCAGTGAGATAGGATTGTAAGCGCACTTCGTTAGTTGGACCACCACCTATCACCTTATTTTCCAAAATGACACCTTAAGTTTGAACCTTGGTTGATGTAATGGATTTATATATGCATGACTTGTGTGATTTTTTGTGTTCCATGGATATGCTTGAATGTTTGTCTTGTTTATCTTAAATTGTGTTGTTCTAACTTTTTCAATCTTATAAATAGATGCCTATTGCCATCAGCACTGTTGAGGAGTTCCAGTTACCTGCTTTTGGTCCTCGTATCGTAGAGCTTACTACTTTACTCGATCTCCCTCTTCCCATCATTACGGTGCACCCACTCACCAAGTTTGAGAGGAAGGACCTTTGGGGCTTCAAGGTGAACCAGCCAGGACGCCAGACAGAGCCTACTACGGAGGCCATCGTCTTCAAGCTTATGCACGATGACAGGGAGAGAGGCATGGAGGTTGTCATGCAGGATCTGATAGGACGACTGTTAGGCCGTCACTCCCGACAGGTTAGAGGCACTCACTTCCATGCTTTCGGAAGGCGTGATGATGATGGAGAGTCCATACTTTGAGGACGACTCGAGGGTCACAGCAGAGCCGATACGCCTGTACCTCCAGGACTTAGAGACTCTTATTAGGCACGTGGATACCGATAGGACCAATGTCATGCTTAGTAATGACGAGCTCCAGGTGCAGCTTCGCGAGAAGGACAAGCTCTTCGCGCAGCAGGACGAGATAGTCAAGGAGATGGAGGCAAAGTTCGAGACCCAAGACCGTAAGTTCAAGAGTCAAGAGAAGCGTGTCCAGGATAGGAACAAGAGGATTCGTGATATGACCGAGGAACTGCAGTCCAAGGACTTCGAGTTAGAGCAGCAGTGACAAGGATTGAGAGGCTTCGCCCTTAAGAGGGCTCTCAAGGCCAAGATCGACTCTTTGACCACTACCATCGAGGAGAACAAGACCGCAATGGAGAACGCAGGTCTTACCTTTGTCGAGGAGGAGATTGATGCCGACGAGTAGACTTGGCTACTCAGATATCTTTATTTACCGCACTGGTTATTTGTGAACTTATTGTTGGACCATCTGACATGTGGATGGCTTGCCACTTGTGTGTTTTTACTTTGAGACTTTTGTTATCTTGTTGTTAAGTTTTTATCCTTGTGTTGCTTGCCATGTGTTGCTTGTGTAATGTATTGTGCATAAATCATGTAAGGGTATCTCATTCTTATCTCTATATGAACAAACCACGATGCCTCCCGTCGCAAACACCAACCCCAACCCCAACATTACCCCGAAATGCAATGATGATGAATGCACAGACACAGCTTATGCAAATGATGACGACATTCATCCAAAACCAGAACAACAACAACCCCAATAACAACAACCCCAATAATAACAACAACAACAACCCTCCAGGTTTTGATATGCTTACCAGATTTCTGCGTCTGAGGCTAGCTAAGTTTTCAGGAACGACTGATCCCATGGTGGCCAATGATTGGCTACGTTCTGTGAACAAAGACTTAGTGACCGTGGGATGCACCAGATGCTGAAAAGGTCGTTCGCAAGACATCTGCTGGAAGGACCAGCCGCGCATGGTGGGACAATTTCAGATTACCACGCCTATTGATGAGGTGACTTGGGCTATCTTTGAAGATGGCTTTCAGACTCATATCTCACCGTGTATGATGAGCCTGAAAAGAAGGAATTCCACAACAAGCAACGCCACCACAAAGGTGGCTGAATATATTGAAGAATTCAACAATCGCACGCTATGCAGGATGAGGTTGACATCGATGCCAAAAGAAAGGAAAAGTTTCGAAGGCTTGAATGATGAGCTGAATCACATTGTCTGTGGCATATGTTCCAACTTATCACTGCCAGTGACAAAGCTGTTATTGTGGAAAATAAAATGAAGCAAGTCGAGAGTAGGAAGAGGAAACACTCCGACAAGCACAGCTGGATCATCTCATAAACGATCTCACTATGATGATAGTGTCACCAGATCCCACCAGCATGGGAAGTTTAACAAGCACCACAACCACAACCGTCAGACAACAAGCATCATCGCATCATGACAATGATAAGTACAAGAATCACAAGAGTGGATATAAGAGCCACCACAGTGGAAGTGGAAGTGGAAGTCACCTAAAAGGGACATCACCAAAGTTGAATGCTTCAAATGCAAGAAGCTGGGGCATTATGCTAATGAGTGCACTGAGAAGAAAGTTGAAGGACCTAACAAGCCCAATCCTTTTCAGAAAGGACAGGTTAACCACATCAATGTGGAGGAGGTCTATGAAGAGCCTGATGTCATGGGGTAAGTTCAGACTCAATTCCATCTCAGCATTTGTACTCTTTGATACTGGAGCATCTCATTCATTCATATCAAAGGCATTTGTTGATAGAAACGGGTTTGCATCTGAAAACATTGGGTGTCCGATAAAAGTTAGCTCTCCGGAGGAGATATGATAGTGAGTCTTGGATGCCGAATCTAGTCATAGAGATCGGAAAACATAAGTTTCAAAGAACCTAATAATCCTGAATTCCCAAGGATTGGATGTAATTTTGGGAATGGATTGGATGGCTAAGTATGAGGGAGTACTAGATTGTGCCAATCGTACAGTTTTACTCACAACCCCTGAAGGTAAGAGGATAAAATTTAAGTCCAATTTTAAATCTAAAGGGAGTAAGCTGAATTCTCTTAAGGGGGTTAGCATGGACAGCGTGCCAATTGTATGTGAGTATCCGGATGTGTTTCCAGAAGAGTTACCGGGAATGCCACCAGATAGAGATGTAGAGTTTATAATAGATTTGGTACCAGGTTCTGGACCAAGAGCAAAGAGGCCTTATAAAATGTCAGTTGACGAACTTAAGGAACTCAAGAAACAACTTGGAGAACAGTTACATAAAGGATTCATCCAGCCAAGTTCTTCATCTTGGGGAGCTCCAGTTTTGTTCGTAGAAAAGAGAGACAGAACTCAAAGATTATGCATAGATTACCGTTCTCTCAACGAGGTAACCATCAAGAACAAATATCCTTTGCCAAGAATAAATGACTTGTTTGATCAGCTAGAAGGAGCATGTGTGTTCTCGAAGATTGATCTTCGGTCAGGCTATTTTCAACTCAAGATAAGAGAACAAGACATACCTAAAACAGCCTTCACCACAAGGTATGGATTGTATGAGTACACTGTAATGCCTTTCGGTTTAACCAACGCTCCAGCATACTTCATGAATATGATGAACAAAGTGTTCATGGAATTTCTCGACAAGTTCGTTGTCGTTTTTATTGATGACATCTTGGTCTACTCCAAGAGCAAGGAAGAGCATGAAAGACATCTACGCTTAATACTTGAGAAACTAAGGGAACATAAGCTTTATGCCAAATTCAGCAAGTGTGAGTTTTGGTTAGAGGAAGTTGGATTTCTTGGTCACGTTATGACAAAGGATGGTGTAGCAGTTGACCCTGCTAAAGTTTCAGCTGTGATAGAATGGGAATCTCCTAAGAGCGTAAAAGAGATTCGTAGTTTCCTTGGTTTAGCAGGTTACTACAGAAGATTCATTGAGAATTTTTCAAAGGTTGCTAAACCAATGACAGAATTATTAAAGAAGGATAAGAAATTTACTTGGACTGATGGTTGTGAACTCAGCTTTCAAGAATTAAAGAAGAGACTTGTGTCAGCACCAGTTCTGTGCCTACCAGATTTGGAAAAGGATTTCCAAGTGTATTGTGATGCTTCTCATCAAGGATTAGGTGCCGTACTTATGCAAGGCGGAAAAGTTGTGGCTTATGCCTCGAGACAACTCAAAACCCATGAAGTAAACTATCCTACTCATGATTTAGAGTTAGCCGCTGTTGTCCATGCACTCAAAACATGGAGACACTACCTTTTGGGAAAACGTTGTGAAGTATTCACCGATCATAAGAGTTTGAAGTATATTTTCACCCAGAAGGAAATCAATATGAGACAAAGGAGATGGCTAGAACTTATCAAGGATTACGACTTGAGTTTGCAATACCACCCCGGTAAAGCAAATGTAGTAGCAGATGCTCTAAGTCGCAAAGCGTTTGTAAATGGCCTTACCAAAGGTGAATTGCCAGATGACTTGTGTAAGCAATTCAAGGAACTCAGGTTGGAGATTGTGCCAGAAGGACATCTCATGTCTTTGGATGTTCAACCCACTCTGTTGGATAAGATTAAAGAAGCCCAAAAGACGGATAAGGAAATCGAAGAGATTAGGGAAAGGATTAGCCAAGGGAAAGCTAAAAGTTTCCATATGGACGAACAAGGTACTTTATGGCACGGGAAACGTATTTGTGTTCCACAAGATCCGGAATTGCGGAAACTGATTCTACAAGAAGCCCATAACTCCATATTCTATTCACCCGGAAACACCAAAATGTACATGGATATGAAAGAAAGATTTTGGTGGAACAATCTCAAAAGGGACATCGCCAACACATTGCTTTGTGTGATGTGTGTAGTAGAGTGAAAGCGAGCATCGAAACCAGGTTTGCTTCAACCAATGCCTATTCCTGAATGGAAGTGGGAAAATATTGGTATGGATTTCATTACCGGATTACCAAGGACCAGGTCGGTATGATTCCATATGGGTAGTAGTGGATCGCCTAACTAAAGTGGCTCATTTTATACCAGAAGACAACTTATACGTGCCAAGTTAGCCAAAATCTACATGAGCAGAATTGTATGCCTTCACGGTGTACCTAAGAGTATTGTGTCCGATAGAGGAACTCAATTCACTTCTCACTTTTGGAGACTTCATGAATCTTTAGGAACGAGGTTGGAATTCAGACTGCTTTTCATCCTCAAACCGACGGACAAACAGAAAGGACTAATCAAATTCTTGAAGACATGTTGAGGCATGTTCCCTAGACTATGGAGCAAGTTGGGATGAAAGTCCGCTTTACGCAGAAGTTCTCTTACAACAACAAATACCAATCTAGTATTGGGATGGCACCATTTGAGTTTCTCTACGGAAGGAAGTGTACCACCCCATTGCTATGGAATGGTGTGGGATAAAGAAGTTTGTTTGGACCAGATCTTATCAAAGACGCCGAAGAAAAAGTCAAATTGGTTAGGGACAGGGTGAAGATAGCACAGTCTCGACAAAAAGCTACGCAGATGCTAAGCGAGAGAAGTCACTTACGGTTGGGGATAGAGCTTATCTTAGAGTATCACCACTTCGTGGAGTGAAAAGATTTGGAGTCAAAGGAAAGTTAGCACCAAGATATGTTGGACCATTCAACATTCTAAGTCACAAGGGAGAAGCTGCATATGAAATCGAACTTCCAGCATCTTTATTAGCAGTCCATAATGTTTTTCATGTGAGCCAGCTCAAGAAATGTCACCTGTAAATGGAAGAAACATCTTTGAAAGATACCATATCTTTGGAAGAAGTTCAACTAGAAAGTGATCTCACCTATGAAGAAAAGCACACAAGATACTTGAGACCGCAGAAAGAGTCACAAGGACAAAGACCATCAAGTTTTGCAAAGTACAATGGAACCATCATTCCGAAGAAGAAGCAACATGGGAAAGAGAAGATGATCTTCGGAAAGACCACCCTCACCTATTTGCTAGCCAATCCGAATCTCGAGGGCGAGATTCATTTTAAGGGGGTTAGATCTGTAACATCCCAAAAATCATGTTTCAAAACTCATTCATATCATTCTTGCATCATTCATTCATATAGGGTTTTTCTCAAAATCATTTAGAGACAGAAGTTTGAGCTATGATTTCATGTGTGCAAATTCAACTCAATTGGCCATCACCCTTTGAGATTTGAATGCTTAGGTACTTGTTTGCTTGCCTCCATTGATGTAAAAACTAGGTGAAGCTTTTAACCCAAGATTCCAAATTTAGAAATATTTTCTAAACCCTATTTCAAACTAGAGACAAAGAGACAAAGTCTCTGTTTATTTCAAAGATCCAAGCTTGACCAAGCCTTGCAAGGTAACCACATGGTTATTTGACTGTATTTGAACCCACAAGAACCCTGCAAAAATTCCCAAAACAGTTTGAATTCAAAAGGATTTGAATTCATATCAAAAATCAATTCAGAAAATGGAATTAGAAAAAGAAAAGGCATAGGCAAAGGAAAAGGCCGAGCGCCGATTCTCGCCCAGCAGTGGATCAAGCCCATCAAGCCCACCCGGATTTTTCTCTCTTCTCTCAGACGGCTAAAGCGCAGTCGTTAAATCGTGAGACCCGCCACCTCGCACTCTTCGGCGACGAAGGCCCGTCCACGCCGCCTCGTCTTCCCCAGACCGCCTGACCATGTCGCTGCAGCAGTGATGGCCGATAATGGCGCGGCGTAATTGAGCATTTAACCGCGAGCGTTTCCTGTCGATTCCCCGGCTATAAGATCCTCTCTGCCTCGCGATCTTTTTCCCCCAAACACCTCGCTCACTCCGCCACCAGGCTATCCTCAATCAGCTTTGTACCCGCGCATGAGCCTCTCCGGATCGATTCCGTGAGCCTAGTGTTCCTCTCGCCTCGTTCTTACAATCTGACTCAGCGTGTCTTTGCGCACCTCCTCGACCTCACTAGTCCGTCTGTCGCCCGTGTCGTCGGTTCCACTTGACACCGCAAGCACCGACGGCGACATCAACTCCGACGAAGTTTTTCCGGTAAGTCTGCATCGCCGCTCGCCTTCCGTTCATGCACGACTTCGCTTGACCTCGTGAACCTAACTGCGTCGTTGTTTTGCCTTGGGTGATCCATACTCCATCCTCGACGAGCACCAGACCACCCGACGCCGCCATTTAACTCCGGTGAGGAATTGCCACGCACCCGAGCGCCTGACCAACCACGAGTACCTTGAGCTTCGCGTGACCCTCGAGCCCGGTGAGCAACTCCTTTTCTCCTCTCCTCCTGCATCGTCGGCAACATCGTCGACCGACTGCACCGCCGCTAACCACCTTGCCAAGCGCCCATCTGTGACCCAGCAAGAGTAGCCGTTAGATCTGGATCGAACGAATAGGATAGATCACTTAAGCCCCGAAGAGGTACGCGCCCTGTGCCGTGCGATCAAACTAGATCCAACGCCCCACAGCGACTGATCCGCGCGAACCGGTACGGGCGAATAAGAACATGACGCGTGGCTAGGAGCTGATCTGAAAATAGAATTTAAAACAGATTTTGATCTAGAATTCAAATGCCTATATCTTTTGAATGCCACGTTGGAATTTAGCAAATTTTATACCGTTGGATTCAGAAAAACAAGACCTTTCTGCCTATCCTTTTTGTTTAGCAAATAGTAACCATTAGATTGGCTTAAATTGCAGAAACTTGTTTGAGGCCTTTTTTGAATATAGGTATAGTTTAGTATTTTATTTTAGGGCTAAATAAGTTGTCTTGGCTATTTTGTGACATGTTTAGTTTCTGTAATCTTGCACTTAATTGGTAGAGTTTTCAAAAAAAAAAAAACCATCACTTGGTAGATCCATGCATGCATGCATTCATATTATTTTTGTTTGTATATATTTGTGTGTAGTGTGCTACCACTTTGTGTGTAGATTTTGCTAGTGATTGTGATTGTGACGAGTGCTACTCTCCACACTACCAAGGCAAGTGATATCATCATGAATATTCCATTCCTATATTTTTATATGCATTAGTATTATTTTTCTAAATACAGACTTGCATGGATTTTTGCTAAGTATAAACTTTGCTATGGGAAAACCTATTAGGTGAAACCTTAGTGAAAATTACCTAAGTCAAGATTCCTATTACTATCAAGCTTAGCCTAGCTACTAGAAAACAAGGGTGGTTTATTTATTCATACTATGGAAAAAATTATTCTAAGTCTAAGGACTTGTGTTTTATTTAACAAAACAACTAAGTTAATGAATCTCCTGGGTGGAATGGGACTTGCTTGGTGGTTTTGGTTGAGTGGTTCACGAGGCCCATGTCTATGGTTTACCTTGGTGTATCTCACTTGTGGATGGCCACCCAGGAAACAAAGAGATTTGAGATGTCAAATGTTGAGAAGCTTCAAGTGCAACCACTTGGCATTATGGGCTCTGCCATGATCTTAGGTTGCTAGAACTTAGTCTCTTGGACAGTTGGTGGTAGAGGGAATGATAGGTTGGAGCGCGTCCATTTGACTAAGGAAAGGCTTCTGAAGGATCTTGTCTTGGGAAACCAAGTCTTGTGGGGAAAGTGCACCACCTCTGCAGAGTGTAAAACCTAAGTACTTAGCCATGTCCCTGGTAAAGGACAATTTGAGCATCAAGACATGGAAACTTCAAGAATCTCATCACTCCAATTTCTAAATAAAACTTGTGGGTGAACAAGGGTTAAAAGGATCTTCAGTCCTTGATTGGTAGATGCCCTGAGTGGATCTTCAGTCTTTGATTGGTAGATGCCTTGGGTGTTTTGTGCCAAGCAAAAACTTAGTGTTTTCAAAAGATAAGGAAAAATCTATTTTGAGCAATGCAAGCCTAAGCTCCACCAGCCAAATGCATATAGTATTATAGTCCACCTAAAATATACTAAGGTATCACTTGCCAATACTATTCCAAAGTATTGACCCTCTGTGGCTGTAACTTGTAATGTTGCAGGTTATTCCGATGATGATTAGGAGTCATGAGTCTACACTCAACATGCTTGCCTGTGGCACATGAAGATGAAGACTTATGTTTATTTACTTATTCCATAAACTCTTGTATTAGGCCTTTGGCCCTGAGTTATAAAAGACTATGTTTTATCTCTGGAATGACTGTAATAAACGACCTTTGTATCTGTGTACTTTATATTAAACTGTGGATGCTAGCATTGATCCAGGGACTAGCATTGCAATCACAGGGATCTTTTCCTTTAATAAGGAGGGATCTTACAGGATTTCTTGGAGTTTGCTTGAAAACCAAGAAAGGGATCAAAGAAACCAAGTGGGGCAAGAGACGGATTCGTGGGGGAGGAGGATTCCTCCCCCCAACCCGCCGGCCCAAGGAGGAGGGAGTCCTACTAGGACTCCCCCTCAGCGTCTCCTCCTTTAAATAGAAGGGAGGGGGCGCCCCCTCTTGCACCTGGTCTCATAACAATCTCTCTCAGCCGCCTCTCTCCTCCACATTTCTTCTGCACAGGCATAAGCGAAGCCCTACAGAATTCTCACCTCCACCACCACCACCACGCCGTCATGCTGCTGGGATTCCGTGGAGAAGATCTACTACCTCCGCTGCTCGCTGGAACGGGGAGAGGAAGGTCTGCTTCGACTCCGACGCAGACCGTCAGGAAGCGCTGCCGGAACGCGGCGCCGGAAGGATCGTCCACACGATCTTGAGATCGGCAAGTGATCGACTACATCATCCACGAGATCTAATCTCGTTAACGCTTTCGGTTCTACGAGGGTTAGTACCGATCTATCTCGTTGCTCATGTCTAGTAGATTAGATCTTGGCTTTTATCTAGATTAGATCTGGGTTTTGTTCGTTCTTGCGGTAGAAATTTTTTGTTTTCCATGCTACGAACCCATCAGTCGTTACTCCGAATCTCCCACCTCCCACCTCGATGCTCCAGGGGAAACCCTAGATTTGGGTCTCCTGAATCAGGCGGTGGTGGTACTTTTATGTCGTTTTAGATCTTGGGGGTATCATTTTTGGAGCACGTGATGCCTGGAGGGGTCTGCTGGTGGAGCGACGTTATCTACTGAGTCGACATTGGCGGGTTTCAGCGGTGAGGCACAAGGGGGTCTCGATGGTGGGCTCATGATGATGGACACGCACAGGGCGGTGGCCCCGTGGCGACATTGACGATAGGCCTGAGAAGGTCAATGCCTTAATCCCTATCCTGAAGATGGGTCGGTGGAAGATGGCGGCAACGAATTCTAGAGCGTGTACGTTGGTGTGCGCTGAGGGTCTTCTGGACCGGTTTTTGCTCCTGGCTCGCCATTGGTCGGTTTGGTGAGGCCTCCGATTTTAAGATGACATGCGTAGGTGTGAGGTCAGGGCACATGGCCCCGACATGGTCACCCCCCCTTCATCAAGCTTGTAGGTGTTTGAGGTTAGTGAGGTGGCTTTAGATTGATCTTTTGGCTTTAGATTGATCTTTGTATTTTCTTTGTAAAGTTTTGCTGAATAATATAAATAAAGAAGGTGGTGTATATCTCTTTGATTCAGAAACCTAGGATTTAACCTCCATTTAAAAAAATTAGGAGTAAATTAAGTGTAAAAGAAACCAACAAATCATCAGATCTTCAAACTTTTTCTATTTTTATGACACAATTTTATACTTTTTCCAAGACAACCGCATAAAAAAGACATTAGTAACAAACCACGTACCTGTAAATAACCAACGAGGGTTCTTCCATAGTTTTAGTTTGAACCGCAGATCCAAGACTATGTGCATACGCATAGTCATTAGAGTAATCAGTCAACATCAGCAAGAGTATCAACACCAGTATTTTAGGGAAGATCAACCGAACATCCTAATCAATGTCACTAGCGATCCAAGAGTAGACGTAGAAGCCGGGATAGATTTAGCGAGGACACACCTCCTCACGACAACCATACAAAACCATATAAAATCGATTCGAGGAAGCAAGATCTTAAAGACCATACCTAAAGAAAATTGATGTTCTAACACCACCATTGATGTTGGAAAGGAACTCACGTCGAAAAACGAAGGACCGAAGAACATTTATTGAAGAAGTTAATGTCTCCATCGACACGAAGGACAATAAGACGATCACCAAACCAGACACTAAACTGCTCAAGAACTAATTTTTATTACTCCCTCCGTCCCGAATTACTGTTCGTAACACAGTACAATTTGAATTTTTCCAAAAACTCCCTAGTACACTCAGAACTTTTCAAATTTGGCCTCCAATTTGAAAATTCAAAATCGGATCTTGTCTTCGTCTCAGTCCGCGTCTGTCCTCCCGCACCAGGTCACCATCCGCGTCTGTGCTCCCGCGCTAGTTCGCCATCATCGGGCTCCCACGCCTCCATCCACCTGCAACAGGTCCAAGTTGTTGGGCTCCCGCGCCTCCATCCTCCCGCGCCAGGTCCGCGAGGGCAGATTGAGGCAGAACCCAGGGCCACGATCCCCAGGCAACGCGGCCGTTCTCCTGCGACATGCACCGATGCCGGGCCACCGCCGCCACCTGTGCCGCGCCGCCGTGGACAAGCATTGGCGGCGTCTAACGCGCTCTCATCGCGTTACACGTCCTCGTCGTTGAACTCCGTCGCCTGACGTGCGTCGAGGTCGACCTCTTGGCAGAGCCTCCCTCGTCGCCCCGACTACCTCACAGACGGCTGAATCCTCGCAGAACTTTTCAAATTTGGCCTCCAATTTGAAAATTCAAAATCGGATCTTGTCTTCGTCTCAGTCCGCGTCTGTCCTCCCGCACCAGGTCACCATCCGCGTCTATGCTCCCGCGCTAGTTCGCCATCATCGGGCTCCCACGCCTCCATCCACCTGCAACAGGTCCAAGTTGTTGGGCTCTCGCGCCTCCATCCTCCCGCGCCAGGTCCGCGAGGGCAGATTGAGGCAGAACCCAGGGCCACGATCCCCAGGCAACGCGGCCGTTCTCCTGCGACATGCACCGATGCCGGGCCACCGCCGCCACCTGTGCCGCGCCGCCGTGGACAAGCATCGGCGGCGTCTAACGCGCTCTCATCGCGTTACACGTCCTCGTCGTTGAACTCCGTCGCCTGACGTGCGTTGAGGTCGACCTCTTGGCAGAGCCTCCCTCGTCGCCCCGACTACCTCACCGACGGCTGAATCCTCGCCGGTTGCTGCCGAGCTGCACAGGAAGAAGACGGAGAATTACAGGAAGCAGCATCAGAGAATAACAGCAGTAGAGAAGAACACAACCTCTCTGTCCACTATTCACCCCATCAAGATCAACAGAGAAGATCAGTTTCAGATTTTGCTGATCAAAGTCCTGAAACAATGTAAGCACTGGATACTTCTGCCTTCAAAGGTTAAATTGGAATCAAATGGTTACGAGAAGTGCGAGTAAAAATGATAGTTATTTGCGACAAATGACACATAAGTTTGGGCATGATCTTACAGTAACATGCGAGTGAAAAATGACAGTAATTCTGCAACTGTACAATCTAATGATGGTTACCAGATGAAAGCATTATAATCAAACCATGGCTACCAAAAGATAGAGAAGTGAAAAATATAACTAAGGTTCCTATTGCAGGGAGTGTTGGAAATGGGCTTCGACACGCCGCGTAAACTCGCCGAGTACTTTTCGGCGGTACGCGTACGTATATGCTAAGCTCGATTACTTTCTGAGCAGTTGCGGTGAAGACTTCCGGCAAGACATCGCACGTATAAGCTATCTAGGTCTGACTTCGGACGATTTACTATCTCATCGGAACACACGCACGCGTAAGAACTCGATTGGGATTGCTACACGCACCTCTCGTGCATGTCTTTCTTTCTTTATTTCTTTCTCAATTGATCTCACGATACAAAATCTACAGGCCCTGGCTGAGCTTTTATACACGTAAAAGCTAGACACCCAAACCTACTAGGACTATACCATGAAACCCTATGACTTCCGACGTGCATACAGTGTCCATGCAACTAATTCCGTACGTATTCGTATACGCAACGCCGATGCCAAAGAACCGGAATGCTTATTCCTAACAATCACCTCCTACGCACGACGTGTCCTTCAGCATCCACCTGGATCCCAAATAAGCTAGCTGCTCCTCGCGGGCCTCATCCACGGCATTGCTTTCGCCGCTCCTTTTCTCAGCATCCATGTCACCGACTTTGTTTTTTTCGGCTTCTCCATGGCTTCACGCCGACGGTCCTTTTTGTCCGCGCTCTTCTCCACGCCTTCACGCCGACAGTCCTTTTCGTCCGCGCCTTGAGACAATATACTTGGTTCGATGAAATACTTTCTCATCGATGCTTCGCATATTTGATCTTCTGCTTGTCGGTACTCTTGGATGCAATAGAACAAATATGTAGGAGCTAGCTCACGTTGGTTGACTAGCAAAGCTAGCTCGTGACTAGCAATTCTGACTTCTACCTGCTCCTGACCAACACCGTCTTCTGGCTCATCCGGAGTAGCAAGGCATAAGTTGCCTACCTGTAGTGATTCGTGTTTTCCTTTTGAATATCTTTCTGGCATGTTTTCTTCTAGCTTCTCTATACCACGTGAAAAGCCTCTTGATGGATCTGCACCCCCTATTGTTGGGTCTCTTCCATCTGTCTGGCCACCAGTCCACACTCTTGGACCATCGTCTTCTAGTCTTGCTGGCCTGTTTGCTGGGCTCTCTTCAACTCGCCCTTCCAGTTTCGTATATTCTGGCCACGGACCAGTCTTTTCTTTAAACTCTTTGTCTTCTGGGAGAATCCCTAGTGCTTCTGGCCCGGTGTCCACGCCTGGAGCACCTCCTAGGCCTTCAACGCCTTCTGGGCCCGAACTTGCTGACAAGGATAAGTTTGGTTGATCCATATTTTCTTCATACTCAAGATCCCACGTGACGTGAAAAGTTGGATATCCCGGTTCGTCGGAGCCTCAATTCCATGACTCACCTTCCTCAAAGATTACGTCACCCCTGACAACCACGTTATTGGTATAAGGACTACACAAGCGATATTACTTTGAGCTTTCGTAGCCTGTCATGATCATTGGAGTCCTCTGCTCCGCCAATTTACTCTTATGGTCGGACTCCGTCTTGACATGCGCCACGCACCCAAAAGTGCGAAGATGATCAACCGAGGGTTTCCATCCGTACCATGCTTCGTACGGTGTTATACCAACTGTTGGGTCCGCAGCATAGAAAACAAAATTTTTCCTACGATGAGAACTACACGCCAAGATCTATCTACTAGGTACAAAGCAACGAGTGGACATACATCCAACGAGAACTTACCCTCGAAGACAACGAGTTTTGTTAACGAGTAGGAACTCGTGGTTGATGTAGTCGTACACTTGCCGATCTCAAGATCGTGATGAAGTCCAGCAGGTCCGGCTCCAGCACGTCCATCAGATCCAGCTCCAGCACTACCAAGTCCAGCACCGCAAAGCAGCGGTGCATCCATGATCGCACACACGTCCGGTACCCCGACAACCTCCATCCCTCGCTCCAGCAAAGCAGCGAAAGCAGCAACTCCTTTCCAGATAAAGCCATCGGAAACATGTATCTCGCTAATCCGAGACCATGGGAGAATAATACTAGAGGGGGAGAGAGATCCTTCACAAGGAGGTGTGTGGATGAAGGAGGGAATGGGTGGCCTTTTATAGGAGGAGGGGAGGGTACCCCTCCCATGGCCGCCGCTCCATGGAGGTGACCCTTCACCTCCCCCATTCATGTGGTGGTAAACCCCTCCACATAAATTTGCCTCTTCACATTCCCTTTTAAAGTCTCCATTTTAAATGCATTAAATTTCTCCAAATTTAATGCTCTCTCATTTAATAAAACTCTTTTATTAGTTTTATTCAGAATTTTGTTAATTACTTTAATTAACAAACATTCACATAAAACCCCCTGCAACATTTCAATATTACATGCAGAACCAATTTCAGCAATTTCACCCGAAACAGTTTTGGTGTCTATTGAAATAATTCCAGCGCTTTCTTAAATCTTTATCTGAAACATATTGCTCCAAATGGTGTCGGTATCCCTTAAGTGTGTCACCCTACGGTTCATGAATAATGCAGACATGATCGAGACCCCTCTCAGATCAATAATCAAAAGCGGACCGAGATCCATCTCGACTCCTACACATTCAACGATGACTTCTGTGATCGTGAGAACCTTTAACGCTAGTAACTAAATCCCTTTGTCTCGCGATATATTACATGTCCGAGATTCGATCATCGGTATCTCCATACCTAGTTTGATCTCGTTACCGACATGCACTCTTTTCTCGTTCCCGTGATATAACATTCTAGTGATCACATCACTTGCTTGCAAGCTATCTTAATGTGATATCACCGAGAGGGTCCAGAGTATATCTATCCGTCATCGTGATGGACAAATCCCACTCTTGATCCATGAGCCTCAACATAACACCTTTGTAGCACTGAACCCACCTTTATAGTCACCCTGTTACGGTGTGACGTTTGATGTTATCAAGATACTCTTCCGGTGTTAGCAATTAACATGATCTCATGGTCTAAGGATAAAGATTACTTCGTATGATGTTATAGCAATATAAACATAATAACTTTGATCGTAATGCTATACTTCGGATGAATGTTTATCACATCATTCCACCAATGTTGTGACCTCGTTATTAACAACATCCAATGTCCATGATCAGGAAACCTTGATCATCTTGTTAATCAACGAGCTAGTCTATAAGAGAGGCATAACTAAGAACCCTTTTTGGTTTATTAAACACACATGTATTAACGTTTCCGATCAATACAATTATAGCATGTAAAATAAACATTTATCATAAACATGGAATAAGATAACAACCACTTTATTATTGCCTCTCGGGCATATTCCCTTCACCAACTCCACTCTCAGTTGGCTCCATGTTTAGCAAATACACAGCCGTATTGACTGCCTCACCCCAGAATTTTCCTGGCAAGCCTTTACTCTTCATCATGCTCCGTGCCATGGTCAACACAGTTTGATGCAGCTCACCCTCCTGATCAATGCGTAGGGCTCTTATCTTCGCCTCCACCTTGAACTCTCCAGCTTCTTTGATCTTCTCGAATGCTTGTTGAGCTTGATCCTTACTTTTCAGCAACACAATTCACATGTATTTACTATAATCATCCACCACAAGCATGAAGAACTTATTGCCGGACGGAGTTGCGGGTGAAATTCCAACGCATAGATCACCATGAACAAGTTCCGAGGCTTCACTTGCCTCAAACGTGGCTTCACATGGAAACGGGGCACTCCGTTCCTCGTGATCCACACACGGTAGATCGTGATCCACTTCTGCCACAATCTCCGTAGCCGGTGATGGAGGATCCTCCTCATCCTTCAGCTCAGTTACTTCGAGCATCAGCATCATCGGTCCATCATCTCCTTCCTGGGCGATGAGAGCCCTCTCCTTTTCCTTTGGTGGTTTTCGGCAATCAGCCTTGAAGTGATCGAGCTCGTCGCAGTTATGACACCTTACTTTCTTTATGTCAAACTTCCTCCGCGGCGAGGCGTCATCTTCGTCCTCCTGCCCTGCGATGTACTTTTTCGCTGGGCGTTGTTCTCCTTGCCGCTCGTGGAGCCTCCTTGCTTTTCTTTTGAAAGAGTCATCCACTGCTGCTTCGTGAGCATCATGTGCTCAACCTGTTCTGGATCACCAAAGCTGATCCGGATTATCTCGTCGTGTGCCTTGAATCTTCCGACGAGATCCTCAACCGTCAATGTATTTAGGTCGAGACATTGTTCGATCGATGTAACGATCTACATGTAGTGCGTCGGCGCCGCACGCAGGAACCTTCTGACATTCTTGACCTCGTCCAATCTCTCGCCATATCCCCTGATTGCATTGACGAGGGTAACGAAACGGGCGGCAAACTGATCACCCGTATCGCTCTCCTCCATCTTCAGATCTTTATAGCTTTTCTTCAAAGTTTAAAGATGCGCTTCCTTCACGCGGGCATGACCTTGGTGCAAGATCTTGATCGTCTCCCATGCATCCTTCGCCGATTTCTTTCCGATGAGGTGCTGCATCACGTCCTTTGGTACGACGGAATAGAGCGCCGTTAGCGCTTGGCGATCCTTCCGGTACTTCGCGCCTCCCTTGACGTACTCATCGTCTCCTGGATCGACGGCCTCCCAAACCTCCGGAGCCTCCATGGCCACCTCCATGTTGAGTGCCCATAGCCCGTAGTCCTTGCGATCGAGGCGCGGATACAAAGCCGCCCCCACCGTCTCCCTCACCGGTGCCGATGTCGAGCTCTCGCCAAACTTCACCATCGCCATGAGCTCCTTGTACTTTCAGCAGATCACGAACGACGATCTTGGCTCTGATACCAATTGTTGGAAATGGGCCCCGACACGCCGCGTAAACTTGCCGAGTACTTTCCGGCGGTACGCGCACGTATATGCTAAGCTCGATTACTTTCCGAGCTGTTGCGGTGAAGGCTTCCGGCGAGACGTCGCACATATACACGTACGTAGCTATCGGACGATTTACTGTCTCGTCGGAACACACACACGCGTGAGAACTCGATTGGGATTGCTACACACACCTCTCGTGCGTGTCTTTCTTTCTTTCTTTCTCAATTGATCTCACGGTATAAAATCTACAGGCCCTGGCTGAGCTTTTATACACGTAAAAGCTAGACACCCAAACCTACTAGGACTATACCATGAAACCTACTCGGATATGACTTCCGACATGCATACAATGTCCATGCAACTAAGCCCGTACGTATTCGTATACGCAACGCCGTGCCGATGCCAAAGAACCGGAGTGCTTATTCCTAACAGGGAGAAATCCTCTCGGAACATTTCAGCATATATATGGGCTTCAAATGCATGTCCTGGATTAGGGTACACTAATGGTTAATAATAGTTCTTACTTCAAGTGGCCTTATAAACTTGACCTATTAATGCTCCCAATATAAATTTACGACCTAGGATCACACATATAATTTGTGTATGTACATCAAAAGTACTTATGTTATTCATCTAACATAAATTCAGGGTAACAGATACTGGCTCAATTATCAAGAGAAGATATGCATGCTCTGCAAATTTTTGGTAAATGCACAAAAGGATTCCAGCCCGGCTCTAGAGAATAGTTGGATTTCTTTTCTATTTTGGTAAAAAATGACAGCAATACTGCAACTGTACAATCTAATGATGGTTACCATATAAAAGCATTATAATTAAGCCATGGCTACCAAAAGACAGAGAAGTGAAAAATATACAACTTGCTTGCTTTGATCAGAGCAAGTGAGAGTGGAAATATCAAATATGGACAACACTGATCATGGAATATATACCAGTAAACACATGGAAGTTATAGATTGCACACATGCTCACCTTTAGCAGTTCCTCCATATACCTTTAGAAATTCCATGAGCAATATAAAGCCTCTCCTTGAACTTTATCCTTATAGTTGGACAAATTTGAATCAAATGCCCTGTCAAAAAAAGAATCAAATGCAAGGTTGTATAAATGGAATGAAATGGAAGGTTGTAAAATGACAGTAATGTGCGAGTGTTGACTGATTGTAAACTCTGCCAAACTCAGTTATAAAGGAATTTATAAATCTAGAAACAAAGTGGCAAATTAACCCCTAGGAAGCAGAATGTGATATTCCTTCACTATGTATCATATTCCTCCATTTCATTATTTCCATATGGCTTATAATACTCCATTTCATTATTTCCATATGGAGTACAAGCTTGGAAGCAAATTATGACAATCCTCAGCAAACATGTAAACAGTACACTAAGAATAAGTTGCAGTTCCATGTCCAGAACATGTTCTACGGTAATATATGTATCCTGTGTGCTTGTACTTGTGCTTTTGCTTTTAGATCTCTTCTGCTGGCCAATAACACCATCAGTCAACCACCCACAAGTGATTTTCCTACTACCCCGACTCTTGATTTCAGGATTGTTTATCTCTTACTGTAAATGTTGAGACAAGATAAGTCCTGAACATCTTCCACATTAGATATGTAACTGAGTCAAACCTGACTGTAATTTGTCCAAAGAAGCACCATTATTAGGTTCTAACGCAATTCAATACGTGACATATAGTAGTATTAGCTACTTACTGCAGGTAGTAGCAATCAAAACCCACTTTAGAATCATTACAATCTTCTCGGAGAAAAACATAGAACCTCACCCCAGACAACAACCCAGTCCAAGTAGTAACATACAACAAGTCCTAAGATGACACCAAATCCAACCTCAGTTTTGCAGAGATAGAATTGCTCTAACCTAGTTCACAGGAATTGCGGGAAAAGAGAGGATATGCAGAGGAGAAGACATGTACAAAGTGAAATTCCTCACCTGGCAAGCGGATGCAAGCTTGTTGCAGCTGGCGAGGACGTGCACGAGGTCGCGGATGGGATCGGCCTACACTTTCCCTTCAGCTGGTGAGGTCACGGCTGGTACCAGTCTCCACCGTCCCCACAACTTGTTGAAGTCGATGCTGGCGTCACCGCATCCAGTTGTCTCACCGTCTCCGAACACATCCACAAGAATCAATTTTTACTCCCTAGTTAGGGTTCGCTGCGGGAGCGGCGCATGCGAGGTCGCGACACATGCGAGGTTGCTGCGAGCGCGGCGTGGGCGAGGGAGCGGCGCCGGTGACGTAGGAGACAGAGGCGGAGGACGCAGAGCTCGGTCGGAGAAAGAAGAAAATGGGACGGAGGACTCGGAGGTTGGTAGGAAAACAAACGAGGACGTTTTTGCAAATTGTTCATCGCGAACAGTAATTCGATTCGGAGGGAGTAAAAAATTCACCCATAGATTAGGTTCCCGACCCTCCTGGCACCGACATGGTAGGCCGGAGGAGCGGGAACCGATCCACGGAGGCTTTGGAGGAGGTGGCAGGTAGGGTTTCTTCTGGAGGGGACCACGGGCTTCTTTTTTCTTTTCTATTCTCCCGCTCGCTACTCAGTAGGGGAGCATAGTGTGTGGAGTTGTATACTGTCCCAGTTGTCCGCAACTTGGGCCATGGTACTTCTTGTAAATATTTGTCTCTCTTCTATAAAGATATGGCACGCCATGGGCGTGCTCTCTCAAAAAAAAGTTCGGACTTTCCCTTCTTTTAGTTCAACCAGTTCTGGATGAGTCCTGAAAAAAGAGAAGGGCAGACAGCAGTCTATCGGGCCACGTGTTCCTTCCACGACCGAACGGAACAAATTCGAGCAGAAAGTGTAGTGCCACATGTTCCTTTCACGACCGAAGGGGACAAATTCTTTCCCCACTCACAACACTCTGCACGCTATAAAAGGGCACGCACAGTTCGTCTCGTCCTGCACACAACTCACATCTCGGCAACCTAAGTACAGTACATTGTACATACTTCCTCCGATCCATATTAGTTGACCAGTAATGCTACACATATGTAAAAACCTACAGGTTGAAGGCTACGGGCTGACGTGCCCACGATTTTCTCTCCCGTTGCCCTGGAAAAAAAGGAAAACGATTTATTTTCTCTCACATGAGTACTGCCCAGGAAAAAAAAGGAAGTGGCTGGCAACACGGCCGTTGATTACGGAAGCTAAAAACAGAAGATTACGACGGCTCTGTTTCGTATTGTTCCGTCGCTCAGTTTGGTCTGCTCCAGATCGATTGACGAGGAAGAAGGACGTTGCCGCCGCGTACAATCAGTCTGCCGCTGCGTGCGATCGGGAGACTCTGGTTCTGAACTCTAAACGATTTTTGGACGTCAGTTTGATCTGAATCAGGTAAACCCAGTACCTTAATTCTCTGATCACGGTGTATACTGTCTTCTTGGGTTCTCATCGATCATAAGTAATAATCATAGATTTATAGTAAACTTGACGCACTTTGGAATTTTGGTCATCGCATGTTCATCGTGTTTCTGTCTGATTGCACATAACATCTCGTTATAAGTTCCTTGTATCCTCACATGGTTCACTGAAATAGATGCCAGAACTGAGATGACTTTGAACGAATAATTTTATTAATATTTATGTTCACCAATAATGTCTAATGTGATGATTTTTAGGGATGGACATTCAAAGTACTAGTGTTCAAGATTCAGGCGACATGTCTATTTCAAGCAACGAGGATGGCTTTGAGCAACAGAAGGAAGGCAACGTGGAACTTGAGCAAAATCATGGTGACGCACAAGCAGAAGCCTTACTTGAAGACCCTGAGTTGGGCATGACCTTTGATAGTGAGAATGATGCGGGAGAATACTACAGGAACTATGCTAAATCTAAAGGTTTTGGTGTCACCAAAAGAAGCTCACATACTGATGATGATGGAGAACTAAAGTATTTTACACTTTGTTGTTCTCGCTATGGTAAGACTCAGTCCAACTGAAAAAATATGTTGAAGCCAAATCCATCTGCTGGTTTAGGATGTCAAGCTAAAGTTAATATTACGCGTCGCCCTAGTGGGAAGTTTCAACTTTCAAAAGTCATTTTGGATCACAATCATACACTTAGGCCACTAAAATCTCGGTTATTTAGATGCAATAAAAAGATGGGATTTCATGTTAAGCGGAGGCTTTTATTGAATGACCGGGCTGGAATACGGGTAAACAAGAATTTCAATTCGTTTGTTGTGGGAACGGATGGTCATGATAACCTAACTTTTGGTGAGAAAGATTGTCGCAATTTTCTAGAGAAAGAGAGAAGGCTGAAACTTGGACGTGGTGATGCTGAAGTTGTTCGTGACTATTTTGTGAAAATACAATTCGAGAATCCAAATTTTTTTAGTGTTATGGATGTTGATGATGAATCTCAACTAAGAAATGTTTTTTAGGCTGATGCAAGAAGCAGGGCAGTCTATGACTCTTTTAATGACGTTATTACTTTTGACACAACATATTTGACAAATAAATATGATATGCCTTTTGCTTTATTCGTGGGCGTCAATCATCATGGCCAGTCGGTGTTGTTAGGATATGCTCTATTATCAAATGAAGATACCCCAACATTTTCTTGGTTATTTCAAGCTTGGCTTACATGTATGTCAAATCGCCATCCAAAAGCTATTATAACTGATCAGGCAAAAGCAATTTAGAATGCTGTGGATCTAGTTTTTTCAGACTCTCGATATAGATGGTGCTTGTGGCATATAATGAAAAAGATACTCGAGAAGCTAGGTGGATATGAGAAATATGATCACATAAGGGTTGCTATTGGCAATGCAGTTTATGATTCATTAACAATTACTAATTTTGAAGTTTCTTGGATGCATATGATCGAGCGGTATAATCTTGGTGATAATGAATGGCTTAAAGGGCTTTATGTTGATCGGCACCGTTGGGTTCCAGCTTTTGTGAAAGACACCTTTTGGGCAGGTATGTCTACTACACAACACTACACAACGCAGTGAGAGTATGAATGCCTTCTTTGATGGTTATGTTAATGCAAAAACAACATTGAAGCATTTTGTTGGCCAATGTGAGAATGCTCTTCGTGACAAGGTTGAGAAGGAGAAAATTGCTGATTTTAATTCTTTGAATTTAACCATACCTTGTGTCACACACTTTGACATCGAGAAGCAATTTCAGTCAGTCTATACGAACTCAAAGTTCAAAGAGTTTCAAGAAGAGCTAACTCACAAGTTGTACTGTGATCGGAAGTTCATACAGAAAGAAGGGGCAATAGAAACATATGAAATAATCGAGGATGTCTTGATTAATGCAGAAACTGGATGGAGAGAAGATATTGTTTATCATGTATATCTTAATGATGAAGAGTTTGAATTTAAATGTTCATGTCGCCGCTTTGAGTTCAGAGGTATTCTCTGCAGACATGTTTTAAGTGTGCTCACTCACAAGAAAATAAAGGAGGTTCCTTCACAATACATCCTCGATAGGTGGAGAAAAAATGTGAAGAGAAAACATAACTTCATTATGTGTACATATGCCGGCATGGAAGATACTCCTGTTGCAAAGCGGTTTGATATGTTGTGCAATGACTTCTACCCAGTTGCAGAGATATGTTCCATGTCAGATGATTCTTGCAATGCTTTGGTTGAACAGCTTCGTACTCTGAAAATTAAGTTTTCTAATAGCTCAATTTCTGCTGATAATGAGGAACACCTTGGCACAGAGGAATGTGCACTTTCCAATGAGAAGACAACATGTAAAACTATATTGAGCCCAATAGCTGTTAGATGTGCTGGACGTCCTCCTTTATTGAGAAAAGAATCAAAGGTCGATAAACTAATCCGCGAAGCAAAAGAAAAGAAGAAGAAACTAGAACTAAAAGAGAAAAAAAAAGCTGCACAAGAGGAGAAGAAGAAAGCTGCACAAGAGGAGAAGAAAGCTTCCAAAAAGTTTTTTTTGTCTGCACTACCTTTTGTTCAAAAGCACTAATTCAGTATAATTAATTGTGGTCTTTTAGGCTCGCTCCACAAATTCGAGAAAAAAAGTCCCAATACAAAAAGGAAACTACCGGAGGATGACACTCCACAGGAAGAAAACGTGAGCAAACGTGTAGTTCATTTGGATAACCAAATGTCCAGTAGGACAATTGAGGTATCTTTGTTCTTGCCTTTTTATTTTCAATAATTATTTCAACATCCGTCTCATTCTATGTCTTTGTGTGGAGCAGTTTGACTTCGACATCGGTACTTGCAACATAAGTCCACCAGCAAGCGCTACAATACCATATGGCGTAATGCCGGTATATTTCTTTCTGATCATATCTTTAGTTTTAATATAGTTACTTCAACATTCAAGTCACTCCATGCCTTTTTCTCAACAGGAATCGTTTGACTTACGCATTACTAGTGGAAACATAAATCCAACTATCACACCTCCGGTACCATTAGGAGGTACATCGACAATGTTTATGCCACCGATTATAGGAAAGTATACAAGCTTGCTGTTTGAAGTTCAGCAAAGCTCTACTAGAGTGTCAAGTTTAACAGAAATGCAATCTGGAGTTGGAATGTTGAATAATAATACGGATTAGAGTTAGACTTTGCAGCCTTTTATTTTGCACTTGCAAGTTTAATGTAATAAGTGGTAGGTACCATAGTACTTGATCAGAGAGGAGACATCTTTGTTTAGAGTGTTTTTCACTAGTTTGACCATATGTCAATGCTGGAATTTCAGTGCAATTGTTTCTTGTGTAACAGGAATGATAGTGAAGCTATGATTACATTCTAGACTTAAATGGTTTCTTGCCATTCTTTTAGCCATTCTGAAAAAAGAACATCAGTTTCACAAACCATAGTTGGAATGAATTTTTCATCACCGACATTTCAAGTTTCATGATCAAAACAAGTCACAAGGACAGACTTTTCAATCTTTCTATAATTGAAGAGCTGATGGTTCTTACACACTTACAAGAACAGACTTTACAAGTTTTACATAACTGAATGCCGACTCTTATAGATTACTGATAGTGAACAGACAGAGGTATAACATAAAGACGATAAAAAGAAGAGCTACAGGACTGAACATATCATACACCCAGCACCTAGCACAATGAGTACATATTTTCTATACTGTTCACAATCATGTCTTTCATCCCAAATGGTCTTGAAATTAAGCTACAGAGCAATGGACTTGATGCATTGCTTCTTCATAACTTAAACTTTGTGTGAAGGCAATCGGAACATCAACTTTGTGTCTCACTCTGAAACATGTCAGGTTGTGCTTGTTTCTCGTTCTATCTGAACTTTTTTTTGCCGTGAATCTCCTAGCTGAATTAATTCACGAGATTTCTAAAGCCCTGGTTGAGAAGCAGGAAGTAGAGGCACTTGGTGTCCTTGGGTATCAGGTCCGCCGTATTGGGGAGTCTGCCGTGATCTTGTACAGAGTCCGTGCGTCACCATGTCCTCCGACCGCTCCTATCACTGGTGCCTGTGTCGATGGTGCGCGCCTCTTCCGGCGAGGGGGAGCTCACCGCTCCTCTGGGTACCAACTACCAAGGAGCCCGCAGTCGTGCCTCAGGATAAATCACCCTGTCAGGCCACCACGGGGAGCTTGGCTCGCCTCGCCGCAACAGAGCACTTGGCCACTATTGCTGCCTCAGAGAACCTCGTCGTATAGCCCGTCAAAGAGACCTTGCCGCTCGCGCTGCCGTTCTATACGACCCGCCGTCGCCCTGTAGCCTGACTGCCTGAGGGAGAAGGGATGGGGAATTGGGGATAGGGAGTTTATTTTGCGAGCAAGGCTATTCTGTTTTAGCTTCCGTAATCAATGGGCTGGCATTTTTTTTCCTTTTTTTCTTGGGCAACTTCACGGGAGAGAAAAGCATGGCCACGTCAGCCCGTAGCTTTCAACCCGTAGGTTTTTACGTAGGTGTAACATTACTGTTAGCTGACTTGAATTTATTTAGATTCGGATATATCTAATACTAAAACATGATATATCCGAATCTAGACAAATTCAAATCAAATAATATGGGTCGGAAGGAGTACAACAAAGCCAAACACATCGATCGATCGATCGCCATGGCGCAGGAGGTGGACTACTGCTCGGAGGAGGTGAGGTCGGTGGCCAACGCGGCCGCGGGCGGCTCTTGCGGCAAGGGGCAGCACGTCGTAAAGGAGACGTTCATGCAGGAGATCGACACAGGCTCCGGGCATTTCGAGGTGCGTGTTCGAGGAGGACGTGAACACCCGCACCGGCGAGTTCCACGAGCGCAAGGAGAACTTCGTCGTCAGGGTCGACGACTGAGCCGTGCTAGTCACACGGAGCACAGATGCATGTTGTATGTATGCATGTGCGCGCGGTCATACCTGCTTGGCGCTGTTAGCCTAGCGTGCTTGCATGCAGCGCTTAAATAAGTAAATCTGACCGTAAACTGGAATAAAGCTTCTCCTGGCTACTCCCTCCGTTAACAATTACCTCGCGTTCTGGGTTTAGTCAAAGTCAAGTTTTGCAAAGTTTGACCAACAATATAAGAAAAAATATCAACATCCATGATTTCCAATGCATATAATATGAAAATATAGTTTACAATAATGCTAATACAATACTTTTTATGTTGTTAATATTAATATTTTTTCCTAACAATATGGTTAAAGTTTACAAAGTTTGACTTTGACTAAACCTAGGATGCGAGGTAATTATGAATGGAGGGAGTACTAATTTCTTCAGCTCTTAAATAAGTAAAATTCAACCATCCTAGTGTTAGAATCTATTTCCTCCGTTCCAAAATATAAGATGTTTTAGCGTTGTGAAGGGAATGTATCTAGACCCCTTTTAGTGTCTAGGTTCACTCCAAATCTAAATGAACCTAGACACTAGAAGCAGTCTAGATACACTCCCTTCACAAAGCTAAAACATCTTATATTTTAGTACTCCCTCCGATCCAAATTAATTGACTTGAGTTTATCTAGATTCGGATGTACCTAATACTTAAACATATCTAGATACATCCGAATCTAGACAAATCCAAGTCAATTAATTTGGATCGGAGGGAGTATGTATGAACTATGTAATGTGTGTATGAACTAAGTGTTTTAGTTTGATTTCGATGTGTTTTCGTTTTATTACAATGTGTTTGTTGAATTGCCTAGTAGAAGATTGAAATATAGGAGTGCAAATTATTAGGATTGATTCCCGTGGCCGAAGTTTAGAGGAGCAATTTTTTTCTCCTTGATGAACAGTGCGCCAAAATCGGCTCTAACATTTAGGGGATCGGTTAGAGATGCTCTTATGTGCGCTCATATTAGGGTCAAGTGAGCAACAAAAAAAATAGAGCCCTCGTATTGGGCCTATGCAGCAAACGAGAGTGGAAAAAAACATGTTTAAATTCCCTATAGGGCTCGACGAAGAATTAAGAAATCTCAGCGCGAGACGGCCATGCAAAATCAGAAAACTTGCAATGGTATCATGTACACTAATGCAACTTTAGTGTTTTCAAAAAAATGAAACCAGTGATAAAAAAATATTTTTGAGAAAAGTATAAGTCATTTCAAAATTCACTTGCTAATTGCATGTTTTCTTATAGAAGTGCAACTCATATCGAAACAAGTTGAATTGCACATTTTTGAGGAAAAAGTGCAACTCATATCAAAAGCAAGCTTGTTGAATGTAACACCCTCGCCTGATAAGGATTGTGTATAGTGCTAATCCCTGGATCGGTTCACTAGCACACACAATACAAAATGATACCAAATATAACTGTGCATCATAAATATATCGAATATGATCCAGAATTTACATTATATTACAGCGGAAATAATACAAGGTAGATCTCCATCCTTCAAATGTGCCACAGGCGAAAAATTGTTGAGTGGAGTCTCGCGACCTATGAACGATCACTCAGAAACAGAATAACCCGCAACATGAAACGTAGCAGCCCCGAAGGATCAATACTTGAAATGTATGGCAAATAGAGCTAAGTAAGGAGACAGTATACCTAGCAACTATATACTTATTTGGCTAAGTGGGGCTTGGCTAGCTTGCATTTTCTTAAACAGTTTTACCCTACTTTTAAATCAAGTTTGATCACAACAACCCATTAAGTTCACCCATCATCTTTTAGTAATTAGAAATTGGAATGAGCGAGAACATGTCATAGCACCCATAATCCAGCAACTTAGTCGTCCATTACCGGGGACACGGCTAAGCACTTAGGTTTACACCCTGCAGGGGTTGCACACTTTACCCATATGACCTGGTCGACCCGCTCGTACCATGCCACGCATATTGAGTCATGATAGGGAGAAGTCCAAGAAGAGACAATTCGGGAAGTAGCTCTCCAAGCCCATCCACGCACTGTACCAACCTATCACATTCACTATATCTCTGGATACGAAGAGCTCGGGTCGCCACGACCTACTAAGTCCATCCAGCCACCCATAACTCACTGGCATATGGTTGCACACGGAAGCTACCAAATCAAGACACTAATCATTTCTCAGAAAAGTGGGTGACCATCCACAAGTGAGATACTCGCATAAACCATAGACATGGGTCCGACATTCACAAACCAAGCAATTACCAATTTCACCCAGAGAGTTCGTTAATTAATTTGTTTTTAGTTGAGCAAAACATACGCAATACCATAGCATGGTGTAGACCCTTCCCCGTCTAGATAGCATGGCTAAGCACAACTAGCATACGACGGCTCAACTACAAGTGGCTCCTACCAAGATACATAGGACATAGCATAGCGATAGTAATTCATACTCATGCATCTACAAGAAATACACTACACATGCAGTAGGAAAATAGTAGGACAATTCATGATCAAAATAGCATCTACTTGTCTTGATAGCTGTTGGAGTCGTTCACACACTCGTTGCAATCGCAGACGTTGCACTCCTTGCAATCTATCGATCAAACAAACGCAAACAACATAAACAACCATAAACAAGTGCACAAATGCATGCATGACGATTTAAACATGGATTAGAGATTTAGTTCAGTCCATAGGACAATGTTATATCACATGATGCATGCAAAAGTGCTTTAATTCAATAAAGTATTTGTTATTCAATTTCAATTGCCAATAAAGGGGTTTTAACATAACTGTTGTAGCTTCTGTACTAGTTGTCGAATTAAATTTGTATCTAAACTGTAATAGGTAGAGGGCTTTAATAAGAACCAGTAGCAATTAGATTCACCCTAATCGGAGTTATAGATCTTTTTCTAGGATTTATTTAGTGTTTAAAGGAGTTTAATTAATCTAAACAGATCGTACTGAGATGAAACAAAACTAAGTACATATCTGAAAACTACGCAAGATTATGAACTCAGGGACATATTACTCACATTTTTCGGATCTGTAGATTATTTACTATGAATTTAATGCTTTAAAAGGCCATTAACACTAATTAATTATTCGCCAGTAATATATACAACAAAACCCAGATCTAAACAGATATTATTAAACTTCATGTAATTATCTTCAATTTGCTATATTATATGTAATTTTTGAACATAGTATGAATTTTCTATGAATTTTACAAGTTAGATTTATAATCTGCAATTTTAAATTCGAACAGAATATTCCAGGGAATATTCCGCTGACTGGACAGGTTGACCGTGCAGGCTGACCGGGACTAGACGCTGACCTGGCGACGACGTGGCGGTCACGAGGCGGCTGACCGGGACGATTGAACCTCGACCGTCGAGATAAGATCCGGTGGCTAGGAGAGAAGTTGGCTCTAAAAGATTTTGTATCGGAAAAGATTAGAAACAGATCTGTGTTAGAGAGACAAATCCGTAGATCAAATCGAAAAACTTCGAACATGAAAGTTATAGAGAATCATTAGAACTATCTTTTCACCAAAGTAATTTGGATTTGAAGAAATGAGCGCGAGTAAATCTTGGTATTACACCATCAGATCTGAAATATTGCATGGTGAAATTCTTCATCTGTGTTAGATGAAAAGAGGTGAGGTTTGTCGGAATTGAAAGATTTCGACGTGATATACAACTTTCGTGTTGTAGCCAAAGGCATCCGACGAAGTTTAGATAGGTTTAGAAGAGAAATATGATTCGGGAAGGTGTACATTCGGGATTTCGAGAAGGAAAAATGATATAGATGTGACTCCGGAGATTATATACTTTTAGAACGATGGAAAGATAGATCTTGGAGTAGGGAACAAGTAGACAAACAGAAGTCAATTCGGAGTTGTAGATAAAAAGATATAGGTGTTTGAATAGAGGTAGGTTTAGAAATTAGATTCTTGCACGCTTTTTAAAGCAATCTGGATCGATCCCTCCGGTGCGCTGCTGGCTGGTTCGGTCGGCTGAGTGGGCCGACCGGGTGGCCCATTTTGTTTTGTTTTTTTCCTTTTTCTTTTTCTTTTTTCTATTTTGGTATTTTTATATCTTTTGCATACAAACTCTAAATGACATGATTCTTATTTCTAATTTTTTATAAAATTCAGTAGATTATTATAGGATCTTATTTGTAACATTTTCATTAGTTTGAAGATGGTTGCTTCATAAATCTCTATATATTCCTTGTAGGAATATTTGGGCAAAACAACTATCGGATTTAGATACTAGGATTTGAATTCAATTTTTGGGAACCTTGCATGGATGCAATGCAATGCTTATGAATGCTTCATGATTTTTATTTTTACAAACATTCACAGAAATACTAAAATTAAAACTCAATCCACGCCTTTTTGCCTATATGGCTACTTAGGTCATAACAGAGTGAGGTCTTTCCAATTCAAAAGGTTTCTTTTTCTTAAGAATTTTCAACAAAGTCAAACAATCCACCAAACTTATTTTATCTATTTCACATTCCAAAATTAGAAAATTTTGGAATGTGACATTGAATTGCACATTTTCTTGGGAAAAGTGTAACTCGTATATTGGAGTTTCACTTTTCTTATCGAATCCACTTGATACTTGCACGCTTTTTACAAAAGTGGAACTTATTTCGAGCGCCAGTTACTAATTGAAATGTGCAACCCGTAGCGGAAATCGGTTGGAGTTGCACATTTGTTGAGAAAAATGTTAACTCATAGCGAAAACCGCTTGGATTTGCACATATCTTAAGAAAAGTGTAACTCGTATCAAACCCAATTGTTACTTACATGTGTCTTGAGAAAATACAACTCATTTTAAAGCCAGCTGGAGTTTCACGTTTCTTGATAAAATAATTCGTCTATTGGAGTTGCATGTTTATTGAGAAAAGTGTAACCTGTTCCCATAACCGGTAGAGTTGCACATATCTTCAGGAAAGTGCAACTCGATTCAAAACCATCTTGAATTTTGAACATCGTTTGGGAAATGTGCAAATCGTTTCAAAGATCACTTGCCAAATTACATATTTCTTGAGAAAAAGTGCAACTCGTTGAAACCGGCTTGAGTTACACATGTCTTCAAAAACGTGCAACTCACATTGAAATCTAGTAGCTACTTGCACCTTTTTTTGAAAAAAATGCAACTCATTTTAAAATCCGGTTCCTAATCACATGTTTCACAATATATAGCATTCTATGAAAAATATCACAAGTGCAACTATACTATATTAATAGGTGCAACCGTGTGAATAATAATACAAGATAAAAAGGAAAAAAAAGATATAGCATCAATAATTGATGATGTGAAAAAAATCTGAATAACAAGAAAAAGGACATAAACATACAAGTTGCATGTTTTTAATAATGATGCAAAACTAAAAAAACATCACGAGTGCAACCTTACAAAGACAAGAACAGAAGAATAGATAATAGATTGAAAAAATAATAAACAATACAAAAAAAGTGAATGACAAATAATAAAAAAGGATATAATCATATTTAATATTAAACATCGCACTCATAAGTTAAACGCCGTAAAGTATTAGCTACCCTGGTCGGTACACGCTGTGTGTACGTCCATAAGTTCTCAGGATCGAATCCCATTCAAGACGTTTTCTATTTTTAGACATTCTGCTCAACCGACGTGCATGTATCTCAAAGAAAAAATCGGACGGTCCTATAGATTGACTGAGACATAAGAAATTCTCAGTCGATTAGCAAATCCGCTTTTTTATATCAAGAAATGTTCGTGTTTTTTAATGTTCTTGAAGCTAAAAGCTGAAATATTTATAGGTGCATAGGGCGTGTTTGGTTTCCGCGCGTGTTGTTCCCCACGATACAACTTGCATGTGCAGGGACTGCATGCCACGATACAACTTGCATGTGCAGGGACTGCATGCCTGGATCCAGACCTGGTCCAAAATCTTCCTGTTGTTTGGTAGCCCATATTAACACTATTCAGGATTTAGACAGAAATGAAGCTCTATCGTTTGGTGAGCTGTATTAGGCCTGGGAGAAAGGATAGCGCGTGTTTGGTTTAGCATGCTCGTGCGGTCTGGTAACCTCTTCCCCAGATGGCGAGTTTACCAGACGTCACAAGTAAAGCTAAACCACAACAAGCACACAATAATATGCACAAAACGAGCAAAATAAATATCGGCACAACATATTTAACGACGCTGCAATATATAGCAGCATGACATAAACATTGTAGCAAGACAACTGCACAAAATAAAGACAAATTTTACAACAAACGAAGACAAACTAATTAAGCTTTTACTCGTCGATCATGGGAATGGATGGATCATGCTTCGGGCACTTCTTCATCATTTCAGTCATGGTGTAGTCGAAGATGGTTACCTTGAACATGTCACCCTTCAGCATCTTGAAGGTCATGAAGTACCCGATCTTGATCTAGTGGGCAATGACAAAGCCAACCCACCCCTGGTCAAGACAAATCCTGCCGCTGGCATCCCAGAGCTTCACCATCCAGCTGTATCAGGTGTTCATCTTGAGCATGATCGTCCTCGGCACAGTGCCGAGGAAAGCCCTGAAGCCATCAGGTCTAACCCAGGTGCCAAGATCACATTGAAAAAAAGGGTTGGACCTACCTAGTTGTGGAAGTGCCCAATCTTGAGAGGCCTGCCTATTAGGGGCTAACCTCGTGGATGGCCTGATCTTTTACGTATCCCTTGAAAATCGAGGAGGAGTGAGTGGGGGATGAGGAAGAGGATGAAATCCTCGAACTCACGCACGAAGAACACGATGAACACACCCACACGACACGAAGACACGATACAAACCAATAGCTCACGCCACCGGCTACAGGTCCGTCACAATCCCTAGGATCAGCGTCGGGCGAAGATCTCTCTCGAACCTGCACCGCGAATGGGGAGTTTCGGCAAGATCTTGACGTCTTGGCAAGAGGCTCTGATGCCAAGGCCTTGTACAACGAGGGAGGCACGATACAAACTCCAACAAGGTGCGGGATAATTGGTGCTCCTTTCACAAGGAGCATGAGAAAAGAATTAGGGAGATCCACAAGGGTGTCTTCTAATTCCAATTATCCAAGTCGAGGTTTACATTGGAGGGTGGGGGCTATATATAGGCCAGCCACGAAAATAGGGGTAGTTTGGGAAAACAGAAAGTATTAGGGGCGTTACAAGGGCTGTGGCCCAGATCTAATGCGTTCAGGCACTGCTGCGTCTGGTAGTACCAGACATGAGGACCGATAGTACCGCTTGGGGCGGTAGTACCGCAGGCTGGTATCGGAGCGTCTAGAGGCGAAGGCGTAGGCTTCAGTAACGACCGGTAGTACCGCTCGTAGGATCTAGTAGTACCGGTTGGTGCGGTAGGGCCACCGTCCTAGTACCAGAGAGGTCTGGGGCTGGGGACGGAAGCTCTCTGTCCCGTGCGATAGTACTGTTGCTTCTAGGCGGTAGTACCGGTTGCTCCTGGTAGCTGCTAGGTTCTTCGGTCGTAGCTGCTCTGCTTCGCTGGCTCTCGTCTTGGTACCTGAGGATGCACAGTGTCAGGTAATGAAGTAGCAAGCTATCCAAGGATGTATCGAAGTCACACGAGGAGAGGAGCGAATTCACCTTAGCTTGGAGAAGCTTGGCTTGGGCATGAGTCATCGGTCCACTTGGGGGATTTGGTGGTGTAGATGTAGAGGAATCCATAGAACGGGCTGCATCAGCTCCCCTCCTTGGGAAAGAGTCGTCCTCGACTCTTCATGCATATCATCTTGAACATCACCATGGAAAGGTGAAAGGTCCTTGACGTTGAACGTAGTGCTGCCAAGGTACTTGGAGGCCAGGATGTCGATGATGTAGGCGTTGTTGTTGATTATCTTGAGGACCTTGAAGGGGCGATCTCCTCTTGATTTGAGCTTTGAATCATGTTCCTTGGGGAAATGGTTCTTGCTCAAGTGTATCCACACAAGGTCGCTTTCCTCTAAGATCACCTCCTTCTTGTCCTTGTTTAACCTTGAAGCTTGGCAAATGACTTGTTGCTCGATAGTATCTCTTGTTTCTTTGTGAATCTTCTTCATAGCTTGGGCGTGCTTGTCAACGTCCATGTTGGTGTGCTCATGGAGAGGAAGTGGTAATATGTCGAGCGCGGTGAGGGGCTCGAAGCCATAGACAATCATGAATGGGCTCATCTTCGTTGTAGAGTGCTTGGCTCGATTGTAGGCGAACTCGGTGTGGGGAATGCATTCCTCCCAATCCTTTAGGTTTTTCTTGATCAACACACGAAGGAGAGTGTCAAGGCTTCGGTTGACGAACTCGGTTTGGCCATCGGTTTGCGGGTGCGAGGCGGATGATAAGAGTATCTTGACGTCGATCTTGGCCATACTTGTCTTCCATAAGTAGCTCATGAATTTGATGTCGCGGTCAGAGATGATTGTTCTTGGCACACCATGAAGACGGACAATTTCCCTAAAAAACAAATTTGCAACATGTGAAGCATCGTCGGTCTTATGACACGATATGAAGTGTGACATTTTGGAAAAGGGATCCACAATGAAAAATATAGAATCATGACCATGCTTAGACCTAGGCAATCCTAACACAAAGTCCATGCTAATGCCGGACCAAGGTGCATGGGGTATAGGCAATGGCATATAAAGACCAAATGGGTTAGACATAAACTTAGCTTGAACACATGTAGTGCATCGTTGAACGTAGGGCTCCATGTCTCGCTTCATCTTGGGCCAATAGTAATGAGTGGAGAGCATGTCCAATGTCTTGTCATGGCCAAAGTGATCCATGGGGCCTCCACCATGTGATTATTGAAGAAGCAAAAGTCGGAGAGATGACTTCGGAATGCAAAGCTTGTTTTGTTTAAAGAGAAAGCCCTTATGCAAATAGAAATCATCAACTACTTTGTCAATGGAGCACTTTGTGAAAATTGGTCCAAAGAATGGGTCAGAAGCATACAAAGGTTTTATTCATCAAGACCCAACACGTTTACTTCGAGTTGAGTAAGAAGGCTTGTGTTCTTGCGAGACAAAGCATTCACAACTACATTATCTTTGCCCTTCTTATACTTGACAATGTAAGGAAAAGACTCCATAAACTCAAACCACTTAGCGTGTCTTTTACTCAAGTTGGCTTGGCCTTTGAGATATTTCAACGACTCATGGTCAGAATGTATGATAAATTCCTTAGGCCAAAGATAGTGTTGCCAAACTTGAAGGACACAGACTAAGGCACAAAGCTCTTTGTCATAAATCGGATAGTTAAGGCGTGCGCCATCAAGTTTCTCGCTATGGTAGGCAATAGGACGTCCGTTATGCATAAGGACTCCTCCAATGCCAATACCACTAGCATCACACTCTATCTCAAAAGTTTTTGTGAAATCCAGTAACGCGAGAAGAGGTGCTTCGGTTAGCCTCTTTTTAAGCTCATCAAAGGCTTTTTGTTGGGCTTTTCCCCACACGAAGGTGATATTCGTTTTGGTCAACTCGTTGAGTGGGCAAGCAATGGTAGAGAAGTCTTTCACAAAGCAACAATGAAAACCAGCTAACCCATGAAAAATTCGAAGTTCACTCACATTTGTGGGAATGTGCCAATCTCTTATGTCCTTTACTTAGAATCGACTTCAATGCCATTGGAAGAAACAACAAAACCAAGGAAAATCAACTTGTCCTTAGCAAAAGTACACTTGGGAAGGTTAGCATATAGCTTTTTGATGGCTGTGATATACAACACTTTTTAGCAATATAAATTGTGTCATTTGCCTATCATATCATGCTCCATCTAACTATTACTATGCTTAATGTGCATGATTACTTGTTTTTGTTAAATTCAATATGAGCCTTGCACATTTAGTAGTTTAGGTAGAATTTTATCCCTCTTCCTTGTATTTGACATGTGTGTAGGTGTTTATGATGATTATGTATGAAACAAAGGCAAAAGGAACAAAGAGAGCATAGTATGGAGGAGCTGTAGGGACCAGACTTAGCCATTTGAGAGGTTGGAAAAGTCAATTTTTCCAACTTCTCAAAATAAAGATCCAATACTACAGGGTTATAACCCTCGATGATACGATCTTAACGAGCCCAAGAACACCCAAAACGGAGTTCGTATGAAGAAATGGCGGCCAAAATACTAAAGGGGACAGACAGTTTAACGACCAACTATACGGCCGGAGCTATATTTTTGGTCGTATAGCTCCGCCCGTATAGTTGTTAAAAAGGTCGGAAACGATGGGATTTCGCCCTAGAAAAGCTCCAGAACCTTCCCTAAGTCATATGACGGTATTGGGGGAACTCTAGGGCACCCACAAGGCCTATATAAAGGAGGGAGGACCCAAGAGGAAGCATCCATCAACCATATACAAGATCTAGATACCATCTACTACCTCCATGGCGGTGCCCTACCGCCGTGTCGCCTCCATAGCCTCTACGGCTCCACCAATTTCTAGATCTCCATCAACACCATCAATCCATCCAAGCAAGAAGAGGAGGAGAAGGAGGATGCCACCATCACCACGCCGACGCCACCATCACCGCGCCATCATCACCATCTCCATCACTGCTACTCCTTCATCCTTCCCCATCATGATCTTCGTAATGGATTGTAACATGGCTTGAATCCCCTTTTATTAATGTTATGATGATTTGAGTAATTGAAGTGTGGTGTGTTCTTGTTAATTAATATGTTTGTGATTTCTCTTTACATTGTTCTATTCATGATATTATTCTAGTGATTGGAGACGTCCAATTCATTGTTGAGGAGTTTACTAGGGATTCACGGAGTGTCACAAAACTTATCATTAGTCTCTACTCGTTCCATGGGCCTGACAAGTCCGTGGGTAGAACTAATAGGCTATTTTATATAAGTGATTTGCGGAGGCAATAGCAGCTTAGGATGCACCGCCCATTAAGATTAAATTTCCTCAAGATCACTCATGATATAGATAGGTATAGTGTTGCGAATTGCTTGACCCCAAAGTGACAAAACGGGATATCTTGTGACTATCACACTTGCTTAGGAGTATGGTTGTCCATAGAACTTAATGCCTTTGCTCTGGTTTACCTTGATTGGTCTTGTTACCTTAATACACTATTCTCTTACGGATGACCCATGTCTGGAGGGGTGTGGACAATTGAGTTGTATAGTTCCCACTTACCAACGGTGGGAGACAACGGTATATGAGGGACCACCACAATTATAGTTAATAGCTATTCCATAAGCACTTATCATGCACACCGGTATACACAATATTACTTGAGGAATCATAGCATTAATATTTCATCTCATTGCATTCACCTATTTTCAGTTTTACTTTTGTTCTAGTTTTATTCCAGTTCTAGTAGTAGTTATTGTAAAACATCTTAAATTCATTTATCCTAGCAACTTATAGAATAGGCTATTTCCAAACCATGGTTTGGGTGCGTACATGGTCGCATTAACAACGCGGCTGCGAGGGTCGTGTTCGCCGAGCTCCCATCGGGATAAACTCTTAAATATTTGCCGCTGCAAGTACTGCAATAATCCTGTTTTGGTGCAGGAACTCAGTCACATCACTTTTCATGTCGAAAGATTTGTAAAATCTCCTTTACATGTGTATTATGTTCCACAAGCGAATTGCTATAAACAAGGATATCATCAAAATAGACAACACCACTCTTTCCAATGAGAGAACGCAAAATATGATTCAAAAGGCACATGAAAGTGGATGGGTCATTAGATAAGCCAAAAGGCATGACCAACCATTCTTAGAGGCCAAGTTTGGTCTTGAAGGCGGTTTTCCACTCATCACCTTCCGCCATACGTATTTGATGGTAACCACTACGAAGATCAATTTTCGAGAAAATAGTGGCTCCACACAACTCGTCAAGACATGGTATAAGATGTCTATAACGCACGGTGATAACATTGATTGGATGACAGTTCATGCATAACCGCAACATATCATCCGTTTTGGGAACGATAATTACGGGTACCACACTTTGACTAGTGCTTACTTGGATCAAACCTTTGGAGACGAGTTGGTTGATTTTTTGTTCAATCTCCTTCGTCTCCTTTGGGTTCATGTGGTAAGCGACGCTGTTTGGAAGGGGTGCACTAGGTATGAGGTCAATACAGTGCTCAATGCCACGAAGAGGAGGAAGTCCATGAGATAGCTCTTCAGGAAACACATCCTTGAATTCTTGCAAAATAGCCATCAAAGAGGGAGGAATATTGGTCAAGTCATTAGTTCCTTGCGCTAGTCCCTTGCAAATGAGGACATAGTGCAATATGGATGGGTTATTCCTCACATCTCTCATCTCACTTTTGGTGGCAAGAAGAACACTCATAGTTTTTCCACTCGAGTTAGGCTTGTGGATCTCACTCGCTATATGGTGGTTCTCTCTCTCACCACTCTTCTCACAAGATTATGTTGTGGTTTGCGCTCTCGCTAAAGCCTTTGCATTGTCCGCAATTATTTGGCTAGGAGTCATTGGTTGCAAAACACATGTCTTGTTAGGCCATTTGAAGGTGTACACATTGGTGCGACCGTCATGTAGAGCACCTTTGTCGAATTTCCACGGTCGACCAAGAAACATATGACAAACCATCATGGGTACTATATTACACTCTACCGTGTCTTTGTAGGGGCCAATAGATAATGTTACCAAGACAGTATGCTTGATCTTCACCGACCCTTGGTCACTTAGCCATTGGACATGGTAGGGGTGCTTGTGTGGATGGAGGGTGAGGTTGAGCTTCTCACAAAACTCGGTGCTAGCAAGGTTGTGACAACTCCCTCCATCGATGATCACTTTGATAGATTTCCCATTGATGCCGACATGAGTTTAGAAGATGTTGGATCTTTGATCTTCATGTTCTTGGGCTTGAGTAGTCAAGATCCTTGTGACGACAATCGATGGACTTGCATCATGTTCACACATGAGGAGTTCTTGGTCATCTTCCACATGTTTTCTTGCCATTGATTCTTTGACTCTTGCATAAAATTCATCTTCACTCAAGTATTCCTCATCGCCATTGTCATGGATGAACAATACTTTCTTGTTTCCACAATTGGCCAAATTGTGTCCTTTGCCTCCACACTTGTAGCATTCGCCATTGAATGGCGGGTCATCCTTTGTATGCTTGCCACTTGGGGACGGTTTTCCTTGAGAAAGTGCGGGATTGAAGGAAGGCTTGGAGGTACTTGAGGAGCTTCCATTTAAGGTTGTTGGTGTAGCGGTTGAAGCTTGCTTGTAGGTGAAATACGTCTTTGGCTTGTTGTACTAGATGTCCTCTTGTACTTGACGCTCTACTTTTGTTGCGATGTGCACAAGCTCAACCATTGTGTTGTACTTTTGGAACTCGACTATGCACTTGATTGGATGGTTCAAGCCGATGAGGAAACATGCCATTGGTTACTCCTCGCGCTCTTCAATGTTGGCACGGATCACGTTGAGCTCCATCTGCTTGAAGTACTCTTCCACAGTCTTTGTCCCTTGACCAAGTGAATATAGCTTGTTGAAGAGGTCACGCGTGTAGTGCGTAGGGACAAAGCGGGGTCTCATATGAGACTTCATGTCATTCCAAGTGGTTATTGGAGTCTCTTCTCTTGCGTCATGAGCGACTTGAACTTGTTCCCACCAAAGGTTGCCATAATCATCAAACTCAAGAGAAGCCATGGGGACCATCTTCTCATCACTATAATTGTGCATGTGGAAGATCTTGTCGACCTTGAGTGCCCATGAGAGGTATTCTTAGAGATCATTTGAACTAGTGAACTTGGGCATCGTGAACTTTATCTTGCCAAAAGTTTCTTCATCATTGAATTCATGGTCATGGTTGTTGCCTTGATGGTGACGGTCTTCTGATACGTTGCAAACGTATCTATAATTTTTGATGTTCCATGCTTGGTTTTATCTACTTTCTTATGTTTTGCCCACACTTTGGAGTAATTTTTATACACTTTCTTGGACTAACCTATTAACAAGATGCCACAATACCAGTTTCCTATTTTCTGCCGTTTTTGGTTCCAGGAAAGTCAGAAAATGAATATTTTCGGAATTGGACGGGACAGAAGCCAAAGTCAGTTTTTCACCGAGGGGGACACAGAGCCAGAATACGAGACGGAAAGGGGCCAGAGGGCCGCCACATCACCTGGCCGCGCGGCCAGGCCTGGCCCGCGCCAGGGGGTGGTGTGGCCGCCTAAGGCACCCCCTCGGCCTCCCCTTTCGCCTATAAGATGCCTCCGATAGAGAAACCCTAAGTACCCTATCAAAATTCCATGAAAGAGTCTGTAGTCGCCTTCATCTCCATCCCTAGATCTGGAGGGATCTGAAGCTCTTCTCAGCACCCTGCCGGAGGGGTGAATTCACCCTAGAGGCCTTCTTCATCACCATGCAAGCCTCCGGTGTGATGCGTGAGTAGTTCGTCCTTGGACTACGGGTCCATGTAGTAGCTATATGGTTGGTTCTTCTCCTTTGTGCTACCATGTCTAGATCTTGTGAGCTCCGTTCATGATCAAGATCATCTATTTGTAATTCTACATGTTGTGTTTGCGGGGATCCGATGGATATTGAGATGCTATTTCAGATTGATTATTGATTCTATCATGTCTTTGTTATTTGTGATCTTGCATGCTTTTCGTTGTTATTAGCTATCTTAGCCAAGTAGATGCTAGCAACTCCAAGAGTTAGTATTTATGCTCGATAGTGGGTTCATGCCTCTAGTAATCTGGGGAAGTGACAGAAATCTCTAAGGTACTAGATGTGCTGTTGCTACTAGGGAGAAAACAACAATCCTTTGTTCATAGAATAATCGTATTGTTTACTTTACACGCAATGTGTAATGCAATTATCTGTTGCTTGCAACTTAATACTGGAGGGGGTTCGGATGATAACCTGAAGGTGGATTATTAGTCATAGATGCAGTTGGATTACGGTCTATGTATAATGGTGTAATGCCCAATCAAATCTCAAAGGAGTCAAGATGATTAGTATATGCATGTTTTCTTTCTCGATGTTTGTCAATTTCCTCGCTATAATTTGTTCATCCAACATGTCATCTATCTTAAGGAGAACCACCACTAGTGAACTATGGACCCCGGTCCTTTCTTTTACCATCAATCTACAACTATTTACTATTTTCTCTTTACTTTCTGCAAGCTATTACTTTCTTCCACACAATATGTTTAATCCTTTGTTTTTCAGCAAAACCGGTGAGATTGACAACCTCACTGTAAGTTGGGGGCAAAGTTCTGTGGTTGTGTTGTGCAGGACTCCAAGTTGGCAACAACACCTTGGAGGTGTTTCCTTGCTCTTACTGGTTCGATAACCTTGGTTTCATAACTGAGGGAAAACTTGCTGCTGTGCTCATCATACCTTCCTCTTGGGGTTCCCCAACGAGCTCGATATGTTTTGGCCCATCATCTTCATCTTCCATGCAATCATTGCGATGAGCTTGGTGACCTTGTTGGTTCACTTGTGGTTGAGGAGCCGCATTTGGAGGTGTAGGAACTTGATTCTCGCGACGTTGTTGGGGAACTTGCTCTTGCTCTTGGCACGGATGTTGATGAGGTTGAGGCGCTTGGGCCTCATGACGAAGATCATAGTCTTGAGCCTCATGACGTAGTGGGCGTCGCTCAATATGTACTATTTGATGCTCCATCTGTTGATGTTATGGAGGAGGCTCATCATGGTGACCATGGTGGCGGTGTGGACGTTCATGATGGTGATGACGAAGAGGAGGGTCTTGAAGAGCTTCACGTTGATGACGATCTTGATCCTCCAAGTTGGAGTCATCACTTATTGTTGCAAGAATGTCTCGTGGACGAGGATAGTGTACTTGAGGTTGCACTCAAGGTTCCACTTGTGGTTGCACTTGTTGGATCACTAGTGCCCTTGTGTGATGATGGTTTCCTTCTTCCCTTGCTTGGGGCCTTAAAGAGAAATCACCATCATAACTTGACGTTGCGGTGTTCCGTGGGGAAGGTACATAGTGCGAAGAACTTCCACCTTCAACCACGGGGGCGTCATTGTGTCTTGGAGAACTTGCATGAGGGTCTTGAAGAAGGGGAAAATGGTGACGCAACGAGTTTGTAGAGCTTGATGCATGTGAAGGCGGTCTTGTGTTTCGCGCGAGCTCGGCCATCGACCTTTATAGTGCTTCGTTTTGGTTGGCAAAGTTGATGTGCATGGCCCTCGTCTCTTGATGAAGGTTGGAGAAGCCTTGTTGCATATCATGCATTTGTTGTTGGAGGCCATCTAAGTGGTTGTCGATGCTCTTGAACTCGGCTTGAGTTTCGCCAAATTCTTCATCTTGGCGCGACTCAAGAGCATTGCAACATTCACGGAACTCATTGCGAAAGATGTAGTGGCTTGCGCGCGTCATGTACGGGCCTTCATCTTCACCTTGAGGAGGAGGAGGTTGGATCGACTCACCATGCCTATCCATCATGCAAGAGCAAAATGGATTGTATATGGAAGGTAATATGTGGTGGTTGTTAGCCTTTTACCTCACCTTGGGGATTGCACCAAACTAGAAGCCACAAGTGAGAACTATTAGCTTGGAAAGTGAAATCACAAAGAAACCTCACACTAAAGAAAGAACTAAAACTCTCAAAAGATTTTGGTGGAAGGTTAGGATGGTGGAAAGCCAAACAAAACAATCCAAAGAAAAGGTTATTGTTAAAGGTGGAAGAGAACCAAAGATTAAAAGCAAAAAGGAGACGATCTACAAAAACACAAAGATACACACACATGGAGACGAATGTGGTTAGCACGACTATGAAAATGAGCACAAAATGTCCTAACAAAGACTAAGCCCGGACGTCGTGCCAACGCAAGGAGAGACCACAACTCGTTCGCCAAAAGAGGATAAGCAACGGATTTGTGCACTTGCCTTGGTCGCGCTCTTTTTTCTCTCTCTTTGCTTACAAGCTTGATACTCTCTTTGTATTGGGAGACTATGTATCTATCTATTTTTCTTTTGCTTTTTCTTTTTCTCTTTTTTAATTCTTTTCTCCCTTTCTATACTACTATGTCAACTTTTGTATTTGCTTACACACTCTCACTTTCCAAGGTCAAGTGCACAATGCTTAGGCAAACACAAAATGAGATGCTCTCATAGGATATATACACACAAATGAAGAAGGGTTAACAAGGTGGAGAAAGTTATACCTTTGGTATTGATGACGACTTGCAACTGGTGTTGGGGATGATGTTTGGGTGTCGCGCTGTCGTAGAGCGTGGGATGTAAGAGGTTGCAGAAGCTTGTTGTTAGTAAGGCGACATGCACGCGAAACACGAACAAGCAAAAGAGGAAAGTCAGAAAACAAATTTGAGGCAAAAAGGGGTGGAGAAAAATGTTGTCTCGGGCGGTAGTACCGCCATTTTGACCGGTAGTACCGCTGACTAGTAGTACCGCTCGGAGCAGCGGTAGTACCGCTTCTAGGATTCTTGGGCCCATAGATCTTGAAATTGGGCACAAATTCGGCCCAGAAATCCTCAAATTTGCGGAAATCAGACCAAAATTGGGGTTGGGAACACACAAGGAAGGTAGATCAACACCAATAGCAACAGATCTATGGATCAAATCCACCAAAAACTCACCAAAACCAGAGATCAATCCGAAGGCAATTTGGGGCTCTTTTTTTTGGAGATTTTCGAATTTTTGGTGGATAGAAGAAAAATTTGTGGGGGAATTCGTGAGCAACGAAGCTCTTGATACCAATATGTTGGGGGCTAACTTCGTGGATGTCCCTATCTTTCACGAATCCCTTGGGAATCGAGGCGGAGTGAGTGGGGGATGAGGGAGAGCATGAAATCTGTGAACTCACGCACAGAGAACACAATGAACACACTCATATGAAGAAACGATACAAACCAATAGCTCACGCTGGCGGCTACCGGTCCGACGCAATCCCTAGGATCAACATCGGGCAAAGATCACTCTCTCGAACCGGTACGGTGAGTGGGGAGGCTCAACGAGATCTTGATGTCTTGGAAAGGGGATCTGATGCCAAGGCCTTTTACAATGAGGGAGGCACGATGCAAACTCCAACAAGGTGGGGGATAATTGGTGCTCCTTTCACAAGGAGCATGGGACAAGAATTAGGGAGATCCACAAGGGTGTCTTCTAATTCCAATTATCCAAGTCTGAGGTTTACATTGGAGGGTAGGGGCTATATATAGGCCAACCACGAAAACAAGGGTAGTTTGGGCAAACAGAAAGTATTAGGGGCGTTACAAGGACTATGGCCCAGATCTGATGCGCTCAGGCACTGTTGCGTCTGGTAGTACCGGACCTGAGGACCGGTAGTACCGCTTGGGGCGGTAGTTGTTGGGAATATGCCCTAGAGGCAATCATGTATGATATTATTTCCAATGTATTCATAAAGTTGTTGTCCATGTATGAACTACTGATATATATCATTGAATATGTGATTCTATTGTGGAACTATATATTCATGTTGTTTATACTAATTGCCCTTGGTCGTTAAGGTTGTGTTGGACACACAACTTAGACTAATGTGAAAGTCGGCAGATGACTCGGTTCCACTTGTCATGGGCTTGGAGATGCTATTCCGACTTACACGGATTCAGCTAAAGAATTTAGCGAGTCGGACTGACCCATATTGAGATGCAACGAACAAGTAATCATTTGCATGTCTCAATCAATGTAATCCTTAGACCTGAGGTTATTGCACAAATCCGAGTTGAGGATCACCGACTTAGGTTCTGTCAAACGCTATTCCATCACTGAGCAGTTATAAAGGCGGAGTTCGGGTCGACTGAGAATCAAGCTGCGTGATGTGAATAACCGATATGGGATGTTGCCCCTCCATCTAGGGAGATATTCTCTGGGCCCTCTCGGAAGATATGATTCGGAAAGCATGGCCATGCGTGACTCGGTTAAGTGTTAACCGAGGCGACCGACTAAGAGTTAGTCGGATCAATCACTTATCTCGGATCGAGAAAGAGATTCGAACTATTTAAGGGATGACGATTATTCGCCTATAGTTTGACAAGGTATATCGTGAGGCAAAAGGGACTCATACGAAAGTCGCATTGGAAGGTATGTCATCATGACTCTTTGGTACTTGGGAGTTGGCACGTTCTGCTAGGAGCCGCTACCAACTGATCAGTCACGAGTGAGACTCGGATCGTGTCCGGGTCACCATGAGCCTGTCGGGTCACACACTTAAGAGCAGGAGCATATTTGGGTTGGACCCAAAAAGGAATTGGACAGAGTCAGTGAGTTGGACTCGCAGTGACTAATATAGGCCTTTTAGTGAATGGGCCACAAGTGAGTGGATCCCACTTTCACTTCCTATATAAGATGGGGCGCAGGTGCTTAGAGCACACGTTTAGGTCACTCCATGTGTTGGAAACCCTAGCCCTAGTCCTTCCTGTCGCCACCGTACCGGACCTAGCAGTCCATCGCCGGCGCTCCTCCTCGTACGTGTGGATACCGGCGGAGGTGCTGTACGTTCAGCACTTCGACGATCGTGGAACTGGAACGGATCGTGAGATGTGGAACAGGAATGGATCGTGAGGACTGCACTGCATCAAGCGACGTGCTTCATCGATTCCGCAACCGTGCGTCTAGTGGTAATTCTCGTGGCTTACTACCTCAGCTAGATCTTGGGATCACCCGCATAGGAAAACATTTTGTTTTTCTCTACGTGGCCCAATAGTGGTATCAGAGCGTTAGCTTCTGGTTTTAGGCTCGAGATCGTGCATATGTGATATGCGGTTAGCGTTAGATTGGATCTAATTGCAGTTTTGGTGGTCGATCTATGAGATAGATCGGTTTTGTACAAAGTTGATTGGATCAACTGTACTTGGGGGAATGGATGATCTGGTTTCCGTGATCTAACTGCTAAGGTCATGGAACAACATACCCCTACCGGCCGGCTTCCGCCATCGGGGTAGACTGTGAGACGTAAACCCGGATGCGGTGATCGAAGATCAAAGAGTTTGGTCAAATCGGAGTCTGGATCGGATTTGGGTAAAATTGTTTTATCCGATGACGAAATCCATATCCGGAATGCAGATGAGATCTGTGTTTTTCGGAAAAATCGCCGGGCACTACCCGCCCCCGCGAGGGGCTGCCCCTTTGATCCCCGCCCACTATCCGGCTAGAAGGACCTCCGGCTTCGCCCTGTCGTAGCGCCTTAGATGTCGTTGCAAGTTTCACAACACCGGTAGATATTGTAAATATGCATAACCTGTTTTTGCAGGATGATATTGTGAATGGTATGGCTTATGTGCATGTGATGTGTGTAATCCATACGTGATCTGCGTATCACGGTTTTTTGTCAGCCGGCTGGAGCCTAGGTGCTGTCAGTTTATTATATAATGACCTGCGTGTCGGATTCTCTATGTAATTTTCTTTACAAGCTAGTGTAGATGTTTGGAGAACCCGGATGGCATGCAAGTCGATGTACAAGTCGGCTACATGGTGTAAGGCGGCACGTGACAAGAGTTGACACGAGTCGAATTACAAGGTTTGTGGAGATGGAGATCGCCATGAAGAGAGCCATACCATTTCACATAATAATTATTTTATTTTGTGTTATTGTTATGTCTCTGTTTTACCTCTGTAAGATAGTTGGTAGAATGTAATCCCTCAAAGAAGGTCTAGTCGGTTTCCCTGCCAGTGCTGCACCATCACAAGTCGGGCATTTTTGGTAGTGGGCACATAAAATTGAGGTACTATCAATTCTTTCCGACTAGGTGGGTTCGAGTCGGACTCTTACAGCGGAAGCACTTGGTAATCTAGACGGGTCTATCACAACGGTTGTGGGACTCGGGGAAAAGTCAGATGGGAGCCGGGGCATGTGATGCCTGATACGTCCATTTTGCATCACTATTCTATGTCTTAATTCACTATTATTCATTGATATATTTTGTATTGAGAGGTGATACTTATGTTATTTCACCTATTTTTGCATGGTTGATGACTTTTGGAGCATGGACCACTGCAGTCAGGATTCTGATGGAAAAGAAGACTAAGGATGCCAGAAGACGGAGTGGAGATGGGCCACAGGGGGCCCACACCACCCCATGGCACGGGCAGCCCTAGGCCGCGCCAGGAGGTGGTGTGGCCACCCTGGCCCACTCCAGCCTCTCTCCTCTGGCATATATCAACCTCCTGAAACCCTAAGACTGGGAGAGCGACCACGGAAAGATTCCTCCGCCTCTGCGGGGCGGAAAACACCGAGAGAGAAAGATCTCTCCGGTAGACAGATTTCTGCCGGGGGAATTTCTTCCTGAAGAGCGGAGATCGTCGCCATCAACACCACCATCAAGCTGGACTTCATCGGGATCATCATCATCATCATCACCACCACCATCATTACCATCAGCACCCTCATCACCATCTCCATATTGCTGTAACAATTGCGTTGAATCTTGCATAGTTCATAGGGGAAACTTTCCGGTGTTGATTACTCTTTGTAGTTGATGCTATTGAGTGAACCATTGAATTATTGTTTATGTTCAGATTGTTATACATCATTATTCCATCTCTGATCATGATCCATATGATGTCTCATGAGTAGTTCGTTTTGTTCTTGAGGACATGGGAGAAGTCTTGTTGTTAGTAGTGGAGTTGCGTTGAGAAAGATTCAATAGATTGTTATTTAAGTTGTGTTGTACTTCTTCTAGTGGTGTCATGTGAACGTCGACTACATGACACTTCACCTACATGGGCCTAGGGGAATGCATTGTGTATTTGGCTACTAATCGTAGGGGTTGCCAGAGTGACAGAAACCTGAACCCCCGTTAGGAAACCATCGCACAAGGGACGTAAGGGTCTTAGAGTTTAAAGCTGTGGTTAGGTTTCTACCTTAATTACTTTCTTGTACTTACGGATGTTTGCAAGGGGTATAATCACAAGTATGTATTAGTCTTGGATGGGGCGGTACATTAGCACAGGTTCACCCACACAACACTTAGCAAGCTAAAGAAGATTAATCGACTATATGAAGCAAAAGCACTTGACAGTCTTCCCATGTGTCCTCGAGAACGTTTGGTCATCTATAGAAATACAACCGGCTTGTCCTTTGCTGCATAAAGGATTGGGCCACTTGCTGCATTTATTCCTACTGTCTTTTATTTACTCGTACTTTGTTTCCTTGCTTTATCGAAAACCCCTAAAAATCCGTTTGCTAAGTATTTGCAGAGAATTCCTGATCCATACCACTAGCCAGCACCTTCTTCTCCTCGTTGGGTTCGACACTCTTACTTATCGAAAATACTGCGATACACCCCCTATACTTGGGGGTCATCAAGACTATTTTCTGGCGCCGTTGCCGAGGAGTGAAGTGCTATTGGAGAGTGGAACTGGTAAAGGAAACATCTACTGTGAGTATTGTTTACTTCTGCTAGTTGCTTTATTTTCGTTATGGATAATTCGCTGAGTTTCTTATTTGGTAATGCTACTACCACTGCTAAGGTAGTAGATAAGCCACCACCTACTGAGAAAGATGTTTTCAAAATACCTACAAGAATTATTGATCATGTTATGGATAACTACTATGTTGGGGATGGAACTGTCCATCCCGGTGATCATTTACTCTTTATACACGAATTATGCGGGTTGTTCAAGTGTGCAGGTATTACTACAGATCAAGTTAAGAAGAAGTTATTCTCATTATCGCTGAAAGGAAGAGCTGAGGAATGGTATAAGCTGCTGAAGAATGGTCAAGCTCTGGAATGGGAGGAAATAGTGCCTCTCTTTTATTCAAAGTTTTATCCTCCTAGTGAGATTCATAAAGATTGGAATCATTTATACAACTTTTGGCCTCTTGATGGAGAGAGTACAGCTCAAGCTTGGGGGAGATTGAAGTTACTAATGCTCAAATATCCCATTCATGAGCTCCCAACAATATTATTATCAATAACTTTTATGCAAGGCTCCCTATACATGATAAGGATTTATTGGATGCTTCTTGTGCTGGATCATTCACTCGTATGGAAGAAGAAGCTAAATGGGACCTTCTAGACCGTATTCAAGACAATGCTGAAGCTTGGGAGAATGACAAAGGTAGAAAGTCAGGTATAAATTATGATTATGAATGCATTGAATCTTTTATGGGAACTGATGACTTTCAAAATATTAAAAATGCTTATGGTCTAGACTCTCAAGCTATTACTTCTTATTTTAAGGCTTTTGCTTCGTACATTGAAGTGCCTAAAAAGAAGTGGAATAAGTATCATGAACCTTATAAAGATATTGCTAAGAGTGTTCCTGCAAGAAGTACTGAAGTTTATAGTGCTAATCATGTTTTACCTGAACCTTATATTGAGAAAATGCCTTTCCCAGTTAAGGTAAAAGAACATTCTATGATGGCTAGTATGGTAGATGAAAGTATGAATAAATCTATTGAACCTGATAAAAAAATGGTTGATGAACCTATAGTAGCAAGTGTGAAAGACTTTGTCACCAAGTATGAGGAAGAGGGACACCCTATCCTTTGCAAGGATACCTCTAATATTGTTTCACATAGTAGTGTTATGAGAGCTAGTATCCCTGTGTTTTCTGTTAGAATAAGTGATCATTACTATGATAGTCCTTGTGATAGCTATATTGTTAAGTTTATGCATGATACTGAAAGTTATTATGAGAGAGCGAAAAGTGTTCTTATGCATCTTAATAATATCAAGTTTCCTCGTTTTATGCTGAATTTTTTTATGATGCGTTTCTTTTGCCTTCTTATGCAAGTTGCCTTTGGTTTCAATAACTTGTTTGTTTACAAAATCCTTTTGCATAGGAAGTGGGTTAGACTTAAATGTGTGTGTGTTTTTGCTTCTTAATGCTCTCTTTCACTTCAATTCATATCCCTATGAGAGCTTCTTCAAAATTATCATGCCCATCTTAAAGGTTATAAAGAAAGAGCTTTATGGGAGACAACCTAATTTGTTTTTGCTTTTAGTTTGTTTTTGTTTCTTTGAGTCTTGGAAGTTATTACTTCAGTAATAACCGCTCCTTATCCGTTTTGTTTGGTTTTTGAGTCAAGATCAACCTCTAATGAGAGAGAAGTAATATTTGGGGAAGTTGTTGTCCTGAAACAGATTTTTTGTGCTTCACCGTAAAAATTCGTGAGAGACCTCTGTCTGTCAAATTGAGCTGTAAATGTTTGTGCTTCTGCCCCAGGTTGTTATTTAACTTTCGTTAGTTTTGCACTGTTTGATTTGAGCAACAGAAGATTTTTGAAAAAATTGATCTTTACCTGCTGGTCTGTTTTGACAGATTTAGCCACTCTTGCATTTGCTTCTTTATTCGATTTCCTTTTTGAATTCTTTTTGGGTTTTCGGAAGGATTTGCTATAGTAGCTTCTGTTTTGATGGTTTTCAGTTGAAGTTGGACTCAAAAGGTTTTATCACTTCTTATATACTAATGTTGCTAATGAGAACTGTGTGGAGTTTTGTGTGAAATTTTTTTCCAGGAAATGGAGACAATGGTGTAATAAGGAAGAGAAAGGTTTTATGACTCAAGTAATAAGTATATGAAGATGAAGATATCGATGATATTCAAGAGATGACCCTGGAAGAATCTACTAGATACCAAATTCAGGGACCTGCAGAGTCCGTGTTCAAATATGTAACAGTTCTGGTAAGAAAAGTTCCACGAAAATACAATCCAACTATATTTTTGCAGTTTTCAGTCAATAAGGAAAGTTTCGAAGCAAAAAAGGGACAGAACCGGAGCCAGGGTGGCCCACACCACCCCATGGCGCCGGCCCACCCCTGGCCGCGCCACCAGGTGGTGAGGCCACCCAGGACTCCGCCTCCGACTCGTTTTCTCCCAGTACCTTCCTATTGATGTGAAACTTCGTAATATATAACCCCCCGGATCCCCCGAGGTCCAGAAATCGTGTTTTCATCGTGTTTTTGTTTCGATCTGTTTCTACCAGGTAAAAATCCCAGATTTGGAGCCATAATGTCTTCCTCTGGATCATCGAAGGGAGATTCCTTAGAAGATATCATCAATCCATACATGAGAGAATTGAAGATTCACCCCAAGGAGTTATTGATCGAAGGTGGGAAGGTCCAGATTAAAGAGGTTCAAGGCCCTAAAGGTGAAGGAAGTCTAGAGGACAGGATGGAAGCACTGGAGCATGAAGTCTTTAGGTACAGGAAGATGGCGGAGCGCGAAGTGGACATCATCCATAAGATTTGTTCCGAACTCATCGCCGAGCACCAAAAGGAGACTGCTAAACTCAAAGATGAAGTCTTGTCACTCCGCCAAACAACCAACGAACTGCAAGCACAGTTCTATGACGTGCAAAATCAAAACTGTGAGTATGAGGCTAGATTTAAACGCATAAGTGCTGCTGCAAGTTTCAGGATGTTGGAAACCACGATGTCCTTTGTTGACGGGAAGCCCTTACCCTGGAAGACGAACGAAGATGAGAAGATACCACCATCACCAAAGGAGTAATTCGTCATCAGGTTTGGCATCCCCTTGGTTTGTTCCAAGCTTGGGGGAGTGCCGCGGTATCACATCACTATCTTCTATCTTTTTACTTTATTAGTAGAGTCATATCATGAATAGAGGAGTTATTATGTAGTACAGTTTGCATTATGGAAGTGTCCCCTCTCTCGTTAGATATGTATCCCTTGGTGTGAGTTTCCGTTATGGAATATTAATGAGAAGTTCCATCATTCACTCTGTTGCTTAGCTTATATTAGTTTTCAATTCGTGGTTATATGATTGATCTTGTTGTTAGTATTGGTATCACTTTGGGATCATTGAGTTAATTTAGTTGGTTTTGGCAAACCTGGATCGGTCAGTAGCAACACCTTTTAGAGAGTTGAAAAGAAAAAGATATAAGTACTCTAGAGAAAACTAATTTCATCATCTTTCTTTCTTGATTTGCTCATAAGTCTAGTATTCTCTAGTTAAGATCTTTTGTGCTTCCAAGGAAGATTGCATGTTTGTTTTTATCACTTGTATGTTTGTTTGTTTCCTTCAACTCTTGTACTTGCTACCCATCCTTGCTAGCCAAAAACCTATACTGAGAGGGTATTCTTCTCGTGTATCCACCTCCTTTAAACCAAAAACCTTTGCCATTTGTGTCCACCATACCTACCTAGTAGCATTATTGCTATTCCAAGTAAATTCTTGTTTTATCTACCTCCCAAATTAAACTTGTTATGTGAAAATTAGTGATTAAAGCTCTCACGAACTTGAAGGCACACTTTACTTTCTTGCATTTAATAAACTTGAACCATTGGGTCCTTCTTTGTTGCGTATATGCTTGCGCTTTATGAGTTGAAGTTAGCAGAACCATGTATCACAGGGACCGCTTTCAGCACTTCATTGGTACTTGTACCTAGTTGATATCATGTTCTTTTGCTTATGGATCCTGGCGGTGTGAAATAAAAGTGGAACTTGTAAGATCATGGAGTTTATATGTGTGTTAGAGAAACGCCTGGGCCGCTAGCCTAAGCCATGCCTAATCATGGTGGAAACTTGTAGCATAACTATACTGAGAATTCTATGAAGCATCCTCAATAATAACCTATGCAAATAGCAAATAAAAAATCGCTGAGATGCTCACTGTCTGCTTGCCTTGTCATTTGATTATGGGATAGCTCCTGTGTCATGTGCAAGGAGTACCCCGTTGGCGGTTCTCAATGATACGCATGTATTTACAATGACAAGATCTTGCTCGTGACTGAAGTTGAGTAGCATGAGGATCGGTACTCATAAGTAAGGGGCTTGAGATTTCAACTTATAACTTGTCAAGCATATCCTCTTAGTTGTGTCACTTTAACCTTAATCACCTAAAGATGCCTATGATAGGGACAATGAGAGCTGAAAGCTAGTAAGTATCATTATTTTTTTGGAGATCTTTATGAGACTTGCAATCCCTGCTTCCCTCTGCGAAGGGCCTTTCTCTTACTTTGTAGTTGAGTCAGTAAACCTACTTCCCTCTATCTCAGCAAGTATTTTGAGTTGTTGTGTTTCATTCATTCATATGATGATTTATGCATTCATGTTTCTTATGTTCCTTGCTTTGCACATTGCTCTTATCTTGAAGTTTACTACTTTGAAAGCTTTCATTGAAAAAACCAGCTATTTGTGAACTCCAGCAAATTATCAACTATTCTTCGACCAAGATCTAAGTCTGCCATTACCAATTATGATTCACTTTATGTATCTTTATTGTGTTTCCTTTACTCATTACAAGTTGAGTTATATAATAGTGAGTTGTCTTCTATTATGGTCTATGTATTTGATGAATGTGATGCTTCTTGTCCGTATTATTTTATCGACTCTTCACTCCATAAACTTGAGGTCATGTTTATTGAGCTCAGTTTCGCTTGGGGACAAGCGAAGTCTAAGCTTGGGGGGAGTTGATACGTCCATTTTGCATCACTATTCTATGTCTTAATTCACTATTATTCATTGATATATTTTGTATTGAGAGGTGATACTTATGTTATTTCACCTGTTTTGAATGGTTGATGACTTTTGGAGCATGGACCACTACAGTCAGGATTCTGATGGAAAAGAAGACTAAGGATGCCAGAAGACGGAGTGGAGATGGGCCATAGGGGGCCCACACCACCCCATGGCGCGGGTAGCCCTAGGCCGTGCCAGGAGGTGGTGTGGCCACCTGGCCCACTCCAGCCTCTCTCATCTGGCGTATATCAACCTCCCGAAACCCTAAGACTGGGAGAGCGACCATAGAAAGATTTCGCCGCCTCTGCGGGGCGGAAAACACCGAGAGAGAAAGATCTCTCCGGCAGATAGATTTCTGCCGGGGGAATTCCTTCCCGGAGAGGGGAGATTGTCGCCATCAACACCACCATCAAGCTGGACTTCATCGGGATCATCATCATCATCACCACCACCATCATTACCATCAGCACCCTCATCACCATCTCCATATTGCTGTAACAATTGCGTTGAGTCTTGCATAGTTCATAGGGGAAACTTTCCCGGTGTTGATTACTCTTTGTAGTTGATGCTATTGAGTGAACCATTGAATTATTTTTTATGTTCAGATTGTTATACATCATTATTCCATCTCTGATCATTATCCATATGATGTCTCGTGAGTAGTTCATTTTGTTCTTGAGGACATGGGAGAAGTCTTGTTGTTAGTAGTGGAGTTGCGTTGAGAAAGATTCAATAGATTGTTATTTAAGTAGTGGTGTACTTCTTCTAGTGGTGTCATGTGAACGTCGACTATATGACACTTCACCTACATGGGCCTAGGGGAATGCATTGTGTATTTGGCTACTAATCGTAGGGGTTGCGAGATGTGAAACCTGAACCCCCGTTAGGAAACCATTGCACAAGGGACGTAAGGGTCTTAGAGTTTAAAGCTGTGGTTAGGTTTCTACCTTAATTACTTTCTTGTACTTACGGATGTTTGCAAGGGGTATAATCACAAGTATGTATTAGTCTTGGATGGGGCGGTACATTAGCACAGGTTCACCCACACAACACTTAGCAAGCTAAAGAAGATTAATCGACTATATGAAGTGAAAGCACTTGACAGTCTTCCCATGTGTCCTCGAGAACGTTTGGTCATCTATAGAAATACAACCGGCTTGTCCTTTGCTGCATAAAGGATTGGGCCACTTGCTGCATTTATTCCTACTGTCTTTTATTTACTCGTACTTTGTTTACTTGCTTTATCGAAAACCCCTAAAAATTCGTTTGCTAAGTATTTGCAGAGAATTCCTGATCATACCACTAGCCAACACCTTCTGCTCGTCGTTGGGTTCAACACTCTTACTTATTGAAAATACTGCGATACACCCCCTATACTTGTGGGTCATCAATGCCACCCATCCAACAGGAGTCGTATGAGATACGATTGACAAGGAGTTGTCTACCTAGATCACTTGACGGCTAGCGGTGATGCTAAAGCTCACTAGTCGACTTGCTTATTTAGGGTCCTGAATCACTAAGTAACCATCGGAGGGGTGTTGGTTCTAGTGGGAGCATAAATATTAAAATGTTTAATATGCTTGCTCTTTTATGGATACATGTCTTAAGTGTTTTGCATATTTTCTGTTGTAGATCAATGGCACCTAGCAGTCTTCCTCAGATTTCCAGTTTTGCTTTGAGAACCATCTTAGAGAAAGATAAGCTAAATGGAACTAACTTCACCAACTGGTATCGTAATCTGAGAATTGTTCTCAAGCAAGAAAAGAGAGACCATGTCCTAGACAACCCACTTCCAGATGAGCCGAATGAGAATGCGACAGTCGCAGCCACCAATGCCTACCGTCGGATTTGTGATGAATCCACGGAAATTAGCTGTCTTATGCTTGCTCACATGGAACCGGACTTGCAGCAGAGGTTCGAGAACGTTGAGGCCTACGATATGATCGAAAGCCTCAAAAGTATGTTCTAGGCTCTGGCAAAGACTGAGAGGTATCAAGTCTCTCAGGCTTTGTTGAGCTGCAAGCTTAAGGATGGCGATCCACTGAGTCTGCATGTGACAAGATGGTTGGTTATGTGCAGTCTCTTGAAAGGCTTGGCTACCCCATTAGCGAAGAGTTCGCTACAGACATAATTCTGAACTCTCTTCCTAGTGTGTATGGTCAGTTCATATCGAACTACCACATGCATGGTATGGATAAGAAGCTCACTGAATTACATGGGATGCTCAAGAAGGCTGAGGCGGATCTCAAGAAAGGTGCCAGTCAAGTGTTTATGGTACAGAATAAGGCTAAGTTCAAGAAAAGTTCTTGGACTAAGAAGAAGAAGGCTAAGTCGGGAGGTAAGGCTGAGGACCCGGTCCAAAGCGCTTCCTTAGGGACTAAGCCATCTCCTGCAGCCGGATCCACTTGCTTCTACTGCAAGGCGGATGGCCACTGGAAGAGGAATTGCAGCAAGTATCTGGCTGATAAAGCCAAGAGTGGAGGTGTGACTTCCAGCTCAGGTACGCTTGTTTGCAATGTTATAGACATTTATCTTGCTGATGCACCTGGTAGTTCTTGGGTATATGATACCCGATCAGTTATTCACATCTGCAACTTGTTGCAGGGACTGGTAAGAACTAGGAGCGTAGCGAGAGACGAGGTTGACATTCGAGTCGGCAACAAAGCGAGAGTCGCTGCGTTGGAAGTCGGCACGATGCAACTTCATTTACCTTCCGGATTCTTAATGGAGCTGAATAATTGTTATTATGTTCCAGTGCTTAGTCGAAACATTATTTCTGCCTCATGTTTGATGAGACAAGGCTATGAGTCGAATATTAAGAATAATGGTTGTTCTTTATATTTGAATGATATGTTTCACGGCTTTGCACCCGTCCAGGATGGGTTATTTATTTTGAATCTTGAGGGTGAATCTGTCTTTAACATAAATGTGAAAAGGTTAAAGCCAAATGATCTGAATATGACTTACTTTTGGCATTGTCGGCTTGGTCATATAAGATGGAAACGCATGAAGAGGCTCCATGATGATGGACTTCTAACTTCGTTCGACTTGGAGTCATTCGAGACATGTGAATCCTGCCTACTCGGCAAGATGACCAAGACACCTTTTGCAAAGAGTTGTGAAAGGGCGTCTGACTTATTGGGACTAGTACATAGTGATGTATGTGGCCCAATAGCACGACAACTAGAGGTGGTTATGAGTACTTCATTACCTTCACTGATGATTTGAGTAGGTATGGATATATCTACTTGATGAAACATAAATCGGATGCCTTTGAAAAATTCAAGGAATTCCAGAATGAAGTACAAAATCAACTCGGCAAGAAAATAAAGTTTCTTTGGTCGGACCGAGGAGGCGAGTACATGAGCCATGAGTTTGATGACCATCTGAAGAGTTGTGGAATAGTTCCCCAACTCACTCCTCCAGGAACGCCGCAGAGAAACGGTGTGTCGGAAAGGAGAAATCGGACCTTGTTGGACATGGTACGATCAATGATGAGTCGGACAGATCTGCCTTTATCATTTTGGGGTTATTATCTAGAAACTGCAGCGTTCACACTAAACAGAGTACCATCAAAGTCGGTAGAGAAGACACCGCATGAGATGTGGACTGGCAAGAAGCCGAGTTTGTATTTTCTTAAGATTTGGGGTTGTGAAGCTTTTGTCAAGCGACTTCAGTCGGACAAGATTACAGCTAAATCAGATAAGTGTATTTTCATAGGATATCCGAGGGAAACCTTGGGTTACTACTTCTACAACTGAGAAGAGGGCAAAGTGTTTGTCGCTCGGAACGGTGTCTTCCTTGAGAAAGAGTTTCTCAGTCGGGGAGTCAGTGGGAGCACGGTGCAACTCGAAGAAATTCGAGAGGAACCGACCAGTAGCGAGTCGGCAAAAGCCTTGGAGGTTGAGCCGGTCGTGGTACCTGAGCCGGAAACAGCACCGACACTGCGAAGATCGGCCAGATTGCGAAGTGTTTGTGATGTGTTACTGTTAGACAGTGATGAGCTGGCAACTTATTTGGAAGAGATGGTGGGTTCTGATTCTGAGTCATGGCTTGGAGCCATGAGATCCGAGTTAAAGTCCATGGATGAAAATCAAGTTTGGAACTTAGTTGATCTGCCAGACGACGCAAGACCCGTCGAGTGCAAATGGGTCTTTAAGAAGAAAACTGATATGTATGGAAATGTTTCTATCTATAAAGCACGGCTTGTCGCGAAGGGGTTCCGACAAGTTCAAGGAGTTGACTACGATGAGACTTTCTCTCCCGTGGCGATGCTTAAATCAGTTCGGATCATGTTAGCTATAGCAGCCTATTTCGACTATGAGATATGGCAGATGGATGTCAAGATGGCTTTCCTTAATGGAAATTTAACCGAGAACGTGTATATGATACAACCCGAGGGTTTTGTCGATCTGGCTAATGCTGACAAGGTATGCAAACTTCGGAAATCCATTTATGGGTTGAAGCAAGCATCTCGGAGTTGGAACATTCGCTTTCATGAGGTAGTCAAATCGTTTGGCTTCATCAAGAGTGATCATGATTCTTGTTTATACAAGAAGTTTAGTGGGAGCAAAGTAAACTTTCTGATCTTATATGTTGATGACATATTACTGATTGGAAATGATGTCCAGATGTTGCAAGAGACCAAGGAATCATTGGAAAGGAGTTTTTCGATGAAAGACTTGGGTGAGGCGACTTACATACTAGGAATCCAGATCTATAGAGATAGATCAAAGCGTCTCATTGGATTGAGTCAAAGTACATATTTGGACAAAGTGTTGAAGAAGTTCAACATGGAATCGTCTAAGAAGGGGTTCTTACCGATGTCCCATGGCATGAAACTTATCAAGACTCAGTGTCCTTCGACAACTGATGAGCAAAGTCGGATGAGTGCGATTCCGTATGCTTCTGCAGTCGGATCCATCATGTACGCTATGATTTGTACTAGGCCGGATGTTTCCTATGCTCTAAGTGTTGTGAGCAGGTACCAGGCTGACCCTGGAGAAATCCACTGGGCAGCGGCTAGAAATATCCTAAAGTACTTGAGAAGGACTAAGGATATGTTCCTGGTTTATGGAGGTGAGGATGAACTCAGTGTAAGGGGTTACACGGATGCGAGTTATCTCACTGACTCAGATGATTCTTGTTCGCAATCCGGATATGTGTTTGTGATAAACGGAGGGGCTGTGAGCTAGAAGAGTTCCAAGCAAGAGACGGTGTCTGCATCTACGATAGAGGCTGAGTACATTGCTGCCTCAGAGGCGGCAAAGGAAGCCGTTTGGATGAGGAATTTCCTCATGGATCTTGGTGTGGTTCAAGGCCCGTCCAATCCGTTAGACATGTATTGTGACAACAATGGTGCTATTGCACAAGCCAAGGAACCTAGACAACACCAGAAGAACAAACATATACTCATGCGGTACCACCTTATTTGCCAGTTTGTGGATTAAAGTGATATCAAGTTATGCAAGGTACACACGGATGCAAACATTGCGGATCCATTGACAAAGCCACTTCCACAGCAGAAGCATGAGGCACACCTGAGAGCTATGGGCATTAGATGTCTAGACATGTGATGTCGGATGATAGACTCTAGTGCAAGTGGGAGACTGTTGGGAATATGCCCTAGAGGCAATCATGTATGATATTATTTCCAATGTATTCATAAAGTTGTTGTCCATGTATGAACTACTGATATATATCATTGAATATGTGATTCGATTGTGGAACTATATATTCATGTTGTTTATACTAATTGTCCTTGGTCGTTAAGGTTGTGTTGGACACACAACTTAGACTAATGTGAAAGTTGGCAGATGACTCGGTTCCACTTGTCATGGGCATGGAGATGCTATTCCGACTTACACGGATTTGGCTAAAGAGTTTAGCGAGTCGGACTGACCCATATTGAGATGCAACGAACAAGTCGTCATTTGCATGTCTCGATCAATGTAATCCTTAGACCTGAGGTTATTGCACAAATCCGAGTTGAGGATCACCGACTTACTTTCTGTCAAACGCTGTTCCGTCACTAGGCAGTTATAAAGGCGGAGTTCGGGTCGACTGAGAATCAAGTTGCGTGATGTGAATAACCGAGATGGGATTTTGCCCCTCCATCTGGAGAGATATTCTCTGGGCCCTCTCGGAAGATATGATTCGGAAAGCATGGCCATGCGTGACTCGGTTAAGTGTTAACCGAGGCGACCGACTAAGAGTTAGTCGGATGAATCACTTATCTCGGATCGAGAAAGAGAGTCAAACTATTTAAGGGATGACGATTATTTGCCTATAGTTCAACAAGGTATACCATGAGGCAAAAGGGACTCAGACAAAAGTCGCATTGGAAGGTATGTCGTCATGACTCTTTGGTACTTGGGAGTTGGCACGTTCTGCTAGGAGCCGCTACCAACTGATCAGTCACGAGTGAGACTCGGATCGTGTCCGGGTCACCATGAGCCTGTCGGGTCACACACTTAAGAGCGGGAGCATATTTGGGTTGGACCCAAAAATGAATTGGACAGAGTCAGTGAGTTGGACTCGCAGTGACTAATATAGGCCTTTTAGTGAATGGGCCACAAGTGAGTGAAGCCCACTTTCACTTCCTATATAAGCTGGGGCGCAGGTGCTTAGAGCACACGGTTAGGTCACTCCATGTGTTGGAAACCCTAGCCCCAGTCCGTCCTCTCGCCGCCGTACCTAGCAGTCCATCGCCGGCGCTCCTCCTCATACGTGTGGATACCGGCGGAGGTGCTATACGTTCAGCACTTCGATGATCGTGGAACCGGAACGGATCGTGAGGTGTGGAACATGAATGGATCGTGAGGACTGCACTGCATCAAGCGATGTTCTTCATCGATTCCGCAACCGCGGTCTAGTGGTAATTCTCGTGGCCTACTACCTCAGCTAGATCTTGGGATCACCCGCGTAGGAAAATGTTTTGTTTTTCTCTGCGTGGCCCAACAGTAGTACCGCAGGCTGGTACCGGAGCGTCCAGAGGCGAAGGAGTAGGCTTTAGTAACGACCGGTAGTACCGCTCGTAGGATCCGGTAGTACCGGTTGGTGTGGTAGGGCCACCGTCCTGGTACCGAGAGGTGCAGGGCTGGGGCGACTCTCTGTCCCATGCGGTAATCTGCCGCTGCTGCCAAAGTAGTACCGATTCGCTGGTAGCTAGGTGCTTCGGTCGTAGATGCTCTACTTCGATGGTTCACGTCTTGGTACCTGAGGATGCACAGTGTTGGGGAATGAAGTAGCAAGCCATCCAAGGATGTATCAAAGTCACATGAGGAGAGGAGTGAATTCACCTTAGCTTGGAGGAGCTTGGCTCGGGCACGATTCATCGGTCCACTTGGGGGACTTGGTGGTGTAGATGTAGAGGCGTCCGTAGGACGGGATGCATCACTGCCCCTCGGCCTCTTGGCGTCGCTGCCCTCACCACCATTGCTGGCCCTCTTGGAGCTACTACCCTCACCAGCATCCCTGGAGCATGCTCCTCCATTGCTGGGGAGGGCACCTCCGATCAGCATCTTCGAGTACCGAAAAAAGAAACAAACACATGAACCACATACAATTTGGTGATCATACATGAACAATCAACATGGCCTCATATGCAATGGCACATATGCAAAAGGGTTCTCCTCATGAGCAATACAAATAAACAATGAATTTGGTTAGCACACGAGTTTGTTCATGAAGAGGACCCCCTTGCATTGTTGGAGATATGCCCAAGAGGCAATAATAAAGTGGTTACTATTATATCTTTATGTTTATGATAAATGTTTACATCCCATGCTATAATTGTATTAACAGGAAACATTAATACTTGTGTGTTTTGTAAACATAAAAGAGTCCCTAGTAAGCCTCTTGTTAAACTAGCTTGTTGATTAATGGACGATCATGGTTTCCTGATCATGGACATTGGATGTCGTTAATAACAAGATCATATCATTAGGAGAATGATGTGATGGACACACACCCATAGTAAGCGTAGCATAAGATCAAGTCATTAAGTTCGTATTGCTGTAAGCTTTCAAATGCATAGTAACCTAATCCTTCGACCATGAGGTTATGTTAATCACCATCACCGGATGGGTACTTTGATGACATCAAACACCGCTTCGTAACTGGGTGGTTATAAAGGTGTCATTGGGTATTCTGAAAGTATGTGTTGAAGCGCATGGACCAAGATTGGGATTTGTCCATCCATATGACGGATAGATATGCTCTGGGCCCTCTCGGTGGAATGTCATCTAGTTAGCTTGCAAGCATGTGACTAGGTCACAAGGGATGACATATCATGGAACGAGTAAAGAGTACTTATCAGTAACGAGGTAGAACTAGGTATGGAGATACCGACGATCAAACCTCGGATAAGTAGAGTATCGCGTGACAAAGGGAATTAATTTCGTATGTTAATGGTTCTATCGATCACGAAGTCATCGTTGAGTATGTGGGAGCCGTTATGGGTCTCCAGATCCCGCTAATGGTTATTGATCGGAGATGTGTCTCCATCATGTCTGCATATTCACGAACCGTAGGGTGACACACTTAAGGTTCGAAGTTGTTTTAAGTAGATATGGAATATGCGTTGGAGACCGAATGTTGTTCGGAGTCTCGGATTGGATCCGGGACATCACGAGGAGATCCGGAATTGTCCGGATAATAAGATTCATATATTGGGGATCATTTTCTAAGTTAGGAAATGTTTCGGAGTGTTTGTATGGAGATTCTAGAAGGTTTCGGAATGTTCTGGAAGGTTCTAGAAGATTTATTGGAGTTTGCTTGAAAACCAAGAAAGGATCAAGGGGTCTTTGTGGGGCAAGACACGGATTCGTGGGGGAGGAGGATTCCTCCCCCCTCCCAATCCGCCGGCCAAGGAGGGAGGGGAGTGCTACTAGGACTCCCCCTCCCATGGCGCCTCCCTCCTTTAAATAGAGGGGAGGGGGAGCCACCCCCTGGCACTCTCCCATAACAAATCCTAGCCGCCGCCTCTCTCCTCCTCCTTCGCTCTGCTCCGGCTTAGGCGAAGCCCTGCAGAAATCTCTACTCCACCACCACCACCACACCGTCGTGCTGCTGGGATTCCGTGGAGAAGATCTACTACCTCCGCTTTCGTTGGAGCAGGAGAGGAAGGTGCCGACTCGCGCGTGTGACCATTGAAGCGCTGCCGGAACGCGGCGCCGGAAGGATCGTCTACTCGATCTTGAGATCGGCAAGTGATCGACTACATCAACCACGAGATCCGATCTCATAATGCTTTCGGATCTACAAGGGTTAGTACAGATCTATCTCGTTGCACATGTCTAATAGATTAGATCTTGGCTTTTATCTAGATTAGATCTGGGTTTTGTTCGTCCTTGCGGTAGAATTTTTTTGTTTTCCATGCTACGAACCCATCATGCATTTCATTGTGCTACTTTGTAATCATCGGCCAGATAAAGCAAAACACAATGACCTAACCACTGCTCAGCTTCATAATAACTAGCACACACAAGGTAGAGATGGTGCTACATGAATCCAGAGGAGGTGCATAACCAATTTAGTTGCGCATACCATCGGGTTCCTATAGCTCCAGCTCTATGAACGAATTATACTAAGTGTCATCACAAGCTGGGTTCCTCGCATTTACAACATTTGTCTCATAGTTCACAACATTTATAGCATAAAACGATGATCCTACTGAACCAAGTTCCATCAGTTTGAATAGATGGTAGAACCAGGTTCGAAAGGATCATCGCTTCCATTTCTTTGTGGTGTGTACGTAATTATCGGCAGTCGTATAATTAAACAACTAATTTTTCTGCCTCATATTAGGCATTGTGTGTCCAAGATTAATCATAACAGACATGCTACGAAGAAACCTATTGGGATCTTAGTCATAGAATGCAAAGTAACATGAACAGTGAAAAATCCCCAATTTTCACTGTCTAGGAAACCCTAAACCCAACAATCTACCTACATCTAGCCACTAACAAGCACAGATGGAACAAATGTATTGGTAGATATAGTGTTTACGAAGGCACAACAAGGAAAACAAAGACCCTAACCTATCAAATCGACCAAACAAGCACACATCGGTACAAATCTACTTTGCATGTCAATCATACTCGGAGAATCAGACGGTAACACACAGATATGCGGTAACGCATAGATTTGCGTCGATAAGGCTTAGAGAGTTGGTGGTTCGAGGCCTTACCGCCATAGTTGCAGGTCTAGAGCTTCGGGTTCGCTGAGGAAGAAGAAGAAGTCGTAGTAGCAGATCCCCTACAGCCTGGAGAAGCGTAGTTCTTGCCTAGATCTACCTTCGTCAGCTGCCCTCTTGGTGGTCTTCGATCTGCCGGCGGGAAAGGAGTCGCCGACGGTGAGACGGGAGGAAGGAGCGGTTGTGAATGGGGAGAGTGAGAGTTGTGAGCGAGCGGTGATGTGATTTATGTCGCGCGTCTCCCGCTTTTCTCCGGGCGTGCAGCCGCGTGCCGCCTCTTGGCTCCGCAGGGCCTGTCCCCCCAAAAACGCTCGATTTTTGTGTTCCTAGTGTGCCAAGTTTTTTGGGTGCTTTAAAATCCGTGCGGCGTGAGTTCAGCCACTGTGTGTTTCTCCAAACGGGGTTATTTCTACCAGCAAGATGCGGAAATGGCCGTGCAGTCTATCAAACACGTCCATAATGTTTCAGCTTAGCTCGGTTGGTGTATCAGCCCCGCACTAAAAAAAAAAAGCATACCTGTATGCCGTGGATTACAAAGAAGCCGCATTGAAGAGGAATTGGTGTACGCATAGCCAACGGCGGCAAATGACATCTAGAGGGGAGATCGATATGATTGAGGTGCCATGTCAACAATGCATGGTTGATTCCTGAAGAGGAACTGGCGTACATAAAACCAACGACGGCGGATTGTCAGGAAACGGCGTCTCCCTGAGGACTCGTTTACTTCTCTCGTATTTACTAGTGTATTTGTGAGAAATGAAGGAGATTATTTTAATCCCCGTAGTCCATTTACTACTCCGGGTTTAGCCAGGATAATTTCAGGATATCCCGCAAATCTTTCTTATTTTTGTCTAGATTAAAAACTCTCCTACATGGTAGAGTATTTTTGGGGAAGAGTATTTGCGGGAATTGGGGAGTATTGGGTGAACACCAAATCTCCGCATATCCCTACAACTCTAGTGGATAAAAATACGAGAGAAGTAAACAAGGCCTGAGAGATCGTTTAATTACCAGATCTTTTTGGATGTGTGTGTTCATAGTGTGCACATCTTGATTCCTCGTCCCGGTTGGCTGTACGTCGGAGAAACATCTTCATGTCACCATCATAAGTGAAACGATAATGTATTAGGAAGGGCGAAATGAAGGTATATATTCTCCACTTGGAGGAGATAAGTTTATTCTTCCCTGACTGGTGACCTCTCTCGAAGGTGACCTACATGACTAGTTGAGCATTGTTATGATCTGCTTTGGCATCTCTGCTCGCTGATGATCAGGGTTGTTTTTCTTGTTTTCAGTAAAAGAAACTGAATTTGGATTTACAAAATTTACAAAGTAATTAAACCCAACGAGGAGAGGACCATTAATTGCATAGTTGTTATGATCTGTTTTGGCAACTGTGCTTGCTAATCATCAGGGGCGTTTTTCTTGCTTTCAGTAAAAGAAACTGAATTTGGATTTACAAAATTGACAAGTAATTAAACCCAACGAGGAGAGGACCATTAATTGCATAGTTGATCACGATGTATCAAGCTGCCATTGTATGCTACTCGCTCAAATCGATGCTGCCACTGGTAAATTAGCTCCGTTTGGAAAACGTTAGCCGATCGTTGCTTTTCCAGTACTCCAATTGAAACTTAAAAAGGGTACCAAAGCCGCCAAGGTATCGATGCTGCTCAAGAAATTCTTAGACAGGTTCTAAAAAGCGAAGGAAGAAGCCGAAAATCAGTGTGCAGATGTGTCGTTCGCGCGGAAGTTCCTTACCCTACTCACGCCCGGAACTACGCTATAAAAGCACACACACTTCATCTCATCCTCCACAACTCAGGTCCCGGCATCGTCCAAAACACACACTACCACACATATACAAAGCCAAATTAGCACAACGATCGAGATCACCATGGCGCACTACCAGGAGGTGGACTACTGCTCGGAGGAGGTGAGGTCGGTGGCCTACCCGGCCCGCGGCGGCGGTATGCAGGAGCACATCGTCAAGGAGACGTTCGTGGAGGAGATCGACAGGGCCGGCCGCCACCACGGTCACCATGGACGCCACGGACACCGCGGCTCCGGCCACTTCGAGGTGCGCGAGAGCAGGCTCGAGGAGGACATCAACACCCGCACCGGCGAGTTCCACGAGCGCAAGGAGAACTTCGTCGTCAGGGCCGACGACTAAGCTTTGTTACATTACACGGAGCTCCTAGCACGCGCACATGTCGTCCTACGTAAGTGTGTGTGCATGTAATGTACTATGTCAGCATGTTAGTGCTGCCTCGCACAGGCATACCGTGTGCGTGCTTGGCGCTATTAGCCTAGCGTGCAGCGCTTAAATAAGCTGATGGTGACCTGGAATAAACCTTCTTAGTGCATGATACTATGGTGTGTATCTGATGACCGCGTGTAGTACACACTAGTGCACGTTTTGTGTTCGCAAAAAAACAACAGTGCTTGTGATCTTGTGCTAAACTTACCTCCGACGGAGACACACTAACCATAAACTACCAATTGTTATATACGATGTAGAAAATACCAGCTGTTACATGTATAACCAATGAGGTAAATACAGTTTTGATCCCACAACTTGCACGGTGAGAGCAGATTAGTCCCACATCTTGTAAAATGTGTAAAACTAGTCCCACAACTTGCATACCCGGGATTAATTAGTCCAATTTCACCGAATTTCGCCGTCTTTTATCAAATTTGACTAGATGCTCGTTTTTGCGAGAGGACCCTTATCTCTTGCATATGTGATCTGAGTATTGTCTTAAATTGGGTCCCACCTATCAATAGCTGTAGAAGTATTTACTAAATGCGCTTTTTTAAACTGACGTCTAAAGATTCAGCCTGAAGTGTGAAGCTGTAGGACGTTACTGTTTTATTACAATCCACACTGAACCTTTGCGATCTGCTTTTGTCTGCCACAGTCTAGCAGACATGCACACTTACATCGTCGTGGCGGAATCTGCCTGACTTTACTCACCATGATCCCTACGACCGTGACATACATGAAATCAATGGGAACCCCGTCGCACACGTTGTTTATCACACCATGCCGCACGTCGCCACGCCAAATCCCTTCTTCGTGGATCAAAAGTTCACAAAATTCCCCATCGGAGACACATCATCACCCAAGATATCTTCCTCCTCTCCTTTCCCCAATCACCTTGTGCATCACTGCAATCATTACACATCATAGAGGCACTGAAGCCGGAAAAGATCCAGCCGCTTTTTCTGAACTCCCTATGCCGGTGGCATCACCTGCTGCGACTGAACAGCTAGACCGAGCGGCGGCGTTATGGTTGTCATCGAGAGCGGCGAACTTTCCGGCTGAGAAGAGCGTGAACCCAGGTCAGCGTGGGCACTGCATCCGCTGCCATCTGCTGGTTGTGGTGATGGAATCAATCGGCGACGGTGATGGCTAGGATGACCATGGCACCTCGCTGGTGGCGCCTTGCTGACGACAATCTTGGGCGATGATAAGTGGCGTCTGCCTCCGGCCCCTCCCGCCGCGGCTTCAAGGGCGTCACGTGGAGGGCTTCTATCCGGTATTGATTCTATGGCACCGTCGGAGATTTTGGCTAGAGGGCAGCGTGTGCGGCGTCGGGTTTGTGTTGATTCGGCGGCACCCACAGTTGACCTTACCGTGCAGAACTTGGAGGGAAGACACATCTTTTCTTTGACAGGTTATCTTGGAGCTCGGCCATGTGAGCGCCGGCAGTGCCATCACCTACTATTGCTTGGTGGACACCCTGGAGCACCGGGAACACAAGCAGCATGTCCATGCAGGCGCTCTGTGTTACCAGAGCACTGCTACCACATGCACACATGCGCCCCGGACTAGCCATCTTGCCATGGCTACCGTCACACATGAAGTAGTGCCCCTCCTCTGTTAATCTCTTGGCTTGATATAATCTTTGTCATTTGGTAAACGAGCGGCCGCCCCAGCTGAGCACGGCATACATGTCATGCGGCATGAGCTCCCATGACGTGTGCGTATATACGTGGTAAATGCCTAACGTATATTAGTAGAATATACCATGAAACGTCCAGCACGCCGTAGTCGTATGCACTTGTAAGACAACACTCGGGTGGCATATGCGAGAGAATATATATAAGGGTCTTTTCATAAAAACTATAACAGCACGTGTCAAGCTTTGGGGTTAGTGAGAGTCAGGTAATTTCTGCAAATCGTGTGTGCGTTCTGTCCAATTTGGTCGAAATGGTGAATTTCGGTGAAATTGGACTAATTAGTCGCAGCTATGCAAATTGTGGGACTAGTTTTGCACTCTTTGCAAGATGTGGGACTAATCTGCTCGTATCATGCAAGTTATGGGACCAAAAGTGTATATAGCTCATAACCAGTATCAAACTAGAAACTATTCTGTTTTGTAATTACAAAAGCTCTGTTACAACTAGTATATATGTAGATCTATGCCCACAAAGACCTTCCAAAAAGTTATAATCCATGCACGTTGAAAATTGCAGCTATTTCTTTCCTAATTGATCTATATTTTTTGGTGCTAGAGTTGCTGGTTTTTTATTTGACACAAGTAGAGTAGGGAAAGACTCTCGATTGTGTCATTTTCTATTTTATAAAGTGGGGAGTCTTTACATGGATGAGGTATGCTTGTTTATTACAATGCTCATAGAGTATCTAGCCAAGTTTGAAGCACTTCCTTCAGACTTGGCTTTTCTCTATGCATAATAATAGAAATGAACACTTTAAATTTTACAATACATCTCTGGACAAATGGGTATGTTCCTCTGAAAATGGCGTCATTTCTATGTTCCCAAATGTGCCAGCAGTCTTTGATTAGTATTTCCATCAAGAATTGCACATAATATCTTGATTTAGGCTTAGTGATCATACTGCTTACGTCATAATCAGTATTCCAATCAAGTCCAGTTGCCCACTAGAAACTTGTTCAACATCATATCTTTTGTGTTTAGTTTTTCGTGCAGAAATCATGCAAAAAAATTGTGCCTAGGAAGGTTGCAAGTTCTCCATATATCTAGAATAGGCCAGGGTGTAATATGTTCACCAAGCAGGGTTATGTATACCTTTTTCATTGAGTATTTACTCTCCAAAATAAAGCTCCATTCATCATGCACTTCACTGAGGTCAGTGGACTAAAAATCCTATTGCGGCTTATGCAGTTCTTCATGTGCAATAGTTGACAGTGGCTTCATCCTTTGCAAAAGTGTAGTGACCTCGGATCGGTAAGGATCCTAAGTCCCTGTGATTAACATGCTAGTCCCTGGATCAATAGCTAGCACTCACAGTCGATGAAATATCATGTAAAACACAAAGTCTTTATTACACGGAGAATCCAGAGTATGAAATTATTAGAAAAGTTGCTTAGCATTATGCTAGCTCAAGTAACAGCAGAAACATAAAAGCAACATGAGTCCATCAACGCCCAGGCTTGTCGAGTGTAGACCCGCGATCCCTACGCACCTTTCAATCTTCGGATTCTGCACATAAGACGTGCAGCCAACAAGTTGGGTCAATACTTTGAATGTATTGGCAAATTACACCAAGGAGAGAAAAATCTATCTCTACATGCAAGGCTGGTATAGGCTGTAGAGTTCATTTGCTCAAAGCTAGTTTTCTTAAGTAGAGGGAAGAAGAAAGGATTGTCCTACTTTGTAAATATTTGCTTTGATAAAATGAGGTCGAGTGGCACACGAGGATATTACGCACCAAGTGTCCAAACAACCAAACACTTGGATATTACGCACCAAGCGTCACTTGGATATTACACACCAAGTTCCCAAATTCCCTCCCATTAGCGATATTACGCACGCCATGGGGTTTCAAAACTTTGTTTTAGAAAAGAGAGAGGAAGATCCTTCAGAGGCCCCATCCTTCAGACGCTCATTGTTGTTCTGTTACCGTGAACACGGCTGATCGATCAGATTGCAATACTCTCGAGAGTTTGTGCACTTTATCCACAATCCACGATCAAGTCCTTTTACAGACAAGACCATGGCGAGGCTTTCCCTTAGTAGCCCCTCTACCTTCCGGATCCAACCGTGCCAAGAATCCTCCAAATGTTGGTACCCAGGTGAGGTTTCCCACTAAGTACTAGGCCAAGACAGAGCCCATAATGTATTGTGGTTGCACTGGAAGCTTCTGAATTCTGAAACATGGCAGACTTCTTTGATTCCTGGGCAGCCGTCCTCCACCAAAATCACACTCGTTGACCCGACAACCATTCCGCCCAGAAGAAAACTTAGTTTTATTTTGAAGTGGATTTGAGAAGAAAAGTTTGCTCTAGAGAGCCTTTATACTTAGAAAAATTCTTTGTCTTTCGAACCCCCCAACGGTACTTTGTATATATAGCATAGCAAGCAATACTTAGCAAAACAGGGGTAACTTATTAGGATGGGAAATCCTAAGTATAGAGCTACTCATGGCATACTACAAAATCATCGCACTTGCAAAATAATACTAAGGAAAAATTCTACTAGAATATTCTACACATGCATACTACAGAATTTTTGAAGATCACATGCATAGAACCAAAACTGGGACAAAATTATGAACAAGTGGTATAACTTGCCTTGATCCGAGCAGCACTCTACACAATAGCACTTCTTAGCGCACTCCGAGCAATCTAACGAATCACAAACATAGATCTGATCACAACTTGTTCAAAGCATACACAAAGGAAAACATGCATGCATGCAACATGGTAGTTTATGCAAGGTTGGTTAAATTGATCAAGGTAGCAAGTTTGTGTTGTGAAGTGTAAGGGTGTCACTAGGATTTATTTTTCCAAGGGTTTAGATCTACTATAGTGTCACTAAACAAATCCTAGGATTATAAGGAGATCAACCATCTAGTTAGCCCCAAACTAGATCTAATGACCCTAAGCAAGGCTCAAAGATTTGGATCAGTAGGTATTGTGGAAACAAAGTTATAGCAACAAGAATCAAATAGAATAGAATTTTAATTATTTTTCTATAGATTAAACCCTCTAATCCAATGATTAAAATCTACACCCAAAACATTACAGCAAACCTGCAATATTATTACAGATTTGGATTCTTCATAAAATTAGGAATCCAACGGTATATTATAAGCTAACTTTGGCCAAATATTCAATTTTATATGAATTTCGCAAGTTTTATCTTCAAATCTGCAAACAGATCTAACCCTGACTTACTAACTTGCCATGTGTCAGTTCCTGTTTGGTCCAACGGGCAGCAGCTGGCAGCGGGCTTGATTAAGCGGCGAACGCGTACCGGCGCGGCGTGCGTGCCCTTCGGGTCCAAATCTAATCCGAGCCACAGATCGAAGATCGAACGGAGGGGGAAGGTCCGGCGACTTACCGTTGCGATGACGGTGGCGGTGAGCGGCGGTGGTGTCGGTGATGACGGCGGCGGCGCTCCGGTGCACTTCGAGGAAGGGGAAGCTGACGCTGGTGATCGTCTCCCCCTCGCGGTCCCGTCTGTCGCCTCGAATTCGGCCCTCTCTTCCTCTAACGGCGACGGCGGCTGCTTCTCCTCCGCAGCTCCGGCGAGCAATCTGCGGCGGCACGCTGCAGAACACAGGGGGAAAAGCGGTGAGCAGATGGCGTCGATCGGGAGGTCCAGGATGGGGAAGAAATCGGGGAAAGGGGTTCCCGTGTCGTCGTCTTTGCTGGCTTACCGAGAGCGGCGGTGGTTCGAGCCCGTGGAACCGAAGAGGACTAGGGTGCTTAGGGTTTTGGGGGACGGAGGGGGTTGCGCGGCTGGGCATATAAACACGGCCTAGGGGAGTCCTGGCCGGACACGGAGGCGGGGGGTCGTGGCCGATGGGGACTCTGCCCCGTTCCTGTCGGGTGAGAGGAGAGGGATGACAGGTGGGGTAGGGCTGGCTGGCGACGGAGGGGAGAGGTGGGCCGACGGGCGGGCTCCTGCTTGAGCGATGGGGCGGGTGGGCTGGCTAGGGTTAGCTGTTGGCCCTTTCTCTTTTTTTTTGTTTAACAATTTTCCCTTTTTCTGTTTTAGTAAAACTCTTCTAGCTTTTGCAAACTAAGTCCAAAAGTGATGAATCTTGTTTCTAATTTTTCATAAAATTGGGGTGGTCAACATAGGACCATGGCTTACTGTTTTTACAAGGTTTTTGAAGGGTCAAACTACTACAACAAGGGTGCTCACTTATGAGAATATTTAATAGGGTTTTTAAATGGGTTTATGTGCCAGGGTTTTTATTGCAATTTTTCAAATGCAGGGTGCAAATGATGCAAGGATGATGCATGACACTAATATCATCCTAATATAGAATCTGGGATGTTACAAAAAGAGAACATGTATGGATATTCATCCTCTTTGATTGATTCATCCCATTTATCTTTCCATAGAATAACTGATTTTCCATTGTTGACTTTGGATGAAGTGCATTCTCTGTATGTATCAGATATAACAGACATTCTTTCTACCATAATGACCCTTCGGGTTTGTAGCATGTGGTACTTGTCCATCAGGAGTAAATAATAATGCTAGATTGCTTTGTCTTAAACTTCTATCCACGTCGTTCCGATTCTTTTCGGTCGTGAGATGGAGGCCGAAAAGGATACCTGGCGATATCGCAACAGAGCCCTGCTATCCCATGACGGCGGGCCAAGGCGAAAGGTTCCCTACCGCGGACGGGTGTCACACGCGCCATGGGACCGCCGTCAGCGTACGCCGGTTGTACTGCGCTCGGTGAGAGGAGTTCCTGACACGACACGACACGCCTCCACACCCGTCGGGTAGCGGGGTCCGCTGAGAGTCGACATGGCAGCGTGAGCCCATGCTGGCCGCAGATTATCGCGGACTTGGGTTCTGCCCGGAACGACATGGTGTCACGAGCCCATGTTGGCCGCGGTTTCTCGCGGTCATGGGACCCGCGGAAAGACGACGTGTCACCGTGAGCCCATGCCTACATGTTTTCTCGTGGTCGTGGGGCCCGACCAGAACCTACGTGGTGCCGTAAACCCATGGCGGTCGTGGTTTCTCGTGGTCGTGGGTCCCATTTATTGTCCGGATAGAAGCCTAGATTGTAGACGTGACAACACCACTTCTCGTGTACAAGCGTTCTGAAGGACTAGAGCGTTTATGTTCGTAGCCAACCTTACAATGTATAATGTAGCTGTACACGGGTTCTCTAGGGCGCTAGCTCGGTTGCAAGTGTTATCCCTCACCGAGGTCATGCGGTGGGTCCTGCTAACGCGAGATTTTAGCGAGAGACACGTCTAATATAAAATGGTTCTCTCAGTTATTTGCTTACGCATTGCATTATCTACATCCTCTCCTCCCCACGTACAACTTGCTTTCCCATATCCCAGTGGTCATTCGCACACATCAATACGGTGAGGACATCCGTAGCCGGCGATGCTGGTGCCCACGGCGGTGAGGTGAAACGATCTGGAGACGTTGAGAGACGATGTCCTAGGATAGATTGCCAGCGACTAGTGGTGGTCATCCTCGGGTCAGCTTCCAGCTGCAGCTCATGGCTGCAGCTTACCGACGCAAAGCAAGATGGCGACGCAGCTGCAGCTTACCAGCGCAGAGCAAGAAGGCGTAGCGCGTCCACCCCCTGCGGTAAGAAGGTGAGTGTGATCTGTGCAGCTTTTCTCTCCGACTATTCTTGCTTTCCTTATCATCATTCCATCCAACGTGCGTCTGCCCCATCTGGCTTGTTCAAGGTATGTCGTCTTATTTTGCAGCTCGATGTTCCCTTCTCTTTTTTCTCTCTTCGTCTCATGCTCTTCCACATATTGTTTTTATGCAGTGACAAACAACAAGACCAGTGAACGAGCAAAAATAGTGGTTGAAGAGTACTTCAGCTGCACCACGACATGTGTAATGTAATCTTCCTCCTTTTTCCCGTATCATTCTCCTGCCGTTTTTGGTCTTGCTCGCATCGTTTAGTGTGTTTAGTGATGTTTGCACTTCTCGGCTTAAGCAATGGCCAACCATCATCAGGATTACGTTTACGTGTGCTGACGAGGATGGCCGACATTCTTTTGGTCACAATAATGTAATCTGTCTCCTTCTGTATTTTCTTCTCACCTTTTTTCATGCTTTTTCTTCCACGTCGCTGACTCTATTTTTCGGTTATGGTCATAGATGCCCAGCTTCGGTTACAAACATACTACGACGAGAGGGCAGGTGGTGTGTCCATGATGAGCATACGAGTCCCATCGTCGCTTCATGCTTCACGTCGTTAACGGTCGTCTATGCTGAAGTACGGAGGCATATTTTATTTTCTTATTCCGTTTTGTTTTTAGTTTGGCATAAGTGTTGTCTCCTTTGTAATTGTAACGCCAGACGTATCGATCAGGTTTGATGCACGCATTATTCCAACGTTTTGTCTTCTTCTACATTCGCCTTCCTGCATCACTGTTGCGTTCCGAGAGACGATGATAACTTTGTTTTTTTTAGTGTGTCTTTGCATTCTCAGATTCCGTGGACTTTGTATGAACGGATCTTTATGTTTTTGAACGTTATTGAAATGTTTTGTCACACTCGAGAATTGTGTAATACACTTTTCTATACGAAGCGGTTCAGATTTCTTCGTTTTCGAAAACGTGCTAATACTTGTTTCATGTCTTATACTCCACACGTTGTTATATGCAGTACATCATTAGGTGGATGCAGATTCTATTTACTGATGTAAAGTTTGTGAAGATGATATTCGTGGAGAGTCTATATAGAAGTATGTTTCCAATATCACATATTTTTCATTCTAAGCATTACATGCTCCCAGTTCATTTTACAATACATTATGTATTTTTAATGCCTAACTAGTTATTATGTTTCCTTTAACTCTTAATCTCAGTGAGGTATTTGAGGTTATGGATATCATAACATGGGAAATAGCAGCACTTAAGAAACTTAAACTAGATGATGGCAAACAAGGGGTAAATCAATTAAAATACTTAAACATAAACTGGTCATAGATTAACCTATTCTAAAATATGTAGATGATTACATGTACGTCGGATATATATACATGATCTTTAAATACTTGGACTATGATATGAAGAAAGTCTTGCTGTATATACCAGGGTGATGTCTAGATCCAGGCAATTTCCCATATTTCATAAAGTAAGAAGTTCATTTCTTAGCTATTTCATCGTGACTCATATATGCTACTTATCTATGTAAGTGAAAATGATCTTATGTGTTAACCATGTATACTTGTATATATATACGTTCTATATTCTTTGAAAGAAGTTTTTCCTTTCATGGTTGTAGTACAATTGTTATCCTTTTTTGCGACATTTTATTTCATTGCATAGAGTGTAAATATCTATAACTTTGAAATTACCCGTATAGGATTTGTCCTTGCTAATTTTTCAACATGTTAAGTGTTTTCTTCCATTTTCATTGTTACATATTTTCTTGGGAGTTCTTATGTGAATTACCTAGCTATTATTGTATACCTTGGCTTTCTAATTTTAAATGCACTTATAATGAACTGGTTGGATATGGATACCTATTTGTGGTAACATCTTTGTGGAGTCCTCCCAGACTTTCAGAATTTTTTATGTGAATTGATTTGACTGAAACTAGAGGCACCTACGGAAATATATGTTTTATACAAAAACCTATGGACCAAAATGAGAGCAATGGATCGATATATTTGTCAGTACCGTTTTGGTATCTAGATGTAATGAAATAGCCATGAAAAATATTATGGCTAAACTATGTATAATTTAGGATGCTTAGACCGAAACAGTAAGAAAATTGTCTTTATCTACACTTTGCACCCTGAGGAAAGATTTGTATCATCCCCGATCATGTTAAATATATTCCTTTTCTAACATGTATACATGAGAGATGAGTTTGCAATTTTGCTCCTGAATCTACCTGTTTCTTTGACCATGAATTATGAGGCAACTGAATCTACATGTTGATTAAATGACTACCTATTTCACTATTTGCTAGAGATATATTTATGGTTGAAAATAGTATAGTAAATTAATATTATTGGAAAGAATTAGAACATTGTGTAAAAATAAACAATAAAGAAAACTAGAGGGTTGGTTGTCGGTATATGAGTCAAAAGAGAGCCATGAAAAAGATGTTGAAGTTTGTCACAACGTAAAAACAACTTTGAGAAAGTTATATTTTTGTTTCCCGGTAGCAACGCACATGCACATTACTAGTAAGAACAAACATACAAGAGATTGATATAAACAGATGATTTAGAAACATACTCTAATAATGTTATTCCATGAGACTTAAATGTTTCTAGCACTATAGTTCGCATATCAATTCATATAAAAAGACAAATTATCATATTAGATAATTGAATAGCATCACATCTTTCTAGCATTTTCTTATGAGAACATATGGGGCGGTACTTACTTTCTGCCAAGAAGTCCTGTTGCACCGATCACTTATATACCTTTAGATGGCCAAAGGAGGGACACGATTTAGCTACAAGGCAGTTCTAAAAGTTTTGTGAAAAAACCTTGTATTTTATCAAAATCAAACTATGCTTCAGCATGTATTATGGCTTCGATGCTTAAAGGTGCTTAAATAAAATTTCTCAAAGCACTACACCATGACATTTGGCTAGGATCATAATAATCGTCAATTGAAGTGGCTTAAATTGACAATCAAACTACAAGAAATATTTTCCCTTCACATACGAAATGCTCGGGATAGTGATGCCGGGAAAGTTGTTGCCAGTTGATGGAATAACCTTACTCAGGGTTTTATCGAGATTTAGTTGAAGTTTCAAGCATTAACGGTGTGTCCCCTCTTAATTTATGTTTAAGCGAGGCTTCAAAAAATATGGTTTAGTTGAGATATCATATAAGGCTTGAATGTGGTTTGACAAAAAAAACATTGAAATTTGAATCACTATAAAACTGCATTGTAACCAGTATGAAACCTCCATCAAAAGATGAAACGCATTGAATTCGCTGAACCTAGAATAAAACCTCCACAAATAAAATGGACAGTTACAGAAAGTTTCATGAATGTTTCGCTCGAGTTTTAAAACATAAAAAATAACTTAGAAAAATATCTGATATTGATCTTATTTCCATGATGTCATCAAAATGGAAGATCTTTTTCAATACGAACCCAAAAAGGGCCCGGTTCCACTGTCATCAAGATAACGGAACAAACAAACAAAAGTTGCAGTTTGAGAGTCTAAGAAAAACAGGAAAAGAACTGAAAGCCCCGCACACTGCTAATGCTAATGTTTTTAGGGGCATAAATGGAGGATGGTTGAAACCGCGAAGTTCAGCTTCTCTGAATTCTGTCATCATAGCTGTGGCTGCTTCAAAACGCACTTTTAGTACTCTCTCCGATCTAAATTAACGTTCTCAGATTTGCTTCGGATGTATCTAGCACTAAAACATGGCTAGATACATTTGAATCTAGACAAAAGTGAGAAAACTAATTTGGATGGGAGGGAGTATTCCATTATTTGTAAACAATCAATAAAGTGAGGGCTGGTTAAGCTAAAAAAAATCAACCTTTTCTCTAACCCTACCTCAGTACATATGTCTACAGCAAGAAACCTCCATTAACTGAATCACAAATTCGTGACCATTGTGGACAGGGTCTTTTCAGTCGGAATTTCCTCTTACCAACCTGAAACCGGTTTTCCGGCCCCCACCAGTAAATCAATACCGGCCGAAACAAAAATCCTGATTGAGGACAAGAGAAAGAAAAGTGTCTCGATTTCTCTCCTATCTTCGATCCAAACGGGCAGATGGCATGCCTCAACTGAAGGCTTATCCTGTCAGAACAAATTCCCTACTCCACTAACACGTCATAACTGATAACCTGACACCTGATTATCCCATCGATGCATGCGCTTTGCACACTATAAAAGCATGGCCAATCCTTGCACATCCTGCATCACCGCATATCGCAAGCACTCACGCCTCGCACATATTAACAAGTCTGTTCACTGCAAACCTGCGATCCAACGCTGCCATGGCGCGCTACTACTCGGAGGCGGACTACTGCGCGGAGGAGATGGCCAGGCCGTACGACAGCCACTGCCACGGCGAGGGCGGCGAGCGCTACGTCGTCAGGAAGGAGGAGTACGAGGAGATCGACGAGGTGGAGCGCGCCCGCAGGGGCCACCACCACGGTCACGGCCAGCTTGGCCACAGCGACAGCCGCAGCGGTCACCTCGGCTACGGCCGCAGCTACTCCCACGGTGCCAGTGGCCACCTTGGCCACAGCGGCAGCCACCGCGGGCACCTTGGCCATGGCGGCAGCGTCCATGCTGGGCACCGTGAGCAGCACCATCATGGCCATGGCTACGGCGGGAGCCACTGTGACCCGTGCGAGAGCAAGTACGATTCGTGCACCGGCCAGTACTACGGCTGAGCGCGCGCGTGCGTACGTACGTACGAGACGAGAACGTCACGGTCATGAGGGCTGCCCGGCCGACAGCCTGGTAGGTGGTAGCTACTAGTACCTACATGTGTGCGTATGAGACTCTGTGTGTGCATGGTCACATGCATCATGCATGAACGCATGATATATGCATTCATGCATCCCATCCCATGTATATTACTGTGTACTACTACGAGAATAAGACCGTGACCTGAATAAAGCTTCTACTTAACGTAATACCGTATGCTTGCACGTTCTATTATCGATATACTCACATATGTAGTCTTGTTTTTTTTAGAGAAGATATACTCTAGTCACATGCATACATGGTACTTACTGTACTCCGTACTTCTCCTTGAAATAGGCTTTCGCGCCACTATATTAATATAGCAACCACACGATACAACTTCGGGACTACTGCTGGAGCAAAACAGCACAATCAAGCCCAAATGACAAAAGAGAGAGTATTCCCACCATGACCCTAGCACCCCGAATTACCACATACCAAGCAGCACCTTCAAGAAGAAAAGCGACGACGACGCTGCTGCTGCCCAGACTAGTCCTAGGGTTTCCCTCGGTATGTTACGATACGTGTGGAAGAGGTACACCCGACGCCCTTCAGCAAGGAACGACGACACTCGCAAGCGTCACCGCGTCGGTGCCAAGACGACATGAATTTCTCCCGACCCCCAAACCACATCTCCGTGCAATTCGTGACGCACCATGAAACATCATCTGTGGCGCACTAGCAGTGCGCCACGTGCCTTGCGCCACGGCTATCTCTCAGCCGTGGCGCACTGCCTAGTGCGCCACAGAAGTTTAGATACAGGCGTGGCGCACATGCCATCGCCACGTGTTTGGGCAGGTGCGCCACGCGTATGAACGATAACCGTGGCGCACTAGGTGCTGCAGACGCCATGTATAAATTTCAAAATTCAAAAAAGCAGCAGATCTGGATCTCTGCCGTCACAAGGCCGGTGCCGTGCAGTCGGGTCGCCGTCGTCGCCTCCTCGTCGTCACCTCGTTGTCGCTGCTTAACTGCAAGGAGGAGGAGGAGAATAGGAGGAAGAAGAGGAGGCAGAGGAGGAGAAGAAGAGGAGGAGTAGAAGAAGAGGAGGAAGAGGAGGAGAAGAAGAAGAGGAGGCAGAGGAGGAAGAGGAGGCAAGAGGAGGAAGAGGAGGAGAAGAAGAGGAGGAGGAGAAAGAGAGGGAGGTAGGAAGAGATGGAGGAAGAGAGGGAGGAGGGAGGTCGACGCCGCCTGTCTGAGGAGGAGGAGAAGGAGGAGGTCGTCGCGCCATCACTGCAAGGAGAGGAGAAGGGAGAAGGAGAAGGAAGAAGGAAGGGAGAGGAAGGGAAAGGGGAAGGAAAAGGGAAAGGAAAAGGAAGGAGGCGGGGTGGGATTCAAATTTGAATCCGCCTTAAGCTTATCCGTGGCACTAGGTGTAGGTGCGCCACGGATAAGTCGCCTGCTATTTTTCTGCAGAAAAAAACGGTTTTTTGACCGTAACTTTTTACTCTTTTCGAATTTTGAAAATCTAAAAAATCGCTAAACGATCATAGATGGTTGCGAGCAGATGCGCAATCTCGTTCTCGTCATTTTGGTATATTATACGATTTTTTTCGATATCGTATGCAAAAGTTATGGCCGTTTTACCGTGGCATAAACTTTTTTTGTATAAAAAGTCGAAACTCATGTTTGTTAATTTTACTAGAAGCTATACCACATTACCTACCTAAATATGAAAGGATTTAATTTTTTGAAGTGTTTATCATTTTTTTTTATTTTTTGCAAAGCCTAAAAACCGGGGGGGTGGGGGTGGAGTTGGTGCAGGGAGTACAAACATCTGTGGCGCACTAGGCCATGTGCGCCACGGATGCTCCTACTCCCTGTGGAGCACTAGGCCGAGTGCGCCACAGAAGTTTGTGGCCGTTTCAGAACAGAGGGGGGCATGCGCTTAGGCGTAGCGCACCAGACCCATGTGCGCCACAGATGACCCTAACAACCGTGGCGCACATGACTATAGTGCGCTACAGATGTTTGGCGTCACGAACAGGCCCTGGCCCACACACATCTGTGGCGCACTATAGTCATGTGCGCCACGGTTGTTCTAGTTATTAGTAGGGCACTGCCCACAGGTGAGCCACGCCTGTTTTAGCCGTGGGGCACTTCAACCATGTGAGCCACGGATGTGCTGATTACCTATAGCCGTTTTCCTAGTAGTGGCGCTCCACCAAACTTGCCACCCACCAACATACGCCACCATGGTCTTGAAGTCACCATCATCATCTCACCATGGAAGACGCTGCGAGGCCGGCCGGACTGAGAAGAGACAACGAAAGACAAAGGGCGGCAAGACAACAACCACGCGGGAGGGATCAACCTCTACCGTCAGAGGGTAGCCGACCGGACACAAAGACAAGAGCACACCGGACTATTGGAGCCGGAAGGTGGCAGCAGCACGACCAAATGGAGGACGTCCTCCACCGCCAGGCGGGTGCCGACCGGACATGACAATAGGGACACACTAGACCGGGCAGGCCCGACCGAACCCTGGAAGGACCCGTAAAGTCCCCACTATCACTCTGCTGCACGTAGACCACCGCTGCCGCTACTCTCTTGCTCGGCACCATAGGTCCAGCCGGACCCATATGGGCCCGCGAATTTCCGACCACCGTGTTGCAGCGGGGTGGTGTCGACGCCGTCACCCATGTCGCGAACCACTTGTAATCTAACCGGAAGCAGCGAGATCGAGTCCAACCTGCCTTGACCCAGATCTGGGCCCAAAGGGCACCACAAGGCAAGCTCGATCCAGCCTGGCGGCTCCACGCGACGCCAACCATCCAACAGCGGGAGGGAACCACTTTAGGCCACCGCCTGAGCCTGGGAGCACCACCCGGAGTCTAGCCTCCCCACGCGAGGCCGCCTCCAGGAGAGGAAGGGCAGGGGGCCACCGCCGGTGCCGCCCGGGCCATGACCGTCGACGCACACCGACCACGGCGTTCGGGTGCTGCGGCGATGGTTCGAACCTTTGCTCTACTCTACTACAGTACACTGTCTCCAATGGATGCGTTGAAACTAGGTCGTGTTCCGTGATCTGGAACGCAACCTACCATTGATACTCGACTGGCCATGTGTAAGAAATTCCACCGTTTAGCCACCCTGGTTGTGGCTTCCATCTTTTTTTTTTTTTGTGATGGAACATGCATTTATTCCATTACGGCACGACGAGATCGTCGACAACCAGACTGATTACGTTAGGCGGAAAGTCCTCCGATCGACCAAAAAGCATGGCTAAGGGTGTGCAAAATGAGAAACCGCTCAAGCTGCCCAAACCGGCAAAAATAAATCTGTAGTTCAATCTCATTCACAATTCCAATCTGAATCTTGGCCCAAACCGGGTTTGCACAGGCTTAAGCATGGCTATCTAACTGCCCACTCATATACCAAGTGCGGCCAGCTCATGGGCTGGTTTGTTACAGACTCTGAGTACATGTTCAAAAGAGAACTGAATAAAACATGTTGTCAGTAAGAACTTTGCTTGAAGCATCAAAGGTCCCAGTCTAGAGAGATCGCACCTTCGCCTGCACGGAGGATTGCACGCGGGTCCTCAATCTATCGAGTCGCTTCTACTGCAGCGGCGCAACTATTGGGTTCCGGCACTGGCACCGGAGAGCACAAGCAGGCAGTGCTAAACTCGAGTTCTTCACCAAGCTCAGCTTCGAAGGTATGCCTGCGGAAGCGTGGGAGTGGGAGGCTGTTAGCCAGCTCGTCAACAATCTGGACGGCCAACTCGTGGAGATCCTCCCTGCCACTGATCGTTGGTGCACGGTGGTCACTGCCTGGATGCGGAATCCCTGCGCCATCCCGAAGGAATATGATTTGGAGATCCCTGAACCGGAAGGCCTGCCCAACGAGCCAGCTTTTTCAGAATTCAGATGACCCGGCTTCACTACCTCCGCCGCGGGCACCCACCTTCAGGCGCACACTGGTTCACTCCCTGATCATCCATGTACTGGAGGTGGTTCATCGGTCCCTGCCCTGCTCTGACCTGCCTCGAGAGTTCATCGACGAGGATGAAGAAATGCGCAAGCAAGCATGTTTACCCTTGCTGGGGTGGACGCGTGGACGGTTCCGGTCGCGGTCAGGCCCGTGGCGGTGGCCATGCCTTTGCCAGTCCGGCGACGGACGGCGTTGGCAGAGGATGGGGCAGGAAGCGCTCCAGCGGTGGTTGGGGCCTGAACCGCGTACGCGGCTTGTTCGCTCCTGCGGGTGGCATGCCGCCCCCCCCTGCTCGCCGCCCAGCGCACCCAATTGAACCGGCGAACCTCTACCCCAGTACCGGCCTCTCCAGCTACAACTTCTGTGGCGTCCGCGGTTTCTGATTCAGCAGCGCGAGATCCGACGACGCCCTTGCTCTCACGGATGGCACTTGGCTCGGCTGCCACCACGGTTTCTTGCTCTGCTGCGAGAACCGGGACGCCGAACCGGTCTCTGCTATGGCCCCAACCGCTGCTCTTCCGCTCCCCGTCGACGGCATTCACCCCCGCACCTGAGCGTGCACCGGCTTACTCCTTCTCACCTGAAGTGGACGGGGCACAACCGAAATCCGTCTCCCTCTGTCCTGGCACATTGCAGGACAGTTCGGGGGATGCGGGCAAAGTCGTGGCAGGACCTATGGTCGTCTCTCCGTCGAGTGAACCGGATGAACCTGTTGGCAAGCTCCCGGAGAATGGGACATCGTCACACTTTGCATCTGCTCCTGGTGCCCCTGGTGGTGATGACTCTCCTCCAACTTTACAAGTACAAGGCCCGCTCTCGGCGGCTGATACCCTCACCCGTGCACTAGGTAGCTCGCTGGCGCCTTCCATCTTGGGACCGCCCCCAGCTGCCTCTGCGCCGGTCAGGAAGAGGAAGATCGTCCCACCAGGCTTCACCCCGCGAAGGAGTGTGCGGCTGAGCAAGAAAGATGATGGTAAGAAGAAGGGACCATACCACCGTGCCTAGACAGTACTCGCGAAGCGATTAGGCTTCGCCGAAGATGAAGAAGTTATCTCTCAGGACGCAATTGATCAATACCTTCTCCTCTTCACCAAGCCGCCCACACCACAGCATCTGCGCGCGATCGCTGCCCTCTTTGCGCCAGAAGAGTTGGACTTCGACGAGCCGGCTTACTCCGGCTTCGAGGCATTCACCCTCCCAGATGATTTGGAGCCGTGCTCCTGATCAGGTCGTGTTCACAGTAGCAGTCTCCAATCCACCATGGATTTAGATTTAAGCATAGCTACTTGGAACCTGAGAGGTCTGAACAATCGGGCGCGAAGGAACTCTATCTGCATGTTTCTTAGCTCTTTTAAGTTTGCTCTTATCTGTGTCCAAGAATCGAAACTTGAGGAAGTGGACTCTGTGATTGTTTCTCAAACTTTTGGGCCAGCTTATGACTGTTTTGATTTCATTCCGGCTGATGGAATTCGTGGTGGGGTTTTACTTGCTTGGCGTTCTGACCTTCTTAGGGTCACCACGAAGCACAAAGGAGAGTTTTCTATTACGGCGGAAGTGTTATCCCTGGATAATGCTAAGAGCTGGGCGATCACCTCCGTTTACGGCCCTCAAGATACTGCTGACAAAGAAAGGTTTCTGCTGGAGCTTGCCCAAATTGGTGCTTCAATGCAACTCCCTTGGTTAGTCAATGGAGACTTCAACCTAGTATGTGATCCACCCGAGAAAAGCAACGGTCGTGTTAACAGAAGACTGATGAACAAATTTCGACATACCATCAATTCGCTTGCCTTGAAGGATATGCCACTACCGGGACGAAGGTTTACCTGGAGTAATGGACAAGAAGAACCAATTCTTGCTAAGCTGGATAGGGTGCTTTTCAATCCCCAATGGGAAGATCTGTATCCGATAAGTGATCTTGCGGCACTAAGCACTAATATATCTGATCATTGTCCTCTGGTCGTGTCGTGCTCCTCTACTAGGCCCAGATCCTTCAGATTCAGGTTCGAGAATTTCTGGCCCAAAATCCCAGGCTTCATGGAGGTTGTTCAGAATGCTTGGTTTGCGCCGGTTGTTGCAAAAGACCCCGTTCGTATTGTTGACGAATATCTGCAACCGCCAAAGCCTTGAGAAGCTGGGGGCAGAGAAAACAGAGCCAATTCGATCTCCTTTTTCAAATTGCCAATGAGGTCATATTGAGATTAGATGAAGCCCAAGAACGCCGAACCTTGTCTGAAGGCGAAAGAAGGTTACGTGCGTTCCTTAAAGGAAAATGCTTGGCTTTGGCGTCATTGGAAAGAACAAGGCTAAGGCAGCGTGCTCGAGTTCGGGACATCCGAGAAGGCGACGCCAACACAAAGTACTTCAACATGAAGGCCAATGCCCGGCGGCGCAAGCATCTCATACCTATCCTCAAAAACAACGACAGAGTAGCAACTACAGTGGAAGACAAACTGGAACTGGCAAAGGAATATTTCTTTGATGTTTTCGGCACAACACCCACAAGATGCCAAACTCTTAATCTGGATGCTGTCCACTTACCCTCTCTCTCCATAACGCAGGCCAGAGAGCTAGAAGAGCCTTTCTCCCGTGAAGAAGTTAGGAAGATTATTATGGATATGCCCTCGGACCGTGCTCCTGGACCTGACGGCTTCTCGGGTCTCTTCTTCAAGCTTTGTTGGGACGTGATTGCAGATGACATGCTGGCTGCACTTGGTCAGTTGCACAAAGGTCGGTTCCACAATTTCAGACATCTGAATGGCTCCATCCTAACTCTGCTACCCAAAAAAGATGACCCTCTGGATATCCGGGAGTTCCGCCCGATCAGCTTAATTCATGGGTTCTCCAAGATCTTCGCCAAGATTCTAGCAGCACGGCTTGCCCCCCTGCTCCCCTCGTTAATATCTAAAGCCCAAAGTGCTTTCGTGCAAACCCGGAGTATCCATGAAAATTTTAAACTGGTTTCGAATGCTGCGAAATTCCTACACAGACGGAAGAAACCTGCGGTCCTTATGAAAATTGACATCTCAAAGGCGTTTGACACACTATCCTGGGAATTTCTGATTGAAGTTTTGAGACGGAGAGGGTTCAGTTTAAAATGGTGTAATTGGATCTGCGGCATCCTAGCTACAGCCCACACAAGAATCATGATTAATGGTGTATGTGGCTGCCCAATCCACCTGGCCCGTGGCGTTCGCCAAGGTGATCCGTTATCGCCAGCTTTATTTATCCTTGCCATGGACTCTTTGCATGCCATCCTACAATGGGCGTCGGAACGATCCCTCTTGCTTGCTAGATCTGGGCCTAAATCACAAAGTGCCAAGAACATCTATATATGCAGATGACGCAGTTCTTTTCTTCCGTCCGGTGGCATCGGACTTGGAGGTCATCGTGGCAGCTCTCAAGCTCTTTGCTGGTGCCTCAGGCCTGCACGTCAACATGCAGAAAAGTTCAGTAACATGTATCCGCTGTGATGAGGATCTATCTCTGATGGTTTGTAATCATTTCCAATGTGCTCGCAAGGACTTCCCGATCATCTATCTCGGTCTGCCACTTAGCACGGGCCGTCTCCGCCGTGCTGATATCTGGCCACTAATCGATAAGTACTCCGGGAAACTAAAAGGCTGGAAGCCGAGGTTCCTCCACACCGGTGGCAGGCTAACCCTCACCCGCTCTGTGCTAATGGCGCTGCCACTTCACCTCCTCACGGTGCTCCCTCTTCCTCAATGGGCGCTTGACATCATTAATCGTAGGTGCCGAGGTTTTGTTTGGAAAGGCGAAGATGATATCAATGGAGGTCACTGTCTCCTACCTTGGGCCAGAGTCTGTGCTCCGACTCGAGCTGGGGGCTTGGGCGTCCTTAATCTCCGTCTCTTTGGATCAGCTCTCCGCTGCCGCTGGCCCTGGCTAAGGTGGGATACTGAACAACGCCCTTGGTCGTTGATCCCTGTGGCCGACGACCACGACACTCTGGCTCTTTTCAAAGCTGCAACGTTCATCAAAATTGGCGACGGCAGAAGAGCAAGGTTTTGGACCGACAATTGGCTACCTGGCGGCAAAGCTATACAAGACGTTGTGCCCATCCTCTTCTCTTTTGTTCGTGACTCGGGCATCACAGTAGCTATGGCCACTACCAACTTGAGATGGGTAAGAGATATACAGGGAGGAGTTTCAACACAAGCTTTGGCAGAATACCTCAAGCTCTGGGACATGATTGCTGATATTCAGTTAACGCCAGGCCAACCAGATGAAGCTGTCTGGAGATGCACTAAGGACGGCATATTCTCAGTCAAATCGGCATACGGTCTCTTCTTTATGGCCAACATTAGATTTGCCTGTGATAAACCGATCTGGAAGTCCAAGGCATCTATGAAGTGTAAATTTTTTATGTGGCTGGCAGTGCACCGCCGTTGTCTCACGGCTGATAACTTGGAAAGAAGAGGTTGGCCTCATAACTCTGTTTGCCCCTTGTGTTCGGCAGAGAACGAGGACTGTACTCATCTGTTCGTGCATTGCCGATACACGCAGCAAGTCTGGCTCTGTATCCGAAACTGGGCGAGTGCAGACTTCCCGATCCCTGGAGGCAATTTTACAAGCACAGAGGAGTGGTGGCTTGCAGCAAGGAAGGTAGCCCCCAAAGATCTGCGTCGAGACTTTGACACCTTCACCATCTTGGTTCATTGGAGGCTATGGAAGGAACGAAATGCCAGAATTTTTCAGCAGGAGTTTGGCACGGTAAACCGGTTGTTTGAGCTGATCATTGAGGACCTCCGTTCCTGGAGAGCAGCTGGCTGCATCGTTGCTTTTTAAGACCTGGTTCGTAGTCACTAGTAGCTGCTGTGCCGGTGGGATGTGCGCTTGTTTCACCCGTAGTTTTTAACATGTAAAACTTCTGTACTTTGCGTACGTCTTGTACGCCTTCTTTCTCCTATCTAATAAAAAGTTCGGCCGCTGGCCCTTCGAAGGGCTCGTTTCCATAGCTTGCTTGAGTACTAGGCAGTCCGTCGAGAAAACAACCCGTTCAATTCCCTGGTTTTCAGCAATAGAAATCACGTTGACAAGAGCTAAAAGTTTAATTTGCAAGGCTTCAGAGGCAGCCTGCACTCTGCCTGCAGCAGCAAAAACAGGGTCGCCAGCTGAATCCCTAGCAATGGCACCCCAGCCTCCCGCTCACACCTCCTCGCTGAAAGCGCCGTCAAAATTGATCTTCACCATGTCCACCATCGCTCCTGCCACCAACACCACAGAAGCGCCACGCCTTTCATGCACTGGTCATTTGGAAGTGCTTGGAGGGATTCCATAATTTGCAAAGGATTTGCACAACCACATAAGCGTAGCCTCACATCTTCCAGCTTGATTGCACGGCACATTTTCTTCACCTCTTTACATTGTAGGAACATGTGACTCCCATCTTCAAAATAGCCAGAACATACTGTGCATCTTGTACTCAGTTCAACGCCTCTCCTTTCAATATTCATGTATAAGGGATGGCTGTTATGGAAAAATTTCTATAGGAAGTGCAGAACCTTTGGGGGACAGTTCATTTTCCACGGTCTTTTCCAAATTAGCTGTTCTGGCCTTCTGGGTGTGGTTCAATCATTGGACGATTGTCACACTTCAGCAGATTGACATGTAACTTATAAGCTGACTATACTGAAAAAATACCTTTGTTGTCCAGGTGCCAGTCCAAGAAATCCTCTCTTTTTTTGAGCGGGGGAAGGGACCCGAAGGTCTCAGAACTGGCATTAATATATCAAAAGTGATAATACACTGCAGAAAGGACCTAAAGGATAAAAGAAAATACAAATATGTCCCTCCAGATTACAGAAAGAACCCCAAAATAATACATCGAAAAGCAATCGAGTCCCTATGCAATCTTCGACCTCGCCGGCGATGCAATTACCACCATCGACAGCCGCGTCCTCGCCGTCGGGCAAGGTTGGAAGGGCCTCTTGCCAGAGGTTGAAGGAGGGGGCGTCAGAAAAATTCCAGCAGAGCATACTAAGGCCGGAGAACCACCTGAGCCACCCAAGAGCGAACTGGAGAGCATTGATCTTTGGTACCGAAGCTCCAGCAGCCAGATGAGGTCGATGCAGCGGAGGAAGATCAGACATAGTCGCCAACGCCAGTTCCCAACTTCCCAGCAATTTCTGGAGCACGCCAAGAAGAGCACATCTCCGTCCTCTCCCTCTGCACCACGCAGACAGAGAGAGCAGGGCACACTGCAGCGATGGCGGTTCAAGAAATCGCCAAGGGCCATGTACGGAGGAGCTGCGGGAGAGCTCATCTTCGCCATTGACTTCCGCCATGCAAGCTCCACCGCAAAGAAAGAGCTCACCGCGTTAGAGTAGAGTCTGACCCGGGGACTCACTCCGCTCCCTGGTGCGCACCTTATTTAGAAGGATGCTCAAACCCCTCTCCCTCCCTGATAGCACCACCTGCCACCGGCGGTGAGCAACGGAGTAGAAGGAGCTCGAGGCGTGAAGAATCTGGCCGCCAAGATTCCCCACTCTACCTTCAGACTCCATATAGGAAAACACGCAAGAAGCAAAAACTACTTCAAATCCTAGATCTACTATGTATAGAGGGGGCCAGCCTCCTGGTCCATCCTTTCGCCGGTGGCCGGAGCTACCGGAGAGAGAGGAGGAGAGGGGCGGCTGAGGAAAATGGGAGACGACTCTCAAGGGGCCTGGAAGGGGCGAGACAGGAGAGGTTCAGAGTGCCGTGTGTTGTGTTAAGAAATCCTCAGTTTGTTCAACAATTGGAATGGACAGAGTGACATGAGCATCATCCGGGGCAAAAGTTTGTTGCACAATTGTCGTGTACCATGATTTCGAGATGGGATCAATCACCTCGGAGACACAAGTAAGAATGGATTGACGCCTCAGCATCGATGGCCTTCTGGAGATATCATTTGGGACCCATGGATCTTGCCAAAAAATTAATATTTGTGCCATCACCCACACACCAGATAAGTCCCTCCTTCAACAAATGTATACCCTTCAAAATGATGCGCCAAACATAACTCATACCCGGAGAGGCAGTAGCCGAGAGAACATCACCTGTTGGGAAATACAATGCTTTGAGAACCTTGGAACATAGGGAGTCAGGGGCTTGGACCAAGCGCCAACCTTGTCGGGCAAACATGGCCATGTTAAAAGAGTGCAAGTCTCAAAAACTGAGTCTGTCATCTGCCTTAGGCAACTTTATTTTCTCCCAACCGACCCAATGCACCATCTTGCTAATGCTATCACATAGATTCTTTGTAAGAACAAAGCAAGTCATGGCATACGTTGGGATAGCTTGAGCAACAGCTTTAGTTAAAAAAAATTATCAGCACTTGACAAATACTTCTCTTTGCACCCTTGGATTTGCTGCCAAATTTTCTCTTTTAGATATTCAAAATAGGGGTTTAGGATCGGCTAACATAAAGGGGAAGTCCCAAGCACTTAGCTGTGGCGCCCCGCAAAAACCACTACTAGAAAATCGCGTTATATTTGTGCATTGCATCATCATGACCGCATGCTCATGTCATCATGCCACCTTGTATTTGAGCATCGTCATGTCATCTTGCATTGGTTTGCATAAAACTATTTTCGAAAAGTCTGTTTTAGTTTTCTAAACGCCCCGTCTTTATTTCAAATTAAAACTCGGGTCTCCGGATTATTTTGTTTCGTCTACCAACTGATTTTAAAAGTCCCGTTTTAAACAATAAAACTTTTAAATTATTTTTAGGAGGCAGCCAGCCAGGCCCGAAAGCCTGACCGACCACCTCCAAACCCTAGCCTAAACTATCTAAACCTTTTCCTACCCTATCCTAATCATACCCAGCCCTCCACCTCGCCTGCACCAATCGGTGCTTGCCACCTCACACCCTCCACATCACCTCCACCAATCCTGGGTCGCCACCTCCCCCTCTCTCTCTCCTGGACCTACCCCACCCACACACGCACACACACACGCGCGTGCAGCCAGCCGCTCCCAGGCGGCCACCCCAATCCGCCCGCCGACCCTGGCCACCGTGTCCCGCCCGCCAACCAGCCCGGCCCCACCACCTTCCCCAGCGCCCAGACGCAACCCAGCGTCCCCTCCCACAGCCCACGCGCCCACCGCGCGTCTCCACCTCCCTTCTCCACGCCGCGGACGACCTCATCCCCCGCCCCGGCTGCTACTCCGTCCAGCCCCGGACCCCGCCTCCTCCCTCCGGCGATTCTTCGGCCGCCCGCGCTCGCCGCCCCGTCTCCTCCTTCCTCGGCCCCGGCCGCATCTCCGTCGCCGGCCTCCCGGCCTCCCCTCCGCTCCAGCGGCCGACCCTGCTCCGGCCGGCGCCTCGCCGCCTCCTCTCGCTCGCCTGCAGCTCCGGCGCGCCGCGGTCGACCTCGGCCCTTCTCGCCTCCGCCAACCCCGACGCCCAGATCTCCTACGGCGACCGACGGCCTCGCCATGGCGCCTCCGACCGCCACCTCTCCGGCTCTCCTGTCCCCACCAGCACGGCTCTCTCCGCCACCATCGGCTGCCGGAGCTCGAGCCCCTGCGCTCGGCCCCGCTCCTTCTAGGCCATGCCCGGCCACCGCCGTGGCCTCGCTTCCTCCTCGGGCCCCGCTGCCGCTGCTGCCCGCCTCTCCCTAGTGCCCCTCCTTCCTGCTGCTGTTTCCACAGGGGACCCTCCCGAGCGACCCTGCACCCCCGCGTCTCTGCAGCGCCTCGTCCCCGAGCCTCCCCGCCCTAGCGCGTCTCCCAAGGTCGCCTGCGCCTCTGCCTACCTATTTCTGGAACGTACTAGAGACAGAGCACTGTGAGGTGTTTCGTGAGGCCCGGTGTTGAGTCTGAAGTGTCACGTTGATGCAAAGGGCACCAGTGAACTGTTGGCATGGTGATGATGGCGTGGAGATGTTGGTGTTGTTGATCAAGACCTCGATGTGAACAAGTACCAAGTTTGGGCAATGATAACGATGATGCTCGGATGACCCCGACGGGGACCCCCCATGCCAAGATCTTCCGAAGAACATGCCATCCGACAAGTTCGTCATCGACCACCATGACGCCAAGGTCGTCTACACGGAGCGACAAGACCGCCCAAGTGGAGCCGAAGAACCTCGGACCCGAGAACGCCTTCATGGACCCCGAGGACCGATCCATCGGATGCGACGAGACCTCCTTCTCGGAACCACCAAGTTCTTCATCCCGCACGCCAAGTACCTCCTCGAGGACGCCAAGTACTTCACCCCGGACGCCGAGCCCCTGAACGATCAGTTCTCCTTCTCGGAAGCATTGACGCCCGTGCGACAAGATCTTCTTCCCGGATCCGAAGACCCCGGTACCCGATCCACTCAAGTTCGCCATCGACGACAAGATCGACATCGACCAGGGCGAATCCGATGCGCCCCGACGCCAAACCAAGTCCTGCTTCCCGGATGCGACAAGACCTACTTCCATTGTCCGAGACCGATCTCGTCGAGCCGTTTCCGCCCCGTCAAACCCTGTTGAACCCCGAACCCCTCGGATCCCAAGTTCGCCGAACCCTAATGTGATTCCCTATCCGAGACCCCTATTTTTTCTATAATATGACATTATCGACTGTTGCATATTAAATTGTTCATCTCGCATGCATATCATAATCATACCGGATCTTCTGCCGTAGTATTAAATATTGCATCCGGTGTTTCTTTTAGTGTTTGCTTCTTCGCGGACTAGGCCGATGAGTTGATGAGAGTACCGACAAGTTCTTCGGATATGAACCTTCAGCAGTGTTTCCCAGGCGAGCATCTCTTCCCCTTCTACCTATTTTGCATTTATAGTCTTTATTTCCTCCTGTTGATCTATTGCTATCCGTGTCGCGATTCTTTAGTTCCGAACACCAGTTATATCCCGTGTAGCCTCCATATTGCCTTGGACACCTCCTATTACCTGTGTTTGGTAGATAGCTGGCCTTGCGAGTCGTAGCCGCTTGCTCAGGTGTGATCTCGTGTTGTCAAGTACCACAGTTGTTGGAAGGTTGGCAGATGCTTAATGGTGGAGATGTTTAGTGGTGGAGTTGATCATGTCTTTAATTACAACTATTAAATTGCTAGATATAACTAATGCAGAGGCATCGGTGGGCAGTAGATGTTATTTGGTTCTTCCACGCTCACTTGTGTCCCGTAGGACCCCGAGTACTTGATACCTGTTCCTTGATTTTTCGCACTATCCACATTCGGGAGGCCTTATGGACCCCCCCTGAGCCAGAGCTTGATTCATTTCTATTTCTTGGGGCCACAAAGTAGTTTGGGGCTTTATTACTATCATGTACTTATGCCATGCTTTACTGCTTTATTTAAGATTGTGCGTGGAGCACCTGTACTGTTTTGGATCGCGCCATGTTTTCGCGGTATCGACAAGCCCAGTCACACTTTCGGGTTCCCAGTCGTTTACAGCCGTCGTCGCAAACCCTGGGTCCGTTCCGGAGCCGGCCAACTTTGTTGCGGGTAGCTTAGTGGGGTGGCCCCCTGAAATATTTCTGAATCCTATGATCGCTTTGTCGTGAATGCCTCGTTGGGTTTTGAGTTGGTTTTTCCGAGGTTGATCGAGTGTGTGTTGCTATTTGTGCACCCCTGCAGGGTAAAACTTTCTGAAAGCCGTGTCCGCGGTTATGGACAACTTGGAGCCCAATATCTTGATCATAGACAAGCATAACTAAAGTAGTGCTATAAATTTGACTTAATGCGTGACTAGTAAACAGATGCAATTATAACGGAATGGATATTAAAAATGCCAACAACTGGTGGATCTGGGTTGTTTGTTATATATGCCTAGTAAGTATTGCAACTCCAATGGAATGTGATAAAAGTGTCAACAACTGTTGGGTTTTGGGATTCCTCAGGACAATTATATCTGACTAGTAAATGTTCCAACTACCACAGAATGGTTAACTAAAACTGCCTACTACTTATGCTATCAGGATGACTCATGATATCTATATCTGATTAGTAAGTGCTGCAACTATAACGGAATAAATAAAACTGCCCACTGTGTGAGTTCCTTGGTCTGACTTCCTCGTTTGGTCTCAAGGGGGAAATACCAGGATGGGTTTGTGTGGTGTTAGCTTCAGGTTGATCCGAATAGGTCTTTCTTATCCCTCCCTGATAACCGTCAGTTGTACCGAGTCTCTATAGGTTGTTTAGTGCCGCTGTGCTCTTCAGCCCACCATACCTATGTAGGCGAGAGCCGCCGAATTCTAGCCTCGCCGTGTACTGGCCTCAGTATTGACGCTCCTCTTTTTCCTTTGCCTTTGTCGGCACCCCTTTTGTTTTAGCAGGTTTGAGACCGACGCCGTTAGCAGGGTTACCCTTCCGGCTTGGTCTGGGCAGGGTTATGGACGCCGTTGGTTATTCTTCAGGGCTTTTAGCCCCATTTGCATCTTGTCCGTAGTCAGACGCTCTATCGTTTTCAAGGTGATTTGGATCTTTGTATATTATATCTGTACTCTTGACTCGCTGAGTCGCTGTTATATATATATATCTGTTCTGTGGATCCCATCGAGGACTGTTGTGTAATGTTATTACTTCGTTTTCCACCCGCACGAAAGTGCCTGGTGGGCGTCCTTGAATCGTTTCTATGCGGGTTTGGCGGAAAGGGCTAAAACTTGCATAGGGCCGATTCGAGGGTGTTACAATAGCCCCATGGGCTTCAGTTCGGAGGCCTAAACATTGCATCAGATCTTCCCGCATAAGTCTTGGCGTGTTTGGGCTGAAGCTGACCGACGATTTTTCTCTATTAATCCGCTGGCCCGAGCTTTCTTCATATATTTGAAGTAGTTGGTTAACCGCTTCTGCGCTACTCAAATTAGCCTCCATAAACAGTAATGAATCGTCCGCAAAAATCAGGTGATTAACGGCAGGAGCCAGAGGTGCCAATCTGATTCCCTTGATATTCCCAACCTCATCCGCATGATGGAGCAATCCTGAGAAACCCTCAGCACACAATAGGAAGAGGTAAGGGGAAATCAGGTCCCCTTGCCTCAAACCCCTTCTTGGAACCATTGAATCTGTTAACTGACCATTTATCTTGAAACAATATGACACTATGGATACACACTTCATGATCAGATCAATAAAAGACCCACAAAAACCAAGCTTCTCCATAACTCCCTTCAAAAAAGGCCGCTCTACTTGATCATATGCCTTACTCATGTCAAACTTGATAGCCATAATTTTTTTCTGCTCCTTCTCTTCTTCCTCATGAAATGAGACATCTCATAGGCCAGGATAATGTTCTGAGATTAATCTCCCCGAAACAAAGCCGCTATGATTTGGAGACACAAGATCCTCCAAGATGATCTTGATTCGGTTGGCTAGAACTTTGGAGATAAGTTTGTACGCAACATTGCATAGGCTAATAGGGCGCAGGTCTTTTAGTTTCTCTGGGTTCTAAACCTTTGGGATAAGCACCACGATACTGTCATTCCATCCCTCTGGTATACTGCCACCTCGCAATAGATGTAAGACTTCATTCACCACTTGTTCCCCCACCGTGGACCAATACCTCTTGAAGAAAAGTGTCGTCATACCATCAACACCGGGAGCATTAAGATCGCCAATACTATCTAGAGCCTTCCTGACTTCTTCTTATGTATAATCAGCCTGTAGGATCTCATTCATTTGGCTGGTCACTCTAGGCGGGATGTGACTCAACGCATGCCGGATGTCAATACCTGCCATGGGAGTAATCAAAGACACAAAAATAGTTAGTGACTAGGGCCTTTAAGTTCACCTACCCTTCCACCGCCACACCGCCCCCCCTTTTAGTTTGTGAATTGTATTGTTCCTCTTTCGCTCAAAAGCACATGAATGGAAATAATGGGTTTTCCTATCCTCTTTCTCCAACCATTGGACATGGGCTCGTTGACGCCAATAAGTATCAAGCTGCTCCTCAAGCCTGCCCAATTTAAACCGAATCACATACTCTCTGTTTATATCTTGTGGGTTCGATCTGACAAACAAGAATATAATTTTGCATGTCCTTCTCATGTCTTCCCACCATGCTGGTGCAGGTCGAGGTGTTTCTCTTGCCAGCTCGTAGGCCTCTCGTAGGGGTGGCATAGGGGTCAAAACGTATCTTTTAGACCATGTGTCCAACACTAGTCTCTGAGTTCAGCAAGAACTTCTTAGCACCAAGTTTGCAGCGTTTAAACCAACGTCTAAGAGTTCATAGACCCTTATTTTGACCAGCGTTGCACATGCCCTTATGATGCGAGGACGTGATGTCGTGGCATGCTCACGTGGCTTGCCATGAAGTTGATTCCTAGCTCGCCCACCTAGGGAGGGCGCCGTTGTGGTGTTCTTCCTTTTTACCTCTCTCCCCCGGTGTAAAGAAAATAATATTATTGTTTTTCTCACTTTTCAATGATAATCTGAGGAAAAATCAAGTCAGTCTACTAATTCCATGCTATTTTTTAATGAAAAGTACAACTCCCTCCGTTTTTTGTGTACAAGGTCCTTGTATCATGTGTCAAATACTAAGAAAACAATGTAACTAATAAATAGCATGATTAATCGTTTGGAAAATGTCTCTTGTTCTGTGTTAATCAAATACTTATGTTGCATGTGGTGCCTCTTTCTCGATAAGTGCATGCAACATTCACATTAATAAGCACAATCGTGCAAGGTAAAAATCTAATCATTTGTTCTCAGGAAGAGGTAGTGAAACTTGCATATGTAGAAAACATATTTTAAATAGTGGACATCTATTCAAAGACGAAGCAAGTATTGTCTATAGTTGGAAACATCAATAGATTTCATCATAATTGGTATTCACCAAATTAATAATTTGTATGTATCGATATTTTTGTAAGTTATTTTGTATTGTTGTATTTTATTACTCATGAAGTGGAAATGGAACATAAACTTTTAAGTCATTGCAAGTAGTCAAAAAAATTAGCCTTGCGATGATAGGGAATTGAGCTCATAAATTACTTACACGATTGGTTGTCAGTAGTTTTTTTTTTTTTTTTGAAGTCTGACTGGTTACCATTTGACAACGACGGGGAGATTTCGATGAAGTGGGCTTGAAGACCAACAACATCAAGGAAGTTGGGCCGCCAAGCCAAGTTAACAGGCCGGCTTAGATTTGTAAGCCGTCGACGCACTTAGCATAAGAAATTTGGGCTGAGTAACCTTCGTTAAGTGCTATTGATACTCAGCTGGCTTGTAGCAAGGTACTAGTAGGCTAGGATCTGGAACATGAATAGGACATAAACGAACACAGCTTGGTGGTTGAGGGAGGAGGGTGGAACAATCACTGGTGAATATATCCCATGATCCCGATGCTCGCTGGTGTTGCTAGGGTTTTCTCGTAGTTCACTACATGCTGCTTACACTAGTAAAACAAAGTACTAGCGTTGATCCAAATTTGTTATTGCAAGTTCACTAACCTTAAACAGATTTAAACAATATTTTGCCTAAGCCTGCGATAATTAATTTGGATGAAAGGGAGGAGTATATCTTCAAAACAAGAACATATAACGCCATCATAGGGGGTGAAGCAGCATATAGGTAGGTGTAGCTCAATTCAGGCTAGTTTCTTCTTCTTCTTTGGCTTTGTTTTTTGAAATCGCCCGCAAACACTTGTTGAATGGACGGTCAAATGAAGGTGACGCCGTACCAAACTCTGCAACTATTCGGAACCTTGGTGAGAATTTGTTGCAGTTAGCATGCCTGAAAGTGTAATAATGGATTCATGAGTCATGCCACATACACGAGCTTTCGAACAAAAATCATTTCACTGTAAGATACGATAAGTAAGCATATTAACCTTGCGCTGGAAAAAAAAGAGCATCAAACATGGCTCGCGAATAAGATCTTTGCTTTATCATTCAACAAGTAACCAGAGTACTACTATATGTGTCACCTTTGAAGATGCCTTGCTTGGTCATAGTAAATTGGAGATATATACAGATGCGCGTTACAGTCACTAGATACCATGACTAGATACGAATCACTACATCCCATGATGATTCCGATGATCGCCAGCGTTGCTAGGGTTCTCCGGTAGTTCAGTGTGTGCTGCTTACAAAGTATGTAGTGTATCTTCAACCTAAAACATATTACGGTCGACGTACAAAAGAAAACAAAAAAGTAGCCTGCGATCTAGGCTGCTTCACCCATACACCAACCTCATATGTTTTTTCTTTCAAGATATACTACTCCCTCCGTTCCATATTAGTTGTTGCTAATTTAGTACAAAACGGAGGGAGTACTTTGTTTTGCCAGTAAAAGGCAGCCTGAATGGACGGTCAAATGAAGGTGGGAGCGTACCAAACTCTGCAATTATTCTGAACTTTGGTGCAAATTATTTACAGTTAGCGTGCCTGAAAGTTCTATCATGGATTCATGAGTCATGCTGCATCCCACGCATATACAGTACATCATTACACTCTAAGGTCCGATAAGTAAGAATATTAACCCAAGGTGTCACGTTCCAAGATGCCTTGGTCATAGCAAATTGGAGATATATACAAATCCGCGTTAGAATCACAGGATACCTCGAGTAGATATGAAGCTGCAGAGCATATATCCATGGGTCTTGTTCAAAACAGTATTACCTGTCAGATACTATACCAAGCACAGACGGTATGGCCTCCCACTCGCCACGGCGCCTATAAAATCCTGCCTTGCAAGGCCAGATATACGAGCACGAAGCAAGCTGATCAGAGCAAGTAGGAGTCCGTTCAGAAACAAGAGAAATTAACTAGTCCCAGAGAAAAAAAAAAAGGAAAAAAAAACCCTACTCCCCCAGAACTACCACACTCAAAACCCCGAATCCGTGGCCACCGTCGTGACAGAGGTTGGCCGCATGAGCGTCAACGATAAGCCGCCGTACATATTGTTGAAAATCAAGAAAGGCTTGATACACATCAGAACGTTTCTTAAGCAAATAGATCCAAGTGTACTTGCTAAAATCATTAATAAAGCTTACATAGTATGTATGTTTGCCTACAGAAAGAGGGGCAGAACCCAAACATCAGAGAATATCTATTCCAAAGGAACTGTGGTGGAAACAGGATATGGCAACTAACGACTCTTAGACCGTTGGCACGAGTCACATATATAAGAATTTATTTCAGGAATATATGACAACTTGTTTTTCCTAAGCACTTGCTGAACAATAAACAAAGAAGGATGCCCTAGATGATGATGCCATGTGGAAGGTGAAGGTTTGATGGTGACAAGAGCACGCTTAGATGGTGTCCCCATTGAAACTGGAACAAGAGGATATAGACCACCATGACACATACCTCTAAACATGATGTGCTGTGTGGCCTTGTCCTTGATCAAGAAAAAATAGGGGTGAATTTCAACAAAGGCATTATTGTCTAAGGTAAGCTTATGTGCAGAAAGTAAGTTCATGGTAGAGTCAGGAATATGAAGAATATTTTAAGCTTTAAGGAACTATGAGGGGTGTGCAAAACTGAATGACCAATATGAGAAATTTCCATACCTTGTCCACTAGCATTGTGAACTTGATCATGGCCTTGGTATGTCTCATGAATTTAAAGCTTGTTTAGTTGTTCAGTTGTGTGATTTGTAGTAGCTCCAGTGTCCATAGCCCAATTACTGTCAACACCATAGGCGCCTTTGTGTTCTGGAGGTGTATCATCCTCATCATCATCACCAAAACGCCACCAACAGTCGCTGACAGAATGTCCTTCCTTCTTGCAAATCTGACATATCACCCCTTCCTGCCAGGGGGTGGCGACCCGACCACGGTCCTTTTTATGAGCATGCCCCTTGGGACGGCGCGACTGGTTTGGCGGCGGGCGACCACGATATGGAGCAGGAGGCGGTGGAGGACGCTCTGGTGGTGGTGGCGGCATACGCTGCTGCGGAGGCACATATAGAGGGTTGTAGGGAGGCATGTAGTATGTAGGAGGCGGTGAATATGGCGGATAGTGATAGGGTTGAGGTGGCGGGTGGTGGTAGGATGGTTGTGGATGCATATATGGTTGAGGTGGTGGAGGTTGTGGACTGTAGGTTTGAGGTGATGGCGTGGGAGGCATGTAGGGATGAGGTGGTGGGTTGGGGCATGGAGTATAGGCAGTCCCATAATCTGATTAGAGGCTCCGAGCAGCAACATTAACAGAAGATGTAAAGTGCCTAGGATTCTGTCCCGTGGATTGAAGCATAGCATCATGGTTTTCACAAGCCAGGAGTTGGGAGCACATATCATTGAGAGTGGAAGAGGGGACAACGTTTACTGCAGCAACGAGGGAATTAAACATGCCATCAAGGCCGTTCATGATGTAATCCTTTAAGTCATCGTCATCAACACTTCTTCCAGCAGCAGCAAGTTCAGAAGCAAAACCTTTCATCTTGGTGAGGTACTGTTGCGCAATCATATGTGGCGCAGTCATATCGTTCTTCTTGGTGTTGGTGGGAGCACCACGAAGGGTGGAGACTCGAGACTTGGACTGCGTAGAGTACATGGAGAACAATGCACGCCACACATCCATGGCATGGGGAAGGCGGTAGACATGGGGAAGGATATCCTCGGAGAGCGAATTGACAAGGAAACTGACCACCTGTTGATCCTTAATGAGCCACACATCGTACTCAGGGTTGGGGATGGAGATCGGCTACTTGTTTGCATCTTCAGCTTCGATCTTTTCAGCAGGAGCCCGACCGGTCCCCTCAAGGAGGCCCATGACACGAGCACCACGAAGGGTGGGCAGTACTTGAGTTTCGATCTTTTCGAACAAAAATCATTTCACTGTAAGATACAATAATAAGTAAGCATATTAACCTTGCGCTGGAAAAAAAGGGCATCAAACATGGGTCGCGAATAAGATCTTTGCTTTATCATTCAACAAGTAACCAGAGTACTACTATATGTGTCACCTTTGAAGATGCCTTGCTTGGTCATAGCAAATTGGAGATATATAGAGATGCGCATTACAGTCACTAGATACCATGACTAGATACGGATCACTACATCCCATGATGATTCCGATGATCGCCAGCGTTGCTAGGGTTCTCGGGTAGTTCAGTGTGTGCTCCTTACAAAGTATAGTGTATCTTCAACGTAAAACATACTAAGGTCGACGTACAAAAGGAAAGAAAAAACTAGCCTGTGAGCTAGGCTGCTTCACCCATACACCAACCTCATATGTTTTTTCGTTTCAAGATATACTACTCCCTCCGTTCCATATTAGTTATCACCCGATATAGTACAAAATTACTAAATCAGCGACAACTAATATGAAATGGAGGGAGTACTTTGTTTTGCCAGTAAAAGGCAGCCTGAATGGAGGTCAAGTGAAGGTGGGAGCGTACCAAACTCTGCAATTATTCTGAACTTTGGTCCAAATTATTTACTGTTAGCGCGCCTGAAAGTTCTATCATGGATTCATGAGTCATGCTGCATCCGACACATGCTTTTAAACATACAGTACATCATTACACTCTAAGGTACGATAAGTAAGAATATTAACCCAAGGCGCAGGAATAATTTGGCCATCAAACATAGCTCTCGAATAGGATCTTTGCTTTATCGTTCAACAAATAACCAGAGAGTACGTAGGATATGTGTGTCACGTTCCAAGATGCCTTGGTCATCATAGCAATTTGGAGATATATACAGATCCGCGTTAGAACCACACTAGATACCTCGAGTAGATATGAAGCTGCAGAGCATATATCCATGGGTCTTGTTCAAAACAGTATACGCATCAGCTGCTATACCAAGCACAGACGGTATGGCCTCCCACGGCGCCTATAAAATCCTGCCTTGCAAGGCCAGATATACGAGCACCAAGCAAGCTGGTCAGAGCAAGTAGAAGTCCGTTCAGAAACAAGAGAAATTAACTAGTCCCAGAGAAAAAAAAGATAAAAAACCCTACTCCCAGAGCAAACCCTGATGAACTACCACACTCAAAACCCCGACTCCGTGGCCACCGCCGTGACAGAGGTCGGCCGCATGAGCGTCAACGAAAAGCCGCCGTACAACGGCGCTCGCGGCTTGCAGAGGCAGCACGCCTTCCTGGAGGAGGAGGCCGGGGTGTACGCTGGCCACCACGGTGGCACTGACACCGTGCAGAAGCACGGCTACGGAGCGCAGAAGGCGTACCCACATGGTGCCGAGGTTGGAGGGTACCCTCTCCACGCTGCTGCCATGAACGGCCGTGCGGCGCAGGCAGCATACCTGAAGAGATACGAGCACCAGATCGCCGGCGCCGGTGGCCAGCACGGCGGCGGTGGCGCCCTGGCACAGGACTACGAGAGCGACGGCAGCGAGGAATACGAGGACGAGAGCGACTGCAGCGAGGAGGAGCTGGCCTATGGCCAGCACGGCACCGGCGGAGCGGAGCACTACTACGAGGGGTACAAGCAGGAGGGGAAACACGATGCCGTGGTGCAGAAGCACGGCTACGGACAGCACCAGCACGGCGGCGACGTCGGAGGGTATGATGCTATCCAGCACGACAGCGGTAGGACGGTCCAGAAGAAGCTTGCCTATGGCGAGCAACAGGTGTACCACCGACACCGAGGTATCGACGTCGGAGGGCACCAGAATCAGCAAAGGGGCCTGGGGCCGCACCATGAAATTTGGGGTAATCGGAGGAGAAGACCGTGGTGGTGGTGGTGGATCTATAAAAAAAACTAGCGGGAGCCTATCGTTTGAATAATAAATAAATTCAAACAGGTTTCTCCAGAATGTTTAAGGATTTTGGAAATTTGAGTGCGTGTCCAGGCCCACTCAGCCCTCTTTGGGCGGTGGACGTAAATAACTAGCTAGGTCACGCGTTGCACCGGTGTACAACAATATATGCATCAAATAAAATAGACTTTGAAATGGTAGTTTTTTTTATAGATAATAGGCACTCGGTGCCCTGCCTTAACTTAATAAAGCACACCAAACAGAGTTCATACATGCTGCGGCATACAGCTTAGCCAACGAGAAAGGGAACACCATCCAGAAACAAAACACTACCCGGCTCAAAGGTCTGGGAGAAGGGGAAAACAACCATCTTCCCTAAGGCTAGATCCCCTGCTTACGAAGTTAGGCATGATAGTTTGAGAAGATGCTCACATAAGAAATATGAATTTAAGTAAAAGAGAGCATCAGGAAGCAAATTCAAAGCACATCTAAGTCTAACCCATTTCCTATGCATAGGAATCTTATAAAGAAACAAGTCATTAAAGCACAAAGCAATAAGCATAGGAAAGCAAAACAAGTGCAACTTCAAAATTTTCAACATAAAGAGGGGAAACTTAATATTGTTGAGACACATAAAACCATGTTTTCCTCTCTCATAATAACTTTCAGTAGCATCATCAATAAAAGTAACAATATAACTATCACAAAAAACATTCTTATCATGAGCCACATGCTTAAAAAAATTAATACTCCCCACATAAACATAGTCATTCTTATTAATTATGGTAGGAGCAAATTCAACAAAATAGCTATCATTATTATTCTCATCACCATAATCATCAAATATAGGAGGTATATTGTAATCATAATTAATTTTCTCCTCAATAGTAGGTGGACTGAAAATATCATATTCATCATTGTAATCATCATATATTGGAGGTTTGGTATCATCATAAGCAATAGAATAGCTATCTTCCAAAGCTGGGGAACTAAAAAGATCATTTTCATAAAAACTAGCTTCCCCAAGCTTAGACTTTTCCATAGCATTAGCAATAATGGTGTCCAAAGACTTCATACTAACAACATTGCTATTAGCATGCAAATAAAGTTCCATAGGTTTTTTAATTTTCTCTTCAAACACTTCATGTCCTAACTCAAGATAAATACTATAAAGCTCTCTAATTTTGTTGTTGTTTTTCATTAAGCCTAACTAGTGAAAACAAGAAACAAAAAGACAAAATTGCAGAATCTAAAGGAAATAACTTCGAGCACTCACACCAGAGGATGTGAGTACCTTTTACCTTACCTCCCCGGCAACAGCGCCAGAAAATAGCTTTTCTGGTACGGTGTTGACGTGGGAGTTTCTTCTTCTTCGTTCCCCGGCAACGACGCCAGAAAATAGCTTGATGTCTATGCACTTCTATTCTTGTAGACAGTTGTTGGGTCTCCAAGTGCAGAGGTTTGTAAAACAGCAGCAAGTTTTCCCTTAAGTGGATCACCCAAAGTTTATCGAACTCAGGGAGGAAGTGGTCAAAGGTATCCCCTCTCAAGCAATCCTGCAATCAAGATACAAGAAGTCTCTTGTGTCCCCAACACACCCAATACACTTGTCTGGTGTATAGGTGCACTAGTTCGGCAAAGAGATAGTGAAATATAAGTGGTATAGATATAAGATAGCGGTACCAGAAAATAGATTGATGGCGTGGAAGAGACTAAAGGCAAACTGAAATAAAGATGGAAACAAGCAAACATGTAAGAGATCTAGTTGCAAACGGTGTTTCAATGCTTAGAAACAAGGCCTAGGGATCATACTTTCACTAGTGAACACTCTCATATAAATATCTTCTCTTTATGATACTACTCTGAACTACTCTTCGATTGGACACTCTAATCCATGGTAGGGCTATAACAGCACACCTCAAAGTTCATCTTCCCCATCTAGATAACCCCACACTGTCACCTTGAGCTCTAGATGGTTCAAACAAACACCACGATTTCATAAAGACATCCAACTCCAAATATAACTCATAACAAGTATTTGAATTTTCTAGCCTAAGTGCCACCATGGTGTGCACACTATCAACTTCACACACATGGGGAGAGGAGAGATCTATTAAAGCACTTGAGTAGCAAAGTAGATCTACTTGATTACAAAGCTCATGATCACAATATGATCATGCATAGAGAGAGAGATGAACATATAGCTACCGGTAGAACCCTTAGCCTCGAGAGAGAACTACTCCCTCCTCATCATGGTAATCAACAACATTGATGGAGATGGTGGTGGAGATCGATGGAGATGGCTCCAGGGGCACTTCCCCGTCCCGGCAGGGTGCCAGAACAGAGAATTTCTATCCATCGAGTCTCCCCTTCGGTGGTGGCGGCACTGCGGAACTTTTCGTGGCTGGAGGCTTGATGATTTAGGGTTTTCGCATCAGGAGGCATCTTATAGGCGAAGAGGCAAGGTCGGTGGGCAGCCAGGGGGCCCACACCACCTGGTGGCGCGGCCAGGGCTAGCCCGCGCCACCACATGGTGTGGCTACCCTGTGGCCCCTCTCCGTCTCGTCTTCTGGCTCCGTGAGTCTTCCGGTAAAATATCGACTTTGGCTTTTGTCCGGTCCAATTCCGAGAATATTGATTTTCTGACTTTCTTGGAACCAAAAACAGCAGAAAACATGCAACTGGCACTGTGACATCTTGTTAATAGGTTAGTTCCAGAAAATGTGTAAAAGTACTCCAAAGTGTGGACAAAACATAAGAAAGTAGATATAAAACAAGCATGGAACATCAAAAATTATGGATACGTTAGCAACGTATCAAAGTGCTATGTTCATTTTCTTAGAATTGAGTAAGCCCAAGCCCCCACACTCCTGGGGTCGACAGACTGCCGGCCAATTGACCATATGGTATTTCCTTTGGGGCCCGGCTCCTTCCCAAAAGAAACGGGCCCGACGGGAGTCGAAGCCCGCATGCATCCCATCTTGAAGTAAGAACAGCCCCATAGCAAATATCGGCAAGCTGGCCAGACATGAGTTGGAAAGAATCAGTCTCCCTCCCGAAGATAGAAACCTCCCCAACCAAGTCTAGATTGTACCCGCCAGCTTCTAAACCAGGAAGGACCATTGCTCAACTATGATCTTGCGGTCCGAAACTGGTAGACCCTAGTAAATGAACGGGAAGACCCCCAACTTGCAATTCAACATGTTCACGATTCTCTGTTGCTCCTCAGGCAGTTCCCCCATGACAAAAATCTCGCTCTTGTGGTAATTAATCTTGAGCCCTGACATGTCTTCGAAGCACATCAGAATGAACTTGAGGTTAGCAATGTCCTGCTCTGTGTTTTCGATCATGATCAGCGTGTCGTCCGTGTATTGCAAGTGGGTGATCCCCCTAGGGATCAGATGCGGAACCAACCCATGAATGTGACCGGCCGACACAACCGAAGAGAGCATGATGGACTGCGCTTCCCCGATGAAGTTAAAGAGGAGCGGCGAGAGCGGATCCCCTTGGCGCACTCCCCTCTTATTTCTAAAGAAAGGGCCCATTTCCCCGTTGACCGAGATGGCTGTTGGCCCCCCTGCCACCAGCTGGGAGACCCTATGGATGAAACCCTCCTCAAAACCTTTGCATCTTAGCACTTCCGTGAGAAACTCCCAGTTCACCCGGTCGTAAGCCTTTTCAAAATCCAACTTTAACACGATACCACTGTGCTTTCTGATCCGAATATCGTGGACGATCTCCTAAAGAGCCAGCGCACCACCAAGGATATACCGCCCCTTGATAAACACCGTCTGGTTGGGACTAATAATTCTGTGAGCTATTGGGTCCAGGCGAGAGGCAAACGCTTTGGACACGATCTTGAAGATTACGTTGATCAGCGCAATGGGGCGAAATTGAGAAATCTGTTCAGCCCCCTGAACCTTGGGAATGAGAGAGAGCATGCCAAAGTTCAGACGCGAGACGTCAATCCTCCCCAGGACGAAGTCGTTGAGAATGTGCAGCAACCCCAATTTGACAAGCGGCCAGAATTTCTTAAAAAATATCACCAGAAACCTATCCGACCCTGGTGCCGTGTCCGCCTTCATTTCCTCCACAATGGCATGCAGCTCCTCCTCCGTAAACATGATGGCCAGACCAATGTTTTCTGCCTCGTTCACCTTCCTTTCAGCTCCCCAAGCGGTGGGATCCAGACCACATCTTCTAGGGGCCGCGGTACCTAAAAGCTCTCGATAGAACCCATAGATGTGATCCTGGATCTTTGCTTTACCAGAGATCGAACCAGCCAGGGTGGAGAGGGAATGGATGGCACATTTACGCTGTCGGCCATTGGCGACCGCGTGGAAGTATGCCGTATTTGCATCCCCTTGCAAAGCCCACCGCGCTTTACCCTGCTGCCGCCAGTACTCCTCCTCTTCCCGCACAATCTGTAGCAGTTGTTCTTCCAAGTGGTAGCGAAGGGCCCACCTGTCCTCTTCGAGGCCGTCCTCATCTGCAAAAGTATCCATCCCTTGGATTTGCAGAAGGATAGCCACTTTCCTAACTCTGACCTCCTTTCCCCGGTTGCGGCTCCAGCCTTGGAGCCCTTGTCTCAGTTTCACGCTCATAAAGTGCCACCAGTCTACAATGTCTCTATCTTGTGCTTGCTGCATTAGTTGATCCCATCGCGTCCACACCCAATTGCTGAAGCCCTCTACTTTGAACCATCCCGATTCAAAGAAGAAACGGTTGGACCGAACGATCGAGCCATCCCCGGAGCAAAGATGAGAGGGGTGTGGTATAAACCCAGGCTGGTTTCCGCCACCAAGGAAAAGAGGGGGAAAGCCACCTCTAGCTCCGGGGACAGGAACACCCGGTCCAACACACATCGCACCGGGCTAAGCTGTCTATTTGTCCAGGTATACCTCGCGCCCGAGCGAGGTATCTCTCTCACTGCCCAATCAGCAATGTGAGCATTGAAAAGCTCGAGCCTAGGCCAATTGATTCTGTCATTGTTCTTGTCTTGAGTGCTGCGGATCAGGTTGAAATCGCCTCCCATTAGAACTGGGTACTCGCACCTTGCCAGCTTGCACGAGATTTCCCCCAGGAAATTGGTGGAGCATGAGTGATCTGCCGGCCCATACACCACAATAAGCACAAACTTAAGCCCTATTTCTCGAACCAACACATTTTGGATGATGAAGAATTGGCCCAACTCGACTGTATCCACTGCGAAGACACTGTCCTTGACGCCCACGAGCATGCCTCCTGAGCGACCCCTTGCTGGGATCCAACTCTAGAAGAACTTGTCCCCTACTTCCAGGCTATGTAGCTCCGCATCCGTGAACTGCTGCTTGATAATCTCCTGAAGACAGATGAAGTCGATCCTATGCTTACGGAGGTAATATTTTAGGAGAGTGTGGCACCCCTTCGTCTGAACCCCCTGATGTTCCAAAAGATGCCTCTCATTGATCCCCCATTGGATCCCGTGCTTGGCGGGTGACCGGCCTCCTCCCCTGAGGGACCGGTTTTTTGGCGCGAGTCTTCCTCTGTTTTGGCACCGAAGTTTCTTGGTTCGCTGTTTACCCCTCAACAGATGCCGCCAGCGAGCGCGCCTCCTCCAGCGCTAGGGCCTCCTCTTTCTTTGCTAACTCCGCGTGCTCCTTCTCTGCCTTCTCCTTTTCCAGCTTTTTGCTGACCATTGCCAGCTCCGCTTGGGCATGGTCTCTAGCCTGAATCATCGACACCACTTCGCAAGCCGCCCCCTCCGCAGAGGGAAATGTGACACAAGAGTCATGTGCCACTGCTAACAGGTTCTGAATGGTATGGTCTTGAAGAATCACGAAGTTATGGAGGGGAAGGGAAGATGTACCTAGGTTATTTTTTCTCTTTGGTGAGCCATATGGCACGCTCCACAACAGAGCCCTTTGTCATCTCGACGCCCCTCAGACTTTTGTGCTGAGTTTCGGCCGGGATCGCTTTGCTCCTTGGCGCCCTGATGACCGCGGGCGCCAGCTCTTGGATCACCAACCCTAGAGTTCCCTGGTGAGCGCTCCCACCACCAAAACCCAAGCCGGACTCGCCCGAGGCCTCCACCGGATCCGCCACCGGAGCCTCTGATACGTCCATTTTGCATCACTATTCTATGTCATAATTTACTGTTATTCATTAATATATTTCGTATTAAGAGATGACACTTATGTTATTTCATCTGTTTTTGCATGGTTGATGACTTTTTGAGCATGGACCGCTGCAGCCAGGATTCTGATGGAAAATGTGCTGTTTGGAGGCAAAATTCGCGAAGATCAGAAAATCCGGGAAAATATATGGAAAATCCTATTTTTCCAGAAGACGAAGGAAGCCAAAAGGAGGAGTGGAGATGGGCCACAGGCCCACCACCTGGCGCTGCTACCTAGGACGCGCCACCAGGTGGTGTGGCCGCCCTGGCCCACCTCTGGCTCTCCCCTCTGGCATATATAATCCTCCCGAAACCCTAATACTCAGAGAGCGACCACAGAAAGATTCAGCCGCCTCTGCGAGGCAGAAAACACCGAGACAGAAAGATCTCTCCGGCAGACAGAATTTTGCCGGGGGAATTCCTTCCCGGAGAGGGGAGATCGTATCTGTAAGGTCCCCAACCTTTAATAAGATTGAGTCCCCTGTGTTTACAATGCTAGTCCCTAGATCAAAAGCTAGCACCCACAGTTTAGATGTAATATCAAGAAACAAAGGTCATAATACAACTTTATAACCAGGAATAACATAATTTTATTACATCAATACATAGCTCATTAGGCTATTACATTACATTGCAGCGGAATATCTATAGTCATGGGTCCTTCATCTTCAAAGTGCCACAGGCAGATGTTGGTTGTAGACTTTGTAATCCTAATCAATCAATCTTCACTAAATCAATCAAACCTGCAACATCATAAGTTACAGCCACAAGGGTCAATACATTGGAATAGTATTGGCAAGTGATACCTTAGTATATTTTAAGTGGACTATAATACTATATGCATTTGGCTGGTGGAGCTTAGGCTTGCATTGCTCAAAATAGATTTTTCCTTAACTTTTGAAAACACTAAGTTTTTGCTTGGCACAAAACACCCAAGGCATCTATCAATCAAAGACTCCAGATCCACTCAGGGCATCTACCAATCAATGATTGAAGATCCTTTTAACCCTTGTTCACCCACAAGTTTTATTTAGAAATTGGAGTGATGAGATTTTTGAAGTTTCCATGTCTTAATGCTCAAATTGTCCTTTACCAGGGACATGGCTAAGTACTTAGGTTTTACACTCTGCAGAGGTGGTGCACTTTCCCCACAAGACTTGGTTTCCCAAGACAAGATCCTTCAGTAGCCTTTCCTTAGTCAAATGGACGCGCTCCAACCTATCATCCCATCTACCACCCTCTGTCCAAGAGACTAAGTTCTAGCATCCTAAGATCATGGCAGAGCCCATATTGCCAAGTGGTTGTACTTGAAGCTTCTCAACATTTGACATCTCAAATCTCTTTGTTCCTGGGTGGCCATCCACAAGTGAGATACACAAGCCAAGTCCATGGCCTTGTGAACCACTCAACATATACCATTCTTTCCATTCCACCCAGGTGATTCATTAACTTAGTTGTTTTGTTAAATAAAAACAAGTCCTTAGACTTAGAATATTTTTCCATAGTGTGAATATATAAACCACCCTTGTTTTCTAATAGCTAGGCTAAGCATGGCATGGCAACTTATTCTTAGGGAATTTTCCTAGCAACTCTAGCATTCTAATCTATATAGGATTTCCCAACATCATTTGACAAGTGTGGCATGCAAGTCTTAACAAAATATAACTAATGCAAGTATAAAATATAGGAATGGAATATTCATGATGATATCACTTGCCTTTTTGGTAGAGGGTATAGGTTCACTCCTTGTCCTTGCAACACTCACTCTCTTCAAGTCACTACAATTCAATCAAGCAAGGCACAAACTTAATCTACCAATCAAGCAAAACTACACACATAAAATAACAAAGTCAAACAAACAATTTTTCACACACAAAGTAATGGGATCTAAGTCATGCATAAGCATGCAAAGGTTGGTTCTATTGTAAGGATGGTCTTCACTAGGCTTCTAACTTTGTAAGTTCCAAATTGGTCATTTACCAAAATGGCAAAGTCATTTGCAAAGAGGGTCTCTATTAGATTCCTAAACTTTGTAAGATCCAAATTGGTCATTTACCAAAGTGGTAAAGTTGTTAGCAAAAGGCTTTACTATAAAACCATTTTCCAAAACAAAGTGTCATTCTATGTGGTGTAGAAATATTATTACCAAGGCACTAACCTATAGGGTTCACCAAATGAGTTGCTATTGCAAAACTTGGTGTTTGGGTCAGTAGGTTTGGTCCAAAACATTTTCTCAAAGTTTTCTTTATGAAAGCATTTTCATAAACAAAACAATGGTTTTTAATTAGCTAGAAATGGACTAAACCAATTAATCCATTCTAAACTTTTCAAAAATCATTTTCCAAACTATGGGTTGGTTCCTAGGGTCAGTAAGGTCACAACAAACTAATTGGCAAAGGTTTGATCTCAAAAATCATTTTTAAACAATTTTCCTAATGTTAGCAAGCACACAAAAGAATCTGCAAAGTTAAACAAGTTAACAGATACTATTTTCTAAACTAAGGGTAGGGTTGGCTAGGTCTTGTCTTGCTGATTCCAACGACATCAAATTTGTAATTTTTGGACGTGTGGATCCAAAGATACAAGGGTTTGAAAATGGCAAAAGTTTCTGTTTTCAATTTCTGTTTTAAACCTAACAGGCGACACGCGGCGTGTTTTAATTCGCCCGTACCGGTTCGTCCGGATCGGCAACGTGGAACGTTAGATCTAAAGTGGATCGTGCGGCACAGGTTCATCCTTACCCCTTCGGTTAGTCATTCTATCCAAGCCGGTGGATCTGCATCCTACGGTTCCTATCGCTTGGCCAAAAAGCAGCGGCGCTGGCGGCGGCGTCTGGTGGCGGAGCGGTCGGTCGACGACGGTGCTGGTGCTACAGGGGGTGAGGGAAAAGGAGGAGTTGCTCACCGGGCTCAGGGGGTCACGGTGATGCTCAAGGTACTCGCGGTTGGTCAAGGGGCGCTCGGGGTCTGCGGCAATTCCTCACCGGAGTTCGTGCTGGCGGCGGTTGGCTCTGGTTGCTATCGAGGACGTTGCTGTGGTTCTCTCCGAAGCGAAAAGAAGGCACGGTTAGATGCGCAGGACCAAGACAAAGCTGTGTGCGTGAACGAGGAGTGAAGGGGCGGTCTGGTCTTACCGGTGGGGCTCGTCGGAGAGGAAGCAGATGGCGGAGTCGGTGGTCGTCGTCTCAGGCGAGCGTCTGTGTCGCATTTGATCAAGTAAACTTGTCAGGAGGGTGCGCAAGGTTGCCTAGGTTGTGAAAGATCTTACCAGAAGGAAAGGGGCGCGCTGGTTTGTCGGCTACTGTTCGCCGGAGTTGAAGCAGACTGTGGTGGCGCTCGGTCGAGGTGGTTGTCGACGCTCTGGGTCGCTCGGGGGCAAGCTGGCGCTACGGGGATGATCGCCAGGAGGTGGGGTTCACGAGAGCATGGTCGAGGAGGCAAGGCGAGGGCTGCGAATCGTGGAGGGAGTTTGTCGGAGAGAGTGGCTCGGGAGAAATTGGGGCGGTCTAAGGCGTGCAGTCTTAAGTGTCGAGGGGAATTATAGAGGAGACACAGCGTTTCAATCTGCGTGATCAAGGCGAGGTAAAGGCTCGGCGTTATGATTAAGCTGGAGAAATCAAAGCACCTGGCAGAGGAGGAGGAAGAACTGGTCGCGGGGTGGGGAAGGAGAACAGTGGAAAGGGGGTCCAGTGGTCAGTGGGAATAGAAAGGAGGGGGAGGTCCACTGGTCAGTGTCACTGTGGGTTTAAAACCGTGTGTGAATCGTTTTCTTGAAGTCAATGGCTGGGTGGGGTCATCTCGTCGGAGTGAGTGAGAGGGAGAAGAGGGCCAGCTGTCAGTCTCTGCAATGCATTTCTGAAAGTGAAAAAGAATGCTTGAGGAAGGGAGCTGCTGGAATGGCTTGGTGGGCTGGGCCTTTGCACTATTTTTTTTTCTGTCTAAATCTTTTTCTTTTTCTATTTTATTTTCTGTTTTGAATTTCAAACAATTATTCAAGCAATCAAACCAAGGTTCAAATCAATTCAAACAAACACTCAACTTTGTACTTTGAATTTGGTTCTGTTTTTCAACATAATCCAAATCCAAAATAAAATAATATTTTTATTTATTTTAGGATCCATTCAATAATTAAATAAAATGGATCTTTAGTTATTTAATAAAATAGGGTTTGATTTATTTAATAAAATTTCCATTTAAATTCTTTAAACTTCCCAATTATTTTCAGTAGGTTTTTATTTGTTTAGTTGGTTCAAATAATTCATCTTGAATTATTTGGAAAGTATTCTAATATGATTTATTAATCATTTAAGATTGGGTATTTGTTTTAATTCCAATGGAATTTAATGTAGTTTTAATTCCCAAATTTTTATTTGGAGGTTTTATTTTATTTAAGTTGATTAAACAACTTTTATTCCACTTGGGTGAATTCCAAATATCATATTCTCATGTATTCTTATTTAGAGATTTGTCCTTATTAAGATAGGGATAGAATGGTTATTGCCATTTTATTTTATTTGGAAAACTCTTTATCCTTTTATTTTATTTGGATTGGGATTAAATTCACTCCATTTACTTAATGGATTAGGCCAAGATTTGATTTGGTCTTTAAATATTCTTTAATTAATATTTTTATCTTTGTCTTATAAAATCCATATCTTTTTATTTATAGATCCGAACTTGGTGATTCCAATTTGTGAAATCTTATTTATTATTTGTTTATCCTTTTGAATCCTTTTAGGATCTATTGTTCACCACTTGGTATGGTTTTTAGATGAGGGCTTTATTAGCTTTGGAACTTCAATTTCTTTATCTCATTATACTCCTAAGATTTTGTTTATGGTTCCAATTTGAGTGAAACCAACTTCTATGGTCTTACTTGATCCTTTGTGAATATTTGTTGATCAATTTTGGTATGGATCAAATCCATGGATTTGGAGATAACTTGGAAATGATTTTTCTTCCATTAGGGTTTAGGGTTTTGGATTTATTTTCCAAGTGTTCAAATTTCCAGATACATTCATTGAGGAATGCATTTCTCTTGATTTGGATTTTGTTGGATTCAAACTTTAGCCAAAGTTTGTTCTGGATGGGATTTTTAATTTTCCTTTTAGAAACAAAAGTTTCTTTTCACCCTAATTTTCAACAAAAATTTATTTTGTTTATTTATTTTTCACATTACAAGATTTGGAAAATCTTGGGATGTGACAGGCTACCACCCTTAAAATAAATCTCGGCCCGAGATTTGGGGAGGCTAGGGTTACAAGCAGGCTCAAAACAACTAGGGTACTACCACCCTTAAAAAAAATTCCAACTAAACTACATCTTGGCTTGCTTGGAATCTTGGAAAACTTCTGCATAGTGTCCTTTATTTCACACTTGACTCATGGGCCAAGGTTGAGCTTCTCCATAGGCTTGTTCAACTTTTCTGGACAATTGTTTGCATAATGGCCTAGTTCCTTGCATTTGAAACAGGTTATAAGTTTGAGGTCTTGAGGTGGCTTCTCTGGACAATATGATGCATAATGTCCTAACTCCTTGCAGTGTTTGCACATCACTTGGCTAATATCCTTCCTCATCTTGGGTTTCACTAGCTTTTGTTTGTCTTCTTGGCTCTTTTTCTTTTTTGGGCATTCATTGGCATAATGACCCATCTCTTTGCATTTGAAACATTGCACTTGTGTAATATCCTTCTTGCTAGTGTTGGGGCATTTCTTCTTCTTCTTTTTGGGTCTCTCCAAAGCTAGGAGTTCTTCTAGTTCATGCTCTTCATGAGTGGGAGATCTTTCTCTCTTCTTGGGGCATTGATCTTCATGCTCCTTGGTTGCATGATCCTTGACTACACAAGTATTGCTAACTTGGGTTCCTTCTAAAATAACATCTTGGTCATCCTTGTTGTCATAAACTCCTTTGGAAGAGTTTTCTCTCATGTTGATCATTTGAGTAACCAATCCATGCATCAATTGGGATTGAAGCTTCAAAATCCTTTGTATGGCTGGGTCTAATCCATTGTTGTTGGCTAAAAGCTGAGTTGTCTCTTGGCTCAATTGGTTTTGGGTTGCTATGAGTTCTCCCATGTGCCTCTCTTGGTTGGTGTTGTTGTCACCATCATTGATGTTGGAGTTTCTTGGAGAAGTCATCTGTTTGGGTTGGGTAGGGATTAGAATAGGCAAAAGAATTTTTCTAAGGGATCAATTCTAATCACACACCTCACAATTCACACAAGCAATGTGCAAGCAATCACAAACAAACACTCCACTCAAACAACAGTTTCAAGCACATACTTAGGCAACAAAATATTTTTGTTACACCACATAAGTTGGTGGGTTTGACTTAACTAAAATATGGTGGTCCATCTATATGATTCACTTGTGATCTTTCCATCCTTCTTGGTTGATTCTTTTTGATTGAGATCTTTGTATCCTTGGAGAATTCTTGTGTCTTGGTCACAAATCTTCAAAAGTGTTCATGGTTTCTTCTAAGTTGTGTTTCCTTAGTCTTCAAGTCTTGAGTAACATTTCTTGTCTTACTTGTAGTCTTTAGTGATATCCAAGTTGGAAGTCTTTGGTGAAAATGATGAAGATGTTGAAGTCTTTAGAGTTGAAAATGTTGAAGAAGTCCTTTGCACATAGTGTAGTCTTTGGTCATGGGGTAGGCTTTTCCATCAAGTTTTGAAGTAGAAGAGAAGTAGAGTTGAAACCAAAAATGATTGAGGAAAGAGTTTACAAGATTTGTTTTGTAAATAAGTTTTGGAATAAGACAACTCCTATTGTCTAAGGGTTTTTGTCCAATCCTAGGGTTACAAATCCTACAGGCAACACAATGCTCTGATACCATCTGTAAGGTCCCCAACCTTTAATAAGATTGAGTCCCCTGTGTTTACAATGCTAGTCCCTGGATCAAAAGCTAGCACCCACAGTTTAGATGTAATATCAAGAAACAAAGGTCATAATACAACTTTATAACCAGGAATAACATAATTTTATTACATCAATACATAGCTCATTAGGCTATTACATTACATTGCAGCGGAATATCTATAGTCATGGGTCCTTCATCTTCAAAGTGCCACATGCAGATGTTGGTTGTAGACTTTGTAATCCTAATCAATCAATCTTCACTAAATCAATCAAACCTGCAACATCATAAGTTACAGCCACAAGGGTCAATACATTGGAATAGTATTGGCAAGTGATACCTTAGTATATTTTAAGTGGACTATAATACTATATGCATTTGGCTGGTGGAGCTTAGGCTTGCATTGCTCAAAATAGATATTTCCTTAACTTTTGAAAACACTAAGTTTTTGCTTGGCACAAAACACCCAAGGCATCTATCAATCAAAGACTCCAGATCCACTCAGGGCATCTACCAATCAATGATTGAAGATCCTTTTAACCCTTGTTCACCCACAAGTTTTATTTAGAAATTGGAGTGATGAGATTTTTGAAGTTTCCATGTCTTGATGCTCAAATTGTCCTTTACCAGGGACATGGCTAAGTACTTAGGTTTTACACTCTGCAGAGGTGGTGCACTTTCCCCACAAGACTTGGTTTCCCAAGACAAGATCCTTCAGTAGCCTTTCCTTAGTCAAATGGACGCGCTCCAACCTATAATCCCATCTACCACCCTCTGTCCAAGAGACTAAGTTCTAGCATCCTAAGATCATGGCAGAGCCCATATTGCCAAGTGGTTGCACTTGAAGCTTCTCAACATTTGACATCTCAAATCTCTTTGTTCCTGGGTGGCCATCCACAAGTGAGATACACAAGCCAAGTCCATGGCCTTGTGAACCACTCAACATATACCATTCTTTCCATTCCACCCAGGTGATTCATTAACTTAGTTGTTTTGTTAAATAAAAACAAGTCCTTAGACTTAGAATATTTTTCCATAGTGTGAATATATAAACCACCCTTGTTTTCTAATAGCTAGGCTAAGCATGGCATGGCAACTTATTCTTAGGGAATTTTCCTAGCAACTCTAGCATTCTAATCTATATAGGATTTCCCAACATCATTTGACAAGTGTGGCATGCAAGTCTTAACAAAATATAACTAATGCAAGTATAAAATATAGGAATGGAATATTCATGATGATATCACTTGCCTTTTTGGTAGAGGGTATAGGTTCACTCCTTGTCCTTGCAACACTCACTCTCTTCAAGTCACTACAATTCAATCAAGCAAGGCACAAACTTAATCTACCAATCAAGCAAAACTACACACATAAAATAACAAAGTCAAACAAACAATTTTTCACACACAAAGTAATGGGATCTAAGTCATGCATAAGCATGCAAAGGTTGGTTCTATTGTAAGGATGGTCTTCACTAGGCTTCTAACTTTGTAAGTTCCAAATTGGTCATTTACCAAAATGGCAAAGTCATTTGCAAAGAGGGTCTCTATTAGATTCCTAAACTTTGTAAGATCCAAATTGGTCATTTACCAAAGTGGTAAAGTTGTTAGCAAAAACTTTACTATAAAACCATTTTCCAAAACAAAGTGTCATTCTATGTGGTGTAGAAATATTATTACCAAGACACTAACCTATAGGGTTCACCAAATGAGTTGCTATTGCAAAACTTGGTGTTTGGGTCAGTAGGTTTGGTCCAAAACATTTTCTCAAAGTTTTCTTTATGAAAGCATTTTCATAAACAAAACAATGGTTTTTAATTAGCTAGAAATGGACTAAACCAATTAATCCATTCTAAACTTTTCAAAAATCATTTTCCAAACTATGGGTTGGTTCCTAGGGTCAGTAAGGTCACAACAAACTAATTGGCAAAGGTTTGATCTCAAAATCATTTTAAACAATTTTCCTAATGTTAGCAAGCACACAAAAGAATCTGCAAAGTTAAACAAGTTAACAGATACTATTTTCTAAACTAAGGGTAGGGTTGGCTAGGTCTTGTCTTGCTGATTCCAACGACATCAAATTTGTAATTTTTGGACGTGTGGATCCAAAGATACAAGGGTTTGAAAATGGCAAAAGTTTTTGTTTTCAATTTACATTTTAAACCTAACAGGCGACCTGGCGTGTTTTAATTCGCGCATCGGTTCGTCCGGATCGGCAACGTGGAACGTTAGATCTAAAGTGGATCGTAAGCACAGGTTCATCCTTACCCCTTCGTTAGTCATTCTATCCAAGCCGGTGGATCTGCATCCTCGGTTCCTATCGCTTAAAAGCAGCGGCACCTGGCGGCGGCGTCGGTCGACGACGGTGCTGGTGCTACAGGGGGTGAGGGAAAAGGAGGAGTTTCTCACCGGGCTCAGGGGGTCACGGTGATGCTCAAGGTACTCGCGGTTGGTCAAGGGGCGCTCGGGGTCTGCGGCAATTCCTCACCGGAGTTCGTGCTGGCGGCGGTTGGCTCTGGTTGCTGTCGAGGACGTTGCTGTGGTTCTCTCCGAAGCGAAAAGAAGGCACGGTTAGATGCGCAGGACCAAGACAAAGCTGTGTGCGTGAACGAGGAGTGAAGGGGCGGTCTGGTCTTACCGGTGGGGCTCGTCGGAGAGGAAGCGGAGTCGTGGTCGTCGTCGGCGAAGCGTCATGTCGCATTTGATCAAGTAAACTTGTCAGGAGGGTGCGCAAGGTTGCCTAGGTTGTGAAAGATCTTACCAGAAGGAAAGGGGCGCGCTGGTTTGTCGGCTACTGTTCGCCGGAGTTGAAGCAGACTGTGGTGGCGCTCGGTCGAGGTGGTTGTCGACGCTCTGGTCGCCGAGGGCAAGCTGGCGCTACGGGGATGATCGCCAGGAGGTGGGGTTCACGAGAGCATGGTCGAGGAGGCAAGGGGCGGCGAGGGGCTGCCGGAATCGTGGAGGGAGTTTGTCGGAGACAGAGTGGCTCGGGGAGAAATTGGGGGCGGTCTAAGGCGTGCCAGTGCGGGGTGTCAGAGGGGAATTATAGAGGAGACACAGGCGTTTCAATCTGCGTGATCAAGGCGAGGTAAAGGCTCGGCGTTATGACGAATTAAGCTGGAGAAATCAAAGCCTGCAACGGCGACGAGAGGAGGAAGAACTGGTCGCGGGGTGGGGAAGGAGAACAGTGGAAAGGGGGTCCAGCGGTCAGTGGGAATAGAAAGGAGGGGGAGGTCCACTGGTCAGTGTCACTGTGGGTTTAAAACCGTGTGTGAATCGTTTTTCTTCGGGGAGTCAACTGGCTGGGTGGGGTCATCTCGTCAGCGAGTGAGTGAGAGGGAGAAGAGGGGCCAGGTACGTCTCTGTATGGTCTTACGAGTGAGAAAAGAATGCTTGAGGAAGGAGGGCTGCTGGAATGGCTTGGTGGGCTGGGCCTTTGCACTATTTTTTTTTCTGTCTAAATCTTTTTCTTTTTCTATTTTATTTTCTGTTTTGAATTTCAAACAATTATTCAAGCAATCAAACCAAGGTTCAAATCAATTCAAACAAACACTCAACTTTGTACTTTGAATTTGGGTCTGTTTTTCAACATAATCCAAATCCAAAATAAAATAATATTTTTATTTATTTTAGGATCCATTCAATAATTAAATAAAATGGATCTTTAGTTATTTAATAAAATAGGGTTTGATTTATTTAATAAAATTTCCATTTAAATTCTTTAAACTTCCCAATTCTTTTCAGTAGGTTTTTATTTGTTTAGTTGGTTCAAATAATTCATCTTGAATTATTTGGAAAGTATTCTAATATGATTTATTAATCATTTAAGATTGGGTATTTGTTTTAATTCCAATGGAATTTAATGTAGTTTTAATTCCCAAATTTATTTGGAGGTTTTATTTTATTTAAGTTGATTAAACAACTTTTATTCCACTTGGGTGAATTCCAAATATCATATTCTCATGTATTCTTATTTAGAGATTTGTCCTTATTAAGATAGGGATAGAATGGTTATTGCCATTTTATTTTATTTGGAAAACTCTTTATCCTTTTATTTTATTTGGATTGGGATTAAATTCACTCCATTTACTTAATGGATTAGGCCAAGATTTGATTTGGTCTTTAAATATTCTTTAATTAATATTTTTATCTTTGTCTTATAAAATCCATATCTTTTTATTTATAGATCCGAACTTGGTGATTCCAATTTGTGAAATCTTATTTATTATTTGTTTATCCTTTTGAATCCTTTTAGGATCTATTGTTCACCACTTGGTATGGTTTTTAGATGAGGGCTTTATTAGCTTTGGAACTTCAATTTCTTTATCTCATTATACTCCTAAGATTTTGTTTATGGTTCCAATTTGAGTGAAACCAACTTCTATGGTCTTACTTGATCCTTTGTGAATATTTGTTGATCAATTTTGGTATGGATCAAATCCATGGATTTGTAGATAACTTGGAAATGATTTTTCTTCCATTAGGGTTTAGGGTTTTGGATTTATTTTCCAAGTGTTCAAATTTCCAGATACATTCATTGAGGAATGCATTTCTCTTGATTTGGATTTTGTTGGATTCAAACTTTAGCCAAAGTTTGTTCTGGATGGGATTTTTAAGTTTCCTTTTAGAAACAAAAGTTTCTTTTCACCCTAATTTTCAACAAAAATTTATTTTGTTTATTTATTTTTCACATTACAAGATTTGGAAAATCTTGGGATGTGACAGTCGCCATCAACACCACCATCAAGCTGGACTCCATCGGGACCATCATCATCATCACCACCATCATCATCAGCACCCTCATCACCATCTCCATATCGCTGTAACAATTGTGTTGAATCTTGCATAGTTCTTAGGGAAAACTTTTTCGATGTTGATTACTCTTTGTAGTTGATGCTATTGAGTGAACCATTGAATTATTGTTTATGTTCAGATTGTTATACATCATTATTCCATCTCTGATCATGATCCATATGATGTCTTGTGAGTAGTTCGTTTTGTTCTTGAGGACATGGGAGAAGTCATGTTGTTAGTAGTGGAATTGTGTTGAGAAAGATTCAATAGTTTGATATTTAAGTTGTGGTGTACTTCTTCTAGTGGTGTCATGTGAACGTCGACTACATGACACTTCACCTATATGGGCCTAGGGGAATGCATTGTGTATTTGGGTACTAATTGTAGGTGTTGTCGGAGTGACAGATACCTGAACCCCCATTAGGAAACCATTGCACAAGGGACGTAAGGGTCTTAGAGTTTAAAGCTGTGGTTAGGTTTCTACCTTAATTACTTTCTTGTACTTACGGAATTTTTGCAAGGGGTATAATCACAAGTATGTATTAGTCCTAGGAAGCTCGGTACATTAGCACAGGTTCACCCACACAACACTTAGCAAGATAAAGAAGATTAATCAACTATATGAAGCGAAAGCACTTGACAGTCTTCCCATGTGTCCTCGAGAACGTTTGGTCATCTTAAGTAATACAACCGGCTTGTCCTTTGCTGCATAAAGGATTGGGCCACTTGCTGCATTTATTCCTATTGTCTTTTATTTACTTGTACTTTATTTACTTGCTTTATCGGAAACCCCTAAAAATCAGTTTGCTAAGTATTTGCAGAGAATTCCTGATCCATACCACTAGCCAGCACCTTCTGCTCCTTGTTGGGTTCGACACTCTTACTTATCAAAAATACTGCAATACACCCCCTCTACTTGTTGGTCATCAGCCTCCCTAACTCTGGCAGTTCGGTCCGCATTGCTCTTGCTTCGTCTTTAACGCTCCCTGGCTTTGGCTGCACTATCGTCTCCTCCCGCCCGCGCAAAAGTCTTGATTGGCGTGGAGAAGCGCTGGTCCACCCCCGCCCCGCCTTCAGAGATGAGGTCCAGAGTCGAGGAAGGCGAAGGTGGCGGGGGGTCACTAGGGAGGATGACAGTGGTTTCCGCCAGCAAAGAATCCTTAGGCAGCACAAGCCCCAGGGTGGAGAAGATGTCTCTGCGCGGCAGCAGATTGGAACCATACTGGGACAGTGATGATGACGGGAGGCGCAAGGAAGGGGCTGAGTGTTGGAAATATGCCCTAGAGACAAATAGTGATAGGGACTATTATCATATTTCATAAAGTTTATGATTAAGTTTTGTATCATGCTATAACTTTATTGAGTGGAAACATCAATACACGTGTGATATATAAACAACCAGGGGTTCCTAGTGAAACTCTAGTCCCTGATTCATTGGTCAACAGATGATCAAGTTTCCTGATCATGTGGCATTTATGCCAGTTGAAAATGGAGTCAACTCATTCTGTGAATGAGATGATGAACCAATACCCAACCTAAACATCATGACCCGATCATGTCACGAATTTCAAGTTACGATGATTAGAAATTGATCCTCGTAGACTATTCCTTAGACCATGAGGCTATATCAATCACTGTCTCCCGATAGTGCTTAGATAGCATCAAGCGCCACTTGGTAATACAATGGTTATAAAGGTGTGTTCAGGTACTCGGAAGAAACCGTAGAGGCAATATATGTCAAGAGCGGGATTTGTCCGTCCACGTGACGGAAAGATACTCAAGGGCCCACTCAGAGAAGATTATATCCAATAGTTGTGCAGCGTGTGATTTGATCACATGGATATCACTTGTCGAAACGAGTCAAGTAGCATTGTTCGGTAACGAGATTGAACATGACATGGTGATGTCATTGATCAGATCTCGGGAAATGCAAGTATCGAAAGACAAAGGGAATAAGACACGACCGTCCCGGTTCAAACGACGAAAGATCTTCGTGGAACACACAGGGGTCACATGGCCATTGATACATTGCAAATGTATCTATAATTTTTGATGTTCCATGCTTGGTTTTATCTAGTTTCTTGTGTTTTGTCCACACTTTGGAGTACTTTTCATATGATTTCTTGGACTAACCTATTAACAAGAGCCATAGTGCCAGCTGCCTGTTTTATGCTGTTTTTGGTTCCAGGAAAGTCAGAAAATGAATATTCTCAGAATTGGAAGGGACAAAAGCCAAAGTGCCTATTTTTCCAAAAGTCATCAGATGCCAGAATACGAGACGGAGAGGGGCCAGAGGGCGTCCACACCACCTGGCCACGCGGCCAGGCTTGGCCCGCGCTAGGGGGTGGTGTGGCCAGCCCAGGCACCCCCTCGGCCTCCCCTTCCGCCTATATATTGCCCTCGGGACGAAAACCCTAAGTACCCGATCAAAAATCCACGAAAGAGTCTGTAGCCGCCGTCATCTCCATCCCTAGATCAGGAGGGATCGGCTCTTCACGGCACCCTATTTGGAGAGGGTAATTCACCCTGGAGGCCTTCTTCATCACCATGCAAGCCTCCGGTGTGATGTGTGAGTAGTTCATCCTTGGACTACGGATCCATGTAGTAGCTAGATGGCTGGTTCTCCTCCTTTGTGCTTTCATGTTTAGATCTTGTGATCTCCGTTCATGATCAAGATCATCTATTTGTAATTTTGCATGTTGTGTTTGCGGGGATCCGATGGATATTGAGATGCTATTTCAGATTGATTATTGATTCTATCATGTCTTTGTTATTTGTGATCTTGCATGCTTTCCATTGTTAGTAGCTATCTTGGCCAAGTAGATGCTAGCAACTCCAAGAGTTAGTATTTATGCTCGATAGTGGGTTCATGCCTCTGGTAATCTGGGGAAGTGACAGAAATCTCTAAGGTACTAGATGTGCTGTTGCTACTAGGGAGAAAACAATAATCCTTTGTGTTGGGTCCGCAACATAGAAAACAAAAATTTTCCTACGGTGTGAACTACACGCCAAGATCTATCTACTAGGTACAGAGCAAACGGGTGGACATACATCCATAGAGAACTTACCCTCGAAGACAAGGAGCTTTGTTAACAAGTAGGAACTCGTGGTTGATGTAGTCGTACACTTGCCGATCTCAAGATCGTGAGGAAGTCCGAGCGCCGCAACTCAGCAGCGCATCCTTTTCACACACGTTCAAGCCACCGGACAACCTCCACCTCCTCGCTCCAGCGATCCAGCGGAAGTAGCAACTCCTTCCAGACGAAATGCCACCGGGAACATGTATCTCGCTAATCTGAGACCATGGGGGAATAATTCTAGAGGAGGAGAGAGATCTTCACAAGGAGGTGTGAGGATGAAGGAGGGAATGGGTGGCCTTTTATAGGAGGAGGGGGGGTGCCCCCTCTCTCCATGGCCGGCGCATGGGGGGGTGACCCCTCACCTCCCCCATTCATGTGGTGGTAACCCCCCCCCCCCCCCACATTAAAATGCCTCTTCACATTCCCTTTTAAAGTCTCCACTTTAAATGCATTAAGTTTCTCCAAATTTAATGCTCTCTCATTTAATAAAACTCTTTTATTAAATTTATTCAGAATTTTTTTAATTACTTTAATTAACAAACATTCACATATAGCCCCTTGCAATATTTCAATATCACATGCAGAACCACCTTCTGCAATTTCACCCAAAACAATTTCCGGTTTCTATTGAAACAATTCCTGCGCTTTGCAATTCTTTTAAATGAAACATATGTGCTCCAAAATGGTGTCCGTAACTCTTAAGTGTGCCACCCTACGGTTCACGAATAATGCAGACAGGATCGAGTCCCTTCTCCGATCAATAATCCGGAGCGGGAGCTGGAGATCCGTACTGACTCCTACACATTCAACGATGACTCCTGTGATCGTGAGAACCTTTAACGCTTGTAACTAAATCCCTTTGTCTCTCGATATATTACATGTCCGAGATTCGATCATCGGTATCTCCATACCTAGTTTGATCTCGTTACCGACATGCACTCTTTTCTTGTTCCCGTGATATAACATTCTAGTGATCACATCACTTGCTTGCAAGCTATCCTAATGTGATATCACCGAGAGGGCCCAGTATATCTATCCGTCATCCGGATTGACAAATTCCACTCTTGATCCATGAGCCTCAACATAACACCTTCGTAGCATCGAACCCATCTTTATAGTCACCCATTACGGTGTGACGTTTGATGTTATCAAGATACTCTTCCGGTGTTAGCAATTAACATGATCTCATGGTCTAAGGATAAAGATTACTTCGTATGATGTTATAGCAATATAAACACAATGACTTGATCGTAATGCTATACTTCGGATGAATGTTCATCACATCATTCCACCAATGGTGTGACCTTGTTATTAACAACATCCAATGTCCATGATCAGGAAACCTTGATCATCTTGTTAATCAACAAGCTAGTCTAAAAGAGAGGCATGACTAGGAACCCTTTTTGTTTATTAAACACACATGTATTGATGTTTCCTATCAATACAATTATAGCATGTAAAATAAACATCTATCATATACAAGGAATACATAATAACAACTTTATTATTGCCTCTCAGGGCATATTTCGTTTAGTCTCCCACTTGCACTAGAGACAATAATCTAGTTCACATAGTGATAAATCTAACACCCATGGAGTTCTGGTGTTGATCATGTTTTTCCCTAGGGAGTACTTTAGTCAACGGATCTGCTACATTCAGGTCCGTGTGCACTTTACAAATCTTTATATCTCCATCCTTGAAATGCTCACGGATGGAGTGAAACCGGCGCTAATATGCTTGGAATTCTTGTGAGACCTTGGTTCCTTGGCGTTGGCTATGGCTCCATTGTTGTCACAATAGATCACCATCGGGTCCAACGCACTGGGAACCACACCCAGTTCCGTAATGAACTCTTTCATCCAAATCGCTTCTGCGCTGCTCAGCGGCAACATATTCCGCCTTCGTTGTTGATCCAACCACCACAGATTGTTTGGAGCTCCTCCAACTAACTGCTGCTCCGTTCAAGAGAAATACGTATCCGGATTGAGACTTAGAGTCATCCGGATCAGTGTCAAAGCTAGCATCGACATAACACTTAGCGACTAGCTCTTCTTCACCTCCGTATACAAGAAACATATCCTTAGTTCTTCTCAAGTACTTAAGGATATTCTTGACCGCTATCCAGTGTTCCGAACCTGGATCAGATTGGTACCTACTAGTCAAACTAATAGCATGTGCCACATCCGGTCTTATACATAGCATGTCATACATTATAGAGCCTATGGCTGAGGCATAGGGGATCCTATCCATTATCTCTCTTTCTTCCGCTGTAGCCAGACTTTGAGTCTTACTCAATGTCTTGCCTTGCAACATAGGTAACAACCCCTTCTTACTTCCGTCCATATTAAACTTCTTTAATATCTTATCAAGGTATGTACTCCGCGATAGCCCAATTAGGCGTCTTGATCTATCTCTATAGATTTTAATGCCTAATATATATGAAGCTTCACCAAGGTCCTTCATCGAAAATTTGCTGTTTAGATAACTAATAACACTGTTTAAAAGATCTAAATCATTTCCAATCAATAATATGTCATCCACATATAATATCAGAAATGCCACATTGCTCCCACTCACTTTCTTGTAAATACAAGCCTCTCCATAAGTTTGGACAAATCCAAACTCTTTGATCACCTCATCAAAGCGGAGATCCTTATTCGCATCCTTAGGATCGACAAAACCCTTAGGTTGTATCATATACAACTCTTCTTCAATCTTACCATTGAGGAATGCAGTTTTGACATCCATCTGCCATATTTCATAATCGAAATATGCAGCAATTGCTAACATAATCCTAACCGACTTAAGCATCGCTACGGGAGAGAATGTCTCATCGTAGTCAACTCCTTGAATTTGTTGAAACCCCTTTGCGACAAGTCGAGCCTTATAGATGGTCACATTACCATCAGCATCAGTTTTTCTTTTGAAAATCCATTTATCCTCAACGGCCTTTCGGTCGTGAGGTAAGTCCACCAAGTTCCAAACTTGGTTCTCGTACATGGATTCCATCTCGGATTTCATGGCTTCTAGCCATTTGTTGGAATCCGGGCTCATCATCGCTTCTTCATATGTCGCAGGGTCATCTATTTCATCAATCATGAAATTCATAACAGGATTGCTGCGATTATGAGTTCGCACGTGTCCTGCTTGACCTGCGAGGTTCAGTAGTGTCCTCTTTCGGAGTTTCATGATCAATATCATTAGCTCTCTCTTCATTAGGTGAAGTCAACTCCGAAACAACTTCTGGAGATGCGCTACTCGCCATTTCATGAAGAGAAGGTTCAATAACCTCTTTGAGTTCTACCTTCTGACTACTCACACCTTTCACGAGAAACTCCTTCTCAAGAAAGGATCCATTCTTGGCAACAAAGACCTTGCCCTCGGATCTGTGATAGAAGGTATACCCAATCGTTTCCTTAAGGTATCCTATGAAGGCGCATTTTTCCGCTTTGGGTTCGAGTTTATCCGGTTGAAGTTTCTTCACATAAACATCGCATCCCCAAACTTTAAGAAATGACAGCTTAGGTTTGTTTCCAAACCATAATTCATATGGTGTCTTTTCAGCGGATTTAGATGGTGCCCTATTTAAAGTGAATGTAGCGGTTTCCAGTGCATAACCCCAAAATGACAGTGGCAAGTCAGTCAGAGACATCATAGATCGAACCATATCCAATAAAAATGCAGTTCTGACGTTCTGACACACCATTACGTTGTGGTGTTCCGGCAGGCGTGAGTTGTGAAACTATTCCACAGTCTTTCATATGTGTGCTAAACTCGTAACTAAGATACTCTCCTCCACGGTCGGACCGCAGAAATTTGATCTTTCTATTACGATGATTTTCCACTTCATTCTGAAATTCTTTAAACTTTTCAAAAGTTTCAGACTTGTGTTTCATCAAATAGATATACCCATATCTACTCAAATCATCCATGAAAGTAACAAAATAACGATATCCACCTCGCGCTGACATACTCATTGGTCCACACACATCAGTATGTATGATTTCCAATAGATCTGTCACCCGTTCCATTGAACCGGAAAACGGCGTTCTAGTCATCTTGCCCATAAGGCATGGCTCACATGTATCAAGTGATTCAAAATCAAGTGATTCCAAAAGTCCATCAGAATGGAGTTTCTTCATGCGTTTAACACCAATATGACCTGAGCAGCGGTGCCACATATATGTAGATATATCATTATCAAGTTTAATCCTTTTAGCATCAACATTATGAATATGCGTAATACTACTATCGAGATCCAACAGAAATAAACCATTCAACATAGGTGCATGACCATAAAAGATATTATTCATATAAATCGAACAACCATTGTTTTCAGACTTAAATGAATAACCACTTTGCATCAAACACGATCCGGATACAATGTTCATGCTTAGTGCAGGCACCAAATAACAATTATTTAGGTTTATAACTAATCCCGATGGCATATGGAGAGGCAGCGTTCCGACGGCAATCACATCAACTCTTGATCCATTGCCGACCAAGCCGTGACCTCATCCCTTGCTAGTTGTCGCTTGTTCCGTAGCCCCTGAACTGAGTTACATATATTAGCAACCGATCCGGTATCAAATACCTAGGTGCTACTGCGAGTACTAGTCAAGTACACATCAATAACATGTATATCACATATACCTTTGTTTGCCTTGCCGGACTTCTTGTCCGCCAAATACTTCAGGCGATTGCTTCAATGGCCAATCCTTGCAATAGTAGCACTCGATTGTCGGACTTAGGGCCAGCTCGGGGTTTCTTTTTAGGCGTGGCAACAGACTTTCCACCCTTCTTTCCCTTGTGCTTGCCTTTCTTGTCCTTCTTGAAACCGGTGGTCCTATTGATCATCAACACTTGATGTTCTTTCCTAATCTCCACTTCTGCAGTCTTAAGCATTGTGAGCTTCGGGAAGATACTTCTTCATGCCCTGCATATTATAGTTCATCACGAAGCTCTTATAGCTAGGTGGCAGAGATTAGAGAACACGATGTATGCCTAAGTCAATGGGAATCGTTATTCCCAAGGACACAAGCTTATCGGCGTACCCAGACATTTTGAGTATGTGCTCACTAACGGAGCTGTTTTCCTCCATCATGCAGCTAAAGAACTTTTCTGTAGCATTATAACTCTCTAAGGCAGCATGGGTATCGAAAATCATTTTCAATTCTCCCATGGTATCAAAGGCATTGCCATTTTTGAAACGTTTTCGAAGTTCTGGCTCTAGCCCATACAGTATGCCGCAATGAACTAAGTTGTGGTCCTCCTGACGAGTTATATAGACGTTCTTTTCCTCGTCAGGGGCATAAGGAGCTGGTGGGGGGCCTAGCGGCGCATCTAGCACATATTGCTTTTGTGCAGCAGTGAGGAGAATCCTCAAATTCATAGCCCAGTTGGTGAAGTTGCTACCATTCGCAACAAGTTTCTCTTTCTCCATGAACACATTGAAATTAAAAGCAGGTGGTGCCATCTACAATAGAATTTGTAAAGTATATTTAGACTAAGTTTATGATAGATTGAGTTCAACTAATCCAAATTACTAATGAACTCCCACTCAAAAACGACATCCCTCGTGTCCTTTTGGTGATTACATGAACCAAATCCACTACACCAAGTCCGATCATCACGTGAGTCGGTGTAGCTTCAAAGGCGAGCATCTATATGGGCATCATATCAACTATATAACTCATGCTTAACCTTTCGGTCCGTGTTCCGAGGCCATGTCTATACATGCTAGGCTCGTCAAGTAAGAACCTTAGTATTTGCGTGTGTAAAACTGTCTTACACCCGTTGTATGAAAGCGTAGAGTTGAAAACACCCGATCATCACGTGATGCCTCAAAACACGATCCACAAAACGGTGCATACTTAAGAAAGAACACATTTTATCTTGATATCTAAATGAGGGATTATCTTATAATGCTACCAAACACGCCAAACTAGCAATATAAGATGCTAACATCTAATGTGTAAAGTGAGGTGATATGGTCCATGCATTTGATCTCTATCATTTGCATCGTGGTATGATCTCTATCATTCCTTTGTGTGTAAGGCCAAGGTCTATGGAACTTACATGTTAAGTGAGTTGTAAGAGTATCTATTATACATCTACTTACAACAATACCATATCAAAACACTAGCCCAGCAACGATCTAAACTAGACGCCTCTAATTTATCAATTGCAAGTTTTACGTGGCTTAGGGCTTTCGGAGATAGAACATGTCTAACCTACGAACATGAACCACAACGAGGATAACCAAGTTATTAGCAACTCGTTGTAAATCAGATATTGACCATAGTAGGAGAGACAGACACCCGCCAGTCACTTATGCAAAACAAGTTGCATGTCAGTCGTGGAACCGGTCTCATGTACGATGACATGTAAGGTTGGTCTAGGCCGCTTCATCCCACTATGCCACCAATATCCAAAGTACATAAAAGATGCAATAACATGATCATCATGGCCCACATATAAACATATGTGTACTACCCGTGCAAAGCACCTACATAGATCAGCTCGATACCCTTTGTTGGGTTCGCAGCATAGAAAACAAAAATTTTCCTACGGTGTGAACTACACGCCAAGATCTATCTACTAGGTACAGAGCAAACAGGTGGACATACATCCATAGAGAACTTACCATCGAAGACAACGAGCTTTGTTAACGAGTAGGAACTCGTGGTTGATGTAGTCGTACACTTGCCGATCTCAAGATCGTGAGGAAGTCCGAGCGCCGCAACTCAGCGCATCCGCTTTTCGCACACATTCAAGCCACCAGACAACCTCCACCTCCTCGCTCCAGCGATCCGGTGAGCAAGAACTCCTTCTAGATGAAATGCCACGGAACATGTATCTCGCTAATCCGAGACCATGGGGAATAATTCTAGAGGGGAGAGAGATCCTTCACAAGGAGGTGTGAGGATGAAGGAGGAATGGGTGGCCTTTTATAGGAGGAGGGTGCCCCTCTCTCCATGGCGGCGCATGGGGGTGACCCTCTCCTCCCCCATTCATGTGGTGGTAACCCCCCACATTAAAATGCCTCTTCACATTCCCTTTTAAAGTCTCCACTTTAAATGCATTAAGTTTCTCCAAATTTAATGCTCTCTCATTTAATAAAACTCTTTTATTAAATTTATTCATAATTTTGTTAATTACTTTAATTAACAAACATTCACATATACCCCTTGCAATATTTCAATATCACATGCAGAACCACCTTCTCAATTTCACCGAAACAATTTCCAGTTTCTATTGAAACAATTCCTGCGCTTTGCAACTCTTTAAATCTGAAACATATGTGCTCCAAAATGGTGTCCGTTAACTCTTAAGTGTGCCACCCTACGGTTCGCGAATAATGCAGACATGATCGAGACCCTTCTCCGATCAATAATCAGCAGCGGACACGGAGATCCGTCTTGACTCCTACACATTCAACGATGACTCACTGATCGTGAGAACCTTTAACGCTTGTAACTAAATCCCTTTGTCTCTCGATATATTACATGTCCGAGATTCGATCATCGGTATCTCCATACCTAGTTTGATCTCGTTCGACATGCACTCTTTTCTCGTTCCGTGATATAACATTCTAGTGATCACATCACTTGCTTGCAAGCTATCCTAATGTGATATCACCGAGAGGGCCCAGTATATCTATCCGTCATCCGGATTGACAAATTCCTCTTGATCCATGAGACTCAACATAACACCTTCGTAGTAACTGAACCCATCTTTATAGTCACCCTGTTACGGTGTGACGTTTGATGTTATCAAGATACTCTTCCGGTGTTAGCAATTAACATGATCTCATGGTCTAAGGATAAAGATTACTTTGTATGATGTTATAGCAATATAAACACAAGGATTTGATCGTAATGCTATACTTCGGATGAATGTTCATCACATCATTCCACCAATGGTGTGACCTTGTTATTAACAACATCCAATGTCCATGATCAGGAAACCTTGATCATCTTGTTAATCAACAAGCTAGTCTATAAGAGAGGCATGGCTAGGAACCCTTTTTGTTTATTAAACACACATGTATTGATGTTTCCTATCAATACAATTATAGCATGTAAAATAAACATCTATCATATACAAGGAATACATAATAACAACTTTATTATTGCCTCTCAGGGCATATTTCCTTCACTTTGTTCATAGAACAATCGTATTGTTTACTTTACACACAATTCGTAAATCAATAATCTGTTGCTTGCAACTTAATACTGGAGGGGGTTCGGATGATAACCTGAAGGTGGATTATTAGTCATATATGCAGTTGGATGGCGTTCTATGTATAATGTTGTAATGCCCAATCAAGTCTCAAAGGAGTCAAGATGATTAGTATATGCATGTATTGCTTTATCAATGTTTGTCAATTGCCCCGCTGTAATTTGTTCACCCAACATGTTATCTATCTTAAGGAGAGCCACCTCTAGTGAACTATGGATCCCGGTCCTTTTCTTTATATACAATCTATAAACTGTTTACTGCTTTGTGTTTACTTTCTGCAAACTATTACTTCTTTCCATTTGATACGTTTAATCCTTTGTTTTCTGCAAAACACGGTGAGATTGACAGCCTCATCGCAAGTTGGGGACAAAGTTCTATGGTTGTGTTGTGCAGGTCTCCACGTTGCTACTAGCACCGGTAGTGCGCCCTGCCAAGGCTCAGCTAGCAACACCTTTGGGGTGTTTCCTTGCTCCTACTGGTTCGATTAAACCTTGGTTTCATAACTGAGGGAAACTTGCTGCTGTGCTCATCATACCTTCCTCTTGGGGTTCCCAACGAGCTCTACATCAACACCGTACCAGCACTTTTCTGGCGCCGTACACTGAGCCATCAAGCATTTTCCTGGCGCCGTTGCCGGGGACTGAAGAAGAAGAAGCTCCCACGTCAACCACATGCCATCAAAGAAATTTTTCTGGCGCCGTTGCCGGGGAGTCAAGGACATCTTCACAAGGGGAGTCCCTCATAACCAATCTCTTTACTTTATTATTTTTGTTTTGCTTAGTTTCTTTTTGCTTTGTTTGCTTGTTTTGTTATCAAAAACACAAAAAATTAGTTTCACTAGTTTGCTTTCTTATTTGAAAACCCCAAAAAATGACTACTCTTGAAAACACTAAGTTGTGTGACTTCACTAGCACCAACAACAATGATTTTATGAGCACACCTATTGCTCCACCTGTGCCTGAAGATACTTTCTTTGAGATAAAACCTGCTTTACTCAATCTTGTTATGAGAGAACAATTTTCTGGTATTGGTAATGAAGATGCTGCTTCCCATCTAAATAACTTTTTTGAACTTTGTGAGATGCAAAAGCATAGGGATGTAGATGGTGATATTATTAAGCTAAAATTGTTTCCTTTCTCTTTGAGAGGAAAAGCTAAAGAATGGTTGAATTCCTTAACTAGGAATAGTATTGATTCTTGGACTAAGTGTAAAGATGCTTTCATTGGAAAGTACTATCCTCCTGCTAAGATTATATCTATGAGAAGTGAAATAATGAAGTTTAAACAACTTGATAATGAACATGTTGCTCAAGCTTGGGAAAGAATGAAATCTTTGGTAAAGAATTTTCCCACTCATGGACTGACTGCTTGGATGATCATCCAAACTTTTTATGCAGGATTGAACTATTCTTCAAGGGAACTTATTGGATTCTGCTGCTGGAGGTACCTTTATGACCATCACTTTGGGTGCCACAACAAAACTTCTGGACACTATGATGGTTAATTATTCTGAATGGCATACTGAGGGAGCTCCACAAGGTAGGAAGGTAAATTCTGTTGAGGAAACTTCCTCCTTGAGTGATAAGATTGATATTATTATGTCTATGCTTGTTAATGGGAAAGCCCATATTGATCCAAATAATGTCCCTTTAGCTTCTTTGGTTTCTCAAGAAGAGCAAGTTGATGTGAACTTCATAAGAAAGAACAACTTTCGCAATAATGCTTATAGGAGTAATTTTGGTAACAACAATTATAAGCCATATCCTCCCAACAATGGTAATGCTTCTAGAAGTTCCTACAACAATAATAGGAGTGCACCCTCTGAACTTGAAGTTATGCTTAAAGAGTTTATTAGTAAACAAACTGCTTTCAATAAAACTATTGAGGAAAAACTCTCCAATGCTGAAAGAAATATAGCATCTTTGGCTGAAGCTCAATCTTCTTTGAATAAAATAGCTGCTAAACCTGAAACTAATGATAATCCCTTTGCAGCTACTAATGCCATACAAGTAAGAATTGATGAAAATGTTAGACTATTAGCTGAATTACATGCTAAGTGGGAAAGAGAAGATGAAATTGCTAGAAACATTAGTGTTTCTCCTATTACCACCACTAGTGTTGAGGCTAGTAATAGTTTTACTACTTTAGATGATAAGTATGATTTTGATCTTGATGGTTGCAATATCTCTGAAGTTATTAAGTTCCTACAAAAGCTTGCTAAAATTCCTAATGCTAGTGCTATGAACATGGCCTTTACAAAACACATTACTGATGCTCTCATAAAGATTAAAGAAGAAAAGATGAAACATAAAGCTTCTATTCCTATTAAACAAGAAGATGGTTGGGAACCCATCATTAATATGAAAGTGAATGACTTTGATTTCAAAGCTTTATGTGATCTTGATAGTAGTGTTTCTATTATGCCTAGATGGATTTATGATATGCTTGATTTGCCTCCACTTGAAGATTGTTATTTGAATGTCCCACTTGATGATAATGCTAAAAAGAAACTCATGGGGAGTCTTAATGATGTTCTTATTATGGTTAACAATGCCTATGTCCCCGTTGATTTCTATGTTTTGGATCTTGAATGCAATGCTTCTTGTCCTATTACTTTGGGAAGACCTTTTCTTATAACTGTTGGTGCCATTATTGATATGAAAGAAGGCACCATTAAATATCAACTCCCACTCAAGAAAGGTATAGAACACTTCCCTAAGAAGAGAGAGAAGATTTCTTTTGCTTCTCCTATGAAAACAAAATTTGGTCTTAATGCTTCTTCATTTGAGAACACTTGATTCTTTCTTTGCTTCTTATGCCTAACTTAAAGGCGTTAAAGAAAAGTACTTATTGGGAGATAACCCAAAAGTTTTAGATGAGTCTTGGAAGTTATTACCTCTGTAATAACCTCTCCTTATCCTTTTTATTTGCTTTTTGTGCCAAGAGTAACCTCTAATGAGAGAGAAGTAATGATTGGGAAAGTTCCTGTCCCGAAACAGATTTTTGTGCTTCACCGTAAACATTCGTGTAAAATCTCTGAACTTTTTTTTGAGGCGTGAATTTTTGTGCTTCTGCCCCAGGTTGTTATCTAAGTTTCGTTAGTTCAACACATTTTGATTTGAGCAACAGAAGGTCTTCGAAAAAATTCGTCTTTACTTGCTGGTCTGTTTTGACAGATTTCTGCCATTTTCTGCATTTGCTTCTTGTTGGTTCCTTTTTGAGTTCTTTTGGGGAATTGAACTTTTTGAGGGAAGTGCTACCATATCTAGTGTCCTAATGGAAGTTTATTTGTTGTTAGAACTGAACCTTAAGACTTATTTATCTTGAGTGCACTAATGTTGCTAATAAAGATTGTGTGAAGTTCTGTATGAAGGAAAATTTTCAGGTGTATGGAAGGAAAGAATAATGAGATGAAGGATGGACTAAAGCTCAAGCTTGGGGATGCCACGCGTGTCACCCCAAGAAATATCCAAGAAGTACAAGCGTCAAAGCTTGGGGATGCCCAAGGCATCCCTTCTTCATCAATAAAAATTCCAGGTTTCTTCCAAACACTTCATTTTTATTGTTTCATGCACAGTTGTGTTATTCTTGGAGCGTCTTCTTTTTCATTTTCGTTTTCGTTTTTCGTTTGCTTTGTTTTCTTAGTTTTCTAAATAAATTGGTTGGACCCCCTCTTTCATACATTGGTTTGAAAATAGTTTGGTTTGGTTTGGAAAAGAGTAGGAAAGTTCATGCTTTTGTGGTAAAAGAGCTCGTTTTTGACTGTGGCCTATGCTTTGTCATGCCATGCTTGATATTGTTTTGGCTTTATGCTTAGTATTCTTTGTTGTAGCATGACTTGTTATAAGCAATTGAGATTGCTTAATGTGCCTTGGATGAATCATGCGTTGTTTTAGCATATTAAAGCATACTATAGTGGTATTCTCCTTTGATGCTTTATTTGGGTTGACTTGGCGCATGCTCACAACATGTTATGACTATCTCAAGTCACCATAGCCTTTATGATCCTTTAGTTTTCAACTTGTAGTATCACTTTATGCTTTGATCAATGATGTTTTGTTGCTCTGCATGATTATGGCCATTATTGCTCTCTTAGTTTGTCGCTCCCAGTCTTTTGCTAGCCTCCACAACCAAGTATGAGTTCCACTCATGCATCCAACTCCCTAAACCAAGTTATTCCAAAGAGTGCACCATACCTACCTACTAGCTTATGCTATTCCAAGTTTATTCATGTTTTTTTACCTTCCAAATTAAACTTGTTATGAGAAAACTAGTGATTAAAGCTCTCACGAAGTTGATGGCACACTTTACTTTTCTTGCCCTTAATAAACTTGAACTATTGTGTCGTCTATGTTGTATATGCTTGCACTTATTTGTTGGGAATTAGCAGAACCATGCTTTCATGGGGAACACTTTCAACATTGCACTTGGTACTTGTACCTAGTTGATATCATGCTCTTTTGTATATGGATGTCGTCGATGTGAAATGAAAGGGGAGCTTGTAAGTCCATGGAGTTATGTATATGTGTTAGAGAAACAACTGGGCCGCTGGTCTAATCCATGCTGACATGGTGGAAACCTGCAGCGTAACCATAATGAGCTGTCTATGAAGCATTCTTATTATAAAAAAAAGAGTCCTATATTGAGAAAAAAAATGTGATCATGAAAAGAGGAAAGAGAGAATAAGCACCATATTCCCATGGTAAATAAGAAGATTGCTGAGATGCTCGTTGTCTGCTTGCCTTGTCATTTTGATATGGGGATTCTTCCGTATCATCGGGCAATGGGTATCCCGTTGGCGGTTCTCTATGATACACATGTACTTACGATGACAAGAACTTACCGGTGACTAAACTTGAGTAGCATGAGGAGAGGCCCTCGTATACAAGGGACATGAGATTTCTAACTTATACTTCATCAAGCATGTACACCATAGTTTGTTCACTTTAACCTTAATCACTTCAAGATGCTTATGATAGGGGCAATAAGAGCTGAAAGCTATATGTACCATAATTTTTGGAAGCTCTTTATGAGACTTGAATCCCTACTTCCTTTTATAAAAAGGCCTTTCTTCCACCATTATATTGAGTCTCCACCTTCTACCTTTATGCACCTACTTTGAGAGCATAGTGGCCATTCTTAGTTCTATGTGCATTGTCCCAAGACTAGTTGATTGATGCATAACTTGATATTGCTTGTTTTAAACTTTTGTATCTAGTCACTCTTATGAACTTTGAAGGTGTCCTATGCATTTACATTTGCTACTCTATGAGGGACAAGCTGAATGTTATTATGCTATGTTTTCTTTGTGTGAAACAAACAAACGTCTTGCAAAGCACTGTTATTCATGAATCTTTTGTCTATGCCTTTTCATGTTGCATCATAGTTTCTTTGTCTTATTGCTAGAACTTTGTCTTTCATGTTATGATTGAAGCACTTTGATCCCAGCTTTGAATATTTTACAAATACTTTGATCAAGTCTTTGATGGTGCTTGTCACCTCAAAAATTATTCTTTCTTTTTATCACTTACCTACTCAAGGACGAGTAGGAGTTAAGCTTGGGGATGTTGATACATTGCAAATGTATCTATAATTTTTGATGTTCCATGCTTGGTTTTATCCACTTTCTTGTGTTTTGTCCATACTTTGGAGTACTTTTCATATGATTTCTTGGACTAACCTATTAACAAGAGCCACAGTGATTACCTACTGTTTTCTGCTGTTTTTGGTTCCAGGAAAGTCAGAAAAAGAATATTCTCGGAATTGGACGGGACAAAAGCCAAAGTGCCTATTTTTCTGGAAGTCATCAGATGCCAGAATACCAGACGGAGAGGGGCCAGAGGGCAGCCACACCACCTAGCCGCACGGCCAGGCTTGGCCCGCGCCAGGGGGTGGTGTGGCCAGCCCAGGCACCCCCTCGGCCTCCCCTTCCGCCTATATATTGCCCTCGGGACGAAAACCCTAAGTACCCGATCAAAAATCCTCAAAAGAGTCTGTAGCCGCCGTCATCTCCATCCCTAGATCGGGAGGGATCTGAAGCTCTTCCCGACACCCTGACGGAGAGGGAAATTCACCCTGGAGGCCTTCTTCATCACCATGCAAGCCTCCGGTGTCATGCGTGAGTAGTTCCTCCTTGGACTACGGATCCATGTAGTAGCTAGATGGCTGGTTCTCCTCCTTTGTGATTTCATGTTTAGATCTTGTGAGCTCCGTTCATGATCAAGATCATCTATTTGTAATTCTGCATGTTGTGTTTGCGGGGATCCGATGGATATTGAGATGCTATTTCAGATTCATTATTGATTCTATCATGTCTTTGTTATTTATGATCTTGCTTGCTTTCCATTGTTAGTAGCTATCTTGGCCAAGTAGATGCTAGCAACTCCAAGAGTTAGTATTTATGCTCGATAGTGGGTTCATGCCTCTGGTAATCTGGGGAAGTGACAAAAATCTCTAAGGTACTAGATGTGTTGTTGCTACTAGGGAGAAAACAACAATCCTTTGTTTATAGAACAATCGTATTGTTTACTTTACACGTAATTCGTAAATCAATAATCTGTTGGTTGCAACTTAATACTGGAGGGGGTTCGGATGATAACCTGAAGGTGGATTATTAGTCATAGATGCAGTTGGATGGCGGTCTATGTATAATGTTGTAATGCCCAATCAAGTCTCAAAGGAGTGAAGATGGTTAGTATATGCATGTATTGCTTTCTCGATGTTTGTCATTTGCCCCGCTGTAATTTGTTCACCCAACATGTTATCTATCTTAAGGAGAGCCACCTCTAGTGAACTATGGATCCCGGTCCTTTTCTTTACATATAATCTATAAACTATTTACTGCTTTGTGTTTACTTTCTGCAAACTATTACTTCTTTCCATTCGATACATTTAATCCTTTGTTTTTCGCAAAACACGGTGAGATTGATAACCTCATCGCAAGTTGGGGACAAAGTTTTGTGGTTTTGTTGTGCAGGTCTCCACGTTGCTACTAGAACCGGTAGTGCGCCCTGCCAAGGCTCAACTAGCAACACCTTTGGGGTGTTTCCTTTCTCCTACTGGTTCGATTAAACCTTGGTTTCATAACTGAGGGAATCTTGCTGCTATGCTCATCATACCTTCCTCTTAGGGTTCCCAACGAGCTCTACATCAACACCGCACTATCACTTTTCTGGCGCCGTACACTGAGCCATCAGCCATCCAGGTCCCTCTGTCGATCATTGGTCCGGGAGTGTCCCGACCATGTCTAGAGTGTTCCCGAACCATAGGGTATCACGCTTAAGGGTTTGATGATGCTTAGAGAGTGTTTATAGGATCGGAAGAATCACCGAAGAATAGTAGAGAGAAAACTGGAAGGGTTTCAGTAAGTCCGGAGGATGTCCGGAGTGGAGATGGAAGGTGTTCCATAACCACAGAGATTGAATAATATATGAATGAATGTTAAATATTGATTTAATCATTTATTCATAATTATCTATATATATTAAAAGTACATGATGGGCTATCAGAAAAAAGAGAAATAGTCTAGAAAATCCCACATAAATCAGAAACATCTGGCCATAAATTTAGTATCCTTGCAGATGGCAACCGATGGATCTTATAAATAATGTATTGGCCTTAAAGTTTTAAAAAATTACCCACCTATGCCCTAGGTAATGTTTCCCATACCCCTTCGATATTGCAACTAGCCATAACAAAAATATATGCAAAAAAAGAGGCTACGGCGTCAGGCTGCCGCTGGCCTTGCCGCCGTCCCGATTCCCTCGGCTGGACAGCCTTTTCAAGGTGCATGGACATCAGCGGCTTTTCAATTTTGGTTGCCTTATGCACTAACCAGACCCGCCAACGGAGATGCAGCCCCACGTTTGATCCAGGATTTGCCTCATAGTGCGAGTCCAGATCTTGGTTAGATGGTAAGTTTTGATTAAAGAGACAACCATGGCTAGATACGTACTGTCTCATTATGTAATCTTTTCTTTGATTTGACAGCTCCATATTGACGAACGAGAGGGCGATTGAATGGACAGCACTGAAGGACAGCACAGCCGCCACGCACACCGCGTTCGTCACGGCCGGCCGTCCGCGTACACAACAACAGTCTAGGCGAACGACAGATCTATTTCATTGATATTCCTCTCATCAGGTCTAGCTCTTCGCTTCTCTTTCTTTGCAAATTTGAATATCTTATTGCATTGCAAAATTAGCTCATCGATTCATTGGTGATCCCGACAAGAAGTCCTCTAAATTATTGCGGTGGCCTAATATCACTATCTACATATTCTAAAAATAATCATGAATTCTAGATGCTTGTAATACCTTAAAAATCTATTTCTGTTGTGCGTCGGTAAATTTTGTTTACACATACATTGTCATACTATTTTCACGGTAATGAAAAAAAAAGTTTCCCCACCCTAACGCAAAATCCTAGATTCGCTAATATCCATACAAATTTCTACAGATCAACATAGGTTCGTAGTTTTTTTACCATTGGAATCGACAATCTAAACACAAGAGATGTGCATCTTTCATGACTATGTGTATGCGACTATGTAAGAAATAGGCCGCATGCAATTTTAGGCATGCATGCCATCTCTTCGTGTCTTAGTCGCTCAGAGATGTGTGCTTGCTGCCAGATGCGCTGTCAACAAGGGCATGGAACCGAGAGGGAGACATCGACGCACTACACTAGCTGTCGTGTGTAATAGATAGGTTTGTTCTCTCATTACTGGATTAATCTGAAAGCAAATATTAATTCACTGCTCAGCATGCTCTGCTCTTTAAGGCTACGACATCCTTTTTCCAAAGGTGTTAACTACTCAACATATTTATGCATATCAGTTATCTGATCAGCAAGTTGCAAACGTCTGATGCAGAGTCAAATGAACTCATCATGTATATGAAAGATTTTGGTTGTAAGAACTCAGAAACATTTTGTAGCAATTGTTTAGCGTGCAGGTGGAACCAAGGAGGAAAATATCCAAATTTATTTTGATTACATACTCCATGGCAGATTAATTCATCATAATTTGTGCATCCTTAAGCTGTGCATTAAGAATTACAAGAGCTTGCACCGGTACACATGTTATTTCTACGTTTACTGCTAATAAATATGTTAATATATTGCTAATAAATTTTTGGATACTTGAGTTGAATCAAATCGACCACCTTTGCTATAGTGTAAATAAACCTTGCCACTTTACTTCTCAGATTATTTTCTTTAAGATGAGGATCCAACTCGAGCGAGCCTAAGGACACGCGCACAAGAACACGCAGAAATACAAACAGACTCGGACTGTCAAACAATTTGTGACAAACTTTCTAAGGTATTTTTGTTTTCCTTTTAATTGAACTTAAGATATTATTACATGTGCTAGAGCTGGGCAGCCTTAGTGAGAACGCACGCTTCCGGCCATAAAATCCATGCAACACATCACCATGACGCCACGCTTATACTACTAAGTATACAATGAGATGCAATGAAGGTAGGTGATTATGTATTAATGTTCCTAACTGTGACGTTATGCATCAGTTCACATGGAAACACAGATTAGACTTGAAGACATAGATTTTCATTCTTTGATGTATAAGTTTATAAAAGGGGGAAGCATAAATAATAATATTACTATTTTCTTTGCAAAAATCGTAATTCGTTACAAACTAAAAAATTACAACATTTTCATATAAAAAATGATCAACATTATATGGTGGAAACAATATAAACCACTAGGAGTGATACATATGATTTCTTAACCGCGACATGTCAATATGGATGTATATTTTGATTATTCCATTCAAAAGATCATTAAAAGTTTAATTGTTTTTTTAGGCACTAGAACAATGATTTATGATTGTGATTAAATAGAACCTAGATATGGCTCACATACACCATACTTATTAATAGATCCCTTCATATGGATATCATATGTATACTTCTATATTATGCACTATAATAGAAGTTTCAATTTCTTAGTGACAATTCCACATATAAACAATGGGCTTGCTCGAAATTTGTATTGGATTATGTTATCTACTTCGAATGCATAAACACTTATAGCTTTATGTCAAGCTTATAGTAAATAATATTAAACAAAATAAAGACAAGAAAAGTTGTCGAAATTAAAAGATATAAGTTTTCAACAAGGATTGGATAGAAGTGGTGATTATTACAAATGGCACACCAAAATATATTTGTGCGGTAGTGTTTCATGTCTTGGTTGCAGTTGGAGTGTGAAAAGGATAAAAATATATATTTCTCAAAAAAACATATACTGGACGATGCCTTAAAAGTTTGGACTTAAAGACATAGATTTTTATGCTTTGTTGTATAAGTAAGTTTATAAAAAGGGGCAAGCATAAGTAATACTGTAGTACTATTTTTTTCAAAAATTGTAATTCAATGCAAATTAAATTTTTGCAAGATTTTCATATAGAAAAATTATCAACATTCAAAACATCATTAAAAATTTAAATTGGTTTTTTAGGCGCTAGAACATTGATTTATGAGTGTGATTAAATAGAGCCCATATATGGCTCACATAGACCATAGTTATGAAAAGATCCCCTCATATGGATATCATATGTATACTTGTATATTATGCACTATAATAGGAGTTTCAATTTCTTAGTGATTTAATGTCACATATAAACTACGGGCTTGCTCAAAATTTGTACCGGATTATGTTATCTACTTCGAATGCATTAACACTTATAGCTTTATGTCAAGCTTATAGTAAATAATATTAAAAAAATAAAGACAAGAAAATCTGTTGAAATTAAAATATACAAGTTTTCAACAAGGATTGGAAAAAAGTGGTGATTATTACAAATGGAACACCAAAATACATTTGTGCGGTAGTGTGTCATATTTTGGCTGCAGTTGGAGTGTGAAAAACATAAAAAATATAGATTTATAAAAAAAAACTAGATGATGACATAAAAGTTTGGACTTAAAGACATATATTTTCATGCTTTGGTGTATAAGTTTATAAAAAGGGGCAATCATAAGTAATGGTGTAGTACTATATTTTCAAAATCGCAATTTAATGCAAATTAAAATTTTGTAACATTTTCATATAGAAAAGAATGATCAACACTATATGGTCGAGATAGTATAAACCAATATGAGTGATATATATATGATTTCTTAACTGCCACATGTCAATATGGATGTTGATTTTGATTATTCCATTCAAAAGGTCATTAAAAATTTAAATTGATTTCTTAGGCACGAGGATAATGATTTGTGATTGTGATTAAATAGAACCGAGACATTGCTCACATAAACCACATTTTTTAACAGATCCCCTCATATGGGTATCATATGTATATTTCAATATTATTGCACTATAATATGAGTTTATATTCTTAGTGATCTAATGCCATATATAAATTATGGTCTTACACAAAATTTGTACCGATTATGTGATACAATAAGCGCGCACCTCATCTACGAACATAAATTCATATAGTGCTTGTATGAAATGGCGTAATGATCATGGATCTTTGTTGTTTTCTAAAGCCTTTTCTACAGAATCTAAGTCCAAAATTTTGAAATTATGACGCCTAATATTATGCTGGAAATTTTTGGATACTTTAATACACTATTTATGTGTTTTTACGTCCCACATTTGTTTAAGAACATACAAGTAGTTTTTGTACTATTTTGAAGATTTTACTTATGTTAAAAAACTTCTAAGGTAGCATGATGGAGACACGGACACAACTGTTAGAACCATATTATTTAAAACCAAAAATACGATATCAATGAAATAGTAAATGTATGTTTCAAACACTACCGATAACCTATATATAGATGATACCCTCACTGCCTTACAAGAATTCATTTACAAGAACTTTTGACAAACTAAAGATGTTGCCCTCGCATTTGCAAGGGCCACTGTGCTAGTTTAATAAAAGAGAAAATCAATTTAAAGTCAAAAGGCTTAATGGTCCAATTCCGGAGGGAAGAAGACCCATTAGGGAAAGGCAAGAGGGAGAAGGGCCAGAGGGGGTGGCCGGCACCCTAGTAGGCCAGCCGCCCCCGGCGCGGGGCCCATGGGGGTGGCCGGCGGCGCCACCCCTCCCCCTCTCCTTTAGTCCCACCCCAAGACTTTGAGGGAGGTAGTACCTCCCCTCCCCCTATATATAGTGGGGGTATTTGGCCAGATAAATACACACAATATTCAATGAAGGTTTCCTCACTTTTGGGGAGACCTCCAATTGATATTCTCTCTCTCTCTCTCTCTCTCTCTCTCTCTCTCTCTCTCTCTCTCTCTCGTGACCGTGGTCCCAAATTCGGACTACGCGAACGAGAGACATATTCACCGTGGAGCGCCGTCGCGCTGCGGGATTCGGATCCAAGAGCTCTACTTCCACAACTGCTGCTGGATCAAGGAAGCGGGAGTCATCGTCAGGCACCAGACGTGTGTAACTCCCCGCGAGGTGTCACACTTGAGGCACTCAAGTCATTAGAGCCACAGGAGCGCAATGACTTCATCACGACCTTGAGGTCGGCTTCAGCTCATCTACATCAACCATGCTCTCCTGAGCGTTGACAATGCTTTTCGGTCTTCAAGGGTAAGTTCGTGAAAATCCCCTCATGTTACTACATTACTAATAGATAGGTCCTAGCAACATCAGGGGTTCAGGGGCGTAGGGTAAAAATTTATTGTTTTCATGCACGGAACCCCGGCAGTGGTATCAGAGCCAGGTTTATGCGTAGTAATGCTAGTACGGGTAGAACACACGAGATGTAGCGTGTGGGCGTTGATCTTTTAATTGTTACCCTCCCACGTGTACTTGTGTATACCGTAGTAATGCTTGATGAAGCGGCCCCCAACCGACTTTTACGCGTTCATTCGCGAGACTGGTCCATGCTTGACATAGGGCTTGTACCGTATAAAGTGGCTTAGGGGGGTGTCTGTCTCTCTCGCATTAGTTGGTATGCCATTTGCAACAGAGGGCCCCGAAAGGGGTGTAGTAGAGAGAACTACTTGATCAACGTTGTGCTGAAAGTTCGTAGGTAAGAATGGTTCTTGTGCGAAGCCCATTCAGCCACGTAAAACATGCAAAGATAAAGTAGAGGCGTTTAACTTTGTTTTGCAGGGGGCGTTGCTTTGTGATATGGTTATGGGAAAGGTAAAGTGATTACCTTATGTTACGTAGTAGTAGATAGTCATGGAGGTGACGGACTACCATGCCGGAAAGACACTGGTACCCTGGTGTCTACGGTGCCGAAATCCGGTGGTGACGGATGGAGATCACAACGTGAAGGACCATATCACATCGCATTTACATTCAATGTTATTGTTTGTATATCTTATTGTGTGCTAGTATTAGATACTCGACAGTAGCCTAATAAGATGATCCCTGTTAAAATTAACAATGATTATGTTCCCCCTTAGTGTGCACTGATACATTGCGAATGTATCTATAAGTTTTGATGTTCCATGCTTGGTTTTATCTACTTTCTTGTGTTTTGTTCCAACTTTGGAGTACTTTTCATATGATTTCTTGGACTAACCTATTAACAAGAGCCACAGTGCCAGCTGCCTGTTTTCTGCTGTTTTTGGTTCCAGGAAAGTCAGAAAATGAATATTCTCGGAATTGGACGGGACAAAAGCCAAAGTTACTATTTTACCGGAAGACTCGCGGAGCCAGAAGGAGAGTCGGAGAGAGGCCACAGGGTGGCCACACCCTCCTTGGCGCGGGCCAGCCCAGGCCGCGCCAAGACATGGTGTGGGCCCCCTGGCTGGCCACCGACCTTGCCTCCTTCGCCTATAAGAGCTTCCTGATACCAAAGCCCTAAGGAGTTAATCAGAAATCCACGAAAAGTTCCGCTGCGCCGCCACCACCGAAGGGGAGATTCGGGGGACAGAAAGTCTCTATTCCGGCACCCTGCCGGGACGGGGGAAGTGCCCCCGGAGCCATCTCCATCGATCTCCACCACCATCTCCATCATCATTGCTGATTCCCATGATGAGGAGGGAGTAGTTCTCTCTCGAGGCTAAGGGTTCTACCGGTAGCTATGTGTTCATCTCTCTCTCTATGCATGATCTTATTGAGATCATGAGCTTGTAATCTATAGATCTACCTTGCTACTCAAGTGCTTTAATAGATCTCTGCTCTCCCCATGTGTGTGAAGTTGATAGTGTGCACACCATGGTGGCACTTAGGCTAGAGATTACAAATACTTGTTATGAGTTATATTTGGAGTTGGATGTCTTTATGAAATTCTGGTGTTTGTTGGAACCATCTAGTGCTCAAGGTGATAGTGTGGGGTTTTCTAGATGGGAAAGGCTTACTTTGAGGTATGCTGTTATAGCCCTACCAACGATTAGAGTGTCCAACCAGAGAGTAGTTAAGAGTAGTATCATAAAGAGAAGATATTTATATGAGAGTGTTCACTAGTGAAAGTATGATCCCTAGGCCTTGTTTCTTAGCATTGAAACACCGTTTACAATTAGATCTATTACATGCTTGCTTGCTTCGTTCTCTATTTCAGTTTTACTCTAGTCTTTTCCATGGCTTCAAGCTATTTTCTATCACCATTACCACTTATAATTATCCATACCACTTGTATTTCACTATCTCTTCGCCGAACTAGTGCACCTATACACCTGATAAGTGTATTGGTGTGTTGGGGACACAAGAGACTTCTTGTATCTTGATTGCAGGGTTGCTTGAGAGGGAATACCTTTGACCACTTCCTCCCTGAGTTCGATAAACCTTGGGTGATCCACTTAAGGGAAAACTTGCTGCTGTTCTAGAAACGTCTGCACTTGGAGGCCCAACAACTGTCTACAAGAATAGAAGTGTGTAGACATCAAGCTATTTTCTGGCGCCGTTGCCGGGGAGGTAAGGTAAAAGGTATTCACACCGGAGGATTAAAGAAGAAGAACCTCCCACGGCAAACGCCTATTTTCTCGCGCCATATCGGGAGGTATAGTAAAAGGTACTCACATCCTCCGTGTGAGTGCTCGAAGTTATTTCCTTTAGATTCTGCAATTTTGTCTTTTTGTTTCTTGTTTTCACTAGTTAGGCTTAATGGAAAACAACAACAAAATTAGAGAGCTTTTTAGTATTTTTCCTAAGTTAGAACTTGAATTGTCTGAAAAGAAAATTAAAAAACCCATGGAACTTTCTTTGCATGCTAATAGCAATGTTATTAGTATGAATATTTTGAACACCTTTGTTACTAATGCTATGGAAACGTCTAAGCTTGGGGAAGTTGGTTCTTATGAAAATGATGTCTTTAGTTCCCTAGTTTTAAGGAAGAAAATATGCTCTGATGATACTTTATCTCCCATATGTGGTAATTCTAATGATACTTGTGATATTTTAAATCCACATACTGAAAGCATCCCTTTTAAAATACCTATAAAAATTATTGATCGTGTTATGGATAACTACTATTTTGGAGATGGAACTGTCCATCCCGGTGATCATTTGCTCTTTATACACGAATTATGCGGGTTGTTCAAGTGTGCAGGTATTACAACAGATCACGTCAAGAAGAAGTTATTCTCTTTATCACTTAAGGGCAAATCAAGGGAGTGGTATGAGCTACTGGATGATCCTCATCATTTGGAGTGGAAGGAACTTGAATCTCTCTTTTACTCTAAATTTTATCCTCCTCATGAAATTCATAAAGATAGGAATTATATTTATAATTTTCATCCGCATGGTGGAGAAAGTATTGCCCAAGCATGGGGGAGATTGAAGTCACTAATGCTCAAATGTCCCATTCATGAGCTCCCCAGGAATATTGTTATTAATAATTTCTATGAAAGGCTTTCAGGACATTACAAGGACTATCTAGATACTTATTTAGAGGGATCCTTCACGACTAAGGAGGTTAAAGCTAAGTGGTATCTTCTTGAAACAATTCAAAGCAATACCGAAGATTGGGATAACAACAAAGGTAAAGAACCAGGTATAAACTATGAGTATGATTGCATTAAGTCTTTCGCTGAAACTGCTGATTTTCAAGAGCTTAGTGCTAAATATGGTCTTGATCCTCAAATTCTTATTGATTGTTTTAAACCTTTGCTTCTCATATTAATGCTCCTAAAGAAAAATGGGACATGTATCATGAGCCTTATAAAGACACTTACATGGAAAATGAAATTGTTATTGATGATAGCAATAAACATGCTCAAACCTCTGAAAGTACTACTTCTTATAAGCATGTTAATTTTTGTGGAATACATAGACCTTGTGAGAGTAATCAAGTTGAAGAAGAATATTGTATCACCCACAGGAATGAAAAAACTAGAACGTGGCATAGGGCTCTAAATGATCTTGGTAAAAAAGTTTGTGCCCTCTATCCTTTTATTTGTGAACTTTGCTTTGAAGTGGGTCATTTCAATTTCCAATGCTCATGCCATAATAATAACCCTTCTAATCCAATGAGTACTACAAGTTTGTATTGTGATGACATGATCACTCCTAATCAGCATGATGAACTTACATTATATTTGGGGTGTGAAGAGTTATCAAGAAAAACTTCTTTGGTAGATATGAGTGCTTTTGGTATGAATAGTATCATGCATGGTTGTCATCTTTATTGTGTTGATAATTGTCACACAAATACTTACATACAAAATATTATAGAAGATGAGATTTTACCAAAATATGACAGGACTAATATGTGTTTTGATCTTATTAATGAAAAGGAGGAATCCTCCAAAGTTTCTTCTATTGTCTCTAACAATGAACCAGGGTATATGGAGAAGCTTCCTTTCAAGCCTCTCCCTCCTAAAGAGAAGAAGAAAAATAAGAAAAGGAGGAGTAAAAAGAGAGAGAGGAAACGGTATTTTCCCCTAAGCATGTTGCTCCTATTATAGTTTTTGATGAGTCTGAACTCGATGATGTGCCTATGCCTATTACCTATAGTAGTGATCATGATTGGGAAAAGCACACTACCTTTGATATTGAAAATCTCTTCGGTACCAATTCTAAAAATGATGATATTAATAATTGCTATACTATTAGTGCTATCCATGATCCTTCCAATGATGAACACACTTTGGAAGATAACTATTCTATTGCTTATGATTATACTATACCTCCAATGTATGATGATTGCAATGATGATTATGATATTTTCAGTACACCTACTATTGAGGAGGAAGTTAATTATGATTACAATATGCCTCCTATATTTGATGATTATGGTGATGATAATAATAATGATAGCTATTTTGTTGAATTTGCTCCCACTACAATTAACAAGAATGACTATGTTTATGTGGGGAGTATTAATTCTTTTATGCATGTGGCTCATGATAAGAATGTTTTATGTGATAGTTATATTGTTAATTTTATTCATGTTGCTACTGAAAGTTATTATGAGAGAGGGAAACATGGTTCTATGCATCTCAATAATATTAAGTTTCCCCTCTTTATGTTGAAAATTTTGAAGTTGCACTTGTTTTGCTTTCCTATGCTTGTTGCTTTGTGCTTTCATGACTTGTTTCTTTACAAGATTCCTAAGCATAGGAAGTGGGTTAGACTTAAATGTGTTTTGAATTTGCTTATTGATGCTCTCTTTTACTTCAATTCATATTTCCTATGTGAGCATCTTCTCAAACTATCATGCCTAACTTAAAGGCGTTAAAGAAAAGTACTTATTGGGAGATAACCCAAAAGTTTTAGATGAGTCTTGGAAGTTATTACTTCAGTAATAACCGCTCCTTATCCTTTTTATTTGCTTTTTGTGCCAAGAGTAACCTCTAATGAGAGAGAAGTAATGATTGGGAAAGTTGCTGTCCTGAAACAGATTTATGTGCTTCACCATAATAATTCGTGTAAAATCTCTGTACGTCCTTTTGAGGCGTGAATGTTTGTGCTTCTTCCCCAGGTTGTTATCTAACTTTCCTTAGTTCAACAGTTTTTGATTTGAGCAACAGAAGGTCTTCGAAAAAATTCGTCTTTACCTACTGGTCTGTTTTGACAGATTTCTGCCATTATTTGCATTTGCTTGTTGTTGGTTTCCTTTTGAGTTCTCTTTGGGGAATTGAGATTTTTGAGGGAAGTACTACAGTAGCTAGTGTTTTAATGGAAGTTTTATTGGTGTTAGAACTGAACCTAAAGACTTATTATCTTGAGTGCACTAATGTTGCTAATAAAGATTGTGTGAAGTTTTGTATGAAGGAAAAAATTTCAGGTGTATGGAAGGAATGAGTAATGAGATGAAGGATGGACTAAAGCTCAAGCTTGGGGATGCCACGCGTGTCACCCCAAGAATTATCCAAGAAGTACAAGCGTCAAAGCTTGGGGATGCCCAAGGCATCCCCTTCTTCATCAATAAAAATCCCAGGGTTCTTCCAAACACTTCATTTTTATTGTTTCATGCATAGTTGTGTTGTTCTTGGAGCGTCTTCTTTTTCGTTTTTCGTTTTGGTTTTTGTTTTCTTGGTTTGCTTAGTTTTCTGAATAAATTGGTTGGACCCCCTCTTTCATACATTGGTTTTCAAATAGTTTGGTTTGGTTTGGAAAAGAGTAGGAAAGTTCATGCTTAAGTGTTAAAGAGAGCTTGTTTTTGACTGTGGCCTATGCTTTGTCATGCCATGCTTGATATTGTTTTGGCTTTATGCTTAGTATTCTTTGTTGTAGCATGACTTGTTATAAGCAATTGAGATTGCTTAATGTGCCTTGGATGAATCATGCGTTGTTTTAGCATATTAAAGCATACTATAGTGGTATTCTCCTTTGATGCTTTATTTGGGTTGACTTGGCGCATGCTCACACCATGTTATGACTATATCAAGTCACCATAAGCCTTTATGATCCTTTAGTTTTCAACTTGTAGTATCACTTTGATCAATGATGTTTTGTCGCTCTGCATGATTATGGCCATTATTGCTCTCTTAGTTTGTCGCTCCCAGTCTTTTGCTAGCCTCCACAACCAAGTATGAGTTCCACTCATGCATCCAACTCCTAAAACCAAGTTATTACAAAGAGTCCACCATACCTACCTACTAGCATATGCTATTCCAAGTATATTCATGTTTTTGTTTACCTTCCAAATTAAACTTGTTATGAGGAAACTAGTGATTAAAGCTCTCACGAACTTGATGACACACTTTACTTTTCGTGCCCTTAATAAACTTGAAACGTTCTGTCATCTATGTTGTATATGCTTGCACTTATTTGTTGGGAATTAGCAGAACCATGCTGTCATGGGGAATGCTTTCAACATTGCACGGGTACTTTGTACCTAGTTGATATCATGCTCTTTTGTATATGGATGTCGTCGGTGTGAAATGAAAGGGGAGCTTGTAAGTCCATGGAGTTATGTATATGTGTTAGAGAAACACCTGGGCCGCTGGTCTAACCCATGCTGACATGGTGGAAACCTGCAGCTTAACCATAATGAGTTGTCTATGAAGCATTCTTCTTATAAAAAAAAGAGTCCTATATTGAGAAAAAAGAGAAAAAGAAAAAAAAGAGATTATGAAAAGAGGAAAGAGAGAAAAAAGCACCATATTCCCATGGTAAATAAGAAGATTGCTGAGATGCTCGTTGTCTGCTTGCCTTGTCATTTTGATATGGGGATTCTTCCGTATCATCAGGCAAGGGGTACCCCGTTGGCGGTTCTCTATGATACACATGTACTTACGATGACAAGAACTTACCGGTGACTAAACTTGAGTAGCATGAGGAGCGGCCCTCGTATTCAAGGGGCATGAGATTCCTAACTTATACTTCGTCAAGTATATACACCATAGTTTGTTCACTTTAACCTTAATCACTTCAAGATGCTTATGATAGGGGCAATGAGAGCTGAAAGCTATAAGTACCATAATTTTTGGAAGCTCTTTATGAGACTTGAATCCCTGCTTCCTTTTATAAACGCCCTTCTTCCACCATTATATTGAGTCTCCACCTTCTACCTTTATGCACCTACTTTGAGAGCATAGTGGCCATTCTTAGTTCTATGTATATTGTCCCAAGACTTGTTGATTGATGCATACCTTGATATTGCTTGTTTTAAACTATTTGTATCTAGTCACTCTTATGAACTTTGAAGGTGTCCTATGCATTTATATTTGTTACTCTATGAGGGACAAGCTAAATGCCACTATGCTATGTTTTCTTTATGTGAAACAAACAAACGTCTTGCAAAGCATTGTTATTCATGAATCTTTTGTTTGTATCTTTTCATGTTGCAACATAGTTTCTTTGCCTTATTGCTAGAACTTTGTCTTTCATGTTATGATTGAAGCACTATGATCCTAGCTTTGAATGTTTTACAAATACTTTGATGAAGTTTATGATGGTGCATGTCACCTCAAAAATTATTTTTTCTTTTTATCACTTACCTACTCGAGGACGAGGATGAGTTAAGCTTGGGGATGTTGATACATTGCAAATGTATCTATAATTTTTGATGTTCCATGCTTGGTTTTATCTACTTTCTTATGTTTTGTTCCAACTTTGGAGTACTTTTCATATGATTTCTTGGACTAACCTATTAATAAGAGCCATAGTGCCAGCTGCCTGTTTTATGCTGTTTTTGGTTCCAGGAAAGTCAGAAAATGAATATTCTCAGAATTGGACGGGACAAAAGCCAAAGTTACTATTTTCCCTAAAGACTCAGGGAGCCAGAAGGAGAGTCGGGGAGGGGCCAAAGGGTGGCCACACCCCCCCTTGGCACTGGCCAGCCCAGGCCGCGCCAGGGCATGGTGTGGGCCCCCTGGCTAGCCACCGACCTTGCCTTCTTCACCTATAAGAGCCTCCCGATACCAAAACCCTAAGGAGTCAATCATAAATCCACGAAAAGTTCCGCTGCGCCGCCGCCACCGAAGGGGAGATTCGGGGGACAGAAAGTCTCTGTTCCGGCACCCTGCAGGGACGAGGAAGTGCCCCCGGAGCCATCTCCATCGATCTCCACCACCATGTCCATCACCATTGCTGATTCCCATGATGAGGAGGGAGTAGTTCTCTCTCGAGGCTAAGGGTTTTACCGGTAGCTATGTGTTCATCTCTCTCTATGCATGATCTTATTGAGATCATGAGCTTGTAATCTATAGATCTACCTTGCTACTCAAGTGCTTTAATAGAAATCTGCTCTCCCCATGTGTGTGAAGTTGACAGTGTGCACACCATGGTGGCACTTAGGCTAGAGATTACAAATACTTGTTATGAGTTATATTTGGAGTTGGATGTCTTTATGAAATTGTGGTGTTTGTTGGAACCATCTAGTGCTCAAGGTGATAGTGTGGGGTTTTCTAGATGGGAAAGGCTTACTTTGAGGTGTGCTGTTATAGACCTACAAACGATTAGAGTGTCCAACCGGAGAGTAGTTAAGAGTAGTATCATAAAGAGAAGATATTTATATGAGAGTGTTCACTAGTGAAAGTATGATCCCTAGGCCTTTCTTCTTAGCATTGAAACACCGTTTGCAATTAGATCTATTACATGTTTGCTTGCTTCCTTCTTTATTTCAGTTTTACTCTAGTCTTTTCCATGCCTTCAAGCTATTTTCTATCACCGTTACCACTTATAATTATCCATACCACTTGTATTTCACTATCTCTTCGCCAAACTAGTGCACATATACACCTGACAAGTGTATTGGGTGTGTTGGGGACACAAGAGACTTCTTGTATCTTGATTGCAGGGTTGCTTGAGAGGGAATACCTTTGACCACTTCCTCCCTGAGTTCGATATACCTTGGGTGATCCACTTAAGGGAAAACTTGCTGCTGTTCTACAAACCTCTGCACTTGGAGGCCCAACAACTGTCTACAAGAATAGAAGTGCGTAGACATCATGCACCACCAAGAAAGTTCTTCGGTATGAGGCAGGCCGTGACGATAGGGTGTTAGACATATCTACGTTCGCATATAGTGGGTGTAAGCCATGTTGCAAAGTGAATACACTAAGGTTGAGTTGGTGAGCCTAGCATGTGTAGACATAGCGTCAGAACACAGATGGTCGAAAGATCAAGCACGAGTCGCATGAATGATGTGACCGACGTGTAGGTGTCCACCCTAGCACCCACATTGATGGCCGTGACGATCGGGGGAGATGTGGGGAAAAGGGGCCGTGTTATCAGTAGGAACCCTTTAGGGGATAGGTGTTTCTGAGTGGAGTTATTATTAACTCATTTAATTATAAAGTTAGTCTAAATTCCTTTTGCAATTATAAATGTAGAAAAGGTTCTCCCCGATGCCACCTTTCCTGTTGATGATTGATTGGTTAGAAGGAGAGAAGCTCAGGCTAGACGGGTCAAACTTCTCTATGTGGGTTACGTGTCTCCACGTTCTCCTTAGCGAGAATGATGTGGTCGACTACATACTCGACAAGATGGATTTGGATCAACCCATTAACCTAGAGACCCCAGACCAGCGGGAAGACAGCTATCACAGTTGGGAGATGGCCTCCTTCATTTTAGTTACAATGCATTTCAGAATGGTGGACGAGCTGTGGATTGTCGTGGGTAATGTCAACCCTCGTACGGTAATGCTACAACTTAGGACACATTTCGTGGAACAAGCACGCATATGGGAGCATGAGCTGATGCGAGACTTCCTCTCCATTAAGATGGAGGAGAACTCATCGCTTGACGACCACTTGGAGCGCATGCATGATGCGTACATGAGGCCCACATACTTCCTGGATAGCTAAATGACGGGATCTTTTGCAAATGGTGTTGTGCTGCGGTTGCTGCCAGCAAGCTACCAAGCACAAGTCAAGACTTGCATTATGAGAGGCGACAAGGAAACACTAGATTTCCACAGGTTCATATCACATCTCAGGAATGTGACGGTTGAACCTGTTGTCGCTGAGATCATCAGTGACAAAGGTATATATTTGATATACAATTTTATAAATATTATAATCTTGCAAACACATTTGCAATGTTAAGTATATTTGATACTTGTTATCTTTTACTGAAAACAAGTCCTTCTGCATGAGAGGTGTTTGCTAGAGAGTAGGTGACGTTGCGTGTTGATGGTGAGCATGATGATGATGGCCAACAACACTCTCCCTCAACATTTATCACTTAGTTTATGTTTTAGGATGATTATTGTAATCGATACATCATGAACTTCTTTAGTGTGTCTCACACTTAGTGAGACGGTTATTCATATCAGTTTGTAACAAATAGTTGTTCTACTTTTATGAATGATTTCTATTTGTTTCATATCTTGTTCAATTACGTGTGAATTATCCTTGTTTTGAAACTAATTGATAATGCACAAACATTTGTAAAATATTGAAATGCCTTAAAATACCCAACTTAATGATATGTTCATTAATGAATGAAACCATTGTTTAAATTCAAATTTATGTTGATAATATGTGAAATACATTCGATTTCTTATCACATATGAATCATGCCTAAGTTCGGCAAAATAACTTGAACACAATGTATTACTTGAATACAAAGTGTTCTGATGAATTGTTTATAGTAAATACATATTCGATGTATTGTGTTTTAACAAAAATGGTAATTATCATTATATGATTGTTTAAATGTGTAAAGAAGTTTACCAAAGGAAACATGAATATGAAACTATTTGATATGATCAAAGTGTTTCATCAAACAAAGGGTATTAAAGATAAAAGAGAATCTAATTACTATGATTTGATCAATAGTAATGAAATTCGACTTTATAAGAATGGCATAAAAAGGAATTGTGGAATGCAAAGCGTTTTGAAATGTCAAAATGCAAAGCATCACAATATGATATTTGATATCAAAATGGGTAAATAGATGGCGCCAAATAAATTGTTGTAGTGTAGATGTAGAGACCATTAGTTAGAAATAGTTAGCACTCAATTAGAATATATAGTGAACCATTTGAATTCGTGAAAGCGGATCCATATCTGGTATGGATCGTCGTGGAAGTTTTGGGGTTATTCGATATAACCAAAACAATAGCGAATAAGTCCTTGTAGAGTATTCATTGGAAACTTTGAATACAAAATCCATAGCTGAAACCAAAAGAGAAGCAAAACTAGTATTGCTTGATTTTTGGTACATTTTCGAGAAAGCTTGCATTCAGTGATATTTCTCGATTATGAAGCAAATGGAAGATAGTGAAAAACACGATGAGGTTTCAAAACCCTGCATCAGAGTGTTGAGAAGCGCAACGGAAAACGTTCCTGAAGATTCTCTTCACGAAGGAAAGAATCAATGATAATGATCATTGTGTTTTCCCCACTGGTGTTTTCACTACATGAAGTAGGATTCAAAATGTAACCCATATCTTGTATGGAGACATTTGTGAATCATTTGTCATGATTACCAGAATATGACATACCTACGAACTACTAAGGAAATAATGGTAAGCTAAAGTTATGAGAAATCCCATAGCAAAATTCCCTTGAGATTAGAAAACAATTCATTGCTGAATCTCACAAGTAAAAGGGGTTTCTTGAATTTTCCCAAATGACTGCAAAACCATAGTGGAAAAGGGGGTGAATGACAAAAGCACAATTTGTCAAGTATTGGACAAATTCAAATGAATTTGATTCAAGTGTGCTAAATGTCTAGTGGATTTAAAACTAGTAAAAGTACTAGTATCTCATAGTAATTCTCCAAGTTTGATATTTGATCAAAGGATTTTGAAGTTGTTGAAAATAGTGAGTGGATATGCAATTTGCATAAAATTGAGTGGGAGCTATAAAAATCTTCCTAAAACAATATGTGAATGACATATTTTTGAGTGGGAGCAATATAAGTCTCAAATTCAAATATGTAGGAACATAGTTTGAGTAAGAGTAGTGACTCATACCCAAATATGTTGGGAACATATTTTGAGTGGGAGCTTATAGGAGTGATTCTTAAGTGTGCTAAGAATAAAAGCGCAAGTACCAATAAATAATGATTTATAAGGTGTAGAAGTTGATAATAAGTGTATTATGATATTATGTAGTATTCCTTAAGGGATTCTGAAAAGGGTTTCAGAATAGAAGTTAATTAAGGAACTGGTCCTTAATAACTCAAGTTAGGAAGTATTAAGTTTAACATCAATGGTTGAAAGAAAGAAAAGGATGATCATCATCCACTATGTTGAGACATAGGTTCTATCTTAGAAAACCATGATGATAACTTAACATAATATATGATCCAATAAGGAACGTTTAAAAGTGATTAAGTTTGAATCACAGAATGTTGAGCTAGGTTTGTCCGTAGTGTCTAATAGAGAACTGCAGACATATTTTCCAAATCCATAAAGGATGACGTATCTTAAAACATAAAGGGTTATGTTAAAGGGAATATGTTGGAAACTCCCATAATACCGATTTGAGTCAAGTAGGAAGCAAGGTGAACAAAAACATTGAAAGTTGCATAGGGTGCACTCGTGTTTCGATGAATACATTTATAATAATAGATAAGGGTACCATCTAAAGTGTTGTATAATGTTATGGTGGGGCTAGTTCGCTTTTAACATAGAATGATGTGTCCTAGGGCACAGTGCCCATGAGAAAGCCCTCGAGGTTGATCTAAAGTCATTGTAGGCTCCTGGAATTCGGCCTTGTTCTGCTGCATACACACAGATGTTATCATGTGATGATAAAGTATTAATGTCAATCAAGGTGACATTAGTAAGTTGCAAAGGATTTTGGACTATAATATACAAACCCAAGACTCAACCTCTTCCATGAGGAAGCATGTTCAGGGTACCGGATATATGGTGCCAACGATTAAGAACAAATGCAACTAGTTTATTTGTATTCTAGTGCAAGTGGGAGACTGTTGGAAATATGCCCTAGAGACAAATAGTGATAAGGACTATTATCATATTTCATAAAGTTTATGATTAAGTTTTGTATCATGCTATAACTGTATTGAGTGGAAACATCAATACACATGTGATATATAAACAACCAGGGGTTCCCAATGAAACTCTAGTCACTGGTTCATTGGTCAACAGATGATCAAGTTTCCTGATCATGTGGCATTTATGCCAGTTGGAAATGGAGTCAACTCATTCTGAGAATGAAATTATGAACCAATACCCAACCTAAACATCATGACCCGATCATGTCACGAAGTTCAAGTTATGATGATTAGAAATGGATCCTCGTAGACTATTCCTTAGACCATGAGGCTATATCAATCACTATCTCCCGAGAGTGCTTAGATAGCATCAAGTGCCACTTGGTAATACAGTGGTTATAAAGGTGTGTTCGGGTACTCGGAGGAAACCGTAGAGGCAATATATGTCAAGAGCGGGATTTGTCCGTCCACGTGACGGAAAGATACTCAAGGGCCCACTCGGAGAAGATTATATCCAATAGCTACGCAGCGTGTGATTTGATCACAGGGATATCACTTGTCGGAATGATTCAAGTAGCATTGTTCAGTAACAAGATTGAACACGGCATGGTGATGTCATTGATAAGATCTCGGGCAATGCAAGTATCGAGAGACAAAGGGAATAAGACACGACCGTCCCGGTTCAAACGACAAAAGATCTTCGTGGAACGCACAGGGGTCACATGGCCATCTAGGTCCCTCTATCGATCATTGGTCCGGGAGTGTCCCGACCATGTATGGAGTGTTCCCGAACCGTAGGGTATCACGCTTAAGGGTTTGATGATGCTTAGCGAGTGTTTATAGGATCGAAAGAATCGCCGAAGAATAGTAGAGAGAAAACCAGAAGGGTTTCGATAAGTCCGGAGGATATACGGAGTGGAGATTGAATAATATATGAATGAATGTTAAATATTGATTTAATCATTTATTCATAATTATTTAATAAAAGAGAAAATCAATTTAAAGGTCAAAAGGATTAATGGGCCAATTCCGGAGGGAAGAGGGCCCATTAGTGAAAGGCAAGAGGGAGAAGGGCCAGAGGGGGTGGCCGGCGCCCTAGTGGGCCAGCCCCCTCCCCGCGCGGGGCCCATGGCAGTGGCCGGCGGCGCCACCCCTCCCCCTCTCCTCTCCTTTAGTCCCACCTCAGGACTTTGAGGGAGGTAGTACCTCCCCTCCCTCTATATATAGTGGGAGTATTTGGCCAGATAAATACACACAATATTCAATAAAGGTTTCCTCACTTTTGGGGAGACCTCCAATTGATATTCTCTCTCTCTCTCTCTCTTGACCGTGGTCCAAGTTTGGACTGCGCGAACGAGAGACATCTTCACCGTGGAGCACTGTCGCGCTGCAGGATTTGGATCTAGGAGCTCTACTTCCACAACTGCTGCTGGATCGGGGAAGCGGGAGTCATTGTCAGGCACCGGACGTGTGTAACTCCCCGCGAGGTGTCACACTTGAGGCACTCAAGTCGTTGGATCCACAGGAGCGCAAGGACTTCATCACGACCTTGAGGTCGGCTTCGGCTCGTCTACATCAACCGCACTCTCCTAAGCGTTGACAATGCTTTTCGGTCTTCAAGGGTAAGTTCGTGAAAAGCCCCTCCCGTTACTTCATTACTAATAGATAGGTCCTGGCAACATTAGGGGTTCAGGGGCATAGGGTAAAAATTTATTGTTTTCATGCGTGGAACCCCTACACCGAGGCCACCTTAGGCGATGGGCATGCTGGCTCTACCATCGGTGGAGCAGCCACAGAATCCTCCGCCACCGACCGGTGCCCCCACGGAATTGCCAGCCTTGGGTACAACAACCATTGTCCCCTTGTCTTTGTCGCTACTACGGTTTCGGTGACGGCCATCCCAACGGTCATCGTCCGAGCTCCCATCTGAGTCCTCGGCATTTGCATCATCATCATCTTACCGCTTGGATGGTGGAGGGGATGGTGGTGGGACACCAGGGCGTGGCGGTAGATCTTCTTCCAGAGAGATGCGGAAACCCTGGGAGTTGATGAACAAGGTGATGGCCACGGGGAGAAGGGCTGGGTGTGGAGGCCGAATTTCATCCGGACTGGCTCCTTGGGATTAATCAACGAGTATTCGTCCACCACCACCGGGGGCCCAATCTCCCTAGTGCCAGTCGTAAGCCGATCAACCCGACGGAGGGGCACCGGGACACCATGAAGAAGCACCCACTTCTCCTCCAAAAACTCCAAAGCCTGGGAGTAGACCGCAGTTTCTTGCACCAGAGCATGTAAACCACTTTTGGGCAGGCGAGGTCCCCCTCCTCGAATTGCTATCCTGAGGCTCTCCTTGGAGGGGAAAACCAGCGAGAAGGCCGCCGGCGCCAGTTTGCACACCTGCCAGTCCCAGGTTTCGTCCACGAGGTCCTTGAACTCATCTTCTACTTGCTTAGCCGACAAAGAGCCTCCTTCCAGATGAATCAGTGCTGAGTTAAAAGCCTCCCTCTCCAGGTCGGATTCAGGCACGTCAAAGAAGAAAAAGGCCTTCCCTTCCTGTCCAAAGCCCACCCACGGAGCTTCCGGCGCCTTGAGGATGGTAGTACACATAGCAGAGAGGTGATCGTTGTGCTTGCACTTCACACAGAAAGCTTCGGCTTTGCAATCTACCTGGACGTGGCCCAACTGGCCATAGTTGAAGCACGTAATTTTAGAGGCATCGTCCTCACCTCCCTCGGTCTCTGAAGCCACACCCAGGGCCGAACCACTCAGTCCCTCGGGCCTAGACTGATTCCTCGATCCCTTGCCTTTCTTCCGTGGTGGAGCACGGCCGTGATCCCTATCACGGTGGCCCTGGGGCTGCGGACCTTGTCTCTCCTCTTGGCTCCGTTCTTCCTCGCACCGCCAGTCTGCCAGAGCCCCCCGGTCGCGCTTCTGAGGGCGATGTTCTTCCTGCTCGAACGCTAGCTTGTGGCGCAGATCCTCCCTATTGTAGCGGTCAGGCCCCGACCTGTGACGCACCTCTTCATGCCGCCTGGAAGTGTCCCCTCTGCTGCCAAAGATCTCCTCGAAAGGTCGCTTTCCTCTCACGCCGCTTGCGTGCCAGCATCGCTCCATGCTACCCTCGACGAGAGGGGCCACACCGACAGGAGGGAGGAAGGGAAGGGTGGAGGTAGATCGCACACGCACGGTTGCAGCGCACGTCGTGGGGGGGAGCTGGGAACCTTAAGGAAAGATCTAGGGTTCCTTTGCGCACCCAGGTCCACTTAAATAGTGGAGGCCACTGGGTGATGGGCGATGGGGCCATGGGTCGCTCCTCTACCAAATGGACCGCAAGGGGGACCTGACAAGGCCCCGGGGCAGCCGTTGGTACAACCAACGGGTCAACTGAACCCAGCCCAACAGTGAGGCCCAACCCAGGAACCGGCCCAACAGGCCCACCAAGCACAACCGACACGCTCCCTCCCGGGGCCCCCAACCCTAGCAGCACTGCCGCCTCCCGCAGCGACGGCGGAGCCTCCGGTGGCGACATCAGCGGGACCACCATGTCACCGACGCGCAAGGCAGACAGACCAGTGTCCCACAGGTCGGACTGCCACCTTTGACGGCAGGGGAGGGAAATCAGCCCCCAACGGGACACCAACCTGGCTTCCAGGCGACGCCGTCACCGGCCGAGGTAGATCCACCGCTTGATCCACCGCCAGATCTATCGCAGGCTCTAGCAGAGGCCAGCCTAGCACCACCGCGACAAAACCAACCAGCAGAGGCTTGGACGGAGTAGATCTAGGATACAGGGAGCCCTCCTCCCCACTGTCCGACGCCTCCGCATAGCTCCATAGCAGCATGAAGCGATCCCCCCCGAGCCCGCCCCGGGGAACGCTCCCGGTGGTCAGCCGAGGACTTTAGGGTGGCCCGACGACGAGCGCAAGCTGGCGAGCGACCCCTGTCACTGCCAGTGTCGTGAGAGCACACGCGAGCCATGAGACACATCTCTACTCTGGTTGCCAAAGTACCACTTCTAAAAAAGTCAAATTAACTTTAGATCTTGGGTACATTTTTAAATCAAGCATGGAGGCGACCTCCATGGTTTCATTGCATAGCACGAAACTAAGTGTTGCATGTCATCGTACAATTCAAAGTTCAGGAAAAGGAGAAGTTTTTTGCTTTGGCTTTCCTCGGAAGGATTGTGCTATCTTGAAGAGACCAACACTTAGGTCTGTCGTGGTGGTGGCACGGTAGATTCCATGGATAGGCTAAAGATGGGGCCAGTGAGTGCTAGGGGAATCTAGGGAGGGAGAATGTGGTGATTCCATGCACGGAAGTTCTTGTATATTCTCTATCAATGGTGTTTACAAGTGCTCCTCAGGCTCTCAACAAGAAGGAGACGGTGTCTCTTACCCCTCGTTCACTAGCCCTAGAGTTCTACCTTAGACAGAGAATCATTCATCTTCGGCCGTCCACCACTATGGAGGCCCCGGTGCTCCTTATATAGGGGATCCCGGGTTACAATTCTAGGGCACAGGTGGCAGCATATTCGACGAATATGCTCCTTTCCTAAAGCAGATGCTTCTTTATTCCCTTTAACGGCTCGTCCGGGCTTTGGACGTAACCCATGGCGTAATCCTTGTCTTTTGGCGTCACCAGACACGGGCTATGTCATCCGGCTTTGCCCGCATCATCTTGGTCGCCCCTAACCCGCTGGTCCTCTTCTTTACTTTACTTTGCTCATGCTATAGCTAATAAAGCCACCTTTTGACCAGCGTGGGATTCCTTCTCTTGGAAGCTAAGATAATCCGGCTACCATATAGCTAATCCGGCTTACCCAATTACCTGCAAAACAGATTGACATGGCCGGCATACATCTTATGCCGGCCAGACCATTGTTAAGGAGATGTTCCATGGGCCGGGTCACACCGTGCTTCGGCCGGCCTTGAGGTGACCCGGTCAGCACTTTGCTTTGACCGTGCCGTACCCTGGCTAACTCGGCCCTTATACCCCGGTGTTACCCTACCCAGGGGTATCCCCCCAACATTAGTCCCCGAAGCTGGTGCGGTCTTAGCAACTTTTAGTTGTTAATGCCACAACAGGTTCCCATATCCGGATCTTTCGCTCCTTAGGCCGAGTTACCCCGTATCCCAAAGTTTCTCATCTCTCAACCCTTTTGCTCTTTCCGAGTTATTCCTCGTTGGCCAGGTATTTTGCTTGCTCATCCGGGTTACCTTTCCTTCTCTTGCATGCTTCTCCACATCCTACATGGAGGGTAATCATCATTTTGCCTCATTTTAAGGGACACGCGCATTTAATGCGCCGGTTATTGTCGCAATGTCAGGAATAACTGTTGTAAACGTCTCTTCACTGCAGCGCCTCGTTAACCGTAACGTTGCTTCACATCATGGGGTCATCTACTCCTGTAGCCCCTCCTGTGGCCTTGCTCTGATTGGTCGTTCTAGCCTCATACACGCTAGTTGCGCGCGGCGTGTCACCCGCATTGGATCCCACGACGCACGCGCAACGCGGTTAAGTAGGAGGCGTGGGGCGCTCTCTGGGGAAGTTCCCCCATTTCCTTCGTGCTTCCTTGCATCTCTCTCTTTCACAGCGACTCCGCCGCCAGTTTTTTGCTCCACGAGCACCACCGCTACCGTGCTCCGGCAGCATTTTGCTCCATCGCCACTTTTCCCAGTGCCAATTTCCACCACGAGGCCTTGCGCTTCTTGCTTCCCTTCTTCCGGCTACCTCTACTCCGATTACTCCTTGGAAGATCTTGAATCCACCATCTCTGAGGCAGAAGCAGTGGTGGTGGTGCAACAAGAAGAAGGAGCAGAGAGCCGCGAGCGCGGTGGTTGGGACGGTTCCGTCGTCCGCGAGGAGGACCTTGACTGGCTCCGCGCCATGCGGCGCATCCCCGCCGGCGTCGCCTGCCGCCTCGCCTTCGGTGAAGTCTCTCCTTCCCCCGCATCTGGGAATATGTAGTTTTTTATCGCATTTCCAGCGTGGCTTCGGCCTTCCCACCTCCGATTTCTTCTTTGATTTTGTCTCCACATACAAGTTGCAACCGCATCACCTCCCCGCAAACGCCATTACCTCTCTGTCCTCCTTTGCTTCTAGCATTGAGGGGTACATTGGCCTCTGGCCAACCAAAGAACTTTGGATCAAGTTCTTTGGCCTGCGGAGGAATGTGATTCCGGATAAGGAGCGCACCCTGGAGAACAAGCAGTTGACCCAGTGTGGCGCAACCTCCATCTCTCCCCGGAAACAGTCTGTGTTCCCCCGGGTTACGGGACTCGAATCTTGCAAGGGCTGGTCCTAGACTTTCTTTTATGTCCGGAACACCACCAAGGAGGACCTGATCCTGTTGCTCCCCTTCAAACTTGGCCCTCCTGACACCTCGCGTTGGGAGAGCATTCCGAAGCGGCCCTGGCGAACCAACTGGAGCGTCGGATCAAGGAGCTTCTCAAGGAGAAACTCCGGGGGGAGGACATCATGATCACTTTCCTCCGCAGTCGGGTCTCCCCCTCCAGAAGCGAGACCACAAGATCTGCTATCTTAGTGGCCCTCTTGACCCTCACCGGACTTCTTCCTTCGAGTTGGATAACTCGGCGGTTTACCGCCGGGTTAAGTCCATATTCAATGTGGAGAAGGAGTTCTCTGAGGATTGGGAGTGGGGACTCGAGCCCTTCAGCCAGGTCAACCCTCCACCCCGGGTTAGTTTTCCTTCTCGTTTTCCGAATCTCTTCTGTATGTCGATTTTACTCTTGTAACTTGTCAATTGTTGCTTTGTTCTCAGCGATTCCTCCAGCAGCCACTGGAGGATGGCGAGGTGTTGGCGAGCAAATGGTTGCCAGACCGCACTGAGGAGGATGAGGAGGAGCCTGATCCGGACGCTTTCCTGCCTACCCCGGACGTCGTCAAACGCAGCGCTGGTAAGGCCTCTTCTCTAAGGGATTGGCCTAATGATGATGACTCAGATGTTGAGGTCCTTGAGGTATTTGATTCGGTTCTCATCCCTTACACGCACCTGGCTATGTCCGAATGTTCAGCTAACCCGGACGATCAGGTCCACGAGGTTCCTCCCCTTGCAATTGGTGGCCCGCCCCCGGCTCCGCCCAGAAGCGCGCAGCTACTACGGCCGTAGCTTTGGAGGCGCCGCCGCCCAAGAAGAGGCAAAACAAGTCCGGGGTTAAACCCTCGGCCAAGCCTGCCGCCAAGAGCACGGTTTGGAGGGCGCCCAAACCTCGGGCTCCTCCTACCGCAGATGAGTAAGTTCTGTAGTACTCCTTGGGATTTTTTCCTTTGCTTGCCTTTGTTTCTTACTGATTCTTCCTTTTAACTTCGTGCCTTATCTTTTATCAGAGCTCCTCGGGATATCCCTCAGAGCGGCCCCAGCATTGCCTCCCCACTCCGGGACAGTCCCTCTCCCCCCGCAACGATGATTATCACCCGCTCAGCCCTATTTAAGAGGGCTCCGCGGCTGCGCCTGACCAGAGTCCACCTCGCCAAGAGGAGGGCAATGTCGGCGCGGGGGTAGTGGGCCGGATCAGGATACGGCGATGCCGGATCTCCCCGGTTCCTCGGCCTTAGCGCCAGATCCTGAGGTGCCAGCTTCATCAGCGCCGCCTCCAGCATCCCCAGTACCAGCACTAGCACCAGCACCAGCAGCAACAGCAGCACCAGCACCAGCAACACTAGCACCAGCACCAGCATCACTAGCACCAACACCACCAGCACCAATAGCAGCACCAGCACCAGCAGCAGCACCAACAACATCAAGAGCCTCCAAGCCTCCCAAGGGAAAAGCTCCATCATCTCCCTCCGGGTCTACCCCATCTATAGCGGATATCTTTCAGTCAATTCCTCCGCCCTCATCCAACAAATCCAAGAAGACCTCCGGGTCAGCCAACGTAACTTCATCTGGGTCTACTGCCTCCGGATCAGAGGGCAGCCAACAACTGGTTTTGCACACCAGCCCCGCTGTAGCTCAATCGGCCAGGCAGGAGGCCCACATGAAGGGCCTTGTGGCAGGTCATTCTCTGAGCGACGAAAGCTATAGTTTACTACTCCTTGAGTATGTGAAGAACTGGAATAACGTAGAATTCATCGACCCTCAAGACGACCTGCCGGAGAGGTTCGGCCCCGCCGAGTTCAGCGCCCAGATGAACTCCGCTACCAAGGCTATCTCCTTGGTTGTCCGGATGATGGAGGTAATCCTTTTTCTCTGCTGCTAATGTTTTACACAATTGAACACTTATAGATATAGCCTCTAGTCCCCGAGCCTCCGAGGGAATAAGTTGTTATTCGGTTGGATGCTCCTCATAGAACTTAGCATTTGTTCATAATAGCATCAAACTTTTAGTAGATTTTGAGCCTGGTCTAGTTCCCTTGGCCCGTATTAGATGTACTACGAATATCCACATACCTAGAGCCGGGTTATGTTCCACTTGGCCTGGGTCTTGTAGACTTCAAATATCCACACACCTAGAGCCGAGTTAAGTTCCACTTGGCCCGGGTCTTGTAGACTTCAAATATCCACACACCTAGAACCGGGTTAAGTTCCACTTGGTCCAGGTCTTGTAGACTTCGAATATCCACACACCTAGAGCCGGGTTAGTTCCACTTGGCCCGGGTCTTGTAGACTTCAAATATCCACACACCTAGAGCCGAGTTAAGTTCCACTTGGCCCGGGTCTTGTAGACTTCGAATTATATTTATCTTGCCTTTGAACGTTTGTCTTTTCCTTGCTTGTTTCAGATTACCACGAACCGCTGAGTTCTAGCGCCTGCTGGACTCCTAAAAATACATCCGTGTGCGTTATGGGAAAGTCCTAGTGGAGTACCAGAAGAGGGGTAAATTTCCATTCTTGCTCTTCCTTGTTCCTTCAAACTTCTTAGGACCTATATGAATTTGTTGTCCGGATCATGCAACCTAGGTTGAAGCTGAGAATAGTCATGAGGAAAAACCTTACGGAATCAAAGGTAAACTTATCCCCTTCACATGATCATTGTATTTTCCTTGCTTTATCTGGTGGACACTCATATTTTGGGTCCTTCGGGTCATTGTGCTGTTGAAGGTGCTCTTGAGGATAGTGTCACCATTCCTAAAATGATGACTCACTTCCTCGAACAAGCAGGAAATCATGAGGCTGAGCTAAAAAAGAAAGACACAGAGATAGCTCGGCTCCAACAGCAGGACTCGGAGATTACTCGGCTGAATGCCAAAATCCGGAGGCTTAAGAGCCGCCATCAGTCCGAGTTGGAGAAGGCCGACCAGGAGTTTTCCAAGGAGAAAGAGCGTTTAACCACGCAAATCTCCAAGGATAAAATCCTATTGGAGGAAGCCGACGTCAAGCTTACGTCGGTGACCACCGAATATGAGAAACTCCAGGCCCATAGTGCCAACGTTGATTCCGAGCTTCAGCGACTCCTCTTCCAGATCGCGGTAAGTTTTCTGATCTTGCTTGATCTTCTACTATCCGGATTTGGTACTTTTGTTCACTATCTTTCTTCTTATCCTTAGGAAAATTTCCAGAGAGCGATACGCTCGCTGCCTCTGCCGTACGCCTGTCCCGCGAACAGCATGGAATTCCTGCTGCCCTTGATGCCGAACCAATCCCTTATACCACAGAGGATCTCCTGGCGAGCCTCACCGCTCGCCTTGAGGTAGTGAAGAATCATGGTGCAGACATCATACTGGCAGCAACACGGATGTTCAGCTGCCTCTGGCCCAGGGAACCCATTCCCAAGAAAGGTTCGGCTTTCATAGCCAAGCTAATGGAATGTGACACGCAGTGCGAATCTGGAAAGACCGCCGGGCTGGGGCCGACATTGCTTTGCAATTTGCGCTCTCATGGTATGAAAAAATTGACTTGGCATTGCTCACTCACATGCGCACCGGGTCTAAGTGGTGCGAGGATTCGGAGTGGATCGCGCGCCACCAAGCCTGTGCTAACAAGCTCATCCAGTACTCCTTCTGCCACGCTTGGAATGAAGGGCTGAGTTATCTTGATGTTGCTGATGATGAAGAAATTGTATCTGGAGCTGAAGATGAAGGGGGTGAGAGCGAGGGCTCTGAGCTAGGCGATGAAGCTGAAGACCCGGAGGACAGCGAGGTTAACCCGGAGGATGAATCCGAAGCTAGCGCTCCTCCCCACATACCGGAGTACCTCCCTCCTTGACAGATGATTCGTCTGCTGCTCCTGCCCCTTGAAAAACACTTGTCATATTTATCAGATCCCCGGAATGCTGGGCGCAGATGTATTTAAATACTTTGGTTTGTTTGTGCTACAATTTTAAGTTCTGAACTAAGTCTTATTGCCAGATTATCATGGGCGAAGTCCCCGAGTTTCATTTTCTTGTTCCCCCAATTTTTGACTCGGCTCGCGTCTACCTTGATTCGGTTTTTCGACTTATGATTCCGAGGTTCAAAAATTGACTTAAAAATACTTGAAACTTTGAGATTAGCTCAAAATGATTCGGCATTTTAGTGAATAAAATAAAGTAAGGGTTAGTCAGAAAACCAATGTCGGCCCGCTTAAGTTCTTTTCCTTAGTTGTTTTTCATGTGCTTTGCCATTCCAAACTTGTTCTCTTGCTTGCCATGAAGCCAATTCTTGTTGGACAGCAGCAAAGTCGAAGAGTTAGGTTTTTGGTGCTCACACATTACTGATCCAACTAAGACATAAGTGACTTAACCCAGCCGACACAAAAATACGAAAAACAAGAGACAAGTGTTATAGCAGTCCCCGAGTCTCTGCTCGGGGTAGCAAAGTTTTTATTGATAAGCTCATTGCCGACATACATACTGACATACGAGTAGTTCGGATACATTCACCTCTTAGGTGTAGAAAGGACGAAGCAGTGCTACGTTCCATGGTCTTTTGGATTCTTCTCCGGACCTGTCCGCCTTGTTCTTTTGTTGGGGCTATGCATCAATAAGATAGTAGGAATCATTGCACAAAGCTTTGCTCACAATGAAAGGTCCTTCCCACGGAGGGGATAACTTATGCATGCCAGTAGTGCGCTGTATTAGCCTTAACACCTAATCACCTTCCCAGAAAACTCGTGGGTTTACTTTTCGGCTATGATTGCGTCTGAGATTTTGCTGATATATGGAGGATCTGGACAAGGCTAGTTCTCTCGCTTCTTCCAGCAGATCAACATCATTTTGTCGGGCTTCGTGCACTTCGGCTTCTGTGTATTGGGTGACCCTTGGAGAATCAGGCTCTATGTCGGCTGGTAATAGAGCTTCTGCCCCATATACTAGAAATAATGGCGTATAGCCTGTTGATCGATTCGAAGTTGTTCTTAAACTCCACAGTACCTCTGGTAGTTCTTCTATCCAGCACCCCGCTGATCTTTGCAGCGGCTCTATGAGCCGGGGTTTTATCCCGGACAATACCAGTCCGTTGGATCTTTCCACTTACCCGTTCGATGCGGGGTGGGCGACTGAGGCGACATCTAACCGGATCTTCTTTTCCTGGGAGAATCTTGCAAATGCTCCTTCAGTGAAATTCGTTCCATTATCAGTTATGATACTATGGGGGTAGCCGTACCTTAGGATTATATCCTTGAGGAATCTTACTGTCGTTGCCCCATCACACTTCCGAATCGGTTTCACTTCAATCCATTTCGTGAATTTGTCAACCATGACCAGGATATGGGTCATCCCTCCTTTGGCCGGCTTAAATGGTCCTACCATGTCTAGGCACCATACAGCAAATGGCCATGTAATGGGGATAGTTTTCAGCTCCAACATTGGTAAATGAGTTTTTGCGGTGTATCTTTGACAACCGTTGCATTTTCTAACCAAGTCCTCTGCTTGTTCCAAAGCACTGGGCCAATAAAACCCATGTCGAAAAGCTTTTGCTACTAAGGCCCTTGAGGAGGCATGGTGGCCACATTCTCCTTGGTGAATATCCCGGAGTATCTCAAGTCCTTCCTTCGGATCAACACACCGTTGTAGTACTGACGTCACACTTCTTTTGTATAGTTTGGAGTTGATAATTGTATAGGCCTTTGCCCTTCTCTGAATTTGCCTTGAACTTATTTATTCATCCGGCAAGATTCCCTCTTTCAGGAAATCAAAAATTGGCTTGGCCCAAGATGGTATAGCCCGGATGGGAAATGGTTCCTCATCAACTTCCATCGCATCCACCGACATAACTCTTGTCGGATCGAGTTGCACAGTCCTCTGGTTTGCTGAGGTAGTCCCTGGGTTTGCTGAGGCAGTCCCCGGGTTTGCTGAGGTGCTTCCCCATTCTATCTCCATAGGTGCAGCTCCTGATCCGGAGGGTGCCAAGATGTAAATTGAATCTGATTCGGGTGATGGTGTGATAGATGGTTTTCTCAAGTGCTCCAAGGCAACATTTGGCGGGATTGGCTGCCGGGACGATCCCAACTTGGATAGCGTATCTGCTGCCTCGTTTTCAATCCAGGGTATGTGATGGAACTCACATCCTTCAAAGAACCCGCTTATCTTTGAACATGGAACCTGTATAGGGCCATGTTAGCATCCAGGGCATCCCAATTTCCAGACACTTGCTGCACCACTAAATCAGAATCTCCAAAGCACTGTATTCGACGTATCCCTACTTCCTTTGCCACTTTGAGACCATGTACCAATGCTTCGTACTCCGCCACATTATTCGAGGCATTGAAGTGGATTTGAAGGACATACTTCAGTTGATCCTTCTTGGGCGAGGTAAGCACTACTCCGGCGCCTAACCCGTCTTTCAGTTTCGATCCGTCGAAGTGCATTTTCTAATAATTGGAGTCTGGTAGGGGTGGCTTGTATTGCATCTCAGCCCAGTCCACAAAGAAATCCGCCACAGCTTGCGACTTGATTGCATCCCTTCTGTCAAACTGTGGTGCATAGGGAGCTAACTCGATTGCCCATTTTGCTATCCGGCCACTTGCGTATTTGTTACTCATAATCTCTGAAATGGGTGCCCACATATTACCTTGATGGGGTGTTCCTCAAAATAGTGTTTGAGTTTCTTGGCCGACATATATACGCCGTATGCCATCTTCTGATAGTGAGGATAGTTCTGTTTCGAGGCTGATAATACCTCGCTCAGATAGTACACTGGTCTTTGCACGGATTTTCCTTCCTCTTCACGCTCCACTACGATTACTGCACTTACGACTCGGTTGGTCGTGGCCACGTAGAGCAACATTGGCTCCTTTGGTAGTGGTGCAGCTAGGATTGGCGTGGTAGATAACATCTTTTTCAATTCTCGAAATGCAAGATCCGCCTGTGGTGTCCATGTGAACTTATCTGCCTTTTTCATTAGCTGGTAAAGGGGCAAGGCCTTCTCTCCTAACCGACATACGAACCGACTTAACGATGCCAGGAACCTAGTGAACTTCTGCACGTCATTAAGACACTTTGGCAGTTCCATTATTTCTATCGCCCAGATTTTTGTTGGGTTAGCTTCAATGCCATGGCTAGATACCAAGAAACCGAGTAATTTTCCAGCGGGTACGCCAAACATGCACTTCTCCGGGTTCAGTTTCATTCGGAACCTTCTTAAGTTCACGAATGTCTGCCAGATATCCTCAAGGAGCGTATTGCTTTCCTTGGTTTTTATTACCACATCATCCACATAAACTTGCACATTCCGACCTATCTGATCATGTAAGCATTTTTGCATGCATCTCTGGTATGTTGCTCCTGCATTACATAACCCAAATGGCATAGTTCGATAGCAATAAGCCCCGTACGGGGTAATAAATGCAGTCTTTATTTGATCATCCGGATTCAGGGGTATCTGATGGAAACCAGAATACGCGTCAATGAATGATAGTAGCTCACATCCGGCTGTCGAGTCTATGACCTGATCTATTCTAGGGAGTGGAAATGGATCTTTTGGACACGCCTTATTCAGGTTCGTGTAGTCGATACACATGCGCCATACCACAGCCACGTTTGGATCATCCTTCTTTTTCTCCACCAGCACCGGATTAGAGAGCTAATCCGAATAGAGTACCTCCATGATAAACCCGGCCGCTAATAGTCTTGCTATTTCATCTCCAATAACTTTCCTTCTATCTTCTGCGAAACACCTGACAGGCTGCTTTACCGGCTTAGCCCCGGGTCTTACATTTAATGAGTGCTCAGCCAACTCCCTTGGTACACCTTGTAGATCTTGCGTAGAGCAAGCAAAGATATCCCGATTCTCACGGAGGAAGTTGACAAGCACGCTTTCCTATTTGCTGCTTAACCCGACACCAATGGTGATGGTGCGCTCTAGGAACTGATCATTGATTAGCACTTTCTTCATGTCCTTAGTAGCTTGGAACGATACGCTCCCGTGCGGGTTGGTCAAGGCCGACATATGCTGTTGCACGGATTGAGCCAATGCCGCCAGTTCTAGTATCTTCCTTTTTTCTTGAGCTATCACGAGTGATTCGGCTAAATTGGATCCTGCCGAGGCACACTCGATCGAACGTCGGAAGTCCCCCGATATAGTTATCACGCCCTTGGTCCGGGCAACTTCATCTTAAGGTAACTGATGTGGGTAGTTGCCATGAATTTGCTCAGCGCTGGCCTGCCGAGTAACGCGTGATAAGCGCTCTCCAGATTCACCACCTCGAATTCCATGTTCTCAGTGCGGCAGTTGTCTCTTGTGTCGAATAGCACGTTAACCCAGACCTTAACAATTGGTTCACAAGAAATACCCGTCACAATGCCATGAAAGGTGGTCCTTGTTACTTGCAACATGTTCTATGTTATCCCCAACTTGTGCATTGTATCCTTGTACATAATGTTGATACTGCTGCCATTGTCAATCAACACCTTGGAAAATCTTACATTGAGATTCGGCCCGATGAACATCGGATCCAGGACTAGAGCGTAGGTTCCTGGGCTCAGCATGATCTTTGGGTGATCCTTGATGCTCCATGTAATCTCCTGATCCGCCCAGGGCATATATCTCACCACCGCTGGCATTACTGCGTTTACCTCCATATGTCGGCGCTGCAAGATTTTCCGGTCATTCTCTTCCATGGTGAACACACAATAGCTTTGATGATGTTCCATGTACTCATTCCGTACCTCATTCTCGTTGTAACCTTGGCCTTGTTGTTGATTATTGCCCACTTGATGTACCGCATCCCTTCTTTCCGGGTTCTCGTACCTCGGAGGATGTGGTGGTAGCATCAGTTGCTGTCCATTTCCCCCTGTTAGTAACGGTGGCCGGGGTGTTTCATTTCTAGGTGCTTTGTTCCGAGGTGCCTGAGCATTCCCCGAACTCCCCTGTTCTAACTTCCTCATCCATTCACACTGCCGGGTGGTATGGTTCGTCAGACTGTTCGGACTTGGCGTATGAAATTTGCAAGGTTGATCTAACATAGACTCGAAAGTATACCTTGGCCTATCCTTACGTTCCTGCCATTGCTTTTTCTGCTGCGGGGTCCAAGGCTTTCTCCCTTCATTTTTCTGCGCTCGCCTCCGCTTTTTACGTTGATCGGCTCCGGCGTTGGGTTGATCCCGGTCCACTGCTGCGACTTCTGCGAGTTATACCGATAATCCGGATGCTCGTCCCTTATTTTTCCTCGAAAATCATTCCTCCTTGACGATTCAGGGCCATCTCGACCGTAATACTCTTTGTTTGCCTCGCTAGACATTAACCGGGGTTGCGTTGGATCTCCCAAGGCATACGAGTCTGCGATCCGGATTGTCTCATTCAAGGTAGTTGGCATATCTCGCTGTAATCTTTGCCACAGCATACTTCCATATCTGCATCCTTGAGCGAACCACGCGATAGCTTGTGATTCAATCACTCCTTCGCATGAGTATTGCACATTGCACCACCGAGTCACGAAATCTCTATCTGGCTCATTCGGTCTCTACCGACATAACGCAAGGGTTTGTGGTCTGTTGGGTCTCTTGTAAGTACTTGAGAAGTTGCTAACGAACAGCTCCTAGAAATCCAACCAGCAATTAACGCTTCCTGGTGGCAAATTGTTCAGCCAAACTCGCGCTGCTCCTTCCAACATCTGTGCTACATACCTCACTACCCATCTCAAATTTCCTGTTGCGATCTTGACTGTTGTGGCATAGTCAATCAGCCAATCCTCTGGCCTGGTACTACCATCATAAGTTCGAGTTCCTCTAGCCAGCTGAAAGTTCGGCACTGGTGGCTCATTCATGATCCGGGGCCCAAAACATGCTAGACCCGGAGGACCTTGTAATTCGATTTGCTCCGACCTATAAATCCTATCCAACTTCAACCTCGCATCATCTAGCTGCAAGTTCCTGCTTCCCAGCCTTGATCCAATTGCGTGGTGATCCGGTCTGGGGTATCCATCGTTAACCATCGCCGAATAACCATCATTATATCTTCCCTGATCCGGATGTGCTCGATGTTGTTGTGCCGCTTGTCCCGCACTTCCTTGTTGCCGAGGTACGTGTTGTTGCTGTGTCTGAGGTAAATTTTTCCTTGCTCCCATGGGATCACGCTGTCCGACATTGCCGTTGGCAACATTTCTTTGACCAGCATCGCCTTGGTCACGGTTACCTCGAGCAGCCACACCTTGGCTGGTATTGTGCCGGTCCTCATCAACTTGTACTGCTTTGCCTTTTCCAGCCCTTACCAGGTCGTAAGGAATCATTTGCTTGTCTCTTCTTCCTGAGTCCACTACCTCTTTTCTCCTGGGATTATGACCCGGAGACGACGCGGCTCCTCTGGATCTTGTCGGGTTATTTCTGGCCGAATGTACCACCTGTGAGGCCCCTGGTGGTGCCGGGTTAGCCTTGTTTATTTCTTCATTTTGTTGACATGCAACTCTCAACAAGTGATTTACCCTCTCTTGCTGCCTTTGCCGGGCCTCTCCGGTTAAACCTTCTAACTCGGATGCGGCCGCATTTGCTGCCCTGAGGTTCTTTGCCGGGGTACTGTAATGATCCAACCCTCCTGTTACTATCGTAGCTGTCTGACCCGGCCTAGGCTCGTACTCCTTGTCAATCTCACTGATCAGGTTTCTACCCCGGATTTTCACTCCATTGATACAGTTTGCTTTAGCATACTCTCTCAAGGTGATGTTCAGCGACTGATGCAGCTCTGCTACTTTCTTTGCTCCAGCTAACATTTTCCACCTAGTTTCCTCTAACTCAACTTGTGCCTAAGCCGGATCTACCACAGGTGCTATTGGTGTTGCTAAGCTATCTATCGCTTGATGGAGAACATTTTCTGGCCTTTCTAGCGGGGGAAATCTAGACCTGGTCTGTTTTGGTGTTACCTCTGGCTCTGGCGTAGGATCTTTGCTTGGTCCCGCGTCTGGCACGGTCATCAGGACCTCAACTCTGCTAGTGGGGCGAGCGATACGCACTCCACGAGCGACGCTGAGAGGTGGCTCGCCTCCCTCGACGATGTGCCGCAGGTGGACACAGGACTCATCCACCCCGACGTAGATCTTGTGCGCGCCAAGCTTGAGGAAGACGTCGTTGCACGGTGGAGGGTGCCTGCCGAAGCTCCTCGCATTGTCGCTGACATAGTCCAGCGCTCCAAAGTGCTGAACCAAGCCTGATACGATACGCTCGCTGGTGCTGGAGAAGTTTCCCGTCTGAAGTTTCACCCCTGCTAGCACTGCTAGCCCCACGGTGGGCGCCAACTGTGGGGGTGGTGGCACGGCAGATGCCATGGATAGGCTAAAGATGGGGCCAATGAGTGATAGGGGAATCCAGGGAGGGAGAACATGATGATTCCATGCACGGAAGTTCTTGTATATTCTCTATCAATGGTGTTTACATGTGCTCCTCAGGCTCTCAACAAGAAGGAGATGGTGTCTCTTACCCCTCGTTCACTAGCCCTAGAGTTCTACCTTAGACAGAGAATCATTCATCTATCGGCCGTCCCCCACTATGGAGGCCCCGGTGCTCCTTATATAGGGCAGCCCGGGTTACAATTCTAGGGCACAGGTGGCAGCATATTCTACGAATATGCTCCTTTCCTAAAGCAGATGCTTCTTTATTCCCTTTAACGGCTCGTCCGGGCTTTGGACGTAACCCATAGTGTAATCCTTGTCTTTTGGCGTCACCAGACACGGGCTATGTCATCCGGCTTTGCTCGCATCATCTTGGTCGCCCCTGACCCGCTGGTCCTCTTCTTTACTTTACTTTGCTCATGCTACAACTAATAAAGCCACCTTTTGACCAGCAGGGTATTCCTTCTCTTGGAAGCTAAGATAATCCGGCTAGCATATAGCTAATCCGGCTTACCCAATTACCTGCAAAACAGATTGAGCTGGCCAACATACATCTTATGCCTGCCGGGCCATTGTTAAGGAGATGTTCCATGGGCCGGGTCACACCATGATTCGGCCTGCCTTGAGATGACCCGGTCAGCACTTTGCTTTGACCGCGCCGTACCCCAGCTAACTCGGCCCTTATACCCTGGTGTTACCCTACCGGGGGGTATCCCCCCAACAAGGTCGAACCAGCCGGCAAGGGTGGACAACTGTCTCAAATGGCATATCAAAAACACTTAGGTCTAGAGGTGAGGTAGTTCTCGTGATCTTCTTCCACAATGTTTACCTTCCTCTCTATCGCGAGCCCTAATGGTGTTGATGGCTATAACAAAATCTCTAGGTCTCCTAGTATTTCGCCTACTAGCACCAGTCTTTCTGAAGAAAGGGTATCCATCATGGGAGATTGGGGCATTGGGAGGAGGAGAGAGCTATTTTTGGGAGGAAGACCTAGATCCAAAGTTGCTCTCCTGCTGAAGAACATCTGTCGGTTGGGTTATCAGTTTTCTTCGGTGGGAGGGTCTATGTTTTTGCACACATCCGCGGTCGTACCACTTGAAAATAGATATTGGAGTGGCTTAATCCCCTTCCCCCATTTGATCTACTAATTTGGTCCTATTTATCATAGTTTATTCATAAAGGTTGGAGAGACAACTAGGGAGGCTACGACTAAGCGCTATCTGCACCTAGCACTTGGGATGCATCAGCCACCTTTGCATTACATAGAAGAAGCCTTCATATCCATCACTCCAAGATCCAACCAGACACCATAGAGGAGAGGAAGATACGAAGAATGAGGAGGATGCCTGCATCTCCACCCATGCCAGCACTATAGCTAGTAACACCTCCATCGATGGAACCACTGTTGACTCGTGTATTAACGAGCTCGTTGGGGAACCCCAAGAGGAAGGTATGATGAGCACAGCAATAAGTTTCCCTCAGTTATGAAACCAAGGTTATCAATCCAGTAGGAGCAAGGAAACACCCCAAAGGTGTAGCTAGCTGAACGTTGGCAGGGCGCACTACTGGTGCCAGCAGCAACGTGGAGACTTGGACAACACAACCACAGAACTCTGTCCCCAACTTGCCATGAGGTTGTCAATCTCTCCGGTTTTTCTGAAAACAAAGGATTAAACGTATCAAATGGAAGGAAGTAATAGTTTGCAGAAAGTAAACACAAAGTAGTAAACAGTTGATTGTAGATTGAAAGTAAAAGAAAGGACCAGGGTCCACAGTTCACTAGAGGTGGCTCTCATTAAGATAGATAATATGCTGGGTGAACAAATTATAGCGGGGCAATTGACAAACATCGAGAAAGCATACAAGCATATACTAATAGTCTTGACTCCTTTGAGATTCGATTGGGCATTATAACATTATACATAGACCGCCATCCAACTGCTTCTATGACTAATAATCCAGCTTCAAAGTTATCATGAACCCCTCCAAAGATTAAGTTGCAAGCAACAGATAATTGCATTATGAATTGCATGTAAAGTAAACAATATGATTGTTCTATGAACAAAGGATTGTTGTTTTCTCCCTAGTAGCAACATCACATCTACTACCTTAGAGATTTCTGTCACTTCCCAAGATTACTAGAGGCATGAACCCACTATCGAGCATAAATACTAACTCTTGAAGTTGCTAGCATCTACTTGGCCAAGATAGATACTAACAACAGAAAGCATGCAAGATCACAAAAAACAAAGACATGATAGAATCAATAATCAATCTGAAATAGCATCTCAATATCCATCGGATCCCTGCAAAGACAACATGCAAAATTACAAATAGATGATATTGATCATGAACGGAGCTCACAAGATCTAGACATGATAGCACAAAGGAGGAGAACCAGCCATCTAGCTACTACATGGAACCGTAGTCCAGAGATGAACTACTCACGCATCACACCGGAGGCTTGCATGATGATGAAGAAGGCCTCCAGGGTGAATTCCCCACTCTGGCAGGGTGCCGGGAAGAGCTTCAGATCCCTCCTGATCTAGGGATGGAGATGATGGCTGCTATAGACTCTTTCGTGGATTTTTGATCGGGTACTTAGGGTTTCCGTATTAGAGGCAATATATAGGCAGAAGGAGAGGCCGAGGGGGTGCATGGGATGGCCAGACCACCCCCTGGCACGGGCCAGGCCTGGCCGCGTGGTCAGGTGGTGTGGCCGGGGCCGAGCCCCTCTCCGTCTCGTATTCTGGCTCCAGATGTCCCTCGGTAAAATAATGACTTTGGCTTTTGTCCTGTCTAATTCCGAGAATATTCATTTTCTGACTTTCTTGGAACCAAAAATAGCAGAAAATAGGCAGCTGGCACTATGGCTCTTGTTAATAGGTTAGTCCAAAAAATCATATGAAAAGTACTCCAAAGTGTGGACAAAACATAAGAAAGTAGATAAAACCAAGCATGGAACATCAAAAATTATAGATACATTTGCAATGTATCAACATCCCCAAGCTTAACTCCTCCTCGTCCTCGAGTAGATAAGTGATAAAAAGAAAGAATAATTTTTGAGGTGACATGCACAATCATAAACTTGATCAAAGTATTTGTAAAACATTCAAACCTGGGATCATAGTACTTCAATCATAACATGAAAGACAAAGTTCTAGCAATAAGACAAAGAAACTATGTTGCAACATGAAAAGGCACAAACAAAAGATTCATGAATAACAATGCTTTGCAAGACGTTTGTTTGTTTCACATAAACAAAACATAGCATAGTGGTATTCAGCTTGTCCTTCATAGAGTAGCAAACATAAATGCATAGGACACCTTCAAAGTTCATAAGAGTGACTAAATACAAATAGTTTAAATCAAGCAATATCAAGGTATGCATCAATCAACAAGTCTTGGGACAATGCACATGGAACTAAGAATGGCCACTATGCTCTCAAAGTAGGTGCATAAAGATAGAAGGTGGAGACTCAACATAAAAGTAAAAGAAAGGCCTTCATACAAGGAAGTAGGGATTCAAGTCTCACAAAGAGCTTCCAAAAATTATGGTACTTAATAGCTTTCAGCTCTCATTGCCCCTATCATAAGCATCTTGAAGTGATTAAGGTTAAAGTGAACAAACTATGGTGTACATGCTTGACGAAGTATAAGTTAGAAATCTCATGTCCCTTGTATACGAGGGCCTCTCCTCATGCTACTCAAGTTTAGTCACCGGTAAGTTCTTGTCATCGTAAGTGCATGTGTATCATAGAGAACCGCCAACGGGGTACCCATTGCCCGATGATACGGAAGAATCCCCATATCAAAATGACAAGGCAAGCAGACAACGAGCATCTCAGCAATCTTCTTATTTACCATGGGAATATGGTGCTTTTTTATCACTTTCCTCTTGTCATAAACTCTTTTTTTCTTTTTCTCTTTTTTCTCCATATCTGACTCTTTTTTTATAAGAAGAATGCTTCATAGACAGCTCATTATGGTTACGCTGCAGGTTTCCACCATGTCAGCATGGATTAGACCAGTGGCCCAGGCGTTTCTCTAACACATATACATAACTCCATGGACTTACAAGCTCCCCTTTCATTTCACACCGACGACATCCATAGACAAAAGAGCATGATATCAACTAGGTACAAAGTACAAGTGCAATGTTGAAAGCGTTCCCCATGACAGCATGGTTCTGCTAATACCCAAAAAATAAGTGCAATCATATACAACATAGATGACACAATGGTTCAAGTTTATTAAGGGCAATAAAAGTAAAGTGTGCCATCAAGTTCGTGAGAGCTTTAATTAGTAGTTTCCTCATAACAAGTTTAATTTGGAAGGTAGATAAAAACATGAATATACTTGGAATAGCATATGCTAGTAGGTAGGTATGGTGGACTCTTTGGAATAACTTGGTTTAGGGAGTTGTATGCATGAGTGGAACTCATACTTGGTTGTGGAGGCTAGCAAAAGACTGGGAGCGACAAACTTAGAGAGCAATAATGGCCATAATCATGCAGAGCGACAAAACATCATTGATCAAAGCATAAAGTGATACTACAAGTTGAAAACTAAAGGATCATAAAGTCTTATGGTGACTTGGGATAGTCATAACATGGTGTGAGCATGCGCCAAGTCAACCCAAGTAAAGCATCAAAGGAGAATACCACAATACTATGCTTTAATATGCTAAAACAACGCATGATTCTTCAAAGGCACATTAAGCAATCTCAATTGTTTATAACAAGTCATGCTACATCAAAGAATACTAAGCATAAAGCCAAAACAATTTCAAGCATGGCATGACAAAGTATAGGCCACAGTCAAAAACAAGCTCTCTTTAACACTTAAGCATGAACTTTCCTACTCTTTTCTAATCCAAACCAAACTATTTGAAAACCAATGTATGAAAGAGGGGGGTCCAACCAATTTATTCAGCAAACTAAGAAAAGAAAGCAAACGAAAAACCAAAATGAAAATGAAAAAGAAGACGCTCCAAGAACAACACAATTGTGCATGAAACAATAAAAATGAAGCGTTTGGAAGAAACCTAGGATTTTTATTGATAAAGAAGGGGATGCCTTGGGCATCCCCAAGCTTTGATGTTTGTACTTCTTGGATATTTCTTGGGGTGACACACGTGGAATCCCCAAGCTTGAGCTTTAGTCCATTCTTCGTCTCATTACTCATTCCTTCCATACACTTGAAATTTTTCCTTCATACAAAACTTCACACAATCTTTATTAACAACATTAGTGCACTCAAGATAATAAGTACTTAATTTCAGTTCTAACACCAATAAAACTTCCATTAAAACACTAGATACTGTAGCACTTCCCTAAAAAATCTCAATTCCCCAAAAGAACTAAAAAAGGAACCAACAAGAAGCAAATGCAGAAAATGGCAGAAATCTGTCAAAACAAATCAGCAGGTAACGACGATTTTTTTCGAAGACCTTATGTTGCTCAAATCAAAAAGTGTTTAACTAACGAAAGTTAGATAACAAACTGGGGCAGAATTACAAAAATTCACGCTTCAAAAGGATGTACAGAGATTTTACACGATTTTTTATGGTGAAGCATAGAAATCTATTTCGGGACAGCAACTTTCCTAATCATTACTTCTCTCTCATTAAAGGTTACTCTTGGCACAAAAAGCAAATAAAAAGGATAAGGAGTGGTTATTACTGAAGTAATAACTTCCAAGACTCATCTAAAACTTTTGGGTTATATCCCAATAAGTACTTTTCTTTAACGCCTTTAAGTTAGACATAAGAAGCAAGAAAAAGAATCAAGTTTTCTCAAATGAAGAAGCATTAAGATTAAATTTTGTTTTCATAGGAGAGGCAAAAGAAATCTTCTCTCTCTTCTTAGGGAAGTGTTCTATACCTTTCTTGAGTGGGAGTTGATATTTAATGGTACCTTCTTTCATATCAATAATGGCACCAACAGTTCTAAGAAAAGGTCTTCCCAAAGTAATAGGACAGGAAGCATTACATTCAACATCCAAAACATAGAAATCAACGGGGACATAAGCATTGTTAACCATAATAATAACATCATTAATACTCCCCATGAGTTTCTTTTTAGCATTATCATCAAGTGGGACATTCAAATAACAATCTTCAAGTGGTGGCAAATCAAGCATATCATAAATCCTTCTAGGCATAATAGAAACACTACTATCAAGATCACATAAAGCTTTGAAATCAAAATCATTCACTTTAATATTAATGATGGGTTCCCAACAATCTTCTTGTTTTATAGGAATAGAAGCTTTATGTTTCATATTTTCTTCTTTAATATTTATGAGAGCATCAGTAATGTGTTTTGTAAAGGCCATATTCATAGCACTAGCATTAGGACTTTTAGCAAGCTTTTGTAAAAACTTAATAACTTCATAGATATTGCAACCATCAAGATCAAAATCATAGTTATCATCTAAGGTAGTAGAGCTATTACTAACCTCAATACTAGTGGTAGTGATAGTAGAAACACTAATGTTTCTAGCAATTTCATCTTCTCTTTCCCACTTAGCATGCAATTCAGCTAATAGTCTAACATTTTCATCAATTATTACTTGTATGGCATTAGTGGTTGAAAGGGATTATCATTAGTTTCAGGTTTAACAGCCATTTATTAATCAAAGAGGATTGAGCTTCGGACAAAGATGATATATTTCTTTCAGCATTAGAAAGTTTCAATTGCAAATTAGGAATTTCCCTATTTAAACTCTCAAGTTGATGACTAATGTTCTTCAAAATGGTAGATTGTTCCTCCATAGTTTTAGTAAATAGTTTATTTTGTTCATATTGCATTTGCATGAAGTTTTTAGTGGATCTTTCAACTTCTAAAATTCTTCCTTCACTAGGTATTCCAGGTTTGCCATTATAACCATAAGTATTATTAGGAGGGTAAGGCCTATAATTGTTATTACCATAAGTATTATTGCCAAAATTATTATTTCTTATAAAGTTCACATCAACTTGCTCTTCTTGAGCAACCAAAGAGGCTAAAGGAACATTATTTGGATCAATATGAGCCTTCCCATTAACAAGCATAGACATAATAACATCAATCTTATCACTCAAGGAGGAGGTTTCCTCAAGAGAATTTACCTTCTTACCTTGTGGAGCTCTTTCAGTATGCCATTCGGAGTAGTTATCATCATATTATCCAGAAGCTTTGTTGCAGCGCCCAAAGTGATGGTCATAAAGGTACCTCCAGCAGCAGAATCCAATAGGTTCCTTGAAGAATAGTTCAATCCTACATAAAAAGTTTGGATAATCATCCAAGCAGTCAGTCCATGAGTGGGACAATTCTTTACCAAAGATTTCATTCTTTCCCAAGATTGAGCAACATGTTCATTATCATATTGTTTAAACTTCATTATTTCACTTCTCATAGATATAATTTTAGTAGGAGGATAGTATTTTCCAATAAAAGCATCTTTGCACTTAGTCCAAGAATCAATACTATTCCTAGTTAAGGAATTGAACCATTCTTTAGCTTTTCCTCTCAAAGAGAAAGGAAACAATTCCATCTTAATAATATCTCCATCTATATCCCTATGCTTTTGCATCTCACAAAGTTCAACAAAGTTATTTAGATGCGTAGCAGCATCTTCATTACCAATACCAGAAAATTGTTCTCTCATAACAAGATTGAGTAAAGCAGGTTTTATCTCAAAGAAAGTAGCTTCAGGAATAGGTGGAGCAATAGGTGTGCTCATAAAATCATTGTTGTTGGTGCTAGTGAAGTCACACAACTTAGTATTTTCAAGAGTAGTCATTTTTTTGTGTTTTTAATAAGGAAAGCAAACTTGTAAAACTATTTTGTGTGTGTTTTTGAATAAGAAATAAGCAAACAAAACAAAAGTAAACTAAGCAAAAAAAATAACAAAGTAAAGAGATTGCCTATGAGGGACTCCCCTTGTGAAGATGTCCTTGACTCCCCGGCAATGGCGCCAGAAAAATACTTGCTGACTCATGTATTAACGAGCTCGTTGGGGAAACCCAAGAGGAAGATATGATGAGTACAGCAGTAAGTTTCCCTCAGTTATGAAACCAAGGTTATCAATCCAGTAGGAGCAAGGAAACACCCCAAAGGTGTAGCTAGCTGAACGTTGGCAGGGCGCACTACCGGTGCCAGCAGCAACGTGGAGACCTGCACAACACAACCACAGAACTCTGTCCCCAACTTACGATGATGTTGTCAATCTCACCGATTTTTCTGAAAACAAAGGATTAAACGTATCGAATGGAAGGAAGTAATAGTTTGTAGAAAGTAAACACAAAATAGTAAACAGTTGATTGTAGATTGAAAGTAAAAGAAAGGACTGGGTCCATAGTTCACTAGAGGTGGCTCTCCTTAAGATAGATAACATGTTGGGTGAACAAATTACAACGGGGCAATTGACAAACATCGAGAAAGCATACAAGCATATACTAATCATCTTGACTCCTTTAAGATTCGATTGGGCATTACAACATTATACATAGACCGCCATCCAACTGCATCTATGACTAATAATCCACCTTTAGGTTATCATCCGAACCCCCTCCAGTATTAAGTTGCAAGCAACGGATAATTGCATTACGAATTGCGTGTAAAGTAAACAATATGATTGTTCTATGAACAAAGGATTGTTGTTTTCTCCCTAGTAGCAACAACACATCTAGTACCTTAGAGATTTTTGTCACTTCCCTAGATTACCAGAGGCATGAACCCACTATCGAGCATAAATACTAACTCTTGGAGTTGCTAGCATCTACTTGGCCAAGATAGCTACTAACAACGGAAAGCATGCAAGATCACAAATAACAAAGACATGATAGAATCAATAATCAATCTGAAATAGCATCTCAATATCCATCGGATCCCCGCAAACACAACATGCAGAATTACAAATAGATGATCTTGATCATGAACGGAGATCACAAGATCTAGCATGATAGCACAAAGGAGGAGAACCAGCCATCTAGCTACTACATGGACCTGTAGTCCAGAGATGAACTACTCACGCATCACACCGGAGGCTTGCATGATGATGAAGAAGGCCTCCAAGGTGAATTCCCCTCTCCGACAGGGTGCCAGGAAGAGCTTCAGATCCCTCCCGATCTAGGGATGGAGATGACGGCGGCTACGGACTCTTTTGTGGATTTTTGATTGGGTACTTAGGGTTTCCGTATCAGAGGCAATATATAGGCGGAAGGAGATGCCGAGGGGGTGCCTGGGGTGGCCAGACCACCCCCTGGCGCGGGCCAGGCCTGGCCGCGCAGCCAGGTGGTGTGGTCGGGCCCCATCCCCTCTCCGTCTCGTATTCTGGCTCCAGATTTCCCTCCGTAAAATAATGACTTTGGCTTTTGTCCCGTCCAATTCCGAGAATATTCATTTTCTGACTTTCCTGGAACCAAAAACAGCAGAAAACAGGTAGCTGGCACTGTGGCTCTTGTTAATAGGTTGGTCCAAGAAATCATATGAATAGTACTCCAAAGTGTGGACAAAACATAAAAAGTAGATAAAACCAAGCATGGAACATCAAAAATTATAGATACATTTGCAATGTATCAACCAGCATCATCACTATCGTTTCTGACATCACCAACACATCCACCTCATGTTCCTTACCCAACGTGAGTCATGGGTTGGGTATGTTACTTAGGTAAATATGTTGGATTATTAGGCAATATTTTCACAATTAATTTTAGAATATGATTCACGACTATAGAAGCTACGATCATGTGAAACTCTAACATACTAGATGTATTAATCAATATGAACAATAGCAGTACAAAATCTACAACAACCATAGTAAAAACAAATCAGAACCCAACGCATGTATTGATCGCTTGTACATGGAGAAGTCGTTGGTACCGAGATTGCATAGACTGGTCGAAGAAAATGGCATAGAACACGACGCACACATGGACTTGAGAATTTCCGTGGAGCATTTCCCAAAAACCATATCGTCCCTCTCCCATACTAGAATGCAATGATGAGTGGTTCCGGAACCTGCTCCCCCATTCGCTGGTGCACGCCAGCACGTGGGATGGAGTAGACACCGGTGGCACCACAAGCAGCGAGGCTGGCAAAACCCTAGAGTGATTTCAATGTGTCGATAATGGAAGCCACTGATTCCCACAAGTATAGGGTATCGCTTAAATTTTCGATGGAAAGTATTACCCAAATTTATAGTTCAGCACAAGGGGAGCACAAGAATACCAATAAGACTTTTGAAATTGAAGCATCACTCCCAACCACACATGTCTATCAATATTCTCAAAAATCAAGAGGTGATTGCAGCAGTTGAATCCAAATAGTAAACAATAGTAACAAATTTCTAGTTTTCATCGGAAGCGTAGGCATGAGGTGATAGCGGGATGTTGCATGAATAAAATTGATCATATAATATCAAAACAAATAACATTGTGTTCATCTCTAAATATTTTGTGTGGAGCTCCCATGGCAATCACTTCTATTCCTGTCATCAACCCGGACAACTTAGCATTCACACTTATTTATGGCTCATTCGTGGCCTTTGCTCGGTAGTTCCGTACTAACCAAGAGAATTTGCACAACATCTATTGTCCTACCTACCCATTTCACTAGGACTAACTTGGAATTACTTGTAATTAAGGTTTACCCTTTCGAATGACCCCAGAACAATGCATTAACACTCCATGAACACAAAATATCCTCAAACTATCACATATTCCCCTTGTTTCCCTAACTGTCACTTTAGGGTTCACAGGTTCAACATAATAACATGTAATATATTTTGCAGATAAATACCAAAGGTATATATATGATGGGAAAATAAAAGTCCAGTAACGAAATCATGTCACTTGGGCCCTGGTAACAAACATTAAACATAGAAAAAGTGCATCAACACTCATACATGAACATCCTTAAGATAAACCCCTCAAATTTCGACATATATGCATGATTACATGATCATCTCATCCAATCCTCATCCACCTCACAAGCCTACAGAGGGATACTCACTCATGGAGAGGGAGAAGGAGAACATGGTTATGGAGATGACGTTGAGTGATGAGGTGGTGAAGACGGCGTCGAAATCCCCCTCTCCGTCATGAAGATCATGATCAATCTGACATCGAGAATGAACATCGTGATGGCGACGGTGCTCTATTTCGCAAAATTCTCCCTCTTTCTAGCAAGGTAGGTTTTCGGAATATATAAGGAGGTACGCAAAAGGAGATGGCGAGACGACGCTCGATTGCCCAACAGGCCCCGGTGATGCGATCTGTAGTAAAAGGGCTGCCATTTGCAACTTGTTGATCCCCTCGGGTCCTACTTTAGATCATTGGATTCGTATGGAAATTATCATACATCTTCCATTTACCTTGATATTTTTGGAGTCCCATAGCTCCTACTATCTTAAAAATACTAATATAAGGTTTTACTGCTAGATAGAGTTAGAACCAAAAGAGAGGCTATCATTGGTAAATCCTCATAAATCAATGTAAAATATGGATATATCATTGTATATGATGTAAATACATGAGAATATGTGTCAATAAACTAAAAAGTTCATGTATTCATTTTACATGCATCAACATCCCCAAGCTATGCTCATCCTTGAGCATGAAGGTGATAAAACTAAACATGGATTTTGGAGTTTGTTTCTATATTGGATAGCATAAGTCATGATCGTTGCTACATAAGGTTAAATGGTTCATTCTTTAAAGACCATGAATAAGAAAACGAGCTATGAAGTTATATCTCTTATGTACTTACATCTATGCTTAACAATATGTCAACTTGTATAATAGCAAATGAAAGTACTATGGACCATTAATCATATAAAAATAAAAAGGGTAAATCCTATGCTTGGTCTTTCAGACTCAGTTTTTTCTTTATTTTCACTTCTTACCTTTCTTTTTATTTGTTCTAGGAAACTTGAGTAATAGATAGTAGGCAAGGAATACATGTGCTAGATCATTGATAAAATAAAAAAATTATTAGAAAAAGTAAAATAAAGTTTTGGGATAGGTAGCTCATGTCAACAATAATCATAAGTGTGGGGTTCTAGGCATATTATATGGTTACGTTTAAAGTGAAATAAAGTATGGTCTATATGCTTGACCCCTTACAAGTTGAATGTCTCATGCCCATTGACCACAAGTAACAAGACCTTCATGCTATTCAACTTAGGAATTTTGTCATAATATGCATACAGTTCCAAACGAGGTGGCACTGAAGTACCTCTTTCCCCTTTGTATGAGGAGTTTTTGTGGGACTGATGGCTCTAAAAATAGCCATCTTTTCCCGTGTTTAAACATTTTTTTAGTCAAGCAATTGGCAGAAACTCTCTAGCCTTGCCACTAATGACTAATTATTACAAAGATATGCAAACCATTTCTTTGATTTGTGTTGTGCAGGAAATCATGCTTCTAATGCAAAATCAGGAGTCATAATGAAGATTTTGAGGAAGTCCACATGACCAAGTAATCCTAGAGCAATTATTAGGCAAAAATAGCCGTAACAACTACTAGTACGGGCAGGGTCCGCCCGTACCATGTGGCGGCGGCTTCATCTCATCAAACCGTACAACTTTCATAAAAACTCCTATATATTTTGAGGCCTCAGCCGCCGCGCAGAAGGCCACCATTCTCAGATTGCATCACAACACCACCAAAGGAGATACATACCATAGTTCATCCCTTTGATACGTCGTAAACGTATCTATAATTTTTGATGCTCCATGCTTGTTTTGTATCAACTTTCTTATGTTTTGTTTACACTTCAAGGTATTTTATACATTTTCTGTAACTAACCTATTAACAAGATGTCGTAGTGCCAGTTGCCTGTTTTCTGCTGTTTTTGGTTTCAGAAAAGCTAGTAAGGAAATATTCTCGGAATTGGACGGGACAAAAGCCAAAGTCAATATTTTACCAGAAGGAACAAGGAGTCTGAAGGGCAGCCGAAGTGGGGTCACGAGGTGGCCACACCTAGGGCTGGCGCGTCCACCCCCTAGGGCACGCCGCCCCATAGTGTGGGCCCCTCGGGCACCCACCGACCTTGCCCCTTCGCCTATAAAAGTACCCCGATGCAGAAACCCTAAGGACCCGATCAAAAATCCACGAAGGAGTCTGAAGCCGCTGCCATCTCTATCCCTAGATCGGGGGGATCCGAAGCTCCTCCAGGCACCCTGCCGGAGGGGAGAGATCATCCCGGAGGCCTTCTTCATCACCATGTCAGCCTTCGGAGTGATGCGTGAGTAGTTCACCATTGGACTATGGGTCCATACAGTAGGTAGATGGTTGGTTCTCCTCCTTTATGCTATCATGTTTAGATCTTGTGAGCTCCGTTCATGATCAAGATCATTTATTTGTAATCCTATATGTTGTGTTTGTGGGGATCCGATGGATATTTAGATACTATGTCAGATTGATTATTGATTCTATCATGTCTATGTTATTTGTGATCTTGCATGCTCTCCGTTGCTAGTATCTATCTTGGCCAAGTAGATGCTTGTAACTCCAAGAGGGAGTATTTATGCTCGATAGTAGGTTCATGCATCTAGTAATCTGGGGAAGTGACAGAAATATCTAAGGTTGTAGATGTGTTGTTGCTACTAGGGAGAAAACAGCAATCCTTTGTCCATGGGGCAATTGTATTGTTTACTTTACACACTTTGCTTAATGCAATTATCTGTTGCTTGCAACTTAATACTGGAAGGGGTTCGTATGATAACCCGAAGGTGGATTATTAGTCATAGATGCAGTTGGATTACGATGTATTATGTTATAATACCCAATCAAATCTCTTAGGAGCCAAGATGTCTAGTATATGCATTGTTATGCTTTCTCAATCTATTAATTGCCCTGCTGTAATTTGTTCACCCAGCATGCTATTTCTCTTAAGGAGAAAGACCTCTAGTGAACTGTGGACCCCAGTCCACTTCTTTTACCATTGGTATACCATCTACAGTTTACCATTTACTGTTTACTTTCTGCAAGCAATTACTATCTTCCACACTATACGTTTAATCTTTTGTTTTCAACAAAATCAGTGATATTGAAAACCTCACTGTAAGTTGTGGCAAAGTTCTGTGGTTGTGTTGTGCAGGATACCAAGTTGCTAGCAACACCTTGGAGTTGTTTCCTTACTCCTACTTGTTCGATAACCTTGGTTTCATAACTAAGGGAAACTTGCTGCTATGCTCATCATACCTTCCTCTTGGGGTTCCCAATGAGCTTTACATATCTTGAGCCATCAAGCACTTTTCTAGCGCTATTGCCGGGGAGTTAAGGACAACATCAATCTCTTCCTCCTCGTCAATCACTTTTCAGGGAGAAAGAAGATTCTTGCAAGGGGAGTCTCTCACAACCAATCTCTTTACTTTTTTTTGTTTTGCTTAGTTTATTTTGCTTTGTTTGCTTGTTTCTTTATCAACAACACAAAAAAATTAGTTGTACTGGTTTGCTTCTTTTTATCAAAAACACAAAAAAATTAGTTCTTTCTGTAGTTGTCACCTCGTTCTTAGCTCACCATGTTGATCCCTAAGTTCACCTTGAAAGACCTTTCAATAGGTAGTGGCTCTATAATTGGGAAATATAATATTGAAAAATTCTTTAATCATGTTAGCAAGCATGAGGATATTGAGGATAGATCCTTAGCAGTACTTGCTCCAAATTATGAAATTTCTTCAGCTTCTTTAGTTCACATGTTGGAGGCTTGGTTTGTTAACCTTAACCCCATGATGCAAGTAATGTTTCTTAAACTTAAAGATATTGAGGATACTAAAAAGAGAGATTTTACTCTAGAAACTTTGCTTAAAGAATTCAATGATGTTGTTAAGGAAGATAGAAAGGTCTTTGATCGTTTTAGTATGCTAGTCTCATGTGTAGATGTTATTGGTACACTAGAAAAGTTGGACAAAACCAAACCCCAAAATGGAGAGGAAATTAAAATATCAATACCTTTTAAACTTGTAGGAATGCATGAAGCCTTAGAAAAGAATTTTGATTGGATTGTTCCTGAAAACCTGTTTGATGAAAATAGTGAACCCAAGAGTATTGAGAAAGGATCCTCTAGAACTTATTTGGATGAGATACCTTGCCTTGTTGGAGATATTTCTGGTATTGATCCTAATGTTTCTTCATTCGAAAATACTTGAATCTTGCTTCTATGCCTAGCTGAAAGGCGTTAAAGAAAAGCACTATTGGGAGATAACCCAAATTATTTTTACTTTTGGTAAGTTTTCTTTTGTTGAGTCTTGGAAGCTATTGCCTCAGTAATAACCTCTAATGAGAGAGAAGTGAGACTTGGGAAAGTTGTTGTCCCGAAACAGATTTTTGTGCCTCACTATAAAAAATCGTGAAAAATCCCTGTACGTCAGATTGAGATGTAATTTTCTGTGCTTATGACCCAGATTATTATCTAACTTTCGTTAGTTTAGTACTTTTCTATTTGAGCAACAGAAGGTCTTCGAAAAAATTGGTTTTTACCTGCTGGTCTGTTTTGACAGATTTCTGCCATTATTTGCATTTGCCTCTTAATCTCTTTCTCTTTGAGTTCTCTTTGATCACTTGAGCTTTTATAAGGAATTGGTATAGTATCTTGTGTTTTAATGGAAGTTTTACTTGTGTTGAAACTAAACGCAAAGACTTATTATCTTGAATACACTAATGTTGCTAATGAAGATTCTGTGAAGTTTTGTATGAAGGAAATTTTCAAGTGTAGGGAAGAATAATGTGATGAGATGAAGTATGGAAAAAAGCTCAAGCTTGGGGATTCCACCTGTGTCACCCCAAGAAATATTCAAGAGGTACAAGCGTCAAAGCTTGGGGATGCCCAAGGCATCCCCTTCTTCATCAATAAAAATCACAGGTTTTCTTCCAAAACACTTCATTTTTATTGTTTCATGCACAATTGTGTTGTTCTTGGAGCGTCTTTGTTTTTGTTTTTAGTTTTATTTTGTTTGGTTTGCTTAAATAAATTGGTTGGACCCCCGCATTCATATGTTGTTTCAAATAAGTTGATTGGTGTTGGAAAAGAGTAGGAAGCTTCATGCTTATAAGTGGTACAAAAGGAGCTTGTTTTGACTGTGGCCTAGACTTTATCATGTCATGTTTGATGTTGATTTGACCTTATGCTTAGTGATTATTGTTGTAGCATGACTTGTTCCAAACAATTGATATTGCCTAATGTTCCTTGAAAGAATCATGCGTTGTTTTAGCATACAAAAGCATAATATTGTGGTATTCTCCTTTGATGCTTTATTTGGGTTGACTTGGCACATGCTTACACCATGTTAAGACTATGAACCAGTCACCTTAGCCTCTATGATCATTTAGTTTTTGACTTGTAATATCACTTTATGCTTTAATTAATAATGTTTTGTCGCTTTGCATGATTATGGCCATTATTGCTCTCTTAGTTGGTCGCTCCCAGTCTTTTACTAGCCTCCACCTATACCACGTACGAGTTCCACTCATGCATCCAACCTCCAAGAAAACCAAGTTATTCCAAAGAGTCCACTATAAATTCCTATGCATGGTGTGTTACACCATTCCAAGTATATTCATGTTTTTATCTACCTTCCAAATTAAACTTTTGTTATGTGAAAATTAGTGATTAAAGCTCTCACAAACTTGATGGCACACTTTATTTTCTTGCACTTAATAAACTTGAATCATTGTGTCCATCTATGTTGCTTATATGCTTGCACTTTATAAGTTGTGAATTTGCAGAACCATGATACCATGGGGAATGCTTTCAACATTGCACTTATTATTCAGTTGATACCATGTTCTTTTGTTTATGGATCCCGATGGTGTGAAATAAAAGGGGAGCTTGTAAGCTCATGGAGTTTGTATGTGTGTTAGATAAACGCCTGGGCGGCTAGCCTAAGCCATGCCCAATCATGGTAGAAACTTGCAGCATAACCATAGTGAGCATTCTATGAAGCATCCTCAAACCTATGCAAATAGCAAATAAAAAGATCGCTGAGATGCTCATTGTCTGTTGCCTTGACATTTTGATATGGGAAAGCTCATGTGTCATGGGGCAAGGGGTACCCCGTTGGCGGTTCTCCATGTAACACATGTACTTACAATGACACACACTTACTTGTGACTAAAGTTGAGTAGCATGAGGTTCGTTAATCGTAAGCAAGGGGCATGAGATTTTCAACTTATAACTTGTCAAGCATATCCTCATATTTGTGTAACTTTAACCTTAATCACCTCAAGATGCCTATGATAGGGGAAATGAGAGCTGAAAGCTAATAAGTACCATAATTTTTGGAAGCTCTTTATGAAACTTGAAATCCCTGCTTCCCTCTGTGAAGGGCCTTTGTTTTTACTTTTATGTTGAGTCTCTATCTTCTATCTTTATGCACCAATTGAGAGAGCATAGTGGTCATTCTTTGTTTAATGTGCATTGTCCCAAAACTTGTTGATTGATTCATAACTTTGATATTGCTTCTTCTTAAATTATTTATATCTAGTCACCCTTATGAACTTTGAAGGTGTCCTATGCATTTATGTTTTGCTATACCATGAGGGACAAGCTGAATACCACTCTTATTATGTTTTCTATATGTGAAACAAACAAAAGTCTTTCAATGCATTGTTATTCATGATCTTTTGTTTGTACCTTTTCATGTTACAATATAGTTGCTATGTCTTATTGTTAGAACTCTATCTTTCATGCTCATGTCTACAGTACTTTGATCCCATCTACCAATGCTTTACAAACACCTTGAGCAAGATTGTGATGGTGCATGTCACCTCAAAAATTATTCTTTTTATCACTTACCTACTCGAGGACGAGCAGGAGTTAAGCTTGGGGATGCTTGATATGTTGTAAACGTATCTATAATTTTTGATGCTCCATGCTTGTTTTTCATCAACTTTCTTATGTTTTGTTTACACTTTGAGGTATTTTTATACATTTTCTGGAACTAACCTATTAACAAGATGCCGAAGTGCCAATTGCCTATTTTCTGTTGTTTTTGGTTTTATAAAAGCTAGTAAGTAAATATTCTCGGAATTGGATGGGACAAAAGCCAAAGTCAATATTTTACCAGAAGGAACATGGAGTCCGAAGGGCGGCTGAAGTGGGGCCATGAGGTGGCCACACCTAGGGCTGGCGCGGCCACCCCCTAGGGCGCGCCGCCCCATGGTGTGGGCCCCTCGGGCACCCACCGACCTTGCCCCTTCACCTATAAAAGTACCCCAATGCAGAAACCCTAAGGACCCGATCAAAAATCCACGAAAGAGTCTGAAGCCGCCGCCATCTCCATCCCAAGATCGGGGGATCCGAAGCTCCTCCCGACACCCTACCCGAGGGGAGAGATCATCCCGGAGGCCTTCTTCATCACCATGCCAGCCTTCGGAGTGATGTGTGAGTAGTACACCCTTGGACTATGGGTCCATACAGTAGCTAGATGGTTGGTTCTCCTCCTTTATGGTATCATGTTTAGATCTTGTGAGCTCCGTTCATGATCAAGATCATCTATTTGTAATCCTATATGATGTGTTTGTGGGGATCTAATGGATATTGAGATACTATGTCAGATTGATTATTGATTCTATCATGTTTATGTTATTTATGATCTTGCATGCTCTCCGTTGCTAGTAGCTATCTTGGCCAAGTAGATGCTTGTAACTCCAAGAGGGAGTATTTATGCTCGATAGTAGGTTCATGCCTCTAGTAATCTGGGGAAGTGACAAAAATCTCTAAGGTTGTAGATGTGTTGTTGCTACTAGGGAGAAAACAACAATCCTTTGTCCATGGGGTAATTGTATTGTTTACTTTACACACTTTGCTTAATGCAATTATCTGTTGCTTGCAGCTTAATACTGGAAGGGGTTCGGATGATAACCTAAAGGTGGATTATGTCATAGATGCAGTTGGATTACGGTCTATGTATTATGTTGTAATGCCCAATCAAATCTCGTAGGAGCCAACATGTCTAGTATATGCATTGTTATGCTTTCTCAATCTGTCAATTGCCCTACTGTAATTTGTTCGCCCAACATGTTGTTTATCTTAAGGAGAAACACCTCTAGTGAACTGTGGACCCCAGTCCACTTCTTTTACCATTGATATACCATCTATTGTTTACCATTTATTGTTTACTTTCTGCAAGCAATTACTATCTTCTACACTATACGTTTAATCTTTTGTTTTCAGCAAAACCAGTGAGATTGAAAACCTCACTGTAAGTCGGGGCAAAGTTCTGTGGTTGTGTTGTGTAGGATACCAAGTTACTAGCAACACCTTGGAGTTGTTTCCTTACTCCTACTGGTTCGATAACCTTGGTTTCATAACGGAGGGAAACTTGCTGTTGTGCTCATCATACCTTCCTCTTGGGGTTCCCAACGAGCTCTACATATCTTGAGCCATCACCCTTCCATCTTCCATCCCCTCCATTAGCCATAGCCATTACTTTGTACTTGAGATCTCCTTGTGATTCGACGACCATTGTAAGAATATTCGATTTCAATCTAAGTATTTTGCACAATGTTTTCAATCCTTGATCTTATTGTTATGAGTGAGTAGTCCTCATGGGCTCCGGGTTAGGGAGAAACCTCGTGGCAATTATGTGCATCTCTATGGGAGTATTGTTTATTGTTTGAAAGAGGGATTTGTATCTTTTGTTTCTTTATCTCTTGCCTCGATCTTTGGACTCTCAGGTATCCAAGATCCCCGAGATCGATAAAGGCTTGAGGTGAGATACTTGGCTTGCGGCGATCTCATAGGAAACCCAATGACAGAAAGTTTGTTACGGTCTTCACTTAGCAACCCAATCGGGATCACAACAACATCACCTCTTAAGGCTTTGATTTGTGTTTTACACGTAATAACCGTTTGTAGCCCAGTGCTTCATGGTGCACTCGGTTGGATCAAAAGACTATTGCTATGCCTGCTGCTCATAGGGGCTCTAGTATATTAGGATGTGTTGCCCACAAGTGATTATCTCCATTGAAACATTACACATGACCATGCTTATTATTATCTTTATTCCATATGATGTGCAACTGCAGGTGGATCTTCAACCCTGGCCTATCTCTATCCATTGAATCAACCCACGATATAAAGTAAACTAGATTGGTCCGATAAACGAAGGTAAAATGAAGAAACAAAGTCTTGTAGACGTGTCCTTTTTATTTCCTTTATGCATTGTTTCCCAAGGTTCGATTAAACATAGGTTTACTAGGGAAAAAATACTATTGTACTACATCGATGAATCCGGATCGAAGGTATCAACCTTTTTTCTGGCGACGTTGTCGGGGTTGAAATTTTGCTATACTAGTGAGGTCACAAGAGACCTTGTTTTTAGTTTTTTTATTTGTTGTAGTTTATTTCTTGTTATTAGTTTACTTTCTTGGTATCTATTTGAAAACCCAAAAAAATTAGTTATTTATTATTTGTTTCCTTTACTTTATAAATACCAAAAAGGTAAGATCCATGACTAAAAAGAGACTTGGGGAGTATGCTGATACATTGCAAATGTATCTATAATTTTTGATGTTCCATGCTTGGTTTTATCTACTTTCTTGTGTTTTGTCCACACTTTGGAGTACATTTCATATGATTTCTTGGACTAACCTATTAACAAGAGCCACAGTGCTAGCTGCCTGTTTTCTGCTGTTTTTGGTTCCAGGAAAGTCAGAAAATGAATATTCTCGGAATTGGACGGGACAAAAGCCAAAGTCATTATTTTACCGGGGGACACCTGGAGCTAGAATACGAGACAGAGAGGGGTTAGGGCCCAGCCACACCACCTGGCCGCACGGCTAGGCCTGGCCCGCGCCAGGGGGTGGTCTAGCCGCCCCAGGCACCCCCTGGGCCTCTCCTTCCGCCTATATATTGCCCCTGATACGGAAACCCTAAGTACCCGATCAACAATCCACGAAAGAGTCTGTAGCCACCGTCATCTCCATCCATAGATCGGGAGGGATCTGAAGCTCTTCCGGGCACCCTGCCGGATAGGGTAATTCACCCTGGGGGCCTTCTTCATCACCATGCAAGCCTCCGGTGTAATGCATGAGTAGTTCATCTCTGGACTACGGGTCCATGTAGTAGCTAGATGGCTGGTTCTCCTCCTTTGTGCTATCATGTTTAGATCTTGTGAGCTCCGTTCATGATCAAGATCATCTATTTGTAATTATGCATGTTGTGTTTGCGGGGATCCGATGGATATTGAGATGCTATTTCAGATTGATTATTGATTCTATCATGTCTTTATTATTTGTGATCTTGCATGCTTTCCATTGTTAGTATCTAACTTGGCCAAGTAGATGCTAGCAACTCCAAGAGTTAGTATTTATGCTCGATAGTGGGTTCATGCCTCTGGTAATCTGGGGAAGTGACAGAAATCTCTAAGGTACTAGATGTGGTGTTGCTACTGGGGAGAAAACAACAATCCTTTGTTCATAGAACAATCGTATTGTTTACTTTACACGCAATTTGTAATGCAATTATCTGTTGCTTGCAACTTAATACTAGAGAGGGTTCCGATGATAAACTGAAGGTGGATTATTAATCATAGATGCAGTTGGATGGTGGTCTATGTATAATGTTGTAATGCCCAATCGAATCTCAAATGAGTCAAGATGATTAGTATATGCTTTCTCGATGTTTGTTAATTGCCCCGCTATAATTTGTTCACCCAGCATGTTATCTATCTTAAGGAGAGCCACCTCTAGTGAACTATGGACCCCGGTCCTTTCTTTTACTTTCAATCTACAATCAACTGTTTACTGCTTTGTGTTTACTTTCTTCAAACTATTACTTTCTTCCATTCGATACGTTTAATCCTTTGTTTTCAGCAAAACCGGTGAGATTGACAACCTCATCGCAAGTTGGGGACAGAGTTCTATGGTTGTGTTGTGCAGGTCTCCACGTTGCTACTAGCACCGGCAGTGCACCTTTGGGGTGTTTCATTGCTCCTACTGGTTCGATTAAACCTTGGTTTCATACTGAGGGAAAACTTGCTGTTGTGCTCATCATACCTTCCTCTTGGGGTTTGATACGTCCATTTTGCATCACTATTCTATGTCTTAATTCACTATTATTCATTGATATATTTCATACTGAGAGGTGATACTTATGTTATTTCATCTATTTTTGCATGGTTGATGACTTTTGGAGCATGGACCGCTGCAGTCAGGATTCTGATGGAAAAGGTGCTGTTTGGAGGCAAAATTCACGAAGATCAGAAAATCCAGGAAAATATATGGAAAATCCTATTTTTCCAGAAGACTAAGGATGCTAGAAGATGGAGTGGAGATGGGCCACAGGGGGCCCACACCACCCCATGGCGCGGGCAGGCCTAGGCCGCCAGGAGGTGGTGTGGCCACCCTGGCCCACTCCAGCCTCTCCCCTCTGGCGTATATCATCCTCCCGAAACCCTAAGACTCGGGAGACCACGAAGATTCCGCCTGCCTGGCGGAAAACACCGAGAGAGAAAGATCTCCGGCATGATTGCTTGGGAATTCCTTCCCGGAGAGGGGAGATCGTCGCCATCAACACCACCATCAAGCTAGACTTCATCGGGATCATCACCATCACCACCATCATCACCATCTCTATATTGCTATAACAATTGTGTTGAATCTTGCATAGTTCATAGGGGAAACTTTCCCGGTGTTGATTACTCTTTGTAGTTGATGCTATTGAGTGAACCATTGAATTATTGTTTATGTTCAGATTGTTATACATCATTATTCCATCTCTGATCATGATCCATATGATGTCTTGTGAGTAGTTCGTTTTGTTCTTGAGGACATGGGAGAAGTCTTGTTGTTAGTAGTGGAGTTGTGTTGAGAAAGATTCAATAGATTGTTACTTAAGTTGTGGTGTACTTCTTCTAGTGGTGTCATGTGAACATCGACTACATGACACTTCACCTATATGGGCCTAGGGGAATGCATTGTGTATTTGGCTACTAATCGTAGGGGTTGAGGATGTAAACCTGAACCCCCGTTAGGAAACCATTGCCCAAGGGACGTAAGGGTCTTAGAGTTTAAAGTTGTGGTTAGGTTTCTACCTTAATTACTTTCTTGTACTTACGGATGTTTGCAAGGGGTATAATCACAAGTATGTATTAGTCTTGGATGGGGCGGTACATTAGCAGTGTTCACCCACACAACACTTAGCAAGCTAAAGAAGATTAATCAACTATATGAAGCGAAAGCACTTGATGCCTTCCCATGTGTCCTCGAGAACGTTTGGTCATCTTAAGTAATACAACCGGCTTGTCCTTTGCTGCATAAAGGATTGGGCCACTTGCTGCATTTATTCCTACTGTCTTTTGTTTACTCGTACTTTGTTTACTTGCTTTATCGAAATCCCCTAAAAATCCGTTTGCTAAGTATTTACAGAGAATTCATGATCCATACCACTAGCCAGCACCTTCTGCTCCTCGTTGGGTTCGACACTCTTACTTATCGAAAATACTGTGATACACCCCCTATACTTGTGGGTCATCAGGGTTCCCCAACGAGCTCGATATATTTTGGGCCATCAAGCTACTTTTCTGCACTGTTGCCGGGGAGTCAAGGACATCTTCACAAGGGGAGTCCCTCATAACCAATCTCTTTACTTTGTTATTTTTGTTTTTCTTAGTTTACTTTTCCTTTGTTTGCTTGTTTCTTTATTGAAAACACAAAAAAATCAGTTCCTACTATAGTTGGTATTTTCATTGGTCTGTTATTGTCTTGCTTTATCATGCTTACTATCAATGGTTGGTGTAACATCCCAAAAATCATGTTTCAAAACTCATTCATATCATTCTTGCATCATTCATTCATATAGGGTTTTTCTCAAAATCATTTAGAGACAGAAGTTTGAGCTATGATTTCATGTGTGCAAATTCAACTCAATTGGACATCACCCTTTGAGATTTGAATGCTTAGGTACTTGTTTGCTTGCCTCCATTGATGGAAAAACTAGGTGAAGCTTTTAACCCAAGATTCCAAATTTAGAAATATTTTCTAAACCCTATTTCAAACTAGAGACAAAGAGACAAAGTCTCTGTTTATTTCAAAGATCCAAGCTTGACCAAGCCTTGCAAGGTAACCACATGGTTATTTGACTGTATTTGAACCCACAAGAACCCTGCAAAAATTCCCAAAACAGTTTGAATTCAAAAGGATTTGAATTCATATCAAAAATCAATTCAGAAAATGGAATTAGAAAAAGAAAAGGCATAGGCAAAGGAAAAAGGCCGAGCGCCAGATTCTCGCCCAAGAGTGGATCAAGCCCATCAAGCCCACCCGGGATTTTTCTGTTTTCTCTCACGCTGAGCGACGCGTTAAGTCGCCGACAGATGCATTCCCACCGCCACCTCGCACTCTTCACGACGAGCGGCCCGGTCCACGCCGCCTCGTTTTCCCAGACGCTACCGCGACCATGTCGCTGCAGCAGTGATGGCCGGTAATGGCGCGGTGTAATTGAGCATTTAACCGCGAGCGTTTCCTGTCGATTCCCCGGCTATAAGATCTTTTTCCCCCAAACACCTCGCTCACTCCGCCACCAGGCTGTCCTCAATCAGCTTTGCACCGCCGCAGACAGAGCCTCTCCGGCGATCGATTCCGGTGAGCCTAGTGTTCCCCTCTGCCTCTCGTTCTTACAATCTGACTCAGCGTGTCTTTGCGCACCTCCTGACCTCACTAGTCCGTCCTGTACTGCCCCAGGTCGCCGGTTCCACTTGACACCGCAAGCACCGACGGCGACATCAACTCCGACGAGTTTTTCCGGTAAGTACAGACCGCCCCTCGCCTTCCCGTTCATGCACACGACTTCGCCTTGACCCTGTGAACCTAACCGCGTCGTTGTTTTGCCTTGGGGTGATCCACAGCTCCATCCTCGACGAGCACCGCACCAGACCACCCGACGCCGCCACGAACTCCGGTGAGGAATTGCCACAGACCCCGAGCGCCCCTTGACCAACCACGAGTACCTTGAGCTTCGCCGTGACCCCCTAAGCCCGGTGAGCAACTCCTTTCTCCTCTCCTCCCGATCGCTTAAGAACGTCGTCGACCGATCATCATCCACCGCTAACCACCGCGCAGCGCCGCCCATCTGTGACCAGGCAGTAGTAGCCGTTAGATCTGGATCGAATGAATAGGATAGATCACTTAAGCCCCGAAGAGGTACGCGCCCTGTGCCGTGCGATCAAACTAGATCCAACGCCCCACAGCGATCGATCCGCGAACCGGCACGGCGAATAAGAACATGACGCGTGGCTAGGAGCTGATCTGAAAATAGAATTTAAAACAGATTTTGATCTAGAATTCAAATGCCTATATCTTTTGAATGCCATGTTGGAATTTAGCAAATTTTATACCGTTGGATTCAGAAAACAAGACCTTTCTGCCTATCCTTTTTGTTTAGCAAATAGTAACCATTAGATTGGCTTAAATTGCAGAAACTTGTTTGAGGCCTTTTTTGAATATAGGTATAGTTTAGTATTTTATTTTAGGGCTAAATAAGTTGTCTTGGCTATTTTGTGACTTGTTTAGTTTCTGTAATCTTGCACTTAATTGGTAGAGTTTTCAAAAAAAACCATCACTTGGTAGATCCATGCATGCATGCATTCATATTATTTTTGTTTGTATATATTTGTGTGTAATTGTGTGCTACCACTTTTTGTGTATATTTTGCTAGTGATTGTGATTGTGATTTAGTGCTACTCTCCACACTACCAAGGCAAGTGATATCATCATGAATATTCCATTCCTATATTTTTATATGCATTAGTATTGTTTTTCTAAATACAGGACTTGCATGGATTTTTGCTAAGTATAAACTTTGCTATGGGAAAACCTATTAGGTGAAACCTTAGTGAAAATTACCTAAGTCAAGATTCCTATTACTATCAAGCTTAGCCTAGCTACTAGAAAACAAGGGTGGTTTATTTATTCATACTATGGAAAAAATTATTCTAAGTCTAAGGACTTGTGTTTTATTTAACAAAACAACTAAGTTAATGAATCTCCTGGGTGGAATGGGACTTGCTTGGTGGTTTTTGGTTGAGTGGTTCACGAGGCCCATGTCTATGGTTTACCTTGGTGTATCTCACTTGTGGATGGCCACCCAGGAAACAAAGAGATTTGAGATGTCAAATGTTGAGAAGCTTCAAGTGCAACCACTTGGCATTATGGGCTCTGCCATGATCTTAGGTTGCTAGAACTTAGTCTCTTGGACAGTTGGTGGTAGAGGGAATGATAGGTTGGAGCACGTCCATTTGACTAAGGAAAGGCTTCTGAAGGATCTTGTCTTGGGAAACCAAGTCTTGTGGGGAAAGTGCACCACCTCTGCAGAGTGTAAAACCTAAGTACTTAGCCATGTCCCTGGTAAAGGACAATTTGAGCATCAAGACATGGAAACTTCAAGAATCTCATCACTCCAATTTCTAAATAAAACTTGTGGGCGAACAAGGGTTAAAAGGATCTTCAGTCCTTGATTGGTAGATGCCCTGAGTGGATCTTCAGTCTTTGATTGGTAGATGCCTTGGGTGTTTTGTGCCAAGCAAAAACTTAGTGTTTTCAAAAGATAAGGAAAAATCTATTTTGAGCAATGCAAGCCTAAGCTCCACCAGCCAAATGCATATAGTATTATAGTCCACCTAAAATATACTAAGGTATCACTTGCCAATACTATTCCAAAGTATTGACCCTCTGTGGTCAGAATTTGTAATGTTGCAGGTTATTCCGATGATGATTAGGAGTCATGAGTCTACACTCAACATGCTTGCCTGTGGCACATGAAGATGAAGACTTATGTTTATTTACTTATTCCATAAACTCTTGTATTAGGCCTTTGGCCCTGAGTTGTAAAAGACTATGTTTTATCTCTGGAATGACTGTAATAAACGACCTTTGTATCTGTGTACTTCATCTTAAACTGTGGATGCTAGCATTGATCCAGGGACTAGCATTGCAATCACAGGGATCTTTTCCTTTAATAAGGAGGGATCTTACAGTTGGTTTCTTTGAAACTGAATCTAATTGGCAAGGTGGGTTCACGGAAGAACAAAAATATTATTATAAGGAACACCGCTTGTCACAAAAAGGGAAACTCTTATGGGAACAAATTGATAAATTGAATACCATTGCTAGAAATGTGTGCTCTACTTATAATGTTACTTATTGCGTTGATAAATCTTGTTGCTGTAGGAGGTATAAACACCTCCCTTTTCAATGTGAGTATAATGATAATGTTACCATATCTTCTTATGTTAAAGGAAATTATGATGTGGAACAAATTGAAGAATTTATTGCTTGGAAGGGTGCATTTGAACTTGCTAGTTTGCTTGAAAATACTGATGATGCACCTTATAAATATGAGGTTTATGATATACTTAAATTTTGCTTTGATAATTACAAGGAAGAAAATGGCTATATTCTTGAATATCTTAATAGATGCTCTCCACCAGCGGAAGAGACTAATGCCTTGCAGGAGCCTATGGAAGAAGAAATTGCTGAAACTGGAAGCTCATTGGATGAAAAAGAGGAGGAGAGTGATGATCAAGAGGATGAAGAATGGATCTACCCATTCCTACCTTCTAATGAGAGTAACTCTTTGCCCCTTACAATATTTGATTGTCCCCCCATGCTTACTAAAGGAGGATGAATGTTATGTTCCTGAGGATTCTTTTGAAAATGTTTATAATAAAGCTCTAGTGCTTGTATATCATGAAAAGCATGATTTATGTGATAGTTATATTGTTGAGTTTATTCATGAGGCTACTGAAAATTATTATGAGAGAGGAAAATATGGTTGTAGAAGTTTTCATGGTATTGAAACACCTCTCTATGTGCTGAAAGTTTTGAAGTTCTTCTCGTTTTATCTTCCTATGTATGTCGCTTTGTTCTTTGCGAATTTATTTGCATACAAGATTCATATGCATAGGAAGTGGGTTAGACTTAAACGTGTTTCGAATTTGCTTCTTGATGCTCTCTTTTACTTCAATTCATATTTTTTATGTGAGCATCTTCTCAAACTATCATGCCTAACTTAAAGGCGTTAAAGAAAAGTACTTATTGGGAGATAACCCAAAAGTTTTAGTTGAGTCTTAGAAGTTATTACTTCAGTAATAACCGCTCCTTATCCTTTTTATTTGCTTTTTTATGCCAAGAGTAACCTCTAATGAGAGAGAAGTAATGATTGGGAAAGTTGCTGTCCGAAACAGATTTCCGTGCTTCACCGTAAAAATTCGTGTAAAATCTCTGTACGTACTTTTGAGGGGTGCATTTTTGTGCTTCTGCCCCAGGTTGTTATCTAACTTTTGTTAGTTCAACACTTTTTGATTTGAGCAACAGAAGGTCTTCGAAAAAATTCGTCTTTACCTGCTCGTCTGTTTTGACAGATTTCTGCCATTTTCTGCATTTGCTTCTTGTTGGTTCCTTTTTGAGTTCTTTTGGGGAATTGAGCTTTTTGAGAGAAATTCTACAGTAGCTTGTGTTTTAATGGAAGTTTTATTGGTGTTACAACTGAACCTAAAGACTTATTATCTTGAGTGCACTAATGTTGCTAATAAAGATTGTGTGAAGTTTTGTATGAGGGAAAAATTTCAGGTGTATGGAAGGAATGAGTAATGAGATGAAGGATGGACTAAAGCTCAAGCTTGGGGATGCCACGCGTGTCACCCCAAGAAATATCCAATAAGTACAAGCGTCAAAGCTTGGGGATGCCCAAGGCATCCCCTTCTTCATCAATAAAAATCCCAGGTTTCTTCCAAACGCTTCATTTTTATTGTTTCATGCACAGTTGTGTTGTTCTTGGAGCGTCTTCTTTTTCGTTTTCATTTTTGTTTTTCGTTTGCTTGGTTTTCTTAGTTTGCTGAATAAATTGGTTGGACCCCCTCTTTCATACATTGGTTTTCAAATAGTTTGGTTTGGATTGGAAAAGAGTAGGAAAGTTCATGCTTAAGCGGTAAAGAGAGCTTGTTTTTGACTGTGGCCTATGCTTTGTCATGCCATGCTTGATGTTGTTTTGGCTTTATGCTTAGTATTCTTTATTGTAGCATGACTTGTTATAAACAATTGAGATTGCTTAATGTGCCTTTGAAGAATCATGCGTTGTTTTAGCATATTAAAGCATAGTATTGTGGTATTCTCCTTTGATGCTTTATTTGGGTTGACTTGGCGCATGCTCACACCATGTTATGACTATCTCAAGTCACCATAAGCCTTTATGATCCTTTAGTTTTCAACTTGTAGTATCACTTTATGCTTTGATCAATGATGTTTTGTCGCTCTGCATGATTATGGCCATTATTGCTCTCTTAGTTTGTCGCTCCCAGTCTTTTGCTAGCCTCCGCAACCAAGTATGAGTTCCGCTCATGCATCCAACTCCTTAAACCAAGTTATTCCAAAGAGTCTACCATACCTACCTACTAGCATACGCTATTCCAAGTATATTCATGTTTTTGTTTACCTTCCGAATTAAACTTGTTATGAGAAAACTAGTGATTAAAGCTCTCACGAACTTGATGGCACACTTTACTTTTCTTGCCCTTAATAAACTTGAACCATTGTGTCGTCTATATTATATATGCTTGCACTTATTTGTTGGGGATTAGCAGAACCATGCTGTCATGGGGAACGCTTTCAACATTGCACGAATACTTTGTACCTAGTTGATATCATGCTCTTTTGTCTATGGATGTCGTCGGTGTGAAATGAAAGGGGAGCTTGTAAGTCCATGGAGTTATGTATATGTGTTAGAGAAACGCTTGGGCCGCTGGTCTAATCCATGCTGACATGGTGGAAACCTGCAGCGTAACCATAATGAGTTGTCTATGAAGCATTCTTCTTATAAAAAAACAGTCCGATATTGAGAAAAAAGAGAAAAAGAAAAAAAAATATGAAAATAGAAAGAGAGAAAAAAGCACCATATTCCCATGGTAAATAAGAAGATTGCTGAGATGCTTGTTGTCTGCTTGCCTTGTCATTTTGATATGGGGATTATTCCGTATCATCAGGCAAGGGGTACCCCGTTGGCGGTTCTCTATGATACACATGTACTTATGATGACAAGAACTTACCGGTGACTAAACTTGAGTAGCATGAGGAGCGGCCCTCGTACTCAAGGGACTTGGGATTTCCAGTTTCTAGTCTGTCAAGCATGAAGTTTTTTGCTGTTATTTTATTATTTGCTAAGATGTGTAAAGGCGCACAAAGCTAATAATCCAATTCTATGAGTTTTTCAGCTTACTGGCCGCATAAAGACTACCGGTACGATCGCGAGACCCCGTACCGTGTGCCCGTACCAAATCAAAGCTCTGGAAAATAGAAATATTGATTTTTGTTGCAGGACTCAGTAGCCATAATGACCACTGGTACGACCGGACGCCTGCCCGTACCGTACCCTCGAGCAAACCATCAACTTTCAAGAAAATATATTGCACGCATAATGACCAGCAGTACGGGCACGCACAACCGTACCGCGCGCCCATACCAAGTGCGCCGCCTGAAGGAGTCCTTTGATCCCAAGGTATGCACTTAGTATGGGTGGGCTTCGGCCGTACCGCCTGCCCGTACCACGTACTCGGCTGCCATATCATCTCAGGATGAGGTAACCCTAAATTTCCAAAACATAAAAACTTCTCTTTCTTCTACCTCAAAACTCCAAACCACCTCCATTAGATCTGCGATTTTATTCAATCTTTCTTCGATTCCTCGCACCCAATCGATCTAAGGTATGTTTCTCCTTCGATCTCCAACTTATTTGCATCAAAACTCTGCTCAATCATTCACCATTATCAATTTATACTTAGGTCTTGTTCTTGAGCTAATCTTGATATTGAGCATGCTTAGTTTTGTTTTTAGAGTAGTTTTTTTGTAACAAGTCTAGAGGATCGTTTATGCTATGCTATATTGGACTAAAAAAATATTAGCATTTTTATTTATTTTATTTTAGATGAACACGAGGAGCTGTACACGTGTGATAGCTGCGGAACAAGCCGCACACTCGTTGATACATTGACCCCAAGTCACTTGGTATCGAGTTCACCTAGGAGTTTAAGCTGAACTGTTTGAACCATCTCAAACTCCGATAAATCTAGTCCACCAAGTGGGCATGTCCCTATATCCTGAACTAACTTGGCATTCATGCTGATTTCAATTTACTTTGCAACAATGTTGGTTTATATGACTTTGTCTTTTAGGATGTCATCACATACCGTCGCTTGACGCTTGAATTTCTCAGCACCTTGACACATTCGGTGTGTTCTCACTATTGTTCTGAGGAGCAAATGTCTAGAGTTGATCACATCAACTTCCGTCTTATGAATTGTGAGTACTCCTTGACACTCGACCAATGGGATCACTACTTTGGGTTTGCCAACAACAGCACCGACATATGCTCGACCACCTTTGTTCTAAATCCAGCACCTTGGGAGTACTTTAATAGAATGAGAATTCGTGGAAACACACCTAAGGGAACCAAATTGATCATCATGTTGTTCGTTATTTGTTTTATGTTATTGCTAACACCTTGCAGGCACGTGGTGAGTTTACTAGAGTCAATGAGGAGGATATGATGATCCTCGCTAAAGCTGTTATTCCTAACTGTAACTTAATGCCAAATTTGGGCGCCCTTCTTTTGTTTTACCTTAAGCACCAAGCTCTGCAGTCTCGAGGTCCCATATGCGGAGGAGGAGTCATAACCATTCTTGCACGTGCACTTCAAGTCAACCTAGGTAATATCCAACCGTTGATAGGAAGTCATCGTCTTGGTTTTTCTACTCTGAGAGCTTGTGGTATTATTTCTAGAACCAATGGTAGATACTTCCTTGATATACCTGGGGCGGATCACTTGATCCTAGCTCCTTTGCCTAATGGTCTATTCTCTATCGAGGATGGACATTTGTGTTATGACGCGCAGGTTGAGGTAGGTCTACCCCAATAATAAGTACCCATGGGAGAGGAAGGAGAAGATGAAGAAGTAGAAAAAGAAGGACCCGAACAAGATGTGCAGCCACCAAACTACTACACCACCTATGAAGATATTGATGCTCTCAAAGGGAATATCCAAAATATGAACAACCTCTCCATCAACCTTTGATATGCTACTGCCAACCTCGCCACCCAGTTCCGTGAATGTAGCAGCCAATGGAACGTGGGAGATTATCCACCACCACCACAATGAGCAACAAAGGGGATTGCAAAAGCCTGAGCTTGGGGATGTGTTCCCCGGCAATTTTATTTGTGTAATAATGAGGTTGTACTCCAGCTCCATCCGAGCTTTGAAACACTCGTGCTGGTTTGTTCCAACACTTTGCTTTTCTTTCGTTTTTCGTTTGCTTTTGTTTTTATTTTGCTTTTGTTTTTCATTTATTTTTCTTTTCTTAGTCCCTTTCTTGGTCGCAAGTTCTTTTCTATTCTCTAATCCCTATATCCTCAAAAATACAAAAAGATTTTTCCCTTTTTCCTTTTTCATGAAAGTCGATTCGCACTTTGCCTCTTTGCTTTAAATTTATTATGGGATTGATTTCACTTGAATTTTGAAGGAACACATCCCTATAAGGAAGAGAATTATGAAGTCGCTCATGAGAGGTATGTCCTATGTTTCCCACTTTTGAAGTTTGGGTTGTTCATTTTAGTTGGTTGATTTGCTAAGATGCCATGCTATTGGGAGTAATTCAAAATAGTTAGAGTAAAGCTTTTTATTGGTTTGTATGATTAGTTGTGAAAGCTTTTGCTCTAGTTCTTTTAGCTAACCGAGCCTTGACTTGGAAATAATATTGTCAAACAAGTACAACAAGAAAAAGTCTGGAATTTATGATGTTTGATGAATGATTGTCTTGAGAGTTTAGCCTTGAAGATACTTAACCCCATATATGTTTTGATAGACTTGACGACACTCTTGAAATGAGTTGTTTGATTGAAATGAAGTCTAGCGATAATTGTGATGCATGCCAAAGCTAACCTTGTGGATCAAACTATGGTACTATTTAAAGCGTTCTATGTTTCTCATGCACACCTTTGGATGCCAACAACTCCACTAGCCTACGAACAATCTATGGTACAACCCTTGATTTCGGCTATGAGTTGACGACATGGGTGGCATAAATGTCACCATAATGGGAAAAAGTATTGGTACTCTCAAAGGTTGTGCAAGCCATTGTTCAAAAGAAACACTCAATGATCCTTGAAAGAAGGAAAAAATGAAGATCCACATAACAAGTCCTTGGCATGGTCTCATTACTACTTTATGAATTTTCTTGAAAGGCAATGATTAGAATGGAAGTGTTTTGATAGTCCTGATTTACTGATGTGGTGGGTGTCAATAAGACACTTCACTGTTATGCTACTTAGGACATGAACTCTCTTACTCAATTTTGCAATTATAATATCCTAGTGTTCCTTAGCAAGCTCAGAGTTAACTAGAAGAATTGGATTGATTGTTACACTTCTAGTTATTTATACTTATATTAAACTCTACTTTGATAATATTGATTTACCCAAGCTTATATAGTGTTCTTGCCATCTCTCTAACTTTAATGAGCCTTTTAAATGGATGAAGTGTTGGACACATATGACTGCCAACCGTAAGTGAATTCATATTCCCGTTGTTTCAAGTTTAAACGTTGAATTCCTTATAGGTCTTTTGTTTCTTCTTGCTCGAGGGCGATCAAGGTTTGAGCTTTGGGCAGGTTGATGGCTCTAAAAATAGCCATCTTTTCCCACGTTTAAACATTGTTTTTAGTCAAGCAATTAACAAGAAAATTTCTAGCCTTGCCACTAATTACTAATTATTTCAAAGATATGCAAACCATTGCTTTGATTTGTGTTATGTAGGAAATCACACTTTTTAATGTTAAATCAGGAGTCATAATGAAGATTTTGAGGAATTCCACACGACCAAGTAATCCTAGAGCAATTACCAGGTGACAACAGCCGTAACGACCACTGGTACGGGCAGGGTCCGCCCTTATCATGTGGCGGCGGCTTCACCTCATCAAACCCTACAACTTTCATGAAGACGCCTATATATTTTGAGGCCTCAGCCGCCGCGCAGAAGGCCACTATTCTCATATTGCATCACAACACCACCAAAGGAGATCCACACCATAGTTCATCCCTTCCATCTTCCATCCCCTCCATTAGCCATAGGCATTACTTTGTACTTGAGATCTCCTTGTGATTTGGCTACCATTGTAAGAATATTTGATTTCAATCTAAATATTTTTCACAATGTTTTCAATCCTTGATCTTATTGTTATGAGTGAGTAGTCCTCATGGGCTGCTGGTTGGGGAGAACCTCACAGCAATTATGTGCATCTAATCTATGGGTGTATTGTGTATTGTTTGAAAGAGGGATTTGTATCTTTTGTTTCTTTGTCTCTTGCCTCGATCTTTGGACTTGTAGGTACCCAAGATCCCTAAGATCAATAAAGGCTCGAGGTGAGATACTTAGCTAGAGGCGATCACATAGTAAATCCAGTGACAAAAAGGGTGGTACGGTCTTTGCTTAGCGACCCATTCGAGATCACAGCAACATCACCTCTTAAGGCTATGATCTTTGTTTTACACTTAATAACCATTTGTAGCTCGGTGCGTCGTGGTGCACTCAGTTGGATCAAAATACTCTTGCTATGCATGCTGCTCGCGGGGGCTCTAGTATATTAGGATGTGTTGCCCACAAGAGATTATCTCCATTAAAACATTACACATGACTATGCTTATTATTATCCTTTATCCCATATGATGTTCAGCTCCAGGTGGATCTTCAACCCTAGCCTATATCCATCCATTGAATAACCCACAATATAAAGTAAACTAGATTAGTCCAGTAAACAAAGGTAAAACAAAGAAACAAAGTCTTGTAGACGTGTCATTTTTATTTCCTTTTAGCGTTGTTTCCCAAGGTTCGATTAAACCTAGGTCTATTAGGGAAAATACTATTATACTACATTCGTGAATCCGGATCGAAGGTATCAGGGACTATCCATACTCAGATGACAAGACAAATAGACAAATGGGCATTCTTAGCAGTTATTTTATTTACCATTTGCATAGCTTTTTATTTAAATTGCTTCTTCAAATGCCCATGATGTAAATTTCCACCATGATGCATAGCATGGTTTAGGTTGGCGGCTCAATGCTACCTCTGACGCATATGCATACTCAAAAAGATAACTCGCTCCTACTTATTTCACATGGTAAGCATCTAGAGCCAAAACAAAACATGATATCAACAAATAGTGCAATGATAAAAGCGTTCCCCATGTCAGCATGGTTCTGCTAACACTCAACTCATAAGATGTTGGTGCATGTAAAATGCATACATGAACTTTATAGTTTATTGATACAAATTCCCACATATTTGCAACATATATAATGTGTTTTATATTGAATTTTGGGGATTTACTAGTGATCCCTTTTATTTTAGTTCTAACTCTGCAGGACAGGAAAACCCTATTTTGTGTATAGGGGGAGGGGAAGCCCCTTCCCATGGCCAGCGGCTAAGAGGGTTGCCCCACCTCTTCCCTCTTAATTACTAGTGTACTCTCCACTTACAGATAATCAAGCCCACTTTCTCCCATTAATTTTCCACTCAAGAAACCAAAGGTCTTTCCATTAAAGCACTTTAATTTACTTGATTTAATGCTACTCAATTTAATGAACACTTCATTTAATGAGTACTTCATTTAATGAACACTTCATTTACTGAACACATTAACAATTTATTCCCTTGCAATATTTGGATACACCAAAACTATTCTGTTAATTTTATCAAAACAGTTTCTCTGATGTCCAGTATTTTCTCCTGCGTTCTTTATCCACTCAAATGTGTCGACGAGCCTTAAGTGTGTCACCCTATGTTTAGTGAACTAAGTGGACATGATCGATACTCTCTCCGATCAATAATCATTAGCAGAATTTGGAGATCCATAACGACTCCCACTTACTCAACGATGAACTAGCGATCGCGTGAACCTTTTTCATAGTACCTAATATCTGTGACATTCGACACATTTTTGATGGCTTTTATTGATGGTTTTCTCCTAGATTTGATCGTTCTCTAGCTTTACCTAACGCTAATACTTCGGTAGCAAAGAAAACTTGGTTTTTAATGTGTGTTTTAGGTTCTAAACGTCAAGAGAAGGATTTAACTAGAGAAACACAATATTCTGGGGAAAACAAGCGAGTCTCACTTTGGAAGCACGCGAGGGGAGCTCACAGAAGCTTTAGCGAGCAACTATATGGCGGGAATATTTTCCGGCCGTATAGTTCCCGCCGTATAGTTGCCGCCGCCTCTATTTTGTCAAAAGGGACAACTTCCGTGAAGGGACCAGGGACGAAAACACAACATAACAGCTGCCATACCATCCAGAAGGGAGAAAGAAGAGATCCGGAGAAGAAGGAGAAGACGTTCTTCATCTCGCTCCACGATCTTCGACCTCCTAGCTAATACACCCCCATAGCCACTACTTGTACTTGAGAGAGATAGGGATCTCCACCTTGCAAGACTAGGGTTTGAGATTGTTTCTTCCCATCTTGAATTGTGTTGGATATTTTCTATTCCTTATTGTGGACCTCCACGGTAATACAAAGACGAATTCCCTTTATTTAATTATATTGACGATCCGTTCTTCTCTCATGTGTTAGTAATTCCCTTGGGTGTGAGAGATGTAGGGGATTGGTGAGATGTGATGTGCCTTCATATATTTTCCGTTAGTTTGTGATTGATTCTAATTACTATATTATGTGTGCTTGACTACCTATGGGATGCCTAATGCTTGTTGTCCAATTAAGGGCCCGGATAACATGATACTTTGTTCTACATAGATAAGATCTTGTTCGCTAGTGGACCGGCGACCCTCGGGTGACACGGGGATATCAATGGAAAGCTAGTTGACTCGAGGATAACGAGTAACCACTGTGCTTATTGCATTAGTCCGATCCAAGGAGCTTAATGGCTAAGCAACCTGAAGGGTCTTAATCGTCTAGTGTCTGACCATGGTTTTGGTAGCAGGCTAGTAAGATTATTGAAGTTGGTATGAAATCTACCAAGAGGAGTTCCGGCTAATTATGGGTTGCTTGCCTTCACATATATCTATAAGATTATAATTGTTACATTCACCACTCGACCACCTAGCACAGTCACTATCACCATGAACTGAATCTCCCCGCGTCTTCTTTCGCCATCTGCAGGAAACAACAAACAAGCAAAGTCGTTATTTACTTTTATGCTTTATATTTCTGAAGTTTACATTTTAGTTTTATTTAAATCTATCGCATTTAATCAAAACTCCATTCTTATTTCAACACTTGCAGTCAATTCACTCAAAGACCGTGTGACAACTTCGGGTGTGACAGAGACTTCATCAATAAACACTTACCTTTGGGCTCCATGTGGGATCGATATCTGAACTTTGAAACTAGCTACACACGATATGTGCTCTTGCAGACATCAGTACCCAATTCCTTTTGTCTCATGATATTTTACTTGTCCGATATCCGACCATTTGGTATCATCTATACCTATTTTGATCTTGTTAATGACAAGTAGTCTTTTCCCATTCCCGTGAGATAACATTCTTAGTGATCTTATCACTTGCTTGCAAGCTATGTCAATGTGATATCACCGAGAGGTCCCTGAGTATATCTCTCCGTCATCGGGGTGGAGAAATTTCACTCTTGATTCATGAGCCTCAACTAACACTTTCTAAGTACCCAACTACGTCTTTATAATCACCCTATTATGGTGTTATGTTTGATGTAATCAAAGTACTCTTCCAGTGTTAGTGATTGACGTGATATCATGGTCTAAGGATTAGGGTTACTTCACATGATGTTATACTAATGTAAACATAATGACTTTGATCGTATTATTATAATTTGGGTGAATGTTCATCACATCATTCCACCAACGTTGTTACCTCGTTATTAACAACATCCAATGTCGTGATCAGGAAACCTTGATCATCTGTTAATCACAAGCTAGTGTAATGAGAGGCATTACTAGAAACCTTTTCTTTGTTTATTAAATACATAAGTATTAATGTTTTTGGTTAACACAATTATAGCATGAGAAATAAACATTTATCATAAACATAGAATAAGATAATAACCAATTTATTATTGCCTCTCGGGCATATTCCTTTCACTTTATCCTCAACATCAAGAGACGCTATCAGGTTTTCAACCGATATCTCATGTATCTTGTATTTGAGAGTCGTGGCGAAGTTCCTCCATGAAGGGGGCAACTTTGCAATAATGGATCTAGCTACAAACTTGTCATGTAAGACACACTTAAGGAGTTCGAGCTCTTTTTAATGCATTGTATCTCATGAGCTTGTTCGACTACAAAATGGTTGTTCACCATCCATCATGATGTCATGGAAGCTCTCTGTGATGTATAGTTCACTACCTACATCTGCTACACCACACTACTAGGGAAAACCCTACTTGAGGCGCACCAGAAAGCCTATTCGAGGCGCATACGGGATGTGCCTCGAGGGCCGCGCCGCTAGTATTTTTTTACTCGAGGCGCATATGATATGCACCGTGTATAATCTAGATATACGAGGTGCATATCGGTATGCACCTTGTATAAATATATACAAGATGCATATAGATATGTGCATCGCATATCTAGGGTATACACGATGCAGATCACATGCGTCGTGTAAATCTGACATATGCGCCTCACATATATTTAAAAGATGCGCCTCCAATAGCATTTTCAAAATTCAAATTTTATAGATCCACAGTACAGTCTAGAATACAGTACACTAGTATTATACAGTCTAGAATATATTATAATAAATAGCACGAAATTTCCCAAAAGTTGCAATTTGCCAAAACATAGTAGAACCAACACGAATACAAGTACATCACATATCAACTTGAATTAATCTGCTACATACAAGTTCACACATCAACTAGAACCAACTAGTACATCATACAACACCAAGTGTGTGCCAAGTTCATATCTCCCGGGACCTAGTACAAGTTCACAACCACATTACAACTATGACGAAGCTCCAGGTGAAGTAGAGAACACAACCTACCAAGAAGAGCAAGGTGGTGATCACAACGAAGATCCTCCACTTCTTCCTCCCGTGCTTCCTTCACTTCTCTTCTGCCACCTCTCTACTCTTGTAGCCTTTGTAGCTATTGCCTGAGAAGTTGTTCACTTTCTTCTGGAAATCTTGCTAGTCCTCGTACACACATGGAACACTACTGATGTACACGACATAGCACTTCTTCGCCATCTCCTATACACAAGATAGATGATATTAGCTATGTCAGTGGAAAGCAATAGTAGTTCACAAGATAAAATCATGCATACATATGGGTGTAGAAAGATGTAAAATAGGGCAAACACACTCAAAAAAGCATGCCTCATATATATTTAGGTTAGACACGGAAATAACAATGCCCTGATGGATCTGGCGTGCCAAGTAGGATGCACAACTGACTTGTAGTTTGTGCATACCACATGGCACACCAGATGATCAGGGTATAGTCACACACACATAGTGCCACAACACGCTTTAATCATCGGTATTTCGAAGAAAGACAAAAAAAAGCAAAGCAAGAATGACTTGGATTAATGCCTCATACTTAGGTTGGGCACGAAAATAACATTGCCGCTGATGGATCTGGTGTGGCAAGTAGAGGATGCACAAATTACAAGTATACTTGGCACATCAGATCCAACAGCGGTATAGTCACACACATAGTGACACAACATGTTTTAATCATCGGAATTTCAAAGAAAGACAGAAAGAAAACCAAGAAGTAGGGTGGCAATAACGAATGAAAAGCAACATATGACCAAGCACTAAAATAGTTCATAACACAAATAACTAGTGTCGCTCACAATCAAGTTCAATGGTTTACGAAACATACTCTAGAGGTTGCTAGGCAAGTTAACATAGGGATAAAGTTTACAACACAAGTTTGGAACTAACAGCTAGATGGGCAAATATCAAGACTTCGTCGGCTGATGAGTCAACTCGGGGATATTGATGAAGCCCCGTTTAGCTCCTTTCGCAAACGTCATGAACATCCTGCCGTCATCCTTCTTCGCTGAGAGTTCATCTATCTCCTTGTTGCATGGTGGATTGCCGCTGTGGAATAGGCCCTTGGTTTTTATGACTTGTTGGTGCACGATTGTCGAGAGCTCCTCCTAGATATCGAAGAAATCCATCTTGAGGTTGCGATCCTGTATACATCCAAGATCTTCAGCCCACCTTCGAAGGTCAGATGGCAGCGTGTTGTTCTGCTGGTCCCGTACGAATGCCTTCATGTGGTGTGGGGCGTAGAAGGCATCATTCCCACTGCCAGGCTGCTGCTTGACGCAAGAGAACTCCATTGTGTGGCTGAACACGTGCATGCCATACTTCTTAACTGGCCTACTAGGGACGGTGCCTCCCACTGTGATGTAGCCATTGAGAGCATCATCAAGAACTCTCTTGATAGTGGAGTAGTTTTTCGTCGTCGCACTACCCGAGTCGAGATACAAGGCTGATGAGCGTTGCACATTCAAGTATATGATCATGCAGCCTTGGTGACCACTCTCCAACTAGAGATGGTAGGGAATGAGAATCACATCCTTGACTGAGTTTGTTTCCAGGAAGCATGAGAGGTAGTCGGTCGCTATTAACCTTGTAGAAAATATCCCTGAGGGCTACTGCGAAGAAGCCCGACACATTTGGCACCTTAGCCTTGTAAACCAAGTACGACTGATCGCCCTCTCGAATGTGGTGCTCCTCAAAAAATAGAAAGCCATGATGAATACTACGCATATACGAGCATGTGACCGCGAGCATCGAGTCACTTAGTATCTATGTACCTGCCTCGTGTAGCCACTTCCTCGGATTTTCTACAGGGCCGTCCTGAGCCCGGAAAGGCTTTGGATCCTGGCTCCCACCCTTAGGATTCCATTTGCAACCCTTCTTGCCCTTTACAGCATCATTGGACATCACTATCTCCTCACCGGCCTTCCTATGGAGGGTGCTGGGGCTGATCATAGGAGCTAGCCTATGAAGCTTGGTGAAGGCGGTGGGTGGTGATGTCTCCTGACTAGATGGGAAGAGACACACTTGGCAAGTGAGTTTTGCCAAGGGTCCAGGTGTTGGTTGGGGCTCGACAACTTTCTGCGTGAACTAGCCTCCCTGTTGCTCATAGTCATCACCAAACCTTGTGTTCAAGAACTGGTCGCCGAAGTGTTCATAAACTTCATCATCGTCGGTGGGATTCTGTGCCATCTCGGTGTCTTCATGTGCTAGTTGTGCTGCCTCTAGGGTGGTGCCCCATCCCTCCATCCCCAAACAGATCTAGCTCTTCGGCCATAGGAACATGTAGCTGAAGCCAATACTGAGGACTGTCGGCTCGTCACTATCCCATCCATGAGGTTGAGAGGGAGGTTCCAAGCCCTCGTAGCCCGGAAGCACCATACTGTATTTGACCTTAAACACGTCGGGTGGCATTGGGTTAATGTGGAACTTGCGGCTCGCCGGTTGAACGATAGAACCCTTGGCAACATCCTTCAACTCGCCGTTCACCCAGTGCAGTAGAGTGCAAGGAGTGTCTTCCTGTGAAAAACATGTAGGCCGGTCGTTAGTAAAACGGGGAGAAGGGAGATGAAGTCATTGGTTGAGCCTCCCAACTCTCGCTTTAATTAGTTACCTTAAGGGCGTCAAGCTCGGACAATGTCGAGGCACCACCACCGATCTCGAGCGCGCAAGTGGCGGAGTGGCTGCTTGCTGGCATGGTGCGGGCCGGCGCATTTTCCGTACCAGACAAGGTAAAATCCGGACCTTTGGGCCCCACCAGAGGAGTCACAAACACCTCCAGCGCCGCGTTGTCCGATTGGGCCCTAGCGATGTTGGGAACTGGGTGCGACCCCCATTTACCACCCTTCTTCCACTTGGCGTACTATTCGAAGTAGGAGGGAAGGATAGTGTTGAGCTTCTCGGTCACTTGAGTATGGACTTGTGTCTAGACTTGTGATTGGAGTTGTGTCTGGACATCTGTCACAGCCTCCTTCACAGTATCTTGGAGCAGCTATGGAAACTGCTCCACTTGTTCACTTGGGTGTTTTACCTCGGCGCTTTTGGCCTTCTTGCCCTTCCGCGGCGAGGTGCCATAGTATTCGAACCATGGAATACTGCCAAAGCCGGGCACATGGCCAATCGATGATGGTGCCGCCTGGTGCTCGATATTCTTGACCCGGTTCAGCGCCCTGTTAAAAGTGGTGTCCCACTTGGCGACCGGCGCCGACCCCTAGGATGATGAGATCCTACATTCCTCGTCCTGTGCATAAGGAACATGAAGCATTTGAGAAATTGGAATTCATTGATTAATTGTGAATGCAATTAATCGACTTGCATGCAAATTACTTACATATTTATCCATGAAGTCCTTCACCTTCGGACCGGAGGGGCTGGAGGGTTCCAAGGAATATTTAGAACTCCCTTTCGGCTTGCCAAACCGGGCCCTGACAAAGTTCTTTGCCTGCTCGTCGGCGATATTGGCAAAGAGAGGTGTCTCCCCCTTTTCACGAGTTGTGGCGTCCTCATTCTCCCATTTGGGAATCACGGCTCTATAATCGTCGGAGCTAAGATGGTGGGTACCAATGTTCAGGTCGTACAACTCATTGCCCCGCAGACTCTTGGCCTTGCCCGTGGCGGAGTCACATTTGGCCTTGAACACCTTGAAGTCTTCTTCCTTGACCAGAGGCTCCTTCTTGACGATCTGCTCGTAACTTAGCTTGTCCTTGTAAATCAGCTGCTTCACTTAGTTCTTCCAATTTGATAAGGCCTTGGTCATCTTGTTGAGGGCGTACTTGTTTACCGGATTCCCTTTGAGATTGTAATTGTTGTATTTGTTGTCCTCATCACCCGGGTACGCGTATATTTCGTGCAACTTCCTAAAGAGATGATGGCGGTAACGCTTGTTCACCTCGGCCTTTAGGTTCTCGGTGTTAATCGTGACGATGTTCCGGAGGATTGCAGAGAGCTGCAGTGAGTACGGCGCGACAAAATCTGCCGGCTCCAAAGGCACCCCTTTATTGCTCACGCTTGTGAAGATGACCTTTTGAGGCCGACCGTGATCGAGGTTCGATCCTTCCGGGCCTTCTTCGGTTGGCTATCATCTGTGGCTTCACTACCGCCGCCGCCATCAGTGGTAGTGGCGTCCTCGCCATCGGCGTCCCCCATCTCCTCATCAGACGAGGTATCCTTGTCCGCCATCTCCTCTTCCCACGGCATGAATTTCGGGTCCTCTTGTGATTCTATCTCCTGCAACTGCTCCCAATAGGACTTGTTTCTAGAAGTGCCTGGCTCGACATCGTGTTGTCCACCCGACATATATAAACACAAAAAGAAATGGAACTAATAAGCACCAAAATTCACACAAAAATTGGGCATGACCTTTGCTAATTTTCTAGACCTAGGAGTGCCAGAAATTCGCCGGAATAGAAATGAATCAACATTCCGGCAAAACATTGGCATCTCAAAAAGAAAGAAAAACTGCACAAAAAATATCCTAGATAGGCACAAATACCACCACCAACTTGCTGCTAGCATACACAACCACATTTGTCCACAATAAAAGGCCTACCTAGGCCTAAATAGTCCAGCAAAAGCTGGACAGCATACACAATACATCCAGCAATACTGCCAGCAATAATAGGAATGCTCTCATTTTCCTGCCAACACATGATTCATTGGTGCTCCTTCTTCCAACCTGTCATATGCAGCAAAATAAACATAAATAAAAATATACGCGGCGATTTAGATTCACTGTATTTTGAGAAGTGCAAGCACATGTCCATAAACCAAAGCACATGTCCAGAAACATTGTATTTTCAGAAGTACAAGCACATGTCTAGAAACAAAAGCACATTTTCACAGCAAATGTACATTTTAGCATGCTTTTAATTGTCCTAAACCTAACATTTTCTCTACATCAGATAAGAAAATTTTTTCTTTTAATTGAGCACAATGTTAAAATATGCTAAAATGTGCTCAGTTAATAACAAAAAAACAGAGCACATTTTAACATTTTAAACCTAGCTAAACTGAGAACATTTTAGCATGTTTTGTTTGAAGTTAATTGAGGACACTTTGATTTGGCTTGCAAAATTTTGTTTGCTTTGCAAATTTAGCTAAAACAAATAAATCATTTTCTTTATGTTTTTGTTTGCTTTGCAAATTTAGCTAAAATAGAGAACATTTAACATGAACATAAGAAAATTAGGAGCCAAGAGCTCTCTTATTCTAGCTAGAGCCATTCCTACCTAAGAAAATTAGGAACAATATAATATATATTGTATTATACATGCAGGAAAATGGCACAAATTTGAGTAAAAAAATTATGGATAGATTACAGAGAAGAAATTGCATAAGCATGCTCACAGTGAACATCGAGAGGAGAGGGGAGAGGGGAGGGGAGCTCACCGCCGTGGCGCAGGTCGGAGACGAAGTCAACGATGCAGGGCACTCACGAGCTCCTTCTTCTCATCCTTCTTGCGGCGGCAGGCGGTGGCAGGAGGTCACTGCAAGAGGAGGCGCATGTGTGAGTTGGGGGAGAGGGGGAAAGGGGAATGGAGATAGGGAGGGGCGGCTCACCATCGTGGCGTAGACTCGACGACGGCGGACAGTGTGCGGCCGGCTAGCTCGACGGCGACATGAGGGGATCGCGAGCAACGTTGCAGGGAGGAGAATGAACTAAATCGAGGCAACGTGTCTCGATGCACTTTGGCCAGGTAGCAACTTGCGCGAGATGCATATATTGAAGATGCACCTCGTATAACTTATATGATATGCATATTGCCAGGATGCGCCTCGTATAATAGTGGACATGTATTCAAAAGGAAAGGAGCGCATGTTTGTTCCCAAAACCCTTCGTACCCGAGTGGCTAGAAATCCGACCCTTTGTTCCCTATACTATGGCCACACAAGTTCGAGTCCTGGTGGACACCGTTTTTGGAACATAAAAAAACAATTTGAATGCATAAACATTGTCTAAAATTAATATGAACTATAAAAAATAGTGTAAATATTTTAAATATCCAAATATTGTCAAAACAATAGAAGTGATAATTAAGAATATTTCGATACATGATATTCCATCCAATTAGCATACAAGTGATAATTAAGAATGTATCGATACATAATATGCCACACAAACACACACACATGCGACACGTTGTGCTTCGTCGGAGTTAGATAGCGTTTCTTGACAATAACCTTTATCTCTAGAGCCCTGAGCATTATATTCAGACAGGTATTTTCGTCATTTTCGTCGTTGCGTTCGTCAAACAATGGAGTAACCGCGTCTTTCTCCATTTGCTCCAGCTTAGCTTTCTCTCTAGCGGCGGCTCTCGCGTTACTCGTCTCCCTGAGAAGCAGCTCTTGGTAATAAGGGTCTCGCACCCATCTCGAATCATGCCCGGCACCTTGATCTTCATGTTCATGCCCGGCGCCACCTTGATCTTCATGATCACCTGCCCCGCCGGCATCTTGATCTTCGTGATCATGACCAGCATCTTGATCTTCGTCTTCACCATTATTGATATCCTCATCATCTTCGTCCTCACATATCCACCGAGTGTAGGCATCCATGAAACCACGTCGGAGCAGGTGCGACTCTAGCATTCCACAATCATGCTTTATCAAATAAATCAGTTTGTAGTCGTGACACGGACATCTTATCTCTGTCATGTTTGTCCATGCCATGTAAACCCTCGCGTATCTCATCCACCTATCCACGAGGGGTGTGCTCAGTGGTCGAACCATGGTCGCATGCACGATATACAAAGAGCAAGAGAATAATTAGAGCATGGACGTCGATCGCCAGAAAAATTCAGCATGACCTCCCCTAAAAAGAGGACATCCGTCGGGTGCCATAAATTTTCCGGAATAGAAATGAATCGACATTCCGACGAAACATTGGCAACCCGAAATAAAATTCCTGCACAAAACAAAGAAAGCACACAACACAATCTAGTCGGTGTCACCGACAATGCGCATACATACAGCAACGCCTTCACGCTTCCTCCAATGATGACTAGGAGTGGGAGAGCCGAAGGAGAAGTGGAGTGAGATCTTGTAGATCTAGAAGTGCAAGAGCTTTCACTTATATATGTGTGTCAACCAATGAAGATTTAGCAAGCTTCTATGATGAAACAATGGAGGGAATGAGGTGGGGAGGAGGAGGGGCGACCAGATCTCTCTTTGTGAAGGAGAAGCAAGTGTGGAGAGAAGTGAATGGTAGTAGATGGCTCCATGTGCTAAAAAATGAAAAGGGTGGTACCAGAATACTCGAGGCGCATCCCCTACGATATGCACCTTGTATACTTTAAGAATACAAAGCGCATCTAGTAAGGGTGCGCCTCCAGTATCTTGCGTCTGCCACCCTCCAGCCCACCTGAGTTACTCGAGGCGCATCTACGAGTGATGCGCCTCCAATATCCAAAAAAAATACACAAGGCGTATATGGGCATATGCGCCTCCAGTATTGGGCACCTACCACCACCGGGCCCACCCATCTTATTCGACGCGCACCCGGTCCATATGCCCAGCCAGATCTGGTCCGTACATGAAATATAGGAAACACACACCTCACAGATGCGCCTCTAGTATTCAAATATATAAGGCATACCCTTGAGCCGTGCGCCGTGTATATTTAGTAGAGACGCATATGGGTGGGATGTGTCTCCTATAAGCCTATCTCCTATAGGGTTTTCCCTAGTAGTGCCAAACTTACATTTAGTGTCTCCCGGAGCTCTTTTCCATCTATGATGTGCATGTACACATCAAACAGTTTATTGTTAAGAACACTCAGAACATATCCTGTAAGGACAATATACGCTTCCTTGAACTTTTTCTAATTCTCGTCAAATATAGTTCTTTCAGGTAGGCCTTTACTAACCTGAAATACTTTCATAGCTCGCAACCAGAGCGTGAACTTATACTGCCACCTCTTAAAGTGCACTCGGTAAACTTATCCGATTTTAGTACATCAGTCAAGTATCCTACGTTTAACTTAGGAAACAATAATAAGATTTAAATTCTGTAATGTTTCTTAAAAAGCCATAGATAGCAACTTTGGCCATATAGGTGGCAGACCTAGCCAGCCCTTGGTATCCTTGCCCATTAAATACGATGACAGCTCGCGGGCAAATTGAGCCATGTCCACGCTCCCGCATGAACCTATCTTCATGGGCCGCTACAAATGCAGCCAAAAAAGATGTATCTAGCTTCTTTTTATTTACAAATTTTATTTTATTGATGTAAAAATATGTTTCAAATCATTAAACATTTTTAGAAACACCATGAATATTCTTTTGAACTAGTGAAAAATAAATCCCATTAAAATAGTTTTTTAAACCATGTGAATATTTTTGGAAACACCATGAACATGTGCTTGAACCAGTGATAGAAAAATAAGTCCCTACTATTTTAAACCCTGTGACTTATTTTTTTAACCCGTGAATATTTTTTTAATATCATAAAAGTATATTTTTAAAAAAACTATGAACATTTTTTTAAAAATGGGAGATATTTTTCATGTATAAAACTGAAAAGGGAAAACAAGAAATAGAAAATGAAAGCAGACAAAAAACAGAAAACCGGATACCAATAATGGGCTGGGCCCACATTATTGAGATTCCAAAGGTTCAATGCTTTACCTGCTTGATTTTTGTTTTGTAATGACTTTTTGCAACAAATTGTCACAATTAATAATAGGGGTTGCTGGCATGAAGATCGTCGGTACTTTATTAAATAAGTTGAGTTAAAATTGAGAAATCCCCCGTGGGCCAGTGGTAGCCGTGCACAGGGTTGAGTTCTCGCTCCTATCTTAATGACAAAGCCAGGTGGAATCCCCAAGGGGCTTGTTATTTTTCTAGATTATTAGTGTTGGGATAATTACTACATTCATAATTACCTCGCGTCATAGGTTTAGTCAAAATTAAACTTTGTAAAGTTCGATTAAATAGGTACAAAAAATAACAATATATATGAGGCAACATATAATCAAAATAACATGAATCTTGAAGTCGTGTCTTTTACCGAACTGGTACAGCCGTAAAAGGTGATTGGAAGGCGGAGTTAAAATCCATCTAGGGTTCGCACTCCCGCCGGCGGTGTCACTGGTCTACTCCGCCTCCGATGGCCTCGGGACCTCGCGGGTGTGGCAGACACGGTCCCTCGCCGGCGGGAGGTTTCTCGTTCTTTGTTTAGATATTTTTTGATTGTCTTTTTTGGGATATTGAGGCGACGACAACATCTTGAAGTCAGAATAAGGTCTTCCCCGTCCTATCCCTGCTCCGGTGGTGCATCTAGCATCGATGGAGGGCGTGTGGAGTTGTGTATCCGGGGATCTCCTCGGATCGGGTCTGTTTTCATGTTCATTCGTGCGAATTCAGGTCAGTCTCTTCCGATTTACAGATGTCCTCATTGCTGATGGTTGCTGCTTTAGTGCGCTAGTCTTTTAGAGCCTTAGCACGACGACTTTCCGTCTGTCTACTACAACAAGCTTTACTATGAAAAGCTTCGCCCGGCTCCGGTGATGGAGGGGCGATGATGGCGACGCGTCTTCAGCTCGTGCTAGTGTTTGTAGTCGTCGCTAGGTGATCCATATACCTATTTGTGATTTTTGTTATTTTTAGGATTATTTGTAATGTTGTTGGTGGTTATCAATAAATTGGTGGAATTAAAAAAACAATATGTACAACGTAAAATCTATGCTATAAGAATATTTATAAAGTATATTTTATATTATATATGCAATTGGTATTATAGATGTTGATGGAATTTTTTATTTTTTATCAAACTTTACTGAATTTGAATTTGACTAAATCTAGAATCTGAGGTAATAAAAACGGTGGAAGTAACAATGTAAACCGCTGAACACAAAGATTAATTATCCGAACAAATATCATAGAAACAAGCGATAGCATTTGCAAGTATCTTTTGATTGATGCAAATTATTTGCATGGGATTTCTATCATGTGTCACGCAAAGCAATCGAGGGCTAATCCCTTTCCCCCAAAAAGGAAAAGAACGCGACATAAGCTTGACCAAATAACTTCACTGTAAGATGCGATAAGTAAGCATAATTACCTCTAGGCGCAGGTTAGAATAGGCCATCAAATGTGGCTCACGAATGGCATCTTTTCTTAGTCATTCACCAATAATCGATCGGAGTATATGCGTCACGTTACAAGATGCCATAATCATGGAGAATTTGAGATATACACCGACCTTTCCTCGAATCACGTACGGGATGCTTGACTAGATATAAAGTTACAGAGCATATATCCATCAGCTACGTACCATACCAGAGCACAAATGCCACGGGTCGCCCACTCAGCGCCTATAAGACCCTGCCTGTCAAGGCCACATATACGTGCACAGAGCAAGCCTAGAGCAAGCGATCGAGTTCATTCAGAGAACCAGAGAAAGTAGCACCTAGGTAGCTAAGCATGTCGATTGTCAAGCGCGGCGCCTATGGCTACGGCCAGAGCAAGCCCGTGCTGAACTACCACACCACAAACTCCGACTCCGTGACCACCGTCGTGACGGAGATGAGCCGCATGAGCGTCAACGAGAAGTCAACATACACTGGTGCCGCCGTGCAGAAGCATGCCACCCTGGAGGAGGTGTGCGAGGGGAAGGAGGGAGCTTACTCTGCCCACCACGGTGGCGGCACCGTGCAGAAGCACGGTTACAGCGAGCAGAAGGCGTCGTACCAGCATGGGACCGGCGTTGGAGGGTACGGCGCCGCTGTCCACCACGACAGCACCGGCGCGGTGCAGAAGCACGGTTACGGCGAGCAGAAGGCGTCGTACCAGCATGGGACCGGTGTTGGAGGGTACGGTGCCGCTGTCCACCACGACAGCACCGGCGCGGCGAAGAAGCACCGCTACGGCGAGCAGAAGGCTTACCAGCATGGTGTTGGGACCGAAGGGTACAACAATGTCCACCAAAATGGCTCAGTGCAGAAGCATGGCTACGGCGAGCACCAGGCGTATCAGTACGGAGGCGACGTCAAGGGGTACACCGCTCTCCACCACGACAGCACGGTGCAGAAGCATGGCTACGGGGGACAGAAGGCATACCAGCATGGAAGCGACGTCGTAGGAGGGTACGACCATGGCGGGCAGAAGGCGTACCAGCATGGGAGCGGCGCCGGAGGGCATGGCGCTCTCCCCCACGACACCACGGTCCAGAAGCACGGCTACGGCGAGAAGGCGTATCAGCATGGGGCCGACGCCGGAGGGTACGGTGCGGTCCACCATGACAGCACGGTCCAGAAGCACGGCTACGGGGAGCACAAGGCGTACCAGCACACGGCCGATGGCTACGGCGAGCACAAGGCGCAGAAGCAATACGGCTACGGCGGCGGACACAAGACGACGTACGATGAAAAGCAGGGCTACAATGGCGGAATGTACCAGTCAGGGTGTGACGACGGCGTCGCGGGGTATGACACTCTCGTCATGAACAAGACGACGCAGAAAAAAGGCTATGGCGGAGTTCACCAGATTGCCGGTGCAGGTGGCTACCACGTCGGCGCCCTTGCACAACCGTGCGAGAGCGAGGAGAGCGACTGCAGCGATGACGAGAGCGACTGCGAGGAAGAACTAGCCTATGGCCAGTATGGCACCGGTGGACTGCAGCACCACGATGCGTACGGTGCCAGCGGCAACAAGCTCGGTAGCACGCACCAGTACTCTGCATACGAGCGCCGTCAGAACCTTGGCGGCGGCGGGAGCCACTACGAGTCGTACCAGAGCACCACCACTCAGGGGTACTCCGGTGGCGGCTACGGCTGGTGAGCACACTCAGCACAGTGCAGCCTCTAATGGGTTGTATCCATGATCCTACAACCCTGCTCAACTATGTATACGAGCCTACATGGTCGTGCCGACGTACGCATACATCTTATCATACTCGTGCATGTATGCTAGTGAACCTCGCAACATGTAATCTGTACTACAAAACCTACAAAAGATATTGGAGAATAAGAGAGAAAATAATGGAGAAAATCTACAAATAACTTAAAAAACTAAATCCAATAGGTTTCCTCACTTAGAGGAGAGATTGATTGGTGATAATGTTCGTGTAAATCTTCGCTTTCTTTTCCCTCAATAAGATGCAAAAATCATTAGAGTGAATGAGAGTTAGCAAGTTTAGAAAAGTTAAGAACGGGGCGAAGAAAACTTGTGAAAAAAAGAGTTCAAAACCAATAGGAAAGAAGGGGTCCTTAAATAAGACCCACAAAACCAGCCACTATGCCTAGAAAACACGCAGTCCGCTATAACCGGACTTACCCCCGTAGTACCAGGTAGTATAGACAACTGGACACCTCAGTACCAAAAGTCTGGTACTACGAGGACCACCGGTACTACCGGATTTAGACCCGTTAATGACGGACATCCTATACAAAAACGGCAATAATTTTGCATCCGTACTTCGATTTTGGTGATTTTAAACTCATTAAAATCAAAACAATGAGATCTACAACTTCATGTAGAGAAACATCATAGTAAAACCACGGAATATAAATCACAAGATAAAAGGTTTGACCTCTATAAAAAAGATGTACCGATAACACCTTCAAAACCCAAAACGCAATAAGTTGACTTTGGGAACTATGATTAGAATGAAACCAACTTTGTCAAAAAGATAAATACAATTAGTATCCAACAAAAAATACTGAGTAGATAGAGGTGTGGAAGCTCCCTCATAGAAGAACTGTTAAATACTTCAACATAAAAAATGCAACAAGGTTTTCATATGAAATCCTTTGATGAACTAGAGCTTGTGATGAAAATAACCACAAGCCCTAAAAGTCCACATGGATAAGATCCAAATAACAATCAAGAAAGATAATAACAAGTATGCAAAGGTTTAAGCTTTTTCCGAATGATACTACCAAGTTACTCACTCGAGCGCGCTTTTGATAGTATGACAATCTATCCTATATAACCTGGTCTCCAACTAGTAACATGAGACCGGTAAGAGAAAAACAGTACCAAGATTATAAACTTTACCTTGCGTATTCCACTTGAGCTTGATGATGACAATCTTATCCTTCTTAAGTTGGAACATCTTTTTTGATTGTGTTTGCTTGGTGAAGTTTTGCGAATTGTTTCCCCATACTCTACTATGTGAGAGCCTCTTCTTTGGAAAAGTCTTTACATATCCATAATCACCATAAGGACGGCAAGTTTCAAGCATATGACCTTCTCGAGATAACTCATCTTAAACTTGCACTCCATTTCTTTTTTTTATTAGGTTGATGTCTTGAAAAAACACAAGAGATATTACTCGATCTTCTTCTTCAAGACATATTTGCCATAGGATCAACTCTCTCATGAACAAGCTTTGAATCTTCTCTTGAATATCACCTTGGTCATCACTTGATCTTATTTGCCTTCTTTTTTTGTTTACCTTTAAACTAACATATGGTCTACAAGCATTGCATATGAATAATCCGTACAAGTATAACTCAACGCAAACATTAGTTCATAGAGATTATTACTAATTACTAAAACCACATATGAAAGCACACATGTCCACCCTTCCGCCTGAAGCAGTGCCTTCATGGGCCGCTATGAATAGAGCCAAACAAAAATATGTATCTAGCTTCTATTTATATAGAGATTTTAGTTTATTGATGTAAAATAACATTTTTTGAATCCTTGAACATTTTTTGAAACACCGGGAACTTTTTTGACCCGGTCAAAAAATTTAATCCCATGAAAGTAATTTTTTAAACCTTGTGAATATTTTGGAAACACCATGAACATATGTTTGAACATGTGGCAAAAATTAAATCCCTACCATTTTAAACATCGTGAACATTCTCTCGAGCCGCGTGACATTTTTTTCGACCATTGTCTAAATCTTGTAAAAGTATTTTTTTTAAACCATGAACATATTTTTAAAATCGAGAACATTATTCATGTAAAAAAGCTGAAAAGGGAAACAACAAATAGAAAATAAATAGAAAATGAAAGAAGACAGAAAACATAAAACCGGGTATCAGTAAATTGGTTGGGTCCACATCCAAACCCTTCATGCGATATCAAATCTAGCGGGCATCAGATAAGGCTTTGCCCTTGCATACGTCCTGCAACGTGACGGGTTTGTTGTGCCTAGATAAGGCTTTGCCCTTGCATACGTCCTGCAACGTGACAGGTTTGTTGAGAGCTTCCAAAGGTTCAGTGCTTCAGGTGCAGCCTCACCGAAACCCGCTTGCTTGTTTTCCATTTTGTAATGACTTTTTGCAACAAATTGTCAGAACTAATGATAGGGGCTGCTTAGATAAAGATAGTCGGTGCTTTAAATAAGTTACTCCCTCCCATCCATAATAAGTGTCGTTCATTTAGTACAAAGTTTATACTAGCTTAGTATAAATGAGCGACACTTATTATGGATCGAAGAGAGTATTAATATCAGATTAGTAACAATAATGTAAACCGCTGAACACAAAGATTATTTGAACAAAGATCATACAAACACCACGACGTAGAAATATCTGCAAGAGTGAATTTCACTTTTTACCTCCTAGATATACATTTGTGACACTAATTATCCCGTCGAGTGAAAAATTGTATGACTTACCCCTTTTAAAGGTTTTGAACCCTCATTTTCTTATGTGTGTCTATTGGAAAAGGTGTAAGGTGTTGACCAGAGTTTAAATGTATTAAGATGATGACGAGGAATTAAAAATATGGATAAAAGAAGTATGAACATGATTGTCGATCATGCCCTCCGGTCTTTAAACATTTTACCGCGTCACCCCGGCGTACCATGCTAGCCTATGTAACAGAAACAAGCAAAGTGCTAAATTAGGATTAAAATGTGTTCAAAGGCTCTTAAATGAGATGTTTTGGTTTTAGTTCACTAAATGGGTTAATTAGTGTCACAAATGCACAACTAGGGGGTAAAAAGTGGAATTCACTCTATTTGCAATGATGCACATTATTTTGCAGGTACGATGGGATTTCTATCATGTGTCACCAGCCCAAGAAATCGAGGGGTAATCCCATTCATCGAAAAGGAAAAAAAGTGACATAATGGATCTGACTCGGACAAAAACCTGGAGAAGATCTTGTCGAGTGATGATGGGTCGGCGGTGGTTCACCCTAGCGCTGGGAGATCTCGCACCACCGCCCTATGCGTCGCCAGGGCGACGGGCTCTCACTAGCGTTTCCATTGCCTTGGGTCTGACAAGGATGGGAAGGCGGACGTGGTGGCTAGGGTTGCGCTCCAAGGGCTTGAGGATGAAACCGATGAGCTGGGCTAGACTACAGTGGCTCGTCGATGTCGGAAGACGGATAAGGGAGCTCCGCCAAGATTTTTGGGAGGAAATGGCGATCTTGGGAGAGGAGCTCGAATGCGTCGGTGTCCCGGGGTCAAGGTCGCCGCCCTGTGTGGTTTCGCCGGTGACCGGGTGCGCTGCTACAAGGAGGAGGTCCACATCTCCAATGATGATGTGTCGCGGTGTCTTAGCATCGCTGACCAGGATCCTGCTGACCCGAGGCCCAAGGATCAAGCCCTAGAGGAGGTCGTTCCATCCAAGAAGGACGTTTATGCCTCTGAATCTTGGATCTATCATGGCAGTGGCGATGGAACGGAGCTGTCCTCTATCAGTAATCGATCCGCATTTGGTGCGGCAAGCTGATGTGGCCCTGACAGCTGGGGCCACCGAGTTGGAGTCGGAGGGATTCTCCTGGACCAGGGTTGCGCATAAGTTACGTAACACCTGGCACCAGGATGCCCTAGCCCATCATCCACCCTCTTGATTTCCTCGCTTGTCGCCCTCTTCCGTATTTACGTCTCGCCCTCCAACATTCTCCTCGCCGACTAATGCACCGTCACCTACATCGTACTCATCTCCGCCTAGGATCGCACCGTCGTTGTCTCCCACTCTCATGTCGGGTCGATCATACGCCACGGCCGCTGCCTCGCCGTGCATGGCATGGAAAACCCCTAGGGGCCGTCTTCCATGCCGCCTCCGCGGGGTCCAACGTCATTCACTGGGCCGCAGGGGATGGCACCGCCGGGTCAGCAGGGGATGGCGCCGCCAAGGTCGCAACTACCCGTGGCACCAGCGGATTTCTTCAATGCTAATCATCCACCACCACTTAGGCCTTTGCAGCCTCCTTACCGTGATACAAACCTAGTTGCATATGCCGGGGGCGGCTCCTGGATTCAGCGGTGCTTGCAGTTTCGTGCAACCTGTTGGGCGGTATGGAGGTGTTCCATAGGCAGTGGGAGGACCTGCAGATGCGCTGATGTTTTCTGTGGGGGCAGGAGTTGCTGCGCCTGCAGCGCCAAAGCGAAAGAACAATAAGCAACCACAGGTTCAACCATAGGTGAATTAGGGGTCATTTGTGAATCAGTTTCAGCCTATTCAACCAGCCCATGTCTAGTAGCCAGGTTTGCAGCAGTATAGGTATGCACAGCCACAGGTCCCTGGCACATATATTTCTCTGTATCCATCCCCTGGACAAGGGCCACAGTATCAGGTCACATCGTAGAACCATCCGCAACATAGTGAGCATGTGATTTCGTCTGTACCAATTACTGTGCCTAAAGCTATTGCATCTGGTAAGAAAAGTAAGAAGGTGGTCAAGTGCTGGAAGTGTGCGGTGGATACTCATGCTTCAAAGATTGTAAAGTTGTGCATTACTGCTATATTTGTGATAATTCTGCTCATCCTACGCTAAGATGTCCTTTCTTGAAGCAGCCATGATGCATACATGGCAGAGGTTGGTAACGAGGACACTCTTTTTGCTCAGATTCCAGACAATGTTGTTCAAGAACACCTTGTGCCAAGTACGTCACCTATTGCCATGGTATAGGTCACTGGGGAGGTGGTGCCTGCGGATGTGGTTGATAAACAGTTAGCGAGGATATGCCCGATTTGGTCTCAATGGAAGTGAGAGGCAATGTCGTATGGGGAGAATGCCTTCCTGGTAAGTTTTCCTTCTTTTGAGGACTTGGACAGAGCTTATGGGAGTCAATTTACCATACCGTTGGGAAAGACCCAGATCACTATTTCTTCTTACGGGATTCAGAATGTTCCACATAAGTGTGAGCTTCATCAGGTTTGGTTACATGTGGAGGGTGTTCCTCATACCTTACGCTCCTTTTTGGGTGTGTGGGTTGTTGGTTCTCTTATGAGAACTACTTTAGATGTGGATGTCCTTAGTTTGCGTAGGTAGGGTGTGGTTCATATTCTGGTTGCCATGTTTGATATTAGTGTGTTCTTAAAGAAACATGATGCCTTGGGTTTTTTCACCTTTGATGTTGTGGTCAAGTTGAAGGGTTATGAGTTCTGCTTTAGGAGAGAGCTTGAGGGATATATTCCGGAACCATATTTTACACCCTTTTTGTGGAAAAAGGATGACGAGGATCCCGAGGATGATGGTAAGGACAAGGGTGGGGAGGATGCGATGGACACTTCGGAGCCGGCCAATGCTTCCTCTGGTACTATGACGGTCATTTCCACATCCACGACAGTTGGTCAAGGAAATCCAGCGCCATCCTCTTCAAGACAGGTTACTCATTCGGTGTGTGTTGTTACTCCGGCCTTTCAGTGCTAATCCTTCAATGACTCATGGGAGGGAGCTTTTAGATGCGCTTCCTTTGGATTCTCCTCTACGTGGGAGGAGCTCTTCACCGGTGGAGGACATGGAGAGTGTGCCTACTCCCCCGACCAGGGTCACACCTACTCACAGTTGCAGGAGGATTTGCAGCCTGCATCGGATTCATGTGTGCAGGCACAATACACTCGGAAGTTTACATCTCTGGCATGATCAAGTCCAAATGTGCTTGGGCGTATGATCCCGAGGTTGATACCCTCGGATAGGCAAGGTCCAGTGCTCATGAAGGCTGGAGGCGCTGGTGGTTCGCGGGGACCGGCCTAGGAGGGGTTGGTCGACCGTGACGTGGAGGACACGGCCTAGGCGGGGCACTCTCGTGAGATCCCAGCCCAGGAGGGGTTGGCCCGAGATGACCTGGCGCTTCACGGCGCCCAAGCGGTCTCCACCAAGGTCCTCATACGGACGGTGGGCAAGATGGCCCAAGTGGGGCTTGATCGGGAATACCCGACACTACGTGCCACCCACTCGGCCTCCTTTCTGGCCCACGAGCGGTCTAGGACGGTCCAGGCGGGGTGCAGTCTTGTCTTACGGTGTCGGGAGGTGGCCCAGGAGGACGCAACTCCTCGCATGCCAGCCCAGGCAAGTTTGCTGTGGCTGGAGGGGGTCTGACCCAGGAGGGGTCGGGACTGCCTCTGTCTTCAGCAAGTGCTGATGTTGAGGTTGCTATTGTCCCGGGTGGAGGTACACCATCTAGGCGAAGTGCTCGTCATGGGGTTGATGCCTTTATTGCGTCCGCCACAGATGAAAGCTCTTTGGTCAAGGCGATGAAGTGTAAGGCAGAAAAAATCTTGACTTGCCTGGTATAAATAATTCATCAAAGTCCTTTCTTTCGTTTTCTACCTCGGTTATGAATTCAAAGTTAGCCAATGTAAGCGTTAGGTCGGGTAGTTCAGCAAAGAAAGTTCTTTTTTCTTCTAATGTTTTGAGACATATGGAGTTTGATCATCTAACGGTTACTCCTAAAGTCTTCCTTGTTCCCAACTTTTTGCCAACAAAGGAGGAGGAGGACTTGCATGCTACAGTAGATGGTCAACTCCTCTCTCACTTAGTGGGTGAAGTCGTAAGTGGATTTTGATGAGACTGGACTTGGTTCATTTTATGAACTTAAAGCTTCTGGACGTAAATTGAAAAGCCAGAAGTCTCGTAAGAGGCCCCATGTATCCAAAATTCCTATAGTTTCTTTGTGACTTGGCTAAACATTTGTTATTTGCTGATTGTGTGAGAGATTATAAGTTGGATTTTCTGAATATTTCTAAGACTGGTCTCACGAACTCTACTCAATCACCTTTCTGGTGGAGTGGATTTTACGTGGATTTCACGGCTGCCTCGTGGTTGATCTGGGGGAATCCTGTTAGGCATCAGAGATGAGACTATGGAGGTCTTAGTCAGTTCGGTTGGAGATTTTTTATCAAACTCCATATACGTAACAAGGCCAATGCTTTCACATGGTCTCTAGTTACTATTTATGGGGCTACCCAGGATGTTTATAAATCTGACTTTTTACGGCAGTTAGTTAATATGGCAAAAGACAATCTGTATCCTATCCTTATAGGTGGAGATTTCAATTTGCTAAGATTTTCTCACGAGAAAAGTCAGGGGTGTTTCGAACATTGGCCTTTCTTATTTAATGTTGTTATCGACAGTTTAGACTTAAGAGAGGTTACCATGTTATAAAGATAGTTTACTTCGGCTAACATTCTTCGAGAGCCAACATACGAGAAACTAGATAGAGTATTTATGGACACTGAGTAGGAAGACAAGTTCCCTATGGTAATTGTTCGTGCTCTAGATCATATTGAGGCTTTGTCCAATCACGCTCCATTACTTTTATCTATTGGGTTGCCATCACGAAAAACTAAACATGAGCTCAAATTCAAACTTGGTTGGTTTTTTCGTGATGGCTTCCATGAGATGGTGAAGGTTATTTGAGAAAAACATGTTAGTGATCAAACGCCTATACAACGATGGAATAATAAAATACGTGCTATGCATAGATTCCTACGAGGTTTGGATAGACATACTGATGGGATCCTAAAAAAATAAAAAAGGCTTTTCATCTATTATTAATGATTTGGAGCCTTCTGCCGAAGTCAGGCCTTATTTGCACAAGAAATTAAGCTGAAAAGCCAGTCAAATGCGGAGATTGCGTGACTGCTGCAAGAGGAGAAACTCAAATGGTATTAACACTCTAAAGAGAAATTCATTCTCGAAGAAGAGGCGAATACAAGATACTTCTATGATGTGGCCAATGGCAATCACAAGAAGAAATTTATTCACACTCTAACACAGGATGAGGGTACAATTGACAGACAGGAGCAACTTATGTCTTATATTATAAGTTATTACAAAATCCATATTTGGGGCACCTCCGAAAAATACATTCTCTATGAATGAGTCCCAAACCATGGATATTCCCCAAGTTTCTGTTGAGGAAAACAATTTTCTAACCGCTCCTAGAAAACAATTTTCTAACCATGATTGTCAAGAAAGTTGTTTTCCAAATGGAACATAACAAAGCGCCAGGTCCTGATGGGTTTTTCGTGGAATTTTATCAAAATTTCTAGGATGTCATCAAGGAGGATCTGATGAATTTGTTTGGGTTTCTGCAGGTCGGTCAACTTGATCTTTTTAGACTAAATTTTGGCGACAATATTTTATTATCTAAGGTTAATGATGCATAACACACACAATAGTATTGTCCAATCTGTCTTCTTAATATTAGTTTTAAAATATTCAAAAAAGTTGCTATAATTAGACTAAACTCAGTGGCTGATCATGTTGTTCGTCATGCAAACATCCTAGATGGTGTAACAATTCTGCATAAAATAATTTACGAACTACACTCCAAGAAACTTAATAGAGTATTGTTCAACATTGACTTTAAGAAGGCGTATGATATAGTTAATTGGTCTTTCCTTCAGCAAACATTTCGTATTAAAGGTTTCTCTGAAGAGTAGCGTGCTCTCATACATTCTTTTGTGTCTGGAGGTAGTGTTACTATAAAAGTCAATGATAACACTGGAAATAACTTTGAGACTAAAAAAGGATTGAGACAGGGAGATCCACTATTACCTATACTATATAAAATAGTGGCGGACATGTTGGCAATCATGATCGAGAGAGCTAAGGTTGATGGCCAGATTGAACGATTAGTTCGACATCTTGTTGATGGTGGATTTTTTATTCTTCAATATGTTGATGATACAATCTTATTTATGGAACACGATTTGGAGAAAGCAAAGAATCTAAAATTAATTCTATTAGTATTCAAGCAACTTTCCGGATTGACAATAAATTTTCATAAAAGTGATTTATATTGTTTTGGTGAGGCTCACCTATATGCTGATTTATTTGGCTATGGGCAGGGGCAATTTTCAATCAACTATATGGGAATTCCGATTCACTATCAGCGTCTCATAAATGCTGAATGGAAACTCGTAGAGGAAAGATTACAAAAACGTCTTAATAGTTGAAAAGATAAATTATTATCTCTTGGGGGAAGCTTGTACTCATAAATTCAGTACTCACTAATATGGTACTGTATATGATCTCGTTTTTCCATTTACCGAAAGGTGTCATGAATAGAGTAGATTATTTCCGATCAAAATTCTTTTGTCAAGGACATAGTGAAAAAAATATCGACTGGCCAAATAGAATGTGGTTTGCTGTCCAAAAGAACAAGGTGGACTAGGCATACATTATTTGCAAGTTAAGAATACTGCTCTTTTCGGTAAATAGTTGTCTAAGCTATTTACAGAAAAAGGTGTTTGGCAAACAATTCTTTGGAGGAAATATGTTGGCTCAAAAGTTGTGTCTCAAGTGGTATAGAAACCCGGTGATTCGCACTTTTGGGCTAGACTTATGGCGTTCAAAAAATATTTTCCCGATTTGGTGCTTTTAATATCAAGAATGGATCACACATACGCTTCTGGGAAGATAGGTGGCTTGGTCACACTACCCTAGGTGAGCAGTATGAGCTTTATATTTTATTGTGAAACATAAATGAGATACATTTTTCATTGTAATGGAATCGAATCCTCCGAATGTGTCTTTTAGAATAGACCTCATCGGCCCTTGATTAGTATCTTGGAATAATCATTATTAAGATTATCCATGATACCGTTGTCGGAAGGTGTGGATGAGTTTAAATGGAAATTATTAGAGAACGGCAAATTTTCTGTTGACTCAATGTATAGAGTTTTGATACAACCTAATATTACGGTCGATGGCAATAGTAAAATTTGGAAGATAAAGATACCACTAAAGAAGAAAATATTTGTATGGTTTCTTCGTAAAGGGGTTATTCTCACAAAAGATAACCTTGTAAAGAGGAATTAGAATAGAAGTAAACAATGTGTTTTTTGTAGCCAAGAGGAGACAATTAGGCATTTATCCTTTCATTGTAAATTCGCTAGTTCTATATGGTCAATTATCCAAATAGCTTATGATTTATCTCCTCCACGTTCGATAGGCAATGTATTTGGTAACTGGTTATTGGGGATCGATGATAAATATAGGACTATGTTTAGGGTGTAGCGCTTATCATTATTTGGTCGCTGTGGCTATGTAAAAATGACAAAATTTTAATAATAAATTGTATTCTAACTTGCAGGTTATTTATCGGAGCATGGCTTCTCTCCGTTTATGGGCTTCTCTACAACGTGTGGAGTTTAGAGATTTATTTACGGAGGGGTGTACGTGTTTGAGGATACGACGAGGGATATTTTTTCCCGTCATGGATGGCCGCGTGATCTGCGGATTGATCTTCTATAGTTCTAGACATTTTACCAAATAGAGCTTGATTTAATGGTAGCCTAATTTCTTTGTTGTTTACTTTTAATTTTGATCGGTTGTGTGCATCCTGATTATACAGAGGCCGGGTGTAAATGTTAGTGTAATAAGTAACAATGCGTCCATTCCACACAAAAAAAAAAGTTTTACCAAATCACTTCACTATAAGTTAAGTTATGATAAGAAAACATAATTACCTCTAGGCGCAGGTTAGAATAGGCCATCAATTGTGGCTCACGAATGGGATCTTTCTTACATCGTTTCACCAATAATAGATGGGTGTATATATGCGTGACGTTACGAAGATGCCATGACCATGGAGAATTTGAGATATACACCGACCTTGGCTCGAATCACCCGATGCTTGACTAGATATAAAGTTACAGAGCATATATCCATCAGGTACCATACCAGAGCACAAATGCTATGGCTCGCCCACTCGCCACGGCGCCTATAAGAGCCTGCCTATCAAGGCCGCATTTACAGCAAGCATAGAGCAAGTGATCGAGTTCATTCAGAGAACCAGAGAAAGTAGCTAGCTAAGCATGTCGATTGTCAAGCGCGGCGCCTATGGCTACGGCCAGAGCAAGCCCGTGATGAACTACCACACCACAAGCTCCGATTCCGTGACCACCGTCGTGACGGAGATGAGCCGCATGAGCGTCAACGAGAAGCTGCCATACACCGGCGCCGCCGTGCAGAAGAAGGCTACCCTGGAGGAGGTGTGCGAGGAGAAGGAGGGAGCTTACTCTGCGCAGAGGCACGGCTACAGCGAGCAGAAGGCGTCGTCGTACCAGCATGGGAGCGGCGTTGGAGGGTACGGCGGCGCTGTCCACCACGACAGCACCGTCGCGGCGCAGAAGCACGGCTACGGCGAGCAGAAGGCTTACCAGCATGGCGCTGAGGCCGGAGGGTACGAGAGCTCGACGCAGAAGCATGGCTACGGCGAACAGAAGGCGTCGTACCATGGCGCTGAGGCTGGAGGGTACGACAGCTCGACGCAGAAGCACGGCTACGGCGAGAAGAAGGCTTACCAGCATGGCGCTGAGGCCGGAGGGTACGACAGCTCGACGCAGAAGCACGGCTATGGCGAGCAGAAGGCTTACGAGCATGGGGCTAACGGCGGCTCGATGCAGAAGCAGCATGGCTACGGCGAGCAGAAGGCTTACCAGCACGGGGCTGACGCCGGCTCGATGCAGAAGCACGGCTACGGCGGCGAGCAGCAGGCGTACCAGTACGGAGGCGACGTCAAGGGGTACCACCAGGAGAGCACGGTGCAGAAGCACGGCTACGGGGGGCAGAAGGCATACCAGCATGGAAGTGACGTCGTCGGAGGGTACGGCCACGACGGTGCCGCGCAAAAGCACGGCTACGGCGACCAGAAGGCGTACCATCATGGGGGCAACGCCGGAGGATACGGCGCTCTCCCCCACGACACCATGGTCCAGAAGCACGGCTACGGCGACAAGGCGTATCAGCATGGGGCCGCCGCCGGAGGGTACGGCGCTGTCCACCATGACAGCACGGTCCACAAGCAGAACGCCTACGGCGGGCACCATGACAGCACGGCCCAGAAGCACAAGGCCTACGGGGGGCACCATGACAGCGCGGTCCAGAAGCACGGCTACGGGGGGCACAACGCGTACCAGCACGCGGGGGGCGAAGGCTACGGCTACGGCGAGCACAACGCGTACCAGGAAGGTTGCGTCGACAGCGTCGCAGGGTACGACGCCCTCGCGCAGAAGGGCGCGGCGCAGTACGGATACGGCGGCGGGCACAAGACGACGTACGGCGACGTCGGGAGCTTCGACGCGCTTGTCCAGAAAAATGTGACGCAGAAGCAGAAGCACGGCTACAATGGCGGAATGTACCAGCCTGGGTGTGACGGTGTCGCCGGGTACGACGCTCTCGTCATGAACAAGGCGATGCAGAGACAAGCAGCCTATGGCGGAGGTTACGGCGCCGTGACCGGAGCCGTGCACCACAACAAGGCGCAGGCAGCATACGGGAAGACATACAAGCACCAGGTCGGCGCCGTTGCACAACCGTACGTGAGCGAGGAGAGCGACTGCAGCGATGACGAGAGTGACTGCGAGGAGGAGCTCGCCTATGGCCAGCACGGCGCCGGCGGCACGCACCAGTACAATGCATACGGGCGCCGCCAGAACCTTGGCGGCGGGATCCAGTATTACCAGAGCACCACCACTCAGGGGTACTCCGGTGGCGGCTACGGTTGGTGAGCAAAGCCCAGCCTCGTCTGAGCCGGTATCCGTGCTCCTACAACCCTGCCCAACTACGTCTACGAGCGTACATGGTCGTGCCGACGTGCGCATACATCTTTATCATGCATGTATGCTAGTGAACCCTCGCAACATGTAATCTTAAGTCTAAATAACTGACGATGCTGTGCATCCACCAAACATGTCGGTACAATAAATATATTACAGATGTTTCATTATTAGCATAGCTCTCACTCTCTGCTAACATGCTATCCGTTCCCACGATATTCCCATGTACAAATATCTGGCCCTGGAGCTTCAGCTATATTAAGGGAGCAGGCTGCTTTCATGAACATGCTGAGCATGTAAGGGCCAGGTTTCCGTAGCAGAAACCATACTGTTGACTCCTGCATATGCCACACTAATTCATCTAGTCGAATTCGGTGGCGTGATCCCTTGATCCAAGTAATACTTCTTCTCGGCATCGGCCAACCTCGCCTGGAATATCCCCCACTCTTTTCTACAGCGTCCTCTTACCTGTAGCATGCCCGCCAAATAAATATAACAGCGAGTGCAAATCCATATGCAAATGGTCGGTGCCATGGTGTGGAATTTTGGAATTCATGGACTGGTAAAGTTTAGTGTGAAATGTGCAGAATACATGGAATCAGGCAGATTTAGCTTACCCCTTCCCATGGTGCTCTTCCATTCTCCGACTTGCCCTGCCAGGATATGAATGCTGAAGGATCAGGGAACCAGTGACAGTGCACATTGATTGATAGGTGAGATGAACGGTGACTATACCTGGTTACCAAGTGATGGAACACTCTGATGAACAATCCACTGAGCATCAACAACTCCGATTTTCTCATGAGCTGGCTGTTTAATTCAAGATCAAGTAAAATATTTCAAATTCAGTAAAACATGGATGGATGGCAAAAGCATGTAACATGAACAAACGTATAGGTATAGCTCATTAAAGTTGCAACTGGCTATAATCATGGATGGTGCAAACCCCTCTATGAAGATGTGATGAAACTGTTAATAATGCAGATTAGCCCAGCTGCCTTACCTACTAACTACAATTTCTCATCTGTGCCACAGCTACCTGACTTACCCCTTCAGATCACTAGCAATTAAAGCTATCCTAGACCTTTAGGAGATTAACTAACGTGTATAGTGATCACTTTCAACAGACCATTGCCTAATAGATTATAGAAAAACATAATACCTCCACACACTTCCTAAGAGCAAAATCGAGACCCCATCCATGGACCAAGTCGTTCTGCAGAAGACAATGTGCAACCATAGTGTAAACATACAACTCCAAACAAACATAACTAGCTAAGAGATCTAAATGACACTCTACCTGAATCATATGCCACACACAGCGCCATGCATCCCTAGAGAACACAGTCGCCATAATTTCCACGAATCTGCATATCAAACTGAATATGAAGGAGGTTTCTTGGAAAAAAATGAATATAAAGACATATTTTGACAGATGAAAATAAGTTGATGATAAATGATGAGCCCATACGCTGCACAGGGTGGTAGATGGGGATCGGAACACCAGCCTGGTCTCTCCTCAGTTACTCTGTACAAAGCAAAGTATTACAGAAGGAACTAAATATAGGTGGATGATGCTTAAACATCAACAAACACAATATAGGTTCAATAACTCACTTGTGAACTTCTCGATCACCTCGCCGCTTAGTCATTTGCCATGTCAGACCTCTATCAGGTTCCAAACCAGGTTGAGAGATCTCCAGCCCATGCTTCCTAACAAGCTTGATGTACCTGAAGAAGTATTGGAATTATCTTCCTCGGAGGAAAGGAACACCAGGGTGACAAGCAAAGGTAACAAGGGTATAGTGCTTACGCCTCTGCATTAAAATGTTGAACACCTAGATCCTCGTCCCAGATAAATATGTAGTCATAACGGGCAACAACATCAGGATGCAAAAATCGCTTGGCATACCACCTGGGTAAATAATAAGTAAAGCATTAAACTTTGGCAATCATAGATTAGAAACACTGCAAACAAACAAACAAAACTTGATAGAACAATAGCACTAACTTACCATTTAGTTTGCTTGCTTACACTCACATGGATAGCCCTTTTTGACCAGTCAAATTCATCCCATTCAGTAGTCCGACCATCATAGTGGAACAGCATAATTGTGAAGTTCTCCGAGAACTATATAGAAGACATGCATGAACATGAAAAGCAATCATTACTATTTCATGTATGAACAATTCACTGGGATGCATGATCAGTTTTGCGAAATCAGTTCCAGGATATGTTTTATACAGTTTAAGCATAATTAATCACCTTCTTGACTGCTGCATCAATATTTGCCTTTTGCGAAATTCCAACTGTAAATGTAACAAGGTACCTTGGCTGGATAGTAAGATCCTGGTGGTATGTTTCAGATCATAGATCAAAGAAGGAATATGGTTCAAAATGCGTCAGTCAAGAGAGAGATTTGAAAGCATCATTTGATACTGAGAAAGTGAAACAACAACTAACCTCACTAGGTTCACCCCATAGTCTTCGCAGATAAAGGTCTGTCTCAGAGACAACAATGCCCGGTGGAAGCCTTTCAGCACCTTTCGGGTTTGAGGTAACGTAAATCTAAATAAGGAAAAATTAACCAAAAATTAAAACAATGTATACAATAATATTTTATCTACGAGCCTATTAGGAGCAGACACAATCAGCTATGCCATATACTTCAAAAAAGGAGGTTACACAAACTCCACTTGAAACGAGAATATGTCAGAAAAGAATGCATCTCACCGTCCTAACATAGGCAGAAGTTTTCGATTTGCAAATTTACATCCTACATAAAATCTCAAACTTTTAATCTTCACATGCCGAACAAGAAAATACAGGAGCAACATAAGCATATAACAGACCCATAATATATTGACCAGAAAATAACAATGTAGAAATCTAACCAAAAAAGGATGCAGGTCAGAAGAAAGTAACACCAATTGCTTTACGCAAAAACAAGAAAGTAAAATCCAAATAATGCATGACATAAACCACGAAGCAACATATTCTGTTTTAAAAGGTATTAGCCTGGCAAAGTACCTTTGGAATTTCATCAGACTTGGTGTCAGAATTGTTCTTCTTGTGACTATTTGCAGATGTCCATGCATGGTTCAACAATGTTTGGGTTGTGATTCCAGAGTTTCTGTCTTCAATATAGGAGACAATACTGGACGGGAAGTGAAGCTACAGAATGCAGAGAGTAGAGATTATTTTCTAGAAAAAAGGTATGTGGCATTAGAAAACAAGAGATGCAAATGATCCGATTTACCTTAGTTATATTGACTGTAGGGAAGGAAATCCCAAACAAGTAACCTAGCATAACACCGATAACTGCTGAGAATATGAGCCTCATGCCCTCATTTGATCTTGGCATGCTGCTGCTGATGAAGATCGACAATAAGTATATTAGTTGCCACTAGACATCAATACCGTCTATAGACTAGAAGCACTGAGCATACCTCCGGCCTAGAATGCCGGGCTTTGCCATGGGAGCTGTGAGGGTTGACCGCAATGGAGCTTGTGAGCAAAATGAAAGCACCACTGAGGAACTTGTAGGCGCTAATCTAGCAGGAAGATAATAATGACATATCAGACCTTACTGTAAAATATGAGGTGATTCAAACATGAGAAAAAGGATGCCCCTGAATATTGAACTCATTGAGAAGAAAAAGGGGTGCTAATTAAGTTCACTAAGTTGCACAGGGATGAACAGATGAACCTAATATTCTAGGGACCAGCACGACATGGAGAAGCCAGCCTATATGGTTATGCATATACGACTCATGGACATTCCTAATATTTTCAATCCTGTGCAGATAATAGTAAATCTCATTTCTAACTCATGCCTAATTTTAAGGACTTCGTTAAAAGTTCACGGACAGGGATGCTCAAGTCTACATTACAAGATGCTAACCAACAAATACCAAGTGGTCTTCGCCCACATAAACTGAACATTGTCAATCAACTATTGTACAAATATTGTTACATCTCCATAACTCCACCAATATCCTATATATACAAGTTAATCTAACAGTCAGTGAGTCAATTCCAACTTCACAGGAGTTATATTGTCAGAAAACCCAATATCAACCTATCACAACAAGTTGCTGATGCTCTAGAACCTCAAGAGCATTTTCTCATGGATCTCGAGAGGGCACAGAGCTACTGCCTGCTCACTGCTGCACCGACAGGCAACAGAAACCACCATAGTGAATCAAGAGTAGCATGAATATAAGGTTTAGTTCCATAACCTTACAAACTTCTCGGAGTATATCAATCCCCAGTACTAATTTTGAACAAATTTCGTCGTGAATGAGTGAAATTACAGCAAATACCCCAACTATAATCAACACAAGCTTATAATAGTACTTCTAATGCAGTTTCGTTGGCGTTCGTACCTATACAGATCACCACTAGCAAAGTCAGCAACTCAGCATTGCTTGCTACTCCGCCACAAGCAAATTCTAAGGTAAGAGCACTACTGGGCAAGCAGAACCAGCAGTACCTAGTAGTAATCCTGAACCTACCGAATCGAAATTCTGGATGGGGGCTGGGAGAAATCTTAGTCTGGAAGCTAGATCTAGCTGGGGAGCAAACCCCGCTACGCACGCAGATCACTAGCAGCACGAAAATTCGCAGAGAAAAGTGACGAAGGAGCAACAGAGAAGTATGAACCGAAGGCAAATCGGGGCCGGCATCCCCAAATTGGGCGTCGGCCAATTTGAATTTCTCTCGCGTCATCTCGGTGTTCGTGCGTGCGTGCTTGCGGGTGGGTGGGAGTGTTGCTGCGCACGACCGTTGCTTACCAAATTGGCGGGCGCCGCCTCGCGGATCGGGACGACCGTGCCGGCGATCCGGCGGCGGCAGCAGCCCTGCAGGGGGCGGCGCACCGGGCCGAGAGTTCACTTGCTCGGTAGTCCGGCGAGGGCGTCGCCGACCTGCGGATTCGCCGTCCGGCGGCGGGGGGGACGGCGAAGGCAAGGAGGCGAGCACGTGGAAGCGCGCGGTGGCGAAGGAGGCGGGCAGCAGCAGCAGCGGACAAACCCCTCTTCGCTGCGACGGAGTCCTCGCTCTCCCTGGTAGATGATGACTAGTAGTAGTACGGCAGTGGAATATTTACAGGGACAGTGGCGGAATTGGGGTTTGTGCTGTAAGCGGACAGTGATTAGAATACTCGTAGCTGTATGTGGTTGTCCTACACATGGCAATCATTCAGGGCGAGAATAATTTCGGTATATTTAACTGGCGGTAAATAAAATATAAGTAATTAAGATACCGTCGTCTCGCTGGATTGTGGGGCCTGTATGTGGTCATTATCGCTGTTTGTTTCTGTATCTCCAGCAAGACAAGCCGATAATCACTTGCTTTCCGTTCCGTGTGACCTTGAACTTGTCTTCGCGTGTTTAGTGACTCTTCTTCTACTGCTTCATGCAATTTTAATTTTTTAGATAATACTCCTTCCGTTCTATAATATAAGATGTTTTAGCTTTGTAAAGGGTGTGTATCGACTTGTTTTAGTGTGTAGGTTCATTTAGATTTGGAGTGAACTTACACACTAAAAATGGTCTAGATACACTTTTTCACAAAGCTAAAATATCTTATATTTTAAAACAGAGGAAGTAGACATTAATGTCCAATTAATGCCCATCTTTAAATTAATAGAGCCAAACAGAGTCACAGACATCACTCGGAAACAAGCGCTACACCTTAGCCACACATAAAGGAGATTACACCAGAAACACTACTAGGTCGGCATCCCCACACAAGCCGAGGATAAGATCTAACTCTAACAGACTAAGCATCACCGCTTCCTGGCGCCATCTTGAGGTAAAGCAGCCTAAGTTTGTTGGCCATCCAAACGAGGCCCTCCTTGTCCTTCTCCTTTGCGTTTAGCTTCCACAACTACAAGCAAATGATCATTTTATATAGTAAGTCAGCTGGGTGGCGGAGCACTTTTGATTCAATCGTTAGCTTGTTACGGTTAAGCCACAGCGACCAGGATTGAGCAACAAAGAAGATCCACAGAAGGCGACGCCATTACCCAGAGAAACCCGAGAGAATAGCAAAAAAATGCACAAAGCTAGCGGGGTGCCAATTACGCCCAAGGATCTGTCAAAGAACCCCCCAAGCAAACTTTTGTTGGGTCCGCAGCATAGAAAACAAAAAATTTCCTACGATGAGAACTATACGCCAAGATCTATCTACTAGATACAGAGCAACGGGTGGACATACATCCATGGAGAACTTACCCTCGAAGACAACGAGCTTTGTTAACGAGTAGGAACTCGTGGTTGATATAGTCGTACACTTGCCAATCTCAAGATCGTGAGGAAGTCCGAGCGCCGCAACTCAGCAACAGATCCGCACTCGCACACGGTCAAGCCACGGACAACCTCCACCTCCTCGCTCCAGCGATCCAGGAAGCAAGAACTCCTTCCGCATTTAAATGCCACCGGGAACATGTATCTCGCTAATCCGAGACCATGGGGAATAATTCTCTGAGGAGAGAGATCCTTCACAAGGAGGTGTGTGGATGAAGGAGGAATGGGTGGCCTTTTATAGGGAGGGGGTGCCCTCTCTCCATGGTCGCATGGGGTGACCCCTCACCTCCCCATTCATGTGGTGGTAACCTCTCCACATTAAAATGCCTCTTCACATTCCCTTTTAAAGTCTCCACTTTAAATGCATTAAATTTCTCCAAATTTAATGCTCTCTCATTTAATAAAACTCTTTTTATTAAATTTATTCAGAATTTTGTTAATTACTTTAATTAACAAACATTCACATATAGCCCCTTGCAATATTTCAATATCACATGCAGAACCACCTTCTGCAATTTCACCCGAAATAATTTCGGTTTCTATTGAAACAATTCCTGCGCTTTGCAATTCTTTCGTCTCAAACATATGTGCTCCAAAATGGTGTCCGTAACTCTTAAGTGTGTCACCCTACAGTTCGCGAATAATGCAGACATGATCGAGACCCTTCTCCGATCAATAATCAGCAGCAGGACCTGGAGATCCGTACTGACTCCTACACATTCAACGATGACTCCTATGATCGTGAGAACCTTTAACGCTTGTAACTAAATCCCTTTGTCTCTCGATATATTACATGTCCGAGATTCGATCATCGGTATCTCCATACCTAGTTTGATCTCTCGTTCTGACATGCACTCTTTTCTCGTTCCGTGATATAACATTCTAGTGATCACATCACTTGCTTGCAAGCTATCCTAATGTGATATCACCGAGAGGGCCCAGAGTATATCTATCCGCTCATCCGGATTGACAAATTCCACTCTTGATCCATGAGCCTCAACATAACACCTTCGTAGTACTGAACCCATCTTTATAGTCACCATGTTATGGTGTGACGTTTGATGTTATCAAGATACTCTTCCGGTGTTAGCAATTAACATGATTTCATGGTCTAAGGATAAAGATTACTTCGTATGATGTTATAGCAATATAAACATAATGACTTGATCGTAATGCTATACTTCGGATGAATGTTCATCACATCATTTCACAAATGATGTGACCTTGTTATTAACAACATCCAATGTCCATGATCAGGAAACCTTGATCATCTTGTTAATCAACAAGCTAGTCTATAAGAGAGGCATAACTAGGAACCCTTTTTGTTTATTAAACACACATGTATTGATGTTTCCTATCAATACAATTATAGCATGCAAAATAAACATCTATCATATACAAGGAATACATAATAACAACTTTATTATTGCCTCTCAGGGCATATTTCCTTCAGTCTCCCACTTGCACTAGAGACAATAATCTAGTTTATATAGTGATAAATCTAACACCCATGGAGTTCTGGTGTTGATCATGTTTTGCCCTAGGGAGTACTTTAGTCAACGGATCTACTACATTCAGGTCTGTGTGCACTTTACAAATCTTTATATCTACATCCTTGACATGCTCGCGGATGGAGTGAAACCGGCGCTTAATATGCTTGGAATTCTTGTGAGACCTTGGTTCCTTTGCGTTGGCTATGGCTCCATTGTTGTCAAAATAGATCACCATCGGGTCCAACGCACTGGGAACCACACCCAGTTCCGTAATGAACTTTTTCATCCAAATCGCCTCCGCCGCTTCTGAAGCAGCAACATATTCCGCCTCCATTGTTGATCCAGCCACTACAGGTTGTTTGGAACTCCTCCAACTAACTGTTGCTCCGTTCAAGAGAAATACGTATCCGGATTGAGACTTACAGTCATCCGGATCGGTGTCAAAACTAGCATCGACATAACACTTAGCGAATAGCTCTTCTTCACATCCGTATACAAGAAACATATCCTTAGTTCTTCTCAAGTACTTAAGGATATTCTTGACCGCTATCCGAGGTTCAACTGGATCAGATTGGTACCTACTAGTCAAACTAATAGCATGTGCCACATCCGGTCTTGTACATAGCATGGCATACATTATAGAGCCTATGGCTGAGGCATAGGGGATCTTATCCATTATCTCTCTTTCTTCCGCCGTAGTCGGACTTTGAGTCTTACTCAATGTATTGCCTTGCAACATAGGTAAGTACCCCTTCTTACTTCCGTCCATATTAAACTTCTTTAATATCTTATCAAGGTATGTACTCTGCGATAGCCCAATTAGGCGTCTTGATCTATCTCTATAGATTTTAATGCCTAATATATATGAAGCATCACCAAGGTCCTTCATTGAAAATTTGTTGTTTAGATAACTTTTAACACTGTTTAAAAGATCTATATCATTTCCAATCAATAATATGTCATCCACATATAATATCAGAAAGGCCACATTGCTCCCACTCACTTTCTTGTAAATACAAGCCTCTCCATAAGTTTGGACAAATCCAAACTCTTTGATCACCTCATCAAAGAGGAGATTCCAACTCCGGGATGCTTGCTTCAGTCCATAGATGGATCGCTGAAGTTTGCACATCTTATCAGCATCCTTAGGATCGACAAAACCATTAGGTTGTATCATATATAACTCTTCTTCAATATTACCATTGAGGAACGCAGTTTTGACATCCATCTGCCATATTTCATAATCGAAATATGCAGCAATTGCTAACATAATCCTAACCGACTTAAGCATTTCTATGGGAGAGAATGTCTCATCGTAGTCAACTCCTTGAATTTTTCGAAACCCCTTTGCGACAAGTCGAGCCTTATAGATGGTTACATTACCATCAGCAGCAGTTTTTCTTTTGAAAATCCATTTATTCTCAGCGGCCTTTCGATCGTGAGGTAAGTCCACCAAGGTCCAAACCTGGTTTTCGTACATGGATTCCATCTCGGATTTCATGGCTTCTAGCCATTTGTTGGAATCGGGTCTCATCATCGCTTCTTCATACGTTGCAGGGTCATCTATTTCATCAATCATGAAATTCATAACAGGATTGCCGTACAGTTCAGGAGCTGCGTGTCACCTTGACTGCGAGGTTGTAGTGTCCTCTTTCGGAGTTTCATGATCAATATCATTAGCTCTCTCTTCATTAGGTGAAGTCAACTCCGAAACAACTTCTGGAGCTGCGCTACTCGCCATTTCATGAAGAGAAGGTTCAATAACCTCTTCGAGTTCTACCTTCCGACTACTCATACCTTTCGCGAGAAACTCCTTCTCAAGAAAGGATCCATTCTTGGCAACAAAGATCTTGCCCTCGGATCTATGATAGAAGGTAATACCCAATCGTTTCCTTAGGGTATCCTATGAAGACGCATTTTTTCGCTTTGGGTTCGAGTTTATCCGGTTGAAGTTTCTTCACATAAACATCGCATCCCCAAACTTTAAGAAATAACAGCTTAGGTTTGTTTCCAAACCATAATTCATACGGTGTCTTTTCAACGGATTTAGATGGTGCCCTATTTAAAATGAATGCAGCGGTTTACAGTGCATAACCCCAAAATGACAGTGGCAAGTCAGTCAGAGACATCATAGATCGAACCATATCCAATAAAGTACGATTACGACGTTCTGACACACCATTACGTTGTGGTTTTTCGGCAGGCGTGAGTTGTGAAACTATTCCACAGTCTTTCATATGTGTGCTAAACTCGTAACTAAGATACTCTCCTCCATGGTCGGACCACAGAAATTTGATCGTTCTATTACGATGATTTTCCACTTCATTCTGAAATTCTTTGAACCTTTTAAAGGTTTCAGACTTATGTTTCATCAAATAGATATACCCGTATCTACTCAAATCATCCGTGAAAGTAACAAAATAACGATATCCACCTCGCGCCGACACACTCATTGGTCCACACACATCAGTATGTATGATTTCCAATAAATCTGTCGCCCATTCCATTGAACCGGAAAACGGCGTTCTAGTCATCTTGCCCATAAGGCATGGCTCACATGTATCAAATGATTCAAAATCAAGTGATTCCAAAAGTCCATCAGAATGGAGTTTCTTCATGCGTTTAACGCCAATATGACCTAGACGGCAGTGCCACATATATGTAGATATATCATTATCAAGTTTAATCCTTTTAGCATCAACATTATGAATATGCGTAATACTACTATCGAGATCCAACAGAAATAAACCATTCAACACAGGTGCATGACCATAAAAGATATTATTCATATAAATCGAACAACCATTGTTTTCAGACTTAAACGAATAACCACTTTGCATCAAACACGATCCGGATACAATGTTCATGCTCACTGCAGGCACCAAATAACAATTATTCAGGTTTATAACTAATCCCGACGGCATATGGAAAGGCAGCGTTCTGACGGCGATCACATCAACTCTTGATCCATTGCCGACCCGCATCGTGACCTCATCCCTTGCTAGTTGTCGCTTGTTCCGCAGCCCCTGAACCAAGTTACATATATTAGCAACCGATCCCGTATCAAATACCCAGGTGCTACTGCAAGTACTAGTCAAGTACACATCAATAACATGTATATCACATATACCTTTGTTTGCCTTGTCGGCCTTCTTGTCTGCCAAATACTTGGGGCGATTCGCTTCAATGGCCGATCCTTGCAATAGTAGCACTCGGTGTCGGACTTAGGGCCAGCTCGAGGTTTCTTTTTCGGTGACAGCAATTGCCGCCCTTCTTTCCCTTCTGCTTGCCTTTCTTGTCCTTCTTGAAACCGGTGGTCTTATTGATCATCAATACTTGATGTTCTTTCCTAATCTCCACTTCTGCAGTCTTAAGTATTGACAGAAGCTCGGGAAGAGACTTCTTCATGCCCTGCATATTATAGTTCATCACGAAGCTCTTGTAGCTAGGTGGCAGAGATTGGAGAACATGATGTATGCCTAAGTCAATGGGAATCGTTATTCCCAAGGACACAAGCTTATCGGCGTACCTAGACATTTTGAGTACGTGCTCACTAACGGAGCTGTTCTCTTCCATCATGCACTAAAGAACTTTTCAGAAGCATTATAACTCTCTACGGCAGCATGGGTATCGAAAATCATTTTCAATTCTCCCATGGTATCAAAGGCATTGCCATTTTCGAAACGTTTTTGAAGTTCTGGCTCTAGCCCATACAGTATGCCGCAATGAACTAAGTTGTGGTCCTCCTGACGAGTTATATAGACGTTCTTTTTCCTCGTCAGGCATCGAGAGCTGGTGGGGGCCTAGCGGCGCCTCTAGCACATATTGTTTTGTGCGGTGAGGAGAATCCTCAAATTCATAGCCAGTTGGTGAAGTTGCTACCATTCACGACAAGCTTCTCTTTCTCCATGAACACATTGAAATTAAAAGCAGGTGGTGCCATCTACAATGTAATTTGTAAAATATATTTAGACTAAGTTTATGATAGATTGAGTTCAACTAATCCAAATTACTAATGAACTCCCACTCAAAACGACATCCCCGTGTCCTTTTGGTGATTACATGAACCAAATCCACTACACCAAGTCCGATCATCACGTGAGTCGGTGTAGCTTCAAAGCGAGCATCTATATGGGCATCATATCAACTATATGACTCATGCTTAACCTTTCGGTCCGTGTTCGAGGCCATGTCTGTACATGCTAGGCTCGTCAAGTAAGAACCTTAGTATTTGCGTGTGTAAAGCGGTCTTACACCCGTTGTATGAAAGCGTGAGTCGAGAACACCCGATCATCACGTGATGCCTCAAAACACGATCCACAAAACGGTGCATACTTAAGGAAGAACACATTTTATCTTGATATCTAAATGAGGGATCATCTTATAATGCTACCAAAAGCGCCAAACTAGCAATATAAGATGCTAATGTGTAAAGTGAGGTGATATGGTCCATGCATTTGATCTCTATCATTTGCATCGTGGTATGATCTCTATCATTCCTTTGTGTGTAAGGCCAAGGTCTATGGAACTTACATGTTAAGTGAGTTGTAAGAGTATCTATTATACATCTACTTACAACAATACCATATCAAAACACTAGCCCAAAGAACGATCTAAACTAGGCCTCTGATTTATCAATTGCAAGTTTTACGTGGCTTAGGGATTTCGGAGATAGAACCGGTCTTACCTACGAACATGAACCACAACGAGGATAACCAAGTTATTAGCAACTCGTTGTAAATCAGATATTGACTATAGTAGGAGAGACAGACACCCGCTAGCCACTTATGCAAAACTAGTTGCATGTCAGTCGTGGAACCGGTCTCATGTACGATGACATGTAAGGCTGGTCCGGGCCGCTTCATCCCACTATGCCACCAATATCCAAAGTATATAGAAGATGCAATAACATGATCATCATCGCCCACATATAAACATATGTGTACTACCCGTGCAAAGCACCTACGCATAGATCAGGCTATGATACCACTGTTGGGTCCGCAACATAGAAAACAAAAAATTCCTACGATGAGAACTATACGCCAAGATCTATCTACTAGATACAGAGCAACGGGTGGACATACATCCATGGAGAACTTACCCTCGAAGACAACGAGCTTTGTTAACGAGTAGGAACTCGTGGTTGATGTAGTCGTATACTTGCCGGTCTCAAGATCGTGAGGAAGTCCGAAGCCCGCAACTCAGCAGCCGCATCCGCACTTTTTACGTTCAAGCCACCAGACAACCTCCACCTCCTCGCTCTAGCGATCCAGCGGAAGCAGCAACTCCTTCCAGACGAAATGCCACCGGGAACATGTATCTCGCTAATCCGAGACCATGGGGAATAATTCTAGAGGGAGAGAGAGAGATCCTTCACAAGGAGGTGTGTGGATGAAGGAGGGAATGGGTGGCCTTTTATAGGAGGAGGGGGTGCCCCCTCTCTCCATGGCCGGCGCATGGGGGGGTGACCCCTCACCTCCCCATTCATGTGGTGGTAACCCTCCACATTAAAATGCCTCTTCACATTCCCTTTTAAAGTCTCCACTTTAAATGCATTAAATTTCTCCAAATTTAATGCTCTCTCATTTAATAAAACTCTTTTTATTAAATTTATTCAGAATTTTGTTAATTACTTTAATTAACAAACATTCACATATAGCCCCTTGCAATATTTCAATATCACATGCAGAACCACCTTCTGCAATTTCACCCGAAACAATTTCCGGTTTCTATTAAACAATTACTGCGCTTTGCAATTCTTTCGTCTGAAACATATGTGCTCCAAAATGGTGTCCGGTAACTCTTAAGTGTGCCACCCTACGGTTCGCGAATAATGCAGACATGATCGAGACCCTTCTCCGATCAATAATCGCAAGCTGGACGTGGAGATCCGTCTTGACTCCACATTCAACGATGACTCTGTGATCGTGAGAACCTTTAACGCTTATAACTAAATCCTTTTGTCTCGATATATTACATGTCCGAGATTCAATCATCGTATCTCCATACCTAGTTTGATCTCGTTAGACATGCACTCTTTTCTCGTTCCGTGATATAACATTCTAGTGATCACATCACTTGCTTGCAAGCTATCCTAATGTGATATCACCGAGAGGGCCCAGAGTATATCTATCCGTCATCTGGATTGAAAAATTCCACTCTTGATCCATGAGCCAAAACATAACACATTCGTAGTACTGAACCCATCTTTATAGTCACCCTGTTACGGTGTGACGTTTGATGTTATCAAGATACTCTTCCGGTGTTAGCAATTAACATGATCTCATGGTCTAAGGATAAAGATTACTTTGTATGATGTTATAGCAATATAAACATAATGACTTGATCGTAATGCTATACTTCGGATGAATGTTCATCACATCATTTCACAAATGCTGTGACCTTGTTATTAACAACATCCAATGTCCATGATCAGGAAACCTTGATCATCTTGTTAATCAGCAAGCTAGTCTATAAGAGAGGCATAACTAGGAACCCTTTTTGTTTATTAAACACACATGTATTGATGTTTCCTATCAATACAATTATAGCATGCAAAATAAACATCTATCATATACAAGGAATACATAATAACAACTTTATTATTGCCTCTCAGGGCATATTTCCTTCAACTTTGCCATCAAGCACGAAAAAAATATGTGGGAGGCATTTTCCCCTGCCTCCATAATGCACAGGCACCGTTAGAAAGTCTATGTATCGTTCGAAGGTAGACAATCAAGGGCAATCTGCCAAAAGAAAATATTGTTTTTAAGAGGGATTTTGGCAGCCCAGATGTCTCGGAAATGTGATACTAACACCCCTTGTGTCACTAGGTTGTACATAGATTTCGCCGAGTATTCCCCCGTCGATTCTAGGTGCCAACGAATCCTATCCTATCTGGGGCAAAGGGTCATCGCCTCGAGCTCCTCTACCAGCGCCAGCCAAGCAGCAGCCCCTTGATCCAGGGCCCTGTGGAAGCAGAGTTTGATTTCAGCTGGCAGACACACTTCAGCTACTGACACATACGGGTTATCGTAGATGGCAAAAAGCCCAGGATAGCGCACACACATGGGGCTCTCCCCAAGCCACCAGTTGAGCCAAACTATCGTCCTAGCCCCGTCAACCACCTGGTGTTTGGCCCCTGTCTTGAAGTGGTGTTTGACTTTGTGGAAGCTTTTCAAAAACTAGGACCCCCCTGCCCGGAGCTCGCAAAGATATCACTAGCGTCACCATACTTGGCTCTAATAATGTTAGCCCAGATTGAGTCATCGCCTTGGTATAGTTTCTAGGTCAATTTTAATAATAGCGCAATGTTCATTTTCTTGGTGTTAATCAGACCCAACATGCCTTGGTCCTTGGGCCGACAAATCGCGGGCCAGTTCACCATATGGTATTTGCGCTTGGGGCCCATCCCCTCCCAAAAGAACATTGATCTAACGGAGTCGAATTTCTCGTGAATGCCATCCTACAGCAGGAACAACCCCATCGCAAACATGGGGAGGCTGTCCAGGCAGGAGTTGGTCAGGATGAGTCTCCCTCTCGAGGAGATAAAGCGGCTAAGCCAGGGTTCAATTCTAGCCCCCAATTTCCTCACGAGGAACAATCATTGTTCCACCGTGAGTTCGCGATTAAAGATAGGAAGGCCAAGGTAGGTAAATGGGAATGTCCCTAGCTTGTAGTTGAGAAAGTTAGCGACTCTCTGTTGTTCTTCTAGTGGTTGATCCATCACCACAACCTCGCTCTTGTGGTAGTTGATTTTCAGGCCTGACATATCCTCGAAGCACATAAGCAAAAAACTTGAGGTTAGCTATTTCTCGATCATCCTGATGAATCATAATGAGCATATCATCCACATACTGCAGGTGTGTGATTCCCCCTAGATCAAGTGAGGAACCACTCCTTGGATGTGGCCTGATATATTAGCTGGGGAGAGGATGGCCGAGAGTGCTTCTCCTATGAAGTTAAAGAGCAGCGGCGAGGGGGGTCCCCTTGACGCATCCCCCTGCTTGTTGCGGAAATATGATCCCACCTCACTGTTGATAGAGATAGCGGTTTGTCCACTTGATACAAGTTGGGAGATTTTGTGGATATATCCGGCATCAAAACCCTTGAGCCGGATCACCTCGAAGAGGAAATCCCAGTTCACCCGATCATAGGCCTTTTTGAAGTCTAATTTCAGCAGAACCCTACCCATCTTCTTCTTCTTGAGCTAATGGATGATTTCCATCAGTGCTAGCGAACCGTCAAGGATGAAATGACCTTTGATGAACACGGTATGGTTCGGGCTGATTATCCTGTTAGCTACTGGGTCGAGGCGCGAGGCAAATGATTTAGATATGATTTTGAATATCACGTTGATCAGGGCTATCAGATGATACTGGGAGATCGCGTCTGCTCCCTGTACCTTAGGGATGAGCGAGAGGATGCCAAAGTTAAGACGGGATACGTCAATACACCCTAGAACAAACTCATTTAAGATGTGTAGGACCCCATGTCTAAGCTGTGGCCAGAAAAACTTGAAGAAAGGCACCGGAAAACCATTCGGACCCGGTGCCATGTCAGACTTCATATCCTTCAGGACCGGATCGATATCCTGCTCCATGAACGTGATGGTCAGTGTAAGGTTCTCCACGTCTGAGACCTGCCCGCATGTACCCCATGTGGACGGCGACATGCCACAACACCTGGACGGTGAAGATCCAAGAAGTTCTCGGTAGAAGCTATAGATGTGCGCCTGAATGACTTCCTTGTCTGTGATAACCCCGTCAACGGCAACAAGGGAAGAAATGTGACATTTTCGCCACCTCCCATTAGCCACGGCATGAAAATAGCTAGTGTTAGCATCCCCCGTAGGGCCCATTGGATCCGGCCATGCTGGCGCCAGTACTCCTCTTCCTGGCGGTAGATTTGGCATAGTTGTTCTTCCAGGTGGTAATGCTGAGCCCAGCCTTCCTCTTCGTCTAACCCCGACAAATCAGCCTGCATATCCAACTGGGTTATTTGATTAAGCAACACTCCCTTGCTGCGGTGGACCTCTTTTCCCTAGTTCAGGATCCACCTGCGGAGAAATTGGCGCAGGCTCGAGGAGAAAGCTTGCCACCAATCCATAATGTCGCGGCACAGTGCTGAGCGCGCAAACGAATCCCACTTCGTAAACAGGAGCTCGGAAAAACCTTGGACTTCAAACCACCCTGTTTTGAAGAATAAGCAATTCGATTGAACTCTGGTTCCTTCTCCTGTGTCAAAGATAAGTGGGGTATGGTCCGAGCTTAGGCTAGTTCCAGGCGATAGAGAGGACAGAGGGAAGATGGATTCGAAATCCGTCAAGGTGAAAACTTTGTCTACAACACATCTAACCGGATTCATTTGCCTGTTCAACCATGTGTACCGCACTCCCGTGCGCACCATCTCACGCAAAGCCCAATTAGCTATGTGAGCATTGAACATGTCCATCATGTTCCAGTTAAGGTTCGAGTTATTTTTGTCTTTTGCCACTCGAATCAGGTTGAAATCCCCTCCCAGGATGATTGGAAGGTCGCATAGGGCAATCTTCCCTGAGATCTCTTCTAGGAAGCTCGCAGATCGCCCATGATCCACGGGCCCGTACATGACCATGATCTCCATCGTCCGATGAGATTCCCTGTGCAAAACCGCTACACTGAGAAAGAATAGGCCATGGTCCATGTGGTCAACCTCAAACACACTGTCCATTAGGCCCACAAGCATACCCCCAGAATGACCTGAGGCAGGGAGCCAGCACCAGTAGAACTTACCACCCACCTCTAGGATACGCAAATCCGCATCCGTGAACTCCTGTTTTGTGGTTTCCTGTAGACAGACAACATCAATTTTGTGCTTGTGGAGGTAGTCTTTCAAGAGGGTTCGCCTCCCCCGACGGCCAAACCCTCAATTAAGAGAGAGTGCTGGCGATATAGATTCATATATGTATACAAGTTGTCTAGTCCGTATCCTACCTGTACGCTAGCACCGCAAAGTGCACGTTATAAATACACATGATGCTAGATTCGAAAACTATCCGAGTAGCGATTCTTTCCTACCTGATCGATTCCCAATTTTACAGCGGGATCATTTAGTCATTAGTTAGTGAGTCATCACTCAAGGATAATTAGAGTTTATATATCTACTTTTCAAAAATTCATGCATAGGATAACGTGTTTAGTGTTTCGATAAAATAGAGAAAAAAGTTCAGCCATCGATTGGAGCAAATTCGAAGTTTTAGGGACCACCTCAAGTTCAAATTTTTGAAGAGTGGATATATAATAAACTCAACATTTGAACCGAACCGGTACGCGAAAGAGAGACACTCGTGAGAGGCGGCGGTTAAACCCATCTAGGGTTCCTTCCCTTCACCGGCGACGCCACCGGTTCGTCCTGCCTCCGAAGGCCTTAGGGGCTCGGAGTTGATCCCACTATAAATTTTTCAAAAGTAGATATATAAACTCTAATTATCCTTGAGTGATGACTCATTGACTAATGACTAAATTATCCCGCTGTAAAATTGGGAATCAATCGGGTAGGAAAGAATCGCTACTCAGATAGTTTTCGAGTCTAGCATCGTGTGTATTTATACCGTGCACTTTGCGGTGCTAGCATACGGGTAGGAGACGAACTGGACAACCTGTATACATATAGGAATCTATAGCGCCGGCACTCTCTCTTAATCATAACTTTTATAAGTTGAGATTATGTCCAATTCCTCAAATTTACGAGCAGGGAGTGGTGTAAAACCACCGATGACTTGACATAATTGTTTGGCGAGTGCTCTTTTTGACAAAATGAAAATCTATCTTAATGTGTTTGGTTCTGGCATGAAACACTGGATTTGCTGACAAATATGTCGCTCCCAAATTGTCACACCATAAACATGGCAGTTGAGTCAGCTTAACTCTAACTTCCTCAAGTTAATGAGTGTATCCAAATTAACTCAGTTGTGGCATTTTCCACATTCTTATATTCTGCTTCAGTACTAAAGCTGGACACCGTGGCTTTTATTTAGCACTCCAAAAAATAAGATTTGGCCTAAAGAAAATAGCAAACCATCTAATTGAGGGACGATCATGGATGCATCCTGCCTAATCCATATCAAAAAAGGCAATGATTGGTGTAGAGTTGGACTTCATGAAAGTTAATCTTATACCAACTGTATGGTTCACATATCTCAAGATGCGTTTAGAAGTAGTCCAATGAATAGTAGTGGTGAAAGGGAAATGGACGTCGCCTAGAGGGGGTGAATAGGCGTTTTAAAATTATTACGATTCAGGCTCTAATAAATGCGGAATAAAACTTAGCATTTAATTTATCAAGTCAAAACCTATATCAACTAGGTTCAACTAAGTGTACAAACAACTTATGCTAAGCAAGATATGCAACAATGTGGTAGCAAGGTATAATACTTCAAGCACGATGGATATCACAATGTAAATTGCATAAGTAAAGGGCTCGGTTGAGAGATAACCGATGGACACGGAGACGATGATTTGTTTTCCGAAGTTCACTTCCAAAGAAGCCACGTCTCCGTTGGAGAGGTGTAGGGGCATAATGTACTTCAAACACCACAAATGGCTCACCTCGAGGTGTGGTGGCTTGATGCTCACCCAACACCACACAAGGCCTCACCCCAAGATGCGAAGGCACGCAACTCACCGACGCCACAAAAGTCTCACCTTATTCTCCCATGAGCTCACCAGAAAGGCCTACTCACTCCCAAGGATAATTGGTCATTCACTTCCTTAATAAATGGATCTGGTCTCGCCTCACTCTTTTGAGTTTGTCTCAAACACTTGACTCGCCTCACCCTAAAGGGATTTGTCTCAGACAAGGCAAGGACCGAGCTTTCTTATTTTTAGAACAACAAGTCGAAGCCAATGAACAATTCCATTAAAAGGAATGTTCTAGAGGGTCCCTTTCAAAGTAAGCTCCACCTAAAGTGGGAAGTCTTGCATCGTGTCACAGTCCTTGGATCTAGAGCTCACCGCCTGTCCTCCATGGAAGGTTCCTCCTGCAGCTTGGTCAAGATTGGGGACCCACCACAAGCAGAGAACAAAAAGCCTAAGAGTAGTGACCAACCATCTGCAAAAGGAGTAATAGAGCTGGGAAGAATTTTCTGAAGCCAGAGGAGAGGATAAAATGGAGTTGGAGGAGATCATATCAGGCATGATGGTCCAAGCTCTCCGGTGGAGGGAGCTGTTATACCCCTAAAGCCCATAAACACACATGAGAGAGAGCGAAACAACAATCAGACCTACACAAAGTGGTTTTAGTAGCACTACCGAGTTCGCATCAGCGATTTTCTCACCAATGGAATCAATGGGTTTTGTCAATGAATTAATCTACCGGCATTAGAGGGAGAAGCGGAGTCAGAGGTTGTGGGCTATCCGAGAGAGTGGTTCAGGTGACTACCGGAGTCATTGATTAAGCATGTCAGATGGGCTTAGTAGGGATCAAACCTACAATATCACCATTATGAGCTCCTAGAATATGGCGCCCTTGGGACAATCTATTTGATTGCAGGGTTTTGTTTTGTTCCGAAGCAAAGATATCCGCGGGGGCCGGTTCGTTCGTCCTATTCTGCTATTCAGGACCAAGAGGTACTGGATTCTCTTTCAGATAGGCCCTGAAAGGAGAAAAAAAGGCTAAAATGCCAACAAAGGCCATAACAAGGTATTCTCCCCAATCTTATTATCTTTCCCTTTCGAAGGAAGAAGGTCAGAGAGCACTGGTCAATAGGATCGGGTGGGCATTTCATGCTTCCACTACTTCGTCGGAGAGATCCATGGAAACTCCAAAAAGAAAAGTGGATGACATTGTTCATATGATAGCCAGAAAAGTAAGTTCTCCCGTCGGTTGGTCCCTCAGATTGGATGACCGGAGATCCAAACAAGAAGCTCCTGTGGACCACGGAGAAAGAAATTCTCAAGGTCAGCCAAGGATTAGTTGGAAAGCACTAGTTAACTTCCTCGCTACCGACCCAGGTACATTCTTCTTTGGACATGCCCGACCCGACTTCCTCCTTTTCCCGAACCGAAACGAGTAGGTGTGAGCAACTTTCAATTTACTTTAGTGTTCCTAAAATCGTCGTGGTAACCACGAGGATTTTATGTGCCCTCTATTTGGGAAAGATTTCGCTTTTCACATCGATGATGCATATTTCCAATGCTTTTTGAATTACAATAAAAAGATGAAATAGTTCACTCTGGCATATGAAATTTCAAGATCCATTCATATTAGCTATCTACCTCTTTGCAGAACCACATAAGCAAGATCAAAATCTATCTGAAGAGGAATTAAAGGCAAGGTGGATTGCCAGTATGAAAATCAAGTAGTCAGAGTTAGACTACACAGTTGAAATGCAGCTTCTCCCTTCTCCTTTCCAAAAGCAAGTGGATCTCATAGCCTCAAATAATTCTAAAAGTAGGTCTGAGTCTCATTTTCAGATGCCATTTTCCACCAGAAGGATTCTTTTTTTCTAGTATTATCTAGTGACATATGCTTCATTTCAGACTTGATTCCAGAACCACACGTGCAAGTTTCCCTACATGTGGCTCATCCGTGCTTTTATCCGAGGCGCTGCTGCGACTCTGCATGGGAGAAGAGGGATGAACTGCAAACTTTCGTGTTCCGAGCATTGCATTGTCTAAGGGCCAAAACATGACATGCAAACATACTACTAAAGCTGGCTAAGCTACCGTCTAACAAAACTTTCTTCCCCAAGGAAATGCAGATGCAATCTAAAGGCTTCACCCTTGGTTTCCCAACCGTCAATTGGTGGGCTTCGATGAAGGAAAGGATGGCATTGGATAAGAATTTAGCCCCACCCCCTACAAGCTCGTCAAATAACTCTGAGATGACTGAGTTTCGGCGAGGAAAAGCAAATTCATTGACCATTTCTTCTAGGATTAGGGGCCCTCAAGATAGTAGCGCAAAAGCTTCAACAATGAGAGAACTTTTTGGCTTAACACCCTGCTCTCGACGTTTGCTCGAGACAGGAGGCTGAACGTGACGTGGAGGTCAAATTTTATGAGAGCGTAGGACATCCAGCAGACGCCGTTGAGGAAGCTCACCAGCGACAGGAAGAAGGGCATGTGTTCGTCGGTCCTTGGGTTACAAAGGTGTGGGCCCGCTTACTAATATGGAGAGGGTTCGGAATGAATCCAAAACTTCTGTGTTTCATTGGTAGAACCCATGCCAGTATCATATTGACTCTCTCTCTCTCGTCCAATTCCACTATGGGGCACTTGAGGGCGGTCACCGAACCCGTACAAGGCTTGGGGAAATCTCCACAACTCAATTGGAGGGATCCCAAGAAACGCCACATAGGCTCCACAATGCCACAATAGGCCAACAAGCTTGGGAGTCTCCACAACTCAATTGGAGGCCCCAAGAACACACCACAACTCCACACAATCGTCTAGGGTTCCAAGAACCCAAGAGAAGCAAGCCCAAGAGCTTGAACTCGCCGAATCTCCGAGGAGAACTCAAACCTATGCACCAAATGCAAGAGGCAAGTCCTTCTCTCTCAAATTCCACCAAAGCTACAAAAGCTATTGGGGGAATAAGAGAGGAAGAACACAAGAGGAGAACACAAAACTCTCCAAGATCTAGATCCCAAGGATTCCTTCACAAAGAAAGGATTTGGTTTGGTGGGGGTTGTAGATATAGATCTCCTCTCTCAAATCCCTCAAAAAGATGCAAGAATCATAGGAGGGGGAAGGGGAGAGGGCAAGCTCTTCAAGGTCAACAATGGAGGAGAGAGAGAAGTGCAAAACCAAGAAAAGTTAGTTAGCTCCCGAAGGGGAAGGGGAGCTCCTTTTAAAGGGCTCCCGGATCTGCCCGTTACTCACAAGGGCCGGAAATACCCCTAGGCCAGCCACACAGAACCTGCTGAGCGGTACTACCGGTGTGAGGCCAGTACTTACGGTTAGGGCAGAATCAGAACCAAAACTGCAAGAACTTTCACGTCCGAACTCCAAACGAGATGAAACCAATTTTGTTGGAAAGATAAATGACATGTAGAATCCAACAAAGGGAGAAAATACCATGAATATTGGGTATCACCAAGGGAGAAAATACCTATATATGTGAGATATCTCCCAAGGTGTGGAGCCGGAAAACCCGCAAAATCAAAACCACAATAAGATATATCATGGAAATCCATTTTTGATGAACTAGAGCTTGTTATGAGGATAACCACGAGCTCTAGATCCTCACATGGAAAAGAACCAAACAAAAACCAAGAAAGATGATGCTATGTATGCAAAGGTTTGAGCTCTCTCCGAAAGATATGAACGAGTCACCCACTCGAGAGCCCCTCTTGATAGTACAGCTACCTATCCTAAACCCGGTCTCCCAACACTACAAGAGACCGGTAAAATAGAAAACCTATCAAGATCATACCTTTGCCTTGAGCATTCCACTTGAGCTTGATATAGACTGTCTTGTCCTTCTCAAGATGGATCGCCTTTCTTGATTGCACTTGCTTGATGAAGACTTGAGAAATGCTCCCCATACTTCATGGAGAAACCTCTTCTTTTAACTTGTCTTCATCACGCCATGATCACCGAGGATGGCAAGCTTCAAGCATGAGATCTTCTAGAGATGGCGCACCTTGAGCTTGCCCTTCATTTCTTGATGATGTCTTGAAGATAGCCATAAGGAACTTCATCTTCTTATTCTTCAAGACATACTTGATCTTGTTCTTCTTCTTCTTCATGATTCCAATAGGCACAAAGCCCTTGGGCATTGCTTCTTCTTTTTCAACCTTGAAACCAACACATGGTCCAAGCAATGCCAATGGACAAACCTACAAGTGAAACTCAATTTACACATTAATCCACAGAGATTATCATTAATTACCAAAACCACACATGGGGGCATTCATACCCTTTCAAGTGGGAGCACACAATACTGACATACCTAGGCTAAAAGTATCCTCATATTGCTGCTTGAAACCGTTATCTACATGCCTAGGCTTATGTATATCTAGGGAACCATATGCTCTCTTTTTATCTTATAAATCCCTTCGGCAAACGGTTATATTTGTACCATTTCATGGTGTAACAAACCTTCAGGTTTGATTTTTAATAAGAGCACCATATGTCGCATCCATGACACCTTTCCGATTTTCATTTTCTAGAGCATATATATCCAAGTAAACTTTCTATAATCATCATTAAAGATTAAACAGTAGTCATGATGACCAACATAAGTAGGTGTAGGACCCCGTGCATAAGAAAATACTAATTGAAGGGGAGTTGTAGATACACTGGTGGATATAGGATAGGGAAGTTGATGACTCTTAGCCTGCTGACAAGAATCATAAACAGACTCTATGCTAGAATCTCTAAATGAAGGAAGTTTATTTTTTCCAATAGTTTGCCTAACAAGAGATAATCATGGATGAGCGAGACAACTATGTCACTTTGCTTGAGAAGGCTTGGCGGCAATAAAAGCAGTCTTCTACGGTGCGAGGAAAACACCAATGATGAAATAAGGGGATAAATGCCCACTACACCGGCCTTTATGAATTATTTTATGTGTGACCTGATCCTTGATAAAAAGAAGAAAGGATGAAATTCTATAAAGATGTGGTCATCATATGTGAAATGATGAACGGAGATCAATCTTTTTGATGAATTTGGAACATGCCAGAGATTGTGAAGTTGAAAATTTTGAAATGGGGTTATGAACAATTAAGTAACTAACATGGATAATTTTCATACCTTGACCACTAGCAGTGGTGTGACCCTTGTATGTGACGCATACCGTTAAATTATTGAGCTCTCCGGTAGTGTGGTGAGTAGCACAGGTATTAGAGTACCACTTTGTCTCCACACCAAATGAGGCGACATGAGCCCCTTGTCATCATATGAAATAATCATCATCATCATCTTGGAAGCGCCAACAGTAGTCTTTGGTAGGATGGCCCTCTTTGTTACAAATCTAGCAGGTAACATCGACCTATGGTGGTGGTACATCGTCATCCATGGCCACGTCTGTGGCCCCCTCCTGGAGGCGCACGGCCGTAGCCATGGCCTTGGCGAGGTTGGCAGTCTTCATGGGGATCATTGCGTAGATCATCACGACGGGCATTACGGTCACCACAATCATCAAGCAAATGATCGGTATAGTGCCCACACTATTAACGCAAGGCAAGATTTGTCGAGGTGTCAAAGTCAAAGTCGGGGGAGCCATGCAACATCTCTTGACGCTGATAGTATGCATGCAACTATGTGTAGAGGGAGCTCAACGATATGGGGGTGGTAATGACTCCAAGAGCGGCAACCATGGTGTTGTAGCAAGACTCGAGGCTAGTGAGGAGGAAGGAGAGGTGTCCTAGGTAGTGATAGGGCACCCAACATCAGCAAGTTCGTCAGTGATGCCTTGAATCTTGGTGAGGAACGCCGACATAGATGTGTTGTTTTTCTTTATGTTCGCCAAAGCGATCCTAAGGTTCGTTACCTTCGCTTCAGATTGGGAGGTGAACATATCCTCGATCATCGATGGAACGCTCGATCCTTTGGACATGAGGAAGAACCTCAGGGAGAGCGATTGGAGGAGGTATCCAAGCATGATCTAATCCCGAGAAATCCACGTGTCATACCTAGGATTTGGTGTTGTTTTTGCCTACTTGTCAGCAGCTTTGTTTATAGGATCGATGACCAGCATCTCCGATGGCTCGGTGTTAGTTCCATTGAGGAGTTGGACGAGGTGAGCACCACGTATGGGTGGCAGAACCTAGATGCGCCATTCAGAATAATTTGTGCGCGTCAGTTTGCCTGACGGCGGCAAAACGAGGTTGATCGCCTATGGTGTTGATGAGGTCGCCATGGCAAGCTACCGTGGATGTTGGTGGTGAAGGGAATATGCCCGAGAGGCAATAATAAAGTGGTTATTATCTTAGTCCATGTTTATGATAAATGTTTATTTTGCATTCTATAATTGTATTAATTGGAAACATTAATACATGTGTGTTTAATAAACAAATAAAGGGTTCCTAGTTATGCCTCTCTTATAACGTTGATTAACAAGATAATCAAGGTTTCCTGATCATGGACATTGGATGTTGTTAATAACGAGGTCACAACATTGGTTGAATGTTGTGATGAATATTCATCCGAAGAATAGCAATACGATCAAATTCATTGTGTTAAAATTTCTATGACAATATTTGAAGTAACTTTAGTCCTTAGACCATGAGATCATGTCAATCACTAACACCAGAAGGGTAACTTGATAACATCAAACGTCACACCAGGGTGACAATAAAGGTGGGTTCAGATACTCCAAAAGTGTTATATAGAGGCTCATGGATCAAGAGTGGGATTTGTCCATCCCGGTGACGGAGAGATATATACTCTGGGACCTGATGGCTCATGTATTAACAAGCTCGTTGGGGAACCCCAAGAGGAAGGTATGATGGGCACAACAGCAAGTTTCCCTCAGTTATGAAACCAAGGTTTAATCGAACCAGTAGGAGCAAGGAAACACCCTAAAGGTGTTGCTAGCTGAGCCTTGGAAGGGCGCACTACCGGTGCTAGTAGCAACGTGGAGACCTGCACAACACAACCACAGAACTCTGTCCCCAACTTGCGATGAGGTTGTCAATCTCACTGGTTTTACTAAAAACAAAGGATTAAACGTATCGAATGGAAGGAAGTAATAGTTTGCAGAAAGTAAACACAAAGCAGTAAACAGTTTATAGATTGTATGTAAAAGAAAAGGACCGGGATCCATAGTTCACTAGAGGTGGCTCTCCTTAAGATAGATAACATGCTGGGTGAACAAATTACAGCGGGGCAATTGACAAACATCGAGAAAGCAATACATGCATATACTAATCATCTTGACTCCTTTGGAACTTGATTGGGCATTACAACATTATACATAGACCGCCATCCAACTGCATCTATGACTAATAATCCACCTTCAGGTCATCATCCGAACCCCCTCCAGTTTTAAGTTGCAAGCAACAGAATATTGCTTTACGAATTGCGTGTAAAGTAAACAATACGATTGTTCTATGAACAAAGTATTGTTGTTTTCTCCCTAGTAGCAACAGCACATCTAGTACCTTAGAGATTTCTGTCACTTCCCCAGATTACTAGCGGCATGAACGCACTATCGAGCATAAATACTAACTCTTGGAGTTGCTAGCATCTACTTGGCCAAGATAGCTACTAACAACGGAAAGCATGCAAGATCACAAATAACAAAGACATGATAGAATCAATAATCAATCTGAAATAGCATCTCAATATCCATCGGATCCCCACAAACACAACATACAGAATTACAAATAGATGATCTTGATCAGGAACGGAGCTCACAAGATCTAAACATGAAAGCACAAAGGAGGAGAACCAGCCATCTAGCTACTACATGGATCCGTAGTCCAAGGATGAACTACTCACGCATCACATCGGAGGCTTGCATGGTGATGAAGAAGGCCTCCAGGGTGAATTCCCCTCTCTGGCAGGGTGCCGGGAAGATCTTCAGATCCCTCCCAATCTAGGGATGGAGATGACAGCAGATACAGAGTCTTTCGTGGATTTTTGATCGGGTACTTAGGGTTTTCGTCCCAAGTGCATCTTATAGGCGGAAGGAGAGGCCGAGGGGGTGCTGGGGTCGGCCAGACCACCCCCTGGCGCGGGCCAGGCCTGGCCGCGTGGCCAGGTGGTGTGGCCGGCCCCAACCCTTCTTTGTCTCGTATTCTAGCATCTGATGACTTCCGGAAAAATAGGCACTTTGGCTTTTGTCCTGTCCAATTCCGAGAATATTCATTTTCTTACTTTCCTGGAACCAAAAACAGCAGAAAACAGGCAGCTGGCCCTGTGGCTCTAGTTAATAGGTTAGTCCAAGAAATCATATGAAAAGCACTCCAAAGTTGGAACAAAACACAAGAAAGTGGATAAAACCAAGCATGGAACATCAAAAATTATAGATATATTTGCAATGTATCAACATCCCCAAGCTTAACTCCTGCTCGTCCTCGAGTAGGTAAGTGATAAAAAGAAAGAATAATTTTTGAGGTGACATGCACCATCAAAGACTTGATCAAAGTATTTGTAAAACATTCAAAGCTGGGATCAAAGTACTTCAATCATAACATGAAAGACAAGGTTCTAGCAATAAGACAAAGAAACTAAGATGCAACATGAAAATGCACAAACAAAAGATTCACGAATAACAATGCTTTGCAAGACGTTTGTTTGTTTCACATAAAGAAAACATAGCATAATAGCATTCATCTTGTCCCTCATAGAGTAGAAAATATAAATGCATAGGACACCTTCAAAGTTCATAAGAGTGACTAGATACAAATAGTTTAAAACAAGCAATATCAAGATATACATCAATCAACTAGTCTTGGGACAATGCACATAGAACTAAGAATGGCCACTATGCTCTCAAAGTAAGTGCATAAATATAGAAGGTGGAGACTCAATATAATGGTGGAAGAAAGGCCTACATAGAAGGAAGTAGGGATTCAAGTCTCATAAAGAGCTTCCAAAAATTATGGTACTTATAGCTTTCAGCTCTCATTGCCCTATCATAAGCATCTTGAAGTGATTAAGGTTAAAGTGAACAAACTATGGTGTATATGCTTGAGGAAGTATAAGTCAGAAATCTCATGTCCCTTGTATACGAGGGCCCCTCCTCATGCTACTCAAGTTTAGTCACCGGTAAGTTCTTGTCATCATAAGTACATGTGTATCATAGAGAATCGCCAACGGGGTACCCCTTGCCCGATGATACGGAAGAATCCCCATATCAAAATGACAAGGCAAGCAGACAACGGGCATCTCTGCAATCTTCTTATTTACCATGGGAATATGGTGCTTTTTTCTCTCTTTCCTCTTTTCATAATCTTTTTTTTTCTTTTTCTCTTTTTTCTCAATATAGGACTCTTTTTTATAAGAAGAATGCTTCATAGACAGCTCATTATGGTTACGCTGCAGGTTTCCACCATGTCGGCATGGATTAGACCAGGAGCCCAGGCATTTCTCTAACACGTATACATAACTCCATGGACTTACAAGCTCCCCTTTCATTTCACATCGACGACATCCATATACAAAAGAGCATGATATCAACTAGGTACAAGTACCAAGTGCAATGTTGAAAGCGTTCCCCATGAAAGCATGGTTCTGCTAATTCCCAACAAATAAGTGCAAGCATATACAACATAGACGACACAATGGTTCAAGTTTATTAAGGGCAAGAAAAGTAAAGTGTGCCATCAAGTTCGTGAGAGCTTTAATCACTAGTTTTCTCATAACAAGTTTAATTCGGAAGGTAAAAAAAACATGAATATACTTGGAATAGCATAAGCTAGTAGGTAGGTTTAGTGGACTCTTTGGAATAACTTGGTTTAGGGAGTTGGATGCATGAGTGGAACTCATACTTGGTTGTGGAGGCTAGCAAAAGACTGGGAGCGATAAACTAAGAGAGCAATAATGGCCATAATCATGTAGAGCGACAAAACATCAATGATCAAAGAATAAAGTGATATTACAAGTTGAAAACTAAAGGATCATAAAGGCTTATGATGACTTGAGATAGTCATAACATGGTGTGAGCATGCGCCAAGTCAACCCAAATAAAGCATCAAATGAGAATACCACTATACTATGCTTTAATATGCTAAAACAACGCATGATTCATCCAAGGTACATTAAGCAATCTCAATTGTTTATAACAAGTCATGCTACATCAAAGAATACTAAGCATAAAGCCAAAACAATATCAAGCATGACATGCCAAAGCATAGGTCACAGTAAAAAACGAGCTCTTTTTACCAGATAAGCATGAACTTTCCTACTCTTTTCCAAACCAAACCAAACTATTTGAAAACCAATGTATGAAAGAGGGGGTCCAACCAATTTATTCAGCAAACTAAGAAAACCAAGCAAACGAAAAACCAAAATGAAAACGAAAAAGGAGACGCTCCAAGAACAACACAACTGTGCATGAAACAATAAAAATGAAGCGTTTGGAAGAAACCTGGAATTTTATTGATGAAGAGGGGGATGCCTTAGGCATCCCCAAGCTTTGACGCTTGTACTTATTTGATATTTCTTGGGATGACACGCGTGGCATCCCCAAGCTTGAGCTTTAGTCCATCCTTCATCTCATTAGTCATTCCTTCCATACACCTGAAAATTTTCCTTCATACAAAACTTCACACAATCTTTATTAGCAACATTAGTGCACTCAAGACAATAAGTCTTAAGATTCAGTTCTAACACCAAATAAACTTCCATTAGAACAGTATCTACTGTAGAAATTCCATCAAAAATCTCAATTCCCCAAAAGAACTCAAAAAGGAACCAACAAGAAGCAAATGCAGAAAATGGCAGAAATCTGTCAAAACAGACCAGTAGGTAAAGACGATTTTTTTTAAGACCTTCTGTTGCTCAAATCAAAAAGTATTGAACTAACGAAAGTTAGATAACAACCTGGGGCAGAAGCAAAAAAATTCACGCCTCAAAAAGACGTTCAGAGATTTTACACGAATTTTCACGGTGAAGCACAAAAATCTGTTTCGGGACAACAACTTTCCCAATCATTACTTCTCTCTCATTAGAGGTTACTCTTGGCACAAAAAGCAAATAAAAAGGATAAGGAGCGGTTATTACTGAAGTAATAACCTCCAAGACTCATCTAAAACTTTTGGGTTATCTCCCAATAAGTACTTTTCTTTAACGCCTTTAAGTTAGGCATAAGAAGCAAGAAAGAATCAAGTGTTCTCAAATGAAGAAGCATTAAGACCAAATTTTGTTTTCATAGGAGAGGCAAAATAAATCTTTTCTCTCTTCTTAGGGAAGTGTTCTATACCTTTCTTGAGTGGGAGTTGATATTTAATGGTGCCTTCTTTCATATCAATAATGGCACCAACAGTTCTAAGAAAAGGTCTTCCCAAAGTAATAGGACAAGAAGCATTGTATTCAACATCTAAAACATAGAAATCAACGGGGACATAGGCATTGTTAACCATAATAAAAACACCATTAAGACTCCCCATGAGTTTCTTTTTAGCATTATCATCAAGTGGGACATTCAAATAACAATCTTCAAGCGGAGGCAAATCAAGCATATCATAAATCCTTCTAGGCATAATAGAAACACTACTATCAAGATCACATAAAGCTTTAAAATCAAAGTCATTCACTTTCATATTAATGATGGGTTCCCAACCATCTTCTTGTTTTATAGGAATAGAAGCTTTATGTTTCATCTTTTCTTCTTTAATCTTTATGAGAGCATCAGTAATATGTTTTGTAAAGGCCATGTTCATAGCACTAGCATTAGGACTTTTAGCAAGCTTTTGTAGGAACTTAATAACTTCAGAGATATTGCAACCATCAAGATCAAAATCAAATTTATCATCTAAAGTAGTAGAACTATTACTAGCCTCAACACTAGTGGTGGTAATAGTAGAAACACTAATGTTTCTAGCAATTTCATCTTCTCTTTCCCACTTAGCATGTAATTCAGCTAATAGTCTAACATTTTCATCAATTCTTACTTGTATAGCATTAGTAGCTGCAAAGGGATTATCATTAGTTTCAGGTTTAGCAGCCATTTTATTCAAAGAAGATTGAGCTTCAACCAAAGATGCTATATTTCTTTCAACATTAGAGAGTTTTTCCTCAATAGTTTTATTGAAAGCAGTTTGTTTACTAATAAAGTCTTTAAGCATAACTTCAAGTTCAGAGGGTGCACTCCTATTATTGTTGTAAGAATTTCCAATAGCATTACCATTGTTGGGAGGATATGGCTTATAATTGTTGTTACCAAAATTACTCCTATAAGCATTATTTCCAAAATTATTATTTCTTATGAAGTCCACATCAACTTGCTCTTCTTGAGCAACCAAAGAGGCTAAAGGAACATTATTTGGATCAATATGGGCTTTCGCATTAACAAGCATAGACATAATAATATCAATCTTATCACTCAAGGAGGAAGTTTCCTCAATAGAATTTACCTTCCTACCTTGTGGAGCTCTCTCAGTATGCCATTCAGAATAATTAACCATCATATTGTCCAGAAGTTTTGTTGCAGCACCCAAAGTGATGGTCATAAAGGTACCTCCAGCAGCAGAGTCCAATAGGTTCCTTGAAGAATAGTTCAATCCTGCATAAAAAGTTTGGATGATCATCCAAGCAGTCAGTCGATTAGTGGGACAATTCTTTACCAAAGATTTCATTCTTTCCCAAGCTTAAGCAACATGCTCATTATCAGATTGTTTAAACTTCATTATTTCACTTCTCATAGATATAATATTAGCGGGAGGATATTATTTTCCAATGAAAGCATCTTTGCACTTAGTCCAAGAATCAATACTATTCCTAGTTAAGGAATTCAACCACTCTTTAGCTTTTCCTCTCAAAGAGAAAGGAAACAATTTCAGCTTAATAATATCACCATCTACATCCCTATGCTTTTGCATCTCACAAAGTTCAACAAAGTTATTTAGATGGGCAGCAACATCTTCATTACCAATACCAGAAAATTGTTCTCTCATAACAAGATTGAGCAAAGCAGATTTTATCTCAAAGAAAGTATCTTTAGGCACAGGTGGAGCAATAGGTGTGCTCATAAAATCATTGTTGTTGGTGCTAGTGAAGTCACACAACTTAGTGTTTTCAAGAGTAGTCATTTTTTTGTGTTTTTGAATAAGAAAGCAAACTTGTAAAACTAATTTTTTTGTGTTTTTGATAAAGAAACAAGCAAACAAAGCAAAAGTAAACTAAGAAAAACAAAAATAACAAAGTAAAGAGATTTGTTATGAGGGGCTCCCCTTGTGAAGATGTCCTTGACTCCCAAGCAGCCTTTAAAAATGCTTGATGGCTCGTGTATTAATAAGCTCGTTGGGGAACCCCAAGAGGAAGGTATGATGAGCACAGCAGCAAGTTTCCCTCAGTTATGAAACCAAGGTTTAATCGAACCAGTAGGAGCAAGGAAACACCCCAAAGGTGTTGCTAGCTGAGCCTTGGCAGGGCGCATTACCGGTGCTAGTAGCAACGTGGAGACCTACACAACACAACCACAGAACTCTGTCCCCAACTTGCGACGAGGTTGTCAATCTCACCGGTTTTGCTGAAAACAAAGGATTAAACGTATCGAATGGAAGGAAGTAATAGTTTGTAAAAAGTAAACACAAAGCAGTAAACAGTTTATGGATTGTATGTAAAAGAAAAGGACCGGGGTCCATAGTTCACTAGAGGTGGCTCTCCTTAAGATAGATAACATGCTGGGTGAATAAATTACAGCGGGGCAATTGACAAACATCGAGAAAGCAATACATGCATATACTAATCATCTTGACACCTTTGGAACTTGATTGGGCATTACAACATTATACATAGACCGCCATCCAACTGCATCTATGACTAATAATCCACCTTGAGGTTATCATCCGACCCCCCTCCAGTATTAAGTTGCAAGCAATAGATTATTGCTTTACGGATTGCATGTAAAGTAAACAATACGATTGTTCTATGAACAAAGGATTGTCGTTTTCTCCCTAGTAGCAACAACACATCTAGTACCTTAGAGATTTCTGTCACTTCCCCAGATTACCAGAGGCATGAACCCACTATCGAGCATAAATACTAACTCTTGGAGTTGCTAGCATCTACTTGGCCAAGATAGCTGCTAACAACGGAAAGCATGCAAGATCACAAATAACAAAGACATGATAGAATCAATAATCAATCTGAAATAGCATCTCAATATCCACCGGATCCCCGTAAACACAACATGCAGAATTACAAATAGATGATTGTAACATCCCAAAACTTTAATCCAAGGTTATTAAGATCCAAATCATCAAAATTAGGGTTAACAAAAACTTTTCCAATTAAAAATTATTAAAGCATTCATATGTGTGTGCATTTTAAATAGGAGTTGTTTTGAATTGCCTTGATTAAGTGATCCATTGCTTGTAAAATGATTCTTAGGTGAAATAAATATCATCTAGATCATTCCCAAACAAACCCCAAAGAAAAACAAATCAAAATGCATAAAAGAAGAGAATGGTGATTTGTGCCATTTTAATCAGCATGCCTACTTTGGCTATTCCTAGAACTCAAAACCTAACAGAAATAAATATGGATCTTTGCACCCCTTGCTAGTACATGTAATGATGTACCAAGGCCCACTTTGTGATCTACCAAAAACTTACAAACACTAATTTTAAATGGCAATTGAAAATTGGATGTAGTTCATATGAGAAGATCACACTTATTCAAAAACCACTCAAATAAGATCCATTTTCAAAACCCAAGCACACCTAGAAGATCAAGCATGTGATCAACCACTCCACCAAAATTCAGCCAAAAATTCAAATATTTTTCTCTTGCGGCCATTGTGTCGAACACTTGGCAGACATAATCAACTTTGGCCTAACTATTACTGTTTTGATCATTTTCTTGTCGAGCCAATTGGTGTGCACTGATCACTCTTGCCTCCCCTGACCCCAACCAGACCAAAACCCACCCTAGTTCTAGCCCCTAGTGCCAGTGCAACGGAGCCCTGACGCCATGCTCGCCGGCCAATGTTGCCAACGCAGCAGCAGACCGCCAGCCACTCTCCGCCACTCCAGGAAGCTAGGCGCCACCCTACCGCCGCCCACGGTCCACCCCACGCTCATTGCCAGCCCTTGGACCACCGAGGAACCGCCGCGTACCAAGCCTCTGCGTGCAGCCAGAGCACGCCAGAGCGCCCTCGCCGCCAGCACGCGATAGACCGCACCTCGACCTAATCCCGCGCGCTGCTCCGCCTCGACCCCAGCAACCCACCAGACACGACCGTGCACCGCCACGCGACCCACAGTTGCCGTGCACCGCGTCGAGCACCGCCTTTGTCTCCCAGAGCGCGGGACGCTCCCGACCAAACGCCACCGCCCCTAGCTGCACATTTATGCCATAGAGCACTGCCAGGAGGCAGGCCACCGTCTCCTACCTCAAGCCACGCTGCTAGCACGCTGTGCAGCCCTCGCCGGAGTCGCCCGCCCATCCCTTTCGGTCGCCTCGTTGAGCTATAAATAGAGCCCTCCCCAGCACCAAAGACTCACACCATTCCACTTCCCTCTCCTCACTGGTCCTTCCCCACCTCTAGCCGGAGCAGCTCGAGCACTTGTTCGCTGGAGATTGGCCGGAGAAGCCCGCTGCAGAGGAGGAGAAGGCGCCATCGATTTCGTCCACCCCAGGAGCTACCGCGACCACCCCTGAGCTCGCCGTCGTCCACCAGTTCGATCGCCCCATCACCGCTGTAGCTGGAGCCCTGGTACGCCCCTTGAGCACCCCCACCGAGCCGCTAGGGTTTGTCCTCGCCGACAAACTGTTCGCCGGAGACGACACCTCTCAGCTGTAGATCTCCCTTCCAATCTAACAACCCACATCGCGCCGTACCGCTTCATGTGTAAAGAGCCGCTGACCGGTGGACCCCCCTGTTAGCTGTGCCCCACGCTGCGGAGTGCCACTGGGCCGGCCCGTTTACCTTCCCGCGCGACCCAGTTAATTCAAATCTAGATTTTTCTATTTAGTTTTGAACTTAGTTCTGTTCCCTAGTTTGAAATTCAATTTAGAGAGATTTACAAATCCAAATGGAGTGATTCCAATTGTGTTAGAAAGCTACTGAAAAGATCTATCCAAGCCCGTTGGATTTAATTCAATTAGAGTTAGAGATCTCTCCTAATAAAAATAACAAGACAGAAGCTTTTGCACATTCAAACATTTTTATAAAATCAACCAAAATAGCTTTTGAGTTGATTCCAACTCTCAAAAATCACATTTAACCATACCTATCTGAATATGTAATAATATTAGGGTTTACATGCAGTGACTTTGGACTAGTACCAAAATAATGCTATATAGGCATTTCTAGTCACTTTAAATCATTAAAGATTAAACTTAACCAAAGTAATTGTGATCCAACCCTTAAATTACATTCCCATATGTTAGAATATGTGGTGATGACATGTGTCCACATGATCCCATATTTTAAGTGGTGAATATTAAATCTTAGTTATTTTTCAATGAGTAGAAATTACTTTTCTTAAATAAAAAGAATGAAACTAGTTAATAAAACCTTGTGATGCTTATGATGATAATAGATCATCCAATGTGTGCCTTAGAGTGCTAAGTAGACTAGTTAAGCATTGTTTGGTGATTGTGTACTCCGTATGTATTTATAGACGATAGTACCGACCAAGCTTTCGAGGAGGAGGAGTGCTATCAAGAGGAGGAAGAAAACTTCAACCACTACACCAACCAAGGCAAGCTATTATTGGTAAGCTAACACTTGCAAGTATTATACTAGCAAGCCACCATTAACAATGCAAGCTAACCCTTGCAATCTAGATAACCCAAGCAAAGATGCTTAGGACATGCTTTGGTTATACCACTTTGACTATTACTTACCCCAAGTATTATTTTCCAAGCTTTGCTTCCTTTACTTTTACCAAAGTCCTTTACTTGTTTTGAACGTAGCATAAAGAGTATAAAACTTGACCTAGTTAGATAACTTTAGATGTCATTCTATGGCATGAGATTGATCCCATCTTTCCACCTTAGTGAACACTCTTAACTTAGTAGTTTAGAGTTAGATAAAACCTTGAGTCACTTTAGATGGGAACACTTGGTGAAAATGAATTGAGAAAACCTTGGAATGATGAGTTATTCTATTGAAATGTTTTGAAATGTGTTGAGAAACACAAATGGTTTATGATGATAAAAATGTTGAGGCATGAGCCTTAGCCCTTTTATAAAACTGATGGTTGGATTCGGATGCGATACCATTCCAAATTTACCGTACAACCACAATACCTGAATTGGGTAAGGCTTAGCCGGAAGTTTATATGCATTAGTATTAGTTCCCTCGCGGGAGAGGTTTGAGCTGAGGCTACCTCTCAATGTTGTCCACCTATGTAGTGCCCAAGATGACAGATGGTCATGGTTGGGAGGCCATGCTCATAGGAGAGGTTCTTATACTAGGGTGTGTAAAGGAAAGGTTATGTTTGATTATCTGCATACTAAGTATGATGATTCAGGGTTATCCCTGACAGATGTATCGAATCTTGTGGTGAAAGTGTACCACCTCTGTAGAGTGTCAAACTATTCGAATAGCCGCGTCCGCGGTTATGGACAGTTGGAGTGGCCATACTATTTTGTTGTCAGATGTTTTCAAAATAACTTATGAAATGAATGATGAATCTTGACTTGACCACAACAGGGTTGTGCTTATGACACTAGCTTCCCAACTTAAGTGATTCTAGAACTTTATTTTATCTTTCTTTGCTTCTGAACTCAGCTTAGGTTTCAAACTTAACCTTATAGTTAAACTTAGAGTTAGTACTTTACATTCGAACTATAATACTTGTTAGTAGTAGTTTGCGAGTACTTAAAGAGTACTCATGGCTTTTATCCCTGGCTATTCTCATGGCCATACTATGAAGGAGACTACCAAGATGATGGCCAGCAGGACGGCTATGATAACTAGGACTATCTGCCTTCGTCAGCATTGCATGTGCCCCTGAAGATGGACCCCACTGCTACACGTATCTTTTATTCCGCTGCTTGTTGTATTAAGACTGGATCATGAGATCCTTATTTGTGTAAGACCTTATGTATAGTTTGTAATGGATGATGTACTGTGATATCCAATCTGTTATGTCTCGCAAAAATGGTAATCCTGGGATTGCGATGAATGACATAACAGGCATCTGGGATTAAAAATCTGGATGTTGACAAGTTGGTATCACAGCCATCCTGACCATAGGAGACCCTAGTTAGAATGGACGTCCGAACAAAAACTTAATTTCCAAACCAAAGTGAGTATTTATGAAAAACTATTTCCTCTCTTATCTTTGGGAATTCCTTCTTTATCAACAATTCATATTCCTCAAAATCCTTACTTTACTACTTAAAATTTGACATTATTGATCACTTCACTAATTTCCTCATCCTTAATTCTTGTAGATGGAGACTCAGTTCAACAAGTTCTACCAGTTGGGAAACGGAGGTCAGCTGATCTTCGAAAGGGACCTAGATTCGCTGTCGGAGTTACTGGGACGCCCGCATCCGGAGTTTCTTGGATCTCAACTTCTAGGACCCCCAGGAGGAGATTTGCAGTGGCTAGTCACCGCTGATCTGAGAGGAAGCATCGAAGCACCAACGTCCGGGAGAATCCAGTTCTCCGTGAGAGAGAACAACTGGCTAGATGGATTAGCCAGGGCAATGCATGAAGTTCTCGCACGTCTATGTGCCCTTAGTATCAACCAACTCCAGGGAACCCGTTTTGCTCACTATGCAAGGCGTGACTTCATGGGAATGCCGATGGAGATGCCAAGTCACCCGGAGCTAAAGCGTCAAGTGGATAACCTTGACTTCCTGTTGTACGATCGCCAGAAGGAATTGGACAATGCTAGGGAGTTCGCCAACCACAACCGTGCCATTGCCGCCCAGAAGGCCTAGACTTTCTCACTTCTAGTCAAGGATCGTCAGTCTCTTCGCCTCCAGCGCGAGAAGAAGGATCGCACCATCGCCCGTCTTTGCAAGAAGGTGGCCGACCTCGAGAAGACCGTCAAGGAGCAAGAAGCTCAGCTTGCATCCAAGGAGGAAGAAGAGGAGGGTGAAGACATCCAGGGAGACATGGATTCTTACCTCAGCAATGATGATGACTTTCTGGAGGAGGATGCCGTGGACTTCTACACTGACGATGAGGACTCTGACTTCATCGACGATGAGTAGAGGCACTAGAGCACTATCGTAGCATGAGATGTATCGGTCCCACTGTATCGTAGCTTGCAGAATGGTTCTTAAAACCATCTGTTTTCCTTGTTGTGGTGTGTGTGTGTTTGTATCGTGTGCTTGTTTGCATGAATGAAATGAAGTTAGTTACAAAACCTGAGTCAAACTCAAAGTTTTAGTCTTGTAACCAAAACCATGAACCTTAGAACTTTCCCTCTTACCCCTTTATCTACCTCAATCTTCAGATGACTCGTGGAAACCAAGGAGGGAGCAGCTCATCGCAAGACCCAGTGCTGTAGATCTTGTAGAATCTCATCACAGACAGAGAATCAAGCAGGGCAGAGCGCCAAGCAAATCTAGCAACACTGCAACATATCGCCCAGATGGCTCTCAACAACCAAGGACATGGAAACCAGGATCACCATGGATCCAAACTCAAAAACTTTTAGAATACCAATCCCCCAATCTTTAACCAAGCTGAAAACCCACTAGATGCTGATGACTGGTTACAGACAATGGAAAACAACTTAGAAGTAGCCGGAGTTGATGACAACGAGAAAGTTCTCTTCGCCACCCACTATCTAGCAGGAGATGCAAGAGCTTGGTGGACTAGTATCCGTAACATGAACCATGGTCAAGTGATGACATGGGAAGCCTTCAAAACCAAGTTCAACCGCACCCACGTGCCGCAAGGTCTAGTCACCAGACTAAGGGATGAGTTTCACGACTTGAAGCAAGGTAGAATGACTATGGTGGAATACCGTGACAGATTCCTGTCGCTTGCAAGATACGCCCCTGATGAGATCAACACAGAGGTTAAGAAGAAGGAGAGATTCCTGAACGGACTGCATGATGAGATGCAGACTGTCCTCGTCAACATCCGCTTCGAGGATCTCGAAGAGCTAGTCGACTCTGCCATTCAGATGGAAGGGAAGATTAATCAGGCAAACAACAACCGCAAACGTCATATGATGCAGCAATCTGGATCCAGCAGTCACCAGAAGTACCGTCCCAACCCCTCACCAGGATATGCACCAAGGAACAACCGACCCCCAATGTCTCGCCCAAGCTACCCCAACCGTAGCGGAGGCAATGTGAAGTCTGGAGGAAACAATCACAACTCCAGCAACACCAACAATTTCAACCGTGCCCCTCCCAAAGAGAAACAACAAACACACTGCACCCAGAACTGGCAGCAATGATGTGCCTGTCGCAGCCAAAGACAAGTCCCATATCACTTGTTTCGAGTGTGGAGTGAAGGGTCACTATTCCAATGAGTGTCCCAAGAAGACTGCCGCCACTGCCAATGTGAATGCCCCAGCTCAACAGCAGCGTCATGTTCAACCAGGGAGAAGATTTTCCCTAGGGAACCCTCACAACCGCAATGGTCGTCTCTTCCACATGAACACCGAGGAAGCCCAAGAAGCGCCAGATGTAGTGCTGGGTATGTTTTCTGTCAACTCAGTTTTAGCAAGGGTATTGTTTGATTTGGGAGCTGATGATCCACAAGTATAGGGGGTGTATCACAGTATTTTCGATAATTAAGAGTGTCAAACCCAACGAGGAGCATAAGGTGCTGGCTAGTGGTATGGATCAGGAATTCTCTACAAATACTTAGCAAACGGATTTTTAGGGGTTTTTGATAAAGCAAGTAAACAAATTACGAGTAAATAAAAGACAGTAGGAATAAATGCAGCAAGTGGCCCAATCCTTTATGCAGCAAAGGACAAGCCAGTTGTGTTTCTATAGATGACCAAACATTCTCGAGGACACATGGGAAGACTGTCAAGTGCTTTCGCTTCATATAGTTGATTAATCTTCTCTAGCTTGCTAAGTGTTGTGTGGGTGAACCTGTGCTAATGTACCGCCCCATCCAGACTAATACATACTTGTGATTATACCCCTTGCAAACATCCGTAAGTACAAGAAAGTAATTAAGGTAGAAACCTAACCACAACTTAAAACTCTAAGACCCTTACGTCCCTTGTGCAATGGTTTCCTAACAGGGTTCAGTTTCACACTCCGCAACCCCTACGATTAGTAGCCAAATACACAATGCATTCCCCTAGGCCCATATAGGTGAAGTGTCATGTAGTCGACGTTCACATGACACCACTAGAAGAAGTACACCACAACTTAAATAACAATCTATTGAATCTTTCTCAACGCAACTCCACTACTAACAACAAGACTTCTCCCATGTCCTCAAGAACAAAACGAACTACTCACAAGACATCATATGGATCATGATCCGAGATGGAATAATGATGTATAACAATCTGAACATAAACAATAATTCAATGGTTCACTCAATAGCATCAACTACAAAGAGTAATCAACACCGGGAAAGTTTCCCCTATGAACTAATGCAAGATTCAACGCAATTGTTACAACAATATGGAGATGGTGATGAGGGTGCTGATGGTGATGATGGTGGTGATGATGATGATGATGATCCCGATGAAGTCCAGCTTGATGGTGGTGTTGATGGCGACGATCTCTCCCCTCTCCGGGAAGGAATTTCCCCGGCAGGAATCTGTCTGTTGGAGAGATCTTTCTCTCTCGGTGTTTTCCGCCCCGCAGAGGCGGCAGAATCTTTCTGTGGTCGCTCCTCGAGTCTTAGGGTTTTGGGAGGTTGATATACACCAGAGGGGAGAGACTGGAGTGGGCCAGGGCGGCCACACCACTCCCAGGCACGGCCTAGGCCTGCCCGCACCATGGGGTGGTGTGGGCCCCCTTTGGGCCACCTCCACTCCATCTTCTGGCATCCTGAGTCTTCTAGAAAAATAGGATTTTCCGTATATTTTCCCGGATTTTCTGGTCTTCGCGAATTTTCCCTCCAAACAACACCTTTTCCATCAGAATCCTGACTGGAGTGGTCCATGCTCCAAAAGTCATCAACCATGCAAAAATAGATGAAATAACATAAGTATCACCTCTCAATACGAAATATATCAATGAATAATAGTGAATTAAGACATAGAATAGTGATGCAAAATGGACGTATCAGGAGCATCGCATTCATTTGTCACCGAAGAATTTGCATGCACTAGTAAGATTCACCCAACCAACTTGATGTTGGAGATATGCCCTAGAGGCAATAATAAATGTAGTTATTATTATATCTTTGTGTTTATGATAAATGTTTATATTCATGCTATAATAGTATTAACATGGAAACATTAATACTTGTGTGAATTGTAAACTTAATTTGAAGTCCCTAGTATAGCCTCTATACTTCACTAGCTTGTTGGTTGATTAAATGATTGTGGTTTCCATATCTTGAACATTGAGATGTTATCAACAACAAGATCATATCGTTAGGAGAATGATATGGTGGACATACTCCTATAGATAAGCGTAGCATAAAGATCAAGTCATTTCAATAGTTCAATTGCTATATGCTTTCTGATACATAGTAACCTAATTCCTTCGACCATGAGATCATGCATATCACCTTTCGATGGATGCTTTGATGTCATCAAACACCACACCGTAACAGGGTGGCTATAAAGGTGGTATTGAGTGTTCGGAAAGTATTGGTTGAAACACATGGATCAAGAGTGGGATTTGTCCATCCATATGACGGATAGATATTCTCTGGGCCCTCTCGGTGAAATGTCATCCAATTAGCTTGCAAGCATGTGACTGGGTCACAAGGGATCACATATCACGGGAACGAGAAAAGAGTACTTATCAGTAACGAGGTTGAACTAGGTATGCGGAGATACCGACGATCATAACCTCGGATAAGTAACATATCGTGAGACAAAGGGAAATTGGTATCGTATGTAAGTGGTTCATTCGATCGCAGTAATCGTAGAAATATGTGGGAGCCATATGAATTTCCAGATTCCTCTATTGGTTATTGTTCGGAGAAGTGTCTCGATCATGTCCGCATAATTCACGAACCGTAGGGAGACACACTTAAGGATTCGACGTTGTTTTGAGTAGTTATGGTATTATGAGAAAGAGACCGAATGTTGTTCGGAGTCTCGGATGGGATCCGGGATATCACGAGGTGATCCGGAATGGTCCGGAGAATAAGATTCATATAAGGAAAGTTCCGTTTCGGAGTAGCGGAATGATTCCGGTGTTTTCATCGGGAACATTCTAGAAGGTCCCTAATGTCCTAACTCCGGAGGGAAGGGTACATGAATGTGTCATTACATATTGGAATGATTGCATCATGTACTAAGTGTTCTCGCTGTCCAAAATAAAGGGTTTATTTAAATCCTAAATTGAAAAGTCAAACGGCTAGTTTGAAAGTCAAACGGCAATTTTGGGAAGTGGGAAGAGAGGAGGATTGGTGGAGGCCGAATTGGAGGAGGGTTCCTCCCTTGGCCGGCGCCCCACCAAGCCGACTTGGGGAGGGACTCCTCCCCTTGGCCGCCGGCCCTCCCACCTATAAAGGGAGGGGCAGGGCCTCCCCTCCTAGCACACACAAGTTCCTATCTTCTACCTCCGGTTTAGAGCCGTTTTGGTTTAGAGCTTCTAATTGCTTTAGCCAGCGGTTTAGAGCCTTCTAATTGATTTAGAGCCTTCTAATTGGTGTGTCTAATTACTAGACCACTAATAGCCTCTTTCATAAGCTCCACCATACTCGCACCGGCTTAAGGCGAAGCCTCATGATCTCCCTCTACTTCCTGTACGCCCGTTGTCTTTCGGAATCGCGAGGAGAGTGCTACAACCTCCTTTTCTGGAACAAGGGAGAGGAAGGTCTTCGCCGAAAACCGAACGTGTGACCGATTCTTGAGGGCGCTGAACGTATACTGGAAGGATCGTCACGCCGATCTTGAGATCGGAAGAGTACGACTACATCACCCACGAGAATCGCTCTCGTTAAACACTTGGGAAGCTTCGAGGGTGAGTTATTCCATCGACTCGTTGCTACAATCTAGTAGATAGATCTTGGCTTGTTTGTTTGTATGCGATAGAAAATTTTTGTTTTCCATGCTACTAAACCCTACAGTGGTATCAGAGCCGTGTCTATATGTAGATCTGTTGCACGAGTAGAACACAAAGGTCATGGTGGTCATTGAAGCGTTTATTGTAGATTGCTTTTGTGTACTTTGCATCTTGCGGTATGTTGGGATGAAGCGGCCGGGCTAACCTTACATGACATCGTTCATGAGACTTGCTCCACGCTTGACATGCAACTTGTATTGCATAAGTGGCTTTATGGGTGCTGTTTCTCCTAGCATAGTAAAGTTCCAATTTACAACGGGTGATCAACAATGCTAGTATCACTGTTGTGGTTCTTGTTCGTAAGTTAGAACGACACTTATTGAAAGACCCAAACCACGTAAAATATGCAAAGAAAGTAGAGGCGCCTAACTTTGTTTTGCGAGGGTGTGCGATGATGTGATATGGCCATGATTGTGATTATATTTGATGTATGCAATGTTCCTTATTGTAAGTTGGCAACGGCGGGAGCCATATGGTTGTCTTTAATTTCATTAAAGACCAAGTGTCTATTCAAAATAGTTGTAATAGTTGAAGCTGGTGGGCGACAACCATGAAGAAGCGTCATTGACCTTGATGCTATGCGGTGATGATGGAGATCATGTTCGTGCTTGAAGATGGAGATCGGAAGCACAAAGAAGAAAGGCCATATCATATCACATATTATGAATTGCATGTGATGTTAATCCTTTATGCATCTTGTATTGCTTAGTAGACGGTAGCATTATAAGATGATCCCTCATGCACATAAATTTCAAGTTCTAAAGTGTTCACCCTTAGTATGCACCGTTGCCAAAGCTTGCTGCTCAAGCACCACGTGATGATCGGGTGTCTTTGATTCCATGGTGAATACAACGTAAGCAAGCCAGATTTGCTTATGCGGTAGCTAAGGTTTGATCTTGACGAGCCTAGCATGTACGCACATGGCCTCAGAACACGGATCGAAAGGTAAAGCATGAATCATATAGTAGATATGATGAACATGATGATTGTTCGCCATTGAAACTATATCAACTCTCGTGATGATCGGTGTTGATGTAGTGGATTTGGTTCGTGTGATCACTAAAACAATGTGAGGGATGTTGTTTTGAGTGGGAGTTCACCTAGTTTAATTTCATTAATTAATTTGAACTCAATTTGTCATAAACTTAGTCTAAACTATTGCAAATATGTTGTAGATCAATGGCAGCCTACCATCAATTTTAATGCGTTCCTAGAGAAAGAAAAGTTGAAAAACAATGGAAGCAACTTCATGGATTGGTTCCGCAATTTGAGGATTGTCCTCACTGGTAATTTGACCTATGTGCTGGATGCACCGCTAGGTGACCCACCTACAGCTGATGCCACCGATGAAGTAAAGAATGTTTACCTCGCCGGAAGAATCAAGACTCCATAGTTCGATGTGCTATCTTGTATGGTTTAGAATCGAGCTTTAAAAGGTTTGAAGAGTCGATCCATATGATATTGTCGAGGATCTCAAATTAATCTTTGAGACTCATGCGGCAATTGAAAGTTATGAAGCTTCAAAAGTTCTTTAACCGCAAGATGGAAGAGGGTAGCTCTGCCGTGAGCATGTGCTTAAGATGTCCAGGCACGCAAATAAACTTCAAAGTTTGGGTATAGTGATTCCTAATACTTTGGGGTTTACCGCATCCTCCAATCACTACCACCAAGTTACAAGAACTTTGTGATGAACTACAACATGCGTAACATGAACAAAGAGTTGCGTAACTATTTGCTATGTTAAAATCTGCGAAGTGGAGATCAAGAAAGAGCACCAAGTGTTGATGGTCAATAAGACCACCAAATTCAAGAAAGGCAAGTCTAAGCGTAAGGGACACTTCTAGAAGGGTGGTAAGAAAGTTACCATACCGACGAAGAAGACCAAGGCTGGACCCAAGCCTGATACTGAGTGCTTTTACTGCAAGGAAGAAGGTCACTGGAAGCGGAATTGCCCAAAGTACTTGGCGGATTTGAAGAACGGCAACATCAAGAAGAAAGGTATATCTGATATACATGTTATTGATGTGTATCTCACTAGTATTCGTAGTAGTGCTCAGGTATTTGATACTGGTTCGGTTGCTCATATTTGTAACTCAAACAGGAGCTGCGAATAAACGGAAGCTAGTGAAGAACGAGGTGACGATGCGCGTGGGAAGCGGATCAAAGGTTGATGTGATCGCGCGGTGACGCTACCTCTTCATCTACCATCGGGATTAGTTTTATACTTAAATAATTGTTATTTGGTGCTGCGTTAAGCATGAACATTATATCGATCTTGTTTATTGCGAGACGGTTACTTGTTTAAATCCGAGAATAATGGTTGTTCGATTTATATGAGTAATATGTTTTATGCACATGCACCTTTGATAGATGGTCTATTCATATTGAATCTCGATAGTGGAAATACACATATCAACAACATTGAGGCTAAACGTTTGAAATCAAGCGATAATTCGACCTATATGTGGCACTGTCGTCTTGGTCACATTGGAGTGAAGCGTATGAAGAAACTCCATTTCGATGGACTTCTTGAATCACTTGATTTTGAATCACTTGAAAGATGCGAAGCATGTCTGATGGGTAAAATGACTAAGACTCCATTTTCTGGTATGATGGAGCGAAGCCATGGACTTATTGGAAATCATACATACCGATGTGTGTGGTCCAATGAGTGTAGCATCGCCATGTGGTTATCGTTATGTTCTTACCTTCACGGATGACTTGAGTAGATATGGGTATATCTATTTCATGAAACATAAGTCCGAAACTTTCAAGAAGTTTAAGGAGTTTCAAAGTGAGGTAGAGAATCAACGTAACAAGAAGATTAAATTTCTACGTTCTGATCGTGGAGGTGAATATCTAAGTTACGAGTTTGGCGAGCATTTGAAGAAATGTGGAATACTTTCGCGATTGACACCGCTGAACACCACAACAGAATGGTGTATCTGAACGTCAGAATCGAACTCTCTTAGATATGGTTCGTTATATGATGTCACTTACAGATTTACCGCTATCATTTTGGGGTTATGCATTAGAAACAGCTGCATTCACTTTAAATAGGGCACCGTCTAAATCCGATAAAACGACACCGTATGAATTATGGTTTGGGAAGAAACCTAAATTGTCGCTCCTTAAAGTTTGGGGATCTGAAGCCTATGTAAAGAAGTTACAGCGGACAAGCTTGAACCAAAAGCGGAAAAATGCGTCTTCATAGGATACGAAGGAAACTATTGGGTATACCTTCTATCATAGATCCAAGGCAAAATCTTCGTTGCTAAGAATGGATCCTTTCTAGAGAAGGAATTTCTCTCGAAAGAAGTATTTGGAAGGAAAGTAGAACTCGACGAGGTTGTCGAACCTTCTCTCGAAATTGCGTAGTAGCGCAGACCGGAAGAAGTTCTGTGGTGCACCAATAAGAGAGGAAGCTAATGATGGTGATCATGAAACTTCGGTTGAAGTTGCTCTGAGCCTCGAGGTCAACGAAATCGTACCACCTGCATTGGTATGATTCCGTTATGAATGTCATGTTGGTGGACAACACCGATGACCCCGAGACATATGAGGAAGCGATGATGAGCCCAGATTCCAATAAATGGCAAGAAGCCATGAAATCCGAGATTGGATCCATGTACGAAAACCAAGTATGGACTTTGGTGGACTTACGGATGGCGGAAGGTCATCGAGAACAAATGGATTTTCAAGAAGAAAACAGATGCTGATGGTAATGTTATCGTTTATAAAGCTCGAATTGTCGCAAAAGGGTTTCGACAAATTCAAGGAGTTGACTACGATGAGACTTTCTCACCGGTAGCGAAGCTAAAGTCTATGAGGATTATGTTAGCAATCGCTGCATATTATGATTATGAGATATGGCAGATGGATGTCAAAACAACATTCCTCAATGGAGACATTGATGAAGAGTTGTATATGATGCAACCCAAAGGTTTTGTCGATCCTAAAGATGCTAACAAGGTATGCAAGCTTCAACGGTCCATCTATGGATTGAAGCAAGCATCCGGTTGGAATCAACGTTTTGATAAGGTAATCAAAAGTTTTGGTTTTATACAAACTTATGGAGAAGCTTGTATTTACAAGAAAGTGAGTGGGAGCTCAGAGCATTCTTAATACTATATGTGGATGACATATTGTTGATTGGGAATGATGTAGACCTTCTTAATAGTGTCAAAGAGTATTTGAATAATAGTTTTTCAATGAAGGATCTTGGCGAAGCAGCTTACATATTAGGCATAAAGATTTATAGAGATAGATCGAAACGCCAAATATCATTGTCACAAAGTACATATTTGGACAAAGTTCTAAAGAGGTTTGGAATGGAAGATAGCAAGAAAGGGTTCTTGCCCATGTTGCTAATATGACCTTGAGTAAAACTCAAAGTCCGACATCGGCGTAAGATAGAGAAAGGATGAGTAAGACTCCCTATGCCTCAGCCATATGATCTCTAATGTATGCCATGCTATGTACTAGACCCGACATCGCATATCGTTAGTCTAACTAGCAGATATCAAAGTGATCCAGAGTGGATCATTGACATGGATCAAAAACATCCTTAAGTACTTGAGAAGAATTAAGGATATGGTTCTTTCTTATGGAGGTGATGAACATCTCGTTGTTAATGGTTACACCGATGCTAGTTGGAACACCGATCCGGATGATTCTAAATCACAACCTGGATACGTATTTGTTTTGAATGGTGCAGCGATTAGTGGAGGAGTGCAAAGCAAAGCGTTGTGGCGAGATCTTCAACTGAATCGGAATACATGGCTGCTTCGGAGGCTTCACAAGAAGCGATATGGATGAAAGAGTTCATTACAGAGCTGGGTGTGGTTCCAAGTGCGCTGGACCCAATGTCTATCTATTGTGATAACATGGGCCATAGCCAATGCGCAAGAACCAAGGTCACACAAGAAGTCAAGCATATCAAGCTGCGTTTCCACGCTATTCGAGAACATATCCAGATGGGGATATAAAGATTTGCAAAGTACACACAGATCTGAATGTGGCGGATCCGTTGACTAAACCTCTCCGAGGGCAAAACATGACCAACACCAAACTGCCATGGGTGTTCGGTATATTACCATGTAATCTAGATTAGATGACTCTAGTGCAAGTGGGAGACTGTTGGAGATATGCCCTAGAGGCAATAATAAATGTAGTTATTATTATATCTTTGTGTTTATGATAAATGTTTATATTCATGCTATAATAGTATTAACATGGAAACATTAATACTTGTGTGAATTGTAAACTTAATTTGAAGTCCCTAGTATAGCCTCTATACTTCACTAGCTTGTTGGTTGATTAAATGATTGTGGTTTCCATATCTTGAACATTGAGATGTTATCAACAACAAGATCATATCGTTAGGAGAATGATATGGTGGACATACTCCTATAGATAAGCGTAGCATAAAGATCAAGTCATTTCAATAGTTCAATTGCTATATGCTTTCTGATACATAGTAACCTAATTCCTTCGACCATGAGATCATGCATATCACCTTTACTGGATGGATGCTTTGATGTCATCAAACACCACACCGTAACAGGTGGCTATAAAGGTGGTATTGAGTGTTCGAAAGTATTGGTTGAAACACATGGATCAAGAGTGGGATTTGTCCATCCATATGACGGATAGATATTCTCTGGGCCCTCTCGGTGAAATGTCATCCAATTAGCTTGCAAGCATGTGACTGGGTCACAAGGGATCACATATCACGGGAACGAGAAAAGAGTACTTATCAGTAACGAGGTTGAACTAGGTATGCGGAGATACCGACGATCATAACCTTGGATAAGTAACATATCGTGAGACAAAGGGAAATTGGTATCGTATGTAAGTGGTTCATTCGATCGCAAAGTAATCGTAGAAATATGTGGAGCCATATGAATTTCAGATTCCTCTATTGGTTATTGTTCGGAGAAGTGTCTCGATCATGTCCGCATAATTCACGAACCGTGGAGACACACTTAAGGATTCGACGTTGTTTTGAGTAGTTATGGTATTATGAGAAAGAGACCAATGTTGTTCGAGTCTCGGATGGGATCCGGATATCACGAGGTGATCCGGAATGGTCCGGAGAATAAGATTCATATAAGGAAAGTTCCGTTTGAGTAGCGGAATGATTCCGTGTTTTCATCGAACATTCTAGAAGGTCCCGAATGTCCGGCACTCGGAGGGAAGGGTACATGAATGTGTCATTACATATTGGAATGATTGCATCATGTACTAAGTGTTCTCGCTGTCCAAAATAAAGGGTTTATTTAAATCCTAAATTGAAAAGTCAAACGGCTAGTTTGAAAGTCAAACGGCAATTTTGGGAAGTGGGAAGAGGAGGATTGGTGGAGGCGGTGGAGGAGGGTTCCTCCCTTGGCGGCGCCCCACTGTCGACTTGGGAGGACTCTCCCCTTGGCCGCCTCCCACCTATAAAGGGAGGCAGGGCCTCCCTCCTAGCACACACAAGTTCCTATCTTCTACCGGTTTAGAGCCGCTTGGTTTAGAGCTTCTAATTGCTTTAGCCAGCGGTTTAGAGCCTTCTAATTGATTTAGAGCCTTCTAATTGGTGTGTCTAATTACTAGACCACTAATAGCCTCTTTCATAAGCTCCACCATACTCGCACCGGCTTAAGGCGAAGCCCTGCGGGATCTCCCCTCTACTTCCGGTACCACGCCGTTGTCAGCGGAATCGCGAGGAGAGTGCTACAACCTCCATTTTCTTTGGAACAAGGAGAGGAAGGTCTTCGAAAATACGAACGGTGACCGATCAAGGGCGCTGCCGAACGTGGCGCTAGAAGGATCGTCACGCGATCTTGAGATCGGAAGAGTACGACTACATTACCCACGAATCGCTCTCGTTAAACACTTTGGAATCTTCGAGGGTGAGTTATTCCATCGACTCGTTGCTACAATCTAGTAGATAGATCTTGGCTTGTTTGTTTGTATGCGATAGAAAATTTTTGTTTTCCATGCTACGAAACCCTACACTTGAAGCATGTCATGATAGTTCAAATCCCTGGATCAACTACAAAAGCTAGAAAAATTTGCAAAGTTGTACCTATCAGAATACATGGGATAGATTTTTATGCCAACCTAATTGTACTTGGAACCAAAGGATTGGAAGTAGTACTAGGTATGGACTGGATGTCAAGGCATAAAGGAATGATAGACTGTGATAAGAAAGCCATCACCATGACCAGTAGCTCTGGAGTAACAGTAGAGCATATATCTGAAACCTTACCCCGTCAATTCAAGTGCAACAAGAGTCTAGCCCTACCCACCATAGACCAAGTAAGAGTAGTCTGTGAATACCCCGACGTATTCCCAGATGAATTGCCAGGTATGCCCCCGGATAGGGATATTTAGTTCATTATCGAACTAATCCCTGGAACCGGACCCATAGCCCAGAGGCCATATAGCATGAACCCCTCAGAGTTAGTAGAGTCAAAGAAGCAGTTGGATGCTATGTTAGCAACAGGCTTGATTCAACCGAGCGCATCACCATGGATATCACCAGTGTTATTCGTCGACAAGAAAGATGGAGGCAACCGTCTGTGCATAGATTACAGGAAACAGAATGACGTCACCATCAAGAATAAGTACCCCTTGCCCAAGATAGAGGATCTATTTGATCGCTTGATCGAGCTCGTATTCTCAAAGATTGATCTTAGGACTGGTTATCACCAACTTAAGATTCGTGCAACGGATATTCCGAAGACCGCCTTTACTACTATCTATGGTTTATACGAGTATACGGTTATGTCTTTTGGATTAACCAATGCCCCTGCTTATTTCATGAATCTCATGAATAAGATCTTTATGAATTTCCTAGATAAGTTTGTAGTTGTGTTTATCGACGACATCCTTATCTACTCCAAGTCAGAAGAAGAGCATGAGCAACATCTGAGAATCATCCTAGAAACCCTGAGAGAACATCGGTTATATGCCAAGTTCAGCAAGTGTGAGTTTTGGCTGAAAGAAGTAGGATTCCTAGGACATATTGTGTCTGCCGGAGGAGTTTCTGTTGATCCCGCCAAGATCAGAGATGTCGAAGCATGGGAAGCCCCAACCACTCAAACCCAAGTCCATGCATTCCTCGGATTAGCGGGATACTACCACAAGTTCGTCGAAGGATTTTCAAGCATCGCCAGACCCATGACCCAATTGTTAAAGAAGGACAAGAAGTTTGAATGGACAGACAAATGTGAAGCCAGTTTTCAAGAACTGAAGAAGAGATTGATATCAGCCCCAATATTGATCATGCCAGACATCAAGAAGTCGTTTGATGTATATTGTGATGCATCCAAGATTGGTCTCGGATGTGCATTGATGCAAGAAGGCAAAGTCATTGCTTATCTGTCTCGACAACTGAAGCAACATGAGCAGAACTATCTGACCCATGATCTTGAGCTAGCAGCCGTAGTTTTGGCATTGAAGACATGGCGTCATTATCTGATGGGTAATCGCTGTGAGATTTACTCAGATCACAAGAGCTTGAAGTACATTTTCACTCAGAAGGAGCTGAATATGAGTCAAAGGAGATGGATAGAGTTAATCAAGGATTATGACCTTGACATTCACTATCACCCCGGCAAAGCCAATGTGGTAGCGGATGCTCTTAGCAAATTGCCTTGTAGGCTAAACACCATGATCAAGGAGAAGCAACCAACTTTGTATGAGGAATTGGAGCAGTTCAGAACTGAGCCGGTTAGCAAAGGATTCTTAGCTAGCATTAAATTTCAACCCACGTTGATCAGCCAAATCAAGGAAGCCCAGAAGGGAAATGAAAGTATCGACGGAATCAAATGTCGGATTGGTACAGGAAAGGTACCTAGATTCACTAAAGACGAAGAAGGAGTTCTGTGGTACAAAGGCCGTATCTGTGTGCCGGCAGATTCGGATCTGAAGCAGGTTATCATGCAGGAAGCTCATGATACTCTTTATTCTATCCACCCTGGAGGAACGAAGATGTATCAAGACCTGAAGGAGCAATTTTGGTGGCACAAGATGAAGAGAGAAATCGGAAGCTACATCACCAAGTGTGACATCTGTCAAAGAGTCAAGGCAGAGCATCAGAGACCCGCAGGAATGTTGCAACCATTGCAGATTCCGGAATGGAAATGAGATTCCGTCGGAATGGACTTTATCACCGGTTTGCCTACTTCCAGTAGGGGAAATGACTCAATCTGGGTCATAGTTGATAGACTGTCCAAGGTAGCTCACTTCATACCAGTCAAGACAACTTACCAGAGTGCGAAGCTAGCAGAGTTGTACATTGCTAGGATTGTTAGTCTGCATGGAACCCCCAAGACCATAGTATCAGATCGAGGAACCCAGTTTACCTCGAGATTTTGGCAGAAAGTTCAGGAAGGATTAGGAACCAAGTTGAATTTCAGCACCGCTTATCACCCGCAAACTGATGGACTGACTGAGAGAGTCAACCAAATCTTGGAGGATATGCTCAGAGCTTGTGTGTTAGAGTATTGATCAAAATGGGAAGACTGCGTGCCTTTCATAGAATTCTCATATAACAACAGTTATCAAGCTAGTTTGCAGATGGCACTATTTGAATTCCTATACGGAAGAAAGTGTCGCACCCCTTTGAATTGGTCGCAAGTAGGAGAGAGTCAGATCTTTGGACCCGACATTCTCCGAGAAGCCGAAGAGAAGGTCCACAAAGTCCGTGAGCACCTTAAGACCGCCCAATCCAGACAAAAGAGTTATGCTGACAAGAGAAGGAGAGACCTGACTTTCAATGTCGGAGATTTTGTGTATCTCAAAGTTTCACCATTGAAGGGAACGCAACGCTTTAGTCTAAAAGGAAAGTTAGCCCCCAGATATATCGGGCCCTTCAAGATTCTGAACCGTCGAGGAGAAGTATCGTATCAACTGGAACTACCTGAAGAGATGTCAGCCATCCGCAATGTGTTCCATATCTCGTTACTTCGCAAATGCCTGGAAGTGCCGGAGAAGACTGAAGTTTTCAAGAACATCGATCACCGAGCTGTTGAGATCAACAATGACCTGACCTATCGTGAAGTGCCCATCCGTATCTTGGAAGAAGCATATAAAACCACCAGAACCAGGAGTATCAAGTTCCTCAAGATTCAATGGAGCAACCATACCGAAGAGGAAGCCACCTAGGAGCGAGAAGATTACAATAGGACAGAGTTCCTAGATATCTTTAGTTCCTAGTTTCCTTTGTAAATCTTGGGACGAGATTTTGTTTAAGGGGGGAAAGTTTGTAACATCCAACACTTTAATCCAAGGTTATTAAGATCCAAACCATCAAAATTAGGGTTAACAAAAACTTTTCCAATTAAAAATTATTAAAGCATTCATATGTGTGTGCATTTTAAATAGGAGTTGTTTTGAATTGCCTTGATTAAGTGATCCATTGCTTGTAAAATGATTCTTAGGTGAAATAAACATCATCTAGATAATTCCCAAACAAATCCCAAAGAAAAACAAATCAAAATGAATAAAAGAAGAGAATGGTCATTTGTGTCGTTTTAATCAGCATGCCTACTTTGGCTATTCCTAGAACTCAAAACCTAACAGAAATAAATATGGATCTTTGCACCCCTTGCTAGTACGTGTAATGATGTACCAAGGCCCACTTTGTGATCTACCAAAAACTTACAAACACTAATTTTAAATGGCAATTGAAAATTGAATGTAGTTCATATGAGAAGATCACACTTATTCAAAAACCACTCAAATGAGCTCCATTTTCAAAACCCAAGCACACCTCGAAGATCAAGCATGTGATCAACCACTCCACCAAAATTCTGCCAAAAATTCAAATATTTTTGTCTTGCGGCCATTGTGTCGAACACTTGGCAGACAGAATCAACTTTGGCCTAACTATTACTGTTTTGATCATTTTCTTGCCGAGCCAATTGGTTTGCATTGATTACTCTTGCCTCCCCTGAGCCCAACCAGACCAAAACCCACCCTAGTTCTAGCCCCTGGCGCCAGTGCAACGCAGCCCCGATGCCATGCTCGCCGGCCAATGTTGCCAACACAGCAGCAGACCGCCAGCCCCTCTCCGCCGCTCCAGGAAGCTAGGCGCCACCCTACCGCCGCCCACGGTCCACCCCACGCTCACTGCCAACCCCTAGACCATCGAGGAACCGCTGCGCACTAAGCCTCTGCGTGCAGCCAGAGCACGCCAGAGCGCCCTCACCGCCTGCACACCACAGACCGCGCCTCGACCTAATCCCGCGCACGCCGCTCCGCCTCGACCCCAGCAACCCGCCAGACACAGCCGTGCACCACCGCGCGACCCATAGTCACCGTGCGCCGCGTCGAGCACCGCCTCTATCTCCCAGAGCGCAGGACGCTCCCGACCAAACGCCACCGCCCCTAGCCGCGCATTTACGCTGTAGAGCACCGCCAGGAGGCAGGCCACCATCCCCTATCTCAAGCCATGCCGCTAGCATGTTGTGCAGCCCTCGCTGGAGTCGCTCGCCCATCCCTTTCGGTCGCCTCGTTGAGCTATAAATAGAGCCCTCCCCAGTACCAAAGGCTCACACCATTCCACTCCCCTCTCCTGACTGGTCCTTCCCCACCTCTAGCCGGAGCAGCTCGAGCAATTGTTTGCCGGAATTTGGCCAGAGAAGCCCGCTGTAGAGGAGGAGAAGGTGCCGTCGATTTCTTCCACCCCAGGAGCTGCCACGACCACCCCTGAGCTCGCCGTCGTCCACCAGTTCAATCGCCCCCATCGCCGTTGTAGCTGGAGCCCTGGTACGCCCCTTGAGCACCCCCACCGAGCCGCTAGGGTTTGTCCTCGCCGGCGAACTATTCGCCAGAAACGACACCTCTCAGCCGTAGATCTCCCTTCTAATCTAACGGCCCACATCGCGCCGTACCGCTTCACGTGTAAAGAGCCGCTGACCGGTGGACCCCCCTGCCAGTTGTGCCCCATGCTGCGGAGTGCCACTGGGCCGGCCCGTTTACCTTCCCGCGCGACCCAGTTAATTCAAATCTAGATTTCTCTATTTAGTTTTGAACTTAGTTCTATTCCCTAGTTTGAAATTCAATTCAGAGAGATTTACAAATCCAAATGGAGTGATTCCAATTGTGTTAGAAAGCTACTAAAAAGATCTATCCAAGCCCGTTGGATATAATTCAATTAGAGTTAGAGATCTCTCCTAGTAAAAATAACAAGATAGAAGCTTTTGCACATTCAAACGTTTTTATAAAATCAACCAAAATAGCTTTTGAGTTGATTCCAACTCTCAAAAATCACATTTAACCATACCTATCTGAATATGTAATAATATTAGGGTTTACATGCAGTGACTTTGGACTAGTACCAAAATAATGCTATATAGGCATTTCTAGTCACTTTAAATCATTAAAGATTAAACTTAAACCAAAGTAATTGTGATCCAACCCTTAAATTACATTCCCATATGTTAGAATATGTGGTGATGACATGTGTCCACATGATCCCATATTTTAAGCGGTGAATATTAAATCTTAGTTATTTTTCAATGAGTAGAAATTACTTTTCTTAAATAAAAAGAATGAAACTATTTAATAAAACCTTATGATGCTTATGATGATAATAGATCATCCAATGTGTGCCTTAGAGTGCTAAGTAGACTAGTTAAGCATTGTTTGGTGATTGTGTACTCCGTATGTATTTATAGACGATAGTACCGACCAAGCTTTTGAGGAGGAGGAGTGCTATCAAGAGGAGGAAGAAAACTTCAACCACTGCACCAACCAAGGCAAGCTATTATTGGTAAGCTAACACTTGCAAGTATTATACTAGCAAGCCACCATTAACAATGCAAGATAACCCTTGCAATCTAGATAACCCAAGCGAAGATGCTTAGGACATGCTTTGGTTATACCACTTTGACTATTACTTACCCCAAGTATTATTTTCCAAGCTGTACTTCCTTTAGTTTTACCAAAGTCCTTTACTTGTTTTGAAGGTAGCATAAAGAGTATAAAACTTGACCTAGTTAGATAACTTTAGATGTCATTCTATGACATGAGATTGATCCCATCTTTCCACCTTAGTGAACACTCTTAACTTAGTAGTTTAGAGTTAGATAAAAACTTGAGTCACTTTAGATGGGAACACTTGGTGAAAATGAATTTAGAAAACCTTGGAATGATGAGTCATTCTATTGAAATGTTTTGACATGTGTTGAGAAACACAAATGTTTTATGATGATGAAAATGTTGAGGCATGAGCCTTAGCCCTTTTATAAAACTGATGGTCGGATTCGGATGCGATACCATTCCAAATTTACCGTACAACCACAATACCTGAATTGGGTAAGGCTTAGCCGGAAGTTTATATGCATTAGTATTAGTTCCCTCACGGGAGAGGTTTGAGCTAAGGCTACCTCTCAATGTTGTCCACCTATGTAGTGCCCAAGATGACAGATGGTCATGGTTGGGAGGCCATGCTCATAGGAGATGTGCTTATACTAGGGTGTGTAAACGAAAGGTTATGTTTTATTATCTGCATACTAAGTATGATGATTCAGGGTTATCCCTGACAGATGTATCGAATCTTGTGGTGAAAGTGTACCACCTATGCAGAGTGTCAAACTATTCGAATAGCCGCGTCCGTGGTTATGGACAGTTGGAGTGGCCATACTGTTTCGTTGTCAGATGTTTTCAAAATAACTTATGAAATGAATGATGAATCTTGACTTGACCACAACAGGGTTATGCTTATGACACTAGCTTCCCAACTTAAGTGATTCTAGAACTTTATTTTATCTTTCTTTGCTTCTGAACTCAGCTTAGGTTTCAAACTTAACCTTATAGTTAAACTTAGAGTTAGTACTTTACATTCGAACCATAATACTTGTTAGTAGTAGTTTATGAGTACTCGAAGAGTACTCATGGCTTTTGTCCCTGGCTATTCTCATGGCCAGACTATGAAGGAGACTACCAAGATGATGGCCAGCAGGACCGCTATGATAACTAGGACTATCTCATTGTCAAGATTGCCCCTGAAGATGGACCCCACCGCTACGCTTATCTTTTATTCCGCTGCTTGTTGTATTAAGACTGGATCATGAGATCCTTATTTGTGTAAGACCTTATGTATGGTTTGTAATGGATGATATACTGTGATATCCAATCTGTTATGTCTCGCAAAAATGGTAATCCTGGGATTACGATGAATGACATAACAGGCATCTGGGATTAAAAATTCGGGTGTTGACAATGATCTTGATCATGAACGGAGCTCACAAGATCTAAACATGAAAGCGCAAAGGAGGAGGACCAGGCACCTAGCTACTACATGGATCCGTTGTCCAAGGATGAACTACTCACGCATCACACCGGAGGCTTACATGGTGATGAAGAAGGCCTCCAGGGTGAATTCCCCTCTCCAGCAGGGTGCCGAGAAGAGCTTCAGATCCCTCCCGATCTAGGGATGGTGATGACGGCGGCTATAGACTCTTTCGTGGATTTTTGATCAGGTACTTAGGGTTTTCGTCCTGAGGGCATCTTATAGGTGGAAGGAGAGGCCGAGGGGGTGCTGGGGTCGGCCAGACCACCCCCTGGCGCGGGCCGGGCATGGCCACGCGGCCAGATGGTGTGGCCGGCCCCCAGCCCTTCTCCGTCTCGTATTCTGGCATCTGATGACTTCCGGAAAAATAGGCACTTTGGCTTTTGTCCCGTCCAATTCCGAGAATATTCATTTTCTGACTTTCCTGGAACCAAAAATAGCGTAAAATGGCATCCGCATCGTGCCTCTTGTTAATAGGTTAGTCCAAGAAATCATATGAAAAGCACTCCAAAGTTGGAACAAAACACAAGAAAGTGGATAAAACCAAGCATGGAACATCAAAAATTATAGATACATTTGCAATGTATCAGGACCTCTCGGTGATATCACATTGACATGGCTGCAAGCAAGTGATAAGATGACTAGAATGTTATATCACGGGAACAAGAAAAGAGTACTTGTTGACAACAAGATCAAACTAGGTATGGGGATACCGATGATCGAATCTTGGACATGTAATATATCACGAGATAAAGGGATTTAGTTACAAATGTTAAAGGTTCACATGATCACTAGAGTCATCATTGAATGTGTGGGAGTCAGTACGGATCTCCAGGTCCCGCTTCTGATTATTGATTGGAGAGGGGTCTCGATCATGTCTACATTATTCGCGAACCATAAGGTGACACACTTAAGGCATACCGACACCATTTGGAGAAAAAAAGATACCTGAGAAATATTATGAAAGCGCTAGAATCATTTCGATAGAAACCGAAATTGTTTCGGGTGGAATTGCAGGAACTGCTTCTGCATGTGATATTGAAATGTTGCAGGGGGTTTATGTGAATGTTTGTTAATTAAAGTAATTAACAAAATTCTGAATAAAATAAATAAAAGTGTTTTATTTAAAGATAAAAATGCATTTAATTTAGTGGACATTAAATGCAAGTGAGTGGAGTTGAAATTGATGTGAGTGGGCTTAGTGGGAGCTCCACCCACATGAATGAGGGAGAGGTGGGGGCACCCACCATGGACGGCCAGACATGGCCATGGGGCTGCGCCCCATCCCCTATAAAAGGAGCCCCATGGCTCCTCTCCTCTAGCACCACCTCCTCGTGAAGGTTCTCTTCCCCCTCTAGCAATTCCCCATGGTCTCATATTAGCGAGACATGTTCCGGGTGGCTTTTCTGGAAGGATTTGCTGCTTTTGCTGCTTTGCTGGAGCGGGGACTCGGAGGTTGTCGGGGTACCGGACATGTGTGCAATCACGGATGCACCATTGCTTTGCGGTGCTGTACTTGCTGGTGCTGGACCTACTAGACTCGCTGAACTTTATCACGATCTTGAGATCGACAAGTGGACGACTACATCATCCATGAAATCAGATTTTGTTAACAAAGCTTTTAGGTCTTCAAGGGTAAGATCTTTATGAATGTATATCCACCCATTGATTGTATCTAGGTAGATAGATCTTGGTGCTTAGTTGTTCATATCATAAAAAAATTTCTATGCTGCGAACCTAAAAGTGGTACCAGAGCCTGATCTATGTGTAGATGCTTTGCACAAGTAGAACACATAAGAGTATGTGGGCGATGATGATCATGTTATTGCATCTTATATGTATTTTGGATATTGGTGGCATAGTAGGATGAAGCGGCCCGGACTAACTTTACATGTCCTCGCACATGAGACCTGTTCTACGCTTGACATGCAACTAGTTTTGCATAAGTGGCTAGCAGGTGTCTGTCTCTCCTACTATAGTTAATATCTGATTTACAAAGAGTTGCTAATAATTTGATTATCATCGTTGTGGTTCCATGTTCATAGGTATGAATGGTTCTATCTTCGAAAGCCATAAGCCACGTAAAACTTCCAATTAATAAATTAGAGGCGTCTAGTTTAGATTGTTGATGGGCAAGTGTCATGATATGGTGATGTTATAATTTATAGTATGGATTGATACTCTTGGAAATTATAACATACCAAAGTGTTAGTTCCATAGACCTTGGCCTTACACATATAGGAATGATAAAGATCATACCAAGATGCACATGATAGTGATCAAGTGCAAGAGCCATATCATATCACCTTTTGCATATGATGTTTGTTTGCACCTTATATTGCTTATTTGGCGCTTTAGTAACATTATAAGATGATCCTCATTTAAATATCAAGATCAAAATGTGTTATTCCTTAGTATGCACCATTAAGAAAGTTCGTCATTTCGAGACACCACGTGATGATCGGGTGTGATAGACTCTACGTTCACATACAACGGGTGTAAGACAGTTTTACACGCGTGAGTACTAAGGTTCACTTGGCGATCCTAGCATGTACAGACATGGCCTGGGAACACGAACCGAAAGCTAAAGCATGAGTCATATGGTTGATATGATGACCATATAGATGCTCGCCTTTGAAGCTACACCAACTCAAGTGATGATCGGACTTGGTGTAGTGGATCTAGTTCATGTAATCATCAAAAAGACACGAGGGATGTTGTTTTTGAGTGGGAGTTCATTTGTAATTTGGACTAGTCAAACTCAATTTATCATAAACCATTAAATTGAAGTGAATTTGCCTAGTTTGTTGTAGTCATTGGCATCCGTTTACTATCTTGTGCTTAGTTTTAATTGAGATAATAGAACTATAGAATTCTGGATATTTACTTTATGAATTGGTATCGTACTGTTTTGAGTGTCAATTTAAAGTTTAAAAGTCATATTGCAAACTTTCAGCAAACTCCATCTACTCCATGAAGTTTAATAAGTAGTATTAAGACAAGAGTAACAATTCCAGTGTTAGTATCTAAGGTATAATGTTTGCCTCCATGATCCTTGATATTCAAAAGATGTTGTAGTATCAAGGTTATCTAAGAGCTGAAAGAATTGTTTCAGAAACCATCATGTGTGGAAGATATTGTGATATCTGAAACAATGTTTATGGTCGCAATATGGTAGAGTATAATTTGGCAAAATACACATTCTCATATTGTATGAGAATTTGCGAAGGTTGGAGATGCTAGACGTCCTAATCTCCCAAAAAGGTTTTGGGAACTGACATTATACTCGTAATTCGCCCTTATAGGTTATAGTAGCTTGATCATGAAAGTTGTCATCATAAGGATGAATAGAAGATGTAGGTAAAATGTTTACTACACTAAAAGATTACTAAAGAATGGATTTTTGAAAGAACACCAAACATTTGATGATGGTGATCCACTTCAAAGTGCAAATCCAAAGGTATTAGTATTTGACTATACACGCTTTGGACTATGTTTCATGTGTACGGTGCCAGTATTGATGTTGATAGATTCTTTTAAAGGAAGAGGAAATGTTGTTAGAGAATCTATAAAATATTTGGCAGAAAAGAAAAAGACTAGAAATGTCTAGCTTAGGTATATAGATGATATACATGTTATGGTTGTATTCTTTGCTTGTTAAACAATGTGGTTCTTGGGTATCGGATACCGAATTGGTTGGTGTGAAATGTCATACAGAACAACGCAATTCATGAACTACAATGGGCTAAGTAACTAGCAAAAAATATGTGACGATGTTCATCGAAAACAAATAAAGTGTTATTGTGTTTCTCGTTGACATCAAAACCTGCCTTTAAGATTTGTTTTAATAATTTTTATTTTGTTCCGGTATTATGAGAACAATAGTTGTTAAAATAATTACCGTATTCCATAGAAGATGGATGAACTTTTACAAGTCTAGTTGGAGAAATCACGTCCATAAAAACTAATGCTAAAATATCGCAAGAAAAATGATTGAAAGGTCACTTACGAAGTGACATCGCCATTTAAATTATATTAGAAAGAAAACATGAATAAACCCCATGTTGATGGATTTTTGGAGTCTTTGATTTTGATCAATTGACGCTTGTGAGACTTTCCTAGAGATAATTGAAACTCCGTTCATAGGATAAAGAGGAACGAGTGACTAACTTATTAGAAATTGTGCATATTGATGTATATAGTCCATTATGTGTAGCCATATGTGGTGCATCTTTTAACTTCATATGCTTTCTCCAAAAATTTGAGTGAATATATATGTATATTTACTTAATAAGGAAGAAGTATGAAACATTTGAAAATTGTTCAAAGACTTTCAAGATGAAGTGGAAAATCATTGTAACAAGAAAATAAAGAATTTATGATTCGATCATAAAGGAAGATATTTGAGTTACATGTTTAGCAAAAACACCTAAGATTTAAGGAATTGTTCCATGGATTTTCATTTCCCGATAGACCATAAGAGTGTGGAGTGTGCGGAAGATTAATTCGAACCTTGTTTGACATGGTAAGATCAAAGGTGTCATTTATAAAACTGCCATTATATTTTAAGGATTAAAACTCTAGAGACTACCACTTTTACACTGAAAATAGCACCATCGTGATCCGTTGAAATGACACCATAAGGGTTATGGTTTGGGATAAAACCCGAGTTGTCTTTTCTTAAATTTTGGCATGTTATGCATAAGTAAAATGTTTACAACCAAAGTCAGGTAAGCACGTCTTTGTAGGTTATCACAAAGAAATTATTGGGTATTCCTCCATAACACCGAAGACAAAAGAGTTTGTCACTTAGAACGACAAGTTTCTTGAGAAGGAAATTTTCTCAAAAAGTTAAGTGGGAGGACAATAGAACTTTGATTAGGTTAATGAACCTAAGAAACATGTGCTAAGTAGCGCAGCTCCGGAAAGTGTTCCGGAGGCAGCCACAATGTTCATGGCTCATATGATTACAAAGGTTGTGATCTTAGAGATTAGAGTTCCTATTGAACCGTGTGGGTCGGCTAATAATCAAATAGTAAGATTTGATAAACAAGTCGTTATTGTTTTGTCAATGATGAACCGACTGCATGCAAAGAAGCGATGATAGGCCTCGACTCCATAAAATTACTAGAAGTCATAAAATCAGTGATAGTATCCATACACGAGAAATCAAGTTTCTGAACTTGGAAGACCCTCCGGAAAGACATGAAGCCTATCAGTCGTATTTTGATCTATAAAGAAATAGACATGGATGTTTGACATCTATGAAATAGTCGACATGTCGAAAAGGAGTTTACGACAATGTTCAAGGAGTTGACTATGACAGGATTTGATCTTTCATAGCGATATGTAGTATTGACGGATTGATGTAGCAACCACTACATATAATTTGGTATATGGTAGTTGAATAAACAAAATAAAGTTCTTCTAATAGAATGGTTACCTAGGACGTGTATATGACATAGTCCAAAGGGTTTTGTTAATTCAAAGTATGCTAAAAGGGCATGCAAACTTCAATGGTTGAAGTGAGCATAGTGGAGTTGGAATCTTCACCGTGATGAAAATGTTAAAAGAGTTTAATTTCATTGGAGACGATGAAGATGCTTGCATTTGCAAGAAATTAAGTGGGAGCACCGAGAAATATTTCTAATACATTATGTAGAGGACATATTGTTGATTGAAAATTATTTATCTTTTATTGACATAGGTTAAGAATTTTGTTAAAATTTGATTTCAATGAAATACTTGGGAAAAACCAAAATATTAGGCATCAATGTCTGTATGGATAGATTGAGGCGCTAATATGGTTGTGCTAGACATACATATATGAGATATTGAATGAGTTCAATATGGAAACGACAATAAAGGTTCTTGCCGCATGGAAAAGGTTGTATCAAGATTCAAGTGTATCTATACTTGGTGAGTGAAATCACATGAATATTTTGATCAATCATATATATCGTGATATGTACAAATCTAGATATCTCCTATGCTCTAAATGTTATGTGCATATACCAGAACGATTCATAAGATGATCATTGGACAATACTAAGGATATTATTATGATCTCTGGAAGAACTAAGAATATATTTATGTAGAGGTGACAAAAAGTTACAAATAGTTCATTGTAAAATGTTACATTGATACTAGTTTTATCACAAGATACAATTTATCCCAATTTAAACTACGCGGGTGGCACAATGTAATGGAAAGGAGGTTCCATGATTTATTTGGATGAATTTCAAAGTTAAGACATTGTGACGGATAGTACAACAAAAAGGCTAAGTATACGATTGCTATAATAGCAGCAAAGGAGGGCATTTGGTTAAGTAGTTTGTTATCAAACTAGGTGTGGTTCACAATAGGCTAGTACAATGAATATATATTGTATGACAATGATATCAACATGTTTTAACCCAATGGAACTAAAGGTATCATAAAAGGACAAAATTTATACAATGCCATCTCATTAGAGAATGAGTGATGCGTAGAGATGCAAAGACATGCAAATACACACAGACCTGGAAGTGTCAGATTTGGAGATTATGTTTACCACTAGCAAACACGTATACACAACACCAGAAAGCCATAGGTGTTGAATGCGAAAGTTTTTCAAACTAGATTATTGACTCTAGTGCAAGTGGGAGACTAAAGGGAATATGCCCGAGAGGCAATAATAAAGTGGTTATTATCTTATTTCATGTTTATGATAAATGTTTATTCTCCATGCTATAATTTTATTAATTGGAAACATTAATACATGTGTGTTTAATAAACAAATAAAGGGTTCCTAGTTATGCCTCTCTTATAAACTATCTCATTGATTAAGAAGATGATCAAGGTTTCCTGATCATGGACATTGGATATTGTTAATAACGAGGTCACAATATTGGTTGAATGTTTTTATGAACATTCATCCGAAGAATATAAATATGATCAAAGTTATTGTGTTAAAATTTCTATGACAACATACGAAGTAACTTTAGTCCTTAGACCATGAGATCATGTCAATCACTAACACCGGAAGAGTAACTTGATAACATCAAATGTCACACCATAATAGGGTGACAATAAAGGTGGATTCAGATACTCCGAAAGTGTTATATAGAGGCTCATGGATCAAGAGTGGGATTTGTACATCCGAATAATGGAGAGATATACTCTGGGCCCTCTCGGCGATATCACATTGACATAACTTGCAAGCAAGTGATAAGATCACTAGAATGTTATATCACGGGAACGAGAAAAGAGTACTTGTGGGCAACGAGATAAAACTAGGTATGGGGACACCGATGATCGAACCTCGGACATGTAATATATCACGAGACAAAGGGATTTAGTTACAAACGTAAATGTTCACACGATCACTAGAGTCATCGTTGAATGTGTGGGAGTCACTACGGATCTCCAGGTCCCGCTTTTGATTATTGATTGGAGAGGGGTCTCGATCATGCCTGCATTATTTGCGAACTATAGGTGATACACTTAAGGGATACCGACACCATTTGGAGAAAATAAGATACCAGAGAAAGATTATGAAAGCGCTAGAATCATTTCGATGGAAACTGGAATTGTTTCGGGTGAAATTGCATAAACTAGTTCTGCATGTGATATCGAAATGTTGTAGGGGGGTTTATGTGAATGTTTGTTAATTAAAGTAATTAACAAAATTCTGAATAAAATAAATAAAAGTGTTTTATTTAAAGAGAAAAATGCATTTAATTTAGTGGACATTAAATGCAAGTGAGTGGAGTTGAAATTGATGTGAGTGGGCTTAGTGGAAGCTCCACCCACATGAATGAGAGAGGTGGGGGCACCCACCATGGCCGGCCAGTCATGGCCATGGGGCTATGCCCCATCCATATGAAAGGAGCCCCATGTCTCCTCTCCTCTAGCACCACCTCCTCGTGAAGGTTCTCTTCCTCCGCTAGCAATTCCCCATGGTCTCGGATTAGCGAGATACATGTTCCCGGTTGTGAGATCTAGGAACATGGCTTAATAGGATTAATAGGATACTCATACCAACAAGTTGCAACTTTTTCCCGAAAGCTCATCTAAAAAGAACCTCCAGGTTAAGCGAGCTTGGCCTTGAGCAATTTGAGGATGGGTGACCGACCGAGAAGTGGGTACCGGGTGAGCACGAGTGAGGATAAAGTGAGCAGGAAAGACTAGTGTTGGTCCATGGGGCTAGTCTAGATATCGTATTAAGCTGACAGGAGTGACACCCCCGGGGCCCAGTGGACGGGGTGCTACAAGTGGCATCAGAGCCAATCCTCGTGGTTACACGGGTGTGCGGGTCAGTGGAGGGACATGTGGAGCATGGCGTGTGTGGCCCAGAGTGGACACGACATGGCACATGTGCTGACACTAGACGCACATACGTGTGCCAAGAGGGGATGTTCCTGGGGTGTGCTTGATCGATGAGGACATCAATCTTCTAAAGGGTGGGTGTATGTGAGATCCAGGCACATGGATTAATAGGATTGATAGGATACTCATACCAACAAGTTGCAACTTCTTTTCTAGAAGCTCATCCAAAAAGAACCTCTAGGTTAAGTGTGCTTGGCCTGGAGCAATTTGAGAATGGGTGACCGACCGGGAAGTGTGTATCGGGTGCGCACGAGTGAGGACAAAGTGCGCAAAAAATACTAGTGTTGGTCTGTGGGGCCAGTATAGATATCCTATTAAGTTGACAAGAGTGACACCCCCGGGGCCTAGTGGACGGGGTGCTACACCGGTGGCTTTTTCTAGAAGGATTTGCTGCTTTCGCTGCTTTGCTGGAGCGAGGACTCAGAGGTTGTCGGGGTACCGGATGTGTGTGCGATCACGGATGCACCACTGCTTTGCGGTTTCGGACTTGCTGGTGCTGGACCTGCTGGACTCGCTGGACTTCATCACAATCTTGAGATTAGCAAGTGTACGACTACATCATCCATGAAATCAGATTTCGCTAACAAAGCTTTTTGGTCTTGAAGGGTAAGATCTCTATGGATGTATATCCACCCGTTGATTGTATCAAGGCAGATAGATCCTGGTGCTTAGTTGTTCACATCGTAGAATTTTTTTATTTTCTATGCTATGAACCCAACAGGTGTGGGCAGTGGAGACGAAAGTGGCGGTGAAGGGTGAAAGGACACGGATGTTTTCTAAAGGGGGTAAATATACGGTTAAAAACTTTTACAATAGTGGGTTGGACAAATGTGTACTAAAACTAGCGTTTAATTTGTGAAGCACAAACCTATATTACAAGGGTTCACCTATGTGCACCAACAATGTATGCTAAGCAAGTCAAGCAACTAAGTGATAGAAAAGATATATAACTTCAAGTACAAAGGCTATCACAAAGTAAAGTGCATAAGTAAATAACTCGAGTATACAAATATTGAGGCACACGGAGACCATGATTTATCCCGAAGTTCACTTCCAAGGAAGCTAATCTCCATTGGACGGGTGCATACACATAATACTCTCCAAATACCAAAAACGTCTCACCTTGAGGAGTGTTTGCTCAATGCATATCAAACACCACAAAAAGGCCGGCCTGACCCCAAGATGTGGAAGCACACCACCAACCGACGCCACAAAGGTCTCACCTTATTCTCCCGTATGCGCACCACCAAGGCGGACACACGATCCACTATGGGACACTTGATGATGAGGGGTGACATCGACAATGCCTATTGTTATAGACTTGGGTTTCAGAGAAGAGAGAGATCTGGTGATTTCATCGGCTTACCAGACAAATAAGGAAGGCGATTTACCCGAATTCAGGCCCTCGTAGAGGAAACCCTGCTCCTGCTTGTCCAATCTTTATTGATGGGGAGTACAAAGTAGCCGAATTGCTAGAGGTGATCTAACTTACAGCAGATTGTTATGATTGGAAAAAGGTACCCTCCTCGTTGGCTCCTTCCAGCCCTTATATGAGGAGCTGGGTCCTAGAGTCATGCACAGTTCGGATTACATTTTGAGTACGACTCTATGACTGTCAATTCACAACTTTAGGCTTCTACCTTGATCATCATGTTTGGTTCCTAGACTTTGGATGCTCCTAGGACTCTTTATTTCTAGTAGGCTTTAGTTTAGATACGTATCAGGTATACCAATAACGATAACCTGATAAGTCATACCCATGTCAGTAGCCCTCTAGGCTCTACTCGAATCGTAGATTCGGGTTGAGTCTCCAAGACATTTTTAGCATTCATAAGTAGCATACCCGGAGTTTCTATCGAGTAGGCGACTTGTAAGTTTAATAAATTTGTCATGGAGATTTTGGTATAACGAGTCTGGTGCATCAGACGGATCGGAACCCGTTAATTACTCTTGGGCAAAAACAACATGAAACTTCTAAAGCGCAAGTCTCCGGACTCGGACTTGGTATATACTGGCGTAACTCAGTTCGGGTCGCGGAGGTCTTATCGAATAGTGAGTTCCAGTTTTGTGTTTTTGATACCCAACACGTCCGTCGGGATTTTTCATCATATCGTAGATATAAAAATTTTCCAGCAGAGCGCATTCATGTGCGGGTACCAGACCCACATGACGGATCCCGAGGTCTTATCTTTGTGTCGTAAACATGGCATTCAGACATGTTATCATGACGGACGTGGTCTGAGAACTTGAAGTTCTTTCTTTTTTATCAACTGCCTTGTTTGAAGCTTGACACTTTGTTGCAGTAATGTTGAAGTTTTCATCGGGTACTCCCGATGGGAGTAATCGTTTGAAGTTTCACATGGGTACATTCAAAGTTATTCTTTTGTCGACTCTGTTGGAGAATATTTTGCTTTTTCTTTCGGGTGTGTGGCCAGTGCTCCCGATGGTAGTAGCCCCTGAGGCAACATTAAAATGCCTGTATTCGAGCGTCGGTTCAGAGACATGGAAATTTTGTTGTCACCACCCAACGCTTTTTCTTCCTCGCGCATGGCGTCATTGCTGACGATGCTGGCGTGCTCGAGTTGTGACGGGGAGGACGTGATGGGACACATCATAAGTGGGTCCATGATGCAAGCTGACCGATGCGTGAGCGGTGCGTCAGTGGTGAGTTTGACCGCACGACCCCACGCCACGCGAAAAGTGAGATCTAGAGCTGGACATTTTTTCGGATAAGGTTCAAATCTAAAGCTTGGGTAGACTTGGCCATTCTAGACCAGTATATAAGTTTGCAGACAGGCAAACAAGTAGGGAAACAATGAATTCTAAAAAAGAAGATATAGGGAGACAATAATTCTCAAAAAAAGAAAGGAATACAATAAAGTACTCATATAATAGTTATATAATACAGATCCAAAAAATAATAATTATACAATACATGTTCAAACTAAATAAAAATACGAGAACTAATACTCATTATCCACTAATCCTTCTCAGATAACAAAGTCTACATCATCATCCGATAGTTCATCTAATCCACAATGAACTAATTGACTCATTCTACCAGTAATATTGTCCATCTGGAAGGAGATATTCTGGCATTCCGTCTTCTGCTCGCGGAGAAATTGCTCCGCCTCTTATTGAGATATGTTGTTGATTTGCTGATACTGGAATACCTTTTGTTGCTCGTGCAATACGTCCTTATATTTAACTCGATTCTAGAGATAGCGCAACATGCATAAAAGAAATGGAGTCTTGTGCTCCAGATCAACCCATACAATGGCACTGCAGATATGATTCTACGGCCGGCCTCACTGCTCCGTGTAGGTTCACATGTAACTCCGCAACGCGGTGGAAATCCATACCTGCACAGAAGTCGTGTCTCCATGTCGACGCCATTCTATTGCGTGCTATCATTACTAGAATCAGGTGGTAATCCATGCATAATCTGCGGGAGGGGTGATGAAATGTGAAGAAACAATATTTTCTCCAAGTGTGAAAATCCAGGTGGATCTCGATCAATAAACCCTCAATATACGCCTAAATGAAAATTAAAAACCAGAAAGAAACGCTTACGTCCATCTCACAGTCGATCTCTGTAGCATGTCTCCTAGCTCTCATCGGATTAGCCTTGTCGTCCGCTGAAGCTTTCGTGCAAAGAGAGGGTAAAGATAAGTGAGGAGTAGGAGACATTGAAGAGTACATACGAGATACTTATAACCGGCCGGTCAATGCTTGCCTTCCATGATGGGCCTCAAGCGCTCAGTGGTCAGTGCGACAGGGTTAACCTGTCAGCCCAAACGGATCCACTGTGTAGGTCGCATATAATCCATGGCGTCGGTTAATATGCCTGCACCCGGTCAACCACGGTAATCAGTAGCGCACACTTGCATACCACCTACCATAGCACAATTTATGCCGGTATTGGTAATACAACAACGTAAATCTATGTGTCGCCCTCGATAGCCACCGTGAACCCTCATCCGCCAGTTAACCAACTTTTAGAGGTACTTTCGGCTTATGTCTCCCCAAAAAGGATCCGCGTATGGGGGTATTCTTGTAGTGCATTTGATCTCTACGAGATGGATCAACTTAAACTTTCACTTCATTTTTTATTTCTTCATTATGTTGATGTCTTAAAGGTATCAATTAGATATCATCCCATCTTCTTCATCAAGACATACTTTCGATAGACTAACACTCTTATGACCAATCTTCGGATCACTCCTTGAATAACACCTTGGTCATCACTTGATCTTCTTTGTATTATTCTCCTTTTTTACCTTGAAACCAACATATGTCCTACAATCATTTCATATGGACAAAACCTTCAAGCGAAACTCAATGCCAACGTAAGTCCACTGTGACAAAACTCACATGAGGGAAAACATGCTCTTTCAACATGGATAAGGGTTTTCGGACGATCAGTTTCGTCAATGAATCAATCAAGTAAGAAAGAATCGCTACTCGTATAGTTTCCAAGTCTTCCATCGTGTGTATTTATATCATGCACTTTGCGGTGCTAGCGTACAAGTAGGAGACGGACTGGAACGTCCAATACAACTCGTACACATATAGGAATGGAGTATATCGCTAACACCCGGTCCTTGGAGACTGAATTTAGAAGATGTTATGGTTCATTTGTTGATAGGTGTTGGTAACAACTACGTTCAGGCTCCTTCATAGGTGCACCTAAGTTGATAAATTTTGGTTACCCAAACAAGTGCCACCATTGCCTTCATGGCCACCCACGAACCCTCTTGCTGCCAATATTTGTTCACAACAAAGCTCAAAATTAAAAAAAGCTCGGCCCTTCTCGTCTAGACTATTTGGACTCCTGGACATGATTTTTTCTCATTCTCCGATCTCTTGAACAATTCTGGTTTCCCATCCTCCTTTCCTCAATCTCGGTTATCTCCTCGTCCACGGCGCTCCTATCCTCTGTGGCAGTTCGCCTCTCCTCTGCAACATTCCTCACCCCATTTTTTGGTCTTCAAGTGCCTACTTTGAGACGCAATATCCTACTATCTTATCGCCACCATGGCTCAAAGGATGCAAAGGGTGGGAATTTGTCTGGTTGCTTGAGAACAAGTCTGCAAGCTGAAGCATCTCAGAAGGCTAGGTATCCATAACCTCAATTTCTTCAATGCGGTCTTGAGAAGATGGCATTTACTGGAGCGTGTTGGACCTGCAAGATCTTGTACTGGACTATAGTTTAATCTGATTATTGATGTGGAGGAAATGTTCTAGGCGGCCTATAAGTGTTCAAAGTGGAACACCGACATAATCTTCTTCTAGACCGATAGGTGGCTTGCCGGAAGGACTAAGGAGGGCTGCTCAGATTGCTCCCTCGCTGCATGAGTTTGTTCGTGGAAGATGTGCTAAGAAGATGACGATGGCTGAGACGCTGCAAGGCAATGCATGGATCCATGACAATTGACATCAAGGGTGTTCCTTCCATTCAGGCCATGGCTGAATTCATGCAACCGTGGATCCAAATTCGGAATCTGCCACCTCTAAACAATCAAGAAGATTCGTTCATAAAAAAGAAGATTCGTTCAGCTAGCGCCTTACTCCTAATGGGCCATACTCCTTTTGCATCAGCATGCTCTGCGTTCTTTCTTGACAGCACCGAGGCAGAGTGGCAGACTATGCTAAAACCCTATGGAAAAACTGCGCACATCTCAAAGATAAGTTGTTTTGCTGGTTGGCTTTACGTAATCGTTGTTGGCCAGCTGCTAGGTGCCCAACGCAAAGGGATAGACCATCAGGACAGATGCACTCCGCCATGTGACCAAGTTCTGGAAGACATTGACCACCTACTTGTCTAATGTCCTTTTGCAAGAAATTTTTGGTTCATATTATGTCTTGGGAAAGGTTTGGATGGCATTGTGCCCAGACCATATGAAACCGTAAGAAGTTGGGGGTTGTCCCTTGCTACTCGCCATCCAACAAGCAAAAGGCTGGAGGTAGCTGTTGTGGTGATTGCAGGGTTTTGGCGATTCTAGCTGGAACGAAACGCCCGGACTTTCGACCGCTGGACTTCTAGATCAGTAGGTCAAGCTCACCAATGAAATGATGTCAATGTGTGTGCTAGGCAAAAGGATAGTAGGAGGTAGAGAAGCAGATCGAGGAGAGGAGCAGCACGTCTTTTTCCCTTTTCTCTTTTGTGGCCATGGGCGGCTTAGCCGTGTTTAAAACCTTGCAAAACCCTCTATGCTAAGTTTTATTGAAAAGCTTGGATGCATGTTGTAAAAAACACACGTGAAAACCAATTCAAGGTATGATGTTGCGCCCCCCCTGTCAGTGTCAAGCCTGGGCGACCCAGGCTCAAGAGATGTATGTCCGTCCATGGTTAAAATTCAAAGTCCTATAAGTTTGGTCAACGTTTTAAACATCTACAATATGGAATAATATGTTACGAAATTATATTCTCCGGTAGATCTACTGGTATTGATTTTGCATTATAGATGTTCATGTAGTAGTTTATCTATCTATCTACTAATTTATGTAGCGGTACGTTCGTCGCGTTCTGAAATTTTCCGTCTGCCTATAGTTTGGACGGTTTTGCCCCTTCTATTCGGAGGTATTACACCCTTGCCACCGCTAACTACCACGACCCTATCCACTCACGCTCACCTGATCCCCTCCCTCTCGACCCGGCCGCTTGCGTCTCCGTATTCCTTCGCCGAATCGACGCCCGCCTCCGCTGAATCCAGCCGGCCGCCGGACATCGGCCATATCGACGCCCGCCGAAAACCAGGAGTCTTGCACAAGTCACGACCACGGCCTGAAACGAGATCAACCACGATGAAGACGAGGTCGCCCGTCCTGTTTGACTCCTCCCTGTCTAGATCGACACCCCGACCATGGACTCCCGATCGTCCCGACTAGCGGCGTCGAACGTCAACTCCGTCGCTACCTCTAAAAAATCCGTGGCTTCAGGCCTCGTGAACATGGGGTCGCGGTAATGACAGGGTAGGGCGGCAGTTCACGCGCCTGTTCGTTCACGAGAGATTTTTTCTCCTCTCTCACCATCTTCCCGAACAGAGTCATGGGGATGACCTCAATCAATCCAGGATGGGGAAGGCAGAGGGGGCCGGGCGTTGCACCTTGGGAGGGGCAGAGTGGCAGAAGGGGCCGGGCGTTGCACCTTGCGAGGGGCAGAGTGGCAGAGGTGGCTCAGGGACAAGGAAGATGGTGTCTCGGGGATGAGGAAAATGGGGATCTAGGGAACAAGGAGCAGTTTCCGATTGTGAACGCCTTGGGATCGTGGCCGTCGATCTCCGGCGACCTGCGACCCCCGCCTCCTCCGACGGGTGGACGAGACAGCGGCAGCTGGCGGACGAGGCCAATTCGTAGCGGGACGCCCTGCGCTCCTAGCCTACGTATCATGTGAGGTGGATCAGCAGCGTCGCGTGACTAGAGTTGGCCTTATCCACTACATCCACGCCAGCGGCCGCCGGGCGCCACGCGCGGATGCCGATAAGCCTCCGGGTCCGCCGCCTCACTCGGATCTGGTCGTCTTCATCCTTCAAGTTGAGCCATTGGCGCTATCGATTTTGGTCTGGATTTGAGGAATTTGGTTCGATTGGTTTTCATTCTTGCATGTGCCCGGCCGCCTACGTGCTCCTTACATCGACGCCCGCCCGCGTCCAACCCACGGAGAGAGGGGCGAAGGAAGGATAGATGAGGAAGGGAGGAGGAGCGGTGGTGTTGGTACGTTGCAGGGACGGGGAGGGCGGGCCGGCACTGGGCAGGGGAGAGAGGGGAGGAGCAACGGTGGTGGTCCAGCTCTCTGCTGCCACCGTCCGGTGTGGCCGTTACCAGCCGTACGTGAACGCGGCCGGCAAGGTGGTTTTCAACGACCTTTGCCGCAGCTTCAGCAGCTGAGCCGTCTGGACGGCCGACAGCGCAACCCATCCGGCTCCTGTGGATGGATCGTGCCTAGGCGTCCCCATGTGCGGCATGTCTATCTTGGTGTTCAACCCAGAGCTTGTCGGTCACGGAGGTTCATGGCCGCGCCTGCCACCTCCACGTCGCTGCCCCGCCCAACCTGCAATTCCAGCCACTACGAAGGGCTGGAGCGAGCCAGAGCTGGCCAAGTGGATCAATGTGCGCGCACAGGTTTTGCACAACTAAGACGGCGGCAAGGACGTCCCATCCAGGCTGTGGTCGTGATTAATTGGTGATCACAAGAATTAGTAGCAGACTAGAAGTAAGATGCGGCTGGCGTTAAGATTTTTTATCTGTTCTTAGTTCATTTGTTTTGACAGATATCCTGATTGAGCTGCGCCCGCGGAGGATGTGTTATGGCGGTGGCGCTTCAGGGCGGCGACGGCTTGGCACACAATCGGCTGGGGCAACCCATCCATTCGTCGATGTTTAGGCGCAGCTGTCCCTGCGGAATAATTGTCTTCCCCAACCTGGTGATGGGTCTGCCTACTTTGTGCTCTTGCTGCATAAAAATCATCTTTTATGTATGTGTAGCTGGGTACAGATTCCGGCTGCATTGTCCATAATGTTACCTATACGTTGATATTTTCTAAACGAACATATCATCACTGAGTAGAAATTAGACATCATGCTTCTGCTGTTAAATCTTATTGTGGTGATGTTTCCTGATGGATTTTTCAGAAGAAATTAGACATAACGAGAATACTACGCTGCCTGTTTATTCCATCCTGTACAACCCTGACGAACTGTACTCTGCGAGATGACATGATCGCGTGACCCTTGTCCGATCAATTTTTACATGGACATCATTCTTTTCCCGTAAACATGGACAACAATTACCATGGGTATAGTAGGACTCAATATTGTAATATTAGTCTTAAATTCTAAAGAAATTTTTTATCACCGATAAGATCATTTAGGACTTATACAAGGGGTTATAGTCTATTTTCATATAATCTATTCGACATTGCCTAAAAAAGCCTATCCGTCAATTTTTCTTACATTAGGTAACGGCCGGGCCTTTGGGCCATGTCGGTCGGAGTCTCTCAAATGTTTTTCATTTATAAACATTTTTCTTTATTTATTTTTGTTCTGTTTTACCAAAAGTTAAATAAATAGCTTAGATCATATCCGTGTACAGCAAGTTCGGGGTAGATTTGTTAGATTTGCTTTTTAAATTTTTGACCCTTTGCGATTTAATTCGCTTTTCTAATACAAACTACCAGCCAACTTTAAACAAGAAAACATCTATTTAGCTCTGGAATTTTGAGAGGACAAACTGAAGCACAACTCACCATAAATCCAAAATGAAAAAAGTTTTGTTCATTTTATGTTTACACGTGAGACACGTGTAATAAAGAAAAAAATTCAATGACCGTAGCAACGCACGGGCATTCAGCTAGTATAATATAATGCAAAGTTACAAGATATCTACTTTTGACTATTACGTCTTTTTTTTTTTGGAAAGAGGGAGCATTAGTTTAATGTGACATTTGAGTCTGATAAAATTTATGGAAGGCAACAACTGCTATTCTGTGCAGTGGCGAATCTAAAATGAAAATAGAGAGTGGGCTCACATAGTTAAAATGTTTTAGGGTACTAAACATAGATCAAAATTAAATTAATATCTTCCTAAATACAGCCAAGGAACAAATATAGGGCGGACCAGAGAAAATAATCAATGGGGGCCCAAATATTGACCAGGGGCCTTTCTATTGCTACTTAAAAATTCTTTGCATTATCCTTCAAAATTTAAAAGGATTTGCCAAATTTGAGTGGGGGCCTAGGCCCCCACCGAGCTCTTCTTGGGTCCGCCTTTAGTATACAATGTTCCATCAATTCACATCGGACAAATATAACTACTCAGTTATTTTGTGGAGAGGACAATTATAAATTTGAGTCGGCACTAATGGTTGTTGTGCAGTGTACTGTCTCTAACATTCTTCATTCTACAAAATAAATGTTTATAATATTCTTTGTTGAGCAAAACGAGCAATTAGGAAATGCTTTCTCGTCCTAGTATGTTCACTTGTGGGCCTTTGGGACGGTGGGAAGCGGAAATTGAAGGCCCAGAATGAGTGGAGCATACGCATATGCCTTCCTCCCACGATACGTGCTCTCGTTTCCAGGTACGGCCACTGCTGCTCCAAATCTATGGCTTCTATCGCTCTAAATTGACATAATCTTGACATATTGGAGGGTAGGCTTCAGCCTAACGGAGCCTAGCCCATAGATTCGCCCCTGATTCTGTGCATTACCATTGAGCAGGGCCTTTTAATTTGGACGTGGCAAAAAAAAAGACTCTTTTCCGGTTGGCATCGACCGACCGATCGTTTCTGACATGAACGACGCTTCGTTAAAATGCAGCTTGGCAACTGCACTGCATGGGCGTACGTACAGCGCCAGGACAATCAGACCCGGTGACCGGCCACAGCAGCACGGCTGTCGTGGGCTGTGCTGTACTCAGGCAGGCAAGGCCGGCCATATCATGTGCAGGCTTGCGCCGCGCTCCTCCGCGACGGCACACGTGAAGACGCGCATAGGCGTGCTTGATTGATTTCACGGAAGGGGATGATGAGAACATAGGCATGTGCGCGTGCATCCGCGTACGTGGCAGTTGGGTTGGGTTGGGTTGGGTTGGGTTGGGTTCGGTTCGTTAGAGTTGGTTCCGTGCCGATCGGCCGATCTCCGGAGATCTGAATGCTGGCGGCCGGCCGGCCGGGGTACTCCATCGGTCCAAAAAGGCTGAAATGACACCCCGAGTTATGACACAGCTTCTCTCTAGCATCTGTCAAAGCTAGTGTGAATCTCCTCTTTTAGCGCCATCGCAGGTGGTACAGTATTTCTCATTTGTCATCAAAAAATTCTTAGTATTTTTTGTATAAATATTACATATTTCATACTATCTAGTTCAAAAATTCGTGTATTTTTTGAATGAAAAATGAAGATCTATCCTATATAAACGCTACGTGAGTAATTTAAATGAAGTGAATAAGATTTACCAACCTCTTGAGTAACCTCGGCACTTTCCCCCTTATTACAAGATCCAGCTGCTGCAGCACATGCTCCAGCGCTAGTAGATTCTACTAGTCCCAGTCCCAGCAGGCTCACAACGGAACGGGCACCTGCGCAGTCTACCGCGTACGGACGGCCGGTCCGAACGAGTCCGCCGCCGTCACTTGGCCATCGCAGCTCTGGATAATCACACGTTGCATCATCCGTCCGTCGCCACTGCACCCTCCCTCCCCAAAAGGCCAAAAAGCGTTACACGACAGGGGATGGCGAAGTGACGGCGTCCTGACACTGACCAATCCGATCCTGGATCAGGGCGTGGGTAGTCACGACTGACAGCGACGACGACGACGACAGGCCTAGTCACTCACACACAGGTCCATCTACCCTATCCGCAGCGCAAGGATCCACAGCTAGGTAGCTCGGGAGTGTTGTCACCTCGCTCTTCCCTTTTCTTTCGCAGCCCCCGCAAGGAAACCAGAGCTCTTGTCCAAAAGGGGCCAGTTGTGTCCATTGACCGCTCTCTTGTCGCAGGACCAACCGTTCCTTTCTCCAGATAACTTGCCAGATTCTGCTAATCCGTAGCAGCATTGTGCGTGCTTGATGCTCCTATGCAACGCAGGGTCATCGCAGGCCGGCCCCTGAGCTGCGGTCAAATCCAGCACACGGTGGGTTTGGTTAGTTTAGCACCGTAATCCACCTGGATGACGGGATCCAATCCGGTAATTGAACAGGGCGATCCGTCTCCTGTCCCCAGACCCAAGATCGGTGATTGCGATCCAAACACACATTCCCGAGCCGTTATCAGTTGATTTTTCCCGCTTCCAGCTCAAGTGGCCAGCAAGGCAGAATGTTAGGCACACTGCTCAATACTCTCCCCCCAGCCTAGACTCCAGAGACCGGAAATCCCGCGCCACATGCGTCGCTATGATCGATCCGCAGCATGTTACCCACATGCGCCTGCTCGCCGTCGCCGAGACCTGGGAGCCCCCCCAACAGGGAAACCGATCCACCCCAGCCTACGTCTATACCTGCCCATCTCGGACCGATCAAGCAACACCAACCTACTCTCTCCGAAACATGTTTTCGCCCAGCTTTATAAATAAAGCAACCATGCATGCAAAGTTTACAATAAACCAAGAGTAAATAACAGATGCTGGGGCCACAACACAAACCAGCCCAAACGAAACGACAACAACACCGTCTCTGCACAGGACAAGCGTGCAACACGCCTACGAAGCGGGTACCACTGCTGCAAAAAACAAGAAATTTAAATATCAAGTCGGTGGCACGACGTAGGAACACTTTTTTATCACCATTTTATTGCGCAATGCCCATAGGGTCCAAGACATCGCAACAAACACAAACCCAAGAAGAGGCGACACCTCTTTCCAGTCTCGTTCGCGCGGGTTTCTAGGAACTCCCTGATGTCCTGGGCTTCCCAATCGGGCCTAAGGCTTCTCGGATGTGAAAGAGTATGAGTTTGGCGGAATAGTTTGGATGTATTATTGAGCCTCATGGACGAGTATATATAGGCGTACAAAGGATTATTTTAGAGTACGAGTCAAGTTAGGACTGTACGTAAACAGATCTTAACTTTGTCTAAATTACCATAACAACCGTATATACCTAATACTCTAACACCCTCCCGTAGACATAGTGATAGTGTCGTGAACAACTGGAACATCACGGAAGGTCAGACTGGAGATAAACCGAAGTAGAATCCACTAGGTTGACATCCCCTGCAGTCCGAGCGAGAACGTCGTAGACGGTGTCGCGGTAGCTTAAACTATAGAGGAAGCTGATGATGCTCAAGCGAGGTGTTAGCCCTTGTGCCGATGTCGAGGGAGCCGAGAGTGTTGGGCAGTGCCGAGGTCGAGGTAGCCGTGCGAGGGGTCGCCGTGGTCGATGTCGTGGTTAGGGATGCCGGTGTCGAGGTAGCCGCACGTGAAGCCGCATGCGCATAGTGCGCGAGGAGGATGACAGAGACGCGTCGAGGCAGTCGTTGTGGGGCCGCGACAACTTGCCATGGGTCTGCGGAGGCTTTCCGAGGGGCCGCGAAGGCTTGCCGAGGGTCCGCGGAGGCTTGCCGTGGGGCCGTGATAGCTTGCCGAGGGGTGTCGATGCCGAAGTTGATGCAGTCTGAGCCGCCGAGGACGAGGTGCGGCCATAGTTTTGTAAGAACTAGGCGCACATCAGGGAAGAACGCACACTCCCGTTTTGCGAGAACCGAGTACAGGAATAAGATCTTGTCGGTGACGCGGTCAAGGCAGTCGTAGAGGAAGGTGTCGATGCCGAAGAAGACTTTGTCGAGGCCGACGAAGACGAGGCGCCGATCCGAGATTGCCAGCTCGGGGACGCACCGGGGATGAAGGCAAACACTGGTGTTGTCAATACCGGGCACGCAAGGGCAGGGACGAAGACGTAGAAGGTGGCGAAACCAACAGCGGCCTGGAGTGCTCATGTTGGACGCCTAGATTGACGCGACGGTAGTACTCAAAGATGGCGAAGAAGAATCCGGCGTGATGAAGACCATGCGGGGCGTGCGCACCGCACTATGGGAGGTGTACGGAGATAGCACAGGGCGTCGGTGCGAGCGGTGATATGAAGCGTGTAGGGACGCACTGACTGAGGCGGCGCAGGCGCAAGTCGGTGCAGCGGCTAGACCACTGGCGACATACACACCAAGTAAGGTGCGTCGGAAGCCAGTAGCATGGACCAAAGGCGGCGGCGCTGCGGCCCGAAGGGGCGACGCAGTGGCAGCCTGTAACTCGATCGGTGGTAGGCGCGTGCTCGGGGATGTGCTTGGCGTACACAGGCGCGAGATCGGTTGATCAGACCAATGGTGTACCGTATGCGCCATGGCATGGATGACACGTAGATCGGAGTCGATAGCGGCGTAGTCGGTGTAGTCCCGGAGGATGACGACGAAGAAAATCCGAGGGGGGCAGCCGCGACAGCCTTCCGAGGAAGGTGTAGCAGCCGCCCGTGGTGCGCGGCAGTCTGCCGTGAGGCCGCACAACTTGTCGGGGCAGGCGCGGCAGCGGAGATGGCAGGCGCACATGCATGATGTAGATCGTCGATGCCGATGGTCGGAGTAGAGACGCGAGTGGACGACGGCGGTGGGTGACTCAATCCGATCTAAGTTCGGTAAACCAAAAAAGAAAGTCAATCAAGAGATCGGAGAAAAAGACTTACAGGGCAGCCGATCACGGATCGACAGATGAACCCTGCGTACGGGTTGCGTAGCCCCGGCGGAGATCATGGAGATCGACCTCCCCGAGGGCAGCGCGGCGGAAGCGTGCTGTCGGCGGCTAGGGTTTGGGATCGGTTTAGGCTGATACCATGAAAGAGTATGAGTTTGGTGGAATATGTTGGATGTATTATTGAGCCTCATGGGCGAGTATATATAGGCGTACAGAGGATCATCTTGGAGTAGGAGTCAAGTTAGGACCGTACGTAAACAGATCATAACTCTGTCTAAACTACCATAACAATCGTATACACCTAATACTCTAACAAGATGAAGTTCCATAGAAACCGGGCCACGGGACTGGTGAACATTATGTGCACTCCTGTTTCCGGGACCGCGCATAGTGGACATAACTCGTCTCCTGGTCCCTGCCGTATGGACACCTCAACCCCCAAAGGAAGGCGATCATGAAGTAGCTGCCTAACGAAGATCTTAGTCTTTAAGGGGAGAGGAGACTTCCAGAGGTGTTTAGTCCATGGCAAGGCGGACCCTCTAAATAGGGCCATGTATGCCGAGCTAACAGAGAATACCCTCGAGGGGGTCAAGCTCTAGGAGAGAGAGTCCGCCTCCTCAGAGGGTGACCAGGAGACTTGCGCTAAGGGCCATCCACGCCTATGCTTCCCCTGGGCTAAAGGTCTCCCAAAACGCGATGTCCCACCTCCTTCCTCTCACTGCTACTGCAATGGTAATCGATGGGTTAGCACAGATTGCAAAGAGGTCAGGGTAGGCCTCCCTAATTATGCACTCTACAAGCCATGTATCAAGCCAGAAGAGGGTGCCTTCTCCATTTCCAATGGAGAAGTTTGCTCCTCGGAGGATTTCATGCTTGATAGCTTGGATGGACCGCCAGAACTGGGAGTCATCCTGGCGGTCACACTCTAGGAGTTGGCGAGAGGCGAGAATTCCAATGCCCCCCAAGTCCTTGGGGGTGCACATGTATGCCTATTTAATCATATGGTACTTTTGGCAGCCGTGCGGGTCCTGGCAGAAGAAGCAAGACAACTCCTTGTCAAAGGCGCGGTGCACTCCCTTTGGTAGTAGGTATGGCCCCCATCATGTACATAGTTAGGCTGGACATGCACGAGTCGATGAGGATCGTCTTGCTCCCTTTTGAAGTAAATCTGCCACACCAAGGTTCTGATTTCGCTCTAACTCGTCCTACTAGGGGCTCGAGATCCTTGATGAGGTTCCTAGTATCCTAGATCGACATCCCTAAGTAAGTGGTGGGGAACGAGGAGAGCCGGTAGTTGAGATTGTCTGCTATTCTCTGCCTATCCTCTATGGAGAACCCTAGGGCGATCACCTCAAAGCAGAGAAGAAGGAACTTACGATTAATGATGTCAAGGTCTGAACCTATCACCATAATTATGGTGTCTCAGTGTATTGGAGGTGAGTCACCCCCTCCTGGGATAAGCTGGCCAACTACACCAGAGATGTGGCCGACGATCTTGGCTTTCTCCAGAATTTCTGCCAGTGAGTCAACTACTATATTGAAGAGGATTGGAGATATGGGGTCACCCTATCGGACCTCACGGGAGGGACGAAATTTGGGGCCACCTCCCCATTAATGTTGATTGTAGTGCTCCTGCTCATGACAAATTACATGATCAAGTGATTACACGGGAATCAAAGCCTCTCCACATGAGCACCTATCGAAGGAACTTCTAGTCCAAGCAGTCATAAGCCTTCTGAAAGTGTAGTTTTAGAAACACCCCCTTCACCCGTTTGGTTTTTACCTCATGGACATCTCATGAAGGGCCATGACCCCATCCTGAATCAGTCTGCCTTTGAGGAAGGCAAATTGATTTGGATGGGTCAGCCGCTCCATAATTGGGGCGAGGCGAAAGGCTAGAACTTTAGCAAAGATGCATTCAATTATATTGATCACCGTAATTGGCCTAAATCCGCGGATGTCTGTGGCTCCCACAACTTTGGGAATCAAGGATATCACTCCAAAGTTCACGTGGGACATTACCAATATTCTGGTATAAAACTTCTAGAACATCGACATAACTACCTCCTAGAGCACTTCCCAGAACGTCTCGAAGAATGCTACCGAGAAGCCATCCGGGCCTGGGGCCAAGTTAGCCTTCATAGGTCTAACCACCCTTTCTACCTCTTCCGGAAAGAAAGGGAGCGTGGGCTCCGGATTCTTGTCGGAAGAAACTCTAGCCTCAGCTGGCCAGAAGTCCTCCGCTAATGCGACCCGTGAGTAGGGTCCCTCCGAGAAGAGTTCCTTGTAGAAGAAGTAAATATGGGAGGAGGGATCCCCTGGCTCCTCCATGAGTCTCTCATCCTCCCATAGGCAGGGGATAGAGCACTTCCTGCGTCTGCCATTGGCAATCGCATGGAAATATGCCATGTTGGCATCCACTTTGAGAACCCGATTTTGTCGGTTTCTTTGTCTCTAGAAGGTCGCTTCCCCTTTATAAATCTCCATCAAGGAGGTCTCAAGAGAGTAGCAACGAGCCTAATCGTTGGTAGATATCCCCTGCTCGTTAGCGTCCGGTCCAAGAGCTGGATCTCGCCTAGGATGGAGTCCTTTTGTCGATGAAGGTCCGCACCAAGGTTAGATCTCCATCCATGCATGAATTGGTAGACCATCATGGCGCAATGATGCCAGATATCCACCACCCAGAATCTACGGTTAGGAGCCACTACTGTTGCATTTCACTTTGTTTTGACCATTTCCACAAATGCCAGCTGATGAAGCTAGACATTTTCAAAGTGGAAGCGATTAAGATGCGGTGGAGTGCCCCCTCATGAAGATAGGAGGAGGGGAGCATGGTCTAGGCCTACCCTAGTGAGGGCCTGAAGAGAGCAAAGGGGGAACACCACTTCCCACTCAACTGAGACCAGGACTCGATCCAAGACACTACAGATTGGTTGCAGCTGCTTATTGGTCCAGGTGTATCTGCTTATTGGCCTGAAGATCCACGATACAATCATTGAACATTCGCATCCTCGGCAGATCCACATTGTCGGATCTCTTGTCATTTAGCGAGAATATCAGGTTCAAATCACCCATCGGGACCACCAGGATAGTGCATCATTCCACCTCCGCCTTCAACTCTATCAGGAACTCTAGGGATCTACTATGGTCCACAGGGCCATAAATGATAATGATCTCCCATTGGAGGCCAGATTGCCCATGGGTGAGAGACATGGTCACAAAGAAATCCCCACGGTCCATATACTCAATCTCGAATATCTCCTCCTTCACCCTAGGAGGATACCACCAGAGTGGCCTGAAGCCGACAACCAGTTCCATGAGAACTAATGCTGGCTAAGTCCCTCGAGCTTCGAGATGAGGAAGTATTGTTTTATTGTTTCTTGCAAGCCAACGATGTCCACTCCTTATTGTCTCATATCCTCTTTGAGTTAGCATTGTCGTCCCTCTTGCCCAAACCCCCTGATGTTCCAAATGAATGTTTTGATCACGGGCCAATTCATTGGGACACCATGTTGGGGGTAGTCCACTTACGGGGGATAGATCAGGCCCTACCAGAGGTTGAGGCCCTAGACGATGCTGCTGGAGGCCTCCCTCGCGACCTCCTCTGATAGGTGGTCCCCTGGGTGGCCTCCCTGTTGACAGGCTCAGAAGATCTACCCCCTCCAGTCCTAGGCTCCGAAGGCCTAGGTCTAGAGGGCTCAAGGGGACCCACCCGCCTACGTTCAACCTGAGCGTAGGACACGGCTAGAGTCCCCTCGTAGATATCCTTAGCCCTGATCGCGGCAATCTGCTCCATACGAGGTCCACGCTCTCCCCAGAAGATGATACCAGTCTCCGCTACCACTTGTGTGAGGTGCTCTAGGGACGCTTTTGCTAGCACTAAGAACTACAAACCAAAAGGAGGGGAAGTAGAGGGGACGCATGGTACGAACCTGTGTCAAGGTTGCATGCCGCCACACGCTGCTCCACCAGCGCCGCGACGGTGCGCTCGGTCCTAGACCCTCCCACCGTCGAGCGCGCCAACCAAGCACTTTGGCGGGAGGGCTGAGGGGTGGGACAGGGGAGGAGGGCTGGCGTGTCTTGGATCCAGCCGCCAGAGTGTCGGGGAAGACCGGGGTTGGCTCCAAGCCGTGTATCACAGGCGTCACTGAGACCTATGGCGGGGGGTGAGACTCCCGACGACAGGGTGTAGTAGACAACTCCAGGTGAGTGCGCAGATGAGGGCGCCGACACCTCCAACCCCACACTCCCAGAGTCCTTGTCCTCCGGCTAAGAGTCATTGCACGGAGCCCTCGGAGCCGCCTCCATGTCTAGGTGTCCCATGAACCCAGCCTCATTGATGAAGTTGGAGCCATATTGAGAAATTGTGATGTCAAGCGGAACTTGAGAGAGACCAAGCTGAGACTTAGTCGAGGTCGAAGCAAGAGTGTATGTATCGCCTACCGGAGTGGGCGGGGGTAGTAGCTGGAGAAGATCCCCCATGCCCCCTCCTGGCCAGGTCATCATCGTCATCATCCCTAGATGAGTCGTCCTCACTCCACGAGTGGCTGTCAGACGGTGGGGCAGCAAAATCATGGAGGGGAACTCGGAATCAAGGGTCCGAGTCCAGCTCAACGACCATGCGCTAGTCGCCCTTACCAAAGTAGATCGCCGGGAGAACCCCTAAAAGTTGGGTCGGGTCCGGGCAAAGGACCCGGATACGGACCAGACCACAGCCCTCCGGAGACTCCTCATCCACCTCCACCATCTTGTCTATCGCCTGAGCCACCAACTCTAGGAAGGTCAAGGTCTCAAGCTTGGTCGTGCCGCCTCTCTTCTTCTTCGTTTTCTTCTCCTTGGGTGGCACCGTTGCCGGCGCAGCTTCTTCCTGCCTCGAAGACCGACGCGGGGAGCGTGGTCGTTCCCTGTCATGTCTCTAGTCGCCTCAGACGTCCCTCACCCGGTCCTGTCCTGGTCGGTTGGGTAATGCAGCAGAGCCTGGCGCAAGCCCTCCTCCGTCAGACGAGCCGCTGGAGAAGGTGGTCGTCTGCCCTCCTTGTCCACGCGCCGATAGGACCTCGGAGGGGATTCCCCTTTCCCACGGTCACCATGGTGAACCACCCCTCTGCGGGGTTCGTGCCACGCCTGACCTCAAGAGGGGATTCCACTGCAACCTACTAGCCATGACCAACTCTAATGTACAACCTCGGAGCAATACGTAGTATTTCTCTCTGTTTGACTTGTCAGAGCAATAGTATTACTTGGTGGTGTAAGTTGGCAGCAGGGTAGTAGTAGAAAAATACTACGGAGTACATAGTTCTCTAAGCGACTTGATTGATTTATCCGTTGGCATGGGACGGAGCAGGAGCAGAGCGTGATGGCCTAGGGAGAGAAATCAAGATTTGGTCCGGTCCGTCCCGGGCGGGACCTGGCTGCGAGATGAGATGGCGCATTTATTCATTCCAAGCGGAGGAGGAGAAGGTTCCCTCCCTGGTTTTAAACGCGCACCCATCCATTCCGGTCTGGGCATGGCAATGGCATCCCCCCGAATCACTTTCGTTTCCAGCTCACTTCCCTTCTAGCTCTAGGCCTCCCTCCTTTCCAGCTCGATCGGTTCGCTAGCGAACCTACAGGCCGGTCTCCCCCGCCAAACTCCACGCCGGCTCTGCATGCTTCCATGGCGCCCCACCCCCGTGCCGCCGCCTATGTATAGCTACTAGCCTTCCTTAGTCCATCACTCACCCCCCTTGTGTCACACGCCAGATATCTTCCTGATCGGATTCGCTTCGGGAAGAGTGAGAGAGAGAGTCAGTGCCGCTGCCGCTAGGAAGGATGCAGGACCTGTTCTCGGTCCCGTCATGCTTCTCGTCCGGCGAGAAGCAGCACCTCCCGGACGCCCCGGCATCGTCGGCGGCGACGACCACCAGGTCAGGGCAGAGCGCGGTGACGCTCATCTACCGCGCGGAGATCGCCGGGCAGAGCCGCCTGGTCACCGTCACCTGGTGCAGGAACCTGCTCACCCACGGCATGCAGGTCTCCATCGAGGGCTCCGCGGGCGGCGGCAAGGACAAGACAGGCGCCGTGGGCGCCAACGGCCACAGGGAGCACGGCAACAGCAACGGCGACGCCAACAAGAGCAGCTGCAGCAGCGCCTGCAAGGTGGAGATGCAGCCGTGGCACTTCTGGCGCAAGTACGGCGCCAAGCAGTTCCAGGTGGACGGCAGGCCCGTGGACGTGGTGTGGGACCTCCGGTCCGCGCGCTTCTCCGACGAGCCGGAACCCGTCTCCGACTACTACGTGGCCGTGGTCTCCGGCGAGGAGGTGGTCCTCCTCCTGGGCAACCAGAAGAAGGAGGCGTTCCGCCGCACGGGGTCCCGGCCGTCGCTGTCGCTGCAGGACGCGGCGCAGCTGGTGTGCAAGAAGGACCACGTCTTCAGCAAGAAGCGCTTCCTCACCAGGGCCAGGTTCCACGACAAGGGCAAGCTGCACGACATCAGCATCGAGTGCAGCAGCGGCAACCTCGCCGCCGGGATGGACGTGGACATGGCGATCAAGATCGACGGGGCCGTCAACGTGCTCGTCAGGCACCTGCAGTGGAAGTTCAGGGGGAACGACTGCATCTCCATCAACAAGATGAAGGTGCAGGTCTACTGGGACGCGCACGACTGGCTCTTCGGCACCGGGATGAGGCAGGCGCTCTTCATCTTCAAGCCCGAGGCGCCGCCGTCCTTGTTGTCGGCGGCTTCTCCCGACGAGTTCTCCGACGACGACGAGTTCTCAGATTTCTGCCTCTTCCTCTACGCCTGGAAGGTTGAATGAATGGGCTGAATAGCTAGCTAGGTATCCTAGTACATTTGTTACTACTGGTACGTTACAGAGTGGACATTTTCACCATGATATGAAGTTATGAACCGATAACTCATACTACTACTACCATGTAATGAGAGACTTGAAGAATGTGAGTGATTGATTGGGTTGAGGCCCTATTCTGTTTCATTGCCATATACTACCGGAGAGTGTTGCACATGGAAGATTGGCATGGAGGGGCACATGATAGTCCTGGGGATGGAGATGCATGAGGAACAGCCTGGTCCTGATGGAGAAACATGGAGGGTGGTGACATGACAGCCAGGATTCAGAATCGCATTTGCCTTTCCCAATCATGCATTCATTCTTGCTAATTTATCTAGGCAAATTCCAGCTAACAACTGGTCCCTCCTAACTCCTTCCTATCTTCTGCTAGTATACACTAGTAGGACTACAACTGCTTCTGCCTTCTTATCTGATTCTTCTACTCACTTGTTTTGACCGGCCTAACTAACATCCTCTGCTTTCCTCTGTCCAAGAACAGGGACAGCAGATAGAGGCAGAAATACCTATACTATTCTTATATAATATTCTTGAAGTTTAACAGAAGTACTCAACTGTAACTATTGGTATTGGCAACTGGAGTAGAGCAAGGAGTCCACCCAGTTTTTTTTTATGTAATGATCCATTGGACCATGTAGTTTTGGTAATTCCCAGGTCCAAGTTGAGTAGGGGTCTCCATTAAGCTGTCCCTCGAGTCATTATCAGACACACAGAAAAATGCTACTTACTGTACTACGTCTCATAGATACTAAAAACAAGTAGTATAGTTTATACAGAGTGCCAAAAAAAAAAAAGGAGAGTAGCTCCCTGGAGAACAAGTCAGCCATGTACACCTACCATCAACTGAAAAAGTTGACATGTTTTTATCCATTCTAATGCTCGTACTACCTCTCTAATTGGCTGTCAGCAATTGTTAAAACTAGGAATGCTAGAATCTAGACCAAGAGAATTTGTATCCGTCTTTGTTATGTTATAAGTACTTCTAATCGTCAGCATCATATGCTCTTCTCACGATTCTATTCTTAATTAATTCTAGAATAATACACGCAGTGCTTCATAGTCAAATACGTAAACATGGAAAAGTAAACTTAAATAGAATATAATACAGACAGTGTTTCATAGTCAAATATGTAAACATGGAAAAGTAAACTTATTGACCAGACATCCAGTATCAAATAGTTACAAAATACTTCATACAGTGCTCTTTCCACATGGACGCAGTATGAAGAGGAATGTTTCCAAACCTCATATATACTTCCTCAGTAAACAAGCCATGATACTTATCAAGTTCACGATATATCGGCTGACTGAACAATCAAAGTAACAAAAAATATATTATTTTGGGCCAAAACCAAACCATTTTGCCAAGGAAAATTTGTTCTTCGCACGAGGAGCTTCGTCTGCAGGCTTTCCACCAGTTCCCCGTGCTGGTTTCTGGTTAGCTGTGATGGAAACAAAAACAACCAAATCAGAGCTATGCAACATTTAATAGTACTCCCTCCGTCCCAAAATAATTGTCTTGGATTTGTCTAGAATCGCATGCACCTAGACATATTTTAGTGTGTCTAAACAAATCGAAGTCACTTATTTTGGGATGGAGGGAGTAGTTTTTTTCATTGGAATAGGAACTGAGTAAATTTTGATCAATAGTTCCTAGCATCAATAAATGTGTAAACTTGGCATATGTTTGACAATGCAATCCAAAGCAATTGTCAGATTGTTTGAAGCAAACTTCCAAGTGTATTGCTAGTTTTTTTCCTTTCAGAATCAAGGTAAACCAACAAAATATAGTTGCTGCTCTCACTGAAATTGGATCTTGCAGATATTTACATGCAACCTTCCTATCAAATCATAACGGAGGGGTAGGAAGAATTACTTGAATTTGACTTTTTGGTATCTTGGCTCGAGTGCTTTTTCTCTGGAGGACTGTCCACATCACCTAGTTAATTTGAATAGCAGGATAAATTGTGTCAAAACCTTTTAGGGGAAAAAAATACACGACCAACATACTTGAAAAAAAAAATGTAGCACTAGCATAGCTACTGCAGAAGTTTCAACTGAGTCATAGAAGTTGTTAGAGCTGAAATGCTTACTGAACACAAGATGCTAGTAATAAGCAAAATCAACTCTAATAGCATCAGCTATAACAAGTCAGTGATGTTTTAATTTTAATAAGAATTGGAAGATTGCAAAATTTGTCTTACACATGGATGAGTACAATAACTTCAGCAAAGAAACTTCAAAAAATGAGAGGAATCGTTTGAAGATATTACGAAACTCACCATCTGTGGATGACTTTCTGTAGGTGTTCTTCAGGAACTCGACAAAAGAATTATCATTGTGATCAAGCATCACTGTTCCAAAGCAAGGTCAAAGTTTCCAATAGTTATTACTAGTATGATTTTGCAACTATTCTGTACATGTTTTTTTGTAAATTAACGTCAGACAAAGATTAGCACATTACATTGTTGAAACAAGTCGTGCCTCTTATGTTCAGAGGTACCAAATAAGAGCAGTTGCACTGCCTCTGAATCTTTGTCCGAGCACATCTTGGAAAGGTTGTTTGTATCCAACAGGATACCTGCAAGCTGAGGGCAAAGCCACGGAACATAATCAGGAGAGCCAGTAATTTACGCACAATTGTCATTAGAGAAGGTAGAAAATACACCAACCAGAAGTTTCTTTATGTCTTGGCTCTGAAGTGGGCTATAGACTTCTTCACAGTAGCTATTGACGAGTACTGTGCAAACTGAGCTCACCTAAGAGGCAAAAACGAGCATGATTATGAAGTAAATGCTGGAATGAGACAAGTTCATCAACGGACAAATGGATAGTACTTAGTACAGGTACACAATATTACCTCGCCGTTTGATCTCAAAACATCTTGCCCCACCACTACCAAGCTGGCTCGCTGATCCATTATCAGTCCCTCCATATCAACCTAATTCAGCTTCAAAAAGTCAGCATCATGTACATTTTCCTTTTACCCAGGATGTTGTAGGAACAAGCCATTGATAGAATTAGCTGTCGCTGCGGCACATTAAGATCTTTCAAATCTTATCAAGAAAATAAATGGGCCATATTTATGGTGTCCCTCAATTGTTGCTGGAGCCCCTACTCTTTCCCTATGTGTGTATCAACGGCAAGGGAAGACATTACAGTACAAGCTTGCACAAACTCGCAAATGCACAAAGCATATTATCTGTCATCGGCCACATGGTACCAATCGAAATTAAGAACACCCACATGACACTACTGCGATTGAAATGATGTATAGCCTTATCCTTGTCCCGCCTCTGCCCAGATTATAAACGCTCAATAACTCCGGGACCTAGACCAGTTGTTCAATTTGTCGGAAACGAATCCTCCGTCAGATAGCATTGCTTTACCTCGTCAGCGAAGAGCAGAGCCGAGGCGTCGACCCCGACGTGGTAGAGGAGCCAGGCCGCCTGCCTGCACCTCGCCATCCTGCTCCGCTGCATGTTCACCACGGGCACCGCCGCCTGGCCCTGGCCATCCGCATTGCTCGACAGCACCCACGCGTAGCATATCGCCGCCACAATCGAGCTCACGCCTGCTCGAGATCACGAGTGAGCAACATAGGTTAGATTCAGTTCGAGCAGAGGAAGAGGATTTATACCGCAGAAAGAAACGGGAAGACTGATCTTACTTTTCGAGGCGTCGGAGAGCACGACCTTCGTGGGCCTCGAGCCGGGACGGTCCCCGGAGGCTAGATCGTCTAAGGCGGCGCGCTGGCGGCGGAGGAAGGCGTTGAGGCGAGCGATGCCGTCGCCGAGGCCGTCGGCAACTTGAGCGTTGGAGGTGGAGGCGTGGCGGCGGTGGTGAGGGGGGCGGGAGGGAGAGCTGGAGGCAGAGGAGGTGGTGCGGCGGTGGGAGGAGGAGTCCGGGGCGGACAGGTCGAGGAAGCGGGACTTGCGGCGGGAGGACTGCGGGTTTGGGGGCAGGGACGGGGAAGGGGAGGGGGGCGCTGAGGGAGCGGAAGTTTCGGAGCGCGACGGCGAGGAGATAATGGACGCGCGCTGCAGGATCTCGTCGCCGATGCCGCCCGGCTGCCGGTGCCTGCACGAGCGCCGGGAAGAAAAGAGTGTTTGTTAGTGAGGCGAACGTGGTTTTTGAAATTGGGCCACTAATTCGTCGTAATTGGGCTTCTAATTCATCATAATTGGGTCACAAATATGTGCTTTCAGCCTACTAACAGTAGAGATTTTATTAAGAGAGACTAAAGTGTGGAGTTCGGCCTGTTGAAGCTGAGCTACTCCCTCCAGTCCAAATTAATTGATTTAGATTTGTCTAAATACGGATGTATCTAAACACATTTTAAAGTTAGATAGATCCTTATCTAAATGAATCTAGGTCAAATTAATTTGGATCGGAGGGAATATAAAATGTGTGAACTCCTTACTGATAAAAATGAAAAAATATGTCAAGAACAATATGTGCATGGTTAGTTAGGAGAGAGCTTGGTTCCAACAAAATAAGTTGTGTGCAGAGGAAAAGTTGCCTCCCCAATTATGCAGAATTGTGTTACAGAGAATGGTGGTCATGGTCATTTTGAAGTAATTGGAGTTTTAGATTTCCTGTCAGGTTTGGAGATGTGTTCTCACGGTTCCTGTTGGTGTTGCATTAAGGTAATTTTTCTCTTGTTGGGTAGATGGGTTTTGTTCTCTACTTAGCATCATGAGATGTGATAATGCAATGTTTCTTTGAGCTGTAAGACAAAAATTCCAGACTCTAGTTTCTAGTAAATGAAATTGAGAGCCATGTGGCCCCTTTGATAAAAAAATGATAAAAATCCCTAAAAAGGATGAATAATATAATGTTTTAAAATAATACTATTATGTTTTTATAACTTACATAATTGTGTCTTGTATGTGCCGGCAAAGTTTCTCAAGAAAAGACTTTCAAGTTTCAATATGTCTTGAAAGAACATAATAATTTTGATGTTTCAAAAAGCAACTTTTGGAACTTTTTTTGTTTTTTGCAAAGGGTAGAAAACTTGTGTTTGGTCCATAAAAATTTACATGTACACTTAGGACATGTACTGAACATGTTTGTGTGTAAAGTTATACATATTTTTTAGCATTAGTAATATTATTTGTTTCACACTAGAACCCAATTTAATTATCCATATAACTCCCTCTTTCTCAAAAATTGAATATATTTAGGTATGTTGTCCTCCTCAGTTTTTTTACCCATCCAGATACTCCGGTTTCGCATAGTCAGCATTGATGCAAAATAGCATTGCTTTGAGAAAGGACATGCTGAAGAGAATCAACGGCATCCAGCACGATAAAAACTGTGGCGATGAGTGTTGTTATTTGTTTGTATGTCATGTATGGAGGTATTCGATTTTACTATAATGTACCCGCAGCCATGTATTGACTTGTTCGCCTATGGGATGATTACATGTTAATTTATTTTGTGATAGTACAAGCAAAGGTTAAATAATGTCAGTGAAATTTAGGAAAAACATAGAACAACTTACGAATTGCAAACGCATTTCTACAAAATATTTGGGACCGCGCGAAACAACATATGCCAAAGAACGTGTGCATATCCATGTGCACGAATGGAGTGATATCAGGTTTACCTTCTGGCGGAACGTGACATAGGGTCCCGGCGGTCGAGCGTCGGCGAGGGCTCGGTGCCGTTGCCGCCGGCGAACCTGGGCACCTGCCTGGACGGCGAGCCCATCCTCCCCGGCGACCCGGACCCGACCATCCTCTTCGCCTCCTCCAGCCAATCCTGCGTCTGCCTGCTCGAGCTGCTGCGCTGCTGCAGCTTCTTCTCCGACGGGGCTGCAGCTGCAGGCTTCTTCTTGCTACTGCTGCTGCTGCTGCTCTCGCCCGTCAGGTCGTACACGCCTCCAGCCCCGGCGCCGGCGCTGGCGGCGCTGTGCTTCGCGCCGACGGTGCCGAAGAACCAGTCGTTCATGAAGTCCGTCAGGTCCGGCGCGCCGTCCACCTCCGCCATGGCTGACAGCTAGCTGCGTCGTTCGTTGCTGCTGCTTCTTTTTTTTTTGCTTGCAGTGGTACAGTCTTAGACTGGTTAATCGGGTGCGGTGTGGGGGGTAATTAAGGTTTTGTTACGGAGATCGCGTCAAGTGGTCGACCGCGTGTCTTGGCCGGCGGCCGGCGTCCGCCTTGTATCGTAGCGGGAGTGATCATTCCGAGGGCCTTTAATTTGCCATACACGGCTTGCAGGTGGAGCTCCCTGAAGAGACAACGGGCGGCGGGTTCGGACAGTTGGCTGTTTTCGCAGACGTGCCAGCAGAGCCCCAGAGAAGGGCTGCAGAGAATCTGCAGCCAGTCGACAACGTTCACACGACATGTACTTATCATGCCACAAATTCATGTCCAAATTCGCATAAATCTACTGCGAATGTGGAAAGCAGCAATTCTTATAGCCTTCGAAATTGGTGTCCATATATTTGGTAATTTAGCTAGTATACATACAGCTAGCCGAAAGCACACATATCATTCACAGAATTTAGAAAACAAAAGAGGCGTAGATCTCACCAGAGTTCATTTGACCATTGGATGCATAGCAGCTCCTCATTAACATTGAGGTAGGCAGAAGTCAGCAGTTGAGGTGTCGGTCCCGGCCCTCGGGTCACACCCCCCCCCCCCTCCCCAAAGGCGACTAGGGTTTCCCTTGGCACCACTACCCCCTCTAGCTCTCCTCTCCTGCCGCCACCTGAGGAGGTCTCCGGGCAAGCCCGCGTGGCCCGCCGGTGAAAGTGGCGGCAAGGATCTACCGCTCTGCGTCTCACATAGAGTGTTCGGATGCTGAGGCGATGACCTTGATTTGGCTGACAGCGTCAACGACTGTGGCATCTTGTGAATCTTGGCCGGTGTCTGGGCGTCGCGCCTACATGTCGACAACGGGCATGGGTGGACCCAAGGTTCCTCCAGTCCAGCCGACCGCCTGGGTTGATGGTGCCGTACCTTGCGTTACATGACTTCATACAATAGTTTTTCCTGAAAAAATGGTACCTTAGACATGTTTATCCATACTTTAAAAAGTTCCTAGGTCCGCCACCGACTGCGAGTGTGGGTAAAGGTGTGGGGGCTGCTCCATGTGCTTGTGCACCAGATCCCGAAAGTTAGATCTCGCCCTCCCTCTAGATCTCTCCTCTCCACCAGTCTTTAATGTGGGTGTCCTCTTGGTGGTGGTGCAGCTGCTGATTAGGGAGCTGGTGGCGTGAGCTGGATCATGGAGAAATCCTTGTCATTGACCACAGCGGTATTGACATTTTTTGGGCGTTGTTTTCCTTCATAGAGCCACTATTGAGGCCCCTTCACCCCATCCAATCAGATTTTCATACACTTTTATCTTCTATGGACTATTTCATTTATGTACAAATTGTATGTATAGAAATGGCTTAAATTCCTGAAATGGTGAAAATAGGCAGAAAGGGACATGCTTGGACCAAATGGGGGCGGCGTCATTAGGTGACATGGCTAGGAAAGAACGAAGATGGGTCGGACACATGTCCACGAACCCTCTCCCCCCCAAATAGAACAAAACAGAAACATTTCGTGTCTATTTTATGTCGTCATATTGGTGTTACCCTAAACATGCCATCCATCCTGAAACATTTGGACATTTGGAGATCTTCGCCTTTTTAGGTGGCCTTTGCTTATTTTTTTAATAGATTGACTTATACCTTATGGGAATTAGCACAGTTAAGGTGAACTAAAAATACGCAGCAAAATCATTGATTAACTTCAACAACAATGTGTACGAACTCACGAATCATTGCTCATCTCAAAAGGAAACAATGTCTCAAACATATATGGAGAAAACTTGGTTCGTCATGAACCTAGACAAGTTTTGGGTGCAAACAGCAACCAGGTAGTACAAGTATCACCTGATTTCAATAAGTTGGTCGTGTAAGTACTGGTAGCTCTCATCCTAAAAGTGCAGCAATAAGCATCATCCTAGAGACACCAAATTTTACATGGAAACCCCCTCAACTTGAAGGAAACCACGGAATGAAGCTACCCAAATCTTATTCAACCATTATCAATAGTGGGATACAACAAAATTCTTCTCTATAGAGCACTAGATGATCTCATACATCAAGGTATTACAGGTATCACGTACAATGAGAAAATTGATGGCACAAAAGTGAGAGATTAGAACAATCTCACAAAAAATAGTGGAACCACAGCTTCAAAAACAAGATAGTGGATCTAGACTTTACAACCTTATGGTTAGTACCCGGTGTTTGGTCTTAAGTTCTTCATTCGATTTTCTCTCCTTACTCTCTCTCTTGGTTTTTCGTCTTCAGTGGAGCCTAACTTGAAATTTTCGTCACTCCACCTTGATGGGATTCGCAACATAGAAAAAGTTCACACGAGAGAGCGAACAAGAACCAAATCTACATACTATTGAAGAAACACGAGAATAAAACATTTTAACAATGTGGTTTCCGTAGTCGTTCCCTCCACGATCTAGCCGATCAAACATCGCAACGAGCGACGCTTTCGAGATATGCACACGTATGATGCATCAACGAATCTTTCTTCTCGATCCAGCAAGAGAGAGGAGTAGCATATGGGATCTAGGCCAGCATAACGATGGGGTGATGGCTATGGTGGAGATCTTGCATGAAGGGCTTTGCCAGAACGCGGAGGGATGATGATTCTAAGCAGAAGAGATGGGGCAACAACTTAGCTTTTATGTGTGCCTTCTCTACTTTGTATAGGCATGGGGGTAGGGGAGTCTTTCCCTCCCAAGATGATGGGGCAGCAACCAAGGTAGAAACTCCCCCAAGGCGCTTACCCATATGGCGCTTGCCTTAGGGATGTGGCTCCCTGACCCATGCAAGTTTGGTGACCCTACCAAGTCCATGTTTACCTTACGGGGTAGGTGGGACCCACCATGGAACCCACTAGAACCATCTAGAACTTTCTGATATGATACCAAAAATCCTGAAACTTTTTCGAAACCCTAAAACCCACTTTCATTATATAAATATTTTCTCCGGACCATTGTGAAGCTCCTCATAATGTCATGGATCTCATCCGAGGCACCAAATCAATATTTGAACTCACCATTACAAATGTCCCATAACTACCTTCCTATATTTACCAAACATTAAGTGTGTGACCCTATGAATTGGCAAACATGTTGAAATAATCGAGACACCTCTCCAATAAGTAATAAATACCAGTTCCGTGGATGTCCATAATGATCCCACATATTTTATGAAGATCTTTTATCGGTTGAACCGTATCGTGAGGGCCGAGAGATATCTCTCCATCACATGGAGTGATAAATCCTTGTCTTGATTCATGCAACTGAACAAGTACTTTTTGAGATACCTAAAAAACAACTTTATGATCACCATGTTAAGAAGTGTCGGTTGTTGTTCCTAAAGTATTCTTCCAGTGCTAGTGAGTAACATGGTCACATGATATAAGGAATAGGATACTTGACATTAGAAAGGTACAGAAATTCAAGCTTAGTGAGATAGTCAAATTTCTATGCTTAGTTTTGGGTTTGTCCATCACATAATTATCCTAACGATATGACCTTGTTATTAATTAACAACACATATCCATGGTTAGGAAACTTTAGCCATCATTTAATCAATGAGATAGTCTAGTAGAGACTTATCAGGTCAAAGTGTTGTTTATATAACCACACAAGTATTATGTTTCCTATTAACATAGTTATAGCATGAAACATAAACATTTATCATGAACTAGAAATATGATAACAACAACATTATTATTGCCTCACGGGTAAATTTACAACACACCTAGTGGTGGCTACACGGGAGAATTAGGACATCTCCAGTCAAAGACCCCAAACTGAGTCTAACTGTTTTGCGACCAGACACTATCTAGAGAGTGCCCGGACGTTGTACGCTGTAACATCCCAGAGTTTTATGTTAGAAATAAGAGACCACATGCGTGTGCATTGCATTCATGCATAAGTAAATCCAGGAAATTTTTGCGCAGAACAGAACAAGTGTAGAGGGATCGAGATCTCTCTTATTCTGATGGAAACATCAGGGCAAGTGCGAAGGATTTCGACATGACCTCTACTGAATGTTCATGTTTGAGGGAAGACAATTTGAATTAAATATTCAAATGCTCTATTTGAATTCAAAAGGAATTTGAAATGAAGTAATAATAGAAATGGAATTACACACATAATAAAATAAATAAATTCTTATTTATCAATGACATACAAAAAATACAATGTACTTACAATTTAAGAATGAAAAGGTAAATTACATTTAAGTAAATGAAACGACAATTCGATGAAAGAAATCTTTATTGATGCTCTCATATATTAATAGTGAATTGCACTGTTAAATTTCATCATAGAGCAAATTTTAAAAAGAAAAGTGGCAAATTTCACCTAAGGCAACATCTGTTCTTTTATTTAAAAGGTTTTAAGACAACATCATAAACCACACAAGGGGAAGTTTCACCATAGTGGATAGAAGTAAAAGGGTGAGAAATCAGATATTTTCACTTGAGCTGATCCACAGTCACAGCACATAAGCACACAACTCAGTCACATATGCATGAATGTGTATTGTCGACACCAGGTTGAAAGGAGGTAGTTGATAAGGAGCACAACCATGCAACGCATGGAGTTTCTCCCTGCTAACCCAACTTTCACTCAGCAAGAATAGCATACACAAACTTCTATTCTTCACCAGATTCCATCATACTAACCAATAAAACACCCCAACAATGCATTACTTCACTAGCCAAAATGGTTACCCGAGGAGGGGGTGGAGCAAGTTTGAAGCAAGGGCAGGCCAAGAGCAGATCAAGGAAGTGGCCAAGGATAGGAAGGCAAGCTAACCATAGGAACGGTCTGGACAAGCTTCCCAACAACAACCAGAATAACATAAACATCAGCAACCACAACATGTGGGAGATTTCAAAGCAAATCCAAATCTTGTACTTGTTCATATCATATATGTAGACAAGATCTGTTGGATTTGAGTTTAAACCTCAGAGATACACTCAAGTGGAGTGTTAGATCATCACTGGATGCATAACGGCCATATGTACCATCTGTTCTTACTTTTAATCCACATATTAGGTCTCATACTATGCATCATTGAACTAATCTGGAGCCAGCAAATAATAAGCAACTAGAACAAGGCAAATCTAGTGAATTGGTTGCTAATGGGCACATCCCAGTATTGGTAGCACCTCAATAGAAACCTAGCCTGATAAATGTTTCTCAAATAAGAAGTCACAGTTACAAGCTTCAGAAAGAACTTAATCAAATCATTTTCCCAAAGTACTAGGAATCATCAGTATTTAACTATCCATCATAAGATATTCACATAATGGTAATTTGATCACAAGTATCACTCCAGCAAGAGATTAACCATCACTGATTCATTTTGTATCATCCCATCAATCCAAAATAGCAAGCTTTGGTTCATAATGCATAAAACCAATATCATCTTCCTAATCAAAAGGCCAGGAATCATATTTGTATGACCTATCATTACTTCAACAGTCAATGATCATCATGATCATAACTTATATCTGAATCTAATCTAGGAAGGTATCATTCTTACTACAATAGCAGTAACAACAGGATCACCACAGAATACTGTTATTCCCAACTTAAAGCCAACAACTTAAGAACATGAATAGAATCATAGGCAGCAACACTAAACAAATTAGGCCAAGCATCAACATCACTATAAGATGAACTCAAGGCGAACTTCACAGAGCATGCATGTTGGGGGGATACCCCCGGGTAGGGTCACACCAGGGTATAAAGGCCGAGTTAGCCGAGGTACGGCAAGGTCAAAGCGGATGCTGGCCGAGTCACCTCAAGGCAGGCCGAATCTTGGGGTAACCCAGACCAGGGGATGTCCACCTAACTGGGTCTCAGCCAACTTATATCGTAAGTCAGTAGGATGAATCTAACTTGTATGCAGGAACAGGTGTGGCCGGATCAACTAGGTACGATCCGGGTTATATCAAGGTTGTAAGAGAAGGAAGGTATCTCGCTGGTCAAAGGTGACCACTGTGCGCAGAGCGTGAGCGAAGCGTATAGAGGCAGGACCACCGAGGCGTGGTCGACAAAGATGACGATACCTATGTCGGATGACACGGGCGTCGTAGAGGCTCACGTAGCCTCTGCATGGGTGACGCGGGGGAAAGTGACCTGGTTGGCTTACTATTTTGGGAGGAGGCATATTCCTTGGAATATGCCTCCACGTATGCCCTAATTAGAGACCTAGCCACCCCTATATAAGGAGGGCTAGGGCCTCTGTAGAAAGGGTTGGTCTTTAGAGGTTATGTTCTTCTAGCAAGTGACTGTGGGCTAGCGAGTGGTGAGAGTAAGAGAGTTCTTTCTTCCTCCTCTCCCCAATACAGCTCAAGGAGCACTTGTAAACCTTGGAAGTGAATCAAATACAAAACTATCGTGTGTGGAATCACCACACTATCCCTCCCTGGATTCCCCTAGTGCATTTAGTCTCCACCTTTATCCTATTCATGGCATCTGACGTGACACCACCATGACAGTTGGCGCCCACCGTGGGGCTAGCGGCGCTAGCAGGGGTCAAGATCCGGACGGGAAACCTCATCGGCACCGGCGAACACATCGTCTCCGGAATCGTTCAGCGCTTTGGAGCACTGGATTTTGTCAGCGACAACGCTGGCTGCTTCGGCAAGCGTCATCTTCCGCGCAACGGTCTCTTCGTCAAGCTCGGCACGCACAAGGTCTACGTTGCTGTCGATGTGTCGTGCGTTCATCCGTGGCACGTCACCGAAGGAGGCGAGCCACCCCTTAGCTTGGTTCACGGGGCGCGTATCACTCGCTCCCCGGACCGTGCAGAGGTGATGATGACTGCGCCTGGCGCTGGCGTGAGCAAGGATCCGGCACCAGATCCGGAGGTAATGCCTAAGGAACCGAGGAAAAGTAGAGGTCCTCCACTAGAGAGGCCAGAGAATGTGCTGCAGCAAGCGATGGATAGCTTGGCAAACCCTGTAGCAGCAGCGGTAGATCCGGCTCAGGCACAGACCGAGCTAGAGGAAACTAGACAAAAAATACTAGAGGGTGCGAAAAAGATAGCTGCGGCTCAGCAGTCATTGAACATGACGCTGCGTGAGTATGCAAAGGCAAATAAGGTAGATGCTGTAAAAGTGAAGGGGAGAAATCTCATGAGTGAAATGAATAGAGAGGGTGATACCAGGATTAAGGAATCGGAAAACTGTTTGTCCGTGGGGCTGCCGAAGTATAGTACCCCGACAAAGAACCTCAGGGCAGCAGATGCAGCTGCATCCGAGTTAGAAGGTCTGACGGGTGAAGCCCGCCAAAGACAGCAGGATAGGGTCAATGAGTTGGTTCAGATCGCGAATAGGCAAAATGAGGAATTGCTCAGGGCTAACCCGGAGAGAGCTGGGGCCTCCAAGATCGTTCATTCGGCGGTGGGTAACCCGGAGAAATCCACTGGAGCCACATCGTCTCCTCATGGTGGTCCTAGAAGAGAAGAGGTCGTAACTTCGGCCAGGAGGAATAAGCAGATAGTCCCATATGACCCGGCAAGGGCAGGGAAAGGAAAAGAGGTGCAGAGAAATGAGGATCGAAGGAGTGTGAGCCGAGGTGAAGCTGGCCGAGGTAACCGCGACCAAGGCAATGCCGGTCAAGGGAATGCTGTAAACGGCAATGTCGGACAGCGAAATTCGGCAGGTGCAGGACAACTGCAAAAGCGGAATATACCAAGGCAAGAGCAAAGTGCCGGCCGAGGTATGCAACAGAGAGCTGCTCCACGAGAGCAAGAACGATATAATGATGGTGATTCAGAAATGGTGAACGCAGGATACCCTAGACCGGACTATCATGTGATAGGGTCAAGACTGGGAAGCAGGGATTTGATGCCTGATGACGCCAGGCTAAAACTGGATCGGCTGTATAGGTCGGAGCAAATTGAATGCCAAGGTCCACCGGGTCCAGCGTGTTTTGGGCCCCGGATCATGAAAGAGCCTCCGGTACCTAATTTCCAGTTACCTAGAGGCACAAAGACGTATGACGCAGTACTAAGCCGGAGGATTGGTTGATAAACTATGAAACTGCTGTGAAAATTGCTACAGGCAACTTGAGATGGGCTGTGAGATACGTACCTCAGATGCTGGAGGGGCCAGCAAGGGTATGGCTAAACAATTTGCCGCCCGGGAGTATCAACTGTTGGATCGATTTTGAGGAAATGTTTGTCAGCAATTTCTCAAGCACGTATCAGAGGCCAAATAGGCCACAGACCCTAGCAATGTGCAAACCGAGACCAAATGAGAGGGACCAGGAGTTCTTAACCCGGTGGTGTACCGTGCGAAACTCATGTGAGGGTGTGATCGAGTCGCAGGCCATAGCATGGTTTACGCAAGGATGCAGATATGCAAGCATGTTGTGGCAAAGATTGCAAAGGGATGCCAACTACATTGGCAAAGACGATCCGGATTGCTGATTCATACGCCTTGGGTGATCCGACTCAGCCTAGGCTCGTGTCAAACGAGTCAAAGGAGGAATACTATCAGAGAGATGGAGCCGGGTCATCATGGAGGAATGACTACCGGGGTAAAATAAGAGATGACAGACCGGATTACCGGTACCGCTCGCAACAAGTTGCCACTGTGAATCAAGATCAACCCGGAGCAGGGGGCAATCAACGTCAGAAAACTGGAGGGCAACAATGGACACCAAGGAATGATGGCAAGAAAACTTGGACACCAGAGCAGAAGAAACAGTGGCAAGAAAAGAAGGACCACCCAAGGTATACTTACGAGTCAATGCTGGATCAGCCGTGTAAATTTCACACGCCAAATCCGAGTAACCCAGCGGGTCATACAACAAGGCAGTGTGAATGGATGCGTAAGATAGAACAAGGTGGTCCGGGGAATGATCAGGCACCTCAGAATGATCAACCTCGGCAGGAGTTACCTCGGCAGCAATTGCTCTCCGGAGCGAACACGCAACAGCTAATGTTGCCCCCCTCCACCGAGGTATGACAACCATGAGAGAAGGGATGCGGTGCACCAAGTGGAAAACCAAAATCAACCGGATCAGAGGTACCCCAGAAACAAGGGGAGGAATGAGTACAGAGAGCATCATCAGAGTTACTGTGTGTTCACCACAGAAGAAACAGATAGAAAGAGCTTGCAGCGTCGACACATGGAGGTGAACACGGTAATGCCACCAGTGACGAGGTATATGCCTTGGTCGGACCAGGAAATTACCTGGAGCATCAAAGATCATCCCAAGCTTATGCCGAGTCCTAGTTCGTATGCGCTAGTGCTGGATCTGACATTCATTGGGCCTAACATCAACGTGAGGTTCTCGAAGGTACTAATTGACAATGGCAGTAGCATTAACATCATGTATGCGGATACAATGCGCAAGTCGGGTATCTCAGAGAACATGCTCCAGGCTACAAGGACAACTTTCCATGGCATTGTGCCAGGCATTTCTTGTGAGCCCATAGGCAAGGTCCGGGTTGACGTATTGTTCGGCACGCGGGATAACTGCCGAACTGAGAATTTGGAATTTGAAGTGGTGAACTTAGAAAGTGCGTATCACGCGTTACTCGGTAGACCAGCATTGAATAAGTTCATGGCAAGTTGCCACATCAGTTATCTGAAGATGAAGTTGCCTGGGCCAAATGGAGTGATTACCATAGCTGGTGATTTCCGACGTTCCATTGAGTGTGCGTCAGCCAGGTCTAACCTGGCCGAGTCACTCGTGATTGCGCAAGAGAAAAGAAAGATACAGGAGGTGGCGACATTAGCTCAGTCCGCGCAACAATATATGCCGGCGTTGAGTAACCCGCATGGTAGTGTCTCATTCCAAGCCACAAAGGATACCAAGAAAGTGCCTGTTGATGATATGTTCCTAGAGCGCATCGTAACAATTGGTGTCAGGTTAAATGATAAATAGGAAAGCGAGCTCGTCAACTTCCTCCGTGAGAATCGGGACATTTTTGCTTGGTCCACAAAGGACTTGCAAGGAGTTCCGAGGGAGTTGGCCAAGCACTCTTTGAATGTGAGACCTGGAGCAAGGCCGGTGAAGCAACCCCTCCGCCGCTTCGCCGAAGATAGGAGAAAAGTCATTGGAGATGAGATAGCTCGGTTGTTGGCTGCAGGATTTATCATGGAGGTTCTTTACCCGGATTGGCTATCTAATCCGGTGCTAGTGGAGAAGAAGAAGGATGATCCGAACGTGGCAGTGGTTTGGCGTATGTGTATCGATTACACGAACCTGAATAAGGCATGTCCAAAAGATCCATTCCCACTGCCATGGATAGACCAAGTCATAGATTCCACTGCTAGGTGTGAACTGTTGTCATTCATTGATGCATATTCTGGTTTCCACCAGATACCCCTGAATCCGGATGATCAAATAAAAACTGCATTTATCACCCCGTATGGGGCTTATTGCTATCGCACCATGCCTTTTGGCTTACGTAATGCAGGTGCAACGTACCAGAGATGTATGCAAAAATGTTTGCATGACCAAATTGGTCAAAATGTGTAGGTGTTTGTGGATGATGTAGTGATAAAGACCAAGGAAAGCAAAATGCTCCTTGACAATATCAGGCAGACGTTCGCGAACCTAAGAAGGTTCTAAATGAAGCTTAACCCGGAAAAATATACCTTCGGTGTCCCGGCTAGAAAATTACTCGGATTCCTCGTCTCCAGCCGAGGTATTGAAGTTAATCCAACTAAAACCCGGGCCATAGAGAGAATGGAACTGCCGAAGTGTCTTAACGATGTCTAGAAGTTCACTGGTTGCCTGGCATCGTTAAGTCGGTTTGTATGTCGGTTGGGAGAAAAGGCACTGCCTCTCTATCAACTCATGAAAAAGTCGGACAAGTTCATCTGGACGCTGCAGGCCAATGAAGCCTTTATCCAATTAAAGAAAATGTTAGCCACTGCACCGGTGTTAGCCTCTCCACTATCAAAGGAGCCAATGTTGCTCTATATAGCCGCAACCAACCGAGTTGTAAGTGCAGTAATTGTGGTAGAGCGCGGCGAAGAGGGTAAGTCAGCGCAAAGGCCAGTGTATTATCTGAGCGAGGTATTGTCAGCCTCAAAACAAAATTATCCGCACTACCAGAAAGTGGCGTATGGAGTGTATATGTCAGCAAAGAAGCTGAAGCATTATTTTGAGGAGCACCCCATCAAGGTAATATGTGAAGCTCCCATATCCGAGATTATGAGTAACAAGGATGCGAGTGGCAGGATTGCGAAATGGGCAATTGATCTAGCTCCCTATGCGTCACAATATGACAGAAGAGAAGGAATCAAGTCTCAGGCTGTGGCTGACTTTTTTGTGGACTGGGCCGAGGTGCAATATGAACCACCGCTGCCAGATCCGAACTACTGGAGAATGCACTTTGACGGGTCAAAAACGAAAAATCGGGTTAGGCGCCAGAGTTGTGCTTACCTCGCCAAAGAATGACTAGTTGAAGTACGTACTGCAGATCCATTTCGCAGCATCAAACAATGTTGCTGAATATGAAGCACTTATGCATGGGCTCAAAGTGGCAAATGAAATTGGGATACGTCGGATCCAATTTGGTGACTCGGATTTGGTAGTTCAGCAAGTGTCGGGGATGTGGGACGCTCTTGATCCAAACATGGCATTATATAGATTCCACGTGCAAAAGATATCTGGTTATTTTGAGGGATGCAAATTTCGCCATATACCCCGGGTGGAAAATGAGGCTGCCGACGTATTGTGGAAGCTCGGATCAACCCGACAGGCAATTCCACTGGGTGTAGCATTAGAACACCTCAGAAAACCATCTACCAGACCGTCCCCAGAAACCGACTCAATCTACGTCCCAGAAGATCCGGAATCCGGAGCTGTACCCATGGATATTGATATGGGAGGTGGTACGCGAAACCCGGGGACTGCCTCGGCAAACTCGGGGACTACCTGGGCAAACCCGGGGACTGCTTCGCAAGACCCGGGGACTGCTCAGCGTGATCCGGTTGAGGTTATGCCGGTGGATCAAATGGAAATCGATGAGAATGTGTTCCCAGTGCGAGCTGTACCAGCTTGGACCTTGCCCATATTTCAATTCCTGAAAGATGGAACCTTACCCGCTGAGGAGGTGCTATCCAGGCAAACTCAGAGGAGAGCAAAGGCATACACGATCATCAATTCCGAGCTATACAAAAGGAGTGTGACCAATGTCCTCCAGCGATGTGTTGATCCGTAAGAAGGGCTTGACATCCTCCGAGATATACATCAAGGGGAGTGTGGGCATCATGCCTCGTCCCGAGCATTAGTGGAAAAAGCTTTCCGGCATGGATTCTACTGGCCAAGTGCCTTAGAACAAGCTGAGGACTTGGTAAGAAAATGCAATGGTTATCAGAGTTATGCTACCAAGACACATATGCCAATGTCGGAGCTCAAGACCATACCAATTACATGGCCATTTACCGTATGGTGCTTGGATATGGTTGGCCCGTTTAAACCAGCAAGGGGAAACATGACCCACATCCTGGTCATGGTTGACAAATTTACGAAATGGATTGAAGTGAAGCCAATAAGAAAATGTGATGGAGCTACGGCCGTGACATTTCTCAAAGACATCATTTTGAGATACGGTTATCCTCACAGTATCATAACAGATAATGGCACACACTTTGCTGAAGGAGCATTTGCACGATTCTGCCAGGATAAGAAGATCCGGCTGGACGTTGCCTCGGTAGCCCACCCTGCATCGAACGGACGGGTGGAAAGATCCAACGGATTAGTATTATCCGGGATAAAACCCCGGCTCATTGAGCCACTGCAAAGATCAGCGGGGTGCTGGATAGAAGAACTACCAGCGGTACTGTGGAGTTTGAGAACAACTCCGAATCGATCAACAGTCAGACGCCATTTTTCGGTATATGGGGAAGGTTGTATTACCGGCCGACATAGAGCATGACTCGCCTAGGGTCACCCAATACACGTCAAGTGCAAGAAGCCCGGCAAAATGATGTTGATCTGCTGGAAGAAGCGAGAGAATTGGCATTGTCCAGATCCGCCATATATCAGCAAAATCTCTAACGCTATCATAGCCGGAAAGTAAGCCCCCAAGTTTTTCGGGAAGGCGATCTGGTACTCCGGTTGGTACAACGTACTGCTGGCATGCACAAGTTATCCCCCCATGGGAAGGGCCATTCATTGTGAGCAAAGCATTGCACAATGATTCTTATTATCTTATCGATGCAAAACCACAAGAGAAGAACCAGGCGGACAGGTCCGACGAAGAATCCAAGCGTCCATGGAATGTAGCTCTACTTCGTCCTTTCTACACTTAGCAGAGAAGTGTATGTATCCGAGTCTCTCATATGTCGGTATGTATGCCGGCAATGAGCTTATCAATAAAGTGTCGACACCTCGAGCAGTAACTCGGGGACTGCCTTAATAATATTTGCTATCTTCTATATTTATTATTTATACGTCGGCTGGGATAAGTTTTTCCACTTAAGCTGGATTAGTAATGTGTGAGCACCAAAAACCTAACTCTTTGATTTGCTGCTGTCCAACAAGATTTGGCTTCATGGCAAGCAAGAGAACAAGTTTTGAATTGCGTAGCACATGAAAAACGTCTAAGGAAAGTAGCCGACGTTTTTTTTCGGACTAACCTTATGTTCACTTTCGATTTATTGTGCTGAATTATTTTGAGCTAATCCTAAAGTTTCCAAGTATTGTTAAGACAATTTTTGAAGCTCGGACTCGTAAGTCATAAAACCGAACCAAGGTAGACACGAGCCGAGCCAAGAAATTGGAAGAACGAGAAAATGAAACTCGGGGACTACGCCTAAGCCAATCCAGCATAAAAACTTAGTAGAAAAATATCACTTGTGTGTTTAATACAACTGCACCCGACATACCGGGGATCTGATGAAATTTAAGAGTTTTTTCGCTCAAGGAGCAGCAGGAGGAGGTAGTTCGGTGCCAGCGGATGCAGCCCTAGCTTTGGCTTCAGCTTCATCTTCGTCTTCCTCGACGTCCGAAGCCTCGTCCTCTTCGTCCTCATCCGAGTCATCTTCAACATTTTCAGCGTTTTCATCATCGGCGGCATCTAGAAAGCTCGGCCCCTCGTTCCATTGATGAACGGGGGCGTATTGGATGAAACTGTGAGCGCAAGCCTTGCGCCGAGCTACCCAATCCAGGTCAGTAGACCACTTCGATCCAGTGTGCATGCGCGCAAGGAGATTGAGGTCAATCTTCTCGTACCACGTAAGCATGTAGTGGAGAACGATCTCAGCTCCGGCACGCCCAGCGGATTCTCTCCAGAGATCGAGTTGAGTCTCGCAGTCCATAAGCCTGGCAAAAAGAACAGACATATTCTCCAGAGTATCTTCTTCAGGCCAAAAGGCGTTGAAGATCCGGATCACTACGTCCAAAACATCCTTGCCATAGTTCCTCACGGTCTCGACTCGAGAGGATAAGCTGACTATCAAATCTTTGAGATCAAGAGGAATGGAGCCAGGACCAGATGGAGTACCCCTCTCCTTGCGGAACTTGGCAACAACCTTGGATGCAATGACATCACTTTCTAGGAACTTGCTTGAAAACATAACACAGGTGGAATAAGTAAAGGAAGCAGACCCGGAAAGATCAATGTAGGTCGAAGGAAAAGAACTTACCAGAAATATGGCTATGAACCCGGGACAACTCCTTGGTGCAGTTGTCACGCCTTTCCCGGAGTTGCACAAGTTCAGCATTCGCCGACTCAAGCTTGATGTCGGCCTCCTTGAGTATTTCCTGGTCCTTGGCAATCTGGAGATTGAGGCGCTCACGCTCTTCAGTATAGTCCTGGCCAGCTTTCTGAAGTTCGGTTTGGTGCTGTGGTTTCAATTTCTTCATATCTACCTTGAGTTTGGCGATCTCATCATCTTTAGCTCGGAGTAGGGCAAGCTCGTCATCTTTCTATTTGAGCTCGGCCTAATGCTGCCCTGCTTGTTCGAGAAAATGCAGCATCATATCAGGCACGGGCACACTATCTTCAAGAGATGCTGAAATAGTTTGTTGACCCGGCAAAGCCGAGGTATGAATGTTTGCCGAGCCAAGGAGAAAAGGAGATGGAAAGCATAGCAAGGTTGAGCAAAAATAACTTACCCTTGATTTGATCCAACTTTTTCCTCATGATCGTATTCTCAGCCTCCACCCCAGCTGCGAAATCCGAATGACGGATCAATTCGGTGGAAAAAGATGAAGAAAAACGGAAAAATGTCAAGAAAACTTACCCCTTTTCTCGTGTTCAGCGAGAAGTGCATTATGTTTTGCGTGCAGCATCTTGTGAGTGTCCAGGAGACGCTGAAACTCAGCGCTCCGGCGGTTGGTGGTCACTTGAAAAGAGTACAAAAATATAGCTTAGTCTTGTGCATATTCGAAGTGTACAAAATCCGGGCCAAGTGGAACTCAACCTGGATCTAGGTGTGTGCATATTCGAAGTGTACAAAATCCGGGCCAAGTGGAACTCAACTCGGCTGTAGGTGTGTGCATATTCGAAGTGTACAAAATCCGGGCCAAGTTGAACTTAACCCGGCTCTAGGTGTGTGCATATTCAAAGTGTACAAAATCCGGGCCAAGTGGAACTTAACCCGGCTCTAGGTGTATGCATATTCGAAGTGTACAAAATCCGGGCCAAGTGGAACTTAACCGGCTCTAGGTGTGTGCATATTCGAAGTGTACAAGATCCGGGCCAAGTGGAACTTAACCCGGCTCTAGGTGTGTGTGCATATTTGAAGTTATCAAGGAGCTATGTTAGTTTTCGAAGGAGCATTCGGCCGAGTAACAAGTTACTCCCCCGGAGCCTTGGGGACATATGGTTATATCACTAATATCTACAACATGTTAAAGAAAAGATGAAGTAACGTACCTCCATCATCCGACCCGCAAGGTTGATGGCCTTGGCGGTAGTATTCATCTGCGTAGCAAATTCGGCGGGACCGAACTTCTCTGGGAGATCGTCATTGTGGACGAACTCCGCCTTGTTCCATTTATTTACAAACTCGATCAAGGTCGGACGGTATCGCTTGCCGCTGAGCATGTGGGGCGCCACTAAACCCTTGGCATGCGCCTCCCTCCTCTCAACCTGGGCAAGGGCCGGGCTAGTGTGCAAAACAAGTTGCGCATCAGCTGGCTCGGCAGGGGCGTCCTTCGGCGGTGGAGTCCTTTTTGGGAGCATGGACGCGAGCGTGCGCTGTCCAGCCTCGATGGACGCTGCCCTGGTGGCGTCAGAGGTCTTTTTGCCCTTAGGTTGCTACTGAGAAGTGGAAGTTGTTGCAGCAGATTTACCCTTGGGAGCTGCCTTGGTGCTTTCTCGCCGAGACTGGGAAGACTCAGACGAGGCGGAGGGGCTTGGAGTTGCTGCTGTTGCTTTTGTTGTTGCTGCTGGTGCCGAAGCTGAGGATGGTGCTGGTACTGTTTTCTTTTTCTGCAGAGGGGTTGAAGGAACCTCGGTGGTAGCTGATTGCGGGGGAGCCGAAGTAGTGGTTGCCGCTGCCTCGGCAAAGCCAGTCTCCCCCGCTCCAAGGTTGCCCTCCACTGGACGAGGTGGGATGGAACCCGGAGCAGCCGTTGAATCCTCCGGAATGGGGCTCAGTGGGCGTGAATCGTCGCCGTGAGGAGGAGAAGGGCTGTGTCGAAGCGGCGAAGCAATGCTGGATCCACTCTGGGGGACCTCCACCATGGCCCTGCCGAATCAAATAATGTGTGATGAGAAACTATAACAAAAGAAGAACATATGAATGACAAAGGGAGAAGAATCTTACTCGTCCGAGGTCAGGGGCTCCTTGGGCTTCCGAGCCCTCCGTGCTGTGGCCTTGGTTGCAGGCTTGGTGGCAGTTTTGTCCCCGGACTTCTTTCGCCTTTTGGCTGGCTGAGAAGGTCTGGAGGAAGAAGTTGATGCGGCTCCCCTCTTCTTCTTCGGCGCGACCGGAACAGGATCACCCACGGCAAGGGGAGGATCTTCATGGATCTGCCCACCGGGGTTAGCTGATGCCAGAAAAGCATAAGAAAGGGGGACAACGTCAAATGCTTCCATCACCTCAACATCCGAATCATCTTCATCGTCGGGCCAATCTCTAATAGAAGAGAGTTTACCGGTGGTTCGCTTGGTCGCATCGGCCATAGGAAGGAACATCTCCTGGTCCGGTTCCTCCTCGTCCGAGGTATCCCGGTCAGGCGCCCACTTGAGGGAAGGCTCGGTGCCATCCTCGATGGTTTGCTGAAGAAACATCTAAGGAAAAGAAAAGGCAATAGGATTAAAACTGACAACAAATACCGACATATGATTTAACTCGGAAAAGGTTTGAGGCACGGGACTTACCGAAGGAGGAAGCCTATCTCGGCAAAAGTGTTCAATCCCCCATGTCCACTCAGAAGAGAAGTTTTTGTGGGTGGTGAATAGGGCCTTGACCCGGCGGTAGATCTCGGCGTTACTCAACTCAAAAGAGGAGGTCCGGTTGGGGTCGCGGCCCCATCTCATGTGACAAACTTTATGGGTACGTTTCTAGAGGGGGGAGATCCGGTTGCGGACGAACGTAATCATCGCGTCCTTGTTGCGCAGCCCCAAGTCCTTCAGCTCCTGGAACCTCTTGTTGACTTGGTTTGCCAGGACAGTGGGTTTCTTGGGGACCTTGTCCCATAGATCCGGGTTAGGAGGACCCGGAGCGTAAGGGCGCATCCGGATCAGATCCTCAGTTGTGTTGTTCCGGACATAGAAGAAAGTCTGGGCCCATCCCTTGCAGGAGTCAAGTCCCGTAACTCGGGGGAAGATGGACTGCTTCCACGGGGAGATTGACGCAGCACCGAACTGCGTGAGCTGCTTGTCCTCCGGGTCAAGCTGGATGTTCGGAATCACGTTCCGGCAGAGGCCCAAAAACCAGATCTAGAGGTCCTTCGTGGGCCATAATCCGGCGTAACCTTTGATGGTGGAGGCAAAGGCGGAGAGAGACGTGATGGCATTCGCCAGAAGGTGGTGTGGCTGGAGCTCATATGTATCGAGCCAGTCATGGCAGAAATCACTAACTGGCAAACCAAACCCCCGCTGGAAGTGGGATAGAAACACCACGTACTCACCCGGATTGGGTGAGGGGGCAAGCTCGGCGGCAGCGAGGCGTGAAATGACGCCCTCTGGGATGCGCCTGGTGCGATAGAGCCAATCTAGGTCATCCTGGCAGACCCAAGATCCAGCCCACGCGCCACGGTCGGCGGTCGCTGCGTCTTCTTCCATCTCTTGCTCGGCAATGGTGAGCTCTTCTTCTGTCATCTCGAGGTCACTGCCCTCACTGGCACTAGCGGCGGTGGGTGGCAGTGGCCTAGACTGGCAGTGACCCATGGCGGAAGAGATGCGCGGAGGCGGTGGCGATGCTGGTGCACGTGGAGGAAGTGCGGCGGCGGCGCTGTCGCGGGAGAAGATGAGGAAGAAGTAGAGGCAGAGGGGCGCGGAAGTGGGGAAAGTACCCAAGGGGCGCGCCCCTCCCCTATTGAACCACTCCCTCAAGGGGGTAGTGGGATCGCGTTTTGCGAGCGGGCCACACCATGTGGCTGTGTACAATCCGGATTGACCAATCAGCATCGAGCCACACGAAGGGCCACAGGGCACAACGGATCCCATGACACGATGTTATGACGCAGTTAACGAGGAGGCAGGCATGATGTGACGTGTGCTACAGTGATAACTGACAATTACTGCGGCAGTTACTAGCGCAGGCCCTTAAAATGAGGCAAATGTGATGATTAGCCTCCACGTGGGGAAGCGTACGAGAGAAGGAAGAATGACCCGTATGGGTATGTGGTAACCCGGCCAGCAAGTGAAAACTTGGAATGTGCCAAGGGAAAGTAAACCCATAGAGTCCGAGATAGGAGGAAACTCGGAAAGAGAACACAAAGCACAGTGAAATTGAACCTGCTGTGGCCTCAGCGGCTAAGGCGGCTAAGACCGCACCAGCTTCGGGGACTAATGTTGGGGGGATACCCCCGGGTAGGGTCACGCCGGGGTATAAAGGCCGAGTTAGCCGAGGTACGGCAAGGTCAAAGTGGATGCTGGCCGAGTCACCTCAAGGCAGGCCGAATCTCGGGGTAACCCGGACCAAGGGATGTCCACCTAACTGGGTCTCAGCCGACTTATATCGTAAGTCGGTAGGATGAATCTAACTTGTATGCAGGAACAAGTGTGGCTGGATCAACTAGGTACGATCCGGGTTATATCAAGCTTGTAAGAGAAGGAAGGTATCTCGCTGGTCAAAGGTGACCATTGTGCGCAGAGCGTGAGCGAAGCGTACAGAGGCAGGACCACCGAGGCGTGGCCGACAAATATGACGATACCTATGTCGGATGACGCGGGCGCCGCAGAGGCTCGTAGCCTCTGCATGGGTGACGCGGGGGAAAAGTGACCCAGTCGGCTTACTATTTTGGGAGGAGGCATATTCCTTGGAAAATGCCTCCACGTATGCCCTGATTAGAGACCTAGCCACCCCTATATAAGGAGGGCTAGGGCCTCTGTAGAAAGGGTTGGTCTTTAGAGGTTATGTTCTTCTAGCAAGTGACCGTGGGCTAGAAAGTGGTGAAAGTAAGAGAGTTCTTTCTTCCTCCTCTCCCCAATACAGCTCAAGGAGCACTTGTAAACCTTGGAAGTGAATCAAATACAAAACTATCGTGTGTGGAATCACCACACTATCCCTCCCTGGATTCCCCTAGTGCATTTAGTCCCCACCTTTAGCCTATTCATGGCATCTGCCATGACACCACCACGACAATGCAACTATCAGAGTTGAGCCTAGGTTCATCCATCACAAAATTCTGGAATATAATCTATATTAGACAAGAGCTACTGTGTACATGGCCGCCAATGGGAGAGAGTTGAACCCTAGAACATAGCATAGACCCTAATTAGGGTTAACATCCACCATTCAATGAGGTAACTAGAGAGAAACAGAGAGAGGAGAGGAAGACAAAAACTCACCTTAGGGCCTCGCTCAACAAGAAGATGAAGCAGAGAGCGAGAGAGAGAGCCGACAACAAAGTCACGACAGCACGGGGATCACTAGAAGGTGTTGCAACCCGCACCATGCTGCAACCACGGCAGCAACATGAAAAGGATGGTTGCGCTGGGCATCAACACACCGCCAAACCACCAGCACAACAACAAGGGGTTGCTGGAGCACGACACTACAAGGGAGGCCACAAACCCTAGTCACAAGAGAGAAGACTTCGTGGCCAGAGGAGGGCACGAGCGGAGAATCGAATAGGGCCAATCGACATGGCAACGTCGGCTGCGAGGACAAACAAGGCGGCGGCGGCCGAAGCCGGCCGGAATCGAGCGGCGATGCAAGGTCGCTAGAGAGAAGAAGAGGATGAGAGGGGGTGTGCGCGTGCGTGGTCTGGGTCGGTCGACCCATGGCACCATAGTAGGTTAAGCCCAACCCACTTTGCCAAACTAGGATGGGCCGGCCTAAGGGCTAGGCCCAGATTGAAAAATAATAATTCAATCATAAAATACAAATTACAAAAATACACCTATGAGTATTTTGGCCCTAGAAAATAAATAAAAAACCTAAAAATACATATAATATCTCTAAATCTTCAAAAAAATATAATCTATCCAGGAAAAATACTAAATTGTATTTTTATTTGATAAATTTTAAATGAATATTTGAAAACACTTGTTCCTTTATGGAATTTGAGTAAAATAAGAGTAAGACTAAAAATAAATAAAAATCACTTTTGAGCTTCCGAAAAAATATATTTTACTAAAAAAATTTAATTATGTTATTCCACAAGGTTTTAAAATTTCTAAAGTATAAATCCTTAGTTATCTATTTTATACTAATAAATACTTATTTTATCATAAGTTAACTATTTAATACTCCTTTAAAGTCTTAAATCAACTATAACCAAAAACTTCATTACAACTTTTAGCATCATTCACTTATATTGAGGGTGAATGATCTCATGTCTCTAACCATACCTAATATGACTTTAAAGCTTAATAGATTCAACAAATCATATAATGAAATCACCTTACCTCGAAGTTAGCCTTAACTCAATAATCCACTTATCATCAACCTGCTAAGTTTAGACTCATAGAGCTATACTCAATCCTTATATGATTCCATCATCGATCGTATCAAGGAGAACTCTTAATCATGAGAGCAATACAAATCTATTGTATCCGAACTTAATTACATTTTATAGTTAACTTTGGTCTGTCAAATAACCAGCGGGGAAAGCATTAACTTAAGATCATTAGAGCGGTTCAAATTATCATCGATTGTGTTCTGTGAATACTACAAATTGTTTAACTTAATGTAATAAGCACTTTCTTTGAAAGTTATTCTTTTTGCCACTTTAAACAAAAGCTTTAGCCATTCCGCTAAAACCCACCAACTTGAAATTTGGATATCCTTAAGAATACTTACTAACCCACATCTATCATCATCTGTTATTATGCTTTATTCTCATCACTTACCAATTACTTTTAAAATCTGAATACGTATTTATTGTAAAATACACTTGTTTGCAACACAAATCTTTCATAAATCACCAAACTCAATCCATACTTAAACATGGGGATTTACTTTTGGATTTATACAAAATATATATCATTATCTATGCATAATAGCATATTGCTTATTTAAACATTAGTCCTTACCGGACCAATGCTGCTGTTTTCAGATATTGGAATTTATACCGACTAGAAGACCTTGGCTACATAATCTTGTAGTCAAAAAGTCAAGTTCACACTTCCTCATGTCCTTTGGTTATTTTCTATCAAGTATTTGCAATCTATTATTGTTACCACCTGCATTTCAAAAAGGATAACTAAAAACATATTTTCAATGATAATGTGAACTATTGATTACTGATCTAGGGCGATTAGTTAATCTATTATGACTGGAAATGGGATCACCATTGCATGGGAATGTATTATCTAGGATTTAACAACCAATATTGCCAGTGATTCTAGCACCGTATATTATGCGTTAACTATAAAACTTGGAATAGGACAGGAAAGTCATTTGGATCTTCTTCCTTTCATGTGCCAATAGACGACCTTATTGTGAAGCTGCAGATTCATTGCTAGGATCCAGCACATGGGTGGGACCCCTCAGTGCCCCACAATATTGGTGTCTAGATCATCTGTGAAGAGCTATCGTTGGTGGAGGTTCACCATATCTAATGGTGGCTACCAGAGAAAATCTTCTTACAGAGTCTACAAGGGGTTATCATAGCTATAACTACTCACATTGGGGGGGTATAGTAGAGGTATTCCTGCTTGTAGGGTCATGTTGTCATGTGGGGCTGTGGAGAAGGACATCGAATGGCTTGGATCTTAGACTAGGCTTCAAACCAAGGAAGTTTGAACAGGGACATACTCCTGCAGTGCATCAAGTCTTAAGATTTTTTATGGGAAACGTGAAGCACCTATGTAGAGTGTATTAAATTTTGACATATTACTCCCTGTTCCGAGAAGGAGCCATGAACATGACAGGAAAGGAACTCCATGAAGTTCTAGGTAACCTATGAAGGCTGACAAACATAGTTTTTTAGAATAAAAGCAACCTTCGAAGAAATGTTTATGAAAACATGCATAGTTTATAACCTATTGTCTACGGCTGTAGTTAGAGCATCAAATAGTCCTTTTTAGTGAACTTGCTGAGTACGCTCGTACTCAACCATATCTTCTTAACCCTTGCTAGATCTCGGGGAAATCAACGATATTCTTAGGGAGTGATCTACTTTGAAGAGCTGAAGATATCCAGTGGAAATCAACGGAGTCGATGATTTCACCAGAAGCTATGGAAGTCAAGCTGAAGCGTAGAGTATAAATAAATTCCTAGAAGCTAGAACCTACTTCTGTAGAACATTGCTATAGCAGCAATGGCAAGCCATAAATACACATATTAGTAGTAGTACTCCTATAATAGACTTCGACTTGCTCTTTCTGGTTTTCTTCCGTATTATATTCCTCACTATTTCGAGGAAGTTCTCTAGATCTTTTGTAATGTGTTATATGTAACCTAAAGTCATACTTTGGACCCGTGATGTTTCTTTTGTATCACTCTAAGGGATCTAATACTAGTGGACGGTGTTTCATTGGTGTTATATCAATGACTATAGTATACTACAACATGGAGTGGTATCCTGGGTCACCGCATCCGCATATGGGGGAGGTGGCTCCCAACCGCATGCCCTATACTGAAAGAAACATCACATTTTTAATTGCCTATTTTTGCTTGGCATTAGCACAAAACCGTTCCCAAGCAACACCCATCTCACTGTGTTATGATCATGGCCATCTCTAGCACGGATTCTTCTAATATAGGTCAAGGACTCGAGTGCAACAAGCACCTGCAGGCCGTCAAGCATGCTCTCCTTATGTTGGTGCTAGTGGTTATGCATGATGTCCATAAACGGCCTGTCCTCTATCTCCATCGCTCGCTGAAAACAACCATTCATGGAGAAGCTCTATCCTCCACCTCTCCTCATTAGTTCCACACCCACCAGTAGCAACCATCCGTACTCCGCCTCTCCGTGCCAGCCGGACATGTGATGGACGAGCGTGCTATGGATGGGAAAACAAGAAAGTAGAGTGGAGTGTGCGTCCTCAATGTAGAGTGGCCTTCACAAGAGAGTGATGGCATCGATGGGCGTGAGCTCAACATTGACGCAAGACACCCTAGCTAGTGGCACAGAGGAGGAGCTCGTCGCCCTACTCTCCTTCCTAGGCCGCCTAGTTTGCCATTACCAATTATGATTCACTTTATGTATCTTTATTGTGTTTCCTTTACTCATTGCAAGTTGAGTTATATAATAGTGAGTTGTTTTCTATTATGATCTATGTATTAGATGAATGTGATGCTTCTTGTCCGTATCCTTTTATCGACTCTTCACTCCATAAACTTGAGGTCATGTTTATTGAGCTCAGTTTGCAGGGACAAGCGAAGTCTAAGCTTGGGGGAGTTGATACGTCCATTTTGCATCACTATTCTATGTCTTAATTCACTATTATTCATTGATATATTTCGTATTGAGAGGTGATACTTATGTTATTTCATCTGTTTTTGCATGGTTGATGACTTTTGGAGCATGGACGGCTGCAGTCAGGATTCTAATGGAAAAGGTGCTGTTTGGAGGCAAAATTCGCAAAGATCAGAAAATTCGGGAAAATATACGGAAAATTCTATTTTTCGTAAGACTCAGATGCGGAAGATGGAGTGGAGGTGGGCCACGGGCCCCACCACCCCATGGCGAGCGGGCCTAGGCCACGCCAGTGGTGTGGCCACCAGCCTCAGCCTCTCCCCTCTGGCGTATATCAACCTCCTGAAACCCTAAGACTCGGGGGGTGACCACAGAAAGATTCCGCCGCCTCTGCGGGGCGGAAAACACCAAGAGAGAAAGATCTCTCTGGCAGACAGATTTCTGCCGGGGGAATTCCTTCCCGGAGAGGGGAGATCGTCGCCATCAACACCACCATCAAGCTGGACTTCATCGGGATCATCATCATCATCACCACCACCATCATCACCATCAGCACCCTCATCACCACTCCATATTGCTGTAACAATTGGTTGAATCTTGCTATAGTTCATAGGGGAAACTTTCCCGGTGTTGATTACTCTTTGTAGTTGATGCTATTGAGTGAACCATTGAATTATTGTTTATGTTCAGATTGTTATATATTATTATTTCATCTCTGATCATGATCCACATGATGTCTTGTGAGTAGTTCATTTTGTTCTTGAGGACATGGGAGAAGTATTGTTGTTAGTAGTGGAGTTGCGTTGAGAAAGATTCAATAGATTGTTATTTAAGTTGTGGTGTACTTCTTCTAGTGGTGTCATGTGAACTTCGACTACATGACACTTCACCTATATGGGCCTAGGGGAATGCATTGTGTATTTGGCTACTAATCGTAGGGTTTGCCGGAGTGACAGAAACCTGAACCCCCGTTAGGAAACCATTGCACAAGGGACGTAAGGGTCTTAGAGTTTAAAGCTGTGGTTAGGTTTCTACCTTAATTACTTTCTTGTACTTACGGATGTTTGCAAGGGGTATAATCACAAGTATGTATTAGTCTTGGATGGGGCGGTACATTAGCACAAGTTCACCCACACAACACTTAGCAAGCTAAAGAAGATTAATCGACTATATGAAGCGAAAGCACTTGACAGTCTTCCCATGTGTCCTCGAGAACGTTTGGTCATCTATAGAAATACAACCGGCTTGTCCTTTGCTGCATAAAGGACTGGGCCACTTCCTGCACTTATTCCTACTGTCTTTTATTTACTCGTACTTTGTTCACTTGCTTTATCGAAAACCCCTAAAAATCCGTTTGCTAAGTATTTGCAGAGAATTCCTGATCCATACCACTAGCCAACACCTTCTGCTCCTCGTTGGGTTCAACACTCTTACTTATCGAAAATACTGTGATACACCCCCTATACTTGTGGGTCATCAAGACTATTTTCTGGCGCCGTTGCCGGGGAGTGAAGCGCTATTGGAGAGTGAAACTGGTAAAGGAAACTTCTATTGTGAGTATTGTTTACTTCTGCTAGTTGCTTTATTTTCGTTATGGATAATTCGCTGAGTTTCTTATTTGGTAATGATACTACCACTGCTAAGGTAGTAGATAAGCCACTACCTACTGAGAAAGATGTTTTCAAAATACCTACAAGAATTATTGATCGTGTTATGGATAACTACTATGTTGGGGATGGAACTGTCCATCCCGGTGATCATTTACTCTTTATACACGAATTATGCGGGTTGTTCAAGTGTGCAGGTATTACTACAGATCAAGTTAAGAAGAAGTTATTCTCATTATCACTAAAAGGAAGAGCTGAGGAATGGTATAAGCTGCTGAAGAATGGTCAAGCTCTGGAATGGGAGGAAATAGTGCCTCTCTTTAATTCAAAGTTTTATCCTCCTAGTGAGATTCATAAAGATCGGAATCAAATATACAACTTTTGGCCTCTTGATGGAGAGAGTACAACTCAAGCTTGGGGGAGATTGAAGTTACTAATGCTCAAATGTCCCATTCATGAGCTCCCCAACAATATTATTATCAATAACCTTTATGCAAGGCTCCCTCTACATGATAAAGATTTATTGGATGCTTCTTGTGCTGGATCATTCACTCGTATGGAAGAAGAAGCTAACTGGGACCTTCTAGATCGTATTCAAGACAATGCTGAAGCTTGGGAGAATGACAAAGGTAGAAAGTTAGGTATAAATTATGATTATGAATGCATTGAATCTTTTATGGGAACTGATGACTTTCAAAATATTAGTAATATTTATGGTCTTGATTTGCAAGTTATTACGAATTGCTTTAGAGCTTTTGCTTCCTATATTGAAATTCCAAAAAGGGGATGGAACAAATACCATGCACCTTACAAAGATATTGTTGACTATGCTCCTATTGGAAGTGCTGAGTATTGCATTATTGACCCCATCTTACCCGAACCTTATATCGAAAAGATTCCCTTCCCCGAAAAGGTAAAGGACCATCCTATGATAACTAATGTAATCACCAAAAGTGAAAAAAGAACTGTAAAACCTGATGAACAAATAAACATTGAACCTGTGGTAGCAATTGTGAAAGACCTTGTCACTAAAAGCGTAGAAGATGGGCACATAGTCTTTTGTGAGGATGCTTCTAATATTGTTTCACATCCCAATAGAACTAAAAAGGCTAGTGATCCTGTGCTTTTTGTTAGAATTGGTGATCATTGCTATTATGGTTTATGTGATATTGGTGCAAGTTCTAGTGCTATTCCTTATGAGCTTTATAGAGAAATTATGCATGAAATCAGTCCTTGCGAGTTGGAGGAGATTGATGTGATTATTCACCTTGCTAATAGAGAGACCATCTCTCCAATTGGTATTGTGCGAGACGTGGAAGTTCTTTGTGGTAAGATTAAGTACCCCGCTGATTTTCTAGTACTTGGTTCAGCTGCTAGTAAAACTTATCCTATCATTTTTGGTAGAACTTTCTTGAGTACTTGTGGAGCTATTATTGATTGCAAGAGGGAGAAAATCTTGACTAAGTTTGATGGGGAATCTTATGAGTTTAATTTTTCGAAATTTACTAAAGAACCTTGCGAAGAGGAAACCCATAATGAGGATTTTAGGGTTGAACAACTTGCTTCTATTTCTATTGCTCCTAACAATGCTTTGCAGCAATTTATGGAAGATCATGAAAGTGAAATCTTCATGGAAGAAAGGAATGAGATTGACAGGATCCTCCGTGATCAACCTAAGATGCTTAAGCACGACTTGCCTGTGGAAGACTTGGGTACGACGATGCCACCTAAAAAGGATCCGGTTTTCGATCTTAAACCTCTCCCTGATGATCTTAAATATGCTTTTATTGATGATAAAAAGATATATCCTGTTATTATTAGCGCTAAACTTTCAGGGGAGGAAGAAGAAAGATTATTGGAGGTTTTGAGGAAACAGGAGCTATGGGATATACTCTGGATGATTTGAAAGGGATTTCACCTACTATATGTCAGCATTCTATTAACATAGAACCAGATGCGAAGCCAGTAGTGGAGCACCAACGACGTTTAAATCCTAAGATGAAGGAAGTGGTAAGGAATGAGGTATTGAAACTCCTTGATGCTGGTATTATTTACCCTATTGCTGATAGTGAATGGGTTAGTCCTGTTCATTGTGTTCCTAAAAAGGGAGGTATTACCATTTTCCCTAATTATAATGATGAGCTTATTCCTCAAAGAATAGTGGTAGGCTATAGGATGTGCATCGATTTTAGGAAAGTCAATAAAGTTACTAAGAAAGATCACTACCTGCTTCCTTTTATTGATCAAATGTTGGAAAGGTTGTCTAAAAAGACCCATTTTTGTTTTCTTGATGGTTATTCTGGTTCCTCTCAAATTGCTATTAAACAACAAGATCAAGAAAAAACTACTTTTACTTGCCCTTACAGAACTTATGCTTATAGATATATGCCTTTTGGTTTATGTAATGCTCCTTCTACTTTCCAAAGGTGCATGTCTGCTATCTTTCATGGCTTTTGTGAGGAAATTGTAGAAGTGTTCATGGATGACTTTTCTGTCTATGGAACTTCTTTTGATAATTGTCTGCACAACCTTGATAAATTTTTGCAGAGATGTGAAGAAACTAATCTTGTTCTTAATTGGGAGAAATGCCACTTCATGGTTAATGAAGGGATTGTTCTTGGGCATAAAGTTTCTAAAAGAGGCATAGAAGTTGATAGAGCTAAGGTTGAGGCAATTGAGAAGATGCCATGCCCAAGAGACATCAAAGGTATTCATAGTATCCTTGGTCATGCTGCTTTCTATAGAAGGTTTATTAAAGACTTTTCTAGGATATCAAAACCCCTTACTAATCTTCTTCAAAAATATGTACCCTTCGTTTTTGATGATGATTGTAAGGAAGCTTTTGAAACTCTTAAGAAGGCTTTAACTACAGCCCCTATTGTTCAACCACCTGATTGGAGTTTACCCTTTGAAATAATGTGTGATGCTAGTGATTTTGCTGTAGGTGCTGTCCTTGGGCAACGTATTGATAAAAAGCTAAACGTTATCCATTATGCTAGTAAGACTTTAGACGCTGCTCAAAGGAATTATGCTACTACTGAAAAGGAATTTTTAGCTGTTGTTTTTGCTTGTGATAAGTTTAGGCCCTATATTGTGGACTCAAAAGTAACCATTCATACTGATCATGCTGCTATTAAATATCATATGACAAAGAAGGACGCTAAGCCTAGGCTTATTAGATGGGTACTGCTTTTACAAGAGTTTGATCTACACATAGTAGATAGGAAGGGTGCTGAAAATCCTGTAGCTGATAATTTATCTCGTTTGGAAAACGTCTCTTTTGATCCTATGCCTGTTAATTATAGTTTCCCAAATGAACAGTTAGCCGCAGTAGGGGTGAGCTCTCGAGGAAGCCCTTGGTATGCTGATTATGCTAACTTTATCGTCTCCAAGTATTTGCCTCCAACTTTTACAGCTCAGCAAAGAAGAAAGTTCTTTTATGATTTGAGGCATTATTTTTGGGATGACCCACACTTATACAAAGAAGGAGTTGATGGTATTATGCAAAGATGTGTTCCAGAATATGAGCAAAAAGAGATATTGCGTAAATGTCATGGTAGCGCCTATGGAGGACATCATGCAGGAGATAGAACTGCACAAAAGGTACTACAATCAGGTTTCTACTGGCCTACCCTTTTTAAGGATGCAAGAAAATTTGTTTTATCTTGTGATGAATGTCAGCGTGTTGGTAATATTTCTAGAATCAATGAAATGCCTATGAACTACTCTCTAGTTATTGAATCTTTTGATTGCTGGGGATTCGACTTTATGGGTCCTTTCCCTCCTTCGAAGGGTTACACTCATATTCTTGTTGCCGTTGATTATGTTATTAAGTGGGTAGAAGCCATTCCTACGAAAAGTGCTGACGGGGAAACCTCTCTAAAAATGCTTAAGGACGTTATCTTTCCTAGGTTTGGAGTGCCTAGGTATCTCATGACTGATGGGGGTTCTCATTTCATTCATGGCGGTTTTAGAAAGACCCTCGCTAAGTATGATGTTAATCATAGAATTGCTTCAGCTTATCACCCCCAAACTAGCGGGCAAGTAGAGTTATCAAATAGAGAAATTAAATCTATCTTGCAAAAGACTGTTAATAGGTCTAGAAAAAACTGGGCTAAGAAGTTGAATGATGCTTTATGGGCTTATAGAACGGCTTACAAAAATCCTATGGGAATGTCTCCTTATAAAATGGTTTATGGGAAAGCTTGCCACCTACCCTTAGAATTAGAACACAAAGCTTCTTTGGCGGCAGTTAAAGAACTAAATAGAGATTGTAAGCTCGCTGGTGAGAAAAGATTATTTGACTTAAGTTCTTTAGATGAATGGAGGAGTGAAGCCTATGAGAATGCTAGGCTCTTTAAGGAAAAAGTTAAAAGATGTCATGACAAGCGAATACTTAAGAGAGAGTTTCATGTTGGTGAGAAAGTTCTATTGTATAGGTCTCGTCTTAGATTTTTGTAGGTAAGCTACTATCAAAATGGGAAGGACCTTTTATCATTGAAGAAGTATACCGTTCAGGAGCAATAAAAATTTCCTCTCTAAAAGATAATACTACACAAGTAGTGAATGGACAACGACTCCAACACTACATTGCTGGAGATTCTTACAATGAAGATGTTGATGCCTTTCAAGTTATAACTCTAGAGAAATTCATTGAGGACCAAATTCAGAGACCTGTAGAGTCCGTTTCCAACTAGGTAACAGTTCTGGTAAGAAAAGTTCCGTGAAAATACAATCCAACTATATTTTTGCAGTTTTCAGTCAATAAGGAAAGCTACGAAGCGAAAAAGGGACGGAAACGGAGCCAGGGTGGCCCACACCACCCCATGGCACAGGCCCACCCCTGGCCGTGCCACCAGGTGGTGAGGCCACCCAAGACTCCGCCTCCGACTCGTTTTCTCCTAGTACCTTCCTTTTGATACGAAACTTCATAATATATAACCCCCCCGGATCCCCTGAGGTTCATATATCGTGTTTTTGTTTCGATCTGTTTCTGCCAGGTAGAATCCCAGATTTGGAGCCACAATGTCTTCCTCTGGATCATCCAAGGGAGATTCTTTAGAGGATATCATCAACCCATACATGAGAGAATTGAAGATTCATCCCAAGGAGTTGTTGCTCGAAGGTGGGGAGGTCCGTATTAAGGAGGTTCAAGGCCCTAAAGGTGAAGGAAGTCTGGAGGACAGGATGGAAGCATTGGAGCAAGAAGTCTTTAGGTACAGGAAGATGGCGGAGCCAAGTGGACATCATCCATAAGATTTGTTCGAACTCATCACCGAGCACCAAAAGGAGACTGCTGAACTCAAAGACGAAGTCCTCTCACTCCGCCAAACAACCAACGTACTGCAAGCACAGTTCTGTGACGTTCAAAATCAAAACTGTGAGTATGAGGCTAGATTTAAACGCATAAGTGCTGCTGCAAGTTTCAGGATGTTGGAAACCACGATGTCCTTTGTTGATGGGAAGCCTTTACCCTGGAAGATGGACGAAGATGAGAGGATACCACCACCACCTAAGGAGTAATTCGTCATCAGGTTTGGCATCCCCTTGGTTTGTTCCAAGCTTGGGGGAGTGCCGCGGTATCATATCACTATCTTCTATCTTTTTACTTTATTAGTAGAGTCATATCATGAATAGAGGAGTTATTATGTAGTATGGTTTGCATTATGGAAGTGTCCCCTCTCTCGTTAGGTATGTATCCCTTGGTGTGAGTTGCCGTTATGGAATATTAATGAGAAGTTCTATCATTCACCCTTTTGCATAGCTTATATTAGTTTTCAATTCGTGGTTATATGATTGATCTTGTTGTTAGTATTGGTATCACTTTGGGATCATTGAGTTAATTTAGTTGGTTTTGGCAAACTTGGCTCGGTCAGTAGCAACACCTTTTTGAGAGTTGAAAAGAAAAAGATAGAAGTAGAGAAAAATAATTTCATCATCTTTCTTTCTTGATTTGCTCATAAGTTTAGTATTCTCTAGTTAAGATCTTTTGTGCTTCCAAGGAAGATTGCATGTTTGTCTTTATCATTTGTATGTTTGTTTGTTTCCTTCAACTCTTGTACTTGCTACCCAGCCTTGCTAGCCAAAAACCTGTACTAAGAGGGTATTCTTCTCGTGCATCCACTCCTTTAAACCAAAACCTTTGCCATTTGTGTCCACCATACCTACCTAGTAGCATTATTGCTATTCCAAGTAAATTCCTGTTTTGTCTACCTCCCTGTCACATCCCAAGATTTTCCAAATCTTGTAATGTGAAAAAATAAATAAACAAAATAATTTTTTGTTGAAAATCAGGGTGAAAAGAAACTTTTGTTTCTAAAAGGAAACTTAAAATCCCATCCTAAACAAACTTTGGTTAAAGTTTGAAGTCAACAAATCCAAATCAAGAGAAATGCATTCCTCAATGAATGTATCTGGAAATTTGAACACTTGGAAAATAAATCCAAAACCCTAAGCCCTAGTGGAATAAAAACCATTTCCAAGTTATCTCCAAATCCATGGATTTGATCCATACCAAATTTGATCAAGAAATTTTCACAAAGGATCAAGAAAGACCATAGAAGTTGGTTTCACTCAAATTGGAACCATAAACAAAATCTTAGGAACATAATGAGATAAGGAAATTGAATTTCCAAAGCTAATAAAGCCCTTACCAAAAACCCTTACCAATTGGTGAGCAAATAATCCTAAAGGGATTTATAAAGATAAACATTTAATAAAGGAAAATAAATGTTTTGGAATTACTATTTTGGATCTCTTAATAAAAGATCTAGTTTTCAAAAGAAAAGGTGGTTTTAAAAATAAAGTTTATATTTTAAAGAGCCAAATTAATTTTGGCCAAGCTTTTATATTAAAATATTTTGTTTTGATAAAATGAGTAAAGGTTTATTTAATAAAATGATAAGGATTCTAATATCCAATTTTATTTAAGTAAAGACTTTTCCCATTTTATAAAAGGTTTTGGTTTTCAAAATGAAAAGAAATATTTTAAATAAAGATTATTTTATAAAGCCAAATTAAACCTTGGCCAAGATTTTGAAACAAAAGGTTTTGCTATTTCCAAAACATCAAAACTTATTATTTCTTTTAAAATAAGTTTTCCAAGTATTTTGTTTTCTCAAATAAAACCTACTAAAGTGTTTTTGGTTTTATTTGGTTTTCAAAATAAAGTTTTTAAGAAAACAAATCCTATTTGGATTTAATAACTAAGGTCCATTATATTTAATTATTAATGGAACCTAAAATAAAAGGTTATTTTGTTTAAACAAGTTTTCCAAATATTCTTTATTTCAAATAAAACCTTCTGTTTTGGTTTTGAAATTATTTGGATTTCAAATGAAGATTTTATTAATCAAACCCTATTTTATTAAATAACTAGAGATCCATTTTATTTAATTATTAAATGGATCCTAGAATAAAAATAATAAATTATTTTGAGATTTGGTTTATGTTGATAAACAGAACCAAATTCAAATGAAAAGTTGAGTGTTTGTTTGAATTGTTTGATTTGTTTGAATGCTTGAATAATTGATTGAATTTCAAAACAGAAATAGATTTGGAAAATTGGAAAAAGAAAACAGACAGAAAAAATAGAGCAGCCCACCTTTTGGTCCAACTAGCCCAATAGCAGCCCAGTCCAGCCCAGCTTCTTTTCCCCCGAAGAAAACGTTTGGCACCAATTAGTTAACCCGCTAAGTCAATGACAAGTGGACCCCGCTCCCTTCCCCTTTCCCACTGACTAGAGGACCCCACCTCTCTCTCTCACGGAGCGAACCGTTTTTCTTTACCACGGACAGAACTCACATAGAGTATGACTGGTGGACCCAACCCCATTTCTTTTTCCACTGACGGCTGGACCCCACTCTGCCCTGTTCATCGTCCTCCCCGCGACTCCTTCTCCCCTCACCTGCCGTTTACACCGCTGATTTCTCTGGCTTAATTCGCCTTAATGCCTGAGTAACTCCTCGCCTTGACCATGCTCGATAAAACGCCAGCGTTCTCTCCCCCGTTTCCCTCTGTCTCCTCCCCCAAGCTCGCCCCAGGCCGCTCCAATTTCTCCCCAAACCGCCTCTCTCCGACGACGCTCCGACGCCGATTCAGGCAGCCCCTCGCCGCCCCTCTCCTCCCCGACCAAGCTCACACCTTCCCCACTCCCAGGAGCATCTCCCGGCACTTTCCATTTACCCGCGGGCGCCACGCTGTCTCCAAGAAACCATGGCGCTTGCCGTCTCGCTGCTTCTCCGTCGAGTTCCTCCATAAGACCAGACCACCCCTTGTCCTTCTGATGATACGCCTGTGTTCAGTGCACACGCCCGCATCTAACGCCACCTCTATTTTCCTCTGGCGTGCACCCTAGCCTTGCCACCATCTTCAACAGAGAGCACCCGACGGCAGCAAGGACTCCGACGAGCAATTATCTGTAACCCTGTGCGCCCCTTCGTCAACCGCGAGCAGGTTGAGCATCCCCACGTCACTGCGATCACTGTGAGCCATCTCATCTTCTTCCTTGCTTCCTCTAGCGCCAGCTAGCCGCGCTCACCGCTGTGGCGTTGCCGCTGGCGCCTCCGAGTTAGGTCGGATCGGCTAGCCGTTGGATGCATATCGAGGGTTACAATAGATGACTTAACGAACTGCTTTTGGTAAATTTGGTAAATACATGCGCGATCTACCTAGATCCAACAGTCTGCAGCGTGATCCACCCCGAACCGGTACCAGCCAGTCGTTTTACGCCACGTGGCCAGTATTAGGTTTAAAACAGATTTTGAAAACAGAATATTTTGCAAACTTCAAACCCTTGTATCTTTGGATCCACACATCCAAAAATTACAAATTTTATGTCGTTGAATTCAGGAGAACAAGCCCTAGACAACCATACCCTTGGTTTAGAAAATAGTATTTGTTAGATTGGTTGATTATGCAGAAACATTTGATTGCTTGTTTAGATTAGAAAAATGATTTAAAAATGATTTTTGGGTTAAAACCTTTGCAAAATGGATTGTTGTGACCTTACTGACCCTAGGAACTAACCCATGTTTTGGAAAATGGATTTGGTAAAGTTTAGGATGGAAAACTTGATTTAGCCTATTTCTAGCCAAATGGAAATAAAGATTTTGGTTATGAAAATGTTTTGGTAAAGAAAAACTTTGAGAAAATGTTTTGGACCAAACCTACTGACCCAAACACCAAGTTTTGCAATAGCAACATATTTGGTGAACCCTATAGGTTAATGCCTTAGTAAAAATATTCCTACACCACATAAAATGATACTTTGTTTTGAAAATAGGTTTTAAGGTGAGACCTTTAGCAAATGACTTTGCCATTTTGGTAAATGACCAATTTGGAACTTACAAAGTTTAGAAGCCTAGTGAAGACCATCCTTACAATAGAACCAACCTTTGCATGCTTATGCATGACTTAGATACCATTACTTTGTGTGTGAAAAATTGTTTGTTTGACTTTGGTTTGGAATGTGAATTGAATTTGTGTTTGCTTGATTGACTTGTAGTGAAGTGTGAGACTAGCAAGATCAAGGAGTGAACCACCATTCCGTACCCAAAAGGCAAGTGATGCTTCATATCTTATGTCCCATTATTTTCACTATGCATTAGTGATTTTGCTAAGTAAAACTTGCATGGATTTTATTTAGCTAAGTATAGACCTTGCTATTGGAAAACCTAGTAGATGAGTCCTTAGTAGGATTTTCCTAAGTTAAGAATCCTATTCCTATCAAGCTTAGCCTAGCTAATAGAAAACATGGGTGGAATATATATTCACACTATAGAAAAATATCCTAAGTCTGAGGACTTATGTTTTGTTTAATAAAACAACTAAGCTAATGAATCACCTGGGTGGAAATGGAAGGAATGGTTTGTGTTGAGTGGTTCACAAGGCCATGGACTTGGCTTGTGTATCTCACTTGTGGATGGCCACCCAGGAACAAAGAGATTTGAGATGTCAAATGTTGAGAAGCTTCAAGTGCAGCCACTTGGCAATATGGGCTCTGCCATGATCATATAGGTTGCAAGAACTTAGCCATATGGACAGTGGGTGGTAGTGTTTGATAGGATGGAACGCGTCCATGTTGGTCTAAGGGAAGGCTTCTGAAAGATCTTGTCTTGGGAAACCAAGTCTTGTGGGGAAAGTGCACCACCTCTGCAGAGTGTAAAATCTAAGTACTTAGCCATGTCCCTGGTAAAGGACAATTTGAGCACCAAGACATGGAAGCAATCAAAAATCTCATCATTCAAATTTCTAAGTAAAATTTGTGGTTTGAACCAGGGTTGTTTGAAATCTTCAATCTTTGATGGAGAGATGGCTTGGTACAAGGATCTTGAAATCTTTGATTGAGGAAAAATGATTTTGCCAAGCACTTCAGTCTTTGATTGGTAGATGCCTTGGAAAGGATCTTCAGTCTTTGATTGGTAGATGCCTTGGTGGTTTTTGCCAAATAAAACTTAGTATTTTCAAAATGATAGGGAAAAAATCTATTTTGAGCAATGCAAGCCTCAACTCCACTTAGCCAAATGCATATAGATGATAGACTCCACTATACTACCAAAGTATCACTTGCCAATACAATTCAAAGGTATTGACCCTTGTGGCTGTAACTTGTAATGTTGCAGGTTTGATTGATTTTAGTGAAGATTGATTGATTAGGATTACAAAGTCTACAACCAACATCTGCCTGTGGCTCTTTGAAGAAGAAGGACCCCATGCTTATAGTTATTCCGCTGCAATGTAATGTAATAGCCAAATGAGCTATGTATGATGTAATAAAATTATGTTATTCCTGGTTATAAAGTTATATTATGACCTTTGTTTCTTGATATTACATCTAAACTGTGGATGCTAGATATTGATCCAGGGACTAGCATTGTAAACACAGGGGGCTCAATCTTATTTAAGGTTGGGGACCCTACACTCCCAAATTAAACTTGTTATGTGAAAATTAGTGATTAAAGCTCTCACGAACTTGATGGCACACTTTACTTTCTTGCACTTAATAAACTTGAACCATTGTGCTCACCTATGTTGCGTATATGCTTGCGCTTTGTAAGTTGTGAATTAGCAGAACCATGCTGTCATGGGGAACGCTTTCAACATTGCACTGGTACTTTGTACCAAGTTGATATCATGATCTTTTGTCTATGGATGTCTTCGGTGTGAAATGAAAGGGGAGCTTGTAAGTCCATGGAGTTATGCATGTGTGTTAGAGAAACGCCTAGGCCGCTGGTCTAATCCATGCTGACATGGTGGAAACCTGCAGCGTAACCATAACAAGTATCTATGAAGCATTCTTCTTATAAAAAAAGAGATAGAGATTGAGAAAAAAGAAAAAAAGAGAAATTATGAAAAGAGGAAAGAGAGAAAAAAGCACCATATTCCCATGGTAAATAAGAAGATTGCTGAGATACTTGTTGTCTGCTTGCCTTGTCATTTTGATATGGGGATTCTTCCGTATCATCGGGCAAGGGGTACGCCGTTGGCGGTTCTCTATGATACACATATGCTTACGATGACAAGAACTTACCGGTGACTAAACTTGAGTAGCATGAGGAGCGACCCTCGTATTCAAGGGACATGAGATCCTCAACTTACAACTTGTCAATGCATATCCTCATTTTTGATCACTTTAACCTTAATCACCTAAAGATGCCTATGATAGGGGCAATGAGAGCTGAAAGCTAGTAAGTATCATAATTTTTGGGAGCTCTTTATGAGACTTGCAATCCCTGCTTCCCTCTTTGAAGGGCCCTTACTTTTACTTTGTAGTTGAGTCAGTAAACCCATTCCCTTCTATCTCAGCAAGTATCTTGAGTTGATGTGTTTCATTCATTCATATGATGATTTATTCAATCATGTTTCTTATGTTCCTTGTTTTGCACATTGCTCTTATCTTGAAGTTTACTACTTTGAAAGCTTTCATTGAAAAACCAGCTATTTGTGAACTCCAGCAAATTATCAACTATTCTTCGACCAAGAGCTAAGTTTTCCATTACCAATTATGATTCACTTTATGTATCTTTATTGTGTTTCCTTTACTCATTGCAAGTTGAGTTATATAATAGTGAGTTGTTTTCTATTATGATCTATGTATTAGATGAATGTGATGCTTCTTGTCCGTATCCTTTTATCGACTCTTCACTCCATAAACTTGAGGTCATGTTTATTGAGCTCAGTTTCGCTTGGGGACAAGCGAAGTCTAAGCTTGGGGGGAGTTGATACGTCCATTTTGCATCACTATTCTATGTCTTAATTCACTATTATTCATTGATATATTTCGTATTGAGAGGTGATACTTATGTTATTTCATCTGTTTTTACATGGTTGATGACTTTTGGAGCATGGACCGCAGTCGGGATTACGATGGAAAAGGTGCTGTTTGGAGGCAAAATTCGCGAAGATCAGAAAATCCGGGAAAATACGGAAAATTCTATTTTCCCAGAAGACTCACGATGCCAGAAGCGGGAGTGGAGGGGGGCCCCCGGGGGCCCCCACCACCCCATGGCGCGGCAGGCCAGGCCAGGAGTGGTGTGGCCACCTTGGCCCACTCCACTCTCCTCGGGCGTATATCAACCTCCCGAAACCCTAAGACTGGGCGACCACGAAAGATTCCGCCGCTCTGGGCGGAAAACACCGAGAGAGAAAGATCTCTCCGGCAGACAGATTTCTGCTGGGGGAATTCCTTCCCGGAGAGGGGAGATCGTCGCCATCAACACCACCATCAAGCTGGACTTCATCGGGATCATCACCATCATCACCACCACCATCATCACCATCAGCACCCTCGTCACCATCTCCATATTGCTGTAACAATTGGTTGAATCTTGCTATAGTTCATAGGGGAAACTTTCCCGGTGTTGATTACTCTTTGTAGTTGATGCTATTGAGTGAACCATTGAATTATTGTTTATGTTCAGATTGTTATACATCATTATTTCATCTCTGATCATGATCCATATGATGTCTTGTGATTAGTTCGTTTTGTTCTTGAGGACATGGGAGAAGTCTTGTTGTTAGTAGTGGAGTTGCGTTGAGAAAGATTCAATAGATTGTTATTTAAGTTGCGGTGTACTTCTTCTAGTGGTGTCATGTGAACATCGACTACATGACACTTCACCTATATGGGCCTAGGGGAATGCATTGTGTATTTGGCTACTAATTGTAGGGGTTGCCGGAGTGACAAAAACCTGAAACCCCATTAGGAAACCATTGCACAAGGGACGTAAGGGTTTTAGAGTTTAAAGCTGTGGTTAGGTTTCTACCTTAATTACTTTCTTGTACTTACGGATGTTTGCAAGGGGTATAATCACAAGTATGTATTAGTCTTGGATGGGGCGGTACATTAGCACAGGTTCACCCACACAACACTTAGCAAGCTAAAGAAGATTAATCGACTATATGAAGCGAAAGCACTTGACAGTCTTCCCATGTGTCCTCGAGAACGTTTGGTCATCTATAGAAATACAACCGGCTTGTCCTTTGCTGCATAAAGGATTGGGCCACTTGCTGCACTTATTCCTACTGTCTTTTATTTACTCGTACTTTGTTTACTTGCTTTATCGAAAACCCCTAAAAATCCGTTTGCTAAGTATTTGCAGAGAATTCCCGATCCATACCACTAGCCAGCACCTTCGCTTCTCCATCAACCATCCATGATTCCCCCATCCATGAGTGTGTAATCCCCCGCTGTAGGCTATGGGGATGGTAGGGATTGGATGAGATCGTTCATGTAATGGCATTAGATTGTTAGGGATGGTGCCTAGTATCTATTATTAGTGCTTTTTGACTTTGTTGCAACTTGTTATGCTTAATGCTTGTCACTAGGGCCCGAGTGCCATGATTTAAGATCTGAACATGTTATTGATTCATTATGATAGTATTGTTTATGGTCTTACCTACAAGTTATATACACATATTGTTGTCTGGAACCAAAGGCCCCGAAGTGACAGCAATCGAGATAACCGGAGGGGATGGCTTTGATGTGAGGATCACATGTGTTCACAGTGTTAATGCTTTGCACTAGTGCTCTATTAAAAGGAGCACCTTAATTACCAGTAATTCCCTTGAGGCCCCGCTGCAAACGGGCTAGCAGGACAAAAGATGTTGTGCAAGTTCTCATTGCGAGCACGTATGACTATATATGGAACACATGCCTATGATTATTTAGTACTTGGATGCTTTATCTTATTTATCTGCAAATGCCCTATATCTTGATTGCTATATGAATTGTCTTGTCCATGCAACGCCTGTTTATCCATCCCTATGCCTACCGCGCTTTAATCCTACTGTTTACTGCAATTGTTACTACTGTCTTTACTTTTACTACTGCTATTACTTTACTATTGCTACTACAAAACTGTTGCTATGTTTCCAGGTGTAGCTGAATTGACATCTTAGTTGCTAAGTCTTATAAATATTCTTTGGCCCCCCTTGTGTCGAATCAATAAATTGGGTTTCACTTCCCTCGAAAATACTGCGATACACCCCCTATACTTGTGGGTCATCAAGACTATTTTCCAAGGCATTTGTGGGGAGCATAGCTTTATTTATCAAGTTCACTTGGAATCACTATTGTTCGCTGCCATCCATCCATCATGGGTAAGTCTCGTGATGGCAAGGTCCCTATTTTACCAGCCACTACAAGGAGAGGTACGGTTCTGGACACCTCTGTTGCTCTTGATTCACCATCTGTTATGAGTAAGTTCCTTACACCACCACATGCACATGCTACACACACTGCTACTACTACTGAATCTGAAACTTCTGATACTTATGATGCTGCTTCTACTGTGCTTGATAAAAGTGGTTCATTAGGTCCTTTCTTAGGTTCTACGATTGCTAGAACTATAGCTAGAAATACTGAAACTCCTAATGAAGACACTACTACACCTGTCAGTTCACCTGAGTCTAGAGAGAGCTATAATATTGAAGACGGTTATATAGAGATGACCGATGAATTTATTAAAGAATGTCAAAACACCCATGATAGGAGTGCTATTAAGAGTCTCCTTGAGAGGCGTACTATAAAACCCAAATTGTCTCCTAATGCTAAGTTTGCTGCATCTCCCATAAACATTAAAGTTAAGGATTATGATTTCTCTCTTGATTTCTCTTACATAACTATTGTTGAGAAAGAACCTTTTTGTGGGACTAAGAATGAAAGTGTTGTAGCACATATGACTGAGTTTTCTACCATGAATGGCCCGTTTTCTGATGATATTAAGATGTGCACCTACTTTGTTGCTAAAATTTCCCCTTTTTCACTGAAAGGAGAAGCTAAAACTTGGTTTAATAATTTACCTCCTGGATCTATTGATAGCCCTGATTGCTTGATTAGTACTTTCCTTCAGAAATATTTCCCTCCTAGTGCTAGACATGCTATTTTGCAGGAACTTTTTGATTTTAAACAGGGAGAAAAAGAGATATTGCCTGAGTCATGGGCAAGGTTTTGTGCTTTGATTCATGCACAGGTTGGATGTCCATTACCTAAAAATGAGCTTCTTGATATATATTATAATGGACTAACTGAAGAATCTAGGACATACCTGGATAGTTGTGCTGATTGTGTTTTCAGGAAGAGAACTCCCAAAGAAGCTGAGGAATTAATGGCTAAAATAAGCAAGAATTATGAAGACTGGACTTCATCTGAGCCAATTACACCTGAGACAACTACACCTGAGTTAACTGTGCCTGAGCCAACACCAACACCAAAACCAAAGAAGAGGGGAGTTATTGAACTAAATGATGAAGTAATGAAGGAAGCTAAGAAATGTCTTAAGGAGAAGGGAATTAAAGCTACAGATGTGAAGAATTTACCTCCTATAGAAGAATTATGTAAGCCAATCCCCCACTCATCCACTATTGAGGCACACTCTCTCCAACATTTTGATGAAGGTGATATTCCTTACTCTAAACCTCCTCATCAATGCTTAGAAGAATTTGATATTTTTATTGTTAAGCAAGATAATTTTAATAAAAGGGTGCAAAATCATCTAATGGAAAACTCTAGAGCTATAATTGAGTTAAAAGATATTATGGAAAGAACCTCTAATGATGTTAAAATGCTTGTTAAACATTTTCAAATGGTTCAAACTCAAATTGATCATCTTATTAAGGTACAAAAAGACTTGCTAGTTAATGCTGCTAAAGAAAAACATGCTTATGAAATTAGAACTAGAAGTGGTGCTGCTACCCAGGATCCTCTATATTTTGAGGGGCATCCTAAAAGAATTGAGCAAAATTCTCAACAAGCTGAAAATAGTGGTACTACTCCTAAGAAAAGGAAAAAGAAACATAAAACTATTGTAGAATCCTCTGAACCTGCTAAAGATCCTAATAGTATATCAGTCTCTAATGCTGAAACTGAAAGTGGTAATGAATAAAATGATGCCCCTAATAAAGAAAAAGTTGAAGAAAAACCTGAAAGGCACACTAAGAATACCAAATACACTAAATAAGATTTTGTTGCTAAGAAACATGGTAGTGAAAGAGAGCCTTGGGTCCAAAAACCTATGCCTTTCCCTGATAAGAAACACAAGTCAAAGGAAGATGAACACTATAACAAGTTTTATGAGTGGATGAAACCTTTATTCTTGCAAATTCCTTTGACTGATGCTATTAAATTGCCTCCTTATTCAAAGTATATGAAGGATATTGTCTCGAATAAAAGGAAGATCCCTAATGAAGAAATTTCTACTTTGCTTGCTAATTATTCCTTTAATGGTAAGGTTCCAAAGAAACTTGGAGACCTAGGGATTCCAACTATTCCTTGCTCTATTAAAAATAGTTATGTTAGAACTGCTTTGTGTGATTTGGGAGAAGGAGTTAGTGTTATGCCTTTTTCTCTCTATAAGAGACTTCAACTGATATATCTTTGCAAATGGCTGATAAATCTGCTACTATTCCTATTGGTATATGTGAGGATGTACATGTTCAAGTTGCTCATAATTGCTTGATATTAACTGATGTTGTTGTTCTTGAAATACCTGAGGATGACAATATGTCTATTATTCTTGGGAGACCTTTTCTTAATACTGCAGAAGCTATGATTAATTGTAATCAAGGAAAGGTGACTTTTAATGTTAATGACAAGGAGCATACTGTCTATTTCCCAAAGAAGATTGATAGGACTTATGGTTTAAACTCCATTGAACATGTTGAGGGCATTCAAGTTGGAGAAATATATTGTCCCATACCACGAGAAAAATATGAAACTATTATGATTAGGACCATTGCTATCAAGGTTGAGGTAACATAATCATTAGTGGAATACAAAGTTTTGTTTCATATAAATTGTTTTGGTAACAAGACCTGATCAACCTTGTTAACAAAGGGATTTTAATGAACAAAACAATGTCTTCACCATGATTATTTTCGCTTACTTTACTTTATCCATTTTAGTTTTTTCTTTCGTTTAGTTTACTTTTCTGTTGTTAGTTGATTGCATATTAGAGTGTCTTAGAACTTCTGAAGTTTTAGTTTTGTTTTGTCATTGCATCATTCCAAAAATATCTTTCTGTCAGAAAATCATTCTTCAATACCTGAAAATTGCTAAAAAAATAAAGTGTCTCGAAAAATTCCAGAAAATTCATATTAAATTTTTACGTAAAAAAAGGGGCAGAGGAGTACCTGGAGTGACCCAGGGGGCCCACCAGGCAGGCACACCACCTGGTGGCGCGGCCACCCCAAGGGCGCGCCTGGCCATGGTGTGGGCCATCCTGGCCCTCCACTCACTCTCTCACTTGCCACTTCCTTCTCTCTCCCGAGAAAACACCAGTTCATTGCTCGAAACCGCGTTCTTGCTGTTCTTGTCCATGAATTTTCGATCTCCTTGCTCAGCCCATCTTTGCTGCTAAAATTTGGAGCATTTGTTCTCCGGTATGTGACTCCTCCGCTTGTCCAAGTAGATTTGTGTTTAGTGGTTTATATCTTGAGTATTTTGTTGCTATAGGTGATAGGTTATGTGAGCTTGTAAGCTTGTTCAATGCTTAGAGATATTGTTTTGATGCATGTTTAGGCCTCTTACAAGTCCCTATGAGTAGTTCCCTTTATTATGTATTCACTTTGCAATCACTTGTATAATGGATGTTTAAATTTTAGAATATCAAAGATGAACAACCACACTTTTGGAGAAATATTTGAGAGGGACACACCTACGAGGGCAAGGTCTTCAAGACCAGCCTCTCAGTTTAGGCCATCATACAATGAAGATCTTATTGCACCACGCTTTTGCAATGAAGGAGATGAGGGAGATGCTCACCCATCTACCTTCCCTTGTTTTACCTTTTTGCAAGCTGCAGGGACCCTCAATGATTTCTTATTACTGGTTCAGAGGGTTGGCCTAACCACGTACATGGAAAATGAGAGTGAGCAATATGCCGTGCTCACCAAAACTTTCGTTGAGAGTTTCGTTTTCACTAACACCCCTTATCAGTCAACTATTTCTTTCATAATTTATAATCGGCCTATTACCATGTCATTGGAAAGATTTTGCAGCATTATAGGTATAGGCATGACGGGGATAGTGAAGAAGATCCAAGGTCGACCCGCTGATTTGCTGGAGCTCTATCGAAGTGTGACACATGACGATGACCGCGTAGCTCAACGCGGGAAGATAAGGAACATTCAACTCCCACCTCTTAGATATTTTGCTTATTATCTTGCCACTAGCATTCTTGGTAGGGAGAACACTAGTAATATTTCTAATTATCATTTATCCTTCCTCGCTGCTGCACTTAATAATGATACCAAGTACAATCTTGGCTCTCTCATTGCTCGCGCCTAGCTGCTAGGGGACCTATTTATGGGGGCATTATTGCCTCACGCATGGTTGCTGCTTTAGAACTCTTTGTGGATCCTAATGACACTGTGTTGGCACCACAAAGGCTTGATCTTGCTGCTATGAAAATGCATCACTTTGTCACTACTGACTCTAGTACAGAGGGTTTAGTATACAGGATGTTGTTTACTGACGAAGACGAGAGGGAAATTCCTTTGCCACAATGCACTTTGTTCATTATTTATAGGAGGCCATGGTCGCATTCTAAGGAGGAGGTGGACGAGCAGCTCCATTTGCTTGGTTTCCATAGGCAGCACCAGGAGGATGTGCCTTCTTACGACTATTCTACGCACTACGGTGGGGCGTCCTCGAGCTCGTATCAGGACGAGGGCACCTCCTCGCCGTACTACAGAGGCTCTCCATCTTGGCCAGCTTGGAATTGATACCCACATAGGCCAAAAGCCTAAGCTTGGGGGGAGGTACACCGACATCACACTCATCTACATATCATGTTTAGTCGGTACTTTGTATATCCATGTTTCGCTTTCTTTTGCTTTCTAAAACACAAAAAGACCAAAAATATTTTCATTGTTCCTCTTTGTTTGCTTCTTTTTATTTTTGCCTTGGTTTGCTTCTTCCTTTTTGCTTTGATTGGACTATTCGAAAAACCCAAAAAGATTTTGCTTTGCTTGTTCTTCCTTTTTGTTCTTGCCTTTAAAAATTATAAAACACCAAAAATATTTGTTCTTCTTCTTTGGTTTTGTGAAGTTTGTTGCAGGGTTCAGCAGTCCTCAGTGGAATTTGGTTTCATGTTATTATTCAAGCCACACAAGTGAAGGGCAATAATGAGGATTAATGACAACTTGAGGTGTGGTAAGAGGCTGGTAACGAACTCTATTTTGTTGGAGATATGCCCTAGAGGTAATAATAAATGTAGTTATTATTATATATCTTTGTGTTTATGATAAATGTTTACATTCATGCTATAATAGTATTAACAAGGAAACCATTAATACTTGTGTGATTTGTAAACTTAATTTGAAGTCCCTAGTATGGCCTCTATACTTCACTAGCTTGTTGGTTGATTGATGATGTGGTTTCTTTGTCATGAACATTGAGATGTTATCAACAACAAGATCATATCGTTAGGAGAATGATATGGTGGACATACTCCTATAGACAAGCGTAGCATAAAGATCAAGTCATTTCAATAGTTCAATTGCTATATGCTTTCTGATACATAGTAACCTAATTCCTTCGACCATGAGATCATGCATATTGCCTTTACTGGATGGATGCTTTGATGTCATCAAACACCACACCGTAACAGGGTGGCTATAAAAGTGGCATTGGGTGTTCGGAAAGTATTGGTTGAAACACATGGATCAAGAGTGGGATTTGTCCATCCACATGACGGATAGATATTCTCTGGGCCCTCTCGGTGAAATGTCATCCAATTAGCTTGCAAGCATGTGACTTGGTCACAAGGGATCACATATCACGGAGCGAGAAAAGAGTACTTATCGATGTGAGGTTGAACTAGGTATGCGGAGATACCGACGATCATGACCTCGGATAAGTAACATATCGTGAGACAAAGGGAAATTGGTATCATATGTAAGTGGTTCATTCGATGCAAAGTAATCGTAGAAATATGTGGGAGCCATATGAATTTCCAGATTCCTCTATTGGTTATTGTTGAGAAGTGTCTCGATCATGTCGCATAATTCACGAACCGTAGGGAGACACATAAGGATTCGACGTTGTTTGAGTAGTTATGGTATTATGAGAAAGAGACCGAATGTTGTTGGTCTCGGATGGGATCCGGGATATCACGAGGTGATCCGAATGGTCGGAGAATAAGATTCATATAAGGAAAGTCCCATTTGGAGTTGGGGAATGGTTCCGTGTTTTCATGGGAACATTCTAGAAGGTCCCGGAATGTCCGGCACTCGGGGAAGGGGTACATGAATGTGTCATTGCAAGATGGAATGATTGCATCATGTACTAAGTGTTCTCGCTGTCCAAAATAAAGGGTTTATTTAATTCCTAAATTGGAAAAGTCAAGCGCCGATTTTGGTCAAGCGCCATTTTGGAAGAGGAGAAGTTGGAAACCGACTTGGGGAGGAGTCCTCCTCCCAAGCGGCGGCCAGCCCTAGGCGAGTTGGGGAGGACTCCTCCCTCCTGGCGCGCCAGCCTCCCACCTATAAAGGGAGGCAGGGCCTCCCTCTAGAGACACAAGTTCCTATCCTCTAAACTAGAAACTAGACCTAGACCCGGTTTAGAGCTGTTTGGTTTAGAGCCTTCTAATTGGTTTAGAGCCCTCTAATTGGTGTGTCTAATTACTAGACCACTAATAGCCTCTCTCATAAGCTCCACCATACTACTTGCCGGCTTAGGCGAAGCCTCGGGATCTCCCTCTACCTCCGGTACCACGCCGTTGTCTTTGCCGAATCGCGAGGAGAGTGCTACAACCTCCATTTTCTTTGGAACAAGGAGAGGAAGGTCTTCGTCGAGTACCGAACGTGTGACCGATCTTGGGGCGCGCTGAGGAAGCTGCGCGGAAGGATCGTCACGCGATCTTGAGATCGGAAGAAATCGACTACATCACCCACGAGAATCTGCTCTCGTTAAACACTTTGGAATCTTCGAGGGTGAGTTATTCCATCGACTCGTTGCTACAATCTAGTAGATAGATCTTGGCTTGTTTGTTTGTATGCGATAGAAAATTTTTGTTTTCCATGCTCTGAATCCCTACAGTATCGAGCCGTGTCTATATGTAGATCTGTTGCAGGTAGAACACAATGATCATTGTGGGCATTGATGCTTTTATTGTAGATTGCTTTTGTGTACTTTGCATCTTGCGGTATGTTGGGATGAAGCGGCCGGGCTAACCTTACATGACATCGTTCATGAGACTTGCTCCACGCTTAACATGCAACTTGTATTGCATAAGTGGCTTTATGGTGCTGTTTCTCCTAGCATAGTAAAGATCCAATTTACAGGGTGATCAACAATGCTAGTATCAATGTTGTGGTTCTTGTTCGTAAGTTAGAACGACACTTATGGAAAGCCCCAAACCACGTAAAATATGCAAAGAAAGTAGAAGCGTCTAACTTTGTTTTGCAGGGGTGTGCAGTGATGTGATATGGCCATGATTGTGATTATATTTGATGTATGCAATGTTCCTTATTGTAAGTTGGCAACCGGCAGGAGCCATATGGTTGTCTTTAAATTTGTTAAGACCTGCGTGTCTATTCAAAGTAGTTGTAATAGTTGAAGCTGGTGGACGACAACCATGAAGAAGCGTCATTGACCTTGATGCTATGCCGAGATGATGGAGATCATGTTCGTGCTTGAAGATGGAGATCGGAAGCACAAAGAAGAAAGGCCATATCATATCACATATTATGAATTGCATGTGATGTTAATCCTTTATGCATCTTGTATTGCTTAGTAGACGATGGTAGCATTATAAGATGATCCCTCATGCACATAAATTTCAAGTTCTAAAGTGTTCACCCTTAGTATGCACCGTTGCCAAAGCTTGCTGCTTCGAAGCACCACGTGATGATCGGGTGTCTTTGATTCCATGGTGACTTACAACGTAAGCAAGCAGATTTGCTTATGCGGAAGCTAAGGTTTGTCTTGACGAGCCTAGCATGTACGGACATGGCCTCGGGAACACGGATCGCCGAAGGCAAAGCATGAATCATATAGTAGATATGATGAACATGATGATTGTTCGCCATTGAAACTATATCAACTCTCGTGATGATCGGTGTTGATGTAGTGGATTTGGTTAGATGTGATCACTAAAACAATGTGAGGGATGTTGTTTTGGTGGGAGTTCACCTAGTTTAATTTCATTAATTAATTTGAACTCAATTTGTCATAAACTTAGTCTAAACTATTGCAAATATGTTGTAGATCAATGGCAGCCCTACCATCAATTTTAATGCGTTCCTAGAGAAAGAAAAGTTGAAAAACAATGGAAGCAACCTTGGATTGGTTCCATAATTTGAGGATTGTCCTCACGGTGGTAATTTGACCTATGTGCTGGATGCACCGCTAGGTGACCCACCGGTGATGCTACCGATGAAGTAAAGAATGTTTACCTCGCTCGGAAGAATCAGTACTCCATAGTTCATGTGCTATCTTGTATGGTTTAGAATCGGAGCTTGAGAAAAGGTTTGAAGAGTCGGACCCATATGATATTGTCGAGGATCTCAAATTAATCTTTGAGACTCATGCGGCAATTGAAAGTTATGAAGCTTCGAAAAGTTCTTTAAGCGCAAGATGGAAGAGGGTAGCTCGTCGGTGAGCATGTGCTTAAGATGTGCAGGCATAAATAAACTTCAAAGTTTGGGTATAGTGATTCCTAATACTTTGGGGTTTACGCATCCTCAATCACTACCACCAAGTTACAAGAACTTTGTGATGAACTACAACATGCGTAACATGAACAAAGAGTTGCGAACTATTTGCTATGTTAAAATCTGCGAAGTGGAGATCAAGAAAGAGCACCAAGTGTTGATGGTCAATAAGACCACCAAATTCAAGAAAGGCAAGTCTAAGCGGAAGGACACTTCAAGAAGGGTGGTAAGAAAGTTACCATACCGACGAAGAGGACCAAGGCTGGACCAAGCCTGGCCGAGTGCTTTTCTTGCAAGGGAGAAGGTCCTTTGGGCGGAATTGCCCAAAGTACTTGGCAGATTTGAAGAACGGCAACATCAAGAAGAAAGGTATATCGATATACATGTTATTGATGTGTATCTCACTAGTATTCGTAGTAGTGCACAGGTATTTGATCTTTGGTTCGGTTGCTCATATTTGTAACTCGAAGCAGAGCTACGAATAAGCGGAAGCTAGTAAAGAGCGAGGTGACGATGCGGCGTGGGAAGCGGATCAAAGGTTGATGTGATCGCGGTCGGCACACTACCTCTTCATCTACCATCGGGATTAGTTTTATACTTAAATAATTGTTATTTGGTGCTGCGTTGAGCATGAACATTATATCGGGATCTTGTTTATTGCGAGACGATTACTTGTTTAAATCCGAGAATAATGGTTGTTCGATTTATATGAGTAATGTGTTTTATGCACATGCACCTTTGATAGATGGTCTATTCATATTGAATCTCGATAGTAGAAATACACATATTAATAACATTGAGGCTAAGCGTTTGAAATCAAGCGATAATTTGACCTATATGTGGCCTTTGTCGTCTTGGTCACATTGGAGTGAAGCGTATGAAGAAACTCCATTCGATGGACTTCTTGAATCACTTGATTTTGAATCACTTGAAAGATCTGAAGCATGTCGATGGGTAAAATGACTAAGACTCCATTTCTCGGTATGATGGGCGAGCTACGGACTTATTGGAAATCATACATACCGATGTGTGTGGTCCAATGAGTGTAGCATCATGTGATGGTTATCGTTATGTTCTTACCTTCACGGATGACTTGAGTAGATATGGGTATATCTATTTCATGAAACATAAGTCCGAAACTTTCGAGAAGTTTAAGGAGTTTCAAAGTGAGTAGAGAATCAACGTAACAAGAAGATTAAATTTCTACGTTACGATCGTGGAGGTGAATATCTAAATTACGAGTTTGGCGAGCATTTGAAGAAATGTGGAATACTTTCAGATTGACACCCGGGAACACCACAGCGTAATGGTGTGTCTGAGCGTCGTGTCGAACTCTCTTAGATATGGTTCGTTCTATGATGTCACTTACAGATTTGCCACTATCATTTTGGGGTTATGCATTAGAAACAGCCGCATTCACTTTAAATAGGGCACTCTAAATCCGTTGAAACGACACCGTATGAATTATGGTTTGGGAAGAAACCTAAATTGTCGTTCCTTAAAGTTTGGGGATGTGAAGCCTATGTAAAGAAGTTACAATGACAAGCTTGAACCCAAAGCGGAAAAATGCGTCTTCATAGGATACCGAAGGAAACTATTGGGTATACCTTCTATCATAGATCCGAAGGCAAAATCTTTGTTGCCAGAATGGATCCTTTCTAGAAGGAATTTCTCTCGAAAGAAGTGGAAGGAAAGTAGAACTCGACGAGGTTGTCGAACCTTCTCTCGAAATTGCGAGTAGCGCAGCACGGAAGAAGTTCTGTGGTGCGCACCAATAAGAGAGGAAGCTAGTGATGGTGATCATGAAACTTCGGTTGAAGTTGCTCTGAGCCTCGGAGGTCAACGAAATCGTACCACTCCAGTTGGTATGATTCCGTTATGAATGTCATGTTGGTGGACAACACCGATGACCCGAGACATATGAGGAAGCAATGATGAGCCCAGATTCCAATAAATGGCAAGAAGCCATGAAATCCGAGATTGGATCCATGTCGAAAACCAAGTATGGACTTTGGTGGACTTACCGGATGGCGGAAGGCTGTCGAGAACAAATGGATTTTCAAGAAGAAAGCAGAGATCTTGATGGTAATGTTATGTCTATAAAGCTCGACTTGTGTAAAGGGTTTCGACAAATTCAAGGAGTTGACTACGATGAGACTTTCTCACCGTAGCGAAGCTAAAGTCTGTGAGGATTATGTTAGCAATCGCTGCATATTATGATTATGAGATATGGCAGATGGATGTCAAAACAGCATTCCTCAATGGAGACATTGATGAAGAGTTGTATATGATGCAACCCAAAGGTTTTGTCGATCCTAAAGATGCTAATAAGGTATGCAAACTTCAACGGTCCATCTATGGATTGAAGCAAGCATCCGAAGTTGGAATCAACGTTTTGATAAGGTAATCAAAAGTTTTGGTTTTATACAAACTTATGGAGAAGCTTGTATTTACAAGAAAGTGAGTGGGAGCTCAGGCATTCTTAATACTGTATGTGGATGACATATTGTTGATTGGGAATGATGTAGACCTTCTTAATAGTGTCAAAGAGTATTTGAATAATAGTTTTTCAATGAAGGATCTTGGCGAAGCAGCTTACATATTAGGCATAAAGATTTATAGAGATAGATCGAAGCGTAAATATCATTGTCACAAAGTACATATTTGGACAAAGTTCTAAAGAGGTTTGGAATGGAAGATAGCAAGAAAGGGTTATTGCCCATGTTGCCAATCTGACGTTGAGTAAAACTCAAAGTCCGACATCGGCGAAGATAGAGAAAAGATGAGTAAGACTCCTATGCCTCAGCCATAGGATCTCTAATGTATGCCATGCTATGTACTAGACCCGACATCGCATATGCTGTTAGTCTAACTAGCAGATATCAAAGTGATCGAGTGGATCATTGGACGTGATCAAAACATCCTTAAGTACTTGAGAAGAACTAAGGATATGGTTCTTTCTTATGGAGGTGATGAACATTTCGTTGTTAATGGTTACACCGATGCTAGTTGGAACACCGATCCGGATGATTCTAAATCACAATCTGGATACGTATTTATTTTGAATGGTGCGATTAGCTGGAGGAGTGCAAAGCAAAGCGTTGTGGCGAGATCTTCAACTGAATCGGAATACATGGCTGCTTGGAGGCTTCACAAGAAGCGATATGGATGAAAGAGTTCATTCTGAGCTGGGTGTGGTTCCTAGTCTGGACCCAATGTCTATCTCTTTGTGATAACATGGGCGCCATAGCCAATGCGCAAGAACCAAGGTCACACAAGAAGCTGAAGCATATCAAGCTGCGTTTTCACGCTATTCGAGAACATATCCGGGATGGGGATATAAAGATTTGCAAAGTACACACAGATCTGAATGTGGCGGATCCGTTGACTAAACCTCTCCCAAGGGCAAAACATGACCAACACCAAACTGCCATGGGTGTTGGTATATTACCATGTAATCTAGATTAGATGACTCTAGTGCAAGTGGGAGGCTGTTGGAGATATGCCCTAGAGGTAATAATAAATGTAGTTATTATTATATATCTTTGTGTTTATGATAAATGTTTACATTCATGCTATAATAGTATTAACAAGGAAACCATTAATACTTGTGTGATTTGTAAACTTAATTTGAAGTCCCTAGTATGGCCTCTATACTTCACTAGCTTGTTGGTTGATTGATGATGTGGTTTCTTTGTCATGAACATTGAGATGTTATCAACAACAAGATCATATCGTTAGGAGAATGATATGGTGGACATACTCCTATAGACAAGCGTAGCATAAAGATCAAGTCATTTCAATAGTTCAATTGCTATATGCTTTACGATACATAGTAACCTAATTCCTTCGACCATGAGATCATGCATATTGCCTTTCTTGGATGGATGCTTTGATGTCATCAAACACCACACCGTAACGGGGTGGCTATAAAAGTGGCATTGGGTGTTGGAAAGTATTGGTTGAAACACATGGATCAAGAGTGGGATTTGTCCATCCACATGACGGATAGATATTCTGGGCCCTCTCGGTGAAATGTCATCCAATTAGCTTGCAAGCATGTGACTTGGTCACAAGGGATCACATATCACGGGAGCGAGAAAAGAGTACTTATCGATGTGAGGTTGAACTAGGTATGCAGAGATACCGACGATCATGACCTCGGATAAGTAACATATCGTGAGACAAAGGGAAATTGGTATCATATGTAAGTGGTTCATTCGATCGCAAAGTAATCGTAGAAATATGTGGGAGCCATATGAATTTCCAGATTCCTCTATTGGTTATTGTTGAGAAGTGTCTCGATCATGTCCGCATAATTCACGAACCGTAGGGAGACACATAAGGATTCGACGTTGTTTGAGTAGTTATGGTATTATGAGAAAGAGACCGAATGTTGTTCGAGTCTCGGATGGGATCCGGATATCACGAGGTGATCCGGAATGGTCGGAGAATAAGATTCATATAAGGAAAGTCCCATTTGGAGTTGGGGAATGGTTCCGTGTTTTCATCGAACATTCTAGAAGGTCCCGGAATGTCCGGCACTCCGGGGGGGAAGGGGTACATGAATGTGTCATTGCAAGATGGAATGATTGCATCATGTACTAAGTGTTCTCGCTGTCCAAAATAAAGGGTTTATTTAATTCCTAAATTGGAAAAGTCAAGCGCCGATTTTGTCAAACTGCCGATTTTAGGAAGAAGGAGAAGTTGGAAACCGACTTGGGGAGGAGTCCTCCTCCCAAGCGGCCAGCCCTAGGCCGAGTTGGGGAGGGACTCCCTCCCTCCCCTGGAGCGCCAGCCCTCCCACCTATAAAGGGAGGCAGGGCCTCCCCTCTAGAGACACACAAGTTCCTATCCTCTAAACTAGAAACTAGACCTAGACCCCGGTTTAGAGCTGTTTCGGTTTAGAGCCTTCTAATTGGTTTAGAGCCCTCTAATTGGTGTGTCTAATTACTAGACCACTAATAGCCTCTCTCATAAGCTCCACCATACTACCCGGCTTAAGCGAAGCCTGCGGGATCTCCCTCTACCTCCGGTACCACGCCGTTGTCTTTCGGAATCGCGAGGAGAGTGCTACAACCTCCATTTTCTGGAACAAGGGAGAGGAAGGTCTTCGTCACCGAGCGTGTGACCCGATCAGGGGCGCTAAGGAACCTTGCGCCGGAAGGATCGTCTCTGCGATCTTGAGATCGGAAAAATCGACTACATCACCCACGAGAATCTGCTCTCGTTAAACACTTTGGAATCTTCGAGGGTGAGTTATTCCATCGACTCGTTGCTACAATCTAGTAGATAGATCTTGGCTTGTTTGTTTGTATGCGATAGAAAATTTTTGTTTTCCATGCTACGAATCCCTACATATTTGTTTTCATTTTTGTACATGTGCTCATCATTGTGGGGATGCTTAGTCTATTCATGTAGGGTGTATGTTATTTATGGATGCTTAGTAGTTCTTGCTTTCTTATGATTAGCTCCATCTTGCTAATGGTTTGTAGCATGTCATATGAATGTTTGCTTGCACTGTTCTATTCATAACTTGGTATGACACCGTGGTATCTTCCTCTGAATGTTTCACTTGAATTAACTTGGCACATGCTCACGCAAGCATATGACTGAAACAATAAATCAGTTAAGCCTCGATGAATTATTTTGCCTCAGGGGTCTTGAATCACTTTTATGCCATGATTAGTCCCGTTTTGTTGCAAGCATGATTATGACAGTTATTGCTCTCTCGTTTGTCGCTCCCTTACTATTGGTAGCCTTCACTTGCACTGAGTATGAGATCTACTCGTGTTTCCAACTCCCCAAAACCAATATTGCCAAAAGTGTCCACCATACCTACCTATTAGCATCATTTGCTATTCCATGCATATTTCAGTATGCCTTGTTTTCTTCCAAATAAAATGTTTGCTTGTTATGAGAAAGTTAGTTAGTAAAGCTCTCACGAATTTGATGGCACACTTTATTTCTTGCACTTAATAAACCTGAACCATTGTGACTGTCCATGAAAGTTATATGCTTGCAAATTATAAATTTGAGGATTAGCGAGCCGTCTTTATCACGAGGAACGCTTTCAACACTTGTAAATATATACCCAGTTGATATCATGCTATTTTGTTTATGGATGTCGTCGATGTGAAATAAAAGGGGAGCTTGTAAGTCCATGGAGTTATGTATGTGTGTTAGAGAAACGCCTGGGCCGCCGGTCTAATCCATGCCTAATCATGGTGGAAACCTGCATCGTAACCATAATGAGCAATCTATGAAGCATTCTTCTTATAAAAAAAGAGAGAGATAGTTATTGAGAAAAAGAAAAATAAAAAAAAGATGATGAGAAAAGAGGAAAGAGAGAAAAAAGCACCATTTTCCCATGGTAAATAAGAAGATTGCTGAGGTGGTCGTTGTCTGCTTGCCTTGTCATTTTGATATGGGGATTCTTCCGTATCATCGGGCAAGGGGTACCCCGTTGGTGGTTCTCTATGATACGCATGTATTTACTATGACAAGAACTTACCGGTAACTAAAGTTGAGTAGCATGAGGAGCGACCCTCGTTCTCAAGGGACATGAGATTTCTAGTTTATAGTCTGTCAAGCATATAACTCGTATTGTACCTCACTTTCACCTTAACCATTTAAAGATTCTTATGATAGGGGCAATGAGAGCTCAAAGCTAATGAGTACCATACTTTCAGCATTTGGAAGCCTTTCAAACTTTTCAAAACCTTTTCATTCCCTTATTGAGTCACCGCCTATTCTATGAGCACTTTCTTGAGAGCATAGTTGTCATTCTTAGTGTAATATGCTTGTCTCAAAACTTGATTAATTGTGTCATGACTTTGATGCTTGTATCTTTGATATCTTTACTTTTAATCTTCACTTGAACTTCAGAGGTGCCTTCACATTTATGTTTGCTCTACAATCAAAGGCAAGCGAGATACCACTCTATCATACCTTGTTATGAGCATTGCAATGTTGCTTATGTTTATGTTTCATGCTATTTATTATTTTTGAGTTGGAATCTCTTCATAGCTTGTAATGACTATTAAGTAAACTTAGTTGCATACTCTTTATTATGAATTGCCTAAGTAGTTGATCATATGCTGAGAATATATACATCTTATGAAGCAAATGTGCTCGTGAAAGTTTCTTTTATCGCACTCAGTTTTCAACTGAATTGCTTGAGGACAAGTAATAAGCTAAGCTTGGGGGGAGTTGATACGTCCAAAACGTATCTACTTTCTCGACACTTTTGCTATTGGTTTTCCTCTAAACTTGTGTGATTTGGATACAACTAACACGGACTGATGCTGTTTTCAGCAGAATTACCTAGTTTTTGTGCAGAAAATCAACTATCAGGAAAAATCCCGGAAAATATGCCAAAAATCCTATTTCACTAGAAGATTCACGAAGCTAGAATACGAGACGGAGGAGGGCCACAAGGGGCCCACACCATCTGGCCACGCCTAGGGGTGGTGTGATCGCCTCGGTCACCCCCTCGACCTCCCTCTTTGCCTATAAGTTGCCTCTTGACCTAAAAACCAAGGGGGGTTCGACGTTTTTCCAGAAAGAGTTCTGTTGTGCTGCCACCACTAGATTCCGTGATTTAGAACCAGAAACTCCGTTCTGGCACCCTGCCGGGACGGGGAATTGGAGGAGATCATCGCCATCATCATCACCATCGCTTCTCCATCAACCATCCATGATTCCCCCATCCATTTAGTGAGTAATACCCCGCTGTAGGCTATGGGGATGGTAGGGATTGGATGAGATCGTTCATGTAATGGCATCAGATTGTTAGGGCATGGTGCCTAGTATCTATTATTAGTGCTTTTTGACTTTGTTGCAACTTGTTATGCTTAATGCTTGTCACTAGGGCCCGAGTGCCATGATTTAATATCTAAACATGTTATTGATTCATTATGATAGTATTGTTTATGGTCTTACCTGCAAGTTGTATACATATATTGTTGTACCAAACACCCCGAAGTGACAGCAATCGGGATAACCGGAGGGGATGGCTTTGATGTGAGGATCACATGTATTCACAGAGTGTTAATGCTTTGCTCTGGTGCTCTATTAAAAGGAGCACCTTAATTGCCAGTAGTTCCCTTGAGGCCCTACTGCAAACGGGCTAGCAGGACAAAAGATGTTGTGCAAGTTCTCATTGCGAGCACATATGACTATATATGGAACACATGCCTATGATTATTTAGTACTTGGATGCTTTATCTTATTTATCTGCAAATGCCCTATATCTTGATTGCTATATGAATTGTCTTGTCCATGCAACACCCGTCCATCCATCCCTATGCCTACCGCGCTTTAATCCTACTGTTTACTGCAATTATTACTACTGTCTTTACTTTTACTACTGCTATTACTTTACTATTGCTACTACAAAAATGTTGCTACTGATAATCTGCTGTGAGCATGATTGTTTCCAGGTGCAGCTAAATTGATAACTCAGTTTCTAAGGCTTATAAATATTCTTTGGCTCCCCTTGTGTCAAATCAATAAATTGGGTTTCACTTCCCTCGAAAATACTGCGATACACCCCCTATACTTGTGGGTTATCAGTTTTATTATCATATTTCAATTAGTTCATAATAGTTTCATATTGTGCTATAACTGTATCAAGAGTAAACATTAATACATGTGTGGTATGAAACATACCAAGTCCCTAGTAGCCTCTATTTATGCTACTTCGTTGGGCAACCGATCATCAAAGTTTCCTGATCATGGAGCATTTATGCCAGTTGACAATGGAGTCATATATGATATGATGGACATTTCCCAAAGATAGTTTGCAACGCGATCAAGTCACAAGGTTCATCATTGCAATAGTTAAAGCGTAGTTTCCTTCTCCTTAGATCGTGAGATCATATTAATCACTATCTCCCATGGCTGCTTTGATCATATCAACTGACATGTCCGTAACTAGGTGGCTATAAAGGTGTGCATCAGGTATACCAGAGGAATAGTTGAGGCCTATGTTATCACAATCGATATTTGTTCACCAGCGTGACAGAAAGATAAACACGACCGACTTACATCCATAATGTTGCAACATGTGACTAGGTCACGAGGATGGTTCCGGGAGATACTCGAAGTTGTTCGGAGAAAGAAAGAAGAAAAGAGAACGACATGAGTTTTAGATAAATAACAATTTATAATATGCATTTATTATATGTTAATTGTGAATTAAATTATACTAAATAAATACTTAAATTAAAATTTATAGTGCAACTTCCTCGTTAGGCCAAAATCTCGGAGAGAATTGATCCAGGAGGAAACCGCATGAAAAGACAGCAAAAAAAGGGCAGCAGAAATGTTGCTGGGCTGACCAACCCACGTGGGTGTGTGGCGAATAACAACCGCCATGCAGGGTAGGCTACTGCCATCGGCTGCTGCCACTGGCCGCTGCTGCTGGCCTGCTTGACCCCGGCCCAAAAGGGCGCACGGGGGAGCTAGGCAGGCAGAGCGAGCTAGCCAGGCCACTGGGCTGGGCGGGCGGGAGCCGGCCCACCCGGACCATGCAGCCGCTACCGTTGTTGACGCACGGGCGTGCGAGCTGGACCACGAGTGCTTGGCTGGCCCACCCGATAAGCCAGCCTAGCCGTTGCGCCTGGCCACCGCGCGGGGCACATGCTGGGCCGTGAGGCCGGCCTGCCCGACTAACGACTAGTTGCTGCTCTCTACTGTTGCTTGCTGCGCCGAGCTGGGTCGAGGCTGGGATAGCCCACCCGGCTGCCCTAATGGCCTAGCCGGCCAGCTACCACAGTTTTCCCTTTTCCTTTATATTTTTAGTCCCACATGGGACACCCAAAGGGAAGGGTACACCTCCCTCCATCTATATAAAGGGGTGCCCATGGGTGGGATTAAAAACACAATAATTCAAGCAATTCTCTGAGGCAATTCCTCAGGAAAATCACTCTCTCTCTCTCTCTCGTTGTCCTCTCCCAATGGAGATGTCCCTGGAAGGATGGCGCCTGCAAGAGACGACGCACCTGCAGTACATCGTTGCGTTATAGGGATTCTAGCCAGGGGATCTACTTCTTCTCTCCCGACAGGGATTAGGGAACCAGAGGTCATCATCATACACCATATGTGTATGAAACCTCGAGGGTGCTACCAATAGTACACCTTGGATGTCATGAGCCGGAGCTACAACACGATGAAGGTGGAGCAAGGGGTGACCTAGGAGGAGCTTTGCGACCTTTAAGTCGTCTAACAATTCGACTACTTCAACCACGTTCCTATCAAAATGTTAACCGTGTATAGTCTATAAGGGTATATATTCTATATGCTCCGGTCGTTACTGCATTACTACATATATAGATCCTGGGTGTCTGGGTGTTCCAACGTAGGAATGCTGTACGGCCAATACACACGTGGATTGTGCATGCATTGATCCTTTAGTAGTTACCCTCTAACATGTACTTGCTATTATCGTAACATTGTTTGATAAAGCGGCCCAGACCGATCTTACACGTACTCTTACGCGAGACTGGTTCAACGATCGACATACGGCTTGTACCATATAAGTGGCTAGCGGGTGTCTGTCTCTCATTCAATAGTTGATATGGCCTTTACATCGGAGGGCCCCGAAAGGGGTGTAGTCGAGACAACTTCTGGATCCATGTCGTGGTTAGAAAGTTCATATATTAGAAATGGTTCCATCGTGAAAGCCCTAATAGCCACGTAAAACTTGCAAAATATAATTAGAGGCGTCTAACTTTATTTTGCAAGAGGGCTTGTATTATGATATGGCCTGGTCATTACGAAAGGTAAAGTAGTTTATTTTTCTTGTTACTAAGTAGTATAGTAATAGTCATTGTTCTGATGGACGACCTACTGGTGGCGTCGTGGATTTGGCGTCAAACTGGTGGCAAGATGGAGATCATGCCGGAGTGCTCTATGGAGATCAAGGCACGTGAAGAAGGACCATATCATATCACAATATACATGTGATGCTGATACCAGTTTTACATTCTATTGTGTGCGTGTATTAGATACTCAATGGTAGCATACTATATAGGATGATACCTATTAATACCAGTGTAGTGTTCTCCCATTAGTGCACAACCACCAAGAAAGTTCACAGTTATGAAGCAGGCCATGATGATCGGGTGCTAGACATCTGTGCATTCACATATAGTGGGTGCAAGCCATGTATGCACAGTGAATACACTATGGTTGAATTGGCAAGCCTAGCATGTATAGACATGGCCTCAGAACACGGGAGATCGAAAGATCAAGCACGAGTTGCATGGGGATGTGATCGATATGTGATATCTACCCTAGCAATTGCATAAAAGACCGTGATGATTGGGGATGATGCGGTGTAAAGGGATCGTGTGATCGCTAAAATCGTCCAAGGGATGACAATTTTAGTGGGAGCTCAGTTATAGAATTGAACTCATATTATAAACTTAGTCTAGATGTATTTTGCAAATATCTTAGTAGATCTTGACTTACTCCATTTATGTCCTTGAGACCATGGGAATTTTCTTGTTGTTGTGAAACTTTAGAAAGGTTCAAACTTCAAAGATTAATACCCACGCCCGAGGGATATCCTCGTAATTAGATGATCTTCTCTTCTTGATACAAGGACTAATATGAGATATTCCAATAACTCCACAAAGTCATGTAATGGGCTCAACCCCATTGATGATAGTTTCTGTTTTCTCCATTACCATCCAATAAAGCCACTGAGCCGTTGGATGAGTTTTCGTTCCAAACTAGGTGGAAGAAAATGGATCTGGGAGAATCACTTAATGATCTTGCATTAGCGTCATGAACACCACAGAACACCACACAGGTGATGTGGACTATGGAAAAATTTGTGGCAAATGGGTCTTTGTAATTCGCTTCTTCCTGATCACAAAGATGTCATCAGAGGCTATGTCATGAAACACGAATAGTTCAACTTCGTAAGTTCATGACAGAGTTAAGAACTCTCAAAAGGGCTGGACCAAAGTGGGAGTCATGGAAGAAAAATAGTATATGTTAGATATACAAAGTATAAATGCTATTCTTGCAAAACTCGTAGCAGTTTACGAAGTATCTTGAGTATTACTAAAAGATATCCAAGTTTAAAATATTGAATGACACTATAGTTTAAGTCATTTTGGTTATTGCATGTTTTTCATATTAATGAACATTGGGGTCTTAGATGTTTGATCTATAGACTTTGCGAAACCATGCCTCATTGTGCAGAATGACTAAAACCCCGCATTCTGGCAAAACGGTGATATGCGAAAAAAATGTTGAATTTTATACATATGATGTATTGCATTTTCAAAAAAATAGTGGAAATCATTATATCATAAAACTTAATTGTGGACTTAAGTGAATATGTGTATTTACTTAATGAAACACAAAGCTAAAACTATTTGAATTGTTCAAATGATTTCGGAATAAAGGAGGATATTGAAATTAACAAGAATACAAAGTCTATTTGATTTGATCGACATGAGTAAGTATTTAAGTTAAATATTTAGCATAAAATGACTTGTGAAAGATATTTCACAAATTCTGATGATTGGACAAAATCAAAGTGTATTGACTTGTCTGAATATCATAATTATTTTGTATTAGATACATATGGTCCAAAAATATCTCTTACAGGGTCATAGTTATCATTTAGAGTTAGAAATCAAATAAGAAAACACTTATTTTGAAACATAAGGAACATAAAAAGTTTCGTGGAAACAACACCATAACAAGTTATGGCACGTTCGAGTTTCTAGAGATTTCAATAATTTGAAGTCGTGGCGAATATACAAATATTTGTAGTGTATTATGAATACATATTCCACAAAGGGCAAACCTACTGTTATATTAAGTATTGTGTTTTCTCAAAAAATAGTTTCTTGATGAAGATGTAGGTGAAATAAAGTAAAATCTCAAATAAGGTATTTGACCTTAGATTCGAAATGAAGAGTAGAGCAGTGGAATATCTTCCAAATACTGAACTCTACATGAGGAGAAACTAATGATAATGATCATAAAAGTTTCAGCAAATACTTTTACAAAAGAAAGTAGGATTCAATAATACATTCTGCAAGTTTGCGGAATTATATTATTGATTCACTTGTCTTGGTATTTGACAAGACATACCTACGGACTACAAATAAGTGTCATGGACCTAAATGAGAGAAATGACTAGGAGTCATAAAATCCTATATTAAGTTACATTTAAGATTGAAAAGCAATATGTTACTTGATCTTATTAAGTAAAGATGTTTACTTAATCTTTCTGAAGGACTGCAAAGTCATAAGAAAGAAACGAAACTTAAAGAAAGACTTGAAAGAACGATTTGTCACAAAGTATGTTTGGACAAATTCAAAGGATTGACTGCAATTGTGCATCGATGTTTGAGTTTGTTGGATTTACACTAACAATTACTCCAATATGATAATTGGTGGTATAGTTTGTAAAAACTGCATCTTCTTCAATGACAAGATTGAAGGCAAGGTTGTAGTTGGTACAACAAAGCAGATTTTGTCAAACGGTATGGATGCTGGAGTCTCGTAGATTGGATTCTCAATTTTATGATGATCAAAGAATTTTGGAATGTCCAAGATTATTGAGATGACCTGCATTTGAGTGTGAGCTAAGTATCTTAGCTAAATCTTAATGTGTAAGCGACATATTTTGAGTGGGAGCTAAGTGAAGTCCCTACATCTCATATTTGATGATATATTTGAGTGGGAGCATGACAACATTCTTGTATATATGTAAGACATATGATGAATGATGTAATTAGTATTAATAATATTTAAGTTAGTAAGTATCCTATGGATGAAGCTGAACAAAGTATTAAATATTGAAAACCTATTGAGATAGATTGGTAGGTTTAATAAAGCATTAGAGTCGAAATGCTTATGGACTTGATTCTGAAGATGTTCAGAATATCCTAAATAAGATTCTGAAGTAGTTCAGATGGAACAAGGTAAGAAAGCAATTCTTACTTATTGAAGCATTGCGTTAATCTTAGTATTATAACCAAGTGGTTAAAATAAAGAAAGAGATGTGTTACATCTCCTATGCCTCAGTCATAGGTTCTTTCCACATAACCATATTGTATACTCGACGGAATGTGACCCAGGGATCTGGTTAGAAGAACATGTTCTTAGCTGTAAGAACATGTCTTGAGGTGATTCTGGAGTTAATCACTGAACCAGAATTAAGTTTAGTCTTAAATCGTAAGGAGAAAGAATAGACATCGAAGTTGCAATCAATGCACTGTGCATTAGGATCTACATAGATATATAAGTATATGGCTACTTCAGAAGTGGCTATTATAGTAGTTTGGCTAAAGAAGTTCGACTTCTGCTGAGTGGTTTCCAAGGTTCACATGACAATAGTGAAAGTTCAATTGACTTACCAACCATCATTATAAACACTAGAAACAAAAGTCTCACTCTATTGCCAGACGAATACTTCGACACATTATGTGATAATGGTGTAAATGTCAAAATTTGGAAGACATTAGCGATTTGCAAAAGGACATATAGATCTGGTAAAATAGATCAAAGATAGAACGTTTTCCACGAGCAACCGTGCTTGTTCATAACGTCATATGATGTTATGACTAGCAGCGATTGTAGGCTAGATTATTTGTACTCTAGTGAGAGTGGGAGACTGAAAGAGATATTCCCTAGAGGCAAATAATAAATAGGTTTTATCATATCTCAATTAGTTCGTAATAGTTTCATATTGTGTTATAATTGTATCAAGCGGAAACATTGATACATGTGTAGTACGAAATAGACCAAGTCCCTAGTAGCCTCTATTTATGCTAGTTTGTTGGGCAACCGATGATCAAGGTTTCCTGATCATGGAGCATTTATGCCAATTGACAACAGAGTTATATATGATATGATGGACATTTCCCAAAGATAGTTATTGGAGTATGATCAAGTCACAAGGTTCATTGTTGCAATAGTTAAAGCGCAGTTTCCTTGTTCTTAGATCGTGAGATCATATCAATCATTATCTCCCGCTGCTGCTTTGATCACATCAACCATCATGTCCATAACTAGGTGACCATAATGGTGTGCATCAGGTATTCTAGAGGAATAGTTGAGTCCTATATTATCAAGATCGGGATTTGTTCACCCACGTGACATGAAGATACACACGTCCGACTTGGTGAGGTTACATCCATAATGTTGCAACATGTGACTAGGTCATGAGATAGAATATCACGGGAACAAGTAAACCATAACTTATCAGTAACGAGATTGAACAAGGTATATGATACTAATGATCAGATCTTGGACAAATCGTATCGAAGAAACAAATGAAATTGGACTCGGTGTTTACTGTTTAAATGACATTGTCTTCATAGAATGCACATAGGTCATTATGGGCATCCCTTTCCTGCTAATGATCATTGAAATGAGAGGCGTATCTATCATGTATGTGATGTTCCTCGTGCCATTAGGGCAATACACTTAAGGGTACGATGAGCTAGAGATCTTATGTAAGAAAGAATCACAGAAGAGAGAGAGAACGGAATCATTCCGGGAGATATTCGAAGTTATTCGGAGAAAGAAAGAATTAAAAAGACCAAAATGAGTTTTGGATAAACGGCAATTTATAATATACATTTATTATATGTTAATTGTGAATTAACTTATACTAAGTAAATACTAAAATTAAAATTTACAGTTCAACTTCCTTATTAGGCCAAAATCCTGGAGGAAATTGACCCAGAAGGAAACCGCAGGAAATGGCAGCAAAAAAAGGGCAGCAGAAATGCTGCTGGGCCGACCAGCCCACGCGGTTGTGCTGCCGTTGCCGGCTTACTCCACCCGGCCCAATTGGGCGCACGGGGGAGCTGGGCGGGCAGGGAGAGCTAGCCGGGCAGCTGGGTCGCGCGGGTGGGAGCCGGCCCACACCGCTGCTGACGCACGGGCGTGTGAGCTGGACCGCGGGCGCTCGGTCGGCCCACCCGGTAAGCCAGCCTGGCCACCGCGCGACACTACTAGGAAAACGGCTATAGGTAATCAGCACATCCGTGGCTCACATGGTTGAAGTGCCCCACGGCTAAAACAGGCGTGGCTCACCTGTGGGCAGTGCCCTACTAATAACTAGAACAACCGTGGCGCACATGACTATAGTGCGCCACAGATGTGTGTGGGACAGGGCCCTGTTGGCCGCACGCCAAACATCTGTAGCGCACTATAGTCATGTGCGCCATGGTTGTTAGTGTCATCTGTGGCGCACATGGGGGTGGTGCGCTACGCCTAAGCGCATGCCCCCTCGCTTCAACTGCCTAGTGCGCCACAGGGAGTAGGAGCATCCGTGGCGCACATGGCATAGTGCGCCACAGATGTTTGTACTCCCTGTGGCGCACTAGGGCCGTGTGCGCCACGGATGTGTCGATTTCTTTAGGACAGCACTTTATGTGCACATGTGTGACCACATCCACCACCCCACACTTCACTTTCCCCTTCTTCTTCCTCCTTAGATCTAGTCGGGATCTTCTCCTTCCCACCTCAATTTCTCCACACATTCACCATTTTTAGCATGTAAAACTTGCTTTGGATGTTACATAAGTAATAGAGGAGGTCTCCGGTCTCTCATCTATCCTTCTCCGGTCGACGTGCGCACCTCTCCTTTCCATCTTTCTCGCGATCGGTCTCTCATCTCAGTAAGTTGTCCATGTAAGGATGTGTTCATGTGTATATGGATGATGCTGTGCTCATATGTATGTAGATGATCGATGCTCATGATGTGTGTATGTGGAGAGGATCGATGGTCATATGTGTGTGTATATGGAGAGTATCGATGATGCTCATGCATGTGTGTATGGAGAGGATAATGATATGTTCATGTGTGTATGGATCGGTCTCTCTCTCTCTTGTGTTTGTATGTGAACAAGTTGACATTTGTTTTGCCAAAATGTTGATTCATTTCCATTTTGGCAAGACTTTGGCATTTCGCAAAGGTCCTAATTTTAGGATAGGTCATGCCGAAATTTTCTATCGACCATTGCATGCATGCATTCATTATGTGGTTCTAATAGACTTCAAAATTGTACCGTACATCGTGCAGCAAAATGGTCCGCATAATGAGAAGGCATTGTGGCTAGATTTTTGAAATGTGCGACGGCCGACATGATACGAAATAACAAGACAGATATAAGATGTCCGTGCAGAAGATGCAAACTCAACTGGGTGATCGACCCAGCTTCCGGGAATCTGCGCACTGCCCGCCATGGTTTCATGGATGGATACACTCGTTGGATAAGCGATGACGTAGATGATGGAGACGGTGAAGAAGGTGGCCAACATGACGATGATCATCATCACGGCGAGAACGGGCGAGATGATGAAGAGTCTCCTGGAGATGGTGAAGGTGCGGAAGCAGACCGGGATGATGATTATCTAGATGCCGGAGGAGCAGACGATTTATGGAACAACGCCAGCTGGGTGCGGGACCCTTATGTGCAAGAGCTGCTTCTCAAGGCATTTAGTAACGCCAGGCTGCCGCTAGAGAGAAAGCCAAGCTTGCGAACTTGAGAAAGACGCGTTACTCCATTGTATGAAGGATGCAGGCCCGATGATACCCGGTTGAATGTAACGCCAAGGCTATGGAGATGAAGGCAAAGCACAAATTGAGCGACGCAAGCTTGACGATATGATGGCATTCGCACGATCGTCCCGAGGGGAACACATGTCCAACTAGTATGGAGGATGCCAAGAAAATCGTCATCCTCTCGATCTACCGCACGTTAGATATCACGTATGCATCAACGATTGCATCATTTATCGGGCGAGGACGCGAGAAAACCACATGTCCGTGTGGCGTGAGTCGATACAAGAAAGGGAAGAAAGCACCTCGAAAAGTGGTATGGTACTTTCCTATCACTCCTCGTCTGCGCAGCGCTATTTCATGGACCCTAAGGAAGCGAAGCTCATGCGATGGCATGTGGAAAGGAAGAAGCCGAGATGATGATGACCGAAAAGGATGAGCTGTCGACACACCCTTCGGATGCTAGCCGTGGAAAGCATTGGACCTCAATTCCCATTCGTGGAGATTCGAGGAACATCGGGCTTGGTGCGAGCACCGATGGACTCAATCCGCTCGGTAGCGTAGCAAAGACGCACACTTGGCCCGTGTTTGTATGGATGTACAACCTCCCTCCATGGTTGTGCATGAAGAAGAAGTACATACAAATGAGTATGCTAATTCAAGGGCCGAAACAACCTGGTACCGACATCAATCAGATCTCGGCTGTTGAAAGAGGAGCTAGACACGTTATGGGAATCTGGAGCCAATACTTACGACGCCGTCGCACAAGATTATTTCACTATGAGAGCCGCGTTGGTCACTATGGTGCAAGACTATCCAGGTTGCGGGTATATCTCGGGGCAGGTTATCCAAGGATTCTGCGCATGCGTTAGGTGCATGGATAACACAAGCTATCTCCAACTAGAAAAAGATCCAGGGTCATTGAAAACCGTGTTCATGGCGCACCGGAGGTGGCTCGGCAAGAATGATCCATGGAGAAAACGTGGAGACCTGTTCGATGGCAAATCAGAGACCCAAGGAATCCCAGAGCGTAGGAGCAGCGAAGAAGTGGAAGAGTTGCTGAAAAACTCGAAAGATTGTCCTAAGCCTGGAAAGAAGCAAAAGAGGCAGCAACAAGACAAGCCGCTGATGAAGGTATGGAAAACAAGGTCTGCTTTTCGAGTTGCCATCTTGGAAGTTTCTCCGACGCCTCATAGCCTCGACATCATGCATATCACGAAAAACGCGTGCGAGTCTGGTCGCCACCATAATCAACATGCCGATAGGACGAAGATGGTCCGAAAGCAAGGCACGACCTGATATGCTTGGGTATCCGGAAGGAGCTTCACGGAGGACGCACTACTCCTGATGATCAGGAAGATGACGATGATCATGAGTCGGAGACGACACAAGGTCATCGGAAGGGTAAAAAGTTCAAGAAGAACGAATATTACTGCCCTCCTTCTTGCTTCACTCTAAGCCAGGATGAGATCAAACAGTTTTTCAAGTGCCTTCTAGGAGTCAAATTTCCTTACGGCTACGCGGGCAAGATAAGCAGATACCTAGACGAGGCGAAGCAGAGGTTCAGTGGCATGAAGTCTCACGACTATGCCATGCTAATGACGCAGGTACTTCCGGTCGCACTAAGAGGGATAATGGACGAGCACGTCCGTGAAACGTTATTTGGCCTATGCAAGTTTTTCGACGTCATCTCTAGGAAGTCGATTGGCTTGAATCAGCTCGGAAGGCTACAGGAGGAGATCATGGTGATACTATGTGAGCTTGAGGTCTACTTCCCACCCGCATTCTTCGACATTATGGTGCATCTGCTGGTCCATGTCGTGGAGGACATCGTACAACTCGGGCCGATGTTCCTCCGCAGCATGATGGCGTTCAAAAGGATGAAAGGACACATCAAAGGATACGTTCGCAACAGGTCCCGTCCAGATGGAAGAATAGCCAAGGGCTTTCTGGCCGAAGAGTGCATCTTTTTCTGCACGAATTATCTAGACATCGAGAACCCTGTCGGTCTTCCCGTCAACAGACACCTTGGCAAGCTCGACGGATCTGGTCACCGAGAGGGTCGCATACCGCATGCGCATTTCGATTTTCGACGCAAACTTTGATCGAGCAAACCACGCCGCGCTACAGCATTTAGAACTGGTCGATCCTTGGGCATGTACACAAAAGGTTAATCGAGAAGAAGTACGATGACCGGGCATACAGAGGACGCAGGAGAAATAATCAAAGAGCACAACTCAGATTTCACGCGTTGGTTTAGGCAGACGCTCCTTGATAATCCCCCGCGCTCGCATTCTTCTGACACGGAAAAGATCATATTCACCTTGTCGCAGGGACCGATGCAAAACCTGGTGACCTATCAGCGATGATATCAACGGCTACATTCTACACGGAGGAAAAGGACAACAAGTGTGATTATCGAACTCAGCGTAACGTCGAATTCTACACCGATGACAACGTGAAGGAAAGATTCTACGGAAGAATCGAGGAGATCCGGGAGCTCGACCATCGTGGAGAAAAGGTGCCGATGTTCCGTGTCGATGGGCAAAGAGCGCCGAAGAGAAGACCGTATTTCACAACCATGGTTATACCCGGCAGCCAAATCCAAGGCCACGGCAAACGTGGCGCGAAAATGAACCGTGGGTACCGGCTACCAAAGTGGACCAATGTTTTTCATTACCGACGACAAAGCCTAGCCGTGTTGTCGTGAGGAGAGGAAAAGAAACATCATCGGAATGGATGGAGTCGCCAACGAGCAAGACTTCACCAAGACGGGCGATCCAAAGATTGAAGATGACAACGACTACGATGCAGCAACATACATCACAAGAAGAAAAGGATAACCCTACCCAAAAAGGTAGCCCGTTCAAAGAAGAAACATTAAAGTGCCGGGCTAAATTATTCAACCTGCGACAAAGAAGGGAAAAAGATTGTAAAACGCTAGCTCAAAAATATTGTAAACGCTGGTGAAAAAGATTGTAATATTCATGGACAAAGTATTATGAAATTTGGTTATACTTTAAATCATATTTTTGGGCATTTTGGAATATTATTACTTTTGGAATATTTAAAAGTATTTTAAAATCAAAATAAAACTTCTATGGCATATATCACCACTTTTGGGCATTTTTTGGAATATTTAAAAGTATTTTTAAAATCAAAACAAAAAATTGGGGCACCAGGATTCGAACCTGGGTGCTCGTGTTTAGAATAGAGTAGGGGGCAGAACCAGTGGGATAGGCTAGTATAGTTGTTAGCTAGTGGGGTTGTAGTTTTCTTATGCAGTAGTTAGAAGCCGATAGGCGTAGCGCACTATCCCATAGTGCGCTATAGATATCCGTAGCACACTATGGCTCAGTCGCCACGCCTAAGTGGCTTTATCCACACGTGGCGCCCGACCCCTCTCTCATCCCCATCTCTCCATCTCTCAGCCCAAGTCAAGGACCGCCGCCGCTCTCAATCCGCCAAGGCTGCGAGGAGGAGGAGGCCTTCCTCGCCCGAGGAGGAGGAGGTCCGCCAGACGTGTCCGAGGAGGAGGTCCGCCTGCGTCTCGGGAGGAGGCCCGTGTCCGAGGAGGAGCAGCCGCGTCTCGGGAGGTGGAGGCCGCCGTCCGCCTGCCGTCGTCCGCTAGAGGTGAGCGCCACCTCTCCTCTCTCCTCTCTCCTCTCTCTCTCTCTCTCTCTCTCTCTCCCTCTCTCCCTCTCTCTGCAGGCCATGGTTAGGGGTCTGCAGCCATGGTTAGGGTTCTGCAGCCCCTCTCTCCTCTCTCCCGCCGAATGTGCAAACTGGTAGAGATTGCATCAATCATGGGCTCGATCATTGTTGTCCATGCAGTCATCAACTACTACTAGTAGTAGTAGCAATTCTGTAACAATCTCACCGTAAAAGCTTTTAAAAAGTGCAGCAATGGCCAACTAGAGTTCAAGGATACTCCATTCAGAATTGTTTGTAACTGATTTTACTCTATGAAAGCTTCTATAGAAAATGGAAAGTGAAAAGCCTCATGTAAATTCTGTATAGAACATATGTCATGTACTGATGCCAATTTTTCTCTAGCATATGATAAAAGCCTGGGAAACTTGGTTGATAGCAATGTGCTGCACCATAGATCATTCCATAAAATAAAACTGAAACCATTGCCTACTTTTCCTATAGTCATGGCTCTCCATTCATCATCAAGACTAAATATCCCTCTCTATCAAAATTATCCACATTGTGTAACTGTATGGGGAACAGACTCGTGATAGTAAGTGTCCCTTATCAATTTGACTCAGGGAAAATCAGCATTATTATAGAATTTATCCAAGTGTAATCAGTAATGCTTTGTTCTGAATCCTGAGATCCAATATTCCCAATCCTCCTTTTTCTTTTGGCTTGCAAATCATATCCCAAGCAGCCAGTGAATTTACTCTTTCCTTGTTTTTTCCTTCCTCCATAAGCATCTTCTTCTAGCTTTATCAATGATCTCAATAACCCCTGTGGAATAACCACAAGACACATGAAGTACATTGCCAATGAAGACAAGACAGAATTAACTAGAATGAGACTGCTCCATAAGACAAAAAGATATAGTGGCATTCAGTCTTCTTCCAATTATGTTAATAATTGTTGAGAAATCCTTGACAGAGGGTTTAGTAGTGCCCATGGGTAAATCCAAAATGTAAAAGGCATGGACCCAAGCTGACACTCAAAAGCATAACTTGAAGAAATCTTCCTTGATGATATGCAGGCATTTTTCACAAAGAAACCATTAAAACCATCTGGTCCAGGTGCTTTATATGGTATTAAGAATTTAACCAATCCATATATTTCCTCTTCGGTGATTGGGGAATCCAGACTTTGTAGAGTGTCCACCTCAGGAAGTAACTCCATTAACTCCATATTATTATTTGTAGGAAAGGAAACCCCCATCCTATTTTTGTAACATCTCCATAAGGATGTATCTTTCAAGATGCTCTCTCATATTATTCCCATTTTCATCTTGGATATGAGAAATAATATTATGCATGTACCTTTTTGTGGCCCGTGCATGAAAATCCTTTGTGTTTTCCCCCATTTAATTTCACCCATTTGATAGTGCAATGCTACTTTGGTACTCAGATTACCCATCAATTTCTTTAGATGGAATTTAACAATATTAATGAAATTGAATTTAGGGGTGGAAATCCCCCTACTGTCCTCAAGTTGATCTAGTAGTAAGATCACATAATTTATTTTATCAAATAGGATTTTCAAACCGTGTATGTGCAAGGTAGTAAGATCCTTCTTTCAAGTAGATGTCCATTTCTGGCTTAGATATTACAAAAGTTTGCAATGATTGTTTATATAAATGATTAGACAAGATAAAATCATCTCATGGACAGTCTATGTACAAGAAGCTAGCTAGGGTTAGCAAATTTAGCTTGGTAAAAAGCATCTGGTTTTGCACTCCTAGGTGGACACTCCTGGGTGCACCCCCTAGCTTCGGTTTATCCAAATTTAGCTTGTATCGAGGTGAACCCCTAGCATCTTGTTTTGCACTCTGGGTGCACCCCTAGTTTGTGGTTGATCCAAGAACTACAAACAATGTGTATATACTGGTGAACTTGTTATTTTCTATCATATTTGCTGTCATATACTTGCTGACATATAATCCATACTTGCTGTCATATTTGCTGTCATAAACAATGTGTACAAAAAATGTGTACACATTTACTAATGATCCATACTGTCATATAATGACAGGTGCTAGATGGTTAGGGTTTGACAGTGAGAAAATTATGTTCTTGTGAATTATGGTTAGGGTTTGGGAGTGAGCAATGTACTAGATGGCCATATCATATCTTTATTGTGACTTATCTGCAGATGTCATATCGTTATCTTTCACAAGAAGTCAGTGCTACTTGTTTATATAAATGATTAGACAATATAAAATCATATCATGGATGTCTATGTACAAGAAGATAGCTAGGGTTCACCCCTAGCATCCGGTTTTGCACTCTGGTGCACCCCTAGCTTCCTCGCCTAGCAGCCACAACAAGTTCTCAGAGTGGCTGATACAAGTTCTTCCTAGCATCTGGTTTCCTAGCATCAAGTTCTCCTGGATTTGTTTAGCTTGATTCATTGTAGTGGATGTAGTAGCTTGCGCTAGCTTGTAGTTGCTGTAGTAGGTTAGTGTTAGCAAATTTTATTGTAGTTGTAGTAGTTGCCTAGCATATGGTTTTGCACTCATGGATTTTAGTGTTGTTTGTGGCTAGGAGATATATGATCCTAGTTATGCCGATGATGATCCTAGTTTGTGGCTGATCTAAAATGCTCCCGGTGATGGTCTAGTAGTGCTGAAATGGTGACCATATAATCGACCATATTTGCTAGTGCCGATCTAAAATGCTCTGGTTTAAAATGCTCTGGTTTGAAAATACATGGTGAAAACTTGTTGTCATATAATCGACCATCTTTGCTGTCATATTTGATGTCATATAAGTTATTTGTTGTCATATAAGTTACTTGTTGTCATATAAACTTGTATTTGCTTGTCATATAATGACAGTGCTATAATCTGCATGTATTTGCTTGCTATCATCAATGACAGGTGATATAATCTGTGGTGATATAATTGTAGCACTTGAAATTGTGATTGTGCTTGTATGAGGCACTTTATTATGTCGTGTATGCAGGTTCTTGTATGAAATGAGTCCTGATTTTTGCCGGAATGTTGATTAACTTCCGCTTCGCGTAAATCGGGCACTCTAGTTTAAGAAAATTAGCAAAGGTCATGTCGGATTTTTCCGTGCATTTAACCAATTATTTGTTTTTATTAGTGCAAAGATGTGTGACAACGACGAGGTGGATGTTCTAAGCGCATCAGCTGAAGGAGAACTCAGACCTCCGAATAAACAATTGACATTCGAGGCGGCCCAATGCTAGAAGACGATGAAGAATACCATCCTTCGGAGAGCGAGGATGATGAGATGGAAGACGCGGAGGAAGAAGCCGAAGGAACGGTGGACGATGAAACCACTGATGGCGGCGAGGGCACAGGGAGTGGTAGCAACCCTCCTAAGAAGAAGAAGAAGAAGCCGAAGGACCGGCGCCCGAACACGGTCGGCACGGTCAGGGAGGAAATTACCGAAGTGAGCCTATCAGGGGTTCCTTTGGAGCCCGCCCTTGTCGTCAAAGGGTACGGTGGGCAAGTGGCGGCGATCACCCGGACAACCATCTCGATCAACACTGAGAATCTCCGGCATAAAGATAATGGCCACTTGCACCTCCTCTTGAGAAGCCACGCGGATACAAGTTCCCGCTAAGTATCGTAACACAAATTATCATGGGAACAAGTAAACAAATCCGCCCTCACAAAGATGAGCACCGCCAGCCAAATGGAGAACCCGGATAAAGAAGAAGATCTATAAAGAAGGCAAAAGTCTCGAGGAGATCCAGAATATTGACCCAGATCACCGAAGATCAGTTCCGGGAGTTCAAGGAGGTGTGAATCGAAAGAGCCCTCGCCAATAGTAATCGGGAAAGGTCTTTGCGGCGATGAATATAGGTCATCACCATCTCGGATCTGGTGGATCTGAGAACCGCGGAGGCCAAATGGAATAAGGAGGACGAAGAGTATAGATCCAAGGGGATAGAAAACCCCTTTGCCAAATTCGAACCCGGGCAGGTTCGAAACTTCATCAGGGCCCGTTACCATGTGGACCCAAAAACCAAACAACTCACCGCGGATCCTGCGGTGAAGGAATTCGAGGAAATTGTGGTAAGTATAATCTAATTATCATGATCAACACGATTGCAATCTAATCGATGATCTAAATGATTCACCGTTACTTCTTCTAGGAGGAGGAAATTGTTGCTAGTCATGGATCCCGTGCTTCCTCATCCTGTGGGTCGTGGCCACCCGGTGGGATAACCCTTTTAACAGGGCGATGAACCGGGCCAAGAAAATAGAGCCGGTTACGAAGAAGCCGTCGTCGGCTGGCCGTCTGGCCGGCCTCGGGGGTAAGAATTGGGTGGATCATTTTGGTCCACCGCCGAGGACGCATGTGGCACCGTCGGGAAGGAGCGAGGAGGAAAACCGAGAGGTTCAAGAACTTAAGGCACAAGTGACGTGGATCCCGCAGATCGTCCAAGACAACGTGGCAATCACCCTCACGTCCTTCCTGCCTACCTTGGTGGAGTCAATAGCGAACTGGAGTGCGGGTGGTCGAGTAGGGTCGTGCCCGATTCCAAGCATGGTCAGCAGCCACTCGAACAACGCGGCGCCGACGAATCAGGCGAACTACGTGTTCGTGACTCCGCCCGCTAGCACCGCGGCGCCGCAAGTGTTGGTGACTCCCCCTGCCATCACCGCGGCGCCGGAGTACATGTTGGTGCCCCCTGCCATCGTTGCGGCGGCACCGGAGCTCCAAGCACCCGTCGGTAGGGAGAATACACCGGCGGCCAGCACCGCGCCATCAAGCAGCCCTTCCGTCTCTTGCACGCCCGTCGCCGTATGCGTCGACATTAGCCGATCTCGACGCCATCACGGTAAACAAATTGCTTTAATTACCGCCTTTCATGCCATCTATTACTCTTATGGCATCTCGCTCTGACGACGCCGTACATGTTTTCCGCAGACGGATGTTCCTTGCACTCTCTTATGCTACGTGAACAACGAGCTGAGGGATGTTGCCAAGGGTACCATCGTTCAACCCTTACAGCGCATGTTCCACTCAAAGCCGATGCCATATAGCGTGCACAGGGTTAAAATTAGTCGGGTGCTAAGGGGCTGCGACGACCTGGAACCTCCCATTCAACCCCCAGGAGCGGATGAAGAAGAGCCGTCTGTCCTCGGTTGCTTCGCTTATTCTTGCTATGGCCAAAGAGCATGATCCGTTTGGGGACGGCGGGGCCATCACGCCACGAACAAAGACCGCTGTCGTGCGGCTGACAAGCGGTGGCAAAACCTTACCTCGCCCGTCACCTCCGCGGTGGGTCGGATGATCATGTTGATGATATGCACATGGCGCAGGATCCGACCGAGGACGACGAAGACTGGAATGATCACTTCTTCGGCACTCAGTTTGGCAACAAAGAAGACCTAGCTAGTGGCCCCACAGAGAAAGCCACTATCACCAAGCGTCTGTTTGGTTCTCAGGAGACGCCTCCAGCTTGCGCCTTTACAGAGCCAGCTGATACAACCAAGCGGCCCTTTATTCTAAGCCCTGACACACTACATAGGGCGGCGAGTGCTCAGATTGCGGTGCCTGCCCGCTCTCCAAAAGGAAAAAAGGGCAGGAAAAGAAAATCTAGCAGCTCGAGCCAGCCGATGGCGTCAACAACTGCGAATCCGATCAGGTTTCGGGACGGGCCACCAAGACCCGAGGGTATTATGTGGAGGATTCATGTGGCAGGTGAGCCCATGCTACCTAAGAATTTGCGGAAGCTCGCCAGTTCGGAACTGCAGAGTGTGCATGACAGCGTGCTGACGATAGAGAGACGCCTTCTATCGGAGAAAGATCCCTCGCACCCGGTATTCGTGGTTAAGGTGCCACCAGGCTTGGGCTTCATCGACACTGCCCCCGCGGATCTGTTCTTCCTGCGGTTCGACGACATCTTCAATATGTTCCACCTATACCCGCTGCACTATACCATGGTCCGTCTCTTTTCTCTCAGCCTGGCCACGCAGATCATTAGAGAGAACACACCGGGCATCGCTATAGTGGACCCCTACTACATGCGTGATGGCTGCTTGGGTTCCCCCGCCGAACGACGTATCGTGGCCTCGTACCTAAAAAGAATCCTCGTGGCGAACAAGACAAAGGAATACATTCTCGTGCCTTACTTTCCCGAGTAAGTCGTTATTCACTCGCCACCATCGATTGGCTTTATTAGATCATCATCATTCTTTTTCCAACACATTCCATTTGAATTTTTTGCGCAGAGATGAACACTGCACGCTCATCTCCTTATCGCCGAAGCATTCCCACGCCACGTATTTCGACTCGGGGAGTCTAGAAAAGAAGAAAAACTACGACAAGATCAAGGAAGTTCTGGATGATGCTCTCACTGGCTTTGCCTCGACGGAAGGCACCAGCTTCGTGCGTAAGAAGGTCAAGTTCGGCAGGCACGTCTTCAACCACGTAACGGAGTTCCCCTGCGTGAAGCAGCCGGAAAACAGTAAGAAGGAAGCCTACTACGCACTCCATCACATGAGGGCGTTCCTACTTGACCAGCAGAATTCTACGCTGCCAGATCATCTCAAACAGTGGGCCGAAGCAAAGGCCAAGATCAATGATTCGGATATTAGACAAGAGATGTATCGCATCCAGCAGCAGTTTGGGGCAATCATCTTTCGTGATGTCATGACTTCGGGGGGGATCTTCTACGGAGGAAATATCCCGAATAACCGTGACATAGAAGATCGCCTAGAGATGCAGGGTGACTATAGGAAGTTCATGACGAGACAAGGCGTCCTCCCGTTCCCTAAGCCGAGCCAGAAGGCTTGATGTTGGCCTAGTTGTAGTTACAAACTATAGATGACCTTTGTGTGTGTGTGTGGACGACAAGTGAACTTATTTTGCTTATTATTATTATATATCAATCAATGCTTGGTTTTTTTGCTTACTCTTTGGTCCTTTGCTCAATTTGGTCCTTCTTTTTTTCCTTACTCTTTTTTCAAGAATAATGCCGATGATTGAAAGTGACACACTATATATGTGAATGTGCTACGATGGGACTGTGAGCCTTGTGATATGCACAAGTCCAGGTCTTGTGCATCCTACTTGGCTCACCGTTCCATCGTAGCATATTCCTGTGTCCAACGACCTATGTATATATATGAGGCATTCTTTTCGAGTTATTTTTGTCTTTTTAAGAATATGCCGATGATTGAAATGTCGTGGCACAATATATATGTGAATGTGCTATGACGGGATAGTTAGCCTTGTGATATGCACAAGTCCAGGAATTGTGCATCCTACTTGGCTAACTGTTCCGTCATAGCATATTCCTGTGTCCAACGACCTAGCTAGTTATATATGAGGCATTCTTTTCGAGCTACTTTGGTCTTTTTGAGAATAATGTCGATGATTGAAATGTTGTGGCACACTATATGTGAATGTGCTACGATGGGATTATGCCTTGTGCTATGCACAAGTCTAGGTGTGCATCCTACTTGGCGTACGGTTCCATCGTAGCATATTCCTGTGTCCAACGACCTATGTATATATATGAGGCATGCTTTTTGAGTTACTTTGGTCTTTTTCGAGAATAATGCCGATGATTGAAATGTCGTGGCACACTATATAGGAGTACTTTCTATAAGTGTATCTTCATATGCGACTTTAGTTATATATGTTTTTTTCAATAGTCAGTTAATTATTATTGTCAACTTATAGATGACGTGGTACGTCGTGTACAAGGGACGGGTTCCCGGAGTCTACGATGATTGGGAAGACTGCCGGAGACAGGTGCACCGTTTCAGCGACAATAGCTACAAAGGGTACAACACTATGGCGGAGGTGGAAGCTAGATACACGCGCTATCTAGCGGGAGTTAGGACAAGGAACCGGATGAAGACCTACACCTTCGTCGCGGCGGTGATCATGCTTATCTTCTTTGGTTATTTATCCCGCGTTTGTGTCTAGCTAGCTAGTTTAGATGTCTAGGCGAGCTTCCGAGCTCTAACTTGTTCGATCGACACATGTATTAGCATGTCACCAACTACTACTTTGTAACATGATCGAAACAATGTAACTTAGACTATGTATTCATGTATGAGACTTATCTATATGTATTTGTTTCAATCTTGTTTTTTATATTGAGTATTTATATATATAATTGTATATCTTGTATCTGTGTGTGTATATCTGCTGTAATATTGTATATAATCTGTATTGCATATAATCTGGCTCGGAAATTAAAAAAAAACAAAAAATACATCTGTGGCGCACATGGTCTACCTTCTGTGGCACACTACACCTAAAGCGCACTATGGAAGTTTAGTGGCGCACTAGGTAGTGCGCCTCAGAAGATCCCAGGGGTAGCGCACCATCCCAAACTTCGGTGGCGCACTAGAAGGTGCGCTACGCCTATCTCTACACAACCGTGGCGCACTGGGCAGTGCGCCACGGCTGAGAGATAGCCGTAGCGCAAGGCCCGTGGCGCACTGCTAGTGCGCCACGGATGGGCATTCCTGGTGCGCCACTAACAGCCTGTTTCCTAGTAGTGCGAGGCGCGTGCTGGGCCGCGAGGTCGGCGCGCCCGGCTGACGGCTAGCTGCTGCTCTGCTGCTACTTGCTGCGCCGAGCTGGGCCGAGGCCGGGTTGGCCCACCTGGCTGCCCCAATGGCCCAGCCGGCCAGCTACCCCAGTTTTCCCTTTTCCTTTATATTTTTAGTCCCACATGAGACATCCAAAGGGGAGGGTACACCTCCCTCCATCTATATAAAGGGGTGCCCATGAGTTGGGTTAAACACACAATAATTCAAGCAAACCGGTGAGGCAATTCCTTAGGGAAATCTCTCCCTCTCTCTCTCCCTTGTTGTCCTCTCGCGATGGAGATGTCCCTGGAAGGATGGCGCCTGCAAGAGACGACGCACCCGTAGCATGCCATTGCGCTGTAGGGATTCTAGCCAGGAGATCTACTTCCACACTCCCGATAGGAATGAGGGAACCGGAGGTCATCATCGTACACCGTATGTGTACGAAATCTCGAGGGTGCTACCAATAGTACACCTTGGATGTCGTGAGCCGGAGCTACTGCACGATGAAGGTGGAGCAAGGGGTGACCTGCGAGGAGCTTCGCGACCTTGAGATCGGCTACGAGTTTGACTACTTCAACCACGTTCCTCTCGAAACGTTAACCGCGTAAGGTCTACAAGGGTATGTATTCTCCGGTCGTTACTGCATTACTATATTGATAGATTCTAGGTGTCTGGACGTTTCAACGTAGAATTTTTTTTGTTTTCTGTCACGGAACTCCTTCAGGTTCTCCGTCGAGCAAGTTCCGAAGCATCCATAGATCATGAGCCGTGAGGGGAATGCGTTGGCGGACCGAAGCCGATCAACATGCTGCGGCATGCCCTCCATCTGTAGCTAGGTGTTCTTCGGAGACGACGCCTCTTCTGCTGCCAATTGCTACCTTGTTAATTAATGGAAAATCTGCAATTGGCAGAATGGTGAGTTTGTAGATGAACCAATGCTTGTTCCATGATAGCCTTAGGTTGGGGTCCCGTTTAGCTGTAATTGTAGAAGATTTTACCTAAGCTTGTTCTTGATGTTTGTTCTGAATCTTTTTAGTACAGTTATGTTCAGTTGTAGCTAAAGAAGTGAAGTTAGCTGTTCAGTTTAGTACAATTATGTTTAGTAGAAATACTTTGTTTAAGCAAGCGTTTCGACGGAGTCTGTTCACATCACGCAGGCGCCACAGCGACTGTTAGAATACGGATACATATACGTATATAAGATAGACTAGGACTCTAAAATCATCTTGTACTTCAAATCTACCTACCCCTTGTAATTCTATATATATCCTTCACGAGGGTCAAATCAATACACGAAAATATTAGGGATTTATTATTTTTCACATGGTATACGGCGCCGATCCTAAGATTTCTCCACTTCCGCAACGCGCGCCGCCCCGGAGAGATTACTTCTCGGGAGGGCGGCACCCGGTTTCGATCAAAGATCGGATCGGTTTTTTAGACTAGATTAGATCCAATTGCAATTCCTAGTTCATAGATTAGATCAATTTTCGAAATTCCAACCTCTTAGATTAGATCTGATTAGCTACAAAATATTATCCCTAAATCTAGGACCCTGCTCCTCCTGTGAAATTCAGGTGCACATATTGGGCCGTCGGCGATCAGCAACTGCGGCAACACGCCTCACGGCGGCACAAAACTTGGACGACCCGGGCGGACCAGACGGCACGGCGTCGCAAGCGCCAAGATCTCCAATCTCCACGCTGCCCGGTACTGCAACAATGTCGGGGACGACACCATCTGCAGGCAGCGACGCGTGAATTTATGTGACCCATCCATGGGGACAAGCCGCCGGACATCGACGCCGCCGATCAAGAAGCTGGGAGACGACCCGGAAAAGTCACGCGTGCAAAGAGGCTACGTGCATGCACATCTACCATGGTGCACGCGGGCCACAGGACGGCAGTCGAATCCAGATGGCGCACGAGCAAGCCAATCCTGCCGCACGCACACGATCCATCCAGAAAACTCCAAAGGCAACTGCCATTGGCTACCTTGTGGTTGGATCATGGACGGTCAGACTCGATCAGCCACGACATGCGGCTATACACAGGCCCGCGCGGCTACGGTAGCTACCACGGGATGACAACATCAGCACCAGGCGATAACACGACCTTCGGGCCATTGCCGAGTGTACACCTTCACCGAGTCGGCTCGGCGTGCGCACACCAGAGGGATTTCCTTCTCCATCACACCGTCGATCTACACCGCACGAACCGAATCCAGACTACATCGACCCAAATCACGACATCAAGTTGTACGACTACACCGGGATCTTCGTCAAGCACATCCACAGAGAAGCGACATCAACATCATCCACACGCCAGGCCGGTGTGGAAAACGACTTCGACGACTTCTCACGTGCAGGACGGCATCGACACCAACGTCGCCACAAGGGACGCCTTCAAGCGACGCTCTACATAATGCCTACTGCGACATCGCCGACAACATCATTGCCAAGGTCTACATCAACGTGGTCTTCATCAACATCTTCGTCAACACACACCGCCGCCACCGCTACATTGTCCACACGATGGACATACAACTACGACGCCCTCTGACAGTACACGTACTGCAAGGCACAACGACAGCATCGACCGCGTCCACAACACCGACGACTGCATCAACAAACCGGCATCACAATTAGTGATGTCCCTACGACCGCGCATACGGTTCTGGCAAAACCATGTGTGCTTGGTGGGTTCCTCCGGTCCTGGCAAAACTGGTGGTCTCACCAACCACCGCGTCCACGAGACGCCCCGACGGTACCTTTACAAGGTGCAAAATGTCTACAACTGCAGCTTCGTCAACAACAACAACAAAAATCACGCATTTTTTTGCGCCTCCGGCACCGGCGGCCACACAACATATAACGACTATGACATCGACCACACCCACCTCGACCATGGCTCTACCTCGACATCGACATCAAGAACAACGTCTACAGCAACTCAAGAACTCCAGTCAACAGCGTCCGCATCGTCACTTGCGTCCACGCCACTCCCGCTGTGACTGCGGGAGGGAAGAGAGGCACCAGAAGGGGACGCAGTCACCGCCCCTAGGTGCCAGCCATGATCATGTCCACGCAGGTGATAATGACAAGGAGGTGAAGACGGAAGCGCAAGACTTTAAATCCAGTCGCAAGCGTTCGCTTCACTCCCGCTACGACTGAGGAGGATGTTAGAATACGGATACATATACGTATACATATACGTATATGAGATAGACTAGGACTCTAAGGTCATCTTGTACTCCAAGCCTACCTATCCCTTGTAACTCTATATATATCCCCTACGAGGGTCAAATCAATACATGAAAATATTAGAGATTTATTATTTTCCACAGCGACACAGTCAGTTTGAATTTAATTAATTTGTAGAAATTGCGATTTGCCAGCTTGCAGTTTTTTTTTCAATGCTGGAACACTGACTTGCAACCTGCAAAGCTCACTGGCCCAAGAAAACTGGCATTGATACTTTTTACTAGACTATCCGTACCATTTAATTGTTGACTGTTGCATTCATTTTCTGTGTTGGGAAATTAATGCTATGTTTGGGAGCTCCGTTTTTCAAAACTAGTATTGCAAAACTGAAGTATTCCAATGTATGGGCAAGTACTGCAGTTTCTTGATATTATAGTATTTCTCAGTTTTTGGCAAACTGCAAGACGTTTGGGAATTGCTGTTTCACTGTCACTTTGACCGGTTGTTCTGTTGCATGGGCGACCCCTTTTGACCGAATAGGTGCATGCATGGCTGACTAATGAATGTTGGGAACATGATATCCTACTACATGAAATTTCAAAAAGTAAATTAACAAACTAATTGGTGATAATGCTTCAAACAAAGAACTTGAGATACTTGTGCAGGATAATCGACTTGATATTGTGAGGCATGGATGAATAAAAGGCATTAGAGACAGCAGATTGCATGCATGAAACTAGGAACCATGGGTGCTATGTTTCTTGGTAGGCTACCGCTCATGCTCATGCAGTGTACTACTGTTGTGCTTGCACGGCTTTCTTAGGCGCTGATGTTGACGATCTAGGTGCTGGAGGATGGGCGCTGAATACAAGGTGCCAGAGGGTCGGCTTCCGGGTCAGCCGACGGTGGAGATCTCGGTAAGGAAGATTATCTAACACATCTTCACAGGAGGTGAAAGCCAACCTGGAAAAAACATACATGTGAACCAAAGGGAATAGATCTACACTATATTTGGGTTTGATTCATGCATGCTACCATGACAATACAGATATGCTGAGCACCAAAACTTGATCGATGACATCGGTATGTGTGGGAATTGGAGGGGATCCGGCAAGAATATTTTTTCCTAGATGGCAACTATGGTGCAATCAAGTTAAGAAGAATATCAAGCAAGAATAGACTAGAACAGACCTTTCTTTCCAATTCCAGAGCTTGCTTTCTCCATGGCGGGAGAAGGGGACATCGCCCTAGGCGCCATAAGCGAAGATGACATGACGAAGCAAGTGCGTTTTGTAGCGAGCGTGTGTCTCCGTCTAGGAATTCTTTCGTATAGGAAAAATAGGTCTGGACCAAGGTTTCTAATACAGCAATAAAAAAAACTGTAGTTTTTGGTAATACTTCAGTTTCCAAAACCATAGTAGTTGGACCCAACCGCCTTGAGTACTTCAGTAATTTTAGAAACTGAAATATTCCACAAATACTTTAAAAACAGAGATCCAAAACGGGCCTAAATAGACATTTGATCGAGGTGGCTGGCATTGGCGAGAAAACTTCATATGACAACCATAAATTAATTCAGAAATGCCACAACACCAACGAGCTTAGACGGCTCCTTTCTTACTACGCTTCCCCCTTGTCTAAAATAATTATTTTACCATTCTGCAATTCAGAGAAATATCAATGATATAATTATGAGTTTTACCTACTAACCGGGTCTTATGTAAGAGGTTCAGTAAAATCCGTAGTCAAATCCCTTCACACACATATCTGTTATAGTGCAATAAATTGATCGGTTTCGTTTCATGGATTTTCCCACCATGCGAAACAATACTGTACTCACCTCTAGCGTGTCTTATTGACTCTGTCGTAGTTTACAACAGGGACGTCCTTTTGTTCTTCATCTCATAGAACGACATCGTGCGGCGCGGGGTCCAGCTAGTAATGATGTATGCATTCAGACATGTGAATCGAGATTTGGTATTTGGGCGCTGTAATTTCGCTCTTGGTTACTGGAAAATTTTAAAGCCAACCATATTGCAAACTCATACAAACAAATGCTTCATTTGACACAAATTGTCGGAAATGAGAGAAAAAGATCTCCCTAGAGAAACGTATACTCTTATATTGTATTCATATTCATCTAGACCATTTACAAGTAATAATAATAAATAATTAAATACATTTTCAACATTTCCAGAACTCACATGTAAGTGAAGTATATAGTACATAAGAGGAAGAGGACCAATGAATTTAAGATGTATCTGCAATGAAGTCTTGTATCACAGTGCGCACGGCAATAGGAATCCTCACCGAGTGCGCACTTTGGTCGAACCATGTCAAACTTCCAAATGTATATCCACCTTGCACTCTTTGTTTCGTCGTAAACGTCATACTAAATATTGTGCTTCTGCTACCACCTGCAGTGAAACTGATCACAGATGGTTCCACGAACAAGACTACCCCTGCCGGAGCTTCAACAACCGCTTGGTAAGTCGCGTCCACCGGCCCGACATTTGTGACAGTGCGCCACACGGTGACCTGGTTCTTCAAGTTCGGCACGGCGATCGACGGTAGATTCAGATTGAGTTGGTAGGACTCGCAACCATCCACCAATCCGATGGTGCAATTAAAGAATTTGTTGTACTCCTTCGCATCCAAGTCGTAAACCAAGCCAGGGTCGACGGCCTTGTCCGGATTCATGTGACCACCGCCAAAGTCGAAGGGGTCAGCTAATTTCCTCGGGACCGCGTCTGCTTGTATCGGCATACCAAAACGATCGGTGACAGAAGCTACAAGGGGTCCAAAGGAACAATCTGAGTTAGTCATAAATTACGATTATTTGTGTGGTAGAACTTCAGTACACTCTCATGGTGCGTACCCGTGGTGACAATGGCGGACTTGATCATGGCAGGAGACCAGTCAGGGTGAACTGATTTGAGCAGTGCGGTGACCGCTGACACATGCGGGCACGCCATAGATGTCCCGGACTTGAACTCGTAGGACCCACCCTGGGCTGCCAGGATAGCAACTCCGGGTGCAGCTATGTCCGGCTATCCAAATATAGAGATACACGTTTTAGAGGCTAGATAACGATGAGGTCCCGAGTATACCCATTAAGGATACTATTAAATTCTAAACAATCTGTATATCGTCTCGAATTAAGATATTGAATGATACATACCTTGAGTATGCCGGGGAATGAGGGGCTTGGCCCTCTAGAGGAGAATGAGGCAACCCTCGGTGACAACACCCCTTCTCCAACAACAGTTATGGTTGGTGAGAACTTCACCACCGGGCTCCTAGCATAGAAACAAGACATTGGAGAAAGGAAAAAAAAGAGAAAAAAACACCTTCATTGTGTTTCAGACAACAAGAACATTAAGCTCTTACCCTGCTGAGTTCCTCCAATACGATATGATTCTCTGCGCGACCTCAAAATCCACTAGTACACAGGGCATAATGCGTTCAATCCCAGCCAAGCCCTCGAGAAGGTTGGTAGTGTATTGCGCAAAGATGAGGCCCTTTGCGCCGTTCACGAAGGTATGGTTGAAGGCATCCACAAGTGCTATCGTGGGCGGTGTGGATTTCGCTTCCGCTGGTGCATTGCACAGGACGATTTTGCCGGTGACGTTGCTCAACGCCACTGACTCCATGTCACATCTGCACAAAAGTGTATATAAGTTCAGGATGACATGGTCGTGATTAGCTACAAAACAAATTATACCAAGCGACTGCTTTAATAATTCATTTACCTCCCCGCATAAACTAGGTCAATAAAGTCGTTGCTAATCAGAGACACATTGTGCATAAGAGATTGCCCCTGCAATTGAAAGCAACCACACATTAATCAGTCAATAAAAGAATTAATGGAAATCATCAGGGACGAGCAAACGAATTTGTCGTTAGGTTCTTAGTTTCAACAACCTCAGCTGAGTCAAGTTTGTGAAAACTATACGATGGACTATGCGTGTACGCTAGAGTTCATCTGAGCCGAGCCAAGTTGATCGTACCTTTGGAACTATCCACTCACCCATAAAATAATTGGTTGAAGATTGTTTATACTTACCACAAGCTTTTCTTTGTTCCCGAGCGATATCAGGGTCGGGAAAGCCCGGTCAATCGTGCTAGCGGCCACCGTTGTGACCCATGGCACGGCATTTGTCACCGTTTGTGGCACGGGTCCATCATTCCCGCCGGCAAACACCACTGAGATTCCTCTCTGTACAGCATGCAACGTCCCTGTGACTTCGTGACCGGCCCCTCCCAGCGAGAGTGACAGGACATCCACGCCATCGTGTATGGCATCATCGATGGCCGCTAGGACTGCCGCGTCAGGGCAACCCGCGCCCATCCAGCACGCCTTGTAAATACCAAGCCGCGCACGTGGCGCCCCACCACGTGCCACGCCTGTGCCGAGGCCCCTGTAGCTCACGCCTCGCACCTCAACGCCGGCGATCATCGAGGCGGCGTGGGTTCCGTGGCCGTCAATGTCCCTAGGTGAGTTATAGTCGTTCTTGAGCGCCTCAACGCTAATGCCACGGTCGTACGACCTCGCTCCTATGATCTTTCTATTACAACTCGTGGTGTTAAACTCTTGTCCGGGCTGGCACTTCCCTTTCCACCGTGCCGGTACAGGGCCATAGCCATTGTCATCAAAGCTTCGTGATTCAGGCCATATGCCTGTTGTAACAGAATCATATGCATATGCATTGGGGTCAACTGGTGCCCAATCTTTAGGTTTTCTCATGTTTTGGATTTAAGCTAGAGATCGGATTGCAAACCTGTATCCACGACACCAATGATTACATCTTCTCCGTATTTCGCTTTTTGGAGGAGGCCCAGTTGCTGTGGTGGTTGGTAATAGTCAAGGCCAAGGAAGTCCCAACTCCGAGTTGTGTGCGGTTCGTGAAAAATATTAGGCTTCACGGTAACAATCCCAGGGAAGTCTATATTCGAAATTATGTTGATTAGCTTATATCGATCATGCAAGTAAGACATGAAGATCACATTTCACGATTGACAATTGCTTACTTGCGAGTGTTTTAGCTTGAGGTTTAGTGAGCATTGCCGCAAACCCAGAAAATCCATGCTTGTAACTGTAAACTATTGACTTCCTGGCTTCATCCTTGCTGTTGCAGATAAAACAAAAATGTTAGCAATAGTTTCTGCTTCGTTGTAATAATATTCAACATGAATTATCACAAGCTAATACCTTCCAAGAACAGAGGTCAGTATGTCATGGTGGGACGCGGTGACCACGGATGGATCATCATGTTTCTTGTCCCCCATATACACTATGTAGAGCTGAGATTTTGATGCAGAAAGTCGCCAAGAAACAGTATCAGAACCAGCCGGGTGCAGAAACAATGCAAGCTAAGTCTTCTGAACAAAGAGGAAAGCATCTTACTTTGCTCGACGACGCAGTAGCTGAAAGAGGCGACAGTGTAATCAGTAGCAGAGCACAGCAGAATCCTGTTCTCAAATCCATGTCTGAATGCGAGAAGAGTATGCTATGTTCTTGTGTTATGTCGTCTGTGTGTATGGTATGTATATATAGCAGGCAGGACCAAACCGTGGGTGCAAAAGGCAGTTCAAAGAAACGGTGTTGTTTGGTGAAAGAAAGACCAAATCAATGTCATTAGAGGATGCACCGTGCCTTCTCTTGCGAGGAAAAAGACAACTTGCTTTGATCTGGTCCACTAGTAGTACCAAACCGGATATTAAATAACTATAATAGTAGTAGTACCAAACCGGATATTAGTACTGTATTTTGTTTTCTGATGTAATGACCTGATCGACTCATCGGGCACAAAACACACGGATTTCAGGAACTCCATCACTATCATAGACCATCTGAATACGATCGAAGTTGACAAACGCTTTCGTTGTAGGCTCTGGAGTCTGAACTCCACGGCTAGAGATTGGCTGATTCGTTTCATCAACTGTATTTTACTTTTTTTTAACAACATGCGGTACAGTATCAATTCATTAGATTGTGAGGCGGCCATTGCGACAGCCACCCATTTTTTCTAATAGAATGGTAGGAATCTATTATATACTAAAAGCAATATAAGTGTGTTTTTTGAGACACCACGTTTGTTGAAGTATGATCCAAATTCTATTAAGGAGACTAACTTCTAACGGAGCGGAGCGAGGCTCGTCGCCGCGGTACGGATCGTTGATGACCTAGGTTACCACCGCTATATCTCTTGTAAGCCGCCGGCTGGGAGTGGTTGCATCTGTGAAATCCCCGGCGTTATGTGAACACTCTCCGTATAGTGAAGTTCTGCTGGCTGGCGCCCGTGGTTTTTCCATCTCTTTGTTTGAGAGGGTTTTCCACATTAAATCTGTGTCCCCTTTGCTGCAATTTTATTTTCGTTCTTCGTTATTTGATTGTCGCAAAGCTAACAAGTGGTATCAGAGCCCCAGGTTCTAATCTAGGGTTTGCGACATGTCATCATTGAAGTTCGATCTACCGCAACTGGACCACACCATAAGATTCTGCTTGTGGCAGGTGAAGATGTGGGCGATTCTCGCCCAAACTTCAGATATGGATGAAGCGCTGGAAGGATTTGGGAAACCGAATGCGAAGATCTGGTCCGACGATGAGAAGCGAAAGGACCGTAAGGCTTTATCTTTGATTCAACTTCATCTGTCCAATAATATTTTGCAGGAAGTTTTGGCAGAGAAATCTACTACTGCTCTTTGGCTGAAACTGGAATCGATCTGCATGTCAAAGATCTAACCAGTAAGATGCATGTGAAGATAAAGTTGTTCTCGCATAGATTGCAGAAAGGTGGATCGGTAATGAATCACTTATCTATTTTCAGAGAGATTGTTTCTGATTTGCAATCTATGGAAGTAAAATATGATGAGGAGGATCTAGCTCTATTACTCTTATGCTCGCTGCCTAGTTCTTATACACACTTTCGTGATACAATATTGTTTAGCCGTGATAAAATAACCCTTGATAAAGTACAAGAGGCCCTCAAACAGAGGGAAAAGATGAAAACTATGGTGCAGGCAGATGGGGCGTCATCCAAGGCCGAAGCTCTGCAGGTTCGTGGCAGGACCGAGCAGAGATCTAACAACTATGGCAACCGAGATAAGAGCAAAGATGGCAGAAGTCGTTCGAAGTCCAAGGGAAAGGACAAGTTCTGCAGGTATTATAAGAAATCTAATCATGTTATTGATGATTGCTGGAAGCTGCAGAATAAGGAGAAAAGGAACGGTACTTACCAACCGAAAGATAAGGATCAAGGTACTGGTAAGGCTGCTATTGTCTCTGTTGATAGTTCTGACGGTGAATGTTTAGCCGTTTTTGCTGCTTGTGCATCTTGTGATGATGAATGGATACTTGATACTGCATGTTCGTTTCATATTTTCTGTAACAAAGATTGGTTCAGTTCATATGAGTATGTGCAGACTGGAGATTTTGTACGTGTGGGGAATGACAACCCATACCATATTGTCGGAGTTGGATCTGTTAAGATCAGGACACATGATGGCGTGACGCGTACGTTGAATGAGGTGAAGCACATACCAATTATGGCCAGAAATCTGATCTCCCTGAGTACCATGGACGTTGATGGATACAAGTACGCCGGTGGGCGTAGGTTGTTAAAAGTATCAAACGGTTCTCTTATTCACATGATAGGTGATATGAATTCTGCTAAGTTATATGTTCTTAGAGGTAGCACTTTGCCTGGTATTGCTGCTGCTGTTACTTCTAATGATTCTGATGATTGTGGTAAAACAAATCTGTGGCATATGAGTCTTAGGCATATGAGCGAACATGGCATGACAGAGTTGGTTAAGAGAGAACTGATTGATGGTTGCAACTTGGGTAAGTTTGAGTTCTGTGAGCACTGCGTCTTTGGTAAGCATAAAAGAGTTTAATTCAATGCTTTCGTTCATACCACCAAAGGCATTTTAGATTATGTTCATGTTGATGTATAGGGGCCTTTCCGTAAGACATCTATTGGTGGTGCTAATTACATGCTTACTATTATTAATGACTACTCAAGAAAAGTGTGCCCATATTTTCTGAAACATAAATCTGATGTTTTTGATGCTTTTAAGAAGTGGAAAGTTATGGTAGAAAAACAAACTGAAAAGAAGGTAAAGGTACTACGTATTGACAATGGTATGGAATTCTGTTCTAATGAGTTTGAAGAGTTTTGCAGTAATAGTGGTATGATCAGGCACCACACTATCCCTTACATTCCTCAGCAGAATGACGTGGCTGAGCGCATGAACAAAACCATCATCTCGAGGGCTCGCTGTATGTTGTCCAATGCAGGTATGCATAGACGTTTCTGAGCTGAAGCAGCCAACACAACGTGCTACCTCATCAATATGTCACCTTCTATTCCACTTGAGAAGAAAACTCCTATTGAGGTATGGTCAGGTTCGCCTGCTGATTATTCACAGTTGAGAGTTTTTGGTTGCACTACTTATGCTCACGTTGATAATAGAAAGTTAGAGCCTAGAGCTGTTAAGTGCATGTTCCTTGGTTATGGTTCAGGAGTTAAGGCATATGAACTATGGAATCCTAAAACTAAAAAGATTTTGTTGAGTAGGCACGTTGTTTTCAATGAATCCGTTATGTATCATGACAGCTTGCCATGAGATCCCTCTCCTGTTGCTATTGGAGAAGAGGGACTTAGTGTGCAGGTGGAGCACCTGCAGAAAACTGTTGATAATAATGTTGTTGTTGATGATACTCATGAGAAAAATATTGATGATGATGTTGTTCAGCACTCACCTACTGTTTTGCAGCAGCCACGGGAATCTATTGCTGCTGATAGACCGAGGCGTAACATAGTTCCACCTCGTCGTTTAATTGAAGAGTGTAATCTTGCTCATTATGCTCTGAGTTGTGCTGAACAAGTGGAGCATGATACTGAACCTGCTACATTCAATGAGGCTGTTGCATCCGTTGACCGCGAGAAGTGGGTTTCTACTATGCAAGAAGAGATGCAATCACTTGATAAGAATGGCACATGGGAAGTTGTGTGCTTTCCTAAACAGAAGAAGGCCGTCCGCTGTAAGTGGATATACAAGAGAAAGGAAGGTTTGTCTCCTAATGAGCCTCCAAGGTTTAAGGCAAGGTTAGTAGCAAAAGGTTTCAGCCAGATTCCAGATATTGATTATAATGATGTTTTCTCTCCGGTTGTGAAGCATAGTTCTATTCGTGCTTTCTTTGGTATTGTTTCTATGCATGATCTTGAGCTTGAGCAACTAGATATAAAGACTGCTTTTCTGCATGGTGAACTGGAGGAGGAGATTTACATGGACCAACCTGAAGGGTTCATAGAGGATTTTGTGTGCAAATTGAAGATGTCGCTTTATGGTTTGAAGCAATCTCCAAGATAGTGGTACAAAAGGTTTGATTCATTTATGATCTCACAAGGTTTTAAGAGATCTCAGTTTGATAGTTGTGTTTACATAAAGTTTGTTAATGGATCACCTATTTACTTGCTATTATATGTTGATGATATGTTAATTACTGCCAAGAGCATGGAAGAAATCACTACTTTGAAGGCACATCTAAGTAGTGAATTTGAGATGAAAGATCTTGGTGCTGCTAAGAAAATCCTAGGTATGAAAATTAAACGAGACAGAAAATCTAGGTTGTTGTTTCTTAGTCAGCAAAGTTACGTTGAGAAAGTTTGTCAACGTTTTAATATGCATGATGCAAAGTCAGTTAGTACTCCTGTTGCTCCTCACTTTAAATTGTCAGCATTGCAATGTCCTAGTTCTGATGAAGATATAGAGTACATGTCTCGAGTTCCTTATTCTAGTGCTGTTGGTTCCTTGATGTATGCTACGGTTTGTTCTTGCCCTGATTTATCTTATGCTATGAGTTTGGTGAGTCGTTACATGGCTAATCCTGGTAAAGAACATTGGAAAGTTGTTCAGTGGATTTTCAGGTACCTCTGTGGCACATCGAATGCTTGCTTGAAGTTTGGCAAGACTGGTGAGGGACTCGCGGGCTATGTGGATTCAGATTTTGCTGCCGACTTGGATAAGAGTAGGTCCCTCACAGGTTATGTGTTCACGGTAGGAGGATGTGCCGTGAGTTGGAAGGCAACGCTGCAACCAATTGTTGTTTTATCTACAACCAAAGCAGAATATATGGTTGTTGCTGAAGCTTGCAAAGAGTCTGTTTGGTTGAAAGGTTTGTATGCTGAGCTTTGTCAGGATGATTCTTGCATTAACCTGTTCTGTGACAGTCAAAGTGCTATTTACCTTACTAAGGATCAGATGTTCCATGAGAGAACAAAGCACATTGATATCAAGTACCATTATATTCGTGACATTGTTCCACAAGGTACACTAAAGGTATGCAAGATAAACACTCATGATAATCCTGCTGATATGATGACAAAGCCTATTTCTGTTGCTAAGTTTGAGCTATGCTCAAGCTTAGTTGATATAACTGTTTAGCCCAAGTGGCTGTTGGCGCCGAAAGTGTTTTCTTTGTTTGTTCAGGGAGATGATTGCTGTTGATGCTACAAGAAGGAATTTGTCTCAAGGTGGAGTTTGTTGAAGTATGATCCAAATTCTATTAAGGAGGCTAACTTCCGACGGAGCGGAGCGGGGCCCGTCGCCGCGGTACGGATCGTTGATGACCTAGGTTACCACCGCTATATATACCTCTTGTAAGTCGCCGGCTGGGAGTGGTTACATCTGTGAAATCCCTGGCGTTGTGTAAACACTTCCCGTATAGTGAAGTTCTGCTGGTTGACGCCCGTGGTTTTTCTCTCTCTTTGTTTGAGAGGGTTTTTCACGTTAAATCTGTGTCTCCTTTGCTGCGATTTTATTTTCGTTCTTCGTTATTTGATTGTCGCAAAGCTAACAACATTGATCCACATCATCTGAATTATCCTTAGATCTAAAATTTACGGTTTTGATTTAACAAAAGAATATTAGTTACGTAACCTGCTTGACACGATATATGTTTGACTTAAAAAACATCACGTTATACCATATCACCTAAATTAGTGAGATTATTAGATCTAAAATTTACAACTGGGATGGAGATAAAATCCAGTCTCGAATACCGTAGCATCTTCTCAGGCACGCCGCAGACCCTTGGTCGATCGGTCCTACCCAGTGTCCCCGATTGGTTTTTTCCACAAGACGACAAATCCGGGATGCCCCAGATTATCCCCACGCACGCGGCAGCCGCGTCCAAAGATGCTCTTGGCCGGTCGGCCGGCCGGCTCCCTTCGTGACGATTTCCGCGCATGCACATCATCGGGTGAAGTTCCAATCTGCTTCACGCATATAGCCAGGCGAGCTGGACCCAAGGTTCGTGTCACTCACACATCCAACAATTGAGAGCGCATGTGATAGGTTTCTTTCTTCTTTGACTATATCTCTCAATTTTCGGATGATATAGCATGCGATCTACATAAAGATGGCCAGATGGATTTGGTTCAGTGGCTTTGGGTATTTACCAGCGCAGGAAGTAGGCAGAAAATGGATTGCAGTATAAGTCACAAGGCTTTCTATATCGATCAGATATTGATCTATAAAGAGGTTTATAGTGTATACTGATTTACTGACACAATAATATCGCACCATGTGTAGGTTGTTTCCCTCTCGCGGTGCAAGATGATTGGTAATTAAGACCGTGAACCTGATTTTTTGCGACAAAAGTTGAGGAGATCCATTATTCCCCAGGTTGCGATCATCCGTCTAGCATTGCAAATTGATCGATTGTTTTATCTCTCTGCCTCACCAAAAAGAACACCGGTATCCCTGTTCCTCTCTTCGACCCATATTAGTTGTCTAGATACGGATGCATCTAGACTAGATATTTAACTAGATACATATGAATCTACACAAACTTGAGTCAACTAATATGGGTCGGAGGGAGTACTATATTTCGCTATAAATCCATTGATTTCTTCAAGGTGTAAAGTATCCTGTTTGTTACTGCTTGAATAACTACAACTGAAAATAATATTGTATATTGTATATGTGCATCTAATTTTAGATAACAAGGAGTCTATAATTCATTTGGAAGAGAAACATTAGTGTTTCTCTATTTTTTCGAAAAGGGGAAAAAGCCCGGCCTCTGCATCGGTTGATGCACACAATCTTTTATTAGTGTTTCTCTATACAATGTAGATTTCCCACATAGACTCTAATTTTTTTGACGTTAAATTTCATGGTGGGATTGTACATGTAGAAAATATGAGCATACATGGATGGATGAGGTGGTGCAGGAACAGAAAATCACGCAGCTTAATGGTCGGTGCAACTAAATAATTTCTTAGATTTTTCCTCGGGTACCATTTTTAGTGAAAATCTAATTTAAAAATAGAAATTAATACATGAGTGGTAGCAGCTGTTGACCAAATAATTATGATGGTTAAAGTACAGCAAAGAAATTAATGAGTTTTATAATTGAAAGTAATGCTTCTATCTAAAATGCTTTACTTAGCTTCCTAAGGCCTTTCACAATGGGTGTATCTTAGCGGTGTATCCTATGCACTTTGCCTATGTGGCACTATAGTTAATGAGGAAAGAGATTGTGGTTGTATCTTAGCTAAGAAACACCCCTTGCATAAAACCATAGGCAAAAAAACATGGTTAGACCAATCATATGCATGCATGTCATCTAAATCATTAAATGTAGAGACACCACTTAAGAAACAATGCATTGGAGAAGTTGTCTCTTAACCATCTATTTCTCTAAGGATAACGTGCTAAGATACACCCCATTGTGAAAGGCCTAAGATCATTATCATCATACAATCCCATAAAATGACCTTTAATAATGCTGTGTTGAATAATGATTCAACTCTGAATTAGCTTCTCTAGATCATTACCTTTGTCTTATATGTCCCATGAAGTGTCCTTGATCTTCCAGTACTCTTAACTCTCAAGCCATTACAAAACAAGTACTCCCTCCGTCCCAAATTAATTCAATCAACTTTGTCTAGATACCCATGTTTATTCAATTGATTTGTGCGGAGGGAGTAATTTAGTACTTTTTACATCGAGAGAGAAGTAATATTGTATTTCCCATATGGACTAAAATTATTATGCGATAATAAATAAATCAACCACCTAACTGTGCGTAAGAAATAAAAGGAGATGAAATGTAACGTAAGCAAGTGAAAGATTTAACCATTATATACTAAAAAGCAATATTTAGAGTAAAAACAAAAAAGTGCTCGAAAATTGGATAAAAAGAAAATATTTAGATATTTATCCCGTGGATCCCCTTTAAGTGATGAAACTGAACTGTTAGATTGTTTATAGTACAGCATATTTTGTAGGTGGAACCTCTTTCCCATACATGTAAACAAGGGAAAAATCTGGCATAGTCGATATAAGGAGCAATCCTAAGAGGGTACACTAAAGCGAATCAAGTCTTTTCATGCATGCCTTTATATGGTACTTTGTGTCTCAATGTTTAGATATGAAGAGTTTCTGCCATACATTAAGCGGTAACACCTAGATACAGCTCTATATCCAAAATAAGATCATGTATGACTAGAAGACAAGCTTGCATGAGAAAATTCTCTTACATATTTTAGACAATACATTTAGTTTTTTATACAAATCAAATAGGTTCTAGGAAATTAGAAAGGTTGCACCAAAAAGAAGCTGGTCAAAAAACACACATCATCAATTGTCATTTTATTGTCGTTATTAATTGGGGACCTAATTTTAATTCAAGGGAATTGCGACAATTGGAGCCGGTCCAAAGGAGTTAAGATCACACAGGATAGATGAACATAATTCATGTTCGATTGATTTGAGGAATAACATATTCCCTAGGAACTAGAGAGGGAGAGGACAGCCCGTGGTAATTCCTAAGCTTTCATTCAGCATGGTCATTCGGATAAGGCTAGGGATAAGACTTGCTCGATTTGCAAATTGATGACGATGAACATGCATGTGATCCTTACATTTCCGTATTTCCTAAGATTCTACATACAATCTACTCCACTAAGACAAAACATACATAATTCGGAATGTCAAATGTCCTCATAGTACAACAATAAATATTTGTGTGAACATTTATATGAATGGGTCTCTCAGGGCCTCGGGGTCATTACAAACATTTCCTATCGAATCCAGAGTTCACAGGTGATCCAACCAAAAAAAATCTAGCTTCCCCACAGTTCTCACCTCGTATCAACATTTACGCAACCAATTTTCTAATGCTGATTTTTAGAAATCTACTGCTGAACTAAACATACCCTAAATATGATGCCCTCGCATTTGCTAGGGCCACTGTGCTAGTTTCTATAAATGTATGGATGCAGGAAACATGGAAGTTGAATGTATAGATGTGCTGTCATATAAGTTAATCAGTGGTCAAAGAGGTGAATATTTGTAGGGAACTACTATTTAATAAAACCTGCACAATATCTACATTTGATAAATTATGAATTCAATTGCGTCTTCCTTCTCCCCCACCCTCCACCTCGCTCTTTGCAGTGGTGCTGGGCCACACAGACCCCTCTAGCACCCTCGCCTCGCCGCCACGAGCGTCTCCCCCTCTGCCTACCGCCATCGCCAGGGACGTTGCCGTGCAAATCCTGTGTGGCGGTGGATCTTCTCGGTCCCCAATCTAGGGTGAAGTGGTGGTGCCCACTCCGATATCCCCAGAGGTGGTGTTGTAGGTGACGGAGGCTAGGGCATGGCGGTGGGTTTGGCGGCATAGGAGGCGCAGCTGGTGGGTGGTGGCGACAGGCCCGATCTAGGCCCGCTGGGCGGGCTGCGTTCTGTGCTACTTATCCTATTGCTTCGATGCCTCCAGCGTTGACACGCTGAGGCGTTCCTGTGCGTGCGGCTACTCGCACAGTGCGAGGACATTAGGGAGCTGCCCCCGGGTATGGCAGCGGCGTCTTCCTCCTCGACGAAGGTGGCCAGTCGATTGGCGGCTAGTTTTGCCGGATATCAGGATCCCACGTCTATTCTCGAATGTGAGTTGGTGAGGCATGGCTACCGGTGAAAACCGAGCTCCGACTCTGAACATAGGGGCTGATGGCAGCGTCTATGCATTGTTACCTTGTTGAAGGCATCCATTGCCTACTCGCTTAGGCTGCTCCGGAGGGAAACCTTGATCTGGGTCTCCCAGATCTGATGATGGCGGTGCTACCGGTGTTGCTCTCCCTCCTGGGGAATATTTTTGGAGTAGGTGCTAGATGGGGGAGCCAAGAGGTGCAACAGTGATGCATCTACCATATCGATGACAGAGGGTCCCAGCGACATGGTGCATCAGGTCTCGGTGACAAACGTGAAATGATGGACTCACGTGGGGTGGGAGTGTTGGTTGATGCCATGGCAGCATCGACGGAATGGAAAGGACCATGCAGATCTATGACATGAAGATTGCTCGGTGATACCTTCGATCCGAATTACGGATGCAGTATACACTACAAGAATCTCGGCGGTTCATGACAATCTGATATCATCGTGGATGAGAGCCAAAACGTCATAGATGGCCATCCGCGACGAATTCTGCGACAAAAAAATAGGTCACGGACCTCACGTCATAATTCAATCCTTGACGTTTTTTCTGTCTGAAAACGTCACGGCCCGTCCGTGACGTTCCTCCAATTTCGTCACGGCAAACTTGACCGGCCCGACCTAGGCCCGGTCCTTCATGATGTTTTTATTTCGTCATGAACGATGACACGTGGCGAAGGGCACCGCAGGTGGCCGTGAGCGACATTTGCTGATGTCATGTTCGCCATTTACGACGTCATCGACTTCCTGACATTTTTTCATCACGGCCTGATTTCACTAGCGCCGTTTGCTGACTTCATCCTTTCATTTGCTTATGTCATCCTTCTCATTTCATCATGCTGGTGGAGACGAATTTCGTTTTCGTCACGGCAATAAGCTGGCCAGCTTACACGTGGCCGATCGTTAGGGCGACACGTGGACCAATAGGAAGGAAACACGTGGTCCATCTGCAGCGCGAATCGTGTACCAATGAGAGATGAACGCGTATCTCCAACGCATAACAAACTCAATTCATGAGGGCAGAAGAGATGCCGTTCCTGTTTCGTCGAGGATGTTAACGAGTGAAAGTGCGGCACATAGGCGTCTATTGGTGAAGGAAATATTTTCGTCAACTAAACAAGCATGACATTTTCATTTACGTCGGAGAAGAGTGCTGGCAACTTTGCTAGATTGCACCGTCCAGATCAAAATGACAGAAATTGCAGGGCACATGTTTCAGGGGACATAAATAGGTTCGCACATAAGTTTCCAATAAAATAAAGAAAAGAGCCTAACAAGTTTTGAGTCACACCACTAGTTCACTTACGCAATATAGCTAAGAATTGCTGAAGTGATGCATTTATAAGGTCTGCAAAGTTCACAAGTGCTTTCCGTGCTTGATTCTTTGCTTTTATCTCCTTCAGCAATGCTGCAATGTGTCTGCTCAGTGCCTCATTCGCTGCTCTCTCAGCCAAAAGTTGTGCTTCAAGGAGAGAGCTGGTTGGTCTTGAAGCATGGATGCTTTCATCAGTGGAAGCAAGGGGTTGATCCTCAATGCCATCTAATGGCTCAGTGTCGACGCCAGGAAAATGCTGGTGCGATGTTGATGTAGAGCTCGTTGGGAACCCCAAGAGGAAGGTATGATGACCACAGCAGCAAGTTTCCCTCAGTTATGAAACCAAGGTTTAATCAAACAAGTAGGAGCAAGGAAACACCCCAAAGGTGTTGCTAGCTGAGCCTTGGCAGGGCGCACTACCGGTGCTAGTAGCAACGTAGAGACCTGCACAACACAACCACAGAACTTTGTCCCCAACTTGCGATGAGGTTGTCAATCTCACCGTGTTTTGCGGAAAACAAAGGATTAAACGTATCGAATGGAAAGAAGTAGAAGTTTGCAGAAAGTAAACACAAAGCAGTAAAAGGTTGTAGATTGTATGTAAAAGACAAGGACCAGGATCCATAGTTCACTAGAGGTGGCTCTCCTTAAGATAGATAACATGCTGGGTGAACAAATTACAGCGGGGCAATTGACAAACATCGAGAAAGCAATACATGAATATACTAATCATCTTGACTCCTTTGGAACTTGATTGGGCATTACAACATTATACATAGACTGCCATCCAACTATATCTATGACTAATAATCCACCTTCAGGTTATCATCCAAACCCCCTCCAGTATTAAGTTGCAAGCAACAAATTATTGCTTTATGAACTGCGTGTAAAGTAAACAATATGATTGTTCTATGAACAAAGGATTGTTGTTTCCTCCCTAGTAGCAACAACACATCTAGTACCTTAGAGATTTCTGTCACTTCCCAGTTACCGAGGCATGAACCCACTATCGAGCATAAATACTAACTCTTAGAGTTGCTAGCATCTACTTGGCCAAGATAGCTACTAACAACGGAAAGCATGCAAGATCACAAATAACAAAGACATGATAGAATCAATAATCAATCTGAAATAGCATCTCAATATCCATCAGATCCCCGCAAACACAACATGCAGAATTACAAATAGATGATCTTGATCATGAACGGAGCTCACAAGATCTAGACATGAAAGCACAAAGGAGGAGAACCAGCCATCTAGCTACTACATGGATCCGTAGTCCAAGGATGAACTACTCACGCATCACACCGGAGGCTTGCATGACGATGAAGAAGGCCTCTAGGGTGAATTCCCCTCTCCGGCAGGGTGCCGAGAAGAGCTTTAGATCCCTCCCGATCTAGGGATGGAGATGACGACTCTGCACTCTTCGTGGATTTTTGATCGGGTGCTTAGGGTTTTCGTCCGAGGGCATCTTATAGGCGTAAGGGAGGCCGAGGGGTGCTAGGCGCGCTGCACCACCCCTAGCACAAAGCGACTAGGCCGCGCGGCCAGGTGGTGTGGTGGCCCCCTGGCCACTCTCCGTCTTGTATTCTGGCATCTGACGACTTCCGAAAAAATAAGCACTTTGACTTTTGTCCCGTCCAATTCCGAGAATATTCATTTTCTGACTTTCCTAGAACCAAAAATAGCAGAAAACAGGCAGCTGGCACTGTGGCTCTTGTTAATAGGTTAGTCCAAGAAATCATATGAAAAGTACTCCAAAGTGTGGACAAAACACAAGAAAGTGGATAAAACAAAGCATGGAACATCAAAAATTATAGATACATTTGCAATGTACCAACATCGCCAAGCTTAACTCCTGCTCGTCCTCGAGTAGGTAAGTGATAAAAAGAAAGAATAATTTTTTAGGTGACATGCACCATCAAAGACTTGATTAAAGTATTTGCAAAACATTCAAAGTTGGGATCATAGTACTTCAATCATAACATGAAAGACAAAGTTCTAGCAATAGGCAAAGAAACTATGATGCAACATGGAAAGGCACAAACAAAAGATTCATGAATAACAATGCTTTGCAAGACGTTTGTTTGTTTCACATAAAGAAAACATAGCATAATAGTATTCAGCTTATCCCTCATAGAGTAGCAAATATAAATGCATAGGACACCTTCAAAGTTCATAAGAGTGACTAGATACAATAGTTTAAAACCAGCAATATCAAGTTATGCATCAATCAACAAGTCTTGGGACAATGCACATAGAACTAAGAATGGTCACTATGCTCTCAAAGTAGGTGCATAAAGGTAGAAGGTGGAGACTCAATATAATGGTGGAAGAAAGGCCTTTTTATAAAAGGAAGTAGGGATTCAAGTCTCATAAAGAGCTTCCAAAAATTATGGTACTTATAGCTTTCAGCTCTCATTGCCCCTATCATAAGCATCTTGAAGTGATTAAGGTTAAAGTGAACAAACTATGGTGTACATGCTTGACGAAGTATAAGTTAGAAATCACATGTCCCTTGTATACGAGGGCCGCTCCTCATGCTACTCAAGTTTAGTCACCGGTAAGTTCTTATCATTGTAAGTACATGTGTATCATAGAGAACCATGCAGGTACCCCTTGCCCGATGATACGGAAGAATCCCCATATCAAAATGACAAGGCAAGCAGACAACGAGCATCTCATCAATCTTCTTATTTACCATGGGAATATGGTGCTTTTTTTTTTCTCTTTCCTCTTTTCATAATCTTTTTTTTCTCTTTTCTCTTTTTTTCTCAATATAGGACTCTTTTTTTATAAGAAGAATGCTTCATAGACAGCTCATTATGGTTACGTTGTAGGTTTCCACCATGTCAGCATGGATTAGACCAGCGGCCTAGGCGTTTCTCTAACACATATACATAACTCCATGTACTTACAAGCTCCCCTTTCATTTCACATCGATGACATCCATATACAAAAGAGCATGATATCAACTAGGTACACGTACCAAGTGCAATGTTGAAAGTGTTCCCCATGAAAGTATGGTTCTGCTAATTCCCAACAAATAAGTGCAAGCATATACAACATAGACGACACAATGGTTCAAGTTTATTAAGGGCAATAAAAGTAAAGTGTGCCAACAAGTTCGTGAGAGCTTTAATCACTAGTTTTCTCATAACAAGTTTAATTTGGAAGGTAAACAAAAGCATGAATATACTTGGAATAACATAAGCTAGTAGGTAGGTATGGTGGACTCTTTGGAATAACTTGGTTTAAGGAGTTGGATGCATGAGTGGAACTCATACTTAGTTGTGGAGGCTAGCAAAAGACTGGGAGCAACAAACTAAGAGAGCAATAATGGCCATAATCATTCAGAGTGACAAAACATCATTGATCAAAGCATAAAATGATACTACAAGTTGAAAACTAAAGGATCATAAAGGCTATGGTGACTTGGGATAGTCATAACATGGTGTGAGCATGCACCAAGTCAACCCAAATAAAGCATCAAAGGAGAATACCACAATACTATGCTTTAATATGCTAAAACAACGCATGATTCATTCAAGGCACATTAAGCAATCTCAATTGTTTATAACAAGTCATGATACAGAAAACAATACTAAGCATAAAGCCAAAACAATATCAAGCGTGGCATGACAAAGCATATGCCACAGTCAAAAACGAGCTCTTTTTAACACATAAGCATGAACTTTCCTACTCTTTTCCAAACCAAATCAAACTATTTGCAAACCAATGTATGAAAGAGGGGGTCCAACCAATTTATTCAGCAAACTAAACAAACCAAGCAAACTAAAAATCAAAACGAAAACGAAAAAGAAGACGCTCCAAGAACAACACAACTGTGCATGAAACAATAAAAATGAAGTGTTTGGAAGAAACCTGGGATTTTTATTGATGAAGAAGGGGATGCCTTGGACAGCCCCAAGATTTAACGCTTGTACTTCTTTGATATTTCTTGGGGTGACACATGTGGCATCCCCAAGCTTGAGCTTTATTCCATCCTTCATCTCGTTACTCATTCCTTCCATACACCTGAAAATTTTCCTTCATACAAAACTTCACACAATCTTTACTAGCAACATTAATGTACTCAAGATAAATAAGTCTTAAGGTTCAGTTCTAACACCAAATAAACTTCCATTAGAACACTATCTATTGTAGAACTTCCCTCAAAAATCTCAATTCCCCAAAAGAACTCAAAAGGGAACCAACAAGAAGCAAATGCAGAAAATGGCAGAAATCTGTCAAAACAGACCAGTAGGTAAAGACGATTTTTTTCGAAGACCTTCTGTTGCTCAAATAAAAAAGTGTTGAACTAACGAAAGTTCGATAACAACCTGGGTCAGAAGCACAAAAATTCACGCCTCAAACATACGTTCAGAGATTTTACACGAATTTTTACGGTGAAGCACAGGAATCTGTTTCGGGACAACAACTTTCCTAATCATTACCTCTCTCTCATTAAAGGTTACTCTTGGCACAAAAAGCAAATAAAAAGGATAAGGAGCGGTTATTACAGGTAATAACTTCCAAGACTCATCTAAAACTTTTGGGTTATATCCCAATAAGTACTTTTCTTTAACGCCTTTAAGTTAGGCATAAGAAGCAAGAAAAAAGAATCAAGTGTTCTCAAATGAAGAAGCATTAAGACCAAATTTTGTTTTCATAGGAGAAGCAAAAGAAATCTTCTCTCTATTCTTAGGGAAGTGTTCTATACCTTTATTGAGTGGTAGTTGATATTTAATGGTGCCTTCTTTCATATCAATGACGGCACCAACAGTTCTAAGAAAAGATCTTCCCAAAGTAATAGGACAAGAAGCATTGCATTCCACATCCAAAACATAGAAATCAACAGGGACATAGGCATTGTTAACCATAATAAGAACATCATTAAGGCTCCCCATGAGTTTCTTTTTAGCATTATCATCAAGTGGGACATTCAAATAACAATCTTCAAGAGGAGGCAAATCAAGCATATCATAAATCCTTCTAGGCATAATAGAAACACTACTATCAAGATCACATAAAGCTTTGAAATCAAAGTCATTTACTTTCATATTAATGATGGGTTCTCAACCATCTTCTTGTTTTATAGGAATAGAAGCTTTATGTTTCATCTTTTCTTCTTTAATCTTTATGAGAGAATCCGCAATGTGTTTTGTAAAGGCCATGTTCATAGCACTAGCATTAGGACTTTTAGCAAGCTTTTGTATGAACTTAATAACTTCAGAGATATTGCAACCATCAAGATCAAAATCAAATTTATCATCTAAAGTAGTAGAACTATTACTAGCCTCAACACTAGTGGTGGTAATAGTAGAAACACTAATGTTTCTAGCAATTTCATCTTCTCTTTCCCACTTAGCATGTAATTCAGCTAATAGTCTAACATTTTCATCAATTCTTACTTGTATAGCATTAGTAGCTGCAAAGGGATTATCATTAGTTTCAGGTTTAGCAGCTATTTTATTCAAAGAAGATTGAGCTTTAGCCAAAGATGCTATATTTCTTTCAGCATTGGAGAGTTTTTCCTCAATAGTTTTATTGAAAGCAGTTTGTTTACTAATAAACTCTTTAAGCATAACTTCAAGTTCAGAGGGTGCACTCCAATTATTGTTGTAAGAATTTCCATAAGCATTACCATTGTTGGGAGGATAAGGCTTATAATTGTTGTTACCAAAATTACTCCTATAAGCATTATTGCCATAGTTGTTATTTCTTATGAAGTTCACATCAACTTGCTCTTCTTGAGCAACAAAAGAGGCTAAAGGAACATTATTTTGATCAATATGGGCTTTCCCATTCACAAGCATAGACATAATAATATCAATCTTATCACTCAAGGAGGAGGTTTCCTCAACATAATTTACCTTCCTACCTTGTGGAGCTCTCTCAATATGCCATTCAGAATAATTAACCATCATATTGTCCAGAAGTTTTGTTGCAACACCCGAAGTGATGGTCATAAAGGTACGTCCAGCAGCAGAATCCAATAGGTTCCTTGAAGAATAGTTCAATCCTGCATAAAATTTTTAGATGATCATCCAAGCAGTCAGTCCATGAGTGGGACAATTCTTAACCAAAGATTTCATTCTTTCCCAAGCTTAAGCAACATGCTCATTATCAGATTGTTTAAACTTCATTATTTCACTTCTCATAGATATAATCTTAGCAGGAGGATAGTATTTTCCAATAAAAGCATCTTTGCACTTAGTCCAAGAATCAATACTATTCCTAGTTAAGGAATTCAACCATTCTTTAGCTTTTCCTCTCAAAGAGAAAGGAAACAATTTCAGTTTAATAATATCACCATCTACATCCCTATGCTTTTGCATCTCACAAAGTTCAATAAAGTTATTTGGATGGGCAGCAGCATCTTCATTACCAATATCAGAAAATTGTTCTCTCATAACAAGATTGAGTAAAGTAGGTTTTATCTCAAAGAAGGTATCTTTAGGCACAGGTGGAGCAATAGGTGTGCTCATAAAATCATTGTTGCTAGTGCTAGTGAAGTCACACAACTTAGTGTTTTCAAGAGTAGTCATTTTTTTGGGTTTTCAAATAAGAAAGCAAACTAGTAAAACTAATTTTTTTTTGTGTTTTTGATAAAGAAACAAGGAAACAAAGCAAAAAGAAACTAAGCAAAACAAAAATAACAAAGTAAAGAGATTGGTTATGAGGGACTCCCCTTGTGAAGATGTCCTTGACTCCCCAGCAACGGCGCCAGAAAAATGCTTGATGGCTCAGTGTCGGGGCCAGGAAAATGCTGGTGCGATGTTGATGTAGAGCTCGTTGGAAACCCCAAGAGGAAGGTATGATGAGCACAGCAGCAAGTTTCCCTCAATTATGAAACCAAGGTTTAATCGAACCAGTAGGAGCAAGGAAACACCCCAAAGGTGCTGCTAGCTGAGCCTTGGTAGGGCGTACTACGGGTGCTAGTAGCAACGTGGAGACCTGCACAACACAACCACCGAACTTTGTCCCCAACTTGCGATGAGGTTGTCAATCTCACCGTGTTTTGCGGAAAACAAAGGATTAAACGTATCGAATGGAAATAAGTAAAAGTTTGCAGAAAGTAAACACAAAGCAGTAAAATATTGTAGATTGTATGTAAAAGACAAGGACCAGGATCCATAGTTCACTAGAGGTGGCTCTCCTTAAGATAGATAACATGCTGGGTGAACAAATTACAGCGGGGCAATTGACAAACATCGAGAAAGCAATACATGAATATACTAATCATCTTGACTCCTTTGGAACTTGATTGGGCATTACAACATTATACATAGATCGCCATCCAACTGCATCTATGACTAATAATCCACCTTCAGGTTATCATCCGAACCCCCTCCAGTATTAAGTTGCAAGCAACAGATTATTGCTTCTTAAACTGCGTGTAAAGTAAACAATACGATTGTTCTATGAACAAAGGATTGTTGTTTTCTCCCTAGTAGCAATAGCACATCTAGTACCTTAGAGATTTCTGTCACTTCCCCAGATTACCAGAGGCATGAACCCACTATCAAGCATAAATACTAACTCTTGGAGTTGCTAGCATCTACTTGGCCAAGATAGCTACTAACAACGGAAAGCATGCAATATCACAAATAACAAAGACATGTAGAATCAATAATCAATCTGAAATAGCATCTCAATATCCATCGGATCCCCGCAAACACAACATGCAGAATTACAAATAGATGATCTTGATCATGAACGGAGCTCACAAGATCTAGACATGAAAGCACAAAGGAGGAGAACCAGCCATCTAGCTACTACATGGATCCGTAGTCCAAGGATGAACTACTCACGCATCACACCCGAGGCTTGCATGATGATGAAGAAGGCCTCCAGGGTGAATTCCCCTCTCTGGCTGGGTGTCGGGAAGAGCTTTAGATCCCTCCCGATCTAGGGATGGAGATGACGGCGGCTACAGACTCTTTCGTGGATTTTTGATCGGGTACTTAGGGTTTTCGTCCCGAGGGCATCTTATAGGCGGAAGGGGAGGCCGATGGGATGCCAGAGGCGGCCAGACCACCCCCTGGCGTGGGCCAGGATGGCCGCGCGGCCAGGTGGTGTGGTGGCCCCCTAGCCACTCTCTGTCTCGTATTCTGGCATCTGATGACTTCCGGAAAAATAGGCACTTTGGCTTTTGTCCTGTCCAATTCCGAGAATATTCATTTTCTGACTTTCCTAGAACCAAAAATAGCAGAAAACAGGCAGCTGGCACTGTGTCTCTGGTTAATAGGTTAGTCCAAGAAATCATATGAAAAGTACTCCAAAGTGTGGACGAAACACAAGAAAGTGGATAAAACCAAGCATGGAATGTCAAAAATTATAGATACATTTGCAATGTATCACTATCTTCTACAGCAGATGGCACCACCGTGCTTCCAATGGGTGCCTGAAAGTTATAGAAGCAAACATTAGAAAAGTAGCAAGCAAATTCCAAGCACATCTTCATGTACAAACAGGGTATTGAATTATACGAAGATGACAAAGATGGACATGGTATAGCTTCTTCCACACTTCCCGCGCTTCCTTCAGGGCTTCTGCATCGCCATCCGGTCTCTCCGTCTACAACCCCACAATGGCACTGCGCAGTATCGCATTCCATGCTCTCTGAGCCTCGAGTTGCGCTTCAAGGAGAGTCTTGGCTGGTCTTGAAGAATGGATGTTGATGTCCCGCGCCAGGGCATAGTGCACCGTATCGGTGGAAGGAGGTTGTTCAGCCTTAGTGATATCTTCTGTACCATTAGGTGCCATCTTGCTTTCCTTGGTTGCCTATTGAGTTTTAGGAATATAATCAAACATTAGAAAAATAGCCATCAAATTACAAATGATCATACTCATTTCAGAGACAAATGTGGCATTGAAATTTTGGAAGATGAAAAGTATTCTGGAGGGCTTACTGTTTTCTTTTTTCAAACTGTGATTGGAGAAGCCCCGGCTATCACAGAAAAACAAGTCACTGCGATAAGGTTGTTTATTTCTTGTTTACCTATTTATTAGACAACGGGCCTACACAAAGAGAGAGCATAGTGTATAAGAGGCAGCCTGGTTAAACACAAACAGGGGAAAGTTGAGTAGACAAGACTTGGCCTGGTTCCTGGGGTTAGTCCAAGAATCAACAAGCTTGCACCACTCTGCATTGTTCATGTGTTCAACGGGAGAAATCCTTGTTACTTCATTCAGTGGGAGGGGGTCAAAAAACTGCTCCTTTAGGTGATGCCTTTGAATTCTTGCATGCCTCATTAACTACTGGTTGCAAGAAACCTACACATCTGGGTGTGATGCATCCATGACAAACTTTTGCTAAAATAAAACATCGTGCATCAGCCTCTGCTTGAACAGTAATAAGAAGAAAAGGGTAGTTGAGTCACAGAACATACGAAAACTCTATCGTAGAACTCTGCTCTGACATCCGGCCTCTCCTTGTACTCTTTCCAGTAGGGGAAGATAGGCATACCAGTCCTGACTGTTTTGGCATACTCAGTGGCGAACTTGGAAGCAATAGTTCTTCTTGGAGGAATGGAAAATGGAAGCTTTCCTCCTTTGGACACGTTCTCACGCTGCTTCCCCATGTTTTTTCCCTCAAGACAATTTGAGGATCATCATGTTTAATAGTGTCTTCAGAAGGATGATGGCCAAAATCATCTACAAACATATAATGTGGAGTTAGTGTTCTACCATATAATAAGTGCCATTTAAACAATATAATATGCTTTCCTTGGGGAGTTGGTTGCTTGCCTGGGGCAGCTATCTTCTCATCTTGGACTGCTGTCTTCCTGCCATGGAGTGCTGCCATCTCGATTTGGGCTGCTACCTTCTCTCCTCGAGCATCAGGATCTGCAGACTCTGAGTTTCTTGCGAAGAGGTCGCAGCACTTGGCGGTCTTGGTAGGCGCCGTGGAGAACTTGGAGGTGGAAGTACTTCTGGCGGATTCCCCTTGGACCTGGTATGTCTTGTACTTTCTGTCGAGGAAGCCATGCTAGCCAAGACGCGCTTCCGAGTAGCTGATCCACCATCAGTAGCCATCCTTGTCATGACGACAAGTTTCTTCTTATATTTCCTCTTCTCAGTCTACACAATTCAAAGCTAGTCAATTCGGGATAATAAAAAAGCACAACATATATGGAAAATTAAGTAACCAAATAATTACACAAAAGATGAGTAGGCAAGTAAGGGGACTACCTCCAGCTCATCCTCCCCCTCCTCTTCAGGATAATAGTCAGACCCAGAGCCTTCATCCTTGCTCTTTTTACTATGATTATAAGGCATATGATGAAGCAGCCAAACTAATGCAAAAAGGCAAGATAATGCAACCTTTATCACGCGCAAACAGATCATAAGCTGAAATAGTATACATGCAGTTAAAGATGATAATCACAACAAAACATAAGTAGGATAAGCAACTATCCTGCAAATAAAGAAAATATAACTTATGGTGCTGATTGTTCCACAGTAATCATCATGTAATAGAGTCCACTATGAGCAATTTATACTCTAATCAAAAGACATAAGATGAAGCAGCCAAACTAATGGAACAACCAAGATAATGCAAACTTTATCTGTATGTAAACTGATCATAAATCGAATACTCTGAATCTCACTTGTCAATTGGTTGGCTGGTTGCACTAATAAGCAGGGCAAGACAATTAAACATTAGAAGGATAAGCATCTTTCATGCAATTAAAATAGGCAATTAAACAAGTCATGACATATGATGTTGATTGTTCAATAGTAATCATCATATAAAACAGACTACTATGAACAATTTATACTCTGCTCATCAGACATGTCATGAAGCAGTCAAACTAATGCAATAGACAGGATAATGCAACCCTGATCACAAGACTTATAAAATCACAAGCAATTTCACAGGCAGAATAAATAAGAGAGAATAACTGCAACAAAAAAGGTAAATTGGTGGCATGAACAAGATAATGAACAACATTTCTCAGGCAAAGTAAAAAAACATGAGAATCGAGGATGAGTGTGTTCCTTGCCTGCAGGCTGTAGGGCCTTTTTGATACCGTGTTTCTTGTAGTGACTCGGGGCATGTGGCATCGATCTGGACGGCGAGGTAGTAGACCTCGTCGACGAGGTGGGCGCCGAGGTGGGTGACAAGGTGGATTGGCCTTGTCAGTGTGGTGACGGGCCTTGTCAGCGAGGTGGACGGCGAGCTAGACGGCGAGCTAGACGGGGAGATGGACAACGAGCTGGCCGACTTTGCGGGTGAAGTGTACAGCGAGGTGGTAGAAAAGGTCAGCCGGCTGTCGGCGAGGTGGACGACCGGCGAGGTCGACGGACGTCGTAGAAAACCGGGACGGTGAGGAGGGGCTAGGGTTTGTCCTAGGGTGACATAGAGGTTACTACTAGAAGGACGGACGGAGACAAGGGGATTAAAGGCAGAGGGCGGAGGGTCGAGGGGAAAGGGGGAGGACGGCGAGGAGGGCGAGGGGAAAAGGGGAAGGACGGCTGCACCGAGGGCGGTGGGGAAATTTGGATATGTCATATTTCGGCGAGGGGATAAAAAGGGTTTGGAATAGATTACGTGAATGACCTTTGGGAGAATGCTTGGGTGGCGCTCTACGGGTGGGCTCAAACGTAATTGCAGCTCGAGAAATTTTTGTTTGCATAGAAACTCTCCCGCGCTGGCGCCAAATTTCGCATGGGCAGGAGGATCTGACCTGGAAATTTGGGGTTGGTGTCCTGGCCGTCGGATGCATGATGGAGGGTTCAAAAAAATTAACCATATTTTAGAAAGTCTTCACTAAAAGAGCCTTGGTGAAGAAAACTATAAATTATTGACGAATAAATCTTGAAAAAGCAATAATGTTGACTACTAGTTTATATTCTGGCTTGTATACTGATCTCAGGAGAGGTAAGTATTTTGGATAATATATTCAAATTTAGATTAGATAAGAATCAAAATGCGGTTTATTTTGAACAATGGATTTCTCCAGATTAGGGTTGAACGATGGACTTTTATCCTTATTTTGGTAAGTTTTAGGTCATATCAACACATATGGTATATATCAAATTAGTTTGAGCCCAAGAAGATGCATCACTACACAGACCAAAATACATAGGAAAATTAAAGCAGCTTCCACATATCCATGTGAATGACTAGAGTATAGTGGATATATCAATGTGGTTAGAACACATGCATGACTCTAGGGGATCCATGTGTGTGAGACTAAATTAAATTAAATAGCATCATATAGGAAATAATAAATAACCAGCTTTCAATTCCATGTTGCATGGCCAGTGTGTGATAGAAGTTGCATCACTAGAATCATGTAGATATATATAAAAATGTGGTTTAGGAAAAGAACACATGCAATGTGTCTAGCTAGGGGTGTGCAAAAACTATGGTCGCAAAGATACAAAAACACATAGGAAAGGTAGCTTTCCACATTGCATGTTGCACCGTACCAGTGTGTGATAGAAGTTGCATCGATCTATTACAAATCCACTGGAGTGTGTGGTCATCATGCATGGTTTTGGAAAAGAACACATGCAAATGTGGTCATGTTGTGCTCAATATATATATATCAATGTGGTTTAGGAAAAGAACACATTATATATATACTCTAGGGGGGTCCATGTGTCAAATTATGGTCACAAAGAACAAAAACACACATATATAGCTAGGAAATCTTAGCTTCCACATTGCACATGTTGCACCAGTGTGACAGAAGCGTTAAGTTGTATCACAGAATCCACTGGAGTTAGATATCAATGTGGTATATATTATTGGAAAAGAACAAATGCAATGATGTGTGGTCATCATCATGTGGTCTATCAACAGTGACTCTGGTGGCCATATCAATAATGTAGGTTAGGAAAAGAACACATCATTGCAAAATATGACTCTAGGAGAGATCCATGGTCGTCATAGAGACCAAAAACACATAGGAATTAATAAATAAAGGAGCTTCCACACATTGCATGCATGGTTGCACCAGTGTGACACAAGTTGTGCATCATCATAGAATAATCCACTTGAGTATAAACATGTGTGTGGTCATGTGTACATGTAGCTAGAGATTATATCATTGTGGTTTTGGAAAAGAATAGTGTATGTAATGTGGTCATGTGATGGGATCAGTGGCTCAAGTGGATATATATCAGTGTGTACTAGGAAAAGAACACACACATCGATCATGCAATGTCTCTAGGGGATATCCATGTGTCAAATTAAACCATGCATGGTCATACCGACCAAAAAACATAGGAAAGCAACATATTGCATGTTGCACCAGTGTGACAGAAGTTGCATCACAAAATACACTAGTGTGTGGTAGATATACCAACAATGTGGTTTTGGAAAAGAGAACATATGCAATGTGGTCATGTATGTGGATCAATGACATCTAGATTCTAGTAGTGTGGATATCAATGTGGTTTAGGAAAAATAACACATATGCAATGACTCTAGGGGTTCCATGTGTACAACCACATGCATGGTCACAAATACCAATATTGGAAAAGCATAGCTTCCACACACATTACATGCATGTTGCACCAGTGTGACATAAGTTGCATCATCACAGAGTTATATGTGTGGTCATAATGTAGATATATCAAAATGTGGTATATTATTGGAAAAGAACACACATGCATGCAATGTGGTCATCTCATGTGGATTTATAAACAATAATGCAATATATGCATGGAAAAGAACACACATGCATGCAATATGACTCTAGGAGAGATCCATATATGGTCATAGAGACCAAAAACACATAGGTTAAATAAAGGAGATCTTTCCACACATTGCATGCATGGTTAGTTGCACCAGTGACAGAATTATTATTATTTGTGCATCATCATATAATCCACTTGAGTAGTATATACATTGTGTGGTCATGCATATGTGTAGAGATATCATTGTGGTAGGTTTTGGAAGAACAATGTACATACATGCAAATGTGGCCATCATGGTGTGGATCTATCAATGACTCTGGTGGCCATATCAATGTGGGTTAGGAAAATAACACATGCATGCAATATGACTCTATAGGAGATATATATATTCCATATGGTCCTAGAGACCAACAACACATAGCAATTAAATAAAGGAGCTTCCACATTACATGCATGCATGCATGGACCAGTGTGACAGAATTTGTGCATCATCACATAATCCACTTGAGTATATGCATGTGTGTGGTCATGCATATATGTAGATATATATATCATCATCTTGTGTTGTTTTGGAAAAGAATAGTGTACATATATATGCAATGTGTGGTCATGTGATGGGATCAGTGGCTCTAGTGGATATATACCAGTGTGTACTGGTTTAGGAAAAGAACACACATCATGCAATGTCTCTAGGGGATCCATGTGTATTAAACCATGCATGGTCACATGCATATAGACCAAAACACATAGGAAAGCAACATATATATTGCATGTTGCACCAGTGTGTGATAGAAGTTTCATCATAGAATCCACTAATGTGTGGTAGATATACCAACAATGTGGTTTTGGGAAAGAGATCACATGCAATGTGTGGTCATGTATGTGGATCAATGACATCTAGCTAGTGTGGATATCAATGTGGTTTAGGAAAAAGAACACATATGCAATGACTATAGGGGTTCCATGTGTACACATGCATGGTCACAAGACCAAACACACACACACACACATATATATATAGGAAAAGCTAGCACAGCTCCAACACACATTGCATGTTGCACGAGTGTGACATAAGTTGCATCATCACAGAGTTATATGTGTGGTCATGTAGATATATCGAAATGTGGTATATTATTGGAAAAGAACACACACGCATGCAATGTGGTCATCTCATGTGGATCCATCAACAATAATGCAATATATGCATGGAAAAGAACACATGCATGCAATATGACTCTATAGGAGATATATTCCGTATGGTCATATAGAGACCCACAACACATAGGAATAATTAAATAAAGGAGCTTCGACATTGCATGCATGGACCAGTGTGATATAAGTTGTGCATCATCACATAATCCACTTGAGTATATGCATGTGTGTGGTCATGCATATATGTAGAGAGATATATATCATCATCTTGTGTTGTTTTGGAAAAGAACAATGTACATATATATATGCAATGTGTGGTCATGTGATGGGATCAGTGGCTCTAGTGGATATATATCAGTGTGTAATGGTTTAGGAAAAGAACACACATCATGCAATGTCTCTAGGGGATCCATGTGTATTAAACCATGCATGGTCACATGCATATAGACCAAAATACATAGGAAAGCAACATATATATTGCATGTTGCACCAGTGTGTGATAGAAGTTTCATCATAGAATCCACTAATGTGTGGTAGATATACCAACAATGTGGTTTTGGGAAAGAGATCACATGCAATGTGTGGTCATGTATGTGGATCAATGACATCTAGCTAGTGTGGATATCAATGTGGTTTAGGAAAAAGAACACATATGCAATGACTATAGGGGTTCCATGTGTACACATGCATGGTCACAAGACCAAACACACACACATGCATATATATATATATAGGAAAAGCTAGCACAGCTTCCACACACATTGCATGTTGCACCAGTGTGACATAAGTTGCATCATCACAGAGTTATATGTGTGGTCATGTAGATATATCAAAATGTGGTATATTATTGGAAAAGAACACACATGCATGTAATGCGGTCATCTCATGTGGATCTATCAACAATAATTCAATATATGCATGGGAAAGAACACATGCATGGAATATGACTCTATAGGAGATATATTCCGTATGGTCATATAGAGACCAACAACACATAGGAATAATTAAATAAAGGAGCTTCCACATTGCATGCATGCATGGACCAGTGTGACAGAAGTTGTGCATCATCACATAATCCACTTGAGTATATGCATGTGTGTGGTCATGCATATATGTAGAGAGATATATATCATCATCTTGTGTTGTTTTGGAAAAGAACATTGTACATATATATTCAACATGTGGTTATGTGATGGGATCAGTGGCTCTAGTGGATATATATCAGTGTGTACTGGTTTAGGAAAAGAACAAACACCTCATGCAATGCCTCTAGGGGATCCATGTGTATTAAACCATGCATGGTCACATGCATATAGACCAAAACACATAGGAAAGCAACATATATATTGCATGTTGCACCAGTGTGTGATAGAAGTTGCATCACAGAATCCACTAGTGTGTGGTAGATATACCAACAATGTGGTTTTGGAAAAGAGAATACATGCAATGTGGCCATGTATGTGGATAAATGACATCTAGCTAGTGTGGATATCAATGTGGTTTAGGAAAAAGAACACATATGCAATGACTATAGGGGTTCCATGTGTACAACCACATGCATGGTCAGAAAGACCACGAAACACATAGGAAAAGCAGCTTCCACACATTGCATATTGCACCAGTGTGACATAAGTTGCATCATCACAGATTTATGTGTGGTCATGTAGATATATCAAAAATTTATATTGGAAAAGAACACAGACAATGTGTAATGTGGTCATCATGTGGATCTATATATATCAACAATAATGCAATATGGAAAAGAACACACATGCATGCAATATGACTCTAGGAGAGATCCATATGGTCATATAGAGACTAAAAACACATAGGAATTAAAATAAAGGAGCTTCCACACATTGCATGCATGGTTCCACCATCATAGAATCCACTTGAGTAGTATATGCATGTGTGGCCATGCATATGTGTATAGATATCATTGTGGTTTTGGAAAAGAGAAATGCACATATATGCAATGTGGTGATGTACATGTGGACCAGTGACTCTAGTGGATATATACCAGTGTTTAGGTTCAGGAAAAGAACACACTACATCATGTAATGTCTCTAGGGGATCCATGTGTCAAAGTAAAAAACCATGCATGGTCACAGAGACCAAAATCACATAGGAAAAGTAGCTTCCACATTGCATGCTGCACCAGTAATAGAAGTTGCATGCATCAAAGAATAATCCAATGGAGCATGTGTGTGTGGTCATGCATCCCATAAAGGAAAAGGTGCATCACAAAATCCATTGAAGTTACCTAGATGATACCTATCTCAAAGTTTGAGCCCAAGAAGATGTTGGATCATGCGCATGCATATCGATCGATATATGTGAGATACCATATGCTCACCAGGGGCCTAGATATAATGCCTATCTCAATAACCCATCACACTTTTGTACATATATATATCATATAGGAAAACACATACATATGCATGCAAGTTCTTCCAATGCTTAGATCCCAAACTAATCTATACATCCCAAAATATATACTACGTACACAAAATAAACTATAAACTAAAATATAGTTCAAACACATAATTTATCACCACCACTTGTTGTCGTGCTTGACTTGCTTCCCCTTCAACCGCTTGCTGTCGCCACCCCAAGATCCCTGCTCGTCCTGATACCGCTTTCTGTCCTCCTCATGCTTCTTCACCTGGGCTAGCTTGCAACCAGGGCATAGCTCTGTCGTGAAAAACCTTGCATTAACCATCCCATATTTCATGGTAATGAGCTTACTATACAACTCGTATTCCATGTAGGCATCTCTGGCTGTATACTCGAGGTGCACCTAGCTCATCGGCTTCCACTCATAGTAGTCGTGCTCGAGTCGCTTCAATTTCGTCAGTTTTGCATAGGATTTATTGATGATTTCCGCTGCTAGATCACCCATGCCATCCTTCGCTGGGTATTGTTTGATCTTGTACAGATTTTGGATGTCGATGTGGTACCCATCTGGGATTTTTATCAACACACGAGAAAGCATAATTGTGTCATTTGTGATATCCACGCTAGTGAAAGTTATCCCTTTCCTACACAAGAACTCGACCAAAGCCAGACAATGCTTCTCAGTTGGTTTACTCCTCCAGTTAGATGGTTTAGGGATGTAAGGGAACAAGGGATGCAGAAGTGGTGATCTCAAATTTAAATTTCACATACCTGCAGAAGTGGTAAACATGGACCTCCTCATGTATGGCGATTTGCACGACGGCGATCTCTTGTGGAGGATTTTTTTGCTTATTTGCAAGGGTGTACTCCAAGTCTAGCCCCACAAAATTGTACTTATCTTTCTCAAGCAATTGCTCATACCTGGCGAGAGTTGTCTCCACAGTCACTTCATCATTTGTGTACACCACTATCAAAGTCATGGTGCCATGGGCAGGGACAAAGTGGGTCTCTGTTGTGCGTTTCCCATTGTTCATGCCTGCAAGGAAATGGGTGAAAGGAAATACCCGCAAGGAACTACCTATGAGAGGAAGAAGAAGATGAACCGATGGTTCTAGAACAGAGGAAGAAGAAGCGCCCAGGAATAACTGCAGAGGAATAACTAAGGAAGAGGAAGAAGAAACATGGTAACTACATCTTCGGTTCGAGAACTCACCGTGGTTACATGGAGATCGTGGCAATGCCACCGGTTCAACAAGTGGGGCCAGTTCCTGTGAGAATATGGAATTAGTTGTGCATTTTTCTATGCGAGAAATTGAGAGAAATCATTTATATTTTCTCTTTCATAATTAAACATAATGAAGTTGGTACAACCCAAGAGATTTGAACAAAAGATAATTGCTAGTTTAACATACAACAACACAAAAGTTTCTGAGCATGCATTCTTGAAATTTAAATTTTGATGATTTATTCAGAAGTTCTGAGCTACAACCGACATCACAGATCCCACACTCTCGTCTTCGTCCTCCTCCTACTGCTTGTTGCTATCGTCTTCCGCGTCCTTGTTCCTCTACTGGACCGGTGACCACCTCAATTATTAGCTTGATATAGTTCCTCATCACCTTGACCTGGACGACGAGCAGATCATCAAGGAAAATTCTATTTTCAGCACAGAATTTAGTCCAGGGGTCAGTGAACTCAATGCAATCGTCATATACTTCTGATATGCGATATCGCCCCAAGATTTTTAGGCCTTTATCACAATTATTCTTCATGCATACACAATAGAGCCCTTTCTTTGGGATTTGGTGTTCCCTTGTGCATCTCAAAGGAATTTCCTGAGTAACAAAAATATATAACAGATCTTAGTTAACTGGTCACCCTGATAAATTTACAAAATAAGAAGGAAAAGCATAGGAAAAAGGGATTAACTAACCATCTGATGAAGATCATCTTCATCCTACACCCGGTACACCAACAACTGAGGGATCTCTAAGACCTCATCTTCATCCAGGTCTCTTACAAACTCCTTGTAGAAAGCCCAAGATATGGAATTCATTTCAGAGCATGTTGGGTGGATACCCCCGGGTAGGGTCACGCCGGGGTATAAAGGCCGAGTTAGCCGAGGTTCGGCAAGGCTAAAGCGGATGCTGGCCGGGTCACCTCAAGGCAGGCCGAATCACGGGGTAACCCGGACCAGGGGGCATCCACCTAACTAGGTCTCAACCGACTTAAGCTGTAAGTCGGAATGGCGTATTTAACTTGTATGCAGGAACGGGTGAGGCCGGATCAACTATGATCCAGGTCATATCTAGCTTCTAGGAGAAGGAAGGAATCTCGCTGGTCAAAAGAAGCCCCGGTACGCACTGCATGAGCGAAGCAAAAGAGGGCAGGACCACCGAGGCGTGGCCGACAGAGGTGACGACGCCCGTGTCGGCTGACGCAGGCGCCTTGAGGCTCACGTAGCCTCTGCATGGGTGACGCGGGGGAAAAGCACCCCGGTCGGTTTGCTATTTTGGGAGGAGGCATATTCCCTGGAATATGCCTCCACGTATGCCCTAAGTGGAGACCTAGCCACCCCTATATAAGGAGGGCTAGGGCCTCTGTTGAAGGGGCTGATATATTCTGAAAGGTTTTAGGTTCTAAGGGTCTTGTACGGGTTAACTGTGGGTGAGAGTAAGAGAGTTCTTTCTTCCTCCTGTCGCCAATACAGCTCTAGGAGCATTTGTAATCTGCGGAGTGAATCGAATACAAAGCTTCTGTGTAAGGAATCACCTCACTATCCCTTCCTGGATTCCCCTAGTGCTATTAGTCCCCACCTTTAGCCTATCCATGGCATCTGCCGTGACACCACCACGACAGTTGGCGCCCACCGTGGGGCTAGAGGCGCTAGCAGGGGTGAAGATCCGGACGGGAAACCTCATCGGCACCGGCGAACGCATCGTCTCCGGGCTCGTTCAGCGCTTTGGAGCGCTAGACTTCGTCAGCGATAACGCTAGCTACTTCAGCACGCGCCCACTTCCGCGCAACGGCCTCTTCGTGAAGCTTGGTGCGCAAAAGGTCTATTCTGCTGTGGACGTATCATGCGTTCATCCACGGCATGTCGTCGAAGCAGGGGAGCCACCCCTTAGCGTGGTTCACGGGGCACGTATCACTCGCTCCCCGGACCGTGCTGAGGTGATGATGAATGAGCTAGGTGCAGGCGCAAGCAAGGATCCGGCACCAGATCCGGAGGTAACACCTAAGGCACCGAGGAAAGGTAGAGGACCTCCACTAGAGAGGCCTGAGAATGTACTGAGAGAAGCTATGGATAGCTTGGCAAACCCGGTAGCAGCAGTGGTAGATCCGGCTCAGGCACATGCCGAGCTAGAGGAAACTAGGCAAAAAATTCTAGAGGGAGCAAAAAAGATTGCGGCGGCTCAGCAGTCGTTGAACATGACGCTGCGTGAGTATGCAAAGGCAAATAAAGTAGATGCTGTAAAAGTGAAGGGGAGAAATCTCATGAGTGAAATGAACAAAGAGGGGGATACTCGGATTGAGGAGTCAGAAAACTATTTGTCCGTGGGGCTGCCGAAGTACAGTACCCCGGCGAAAAACCTCAGAGTAGCGGATGCAGCTGCGTCCGAGTTAGAGGGCCTAACGGGTGAAGCCCGCCAGAGACAGCAAGATAGGGTCAATGAGTTGGTTCGGATCGCGAACAGGCAAAATGAGGAACTGCTCAGGGCAAACCCGGAGAGAGCTGGGGCCTCCAAGATCGTTCATTCAGCGGTGGGTTACCCGGAGAAATCCGCTGGAGCCGCATCGTCTCCTCATGGTGGTCCTAGGAGAGAGGAGGTAGTAACCTCGGCTAGGAGAAACAAGCAGATTGTTCCATATGACCCGACAAGGGCAGGAAAATCAAAAGAGGTACAAAGAAACGACGATCGACGGAGTGTAAGCCGAGGTGAAGCTGGCCGAGGTAACCGTGACCAAGGCAATGCCGGTCAAGGAAACGTTGTTAACGGCAATGCCGGACAGCGCAACACTGCAGGACAACCGCAACAGCGGAATATACCAAGGCAAGAGCAAAGTGCCGGCCGAGGTATGCAACAGAGAGATGCGCCACGAGAGCAAGATCGATATAACGATGGAGATTCGGAAATGGTGAACGCATGATACCCAAGGCCGGACTATCATGTGATAGGGTCGACATTGGGAAGCAGGGATCTGATGCCGGATGATGCCAGGTTGAAACTAGATCGGTTGTATAGGTCGGAGCAGATTGAAAGTCAAGGTCCTCCGGGTCCTGCGTGTTTTGGACCCCGGATCATGAAAGAGCCACCGGTACCTAACTTCTAGTTACCTAGAGGCACGAAGACATATGACGGAAGCACTAAGCCGGAGGATTGGTTGATAAACTATGCTACAGCTGTGAAAATTGCTACAGGTAACTTGCGATGGGCTGTAAGATACGTACCCCAGATGTTGGAGGGGCCAGCAAGGGTATGGTTGAACAATTTGCCACCTGGAAGTATTAACTGCTGGATCGATTTTGAGGAAATGTTCATCAGCAATTTCTCGAGTACGTATCAGAGGCCAAATAGGCCACATACCCTAGCTATGTGCAAGCAAAGACCGAACGAGACGGACCGGGAGTTTTTAACCCGGTGGTGTACTGTGCGAAACTCGTGTGAGGGTGTGATAGAGTCACAGGCCATAGCGTGGTTTGCGCAAGGATGCAGATATGCAAGCGAGCTGTGGAAAAAGTTGCAAAAGAAAATGCCAACTACGTTGGCAGAGATGATCCGGATTGCTGATTCGTATGCTTTGGGTGATCCGACTCAACCTAGGCTCGTGTCCAACAAGTCGAATGAGGAGTACTACCAGAGAGATGGAGTCGGATCATCCCGGAGGAATGATTATAGAGGTAAAAGGAGAGATGATAGACCAGATCACCGGTACAGTTCGCAACAAGTTGCAGCTGTGAATCAAGATCAGCTCGGAACAGGGAGCAATCAATGTCAGAAAACTCGAGGGCAACAATGGACACCAAGGAATGATGGCAAGAAAACTTGGGCCTTGAAAGCGAGAAACAGTGGCAAGAAAAGAAGGACCGTCCGAGGTACACTTATGAGTCGATGTTGGATCAGCCGTGTAAATTTCACATGCCAAATCCGAGTAACCCAGCGGGTCATACAACGAGGCAATGTGAGTGGATGCGTAAGATAGAACAAGGTGGTTCGGGGAATGCTCAGGCACCCCGGAATGATCAGCCTCGGCAGGAGTTACCCTGGCAGCAATTTCTCTCGGAGCAAACACGCAACAGCTAATGTTGCCTCCCCCTCCGCCGAGGTATGATAACCATGAGAGAAGGGATGTAGTGCATCAAGTAGAAAACCAGCATCAGCCGGATTAGAGGTATCCCGAAAATGAGGGGAGGAATGAATACAGGGAACATCATTAGAGTTACTGTGTGTTTACCACCGAGGAAACAGATAGGAAGAGCTTGCAGCGCCGACATATGGAGGTCAATGCGGTAATGCAAGCGGTGACGAGGTATATGCCTTGGTCGGACCAGGAAATCACCTGGAACATCAAAGATCATCCCAAGCTTATGCCGAGTCCTGGTTCATATGCGTTGGTGCTGGATCCGACATTCATTAGGCCAAACATCAATGTGAGGTTCTCCAAGGTACTGATTGACAATGGCAGTAGCATTAACATCATGTATGCGGATACAATGCGCAAGTTGGGTATCTCGGAGAACATGCTCCAGGCTACAAGGACAACTTTCCATGGTATTGTACCAGGCATTTCTTGTGAGCCCATAGGCAAAGTCCGGGTTGACGTGTTGTTCGGCACAAGAGATAATTGCCGAACTGAGAATCTGGAGTTTGAGGTGGTGAACTTGGAAAGTGCGTACCACGCGTTACTCGGAAGACCAGCATTGAACAAGTTCATGGCAAGTTGCCACATCAGTTACTTGAAGATGAAGTTGCCCGGGCCAAATGGGGTGATTACCATTGCGGGAGATTTCCGACGTTCCATTGAGTGTGCCTCAGCCGGGTCTAACTTAGCCGAGTCACTTGTGATTGCGCAAGAGAAAAGAAAAATCCAAGAGGTGGCGGCATTAGCTTAGTCCGCGCAGCAGTATATGCCGGCGTTGAGTAACCCGCATGGTAGCGTTTCATTCCAAGCCGCAAAGGATACTAAGAAAGTGCCTGTTGATGATATGTTCCTAGAGCACACCATAACAATTGGTGCCGGGTTGAATGATAAATAGGAAAGCAAGCTCATCCACTTCCTCCGTGAGAATCGGGATATTTTTGCTTGGTCCACATAGGACTTGCAAGATGTTCCGAGGGAGTTGGCCGAGCACTCTTTAAACGTGAGACCCGGAGCAAGGCCGGTGAAGCAACCTCTCCGCCGCTTCGCCGAGGATAGGAGAAAAGGCATTGGGGATGAAATAGCTCGGTTACTAGCAGCAGGATTTATCATGGAAGTACTTTATACGGATTGGCTCTCTAATCCGGTGCTGGTGGAGAAGAAGAAGGATGATCCGAATGTGGCAGTGGTTTTGCGTATGTTTATCAATTACACGAACCTGAACAAGGCGTGTCCAAAAGATCCATTTCCACTGCCAAGGATAGATCAGGTCATAGACTCAACCGCTGGATGTCAACTGTTGTCATTCATTGATGCATATTCTGGTTTCCACCAGATACCTCTAAATCCGGATGATCAAATAAAGACTGCATTTATCATCCCGTACGGGGCTTATTGCTATCGCATCATGCCGTTTGGTTTACGTAATGCAGGGGCAACGTACCAAAGATGTATGCAAAAGTGTTTGCACGACCAAATAGGTCAAAATGTACAAGTGTATGTGGATGATGTGGTTATCAAGACCAAGGAAAGCAAAACGCTCCTTGATGACATCAGGCAGACATTCGCGAACTTAAGAAGGTTCCGAATGAAGCTTAACCCAGAAAAATGTACCTTCGGTGTCCCGGCTAGAAAATTACTCGGATTTCTTGTTTCCAGCCGAGGTATCGAAGTTAATCCAACTAAAATCTGGGCCATTGAACGAATGGAACTGCCTAAGTGTCTTAACAATGTCCAGAAGTTCATTGGTTGCCTGGCATCGTTAAGTCGGTTTGTATGTCGGTTGGGAGAAAAGGCATTGCCTCTCTACCAACTCAAGAAAAAGTCGGATAAGTTCGTTTGGACGCCACAGGGCGATGAAGCCTTTGCCCACTTAAAGAAGATGTTAGCCACTGCACCAGTGTTAGCCTCCCCACTATCAAAGGAGCCAATGTTGCTCTACATAGCCGCAACCAACCGAGTTGTAATTGCAGTGATTGTGGTAGAGCGCGATGAAGAGGGTAAGTCGATGCAAAGGCCAGTGTATTACTTGAGCGAGGTATTATCTGCCTCAAAGCAGAACTACCCACACTATAAAAAGGTGGCATATGGTGTCTATATGGCATCTAAGAAGTTAAAGCATTACTTTGAGGAGCATCCCATCAAAGTAATATGTGAAGCTCCCATATCCGAGATAATGAGTAACAAAGATGCAAGTGGCAGAATTGCAAAATGGGCAATTGAACTAGCTCCTTATGCGCCACAATATGACAGAAGAGAAGCAATCAAGTCTCAGGCTGTGGCTGACTTTTTTGTGGACTGGGCCGAGATACAATACGAACCACCCCCACCAGATCCGAACTACTAGAGGATGCATTTTGACGGGTCAAAAACAAAAACCGGGCTAGGCACCGGAGTTGTGCTTACCTCGCCAAAGAAGGACCAGCTGAAATATGTGCTGCAGATCCATTTCGCGGCATCAAACAATGCCGCTGAATATGAAGCACTTGTGAATGGGCTCAAAGTGGCAAAAGAGATTGGGATACGTCGGATACTATGCTTTGGCGACTCGGATTTGGTAATACAGCAAGTATCGGGGTTGTGGGATGCCCTTGATCCAAACATGGCTCTATACAGATTTCATGTGCAGAAGATATCTGGTTACTTTGAGGGATGTGAATTTCACCATGTACCCCGGGTGGAAAATGAGGCTGCCGACATGCTGTCGAAGCTCGGATCAACCCGACAAGCAATTCCACCAGGTGTAGCATTGGAACACCTCAGAAAACCATCTATCAGGTCGTCCCTAGGAACCGACTCAATCTATGTCCCGGAAGATACAGAATCCGGAGTTGTGCCCATGGACATTGACATGGGAGGTGGTGCACGAAACCCGGGGACTGCATCATCAAACCCGGGGACTGCCTCAGCGAACCCGAGGACTGCCTCGCAGGACCTGGGGACTGCTCAGCGTGATCCGGTTGAAGTTATGCCGGTGGATCAGATGGAAATTAATGAGTATGTGTTCCCTGTGCGAGCAATACCAGTTTGGGCACTGCCTATATTTCAATTCCTGAAAGATGGAACGTTACCCACCGAGGAGGTGCTATCCAGGAAAACTCAGAGGAGAGCAAAGGCATACACAATCATCAATTCCGAGCTATACAAACGGAGTGTGACCAATGTCCTCCAGCGATGCGTTGACCAAGAAGAAGGGCTTGACATCCTCCGAGATATACATCAAGGGGAGTGCGGGCATCATGCCTCGTCCTGAGCCTTGGTGGCAAAAGCGTTCCGGCATGGATTCTACTGGCCAAGTGCCTTAGAACAAGCAGAAGATCTGGTGAGAAAATGCAATGGTTGTCAGAGGTATGCTACCAAGACGCATAATCAATGTCGGAACTCAAGACCATACCGATTACATGGCCATTTGCCGTATGGTGCTTGGATATGGTTGGCCCATTTAAGCCAGCAAGGGGAAATATGACTCACATTTTGGTCATGGTGGATAAGTTTACAAAATGGATTGAAGTGAAGCCTATAAGAAAATGTGATGGAGCTACGGCCGTAACATTTCTCAAAGACATTATCTTGAGATATGGTTATCCTCACAGTATCATAACTGATAATGGCACAAATTTTGCTGAAGGAGCATTCGCGCAATTCTACCGGGATAAGAAGATCCGGCTGGACGTTGCCTCGGTATCCCACCCTGCGTCGAACGGACAGGTGGAAAGATCCAACGGAATAGTGTTATCCAGGATAAAACCCCGGCTCATTGAGCCGCTGCAAAGATCAGCGGGGTGCTGGATAGAAGAACTACCAGCGGTACTGTGGAGTTAAGAACAACTCCGAATCGATCAACAGGCTATACGCCATTTTTTCTGGTATATGGGGCATAAGCTGTATTACCAGCCGACATAGAGCATGATTCGCCTAGGGTCACCCAATACACAGAAGCCGAAGTGCAAAAAGCCCGGCAAAATGATGTTGATCTGCTGGAAGAAGCGAGAGAATTGGCATTGTCCAGATCCGCCATATATCAGCAAAATCTCTGACACTATCATAGCCAGAAAGTAAGCCCCCGAGTCTTTCGGGAAGGCGACCTGGTGCTCCGGTTGGTACAACGTACTGCTGGCATGCATAAATTATCCCCCCTATGGGAAGGGCCATTCATTGTGAGCAAAGCATTGCACAATGATTCTTATTATCTTATCGATGCAAAGCCACAGGAAAAGAACAAGGCAGACAGGTCCGGCGAGGAATCTAAGCGTCCATGGAATGTAGCTCTACTTCGTCCTTTCTACACTTAGCAGAGAAGTGTATGTATCCAAGTCTTCCCATATGTCGGTATGTATGCCGGCAATGAGCCTATCAATGAAATGTTGGCACCTTGAGCAGTAACTCGGGGACTGCCTTAATAATATTTGTTGTTTTTCATTATTTATACGTCAGCGTAAGTTGTTCTACTAAACTCGGATTAGTAGTGTGTGAGCACCAAAAACCCAACTCTTCGACTTGCTGCTGTCCAACAAGAATTGGCTTCATGGCAAGCAAGAGAACAAGTTTGGAATTGCGTAGCACATGAAAAATGACTAAGGAAAAGAACTTAATCAAGCCGACGTTTGTTTTTCGGACTAACCTTGTATTTACTTTCAAATTATTATGCTGAATTATTTTGAGCTAAGCCTAAAAGTTTCTAAGTATTGTTAAAATAATTTTTGAAGCTCGGATTCGTAAGTCATAAAACCGAATCAAGGTAGACACGAACCAAGCCAGAAGATTGGACGAACAAGAAAATTAAACTCGGGGACTACACCCAAGTTAATCCGGCATAAAAACTTAGTAGCAAAATATCACATGTGTACTGGATACAATTCCACCCGGCATACCAGGGATCTGATAAGTTTTCAAGTGTTTTTACTTAAGGAGCAGCAGGAGGAGGAAGTTCGGCGTCATCTTCGCCTTCTTCGATGTCCGAGGCATCATCCTCTCCATCCTCGTCCGAACCATCTTCAACATTTTCAACCTCTTCGTCGCCAGCGGCTTCCAGGAAGCTCGGTCCCTCAGTCCATTCATGAATGGGAGCATATTCAATAAGGCTATGGGCGCAAGCCTGGCGCCGAGCTACCCACTCCGGGTCATTGGTCCATTTGGATCCGGTGCGCAGGCGCGTCAGGAGGCTGAGATCGATCTTCTCGTACCACGTGAGTATGTGGTGAAGAACGGTCTCAGCTGCAGCACGTCCAGCGGACTCCCTCCAAAGGTCGAGCTGGGTCTCGATCTCCGTCAGCTTTTCAGCAAGAATTACGATTCTCTCTAGAGTGTCTTCGCCAGGGCAAAACGTGTTGAAGACTCGGACTGAAACGTCGAGGAGATCCTTGCCGTAGTTCTTGATGATTTCCACATGAGATGATAGGCTGACCAAGAAGTCCTCCATGTCATAGGGAATGTCTTCACCATTAGGAGCGACGGGAGTACCCCTATCTCGGCGGAAATTGGCAACAGCGGCGCTCGCAACGGGAGTACCCTCTGGAAATTTGCCTAAAAACGGGACAAGAGAAGCAAGTAATGAAAAGACATGTGAGATAACCCGGAGAAATATGCCGGATAAGGAAAAGGAACTTACGTAAAATGTGGCTGTGGATCTGGGTCAATTCATTGATGCAATTATCGCGTCTTTGGCGGAGCTGCACCAGTTCAGCGTTTGCCGACTCAAGTTTGACGTCGGCCTCCTAGAGAAGTTCTCGGTCCTTAGCAATTTGGAGATTGAGGCGCTCGCGCTCTTCGGTGTAGTCCTGGCTAGCCTTTTCAAGCTCAGTTTGGTGCCACGCTTTCATCTTTTTCATTTCTGCCTTTAACTTGGCAATCTCGTCATTCTTGGTTCGGAGGAGGGCAAGCACATCGTCTTTCTTCTTGAGCTCGGCCTGATGCTGGCATGCTTGTTCGAGAAAATGCAGCATCATGTCAGGCACGGGCACACTATCTTCAAGAGATGCTGAAATAGCGCGTTGACCCGGCAGAGCCGAGGTATGAATGTTTGCCGAGCCAAGAAGAAAAGGAGATGGAAAGCAAAGCAAGGTCGGACAAAAGTAGCTTACCCTTAATCTGATCCAGATTCTTCCTCATAAGCTTGTTCTCAGCCTCCACCTCAGCTGCGAAAACCGAATGACAGATTAGTTCGGCAGAAAAATATGAAGGAAAACAGAAAAATGTGAAGAAGAGAACTTACCCCTTTTCTCGTGCTCAGCGAGATGTGCATTGTGCTTCGCGAGCAGCATTTTGTGAGTGTCCAGGAGACGCTGGAACTCAGCGCTCCGGCGGTTGGTGGTCACCTGAAAAGAGTACAAAAATTTAGCTTGAGCCTTGTGCATATTCGAAGTGTACAAGATCCGGGCCAAGCAGAGCTTAACCCGGCTCTAGGTGTGTGCATATTCGAAGTGTACAAGATCCGGGCCAAGTGGAACTTAACCCGGCTCTAGGTGTGTGCATATTCGAAGTGTACAAGATCCGAGCCAAGCGGAACTTAACCCGGCTCTAGGTGTGTGCATATTTGAAGTTGTCAAGGAGCTACGTTAGTTTTCTAAGGAGCATCCGGCCAAGTAACAAATTACTCCCCCGGAGGCTCGGGGACTAATGGTTATATCGCTAGTGCATGCTAAGGAAAAGGTGAAGTACCTCCATCATCCGGCCCGCGAGGTTAATTGCCTTGGCTGCCATGTTCATTTGAGCAGAGAACTCGGCGGGACCGAACTTCTCCGAGAGATTGTCATTGTAGACAAACTCTGCCTTGTTCCAGTTGTTCATAAACTCGATCAAGGTCAGAGGATATTGCTCACCTCTGAGCATATGGGGCGCCACCAAGCCCTTCGCATGCGCTTCCCTCCTCTCAACCTGAGCAAGGGCTAGACTGGTGTGTAGAACAAGTTGCTGCACATTAGCTGATTCGGCAGGGGCGTCCTTCGGTGCTGGAGGCTTCTGGGCAAGCATGGACGCGAGGGTCCGCTGTCTAGACCCGATGGACGCTGCCCTGGTGGCGTCAGGGGCTTTCTTGCCTTTGAGTTGCTGAGAGGAGGAAGTGGTTGCGGCAGATTTTCCCTTAGGAGCTGCCTGGGTACTTCCTCGCCGAGACTGAGAAGACTCGGACGAGGCGGAGGAGCTTGGCGCTGGTGCTCTTGTTGTTGGTGCTAGTGCCGGAGTTGGTGCTGATGCCGGAGTGGTTGCTGGTGCTGGTGCTAGAGCTGGTGCTGGTGCTGAGGTAGTCTCAGTAGTTGCTGGTTGTGGCGGAGCCGAAGTGGTGGATGCCGCTGCCTCGGCTGGGTCCGTCTCCCCCGCTCCAAGGTTGCCCCCCTCTTGACGAGGTGGGCTGGAACCCGGAGTAGCCGTAGAACCCTCTTGAATAGGGCTCAGCGGGCGTGACTCGTCGTCACGAGGGGGAGACGGGCTAGGTCAGAGCAGTGAAGAGATGCTAGATCCACTCTGGGGGACGTCCTCCGCAGCACTGCCGAATCAAATAATGTCAAAAGAGAAACTAAAACAATGCAAGGAAGAATAAGTTGCAGAGGGAAAAGAGGCTTACGCATCCGAGGTCAGGGGCTCCTTGGGTTTCCGAGCCCTTCGTGCTGGGGCCTTGTCTACTGGCTTGGAAGCAGTTTTGTCTCCGGACTTCTTTCGCCTTTTGGAGGGCTGAGAAGGTCCGGAGGAGGAACTTGATGCAGCTCCACGCCTCTTCTTTGGCGCTACCAGAACAGGTTCACCCGTAGCGAGGGGAGGGTCCTCGTGGATTTGCCCATCGGGGTTAGCTGATGCCGGAAAAGCATAAGAAAGGGGGACAGCATCAACAGCTTCCATCACCTCAATATCCGAGTCATCCTCATCGTCGGGCCAATCTCTAATAGAAGAGAGTTTACCGGTGGGTCGCTTGGTCGCGTCGGGCATTGGGAGGAACATCTCCTGGTCCGATTCCTCCTCGTCTGAGCTCTCTCGGTCAGGCGCGCATTTTAGGGTGGGGTCGGTGCCATCCTCAGATAACAGAGAAAAAAGATAACAGAGTTAACACTACCAGGAAATAGCCTATAGATAGACAAGGTGTTCAGTGGCGCATAGGCTAATTTGTGCGCCACAGGAAGACATCAGTGGCGCACTGGAAAGAATGCGCCACAGAAGTTTGGAAGTTCTGTGGCGCATTTTCCAGAGCATGCGCCACAGAAGATTGGTAGGACCCGCCAGCGGGGGAGGGGGGGATGATCCAAGTTCTATGGCGCATTCTGTAATATGCGCCACAGAACATGGAGGAGGGCCCCACCACGGAATCTAATTCACCCAAGTTCTGTGGCGCACGTTGACATATGCGCCACAGAAGTGTTTCACTTCTGTGGCGCATATGTCAATGTGCGCCACAGAACTTGGGGGTGGGCCCCACAGAGGTAATCTTATTCACCCACTTCTGTGGCGCACATGGTAGAAATGCGCCACAGAAGTTTCAGCATCTGTGGCGCATTTCCTCCATATGCTCCACAGACGAGGTCGTCCAGATCCATATGTTAAAAAGGTGACATGAGCTAGCTTTCTTATCTATCTATCCCACCACCACCCATTTCACATCTCTACCTCCTCCCAACTCGTCTTCCTCCTCCCTCACACCCCATCTTGCCCATAGTTTCTCCATTTTCTTATATCTAAACCTACTTTAATCCATAGATTGGTAAATAGAAGCTTCGCTCCAACTTCTAGATCTAAAAGTTCCTTACTTTTCCCTCTCACATCTCTCTATTTGTTTACTAATTTCCTCTCCACCAACTTGCATTGTAGATCTATTTGTCCATACTCTCTCATCGCGCAGTCCCGTCTCGCTATTATTGTGTCTACTATAGCTAGGTGAGTACTTGGCCATCATGAACATGTAGGTGAAGCTTGTCGCGTGGGCGGTGTGTGTGTGCGATCCATGGAGATACGATGCTTGTGTGTGGTGCATGAATGTTTGCAATGGGAGGAAGTTTTTTGTTGTTTGCTTGTTGGTGTCGGGCCCGGCCGGTGTGGTTGCATCGATGTTTGCTGAAATGTTGATTCATTTCCATTTCGGCAAATTTTTGCACTACCCATATGTCCTAATTTTAGGAAAGGTCATGCCGAATTTTTTCCGGCTAGCATTAATGCATGTGTGTGTTCATATGGTGTGGTTCTCACCTATATTCTCTGTTTTGACCGCTCAGGCAACCATGGTCCTCACGATGAGCGAAGGTCGAATTGCTAGGTATAAGAAAGGCTCGAAGGAGGACATGATTCTGAACAACAAGACCATGATAAGATGTCCATGTCGAACATGCAAACTGCAGCGCTGGATCGACCCTGAATCTGGACAATTGGAGGGTCACCTGCTTAGGCGCGGTTTCATGCGTGACCTCAATGAGGCGCCGACAGGACATGGTGGTGGTCACGAAGACGTGGGCGGGAGAGAAGACGAAGAGTCTACCGGGCATGATCATCATGACGAAGGAGATGCCAGCGGGCATGATCATCATGACGAAGAAGATGCCGGTGGGCATGATCAGCATGGAGAAGGAGATGACGACGGGCATGATCATGAAGAAGGAGAAGACGCGAAGAAGGAGAAGACGCGAACACACAGACGCTGCTAACTTCGATCTTGCAGGACCCTCATGTTCAAGAACTGCTCCTCAAGGAGACGAGCAACGACAAAGCTGCAGCCAGAGAGAAAGCCAAGCTGGCCCAAATGGAGGTAGACGGGATGACTCCATTGTATCCTGGGTGTCGCCCCGAGGATACACGTTTGAGTGTAACGCTCAAGGCTCTAGAGATGAAGGCCGAACACAAATGGACCGATGTGAGCTTCAACACAAACATGGAATACTAGCACGACCGACTTCCTAAGGGGAACACATTGCCAACAAGTATCGAGGAGGCCAAGAAAATCGTGTGCCCTCTCGACCTACCACACATTAAATACCACGCATGCATCAATGATTGTGCACTTTATCGGAACGAGTACGCGGATAGAACCACTTGTCCGGTGTGTGGCCAAGGACGGTACAAGAGAGGGAACAAGAAAGTTCCTCGAAAAGTGGTATGGTACTTTCCTATCACCCCTCGTCTGCAGCGATATTTCGTAGATCCTAAGGAAGCAAAGCTCATGCAATGGCACGCGGAAAGAGAGAAACCCAAATATGATCCAGAGAAGGGCAAGATCCTGACACACCCTTCAGACGCTAGCCAGTGGAACGCATTAGACATCGAGTTCGAAGAGTTTGGGGGCGATGCAAGGAACGTTAGGCTGGGTATGAGCACCGATGGACTCAATCCTTTTGGAAACCAGAGTAGCACGCATAGCACCTGGCACGTGTTTGTATGGCCATACAACCTCCCCCCTTGGCTATGCACGAAGCAAAGGTATGTACACATGAGCATTCTTATTCAGGGGCCGAAACAACCAGGTATCGATATGCATCTGTATCTCGGGCTATTGAGAGAGGAGTTAGCCAGCTTGTGGGAGACGCCGGCTCGTACGTGGGACGCCTACACTAAAGAATATTTCCATCTGAGAGCCGCGTTGCTCACGACCGTGCAGGACTATCCTGGTTACGCATATGTATCGGCCCAGGTGAACCACGGACACAATGCATGCGTCAAGTGCATGGATGAGACACCGCATCTCCAGCTACCAAGGGATCCCGGGTCTTCGAAAACCGTGTTCCAAGGTACTCGAAAGTGGCTCCGCATGGATCACCCATGGAGAAAACATGGTGACATGTTCAATGGTAAGGACGAGCTCGAAAGAGCCCCGCGTCCGAGGAGCGGCGAAGAAACCGAGGAGCTTTTGAATAATTGGGTAGATTGCCCTGCGCCTGGAAAAAACGACCGAGGACAAAGCCGTCATTGGGTATATGGAAAGCAAGGTCTGTTTTCTGGGACCTGCCGTATTGGAAGGTCCTTCACACTCCCCATAGCCTCGATGTAATGCACATCACAAAGAACGTTACCGAGAGTCTGCTTGGCACTCTACTGAACATGCCGGAGAGGACCAAGGATGGGCCGAAAGCAAGAAAGGACCTTAAATTGCTTGGCATAAAGAAAGATCTTCAGTACCCTGATAGTGATGATGATCATCATCATCATCATCAGGAAGGGACTCAAGGTTACCGCAAAAGAGTTAAGAAGAATGAGGTGGTGCTTCGCGCTGCCTGCTTCACTCTGAGTCTGGAGGAGCTCGAGCAGTTTTTCAGGTGCCTCTTAGGAGTGAAAGTTCCTCATGGTTACTCGGGGAAGATAAGCAGATATCTGGACGTGGCGAAGAAGAGGTTCAGCGGTATGAAGTCTCACGACTGTCACGTGCTGATGACGTAGATACTCCCTGTTGCGATCCGTGGGATAATGGACAAGCATGTCCGTGAGACGTTGTTTGGCCTCTGTAACTTTTTCAACGTCATATCTAGGAAGTCGATCAGTGTGAAGCAGCTCGACAGGCTACAGGAAGAGATCGTGATGATACTATGCGAGATTGAGATTTACTTCCCGCACGCATTCTTTGACATCATGGTGCATCTGCTTGTACATGTCGTGGACGACATCATCCAGCTCGGGCCGACATTCTTGCACAACATGATGCCGTTTGAAAGGCTAAATGGTGTCATCAAAGGATTCGTTCGCAACAGGTCTCGTCCAGATGGAAGCATAGCCAAGGGCTTTCTGATCTACGAGTGCATCTCCTTCTGCCAGAATTATCTAACCATCGAGAACAAGGATGTTGGAATACCCACAAAGAAGCACCTCGGCAGGCTCGGTGGATATGGTCACCGTGAGGGCTGCCGCTCACTACATGTCGGCATTGATGGTCGACGCACTAATTTTGAAAGGGCACACCGAGTCTTGCTACAACACATTGAAGTGGTCGGCCCTTGGGTCGAAGATCACAAAAGCTTAATCGAGCAGGAGTACGTCGACCAGGGCCGGCAGAGGAAGAAGGGAGACGTAACCAGAGAGCACAACTCCAGCTTCACGGGTTGGTTCAAGAAAAGGCAACTAGACAATCCCCACGGCGCCTTCTACTAAGATCAAAACTCATATTCTTCTTGTCGCAGGCCCGTGGCACAACCTAAGGACCTACTCACCATACGACATAAACGGTTACAGATTCTACACCGAGGAAAAGGACAAGAATAGTGAATATCAAAAATCAGGAGTAACTATGTTATCCTTTGCTGATGACGAGACTACTGTGATGGAAAGATTCTACGGAAGGATCGAGGATATATGGGATCTCGACTACTGTGGAGAGATCGTACCGATGTTTCATGTTAGATGGGCCAAGAACGTGGAAAAAGAAGGCCGCTATTTCACCACAATGGTTATACCAGATGCCAAATCAACAAAGAACGCCTCTGCAAAAAATGAGCCTTGGGTACTCGCTAGCCAAGCTGATCAATGCTTTTTTATTACCGACCCGTCAAAGCCCAACGGTGTTGTAGTTAGGAGGGGCAAGAGGAGCATCATCGGAATGGAAGGAGCCGCCAACGAGCAAAACTTCGACAAAAACGGCGACCCGAAGATCGAAGAGGAATTTGACAAGTACTTCGACATGCCTACTACTACTAAAGTAAGAAGGAAGACCACACTGCCTACTAAAGGTTGTCCATTCACAAGAAGAAATCTGAAAGTGCACGGGCTAAAGTATTCAACCACGGCGAAAAAGGGCAAGAAGATTGTGAAGAGATACTAGCTCGACACATCACATGATTGTATATGTTCGGAGAGAGAGTTTTTTGAATAAATATGAATGTTTGTATATGTTCTTGCTTCATTTTAGACATATATATAATTAAAAACACATTACATGATTGTATATGTTCGGAGAGAGAGTTTTTTGAATAAATATGAATGTTTGTATATGTTCTTGCTTTATTTTAAGTAGATCTATAATTAAAAATATATTTTTAAAAAATAAAAAAGTGTGAGACAGCCAGGATTCGAACCTGGCTGCCTCGGGTTTAGAATGGCACAAGCAAGCAGCAGAGACCACTAAGGCAAGTGTGTGATCTTGTCATACTACCACGCGCGCCGCGTTTTGTACTAAGTCCACAGGTTACATGGCGCATTTGGCGATGCGCCACAGAAGTTCCAACTTCTGTGGCGCATATTGCCGAAATGTGCCATAGAACCTCAGGACTTAGCGAAATAAACGGTTCGGCCTGCTTCACACCTTCTCCCATTCTCAGTCACCGTCGCGCGCTATCCCTAGAGACCGCAGACGTCACACTGATGCGCTAGCCCTTGCTGCTGGACCCGCCACCGCCGCGCCGCCCGGTGAACTAGTGGAGGAGGTGCCACCCGACGAACCCGTGGAGGAGGAGCCACTGGAGGAGGAGCCACCCTGCAGCCCGTGGAGGAAGAGCCGTTGCGCCGGACCCCGCAACCCTCGTCGTCATCAACCACCGCAGCAAGTTCGTCCCCCACCCCCACCCCCCACGGTTCGTCCCCCCCACCCCACCCCCGCTGATGCTCTTCCCCTTTCTCTGTCAGTTAAATACAAAACAAGCAAATACGGAGAACAAGCTTCAGTTAAAATGAATAATTCATACCGTGTATTTTGAGATATTCAGTGTATATGAGTGTATATTTTGAGATATTCAGTGTATATGAGTGTATATTTTGAGATATTCAGTGTATATGAATTCATGTCGTGGCCTTCTTCTTTGGTGTGCAACAAGGTGAACCCTCCAATTGAAGGTGCTTGACTAAGAAGAAGGAAACTAAAACTAGTTTATTTTTACCTTCTATATTTATGTTATGAACTGATGTTCTGCTATGTCATTATGGAGGATGTAATGGTGGTTAGTTTTATTCATTTGTAGAATAAATCGAGACAATGTATCTTCTTAGGAATTACAAGTCATTTGTCTACTTTGAGCAATGATCTGAGAACTCCAATATATGCAAATAAGTATTAGAATAACTTGCAACCCACCCCTGGCTTCTTTTATCATTGACAGCTTTGTTCTAGAGTTTGGAGAAAAGAGTCTGTTTCAAGATCAATCCTTTGGCTTACTATATTGGAATGAGTAGTCTAAGGTTGCAAAGCTGATTGGATGTTTTTAGCATATTGATCTCCTTCCATGCAGTGTGGAAATATTAGTATCTACATCTGTTAGTATCTACAGTTTAACTAATAAAAAGTTAGTATCTACATCTGTTAGTGATCATGACATTAGTTACCTTGTAGGCCTAAATAACAAGGGGTTTGGGGAGTTGTTCACCTAGTGCCTGTTAATTAAGTAAGTGGCTATGGAAGCTAAAATATAGTGTTGGTTTATGGAAGAGAATTTTAAGATGTAAGTATATTAAGAATGGTTTAGTTAGTGGTCACTGCATGGTGTTAGTGGCCCTTGTGTGGGCTCATCCTGTTGTGCATATTTAAGTCTGAACAAATGAATGAGAAAAGTATGGGCCCTAGATTTATCATTGTGCTTTGTTTTTGTTATGGTATTGCTAGAGGGAGGTTTTCTTCTCCATACATTCCTCTGTGTTTTACTCCAGTGGTCAATGACACTAGAGAATGATGTGCAGCTTAGGGTTTCCCAGAATTCTGTTTATGATCATACTATTCTGTTCTTGCTGTTCTCCAAGTGCTTACTGCTGATAGTAACTATTGGGATTACTGCTGTTTATATGGTGTTGTTTGAAATTCAGTAAACTATGAAGTCTGTATGCACTATCCATGGTAGAGGTAAAAGGGAGTAATATATTCAATACTGCACTATACATACTGAACTTAGAGTACTGAATAACACTGTACTAGGGCCTGGGTTACTTGTAGTTCTAGAGTTCTAGTACTATATGGTGCCTTGTAGTTCTAGAGTACTGAATAACACTTGTACTAGGGCCTGCTGTAATGACCAACACTCAAACCCATAAGCTCGTATGAGATTGCCAGAACAACCTAAATCCTGGTCTCAGTATAGTGATTGGTGCTGCTGTTACTATACGGTGCTGCTGTTACTACAAATATTGGTACTATATGGTTATTACTACTGCTGGGGCTATGGATGGGGGCTGGGGCTATGGATGGGGGCTGGGGCTATTTTCTTGCTGCTATATGGTGTTGTTATATGGTGCTGCTATATGGTGCTGTTATATGGTGCTGCTATATGGTGTTGTTATATGGTGTTGTCATATATGGGGATGGGGCTGTCAATATGGGGATGGGGTGTTTTGTCTTGCAAGGATTTCATTTGAGTTGCCCATTTCTCCCGAAGTGTCGATTCACTTCCGTTTCGGTTGAGAAATGGGCACTCCTAGGTCAAAAAATTAGCAACGGTCATGCCGAATTTTTCGGCCGAGATTTGTGCTAACATTTTGCCTCTTTTAAATAGAGTAGTGCAAACATGTCGGGCAACAAGGAGTCTGGACCTTCTAAGCACATGATCAGCGTCGAAGAACAAGCTAGACAGGCCAACCAGTCATTCTGGCAGGGGTCCCAACAGGAGGAGGAGGAGGCGATGAGGATGACACCACCACCGGAGGAGGAGGCGACTGCTGCTGAGAGCTGGGGCCAATGAGGGCGGAGATCCTGATTACGAGGGGGACGAAGATGACTATGATGGAACTAGTGAAGGCGGCGGCGAAGAGGATGACACCACCGATGGCGGCGCCCGCACCGATGGCGGCGAGAGGACAGATGGCGGTAGCGGCAACCCGACCGCTTCTCAGAAGAAGAAGAAGAAGAAGAAGGAACAGAAGGAGCGGAAGGTGCCAGTGCTCGCCACTGTCTGTGATGAGTTCACTAAGGTCACAGAAAGTGGCCAACCCATTGCGCCAGAGGCAATTGCTAAAGGGTATGGCCTGCAACTCGGGTGCATCGTCCGGGAAAGCATGTCGATCAACATGAAGTACATCAGACATGCTGACCATGCAGCTTTGGTCGATAACCTCCTTAAGAAGCTTCACAAGCGATACAGATTCCCAGAGCAGTTTAGAAACCTTGATAGAAATAAGAACCCTGTGAACAGACTAGCCCTCACGAAGATGAGCAACGCCTTGAGCAGCTGGAAAACCCAGGTGAAGAATAGCATTGACAAAGGTGAAAGCTGGGAGGTTATTAGTAAGAAAAATCCAATGCTCGACGAAGAGGAGTTTAGGATATTCAAGGCGGATATAGCTACCGCTGACGCTATAAAATGGACTCAATGGGGAAGGAGTATGCGGGAACAGAACATAGGTAACCACCACCTTGGAAGCGCGGTTCTGGGGAACAGGCCATTTGGGACAAGGAGGACGCCGAGCTTGAACGCCTTGGTAAAGACAACCCTTGGCTTAAAATCACGGACTTGCAGCTTAGGCAATTTGTTCGGGCCCGCTACTACCTGGACAAGGAAACAGGGGAGTTCATCACCGACGATCCGGAGGTGAAGGAATTCGAGAAGAATCTGGTAAGGAATTTATCGCCGATCTCAAGTCTATTGCGTTCTAATTAAGATAATGAAGCCAAGAATCTAAATGGGTTCACCTTTCCTTGTCTCTGCAGGAGGAGGAACTGAACGCTATCGCCGTAGTCGTCCCGAGTTCGACGGAGCCATGGGACACGATTTTCAACAGGGCGACCAATGCTTACAAGAAGAGGGACAAGGGGTTGCCGCTGTCCTCAGCTAGCCGTGTGTCTGGCTTCGGTACGAGCATGAAGTTCAAGGAGTTCTACAAAGAGGACGCCAGGAAAAGAAGGGACAGGAAGAACCAGGATAAAGCCGTTGTTGCAGAGCTGAAGATGAAGGTGCAGACACTGGAGGAGAAGGCGGTGGACCAGAAAACGGTGGACAAGTTAGTGGAAGAGAAGCTCCGCTCGATGATCCCCCTGAGTTTTTCGAGGGGCTTACTGCTTGGAATGCGGGAGGTCGACAGGGGCTGATACATCTGCCCAGCTTAAGCGGCAGCAACTCGGGCATCAATGTTACCGTATCGCCGGACCTGGTGACCCCGTCGGCCGTCAATGTCGGGACGCAGCCCCTCGTTTTGGTCACACCGACGCCCCCTCCCGCCAAAGATACCAATAAGGCGCAGCCGACGACGGCGGTGCTTTGTGAGGCACCCGAGCGGGAGATTGCAGATGATGATAGGCCGGCCGCCGGCATCCGCCGTGTCTCTACATTAGCCGAGATCCACGCCATCACCAAGGTAACTAATTAGTTAGTGCACGCCATCTCCTTTATGCCTTTGATGCATGACTGTTGCCATCTCATGACGCCCAACAACATGTTTTTGCCTCAGGACACTTCTTCCGTACTCCTGCTTAAAGATGTCGGCGGTGAGTTGAAGGATGTTGCCAAGGGCACTCTTATACAACCGGCGAGCCGCACGATGCACAACAATCCAATGGATGATGACGTGATGAGGGTCAGGTTGGCTCGGGTGTTGCCGGTGACGACATGGACCCCCCCATTCAACCTCAGGGAGCCGACGAACACAAGACCCTTGGGGAATGCTACAACTGGCCCTTGACATGGCCGAAGACCCAGATTTGTCTTGCGGGGGGGAGCACCGGCGCCACCTCTCGACCGATCATCGCCCGGCCACCACCTCGGAAGCCAGTAGCCGCCATTGTCGCCACCACCAGCCGTCACCATCATCTCTTGGCAGTGTGTGCACCGCCACATGGCAAAGACGTTGTGCCGCAACCGCCGTCGCCCCCGCTACCACCACCACATGATGGCACCCATGAAGATGATGATGAATTGGTCAACATTGATGACTTCATCAACACCGGCGCCGCCAAAGGATTGTATATGCCTTCTGTGGATGAAGAACCCTTCGCAGCTCGCGACGACCATCAAGCTGATCGGCCCAATACATGCACGCAGCGCCTGGTCTTCCATGGTCTTTCTCAAGAGACGCCTCCGGCCGCTGATCCACCACAAGAGAAACCGGGATTGGTTTTCAGCCCCAACACACTCCGAAAGGCGATTGATGAGCAGATGGCAGTGGCTGACACTGTTGTGAAGAAGAAGCACTACAGGAAGAGAGGTAATAATAATAAGAAGGGTGCGAGCCAGCCTCTTCCGAAGAGGAACTGGGGTCAGGACGCCGTCGTCGTACCATCCACACAATTTGGCTTGCCCCGAGTGCATGTAGCTGGTGATCCGATATTGACTCCGGATATGATCCACATTGCGGTTGGAGCCATGTTAACTTTGCACGAGGGTGTCAAGACACTAGAGGCCCTCCTTCTTAAAGAGGACGATCCAAATTACCCGGTTTTCATGGCCAAGGTGCCATTGGACGTGGGCTTCGTCGATGAACCCCCCACGGATATATTCTTCATAGCGTTCGAGGACATATTCAAGCTGTTTTTCACGAAACGGCTGGACTAGAACTTGGTCCGCCTATACGCGCTCAATCTGGCGCTCACGATCAAGAGAGAAAGTACCCCGGAAATCGCGATAGTGGATCCCTACTACATGCAGGACAGCCAGTTGGTCGAAGGATCAAAGACACAGACCAAGGTGATGGCGTACCTCGAGAAGTTCATGGTGGACAACAAGAGGAAGGGCACACTTCTTTTGCCTTTCTTTCCCGAGTAAGTACACACACTCGCTCATCGTCACCGTAACTTATGCATTTCTTATAGATTTCTTTCATTTGCTCTTTTTCCAACATTCCGTTCCAATTGTGTTGTGCAGAGACAAATATTGCACGCTCATCGTCCTTGCCCCGAGGTTAATCGCTAGCCACGTATTTTGACTCGGGGAGTTTGACGAAGAAGAAATACTACACTAGAATAAGGGGTGTTCTCAATGAGGCTCTCGAGGGCTACACCAAGAAGGGATGCACCTTCGTAGATAGGGGAATGTATCAAGGATGGCAAACACGTGTTCAAGCACGTGCTTGACTTCCCCTATGTCAAGCAGTCGACAGCTGGTGCCAAGGAGGCCTTCTACGTCCTCCATCACCTTAAAGGCTATGTTCGGGATTGCCATAACCTAACGCTGCCATCTAGTCTCCGAGGATGGGCCGAAACTTTGGCGAAAATCGACGATGCTGATCTTAGAGAAGACTTCCATCGCATTCAGATGAAGTTGTCGCAAATCATCATTGAAGATGTCAACACAAGGGGTGGTGCCCTACAACAAGCCAGAGGGTTGAGTAAGAGGGAGATCGAAGAACGCCTCCATAAGCAGGGTGACACAAGGACGTGGATGACGAAAGAGGGCTATCTACCGTTCCCGAAGCCGTGCCAGAAGAGGAAGTCTTCATCGTGATCGATGTGTGCCTCTAGCATGATCCAGTGTGTGTATATTCTTGATGGACGCCTGCTGTATTAGTGTGTGTGTGTCATAATCTTTACTATCTCGTGGTCGAAATGGTCATTGTTGTTAGACTTAAACTACCTTGTGGTCGTGCTGTCGTTGAACTTATTGCTTCTATGATGATCTAACTTTTAGGTTTATGGATCCTTTGTTTTATATTCTATAAACATATATATATATATATGGATGTGAACCCTTTATTCATTCTTTTCGTTGTATTTTTACTAATATGCCTTGTCGTCTATAGAGATGGCGACGAGGTAGTATGTGGTGTACATGGGTAGGGTTCCAGGAGTCTACGAGGAGTGGGAGGATTGCCACAAACAAGTGAACAAGTTCAGCGGCAATATCTACAAAGGATACGCGACTAGAGAGGAGGGGATAGCCAAGTGGAGGAACCACTTGTGGAAGAAGAACCGGATGAAGATATTGGTCGGGTTAATGCTCTTGCTCACCATTATCACAGTTGTATTCTATTTGATCCTAGTGTAGGCGGCGGTGGCCACTTCATATTTGTAATGTGAGATGATATGAACTTTGTATTCGGCGCTTGTGTAAAAATTTGGCACTTGACACTATATATGTATCTCGATCGGGCTCTAAGTGTTTGTATTATATATATATGTCGGTTTTCATGCATCTACTACTTGTGCAATGTATTTTATACTCATCTGGATAAATCCTATATAAATACCTGATTATACACCAGGAAAGTATTTTACTTCGAATACATGTTACACAATCAGTGGCGCATATAATTATATAGTTAGTGGCGCATGGCATATCTGTGGCGCATACACGTAAATGCGCCACAGAAGTTCTTCCTATGGCGCATATGAAGGAATGCACCACAGAAGTCTGGAACTTCTGTGGCGCATATCCATATGCGCCACAGGAAGTAGTTATCAGTGGCGAGGTAACAGTGGCGACAAAGATATGCGACACAGAAGTCCCCTTTTCATGCGCCACAGACCGGCTGTTTCCTAGTAGTGTAAAATACAACAGCAACCGACATAAGATCTAGTTCGGAGAAAGTGGGTGGCACGAAGCTTACCACGGGAGGAAGCCTATCCCGGCAATAATGCTCAATTCCCCACGTCCACTCAGAGGAGAAGTCCTTGTGGGTGGTGAAGAGCTCCTTGACCCGGCGGTAGATTTCTATGTTACTAAGCTGGAAGGACGAGGTCCAGTTGGGGTCGCGGCCCTAGCTCATGTGGCACACCTTGTGGGTGCGCTTCTGGAGAGGGGAGATCCGGTTGCGGACGAATGTGATCATGGCGTCCTTGTTGCGCAACCCGAGATCCTTCAGCTCCTTGAACCTCTCATTGACCTGGTTGGCCAAGACAGTGGGCTTCTTGGGGACAACGTCCCATAACTCCGGGTTAGGAGGACCCGGAGCATAGGGGCGAAGCCGGATCAAGTCTTCAGTACCTTCATTCCGAACATAGAAGAAGGTCCGGGCCCATCCTTTGCAGGAATCTAGCCCGGTAACCCGGGGAAAGACAGAGAACCTCCGGGGTGAGATGGACGCAGCTTCGAATTGAGTGAGATGCTTGTCCTCCGGCTCTAGATCTATGTTCGGAATGACATTACGACGAAGGCCGAAAAACCAGATCCATAGCTCCTTCGTGGGCCATAGTCCGGCATAGCCTTCGATCGTCGAGGCAAAAGCAGAAAGAGAAGTAATTGCGTTGGCAGGAAGGTGATGCGGCTAGAGTTCATAGGTATTCAACCAATCTTGGAAAAAATCGCTGACCGGCAAACCGAACCCCCGTTGAAAGTGGGACAAGAACACCATGAACTCACCCGGATTGGGTGAGGGGGCGAGTTCGGCGGAGGCAAGGCGAGCAGTGACTCCGGCGGGGATGCGTCTGGTGCGGTAGAGCCAGTCCAGGTCGTCTTGGCAGACCCAGAACCCGGCCCACGCACCACGGTCCGCCGTGGCGCTGTCTTCCTCCATCTCTTGCTCGGCTACGACGAGCTCCTCTTCGGTCATCTCTAGTTTGTTGCCCTCACTATCGCTAGCAACGGTGGGGGGCAGCGGCCTAGATTGACAGCGACCCGTGGCGGAGGAGGTGCGCGGCAGCGATGGTGATGCAGAGGTGTAGGGAAGCAGTGTGGCGGCGGCGCTGCTACTTAGAAGCAATGGCGGCGGCGCTGTCGTGGGGAAGACGAAGAAGAAGAAGAGCTAGAGGCAGAGGGGCGCAGGAGGGGGAAAAGACCTAAGGGGTGCGTCCCTCCCCTATTTAACCACTCCCTCGAGGGGGGAGTGGGATCGTGTCAAACGGGTACGCCACACGGTGTGGTCGTGTATTGCCCGCGTCGACCAATCAGCAGCGAGCCACACGGAAGGCCACAGGGAGTAGCTGATCCCATGACGTGACGCATTGATGCGGTTAACGAGGAGGCAGGCCAGACGTGACGTGCGCCACAGTGATAACTGACAATTACTGCAGTGGTTACTGTGGCTGGCCCTTAAAATGAGGCAACCTAATGATTAGCCTCCATGTGGGTTAGCGTACGAGAGAAGGAAAGAAGACCCGGATCAGACCGTGGTAACCCGGCCAGCAAGTGAAAACTTGGAATGTGCCAAGGGAAAGTAAAACCACGAGGTCCGAGTTAGGGTGGTAACCCGGCCAGCAAGTGAGAGCTTGGAACGTACCAAGGGAAAGTAAATCCAAAGAATCCGAGATGAGGAGGAAACTCGGAGAAATAACATCCAAAGCTCGATAGAATTGAACCTGATGTGGCCTTAGCAGCCAAGGCAGCTAAGACCGCACCAGCTTCGGGGACTAATGTTGGGGGGATACCCCCGGGTAGGGTCACACCAGGGTATAAAGGCCGAGTTAGCCGAGGTTCGGCAAGGCTAAAGCGGATGCTGGCTGGGTCACCTCAAGGCAGGCCGAATCATGGGGCAACCCAGACCAGGGGGCGTCCACCTAACTAGGTCTCAACCGACTTAAGCCGTAAGTCGGAATGGCGTATTTAACTTGTATGCAGGAACGGGTGTGGCCGGATCAACTATGATCCGGGTCATATCTAGCTTCTAGGAGAAGGAAGGAATCTCGCTGGTCAAAAGAAGCCCCGGTACGCACTGCATGAGCGAAGCAAAAGAGGGCAGGACCACCGAGGCGTGGCCGACAGAGGTGACGACGCCCGTGTCGGCTGACGCAGGCGCCGCAGAGGCTCACGTAGCCTCTGCATGGGTGACGCGGGGGAAAAGCACTCCGGTCGGTTTGCTATTTTGGGAGGAGGCATATTCCCTGGAATATGCCTCCACGTATGCCCTAAGTGAAGACCTAGCCACCCCTATATAAGGAGGGCTAGGTCCTCTGTAGAAGGGGCTGATATATTCTGAAAGGTTTTAGGTTCTAAGGGTCTTGTACGGGTTAACTGTGGGTGAGAGTAAGAGAGTTCCTTCTTCCTCCTCTCGCCAATACATCTCTAGGAGCATTTGTAATCTGTGGAGTGAATCGAATACAAAGCTTCTGTGTGAGGAATCACCTCACTATCCCTCCCTGGATTCCCCTAGTGCTATTAGTCCTCACCTTTAACCTATCCATGACATCTGCCGTGACACCCCCACGACAGAGCATCTGACATTACATGGGTGCTAAAATATGGATTTCTCTAGTGTCACCTTGCAACAATCTTCGGTCTTATAACACCCTGATCATGCATATGAAATTGAAGAAGGTTTGTGTGTAAGGAACATACATAATTAAGAAAGTACTCATGTGTGTAAGGAAAAAACCATTTCAGTGCAAAGAAGTCAATACATACACTGGTCTTGATCAACCCAAGGTTTGACAACATTATCCACATTTGGCACTTCAACAATAAAGCACATGTCTACTCTATTGTATGCAAATGTCAGAACATCATTATGTTCAATGTTATAAGATACACAGAACCCCCTCCAATATGGCCCACATAATGCTACAGACCTCCTAAAATTCCCACCATACAGCACATAGAAGTAGTATTCATCAATTGTTCTATTTTGATCATGGCGGTCACTCCGAGCAAGGATCCAGGTCAGATGTGGCGAATTGTCGCATACGCTCAGTGAAACAACAAGGAATACCCTGCATAAATTTGTGAAACAGAAAAAATCCATAAGATCATGAACATAAAGCATTTTATATGGAAATTTAAAATAAGATATGTATATGAAAATCGAGAATACTTACAAATCCCTCTACAAAAAGGGTGATCTCATCCTCATTCTAAAATACATCACATGGTCAGTGTTTCCACTCCCACACCACACATGTTGCTGCTGACATGTCACACATTCATTTTGAGCCATATTCCTTTTTTTTAACACAAAAATTACAAAAGATCAGGAAAATAAAAGATACGATGTTACTAATATTATCACTGATTACATTGTACTTTATAATGACAACTAGTACTATATATGTGCAGAAATACAACTAGTCTGCAATTCTACATAGATAATCCTACAAAAATACAACTAATGATGTGCATAGTGTACTAATCTACAGTTGTTCATACACATACTGAAGAGTGTTATTAAAAAAATAGCACCACAAATTGTACCAACAAAAAAATCTGCAGAAATTCAACCCAACAAAATCTGCACATCCTAGATTTACTCTAGAGATTCGATGAAGTAATCTTAGATAAAACTCTATGGATTCGATGAAGCAATCATAGAGAAAACGCTATAGATTCGATGCAGAACGAGTACTATTTATGCAGCTCTGAAAACCCTACAGATTCATCGAGTTGCTGTTACTGAAGATCTCTGCCGTTGTTTATACTCCAGTGAAGGGGATTCTTACCGCTGCTATAGAGCCTCGCCGCCGGTTATTCCATGGCAAGTTACGTCCCTCACTTCGCCGTCTTTGCGCCTATGGATGCTGCAGCTCCCCTACATTCGCCCAGAAAATGCGTGAGATCGAGCGACGCGCCGTGCACCTATATATACGTGAAGGAAGCTCGCCGGAGATTGGAGAATATATAAGTCGTGCACCCGCTTCCAATGAAAGCTCGCCGGAGGCAGCGATGGGGCACGCTCTATCGCTCTCTCTCCCTCTCTCTCCAGCTACACCTGTCTTGTCCACTCTCTCTCTACGTGCCGCTTCGGTTTCGACAAAATGGAGCAAAAATAAAGTCCAAAGAAATTCAATAAAATGGAAACCTCTAGGTATCGAACATGCAACCAAGAGGACCCTGACCAGTGGACCCACCTACGATGAACCCCATGTGTTAGCTGGACAAGTGAAAATTCTTTCGCTGCCTTGTGGGGCCCACCTCTTTTCCTCCCACACACTCACCTGAACTCCACCCGAGAGGTTTCGAAACCAGATCTGAAATCCGGTCCACCACATGCGGCGGTGGCGGCTAGGGCACCACTGCCTTTGCCGGTCCACCACACACGGCAGCAGCGTCTCCCCGTCCATTTCGGCGTCCACACTCCAAGGCTGTCCACTGGGACTCCCCTTCCGGCCGACGTCTCCGCGCACCTCGGTATCTCCCCTTCTAGGCGCCATCTCCATGCTCAACTCGCTCGTCTCCGTGTCTGCCAAGGTAAAAATAGTTTGTTTAATTGTTCAACACATGGATATCACTTGGATTGTTCATCTACATAAAAATCTTCTTAAAAAGGATTATTCTTCTCAGAAAATGTGATTAGTTTGTTTAATTGTCCAACAGATTAATAGGAGTTGGATATGTTGCATGGTAAAGTAAATTGTTATGATAAATGACTAGCCTGTTCTAAAAATGAGATTTGTTGTTTTAATTGTTCAACACATGGATATGAGTTGGCTTGTTCATTGTAAAGAAAACTGTTCTAAAAAATCACTAGCCTATTCTAAAAGTGTGATTTGTTTATTTAATTCTTAACAGATGGATAGGAGTTGGATTGTTCATGGCAGATAGTTTAATGAAACCTACAAAGCTGGCCTGAAACAGTTTGTCAGATTTGTCAAGGAGGGATATGGCGACAATGTTGAGGTTCCATGCCCCTGTCGTAAGTGCCTCAACCGGAGAACGGTACATGTAGGCCTTATTTATCACCACTTACTCATTAGTGGCATGTCGCACACGTATACTCGGTGGATACAGCATGGAGAGCCACTTGATCTTGCTATTATTGAAGATCCACCTAATGGTGGTAACAATGGTGGTCATGCTAGTGATGACAATGACAATATGTATATGGATGATGAAGGCGATGGTGATGGAGGTCACCGTGTTCTAGATATGTTGCAAGACCTTAAGCACGCAGGCGATGCATTAACTACAGACCAGATTGCTGCTAATGTCCCAACTGACGGTAAACATGAGAAATTGTTTGCAAAGTTGATGGAAGAGGCAAAGCGCAAGCTTTACCCGAGAAGTAAACACTCCAGGCTTGCATTTGTTGTGAAGCTCCTTCATCAAAATTCATATCACCAGATCACCAACACTGCTTTCGATGATTGTATGAAGCTATTTGCCGATGCACTGCCGGATCCCAATACCCTGTCGAGATCATACCGTGAAGCAAAAACTTATCTGGAGGACCTTGGACTTTCCTACGACAGCATACATGTGTGCAAAAACAACTGCATGCTCTTCTAAAAGGACAATGACAAGCTGAACAACTGCATTACATGTGGCGCCTCAAGGTGGAAATATCTAGAAAGAAGGTTGTCGGCTATCAAAGTGCTACGTCATTTTCCTTTGGCGCCATGATTGCAGAGATTGTTCTCTTCGAGGAAAACAGCGGAGAACATGCAGTGGCACAAGTTAAGTAGAATGCCCAGAGATGGTATACTCAGTCATCCGGCTGATGGTGAAGCATGGAAGGATTTTGACAGAACATGGGAGGACTTTTTAGCCGACCCTAGAAACGTAAGGCTCGTCCTTGTCACCGATGATGGCTTCAATCCTTATGGAACCATGAGAACAAGCTACAATATGTGGCCTGTATTTGCCCTTCCGTACAACCTTCCACCATCGGATGCATCAAACTACATGCTTTGCCTTCTAATCCCTGGCAAATCAAGTCCTGGAAAGGACTTTGATCTCTTTATTGAGACTCTACTGGATGATTTGCAACAACTTTGGAAGGGTGTGCGCTCTTATGATGCATTTCAAAACGAAACGTTTGATCTTCGAGCAGCGGTTCTTTGGTGTACCCATGACTACCCAGCTTGTAGCACTATGTCTAGGCGTACAACAAAAGGATATTATGCATGCCTACATTGTGACAAAAATCCTCTGTCCAAATCCATAAATAGCAAAATATGCTACATTGGGCAGCATCGTTTCCTCCTGAAGCGCCACCGCTTGCAGCGAGACACGGACCTTGCCGGCATTCATGATGACCACTCGAAGCTTAGCAAATTTACTACAGTTGAGTTAGAAGCTGAGTTGGAAAAGGTTAGGCATCTTAAACCAGGAGCTAGATGTGATCCTGGGAGCAAAAAGAGGAAGCGAATAGATCCTTCATCGATTTGGAACTGGCGGCATGGCTTCTAGGACTTGCCTTACTGGGCATCGTTGAAACTTTGGCACAATCTCGACGTGATGCACATCGAGAAAAATATCTGTGACAACTTGATTGGCACACTACTTGAACTTGACGGGAAGAATAAGGACACCTTGAAGTCTAGGTATGATTGTGAAGACCTAGGCATTACGCAAGATCTACATGTGCAACCCATAGACATAGAGAAGGACCTTCTCTGTCCATATGCACTGTATTACCTAAATAAGGAGCAGAAGACGGGTTTTGTCAATATCTGTGGGACTGCACTTTTCGTGATGGGTTTTGTTCAAACATGGGCAAATGTGTTAGTGTTCCTACACGCAAGATAACAGGACTTAAAACCCATGACTGCCACATCCTGTTGCAGGCAATATTGGCTGCTGGCATGTGAGGGTATTTGCATCCTGATATCTACACGCCACTTGGAGAGCTGGGAAGATTTTTCAGGCAATTGTGCAGTAAAAACTTGAAACTATCGGTGTTGGAAAGGCTCAAAGATGAAATCCCAGTAATTCTGTGCAAACTTGAACACATCTTTCCGCCAACATTTTTTGATGTGATGGTCCACCTGGCTGTGCATTTACCTGATGAGGCAATGTTTCAAGGCCCTGTGAACTATGGGTGGATGTATCCAATAGAGAGGTTGTTGTGTACTCTGAAAGAGATATGTCAGGAATATGTCACATCCAGAAGGTTCAGTGGCAGAGGCCTACATTGCTGCCGAGTGCATGACTTTTTTCGCTAGATACCTTGATGATATTGTGACAAGATTCAATTGACCAGCGAGAAATGTAGGTAACCAACATGAATCAGCTTGTGATGTGTTTCGCCATGGTGTGAATTTGATTGGAGGAAGCCATGTCACCTGCTATGGAGGAAGTGATGATACTGATTTGACCCTCCAAAGGGAGCTACACAAGATGACATGGTATGTCCTAAACAACTATGAGGAGGTTAAGCCATATATCATGTATGTTCTGATCTCCCATACTTATGAATCCAATATTGCCATACACCTAAATATTTTAATTCCGAGTTACTCTCTGGATTGTAGTCTTCGCCGAGAACAGCTGGTGAACGATGGGATGCCCAATGTGAAAGAAGGCTTGAGCAGGGATTTCAAAGATGGTTCAAGGACCATGTTAGTTTCCTTTTGCATTTATCTATGTCCTTTATATATAGAATCTCAATGCATGATTTGACCATATTGTATTTCTATTGCGGTACATACAGATCATGAAAAAGCGACAGGAGAATCCAGAAGATGTGGATGAAGAGCTTTTTGCATTGGCGTGTGACCCAGACTTTCGAGTAAGAACATATTCAGCTTGTATTGTGGATGGTGTTCGGTTTCTCACCGCTGATCATCAAAAGGGAAAGAAAACACAAAACGGTGGAGTAATGACTGAAGGTTGTCACTTGGAGAAGGATATCCCTTTTTATGGTGTCCTCAAGGATATCAAGGTGCTGTATTTTATCTCTGATTTGGAACACCAATGATCAGTTGTGTTATTCCACTGCGATTGGTATCAGCTTGAGGGCCACAAGGATACTGAGATGGTGTATGATAAACTCTTCCAGAGTGTCAACATTACCAATTTTTGGTACAAAGATGATAGTTACATCTTGGCAATCCAGGCTACAAAAGTGTTCTACGTGCCAAACACAGCCAAGGGCAAAAACTGGAGGGTGGTTCAACAAATAGTTCAAAGAAATAAGTTTGATGTTGCCGAAGGAGAGGAGGAGGAGGTGGTGCATACTGATGTAGCATACCAACAGTTTGTAGGCTCTGACAATGAAACTATATCTGAGGCTCTGCCTTTCAGGAAACGTCGACCCTCTGTCAACGGATGCCGCATCATAGATGCATCAGTGTCCGATCGTATCAGAGGCAAAATGAAAGTTGTTGAAGAGGAGGAAGTTGAAAGTGAGCCTGAAGTAGATGACACCATTAAGGAGTACTGCAGTGACAAAGAAGATGAAGTACAAGATGATACAGACGAAGAGTAGTTCCAACTTATGGTGGTGGAGTGTTGGATGATTTGTGTTGCATGCTTGAACTGATGGATGTGTGCATGCGTGTGTTGAACTGATGATCGTGTGTGCATGCTTTGTGGTGCATGCTTGAACTAATGGTTGTGTGCATGCATGTATTGCATGCTTTTGTTGAACTAATGGTTGTGTGTATGCCTTTGAACTGATCAATATGATTGTCCTTTAGTTCATGGAATTAATAGTTATTCATTAGGAAAATGAGCCAAAACATTGTGTTGTTATTCTGTCTGTCAAACTTGGCTGAACAAAAGCTCTTTTTCTGGTAGAAAAATTGTGCTATTATTCAGTCCGCGTGGGACCCATTCGTCAGCCTACCACACGATGCCATTGTGAACCAAAACCGCTCACGCATGGGACCCACCTGTCATAGCAGGTTGAAAAAACCCTCTCCCCTCCATGCCACTCCCAAATCTCACACCAATTCCCCCAAATCCGCGCTAGAGAAAACCCTCCCCCTCCCCATGGACGACCAAATCCCGATGATGACAGTGGCAGCGGAGGCTGCAAACTGACGTGTAAGTGCTCCTCAGCCTAGCGCCCTTTCACCGCGTCAACTCTTCGTTAACCGGCCGGCGATGTGGTCGCCTCCTCATTCTAGTTCGACGCATCGCCTCCTTATACTAGGACACTGCGTCGATGTTGCTATTTAATTAGTTCTAGTTCGCTGTGTCACCTCCTTGTTCTATGGTAGCGCGTATGTACTCACAATCTAGTGCTCCGCTTGTCGATGTTGCTGCTTACGGTAAGGCTCAATCTAGCTAGTTCACTAGAAGCGCCCTTTAGTTTACTCATTGAATTTGATTCTCGTAATAATTGACTAACTAGAATTGTATTCTAACTTAATTCTTGTATTTACTCTTTCGGGCAGGTACGATGAAGGCCAGGGAGATACATGAGCAGGTTCTAAAATTGATGCTACTGGCACTACTATTGTATATGGCATAAAAACTAAATATTCTAATTAGTGCAATGTCTAATTTAGGCTACGAAGGATGCTGTCGTCATCGATGTCTCATCTGATGATGATGTGAAGAAACCTGCTGCTGTAGTTTTTCGCAAGACGAAAGCTAAGATAGCAAGGCGAAGAGCTAAAGATTATATGAAAAGATTTAGAGTAGTCGAGAAACCGAGGATCCTTATTCCTAGAGGTGTGTCATTCTATACATGTTTTGCTACATTTATATATATGCAAATACATATTATTACTTTCTAATATTTTCTTTTTAGGTCCAAGTATGATGGGGGTTGAGGAATTCGATGAGCACTGCGTGTTTGGAAACAATTTGGAATTTACTTCTGACCAAGTTGCTTCCCTCAAAGTGTTAGTTAAACGATACAAGCCATCTATACCATACTATGTGTGCAAGATGAACAAGTCAAATATCATCCGTGGGAAGGCCAAAATGGTTAAAATTTGACATTTCAATATTTAAATTTTATTATGCACAGTGAACTCTAGGCAACAACTAATATTATTCTTCTCCTACAATACTTTTTAGCTAGCTACAGACATGCACACCTCAACCGCTATCTCCCAAAGGTGTTACCACTCGCATGCTCCTACAAGACCACTTTTGAGCATGTTAACCTCTTCCAAGGCATGAATGATGCTGCCCAGATGACAAGAGGTTGGTCTAATATTCTCGAACTCGCTGGAATAAGGGAGGGGAATGTGTGCATCTTCACCTTTTTAAATGAGGGGCTACATGGCTTCATGGGTTGTGTTAATGTTCTATAGTGAGGCCAAAAAGTATCTGCTTGTTTATGTTGTGGTGTTGGATGAACCATTAATGTAATATGTTGTCAGTGAACTTGTAGTGGTAAGGAACTTGTTTTCAACCTGGTGCTCTACATGCTAAGTAATATTATCTCCATATGCTATGTATATATTTTGGTTCATTGCGTTCATGTTGTTGCTTTTCTATCATTGAGAGGTGGTATGTAATATACAGAATAAAGTTGTAGATCAGCACAAAACCAATGGACAGATGCATCGGTTGCAAGTTAGTTCTGCAAAAGATTGGTTGATGCTTTGATTCCGTCTACCTGCACAAAATGTTTTTCTGTTATTTAATTTCTACCAAAGGAACTAACAGCTGGGACCGGAAGAAAACGTCACGAAGCCGCGTCGAACCCAGCACTACTGTGAGATACACTACGTATGTACCGTCGACACCGAGTTGACAAGTGGGGTTGAAGAACGTAGGAGAGGGTCGATGGAAAAAAAAGAGTCGAACATGTGCGGTGACGAAATCCACGACGAATTTGGCACCAGACAAAATGGGAAACTGGGCTTCAGGGCCTGGGACGAAATCTGCGATGAAATTGCCACGACAAAAACAAGGAACGTCATGGATAACCGGGCTGGAGGGGGATGGAGCTCGTTATGATGAAACGTTCTAGAACATCAGGAATCTGTGACGTTTTTAGGTCGTGTCATAAAAAAACGTCACAGATCGTCCGGATTCTTGTAGTGATAGTAGTTTTTTTCCTAGAAGACCTAGATTTAATCGAACCTTGGGAAACAATTGTTGTAGGTTGAGGAGCGTCTGCAAGACTTGTTAGTTTGCTTCATCTTCATTTACCAGACCTTTCCAGTTTGCTTTTGTTATCGGGATTGTATGAATGGGTGGAGATAGGCCAGAGTTGAGGTTTCACCTGTAGCTATGCATACATATAGGATAAATATAATAATAAGCATGTTCATGTGTAAATGATCTAATATAGATAGGATTTGTGGGCAGCATATCCATAAATACTGAAGCCCCTACGAGCCACATGCATAGCATAAAGTTGCTTGGTCCAATTATTATACCACAAAGCACCGGGCTATGAACGATTATTAAGTAAAGTACAAACCAAAACATTAAGAATAGTGATTGTCGTTGTTCCCAAGTGGATCACTAAACAACTACTGTACCCCCTTGCTATCACTAGGTTTGACGCATAGGCGCTGTTTACCACACATCTCAACTCAAACCTTGATCAATTCTCAAGGTATTGGGTACCTGACAAGTCCTTGGATTGAGGTAAGAGACAATGATACAAATACAAATCTATGATGCAATCACCACACAATACTCCCATGTAATCAGAAGCACATAATTGATGCGAGGCTATTCCCCAACCCGCAACCCGTGAGGACTAATCACTCATAATAAGATCAAGGATAGAAAACATTATAGAATTACTTAGATCAATACCAAATATCTTTACAAAGTCGCCAAATGCGAGGAGATCTTGAATACAAGTTATGACTATGGCTATGGCTATGGATGGAGATGGATATGATGAACTATGGTGGTGGTGAAGTTTTGTATCTTCCTCGTTGTGTTCCCAAAAGCAATATGTGAATGGAGGCTTTCTCTGTGGTGGTTGGGAGTCTCAAAATATATAGAGCCCTTCACAAAAGTTGCTCTGTTTGACCTAGCGAAGCCACGACCATAATGTACGCAGGCGTTGTGGAAAGCTACTCCCCGTGCGCTCGTTTACACTTCTAGACGCTAGCTTTGGACCCTGGTTAACTTGGTGGAGTTGGGAACATGTGATTCTCCTTGATTGCTCCAGATTTCACAATAAAAGAGTGATTCCCTGCACATTATAATTTAAAACAAGGATTTGCACATCTTTGCAATAATTAGTCATTAGTGGCGAGGCTAGAGAGATATTTTATCAATTGCTTGACTTAATATAAGATTTAAACGCTAATAAATATGGCTATTTTCATAGCCATCAACATCCCCAAGCTTAAATCTTGATCGTCCTCGAGCAAGAGACCAAAAATCATAAGGAACTCAATGTTTAAACTAAAACAACAAGAAAGCAAGTTCACTTACAATTGGTATTATCATGCCTCAATCACTTATTTGACCTGAATACTTAGCATAAAAAGATTAGTAGCAAGAGCATTATACAAGCTTCGTTAAATCAAGAAAATCACAATAAAGGTTTTATAAGAATGAATAACTAGATGTGAAGCAATTATTCCAATTCCTCTAGTTAACTCTCACCTTGCTAAGGAATACTTTAAGATTTCATATTAGCATATTATGATTGACTGATCATGTCAAAATAAGCATAGAATTGGAGTGTCTCATTAACACCCAAATCAATAAATCAAGCCTATCAAATACTTCTTTTATATTCTCTGCTTTTTCAAGAACTTTTCGACTATGCCAAAGACTTAGTGAGTTTAACTAGATTGTTTAGGCTAGGATAGACTTTTAACCTTTTCGATCAAAAGGGTTGTTCTTTATTTTGGTTGCAACTCAGACCATGATAGTGTCATACTTTTAAACATTATAGCAGTTGCTTGCTACGAATATTCATTTAACTCATAGCCAAAATCCAAGAGTGTTCTCTACACAAATTGTTCACGGGCAGCATAGTTGTGGCATACCATGAGTGCGACAATGTTATTGACATGCATAAAGAATTATCATAGTTTGATTAACAAGTCAAGTTTTGGCGTGTATCTCAATTACTGCTAAGCATTAGTTCCATCGAACAAAATTCTTTCAAGAGTACCATCAAGTCTATCATTATATCTATGCAGTTGAGAATCTTCAAGGCTAAACTCTTAATACAATTAAACATCACTCAAGTCATAATTTGAGACTTTCTCTTAAACAAACTCAAACTTTCAAAGTGGGAGACATAGAACATACCTCTTATGAGTGACTCACAATTCTCTTCCATATGATGTGTTCCTTCAAAACTCAGAGTAGATCACTCCCATTAATAAAATTGAAATAAAGAGGCAAATGGCAATCCACTTTTCATGAATAAAGATAAAAGGAGAGATATTTTTGTATTTTTTAAGACTGGGTTTAAAGAAAAGAAGGATTGACGAAAAGGCAAGGTACTAAAAACAAAAAAAAGAAAGAAAAAAAGTGTTGGAATGAGCCCAACACGTGTGTTTTAAAGCTCACTTGGATCTAAAGTACAACCTTATTATTACATAAATAAATCGGTTAGGGAACATATCCCCAAGCATAGGCTTTTGCAAGCCCTCGTGATGCTTATTGTGGTGGTGGAGGAAAGCCCTGCATGTTCCATTGTCCACTCCAATAGTTAAACTAGGACGAGAGGTGCGCAATATTGTCTCGAAGGTTGATGGTGAGGTTGGTCTTGTTTTGAATGTTGCCTTCAAGCGCGTACATGTGTACCATCATTAGGGTTAGAGTTGTGGACTAAAGAGACACTAGGTGTACCCTCACCTACTTCCTATGTATAGGTGGGTGGGGTGGCAGCAGAAAGAAGATCCATCACTCCTCACACACCACCAACTTGTCCCAAGGGCAGCGGATCACAGGCTAGCACCTCCTTGTTGTTTCTCCATCTTGTATGTGTGGATACTAGCAGACACACCACACTTGAGGTGCTCGACAGCGAGAGACGGACGCGACAGGTGATGGCTCGTGATTGATGACCTCGTTGGGGAACCCCAAGAGGAAGGTATGATGAGCACATAAGTAAGTTTCCCTCAGTTATGAAACCAAGGTTATTGAACTAGTAGGAGCAAGGAAACACCCCAAAGGTGTTGCTAGCTGAGCCTTGGCAGGCCGCACTACCGGTACTAGTAGCAACGTGGAGACCTGCACAACACAACCACATAACTTTGTCCCCAACTTGCGATGAGGTTGTCAATCTCACCGGTTTTCCTGAAAACAAAGGATTAAACGTATCGAATGGAAGGAAGTAATAGTTTGCAGAAAGTAAACACAAAGAAGTAAACAATTTGTAGATTTAATGTAAAAGAAAGGACCAGGGTCCATAGTTCACTAGAGGTGGCTCTCCTTAAGATAGATAACATGCTGGGTGAACAAATTACAACGGGGCAATTGACAAACATCGAGAAAGCAATACATGCATATACTAATCATCTTGACTCCTTTGGAACTTGATTGGACATTACAACATTATACATAGACCGCCATCCAACTGCATCTATGACTAATAATCCACCTTCAGGTTATCATCTGAACCCCCTCTAGTATTAAGTTGCAAGCAACAGATTATTGCTTTACGAATTGCGTGTAAAGTAAACAATACGATTGTTCTATGGACAAAGGATTGTTGTTTTCTCCCTAGTAGCAAAAACACATCTAGTACCTTAGAGATTTCTGTCACTTCCCCAGATTACTAGAGGCATGAACCCACTATCGAGCATAAATACTAACTCTTGGAGTTGCTAGCATCTACTTGGCCAAGATAGCTACTAACAATGAAAAGCATGCAAGATCACAAATAACAAAGACATGATAGAAGCAATAATCAATCTGAAATAGCATCTCAATATCCATCAGATCCCCGCAAACACAACATGCAGAATTACAAATAGATGATCTTCATCAAGAACGGAGCTCACAAGATCTAGACAAAAAAGCACAAAGGAGGAGAACCAGCCACCTAGCTACTACATGGACCCGTAGTCTAGAGATGAACTACTCACGCATCACACCGGAGGCTTGCATGATGATGAAGAAGGCCTGTGGTGAATTCCCTCTCCGGTGGTGCCGAAGAGCTTCAGATCCCTCCCGATCTAGGGATGGAGATGACGGCGGCTACAGACTCTTTCGTGGATTTTTAATCGGGCACTTAGGGTTTTCGTTCTGAGGGCAATATATAGGCGGAAGGAGAGGCCGAGGGTACAAAGTTGTTAGAAATTTCATGACAAACGTTCTGAACATAAAATTTAGCTGATTCCAAGTCCGGACGGGGCAGCTAGGCCCGATTTACTGTAGCCTAATACGGGGTGACGGGAATCCGAGAATCTATATAAAGGGAGGAAACCTAATTCGTGGAGGACACCTCCACCCACAAATTTGCAGCCACCAAAGCCACGTTTTTGCCTCCCCATGGATCCCATCTCCATGAGGGAGGGCTCCCAAAAAGCCATGAAGGAAGGGGGCTAAGGTCCGCCGCCGCCCTCTTCACCATCTTCTTCGCCATGTCCATCACCTAATCCTCCTAGTATGCAGTGGTTCATCCTCCCACACACCTCTGTACCATCCTATGTAAACATAGTGTTTGATGCTATAAGTTATAATCCTATGATGTGTGTCATGTTTGTGTAGTTTCTTTGTTCTTAGATTGAATGGTTGAACGTCTTTGGTTCATTAGAGTTGTACGTTGATATGGTACAGTATTTTGGTGTCCATTATATTTATGCGCGCATGGATTAAACATCATAGGGTTTGTAGTATGTGTAAGAAGAAGGGGAAATTTCTGCCAGAGTGACAGAAATCTGAGGGCGCGAACCGGAACGTTGTACGTATGGGAGTAAGAAGACCATTAAACTTAAGGCTATGGTTGGGGAAACCTTGATGCATTGTTAGTAGTTACGGATGTTTGCTAACAATCCAATCATATAGTACATATAATTCCATGTCGTGAAGCGCATGTATATTTAGCCTCTCTGACATAAAAAACTGCATCGAAGATAATAAACCTGATTTATTCGCTAATTAAACTTGGACAAAGCCACCATAATTACCACCACTATTCCACACTCATGGTTATGTTAGTTTAGTGTATTTTATTGCTGCAGCAACTAACTTTACTTTCTTGTTATTTATTATCATGCAAAGCTATCTCTAGTACTCGTATTGTTGCTCTACTTTTATTTCCTAGATAATGCAAACGTTTAGTGTGCGTAGAGTTATATCAGTGGTTGATAGAACTTGAGAGAAAATTTATCCTACCTTTAGCTCCTCGTTGGGTTTGACACTCTTACTTATCGAAAAGGCTACACACGATCCTCTATACTTGTGGGATATCAAGACCTTTTCTGGCGCTGTTACCGGGGAGCAATAGCGTGTGGGTGAATATTCTTGTGCGCACTTGTTTGCTTTATCTCTAAGTAATTTTTACTTTCAGTTTTAAGTTGTTCTCTATCTTAGTATGGATAGGAAATGCAAATTACAAAAAAAAATAGTTGTACTTATTACCTAAAAACGTTTTCAAAAAGGAAAGTGATTTAGAAAGACGAGTAATGGTTAAGTGGGGGTCGACCTTGAACACTTGTGTTCATGCCTATGAAACCAAAATAAATCTTCCCATGGAAGCTTTTCAGTTAAAAAGTTATATGTATTGTGTATATTGTATATATTGTACATATTCCTCCGTACCATAAAAGTAAAGTGATAATTGTAGTTTTTAGTTACTTGGAAGTTGATAGTTTTGCTTTGTTGTCCAGAAACAGATTTTCTATGCTTCACCGTATAAAATGTTTAAAATCACCAGAACGTGATATTGATCTAAAATTTCTTGAGTGCAAAGTAATGCTCATTATATTTCTTTCATTAAACTAACGTTTTCTGATTTGAATTACGTAGCTGTCTCAAACAATTCGATCTTCACAAACTATTCAGATTAGATAGATTTATGTGCTTCACTGTAAAAAATCGTGAATAATTTTCAGAATATTATTTTGATCTGAAATTTTTTGTGCATAAACCTGAGATTATGATCTCTCTTTCATTAGTTTTGAGTTTTTCGATTTGAGCTACCTAACTATCTTGTTGTGTGTCATCTTTATAGACTGTTCAGTATTGACAGATTTCTTAGTTTATTCAATATTGTACTTGGTGTTATTAGTTTCATTAGTTTTTGACGGACAACGGAAACCATGAACACCTTTGTATATACAGTGGCTAATGTTGAGTTAAGATTATGAAACTTGTCAATGCCTGAATATTAGTGGATTTTATTTAATGAGTACTAACCCTACTAATGAGTTTTGTGAAGTTTTATGTGGATGTAGCTTATAAGTTCTAATCAATATGGTGATTTGAGATGAACAAGAAGACGCAAGAGCTCAAGCTTGGGGATGTTGGGTGCATTCCAAGAACATATTCAAGAAGATACAATCATCTAAGCTTGGGGATTCCGAGTCATCCCCCTATTCATCGACTAACATGAGGTTGTCTCCTTCATATTCTATATTACCCATCCACATGATATGTATTGTGTTAACTATTATTATAGTTGCTTTTATATGTCTTGGTTTTATCTTTTTTAGTTTTATTAGGATCTTTATTTCGTATTTATTGATTCTTTACTTTCACTTATAATTTGAAAACAACAAAAATAGTTTCTTTTATTTTGCTTCTTTGTTTGCTTCTCTATTTTGATTTGTTTGGTTTTTACCTTTGATTTTTATTTAGAGTTTTCCTTGCTGTATCTAGCATGTTTAGATATTGTTTAGCATCTGGTCTCTTAGTTTATAAAAAATAAAGTACCAAGTTTTGCCCATTTGGCTTAGTTGATACATATGTAAAAAATGGCTTTTCTGTTTTCAGCATTTACTGCCCACCACGCGATTTTTCATATTTTACTGGAAACTCAAAACGTCAAGAAATTTAGACAGATTATGTATCACTTAATCCTATGCACGCAAAAAGATTGGGAAAAAATTTAGACATGTTTAAGTGCACCTAAAAATTACGTTTTCCAGCTGTTGTTTTTCTGGACAAATTCTGACTTTTGTTGCAAGAGTGACCTCTTTGCGTTTTCATTTGATTCTTTTTGGGTCTTACCTTTTATTTAAAAGATGGCCCCTTAAGCAACCTTTCTGTAACTCTAAAACAAAATTTGATTTGGTTTAATAGCAGCACTTAGGAAATATTATCTATTGCACTAATGTCTAACCGCAGAAAAGAATGGGGAAGTTTTTGTGTTGAAGTTTTTCATAAAGAATGAAGGAACACCAAACAGAGAAATTGAAGAATGGCCAAAGTCATAAGCTTGGGGATGTCTTCGCATCCCTATTCTTCAACAACCCCTCGGTTTGCAAACCTTTAAACTTTGTTTTTTGAGCAACATAGAAACTTGAATAAATTTGGAGCGTTTGTATCTTATTATTTATTTGTCTTAGCATCAAACACCAGTTACATTTGTTTTCTTTGAGTCTTGGAAGTTGTTACCTCTGTATCAACCGCTCCTTATCCTTTTTATTTTTGTTTTTGTGCCAAGAATAGCCTCTAAGAGGAAGGAAATAAGATTTGGGGAAGTTGCTGTCCTGGAACAGATTCTGTGCTGTCACGAAATAAATTCATATAAATTAGCCAGAACGTCAAATGGACCTGCATTATTTTTTGTATATGCCTGATGGCTCAATGCACGGCGCCTACAAAAGTGCTGATGCGGTGTTGACGTAGAGCTCATTGGGAACCCCAAGAGGAAGGTATGATGAGCACATCAGCAAGTTTCCCTCAGTTATGAAACCAAGGTTTAATCGAACCAGTAGGAGCAAGGAAACACCCCAAAGGTGTTACTAGCTGAGCTTTGGCAGGGCGCACTACCGGTGCTAGTAGAAACATGGAGACCTGGACAACACAACCATAGAACTTTGTCCCCAACTTGTGATGAGGTTGTCAATCTCACCGTGTTTTGCGGAAAACAAAGGATTAAATGTATCGAATGGAAAGAAGTAAAAGTTTGCAGAAAGTAAACACAAAGCAGTAAAAGATTGTAGATTGTATGTAAAGATAAAAGGACCGGGATCCATAGTTCACTAGAGGTGGCTCTCCTTAAGATAGAAAACATGCTGGGTGAACAAATTACAGCGGGGCAATTGACAAACACCGAGAAAGCAATACATGCATATACTAATCATCTTGACTCCTTTGAGACTTGATTGGGCATTACAACATAATACATAGACCGCCATCCAACTGCATCTATGACTAATAATCCACCTTCAGGTTATCATTTGAACCCCCTCCAGTATTAAGTTGCAAGCAACAGATTATTGCTTTACAAACTGTGTGTAAAGTAAACAATACGATTGTTCTATGAACAAAGGATTGTTGTTTTCTCCCTAGTAGCAACAGCACATCTAGTAGCTTAGAGATTTCTGTCACTTCCCAGTTACGAGGCATGAACCCACTATCTAGCATAAATACTAACTCTTGGAGTTGCTAGCATCTACTTGGCCAAGATAGCTACTAACAACGGAAAGCATGCAAGATCACAAATAACAAAGACATGATAGAATCAATAATCAATCTGAAATAGCATCTCAATATCCATCGGATCCCCGCAAACACAACATGCAGAATTACAAATAGATGATCTTGATCATGAACGGAGCTCACAAGATCTAGACATGAAAGCACAAAGGAGGAGAACCAGCCATCTAGCTACTACATGGATCCGTAGTCCAAGGATGAACTACTCACGCATCACATCGGAGGCTTGCATGGTGATGAAGAAGGCCTCGTGGTGAATTCCCCTCTCCGGCAGGGTGCCGGGAAGAGCTTCAGATCCCTCCCGATCTAGGGATGGAGATGATGGCGGCTATAGACTCTTTCGTGGATTTTTGATCGGGTACTTAGGGTTTTCGTCCCAACGGCAATATATAGGAGGAAGGAGAGGCCGAGGGGGTGCCGGGAGCGGCCACACCACCCCCTGGCGCAGGCCAGGCCTGGCCGCGCAGCCAGGTGGTGTGGTGGCTCCCTGGCCCTTCTCCGTCTCGTATTCTGGCACTTGATCCCTTCCGGAAAAATAGGCACTTTGGATTTTGTCCTGTCCAATTCCGAGAATATTCATTTTCTGACTTTCCTGGAACCAAAAACAGCAGAAAACAGGCAGCTGGCACTGTGGCTCTTGTTAATAGGTTAGTCCAAGAAATCATATGAAAAGTACTCCAAAGTTGGAACAAAACACAAGAAAGTGGATGAAACCAAGCATGGAACATCAAAAATTATAGATACATTTGCAATGTATCAATGCCCCAGGTTATTATCTAGCTTTCATTAGTTTTGCACTTTTTGATTTGAGCAACGGAAGATTTTTGAAAAAATAGATCTTTACCCGATGTTCTGTTTTCACAGATTTCTGCCAACTTTTTCATTTGCCTCTTAAATCTCTTTCTTTTGATTTTCCTTGATCAAGAGCTTTAAAAGAAGTTATTACAGTAGCTAATATGTTAATGGTTGCTAGACTTGTGTTGGTACTGAACCCAAGTGGATCTACTATTGTGTTTGCACTAATGTTGCTAGTGAGAATTATGTGAAGTTTTGTATGGAAGAAGTTTTTAAGTGCAGGGAAAGAAGGATGATGTAATTGGATGAAGAATGGACAAAAGATCAAGCTTGGGGATGCCCATGTCACCCCAAGAACATATTCAATAAGTACAAGCATCAAAGCTTGGGGATGACACGGGCACCCCCTTCTTCTTCATCAAGTTTATCAGGTCATCTCTCACACACTATGTTTTATTCTTTCATATATTATGTGTTGTTCTTGGAGCGTCCGTTGTTTTAGTTTACAGTATTGGTTTGTTTGTTTTGTTTGCTTAAATAAATTGGTTGGACCCCCGCATTCATACATTGTTTCAAATAAGTTGATTGGTGTTCGAAAAGAGTAGGAAGCTTCATGCTTATAAGTGGTACAAAAGGAGCTCGTCTTGACTGTGGCCTAGACTTTCTCATGTCATGTTGGATGTTGCTTTGACTTTATGCTTAGTGATTATTGCTATAGCATAATTGTTCCAAACAATTGAGATTGCTTAATGTTCCTTGAAAGAATCATGCGTTGTTTTAGCATACAAAAGCATAATATTGTGGTATTCTCCTTTGATGCTTTATTTGGGTTAACTTGGCACATGCTTACACCATGTTAAGAATATGAACCAGTCACCTTAGCCTCTATAATCATTTAGTTTTTGACTTGTAATATTACTTTATGCTTTAATTAATAATGTTTTGTCGCTTTGCATGATTATGCCATTATTGCTCTCTTAGTTGGTCGCTTCCTGTATTTTGCTAGCCTCCACATATACCAAGTGTGAGTTCCACTCATGCATCCAACCTCCAAGAAAACCAAGTTATTCCAAAGAGTCCACTATAAATTCCTATGCATGGTGTGTTACACCATTCCAAGTATATTCATGCTTTTATCTACCTTCCAAATTAAACTTGTTATGTGAAAATTAGTGATTAAAGCTCTCACAAACTTGATGGTACACTTTACTTTCTTGCACTTAATAAACTTGAACCATTGTGTCCATCTATGTTACTTATATGCTTGCGCTTTATAAGTTGTAAATTAGCAGAACCATGTATCATGGGGAACGCTTTCAACATTGCACTTATTATTCAGTTGATATCATGTTCTTTTGTTTATGGATACCGACGGTGTGAAATAAAAGGGGAGCTTGTAAGCTCATGGAGTTTGTATGTGTGTTAGAGAAACGCCTGGGCGGCTAGCCTAAGCCAAGCCTAATCATGGTGGAAACTTGCAGCATAACCATAGTGAGCATTCTGTGAAGCATCCTCAATAAAAACCTATGCAAATAGCAAATAAAAAGATCGTTGAGATGCTCATTATCTATTGCCTTGTCATTTTGATATGGGATAGCTCCTGTGTCATGGGGCAAGGGGTACCCCGTTGGCGGTTCTCCATGATACACATGTACTTATAATGACAAGAACTTACTCGTGACTAAAGTTGAGTAGCATGAGGTTCGGTACTCGTAAGCAAGGGGCATGAGATTTTCAACTTATAACTTGTCAAGAATATCCTCATATTTGTGTCACTTTAACTTTAATCACCTCAAGATGCTTATGATAGGGGCAATAAGAGCTAAAAGCTAATAAGTACCATAATTTTTGGAAGCTCTTTATGAAACTTGAAATCCCTGCTTCCCTTTATGAAGGGCCTTTTCTTTTACTTTTATATTGAGTCTTCATCTTCTATCTTTATGCACCAGCTAAGAGAGCATAGTTGTCATTCTGAGTATAATGTGCATAGTCCCAAAATTATTATTGATTGACTCATGATTGTGTTATTACTTGTTCTTAAATTACTTGTTCTAGTCATCCTTTGAACTTTAAAGGTGTCCTTGCATTTATGTTTTGTTGTTCCATGAGGACAAGCTGAATACCACTTTACTATGTTTTATTATGCTCTAAACAAACTCATGTCTTTTAATGAATCATTACTCATGATCTTTTGTTTGTGTTACTTTTCATGATTGCAACATGGTTGCTAAGTTATAAAATTATATCTATCATGTTTTAAGTACTTTGATCCCAGCTGTAATGTTTTTATAATAATGATAATCAAGATTGTGTTGGCTGCATGTCACCTTAAAAATTATTTTGTTTTTATCGTTTACCTACTCGAGGATGAGCGGGAACTAAGCTTGGGGATTTTGATACGTCCATAACGTATCTATAATTTTTGATGGTTTTATGCTAATATTATGCTTATGATACTTCTTTTTATATAAAGTTTATGATTTATTTGGACTAACTAACTAATAGTTGCAAAAGTGCACAACGTTCTTGTTTTACACTTTGATGTGTAGGAATTACAAGAATACAAGTGGAAACCTTGTTGGAGTCAAATTGTGATTTTCCAGAAATCTGTCTCAGAACTCTTTTTGAAAATGGTCACGTTTCGGGTCGAAGACGGCGTCAAACGGAAAACTTTTCAACTACAAAGTTGTTTGAAATTTCGCGACAAACATTCTGGACATAACATTTAGCTGATTCCAAGTCCGAACGGAGCCGCTAGGGCCGATTTACTACAGCCTAAGATGGAGTGACGGGAATCCGAGAAGCTAAATAAAGGGAGTAAACCTAATTCGTGGAGGACACCTCCACCCACGAATTTGCAGTCACCAAAGCCACGTTTTTGCCTCCCCTATGGATCCTATCTCCATGGGGGGATCCCAAGAAGCCATGAAGGAAGGGGGATAAGGGGCGGTGCTCCCCCATGATTCCGACGGCGGGGAAGGAGTCCCCCGCGCCGCCGCCGCCCTCTTCACCATCTTCACCGCCATCTCCATCACCTAATCCTCCTAGTATGCAGTGGTTCATCCCCCCACACACACCTCTGTACCGTCCTATGTAAACATGGTGTTTGATGCCATAAGTTATAATCCTATGATCTATGTCATGTTTGTGTAGTTTCTTTCTTCTTAGATTGAATGGTTGAACGTCTTTGGTTCATTATAGTTGTATGTTGATATGGTACAGTCCTTTGGTGTCCATTATATTTATGCACGCATGGATTAAACATCATAGGTTTTGTAGTATGTGTAAGAGGAAGGGGAAAGTTTTACCGGAGTGACAGAAACCTAAGTACGCGAACCGGAACGTTGCACGTACAGAAGTAAGAGGACCATTAAACTTAAGGCTATGGTTGGGGAAACCTTGATGCATTGTTAGTAGTTACGGATGTTTGCTAACAATCCAATCATATAGTACATGTAATTCCAAGTAGTAAAGCGCATGTATATTTAGCCTCTCTCACATAAAAAACTGCATCGAAGACAATAAATCCGATTTATTCACTAATTAAACTTGGACAAAGCCACCACAATTACCACCACTATTCCACACTCATGGTTCTGTTAGTTTAGTGTATTTTATACTGCAGCAACTAACTTTACTTTCTTGTTATTTATTATCATGCAAAGCTATCTCTAGTACTCGTATTGTTGCTCTGATTTTATTTTCTAGATAATGCAAACGTTTAGTGTGCGTAGAGTTTTATCAGTGGTTGATAGAACTTGAGAGAAAATTTATCCTACCTTTAGCTCCTTGTTGGGTTCGATACTCTTACTTATTGAAAAGGCTAGACACGATCCCTTATACTTGTGGGATATCAACTGCCATAATGCATTTACCTCTTCGCATAAACTAGGTCCATAAAGCCGTTGCTGATAAGAGACACATTGTGCATAAGAGATTGACCCTGTGATTGAAACCAAACCACACATTAAGGAGTCTATTAATAAAATAATTGAGGAAAGCTTCAGGACGAGCAATCAAATTTGTGGTTAGGTCCTTTAGTTTTAACAACCTCAGCTGGGTCAAGTTTGTGAAAACTATAGGATGAATTATCCATGCCAGCTAGAGTTCATCTAAGGCGAGTCAAATTGATCGTCCCTTTGGAACTATCCACGCACACACAAAATAATTGCTTGAAGATTGTTTATACTTACCACCGGTTTTCTTTGTTCCCGAGCGATATCAAGATGGGAAAAGCCTGGTCGATCGTGCTAGAAGCCACCGTCATGACCCATGGCACGACGTTTGTAACCGTCTGCGGCACGGGGCCATCATTACCGCCAATCAACACGATAGAGATCCCTCTCTACACAGCATGCAGCGTACCGGTGATTTCGCAACCGGCCCCTCCTATCGAGAGTGACAGGACGTCCACGCCATCGTGTATGGCATCATCAATGGCCGCGAGGACTACCGCATCAGGGCAACCCGCGCCTTTCCAACACGCCTTGTAGATACCAAGCCGCGCATGTGGCGCCCCACCACGTGCCACATCGGTGCCTAGACCCTGGAAACTCACGCCTTGTACCTCAACGTCGGCGATTGTCGATGCGGTGTGGGTGCCGTGGCCATCGATGTCCCTAGGCGAGTTATAGTTGTTCTTGAGCACCTCAGCGCTAAGGCCACGGTTGTACGACCGCGTGCCGCTAATCTTTCTGTTACAACTCATGGCGTTGAACTCTTGGCTGGTCTGACATTTCCCCTTCTACTGTGCCAGAACAGGGCCATAGCCGTTGTCGTCAAAGCTTCGTGATTCAGGCCATATACCTGTTGTAACAGAATCATATGCATATGCATGGGTGAACTTATGGCCAGTCTTTAGGTTTTCTCATATTTTGGATTTAAGATGGAGATGGGATTGCAAACCTGTATCTATGACACCAATGATTACATCTTCTCCGTACTTGGCTTTTTGTAGGAGACCCGGTTGCTGTGGTGGTTGATAATAGTCAAGGCCAAGGAAGTCCCAACTCCGAGTTGTGTGCGGTTCATGGAAAAGGGAATGTGTTGATTAGTTTATGTCGATCATGCAAGTAAGATATAAAGATGACATTTCAAGATTGACAATTGCTTACTGGCGAGTGTCGCAGCTTGAGATTCGGTGAGCATTGCCGCAAACCCAGAAAATCCATGCTTATAACTGTAAACTATCGACTTCATGGCTTCATCCTTGCTGTTGTAGATAAAGCTAAAATGTTACCCATCGTTTCTGCTTCATGGTAATTATATGTAATAACATGAAATATTACAAGCTAATACCTTCCAAGAACAGAGGTTAGTAAGTCATGGTGCGACGTGGTGACCACGGATGGATCATCATGTTTCTTGTCCCCCATATACACTATGTATAGCTGAGATTTTGATGCAGAAAGTCGCCAAGAAACAATATCAGAACAAGCTGGGTTAATGTAGAAACAATGCAAGCCAAGTCTTCTGAACAAAGAGGAAAGCATCTTACTTTGCTCGACGCATTAGCTGAAAGAGGCAGCAGTGTGGCCAGTAGCAGAGCACAGCAGAATCCTGTTCTCAAATCCATGTCTAGGTGCGAGAAGAGTGTGTGTTATGTCTTGTGTTATGTCGTCTGTGTGTATGGTACGTATATATAGCAGTCAGGACCACCACAGCAGCCACCAGAACCTTAGCAGCCAGGACCAAACCGTGGTTGCAAAAGGCAGTTCAAATAAACTAAACGGTGTTGTTAGGTGACACACGTGGGAAAGAAAGACCAAATCATTGTCATTAGAGGAAGCACCGTGCTTTGATCTGGTCTGCTATGATTAAAAAACTGGTATAGTACCAAACCGGGTGTAAGTATTCTATTTTCCGGACAAAGGTTCCGCTGCTCATGGGGCATAAAACACACGGATTTCAGGAGCTCCATCGTTATCATAAACCATCTGAATACGCGTCAGTAGGTAATAGTATACATTACCTAGTTGACAAACACGACCTGAATTTCGTTGTAGGCACTGGAATCTGAACTCACCGAAACATTCCAAGGCTAGAGATTGGCCGATTCGTTTCTTCAACTGTTTTTTACAACATGCGGCACTGTATCAATTCATTAGATTGTGAGGCGGCCATTGCCGCACCCACCCATTTTTAATAACAGAACGGTAGGAATTTCTATAAATGTACGGATGCAGGAAACAAGGAAGTTGAATTTACATGTGATGACATATAAGTTCATCAGTGGTCAAAGAGGTGAAAATTTTAAGATATTTGTAGGGAAGTAGTATTTAAGAAAATCGCCACACAATATGTACATTTAGTAAATTATGAATTCAATTGCATCTTCCTCCCCCTCCCCTCTCTCTTTGTGACAGTGCTGGGCCGCGCAAACCAATCTAGCACCCCCACCTCGCCGCCGTGCGTGTCTCCCCCTCCTCCTACCGCCTCCGCAGGGGATGTCGCTCGGCAAATCCCATGTGGAGGTGGAGTTCCTCGGTCCCCAATCTAGGATGCAGTGGTGGTGCCCGCTCCGACATCCCTAGAGGTGGTGTTGTTGGCGGCGGCGGCCAGGGCAGGGTTTGTCGACGTAGGTGGCGCAGCTGGTGGGTGACGGCGGCGGGCCCGATCTAGGCCCAGCTGGGCGGGCTTCATTCGGTGCTACTGCTCCTATTGCTTCGATGGCTCCAGTGGCGACACACTGAGGCGTTCCTAGGCGTGCGGATACTCACGCGGCGCAAGGACATCAGGGTACCGCCCTCGGGTATGGTAGCGGAGACTTTCTCCTCGTCGAATGTGGTCGGTAGGTTAGCGGCTAGTTCTGGCGGATCTCGGGATCCCACGTCTATTCTCGGATGTGAGTTGGTGAGGAACAAACTGCCGGTGGAAACCGAGCTCCGACTCCGGTCATAGTGGGTGATGGCAGCTTCTATGCATCGTTACCTTGTTGAAGGCAGCCATTGCCTACTCGCTCAGGCTTCTTTGGGGGGAGACCTTGATATGGGTCTCCCGGATCGGATAATGGCGGTTCTATCAGTGTTGCTTGCGCACGGTGGGAGCGTTGTCTGATGCCATGGCAGCGTCGACGGCAAGCCTGACAACCGAGGCCGATCAGGGGGGGCGACGGCAAGCACTGAACCATCGGATGGATCAGTTGATCCAAGCCAAGCATCTGCATCGTATCGTATCGTTTACTCCGCTTCTGTTGCCTGCCCTCGCCTGCCTAGCCGCCTAGGGCTTTAGTTGATAGTCGCGTCGCCGCTGGAACTCCAGACTTAGGCGGCGCTCGTCGGTGATTGGCGATGGAACACCTGAATGTCGCCTTGTCGTGAGCCACAGCTAATTCCTCACCAACCTGACCGCCAGATTTCTCCAAGGTATTACCGTATGTAGACAATTGATCGCATAAATATTACAGTCGCGCGCTAGTTTGATTGTCCAAGCTAATAATTGTTGCTTGCAAGTTTGATTCCCGAGTTATATGAATCATATATAGTCTATGAATTATCTTGAACTAAGTAGAATAGTTAAACTGCTTAAGTCATAATAGAAAGACCCAACTAATAATAATCATTTTAAGCCATTTCAAGCTAGTTGGTTCAATCTCCAACTTTTTTTTTTGTGAAACACAACTTGCATTACTCAAATCAAGGATTACAATCTTGGTAGCAAATATTTGCTAAACCATAGCAATGCCAAACAGCCGTTCTAGCATTAGTTCTAGCGTAATTGGCCATAAAATGACTACTGCAATTCTGACTACGATTAACATGAGTAATACAAGTCTGACGAACTCTTAACAGAGACATAATCTCTTCTACCATTGGTGCATGGACAGATCCATCAACACCTTCAGATTTCAGCATCTTCACGGACTCAGGACAATCAGTTTCCACATAATCTACTGCACATAATGTTCCAATACCCATAGATTCGATATCAATCAAAAAATCAAAATGTTTAATAATTTGTCGAAATTCCAAAACAAGCTTTAACTAAAAGAACAATATATAAGCGAGACCCTGTAGCATCAACATATTTGGGATACCTTTAAGACTATATTTTCATCTCGCCCCCCTATGCTCAATTTCTGGATCCGCCCCTGCCTGGCAAGGACCATGCCCTGAAGATTTCATTGTAGACACTGGAGTCTGATACCACCCGACACTTCCCTTGTTACCGTGGCCGCCTCCGGCCCTTCTTCGCTCACCTTGACGATTGCCATGTGCGCAACCTTGCTCTGGAATGTTGGCCCCCTTGCAGTTGTCATCCTTCTCGCACATGCCTCACAGATCGCCAACGTCCCGAAAGAACGACAGTGAGAGCCCGAGCTGATAGGGGTCGCTTCAACGTCCCAGTTGAAGGTTATCTCAGACTTGGGAAGCTCAAGATGCACCACCTTAGGCTTTGTTGGGGCAATGCATCATAGATGTACCCAGGTGCTGATGTGATCAGGTCGACCATGGTGGCGAGCCCGCCACGCTTGTCAGGGAGAACACGAACATGGAATACTGTCGGTCATCGGAGTACGTGGATGTTGAAAATAATATCATTGGATCAATGGATACAATCTCTTGTGATATTACGTAAAAATTAAACCAAGTCAATGTCTGTGGAGTCCGATTTGATCACGTTGTTACCATATCATTATGGCAATCGACCTGGAGGCCGATGGCAATTTGCGACGCTCATGGCCAGATGTCGGGGTCATCAGCGCAGCTCCAGAGACTCGCATGGCCAGCACGAAACAGTCGGCCTAGGAAAGCCGTCAACATATCGTACGCTAGCCCGAGGGCCGCCGTCGGTGCATCGTTCGCTAGCCCAAGGGTTGTCGTCGGTGTAGCCGACGGTGTTTCTTTCATCCACATGTCTCCAGCAAGCCCACAAGTAACGAAGGGATGACGCCTAATGGAAGGCTGTCGGCTTAGCTCTTTTTCTAGTTATTTCCCGCCACATTCCATTCAATACGTTGTATTTACATTTTATTGTTTAGCACATAAAATAAAATAATATTATGACTAGAAATGGGCTCATATAAAATGATGATGATCTACAGGATAGACGTACGGGGCCCACATACTAGGGTTTCACTAGAAAATGACCGTTGAGGCGTCGGAATCTGACAGAAACTTGCATGTGACCATAGCATATGTCCACAAGTGTGGTGAAAGGTCCATAGATTCAATGTCTAGCTCCCGGCTGTGACCGTCCTCTCACGCATGTGTTGACACTCACCGAAGTGCTGGACCTGTAGGAGTAATCTCCCGCTATGGGCCAAACAGAGGGAAACCAATGGAATCTTGGGCCCATAATTGGTTTACCATGTTCCTATGCACTAAACAAACCTAAACAAACAAAAAAGTTCATTGGTCAACCCTCGTACGGAGAAAGTTAGGAGGTAGACCCGTAGGGCCCACATACTAGGGTTTCGCTGGAAAATGACAGTCGAAGCGCCGGAATCCCACAGGAACTTGCATGTAGCACTAGAATATCTCCACAAGTGTTGTTAAAGGTGCATAGATGCAATTTCTAGATCCCGGGTGTGACCGTCCTTCCACGCATGCGTTGACACTCACCGAAGTGCTAGACCGGTAGGAGGAATCTCCCACTACGGGTGAAACAGAGGGAAACAAATGGAATCTTGGGACAACCTTGGTTTCCCATGTTTCTATCGACTAAACAAACAAAAAATACATTGGTCGGCCCTCGTATGGACAAAGCTAGGGGGTAGACCTGCGAGGCCCATAGACTAGGGTTTCGCAAGAAGATGACCGTCGGAGCGCCGGAATTCCACGGGAACTTGCATGTGGCCCTAGAATATGTCCACAAGTGTGGTGGAAGGTCCGTAGATGCAAATTATAGCTCCAGCTATGACCGTCCTCCCAGACAAGCGTTCACACTCACCGAAGTGCTGGACCGGTAGGAGGAATCTCCCGCTATGGGTCAAATGGAGGGAAAACGATGGAATATTGGGCTGAACCTTGGTTTCCCATGTTTCTATGGACTAAAAAAACCTAAACAAACAAAAAAAGGTCATTGGTCAACCCTCGTACGGAGAAAGCTAGGGGGTACACCTACGGGACCCACTGACTAGGGTTTCGCTGGAAAATGACCGTCAAAGCGTCGGATTCCGACGGAAAATTTCATGTGGCCCTAGAATATGTCCACAAGTGTAGTGGAAGGTCCATACATGCGGACCAGTGATTGAAGAAGAAGAGAAGTCCGCAGCTGTAATAAAACATAGCATAACATGTTAAGAAGCGAGAAATAGCATAACAACCATGATAACTATCTTAAATTAAAGAAAACAAACTGCGATAGAGCTTACTCATTGCTAGTGGCGTGCAGGCTGAGATGGAGTAAAGTTCGACCCAACGATGGCTGAAGAATAACTAGTGTTGGGTCGATCGAGACTCCTGCCTAGCAATAGGTCGGGAAAGAACAACAGGGAGAGAGAGAAGAGAAGAAGCAATCGACAGTGGTGCGCAGGCTGAGCTGGAGTAAAGTTCGACCTAGTGTTGGCTGAAGAACATCCAGCATTGGGTTGATTGAGACTCCTGCCTAGCAACAGGCCGGGCAAGAACAGCAGGGAGGGAGAGAAGAGAAGAAGCAATTTACTGTATTAGTGAGTGGACCGGGAGGTAATACTAATAGAAAGGCGGATCCGTACGTTGAGTCACGGAGGTTGCGCGCACGTGAAGGCTACTGTCCATGGAACCTTATCTCCAGCGCTTATCGTACCCATCTATCATTCTTGTGGCTAGTGTATGATCTCACCATGACAACCCGCGGCCATTTACAGGCTATGTTGTCAGGCTACAGATAACGCTGCCAAGTAGGGTACAAAAGGGTCACACGACACGATGTCACCATGAAAACACGTGTCATCTAAAGTCTACCCTGACGAACGCCACAGCCTTTTGTCTCCATGTCAGTTCTAGATGGCCCCACATCTGCGAGAAATCACGGCTAGCATGGGGTTAAGACGCCACGTCGTCTATGCACAACCCCATGTCCACGAGAAAACAAAATCGGCAGGGGCTTACAGCGCCAAGTCAGTCCTCGCAGCCCCATTGCCATGATAACCTATGTCCGGCCATACCGTCTGTAGCCACATTGGCTCCGCCTCGACCCCGTGTGCGCGAGAAAACGTCGTCGCCTAGGTTCTACGGTACCACGTCGGCTCTCTGCGGGCCCATGTATAAGAGAGTCCATGGCCGGCATGGGATCATGGCGCCATGTCGTGTCTCGGCAGGCCTTGCAACCCGGCAGGTGTGAAGCGTTGCCGCAAAGGGAACGCCTCTCACAGAACCCGGTCCTGCCCGCGTACGCTGACCGCGAGCCTAGTTTGCATGCGCGGCCCACCTTCCAGCGACGTGGGGTAAGATGGAGAGCGGTACACTCGTCCACGGTATGGAATCTTTCGCCCTGGCCCACAGTAGACCCGCCTCACGAGATAGCAGGGCTCGGCTGCGATGTCGCCGTGTGTCCTTCTTGACGTTCATCTCACGGACAAAAAGAATCGGGATGACGTGCATAGCAGTTTGAGCCGAAATAATCTAGCGCTATTATTTACTCCTGATACCAAGGTGTATCCTAAATTCCCCGAGAACTCCTTAGCCATATTGTCACTCCCACAACCATACTCGTTGCTCTTGTTCACTTTAGCTTACTACTTTGTCCTCATTTAGGTTTTCTCTCAAATACCAACACCTTTTATACACCATTACTTGAAATTAGAGATAACTTACAAGTACTCTCTAGTGAATAGTAACGATGGGCATAAGGACCTCTACCAACTCTGTGATTTGCTACTCTTAGTTCAAAACTATCTACATATGAACTTACACTTGTAGTCACCAGCCCGACAATTATTTGAGTGGTAGCCTACTGTACTGTGGGTGTTTCCAATCCTGTATGCTCCATGTTTGTTCTTCATGTTTGATACCCTTGCTTCTCGAACCAGGCATCGACAGGGCGATAATGCCCAAGAATGGTTCTTCGGGAGCGATCTGAAGAGACCTATTCAGGCAATACCTTCCCCTAAACTCGTTGGGCATGCATAGGTAAGTGCTTTTTCTTCTAGAGATTCAATCCTCACACGTGTTCACTCACGCGAATAAAATAGAATGTTCTCTCGTAGTAAAATTACTTGTTTTTGGAGTGTAGAGGTTGATGTTGCATGGATATCCCCGATGAGATCTACTCTGAAAACACGCCCTACGCCAAGTTTTCTTTGCTTCAAGCCCAATCGCCAACTCTCCCTAGCAGTACAACGAGGAGGTGCCGATCCTAGTTAGCCCCCGGGTAACCAAGGAAGGATAGGCAACGACCAAGACTTGTCCTCTTTCTTTAAGCCCGATCGCCACCTCTCTCTGGCCACATTGCGTGGAGGTACCGGTCTTGATTGCCCCCTGGGTAACGAGGGAAAGGTAGGCGGCGATTAGAAGTCTGAGCCTAAAGCCCACTCGTGGCCTCTCTCTGACCGCATAGTAGGGAGGTACTGATCCCATATGCCTTCCAGACATCCGAGGAAATGCAGGCGACGAGAGCTTCAAGACCTTCTGTAGGGGCCCACATCGTGAGGCGGGAGCCTGCCAGCCTCCCTTGCGAGAGAACCATTTTTGCACGAAGCTGTTCATCTGCAGAATTCATTCCGGGATAACAAAAATGAGAAGGACATGTGACTAACCAAACATGACTCTCCATTAACGAAGCAGCTAGGATGATCGATAATCAAAATGAGTCTGCAAAGGATCAACTTATTTGTATTCATCCACGAGGATTGCTTATGGATACAATGCTTGTTATCTGGGACCCAGTTGGCACGCATGGCTTTTCATTACAACGGGGACAACCCCCAAGTATTCTGCTCGTATATGGCTTTTGACTGTCATGCAAGTCCAACTATGGGCAAGCCCGGATACATTGTTGCGGGGCTTCCGGTGAACACGATGCTAAGTGCCTCTTCAGGATAAACCTGACCATCTGTATTTGCCCCAGCTTGAGAAAGGTCGTGACGCCTCTGGTTGTCGACTTCTCCTCGAGTCCCTGTTGAACCATGCTCGGTTCCCGAGTGGAGACATGCTTTCGACCTAGGAGCCCGCCCTCGGTGAACTTCCTGGTCCCCTATGTCGTCCATGCTGCTGACGCACGAGTAGGGGGACGAGTAGCTATTTTTTGTTTTGCGAAGCCTTTCTCCATGGCTATCGGGAGGGCGCTGGAGTTGGGTAGGTGGGGATCCTCACGTGAGGAAAACCACCGAGATTCTTTCATCTTGTGTTGACTTTCTTCGAGGGAGTTATGCACTCGCAGTGTACGTGAGTGATCTTTCCCAGGCCTGGGGGACAGAGGATGGCATGCGCTCCATCACTGCGACCAGGTAGCTTGTTTCTTGTTGAAATCCGCGGATGCCTCTCGTGGAGCTCCTAGTATATTTTCTCTTCGACGGGCTAGGTAGGGCAGCCCCGCGAATAGGTTGATTGTCCTTTCTAACCCTTTGGCGAGGTAGGTCCCCATAGATTCAGAAGATCCCCCGAGCACCGCTCATGAGCCAGAACCGTCGCCCCCGGGGATCCTGAAGGGAGAGGGCTTTTAGTTGGTCCCTCTAGTCGTTCTAGATGCTTTGGAGAGTGCGGGTACCACACATTGAGCTAGGGGTTGGTATTGAGCTTGAGGAAGGCTATTTCTTCTTATGTTGTCCTCATCGAGGGGCGTGGGGGAGATTTCACGGGGGATTCGTCCAATCTTCTTCAAATGTATTGACGTGGTTTTCACCATTCTTTGTGATTTGGAGTACTTCTAGATGAGCATTATGGGGGGCGTTCAAGGGTACCCCCACTCGATAGATCATAGAGGCGATGGGTGGTTTTGGAAAAACAGATGCCTTCCCATCCATTGAGGGGCGAGCGACGTCTGTGGCCTCCCTTCAAGGAGGCCTGTCCGCCTACCCAAAATACTATGCTTCGTGGAGGGTGCTCTTATTCACCATAAATGCTGGCTAAGCGCTTTCTGAAGGATATATCCCCTAGAGGCAAATAATAAATAGGTTTATTATCATATCTTGAATTAGGTCATAATAGTTTCATACTGTGCTATAACTGTATCAAGAGGAAACATTGATAAAGGTGTGGTATGTAAACAAACCAAGTCCCTAGTAGCCTCTATTCAACTAGTTCGTTGGGCCACCAATGATCAAGGTTTCCTTATCATGGATCATTTATGTCAGTTGACAACGGAGTCATATTATTAGAGAATGATATGATGGATATTACTCATATAAGTATTGCAATGTTACCAAGTCACATGGTTTATCGTTGCAATAGTTAAAAACTAAGTGACCATGAGATCATACTAATGACTGTCTCCCACGGCTGCTTTGATCACACCAAATGTCATGACCGTAATTGGATGACAATAAAATTATTTATTGGGTACTCTAGAGTAAAATTTGAGGCATATGTATCAATATCGGGATTTGCTCACCCGCATGCTGGTAAGAGACACTAGGCCAACTCGGTGAGATTGTATCCAAGAGGTTGCAACCATTGACGAGGTAAGGGGTACAATATCACGATAACGAGTTAAGTGGACTTGTTAGTAACGACATTGGTATAGTGATACCAAAGATAGAATGCACGAAACAACAGAGTTTATGGTTCGAAACAACACAGTTTCGTGGAATGCACGGAAGTCATTATGGAGATCCCAGTCCCGCTATTTATCATTGACCGGAGAGATTTCGATCATGACTGTGCCATTCTCAAATCATAGGGTAACACACTTATGGGTCTTACGATGTTCTGAGATCGCTATGGAAGTGAAGGGATCACCGATGAGAAAGAGAATTGTAATTGTTCCGAGAAGATTATCGGGATAGTTCCAAAGAGGATCTGAAGTTGCTGAGAAAGGAAAGAAGCCAAAAGGTGTTTCAGATTAATAGAGATTTTATAATATGCATTTATATTTTAATTGCGAATTAATGTATTAAATAAATATTAAAAATTAATATTAATGGGGCTACTTCATCTATTGGGCCATATCCCCGGAGGAAAAAGGCCTAGAGGGAAGCCACCCCAAAGGGCAGCCACAGCTCCGTCCCACTGGCCAGGCTAGGCCAGCCCACGCGCGCGTGCCAGCAGGCAGACGCTAGCGGGATAGCGGGCTAGCGAGCAGGACAAGCTGGCCCACTTGAGCTCGCGGGCGGGCCGCAGGCTAACTCTATGGGTGGGGGCGGGTGGCGCGCTGGTGGGCCATGGCCAAGTCCCACCCAGCCAGCCACAGCGGTGCTGGCCACTTAGGTCACGGACATGTGGGGATGGCACGAGGCCCACCCAGCCACGGCCTCACTCGGCCGGTTGGCTGCCTTCCCTCCTCCTTTTCTTTTGTCCCACCCCGGGACTTTAGGGAATGGAGTCTTTCTTGTCCCCCTATATAAGAAGTTCTATATTGGTGGGAAAAAGACACACAAAAATAAAAGGCTATTTCATAAGGCATATTTACTTAGAGAATCTCCCTCTCTCTTTCTCTTTGTTGAATCTCGCGAGTGTGGTTTCAAGAAGAACTGTGCACGTGGGAGTCGACACCAGCGGCACGCCGCCGCGCTACTGGATCCTATTCCAGAGAGTCTACTTCCGCATCCCGGCTGGATCAAGGAGAACGGGAGTCGTCTCCGGACACCGTACGTGTGCGATACCCCTGAGGCGCTGCCACATGTGGCATTGAAGCTGTCGTGCAAGGACCAGGAGGTGACGTGCGAGGAGCAACGTGACCTTGAGGTCGTCTACGAGTATGACTATTTCATCCACGTTTTCCGCGGGACGTTAACCGCGTTCGGTCTGCAAGGGTATGTTACCGAAACTCCATCCTTGTTGTTGTTTAACACATAGATAGATCTTGGCATGCGTGTTGCAATAGCTAGGACCTTTTTTGTTTTCCTCTGCTGAACACCTTCAGTGGTATCAGAGTCGATCTATGTGTAGTTATGCTAGTACGGGTAAAACACATGTTGAATGTGGGCATTGATCACCTAGTTGTTAACCTCCCTTTCCCCAGCAAATGGTAAGCTACCGCCCGATCAACCTGCTCCAAACACAGAAAACAGAGAAGAGACTTAACGGGATAAGTCCCGCCTGAATCTTTGGATCCATCTATCCCAGTCACCGTAAATGATATATCATAAATGTCGCCTAACTTCAGTGTTATGTAAAGTTAGATACCTATCCATCCATGTATATGTATTTATTTTTGGACTCCATCTATGTATATGTAACTTAAACTTATCTCTATGATATGTTTTAGCGTGTTGTAATACCAGGTACTTACATACTTTTAGATGTCGTACTTTCTTCGCTGGAACCTACCCCTGCAACACTTATACATGGAAAACTATCTTACTGATGATTCCATCGAGCCTACAAATCATCAAACCAACACTTAAAACTAGCTCCCAATAATCGTACGTGCCAAAGAGGTACGTTGCGCCACATTTCCTAGTAACCCTAACGAGTAGTGGGTTTCTGCACTTGTTTGGCCATGAAAAAGGTTTCAAATGACCATCTTCTGAGAACTCATCGTGAGGAGGATACTCAAAACGATGTATGCATGGAATCAAGATTTGGTTTTTTGCCGCTGCAATTTCACTCTTTGGGTGGCCTCGGTAGAAATTTTTAAAGCCAACCATATTAGAAACTCATAAAACCTAAAGCTTCATTTGACACCAACAGTCGGAAATGAGGGAAACAATCTCTATGTTGTATTCATCTAGGACATTTACAAGTAATAGTAATAAATAAATACATTTTCAGCGTTGCCAGAACTCTCATATAATTGAAGTACATAGATAAAAAAGGAAGAGAACCGATAAATTAAGATGTATCTGCGATGAAGTCTTGTATCACGGTGCGCACAGCAATAGGAATCCTCACCGAGTGCACACTTTGGTCGAACCAAGTCAAACTCCCAAATGTGTATCCACCTTGCACTCTTTGCTTTGCCATAAATGTCATTCTAAATGTTGTGCTTCTGCTACCACCTGCAGTGAAAGTGATCACAGATGGTTCCACATACACGACTACCCCTGCTGGAGCTTCAACAGTCGCTCGGTAAGTTGCGTCCACCGGCCCGACGTTCGTGACGGTGCGCCACACAGTGACCTGGTTCTTCAAGTTCGGAACGGCGATTGACGGTAGATTCAGATTGAGTTGGTAGGACTCACAACCATCCACAGATCCGACGCTACAATTAAAGAATTTGTTGTACTCCTTCGCATCCAAGTCGTAAACCAAGCCAGGGTCGACGGCCCTGTCTGGGTTCATGTGACCACCACCAAAGTCGAAGGGGTCAGCTAGTTTCCTTGGGACCGCATCTGCTTGTATTGGCATACCAAAACGATCGGTGACTGAAGCTGCAAGGGGTCCAAAGGAACAACCTGAGTTACTTATAAATTATGATTGTTATGTGGTAGAACATTAGTATATTGTGCGTACCTGTGGTGACAATGGCGGATTTGATCATGGCTGGTGACCAGTCAGGGTGAACCGACTTGAGCAGCGCGATGACCGCTGAAACATGCGGGGCCGCCATAGATGTTCCGGACTTGAACTCGTACGAGCCTCCCTGAGCCGCCAGGATGGCAACTCCGGGTGCAGCTATGTCAGGCTGTCCAAATATAGAGATATAAGTTTTAGAGGCTAGATAAAGACGAGGTATCAAGTAGACTCGTTGAGGATAATATTACATTCTAAACAATCTGTATATCGTCCTGAATTAAGAAGTTGACTGATACATACCTTGAGTATGCCGGGGAAGGAGGGGCTTGGCCCTCTAGAGGAAAATGAGGCAACCCTCGGCGATAGCACCCCATCTCCAACAACGGTTATGGTTGGTGAGAACTTCACCACCGGGCTTCTACCATAGACACAAGACATGTCGTGAATACTTGGAGTAAGGAAAAAAGGAAAAAAAATCTTCATTGTGTTTAAGACAACAAGAACATTAAGCTCTTACCCTGCTGAGTTTCTCCCATACGATATGATTCTCTGGGCGACCTCAAAATCCACCAGTACGCAGGGCATACTGCGTTCAATCCCAGCCAGGCCCTCGAGGGAGTTGGTAGTGTACTGCGCAAAGATGAGGCCCTTCGCGCCGTTCACGAAGGTATGGTTGAGGGCGTCCAAAAGTGCAATCGTGGGCGGCGTGGATTTCGCTTCTGCTGGTGCATTGCATAGGATGATTTTGCCCGTGACGTTGCTCAACGCCACTGACTCCGCGTCGCATCTGCGCAAAAAGAGTATGTAAGTTCACGCTGACACCGTCATGATTATATACAAAACAAATTGTGTCAAGTAACTGCCATAATGCATTTACCTCTCCGCATAAACTAGGTCCATAAAGTCGTTGCTGATCAGAGACGCATTATGCATAAGAGATTGACCCTATGATTGAAACCAAACCACACATTAAGGAGTCTATTAATAAAAGAATTAAGGAAAGCTTCAGGACGAGCAATTAAATTTGTGGTTAGGTCCTTAGTTTTAACAACCTCAGCCGGGTCAAGTTTGTGAAAACTATAGGATAATTATCCATGCAAGCTAGAGTTCGTCTAAGGCGAGTCAAGTTGATCGTCCCTTTGGAACTATCCACGCACACACAAAACAAATTGCTTGAAGATTGTTTATACTTACCACCAGTTTTTCTTTGTTCCCGAGCGATATCAAAGTCGGAAAAGCCCGGTCGATCGTGCTAGCAGCCACCGTCATGACCCATGGCACAACATTTGTGACTGTCTGTGGCACGGGGCCATCGTTACCGCCGATCAACACGACAGAGATCCCTCTCTGCACAGCATGCAGCGTCCCGGTGATTTCACGACCGGCCCCTCCTAGCGAGAGGGACAGGACGTCCACGCCGTCGTGTATGGCATCATCGATGGCCGCGAGGATTGCCGCATCAGGGCAACCTGCGCCGTTCCAACATGCTTTGTAGATACCAAGCCGCGCACGTGGCGCCCCACCACGTGCCACACCGGTGCCTAGACCCCGGAAGCTCACGCCTTGTACCTCAACGCCAGCGATCGTCGATGCGGCGTGGGTGCCGTGGCCGTCGATGTCCCTAGGCGAGTTATAGTCGTTCTTGAGCACCTCAGCGCTAAGGCCACGGTCGTACGACCGCGCGCCGATGATCTTTCTGTTACAACTCGTGGCGTTGAACTCTTGGCCGGTCTGGCATTTCCCTTTCCACCGTGCCGGAACAGGGCCATAGCCGTTGTCGTCAAAGCTTCGTGATTCAGGCCATATGCCTGTTATAGTAGAATCATATGCATATGCATGGGGTCAAATTATGCCCAATCTTTGGGTTTTCTCATATTTTGGATTTATAAGCTGGAGATGGGATTGCAAACCTGTATCTATGACACCAATGATTACATCTTCTCCGTACTTGGCTTTTTGGAGGAGACCCGGTTGCTGTGGTGGTTGATAATAGTCAAGTCCAAGAAAGTCCCAACTCCGAGTTGTGTGCGGTTCATGAAAAATATTAGGCTCCACGGTGACAACCTCAGGGAAGTCTACTTTCGGGAATGTGTTGATTAGTTTATGTCGATCATGCAAGTAAGATATAAAGATGACATTTCAAGATTGACAATTGCTTACTCGCGAGTGTCGCAGCTTGAGATTCGGTGAGCATTGCCGCAAACCCAGAAAATCCATGCTTGTAACTGTAAACTATCGAGTTCATGGCATCATCCTTGCTGCTGTAGATAAAACAAAAATGTTACCGTTCGATTTCTGCTTCATGATAATAATATGTAACATGAAATATTACAAGCTAATACCTTCCAAGAACAGAGGTTAGTAAGTCATGGTGCGACGCGGTGACCACGGATGGATCATCATGTTTCTTGTCCCCCATATACACTATGTATAGCTGAGATTTGGATGCAGAAAGTCGCCAAGAAACAATATCAGAACAAGCCGGGTTAATGCAGAAACGATGCAGCCAAGTCTTCTGAACAAAGAGGAAAACATCTTACTTTGCTCGACGGATTAGCTGAAAGAGGCAGCAGTGTGGCCAGTAGCAGAGCACAGCAGAATCCTGTTCTCAAATCCATGTCTAGGTGCGAGAAGAGTGTGTTATGTTCTTGTGTTATGTCGTCTGTGTGTATGGTATGTATATATACATAGCAGTTAGGACCATAGCAGCCACCAGAACCTTAGCAGCCAGGACCAAACCGTGGGTGCAAAAGGCAGTTCAAATAAATTAAACGGTGTTGTTAGGTGACACACGTGGGAAAGAAAGACCAAATCATTGTCATTAGCGGATGCACCCGTATGTACAAAACTGCAACTTGCTTTGATCTGGTCTACTATGATTAAACAACTGGTAGTACCAAACCGGATATAAGTATTCGGTTTTCCCATGTAATGATCTGATCGACTCCCAGGGTTATGCTGCTCATCGGGCATAAAGCACATCCGAATACGGATTTCAGGACCTCCATCATTATCATAGACCAACTGAATACACGTCTGAAGGTAATAGTACGTTCAGAAATATAAGACGTTTTAGCTTTGTGAATCGAATGTATCAAAGACTGCTACGGCTAGAGATTCGATTCTTCAAATGTTTTTTTACAACATGCGGCACTGGATCAATTTATTAGATTGTGAGGCGGCCATTGCGGCAGCCACCAATTTTTTATAATAGAATTGTAGGAATTTCTATAAATTTATGGATGTACGAAATATGGAAGTTGAATTTACATGTGCTGGCATATAAGTTCATCAATGGTCAAAGAGGTAAATTTTAAGATACTTGTAGGCAAGTAATATTTAAGAAAATTTGCACAATATGTATATTTGATAAATTTTGTATGCAATTGCATTTTCTCCCCCCCCCCCCCCCCACCACACACACACACACCCCTCCCCCTGGTTCTTTGTGGCCGTGTCCGGCCGTATCGGCTCCTCTACCCCCCTCTCGGCCGCATGCGTCTCCCCCTCCTCCTATCGGCGCCAGCGGGGACATCGCCAGGAAAATCCCGGGCGGTGTCGGATCTTCTCGACCCCCAATATGGGGGTGGTGCCGCCCGCTCTGACACCCCTAGAGGTGGTGTTGTGGGTGGCAACGGCCAGGGTGTGGCGGCAGGTTTGTGGATGTAGGCGGCGCAGCTGGTGGGTGATGGCGGACACGATCTAGGCCCAGGTGGGTGGGCTGCAATTGGCGATGCTGCTCCTATTGTTTGATGGCTCCTACAGCGACACACTGAGGCTTTCCTTGGCGTGCGGCTCGTCACGCAACACGAGGACATCAGGGCACTGACCTCCTCGCCGAAGGTGGTCAATCGATTGGTGGCTAGTTGTGACGGATCTCGGGATCCCACATCTAGTCTCAGATGTGAGTTGGTGAGGCGCGGCTGCCGGTAAACACCGAGCTCTAACTCTAGTCATAGTGGGTGATGGCGACATCTATGCGTTGTTACCTTGTCGAAGGAAGCCATCGCCTACTCTCTCAGGCTGCTCCGGGGGAAACCTTTAATCTGGGTCTCTGAGTTTGGATGATGGTGCGGCTATCGGTGTCGCTCTCCCTCCTGGGCCATTACTTTTGGAGTAGGTGCTGAATGGAGGAGGCAAGAGGTGGAACGGTGTTGCTTCTACCATGTCGATGACGGTAGGTCTCGGCGGCGTGGAGCGTCAGGTCTCGGTGACATACTTGATATGATGGACTCGTACATACCGGGAGAGCTATGTGGCACCATGGCAGCGGTAACGGCATGCTTGGCAAGGACCATGGAGATCTATGCTCCAAATATTCCTCCGCGGTTTGGCCGCAGTGTCGACTTCCGGAGCATGTGCATGAAGTACACGATTGAGGGTGTTTGGACCAGATGTGTGCTCCCAGTTCGCCATAAGATGTCTCAGTTATGCCCCTGGTACCTAGTCGGTGGTGTTTCTTTTTCTGTGTTTTTAGGGCACTAGGAACAGTGCCCGTGCGTTGCACTGGGAGTACGAAAATAAATAAAATTTCATCGAAACTTGTTTTTTGTGCCACCATCTATGGCGTTGCCATGTTATTTCTTGTTCATGGTGAACTTGTCCAAACTTTCGTATGCAGAATTTTTTATCTTGCCTCACGATACAGGTCTCGAGCTGGATAATTGTATTATCTTGGAGGAACCTATTACCATTCTGAAGCTACTCCCTCTGTTCCCATTTACTTTGCGCGTGAGGGCCAGAGCCGCATACCAAGGAGAGCCGGTGCATGGTTGTTTTATTTCATTCCTCACTATTTTGCCCCTGAGTTCGCTTTGCATGTGTGGCTGAGTATCACACGACTCTGCATGCAGAGGCAGCTGAGGGTTATTTCGGAAACTGTCCGATCGGCGCATACTAATATGAAAAAAAAGAGAAAACTTAGGCGCATAGTAAAACGGAACAGAGGGAGTATGTTGCAACTTAGAAATTATTTCCACTACCTTGATATGATTTCTACACTTATACCGACTTCCTCTAAAAAAATAGACTATTCACTTTGCAGACGCATATAATGGGAGGGTGCATTCAATTTTTTTTCCAAACCCCTCTTTCTTTAAAAATAGAAAAAAGGCAAAAAAAGAAAATGCATACGAGCTCTCACCTAAAAGTCCAAATAGTTTACTAAGCCTAACTTTATGCTGCCGTATGTGGGGCCCTCCTGCCTCAGCCAAGCCAGCATTTATAGGGTGTCATTTGGCATACCAGGAAGGGGCGTCGCCACACTCCTGCATACTGCATCGAGCAAAGCAAGAAAAGAACAAATCACGGAGCAGGAGACACACGTGTAGACCAGTTAGCTCTTTTCCCGAAAGATTGTAACGCAATGTCAAAATAAATGAAGCTTTTGGTGCCAATATAAGTTACAGCTAGCAACGCCGTAATAAGTGTGGCAGCGAGCGCAGGCACAACATCGCAGATCAGCAGTGTGTAGGTGGATGGATGCATAGATGGATCAATGTCCGTCAGCTTCTGCCGCTTCCCACTCCGCAGCTGCCCACACGGATTACTTTTACATCATCTCGTGTTTGTCGTAGCTTCCACCGTGTCTCCCTAGAAACGCACACGTAGATGATGCATTGGCCCGGCCGGCCATAAGAATCCTTTAGCTTACTACTCCTAGCGAGGCGGCCTCATCAAAGAGAAAAAGCAGTTACCCGACTTATGACTTATGGATGGTATGGTGGGTAATAATTAAAAAATTGCATGGGTAAAACGGTCTAAAAAAGTGTTGGGCCGGAAAAACAATTTGTACTTTATTATTAGGTATAGATTAGACCCTGATGGCATGATTTTTCCCCATTGCTGGGTTTGTAGGTGTTGATGAATAAAAACACCGTATGCATATTTTCGATGCAGAGGCCGTGGGTCTCAACCCCTTTTTGATTTCTTTTGCAATTTTCTTACATACGCGGTTATAGACACTAGTAGGTATGTCTAAAGATTCGTCATAATAGCAAGGTAGTTCATACACAATACTGAACTTTTTAGTTTGCTAATTAGTAGTCCCTTAGATCCATAATGAGTGTCTTTGATCAACAACACTTATTATGAATCGGCGGGAGTATCATATTTGGACGGTGAGGGTGGAGGGTCCCACTCTTTCTTCTCTTGTTTTTTTGGTTGTTCATTTTCTTTCTAATCAGTTTCCCATTATAGTCTCATGTTTTCATCTCCTCCTTCCCCGGTTGTATTTATATGGTGCAGAAAATCATAAGGTGGGTCCTCTTATTATAATCAATAGCATAAGAATTATTACTAAAATATTCTATGGAAAATTAAGAAAAATTTCACTTGATCTTTCTAAGTTCATGAGTCATATAGGTTTCTAGTTTTTCATCGGTAAAGGAATCTATCTCATAGGCTTCGATAAATACTCATTCTCTTGGTAAGAAGCAATGCTAGGATCCCTTTTATACCGACATTGATATTGGAAATATTTATATCCTTGTTTAATGCAGTAAGTTATATTATCCGTGCAATTCATGTAACATTGAGGTGTTTAAACAAACTCTTCATTTTTCCCCCTCTTGGGATGAGAGATATCATCATTTATAATTTTTGGGTTCTAGTAGTTAGTCTCTCCATGGTTAGTGTAAGTTCTTTATTTATTATTTTGGTATTTTTAACTTTATGAGGCGAAAGCAGAGAAAGTAAAAAATAGAGCTCCAATGACTCATTTATTTTTAGAAGTTCAAGAATCATATTTACAAGTTTCAAACATAAAGGGCCACACGGGGTGCAACCAGTGCACAATGAAACTTTTTCTACCGCGGACACCAAGATCTATGCTTAGGGATTAGGCCACGGATTTACTACTAGGCACACAGATGCAGAACTTGATGAAGCAGGTCGAGGCAGTGCAGTTTGATTGCACGAACCGTAGCAAAGAATCCTTCACGAATTCGTTTGTCTTTAGCATTACACGTGCAATGCCTCTAGTGGTATCCACACGTGTGGGAGGAGCACCAAGCACATGACTGCTAGATCCCTTTTGCCTCATCTGGGAGTGGAGAGAGTGAAGGCCAGGTTAGAGAACCATTGCTTTCTGTTCCACTTATATATGCCTCCTAGCTACGTGGGCTTAACGCTTGAAGCCCATCTAAGGTATATCCCAAAGTCCATATAGATTTGATCCATATGGACCCATTTCTCTTAAATGTGTGACTCTGTAGGTTCACAATCACTTGAAGATAGTTAAAGTTTGGCTCTTAGCAGAACATGCTAACTTCGCAAAGTCATAAGACGAACCTTCTCAATGTGACTTTCGTTCAAGTCCCGTTGTCTCATGATATACCTTATCAAGCTATAGGCGAATGCTCATCATCCCTTTAATAACTCAACTCTCTTCTCTTTCTGTGATATACAATTCACTGGACTAACACTTAGTTAGACTCCTCGGTTAAGACTTAATTGTATCGTGTATGACCATGCTTTTGAATCATATAACACGAGAGGGTTCAACAAATATCTCTCCATTACCCAGAGGCAAATCTCATCTTGATTATCCACGTCATGGAGCTTGATTCATAGCCGTCCCAGACTCTTCCTTTATAATTTCCCGGTTATGAAACACTATTTGACAGAACATAAATCGTCCGATCCGCACTCGAATCATGTGATCACCTCAAGTCTAAAGATTTCATTGCTTGAGACTGCAAATGACCACATGCTCGTTGCATCTCAACTAAGCATCGGTCCGACTCGCTAAATGCTTTAGCCAAGTCGGTGTAAATTGGATTAGCATCAACATTCACATGACTAGTGGAACCAAGTCATCATCTCACTTACACATTAGTCTAGGTTTGAGTGTCTGACTCCAACTTATGACCAAGAAAAATTTAGAACAAATCACATAACATGTAGTTCCACAACTGAATCATGTATCCAATGATACATATTAATGATACTTTATCAAGGGAAACTTAAACCTCAAGAATATATTAGGGAAACATCAACTATTGATTTCCTCTCAGGCATATTTCCAACAAAAAAATTATTAAAAATAAGTATGCACGTAGTCTAAAATGTATCCTGCAAGCGTGCAAAATCTTAATGAATTTTTTGTATTAAGGGCTACACAAAAATAACAAAATCTAGAATGGTAGCGGGGAATGGTGGCAGGGTACACCGGTATCGGGGTGGTAGTGAAACCCTAACCCTAGTCTGACATGGCTACGGGCAGGGAGGAGGTGGGAACTGGGTCGGGAGTGCCGATGGCTACCTAATTGCATGGGCTAGCTAGGGTTTATACGAGGATGGCAAGAATTTTGTAAATACTAATAAGTATTCACTAGTAGGAAAAGCCTTACGGGTGGCGTTCGGAAAAGTGGATTGTAGGCATTCAATCCGCACGCCACCAAGCTCATGCCACTGGTAACTGATACTAGTGGCGCGTGCTATGGACGCCATCGGTAACTCCCATGCTAGTGGTGTGTGGTGTGAATGTCGCCAGTAGCTAAAACAATCATGGCATTTATATTAGTTAAACACCACTAACAGAAATCAAAGAATTAAAAATAGCTGAATTTACATAATACATGCAATAGCAATAATATCAAAAATATCATGAAATAAATGAGTTTGTTGACCACATGTTATTAACAAACAGTTTAAAACAAGAATCACACTAACAAGTTGCATCACTACACATATACAGACAAACTATCACTCGGAGTACGACTCCGAATCTGATAGCAGTTGGTTATTAGGAATGATGATGTTAATGAAGAACATCATCTAAAAGTTACGGCATGAGGTGATCCCGCCGATGAGGAGAATGGTTTGCCCAACATGCAGATATTAAGGTTGAAGGAAGTTCTTTCACCCCTACTTGTTGAAGACGATGCGATCATATGTCATTGTCATGTAAAAAACGACGCCAACGTCACCTCTTGCTCCAACACATACTCCAACCAACCCTTCTGGAGGAATATAAAGAGAACAAACCATCTTCGATGGTAGTTTCTAAGATGCAAAAGTTAGATATCTTAATGTTAAATAGATCACCATCACGCATTACAAATACAATAGGAAATGAAAAAAGAATGATAAGTGAAAACATATCATATTGTGTAGCTCAATATGTGTAATTGTTAAGCGAGTGACAAACGTTAGCACGATGAAGGAATTCGTTAGAGTAAAGTTTTGTCAACGATATACTTCTCCTCACTATCGGTAAGCTCACATCTTTGAGAGATAATTGCAGAATCCAATAGGTCTTGCTCTTCATCGCCGCCACCTTCCCCCTCGCCCTTGTTGAAATAGAGGACACTGATTCTCGGTCCAGGCTCCCATTGCAAAATATAGGTACACGCCTGCGGGGATTTGATTTTGGGTAATGAACCTTCTCCATGTTGAACCTGTAAGGCAAGTCATTTCTCACTCTTTGCGCACGTCAACAATATATGTTCACCCAAGAGCCTGAAATTCCACAATATATCATGTCATTCCATTGAATTCCTTTATACATTGCATACGATAGTATGCACACAAAATGTACAAGTTAAATAAATGATAATAGCATAAAATAAAAATTAAGTAAATTTACATGTCACAATATTATACATACCAAAAAATGTTCAAAGTGACCCTCTATTATGAGATGGACACTGAGTAGTGAGTCTGAAACACTTCCATCACTACAGTCAGTGAAACAAACTTAACACAATGTCATGTCTTCTACAAGAAAATATAGCCATTTTATCTAACACCATATACTTCACAAGAAAATATAGTTTATCTAATACCATATCAACTCTGCATATAGTCATTTTATCTCTACCAGAATAATCAATCTAAAACTAACTATATTCAACTATACATATCATCTCTATTATATGAATCTACACATATGAATCAACATATATATCAACTACACATGTGTATATTATTCCAAAAAATCTTAGGGGATCAGAGACTCGCCGACGGCATAGCGGACGGAGGGTGGAGAGTCGAGGCGGGATGGACAATGGCGGGTGGTGCGAATGGAGATGGCGGCATCAAGTGTCATGGCGCGGACAGAGACACGGTGGCGATGGAAAACAGAGACACAGCAGTGTGGAAGCGTACGGCAGACAGTGAGTGGAGGGGGTAGAGGGTGGGATATAATTTAAGTGGAGGGGGAGGGGAGCAGACGCAGATGGTGCATGGCGCCGGTCGAGTCGCGGCCGCACGGAATGGCCAGCGAAAGAGAGACAAACGGGGGCGCGGACTTGACTGTGCGAAGTGTAAGAGGCTAGGGTCAGACGTCTTGGTAAAAAATAGTAGTGGCATTGATGAGAAACAAACATTGTCAGTATAATCACGGCTGGTGGCGTTTACCATTCCTGAATGCCACCACTACCGGGGGCAGAGCTAGGATTTGACCATAGGGGGGCGACGAGGACGACAACCATAGAACCATATAGATAATATTTTTTCGATGCGATGATAAATATGTATAGCATCAATAGAGAACGACGATGTGACAAATCGTTAGTGGTTAGTCCATTATGTATCTTTCTCTTCATTTTCTAAAGCACAATTTTTGCAAGAAATAAATTTTACTTTCCATTCTTCTCTTGCATTTGTCTTTCAACTCTATAGTAGTGTCCAAATTGATATATATTCCTATTCAATCTAACCAAAACGAAACTAGCTAGTAGTATGCATGAATTGAATTTTAATATTCATCTTCGCAAAATATTGCAATATTCATTCACACTGTACTTTAGTTATAGAAATATAGAATCGCAGATTGCACACCGGTAGAGGTTTGCGCCGGAGCGGTTTGCGCAGACCGTGTACTTCTCTATTCTTGTGTTGTGGTGTATTGAGGCAGCGAGCGGCGGCCGGCGGCACACAGTGTCCTTGCAGGTAGCAGTGCGATGCACAATTCATCGGTTGTAAATCAATCTACTAATTCCCATCGACAGAAATTGTATGGTCAAATGTAGATCGAGCGACTTCTAAAGTTCTGGTCTTGAAAAACAAGGCCACTCATTAGACACATGGGCTAGTAGGCTTTGTTCGTTGGACTACAACAGAATAAATTAAATGTGGGCTAATTAATCACATGTTTATATCTAGCTTTTACCACACATAGTATACTAGCACATGTAGGTAGACCTTGAGCCCCTAAAAAAAGGTAGACCTTGAGGGGGGCGATCGATTAGGGGGGTCTAGCCCCTGCTCACCCCCTTGGCTCCGCCCCTGACCACTACGTTTGACCCAGCTGCATCAGATGGACCCATTTCCTGGTGGTGTATAAAGAACCGGGAGTGTCACCACTCGGTTTTAGTGGTGGCGTTCATGATTATTTGAATGCCATTACTATTTAGCCTGCTAGTGATGCGTGTATTTATTTTTGAGAATCACTAGGAAAATAACTTCTATAAGACTTTTCCTACTAGTGAGAAGCACCTCTGGCCTTGCTTCCAGGCTCCCACGGTTCTCGGTGCATTTCGCCTGGGCATCCCTATACTAATTTTAGGTGTTTGTTTGAGTTTGTGATTTGGGATCCAAAAACACAAGCATGAGCACAAACAAACAAACAAACCCTAAAACAATCACTTAAACGAAATTCCATTATTAGTAGTACCAAAAACGATTGGAAATTGAACGGTACAAGCCCAGCGGTCCTACTAGAAAGTAGAACAACGCACTACTAGTACGACGGAAGAAGCAACCACTTTTTCGAAATGGGGGAAGCCCCCGGCCTCTGCATCCAGAGGATGCACACAACCATTTATTAAAATCAAAGCACCAGTATTGAGTACAAAGTATAAAAGAAAAACATCCGTCAGATAAGGTTAATACAAACACCAACCATCTGAAACGAAACAAGAGATCTCACAAGAGAGAACAGAACCTAGTTAGACATCTGTCAATCTCACGACTATTTGAATGACGCCACGAAGCCTGGCTAAAAAAATCCGAAGTAACCATCACAAGACGGGTGCACCCAGAAATCATGGGTTGCTGATGGTCTAGAAGAAGGAAAGACCAGAGCTGAATCCAGTGCGCCGCCATATGGATAACCTGCAAAAAAGATGGAACTTTCATATTGTTAAAAATAAAATTGTTACGACATTTTCAAATTGACCAACAAATGGCCGAAATGCCTATTCCAATCATGTGTTTATTTGCATTATCCACTTCATTTAGCCAATTTCCAAACATATTAGTGATATTGGTAGAAGGTGGTAAATTATAGGTACAGAAAATCATACGCCATATGATTTTAGCAAAAGGACATGTAATAAATAAATATTCAATTGTTTCAGCTTCGTCAAAAAAGCAACACTTTTTACACACATTCCAGTTCCTCTTGGCTAGGTTATCCTTAGTTAATAATACTTTATTATTTAGAAACCACGTGAAGATCTATGCAGTGCAGTTCAATAGCCTCCGGTAGCTTTCATTATACTGAAAAATTATGTTGCTGCCGATCTGGTAGGGTCAAGGACGTGCCCAGCGAACACGATCACTCTTGACCTCTCCTCCATGATGAGGAAAGTGAATGGATGGTCAGCCTTGAACTCAACAATGTCCGACGGGACGCCGCCACCGCACACGGCCCCTGAGACCGCGGCCGCCTTGGTCCCTTCTTCGTTCACCTTGACGATGGCCACGTGCGCAACCTTGCTCAGGAATGTCGGCCTCCTGCTAACATCGTCCTTCTCAGATATGCCACGCAGATCGCCAATCTCCCGCGAGAACGGCAGCGAGAGCCCGAGCCGACGGAGGTCACTGTCGACGTCCCAGCTGAAGGTTATCTCGAACTTCGGCAGCTTAAGATTCACCATCCCAGGCTTCGTCTGGGGCAATGCGCTGTAGAGGTAGCCAGGTGCCGATGTGATCAAGTCGACCATGGTGGCTAGCCCGCCACTCTCGTCAGGGAGGAAGACGAACATGGAATACTGCCGGTCATCGGCGTAACGTGCCTGTTGAAAATAATATCGTTGGATCAATGAATACAATCTCTTCTGATATTACATACAATGATACAAATTAAACCAAGTCAACGACTGTGGAGTTTGATTTGATCACCTTGTTGCCATACTTGCGTTTGTCTTGAAGAACCGGATCAAGATAGAGAGGTGTTTGTCCAGCACATCCCGAGTAATTGACAGCCATACCGATGCCATTGCGAGCAAACATCTCTCCTCGCTCTAACAGCTCATTCCATTCGTAGGCTGGGAGGTTGGGCCTGTAGGGGAGCCTGAGCACCTTGAAGCCGTCCATGCAGGAGACATAATGGCCGGGGTAGGACGACGACATGAACTGTGCCTCCTCGAGGCTGCCGTCGAGACGCTGGAACGTGCCCGGCGAGGTGCAGCCTGAGTCGAACGGGTCGAGCCATACCCCCTTGAAGTAGACAGCGTTCGCGAGCACGAGGTCGGTGTCAGCGTCGATATCGTCGGTGGAGATGATGGAGTCGATGAGGCCGTTCGTGGCTTGCTTCACACAGTTGTTGATCATCTCCACTGCTTCCTTCGGCTTCACATAAGAGTAAATCAATTCATCATCTTGACACACACAGGTTCATGCGCTGAAGATTAAGGCGATTGCAGATTGCGTTTAATTAGACATGTCCACTTGGTGTTACTAACCTTCTTGACGAAGCTGACGGTGCGCGCCTCGGACTTATAGGAACCAGCGGCGACGTCCCGGAACGCCTTCTTGATCTCCCCGCGCGACTCGTCGACCCAGAGCCCACCGCCGAAGAGCACGCGCGGGCCGCCGGTGTCCTCCCTGTCGGCGAGGATGGTGTCGGTGACACGGCGAGCTCGGCGGCGGACGGAGCCCCGAGGAAGCTGAGCAGCTGTGCCTGCGTGGCGCCGCGTGCGCCCGCGGCCACTAGCGCCAGCGCGGCGTGGACGGACAACGGTGAGAACACGACGTTGCGCTTGGCCTTGGCGGCATCGTCGCCCGCCGGCGCGAGGAGCTTGACAAGTCGGAGCGCGAGGGCCGTCTACCCGTCGCGGGCCGCGTCGGCCATGATGGGAGCTGCTGGTTGCGCGCGGTGCCCGCGTGAGTGACGGAGGCAACACGCGTACACTTACTTATATACACGCGCGCGCACGAGGCGCGCGTCCGGCTGCATTCTATACGTACGGGCTCGTTGCGAGTCTGTCCACCTCCCAAAACGCACCAAGAGTTTCAAGTACGGCTGGAGTGTTTATGGAGCACGAAACGAGCAGTCCGGCCGGGGGTTACCACTTGCGCCATTTTCCCTTTCTAGTAAAACTGTTGCATCAAATCCATAGGAGGAGCGGCGATCTGTCCATCCAAGTTCCGGGTGAATTGCTGACTTGCTGTGGTGTATGGTGTAGCCCTGTCCATCCAAGCTATTCTCACAGAGAAAACTCCCTGCTTCCATTGCATCAGCAGTTCAGCACAACACCAGAGTTTGTGGCGGGCCATATCGAAGCCTGCATCAAATTCAGATCAATTCCAACTATATACCAGGTCTACCAAGAAGAAAATCCAGATCGATATTGTTGAAGTGTATAAATCCGAACTGATGAAAAGGGCTAGTACAATCTACTTATACACTTCAATACCCCCTCTCACGTGTGACGGGGAGAAGTCAGAACGTGCAATCGGAAGAGAGCGACGGCGCGCGAAACTCACGTATGACACAAGAGGCCTATACGTGGACACGGAGGGGGCAACGGCAATTTTAGGATAAATTGCGAAAGCCGGGACTCGAACTCAAGACCTTAGGCTCTGATACCATGTTAAGCTTCATGCATTAGCCAACGCAACCAAAAGTCCGAACTGATGAAAAGGCTAATACAATCTACTTATACACTTCAACAGATATATCAATTACAAGGAGGCTTAAACGGCAAAACATTGAGGAGCGACAGATGTTCTCTCCACCAGAAATCAAATCACTGCTCGTCAGCTTTCGTCCGCGCGAACTGCAGCTGCTTTAGTTGCAGGACATGGTACCAGCTCCCATGTCGCGCCAGGAATTTGAACTTGAGATGTCAAACATATCTTCTGCTTGCATTAGGCAGCAACATGAACTCTCTCTTTTCTTGCTGCACTGGGATGCTGAACTTGTGCTTTTCTTTCGGCAATCCGACCTTAGTTGGCCGTGTGGAAAAGAAGTCGTGTCGGAAGAAGATCTTCTCGTCCCTTTGTACTTGCACAAATCTCAATGAGGCCATTGTACTACGAACCCCGTACTTCAACTGAGTTAGTACAAGATACTACTCCCTCCGTCCCAAAATATAAGACAATGTTTTCTAAGTTTGACAAGTTTATGTACAAAAATATGAACATTTACAATACCGAACCAATATTAGTGAATTCATCATAAATTATATTTTATTAATATGTCCATTCAATCAGAGGCGGAGACAGGGGGCGAGCAGGGGCTGGACCCCCCCTAAGGATCGGCCCCCCTCAACCTTGCTGCTAGTATACGTTTAGTAATTTATGCAGTAATTGCCGCAGATAATCAGCGTTTAAGCCCAGATTTAGCACTAGCCCATTAATCCATATTGTATAAAGCCCAACCGGCAGCAAAGAGAGCCCATTTGCACATCTTTACCATCGATCGTGGAGTGGCACGAAGCCTGGATCAAAGCCGTCTGTTCCGTTTCCCCTGTCATAAGGATCAATCAGGGCCGGCCCTAAGGGGGGTCTGGAGGGGCGGCCGTCCCGGGCCCCCGAGAACCAGGGGGCCCCGCGTAGGTACATCCAAGCTAGAGCAGCCCTACAGCCATCGCCGGCGGCGCCATTTGAAGTTCTCCTACGTCTACCAGGGAAGAAGAAAACTGAAACGTCATTTCCTTTACCTAACTGGGCCTTGTACTTCAGGGTCGCAGACTATAGTCAAGTAGTGGTGGGCCACACCAAGATGGGCCATATATTTGTGAGTAGGGGCTTCTAGAGTTCAGCAAAAAGAGCGCAGCAACACGTCAACCTAGCACTTTATTTTTCAGATCTCAACCGAGCAAACTAGTAGTTGATTCTGTCGTAATAATAATACTTGTACTGCCTGATTCTAAAAAAAGTATGTACCTTAAAAATAAGAAAAAAAAATACCAGCAACTAGGTGTAGTAGCTGTAGCAGATATCCCGAGCCGTACACACAATCGAAGTCAGTTGGCGATGTGGCGATAGGGAATTAGCGACGGTCCATACTCTTGTCTCCAATGTTTTTAAAAGGGTTGATTCCATGTTAAAAATTAACAGTTGATCTTTCTAGAATCTTTAGTTTGTTTGTCAGTAGGTTGTCCATCAAATTTATTTAGTGGTGATGGACATTTTTCAATGTCTAACTTAATATATTCATACTAGGGTTTGAGGAGAGGATGTGGGGCAGGAGGGGAGGAGGAGGTGGAATGAGCCTGCTGCCCCCGTGCGCAGCAGAAAACAACGGCGGAACCACCACGGAGAGGGCCGAAGCGATTCTGCGCACTGCCTCCACCAGTCGTCCCTGACCAGTGGTGGAAGCTAGCGTCCGGGTGAGTGCGGGTAGAAACGCATAATGGATCTGGACGGCTAGGATCGATCGAGCAGTCTCGATCGGACGGTTCGGATCACCTGTGGCTGAATCGGATTGCCATAAGTTGTTTGGAAGCTGTATCTATTGGATCACAGGCAGATGGCCTCTAATAGCTTCATTGGGGGGCTACAATATATTCTTTAGATTGGATGAATGGGTAGAGTATATATTTTTTTGTCCCAAGACTTTCTCTTCATGTCATCTATTAGCCATATACAAATTAGTTTGTTCTCCACCGCCGCATGCGATAGTTGTTCGGCTCGATGTACCATACATTTATTTTGGTTTGATCTCTTAAATCATCGCCTATGACTAGTTGCATACCGTAAATTATGTTTATGGTGATGCAACCGATTAGTTAATTTCTCTACAGGGAGATCTTTTTATAGGGCCAAATTATGATTTTGCCTCATGTCGATGTACCATAAATTTATTTTGGTTTGATCTCTTAAGTCATCGCCTATAACTAGTTGCATACGGTAAATTATGTTTATGGTGTTGCAACCCGTTAGTTAATTTCTCTATAGGGAGCTCTTTTTAATGGGCCCAAATTTTGTTTTCGCCCCGGGCCCTCAAAAACTCAGGACCGGCCCTGGGATCAATCCATCTAACTAGCTGCAACTGGCCATGCCCTGCCCTAACAAGCATTTGCTAAGACGGCGGCACTGCTCGTGGCCTCGCTGCTCAAGCTCGCCGGCCGCTGGCCGATGACCCAGCGCTAGAAAATCATTCGGATCAGCACATCTCGTAGGACGCCAACCGTTCTATTGATCCTGCATGCGGCATATTCGTCTAGTTAGTTAGTATAACGTATCTCCAGAGTAATATTTTACCAGCTACTCACTTCATTAACTTGGTATTAGTTTCTACAAATTGGTAAACATGTGCATATATATGGTAATGCAACCAAATTTATATATTTGTCAACACTTGATAGACGAACTTTCGATTATAATGGCCAAAATGTGATTTTAGGGGCACTAATATATTATCACTTTCTACCGGTATATCATACTGACGCGTTGACATCTCTCGTTCAACTGCCCTTCGGATACATAGAGATAGAGATGTATCACATGAAAAATACTACAAAAATTGAAAGCTCAATTTACTAGGTATCAAAGGCTATGGAAAATTTTCTCGCCCCCCCCCCCCCCCTATGTCCAATTTCTGGCTCCGCCCCTGCATTCAATATTGTAGTAGATTTTTCCCCTAAATATTTGGTCAAAGTTATGATTTAACTATTAACTAATTCTTAGTCGTCTTATATTTTAAGACAGAGGGAGTACTATATAAATCCAAATCCACACACCAGATCTTCTATATCTAAATAGGAACACCCCACTACATGATTTCTCTCAACATGCAAGTATGCCACATCATTTTCTTCGGTTTCTAATTATTTGTATGCCACATCGTCAGTCTGCCACGTCAGTCTGTTTAGTTCTAGGGTCTTTTGTTCAGTTTAGTTTTAGGATCGTTGAAAGCGTGTAACCCATCTTTTTGGTACAGCCCACAGGCCCATTGCAACGCTCATGTTCTCACGTGGTCACTTTTGTTGGAAAAAAATAATCTCACGTGGTCACACTACTTACTTCTCGAGCGATTCGTCAAGCGGCCAAAAAAATCTGATCTGTCTAAAGAAACGTCATCGACTAGGACCAATGCCGATTTGCGTTTCCTCTTCCCAATCAGCACTCACTTCTCTACATGATCTCCACGAGAACCGGCAACCGATGGAGGAAGCCGACGAGTTCGCGTGGAATTCTCCATTTAAACCTTTCCCGACTTTGCTCATCTCCATCCAGTACAGGTGGGCGCTTCTTCCATACAGCTGATGCCGTCTCGGTCGCTGGTGACCAAATCCCTCCCGTTCTCTCCATGCTCCCTGTATCATATTAACTGATATCTATGTTCTCAGGTAATCAACGCGGGCACAACGCCATCTCTCTGTATCTCTCTTAACTCGCAGGATCCTGCAACCTTGATCTCTTCATAACGCATGGGGTTGATGTTGGTGCCACTATTCCATATTTCCATTCTTTCTCATCAGGTAATCTCTGTTTTCATTATAGATCGGGATTCATTGCAGGCGGGAAGTCTTAAAAGCTACATTCATTTTGTTGCAGATCTCCTTGCACTCGCTGGTATTTTCACGTCCCAATTTGTGATACAAGATATATTGTCGATCTATTTGTTGATTATCTTTACCTGATTAAGCAGGTAAACAGGCTAAAAATCTAGGATAATGCCTCAATGCATACTTCTTGGTGGCGTGTGAATCAATTGAGTATTTTGCGTATTTGATCAAAGGAGGAATCAATTATTGGCATGGCCCATTCAGTTGCTTTACCGCATGATTTAGAGCTAAAAACTGTATCTGATTCAGATTAAAACACCTTTTCTTTTCAACCATGCAGGTTAATTAGTGAAGTAAAGACAGACATAGACAATCAGTCTAGATGTGGACATTACAGGTTTATTTTAACTATATCATGGTTCTGGAGCTTCTTTTGATATGTACATCTTTTTTATAGTAAGCACAGCTAATTATCCTGGTTTGGGCAACTGAACTGAAGTATAAAATATACAGGTATATGTGAAAATTAGCTAGGACACTTTTAATTGAAGTGTGTCTCACACAAATGGGATCCCTGGATTTTGGTGCATACATTGTCTCCTGCTTATTAAATATGACAATTTTGAACCTAAAATTATTGGACTACATATTTAGGTAGTGATACGCCTTCTTTTGCATGTCAAATAGCAATGATTCAACGTTATTTTATTCACAATTTGCAAATTATTTCTTTGTAATATCTTATTGCCTTATGTGTCATGGAACATGAAGAGGTATGATTATATTAGTTGTATTTGATCCTTAATTAATCACAGTCCATCGGTACAAAAAGGTCAGTTTCACAATGAATTGACTCTTCTATTTTCATAGGGATTGTTATTCTTTTACAACCATGCTTCAGAAAAGCACATGATATATATACACCAGGAGCATGGTTGAAATTGGAATCGGAATAAATTTTGTGGACCATACATGTCAACTTCGTCATGTCATGTGGTCGTAATAGGCTGTCAACATTGTAATGCTTACTTTCTTCCTATGACAACAAATCATGAGTAAATAGGGATTGTTTTTAACAATGTATACTCACTTTCAATTTTTGTACTTAACTCAAGAGTAGAGTATACAATATACAAGAGTGGATTATACAATATATACCAAACAATGGTGTTTCCGGTGAATAAAAGATGACAATGGTGTTGCCGGTGACTAAAAGATGGCAATGGTGTCTCATTTTATTGTTTGAAGTAATATGCATATACAGTTCTAACTTTCTTCTCACTTGAATTACAAAAAATTATCTTTTTAATCCTCTGAAGAGTTTGACATTTTATAAACCAACCATTACTAACGTGATTTTCGCAGCAACGCGCGGGGTATCATCTAGTTTCTACAGTTTGGAAAGCCAGACGCTTGCCGGCCGTCTCCGTCCTAGTCTCTGACTCGTACTACATATTCCGACTCGGACTGTACGTACCCAGGGCCGGACCTATATACGCGAGCCCGATGGCGAGAATCAGCACAAATCGACAGACCCTGGACACTCGTCTGCGCTAGCGATCAACCATCGATCGATTGATCCATAGACCGAGATGCTCCGGTGCGCGCTGCAGCGGGCTGCACGACACGCACTACGGCAGCGCGGCCCTTTTGCCGTGTGGAAATTATAACACCGCAAAGACCTTCTGGAATACGGCAAATATCACATGGTCACGTTTGCCACGGCAAAGACCTTTTGCCGTGTGTTTTCTAAATAAGACACGACAAAATCTTTAGCGTTTGTCTTACGCGTAGACACGCCAAAGTAATGTGAGATGTCGGTTCCCTTTAGAGATGACGGTGTCTATTCTTTGTCGTGTGTCATTCATAAATCCAACACGGCAAAAGGCTGTATTTACCGTGTGTCATTCATAAATCTTACACGGCAAATGTTGTCTTTGCCGTGTGTCGCGTACACAGCAAAGAGGCTGCCTTTTCAAAATAAACTAAAAAAAAAAATTAAAACTTTTTTGAATATTTTTTACTTGTTAATCTCATATAGGATACTTTTAATCCTAAGTATGCTTAATATTAAGTCAAATTGCACTCATGGTCAAACTTTCCCTACGGTCACCCATCCTAGCCCAGGAGTGGGCATTCGTTCGGTTCGGTGCTGTCAAGCTTCGTGCACTAGCAACGCAACCAAAAGTCCGAACTGATGAAAAGGGCTAGTACAATCCACATGTACTGTAACACTCCCTCTCACGTGTGACGGAGAAGACAAGTCAACACGTGAATATAACAGTCTCAGAGGTATAGCTCAAGAGGCATATACGTGGACACAAAGAGGGGCTACCAGCAATTTTTAATAAATTGCGAAAACCAGGACTCGAACTCGAGACCCTGAGCTCTGATACCATGTCAAGCTTTATGCACTAGCCAACGTAACCAAAAGTCCGAACTGGTAGAAAGGGCTAGTACCACGTATACTGTAACACTTCGGTCATCTAACTTTTTTGGTCCCCAGGATATTCAAGATTTTACAAAACCGAAACTTCGGTGCTCAAATTTCTCGGTTCGGTACTCGGTGTTGACCGAACGAACCGAAGTAGGCTCCTGGGAGCTGCATCGCTGGGCTGAACTCTGGAAAGCTGCCACATCGCGTGAGTTTGTGTGGGCCAGCAACAAAGGTGAGAGAAACAGGTTCCACTCAATTAAAAATTGAAGGCAAAGCCCAAACGTCAATCAATACTAACATCTAGTCTAGGATATGTAACAGGCAAACGGCTGTGGGGCTTTGTGAATCTAAAAAAAGCTGTGGAGTTTCGGTGTTCGGTCAATTCGGTCGACCGAGGGCTACCACCGAAATTAGCGAAGCAAAATCGGTTATCCAAAAACGCTAACCGATCTTAGCACCAATACTTTCAGTATCGGTTTATTCGGTATCGATTTAGGTTAATACGGTTCGGTAAATCGATTCTCGGTTAAAATGCCCACCTCTACTCTAGTCCTAGCACGCTTAACTTTTTCGTTCCTTCCAAATAAGCTTCCGAGAAAGAAAACATACTTTGTCGATAATACTTTCATATCAATCCTATTAAGTCTTGGACCATGATGTCACACATCTCAATTTTAGATTCCAAAAAATTATTTAAATAGACAACAATGAATAAGTAATAATAATCTTGAATCCAAATAAAAAATAAAATGATTTTATTTTTTTTACCTTTTTCTATTTAATATGGAATAATTTATATAATTAAATTCGTAAATTGGAATTCGACAAATAAAATATCTAAATCGATTAGAAAAAATGAGAGGAATCCAAATATGAAATCCATATCATATTATGAACCTAAAAATGATTTTTGTAAAAAATCATGAGCATCATATCATGTACTTGTAGCTCATATCTGACCCACTTCCTACCGATTAGGCAGAAATTTGTCTTTTCCATCAGGGATGGATGGAAAGGTTTTAAAATCCCTGGTTGAGACATTGTTCATTTAAGATGGTCTAGTATTTTTGAAAAATAGGGTGGTAGTATTTTTGAATTGAATATTTGGTGTTGCTTCACAAAACGCCCCGATTTTTGCGCTCCTAAAATAAAAAAGGCTTTTCCTTGCGACGAAAAGGAAAACTTCGTCATGCAATATTGTATGCCATCCCATGATGAACATGCATGCACAATATGGGCATATTATCACAAACTATGTCGCGATTGTGCCCATAACATTGGTCATTTGAACCGAAAGCCGGAAAACCTCGAATGAGATATGTCATTTTGTGAAGGTTTTTTGTGACATAATCAATATACCAAGTTTGATATTTTTCCTCCCAACTATGTCATAAAATATGACACCACACGAAGGTCTGGCAATTTTTTGATTTTTTTTGATTTTGTTATGGTCATTTGAAACTATCGTCAAACCCTAATCGAATGGCGGACATCAAGATTCTTAGCTCGGGGTTGAGTCTCGCTAAACTTGCATTGGATCTCTAAAGAAACATCATATTGTGAACCTAAAAATGATTTTTATAAAAAATCATGAGCATCAAATCATTTACCTGCAGTTCATATCTTACCCATTTCCTACCGATACGGTAGAAATTTGTCTTTTTCACCAGGGGTGGACAGAAAGGTTTTAAAATCCCTGGTTGGGACATTGTTCATGTAACGTGGTCAGTATTTTGAAAAATAGGGTGGTAGCATTTTTAAATTAAACATTTGGTGTTGCTTCACAAAATGCCCCAATTTTTGCGCTCCGAAAATAGAAAATGGCTTTTCCGTACGACGAAAAGGAAAACTTCCTCCTACAACATTGTTCGCCATCCCATGATGCACATGCATGCATAATATGGGCATATTATCACAAACTATGTCGCGATTCTTCCCATAACATTGGTCATTTGAACCGAAAGTCAAGAACCTTCGAATGAGATAGGTCATTTTGTGAAGTTTTTTTGAGACATAATTAATATACGAAGTTTGATATTTTTCCTTCTAACTATATCACAAAATATGACACCACGCGAAGGTCTCACATTGTTTTGATTTTTTTGATTTAGTTATGGTCATTTGAAACTATTTGATGGCTCTGTGTATGGCGCCCAGAAAAGTGTTCGTGTGTGGTTGATGTAGAGCTTGTTGGGAACCCTAAGAGAAAGGTATGATGAGCACAGCAGCAAATTTCCCTCATTTATGAAACCAAGGTTTAATCGAACCAGTAGGAGCAAGGAAACACCCCAAAGGTGTTACTAGCTGAGCTTTGGCAGGGCGCACTACCGGTGCTAGTAGCAACGTGAAGACCTGCACAACATAACCACAGAACTTTGTCCCCAACTTGCGATGAGGTTGTCAATCTCACCGTGTTTTGCGGAAAACAAAGGATTAAACGTATCGAATGGAAAGAAGTAAAAGTTTGCAGAAAGTAAACACAAAGAAGTAAACAGTTGTAGATTGTATGTATAGAAAAAGGATCGGGATCCATAGTTCACTAGAGGTGGCTCTCCTTAGATAGATAACATGCTGGGTGAATAAATTACAGCGGGGCAATTGACAAACACCGAGAAAGCAATACATGCATATACTAATCATCTTGACTCCTTTGAGACTTGATTGAGCATTACAACATAATACATAGACCGCCATCCAACTACATCTATGACTAATAATCCACCTTCAGGTTATCATCTGAACCCCTCCAGTATTAAGTTGCAAGCAACAGATTATTGCTTTACGAACTGCGTGTAAAGTAAACAATACGATTGTTCTATGAACAAAGGATTGTTGTTTTCTCCCTAGTAGCAACGGCACATCTAGTACCTTAGAGATTTCTGTCACTTCCCCAGATTACCAGAGGCATGAACCCACTATCGAGCATAAATACTAACTCTTAGAGTTGCTAGCATCTACTTGGCCAAGATAGCTACTAACAACGGAAAGCATGCAAAATCACAAATAACAAAGACATGATAGAATCAATAATCAATCTGAAATAGCATCTCAATATCCATCGGATCCCCGCAAACACAACATGTATGATTACAAATAGAAGATCTTGATCATGAACGAAGCTCACAAGATCTAAACATGAAAGCACAAAGGAGGAGAACTAGCCATCTAGCTACTACATGGATCCGTAGTCCAAGGATGAACTACTCATGCATCACACCGGAGGCTTGCATGGTGATGAAGAAGGCCTGTGGTGAATTCTCTCTCGGCAAGGTGCCGGGAAGAGCTTCAGATCCCTCCCGATCTAGGGATTGAGATGACGGCGGCTACAGACTCTTTCGTGGATTTTTGATCGGGCACTTAGGGTTTTCGTCCCGAGGGCAATATATAGGTGGAAGGAGAGGCCGAGGGGGTGCCTGGGCTGGCCACACCACCCCTGGCGCGGGTCAGGCCTGGCCGCGCGGCCAGGTGGTGTGGCCGCCCTTTGGCCCTTCTCCGTCTCGTATTCTGGCACTTGATCCCTTCCGGAAAAAAAAGGCACTTTGGCTTTTGTCCCGTCCAATTCTGAGAATATTCATTTTCTGACTTTCCTGGAACCAAAAACAGCAGAAAACAGGCAGCTGGCACTGTGGCTCTTATTAATAGGTTTGTCCAAGAAATCATATGAAAAGTACTCCAAAGTTGGAACAAAACACAAGAAAGTGGATAAAACCAAGCACGGAACATCAAAAATTATAGATACATTTGCAATGTATAAACATCCCCAAGCTTAACTCCTGCTCGTCCTCGAGTAGGTAAGTGATAAAAAGAAACAATAATTTTTGAGGTGACATGCACCATCAAAGACTTGATCATTGCAAAACATTCAAAGCTGGGATCACAGTACTTCAATCATAACATGAAAGATAAAGTTATAGCAATAAGCAAAGAAACTATGATGCAACATGAAAAGGCACAAACAAAAGATTCATGAATAACAATGTTTTGCAAGACGTTTGTTTGTTTCACATAAAGAAAACATAGCATAATAGTATTCAGCTTATCCCTCATAGAGTAGCAAATATAAATGCATAGGACACCTTCAAAGTTCATAAGAGTGACTAGATACAATAGTTTAACACAAGTAATATCAAAGTATGCATCAATCAACTAGTCTTGGGACAATGCACATAGAACTAAGAATGGCCACTATGCTCTCAAAGCAGGTGCATAAAGGTAGAAGGTGGAGACTCAATATAATGGTGGAAGAAAGGCCTTTATAAAAGGAAGTAGGGATTCAAGTCTCATAAAGAGCTTCCAGAAATTATGGTACTTATAGCTTTCAGCTCTCATTGCCCCTATCATAAGCATCTTGAAGTGATTAAGGTTAAAGTGAACAAACTATGGTGTACATGCTTGACGAAGTATAAGTCAGAAATCTCATGTCCCTTGTATACGAGGGCCGCTCCTCATGCTACTCAAGTTTAGTCACCGGTAAGTTCTTGTCATCGTAAGTACATGTGTATCATTGAGAACCGCCAACGGGGTACCCCTTGCCCGATGATACGTAAGAATCCCCATATCAAAATGACAAGGCAAGCAGACAACGAGCATCTCAGCATTCTTCTTATTTACCATGGGAATATGGTGCTTTTTTCTCTCTTTCCTCTTTTCATAGTATCTCTTTTTTTCTCTTTTTCCTCAATATAGGACTCTTTTTTATATAAGAAGAATGCTTCATAGATAGCTCATTATGGTTACGCTGCAGGTTTCCACCATGTCAGCATGGATTAGACCAGCGGTCCAGGTGTTTCTCTAACACATATACATAACTCCATGGACTTACAAGCTCCCCTTTCATTTCACACCGACGCCATCCATATACAAAAGAGCATGATATCAACTAGGTACAAGTACCAAGTGCAATGTTGAAAGTGTTCCCCATGAAAGCATGGTTCTGCTAATTCCCAACAAATAAGTGCAAGCATATACAACATAGAAGACACAATGGTTCAAGTTTATTAAGGGCAAGTAAAGTAAAGTGTGTCATCAAGTTCGTGGGAGCTTTAATCACTAGTTTTCTCATAACAAGTTTAATTTGGAAGGTAAACAAAAGCATGAATATACTTGGAATAGCATAAGCTAGAAGGTAGGTATGGTGGACTCTTTGGAATAACTTGGTTTAGGGAGTTGGATGCATGAGTGGAACTCATACTTGGTTGTGGAGGCTAGCAAAAGACTGGGAGCGACAAACTAAGAGAGCAATAATGGCCATAATCATGCAGAGCGACAAAACATCATTGATCAAAGCATAAAGTGATACTACAAGTTGAAAACTAAAGGATCATAAAGGCTATGGTGACTTGTGATAGTCATAACATGGTGTGAGCATGCGCCAAGTCAACCCAAATAAAGCATCAAAGGAGAATACCACTATACTATGCTTTAATATGCTAAAACAACGCATGATTCATCCAAGGCACATTAAGCAATCTCCATTGTTTATAAAAATTCATGCTACAGCAAAGAATACTAAGCATAAATCCAAAACAATATCAAGCATGGCATGACAAAGCATAGGCCACAGTCAAAAACGAGCTCTTTTTACCACATAAGTATGAACTTTCCTACTCTTTTCCAAACCAAACCAAACCATTTGCAAACCAATGTATGAAAGAGGGGGTCCAACCAATTTATTCAGAAAACTAAGAAAACCAAGCAAACTAAAAACGAAAACGAAAACGAAAAAGAAGACGCTCCAAGAACAACACAACTGTGCATGAAACAATAAAAATGAAGCGTTTGGAAGAAACCTAGGATTTTTATTGATGAAGAAGGGGATGCCTTGGGCATCCCCAAGCTTTGACGCTTGTACTTCTTAGATATTTATTGGGGTGACATGCGTGGCATCCCCAAGCTTGAGATTTAGTCCATCCTTCATCTCATTACTCATTCCTTCCATACACCTGAAAATTTTCCTTCATACAAAACTTCACACAATCTCATTAGCAATATTAGTGCACTTAAGATAAATAAGTCTTAAGGTTCAGTTCTAATACCAAATAAACTTCCATTAGAACACTAGCTATTATAGCACTTCCTTAAAAAAGCTCAATTCCACAAAAGAACTCAAAAAGGAACCCACAAGAAGCAAATGCAGAAAATGGCAGAAATCTGTTAAAACAGACCAGCAGGTAAAGACTAATTGTTTCGAAGACCTTCTGTTGATCAAATAAAAAAGTGTTGAACTAACAAAAGTTAGATAACAACCTGGGGTAGAAGCATAAAAAATTACAGCTCAATCCGACATACAGAGATCTCTCATGATTTTTTACGGTGAAGCACAAAAATCTGTTTCGGGACAGCAACTTTCCCAATCATTACTTCACTCTCATTAGAGGTTACTCTTGGCACAAAAAGCAAATAAAAAGTATAAGGAGAGGTTATTACAGAGGTCATAACTTCCAAGACTCATCTAAAACTTTTGGGTTATCTCCCAATAAGTACTTTCCTTTAACGCCTTTAAGTTAGGCATAAGAAGCGAGAAAGAATCAAGTGTTCTCAAATGAAGAACCATTAAGATCAATACCAGAAATATTTTCAACAAGGCAAGGTATATCATCCAAATAAGTTCTAGAGGATCCTCCCTTAATGCTCTTAGGTTCACTATTCTCATCAAAAGGGTTTGCAGGAACAATCCAATCAAGATTCTTTTCTATGTCATCATGTATTGCTACTAGTTTAAAGGGTATTGGTATCTTAGGTTCCTCCCTATTAGGTTCGGTTTTGTTCATATTTTCTCATGTACCAACAACATCTACACATGAGCCTAGCATATTGAAACGTTCAAAAACTTTTCTAGCTTCCTTGGCAACATCATAGAACTCCTTAAACAAAGTTTCTAGTATAAAATCCCTCTTTTCAAGGTCTTCAATTTCCTTAAGCTTAAGAAACATTACTTGCATTAAGGGGTTGAGATTAACAAACCTAGCTTCTAACATGTGAATTAAAGAAGCTGCAGCAATCTCATAGTTTGGAGCAAGTTCTACAAGGGATCTATCCTCAGTATCTTCATGCTTACTAACATGATTAAAGAATTCTTCAATGTTATCTTTCCCAATTATAGAACCACTACCAATTGGAAGGTCTTTCAGGGTGAATGTAGGGATCAACATGGTGAGTTAAGGAAGAGGTGACAACTAAAGGAGACTTAATTTTTTTTGTGTTTTTGATAAAGAAAACAAACTAGTAAAACTAATTTTTTTGTGTTTTTTGAAGAACAAAACAAGCAAACAAAGCAAAAAAGAAAACTAAGCAAAACAAAAACAACAAAGTAAAGAGATTGGTTATGAGGGACTCCCCTTGTGAAGATGTCCTTGACTCCCCGGCAACAATGCCAGAAAAATCTTTGATGGCGTGTAGTTGACGTGGGAGTTTCTTCTTCTTCGTTCCCCGGCAACGGTGCTAGAAAAATGCTTGATGGCTCTGTGTATGGCGCCTAGAAAAGTGCTGGTGCGTAGTTGATGTAGAGCTCGTTGGGAACCCCAAGAGGAAGGTATGATGAGCACAGTAGCAAGTTTCCCTCAGTTATGAAACCAAGGTTTAATCGAACCAGTAGGAGCAAGGAAACACCCTAAAGGTGTTACTAGCTGAGCTTTGGCAGGGCGCACTACCGGTGCTAGTAGCAACGTGGAGACCTGCACAACACAACCACAGAACTTTGTCCCCAACTTGCGATGAGGTTGTTGATACATTGCAAATGTATCTATAATTTTTGATGTTCCATGCTTGGTTTTATCCACTTTCTTGTGTTTTGTTCCAACTTTGGAGTACTTTTCATATGATTTCTTGGACTAACCTATTAACAAGAGTCACAGTGCCAGCTGCCTGTTTTCTGCTATTTTTGGTTCCAGGAAAGTCAGAAAATGAATATTCTCGAAATTGGACGGGACAAAAGCCAAAGTGCCTATTTTTCCGGAAGGGGTCAAGTGCTAGAATACGAGACAGAGAAGGGACAGGGGCCGGCCACACCACATGGTCGTGCGGCCAGGCTGGGCCCGTGCCAGGGGGTGGTGTGGTGGCTCCCAGCACCCCCTCGGCCTCTCCTTCCGCCTATATATTGCCCTCGGGATGAAAACCCTAAGTACCCGATCAAAAATCCACGAAAGAGTCTATAGCCGCGGTCATCTCCATCCCTAGATCGGGAGGGATCTGAAGCTCTTCCTGGCACCCTGCCAGAGAGGGGAATTCACCCTGGAGGCCTTCTCATCACCATGCAAAGCCTTCGGTGTGATGCGTGAGTAGTTCATCCTTGGACTACAGATCCATGTAGTAGCTAGATGGCCGGTTCTCCTCCTTTGTGCTTTCATGTTTAGATCTTGTGAGCTCTGTTCATGATCAAGATCATCTATTTGTAATCATACATCTTGTGTTTGCGGGGATCCGACGGATATTGAGATGCTATTTCAGATTGATTATTGATTCTATCATGTCTTTGTTATTTGTGATCTTGCATGCTTTCCGTTGTTAGTAGCTATCTTGGCCAAGTAGATGCTAGCAACTCCAAGAGTTAGTATTTATGCTCGATAGTGGGTTCATGCCTCTGTAACTGGGAAGTGATGTAAATCTCTAAGGTACTAGATGTGTTGTTGCTACTAGGAGAAAACAATAATCCTTTGTTCATAGAACAATCGTATTGTTTACTTTACGAAGTTAAATAAAGCAATAATCTGTTTGCAACTTAATACTAGAGGGGGTTCGGATGATAACCTGAAGGTGGATTATTAGTCATAGATGCAGTTGGATGGCGGTCTATGTATTATGTTGTAATGCCCAATCAAGTCTCAAAGGAGTCAAGATGATTAGTATATGCATGTATTGCTTTCTCGGTGTTTGTCAATTGCCCCGCTGTAATTTGTTCACCCAATGATACATTGCAAATGTATCTATAATTTTTGATGTTCCATGCTTGGTTTTATCCACTTTCTTGTGTTTTGTTCCAACTTTGGAGTACTTTTCATATGACTTCTTGGACTAACCTATTAACAAGAGCCACGATTGCGGTACTTTTTTTTCTGCTGTTTTTGGTTCAAGAAAGTCAGAAAATGAATATTCTCGGAATTGGACGGGACAAAAGCCAAAGTGCCTATTTTTCCAGAAGGGATCAAGTGCCATAATACGAGACGGAGAAGGGCCAGGGAGCCACCACACCACCTGGCCGCGCGGCCAGGCTTGGCCCTCACCAGGGGGTGGTGTGGCCGCTCCCGGCACCCCCTCGGCCTCTCCTTCCGCCTATATATTGCCCTCGGGATGAAAACCCTAAGTGCCCGATCAAAAATCCACGAAAGAGTTTGTAGCCGCCGTCATCTCCATCCCTAGATCGGGAGGGATCTGAAGCTCTTCCCGGCACCCTGCCCGAGAGGGGAATTCACCCTGGAGGCCTTCTTCATCACCATGCAAGCCTCCGGTGTGATGCGTGAGTAGTTCATCCTTGGACTATGGATCCATGTAGTAGCTAGATAGCTGGTTTTCCTCCTTTGTGCTTTCATGTCTAGATCTTGTGAGCTCCGTTCATGATCAAGATCATCTATTTGTAATTCTTTATGTTGTGTTTGCGGGGATCCGATGGATATTGAGATGTTATTTCAGATTGATTATTGATTCTATCATGTCTTTGTTATTTGTGATCTTGCATGCTTTCCGTTGTTAGTAGCTATCTTGGCCAAGTAGATGCTAGCAACTCCAAGTGTTAGTATTTATGCTCGATAGTGGGTTCATGCCTCTGGTAATCTGGGGAAGTGACAAAAATCTCTAAGGTACTAGATGTGATGTTGCTACTAGGGAGAAAACAACAATCATTTGTTCATAGAACAATCGTATTATTTACTTTACATGCAGTTAGTAAAGCAATAATCTGTTGCTTGCAACTTAATACTGAAGGGGGTTCGGATGATAACCTGAAGGTGGATTATTAGTCATAGATGCAGTTGGATGGCGGTCTATGTATTATGTTGTAATGCCCAATCAAGTCTCAAAGGAGTCAAGATGATTAGTATATGCATGTATTGCTTTCTCGGTGTTTGTCAATTGCCCCGCTGTAATTTGTTCACCCAATGATACATTGCAAATGTATCTATAATTTTTGATGTTCCATGCTTGGTTTTATCCACTTTCTTGTGTTTTGTTCCAACTTTGGAGTACTTTTCATATGATTTCTTGGACTAACCTATTAACAAGAGCCACAGTGCCAGCTGCCTGTTTTCTGCTGCTTTTGGTTCCAGGAAAGTCAGAAAATGAATATTCTCGGAATTGGACGGGACAAAAGCCAAAGTGCCTATTTTTTCGGAAGGGATCAAGTGCCAGAATACGAGACGGAGAAGGGCCAGGGGCCGGCCACACCACCTGGTCGCGCGGCCAGCCTAGGCCTGCGCGAGGAGGTGGTGTGGTGGCTCCCGACACCCCCTCGGCCTCTCCTTCCGCCTATATATTACCCTCGGGACGAAAACCCTAAGTAACCGATCAAAAATCCACGAAAGAGTGCAGAATCACCATCTCCATCCCTAGATCGGGAGGGATCTTAAGCTCTTCCCGGCACCCTGCCGGAGAGGGGAATTCACCCTGGAGGCCTTTTTCATCACCATGCAAGCCTCCGGTGTGATGCGTGAGTAGTTCATCCTTGGACTATGGATCCATGTAGTAGCTAGATGGTTGGTTCTCCTCCTTTGTGCTTTCATTCTTAGATCTTGTGAGCTCCGTTCATGATCAAGATCATCTATTTGTAATCATACATGTTTTGTGGGGATCCGATGGATATTGAGATGCTATTTCAGATTGATTATTGATTCTATCATGTCTTTGTTATTTGTGATCTTGCATGCTTTCCGTTGTTAGTAGCTATCTTGGCCAAGTAGATGCTAGCAACTCCAAGAGTTAGTATTTATGCTCGATAGTAGGTTCATGCCTCTGGTAATCTAGGGAAGTGACAGAAATCTCTAAGGTACTAGATGTGTTGTTGCTACTAGGGAGAAAACAACAATCATTTGTTCATAGAATAATCGTATTGTTTACTTTACACGAAGTTCGTAAAGCAATAATCTGTTGCTTGCAACTTAATATTGGAGGGGGTTCGGATGATAACCTGAAGGTGGATTATTAGTCATAGATGCAGTTGGATGGCGGTCTATGTATTATGTTGTAATGCCCAATCAAGTCTCAAAGGAGTCAAGATGATTAGTATATGCATGTATTGCTTTCTCGGTGTTTGTCAATTGCCCCGATGTAATTTGTTCACCCAGCATGTTATCTATCTAAGGAGAGCCACCTCTAGTGAACTATGGATCCCGGTCCTTTTCTTTACAATCAATCTATAAACTGTTTCTGCTTTGTGTTTACTTTCTGCAAACTTTTACTTCTTTCCATTCGATGTGTTTAATCCTTTGTTTTCCGCAAAACACGGTGAGATTGATAACCTCATCGCAAGTTGGGGACAAAGTTCTGTGGTTGTATTGTGCAGGTCTCCATGTTTCTACTAGCACCGGTAGTGCGCCCTGCCAAAGCTCAGCTATTAACACCTTTGGGGTGTTTCCTTGCTCCTACTGGTTCGATTAAACCTTGGTTTCATAACTGAGGGAAACTTGCTGCTGTGCTCATCATACCTTCCTCTTGGGGTTTCCAACGAGCTCTACGTCGAACGACGAGCACATCAAAGATTTTCTGGCGCCGTTGCCAGGGAGTCAAGGACATCTTCACAAGGATTGAACTATTCTTCAAGGAACCTATTGGATTCTGCTGCTGGAGGTACCTTTATGACCATCACTTTGGATGCTGCAACAAAACTTCTGGACAATATGATGGTTAATTATTCTGAATGGCATACTGAGAGAACTCCACAAGGTAAGAAGGTAAATTTTGTTGAGGAAACCTCCTCCTTGAGTGATAAGATTGATATAATTATGTATATGCTTGTTAATGGGAAATCCCATATTGATCCAAATAATGTTCCTCTAGCTTCTTTGGTTGCTCAAGAAGATCAAGTTGATGTGAATTTCATAAGAAATAACAACTTTGGCAACAATGCTTATGGTAATAATGCTTATAGGAACAATTTTGGTAACAACAATTATAAGCCATATGCTCCCAACAATGGTAATGCTTATGGAAATTCTTACCACAATAATAAGAGTGCTCCCTCTAAACTTGAAGTTATGCTTAAAGAGTTTATTAGTAAACAAACTGCTTTCAATAAAACTATTGAGGAAAAACTCTCTAATGCTGAAAGAAATATAGCATCTTTGGCTGAAGCTCAATCTTCTTTGAATAAAATGGCTGCTAAACCTGAAACTAATGAGAATACCTTTGCAGCTACCAATGCTATACAAGTAAGAATTGATGAAAATGTTAGACTTTTAGCTGAATTACATGCTAAGTGGGAAAGAGAAGATGAAATTGCTAGAAACATTAGTGTTTCTACTATCACCACCACTAGTGTTGAGGCTAGTAATAGTTCTACTACTTTAGATGATAAAGTTGATTTTGATCTTGATGGTTGCAATATCTCTGAAGTTATTAAGTTCCTACAAAAGCTTGCTAAAAGTCCTAATGCTAGTGCTATGAACATGGCTTTTACAAAACACATTACTGATGCTCTCATAAAGATTAAAGAAGAAAAGATGAAACATAAAGCTTCTATTCCTATAAAACAAGAGGATGGTTGGGAACCCATCATTAATATGAAAGTGAATGACTTTGATTTCAAAGCTTTGTGTGATCTTGATAGTAGTGTTTCTATTATGCCTAGAGGGATTTATGATATGCTTGATTTGCCTCCTCTTGAAGATTGTTATTTGAATGTCCCACTTGATGCTAATGCTAAAAAGAAACTCATGGGGAGTCTTAATGATGTTCTTATTATGGTTAACAATTCCTATGTCCCTGTTGATTTCTATGTTTTGGATGTTGAATACAATGCTTCTTGTCCTATTACTTTGGGAAGACCTTTTCTTAGAACTGTTGGTGCCATCATTGATATGAAAGAAGGCACCATTAAATATCAACTACCACTCAAGAAAGGTATAGAACACTTCCTAAAAAGAGAGAAAAGATTTCTTTTGCTTCTCCTATGAAAACAAAATTTGGTCTTAATGCTTCTTCATTTGAGAACATTTGATTCTTTCTTTGCTTCTTATGCCTAACTTAAAGGCGTTAAAGAAAAGTACTTATTGGGAGATAACCCAAAAGTTTTAGATGAGTCTTGGAAGTTATTACTTCAGTAATAACCGCTCCTTATCATTTTTATTTGCTTTTTGTGCCAAGAGTAACCTCTAATGATAGTGAAGTAATGATTAGGAAAGTTGTTGTCCCGAAACAGATTCTTGTGCTTCACCGTAAAAATTCGTGAGAGATCTCTGTATGTCGGATTGAGCTGTAATTTTTTGCGCTTCTGACCGAGGTTGTTATCTAACTTTAGTTAGTTCAACACTTTTTGATTTCAGCAACAGAAGGTCTTCGAAAAAATTCGTCTTTACCTGCTGGTCTTTTTTGACAGATTTCTGCCATTTTCTGCATTTGCTTCTTGTGGGTTCCTTCTTGAGTTCTTTTGGGGAATTGAGCTTTCTGAGGGAAGTGCTACAGTATCTAGTATTCTAATGGAAGTTTATTTGGTGTTATAACTGAACCTTAAGACTTATTTATCTTAAGTGCACTAATGTTGCTAATGAGATTGTGTGAAGTTTTGTATGAAGGAAAATTTTCAGGTGTATGGAAGGAATGAGTAATGAGATGAAGGATGGACTAAAGATCAAGCTTGGGGATGCCACGCGTGTCACCCCAAGAAATATCCAAGAAGTATAAGCGTCAAAGCTTGGGGATGCCCAAGGCACCCCCTTCTTCATCAATAAAAATTCCAGGTTCCTTCCAAACGCTTCATTTTTATTGTTTCATGCATAGTTGTGTTTTTCTTGGAGCGTCTTATTTTTCGTTTTCGTTTTTGTTTTTAGTTTGCTTGGTTTGCTTAGTTTTCTGAATAAATTGGTTGGACCCCCTCTTTCATACATTGGTTTGCAAATAGTTTGGTTTGGTTTGGAAGAGAGTAGGAAAGTTCATACTTATGTGGTAAAAAGAGCTCGTTATTTACTGTGACCTATGCTCTATCATGCCATGCTTGATATTGTTGTGGCTTTATGCTTAGTATTCTTTGCTGTAGCATGACTTGTTATAAACAATTGAGATTGCTTAATGTGCCTTGGATCAATCATGCGTTGTTTTAGCATATTAAAGCATAGTATAGTGGTATTCTCCTTTGATGCTTTATTTGGGTTGACTTGGCACACGCTCACACCATGTTATGACTATCCAAAGTCACCATAGCCTTTATGATCCTTTAGTTTTCAACTTGTAGTATCACTTTATGCTTTGATCAATGATGTTTTGTCGCTCTGCATGATTATGGCCATTATTGCTCTCTTAGTTTGTCGCTCCCAGTCTTTTGCTAGCCTCCACAACAAAGTATGAGTTCCACTCATGCATCCAACTCCCTAAACCAAGTTATTCCAAAGAGTCCACCATACCTACCTACTAGCTTATGTTATTCCAAGTATATTCATGCTTTTGTTTACCTTCCACTTGTTATGCAAAAACTAGTGATTAAAGCTATCACGAACTTGATGGCACACTTTACTTTTTTGCCTCTAATAAACTTGAACCATTGGGTCCTTCTTTGCTTCGTATATGCTTGCACTTTATAATTTGAAATTAGCAGAACCATGTACCATGGGGAATGCTTTCAACATTGCACTTGTACTTTGTACCCCGTTGATATCATGTCCTTTTGCTTACGGATCCCGGTGGTGTGAAATAAAACTAGAACTTGTAAGATCATGGAGTTTGTATGTGTGTTAGAGAAACGCCTGGGCCGCTAGCCTAAGCCATGCCTAATCATGGTGGAAACTTGCAGCATCACCATAATGAGCACTCTATGAAGCATCCTCAATAAAAACCTATGCAAATAGCAAATAAAATTATCACTGAGATGCTCATTGTCTGCTTGCCTTATCATTTTGATTATGGGAAAGCTCCCGTATCATGTGCAAGGGGTACCCCGTTGGCGGTTCTTAATGATACACATATACTTACAATGACAAGAGCTTACTCGTGACTGAAGTTGAGTAGCATGAGGATCAGTCTTCATAAGTAAGGGGCATGAGATTTCGGTTTATAACTTGTCAAGCATATCCTCTTAGTTGTGTCACTTTAACCTTAATCACCTTGAAGATGCTTATGATAGGGGCAATGAGAGCTGAAAGCTATAAGTACCATAATTTATGCACCTACTTTGAGAGCATAGTGGCCATTCTTAGTTCTATGTGCATTGTCCCAAGACTAGTTGATTGATGCATAACTTGATATTGCTTGTTTTAAACTATTGTATCTAGTCACTCTTATGAACTTTGAAGGTGTCCTATGCATTTATATTTGCTACTCTATTGAGGGACAAGCCGAATACTATTATGCTATGTTTTCTTTATGTGAAACAAACAAACGTCTTGCAAAGCATGTTATTCATGAATCTTTTGTTTGTGCCTTTTCATGTTGCATCATAGTTTCTTTGCTTATTGCTAGAACTTTGTATTTCATGTTATGATTGAAGTACTATGATCCTAGCTTTGAATGTTTTGCAAATACTTTGATCAAGTCTTTGATGGTGCATGTCACCTCAAAAATTATTCTTTCTTTTTATCACTTACCTACTCGAGGATGAACAGGAGTTAAGCTTGGGGATGTTGATACATTGCAAATGTATCTATAATTTTTGATGTTCCATGCTTGGTTTTATCCACTTTCTTGTGTTTTGTTACAACTTTGGAGTACTTTTCATATGATTTCTTAGACTAACCTATTAACAAGAGCCACAGTGCCAGCTGCCTGTTTTTTGCTGTTTTTGGTTCCAGGAAAGTCAGAAAATGAATATTCTCGGAATAGGACGGGACAAAAGCCAAAGTGCCTATTTTTCCGGAAGGGATCAAGTGTGAGAATAGGATACGGAGAAGGGCCAGGGGCCGGCCACCACTGGCGTGGCCAGTGGGCAGCGCTTGGTAGTGTGGTGGCTCTCGGCACCCCCTCGGCCTCTCCTTCCGCCTATATATTGCCCTCGGGACGAAAACCCTAAGTACCATCAAAATCCACGAAGAGTTCAGAGTCGCGTCATCTCCATCCCTAGATCGGGAGGGATCTGAAGCTCTTCCCGGCACCCTGCCGGAGAGGGGAATTCATCCTGGAGGCCTTCTTCATCACCATGCAAGTCGCCGATGTGATGCGTGAGTAGTTCATCCTTGGACTACGGATCCATGTAGTAGCTAGATGGCCGATTCTCCTCCTTTGTGCTTTCATGTTTAGATCTTGTGAGCTTCGTTCATGATCAAGATCATCTATTTGTAATCATACATGTTGTGTTTGCGGGGATCCGATGGATATTGAGATGCTATTTCAGATTGATTATTGATTCTATCATGTCTTTGTTATTTGTGATCTTGCATGCTTTCCGTTGTTAGTAGCTATCTTGGCCAAGTAGATGCTAGCAACTCCAAGAGTTAGTATTTATGCTCGATAGTGGGTTCATGCCTCTGGTAATCTAGGGAAGTGATAGAAATCTCTAAGGTACTAGATTTGTTGTTGCTACTAGGGAGAAAACAACAATCCTTTGTTCATAGAACAATCGTATTGTTTACTTTACACGCAGTTCGTAAAGCAATAATCTGTTGCTTGCAACTTAATACTGGAGGGGGTTCAGATGATAACCTGAAGGTGGATTATTAGTCATAGATGCAGTTGGATGGCGGTCTATATATTATGTTGTAATGCCCAATTGATACGTCCAAAACGTATCGACTTTTTCGAACACTTTTGCTATTGTTTCTCCTATATACTTGTGTGATTTGGATGCAACTAATGTGAAATGACGCTATTTTCAGCAGAATTGTCTTGGTGTCTACTTTTTGTGCAGAAAATCAACTATCGGGAAAAATCCCGGAAAATATGCCAAAAATCCTATTTCACCTGAAGACTCTAGGAGCCAGAATACGAGACGGAGAAGAGTCCTGGGGTGGCCACACCACTGGCCGGGCCAGGCAGGCGCCCAGGGGTGGTGTGGTCCCCCCAGGCACCCCCTCTGTCTCTCTCTTCGCCTATAAGGAGCCTTCTGACCTAAAAACTTTGGGGGTTTCGACGTTTTTCCAGAAGGAGTTCCGCTCCGCCGCCAACACCAAATTCCATGAAACAGCACCAGAAACTCCGTTCTGGCACCCTGCCGGGATGGGGAATTGGAGGAGATCATTGCCATCATCATCACCATCGCTTCTCCATCGACCATCCATGTTTCCCCCATCTATGAGTGAGTAATCCCCTATTGTAGGCTATGGGGATGGTAGGGATTGGATGAGATTGTTCATGTAATGGCATCAGATTGTTAGGGCATGGTGCCTACTATCTTATTTTAGTGCTTTATGACTTTGTTGCGACTTGTTATGCTTAATGCTTATCACTAGGGCCCGAGTGCCATGATTTCAGATCTAAATATGTTATTGATTCATTATGATAGTATTGTTTATGGTCTTTGATGTGAGGATCACATGTGTTCACGGAGTGTTAATGCTTTGCTCTAGTGCTCTATTAAAAGGAGCACCTTAATTGCCAGTAGTTCCCTTGAGGCCCCGCTGCAAACGGGCTAGCAGGACAAAAGATGTTGTGCAAGTTCTCATTGCGAGCACGTATGACTATATATGGAACACATGCCTAGGATTGTCTAGTACTTGGATGCTTTATCTTATTTATCTGCAATTGCCCTATGTTCTGATTGCTATGTGAATTGTCTTGTCCATGCAACGCCCGTCCATCCATCCTGATGCCTACCGCACTCGAATCCCACTATTTACTGCTTTTGTTACTACTGTCTTTGCTTTACTACTGCTGCTGCTTTACTATTCCTACTACAAAACTGTTGCTACTAATAAACTGTTGTGAGCAAGATTGTTTCCAGGTGCAGCTGAATTGACAACTCAGTTGTTAAGGCTGATAAATATTCTTTGGCTCCCCTTGTGTCGAATCAATAAATTGGGTTTCACTTCCTTCGAAAATACTGTGATACACCCCCTATACGTGTGGGTCATCAAGACTATTTTCTGGCGCCGTTGTCGGGGAGCATAGCTTTATTTATCAAGTACACTTGGATTCTCTATTGTTCGCTGCTATCCATCCATCATGGGTAAGTCTCGTGATGGCAAGTTTCCTATTTTACCATCCACTACAAGAAGAGGTACGGTTCTAAACACCTCTGTTGCTCTTGATTCACCATCTGTTATAAGTAAGCTTGTTACACCACCATATACACATGCTACACACACTACTACTACTGCTGAATCTGAAACTTCTGATGCTTATGATGCTGCTTCTACTGTGCTTGATAAGTGTGGTTCATTAGGTCCTTTCCTAGATGCTACGATTGCTAGAACTATGGCTGGAAATACCGAAACTCCTAATGAAGACACTACCATACCTGTTAGCTCACCTGAGTCTAGTGAGAGTTATGATCTTGAAGAAGATTATGTTGAGATGACCAATGAGTTTATTAAAGAATGTAAGAACATCCATGATAGGAGTGCTGCTAAGAGTCTCCTTGAGAGGCATACTATTAGACCCAAATTATATCCTGCTGCTAAGTTTGCTGCTTCTCCCATAAACATTATAGATGAAGATTATGATTTCTCTCTCGATCTATCTTACATAGCTATTGTCGAGAAAGAACCTTTTTGTGGGACTAAGAATGAAAGTGCGGTAGCACATATGAATGAACTTTCTACCATGAGTGGCTTGTTTTCTGATGATATTAAGATGCGTACTTACTTTGTTGCTAAGATTTTTCCTTTTTCACTTAAAGGAGAAGCTAAAACTTGGTTTAGTAATTTACCTCCTGGATCTATTGATAGCCCTGAGTGCTTGATTAGTACTTTCCTGCAGAAATATTTTCCTCCTAGTGCTAGACATGCTATTTTGCAGGAACTTTTTGATTTTAAACAGGGAGAAAAAGAGGTATTGCCCGAATCTTGGGCGAGGTTTTGTGCTCTGATTTATGCACAGGCTGGAAGTCCATTACCTAAGAATGAGCTTCTTGATATATTTTATAATGGACTAACCGAGGAATCTAGGACATACCTAGATAGTTGTGCTGATTGTGTTTTCAGGAATAGGACTCCTAAGGAAGCTGAGGAATTAATGGCTAAAATAAGCAAGAATTATGAAGATTGTACTCCTCCTAAACAAGCTATACCTGAAGTAATTGTATCTGAACCATCTATTCATGTGCCTATTCCAACATCAAAGAAGAGGGGAGTTATTGAATTAAATGATGAAGTGATGAAGGAAGCTAAGAAATGTCTTAAGGAGAAGGGAATTAAAGCTGCAGATGTCAAGAATTTACCTCCTATAGAAGAATTATGTAAGCCTATTCCCTACTCACCCACTATTGAGGTACACTCTCTCCAACACTTTGATGAAAGTGATATCCCTTACTTGAAACCTCCTGATCAATGCTTAGAAGAATTTGATATCTTTATTGTTAAGCAAGATAACTTTAATAAAAGGGTGCAAAATCATCTAATGGAAAACACTAGAGCTATTGTTGAGTTGAAAGATATTGTGGAAAGAACCTCTAATGATGTTAAAATGATTGTTAAACACTTTCAAATGGTTCAAACTCAAATAGATCAACTCGTTAAAGTGCAAAACGACTTGCTAGTTAATGCTGCTAAAGAAAAACATGCTTATGAAATTAGAACTAGAAGTGGTGCTGCTACCCAGGATCCTCTATATCCTGAGGGGCATCCCAAAAGAATTGAGCAGGATTCTCAACAAGCTGAAAATAGTGGTTCTACTCGTAAGAAAAGGAAAAAGAAACATAAAACTATTGTAGAATCCTCTGAACCTGCTATAGATCCTAATAGTATATCTATCTCTGATGCTGAAACTGAAAGTGGTAATGAAGAAAATGAAGTTCCTAATGAAGAAAAGTTGAAGAAGAACCTGAAAATCACACTAAGACTACTAAATACACTGAAGAAGATTTTATTGCTAAGAAACATGGTAGTGAAAGAGAACCTTGGGTCCAAAAACCTATGCCTTTCCCTGATAAGAAACACAAGTCAAAGGAAGATGAACACTATAATAAGTTTTGTGAGTGGATGAAGCCTTTATTCTTGCAAATTCTTTTGACTGATGCTATTAAATTGCCTCCTTACTCAAAGTATATGAAGGACATTGTCTCGAATAAAAGGAAGATCCCTAATGAAGAAATCTCTACTTTGCTTGCTAATTATTCTTTCAATGGTAAGGTTCCTACTTGGAGACCCATAGATTCCAATTATCCCTTGCTCTATTAAGAACAGTTATGTTAGAACTGCTTTGTGTGATTTGGGAGCTGGAGTTAGTGTTATGCCTTTCTCTCTCTATAAGAGGCTTCAGCTTGAAAAATTGATACCAACTGATATATCTTTGCAAATGGCTGATAAGTCTACCACTATTCCTGTGGGTATATGTGAGGATGTACCTGTTCAGGTGGCTCATAATTGCTTGATATTAACTGATTTTGTTGTGCTTGAAATGCCTGAAGATGATAATATGTCTATTATTCTTGGGAGACCTTTTCTTAATATTGCAGGAGCTGTTATTAATTGTAATCAAGGAAAGGTGACCTTCAATGTTAATGACAAGGAACATACTGTCTATTTCCCCAAGAAGATTTAAAGGACTTATGGTTTAAATTCAATTGAACATGTTCAAGGCATTCAAGTTGGAGAAATATATTGTCCCATACCAAAAGAAAAATTTGAAACTATTATGATTGGGACCATTGCTATCAAGGTTGAGGTAACATAATCATTAGTGGAGTACAAAGTTTTGTCTCATATGCAATTGTTTTGGTAGCAAGACTTGATCAACCTTGCTAACAAAAGGATTCCATTGAACAAAACAATGTTTTCATTATGATTGTCTCCGTTTAATTCTATCCTTTGCATTTTAGTTTTTGCTTTCGTTTGGTTTTTTTTGTGTTGTTAGTTGCTTGCATGCTAGAACTTCTGTAGTTCTAGCCTTGTTTTGTCTTTGCATCATGTTTCCAAAAAAAGAAAAAAAATCTGTCTGTTAGAAAATCATTCTTCTATTTCTGAAAAAAGCCCAAAAATAAAGTGTCTCGGAAAATTCCAGAAAATTCATATTAAATTTTTACATGAAAAAGGGGCAGAGAAGTACCTGGTAGGTACCAGGGAGGCCCACCAGGTAGGCACACCATGTGGTGGCGCGGCCAGCCCTGGGTGGCACCGTGCCCTGGTGTGGGCCACCCCTGGCCCCCCACTACTTCTCTCACCTGCCACTTTCTTCTCTCTCCCGAGTAAGCTCCAGTTCATAGCTCAAAATCATGTTCTTTCTGTGCTTGCTCTCGATTTCTTCGATCTCCTTGCTCAGCCCATCTTTCTTGCTGAAATTTGGAGCAATTGTTCCTTGGTATGTGACTCCTCCCCTTGTCCAAGTAGATTTGTGTTTAGTGGATTATATGTTGAGTCTTTTGCTGCTGTAGGTGACTGGTTATGAGAGCTTATAAGCTTGTTTGATGCTTAGAGATATAGTTTTGATGCATGTTTAGGCCTCTTGCAAGTCCCTATGAGTAGAATCCTTTATTGTATTTACTTTGCAATCACTTGTTTAATAGGTGTTTAAATGTCAGAATAAAAGATGAGTGAGCACCACCTAAACCAACATGAGCTTTGGGTGCCTGAGGTCATGAAGGTCCACAGGGAGGAGGAAGTTTTTCCCTCCATTTATCCATGCCCTGAGTTCATGAGAGCTGCAGGAATTCTACAAGATTTCCACACTTTGGTTTCTAATGCAGGGTTAGAGCGTTTCTTGGAAGATGAACCTTGTAAATTTGTGAAGCTAACCATGTTTGTGGTGCAGGATTTCCAATTTAGTCACTCTTTGCCTAACCCCATGGTCCATTACAAAATTTACAATATTGCTGTCAATCTTTCTCTTGATGATTTTTGTGTAGCCATTAAGGTACCTCAATGGGGATCATGTAAGAAGATTAAAGAGAGACCGGAACCACTCATGGATTTATACGCAGAAATTTGTCAAGGGAGTAGCTTCTCAAAGGAGAATGGAAAAATCCGTAACATTCATCTTCCCTCCATTCGCTACTTTGCCTACTTTATTGCCAAGTGTGTTCTTGCTAGGAAAACTGCCAATAAGTTATCTTCGTTTGATCTAGCATTTATCTCTGTTGCTCTTAGACAAGATAGGTCTTACAACTTGGGTGCTTTGATAGCTTTCCGTCTTGCTGCTAACCGTGAGAAAGGTGGAATTTGTGGAGGCCTCATTGCTTCTCGTTTGCTAGCATTGCATGGTTTAGTGCCTCATCATCTAGACCTACAGTTTCCCATAGAGAGGCTTGATTTTAATTCCATGATACAGCATAAATTTATTTCCTCGTGGGCTAGTTTGAGTGAGTTATCTTATGAAATAACCTTTCTCAAAGCTGGTTGGAGAAAGAGCAAGTCCGAGCATGTTGTTCTTTTGCCTGCACCTATTTTGTTTAACCTTGATAACAGGGAAGGATGGTCCCTCACTAAGGAGGAGCTTGACACGTACTTGGTAGAGCTCTCCCAATAGGAGCAGGACACTAGAAGGGAGGTCACGGACGATTCGGTCCAGCCCTCGAATGAGGGAGAGTCTTCATATCAGCAGCCCACTTATGATTGGGGAGCTTCCTCTTCTTCTCATGGGCCCAGCTACGACCATTCTTACCAAGATCCGCCCGCTTGGAACCCCTATTCGCACATGGATTGATACCCACTTAGGCCAAAAGCCTAAGCTTGGGGGGGAGGTACGCCGACACCGCACTCATCTCCATATCATGTTGTGTCGGTACTTTGTATATTCATGTTTTCGTTCTCTTTTTAGTTTTCATTCTTCTTTGCTTTTTATTTCTAAAAACACAAAAAGACCAAAAATATTTTTGTTGTTTCTCTTTGGTTTGCTTCTTCTTTTTGCCTTGGTTTGTTTTTCCCTTTTTGCTTTGTTTGAACTATTCGAAAAACCCAAAAAGATTTTTCTTTGCTTGTTTTTCTCTTTTGGTTCTTATTTAAAAATCGAAAACACCAAAAATATTTGTCGTTCTTCTTTGGTTTTTAAGTAGTTTGCTGTGGTTCGGCAGTTTTCAGTGGACTATTGGTTTCATATTATTATTCAAGCCACACAAGTGAAGAGCAATAATGAGGATCAATGACAACTTGAGGCGTGGTAAGAGGCTGGTAACGAACTCTATTTGTTTTCATTTTTGTACATATACTCATCACTGTGGGCGTGCTTAGTCTGTTCATGTAGAGTGTATGTTTTCTTTGGATGCTTAGTAGTTCTTGCTCCAGCTCGCTAATAGTTTGTAGCATGTCTCATGAATGTTTGCTTGCATTGCTCTATTCATAAATTGGTATGACACTGTGGTATCCTCCTCTGAATGTTTCATTTGAATTGACTTGGCACATGCTCACGCATGCACATGACTGTAATAATCAGTTAAGCCTCGATGAATTATTTTGCCTTGAGGATCTTGAATCACTTTCATGCCATGATTAGTCCTGTTTTGTTGCAAGCATGATAATGACAGCTATTGCTCTCTCGTTTGTCGCTCCCTTACTATTGCTAGCCTTCACTTCCACTGAGTGTTTTACTCATGTTTCCAACTCCCTAAACCAAATATTTCCAAAGTGTCCACCATACCTACCTATTAGCATCACTTGCTACTCCCGTGCATATTCAATATGTCTTGTTTTCTTCCGAATAAAATGTTTGCTTGTTATGGGAAAATTAGTTAGTAAAGCTCTCACGAACTTGATGGCACACTTTATTTCCTGCACTTAATAAACCTGAACCATTGTGAACTCTCCATGAAAGTTATATGCTTGCAAATTATAGGCTGGGGATTAGCAGAACCGTGCTGTCACGGGGAACGCTTTCAACACTTGTAAATATATACCCAGTTGATACCTTGCTCTTTTGTTTGTGGATGTCGTCGGTGTGAAATAAAAGGGGAGCTTGTAAGTCCATGGAGTTATGTATGTGTGTTAGAGAAACGCCTGGGCCGTTGGTCTAATCCATGCTGACATGGTGGAACCCCGCAGCGTAACCATAATGATATCTATGAAGCATTCTTCTTATAAAAAAAGAGAGATAGCTATTGAGAAAAAGAAAAAAAAGATTTATGAAAAGAGGAAAGAGAGAGAAAAGCACCATTTTCCCATGGTAAATAAGAAGATTGCTGAGATACTCATTGTCTGCTTGCCTTGTCATTTTGATATGGGGATTCTTCCGTATCATCGGGAAAGGGGTACCCCGTTGGCGGTTCTCAATGATACGCACATACTTACGATGACAAGAACTTACCGGTAACTAAAGTTGAGTAGCATGAGGAGCGGCCCTCGTACTCAAGGGACTTGGGATTTCCAGTTTCTAGTCTGTCAAGCATATAACTCAGATTGGACCTCACTTTCACCTTAACTACATTAAAGATGCCTATGATAGGGGCAATGAGAGCTCAAAGCTAACAAGTACCATACTTTCAGCATTTGGAAGCCTTTCAAATTTCTCAAACCCTTTTTCTTCTACTTGTTGAGTCTCCATATATTCTTTGAGCACCTTCTTGAGAGCATAGTTTTCATTCTTTGTGTTTGTCCCATTACTTGATTATTTGTGTTATGACTTTGATGCTTGTATCTTTGATATCTTTACTTCTAGTCATCACTTGAACTTCAGAGGTGCCTTGACATTCATAATCAAAGGCAAGCGAGATACCACTCTATCATACCTTTCTATGAGCATTGTAATGTTGCTTATGTTTATGCTTTATGCTACTTATTATTCTTGAGTTGGAATCTCTTTATAGCTTGCAATGGCTATTAAGTAGACTCAGTTGTATACTCTTTATTATGAATTGTCTAAGTAGTTGATCACATTGCTGAGAATATTTACATCATTTGAAGCAAATGTGTTCGTGAAAGTTCTTTTATCGCACTCAGTTTTCAACTGAATTGCTTGAGGACAAGCAATAAGCTAAGCTTGGGGGAGTTGATACGTCCAAAACATATCTACTTTCCCGAACACTTTTGCTATTGTTTCTCCTATATACTTGTGTGGTTTGGATGCAACTAATGCAAACTGACGCTGTTTTTAGCAGAATTGCCTTGGTGTCTACTTTTTGTGCAGAAAAGCAACTATCAGGAAAAATCCCAGAAAATATGCCAAAAATCCTATTTCACCCGAAGACTCCAGGAGCTAGAATACGAGACGGAGAAGAGCCCTGGGGTGGCCACACCACCATTGGCCGGGTCCAGGTCGCGCCAGGTGGTGTGGGCCCCAGCACCCCCGTCTCTCTCTTCGCCTATAAGGAGCCTTGACCTAAAAACTTTGGGGTTTGGCGTTTTCGAAGGAGTTCCGCTCACCGCCACCACCAGATTCCACGAACAGCACCAAACTCCGTTCGCACTCACGGACGGGAATTGAGGAGATCATCGCCATCATCATCACCATCGCTTCTCCATTGACCATCCATGTTTCCCCCATCTATGAGTGAGTAATCCCCCGCTGTAGGCTATGGGGATGGTAGGGATTGGATGAGATCGTTCATGTAATGGCATCAGATTGTTAGGGCATGGTGCCTAGTATCTTCTATTAGTGCGTTATGACTTTGTTGCGACTTGTTGTGCTTAATGCTTGTCACTAGGGCCCGAGTGTCATGATTTCAGATCTGAACTTATTATTGATTCATTATGATAGTATTGTTTTGGGTCTTATCTGTAAGTTGTATACACACGTCGTTGTCCAGAACCTATGGCCCCGAAGTGACAGAAATCGGGATAACCGGAAGGGGAAGGCTTTGATGTGAGGATCACATGTGTTCACGGAGTGTTAATGCTTTGCTCCGGTGCTCTATTAAAAGGAGAACCTTAATTGCCAGTTGTTCCCTAGAGGCCCCACTGCAAACGGGCTGGCAGGACAAAAGATGTTGTGCAAGTTCTCATTGCGAGCACGTATAACTATATATGGAACACATGCCTAGGATTGTCTAGTACTTGGATGCTTTATATTATTTATTTGCAATTGCTCTATGTTCTGATTGCTATGTGAATTGTCTTGTCCATGCAACGCCCGTCCATCCATCCCTATGCCTACCGCACTCGAATCCCATCACATCGCTTTTGTTACTACTGTCTTTGCTTTACTACTGCTGCTGCTTTACTATTCCTACTACAAAACTGTTGCGACTGATAAACTGCTGTGAGCAAGATTGTTTCCAGGTGCAGCTGAATTGACAACTCAGTTGTTAAGGCTGATAAATATTCTTTGGCTCCCCTTGTGTCGAATCAATAAATTGGGTTTCACTTCCCTCGAAAATACTGCGATACACCCCCTATACTTGTGGGTCATCACCAATCAAGTCTCAAAGGAGTAAAGATGATTAGTATATGCATGTATTGCTTTCTCGGTGTTTGTTAATTGCCCCGCTGTAATTTGTTCACCCAGCATGTTATCTATCTAAGGAGAGCCACCTCTAGTGAACTATGGATCCCGGTCCTTTTCTTTACATACAATCTATAAACTATTTCTGCTTTGTGTTTACTTTCTGTAAACTTTTACTTCTTTCCATTCGATACGTTTAATCCTTTGTTTTCCGCAAAACACGGTGAGATTGACAACCTCATCGCAAGTTGGGGACAAAGTTATGTGGTTGTGTAGTGCAGGTCTCCACATTGCTACTAGCACCGGTAGTGCGCCCTGCCAAAGCTTAGCTAGTAACACCTTTGGGGTGTTTCCTTGCTCCTACTGGTTCGATTAAACCTTGGTTTCATAACTGAGGGAAACTTGCTGCTGTGCTCATCATACCTTCCTCTTGGGGTTCCCAACGAGCTGTACATCGAACGACGAGCACATCACCCAGCATGTTATCTATCTAAGGAGAGCCACCTCTAGTGAACTATGGATCCCGGTCCTCTTTTTCTTTACATACAATCTACAACTATTTACTTCTTTGTGTTTACTTTCTGCAAACTTTTACTTCTTTCCATTCGATACGTTTAATCCTTTGTTTTCCGCAAAACACAGTGAGATTGACAACCTCATCGCAAGTTGGGGACAAAGTTCTGTGGTTGTGTTGTGCAGGTCTCCACGTTGCTACTAGCACCGGTAGTGCGCCCTGCCAAAGCTCACCTAGTAACACCTTTGGGGTGTTTCCTTGCTCCTACTGGTTCGATTAAACCTTGGTTTCATAACTGAGGGAAAATTGTTGCTGTGCTCATCATACCTTCCTCTTGGGTTCCCAATGAGCTCTACATCAACCACGCACCAGCACTTTTCTAGGCGCCATACACAGAGCCATCAAGCATTTTTCTGGCGTCGTTGTCGGGGAGTCAAAGACATCTTCACGAGGGGAGTCCCTCATAACCAATCACTTTACTTTGTTGTTTTTGTTTTGCTTAGTTTCTTTTTGCTTCGTTTGCTTGTTTTGTTCTTCAAAAAACACAAAAAAATTTAGTTTTGCTAGTTTGCTTTCTTATTTGACAATCCAAAAAATGACTACTCTTGAAAACACTAAGTTGTGTGACTTCACTAGCACCAACAACAATGATTTTATGAGCACACCTATTGCTCCACCTGTGGCTGAAAATACTTTCTTTGAGATAAAACCTGCTTTGCTCAATCTTGTTATGAGAGAACAATTTTCTGGTATTGGTAATGAAGATGTTGCTTCCCATCTAAATAACTTTGTTGAACTTTGTGAGATGCAAAAGCATAGGGATATAGATGGTGATATTATTAAGCGGAAATTGTTTCCTTTCTCTTTGAGAGGAAAAGCTAAAGAGTGGTTGAATTCCTTAACTAGGAATAGTATTGATTCTTGGACTAAGTGCAAAGATGATTTTATTGGAAAATACTATCCTCCCAATAATGGTAATGCTTATGGAAATTCTTACAACAATAATAAGAGTGGTCCCTCTGAACTTGAAGTTATGCTTAAAGAGTTTATTAGTAAACAAACTGCTTTCAACAAAACTATTGAGGGAAAACTCTCTAATGCTGAAAGAAATATAGCATTTTGGCTGAAGCTCAATCTTCTTTGAATAAAATGGCTGCTAAACCTGAAACTAATGATAATCCCTTTGCAGCTACTAATGCCATACAAGTAAGAATTGATGAAAATGTTAGACTATTAGCTGAATTGCATGCTAAGTGTGAAAGAGAAGATGAAATTACTAGAAACATTAGTGTTTCTACTTGATGGGTTCGTAGCATGGAAAACAAAAAAAATCTACCGCAAGAACGAACAAAACCCAGATCTAATCTAGATAAAAGCCAAGATCTAATCTATTAGACATGTGCAACGAGATAGATCTGTACTAACCGTTGTAGACCCGAAAGCGTTACGAGATCGGATCTCGTGGTTGATGTAGTCGATCACTTGCCGATCTCAAGATCGAGTAGACGATCCTTCCGGCGCCACGTTCCGGCAGCGCTTCCGCAGTCGGTCACACGTGCGGAGTCGAAGCAGACCTTCCTCTCCCCGTTCCAGCAAGCAGTGGAGGTAGTAGATCTTCTCCACGGAATCCCAGCAGCACGACGGCGTGGTGGTGGTGGTGGAGTAGAGAATTCTCGCCAAGCAGCAGCAAGAGGGAAGGAGGAGGAGAGAGGCAACTTGAGATCTAGAGAATAGAAGGGCTTGGGGTTTGTGCCTCCACCCCTCTATTTAAATGAGGGAGGCGCCATGGGAGGTGGAGTCCTTGTAGGACTCCCCTCTCCCTTGGCCGGCGGATCAAGGAGGTGGGGGGAGAGTCCTACTCCCCCACGAATCCTTGTCTTACCCCACAAGGATTCCTTGATCCTTTCTTGGTTTTCAAGTAAACTCCAAGAAATCTTCTAGAACCTTCCTAACATTCAAACCTTCTAGAATCCCCATACAAATACTCCGGAACATTTCCTAACTTAGAAAATGATCCCCAATATATGAATCTTATTCCCCGGACAATTTCGGATCTCCTCGTGATGTCCTGGATCCAATCCGAGACTCCAAACAACATTCGGTATCCAACGCACATTCCATATCTACTTAAAACAACTTCGAACCTTAAGTGTGTCACCCTACGGTTCGTGAACATGTAGACATGATGGAGACACATCTCCGATCAATAACCATTAGCGGGATCTGGAGATCCATAACAGCTCCCACATACTCAACGATGACTTTGTGATTGATAGAACCATTTAACATACGAAACCAATTCCCTTTGTCACGCGATATTCTACTTATCCGAGGTTTGATCGTTGGTATCTCCATACCTAGTTCTACCTCACATCGATAAGTACTCTTTACTCGTTCCATGATATGTCATCCCTTGTGACCTAGTCACATGCTTGCAAGCTAACTAGATGACATTCCACCGAGAGGGCCCAGAGCATATCTATCCGTCATATGGATGGACAAATCCCAATCTTGGTCCATGCGCTTCAACACATACTTTCATAATACCCAATGACACCTTTATAACCACCCAGTTATGAAGCGGTGTTTGATGTCATCAAAGTATCCATCCGGTGATGGTGATTAACATAACCTCATGGTCGAAGGATTAGGTTACTATGCATTTGAAAATCTTGTAGCAAAACGAACTTAATGACTTGATCTTATGCTATGCTTACTATGGGTGTGTGTCCATCACATCATTCTCCTAATGATATGATCTTGTTATTAACGACATCCAATGTCCATGATCAGGAAACCATGATCATCCATTAATCAACAAGCTAGTTTAACAAGAGGCTTACTAGGGACTCTTTTATGTTTACAAAACACACAAGTATTAATGTTTCCTGTTAATACAATTATAGCATGGGATGTAAACATTTATCATAAACATAAAGATATAATAATAACCACTTTATTATTGCCTCTTGGGCATATCTCCAACAGTCTCCCACTTGCACTAGAGTCAATAATCTAGTTAAAAACTTGTGCACTCAACACCTATGGCTTTCTGGTGTTGTATAGACACTATTGCTAGTGGTAAACATAATCTTCGGATCTGACACTTCCAGGTCCGTGTGTATTTGCATGTCCTTGCGTCTCTACGCATTACTCATTCTCTAATGAGATGGCATTGTATAAATTTGGTCCTTTGGTGAGACCTTTAGTTCCTTGGGATTAAATCATGTTGATACAATGTCATACAATGTATCTTCATAGTATTATCCCGCTATGAACCACACCTAGTTTGATAACAAACTACTTGACGCAAATGCCCTCATTTGCTGCTATAATAGTAGTCATATACTTAGCCTTTTGTTGTAGTATCTGTCACAATGTTTTAATTTTGGTACTCAACCAAATCCGTTATGGAACTTCCTTTCCATTACATTGTGCCACCCATAGTTTAAATTGAGATAAACTTAATTTGTGACAAAACTAGTATCAATGTAACAATTTATAATGAACTATTTGTCACCACTATATAAGTAATATATTCTTAGTTCTTCCAAAGATCATAGGAATATCCCTACTATTGTCCAATGATCATCTTATGAGTCATTCTGGTATATGCTCATAACATTTAGAGCATAGGACATACCTGGATGTGTACATCTCAAAGAATGATTGATCAAATTATTCTTGTGATTTCACCAAGTGTCAAAACACTTGAATCTCGTGTCAACACACTTGAATCTTGATTCAGTCCTTTCCGTGCGTCAAGAACCTTTCTTGTTGTTTCCATATTGAACTCATTCAACATATTATCTATGTACATTTGGCAAAACCATATTAGCGCCTCAATCTATCCATATAGACATTGATGCCTAATTCTTGGGTTATGCCTAAGTCTTTCATCAAAATGAAATTCTTAACCTGTGTCAATAAAAGATACATCATTTCTAATCAACAATATGTCTTTCACATAATGTATTAGAAATATGTCTTAGCGCTCCCACTTAATTTCTTGCAAAATGCAAACATCTTCATCGTCTCTGATGAAATTAAACCTTTTAACGGTTTCATCACGGTGAAGATTCCAACTCCGCGATGCTCACTTCAACCATTGAACTTTTGCATACTCTTTTAGCATCCTTTGAATTAACAAAACCCTTTGGATCGTGTCATGGACACATCCTAGGTAACCATTCTATTAGAAGAACTTGTTTTGTTTGTTCAACTACCATATACCAAAATATATGTAGTGGTTGCTACATTAATCCGTCCAGACTAAATATCGCTATGAAAGATCAAATCTTATCATAGTCAATTCCTTGAACATTGTCGTAAACTCTTTCCGACATGTCGACTATTTCATAGATGTGAAACATCCATGTCTATTTCTTTATAGATCCATATACGAATGTAAGGTCTTGCACCTTTCTAGAGGGTCTTTCAAATTCAAAGCTTGATTTCTCGTGTATGGAATTATCACGGATTTTATGGCTTCAAGCCACTTAACAAAGTCAGGGCCCATCATTGATTATTTGCATGTAGTCGGTTCATCATTGTCAAACAACAATGATTTAACTCTCAAATCTTGGCATTTGATTACTTACCCGACCTACTTGGTTCAATAGGAACTTAGATCTCCGTGACCACAACCTTTGAGGCACGTGAGCCATGAGCATTGTTGCTGCCTCCGAGACACTTACCGACGCTGCGCAACTCAGCACATATTAGCCAAGGTTCAACAACCTTGTCAAAGTTCTATTGTCCTCCCACTTAACTTTTCACCAAAAATTCCTTCTCAAGAAACTCGACATTCTAAGTGACAAACACTTTTGTCTTCGGTGTTATGGAGGAATACCCAATGCTTATTCGAAATAACCTACAAAGACATGCTCATCCGACTTTGGTTGTAAACATTTTACTTATGCCTAGCATACCAAAAATTTAAGAAAGGACAATCTGGGTTTTATCCCAAACCATGACTTATATGGTGTCATTTCAACGGATCACGATGGAGCTCTTTTCAGTGTAAAAGCGGTAGTCACTAAAGCTTTAAACTTTAAAATATAATGGCAGTTTTATAAATGACACCTTTGATCTTACCATGTCAAACAAGGTTTCATTACATATCTTGAACACTCCATACTCCTATGGTGTTTTGGGAAATGCAAATCCATGGAACGATTCCTCAAATCTTAGGTGTTTTGCTAAACTTGTAACTCAAACATCTTTATGATCCAATCATAAACTTTATTTTATTTTATTTTCTTGTTACAATAATTTTCCACTTCATCTTGAAAGTCTTTGAACATTTTCAAATGTTTCATACTTCTTCCTTATTGAGTAAGTATATTCATATACTCACTCAAATCTTTGGAGAAAGCATATGAAGTTGAAATCCATCATACGACTACACATAATGGACTATATACATCAATATGTACAAATTCCAATCAGTTAGTCGTCTGTTCCTCTTTGGCCTCTGACGGAGTTTTAATTATCTCCAGGAAAGTATCACAAGCGTCATTTGATCAAAATCAAAGACTCCAAAAATCCATCAACATGGAGTTTCTTCATGTATCCCTAATATAATTTAAACGATGATGTCACTTCGCAAGTGATCTTTCAATCATTTGTCTTGCGACATTTTAGCATTAGTTTTATGGTCGTTATTTCTCCAACCAGACTTGTATATCATCCATCTATTATGGAATACGATAATTATTTGAACAACCTTTTGTCGTCATAATACCTGATCAAAATAAAAATTATTGAAACAAATCTTGAAGGTAAGCTTTGATGTTAACGAGCAACACAACAACCCTTTGTTTGTTTTCGATGAACATCATCACATATTCTCTTGCTAGTTACTTAGGCCATTGCAGTTCATGAATTGTGTTGTCCTATATGACACTTCATACCAACCAATTCGGTATCCAATACCATGAGAACCACATTGTTTAACAACCAAGGAATACAGCCATAACATGTATCTTCTATATACCTAAGTTGGATATCTCCAATCTTTTCTTTTCTGCCAAATATTTTATAGATTCTCTTTCAACAATTCCTTTTCTTTTAAAAGAATCTATCAACATCAATAGTGGTGTCATTCACATGACACATAGTACAAAGTGTGTATAGTCAAATACTAATACCTTTGGACTTGCACTTTGAAGTGGATCACCTTCATCAAATGTTTGGCATTCTTTCAAAATTCCATTCTTTAGTAATATTTTAGTGTAGTAAACATTTTACTTACATCTTCTATTCATCCTTATCATGACAACTTTCATGATCAAGTTGCTATAGCTTATAAAGGTGAATTGCGAGTATAATGTTTCTTTTCCAAAACCTTTTGGAGGATTAGGACGACCAGCGTCTCCAACCTTCACAAATTCTCATCAAATATGAGGACATATACTCTATCATGTTATAACCAACACATTGTTTTAGATATCACAATACCTTTCACATATGATGGTTTCTGAAACATTGCTTTTAGCTCTTAGATAAACTTGATATTAAAAACAATCTTTTGAGTATCAAGAATCATGGAGGCAAACATGATACATTAGATACTAACACTGGAATTGTTACTCTTGATTTAATACTGTTTATTAAACTTCACAGAGTAAACGGAGTTTGCTGAAAGTTCGCAACAGGACTTTTAAACTTTAGATTGACACTCGAAACAATACGATACCAGTTCGTAAAGAAAATATCCAGAATTTCTATAGTTCCACTATCTCAACTATAACTAAGCGTAAGGTGGTGAACGGATGCCAATGACTATAACAAACTATGCAAATTCACTTTGATTGTGTTTATGATAAATTGAGTTTGACTAATCCAAATTAGAAATAAACTCCCACTCAAAACAACATCCCTCCAGTTGTTTTAGTGATTACACGAACCAAATCTACTACACCAAGTCCGATCATCACGTGAGATGATGTAGCTTTAAAGGCGAACAATCAACATGTTCATCATATCATCCATATGACTCATGCTTTACCTTTCGGTTTTCCGTGTTCCGAGACCATGTCTGTACATGCTAGGCTCGTCAAGGTTAACCTTAGTATCCGCATGTGCAAATCTGGCTTGCACCCGTCGTATGCACACGTAGAATCTATCACACCCGATCATCACGAGATGCTTCGAAACGATGAGTCTTAGCAACGGTGCCTACTAAGGACGAACACTTTATTACTTGATATTTAGTGAGAGGGATCATCTTATAATGCTACCGTCGCTATCTAAGCAATACAAGATGCATAAAGGATTAACATCATACGCAATTCATAATTAGTGTGATATGATATGGCCCTTTCTTCTTATGACTTTGATCTCCATCTCCAAAGCACGGACATGATCTCCATCATCACCAGCATTGTGTCAAAGGTCAGTGGCGACGCTTCATGGTTGTCCATCATCACTAGCAACTATTACAACTACTTGGAATAAAGCTATTACAAGATGAATAGACACGCAGGTCTTAACAGAATTAAAGACAACCATTAGGCTCCTGCCGGTTGCCATATTACAACAAGGATCATTGCATACATCAAATATAATCACAATCACATGATGGCCATATCACATCACAAAACCCCTGCAAAAACAAGTTAGACGCCTCTAATTTTCTTTGCATGTTTTACGTGGTTTGGGGCTTTCGAATAAGAATGGATCTTACCTACGAAGCTGAACCACAACGTTGATACAAGTTCTATCAAGTGCAAAGTGTAGATTGGATCTATACTATGATGGGAGAGACAGACACCCACAAAGCCACTTGCAATACGAGTTGCACGTCAACTGTGGAGCAAGTCTCATGTGCGATGACATGTAAGGTTAGCCTGAGCCGCTTCATCCTACCATACCGCAAGATGCAAAGTACACAAAGCAAAAGACGGCACGAGCACCAATGCCCACAAAACCATTGTGTTCTACTCGTGCAATAGATCTACGCATAGACACGGCTCTGATACCACTGATGGGTTCGTAGCATGGAAAACAAAAAAAATTCTACCGCAAGAACGAACAAAACCCAGATCTAATCTAGATAAAAGCCAAGATCTAATATATTAGACATGTGCAACGAGATAGATCTGTACTAACCCTTGTAGACCCGAAAGCGTTACGAGATCGGATCTCGTGGTTGATGTAGTCGATCACTTGCCGATCTCAAGATCGAGTAGACGATCCTTCCGGCGCCACGTTCAGCAGCTTCGCAATGGTCACAAGCACGAGTCGAAGGACCTTCCTCTCCTGCTCCAAAAGCAGTGGAGGTAGTAGATCTTCTCCACGGAATCCCAGCAGCACGACGGCGTGGTGGTGGTGGTGGAGTAGAGAATTCTGCAGGGCTTCGCCTAAGCCAGAGCAGAGGGAAGGAGGAGGAGAGAGGCAACTTGAGATCTAGAGAATAGAAGGGGCTTGGGGGTTTGTGCCTCCACCCCTCTATTTAAAGGAGGGAGGCGCCATGGGGAGGTGGAGTCCTTGTAGGACTCCCCTCTCCCTTGGCCGGCGGATCAAGGAGGTGGGGGGAGAGTCCTACTCCCCCATCAATCCTTGTCTTACCCCACAAGGATTCCTTGATCCTTTCTTGGTTTTCAAGTAAACTCCAAGAAATCTTCTAGAACCTTCCGGAACATTCCGAAACCTTCTAGAATCCCCATATAAATACTCCGGAACATTTCCTAACTTAGAAAATGATCCCCAATATATGAATCTTATTCCCTGGACAATGCCGGTTCTCCTCGTGATGTCCCAGATCCAATCCGAGACTCCAAACAACATTCGGTCTCCAACGCACATTCCATATCTACTTAAAATAACTTCGAACCTTAAGTGTGTCACCCTACGGTTCGTGAACATGTAGACATGATGGAGACACATCTCCGATCAATAACCATTAGCGGGATCTGGAGATCCATAATAGCTCCCACATACTCAACGATGACTTTGTGATCGATAGAACCATTTAACATACGAAACCAATTCCCTTTGTCACGCGATATTCTACTTATCCGAGGTTTGATCATCGGTATCTCCATACCTAGTTCTACCTCGTTACTGATAAGTACTCTTTACTCGTTCCATGATATGTCATCCCTTGTGACCTAGTCACATGCTTGCAAGCTAACTAGATGACATTCCACCGAGAGGGCCCAGAGCATATCTATCCGTCATATGGATGGACAAATCCCAATCTTGGTCCATGCGCTTCAACACATACTTTCAGAATACCCAATGACACCTTTATAACCACCCAGTTACGAAGCGGTGTTTGATGTCATCAAAGTATCCATCCGGTGATGGTGATTAACATAACCTCATGGTCGAAGGATTAGGTTACTATGCATTTGAAAAGCTTGTAGCAAAACGAACTTAATGACTTGATCTTATGCTATGCTTACTATGGGTGTGTGTCCATCACATCATTCTCCTAATGATATGATCTTGTTATTAACGACATCCAATGTCCATGATCAGGAAACCATGATCATCCATTAATCAACAAGCTAGTTTAACAATAGGCTTACTAGGGACTCTTTTATGTTTACAAAACACACAAGTATTAATGTTTCCTATTAATACAATTATAGCATGGGATGTAAACATTTATCATAAACATAAAGATATAATAATAACCACTTTATTATTGCCTCTTGGGCATATCTCCAACACTACTATCACCACCACTAGTGTTAAGGCTAGTAATAGTTCTACTACTTTAGATGCTAAATTTGATTTTGATCTTGATGGTTGTAATATATCTGAAGTTATTAAGTTCCTACAAAAGCTGCTAAAAGTCCTAATGCTAGTGCTATGAACATGGCCTTTACAAAACACATTACAGATGCTCTCATAAAGATTAAGAAAGAAAAGATGAAACATAAAGCTTCTATTCCTATAAAACAAGAGGATGGTTGGGAACCCATCATTAATATGAAAGTGAATGACTTTGATTTCAAATCTTTGTGTGATCTTGATAGTAGTGTTTATATTATGCCTAGAAGGATTTATGATATGCTTGATTTGCCTCCTCTTGAAGATTGTTATTTGAATGTCCCACTTGATGATATTGCTAAAAAGAAACTCATGGAGAGTCTTAATGATGTTCTTATTATGGTTAACGATTCCTATGTCCCCGTTGATTTCTATGTTTTTGGATGTTGAATACAATGCTTCTTGTCCTATTACTTTGGGAAGACCTTTTCTTAGAACTGTTAGTGCCATCATTGATATGAAAGAAGGCACCATTAAATATCAACTCCCACTCAAGAAAGGTATAGAGCACTTCCCGAAAAAGAGAGAAAATATTTCTTTTGCTTCTCCTATGAAAACAAAATTTGGTTTTAATGCTTCTTCATTTGAGAACACTTGATTCTTTCTTTGCTTCTTGATGCTCTCTTTTACTTCAATTCATATTTCTTATGTGAGCATCTTCTCAAACTATCATGCCTAACTTAAAGGCGTTAAAGAAAAGTACTTATTGGGAGATAACCCAAAAGTTTTAGATGAGTCTTGGAAGTTATTACCTCTGTAATAACCTTTCCTTATCCTTTTTATTCGCTTTTTGTGCCAAGAGTAACCTCTAATGAAAGAGAAGTAATGATTGGGAAAGTTGCTGTCCCGAAACAGATTTTTGTGCTTCACCGTAAAATTTTGTGAGAGATCTCTGTATGTCAGATTGAGCTGTAATTTTTTGTTCTTATGCCCCAGGTTGTTATCTAACTTTCGTTAGTTCAACACTTTTTTATTTGAGCAACAGAAGGTCTTCAAAAAAATTAGTCTTTACCTGCTGGTATGTTTTGACAGATTTCTGCCATTTTCTGCATTTGCTTCTTGTAGGTTCCTTTTTGAGTTCTTTTCAGGAATTGAGCTTTTTGAAGGAAGTGCTACAGTAGCTAGTATTCTAATGGAAGTTTATTTGGTGTTAGAACTGAACTTTAAGACTTATTAATCTTAAGTGCACTAATGTTGCTAATGAGATTGTGTGAAGTTTTGTATGAAGGAAAATTTTCAGGTGTATGGAAGGAATGAGTAATGAGATGAAGGATAGACTAAAACTCAAGCTTGGGGATGCCACGCGTGTCACCCCAAGAAATATCCAACAAGTACAAGCTTCAAATCTTGGGGATGCCCAAGGCATCCCCTTCTTCATCAATAAAAATCCCAGGTTTCTTCCAAACGCTTCATTTTTATTGTTTCATGCACAGTTGTGTTGTTCTTGGACCGTCTTCTTTTTCTTTTTCGTTTTGGTTTTTAGTTTGCTTGGTTTGCTTAGTTTTTTGAATAAATTGGTTGGACCCCCTCTTTCATACATTGGTTTGGAAATGGTTTGGTTTGGTTTGGTTTGGAAAAGAGTAGGAAAGTTCATACTTATGTGGTAAAAAGAGCTCGTTTTTGACTGTGGCCTATGCTTTGTCATGCCATGCTTGATATTGTTTTGGCTTTATGCTTAGTATTCTTTGTTGTAGCATGACTTTTTATAAACAATTGAGATTGCTTAATGTGCCTTGGATGAATCATGCGTTGTTTTAGCATATTAAAGCATAGTATAGTGGTATTCTCCTTTGATGCTTTATTTGGGTTGACTTGGCGCATGCTCACACCATGTTATGACTATCACAAGTCACCATAGCCTTTATGATCCTTTAGTTTTCAACTTGTAGTATCACTTTATGCTTTGATCAATGATGTTTTGTCGCTCTGCATGATTATGGCCATTATTGCTCTCTTAGTTTGTCGCTCCCAGTCTTTTGCTAGCCTCCACAACCAAGTATGAGTTCCACTCATGCATCCAACTCCCTAAACCAAGTTATTCCAAAGAGTCCACCATACCTACCTACTAGCTTATGCTATTCCAAGTATATTCATGCTTTTGTTTACCTTCCAAATTAAACTTGTTATGATAAAACTAGTGATTAAAGCTCTCACGAACTTGATGGCACACTTTACTTTACTTGCCCTTAATAAACTTGAACCATTGTGTCTTCTATGTTGTATATGCTTGCACTTATTTGTTGGGAATTAGCAGAACCATGCTTTCATGGGGAACGCTTTCAACATTGCACTTGGTACTTGTACCTAGTTGATATCATGCTCTTTTGTATATGGATGTCGTCGGTGTGAAATGAAAGGGGAGCTTGTAAGTCCATGGAGTTATGTATATGTGTTAGAGAAACGCCTAGGCCGCTGGTCTAATCCATGCTGACATGGGGGAAACCTGCAGCGTAACCATAATGAGCTATCTATGAAGCATCCTTCTTATAAAAAAAGAGTCCTATATTGAGAAAAAAAGAGAAAAGAAAAAAAAAGATACTATGAAAAGAGGAAAGAGAGAAAAAAGCACCATATTCCCATGGTAAATAAGAAGAATGCTGAGATGCTCGTTGTCTGCTTGCCTTGTCATTTTGATATGGGGATTCTTCCGTATCATCGGCAAGGGGTACCCCGTTGGCGGTTCTCAATGATGCACATGTACTTACGATGACAAGAACTTACCGGTGACTAAACTTGAGTAGCATGAGGAGAGAACCTCATATACAAGGGACATGAGATTTCTGACTTATACTTCGTCAAGCATGTACACCATAGTTTGTTCACTTTAACCTTAATCACTTCAAGATGCTTATGATAGGGGCAATGAGAGCTGAAAGCTATAAGTACCATACTTTTTGGAAGCTCTTTATGAGACTTGAATCCCTACTTCCTTTTATAAAGGCCTTTCTTCCACCATTATATTCACTCTCCACCTTCTACCTTTATGCACCTACTTTGAGAGCATAGTGGCCATTCTTAGTTCTATGTGCATTGTCCCAAGACTAGTTGATTGATACATACTTTGATATTGCTTGTTTTAAACTATTGTATCTAGTCACTCTTTTGAACTTTGAAGGTGTCCTATGCATTTATATTTGCTACTCTATGAGGGACAATCTGAATACTATTATGCTATGTTTTCTCTATGTGAAACAAACAAACGTCTTGCAAAGCATTGTTATTCATGAATATTTTGTTTGTGCCTTTTCATGTTTGTAAGTCCCTCCTTATTAAAGGAAAAGATCCCTGTGATTGCAATGCTAGTCCCTGGATCAATGCTAGCATCCACAGTTTAAGATGAAGTACATAGATACAAAGGTCGTTTATTACAGTCATTCCAGAGATAAAACATAGTCTTTTACAACTCAGGGCCAAAGGCCTAATACAAGAGTTTATGGAATAAGTAAATAAACATAAGTCTTCATCTTCATGTGCCACAGGCAAGCATGTTGAGTGTAGACTCATAACTCCTAATCATCATCGGAATAACCTGCAACATTACAAGTTACAGCCACAGAGGGTCAATACTTTGGAATAGTATTGGCAAGTGATACCTTAGTATATTTTAGGTGGCCTATAATACTATATGCATTTGGCTGGTGGAGCTTAGGCTTGCATTGCTCAAAATAGATTTTTCCTTATCTTTTGAAAACACTAAGTTTTTGCTTGGCACAAAACACCCAAGGCATCTACCAATCAAAGACTGAAGATCCACTCAGGGCATCTACCAATCAAGGACTGGAGATCCTTTTAACCCTTGTTCACCCACAAATTTTATTTAGAAATTGGAGTGATGAGATTCTTGAAGTTTCCATGTCTTGATGCTCAAATTGTCCTTTACCAGGGACATGGCTAAGTACTTAGGTTTTACACTGCAGGTGGTGCACTTTCCCCACAAGACTTGGTTTCCCAAGACAAGATCCTTCAGAAGCATTTCCTTAGTCAAATGGACGCGCTCCAACCTATCATTCCCTCTACCACCAACTGTCCAAGAGACTAAGTTCTAGCAACCTAAGATCATGGCAGAGCCCATAATGCCAAGTGGTTGCACTTGAAGCTTCTCAACATTTGACATCTCAAATCTCTTTGTTTCCTGGGTGGCCATCCACAAGTGAGATACACCAAGGTAAACCATAGACATGGGCCTCGTGAACCACTCAACCAAAAACCACCAAGCAAGTCCTATTCCACCCAGGAGATTCATTCACTTAGTTGTTTTGTTAAATAAAACACAAGTCCTTAGACTTAGAATAATTTTTTCCATAGTATGAATAAATAAACCACCCTTGTTTTCTAGTAGCTAGGCTAAGCTTGATAGTAATAGGAATCTTGACTTAGGTAATTTTCACTAAGGTTTCACCTAATAGGTTTTCCCATAGCAAAGTTTATACTTAGCAAAAATCCATGCAAGTCCTGTATTTAGAAAAATAATACTAATGCATATAAAAATATAGGAATGGAATATTCATGATGATATCACTTGCCTTGGTAGTGTGGAGAGTAGCACTCGTCACAATCACAATCACTAGCAAAATCTACACACAAAGTGGTAGCACACAATTACACACAAATATATACAAACAAAAATAATATGAATGCATGCATGCATGGATCTACCAAGTGATGGTTTTTTTTTTTTTGAAAACTCTACCAATTAAGTGCAAGATTACAGAAACTAAACAAGTCACAAAATAGCCAAGACAACTTATTTAGCCCTAAAATAAAATACTAAACTATACCTATATTCAAAAAAGGCCTCAAACAAGTTTCTGCAATTTAAGCCAATCTAATGGTTACTATTTGCTAAACAAAAAGGATAGGCAGAAAGGTCTTGTTTTTCTGAATCCAACGGTATAAAATTTGCTAAATTCCAACGTGGCATTCAAAAGATATAGGCATTTGAATTCTAGATCAAAATCTGTTTTAAATTCTATTTTCAGATCAGCTCCTAGCCACGCGTCATGTTCTTATTCGCCCGTACCGGTTCGCGCGGATCAGTCGCTGTGGGGCGTTGGATCTAGTTTGATCGCACGGCACAGGGCGCGTACCTCTTCGGGGCTTAAGTGATCTATCCTATTCGTTCGATCCAGATCTAACGGCTACTACTGCCTGGTCACAGATGGGCGGCGCTGCGCGGTGGTTAGCGGCGGCGGTACGGTCGGTCGACGACGTTGCCGACGATGCAGGAGGAGAGGGAGAAAAGGGAGTTGCTCACCGGGCTCAGGGGGTCACGGCGAAGCTCAAGGTACTCGTGGTTGGTCAAGGGGCGCTCGGGGTCTGTGGCAATTCCTCACCGGAGTTCGTGGCGGCGTCGGGTGGTCCTGGTGCTCGTCGAGGATGGAGCTGTGGATCACCCCAAGGCAAAACAACGACGCGGTTAGGTTCACAGGGTCAAGACGAAGTCGTGTGCATGAATGGGAAGGCGAGGGGCGGTCTGTACTTACCGGAAAAACTCGTCGGAGTTGATGTCGCCGTCGGTGCTTGCGGTGTCAAGTGGAACCGGCGACCTGGGCAAGACAGACGGACTAATGAGGTCGAGGTGCGCAAAGACACGCTTGAGTCGATTGTAAGAACGAGAGGCGAGGGGAACACTAGGCTCACTGAATCGATCGCCGGAGAGGCTCTGTCTGCGGCGGTGCAAAGCTGATTGAGGACAGCCTGGTGGCGGAGTGAGCGAGGTGTTTGGGGGAAAAAGATCGCGAGGCAGAGAGGATCTTATAGCCGGGGAATCTACAGGAAACGCTCGCGGTTAAATGCTCAATTACGCCGCGCCATTACCGGCCATCACTGCTGCAATGACATGGTCGCAGGCGCGGTCTGGGGAAGACGAGGGCGACGTGGAACGGGCCCGCTCGTCAGCGAAGAGTGCGAGGTGGCGGTGGGGTCTGTCTATCAGCGACTTAACGCGTGCGCTCGCGCGTGAGAGAAGAACAGAAACTCCCCGGGTGGGCTTGATGGGCTTGATCCACTGTTGGGCCAGAATCCTGGCGCTCGGCCTTTTTCCTTTGCCTATGCCTTTTCTTTTTCTAATTCCATTTTCTGAATTGATTTTTGATATGAATTCAAATCCTTTTGAATTCAAACTGTTTTGGGATTTTTTGCAGGGTTCTTGTGGGTTCAAATACAGTCAAATAACCATGTGGTTACCTTTCAAGGCTTGGTCAAGCTTGGATCTTTGAAATAAACAGAGACTTTGTCTCTTTGTCTCTAGTTTGAAATAGGGTTTAGAAAATATTTCTAAATTTGGAATCTTGGGTTAAAAGCTTCACCTAGTTTTTCCATCAATGGAGGCAAGCAAACAAGTACCTAAGCATTCAAATCTCAAAGGGTGATGGCCAATTGAGTTGAATTTGCACACATGAAATCATATCTCAAACTTCTGTCTCTAAATGATTTTGAGAAAAACCCTATATGAATGAATGATGCAAGAATGATATGAATGAGTTTTGAAACATGATGTTAGGGATGTAACAAATCTAACCGACTTAAAATGAATCTCGGCATCGATATTAGGATTGGCTTGCTTATAGGTGAGTGTGGTCTTTCCGATAATAATATTCTATTTCCCATGTTGCTTCTTCTTCGGAATGATGGTTCCATTGTACTTTGCAAAACTTGATGGTCTTTGTCCTTGTGACTCTTTCTGCGGTCTCAAGTATCTTGACAGGCTTTTCTTCATAGGTGAGATCACTTTCTAGTTGAACTTCTTCCAAAGATATGGTATCTTTCAAAGATGTTTCTTCCATTTCTGGGTGACATTTCTTGAGCTGGCTCACATGAAAAACATTATGGACTGCTAATAAAGATGCTGGCAGTTCGATTTCATATGCAGCTTCTCCCTTGCGACTTAGAATGTTGAATGGTCCAACATATCTTGGTGCTAACTTTCCTTTGACTCCAAATCTTTTCACTCCACGAAGTGGTGATACTCTAAGATAAGCTCTATCCCCAACTTCTTATGTGACTTCTCGCTTAGCATCTCGTAGCTTTTCTGTCGAGACTGTGCTATCTTCAACCTGTCCCTAACCAATTTGACTTTTTCTTCGGCGTCTTTGATAAGATCTGGTCCAAACAAACTTCTTTCTCCCACACCATTCCATAGCAATGGGGTGGTACACTTCCTTCCGTAGAGAAACTCAAATGGTGCCATCCCAATACTAGATTGGTGACTGTTGTTGTAAGAGAACTCTGCGTAAGGCAGACTTTCATCCCAACTTGCTCCATAGTCTAGGGCACATGCCCTCAACATGTCTTCAAGAATTTGATTAGTCCTTTCTGTTTGTCCGTCAGTTTGAGGATGAAAAGCAGTGCTGAATTCCAACCTCGTTCCTAAAGATTCATGAAGTCGCTCCAAAAGTGAGAAGTGAACTGAGTTCCTCTATCAGACACAATACTCTTAGGTACACCGTGAAGGCATACAATTCTGCTCATGTAGATTTTGGCTAACTTGGCACTGGTATAAGTTGTCTTTACGGGTATAAAATGAGCCACTTTAGTTAGGCGATCCACTACTACCCATATGGAATCATACCCTGACCTGGTCCTTGGTAATCCGGTAATGAAATCCATACCAATATTTTCCCACTTCCATTCAGGAATAGGCATTGGTTGAAGCAAACCTGCTGGTTTCTGATGCTCCGCTTTCACTCTACTACACACATCACACAAAGCAATGTGTTCGGCGATGTCCCTTTTGAGATTGTTCCACCAAAATCTTTCTTTCATATCCATGTACATTTTGGTGTTTCCCAGGTGAATAGAATATGGAGAGTTATGGGCTTCTTGTAGAATCAGTTTCCGCAATTCCGGATCTTGTGGAACACAAATACGTTTCCCGTGCCATAAAGTACCTTGTTCGTCCATATGGAAACTTTTAGCTTTCCCTTGGCTAATCCTTTCCCTAATCTCTTCGATTTCCTTATCCGTCTTTTGGGCTTCTTTAATCTTATCCAACAGAGTGGGTTGAACATCCAAAGACATGAGATGTCCTTCTGGCACAATCTCCAACCTGAGTTCCTTGAATTGCTTACACAAGTCATCTGGCAATTCACCTTTGGTAAGGCCATTTATAAACGCTTATGACTTAGAGCATCTGCTACTACATTTGCTTTACCGGGGTGGTATTGCAAACTCAAGTCGTAATCCTTGATAAGTTCTAGCCATCTCCTTTGTCTCATATTGATTTTCTTCTGGGTGAAAATATACTTCAAACTCTTATGATCGGTGAATACTTCACAACGTTTTCCCAAAAGGTAGTGTCTCCATGTTTTGAGTGCATGGACAACAGCGGCTAACTCTAAATCATGAGTAGGATAGTTTACTTCATGGGTTTTGAGTTGTCTCGAGGCATAAGCCACAACTTTTCCGCCTTGCATAAGTACGGCACCTAATCCTTGATGAGAAGCATCACAATACACTTGGAAATCCTTTTCCAAATCTTGTAGGCACAGAACTGGTCCTGACACAAGTCTCTTCTTTAATTCTTGAAAGCTGAGTTCACAACCATCAGTCCAAGTAAATTTCTTATCCTTCTTTAATAATTCTGTCATTGGTTTAGCAACCTTTGAAAAATTCTCAATGAATCTTCTGTAGTAACCTGCTAAACCAAGGAAACTACGAATCTCTTTTACGCTCTTAGGAGATTCCCATTCTGTCACAGCTGAAACTTTAGCAGGGTCAACTGCTACACCATCCTTTGTCATAACGTGACCAAGAAATCCAACTTCCTCTAACCAAAACTCACACTTGCTGAATTTGGCATAAAGCTTATGTTCCCTTAGTTTCTCAAGTATTAAGCGTAGATGTCTTTCATGCTCTTCCTTGCTCTTGGAGTAGACCAAGATGTCATCGATAAAAACGACAACGAACTTGTCGAGAAATTCCATGAACACTTTGTTCATCATATTCATGAAGTATGCTGGAGCGTTGGTTAAACCGAAAGGCATTACAAAGGTACTCATACAATCCATACCTTGTGGTGAAGGCTGTTTTAGGTATGTCTTGTTCTCTTATCTTGAGTTGAAAATAGCCTGACCGAAGATCAATCTTCGAGAACACACATGCTCCCTCTAGCTGATCAAACAAGTCATTTATTCTTGGCAAAGGATATTTGTTCTTGATGGTTACCTCGTTGAGAGAACGGTAATCTATGCATAATCTTTGAGTTCTGTCTCTCTTTTCTACGAACAAAACTGGAGCTCCCCAAGATGAAGAACTTGGCTGGATGAATCCTTTCTGTAATTGTTCTCCAAGTTGTTTCTTGAGTTCCTTAAGTTCGTCAACTGACATTTTATAAGGCCTCTTTGCTCTTGGTCCAGAACCTGGTACCAAATCTATTATAAACTCTACATCTCTATCTGGTGGCATTCCCGGTAACTCTTCTGGAAACACATCCGGATACTCACATACAATTGGCACGCTGTCCATGCTAACCCCCTTAAGAGAATTCAGCTTACTCCCTTTAGATTTAAAATTGGACTTAAATTTTATCCTCTTACCGTGGGTTGTGAGTAAAAGCATTTCGATTGGCACAATCTAGTACTCCCTCATACTTAGCCATCCAATCCATTCCCAAAATTACATCCAATCCTTGGGAATTCAGGATTATTAGGTTTACTGGAAACTTATGTTTTCCGATCTCTATGACTAGATTCCGGCATCCAAGACTCACTATCATATCTCCTCCCGGAGAGCTAACTTTTATCGGACACCCAATGTTTTCAGATGCAAACCCGTTTCTATCAACAAATGCCTTTGATATGAATGAATGAGATGCACCAGTATCAAAGAGTACAAATGCTGAGATGGAATTAAGTCTGAACTTACCAAAGAACAAGATCGTGCTCTTTATAGACCTCCTCCACATTGATGTGGTTAACCTGTCCTTTCTGAAAAGGATTGGGCTTGTTAGGTCCTTCAACTTTCTTCTCAGTGCACTCATTAGCATAATGCCCCAGCTTCTTGCATTTGAAGCATTCAACCTGACTGATGTCCCTTTTAGGCTGACTTCCACTTCCACTTCCACTATGGTGGCTCTTATGTCCACTCTTGTGATTCTTGTACTTATCATTGTCATGACTGCGATGATGCTTGTTGTCCTGACGGTTGTGGTTGTGGTGCTTGTTAAACTTCCCATGCTGGTGGGATCCTGAGCTGACACTATCATCATAGTGAGATCGTTTATGAGACGATCCCGAGCTGTGCTTGTCGGAGTGTTTCCTCTTCCTACTCTCGACTTGCTTCATTTTATTTTCCACAATAACAGCTTTGTCACACAACGACTGATAAGTTGGAACATATGCCACAGACAACTGCAGATTCAGCTCAGCATTCAAGCCTTCCAGAAACTTTTCCTTTCTTTTGGCATCAGTGTCAACCTCATCCGGTGCATAGCGCGCCAGATTGTTGAATTCTTCAATATATTCAGCCACACTGTGGTGGCGTTGCTTCAGGTTGTGGAATTCCTTCTTTTTCAGGCTCATCATACCTGGTGAGATATGAGTAGTACGAAATCCATCTTCAAAGATAGCCCAAGTCACCTCATCAATAGGCGTGGTAATCTGGAAATTGTCCCACCATGCGGCGGCTGGTCCTTCCAACAGATGTGCTGCGAACCTGACCTTTTCAGCATCTGTGCATCCCACGGTCACTAAGTCTTTGTTCACAGAACGTAGCCAATCATTGGCCACCATGGGATCAGTCGTTCCTGAAAACTTAGCTGGCCTCAGACGCAGAAATCTGGTAAGCATATCAAAACCTGGAGGGTTGTTGTTGTTGTTGTTATTGGGGTTGTTGTTATTGGGGTTGTTGTTGTTCTGGTTTTGGATGAATGTCGTCATCATTTGCATAAGCTGTGTCTGCGCATTCATCATCTGTTGCATTTCCGGGGTAATGTTGGGGTTGGGGTTGGTGTTTGCGCGACGGGGAGGCATCTGTGGTTTGTTCATATAGAGATAAGAATGAGATACCCTTACATGATTTATGCACAATACATTACACAAGCAACACATGGCAAGCAACACAAGGATAAAAACTTAACAACAAGATAACAAAAGTCTCAAAGTAAAAACACACAAGTGGCAAGCCATCCACATGTCGGACGGTCCAACAATAAGTTCACAAATAACCAGTGCGATAAATAAAGATATCTGAGTAGCCAAGTCTACTCGTCGGCATCAATCTCCTCCTCGACAAAGGTAAGACCTGCGTTCTCCATTGCGGTCTTGTTCTCCTCGATGGTAGTGGTCAAAGAGTCGATCTTGGCCTTGAGAGCCCTCTTCTGGGAACGAAGCCTCTCAATCACCGGCTCTGCTGCTCTAACTCGAAGTCCTTGACTGCAGTTCCTCGGTCATATCACGAATCCTCTTGTTCCTATCTCGACACGCTTCTCTTGACTCTTGAACTTACGGTCTTGGGTCTCGAACTTTGCCTCCATCTCCTTGACTATCTCGTCCCCTGCTGAAGAGCTTGTCCTTCTCGAAGCTGCACTGAGGCTCGTCATTACTAAGCATGACATTGGTCCTATCGGTATCCACGTGCCTAATAAGAGTCTCTAAGTCCTGGAGGTACAGGCGTATCGGCTCTGCTGTGACCCTCGAGTCGTCCTCAAAGTCAATGGACTCTCCATCATCATCACGCCTTCCGAAAGCATGGAAGTGAGTGCCTCTAACCTGTCGGGAGTGACGGCCTAACAGTCGTCCTATCAGATCCTGCATGACAACCTCCATGCCTCTCTCCCTGTCATCGTGCATAAGCTTGAAGACGATGGCCTCCGTAGTAGGCTCTGTCTGGCGTCCTGGCTGGTTTACCTTGAAGCCCCAAAGGTCCTTCCTCTCAAACTTGGTGAGTGGGTGCACCGTAATGATGGGAAGAGGGAGATCGAGTAAAGTAGTAAGCTCTACGATACGAGGACCAAAAGCAGGTAACTGGAACTCCTCAACAGTGCTGATGGCAATAGGCATCTATTTATAAGATTGAAAAAGTTAGAACAACACAATTTAAGATAAACAAGACAAACATTCAAGCATATCCATGGAACACAAAAAATCACACAAGTCATGCATATATAAATCCATTACATCAACCAAGGTTCAAACTTAAGGTATCATTTTGGAAAATAAGGTGATAGGTGGTGGTCCAACTAACGAAGTGCGCTTACAATCCTATCTCACTGGATCTGGTGGCTAACACAATGTTCCTAGTGGCAATCACCCTATCTTGTTCACATGCTTCTATCACTAAGTCTATAATATTTCCTCTTAAGGTTTGATTGGTGACTTCCAACTCTTGGGTATGTTCCTTCTCTTTCTCTAAGTCTTTTTGGAGGTTGAGCATCCTGCACTTGATTCTAGCACTTAGTTCTTTGATAGTCTTCCAAGCTGCTTCTTTTGCTGACTCAAAGAATGTGGTGTGCATAAAAGTGTTGGTGTACATGCAGAAACCCTTTTCTTTGTGGTTGTCTTCCTTGTTTTTGTACAAGTGAAGTTGCACCCACCAATACTCCACTCCTTCCTCCATTACTGGAAAGCCTTTGTACACAGCTGCTCCATGTACTCCCATGGTCTCCATGAGGTCCTTGAGAATTTTGGGAAACTCAGTCTCACACTCCAAGGTCATGGTCATGAGTGGTCCTTTCTTCACGGCTTCGTTGATGGAGTTCATCTACAAATAGAGATGAGAATGAGAAGATTAGAAAAGTTTACGAGAAGAAAATACAAGTGTAGAAGAAGTTAAATTTTTTTTTCCTTAGTGGTTTCCAATCCTAGGGTCATAATCCTAAAGGCAACACAGTGCTCTGATACCATCTGTAAGATCCCTCCTTATTAAAGGAAAAGATCCCTGTGATTGCAATGCTAGTCCCTGGATCAATGCTAGCATCCACAGTTTAAGATGAAGTACACAGATACAAAGGTCGTTTATTACAGTTATTCTAGAGATAAAACATAGTCTTTTACAACTCAGGGCCAAAGGCCTAATACAAGAGTTTATGGAATAAGTAAATAAACATAAGTCTTCATCTTCATGTGCCACAGGCAAGCATGTTGAGTGTAGACTCATGACTCCTAATCATCATCGGAATAACCTGCAACATTACAAGTTACAGCCACAGAGGGTCAATACTTTGGAATAGTATTGGCAAGTGATACCTTAATATATTTTAGGTGGACTATAATACTATATGCATTTGGCTGGTGGAGCTTAGGCTTGCATTGCTCAAAATAGATTTTTCCTTATCTTTTGAAAACACTAAGTTTTTGCTTGGCACAAAACACCCAAGGCATCTACCAATCAAAGACTGAAGATCCACTCAGGGCATCTACCAATCAAGGACTGAAGATCCTTTTAACCCTTGTTCACCCACAAGTTTTATTTAGAAATTGGAGTGATGAGATTCTTGAAGTTTCCATGTCTTGATGCTCAAATTGTCCTTTACCAGGGACATGGCTAAGTACTTAGGTTTTACACTCTGCAGAGGTGGTGCACTTTCCCCACAAGACTTGGTTTCCCAAGACAAGATCCTTCAGAAGCCTTTCCTTAGTCAAATGGACGCGCTCCAACCTATCATTCCCTCTACCACCAACTGTCCAAGAGACTAAGTTCTAGCAACCTAAGATCATGGCAGAGCCCATAATGCCAAGTGGTTGCACTTGAAGCTTCTCAACATTTGACATCTCAAATCTCTTTGTTTCCTGGGTGGCCATCCACAAGTGAGATACACCAAGGTAAACCATAGACATGGGCCTCGTGAACCACTCAACCAAAAACCACCAAGCAAGTCCCATTCCACCCAGGAGATTCATTAACTTAGTTGTTTTGTTAAATAAAACACAAGTCCTTAGACTTAGAATAATTTTTTCCATAGTATGAATAAATAAACCACCCTTGTTTTCTAGTAACTAGGCTAAGCTTGATAGTAATAGGAATCTTGACTTAGGTAATTTTCACTAAGGTTTCACCTAATAGGTTTTCCCATAGCAAAGTTTATACTTAGCAAAAATCCATGCAAGTCCTGTATTTAGAAAAATAATACTAATGCATATAAAAATATAGGAATGGAATATTCATGATGATATCACTTGCCTTGGTAGTGTGGAGAGTAGCACTCGTCACAATCACAATCACTAGCAAAATCTACACACAAAGTGGTAGCACACAATTACACACAAATATATACAAACAAAAATAATATGAATGCATGCACGCATGGATCTACCAAGTGATGGTTTTTTTTGAAAACTCTACCAATTAAGTGCAAGATTACAGAAACTAAACAAGTCACAAAATAGCCAAGACAACTTATTTAGCCCTAAAATAAAATACTAAACTATACCTATATTCAAAAAAGGCCTCAAACAAGTTTCTGCAATTTAATCCAATCTAATGGTTACTATTTGCTAAACAAAAAGGATAGGCAGAAAGGTCTTGTTTTTCTGAATCCAACGGTATAAAATTTGCTAAATTCCAACGTGGCATTCAAAAGATATAGGCATTTGAATTCTAGATCAAAATCTGTTTTAAATTCTATTTTCAGATCAGCTCCTAGCCACGCGTCATGTTCTTATTCGCCCGTACCGGTTCGCGCGGATCAGTCGCTGTGGGGCGTTGGATCTAGTTTGATCGCACGGCACAGGGCGCGTACCTCTTCGGGGCTTAAGTGATCTATCCTATTCATTCGATCCAGATCTAACGGCTACTACCGCTGGTCACAGATGGCGGCGCCAAGGTGGTTAGCGGCGGCGATGCGATCGGTCGACGGCGTTGCCGCGATGCAGGAGGAGAGGAGAAAAGGAGTTGCTCACCGGGCTCAGGGTCACGCGAAGCTCAAGGTACTCGTGGTTGGTCAAGGCGCTTCAGGTGTGGCAATTCCTCACCGGAGTTCGTGGCGGCGTCGGGTGGTCCCGGTGCTCGTCGAGGATGGGCTGGATCACCCAAGGCAAAACAACGACGCGGTTAGGTTCACGTGGTCAAGACGAATCGTGTGCATGAATGGGAAGGCGAGGCGGTCTACTTACCGGAAAAACTTCGTCGAGTTGATGTCATTGTCGGTGCTTGCGGTGTCAAGTGGAACCGGCGACTGGGCGTCTGACAGACGGACTAGTGAGGTCGAGGTGCGCAAAGACACGCTGAGTCAGATTGTAAGAACGAGAGGCGAGAGGGAACACTAGGCTCACGGAATCGATCGCCGGAGAGGCTCTGTCAAGCGGTGCAAAGCTGATTGAGGCGACTGGTGGCGAGTGAGCGAGGTGTTTGGGGAAAAAGATCGCGGCGTAGAGGATCTTATAGCGGGAATCGATAGGAAACGCCGCGTTAAATGCTCAATTACGCCGCGCCATTACCGGCCATCATGCTGCAGCGACATGGTCGCGTGGGAAGACGAGGCGGCGTGGACCGGGCCCTTCGTCGTGAAGAGTGCGAGGTGGCGGTGGGGAATGCTGTCTGTCGTGACTTAACGCTTCAGCGTGAGAGAAGAATGTAAAATCCCGGGTGGGCTTGATGGGCTTGATCCACTTTGGGCTGTAATCCGCTCGGCCTTTTTCCTTTGCCTATGCCTTTTCTTTTCTAATTCCATTTTCTGAATTGATTTTTGATATGAATTCAAATCCTTTTGAATTCAAACTGTTTAGAATTTTTTGCAGGGTTCTTGTGGGTTCAAATACAGTCAAATAACCATGTGGTTACCTTGCAAGGCTTGGTCAAGCTTGGATCTTTGAAATAAACAGAGACTTTGTCTCTTTGTCTCTAGTTTGAAATAGGGTTTAGAAAATATTTCTAAATTTGGAATCTTGGGTTAAAAGCTTCACCTAGTTTTTCCATCAATGGAGGCAAGCAAACAAGTACCTAAGCATTCAAATCTCAAAGGGTGATGGCCAATTGAGTTGAATTTGCACACATGAAATCATAGCTCAAACTTCTGTCTCTAAATGATTTTGAGAAAAACCCTATATGAATGAATGATGCAAGAATGATATGAATGAGTTTTGAAACATGATTTTTGGGATGTTACAATGTTGCATCATAGTTTCTTTGCTTATTGCTAGAACTTTGTCTTTCATGTTATGATTGAAGTACTATGATCCCAGCTTTGAATGTTTTGCAAATACTTTGATCAAGTCTTTGATGGTGCATGTCACCTCAAAAATTATTCTTTCTTTTTATCACTTACCTACTCGAGGACGAGCAGGAGTTAAGCTTGGGGATGTTGATACATTGCAAATGTACCTATATTTTTGATGTTCCATGCTTGGTTTTATCAACTTTCTTGTGTTTTGTTCCAAATTTGGAGTACTTTTCATATGATTTCTTGGACTAACCTATTAACAAGAGCCACAGTGCCAGCTGCCTATTTTCTGCTGTTTTTGGTTCCAGGAAAGTCAGAAAATGAATATTCTCGGAATTGGACGGGACAAAAGCCAAAGTGCCTATTATTCCGGAAGGGATCAAGTGCCAGAATACGAGACGGAGAAGGGCCAGGGATCCACCACACCACCTGGCCACGCGGCCAGGCCTAACCCGCGCCAGGGGGTGGTGTGGCCGCTCCCGACACCCCTTCGGCCTCTCCTTCCGCCTATATATTATCCTCGGGACAAAAACCCTAAGTGCCCGATCAAAAATCCACGAAAGAGTCTGTAGCCGCCGTCATCTCCATTCCTAGATCGGGAGGGATCTGAAGCTCTTCTCGGCACCACGGAGAGGGAATTCACCCGAGGCCTTCTTCATCACCATGCAAGCCTCCGGTGTGATGCGTGAGTAGTTCATCCTTGGACTACGGATCCATGTAGTAGCTAGATGGCTGGTTCTCCTCCTTTGTGCTTTCATGTTTAGATCTTGTGAGCTTCGTTCATGATCAAAATCATCTATTTGTAATTCTGCATGTTGTGTTTGCGGGGATCCGATGGATATTGAGATGCTATTTTAGATTGATTATTGATTCTATCATGTCTTTGTTATTTGTGATTTTGCATGCTTTCCGTTGTTAGTAGCTATCTTGGCCAAGTAGATGCTAGCAACTCCAAGAGTTAGTATTTATGCTCGATAGTGGGTTCATGCCTCTAGTAATCTTGGGAAGTGACAGAAATCTCTAAGGTACTAGATGTGCTGTTGCTACTAGGGAGAAAACAACAATCCTTTGTTCATAGAACAATCATATTGTTTACTTTACACGAGTTAAAGAAGCAATAATCTGTTGCTTGCAACTTAATACTGGAGGGGGTTCGGATGATAACCTGAAGGTGGATTATTAGTCATAGATGCAGTTGGATGGCGGTCTATGTATTATGTTGTAATGCCCAATCAAGTCTCAAAGGAGTCAAGATGAGTAGTATATGCATGTATTGCTTTCTCGATGTTTGTCAATTGCCCCATTGTAATTTGTTCACCCAGCATGTTATCTATCTAAGGAGAGCCACCTCTAGTGAACTATGGATCCCGGTCCTCTTTTTCTTTACATACAATCTACAACTATTTACGTCTTTGTGTTTACTTTCTGCAAACTTTTACTTCTTTCCATTCGATGCGTTTAATCCTTTGTTTTCCGCAAAACACGGTGAGATTGACAACCTCATTGCAAGTTGGGGACAAAGTTCTGTGGTTGTGTTGTGCAGGTCTCCACGTTGCTACTAGCACCGGTAGTGCGCCCTACCAAAGCTCAGCTAGTAACACCTTTGGGGTGTTTCCTTGCTCCTACTGGTTCGATTAAACCTTGGTTTCATAACTGAGGGAAACTTGCTACTGTGATCATCATACCTTCCTCTTGGGGTTCCCAACGAGCTCTACATCAACCACGCACCAGCACTTTTCTAGGCGCCATACACAGAGCCATCACATGCTGGGTGAACAAATTACAGCGGGGCAATTGACAAACAACGAGAAAGCAATACATGCATATATTAATCATCTTGACTCCTTTGAGACTTGATGGGGCATTACAACATAATACATAGACCGCAATCCAACTGCATCTATGACTAATAATCCACCTTCAGGTTATCATCCGAACCCCCTCCAGTATTAAGTTGCAAGCAACAGATTATTGCTTTACGAACTGCGTATAAAGTAAACAATGCGATTGTTCTATGAACAAAGGATTGTTGTTTTCTCCCTAGTAGCAACATCACATCTAGTACCTTAGAGATTTACATCACTTCCCAGTTACGAGGCATGAACCCACTATCGAGCATAAATACTAACTCTTGGAGTTGCTAGCATCTACGTGGCCAAGATAGCTACTAACAACGGAAAGCATGCAAGATCACAAATAACAAAGACATGATAGAATCAATAATCAATCTGAAATAGCATCTCAATATCCATCGGATCCCCGCAAACACAACATGCAGAATTACAAATAGATGATCTTGATCATGAGACTCACAAGATCTAAACATGAAAGCACAAAGGAGGAGAACCAGCCATCTAGCTACTACATGGATCTGTAGTCCAAGGATGAACTACTCACGCATCACACCGGAGGCTTGCATGGTGATGAAGAAGGCCTCGGTGAATTCCTCTCCGTGGTGTCGGAAGAGCTTGCACCCCTCTCGATCGAGGGATGGAGATGACGGCGGCTATAGACTCTTTCGTGGATTTTTGATCGGGCACTTAGGGTTTTCGTCCCGAGGGCAATATATAGGCGGAAGGAGAGGCCGAGGGGGTGTCTGGGCTGGCCACACCACCCCCTGGCGCGAGCTGCCTGCCGTGGCTGTGTGGTGTGGCCGCCTAGCCCTTCTCCGTCTCGTATTCTAGCACTTGATCCCTTCCGAAAATAGGCATTTTGGCTTTTGTCCGTCCAATTCGAAAATATTCATTTTTGACTTTTCCGAACCAAAACAGCAAGAAAACAATCGTGGCTCTTATTAATAGGTTAGTCCAAGAAATCATATGAAAAGTACTCCAAAGTTGGAATAAAACACAAGAAAGTGGATAAAATCAAGCATGGAACATCAAAAATTATAGATACATTTGCAATGTATCACTATTGTCAAATCCTAATTGAATGGCGGGCATGAAGATTCTTAGCTCGGGGCTGAGCCTTGCTAAACTTGCATTTGATATCTGAAGAAACATTATATTGTAAATCTAAAAATGATTTTTGTAAAAAATTATGAGCATCAGATCATGTACCTGCAGTTCATATCTTACCTATTTCATGCCGATTCGGCAGAAATTTGGCTTTTTCACCAGGGGTGGACGGAAAGGTTTTAAAATTCCCGGTTGGGACATTGTTAATGTAATGTGGTCTAGTATTTTAAAAAAAATGGGGTGGTAGCATTTTTAAATTAAACATTTGGTGTTGCTTCACAAAACGTCCCGATTTTTGCGCCCCGAAAATAGAAAACAGCTTTTCCGTGCAACAAAAAGGAAAACTTCCTCCTGCAACATTGTTCTCCATCCCATGATGCACATTAATGCACAATATGGGCACATTATCACATACTATGTTGTGATTCTGGCCATAACATTGGTCATTTGAGCCGAAAGCTAGGAATCCTCGAATGAGATAGGTCATTTTGTGAAGGTTTTTTTGAGACATAATTAATATATCAAGTTTAATATTTTTCCTTCCAACTATGTCACATAATATGACTCCACGCGAAGGTTTCACATTGTTTCGATCATTTTTGAATTTTTTATGCCTGTTTTAAACTATGGTCAAAATGGCGAGTATGAAGATTCATATTCAACATAAATATCTAATATTTGAGTGTAGATAGATAGATCTTATTTTCTGCAAATTTTGATATATTATTTTTATTTTTCTGAACTAGAATGATTTTTTTATGATTTTTCTAAGAGTAATGTGATAGAAGGGAAAAAGAAAAAAATAGAACTTTGCCGTGTATATAGCAGAATACACACGGCAAAGGGCCGTGTATACCGCAGAATACACACGGCAAAGGCCATTTGCCATGTATACTGCGTAATACACACGACAAAGGGTTAGCAAGGGCACACGGCAAAGAGGCCACTGTCTGCTGCCGTTAGCTCATTCCCGTCAAGTGGACCTGTGGGGTCACGGGTTCCACCTCGCTGCCGTGATGACACCTATGCCGTGTGCCGCTGTCAACTTTGCCGAGTGTTTTTTCTTTGCCGTGTTCCTTTGTAGGTTTTTACCGTGTATATTTCTTTGCCGTGTTCTTTTTTAGAAATTTGCCGTGTTCGCGTATTTTGCCGTGTGCTTTTTAGATTATACACGGCAAAGACAAACTTTGCTGTGTTTCAGTCCATTTGGCACACCGCAAAGCCATGTCTACACGGCAGCGACAATTTTTCCCGTAGTGACGCGTCCAGCCCAGCAGGCAAGAAGCGTCAGCACCAAGGCCATAGCTCACGCAAGAGCCGGACACGTCACGTCGTCAAGCAGGCGATGAAGCCAAAATCGTACTATGAATTAGCAATGGCAACGAGGGGATCACAGATGCCGGCCGCCACGACATGCCAGTGTGCGCTGCCGCTGCCAAGGGAGGTCGGCGCTGGCATCGTGAGGGGGCTGCTGGCCGAGGCGCGCTCGACGGTGGTCGCCAAGAACATAGATGTCGCCTTCTGGAAGAGCTACGCTGCTTTCTTGGTTTGGTGCTATGTCCGCGGCAAGGTGATCGGTGCCAAGCCTCAAAGTGGATCACAAATGGAACCAGCTAGTGAGGTCAGCATGCAGGACTTATCTTAGCGGGGCACCCTGGTTCCTCGGGAGACGACACCTCCGGATTAGGCTCGTCTTTCATGTTTAGTTGCAGTACGTGCATGCTGATGTCGGGCTAGAGGTTTGAGTCGATTTTTTTTTTTGAAATAGGGAGCGGAACTCCAGCCTCTGCATCAAGCGGTAGCCATGCACACAGCTTTTATTTATTATTAAAACCATATTGTTTGTCAAAGCCATTACAAAGATTATACAAATCGAAACCGCCAAAGCAAAACACTGAGAAAAACAATAACCGTATCGCCAGTTCTCTAACGAGATATATCAAACCCCTATCTACATATTTCGACCTTGCCCCATGGTCACCCACATTGTTGCCACTCGCCAAGAGATACTGGAGTGCCTTGACGCGACGACACGAACTCAAGCAAAATGAACCCTAGAACAGCCCAGCATATCGTCGCGTGGTGTGTGTATCCATTTCCATTGCTGTGGGTTTTTGTTGCTCACGAGAACGGCCGCGTGGTGCTATACCTGGGTCAGCCCGCACCCAGCGTCTTCGCTGGGCACCCTGGTTCCTCGGGAGACGACACCTCCAGATTAGGCTCTTTCATGTTTGGTTGCAGTACATGCATGCCGATATCGGGCTAGAGGTTTGAACCCTAAGATGTCGACATATCTGACAAGTTTTATATCCCTTTCAGTTTGAACATATACTTCTTCCGTTTTAAAATAGAAGATGTTTTAGCGTCTTGAAATAAGTGTATCTAGACTTTTTTTAGGTATAGGTTCACTCTAAATCGAAATAAATCTACACACTAAAAGAGATCTACATAAACTCTTTCACAAAGCAAAAAATCTTATATTTTGAAACGGAGGGATGTTGAACTAGGAAGCAACCTGAACTTTCTCTCTTTTCTTGCTGCACTGGGATGTTGAACTTGTTCTTTTCTTTTGGCAACCCGACCCTAGTTGGCCTGTGTGGAAAATAACTCGTGTCTGAAGAAGATCTTCTCATCCCTTTTTTCTAGCTCAAATCTCAATGAGGCCAGGGTACTACGAAATACTCCCTCCGTTTCATAATATAAAATGTTTTAGCTTTACATTGTAAAGGGAGTGTATCTAGACTATTTTTAGTGTGTAAGTTCACTTCAAACCTAAATGAACCTACACACTAGAAGAGGTCTACATACACTCCCTTAACAAAGCTAAAACATTTTATATTACGAAACGGAGGGAGTACTTCAAATGGCAATCCCAGAGTTACTACAACATACTACTATACAAATTCACACACCAGATTTTACTATAGTTTAGGAAGCTAAACAGCTAGCCTCAAATGACGCAGGCAAACATCCGCGGATCTGACACGCGCCTTGCTTATGAATCAGAATTCTCTAAGGACGGATTGAATGCCACCTGGTCAGCACAATCCAAGTTATCTCCGGGGTGCTCACGACCGACTCCCATCAAGTCGAGATAATGCTGGTAGTGGGACAAAGTGAAATTCATCTCACCGACGAACCCTCGGCCACAGATACGGTGGCCATACATGATGTTCATTGTAGCACCAAAGCCAGGATACCTCTTGGGCAAAGTGTCACTCTTGGTTGGTTTCCAGTCTCCAGTTGCCAACAAAGACATCATGGGCTGATGGCTGCCTCCTCTTCACTGGAGTCATCCACCTCCAGATTGCTGCTTCAAATGCTATGGTGGCATTCTGTTCAAGTAACTCCGGGTAGCTCAACAGGTCCTGATTGATACCCTTACCGATGATACCGTAGTTGTAGTTCCTGAGAATCATTAACAATTAGAATTCAGAATAAAAATCACCATTTGTTAACTCATAGTACTTAACAGCAACAGAGAGAGCAATATATCAGCCTGACCAGTAAACAAGAAGAGCTCCTCGGCCATAGTATCTGACTCCTTCGACACAGCGATATAACTCGTTGCTGTCGTCGCAATAATAATTCTGGTCTGGGCTCATTTCACGGTTGTAGCAAAGCCCCCAGGCCACTGGATTTGGATAAAAATATCCACCTGACGGAGTAACAGTTTCAGTATTTATTGGATATGCCTTATTGCCTTCTACTGAAACTGGCGCGCACTTAGGTGTGTGTTCGAGAAAAAATAAGTATTTATCAGATACGCTATATCATATTTTGGGTTCTTAATAATTTGCTAAAGGTTTCGCAATTTAAGTGAACATATAAAGCGTTTACGAGACCTTGGATAATGATAGCCTATACAAATATAATGGTCTCCAAAAACTACAAATCAAATATGGATTCAAACTCAGACCAAAATCCTTCACAAATTCGGGGAAGAACTGACTGCATTAAGTTCGAAACTGCATAAGAAACTATTCTGATGAAACGTGATTCCAGTGAAAACTAATTACCAGAATGCACATCAAATTGGATTCACCAATAACACTTCAATTGGATTCAGCAATAACACTTTAATCAATTAATGACGGACATATTGGAGTTTCAAGCTATGGAGCTAGGTCCTCTTCTTCTTGATTCCAGGCTACTAAAATAGAAAAAAAATTGCTACTACTTGAAAGGAGACTGAGGTTTGTACACAAAACAGCATTGGAGATGGAAAATGTGTACTACTATAACTTAGAAGTGATACCCTGAGATAGAGAAGACCCAGAAATTTGGACTTCTTGGTTTCCTCTCGGTTCATGGTTGGTAATAACAGGAATGTCATTGATTAGTTGTTGTATTCTCAGACTCTGCAAGTTTACTACTCCCTCCGTCTCAAATTAGTTGTCTTAAATTTATCTAGATACATATGTACCTAGTTATGAAACATGTCTAGTTACATTCATATCTAGATAAATCGAGTCAAATAATTTGATACGGAGGGAGTATATCATCACATTCCATTGTTAACACTCAATTGGTACAGTTCCACTTCTGCAGTAAACACATCTGTCTTGTTTGACATGTTGTGAATGTCACAGAGCGACTTCTGATGTTATTTGCCAGGGATGATGCGCACATATATTCCTTAATCGTCTTGCACAGCTAAATCCTGTTGAGCACACTGAAATTTGGTTATGGTTACATATTTATTTAGGTTTGTCAACTTCCTCTGCATCTATCAGCAGCTTCAGCACATGTATACCGTTGCCTGTATTTTGCGCAAACAGGGCACATTATGGTGTGCCCTGCTAGAGTATGTTTCTTCAATCCGGAAATCAGGTAGCAGTAGATTCTGCATCGGCTTCGCATTCACGAAGCCTAGCCAGCATTGTTGCTTCCCATTATCTCTACAGATCCCAAACACAAAGAGGCGGAGAAGAAGCGTACATGAGGTCCTCGCGCCGACGTGGCCGAGGAACGCGGCGACCTCCTTGACGCCCGTGTCCTTGCCGCCGGTGGTGCCGAAACCGCGGGGCTCGAAGAGGGCGGCGGCGGCGATGAAGGCCTGGTAGCTCCAGAAGCCGGCGGCGTGGGCGATGGAGTCGTTGCGCCTGGGGAAGAGCTCCTCGAAGTGGTGGGCCTTGAAGTAGTCGGTGATGGTCCCGTCGCAGCAGAACCTGCTTCCGTTGCACTACCATCCCTTGGCGCACGCGTTCTCGCCGCCCTTCGGCTGGCTCCTCCCCTCCACCACCGCGAGCAGCGCCAGCAGCAGAAATGCCGCCGCCTGCGCCCTCTCCATCGCTCGCTCGTTTCGTGGTCTGTGTGTGAGGCACAGAGCCAGAACCTAGGTGGGAGGAATATGCGACGGAACAATTGAGCGGCGCGTCGGCGGTGAGGCGAGCCGCTGGCGGAGAAGGGAAAAGCGAGATAAATGATTGGGGACGGAGGCGAGACAGCGGGGGTGGAGCATTTGGTCAACTTGTAGGTGGCAGTCAACGCTTCGGGATGCCGGTGGCATTTTCGCCTTTTCTGCGGGTCTTCGGAGGTTTAGATGGGCGATTCTTCCTTTCCTTATAACTTAGAGAACACAAAGTTGTTAGCATCAATCCACCACATCACCACGTTATGATTAAAATTCCGATTTACCACCATTTTACGCTCTCGGAGCAAAAGTCTACCGCATTTCGATGAGATCGTCTCAAAAACCACTAATTCTGAATTGATCACGAATTGACGCTGATTCTTGACGGATGGGGTGCCTGCCTGCTGCTATGTCCGGTTGACGACCACCTAGCGGTGGTGGAGGTGGGCTCCTCCCGCATTGATGTCCCTAGCTCGAACAATGGCGTGTACCTCCGTCTTGCGGGCTGCTTTCAAGTATCCTCGTTGAGACGATGACGATGGTGAGCGCAAGATCGTGGTGGCGCGCGCTGGTTGGCGGTGAGGTTGGTGGTGGTGTGCCGAATCGTCCGGCGTTCTTTTGTAGGTGTGGTTAGGGAGAAATCCTTGACCGGCAGGTCTGACGGCAGTCTTGAGTTTTCGTGGCGTCTTTCCTTCTTGGAGCGTCGCGGATATCGATCCCTTGTGCTTGAGTGGGGAAACCCTAGGTCCATTGTGCTGGCCCGAGCAATAACGTCGTGTCGACGACGTTTCCCTTCTTGAAGGTGTTGCTTGGCACTGGGTGGTTCGGTATACTAGAAGCATGGTGGGTCAATTTCGGAGGGCGCGGTGGCGGGTCGCTCTTGTTTTGTCGACTTGTCGCTTCTTCCATTTCTTTTTTTCTTTTGGGCATGTCTTTTTTGTTGCCCCAACAATTTTGACTGCTTGAAATCTTGTACTTGTGGTTACTTTATTTATTTATATATAAAGCGGGACGCAAGACTATTTCGAGGTAAGCACAACGAACCATGGAAAGGAGAAAAGAGGCAGAACATGTGCTCGGGTTAAACTCGGGTAGCACAGAGCAGGAGCTTTCGGCGTCGACCGCGGTGCGTGTCCCCTAAATTGCAGTGCTATAACCGTAGCGACCCGTAAGGAAAGAGGGAACACGCCATGCTAGTGCACGTCCGTCAAATCCAAAAGCCCAAACGGTGAAAACGTCGCCACCCACTACACAGGGAATCGCGAAAGCACCGTCCCCGCACTGCAGCCCACCCCCGCCGAGCATCGGGTCCCACGTACCACCAAAGCACGTCTCCAGGCACGAACCAAGCCGCAGCACGCGCCCCTCTGAGGCTCTGACGCTCCCCGGCCCCGCACACCGAGGCGACAGCTTCACGTTCACGACCTACGGTGTCTGCTGCCGATGACGCGCGGGCCGGTTTCCCTCTGCGGAGGAAATAGGCCTCTGTTGGGTAAAGGAAAGCAGTGAATTCCGAGCCCACGTCAGCGCCCGTTTCCGGATACAGAAAGGCGCCCGAGTATCTCTACCCGCCGTGACGTATACAAAGGGGAATCGGACGGCGTACTCGTGGCGGGCCAGCCCGTGTCAGTGACCCCGTCCACGAACCCCAGCGCCGCGTCCTCCAAGTACAGACGAGTGCGCAGTGGGGTCTGGAGTACTCCTCGGCGTCCTCGCTTGAAGCTTGTCTCGTACGACTGGGGCGGCGATTGATTCCCCTCCCTCATGGCAGAAGCGGCGGCCGGAGTAGGGGGAGGCGAAGACGCGATGGACGCCGCTGGCCCCGCAACGGCGGCGTTGGAGGCCGCCCCCGCCCCCGCCCCCGTCCCCGACGGTAACCAACCGCTTGCGCTTGGTTTTCGCGCATTGGGGGGGTTTTGCGTTCCTTCTCGTTTTGGGGATTGGCGGCTGCTGGGTGTTTGTGCCGATTAGGGCCTGATCATGGCGGCGGGGTTCGGCAATGCGCCCTCGACCCCCCTCGATTGGCCGCCTCGTTCGTGTTTAATGCGGGCGAATTGGAGCGTGCCGCGATTCTGTTTTCGGAGCAGAGGCGCGCTCGTCTAATCGGGGCATGGGAGCGCGGTTCCAGACCATTCGGGCGCCATTGGTTTCGGCCGTGGTCATCTCGGGGGATTTGCTGTTTTGGGGTTATTTTTGGGGGTTAAGCGGCCAGTTAGCATTTTATTTTGTCAGAGCTAGGACACTTTTTTTTTGTTTCCACCCCTCACGGATTCACTTCGAACTGGCGAGGAGGATGCTAGTGGTGTATTGGATTTGCCATTGACCTCTCTTGTTGTTGGATTTGCAGTTAACATGAACCCTCTGAAGCGGCCGTTGGAGTCATCTGCTCAGGAAGACGATGCAGACAGGCAGAAACGTCAGAAGACAGAGTGCCAGGACTTCACCCCGAGAAGGTTTGGCACCATTTGTTTTTTCAGAGCACTATCTTTCTATAATCTTAGTTCTGAAAAAAGAAAACAGAGTGTTCTTCCCTGACGGCCCTTCATAATCTGTCAGATACCAGCTCGATGTCTATGAGGTCGCCAAGGAGCGGAACACGATCGCGATGCTCGACACAGGAGCTGGGAAGACCATGATTGCTGTGATGCTCATGAAAGATTTTGCGAGGAAGCTCGACAAATCGAAGAACGACTGGAAGATCATCATATTCCTTGCGCCGACAGTTCAGCTCGTCACGCAGGTTGTACCAATTAACTACAGTACTGTAGACTGCTTATTGTGCATTCGCTTAAGTATGCTTAACTAGTTTGTTCTGACATTTCTCCTCACAGCAACACGAGGTGATTAAAACCCACACGGGTTTTGAGGTGGAATCCTATTATGGTGCCAAAGGGGTTGACGAATGGACCTCTCTTAGGTGGAACGAACAAGTGTCGAAATATCAGGTAAGTGCTGATCCAGGATCATTAGTTAATTATTAGTTCCCCATTTCTTCTGAAGGAGCTTTTTATCCAAGTTATCAGTTGATAAGTACCAAGCCTCAGGCTGCAGGGAAGATATTATGGGTTGTGGCCCAGTCTTTCATGGAACGTTCCACCTTGATAATTAGTTTAACACTACGCACACGATAAAAGGAACCAAGATCAGACGAGAAAAGGCGAGCGAACCCCTACCAGATAAGGACCTGATGACTAAGTCAATTGCCACACTTAGACGCACGCAATGTCTACTTCATCATCACAAACATAACCTCAAATACTTAGGAACATATATATCTTTCTTCTTTAGCGGGCCAACTTCAGTAGAAAGTTCATCTTCCTTCTGGGTGCCTAGATAAATGATGTGGACAATAGGAGCAAAAGACGTAGCTGGGGTCCATAGCTGTATCATCCCCACTCCCCCTCTTCAAGGGAAAACATCCTCGGTTTGGAGTTAATCTTCTCAGCAATGGAGTCCACTTCAGATTGAACGCTGATAAAAAAATTCAGCAGCTCCACTTCATATTTCTTGTTCCTAACATTTTCTGCAGGCGCTCTTTCCTTTCCTTACAAGATTTCTGTAAACTCGACAATGGGCTCCAGACAAAACAAATGCATTGCTGCAATTCGTCATAAACATAACCTCACGTATTTAGGAACATATATTTCTTTTATTTTTACCATGACAGCAGCAACAGAAACTTCCTCATCCTTGCAGGTGCGTAGATCAGATAACACAGACAATAGCAGGAATAACATAGTGGGGGTTAGGCATAGATGTATCATGTATCAGTTGTGAACAATGCTTGTTCGAAAAGGTCTTGACATGTACCATTGTATGAATGACGTAGTTGGCCTACAAGCATGTTCATGCTTTCTTATGTCATGGCTGTGTATTTTGATCCAGAAATAAATCAATTTGTGTAGGTATCAGTTCTTTCCTTTTGCTCCCCTCCCCTATTAAATTATTTTAATATATCACTGCTGGATGCTTCATCCATGATAACTTCTGCCAATTCATCTGGGTTAACAGTGCATCTGACTTTACCACTATTGATATACTGTACTGGTCCATAGTCCCCTTCTCATATGCTGGCCTTAAATTTTGATCAAGTACTCCCTCCGACCCAAATTAGTTGACTTGGTTTTGTCTAGATTCGAAGGTATCTAGCACTAAAACGAGTCTAGATACATTTGAATCTAGACAAAACCAAATCAACTAATTTGGGTCGGAGGGAGTACTATATTTTGTTTCGTTTGTATGTAGATCCTTTCATTTCTTACTTTTGGAGCGCCACTAAAAATTGCAGGTCATGGTGATGACGCCAATGGTATTGCTAGACGCTTTATGCAAAGCTTTCTTGACCTTGGACATGGTTAGTTTTCTGATATTTGATGAATGCCATCATGCAACTGGCAATCACCCTTACTCTAGAATAATGAAGGTATTGTCAAACACCATAACACCTTCTTATGCTCAGCACTTCCTTATAATCCCTCTGAAATTGTTTTGTTTGTTGTCCCTGTGGTTTGAGCAGGAGTTCTATCACCAATCTGAACACAAACCAAAGGTGTTCGGTATGACAGCATCACCTGTTATAAAAAAAGGTAAGCATTCACAAAAATATAGATTACTCTTTTGTTTTGCTACAATGTATTTGCTTTTCTATTTACATGTTAGATACTAAATAAACTGATGAACCTCATGTCATATACATAGTTTAAGTTAATTAAATGATTGCTTGGTAAATATGATGGCATGGGTGAGCCTGATTGGAGACACTATGATGAAAGCTGTTGAATTGGTGGCAGGTGAGCTCTCAGTACTCACCAATTCATCAAGACGGTTGACAAAATATATACTGAAGAAGTTACTGGCACAATCCTATTAACAATATCATTTAGGTCGTGAACTATAAGGAACTGAGCCTACCTGGATAGTGGATTTACAGTCCTGCTACTTGTATTCAAGCTTTCCAAGCTCTCATGGTACGCACTTGGGTTACTATTGTACTGGCGATACTTTTTTTAGCTCCATGGAATCACTGCTCCACTCCTGGATGCCGCCAGTTTCAAAATAAGCATTGTGGGGATCTGTGCCAGACTGGTCACGTTGCGGTTGGTTAACTGTACGAGAAAGATGTTTATGACACTTTACAGTACTTTATAGTATATAAACAGTAGTTTGCATCACTGTTTCTGAATCTTCAGAGCATGGCTAAACGGTATCTGTGCCTAGAGCAGCAGCTCCATGGTTCTACCAACTATTACTGTTTATCCTGTCGGGGTTTTCCCTACTGTTGTCTTTCAAAAAAGGTCATGAAATGAACTACTGAACTTGACGTGTGGTGGCCAAGTGAATGGAAAATGAATTTGACGGAAATACCTATTTATACTCTTGGGGTTTACCCTGCCGTTTTCTTACAAAAAAGTTCATGAACCAAACTACTAAACTAGACCTGTGATAGCAAAGTGAAGGAAACATGAATCCAGAGAAGTAAATCTTGAATGCCATAATTTTTAGTTGTATTTTTTCCACGGACTTCATTAACATTTGACTTGCTTTCTAGTTTCAATGGTAGATTTGATTTGCTCTCTACACCCCATAAATCTTCTCTAATGATTTTAATTTTTCTTTGTCATCTTTTCAGCTGTCTCTTCTGATTTGGATTGTGAAGTTCAGTTCTCTGAACTGGAAAAGCTTCTAAATGCTAAGGTAGATCCTACTTTCATGAAGGATATTGTAGTAATCAATATCGCAACTTTTTAGTTCTGTCTATTGAACTGCAAACATATAGCCATATCCAGATATGCTTTCTTATTGTGGTTTTGAACATAAAGCTATGTTTGTGTTTTGCTTCGAACAGATCTACACAATTGCTGATAGAGAAGAAATGGAGCTTTGTGCCCCTACTGCAAAATATGTGAACAGATACTATGACCCGAGCACAGTTTGTTTCAACTATTTGAGTGAAGAGTTTGCACGTCTGCATTCTGAGGTTTCACATCAGTTTTTTTCTTCCCAAAATGGACATCAGTTTGTTTTCCTGCTTTACTGTTCAAAGTATGTTACTCCCTCCATCCATAAATAACTGACTTGAGTTTGTCTAGATTCGAATGTATCTATACACTAAAACATGTCTAGATACATTCGAATCTAGACAAACCCAAATCAGTTATTTCTGGATGGAGGGAGTACTATAGTTCTGTGGCTCAAACTTTTGTGTCTAAGGACAGTTTATTTTTATTTGTGCAGTATGATGCATTAATAACAAAATTGCAGAATAAGAACAACTACCAGAAAAAAGAAGCCGATGAAATAGCAAAACAATCACGGAAGCATCTACGGGATTCTTCAGAAAAGATATTGTATTGCCTTCATGACGTTGGTCTTCTTTGTGCTAGTGAGGTATTTCTTAGATTCATTGGTTCTGTTTCTGATGTATGTGACCTTCGTTCTTGTTGATATTGTGGGCTTAAAATGTTACACGCAGTTTCTATCTTTAATACTCCCTACGTCCCAAATTAATTGACTGAACTTTGCCTAGATACTGGATACGTGAGTATCTAGACAAAGTTGAGTCAATTAATTTGGTACGGAGGGCATATTTTTTTCAACATTTTACCTTTAGAACTCCATGGTGTAGTTAAATAATTTATCTTCCTTGCAGGCCACCAAAATCTGCATTGAAAGGGGTCAGAGAAAAGGTTGGCTGAAGGAACTATCTGATGCCACAAACATTCAAAGTGATACAAATAGCTCGTTTTTGTGTGCAGAAATTTCAGCACTAAATATGAAGTTCTTTGAGGATGTGTCATGTATACTTGACAAACACCTCCAGAAAGGTTTGGTGATGCAAAGGCTGTTAGCAAAGGATCTCAATTCTCAACAGATATAGCGTTGTAGAACACTAGATGAAGTATGATATATCATCTGTTTGATGAATTCATGTCATTTCAGGTAGTGATGCGCTTCTAAATTCTGAGAGTGGATGTGTGAAAGCTACAAAGATGTGCTATGTTTCACCAAAGCTTAATGAACTCATCCAAATTTTGTACTCTTTCAAGTAAGATGCTATCACTACCTGACATGACATAGTTATGCAACCTTACACTGACATGACATTGTTCTGTTCATAGGAGTAACTTCAATCATTTCCGATGCCTCATTTTTGTGGACCGAAAGATCACTGCTAGAGTCATTGAACGGGCAATGAAGAAAATTCCACACCTCTCACATTTTACAGTTTCTTTTCTTACTGGGGGCAGTTCTTCAGTGGATGCTCTGACTCCTAAAATGCAGAAGGACACACTGGATTCATTTCGCTCCGGAAAGGTTCTTAAAATCTGTCGATATTTGGAGAAACAGAAACATGTCGCTCGTGATTTTAACACTTTTTTGTCTTCCAATTCTGAACTGAAATGTAGGTGAACTTAATATTTACTACAGATGTTGTGGAAGAGGGTATCGATCTCCCAGACTGTTCCTGTGTAATAAAATTTGATTTACCAAAGACTACATGTAGTTTTGTGCAGTCACGTGGGCGAGCGCGCCAAAAGGACTCTCAGTACATACTAATGATTGAACGGTAAAATTGGCCATCCATTCTAAAACTTTATGCTTGTGGTGACAAAACTGTTGCGAAAAAGAACAGTAAAAAGAGAAAACACACGCTCATAATTTTGATATTTTTTGCAGGGGAAATGCGAAACAAAATAATTTGGTATCTGCCATTTTGAGAAGCAAAACCTCGATGGTTGAGACTGCTTTGAACAGAGATTCTGAGGATCCACTCCCTGATTTCTTGTCCACTCGAGAAATAAATGAATACCTTGTAGGCACGACAGGCGCAAAAGTAACTGCTGATTGTAGCATTGGTGTTATCGTCCAATACTGTAACAAGCTTCCAAAGGACAAGTATAGTGATCATGTTTCAGTTTTGTTTCTTTTTGCCTACACATATTTATACCTGTAAAACTGCTCTACCATTTTGTTTTTATTTTTGTGTGGAGGACTCAAATTTCATGTTCTTACATTTGCACTCATGTTGCAGGTACAATACCACAAAACCTTCGTTTGAGTTCAACGATCATGGTGATGGTTTTGTGTGTACATTAACACTACCATCTCGTGATGTGCTGTCACCTTTGGTGGGTCCAAAAGCAAGAAGCAAGCAGAAGGCGAAACAACTCGTCTGTCTTGATGCATGTAAGCAGCTGCATCAACTGGGAGTACTTGATGACTTCCTTTGTTCATCTGTTGAAAAGCCACCGCCAGGAATTTCGATAAAAACAACCGTTCAGTCATCTGCTGAGGGTGTAGGTGCGTGATGGCTAAGCTCTAAAAACATTTCATATATGGTAGAGCTGGTTTTTGCATCCTAAGATCATCCTGGTAAAGAATAACCGATAATTCTGATGACAATGTTCTGTTGCTTTCTCGAAGGTACAACAAAACGAAAGGAGCTACATGGCACAACTGGAGTCCGTGCCTTGTCTGGTACCTGGGCATCTGAAAAAACTGTTGTTAAGCTTCAAAGCTATAAGTTGAATTTTTCTTGTGATCAAGTTGGTCAGAGATACTCTGAATTTGTTTTGTTAATTGATACAACTATTGCAAATGAAGCTGCTAATTTGGATATTGATCTGTATCTACATGACAAGATGGTAAAAGCTTCAGTCTCTCCTTGTGACCTTCTTGAGTTGGATGTTCAGCAGGTCTGCGAAAGATTGTCTTATCTTCTCGGTACATTTGTTGCTCCTTCTTTGCTATTGTTTAATTTGAAAGGTTCCTTCTGTTTTTTTTTTTGCTTAGATGGAGCGAGCAAAGCTATTTCAAGCACTTATGTTCAATGGTTTGTTTGGAAAGTTGTTCACTGGATCAAAATCGTCCGACGTTCCGAGGGAATTCATTCTCAATAAATGTGATGCATTTATCTGGAATAATGCAAATATGTATCTTATTTTGCCTACTCTGGAGTCTCATGGCATTTCTTGCATTAATTGGAGAGTGATCGATGAAGCCGCTACAGCTGTCAAACTTATGAGGAAGATTTATTCTGAAGACAAAATGAACATACCAGGAATACTTGATTTCGACCAAAATGATAGAGATCTAATTCATTTAGCTAACACGTCATGTGAGGCTCATGCCCTTAGAAATGTGGTAGTGCTGGCAGTTCACACAGGGAAGATATATACTGCTCTTCATGTTGCTGATTTATCTGCCAATAGCACATTTGATGGTGTATCAGATAACAAAGAAACAGAGTTTAACACCTTTACAGAATACTTCGAAAATAAGTATGATTGTTGTTGTGTATAGTTATATTATTGCTCAATCATAGATATGCTCAACTCAGTTTGGATTAATTGATTTCATGTGCAGGTACGGCATAGTTCTTCGTCATCCCTCACAGCCATTGCTAGTGCTGAAACCCACCCATAAACCTCACAACCTTCTTTCCTCGAAGTTCAGAGATGAAGGTCCTTGTCTTTCTCTGTAGCCTGTTTCAATTTCAGTTACTTTCTTGTCCTTTGAAGAATTATCACATAAAGCATCTTTCTAGGAGCATTCGTTATATAGCCTATCCTTGTTATTCATGCTAGGTTGTTGATTTTTGTAGGAGCCTGTTCCAATTATTCATGTTTGTTTGTTGCTTTTTCTAGGTAACCGTGAGAAGAAAAATGGTGGCATGAACAATGCAAACAGCCGTGTTCACATGCCCCCAGAGTTGCTGATTCCCCTTAATTTATCCGAGAGCATTTTAAGAGCATTTTACTTGTTCCCCTCTTTGATGCACCGTATAGAGACATTAATGCTAGCCAGTCAACTAAGAGGTGAAATTTCATATGACAATTCAAATATATCAAGCTTTCTGGTAAGAAATCATATTAGTATTTTCTGATCACTTCTATGCATGCATTTGTTATTTTCTTGAAATGGGCATAATCAATTTGCACACACTCTTCAGATTCTTGAAGCTATTACATCACTTCGATGCTCTGAAGACTTCTCCATGGAGCGTCTAGAATTATTGGGAGATTCTGTGCTGAAGTATGCCGTGAGTTGTCACCTTTTCCTGAAATTTCCTGATCAGGATGAGGGGGAGTTAACATCCAGTAGGATGGATATCATATCTAATGCTGCACTTTATAGGGTTGGAACTGAACACAAAATACAGGTAAATTGTATCTCATCCATGGCAATTTATAGAAATGCAGCATTTCTTAAGTTGGATCTTTAACGTTGTCACAGACTAATCCCATAAATCGTTTCATGTGATTCATAGGGTTACATACGTGATGCTGCATTTGATCCTCGCCGATGGCTTGCACCAGGACAGCTCTCGATTCACCCTGTTCCTTGTAATTGCTCACTAGATTCCGAGGTTGTAACTCAGGATATTGATGCCGTTGATGACAAACCTATTGTGAAAATAGGCCAGCTGTGTGATAAGGGACACAGATGGCTGTGTTCCAAAACAATTTCTGATTGTGTTGAAGCCATAATTGGTGCATATTATGTAGGAGGTGGCTTAAGAGCAGCTCTGGCTGTTCTCAAATGGTTGGGTGTTAATACTGAAATTGAGGAAGAATTGATTATTCAGACCATCTTGAGTGCATCGATGAGGACTCATCTTCCGAAAGTTGATGAAATTAAAATGCTTGAAGCGGAACTAGGCTATGCATTTTCGGTGAAAGGTCTTCTGCTAGAAGCTCTTACCCACCCATCACATCAGGAATCAGCAGAAAGATATTGCTACCAGGTATTGGTTGATGTTACTTGTTATTCATACTGGTTGTCTTTTAATCTTTATTATGCAATTTTTCTACCAGAAAACACTAAATGTTCTTTGTTGCAGCGTCTGGAGTTCCTTGGCGATGCTGTCTTGGATATTCTGTTAACACGACATCTTTTCCATAGTCATAAAGACACCGATGAGGGGGAGTTGACAGATTTACGGTGTGCTTCAGTAAACAATGAAAATTTTGCACAAGTCGCAGTCAAGCATAAGTTCCATAAGTTTCTCCAGCATTCTTCTGGGATTTTGCCAGACCAGATTACTGAATATGCAAATAGTTTGGAAAATTCCTCCTTGGACAAAGCCAACCTACCAGATGCGGCATTAAGAGGGCCTAAAGTGCGTTTCTCTTCCTTAGCCTTTGATGCATGTGATTTACTCATGATGGCCTAGATAGATTATCAGTCATATTTTCAATTTATTGGTACTACCATTGGTTCCCACGTTTTGTTTCATTTCCAGAATCGCCATACACCAGTATATTTTGACCACCTATCGATATGAATGTGTTATAGTTAACTATCTTTTGCCATGCAGGTTCTAGGTGATATTGTAGAAAGTATCGCGGGTGCAATTCTTATAGATTCCAAACTTGATTTGGGAGTTGTCTGGGGTGTTTTCAAACCTCTTCTTTCCCCTATTGTCACGCCTGAGAACCTGGAGTTACCTCCTTTCAGAGAGCTTCTTGAATGGTGCAGCAAAAATGGATACTTTGTAAAAATTAAGTGTACAGATGGAGAGAAAATAGTGGCTACTCTGGACGTGCAACTCAAGGAGAAACTCCTTGCCAGGCAAGGTTGTGGCAAGAAAAAAAAAGATGCTAAAGGACATGCAGCTTCCAAGTTACTCAAGGACCTTGAGGTATCCTCTTCTTTTTTATGCTTAACTATTTTCACACGGGTTTGTTATAGTGTCTGTTTAAGGTCCAGCAGTTCAACCCTTGATGTTCGATTTTCTTCTGCAGGAAGAAGGGCTTCTAATTCCGAAGAATGCAAGCAGGATGCAACAATTACAGAAGCAAGGTAGTATTGCAAATAGATGTGACAACTTGTTTGATGCAATGGATGCACAACTTCCAACACCAACCAGTGGAAAGAAATCAGCTGGTTCAAAGATAGCTGATAGCCTTGGTAAACCAGGCATGTTTTCAATTCTCAGCAGTTTTGTTTTGTTTATTATCCCAAGTACAGAGTTCTTTGTTCATGGCTGGACCTCATGTATGTATATGCACTGTATCAAGTCAAGAGAACCGTGTCTAATATCTCAACTATGCAGTGCACGTACCGGTGAAAAGGAATAAAGGAGGACCTCGTGCAGCACTTTATGAGTTCTGCAAAAAGATACAATGGCCAGTGCCTAAATTTGATTCTGTGAAAGTAGAACCAAGGTACCTTTATATGTCAAAATAATCTTTGGCTACTGTTGATTGTCCTTTTGGGTAACTTGTGTAATACTGTAAACTAACGAGCTGATCTTCCCCTTTTCCGAAATAGCTGTGCGAAAGCTGCGCCTCAAGGGTTCTCCTTCGCTTCAACCATAAAACTGCAAATACCAAACAGTGATGCGATCAGCCTCATGGGAGAGAGTTTCGCGGATAAGAAGAGTGCGATGGATTCCGCTGCACTGGTCATGCTCCACGAGCTTCAGCGGCGAGGTAGATTGCAAGTCCAGGAGGTATGATTGAGGCAGCCACCAGCTAAGTGCCACGGCCCACGGATTCATGGCTCCAGAGTCCAGAGGGATGCGTGTGATGCTAATAAATGTTACTCCTCGTTGATCTGTCATCTTCTGAATAAAATGGATGTGACGATGACGAGACATGCAGGAGCCGCAGTACACAGCTGAGCTGACCTGGTTCTGCTGCCCATTGTTGTCGATGTTGTATACTTGCCTCCATATGTTCAGTGGCAGGAATTGCACGGGCCAAAAGTATTGCAATTCAGCAGTATGTCTATCTATTAGTCTTTGACAAGCTCATACATGATTTCTTGGATGCTCCTTTTTTTCTTCACCAAAGAGCATAAAGACTTTGACAACAAAGAACCAAATGCGACAGAAAATTGAGATTAAGGCAAGATATTGTTGAACTATTGTAGCACCAGTAAGAACTATGTATGGAAAATTACCAGAAACATGCAACAAAAGTGAAACCAATACAACAAAAGGTCAAGATCTATGCAAGATTTTGTTTCAATTCATTCAACACCTAATTGCATGAAACAAAAATTGATGGAGAACATGCCGTATGTGGAGGTGGGATTCGAAGCACAAATGAAACAATATCTGACGGTTTGAAGCGTGTCTGGCGCCAACAGTGGATATGTCTGATGAGTAGCATTTCACTACTGTTGGTAATATCTTTTGTTGGTTTGGGTTCATGTCTTTTGCCTTGACCGTCAGCATTTTCGCTACTATTGGCTATATCCGTGTTTGCAACTGGCGTCTAGTGATCAGGTAACATAAACAGAACACAAATATGTCACTAAGTTATGTGTTTCTAAAAGACACATGTATATTGAGCCAAGCCCACATCAAAATACAGAAACATATTTTTTTTATAAATAGTACCCACTCTGTTTCAAAATAATTGACACGGCTTTGTCTAAACACATTTTTAGATCTGTATCTACGTAAAGTTGCGTCACTTATTTGGGACAGAGAGAATATTTCCCATTTCCCACTCGCGCCATGCTTTCTCTGTGGTCCTCGCTTCGCTTGAGACCACAACTCAATTCAAACACGACATCTCAAATTCACCCGTCAAAACCAGTGTTGTAGGTTTACACCCAAATGATTCACATGGCGCTCACGAGCGGGTGTCTGCTAGCTGCTCTGTTTTTGCAGTTGTATGTGTGAATCGGGCTTAGTAGGAGGCATGCATGCTACTACATTCGACCCATAATGTAGAAAGTGTTGGTAAAATAAATTAGTTTGCCCAAATGTACGTTATGGAACATATTTAGTAGATTTGAAGCAACACATAAGGAATGAGCAATGATGCAGCCAATCAAGAAGCTACGTTTACGAATAAAAATGAACCGTAGTTCCAAAAATTATCCAACTAGCGTTACATTTTTCACCGTTAGACTCGCATCGATGAGTGTCTTAAATCTAGATTCTAGTTGGATATTTGTTAGGCTTTTCAGTTTCATTTACCAACAGAGTAACATGTGGACACCGTATTTTAGTACAAGTTACCACGCGGTAAATTCAATATCAACATCATAGCAATTTCATCCATCGTCGGCTGACAACTTTAAAAACCAAAAAAAAGTTGTTTAGTTTTAAAAATTTCTCGATACAAAGCAGAAAGTGAGGACGGGTTGTACATCGCTTACGGTTTGAGTACTAAACCATTTTAAAGTTTTGATACTACAAAACATACTGATGACGTCATCTTCTTGGCTCCTACTAGCTTCATTGACTCGTTTGTGTCAAAGTTGTAATGTTGGTGGCAGTTGTCTTCGAACTAGCCGATGTGGACTTTTTACTGTCCTTGTTGTTCGCATCGAATTGTAGTCGTCTTATACTCGAATTTCTACCTTCTATAAGAATATGGTAGTCTTTTGGCCTACTCTCTAAAAAAACTTGTTGACGTGGCTCTTTGAGTATGTGGCGGCAGTTGTCCGCGCCCTAGCATTTGTGGGCACTGTTAGAAGTGAAAAACGAGAGAGATCGAGAGAATGAATAAAGTGTATCCTTTATTGATATTGATGGGTCTATATATGAGCGGGAGGCCCAGGGCCACGCAATGCGCAATACCGAGAGTGAAAGCGGTATCATGCGGCCGATGTCGGCGTCGGCGATGTAAGGCCGTCAAGCAGCGGTGCTCTCCAAAACCGTGTCGGCGACGACGACCGTCGTCCTGCAGGAGGCGGCAAAGGTACGACAACAAAAAAGCGAGGCATCTTTCTCAACTTTTCCTTATTTCCGCGATCGCCGGACTTCTCAGAGTGCTCTCTCCGCAGAGCAAGGTGCTGATAACGTGTTAGAAGTAAAAAACGAGAGAGATCGAGAGAATGAATCGAGTGTATCTTTTATTGATGTTGATGGGTCTATATATACAATGTGAACCGTCGTTTACAAAGGCGGTTCCCGCTCCAGGGCCAAACTGCTGCGATGGCAGTTAACATGCGGGGATTATCCTGAGATAAATTGTAAATATTTATTTCTAACAGGCACCACACCAATTTAGACCAAAACTCCAAAAGCATCCTCGTGTGTTTTTTAAAATCTCGTCGAAACAGCACAACGAACGGACAGAGATACCAGGGAGAAGAATCGGACGGCCCTGGAGCATCTGCTTCTGTTTAAGTTTGGTGCCCGGTCCGTTTTTCCCCTCCTTCGCCTCCAGCCCCAAAACCCTAAACCCGCCACCGTCGCCGCTCCGACCGACCAATCCCCTAGGGGACTGCGCGGCCGCGTCTTCGATTCCTCGAGCCAGCATGCCCTCCATGGAGTTCTTCTGGGGTAATCCTTCCTCCCCCTCCCCCCGCCTCCCCCTCGACTCGATTTGACCTGTTTAGGGTCTCAATTTCGTTGGATTATTTTGGGGGTTGAGGGACCCGAGGTTGCCTGTATTATTTCGTCTGGATGCTGGCCATGTGACATGTTCCGTTATCATACTTTTGGCATATCGCCTTTAAAATGGATTATCCGTAGGGAATATCTTGTTTTATGAATTTCTGAAACGAGGGGGTCGATTGCTGAGATGATCTGTTTAGGCTCAATTTCGTTGGGTTGTTTGGTGGAGGTCGTTGACTTGATTATTAAGTCCTGATGCTGGTTCACATGACATGTTTTGGTATTGCAATTTTTGGCACATCACCTTGCAAAATGGATGATCTGTAGGGGAATATCTTTTTTTCTTACGATTTACTACAGTAGTGTTCCCAAACGAGGGGGGCGATGGCTGTTGAAATGTGCTCCTTTTTCGGCCAGTTGTTTCATAGCTCTGCTCATGCTACTTTTATGATGAAATTGGCCGCTGCTGGAGGTTACATATTTTGTAATTTTGCACCTCGGTGGTTCACGGCAGTCATGGAATGGCAAGCTGTGTGGTCGTTCAGTAGACAGGAACTGATGCTAGCATTTCTTTGGTCATCAAACATTTTATTGCAGTGAGATGGTATTGCTGCTTTGTAGGTTTTTCCAATACAACTCTGTGTATTTGCCTACCAGCAGAACTGCACAGGTTTGTTTGGTGAAGCAGCAATTTTCATTTGGTCATATAGTTTTTTTTTAGTCTTTGTTGGTTCCACATTAACTATCTATCAAACCTTTTGGGGTTAATTTATCAAGTGTTATTTCCTTATTGGTTACAAGTATTTGATGTTTTGGTACAGGTGTGGAAGTGAAGCCAGGACAGACTGTTTCTTGTGACCCTGAAAAAGGGTGTATTCTTCGCATCTCACAGGTTCACCCATTTCCCTAATTGTCCATTTTGTGCCTATTTGTGTCTACTATTCTCTTAAACTTTATCAGCATCCTATCCGTGGCTAATCAATTTACTTGCATGTTCTGATTACTGTTTTTAGGCTGCCCTTGGTGAAACAAAGAAAGGAAGTCACAATATAGTTGTATCTGCTAAAGTTGATGATCAGAAGGTGATCATTGGAACTCTGTCTGCTGAAAATCGCCCTCAGTTTGTGTGTGATTTGATTTTTCACAAAGAATTTGAGCTATCACACAGTTCAAAGACTGCCAGCGTCTTTGTGTGCGGTTACAGGGCTGTCATGCCTGATCAGCCTGAATATCCTTTAACATTGAGAAGCCCAATACTACACATTATTTTCAGCTATATATCTATCAGAGATATTTAAAATATGTCTTCTTGTAGCCTTTGTTTCCTTGACCTGCTTGTTGCTTTCTTCACGTATGGCTCTAGCAAAGATGAAGGTACACTCCTTGATAGATATTGCATATGTATTCCATATTTTTCTGCTGTAGCATAAACGAACTAATCTGTCTTTATTTCAGGTGAAGTGAAAACTGTACACAATCAAGTGATCAATCCTATTGCTGCTGCTGATGATAGTGATTCTTCTTCTTCAGATGACTTGACTTCTTCAGGTGATGTAAGTGCATTCTGATGGTTATGCAAGTGCATTCACCCTCTTAGTTTTTTGAAATACTTGATGAGGATGAAACACTTCTTCCCAGGACATGACTGAAGATGAGTCCAGCAGCGAAGATGATTCAAGTGAAGAGGATGATAGCAGTAGTGAAGAGGATGATAGCAGCAGTGAAGAGGATGATTCCAGTAGTGAAGAGGTTGATAGTAGTAGTGAAGAGCTTGATAGTAGTAGTGAAGAGGATTCAAGTGATGAGGAAGACAAAAACACTCTTAGGGTGTGGATCTGACAGTTCCCCTTGTTTCCATTTCCTTACAACAGTCTAATCTGACCCTGTTTTATGTGCGCAGCCCGAGGATGGCAAGAGAAGGGTGGCCGAAACTGCCTTGAAGACACCTGCTTCTGGCAAGAAGGCAAAGATTGCAACACCATCTGGCCAGACAACAGGTGTGTTGATGACCTTGCTGAAGTTCCCTGTCACCTTATCACGGATGCCGCTGGAAGAACAGTCTTGACAAAGTCTGCTTTTACTTTCAGGTGACAAGGTTCCTCATGTGGCAACTCCTCATCCTGCAAAGCAGGCCAGCAAGGCTTCTGGGAACAGCAGCAGCAAGTCAAAGGCGAAGTCTCCCAAATCTGTCGGCACCCATGTCTGCAAGTCGTGCAGCAGGTATGTAGGCGGCTTGACAATTGTAGTATTCTGGTGATGCAGAATTGCTGAGCTTGACGCCTAATGCTTATACCCTGGTCGAATTCTTTCAGGACATTTGTATGTGATTCAGCGCTCCAGTCCCATGAGAAGGCAAAGCACGCTTGAGCTGCTAGTGGTGACACCAACATGCTGTGAATGATCGGGTTGCTGCTGCGGATGAAGAGTCTATTAAGTTTTGTCCTCTAATCAGGCACACCAGATTAGTCCTTTTGGTCCTCTGCTGAAACCTAGAACCTGGAAAATACTGCCTCACTAGATTAGATCTTTGGTCCTGGGAAATTATTGCCTCTGGCATTGGTTCTTACATACCAAGTCTCTTGATGCTCGTCGCCATTCATGTTTTTGGTGCATCTGCTACTTTTGGAGATGCTGTTTACTCCCTGAACCATGTGAGTTGTGGGTGAAATGTGAGGTGGTAAATTTACCATTTTGTTTCCGTCCAAGTTTTGCAATGTGGAAGCTCTACTATCATGAATCATGATCTGCAGTTCCTTATCGCTTTGTCTGCTGCGCTCATAATTTCTGTTTATTGCAACGAAGCAACTTCCATCGCCTCCGCGTACTTTAACCTGTCTTCCTAACTAATTTAGGAGGCCTGTGAATTGTGATGTTTTATTTACCGTGCGCGCCCATGCCCTAGTAGCTGCAACGAAGCAACTTATCACCTCTGCTACTTTGACCTGCCCAAAATCCAAAGAGACTTGGCCGGTAGCCTGCGAAGTCTGATGTTGGTGCAATCCTGACGATCTGGGGATTTTTCTCCTTTTGTCAATTATTTATCAATTCTGTTTCTTCTGAATATACTCGCTTAGTTCTGTAGAGGTGTAAGTTTTAAAATCAAATCACGGCACACTACTATTTATTGGCAGCATACAAGACTCAGGTTTTTTTTTCATATACTCCCTCTAATTTCAAAGTGTGCTGCGTTTTAGTTTTGTAACTACCTAAAGTTTGACCAAATATAGCTATAAATGTTTTTGACCAGATGTATTGCAAAAGCCATCAACATCTACAATATCGAATCGATAACTTTAGAAGCATCATGAATATATTTTCATATTGTGCGCATTCAGTACATAGATGTTGAATTTTTTTCATATATATTTCGTCAAACTTTATACAGTTTAACTTTGACCAAACTGTTTGGAATGAAGGGCGAGTACCATCCATTACACAAGTTCATGAAACGACCAAATCATTAAAAAAAATACTCCTACCAGAACTAACTGAGAAATCAATATGCAATTCCCACTGTGTATGTCACAGATAACTGACAAATTCATACCCTTTTCCCGAAAAGAGAGAAAATAAACCTAAACACAAGAACATCCAAAGAAAAAGAAAATGTGTGCGTGGAAATGACTTAACTACTCCCTCCGTTTTCAAATAGTGACTTGGGTTGTCTAGATTTGCATGTATCTACACAACAAAATACGTCTAGATATGTACAAATCTAGGCAGATTTAAGTCAATTATTTCAGGACAAAGGGAGTACACTGATTTCGTCTTAAAAAAAACTACTACATGATGATTTACTACCTGAAACAACTAGAAATATGCACAAACTACTCTGAAACTTATGAACACTCGCAAGACCTTTACTTTTCCCCAGTTCAAAATCACCTTCAAGCCTACCTGGGGCCACTTGCAAGCACAAAAAAAAAAGATGCACAGCAACGGACGGACAGATCGCTGAGGCAAGAATCGAACGGCCCTGGAGCGTCCGAGTCTCCCTTAATATTTGGTGTCCGGTCCCTTGATCCCTTCTCCTCTCCACCACCACCAAAACCCTAAACCCGTCCGATCGACCAATCCCCTAGGGTTTTACGCGGCCGCGCCTTCGATTCCTCGAGCCGCCAGCATGTCCTCCATGGAGTTCTGGGGTAATCCCTCCCTTCCCCTCCTTCCCACTCGATGCGATTTGCGGTTTGTTCTCCTCGGGTGGTTTTTATTTTTTTTCCAGAGCTTTCGGTTCGAATTTTTGGCCGCTAGGTAAGCTCGCGCCTCGTCAATCATCGCGTCTCTCGTAGCTTCACTGCGTTGTTGGCTGCGGGTGCGCGATTTTAGGTCCTAGGTCCTCGTTGCTTCGAGACGGCTCAATTTTGTTGGGTTGTTTGGTTGGGGGTTGAGGAATCGGTGATTTCGTCCTGATGCTGGCAATGTGACATGTTTTGGCACTGTATCTTTTTGGCATATCACCTTGTTTAATGGATTATCGATAGGGGAATATCTTGTTTTGTGATTTACTACAGAAAATTTCTGAAACGAGGTGGTCGATTGCTGTTGAAATTTGCTCTTTTCGGCTGAGTTGTTTCAAAGCTCTGCTCATGCTGTAATAAGAACAGCAGGTTGTTCCTCTGTTCAATAGAGGCGAGCTGATGCTAGCATTTTCTTTTCTTAGTTCGTCACAATATCCGTGTATTACAGTGAGATGGCATTGCTGCTATGTAGATTTTTTTTTTTACAAATACAACTTTGTTTATTCAATTACCAGGAGCACTGCAGAACATCTTTATTTGGTGACAGCAACTTTCATTTGTCTGTTGGTGCTAGATTAATAATCTACTTTCAGAGTAGAAAAGATACCCTTGTTGGGGTTAGTTTATCATCAAGTGTTATTGTCTTATTGGTTACTAGTATTTGCTATCTCGGAACAGGTGTGGAAGTGAAGCCGGGACAGACTCTTTCTTGTGACTCTGGTAAAGAGTTTATGGTTCACCTCTCACAGGTTTATACATTCCCCTCATTGTCCAGCTTCTGCCTACTTGTGTCTATACTGTTCTCTTAAATCAGTGCTCTCTCCTAAGGGAATGATTTAATTACTTGCATTTTCTGGTTTCTGTTTTTAGGCTGCCCTTGGTGAAACAAACAAAGGAAGTGTCAGTGTAGTTGTATCTCCTAAAGTTGATGATAACAAGGTGGTCATTGGAACTCTGTCTTCTGAAACTTGCCCTCAGATTCTCTGTGATTTGATATTTGAGAAAGAATTTGAGCTATCACACAGTTCGGAGACTGCCAGTGTCTTTGTGTGCGGTAACAAGGTTGCCGTGCCTGATCTGCCTGAATATCCTTTTAACATTGGAGCCCACAGCTATACATTCTTTTCAACTATGTCTATCAGAGATATTTAAAATCTGTCTTCATGTAGCCTTTGTTTCCTTGACCTGTTAGTTGCTTTCTTCACGTCTGATTCTAGCAAAGATAAAGGTACGTTCCTGGTTAAATATTGCATCAATATTCCATACTTTTCTGCTATAACAGGAACTAACTAATCTGTCTTCATTTTAGGTGTACTGAAAACCGTAAAAAATCAAGTGACCATCAATCCTATTGCTGATGAGGATGATAGTGACTCTTCTTCTTTTGATGACTTATCTTCAGATGCTGTAAGTGCATTCTGATAATTATGCAAGTGCATTCACCCTCTTAGTTTTTTGAAATATTTGCTGACAATGGAACACTTTTTCCCAGGACTTGGCTGATGATGAGTCCAGTAGCGAAGATGAGTCCAGTAGCGTGGATGATTCGAGTGAAGAGGGTGGTCTCAGTACTGAAGATTATGGTATCAGTACGGAAGATGAGAGCAGCAGTGAGGATACTGATATCAGTAGTGAAGAGATTGCTAGCAGTAGCGAAGAGGATTCAAGTGACGAGGAAGACAAAAACACTCCTAAGAAGGTGTGGATCTGACAGCTCCCGTTGTTTCCATTTCCTTCCAACATTCTAACCTGACTCTGTTTTATGTGCACTACAGCCTGAGGATGGCAAGAAGAGGGTGGCCGAAACTGCCTTGAAGACACCTGCTTCTGACAAGAAGGCAAAGATTGCAACACCATCTGGCCAGACAACAGGTATGTTATCAACCTTATCATGGATGCCGTTGTAAGAACAGTTTTAACAAAGTCTGCATTTACTTCAGGTGATGACGAGAAGAGTCCTCATGTGGCAACTCCTCATCCAGCAAAGCAGGCCAACGAGGCGCCTGGGAACAGCAACGGCAAGCCAAAGGCGAAGTCCCCCAAACCTGTTGGCACTCATGCCTGCAAGTCGTGCAGTAGGTGTGTAGACAGCTTGACAATTTAGTAGTATTCTGGCAATGTAAACTGCTGCAGAGCTTGACATCTAATGCCTGTGCTCTTGTCGAGTTCTTACAGGACATTTGGAAGTGATTCTGCTCTCCAATCCCATGAGAAGGCGAAGCACGCTTGAGCTGCTAGAGGCGACAGCACGTTGCGGGTGACTTGGTTGCTGCTGCTGATGCTGCGTCTCCCAACTTTTTTGTCCTCTATAATCATTACTAGATTAGTCGTTTTGGTCCTCCTGAAACCTAGAAGTTGAAAAATATTGCCTCTGGCTGTCTGTTGGCTGTTGATATATTTGGTGAATCTGCTAGTTACTGAGATCTCGGTTAATTCCAAGAACATCTGAGTTGGAGGCAGTAATTCTACCATTTTTTGCATGCCATATTCTGATGGTACTATGTGGGAGCTCTAGTTTATATTCTTCAGTTCCTCTTCGCCTATTCTATTGTGATCGTAGCTTCTTTTTATTTGCCGTGTTCATGTTCTAATAGCTGCAATCCTGCAACAAAGCCATTTTCACCGCCTTTGCGTACGTAAAATTGCCTTCCAAACTAGATTTAGAGGCCCTGTGATTCACTCTCTCCTCATTTTTCTTCTGTTTGGCTAAGTTCTGGAAACAGGTGTCTTCATTGCCTTCTAATGTTTTGACAGCATCGAAGCACAGACCCCTTGAAAATCTGGAGAGCTTTGAAATAGTTGTCCCACATTCATTCGTGACTTGGGTATCCGAACTTGTATTCATGAAATGACATCCAAACTTGTGTTCATGAAATGACTGAAATGTACATAACTGAGAAATGAATCCTCGTTCAACTAAAAAATTGGCATCTATAAGCGAGGATGTATAAACACAAGCACGTAAGCATGCATTTGAGATTTCATACAGCATTACTTCACCGAAGAAACATGCACAAACTCTTCAAAAATCTATGATCACTCGCTCAGGACTTTCACTCAGTAATAAAATTAAAAACTTCATCACCTTCACACAGGCAGATCATCACTCAAAAGCACCTTCTAATGGCCACTTACAAGCATGAGTTCACCAAAACAAACAAATTCATCAACACAATAGTAGAAACCAACCAAAATAATTACCACTGATTTCAGAATGTGGCACAGATAACAGCATTTCAACCACAGCACCAACAAGTCTAGATTGGTGTCAAAACGAGAATATTCCTGATTGTGCATGCCAAGCGATGCAAGAAAAAGCAACCCCTTTACACACCATCTCTGCATCACCGATACCAAAATTCATTGAACTGGCACCCCGCCCCTCCCCTACTAACTAACGCCCCACTCTGTCCATAATATGTTTCAGGTCACTCGGTGGCACCATGCTTCGCCTTGGAATGATCTCTGAGACCCATTGGGGAGCTGAAAGTCCCTGAAGAAGAGAAGTGAATGTGTGAGGATAAACAGCATATAGATGGTACTAACAAGTTCAAAGAAAAGGATGGAGATTTTGCCTGTTGCATGAACCACAGATGTGGCCAGTTGATTGCGTAGACTTGTCGTTGTTTTCAGGTGTCTTTCTAGCACGTTTTGCTGGATGAGGGGTCGCAACGTGGACATACTCACTTGTCTTACGAGTCTGTTTTGCTGGATGAGGGGTCGCAACATGGATATAGTCATTTGTCTTAGGAGCCTGTTTTGCTGGATAAGGGGTCGCGACGTGGACATAGCCTGCGTGCAAATAGTTAGTGAGATTACCGTGACATTACAAGAATAATGCGAGTTCAGCAGATTAGAAATCAAAAGCGCTTCACACCAGTTTTGTTGCCTGTAGTTGGTGTTTCAATCTTTGCCTTCTTCCCCTGAGGTGTCTTCAGCGGTGTTTCCAGTGGCATTTTCTCGCCCTTTGTTTTCTGTATGTTAACAACACAAAAAGGGAAGAGTTTCAGGATTTTACAAAAAAAACATCAAAATAACAGGTCTGTGTGAGCAATCTCGCACCTTCCGAGGATAATCCACATCTTCAGAATTCTCACTATCCTCGCCATCACTTAGATTCTGTACATCAGCCTTGTCCTGCAAATGTATTCAGCAATCAGCATAACAAATCCAAGTCAGGTTTTAGCATAAAAGTAGTATCAATTCCCTAGGGCACTATTCAGGCTGCTAGAACCTACCACTAGAACACGAGCCATGTGCAGTGCAGGAGGAGGCTAAGCTTTCCCTAATTCCAAAAATATGAACCTTATCCTAGGGTTACATGATTAACACTTGAACACGAAAATTAATTTATCTTAGCACTAGCGCAATTGGGCATGTGAGTGACATAATGATAAAGCAGACACTCACTCCATGTAACACATACCGAGAAGGGAATTATCAAAGGTGCATCTGCAAAGTACAAATTAATCACATCATTTGTGTAAAGACTTGCAGCCAAATCTCCAGTTTTTAATCCGGGACCAAACCTATTAAATACGCCCTACTGAGTAGCAGATGCAGAAAGTCAACTGCCTGGGACACAACAAAATACAGGACTATGAAAGAAACATCAAGGTAAAATATGAACGCATATGATGGTGCCATGAGGATGCATCAGACGAGTGAATGACCACCCACCACAGGCAAATGGGGTACCAGAGGCCCGATCGACCCACAGACTGGACCTACTATATGCTGGCCATGATACACCTATCAGGCATCGGCCACTGGATCTCGTTGTTTTCCAAATAAGTCACTGCCTTCATGAGGCTCATGAACAAGCATGGTCTACAAGAAGCGGGCTGGCCAGATGAATAGTCATCTCTGCTAGTGGTTTTAGAAGCCAGCTTTTGTACAGAAACAGTACTTGCGAAAATATGTGGAGGACGTGCAGATGGCGGGCCACTGGAGGAGTCTAAGGACAGGACCTAAGGCATGTCTGGTTTTACTATGAATCTATGGTGTGGAAAACTGGAAACTAGCATATATTTAAGCTGTTAATGATAACATGGACAAACATCTAACCTATTAAGATTTTATCCCGTGTCTTATTGTGGTACAGAAAGAATGAGTAGGTTTCAGGATTGTTGGCAAGATATGCCTCAAGCCAATAGCAACATCCGACTAACTGACAACGACGGCGAGACAACAAATAAATTAGTTTGATATATACTTTTGAGCAATACAAGTGATGAACTACCAATTGTGGATCTGTCATCCCAGTACCAGTTTCTATAGAATGTGGTAGGTTGCATAAAAGTAGGAACTGCGTACACATGGAAATCACTGATTATATACATAAAAAAGCTGTCAAAATGTATGCACACAGTCCACGTTAACTATTTTTAGTAACACAATTAACTGGCATATGTTAGAATATTTATTGAACTTATTTACCAACATTCTTAATGGACAATCCAGAACAACTAGAGCAAGAAAACAAATCATCCAGGAAACAACAGTTCCGTCATAACTCATGGTTGTTTATTCTTAACAAATTTACAAACCTTATCATCCCCCTTTGGCTTTCCAGGACTAGTTGGTTCCTCAACTGTAGCCTTTGGTATAGAGGATGGAGCATCAGCAGGCCTTGGTGCAGTAAGCTTATTGGCACCATGTGTAGCATCATTGTCTTTCTTGTAAACTGAAAGTAAATTATGTCAAACAAGTTGAGGGTCAATGTGTCATGTTCTAGTGGTAGAGCAAATGCAAAGAGGGTCAATGTGTCATGTTCTAGTGGTAGAGCAAATGCAAAGAGGACAAAGAACATCTTAGCTACACAAGAAATCTCCCGAATATCATCGGTAGATAAATCATTCTGAACTCCTAAACAAGCAAACAGCAATTGTTATGCATAGCAAAAGAATATTACCATCTGTATTGGAGTCTAGTGGAATTAGTGAGGGAACCTCCTCATCAGATTCATCACCTGAAACATCAGATAGTAAAGTTATGCCAACAGTACGAAAAAAACATCATGCATGCCCAATACTAAAATGGAAACGACATTTACCTCCTTTAGCAGATATGTTAGATGTGATTACAGAAAGGAAAACGGTTAAAGAACACAAATGCATATTCAAGCTACTTAGCAAACATTGAAGAAAGAAATATGGAAGGATATCTTTCCACGATCTTGAATTTGTAGCCAGTAAAGCAGATGTTGCTGGTCATTGAGGAGTGCAGAAGTTCAAACTTCTTGTTGAACACCAGATCAGATGCAGAATGATCATTATCAGCTGAAAGTGTGCCAAGCTTAATCCTTTCATCATCAATGTTGACAAAAACTTCCACGTTCTCTTCCGCCTTGCCAACCTCCAGTGCTATCTGTAGTAAACGAAAAAAGAAAACGCCTGAAGAGTATACAAACTTGGTCCACCTCCAAGTGAGCTAAACGGCCAAGTATAAATAAAGTGTGTAAAGCTCACCTGTGAAATATGATAATATACCTCTCCTGGGTCACACTTTACTGTCTCTCCAGGTTTGACAACAACTCCTAAGACCGTTAACATTCATGCATAGTAGACATGAGTCATTAAACAAACATTAGAAATCGGGAAACAAAAATATCAGTTTCTTTCTGAAGCACCCAGAGAAATACATACACCACACATTATTATGGCAAACACAATGGGGATATTTCTTCACACAGCACAGAAACCATCCATTGGCAGTGCAAACAGACAATTACCAGAGCATGCTTATCTTCAAAAGAAATACAGGTCACAGCAGAACAAGTTGATAACATATTACAAGGTAAGTTGCGACTAGTGGAAGGACAGAGCAAACTAATATCATCCAATCTGATAGCCATGTGATTATTATTCACACAAACCAAGCCCAGGAAGAACACAGAACAGAAGCAGGAAACCACAATAACCGCTCCATATCAGGACAGGGTACCCACATTACTCTCTCCATATCAGGACACGGTACCCATATTACTCCCTCTAGGTCAAGACACAGTATGCAACCACAAGCTAACAAGATAAGGAAATACTAATTAAGGTTTGTAGGCGCAGATAGAAATGACAGGAATGTGGGTTGACAAATAAGGGATATTGGGAAACACAAGCATCTGTTGCTTTCCGAAGTGCCCAGATGAATATATGCAGCACATATTATCATGGCAAACAGAATGGGTATATTTCATCACAGAGAACATTAGCCATCAATTGGGGGTGCAAACAGGTGATTACCGGAAGAGACTTATCTTTCAAAGAATACATGCTGCAACAGAACATATATCGAAGTCAATAACACACTACAATGTAGGTCACAACTAGCTTAAGGACAGGACAAAGTGATAGCATCCAATCTGATATCCATGAGATTATTGTTGTTCACACAGACCAAACCCAGGAACAGGACGGAACAGATTAGCAGGAAACCACATCATTCACTCCAGATCAAAATAAACGGGCACCCACATTACATTATCCGGATCAAGACACGGTGTACACAATCCTACGCGAAGGAAACAAGGGAAATACTCCAGTAATTACGGCTTGCAGGCGCGGACAGAAATCACAGAAATGCGCCACTCTAAAAACTAACAGAGATCGGTCAGAAACGAACAACCCTAGGTCGATTAGGCCCGCCCACGGTTGGTCCGAACTTGAGGGATAAAATCCATCACCACCGGCGAAATTTCCCCTTCCCCGCCGATCAGACGAGCACAACCGGCACCAAAAATAGGGTGCGGAATCAGTGGTTCGGGAAGACGATACGCACCCCAGAAGCAGAGATCCTGCTGCATCTTCCCTGGTGAGAGAGGAAGGAAGGCTGCTTCCCCCCGCGTCTCTCTTCTCCGTGATTTTGCTAGGGTTTTGGCGAATGGAGTGGCCGCGCTGCGGAGTGTTGTGGGGTGGGGGAGGCGAGGAGAGGGGTGGGCGTCCCCCCTGGGTTTATGGAATGGAACAGCCGAGGATTTGTCTCCGCGGCCCATCGTATTTACGGACTATGACAGTGGGTCCAGACTCCAGACATCGGGTTGACCTGTTTTTTTGAATTTGGGGTCGATCGCCTTGGTGGAGCTTTTTTTTTTTGCGGGGAGCCTTGGTGGAGCTTTGACGTTTCAAAAATGCAAATGTTTTTTCATATGAAATGCAAATGGTTTTCCAACCAAACCGTCATCTATTTTCTTTTCAATTCTGCAATTCGTAGATTTGAGCCCAAAAAATACATGTGGTAAATTTTTTTTGCGAAAAATACACAGATCTATATAAAAGTTCACTAGAAGTACAAAACATCCCAAACACAATAAGAATTATATCACGAGTGAAGCTGCACCGAACACTCTAGCTCCAATGTCGTTTCTAGGGTTTCACCTCCGCTCTGGCGATCGTGGCGATTCCTGACCCTCTCTGGTGGTTGCGATCCCCTCACCTCCGCCCCACCCTCTCTCCCCGAGCCTCCCCCCCCCCCCGTGACGGTGCTGCTCCTGCCCGATCCTCTTCGGACGCACGCACCGCCATGAGTGGTAAGAGAACCGCACCTGGGATCTCCTCGTTCGGCCAGGCCACCCCGACTCGGAACCTGGCGTTCGCCTCCGGTGATCTGCCAACGCACAAGGCATCTTCAAGCACCCCACCCCCTAACACTGCGGTCGGTGACGACATGGCAGAGATGTTGGGATGTCTGCGACTTATACCGAAAGAGGTTGATGCATTCGTTCAGGAGGATGAAAGTGTTGAGGACCTTGGCTGCCCCGAGTAGGATGTTGTGGGAAAGGTTCTAGCACCCAACATGTTGCACATCTCGACGATCAGAGTTGTGCTTCGCCCTATTTAGGGTAACCCTAAGGGGCTCGAGTTCAGACCCATGGGTAAGAATCTATTCTTGGCTGAATTTGCAACCAAAGCGGACAAGACTCGGGTTACAGAAGGATCTCCCTGGACTATGGGTACACATGATGTTCTGTTGAATGAATTTGATCCTAGTATGAGAGCTACCGAATACTTGAAAGATCGGTATAAGCGACTACAGGGGTGAATAGGCGCTACTCAATTTTTAACATCTTTTTGAATTAAAGCTTGACACAAAGTAAGTTCTCTAGATATGCAACTAGGTGAGAGAACCTATATGAAAAGCAAGGATGTAACAACAATAATATAGAGTAAAGGATAGAAATAACCGAGAGTAGACACGGAGATGTTTTCTCGAAGTTCCTTCCTTTTGAGAGAAAGTACGTCTCTGTTGGAGGGGTGGGCGGTGCTAAGACCACCAGGGCCACAAAAGGCCTCACCCTATTCTCCCACGCACCTGCCTCAAGGCAAGCACACGATCCACTACGCGGTGGCCTTGAAGGTGGTGACCGAAACCTTTACAAACTTGTTGAGTAGACCTCCACAACACTTGGAGCCTCCTAACATGATCCCGAAGCTTTACAACCAATGCTCGAGCTCCGAGACCGACCTCTTCCGTCTAGAGTTCAAAGAACCCAAGAGTAACAAGATCCACAAGGGGAAATAAGGGGGAATCAACTTTCCTTTGGTGAAACCCTAGATCTAGACCTCCTCCACTAAATCCCAAAGTATCAAGGAGATTGGAGCACTATGGGGGAGATCTAGGGAAATTTCAGCTCAAGAACAATGGAGAAGATAGATAAAAGAGGCACTTTTCCTGTTGGAGAAGAAGAGCCCTTTTATACCCCCAAAATGGAATCTGCCCATTGGCAACCGTGACGACCGGTACTACCGGACATATAAGCGGTGGTACTGGAAATCGCCGGTACTACCGGATAGGTATTGTAGGGTGGTATCGGTCGTCACTGCCCGAGGAGAAACCTCCTCAGATGCCGCCGATAGTATCGCAACACGACACGATATAGCCACATAGCAGTAGTGCCGAAAGTGGGGTGGTACTACCGCAATCTGCGGTAGTGCTGGGGTGGTGGTACCAGACGTTCCTGAGGAGGATCCCCAGCTCACGTTTGAGCTCAGATGCGTCTGATACCTCCAGGCGGTACTACCGGTTCTAAGCGGTAGCACCGGAAAAGAAATCGGGTACTACCGGTTGGTACTAACAGCGCAAGCAACAGCCAACGAAGAACATAATTCACACTTACTTCTCTACCATTGAGGAAAAGTTGTATGATCCAAATAAATGTAGAGTTGATTCGACCCAAACTTTCCAACGCGGGCCCCTTCTTGATAGTACGGTTTTCCTGCAACTCAAATAAATGACCTAGGAAAACTATGTCTTGTTATTGACCTTTTTGAGGGGCATCAAATGTCTCGCAAACATAGAGAGCCTATAAAGCACTTAGAAAACGATTAGTCTGACATGTGTGTCATCATCAAATATCAAAACCACTTAGGGATAAAAAATGCTCTTTCAATCTCCCCATTTTTGGTGTTTGATGACAACACACACATTTGCATAAAAGATGTGATGATAAGGAAAGTATGTTTGGAAAATAGAGACGGGCGCCCCCTAGATGTGTGCATATCAATATACAAGATTGCTTTGCACAAGCACACACTAGGATCAACACTCCCCCTCAATTTTACAAACCAACAATAGGTGCAAGGGAGGAAGGACTTGACTTGATACGCATATCTTTGCACAAACCTATGTGAGAGAATTATAGAAGGGCATCAAATAGAGAGAGCTTCACCACATAAGATAGATCCACATAATGCATAACCACCTAGTCTTCACTTACATGGAGCACAAATAGGTAGCACATAGAGTTCACAAATAATATGAGGCAAATAAAGTTCACAAGCAACTAAAGATCGAATAAAGAATGAGCTTGTGACTTCCCATGAAAATCCCACATGGCCTATGTTGTAACCTCTCCCTCTTTAGAATCAAGATGCCAAAAAGGGACAAGAGCAAGACTAGTGTCCCAAAGATCACTCCTCCTCCTAATCACCATAGAAATCAATACTTTTAAATCTACAATCTTGTAATTGTTTGTGCATGTACATTAGTTTGATTACATGTCCTTACAAACACCTCTACAGTCCAAGACGCTTGTAAAGGTGCTCCAGGAGAAAAAATATAATCACAGAAAATAAAATAAAATAGCTATCTAAGCGCCACGGCCTCCAATGCAGTGGCTAGATGATACATGCTAGCGTCCAATCCGGCTAAGCTTTGCATGCCTTGCCGCGTGTGTGAACTGGCCTAAGAACCTGGCATGTACTAGAGCGACAACGCTAGGCCAGCGCCATAAAAAAGCCCATAACCGCGTTTTAGCCAGGATTGTAACCCTAGTGCCTAGGCTAAGCACCCCAAACGGCTTTGTGGCTAATGAAAAGAAGCCCATAACCGCGATTTAGGGTTCCTATAGCCGACTAAGGGGATTTTGGTGCATCGCGAAGAGGTGCAACCAGAGGTGATGTTGTGGTCTTCTGGTGGTTCTTCCATGCAAGGCTTCCGTGCTTCTACCAGAAGAAGGAGGAGAGGAGAAGGGAGGACATCGGTTGATACGTCTATTTTGCATCACCATTATATATCATAATTCACTGTTATTCATTGATATATTTCATATTAAGAGATGGTACTTATGTTATTTCATCTATTTTTGCATGATTGATGATTTTGGGAGGATGAACCACCAGAGCCAGGATTCTGATGGAAAAAGCACCGTTTGGAGGCAAAATTGGCGAAGATTAGAAAATCCCAAAAAATATATGGAAATTCCTATTTTTCCAGAAGACGAAGGAAGCAAGAAGGGGAAGTGGAGATGGGCCACGGGGGCCCACACCACTCCCTGGCGCGGGCCAGCCCTGGCCGCGCCACCAGGTGGTGTGGCCACCCTGGCCCACATTTGGCATCGCCCTCTGACGCATATAATCCCCTCGAAACCTTAAGACTCGGGGAGCGACCACAGAAAGATTCCGCCGCCTCTGCAGGGCGGGAAACTGCAGAGAGAGAAAGAGCTCTCCGGCAGACAGAAATCTGCCAGGGAAATTCCTTCCCAGAGAGGGGAGATCGTCGCCATCAACACCATCATCAAGTTGGACTTCATCGGGATCATCATCATCATAATCTCTGATACGTCCAAAATGTATCTACTTTCCCGAACACTTTTGCTATTGTTTTTCCTCTAAACTTGTGTGATTTAGATATAACTAACACGGACTGACGCTGTTTTCATCAGAATTACCTTGGTGTCTAGTTTTTGTGCATAAATCAACTATCAGGAAAAATCCCGGAAAATATGCCAAAAATCCTATTTCACCAGAAGACTCACGGAGCCAGAAGACGAGATGGAGGAGGGCCACGAGGGGCCCACACCACCTTGCCGCGCGGGCCAGGCCAGGCCGCGCCTAGGGTGGTGGGGCCGCCTTGGTCACCCCCTCGGCCTCCCTCTTTGCCTATAAGTTGCCTCTTGACCTAAAAACCAAGGGGGGTTCAACGTTTTTCCAGAAAGAGTTCCGCCGCGCCGCCACCACCAGATTCCACGAATCGGAACCAGAAACTCCGTTCTGGCACCCTGCTAGGACAGGGAATTGGAGGAGATCATTGCCATCATCATCACTATCGCTTCTCCATCGACCATACATGTTTCCCCCATCCATGAGTGAGTAATCCCTCGCTGTAGGCTATGGGGATGGTAGGGATTGGATGAGATCGTTCATGTAATGACATCAGAGTGTTAGGGCATGGTGCCTAGTATCTATTATTAGTGCTTTTTGACTTTGTTGCAACTTGTTATGCTTAATGCTTATCACTAGGGCCCAAGTGCCATGATTTCAGATCTGAACATGTTATTGATTCATTATGATAGTATTGTTTATGGTCTTACCTGCAAGTTGTATACACATATTGTTGTCCAGAACCAAAGGCCCCGAAGTGACAATAATCGGGATAACCGGAGGGGATGGCTTTGATGTGAGGATCACATGTGTTTACGGAGTGTTAATGCTTTGCTCCGGTGCTCTATTAAAAGGAGCACCTTAATTGCTAGTAGTTCCCTCGAGTCCCCGCTGCAAACGGGTTGGCAGGACAAAAGATGTTGTGCAAGTTCTCATTGCGAGCACGTATGACTATATATGGAACACATGCCTATGATTATTTAGTACTTGGATGCTTTATCTTATTTATCTGCAAATGCCCTATGTCTTGATTGCTATATGAATTGTCTTGTCCATGCAACGCCCGTCCATCCATCCCTATGCCTACCGTGCTTTAATCCTACTATTTACTGCAATTGTTACTACTGTCTTTACTTTTACTACTGCTATTACTTTGCTATTGCTATTACAAAACTGTTGCTACTGATAAACTACTATGAGCAAGATTATTTCTAGGTGCAGCTGAATTGACAACTCAGTTGTTAAGACTTATAAATATTCTTTGGATCCCCTTGTGTCGAATCAATAAATTGGGTTTCACTTCCCTCGAAAATACTACGATGCACCCCCTATACTTGTGGGTCATCAAGACTATTTTCTGACGCCGTTGTCGGGGACGCATAGCTCTATTTATCAAGTTCACTTGGAATCACTAGTGTTCACTGCCTTCCATCCATCATGGGTAAGTCTCGTGATGGCAAGGTTCCTATTTTACCATCCACTACAAGAAGAGGTACGGTTCTGAACACCTCTGTTGCTCTTGATTCACCATCTGTTATGAGTAAGTTCCTTACACCACCACATACACATGCTACACATACTACTACTACTGCTGAATCTGAAACTTCTGATACTTTTGATGCTGCTTCTACTGTGCTTGATAAACGTGGCTCATTAGGTCCTTTCCTAGATGCTACGATTGCTAGAACTATAGCTGGAAATACTGAAACTCCTAATGAAGACACTGCTACACCTGTCAGCTCACATGAGTCTAGAGAGAGCTATGATATTGAAGATGGTTATATAGAGATGACCGATGAATTTATTAAAGAATATCAAAACACCCATGATAGGAGTGCTATTAAGAGTCTCCTTGAGTGGCGTACTATAAAACCCAAATTGTCTCCTAATGCTAAGTTTGCTGCATCTCCCATAAACATTAAAGATAAGGATTATGATTTCTCTCTTGATTTATCTTATATTACTATTGTTGAGAAAGAACCTTTTTGTGGGACTAAGAATGAAAGTGCTATAGCATATATGACTGAGCTTTCTACCATGAGTGGCCTGTTTTCTGATGATATTAAGATGCGCACCTACTTTGTTGCTAAAATTTTCCCTTTTTCACTGAAAGGAGAAGCTAAAACTTGGTTTAATAATTTACCTCCTGGATCTATTGATAGCCCTAATTGCTTGATTAGTACTTTCCTTCAGAAATATTTCCCTCCTAGTACTAGACATGCTATTTTGTAGGAACTTTTTGATTTTAAACAGGGAGGAAAAGAGATATTGCCTGAATCATGGGCAAGGTTTTATGCTTTGATTCATGCACAGGCTAGATGTCCATTACCTAAAAATGAGCTTCTTGATATATATTATAATGGACTAATTGAAGAATCTAGGATATACCTGGATAGTTGTGCTGATTGTGTTTTCAGGAATAGGACTCCCAAGGAAGCTGAGGAATTAATGGCTAAAATAAGCAAGAATTATGAAGATTGGACTCCTCCTGAACCAACTATACCTGAGACAACTACACCTGAGTTAACTGTGCCTGAGCCAACAGCAACACCAAAACCAAAGAAAAGGGGAGTTATTGAACTAAATGATGAAGTGATGAAGGAAGCTAAGAAATGTCTTAAGGAGAAGGGAATTAAAGCTGAAGATGTGAAGAATTTACCTCCTATAGAAGAATTATGTAAGCCAATCTCCCACTCATCCACTATTGAGGTACACTCTCTCCAACATTTTGACGAAGGTGATATTCCTTACTCTAAACCTCCTGATCAATGCTTAGAAGAATTTGATGTTTTTATTGTTAAGCAAGATAATTTTAATAAAAGGGTGCAAAATCATTTAATGGAAAACTCTAGAGCTATTATTGAGTTAAAAGATATTGTGGAAAGAACCTCTAATGATGTTAAAATGCTTGTTAAACATTTTCAAATGGTTCAAACTCAAATTGATCAGCTTATTAAGGTACAAAAAAGACTTGCTAGTTAATGCTGCTAAAGAAAAACATGCTTATGAAATTAGAACTAGAAGTGGTGCTGCTACCCAGGATCCTCTATATCCTGAGGGGCATCCTAAAAGAATTGAGCATGATTCTCAACAAGCTGAAAATAGTGGTACTACTCCTAATAAAAGAAAAAATAAACATAAAACTATTGTAGAATCCTCTGAACCTGCTAAAGATCCTAATAGTATATCTGTCTCTGATGCTGAAACTGAAAGTGGTAATGAGGAAAATGATGTTCCTGATAAAGAAAAAGTTGAAGAAGAACCTGAAAGGCACACTAAGAATACTAAATACATTAAAGAAGATTTTGTTGCTAAGAAACATGATAGTGAAAGAGAGCCTTGGGTCCAAAAACCTATGCCTTTCCTTGATAAGAAACACAAGTCAAAGGAAGATGAACACTATAACAAGTTTTGTGAGTGGATGAAACCTTTATTCTTGAAAATTCCTTTGACTGATGCTATTAAATTGCCTCCTTATTCAAAGTATATGAAGGATATTGTCTCGAATAAAAGGAAGATCCCTAATGAAGAAATTTCTACTTTGCTTGCTAATTATTCCTTTAATGGTAAGGTTCCAAAGAAACTTGGAGACCCGGGGATTCCAACTATTCCTTGCTCTATTAAAAATAGTTATGTTAGAACTGCTTTGTGTGATTTGGGAGCAGGAGTTAGTGTTATGCCTTTTTCTCTCTATAAGAGACTTCAACTGGAGAAACTAATACCAACTGATATATCTTTGCAAATGGCTGATAAATCTACTACTATTCCTGTTGGTATATGTGAGGATGTACCTGTTCAAGTGGCTCATAATTGCTTGATATTAACTGATTTTGTTTTGCTTGAAATGCCTGAAGATGACAATATGTCTATTATTCTTGGGAGACCTTTTCTTAATACTGCATGAGCTGTTATTAATTGCAATCAAGGAAAGGTGACTTTTAATGTTAATGACAAGGAGCATACTGTCTATTTCCTAAAGAAGATTGATATGACTTATGGTTTAAACTCAATTGAACATGTTGAGGGCATTCAAGTTGGAGAAATATATTGTCCCATACCATAAGAAAAATATGAAACTATTATGATTGGGACCATTGCTATCAAGGTTAAGGTAACATAATCATTAGTGGAATACAAAGTTTTGTTTCATATAATTTTTTTTGGTAACAAGACCTGATCAACCTTGTTAACAAAGGGATTTTAATGAACAAAACAATGTTTTCACCATGATTATTTTTGCTTACTTTATTTTACCCATTTTAGTTTTTGCTTTTGTTTAGTTTACTTTTCTGTTGCTAGTTGCTTGCTTATTAGAGTGTCTTAGAACTTCTGAAGTTTTAGTTTTGTTTTGTCATTGCATCATTCCAAAAACATCTTTCTGTCAGAAAATCATTCATCTATACCTGAAAATTGCTCAAAAATAAAGTGTCCCGAAAAATTCCAGAAAATTCATATTAAATTTTTACGTGAAAAAAGGGGCAGAGGAGTGCCTGGAGTGACCCAGGGGGCCCCACCAGGCAGGCACACCACCTGGTGGCATGGCCACCCCAGGGGCGCGCCTGACCATGGTGTGGGCCACCCCTGGCCCTCCACTCACTCTCTCACTTGCCACTGCCTTCTCTCTCCCGAGAAAACACCAGTTCATTGCTCGAAATCGCGTTCTTGCTGTTCTTGTCCATGATTTTTAGATCTCCTTGCTCAGCCCATCTTTGCTGCTGAAATTTGGAGCATTTGTTCTCTGGTATGTGACTCCTCCGCTTGTCCAAGTATATTTGTGTTTAGTGGTTTATATCTTTAGTATTTTGCTGCTGTAGGTGACAGGTTATGAGAGCTTGTAAGCTTGTTCAATGCTTAGAGATATTGTTTTGATGCATGTTTAGGCCTCTTACAAGTCTCTATGAGTACTTTCCTTCATTATGTATTCACTTTGCAATCACTTATATGATGGTTGTCCTAAATTTCAGAAAATAAGATGAATGAACACCAACTCAACCAACATGAACTAAGGGTGCCTGAGGTTATGAAGGTTCACCGAGAGGAGGGTTTTTCCTTCCATCTATCCATGCCCCGAATTCATGAGGGCTGCAGGGATTTCTCAGGACTTCCATACTTTAATTGCTAATGCAGGATTGGAGCATTTTGTGGGAGATGAACCTTACCAATTTGTGAAACTAACTATGTTTGTGGTGCATGACTTTCGATTTAGTTGCTCTTTGCCTAACCCCATGGTTGACTACAAAATTTACAATATAGTTGTTAACCTTCCTTTTGATGACTTTTGTGCAGCTATTAAAGTACCCTAGTGGGGATCGTGTGAAAGGATTAAAGAGCGACATGCACCACTCATGGACTTGTATGCGTAGATTTGCCAAGGGAGCAGCTTCTCAAAGGAGAGTGGGAAGATCCGTAACATTCATCTCCCGTTTATTCGCTACTTTGCTTACTTTATTGCCAAGTGTGTTCTCGCTAGGAAAACTGCTAATAAGTTATCCTCATATGATCTAGCATTCATATCAGCTGCTTTAAAACGAGATAGGACTTATAATTTGGGTGCCTTGATAGCTTTATGTCTTGCTGCTAATCGTGAGAAAGGTGGAATTTGTGGAGGCCTCATCGCCTCTTGTTTATTAGCTTTGCATGGTGTAGTGCCTCATCATCTAGACCTACAGTTTCCCATAGAGAGGCTTGACCTTAATTCCATGATACAGCATAAATTTGTTTCTTCTTGGGCTAATTTGAGTGATTTGTCTTATGAAATAACCTTTCTCAAGGATGGTTGGAGAAGGAGTAAGTCCGAGCGAGTTGTTCTTTTGCCTGCACCTATTTTGTTTAACCTTGATACTAGGGTAGGATGGTCACTCACCGAGGAAGAACTCGATGCATACCTGGGAGAGCTCTCCCAACAGGAGCAGGATACTAGAAGGGAGGTTACGGATGATTCGGTCCAGCCCTCGAATGAGGGGGAGTCTTCATATGAGTAGCCTACCTATGATTGGGGAGCTTCCTCTTCTTCCCAAGGGCCTAACCACGATCATTCTTACGATGACCCGCCTGCTTGGAACCCTTACTTGCATTGGGGTTGATACCCACTTAGGACAAAAGCCTAAGCTTAGAGGGAGGTTCACCGACATCACACTCATCTACATATCATGTTTAGTCGGTACTTTGTATATCCATGCTTCGTTCTCTTTTTAGTTTTCGTTCTTTCTTTACTTTTGCTTTCTAGAACACAAAAAGACCAAAAATATTTTCTTTGTTTCTCTTTGTTTGCTTCTTTTTCTTTTTTCCTTGGTTTGCTTCTTCCTTTTGGCTTTGTCTTAATTATTCGAAAAACCCAAAAAGATTTTGATTTGCTTGTTCTTCCTTTTGGTTCTTGCCTTTAAAAATCAGAAACCCAAAAATATTTGTTGTTGTTCTTTGGTTTTTTGAAGTTTGTTGCAAGGTTCGGTAGTCCTAAGTGGAATTTGGTTTCATGTTATTATTCAAGCCACACAAGTGAAGGGCAATAATGAGGATTAATGACAACTTGATGTGTGGTAAGAGGCTGGTAACAAACTCTATTTGTTTTCATTTTTGTACATATACTCATCATTGTGGGCATGCTTAGTATGTTCATGTAGGGTGTATGTTATTTATGGATGCTTAGTAGTTCTTGCTTTCTTATGATTAGCTCCAGCTTGCTAATAGTTTGTAGCATGTCATATGAATGTTTGCTTGCATTGTTCTATTCATAACTTGGTATGACACTGTGGTATCCTCCTCTGAATGTTTCACTTGACTTGACTTGGCACATGCTCATGCATGCATATGATTGAAACAATAATCAGTTAAGCCTCGATGAATTAGTTTGCCTTAGGGGTCTTGAATCACTTTCATGCCATGTTTAGTCCTGATTTGTTGCAAGCATGATTATGACAGTTATTGCTCTCTCGTTTGTCGCTCCCTTACTATTGCTAGCCTTCACTTGCACTGAGTATGAGCTCTACTCGTGTTTCCAACTCCCCAAAACCAATATTGCCAAAAGTTTCCATCACACCTACCTATTAGCATCATTTTCTTTTCCGTGCATATTCAGTATGCCTTGTTTTCTTCCGAATAAAATGTTTGCTTGTTATGGGAAAGTTAGTTAGTAAAGCTCTCACGAACTTGATGGCACACTTTATTTCTTGCACTTAATAAACCTGAACCATTGTGACTGTCCATGAAAGTTATATGCTTGCAAACTATAGGCTAGGGATTAGCAGAACCGTGCTGTCACGGGGAACGCTTTCAACACCTGTAAATATATACCCCGTTGATATCATGCTCTTTTGTTTACAGATGTTGTTGGTGTGAAATAAAAGGGGAGCTTGTAAGTCCATGGAGTTATGTATGTGTGTTAGAGAAACGCCTGGGCCGCCGGTCTAATCCATGCCTAATCATGGTGGAAACCTGCAGCGTAAACATAATGAGCAATCTATGAAGCATTATTCTTATATATAAAAAGAGAGAGATAGTTATTGAGAAAAAGAAGAAAAAATATGATGAGAAAAGAGGAAAGAGAGAAAAAGCACCATTTTCCCATGGTAAATAAGAAGATTGCTGAGATGCTCGTTGTCTGCTTGCCTTGTCATTTGATATGGGGATTCTTCCGTATCATCGGGCAAGGGGTACCCCGTTGGTGGTTCTCTATGATACACATGTATTTACTATGACAAGAACTTACCGGTGACTAAAGTTGAGTAGCATGAGGAGCAGCCCTCGTACTCAAGGGACATGAGATTTCCAATTTATGGTCTATCAAGCATATAACTCGTATTGGACCTCACTTTCACCTTAACCATTTAAAGATGCTTATGATAGGGGCAATGAGAGCTCAAAGCCAATGAGTACCATACTTTCAGCATTTAGAAGCCTTTCAAACTTTCCAAAACCTTTTCATTATGTTGTTGAGTCTCCACATATTCTATGAGCACTTTCTTGAGAGCATAGTTGTCATTCTTAGTGTAATATGCTTGTCTCAAAACTTGATTAATTGTGTCATGACTTTGATGCTTGTATCTTTGATATCTTTACTTCTAGTCTTCACTTGAACTTCAGAGGTGCCTTGGCATTTATGTTTGATCTACAGTCAAAGGCAAGCAAGATACTACTCTATCATACCTTTTTATGAGCATTGCAATGTTGCTTATGTTTATGTTTCATGCTATTTATTATTTTTGAGTTGGAATCTCTTCATAGCTTGCAATGACTATTAAGTAAACTTATTTGCATACTCTTTATTATGAATTGCCTAAGTAGTTGATCATATGCTGAGAATATATACATCTTATGAAGCAAATGTGTTCGTGAATGTTTCTTTTATCACACTCAGTTTTCAACTGAATTGCTTGAGGACAAGAAATAAGCTAAGCTTGGGGGGAGTTGATATGTCCAAAACGTATCTACTTTCCCGAACACTTTTGCTATTGTTTTTCCTCTAAACTTGTGTGATTTGGATACAACTAACACGGACTGCCGCTGTTTTCAGCAGAATTACCTTGGTGTCTAGTTTTTGTGCAGAAATCAACTATCAGGATTTTTTTTGGAAAATATGCCAAAAATCTTATTTCACCAGAAGACTCACGGAGCCAGAAGACGAGACGGAGGAGGGCCACGAGGGACCCACACCACCTGGCCGCGTGGGCCAGGCCAGGCCACGCCTGGGGGTGGTGTGGCCGCCTCGGTCACCTCCCCTGGCCTCCCTCTTCGCCTATAAGTTACCTCTTGACCTAAAAACCAAGGGGGGTTCGACGTTTTTCCAGAAAGAGTTCCGCTGCACCGCCACCACTAGATTCCGTGAATCGGAACCAGAAACTCCGTTCTGGCACCCTGCCAGGACAGGGAATTGGAGGAGATCATCGCCATCATCATCACCATCGCCTCTCCATCGACCATCCATGTTTCCCCCATCCATGAGTGAGTAATCCCCCGCTGTAGGCTATGGGGATGGTAGGGATTGGATGAGATCGTTCATGTAATGGCATCAGATTGTTAGGGCATGATGCCTAGTATCTATTATTAGTGCTTTTTGACTTTGTTGCAACTTGTTATGCTTAATGCTTATCACTAGGGCCCGAGTGCCATGATTTCAGATCTGAACATGTTATTGATTCATTATGATAGTATTGTTTATGGTCTTACCTGCAAGTTGTATACACATATTGTTGTCCGGAACCAAAGGCCCGAAGTGACAATAATGGGGATAATCGGAGGGGATGGCTTTGATGTGAGGATCACATGTGTTCAAAGAGTGTTAATGCTTTGCTCCGGTGCTCTATTAAAAGGAGCACCTTAATTGCCAGTAGTTCCCTTGAGGCCCCGCTACAAACGGGCTGGCAGGACAAAAGATGTTGTGCAAGTTCTCATTGCGAGCACGTATGACTATATATGGAACACATGCCTATGATTATTTAGTACTTGGATGCTTTATCTTATTTATCTGCAAATGCCCTATGTCTTGATTGCTATATGAATTGTCTTGTCCATGCAACACCCGTCCATCCATACCTATGCGTATCGCGCTTTAATCCTACTGTTTACTGCAATGTTACTAATGTCTTTACTTTTACTACTGCTATTACTTTGCTATTGCTATTACAAAACTAATGCTACTGATAAACTGCTGTGAGCAAGATTATTTCTAGGTGCAGCTAAATTGACAACTCAGTTGTTAAGGCTTATAAATGTTCTTTTGCTCCCCTTGTGTCGAATCAATAAATTGGGTTTCACTTTCCTTGAAAATACTACGATACACCCACTATACTTGTGGGTCATCAATCTCCATCATCATCTCCACCAGCACCATCGTCACCACTCCATACCACTGTAACAATTGGGTTGAATCTTGCATAGTTCTTAGGGGAAACTTTCCTGGTGTTGATTACTTGTTGTAGTTGATGCTATTGAGTGGAACCATTGAATTATTATTATGTTCAGATTGTTACTTATCATTATTTCATCCCTTATCTTGATCCATATGATGTCTCGTGAGTAGTTCGTTTAGTTCTTGAGGACATGGGAGAATTCATGTTGTTAGTTGTGGAATTGTAATGAGAAAGATTCAATAGTTTGATAATTAAGTTGTGGTGTTATTCTTCTAGTGGTGTCATGTGAACGTCGACTACATGATACTTCACCTTTATGGGCCTAGGGGAATGCATTGTGTATTTGGCTACTAATCGTAGGGGTTGCCGGAGTGACAGAAACCTGAACCCTGCTAGGAAACCTTTCCACAAGGGAGTGTAGGATCTCAGAGTTTAAGGTTGTGGTTAGGTTTTTATCTTAATTACTTTCTTGTAGTTGTGGATGCTTGCAAGGGGTATAATCACAAGTATGTATTAGTCCTAGGAAGGTCAGTACATTAGCATAGGTTCACCCACACAACACTTATCCAACTAGAGAAGATTAATCAACTATATGAAGCGAAAGCACTTGACAGTATTCCCATGTGTCCTCGAGAACGTTTGGTTATCTTAAGTAATACAACCGGCTTGTCCTTTGCTAAAGAAAGGATTGGGCCACTTGCTGCAATTATTATTATTGTCTTTTATTTACTCGCACTTTATTTATCTGCATTATCAAAAAACCCTAAAAATTTGTTTGCTAAGTATTTACAGAGAATTCCTAATCCAATCCATTCGTCAACACCTTCTGCTCCTCGTTGGGTTCGACACTCTTACTTATCGAAAATACTGCGATACACCCCCTATACTTGTGGGTCATCAAGACTATTTTCTGGCACCGTTGCCGGGGAGTGAAGCGCTATTGGAGAGTGGCACTGGTAAAGGAAACTTCTGCTGTGAGTATTGTTTATTTCTGTTAGTTACTTTATTTCAATATGGATAATTCACTTAGTTTCTTCTTTCGTAATGCTACTACCACTGCTAAGGTAGTAGATGAACCTCCACCTGCTGAAAATGATACTTTTAAGATACCTACAAGAATTGTTGATCGTGTTATGGATAACTACTATTTTGGAGATGGAACTGTCCATCCCGGTGATCATTTGCTTTTTATACACGAATTATGAGGGTTGTTTAAGTGTGCATGTATTACAATAGATAAAGTTAAGAAAAAGTTATTCTCTATATCACTGAAAGGAAGAGCTGAGGAATGGTATAAGCTGCTAAAGAATGGCCAGTCTCTTGAATGAAAGGAAATTGTACCTCTCTTTTATTCCAAAATTTATTCTCCTAGTGAGATTCATAAAGATCGGAATCAAATATATAACTTTTGGCCTCGTGATGGAGAGAGTACAGCTCAAGCTTGGGGGATATTGAAATCACTAATGCTCAAATGTCCTACTCATGAGCTCCCTAATAATATTATTATCAATAACTTTTATGCAAGGCTTTCTCTTCATGATAAGGATCTATTGGATGCTTCTTGCTCTGGATCATTTACACGTATGGAACAAGAAGTTAAATGGGATCTTCTAGACCGTATTCAAGACAATGCTGAAGCATGGCAGAATGATAAAGGAAGAGAGTCAGGTATAAATTATGATTATGAATGCATTAAATATTTTATGGAAACTGATGACTCATAATATTAGTAATGCTTATGGTCTTGATTCTCAAAGTATTGCAAATTATTTTAAGGCTTTTGCCTCTTATATTGAAATTCCTAAAAAGAAATGGAACAAGTATCATGCACCATATAAAGATATTGTTAATTGTGTTCCTGCTAGAAATACTGAAGTTTATACTATGGATCATATTTTACCTGAACCTTACATCGAGAAAATACCTTTCCTGATTAAAGTAAAGGAACATTCTATGACAGCTAGTATGGTTAACGAAAGTACAAAGAAAGCTGTAAAACCTGATGAACAAATAGATGTTGAACCTGCAGTAGCAAATATGAAAGACTTTGTCACTAAAAATATAGAAGATGGGCACATTATCCTTTGTAAGGATACTTCTAATATTGTTTCACATCCTAATGGAACTAGGAAAGCTAGTGTCCCTGTGTTTTCTGTCAGAATAAGTAATCATTGCTACAATGGTTCATGTGATAGTTATAACATTAAATTTATGCATGATTCTGAAAGTTATTATGAGAGAGGGAAAATTGTTCTTATGCATGTATATTAAGTTTCCTCGTTTTATGCTGAAAGTCTTTATGTTGCACTTGTTTTGCCTTCCTATGCTAGTAGCCTCTAGTTTCAACAATTTATTTCCTTACAAAATTCCCTTGCATAGGAAGTGGGTTAAACTTAAATATGTGTATATTTGCTTCTTGATGCTCTCTTTTACTTCAATTCATACTCTTATGTGAGCATCATTGAAATTTATCATGCCTATCTTAATGGCTATAAAGAAAGAGCTTTTTGGGAGACAACCCAATATATTTTCGCTTTTAGTTTATTTTGGTCTTTTTGAGTCCTGGAAGTTATTGCTTTCGTAATAACCTCTCCTTATCCTTTTGTTTGGTTTTTGTGTCAAGATCAACCTCTAATGAAAGAGAAGTAAGATTTGGGGAAGTTGCTGTCCTGAAACGGATTTTTGTGCTTCACCGTAAAAAATCATGAAAAATCCCGTAACTTCGTATCGATCTGTAATTTTTTGTGTGCACGCCCCAGGTTATTATTTAACTTTTGTTAATTTTGCACTTTTTGATTTGAGCAATAGAATATTTTCAAAAAAAATGATCTTTACCTGCTAGTCTGTTTTGACAGATTTATGCCATTTTTGCATTTGCCTCTTAAATCGATTTCCTTTTTGAATTATTTTTGGGCTTTCGAAAGGAGTTGTTTCGGTAGGTTAGGTTATGATGGATTTCAGTTGAAATTAAACTTAAAGGTTTATTATCTAATATTTCTAATGAAGATTGTGTAAAATTTTGTATGAAAGAAATTTTCAAGTGGTAGGAGAAAAATGATGTAATGAGATGAAGAGTGGTCAAAAGACTCAAGCACTAAATTTTTGAAGATTCTCACAATGAAGATTTTGATATAATTCAAGCGATGACTCTCGAAGAATATATTAAAAGCCAAGTTCAGAGACCTGCAGAGTCTGTTCTCGAATAGATAACAGTTCTGGTAAGGCAAGGTCCGCGAAGAACTTTTCAATTTATATTTTTGTAGTTTTTATCCAACATGGAAATTAATGAGTCGAAAGGGGGACGGAAACGGAGCCTAGGTGGCTCACACCACCCCGTGGCGTGGGCTCACCTGGCCACGCCACCAGGGGGTGTGGCCCCCCGGAGCTCGTCTCCGACCCGTTTTCTCCTAGTACTTTCCTTTTATTGTTAAACTTCATAATATATAATCCCCCGGATCCCCCGAGGTTCGTATATCGTGTTCTCGTCGTGTTTTTGTTTCAATTTGTTCTGTTCAGATGTCATTCCAAGATTCGTCTTCGGAGGACTATGAGCTACGACACTAATGCAAGCTCCATCGCAATCTTGAGCAGAGGACCTTCGTAGGATGGGTGGAAGAGGAAAGGATTATAGCTAGGCGCGAAGACCTAGATCGGAGCATCGAGGAGGAAGTGAAGAGCATGTCAGCAGGCATGAAAGGACAAGGGCTGATACCTCCAGTGCTAGATATCAGTTCCTACCCTGCAGCAGTGGAAGCTCTACGAGCCAGCGATGAGTTTTGTGATAAGTACCGAGCCCTGAGGAGAAATGTGGATATACTTCAAGAGGAGAATAACAGGCTTTGCAAGATCGTGGAAGATTTTCTCACTACGATCATGGGCAGAACACTATCACCACCGAAGGAGTAATTCATCATCAGGTTTTAGCATCCCCTTGGTTTGTTCCAAGCTTGGGGGAGTGCCATGGTATCACATCATTATCTTTCATATTTTTACCTTTTTAGTAGAGTCATATCATGAATAGAGAAGTTATCATATAGGATGGTTTGCATTATGGAAGTATCTCTCCTCTAGTTAGATATCTATGTATCCCTTGGTGTGAGTTGCCGTTATGGGATATTAATGAGAAGTTCTATCATTTACTTTTTGCACATCTTATTTTAGTTTGCAAATTTCTGTTATATGATTGATCTTGTTGTTAGTATGGGTATAACTTTGGGATCATTAAGTAAATTTAGATTGGTTTTGGCAAACCTAGCTCTAGTCAGCAGTAACACTATTTGAGGATTGAATAAAAAGAGAAAAAAAGTACTTTTAGATATATAATTTCATCATCTTTTCTTTCTTGTTTGGCTCATAAGCTTAGTATTCTCTAATTAAGATCTTTTGTCCTTCCAAAGAAGATTGCATGTTTGTTTCTATCACTTGTATGCTTGTTTGTTTCCTTCAACTCTTATTGCTTGCTACCCAACTTTCCTAGCCAAAAACCTGTATTGAGAGGGAATGCTTCTCGTGCATCCAATCCTAAAACTAAAACCTATGCCATTTGCGTCCACCATATCTACCCATTAGCATTATTGCTATTCCAAGTAAATTCATGTTTTTATCTACCTTCCAAATTAAACTTGTTATGAGAAAACTAGTGATTAAAGCTCTCACAAACTTGATGGCACACTTTACTTTCTTACACTTAATAAACTTGAACCATTGCGTCCATCTATGTTGCGTAGATGCTTGCGCTTTATAAGTTGGGGATTAGCAGAACCATGATGTCATGGGGAACGCTTTCAACATTGCACTTATTATTCAGTTGATATCATGATTATTTTGTTTATGGATCCCGGTGGTGTGAAATAAAAGGGGAGCTTGTAAGCTCATGGAGTTTGTATGTGTGTTAGAGAAATGCCTGGGCGGCTAGCCTAATCCATGCCTAATCATGGTGGAAACTTGCAGCATAACCATAGTGAGCATTCTATGAAGCATCCTTAATAAAAACCTATGCAAATAGCAAATAAAAAGATCGCTGAGATGCTCATTGTTTGTTGCCTTGTCATTTTTATATGGGATAGCTCCTGTATCATGGGGCAAGGCCCATTGGCAGTTCTCCATGATACACATGTACTTACAATGAGAAGAACTTACTTGTGACTAAAGTTGAGTAGCATGAGGTCCGGGACTCATAAGCAAGGGGCGTGAGATTTTCGACTTATAACTTGTCAAGCATATCCTCATATTTGTTCACTTTAACCTTAATCACCTAAAAGATGCTTATGATAGGGGCAATGAGAGATCAAAGCTACTAAGTACCATAATTCTTTGAAGCTCTTTATGAGACTTGAAATCCATGTTTCCCTCTGCAATGGGCCTATCTTTTACTTTTTAGTTGAGTCAGTAAACCTATTCCTTTCTATCTTAAGCAAGCATTTGAGTTGTTGAGATTCAATCACCCAGATGATGATATATTCAATCATGTTTCTTATGTTCCTTTGTTTGCACACTTCTCTTATCTTAGTGGATATTACTTTAAAAACTATCGTTAAAAACCCATTATGTTTGACTCCTACAATTTGTTAACTGTTCTATGACCAAGAACAAAGTTTGCCATTATCAGTTATGATTTACTTTATGCATCTTTATTGCGTTTCCCTTACTCATGGCAAGTTAAGTTATATAATAGTGAGTTGTTTTCTATTATGATTTGTGTTTTGATGAATGTGATGCTTCTTGTCCGTATTATCTTTATCGACACTTCACTCCATAAACCCATGGACATGTTTATCGAGCTCAGTTTTCGCTTGGGGACAAGCGAAGTCTAAGCTTGGGGGGAGTTGATACGTCCATTTCGCATCACCATTCTATATCATAATTCACTGTTATTCATTGATATATTTCATATTAAGATATGGTACTTATGTTATTTCATCTATTTTTGCATGATTGATGATTTTGGGAGGATGAACCACCGGAGCCAGGATTCTGATGGAAAAGGCATTTGTTGGAGGCAAAATTGGTGAAGGTCAGAAAATCCCAGAAAATATACGGAAATTTCTATTTTTCAAGAAGACGAAGGAAGCCAGAAGGGGAAGTGGAGATGGGCCACAGGGGGCCCACACCACCCCCTGGAGCGGGCCAGTCCTAGTCGTGCCACCAGGTGGTGTGGCCACCCTGGCCCACCTCTAGCATTGCCCTCTGACGCATATAATCCCCTCGAAACCCTAAGACTCGAGGAGCAACCACAGAAAGATTCCACCGCCTCTGCGGGGAGGAAAACCGAAGAGAGAGAAAGAGCTCTCCGGCAGATAGAAATCTCCCGGGGAAATTCCTTCCCATTGAGGGGAGATTGTCACCATCAACACCATCATCGAGCTGGACTTCATCGGGATCATCATCATCATCTCCATCATCATCTCCACCAACACCATCATCACCACTCCATACCGCTGTATCAATTGAGTTGAATCTTGCATAGTTCTTAGGGGAAACTTTCCCTGTGTTGATTACTAGTTGTAGTTGATGCTATTGATGGGTTCATAGCATGGAAAAAAAATTCTACCGCAAGAACGAACAAAACCCAGATCTAATCTAGATAAAAGCCAAGATCTAATCTACTAGACATGAGCAACGAGATAGATCGGTACTAACCCTCGTAGAACCGAAATCGTTAACGAGATTAGATCTCGTGGATGATGTAGTCGATCACTTGCCGATCTCAAGATCGTGTGGACGATCCTTCCAAGTTGCTCCGCAGCGCTCAGCAGAAGATCACACGCATGAGTCGGCAGACCTTCCTCTCCTGCTCCAATGAGCAGCGGAGGTAGTAGATCTTCTCCACGGAATCCCAGCAACACGATGGCGTGGTGGTGGTGGTGGAGATGAGAATTCTGCAGGGCTTCGCCTATGCCTGTGCAGAAGAAACGTGGAGGAGAGAGGCGGCTGAGATTGGGAGTTATGAGACAAGGTGCAAGAGGGGGCGCCCCCTCCCTTCTATTTAAAGGAGGGAGGCGCGCCTAGGGGGAGTCCTAGTAGGACTCCTCCTTGGGTCAGCGGGTTGGGGGAGGAGTCCTCCTCCCCATGAACTGTAGTACCCCACTTGGTTTCTTTGATCCCTTTCTTGGTTTTCAAGCAAACTCCAAGAAATCCTCTAGAACCTTCCGTAACATTCAAACCTTCTAGAATCTCCATACAAACACTCCGGAACATTTCCTAACTTAGAAAATGATCCCCAATATATGAATCTCATTCTCCGGACCATTCCGGATCTCCTCGTGATGTCCCGGACCCATTCCGAGACTCCGAACAACATTAGGTATCCAACGCAAATTCCATATCTACTTCAAACAACTTCGAACCTTAAGTGTGTCACCCTACGGTTCGTGAATATGCAGACATGATGAAGACACCTCTCCCATCAATAACCATCAGCGGATCCGAGACCCATAACGGCTCCCACATACTCAACGATTACTGTGATAGATTGAACCAATTAACACTCTGAAACCAATTCCCTTTGTCTCGCGATATTCTACTCATCCGAGGTTTGATCGTCGGATCTTCATACCTAGTTCTTCCTCACATCGATAAGTACTCTTTACTCGTTCCATGTTATGTCATCCCTTGTGACCTAGTCACATGCTTGCAAGCTATCTAGATGACATTCCACCGAGAGGGCCCAGAGTATATCTATCCGTCATATGGATGGACAAATCCCAATCTTGGTCTATGCGCTTCAACACATACTTTCAGAATATCCAATGACACCTTTATAACCGCCTAGTTACGAAGCGGCGTTTGATGTCATCAAAGTACCCATCCGGTGATGGTGATTAACATAACCGCATGGTCGAAGGATTAGGTTACTATGTATTTCAAAGCTTACAGCAAAACGAACTTAATGACTTGATCTTATGCTACGCTTACTATGGGTGTGTGTCCATCACATCATTCTCCTAATGATATAACCTTGTTATTAATCACATCCAATGTCCATGATCAGGAAACCATGATCATCAATCAATCAACAAGCTAGTTTAACAAGAGGCTTACCAGGGAATCTTTTATGTTTACAAAACACACAAGTATTAGTGTTTCCTAATAATACAATTATAGCATGGGATGTAAACATTCATCATAAACACAAAGATATAATAATAACCACTTTTATTATTGCCTCTTGGGCATATCTCCAACAGTCTCCCACTTGCACTAGAGTCAATAATCTAGATTACATGGTAATATACCGAACACCCATGGCGTTCTGGTGTTGGTCATGCTTTGCCCTAGGGAGAGGTTTAGTCAACGGATCTGCCACATTCAGATCAGTGTGTACTTTGCAAATCTTTATGTCACCATCTTGGACATACTCGCGAATAGCATGAAAACGTAGCTTGATGTGCTTCAGCTTGCTATGTGACCTTGGCTCCTATGCATTAGCTATGGCACCTGTGTTGTCACAGTAGATGGCCATCGGGTCTAACGCACTGGGAACCACACTAAGTTCAGTAATGAACTCCTTCATCCATATGCCTTCTTGTGCAGCCTCCGAAGCAGCTATGTATTCCGATTCAGTTGAAGATTTCGCCACAACGCTCTGCTTGGCACTCCTCCAGCTTATTGCAGCACCATTCAAAATAAATACGTATCCAGATTGTGACTTCGAGTCATCTGGATCGGTGTTCCAACTAGCATTAGTGTAACCGCTTACAACAAGTTGTTCATCACCTCCATAAGAAAGAACCATATCCTTAGTCCTATTCAGGTACTTTAGGATATTATTGACCGCTGTCCAGTGTTCCGTTCCAGGATCACTTTGATATCTGCTAGTCAAACTAACAGCATGTGCTATATCCGGTCTCGTACACAGCATTACATACATGATAGAACCTATGGCCGAGGCATAGGGAATTTTATTCATCTTTTCTCTATCTTCTGCCGTAGCTAGACTTTGAGTTTTACTCAAGGTCTTACCTGACAACATGGGCACAAACCCTTTCTTGCTCTCTTCCATTCTAAACTTCTTTAGAACTTTGTCTAAGTATGTACTTTGTGAAAGCGCTATTAGACGTCTTGATCTATCTCTATAAATCTTGATGCCTAGAATATATGCCGCTTCGCCAAGATCCTTCATCGAAAAACTATTATTCAAATAGGTTTTGACGCTATTAAGAAGTTCTATATCATTCCCAATCAACAATATGTCATCTACATATAGTACTAGGAATACTACAGAGCTCCCACTCACTTTCTTGTAAATACAAGCTTCTCCATAAGTTTGTATAAATCCAAAGTTTTTGATTACTTTATCAAAATGTTGATTCCAACTCCGGGATGCTTGCTTCAGTCCATAAATGGAGCGCTGAAGTTTGCATACCTTGTCAGCATCTCTAGGATTGACAAAACCCTTGGGTTGTACCATGTACAACTCTTCCTCAATGTCACCATTAAGGAACGCTGTTTTGACATCCATCTGCCAAATTTCATAATCGAAATATGCAGCGATTGCTAACATAATCCTCATAGACTTTAGCTTCGCTACTGGTGAGAAAGTCTCATCGTAGTCAACTCCTTGAATTTGTCGGAACCCTTTCACGACAAGTCGAGCTTTATAGACGGTAACATTACCATCAGCATCTGTTTTTCTTTTGAAAATCCATTTGTTCTCGACAGCCTTACGGCCATCCGGTAAGTCACCAAAGTCCATACTTGGTTTTCGTACATGGATCCCATTTCGGATTTCATGGCTTCTAGCCATTTATCGGAATCTGGGCTCACCATAGCTTCTTCATACGTCGCAGGGTCATCAGTGTTGTCCACCAACATGACGTTCAAGGAAGAGTCATACCACTCAGGAGTGGTACGAACCCTCATTGACCTGCGAGGTTCAGTAGTAACTTCGTTCGAAGTTTCATGATCATCATCATTAGCTTCCTCTCCAGTTGGTGTAGGCGGCACAGAAACATCTTCCGTGTCGCTACTCTCAACTCCGAAAGAAGGTTCAACAACCTCCGAGTTCTACTTTCCTTCCATCACTTCTTTTGAGAGAAATTCTTCCGTAAAGGATCCATTCTTAGCAACGAAAACTTTGCCTTCGGATCTATGATAGAAGGTATACCCAATTGTTTCTTTAGGGTATCCTATGAAGATGCATTTCTCCGCTTTGGGTTCAAGCTTATCAGGCTGTAACTTCTTTACATATGCTTCGCAACCCCAAACTTTAAGGAACGACAACTTAGGTTTCTTTCCAAACCACAATTAAATGCATGTCGTTTCAACGGATTTAGATGGTGCCCTATTTAAAGTGAATGCGGCTGTCTCTAATGCATAGCTCCAAAATGATAACGGTAAATCTGTAAGAGACATCATAGACCGCACCATATCTAAGAGAGTTTGATTACGACGTTCGGACACACCATTACGCTGTGGTGTTCCCGGCTGTGTCAACTGTGAAAGTATTCCACATTTCTTTAAATGCATGCCAAACTCATAACTCAGATATTCACCTCCAGCAGTAACGCGAAACTTAATCTTCTTGTTACGATGATTTTCCACTTCACTTTGAAATTCCTTAAACTTCTCGAAAGTTTCGGATTTATGTTTCATAAAGTAGACATACAAATATCTACTCAAGTCATCCGTGAAAGTGAGAACATAACGATATACACCACGCGATGCTACACTCATTGGACCGCACACATCAGTATGTATTATTTCCAATAAGTCTGTAGCTCGCTCCATTATACCAGAGAATGGAGTCTTAGTCATTTTTCCCATTAGACATGCTTCACATCTTTCAAGTGATTCAAAATCAAGTGATTCAAGAAGTCCATCAGAATGGAGTTTCTTCATACGCTTCACTCCAATGTGACCAAGACGACAGTGCCACTTGTATGTAGAATTATCATTTAATTTTATTCGTTTAGCATCTATGTTGTGAACATGTGTATCACTACTATCGAGATTCAATAAGAATAAACCATTCATCTTAGGTGCATAACCATAAAATATATTACTCATATAAATCGAACAACTTTTATTCTCAGACTTAAAAGAGTAACCGTCTCGCAATAAACAAGATCCAGATATAATGTTCATGCTTAACGCAGGCACCAAATAACAATTATTTAAATTTAAAACTAATCCCGATGGTAGATGTAGAGGGAGCGTGCCGACGGCGATCACATCAACCTTGGAGCCATTTCCAACGCGCATCGTCACCTCGTCTCTTGCCAGTCTTCGTTTATTCCGCAGCTCCTGTTTCGAGTTACATATGTGAGCAACCGAACCAGTATCAAATACCCATGCACTACTACGATTACTAGTAAGATACACATCAATAACATGTATATCGAATATACCTTTCTTCTTGATGTTGCCGTTCTTTAGATCAGCCAGGTACTTGGGCCAGTTACGCTTCCAGTGACCAGCACCCTTGCAGTAGAAGCACTCAGTTTCAGGTTTAGGACCAGCCTTGGGCTTCTTAGCAGGTGCGGCAGCTTTCTTGCCGTCCTTCTTGAAGTTGCCCTTGTTCTTAGGCTTGCCCCGTTTCTTGAAATTGGTGGTCTTATTGACCATCAACACTTGGTGTTCTTTCATGATCTCCACTTCAGCAGTTTTCAGCATGGACGATAGTTTAGGCAACGTCTTGTTCATGCAAAGGCATATAGTTCATCACAAAGTTCTTGTAACTTGGTGGCAGTGATTGGAGGACACGGTGAATCCCCAATTCATTAGGAATCGGTATCCCCAACTCTCGGAGTTTGTTTGCGTGCCCAGACATGGTGAGCACATGCTCGCTAACGGAGTTACCCTCTTCCATCTTGCAGGTAAAGAACTTCTCGGAAGCTTCATAGCTTTCCATGGCCGCGCGAGTCTCAAATATGAGTTTGAGCTCCTTAATGATTTCAAATGGGCATGGTGCTCAAAACGCTTTTGAAGCTCCGATTCTAAACCGTATGTGATGGCACCGAATCGTGGAGTAGTGATGTTTCCGAGTGGCATAAACATTCTTTACGTCATCGGTGGCATCTTCGCAGTGGGTCACCTAGCGGTGCCGAGCACATAGGTCAACTGACCAGCCCTGAGGACGATCTTCAGTCCACGGAACCAGTCCGTGAAATTGCTTCCATTGTTCTTAAGCTTTTCTTTCTCTAGGAACGCATTGAAATTGATGGAAACGTTCGCCATAATCTACAACAAATTTGCAAGTAATTTAGACTAATTTTATGATAAATAGTGTTCAAATTTTAATTCTTAAATCAACTAGGTGAACTCCCACTCAAAACAACATCCCTCGAGTTGTTTTAGTGATTACACGAACCAAATCCACTACACCAAGTCCGATCATCACGTGAGATGATGTAGCTTCATCGACGAACAATCTTCATGTTCATCATATCAATCATATGACTCATGCTCTACCTTTCGGTATTCCGTGTTCCGAGACCATGTCTGTACATGCTAGGCTCGTCAAAATTAACCTTAGTTTCCGCATGTGCAAATCTGGCTTGCACCCGTTGTATGCACACGTAGAGTCTATCACACCCGATCATCACGAGATGCTTCGAAACGACGAGTCTTAGCAACGGTGCCAACTAAGGACGAACACTTTATTACTTGATATTTAGTGAGAGGGATCATCTTATAATGCTACCGTCGCGATCTAAGCAATACAAGATGCATAAAGGATTAACATCACAGGCAATTCATAATTTGTGTGATATGATATGGCCCTTTCTTCTTATGCCTTCGATCTCTATCTCTAAAGCACGGACATGATCTCCATCATCACCAGCATTGCATCAAGGTCCGTGGCGCCGCTTCATGGTTGTCCATCATCACCAGCAACTATTACAACTACTTGGAACAAAGCTATTACAAGATGAATAGACACGCGGGTCTTAACAGAATTAAAGACAACCATTAGGCTCCTGCCGGTTGCCATATTACAACAAGGATCATTGCATACATGAAATACAATCACAATCACATGTAGGCCATATCACATCACAAAACCCCTGCAAAAACAAGTTAGACGCCTCTAATTTTCTTTGCAAGTTTTACGTGGCTTGGGGCATTCAACTAAGAACGCATCTTACCTACGAAACTGAACCACAACATTGATACAAGTGATATCAAGTGCAAAGTGTAGATTTGATCTATACTATGATGGGAGAGACAGACACCCACAAAGCCACTTGTGCAATACGAGTTGCACGTCAAGCGTGGAGCAAGTCTCATGTATGATGACATGTAATGTTAGCCCGAGCCGCTTCATCCCACCATACCGCAAGATGCAAAGTACACATATAGCAAAAGACGACACGAGCACCAACGCCCACAACCTCATTGTGTTCTACTCGTGCAACAGATCTACGCATAGACAAGGATCTGATACCACTGATGGGTTCGTAGCATGGAAAACAAAAAATTTCTACCGCAAGAACGAACAAAACTTATATCTAATCTAGATAAAAGCCAAGATCTAATCTACTAGACATGAGCAACGAGATAGATCGGTACTAACCCTCGTAGAACCGAAAGCGTTAACGAGATTAGATCTCGTGGATAATGTAGTCGATCACTTGCCGATCTCAAGATCGTGTGGACGATCCTTCCGGCGCCGCGTTCGTGCGCTTCCGTGACGGTCACATGCGTCGGTCGGCGGACCTTCCTCTCCTGTTCCGGTGACGGCGGAGGTAGTAGATCTTCTCCACGGAATCCCAGCAACGACGGCATGGTGGTGGTGGTTGAGATGAGAATTCTGCAGGCTTCGCCTATGCTGCTGCGAAGAAAGCGTGGAGGAGAGGCGGCTGAGATTGGGAGTTATGAGACAAGGTGCAAGAGGGGGCGCCCCCTCCCTTCTATTTAAAGGAGGGAGGCGCGCCTGGGGAGGGGGAGTCCTAGTAGGACTCCCTCCTCCTTGGGCCGGCGGGTTGGGGGGAGGAGTCCTCCTCCCCCACGAATCCGTGTAGTACCCCACTTGGTTTCTTTGATCCCTTTCTTGGTTTTCAAGCAAACTCCAAGAAATCCTCTAGAACCTTCCAGAACATTCTGAAACCTTCTAGAATCTCCATACAAACACTCCGGAACATTTCCTAACTTAGAAAATGATCCCCAATATATGAATCTCATTCTCCGGACCATTCCGGATCTCCTCGTGATGTTCCGGACCCATTTCGAGACTCCGAACAACATTCGGTCTCCAACGCAAATTCCATATCTACTTCAAACAACTTCGAACCTTAAGTGTGTCACCCTACGGTTCGTGAATATGCAGACATGATGAAGAAACCTCTCCCATCAATAACCATCAGCGGGATCTGGAGATCCATAACGGCTCCCACATACTCAACGATTACTTCGTGATCGATTGAACCAATTAACATATGAAACCAATTCCCTTTGTCTCGCGATATTCTACTCATCCGAGGTTTGATCGTTAGTACCTTCATACCTAGTTCTTCCTCATTACTGATAAGTACTCTTTACTCGTTCCATGTTATGTCATCCCTTGTGACCTAGTCACATGCTTGCAAGCTATCTAGATGACATTCCACCGAGAGGGCCCAGAGTATATCTACCCGTCATATGGATGGACAAATCCCAATCTTGGTCTATGCGCTTCAACACATACTTTCAGAATACCTAGTGACACCTTTATAACCGCCCAGTTACGAAGCGGTGTTTGATGTCATCAAAGTACCCATCCGGTGATGGTGATTAACATAACCTCATGGTCGAAGGATTATGTTACTATGTATTTCAAAGCTTACAGCAAAACGAACTTAATGACTTGATCTTATGCTACGCTTACTATGGGTGTGTGTCCATCACATCATTCTCCTAATGATATAACTTTGTTATTAATCACATCCAATGTCCATGATCAGGAAACCATGATCATCAATCAATCAACAAGCTAGTTTAACAAGAGGCTTACCAGGGACTCTTTTATGTTTACAAAACACACAAGTATTAGTGTTTCCTAATAATACAATTATAGCATGGGATGTAAACATTCATCATAAACACAAAGATATAATAATAACCACTTTTATTATTGCCTCTTGGGCATATCTCCAACAACTATTGAGTGGAACCATTGAATTATTGTTATGTTCAGATTGTTACTTATCATTATTTCATCCCTGATCTTGATCCATATGATGTCTCGTGAGTAGTTCGTTTAGTTCTTGAGGACATGGGAGAAGTCATGTTGTTAGTAGTGGAATTGTGTTGAGAAAGATTCAATAGTTTGATAATTAAGTTGTGGTGTTATTCTTCTAGTGGTGTCATGTGAACATCGACTACATGATACTTCACCTTTATGGGCCTAGGGAATGCATTGTGTATTTGTCTACTAAAAATCCATTTGCTAAGTATTTACAGAGAATTCCTGATCCAAGCCATTCATCAACACCTTCTGCTCCTCGTTGGGTTCGACACTCTTACTTATCAAAAATACTGCGATACACCCCCTATACTTGTGGGTCATCATTGGTCACCTATCAAGAGAATCCCATGGTGTATGAGCCGGCCAAGTTTTGCAACTGCAATCCGTGGCGGAAGGCGCCTAGATGGATTTCATGGAGCATTCAGAACCCCAATAGGAGGTACTATGCTTGCGTTGATGCAATGGTGAGGGGATTGTTTCTGAATTTTTCGTTTATTCTTTTCTCCTCTCTCTCTCTATCTGATTCGTTTGTCTTTAAAAAATTGGACATAATGGATGTGGGTGTGGCTATATGGAATGGTATGGTAATCCTTTGCCAAATTTTTGTAGTGATCTGGTTGGGGTTCTCTAGGATGAAGTGTGGAGGCTGCATGCGGGAGAAACAGGAGATCCTCTATCTGAAGAAGAAGTGTGAAGGGAGTCTAGGATGCAGGTTCTGGAAAAAGAAGTAAAAAATAAAAGTGGAGAGATAACTGCTATCAAGGCAAAATATGAAAATGTGGTGTTCATTTTCATAGTATTTGTGTTTGGTTTAGTGCCCACTGAAGTAGAGTAGAGTGAATCTTCAGTTAATTGTAATCCTGGCAATGTAATCCAGATAATGTAATGTTCGTAGCACTATGATATATGATAAATTTCAGTCAAATATGTGTCGATTTGGATTACCAATAACCAGAGGAGCATAAACTCCATTTAGATAGGTTGTTTCACACCAACATAGTCAAACAAAAGATGTTTCCAGCATTACATGCAACAATTTGAGTACGTGACAAACAAAATATGATGGCATCCGTTATTTCATGTGTCCGTTTGATACCTTTGATCCGGATTACAGATGTAGTATAACTTCTTTTTCCCTAGTAGACCTAGGTTATCGAATCCTCGGGAAGCAAATGCGTAGTGAAGTTACTTTAATGGACCTTCGGGAGTTTTAGAATTCCTTTTGTGTTTTTACCGGACCAATAGCTTGCGTCTTTTTGTTGTTGTCGATGATGGAGAGAGAGGGCCTAGGGCGTTCGGTTTCACCTATAGCTGTGCAAAACATCCGATGGGAATAAAAGATAGAAATAAAGTATGTATGTACTTGTTAGAGCAAGATAAATTATATGTGGGCAGTGCATCCATAATTTCTATTGTCTCTGCAACCGCTTATAGCAATAACCTACTAGTCTCATCCATAGAAGAAAGAGAATTAATGATATGCATAGTGATGTCACCGTTAATCCCAAGAAAATCCCTCACATACATCCATACTGCCCCTTCTGTCACTGGGGTTCCCAACCTGTAGATTAGTCATTACTCATACTCCCTATACCTGGATCAACCCTTGGGGTCTTGGGTACCTGACAAGTCCTTGGATTGGAACAAGAGAGGATACAATAATCATCATGTCATACAAACTAATACACAATCTCATCTATGATAAATAACATGCATAATTGCTACATGGCTAGGCCGAAGCCCTTAGCCCAAGGAGAATTACTCACACATAGAGATGAGATCAACAATCATAAACATTGTAATGAAAATCATAAGATTGATAGCAATAGTCTTACAATGTTGCCAACCGGAGAAGAGATCTACTATTACAAATGGTGGAATATGGCTATGCAGATGGAGAAGGGTTTGGAGATCTGGCGGCGGCTGGTGATCTGTGACAAAGACTTTTTGGTGAGGTCTAGCTTGTTTTCTCGTCGCCCGAGGCTTCTTTATATAGGGGTCCCTTCACGAAAGTTGTTCCATTTGACCTAACAGTGGTGGCGCCAACTATATGACCGGAGCTATACGACCGAAATTTTTGCTCCGGTTGTATAGTTGGTCGTTAAAGCGTCTGCCTCCGTTTTACGGCTCATGGTTTCTTCTGGTTGTTGGAAATCTCGTATCTTTGACTTTAATGTAGTGATTCCCTCCTTTAAACGACATTATTTGCGCATGAAAAATATAAAAGAGAAGATTGCATACCCCTCTAAATATTAGCATTAGTGGCAGGGTTTAGAGAGATATTTCATCAAAAATATGAGTAATATCCAGCTTAAATGTGGACGTCGATGGCTATATTTCAGAGCCATCAACCTCCCCAAGCTTAAACTTGATCGTCCCCGAGCAAGAAAACCAAAATCAAAAAGGAACTTAGCATTTAAACTGAAATAACGAGATGGTGATCTTACTCATGATTATAGTCTCATGTTTCCTCCACTTCATAAATCTGAAAAACTTCAGCATAGATAGAGTAATGGCAAGCATATCATACTGGTCTCATGCATCCTTATAATGCAGCAAAATTATTGTCAACATGGATGATTCAAATGAGTAAACTTTGTTCCATGTCAAGTAATCAATTCATAGGCTTGCCTTTGAATAGTAAAGTATAATCATGTAAATTAAGAGTGTGGGAGTTATCATGAAAAGCATATACACCAGAGTATCTCAATTCTCCCATATTAATAAATCAAGACTTTTCAAGCACTACTTTTCTATTCATTGTCTTTCAAGAATTTTAGTTTTTAAGTTATTGAGACCATGCCAAAAAAAATATTAGTTTATCGGGATGTGATGGACACTCGTGGCATCGCTAAGGTTTTGTTCCTTTTGCATAATGATTTATCATAACATCCAGAGGAGTGATTCCATCATGATTACAACTACCCGGGAGTGCCAAGAATCTTACCCACTATAGCATTGCTTCTATAAGTGTTTAATCAACTCATAGCCGAAATCTAGGAGTTTCCTCCATGAAGATCGTTCGTAGGCCAACAAAGTTGTTGGCATCCCATGAAGTTTGACACGCGTAAAGATGTAACATCCTAGCATTAGAGCTTAGAAATAAGCTGAGATGTGGTGTGTGCATTGCATTCATGCATAGAAAATCTAGATAATTTTCGCGCTTTGAAATAAAACTTGTCAAAGTGATTGAGCTTCTCTTAACTTGGTGGAACTGAAGTAGATCATCAAGTTGATTGTGATAAGTTTCAATATGACCTTTGCTAAAACCTTATCTTTGGGTAATATAATTTGATCTAAGGGTAGATCAAAGGTAATAAAACTAAGTTACAACACATTACTTAATAAGGAGTACTTGATCTTCTAGAGATCATTACATGGTATTCCATACAACAACTCAAGGATGAATACTTAATATTCCAAAGATGATATCAAGGTATTATCTACCATAAACCCTGAATACTAAGTTAAGAATATAACCCAAGTAAAGAAACTCTATAACTAAATCTTGATACACTTGATTGCCATAGTGATTCCTACCATGGGTATCATGGTAGTTCTTAAACATTAACTCTTATCACAAATAGAGTTGAAAGGAAGTTGAGCCAAGACCATTCATCACATACCCTTAATATCATATTAAGAGATGACATTCCTATTTAACCAAGTCCTAGTGTCAATTGATCATCACTGTTGAGTAATAAATCCTTGACCTAGAACTTAGTGACCTATTATATTGACCTTCCAAAGACCTTAAGTAAACTTAATAAGAAGGAGGAACTAGATATGGTAGAGTGTGCCATCATCAATGTAATGTGATCCTTAGTGGTGATCAAACCATTTGATATCAGAGGAGATAACTCACTCATGAGTTAACTAGAAGAAGTATTTAAACTCAAGAGTTTAGATAGTAATTATGAAGCTATAAGAAAGCTAGTAGTATTAGTACATCAAATAATAATCTTGTTATGTGAAGGGGGTATAACCTTAGAGTAAGCTTGCTGAACAAGATAAGCCTATAGAGAGACTAGTACAAGGCTACTACTTAATTGAATATAGATCTTGATCAGATAATTAGAATCTTAAGTGATGTATGATCAAAGGGTGGTGGTCATTATTCTCAAGTCACTCGAGGATATATGACTAGGTGTTGAAGAAGTAGAGTTGTGAGTACACCAAATTAGGCAAAGCCCTAGTAAGATGAACCATCTAGCTTGATCGTGAGTAGCCAAGATAGGGTATGATCAAGTATATAACATAAGTTTTATGGAGTAGTTGGAGGCATAGTAGTTTAACCAAGTTAATACAAGAACAAACTTGTATTATGGGAGTAGTACCATACCTATTCTAGAGGATTGTTATCACATGTGATGTATAGAGAGAACTATAATCTTGCAAGCCTTGGAAGCAGTTGCAAGAGGTATTTAAAGGAGTTAATGGATGGAGTTAGTAGGATCTACATTGATAGGTTCATCAATGGTAGTTAAGTAAGAGAAGTTATATGAGAAGAATGGAGAATGAGTATTATTGAAGTGGCATGACCATGTCATCATAGGATGATGGATATGGTGGAGTCAGATGATTGTCTTATTTAGGAAGATGTGATCTTTGTGTATAAGATAAGAGAGATATAGAGAGTATATTTAGGAAAGGAATTCCTTATTTAAAGATGAGCTTAGTGAGGTATTAAGGTAGGAGTGCTTGAGAAACCTTTAACTAAAATCTTATCAAGCCATGACAAGACCCATGTCTACTTCATTATTCAAAACCCTAGAATCAAATTGATAGTGGAACTATTTCCTATTCCTAGGTAACCATTTAATAATACCTCTTGGTTAAATAAAGTTTCTAAGAGATAATTAGAATGTTATAGGAGTGTAGTATTGGAGAAAGCCATGTCTATCTTAACATCTTAAACCCTAATTAAAAACCTAGCCTCATAAGCTATCAAAATCACATGAAATGGTAATCATTATAGCTCACTCTAAGTTGAGATATCATTCAGGATTATAAATTTAGGAGCAATTCTTGAACCTTGATTTGTAGCAACATTCACTAATAAACTTGAGGGTAGTGTATCCTCTAGGGTCCATAGTAAGTGTGGTATTAGAAACCATAAGTAAATGTTGCTAGGCATTGAAATCACATGTCCACATGAATGATAATGGTTGTTTACCAAAACATAATAAACTTCTATCGAAACATTAATCACATCTAAGGAAGTAATGAACAACTAGTTCAAGAAGTGATCCATGCCTACTTTGAAAAAAAGTAGAATGGTATGAAGAAAATGTAATGGAATTGGAATAAAAGAAATTCCTAACTTTAAATAATCCTAAAATTTAAACCACTCAAATTATGAACCTAAGATTTAGTTCATTATAAGGTTTATACATTAATCCTTATATAAGACTAAGCTTGAATAGAATTCTATATACCTCATTAGCCATCTTAAACCACTACCATTACATTCATTAAGTGGAAATACAAATCATTTCTATAAGATTTTCCTATAGGAAGTAAATCTCTAAAACCCTAATTCCTATTAATAACTTTTCTTTAAAATAACCTTTCATATATTCATGAATTTGGAAAATATAAAGAAAAATTGAAAGAGGTTTAATAGAATGAATCTCTAAACCCTTCTGAATATGCCACAAAGTTTCTGGATATTCAAACCCTTGTAGATATCATATTTGAAATGAAACTGTGGAAAACAGAAATAAAAATAGAAATAGAAAAGGGGAAAGAAGGAGTCTGCCAGCCGGACCAGTCCACCGTGGTCCATGTTTTATGCGTCACCCGTGAGCAGAAGCAACCACGTTTCACTCACTCAGCCATGGCCCAGTAGAAGCCCAACACCAACCCAGATCATCTCCATCTCTCTCACTGACAGGTGGGTCAAGAGGGTGGACCGCGGGTTGAGACAGAAGTTTGGCTAGGGGGTTTCTTGCAAAATGCCATCGTCGTCACCCCCACGCACACATGCAGCTTGCTAGAGGACCTCACCACCGCCCGATGCCATCGTTGACGTCAACCGTGCGCCGTGATACTCTCCACCGACGCCTGGAGGAGATAAGAAGGCCACCATGATGCCCCTGCTCATCCTCATCCATTTCCCCTCTGTAGCTCTCTCTTTCTCTCTTGCCCACTCGGCCAAAACCCTAGCCCCGCCGGAGCTGCTCGTCATTATCGCTCCGTAGCTCCCCTTGCTTAATCAGGCTCACTAGAAGATCCGCCTCGTTCTTCTCGTTCTCCTCGTACCAACCATGCAAGCGGAGGTGGTCCCTATCGCCTCAATCGGGACCTCAGTCCTCGATGCCGGCCACTGCTCTCGCCATCGATTCTGGCTGCATCTTGCTTCACCGACCGCACCATCGCATTCCTGGTGAGTTACTGAACATGCTAGTGCCTCCCGTTTCCTTGATTACTTCCTGGAATCGTGTCTTGGCGATGCAGATCACCGCCCACCGCTAGTCCGTGTCATTTTGCGTACTCGGCGACCAAAAACCGACCGCGCAACCACCACTAGACTCACCCTAGTGTCCTCTGTCCAATGTGTCCACGCCCGTTTGCTCGTGCACAGCCGATAGACAGATCGATCCACGACCTAGGAGGATCACTCCCAGGTGATGTCAGCATGACATCATGCTGATGTCATATTAGCGTTTTTATGTATTGTTTTAAATTTCTGGAAATAACGTGGAAGTGGTCCCATAGGTCAGTGACTTACGGTAGGTATAGCCTCGGTGTAAAAAGTATTCTCTGTTATAAAAATGATAAAACAATATAAATTCCAATATCAATATTTTCTAGAAATTTTAGAAAATGATTAAACCTTGTTAATCAATAACTTTTGTTTTATAACTCAGAAAAATATATATTATATATCAAAATATTCAGAAAAGTAAATTCTATATTATAAACCTGTTATCATATTTTATTTTCCAACTTAAATAAGATAATAATTATTATTAGTAAATAGCCTATTAGGGATACATTTTAAATAAATATATTTTATTATTTAAAATCCATAAAAATAAGTATAATATATCAAAATTCTTAGAAAAACAAAATATACATTTATAAACTTATTTTGTACATTTTTGTGATACTTAACTAAGTATTTATTATTTATTTAATATTTATAAAGTAATAAAGTTTATAAAATCATATCTTAATAATTGTAAATCATAAAGATACTTATAATGTACCAAAATGATCACAAAAATAAAATCTACACATTAAAAATATAATTATTCACATTTTAAGTAAAAATAAATAAAAATATTTATTAAGTTTTGATTAAAACTATTTCCTAATATTTTAATGGATTAAAAATACATAAATCTTTACTTTGCCTTTGGCATTAATTGTTTAAAGTATAAAAGTGTAAAAACAAGTTCAATTGATGTATAAGTGAAGTAAAAATAGGTCTAACCATCTTAAGATGTATTTACTAATTTCTCTGCTAGTCTTGAAAACCACTTAAATTTAAATCAAGTTCTTAAGTAATTAAAGTAATGCCTATTTTGTACTTATGAAGCATAACCTTAAGAAAACACCAATTCCATAAAAAGCAATGCTACTTGTATTCTACCTTTAGGAATCACTAAGAAGTGAACCACCTGTAATACGATGCCTTATTCAGAATGTATAAGTTTCCACCTACTAGTGGAATAACTATTCGAAAATTCTAATTGTTTTCTTCTTTAATACTTCTAACTGGTAAGAAAACCTTAAGGTGTTAGCTTTAAGTTTAACTCCCTTTACTTTGTAAAAGTGACCTTTTCCTCAAAAGTTATTCTTTTATGAAACAGTAAAAGTAATCCTTAAGCATTGCTATAAAGGCTCTAATTGATTAATAATCCTGCTTAAGAAATCTTTTAGTTACCATGCCCATTTGAGTGCTTTACTATTGTATGCTACTTATTGTACTTGCATATTATTTCACACACTCTCACATGCCTTAATAAGAAGCACAAGTGTGAAGCTGATATAAAAGTGAAAGACATTCTAAAGAAACCATCCCTAGTTTGCAAACCCTAGATCAAATACGATTAGTTCGGGGATTCGCGTTTATCAAATTGCATTACATTACTTATGCATAATTGCATCTTGCTTCTTTAAAATTAGTCCTTACCGGACCAATGATGTTATTTCCAGATTTTGGATCTTCTAGTGTCTTGAAGACGGTGAGTGCATTATCTTGCAATCACAAAAGGCAAGTTCACAACTTGCTCATGTCCTTTGATTATTTTCTATCAAATGGTTGTAACTCAAATGTTGTCATCACCTGCATTTCAAAAAGGTTAGAAAACACTATTTTCATAATAATATGATTATGGATTATTTACCAGATGGTAACAATCTATTAATATAGTTCCAGTGGTAAAGGAACATAATATCTAGGACTTAACAACCAATGTCGCCAGTGATTCTAGGGTCGTATATTACGTGTTAACCATGAGATTTGGAATAGGATGGGGAAGTCACCTGTATCTTCTTCCCCTCACATGTATCCGGATGCGCAGGTCGTGGCTGTTATCCTCGTAGCGTGCATTAATTGGTAATTCGTAGAGGATATGTAGCATATGGGTGGGAACCCTCAATGTCCCACGATAATTCTGGCATCTGAACGTCTTGTACTAACCATTGCCGTAATTCAGTGTGTGGGCATGGCATACACCAAGGGGACATGCGAGGTTGTGAAGGCACAGTGATTGGCTTGGATCATCTACTGGGCCCCACATCAAGGAATTGTGGACGGGAATAAGCTGCCCGGTTGTGAAACAAGGAGTTGGTCTCTCATGGGTAAAGTAGCGCACCTCTGCAGAGTGTAAGAACTATGGCATGTTACTCCATGTTCTGGGAAGGAGCTACGAATGCGGCAGGAAAGGAACTCTATGAAAGTTATGGTCAACCTAGGAAGGCTGTCGGACATAGTTTTTAGAATAAAAGCAACCTTTGAAGAAATGTTTACGAAAACCTGCATTGCCTACGACCTTTGGTCTGTGGCTGTAGAGATAGTGCATCATACACTCCTTTTTAGTGAACTTGCTCAACCGTACCTTCTTAACCCTTGCTAGGTTCTAAGCCATTGAAGACGATGTCAACACCAACTTATGCTCAAGAAACCATCATCGACAACTCAAGTTCTTCAATAAAATCAATGAAGTCAACATATTCATCAACCGAAGTGAAGACAAAGTTCTGATTAGATAGAAAGTAGATACTCTAGCCATAAAAGCTACTTCTATAGAGCATTGTATTAGTAGAAATTCCAAGCCAATTAGTTTGGATGCTAGTCTAAGTCTTCAGTTAGTCCCGAGTTATTATTTTAGGTTCTTTTTTGTAAGAAGTTTCTTTCTCTCTCTTTAACCTAGAGTGTTCTATGGATCTTATGTAAAGAGTCGAGTTATAATCTATAGTCATGTCTTGGACCTGCTGTGTTTCTGTTGTACCACTCTGAGGGATGTAATACTAGTGAACGGTGTTTCATTGGTGTTATGTCAACGACTATAGTGTACTACATCATGAAGTGGTATGCTGGGTCACCGCAAAAGCCATATCATTCTTATGATTAACAAGTCAAACTTTGGCATGCTCACAAAACCGCTAAACATTATTTCAATCGAACAAATCCTTTCAAAGAGAGCTATCAAGTCAATCAACATTTTCAGTGGTGTTGAGTGTCTCTAGAAATAAACCTTCAAGACTAAGAACTACAACACCCAAGCCTTCAATTGTGAGACTTTTTCTTATTACAATTGTTTAGCAATTTTTAGGCAAGACTTGGTTAATTACGAGAGCTGGAACAAATCATACCCAATTAAATACCCATGCAAAGGAAAATCTTACTACAATACAAAGACTCACTCCACCAATATAATATCTCAACATTTACTACTAACTAGCATGGGTTTCTCAAACTTCAAAAGTGGGGAGTCATAACTCATAAGGCACACCTCTCATGTTTGGTTCCACTTCTCTCTTCCTTTTTTATTTGTTTCTTGGAAACTCGAAGTCGATCACTCTCCTACGAATACATGAAGACCTCGAGGCAGAAAGAAAATAAAGAGGGAAAATAAGGAAAAATGGAGAAATCTTTTTGTGGTTTTTTAGAGAGGGAGTTTAAAGAATAGAAAAATTAGCGGCAAAGCTCGGCTAGAAAATCTCGAAAGCAAAATAGAAAGAACTAAAAATAAGGTGTTGGGGAAACCAACACGAGTGCTTATAAACTCAAATAAAGATACAACCTCTAAATAAATAAAAGCAAATAAACGCCAAATAAAGATACATGAGGAAACTTCCCCAAGCTTAGGCTTTTGCAAGCCCTTCAAATCATTGTGGTGGCAAGAAAAAGTCGTTACTCCAGTTCGCAAATTGAGTTGAGAGGTTACTAGTTGATTCTCGAAGGTTCAAAGAGAGGCTATGCATCCTCTCCACAATCCCTCCAAGTCCTTGGAAATCTTGGTATGTGGCGAACCGGGTTTGTGGCTGCTCCTCTTGATAAGGAACTTCTTGCTCCTCCTCTTGGTCTTCATCCTCCTCCGGAATCTCTTCCTCGGGTTGGTGTTGCTCAACCTGCAAGTTATATAGCAAACATCCTTCCTCGATAGAGAAAAGACCATTAGGCATAGGAGCGGGGTAGAGATGCCCAGCTCCAGCAATATGCAGATAATAAACACCACCTCTCCTAGTAAGCATTCCACATGCTCTCAAATGGAGAAAACAACACGTGTCTCACCTAGCACGGGTTGCAACTCACCTAGGTTGATGCCTAGGGCAGTGGCAATCACGGTGATGATGCCTCCACCTGTGATTGGTCCTTGGCTTTGGGAGGCTTGGTGCTCCAGGTAGCACACAAAGATTTTGCCCAAGTTGAGTGACAAGCCACAGTTGATGTAAGCAGCCTTTGCAAGGACTAGGATGTCCTCCTCGTTGAGTCTTGTGAACTCATTACGTGCCTGCAAGGTGTTAGCAATAACATAGAACAAATAGCGAATTGCAGGATGTTGAATATTCTTCCCCTTGTTCACTCTACTAGTGAAACTCATTCCATTATAGTATTGTTCAGGGGTAGGTTCTAAGCCAATAAAGGATGCACGTAAGGCATGAATATCATTGTTTGGCAAATTAAAACATGCGCACCATTCATATAATGTTAAGGTGTAGTTGTTGTTCATCAGATGGAAGGAAAAAGTGTCCTCTCCTTGCCATTGTTTAACGGTGCTTTGCAACAAACTTAGAAATTCAATGGTTAAGCAGCGATAAGTAGGCACATCATTGTACACAAAGTTTTGCAGGCCAGCTCTATTCCAAAGTAAAATTAAAGTCATCAGAAATACCGAGTTGGTTTAATATAATGGGGCAAGCCCACTTTGTGGCCTTCACTTCGCGGTTCTTGATCCTATTGAAGTGATCACAATGGGCCTCATCCTTGAATCGTATCCCCATGTGTTCCTGAGCGGCAGCCCGAGAAGCGCTAGCGGTGGCATGAGCACGAGTTTGGCTCCTTGTGTTCATCATCTAAAACATTGAAGAAAGGCAAAAATAAAACTTTTTTGATCCAACAACAGTAAGTGCATCATATTCCTCATCATAGCACACTAAAGAATCTCCTCAAGATAGTAATCTAGGCAAGAAAATCATGGCAATTGGTTCATAGTAGGTCTCACCCTAGATTGATAATGAGAATAGATCGAAGATGAATTTCCAAAAATTAATTGGAGGATCGGAGGAGAAAGATACCGTAGATCACTCGTTTGCAAGGAAATCGAACGAAATTGAGCAGAGATGAAGATCTATTGAGGTTTTGAGAGAGTTTGGAGGTAGAAGAGAAGAAAAAGGTTTGAAGTTTTGGAGTTAGAGGTACCTTCCCGTGCGATTTTGTGGAGGTAGAAGAAAAGAAAAGGGATTGAAGTTTTGGAGTTAGAGGTACCTTCCCATGCGATTTTGTGGTCGGGCACAACTATACGGTCGGAACAATGCGTTCCCGCCGTATAGTTGGCCTTCTGCCAAAATATTAGGGTTTCCTCCTGGCGGCGCAGCTATACAGACGCAACTATACGGCCGGAACAAAATGTTCCCGCCGTATAGTTGGTCGTTAAACTATTTGTCCCCACGAAAGAAAGTAAACAAAGGCATCGATATCTATACGACCGAAACTATACAGCCAAAATTTTTATTCCCGCCGTATAGTTGGTCGTTAAACTCTCAGTACATTAGAAAAAAATTATACAGAGGCACTGATATCTATACGACCAGAGCTATACGGCCGGAATTTTCATTCCCTCCGTATAGTTGGTCGTTAAACTCTCAGTACATATTACAGAAAAAAAATCGATGGCAAAGATATCTATACGACCGGAATTTTTATTCCCGCCGTATAGTTGTTCGTTAAACTCTCTATGCATATTAAAGAAAAATTGTTGATGGCAAAGATATCTATACGACCGGAACTATACGGCTGGAATTTTTATTCCCACCGTATAGTTGGTCGTTAAACTCTCTGTGTGCATCAAAAAAATTCCGTTTCTTCGAAAACTATTTCTTTTCCTGTAACTTAGTGATATAGCTTGTTTTTTTACAGGAAATTGACAGTAAATATTTTCGACCAACAATAGCATGAATAAAGCAGAATTTCAAGTACTACCGAACTTCTTCTCCTCAAATGAAGTTTTCTAGCACTCTTTATTAAACATAAACTTAAACTAAAACTTAAAAACTTTACTCAAACCTTTATTTCACATGGGTTGCCTCCCACGAAGCGCTCTTCTATGGTCAATAGCTTGACCTTGACGATACTCACTTGGGCCAGATGAGTGGAACACCCGGTCCAAAGTAATTAGCCTTGAAAGTGATGGCCTCCTTTTTATCATGTTTGGCTTTCTTCTTCCTGGGGAAATGAATAACAAAAGGATCCCGTGAAGGTAATTGCAGCTTCATGTTCCCTTCATGCAGATTAATCAAAGCCTTAATAGTTCTTAAGAAAGGACTGCCTAAAATAATAGGATCACTAGCATCTTCGGGCATGTCAACAATAACAAAATCAATGAGAGCGGAACAACCTTTAATGTATACTAAAGTGTTCTCCTTAATTCCTGTAGCTTGTTTGTAGGTAGAATCTGCTAGATATAATTTTAATTCAGTAATTTTAAAGGAGCCAAGATTTAACTTCTTAAAAAGATTCTTTGGAATTGTTGAGATGCATGCACCTAGATCATAAAGTGCAGCTATCTCATTGGTTCCAATGTTAATCTTAATAGTAGGCTCAAATATGTCATCTAGTTTAACAGGTAATTCTTCAACAATTTGCTTGTATTCTTCCTCAAGCTCACGTACCTTTATTGTTACCGGATTAATGAAGTGCTGGTACATAGCTTCCTCACTACCTTCACTTACCAGAATCTTGACGTTGATCCTTTTTACGAGATCTTCAACGGTGTAGCTTGGTGAAGGAGCATTACTATAGTCAAGTTCTTCAGGCTCCTCCCTTTGGATCCTCATCATTTTGAGTTCTTCAACAGGATTGGGCTTAGCTTTACCTGCAAATTTAGCTAGAATGAGAGTTTGACTCTCGGTTATCTTACCTAGTTGTGCCTCAACGATCCTCATTCTTTCTTGGAGGGTCTTCAAATCATTTCTCAAACTAACAGCTTGGTTAGATAATTTACCAAGCATGGCATCATGGTTCTCCATTATTTTAACAAGGATATTGTTTTGTTCATTTTATGAGTCTATGAAAGACTTAAGTGTTTCTTGGAGACTACCATTACTAGTTCCCATATTATTATTAGAGTTACTTGCAGGACTAGAATAATGTTTCTGAAAGTTAGGATTGTAACTCTTCTTTCAAGTAGGGTTATAATCATTACGAGCTATGAAGTCTATTTCTTCAATATTTGTTTCAGGGGTGGCTCTTACCTAGGTTTCCTTACCTTTTACGGCTAGTATGATCTTATCCAACTTAGCATTGAGTTCTTCGTTTTCTTGTAGTGAAATAGAGTTCACCTTCTTCGTGTTTGATCTTTCGACATGCCATTGGGCATGGTTGTCTTGCATATTGTCTAGAAGCTGCTTTGCTTCGGTAATATGTTTACCCATAAATGTTCCTCCAGCTGGAGTATCAAGCATAGACTTAGACACAGGATTAAGAGCATTATAAAATAAATGGAGGATTAACCAATCTTCCATCCCATGACTAGGACAGTTTCTTAAGCATTCTTTCATCCTCTCCCATGCAAGCGCTAGTGGCTCAGGCTCTTCCTGTCTAAAGCCAGTAATATTAGATTGGAGTTGCATAGTCTTTGTAGGTGGGAAACATTTAGTCATAAATAAAGAAGTACATCCCACCCATGATGTAATAGTATTTCTAGGCAAAGATAACAACCATTCTTTTGCTCTTCCTCTTAGAGAGAAAGGAAATAAACGCAATTTGACCGCATCAGGGTCAACGTCTTTAATACGCATCATATCACATATTTTAGTGAAAGTATTCAAGTGCATACCTGTGTCTTCAATAGCAGATCCTCCAAATTGATTCTGTTGAACCAAACTTAAGTAATGGGGCTTAATTTCATAGTCAATAGCAACTATTGCTGGCTGAGTAATAAGAGTACGCAAATAATCATTGTTGGGAGTTGCAAACTGTCCAAGCTTCTTTTCAGCCATATTTCCTATGTTTTTGGGTTTTCTTAAACAAAGAATTATAATAGTAAAGCAAGAATTTAAAGGCTAACTTATTTTTTTGGTTTATCAAATAAAGACTGAAAGCAAACTAACAAATTAAAAACAAGAATTAAAACTAGCAAGATTCCTAATAACCTCACCATGATACCTTCGATCCGGATTACAGATGTAGTATAGCTTGTTTTTCCCTAGGAGACCTAGGTTATCGAATCCTCTAGAAGCGAATGCGTAGTGAAGTGTGGCGCCCCGCTAAAACCACCACTAGAAAATCGCGGTGTTTTTGTGCATTGCATCATCATGACCGCATGCTCATGTCATCATGCCACATTGCATTTGAGCATCGTCATCATTAGACATGGTTTGCCAAAAACTATTTTCGAAAAGCCTGGTTTTGTTTTCTGAACGCCCCGTCTTTTATTCAAACTAAACACCGGTCTTCCGGATTATTTTGTTTTGTCTAAAAACGGATTACAAATGCCTCGTTCTTAATAAATAAAATATTATATTATTTTTAGGGGGCAATCGAACCAGGCCAAACCGGCCCAGCCGGCCACCCCCAGTAAACAAAAACTAGAGCAAACCCTAGCTACCCCAATTCCTACCACCCAGCTGCACCCATCCAGCCTCGCCGCTAGCCACTTCCTCCACCCTCCACCTCACCCCGTCCACTCCCAGCCCGCCACCTCACCTCCCTGGCTCCACCCCACCTCCTCTCTAACACACACACCACGCACTCCTGCGTCCCTATGCACCCCCGCCCGACAAAGTCCCGCCTGGGCCCGATCCCTAGGCCCCGCCTCGCAGACCCCGCCACCTACCGCGTGGGCCCCACCCCGTCCTCGCCTATCTCCTGCTCCTCTCCCCTCCCTCTCGCATCTCCCCTATCGCCCATCTTCTCCACCTCGTGCAGAGCCGCCGCTGGCCTCCTCCTCCCTCGCGGTCCACCGCCGAGCCTCCACCCCATCCTCCACCTCTCGCCTCCCCCGCCAGCCTCGATCCGCCGCCGGGCCTTCTCTCCCCGACCTCGCCGCCCCTCCCCGTGCTCGGCTCCGGCCGCCGCCCAAAGCCGGTGCCCCGCCACCAAGAGCTTCCTCGCCTCCTTCCTCTCCATCATCTCCCGCCAGCTCCGCCGCCGCCCTATCGACCGCCTTCTTTCCTCTGCCCTACCGCCAACCCCCTGCTCCGTGGCTCCCTCTCTTCCATCGTAGAGCCCAGCATGCCGCCTCCCCATAAGATCGCTTGTGCCCTCCTCTCTGGCGCCACTTGGCGCCATACCAGCTGTCTGGTCACGACAACCCGCCCCGCAAAGTCGCCGCCACGGCCCTATCCTAACCCAAGATCGTACGCCTGGGAGCTCCATATGCTCCATCGCCATCCTCCGTCCCTCGCGAGCCTCCTGTCCCCGTCATAGGCTCGGCGCCCCATGCCTCGCCTCTACCCCAGCCTCCACAAGCTCACCACCAGCAAGTGCCTACGCCTTACAAACACTCATCGGGCTCTCGGTGAAATCTTGGTAAGGAGAGTTGGTGTGGCTTTAGTGTTGTTGAGATGTGGATGCATGGTTAATTAGTGGTGTGTCTTAAGGAATGCACAAAAAGCGACCACCATCAGATGTTTGGGATATAATGGTGCACAAGATTCACAGGCCAGACACTAGATCTCAGACATGGAACTCAGATGGTCACGGAACGACAAGATCACCAACACGGACCCCGAACCCGATCATGGAACCGGAAGCACCAAAACCCAAAGATCGCCGTCAGGCCTGAGCCAAGGAACCCGAGTCCAAGACCTTCAGAACCACATGTGTGACCCTAAGCCCCTATTTTTATAATATGACATTATCAAGTGTCGCATATTAAATTGTTCATGCATGCATACCTGTCTGTGGTTTGGGGGCATTATGCCGATTCACCTCATAATTAAATATGGAGTGTTTATGCGGGATATCTTTGCCTTATTCCGGACTCCATTTAAATTGGTGTAGCGAACCGATGCCATGTTTTGCATTGTTAAGACAACATTTAATTTGATGGGTTTCTAAATAACTTGAATCATCTAAGTAATTGTCGGGACCCCGGTTCCGCTTAACACTGCCTAATTGCACCGTATCTGCATCATATCATAATCATGCTGGATCTTCTGCCATAGTATTAAACATTGTATCCGGTGTTTCTGCTAGTGTTTGCTTCTTCGCGGATTAGGCCGATGAGTGGATGCGAGTGTCGACAAGTTCTCTGGATATGAACCTTCGGCAGTGTGTTTTCCAGGCGAGCATTCTCCCCCTTTCTACCTATTTTGCTTTTATAGTCTTTATTTCCTCATGTTGATCTATTGCTATCCGGGTTGCGATGCTTTAGTTTTCGTGCACCATTTATACTCCTTGCAGCCTCTATATTGCCATGGACACATCCTATTGCCTATTGTTTGATAGACAGTCGGCCCTGCGAGTCGTAGTTGCTTGCTTATGTGATGCTTCGCGTCGTTGTCGTTCCACCATTGACGGCAAGTTGGTACATGCTTAATGGTGGAGATGCTTAATGGTGGAGATGATCATGACTTTAAATACAACTATTAAATTGCTGGTATAACTAATGTAGAGGCATCGGTGGGCAATAGATGTTATTTGGTTTTTTCCATGCTCACTTGTGTCCCGTAGGACCCCGAGTACTTGATACCTGTTCCTTGACTATCGCACTATCCGCATATGGGACCATGAATCCCCTTAGCTAGAACTTGATTCATTTCTTATTTCTTGGGGCCACAAACTAGTTTGGGGCTTTATTACTATCCTATACTTATGCCATGCTTTACTGCTTTATTTAAGATTGTGCGTGGAGCACCCGTACTGTTTTGGATCGTGCCACGTTTCAAGGTATCGACAAGCCCAATCACACTTTCAGGTTCCCGATCGTTCTGACCGTCGTCACAAACCACAGGTCCGATCCGAGCCGCCAACTTCATTATACAGCCTAGTGGGGTGGCCCCCTGAAATCTTTTATGAATCATGTGACTGCTTTGTCGTGAAAGCCTCGTTGGGTTTTGATTTGGTTTTTCCGAGGTTGATCGTGTGTGTGTTGCTATTTGTGCACCCCTGCAGGGTAAATCTTTCTGAAAGCCGTATCCACGGTTATGGACGACTTGGAGCACAGTATCTCGATCATAGACAAGCATAACTAAAGTAGTGCTATAAATTTGACTTAATATGTGACTAGTAATCAGCTTCACTACAATGGAATGGATAATAAAAGTGCCAACAACTGGTGGAACTGGGGTGTATCGTGTCATGTCATACCTGCCTAGTAAGTATCGTGACTCCAATGGAATGAAATAAAAGTGCCAACAACTGCTGGGTTTGGGATGTCACATGCTAATTGTATCTGACTAGTAAGTACTGCAACTACAACTGAATGGTTAACTAAAACTGCCCACTACTTATGCTATCAGGATGACTCATACTATCTATATCTGACTAGTAAGTGTTGCAACTATAATGGAATGAATAAAACTGCCAACTGCGTGAGTTCCTCGGTTTGACTTCCTCGTTTGGTCTCGAGGGGAAATACTAGGATGGGTATGTTTGGTGTTAGTATCAGGTTGGATCTGAATAGGTCTTTCTTACCCCTCTCTCATAGCCGACAGTCGTATCGAGTCTCTATAGGTTGTATAGTGCATGCTGCACTGCCGCTTCAGTCCACCATACCTATGTAGGTGAGAGCCGCCGAATTCTAGTCTCGCCGTGTACTGGCCTCAGTACCGACGCTCCTCTTTTTCCTTTGCCCTTTGTCGGCACCCCTTTTGTTTTAGCAGGTTTGAGATCGACATCATTAGCAGGGTTACCCTTCCGGCTTGGCCTGGGCAGGGTTATGGACGCCATCGGTTATTCTTCAGGGCTCTTAGCCCAATTTGCATCTTGTCCGTACTCGGACGCTGTATCGTTTTCAAGGTGATTTGGATCTTTGTACTATATATTTGTGTTCTTGACTCATGGAGTCGTGTTGTATATATATCTGTGCTGTGGGTCCCATCAATGACTGTTGTGTAATGGTATTACTTCGTTTTCCACCCGCATGAAAGTGCCTGGTGGGCGTCCTTGAATCGTTTCTATGCGGGTTTGGCGGAAAGGGCTAAAACTTGCATAGGGCCAATTCGAGGGTGTTACATGAAGTTACTTTAATGGACCTTCGAGAGTTTTAGAATTCATTTTGTGTTTTTACCGGACCAATAGCTTGCGTATTTTTGTTGTTGTCGATGATGGAGAGAGAGAGGGCCTAGGGCGTTCGGTTTCACCTATAGCTGTGTAAAACATCTGATGGGAATAAAAGATAGAAATAAAGTATGCATGTACTTGTTAGAGCAAGATAAATTATATGTGGGCAGTGCATCCATAATTTCTATTGCCTCCACAACCGCTTATAGCAATAACCTACTAGTCTCATCCATAAAATAAAGAGAACTAATGATATGCATAGTGATGTCCCCGTTAATTCCAAGCAATTCCCTCACATACAGCCATACTAATCTTCTGTCACTGGGGTTCCCAACCTGTAGATTAGTCATTACTCATACTCCCTATACCTGGATCAACCCTCGGGGTGTTGGGTACCTGACAAGTCCTTGGATTGAGGCAAGAGAGGATACAATAATCATCATGTCATACAAACTAATACATGATCCCATCTATGATAAACAACATGCACAATTGCTACATGGCTAGGCCGAAGCCCTTAGCCCAAGGAGAATTACTCACACATAGAGATGAGATCAACAATCATAAACATTGTAATAAAAATTATAAGATTGATAGCAATAGTCTTACAATGTCGCTAATCGGAGAAGAGATCTACTATTACAAGTGGTGGAATATGGCTATGGAGATGGAGAAGGGTTTGGAGATCTGGAGGCGGCTGATGATCTGTGGCAGAGACTTTTTGGTGAGGTGTGGCTTGTTTTCTCGTCGCCCGAGGCTTCTTTATATAGGGGTTCCTTCACGAAAGTTGTTCTGTTTGACCTAATGGTGGCGGCGCCAACTATACGACCGAAGCTATACGGAAGAATTTTTGCTCCGGTCGTATAGTTGATCGTTAAAGCGTCTGCCTCCGTTTTACGGCTCTGGTTTCTTCTGGTTGTTGGAAATCTCGTATCTTTGACTTTAATATAGGGATTCCCTTCTTTAAACGACATTATCTGCGCAGGAAAATATAAAAGAAAGATTTGCATACCCTCTGAATATTCGCATTAGTGGCAGGGTTTAGAGAGATATTTCATAAAAAATATGAGGAATATCCAGTTTAAATATGAACGTAGATGGCTATATTTCAGAGCCATCATCGTTCATGCACAACAAAAAATTCAACAACTTTTATTTGCTACTTCAACTCTTCAAACTTAATATCAATAGGAAATAGGCCTAATAGTTGTGTCTTTTAATCCGTACAAATTATACTAACCGAAAATAAAAACTATAATGTAAACTAAAATTAATCTTCAAACATCGTATCCAGCTGGCAACTATTGTTGGTCTTGTCGAACACATCTCAGCAACATGCCTGCAAATGACGATTATGAAATTGTTAGTATCAGTGTGTACACAATTTAATCAAGACATGACTATCAACACTTACTTAGGATGATATTTGCATTTTATGATCCGTCGTGTGTGTCCTAGCAATTTACAAACACTACAAACGCCTTTCTACTTCTTTTTATTTTGCTCGTGGAATGATAGTGGTCTACCATTTTTCGACATGTCGTCATGTTTTCTCTTGCCTTTTTTTGAGCACCTTTTGGCTTTACTTTATCAGGATTACCAACTTTAGTAGCATGTATTGTATTCCCATCTGGATCCGTATTAGACAAGCTCCTAGAAACACGAGACCTGTTCTCATGCACCCGTCTCTTTGATATTATGTCCTTAAAATTTGCCTTCAACTGGTTGTACAAGACTGGGTCGTTGCATGATACATGTGGAGCTTGAGAAGATAACAAACTGAGTTCTCGGTATATCTAATTCGGTCCTTTGACCCAGAAAACCCCCATCCAAAGAGATCTCTTGTGCGGATCACTGGCAAACCCTTTCTGGACTTTTTCGAAAATCATTTAAGGACTAGACACTCTGATATTTCAACATAATGTAGCTCCTTTAGAACAAACATGATATGCTTGCAAGGGAGCCCCTTACGGAACATCCTTCAACAAATGCACTTTATGAATTTATCGAGATTTCTCGGCATATAATCTACATAGAACCTTCTCTCAAGTTTATTCTTCCATGCCATAATGAATTGATGTGAGTCGTCATTACCTCTCGCGACCCTCTTTTCTGAAAGCACTATGTTGTTGATATTGTTGAGCTCCTCTTACATGATATAGAAGTTCGCTGAAGTGAACACATTTGCCACTGCTTTCTCAATATCATGCGAGCTAGTTACTGCCACCGGCTCAGTCTGCTAAGTCGTGAAGTCATCCCGCGCCTCGTTCTCGTGAATACAGAAATACGGATAATAGCATTCTTGTAGTTCAGAATAAGATCGACGACGGTCATCCCATAGTCTACGTGAAGATGGAGGGACGAGTTTAGACTTTTGCTCCTCTGGTTACTTTTTATGCCTAGCCAAAACCCCTCGATTAGGTACACCGTTTACCATAGTTTCTTCTTGGTGTACATCCTCCTCGACCAAGATTTTGTTCTATCTGTCTGCCATTTGTGAACAAATGAGTTCCATATTTCCTCAAATACATTCTCCGTGGTGGTGTAATATAGAAGAGATTGGAACTCGTTCAACGAATTGAAACTTAGGTGTTTCGCCATGTTTTTCTCGATGTGCCACGAACATATATAGTGCCATGCGTTTCGCAAGACCCTGCGAATAACTCTCATCAGTGTAGCGTCCGCATCCGTGATTACATAAATGGGATACTGCTGACACATTGCTTGCAGAAAATTTTGAATCATCCAGACATATGTCGCCTCTGTCTCATCCGATAAGATTGCAAAGGCAAATACTTTAATCTTACGATGATTGTTCCTACCAACAAACGAAATAAAAGGCATACCGTACCGATTCAGCTTATAGGTGTTGTCGAACACCACAATGTCGTCGTAATCCTGTTAGTCCTGACGCAACTGAGCATCACACCATAACAAGCTTTTCAAACAACCTTTTGAATCCATATCATATTTGAAAAAAAGTCAGGGAACTTCTTCTTCCTAGCCTCCATAATTTTGATGGATGTGGTAGCATCGCCGTTTGCAAGTAACTTCCTCTTCTCTCTACAACACATGTTGTACAAATATTTTCTCATAAATCCAACCTTACTGTACCACCCGTATTTGCTGATGAAGGAACTCATAATCGTATGCTTTATAATCCCTGCGGCTGCCATTGCTAAGATCTCATCTCTCTAGAAATATTTTATCTTCCTATGAGACCAAACAAAAGGAACCTCGTCCGGTCTAGCTAATATATGATTATGGTTATCACAGAACCTTACAACGAGCCATTTACTAGTTTCCAAATCATGCCTCACAACCATCTTCCCTTTGCAGTTACAGCGAGACAGTGGTCTTAACCTTCGGGTGCGGTTCTCCATGGTTAGCAACTTGGCGTAACGTTTCCCTTCCCTAGAACATACAAACCGTCCCCTATGAACTTCTCTATTATGGCTTTTGCTATACTTGGTCTTGCTCTTTCGAATGCTGAATTCACGATCTCTAGCGTAGCTATTGTAGAAATCATAAGCCTCAGGGAATGCTGAATTCACGATCTCTAGCGTAGCTATTGTAGAAATCATAAGCCTTAGGTTCCGAAGCAAAAAGTCATGTCCATTATCTTCTAGTGCATTCCCCCCCTTAACTTTTGAATGTCCAGAATCATCGTCACTTTCCACCTTATATTTATTCTCTACCTCGGGTTCTTCAGTGACCTACACATTCACAACAAGATGATCAAAATACAATTAAACTACTGCTTCCATTCACTAGTTTACATAGAAAAATATATGCAAGTGACATACCTCACTCATGTTTCCTGAGTATGATTCAATAGATTGTTCAGCGGTTACCAAGTCCGAGTCACCGTAATAGTCATAAGCATTATCACTACCAACTAATACCTAAACATAACAAAAAAGAACGATGTTAGTTCTGCTTTTATCATTATTGCAACCATTGCAAGTCATAGAAAGGTAACACTCGGCTTTACCTTACTAATAAACTCTGTGTCCAATACTTTGTCATCTTTTTCTCTTTGTCAACACCGCTCTCCATATGACAATTTAATAACCATCAATACCAAATTTAGTGGTAACCATAAGAACAACCGCAAATATGTCACTCACATTTTCTACCTCGGCATTGGCATCAACATCTTCGTCCACATCGACTGGCCCGTCTTCTGAAACTATGTTCTCACCCAAAGACCGGTCAACCTCTTTCGAGCTAGAGTATTCATCGTCTGTGTATCCAAAATCTTTCTCCATCCTACTTGATTCCGACATCACCTATACCAGTGCGAAAATCAAAAAAATGATTATGCCGACCATTGCTACAAGCACTACATGCACTAGGGGGGACGGTATTACCTCTCAAACCACCACCTGGTACGAAGATCAACAATGGAGATGTAGGAGGTGGAGGCAATCGACGAATCAAACCCTAGATTGGTCACCTCCCATGGCGAGCAGATCTTGAGGGCGGGCGATAAGGGTTACAAGGTAAAACTTTTCTGCGTCGCCTGGACGTCGTTACGGAGTTAGGGTTAGGGTTCCGGCGGTCTGTCGCTTCCCTTTTTAGATTAGAGCAGAGAGAAACAATGGCGCCCAGGCGACCTCGGCGGCACCACAAAATTCCAAAATAGCGGCGTCCGTGGACTCTCTTCTTTGCGGTGACAACGGTCTCGATCGGTGCCACTTGTACGCGTGATTACAGGAGGTGGGACCGGCACATGGAGACACAATGTACAAACCGACTCCACCTCATATGAAATACGGTGAGGATACGGCGCCTGCTACCGGGTTTCGGGCGGATCTAAACACATCGCCCAACCCGAATGGGGTTTGTAACTGTTTGATTTGCAAGTTCCGTTGGGGTGACACTACAACATGCATGTGATACATAGAAAATTCAAAGGAAAAAAAATAAAAAGCCAAATGGCTAATAATATATCTCACTATCTGAGAGTGTAATACAAGTTAGATTCGCAAAAAGAAAAGTACAATTGGATCCGTTCAAGATCCTCGCGGGGAGACCGGCCGGCGCAAGCAAACACTGACACACACAGAGGGAAACAGCGGCAGCACGTACGTGCGTGAGGATATATCGAGGACCGACCAAACATCTTGTGCTGCCCATACCTTGCGTGAGGCCCCCCTGCAGGCACCGTCGGCGAACCTCAACCCGACAATGCTTTGATTTACCAGCAAGATTGCCCGAGAGCGGCAAAGAGATTAAAGACGATGGCACATCATCACAACAATAGAAAACAAGACCAAAAGTATTTCAGTTCCCATCTCTCATTTATGTCCAATTCTTTCACACTCTTCATCATCAGATTTTCGACAGAGAGCACTTTTGAGCAGAGTTTAGAAGTCGCTTTGAGTATCAGTCTGCCGGGAAGTAGCAACTGGCAAGCAAGCCCCGGTGCCACGGCAAGGAGAAATTCCTCTGCCAGTACCAGTACAGTGCCTGCCAGTGTTGTGTGTGTGAGCATGGAGCAAGCAATGGACATGGCGCTGAAGTTGCTTGCCCCGGTTACAAATCGAACGATACCTTCCTTCCCTCCCTTTCCCTCCAAAATTCTCACTCCCCCCCTCTTCCACTCCTTCTAAATGCTTCTGTCCACCACACCTCCACCCGGCCGCCCCCCACTCTTCGGTACCGCGTCGCGTTTCTACCAGTTCGATCCCCGTCTGCCTCTGTCGCGTTTCCATGAGCAAGAAAGCAGAGGCGGGCGGCGAGCGGCCGCCGAGCCGTGGCCGCGCGTCGTCGCGGGCGGCGCGTCATCACAATGCGGGCGCGCAGAGGGAGCCGCCCCCGGTGCCGGCGGCTGTGGCTGTGGCGGTGGCGGCGATGCGCGAGGGTGCCGTGGGGAGCAGCAGCAGCTCCGCTATGGCGGCTCGCCCGAAACGTGCTCCTAACGAGTACGTCACCTTCCGGGAAGCGGGGACGAGCCAGCAAGCGTCGGCGCATCATCCCGGCGGGGACGGGCACTCCCCCGGCGGACAGGGTCACGGCGGCGGCGAGGCCGTCGACGCCGGCAAGCCGTACTACATACCGCCGTGGATGAGGAGGCGGGAGCGGCCACCGGAGGAGCCACGGCAGCGCGTCCCGGCCGAGCGGCGGACGACGATGCGGCCGGTCGGAGCGCCGCCGATGGGGCCGCGCCCGGACGGCAACGGCGTCCACAGGACGACCACCAAGATGGTCGAGCGCGTCTCCACGATCAAGGACGACAGGGCCGAGGCCCACCAGGAGTCCCAGCTGGCGCCACCGCCGGGCCACGGCCACCCCGGGAGCCCGCCGCCGCAGCAGCAGCAGCAGCATGACCACGACCGTCCCACGTCGCAGGCGGCGCGGCTGCCGCGGCAGCACCGTCCGTGGACGCCGACGAGGTACTCGGAGGGGAAGTCGCCGATCATCCTTTCGCCGGACCGCAGGAAGAGGCGCAGGCGTCCGGCGGCGTTCTGCTTCACGCTCTGCTGCATCCTCTTCTGGCTGGCGGTCGTCCTCATCGGCGCCGCCGTGCTCGCCGTGTACCTGGTGTACCGCCCGCAGCCGCCGCGGCTCCGCCTGACCGACGCCTCCCTCAACGCCGGCTACGTCGACGACCTCACCGTGCCGGGCGGCCCGCCCCGGGGCCTGGCGCTGAACGCCGACCTCACCGTGCTCGCGGCAGTCACCAGCCCAAACACCAAGATCAACGTGGTGCTGTGGTACATGCAGCTGGACCTCTACTACCAGGGCCACATGATCGGGACTCAGTCGATGCGGCCGGCGCCGGTGCGGGAGGATCCCGGCGGCTACGTGCTCCGGAGCGTGGACATCGTCGTCAGCGAGGTCCCGATCTCGCGGGCGAACGCCTATGCGTGGCGGAACGCGACGACGCACGGTGGCCCCGTGGTGCTCCAGCTCGCCGGACGCTTCCACACGCAGCTCAACTTCGGCAAGTGGCTGCCCTACAGATACTGGGTGAACCCGCGGTGCACGCTCTGGCTCGACCCGCCGCCCAACGGCAGGCTGCGCCGGGCACGCTGCTGATCTCATATGCCCAGAACAGAAAGCCAGTACACAGGATTTGCATTTTCACCTAGCTGTCTTTTCCTTTTTGCTAAAGAAGAATTGCGATCTTTTCGTCTGTCCAGTATTTTTTTGAAGGGGTTGTCCAATGGAATTATTGAACACAAGGGCAGGATGCCTGGTGTAGAATATTGGTACGTAACACTATTTCAGAACATGAGCACGTAAAGAATATGTGTCTTGTCAAATAGTACGAGCTGGATCCGCGCGCGTGGAGCAGCGAGAAGGCCGACGATGTATCAGCGAGCAGGCCGGCCGGCCGGCAGCGAGCAAGGGAGACACCAAGGCTCTTCTTCTTGAATCTCCCCTCTTCTTTATGGCGATGGTCCACCAACCGTGCACATTTTGGATGTCAGTCCAATCTCTAGGCTCGAAATCAAGAAGGCCAACCCAAGCCTTTAGGCCCGACCAAATTCAAACGGTGAACTTGGTTGCACTTAGTCGCAAAGCTTGCGCTCGAAGAAAAGGTGGGTGGAGCTACGTAGTAAGAAGGCCGATCAGCTGGTAGCGAGGGAGGCGAGCGTGCGACATAGGAAGAAGGCCGGCCGGCTGGCAGCAGCTGTGTTTGCTCTGGTGCAGAAGGCCGGCGAGAGCTCTGCTTGGCTCCAGCAGGAGGCCTCTAGCGGCGCGAGGGCAGCAAGACGACGCGGAGATGTGGTCCGACAATTGATTGATATACACAGAGTGATTGGTTAAATTTTGAAATACCAGGGGTGTAACTGCAAAATTGATTTGTTCCTTCGGTCCGCTACCCTGGCCACATCCTTTGCTAGACGGAGGAAGTAAAAAAAGGGCAACTTTGTTAGAAAACCACCAGGTTACGATTTTTCGTAAACAATCCACGAGGATAGTCACAGCGCCGCAAAAAAACACCGAGGTGTGTGTTGCTCGACTGTCCAGCACCAGGGCCCGCTGCCAGACAGTTGTTGCTCGACTCAACGCTTAGGCATTAAATACCATTAGGTCGGCGTTCACCTGTGATACCGGTTAGAGATGTCGCCCTCTCACAACAGTCCGGGAACATCGTTGCCCGCCCATGTGAAACCGTCTCCTGCTTCGCCATCGCCATGGAGTCGGAGAGAGCACGAGAAGGGGAGTGAACATCTAGTCTAAAACAATGCCTAAAAGGCTAGGTTAGGACGGGCCGTGTGGCCGACGTAACGGCTGTCGCCCACCTGAGCCACGCCGTCCTGACAGAGGGTACGAGTATGGATGGCACCTTGGGTGTGGGTTGAGATTAACCAAACCCGCACCCGCGTCTAGAGATCTTTCCCGTCACTCATATCCGCACCTGCACCTGGGTATATATTTTATCCCATACCTGCACCCGTCGGGGTAAAAAAATGCGGGTAAAAGTCACCCATCGTGAAAGAAAACAACATTATAACCCAACATAAGTTGTATAAAAACAAAACAGTATGTAGTTCAAACTTTAAATTTTCTATACGATACTGAATGATTAGAGTTTCTTTTTTGGACATATCCTATATGAATTGGGCGGTGGGCAGCGGGATTAGAGGAATTTTCGCGATTCTAGTGAGGCAGCAAGAGGCAGCTAGTATTAGGCGTTTTTTTGAATTATCTTATATGTTACTCAGGCCCCACATGTCATGTACTACGATGCCCGGTACATGGTTTATGGGTGTGGGTTTTGCATTACCATACCCGTACCTGTAAACCCAACGGATAGAGATTCTTTACCGTTTACTTATCCATGGTTAAAGTTTTTCTACCACAGTCTTATCCTACTGGGTAAGTACCCATTATCCATAGGCCCCAGAGGTAAAAAAAAACTAGTACAAATCAACCAGCCGAAACAATAAGCATGTAATAGTACATGGATGGCTAAGCCATGTTGTAGTTAGCACTATAAAGGAAAGCATGAAACTCTGGAAGTACCTACCGTTGACGGTCGTTTCCTCCTTCCGTCGAGCCGTGCCATGCGAGCCTCCTGGGTGGGTCTCGCTGTCAGAAACAGTGTGAATTTCGGTTTAGTTCCAGCTTAGTGTACATTGCAGAAACCTCACAGTAGAGTGGTCACATTTTGTCACGCCGCTGTAAAATGGTGTTTTTTTTGGACTTTTGTGATAAAGTGGTGGTTTATGCTAAGAACTCTGTCATGTAATTGGTGAAGCAATACCAAAATCATGTCTCAGATCTTCGGGCACACCCTTACAACATCGTCCTTATTACAGTGAACATAACATCCTATCTTGGGAAGCTACTAGTATCAGTCTATTAGCTAGGCCTGCATACATCACACTGGCATCCCTCAGGGACACACGTCGCAGTCCAATTGCAGTGAGGGCACGCCCCGCCTTCATTGACATTTGCACGACAAATGTGTAGGCAGGCCGGAGCATCACACGCTACCGGCGTCGGGTGAATTGATCCTGCGCAAATCACATCCGCCTTCACTGCAACCTCTACAAAAAGAAGAAAGAACAATACCATGAAAATGAACTAAAGCAATCACATAAGTATGTGGTTGTTTGTCGAGTTGATGAAGCAACGCATCATCATCAGAGTAATACCTGATGCTAGCACGAGGAAGACGATGGTCAAGAGCATCGTCTGTGTAGTCCTCATCTTAGCTTAGATGTGGTGTTGATAGGGAGTCTTGCTGATGATTATTTGCCACCCAGCTCTGAGTTGCAACTTGCAAGTAACAAATGAAAGGGCAAGCCATTTTGTAGTGGTAGTGGAATGACAAACCAAGGAATAAATGCCAGATTAATAGCAATTAATGTAAGAGGATTAATCTGTGAACACATATCCATTCGTAAATGCTGCATTAATTAACTGAGTTTCAGCCGGCACCACTGACGTTGCACACCATGAGATAGGTCTCCACAGAGCTTTCTCACTGCAATTCATCAATAGCCAAGGAAGGGGAAAACCAAAATATTACACACTCATCTTCACTTCAGCACCACGCGACGCACTTCCCCGTTCAAGGCCTTAGCCTGGAAACACGAAATGCAGCTATAAATCTTTGTTGCCTTCCCTTGCATGTGGATGTGGTCCACATACTCATAGAACGCACGTCTCCAGGTCTCACGGCAAAACATGAACGCGCCCCAATACAGCCAAAAACCAAATATGAACCCAGCAGCCACAGAGCAATACACCCAGAATGACTCCCTGTCTTCAGCCTGGCTCGTTTTGCTTTGCGTCGATGTCGACGAGTTTGCACAGTCCTCCAACGGGAAACCACATAGCCCTGGGTTGTTGCTGTATATGGACGGATCTACGAGCGTTTGCAGCTGATTGCCCCTAGGTATCATCCCCCATAAACCATTACTCGAGAGGTTCAGAGTGCTGATGCTCTTCAAACCTGCAAAGCTTGGAGGAATTTCACCCGAGAGTTGGTTCTCAGAAAGGTCCAAGGATTCCAACAGTACCAGATTGCCAATGTCTTTGGGAATAGGACCTGAAAAATGATTCCCTGATAAGTTCAGGTACCTGAGTCCAAGAAGGGTTGTGAGCCCAATTGGGATCTCTTGTGAGAGAGAGTTGCCAGATAAGTCAATACCCGCCATGGCTGCTATCAGGACACCATAAACATAATCCATGTTCTTCCAAATTATTTGAATTTGCACTTGATAAATGTACCGGTCATTGTATATGAAGTAAATGTCTTTCTGATTCATGCCAGTAAGATTCGTAAAATCGTCTGGAACAGGTCCGGTCAGCTTGTTTCTCGACAAGTCCAATATCTGGAGGTGCCGGAAATTTAATATATTGCGGGGTATGATGCCGTCAAAATTGTTTGATGACAATCGAAGAAATTTGAGTTCTGGCAAGTTGTTGCCTACCCAAGAAGGTATTGAACCTGAGAAATTATTGGTTCCAAGATCTAGACTGACAAGGTTTTTGCATTCCTTAAGACCCAAAGGAAAGCTTCCTTTGAAATGGTTATTTGCTAGGTGTAGATAGCTAAGAGTTTCGGCACATCTGCTCGAGAATGGAATGACACCATCGAAAGAGTTGTTGGACAGGTCCATGAATCCCAAACTTGGCATATCCCAGAAACACTTGGAGAGACCTCCTTGTAAGACGTTGTTTGATAGGTCTAGCAGGCTTAAATAAGTATAGTTACATGGGAATAACTCGCCCCCATCTGTCAGAAGCGTGCCATACAGCTGGTTTTGACTGAAAGCAATTGTGCTAAGCTTCCACAAATGCTCGCCCAAACAGTCCCTTATATCTGCAACAATGTTGTTTGCCGTGAAGTCCGCATGTTCCAGGGTTGTGCAGTTCTGAAAGGTCTGGTGGTGAATGCCCGTAAATCCATTGTGGCTAGCATCGACAAAACGCAGCGTGCCTCCTATGCAAATGGATGACGGGAACAGCCCGGAGAAGTTGTTCCTTGTAAAACTGACCGTATCCAGGAGGCTGCTATTCCCAAGCTCGGGGACGATTTGTCCTCGGAGCTGATTTCCTGACAGATCCAAAACCACGAGTGACATCAAATTAGAGATGGTACCTGGTAGCTGCCCTTCTAAATAGTTATGGGTAAGGAGCATTTTTTTTAGTTCTGTCATGTTTCCAATCTCAAGTGGGATGCTCCCTGTCAGAGTGCTCTGTTGTACGGAGAGCATGCGGAGCTTCACAAGCATCCCAATTGTTCGTGGAATTGACCCGATCAAAGTAGCAGAGCTGATAAAGAGCTCCTCCAAGGTCGTCAAGTTACCAATCTCATCAGGTAGCGTGCCATCGATCGCCAAAACTGACAGTTCCAGTCGAGAAAGATGCTTCAGCTGTCCAATGCTGTGCGGAATGGCACCCCTCAAAGATGGATTGTTGCTGATCATCAACTCAACCAAGCTTGTCAAGTTTCCAATCCCTGCTGGAATTATACCATATAGACTATTGTTGAACAGGACGAGATTCTCCAGGTGGGGAAAGGACGAGAAATCGAACCTGTCAAGTGTGCCGTTCAGAATTGTGTCCCTAAGGTCGAGCCCTCTCATGTTCCCTGCCGGGTCGCAACTGATGTGCGTCCAGCTGCAAAGGCTGGTGGAGTTTGCCAACGACCATGATCCAAGGGAGTCATCGGCACCGGCCAAGCTAGCCTTCCAATTCACAAGTGCTTCGGCTTCACGAGGAATGTCCGAGCTTACCGGCGCGACAAAGCATAGTAGGAGACAAGTGCAAGAGAGCAAGAGGAGGCCCATAGGATGGATGTGCTTCATGATGGCTTCAGTATGGCTTCACTGCTGCAGAGGATATAGGACCTCTGGATGAGCCAGCCAGCCGGCCATGACAGTTGTTGTTTGGTGGACCTCGTGGATTACAAACGGACCTTCTTAGTAATGACATACTGTTAGTTTCGATTAAGGAGAAGCTACATGCTATTGTTTTATAGTCCCCATGAGAATAGGAAAGTTACAAAACGCTTGATGCATGCATGTGTCATTATTAGGGTGATACTTGGATGAAAGCTATCCACAACATGCTTAACTCGAAATAATAAATAATCTTTTCAACTCTAGTTCTAGAACTATGACCCAATACATTTATTCATGTCTAATATTCTCAAAAGACATTAAGCTATCAATCCGATATCAACGACTTAGAACCTTGCTCCTAGTTTCCAAGATTAGCAAATCAGGCTTCAATGGTTCCAACTAAGTCAGATTTGCATTGCAGAATATTCTTGCCAAAAATAATTGGTATTGCAAAATGAATTTTGGTCAAGGTGAGAGAAACCAGTATATATTACTCTAGAGAGATTGATCTAATCAGTCAATCTGGAAAGTTTGCCAGTACATAACCTGTTCCTTTTGAAATGTTACAGAACCCATTCTGATATTTTGAGAAACAGTGCGAGTACTGACGTACTGTCACTTGATAGTTCATATATGTTTAGCAGATAATTTAACTAAAATAGCATTAATATAGAAAAAAATTGGTTCATGCTAGAGAACTATTGAGCTTAGATAGTAAGAAAGCAACAACTCCCCTGTCCATGAAATACATCGAAGTAGATGGCCTGTACTGACTTGTACTTGGGGAAGAAGATCAGCAAAATCACTGATTTGAATGCAGACTTCGCAGCTTGTAATCGTGGCAGATGGTGTTGTAGAACTCTACAGAGACCGGGGAGGGGGGCGAGTCTGTCGCGAGTCGGAGGGGCGCGAGGCGTCGGACGCCGTAGGGATGTCCTGGAGGTGGTGAAGGCGAGGATGGCCTTTGTGGAAGGCGGGGAGGAGCTCGGGGTAGGCGAAGCGTAGGGGCAGGGGCGGGACAGGACGAGCCGGAGGCCGCGAGGCGGCTCGTGAGATGGTGGTCGGCGAGGAAGGCCGCGAGTAGGACTGGAGGAGGCGGAGGTCGAGCGCCGGTGCAGGAGGCGGAGGAGTGGCGCGGGTGAGGAGGCCTGCGCGCAAGCGAGCTTCGGGAGGGGACTCGGCGAGGGGGTGGGGATGGCGAGCGGCATGGAGGGCAATGGCGATAGGACAAGTTTTTTTTTTTTTTCCTTTCGATCACTTCGAGTTCGAGGAAAGACAGTGTGTGGCCGGAATCAGTGTGGTAATGGGCTTAGCCTAGAATCGTTCGGCAGGTCGATGGGCGATACTCCCTTCGTTGGGAAATATAAAACGTTTTAGTTATGTGAATCGAAACGTATCTAGATGTTTTTTATTTATGGTTTGTAGAGTTTCGAAGTAAACCTATACATTAAAAGTTATCTAGATACATTTATTTTACAAAGCTAGAATGTCTTATATTTCCGAACGGAGGGAGTACAATATCCTCTGGCAAAGCCCAACATTCTGTAATCGACTCATTTTGGCTTTTGCATTCAAATACCTTGAAATAAAGCCACACAGCCGAACCGATTTAAAATATAGAGTAAAACTCTTTTACAAAGCAAGCCAAAGAAATGGAAAAAAGAGAGGGCAGCAAGCCTCCAACTCAAGTCGAGCATTAAAACCGGAGAAGTTACACCTAACACTAGGCAACCTAGACTACCAAGGGAGTCGAAGAGGCTTCACGCCAGGAAAGACACACTCGAAGCTGCAACCAACAGAAACCTAAGCTTCACGGCAACGTCTCGAGAGGGTAACAACGTATCGCGTCGCTATTGCAGAGTCCAAAAAAGACTAGGGTTTTCACCTGGAAGATGACATAGAGAGAGGGCCCACAACAACACCCCATGGAGGAATACGGCACCCTTAGAGCATGTACAATGATGATATCTTATGTGAGGTGGAGAAAGAGAAGGTTAAAAAAAGTTTGACTTCTTTTAACTAAGAGATGATCTCTTAGCAATAATCTCTCTCACCATATATTTAGGGAGGCATGGCTAATAGAGATAAGACTAAAAATTAACTCATTGTACATTATATTTTATTGTTATATCTAGATTACGTGGCGTGATCGAGATAAGATGGATTCCCTTAGATCATCTCTAACTACTAGGGCAGGTCCTATAAAAACTAACTTATATGACAGCTTGGAAAAAAACGCTCTCTAACGGCTACCCTATAGCTATGACGTTGCCCTATCGTCGTTTCTCCACCAGATCCGGTCACCGTCCAGCCGTCCCCAACCCCAATCGGCCTCCACGCACCTAATGGGCCTTCCTCGGGCCGAATTGACCACCACGAGCTCCGCGCCTTCGCTACCACATCGTCGCCCGAGTAGTAGCACCGGCTACCATGGCGTGAGGCTGCACCCCTTCGGCTGCTACATTGCTAAAATTATGGCTGATGATATCCACCGGTGGCTCGGGACATTCGACATAGCTGAGCAATCTTGGGCCATCGCCCTGGCATCCAAGTTCCTACGCAACTGCGGCAATCTCCAGGGCAATAACTAGGACAACTCAGTTGCGAGGGTGATTTTTTCAAAATGGAGGATGAGACCCATGGCCTCTGCATTGAAAAGATGCATATGACCTTCTTTATTAATTTTATTTAACAAAGGACCGACAAAGAGAATACATAAAAAAATCTTAAGCCACCACACATCACCTACAAAACCTACAATGGGTGAAGACCATGTCGGAGGGCCTTATGCCCTGAAACCGCGAAATCCACCCATCAACTAGGAAACATGAATATCGCGTACCCGTGACACCCTCTAAGCAAAACAGGGGTGTTCATCCAGTCTAGCAGAATCTTAGCGAGAAACTTATGCACATGCTACTGAAGCCGTCACTGTCGTAGATACCGCTAAGCCCATGTCAGGGCAAGATCTGAATCCCTCACTAGGCCTGCCATCGACGTTGTCACCTCGCCAGGTAGCTCCTCCACCCTGCATGAGTCCATCAAAACACGTCCAACACTGAGACCCTGCTGCGCCACGCCACTGAGACTCGCCGTTGTCGACAAGGAAGATGTACACCACTCCACCTTATTGCCTCCACCATCCAAATACTCCAAAAATGATGCCCCCAAGAGGGAGAGTGACGACTAAAGCACCGCCATCGTCTAATCTAGAATCTCTGGGTCTAGGGTTTCTCCTAGAGCAGCACGAGTAAGTAGACAATAGCCGCAACAATGATGCCTTCAACAAGGTAACGACATGAAGACTCCATCATCGCCCGCCATGACTAGAGTCATAGCACAATTTTCACCGACAGTCGCGCCTCCCCAACTCGCTGCCAGCACTAAAGTGGCATCAAGGACCCGTCATAGATAGCCAGTCGACCACCTCCGATGGAGGATGAAACCACCACCACCATGCCCGAGGCTGGATCCCCCAGCTTCCTCGTGCCCTGAAGTTATCCTAGGAGGAACACCGCTTGTCGTGGCCATGGTCATCGAGGTAGCCCATCTAGGCCTAGACCAGAGCCCCTGCAGCCGCAGTGACCCCCGCAGACTGTCGCCACCAGCCACCGGAGCTCCTCATGACCGCCACCACCTCACAACACCGCTGGTGGATGGCCGAAGAGTGGACGCTGCCGCCTCCTCAAATTGAAACCACCGGCAAAGGAGCACCACCATCACACCACACGGGCTTTACCTGGCGGCACCCCTGGCGGTGGCAGTAGGGGAGAGGTGGGGGGCTTGGAGGTGTCCGGTGGGGGCCTCCCGGTGTGGTGCGGCGCCATCGCACATGGGAGGTCGTGGGGGTTAGGTCGTAGGCAGGTTCTCGAGCCACGAGGGTGTGCCACCAGATGATATTGTGAAGCCTTTTTTGTGCTTGTTGATGATTATTTGCCTAGCTTCGTTGCAAGGAACAAATGACATGGCAAGCCTATTTTGTAGTGGTAGTGGAATGACAAACTAGGGAACTCTATAGGTCACCATTGGTCGCCCTCCCTCGTGTCTCCCCCTCCTGGCGACCGAGGGGGCTTACCCCTAGCGCCGCTGCCACCTCCCCCTCCTTGCCTTCCCTCCTCATTGCCCTTGAAGGCCCGCCGGCCTAAGAGCACGGCGCCGGTGATGGGGATGATGGGGATCAGACCCCCCAGCCCCAGCATGGTGGAAGGGAGGGATTCCCCGATGTTGGATGGGGCCTGCATATGGTGTTGGTGCCATGGCTGCTCTTGGCGAGGTGGAGGGGGGTGGTTGGGTTTGAGCAGCGCAGATCCGGTTGGTGACGTGGTGGTCTAGCGGCCCATCTGGTCCGATCTAGGACGATGGGCTGTGGGTCGGTGCTTGCTCATCTAGTCTCCACATGCGGTGTTGTCTCTTTGTCGAGCTAGTGTTCATGGCGGCCTGGGTCACCATGGATCCACCATTCTTTTCCGGTGGGTCTTGGCGGCCGATGAAGACCGTGTTGGAAATATGCCCTAGAGACAAATAGTAGTAAGGACTATTATCATATTTCATATAGTTTATGATTAAGTTTTATATCATGCTATAACTGTATTGAGTGGAAACATCAATACACGTGTGATATACAAACAACCAGGGGTTCCCGGTGAAACTCTAGTCACTGGTTCATTGGTCAACAGATGATCATGTTTCCTGATCATGTGGCATTTATGCTAGTTGGAAATGGAGTCAACTCATTCGGAGAATGAGATGATGAACTAATACCCAACCTAAACATCGTGACCCGATCATGTCACGGAGTTCAAGTTACGATGATTAGAAATGGATCCTCGTAGACTATTCCTTAGACCGTGAGGCTATATCAATCACTATCTCCCGAGAGTGCTTAGATAGCATCAAGCGCCACTTGGTAATACAGTGGTTATAAAGGTGCGTTCAGGTACTCGGAGGAAACCATAGAGGCAATATATGTTAAGAGCGGGATTTGTCCGTCCATGTGACGAGAAGATACTCAAGGGCCCACTCGGAGAGGTTATATCCAATAGCTGCGTAGCGTGTGATTTGATCACAGGGATATCACTTGTCGGAACGAGTCAAGTAGCGTTGTTTAGTAACGAGATTGAACATGACATGGTGATGTCATTGATCAGATATCGGGCAATGCAAGTATCGAGAGACAAAGGGAATAAGACACGATTGTCCCGGTTCAAACAACGAAAGATCTTCGTGGAACGCACAGGGGTCACATGGCCATCCAGGTCCCTCTGTCGATCATTAGTGCGGGAGTGTCCCGGCCATGTCTGGAGTGTTCCCGAACCGTGGGTTATCACTCTTAAGGGCTTGATGATGCTTAGAGAGTGTTTATAGGATCGGTAGAATGGCCGAAGAATAGTAGGGAGAAAATCGGAAGGGTTTCGGTAAGTCCGGAGGTTGTCCGGAGTGGAGGTGGAAGGTGTTCCATAGCCACGGAGATTAAATAATGTGTGAATGAATGTTAAATGTTGATTTAATCATTTATTCACAATTATTTAATAAAGAGAAAATCAATTTAAATGGTCAAAGGCTCAATGGGCCAATTTACGGAGGGAGAGGGCCCATTAGGGAAAGGAGAGAGGGAGAAGGGGCAAGGGGGCTGGCCGCCTGGGCCTAGCCCCCCCGCACGGGGACCACTAGGGTGGCCGGTGGCCTCCCCTCCCCCTCCTCTCCTTTAGTCCCACCCCGGAACTTTGAGAGAGGTAGTACCTCCCCTCCCCCTATATATAGTGAGGGTATTTGGCCAAATAAAATACACCAATAATAAATAAAGGTCTTCTCACTTTTGGGAGGACCTCCAGTTGATATTTTCTCTCTCCCCTCTCTCTCACGTGACCATGATTCCAAGTCTGGACTGCACGAACGGGAGACATCTTCACCACAGAGCACCGTCGTGCTGCAGGATTCGGATCCGGGAGCTCTACTTCCGCAACTGCTGCTGGATTGGGGAAGCGGGAGTCATCGTCAGGCACCAGACGTGTGTAACTCCCCGCGAGGTGTCACACTTGAGGCACTCAAGTCGTTGGAGCCAAGGAGCGCAAGGACTTCATCACGACCTTGAGGTTGGCTTCGGCTCGTCTACATCAACCATGCTCTCCTGAGCGTTGACAACACTTTTCGGTCTTCAAGGGTAAGTTCGCGAAAAGCCCCTCCCATTACTGTATTACTAATAGATAGGTCCTGGTAGCTTCAGGGGTTCAGGGGCATAGGGTAAAATTTATTGTTTTCATATGCGGAACCCCCAACAGTGGTATCAGAGCTAGATCTATGCGTAGTAATGCTAGTACAGGTAGAACACACGAGATGTAGCGTGTGGGCGTTGATCTTTTAGTTGTTACCTTCCCACGTGTACTTGTGTATACCGCAGTAATGCTTGATGAAGCGGCCCCCAACCGACTTTACGCGTTCATTCGCGAGACTGGTCCACGCTTGGCATACGGCTTGTACCATATAAAGTGGCTTAGGGGGGTGTCTGTCTCTCTCGCATTAGTTGGTATGCCATTTACAACAGAGGGCCCCGAAAGGGGTGTAGTAAAGACAACTACTTGATCAACGTTGTGCTGAAAGTTCGTAGGTAAGAACGGTTCTTATGCGAAATCCCATTCAGCCACGTAAAACATGCAAAGATAAAGTAGAGGCGTCTAACTTTGTTTTGTAGGGGGGCGTTGCTTTGTGATATGGTTGTGGCAAATTTAAACTGATTACCTTATGTTACATAGTAGTAGATAGTCACGGAGATGACAAACTACCACGCCGGAATGACACCGGTACCCTGGTGTCTACGACGCTGGAACCCTGGTGCCGGAAACCGGTGACGACGGATGGAGATCACAACATGAAGGACCATATCACATCGCATTTACATTCAATGTTATCGTTTGTATATCTTATTGTGTGATAGTATTAGATACTCGACGGTAGCCTAATAAGATGATCCCTGTTAAAATTACCAACGATTGTGTTCCCCCTTAGTGTGCACCACCAAGAAAGTTCTTCGGTATGAGGCAGGCCGTGATTATTGGGTGTCAGACATATCTATGTTCGCATACAGTGGGTGTAAGCCATGTTGCACAGCGAATACATTAAGGTTGAGTTGGCGAGCCTAGCATGTACATACATGGCCTCAGAACACGGATGGTCAAAAGATCGAGCACGAGTCGCATGAATGATGTGACCGACGTTTAGCATCCATCCTTGAACCCACATTGATGGCCGTGATGATCGGGGGAGATGTGGCTGATAGGGGTCGTGTTATCACTAGGAGCCCTTCTGGGGATAGGTGTTTCTGAGTGGAGTTATTATTAACTCATTTGATTATAAACTTAGTCTAAATTCCTTTTGCAATTATATATGTAGATGCCGCCTTTCCTGTTTATGGTTGATTGGTTAGAAGGAGAGAAGCTCAGATTAGATGGATCAAACTTCTCTATATGGGTTGCGCATCTCCACGCTCGCCTTAGTGAGAATGACGTGGTAGACTACATACTCCACAGGATGGATTTGGATCAGCCCATTGACCTGGAGACCCCTGAGCAGCGGGAAGACCGCTATCTCCATCGGGAGATGGCCTCCTTCATTTCAGTTACAATTTGTTTCGGAATGGTGGACGAGCTGTGGCCTTTAGTGGGCGATGTCAACCCTCGTTCGGTAATGCTACAGCTTAGGACACATTTTGTGGAACAGGCACGCATATGGGAGCATGAGCTGATGGGAGATTTCTTCTCCATTAAGATGGAGGAGAACTCATCACTTGACGACCACTTGGAGCGCATGCATGATGTGTACATGAGGCCTGCATACTTCCTGGATAGCTGGATGATGGGCTCTTTTGCAAATGGCGTTGTGCTGCGGTCGCTGCCACCAAGCTACCAAGCACAAGTCAGGACTTGCGTTATGAGAGGCGACACAGAATCAATGGAGTTCCACCGGTTCGTGATACATCTCAGGAATGTGTTGGTTGAACCAAATGTCACTGAGGTCATCAATGACAAAGGTATATATTTGATATACAGTTTTATAAATGTTATAATCTCGCAAACACATTTGCAGTGTTAAGTATATTTGATACTTGTTCTATTTTGCTGAAAATAGGTCCTTTTGCATGAGAGGTGCTTGCTGGAGAGGAGGTGACGTTGCGTGTTGATGGCGAGCATGATGATGATGTCCAACGACACTCTCCCTCGACATTTATCATTTAGTTTGTGTTTAGGATGATTATTGTAATCAAGAGATTGTGAACTTCTTTAGTGTGTCTCACACTTCGTGAGACGGTTATTCATATGAGTTTGTAACAAACAGTTGTTCTACTTTTATGAATGGTTTCTATTCGTGTTCATATCTTCTTTGATTACTTGTGAATTATCCTTGTTGTTTGAAACTAATTGATAATGCATGAACATTTGTAAAATAATGAAATGCCTTAAAATACCTAACTTAAATGATATTCATTATTGAATGAAAACCATTGTTTAAATTCAAAGTTATGTGATAATATGTGAAAGTCATTCGATTTCTTATCACGTATAAATCATGCCTAAGTTCGGCAAAATAAGTTAAACACCGTGTATTACTTGAATACAAAGTGTTTTAATGAATTGTTAAAAGTAAATACATATTCAATGTATTGTGTTTTAACAAAATGCTAATTATCATTATAAGATTGTTTAAATGTGTAAAGAAGTTTACCAAAGGAAACATGAATATGAAACTATTTGATTTGATCAAAGTGTTTCATCAACCAATAAGTATAAAAGAGAATCTAATTACTATAATTTGATCAATAGTAATAAAATTCAACTCTATAAGAATGGCATAAAGAAATTGTGGAATGCAATGCGTTTGAGATGTCAAAATGCATAGCATCACAATATGATATTAGATATCAAAATGGGGAATAGATGGCACCAAATAAATCGTTGTAGTGTAGATGTAGAGACCATTAGTTAGAAATAGTTAGCACTCAATTAGAATGTAGTGAACCATTTGGATTCGTGAAAGCGGCTCCATATCTAGTATGGATCATCGTAAGAGTTTTGGGGTTATTCGATACAACCAAAACAATAGCAAATTAGTCCTTGTAGAGTATTCATTGGAAACTTTGAATATGAAATCCATAGCTAAAACCAAAAGGAAAGCAAAACTTGTATTGCTTGGATTTTGGTGCATTCTTAAGGAAGTTCACATTCAGTGATACTTCTCAATTATGGAGCAAATATAAGATAGTGTGAAACACGATGAGGTTTCAAAACCCTGCATCAGATTGTTGAGAAGCGCAACGGAAAATGTTCCTAAACGATTATCTTCACAAAAGGAAAGAATCAATGATAATGATCATTGTGTTTTCCCCACTAGTGGTTTCACTACATGAAGTAGGATTCAAAATGTAATCCATATCTTGTATGGAGACATTTGTGAATCATTTGTCATGATCCTTAGAATATGACATACCTACGAACTACTAAGGAAATAATGGTAAACTAGGATTATGAGAAATCCTAAAAGCAAAATTCCCTTGAGATTAGAAAGCAATTCGTTGCTGAATCTTATAAGTAAAAGGGGTTACTTGAATTTTCCCAAATGACTGCAAAGCCATAGTGGAAAAAGGGGGTGAATGACAAAAGCACAATTTGTAAAGTATTGGACGAATTCAAATGAATTTGATTCAAGTGTGCTAAATGTCTAGAGGATTTAAAACTAGTAATAGTACTAGTATCTCATAATAAAACTCCAAGTTTGATATTTGATCAAAGGATTTGAAGGTGTTCAAAATAGTGAGTACATATGCAATTTGCATGAAATTGAGTGGGAGCTATGAAAGTCTTCCTAAAACAATATGTGATTGACATATTTTTGAGTGGGAGCTATGAAAGTCTTCCTAAAACAATATGTGAATGCCATATTTTTGAGTGGGAGCTTATAGGAGTAATTCTTAATTGTGTTAAGAATGAAAGCGCAAATACTTATAAATAATGATTTATAAGATGTAGAAGTTGATAATAAGTATATTATGATATTATGTAGTATTCCTTAAGGGATTCTGAAAAGGGTTTTAGAATAGAAGTTAATTAAGGAACTAGCCCTTAATAACTCAAATTAGGAATAATATTAAGTTGAACATCAATGGTTGAAAGAAAGAAAAGGATGATCATCATCCACTATGTTGAGACATAGGTTCTATCTTAGTAAACCATGAAGATAACTTAGCATAATATGTGATCCAAATAAGGAACGTTTAAAAGTGATTAAGTTCGAATCACAGAATGTTGAGCTGAGTTTGTCCGCAGTGTCTAGTAGAGAACTGCAGACATGTTTTCCAAATCCATAAAGGATGACATATCCTAAAATATAAAGAGATATGTTATAAGGGAATATGTTGGAAACTCTTGTGAATACCAATTAAAGTTAGTAGGAAGCGAGGTGAACAAAGACATTGAAAGTTGCACAAAGTGCACTAGTGTTTCGATGGCTACATTTATAATAATAGATAAGGGTACCATCTAAAGTGTTGTATAATGTTATGGCGGGGCTAGTTCGCTTTTAACATAGAATGATGTGTCCCAGGGCACAGTGCCCATGAGAAAGCCCTCGAGGTTGATCTAACGTCACTATAGGCTCCTGGAATCAGGCCTCGCTCTGCTGCCATAGCGACGATGCATACACACAGATGCTATCATATGATGATAAAGTGTTAATTTCAATCAAGGTGACATTAGTAAAGTTGCAAAGGATTTGGGACTGTAAAGTACAGACCCAAGACAACCTCTTCCATGAGCAAGCATGTTCAGGGTACCGGATATATGGTGCAAATGACTGAGAACAAATGCAGCTAGTGTATTTGTACTCTAGTGCAAGTGGGAGACTGTTGGAAATATGCCCTAGAGACAAATAGTAGTAAGGACTATTATCATATTTCATATAGTTTATGATTAAGTTTTATATCATGCTATAACTGTATTGAGTGGAAACATCAATACATGTGTCATATACAAACAACCAGGGGTTCCCGGTGAAACTCTAGTCACTGGTTCATTTATTAACAGATGATCATGTTTCCTGATCATGTGGCATTTATGCCAGTTGGAAATGGAGTCAACTCATTCGGAGAATGAGATGATGAACTAATACCCAACCTAAACATCATGACCTGATCATGTCACGAAGTTCAAGTTATGATGATTAGAAATGGATCCTCGTAGACTATTCTTTAGACCGTGAGGCTATATCAATCACTGTCTCCCGAGAGTGCTTAGATAGCATCAAGCGCCACTTGGTAATACAGTGGTTATAAAGGTGTGTTCAGGTACTCGGAGGAAACCGTAGAGGCAATATATGTCAAGAGCGAGATTTGTCCGTCCATGTGACGGGAAGATACTCAAGGGCCCACTCGGAGAGGTTATATCCAATAGCTGCGCAGCGTGTGATTTGATCACAGGGATATCACTTGTCGGAATGAGTCAGGTAGCATTGTTCAGTAACGAGATTGAACACGACATGGTGATGTCATTGATCAGATCTCGGGCAATGCAAGTATTGAGAGACAAAGGGAATAAGACACAACTGTCCCGGTTCAAACGATGAAAGATCTTCGTGGAACGCACAGGGGTCACATGGCCATCCAGGTCCCTCCGTCGATCATTGGTGCGAGAGTGTCCTGGCCATGTCTGGAGTGTTCTCGAACCGTGGGGTATCACGCTTAAGGGCTTGATGATGCTTAGAGAGTGTTTATAGGATCGGTAGAATCGCCAAAGAATTGTAGGGAGAAAACCGGAAGGGTTTCGGTAAGTCCGGAGGTTGTCCGGAGTGGAGGTGGAAGGTGTTCCATAGCCACAGAGATTAAATAATGTGTGAATGAATGTTAAATGTTAATTTAATCATTTATTCATAATTATTTAATAAAGAGAAAATCAATTTAAATGGTCAAAGGCTTAATGGGCCAATTTCCGGAGGAAGAGGGCCCATTAGGGAAAGGAGAGAGGGAGAAGGGGCAAGGGGGCTGGCCGGCTGGGCCTAGCCCCCCCTTCGCGGGGCCCACTAGGGTGGCCGGCGGCCTCCCCTCCCCCTCCTCTCCTTTAGTCCCACCCCGGGACTTTGAGGGAGGTAGTACCTCCCCTCCCCCTATATATAGTGGGGGTATTTGGCCAAATAAAATACACCAATAATCAATAAAGGTCTTCTCACTTTTGGGAGGACCTCTAGTTGATATTTTCTCTCTCCCCCTCTCTCTCACGTGACCATGGTCCCAAGTCTGGACTGCGCGAACGGGAGACATCTTCACCGCGGAGCGCCGTCGTGCTGCGGGATTCTGATCCGGGAGCTCTACTTCTGCAACTGCTGCTGGATCAGGAAGCGGGAGTCATCGTCAGACACCGGACATGTGTAACTCCCCGCGAGGTGTCACAGTTGAGGCACTCAACTCGTTGGAGCCAAGGAGCGGAAGGACTTCATCACAACCTTAAGGTCGGCTTCGGCTCGTCTACATCAACCACGCTCTCCTGAGCGTTGACAACGCTTTTCGGTCTTCAAGGGTAAGTTCGTGAAAAGCCCTTCCCATTACTGTATTACTAATAGATAGGTCCTGGCAGCTTCAGGGGTTCAGGGGCGTAGGGTAAAATTTATTGTTTTCATACGCGGAACCCCAACAGACCGGTGGTGTGGGGGCTTCTGGTCTGGCTTTGAATAAAGGGGGTTGGTCCTAGGATCCCTCTCGTTCCAGGACAAAGATCTACCTACTCCATGACTTCATCGATCTGGTCGTAGTGTTGTGTTCCAGAAGATTCTGCTGGTGAACTCCAATGGACGACATGCCGGAGTTCGCTAGATTGGATGGATCTCGGTCGCGCGCAACCATGTTTTTATCTGACCGTTTGGTTTCAGGGGGAGTGTTGTGAAGCTTTACAGACTGTTGCCATCAAGTACATGCCATTAGTCCCATGGTGAAGTCAGTTGTGGAGAATGACATGAAAGCCAAGGTTTGAAGAATGTTAATGGTGGTGCGAATCCTGTTTGCGATGAGGTTTTGCCTTGGTGTTCTAGGTCTTGGAGCAGTGACATTGGAAGGTGGGTGCGACAGTATAGGAGATTTTCAGAGTTCAAGCTGCAGGGTGAAAATCCAAGGTCTGGCCTTAATTGGTTGTGCCTAGCAATGACCTTGTTGAAGGCATTGTTTTGTCAGCGTGGACTTTTTCTAGGGTGAAAACCTATGATCGATGATCAGGGCGATGACGGTGCTAGTGCACCGTTCCATTGTTGGAGGCGTCGCTTTTAGAGAGGATGGATTTCTGGTGGTGCCTTGGTGGTGTTTGGTCGCTGTTGTAGGGCATAGATCACCAAAGTGAGACTTTCTTTTCTTTTTTTATGTAATTCTTCTTTCTTTTGTTGGCTGTGTGCATCCGTAATACCATTAGGGTAATGCGTTGTTGTAGAGGCTGGGTGTAATTGGTATCTCGCGATATTAATATATGCTCCTTTCCAAAAAAAATCCAGATTAATAACAATTAAGAAGATTAATCTGTGAACACATATCCATTTGTAAATGCATTAAGCGCATCTCTAACCCATCCCCTTTTCTTTAGAGGAGAAAAAGGATCCCAAAAACTTAGAGGAGTATATTTGCTTCTCTAAACTTTGGTCGTCGGATTCGATCCCCCAAAACTTAGAGAAGTAAAAAAAATCATCACAATTTTCAAATCTCCACACCAAATGTCAAGTATCCATATTACAAACATGCATAAATATTATCCAAAATACATTAAATCGATCATGTTAGATCCAAAAGTGAGGCCTTCACCATCTCGGACATCTCTTCCACCATCTCATCCACCTAAAGGAGCACCTCGGCCACCATCACCACCACCACCACCTAGCTCTCGGGCCAAGATCCTCGCATGAGCAATCTCCCAATATGCCATAGTCTTGTTGACACCTCTCTTGTTGTGGTACTTGTACACATCTTGTTGGAGAGGACCCCACTCGGTGATTGGAACCCCACTCGATGGTGCATTGGTGACATACTCCATGGCGCCGACCCTATGGTTGCAACACTCAAGAATTGTGCCCCAACGATGACCAAGTGAGCCTTGGGTACGATAGGATGGCACGGTGACCACCTTGTGGTAGTAATCCTCAATTCTCATCCCAAAACTTCTCCTTTGATTGATCGGCACCAACCGAAGCATCGAGCGAGATATTCATCCAAGCGTGGCACACAACAACATCTTCTTCCTTGCTATAGTTAGTGAATCTCTTGGCCGGGGCCTTGGGCGTGTTCTTGCACTTGCTCTTCTTCTTGCGCACCTCGGTCAACCATTCTTCGGCCTCCTCGGTGGAATCCTCCGTGGCCTGATGGATCAAAATATATCGAGCTTGTTGGGAACCCCAAGAGGAAGGTATGATGAGCACAGCAGCAAGTTTTCCCTTAGTTATGAAACCAAGGTTATCGAACCAGTAGGAGCAAGGACACAACCCGAAGGAAACAACCCGAAGGTGTTGTTTCCAACTTGGAATCCTGCACAACACAACCACAGAACTTTGCCTCAACTTACAGTGAGGTTGTCAATCTCACCGGTTTTGCTGAAAACAAAGGATTAAACGTATTGTGTGGAAGATAGTAATTGCTTGCAGAAAGTAACCAGTAAATAGTAAATAGTAGATGGTTTATCAATGGTAAAAGAATGGACCGGGGTTCATAGTTCACTAGAGGTGATTCTCCTTAAGATAAATAACATGTTGGGTGAACAAATTACAGCGGGGCAATTGACAGACTCAAGAAAGCATACCATGCATATACTAATCATCTTGACTCCTATGAGATTGGATTGGGCATTGTAACATTATACATAGACCGTAATCCAACTGCATCTATGACTAATAATCCACCTTCAGGTTATCATCTGAACCCCCTCTAGTATTAAGTTACAAGCAACAGATAATTGCATTAAGCAAAGTATGTAAAGTAAACAATACGATTGTCCCATGGACAAAGAATTGCTGTTTTCTCCCTAGTAGCAACAACACATCTAGTACCTTAGAGATTCCTGTCACTTCCCCAGATTACTAAAGACATGAACCCACTATCGAGCATAAATACCCCCTCTTGGAGTTGCTAGCATCTACTTGGACAAGATAGCTACTAACAACGGAAAGCATGCAAGATCACAAATAACATAGATATGATAGAATTAATAATCAATCTGAAATAGCATCTCAATATCCATCGAATCCCCGCAAACACAACATGTGAGATTATAAATAGATGATCTTGATCATGAACGGAGCTCACAAGATCTAAACATGATAGCACAAAGTAGGAGAACAACCATCTAGCTACTACATGGACCCGTAGTCTAGGGATGAACTACTCACGCATCACACTGGAGGCAATCATGGTGATGAAGAAGGCCTCCAGGGTGATCTCTCCCCTCCGGCAGGGTGCTAGGAAGAGCTTCGGATCCCCCCTCGATCTGGGGATCGAGATGGCGACGACTACAAACTCTTCTGTGGATTTCTGTGGGATTTTGATCGGGTCCTTAGGGTTTTCATCCCGGGAGGCTTTTATAGGCGGAAGGGCAAGGTCGGTGGAGCACCAGGGGTCCCACACCCCCTGGTGGCGCTCCCCGAGGCCACGCCACCACCATGTGTGGCCGCCCTGGTGCGCCACTTCGTCTCCCCTCCGGACTCCGTGTTTCTTCGGGTAAGATATTGACTTTGGCTTTTGTCTTGTCCAGTTTTGAGAATATTTCCTTACTAGATTTTCTAAAACCATAAACAGTAGAAAACAGACAACTGACACCGTGGCATCTTGTTAATAGGTTAGTTCTAGAAAATGTATAAAAATACCCCAAAGTATGTACAAAACATAAGAAAGTAGATACTAAACAAGCATGAAACATAAAAAATTATAGATACGTTTATGACGTATTATGGCCTCTTCTTCCCCGGCCTCCTCGTCGCCCACCTCGGAGGCATCATCGTCGCCGCTAAAGTTGAGGTCGTCACTGTTAAAAATATGCCCTAGAGACAAATAATAATAAGGATTATTATCATATTTTATAAAATTTATGATTAAGTTTTATATCATGCTATAACTGTATTGAGAGGAAACATCAATACATATGGACGGAGACAGTACCCGGCGAGCCGGGGCAGCTGTCCGGGCTCCCTCGCCAGCGGACGTATACACGTATACTTTAGGAAGTCAAGTTTTCAGCTGGTCTCGATGTGATTAGCCCGGGCAAATAATAATTGAGCCTGACTTTGTGCTTCATGGTCAAACGGCCCAGCTAGTAAAATTGCTTTAGTTTAGCACTACGTCAATTCCTAGGCTGCAGTCCGTTCTCGTCACGACAAATCACGAACGACTCAGGATGCCACGTAGCGATCGATCTGGGATCAGCCGCCAGTCCATTTCTTCCTATTGGACCCTTTTCGATGACTTCACTGCATAATACAGATTACATCCGCATCGCAGCCCAAAGCGACAGATTGGGCGTCTCGCCGTGCACGAGCGCTGCTCCTTCGGACGGACGACACCAAGGCTACCGGCACATGGGCACCTCCTCTCATAATCGGTTCGATTGGTTTCTCTATGGTAACTTTGGTACTCAGCTTTGGGATATTAACAATGCTTCTCACTTTGCACTGCAGCGATACACGCACTAGGAATTCCGAGTCGATTGAAGAAAATCGATTTCACTCTCCAAAAGTATTATTTCTTTGCTACAGTTTCCGATTAGTGTTTGAATTTATATCTAACTTGAGCAATTTTATTTAATTATACATCCAAATCATTAAATTGTAACCTTGTTACTATTAAAATCAGATATGAGGAGGTATTTGGTCCCAAGAGGAAGTGCTGAAAATTCTAATGTTGCACAACCAGAACAAGAGCCGCTGATTCATGTATCCAATAGTAATGGTTTTGATCCTGCTGAAATTTTATGTGATCCCGCTCTTCGGAAACAAGTTGCTGAATACGTTCCAGAAGTTCAAGACCAAGTTAGAAGGGCATACATATTGAAGGGTCCAACCCAACCAATCTTGAAATTTCCTCGTACAGATTCAAGAGCATTTTCTCAATCATGGTATTCAAGGTATAATTGGATAGAATATAGTGAGTCCATGGATGTAGCTTTTTTTTTCTATTGTTTTCTATTTAAGCAACCTGGAAGAGCTGAGCACTTTGGCTTTGAAGTCTTCACTAAGTCGGGCTTTAGGGATTGGAAGCATGCATATAGAGCCTTACCTGAGCATGTCGGTGGTTTGGATAGTGGCCACAACAATTGTGTTAGGCATTGTGATGCTTTCAAAAATTAAAGACGGAGTGTGGCAAATAAGTTGGTTCGTGCAACCGATGAATCAAAAGAATTGTACAAATTCCGCTTGACTTCTTCTCTAGAGTGTTCAAGATATCTCATAGCCCAAGGTTTGTCATTTCGTGGCCATGATGAATCTTCTACTTTACTGAATAAGGGGAATTTTCTAGAGATGATAGATTAGTACAAGGATAGCAATGAAGAAGTGAGAAATGCTTTTGATCATGGTGGGAAAAATTGTCAAATGACTTCTGGTGACATACAAAAGGAACTTGCGAAGTGTTGTGCGGAAGAAGTCAGAGAAGTGATTATGGGAGAGCTTGGCAATAAAAAGTTCTCCATGCTTATCGATGAATCAAGAGACATATCCGTTAAAGAACAAATGGCTGTAATGTTGAGGTTAGTAGTTGTATTTTTGTTCCATTTGTTTATTTTCTACTCCCCGTGAAGTTGTGCTTTATTTAATCATTATTAATATTTTTGCTAGGTACATGAGCAATGAGGGGAAGGTTGTGGAACGATTTCTTCATTTGTACCATGTAAAAGATACTACGTCCGAGGCACTAAAATTGGCTCTTTTTAAGATTCTTAACAATCACAAATTATCAATCTCAAGGTTACGACGGAGCTTCAAACATGAGAGGTGAATTTAATGGCTTGCAAAGAAAAATTCTTGATGAAAACCCTTATGCTTTCTATGTTCATTGTTTTGCCCATCGTTTGCAACTGGTTGTTGTCACTGTAGCTACTTCATCTTGCTCATATATTCATGACTTTTTTGAGTATGTATCATTGATTGTGACAAGAACAAGTTCCTCTTGAAAAAAATGGAAGTATTGATGGAAGAAAGTCACAAAGAAATTTTGGATAGCCTTGAGAGAGGTGAAGTATCTACAGGAAGAGGCTTGAATCAACCAACTAGCCTTGCTAGACCTGGAGATACTAGATGGGATCACATCATAAAACCTTGCTTCGTCTGGAGGAAAAGTGGACTGCGGTGATAAAAGTTCTTAGCACAGTGGATGCCCATGGGCGTAATCCGAGTAGTGCGGCGGGTTGCATTGAAAATATGCAGTGTTTTGCTTTTGTTCTTGTTTTGAAGCTTATGTTGAAGTTGCTTGGTATTACAAATGAGCTTTCACGACTTTTGCAAAAGAAATATATAAATATTGTGCAGGCCATGAAATTAGTTAATGATGTCAAATTCAGGTTGGCTACCATGCGAGATGATGGTTGGGACGGTCTTTTCGGAGAGGTACAACAATTTTCGTTATTATCAGGCTGAAATTTTCTACGTTGCTATTGATAAAATATGTGTTGAGATGAATCATCGCTTCGGTGACTAAAATCAGGAGGTACTTGCTTGTTTCTCATGTCTTGATCCCAAGAATTCTTTCTCCAAGTTTGATGTAGAGAAGCTCTCTCGGATTGCTGAAATTTATAGTGCAGACTTCTCTAATGGTGATCGTGCAATATTGAGGGATCAACTTGAGACTTACATTCTTCATTTGAGAAATAATGTTGCTTTTTATGCTTGCAAAGATGTTGAAAGTTTGGCAGAAAAAATGGTTGAAACAGAGAAGTACTTGGTATTTCCATTGGTTTACAAGCTCATCGAGCTGGCTTTGTTATTACCGGTGTCAACGACATCTATTGAGAGAGTTTTCTCGGCAATAAAAATTATCAAGTCTAAATTGCGCAACAAGATAAATGATGATTGGTTCAATCACTTGATGATGTCATTATTACTCGACGTTTTCATGCATTCAAGAGTCGTAAAGGGGTTTTGCCATGGCGTCATTCGTATTTTAGTGGTATGTGACATGCTTTCTCATGTGAATAAGTCTATATAGCTCTATGCATTAGTAATTCTCACGCTTCGTTTTAATCTTGCAGGATCTATTTTGGATCCCTGAGAGCACGTTTGGATCTCTCTAAGTTATATTTATGGCTACCATTTTCTAGCGAGTTAGTGTTTTCTCACATTTAATTACGTGTCAGGTTATTTCAAACTATAATGTTACACAGTTTTTTATTTTGGTACCTATATTTGCAACATATATCAAATTTTTGGGTTGTCATTCTAGGCGCTTTTTATTTACCTTACGACCCACCCAGGCTCCTATTTTTTCCTGGCTTCACCACTGTCAATACACATGTGATATATAAACAACCAGGGGTTCCCAGTGAAACTCTAGTCACTGGTTTATTGGTCAACAGATGATCAAGTTTCCTGATCATGTGGCATTTATGCTAGTTGGAAATAGAGTCAACTCATTCTGAGAATGATATGATGAACCAATACCCATCCTAAACATCGTGACCCGATCATGTCATGAAGTTCAAGTTACGATGATTAGAAATAGATCCTCGTAGACTATTCCTTAGACCGTGAGGCTATATCAATCACTGTCTCCCGAGAGTGCTTAGATAGCATCAAACATCACTTGATAATACAGTGACAATAAATGTGTGTTCAGGTATTCAGAGGAACCGTAGAGGCAATCTGTGCAAAGAGCAGGATTTGGCCATCCAAGTGACGGAAAGTACTCAAGGGTCCACTCGGAGAAGTTATATACAATAGCTGCGTAGTGTGTGATTTGATCACAGGAATATCACTTGTCGAACGAATCAAGTAGCATTGTTCGGTAACGAGATCAAACACAAAATGGGGATGTAATTGACCAGATGTCGGGCAATGCGAGTGTCGAGAGACAAAGGGAATAAGACATGACAGTCCCGGTTCAAACGACGAAAGATCTTCATGGAATGCATAGGGGTCACATGGCCATCCAGGTCCCTTTGTCGATCATTGGTCCGGGAGTGTCCCGACCATGTCTGGAGTGTTCCCAAACCATGGTGTATCATGCTTAAGGGCTTGATTATGCTTAGAGAGTGTTTATAGGATTAGTAGAATCACCGAAGAATAGAAGAGAGAAAACCGGAAGGGTTTTGGTAACTCCGGAGGATGTCCGGAGTGGAGGAGGAAGGTTTTCCATAGCCACGGAGATTGAATAATATGTGAATGAAGGTTAAATATTGATTTAATCATTTATTCATAATTATTTAATAAAGAAAAAATCAATTTAAAAGGTCAAAGGGCTTAATGGGCCAATTCCTGGAGGGGAAAGGGCCCAAGAGGGGACCACACCCCTAGGAGAGGCCTAGGAGGTGGCCGGCGACCCTAATGGGCCTGCCCCATGTGGGGCCCATGGGTGGGGGCTGGCCGGCGCGCCTCCCCACCCCTCCCCCATGATTAGTCCCACCCCGGGACTTTTAGGGAGGGTGTACCCCCTCCCCCCTATATATAGTGGGGGTATTTGACTAGATAAATACACACAAGATTTAATAAAGGTTTCCTCACTTTTGGGGAGACCTCCAACTGATATTCTCTCTCTCTCGTGACCGTGATCCCAAGTTCGGACTGTGCGAACGAGAGACATCTTCACCGCGGAGCGCCGTCGCGCTGCGGGATTCGGATCCAGGAGCTCTACTTCCACTAATGTTGCTAGATCAGGGAAGCGGGAGTCATCGTCAGGCACCAGACGTGTGTAACTCCCTGCAAGGTGTCACACTTGAGGCACTCAAGTCGTTGGAGCCGTAGGAGCGTAATGACTTCATCACGACCTTGAGGTCGGCTTCGGCTTGTCTACATCAACCACGCTCTCCTAAGCGTTGACAACGCTTTTCGGTCTTCAAGGGTAAGTTCGCGAAAATCCCCTCCCGTTACTGCATTACTAATAGATAGGTCCTGGCAGCATTAGGGGTTCAGGGGCGTAGGGTAAAATTTATTGTTTTCATACGCGGAACCCCTATAGTTATCATGTGATGATAAAGTATTAATGTCAATCAAGGTAACATTAGTAAGTTGCAGAGGATTTGGGACTGTAAAGTACAGACCCAAGACTCAACCTCTTCCATGAGCAAGCATGTTCAGGGTACCAGATATATGGTGCCAATGATTAAGAACAAATGTAGCTAGCTTATTTGTACTCTAGTGCAAGTGGGTGACTATTGGAAATACGCCCTAGAGACAAATAATAATAAGGATTATTATCATATTTCATCAAGTTTATGATTAAGTTTTATATAATGCTATAACTATATTGAGAGGAAACATCAATACACGTGTGATATATAAACAACCAGGAGTTTCCAGTGAAACTCTAGTCACTGGTTCATTGGTCAATAGATGATCAAGTTTCCTGATCATGTGGCATTTGTGCCAGTTGGAAATGGAGTCAACTCATTCTGAGAATGAGATGATGAACCAATACCCAACCTAAACATCATGACTCGATCATGTCACGAAGTTCAAGTTACGATGATTAGAAATGGATCCTCGTAGACTATTCCTTAGACCGTGAGGCTATATCAATCACTGTCTCCTGAGAGTGCTTAGATAACATCAAACGTCACTTGGTAATGCAGTGACAATAAAGGTGTGTTTAGGTATTCAGAGGAACCGTAGAGGCAATATATGCCAAGAGCGGGATTTGTCTGTCCACGTGACGGAAAGATACTCAAGGGCCCACTCGGAGAAGTTATATCCAATAGCTACGCATCGTGTGATTTGATCATAGGGATATCACTTATCGAACGAGTCAGTTAGCATTGTTCGATAACGAGATCGAACACGACATGGGGATGTCATTGATCAGATCTCGAGCAATGCGAGTGTCGAGAGACAAAGGGAATAAGACACGACTGTCCCGGTTCAAACGACGAAAGATCTTCGTGAAATGCACAGGGGTGACATGGCCATCCAGGTCCCTCTATCGATCATTGGTCCGGTAGTGTCCCGACCATGTATGGAGTGTTCCCGAACCGTGGGGTATCACGCGTAAGGTCTTGATGATGCTTAGAGAGTGTTTATATGATTGGTAGAATCACCGAAGAATAGAAGAGAGAAAACTAGAAGGGTTTCGGTAAGTCTGGAGGATGTCCGGAGTGGAGGTGGAAGGTGTTTCATAGCCAAGGAGATTGAATAATATGTGAATGAATGTTAAATATTGATTTAATCATTTATTCGTAATTATTTAATAAAGAGAAATCAATTTAAAAGGTCAAAGGGCTTAATGGGCCAATTCCTGGAGGAGAAAGGGCCCAAAAGGGGACCACACTCCTAGGAGAGGCCTAGGGGTGGCCGGTGGCCCTAATGGGCCTGCCCCACGTGGGGCCCATGGGTGGGGGCTGGCTTGCGCGCCTCCCCACCCCTTCCCCATGATTAGTCCCACCCCGGGACTTTGAGGGAGGGTGTACCCCTAATGGTCCAAAATATATCGAGCTCGTTGGGAACCCCAAGAGGAAGGTATGATGAGCACAACAACAAGTTTTCCCTCAGTTATGAAACCAAGGTTATCAATCCAGTAGGAGCAAGGAAACATCCCAAAGGTGTAGCTAGCTAAACTTTGGCAGGGCGCACTATCGGTGCCAGCAGCAACGTGGAGACCTGCACAACACAACCACATAACTCTGCCCCTAACTTGCAATGAGGTTGTCAATCTCATCGGTTTTGCTAACAAAGGATTAAACGTATCGAGTGGAAGAAAGTAATAGTTTGTAGAAAGTAAACACAAAGCAGTAAACAGTTGATTGTAGATTGAAAGTAAAAGAAAGGACCGGGGTCCATAGTTCACTAGTGGTGGCTCTCCATAAGATAAATGACATGTTGGGTGAACAAATTACAGCGGGGAAATTTACAAACATCGAGAAAGCAATATGCATATACTAATCATCTTGACTCTTTTGAGACTTGATTGGGCATTACAACATTATACATAGACCGCCATCCAACTACATCTATGACTAATAATCCACCTTCAGGTTATCATCCGAACCCCCTCCAGTATTAAGTTGCAAGCAACGGATAATTGCATTACGAATTGCGTGTAAAGTAAACAATACGATTGTTATATGAACAAATGATTGTTGTTTTCTCCCTAGTAGCAACAGTACATCTAGTACCTTAGAGATTTCTGTCACTTCCCCAGATTACTAGAGGCATGAACCCACTATCGAGCATAAATACTAGCTCTTGGAGTTGCTAGCATCTACTTGGCCAAGATAGCTACTAACAACGGAAAGCATGCAAGATCACAAATAACAAAGACATGATAGAATCAATAATCAATCTAAAATAGCATCTCAATATCCATCGGATCCTCGCAAACACAACATGTAGGATTACAAATAGATGATCTTGATCATGAACGGAGCTCACAAGATCTAAACATTATAGCACAAAGGAGGAGAACCAGCCATCTAGCTACTACATGGACCTATAGTCCAGAGATGAATTACTCACGCATCACACCAGAGGCTTGCATGGTGATGAAGAAGGCCTCTAGGGTGAATTCCCCTCTCGGTGGTCTTGGGAAGAGCTCTTGATCCCTCCGATCTAGGGATGGAGATGACGCGACTATAGACTCTTCGTGGAATTTTGATCGTGCCTTAGGGTTTACATGTCGAGGCATCTTATAGTCGGAAGGGGAGGCATAGAGGGTGCCTGGGCTGGCCACACCACCCCCTGGCGCAGCCAGGCCTGGCCCGCGTGGCCAGGTGGTGTGGCGACCCTCTGGCCCCTCTCCGTCTCGTATTCTGGCTCCGTGTCCCCCTCGGTGAAAACTGACTTTGGCTTTTGTCCCATCCAATTCTGAGAATATTCATTTTCTGACTTTCTTGGAACCAAAAACAGCAGAAAACAGGCAGCTGGCACTATGGCTTTTGTTAATAGGTTAGTCCAAGAAATCATATGAAAAGTACTCCAAATTGTGGACAAAACATAAGAAAGTAGATAAAACCAAGCATGGAACATCAAAAAATATGGATACGTTAACAACGTATCAACATACCCAAGCTTAACTCCTGCTCGTCCTCGTGTAGGTAAGTGATAAAAAGAAAAAATAATTTTTTAGGTGACATGCACCATCATAAACTTAATCAAAGTATTTGTAAAACATGGATAGTTGGGATCATAGTACTTCAATCATAACATGAAAGATAAAGTTCTAGCAATAAAACAAAGCAACTATGTTGCAACATGAAAAGGCACAAACAAAAGATTCATGAATAACAATACTTTGCAAGACATTTGTTTGTTTCACATAAAGAAAACATAGCATAGTAGCATTCAACTTGTCTCTCATAGAGTAGCAAATATAAATGCATAGGACACCTTCGAAGTTCATAAGAGTGACTAGATACAAATAGTTTAAAACAAGCAATATCAAAGTTATGCATCAATCAACAAGTCTTGGGACAATGCACATAGAACTAAGAATGGCCACTATGCTCTCAAAGTAGGTGCATAAAGATAGAAGGTGGAGACTCAACATAAAAGTAAAAGAAAGGCCTTCATAGAAGGAAGCAGAGATTCAAGTTTCATAAAGAGCTTCCAAAATTATGGTACTTATTAGCTTTCAGCTCTCATTGCCCCTATCATAAGCATCTTGAAGTGATTAAGGTTAAAGTGAACAAACTATGGAGTATATGCTTGACAAAGTATAAGTTGGAAATATCATGTCCCTTGAATACGAGGGCCACTCCTCATGCTACTCAAGTTTAGTCACCGGTAAGTTCTTGTCCTCGTAAGTACATGTGTATCATAGAGAACCGCCAACGAGGTACCCCTTGCCCGATGATACGGAAGAATCCCCATATCAAAATGACAAGGCAAGCAGACAACGAGCATCTCAGCAATCTTGTTATTTACCATGGGAATATGGTGCTTTTTTCTCTCTTTCCTCTTTTCATATATCTCCTTTTTTTCTTTCCTTTTTATCTTTTTCTCAATATCTGACTCTTTTTTATAAGAAGAATGCTTCATAGACAGCTCATTATGGTTACGCTGCAGGTTTCCATCATGACAGCATGGATTAAACCATCGGCCGAAGCGTTTCTCTAACACATATACATAACTCTATGGACTTACAAGCTCCCCTTTCATTTCACACCGACGACATCCATAGACAAAAGAGCATGATATCAACTAGGTACAAAGTACAAGTGCAATGTTGAAAGCGTTCCCCATGACATGGTTACGCTAATCCCCAACATATAAGTGCAAGCATATACAACATAGACGACACAATGGTTCAAGTTTATTAAGGGCAAGAAAAGTAAAGTGTGCCATCAAGTTCGTGAGAGCTTTAATCACTAGTTTTCTCATAACAAGTTTAATTCGGAAGGTAAACAAAAACATGAATATACTTGGAATAGCATATGCTAGTAGGTAGGTATGGTGGACTCTTTGGAATAACTTGGTTTAAGGAATTGGATGCATGAGTGGAACTCATACTTGGTTACGGAGGCTAGCAAAAGACTGGGAGCGACCAACTAAGAGAGAAATAATTGCCATAATCATGCAGAGCGACAAACATCATTGATCAAAGCATAAAGTGATACTACAAGTTGAAAACTAAAGGATCATAAAGGCTATGGTGACTTGGGATAGTCATAACATGGTGTGAGCATGCGCCAAGTCAACCCAAATAAAGCATCAAAGGAGAATACCACAATACTATGCTTTAATATGCTAAAACAACGCATGATTCTTCCAAGGCACATTAAGCAATCTCAATTGTTTATAACAAGTGATGATATATCAAAGAATACTAAGCATAAAGCCAAAACAATATCAAGCATGGCATGACAAAGCATAGGCCATAGTCAAAACTCTCTTTACCACTTAAGCATGAACTTTCCTACTCTTTTCCAATCCAAACCAAACTATTTGAAAACCAATGCATGAAAGAGGGGGTCCAACCAATTTATTCAGCAAACTAAGCAAACCAAGCAAACGAAAAACCAAAACGAAAACGAAAAATAAGACGCTACAAGAACAACACAACTGTGCATGAAACAATAAAAATGAAGCGTTTGGAAGAAACCTGAGATTTTTATTGATGAAGAAGGGGATGCCTTGGGCATCCCAAGTTTTGATGCTTGTACTTCTTGGATATTTCTTGAGGTGACACACGTGGCATCCACAAGCTTGAGCTTTAGTCCATCCTTCATCTCATTACCTATTCCTTCCATACACCTGAAAATTTTCCTTCATACAAAAACTTCACACAATCTTTATTAGCAACATTAGTGCACTCAAGATAATAAGTCTTTAGGTTCAGTTCTAATACCAATAAAAACTTCCAATAAACACAAGCTACTGTAGCACTTTCCTCAAAAAGCTCAATTCCCCATAAGAACTCAAAAAGGAACCAACAAGAAGCAAATGCAAATAATGGCAGAAATCTATCAAAACAGACCAGCAGGTACATACGAATTTTTTCGAAGACCTTCTGTTGCTCAAATCGAAAAGTGTTGAACTAACGAAAGTTAGATAACAACATGGGGCAGAAGCACAAAAATTGACGCCTCAAAATGACATACAGAGATTTTACACGAATTTTTACGGTGAAGCACAAAAATCTGTTTCGGGACAGCAACTTTCCCAATCATTACCTCTCTCTCATTAGAGGTTACTCTTGGCACAAAAAGCAAATAAAAAGGATAAGGAGCGGTTATTACAGAAGTAAAACTTTCAAGACTTATCTAAAACTTTTGGGTTATCTCCCAATAAGTACTTTTCTTTAATGCCTTTAAGTTAGGCATAATAAGCAAGAAAAAGAATCAAGTGTTCTCAAATGAAGAAGCATTAAGAGAAAATTTTGTTTTCATAGGAGAGGCAAAAGAAATCTTCTCTCTCTTCTTAGGGAAGTGTTCTATACCTTTCTTGAGTGGGAGTTGATATTTAATGGTGCCTTCTTTCATATCAATAATGGCACCAACAGTTCTAAGAAAAGGTCTTCCCAAAGTAATAGGACAAGAAGCATTGCATTCAACATCCAAAACATAGAAATCAACGGGGACATAGGTATTGTTAACCATAATAAGAACATCATTAAGACTCCTCATGAGTTTCTTTTTAGCATTATCATCAAGTGGGACATTCAAATAACAATCTTGAAGTTGTGGCAAATCTAGCATATCATAAATCCTTCTAGGCATAATAGAAACACTACTACCAGGATCACATAAAGCTTTGAAATCAAAATCATTCACTTTCATATTAATGATGGGTTCCCAACCATCTTCTTGTTTTATAGGAATAGAAGCTTTATGTTTCATCTTTTCTTCTTTAATCTTTATGAGAGCATCAGTAATGTGTTTTGTAAAGGCCATATTCATAGCACTAGCATTAAAACTTTTAGCAAGCTTTTGTAGAAACTTAATAACTTTAGAGATGTTGCAACCATCAAGATCAAAATCATAATTATCATCTAAGGTAGTAGAGCTATTACTAGCCTCAACACTAGTGGTAGTGATAGTAGAAACACTAATGTTTCTAGCAGTTTCATCTTCTCTTTCCCATTTAGCATGCAATTCAGCTAATAGTCTAACATTTTCATCAATTCTAACTTATATGGCATTAGTAGCAGTAAAGGGATTATCAATAGTTTCAGGTTTAGCAGCCATTTTATTCAAAGAAGATTGAGCTTCAGCCAAAGATGATATATTTCTTTCAGCATTAAAAAGTTTCAATTGTAAACTACGAATTTCCCTATTTAAACTCTCAAGTTGATGGCTAATATTCTTCAAAATGGTAGATTGTTCCTCCATAGTTTTAGTAAATAATTTATTTTGCTCATATTGTATTTGCATGAAGTTCTTAGTGGCTCTTTCAACTTCTAAAATTCTTCCTTCACTAGGTAATCCAGGTTTATCATTATAACCATAAGTGTTATTAGGAGGGTAGGGCCTATAATTGTTATTACCATAAGCATTATTGCCAAAATTATTATTTCTTATAAAGTTCACATCAACTTGCTCTTCTGGAGCAACCAAAGAAGCTAAAGGAACATTATTTGGATCAATATGGGCCTTCCCATTAACAAGCATAGACATAATAATATCAATTTTATCACTAAAGGAGGAGGTTTCTTCAACAGAATTTACCTTCTTACCTTGTGGAGCTCTCTCAGTATGCCATTCAGAATAGTTAACCATCATATTATCCAAAAGCTTTGTTGCAGCACCCAAAGTAATGGTCATAAAGGTACCTCCAGCAGCAGAATCCAATAGATTTTTGAAGAATAGTTTAATCCTTGTGAAGATGTCCTTGACTCCCCGGCAACGGCGCCAGAAAAAGAGCTTGGTGGCCCAAAATATATCGAGCTCGTTGGGAACCCCAAGAGGAAGGTATGATGAGCACATCAGAAAGTTTTCCCTCAGTTATGAAACTAAGGTTATCAATCCAGTAGGAGCAACAAAACACCCCAAAGGTGTAGCTAGCTGAACTTTAGTAGGGCGCACTACCAGTGCCAGCAGCAACGTGGAGACCTGCACAACACAACCACAGAACTCTGCCCCAACTTGCGATGAGGTCGTCAATCTCACCGGTTTTGCTGAAAACAAAGGATTAAACGTATCGAGTGGAAGAAAGTAATAGTTTGTAGAAAGTAAACATAAAGCAGTAAACAATTGATTGTAGATTGAAAGTAAAAGAAAGGACCGGGGTCCATAGTTCACTAGTGGTGGCTCTCCTTAAGATAAATGACATGTTGGGTGAATAAATTACAGCGGGGAAATTTACAAACATCGAGAAAGCAATATGCATATACTACTCATCTTGACTCTTTTGAGACTTGATTGGGCATTACAACATTATACATAGACCGCCATCCAACTGCATCTATGACTAATAATCCACCTTCAGGTTATCATCCGAACCCCCTCCAGTATTAAGTTGCAAGCAACGGATAATTGCATTACGAATTGCGTGTAAAGTAAACAATACGATTGTTCTATGAACAAAGGATTATTGTTTTCTCCCTAATAGCAACTGTACATCTAGTACCTTAGAGATTTCTGTCACTTCCCCAGATTACTAGAGGCATGAACCCACTATCGAGCATAAATACTAACTCTTGGAGTTGCTAGCATCTACTTGGCCAAGATAGCTACTAACAACGGAAAGCATGCAAGATCACAAATAACAAAGACATGATAGAATCAATAATCAATCTGAAATAGCCTCTCAATATCTATCGGATCCTCGCAAACACAACATGTAGGATTACAAATAGATGATCTTGATCATGAACGGAGCTCACAAGATCTAAACATGATAGCACAAAGCAGGAGAATCAGTCATCTAGCTACTACATGGACCCGTAGTCCAAAGATGAACTACTCACGCATCACACCGGAGGCTTGCATGGTGATGAAGAAGGCCTTCAGGGTGAATTCCCCTCTCCGGCAGGGTGCCGGGAAGAGCTTCAGATCCCTTCCGATCTAGGGATGAAGATGACGGCGGCTACAGACTCTTTCGTGGAATTTTGATCGGATACTTAGGGTTCTGTATCGGAGGCATCTTATAGTCGGAAGGGTAGGCCGAGGGGGTGCCTGGGCTGGCCACACCACCCCCTGACACGGCCAGGCCTGGCCCGTGCGGCCAGGTGGTGTGGCGGCCCTCTGGCCCCTCTCCGTCTCGTATTCTGGCTCCGTGTCCCCCTCGGTGAAAAACTGACATTGGCTTTTGTCCTGTCCAATTCTGGTAATATTTATTTTCTGACTTTCCTGGAACCAAAACAGCAGAAAACAGGTAGCTGGCATTGTGGATCTTGTTAATAGGTTAGTCCAAGAAATCATATGAAAAGTACTCCAAAGTGTGGACAAAACATAAGAAAGTAGATAAAACAAAGCATGGAACATCAAAAATTATGGATATGTTAGCAACGTATCAACCCCTCCTCCCCCTATATATAGTGGGGGTATTTGTCCAGATAAATACACACAAGATTCAATAAAGGTTTTCTCACTTTTAAGGAGACCTCCAATTGATATTCTCTCTCTCTCTCTCTCTCTCTCTCTCTCTCTCTCTCTCTCTCTCTCTCGTGACCGTGGTCCCAAGTTCGACCGCAGACGAGAGACATCTTCATCATGGAGCGCCTGTGGCCTCGAGATTCGGATCCAGAGCTCTACTTCGCAATCGCTGCTGGATCGAAAGCGGAGTCATCGTCAGTAGCCAGGCACTCAGTCATTGAGGCGCAAGGACTTCATCTCGACCTTGAGGTTGGCTTCGGCTCATCTACATCAACCACGCTCTCCTGAACATTGACAACGCTTTTCGGTCTTCAAGGGTAAGTTCGCAAAAATCCCCTCTCGTTACTGTATTACTAATAGATAGGTCCTGGCAACATCAGGGGTTCAGGGGCGTAGGGTAAAATTTTATTGTTTTCATACGCGAAACACCTACAGTCACCGCTAAATTTGAGGTCGCCGAGGCCTTGGTGGTGAGAATGATCAAGTTGGATCATGAACTCGGCGATGCTCACGTCGGTGGCACTCGGAGTCGGCCCGGGTATTTCATCGATCACCTCGCGGGCACCGACGAGGAGGACGACGACGTGGCCTTGGAGGTTGGCTTGGGCTTTCCCTTTGTCATCGTGGTCGCCGTCTTGGGTGTGGTGGACGCAATGGCCTTCCTCTTCTTCTCCCGTGCCGCTTGCGAATGGGCTATCATGGCCTCCGTCGGCTTCCGCGCCCGCGGCCCGCTCAACACCGGCGTAAGGGGCGGCCGACGGAGCTTCCCCGTCATCTCTGTGGCCTTGGAGGTCATCTTGGCGGCCACTACCATCGATCGCGCCACGCCGGTGGTGCCCAACCGTTTTCGCGGCATCGGAGCCATCACTGGGGTCAATTCCGACGGTGTCGCGTCGGCGGGAAAGTCCGGTGGTGCTGCGGAACCGAGCTCCGGTGACATTCCGGACGGGAGAAGGGGAGAATCCCGGCGCCGACGACGAGTTCCGGCGGTTTTGGGTGGGAGGGGTGGGCGGTGAGGCGGGAGGGGAAAATTTAGGAGTCGAGTAAATTTGGGAGAGGGGGGGATTATAGGAGCCGGTATCCCATATTTGCTCCTCTAACCGTTTTTGCGGCTTCGGTTAGAGCCGCCTTCGGCGGTTAGAGTAGCAAATAAAAGTATGCGGCCGCGGAAAGGGAATGGGTTAGAGATGCTCTAACTGGGTCCAGCTGGCAACACTGATGTTGTACACCATGAAATAAGTATGTTTAACCTCCTAATAAAGTTGCCCATTGTCCACCTTTCCCCCTCAACTTGCTATTCAACCCCATGTAGTTTCAAAAACTAGTACTATCCTATAAGCTTAAGCTTGGTCGCTGCGGCGCGTTGTGAGCGCTTGCGGGCGTCCTGTGGGCCTAACTCGCTGCCGATGCATGTGGACGGGCGTGGCTAGGGTGCGCGTTGGGTAACAGCGATCAAAGCGGCGTCGGGTCCCACCGTCCGCCCCTCCTCTCTCCACCCCCAACCCCCTAAACACCGCCGCCCCTCATCTTCCCTCTTCCTCCAGCTGTCGTCGCCTCCTTCCGGTCGCAACCTCGCAGCAAGGAAGAGGTCTGGTCAAAGTGGAATCGCGGAGATGTCACATCATCCTCACCGCTTTGACTAGAAAAATCAGGGACAAATGACGGAAAAAAAGTAATTCAAAAGAAGAAGGCCCCTCCGTTGCCGAGTTCTCCCTCTCACCTCCGCTCGCTCTGCCCCCTCCACTCACGAGGCCACCGTCTCCCATCCAGCTCCCGCATCCAGCGTCGGCCGTCTCCGCTTCCTTGCCTCGAACCTGTCCAGTACAGATTCAACATCGCCCCGACCTCGTGCACCCATCCGCCGCCATGCTTTGCCGGTGGTGAGGAATATAAGGAGGGGTGAGCGCATGGGACGGTGGGGGTGAGAGAGTGGGCGACGCAGTTAGAGACAAAGGCGTTGTCATCAGAAGTATGCTATCGTGGTTCTGAAAGACTGTTTGGAACGCTGCCCCGGACATGCTGCTGATCGACCCGGCCGGTAGTCTGCTGTTAACTATCATCGATACACGTCTTTAACCAGCACCATTTTTTCATCTAGGTTAACATCAAGATTTTCAATTTCTTCTTCAACTGAGTGAAAGTATGGAACAATGACAAGATGTCTGGTACATGATGTCGGGAACACCACTTCAAGAAAACATGCAAGTAAAGACTATATCATTGTCGAATCGTGAATGGATATATGTAAGAGTTTTTTTCTTGTTTATCTTTGATCTGCTTGTAAGAGGTTTCTCTCATCACCTTGTATCAGTTTGGCCGTTGGGCTTTATTTATAAAGCAGGGGCAAAAGCATATTTCTCGAATGGACATATGTAGGTTGCTTAATTAGTTATTACAGAGCAGAGGCATACATCCAAAGCCAACTTAGATTCTTTATTACAGAGCAGAAAGATGCTCCCCTCACCTCGTTTCTCATGGAATCGCTCCACAAAACTTGTACTAGGCTTCAGCAACACAAAACTTTAGCAAAACTCATACATGTCGAATCACTAGCTAAGACACAGAACTCCCTCATTGCATTACTTCTACAGCCAAGGAAGGGAAATCTTGCACTCACCCCTTCACTTCAGCATCACACGACACACTTCCTCGTTCAAGGCCTTAGCCTGGAAACACGAAATGCAGCTATGTACTTTCTTGGAAAACTTCTCTTGCATGTTGTCCACATACCGGTAGGACGCACATCCCCAGGTCTCGCTGTGAAAAAAGAACATGCTCCAGTACAGCCAGAACCCAAAGATAAACCCAGCAGCCACAAAGCAATACAACCACAGTGCCTCCATGTCTTCACCCTGCCTCTTTTCACCGTGTGTCGATGTTGACGAGTTTAGGCAGTCCTCCAACGGGGAACCACATAGCCCTGGATTGTTGCTGTATATGGACGGATCTACGAGTGTTTGCAGCTGATTGCTCGTAGGTATCCTCCCAGATAAACCGTTACTCGAGAGGTTCAGAGCGTTGATGCTCTTCAAACCTGCAAAGCTTGGAGGAATTTCCCCCGAGAGTTGGTTCCGAGAAAGGTCCAAGGACTCCAGCAGAACTAGATTGCCAATGTCTTCGGGAATACAACCTGATAAATGATTTCCTGATAAGTTCAGGTACCTCAGTCCAAGAAGGGTTGTGAGCCCACCTGGGATCTCTTGTGACAGAAGGTTGCCAGATAAGTCGATACCTGCCATGCCTGCTATCATTATAATGTAAAGATGGTCTACATTCTTCCAAACTATTCGAATCTGCTCTGGATGCGTGTAGTAGCCAGCATCTACATAGTCAATGTCTCCCTGTTCATGTGACATGCCCGTAAAATTCGTAAAATCATCTGGAATGGATCCAGTGAGCTTGTTTTTCGACAAATCGAATAACTGGAGTTTCTGTAAGTATAATATCTGGAGGGGTATGATACCTTCAAACATGTTTGATGACAGCCGAAGAAATTTGAGTCCAGGTAAGCTCTTGCTTATCCAAAATGGTATTGTACCTGAGAAATTATTGCCTCCAAGATCTAGAGTGATTAGGTTTCTGCATTTCTTAATAGCCAAAGGAAAGGCTCCTGTGAAATGGTTATTGGCCAGGTGTAGATAGTTAAGACTATCTTTGCATGTCCTCGAGGACGGAACTGCACCAGTGAAAGAGTTGCTGGACAGATCCATGAAAGACAAACTTGGCATGTCCCAAAAACACTTGGAGAGAGCTCCATGTAAGGCATTGTTCGATAAGTCTAGGAGTTTCAAGTAAGTAAAATTACAAAGGAATACCTCACCCCAATTTGTCAGGAGTGTGCCATATAGCTGGTTTTGGCTGAAATCCATCATCTGAAGCTGTCCAAGATGCTCATCAAAGTAGTCCCTTAGGTCTACAGCAATGTTGTTTGCCGTGAAGTCAACGACCTGCAGGGTTGTGCAGTTCCGAAAGGTCTGGGGTTGAATGCCTGTAAATCCATTGTATCCAGCAATGACAAAATGCATTGCTCTTCCTATGCAAATGGATGATGGGACCAACCCAGAGAAGTTATTTTTCTCAATGTCAACCGTCTCCAGGAAACTGCTATTCCAAAGCTCGGGGATGATATTGCCACTGAGCTGATTTTCAAACAGAGAAAAATACTGGAGTTTAATCAGATGAGATATGGTACCAGGTAGCTGCCCTTCCAAATTGTTGCGTGGAGAGTATATGTCTTGTAGTTCTGTCATGTTTCCTATCTCCATTGGGATGCTCCCTGTAAGGTTGTTGTTGTCCAGCCACAGCACCTGGAGCTTCACGAGCATCCCAATTGTTAGTGGGATTGATCCAGTCAAAGTAGTAGAGCTGATATAGAGCACCTCCAAGCTCGTCATGTTACCAATCTCTTCTGGTAGTGAGCCATCGAGCCCCAAATCTGACAATTCCAGTACAGCAAGGTGCTTCAGCTGGCCAATGCTGCACGGAATGGCGCCCCTCAAAGAATTGTTGGAGATATACAACTTGACCAAGCTCGTCAAGTTGCCAATTCCTGGTGGAATGATACCATACAGACCATTATGGGACAGGTCGAGAAACTCCAGGTGGGGAAATGCCGAGAAGTCGAACCTGTCAAGTGTGCCGTTCAGACTTACACCAAAAAGGTCGAGATTGCTGATGTGCCCGTCTGAGTTGCAGAGGACGTGCGTCCAGTTGCAAAGGCTGGTGGAGTTGGCCAGCGACCATGATCCAAGGGACTCATGGGCACCAGCCAAGCTAGCCTTCCAGTTCACAAGCGCTTCAGCTTCACGCCTTATGTCGGCTCTCACAGGCGTGGCAGCGCCAGCGCATAGTAGGAGACAAGTGCAAGAGAGGAGGAAGAAGGGTACATGACGAAGGTCCTTCATAATGGCTTAGGTACGAGTGGTGCTTCGCTGCTGCAAGGGATATAAAACCTCTGGATGAGCAGCTGGCCTGCCGGCCATCACAGTAGTGGTCTGTTGGACGTCCTGGCTTACAAATGGCACACTCTTAGTAAATGGAGTACTGTTAGTGTAGATTAAATAGAAGCCACATGCTGCTAGTATTTTATAGAGTCCATGAAAATAGGAAATTATAAATCACATGATGTATGTACTGAGTCTATTTGGATGGAAGTAAATGAGTTCTTTAGAATCATTTTTGTGCTAAGTTATGGGTTAATAGGCATGTAGTTTCAAACTCTGCTAGTTTCGAACTTTGCACGATTCGTTTGTAATTTGTAGTTCCATAGCCAGAAAACTCAATAACGCCATGCACATAAAAGTACTAGCAAGTACACAGAACTTCTTAGTCACTACTCTTTTACAATCAAGGAAGGGAAATACACAATCATGCTCATTATTGGGCGTGCTTGCACAGAGCTTCACTCAACACAAGCGATGCACTTGCTCATTCATTGCCGTTGGCCTGGAAGCACGACATGCAGCTATATATTTTCTTGGTTACCTTCCTTTGCAGGTTGTGCACATGCTGATAGAATGCACACCTCCAGGTCTCACTGCGGAAAAACAAGATGCCCCAGAACCCAAAGATGAACCCAGCAGCCACAAAACAATACAACCACAATTTCTCCCTATCTTCAGCCTGGCTTGTTTCGCTCTGCATCAATGTTTCCGAGCTTACGCAGTCCTCCAACGGGAAACCACAGAGCCCTAGATTGTTGCTGTATATAGACGGATCTACGAGTGTTTGCAGCTGATTGCTCGTAGGTATCCTCCCAGATAAACCGTTACTCGAGAGGTTCAGAGCGCTGATGCTCTTCAAACCTGCAAAGCTTGGAGGAATTTCCCCCGAAGTTGGTTCCGAGACAGGTCCAAGGACTCCAGCAGTAGTAGATTCCCAATGTCTTCCGGAATAAAACCTGACAGATGATTTCCCGATAAGTTCAGGTATCTGAGTCCAAGAAGGGTTGTGAGCCCGCCAGGGATCTCTTGTGCCAGAAAGTTGCCAGATAAGTCGATACCCACTATGCCTGTTATGGTTGTAGTGTAAGCATAATCCACATTCTTCCAAACTATTTGGATCTGCTCTTCATATTCGACTTCATCATTGCTACTCTCTTCATGTACCATACCAGTAAAATTCGTAAAATCATCTGGAACGGGACCAGTTAGCTTATTTTTGGATAAATCCAACAACTGGAGCTTGTGAAAGTTTAATATCTGGTGGGGCAAGATGCCGTCAAACAAGTTTGATGATAGACGAAGAAATCTGAGACCAGGTAAGCTCTTGCTTATCCAAGATGGTATTGTACCTGAGAAACTATTGCCTCCAAGATCTAGAGTGATCAGGTTCTTGCATTTCTTAAGAGCCAAAGGAAATGTTCCTGTGAAATGGTTATTTGCTAGGTGTAGATAGCTAAGAGTATCTTCACATGTCCTCGAGAATGGAACAACACCAGCGAAAGAGTTACTGGACAGATCCATGAATTCCAAACTTGGCATATCCCAGAGACACTTGGAAAGACTTCCATCCAAAGCATTGTTTGACAGGTCTAAGAACTGTAGAAGAGTATAGTTACAAGGGAATGTCTCACCCTCATCTGCTAGAATGCTCCCATATAGCTGGTTTTGACTGAAAGCCATCATCTTAAGTTGTCTTGAATGCTCGCCAAAACAATCCCTTAGATCAGCTACAATTTTGTTTGCCGTGAAGTCCACATACTGCAGGTTTGTGCAGTTTCGAAAGGTCTGCTGGTGAATGCCTGTGAAGCCATTGTATGCAGCAGTGAGATAACTCAGTGCTCCTCCGACACAGATGGATGATGGGAACATCCCGGAGAAGTTGTTCATGTGAATGTCAACCGTCCTCAGAAGGCTGCTATTCCCAAGCTCAGGGACAGTGTGGCCTCCAAGCTGATTTTCTGACAGGTATACATCTTGGAGTTTTATCAAACGAGACAAGGTACCTGGTAGTTGCCCTTCCAAATAGTTGTGCGAAAAGTATAACTCCTGCAGTTCTGTCATGTTTCCAATCTCCGGAGGGATGCTCCCTGTCAGATTGTTGTAGCCCAAGAACAGTTCCCGGAGCTTCACGAGCATCCCAATTGTTAGTGGGATTGATCCAGTCAAAGTAACTGAGCTCAGAGTGAGCACCTCCAAGCTCGTCATGTTACCAATTTCTTCAGGTAGTGTGCCATCAAGCCCCAAATCTACCAGCCGCAGTACAACAAGGTGCTTTAGCTGGCCAATGCTGCGTGGAATGGCTCCACTCAAATACAGGTTGTAGTTGATATCCAACCTTACCAAGCTCGTCAGGTTGCCAATCCCTTCTGAAATTGTACCATATAGACCATTCTGGGACATGGTGAGATTCTCCAGGTGGGGAAAGGCAGAACAGTCGAACCTGTCAAGTGTGCCGTTTAGACTTGTGTCTGTAAGGTCGAGCCCTGTGACGTGCCCAGCTGAGTTGCAACTGATGTGCGTCCAGCTGCAAAGGCTGGTGGAGTTGGCCAAAGACCATGATCCAAGGGAGCTATCAGCACCGGCCAAGCTATCCTTCCAATTCACAAGTGCTTCAGTTTCACGCTGGATGCCGGCTCTGACCGGCGCGGCAGCGCATAGCAGCAGACAAGTGCAAGAGAAGAGGAAGAGGTCTACGGGGTGGAGTTTCATGATGGCTCCAGTATGGATGGTGCTTCACTGCTGTAGAGGATGTAAAACCTCTAGATGAGCCAGCGGGCTGTCCATTAAGTGCTCGTCTGGTGGACCTCGTCGCTCACAAATGGCATCTTCTTAGTAAATGATGTACTGTTAATTTAGATTAAAGGAAAAGCTACAGGCTACTAAGATTTTGTAGTCCCCACCTCCCCATGAGAATAGGAAAATTACAAATCCATGATGTATGCATGTGTCATTATCAGGGTGACACTTGGAAGTCATGGCACACCAGAATATAAGTAGTATTGCAAAATGAACTATTGGTCATGGTCAAAGAAACCAGCATATATTAGTCCGTAGAGTTTGTTCGATAGTAGGGTGGGTAACTGTCATTACAGAACCCAACTGACATGGTGAGAAGTAATGTGGGTCCCTTTCATAGATAATAACTGAAAGAGCATTAACATAGAAAAAACTGGTTCATAAACAATTGAGCTTTGATAGTGTGGAAACAACAACTCTCCTGATGGTCAAGGTCCATGACATACACTGAAGTAGTTGGCCTGTACTGACTTGTAATTGGGGATCAAGATCAGCAGAGCCACTGATTAATTTGTAGGCAGGCACTAACTATTCATTTGCTAGTGATAAAAGAGGGTGTGGAAGATGATATTGTAGAACTCAATTTAGTATTCGACTGTTTTACTCAAAAATACATTTTATCTTCCGCTTGCTATGGAAACTATGGGGCGTGGGCACCTTTGATATTCAGGCTCTCAGGATGCAGAGGACATAGATCACCTGCTTATCAAGTGCCCTGTTTCCCAGGAGATTTGGTTCTACACCCTAAGCTGGATGTGCTTTCAACACTCGGCTCCTCATTTGTCAGATTCTTTGCATGAATGGTGGCTAGGTTGTCAAGACGGGATCCCAGCAAAGTTGAGGTCTGGTTTCAATTCAGTGGTGATCAGCACATTGCGCTTCGTTTTGCTTGAACGCAATGCTAGAGTTTTCAAAGCTAAAGCTGCTTCCCCATGCTCGTGGGCCCGATCTGGGCCTTGCAGGCCTGAAGTTACGTGTTGCTGTCCTACTGCCTGCGCGGGAGGCGGGCTGGTGCGGCGACGGCGCGTCTGTGTGCGGCGGCGTTTGGCGGGCGGCGCATGGTCGGAGGGCTCGTCTGGGGCTCGATTTGGGCCGCCAGGGAGGTGTTTTGGTGGCGGTGATCTTTGGCCCCTTTCGCGGTGGCGGGTGCCCGGGTTCCTTCTGGTTGTTTTCGGCAACTATCTCGCGGGCAGCGGTGATTATCCGGACGGCGGCTTTCGTCGCGGCGACGGGGAGCCTAGGCGTGGCGGCGGAAGGTTTGCTTGATGATCGTCGGGAGCTTGGAGGAGGAGGGGAGGTGTGGTGGTTTGTGCCGGTCCATGTTGGGCGGGCGTGAGGTTTGAGACTCTTCGTTGGGCGAAAGCCTTGTCCTGGCGGCTGGCCGGGACCGACGACGGTGACGCCCGCGGGCGCCGCATCCTTCTTGAAGTCGTCGTCGAAGCGGGTGTTTCTTGCTCCGACGCTCGGGATCTCCGGGGAAAACCATAGATCCCTCGCGGGATCAGGCTTGGGCGGCGCTCTTGTGTCGCTTTGCCTCTTGGGGCCTCGCTTTGGACGTCCACCAGTCTGAGGGACTTGTGGAGTGTTTTTTGGTGGTTTGGCGGAGGCGGGTTCGTCTTTGGCTAGGCGGGGCACGGCCCTGGGGCCGGCGTGGTAGTTGGAGCGGTGGCTCCGGTCTTTCGCCTCCGGCTGATGCGTTGAGGTGTGGTGTCGACCTTGTTGGTCATCGACCCGTGTGGAGCGCAGTCTCGGGGCTGGCGTGTGGTGTTGTGTTGTAACGGTTTTTCGGCCAGTTTTCCTTATAAACGGGCCAGCTCTTTTCTACTATATCAATGAAAGGCAAAGATTTTGTCTCGTTTCAAAAAAAAAAAAAGTAGACAATGGAAATTAGTATGTAGAGGTGGACTAGATAGAGTAATACGTACCCTAAGTGTGTTCGGGTGGAGTTCCATCTTGCGGCCGTTTGTGGCGCGGATGAATTGTAAATAAACTCTCTTTCTGTCTTAAGATACGCAGACCTCCTGCGCATTCTCGGATTTTTTTTTATCTTCTACCTTCCAATACCCAGTGTCACTTAAAATTAGGTCCCAGATGCAGAACTTCACCAATTTGAATCATATACGTGTACAACCATCTTTTCTCTACAGAAAAATTCAACCAACCATCATTTTTCTCGAGGAACATTTCTTGTATATGGCTCTGGTTGCCATTTTTTATCAGCATCTGCAAATAGCAGTCTTTTCAGGTGTTATCTTCACTAGGGTTCTCCTGGACTAGGTCCACTCTCCTGCAACGTTAATAACAGGCCTAACTCCGAGTAGCACTTTGGTCGATCAGAATGGTCCTTTGGAGCAATCATCAGTGTCCACTGCTGAGATGAACTTTGATCTCAATCTCACAACAGCGATGGTCTTGCCCAACTGCCTAGCTGCAGCAAAAGGCAACTTCTGAACTTCGGCTGCAAGTGGCACAGCTGGAGCAATACATGAATCCTCCTTTAATGTGCATTGCGATTTTCTGTTTTCAGAAGTTCAGCGTAAGAAAATTATCGATGAGTATACCTATAGGAGGCTATACAGGGCACGCAAGGGCCTGGATATGGGTTTCTGCCGGTCATAAACAAAAACTGCCCGGGACAAACTTATGTTTGGGGGTGGGTGTGGGAGGGCAGGGGGAGAGACACCGAAGCACAACTCTTAGATTAATGAGAAGCTAGAGTCCCCATGAGAATAAGAAATTGCAAATCACATGTGTCGTTATAACGGTGTGCGTACTGTCATTACAGAACCCATTATTTTTCTGTTCTTCTTGAAATGTTACAGGACCCATTCTGATATGTTGAGAAACAGAGTGGGTACTGACGTACTGTCACTTGTACAGTTTCATAGACAATGTAACTGAAAGAGCATTAGCATAGAAATTTTGTGGTTCATATGTATATGATACACTACTGAGCTTCGACAGTAAGAAAAGATCCAGAGACTCACTGATTGATTAGCATCCATACTTCCCAGCCCTCGCTGGCGACTGAAGAGGGCGTGGATGACGACTTTGCAGAACTCAGCGTGTAGGACGAGTATGGCCTCGCCTTGCGGAAGGTGGGGAGGAGCTCGGGGCAGGCGAAGATGGAGGCGCGTGGCGAGGAGGCTCACGAGACGGTGGTCAGGGAGGAAGGCCTATGACGCCGAGGCGGCCGCGAGGCGCTAGGGAGACGGCGACACGGCAGACGAGGATGCCTGCGCGGAGGGGGAGCGCTGGGAGGGGGCTCAGCGGCGAGCGGTGGGAGACGGCGACCGGCAGGGAGGCCAATATTGATGCAAAAAGTGTTTTTTTCAATCGACGGAATGTGTGGCCGGAGTCAGCGTCACGGAGATCGGATTAGCCCAGAAACATGTGGATATGTTATTCACAAAAAAAGATAGGCTTACATAATTAACCTATTTTTTAAAATAATATATATTTCGGAATTTACAACTAACACGGCGTCGGCTCAGCATGGGACAACTGAGCCTTGTCAGCTCACCGCCGGCCGACAAAGCTTATCGGCAGGGTGCAGTCTCGTGTGAGAGAGCCAGTTAGCCCCCAAGACCGACTAACCCTGTCGGCTCACCATGGACCAATTAGTTCTTCGCATGCAACCATCGGCAGAGAGAATCCACACCCAGCCATCTCTCCTCGTTCCAAATCCAAAGGTTTTCATGATATGATAGAAACAAGAGATAATGATTGCAAATAACTTTTTTTTCTCTTTCAAAAGTTTGTGACAGCACAATGCATACAGCGGCAGCGCGCAGCACAGTAGCGCACAGATGAGCTAGCTAACTAATCGGCCTTAGAGCATTCCAGCGGTGGCGTTAAATTACAGCGTGGCAAAAGTGTGATGCAGCACGCTGCGCTAGTTTGCAGCGCAGTAAAATCGCGCGTCCTCCGTTGGAGGCTCTAAATTACAGCGCGCGCGGCTCGACGAAATTTGTGCCTCCACCAGGCGCTGCAAAATACAGCGTGCTACCAGCGCAAACCAAAAACACAACAAGAACTATCACAAAGAAGATTAAAATGGACCAAATATTCATGCATAAATGGCTCTAAAAATTCTCGAATCACCTAAATGACTTAGTTCAACTATAAATGACATAGTTTATCCACAAAATGACATAGTTCACCTAAATGACATAGTTCAAACACAAATTAGACTCAACAACATATACACATCATCATCATCACTCGTCAACATCCTCCATTCCACCGCCACCTCCATGTTGAGCATCTTCATCGGAGTCTTGGACGATGGTGTTGCCGGTTGAATCTCCATATGCTTCATTGGTAGAAGGAGATGGATCAACCAAGGAGACCATGTACCCTCCCAGGGGCGGTGCTCCCATGCCACCCATGGCGCCTTGCCCACTCATCCCACCCATGCTGCCAAGACCCATGCCTCCATAGCCTCTAAATCCTCCCGACAGTGCTCCCATGCCTACAAAGCCTCCCGCTTGTGCTCACATGCCTCCATAGCCTCCCGCTTGTGCTCCCATGCCTCCATAGCCCGCCGGTGGTGTTCCATAGCCTCACATGCCTCCGTAGCCCGCCGGTGGTGCTCCATAGCCTCCCATGCCTCCAAAGCTTCCATAGCCTCACATGCCTCCGTAGCCTCCAAGTGGTGCTCCATAGCCTCCCACGCCTCCATAGCCTCCCGGCGCACTCATTCCTTCATTTTGGGCCTTCATGAGGTTTGCCAACTTTCTTTTTTTATCTAACACTTCGTCGCGAGCAAGGTTGATGTACTCCTTTTGCCTCTTATCCATGTTTGAGGTGTCCATGAAAAGAGCTTCCTCTCTTCGTCCAATAAGTGTTGATGCTCCTCATTGGCCATCTTCTTCTCCTCCATTGCCATCCTCCTCTCCTCGGCGCCGCCAACCTCTCCTCCATTGCCATCCCCCTTGCCTCGGCCTCCTTCTTGTCCATATTGTATTCCACTCTTGCCTTGGCCATCTTCTCCATAGTCTCCAAGAAACTTTCGTCATCAATGCTACAATGTATGCACATATCACAATCCTAGAAAAACATTCATATGTATCTAAAAAAAACAACAAAAAAGAGAATTTTTACCTTGTTGCCATTTCATCGAGCACGTTGCGCGCGGCGACGGCGGCTATGGTTGGCGTGGCCCGTCGAATAGCCGGTGGAGGCGGAGCGGAGGTGGGTGGCGCTTGGGGGACCGGTGCAGCCTGCGCGCAACGAGCCGCGGTGCTGTTCCTCGGCGCCTTGGATTTAGGAGCCGCTGCTGCGCCGCGCTTTGTGGTCGTGCTTTTCCCCTTCGGTGGCGCGATGGGCGGCAGCGCTGTGCCGGTGCTTGTCCGCGGCGGTATGAAGAGGGCACGAGTGGCGGCTGACCCCACGGTGGTGTTCCCGGCGCCACCGCTAGGGTTTGGCACGGTCGGTGGTGGGATTGCACCGGCGCCGGCAGCGGGGGGATGGAGTAAGGAGGGGTTGGAGGGGTGCTGGAGGAGCCGTCCATCGTCGGAGTTGCGCCGGAGGCCGCGCGAAGGGGGAAGGCGGAGTGGAGAGGTCGCACACGCGGGTGAATTTTCTGAGCGGTTGCGTGTTCCCGTGCGAGCGAAGAGATAGCGCGGCGCTGTAGTTGGAGCCGGAAATATGAGGCACGAGAAAGCGCAAAATGCCGCGCCGCGCTATATTTTTGTAGTGTGTGTCAAAATCGCGCCTCCGCTGGAGGAGTTTAGCGCCACTGCTGGAGATGCTCTTACCGTGTAGGGGCTCCATGCTAGTTTTGCACAGATGAGCTAGCTAACTAACGCGGAGTGCGTTGAATAAGCCAAGGATTTTGCATTCGACTCTTTTTTCATCGAAAATACTCTCTCCATCTCCAATTTTTTTTTTGGAAATGGGCGCTTTATTACTCAATAGCAATGTTTACACCCGGCCTTTGCATAACTAGGATGCACACAGCCGATAAATCACAAAACGAGAATCAAACTAAAGTATGAAAATTACAATCCATATAACAAAATAAAATAGCCTGCGGCTAAGGCAGCTCAATCCGCAAATCACGCTGCCATCCATGTCGAGAGAAAATATCCCTCGCCACATCCTCCAATCGCGTACACCCCTCCGCAAACAAGTCGCGGAACTCCATACGCTGGAGCGGAATCCATGATCGTAGGATAGCCGTTGCACGATAAATCACCTACAAAGAAGAAGAAAAGTATGTTATTAAAAATCTTGTCATTTCTACATAACCAAAGCGACCAAATAATAGCAAGCGCTCCCACCCTAAATAAAGTCCCATATTTATCCTGAATCCCATTTAACCAATTGCCGAATACATTGGCAACCGATCACGGAGGAGATAAACCAGAGGCTACTTGGATGATTGACCATATAACACGAACAAATTTATATTGGGAGAATAAATGTCGTATTGTATCATGATGATGACAAAATACACATTGTGTACTTCCATGTAAATTCCTCTTAACAAGGTTGTCTTTAGTAAGAATTACACCTTTACGAAGGTACCAAGCAAATATCTTTGTCTTAAGGGATAACTTCATTTTCCAAATTTTAATATTGTTATTGACAGGAATATCAGGTTGGATCAAATCCCTATACATAGAGTCAACCAAAAATTTACCACTCTGAAGTAAATTCCATTTGAACTCATCCACCCCCTCAGATAGTTGTATCATGGACAGTCTTAATAAAAGATTGTTCCATGATTCAAGTCTAGGTCCAATGAGGCTTCATCTAAACGACATAGTAGGAGGATAAGCTTCCAAAACTTTGGAAAGTGTATCTCCTTTGTATCTAATAATTGAGTAAAGAGCTGGATATTGATGACGAAGGGGAGTTTGGCCAAGCCATTTATCTTCCCAAAATCTAATTTGCGATCCATCCTTAATATTAAACACACCAAATTGAAAGAAGTGTTTTTTGGACGCCATAAGTCCCGCCCAAAAGTGTGAATCTCCGGGTTTCCAAACCACTTGAGACACCGCCTTAGAGCCTATATATTTCCTCCAACGAATGGTTTGCCAGATACCATCTTCTGTAAGTAGTTTGAACAGCCATTTACCCAGAAGTGCGGTGTTTTTGACTTGCAAATCATGTATGCCCAGTCCACCGTATTCTTTTGGTCTACAAACCACATTCCATCTAGCAAGTCGATATTTCTTTTTTTCACCATCACCTTGTCAAAAGAATCTTGATCGGAAATAATCCATTTTCTTTAAGACACCTTTTGATAGTTGAAAAAACGAGATCATATATAGTACCATGTTTGTGAGTACTGAGTTTATGAGAACAAGTCTTCCACCAAGTGATAGTAATTTACCTTTCCAACTATCAAGACGTTTTTGTAATCTTTCCTCAACGAGTTTCCATTCAGCAATCGTGAGCCGCCGATAATGAATCGGGATTCCCAGATAATTGATTAGAAATTGCCCCAAGCTACAGCCGAATAGTTTAGTGTATAGATGGGCCTTGATACGTCTACAACGTATCTATAATTTTTGACAGTTTTATGCTATTAATATGCTTTTAACACTCCTTTTTTATAAAGTTTATGATTTATTTGGACTAACCTACTAATAGTTGCAAAAGTGAACAATGTTCTTGTTTTACACTTTGATGTGTAGGAATTACCAAGAATACAAGTGGAAACCTTGTTGGAGTCAAATTGGGATTTTTCCAGAAATCTGTCTCAGAACTCTTTTTAACGATGATCACGTTTTGGGTCGAAGACGGCGTCAAACGGAAAACTCTTCAACTACAAAGTTATTGGCAATTTCGCGACAAACGTTCTGGACATAAAATTTAGCTGATTCCGAGTCCGTACGGGCCTTTTAGACCTGATTTACTGCAGCCCAAGATGGGGTGACGGGAATCCGAGAAGCTATATAAAGGGAGGAAACCTAATTCGCCCAGCGCATCTCCACCCACGAATTTGCAGTCACCAAAACCACGTTTTTTCCTCCCACATGGGTCCCATCTCCATGGGGGAGGGCTCCCAAAAATCCATGAAGGAAGGGGGCTAAGGGGCGGTGCTCCCCCATGATACCGGCGGCAGGGAAGGAGTCCCCCGCGCCACCGTCGACGCCACCGCCGCCCTCTTCACCATCTTCACCATCTTCACCGCCATCTCCATCACCTAATCCTCCTAGTATGTAGTGGTTCATCCTTCCACACACCTCTGTACCGTCCTATGTAAACATGGTGTTTGATGCTATAAGTTATAATCATATGATCTATGTCATGTTTGCATAGTTTTTTTGTTCTTAGATTGAATGGTTGAACGTCTTTGGTTCATTAGAGTTGTATGTTGATATGGTACAGTCCTTTGGTGTTCATTATATTTGTGCACGTATAGATTAAACATCATAGGATTTGTAGTATGTGTAAGAGGAAGAGGGGAAGTTCTGTCGGAGTGACAGAAGCCTGAGGACGCGAACCAGAACGTTGCACGTATGGGAGTAAGTGGACCATTAAACTTAAGGCTATGGTTGGGGAAACCTTAATGCATTGATTAGTACTTACAAATGTTTGCTAACAATCCAATCATATAGTACATGTAATTCCAAGTAGTGAAGCGCATGTATATTTAGCCTCTCCCACATAAAAAACTGCATCGAAGACAATGAACCCGATCTATTCGCTATTTAAACTTGGACAAAGCTGAAGGAAATATGCCCTGAGAGGCAATACTAAAGTTGTTATTATGTATTCCTTGTATATGATAGATGTTTATTTTGCATGCTATAATTGTATTGATAGGAAACGTCAATACAAGTGTGTTTAATAAACAAAAAGGGTTCCTAGTTATGCCTCTCTTATAGACTAGCTCGTTGATTAACAAGATGATCAAAGTTTCCTGATCATGGATATTGGATGTTGTTAATAACGAGGTCACAACATTTGTGAAATGATGTGATGAACATTCATCCGAAGTATAGCATTATGATCAAAGTCATTATATTTATATTGCTATAACATCATACGAAGTAATCTTAGTCCTTAGACCATGAGATCATGTTAATTGCTAACACCGGAAGAGTATCTTCATAACATCAAACGTCACACCGTAACAGGGTGACTATAAAGGTGGGTTTAGTGCTACAAAGGTGTTATGTTGAGGCTCATGGATCAAGAGTGGAATTTGTCAATCCCGATGACAGATATATATACTCTGGGCCCTCTCGGTGATATCACATTAAGATAGCTTGCAAGCAAGTGATGTGATCACTAGAATGTTATATCACGGGAACGAGAAAAGAGTGCATGTCGGTAACAAGATCAAACTAGGTATTTGGATACCGATGATCGAATCTCGGACATGTATTATATCATGAGACAAAGGGATTAAGTTACTAGCATTAAAGGTTCTCACGATCATAGAAGTCATCGTTGAATGTGCAGGAGTCAGTATGGATCTCTAGGTCCCGCTTCTGATTATTGATCTAAGAGGAGTCTCAATAATGTCTGCATTATTCGCGAACTGTAGGGTGACACACTAAAGGGTTTCCGGACACCATTTAGGAGCACATATGTTTCAGATAAAAGGTTTGCAAAGCGCAGGAAATGTTTTAATAGAAACAGGAATTGTTTCGATAGAAACCAGAATTATTTTGGGTGAAATTGCAGAAAGTGGTTATGCATGTGATATTGAAATGTTGCAAGGGGTTTTATGTGAATGTTTGTTAATTAAAGTAATTAACAAATTTCTAAATAAAATAAATAAAAGAGTTTTATTAATTGAGAGTGGAATTAAATTTGGTGGAAATTTAATGCATGTGAGTGGAATTTTGGGTCGAGTCAAAATTGATGTGAGTGGAGCTTCCACCACATGAATGAGGAAGAGGTGGGGGCACCCTCCTTAGCCGCCGGCCATTGGAGGGGAGGAGCCCCCCTCTCCTATAAAAGGCCCCCCTCTCCTCCCTCACAAAGCACACCTCCTCGTGAAGGATCTCTCTCCCCCTCTAGATATTTCACCATGGTCTCGGATTAGCGAGATACATGTTCCCGTGGCCTTAAATGTCTGAAGGAGTTCTTTGCTTCCGCTGATTCGCTGGAGCGAGGAGGTGTAGGTTGTCCGGTGGCTTGAACGTGCGTGCGAGGATGGATGCGCTGCTGATTTGCGGCGCTCGGACTTCCACACGATCTTGAGATCGGCAAGCGTATGACTACATCATCCACGAGTTCCAACTCGTTAACAAAACTCTGTTGTCTTCGAGGGTAAGTTCTCCATGGATGTATATCCACCCGTTGCTCTATATCTAGTAGATAGATCTTGGCGTATAGTTCTCTTCATAGGATTTTTTTGTTTTCTATGCTGTGAACCCAACAGTGGTATCAGAGCCTGATCTATGCGTAGATGCTTTGCACGGGTAGTACACATATGTTTATATGTGGGCGATGATGATCATGTTATTGCATCTTCTATGTATTTTGGATATTGGTGGCATAGTGGGATGAAGTGGCCCGGACCTACCTTACATGTCATCACACATGAGACCGGTTCCACGACTGACATGCAACTAGTTTTGCATAAGTGGCTAGGGTGTCTGTCTCTCCTACTATAGTCAATATCTTATTTACAACAAGTTTCTCATAACTTGGTTATCCTCATTGTGGTTCATGTTCGTAGGTAAGACTGGTTCTATCTCCGAAAGCCCTAAGCCACGTAAAACTTGCAATTGATAAATTAGAGGCGTCTAGTTTATATCGTTGTTGGGCTAGTGTCTTGATATGGTATGTAAGTAGATGTATGATAGATACTCTTACAACACACTTAATGTGTAAGTTCCATAGACCTTTGCCTTACACACAAAGGAATGATAGAGATCATACCACGATGCAAATGATAGAGATCAAATGCATGGACCATATCATCTCACTTTACACATTAGATGTTTGCATCTTATATTGCTAGTTTGGCGCTTTTGGTAGCATTGTAAAGATGATCCCTCATTTAGATATCAAGATAAAATGTGTTCTTCCTTAAGTATGCACCGTTCTATGGATCGTGTTTCGAGACATCACGTGATGATCAGGTGTACTCGACTCTACGCTTTCATACAACGGGTGTAAGACAGTTTTACACACGCGAATACTAAGGTTCTTACTTGGCGAGCCTAGCATGTACAAACATGGCCTCGGAACACGGACCGAAAGGTTAAGCATGAGTCATATAGTTGATATGATGCCCATATAGATGCTCGCCTTTGAAGCTACACCGACTCACGTGATGATCGGACTTGGTGTAGTGGATTTGGTTCATGTAATCACCAAAAGGACACGAGGGATGTCGTTTTTGAGTGGGAGTTAATTAGTAATTTGGATTAGTTGAACTCAATTTATCATAAACTTAGTCTAAATAAACTTTACAAATTCTGTTGTAGATGGCACCATCTGCTTTTAATTTCAATGTGTTCATGGAGAAAGAGAAACTTGCTGCGAATGATAGCAACTTCACCAACTGGGCTATGAATTTGAGGATTCTCCTCACTGCTGCACAAAAGCAATATGTGCTAGAGGCGCCGCTAGGCCCCCTACCAGCTCCTGATGCCCCTAACGAGGAAAATAATGTCTATATAACTCGTCAAGAGGACCATAACTTAGTTCATTGTGGCATACTGTATGGGCTAGAGCCAGAACTTTGAACGCGTTTCGAAAATGGCAATGCCTTTGATACCATGGGAGAATTGAAAATGATTTTTGATACCCATGCTGCCGTAGAGAGTTATAATGCTTCTGAAAAGATCTTTAGCTGCATGATGGAGGAGAACAACTCCGTTTGTGAGCACGTACTCAAAATGTCTGGGTACGCCGATAAGCTTGTGTCCTTGGGAATATCGATTCCCATTGACTTGGGCATGTTGGGTCCGCAGCATAGAAAACAAAAAATTTCCTACGGTGTGAACTACACGCCAAGATCTATCTACTAGGTACAAAGCAACGGGTGGACATACATCCAACGAGAACTTACCCTCGTAGACAACGAGCTTTGTTAACAAGTAGGAACTCGTGGTTGGTGTAGTCGTACACTTGCCAATCTCAAGATCGTGATGAAGTCCAGCAGGTCCGGCTCCAGCACGTCCATCAGATCCAGCTCCAGCACCACCAAGTCCAGTACCGCAAAGCAGCGGTGCATCCGTGATCACACACATGTCCGGTACCCCGACAACCTCCGTCCCTTGCTCTAGCAAAGCAGCAGAAGCAGCAACTCCTTTCCAGATAAAGCCACCGGGAACATGTATCTCGCTAATCCGAGACCATGGGGAAATAATACTAGAGGGGGAGAGAGATCCTTCACAAGGAGGTGTGAGTGAGAAGTGAGGAGGGGGTGGCCTTTTATAGGAGGAGGGGGTGCCCCTCCTTCATGGCCGGCGCATGGAGGGGGTGACCCTTCACCTCCTCCATTCATGTGGTGGTAACCCCTCCACATTAAAATGCCCCTTCACATTGTCTTTTAAAGTCTCCACTTTAAATGCATTAAATTTCTCCAAATTTAATGCTCTCTCATTTAATAAAACTCTTTTATTATTTTTATTCAGAATTTTGTTAATTACTTTAATTAACAAATATTCACATAAAACCCCCTGCAACATTTCAATATTACATGCAGAACCAATTTCAGCATTTTCACCCGAAATAGTTTCGATGTCTATTGAAATAATTCCAGCGCTTTCTTAAATCTTTATCTGAAACATATTTGCTCCAAATGGTGTCGGTATCCCTTAAGTGTGTCACCCTACGGTTCACGAATAATGCAGACATGATCGAGACCCTCTTGATCAATAATCGAGCGGGACACAGAGATCCATCTTGACCCTACACATTCAACGATGACTTCTGTGATCGTGAGAACCTTTAACGCTAGTAACTAAATCCCTTTGTCCCGTGATATATTACATGTCCGAGATTCGATCATCGGTATCTCCATACCTAGTTTGATCTCGTTACCGACATGCACTCTTTTCTCGTTCCCGTGATATAACATTCTAGTGATCACATCACTTGCTTGCAAGCTATTTCAATGTGATATCACCGAGAGGGCCTAGAGTATATCTATCCGTCATCGGGATGGACAAATACCACTCTTGATCCATGAGCCTCAACATAACACCTTCGTAGCACTGAACCCACCTTTATAGTCACCCTGTTACAGTGTGACGTTTGATGTTATCAAGATACTCTTCCGGTGTTAGCAATTAACATGATCTCATGGTCTACGGATAAAGATTACTTCGTATGATATTATAGCAATATAAATATAATCACTTTGATCGTAATGCTATACTTCGGATGAATGTTCATCACATCATTCCACCAATGGTGTGACCTTGTTATTAACAACATCCAATGTCCATGATCAGGAAACCTTGATCATCTTGTTAATCAACAAGCTAGTCTATAAGAGAGGCATAACTAGGAACCCTTTTTGTTTATTAAACACACATGTATTGATGTTTCCGATCAATACAATTCTAGCATGTAAAATAAACATTTATCATAAACATGGAATAAGATAATAACCACTTTATTATTGCCTCTCGGGCATATTCCCTTCAGTCTCCCACTTGCACTAGAGTCAATAATCTAGTTTGAAAAACTTTGCGTATTGAACACCTATGGCTTTCTGGTGTTGCATATACGCTATTGCTAGTGGTTAACATAATCTCTGGATCTGACAGTTTCAGGTCCGTGTGTATTTGCATGTCTCTGCGTCTCTACGCATCACTCATTCTCAAATGAGATGGCATTGTATAGATTTGGTCCTTTGGTGAGACCTTTAGTTTGTTCGGCTCAAAATATGTTGATATTATTGTCACACAATATATCTTCATAGTATTAGCCCACTTTGAACCACACCTAGTTTGATAACAAACTACTTAACACAAATGCCCTCCTTTGCTGCTACTATAGCAGTCATATACTTAGCCTTTTGTTGTAGTATCCGTCACAATGTCTCAACTTTGGAACTCATCCAAATCCATCATGGAACATCCTTTCCATTACATTGTGCCACCCATAGTCTAAATTGAGATAAATTTAATTTGTATCTTGTGACAAAACTAGTATCAATGTAACACTTTACAATGAACTACCTTTAACTATTTGTCACATATACATTATATATTCTTAGTTCTTCAGCTCATAAGAATATCTTTACTATTGTCCAATGATCATCTTATGAATCATTCTGGTATATGCTCATAACATTTAGAGCATAGGACATTCTGGATATATACATATCATGGTATAATCGATCAAAATCTTCATATGATTTTACTCACCAAGTGTTGAAACACTTGAATTTTGATACAATCCTTTCTATGCAGCAAGAACCTTTCTTGTTGTTTTCATATTGAACCCTTTCAATATCTCATATATGTATGTCTGGCACAACCATATTAGCACCTTAATCTATCCATATAGATATTGATGCCTAATATTCCGGGTTTACCCAAGTCTTTCATCGAAATCTTATTTTAATGAAATTCTTAACTTGTGTCAATACAAGATACATCATTTCCAATCAACAATATGTCCTCTACATAATGTATTAGAAATATGTCCTAGCGCTCCCCCTTAATTTCTTGCAAATGCAAGCATCTTCATCATCTCCGATGAATTTAAACTCTTTTAACAGTTTCATCATGGTGAAGATTCCAACTCCGCTATGCTTACTTCAACTATTGAAGTTTACATGCCCTTTTAGCACCCTTTGAATTAACAAAACCCTTCGGACCATGTCATGTACATGTGCTAGGTTACCGTTCTATTAGAAGAACCTTGTTTTGTTTATTCAACTACCATAAACCAAATTATATGTAGTGGTTGCTACATTAATCCATCAAGACTATATATCGCTATGAAAGATCAAATCTTGTCATAGTCAACTCCTTGAACATTGTCGTAAACTTCTTTCCGACATGTCGACTATTTCATAGATGTTAAACATCCATGTCTTATTTCTTTATAGATCCAAACACGACCGATAGGCTTCACGCCTTTCCGGAGGGTCTTCCAAGTTTAGAAACTTGTTTTCTCGTGTATGGATACTATCACGAATTCCATGACTTCTAGTCATTTTATGGAGTCAGGGCCCATCATCGCTTCTTTGCATGTAGTCGGTTCATCATTATCAAAACAATAACGACTTGCTTATCAAATCTTACTATTTGATTCTTACCGACCCACATGGTTCTATAGGAACTCTAATCTCCGAGATCACACCTTTTGTAATCACGAGAGCCATGAGCATTGTGGCCGCCACCGGGACACTTTCTTGCCAAGCTACTTAGCACATATAGCTAAGGTTCAACAACCTTATCAAAGTTCTATTGTCCTCCCACTTAACTTTTCACGAAAAATTCCTTCTCAAGAAACTTGACGTTCCAAGTAACAAACTCTTTTGTCCTCGGTGTTATGGAGAAATTCCCAACAAATTCTTTGGGATAACCTACAAAGACGTGCTTATCTAACTTTGGTTGTAAACATTTTACTTATGCATAGCATACCAAAATTTAAGAAAAGACAATTCGCGTTTTATCCCAAACCATAACTCATATGGTGTCATTTCAATGGATCACGATGGTGCTCTTTTCAGTGTAAAAGTGGTAGTCTCTAAAGCTTCAATCCTTAAAACATAATGGCAGTTTTATAAATGACACCGTTGATCTTACCATGTCAAACATGGTTTGATTTTATCTCTCGAATATGCCATACTCCTATGGTTTATCGGGAAACACAAATCATGGAACAATTCCTCAAGTCTTAGGTGTTTTTGCTAAACATGTAACTCAAATATCTTCCTTTATGATCGAATCATAAACTCTTTATTTTCTCGTTACAATGATTTTCCACTTCATCTTGAAAGTCTTTGAACAATTTTCAAATGTTTCGTACTTCTTCCTTATTAAGTAAATATACAGATATATTCACTCAAATTTTCGGAGAAAGCATATGAAGCAAAAAGATCCATCACATATGGCTACACATAATGGACTATGCACATCAGCATGCACAATTTCCAATAAGCTAGTCATCCGTTCCTCTCTGGCCTATGGACGGAGTTTCAATTATCTCGAGGAAAATCTCACATGCGTCAATTGATCAAAATCAAAGGCTCCAAAAATCCATCAACATGGAGTTTCTTCATGTTTTCTTTCAAATATAATTTAAACAGCGATGTCACTTCATAAGTGATCTTTCAATCATTTGTCTTGCGACATTTTAGCAATAGTGTTTATGGATGTGATTTCTCCAACTAGACTTGTAAAAGTTCATCCATCCTTTATGGAATACGGTAATTATTTGAACAACCATTGTTCTCATGATCTTTGGAACAAAATAACATTATTTAAACAAATCTTGAAGGCTTGGTTTGATGACAACGAAAAACACAATAACACTTTATTTGTTTTCGATGAACATCATCACTCATTCTCTTGCTGGTTACTTAGGCCATTGTAGTTCATGAATTGCGTTGTCCTATATGACACTTCATACCAACCAATTCGGTATCCAATACCGGTATCAAATACCTAAGAACCACATTGTTTAACAAGCAAGGAATATAGCCATAACATGTATATCTTCTATATACCTAAGTTGGACATCTCCAACCTTTTATTTTCTGCCAAATATTTTATAGATTCTCTTTCAGCAATTCCTTTTCTTTTAAAAGAATCTATCAACATCAATAGTGGTGTCATCAACATGACACATGGTACAAAGCATATATAGTCAAATACTAATACCTTTGGACTTGCACTTTGAAGTGGATCACCATCATCAAATGTTTGGTGTTCTTTCAAAAATCCATTCTTTAGTAATCTATTAGTGTAGTAAACATTTTACTTACATCTTCTATTCATCATTATCATGACAACTTTCATGATGAAGCTACTATAGCCTATAAGGAAGAATCGCGAGTATAATATCAGTTCCCAAAACCTTTTTGGTAGATTCGGATGCCTAGCATCTCCATCCTTCACAAATTCTCATACAATATGAGAACATGTATTTTGCTAAATTATACTCTATCATAATGCAACCAAAAACATTGTTTCAGATATCACAATATCTTTTACACATGATGGTTTCTGAAACAATTTCCAGCTCCAATATAATCTTGATATTAAAACAACTTTTTGAATATCAATAATCATGGAGGCAAACATGATACTTTAGATACCACAATTTTTGTTTTCTATGCTGCGAACCCAAAAAAGCCACCACAATTACCACCACTATTCCACACTCATGGTTCTGTTAGTTTAGTGTATTTTATTGCTGCAACAACTAGCTTTACTTTCTTGTTATTTATAATCATGCGAAGCTATCTCTATTACTCGTATTGTTGCTCTAGTTTTATTTCCTAGATAATGCAAACGTTTAGTGTGCGTAGAGTTGTATCAGTGGTTGATAGAACTTGAGAGAATATTTATCCTACCTTTAGCTCCTCATTGGGTTCGACACTCTTACTTATCGAAAATGCTACACACGATCCCCTATACTTGTGGGTTATCAGGCCTCATTCTCAGCCTCGCCAAAACAATACAAATCACTCTTATGGAAGTTGATTTTCAATCCAGAGAGAATCTCAAATGATGATAATATTAATTTCAGATTCTTAGATTTCTCTAGATCGTGTTCCATAAAAAGGATAGTATCATCAGCGTATTGAAGAATAGAAATGCCACCATCAACAAGATGGGGAAATAGTCCTTCAATTTGGCCGGCAGCCTTAGCTCTCTCAATCAGGATAGCCAGCATATCAGCCACTAATTAAATAGTATAGGCGACAGCGGATCCCCTTGTCTTAGCCCTTTTTTAGTCTGGAAGTATTTGACAGTGTCATCATTGAGATTGATGGCTACACTACCCCCAGTCACAAAGGACTGTATGAGATTGCAACACTCCTCTGAAAAACCTTTCATTCGAAGTGTCTGCTGGAGAAAATACCAATTAACCTTGTCATGAGCCTTCTCAAAGTCAATCTTGAACAATACACCATTTAGTTTTTTTGAGTGTAGTTCATGAATTGTCTCATGAAGGATTACTACACCGTCTAAGATGTTTCGTCCTTGCATGAAAGCAGTTTTAGAAGGTCGAACAACATGATCAACTACTGAATTTAGTCTAATAGTAGCAACTTTTGTAAAAAAAATAAAACTAATGTTAAGAAGGCAGATTGGTTGATATTGTTGTATACGTTTGATACATTGCAGATGTATCTATAATTTTTTATGTTCCATCCTTGGTTTTATGTACATTCTTGTGTTTTGTCCACACTTTGGAGTACTTTTCATATGATTTTTTGGACTAACCTATTAACAAGAGCCATAGTGCCAGCTGCCTATTTTCTACTGTTTTTGCTTTTAGGAAAGTCAGAACATGAATATTCTCGGAATTAGACGGGACAAAAGCCAAAGTGCCTATTTTTCCGGAAGACATCAGATGCTAGAATATAAGACGGAGAAGAGCTGGGGGCCGGCCACACCACCTAGGCAGCGGCCCACACAGCCCACGAGGGTGGTCCGGGACCCAAGACCCTCGGCCCCTCCTTCCGCCTATATATTGCCCTCGGGACCAAAACCCTAAGTACCCGATCAAAAATCCACAAAAGAGTCTATAGCCACCGTCATCTCCATCCCTAGATCGGGAGGGATCTGAAGCTCTTCCCGGCACCTTGCCGGAGAGGGGAATTCACCCTGGAGGCCTTCTTCATCATCATGCAAGCCTCCGGTGTGATGCGTGAGTAGTTCATCTCTAGACTACGGGTCCATGTAGTAGCTAGATGGCTGGTTCTCCTCCTTTGTGCTTTCATGTCTAGATCTTGTGAGCTCCGTTCATGATCAAGATCATCTATTTGTAATTCTGCAGGTTGTGTTTGCGGGGATCCGATGGATATTGAGATGCTATTTCAGATTGATTATTGATTCTATCATGTCTTTGTTATTTGTGATCTTGCATGCTTTCCGTTGTTAGTAGCTATCTTGGCCAAGTATATGCTAGCAACTCCAAGAGTTAGTATTTATGCTCGATAGTGGGTTCATGCCTCTGTGTAACTGGGAAGTGATGAAATCTCTAAGGTACTAGATGTCTTTGTTGCTACTAGGGAAAACAACAATCCTTTGTTCATAGAATAATCGTATTGTTTACTTTACGCAATTCATAAAGCAATAATCTGTTGCTTGCAACTTAATCTTGGAGGGGTTCGGATGATAACCTGAAGGTGGATTATTAGTCATAGATGCAGTTGGATGGCGGTCTATGTATAATGTTGTAATGCCCAATCAAGTTACAAAGGAGTCAAGATGATTAGTATATGCATGTATTGCTTTCTCAATGTTTGTCAATTGCCCCGCTATAATTTGTTCACCCAGCATGTTATCTATCTTAAGGAGAGCCACCTCTAGTGAACTATGGACCCCGGTCCTTTCTTTTACATACAATCTATAAACTGTTTACTGCTTTGTGTTTAGTTTCTGCAAACTATTACTTCCTTCCATTCGATACGTTTGATCCTTTGTTTTCAGTAAAACCGGTGAGATTGACAACCTCATCGCAAGTTGGGGGCAAAGTTCTGTGGTTGTGTTGTGTAGGTCTCCACGTTGCTGCTGGCACCGGTAGTGCGCCCTGCCAACGTTCAACTAGCTACACCTTTGGGGTGTTTCCTTGCTCCTACTGGATTGATAACCTTGGTTTCTTACTGAGGGAAAACTTGCTGCTGTGCTCATCATACCTTCCTCTTGGGGTTCCCCAACGAGCTTGATATATTTGGGCCATCAACAACTTTGTCTAGCGCCTTTGCCGGGGAGTCAAGGATATCTTCACAAGGGGAGTCCCTCATAACCAATCTCTTTACTTTGTTATTTTTGTTTTGCTTAGTTTGCTTGTTTCTTTATCAAAAACACACAAAAATTAGTTTACAAGTTTGCTTTCTTTATCAAAAACACACAAAAATGACTACTCTTGAAAACACTAAGTTGTGTGACTTCACTAGCACCAACAACAATGATTTTATGAGCACACCTATTGCTCCACCTGTGCCTGTGATACATTGCAAATGTATCTATAATTTTTGATGTTCCATGCTTGGTTTTATCTACTTTCTTGTGTTTTTTCCACACTTTGGAGTACTTTTCATATGATTTCTTGAACTAACCTATTAACAAGAGCCATAGTGCCAGCTGCCTGTTTTCTGCTATTTTTTGTTCCAGGAAGTCAGAAAATGAAGATTCTCAGAATTGGACGGGACAAAAGCCAAAGTTATTATTTTACCGGGGGACACTTGGAGCCATCAGAGATGAGAAGGCAGAGGGTGGCCACACCACACAGTGGTGCAGGCAAGCTAGGCGCCGAGGTGGTATGGGCCCCTCCAGCACCCCCTCGGTCTCCCCTCTCGCCTATAAGAGCCTCCCGATGCAGAAACCCTAGATTGCCAATTAGAAATCCACGAAAAGTTCCGCAGCGCCGCCGCCACCAAAGGGAAGATTCGAGGGATAGAAAGTCTCTGTTCCAGCACCCTGCCAGGATGGGGAAGTGCCCTCGGAGCCATCTCCATCGATCTCCACCACCATCTCCATCACCGTTGCTGATTCCCATGATGAGGAGGGAGTAGTTCTTCCTCAAGGCTAAGGGTTCTACCGGTAGCTATGTGTTCATCTCTATCTATGCATGATCTTATTGAGATCATGAGCTTGTAATCTATAGATCTACCTTGCTACTCAAGTTCTTAATAGATCTCTGCTCTCCCCATGTGTGTGAAGTTGACAGTGTGCACACCATGGTGGCACTTAGGATAGAGATTACAAATACTTGTTATGAGTTATATTTGGAGTTGGATGTCTTTATGAAATTGTGGTGTTTTTTTGAACCATCTAGTGCTCAAGGTGATAGTGTGGGGTTATCTAGATTCGGAAAGCGAACTTTGAGGTGTGCTGTTATAGCCCTACCATCGATTAGAGTGTTCAACCGGAGAGTAGTTAAGAGTAGTATCATAAAGAGAAGATATTTATATGAGAGTGCTCACTAGTGAAAGTATGATCCCTAGGCCTTGTTTCTAAACATTGAAACACCGTTTGCTACTAGATCTGTTAGATGTTTGCTTGCTTCCATCTTTATTTCAGTTTGCCTTTAGTCTCTTCCACGCCATCAAAGTATTTTCTATCACCGTTACCACTTGTATTTACTATCTCTTCGCCGAACTAGTGCACCTATACACCTGACAAGTGTATTGGGTGTGTTGGGACACAAGAGACTTCTTGTATCTTGATTGCAGGGTTGCTTGAGAGGAAATACCTTTGATCACTTCCTCCCTGAGTTCGATAAACCTTGGGTGATCCACTTAAGGGAAAACTTGCTGCTGTTCTACAAACCTCCGCACTTGGAGGCCCAACAATTGTCTACAATAATAGAAGTGCGTAGACATCAAGCTATTTTCTAGCGCTGTTGCCGGTGAGGTAAGGTAAAAGGTATTCACACCGGAGGATTAAAGAAGAAGAACCTCCCACGGCAAACGCCTATTTTTGGCGCTGTTGCCGGGGAGGTAAGGTAAAAAGTATTCACACCGGAGGATTAAAGAAGAAGAACCTCCCACGACAAACGCCTATTTTCTAGCGCCGTTGCTGGGGAGGTATGAGTGCTCGAAGTTATTTCCTTTAGATTCTGCAATTTTGTCTTTTTGTTTCTTGGTTTCACTAGTTAGGCTTAATGGAAAACAACACAAAAATTAGAGAGCTTTTTAGTCTTTTTCCTAATATAGAACTTGAATTGTCTAAAAAGAAAATTAAAAAACCCATGGAACTTTCTTTGCATGCTAATAACAATGTTATTAGTATGAATCTTTTGAACACCTTTGTTACTAATGCTGTGGAAACGTCTAAGCTTGGGGAAGTTGGTTTTTATGAAAATGATCTTTTAGGTTCCCCAGTGATACATTGCAAATGTATCTATAATTTTTGATGTTCCATGCTTGGTTTTATCCACTTTCTTGTGTTTTGTTCCAACTTTGGAGTACTTTTCATATGATTTCTTGGACTAACCTATTAACAAGAGCCACAGTGCCAGCTGCTTGTTTTCTGCTGTTTTTGGTTCCAGGAAAGTCAAAAAATGAATATTCTCGGAATTGGATGGGACAAAAGCCAAAGTGCCTATTTTTCCGGAAGGGATCAAGTGCCAGAGTATGAGACGGAGAAGGGCCAGGGAGCCACCACACCACCTGGCCGCACGGCCAGGCCTGGCCCACGCCAGGGGGTGGTGTGGCCGCTCCCGGCACCCCCTCGGCCTCTCCTTCCGCCTATATATTGCCCTCGGGACGAAAACCCTAAGTACCCGATCAAAAATCCACGAAAGAGTATGTAGCCGCCGTCATCTCCATCCCTAGATCGGGAGGGATCTGAAGCTCTTCCCGGCACCACCACAGGAGAGGGGAATTCACCCTAGAGGCCTTCTTCATCACCATGCAAGCCTCCGGTGTGATGTGTGAGTAGTTCATCCATGGACTACGGATCCATGTAGTAGCTAGATGGCTGGTTCTCCTCCTTTGTGCTTTCATGTCTAGATCTTGTGAGCTCCGTTCATGATCAAGATCATCTATTTGTAATTCTGCATGTTGTGTTTGTGGGGATCCGATGGATATTGAGATGCTATTTCAGATTTATTATTGATTCTATCATGTCTTTGTTATTTGTGATCTTGCATGCTTTCTGTTGTTAGTAGCTATGTTGGCCAAGTAGATGCTACCAACTCCAAGAGTTAGTATTTATGCTCGATAGTGGGTTCATGCCTCTGGCAATCTGGGGAAGTGACAGAAATCTCTAAGGTACTAGATGTGTTGTTGCTACTAGGGAGAAAACAACAATCCTTTGTTCATAGAACAATCGTATTGTTTACTTTACACGCAGTTTGTAAAGCAATAATCTGTTGCTTGCAACTTAATCTTTGGAGGGGTTCGGATGATAACCTGAAGGTGGATTATTAGTCATAGATGCAGTTGGATGGTGGTCTATGTATTATGTTGTAATGCCCAATCAAGTCTCAAAGGAGTCAAGATGATTAGTATATGCATGTATTGCTTTCTCGGTGTTTGTCAATTGCCCCGCTGTAATTTGTTCACCTAGCATGTTATCTATCTAAGGAGAGCCACCTCTAGTGAACTATGGATCCCGGTCCTTGTCTTTTATATTCAATCTACAATCTTTTACTGCTTTGTGTTTACTTTCTGCAAACTATTACTTCTTTCCATTAGATATGTTTAATCCTTTGTTTTCCGCAAAACACGGTGAGATTGACAACCTCATCGCAAGTTGGGGACAAAGTTCTGTGGTTGTGTTGTGCAGGTCTCCACGTTGCTATTAGCACCGGTAGTGCGCCCTGCCAAAGCTCAGCTAGTAACACCTTTGGGGTGTTTCCTTGCTCCTACTGGTTCGATTAAACCTTGGTTTCATAACTGAGGGAAAACTTGCTGCTGTGCTCATCATACCTTCCTCTTGGGGTTCCCAACGAGCTCTACATCAACCACGAGCCATCAACACATTTTCTGGGCGCCGTGCATTGAGCCATCACCCATATGTGGTAATTCTAATGATACTTGTGATATTTTAAATCCACATACTGAAAGCATCCCTTTTAAAAAACCTATAAAAATTGTTGAACGTGTTATGAATAACTGCTATTTTGGAGATGGAACTGTCCATCCTGGTGATCATTTACTCTTTATACATGAATTATGCGGGTTGTTCAAGTGTGCAGGTATTTCAATGAACCAAGTTAAGAGGAAGCTATTCCCTATTTCACTTAAGGGCAAAGCAAGGGAGTGGTGTGAGCTACTAGATGATCCTCATCATTTGGAGTGGAAGGAACTTGAATCTCTCTTTTACTCTAAATTTTATCCTCCTCATAAAATTCATAAAGATAGGAATTACATTTATAATTTTCATCCTCATGATGGAGAAAGTATTGCCGAAGCATGGGGGACATTGAAGTCACTAATGCTCAAATGTCCCATTCATGAGCTCCCCAGTAATATTGTTATTAATAATTTCTATGCAAGGCTTTCAGGACATTACAAGGACTATCTAGATACTTGTTTGGAGGGATCCTTCACAAGTAAGGAGGTCAAAGCTAAGTGGGATCTTATTGAAACAATTCAAAGCAATACCGAAGATTGGGATAACAACAAAGGTAAAGAACCGGGTATAAACTATGAGTATGATTGCATTAAGTCTTTTGCTAAAACTATTGATTTTCAAGAGCTTAGTGCTAAATATGGTCTTGATCCTCAAATTCTTGTTGATTGTTATAGAACCTTTGCTTCTCATATTAATGCTCCTAAAGAAAAATGGGACATGTATCATGAGCCTTATAAAGACACTTGCATGGAAAATGAAATTGTTATTAATGATAGCAATAAACATGCTCAAACCTCTGAAAGTACTACTTCTTATAAGCATGTTAATTTTTGTGGAATACATAGACCTTGTGAGAATAATCAAATTGAAGAAGAATATTGTATCACCCACAGGAATGAAAAAACTAGAACGCGGTATAAGGCTCTAAATGATCTTGGTAAAAAAATTTGTGCCCTCTATCCTTTTATTTGTGAACTTTGCTTTGAAGTGGGTCATTTCAATTTTCAATGCTTAGGCCATAATAATAGCCCTTCTAATCCAATGAGTACTGCAAGTTTGTATTGTGATGACATGATCACTCCTAATCAGCATGATCAACTTACATTATTTTTGGGGTGTGAAGAGTTATCAAGAAAAACCTCTTTGGTAGATATGAGTGCTTTTGATATGACTAGCATCATGCATGGTTGTCATCTTATTGTGTTGATAATTGCCACACAAATACTTATATACAAAATATTATAAATGATGAGATTTTACCAAAATATGACAGGACTAATATGTGTTTTGGCCTTATTAATGAAAAGGAGGAATCCTCCAAAGTTTCTTCTATTGTCTCTAACAATGAACCAGGGTATATGGAGAAGCTTGCTTTCAAGCCTATCCCTCCTAAAGAGAAGAAGAAAAAGAAGAAGAGGAGGAGTAAAATGAGAGAAGAAACAGTATTTTCCCATAAGCATGTTGCTCCTATTATAGTTTTTGATAAGTCTGAACTCGATGATGTTCCTATGCCTATTACCTATAATAGTGATCATGATTGGGAAAAGCACACTACTTTTGATATTGAAAATCTCTTCGGTACCAATTTTTAAAATGATGATATTAATAATTGTTATACTATTAGTGCTATCTATGATCCTTCCAATGATGATATGTTTACAAATGAACACACTTGGGAAGATAACTATTCTATTGCTTATTATGATGCTATACCTCTAATATCTGATGATTGCAATGATGAATATGATATTTTCAGTCCACCTACTATTGAGGAGGAAATTAATTATGATTACAATATACCTCCTATATTTGATGATTATGGTGATGAAAATAATAATGATAGCTATTTTGTTGAATTTGCTCCCACTACAATCAATAAGAATGACTATGTTTATGTGGGGAGTATTAATTCTTTTATGCATATGGCTCATGATAAGAATGTTTCTTGTGATAGTTATACTGTTAATTTCATTCATGATGCTACTGAAAGTTATTATGAGAGCGGGAAACATGGTTTTATGTATCTCAACAATATTAAGTTCCCCTCTTTATGTTGAAATTTTTGAAGTTGCACTTGTTTTGCTTTCCTATGCTTGTTGCTTTGTGCTTTCATGACTTGTTTCTTTACAAGATTCCTATGCATAGGAAGTGAGTTAGACTTAAATGTGTTTTGAATTTGCTTCTTGATGCTCTCTTTTACTTCAATTCATATTTCTTATGTGAGCATCTTCTCAAACTATCATGCCTAACTTAAAGGCGTTAAAGAAAAGTACTTATTGGGAGATAACCCAAAAGTTTTAGTTGAGTCTTGGAAGTTATTACCTCTGTAATAACCGCTCATTATCCTTTTTATTTTATTTTTGTGCCAAGAGTAACCTCTAATGAGAGAGAAGTAATGATTGGGAAAGTTGTTGTCCCGAAACAGATTTTTGTGCTTCACCGTAAAAATTCGTGTAAAATCTCTGTACATCTTTTTGAGGCGTAAATTTTTTTGCTTCTGCCCCAGGTTGTTATCTAACTTTATTTAGTTCAACACTTTTCAATTTGAGCAACAGAAGGTCTTTGAAAAAATTCGTCTTTACCTGCTGGTATGTTTTGACAGATTTCTGCCATTTTCTGCATTTGCTTCTTGTTGGTTCCTTTTTGAGTTCTTTTGGGGATTTGAGCTTTTTGAGGGAAGTGCTACAGTAGCTAGTGTTCTAATGGAAGTTTATTTGGTGTTAGAACTGAACCTTAAGACCTTTTATCTTAAGTGCACTAATGTTCCTAAAGATTGTGTGAAGTTTTGTATGAAGGAAAAATTTCAGGTGTATGGAAGGAATGAGTAATGAGATGAAGGATGGACTAAAGCTCAAGATTGGGGATGCCACGCATGTCACCCCAAGAAATATCCAAGAAGTAAAAGCGTCAAAGCTTGGGGATGCCCAAGGCATCCCCTTCTTCATCAATAAAAATCCCAGGTTTCTTCCAAACGCTTCATTTTTATTGTTTCATGCACAGTTGTGTTGTTCTTGGAGCGCCTTCTTTTTTTTCATTTTGGTTTTTTGTTTGCTTGGTTTTCTTAGTTTGCTGAATAAATTGGTTGGACCCCTGATACATTGCAAATGTATCTATAATTTTTGATGTTCCATGCTTGGTTTTATCCACTTTCTTGTGTTCTGTTCCAACTTTGGAGTACTTTTCATATGATTTCTTGGACTAACCTATTAACAAGAGCCATAGTGCCAGCTGCCTGTTTTCTGCTGTTTTTGGTTCCAGGAAAGTTAGAAAATGAATATTCTCGGAATTGGACGGGACAAAAGCCAAAGTGCCTATTTTCCAGATGTCATCAAGTGCCAGAATACGAGACGGAGAGGGGCCAGGGGGCCACCACACCACCTGGCCGCGTGGCCAGGCCTGGCCCGCGCCAGGGGGTGGTGTGGCCGCTCCCGGCACCCCCTCGGCCTCTCCTTCCGCCTATATATTGCCCTCGGGACGAAAACCCTAAGTACCCGATCAAAAATCCACGAAAGAGTCTGTAGCCACCGTCATCTCCATCCCTAGATCAGGGATCTGGCTCTTCGGCACCTACGGAGAGAGGGGAATTCACCCTGGAGGCCTTCTTCATCACCATGCAAGCCTCCGGTGTGATGCGTGAGTAGTTCATCCTTGGACTACGGATCCATGTAGTAGCTAGATGGCTGGTTCTCCTCCTTTGTGCTTTCATGTCTAGATCTTGTGAGCTCTGTTCATGATCAAGATCATCTATTTGTAATTCTGCATGTTGTGTTTGCAAGGATCCGATGGATATTGAGATGCTATTTTAGATTGATTATTGATTCTATCATGTCTTTGTTATTTGTGATCTTGCATGCTTTCCGTTGTTAGTAGCTATGTTGGCCAAGTAGATGCTAGCAACTCCAAGAGTTAGTATTTATGCTCGATAGTGGGTTCATGCCTCTAGTAATCTGGGGAAGTGATAGAAATCTCTAAGTTACTAGATGTGCTGTTGCTACTAGGGACAAAACAACAATCCTTTGTTCATAGAACAATCGTATTGTTTACTTTACACGCAGTTCGTAAAACAATAATCCGTTTCTTGCAACTTAATACTGGAGGGGGTTCGGATGATAACCTGAAGGTGGATTATTAGTCATAGATGTAGTTGGATGGCGGTCTATGTATAATGTTGTAATGCCCAATCAAGTCTCAAAGGAGTCAAGATGATTAGTATATGCATGTATTGCTTTCTCGATGTTTGTCAATTGCCCCGCTGTAATTTGTTCACCCAGCATGTTATCTATCTAAGGAGAGCCACCTGTAGTGAACTATGGATCCTGGTCCTTGTCTTTTATATTCAATCTACAATCTTTTACTGCTTTGTGTTTACTTTCTGCAAACTATTACCTCTGTCCATTCGATACGTTTAATCCTTTGTTTTTAGCAAAACACGGTGAGATTGACAACCTCATCGCAAGTTGGGGACAAAGTTCTATGGTTGTGTTGTGCAGGTCTCCACGTTGCTACTAGCATCGGTAGTGCGCCCTGCCAAGGCTCAGCTAGTAAAACCTTTGGGGTGTTTCCTTGCTCCTACTGGTTCGATTAAACCTTGGTTTCATAACTGAGGGAAACTTACTGTTGTGCTCATCATACCTTCATCTTGGGGTTCCCAACGAGCTCTACATCATCATCGCACCAGCACTTTTCTGGATGTCATACACAGAGCCATCAAGCATTTTTCTGGCGCCGTTGCCGGGGAGTCAAGGACATCTTCACAAGGGGAGTCCCTCATAACCAATCTCTTTACTTTGTTATTTTCATTTTTCTTAGTTTTATTTTTTCTTTGTTTGCTTGTTTTGTTATTCAAAAACACAAAAAAATTATTTTTACTAGTTTGCTTTCTTATTTGAAAACCCCCAAAAATGACTACTCTTGAAAACACTAAGTTGTGTGACTTCACTAGCACCAACAACAATGATTTTATGAGCACACCTATTGGTCCACCTGTGGCTGAAAATACTTTCTTTGAGATAAAACCTGCTTTGCTCAATCTTGTTATGAGAGAACAATTTTCTGGTATTGGTAATGAAGATGCTGCTTCCCATCTAAATAACTTTGTTGAAATTTGTGAGATGCAAAAGCATAGGGATATAAATGGTGATATTATTAAGCTGAAATTGTTTCCTTTCTCTTTGAGAGGAAAAGCTAAAGAATGGTTGAATTCCTTAACTAGGAATAGTATTGATTCTTGGACTAAATGCAAAGATGCTTTCATTGGAAAATACTATCTTCCTGCTAAGATTATATCCATGAGAAGTGAAATAATGAAGTTTAGACAACTTGATAATGAGCATGTTGCTCAAGCTTGGGAAAGAATGAAATCTTTGGTAAAGAATTGTCCCACTCATGGACTGACTGCTTGGATGACCATCCAAACTTTTTATGCAGGATTGAACTAGTCTTCAAGGAACCTATTGGATTCTGCTACTAGAGGTACCTTTATGACCATCACTCTGGGTGCTACAACGAAACTTCTTGACAATATGATGGTTAATTATTCTGAATGGCATACTGAGAGAGCTCCACAAGGTAGGAAGGTAAATTCTGTTGAGGAAACCTCCTCCTTGAGTGATAAGATTGATATTATTATGTCTATGCTTGTTAATGGGAAAGCCCATATTGATCCAAATAATGTTCCTTTGGCTTCTTTGGTTGCTCAAGAAGAGCAAGTTGATGTGAACTTCATAAGAAATAACAATTTTAGCAACAATGCCTATAGGAATAATTTTGGTAACAACAATTATAAGCCATATCCTCCCAACAATGGTAATGCTTATGGAAATTCTTACAACAATAATAAGAGTGTTCCCTCTGAACTTGAAGTTATGCTTAAAGACTTTATTAGTAAGCAAACTGCTTTCAATAAAACTATTGAGGAAAAACTCTCTAATGCTGAAAGAAATATAGCATCTTTGTCTGAAACTCAATCTTCATCGATTAATAAAATGGCTGCTAAACCTGAAACTAATGATAATCCCTTTGTAGCTACTAATGCTATACAAGTAAAAATTGATGAAAATGTTAGACTATTAGCTGAATTACATGCTAAATGGGAAAGAGAAGATGAAATTGCTAGAAACATTAGTGTTTCTACTATTACCACCAATAGTGTTGAGGCTAGTAATAGTTCTACTACTCTAGATGATAAGTTTTATTTTGGTCTTGATGGTTGCAATATCTCTGAATTTATTAAGTTACTACAAAAGCTTGCTGAAAGTCCTAATGCTAGTGCTATAACATGGCCTTTACAAAACACAATACTGATGCTCTCATAAAGATTAAAGAAGAAAAGATGAAACATAAAGCTTCTATCCCTATTAAACAAGAAGATTGTTGGGAACCCATCATTAATATGAAAGTGAATGACTTTGATTTCAAAGCTTGATGTGATCTTGATAGTAGTGTTTCTATTATGCCTAGAAGGATTTATGATATGCTTGATTTGCCTCCACTTGAAGATTGTTATTTGAATGTCCCACTGGATGATAATGCTAAAAAGAAACTCATGGGGAGTCTTAATGATGTTCTTATTATGGTTAACAATGCCTATGTCCCCGTTGATTTCTATGTTTTGGATGTTGAATACAATGCTTCTTGTCCTATTACTTTGGGAAGACCTTTTCTTAGAACTGTTGGTGCCATTATTGATATGAAAGAAGGCACCATTAAATATCAACTCCCACTCAAGAAAGGTATAGAACACTTCCCTAAGAAGAGAGAGAAGATTTCTTTTGCTTCTCCTATGAAAACAAAATTTGGTCTTAATGCTTCTTCATTTGAGAACACTTGATTCTTTTTCTTGCTTCTTATGCCTAACTTAAAGGCGTTAAAGAAAAGTACTTATTGGGAGATAACCCAAAAGTTTTAGATGAGTCTTGGAAGTTATTACTTCAGTAATAACCGCTCCTTATCCTTTTTATTTGCTTTTTGTGCCAAGAGTAACCTCTAATGAGAGAGAAGTAATGATTGGGAAAGTTGCTGTCCCGAAACAGATTTCTGTGCTTCACCATAAAAATTCGTGTAAAATATCTGAACGTCTTTTTGAGGCATGAATTTTTGTGCTTCTGCCCCAGGTTGTTATCTAACTTTCCTTAGTTCAACACTTGTTTATTTGAGCAACAGAAGGTCTTCGAAAAAGTTCGTCTTTACCTGCTGGTCTGTTTTGACAGATTTCTGCCATTTTCTGCATTTGCTTCTTGTTGGTTCCTTTATGAGTTCTTTTGGGGAATTGAGCTTTTTGAGGGAAGTGCTACAGTATCTAGTGTTATAATGGAAGTTTATTTGAAGTTAGAACTGAACCTTAAGACTTATTATCTTGAGTGCAGTAATGTTGCTAATAAAGATTGTGTGAAGTTTTGTATGAAGGAAAAATTTCAGGTATATGGAAGGAATGAGTAATGAGATGAAGGATGGACTAAATCTCAAGATTGGGGATGCCACGCGTGTCACCCCAAGAAATATCCAATAAGTACAAGCGTCAAAGCTTGGGGATGCCCAAGGCATCCCCTTCTTCATCAATAAAAATCCCAGGTTTCTTGCAAACGCTTCATTTTTATTGTTTCATGCACAGTTGTGTTGTTCTTGGAGCGTCTTCGTTTTTGTTTTCGTTTTGGTTTTTCATTTGCTTTGTTTTCTTAGTTTTCTGAATAAATTGGTTGGACCCCCTTTTTCATACATTGGTTTGCAAATAGTTTGGTTTGGTTTGGAAAAGAGTAGGAAAGTTCATGCTTATGTGGTAAAAGAGCTTGTTTTTGACTGTGGCCTATGCTTTGTCATGCCATGCTTGATATTGTTTTGGCTTTATGCTTAGTATTCTTTGCTGTATCATGACTTGTTATAAACAATTGAGATTGCTTAATGTGCCTTGGATGAATCATGCGTTGTTTTAGCATATTAAAGCATAGTATAGTGGTATTCTCTTTTGATGCTTTATTTGGGTTGACTTGGCGCATGCTCACACCATGGTATGACTATCTCAAGTCGCCATAGCCTTTATGATCCTTTAGTTTTCAACTTGTAGTATCACTTTATGCTTTGATCAATGATGTTTTATCGCTCTGCATGATTATGGCCATTATTGCTATCTTAGTTTGCCGCTCCCAGTCTTTTGCTAGCCTCCACAACCAAGTATGAGTTCCACTCATGCATCCAACTCCCTAAACCAAGTTATTCCAAAGAGTCCACCATACCTACCTACTAGCTTATGCTATTCCAAGTATATTCATGCTTTTGTTTACGTTCCAAATTAAACTTGTTATGAGAAAACTAGTGATTAAAGCTCTCACGAACTTGATGGCACACTTTATTTTTCTTGCCCTTAATAAACTTGAACCATTGTGTCGTCTATGTTGTATATGCTTGCACTTATTTGTTGGGAATTAGCAGAACCATGCTGTCATGGGGAACGCTTTCAACATTGCACTTGGTACTTGTACCTAGTTGATATCATGCTCTTTTGTATATGGATGTCGCCGATTGTGAAATGAAAGGGGGCTTGTAAGTCCATGGAGTTATGTATATGTGTTAGAAAGCACTGGGCATTGGTCTAATCCATGTGACATGGTGGAAACCTACAGCGTAACCATAATGAGTTGTCTATGAAGCATTCTTCTTATAAAAAAGAGTCCTATATTGAGAAAAAAGAGAAAAAGAAAAAAAAGAGATTATGAAAAGAGGAAAGAGAGAAAAAAGCACCATATTCCCATGGTAAATAAGAAGATTGCTGAGATGCTCGTTGTCTGCTTGCCTTGTCATTTTGATATGGGGATTCTTTCGTATCATCGGGCAAGGGTACCCCGTTGGCGGTTCTCTATGATACACATGTACTTACAATGACAAGACCTTACCGACGACTAAACATGAGTAGCATGAGGTGCGGCCCTCGTATTCTAGGGACATGAGATTTCTAACTTATACTTCGTCAAGCATGTACACCATAGTTTGTTCACTTTAACCTTAATCACTTCAAGATGCTTATGATAGGGGCAATGAGAGCTGAAAGCTATAAGTACCATAATATTTGGAAGCTCTTTATGAGACTTGAATCCCTACTTCCTTCTATGAAGGCCTTTCTCCCAGAGTCTCCACCTTCTATCTTTATGCACCTACTTTGAGAGCATAGTGGCCATTCTTAGTTCTATCTGCATTGTCCCAAGACTAGTTGATTGATGCATACCTTGATATTTCTTGTTTTAAACTATTTGTATCTAGTTACTCTTATGAACTTTGTGTTGGAGATGCCCAAGAGGCAATAATAAAAGTAGTTATTATTATATCTTTGTGTTTATGATGAATGTTTACATCCCATGCTATAATTGTATTATAAGGAAACACTAATACATGTGTGTTTTGTAAACATAAAAGAGTCCCTAGTAAGCCTCTTGTTGAACTAGCTTGTTGATTAATAGATGATCATGGTTTCCTGATCATGGACATTGGATGTCATTAATAACAAGGTTATATCATTAGGAGAATGATGTGATGGACACACACCCATAGTAAGCGTAGCATAAGATCAAGTCATTAAGTTCGTATTGCTATCAGCTTTCAAATGCATAGTAACCTAATCCTTCGATCATGAGGTTATGTTAATCACCATCACCGGATGGGTACTTTGATGACATCAAACACCGCTTCGTAATTGGGTGGTTATAAAGGTGTCATTGGGTATTCTGAAAGTATGTGTTGAAGCGCATGAACCAAGAGTGGGATTTGTCCATCCATATGACGGATAGATATGCTCTGGGCCCTCTCGATGGAATGTCATCTAGTTAGCTTGCAAGCATGTGACTAGGTCACAAGGGATGACATAACATGGAACAAGTAAAGAGTACTTATCGATGTGAGGTAGAATTAGGTTTGGAGATACGAACGATCAAACCTCGGATAAGTAGAATATCGCGTGACAAAGGGAATTGGTTTCGTATGTTAATGGTTCTATCGATCACGAAGTCATCGTTGAGTATGTAGGAGCCATTATGGATCTCCAGATCCCCCTGATGGTTATTGATCGGAGAGGTGTCTTCATCATGTCTGCATATTCACGAACCGTAGGGTGACACACTTAAGGTTCGAAGTTGTTTTAAGTAGATATGGAATGTGCGTTGGAGACCGAATGTTGTTCGGAGTCTCGGATTGGATCCAGAACATCACGAGGCGATCCAGAATTGTCCGGAGAATAAGATTCATATATTGGGGATCATTTTCTAAGTTAGGAAATGTTCCGGAGTATTTGTATGGGGATTCTAGAAGGTTTCGGAATGTCCCGGAAGGTTCTAGAAGATTTCTTGGAGTTTGCTTGAAAACCAAGAAAGGATCAAGGAATCCTTGTAGGGCAAGACAAGGAGTAGTGGGGGAGGAGGACTCCTCCCCCCTTCCCAATCCGCTGCCAGGAGGAGGGAGTCCTACTAGGACTCCCCCTCCCATGGCGCCTCCCTCCTTTAAATAGAGGGGTGGAGGCGCCACCCCCCTTGCCCCTTGAATCCTCAAACCCTAGCCGCCTCTCTCCTCCTCCTTCCCTCTGCTCTGGCTTAGGCGAAGCCCTGCAGAATTCTCTACTCCACCACCACCACCATGCCGTCGTGCTGCTGGGATTCCGTGGAGAGATCTACTACCTCCACGCTTCTTTGGAGCAGGGAGAGGAAGGTCTTCGACTCCATGCGTGTGACCGATCATGGGCGCTACCGGAACGCAGCGCCGGAAGGATCGTCTACTCGATCTTGAGATCGGCAAGTGATCGACTACATCAACCACGAGATCCAATCTCGTAACGCTTTTGGGTCTACAAGGGTTAGTACAGATCTATCTCGTTGCACATGTCTAATAGATTAGATCTTGGCTTTTATCTAGATTAGATCTGGGTTTTGTTCGTTCTTACGGTAGAATTTTTTTGTTTTCCATGCTACGAACCCATCAGTGGTATCAGAGCCGTATCTATGCGTAGATCTGTTGCACGAGTAGAGCACAATGGTTTTGTGGGCATTGGTGCTCGTGCCGTCTTTTGCTTTGTGTACTTTGCATCTTGCGGTATGGTGGGATGAAGCGGCTCGGGCTAACCTTACATGTCATCGCAGATGAGACTTGCTCCACGCTTGACGTGTAACTTGCTTTGCACAAGTGGCTTTGCGGGTGTCTGTCTCTCCCACCATAGTATAGATCCAATCTACACTTTGCACTTGATAGCACTTGTATCAATGTTGTGGTTCAGTTTCGTAGGTAAGATCCGTTCTTATTCGAAAGCCCCAAACCACGTAAAACATGCAAAGAAAATTAGAGGCGTCTAACTTGTTTTTGTAGGGGTTTTGTGATGTGATATGGCCATCATGTGATTGTGATTATATTTGATGTATGCAATGATCCTTGTTGTAATATGGCAATGGCGAGAACTAATGGTTGTCTTTAATTCTTTTAAGACCTGCGTGTCTATTCATCTTGTAATAGCTTTATTCCAAGTAGTTGTAATAGTTGCTAGTGATGATAGACAACCATGAAATGGCGCCACTGACCTTGACGCAATGCTGGTGATGATGGAGATCATGTCCATGCTTTGGAGATGGAGATCAAAGGCATAAGAAGAAAGGGCCATATCATATCACACTAATTATGAATTGCCTGTGATGTTAATCCTTTATGCATCTTGTATTGCTTAGATCGCGACGATAGCATTATAAGATGATCCCTCTCACTAAATTTCAAGTAATAAAGTGTTCGTCCTTAGTTGGCACCGTTGCTAAGACTCGTTGTCTCGAAGCATCTCGTGATGATCGGATGTGATAGATTCTACGTGTGCATACAACGGGTGCAAGCTAGATTTGCACATGCGGAAACTAAGGTTAATCTTGACGAGCCTAGCATGTACAGACATGGTCTCGGAACACGGAATACCAAAAGGTAGAGCATGAATCATATGAGTGATATGATGAACATGAAGATTGTTCGCTGATGAAACTACATCTTCTCTCGTGAAGATCGGACTTGGTTCGTGTAATCACTAAGACAATGTGAGGGATGCTGTTTTGAGTGGGAGTTCACCTAGTTAATTTAAGAATTAAAATTGAACTCAATTTATCATAAACTTAGTCTAAACTACTTGCAAATTTGTTGTAGATTATGGCGAACCTCTCCATCAATTTCAATGCGTTCCTAGAGAAAGAAAAGCTTAAGAACAATGGAAGCAACTTCACGGGTGGCTCGGTGGTGCGAAAGATTGTCCTCAGGGCTGGTCAGATGACCTATGTGCTCGAAGCACCGCTAGGTGACCCACCTACAGAATATGCCACCGATGACGTAAAGAATGTTTACGCCACTCGGAAAAATCATTACTCCACAGTTCAGTGTGCCATCCTGTACGGTTTAGAAACGGAGCTTTAGAAGCGCTTTGAGCACCACGACCCGTTCGAGATCATTAAGGAGCTCAAGCTCATTTTTGAGACTCACGCGACCGTGGAGAGCTATGAGACCTTCGAAAAGTTCTTTAACTGTAAGATGGAAGAGGGAAGCTCCGTTAGCGAGCACGTGCTCACCATGTCTGGCCACGCAAACAAGCTCCAAGAGTTGGGGATAACAATTCCTAATGAGTTAGGGATTCACCGTGTCCTCCAATCACTGCCACCGAGTTATAAGAACTTTGTGATGAACTACAATATGCACTGCATGAACAAGACGTTGCCTGAACTATCGTCCATGCTGAAAACTGCTGAAGTGGAGATCAAGAAGGAGTACCAAGTGTTGATGGTCAATAAGACCACCAATTTCAAGAAACTGGGCAAGCCTAAGAAAAAGGGGCAACTTTAAGAAGGACGGCAAGAAAGCTGCCGCACCTGCTAAGAAGCCCAAGGCTAGTCCTAAGCACTGGCCAGAATGCTTCTCTCTTGCCAAGGGTGCTGGTCCTTTGGGCGTAAGCGCCCCAAGTACTGGCGGATCAAGAACGGCAACATCAAGAAGAAAGGTATATTCGATATACATGTTATTGATGTGTATCTTACTAGTAATCGTAGTAGTGCACAGGTATTTGATCTGGTTCGGTTGCTCATATTTGTAACTCAAAAGCGAGTCTGGATTAAACAAAGACTAGCGAGAGACGAGGTGACGATGCGCGTTGGAAATGGCTCCAAGGTTGATGTGATCACCGACGGCACGCTCCCTCTACATCTACCTTCGGGATTAGTTTTAAATTTAAATAATTGTTATTTGGTGCCTGCGTTAAGCATGAACATTATATCTGGATCTTGTTTATTGCGAGACGGTTACTCTTTTAAGTCTGAGAATAAAGGTTGTTCGATTTATATGATGTAGCATCCCAATTGTCTAACAATTGCAATGCTACTAGCCTAGTCTATATAAATGCTACTTCCTATATATAATTGTTGCATCATAATTATATCATGCTCATGTCATCATGCCACCTTGCATTTGAGCATCATATAAAACCCTCTTTCTTTGGTTCTTCTCTCATATGCATTGTAAATTGTATTTGCCTCTTGATATTGTATTTGGTTATTGATATATTATTTAATGCCCAAGTTGAGTTGGGGGCATATCTTTTATTCCACTCCACCACCTTTCTTTGTCACCACCTTATAATTCCACCATCCCATTATCCATGAGCTTGTTTCTCTTTTCTTTTGTTTTTACTCTAGCTCATGTGGGTGGGGTGGATCTAAATCTATAAATTCTTTTGCTTGGCCTTGATTCCACTTCTTGGGAATGCATAAGAATAATGCCATAGCATCATTATTGTTTTCACAAGGATAATACATGGCATTTATTAATTTGCATGGGCCATGCAAGAGTACCATCACCTTTAGCCATTTGTTTTACTCTTGGTTTAAGTGGGTTTTTCTCTTTTGGGGCTATATCCATCCATCACCTCTACCCCTCTCTACCACTCCTTTTGCTTGATCTTGTTTGATCTTGCTAAAAAAACACCACCACATCACCCTCTCTCTCTAATCCTCTCTCCTAAAACCTAACACCTCATCTAAACCCTAACCCTAGTTGCCTCTCTTTTCTTCTAACCCTAGTTCTAAGCCAACCCTAACCACACCCCTCTCTCTATCTCTCTCCCTACCTTGCTGGCCCCACCTGGCCACCCTTCCTCCCTGGTCCCACCTCATCTCACCACCAACCCTAGCCCTAAACAAAACCCTAACCGAGCCCATGCCTAAACCTAGCTCCTAACCGAGCTCCACCCTCTCTCTCTCCCTCTCTTCTCTCTCCCTGCCATGAGGGCCCCTCCAGCCTGAGCCTCCCCACCGTCCCTACCTGGGCCACCTGCAGCCCCTCTCCACGCCCTAGCTACCCCAGCCCGAGCCAGCACGTGAGAGGAGAAGAGGAAAAAGGTGGCACCGAGGCCACCTTTATCTACCCCGTGCCCACGCCTGCTTTCCTCTCTCTCCCTCTCACTTTTTCCTCCCCCACACGACACCTCTACCTCACCAGATCGGCCCAGAGCCCTGCCGCTCCTCTCCTCCCTCCCCACCGACGACCCCTTCTCCTCGCCGGAATCGCCAAAGTCGTCTGCCTACTCTCCCTGCCGGCAAGCTCGACGTGGTGGTGGTCAAGGAGATCGAGGGCCATCCTCTGTGTCGCCTCGTACGTGCCAGGAGGAGAAGACCCAGCTCGCCGGAGAGAGACCCCGCCACCGAAACCCTAACGCCTCCGGTTCGCCAAAATCATCGATCCGACGCTCCCGCTGATCCAGGCCTGCCGTCGAGCCCGTGGTGAGCCTCCTTCTCCTGACACCTTTCGCCTTGCAGTACCGCCCTAGCCCGCCGATCGTTTGCCGAACGCCAACTTGGCCGTTACCACCGTGTCTGAAGCTCCTCGCCGCATAGCGCCATATCTAGGCCCACCCACCTCCTGTTAACTCCCGAGCCAGCCGCCTAGCCCCATTAGCGCGGACGGCCGTGACCGCTCGATTCCCCCGCTCTGCCAGACAAGGTGGTTTCCGTCGGGCACTGGGAGACGAAGAACGACGGTAGGTGGTCGTTTGCAAATAGCCCCTTCCTTTTGTTTTTCGCTCAACCCGCAGTCCGCCGAGCCCACCAGCCAGCCTCTATGGGAATTTTACAAAAAGCACCCCGTAGAATCTTAGCCTTAACTCATGTCAGACACCCTCTCCGTGGGCTGCGCCAGATGATGACAAAGGTTTCCGTCAAGCGTGGCTGCGGTCATGAGACCCACCCGTCAGTGACCGTGGCTAGTTTTTCCTGAGTAACAAAAGTTTTCCTGTGTCTGTTTAATTAAAACCTTTTCAAATTTGTTTTAAATTCAAATTCAAATCTGTTTTCAAATATCTTTTAAGATATAATTCCAAATTAAACATGTAATATATGTTTTGGAATCAGAAAAATGTGAGGATTTCAAATATGCCCTTCAAAATATATTTTGAACACTTTAAATTTCGAGTTGATCAAAATTACAATAAAATGCCCTTTGCCTTAATTAATTAATATCTTTTTTTTATATCTCCGAAGTTGACAAATAATATGTCTAAATCGATCAGCGCGACGAGCCCGTTCTATCTATGCATTCCATGTTCTGAATTGTAGCATGCATCATATAAATATAAAGGTTATAGCAAATTATTTGAGGATAAAAGGTGACTAAAACTCCAAAAAAATGCTTTATTCTTGTATTCCACACCTCACCCATGCCATGCTACATTGTTGCCATGCAATTTGTGCATCATTCATCATGGCATGATTGTTTGCTTGTCGCATTTTAATTCATATGCTTGCGCACTCTATTTATGTTGGCCCTTGTTTGTTTGGTTCTTCTTCGAATAGGCAATGACGGGGATATATCAAGAAACCCAGAGCACTACCGGATCCATCCTCGCTTCAACTGAGCTGCCGTGCAAGCACTACCACATGCTTGCATACATATAGTACCTATTGCCTCTATCTTATTCGTGCATCATTGAGTCGATTGCATTAAACTGAATCCCAAGTCTTGCATAGCCTTTACTTTTAAACCCCACAAGCTTGTTCCTCCATCCCATGAGCCATTACTACAGGAGTTGTTTGAGCCATGCGTCGTAGAACAACATGTGTAGGGTATGTGAGTGTCGATGGATAACGAGGTACCTAAACAACTTAACTTTGAGTAGTAATGGGATAACTAATGAAAGTGGCACGGTGAGCAATATCTATTTGGTTTTCATGCTCACTTGTGTCCGTGGGACCCCGAGTACTTGATTCCTGTTCCTTGAATATTCGCTATCCACATCCGGAGGCTTATGAACCCCCAGAGCGAGCTTGATTCATTCTTATTTCTTGGGGCCACAAAGTAGTTTGGGGCTTTATTACTATCCTGTACTTATGCCATGCTTTCTTGCTTTATTCGATTGTGAGGAGCACCTGTCTTGTTAGGATCGTGACACATTTTCGCCTGTATCGACAAGCCCAGTCATAGTTTCGGGTTCCCGATCGTTTACTGGCCGTCCACAAACCTTGAGTCGTCTCGAGCCGCCAACCGTTGAGGGTAGCTTATAGGGGTGGCCCCCTGAAATATTTCTGAATCCTGTGATCGCTTTGTCGTGAATGCCTCGTTGGGTTTTGATTTGGTTTTTCCGAGGTTGATCGAGTGTGTGTTGCTATTTGTGCACCCCTGCCGGGTAAATCTTTCTGAAAGCCGTGTCCGTGGTTATGGACGACTTGGAGCTCAGTTTCTCGATCATAGACAAGTATAACTAAAGTACCGCTTTTAATTTGACTAAGTACCTGACTAGTAAATAGTGCAACACTCATGGAATGGATAATAAAACTGCCAACGGATGGGGGCTATTCGTCCGCTTCCTCGTTGGTAAGCGAGGAGGAGGATGGATCATTAATATTCTTGTCATAATTGTTATTAATTCACGGACATCTGTCTATCCTTGGTTAGGCAGATGGTTAGCGAGTATCTATAGAATTGTTAGGTATTATCTTTTGCTTCAATTGCGTCACCCCAGGTTGTGTCCCCTTTAGAGGCATAAAGACTTGCTGAGTACCCCTAGGGTCTCACACGATAAATTGTTTGATTCGGATGAAGCAGTAAACTCGCAAGATGGATCTTTGGGTGGAGGAGACGACGATGTCGCAACGATCACTCGGTGTAGAGATTCCGGAACGGGATCCGTGAGATCTGTGGGCGGGATGTGTTTATTTATGGGGCATCTTATGCCGATTTGCTTCTTATCCGTACTCGGATCTTGTTTTCGCTTCACTTTGATACTCGATGTTTGATGTATGAGGAGATATCCTAAACTATTATATCTATCTAGGATATTTGGATCTTGCGTCTTGCGTTGCAATATTTCTATTTATTTTAGATGGAATGGCTCGAGGACTGTTGTATGGTGGCTTGCATACATACTCATTTGTGTATGTAGTTGATCCCTTCGCTTGCCGATTACGCGCTAGTTTCTTGTCCGATGTTTTGGAAATGGTTAGGACGGCGAAAGGTCTACTGTGAGTGGCATTTGGCCCCACCATACTATTTTAACCATTTCCGCTCATCCAGCTTGTAACTAAGAGCGTAATTCACCGAGGTAGTTACAATTGGTATCGAGCCATCCGCCCTTCGTGGTCTCAGCCAAATGGTCGTTGTCGATCTAGCAAATATTTTGGTAGCTATGTATACTAGGAAAAACAAAAGCGTGAGAGTAGGACTGCTTCCACTTTTCTTCTTACCACCACCCACCCTTTTACGGTAAGGAAGTGTAACGTTTTCAATCCTCTTCTTAACATTCAAACTAGGATTCACGTGTTCCGTGTTTCCGTAGTACCATAGAAAGTGTGTGTGTGTGTAATTCCTTGTCTATCTGTTGCATCCAATTTGTTATCACAATCTGCCTTTGGTTATCAACTGTTGGTACATTCCATACTGACAGGCTTTTGAAAACCGGCGCGATCTATCTGACACCTTGTTAACCGGTGCCATCTTCTTAAGGGTGTTCTTCCTTCCAGCATGCTTTCACAGAATGTGGAGTTGCTAATCTCTACCTGATAAGTGATTTTGCGCATCTATTGGTATTTTAATGCCGAAAATGCGGAAAAATTTTCTTTGATACATCTGTGTTTCCACACTCCTTTCCAGTCGTGTGTGAAACATTATCTTTCTCCCTTTTATCAGCATGTCCATGCTAACTCATTCTTTTGTCACCGGCGCTTAATCCTAGAGTTTCTTTTCATCTCCAATTCTCTTGGGCTAATTACATAACATGTGTCGATCCGATGCTGGTGATTGTAATTTGACTCTCGGCATAGATATATGACACTTATCATGAGTGGAATATGGAAAATGCAATCACCACTATCCTCCAAATGGTGACGGTTATCTCCTGTGATTTTGAGTACACCGTGATCATATCTATGCATATTCAAGCATCTTTGGCAATCCGGAGTTTCTCAAGGCACTACGGCAGTCTATCATCTGTCCATCATGCTGCACATCTTTCTAAACTCCATATCTGCAAAATTCTCTTTGAGACAAGGGAATTGCATATTTTCGTCTCTGATAGCTTTGCTTAAGGTATGAGCTATCATCGGTTCTTATCCAAGATCTCTTTATCCTTGTAACCGGTGATCCAATCGACAATGTGAACCAGGTGGCATTTCCTGTTCTCTTCCGAAGGACCAGATAATCTATTCTTCCAGTGCATCTTCTTCAACACGAACCCGTGCTCTTAATATTGATCTTTCAAAGAGCGTTGAGCTCAGAAAGTGTTTCGAGCATTTGTTCGTTTCTCCCGCCTCTTGAACTTGATATTCTGGGAATATCCTGTTAATCCATGGTGGTATATGTTGATAATATGCTTGCCTATTCGATATCAATGGAAGGACATGGAAGATCATCTGTGTCTCTTTCTCTCAAGCTTTGTGAGCACTGCCTGTGTGCAGAGTCTCAAAGTGAGAATTCTGGCTTCTTGAAGTCACCTATCTCGACCACGTCCTTCTGCTAAATACATTACTTCAACTCTGGAATCAGCAAGTCCATTGTTAATTCCATCCTCCATCTTCAACCAATCTGGAGTTATTCCTTGTTGGCAAGTTATCATCGTCGTTCCGCTAAAGATTTTCCTCAAGACCGCTAAACCTCTCTCAATCATTTCAAGAAGAACATGGAGTTTTTTTCACCTCAGTCTCGTCAAGTAATCTCTTGAAACCCTCTCGCTCTATCGTCTATGCTCAATCCACCGGAGGCCATGGAGACCTTCTAGATCTTGTATTCAATCCGTTCAAGTTGGTGCTATCTTTTCTATAGCTGTTGAATCTTGCAGTTGTTCTCCGTAATCTTCCTTCATACCTTTCCGGTGGCTTGGTACTTCCGACATGAAGACAACATCAGCATCTTTATCTATCTATGAATTCGGCGAATCGTTTGCATCTACCCTTGTTTTCTAACGAAGTTCCATGAGTTATTGTCAATACCTTCAGTCTGTTTCGGTAGTTGGGTTGCATGGTTTTCTTATTCATGTGCGGAGTAATGCTTTGAGTGCGGGATGGAGTAGCTACCATACCACTACCCTTATCATTCGCTCTTGTACATTGAATTGGTGAATTAATGTGATTTCACTCATTCCACGGAAGTTAGAAGTGGCCTTTATCCCTCGATACTTTTACTTCCGTCTTTGTTTTTCCGGAGTGCTCTCTCGAAGAAAGTAATCAATAATCTCTTGTTGGTGGTCTGTCTATTCTAGATGGAGCAAAATCTTCAATTATCTGGTGGAAACAGATGCAAACTCCTTTCGTTCCTCGTCTTTCTACCGATGCTCGACATCCACAAACAAGATGAAAGAAAACTATCTCTCTCTTTGTTTCATCAATTCTTTTTTCGTGGTAAAGCCAATTATGGTTGAGGCCATCAGCCGCAAATCTATTGCGTTAGTCTCAAGGCTAAAGAAAGCAATAAGTATATCTACAATAAACTCCAGATCCTCCATATTCTTTGCTTCTCGGGATTCCACCATGATCTGGCTTCACATCCGTCTCTGGAAGTTATATCCGCGCACCTCAATTGCGTGATCCGTTGGGTCTTACCAGCGCAAGAAGAATCTAATCCGACGATGTCTAACTAAATCTTTCTGTTGATATCAAGGGACTCTATTGTTTGAAGGCAATATTGTTTCCGTACTTCATTTCTCAAATCCGAGAGAAGATACGATGCTATTGTCATAGTGGTTCAAACCTCTCCAACCTAGCTCTTTTCTTCCGGCGAGACAAAGATTCATCCTCTCTAGTATCGGTAAATCTTTAATCTTAACGGTGTGTCTTTCTTTATTCATGATACATCATCTTGTCTTTTTCTTTCACAAGTGGTTATATTCTTTTATCATGTTTCTTGAGAAAACCGAAGCTATGTCCATCCTATCCTTCTTGTCTCACGACAATCCTTCAACTCTTCTAACCCGTTGTTTTTCAAGCAAAACGCAAGACTCGCAACAAGTCTAGCAAGTTTTGCAAGGTGTAGTGGTCGCACCATTCCGTTGTTCATCAACTTGGGAACATGAGGGTCACCTTTGTTCCGAACAACCGCCTCTCCTTGTGTTGTTTTCCTTTTCCTAGGAATCTCGGGGCGAGATTCTTGTTTAGTGGGGGAGAGTTGTAGCATCCCAATTGTCTAACAATTGCAATGCTACTAGCCTAGTCTATATAAATGCTACTTCCTATATATAATTGTTGCATCATAATTATATCATGCTCATGTCATCATGCCACCTTGCATTTGAGCATCATATAAAACCCTCTTTCTTTGGTTCTTCTCTCATATGCATTGTAAATTGTATCTGCCTCTTGATATTGTATTTGGTTATTGATATATTGTTTAATGCCCAAGTTGAGTTGGGGGCATATCTTTTATTCCACTCCACCACCTTTCTTTGTCACCACCTTATAATTCCACCATCCCATTATCCATGAGCTTGTTTCTCTTTTCTTTTGTTTTTACTCTAGCTCATGTGGGTGGGGTGGATCTAAATCTATAAATTCTTTTGCTTGGCCTTGATTCCACTTCTTGGGAATGCATAAGAATAATGCCATAGCATCATTATTGTTTTCACAAGGATAATACATGGCATTTATTAATTTGCATGGGCCATGCAAGAGTACCATCACCTTTAGCCATTTGTTTTACTCTTGGTTTAAGTGGGTTTTTCTCTTTTGGGGCTATATACATCCATCACCTCTACCCCTCTCTACCACTCCTTTTGCTTGATCTTGTTTGATCTTGCTAAAAAACCACCACCACATCACCCTCTCTCTCTAATCCTCTCTTCTAAAACCTAACACCTCATCTAAACCCTAACCCTAGTTGCCTCTCTTTTCTTCTAACCCTAGTTCTAAGCCAACCCTAACCACACCCCTCTCTCTATCTCTCTCCCTACCTTGCTGGCCCCACCTGGCCACCCTTCCTCCCTGGTCCCACCTCAGCTCACCACCAACCCCAGCCCTAAACAAAACCCTAACCGAGCCCATGCCTAAACCTAGCTCCTAACCAGGCTCCACCCTCTCTCTCTCCTCTCTTCTCTCTCCACGCCATGAGGGCCCCTCCAGCCCGAGCCTCCCACCGTCCCTACAGGCCACTGCAGCCCCTCTCCACGCCCTAGCTACCCCAGCCCGAGCCAGCACGTGAGAGGAGAAGAGGAAAAAGGTGGCACCGAGGCCACCTTTATCTACCCCGTGCCCACGCCTGCTTTCCTCTCTCTCCCTCTCACTTTTTCCTCCCCCACACGGCACCTCTACCTCACCAGATCGGCCAGAGCCCTGTGGCTCCTCTCCTCCCTCCCACCGATGACCCTTCTCCTCGGGGAATCCCGGCCACCCTGTCTACCTCTCGCTCCTGCCGGCAAGCTCGACGTGGTGGTGGTCAAGGAGATCGAGGACCATCCTCTGCGTCGCCTCGTACGTGCCAGTAAGAAGGAGAAGACCCAGCTCGCCGGAGAGAGACCCCGCCACCGAAACCCTAACGCCTCCGGTTCGCCCGGGTCATCGATCCGACGCTCCCGCTCCGATCCGAGCCGCCGTCGAGCCAGCGGTGAGCCTCCCTTCTCCTCGACACCTTCGCCTCGTGCCGCCCTAGCCCTGCCGTCGTTTTCGAGCAGCCAGCGCCGTGGCCACCGTGTCTGCGAGCTCCTCGCGCGCATAACGCCATATCTAGGCCCAGCCACCCTCTGTCAACTCCCGAGCCAGCCGCCTGGCTAGCCCCATCAGCGGCAGACCGCGACCAGTTCGATTCCCCCGCTACTGCGCAGCGATTTTCCGTCGACCGTGGAGACGAAGAACAAGACGGGCGGTGGTCGTTTGCAATAGCCCCTTCCTTTTGTTTTTCGCTCAACCCGCGATCCGAGCCCACCAGCCAGCCTCTATGGAATTTTACAAAAGCACCCGTAGAATCTTAGCCTTAACCAGGTCCAGTACACCCCTCCTCATTACTGTTCCCCTACACATCACGTGGGCTGCGCCAGATATTGCCATGACCTCGATGGCTAAGCGAGCCCAGTGACAAAGGTTTCACAGCGTGGCCATGGCCTTCGCCACCGTCGAGGACTGTGGCTAGTTTTGCACGAGTAACAAAAGTTTTCCTTCTGTTTAATTAAAACCTTTTCAAATTTGTTTTAAATTCAAATTCAAATCTGTTTTCAAATATCTTTTAAGATATAATTCCAAATTAAACATGTAATATATGTTTTGGAATCAGAAAAATGTGAGGATTTCAAATATGCCCTTAAAAATATATTTTGAACACTTTAAATTTCGAGTTGATCAAAATTACAATAAAATGCCCTTTGTCTTAATTAATTAATAACTTTTGTTTTATATCTCCGAAGTTGACAAATAATATGTCTAAATCGATAAGCGCGACGAGCCCGTTCTATCTATGCATTCCATGTTCTGAATTGCAGCATGCATCATATAAATATAAAGGTTACAACAACTTGTTTGAGGATAAAAGGTGACTAAAACTCCAAAAAAAATGCTTTATTCTTGTATTCCACACCTCACCCATGCCATGCTACATTGTTGCCATGCAATTTGTGCATCATTCATCATGGCATGATTATTTGCTTGTCGCATTTTAATTCATATGCTTGCACACTCTATTTATGTTGGCCCTTGTTTGTTTGGTTCTTCTTCGAATAGACGCTGAGCAGGGGATATATCAAGAAACCCAGGAGCACTACCCAGATCCATACCTCGCTTCAACCGAGATGCCAGGCAAGCACTGCCACATGCTTGCATACATATAGTACCTATTGCCTCTATCTTATTCGTGCATCATTGAGTCGCGATTGCATTAAACTGAATCACAAGTACTGCATAGCCTTTACTTTTAAACCCCACCGAAGCTTGTTCCTCCATCCCATGAGCCATTACTACAGGAGTTGTTTGAGCCATGCGGGTCGTAGAACAGCATGTGTAGGGTATGTGAGTGTCTGATGGATAACGAGGTACCTAAACAACTTAACCTGAGTAGTAATGGGATAACTAATGAAAGTGGCACCGGTGAGCAATATCTGCTATTTGGTTTTTCATGCTCACTTGTGTCCGTGGGACCCCCGAGTACTTGATTCCTGTTCCTTGAATATTCGCTATCCACATCAGGAGGCTTATGAACCCCCGAGCGAGCTTGATTCATTCTTATTTCTTGGGGCCACAAAGTAGTTTGGGGCTTTATTACTATCCTGTACTTATGCCATGCTTTACTGCTTTATTTACGATTGTGCGAGGAGCACCTGTACTGTTTAGGATCGTGACACATTTTCGCTGTATCGACAAGCCCAGTCACACTTTCGGGTTCCCAGTCGTTTATAGCCGTCCACATAAACCTTGAGTCCGTCTCGGAGCCGGCCAACTTCGTTGCGGGTAGCTTAATGGGGTGGCCCCCTGAAATATTTCTGAATCCTGTGATCGCTTTGTCGTGAATGCCTTGTTGGGTTTTGATTTGGTTTTTCCGAGGTTGATCGAGTGTGTGTTGCTATTTGTGCACCCTATGAGGTAAATCTTCTGGCCGTGTCATTGTTATGGACGACTTGGAGCACATTTCTCGATCATAGACAAGTATAACTAAAGTACCGCTTTTAATTTGACTAAGTACTGACTAGTAAATAGTGCAACACTCATGGAATGGATAATAAAAGCGCCAATGGATGGGGCTGTTAAATCGCTTCCTCGTTGGTAAGCGAGGAGGAGGATGGATCTGTTAATATTACTGTCATAACTGTTGTTATTAATTCACGGACATCTGTCTATCCTTGGTTAGGCGGATGGTTAGCGAGTATCTATAGAATTGTTAGGTATTATCTTTTGCTGCAATTGTGTCACCCCAGGTTGTGTCCCCTTTAGAGGCATAAAGACTTGCTAAGTACCCCTAGGGTCTCACGATAAATTGTTTGATTCGGATGAGCAGGTAAACTTCAAAGATGGATCTTTGGGTGGAGGAGACGAACGATGTGGACAACGATCACTCGGTGTAGAGATTCCGGGAACGGGGATCCGTGAGATCTGTGGGCGGGATGTGTTTATTTATGGGGCATCTTATGCCGATTTGCTTCTTATCCGTACTCGGATCTTGTTTTCCGCTTCCGCCTGATACTCTGATGTTTGATGTATGAGGAGATATCCTAAACTATTATATCTATCTAGGATATTTGGATCTTGCCGTACGGCGTTGCAATATTTCTATTTCTTTTAGATGGAATGGCTCTGAGGACTGTTGTATGGTGGCTTGCATACATACTCATTTGTGTATGTAGTTGATCCCTTCGCCTGCCGATTACGCCGCTCGTTCTTGTCCCGATGTTTTGGAAATGGTTAGGACGGCCGAAAGGTCTACCTGTGAGTGGCATTTGGCCCCACCGTACTATTTTAACCATTTCCGCTCATCCAGGCTTGTAACTAAGAGCGTAATTCACCGAGGTAGTTACATATGAGTAATATCTTTTATGGTAATGCACCTGAGATGAATGGTTTATTCTTATTGAATCTCGATAGTAGTGATACACATGTTCACAACATAGATGCTAAACGAATAAAATTGAATGATAATTCTACATACATGTGGCACTATCGTCTTGGTCACATTAGAGTGAAGCGTATGAAGAAACTCCATTCTGATGGACTTCTTGAATCACTTGATTTTGAATCACTTGAAAGATGCGAAGCATGTCTAATGGGAAAAATGACTAAGATTCCATTCTCTGGAATAATGGAGCGAGCTACAGACTTATTGGAAATAATACATACCGATGTGTGCGGTCCAATGAGTGTAGCGTCGCGTGGTGGATATCGTTATGTTCTCACTTTCACGGATGACTTAAGTAGATATGGGTATGTCTACTTTATGAAACATAAGTCCGAAACTTTCGAGAAGTTTAAGGAATTTCAAAGTGAAGTGGAAAATCATCGTAACAAGAAGATTAAGTTTCTGCGTTCTGACCGCGGAGGTGAATATCTAAGTTATGAGTTTGGCAAGCATTTAAAGAAATGTGGAATACTTTCGCAGTTGACACCGCCGGGAACACCACAGCGTAATGGTGTGTCCGAACGTCGTAATCAAACTCTCTTAGATATGGTTCGGTCTATGATGTCTCTTACAGATTTACGCTATCGCTTTGGGGCTATGCATTAGAGATGCCGCATTCACTTTAAATAGGGCACCATCTAAATCTGTTGAAACGACACCGCATTTAATTGTGGTTTGGTAAGAAACCTAAGTTGTCATTCCTTAAAGTTTGGGGTTGCGGCGTATGTAAAGAAGTTACAACTGATAAGCTTGAACCCAAAGCGGAGAAATGCGTCTTCATAGGATACCCTAAAGAAACAATTGGGTATACCTTCTATCATAGATCCGAAGGCAAAGTTTTCGTTGCCAAGAATGGATCCTTTCTTGAGAAGGAGTTTCTCTTGAAGGAAGTGACTGGAAGGAAAGTAGAACTCGACGAGGTTATTGAACCTTCTCTCGGAGTTGAGAGTAGCGCAGCACCGGAAGATGTTTTTGTGCCGCCTGCACCAATTAGAGAGGAAGCTCATGATGGTGATCATGAAACTTCAACGGTTCTTGCTGAACCTCGCAGTCAACGAGGTTAACCACTCCTGATTGGTATGACTCTGCCTTGAACGTCATGTTGGTGGACAACACTGATGACCCTGCGACGTATGAAGAAGCTATGGTGAGCCCAAATTCCGACAAATGGATAGAAGCCATGAAATCCAAGATGGGATCCATGTACGAAAAACAAGTGTGGACTTTGGTGGACTTACGGATGGGTAGTAATTTGTCGAGAACAAATGGATTTTCAAAAGAAAAACAGATGCTGATGGTAATGTTACCATCTATAAAGCTCGACTTGTTGCGAAAGGGTTCCGACAAATTCAAGGAGTTGACTACAATGAGACTTTCTCACCAGTAGCGAAGCTAAAGTCCGTGAGGATTCTGTTAGCAATTGCTGCATATTTTGATTATGAGATTTGGCAGATGGATGTCAAAACGACGTTCCTTAATGGTGACATTGAGGAAGAGTTGTATATGGTACAACCCAAGGGTTTTGTCGATCCTAGTGATGCTGACAAGGTATGCAAACTTCAGCGCTCCATTTATGGACTGAAGCGAGCATCCCGGAGTTGGAATCAATGTTTTGATAAAGTAATCAAAAACTTTGGATTTATACAAACTTATGGAGAAGCTTGTATTTACAAGAAAGTGAGTGGGAGCTCTGTAGCATTCCTAGTACTATATGTAGATGACATATTGTTGATTGGGAATGATATAGAACTTCTTAATAGCGTCAAAACCTATTTGAATAATAGTTTTTCAATGAAGGATCTTGGCGAAGCGGCATATATTCTAGGCATCAAGATTTATAGAGATAGATCAAGACGCCTAATAGCGCTTTCACAACGTACATACTTAGACAAAGTTCTAAAGAAGTTTAGAATGGAAGAGAGCAAGAAAGGGTTCGTGCCCATGTTGTCAGGTAAGACCTTGAGTAAGACTCAAAGTCCAGCTACGGCAGAAGATAGAGAGAAGATGAATAATATTCCCTATGCCTCGGCCATAGGTTCTATCATGTATGCCATGCTATGTATAAGACCGGATATAGCACATGCTGTTAGTTTGACCAGCAGATATCAAAGTGATCCCGGAATGGAGCACTTGACAACGGTCAAGAATATCCTAAAGTACCTAAATAGGACTAAGGATATGGTTCTTTCTTATGGAGGTGATGAACAGCTTGTTGTAAACTGTTACACTGATGCTAGTTGGAACACCGATCCAGATGACTCGAAGTCACAGTCTGGATACATATTTATTTTGAATGGTGCTGCAGTGAGCTGGAGGAGTGACAAGCAAAGCGTTGTGGCGAAATCTTCAACTGAATCAGAATACATAGCTGCTTCGGAGGCTGCACAAGAAGCCATATGGATGAAGGAGTTCATTACTGAACTTGGCGTGGTTCCCAGTGCGTTGGACCCGATGGCCATCTACTGTGACAACACAGGTGCCATAGCTAATGCACAGGAGCCAAGGTCACATAGCAAGCTGAAGCACATCAAGCTACATTTCCATGCTATTCGCGAGTATGTCCGAGATGGTGACATAAAGATTTGCAAAGTACACACTGATCTGAATGTGGCAGATCCGTTGACTAAACCTCTCCCTAGAGCAAAGCATGACCAACACCAGAACGCCATGGGTGTTAGGTATATTACCATGTAATCTAGATTATTGACTCTAGTGCAAGTGGGAGACTGTTGGAGATATGCCCAAGAGGCAATAATAAAAGTAGTTATTATTATATCTTTGTGTTTATGATGAATGTTTACATCCCATGCTATAATTGTATTATAAGGAAACACTAATACATGTGTGTTTTGTAAACATAAAAGAGTCCCTAGTAAGCCTCTTGTTGAACTAGCTTGTTGATTAATAGATGATCATGGTTTCCTGATCATGGACATTGGATGTCATTAATAACAAGGTTATATCATTAGGAGAATGATGTGATGGACACACACCCATAGTAAGCGTAGCATAAGATCAAGTCATTAAGTTCGTATTGCTATCAGCTTTCAAATGCATAGTAACCTAATCCTTCGATCATGAGGTTATGTTAATCACCATCACCGGATGGGTACTTTGATGACATCAAACACCGCTTCGTAATTGGGTGGTTATAAAGGTGTCATTGGGTATTCTGAAAGTATGTGTTGAAGCGCATGAACCAAGAGTGGGATTTGTCCATCCATATGACGGATAGATATGCTCTGGGCCCTCTCGATGGAATGTCATCTAGTTAGCTTGCAAGCATGTGACTAGGTCACAAGGGATGACATAACATGGAACAAGTAAAGAGTACTTATCAGTAACGAGGTAGAATTAGGTTTGGAGATACGAACGATCAAACCTCGGATAAGTAGAATATCGCGTGACAAAGGGAATTGGTTTCGTATGTTAATGGTTCTATCGATCACGAAGTCATCGTTGAGTATGTAGGAGCCATTATGGATCTCCAGATCCCCCTGATGGTTATTGATCGGAGAGGTGTCTTCATCATGTCTGCATATTCACGAACCGTAGGGTGACACACTTAAGGTTTGAAGTTGTTTTAAGTAGATATGGAATGTGCGTTGGAGACCGAATGTTGTTCGGAGTCTCGGATTGGATCCAGGACATCACGAGGAGATCCGGAATTGTCCGGAGAATAAGATTCATATATTGGGGATCATTTTCTAAGTTAGGAAATGTTCCGGAGTATTTGTATGGGGATTCTAGAAGGTTTCAGAATGTTTCGGAAGGTTCTAGAAGATTTCTTGCAGTTTGCTTGAAAACCAAGAAAGGATCAAGGAATCCTTGTAGGGCAAGACAAGGAGTAGTGGGGGAGGAGGACTCCTCCCCCTTCCCAATCCGCCGGCCAAGGAGGGAGGGGAGTCCTACTAGGACTCCCCCTCCCATGGCGCCTCCCTCCTTTAAATAGAGGGGTGGAGGCGCCACCCCCTTGCCCCTTGAATCCTCAAACCCTAGCCGCCTCTCTCCTCCTCCTTCCCTCTGCTCTGGCTTAGGCGAAGCCCTGCAGAATTCTCTACTCCACCACCACCACCACGCCGTCGTGCTGCTAGGATTCCGTGGAGAGATCTACTACCTTTGCTGCTTGCTGGAACAGGGAGAGGAAGGTCTGCTTCGACTCCGCACGTGTGACCGACTGCGGAAGCGCTGCCGGAACGCGACGTCGGAAGGATCGTCTACTCGATCTTGAGATCGGCAAGTGATCGACTACATCAACCACGAGATACAATCTCGTAACGCTTTCGGGTCTACAAGGGTTAGTACAGATCTATCTTGTTGCACATGTCTAATAGATTAGATCTTGGCTTTTATCTAGATTAGATCTGGGTGTTGTTCGTTCTTGCGGTAGAATTTTTTTGTTTTCCATGCTACGAACCCATCACTTTGAAGGTGTCCTATGCATTTATATTTGCTACTCTATTGAGGGACAAGTTGAATACTATTATGCTATGTTTTCTTTATGTGAAACAAACAAACGTCCTGCAAAGCATTGTTATTCATGAATCTTTTGTTTGTGCCTTTTCTTGTTGCATCATAGTTTCTTTGCTTATTGCTAGAACTTTGTCTTCCATGTTATGATTGAAGTACTATGATTCTAGCTTTGAATTTCTTGCAAATACTTTGTCAAGTCTTTGATGGTGCATGTCACTTCAAAAAATTATTCTTTCTTTTTATCACTTACCTACTCGAGGACGAGCAGGAGTTAAGCTTGGGGATGTTGATACATTGCAAATATATCTATAATTTTTGATGTTCCATGCTTGGTTTTATCCACTTTCTTGTGTTTTGTTCCAACTTTGGAGTACTTTTCATATGATTTCTTGGACTAACCTATTAACAAGAGCCACAAAGGCTAGTCTGCTTTTCTGCTGTTTTTGGTTCTAGGAAAGTCAGAAAATGAATATTCTCGGATTTGGACGGGACAAAAGCCAAAGTGCCTATTTTTCCGGATGTCATCAAGTGCCGAGAGGACAGAGAGGGGCTGGGGCCACCAAGACACTGGCCGCACTCGGCCAGGCCCGACCTGCTAGGGGTGGTGTGTGGCCGCTCACCCTCGGCCTCTCCTTCTGCCTATATATTGCCCTCGGGACAAAAACCCTAAGTACTCGATCAAAAATCCATGAAAGAGTCTATAGCCGCCGTCATCTCCATCCCTAGATCGGGAGTGATCTGAAGCTCTTCTCGGCACCCTGCCAGAGAGGGGAATTCACCCTGGAGGCCTTCTTCATCACCATGCAAGCCTCCGGTGTGATGTGTGAGTAGTTCATCCTTGGACTACGGATCCATGTAGTATCTAGATGGCTGGTTCTCCTCCTTTGTGCTTTCATGTCTAGATCTTGTGAGCTCCGTTCATGATCAAGATCATCTATTTGTAATTCTGCATGTTGTGTTTGCGGGGATCCGATGGATATTGAGATGTTATTTCAGATTGATTATTGATTCTATCATGTCTTTGTTATTTGTGATCTTGCATGCTTTCTATTGTTAGTAGCTATGTTGGCCAAGTAGATGCTAGCAACTCCAAGAGTTAGTATTTATGCTCGATAGTGGGTTCTGCCTCTGGTAATCTGGGGAAGTGACATAAATCTCTAAGGTACTAGATGTGTTGTTGCTACTAGGGAGAAAACAATAATCCTTTGTTCATAGAACAATCATATTGTTTACTTTACATGTAGTTCGTAAAGCAATAATCGGTTGCTTGCAACTTAATACTAGAGGGGGTTCGGATGATAACCTGAAGGTGGATTATAAGTCATAGATGCAGTTGGATGGCGGTCTATGTATAATGATGTAATGCCCAATCAAGTCTCAAAGGAGTCAAGATGATTAGTATATGCATGTATTGCTTTCTCGGTGTTTGTCAATTGCCCCGCTGTAATTTGTTCACCCAGCATGTTATCTATCTAAGGAGAGCCACCTCTAGTGAACTACGGATCCCGGTCCTTGTCTTTTATATTCAATCTACAATCTTTTACTGCTTTGTGTTTACTTTCTGCAAACTATTACTTCTTTCCATTAGATATGTTTAATCCTTTGTTTTCCGCAAAACACGGTGAGATTGACAACCTCATCGCAAGTTGGGGACAAAGTTCTGTGGTTGTGTTTTGCAGTTCTCCATGTTGCTACTAGCACTAGTAGTGCGCCCTGCCAAGGCTCAGCTAGTAACACCTTTGGGGTGTTTCCTTGCTCCTACTGGTTCGATTAAACCTTGGTTTCATAACTGAGGGAAACTTGCTGTTGTGCTTATCATACCTTCCTCTTGGGATTCCCAACGAGCTCTACATCATCACCGCACCAGCACTTTTCTGGGCGTCATACACAGAGCCATTAACCCCCTCTTTCATGCATTGGTTTTCAAAAAGTTTGGTTTGGTTTGGAAAAGAGTAGGAAAGTTCATGCTTATGTGGTAAAAAGAGCTTGTTTTTTACTGTGGCCTATGCTTTGTCATGCCATGCTTGATATTGTTTTGGATTTATGCTTAGTATTCTTTGTTGTAGCATGACTTTTTATAAACAATTGAGATTGCTTAATGTGCCTTGGATGAATCATGCGTTGTTTTAGCATATTAAAGCATAGTATAGTGGTATTCTCTTTTGATGCTTTATTTGGGTTGACTTGGCACATGCTCACACCATGTTATGACTATCTCAAGTCACCATAAGCCTTTATGATCCTTTAGTTTTCAACTTGTAGTATCACTTTATGCTTTGATCAATGTTGTTTTGTCGCTCTGCATGATTATGGCTATTATTGCTCTCTTAGTTTGTCGCTCCCAGTCTTTTGCTAGCCTCCACAACCAAATATGAGTTCCACTCATGCATCCAACTCTCTAAACCAATTTATTCCAAAGAGTCCACCATACCTACCTACTAGCATATGCTATTCCAAGTATATTCATGTTTTTGTTTACCTTCCAAATTAAACTTGTTATGAGAAAACTAGTGATTAAAGCTCTCACGAACTTGATGGCACACTTTACTTTTCTTGCCCTTAATAAACTTGAACCATTGTGTCGTCTATGTTGTATATGCTTGCACTTATTTGTTGGGAATTAGCAGAACCATGATGTCATGGGGAACACTTTCAACATTGCACTTGGTACTTGTACCTAGTTGATATCATGCTCTTTTGTCTATGGATGTCGTCTGTGTGAAATGAAAGGGGAGCTTGTAAGTCCATGGAGTTATGTATATGTGTTAGAGAAATGCCTGGGCCGCTGGTCTAATCCATGCTGACATGGTGGAAACCTGCAGCGTAACCATAATGAGCTATCTATGAAGCATTCTTCTTATAAAAAAAAGAGTCCTATTGAGAAAAAAGAGAAAAAGAAAAAAAGAGATTATGAAAAGAGGAAAGAGAGAAAAAAGCACCATATTCCCATGGTAAATAAGAAGATTCCTGAGATGCTCGTTGTCTGCTTGCCTTGTCATTTTGATATGGGGATTCTTCCGTATCAACAGGCAAGGGGTACCCCGTTGGCGGTTCTCTATGATACACATGTACTTACGATGATAGGAACTTACCGGTGACTAAACTTGAGTAGCATGACGAGTGGCCCTCGTATTCAAGGGACATGAGATTTCTAACTTATACTTCGTCAAGCATGTACACCATAGTTTGTTCACTTTAACCTTAATCACTTCAAGATGCTTATGATAGGGGCAATGAGAGCTGGAAGCTATAAGTACCATAATTTTTGGAAGCTCTTGATTAGACTTGAATCTCTGCTTCCTTCTATGAAGGCCTTTCTTCCACCATTATATTGAGTCTCCACCTTCTACCTTTATGCACCTACTTTGAGAGCATAGTGGCCATTCTTAGTTCTATGTGCATTGTCCCAAGACTAGTTGATTTATGCATAACTTGATATTGCTTGTTTTAAACTCTTTGTATCTAGTCACTCTTATGAACTTTGAATGTGTCCTATGCATTTATATTTGCTACTCTATGAGGGATAAGATGAATACTATTATGCTATGTTTTCTTTATGTGAAACAAACAAACGTCTTGCAAAGCATTGTTATTCATGAATCTTTTGTTTGTGCCTTTTCATGTTGCATCATAGTTTCTTTGTCTTATTGTTAGAACTTTGTCTTTCATGTTATGAGTGAAGTACTATGATCCCAACTTTGAATGTGTTACAAATACTTTTGATCAAGTCTTTGATGGTGCATGTCACCTCAAAAATTATTCTTTCTTTTTATCACTTACCTACTCGAGGACGAGCAGGAGTTAAGCTTGGGGGTGTTGATACATTGCAGATGTATCTATAATTTTTGATGTTCCATGCTTGGTTTTATCTACTTTCTTATGTTTTGTCCACACTTTGGAGTACATTTCATATGATTTCTTGGACTAACCTATCAACAAGAGCCACAGTGCCAGCCGCCTGTTTTCTGCTATTTTTGGTTCCAGGAAAGTCAGAAAATGAATATTCTCGGAATTGGACGGGACAAAAGCCAAAGTGCCTATTTTCCGGAAGACATCAGATGCCAGAATACGAGACGGAGAAGAGATGGGGGCTGGCCACACCACCTGGCCGCGTGGCTAGGCCTGGCCCGTGCCAGGGGGTGGTCTGGCCGACCCCAGCACCCCTCGGCCCCTCCTTCTGCCTATATATTGCCCTCGGCACCAAAACCCTAAGTACCCGATCAAAAATCCATGAAAGAGTCTGTAGCCACCGTCATCTCCATCCCTATATTAGGAGGGATCTGAATCTCTTCCTGGCACCCTGCCGAAGAGGGGAATTCACCCTGGAGGCCTTCTTCATCATCATGCAAGCCTCCGGTGTGATGCATGAGTAGTTCATCTCTGAACTACGGGTCCATGTAGTAGTTAGATGGCTGGTTCTCCTCCTTTGTGCTTTCATGTCTAGATCTTGTGAGCTCCGTTCATGATCAAGATCATCTATTTGTAATTCTGCATGTTGTGTTTGCGGGGATCCGATGGATATTGAGATGCTATTTCAGATTGATTATTGATTCTATCATGTCTTTGTTATTTGTGATCTTGCATGCTTTCCGTTGTTAGTAGCTATCTTGGCCAAGTAGATGCTAGCAACTCCAAGAGTTAGTATTTATGCTCGATCGTGGGTTCATGCCTCTGGTAATCTGGGGAAGTGATAGAAATCTCTAAGGTACTAGATGTCCTATTGCTACTAGGGAGAAAACAATAATCCTTTGTTCATAGAACAATCATATTGTTTACTTTACACGCAATTCAGAAAGCAATAATCTGTTGCTTGCAACTTAATACTGGAGGGGGTTCGGATGATAACCTGAAGGTGGATTATTAGTCATAGATGCAGTTGGATGGCGGTCTATGTATGATGTTGTAATGCCCAATCAAGTTCCAAAGGAGTCAAGATGATTAGTATATGCATGTATTACTTTCTCGATGTTTGTCAATTGCCCCGCTGTAATTTGTTCACCTAGCATGTTGTCTATCTTAAGGAGAGCCACCTCTAGTGAACTATGGACCTCGGTCCTTTCTTTTACATACAACCTATAAACTGTTTACTGCTTTGTGTTTACTTTTTGCAAAGTATTACTTCCTTCCATTCGATACGTTTAATCCTTTGTTTTCAGCAAAACCGGTGAGATTGACAACCTCATCGCAAGTTTGGGGCAAAGTTCTGTGGTTGTGTTGTGTAGGTCTCCATGTTGCTGCTGGCACCGGTAGTGCGCCCTGCCAACGTTCAGCTAGCTACACCTTTGGGGTGTTTCCTTGCTCCTACTGGATTGATAACCTTGGTTTCTTAATGAGGAAAAACCTGCTGCTGTGCTCATCATACCTTCCTCTTGGGGTTCCCCAACGAGCTCGAAATATTTGGGCCATCAACAACTTTTTCTGGCGCCGTTACCGGGGAGTCAAGGATATCTTCACAAGGGGAGTCCCGCATAACCAATCTCTTTACTTTGTTATTTTTGTTTTGCTTAGTTTACTTTTACTTTGTTTGCTTGTTTCTGATGGCTCAGTGCACGACGCCTAGAAAAATGCTTGATGACGGTGTTGATGTAGAGCTCGTTGGGAACCACGAGAGGAAGGTATGATGAGCATAGCATCAAGTTTCCCTCAGTTATGAAACCAAGGTTTAATCGAACCAGTAGGAGCAAGGAAACACCCCAAAGGTGTTACTAGCTGAGCCTTGGCGTATGCACTACCGGTGCTAGTAGCAACATGGAGACCTGCAGAACACAACCACAGAACTTTGTCCCCAACTTGCGATGAGGTTGTCAATCTCACCGTGTTTTGCTGAAAACAAAGGATTAAACGAATCGAATGGAAAGAAGTAAAAGTTTGCAGAAAGTAAACACAAAGAAGTAAACAGATTGTAGATTGAATATAAAAGACAAGGATCGGGATCCATAGTTCACTAGAGGTGGCTCTCCTTAGATAGATAACATGCTAGGTGAACAAATTACAGCGGGGCAGTTGACAAACATCGAGAAAGCCATACATGCATATACTAATCATCTTGACTCCTTTGAGACTTGATTGGGCATTACAACATTATACATAGACCACCATCCAACTGCATCTATGACTAATAATCCACCTTCAGGTTATCATCCAACCCTCCAGATAAGTTGCAAGCAACAGATTATTGCTTTATGAACTGCGTGTAAATTAAACAATACGATTTTTCTATGAACAAAGGATTGTTGTTTTCTCCCTAGTAGCAACATCACATCTAGTACCTTAGAGATTTCTGTCACTTCCCCAGATTACCAGAGGCATGAACCCACTATCGAGCATAAATACTAACTCTTGGAGTTACTAGCATCTACTTGGCCAAGATAGCTACTAACAACGGAAAGCATGCAAGATCACAAATAACAAAGACATGATAGAATCAATAATCAATCTGAAATAGCATCTCAATATCCATCGGATCCCCGCAAACACAACATGCAGAATTACAAATAGATGATCTTGATCATGAACGGAGCTCACAAGATCTAAACATGAAAGCACAAAGGAGGAGAACCAGCCATCTAGATACTACATGGATCCGTAGTCCAAGGATGAACTACTCACGCATCACACCGGAGGCTTGCATGGTGATGAAGAAGGCCTCAGTGAATTCCCTCTCCGGCAGGAAGAGCTTCAGATCCCTCCCGATCTAGGAATGGAGATGACGGCGGCTATAGACTCTTTCGTGGATTTTTGGTCGGGTACTTAGGGTTTTCATCCCGAGGGCAATATATAGGCGGAAGGAGAGGCCGAGGGGGTGCCGGGGGCGGCCACACCACCCCCTGGCGCGGGCCAAGCCTGGCGCGTGGCCAGGTGGTGTGGTGGCCCCTGGCCCCTCTCCGTCTCGTATTCTGGTACTTGATGTCTTCCGGAAAAATAGGCACTTTGGCTTTTGTCCCGTCCAATTTCGAGAATATTTATTTTCTGACTTTCCTGGAACCAAAAACAGCAGAAAACAGGCAGCTGGCACTATGGCTCTTGTTAATAGGTTAGTCCAAGAAATCATATGAAAAGTACTCCAAAGTTGGAACAAAACACAATAAAGTGGATAAAACCAAGCATGGAACAAAAAAATTATAGATACATTTTCAATGTATCAACATCCCCAAGCTTAACTCCTGCTCGTCCTCGAGTAGGTAAGTGATAAAAAAGAAAGAATAATTTTTGAGGTGACATGCACATCAAAGACTTGATCAAAGTATTTGCAAAACATTCAAAGCTGGGATCATAGTACTTCAATCATAACATGAAAGACAAAGTTCTAGCAATAAGACAAAGAAACTATGATGCAACATTAGAAGGCACAAACAAAAGATTCATGAATAACAATGATTTGCAAGACATTTGTTTGTTTCACATAAAGAAAACATAGCATAATAGTATTCAGCTTGTCCCTCAATAGAGTAGCAAATATAAATGCATAGGACACCTTCAAAGTTCATAAGAGTGACTAGATACAAATAGTTTAAAACAAGCAATATCAAGGTATGCATCAATCAACTAGTCTTGGGACAATGCACATAGTACTAAGAATGGCCACTATGCTCTTAAAGTAGGTGCATAAAGGTAGAAGGTGGATACTCAATATAATGGTGGAAGAAAGGCCTTTATAAAAGGAAGTAGGGATTCAAGTCTCATAAAGATCTTCCAAAAATTATGGTACTTATAGCTTTTAGCTCTCATTGCCCCTATCATAAGCATCTAGAAGTGATTAAGGTTAAAGTGAACAAACTATGGTGTACATGCTTGACAAAGTATAAGTTAGAAATCTCATGTCCCTTGTATACGAGGGCCGCTCCTCATGCTACTCAAGTTTAGTTACCGGTAAGTTCTTGTCATTGTAAGTACATGTGTATCATAGAGAACCGCCAACGGGGTACCCCTTGCCCGATGATATGGAAGAATCCTGATGACCCACAAGTATAGGGGGTGTATCGCAATATTTTCGAGGGAAGTGAAACCCAATTTATTGATTCGACACAAGGGAAGCCAAAGAATATTTATAAGCCTTAACAACTGAGATGTCAATTCAGCTGCACCTGGAAACAATCTTGCTCACAACAGTTTATCAGTAGCAACAGTTTTGTAGTAGGAATAGCAAAGTACCAGCAGTAGCAAAGTAAAGACAGTAGTAACAAAAGATGTAAACAGTAGGATTCGAGTGCGGTAGGCATAGGGATGGATGGATGGGCGTTGCATGAACAAGACAATTCACATAGCAATCAGAACATAGGGCAATTACAGATAAATAAGATAATCCTAGGCATGTGTTCCATATATAGTCATACGTGCTCGCAATGAGAACTTGCTCAACATCTTTTGTCCTGCTAGCCCGTTTTTAGCGGGGCCGCAAGGGAACTACTGGCAATTAAGGTGCTCCTTTTAATAGAGCACCGGAGCAAAGCATTAACACTCCATGAACACATGTGATCCTCACATCAAAGCCATTCCCTCCGGTTATCCTGATTTCTGTCACTTCATGGCCATTGGTTCCGGAGAACAACGTGTGTATACAACTTGCAGATAAGACCAAAAACAATACTATCATAATGAATCAATAACATGTTCAGATCTGAAATCATGACACTCGGTCCCTAGTGACAAGCATTAAGCAAAACAAGTCGCAACAAAGTCATAAAGCACTAATAAAAGATAGTAGGCACCATGCCCTAACAATCTGATGCCATTACATGAACGATCTCATCCAATCCCTACCATCCCCATAGCCTACATCGGGGTATTACTCACTCATAGATGGGGGAAACATGGATGGTCGATGGAGAAGCGATGGTGATGATGATGGCGATGATCTCCTCCAATTCCTTGTCCCGGAGTTTGCAGTGCTGGAATCTGGTGGTGGCGGCAAAGCGGAACTCCTTCTGGAAAAACGTCGACCCCGCCGAAGTTTTTAGGTCATAAGGCTCCTTATAGGCGAAGAGAGAGGCCGAGGGGGTGCCTGGGGGGCCCACACCACCCCCTGGCGTGGCCTGGCCTGGCCCGCGCCACCAGGTGGTGTGGCCACCCCTGGCTCTTCTCCGTCTCGTATTCTGGCTCCTGGAGTCTTCCGGTGAAATAGGATTTTTGGCATATTTTCCAGGATTTTTCCTGATAGTTGTTCTTTTGCACAAAAAGTAGACACCAAGGCAATTCTGCTGAAAACAGCGTCAGTCCACATTAGTTGCATCCAAATCACACAAGTTTAGAGGAGAAACAATAGCAAAAGTGTTTGGGAAAGTAGATACGTTTTGGACGTATCAACTCCCCCCAAGCTTAGCTTATTGCTTGTCCTCAAGCAATTCAGTTGAAAACTGAGTGCGATAAAAGAACTTTCACAACACATTTGGTTCATATGATGTAAATATTGTCAGCAATGTGATCAACTACTTAGACAATTCATAATAAAGAGTATGCAACTGAGTCTACTCAATAGTCATTGCAAGCTATGAAGAGATTTCAACTCAAAAATAATAAGTAGCATGAGGCACAAACATAAGCAACATTACAATGCTCATAGAAAGGTATGATAGAGTGGTATCTCACTTGCCTTTGATTACGAATGTCAAGGCACCTCTGAAGTTCAAGTGATGACTAGAAGTAAAGATATCATGGATACAAGCATCAAAGTCATAACACAAATAATCAAGTAATGGAACAAACACAAAGAATGATAACTATGCTCTCAAGAAGGTGCTCAAAGAATATGTGGAGACTCAATAAGTAAAAGAAAGGGTTTTGAATAATTTGAAAGGCTTCCAAATGCTGAAAGTATGGTACTCATTAGCTTTGAGCTCTCAATGCCCCTATCATAAGCATCTTTAATGTGGTTAAGGTGAAAGTGAGGTCCAATCTAAGTTATATGCCTGATAGACTATAAACTGAAAATCCCAAGTCCCTTGAGTACGAGGGCCGCTCCTCATGCTACTCAACTTTAGTTACCGGTAAGTTCTTGTCATCGTAAGTATGTGTGTATCATTGAGAACCGCCAACGGGGTACCCCTTGCCCGATGATACGGAAGAATCCCCATATCAAAATGACAAGGCAAGCAGACAGTGAGTATCTCAGCAATCTTCTTATTTACCATGGGAAAATGGTGCTTTTTTCTCTCTTTCCTCTTTTCATAAATCTCTTTTTTTTCCTTTTTATCAATAGCTATCTCTCTCTTTTTGTTATAAGAAGAATGCTTCATAGATATCATTATGGTTACGCTGCAGGTTTCCACCATGTCAGCATGGATTAGACCAATGACCCAGCGCTTTCTCTAACACACATACATAACTCCATGGACTTACAAGCTCCCCTTTTATTTCACACCGACGACATCCGCAAACAAAAGAGCAATGTATCAACTGGGTATCTATTTACAAGTGTTAAAAGCGTTCCCCGTGACAGCACGGTTCTGCTAATCCCCAGCCTATAATTAGCAAGCATATAACTTTCATGGACAGTTCACAATGGTTCAGGTTTATTAAGTGCAGGAAATAAAGTGTGCCATCAAGATCGTGAGAGCTTTACTAACTAACTTTCTCATATCAAGCAAACATTTTATTCGGAAGAAAACAAAGCATATTGAATATGCACGGAAGTAACAAATGATGCTAATAGGTAGGTATGGTGGACACTTTGGAAATATTTGGTTTAGGGAGTTGGAAACTTGAGTAAAACACTCAGTGGAAGTGAAGTCTAGGAATAGTAAGGGAGCGACAAACGAGAGAGCAATAGCTGTTATTATCATGCTTGCAACAAAACAAGACTACTCATGGCATGAAAGTGATTCAAGATCCTCAAGGCAAAATAATTCATCGAGGCTCAACTGATTATTACAGTCATGTGCATGCGTGAGCATGTGCCAAGTCAATTCAAATGAAACATTTAGAGGAGGATACCACGGTGTCATACCAATTTATGAATAGAGCAATGCAAGCAAACATTCATAATACATGCTACAAACTATTAGCGCGCTGGAGCTTACTCAGGAGAGAGAAGAAAGTGGCAGGTGAGAGAGTTAGTGGGGGGCCAAGGGTGGCCCACACCAGGACATGGTGCCACCCAAGGCTGGCCGCGCCACCATGTGGTGTGCCTGCCTGGTGGGCCCCCCTGGTACCTCCCAGGTACTCCTCTGCCCCTTTTTTCACGTAAAAATTTAATATGAATTTTCTGAAATTTTTCGAGACACTTTATTTTTGGGCATTTTTCAGAATAGAAGAATGATTTTTCTGACAAACAGATTTTTTTCTTTTGGAAACAATGATGCAAGGACAAAACAAAACTAGAACTACAGAAGTTCTAATACACTCTAACATGCAAGCAACTAACAATAAAAAGAAAACTAAACGAAAGCAAAAACTAAAATGCAAGGGGTATAAATAAAACAGAGATAATCATAATGAAAACATTGTTTTGTTCAATGGAATCCTTTTGTTAACAAGGTTGATCAAGTCTTGCTACCAAAACAATTGCATATGAGACAAAACTTTGTATTCCACTAATGATTATGTTACCTCAACCTTGATAGCAATGGTCCCAATCATAATAGTTTCAAAATTTTCTCTTGGTATGGGACAATATATTTCTCCAACTTGAATGCCTTCAACATGTTCAATTGAATTCAAACCATAAGTCCTTTCAATCTTCTTGGGGAAATAGACAGTATGTTCCTTGTCATTAACATTGAAGGTCACCTTTCCTTCATTACAATTAATAACAGCTTCTGCAGTATTAAGAAAAGGTCTCCCAAGAATAATAGACATATTATCATCTTCAGGCATTTCAAGCACAACAAAATCAGTTAATATCAAGCAATTGTGAGCCACCTGAACAGGTACATCCTCACATATACCCACAGGAATAGTGGTAGATTTATCAGCCATTTGCAAAGATATATCAGTTGGTATTAATTTTTCAAGTTAAAGCTTCTTATAGAGAGAGAAAGGCATAACACTAACTCCAGCTCCCAAATCACACAAAGCAGTTCTAACATAACTGTTCTTAATAGAGCAAGGGATAGTTGGAATCCCTGGGTCTCCAAGTTTCTTAGGAACCTTACCATTAAAGGAACAATTAGCAAGCAAAGTAGAAATTTCTTCATTAGGGATCTTCCTTTTATTCGAGACAATATCCTTCATATACTTTGAGTAAGGAGGCAATTTAATAGCATCAGTCAAAGGAATTTGCAAGAATAAAGGTTTCATCCACTCACAAAACTTATTATAATGTTCATCTTCCTTTGACTTGTGTTTCTTATCAGGGAAAGGCATAGGTTTTTGGACCCAAGGTTCTCTTTCACTACCATGTTTCTTAGCAATAAAATCCTCTTTAGTGTATTTGGTATTCTTAGTGTGGTTTTCAGGTTCTTCTTCAACTTTTTCTTCATTAGGAACTTCATTTTATTATTACCACTTTCAGTTTCAGCATCAGAGATAGATATACTATTAGGATCTATAGCAGGTTCAGAGGGTTCTACAATAGTTTTATGTTTCTTTTTCCTTTTCTTACGAGTAGAACCACTATTTTCAGCTTGTTGAGAATCCTGCTCATTTCTTTTGGGATGCCCCTCAGGATATAGGGGATCCTGGGTAGCAGCTCCACTTCTAGTTCTAATTTCATAAGCATGTTTTTCTTTAGCAGCATTAACTAGCAAGTCGTTTTGCACTTTAACGAGTTGATCTATTTGAGTTTGAACCATTTGAAAGTGTTTAACAATCATTTTAACATCATTTGAGGTTCTTTCCACAATATCTTTCAACTCAACAATAGCTCTAGTGTTTTCCATTAGATGATTTTGCACCCTTTTATTAAAGTTATCTTGCTTAACAATAAAGATATCGAATTCTTCTAAGCATTGATCAGGAGGTTTAGAGTAAGGGATATCACCTTCATCAAAGTGTTGGAGAGAGTGTACCTCAATAGTGGATGAGTAGGGAATATGCTTACATAATTCTTCTATAGGAGGTAAATTCTTGACATCTGCAGCTTTAATTCCCTTCTCCTTAAGACATTTCTTAGCTTCCTTCATCACTTCATCATTTAATTCAATAACTCAACTCTTCTTTGATGTTAGAATAGGCACCGGAATAGATGGTTTAGGTACAATTACTTCAGGTATAGCTTGTTTAGGAGGAGTCCAATCTTCATAGTTCTTACTTATTTTAGCCATTAATTCCTCAGCTTCCTTAGGAGTCCTATTCCTGAAAACACAATCAGCACAACTATCTAGGTATGTCCTAGATTCTTCGGTTAGTCCATTATAAAATATATCAAGAAGCTCATTCTTAGGTAATGGACTTCCAGCCTGTGCATGAATCAAAGCACAAAACCTTGCCCAAGATTTAGGCAATACCTCTTTTTCTCCCTGTTTAAAATCAAAAAGTTCCTGCAAAATAGCATGTCTAGCACTAGGAGGAAAATATTTCTGCAGGAAAGTACTAATCAAGCACTCAGGGCTATCAATAGATCCAGGAGGCAAATTACTAAACCAAGTTTTAGCTTCTCCTTTCAGTGAAAAAGGGAAAATCTTCGCAACAAAGTAAGTACGCATCTTAATATCATCAGAAAACAAGCCACTCATGGTAGAAAGTTCATTCATATGTGCTACCGCACTTTCATTCTTAGTCCCACAAAAAGGTTCTTTCTCAACAATAGCTATGTAAGATAGATCGAGAGAGAAATCATAATCTTCATCTATAATGTTTATGGGAGAAGCAGCAAACTTAGCAACATGAGACAATTTGGGTCTAATAGTACGCCTCTCAAGGAGACTCTTAGGAGCGCTCCTATCATGGGTGTTTTTACATTCTTTAATAAATTCATCCGTCATCTCAACATAACCATCTTCAATATCATAACTCTCACTAGACTCAGGCGAGCTAACAGGTGTGGTAGTGTCTTCATTAGGAGTTTCGGTATTTCCAGCTATAGTTCTAGCAATCATAGCATCTAGGAAAGGACCTAATGAACCACTCTTATCAAGCACAGTAGAAGCAGCATCATAAGCATCAGAAGTTTTAGATTCAGCAGTAGTAGTAGTGTGTGTAGCATGTGTATGTGGTGGTGTAAGGAACTTACTCATAACAGACGGTGAATCAAGAGCAACAGAGGTGTTCAGAACCGTACCTCTTCTTGTAGTGGATGGTAAAATAGGAACCTTGCCATCACGAGACTTACCCATGATGGATGGATAGCAGCGAACAATAGAGAATCCAAGTGAACTTGGTAAATAAAGCTATGCTCCCGGGAAACGGCGCCAGAAAATAGTCTTGATGACCCACAAGTATAGGTGGTGTATCGCAGTATTTTCGAGGGAAGTGAAACCCAATTTATTGATTCGACACAAGGGGAGCTAAAGAATATTTATAAGCCTTAACAACTGAGTTGTCAATTCAGTTGCACCTGGAAACAATCTTGCTCATGAGTTTATCAAGAGTAACAGTTTTGTAGTAGGAATAGCAAAGTAGCGGCGAAAGTAAAGACAGAGTAACAAAAGCGAAGAAATGAGGGATTCGAGTGCGGTAGGCATAGGGATGGATGGACAGGCGTTGCATGAACAAGACAATTCACATAGCAATCAGAACATAGGGCAATTGCAGATAAATAAGATAAAGCATCCAAGTACTAGATAATCCTAGGCATGTGTTCCATATATAGTCATACGTGCTCGCAATGAGAACTTGCACAATATCTTTTGTCCCGCCAAATTGCTTGCAGCGGGCCTCAAGGGAACTACATCGGCAATTAAGGTGATCCTTTTAATAGAGCACCGGAGCAAAGCATTAACACTCCGTGAACACATGTGATCCTCACATCAAAGCCATTCCCTCCGTTATCCCGATTTACTCCACTGGGCCATTGGTTTCGGACAACAACGTGTGTATACAACTTGCAGATAAGACCAAAAACAATACTATCATAATGAATCAATAACATGTTCAGATCTGAAATCATGGCACTCGGGTCTTAGTGACAAGCATTAAGCACAACAAGTCGCAACAAAGTCATAAAGCACTAATAAAAGATACTAGGCACCATGCCCTAACAATCTGATGCCATTACATGAACGATCTCATCCAATCCCTACCATCCCCATAGCCTACAGCGGGGGATTACTCACTCATAGATGGGGGAAACATGGATGGTCGATGGAGAAGCGATGATGATGATGGCGATGATCTCCTCCAATTCCCTGTCCCGGCAGGGTGCCAGAACGGAGTTTCTGGTGCTGTTTCGTGGAATCTGGTGGTGGCGGCGAAGCGGAACTCCTTCTGGAAAAACGTCGAACCCCTCGAAGTTTTTAGGTCAGAAGGCTCCTTATAGGCGAAGAGAGAGGCCGAGGGCCTAGCCCGCACCACCAGGTGGTGTGGCCACCCCCTGGCTCTTCTCCGTCTCGTATTCTGGCTCCTGGGGTCTTCGGGTGAAATAGGATTTTTGGCATATTTTCCGGGATTTTTCCTGATAGTTGGTTTTTTGCACAAAAAGTAGACACCAAGGCAATTCTGCTAAAAACAGCGTCAGTCCTCATTAGTTGCATCCAAATCACACAAGTTTAGAGGAGAAACAATAACAAAAGTGTTCGGGAAAGTAGATACGTTTTGGACGTATCAACTCCCCATATCAAAATGACAAGGCAAGTAGACAACGAGCATCTCAGCATTCTTCTTATTTACCATGGGAATATGATGCTTTTTTATCTCTTTCCTCTTTTCATAGTATCTTTTTTTTTCTTTTTCTCTTTTTTTCCTCAATATAGGACTCTTTTTTTATAAGAAGAATGCTTCATAGACAGCTCATTATGGTTACGCTGCAGGTTTCCACCATGTCAGCATGGATTAGACCAGCGGCCTAGGCGTTTCTCTAACACATATACATAACTCCATGGACTTACAAGCTCCCCTTTCATTTCACACCGACGACATCCATATACAAAAGAGCATGATATCAACTAGGTACAAGTACCAAGTGCAATGTTGAAAGCATTCCCCATGAAAGCATGGTTCTGCTAATTCCCAACAAATAAGTGCAAGCATATACAACATAGATGACACAATGGTTCAAGTTTATTAAGGACAAGAAAAGTAAAGTGTGCCATCAAGTTCGAGAGAGCTTTAATCACTAGTTTTCTCATAACAAGTTTATTTTGGAAGGTAAACAAAATCATTAATATACTTGGAATAGCATAAGCTAGTAGGTAGGTATGGTGGACTCTTTGGAATAACTTGGTTTATGGAGTTGGATGCATCAGTGGAACTCATACTTGGTTGTGGAGGCTAGCAAAAGACTGGGAGCGACAAACTAAGAGAGCAATAATGGCCATAATCATGCAGAGCGACAAAACATCATTGATCAAAGCATAAAGTGATACTACAAGTTAAAAACTAAAGGATCATAAAGGCTTATGGTGACTTGAGATAGTCATAACATGGTGTGAGCATGCGCCAAGTCAACCCAAATAAAGCATCAAAGGAGAATACCACTATACTATGCTTTAATATGCTAAAACAACGCATGATTCATCCAAGGCACATTAAGCAATCTCAATTGTTTATAAAAATTCATGCTACAGCAAATAATACTAAGCATAAATCCAAAACAATATCAAGCATGGCATGACAAAGCATAGGCCACAGTCAAAAACAAGCTCTTTTTACCACATAAGCATGAACTTTCCTACTCTTTTCCAGACCAAACCAAACTATTTGGAAACCAATGTATGAAAGAGGGGGTCCAACCAATTTATTCAGAAAACTAAGCAAACAAAATCAAATGAAAAACCAACACAAAAACAAAAAAGAAGACGCTCCAAGAACAACACAATTGTGCATGAAACAATAAAAATGAAGCGTTTGGAAGAAACCTGGGATTTTTATTGATGAAGAAGGGGATGCCTTGGGCATCCCCAAGCTTTGACGCTTGTACTTCTTGGAGATTTCTTGGGGTGACACGCGTGGCATCCCCAATCTTGAGTTTTAGTCCATCCTTCATCTCATTACTCATTCCTTGCATACACCTGAAATTTTTCCTTCATACAAAACTTCACACAATCTTTATTAGCAACATTAGTGCACTCAAGATAAAAGGTCTTAAGGTTCAGTTCTAACACCAAATAAACTTCCATTAGAACAGTAGATACTGTAGCACTTCCCTCAAAAATCTCAATTCCCCAAAAGAACTCAAAAAAGGAACCAACAAGAAGCAAATGGAGAAAATGGCAGAAATCTGTCAAAACAGACCAGCAGGTAAAGAAGAATTTTTTCGAAGACCTTCTGTTGCTCAAATCAAAAAGTGTTGAAATAACGAAAGTTAGATAACAACCTGGGGCAGAAGCACAAAAATTGACGCCTCAAAAAGACGTTCAGATATTTTATACGAATGTTTACGGTGAAGCACAGAAATCTGTTTCGGGACAGCAACTTTCCCAATCATTACTTCGCTCTCATTAGAGGTTACTCTTGGCACAAAAAGCAAATAAAAAGGATAAGAAGCGGTTATTACTGAAGTAATAACTTCCAAGACTCATCTAAAACTTTTGGGTGATCTCCCAATAAGTACTTTTCTTTAACGCCTTTAAGTTAGGCATAAGAAGCAAGAAAGAATCAAGTGTTCTCAAATGAAGAAGCATTAAAACCAAATTTCTTGCCCTTACCTCTCTTACTTTTATTCTTAACCTTGGGGAAAATATGATTGTTTGGTGGAGAAGACAGGTGCATAGTCCCCTTTCCCACATCTATTATTGCTCCAAGGAGTTCTAATAGGGACCTTCCAAGTGTAATTTGTCCTTTTCCTGCACATTCAATAACAAGATAATAAGTAGAAATCATTTTCCCAAGGATCTTTGTAAACACTCCTTCAGCTATTCCAAGGTAAGAACTGCTAAGGAACAAACTTTGAGTCATTTTAGGCTCAGTTTTTTCATGTAGATCAGAGATTCTAGACCAAGCTTCCTTGAAACTCTCTTCCATTCCTTGCTTAAAAGTGAAAATCATTTCCTCGGGTGACATAGTGATTAGAGCAAGGCTAGACATAGTGGCAACTCAAGATAGGAAATAATTTTTTTGTGTGTTTTCAAATAAGAAAGCAAACTTGTAAAACTAATTTTTTGTGTTTTTGAATAACAAAACAAGCAAACAAAGCAAAACAAAAATAACAAAGTAAAGAGATGGTTATGAGGGACTCCCCTTGTGAAGATGTCCTTGACTCCCCGACAACGGCGCCAGAAAAATGCTTGATGGCTCAAGGTGCCTTTAAAAATGCTTGATGGCGGTGTTGATGTAGAGCTCATTGGGAACCCCAAGAGGAAGGTATGATGAGCACAGCAACAAGTTTCCCTCAGTTATGAAACCAAGGTTTAATCGAACCAGTAGGAGCAAGGAAACACCCCAAAGGTGTTACTAGCTGAGCCTTGGCAGGGCGCACTACCGGTGCTAGTAGCAACATGGAGACCTGCACAACACAACCACAGAACTTTGTCCCCAGCTTGCGATGAGGTTGTCAATCTCACCGTGTTTTGCTGAAAACAAAGGATTAAACGAATCGAATGGAAAGAAGTAAAAGTTTACAGAAAGTAAACACAAAGAAGTAAACAAATTGTAGATTGAATATAAAAGACAAGGACCGGGATCCATAGTTCACTAGAGGTGGCTCTCCTTAGATAGATAACATGGTGGGTGAACAAATTACAGCGGGGCAATCGACAAACATCGAGAAAGCAATACATGCATATACTAATCATCTTGACTCCTTTGAGACTTGATTGGGCATTACAACATTATACATAGACCGCCATCCAACTGCATCTATGACTAATAATCCACCTTTAGCTTATCATCCGAACCCCCTCCAGTATTAAGTTGCAAGCAATAGATTATTGCTTTACGAACTGCATGTAAAGTAAACAATACGATTGTTCTATGAACAAAGGATTGTTGTTTTCTCCCTAGTAGCAACGGCACATCTAGTACCTTAGAGATTTCTGTCACTTCCCCACATTACCAGAGGCATGAACCCACTATCGAGCATAAATACTAACTCTTGGAGTTGCTAGCATCTACTTGGCCAAGATAGCTACTAACAACAGAAAGCATGGAAGATCACAAATAACAAAGACATGATAGAATCAATAATAAATCTGAAATAGCATCTCAATATCCATCAGATACCCGCAAACACAACATGCAGAATTACAAATAAATGATCTTGATCATTAACGGAGCTCACAAGATCTAAACATGAAAGCACAAAGGAGGAGAACCGGCCATCTAGATACTACATAGATCCGTAGTCCAAGGATGAACTACTCACGCATCACACCGGAGGCTTGCATGGTGATGAAGAAGGCCTCCAGGGTGAATTCCCCTCTCTGGCAGGGTGCCGGGAAGAGCATCAGATCCCTCCCGATCTAGGGATGGAGATGACGACGGCTATAGACTCTTTCGTGGATTTTGGATCGGGTACTTAGGGTTTTTGTCCCGAGGGAAATATATAGGTGGAAGGAGAGGACGAGGGGGTGCCGGGGGCGGCCACACCACCATCTCTCGGCGTGCCTGGACGCTGCGGGTGTGGTGTGGTGGCCCCCTGGCCCCTCTCTGTCTCGTATTTCGGTACATGATGACTTCCGGAAAAATAGGCACTTTGGCTTTTGTCCCGTCCAATTCCGAGAATATTCATTTTCTTTCCTAGAACCAAAAACAGTAGAAAACAAGCAGCTGGCACTGTGGCTCTTGTTAATAGGTTAGTCCAAGAAATCATATGAAAAGTACTCCAAAGTTGGAACAAAACACAAGAAAGTGGATAAAACCAAGCATGGAACATCAAAAATTATAGATACATTTGCAATGTATCAGTTTCTTTATCAAAAACACAAAAAAATAGTTTTACAAGTTTGCTTTCTTTATCAAAAACACAAAAAAATGACTACTCTTGAAAACACTAAGTTGTGTAACTTCACTACCACCAACACCAATGATTTTATGAGCACACCTATTGCTCCACTTGTGCCTGAAGCTACTTTCTTTGAGATAAAACCTGCTTTACTCAATCTTGATATGAGAGAACAATTTTCTGGTATTAGTAATGATGCTGCTGCTGCCCATCTAAATAACTTCGTTGAACTTTGTGAGATGCAAAAGCATAGAGATATAGATGGTGATATTATTAAGCTTAAATTGTTTCCTTTCTCCTTGAGAGGAAAGGCTAAAGAATGGTTGAATTCCTTAACTAGGAATAGTATTGATTCTTAGACTAAATGCAAAGATGCTTTCATTGGAAAATACTATCCTCCTGCTAAGATTATATCTATGAGAAGTGAAATAATGAAGTTTAAACAATCTGATAATGAGCATGTTGCTCAAGCTTGGGAAAGAATGAAATCTTTGGTTAAGAATTGTCCCACTCATGGACTGACTGCTTGGATGATCATCCAAACTTTTTATGCAGGATTGAACTATTCTTCAAGGAACCTATTGGATTCTGCTGTTGGAGGCACCTTTATGACCATTACTTTGGGTGCTGCAACAAAGCTTCTATATAATATGATGGTTAACTACTCTGAATGGCATACTAAGAGAGCTCCACAAGGTAAGAAGGTAAATTCTGTTGAGGAAACCTCCTCCTTGAGTGATAAGATTGATGTTATTATGTCTATGCTTGTTAATGGGAAAGCCCATATTGATCCAAATAATGTTCCTTCAGCTTCTTTGGTTGCTCAATAAGAGCAAGTTGATGTGAACTTCATAAGAAATAACAATTTTGGCAATAATGCTTATAGGAATAATTTTGGTAACAACAATTATAAGACATATCCTCCCAATAATGGTAATGCTTATGGAAATTCTTACAACAATAATAGGAGTGTTCCCTCTGAACTTGAAGTTATGCTTAAAGACTTTATTAGTAAACAAACTGCTTTCAATAAAACTATTGAGAAAAAACTCTCTAATGCTGAAAGAAATATAGCATCTTTGGCTGAAGCTCAAGCCTCTTTGAATAAAATGGCTGCTAAAACTGAAACTAATGATAATCCCTTTGCAGCTACTAATGTCATACAAGTAAGAATTGATAAAAATGTTAGACTATTAGCTGAATTACATGCTAAGTGGGAAAGAGAAGATGAAATTGCTAGAAACATTAGTGTTTCTACTATCACTACCACTAGTGTTGAGGCTAGTAATAGTTCTACTACTTTAGATGATAAATTTGATTTTGATCTTGATAGTTGCAATATCTCTGAAGTTATTAAGTTCCTACAAAAGCTTGCTAAAAGTCCTAATGCTAGTGCTATGAACATGGCCTTTACAAAACATATTACTGATACTCTCATAAAGATTAAAGAAGAAAAGATGGAACATAAAGCTTCTATCCAAATAAAACAAGAAGATGGTTGGGAACCCATCATTAATATGAAAGTGAATGACTTTGATTTCAAAGCTTTATGTGATCTTGGTAGTAGTGTTTCTATTATGCCTAGAAGGATTTATGATATGCTTGATTTGCCTCCACTTGAAGATTATTATTTGAATGTCCCACTTGATTATAATGCTAAAAATAAACTCATGGGGAGTCTTAATAATGTTCTTATTATGGTCAATAATGCCTATGTCCCTGTTGATTTCTATGTTTTGGATGTTGAATACAATGCTTCTTGTCCTATTACTTTGGGAAGACCTTTTCTTAGAACTGTTGGTGCCATTATTGATATGAAAGAAGGCACCATTAAATATCAACTCCCACTCAAAAAAGGTATAGAACACTTCCCTAAGAAGAGAGAGAAGATTTCTGTTGCCTCTCATATGAAAACAAAATTTGGTCTTAATGCTTCTTCATTTGAGAACACTTGATTCTTTCTTGCTTCTTATGCCTAACTTAAAGGCGTTAAAGAAAAGTACTTATTGGGAGATAACCCAAAAGTTTTAGATGAGTCTTGGAAGTTATTACTTCAGTAATAACCGCTCCTTATCCTTTTTATTTGATTTTTGTGCCAAGAGTAACCTCTAATGAGAGAGAAGTAATGATAAGTTGTTGTCCCGAAACAGATTTCTGTGCTTCACCGTAAAAAATCGTGTAAAATCTCTGAACGTCCTTTTGAGGCGTGAATTTTTGTGCTTCTGCGCCAGGTTGTTATCTAACTTTCATTGGTTCAACACTTTTTGATTTTAGCAACAGAAGGACTTTGAAAAAATTTGTCTTTACCTGCTGGTCTGTTTTGATAGATTTCTGCCATTTTCTGCATTTGCTTCTTGTTGATTCGTTTTTGAGTTCTTTTGGGGAATTGAGCTTTTTGAGGGAAGTGCTACAGTAGCTAGTGTTATAATGGAAGTTTATTTGGACTTAGAACTGAACCTTAAGACTTATTATCTTGAGTGCACTAATGTTTCTAATAAAGATTGTGTGAAGTTTTCTATGAAGGAAAATTTTCAGGTGTATGCAAGGAATGAGTAATGAGATGAAGGATGGACTAAAGATCAATCTTGGGAATGCCACGCGTGTCACCCCAAGAAATATCCAATAAGTACAAGCGTCAAATCTTGGGGATGCCCAAGGCATCCCCCTCTTCATCAATAAAAATCCTAGGTTTCTTCCAAACGCTTCATTTTTTATTGTTTCATGCACAGTTGTGTTGTTCTTGGAGCACCTTCTTTTTCATTTTCATTTTGGTTTTTCATTTGCTTGGTTTTCTTAGTTTGCTGAATAAATTGGTTGGACCCCCTCTTTCATGTATTGGTTTTCAAATAGTTTGGTTTGGTTTGGAAAAGAGTAGGAAAGTTCATGCTTATGTGATAAAAAGAGCTTGTTTTTGACTGTGGCCTATGCTTTGTCATGCCATGCTTGATATTGTTTTGGATTTATGCTTAGTATTCTTTGCTGTAGCATGACTTGTTATAAACAATTGAGATTTCTTAATGTGCCTTGGATGAATCATGCGTTGTTTTAGCATATTAAGGCATAGTATAGTGGTATTCTCTTTTGATGCTTTATTTGGGTTGACTTGGCACATGCTCACACCATGTTATGACTATCTCAAGTCACCATAAGCCTTTATGATCCTTTAGTTTTCAACTTGTAGTATCACTTTATGCTTTGATCAATGGTGTTTTGTCACTCTGCATGATTATGGCTATTATTGCTCTCTTAGTTTGTCGCTCCCAGTCTTTTGCTAGCCTCCACAACCAAGTATGAGTTCCACTCATGCATCCAACTCCCTAAACCAAGTTATTCCAAAGAGTCCACCATAGCTACCTACTGGCATATGCTATTCCAAGTATATTCATGTTTTTGTTTACCTTCCAAATTAAACTTGTTATGAGAAAACTATTGATTAAAACTCTCACGAACTTGATGGCACACTTTACTTTTCTTGCCCTTAATAAACTTGAACCATTGTGTCGTCTATGTTGTATATGCTTGCACTTATTTGTTGGGAATTAGCAGAACCATGCTGTCATGGGGAACGCTTTCAACATTGCACTTGGTACTTGTACCTAGTTGATATCATGCTCTTTTGTCTATGGATGTCGTCGGTGTGAAATGAAAGGGGAGCTTGTAAGTCCATGGAGTTATGTATATGTGTTAGAGAAACGCCTGGGCCACTGGTCTAATCCATGCTGACATGGTGGAAACCTGCAGCGTAACCATAATGAGCTGTCTATGAAGCATTCTTCTTATAAAAAAAGAGTCCCATTGAGAAAAAAGAGAAAAAGAAAAAAAAAGATTATGAAAAGAGGAAAGAGAGAAAAAAGCACCATATTCCCATGGTAAATAAGAAGATTGCTGAGATGCTTGTTGTCTGCTTGCCTTGTCATTTTGATATGGGGATTCTTCCGTATCAACGGGCATGGGATACCCCGTTGGCGGTTCTCTATGATACACATGTACTTACGATGACAAGAACATACCGGTGACTAAACTTGAGTAGCATGTGGAGCGGCCCTCGTATTCAAGGGACATGAGATTTCTAACTTATACTTCGTCAAGCATGTACACCATAGTTTGTTCACTTTAACCTTAATCACATTAAGATGCTTATGATAGGGGCAATGAGAGCTGAAAGCTATAAGTACCATAATTTTTGGAAGCTCTTTATGAGACTTGAATCTCTGCTTCCTTCTATGATGGCCTTTCTTCTACCATTATATTGAGTCTCCACCTTCTACCTTTATGCACCTACTTTGAGCGCATAGTGGCCATTCTTAGTTCTATGTGCATTGTCCCAAGACTAGTTGATTTATGCATAACTTGATATTGCTTGTTTTAAACTATTTGTATCTAGTCACTCTTATGAACTTTGAAGGTGTCCTATGCATTTATATTTGCTACTCTATGAGGGACAAGATGAATACTATTATGCTATGTTTTCTTTATGTGAAACAAACAAACGTCTTGCAAAGCATTGTTATTCATGAATCTTTTGTTTGTGCCTTTTCATGTTGCATCATAGTTTCTTTGTCTTACTGTTAGAACTTTGTCTTTCATGTTATGATTGAAGTACTATGATCCCAGCTTTGAATGTTTTACAAATACTTTTGATCAAGTCTTTGATGGTGCATGTCACCTCAAAAATTATTCTTTCTTTTTATCACTTACCTACTCGAGGACGAGCAGGAGTTAAGCTTGGGGATGTTGATACATTGCAGATGTATCTATAATTTTTGATGTTCCATGCTTGGTTTTATCTACTTTCTTGTATTTTGTCCACACTTTGGAGTACTTTTCATATGATTTCTTGGACTAACCTATCAACAAGAGCCACAGTGCCAGCTGCCTGTTTTCTGCTATTTTTGGGTCCATGAAAGTCAGAAAATGAATATTCTCGGAATTGGACGGGACAAAAGTCAAATTGCCTATTTTTCCGGAAGACATCAGATGCGAGCCGCCACACCACCTGGTCAGGCCAGGCACAGCCTGTGCCGGTGGGTGGTCCGCCTACCCCAGCACCCCCTCGGCCCCTCCTTCCGCCTATATATTGCCCTCGGGACCAAAACCCTAAGTACCCGATCAAAAATCCACGAAAGAGTCTATAGCCGCCATAATCTCCATCCCTAGATCGGGAGGGATCTGAAGCTCTTCCCGGCACCCTGCCGGAGAGGGGAATTCACCTTGGAGGCCTTCTTCATCATCATGCAAGCCTCCGGTGTGATGCGTGAGTAGTTCATCTCTGGACTACGGGTTCATGTGGTATCTAGATGGCTGGTTCTCCTCCTTTGTGCTTTCATGTCTAGATCTTGTGAGCTCCGTTCATGATCAAGATCATCTATTTGTAATTCTGCATGTTGTGTTTGCGGGGATCCGATGGATATTGAGATGCTATTTCAGATTGATTATTGATTCTATCATGTCTTTGTTATTTGTGATCTTGCATGCTTTCCGTTGTTAGTAGCTATCTTGGCCAAGTAGATGCTAGCAACTCCAAGAGTTAGTATTTATGCTCGATAGTGGGTTCATGCCTCTGGTAATCTCGGGAAGTGACAGAAATCTCTAAGGTACTAGATGTGTTGTTGCTACTAGGGAGAAAACAACAATCCTTTGTTCATAGAACAATCGTATTTTTTACTTTACACGCAATTCGTAAAGCAATAATCTGTTGCTTGCAACTTAATACTAGAGGGGGTTCGGATGATAACCTGAAGGTGGATTATTAGTCATAGATGCAGTTGGATGGCGGTCTATGTATAATGTTGTAATGCCCAATCAAGTTCCAAAGGAGTCAAGATGATTAGTATATGCATGTATTGCTTTCTCGATGTTTGTCAATTGCCCTGCTGTAATTTGTTCACCCAGCATGTTATCTATATTAAGGAGAGCCACCTCTAGTGAACTATGGACCCCGGTCCTTTCTTTTACATACAATCTATAAACTGTTTACTGCTTTGTGTTTACTTTCTACAAACTATTACTTCCTTCCATTCGATACGTTTAATCCTTTGTTTTCAGCAAAACCGGTGAGATTGACAACCTCATCGCAAGTTGGGGGCAAAGTTCTGTGGTTGTGTTGTGTAGGTCTCCACGTTGCTGCTGGCACCGGTAGTGCGCCCTGCCAACGTTCAGCTAGCTACACCTTTGGGGTGTTTCCTTGCTCCTCAACCGAAACCTGCGGGATATCACTTGTTTGAGACTCATCCAACTCGAAAGAGTTTTCTGACGGTGCCCCAAACAAGTCCTTGTAATAACTAGTAATATAAGCTTTTAACTGCTCCTGGCCCTCAATCGCACCTTCATCCTGAATTAAAGAGTGAATAAGTTTCTTCTTATGCTTGCCATTTGCAACTGCATGGAAGTATCTTGTATCATCTCCTTCAAGGACAAATTTTGCCTTAGAGCATTGGTACCATTTGAGTTCCTCCTCGCGAAGAAGTCTGGCAATTTCCTCATTTGATTGGTTTTTTAGCTCAATCTCTTGTGCAGATAATAGCCTAACTTCCGCGGAAGCCTCTAAATCGTTAATGATGGTCGAAAGGCGTATTTTCTCCCTTTTAAGGTTTCCGGCAGTGTGTCTGGCCCAACCACGAAGGAACTTGCGTAGGGCATGCATTTTGCTGTTCCAACGCTATATGGGTGTTGCAGCACTAATCGGTCTTTTCTAAATAGCATTCACCAAATCATGGAACCCATCACGCTCCATCCATCCAAGTTCAAATTTAAACTTATGTTTGGATTGACGTAATGGTGTTCCCACAGAAAGAAGTAATGGAGCGTGATCCGATAAAGCCTCAATACGTTCCAAAGCACGAACAGTTACCATAGGGAATTTATCTTCCCAATCGGTATCCATAAGCACTCTGTCCAATTTTTCATATGTAGGCTCCGGAAGACTGTTAGCCCAAGTGAACTGTCTCCCAAGCATTGTAACCTCTCTTAAGTCCAAACTGTCTATGACACCGTTAAACATGAAGGGCCAATGCTCATCATACCGTCCCCGACTTTTATCATGAGGGAAGCTCAGCAAGTTAAAATCACCACCTATAAGAATAGGATATGGATTGTACTTAGCCAAATTGACCAACTCACGCAAAAAATCAGCCTTAGAAACATCTTGGGCAACCCCATATACAGCGACTAGAGACCATGTAAAGTTATCAGCTTTGTTAAGGATATGGAGTTTAATAAAAAAATCTCCAGCCCAACTAGCTAAAACTTCCATCGTCTCATCTCTGACGCCTAACAGGATTCCTCTGGATCTACCTCGCGGCGGCCGTGAAACCCATGTAAAGTCTACTCCACCAGAAAGGCGATTGAGTAAGGCTTGTGAGAAATCACGTCTACCAGTTTTAGAAATACCCAAAAAATCCAACTTATAATCTCTCACACAATCAGCATAGAACAAATGTTTAGCCAAGTCACGAAGACCTATGCTATTTGAAAACATACCATTCATTGAGAAACAATAGGAGATTTGGATACACGAGACCTCTTGCGAGATTTTTGGCTCTTTGATTTCCGACCAGAAGCTTTCAGCTCATATAATGAACCCATCCTAGTCTCGTCAAAAGCCACCTCTGGCACTTCACCAACTAAGTGAGACAGAAGTTGACCATCTACTATGGCATGCAACTCCTCCTCCTCTATTGGTAAAGTGTCAAGAAGAACAAAAACTTTAGGAGTAACCGTTAAACGGTCAACCTCCATATGTCTCAAAGTAGAACAAGAAAAATTAACTTCCTTAACAGATCTACCCATACTAATACCAACATTGGCTAACCTATCAACAATAACAGGGGTAGAAAAAGTAAGAAGATTTCGAAGAACTTAAAGTACCCTGAGAATCGAGATTTAACTCCACCTTCCTCCTCATAGCCTTCACCAACGAGTCCTCATCTGTGGTAGATGCGCCAAGTGCGTCAACGCCATGACGAAGACTCCTCCGTGTCGGCGTACATAGGAGAGAACCTGGCCCCACCTGGGCCAGGTTCCCCCAATGGACTGCTCTGCCTGGGCCTCGATGAAGCCACCGTCGGGGAGGGAATCCGACCCCTCCTGGGCCAGATCCTCCCTAGGTGACCACCCCACCTGGGCATCGCCAACACCGCCAGCTGGGAGAGAGCCCGACCCCTCCAGGGCCAGGTTCTCCCCTTTGTCGGTCACGCCATGTCCCACGTCTAAGGGCACCGAATCAGCATCCGCCAAGATGCCATATGCCGCCGCAGAACCGGCCATTCCATCCTAGGAAAGCCCACTCACCACCTCATTAGAGGCCACCTCCATCAACACTATCCCATCCACAAAGGGCCGCGGAATAGTATGGCACATCATATTAGGCCGACCACGAGAAGGAGAGGGTGATATTCCGGTAGAACCATTCTCCACCCTGAGAGTCGCATGCAACTGAGACGGAGTGACACGTGGAGAAGCACTAGCAGAGCGGCCACCACGAAGGGGGGAGTCAAGCGGTAGGGCATATAGAAGTTCCTTTCCACGCTTCGTAACAGGAGAAGCGTTGAAAGGAGTCACAACATACACCTGCACAGGAACCTGTCTTGATGAAGAAGGAGCAGAATTCCCGGACCCAGCCAACTGGCCAGAAGGCCCACCCATAGCAGTAGTCATAGACGGCTCAGAAGTATCTATAGCATCATCACCCGAGTTACCATTACCACCAGCATCAGGATCATCATGATTCCGCTTCCACAGATAGGGTGAGAAATCAGGGTCAGGCACATAACTATCAGGCTCCAACCGAAAGCGAAGCTCATACCCTTTTAACTCAACCACATCGTCAGAGGTGAGGTAAAAGCCCAGAGCATCCTGCTTCTTATTGAACACAGTAATATCAAACATGCCCCTATACACAAAAAACGCGTCTAGTATCATTGGACATACCCCTCTCGCCACATTCTCATGTGGTGGCAGCCGGCTCGTAGGCGCGATGACGGTCGGAGAGAGGAAGCTGAGTGGGCAGGCTCGGGAAGAGTTGGTGGTTGCCGCGGCTCGCCGTTGTAAGCGGCGTGCCAGGTGAGGGCAGTGGTGGTTCACTCAGGGAAGCTGGACGATTTGGGGATCCAGGCACCTAGACCTGAATGTAGCAGTAGGTGCTCGGGTGAAGCTCGATTTGGATGTCCTGTTAGGCGCGTGTAGGCTTTGAGGTGCGTCTCTAGCCATGGTGTCTAGAGTGTGGCGAGAATGCCAAGATGGCGGCCTCGAGATGATGTCGGCAGCTGCGAGGCCAGTTGATGTGGCTGGTGTGTCAATTTCCGGCACAACGCATATGGTTTTGGTCCCAGCAGGCTAGGAGTTCATCATAGCATGAGGTGCTACGATGGGTTGTCGTGTTATGGCTACTGGATAGCGGAAGATAATTGAGGCATCCTATGCAAGGATCTTCAAGTCCCTTTCCTTGAGGGATCGATTGGAAGAGGAGCTCCGGCGAAAGCATGTCCTTAGTCAGGGTCGACGACGGCAACGCTTACTAGCGCCGTTTTTCTTGTTGGAGATGCTGTTGTGGAACATCTCTTTTCTCGCTTGAGGGATTTTTTCTCCCCGGGTGAAAACTTTCATCTAGCTGTAATGATCCGAAGAATAGGAACGCTTAGAGGACTGAATTGTAATGAGTGTTATTGCATATCATGCATTTACGAAAGCGTGAAAATTTTAAGACTTTGGTTTTAGAGGATACAAGTGATTTAGTGTTGAAGTTTGATTTAGGTCAATACTAGGATTTGAATTCAAAATGTAAAATGAACTTATATTTTCAAAATTTAGGAATTTAAAATTTGACAACAATCTTTGGAGTCCATGACTCAAATCCACACTTACACATAAGATTAAATTTATAATTTAGATATGAATGGCTATTGAGTTCAAAAATTGAGGTTTGAATTTTTTAAACTTCACTTCAAATATTTAACTTACGAAAGTATATAACTCATAAGTAAAAAGGAGATAAGCGCATAAATAAAGTAATCTTTATTCATATATATATATTAAATACAAGGTTCTTTACAAGATTTCTCAAAAAGAGAAAGTTACTAGAAATAGAAAATGAAACCTAATTACAAACTACAAAAAATAAAAACATATCTATCTATCTATCTTATCTTGAAGTCATTCTATCCATTCCTTTAACTTGCAAAAGAAACAAGGACATAAAGAGACTTTTTGTCATGTTAAAATGTAGGTTCGCCCTTGGGTGAACCATTTGATATAAAATTCTAATAGAATTCTAAGAATTTGTCCTAGAATTCATGTGTTTGAGGGGTTTAAGCAATGGAAACAAAACCAGTAAAGCAGCAAAGCAAATGTAGATAACAGTGGCAGTAGCCAAGTTTACAACAACACCAGGAGCTAATGCTAGGCAATATATAGCAATAGCAACCAGCAGCAGTAGATAGATCACACCAATCACAACAGCAAACCCAGCAATAGAGGTAGGTGTGTAGAAATATCACTAGCTCATCAAGCTAGAACAACTTAGGATTATCATAGAAAGATAGTAAGCAAGACAACGGTAGAAAAATACAAGTAAATAAATCAATTAACTTAGCAAATAAAAGGTATGCTTGAACAAGGATTTTGTGACAAAAATAAATGGCAAAGTATGATAGAAATTCATATTGATATTTTACCGAACCCAACATGATAACAAAGAAATAATTATTACTAGGAAAATTTCCTAGAATTTATTCTATCAAGAAAACATATGGACACATCAATAGGAAAATCTACTTCTCAAGTTCCAAAAATAAATTGACCAAATTAGCCCTTAACCGACTTGCCATAATTGGCATATGACATAAGCTGATTACCACACTAAAAGTCAACTTAGAGAGAACGAATGATGTGTCACAACCACATGAATCCTATAACACTATCAATAGTAGCCCAGACCACCACCAAGAGCTCACAAATCCTCAGAGCAAAGCTCACAAAAATCACTCTTATACCATAGGTTGAGAGAGAGAGAGTAAAGCTTAGGAACCTCTCACACAAAGTTTTAGTGGAGGAGAAAGATTTGCGAGCTAGATCAATCAAGAACAGGAGATGGGAGGAGAAGAACAAGCTCGAGATCTTCACCAAGCCTATTTTGGATTCTTCAAATGTTTATAGCTAAACTTTAGCATAGGATTATAAAGAGAGAGAGTTGTAGTTGTGAATGCACCTAGGCTAGCTAGGGCTGTGCATCTCCATTAGAGGAGAAGGCCACATTGCCATGCCACTAGTCATTGGCACAGACACTTAGTAAAACCATTAGATAATCAACTTAAGAACTCAACCGTCTCATCAATCCCACATCCCCGGGTATGATCATGAGATCCACCTAAGGATTGGAAGATTGATAACAGAAGAAGTTCTGTTAATCTAAAATACACCTACATAAGCAAATTAAATAATGCTTAATCTACATACTTACAGTAATGAACCAAAGGTTTGGAAATCACAAGATCAAGTAACCAAGACAACAATAATAAGTAAACACTTAAGAGCACAAGTGTGCATCAGTGTAATATTAATTGGCAGCTTAAGCAACCACTTAAGAAAAACAAGCAGAGAATTACACCTAAACCTAGATAGCATGCTTGAATTATGGATTTTGACCACAATGCTAAGCAAAACCTTTATCAATCATTAACAATAGTAGTAAACCTATTAAACACTGATAGTGAACACTAGCTAGAAGAAGAATAGTAAAGTTCAGTTAAGTAAATACCACATTATTGTTCATAGCAAAGAAAGGAACAGTACCAACTTAACATAAGATAATCTAGAAAATACTCTAGCACATTAACTATACAAGACCATCACTAGTACAAACCCTAAAGTACTTAACCGAAGATGAAATGTGAACTAAAGATAGTGGCAACACACCGACATTCAGATATAGACAAATACATAGAACATGAACTATTGACCAAGTCGAATGCTAGGAGCCAAATTAATAGTATAGAAGCCTCTAGAACATGCTAGAACTCGAGAATCCCCATTAATAGAGCTAGAACAGTAAACCCTAGATAGGGTAAGCCAGGAGTAGGACTAGTAGTAGAGAGAAGTAGAGAGAGAAGAGAGTTACCTACCTTGGGCCAAAACAGAAGCCGAGCTCACTGATGACTGCAAGTGCACATATCGATTATAGCTAGTTTCGAATTAAAGATATCGAAGCCACAAAGAGATATTGGTAAAGCTCTTTATGCCCCTTGTTACTATCTACCAAAGGAAATACCGCGAAGTCGAACCTGTCAAGTGTGCCATTCAGACTTGTACCAAAAAGGTCGAGCTTGCTGATGTGCCCGTCTGAGTTGCAGAGGGTGTGCGTCCAGTTGCTAAGGCTGGTTGAGTTGGCTAGCGACCATGATCCAAGGGACTCATGGGCACCAGCCAAGCTGGCCTTCCAATTCGCAAGCGCTTCAGCTTCACGCCTTATGTCGGCTCTCACAGGCGTGGCAGCGCATAGTAGGAGAAAAGTGCAAGAGAGGAGGAAGAAGGGTACATGACGAAGGTCCTTCATAATGGCTTAGGTACGAGTGGTGCTTCGCTGCTGCAAGCGATATAAAAGCTCTGGATGAGCAGCCGGCCTGCCGGCCATCACAGTAAGGGTCTGTTGGACGTCCTGGCTTACAAATGGCACACTCTCGGTAAATGAAGTATTGTTAGTGTAGATTAAATAGAAGCCACATGCTCCTAGTATTTTATATAGGAAATTATAAATTACATGATGTATGTACTGACTCTATTTGGATGGAAGTAAATGAGTTCTTTAGAATCATTTTTCATAATTTTGAATGTTTGTGCTAAGTTATGGGTTAATAGGCATGTAGTTTCAAACTCTGCTAGTTTCAAACTTTGCACGATTCGTTTGTAATTTGTAGTTCCATAGCCAGAAAACTCAATAATGCCATGCACATAAAAGTACTAGCAAGTACACAGAACTTCTTAGTCACTACTCTTTTACAATCAAGGAAGGGAAATACACAATCATGCTCATTATTGGGCGTGCTTGCACAGAGCTTCACTTCAACACAAGCGATGCACTTGCTCATTCATTGCCGTTGGCCCGGAAGCACGACATGCAGCTATATATTTTCTTGGTTACCTTCCTTTGCAGGTTGTGCACATGCTGATAGAATGCACACCTCCAGGTCTCACTGAGGAAAAACAAGATGCCCAGAACCCAAAGATGAACCCAGCAGCCACAAAACAATACAACCACAATTTCTCCCTATCTTCAGCCTGGCTCGTTTCGCTCTGCATCAATGTTGCCGAGCTTATGCATTCCTCCAACGGGAAACCACACAGCCCTAGATTGTTGCTGTATATGGACGAATCTACGAGCGTTTGCAGCTGATTGCTCGTAGGTATCCTCCTAGATAAACCGTTACTCGAGAGGTTCAGAGCGCTGATGCTCTTCAAACCTGCAAAGCTTGGAGGAATTTCCCCCGAGAGTTGGTTCTGAGACAGGTCCAAGGACTCCAGAAGTAGTAGATTGCCAATGTCTTCCGGAATACAACCTGACAGATGATTTCCCGATAAGTTCAGGTATCTGAGTCCAAGAAGGGTTGTGAGCCCACCAGGGATCTCTTGTGACAGAAAGTTGCCAGATAAGTCGATACCCACCATGCCTGCTAAGGTTGTAGTGTAATCATAATCCACATTCTTCCAAACTATTTGGATATGCTCTTCATATTCGACATCATTGCTTTTCTCTTCACGTACCATACCAGTAAAATTCGTAAAATCATCTGGAACGGGACCAGTTAGCTTATTTTTGGATAAATCCAACAGCTGAAGCTTGTGAAAGTTTAATATCTGGTGGGGCAAGATACCGTCAAACAAGTTTGATGATAGACGAAGAAATATGAGTCCAGGTAAGCTCTTGCTAATCCAAGATGGTATTGTACCTGAGAAACTATTGCCTCCAAGATCTAGAGTGATCAAGTTCTTGCATTTCTTAAGACCCAAAGGAAATGTTCCTGTGAAATGGTTATTGGCTAGGTGTAGATAGCTAAGAGTATCTTCACATGTCCTCGAGAATGGAACAACACCAGCAAAAGAGTTGCTGGACAGATCCATGAATTCCAAACTTGGCATATCCCAGAAACACTTGGAAAGGCTTCCATCCAAAGCATTGTTTGATAGGTCTAAGAACTGTAGAAGAGTATAGTTACAAGGGAATGGCTCACCCTCATCTGCTAGAATGCCGCCATATAGCTGGTTTTGACTGAAAGCCATCACCTCAAGTTGTCTTGAATGCTCGCCAAAACAATCCCTTAGATCAGCAACAATGTTGTTTGCCGTGAAGTCCATATACTGCAGGTTTTTGCAGTTTCTAAAGGTCTGTTGGTGAATGCCTGTGAAGCCATTGTATGCAGCAGTGAGATAACGCAGTGCTCCTCCGACACAGATGGATGATGGGAACACCCCGGAGAAGTTGTTCATGTGAATGTCAACCGTCCTCAGAAGGCTGCTATTCCCAAGCTCAGGGATAGTGTGGCCTCCAAGCTGATTTTCTGACAGGTATACATCCTGGAGTTTCATCAAATGAGACAGGGTACCTGGTAGTTGCCCTTCCAAATAGTTATGCGAAAAGTATAATTCCTGCAGTTCTGTCATGTTTCCAATCTCCAGAGGGATGCTCCCGGTCAAATTGTTGTAGCCCAGGCTCAATTCCCGAAGCTTCACCAGCATCCCAATTGCTATTGGGATTGATCCAGTCAAAGTAACTGAGTTCAGAATGAGCACCTCCAAGCTCGTCATGTTACCGATTTCTTCAGGCAGTGTGCCATCAAGCCCCAAATTTGTCAGTTGCAGTGTAACAAGGTGCTTCAGCTGGCCCATGCTGCGTGGAATGGCTCCACTCAAATGCAGATTGCTGCTGATATCCAACCATATCAAGCTCGTCAGGTTGCCAATCCCTTCTGGAATTGTACCATATAGACCATTCTGGGACAGGGTGAGGTTCTCCAGGTGGGGAAAGGCCGAACAGTCAAACCTGTCAAGTGTGTCGTTCAGATTTGTGCCTGTAATGTCGAGCCTCGTGACGTGCCCACCCGAGTTGCAACTGATGTGCGTCCAGCTGCAAAGGCTGGTGGAATTGGCCAATGACCATGATCCAAGGGAGCCATCAGCACCTGCCAAGCTAGCCTTCCAATTGGAGCGAGCTACAGACTTATTGGAAATAATACATACCGATGTGTGCGGTCCAATGAGTGTAGCATCGCGTGGTGAATATCGTTATGTTCTCACTTTCACGGATGACTTAAGTAGATATGGGTATGTCTACTTTATGAAACATAAATCCGAAACTTTCGAGAAGTTTAAGGAATTTCAAAGTGAAGTGGAAAATCATCGTAACAAGAAGATTAAGTTTCTGCGTTCTGACCGCGGAGGTGAATATCTAAGTTATGAGTTTGGCATGCATTTAAAGAAATGTGGAATACTTTCGCAGTTGACACCGCCGGGAACACCACAGCGTAATGGTGTGTCCGAACGTCGTAATCGAACTCTCTTAGATATGGTTCGGTCTATGATGTCTCTTACAGATTTACCACTATCGTTTTGGGGCTATGCATTAGAGACAGCCGCATTCACTTTAAATAGGGCACCATCTAAATCCGTTGAAACGACACCGTACGAATTATGGTTTGGTAAGAAACCTAAGTTGTCGTTCCTTAAAGTTTGGGGTTGCGAAGCGTATGTAAAGAAGTTACAACCTGATAAGCTAGAACCCAAAGCGGAGAAATGCGTCTTCATAGGATACCCTAAAGAAACAATTGGGTATACCTTCTATCATAGATCCGAAGGCAAAGTTTTCGTTGCCAAGAATGGATCCTTTCTTGAGAAGGAGTTTCTCTCGAAAGAAGTGACAGGAAGGAAAGTAGAACTCGACGAGGTTATTGAACCTTCTCTCGGGGTTGAGAGTAGCGCAGCACCGGAAGATGTTTTCGTGCCGCCTGCACCAACTGGAGAGGAAGCTAATGATGGTGATCATGAAACTTCGAACGAAGTTACTGCTGAACCTCGCAGGTCAACGAGGGTTCGTACCACTCCTGAGTGGTATGACTCTGCCTTGAACGTCATGTTGGTGGACAACACTGATGACCCTGCGACGTATGAAGAAGCTATGGTGAGCCCAGATTCCGACAAATGGCTAGAAGCCATGAAATCCGAAATGGGATCCATGTACGAAAACCAAGTATGGACTTTGGTGGACTTACCGGATGGCCGTAAGGCTGTCGAGAACAAATGGATTTTCAAAAGAAAAACAGATGCTGATGGTAATGTTACTGTCTATAAAGCTCGACTTGTCGCGAAAGGGTTCCGACAAATTCAAGGTGTTGACTATGATGAGACTTTCTCACCAGTAGCGAAGCTAAAGTCTGTGAGGATTTTGTTAGCAATTGCTGCATATTTCGATTATGAGATATGGCAGATGGATGTCAAAACGGCGTTCCTTAATGGTGACATTGAGGAAGAGTTGTACGTGGTACAACCCAAGGGTTTCGTCGATCCTAGTGATGCTGACAAGGTATGCAAACTTCAGCGCTCCATTTATGGACTGAAGCAAGCATCCCGGAGTTGGAATCAATGTTTTGATAAAGTAATCAAAAAATTTGGATTTATACAAACTTATGGAGAAGCTTGTATTTACAAGAAAGTGAGTGGGAGCTCTGTAGCATTCCTAGTACTATATGTAGATGACATATTGTTGATTGGGAATGATATAGAACTTCTTAATAGCGTCAAAGCCTATTTGAATAATAGTTTTTCAATGAAGGATCTTGGCGAAGCGGCATATATTCTAGGCATCAAGATTTATAGAGATAGATCAAGACGCCTACTAGCGCTTTCACAAAGTACATACTTGGACAAAGTTCTAAAGAAGTTTAGAATGGAAGAGAGCAAGAAAGGGTTCGTGCCCATGTTGTCAGGTAAGACCTTGAGTAAGACTCAAAGTCCAGCTACGACAGAAGATAGAGAGAAGATGAATAATGTTCCCTATGCCTCAGCCATAGGTTCTATCATGTATGCCATGTTGTGTACAAGACCGGATATAGCACATGCTGTTAGTTTGACTAGCAGATATCAAAGTGATCCTGGAATGGAGCACTGGACAGCGGTCAAGAATATCCTTAAGTACCTGAATAGGACTTAGGATATGGTTCTTTCTTATGGAGGTGATGAACAGCTTGTTGTAAACAGTTATACTGATGCTAGTTGGAACACCGATCCAGATGACTCGAAATCACAGTCTGGATACGTATTTATTTTGAATGGTGCTGCAGTGAGCTGGAGGAGTGCCAAGCAAAGCGTTGTGGCGAAATCTTCAACTGAATCGGAATACATAGCTGCTTCGGAGGCTGCACAAGAAGCCATATGGATGAAGGAGTTCATTACTGAACTTGGCGTGGTTCCTAGTGCGTTGGACCCGATGGCCATCTACTGTGACAACACAGGTGCCATAGCTAATGCACAGGAGCCAAGGTCACATAGCAAGCTGAAGCACATCAAGCTACGTTTCCATGCTATTCGCGAGTATGTCCGAGATGGTGACATAAAGATTTGCAAAGTACACACTGATCTGAATGTGGCAGATCCATTGACTAAACCTCTCCCTAGAGAAAAGCATGACCAACACCAGAACGCCATGGGTGTTAGGTATATTACCATGTAATCTAGATTATTGACTCTGGTGCAAGTGGGAGACTGTTGGAGATATGCCCAAGAGGCAATAATAAAAGTGGTTATTATTATATCTTTGTGTTTATGATGAAAGTTTGCATCCCATGCTGTAATTGTATTATAAGGAAACACTAATACATGTGTGTTTTGTAAACATAAAAGAGTCCCTAGTAAGCCTCTTGTTAAACTAGCTTGTTGATTAATTGATGATCATGGTTTCCTGATCATGGACATTGGATGTCATTAATAACAAGGTTGTATCATTAGGAGAATGATGTAATGGACACACACACCCATAGTAAGCGTAGCATAAGATCAAGTCATTAAGTTCACATTGCTATAAGCTTTCGATACATAGTAACCTAATCCTTCGACCATGAGGTTGTGTTAATCACCATCACCGGATGGGTACTTTGATGACATCAAACACCACTTAAATGGCGGGTGGTTATAAAGGTATCATTGGGTATTCTGAAAGTATGTGTTGAAGCGCATGAACCAAGATTGGGATTTGTCCATCCATATGACGGATAGATATGCTCTGGCCTCTCGGTGGAATGTCATCTAGTTAGCTTGCAAGCATGTGACTAGGTCACAAGGGATGGCATAACACGGAACGAGTAAAGAGTGCTTATCAGTAACAAGGTAGAACTAGGTATGGAGATACCGATGATCAAACCTCGGATAAGTAGAGTATCATGTGACAAAGGGAATTGGTTTCGTATGTTAATGGTTCTATCGATCACGAAGTCATCGTTGAGTATGTGGGAGCCGTTATGGATCTCCAGATCCCGCTGATGGTTATTGATCGGAGAGGTGTCTTCATCATGTCTACATATTTACGAACCGTAGGGTGACACACTTAAGGTTCGAAGTTGTTTTAAGTAGATATTGAATATGCGTTGGAGACCGAATGTTGTTCGGAGCCTCGGATTGGATCCGGGACATCACGAGGAGATCCGGAATTGTCCGGAGAACAAGATTCATATAATGGGGATCATTTTCTAAGTTAGGAAATGTTCCAGAGTGTTTGTATGGGGATTCTAGAAGGTTTGAATGTTAGGAAGGTTCTAGAAGATATCTTGGAGTTTATTTGAAAACCGAGATAAGATAAGATAAGATAAGGGGAGTTTAAAGGGGAAACTTGGGGGGGAAGGACTCTCCCCCCAAGCTCCCTAGTGCGCCGGCCCTAAGGGGTGGGCCTAGGGGTGGGAACCCTAGGCCACACCCCTCCCTCTATATATAGAGGGGTGGAGGCACCACCCCTCCTTGCCCCCTTCCACTCCAAACCCTAGCCGCCTCTCTCTTCCTCCTTCCATCTGCTCCGGCTTAGGCGAAGCCCTGCAGAATTCTCTACTCCACCACCACCACCACGCCGTCGTGCTGCTGGGATTGCGTGGAGAAGATCTACTACCTCCGCTGCTCGCTGGAACGGGGAGAGGAAGGTCTGCTTCGACTCCGCATGTGTGACCGTCTGCGGAAGCGCTGCCGGAACGCGGCGCCGGAAGGATCATCTACTCGATCTTGAGATCGGCAAGTGATCGACTACATCAACCATGAGATCCGATCTCGAACAAGGCTTTGGAAACTACAAGGGTTAGTACAGATCTATTCGTTGCACTTGTCTAATAGATTAGATCTTGGCTTTTATCTAGATTAGATCTGGGTTTTTTTCGTTCTTGCGGTAGAATTTTTTTGTTTTCCATGCTACGAACCCATCAGGTGGCGGTAGGCATGGGCATCAGGAGGAGGCATCCACAAAGCACAGTCTCAAGATGTCATTTCCCCGTTTCAATGGCGAGCAGCCGAAGATCTGGAAGGACAAGTGTTCGGATTACTTCCGGTTGTTCAATGTCCATCCCTCGCTCTGGCTGGTCTCTACGACCCTGCACATGGACGGCAACGCTGCTCTGTGGTTGAAGGCATATCGCCTTCGCCATGACATCAACACATGGCCGGAGCTGATGGCCGCGGTGACCGAGAAATTTGGCTCCGATGAGTATCGCAAGCACATGAAGCAGCTTCTGGCACTGAAACAGAGAGGCACGATTGCAGAATATCAGGCGCAGTTTGAGGCTCTTTCCTATCAAGTCTCCATACAAAATCCCAACTACGATGAGTAATTTTTCGTTACTCAATTCATCCGAGGCTTGAAAAGTGACATTCGCGTAGCTGTGGAGGTGCAAGTGTCGGGCACTGTCGAGCGTGCAATCTTACTGGCTCTTGTACAGGAAGAAGTGTTCGCTGATTCCAAGCCCTGGGTTTAGAAGCAAGCATCGATGTGGCGCGCTGAACAGCCTGCACCTTGACAGGAGGCCAACAAGCCAACACTGAAAGTTGGAGGAGGCGATTTCTGGCGTGATCGTCAGTTGCGAGATTACCGCAGAGCCAACAACCTTTGTTTCAAGTGCGGGGCTAAGTACGAGCCGGGCCACCAATGCGCTCAGAAACAGAATGCAGAACTCCATGCTGTGCAAACTGAAGCACAAGCCGAGCTCCTGTCAGAAGAAGTGCTCAATCTGATGGAGTTACACGATTTGCACCAAGCTGAACAATTGAGCCTCTCGATCCATGCTATGGCTGGAACTGAAGGAGCCGAGACACTGAAACTCAGAGCATTGGTTGGTAATCAGGTGTTGCTCATCTTGGTGGATTCAGGCAGTAGCAGTAGTTTTGTGAATGCAAACCTTATTGAGCGGCTCCACTGCAAAGTACAGCCAACGGCAATAGTGCATGTCAAGATAGCAGATGGGTCTCTGCTGCAATGCTCTGAGATGGTGCCTAAACTGGAGTGGTGGTGCCAGGGGGACTTTCCACATAGATATGCGTGTACTGGAACTGGGAGTGTATGATGATATCTTAGGCATGGACTGGCTTCAGCAATTTGGCCCCATGGTGACCGATTGGCAAAACCACTGCCTAGCTTTTGAGCACAAGGGCAAGTTCCTCAAGCTGAAAGGAGTGGCAGCACCTGAGCAAGCTACACTCAGCGAATTGCATGTGAAACAACTTATCAAATGGTATAAAGGAAACGAAATCTGGGCGATGGCCATAGTGCAGCCAAACTCTGATGACACTACAACAACAGTGCCACCTAACATTCAGGCGGTACTGAAGGAGTTCGAGGACATTTTTGTCACCCCAACAGAGCTGCCACCAGAAAGGGATTACGACCACGCCATTCCATTGAAGTCAGATGCGGAGCCCTTCAATGCCAGACCATATCGATATTCACCGGCGCACAAAGATGAGATAGATAAACAGCTCAAGTCCATGCTGGAATCAGGTGTAATTGTTCCAAGCATGTCTCCATACGCCTCTCCCGTGCTCCTCGTTCAGAAAAAAGACGGCTCCTGGCGCTTTTGCATTGACTATCGTCGACTGAACAAGCTCACTATCAAGAATATGTTTTCGATGCCTGTTATCGATGAACTACTCGACGAATTGGCTGGTGCAACTGTCTTCTCTAAGCTCGACCTCCGAGCTGGATATCACCAGATTCGTATGTTGCCAGCAGATGAGCACAAGACGGCCTTCAAAACTCATCAGGGGCACTATCAGTTCCGAGTCATGCCGTTCGGGTTGTGCAACGCACCGTCAACGTTTCAGTGCGTCATGAACCTCGTGTTGAGTCCCTGTTTGTGCAAATCAGTACTTGTGTTCATGGACAATATTCTCGTCTACAGTGCTACTGTCGAAGCACATGTTGCTCACCTAACTGAAGTATTGCTCCTTCTCCGTCAGAACAAGCTCTTCGTCAAGGACAACAAGTGTTCCTTCGCCTGTCGCAGCCTCGAGTATTTGGGCCACATCCTCTCGGCTGACGGCGGCGCCACTGACCCACGCAAAATAGAGGCTATGGTGAACTGGCCTCAACCAGCATCAATCACCGAGTTATGGGGATTTTTGGGTCTGATAGGGTACTATCGCAAGTTTGTCAAAAAACTATGCGATTATCGCTAGACCACTCACAAACTTGCTGAAGAAGAAGAGTTTCCTGTGGTCTGAGGCGGCGACAGCTGCTTTTCTGGCACTCAAAGAAGCAATGTGCTCCACCCCAGTTCTGCAACTGCCCAATTTCGACAAACAATTCGTGGTTGAAACAGATGCCTGCGGGCTGGGAATCGGGGCTGTACTAATGCAGGACCAACACCCGTTGGCGTTTCTTAGTAAGCCGTTGAGCGCATCTCATCAGCAATTGTCCATCTATGACAAGGAATTCTTGGCGCTGATCATGGCGGTGGAGCGGTGGAGGCCATACCTCCAGCGCGGCGAGTTCATCATCAAGACGGACCATCTGAGTCTGTGCTACCTCGATGATCAAAATCTGCAATCCCCTCTGCAGCGTAAGGCCATGGCGCGCATGATGGGCCTGCAATTCAAGATCATGTACAGAAAAGGATCTGAGAAACTCGCCGTGGATTCCCTCTCTCGTGTCGGGCACCTCATGGTAGTGCAAGCACGCGCTGAAGTACAACCAACCTGGCTGCAGGAAGTGGCAAATTCCTACACCACTGATCCTGATGCGCAGAAGCGCCTCACCGAGCTCGCCATAGCCAACCCAGATGAACATGGCTATGAACTGCAGGAAGGACTGATCATATTCAATGGGCGTGTCTGGATTGGGGCTAACTCCGCGCTGCAGACGAAACTGCTTGCTGCATTCCACTACAGTGCAATCGGCGGCCACTCCGGCATCCAAGCTACCTACCAGCGCATCAAGAAGCTGTTCGCCTGGCAGGGGATGAAGCAAGCCGTCACAGATTTCATTCGCCAGTGCACTGTGTGCCAGCACGCGAAGCATTCCAACCAGCATCCGCAAGGACTGCTCCAGCTGCTACCGGTGCCGGCAGGTGCCTGGCAGGACATCACCATGGATTTCGTCGAAGGACTTCCCCTCTCTGAAGGAGCCAACACTATTCTAGTTGTGGTTGATCGATTCACCAAGTACGCGCATTTCCTGCCACTCAAACATCCCTTCACAGCTCAACAAGTGGCACGGGTATTTATCGACTCTGTGGTTAAATTACATGGAATGCCAAAGTCAATTGTCTCCGATCGCGATAAGATCTTTACAAGCAACTTCTGGCGCCTATTGTTTGCAAAATTGGCAGTCAAACTGAAGTTCACAACGGCCTATCATTCACAAAACGATGGCCAGAGTGAGAGGGTCAACCAGAGTTTGGAGATGTTCCTTCGTTGCAGTATTCAAGAGAATCCTAAGATGTGGAAGAGCTGGCTGCCAATAGCAGAGTTGTGGTACAATTCATCTTTTCACAGTTCTCTCGGAGGATCACCATTCAAAGCACTGTATGGGCATGAGCCAGATGTGGGCTGCACACCACCGGTGTCTGTGGATCCAAATGCTCTTGTACCTGATATACTGACAGAGCGAGAAGGAGTTTCAGTTGGGCGATAGCGTGCTGCTCAAATTACAACCATATGCACAGCAGTCCGTGGTCAATCGACCCTTTCCAAAGCTGGCCTATAAATTCTTCGGGCCCTTCAAAATTGTGGAGCGCATCAGCAAGGTGGCGTATAAGCTAGAGCTCCCAGATAGCAGTCTTATACACCTTTTCCACGTTTCACAGCTGAAGGAATTCCGCCCTGACTACACTCCAGTTTTCTCGGAGCTACCAGCCATTCCAGCATTGGATGCAAGAGAGACAGTACCTGAAGCTGTTCTTGATCGCAGAATGGTGAAGAAAGGAGGAGCTGAGTCACACAAGTCCTGATCAAATGGACATCAATCCCAGCAGACTCGGCGACTTGGGAAGATTGGAACGTGATCACTTCACGATTCCCCGACATGCTTGCTTGGGGACAAGCAAGCTCTGTTCCGGGGGGTGTTGTCACGCACGGTACTGTGCAGTAGGTGGGTTGCGTGACCAAAAGGGTCAGGTGTGCCGTGCGGTGCACGAGTGGTGCGTGTGGCCTGCGTGCCAGCTGGGTGCATGCGTGTTATTTAGGCTCGGGGTTGTAACGAGACTGGTATGATCTGAAATGAGAAAGAAAAGCTGGACTCTATCTCCTTCTCCTCCCTTCCTGTTCTAGCTTCTTCCTCACGAAAGATCATCCGACCCCTTCGCCGGCAATCACACCGGCAAGAGCAGTACACAAAGTTGAGGCTGGTTTAAGTTCGGTGGTGATCTGCACATTGCCCTTCATTTGGCTTGAGCGCAATGCTATAGTTTTCAAAGCTAAAGCTGCTTCCCCATGGTTAGTGGTTAGCAAAACTAAGACAGAATGTAAACAATGGAAATAAGTATGTAGAGGTGGACTAGATAGAGTAATATGTACCTTAAGTGTGTTCTTTGGTGGATTTTCATCTCAAGACCATTTGTGGCGCGGATGAATTGTAAACAAACTCTCTTTCTGTCATATATCATTCTCGATACTTTTTATCTTCTGGCTTCCAATTTTCAATATCACTTAAATTAGGTCCCAGATGAAGAACTTCACCAATTTGAATCACATACTTCTACATCCATCTTTTCTCTAAAGAAAAATTCAACCAACCATCATTTTTCTCGAGGAACATTTCTTGTATATGGGTCTGGTTGTCATTTTTATCAGCACCTGCAAATAGCAGTCCTTTCAGGTGTTATCTTCACTAGGGTTCTGCTGGACTAGGTCCACTCCCCTGCAATGCTAATAATAGGCCTGGCTCCAAGTGCTGCTTTGGTTGACCAGACTGGTCCTTTGGAGCAACCATCACATACTATCCTCTGCTGAGATGAAATTTGACCTCAATCTCACAAGAGCGATGGTCTTGCCCAACTTCCTAGCTACAGCAAAAGGCAACTTCCAAACTCTGGCTGCAAGTGGCACAGCTGGAGTAATACATGAATGCAGAATCCTCCTTTAATGTACACGGTGTGTCTTCAGAAGTTCAGCACAAGAAAATTATCGCCGCTTGAAAAATATAGCCTGACCCGATGGTGCCAGAATACTAGTCAAGTTTTGGTTTGAGTTCCCTGTAACAAAGTAACAAAGTAAAGCTTTTGATTGACATATTCTGCTGCTGAATGTCTTCGAGAGCCTCCCCACTCTTTTCCCCTCCGCTCCTCCGCTCTCTTCTGTAGCTGTCCTCCCTCCCCTGCGCCTCTGGCCGAGCCAATGCCCTCTCCGGCGGCGCTGTCGCGGGAGAGTGGTGGCGGCGAGCCCCCCCCCTAAGTCTAGGTCCCTGACTTCTCGCCGTAGGAGTCGTAGGATTAGATTTAGGTCTTGTGTTTGCCCTAGTGGCGTTTGGCGAGATGCCGTCGGTCCTGTCCCCACCGACGCTCCTGCATGGTGTCGGTCGGCCGTCCTCGCGGTGGATTGGCAACCTCCAATGGTTAGAGCTTGCTGATGCTGCTATCACGGATGGAGGACATCTGAATAAAGTGTTGTTGCCTCTAGATCTGATAGCTGAGGGTACTCCTTCTCTTCCTAGCCGGCCGCGGCGGCGAGGGGGGAGAGAAGGTCGTGCTGGTGGCTGTGGGAGTCGTGAGGTGGCCGGGGTGCTTGATGTGCAGTTCTTCTGGCCAGAGCCGCCATCAACTGAAGCTGATCTGCTCTGCTGCAGTGCTCCTTCGGTCGGAGCCAGATCCGACGAGTGGCTCGTCTTCAGAGCCCCCATCCATAAGGTCAGTTGCCTTGGCCTGCGCAAGCCTGCTTTGGGTGTTCACTGCTCCTCTCCGGCCGGCCGTGGTGGCGAGGAGCGATGGGGTGGCACGACCTGGAGTGGTCCTGTTGCTTCGCCGAGCTTGCAGCATCAAGATGCTGCAGTCCATGAAGCTGCGACCTCGACTCTTCATCAACGTCAGCGAAGTCGCGCTGTCGTTATTTGTGGCCAGAAGGGCCACATCTCCGCTCAGATGAAGCCGAGCTTGATCTGTGGCCAGAAGGGCCACATCTCCGCTCAGATGAAGCCGAGCTTGATCTTCCGCGAGTGGCGGAATCTCTTCGTCGCCCTGTGGTGTGGTCCAAAGCCAGCATCACCCCAAGTGGCAAGTTCCCCGGCGACGATGCAGGCTCCAGGGCGTCGACGGCAACCAGATGCGGCGGAGAAGGGCAAGGACCGGATCGCGTTTCCTATCCTTTTGTTAGGGTCCTTTTTGCAAGTGTGATGTCCCTTTTCTATATGGCCCCTTTGTGCAGGGGTTTCTTTGTAACTGTACCCACCGCCTTTAATTGAGTAGCTTCCTGGGCCTTCGGGCTCTTTATCGTTAAAAAAAAGACATATTCTGCTACTGTGTTGTTGAGTTAAGAACAATGGAAAAATCTATTGAAAGGCGTCGCGCGCCTTTCCCTTCCGTGTGGCGGTGTGTTAAGATTAGCGAAAAGCATCACTCGTGTCCTCCTATCCCTTATTTGTTTTCTGGTGGGCTTCTCCTGACCACAAAATATCTACCACGCACAGACCACCACATGAGCTCGCCGCGCTAAGAGGCTGAAGAGCGTCGGGAGAGGACGAGGTGAGGCCGCCTCCACCGAGCACGCTAGGGGAGGCTCCGTGGCGAGGAGATGGAGGAACCCCGAGCCGGAGAGGCATGAGGAAGAGGTCTCCACCGCCGAGCACGCCTCCGGGAGCCACCGCCGTAGAGCACGCAGCCGGAGGCACCGCCACTCGCCGCGCCAGGAACCAAGGAGGTTGCTGCCGAGCACGCAACCTCCCCAAGGAGGAGGCGCGCCGACGAGCTCATGGAGCCACGCAAGCGACGAGGAGGCCTCTATCAGCTTCCGTCCCCTTCTCTCCACGAAGGAGCCATCTATTTTCTCCGCATCCGCATCGTCATTGTGGGGACGTTCGTACGTTGCTCGGGGACGCCGGCAGCAAGGAACACGAGGAGGAGGCGTATGGAGGGAGAAGAGTTGTCTCCAACCGTAGTACTAAGTAGGCAACTAAGTACGGGTTAATTTTGGCAGGCTAATTAACCTGCCAAATCTGGCAACTATGAACTTGGCAAGTAGACACTAATTAACCTAGCAATTAGGCTGATTTGAATTTGGCAATCACTCCTAATCAATATGGCAGTTAGGATCTTATTAAACCGGACAGCTGTTAGTGCGTCAATTAGGATCTACTTAATCTGGCAATTGACACTAATTAATCTTACAGCTAGGATCTAATTTAATCTGACCGATTAGTATGACAACGACTTAGTACTTAACCCGGCAATTACTCGAAATTAATCCAGCAGCTACTTGTAATTAATCTGGCAATTCAAACCTAATTAATCATGCATGCAATTAGTAACACTATGTGACGTTTTCTGAAACTAATGGTATATGGGTTGCATCCGTTTCTTCTTCATCGTGACGAGGATATTTTAAAAAAAACATGATGTAAAGCTGATGTTTTATTTTCTTTTTAAGTGAAAGCTGATGTTTTATCCATTCAAAAAATTGCTGATATTTTATCTACTAGCAGTATTCTAGTACTCTATATGAGATTACACTTTAGTTTAAAAAAAGGCCCATCAACATGCTAGCCCAGGAGACACCCTCGTCACCCGAAGCATTCGCGCGCACGCTATCAGCTGCAGCACAGACGCCGCGCGGGATCGCTACCATGCGGCGGCGCGCTATAGTCTAGTCCAAGAACAATACCGTTCATAGATGGAAAAATCTAAGAAGAGACGCCGCACGGTTGCTCATGCGCGCGGCAGTGCGTCGAGATTCACGAAAGCGCATCGCACGTGGTTGGACCTACTCATTCTTATCTCTTCCCTGTTATCCGCTCACGGGCTCTCCAAGACCACTCAAAATTTCTCCCGAAATCCCCCGATGACCTCCATAGACGAGCACGTCGCGACGAGAAGGGTTGCTTCAGGCCGCTGCCGCCGCCGAGGGCGTTATGTCTTAGGGGAGGGCTGATCCAGGCCGTCGCCGTGCCGCGGGAGGGCTCCGTCGGGCCTCCACCGACGAGCGCGACACGACGCATGGAGGGCTTCTCCAGGTCGCCACCGACGAGCGCAACGCGACATAGCCTCCGACGACAACGAGGAAGAGGCTTCCGCCTGTAGGTAGGGCGACGAGGATGCAGCAGCAGAGCAAAAATCAGGTAAGGCCACCACAGAGCTCGCATCGGAGAAGACCGGGTCGCACCACCGAGCACGCGGAAGGGAGGCCGCGGCCGCCGCAGAGCCTGCAACAGGGTCGGCCGCGCGCGCCGCCGAGCACGCAACAAGGGAGCTGCGGCCGCCGAGCACGCAGCAACAGAGGCCGCCGCACGCCGTCGAGCAAGCACAGGGATGTACTGATTTTTCTGATGCAAGTAGTAGAGCCTTTTGATGTCGATCTGCTGAGTTTTTCCTCTCCCTCCATGTCGATATGCTGATTTCTCTAATGCAAGTAAGAGAGCTTATGTACTGAACCGATGTGTTGATCAATCTGGCAATTATGTGGTGTTGAATATGGCAATTAGGCGATTTAAACCTGGCAGTTATACTTATGAACTTGGCAATAGGCTTAATTAACCACACGATTAATAATCTGGTAATTTAGGTGGTGTTGAATCTGGCAATTAGGCGATTTGATCCTGGCAGTTATATGTAGGAACTTGGCAATAGGCTTAATTAACCACATGATTAATAATATGACAAGCAGTGGCCAAATTAATGTGGTTAAACCTTGAAATTGGGCGTAATTAACCTGGCAAGTAGAAGTATTTAACATGGCAATTAGCAAAAATTGAACCTGAAAACTAGACCTAACTAATCTCGTAATTAGTGATTAGACAGTTGTGTCTGATTAATCTGGCAACTAGGCAAAACTAATATGGCAATTGGTAATCTGACACTTAGGACAAATTAATGTGGCATTTTACCCTCGAGTTAATTTGGAAACCAAAACCATCCCACATGTGTGGCCGAGCAACACTGCACGTATAGGCAGCTAGCTTTTAACTTTTCTTCGGGTAGGCTGGCCACGACCCTGCTTGTTTTACTTTTTGGTACGACTCTTCGTTTTCTGTAGCGTATATATTAGACTGAAGCGATTACGTCACAGCCGCCGTACGAGAGCGGGTGTCGTGCGGCGCCGCGCATGTCTATTATTACTTACTAACACAGAACCTAGCTACAGATTCAGAATCAAGAGTGACAACTGATTCAACAGAAATGATTTAGTTCCCTCCAAATATCCTTAGGTACCACGCAATCAAAACGTAGATGTTTTACAGTTCATCTGCAACACTTATATATGTTTCACGGTACAATCAGCCTGGATACTGGGCGTGTATGCATTCCCAAGCCTTTACTTCAGCGCCACGCGATGCACTTGCTCATTCAAGGCTGTTGGCGGAACCATGACATGCAGCTACTATATATCTTCATGGTTAAATTCCTTTGGAGGTTGTCCACATACTGATAGAAGGAACATCTCCAGGTCTCACTGTAAAACAACAACATGCCCCAGTACACCCAGAATCCAAAGATGAACCCAGCAGACACAAAGCAATACATCCACAATATCTCTCTATCTTCAGCCTGGCTCCTTTCATTTACCATCGATGCCGATGAGTTTACACAGTCCTCCAACGGAAATCCACATAACCCTGGATTATTTCTGTATATCGACGGATATACAAGCGTCTGCATCTGACTACCAGCAGGTATCTTCCCTGATAACTCATTGGTTGAGAGGTTCAGAACACTCATGCTCTTCAAAGCTGTAAAGCTTGGAGGAATTACCCCCGACAGGTGGTTCGATGAAAGGTCCAGCGATTCCAGTTGTACCAAGTTGCCGATGTCTTTGGGAATACAACCAGATACATGATTTCCTGATACGTTCAGGTACATGAGTCCAATAAGGGTTGTGAGCCCATCTGGGATCTCCTGCAAAAGAGAATTGCTACAGAAGTCGACATCCGCCATGCCTGCTGTCATGACACCGTAAACATAATCTGCATTGTTCCAAACTATATGAATCTTTGATGCATATATGTACTGCTCAAAGACTGTAGAGGTAATGTTTTCCTGTTGTACCATGCCAGTAAAATTTGTAAAATCATCTGGAATAAGTCAGGTGAGCTTGTTTTTTTGACAAGTGCAAGAGTTGGAGTTGGCGAAATTGTAATATCTGGTAAAGTATGGTGACATCAAACATGTTGTCAACCAAATCGCTTGATGTCAGGGTTAGGCATATCGTTGGACAACAGTCATAGTGTACCTTGATAGAAAACATTATTGGCGCCGGATGGGGGTAGCGAGGATAGTATACGCAGAAAGAAAAAGGATGGCAGCTTGACGGCTCGCATACTGTTTAGAAATACATCGAGCGCCAACCTTTTACATCTCCGACTCATTTGTATAGCTTGTAGAAAAATCGATGCCACTTTAAAAAATTAGTTTCAATAATATTCCACTGCAAGCTTTGATCAATATTTCAAAAAATACATCAGGCAGCAGCCAAAAAAAGGATGAATAAAGAAAGAAGCTAAACAATTTGTGTTTCCCATCTGATTTGCAGAAAAAGAAAAGGGCACTCGGAACAATGGAGCATACCACTGATGCGTCGTGTGGTCTTTGACTCCAACACTTCAGCTGTTTGCACATTATGGAATTGAGGGAGTAGCTTTCATCTCCAAAATTTCCAGTTTGTCCATCAATCTAGTGAAAGTATGAAACAATGACAAGATGCCAGAAATACATGATGTTGGAAACGCCACTTTAGAAAACATGCAAGTAAAGTATATATCATTGTCGACTGCATATATGTACGGCTGTGTTTAACTTTTAGTCTTCCCAAGTTAGTGACAACAAATTTGTTTGATTGGTACTTTAATGTGACAAAACGAATTTCTGGGCGAGGGCAAAGAAGACAGCAATCAAAGGCCAACTTAGATTCCTTATTACAGAGCGGAGAGATGCTCTCCTCACCTAGTTCTTTCATGGAATTGAGGCACAAAAGCTTGTAGGCTCCAACAACACAAAACGTAAACAAACTCATACGTGTGAAAATACACAGAACTTCCACATTGGAATGCTTCTACAACCAAGGAAGGGAAATACTACACACTCGCCCCTTCACTTCAGCATCCCATGATGCACCTCCTCGTTCAATGCCTTAGCCTGGAACCACGAAATGCAGCAATGAACTTTCTTGCCTACCTTCCCTTGCATGTTGTCCACATACTGGTAGAATGCACATCTCCAGGTCTCACTGTAAAATAAGAACATGCCCCAGTACAGCCAGAGCCCAAAGATGAACCCAGCAGCCACAAAGCAATACAACCATAGTGCCTCCATGTCTTCACCCTGTCTCGTTTTGCTTGGTGTCAATGTTGATGAGCTTACGCAGTCCTCCAACGGGAAACCACATAGCCCTAGATTGTTGCTGTATATGGACGGATCTACGAGCGTTTGCAGCTGATTGCTCGTAGGTATCCTCCCAGATAAACCGTTACTCGAGAGGTTCAGAGTGCTGATGCTCTTCAAACCTGCAAAGCTTGGAGGAATTTCCCCTGAGAGTTGGTTCCGAGAAAGGTCCAAGGACTCCAGCAGTAGAAGATTGCCAATGTCTTTGGGAATACAACCTGACAGATGATTTCCTGATAAGTTCAGGTATCTGAGTGCAATAAGGGTTGTGAGCCCGTCAGGGATCTCTTGTGACAGAAAGTTGCCAGATAAGTCGATACCCACCATGCCTGTTATTGTTGTACTGTAACCATAACCCACATTCTTCCAAACTATTTGGATCTGCTCTTCATATGCATCATCATCACTGTTTTTACTTGCATGTACCATACCAGTAAGATTCGTAAAATCATCTGGAACAGGACCAATTAGCTGATTTTTTGATAAATCCAACAGCTGAAGCTTGCGAAAGTTTAATATCTGGTGGGGTAAGATACCGCCAAACATGTTTGATGATAGACGAAGAATTCTGAGTCTAGGTAAGCTCTTGCTTATCCAAGATGGTATTATACCTGAGAAATTATTGCCTCCAAGATCTAGAGTGATCATGTTTTTGCATTTCTTAAGAGCCAAAGGAAATGCTCCTATGAAATGGTTATTGGCTAGGTGTAGATACCTAAGAGTATCTTCGCATGTCCTTGAGAACGGAACAACACCAGCGAAAGAGTTGCTGGACAGATCCATGAATTCCAAACTTGGCATATCCCATAAACACTTGGAAAGACTTCCATCCAAAGCGTTGTTTGATAGGTCTAAGAACTGTAGAAGAGTATAGTTACAAGGGAATGTCTCACCCTCATCTGCTAGAATGCTGCCATATAGCTGGTTTTGACCGAAAGCCATCACCTTAAGTTGTCTTGAATGCTCGACCAAACAATCCCTTAGATCAGCAACAATGTTGTTTGCTGTGAAGCCCACATACTGCAGGTTTGTGCAGTTTCGAAAGGTCTGTTGGTGAATGCCTGTGAAGCCATTGTATGCAGCAATGAGAATACGCAGTGCTCCTCCGACACAAATGGTTGATGGGAACATCCCAGAGAAGTTGTTCATGTGAATGTCAACCATCCTCAGGTGGCTGCTATTCCCAAGCTCAGCGACATTGTGGCCTCCAAGCTGATTTTCTGACAGGTACATATCCTGGAGTTTTATCAAATGAGAAAGGGTACCTGGTACTTGCCCTTCCAAATAGTTGTGCGAAAAGTATAAATCCTGCAGTTCTGTCATGTTTCCAATCTCCAGAGGGATGCTCCCTGTCAGATTGTTGTAGCCCAGGTTTAGTTCCCGGAGCTTCACGAGCATCCCAATTGTTAGTGGGATTGATCCAGTCAAAGTAACTGAGTTCAGAATGAGCACCTCCAAGCTCGTCATGTTACCGATTTCTTCAGGCAGTGTGCCATCAAGCCCCAAATTTGTCAGTTGCAGTGTAACAAGGTGCTTCAGCTGGCCCATGCTGCGTGGAATGGCTCCACTCAAATGCAGATTGCTGCTGATATCCAACCCTACCAAGCTCGTCAGGTTGCCAATCCCTTCTGGAATCGTACCATATAGACCATTCTGGGACAGGGTGAGATTCTGCAGGTGGGGAAAGGCCGAACAGTCGAACCTGTCTAGTGTGCCGTTCAGACTTGTGTCTCTAATGTCGATCCCCGTGACATGCCCAGCCGAGTTGCAACTGATGTGCGTCCAGCTGCAAAGGCTGGTGGAATTGGCCAACGACCATGATCCAAGGGAGCCATCAGCACCGGCCAAGCTAGCCTTCCAATTCACAAGTGATTCAGCTTCACGCCGGATGCCGGCTCTGACCGGCGGGGCAGCGCATAGCAGCAGACAAGCGCAAGAGAAGAGGAAGAGGTCTACGGGGTGGAGTTTCATGATGTATGGGTGGTGCTTCACTGCTGTACAAGATGTAAAGCCTTCGAATGAGGCGGCCGGCCTTCCATTAAGTGCTGGTCTGGTGGACCTCGTCGCTCACAAATGATATCTTCTTAGTAAGTGATGTACTGTTAATTTAGATTAAGGATAAGCTACAGGATTTTATAGTCCCCAACTGCCCATGAGAATAGGAAAACTACAAATCGCATGATGTATGCATGTGTCATTATCAGAGTGACACTTGGAGCTTGGAAGTCATGGCACGCACAAAAAATTAGTTTTGCAAAATGAACTATTGGTCATGGTCAAAGAAACTCCCTTCAAAAAATAAATGGTCAAAGAAACCAGCATATATTAACCCAGAGAGTTTTGTTCGATAGTAAGGTGGGTAACTGTCATTACACAACCCAACTGACATGGTGAGAAACAGTGTGGATACTGTCGCTTTATACCTTCCATAAATAATAACTGAAAGAGCATTAACATAGAAAAGAACTGGTTCATGCTAGTATGATACACTTGAGGTTCAATGGTATGGAAACTACAACTCTCCTAATGGTCAAGGTGCATGAAATACACTGAAGTAGAGGCTAGTACTGAGTTGTATCTAGGGAACAAGATCAGCAGAACCACTGATTGATTTGTAGGCAGGCTTCACAAAATATTCATTTGCTAGTGATAGAAGAAGGCGTGGAAGATGATATTGTAGAACTCAATTTGGTATTCGATAATTTTACTCGAAAATACATTTATCTTCCACTTGCTATGGAAACCGTGGCACCTTTGATATTCAGGCTCTCCGTGTGGTTTACCTGCATGCGGAATTGCTGCTGGACCTCCGATCATCTAGCGTGTCGGGGGCTGCCTCATCAACAAACCTGCCCCTTATGCTCTCAGGAGGCAGAGGACATCGAGCACCTTCTGATTAAGTGCACTGTTGCCCAGGAGATTTGGTTCTACACCCTAAGCTGGACCGGCTTTCAACACTTGGCTCCTCATTTGTTAGATTCTTTGCAGGAATGGTGGCTAGGTTGTCAAGACAGGATCCCAGCAAAGTTGAGGTCTGGTTTCAGTTCGGTGGTGATCTGCACATTGCGCTTCATTTGGCTTGAGCGCAATGCTACAGTTTTCAAAGCTAAAGCTGCTTCCCCATGGTTGGTGGTTAGCAAAACTAAGGCAGAATGTAGACAATGGAAATTAGTACATAGAGGTGGACTAGACAGAGTAATACGTACCTTAAGTGTGTTCGTGGGTGGAGTTTCATCTCGCGAAAGTTTGTGGCGCGGAAGAATTGTAAACAAACTCTCTTTCTGTCTTAATATACGCAGACCTCCTGTGCGTTCTCGAATTTTTTTATCTTCTGCCTTCCAATTCCCAATTTCACTTCAAATTAGGTCCCAGATGTAGAACTTCACCAATTTGAATCACATACTTCTACAACCATCTTTTCTCTAAAGAAAAATACTACCAACCATCATTTTTTCTCAGGAACATTTCTCGTATATGGGGCTGGTTGTCATTTTCATCAGCACCTGCATAGCAGTCCTTTAAGGTTATCTTCACTAGGCTTCTCCTGGACTAGATCTCCACTCTCCTGCAACGCTAATAATAGGCCTGGCTCCAAGCGCCGCTTTGGTTGACCAGACTGGTCCTTTGGAGCAACTGTCACATACTGTCCACTGCTGAGATGAACTTTGGTCTCAATCTCACAACAGCGATGGTCTTGCCCAACTGTCTAGCTGTAGCAAAAGGCAACTTCTGAACTTCGGCTGCAAGTGGCACAGCTGGAGCAATACATGAACGTGGAATCCTCCTTTAATGTACACTACGACTTCATGTTTTCAGAAGTTCTGTGTAAGAAAATAATCGCCGCCTGATGGTGCGAGAATACAAGTCAAGTTTTGGTTTGACCTCCCTGTAATAAGGTAACAAAGTAAAGTTTTTGTTTGACATATTGTGCTGATGTGTTGTTGAGTTAAGAACAATACTGTTCCTACATTTCCATACACTCCACAAAACGACTGCACAAGCAGACTTCAGAACAGCATGTCTATTATTACTTACTAACACACAACCTAGCTACAGATTCAGAATCAAGACTGACAACTGATTCAACAGAAATCATTTAGTTCCCTCCAAGTAGCATTAGCTACCACAAAATCAAAATGTAGACGATCTACAGTTCATCTGCGACATGTATGTTTCAGCAGTAAAAAAACTTAAATCAGCCCATCCATATAAAAACACTAGTGAATACATAGATAGGTATACGCAGAAAGAAAAAGGATGGCAGCTTGACAGCTCACACACTGTTTAGAAAATACACTCAGCGCCAACCTTATACATCTCCGAGTCATTTGTATAGCTTGTAGAAAAATCGATGTCACTTTAAAAAAATTAGTTTCAATAATATTTCACTGCAAGCTTTGGTCAATATTGCAAAAAATACACTAGGCAGCAGCCAGAAAAAGGATGAATAAAGAAAGAAGCTAAACAATTTTTGTTTCCCATCTGATTTGCAGAAAAAGAAAAGGGCACTCGGAACAATGGAGCATATCACTAACGATCCTAAGTGGACAGGTCTACCTAGAAGTTGTTCTCGGCTTCAGTGCTGGTGGCAGTGGCATTGGTAGTTCATCATCAACTGGGTGCCACCGATGCGTCATATGCTTGTTGTGTGGTCTTGATTCCACCACTTCAGCTGTTTTCCAAAACATACCACATTATGGAATAGAGGGAGTAGCTATTATCTCCAAGATTTTCAGTTTCTCCGTCAATCTAGTGAAACTATGAAATAATGACAAGATGCCAGAGATACATGATGTTGGAAACGCCACTTTAGAAAACATGCAAGTAAAGTATATATCATTGTCGAATGCATATATAAACGGCTGGGTTTAACTTTTAGTTTTTCCATGTTAGTGACAACAAATTTGTTTGATTGGTACTTTGATGTGACAAAACGAAATTTTGGGCGAGGGCAAAGAAGACATCCATCCAAAGCCAACTTAGATTTCCTTATTACAGAGCGGAGAGATGCTCTCCTCACCTAGTTTTTCATGGAATTGGGGCACAAAAGCTTGTAGGCTCCCGCAACACAAAACGTAAGTAAACTCATACATGTGAAAATATACACAACTTCCTCATTGCAATGCTTCTACAACCAAGGAAGGGAAATACTACACACTCGCCCCTTCAGCTTCAGCATCCCATGATGCACCTCCTCGTTCAATGCCTTAGCCTGGAACCACGAAATGCAGCAATGAACTTTCTTGCCTACCTTCCCTTGCATGTTGTCCACATACTGGTAGAATGCACATCTCCAGGTCTCACTGTAAAATAAGAACATGCCCCAGTACAGCCAGAGCCCAAAGATGAACCCAGCAGCCACAAAGCAATACAACCATAGTGCCTCCATGTCTTCACCCTGTCTCGTTTTGCTTGGTGTCAATGTTGATGAGCTTACGCAGTCCTCCAACGGGAAACCACATAGCCCTAGATTGTTGCTGTATATGGACGGATCTACGAGCGTTTGCAGCTGATTGCTCGTAGGTATCCTCCCAGATAAACCGTTACTCGAGAGGTTCAGAGTGCTGATGCTCTTCAAACCTGCAAAGCTTGGAGGAATTTCCCCCGTGAGTTGGTTCCGAGAAAGGTCCAAGGACTCCAGCAGTAGAAGATTGCCAATGTCTTTGGGAATACAACCTGACAGATGATTTCCTGATAAGTTCAGGTATCTGAGTGCAATAAGGGTTGTGAGCCCGTCAGGGATCTCTTGTGACAGAAAGTTGCCAGATAAGTCGATACCCACCATGCCTGTTATTGTTGTACTGTAAGCATAACCCACATTCTTCCAAACTATTTGGATCTGCTCTACATATGCGTCATCATCACTGTTTTTACTTGCATGTACCATACCAGTAAAATTCGTAAAATCATCTCTAACAGGACCAATTAGCTTATTTTTTGATAAATCCAACAGCTGAAGCTTGCGAAAGTTTAATATCTGGTGAGGCAAGATACCGTCAAACACGTTTGATGATAGACGAAGAAATATGAGTCTAGGTAAGCTCTTGCTTATCCAAGATGGTATTGTACCTGAGAAATTATTGCCTCCAAGATCTAGAGTGATCATGTTTTTGCATTTCTTAAGAGCCAAAGGAAATGCTCCTATGAAATGGTTATTGGCTAGATGTAGATACCTAAGAGTATCTTCGCATGTCCTAGAGAATGGAACAACGCCAGCGAAAGAGTTGCTGGACAGATCCATGAATTCCAAACTTGGCATATCCCATAAACACTTGGAAATACTTCCATCCAAAGCGTTGTTTGATAGGTCTAAGAACAGTAGAAGAGTATAGTTACAAGGGAATGTCTCACCCTCATCTGCTAGAATGCCGCCATATAGCTGGTTTTGACCGAAAGCCATCACCTCAAGTTGTCTTGAATGCTCGCCAAAACAGCCATTTAGCTCTGCAACAATGTTATTTGCCGTGAACTCCACGTGTTGCAGGGTTGTGCAGTTTTGAAAGGTCTTCTGATGAATGCTGGTAAATCTATTGTATGCAGCAATGAGATAACGCAGTGCTCCTCCGACACAAATAGATGATGGGAACATCCCGGAGAAGTTGTTCATGTGAATGTCAACCATCCTCAAGAGGCTGCTATTCCCAAGCTCAGGGACATGGCCTCCAAGCTGATTTTCTGACAAGTACATATCCTGGAGTTTTATCAAATGAGACAGGGTACCTGGTAGTTGCCCTCCCAAATAGTTTTGCGCAAAGGATAATTCCTGCAGTTCTGTCATGTTTCCAATCTCCGGAGGGATGCTCCCTGTCAGATTGTTGTAGTCCAAGATCAGTTTCCGGAGCTTCACGAGCATCCCAATTGTTAGTGGGATTGATCCAGTCAAAGTAACTGATCTCACAGTGAGAACCTCCAAGCTCGTCATGTTACCAATTTCTTCAGGTAGTGTGCCATCAAGCCTCAAATTATCCAGTAGCAGTACAACAAGGTGCTTTAGCTGGCCAATCCTGCGTGGAATGGCTCCACCCAAATACATGTTGTGGTTGATATCCAACCTTACCAAGCTTGTCAGGTTGCCAATCCCTTCTGGAATTGTACCATATAGACCATTATGGGACATGGTGAGATTCTCCAGGTGGGGAAAGGCAGAACAGTCGAACCTGTCAAGTGTGCCGTTTAGACTTGTGTCTGTAAGGTCGAGCCCTGTGACGTGCCCAGCTGAGTTGCAACTGATGTGCGTCCAGCTGCAAAGGCTGGTGGAGTTGGCCAAAGACCATGATCCAAGGGAGCTATCAGCACCGGCCAAGCTATCCTTCCAATTCACAAGTGCTTCAGTTTCACGCCGGATGCCGGCTCTGACCGGCGTGGCAGTGCATAGCAGCAGACAGGTACAAGAGAAGAGGAAGAGGTCTACAGGGTGGAGTTTCATGATGGCTCCAGTATGGGTGGTGCTTCACTGCTGTAGAGGATGTAAAGCCATTGGATGAGCCGGCCAGCCCTCCATTAAGTGCTGGTCTGGTGGACCTCATCGCTCACAAACGATATCTTCTTAGTAAATGATGTACTCCCTCCGACCCAAATTAGTAGACTTGGTTTTGTCTAGATTCGGATGTATCTAGCACTAAAACAAGTCTAGATACATTCGAATCTAGACAAGTTTGTGTCAATTAATTTGGATCGGAGGGAGTACTGTTAATTTAGATTACGGAGAAGCTACAGGCTACTAGGATTTTATAGTCCCCAACTCCCCATGAGAATAGGAAAATTACAAATCGCATGATGTATGCATGTGTCATTATCAGGGTGACACTTGGAACTTGGAAGTCATGGCACGAACAAAAAATAAGTAGTATTGCAAAATGAACTATTGGTCATGGTCAAAGAAACTCCCTTCAAAAAATAAATGGTCAAAGAAACCAGCATATATTAGTCCAAAGAGTTTGTTCGATAGTAAGGTGGGTAACTGTCATTACAGAACCCAGCTGACATGGTGAGAAACAGTGTGGGTACTGTCGCTTTATACCTTCCATAGATATTAATTGAAAGAGCATTAACATAGAAAAAACTGGTTCATGCTAGTATGGTACACAATTGAGCTTCGATAGTATGGAAACAACAACTCTCCTAATGGTCAAGGTCCATGAAATACACTGAAGTAGATGGCTAACTAGGGAACAAGATAAGCAGACCCACTGAGTGATTTGTAGGCAGGCTTCACAAACTATTCATTTGCTAGTGATAGAAGAGGGCAAGTAAGATGATATTGTAGAACTCAATTTGGTATTCGACATTTTTACTCGAAAATACATTTTATCTTTCGCTTGCTACGGAAACCATGGGCATCTTTGATATTGAGGCTCTCCATGTGGTTTACCTTGCGGAATCACTGCTGGACCTCCGATCGCCTAGCGTGTCGGGGGCTACCTCATCAACAACATTCCCCTTATGCTCTCAGGACGCAGAGGACATCGAGCACCTGCTGATCAAGTGCCCTGTTGCCCAGGAGATTTTGGTTCTACGCCCTAAGCTGGATCAGCTTTCAACACTTGGCTCATCATTGTCATATTCTTTGCAAGAATGATGGTTAGGTTGTCAAGACAGGATCCCAGCAAAGTTGAGGTCTGGTTTCAATTCGGTGGTGATCTGCACATTGCACTTCATTTGGCTTGAGCGCAATGCTAGAATTTTCAAAGCTAAAGCTGCTTCCCCATGGTTGGTGGTTTGCAAAACTAAGGAAGAATGTAGACAATGGAAATTAGTATGTAGAGGTGGACTAGATAGATTAATACGTACCATAATTGTGTTTGTGGGTGGAGTTTCATCTCGCGACTGTTTGTGGCGCGGATGAATTGTAAACAAACTCTTTTTCTGTCTTAGTATCCGCATACCTCCTGTAATGCTCAGCATAAGAAAATTATCACTGCTTGAAAAATATAGCTCGACCTAATGGCGTGAGAATACAAGTCAAGTTTTGGTTTGAGCTCCCTGAATAAGGTAACAAAGTAAAGGTTTTGTTTGACATATTCTTCTGATGTGCTGTTGAGTTAAGAACAATACCATTCATAGATTCCATAAAGTCCGCAAGACGGCTGCACAAGCAGAGTTCAAAACAGCAATGTCTATTATTACTTACTAACACAGAACCTAGCTACAGATTCAGAATCAAGAGATTCAACAGAAATGATTTAGTTCCCTCCAAATAGCCTTAGCTACCACACAATCAAAACGTAGATGTTTTACAGTTCATCTGCGACATGTATGTTTCACAGCACAACATAAATTCGTTATCCTCCAGCCAAGACACCTCAAGCCGAAAAGGTTTTGGTTTTAAAATCGCCAACTCCCCCAAGTCCACTAACAAGGGATTATAACGAGGTGTTGTTAATTTAGATTAATGAGAAGCAACATGCTACTAGTATTTTATAGTGTCCCCGTGAGAATAAGAAATTACAAATCACATGTGTCATTATAACGGTGTGGGTACTGTCATTACAGAACCCATTCATTTTCTTTTCTTCTTGAAATGTTACAGAACAATTCTGATATGCTGAGAAACAGAGTGGGTACTGAGCTTCGACAGTAAGAAAAGATCCAGCAGACTCACTGATTGATTAGCATCCATACTTCGCAACTATTCCCTCGGTGGCGACTGAAGAGGGCGTGGATGACGATTTTGCAGAACTCAGCGTGGAGGGCGAGGATGGCCTTGCGGAAGGCGGGGAGGAGCTCGGGGCAGGCAAAGATGGAGGCGCGTGGCGAGGAGGCTCACGAGACGGTGGTCAGGGAGGAAGGCCGATGACGCTGAAGCGGCCGCAAGGCACTAGGGAGACGGCGACACGGCAGGGGAGGATGCCTGCGCGGAGGGGGGGCGCCGGAGGGGGCTCGGTGGGAGACGGTGAGCGGCAGAGAGAGCAATGTCGATGCGAAAATAGTTCCCCAGGCGACACCTGTCCCAAAAAACGCCTATTAATCCCCTTTTTTACGACTAGCCCGCTTTTGCTACGTTAATCTAAGAGCCAAAAATGAAAAAGCCAGATCTCGCCAGAGTTTCGTCGGAGACCTCGTCGGAGTTTCGTCGAAGACTATGTAACAAAAAATTTATGCTAATGTAGTAAATCCGACTTCGCCGGAGACTTTTGCCGGAAGACCTCGCCGGAGAACTTGTAGCAAAAACTTTACACTGTTATAGCAAAACCACAAAACGCTGGTAGCAAAAAAATATGATAATGTAGCAAAAAGAAGACCTCGCCGGAGACTTCCGTTGGAAGACCTCATCAGACACCTCGTAGCAAAAAACATTGAACTAATGTAGCAAAACAGGAGAACAAATGTAGCGAGAAATTATATTAGTGTAGCAAAAACAACAAATTTCACCGAAGACATCGTCGGAATTCATAGGAAAAATTTATACAAAACACATCGGTAGCAATATCCTAGACCCAAGGTAGCAAAACCAACTACCACCAGTAGCAAACGACGTACACACGTGATAGCAAAAAGCTTCCCCCAGTTGGTAGCAAAAGTCGGCCGTAGCATACCGCCGTGTAGGAAGGTAGCGACTCCGGTGAGGTGCTAGAGACGGTGGGAAAGACAGTAACTCCTTATTGACGATGGTTGCGGCGACGCGTGGCAAGGGCGGCAGCGATGACGTGCGGGAAGGGTGGACTACAGCGGCGGCGGCCCGGCGCCAGGTCCAGGCGACGACGGCGTAGCAAGCCGGTTCCTCTTGTGGAGCTCGTCGGCGCCCCTGCACAAGAGGCCTCAGGGAGAGGCAGTAGGTAGGGGAAGGGCGCCCTCCGGCCATGCGCCGAGGAGAGGGGAGAGGCAGCGGCGGCGCGCTGGGGCTACGCGCGGCGTCGAGGCCTGACGAGACGGAGAAGACGATAATGTAACGTACCGGGACCACGTGGAGTCTGTTTCAGGCGAGGGAGAGACGCGATCGATCCGGGGGATCTCGAGCTTGTTATCTCCCGGGGTATCGTATCATTTTCCTTTTTTTTAATCGACATTCTGAGTGTGGACAGCGTGTCACGGAGATCTAATTAGCCCGTAAACATAAGTGGATTTGTTATTTTGTGGAGTGATGGGCTTAGACCTTTCACATCTTAGCGCGCTATTATAGCCATTTTGTTTATTGGTGTAGTATAATAATAGTTAATGAACAAAGAAATTGGTGTAGTAATAAAATACAATCCTTGCACGAAATTATAGACAAAATAATGGCTAGCCACAATCCCATCTTTTCGTGTCACCAAATTCATTAAATATAAAAACAACTCTTAAGAGTAAGGACAATAATAGAGCCGGTTGTTGGCTATAAACCATATCCATGTTATCTATAGTCAAGCTAATAGCCAGCTTATACAATAAATAGATATAAATTATAGTAATTTATTAGAAGCATGACCCACCTTTCACTTTTTTTGAAAAGTTAATAGGAGAGCTGCTAAGCGCGCCGGACACGTTTTTTCGCGCTCCAACAGCCGCTCTAAACTAGAGCGTGCTGGAAATCTTTTTGCGCGTGTGGCATACTGAGTTATCTAAAGCGCCATATCTGGTGCGTGCGCTCCAGCGCGCTGCAAAATCGAGTCCACGCGCGAAGTCCCAACTGCCATCCTGAAAGTTCATCCATGCACGGAGCTGCCCCTGCCGATGCCTGGCCACCGCTTGCCGACAGCCGTCCGCCCGTCGCCGCCAGGAATCGCGCCGCCCGCCTCCCTCCTGACCGTCACCGCCGGGAATCGCGTCGCCTGTGTGCCCGTCGCCGCCCAGAATCGCACGGAGCCACCGCTCGCCCGTCGCCGCCCGTGGCCGACGGAATCACGCCAGTTGTGCCCGCCTGTCATCGTCGTGGACGGAATCACGCCATCCATGGCCGTCCGTCGCCGCGCCCGCACAGAATCACGCCAGCCGTGGCCGCCCGCCGTCGCGTTTTCAGCGGAATCACGCCAGCCATGACCGCCCGTGGCCGCCCATCGCCGCAGTAGAAACGAAGTGGTTGGGGACTCGATTGCTCTTCCCAAATCAATCATAGGGTCTTATTTGTAAAATATAGGGACCTGATTGTGACACATATGTTGAAGATATAAGTTTGTGGAGCTCTATTTTACAGCCTCTACTGGAGGACACTTTTGGCTTCTCAGCTCGCACTGCAAAATAGAGCCTCCGATGGAGGTCGCGTCGTTGCCGCGCGCTATATCCGATTACAGCGTGCTGCATATGACTTTTAGAGCGCTAAATTATAGAGCGTCTGTTGGAGTTGCTCTAAATCCATTGATAAGAAGGGGGTATTACAGAAACCAGGTTACATCGGCCAAAGCCAAGCCAGAAAAAACAAAGAGAAAAGTTCCCAGAAAAAAGGTAAGGGTAAGGGAAAACCCCTCTAAAAGAAACTAGGACACTCAACCAGGATCAAAAGGTATGTTAGCTCCTGCCATGTTCCAAAGGCGAGCCTTGTCCCTAATTCTTTGCACTAAGGCATTCTCGGACAATGCTTCATGGTGGAAAATGTGTCTGTTACCTTCATTCCAAATCTCCCATGTTGTAAGAAGGAGTAGAGATCTCGTTACCTTCCTCTAATCAGGCGTTGTGGAGCGATGAAGGAGCCGGAGCCATTTCACGATGTCCGCGACCTCCGACCAAAGCTATGGGGATAGTGATGTTAAGTTGGCATGGTGTGTAACTACCTCCCAGATTCTACGAACCCGTGGACACTCAACCAACAGGTGACACGGTGTTTCCAAGTTTCTTATGCAAAAGGGGCAGAAATAGTTGTTCTCCCATCCACGGCGAAGACGAGCATCAGTCGTAAAGATTTTCTGAAGGGCGACCGTCCATAGGAAGAATTCGCATTTGCTCAGTGCCCATCCTTTCCAAATGATATCGACAAAGTCAGAGGTTGTAGCTCCTGTGAACTGGATGAGATATGCCGAGCTAGCTGAGTATTCTCCAGACGCCGAGAAGCGCCAACGAATGGAGTCTAGGATATGAGCATGTAGCACGACTTGGTCGGTGAGCAGGGCAAGTTGTAGCAATTCAGGAAGCATCGAGGAAGGAGGCCACGTGCCAGGTCGAGCAACCATTGGTTGTTTTGTAGTGCTTGTTGAACACTGCGCCTCTTCTTGCATGCGATGGCATATAGTGAGGGCGCAATGTCCTTAGGTGCAGCCCAACCAAGCCATTGGTCATGCCAAAAGTCTGCGATCTCCCCATTTCCAAGGGTGATCTCAGTGGTTGCTTCAAAAAGATGCTTATCCTTCTCGCCATAAGGAATAGGTGAGCCAACCCATGGCCGGTCGGGGTGCTTCCAGGCAAACCAGCCAGCGTAGATGAGGAGCGCGACCAAATTATAGTAGGTCATGCACTCCAAGTCCGTCGAGGCATTTTGGGCGGCAGACAAGCGGCCAGGCAACCCTACAGTGCCCGCCCTTGCATGTTGCCTCGCCTCTCCAGAACCATGCACGATAACCTAGTAGTATATAGCCTCTGCTATATAGCCTACTGTAGGGGTTCGCGTATGAAAGCAATAAAAAAATTTACCCTACGTCCCTGAACCCCTGATGCTGCCAGGACCTATCTATTAGTAATGCAGTAACGGGAGGGGCTTTTCGCGAACTTACCCTTGAAGATCGAAAAGCATTGTCAATGCTTAGGAGAGCGTGGTTGATGTAGACGAGCCGAAGCCGAACTCAAGGTCGTGATGAAGTCCTTGCGCTCCTGTGGCTCCAACGACTTGAGTGCCTCAAGTGTGACACCTCGCAGGAAGTTACATGCATCTGGTGCCTGGCGATGACTCCCGCTTCCCCGATCCAGCAGCAGTTGCGGAAGTAGAGCTCCTGAATCCGAATATCGCAGCGCGACGGTGCTTCGCGGTGAAGATGTCTCTCGTTCGCGTAGTACGAACTTGGGACCACGGTCACGGGAGAGAGAGAGAATATCAATTGGAGGTCTCCCCAAAAGTGAGGAAGCCTTTATTGAATATTGTGTTGTGTATTTTCTGGTCAAAATACCCCACTATATATAGGGGAGGGGAGGTACTGCCTCCCTCAAAGTCCCAGGGTGGGACTAATCATGGGAGAGGGGGAGGGGGAGGCGCTGCCGGCCACCCCCATGGGCACCACGTGGGGGCTGGACCACTAGGGCGCCGGCCACCCCCTTGGCCCCTTTCTCCTTTTGCCTTTCCCTCTTGGGCCCTTCCCCCTCCGGGATTTGACCCATTAAGCCTTTTTGACCTTTAATTGACTTCTCTTTTATTAAATAATTATGAATAAATGATTAGATCAATATTTAACATTCATTCACATATTATTCAATCTCCGTGGCTATGGAACACTTTCCACCTCCACTCCAAGACATCCTCCGGACTTACCAAAACCTTTTCGGTTTTCTCTCTTTCTATTCTTCGATGATTCTACCGATCCTATAAACACTCTCTAAGCATCATCAAGCCCTTACGCGTGATACCCCATGGTTTGGGAACACTCTAGACATGGTCGGGACACTCCCGAACCAATGATCGATAGAGGGATCTGGATGGCCATGTGACCCCTATGCATTCCACGAAGATCTTTCGTCGTTTGAACTGGAAAAGTCGTGTCTTATTCCTTTTGTCTCTCGATACTTGCATTGCCCGAGATCTGATCAATGACATCACCATGTCGTGTTCAATCTCGTTACCGAACAATGCTACTTGACTTGTTTCAACAAGTGATATCCCTGTGATCAAATCACACGCTGAGCAGCTATTGGATATAACTTCTCTGAGTGGGCCCTTGAGTAACTTTCTGTCACGCGGATGGACAAATCCTGCTGTTAACATATATTGCCTCTATAGTTCCTCTGAATGCCTGAATACACCTTTATTGTCACTGTATTACCAAGTGACGTTTGATGCTATCTAAGCACTCTCGGGAGACAGTGATTGATATAGCCTCACGGTCTAAGGAATAGTCTACGAGGTCTATTCTAATCATCGTAACTTGAACTTCGTGACATGATCGGGTGACGATGTTTAGGTTGGGTATTGGTTCATCATCCCATTCTCAGAATGAGTTGACTCCATTTCCAACTGGTATAAATGCCACATGATCAGGAAACCTTGATCATCTGTTGACCAATAAACCAGTGACTAGAGTTTCACCGGGAACCCCTGGTTGTTTATATATCACATGTGTATTGACGTTTACTTTCAATACAGTTATAGCATGATATAAAACGTAATCATAAACTTTATAAAACATGATAATAATCCTTATTATTATTTGTCTCTAGGGCATATTTCCAACAGTCTCCCACTTGCACTAGAGTACAAATAAACTAGCTGCATTTGTTCTTAATCATTGGCACCATATATCCCGGTACCCTGAACATGCTTGCTCATGGAAGAGGTTGAGTCTTAGTCCTATACTTTACAGTACCAAATCCTTTGCAACTTACTAATGTCACCTTGATTGACATTAATACTTTATCATCACATGATAACATCTTTGTGTATGCATCGTTGCTATGGCAGCAGAATGAGGCCAGATTCCAGGAGCCTAAAGTGACTTTAGATCAACCTCGAGCGCTTTCACATGGGCACTGTGCCCTGAGACACATCATTCTATGTTAAAAGCGAACTAGCCCCGCCATAACATTATACATCACTTTAGATGGTACCCTTATCTATTATTATAAAAGGATTTCTATTTTCACGCCCTCGGTTCGTTAGTTATACTAAGTTTTCCCCAGCCGCTTAGTTTTTCCTCACTTTTGCCAATCTCCTGAATCTCTCATGGTACGAAACTTCACATCTGAAAATCGGCCTGTTCCGTCTTTGACAAGTGGGACGTTCGTCGATCCATCCGTAGTGGACCCTCGCCGTTACGTGTTGACGAGTAGGATCGCGTTCTATCGGGTCCCATAGTGTACCCTTGTTGTTACATGCTGACAAGTGGGGCTGCGTTCAGTCGATTCCCATAGTGGATACCTCTCTCAATTTATCCAGATCAGCATCAGACCCACAACTTATCCATGTGAGCGCCGGACCCATAGCTTATCCACGTGAGCACCGGACCCACAACTTATCCACATGAGCGCCGGACCCATAGCTTACCCAGGTTGGCATTGCAAGATGGGACCCCGAGCCAGCCCCGCGCCCGCGCCATTGCTTCATTTTCATATAGTGAAATATAATGCATATACGAAAATTATACAAAAATTATACACCTTTGAACTCTTTTAAATCGCACTTAGGACATGATAATGTTGTGCTAATAAAATCCTGATTATTTATCATTTCCATGGAGTAAAAATATAATGCATAAATTTGCGTATCCAAAAATTATACACCTTTGAACTCTTTGAAATCGCACTTAATACGTGATAATGTCATGCTAAGAAAATCTTGAGAGATTATCATTTTCATAGAGTGGAATGTAATGCACAAACTTGTATATGCGAAAATTATAAACCTTTGAACACTTTTAAATCGCACTTAATACGTGATAATGATGTGCTAACAAAATTTTGAGAGATTATTATTTTCTCCCCCATTTTTGTAGAGTGGAATGTAATACATAAACTTGCAGATACGAAGTTTATACACCTTTGAATTCTTTGAAATCGCACTTAATACGTGATAATGTTGTGCTAAGAAAATCTTGAGAGATTACCATTTCCATGGAGTGAAATATAATGCATAAACTTGCGTATACAAAAATTATATACCTTTGAACTCTTTAAAATCGCACTTAATACGTGATAATGTTGTGCTAAGAAAATCTTGAGAGCTTACCATTTCCATGGAGTGAAATATAATGCATAAACTTGCGTATACAAAAATTATACACCTTTGAACTCTTTGAAATCTCACTTAATACGTGATAATGTTGTGCTAAGAAAATTTTGAGAGATTATCATTTTCATATAGTCGAATGTAATGCATAAACTGGCATATACAAAAATTATACACTTTTGGACTCTTTGAAATCGCACTTAGGTCATGATAATGTTGTGCTAATAAAATCCTAATCATTTATCATTTCCATGGATTGGAATGTAATGCAGAAACTTGCGTATATGAAAATTATACACATTTGAACTCTTTGAAATCGCACTTAATATATGATAATATTGTGCTAAGAAAATCTTGAGAGATTATCGTTTTCATAGAGTGGAATGTAATGCACAAATTATACACCTTCGAACATGTTCCCTTCAAATTATATTCAAGTTCATTTGTTTATGGAGTTAAAGTACCGGTGACATACTCGTTATTTTGCATGGATAGAGGGGTACCCCCCGATAGATATAGGGGTTATCCTGCCCGCTAGATCACACAGGATCAACGGTTGGTGGGCAAGATCCGTGTGACAACTGTCTCGACCAATCAGAGCGTAGCAGTAAAGATGAGCACATGTGCGAGAGATGGATACAAAGAGAGGAGAAAACTGAGTAGCACTTAAGAACCAAGGGCAAAATCGAGTAGAACTTAAAAACCAAGGGCAAGACTGACAAAGGGATTCAAATAGAAAATAAAAAAAAGATTTAAAAAATGGAAAATGCGTCTTTTATACAATAAAATACATCTTGGCATATATCACACTATTTGCAATTCAAATATACACCAGTTTGACAATTATTGCCTCATTCAGACAGACTATGTTTTGGGGAGGGATGTTTTGGGAAGATGCTTGAGTAGAAAGCCATGAACCTTCATAGATAGTAAGTGATTTGAGAAGTGGTGATTTAGGTTAAAACTTGGTTTATATACATTTCTTATGGTGGAAGGTCACATAATAAGACTCCCTGAGTAGATGCCACTATGTTTTGCTCTTTTTGAATTTGTTGTGCATAAAATGACTCACTTAGCTAGCTAAAACCTATTTGTCGACTCTCTATTGACCAGCCACCAGAGGATAAAACTGAGTATATTGCACACGACGGTGTTAGTACTTGAGGGCAAAACTGAGTACAACCAAACTTCTAGTGTTACACTCGAGGGCAAAACTGAGTACAAATGAGTCGCCATGGTTAGACACAAGGGAAAACGTGACTCACGGTACGCGTGTGCGGTGTACGGGGCAGCAGCGAACACGTGTGGCCGTGCAGTGCTGCGTCTGTGATTCACGTGGTCTGCGATAGTGCTGTGAAACCCTTCGCTACCCTTCTCCTTTAATAGAGGCCTCCCCACTCTCACACATCACTCACTCGCGCACTCAACCGTCTCCATTGTCCCATCATCTTCTCCAAACCCACAAGAAAACTCCAACCACGCCGGCAATGGAGAAGAACAACATGGTGGCCATCGACGCCTCCAAGGCCGTCGGTGAGAGGAAACCCCGTCTCATACATGCCCGTCCTGCCTCCCGTCCCTGAGATCCCCTGGCGGATCCATCCCGGCCCGGGACCCCTACGAGGAGGTTGTTTACAAGTCGGAGAACCCCTCGACAGCATTTCCACCATGGTCGGAGGTAACCAGGGTTTTCTCCCCTTCCCTTGTTCTTCCCCCGTTCCCATTGTTGGATGCTAGATCGTATGTTATTAGGGCTTGACTATTCGTATTTTTACAGTAGCTAATCCTCTTGTGTTAGATATCATATTTCGATGAATCCCCATGTTCATATTTGAACTCTCTTGTTCGTAGTTGGGATTAGTATTCGATTTGGTTTGAGATTTGGGAAATAATCAGGAGATCTCAATCAGTTAATTTATGCAAATAATCAATCCCGATAATCAAAGTATCTCAATAATGTCCTTATTGCACTCTACTGTTTTTTTCCAATAGGAGGATAGCGGCAACGTCCGCAGGGACGACGAGTGCAAGGACACCAAGACTCGTAATGTATTGAGGAGGATGAAGTCTGGACAGTATAATAACTTCTTTGCCGATGACGTGTATAGGTGCCCCTTCTGCCCCACCATGAGGCTATGCACCACGGACTTCAACTCCCTCGTGAATCATGTCGAGGACGTGAGGACCTGCGGCGAGTCCGTGAATGTCCATGACTTCATAGCCAAGCACCAGGCGCTCGGTCTTCAGCTCCGCAACCTCCAGAAGGTGGCTATCGAGGAGGGTCGCATGCCCCCGATCAAGCCCAAGGCTCCCAAGGTCAAGGGACTAGACAGCAAGAAGTGGAGGAGGCGCCAGAGGGGGAGGCGGAGGCCCTCCTAGGAGAGGCCATGAGGGGCCACTAATCTACTATTGCTGCTGTTGTAAAGCAGCTTTTTTGGTTTTGTCTATGTTGAACTTGTCCGCTGCTGCTGCGGAGCAACCTAATTGTCGAACCTCGTTAAGTACCGTACTATATAACATATATTAGCTGATTTATCTACATCTGCTCTGTTTACTGAATTTATTTATGGTACTGGTTAGTTTTGCTGCTCTAGATTTGCTACCAGATTGGAAAAAACGAGGGCAAAAGGAACAATGAATAAAGATAGAAGCTGCTCTAGATTCACTACCTTTTTAGGAAAAAAATACAATTGTTAGCGAGAAAGAGAGGGGAAAAGGTGCTTTTAAAAAGGCCAATCATAAAAATAACAAAAAATAAAACTTCCAATTTAGGCGACAGGGCGCACGTAACCACCAAACACGCCCCACATGGTCCCACACCACGTCCCCCGTAATTAGCGAGAAATGGATGGCTGGTCCGCTGTGTATCCTGGCCCCACCTGTCAGCATGTAACGGTCAAGGCAACGTAATGTAACGCTCAACGCACGACCCGACGTAACATGGTCCCACCGGTCAGCATCTAACCTTCAAGCCTTTGACCTAACGGCATCCCCTCGTCCGAGTGCATGTGAGGGTTTTGGAATGGAGGGAGGCAAAAAGTAAGGAAAAACTAAGCGGCTGGGGAAAACCGAGTATAATAACGAACCAGGGGCACGGAAATAGAAATCCCTATTATAAATTTAATCATCGAAACACGAGTGCACCCTGTGCAACTTTCGATATTTTATTCACCTCACTTCCTACTTGACTTTAGTCGGTATTACAGGAGTTTCCAACATATTCCCTTATAAAATAACCGTTTAAGCTTTAAGATATGTCATCTTTTATGGATTTGGAAAACATGTCTACAGTTCTCTATTAGATACTACGGACAGACTTAGCTCAACGTTCTGTGACTTGAACTTAATCACTTTACAAACGTTCCGTCTTGGATCATATATTATGTTAAGTTGTCATCATGGTTTTTCAAGATAGAACCTATGTCTCTGAAGGGAATATGCCCGAGAGGCAATAATAAAGTGGTTATTATCTTATTCCATGTTTATGATAAATGTTTATTTTGCATGCTATAATTGTATTGATCGGAAACATTAATAAATGTGTGTTTAATAAACAAAAAGGGTTCCTAGTTATGCCTCTCTTATAGACTAGCTTGTTGATTAACAAGATGATCAAGGTTTCCTGATCATAGACATTGGATGTTGTTAATAACAAGGTCACAACATTAGTTGAATGATGTGATGAACATTCATCCGAAGTATAGCATTACGATCAAAGTCATTATGTTTATATTGCTATAACTCTATATGAAGTAATCTTTATCCTTAGACCATGAGATCATGTTAATTGCTAACACCGGAAGAGTATCTTGATAACATCAAACGTCACACCGTAACAGGGTGACTATAAAGATGGGTTCAGTGCTACGAAGGTGTTATGTTGAGGCTCATGGATCAAGAGTGGAATTTTTCAATCCTGATGACGGATAGATATACTCTAGGCCCTCTCGGTGATATCACATTGAGATAGATTGCAAGCAAGTGATGTGATCACTAGAATGTTATATCACGGGAACGAGAAAAGAGTGCATGTCGGTAACGAGATCAAACTAGGTATGGAGATACCGATGATCGAATCTCGGACATGTAATATATCGCAAGACAAAAGGATTTAGTTACTAGCGTTAAAGGTTCTCACGATCACAGAAGTCATCGTTGAATGTGTAGGAGTCAGTATGGATCTCCAGGTCCCGCTGCTGATTATTAATTGGAGAGGGGTCTCGATCATGTCTGCATTATTCGTGAACCGTAGGGTGACACACTTAAGGGATACCGACACCACTTGGAGCAAATATGTTTCAGATAAATATTTAAAAAAGTGGTGGAATTATTTCAATAGACACCAAAACTGTTTCGGGTGAAAATGCTGAAATTGGTTCTGCATGTAATATTGAAATGTTGCAGGGGTTTTTATGTGAATGTTTGTTAATTAAAGTAATTAACAAAATTCTGAATAAAAATAAGAAAAGAGTTTTATTAAATGAGAGAGCATTAAATTTGGAGAAATTTAATGCATTTAAAGTGGAGACTTTAAAAGAGAATGTGAAGGGGCATTTTAATGTGGAGGGGTTACCACCACATGAATGGAGGAGGTGAAGGGTCACCCCCTCCATGCGCTGGCCATGAAGGAGGGGCACCCCCTCCTCCTATAAAAGGCCACCCCCTCCTCACTTCTCACTCACACCTCCTTGTGAAGGATCTCTCTCCCCCTCTAGTATTATTCCCCCATGGTCTCGGATTAGCGAGATACATGTTCCCGGTGGCTTTATCTGGAAAGGAGTTGCTGCTTCCGTTGCTTTGCTGGAGCAAGGGACGGAGGTTGTCGGGGTACCGGACGTGTGTGCGATCACGGATACACCGCTGCTTTGCGGTGCTGGACTTGGTGGTGCTGGAGCTGGATCTGATGGACGTGCTGGAGCCGGACCTGCTGGACTTCATCACGATCTTGAGATCGGCAAATGTATGACTACAGCAACCACGAGTTCCTACTCGTTAACAAAGCTCGTTGTCTACGAGGGTAAGTTCTCGTTGGATGTATGTCCACCCGTTGCTTTGTACCTAGTAGATAGATCTTGGCGTGTAGTTCACACCGTAAGAAATTTTTTGTTTTCTATGCTGCAAACCCCAATAGTGGTATCAGAGCCTGATCTATGCGTAGGTGCTTAGCACAGGTAGTACACATATGTTGATATGTGGGTGATGATGATCATGTTATTGCATCTTCTATGTATTTTGGATATTGGTAGCATAGTGGGATGAAGCGGCCCGGACCAACCTTACATGTCATCATACATGAGACCGGTTCCATGACTGACATGCAACTTGTTTTGCATAAGTGGCTGGCGGGTGTCTGTCTCTCCTACTATAGTCAATATCTGATTTACAACGAGTTGCTAATAACTTAGTTATCCTCGTTGTGGTTCATGTTCGTAGGTAAGAATGGTTCTATCTCCGAAAGCCCTAAGCCACGTAAAACTTGCAATTGATAAATTAGAGGCGTCTAGTTTAGATCGTTGCTGGGCTAGTGTATTGATATGGTATTGTTGTAAGTTGATGTATGATAGATACTCTTACAACACACTCAACGTGTAAGTTCCATAGACCTTGGCCTTACACACAAAGGAATGACAGAGATCATACCACGATGCAAGTGATAGAGATCAAATGCATGGACCATATCATCTCACTTTACACATTAGATGTTAGCATCTTATACTGCTAGTTTGGCGCTTTCTGTAGCATTGTAAGATGATCCCTCTTTTAGATATCAAGATAAAAATGTGTTCTTCCTTAAGTATGCACCGTTTTGTGGATCGTATTTCGAGACATCACGTGATGATCGGGTGTACTCGACTCTACGCTTTCATACAAACGGGTGTAAGACAGTTTTACACATGCGAGTACTAAGGTTCTTACTTGGCGAGCCTAGCATGTACAGACATGGCCTCGGAACACGGACCGAAAGGTTAAGCATGAGTCATATGGTTGATATGATGCCCATATAGATGCTCGCCTTTGAAGCTATATCAACTCACGTGATGATCGGACTTGGTGTAGTGGATTTGGTTCATGTAATCACCAAAAAGACATGAGGGATGTCGTTTTTGAGTGGGAGTTCATTAGTAATTTGGATTAGTCGAACTCAATTTGTCATAAATTAAATCAAAGTGAATTTGCATAGTTTGTTGTAGTCATTGGCATTCATTTTCTACCTTATGCTTAGTTTTTTATTTGAGATAATAGAACTATAGAATTCTGGATATTTACTTTACGAACTGGTATCGTATTGTTTTGAATGTCAATTTAAAGTTTTTAAGTCCTATTGCAAACTTTCAGCAAACTCTATTTACTCCATGAAGTTTAATAAGTAGTATTAAATCAATAGTAAGAATTCCAATGTTAGTATCTAAAGTATCATGTTTGCCTCCATGATTATTGATATTCAAAAAGTTGTTTTAATATCAAGATTATATTGGAGCTGGAAATTGTTTCAGAAACCATCATGTGTGAAAGATATTGTGATATCTGAAACAATGTTTTTGGTTGCATTATGATAGAGTATAATTTAGCAAAATACATGTTCTCATATTGTATGAGAATTTGTGAAGGATGGAGATGGTAGGCATCCGAATCTACCAAAAAGGTTTTGAGAACTGATATTATACTCGTGATTCTTCCTTATAGGCTATAGTAGCTTGATCATGAAAGTTGTCATGATAAGGATGAATAGAAGATGTAAGTAAAATGTTTACTACACTAATAGATTACTAAAGAATGGATTTTTGAAAGAACACCAAACATTTGATGATGGTGATCCACTTCAAAGTGCAAGTCCAAAGGTTTAGTATTTGACTATATATGCTTTGTACCATGTGTCATGTTGATGATACCACTATTGATGTTGATAGATTCTTTTAAAAGAAAAGGAATTGCTGAAAGAGAATCTATAAAATATTTGGCAGAAAATAAAAGGTTGGAGATGTCCAACTTAGGTATATAGAAGATATACATGTTATGGCTATATTCCTTGCTTGTTAAACAATGTGGTTCTTAGGTATTGGATACCGAATTGGTTGGTATGAAGTGTCATAGAGGACAATGCAATTCATGAACTACAATGGCCTAAGTAACCAGAAAGAGAATGAGTGATGATGTTCATCAAAAACAAATAAAGTGTTATTGTGTTTTTCATTGTCATCAAACCAAGCCTTCAAGATTTGTTTAAATAATTGTTATTTTGTTCCGGTATCATGAGAACAATGGCTGTTCAAATAATTACCGTATTCCATAAAGGATGGATGAACTTTTACAAGTCTAGTTGGAGAAATCACATCCATAAACACTATTGCTAAAATGTCGCAATATAAATGATTGAAAGATCACTTATGAAGTGACATCGCTGTTTAAATTATATTTGAAAGAAAACATGAAGAAACTCCATGTTGATGGATTTTTGGAGCCTTTGATTTTGATCAATTGACGCATGTGAGACTTTCCTCGAGATAATTGAAACTCCATCCATAGGCCAGAGAGGAACGGATGACTAGCTTATTGGAAATTGTGCATAGTCCATTATGTGTAGCCATATGCGATGGATCTTTTTGCTTCATATGCTTTCTCCGAAAATTTGAGTGAATATATCTGTATATTTACTTAATAAGGAAGAAGTATGAAACATTTGAAAATTGTTCAAAGACTTTCAATATGAAGTGGAAAATCATTGTAACAAGAAAATAAAGAGTTTATGATTCGATCATAAAGGAAGATATTTGAGTTACATGTTTAGCAAAAACACCTAAGACTTGAGGAATTGTTCCATGATTTGTGTTTCCCGATAAACCATAGGAGTATGGCATATTCGAGAGATAAAATCAAACCATGTTTGACATGGTAAGATCAAGGGTGTCATTTATAAAACTGCCATTATGTTTTAAGTATTGAAGCTTTAGAGACTACCGCTTTTACACTAAAAAGAGCACCATCGTGATCCATTGAAATGACACCATATGAGTTATGGTTTGGGATAAAACCCGAATTGTCTTTTCTTAAATTTTGGTATGCTATGCATAAGTAAAATGTTTACAACCAAAGTTGGATAAGCACGTCTTTGTAGGTTATCCCAAAGAATTTGTTGGGAATTTCTCCATAACACCGAGGACAAAAGAGTTTGTTACTTGGAATGTCAAGTTTCTTGAGAAGGAACTTTTCGCGAAAAGTTAAGTGGGAGGACAATAGAACTTTGATAAGGTTGTTGAACCTTAGCTATATGTGCTAAGTAGCACAGCGCCGAGTGTCCCGGTGGCAGCCACAATGCTCATGGCTCTCATGATTACAAAAGGTGTGATCTCGGAGATTGGAGTTCCTATAGAACCGTGTGGGTCGGTAAGAATCAAATAGTAAGATTTGATAAGAAAGTCGTTATTGTTTTGACAATGATGAACCGACTACATGCAAAGAAGCGATGATGGGCCCTGACTCCATAAAATGACTAGAAGTCATAGAATCCGTGATAGTATCCATACACGAGAAATCAAGTTTCTGAACTTGGAAGACCCTCCAGAAAGGCGTGAAGCCTATCGGTCGTGTTTGGATCTATAAAGAAATAAGACATGGATGTTTAACATCTATGAAATATTCGACATGTCAAAAAGAAGTTTACGACAATGTTTAAGGAGTTGACTATGACAAGATTTGATCTTTCATAGCGATATATAGTCTTGACGGATTAATGTAGCAACCACTACATATAATTTGGTATATGGTAGTTGAATAAACAAAACAAGGTTCTTCCAATAGAACGGTAACCTAGGACATGTACATGACATGGTCCGAAGGGTTTTGTTAATTCAAAGGGTGCTAAAAGGGCATGTAAACTTCAATAGTTGAAGTAAGCATAGCAGAGTTGGAATCGTCACCATGATGAAACTGTTAAAAGAGTTTAAATTCATCGGAGATGATGAAGATGCTTGCATTTGCAAGAAATTAAGTGGGAGCGCTGCGACATATTTCTAATACATTATGTAGAGGACATATTGTTGATTGGAAATGATGTATCTTGTATTGACACAAGTTAAGAATTTCTTTAAAATAAGATTTCGATGAAAGACTTGGGCAAACCCGGAATATTAGGCATCAATATCTATATGGATAGATTAAGGCGCTAATATGGTTGTGCCAGACATACATATATGAGATATTGAAAGGGTTCAATATGGAAACAACAAGAAAGGTTCTTGTTGCATGGAAAAGATTGTATCAAAATTCAAGTGTTTCAACACTTGGTGAGTAAAATCACATGAAGATTTTGATCGATTATACCATGATATGTATATATCCAGAATGTCCTATGCTCTAAATGTTATGAGCATATACCAGAATGATTCATAAGATGATCATTGGACAATAGTAAAGATATTCTTATGAGCTTTGGTAGAACTAAGAATATATAATGTATAAGTGATAAATAGTTAAAGGTAGTTCATTGTAAAGTGTTACATTGATACTAGTTTTGTCACAAGATACAAATTAAATTTATCTCAATTTAGACTATGGGTGGCACAATGTAATGGAAAGGATGTTCCATGATGGATTTGGATGAGTTCCAAAGTTGAGACATTGTGACGGATACTACAACAAAAGGCTAAGTATATGACTGCTATAGTAGCGACAAGGAGGGCATTTGTGTTAAGTAGTTTGTTATCAAACTAGGTGTGGTTCAAAGTGGGCTAATACTATGAAGATATATTGTGTGACAATAATATCAACATATTTTGAGCCGAACGAACTAAAGGTCTCACCAAAGGACCAAATTTATACAATGCCATCTCATTTGAGAATGAGTGATGCGTAGAGACACAAAGACATGCAAATACACACAGATCTGAAACTGTCACATCCTGAGATTATGTTAACCACTAGCAATAGCGTATATGCAACACCAGAAAGCCATAGGTGTTCAATATGCAAAGTTTTTCAAACTAGATTATTGACTCTAGTGCAAGTGGGAGACTGAAGGGAATATGCCCGAGAGGCAATAATAAAGTGGTTATTATCTTATTCCATGTTTATGATAAATGTTTATTTTTCATGCTATAATTGTATTGATCGGAAACATCAATACATGTGTGTTTAATAAACAAAAAGGGTTCCTAGTTATGCCTCTCTTATAGACTAGCTTGTTGATTAACAAGATGATCAAGGTTTCCTGATCATAGACATTGGATGTTGTTAATAACAAGGTCACGACATTAGTTGAATGATGTGATGAACATTCATCCGAAGTATAGCATTACGATCAAAGTCATTATGTTTATATAGCTATAACACTATACGAAGTAATCTTTATCCTTAGACCATGATATCATGTTAATTGCTAACACCGGAAGAGTATCTTGATAACATCAAACATCACACCGTAACATGATGACTATAAAGATGGGTTCAGTGCTACGAAGGTGTTATGTTGAGGCTCATGGATCAAGAGTGGAATTTGTCAATCCCGATGACGGATAGATATACTCAGGGCCCTCTCGGTGATATCACATTGAGATAGCTTGCAAGCAAGTGATGTGATCACTAGAATGTTATATCACGGGAACGAGAAAAGAGTGCATGTCGGTAACGAGATCAAACTAGGTATGGAGATACCGATGATCTAATATCGGACATGTAATATATCGCGAGACAAAAGGATTTAGTTACTAGCGTTAAAGGTTCTCACGATCACAGAAGTCATCGTTGAATGTGTAGAGTCGATGGATCTCGTGTCCCATTGCTGATTATTGATCGGAGAGGGGTCTCGATCATGTCTGCATTATTCGCGAACCGTAGGGTGACACACTTAAGGGATACCGACACCACTTGGAGCAAATATGTTTCAGATAAAGATTTAAGAAAGCGGTGGAATTATTTCAATAGACACCAAACGCTCGGTGAAAATGCTGAAATTGGTTCTGCATGTAATATTGAAATGTTGCAGGGGGTTTTATGTGAATGTTTGTTAATTAAAGTAATTAACAAAATTCTGAATAAAAATAATAAAAGAGTTTTATTAAATGAGAGAGCATTAAATTTGGAGAAATTTAATGCATTTAAACTGGAGACTTTAAAAGAGAATGTGAAGGGGCATTTTAATATGGAGGGGTTACCACCACATGAATGGAGGAGGTGAAGGGTCACCCCCTCCATGCACCGGCCATGAAGGAGGGGCACCCCCTCCTCCTATAAAAGGCCACCCCCTCCTCACTTCTCACTCACACCTCCTTGTGAAGGATCTCTCTCCCCCTCTAGTATTATTCCCCCATGGTCTCGGATTAGCGAGATACATGTTCCCAGTGGCTTTATCTGGAAAGGAGTTGCTGCTTCTGCTTTCTTTGGAGCGAGGGACGGAGGTTGTCGGGTGCAGACGTGTGTGCGATCCAGATGCACCGCTGCTTTGTGGTGCTGGAGCTGGATCTCGATGGGCGTCTTGGAGCAGACCCCTTGGACTTCATCACGATCTTGAGATCGGCAAGTGTACGACTACATCAACCACAAGTTCCTACTCGTTAACAAAGCTCATTGTCTACTAGGGTAAGTTCTTGTTGGATGTATGTCCACCCGTTGCTTTGTACCTAGTAGATAGATCTTGGCGTGTAGTCTACACCGTAGGAAATTTTTTGTTTTCTATGCTGCGAACCCCAACAGTCTCAACATAGTGGATGGTTATCATCCTATTCTTTCTTTCAACCATAGATGTTAGACTTAATTCTATTCCTAATTTGAGTTATCAAGGACCAGTTCCTTAACTAACTTCTATTCCGAATACTACATAATATCGTAATATACTTATTATCAACTTCTACTCCTTATAAATCATTATTTATCGATACTTGCGCTTTTATTCTTAATGTGTCGTATACATACTTAAGAATCACTCCTCTAAGCTCCCACTCAAATATGTTCTCAACATGTTTGGGTATGAGTAACTACTCTTACTCAAACTATGTTCCTACATATTTGAATTTGAGACTTATATTGCTCCCACTCAAAAATATTCATTCACATATTGTTTTAGGAAGACTTTCATAGCTCCCACTCAATTTCATGCAAATTGCATATCCACTCACTATTTTGAATGACTTCAAAATCCTTTGATCAAATATCAAAGTTGGAGATTTACTATGAGATACTAGTACTTTACCAGTTTTTAAATCCAACAGACTTTTAGCACACTTGAATCAAATTCATTTGAATTTGTCCAATACTTGACAAACTGTGCTTTTGTCATTCACCCCCTTTTCCACTATGGCTTTGCAGTCATTTGGGAAAATCCAAGTAACTCCTTTACTTGTAAGATTCAACAACGAATTGCTTTCTAATCTCAAGTGAATTTTGCCTCTAGGATTTCTCATAATCTTTAGCTTACCATTATTTCCTTAGTAGTTCGTAGGTATGTCATATTCAGGTAATCATGACAAATTGTTCACAAATGTCTCCATACAAGATATGGGCTGCATTTTGAATCCTACTTTATGTAGTGAAAACACCAGTGGGGAAAACACAATGATCACTATCATTGATTCTTTCCTTTGTGAAGAGTACCGTCCAGGAACGCTTTCTGTTGCGCTTCTCAACACTCTGATGTAGGGTTTTGAATCCTCATCATGTTTTTCACTACTTCCATTTGCTACATAATCGAGAAATATCACTGAATGTGAGCTTTCTCGAAAATAAACCAAAATCCAAGCAATACTAGTTTTGCTGCGGTGACCCAGCATACCACTGCATGTGTGGTACACTATAGTCGTTGACATGACATCCACAAAACACCACTCTGTAAATATCACATCCCTCGGAGTGGTACAACAGAAACATTGCGGGTCCACATTACAAATATACACACTTTATTAATATTACAAAACCAGAAGTTCCAAACTTCAAGTGATACAAAATTACAAACCAAACTTAAGTAGTTTCAGCGGAAGATATAAAGTTCAAACTCATACTCCGAATTGAGCTCAACAACTTATTTTATAAGTTTTAGGCTGCTCGGCTCAATTGGTTTACTAATAACTAAGACAACTACTTAGACTCGTTACCCTCCACTCCATAGCGCATTTCGTAGTCCACCCCTTCCACTACTCTGGACAGGTCTGGCTCCTCATACTAGACATCCTCTTGCCCTTCAACTGCGTACATCGAAGTGTCTTCTGGCTTCTCAGAGTCTAAGCAGGGGGTTCAAAGGAAAGGGTGAGTAACAACGTTACCCAGCAAGTTCATTATATGCAAGGTGGGAAGTATGATGCTCTATCTACCACCTCGGACTATTAGTCCTTGGCTCAAGGCAGTTTTCATAAACATTTCTTCAAAGATTGATTTTATTATCAAAAACTATGCCCATCAGCCTTCACAGGTTGACCAAAACTTCATGGAGTTCCTTTCCTGCCACGTTCGTAGCTCCTTCCCGGAATAAGGAGTAACAAGTTATAGTTCTTACACTTTGCAGAGGTGCATTGCTTTACCCATGAGAGATTAACTCCTTGTTGCACAACCGGGCGTACTTTCCCGTCCATAATTCCGTGATGTGGGGCCTAGTAGGTAATCCAAGCCAATCACTGCCCCTCTCCGCGACCCCATATGTCTGCACGATCCTTCGGGCCGAGCTACATCTTTGTTAAGCCCCCTTTGGGCAAGCTATAACCCTAATGAGTTCCCGGCGACTCTATGAGCCGGTTATGCCCCTGGCAAGCTCCATAAAAGGTCTGACTATACCTCCAGCAGCCGCTCACAAATAATCTAGATACCAAAACCGTGGGGCCTAAGGGTGCCCACCCATATGCTGGATCCGCACAAGGAATCTCAGCGTCACGATAAGGTCATCTTGCCTGTATATGAAAGGAAGAAGGTCCAGCTGACTTCTCCGTCCCATTCCAAATCTCATGGTTAACGCATAATATATAGCGCTAGAATCACTGATGTCATGGGTTATTAATCCTATGGTGACTTGTGCAATTGGAACCCTAAGTTCCATTGCCAATCTTAAATTTATCATCACTTAGGATGATAACCACATCTTATTTATTAGAGAAGATAATATTTTCTTTCTCTAGATCATAGATGATAACACACAATTTGCAATATCTTTGATAAAGACTCTTCAAAGGACATGAGCAAGTGATGAACTTGCCTTGTGACTGCAAGGTAGTGAAGTCGGATGCTTCCACCTGACCTTGAGCTCCGGTTTCTACAAAGAACCATTATTGTTCGGTAAGGACAATATTTAAAGAAGCAATATGAAATGCATAGTAATGTCATGCAATGGTTTATTATTTGCTTATTTGGGTGTTTTACCCTCTTAGTAAAAGTTTGCTATATTCTTTAATTAAAAGAAAAGTATTACTAAAGTCTTTGAAATCTTCATAAATATTATATTTAGTATTTTTATAATGGCTAGTATTATTTTAAGAGTTTAAAATTGAATTTATTTAGTTTATAACTCTTTTAAATATTTAACTAAAATTCCTTTAAGGAAATAAGACTTTATTTTTATCATAGTTAATTTACCTGTCAAAAACACAAACTAGTATTTTTCTATAATATCACTCCTTTTTAGAATTGTAAAAATGAATTTTATTCAATTTTATGTGTTTGGTATATTTTTATAAAATTCCAAAGCAATATATACCTTAATAATAACAATTTTAGATTTCATTACCTAAAATTCCATTTGTTATTTTTCTTAAATAGAGGACATTTTTATGAGTCCATTTATATTTTATTTATATTTTTAGGATTTATATTTTATTTCTTAGAGCCATTTAAGTCCAAGGGGTATTTTGGTCATTTAATAATTTAATTAAGCTTTTCCTTTTAAACTGGACCTAGCCCATTGGGCTGGCGCAACCCTGACTCGGCCCATCTGGGCTGGTCAAACCCCCTCGAGTGGCCTAGTGCCACTCGATTTCTCCCCTTCTCTCTCGTACACCTCTTATCTCACCCCCGTAGCGCCGCCGCGTTGCCGATGCTATCGCTGCTCGATTCCGTCCTTCCCGGGCCACTCCGGCCGTCGCCGTGGTGTGTGGCAAGGTAGTCGACGCTGCTTCGCCATCTGGTCCTGTTCGATTTGTCTGCAAGCCCTCTCCCGTCCAGGCTGACTCCACCCCGAACCCTAGGGTGGGGGAGGGGGGTTGTCGGTGATGTGGAATTTCGCCGTCCCGGTGGTGCTGTGTTGGGCTTCTGGTGGTCCCGTGGTGTCGCCGCTGCTGCTCGTGTGGCTATGGCCGCCGTGCCATGGCTTGGCGCGGGTTGCAGCGCCCTCGGGTGCTCCTCGTGTCGCCGTGTGCGCTCGCCGGTGATTTTGCTTCCTCTTCTAACTTCAGCGAGGACCATAGGTGAGTTCCTCTCATCTCCCTCTCTTATTCTCTGGCTTACCTTGCTACCCTCTAAGTGCTTGCAATATATGAACCCTAATTAAGTCTGTCCATGGCACTAGGGTTCATCCCTCTGTGCTAGGGTTCATCCCTTGATGCCATGTTTATCTGAGGTGGTTTCCTACTGAATCTTGTTGTGTAGGGTTCACTGCTATACTATGGTTTTCAGTGTTGACAGTTATTTCTGTCAGTAAGCTGTTAACTATACTTTTACTTATTGTCCTATATCCTGGCTATGATCTGGGTTGAGATTAGTTTTCTGGTACTTGTTGATATGCTTTGGTATGAAAGAATGGGAGTTGGATATCTAATCCAATTACTCTCTGATAATTGCAGATGATAGGATACAAAGGTGTCAAATATGATTCCTAATTGTTCTATTAGGAAAATGATTAAGTGTTCTTTTGAAAGCATTGTATTATGGAATCCCTGGTAGAAACTGCTTGGTTAGGATGGGATCTTGTGACACCCTCATTTGAGTGGTACACAGGCTTTGTCTAGATACTAGGCTATTTTTATTTATGTTCTATAATGTCTGAAAGTTGCAGAACATTCTATTGGATAAATTAGCCTATGATGCTGGTCTGAGGCAATGATAGATAGAAACTAATGTTTTTATCTAATGTTTCCCTCTCAAGTGAGCTTTGGTAATCAGTTTAAGACAATGATTCTTATAGCCTTTAAGAAAATGATTTGGTAATCCATGATGTGTACTATAGAGCTTTAAGATGAACTCATTTCTGAGGTGCTACCATCCATTGGATGTGCCCAGAAGCATTCAGTTAAAGCTATTGTGTATTTGGATGTATAAGCATGTTTTATTCTCCAAGATCAATGATGCCCAGACTGAGATATTGGAGTGATTTGCTAAGATAGGTAATTTGGCTTTATTAATCTCTTTTGTGATGGATACACCCCACTTGGGTTCTTTTCTGAGAAGATCATATATAAAACAACACATGCTCATCTGAGATTTAGCATGTGATGGTTTTGTATAACTCACCACACAAGTTGCTTGCTGGTGCTGTGATGGTGTTGCTTGTTGCTGCTGTCTTGATCTTGGCCTGCACCTCCTGGTGCTGCTCCTGCTCCTCCTAGTCTCCTGTGATCTGGAACTTGCCCTTGCTATCCTCCTACACCACCCCTTCCTTATGTCACCATCTTGTGGTCAACTAGTGGTTGATTTGGTAGACTAGCTGGTGATTTTGTTAGGGCTTTGGCAAGCTCAATGAGCTCTGAGTGTGTGCTCGAGAAGGAGAAATGAGTTACCTGTAGCTGTGCTTCGACTGAGTGCTCTGTTTGAGTGCTTGTACTACTGCTGCTGTCTTGACAGCAAGCTCCATGCATTTTGGTGACTAAGCTGTCTAGCTATGTGGTCTGGTCGTGTGGCCTGGTTGTGGATCAGATCAAGTGAAATAATCTTCACCTGTTACCTTTTTACTAGTTACTGCCCTGGTGAAACTTGCCCCTCTTTTTATTACTCAATGATTTACTTTGAACAGTGCATTTCACTGTTCACCACTGAGAGTAAAACTAACTAACTAACCCTTATTTTCCTTTTAGTTGTTTTATCTTATTTGCAGGAACAAGATCTGGATATACAAGATTTAGTATAGGAGTAGATAAATAGTATAGGTTTTAATTATAACCTTCTTTTTATTCTTTTTGTAAAGAATCTTGTAAAGATATTGTTATAAGTTAATAAAGTTTTATTCCTATTCTCTGTAATATTCTGTTTTTGGTGTATTTATCACCATTTGTAATATTATTATGGAATCAAGAAATAAGAATTCATTTCTTATTTAATTTTCCTTGTCTTAAATTCTTATTGTAGTTTAATATATCTATAATTTAATCAAACAATGTTAATAAGGTATTTTGGAAAACAATTCAATATTACTAACTTCTAATTTTTCAAATACTTTCAAATTGATTTAAATTTCAAACTTGAATTCAAAATAACTTCCCCCAAAGACTCAATAATTCCAAAAGGTCATGTCAAAATTCATAGCAGTCACTAACAAGAGCTATTCCTACCTCTAGTTAGTGAAAGAAACTCTGATCCCTTTTGGTTTTTGTTTGGCAAAAAAATTACCCTGATTTTTACAAATGCATGCATGCACAAACTCAGATTCCTATTTCTACCCTTCGTTGGATCCTAATGCTTTGGTGTTACACCTATTGTGACCCAGCATATGACTGCATGATGTAGTACACTATAGTCGTTGACATAACACCAATGAAACACTGTTCACTAGTATTACATCCCTCAGAGTGGTACAACAGAAACACAGCAGGTCTAAGACATGACTATAGATTACAACTCGATTCTTTACAGAAGATCCAGAGAACACTCTAGGTTAAAGAGAGAGAAATAACTTCTTACAAGGAAGAACTAGAAATAATAATTCATAACTATCTGGCTAATAAGACTAACACCTAAACTATTTGGCTTGCAATTGCTACTAATGTAATGCTCTATAGAAGTAGGTTTTATGGCTAGAGTATCTACTCCTATATAAACAGAGACTTTGTCTTCACTTCAGCTGATGTATATTTTGACTTCGTAGACTTTATTGAAGAACTTGAGCTGCCGGTGATGGTTTCTTAAGAAGAAATTGATGTTGACATCGTCTTCAACAGCTTAAAACCTAGCAACGGTTAAGAAGGTACGGTTGAGTACGAGAGTACTCAGGATGTTCACTAGAAAGGAGTGTATGATGCACTATCTCTACAGCCACCGACCAAAGGTCGTAGGCAATGCAGGTTTTCGTAAACATTTCTTCAAAGGTTGCTTTTATTCTGAAAACTATGTCCGACAGCCTTCATAGGTTGACCAGAACCTTCGTGGGGTTCCTTTCCTGCCGCGTTCATAGCTCCTTCCCGAAACATGGAGTAACATGTCACAGTTCTTACACTCTGTAGAGGTGCGTTACTTTACCCATGAGAGACCTTAGCCTTTTTGCACATCCAAGTCTAGAGCTTGTCCATACTTCCTTGGTATGGGGCCCGGTCTAAGATCCAAGCCAATCGCTGCCCTTCTCCGTGACCCCGCATGAAGACACGATCCCCCAAGAAGGACTACCACAGTTACTCTTCGGGTAGCCTCTGAAAGACTCTGTAAGCAGCTCTGTCTGGCAGCCACCATCAACTATGGTGAACTTACACCAAGACAGCTATGCACAGATAATCTAGACACCAATATCATGGGGAACTAAGGGGTCCCACCCATGTGTTGGATTCTCCACGAGAAATCAGCAGCCTCATGATAAGGTCATTCGTCCATGCAAAAGGAAGAAGATCTAGCTGACCTCTCTGTCCCATTCCAAATCTCATGGTTAACGCGTAATATAAGACGCTAGAATCACTAGCGACATTGGTTGATTAAGTCCTAGATATTATGTTCCTTTACCATTGGAACTGTATCAATAGATAATTACCATTTGGTAAATAATCCATAATCATATTATTATGAAAATAGTGTTTTCTGACCTTTTTGAGATTCAGGTGATGACAACATTTGAGTTACAAGTTTGATAGAAAATAACCAAAGGACATGAGCAAGTTGTGAACTTGCCTTTTGTGATTGCAAGATTATGCACTCACGGTCTTCGAGATAATAGAAGATCCAAATTCTATAATTAGCATCATTTGTCCGGTAAGGACAAATGTTTAAATAAGCAAGATGCAATTATGCATAAGTAATGTAATGCAGTTTGATAAACATGAATCCCTGGAATAATTGTATCTGATCTAGGGTTTGTAAGCTTGTGGTGATATCTTTAGAATGTGTCGCACTTTTATACTCGCTTCACACTTGTGCTTCTTATTAAGGCTTGTGAGTGTGTGAGACAATATGTAAATACAATAAGTAGCATGCAATACTAAAGTACTCAAATGGGGCATGGTATCTAAAAGACTACTTAAGCAAGATTATTAATTAATTAGGGCTTTTAGAAAAGTATTCACAGTTTATTTGTAATATTTCTTAAAATAGTTAGACCTATGTTAACTTCACTTAAACATCAATTAAACTTGTTGTTACACTTTTAGACTTTAAACAAATAATGCTAAAGGCAAAGTGAAGATTTTTGTATTTTAATCCATTAAGATATTAGAAAATAGTTTAAATCAAGACTTAATTAATATTTTCATTTATTTTACTTCAAATGTGAAGAGTTATATTTTTAATGTGTAGATTTTATTTTTGTGATCATTTTGGTATATTATAAGTATTTTTGTGATTTTTAAATAATAAGATATGATTTTTATAAGTTTTCATCACTTTATAAATACTAAATGAATAATAAATATTGAGTTGAGTATCACAAAAATGTACAAAATAAGTTTATGAATGTGTATTTTGTTTTTCCAAGAATTTTCATATATTATACTTATTTTTTATGAATTTTTAAATAATAGAATATATTTATTTAAGTTTTATCCCTAATAGGTTGTTTATTAATAAATAATAATTATCTTATTTAAGTTGTAACATAAAATGTACTAATAGGTTTATATTATAGATTTTATTTTTCTGAACATTTTGATATATAATATATATTTCTAAATTATAAAACAAAAGTTATCAAATTTACAAGGTTTAATCATTTTATTATATTTCTAGAAAATATTAATATTTGAGTTTATAATGTTTTATCTATTTTCTAATTAGGGTTATATTTTTTTTACACTGGATCCTAATCTACCCAGGGTCACTGACCCATGGGGTCAGGCCATGTTGGATGCCACCTAAGCGCGAATCGGTCAATGATGATGTCGCCCTGACGTCAGCGCGGCGGTCAATGATGGGGTCTCCACCACGTCATCAGCCACATCGGCAAAGACCAAGTCAAAACAATCTATTTGCTTTTGCTGACGCCAGCTCACCGGAGAGATGACGTCATGCTACTGGAGCACGGCGGCGACGCTGGTTTATGGCTCCAGAGGCACCATGGAAGGGTGTATTTGATAGCGGGGAGCATGATTAACCTATCTAGGGAGGCGCCGCTCGGTTAAGGTCACCGGAATAGCCTCCGCGATGGTGAATGGCAGCGGTGGTGACGGGTATACGGTGGTAGGGCGATGCAGAATGAGATAGTGGAAACGAATGGCAGTAGAGGATTTAGGAGCTCACCCCGGTGGTGACAGTGGCGACAGCGAGGCCGAAGGTGGTCGATGGCGATGACACGGACAGTGACGGACCTCGTCGGAGTCAAGGAATAAGATGTCGTGGGGCTCGATTCTGTGATCCCTGGTTTGATTGTAGCGTCCCCAACCTTAAATAAGATTGAGTCCCCTGTGTTTACAATGCTAGTCCCCGGATCAATAGCTAGCATCCACAGTTCAGATGTAATATCAAGAAACAAAGGTCATAATACAACTTTATAACCAGGAATAAAATAGTTTTATTACATCAAACATAGCTCATTGGCTATTTACATTACATTGCAGCGGAATAACTATAAGCATTGGGTCCTTCATCTTCAAAGTGCCACAGGCAGACATGTTGGTTGTAGACTTTGTAATCCTAATCAATCAATCTTCACTAAAACAATCAAACCTGCAACATAATAAGTTACAGCCACAAGGGTCAATACATTTGAATTGTATTGGCAAGTGATACTTTGGTAGTATAGTGGAGTCTATCATCTATATGCATTTGGCTAAGTGGAGTTGAGGCTTTGCATTGCCCAAAATAGATTTTTCCCTATCATTTGAAAATAAGTTTTTGTTTGGCAAAAGCAAATTCCAAGGCATCTATCAATCAAAGACTGAAGATCCACTCAGGGCATCTACCAATCAGAGACTGAAGATTTACTTGGCAAAAACAAATTCTCAACCAATGACTGAAGATCCTCTCAAGGCATCTACCAATCAAAGATTTAAGATTTCACACAACCCTTGTTCACCCACAAGTTTTAATTTAGAAATTGGAATGATGAGATTCTTGATTGCTTCCATGTCTTGATGCTCAAATTGTCCTTTACGGGGACATGGCTAAGTACTTAGTTTTTTACACTCTGCAGAGGTGGTGCACTTTCCCCACAAGTCTTGGTTTCCCAAGAATGATCCTTCAGTAGCCTTTCCTTAGTCAAATGGACGCGTTCCAACCTATCAATCACTACCACCCACTGTCCAAAAGACTAAGTTCCAGCATCCTAAGATCATGGCAGAGCCCATAATGCCAAGTGGTTGCACTTGAAGTTTCTCAACATTTGACATCTCAAATCTCTTTGTTTCCTGGGTGGCCATCCACAAGTGAGATACACAAGCCAAGTCCCATGGCCTTGTGAACCACTCAACATAAGCCATTCCTTCCATTCCACCCAGGTGGTTCATTAACTTAGTTGTTTTTATTTAAACAAAACACAAGTCCTCAGACTTAGAATATTTTTCATAGTGTGAATATATATCCCACCCAAGTTTTCTATTAGCTAGGCTAAGCTTGGTAGTAATAGGATTCTTAACTTAGGAAAATCCTACTAAGGATTCATCTACTAGATTTCCTATAGCAAGGTCTATACTTAGCAAAATAAAAACCATGCAAGATTTTACTTTAGCAAAAACACTAATGCATATTGAAAATAATGGGATAATGATATGAAGCATCACTTGCCTTTTTGGTAGAGGGTATAAGTTCACTCCTTGTCCTTGCAACACTCACACTCTTCAAGTCACTACAATCAATCAAGCAAGGCACAAACTCAATCTACCAATCAAGCAAATCAACACACATAAAATAACAAAGTCAAAGAAATGCATGCAAGCATGCCAAGCTTTGCTTTGTTTGCAAAAAGTGGTTCCTAGTGGGTCATAGACATTTGGGTATACCTAATGGTCATTTTGTAAAGTGGCAAAGTCATGCATAGGCATGCAAAGGTTGGTTCTAATGTAGGGATGGTCCTCACTAGGCTTCTAAACTTTGTAAGTTCCAAATTGGTCATTTACCAAAATGGCAAAGTCATTTGCAAAAGGGTTTCTATTAGATTCCTAAACTTTGTAAGATCCAAATTGGTCTTTTACCAAAGTGGCAAAGTTGTTAGCAAAAGGTTTCACCTCAAAACCATTTTCAAAACAAGGCACCTATTTGGTCATTTTATGTGGTGAAGAAATATGTCTACTAGGGTTTTAGTCTATAGGGTTCACCAAATGAGTTGCTATTGCAAAACTTGGTGCTTTTGGTCAGTAGGTTTGGTCCAAACATTTTCTCAAGGTTTTCTTTATGAAAGCATTTTCATAAACAAAACAAATAGTTTTAGTTAGCTAGAAATGGACTAAACTAATTAATCCATTCTATTCTTTTCCAAAATCACTTTCCAAACTATGGGTTGGTTCCTAAGGTCAGCAAGGTCACAACAAACTAATTTGCAAAGGTTTTAACCTAAATATCATTTTTAAATGATTTTTCTAATGTTAGCAAGCATTCAAATGAATTTGCAAAGTTAAACAAGTTAACAGATACTATTTGCTAAACTAAGGGCAGGGTTGGCTAGGGCTTGTCTTGCTGATTCCAACGACATCAAATTTGTAAAATTTGGACGTGTGGATCAAAAGATACATGGGTTTAAAGTTAGCAAGAAATTCTGTTTTCAAATTTCTAATTCAGATCAACTGGTGCCACGCGTTGCGCTGTGATTGGCCGGTACCGGTTCGGCCGGATCGTGGCTGTGGAGCGTTGGATCTAATCTAATCGTGCGGCTTAGGTAGCGTACCTCTTCGGCGTTAAGTGAAACTATCGTAGCCGATGGATCTGCATCTAATGGTCGCTGCTGGTTTGACCTAAAAGGAGCGGCGATGCGGCGGCTGCTGGCGGCGGAGTCGTCGGTCGATGATGGTGCCGGCGATACAGAAAGCGAGGGAGAGAGAGGAGATGCTCACCAGGCTCAGGAGGTTACGGCGAAGCTCTACGTGTTGATGGCTCGACGAGGGGTGCACGATGCTGTCAGGGATTGCTCGCCGGAGTTGCTGTGGGCGGCGGGGCTCTCGGGTCGTCGTCGTTGGCGTCGCTGTGGATCACCTCAAAGCAAAACATCGATGCGGTTAGGTGCGCAGGATCATGACAAAACTGTGCGCGTGAACGAGGAGGCTCGGGGCGGTCGGCTCTTACCAGGAAACGTTGCCGGAGAAGAAGCAGACGGCGGTGCTTACTGTCGACGACGGAGTCGAGGTTCTAGGGCATCCGCGGATGAACGGAGAGTACGGACAGATGCGTCTGGATGCGTGGAGTATCGTCGTGGTCAATGAGGCAAGGGAGGTTTGGTTTCGCGAATTGCTCGGAGGCGGTGGTCGGAGCTGCGGTGGTCTGAGAGAGAAATGGAGGCACCTAGGCGGAGGGGAGGCGATGTCATGGGAAATGACAGAGGAGGGAGGCGTTTAAGTACGTCGCGTCATGAGGATTAACGCAGATAACGCGAATTGAAGCCGCGGATTGAAAGCAACGGTAGCGTGCAGGGGAGAAGAAGTCGGGGAAGAAGAAGCTGCGTGGCGGTGGGGTCCTGGTCGTGGGAAAAGAAAGAAAGGAGGGTCCACCACCGGTGTCTCGATGGGCTGTTTAGGTGAGAAAAGTAACGCTTCGGGGGAGGAAGCTGGGCTAGGTGGGCTGTTGTTGGGCCTACTGGCTGGGTCGGTTTTCTATTTTTTTACATGCATTTGTTTTATTCTTTTCCAATTCTTTTTCTGTTTTGAATTTCAAACAATTAATTCAAACAATTTCAAACAACACTCAATCAATTCAAACAGCAAACTTTCATTTGAATTTGGTTCTGTTTGGCAACATAATCCAAATCTCAAAATGAAATATTATTTTTAGGATCCATTTAATAATTAAATAAAATGGATCTTTAGTTATTAGGGTTTGATTTATTTAATAGTATTTCCATTTGATTTCCAATTATTTTCAAAACCAAACCAGAAGGTTTAATTTGAAGAATAAAAGAATACTTGGAAACTTATTTAAATAAATAAATAAGTTTTGGTGTTTAATTAAAATGGGAAAGCCTTTACTTAAATAAAATTGGATATTTAAATCCTTATTATTTTATTTAAATAATTCTTTTACTCATTTTAATCAAAGCAAAACCTTTTAATAAAAGATTTCAAAGTAGTAATAAAATACTTGGTGTTCATTTAAAATGGGAAAAGCTTTTACTTAAATAAAATTGGATATTTAAATCCTTTTATTTTATTTAAATAAACCTTTACTCATTTTATCAAAACAAAATATTTTATTTCAAAAGTTTGGCCAAAATTAATTTGGCTCACCTTTTCATTTGAAACCAAAGTCTTTTATTAAAAGATCTAAATTTGTATTTCCAAAACAATTTATTTTTCCTTTAACAAAGGTTTATCTTTTTGTTCCATTTAGGATTATTTGTTCACCAAAGGGTATGGGCTTTTTGGGTAAGGCTTTAATGGCTTTGGAAATTCAATTTCCTTATCTTATCATATTTCTAAGATTTTGCTTATGGTTCCAAATTAAGTGAAACTAATCTCTAAGGTCTTTCTTGATCCTTTGTGAAAATTTGTTGATCAACTTGGTATGGATCAAATCCATGGATTTGGAGATACTTTGGAAAATGATTTCCTTCCATTAGGGTTTAGGGTTTTGGATTTCTTTCCAAATGATCAAATTTCCAGATACATTCATTGAGGAATGCATTTCCCTTGATTTGAATTTATTGAATTCAAACTTCTACCAAAGTTTGTTCAAGATGGGATTTTAAGTCTCCTTTTAGAAACAAAAGTTTCTTTTCACCCTGATTTTCAACAAAAGTTTATTTTGTTTATTTTATTTTCACATTACAAGATTTGGAAAATCTTGGGATGTGACAGGCTACCACCCTTAAAAGAAATCTCGTCCCGAGATTTGGGGAGGCTAGGGTTACAAACAGGTTCAAAACAACTAGGGTACTACCACCCTTAAAAATTTTCCAACTAAACTACATCTTGGCTTGCTTGGAATCTTGGAAAACTTTTCTTGGAAAACTTCTGCATAGTGTCCATTATTTCCATGCTTGACTCATGGGCCAAGGTTGAGTTTCTCCATAGACTTGTTTATCTTGTTCTTCATCTTTTCTGGACAATCTGAGGCATAGTGCCCAAGTTCCTTACATTTATAGCATTCCAACTGGCTAATGTCCTTCTTTTCCTTTGGTATCATTGCCTCTTGTTTGTTTCCTTGGTTCTTCTTATTTTCTGGGCACTCATTGGCATAGTGTCCCATCTCTTTGCAATTGAAACATTGCACTTGTGTAATATCTTTCTTGCTAGTGTTGAGGTATTTCTTCTTCTTCTTCTTGGGTCTCTCCAAAGCTAGGGGTTCTTCTAGTTCTTGTTCCTCATAGGTGGGAGATCTTTCTCTCTTCTTGGGGCATTTATCTTCATGTTCCTTGGGTGCATGATCCTTGACTACACAAGTATTGCTAACTTGGGTTCCTTCTAGAATAACATCTTTGTCATCCTTGTTGTCATTAGCTCCTTGGGAAAAGCTTTCTCTCATGTTGATCATTTGTTTGACCAATCCTTGCATCAATTGGGATTGAAGTTTCAAAATCCTTTGTATGGCTGGGTCTAGTCCATTGTTATTGGCTAAAAGCTGAGTTGTCACTTGGCTCAACTGGTGTTGGGTTGCTATGAGCTCTTTCATGTTGACCTCTTGGTTGTTGTTGTTGTTACCATCCTTGATGTTGGAGTCTCTTGGAGAAGTCATCTGTTTGGGGTTGGATTGGGATTAGAATAGGCAAAAGGTTTTTCTAAGGAAATCAATCCTAATCACACACATCACAATTCACTCAAGCAATGTGCAAGTAATCACAAACAAACACTCCACTCAAACAACAGTTTCAAGCACAATCTTAGGCAACAAAATATTTTTGTTACACCACATAAGTTGGTGGGTTTGATTTAAACTAAATATGGTGGTCCATCTATATGGTTCACTTGTGATCTTTCTATTCTTCTTGATTGAGATCTTTGTTTCCTTGGGGAATTCTTGTCTCTTGGTCACAAATACTTCAAAGATGTTGATGGCTCCTTCTAAGTTGTGTTTTCCTTAGTCTTCAAGTGATATGTTACTCAAGACTTGTATTCTTTAGTGATATCCAAGTTGAAGTCCTTGGTGTACATGTTGAAGATGTTGAAGAAGTTCATTAGAGTTGAAAGTGTTGAAGAAGTCCTTTGCACATGGTGTAGTCTTTGGTCATGGGGTAGGCTTTCCATTAAGTTTGAAGTAAAAGAGAAGTAGAGTTGAAACCAAAATGGTTGAGGAAAGAGTTTACAAGATTGTTTTTGTAAATAAGTTTTGGAATAAGACAACTCCTATTTTTCTAAGGGTTTTTGTCCAATCCTAGGGTTACAAATCCTACAGGCAACACAATGCTCTGATACCATTCAGAAGGCCCCAACCTTAAATAAGATTGAGTCCCCTGTGTTTACAATGCTAGTCCCCGGATCAATAGCTAGCATCCACAGTTCAGATGTAATATCAAGAAACAAAGGTCATAATACAACTTTATAACCAGGAATAAAATAGTTTTATTACATCAAACATAGCTCATTGGCTATTTACATTACATTGCAGCGGAATAACTATAAGCATTGGGTCCTTCATCTTCAAAGTGCCACAGGCATATTGGCTGTAGACTTTGTAATCCTAATCAATCAATCTTCACTAAAACAATCAAACCTGCAACATAATAAGTTACAGCCACAAGGGTCAATACATTTGAATTGTATTGGCAAGTGATACTTTGGTAGTATAGTGGAGTCTATCATCTATATGCATTTGGCTAAGTGGAGTTGAGGCTTTGCATTGCCCAAAATAGATTTTTCCCTATCATTTGAAAATAAGTTTTTGTTTGGCAAAAGCAAATTCCAAGGCATCTATCAATCAAAGACTGAAGATCCACTCAGGGCATCTACCAATCAGAGACTGAAGATTTACTTGGCAAAAACAAATTCTCAACCAATGACTGAAGATCCTCTCAAGGCATCTACCAATCAAAGATTTAAGATTTCACACAACCCTTGTTCACCCACAAGTTTTAATTTAGAAATTGGAATGATGAGATTCTTGATTGCTTCCATGTCTTGATGCTCAAATTGTCCTTTACCAGGGACATGGCTAAGTACTTAGTTTTTTTACACTCTGCAGAGGTGGTGCACTTTCCCCACAAGTCTTGGTTTCCCAAGAATGATCCTTCAGTAGCCTTTCCTTAGTCAAATGGACGCGTTCCAACCTATCAATCACTACCACCCACTGTCCAAAAGACTAAGTTCCAGCATCCTAAGATCATGGCAGAGCCCATAATGCCAAGTGGTTGCACTTGAAGTTTCTCAACATTTGACATCTCAAATCTCTTTGTTTCCTGGGTGGCCATCCACAAGTGAGATACACAAGCCAAGTCCCATGGCCTTGTGAACCACTCAACATAAGCCATTCCTTCCATTCCACCCAGGTGGTTCATTAACTTAGTTGTTTTTATTTAAACAAAACACAAGTCCTCAGACTTAGAATATTTTTCATAGTGTGAATATATATCCCACCCAAGTTTTCTATTAGCTAGGCTAAGCTTGGTAGTAATAGGATTCTTAACTTAGGAAAATCCTACTAAGGATTCATCTACTAGATTTCCTATAGCAAGGTCTATACTTAGCAAAATAAAAACCATGCAAGATTTTACTTTAGCAAAAACACTAATGCATATTGAAAATAATGGGATAATGATATGAAGCATCACTTGCCTTTTTGGTAGAGGGTATAAGTTCACTCCTTGTCCTTGCAACACTCACACTCTTCAAGTCACTACAATCAATCAAGCAAGGCACAAACTCAATCTACCAATCAAGCAAATCAACACACATAAAATAACAAAGTCAAAGAAATGCATGCAAGCATGCCAAGCTTTGCTTTGTTTGCAAAAGTGGTTCCTAGTGGGTCATAGACATTTGGGTATACCTAATGGTCATTTTGTAAAGTGGCAAAGTCATGCATAGGCATGCAAAGGTTGGTTCTAATGTAGGGATGGTCCTCACTAGGCTTCTAAACTTTGTAAGTTCCAAATTGGTCATTTACCAAAATGGCAAAGTCATTTGCAAAAGGGTTTCTATTAGATTCCTAAACTTTGTAAGATCCAAATTGGTCTTTTACCAAAGTGGCAAAGTTGTTAGCAAAAGGTTTCACCTCAAAAACCAATTTCAAAACAAGGCACCTATTTGGTCATTTTATGTGGTGAAGAAATATGTCTACTAGGGTTTTAGTCTATAGGGTTCACCAAATGAGTTGCTATTGCAAAACTTGGTGCTTTTGGTCAGTAGGTTTGGTCCAAACATTTTCTCAAGGTTTTCTTTATGAAAGCATTTTCATAAACAAAACAAATAGTTTTAGTTAGCTAGAAATGGACTAAACTAATTAATCCATTCTATTCTTTTCCAAAATCACTTTCCAAACTATGGGTTGGTTCCTAAGGTCAGCAAGGTCACAACAAACTAATTTGCAAAGGTTTTAACCTAAATATCATTTTTAAATGATTTTTCTAATGTTAGCAAGCATTCAAATGAATCTGCAAAGTTAAACAAGTTAACAGATACTATTTGCTAAACTAAGGGCAGGGTTGGCTAGGGCTTGTCTTGCTGATTCCAACGACATCAAATTTGTAAAATTTGGACGTGTGGATCAAAAGATACATGGGTTTGAAGTTAGCAAGAAATTCTGTTTTCAAATTTCTAATTCAGATCAACTGGTGCCACGCGTTGCGCTGTGATTGGCCGGTACCGGTTCGGCCGGATCGTGGCTGTGGAGCGTTGGATCTAATCTAATCGTGCGGCTTAGGTAGCGTACCTCTTGACGTTAAGTGAAACTATCGATGCCGGGGGATCGTAGCCGATGGATCTGCATCTAATGGTCGCTGCTGGTTTGACCTAAAAGGAGCGGCGATGCGGCGGCTGCTGGCGGCGGAGTCGTCGGTCGATGATGGTGCCGGCGATACAGAAAGCGAGGGAGAGAGAGGAGATGCTCACCAGGCTCAGGAGGTTACGGCGAAGCTCTACGTGTTGATGGCTCGACGAGGGGTGCACGATGCTGTCAGGGATTGCTCGCCGGAGTTGCTGTGGGCGGCGGGGCTCTCGGGTCGTCGTCGTTGGCATCGCTGTGGATCACCTCAAAGCAAAACATCGATGCGGTTAGGTGCGCAGGATCATGACAAAACTGTGCGCGTGAACGAGGAGGCTCGGGGCGGTCGGCTCTTACCAGGAAACGTTGCTGGAGAAGAAGCAGACGGCGGTGCTTACTGTCGATGACGGAGTCGAGGTTCTAGGGCATCCGCGGATGAACGGAGAGTACGGACAGATGCGTCTGGATGCGTGGAGTATGCGTGCGTGGTCAATGAGGCAAGGGGAGGTTTGGTTTCGCCGGAATTGCTCGGAGACGGTGGTCGGAGCTGCGGTGGTACAGAGAGAAATGGAGGCAGCCTAGGGGCAGAGGGGAGGCGATGTCTGTGGGAAATGACAGAGGAGAGGGAGGCGTTTAAGTAGACGTCATCGCGGCGAGGGATTAACGCAGTATTAACGCGAATTGAAGCCGCGGATTGAAAGCAGCAACGGTAGCGTCGTCTGGGGGAGAAGAAGTCGCGGGGAAGAAGAAGCCTGCGTGGCGGTGGGGTCCTCTGGTCAGTGGGAAAAGAAAGAAAGGAGGGGTCCACCAGTCGGTGTCTCAGTGGGCTGTTTCGGCGGTGAGAAAAGTAACGCTTCGGGGGAGGGAGCTGGGCTAGGTGGGCTGTTGTTGGGCCTACTGGGCTGGGTCGGTTTTCTCTATTTTTTTTCTGTCTGTTTGTTTTATTCTTTTCCAATTCTTTTTCTGTTTTGAATTTCAAACAATTAATTCAAACAATTTCAAACAACACTCAATCAATTCAAACAGCAAACTTTCATTTGAATTTGGTTCTGTTTGGCAACATAATCCAAATCTCAAAATGAAATATTATTTTTATTTATTTTTAGGATCCATTTAATAATTAAATAAAATGGATCTTTAGTTATTAGGGTTTGATTTATTTAATAGTATTTCCATTTGATTTCCAATTATTTTCAAAACCAAACCAGAAGGTTTAATTTGAAGAATAAAAGAATACTTGGAAACTTATTTAAATAAATAAATAAGTTTTGGTGTTTAATTAAAATGGGAAAGCCTTTACTTAAATAAAATTGGATATTTAAATCCTTATTATTTTATTTAAATAATTCTTTTACTCATTTTAATCAAAGCAAAACCTTTTAATAAAAGATTTCAAAGTAGTAATAAAATACTTGGTGTTCATTTAAAATGGGAAAAGCTTTTACTTAAATAAAATTGGATATTTAAATCCTTTTATTTTATTTAAATAAACCTTTACTCATTTTATCAAAACAAAATATTTTATTTCAAAAGTTTGGCCAAAATTAATTTGGCTCACCTTTTCATTTGAAACCAAAGTCTTTTATTAAAAGATCTAAATTTGTATTTCCAAAACAATTTATTTTTCCTTTAACAAAGGTTTATCTTTTTGTTCCCTTTAGGATTATTTGTTCACCAAAGGGTATGGGCTTTTTGGGTAAGGCTTTAATGGCTTTGGAAATTCAATTTCCTTATCTTATCATATTTCTAAGATTTTGCTTATGGTTCCAAATTAAGTGAAACTAATCTCTAAGGTCTTTCTTGATCCTTTGTGAAAATTTGTTGATCAACTTGGTATGGATCAAATCCATGGATTTGGAGATACTTTGGAAAATGATTTCCTTCCATTAGGGTTTAGGGTTTTGGATTTCTTTCCAAATGTTCAAATTTCCAGATACATTCATTGAGGAATGCATTTCCCTTGATTTGAATTTGTTGAATTCAAACTTCTACCAAAGTTTGTTCAAGATGGGATTTTAAGTCTCCTTTTAGAAACAAAAGTTTCTTTTCACCCTGATTTTCAACAAAAGTTTATTTTGTTTATTTTATTTTCACATTACAAGATTTGGAAAATCTTGGGATGTGACATTGATCCTCAGGCTGGCAGACGTAGAAGAAGATGGTGGTGCTCGTAGAAGGCTTGGCTAGCCGAGGGGATGGCCGCGGCGGTGGTAATCAACGGTGAGATATGGCCTAGGGTTTCGGCTCTATGCGGTATGGAGAGGAAGAGAGAGCGAGCGCGAGAGAGGGAATGAGAGGATGATGATGAGATCATCGTCGTGGCGTTCTTATCCTCACAGGAGTGTCGGCGGCCATCGCGGCGGTTGATTTCTGCTGACGACAGCGAACGGTCATCAGCGAGCACACGCAGCTACTTGTGTGCGTGAGAATGACGAGGATGATCACTTTGCAGAAAACCCCCCAAGTTTCCTCGAAATGAACCCACGGTCCTTCCTTCGGTCCCACCTGCCAGTGACTACCGAATCAGTGTGTGGGTTGCTTCTGGGTTGCTATTGGGCCGTGGCCGAGTGAGTGGAAAAGGAAAGGTGTTGCGCGTGGGCGATGCATAGAATATGGGCCATGGTGGACTAGTCCGGCTGGCTGCTTCCTTTTCTTTTATCTGTTTTTATATTATGTTTTCTTTTCTATTTATAATTTCTTTTCCAATTCTATTTCTACAAGGTTAAAACATTTAGAATTTTGGTAGAATATTTAGGATAGTATAAAGATTCATTGTAATCAGTTCCCCTATATTATTTTGTTGTATAAAAAGGAAATACAACTATATGAGAGGTTCTCTTTGTAAATAGAACAAATAAGACTTTGGCTTTAGGGATTTATTTCTTCTAGAGAGAAAATCTTATAAGAATGATTTCCATTTTTAACATGATAGTGGTTATAGTAAAGATTGAAAATGTTAAATGATTTGCATAGAATAAATCCATACCTAACATCATTCAACACCCACACTATATAGTGATTTTAAGTTCTAAGGTTGTTAAAGTTTAGAATTTTCTTTATTCAAATTCCATTACAATTTCTTTATAACCCTACTACTTATTTTCAAAGTATGCACGGATCACTTCTTGAACTGGTTGATCACTACTTTCTTTAGTGTGATTAATGTTTTGATAGAAGTTTATTATATAATGATGAATAACCATTATCCTCCAGGTGGCAAAAGTGATCTACATGCCTAGCAACTTTTACTTAGGGTTTCTAGTACCACACTTACTATAAACCCTAGAGGATACACTACCCTCAAGTTTATTAATGAATGTTGCTAGAGATCAAGGTTTAGGGATACTACTTCTAAATATATGAGTAGGTTGATACCTCAACTTAGAGTGAGCTATAAAGATTACTTCTTAATGTGGTCTTGATGATTCCATGAGACTAGTTTTCTATTAGGGTTTAAGATAATAGAGCAGACAAGGCTTCCATCCATAACACTCATTTGGTTCTCTAATTATCTCTTGGAAACTTTATTTTACTAAGAGCTACTATTCTTTGGCTGCTTGAAAATAGGAATGGTTCCACTGTTAACTTAGTTCTAGGGTTTTGAACAGTGAGGTAGACATGGGTATTGTCCTAGCTTGATGTAATGTTGGTTAAGGTTTCTCAAACACTCTTACCTTAATACCTCACTAAGGTTATCTTTAGATAAGAAATTCCTTTCCTAAATATACTCTATCAATCTCTCTTATCTTATTCACAAATATCACATCTTCCTGAATAAATCAATCATCTGACTCCACCATATCCATCATCAGATGATGACATGGGCTTGCCACTTCAACACTACTCCTTCATTCTTCTCCTAGTATATATATATGACTTCCATTTCTAAATTACCTTTGAGGAAGTCATTCATCTAATTAGTTTTAACTTCATTAATCCACTCTTGCACATTTTTACTTTACTACACCACTTGCACTTCTTAACTACCCTAGATGAATCCATCAATTTAGCTAAGTCCAACTCCATCCATTAACTCCTTTAATTCCATCTTGGAACTACTACCAAGGGTTGCAAGACTACAATCCTCACTATGTATAACAACGGATATCAATCCTCAGGAACAGGTATGGTACTACTCTCCACAATACAAGTTTGTTCTTGTATTAACTTGGTTAAACTACTATGCCTCCAACTACTCCATATAACTCATACCATATACTTCATCATACTCTATCTTGACTTCTCATGATCAAGCTAGATGATTTTTCTTACTAGGCTTTTCCTAATTTGGTGTACTCACAACTCTACTTCCACACCAAGTCATATATCCTCAAGAGACTTGAGATTAATGAACACCATCCTTTGATCATACTAAGCTTAGGCTTCTAATTGTCTAATCAACATCTATCATCAACTAAGTAGTAGACTTGTACTAGTCTTTCTATAAGGCTTATCTTGTTAAGCAAGCTTACTTTATATTTGTATCTAATTGACTTAACAAGATTATCATTGGATACTCTAATACTACTAACTTTCTCATAGCTTCATAATTACTACCTAAACTCTTGGGTTTAAATTCTTCTTCTAGTTAACTCATGTGTGAGTTAACTCCCTTACTATCAAATGGTTTGATCACCACTAAGGACCACATTCCATTGATGATGGCATACTCTACCATAACTAGTTCCTTCTTCTTACTAATTCACTTTGGGTCTTTGGAAGGTCAACATAATAGGTAAAAGCTAAGAGTCAATGAGTTCTAGGTCAAAAATTGATCACTCAACACTGATGATCACTTGTCACTAGGACTTGGTTAAATAGGAATGTCACCTCTTAATATGATATTAAGAGTATATGCTGGATGGTCTTGGCTTGACTTCCTTTCCTACTCTATTTGTGGTAAGAGTTAATGTTTAAAAACTACCGTGATTCTCATGGTAGGAACAACTATGGCAAATAAGTATATCAAGTTTTAGTTATGATATTTCTTTACTTAAGGTGTATACTTAACTTGGTATTTAGGGTTTGTTGTAGATAATACCTTGATATAATCTTTAGAAGTTTATGTATTCATCCTTGAGTTGTTGTATGGAATACCATGTAATGATCTTTAGAATATCAAGTACTCCTTATTAAGTAATGTGTTGTGACTTAGTTTTATTACATTTGATCTACCCTTAGATCAAATTATATTCCCCAAAGATAATGTTTTACCAAAGGTCATATTGAAACTTATCATAGTCAACTTGATGATCTACTTCAGTTCCACCAAGTTAAGAGAAGCTTCAATCACTTTGGCAAGTTTTATTTAAAAGCGCGAAAATTATCCAGATTTTCTATGCATGAATGCAATGCACACATCTCTTCTCAGCTTATTTCTAAGCTCCAATGCTGGGGTGTTACACTCTCCTTTTGGTTCTATCTATGGCTATTATATTCATAATTTCTAATGAATACTCTACAAGGACTTATTCGCTATTGTTTTGGTTATATCGAATAACCCCAAAACTTCCACGATGATCCATACTAGATATGGAGTTGATATCATGAATCCATATGGTTCACTCTTTATTCTAATTGAGTGCTAACTATTTCTAACTAATGGTCTCTACATCTATAATACAACGATTTATTTGGCGCCTTCTATTCACCCAGTTTGATATCAAATATCATATTGTGATGCTTTGCATTTTTTACATTTCAAACACATTGCATTCCACAATTTTTCTTTATGCCATTCTTATAAAGTCGAATTCCATTACTATTGATCAAATCGTAGTAATTAGATTCTCTTTTATCTTTATACCCTTCATACGCTGTAATTATTTGATCATATCAAATAGTTTCATGCTTATGTTTCTTTGGTAAACTTCTTTCCAAAATTTAAACAATCATATAATGATAATTACCATTTTTGTTAAAACACAATACATCGAATATGTATTCTCTTTTAACATCAAAAACTTTGTATTCTTGCAATACACGTTGTTCAAGTTATTTTGCCGAACTTAGGCATGATTCATATGTGACAAGAATACAAGTGTCTTTCACATATTATCAATATAACTTTGAATTTAAACAATGGTTTTATTCCATAATGAACATATCATTGAGTTGGGTAATTTCAAGGCATTTCAATATTTTACAAATGTTCATGCATTATCAATTAGTTTCATAACAAGGATAATTCACACATAATCGAATAAGATATGAACACAAAAAGAAATCATTCATAAAAGTGGAACAACTGTTTGTTACCAACTCATATGAATAACCGTCTCACAAAGTGTGAAGCACACTAAAGAAGTTCGTAATCTATTGATTACAATAACTATCCAAAAACGATAAACTAAGTGATAAATGTCGAGGGAGAGTGTCGTTGTCCATCAGCATCATTCTCGCCATCAACACGCAACGTCACCTCCTCTTTAGCAAGCACCTCTCATGCAGAAGGACCTATTTTCAGAAAAACTGAACAAGTATCAAATATACTTAACACTACAACATGTGTTTGCAAGATTATAACATTTACAAAATTGTATATCAAATATATACCTTTTTCATCGATGACCTCTCTGGCGATTGGTTCAACCTTTACGTTCCTGGAACGTAATATGAACTCTTGGAAATCCAATGTTTTCGTATCACCACTCATGAAGCTACTCTGGACATGTCTTTCGTAGCTGGGAGGCAATGATCGAAGCAGCACGCCTATGGATCATCCATCCAGTAGTCCACGAAGTGAACCAGTCTCATGTGTGCATCAAGCATGCGCTCCAAGTGACTCTTCAGACAAGTGTGTTCCTCCATATTTATGGAAAGGAACTCTCCAAGCAGCTCGTGCTTCCACATGCACACATGGCTTATGAACTCTGCTCTCAGGTCATCCACCATCGCATATGGATCAAGATCACCAATGAGCAGATGGAGTTCATCCACCATCCTGTAACGCATTATTATCTGAATGTAAGTGGACATCTCTTGACGATAGTAGCGGTCTGCCAACTCTTGTGGGGTATCATAGTGGTCTGGCTCAGTCAAATCCATCGTGTGGCGTATGTAGTCTACCACATGATTCCTAGTAAGGAGATCATTTAGGCGCACAAGTCATCTAGGAAAGTTGGATCCATCAAGTCTAAGTTTTTCACCAATTACCCAATCCTCAATAGCAAAGTAAGCTTCACGGTGAGTCATCTCTACATTTATAATTGCAAAAGGAATTTAGACTAAGTTTATAATTAAATGATTTAATAATAACTCCACTAAGAAACACCTATCCCCTGAAGGGTTCTAGTGATAACACGACCCATTTTCCCCACATCTCCCTCGATCGTCACGGCCATCAATGTGGGTGCTAGGATGGATGCCTAAACGTCGGTCACATCATTCATGCGACTCGTGCTCGATCTTTCGACCATCCGTGTTCCGAGGCCATGTCTACACATGCTAGGCTTTCCAAATCAACCTTAGTGTACTTGCTATGCAACATGGCTTACACCCACTGTATACGAACGTAGATATGTCTGACACCCGATCATCACGGTGATGCCTCATACCAAAGAACTTTCTTGGTGGTGCACACTAAGGGGGAACACAATCATTGGTAATTTTAACAGGGATCATCTTATTAGGCTACCGTCGAGTATCTAATACTAGCACACAATAAGATATACAAACAATAACATTAAATGTAAATGTGATGTGATATGGTCCTTCACGTCGTGATATCCATCTAGCATCATCGGATTCCGGCACCAGGGTTCTGGCCCTGTAGACAACAGAGTACCTGTGTCTTTTCAGCATGGTAGTCCTTCACCTCCGTGACTATCTACTACTACTTCGTAACATACGGTAATTACTTTACCTTTGCCACAACCATATCACAAAGCAACACCCCCTGCAAAACAAAGTTAGACGCCTCTACTTTATCTTTGCATGTTTTACGTGGATAAATGGGCTTTCACACAAGAACCGTTCTTACCTACGAACTATCACCACAACGTTGATCAAGTAGTTGTCTATACTATACCCCTTTCGGGGCCCTCCATTGCAAATGGAATACCAACTAATGCAAGAGAGACAGACACCCCCAAAGCCACTTTATACGGTACAAACCGTATGTCAAGTGTGGACCAATCTCGCGAATGAACGTGTAAAGTCAGTTGGGGGCCGATTCATCAAGCATTACTGTGGTATACACAAGTACACATGGGAGGGTAACAACTAAAAGATCAACGCCCACACGCTACTGATACATTGCAAATGTATCTATAATTTTTAATGTTCCATGCTTGGTTTTATCTAATTTCTTATGTTTTGTCCACACTTTGGAGTACTTTTCATATGATTTCTTGGACTAACCTATTAACAAGATGCCACAGTGCCAGTTGCCTGTTTTCTGCTGTTTTTAGTTCCAGGAAAGTCAGAAAATCAATATTCTCGGAATTGGACCGGACAAAAGCCAAAGTTGATATTTTCCCAGAAGATTCATGGAGCCAGAAGGAGACACGAAGGGGGGCCATAGGGTGGCCACACCACCCCTTGGCGCGGTCCAGCCCAGGCTGCGCCAGGGCATGGTGTAGGCCCTCTGGCCGGCCACCGACCTTGCCTCCTTCGCCTATATATTCCTCCCAAGGCAAAAACCCTAAATCGTCAAGCCTCCAGCCATGAAAAGTTCCGCAGGACCGCCGCCACCGAAGGGGAGATTCGGGGGACAGAAAGTCTGTTTGACACCTGGGACGGGGAAGTGCCCCCGGAGCCATCTCCATCGATCTCCACCGCCATCTCCATCACTATTGCTGATTCCCATGATGAGGAGGGAGTAGCTCTCTCTCGAGGCTAAGGGTTCTACCGGTAGCTATGTGTTCATCTCTCTCTCTCTATGCGTGATCATATTGTGATCATGAGCTTTGTAATCAAGTAGATCTATCTTGCTACTCAAGTGCTTTAATAGATCTCTGCTCTCCCCATGTGTGTGAAGTTGACAGTGTGCACACCATGGTGGCACTTAGGCTAGAGATTGCAAATACTTGTTATGAGTTATATTTGGAGTTGGATGTTTCTATGAAATTGTGGTGTTTGTTTGAACCATCTAGTGCTCAAGGTGACAGTGTGGGGTTATCTAGATGGGAAAGATGAACTTTGAGGTGTGCTGTTATAGCCCTACCATCGATTAGAGTGTCCAACCGGAGAGTAGTTAAGAGTAGTATCATAAAGAAGAATATATTTATATGAGAGTGTGCACTAGTGAAAGTATGATCCCTAGGCCTTGTTTCTAAGCATTGATACACCGTTTGCAATTAGATCTGTTACATGTTTGCTTGCTTCCTTCTTTATTTCAGTTTGCCTTTAGTCTTTTCCCATGTTAACCACACGCCAGCAAGCTATTTTCTGGCACCGTTACCACTTATAATTATCCATACCATTTGTATTTCACTATCTCTTTGCCGAACTAGTGCACCTGTACACCTAACAAGTGTATTGGGTGTGTTGGGGACACAAGAGACTTCTTGTATCTTGATTGCAGGGTTGCTTGAGAGGGGATACCTTTGACCACTTCCTCCCTGAGTTCGATAAACCTTGGGTGATCCACTTAAGGGAAAACTTGCTGCTGTTCTATAAACCTCTACACTTGGAGGCCCAACAACTGTCTACAAGAATAGAAGTGCGTAGACATCAAGCTATTTTCTGGCGCCGTTGCCGAGGAGGTAAGGTAAAAGGTACTCACATCCTCCAGTGTGAGTGCTCGAAGTTATTTCCTTTAGATTCTACAATTTTGTCTTTTTGTTTCTTGTTTTCACTAGTTAGGCTTAATGGAAAACAACAAAAAAATTAGAGAGCTTTATAGTATTTATCTTGAGTTAGGACATGAAGTGTTTGAAGAGAAAATTAAAAAACCTATGGAACTTTATTTGCATGCTAATAGCAATGTTATTAGTATGAATTCTTTGAACACCTTTGTTACTAATGCTATGGAAACATCTAAGCTTGGGGAAGTTGGTTTTTATGAAAATGATCTTTTTAGTTCCCCAGCTTTAAAGAAGAAAATTTGCTCTGATGATACTTTATCTCCCATATGTGGTAATTCTAATGATACTTGTGATATTTTAAATCCACATACTGAAAGCATCCCTTTTAAAATACCTATAAAAATTGTTGGACGTGTTATGAATAACTGCTATTTTGGAGATGGAACTGTCCATCCTGGTGATCACTTACTCTTTATACATGAATTATGTGAGTTGTTCAAGTGTGTAGGTATTTCAATGAACCAAGTTAAGAGGAAGCTATTCCATTTTTCACTTAAGGGCAAAGCAAGGGAGTGGTATGAGCTACTAGATGATCCTCATCATTTCGAGTGGAAGGAACTTGAATCTCTCTTTTACTCTAAATTTTATCCTCCTCGTGAAATTCATAAAGATAGGAGTTATATTTATAATTTTCATCCTCATGATGGAGAAAGTATTGCCCAAGCATGGGGGAGATTGAAGTCACTAATGCTCAAATGTCCCATTCATGAGCTCCCTAGTAATATTGTTATTAATAATTTCTATGCAAGGCTTTCAGGACATTACAAGGACTATCTAGATACTTGTTTAGAGGGATCCTTCACAAGTAAGGAGGTCAAAGCTAAGTGGGATCTCCTTGAAACAATTCAAAGCAATACGGAAGATTGGGATAACAACAAAGGTAAAGAACCAGGTATAAACTATGAGTATGATTGCATTAAGTCTTTTGCTGAAACTATTGATTTTCAAGAGCTTAGTGCTAAATACGGTCTTGATCCTCAAATTCTTGTTGATTGTTATAGAACCTTTGCTTATCATATTAATGCTCCTAAAGAATGGGACATGTATCATGAGCCTTATAAAGATACTTGCATGGAAAAAAATTGTTATTAATGATAGCAATAAACATGCTCAAACCTCTAAAAGTACTACTTCTTATAAGCATGTTAATTTTTGTGGAATACATAGAACTTATGAGAATAATCAAATTGAAGAAGAATATTGTATCACCCACAAGAATGAAAAAACTAGAACATGGTATAGGGCTCTAAATGATCTTGGTAAAAAAGTTTGTGCCCTCTATCCTTTTATTTGTGAACTTTGCTTTGAAGTGGGTCATTTCAATTTTCAATGCTCAGGCCATAATAATAGCCCTTCTAATCCAATGAGTACTGCAAGTTTGAATTGTGATGACATGATCACTCCTAATCAGCATGACGAACTTACATTATTTTTGGGGTGTGAAGAGTTATCAAGAAAAACCTCTTTGGTAGATATGGGTGCTTTTGATATGAATAGTGTCATGCATGGTTTTCATCTTTATTGTGTTGATAATTTCCACACAAATACTTACATACAAAATATTATAAAAGATGAGATCTTACCAAAATATGACATGACTAATATGTGTTTTTGTCTTATTAATGAAAAGGAGGAATCCTCCAAAGTTTCTTCTATTGTCTCTAACAATGAACCAGGGTATATGGAGAAGCTTACTTTCAAGCCTCTCCCTCCTAAAGAGAAGAAGAAAAAGAAGAAAAGGAGGAGTAAAAGGAGAGAGGAAATGGTATTTTCCCCTAAGCATGTTGCTCCTATTATAGTTTTTGATGAGTCTGAACTGGATGATGTTCCTATGCCTATTACCTATAGTACTGATCATGATTGGGAAAAGCACACTACTTTTGATATTGAAAATCTCTTTGGTACCAATTCTGAAAATGATGATATTAATAATTGCTATACTATTAGTGCTATCCATGATCATTCCAATGATGATATGTTTACAAATGAACACACTTGGGAAGATAACTATTCTATTGCTTATGATGATGCTATACCTCCAATATATGATGATTGCAATGATGAATATGATATTTTCAGTCCACCTACTATTGAGGAGGAAAGTAATTATGATTACAATATGCCTCCTATATTTGATGATTATGGTGATGAAAATAATAATGATAGCTATTTTGTTGAATTTGCTCCCACTACAATCAATAAGAATGACTATGTTTATGTGGGGAGTATTAATTCTTTTATGCATGTGGCTCATGATAAGAATGTTTCTTGTGATAATTATATTGTTAATTTTATTCATGTTGCTACTGAAAGTTATTATGAGAGAGGGAAACATGGGCTTATGTATCTCAACATTATTAAGTTTCCCCTCTTTATGTTGAAAGTCTTGAAGTTGCACTTGTTTTGCTTTCCTATGCTTCTTGCTTTGTGCTTTCATGACTTGTTTCTTTACAAGATTCCTATGCATATGAAGTGGGTTAGACTTAAATGTGCTTTGATTTTGCTTCTTGATGCTCTCTTTTACTTCAATTCATATTTCTTATGTGAGCATCTTTTCAAACTATCATGCCTAACTTAAAGGCGTTAAAGAAAAGTACTTATTGGGAGATAACCCAAATGTTTTAGTTCAGTCTTGGAAGTTATTACCTCTGTAATAACCGCTCATTATCCTTTTTATTTGCCTTTTGTGCCAAGAGTAACCTCTAATGAGAGAGAAGTAATGATTGGAAAAGTTGCTGTCCCAAAACAGATTTATGTGCTTCACCGTAAAAATTCGTGTAAAATCTCTGTACGTACTTTTGATGCATAAATTTTTGTGCTTCTTCCCCAGGTTGTTATCTAACTTTCGTTAGTTCAACATTTTTCGATTTGAGCAACAGAAGGTCTTTTAAAAAATTCGTCTTTACCTGCTGGTCTGTTTTGACAGATTTCTGCCATTATTTGCATTTGCTTCTTGTTTGTTCCTTTTTGAGTTCTTTTGGGGAATTGAGATTTTTGAGGGAAGTGCTACAGTAGCTTGTGTTTTAATGAAACTTTTATTGGTGTTATAACTGAACCTAAAGACTTATTATATTGAGTGCACTAATGTTGCTAATAAAGATTGTGTGAAGTTTTGTATGAAGGAAAATTTCAAGTGTATGAAAGGAATGAGTAATGAGATGAAGAATGGACTAAAGCTCAAGCTTGGGGATGCCACGCGTGTCACCCCAAGAAATATCCAAGAAGTACAAGCGTCAAAGCTTGGGGATACCCAAGCCATCCCCTTCTTCATCAATAAAAATCCCAGGTTTCTTCCAAACACTTCATTTTTATTGTTTCATGCACAGTTGTGTTGTTCTTGGAGCGTATTCTTTTTCGGTTTCATTTTGGTTTTTGTTTGCAGGTTTTTCTTAGTTTTCTTGAATAAATTGGTTGGACCCCCTCTTTCATACATTGGTTTTCAAATAGTTTGGTTTGGTTTGGAAAAGAGGAAAGTTAATGCTTAAGTGGTAAAAAGAGCTTGTTTTTGACTGTGGCCTATGCTTTGTCATGCCATGCTTGATATTGTTTTGGCTTTATGCTTAGTATTCTTTGCTGTAGCATGACTTGTTATAAAAAATTGAGATTGGTTAATGTGCCTTGGATGAATCATGTGTTGTTTTAGCATATTAAAGCATAGTATAGTGGTATTCTCCTTTGATGCTTTATTTGGGTTGACTTGGCGCATGATCACACCATGTTATGACTATCTCAAGTCACAATAGCCTTTATGATCCTTTAGTTTTCAACTTGTAGTATCACTTTATGCTTTGATCAATGATGTTTTGTCGCTCTGCATGATTATGGCCATTATTGCTCTCTTAGTTTGTCGCTCCCAGTCTTTTGCTAGCCTCCACAACCAAGTATGAGTTCCACTCATGCATTCAACTCCTTAAACCAAGTTATTCCAAAGATTCCACCATACCTACCTACTAGCATATGCTATTCCAAGTATATTCATGTTTTTGTTTACCTTCCGAATTAAACTTGTTATGAGAAAACTAGTGATTAATGCTCTCACGAACTTGATGGCACACTTTACTTTTCTTGCCCTTAATAAACTTGAACCATTGTGTCGTCTATGTTGTATATGATTGCACTTATTTGTTGGGGATTAGCAGAACCATGCTGTCATGGGGAACGCTTTCAACATTGCACTGGTACTTTGTACCTAGTTGATATCATGCTCTTTTGTATATGGATGTCGTCGGTGTGAAATGAAAGGGGAGCTTTTAAGTCCATGGAGTTATGTATATGTGTTAGAGAAACGCCTGGGCCGCTAGTCTAATCCATGCTGACATGGTGGAAACCTACAGCGTAACCATAATGAGCTGTGTATGAAGCATTCTTCTTATATAAAAAAGAGTCCTATATTGAGAAAAAAGAGAAAAAGAGAAAAAAAGAGATTATGAAAAGAGAAAAGAGAGAAAAAGCACCATATTCCCATGGTAAATAAGAAGATTGCTGAGATGCTCGTTGTCTGCCTGCCTTGTCATTTTGATATGGGGATTCTTCCATATCATCGGGCAAGGGGTACCCCGTTGGCGGTTCTCTATGATACACATGTACTTACAATGACAAGAAATTACCGGTGACTAAACTTGAGTAGCATGAGGAGCGACCCTCGTATTCAAGGGACATGAGGTTTCTAACTTATACTTCATCAAGCATGTACACCATAGTTTGTTCACTTTAACCTTAATCGCTTCGAGATGCTTATGATAGGGGCAATGAGAGCTGAAAGCTATAAGTACCATAATTTTTGGAAGCTGTTTATGAAACTTGAATCTCTGCTTCCTTTTATGAAGGCCCTTCTTCCACTTATATATTGAGTCTCCACCTTCTACCTTTATGCACCTACTTTCAGAGCATAGTGGCCATTCTTAGTTCTATGTGCATTGTCCCAAGACTTGTTGATTGATGCATACCTTGATATTGCTTGTTTTAAACTATTTGTATCTAGTCACTCTTATGAACTTTGAAGGTGTCCTATGCATTTATATTTGCAACTCTATGAGGGAAAAGCTGAATGTCATTATGCTATGTTTTCTTTATGTGAAACAAACAAACGTCTTGCAAAGTATTGTTATTCATGAATCTTTTGTTTGTGCCTTTTCATGTTGCAACATACTTGCTTTGCCATATTGTTAGAACTTTGTCTTTCATGTTATGATTGAAGTACTATGATCCCAGCTTTGAATGTTTTACAAATACTTTGATCAAGTTTATGATGGTGCATGTCACCTCAAAAATTATTCTTTCTTTTTATCACTTACCTACTCGAGGACGAGCAGGAGTTAAGCTTGGATGTTGATGCATTGCAAATGTATCTATAATTTTTGATGTTCCATGCTTGGTTTTATCTACTTTCTTATGTTTTGTCCACACTTTGGAGTACTTTTCATATGATTTCTTGGACTAACCTATTAACAAGATGCCACAGTGCCAGTTGCCTGTTTTCTGCTGTTTTTAGTTCCAGGAAAGTCAAAAAATCAATATTCTCGGAATTGGACCGGACAAAAGCCAAAGTTGATATTTTCCCAGAAGATTCACGAGCGAAGGAGACGAAGGGGGGCAGGGTGGCCACACCACCTATCCTGGCAGTCGCGCTAGGGCATGGTGTAGGCCCTCTGGGCGGCCACCAACCTTGCCTCCTTCGCCTATATATTCCTCCCAAGGCAAAAACCCTAAATCGTCAAGCCTCCAGCCATGAAAAGTTCCGCAGGACCGCCGCCATCTAAGGGGAGATTCAGGGGACAGAAAGTCTCTGTTTCGGCACCCTGCCGGGACGGGGAAGTGCCCCCGGAGCCATCTCCATCGATCTCCACCGCCATCTCCATCACTGTTGCTGATTCCCATGATGAGGAGGGAGTAGCTCTCTCTCGAGGCTAAGGGTTCTACCAGTAGCTATGTGTTCATCTCTCTCTCTATGTGTGATCATATTGTGATCATGAGCTTTGTAATCAAGTAGATCTATCTTGCTACTCAAGTGCTTTAATAGATCTCTGCTCTCCCCATGTGTGTGAAGTTGACAGTGTGCACACCATGGTGGCACTTAGGCTAGAGATTGCAAATACTTGTTATAAGTTATATTTGGAGTTGGATGTTTCTATGAAATTGTGGTGTTTGTTTGAACCATCTAGTGCTCAAGGTGACAGTGTGGGGTTATCTAGATGGGAAAGATGAACTTTGAGGTGTGCTGTTTATTTTACATGCTAGAATTGTATTGATTCAGAAACATCAATACATGTGTGTTTAATAAACAAAAAGGGTTCCTAGTCATGCCTCTCTTATAGACTAGCTTGTTGATTAACAAGATGATCAAGGTTTCCTGATCATGGACATTGGATGTTGTTAATAACAAGGTCACACCATTGGTGGAATGATGTGATGAACATTCATCCAAAGTATAGCATTACGATCAAGTCATTATGTTTATATTGCTATAACATCATACGAAGTAATCTTTATCCTTAGACCATGAGATCATGTTAATTGCTAACACTAGAAGAGTATCTTGATAACATCAAACATCACACCGTAACAGGGTGACTATAAAGATGGATTCAGTACTACGAAGGTGTTATGTTGAGGCTCATGGATCAAGAGTGGAATTTGTCAATCCAGATGACGGATAGATATACTCTGGGCCCTCTCGGTGATATCACATTAGGATAGCTTGCAAGCAAGTGATGTGATCACTAGAATGTTATATCACAGGAACGAGAAAAGAGTGCATGTCGGTAACGAGATCAAACTAGGTATGGAGATACCGATGATCGAATCTCGGACATGTAATATATTGAGAGACAAAGGGATTTAGTTACAAGCGTTAAAGGTTCTCTTGAATGTGTAGGAGTCAGTACGGATCTCCAGGTCCTGCTGCTGATTATTGATCGGAGAAGGGTCTTGATCATATCTGCATTATTCGCGAAGCGTAGGGTGGCACACTTAAGAGTTATCGGACACCATTTTGGAGCACATATGTTTTAGACGAAAGAATTGCAAAGCGTAGGAATTGTTTCAATAGAAACCGGAAATTGTTTCGGGTGAAATTGCAGAAGGTGGTTCTGCATGTGATATTTAAATATTGCAAGGGGCTATATGTGAATGTTTGTTAATTAAAGTAATTAACAAAATTCTGAATAAATTTAATAAAAAGAGTTTAAAAGGGAATGCATTTAAAGTGGAGACTTTAAAAGGGAATGTGAAGAGGCATTTTAATGTGGAGGGGTTACCACCACATGAATGGGGGGAGGTGAGGGGTCACCCCCCATGCGCCGGCCATGGAGAGAGGGGGCAGCCCCTCCTCCTATAAAAGGCCACCCATTCCCTCCTTCATCCACACACCTCCTTGTGAAGGATCTCTCTCCCCCTCTAGAATTATTCCCCCATGGTCTCGGATTAGCGAGATACATGTTCCCGGTGGCATTTCGTTTGGAAGGAGTTGCTGCTTCCGCTGGATCGCTGGAGCGAGGAGGTGGAGGTTGTCCGATGGCTTGAACATGTGCGCGAGTGCGGATGCGCTGCTGAGTTGCGGCGCTCGGACTTCCTCATGATCTTGAGACCGGCAAGTGTACGACTACATCAACCACGAGTTCCTACTCGTTAACAAAGCTCGTTGTCTACGAGGGTAAGTTCTCGTTGGATATATGTCCACCCATTGCTTTGTACCTAGTAGATAGATCTTGGTGTGTAGTTCACACCGTAGGAAATTTTTTGTTTTCTATGCTGCGGACCCAACAGTGGTATCAGAGCCTGATCTATGCGTAGGTGCTTAGCACGGGTAGTACACATATGTTGATATGTGGGCGATGATGATCATGTTATTGCATCTTCTATGTATTTTGGATATTGGTGGCATAGTGGTATGAAGCGGCCCGGACCAACATTACATGTCATCGTACATGAGACCGGTTCCACGACTGACATGCAACTTGTTTTGCATAAGTGGCTGGCGGGTGTCTGTCTCTCCTACTATAGTTAATATCTGATTTACAACGAGTTGCTAATAACTTAGTTATCCTCGTTGTGGTTCATGTTTGTAGGTGAGAACGGTTCTATCTCCGAAAGCCCGAAGACACGTAAAACTTGCAATTGATAAATTAGAGGCGTCTAGTTTAGATCGTTGCTGGGCTAGTGTATTGATATGGTATTGTTGTAAGTAGATGTATGGTAGATACTCTTACAACACAGTCAACGTGTAAGTTCCATAGACCTTGGACTTACACACAAAGGAATGATAGAGATCATACCACGATGCAAGTGATAGAGATCAAATGCATGGACCATATCATCTCACTTTACACATTAGATGTTAGCATATTATACTGCTAGTTTGGCGCGTTTGGTAGCATTATAAGATGATCCCTAATTTAGATATCAAGATAAAAATGTGTTCTTCCTTGAGTATGCACCGTTCTATGGATCGTGTTTCGAGACATCACATGATGATCGGGCGTACTCGAATCTACGCTTTCATAGGAACGGGTGTAAGACAGTTTTACACACGCCAATACTAAGGTTCTTACCTGGCGAGCCTAGCATGTACAGACATGGCCTCGGAACACGGACCGAAAGGTTAAGCATGAGTCATATGGTTGATATGATGCCCATATAGATGCTCGCCTTTGAAGCTATATCAACTCACGTGATGATCGGACTTGGTGTAGTGGATTTGGTTCATGTAATCACCAAAAGGACACGAGGGATGTCGTTTTTGAGTGGGAGTTCATTAGTAATTTGGATTATTTGAACTCAATCTATCATAAACTTAGTCTAAATAAACTTTACAAATTCTGTTGTAGATGGCACCACCTGCTTTTAATTTCAATGTGTTCATGGAGAAAGAGAAACTTGCTGTGAATGGTAGCAACTTCACCAACTGGGCTATCAATTTGAGGATTCTCCTCACTGCTGCACAAAATAAATATGTGCTAGATGCGCCGCTAGGCCCCCCACTAGCTCCTGATGCCCCTGACGAGGAAAATAATGTCTATGTGACTCATCAGGAGGACCACAACTTAGTTCATTGCGACATACTGTATGGGCTAGAGCCAGAACTTCGAAAGCGTTTCGAAAATGGCAATGCCTTTGATACCATGGGAGAATTGAAAATGATTTTTGATACCCATGCTACCGTAGAGAGTTATAATGCTACAAAAAAGTTCTTTAGCTGCATGATGGATGAAAACAGCTCCGTTAGTGAGCACGTACTCAAAATGTCTGGGTACACCGGTAAGCTTGTGTCCTTGGGAATAACGATTCCCATTGACTTAGGCATACATCGTGTTCTCCAATCTCTGCCACCTAGCTACAAGAGCTTCGTGATGAACTATAATATGCAGGGCATGAAGAAGTCTCTTCCCGAGCTTCTATCAATGCTTAAGACTGCAGAAGTGGAGATTAGGAAAGAACATCAAGTGTTGATGATCAATAGGACCACCAGTTTCAAGAAGGACAAGAAAGGCAAGCACAAGGGGAAGAAGGGTGGCAAGTCTGTTGCCACGCCTGAAAAGAAACCCCGGGCTGGCCCTAAGTCTGACATCGAGTGCTACTATTGCAAGGGGAATGGCCATTGGAAGCGCAACTTCCCCAAGTATTTGGCGGACAAGAAGTCCAGCAAGGCAAACAAAGGTATATGTGATATACATGTTATTGATGTGTACTTGACTAGTACTCGCAGTAGCACCTAGGTATTTGATACCGGATCGGTTGCTAATATATGTAACTCGGTTCAGGGGCTACGGAACAAGCGACAACTAGCAAGGGATGAGGTCAGGATGCGGGTCGGCAATGGATCAAGAGTTGATGTGATCATCGTCGGGACGCTACCTCTCCATTTGCCATCGGGATTAGTTATAAACCTAAATAATTGTTATTTGGTGCCTACACTGAGCATGAACATTGTATCTGGATCGTGTTTGATGCAAAGTGGTCATTCCTTTAAATCTGAAAACAATGGTTGTTCGATTTATAAGAATGATATCTTTTATGGTCATGCACCTATGTTGAATGGTTTATTTCTGTTGGATCTCGATAGTAATATTACACACATTCATAATGTTAATGCTCAAAAGATTAAACTTGATGATGATATGTCTACATATATGTGGCACTGCCGTCTAGGTCATATTGGCATTAAACGCATGAAGAAACTCCATTCTAATGGACTTTTGGAATCACTTGATTTTGAATCATTTGATACATGTGAGCCATGCCTTATGGGCAAGATGACTAGAACGCCGTTTTCCGGTTCAATGGAACGGGCAACAGATCTATTGGAAATCATACATACTGATGTGTGTGGACCAATGAGTGTGTCGGCGCGGGTGGATATCGTTATTTTGTTACTTTCACAGATGATTTGAGTAGATACGGGTATATCTATTTGATGAAACACAAGTCTGAAACTTTTGAAAAGTTCAAGGAATTTCAGAATGAAGTGGAAAATCATCATAATAGAAAGATCAAATTTCTATTCGACCAGAGGAGAGTATCTAAGTTCTGAGTTTAGCACACACATGAAAGAGTGTGGAATAGTTTCACAACTCACGCTTAGGAACACCACAACGTAATGGTGTGTCGAACATCGTGTCGTACCTTATTGGATATGGTTCGATCTATGATGCCTCGATGACTTACCTCTGTCATTTTGGGGTTATACCTTTGAAACTGCATTCACTTTAAATCGGGCACCATCTAAATCCGTTGAAACGACACCGTATGAATTATGGTTTGGAAACGAACCTAAGCTGTCATTTCTTAAGGTTTGGGGATGCGATGTTTATGTGAAGAAACTTCAACCGGATAAACTCGAACCCAAAGCGGAAAAATGCGTCTTCATAGGATACCCTAAGGAAACAATTGGGTATACCTTCTATTACAGATCCGAGGGCAAGGTTTTTGTTGCCAAGAATGGATCCTTTCTTGAGAAGGAGTTTCTCGCGAAAGGTGTGAGTAGTCGGAAGGTAGAACTCGAAGAGGTTATTGAATCTTCTCTTCATGGAATGGCGAGTGGCGCAGCACCGGAAGTTGTTTCGGAGTTGACTTCACCTGATGAAGAGAGAGCTAATGATAATGATCATGAAACTCCGAAAGAGGACACTACCGTACCTCGCAGGTCAAGCAGGACACGTGCAGCTCCTGAACTATACGGCAATCCTGTTGTGAATTTCATGGTTGATGAAATGGATAACCCTGCGACGTATGAAGAAGCGATGATGAGCTCGGATTCCAACAAATGGCTAGAAGCCATGAAATCCGAGATGGAATCCATGTACGAGAACCAAGTTTGGAACTTGGTGGACTTACCTCACGACCGAAAGGCCGTTGAGAATAAATGGATTTTCAAAAGAAAAACTGATGTTGATGGTAATGTGACCATCTATAAGGCTCGACTTGTCGCAAAGGGGTTTCGACAAATTCAAGGAGTTGACTACGATGAGACATTCTCTCCCGTAGTGATGCTTAAGTCGGTTAGGATTATGTTAGCAATTGTTGCATATTTCAATTATGAAATATGGCAGATGGATGTCAAAACTGCGTTCCTCAATGGTAAGATTAAAGAAGAGTTGTATATGATACAACCTAAGGGTTTGTCGATCCTAAGGATGCTAATAAGGTATGCAAACTTCAGCGATCCATCTATGGACTGAAGCAAGCATCACAGAGTTGGAATCTCCGCTTTGATGAGGTGATCAAAGAGTTTGGATTTGTTCAAACTTATGGAGAGGCTTGTATTTACAAGAAAGTGAGTGGGAGCAATGTGGAATTTCTGATATTATATGTGGATGACATATTATTGATTGGAAATGATATAGATCTTTTAAACAGTGTTAAAAGTTATCTAAACAGCAAATTTTCGATGAAAGACCTTGGTGAAGCATCATATATATTAGGCATTAAAATCTATAGAGATAGATCAAGGCGCCTAATTGGGCTATCGCAGAGTACATACCTTGATAAGATATTAAAGAAGTTTAATATGGACGAAAGTAAGAAGGGGTTCTTACCTATGTTGCAAGGCAAGACATTGAGTAAGACTCAAAGTCCGGCTACGCCGGAATAAAGAGAGATGATGGATAAGATCCCCTATGCCTCGGCCATAGGCTCTATTATGGATGCAATGCTATGTACAAGACCAGATGTGGCACATGCTATTAGTTTGACTAGTAGGTACCAATCTGATCCAGGTTCGGAACACTGGATAGCGGTAAAGAACATCCTCAAGTACTTGAGAAGAACTAAGGATATGTTTCTTATATACGGAGGTGAAGAAGAGCTAGTCGCTAAGTGTTATGTCGATGCTAGCTTTGACACCGATCCGAATGAATCTAAGTCTCAATCAGGATACGTATTTCTCTTGAACGGAGCAGCAGTTAGTTGGAGGAGTTCCAAACAACCTGTGGTGGCTGGATCAACGACGGAGGCGGAATATGTTCTTTGCTTGTAAGCGTAGAAGCGATTTGGATGAAAGAGTTCATTACGGAACTAGGTGTAGTTACCAGTGCGTTGGACCCGATGGTGATCTATTGTGACAACAATGGAGCCATAGCCAATGCAAAGGAACCGAGGTCTCATAAGAATTCCAAACACATTAAGCGCCGGTTTCACTCCATCCGCGAGCATGTCAAGGATGGAGATATAAAGATTTGTAAAGTACACACGGACCTAAATGTAGCAGATCCATTGACTAAAGTTCTCCCTAGGGCAAAACATGATCAACACCAGAACTCCATGGGTGTTAGATTTATCCCTATGTGAACTAGATTATTGTCTCTAGTGCAAGTGGGAGACTGAAGGAAATATGCCCTGAGAGGCAATAATAAAGTTGTTATTATATATTCCTTATACATGATAGATGTTTATTTTACATGCTAGAATTGTATTGATTCGGAAACATCAATACATGTGTGTTTAATAAACAAAAAGGGTTCCTAGTCATGCCTATCTTATAGACTAGCTTGTTGATTAACAAGATGATCAAGGTTTCCTGATCATGGACATTGGATGTTGTTAATAACAAGGTCACACCATTGGTGGAATGATGTGATGAACATTCATCCGAAGTATAGCATTATGATCAAGTCATTATGTTTATATTTCTATAACATCATACGAAGTAATCTTTATCCTTAGACCATGAGATCATGTTAATTGCGGACACCGGAAGAGTATCTTGATAACATCAAACGTCACACCGTAACAGGGTGACTATAAAGATGGGTTCAGTACTACGAAGGTGTTATGTTGAGGCTCATGGATCAAGAGTGGAATTTGTCAATCCAGATGATGAATAGATATACTCTGGGCCCTCTCGGTGATATCACATTAGGATAGCTTGCAAGCAAGTGATGTGATCACTAGAATGTTATATCACGGGAACGAGAAAAGAGTGCATGTCGGTAACGAGATCAAACTAGGTATGGAGATACCGATGATCGAATCGCGGACATGTAATATATCGAGAGACAAAGGGATTTAGTTACAAGTGTTAAAGGTTCTCACGATCACAGAAGTCATCGTTGAATGTGTAGGAGTCGATGGATCTCCGTGTCCATTGCTGATTATTGATCGGAGAAGGGTCTCGATCATGTACGCATTATTCATGAACCGTGGTGGCACATAAGAGTTACGGACACCATTTTGGAGCACATATGTTTGACGAAAGAATTGCAAAGCGCAGGAATTGTTTCAATAGAAACTAGAAATTGTTTCGGTGAAATTGCGTAAGGTGGTTCGCATGTGATATTGAAATATTGCAAGGCTATATGTGAATGTTTGTTAATTAAAGTAATTAACAAAATTCTGAATAAATTTAATAAAAAGAGTTTTATTAAATGAGAGAGCATTAAATTTGGAGAAATTTAATGCATTTAAAGTGGAGACTTTAAAAGGGAATGTGAAGAGGCAATTTAATGTGGAGGGGTTACCACCACATGAATGGGGGAGTGAGGTCACCCCCATGCACCGGCCATGGAGAGAGGGGGCACCCCCTCCTCCTATAAAAGTCCACCCATTCCCTCCTTCATCCACACACCTCCTTGTGAAGGATCTCTCTCCCCCTCTAGAATTATTCCCCCATGGTCTCGGATTAGTGATATACATGTTCCCGGTGGCATTTTAAATGCGGAAGGAGTTCTGCTTCCATGGATCGCTGGGCGAGGAGGTGGAGGTTGCCGTGGCTTGAACGTGTGCGAGTCGGATCTTGCTGCTGAGTTGTGGCGCTTGGACTTCCTCACGATCTTGAGATCGGCAAGTGTATGACTACATCAACCACGAGTTCCTACTCGTTCACAAAGCTCGTTGTCTACGAGGTTATGTTCTCGTTGGATGTATGTCCACCCGTTGCTTTGTACCTAGTAGATAGATCTTGGCGTGTAGTTCACACCATAGGAAATTTTTTGTTTTCTATGCTCCGGACCCAACACCCTTGTAGATCCAAAGCCTTGTTCGACATCGGATCTCGTGGTTGATGTAGACGATCACTTGCCGATCTCAAGATCGAGTAGACGATCCTTCCGGCGCTGCGTTCCGGTAGCGCTTCCGCAGACGGTCACACGTGCGGAGTCGATGTAGACCTTCCTCTCCCTGTTCCAACGAGCAGCAGAGGTGGTAGATCTCCATGGAATCCCAGCAGCACGACAACGTGATGGTAGTGGTGGAGAAGGATTTCTGCAGGGCTTCGCCTAAGCCGGAGCAGGAGGATGGTGGAGGAGAGAGGCTGCCAGGGTTTGGGGTGGAAGGAGCAAGGTGGAAGGCGCCCCCACCCCTCTTTATATAGAGGGGGTGCGGCCTAGGGCTGGCCCCCTTGGCCCTGTAGGGCCAGCCCACCAAGGGAGGGGGGAGTTTTCTTCCCCCCAAGTATTCCCCTTTCTTTCTTGGTTTTGAAGTAAACCCTATGGAACCTTCTGGAACTTTCCGGAACACTTTGAAACCTTCTAGAACCTCCATATGAATACTCTAGAACATTTCCGAAACTCAGAAAATGATCTCCATTATATGAATCATATTCCCAGATAATTTCGGATCTCCTCGTGATGTCCCGGATCCAATTCGAGATTCCGAACAACATTCGGTCTCCTATGCATATTCCATATCTACCTAAAACAACATCGAACCTTAAGTGTGTCATCCTATGGTTCGCGAATATGTAGACATGATCAAGACACCTCTCCGATCAATAACCATCAGCGGGATCTAGAGATCCATAATGGCTCCCACATACTCAATGATGACTTCGTGATCGATAGAACCTTTAACATACGAAACCAATTCCTTTTGTCACGCGATACTCTACTTATCCGAGGTTCGATCATTGGTATGTCCATACTAGTTCAACCTCGTTACTGATAAGTACTCTTTACTCGTCCCGTGACATGTCATCCCTTGTGACCTAGTCACATGCTTGCAAGCTAATTAGATGACATTCCACCGAGAGGGCCCAGAGCATATCTATCCGTCATATTTTTTTGAGGGTAAAACGGTAAGGGAGATCCCCCACTGCAATTTTTTATTATATATTTTGCTTGTAATTTACAATGTATATGTTACATGGAGAGTAACTACTAATATCTAATAGAATAATAAACTTCTAATGAACTTGTCTCTGAAATCAATTATCATACAGTAGGGAATATTTCCTTTTCATTCTGTATTGTATCCATCTCATCTCTTGGAGAAAGATTGCCTTCCAGTTTGCAAAACTTGGCCTTGTATCTTCAAATATTTTCTTGTTTCTGCAGATCCAAGTTCCCCAAGCTCCCATAATCATTATTTCTACTGCAAAGGGCAGATTTAACTTTGTTTTGATATCTTGGAAAGCTTCTAGTACAGAGAGGTTTCTAGTTCTTTGAGGGCAGATATAATCCCAACATTCAGAAGCAAATAAACATTCCCAAAAGAGATGAACTAGCGTTTCTTAAGTGTTACAATTCAGGGTTGCACATTTGTAATCAGGTAGGGAGAAGTTTTTCCTTTTATCTATCCGTCATATGGATGGACAAATCCCAGTCTTGATCCATGCGCTTCAACACATACTTTCAGAATACCTAATGCCACCTTTATAACCACCTAGTTATGAAGCGGCATTTGATGTCATCAAAGCACTCATCCGGTGATGGTGATTAACACAATCTCATGGTCGAAGGATTAGGTTAGTATGCATTTGAAAGCTTGTAGCAAAACGAACTTAATGACTTGATCTTATGTTATGCTTACTATGGGTGTGTGTCCATCACATCATTCTCCTAATGATATGATCTTGTTATCAATAACATCCAATGTCCATGATCAGGCTAGTCTTAACAAGAGGCTTACTAGGGACTCTTTTATGTTTACAAAACACACAAGTATTAGTGTTTCCTAATAATACAATTATAGCATGGGATGTAAATATTCATGATAAACACAAAGATATAATAATAAACATTTTATTATTGCCTCTCGGGCATATCTCCAACAGTCTCCCACTTGCACTAGAGTCAATAATCTAGATTACATCGTAATGTACCTAACACCCATGGCATTCTGGTGTTGGTCATGTTTTGCTCTAGGGAGAGGTTTAGTCAATGGATCTGCCACATTCAGATCAGTGTGTACTTTGCAAATCTTTATGTCGCCATCTTGGACATACTCGCGAATAGCATGGAAACGTAGCTTGATGTGCTTCAGCTTGCTGTGTGACCTTGGCTCCTATGCATTGGCTATGGCACCAGTGTTGCCACAATAGATGGCCATCGGGTCCAATGCACTAGGAACAACACCAAGCTCAGTAATGAACTCCTTCATCCATATCGCTTCTTGTCTAGCCTCCGAAGCAGCTATGTATTCTGATTCAGTTGAAGATTTTGCCACAATGCTTTGCTTGGCACTCCTCCAGCTCACTGCAGCACCATTGAAAATAAACACGTATCCAGACTGTGACTTCGAGTCATCCGAATCGGTGTTCCAACTAGCATCGATGTAACTGTTTACAACAAGTTGTTCATCACCTCCATAAGAAAGAACCATATCCTTAGTCCTATTGAGGTACTTCAGGATATTTTTGACCGTTGTCCAGTGTTCCATTCCAGGATCACTTTGATATCTACTAGTCAAACTAACAGCATGTGCTATACCTGGTCTTGTACACAGCATGGCATACATTACAGAGCCTATGGCCGAGGTATAGGGGATTTTACTCATCTTCTCTCTATCTTCTACCATAGCTAGACTTTGAGTCTTACTCAAGGTCTTACCTGGCAACATGGGCAAGAACCCTTTCTTGCTTTCTCCCATTCTAAATCTCTTTAAAACCTTGTCTAGGTATGTACTTTGTGAAAGCGCTATTAAGCGTCTTGATCTATCTTTATAAATCTTGATGCCTAAAATGTATGCTGCTTCACCAAGATCCTTCATTGAAAAACTATTATTCAAATAGGCTTTGACACTTTCAAGAAGTTCTATATCATTCCCAATCAACAATATGCCATCCACATATAGTATTAAGAATGCTACAGAGCTCCCACTCACTTTCTTGTAGATACAAGCTTCTCCATAAGTTTGTATAAATCCAAAGTTTTTGATCACCTTATCAAAACATTGATTCCAGCTCCATGATGCTTGCTTCAGTCCATAAATGGAGTGCTGAAGCTTACACACCTTGGCAGCATCTTTAGGATCGACAAAACCTTTGGGTTGTACCATATACAACTCTTCCTCAATGTCACCATTAAGGAATGCTGTTTTGACATCCATATGCCAAATCTCATAATCGAAATATGCAGCGCTTGCTAACAAAATCCTCACAGACTTTAGCTTCTCTACCGGTGAGAAGGTCTCATCGTAGTCAACTCCTTGAATTTGTCGGAACCCTTTCGTGACAAGTCGATCTTTATAGATAGTAACATTACCATCATCATCTATTTTTCTTTTAAAAATCCATTTGTTCTCGACAGCCTTGCAGCCATCCAGTAAGTCCACCAAAGTCCATAATTGGTTTTCGCACATGGATCCCCTTTCGGATTTCATGGCTTTTTGCCATTTGTCGGAATCTGGGCTCATCATAGCTTCCTCATACATCGCAGGGTCATCGATGTTGTCCACCAACATGACATTCAACGCGGGGTCATACCAATCAGGAGTGGCATGAACCCTCGTCGACCTGTGAGGTTCAGCAGCAACTTTGTTCGAAGTTTCATGATCATCATCATTAGCTTCCTCTCTTATTGGTGCAGGCGGCATAGGAACATCTTCCAGTGCTACGCTACTCTCAAATATGAGAGAAGGTTCAACAACCTCGTCGAGTTCTACTTTCCTTCCAGTCACTTCTTTCGAGAGAAACTCCTTCTCAAGAAAGGATCCATTCTTAGCAACGAAAACTTTGCCTTCGGATCTATGATATAAGGTATACCCAATTGTTTATTTAGGGTATCCTATCAAGACGCATTTCTCTGCTTTGGTTTCAAGCTTGTCGAGTTGTAACTTCTTTACATACGCTTCACAGCCCCAAACTTTAAGGAACGATAACTTAGGTTTCTTGCCAAACCACAATTCATATGGTGTCATTTCAACGGATTTAGATGGTGCCCTATTTAAAGTGAATGCGGCTGTCTCTAATGCATAACCCCAAAATGATAACGGTAAATTTGTAAGAGACATCATAAACCGAACCATATCTAAGAGAGTTTGATTACGACGTTTGGACACACCATTACGCTGTGGTGTTCCCGGTGGTGTCAACTGTGAAAGTATTCCACATTTCTTTAAATGCATGCCAAACTCGTAGCTTAGATATTCACCTCCGTGGTTAGAATGCAGAAACTTAATCTTCTTGTTACGATGATTTTCTACTTCACTTCGAAATTCCTTAAACTTCTCGAAAGTTTCGGACTTATGTTTCATAAAGTAGACATACCCATATCTACTCAAGTCTGAAAGTAAGAACATAATGATATCCATCGCGCGATGCTATGCTCATTGGGCCGCACACATCGGTATGTATTATTTCCAATAAGTCCGTAGCTCGCTCCATTATCCCAGAGAATGGAGTCTTAGTCATATTTCCCATTAGACATGCTTCGCATCTTTCAAGTGATTCAAGAAGTCCATCGGAATGGGGTTTCTTCATGCACTTCACTCCAATGTGACCAAGACGATAGTGCCACATGTATGTAGAATTATCATTCATTTTTATTCGTTTAGCATCTATGTTGTGAACATGTGTATCACTACTATCGAGATTCAATAAGAATAAACCAATCATCTCAGGTGCATTACCATAATAAATTTTACTCATATAAATCGAACAACCATTATTCTCAGACTTAAACGAGTAACCGTCTCGCAATAAACAAGATCCAGAAATAATATTCATGCTTAACGCAGGCACCAAATAACAATTATTTAGATTTAAAACTAAACCCGACGGTAGATGGAGAGAGAGTGTGTCGACGGCGATCACATCAACCTTGGAGCCATTTCCCACGTGCATCATCATCTCGTCTCTCGCTAGTCTTCGTTTATTTCGCAACTCCTGTTTCGAGTTACAAATATGAGCAACCGAACCAGTATCAAATACCCAGGCACTACTATGATTACTAGTAAGATACACATCAATAACATGTATATCAAATATACCTTTCTTCTTGATGTTGCCGTTCTTCAGAGGTACTTGGGGTAATTACGCTTCCAGTGACCACACTCTTTGCAACAAAAGCAGTATGTATCAGGGTCAGGGCCAGCACGGGTCTTCTTCTTAGGTTTGGCAACAAATTTGCTGCCTCCATTGAAGTCGCCCTTGGGCTCACCCTTTCCCTTCATGTCTACTTCAGAAGCCACCAAATTGGCAGCAAGTTCAGTGAGTGATCCAATCGCACCACTTATCTTGTAATTCAACACAAACTCTTGGTAACTGGGTGGGATCGACTATAGAACTCTATCCATCGCAAGATCAACTGGGATGTCATATCCTAGCGCCTTGATACGTTGAACATAGCGCATCATCATCATGGCGTGATCATTCACAGAGCTCTGTTCCTTCATCTTAACACTAAAGAACTCGCTGGAGATCATATATCTCTCAACACAAATTTGGCTCTCAAACATGGCTTTGAGTTCCTTCACAATCGCATCAACATTGCTGAGTTCAAAGCATTCTTGGAGTTCAGGCTCTATTGACATAAGGATCACATATTTCAAAAGATTGTAGTCATCATGCTTCGTGTCATACACACTGCGCTCATCCTGAGATGCAGTATTTGCAGGTGGGTGATACGTTGCTAATGTATCCATAATTTTTGATGTTCCATGCTTGGTTTTATCTACTTTCTTATGTTTTGTCCACACTTTGGAGTACTTTCTATACACTTTCTTGGACTAACCTATTAACAAGAGCCACACAGTGCCGGTTACTTTTATTTTTTGGTTCCATGAAAGTCAAAAAATGAATATACTCGGAATTGGACGAGACAAAAGCCAAAGTCAGTTTTTCACCGAGGGGGACACGGAGCCAGAATACAAGATGGAGAGGGGCCAGGGGCCGCCACACCACCTGGCCGCACGGCCAAGCCTGGCCCGCGCCAGGGGGTGGTCTGGCCGCCTCGGGCACCCCCTCGGCCTCCCCTTTCGCCTATAAGATTCCTCCGATATAGAAACCCTAAGTACCCGATCAAAATTCCATGAAAGAGTCTATAGCCGCCATCATCTCCATCCCTAGATCGGGAGGGATCTGAAGCTCTTCCCGGCACCCTGCCAGAGGGGAGAATTCACCCTAGAGGCCTTCTTCATCACCATGCAAGCCTCCGGTGTGATGCGTGAGTAGTTCATCCTTGGACTACGGATCCATGTAGTAGCTAGATGGCTGGTTTCTCCTCCTTTGTGCTTTCATGTTTAGATCTTGTGAGCTCCGTTCATGATCAAGATCATCTATTTGTAATCCATACATGTGTTTGCGGGGATCCGATGGATATTGAGATGCTATTTCAGATTGATTATTGATTCTATCATGTTTTTGTTACTTGTGATCTTGCATGCTTTTCGTTGTTAGTAGCTATCTTGGCCAAGTAGATGCTAGCAACTCCAAGAGTTAGTATTTATGCTCGATAGTGGGTTCATGCCTCTGGTAATCTAGAGAAGTGACATAAATCTCTAAGGTACTAGATGTGTTGTTGCTACTAGGGATAAAACAACAATCCTTTGTTCATAGAACAATCGTATTGTTTACTTTACACGCAATGCACAATGCAATTATCTGTTGCTTGCAACTTAATACTGGAGGGGGTTCGGATGATAACCTGAAGGTGGATTATTAGTCATAGATGCAGTTGGATTATGGTCTATGTATCATGTTGTAATGCCCAATCAAATCTCATAGGAGTCAAGATGAGTAGTATATGCTTGTATGATTTCTCAATGTTTGTCAATTGCCCTGCTGTAATTTGTTCACCCAACATGGCATCTATCTTAAGGAGAGCCACCACTAGTGAACTATGGACCCCGGTCCTTTCTTTTACCATCAATCTACAACTGTTTACTGCTTTCTATTTACTTTCTACAAGCAATTACTTTCTTCCACACAATATGTTTAATCCTTTGTTTTCAACAAAAACGGTGAGATTGACAACCTCACTGTAAGTTGGGGGCAAAGTTCTGTGGTTGCGTTGTGCAGGTTTCCACGTTGCTGCTAGCGTCGGTAGTGCGCCCTACCAAAGTCCATCTAGCAACACCTTGGAGGTGTTTCCTTGATCCTACTGGTTCGATAAACCTTGGTTTCATAACTGAGGGAAAACTTGTTGCTGTGCTCATCATACCTTCCTCTTGGGGTTCCCCAACGAGCTTGATATCTTTTGGGCCATCAAGGACTTTTTCTGGCGCCGTTGCCGGGGTGTCAAGGACATCTTCACAAGGGGAGTCTATCATAACCACTCTCTTTACTTTGTTGTTTTTGTTTTGCTTAGTTTACTTTTTGCTTTGTTTGCTTATTTCCTTATCAAAAACACACAAAAAATTACTTTTACTAGTTTGCTTTCTTTATTAAAAAAACACAAAAAAATTTAGTTCCTATCTTAAAGTTTCCATTATGTCTAGCATTGCTCCAATCACTATGTCACCTGAGGAAATGATTTTCACTTTTAAACAAGGAATTGAAGAGAGTTTCAAAGAAGCTTGGTCTAGAATCTCTGATCTACATGAAAAAACTAAACCTAAAATGACTCAAAGCTTGTTCCTTAGTAGTTTTTACCTTGGAATTGATCTTTGCTATAGATATGCTTTGGATGCTGTAGTGGGAGGAGGTTTCCTCCAATGCAATGAGGATGATGTTGTTAATGCCATAAAGAAGTTGGTCTTTACTTACAACTTGCCTAGCAAATCTGTTCTTCCTTCATAAACATATTTGCTAGATTGAATACTCTTGAGACCAGCACTGCTAGTTTAAAAGATTGCTATAATACACTTAGAGAGCATCATGACTATGTTCCAATAAATTCTGAACCCTAAAAATGGCTTCCCACGGTAAAGATTGCTATAAATAATGAAACTTTTCATGCTCGCTGTGATATCATGTCTGAATTTTGTCTTATGCCTAAAGATATCTATGAATATTTGAATCTTTGGGGACTTTCTGAGGGAGGAGAAGAAATATTTCTTGCTAATAATGCGACAATATCACCAATTGGAATAGCTGAAGGAGTATTCACAAAGATCCTAGGGAAAATGGTTTCTACTGATTATCTTGTTATTGAATGTGTAGGAAAAGGACAAATCACACTTGGTAGATCTCTATTGAAACTCCTTGGAGCAATAATAGATGTGGAAAAGGGCACCATGCACTTTGCTTCTCCACCAAACAATCATATGTTCCCCAAGGTTAAGAATAAAAGTAAGAGAGGTAAGGGCAAGAAATTTGGTTTTAATGCTTCTTCATTTGAGAACACTTGATTCTTTTTCTTGCTTCTTATGCCTAACTTAAAGGCGTTAAAGAAAAGTACTTATTAGGAGATAACCCAAAAGTTTTAGATGAGTCTTGGAAGTTATTACTTCAGTAATAACCTCTCCTTATCCTTTTTATTTGCTTTTTGTGCCAAGAGTAACATCTAATGAGAGAGAAGTAATGATTGGAAAAGTTGCTGTCCCGAAACAGATTTATGTGCTTCACCGTAAAAGTTCGTGTAAAATCTCTGTACGTCGTTTTGAGGCATGAATTTTTGTACTTCTGCCCCAGGTTGTTATCTAACTTTCGTTAGTTCAACACTTTTTGATTTGAGCAACAGACGGTCTTTGAAAAAAAATGGTTCTGCTTGTCTGTTTTGATAGATTTCTGCCATTATTTGCATTTGCTTCTTGTTGGTTCCTTTTTGAGTTCTTTTGGGGAATTGAGCTTTTTGAAGGAAGTGCTACAGTAGCTTGTGTTTTAATGGAAGTTTTATTGGTGTTGAAACTGAACCTAAAGACTTATTATCTTGAGTGCACTAATGTTGCTAATAAAGATTGTGTGAAGTTTTGTATGAAGGAAAAATTTCAGGTGTATGGAAAAAACGATGTAATGAGATTAAGAATGGACTAAATATCAAGCTTGGGGATTCCACCCTGTGTCACCCCAAGAAATATTCAAGAGGTACAAGCGTCAAAGCTTGGGGATGCCCAAGGCATCCCCTTCTTCATCAATAAAAATCCCAGGTTTCTTCCAAACACTTCATTTTTATTTTTTCATGCATAGTTGTGTTGTTCTTGGAGCGTCTTCTTTTTCGTTTTTCATTTTGGTTTTCGTTTGCTTGGTTTTCTTAGTTTGTTGTATAAATTGGAAAAGAGTTTGGTTTTCAAATAGTTTGGTTTGGATTGGAAAAGAGTAGGAAACGTTCATGCTTAAGTGGTAAAGAGAGCTTGTTTTTGACTGTGGCCTATGCTTTGTCATGCTATGCTTGATATTGTTTTGGCTTTATGCTTAGTGATATTTGCTGTAGCATGACATGTTATAAACAATTGAGATTGCTTAATGTGTCTTGGAAGAATCATGCATTGTTTTAGCATATTAAAGCATAGTATAGTGGTATTCTCCTTTGATGCTTTATTTGGGTTGACTTGGCGCATGCTCACACCATGTTATGACTATTCCAAGTCACCATAGCCTTTATGATCCTTTAGTTTTCGACTTGTAATATCACTTTATGCTTTGATTAATGATGTTTTGTCGATCTGCATGATTATGGCCATTATTGCTCTCTTAGTTGGTTGCTCCCAGTCTTTTGCTAGCCTCCATAACCAAGTATGAGTTCCACTCATGCATCCAACTCCTAAAACCAAGTTATTCCAAAGAGTCCACCATACCTACCTATTAGCATTTTCTATTCCAAGTATATTCATGTTTTTATCTATCTTCCGAATTAAACTTGTTATGTGAAAATTAGTGATTAAAGCTCTCACGAACTTGATGGCACACTTTACTTTCTAGCACTTAATAAACTTGAACCATTGCGTCCATCTTTGTTGCGTATATGCTTGCGCTTTATAAGTTGAAGTTAGAAGAACCATGTATCATGGGGAACACTTTCAACATTGCACTTGTACATTGTACCTAGTTGATATCATGTTCTTTTGCTTATGGATTCCGGCGGTGCGAAATAAAAGGGGAACTTGTAAGATCATGGAGTTTGTATTTGTGTTAGAGAAACACCTGGGCCACTATCCTAAGCCATGCCTAATCATGGTGGAAACTTGCAGCATAACCATAATGAGCACTCTATGAAGCATCCTCAATAAAAACTTATGCAAATAGCAAATAAAAAGATCGCTGAGATGCTCATTGTGTGCTTGCCTTGTCATTTTGATTATGGGATAGCTCCTGTATCATGTGCAAGGGGTACCCCGTTGGCGGTTCTCTATGATACATATGTACTTACAATGACAAGAGCTTACTTGTGACTGAAGTTGAGTAGCATGAGGTTTGGTCTTCGTAAGTAAGGGGCATGAGATTTCAGCTTATAACTTGTCAAGCATATCCTCTTAGTTGTGTCACTTTAACCTTAATCACCTAAAGATGCTTATGATAGGAGCAATGAGAGCTGAAAGCTAATAAGTACCATAATTTTTGGAAGCTCTTTATGAAACTTGAATCCCTACTTCCTTCTATGAAGGCCTTTCTTTTACTTTTATGTTGAGTCTCCACCTTCTATCTTTATGCACCTACTTTGATAGCATAGTAGCTATTCTTAGTTCTATGTGCATTGTCCCAAGACTTGTTGATTGATGCATAATTTTGATATTGCGTGTTCTTAAACTATTTGTATCTAGTAACTCTTATGAACTTTGAAGATGTCCTATGCATTTATGTTTGCTACTCTATGAGGGACAAGCTGAATGCCACTATGCTATGTTTTCTTTATGTGAAACAAACCAATGTCTTGCAAAGCATTGTTATTCATGAATCTTTTGTTTGTGCCTTTTCATGTTGCAACATAGTTGCTATGTCTTATTGTTAGAACTTTATCTTTCATGCTATGTTGAAGTACTATGATCCCAGCTATCAATGTTTTACAAATACTTCGATCAAGTTTATGATGGTGCATGTCACCTCAAAAATTATTCTTTCTTTTTATCACTTACCTACTCGAGGACGAGCAGGAGTTAAGCTTGGGGATGTTGATACGTTGCTAACGTATCCATAATTTTTGATGTTCCATGCTTGGTTTTATCTACTTTCTTATGTTTTGTCCACACTTTGGAGTACTTTCTATACACTTTCTTCGACTAACCTATTAATAAGAGCCACAGTGCCAGCTGCCTGTTTTCTGCTATTTTTGGTTCCTGGAAAGTCAGAAAATGAATATTCTCGGAATTGGACGGGACAAAAGCCAAAGTCAGTTTTTCACCGAAGGGGACACGGAGCTAGAATACGAGATGGAGAAGAGCCAGGGGCCGCCACACCACCTGGCCGCACGACTAAGCCTGGCTCGCGCCAGGGGGTGGTCTGGCCGCCTCGGGCACCCCCTCGGCCTCCCCTTTCGCCTATAAGATGCCTCCGATACATAAACCCTAAGTACCCGATCAAAATTCCATGGAAGAGTCTGTAGCCGCCGTCATCACTATCCCTAGATCGGGGTATCTGAAGCTCTTCCTGGCACCCTGCCAGAGGGGAGAATTCACCCTGGAGGCCTTCTTCATCACCATGCAAGCCTCCGGTGTGATGCGTGAGTAGTTCATCCTTGGACTACGGGTCCATGTAGTATCTAAATGGTTGGTTCTTCTCCTTTGTGCTATCATGTTTAGATCTTGTGAGCTCCTTTCATGATCAAGATCATCTATTTGTAATCCTACATGTTGTGTTTGTGGGGATCCGATGGATATTGAGATGCTATTTCAGATTGATTATTGATTCTATCATATCTTTGTTATTTGTGATCTTGCTTGCTTTCCGATGTTAGTAGCTATCTTGTCCAAGTAGATGCTAGCAACTCCAAGTGTTAGTATTTATGCTCGATAGTGGGTTCGTGCCTCTAGTAATTTGGGGAAGTGATAGAAATCTCTAAGGTACTAGATGTGTTGTTGCTACTAGGGAGAAAACAACAATCCTTTGTTCATAGAACAATCGTATTGTTTACTTTACACGCAATGCGTAATGCAATTATCTGTTGCTTGCAACTTAATACTAGAGGGGGTTCGGATGATAACCTGAAGGTGGATTATTAGTCATATATGTAGTTGGATTACGGTCTGTATAATGTTGTAATGCCCAATCAAATCTCATAGGAGTCAAGATGAGTAGTATATGCTTGTATGCTTTCTCGATGTTTGTCAATTGCCCCGCTGTAATTTGTTCACCCAACATGCCATCTATCTTAAGGAGAGCCACCACTAGTGAACTATGGACCCCGGTCCTTTCTTTTACCATCAATCTACAACTGTTTACTGCTTTCTGTTTACTTTCTGCAAGTAATTACTTTCTTCCACACAATACGTTTAATCCTTTGTTTTCAGCAAAACTGGTGAGATTGACAACCTCACTGTAAGTTGGGGGCAAAGTTCTGTGGTTGTGTTGTGTAGGTTTCCACGTTGCTGCTGGCCCCGGTAGTGCGCCCTGCCAAAGTCTAGCTAGCAACACCTTGGAGGTGTTTCCTTGCTCCTACTAGTTCGAAAAACCTTGGTTTCATAACTGAGGGAAAACTTGCTGCTGTGCTCATCATACCTTCCTCTTGGGGTTCCCCAACGAGCTTGATATATTTTGGGTTATCAGTGGGTCACCTAGCGGTGCATCCAGCACATAGGCCAATTTACCAGCATCGAGGACAATCCTCATGTTACAGAACCAGTCCGTGAAGTTGCTTCCATTGTATTTCAACTTTTCTTTCTTTAGGAATGCACTAAAAATGATGGAGGGGGTCACCATAATCTACAACATATTTGCAAAGAGTTTAGACTAAGTTTATGACAAATTGAGTTCAATTTTAATTCTGAATTAACTAGGTGAAGTCCCACTCAAAACAACATCCCTCATGTTGCCTTAGTGATTACACGAACCAAATCCACTACACAAGTCCGATCTTCACGAGAGAAGATGTAGCTTCAAAGGCGAACAATCAACATGTTCATCATATCATTCATATGACTCATGCTTTACCTTTCGGTATTCCGTGTTCCGAGACCATGTTTGTACATGCTAGGCTCGTCAAGATTAACCTTAGTATTCGCATGTGCAAATCTGGCTTGCACCCGTTGTATGCACACATAGAATCTATAACACCTGATCATCATGAGATGCTTCAAAACTACGAGTCCTAGCAACGGTGCCTACTAAGGACAAACACTTTATTACTTGATATTTCAGTGAGAGGGATCATCTTATAATGCTACCGTCGCGATCTAAGCAATACAAGATGCAAAAAGGATTAACATCACATGCAATTCATAATATGTGACATGATATGGCCTTTCTTCTTGTGCCTTTGATCTCCATCTCCAAAGCACGGACATGATCTCCATCATCACCAGCGTGGCATCAAGGTCAGTGGCATCGCTTCATGGTTGTCCATCACTAATAGCAACTATAACAACTACTTGGATTAAATCTATTACATGATGAATAGACACGCAAGTCTTAACAGAATTTAAAGACAACCATTAGGCTCCTGCCGGTTGCCATATTACAATAAGGATCATTGCATACATCAAATATATTCACAATACATCGTGGCCATATCACATCACATTCCCCTGCAAAAACAAGTTAGACACCTCTAATTTTCTTTGCATGTTTTACGTGGTTTGGGGCTTTCGTATAACAACCGATCTTACCTACGAACAAGAACCACAATGCTAATACAAGTGTTGTCAGATGCTAATTGTAAATTGAATCTTAACTATGGTGGGAGAGACAGACACCCGCAAAGCCACTTGTGCAATGCAAGTTGCACGTCAAGCGTGGAGAAAGTCTCATGTACAAGGACATGTAAGGTTAGCCCGAGCCGCTTCATCCCACCATCCCGCAAGATGGAAAGTACATGTGAAGACAACGACAACAAAAGCATCAACACCCACAATAACCATTGTGTTCTACTCGTGCAACAGATCTACGCATAGCACGGCTCTGATACCACTAATGGGTTCATAGCAGGGAAAACAAAAAAATTCTACCGCAAGAACGAACAAAACCAAGATCTAATCTATGGAAAAGCCAAGATCTAATCTATGAGATAAGTGCAACGATATAGATCTGTACTAAGCCTTGTAGATCCAAATCCTTGTTCGAGATCAGATCTCGTGGTTGATGTAGGCGATCACTTGCTGATCTCAAGATCGAGTAGACAATCCTTCCGGCGCTGTGTTCCAGCAGCGGTTCTGTAGACGGTCACACGTACGGAGTCGATGTAGACCTTCCTCACCCTATTCCAGCGAGCAGCGGAGGTGGTAGATCTCCATGGAATCCCAGCAGCACGACGGCATGGTGGTGGTGGTGGAGAAGGATTTCTGCAGGGCTTTGCCTAAGCCGGAGAAGGAGGATGGTGGAGGAGAGAGGCGGCCAGGGTTTGGGGTGTTATATAGAGGGGGTGCGACCTAGGGCTGGCCCCCCTTGGCTCTAGGGCTGGCGCGCCAAGGGAGGGGGGAGTTTTCTTCCCCCCAAGTACTCCCCTTTATTTCTTGGTTTTCAAGTAAACCCTATGGAACCTTCTAGAACTTTCTGGAACACTCTAAAACCTTCTAGAACCTCCATATGAATACTTCGAAACATTTCTGAAACTCAGAAAATGATCTCCATTATATGAATCATATTCTCCGGACAATTTCGGATCTCCTCGTGTTGTCCTAGATCCAATCCGAGACTCCGAACAACATTCGGTATCCAACGCATATTCCATATCTACCTAAAACAGCATCGAACCTTAAGTGTGTCACCCTATGGTTCACTAATATGTAGACATGATCGAGACACCTCTCCGATCAATAACCATCAGCGGGATCTGGAGATCCATAATGGCTCCCACATACTTAACGATGACTTCGTGATCGATAGAACCATTAACATACGAAACCAATTCCTTTTGTCATGCGATACTCTACTTATCCGAGGTTCGATCATTGGTATCTCCATACCTAGTTCAACCTCGTTACCGATAAGTACTCTTTACTCGTTCCATGACATTTCATCCCTTGTGACCTAGTCACATGCTTGCAAGCTAATTAGATGACATTCCATTGAGAGGGCCCACAACATATCTATCCATCATATGGATGGACAAATCCCAGTCTTGATCCATGCGCTTCAACACATACTTTCAGAATATAATGCCACCTTTATAACCACCGAGTTATGAAGTGGCGTTTGATGTCATCAAAGCACTCATCCGGTGATGGTGATTAACACAATCTCATGGTCGAAGGATTAGGTTACTATGCATTTGAAAGCTTGTAGCAAAACAAACTTAATGACTTGATCTTATGTTATGCTTACTATGGGTGTGTGTCCATCACATCATTCTCCTAATGATATGATCTTGTTATCAATAACATCCAATGTCCATGATCAGGAAACCATGATCATCTATTAATCAACAAGATAGTCTTAACAAGAGGCTTACTAGGGACTCTTTTATGTTTACAAAACACACAAGTATTAGTGTTTCCTAATAATAAAATTATAGCATGGGATGTAAACATTTATCATAAACACAAAGATATAATAATAACCATTTTATTATTGCCTCTTGGGCATATCTCCAACAGTTCACGTATGAAAACAATAAAAAAATTACCCTACGCCCCTGAACCCCTCATGCTGCCAGGACCTATCTATTAGTAATGCAGTAATGGGAGGGGATTTTCGCGAACTTACCCTTGAAGACCGAAAAGCGTTGTCAACGCTTAGGAGAGCATGGTTGATGTAGACAAGCCGAAGCTGACCTCGAGGTCATGATGAAGTCCTTGCGCTCCTATGGCTCCAATGACTTGAGTGCCTCAAGTGTGACACCTCGCGGGGAGTTACATGCATCTGGTGCCTGGCGATGACTCTTGCTTCCCCGATCCAGCAGCAGTTATGGAAGTAGAGCTCATGGATCCGAATCTCGCAGCGCGACGGCGCTCCACGGTGAAGATTTCTCTCATTCGCGTAGTCCAAACTTGGGACCACGGTCACGAGATAGAGAGAGATAGATAGATAGAGAGAGAGAGAGAGAATATCAATTGGAGGTCTCCTCAAAAGTGAGTAAACCTTTATTGAATATTGTGTTGTGTATTTTCTGGTCAAAATACCACACTTTATATAGGGGGAGGGGAGGTACTACCTCCCTCAAAGTCCCAGGGTGGGACTAATCATGGGAGAGGGGGAGGCGCCACCGGCCACCCCCATGGGCCCCACGTGGGGGGCTGGCCCACTAGGGTGCCAGCCACCCCCTTGGCCCCTTTCTCCTTTTGCCTTTCCCTCTTGGGCCCTTTCCCCTCTGGGATTTGGCCCAGTAAGCCTTTTTGACCTTTAATTGATTTCTCTTTTATTAAATAATTATTAATAAATGTTTAAATCAATATTTAATATTAATTCACCTATTATTCAATCTCCATGGCTATGGAAAACTTTCCACCTCCACTCCGGACATCCTCCGGACTTACGAAACCCTTCTGGTTTTCTCTCTTTCTATTCTTCGGTCATTCTACCGATCCTATAAACACTCTCTAAGCATCATAAAGCCCTTAAGCGTGATACCCCACGGTTCGAGAACACTCTAGACATGGTCAGGACACACCCGGATCATTACAGAGGGACCTAGATGGCTGATACATTGCAAATGTATCTATAATTTTTTATGTTCCATGCTTAGTTTTATCCACTTTCTTGTGTTTTGTTCCAACTTTGGAGTACTTTTCATATGATTTCTTGGACTAACCTATTAAAAAGATGCCACAGTGCCAGTTGCCTGTTTTCTACTGTTTTTGGTTCCAGGAAGTCAGAAAATGAATATTCTCGGAATTGGACGGGACAAAAGCCAAAGCTACTATTTTCCCGGAAGACTCATGGAGCCAGAAGGAGAGTCGGAGAGGGGTCAGGGCCTGGCCACACCCCCCTAGGCGCGGGCTAGCCTTACCCGCGCCACCAGGTGGTGTGGGCCCCCTGGCCGCCCACCGACCTTGCCCTCTGGCCTATAAGAAGCCTCCCGAAGCCAAAACCCTAAACCGTCCTACCTCCAGCCATGAAAAGTTCCAGCCACGCCACCAAGGGGAGATCGGGACAAGAAGTCTCTGTTAAGCACCTGGGACGGGGAAGTGCCCCCGGAGCCATCTCCATCGATCTCCACCGCCATCTCCGTCACCATTGCTGATTCCCATGATGAAGAGGGAGTAGTTCTCTCTCGAGGCTAAGGGTTCTACCGGTAGCTATGTGTTCATCTCTCTCTCTATGCATGATCATATTGTGATCATGAGCTTGTAATCTATAGATCTACCATGCTACTCAAGTGGTTAATGAATCTCTGCTCTCCCCATGTGTGTGAAAGTGACAGCGTGCTCACCATGGTGGCACTTAGGCTAGAGATTACAAATACTTGTTATGAGTTATATTTGGAGTTGGATGTCTTTATGAAATTGTGGTGTTTGTTGGACTCATCTAGTACTCAAGGTGACAGTGTGGGGTTTTCTAGATGGGAAAGGCTTACTTTGAGGAGTGCTGTTATAGCCCTACCGTTGATTAGAGTGTCCAACTGGAGAGTAGTTAAGAGTAGTATCATGAAGATGATATATTTATATGAGAGTGTTCACTAGTGAAAGTATGATCCCTAGGCCTTGTTTCTAAGCATTGAAACACCGTTTGTTATTAGATCTGTTCCATGTTTGCTTGCTTCCTTCTTTATTTAAGTCTGCCTTTAGTCTTTTCACGCCATCAAGCTATTTTCTATCATCATACCACTTGTATTTCACCATCTCTTCACCGAACTAGTGCACCTATACACCTGACAAGTGTATTGGCTGTGTTGGGGACACAAGAGACTTCTTGTATCTTGATTGCAGGGTTGCTTGAGAGGGAATACCTTTGACCACTTCCTCCCTGAGTTCGATAAACCTTGGGTGATCCACTTAAGGAAAAACTTGCTGCTGTTCTACAAACCTCTGCACTTGGAGGCCCAACAACTGTCTACAAGAATAGAAGTGCGTAGACATCAAGCTATTTTCTGGCGCCGTTGTCGGGAGGTAAGGTAAAAGGTATTCACACTGGAGGATTAAAGGAGAAGAACCTCCCATGGCAAACGCCTATTTTCTGGTGTGAGTACTCGAAGTTATTTCCTTTAGATTCTGAATTTTTTCTTTTTGTTTCTTCTTTTCACTACTTAGGCTTAATGGAAAACAACAACAAAATTAGAGAGCTTTATAGTATTTATCTTGAGTTAGGACATGAAGTGTTTGAAGAAAAAATTAAAAAACCTATGGAACTTTATTTGCATGCTAATAGCAATGTTGTTAGTATGAATTCTTTGGACACCATTATTGCTAATGCTATGGAAAAGTCTAAGCTTGGGGAAGCTAGTTTTTATGAGCATGATATTTTTAGTCCCCCAAGCATGGAGGAGAAAATTTACTTTGATGATACTATACCTCTAATATATGATGATTACAATGATGAATATGATATTTTCAGTCCACCTACTATTGAGGAGAAAATTAATTATGATTACAATATGCCTCCTATATTTGATGATTATGGTGATGAGAATAATAATGATAGCTATTTTGTTGAATTTGCTCCCACTACAATTAATAAGAATGACTATTTTTATGTGGGGAGTATTAATTCTTTTATGCATGTGACTCATGATAAGAATGTTTCTTGTGATTGTTATATTGTTAATTTTATTCATGATGCTACTGAAAGTTATTATGAGAGAGGGATACATGGTTTTATGCATCTCAATAATATTAAGTTTCCCTTCTTTATGTTGAAAGTTTTGAAGTTGCACTTGTTTTGCTTTCCTATGCTTGTTGCTTTGTGCTTTAATGACTTGTTTCTTTACAATATTCCTATGCATAGGAAGTGGGTTAGACTTAAATGTGCTTTGAATTTGCTTCTTAATGCTCTCTTTTACTTCAATTCATATTTCTTATGTGAGCATCTTCTCAAACTATCATGCCTAACTTAAAGGCGTTAAAGAAAAGTACTTGTTGGGAGATAACCCAAGAGTTTTAGATGAGTCTTGGAAGTTATTACTTCAGTAATAACCGCTCCTTATCCTTTTAATTTGCTTTTTGTGCCAAGAGTAACCTCTAATGAGAGTGAAGTAATGATTGGGAAAGTTGCTGTCCCGAAACAGATTCTTGTGCTTCACCGTAAAAGTTCCTGAGAGAGCTCTCTATGTCGGATTGATTTGTAATTGTTTGTGATTCTGCCCCAGGTTGTTATCTAACTTTCATTAGTTCAACACTTTTTGATTTGAGCAACAGAAGGTCTTCGAAAAAATTCGTCTTTACCTGCTGGTCTGTTTTGACAGATTTCTGCCATTTTGTGCATTTGCTTCTTGTTGGTTCCTTTTTGAGTTCTTTTGGGGAATTGAGATTTTTGAGGGAAGTGCTACAGTAGCTAGTGTTTTAATGGAAGTTTTATTGGTGTTAGAACTGAACCTAAAGACCTATTATCTTGAGTGCACTAATGTTGCTAATAAAGATTGTGTGGAGTTTTGTATGAAGGAAAAATTTCAGGTGTATGGGAGGAATGAGTAATGAGATGAAGGATGGACTAAAACTCAAGCTTGGGGATGCCACGCATATCACCCCAAGAAATATCCAAGAAGTACAAGCATCAAAGCTTGGGGATGCCCAAGGCATCCCCTTCTTCATCAATAAAAATTCCAGGTTTCTTCCAAACGCTTCATTTTTATTGTTTCATGCACAGTTGTGTTGTTCTTGGAGCGTCTTCTTTTTCGTTTTTGTTTTGGTTTTTCGTTTCCTTTTGTTTTCTTAGTTTGCTGAATAAATTGGTTGGACCCCCTCTTTCATATATTGGTTTTCAAATAGTTTGGTTTGGATTGGAAAAGAGTAGGAAAGTTCATACTTATGTGGTAAAAAGAGCTCGTTTTTGACTGTGGCCTATGCTTTGTCATGCCATGCTTGATATTGTTTTGGCTTTATGCTTAGTATTCTTTGTTGTAGCATGAATTGTCATAAACAATTGAGATTTCTTAATGTTCCTTGGATGAACCATGCGTTGTTTTAGCATATTAAAGCATAGTATAGTGGTATTCTCCTTTGATGCTTTATTTGGGTTGACTTGGCGCATGCTCACACCATGTTATGACTATCTCAAGTCACCATAAGCCTTTATGATCCTTTAGTTTTCAACTTGTAGTATCACTTTATTCTTTGATCAATGATGTTTTGTCGCTCTGCATGATTATGGCCATTATTGCTCTCTTAGTTTGTCGCTCCCAGTCTTTTGCTAGCCTCCACAACCAAGTATGAGTTCCACTCATGCATCCAACTCCTTAAACCAAGTTATTCCAAAGAGTCCACCATACCTACCTACTAGCATATGCTATTCCAAGTATATTCATGCTTTTGTTTACCTTCCACTTGTTATGAGAAAACTAGTGATTAAAGCTCTCACGAACTTGATGGCACACTTTACTTTACTTGCCCTTAATAAACTTGAACCATTGTGTCGTCTATGTTGTATATGCTTGCACTTATTTGTCGGGAATTAGCAGAACCATGCTTTCATGGGGAACGCTTTCAACATTGCACTTGGTACTTGTACCTAGTTGATATCATGCTCTTTTGTATATGGATGTCGTCGGTGTGAAATGAAAGGGGAGCCTGTAAGTCCATGGAGTTATGTATATGTGTTAGAGAAATGCCTGGGCCGCTGGTCTAATCCATGCTGACATGGTGGAAACCTGCAGTGTAACCATAATGAGCTGTCTATGAAGCATTCTTCTTATAAAAAAAGAGTCCTATATTGAGAAAAAATAGAAAAGAAAAAAAAAGAGATTATGAAAAGAGGAAAGAGAGAAAAAAGCACCATATTCCCATGGTAAATAAGAAGAATGCTGAGATGCTCGTTGTCTGCTTGCCTTGTCATTTTGATATGGGGATTCTTCCGTATCATCGGGCAAGGGGTACCCCGTTGGCGGTTCTCAATGATACACATGTACTTAAGATGATAAGAACTTACCGGTGACTAAACTTGAGTAGCATGAGGAGCGGACCTCGTATACAAGGGACATGAGATTTCTGACTTATACTTCGTCAAGCATATACTCCATAGTTTGTTCACTTAACCTTAATCACTTCAAGATTCTTATGATACGGGCAATGAGAGCTGAAAGCTAGTAAGTACCATAATTTTTGGAAGCTCTTTATGAGACTTGAATCCCTACTTCCTTCTATGAAGGCCTTTTCTTCCACTTTTATATTGAGTCTCCACCTTCTACCTTTATGCACCTACTTTGAGAGCATAGTGGCCATTCTTAGTTCTATGTGCATTGTCCCAAGACTTGTTGATTGATGCATACCTTGATATTGCTTGTTTTAAACTATTTGTATCTAGTCACTCTTATAAACTTTGAAGGTGTTCTTTGCATTTATGTTTTGCTACTCCATGAGGGACAAGCTGAATGCTACTATGCTATGTTTTCTATATGTGAAACAAACAAACGTCTTTCAATGCATTGTTATTCATAATCTTTTGTTTGTACCTTTTCATGTTGCAACATAGTTTCTTTGTCTTATTGCTAGAACTTTGTCTTTCATGTTATGATTGAAGTACTATGATCCCAGCTTCGAATGTTTTGCAAATACTTTGATCAAGTCTTTGATGGTGCATGTCACCTCAAAAATTATTTCTTTTTATCACTTACCAACTCGAGGACGAGCAGGAGTTAAGCTTGGGGATGTTGATACATTGCAAATGTATCTATAATTTTTGATGTTCCATGCTTAGTTTTATCCACTTTCTTGTGTTTTGTTCCAACTTTGGAGTACTTTTCATATGATTTCTTGGACTAACCTATTAACAAGATGCCACAGTGCCAGTTGCCTGTTTTCTGCTGTCTTTGGTTCCAGGAAGTCAGAAAATGAATATTCTCAGAATTGGACAGCACAAAAGCCAAAGTTACTATTTTCCCGGAAGACTCACGGAGCCAGAAGGAGAGTCGGAGAGGGGTCAGGGCCTGGCCACACCCCCCTAGGCACGGGCTAGCCTTACCCGTGCCACCAGGTGGTGTGGGCCCCCTGGCCGCCCACCGACCTTGCCCTCTGGCCTATAAGAAGCCTCCCGAAGCCAAAACCCTAAACCGTCCTACCTCCAGCCACGAAAAGTTCCGCAGCGCCGCCGCCACCGAAGGGGAGATCAGGGGGACAGAAAGTCTCTATTTCGGCACCCTGCCGGGACGGGGAAGTGCCCCCGGAGCCATCTCCATCAATCTCCACTGCCATCTCCGTCACCATTGCTGATTCCCATGATGAAGAGGGAGTAGTTCTCTCTCGAGGCTAAGGGTTCTACCGGTAGCTATGTGTTCATCTCTCTCTCTATGCATGATCATATTGTGATCATGAGCTTGTAATCTATAGATCTACCATGCTACTCAAGTGCTTAATGAATCTCTGCTCTCCCCATGTGTGTGAAAGTGACAGCGTGCTCACCATGGTGGCACTTAGGCTAGAGATTACAAATACTTGTTATGAGTTATATTTGGAGTTGGATGTCTTTATGAAATTGTGGTGTTTGTTGGACTCATCTAGTACTCAAGGTGACAGTGTGGGGTTTTCTAGATGGGAAAGGCTTACTTTGAGGAGTGTTGTTATAGCCCTACCGTTGATTAGAGTGTCCAACCGGAGAGTAGTTAAGAGTAGTATCATGAAGATGATATATTTATATGAGAGTGTTCACTAGTGAAAGTATGATCCCTAGGCCTTGTTTCTAAGCATTGAAACACCGTTTGTTACTAGATCTGTTGCATGTTTGCTTGCTTCCTTCTTTATTTAAGTCTGCCTTTAGTCTTTTCACGCCATCAAGCTATTTTCTATCATCATACCACTTGTATTTCACCATCTCTTCGCCGAACTAGTGCACCTATACACCTGACAAGTGTATTGGCTGTGTTGGGGACACAAGAGACTTCTTGTATCTTGATTGCAGGGTTGCTTGAGAGGGAATACCTTTGACCACTTCCTCCCTGAGTTCGATAAACCTTGGGTGATCCACTTAAGGGAAAACTTGCTGCTGTTCTACAAACCTCTGCACTTGGAGGCCCAACAACTGTCTACAAGAATAGAAGTGCGTAGACATCAATGGCCATGTGGCCCCTGTGCATTCCACGAAGATCTTTTGTCGTTTGAACCGGGACAGTCGTGTCTTATTCCTTTTGTCTCTCGATACTTGCATTGCCCGAGATCTGATCAATGACATCACCATGTCGTGTTCAATCTCGTTACCAAACATTGCTACTTGAATCGTTTCGACAAGTGATATCCCTCTGATCAAATCACATGTTGCGCAGCTATTGGATATAACTTCTCCGAGTGGGCCCTTGAGTATCTTTCCGTCACGCTAATGGACAAATCCCGCTCTTGATATATATTTCCTCAATGGTTCCTCTGAATGCCTGAACACACCTTTATTGTCACTATATTACCAAGTGACCTTTGATGCTATCTAAGCATTCTCGGGAGACAGTGATTGATATAGCCTCACGGTCTAAGGAATAGTCTACAAGGTCTATTCTAATCATCATAACTTGAAGTTCGTGACATGATCGGGTTATGATGTTTAGGTTGGGTATTGGTTCATCATCCCATTCTGAGAATGAGTTGACTCCATTTCCAACTGGCATAAATGCCACATGATTAGGAAACCTTGATCATCTGTTGACCAATGAACCAGTGACTAGAGTTTCACCGTGAACCCCTGGTTGTTTATATAGCACACGTGTATTGACGTTTCCTTTCAATACATTTATAGCATGGTATAAAACTTAATCATAAACTTTATGAAATATGATAATACTCCTTATTATTATTTGTCTCTAGGGCATATATCCAACACCTACAACGTATGTGATCTCAATCTATCTCTTTCAGATTTTTCTAGAGTTTCTTGTTCTAGCGTTTGGAGTAGATGTTCTCAGTTTATTCTATATAGATGCAATCTGTCGTATACGTTATTGGTTTGCATGATCTATTTAATTTATATTTGTATGATTATGCTTTATCAGTTACTTATTTGGATAAAATCATATGGATTATTGCTTACATTTTCAACAATCCAAAACCCTGATAATAGGCATTGAATTACACTTGTGTAGCGGTGGCTACTAGGCCACCTCCTTTTGATGGTATGCACTATAATAGATGGTTGATGTCTACACACGCTTCTATTCTTGTAGACAGTGTTGGGCCTCCAAGTGCAGAGGTTTGTAGAACAGCAGCAAGTTTCCCTTAAGTGGATCACCCAAGGTTTATAGAACTCAGGGAGGATGTGGTCAAAGGTATCCCTCTAAGCAACCCTACAATCAAGATACAAGAAGTCTCTCGTGTCCCCAACACACCAAATACACTTGGCAGGTGTATAGGTGCACTAGTTCGGCGAAGAGATAGTGAAATACAAGTAATATGGATGATTATAAGTGGTAATTGCAATCTAAAATAAGAGTGCCAGCAAGCAAACATGTAATAGGACTGATTGTAAATGGTGTTTCAATGCTTAGAAACAAGGCTTAGTGATCATACTTACACTAGTGGACACTCTCATATAAATATATTCTCTTCATTATGCTACCCTGAACTACTCTCCGGTTGGACGATGTAGGGCTACAAAAACACACCTTAAAGTTCGCATTCCCCATCTAGATAACCCCTCACTATCACCTTGAGCGCTAGATGGTTCCAACAAACACCACATTCTCATAAATACATCCAACTCAAATTATACTCCAGATAAGTATTTATGTAACCTTAGCCAAAGTGCCACACGGTGTGCACACTATCAACTTCACACATGTGGGGATAAGCAGAGATTAATTAAAGCACTTGAGTAGCAGAATAGATCCTAGATTACAAAGCTCATGATCTCAATAAGATCACGCATAGAGAGAGAGAGATGAACACATAGCTACTTGTAGAGCCCTTAGCCTCGAGAGAGAACTACTCCCTCCTCATCATGGGAGTCATCAACGGTAATGGAGATGGTGGTGGAGTCGATGGAGATGGATCCGTGGGCACTTCTCCATCCCGGCAGGGTGCCGGAATAGAGACTTCTGTCCCCCGAATCTCCACTTCGGTGGCGGCAGTGCTACAGAACTTTTTGTGGAATTCTGATCTAGTACTTAGGGTTTTCGTCTTGGAGGGATTTTATAGGCGAAGGGGCAAGGTCGGTGGAGCTCCAGGGGGCCCACACCCCCTGGTGGCATGCCTAGGGCTGGCCACGCCACCATAGGGTGTGGCCGCCTCCTGGCCCCCCTTCGGCCGCCCTTCGGACTCCGTGTTGCTTCGAGTAAAATATTGACTTTGGCTTTTGTCCCGTCCAATTCTAAGAATATTTCCTTACTAGCTTTTCTAAAACCAAAAACAGCAGAAAATAGGCAATTGGCACTATGGCATCTTGTTAATAGGTTATTTCCATAAAATGTATAAAAATACCTCAAAGTGTGAACAAAACATAAGAAAGTAGATATAAAACAAGCATGGAGCATCAAAAATTATAGATATGTTTACGACGTATCAAGCATCCCCAAGCTTAACTCCTGCTCATCCTCGAGTAGGTAAGTGATAAAAAGAATAATTTTTGAGGTGACATGCACCATCACAATCTTGATCAAGATATTTGCAAAGCATTGATAGCTGGGATCGAAGTACTCTAAACATAAGCATGAAAGATAGAGTTCTAACAATAAGACATATCAACTATGTTGTAATATGATAAGGTACAAACAAAAGATCATGAATAACAATGCATTGAAAGACGTTTGTTTGTTTCACATATAGAAAACATAATAAGAGTGGTATTCATCTTGTCCCTCATGGTATAGCAAAACATAAATGCATAGGACACCTTCAAAGTTCATAAGGGTGACTAGATACAAATAATTTAAGAACAAGCAATATCAAAGTTATGAATCAATCAACAAGTTTTGGGACAATGCACATTAAACTAAAAATGACCACTATGCTCTCTCAATTGGTGCATAAAGATAGAAGATGGAGACTCAACATAAAAGTAAAAAAAGAAAGGCCCTTCATAGAGGGAAGCAGGGATTCAAGTTTCACAAAGAGCTTCCAAAAATTATGGTACTTATTAGCTTTCAGTCTCATTGCCCCTATCATAAGCATCTTGAGGTGATTAAGGTTAAAGTGACACAAATATGAGGATATGCTTGACAAGTTATAAGTTGAAAATCTCATGCCCCTTGCTTACGAGTACCGAACCTCATGCTACTCAACTTTAGTCGTAAGTAAGTTCTTGTCATTGTAAGTACATGTGTATCATAGAGAACCGCTAACGGGGTACCCCTTGCCCCATGACACATGAGCTATCCCATATCAAAATGACAAGGCAACATACAATGAGCATCTGAGTGATCTTTTTATTTGCTATTTGCATAGGTTTTTATTGAGGATGCTTCACAGAATGCTCACTATGGTTATGCTGCAAGTTTCCACCATGATTAGGCATGGCTTAGGCTAGCCACCCAGGCATTTCTCTAACACACATACAAACTCCATGAGCTTACAAGCTCCCTTTTTATTTCACACCGCCAAGATCCATAAACAAAAGAACATGATATCAACTAAATAATAAGTGCATTGTTGAAAGCGTTCCCCATGACAGCATGGTTCTGCTAATTCACAACTTATAAAGTGCAAGCATATAAATAGCATAGATGGACACAATGGTTCAAGTTTATTAAGTGCAAGAAAGTAAAGTGTGCCATCAAGTTTGTGAGAGCTTTAATCACTAATTTTCACATAACAAGTTTAATTTGGAAGGTAGATAAAAACATGAATATACTTGAAATGGTGCAACACACCATGCATAGGAATTTATAGTGCTCTTTGGAATAACTTGGTTTTTTTGGAAGTTGGATGCATGAGTAGAACTCATACTCAGTACAGGTGGAGGCTAGCAAAAGACTGGGAGCGACCAACTAAGAGAGCAGTAATAGCCATAATCATGCAAAGCGACAAAACATTATTAATTAAAGCATAAAGTGATATTACAAGTCAAAAAATAAATTACCATAGAAGCTATGGTGACTGGTTCATAGTCTTAACATGGTGTAAGCATGTGCCAAGTCAACCCAAATAAAGCATCAAAGGAGAATACCACAATATTATGCTTTTGTATGCTAAAACAACGCATGATTTTTGCAAGGCACATTAAGCAATCTCAATTGTTTGAAACAAGTCATGCTACAACAATAATCACTAAGCATATGGTCAAAGCAACATCTAGCATGACATGATAAAGTCTAAGTCACAGTCAAAACAGGCTTCTTTTTGTACCACTATGAGCATGAAACTTCTACTCTTTTCCAACACCAGTCGACTTATTTGAAACAACTCTCAAAGATAATAATCAATAAAGACCAGAGAGCATGTCTCACCCATCTACAAAGAAGAACTAAAAAGTTCTAAGCAAAAAGAATAAGAAAACTAAAGCTAAACGCAATGCTAGCAAAGGAGAACACTCACAGAACAATAAGAGTGAAAACTAGAGTGTTCTAGGCAATGAATAACAGGGTGTGTCTCTCTCCAAAAGAAGTGTGTTGGGATCCAACCAACTTATTGTGGCAAATAAAGCAAAATAAAACTAAAAACAAAGACGCTCCAAGAACAACACATAGTGCATAAGGTAATGAAAATAAAGTGTCTTGAAAGAAGACCTGAGATTATTGATGAAGAAGGGGATGCCTTGGGCATCCCCAAGATTTGACGCTTGTACTTCTTGAATATTTATTGGGGTGACATGGGTGGCATCCCCAAGCTTGAGATTTTGTCCATACTTCATCTCATCACATTATTCTTCCCTACACTTGAAAATTTCCTTCATACAAAACTTCATACAATCTTCATTAGCAACATTAGTGTATTCAAAATAATAATCCTTTGGGTTCAGTTTCAACTCAAGTAAATAATCCATTGAAACATAAGCTGCTGTAGAAATTTCTTTTAAAAGCTCAAGTGATCTAAGAGAACTCAAAAAGAAACCGATTAAGAGGCAAATGCAAATAATGGCAGAAATCTGTCAAAACAGACCAGCAAGTAAAGACCGATTTTTTCGAAAATCTTATGTTGCTCAAATCGAAAAGTGCAAAACTAACGAAAGTTTGGTAATAACCTGGGGCATAAGCATAAACAATTACAGCTCAATCCGACGTACTGAGATTTTTCACGATTTTTTACAGTGACACACAGAAATCTGTTTCGGGACAGAAACTTCCCCATATCTTACTTCCCTCTCATTAGAGGTTATTCTTGGCACAAAAACCAAATAAAAAGGATAAGGAGAGGTTATTACAGAGGAAATAACTTCCAAGCCTCAACAAAACAAAAGTAAACTGAAAGTAAAAATATAATGGGTTGTCCCCCAAAAGCTCTTTCTTTATAGCCATTAAGATAGGCATGATAATTTCGATGATGCTCACATAAGAAATATGAATTGAAGTAAAAGAGAGCATGACGAAGCAAATATGGAAAAAATTAAGTCTAACCCACTTCCTATGAAAAATAATCTTGTAAATAAACAAGTCATGAAAGCACAAGGCAACAAGCATAGGAAAGCAAAACAAGTGCAACTTCAAAATTTTCAACATAAAGAGGGGAAACTTAATATTGTTGAGATACATAAAACCATGTTTCCCTCTCTCATAATAAATTTCAGTAGCATCATGAATAAAATTAACAATATAACTATCACATAAAACATTCTTATCATGAGCCGCATGCATAAAAGAATTAATACTCTCCACATAAACATAGTCATTCTTATTAATTGCAGTGGGAGAAAATTCAACAAAATAGCTATCATTATTATTCTCATCACCATAATCATCAAATATAGGAGGCATATTGTAATCATAATTAATTTTCTACTCAATAGTAGGTGGGCTTAAAATATCATATTCATCATTGTAATCATCATATATTGGAGGCATATTATCATCAAAGTAAATTTTCTCCTCCATGCTTGGGGGACTAAAAAGATCATTTTCATAAAAACTAGCTTCCCCAAGCTTATACTTTTCCATAGCATTAGCGATAATGGTGTTCAAAGAATTCATACTAATAACATTGCTATTAGCACGCAATAAAGTTCCATAGTTTTTTAATTTTCTCTTTAAACACTTCATGTCCTAACTCAAGATAAATACTATAAAGCTCTCTCATTTTTTTGTTTTCCATTAAGCCTAACTAGTGAAATAAAAAAATAAACAAAAAGATATAATTGCATAATCTAAAGGAAATAACTTCGAGCACTCGGACACCAACAACAGTACTAGAAGATAGCTTAGTAGCCAGAAGATGTGAGTACCTTTTACCTTACCTCCCCGGCAACGGCGCCAGAAAATAGCTTGATGTCTACGCACGCTTCTATTCTTTTAGACAGTGTTGGGCCTCCAAGTGCAGAGGTTTGTAGAACAGCATCAAGTTTCCCTTAAGTAGATCACCCAAGGTTTATCGAACTCAGGGAGCAAGTGGTCAAAGGTATCCCTCTCAAGCAACCCACAATCAAGATACAAGAAGTCTCTTGTGTCCCCAACACACCCAATACACTTGTCAGGTGTATAGGCGTACTAGTTCAGCGAAGAGATAGTGAAATACAAGTAATATGGATGACTATAAGTGGTAATTGCAATCTGAAATAAGAGTGGCAGCAAGCAAACATGTAACAGGACTAATTGTAAATGGTGTTTCAATGCTTAGAAACAAGGCCTAGGGATGTAGGGCTATAACAGTGGACACTCTCATATAAATATATTCTCTTCATTATGCTACCATGAACTACTCTCTGGTTGGACGATGTAGGGCTATAACAGCACACCTTAAAGTTCGCATTCCCCATCTAGATAACCCCTCACTATCACCTTGAGCGCTAGATGGTTCCAACAAACACCATAATCTCATAAAGACATCCAACTCAAATTATACTCATGATAAGTATTTATGTAACCTTAGACAAAGTGTCACACGGTGTGCACACTGTCAACTTCACACACGTGGGGATAAGCAGAGATTAATTAAAGCACCTGAGTAGCAGAATAGATCCTAGATTACAAAGCTCATGATCTCAACATATCACGCATAGAGAGAGATGAACACATAGCTACTTGTAGAGCCCTTAGCCTCGAGAGAGAACTAATCCCTCCTCATCATGGGAGTCAGCAACAGCGATGGAGATGGCGGTGGAGTCGATGGAGATGGATCCGAGGCACTTCCCCGTCCCGGCAGGGTGCCGAAACAGAGACTTCTGTCCCCGAAATCTCCTCTTCGGTGGCGGCGGCGCTGTGGAACTTTTTGTGGAATTATGATCTGGTACTTAGGGTTTTCATCCCGGGGGGCTTTTATAGGCGAAGGGGCAAGGTCGGTGGATCTCCAGAGGGCCCACCCCCTGGTGGCGTGCCTAGGGTTGGTCGCGCCACCATAGGGTGTGGCCGCCTCCTGGCCCCCCCTTCGGCTGCCCTTCAGACTCCGTGTTGCTTCTGGTAAAATATTGACTTTTGCTTTTGTCCCGTCCAATTTCGAAAATATTTCCTTACTAGCTTTTGTGAAACCAAAAACACAGAAAATAGGCAACTGGCACTATGGCATCTTGTTAATAGGTTAGTTCTAGAAAATGTATAAAAATACCTCAAAGTGTGAACAAACCATAAGAAAGTAGATATAAAACAAGCATGTAGCATAAAAAATTACAGATACATTTACGACGTATCAATGGCGCATGAGAGAAGCTATCTGGTTTGAAAACCTAAACTGCTATAATGCCACTCTTGGCAAACCTGAAGGAGATCTTTCTACTGAACAGGAAGCGACCTTTAAGAAACTTGATACCATGTTTATGGCATCTCCTTTTTGTGTTCTTGGGGACAACATTGTTGAACCGTACATGTCAATTTATAATGGCAAGGCTGCATGGGATGTGCTCGAGGCAAACCCGAAGGAGTTTTCTGTTACGAATCTCACTGGGTCTCTTCATGTGGAGAAGGCGAGAGGAAATGACAAAACTGCTTGAGGATTTGAGGGAAGTTCTAGTGCCAATTTGGTGCATAAGAAAAACTTTCAATCCCACAAGTTCAAGAATAAGAACAAATCTAAAGGAAAAGGGAAGTTTGATGGCAAGAACAAGGCCATGCACTCAACCAACTTCAAGAAGACAAATGATAAGAAGAAAGGCTCTTGCCACGTCTGTGGTGATCCTGATCATTGGGCTCTTAGTTTTCCTAATCTCTTTGACAAGTGTCAACATGGGAACGGTGGCAAGACCGCTAATGTTGTTATTAGCGATACTGATATGAAGGATGTTGGGTACGGTATTTTACCTACTATCGTTTCAGTATGTCATTCTCTAGAATGGTGGATAGACACATGCGCTAATACACATGTATGTTCTGATATTTCCATGTTTTCTTCTTATCAGGTCTCAAGGACTTCTTTCGTGCTTATAGTAAATGGCTCACGTGCTTATGTTCATGGTGTTGGTACGGTAAATCTGATGTTTACTTTGGGGAAGACCATATAGCTAACGAATGTGCAGCATGTTTCCTCCATCAATAAGAATCTCGTTAGTGGATCGTTTTTATGTCGAGATGGTCTTAAGTTGGTTTTTGAGTCCAATAAAGTTGTAATTTCTAAGTATGTACAATTTGTTGGAAAGGGTTATGAGTGTGGAGGTCTTTTCTACTTATCTTTGTCAGACTCATGTACTAAAGTTATTAATAATGTTTGCAATGATACTGTGTACAATATTTGGCATTCATAACTTTGTCATATTAACTTTGGTTGCATGACATGGCAAGCCAATATGGGTTTAATTCCTAAATTTACCAACTTCAAAGGTTCTAAGTGCCAAGTTTGTGTGCAAGCAAAGCAACCCCGCAAGTCTCATACGGCTACAGAACCGAGAAACTTAGCACCCGTAGAACTTATACATTCAGATCTTTGTGAGATGAATGATGTGTTGACAAAAGGTGGGAAAAGATACTTCATGACACTGATTGATGACTCCACTAGATATTGTTATGTTTATCTTTTGAAATCTAAAGATGAAGCTTTGAACTACTTCAAAATATATAAGGTGAAGCAGAAAAACAACTTGATCTTAAAATCAAGTGGCTAAGGTCGGATCATGGTGGAGAGTACTTTTTGAATGAATTTGATTTATTCTGTACGGAACATGGTATTATCCATGAGACGATGCCTCCCTACTCACCTCAATCAAATGGGGTGTCCAAAAGAAAGAAACACACTCTAACTGATTTGGTTAACACCATGTTAAATACATCGGGTCTTTCCAAGGAATGGTGGGGGAGGCGCTAATGACTGCGTGTCATGTCCTAAATAGTGTTCCCGTAAAGGATAAAACTATGACCCCATTTGAGGAATGGGAGAATAAAAGGCTTAAACTCTCTTACTTACAAACTTTGGGATGTTTGACGAAAGTCAATATTCCAATACCCAATAAGTGAAAGATTGGACCAAAAACCGTGGATTGTGTTTTTATGGGACATGCTTTTCATAGCATTGGCTATAGATTTTTGATAGTAAAATCTGAGGTATCCGACATGCACGTTGGTACAATTATGGAGTTGAATGATGCGACTTTCTTTGAGGACATATTTCCCATGAAGGGTATGTCTAGCTCATCAAATCAGGAGATGATTAGTTCATCTAGTCAGGAATTTGCTGAGATTACACTTCTTCAGTCCCACTATGTGGAAAACATATTGAGACGCTTTGGGTATAGTGAATGCAAGTCTTCTCCAACACCTTATGATCCAACTATGTGCTACTTCCAAAGAATCGAAGGAATTGTAAAGATCAACTGAGGTATTTGCAAATCATTGGCTCGCTCATGTATTTAGCCAGCGCTACGAGGCCTGACATCTCTTTTCTATAAGCAAACTAAGTCGATTTGTGTCAAATCCTGGAGATGATCATTGGCATGCTCTTGAGAGAGTTTTTAGCTATTTAAAAGGAACTGTGAGTTATGATATTCACTATACTAGGTATCCACGGGTACTTGAGGGTTATAGTGATTCAAACTGGATATATAATGCTGGTGAGATTAAGGCCACGAGTGGTTATTTGTTTACACTTGGTGGTGGCGCTGTTTCCTTAAAGTCTTGCAAGCAGACCATCTTAACGAGGTCAACAATGGAAGGATAACTCACAACATTAAACACATCCATCATTGAAGCAGAGTGGCTTCATGAGCTCTTGATGGACTTACTTGTGGTTGAAAAAACAATACACGCCATCCTGATGAACTGTGATAATCAAATTTGTGATCGTCAAAATAAATAGTTCTAAGGATAATATGAAGTCATCAAGGCATGTGAAGAGGAGATTAAAATCGGATAGGAAACTAAGAATCTTCGGAGTTATTGCATTGGATTATATCCAAACATCTAAGAATTTGGCATATACCTTCACAAAGGGTTTAACACATAATGTGATAGATAATGCATCGAGGGAGATGGGCTTGAGACCCACGCTATGAGTTGTACACAGTCGTAAACCACTCTATGTGATCGGAGATCCCGTGAATTAGAGTTGGGAGACAAGCTGTTGGATATCTAGGTGGAGAGTATCCCTATATTGAATTTACCTCTTTGTGAAGATGCTATACTCTCCTATTCTGCATGGTAGGTTTATATTTATCTTAATGTGTTCTATGTGGCTTATCTAAGCAGAGATGTTGACCTGCAGAACATCTCTTGAAGAACACACTTATATGAGTCTGACTGTCAAATGCCGCAGTCCGTGAGAGTTGGGTGCTCTCTGATAAACTTATGAAAGGCTCTAGAGTATAACACATGATCTCCAAACCGCGGGTAAGCCCTGCGGCAGCCCTGTATCCGTCTAGATTTTGTGTGAAACTAGTGTGTAGAAAACTTGTAGTTCAAGCATACTCCACTATTCAAGTTGCTAGCTAGTGTAGCATGAAGTTTAATGTGGAAGTTCAACTTAACAGTCCCCACTACGCACCGGTATATAAAACAATGTTCTAGAATAAAAGTGATGTGATGTGCTAATGAGACTTTGTGGGGGATTGTTGGAATTTGATGAGTATTGGGCTGCTGGACCATAAGAAAAATTCTGAAATACTCTTTGGCCCATTTATGCATGGAAGCATATGGTTGTGATAGTGGTGCTAAAGTTTAGTCCCACATTACTAGTTGAGTGAGAGTTGCACCTCGTTATATACTAGGTTGTTGTACCACTCACTAAGGTGTGAGAAAAAGAGCAGCTCTCGCGTACTCCTCCTCGGACGGTGCCTGCCTCACCTCTTCATGAGGCGTGTGCGCTGCAGGTTACGGGAATCTCGTCGAGCCGAGCTTTATTTTGTTGTCCAAGAAAATTAATCATGGATTAATTATGAGTCATTAACGGACGCGTTAATCAATCATCCATTTCTCTATTTTCTGGATCGTGGGTTGTGCCCCATGACCTTCCTGACCTACACTATATATAAGCAACTCTGCTAAACCTAATCAGTACCTATCACACGCACCTATTTCCAGAACCTTGCGTTGTTACTTTCGTCTTTCCCATCTCGACTTGCAGCGTGCAACGCAGATCAAGATAGTAGGCCTCCGAAACTCGACCTCCTGTGAACCAGTACGGGTGAGGGGCGATCAGGTTTTTGGGGAGCACTCAACCGCTACCACTGGCAATCATGACATCTGACGACGAGTTACCGAACAACGACTTCTTCCCAGACATCACTAATCTCTTCAGCAACCTCAACTGAAAGAGATATTGCCTAGAGGTAATTAATAAATAGGTTTATTATCATATCTCAAATTAGTTCATAATAGTTTCATACTGTGATATAACTGTATCAATCGGAAACATTGATACAGGTGTGGTATGTAAACAAACCCAGTCCCTAGTAGCTTCTATTTAACTAGTTCGTTGGGAAACTGATGATCAAGGTTTCCTAATCATGGAGCATTTATGCTAGTTGACAATAGATTCATATCATTGGAGAATGATATGATAGACATTACCAACCTATTTATTGCAATGTGATCAAGTCACATGGTTTATTGTTACAATATTAGAAACTAGGTGACCTTCTCCTTATACCGCGAGATCATATTAATCACTAGATCCCACGGCTGCTTTGATTACATCAACTATAATGTCTATAACTGGGTGACCATAAAGGTGTGCATTAGGTATTCCAGAGGAATAGTTGAGGACTATGTATCGAGATTGGGATTTGTTCACCCACGTGACGGGAAGATACACTGGGCCCACTCGGTGAGACTGTATCCAATAGGTTGCAACCACTGACTAGGTCAGGGGATACAATATCATGGTAACGAATTAAGTGGACTTATCAGTAATGAGATAGGTATGTTGATACCATTGATCAAATCTTGGACAAGTCATGTATCAAAGAAACAAAGGGATAAGGACACAAAGTTTATGGTTCGAACACGACAAAGAAGCAAACATGGAGGAAGCCTACAGAGGTCTTAACGACCTTTTGTACAAGCAGAGCTTGCGCATACCATTTGCCTGAACCACATGTCAGAGTGTCCACCTAGTCAAATACTTTCACCTTGCAAATACGGATCTGATATCCGACATTCACAGAAACCACCAGCCTCGGAATACCACACTAGAGAGGGATCTGGAGGAGGAACTAAGAGAAGAGAAAATCTTTGCTGCTCCACGGATCATCGGAGGACGTCACATCATCCCCTTCATCAGCAACCTCTGCATCTCCATCACCATCACCATTCCCCTCTTCCATACTTTAGATCTTGTTGTAATTCCATATTCAATTGTGGTTTACACTAGATTTATCCTCAGACTTTTATCCATCCATTTGAATATGATGATGTTTTTGATTGCTTACATGTGTGAGTAGTTCCCTTTGTTCTTAGGGAGATGGAGAAACCCTAGCATTATTATGAAGTGAAATAAATATGATCTATTAATTTGGTCTATGATCCATTGATCTATGATGTTGTGTTTGATCTCTCTCTCTAGATGGTATGTGTAGTCGGCCACATATCATTTGCCTCCGGGTCTAAAGAGAGGGTGATACCTTAGGACGTGCATGGGAGTATGTCTAGTGTTACTTTTGTGACTACAAGCATTGTCTTATAACCTGCATGGTCAAAGGGGAATAAAGAGGGATTCACTAAGCTTATTACGATATCCATGGGGAAACCCTTAATTGTGCTGGTATGTATGAGTGACTACTCTTAGGCATTGCAGTGGTTATTTAGAGATGACCTCATTACCTGACTCAAGAAAGTGACTGCCCACAAGTCTTGTAGTGAACATATTATTATTGACCTCTCTCCACACACATCATGATGAAATAAATAGATTATCCTAATTATGATCAATTATCCCATGCTAGCAGTGTATCCTAAATCCCTGAGAATGCTTTCATCTTATTGAGTTCCAACACCATTTCCAACACATTTGTTACTTGATTTTCTTTACTTGTTTTATTTACTTTCTTGCACACAAACACAAAACTTTCCAAACACCTTTTACTTGAAATGAAAGGCAGCTTACAAGTATCGTTTGGTAGATAGTGACAAGGGGCATAAAGACCTTAACCAAATACCTCTCTATGGGTTCGATACTCTTATTTCGAAACTAGCTATAATTGATCTGTGCACTTGGAGTCATCAATCGAGAGAGATATCAATCATGTCTATGCCATTCCCAAACCGTAGGATAACACACTTAAGGGTCTGGCGATATTCTAAGATCGATATGGAAAGAAGGGATCACTGATGAGAAATAGAGAGCATTGGAATTGTTCCAATAAGATATTACCAGAAAAGTTCCAAAGAGGATCCGAAGAAGTGCGTAAAGAGGAATAAATCGAAAGGCATTTCGAATTGATAGAGGATTTAATTATACATTTAATTATGTTAATTGTGAATTAATATATATTAAATAAAATATTTAAATTAATTATTAAGGGGGAACCTCCGCTAAAGGGCTGAATTCCTAGAGGGAAAACAATCCAAAAGGTAGGCCACCCTAGTGCACCAGCAACCACACCGCAGTTAACTGGTGGGCATCACGTCGGCCCACGCAGCGCAGTGCACAGCACACGCCGACGCCAAGATTCATCGCCAGGCTGGTGGGACGCAGGGCATAGGCCAGCCCATGCCATACCGTAGGCCCTAGGCGGGGGCGCTGGTGGGCGGGCGGCTGACAGGACGTGGTCAGGCCCACGTGGACGACGCCTCACGCCGCGCTGGCTCTTGGCCAGTCAGGCTAGGCCCACCGGCCACCGCCTCACCACACAAAGCTACAAGGCCAAGGGCTGGTGTGCGCGGGACAGCCCAGTCACCTCCGGATACTATCACTCCTCCTCTTCTTTTCTTTAATCCCACCTGGGGACTTGAGGGAAGTTCCGAAGAGAGAAAATGCCTAAGGTGGTGGTAAAAAGACAAAAATAAAAAGGGATTTCCTAAGAACTTCTTCTTCGGGAATTTCCCCTATTTCTAGTTGACCCTTGTGTTAGCACAGTCCCAAGATATAATTGTACGCACAGGAGTTGACATCATTGGCACGCTGTCGTGCTGCCGGATCCCGGTTCTAGAGGGTCTACTTCCGCATCCCGACTGGATCAAGGAGAACGGGAGTCGTCGTCAGTCCTTGGAGAGCGTTCGCCTGGATCTATTACTTGGGGAGAGTATTTGATGAGGCGGACGTGCTGACACATGGTACAGGCGGGTGGTACGGGCAAGCTCCACTCGTACCAATGGTCGTTAAGCTCCCTGGAGCTCCCCTCTGTGTTTGCCAATCTCCCAGGTGTGAGAATAAATCAATTATATGACTTTTGTCACTTAAAATACTATATTACTGCATAAAATTACAGTTCCAATGGATATGTTCATAAGAGACTTAGTGATTCTGGATCCTGTTGAAACAAGAATAAAGGTGCGTGTAAACACGGTAAAATACTAAAATTCCTAATCTAATTATGCAAAATGAAAGATAAATATGCTTCAATTTTGGACGCATCAGATGCACACGCACACGAGGGGAGGATGGTCGGTCAACCGATCTAGGGTGGGCCCCACGTGTGGCCCAAGGCATGTCGGCGGAGGGTGGACACACCCAGCACGCAGCCCAAGGCGGCGACGGGTAGCCCCCTTTGGGCGGCTTCCTTCTTGGGCCTCGTTCCCTCTCGCGACTTGGCCCATTTGGGAAAGTTTGCCCAATAAAATTTAGTTAAATATTATTTCGAACAATTAATATAAAATACATATCATTAAATTCTCCTTGACCCGAAACACCTTTCAGTTCATTCCAAACTCTTTTGGATCCTCCCGGAACAATTCCGGTTTTCTCTCGAAACACTTCCGGTATTCTCATATCTTTCTTCCATGATTCCTATAATCAAAATGATCTCAAGCATTATCAAACCCTTAAGTGTGTTACCCTATGGTTCGGGAATATCATAGGCATGATCGAGACACCTCTCATATTAATGATCAATAGCGGGCCGGGATACCCATAATGACCCCTGTGCATTCCATGATTTCATTGTCATTTGATCCATAAACGCTGAGTCCAATTCCCTTTGTTACTCTGATACCTGACTTGTCTGAGATCTGATCATTAGTATCATTATACTTTGCTCAATCTCGTTACCGACAAGTGCATCTTTTACTCGTTCCCGTGATATTTCATCCCCATGACATAGTCACATGTTGTGCAGCTTATGAATGTAATTTCGTTGAGTGTGCCTAGTGTATCTTCCCATCACACGGGAGAACAAGTACTGATCTTGATGCATACACCTCAGCGTGTCCCTCTAGACTACCCAACATACACCATTATGATCACACTATGTGTGATGGTTGATGTAGTCTAAGCAGCCGTCAGTGATGATGATTAAATATGATCTCACGGTCAAAGGAATAGGATTCTTCATTTCCAACTATTGCAACAATGAACTTTCTGAATTGGTCGCGGTGCATTAATTGTATTGGGTAATGTCCATCATGACATTCATTAATGTCATGACCTCATTGTTAACTGGCATAAATGCTTCATGATCAGGAAACCTTGGTCGTCGGTTGCCCAATGAACTAGTATAAATAGGGGCTAATTTAGTCTTGGTTTTTTACATACCACACGTGTATCAGTGTTTCCGCTTGGTACAATTATAGCATAGTATGAAACTATTATGAACTAACTGAGATATGACAATAAACTCATTTATTATTTGCCTCTAGGTATATCTCCTCCTGTCTCTCACTTGCACTAGAGTACATATAATATAGTTGCATTTGGTAGTAATCATAATATCATATTATATATGATCTCATAATCATGCTTGCTCATGGAAAATGTCCTGTCTTACATCTGTTTTTACCAGATTCGTGCATTCTTTGCAAATCATTAATGTCACTTATATTGATATACACACCATTATCACATAATGCGTGGAAGCATTCATTTGGCGATAGAGTGAGACTTTCTTTCCTTATGTATACAATGACAGTCGATTAATCAACTGAACTTTCAATATTATCATGTATACCAAAACACACTCAATTTAGAATCCGGACTTATTTTAGCCAAAAGTCAGACTTACTGATTCTGAAGTATCTGCATACTTCAACATCAATGAAGATCACTTAAGAGTCACTTTAGAGACGCAAAAGATAAGCTTAAAATTTCTTTCATGCGATTCACTTAAGAGTCACTTTAGAACTTTGTTCTTTTATCCAAGAACATGGGTCACATTACATCCAGTTTACACTATGGTTCCATGAAATAATATTATGATCGAATCATAAAAGATGATGATCATCTATATTCTTGTCATTTTAACCATTATGATTAATATTGATATTAACCCAATGTTTTGACTAGTTTCACAAGGAGAAATCCTGTTTCTATACTTGTCTTATTCTGATATTATTAGAATTTAAAACCAAAGTACTCCGAACTACTTTCAGAATGCATTTTATGAAACATTTTAGCATGAATGTTTGACAAACATATTGATCAATCTTTGTAGATTCTATATGTCAAAATATCTGTTCAACTTCATCCATCGTATATATATACATATACATATACATATATAACTATAGCACCCCAGTAAAACCACTACTAGAAAATCGCTCATTGATTACTACTTTGTGCATCATCATGATAGCATGCTCATGTCATCATGCCATATTGCATTTGAGCATCATCATGACATCATCAAGCATATTTTGCCTGAAACTAGTTTTCCCTAAAAGCCTATCTTTGCTTTCTAAATGTCCCCTTCCTCTTTTCAAATTATAAAACCTCGGATCTTCTCGAATCCTTTATTTGTCTAAAACCAATTTATAAAAGTCTATTTAAAATAAAATAAGTAAATAAAGAATAAAATGTTATGTATTGGGGGAGGCAGTCCAACCGGTCTAGCCCAAAAGCCCAACCGGCCAAACCACCTACCACCCCAACTAAATGATACGTCCAAAACATATCTACTTTCCCGAACACTTTTGTTATTGTTTTTCCTCTAAACTTGTGTGATTTGGATACAACTAACACAGACTGACGCTGTTTTTAGCAGAATTACCTTGGTGTCTAGTTTTTGTGCAGAAAATCAACTATCAGGAAAAATCCCAGAAAATATGCCAAAAATCCTATTTCACTAGAAGACTCACGGAGCCAGAAGACGAGATGGAGTAGGGCCACGAGGGGCCCACACCACCTAGCCACGCGGGCCAGGCCACGCCTGGGGGTAGTGTGGACGCCTCGGCTGCCCCCTCGGCCTCCCTCTTTGCCTATAAGTTGCCTCTTGACCTAAAAACTAGGGGGGTTTGACGTTTTTCCAGAAAGAGTTCCACTGCGCCGCCACCACCAGATTCCGCGATTCGGAACCAGAAACTCTGTTCTGGCACCCTACAGGGATGGGGAATTGGAGGAGATCATCGCCATCATCATCACCATCGCTTCTCCATCGACCATCCATGTTTCCCCCATCTATGAGTGAGTAATCCCCTGTTGTAGGCTATGGGGATGGTAGGGATTGGATGAGATCGTTCATGTAATGGCATCAGATTGTTAGGGCATGGTACCTAGTATTTATTATTAGTGCTTTTTGACTTTGTTGCAAATTGTTATGCTTAATGCTTGTCACTAGGGCCCGAGTGCCATGATTTCAGATGTGAACATGTTATTGATTCATTATGATAGTATTGTTTATGGTCTTACCTGCAAGTTGTATACACACGTTGTTGTCCGGAATCAAAGGCCCCGAAGTGACAGCAATCGGGATAACCGGAGGGAATGGCTTTGATGTGAGGATCACATGTGTTCACGGAGTGTTAATGTTTTGCTCTGGTGCTCTATTAAAAGGAGCACCTTAATTGCCAGTAGTTCCCTTGAGGCCCCATCGTAAACGGGTCAGGACAAAAGATGTTGTGCAAGTTCTCATTGCGAGCACGTATGACTATATATGGAACACATGCCTATGATTATTTAGTACTTGGATGCTTTATCTTATTTATCTGCAAATGCCCTATGTCTTGATTGCCATATGAATTGTCTTGTCCATGCAACGCCCGTCCATCCATCCCTATGCCTATCGCGCTTTAATCCTACTGTTTACTGCAATTGTTACTACTCTCTTTACTTTTACTATTGCCATTACTTTGCTATTGCTACTACAAAACTGTTGCTACTGATAAACTGCTGTGAGCAAGATTGTTTCCAGGTACAGCTGAATTGACAACTCAGTTGTTAAGGCTTATAAATATTCTTTGGATCCCCTTGTGTCGAATCAATAAATTGGGTTTCACTTCCCTCGAAAATACTGCGATACACCCCCTATACTTGTGGGTCATCAAGACTATTTTCTTTATTCTTTGGGGAGCATAGCTTTATTTATCAAGTTCACTTGGAATCACTATTGTTCGCTGCCCTCCATCCATCATGGGTAAGTCTCGTGATGGCAAGGTTCCTATTTTACCATCCACTACAAGAAGAGGTACGGTTCTAAACACCTCTGTTGCTCTTGATTCACCATATGTTATGAGTAAGCTCCTTACACCACCATATACACATGCTACACACACTGCTACTACTTCTGAATCTGAAATTTTTGATACTTATGATGCTGCTTCTACTGTGGTTGATAAGAGTGGTTCATTAGGTCCTTTCCTAGATGCTACGATTGCTAGAACTATAGCTGGAAATACTGAAACTCCTAATGAAGACACTACTACACCTGTCAGTTCACCTGAGTCTAGCAGGGGTGAAGATCCGGACGGGAAACCTCATCGGCACCGGCGAACGCATCGTCTTCAGGCTCGTTCAGTGCTTTGGAGCGCTGGACTTTTTCAGCGACAATGCTGGCTGCTTCGGCACGCGCCCACTTCCGCGCAACGGCCTCTTCGTCAAGTTGGGTGCGCACAAGGTCTACGTTGCTGTGGACGTATCATGCGTTCATCCGCAGCGCGTCGTCGAGGCAGGGGAACCACCCCTTAGTGTGGTTCCCAGGGCACGTATCACTCGCTCCCCGGACCATGCTGAAGTGATGATGACTACGCCGGGTGCAGGCGCAAGCAAGGATCCAGCACCGGACCCGGAGGTAACACCTAAGGCACCGAGGAAGGGTAGAGGACCCCCACTAGAGAGGCCTGAGAATGTACTGAGAGAAGCTATGGACAGCTTGGCAAACCCGGTAGCAGCAGTGGTAGATCCGGCTCAGGCACAGGCCGAGCTAGAGGAAACTAGGCAAAAAATACTAGAAGGCGCAAAGAAAATAGCCGCAGCTCAGCAATCGTTGAACATGACGCTGCGTGAGTATGCAAAAGCAAACAAAGTTGATACGGTAAAATTAAATGGGAGAAATCTCATAAGCGCGATGAACAGACAAGGTGATAATGGAATAGAGGAATCAGAAAACTGTTTGTCCGTGGGGTTGCCGAAGTATAGTACCCCGGCGAAGAACCTCAGAGCAGCGGATGCGGCTGCATCCGAGTTAGAGGGTTTGACGGGCGAGGCCCGTCAAAGACAACAAGATAGGGTTAACAAGTTAGTTCGGATCGCGAACAGACAGAACGAAGAGCTACTCAGAGCTAACCCGGAGAGAGCTGGAGCTTCCAAAATCGTCCATTCGGTGATAGGTAACCCGGAGAAATCCGCTGGAGCCGCATCGTCTCCTCATGGTGGTCCAAGGAGAGAAGAGGTGGTAACCTCGGCCAGGCGGAACAAACAGATCGTCCCGTACGACCCTACGCGGGCAGGAAAAGCAAAAGAAGCACGGAAAAATGATGATCGACGAAGTGTGAGCCGAGGTGAAGCTGGTCGAGGTAACCACGACCAAGGCAATGCCGGTCAAGGGAACGTTGTCAATGGCAATGCCGGACAGCGAAACTCGGCAGGAGCAGGACAACCGCAGCCGCGGAATATACCAAGGCAAGAGCAAAGCGCCAGCCGAGGTATGCAACAGAGAGTTGCGCCACAGGAGCAAAACCGGTACAACGACGGTGATTCGGAGATGGTGAACGCGGGGTACCCAAGACCGGACTATCATGTGATAGGGTCAAGATTGGGAAGCAGGGATTTGATGCCGGATGACGCAAGATTGAAACTGGATCGCCTGTATAGGTCAGAACAGATCGAATGTCAAGGTCCACTGGGTTCCAGCATGCTTTGGACCCCGGATCATGAAGGAGCCACCGGTACCTAACTTCCAGCTGCCCAGGGGCACGAAGACGTATGACGGCAGTACCAAGCCGGAGGATTGGCTGATAAACTATGCTACGGCTGTGAAAATTGCCACTGGCAACTTGAGATGGGCTGTACGATACGTACCCCAGATGTTAGAAGGTCCGACCAGAGTATGGTTGAACAATTTGCCACCCGGAAGCATCAACTGCTAGATAGATTTTGAAGAAATGTTTATCAGCAACTTCTCAAGTACATATCAAAGGCCGAATAGGCCGCAGACCCTAGCAATGTGCAAGCAAAGACCCAATGAGACAGACCGTGAATTCTTGACCCGGTGGTGTACCGTGAGAAACTCATGTGAGGGTGTCATAGAGTCGCAGGCCATAGCGTGGTTTGCGCAAGGGTGCAGATATGGTAGCGAGCTGTGGATGAAGTTGCAAAGGAAAATGCCAATTACGTTGGCAGAGATGATCCGGATTGCCGATTCGTATGCTTTGGGTGATCCGACCCAACCTAGGCTCGCGTCAAACGAGTCAAACGAGGAATACTATCAGAGGGATGGAGCCAGGTCATCTCGGAGGAATGACTACAGAGGAAAAAGAAGAGATGATAGACCAGATCATCACTACGGTTCGCAACAGGTTGCAGCTGTGAATCAAGATCAACCCGGAGCAGGGAGCAACCAGCGCCAGAAAACTGGAGGAAATGGACTCCAAGAAACGATGGCAAGAAAACATGGACGCCGGAGCAAAAGAAACAATGGCAAGAAAAGAAAGACCGTCCGAGGTATACCTATGAGTCAATGTTGGACCAGCCGTGTAAGTTTCACACGCCAAATCTGAATAGCCCGGCGGGTCACACAATGAGGCAATGTGAGTGGATGCGTAAGATAGAACAAGGTGGTTCGGGGAATGCTCAGGCACCCCGGAATGATCAACCTCGGCAGGAGTTACCCTGGCAGCAATTGCTCTCCGGAGCGAACACGCAACAGCTAATGTTGCCTCCCCCTCCGCCGAGGTATGACAACAATGAGAGAAGGGATGCAGTACATCAGGTGGAAAATCAGCACCAGCCGGATCAGAGGTACCCTAAAAACGAGGGGAGGAATGAGTACAGAGAACATCACCAGAGCTATTGTGTGTTCACAACTGAGGAGACAGATAGAAAGAGCTTGCAGCGCCGACATATGGAGGTCAATGCGGTAATGCCAGCAGTGACGAGGTACATGCCTTGGTCGGACCAGGAAATCACCTGGAACATCAAAGATTATCCCAAGCTTATGCCGAGTCCAGGTTCGTATGTGCTAGTGCTAGACCCGACATTCATTGGGCCAAACATCAATGTGAGGTTCACCAAGGTACTGATTGACAATGGCAGTAGCATTAACATCATGTATGCGGATATAATGCGCAAGTTGGGTATCTCGGAGAACATGCTCCAGGCTACAAGGACAACTTTCCATGGTATTATACCAGGCATTTATTGTGAGCCCATAGGCAAAGTCCGGGTAGACGTGCTATTCGGCACGAGAGATAATTGCCGGACTGAGAATCTAGAGTTTGAGGTGGTGAACTTGGAAAGTGCGTATCACGCGTTACTCGGAAGACCAGCGTTGAACAAGTTCATGGCAAGCTGCCACATCAGTTATCTGAAGATGAAGTTGCCTGGGCCAAATGGAGTGATTACCATTGCTGGAGATTTCCGACATTCCATTGAGTGTGCCTCAGCTGGGTCTAACCTAGCCGAGTCACTCATGATTGCGCAAGAGAAAAGAAAAATCCAAGAGGTGGCGGCATTAGCTCGGTCACAAGCGAAAGATATGCCGGCGTTGAGTAACCCGCATGGTAGCGTTTCATTCCAAGCCGCAAAGGATACCAAGAAGGTTCCAGTTGATGACATGTTCCCGGAGTGCACCGTAACAATTGGTGCCGGGTTAACTGATAAATAGGAAAGCGAGCTCGTCAACTTCCTCCGTGAGAATCGGGACATTTTTGCTTGGTCCACACATGATTTGCAAGGTGTTCCGAGGGAGTTGGCCGAGCACTCTTTGAACGTAAGACCCGGAGCAAGGCCGGTGAAGCAACCTCTCCGCTGCTTCGCCGAGGATAGGAGAAAAGTCATTGGAGACGAGATAGCTCGGTTGCTAGCAGCAGGATTTATCATGGAAGTACTGTATCCGGATTGGCTCTCTAATCCGGTGCTGGTAGAAAAGAAGAAGGATGATCCGAACGTGGCAGTGGTTTGGCGTATGTGTATCGATTACACGAACCTGAATAAGGCGTGTCCAAAAGATCCATCTCCACTGCCGAGGATAGATCAGGTCATAGACTCAAACGCGGGATGTGAACTGTTGTCATTCATTGATGCATATTCTGGGTTCCACCAGATACCTCTAAATCCGGATGATCAAATAAAGACCGCATTTATCACCCCGTACGGGGCTTATTGCTATCGCACTATGTCGTTTGGTTTATGTAATGCAGATGCAACGTACCAAAGATGTATGCAAAAGTGTTTGCACGACCAAATAGGTCAAAACGTACAAGTATACGTGGATGATGTGGTTATTAAGACCAAGGAAAGAAAAATGCTCCTTGACGACATCAGGCAGACATTCGCGAACTTGAGAAGGTTCCGGATGAAGCTTAACCCGGAAAAATGTACCTTCGGTGTCCCGGCTGGAAAATTACTCGGATTTCTCGTCTCTAGCCGAGGTATCAAAGTTAATCCAACTAAGATTCGGGCTGTTAAACGAATGGAGCTGCCGAAGTGTCTTAACGATGTCCAGAAGTTCACTGGGTGCCTAGCATCGTTGAGTCAGTTTGTATGTCGGTTGGGAGAAAAGTCATTGCCTCTCTACCAACTCATGAAAAATTCGGACAAGTTCATTTGGACACCACAGGCCGATGAAGCCTTTGCCCACTTAAAAAAGATGTTGGCCACTGCACCAGTGTTAGTCTCTCCACTATCGAAGGAGCCAATCTTGCTCTACATAGCCGCAACCAACCGAGTTGTAAGTGTAGTGATTGTAGTAGAGCGCAATGAAGAGGGTAAGTCGGTGCAGAGGCCAGCATATTACTTGAGAGAGGTATTATCTGCCTCAAAACAGAACTACCCGCACTTTCAAAAGGTGGCTTATGGTGTCTATATGGCGGCAAAGAAGTTAAAGCATTACTTTGAGGATCACCCCATCAAAGTGATATGTGAAGCTCCCATATCCGAGATAATGGGTAACAAGGATGCGAGTGGCAGAATTGCAAAATGGGCAATTGAGCTAGCTCCTTATGCGCCCCAGTACGACAGAAGAGAAGCAATCAAGTCTCAGGCTATGGCAGACTTTTTTGTAGATTGGGCCGAGGTACAATATGAACCACCACCACCAGATCCGAACTACTGGAGGATGCACTTTGACGGGTCGAAAACCAAAACCGGATTAGGCGCCGGGGTTGTGCTTACCTCGCCAAAGAAGGACCAACTAAAATACGTGTTACAAATCCATTTCGCGGCATCAAACAATGTCGCTGAGTACGAGGCTCTTGTGCATGGGCTCAAAGTGGCAAAAGAGATTGGCATACGTCGGATAATATGCTTTGCCGACTCAGATTTGGTGGTGTAGCAAGTGTCCGGAGTGTGGGACGCCCTGGATCCAAACATGGCACTGTACAGGTTTCATGTGCAGAAGATATCTGATTACTTTGAGGGGTGTGAATTTCACCATGTACCCCGAGTGGAAAACGAGGCTGCCGACATGCTATCGAAGCTCGGATCAACCCGACAGGCAATTCCACCGGGTGTAGCATTGGAACACCTAAGAAAACCATCTATCAGGCCGTCCCTAGGAACCGACTCGATCTATGTCCCGGAAGATACAGAATCCGGAGCTGAGCCCATGGACATTGACATGGGAGGTAGTACGCGAGACCCGGGGACTGCATCAGCAAACCCGGGGACTACCTCGCTGGACCCGGGGACTACTCAGCGTGACCCGGCTAAAGTTATGCCGGTAGATCAGATGGAAATTGATGAGGACGTGTTCCCTGCACGAGCAATACCAGCTTGGGCACTGCCTATATTCCAATTCCTGAAAGATGGAACGTTACCCACTGAGGAGGTGTTAGCTAGGCAAACTCAGAGGAGAGCAAAAGCATACACAATTATCAGTTCTGAGCTATACAAACAGAGTGTAACCAATGTCCTCCAGCGATGCGTTAACCCGGAAGAAGGGCTTGGCATCCTCCGAGATATACACCAAGGAGAATGCGGGCATCATGCTTCATCATGAGCCTTGGTGGGAAAAGCATTTCAGCATGGGTTCTACTGGCCAAGTGCCTTAGAACAAGCAGAAGATCTGGTGAGAAAATGCAATGGTTGTCAGAGATATGCTACTAAGACACATATGCCAATGTTGGAACTCAAGACCATACCAATTACGTGGACATTTGTTGTATGGTGCTTGGATATGGTTGGCCCGTTCAAACCAGCAAGGGGAAACATGACACACATTTTGGTCATGGTGGATAAGTTTACAAAATGGATTGAGGTGAAGCCTATAAGAAAATGTGATGGAGCTACGGCCGTAACATTTCTCAAAGACATTATCTTGAGATACGGTTATCCTCACAGTATCGTAACTGACAATGGCACAAATTTTGCGGAAGGAGCATTTGCGTGATTCTACCGGGACAAGAAGATCCGACTCGACGTAGCCTCGGTAGCTCACCCCGCATCGAACGGACAAGTGGAAAGATCCAACGGATTAGTATTATCCGGGATAAAACCTCGGCTCATTGAGCCGCTGCAAAGATCAGCGGGGTGCTAGATAGAAGAATTACCAGCAGTACTGTGGAGTTTAAGAACAACTCTGAATCGATCAACAGGCTATACGCTGTTTTTTCTGGTATACGGGGCAGAAGCTGTATTACCAGCCGACATAGAGCATGATTCGCCTAGGGTCACCCAATACATAGAAGCCGAAGTGCAAGAAGCCTGGCAAAATGATGTTGATCTGCTGGAAGAAGCGAGAGAACTAGCACTGTCCAGATCCGCCATATATCAGCAAAATCTCCGACACTACCATAGCCGGAAAGTGTGCCCCCGAGTCTTTCGGGAAGGCGATCTGGTGCTCCGGTTGGTACAACGTACTACTGGCATGCATAAATTATCCCCCCCATGGGAAGGGCCATTCATTGTGAGCAAAGCATTGCACAATGATTCTTACTATCTTATAGATGCAAAACCACAGGAAAAGAACAAGGCAGACGGGTCCGGAGAGGAATCTAAGCGACCGTGGAATGTAGCACTACTTCGTCCTTTCTACACTTAGCTAAGAAGTGTATGTATCCGAGTCGTCTCATATGTCAGTATGTATGTCGGCAATGAGCTTATCAATGAAATAGTAGCGCCTCGAGCAGTAACTCGGGGACTGCCTTAATAATTTTTGTTGTTGTCTCTTGTGTGTTAGTTGGAATAAGTTGTTCTACTTAACCCGGATTAGTAATGTGTGAGCACCAAAAACCCAACTCTTCGACTTGCTGCTGTCCAACAAGAATTGGCTTCATGGCAAGCAAGAGAACAAGTTTGGAATTGCGTAGCACATGAAAAGCGACTAAGGAAACGAATTTATTCGAGCTAACGTTTGTTTTTCGGACTAACCCTGTATTTATTTTCAAGTTATTATGCAGCTTTGTTTTTTGAGCTAAGTCTGAAAGTTTCTTAGTATTGTTAAGACGATTTTTGAAGCTCGGATTCGTAAGTCATAAAACCGAATCAAGGTAGACACGATCCGAGCCAAAAGATTGGTCGAACAAGAAAAAGAAACTCGGGGAATACGCCCAAGTTAACCCGGCATAAGAACTTAGTAGCAAAATATCGTGACATACACGCTCTGATTGCACGCATACCGGGGATCTGATAAATTTTCAAGTTTTTTGACCTAAGGAGCAGCAGGAGGAGGAAGTTCGGCGCCGTCTTCGCTGTTTTCAATATCTGAGGCATCGCCTTCTTCGTCCTCATCCGACCCGCCTTCAGCGTTCTCAGCGTTCTCGTCCCCAGCGGATTCCAGGAAGCTTGGTCCTTCAACCCAGTCATGGATAGGAGAATATTCGATGAGGCTGTAGGCGCAAGCCTGGCGCCGAGCTACCCACTCCGGGTCATTAGTCCATCTGGATCCGGTGCGCCGTCGTGTAAGGAGGCTGAGGTCGATCTTCTCGTACCATCTGAGTATGTGGTGAAGGATAGTATCATCTGCGGCACGCCCAGCAGACTCCCTCCAGAGGTCGAGCTGGGTCTCGATATCCGACAGCTTTTCAGCAAGAAGTGTGATTCTCTTCGGAGCGCTCTCACCGGGCCAGAACGTGTTGAAAACTCGGACTGAAACGTCGAGGAGATCCTTGCCGTAGTTCTTGATGATTTCCACGCGAGATGACAGGCTGACCAATAGGTCCTCCATGTCTAAGGGAATGCTCTCACCATCAAGAGCGACGGGAGTACCCCTCTCTCGGCGGAAATTGGCAACATCAGCGCTGGCAATAGGAGTACCCTCTGGAAAGTGGCCTGGAAACAAGGCAAAGGAAGAAGCTGAAGAAAAGACATATGAAGTAACCCGGAGAAGTATGTCGGATAAGGGAAAGGAACTTACGTGAAATGTGGCTGTGAATCCGGGTCAACTCCTTGATGCAATTATCGCGTCTCTTGCGAAGTTGCTCAAGCTCAGCATTTGCCGATCCAAGCTGGATGTCGGATTCTTTGAGTAGGTCCTGGTCCTTGGAGATCTAGAGAGTAAGGCGCTCGCGCTCTTCTGTGAAGTTCTGGCCAACCTTTTGGAGCTCGGTTTGGTGCTAGGCCTTCATCTTCTCCATCTCAGCCTTGAGCCTAGCAATCTCATTATCCTTGGTCCAGAGGAGAGCAAGCTCATCATCTTTTTTCTTCAACTCGGCTTGATGCTGCCCTGCTTGTTCGAGAAAATGCAGCATCATATCAGGCACGGGCACACTATCCTCAAGCGATGCTGAAATAGTATGTTAACCCAGCAGAGCCGAGGAATGAATGTATACCGAGCCAAGGAAAAAAGGAAATGGAAAACACTACAAGGTCGGACAAAAAGGACATACCCTTGATTTGCTCCAAGTTCTTCCGCATGATCTTGTTCTCAGCCTCCACCCTAACTGCAGAAACCGAATGAGGAGATTAGTTCGACAGAAGAAGATGAAGAGAAACAGAAAAGCGCCAAGGGAGAAACTTACCCCTTTTTTCATGTTCCGCGATAAGTGCAACGTGCTTTGCGCGTAACATCTTGTGGGTATCCAGCAGGCGTTGGAATTCAGCACTCCGGCGATTGGTGGTCACCTGAAAAATGTACAAAAGCATAAATTAGCTTAGTGTACAAGATCCGGGCCAAGCGGAACTTAACCCGGCTAAAGGTGTGTGCATATTCGAAGTGTACAGAGCTCCAGGCCAAGTGGAACTTAACTCGGCTCTAGGTGTGTGCATATTCGAAGTGTACGAGATCCGGGCCAAGTGGAACTTAACTCGGCTCTAGGTGTGTGCATATTCGAAGTGTACAAGATCCGGGCCAAGTGGAACTTAACCCGGATCTAGGTGTGTGCATATTCGAAGTGTACAAGATCCAGGCCAAGTGGAACTTAACCCGGCTCTAGTGTGTGCATATTCGAAGTGTACAGAGCTCCGGGCCAAGTGGAACTTAACCCGGCTCTAGGTGTGTGCATATTCGAAGTTCACATGGAGCTACATTACTTTTCTAATGAGCATCCGGCCGAGTAACAAGTTACTCCACCGGAGGCTCGGGGACTAATGGTTATTATCTATAGCATGTAAAGGAGAAACGACATACCTCCATCATCTTCCCCGCGAGGTTAATTGCCTTGGCGGCTGTGTTCATTTGGGCGGAAAATTCTACGGGGCCGAACTTTTCCGGGAGATCGTCGTTGTGGACGAACTCCGCCTTGTTCCAGTTCATGACGAACTCAATCAGGCTCGGAGGATACCGCTCACCGTGAGCATATGGGGTGCCACCAAGCCCTTCACATGCGCTTCTTTCCTCTCAACCAAAGCAAGGGCTGGGCTAGTATGCAGAACCATTTGCTGCGCGTCAGTTGGCTCGGCAGGGGCATCCTTCGCTGCTGGAGCTTTCTTGGGAAGCATCGACGCTAGGGTTCCCTGCCCGGCCTCGACGAATGCTGACTTGGTAGCATCCGGAGCCTTCTTGCCCTTGGCTTGCTGGGAAGAAGTAACTGCAGCGGATTTCCCCTTAGGAGCTGCTGGGGTAGTTCCTCACCGAGGTTGAGATGACTCGGACGAGGCGGAAGAAGTTGGTGCGGTTGTTGATTTTCTTGGTGCCGGAACGGGTGCTGGTGCTGATTTGGTCGCTGGTACTGGAACTACTGCCGGTGCTGGGGCGGTGCTGGTGTTGAGGTAGACTCGGTGGCTGCTGGTTGTGGTGATGCCGAAGTTGTGGACGCCGTCGCCTCGGCTGGACCGATCCCTCCCGCTCCGAGGTTGCACTCCTCTTGACGAGGTAGTGTGGAATCCGGAGCAGCCGCGGAACCCTCTGGAATAGGGCTCAGCGGACGTGACTCGTTGTCACGAAGGGGAGAAGGGCTAGACTGGAGCGGTGAAGAGATGCTAGATCCGCTCTGAGGGACCTCCACCGGAGCCCTGCAGAAGAGAATAATGTTAGAAGAGGAATTACAACAATGCAAGGAAAAGTGGGTTACGGAAAGAAAAATGACTTACGCATCCGAGGTTTGGGCCTCCTTGGGTTTCCGAGCCCTTCGTGTTGGGGCTTTGCCTGCCGGCTTGGAGGCAGCTTTGTCTCCGGCCTTCTTTCGCCTTTTTGTGGGCTGAGAAGGTCCGGAGGAGGAACTCGGTGTGGCTCCGCGTTTCTTCTTCGGTGCCACCGGAACCGGTTCATCCGTAGCAAGCGGAGGATCCTCATGGATATGCCCACCAGGGTTAGCTAATTCCGGAAAGGCAAAAGAAAGAGGGACAGCCTCAACAGGTTCAATCACGTCAATGTCCGAGTCATCCTCATCATCGGGCCAGTCTCTAAGAGAAGAGAATTTACCGCTGGGTCGTTTTGTAGCGTCCGTCATAGGGAGAAACATCTCCTGGTCCGGCTCCTCCTCATCCGGGGTTTCTCGGTCCAGCGCCCACTTAAGTGTCGGATCCGTGCCGTCCTCAAGGGTTTGCTGATGGAATAGCTGAGAAATGGAATGAAGAACAGACTCAAAAATACAACAAAGACCGACATATATTTAATCTGAAGTAAGTTTGCCCCGCGAAGCTTACTGCGGGAGGGAGCCTGTCACGACAAAAGTGCTCAATTCCCCACGTCCATTCAGCGGAGAAATCCTTGTGGGTGGTGAAGAGAGCCTTAACCCGGCGAAAAATCTCCGTGTTGCTCAGCTCGAAGGAGGAGGTTCGGTTTGGGTCGCGGCCAAAACTCATGTGGCACACCTTGTGGGTGCGCTTCTGGAGGGGAGAGATTCGGTTGCGCACGAACGTTATCATAGCATCCTTGTTGCGCAATCCGAGTTTCTTCAGTTCCGCAAACCTCTTGTTATCCTGGTTGGCCAGAGCCGTGGGCTTCTTTGAGATCTCCTCCCAAAATTCCGGGTTAGGTGGACCCGGAGTATAGGGGAGCAACCGAATCAAATCTTCGGTGCCCGCGTTCCAGACATAGAAGAAGGTCCGGGCCCATCCTTTGCAGGAGTCAAGCCCGGTGACCCCGGGGAAAACGGAAGTCCTCCGGGGTGAGATGGACGCAGCTCCGAATTGGGTGAGCTGCTTATCCTCCGACTCAACTTGGATGTTGGGGATGACGTTACGACGAAGGCCGAAAAACCGGATCCACAGCTCCTTCATGGGCCACAGTTCGGTGTAGCCCTCAATCATAGAAGCAAAAGCAGAGAGAGAAGTGATAGCGTTGGCTGGAAGGTGGTGCGGCTGCAAGTGGTAGGTGCTAACCCAATCCCGGAAGAAGTCGCTCACCGGCAAGCCGAACCCCTGTTGGAAGTGGGACAAGAACACGACAAACTCACCCGGATTGGGTGAGGCGGCCAGTTCGGCGGAGGGAGACGAGCGACGACGCCGGCAGGGATGCGTCTGGTCTGGTAGAGCCAGTCAAGGTCATCTTGACAGACCCATGACCCGACCCACGCACCACAGTCCACCACAGCGGTGTCCTCCTCCATTTCTTGCTCGGCGACGACGAGCTCCTCCTCCGTCATCTCGTACTCGCTACCCTCGCTGGCACTAGCGGCGGCAAGGATCAGAGGCCTGGATTGGCGAGGACCCGTGGCGAGGGAGTTGTGCAGCAGTGGCTGCGACACAGAGGCACGGGAAAAGTGCGGCGGCGGCGCTGCTGCTAGGAGCACTGGCGGCGACACGGTCGCGAGGAAGATGAAGAAGAAGAGCAATGGGCAGAGGGGCGCAGAAGAGGAAAAAATTCTAAGGGTGCGCCCCTCCGCTATTTAACCACCCCCTAAGAGGGTGAGTGGGATCGCACCCTGCAAATGAGCGACGCGGTGTGGCCGTGTATCACCTGCCTCAGCCAATCAGTGAGGAGCCACACGGAGGGCCACAGAGCAGAGGCGATCCCGTGACGTGACGCACTGATGCGGTAAACAAGGAGGCAGGCGTGACGTGACCCTCACACAGTGATAACTGACAATTACTACGACAGTTACTGTGCAGGCCCTTAAAATAAGACAACGTAATGATTAGCCTCTACATGGGTTGGCATATGAAAGAAGGAAACAAGGCCCGGATAGAGCCATGGTAGCTCGGACAGCAGGTAAAAACTTAGAATGTGCAGAGGGAACATAAATCCATGAGATCCGAGTCAAGGTGGTAACCCGGCCGACAAGTGAAAACTTGGAACGTGCGAAGGGAACGTAAATCCACATAATCCGAGATAAAGAGCTAAATCGGAAATAACATCCAAGGCTCAAACATAAATGAACCTGATGTGGCCTTAGCGGCCAAGGCAGCTAAGACCGCACCAGCTTCGGGGACTAATGTTGGGGGGATAACCCCGGGTAGGGTCACTCCAGGGTATAAAGGTCGAGTTAGCCGAGGTTCGGCAAGGCCAAAGTGGATGCTGGCCGGGTCACCTCAAGGCAGGCCGGATCACGGAGTAACCCGGACCAGGGGGGTCGCCTAACATTATATCAGCCGACTTAAGGAGTAAGTCTGAAGTGCTTGTCTAACTTGTATGCAAGAACAGGTCTAGCCGGATCTACCGTGATCCGGGTCCCGTTTAGCTTCTGGGAGAAGGAAGGAATCTATCTGGTCAAAAAGAAGGCCCGGTACACACTGCATGAGCGAAGCAAGCAAGGGCAGGACCACCGGGTCATGGCCAACAAGGGTGACGACACCCGTGTCGGCTGACGTGGGCACCGCAGAGGCTCACGTAGCTAAAGCATGTGTGACGCGGGGGAAAAGCACCCCGGTCGGGTTACCATTTTGAGAGGAGGCATATTCTTAGGAATATGCCTCCACGTATGCCCTAGGCAGAGACCAGGCCACCCCTATATAAGGGGGGCTAGGGTTTCAGTAGAGGGGTTGGGGTTTTTTGCTAGACCGATTTGGCTAAGGTTCTAGAGGTGAACTGTGGGTGAGAGTAAGAGAGCTCCTTCTTCCTCCTCTCGCCAATACAGCTCTAGGAGCACTTGTAATCTTGAAAGGAAAGCAATACAATCTTCTGTGTGGAGAATCACTCCACTATCCCTCCCTGGATTCCCCTAGCGTGTATTAGTCCCCACCTTTAGCCTATCCATGGCATCTGCCGTGACACCACCACGACAATCGTATATATATACATATACATATACATATATAACTATAGCACCCCGGTAAAACCACTACTAGAAAATCGCTCATTGATTACTACTTTGTGCATCATCATGATAGCATGCTCATGTCATCATGCCACATTTCATTTGGGCATCATCATGACATCATCAAGCATATTTTGCCTGAAACTAGTTTTCCCTAAAAGCCTATCTTTGCTTTCTAAATGTCCCCTTCCTCTTTTTAAATTATAAAACCCCGGATCTTCCCGGATCCTTTATTTGTCTAAAACCAATTTATAAAAGTCTATTTAAAATAAAATAAGTAAATAAAGAATAAAACGTTATGTATTGGGGGAGGCAGTCCAACCGGTCTAGCCCAAAAGCCCAACCGGCCAAACCACCTACCACCCCAGCTAAATGATACGTCCAAAACGTATCTACTTTCCCGAACACTTTTGTTATTGTTTTTCCTCTAAACTTGTGTGATTTGGATACAACTAACACAGACTGACGTTGTTTTTAGTAGAATTACCTTGGTGTCTAGTTTTTGTGCAGAAAATCAACTATTAGGAAAAATCCCATAAAATATGCCAAAAATCCTATTTCACTAGAAGACTCACGGAGCCAGAAGACGAGATGGAGTAGGGCCACGAGGGGCCCACACCACCTAGCCACGCGGGCCAGGCCAGGCCACGCCTGGGGGTAGTGTGGACGCCTCGGCTGCCCCCTCGGCCTCCCTCTTCGCCTATAAGTTGCCTCTTGACCTAAATACCAGGGGGTCGACGTTTTTCCAGAAAGAGTTCCGTTGTGCCGCCACCACCAGATTCCGCGATTCGGAACCAGAAACTCCGTTTTGGCACCCTGTCGGTACGGGGAATTGGAGGAGATCATCGCCATCATCATCACCATCCCTTCTCCATCGACCATCCATGTTTCCCCCATCTATGAGTGAGTAATCCCTCGCTGTAGGCTATGGGGATGGTAGGGATTGGATGAGATCATTCATGTAATGGCATCAGATTGTTAGGGCATGGTGCCTAGTATCTATTATTAGTGCTTTTTGACTTTGTTGCAACTTGTTATGCTTAATGCTTGTCACTAGGGCCCGAGTGCCATGATTTAAGATCTGAACATGTTATTGATTCATTATGATAGTATTGTTTATGGTCTTACCTGCAAGTTGTATAGACACGTTGTTGTCCGGAATCAAAGGCCCCAAAGTGACAGCAATCGGGATAACCGGAGGGAATGGCTTTGATGTGAGGATCACATGTATTCACGGAGTGTTAATGCTTTGCTCTGGTGCTCTATTAAAAGGAGCACCTTAATTGCCAGTAGTTCCCTTGAGGCCCCACTATAAACGGGCTGGCAGGACAAAAGATGTTGTGCAAGTTCTCATTGCGAGCACGTATGACTATATATGGAACACATGCCTATGATTATTTAGTACTTGGATGCTTTATCTTATTTATCTGCAAATGCCCTATGTCTTGATTGCCATATGAATTGTCTTGTCCATGCAACGCCCGTCCATCCATCCCTATGCCTATCGCGCTTTAATCCTACTGTTTACTGCAATTATTACTACTGTCTTTACTTTTACTATTGCCATTACTTTGCTATTGCTACTACAAAACTGTTGCTACTGACAAACTGCTGTGAGCAAGATTGTTTCCAGGTACAGCTGAATTGACAACTCAGTTGTTAAGGCTTATAAATATTCTTTGGATCCCCTTGTGTCAAATCAATAAATTGGGTTTCACTTCCCTTGAAAATACTGCGATACACCCCCTATACTTGTGGGTCATCGAGACTATTTTCTGGTGCTGTTGCTGGGGAGCATAGCTTTATTTATCAAGTTCACTTGGAATCACTATTGTTCGCTGCCCTCCATCCATCATGGGTAAGTCTCGTGATGGCAAGGTTCCTATTTTACCATCCACTAAAAGAAGAGGTACGGTTCTAAACACCTCTGTTGCTCTTGATTCACCATATGTTATGAGTAAGCTCCTTACACCACCACATACACATGCTACACACACTGCTACTACTTCTGAATCTGAAATTTTTGATACTTATGATGCTGCTTCTACTGTGGTTGATAAGAGTGGTTCATTAGGTCCTTTCCTAGATGCTACGATTGCTAGAACTATAACTAGAAATACTGAAACTCCTAATGAAGACACTACTACACCTGTCAGTTCACCTGAGTCTAGTGAGAGGTATGATATTGAGGACGGTTATATAGAAATGACCGACGAATTTATTAAAGAATGTCAAAACACCCATGATAGGAGTGCTATTAAGAGTCTTCTTGAGAGGCGTACTATAAAACCCAAATTGTCTCCTAATGCTAAGTTTGATGCATCTCCCATAAACATTAAAGATAAAGATTATGATTTCTCTCTTGATCTATCTTACATAGCTATTGTTCAGAAAGAACCTTTTTGTGGGACTAAGAATGAAAGTGCGGTAGCACATATGAGTGAGCTTTCTACCATGAGTGGTTTAGTTTCTGATGATATTAAGATGTGCACCTACTCTGTTGCTAAAATTTTCCCTTTTTCACTGAAAGGAGAAGCTAAAACTTGGTTTAATAATTTACCTCCTGGATCTATTGATAGCCCTGATTGCTTGATTAGTACTTTCCTGCAGAAATATTTTCCTCCTAGTGCTAGACATGCTATTTTGCAGGAATTTTTTTGATTTTAAACAGGGAGAAAAAGAGATATTGCCTGAATCATGGGAAAGGTTTTGTGCTTTGATTCATGCACAGACTGGATGTCCATTACCTAAGAATGAGCTTCTTGATATATTTTATAATGAACTAACTGAAGAATCTAGGACATACCTGGATAGTTGTGTTGATTGTGTTTTCAGGAATAGGACCCCCAAGGAAGCTGAGGAATTAATGTCCAAAATAAGCAAGAATTATGAAGACTGGACTCCTCCTGAACCAGCTATACCTGAAACAATTATACCTGAACTAGCTATACCTGCGCCTATACCATCATCTAAGAAGTGGGGACTTATTGAACTAAATGATGAAGTGATGAAGGAAGCTAAGAAATGTCTTAAGGAGAAGGGAATTAAAGCTGTAGATGTGAAGAATTTACCTCCTATAGAAGAATTATGTAAGCCAATCTCCCACTCATCCACTATTGAGGTACACTCTCTCCAACATTTTGATGAAGGTGATATCCCTTACTCTAAACCTCTTGATCAATGCTTAGAAGAATTTGATGTTTTTATTGTTAAGAAAGATAATTTCAATAAAAGGGTGCAAAATCATTTAATGGAAAACTCTAGAGCTATTGTTGAGTTGAAGGATATTGTGGAAAGAACCTCTAATGATATTAAAATGCTTGTCAAACATTTTCAAATGGTCCAAACTCAAATTGATCAGCTTATTAAAGTACAAAAAGACTTGCTAGTTAATGCTGCTAAAGAAAAACATGCTTATGAAATTAGAACTAGAAGTGGTGCTGCTACCTAGGATCCTCTATATCCTGAGGGGCATCCTAAAAGAATTGAGCAGGATTCTCAACAAGCTGAAAATAGTGGTACTACTCCTAAGAAAACTATTGTAGAACCTTCTGAACCTGCTAAAGATCCTAATAGTATATCTGTCTCTAATGCTGAAACTGAAAGTGGTAATGAAGAAAATGATGCTCCTGATAAAGAAAAAGTTGAAGAAGAACCTGAAAGGCATACTAAGAATACTAAATACACTAAAGAAGATTTTGTTGCTAAGAAACTTAGTAGTGAAAGTGAGCCTTGGGTCCAAAAACCTATGCCTTTCCTTGATAAGAAACACAAGTCAAAGGAAGATGAACATTATAATAAGTTTTGTGAGTGGATGAAACCTTTATTCTTGCAAATTCTTTTGACTGATGCTATTAAATTGCCTCCTTATTCAAAGTATATGAAGGATATTGTCTCGAATAAAAGGAAGATCCCTAATGAAGAAATTTCTACTTTGCTTGCTAATTATTCCTTTAATGGTAAGGTTCCTAAGAAACTTGGAGACCCAGGGATTCCAACTATTCCCTGCTCTAATAAAAATAGTTATGTTAGAACTGCTTTGTGTGATTTGGGAGCGGGAGTTAGTGTTATGCCTTTTTCTCTCTATAAGAGACTTCAACTGGAAAAACTAATACCAACTGATATATCTTTGCAAATGGCTGATAAATCTACTACTATTTCTGTTGGTATATGTGAGGATGTACCTGTTCAAGTGGCTCATAATTGCTTGATATTAACTGATTTTGTTGTGCTTGAAATGCCTGAAGATGATAATATGTCTATTATTCTTGGGAGACCTTTTCTTAATATTGCAGGAGATGTTATTAATTGTAATCAAGGAAAGGTGACTTTTAATGTTAATGACAAAGAGCATACTATCTATTTCCCCAAGAAGATTGATAGGGCTTATGGTTTAAATTCAATTGAACATGTTGAGGGCATTCAAGTTGGAGAAATATATTGTCCCATACCAAGAGAAAAATATGAAACTATTATGATTGGTACCATTGCTATCAAGGTTGAGGTAAGATAATCATTAGTGGAACACAAAGTTTTGTTTCATATAAAATTGTTTTGGTAACAAGACCTGATCAACCTTGTTAACAAAAGGATTTCAATGAACAAAACAATGGTTTCACCATGATTATCTTTGTCTACTTTTATTTTATCTTTTCTAGTTTTTGCCTTTGTTTAGTTTACTTTTTTGTTGGTAGGTGCTTGCATGTTAGAGTGTCTCAGAGCTTCTGAAGTTTTTGTTTTGTTTTGTCATTGCATCTTTCCAGAAACTTTTTCTGTCAGAAAATCATTCATATATACCTGAAAATTGCTCAAAAATAAAGTGTCTCGAAAAATTCTAGAAAATTCATATTATTTTTTTACGTGAAAAAAGGGGCAGAGAAGTGCCTGGAGAGTACCAGGGGGCCCACCAGGCAGGCACATCACCTAGTGGCGCGGCCAGCCCAGGGGCGCGCCTAGCCATGGTGTGGGCCACCCCTGGCCCTCCACTCACTCTCTCACTTACCACTTCTTTATCTCTCCCGAGAAAACATCAGTTCTTTGCTCGAAATCGCGTTCTTGCTGCTCCTGCCCACGATTTTTCGATCTCCTTGCTCAGCCCATCTTTGCTGCTGAAATTTGGAGAGTTTGTTCTCCGGTATGTGACTCCTCCACTTGTCCAAGTAGATTTGTGTTTAGTGGTTTATATCTTGAGTATTTTGCTTCTGTAGGTGACAGGTTATGAGAGCTTGTAAGCTTGTCCAATGCTTAGAGATATTGTTTTGATGTATGTTTAGGCCTCTTACAAGTCCCCATGAGTAGTGCCCTTCATTATATATTCACTTTGCAGTCACTTGTGTAATGGATGTTTAAATTTCAGAATATCAAAGATAAACAACCACACCTTTGGAGAAATATTTGAGAGGGACACACCTAGGAGGTCAAGGCCCTCAAGATCAGCCTCTCAGTTTTGGCCTTCATACAATGAAGATCTCATTGCACCACGCTTTGGTAATGAAGGAGATGAGAGGGATGCTCACCCATCTACTTTTCCTTGTTATACCTTTTTACAAGCTATAGGGATCCTCGATGATTTCTTACTACTGGTTCAGAGGGTCGGTTTAACCTCATACATGGAAGATGAGAGTGAGAAATATGCCGTACTCACCAAAACTTTCGTTGAGAGTTTGGTTTTCACTAACACCCCCTATCAGTCAACTATTTCTTTCAGAATTTATAATCTGCCTATTACCATGTCGTTGGAAAGATTTTGCAGCATTATAGGTATAGGCATGACGGGGACCGTGAAGAAGATCCAAGGGCGACCCGCTGATTTGGTGGAGCTCTATCGAAGTGTGACAAATGACGATGACCGCGTAGCTCAGCGCGGGAAGATAAGAAATATCCAACTCCCAGCTCTTAGATACTTTGCTTATTATCTTGCTACTAGCATTCTTGGTAGGGAGAACACAAGTAATATCTCCAATTATCATTCAGCCTTCCTCGCTGCTGCACTTAATAATGATACCCGGTACAATCTTGGCTCTCTCATTGCTCGCCGCCTAGCTGCTAGGGGACCTATTTATGGGGGCATTATTGCTTCACGTATGGTTACTGTGTTAGAACTTTCTGTGGATCCTAATGATACTATATTGGCACCACAAAGGCTTGATCTTCCTGCCATGAAAACACATCACTTCGTCACTACTGACTCTGATATGGACAGTTTAGTATACAGGATGTTGTTTACTGATGGGGATGAAAGGGAGATTCCTTTGACACAGTCTACTTTGTTTAGTGTTCACATGAGGTCGTGGTCCCATTCCAAGGAGGAGGTGGACGAGCAGCTCCGCTTGCTTGGTTTCCACATGCAGCACCAGGAGGATGTGCCTTCTTACGACTACTCTGCGCACTACGGTGGGGCATCCTCGAGCTCGTACCAGGACGACAGTACCTCCTTGCCATACTACGGAGGCGCTCCATCTTTGCCAGCTTAGGATTGATACCCACTTAGGACAAAAGCCTAAGCTTGGTGGGAGGTACACCGACATCACACTCATCTCCATATCATGTTTAGTCGGTACTTTGTATATCCATGCTTCGTTCTCTTTTTAGTTTTTGTTCTTTCTTTGCTTTTGTTTTCTAAAACACAAAAAGACCAAAAATATTTCTGTTGTTTCTCTTTGTTTGCTTCTTCTTCTTTTTGCCTTGGTTTGCTTTTTCCCTTTTGGTTTTGTTTGAACTATTCAAAAAACCCAAAAAGATTTTGCTTTGCTTGTTTTTCCTTTTTGTTCTTGCCTTTAAAAACTAAAAACACCAAAAATATTTGTTGTAGGGTTCAGCAGTCCTCAGTGGAATTTGGTTTCATGTTATTATTCAAGCCACACAAGTGAGGGGCAATAATGAGGATTAATGACAACTTGAGGTGTGGTAAGAGGCTGGTAACGAACTCTATTTGTTTTCATTTTTGTACATATACTCATCATTGTGGGCATGCTTAGTTTGTTCATGTAGGGTGTATGTTATTTATGGATGCTTAGTAGTTCTTGCTTTCTTATGATTAACTCCATCTTGCTAATAGTTTGTAGCATGTCGTATGAATGTTTGCTTGCATTGCTCTATTCATAACTTGGTATGACACTGTGGTATCCTCCTCTGAATGTTTCACTTGAATTGACTTGGCACATGCTTATGCATGCATATGACTGAAACAATAATCAGTTAAGCCTCGATGAATTATTTTGCCTCAGGGGTCATGAATCACTTTCATGCCATGATTAGTCCTGTTTTGTTGCAAGCATGATTATGATAGTTATTGCTCTCTCGTTTGTCGCCCCCTTACTATTGCTAGCCTTCACTTGCACTGAGTATAAGCTTTACTCGTGTTTCCAACTCCCTAAAACCAATATTGACAAAAGTGTCCACCATACCTACCTATTAGCATCATTTGCTATTCCGTGCATGTTCAGCATGCCTTGTTTTCTTCCGAATAAAATGTTTGCTTGTTATGAGAAAGTTAGCTAGTAAAGCTCTCACGAACTTGATGGCACACTTTACTTTCTTGCACTTAATAATCTTGAACCATTGCGTCCATCTTTGTTGCGTATATGCTTGCGCTTTATAAGTTGAAGTTAGCAGAACCATGTATCATGGGGAACACTTTCAACATTGCACTGGTACTTTGTACCCCGTTGATATCATGATTCTTTTGCTTATGGATCCCGGCGGTGTGAAATAAAAGGGGGAACTTGTAAGATCATGGAGATTGTATATGTGTTAGAGAAACGCATGGGCCGCTAGCCTAAGCCATGCCTAATCATGGTGGAAACTTGCAGCATAACCATAATGAGCATTCTACGAAGCATCCTCAATAAAAACCTATGCAAATAGCAAATAAAAAGATCGCTGAGATGCTCATTGTCTGCTTGCCTTGTCATTTTGATTATGGGATAGCTCCTGTATCATGTGCAAGGGGTACCCCGTTGGCAGTTCTCTATGATACATACGTACTTACAATGACAAGAGCTTATTTGTGACTGAAGTTGAGTACCATGAGGTTCGGTACTCGTAAGTAAGGGGCATGAGATTTTAACTTATAACTTGTCAAGCATATCCTCTTAGTTGTGTCACTTTAACCTTAACCATTTAAAGATGCTTATGATAGGGGCAATGAGAGCTCAAAGCTAATGAGTACCATACTTTCAGCATTTGGAAGCCTTTAAAACTTTTCAAAACCTTTTCATTCCCTTGTTGAGTCACCACCTATTCTATGAGCACTTCCCTGAGATCATAGTTGTCATTCTTAGTGTAATGTGCTTGTCTCAAAACTTGGTTAATTGTGTTATGACTTTGATGCTTGTATCTTTGATATCTTTACTTCTAGTCTTCACTTGAACTTCAGAGGTGCCTTGGCATTTATGTTTGCTCTACAATCAAAGGCAAGCGAGATACCACTCTATCATACCTTGTTATGAGCATTGCAATGTTGCTTATGTTTATGTTTCATGCTACTTATTATTTTTGAGTTGGAATCTCTTCATAGCTTGCAATGACTATTAAGTAAACTTAGTTGCTTACTCCTTATTATGAATTGCCTGAGTAGTTGATCATATGCTAAGAATATATACATCTTATGAAGAAAATGTGTTCGTGAAAGTTTCTTTTATCGCACTCAGTTTTCAACTGAATTGCTTGAGGACAAGCAATAAGCTAAGCTTGGGGGGAGTTGATACGTCCAAAAACGTATCTACTTTACCGAACACTTTTGCTATTGTTTTTCCTCTAAACTTGTGTGATTTGGATACAACTAACACAGACTGACATTGTTTTCAGCAGAATTACCTTGGTGTCTAGTTTTTGTGCAGAAAATCAACTATCAGGAAAAATCCCGGAAAATATGCCAAAAATCCTATTTCACCAGAAGACTCACAGAGCCAGAAGACGAGACGGAGTAGGGCCACGAGGGGCCCACACCACCTGGCCACTGGGGCTAGGCCAGGCCGCGCCTAGGGGTGGTGTGGCCGCCTCGGCCTACCTCTTCGCCTATAAGTTGCCTCTTGACCTAAATACCAGGGGGTCGACGTTTTTCCAGAAAGAGTTCCGCTGTGCCGCCACCACCAGATTCCGCGATTCGGAACCAGAAACTCCGTTTTGGCACCACAGCTGCACGGGAATTGGAGGAGATCATCGCCATCATCATCACCATCCCTTCTCCATCGACCATCCATGTTTCCCCCATCTATGAGTGAGTAATCCCTCGCTGTAGGCTATGGGGATGGTAGGGATTGGATGAGATCATTCATGTAATGGCATCAGATTGTTAGGGCATGGTGCCTAGTATCTATTATTAGTGCTTTTTGACTTTGTTGCAACTTGTTATGCTTAATGCTTGTCACTACGGCCCGAGTGCCATGATTTCAGATCTGAACATGTTATTGATTCATTATGATAGTATTGTTTATGGTCTTACCTGCATGTTGTATACACACGTTGTTGTCCAGAACCAAAGGACCCGAAGTGACAGCAATCGGGATAACCGGAGGGAATGGCTTTGATGTGAGGATCACATGTATTCAGGGAGTGTTAATGCTTTGCTCCGGTGCTCTATTAAAAGGAGCACCTTAATTTCCAGTAGTTCCCTTGAGGCCCCGCTGCAAATGGGCTGGCAGGACAAAAGATTTTGTGCAAGTTCTCATTGCGATCACGTATGACTATATATGGAACACATGCATATGATTATTTAGTACTTGGATGCTTTATCTTATTTATTTGCAAATGCCCTATGTATTGATTGCCATATGAATTGTCTTGTCCATGCAACGTCCGTCCATCCATCCCTATGCCTACTGCGCTTTAATCCTACTGTTTACTGCAATTGTTACTACTGTCTTTACTTTTACTATTGTCATTACTTTGCTATTGCTACTACAAAATTGTTGCTACTGATAAACTGATGTGAGCAAGATTGTTTCCAGGTGCAGCTGAATTGACAACTCAGTTGTTAAGGCTTATAAATATTCTTTGTCTCCCCTTGTGTCGAATCAATAAATTGGGTTTCACTTCCCTCAAAAATACTGTGATACACCCCCTATACTTGTGGGTCATCCTAAACTAACCCCAAACCCTAGTTCTATCCTAACACTAACTAGCCCCTACCTCCTTTCCGAACACCACACCGCCTGACCCTGCCCCTATGCTACATGCCAACGCCTCACGCACGCCCGCGTCTCGCTCGCCTACACCGCACGCAAGCTACCACCCGCGCGAGCCCGGCCCCACCCTGTAGAGCACACAACACGGGATCAAGATCCTACACGTGATCCCGTGACCCTTTCCCTAACCCCACGACGCTCCTCTCCCCACCTACCCCTTCCTTGCCCATCGGCCCTTCTGCTAGGTGCCGCCTCATGTTGACCCGCCATTGGCCCTAGCTCTTCCTACCCCAGCACCATCGCCCCGCCGCGGTAACATGGCCGCGATGCCCTTCTTCCACCTCATGCCGACACCGCCCCACACATATTCCTCACCCTGCCGCTAGGAGCACCACTTGCCCGCCGCCACCTCTTCCCGCGGCCCACCTCGTCCCCGACCCTGCAGGCTCCCTCTCTGGCCACCGTCGAGCTCCACGCCGCCACCATCGAGCCCTGCCATCCCTCGACCCTGCATGCGCTCACATCCATCTCCCGGAGCTCCACCGCCGCCAGCACCTTCTCTCTACAGCGAAGCCCCAAGCATTCCTATGTTGCTAAGTCCACCCCGCGACCGCCGCCCTGCCAAGCATCGTCGCCGCGTCGCCCTCCGCCGCCAAGAGCCATGGCCGCGCTGCCTGGGTTACCTTCCCGCCGTCTTCCCTACGTCGTGCTCGGACGTCCTTGTTCCATCGCTGCCACCAGGAGCGCACCGATGTGCCCGCTCCGGCCAGCTCGAGCATGTTGCCTCGCGTGCGTGTATCTCCAGACGTTGTTGCCCGAAGGCGTGCTACTCTGGCTTCACGTCCAAGTCCTACCATGGCATGTTTCTGTAGTGGTGGAACCCAAGTACAAGATGAAGAGACGCATGAATCATGGAACCCTCGCTAGTCGATGTTCGATAAGAGATTGGCCGATTCGACATCATGTTGCCGCCAAGATCTCCTCTAGTCCGTGTCATGGACTTGTGCTTACACGGGTACCTCACTAGAAGCCATCGAGTACTCCAACATGAGATCGAAGACCACGGAATGCCAAGCTCTCCTTCCTGGACCGGACCGAAGACCGAAGACCGATCCCGTCCAACCCGAACCCTTGGAACCCAAGATCTCCGAACCGAGATGTGTGATCCCTATCCGAGACCCTATTTTTATAATATGACATTGTAACTTGTTGCGTATTAAATTGTACATGCTTGCATACATATTTGGTCATTTTGGCGTACTTTGTCAATTCATCTCATAATTAAATATGGAGTGTAAATGCAGGCTATATTTGTCTTGTCTCGACTCCATTTAAATTTTTCGAACCGATGCCATATTTTGCCTTATTAAGCCAACATTTAAAATTGTGGGGTACCTAAACAACATGAACCTTCTAATTAATTGTCGGGATCCCTATTCCGCCTAATATTGCCTAGTTGTATTGCATCTTTGCCATGTCATACATTATACATGCATCATGCCCGATCTTCTGCCATAGTATTAAATAGTGCATCATGTGTTTCTTTTAGTGTTTTGTTTCTTCATGGATTAGGCCATTGAGTTGATGCGAGTGTCGATAAGTTTTTCGGATAATGTATCTTTGGCTATGTTTCCCAGGCGAGCATTCTCCCCCTTTCTACCTATTTTGCATTTATATTCTTTACTTTCTCATGTTGATCTATTACTATCCATGTTGCGATGCTTTAGTTTCTGTACCATTTATATTCCGGGCATCCTATATTGCCATGGACACATCCTATTGCAGTTGTTTTGGTAGATAGTTGGCCTTGAGAGTCGTAGCTGCTTGCTCATGTGTTGGTTTGAGTCGCTGAGTGCCACGGTTGTTGGGAGGTTGCCGCATGCTTTATGTTGGAGATGATCATGGTTTTAATTACAACTTGATACTTAAAATGCTAGGTATATATATAACTAATGTATAGGCACCGGTGGGCAATAGTTGAGATCTGGTTGTTATCCCACCCACTTGTGTCCACCTAGGACCCCGAGTACTTGATGCATGTTCCTTAACTATCGCACTATCCGCATGTGGGACCATGAATCCCCTTAGCCTGAGCTTGATTCACATCTTATTTCTTGGGGCCACAAATTAGTTTGGGGCTTTACTACTATCATGTACTTATGCCTTGCTTTACTATTTTATTTACTATTGTTGCTCGTAGCGAGCGTTTACTACTATACTATTTAGGACTTGTGGTATGTTTCCACGGTATCAACAAGCCCAGTCACACTTTTGGGTTCCCAGTCGTTTACAGCCGTCGACACAAACCCTGGGTCCGCCTCGGAGCCCGGCCGACTTTGTTGCGGGTATCTTAGTGGGGTAGCCCCCTGAAATAATTTTTGAATCCTATGAATGCTTTGTCATGAGGCCTCGTTGCATTTTATTTGGTTCTTCCGAGGTTGATCATGCGTGTGTTGCTATTTGTGCACCCCTACAGGGTAAATATTTTCAAAAAATCGTGTCCGCAGTTATGGACTATTTGGAGCACAGTGTCTTGACCATAGACAGCTATAACTAAAGTAGTGCTATAAATTTGACTTTGGCATGACTAGTAATCAACTCCACTACAGTGGAATGAATAATTAAAAGTGCCAACAACTGATGGAATTGGGGTGTCTCAAGATATCTATATCTGCCTAGTAAGTATTACAACTATAACGGAATGGTTAATTAAAAGTGCCAATAGCTTGTGATATTGGAATGCCTCGTATTATCTATATCTGACTAGTAATTACGGCAACTTTAATGGAATGATGAATAAAATTGCCAACTGTGTGAGTTTCCTCTGAAGGACTTCCTTGTTTGGTCTCGAGGGGGAAAATCTAGGATGGGTATTGTTGGGGATATACTTTCCGGGTATCCTCATAGTTCCTCACTGACCAGGGTGGCCTACTTCGGGTTAGAGCTTTGCTTCACGGGCCCAGTCAGGGAGAAGAGACAAAGTCCAGTCCAGCTACGGGAAGGCCTAGAAGACTTACCGACATAGGCCCATAGTGTTACTTGTAGTTCAAGATGTACTCTATAACCAACTCTTAGTCGTAGACGGATAGATCTCTCCTGTAAACCCTAGGCCGGATATCTATATAAGCCATCCTAGGGAGAGCCTTTAGGGCACCCTCACAATAGTCTACAATCTCAACTTGCATAGGCGAAACCCTTGTAATCCATATTCCGGCTCTGCCGTATTATTGGATTGCTAGCAGGAGTAGGATCCGTCCAAAGCCGGCGGATTCAAACCTGGGTAAACTTGTGTGCTCACCGTTCCGGAACACTGTACGTCTCACACCCCTCTCTTCCACACGCCTAGAGGAGCCCCCTCATGGCGTACTTGTCATCAATCTGATGACAGTTGGCGCCCACCGTGGGGCAAGTGAGCTTCGGATCTACGTTCCAAGTGGAAACTGGAAGAATCAGAATCGGCAAGACTATCACCGTCGGTCGCATCCTCTACGCCAGCGACGTCCCTCTCATCGTTCTCGACGAGACTTGGATTCCGGCTAGGTAGGCAGTGACTACCTACACCATCATGTCTTTCGCGAGATCGATGTATACATCGTATTCGCTAAACCTGCCCCACCCACCCCAGTGGTGATGATAGAGGAAGAAGAAATTTTTGGGTCCCCTTTTTCCGCGGAGGCGACAGAGTTCCGGATCTCAGAAAACCCTAATCCCACCCAGCCCGCACCAGTTGCAGAGATAGTGGAGAAACCTGAGCCTGCAGCAGACCTGGTGGTTCAAGTCGAATCTAGAGTGGGTTTCCCTGGTGAGACCGAATCCCATATCAGTCCACCCGCTGAGGTCAAAATCCAGGAGGATCACAGCAACAACCTTGGTTCTGGCCCTGCCAACGCCGGAATAGATCAACCGTTCCTGAGGCACATGTTGAGGCATATGATGATGCAAGACGCAAGCGTGGATGAAGTTCTCGAGACTATCAGGATCTTCGAGGAAGCCCACAAGGAAAATCGCAACTGCCTCAGGACCCACATGTCACACTTCGTCGGATACATTGGATCCGGATCCGGCTCTGTCGATGCTGGAGAAAACACCGACTCGGTGCTAGAGGCGATCGAAACAAACACCGACTTACCCGCATCCTCGGATGACTCGATGACGTCGGCAGATTTCCGAAAGTTCTCCGTGGAGTATGAAGAGGAGTATAACTCCAAAGCTGCAGAGGAAGGAGAAGCCATGGATGAAGGATCTGGAGAAAACTCTCCCAAAGCACAGGATGACATGGATATCAGAGATAATCCCGAGGTTCAGATGTCCGAAAGTACCGATCACAGCTTGACTCCGGGAAACAGACCCAAAGCCGTCTTTGCTATCGGTGCTCCCAAGAAGGCAAAGAACAAGAACAAGAAGAGCAAGACCTCGGCAAAATATCCTCCGGTGGAGGAAGTGATTGCCGAGGAATACGAGGAAGACTCAGATGGAGCATTGATCCCAGAAGAGCCCAAAGAAGAGTTGGTGGATGGACACGTGATCACTGAAGGTGCGCGTAAACTCATCGACGCTACATTAACCACACCTATTCCTACAGCTACAGAACATACTGCTGAAGAGCTGGACGAAAGGGCCCAGGCCCTAGAAGCGTGTCAACAAGTACTCCTTGATGAAGCCAAAAACCTTGAGGAAGAAAAGAAATGCATGGCAACTGCGGAGAAGTACAACTCCCGGCAGCATCAGAAGACCAGGAAACGTCATACTCATGACGACCAATTCCCGAAGATTCATAAAGTCCTCTTCGGAGGAGACCATGGGATGCCTCGGCGCGACAGCAACGGGGATTGGGTGTATCCAACACCAGTGCAAAACACCGTTGCGGCTCGAGATATCCTATCAAGTAATCCAGGCCCAGAGCAGATTCGATTGGGCATTAAACTACTCAACAAGGGTCTAGAGCAGCAGAAGGCCGCCCTGTCCGGAAGCGGAAAACTAGTCTCCCAATCTGACCAATGTTGCACAGATCCGGCCTGGAATGACATAAGACCCCAACGTGTTCCGGAACAGCATCATCGTTCCGACCGTCAGGAAGACAACTACTCAAGAACCGGATCTTCAGGACATCACCACAAAGCTGCACGTGACTGGTGCAACGTTGCCCCAGCTACGGAGCAAGAGGCAATTGCTGCACTAAATCCGAAGAATCCTCCCCGACGAGAGTCGAATGATCGCAGGGAAGAAGATAAAGAGAAACGTCGGGAGGAGGACCGTCAAATAATGCCACCTCCTAGACACACAAGCCGTCCGACTGATGGACAAAGGAATGATGAACACCGTGCTGAGTCAAGCCGGCAGGGGGCTCGTCGTAATGAAGATCCTCCCTGGAACCGAAATAACGATGCTCCGGACGGAGGCCGGCGATCAGCTGGAAACCATCCAGCTGCTCCACCCTCTCCACCAAGTAGCCATCACAACGGCTCCCAAGGAGGCCAAGGAGGGCGTCATGGTGGAGGAGGTGGTGGTAGAAGCCGAAGTCCGGCTCCAAGGCACCGCAGCCACAGCCGTCATTCGGGACGATCTTTATCCCCAAGTGATGCAAGGCACATGATTAACTCCAACATAGAGGCGCGGCGCTACAAAAACGATGATATATACGTGGGCCCAAAATGCTTCAGACCACGCATAAGAGCTACAAAATTCCCGGAAGGATTTGCTATCTCAAGACACATTCAAGCCTATGACGGTATAGCTCGGCCAGATACTTGGCTCTAGGATTTTTTCCAAGCTTGTTGTATCACCAAAGGCGGAAACGGCCTGGTCGCGACCCGATATCTACCACTTATGTTGCGGAAGACGGCACGATCATGGCTCAATGAACTTCTAGAGAACACCATCCACAACTAGTATGATATGCAAAGTGCGTTCTTTCGGAATTTCGAAGGCACATATCGGAGACCCTGTACGGTAGGAGACCTACAGCGTTGCACCCAGAAAGCCGGAGAAACTTGTCGGGATTATCTCGGATGATGGATCGACACCAAGAACTCTTGTGAAGGAGTAAATGACCAAACCGCGATTGAAGCTTTCATTGCAGGACTCCCAATTAGTTTACTACGTCATTGCTTGAAGTGTGACAAGGTCACTGATTTGGGAGAAATGATAGAAATAGCGAGCAAGTATGCAGATGCTGACGATGATGCAGAGGGATTACTTAACGCCCTAGTTGTGCCACAGTCGGCAAAACAACCAACGAAGCAAGCTCAGAAGCGCAAGAACACCTCGAAAGAAAAACCCAACATGGAAACAGCAGTAGTCACTGCTACTTTTGGGTCTGGAGGATGAGGAGGGCGCGGCGGTGGCCGTGGACGCGGTCGCGGAACATCAAGAGTCCAGGTTAGAGGAGACCAACAACCCGGCAAAACGTACTCCTGGGCCGACATTGCCAATAACCCGTGTGTGCATCACTTAGAAGACAATGGGGGCTCGTCCCACACAAACACCGAGTGTCGTTTCAATGATGACATCAAGAAAGACGATACCGCTGGCTATAGAGCTAAGCGGAAGAAGGGAAAGAAGAATCCTTGTAACATCCCTAAATTCATATTTCAAAGCTCATTCATATCATCCTTGCATCCTTCATCATTAGGGTTTTTCTCAAAAATCATTTCAAAAACAGAAGCTTGTACTATGATTTCATGTGAGCAAATTTAACTCAAATGGCCATCACCCTTTGAAGCTTGAATGTTTAGGAACTTGTTTGCTTGCCTCCATTGTTGGAAAGTGTGAGTGAAAATTTAGACCAAAGTTATAATTTAGAAATAATTTCAAAACCCCTATTTCAAACATTTGCAAAATAGAAGCAAAGTCTCTGTTTGTTTGAAATCCAAGTTTGACCAAGCCCTTGCAAAGTAGCCCCATGAGTTTTGACCCATTTCTGAGACCAAATCACCACTACAAAACCTCAGGAAGATTTGAATTCAAATTGATTTTGCAACCATTTGAAAACCCATTCAGAAATTCGAATTAGAAAAGAAAAAGAAGTAAACAAAGGAAAAAGGCCGCGCGCCAGATATCTAGCCCAGCTTCGAATCAAGCCCATCAAGCCCACCCGGGACTTTTCTTTTTCTCTCTCACGCGCGAGCGCACGCACCCAGTCACTGACAGCTAGACCCCACCTACACCTCGCACACTTCGCTGACGAGCGGGCCCTGTCCACGTCGACCTCGTCTTCCCCAAACCGCGCCCGCGACCACGTCGCTGCTGCAGTCATGGCCGGTAATGGCGCGGCGTAATTGGGCATTAATCCGCGAGCGTTTCCTGTCGCACCCGAGCCTATTTAACCCTCTCTGCCTCGCGAGCAAATTCCCCCAAACACCTCACTCACTCCGCCACCGGGCTGCGCGCAATTGCTTTCGAAGCTCCGCAGAACCGAGAACTCCGGCGACCAAATACGGTGAGCCTCGACCACCCCTTCCCCTCTGGTTCAAACGAGCAGATTCGCCATCTCTTTGCGCACCTCCTGACCCCACTAGTTCATCCTGTACTGCCCCAGGTCGCCGTTTCCACTCGACACCGCAAGCACCGACGACAACCTCGACTCCGGCGAGCTCTAGTGGTAAGTCCAGACCGCCCCGAACCTTGTCATTCACGCACGCGTTTACCCCGTGACCATCTGCATCTGACTACACCTCCCGTTTGCATCCTAGTGATCTACAACGTCACCTTCGACCTCAAGCAGAGCGACCGTTGCCAGATCCAACTCCGATGAGGAATCATCGCCGAGACAGCACGCCCCTTCGCAAACCGACGCTACCTTGAGCTTCAGCAGCTTCCTGCGAACCTGGTATGACCCTTCTCCCTCTAGCGGACGACCGGGAACACTAGCGCCCAGAGACCGAAAGGCGCTCACGCTTACGCAGCCAGCGCCACCGGACATGGTCGCTGTCGCTACCGTTAGATCTAGATCCAAGCGCTAGGATAGATTCACTTATCGGCGAAGCGGTACGCAATCTGGAGCGTACGATCTGTTTAGATCCTGCGGCTGCCAAGAGCGATCCAACCGAAGCGGTACGCGCCAATCACAACATGACGCGTGGCCAGGAATAGATCTAAAAACAGATTTTAAATCAGAATTTGATCCAGATTTCAAATGCTTATAACTTTTGATTGCCACGTTGGAATTTTGCAAACTTTATACCGTTGGATTCAGTGAATCAAGGCCTTTCTGTCCATGCAAAGTGTTTAACAAATAGTAACCATTAGAATGACTTTGTTTGTAGAAACTTGTTTAAGGCTATTTTTGAGTATGGATTTAGTTTAGTAATTGATTTAGGATTAAATAAGTTTGTTTTGGCAAATTTGGTGTCTTTTTAAGTTTCTGTAAACATGCACTTGTTGGTAGAGTTTTCAAAATCACCACTTAGTAAATTCATGCATGCATGCATTCATATTATTTTTGATTGTATATAAATTGTGTGTAATTGTATGCTACAATTTTGTGTAGATTTTGCTAGTGATTGTGACTGTGAAGAGTGCTACTCTCCTCATTACCAAGGCAAGTGATGCTTCATATCTTTTGTCCCATTATTTTCTCTATGCATTAGTGATTTTGCTAAGTAAATCTTGCATGGAATTTTTGCTAAGTATAAACTATGCTATGGGAAAACCTAGTAGATGAAGCCTTAGTAGAAATTTCCTAAGTTAAGATTCCTATTACTTTCATGCTTAGCTTAGCTAATAGAAAACAAGGGTGGATTATATATTCATGCTATGGAAAATTCCTAAGTCTGTGGACTTATGTTTTGTTTAATAAAACAACTAAGTGAATGAATCACCTGGGTGGAATGGAAGGAATGGCTTGTGTTGAGTGGTTCACAAGGCCATGGACTTGGCTTGTGTATCTCACTTGTGGATGGCCACCCAGGAACAAAGAGATTTGAGAAGTCAAATGTTGAGAAGCTTCAAGTGCAGCCACTTGGCAATATGGGCTCTGCCTGGATCATATAGGTTGCAATAACTTAGCCAAATGGACAGTTGGTGGTAGGAGATTGATAGGTTGGAGCGCGTCCATGTTGGTCTAAGGGAAGGCTTCTGAAAGATCTTGTCTTGGTGAAACCAAGTCTTGTGGGGAAAGTGCACCACCTCTGCAGAGTGAAAAATCTAAGTACTTAGCCATGTCCCTGGTAAAGGACAATTTGAGCATCAAGACATGGAAGCTATCAAGAATCTCCTCATCCCAATTTCTAAGTAAAATTTGTGGTTGAACAAGGGTTAAAAGGATCTTCAATCTTTGATTGGTAGATGCCTTGAAAGGATCTTCAATCTTTGATTGGTAGATGTCTTGGGTGTTTTGTGCCAAACAAAAACTTAGTGTTTTCAAATGATAAGAAAAATCTATTTTGAGCAATGCAAGCCTAAGCTCCACTTAGCCAAATGCATATAGTATTATAGTCCACTTTAAATAAGCTAAAGGTATCACTTGCCAATACTATTCCAAAAGTATTGACCCTCTGTGGTTGTAACTTGTAATGTTGCAGGTTACTCCGATGATGAATAGGAGTCATGAGTCTACACTCAACATGCTTGCCTGTGGCACATGAAGACGAAGACTTATGTTTATTTACTTATTCCATAAACTCATGTATTAGGCCTTTGGCCCTGAGTTGTAAAAGACTATGTTTTATCTCTGGAATGAATGTAATAATGACCTTTGTATCTGTGTACTTCATCTTAAACTGTGGATGCTAGCATTGATCCAGGGACTAGCATTGCAATCACAGGGATCCTTTCCTTTATAAAGGAGGGGTCTGACAGATGGTATCAGAGCACTGTGTTGCCTGTAGGATTATGACCCTAGGATTTGAAACCACTAAGGAAAATCTTTAACTACTTCTACACTTGTCTATTCTTCTCGTAAACTTTTCTAATCTTCTCATTCTCATCTCTATTTGTAGATGAACTCCATCAACGAAGCCGTGAAGAAAGGACCACTCATGACCATGACCTTGGAGTGTGAAACTGAGTTTCCCAAGATTCTCAAGGACCTCATGGAGGCAATGGAAGCACATGGTGCAGCTGTGTACAAGGGCTTTCCAGTGATGGAGGAAGGAGTGGAGTATTGGTGGGTGCAACTTCACTTGTACAAAAACAAGGAAGACAACCACAAAGAAAGAGGTTTCTGCATGTACACCAACACTATGATGCACACCACATTTTTGAGTCGAGAGAAGCAGCTTGGAAGACTATCAAAGAACTCAGTGCTAGAGCTAAGTGCAAGATGCTCAACCTCCAAAAAGACTTAGAGAAAGAGAAGGAACATACCCAAGAGTTGGAAGTCACCAACCAAAACTTAAGGGGAGATATTATAGACTTAGTGATGGAAGCATGTGAACAAGATAGGCTGATTGCCTCTAGGAACATTGTGTTAGCCACGGATCCAAAGTGAGATAGGTTTGTAAACGCACTTCGTTAGTTGGACCACCACCTATCACCTTATTTTCCAAATGATACCTTAAATAAGTTTGAACCTTGGTTGATGTATTGGATTCATGTATGCATGACTTGTGTGATTTTTGTGTTCCATGGTTATGTATGATTGTTTGTCTTGTTTATTTTAAATTGTGTTGTTCTAACTTTTTCAATCTTATAAATAGATGCCTATTACCATCAGCACTGTTGAGGAGTTCCAGGTTACCCGTTTTGGTCCTCGTATCGTAGAGCTTACTACCTTGCTCGATCTCCCTCTTCCCACCATTACGGTGCACCCACTCACCAAGTTTGAGAGGAAGGACCTCTGGGGCTTCAAGGTGAACCAGCCAGGACGCCAGTCAGAGCCTACTACGGAGGCCATCGTCTTCAAGCTTATGCACGATGACAGGGAGAGAGGCATGGAGGTTGTCATGCAGGATCTGATAGGACGTCTGTTAGGCCGTCACTCCCGACAGGTTAGAGGCACTCACTTCCACGCCTTCGGAAGGCGTGATGATGACGGAGAGTCCATCGACTTTGAGGACGACTCGAGGGCCGCAGCAGAGCCGATACGCCTGTACCTCCAGGACTTAGAGACTCTTATTAGGCACGTGGATACTGACAGGACCAACGTCATGCTTAGCAATGACGAGCTCCAGGTGCAACTTCGTGAGAAGGACAAGCTCTTCGCGCAGCAGGACGAGGTAGTCAAGGAGATGGAGGCGAAGTTCGAGACCCAGGACCGTAAGTTCAAGAGTCAAGAGAAACGTGTCGTGATAGGAACAAGAAGATTCGGGACATGACCGAGGAACTGCAGTCCAAGGACTTCGAGTTAGAGCAGCAGCAGACAGTGATTGAGAGACTTCGTTCCCAGAAGAGGGCTCTCAAGGCCAAGATCGACTCCTTGACCACTACCATCGAGGAGAACAAGACCGCAATGGAGAACGCAGGTCTTACCTTTGTCGAGGAGGAGATTGATCTTGTGAGTAGACTTGACTACTCAGTTATCTTTATTTACCATACTTGTTATTTGTGAACTTATTATTGGACCATCCGACATGTGGATGGCTTGCCACTTGTGTGTTTTTACTTTGAGACTTTTGTTATCTTGTTGTTGAGCTTTTATCCTTGTGTTGCATGCTATGTGTGTGCTTACGTGATGTATTGTGCATGAATCATGTAAGGGTATCTCATTATTATCTCTATATGAATAAACCACAGATGCCTCCCCGTCGCGCAAACCCCAACCCCAACCCCAACAACATTACCCCGGAAATGCAACAGATGATGAATGCGCAGACACAGCTTATGCAAATGATGACGACATTCATCCAAAACCAGAACAACAACAACCCCAATAACAACAACAACAACAACAACCCCAATAACAACAACAACCCTCCGGGTTTTGATATGCTCACCAGATTTCTGCGTCTAAGGCCAGCTAAGTTTTTGGGAACGACTGATCCCATGGTGGCCAATGATTGGCTACGTTCTGTGAACAAAGACTTAGTGACCGTGGGCTGCACGGATGCTGAAAAAGTCAGGTTCGCAGCACATCTATTGGAAGGACCAGCCGCCGCATGGTGGGACAACTTCCAGATCACCACTCCTATTGATGAGGTGACTTGGGCTATCTTTGAAGATGGCTTTCGCACTACTCATATCTCACCAGGAATGATGAGCCTGAAAAAGAAGGAGTTTCACAACCTGAAGCAGCGTCATCACAGCGTGGCTGAATATATTGAAGAGTTCAACAATCTGGCACGCTATGCACCGGATGAGGTTGACACAGATGCCAAAAGAAAGGAAAAGTTTCTGGAAGGCTTAAATGATGAACTGAATCTGCAGCTGTCTGTGGCATATGTTCCAACTTATCAGTCGCTGTGTGACAAGGCTGTTATTGTGGAGAATAAAATGAAGCAAGTCGAGAGTAGAAAGAGGAAACACTCCGACAAGCACAGCTCGGGATCGTCTCATAAACGATCTCACTATGATGATAGTGTCACCAGATCCCACAAGCATGGGAAATTTAACAAGCACCACAACCACAACCGTCATGACAACAAGCATCATCGCAGTCATGACAATGATAAGTACAAGAATCACAAGAGTGGGCATAAGAGCCACCATAGTGGAAGTGGAAGTAGAAATCAGCCTAAACGGGCATCAGTCAGGTCGAGTGCTACAAATGCAAGAAGCTGGGGCATTATGCTAATGAGTTCCCGGAGAAGAAAGTTGAAGGACCTAACAAGCCCAATCCTTTTCAGAAAGGACAGGTTAACCACATCAATGTGGAGGAGGTCTATGAAGAGCACGATGTCTTTGGTAAGTTCAGACTCAATTCCATCTCAGCATTTGTACTCTTTGACACTGGTGCATCTCATTCATTCATATCAAAAGCATTTGTTGATAGAAACGGGTTTGCATCTGAAAACATTGGGTGTCCAATAAAGGTTAGCTCTTCGGGTGGAGATATGATAGTGAGTCTTGGATGCCGGGATCTAGTCATAGAGATCGGAAAACATAAGCTTCCAGTGAACCTAATAATCCTAAATTCCCAAGGATTAGATGTGATTTTGGGAATGGATTGGATGGCTAAGTATGAGGGAGTACTAGATTGTGCCAATCGTACAGTTGCACTCACAACCCCTGAAGGTAAGAGGATAAAATTCAAGTCCAATTTTAAATCTAAAGGAAGTAAGCTGAATTCTCTTAAGGGGGTTAGCATGGACACTGTGCCAATTGTGTGTGAATATCCGGATGTGTTTCCGGAAGAGTTACCGGGAATGCCACAGATAGAGATGTAGAGTTTATAATAGATTTGGTACCAGGTTCTGGACCAAGAGCAAAGAGGCCTTATAAAATGTCAGTTGACGAACTTAAGGAACTCAAGAAACAGCTTGGAGAACAATTGCAGAAAGGATTCATCCAGCCAAGTTCTTCATCTTGGGGAGCTCCAGTTTTGTTCGTAGAAAAGAGAGACAGAACTCAAAGATTATGCATAGATTACCGTTCTCTCAACGAGGTAACCATCAAGAACAAATATCCTTTGCCAAGAATCAACGATTTGTTTGATCAGCTAGAAGGATCATGTGTGTTCTCGAAGATTGATCTTCGGTCAGGTTATTTTCAACTCAAGATAAGAGAGCAAGACATACCTAAAACAGCATTCACCACAAGGTATGGATTGTATGAGTACACTGTGATGCCTTTTGGTTTAACCAACGCCCAAAGATACTTCATGAATATGATGAACAAAGTGTTCATGGAATTTCTCGACAAGTTCGTTGTCGTTTTCATCGATGACATCTTAGTCTACTCCAAGAGCAAGGAAGAGCATGAAAGACATCTATGCTTGATACTTGAGAAACTGAGGGAACATAAGCTTTATGCCAAATTCAGCAAGTGTGAGTTTTCGTTAGAGGAAGTTGGATTTCTTGGACACGTTATGACAAAGGATGGTGTAGCAGTTGATCCTGCTAAAGTTTCAGCTGTGACGGAATGGGAATCTCCTAAGAACGTAAAAGAGGTTCGTAGTTTCCTTGGTTTAGCAGGTTACTACAGAAGATTCATTGAATTTTTTTTCAAAGGTTGCTAAACCAATGACAGAATTGTTAAAGAAGGATAAGAAATTTGCTTGGTCTGAAGGTTGTGAACTCAGCTTTCAGGAATTAAAGAAGAGGCTGGTGTCGAGACCGTTCAGGTGCCTACCAGACTTGGAAAAGGATTTCCAAGTGTATTGTGATGCTTCTCATCAAGGATTAGGTGCCGTACTTATGCAAGGCGGAAAAGTTGTGGCTTATGCCTCGAGACAACTCAAAACTCATGAAGTAAATTATCCTACTCATGATTTAGAGTTAGCCGCTATTGTCCATGCACTCAAAACATGGAGACATTACCTTTTGGGAAAACGTTCTGAAGTATTCACCGATCATAAGAGTTTGAAGTATATCTTCACCCAGAAGGAAATCAATATGAGACAAAGGAGATGGATAGAACTTATCAAGGATTACGACTTGAGTTTGCAATACCATCCTGGTAAAGCAAATGTAGTAGCAGATGCTCTAAGTCGTAAGGCGTTTGTAAATGGCCTTACCAAAGGTGAATTGCCAGATGACTTGTGTAAGCAATTCAAGGAACTCAGGTTGGAGATTGTGCCAGAAGGACATCTCATGTCTTTGGATGTTCAACCCACTCTGTTGGATAAAATTAAAGAAGCCCAAAAGACGGATAAAGAAATCAAAGAGATTAAGGAAAAGATTAGCCAAGGGAAAGCTAAAAGTTTCCATATAGATGAACAAGGTACTTTATGGCACGGGAAACGTATTTGTGTTCCACAAGATCCGGAATTGCGGAAACTGATTCTACAAGAAGCACATAACTCTCCATATTCTATTCACCCGGGAAACACCAAAATGTACATGGATATGAAAGAAATATTTTGGTGGAACAATCTCAAAAGGGACATCGCCGAACACATTGCTTTGTGTGATGTGTGTAGTAGAGTGAAAGCGGAGCATCAGAAACCAACAGGTTTGCTTCAACCACTGCCTATTCCTGAATGGAAGTGGGAAAATATTGGTATGGATTTCATTACCGGATTACCAAGGACCAGGTCAGGGTATGATTCCATATGGGTAGTAGTGGATTGCCTAACTAAAGTGGCTCATTTTATACCCGTAAAGACAACTTATACCAGTGCCAAGTTAGCCAAAATCTACATGAGCAGAATTGTATGCCTTCACGGTGTGCCTAAGAGTATTGTGTCTGATAGAGGAACTCAGTTCACTTCTCACTTTTGGAGACAGCTTCATGAATCTTTAGGAACGAGGTTGGAATTCAGCACCGCTTTTCATCCTCAAACGGATGGACAAACAAAAAGGACTAATCAAATTCTTGAAGACAAGTTGAGGGCATGTGCCCTAGACTATGGAGCAAGTTGGGATGAAAGTCTGCCTTACGCAGAGTTCTCTTACAATAACAGTTATCAATCTAGTATTGGGATGGCACCATTTGAGTTTCTCTACGGAAGAAAGTGTACCACCCCATTGCTATGGAATAGTGTGGGAGAAAGAAGTTTGTTTGGACCAGATCTTATCAAAGACGCTGAAGAAAAGGTCAAATTGGTTAAGGACAGGTTGAAGATAGCACAGTCTCGACAGAAAAGCTACGCAGATTCTAAGCGTAGAGAAGTCACCTACGAAGTTGGGGATAGAGCTTATCTTAGAGTATCACCACTTCGTGGAGTGAAAAGATTCGGAGTCGACGGGAAGTTGGCACCAAGATATGTTGGACCATTCAACATTCTAAGTCGCAAGGGAGAAGTTGCATATGAAATCGAACTGCCAGCATCTTTATTAGCAGTCCATAATGTTTTTCATGTGAGTCAGCTTAAGAAATGTCACCTGGAAATGGAAGAATCTTCTTTGAAGGATACCATATCTTTGGAAGAAGTTCAACTAGAAAGTGATCTCACCTATGAAGAAAAGCCTGTCAAGATTCTTGAGACCGCAGAAAGAGTCACAAGGACAAAGACTATCAAGTTTTGGAAAGTGCAATGGAGTCATCACTCCGAAGAGGAAGCAACATGGGAAAGAGAAGATGATCTTCGGAAAGACCACCCACACCTATTTGCTAGCCAATCCGAATCTCGAGGGCGAGATTCATCTTAAGGGGGTTAGATTTGTAATATCCCTAAATTCATATTTCAAAGCTCATTCATATCATCCTTGCATCCTTCATCATTAGGGTTTTTCTCAAAAATCATTTCAGAAACAGAAGCTTGTACTATGATTTCATGTGAGCAAATTTAACTCAAATGGCCATCACCCTTTGAAGCTTGAATGTTTAGGAACTTGTTTGCTTGCCTCCATTGTTGGAAAGTGTGAGTGAAAATTTAGACCAAAGTTATAATTTAGAAATAATTTCAAAACCCCTATTTCAAACATTTGCAAAATAGAAGCAAAGTCTCTGTTTGTTTGAAATCCAAGTTTGACCAAGCCCTTGCAAAGTAGCCCCATGAGTTTTGACCCATTTCTGAGACCAAATCACCACTACAAAACCTCAGGAAGATTTGAATTCAAATTGATTTTGAAACCATTTGAAAACCCATTCAGAAATTCGAATTAGAAAAGAAAAAGAAGTAAACAAAGGAAAAAGGCCGCCCGCCAGATATCTAGCCCAGCTTCGAATCAAGCCCATCAAGCCCACCCGGGAATTTTCTTTTTCTCTCTCACGCTGCTGAAGAACGCACGCCTAACCCGACCTACACCTCGCACACTTCGCTGACGAGCGGGCCCTGTCCACGTCGACCTCGTCTTCCCCAAACCGCGCCCGCGACCACGTCGCTGCTGCAGTCATGGCCGGTAATGGCGCGGCGTAATTGGGCATTAATCATGGCGTTTTCCGCACCGAGCCTATTTAACCCTCTCGCCTCGAGCAAATTCCCCAAACACCTCACTCACTCCGCCACCGGGCTGCGCGCAATTGCTTTCGAAGCTCCGCAGAACCGAGAACTCCGGCGACCAAATACGGTGAGCCTCGACCACCCCTTCCCCTCTGGTTCAAACGAGCAGATTCGCCATCTCTTTGCGCACCTCCTGACCCCACTAGTTCATCCTGTACTGCCCCAGGTCGCCGTTTCCACTCGACACCGCAAGCACCGACGACAACCTCGACTCCGGCGAGCTCTAGTGGTAAGTCCAGACCGCCCCGAACCTTGTCATTCACGCACGCGTTTACCCCGTGACCATCTGCATCTGACCACACCTCCCGTTTGCATCCTAGTGATCTACAACGTCACCTTCGACCTCAAGCAGAGCCACCGTTGCCAGATCCAACTCCGACGAGGAATCATCGCCGAGACAGCACACCCCTTCGCAAACCGACGCTACCTTGAGCTTAAGCAGCTTCCTGCGAACCTGGTATGACCCTTCTCCCTCTAGCGGACGACCGGGAACTAAAACCTAGCGCCAGCCCGAAGCGCCGCCGTGCTACCGACATGGTCGCTTGCTCGCGCGCCGTTAGATCTAGATCCAAGCGCTAGGATAGATTCACTTATCGGCGAAGCGGTACGCGATCTGGAGCGTACGATCTGTTTAGATCCTGTGGCTGCCAAGCGTGATCCAACCGAAGCGGTACGCGCCAATCACAACACGACGCGTGGCCAGGAATAGATCTAAAAACAGATTTTAAATCAGAATTTGATCCAGATTTCAAATGCTTATAACTTTTGATTGCCACGTTGGAATTTTGCAAACTTTATACCGTTGGATTCAGTGAATCAAGGCCTTTCTGTCCATGCAAAGTGTTTAACAAATAGTAACCATTAGAATGACTTTGTTTGTAGAAACTTGTTTAAGGCTATTTTTGAGTATGGATTTAGTTTAGTAATTGATTTAGGATTAAATAAGTTTGTTTTGGCAAATTTGGTGTCTTGTTAAGTTTCTGTAAACATGCACTTGATTGGTAGAGTTTTCAAAATCACCACTTAGTAAATTCATGCATGCATGCATTCATATTATTTTTGATTGTATATAAATTGTGTGTAATTGTATGCTACAATTTTGTGTAGATTTTGCTAGTGATTGTGACTGTGAAGAGTGCTACTCTCCTCATTACCAAGGCAAGTGATGCTTCATATCTTTTGTCCCATTATTTTCTCTATGCATTAGTGATTTTGCTAAGTAAATCTTGCATGGAATTTTTGCTAAGTATAAACTATGCTATGGGAAAACCTAGTAGATGAAGCCTTAGTAGAAATTTCCTAAGTTAAGATTCCTATTACTTTCATGCTTAGCTTAGCTAATAGAAAACAAGGGTGGATTATATATTCATGCTATGGAAAATTCCTAAGTCTGTGGACTTATGTTTTGTTTAATAAAACAACTAAGTGGATGAATCACCTGGGTGGAATGGAAGGAATGGCTTGTGTTGAGTGGTTCACAAGGCCATGGACTTGGCTTGTGTATCTCACTTGGTGCAGCCACTTGGCAATATGGGCTCTGCCTGGATCATATAGGTTGCAATAACTTAGCCAAATGGACAGTTGGTGGTAGGGGATTGATAGGTTGGAGCGCGTCCATGTTGGTCTAAGGGAAGGCTTCTAAAAGATCTTGTCTTGGTGAAACCAAGTCTTGTGGGGAAAGTGCACCACCTCTGCAGAGTGAAAAATCTAAGTACTTAGCCATGTCCCTGGTAAAGGACAATTTGAGCATCAAGACATGGAAGCTATCAAGAATCTCCTCATCCCAATTTCTAAGTAAAATTTGTGGTTGAATAAGGGTTAAAAGGATCTTCAATCTTTGATTGGTAGATGCCTTGAAAGGATCTTCAATCTTTGATTGCTAGATGTCTTGGGTGTTTTGTGCCAAACAAAAACTTAGTGTTTTCAAATGATAAGAAAAATCTATTTTGAGCAATGCAAGCCTAAGCTCCACTTAGCCAAATGCATATAGTATTATAGTCCACTTTAAATAAGCTAAAGGTATCACTTGCCAATACTATTCCAAAAGTATTGACCCTCTATGGCTGTAACTTGTAATGTTGCAGGTTACTCCGATGATGAATAGGAGTCATGAGTCTACACTCAACATGCTTGCCTGTGGCACATGAAGACGAAGACTTATGTTTATTTACTTATTCCATAAACTCATGTATTAGGCCTTTGGCCCTGAGTTGTAAAAGACTATGTTTTATCTCTGGAATGAATGTAATAATGACCTTTGTATCTGTGTACTTCATCTTAAACTGTGGATGCTAGCATTGATCCAGGGACTAGCATTGCAATCACAGGGATCCTTTCCTTTATAAAGGAGGGGTCTGACAATCCTGAAAAGGATAAAGAGACCAAGGACGATTCTGACATGGAGGAAGCCGATGCTTCAAATCCCAAGCCAGAAGGGAAAAAGAATTTCCTGACAAAGAAAGACACTTACGTCACCTTCCTCGGATCTCAACCAACAAAGGTCAAGAAATCAGTTCTACATGAGCTCAACGCGATAGTTCCGGCTATTCCTCAGTTCCTGGACTGGTCGAAAGTGGCAATCACCTTTGACCACGCTGATCATCCGCCTAAGTTGCACATGCGAGGAAAGTACGCCTTAGTCATCAATCCACTTATTAACGGCTATGGTTTCTCCAAGACTCTCATGGATGGCGGCAGCAACATCAACATTCTGTATGTCGAAATGCTATGCCAGATGAAGATCTCGGAGACCCAGCTAAATTACAGCTCCGTGATCTTTCACGGAGTTGTCCCAGGAAGACAAGCAAATTCCCTGGGGGAAATCACTTTGGATGTTACCTTTGGAACACCAAAGAACTATCGGACGGAAGCACTTTCCTTCGAAGTGGTCCCATTCAAGAGCGCATACCACGCTATATTCGGACGTCCGGCTTACTAGGCTTTTATGACTCGTCCGTGTTACATTTACAATATGATGAAAATTCTAGGTCCCAATGGCGTGATCACCATCAGGGGAGACCCGAAGAAAGCACGAGAATGCGAGGATGGAAATGCCGCCTTTGCTGAAGCCGTGCTGCACGCCCAGGAGTACCAGGAGATCAAGAAGACCATATATCCGTCTGAGATGCCCGCGACAAAGAAGGAGGTGACAAAGCCGAATCCAGAGTTAAAGGCATCAGAAGAGACGAAGAAGACGCCGTTGAAGGATGATGACCCCTCCAAGGTGACCCAGATAGGCGTAGGCCTAAATAGCGCATAGGAAAGCGCGCTCGTCAAGTTCCTCCAAGCAAATCAAGATATCTTCGCATGGCAGCCATCTGACATGATCGGAGTACCTAGGGAACTTGTCGAGCACTCTTTAAATGTACACCCGAATGCTAAACCTGTCAAACAGTCCCTACGATGTTTTGGCGACGAAAAGCATAAGGCGATAGCTAAGGAACTAGCACGGCTCGAGTTAGCCAGATTCATAGAAGAGGTTATCCACACTGAGTGGTCGGCCAATCCTGTAATGGTCCCTAAAAAGGACACCACTGATTTAAGGATGTGTGTTGATTATACTGTCTTGAACAAGGCTTGTCCCAAAGATCCGTTCGCTCTGCCTAGGATTGATCAAGTTATCGATTCTACGGCAGGCTCGGAACTCCTATGTTTTCTCGACGCATATTCCGATTATCACCAAATCCAGACGAAGGAATCTAAAAAAGTCAAAACTTCATTCATAACCCCCTTCAGAACCTTCTGTTTCGTTACGATGCCCTTTGGGCTAAAAACGCAGGAGCTACGTACCAACGCACAATGCAGCGTTGCCTCCATGACCAAATCGGACGCAATGTACATGCATATGTGGATGATATTGCGGTGATGTCCAAAAAGAAGGAAACCCTAATTTCCGACATGGAGGAAACGTTTGCTAATCTACGAAAATACAACATAATGCTTAACCCGAAGAAATGCTTCTTTGGAATCCCAGCCGGAAAGTTGTTCGGTTTTATCATGTCCCAAAGAGGCATAGAGGTAAACCGAGACAATCAAGGCTATACTCAATATTTCCAGGCCGACTCGCGTGAAGGACGTACAAAGACTAACTGGTTGCATTGCCGCAGTCAGTCGGTTTGTAAGCCGGCTCGGTGAAAGAGCCGCACCACTATACAAGCTCCTGAAAAAGACCAAGAATTTTGTTTGGACCAACGAAGCTAAAGTTGCACTACAAGACCTGAAAGCAGTACTCTCATCTGCTCCCATCCTTGCAGCACCGGAACCATAGGAACCGATGTTTCTCTATCTTGCTGCAACAAACAAATTCGTCAGTATCGTCATGGTAGTGGAGAGATCGGAGGAAAATCAGGAACACTTGGTGCAGCGTCTGACTTAATATCTCAGCAAGGTCTTAACAGAATCAAAACAGCGGTATCTGCATTATCAAAAGCTGGCTTACGGTGTGTTCTTAGCATCTCGTAAGTTACGGCATTATTTTCAGGAACATCCAATTACCATGGTGAGCATAGCTCCCATGAGAGATATAATCAACAATAGTGACGCTACAGGACGGGTCGCCAAATGGGGCATAGAGCTCTCAGCTTTCAATATTGAGTACAAACCTTGTACAGCAATCAAATCCCAAATCCTCACTGACTTTGTCGCTCATTGGATAGAGACAATGGAGAGTATGACCCTACTAGAGTCAGAATACTGGACCTTGCATTTTGACGGGTCTAAAGCGCTCGGGGGCTGGCGTGGTGCTCAAGTCACCCCAAGGTGATAAACTTTTCTATGTATTACAGATACACTTCACACCAACGAACAACATTTCCGAGTATGAATCACTACTACATGGAATCCAGATTGCTAAGGATATCGGCATCCGACGTTTAATGTGTTATGGAGATTCGGATCTTGTTGCTCAACAAGTGTCGGATATCTGTAAGGAAAACAAGCACATGGCGGCATATAGGACTTTCATGGATGAATTATCTAAATTGTTTGAAGGGTTTGAAGTTCAACACATCCCTCGAACATAAAATGAGGAAGCAGATGCACTATCTCGAATAGGCTCTGCCCAAAAAAAGGTCCCGGATGGCGCTTTTCTAGAGCACCTCAAAGTTCCCTCTATAAAAGGAGTAGATGAGGAATATCCGACCAAATCCGACTCACCTTTAGTAGCAGTTCTGGCTATGATTCCCAGCTGGACTCAATCCTATCTTGATTTCTTGATAGAAGGAAAATTACCCAAAGACGAAGTTCTGAGCCGGTAGATCGTTCGACGAGCAAAAGCCTATACTATAATTAGTGGTGAGATCTATAAGCGGAGTGCATCTGGGGTCTTTCAGTGTTGTCTATCTCCGGAAGAAGGAGTGGAAATCTTACGAGAGATCCATGAAGGCGAGCATGGGCACCACGCTGCAGCCAAATCTTTAGTGGCAAAAGCTTTTCGACACGGTTTTTTCTGGCTTACAGCCAAGGCAGATGCCGAATGGCTGGTTAAGACGTGCAAGGGCTGCCAAAAGTATGCCAAACAAGCTCATGTTCCTACTGATCAGTTGCGAACAATACTTATAACATGGCCTTTCGCGGTCTGCGGGCTTGACATGGTAGGACCGTTTAAACAGGCTCTAAGTGGATTTACACACCTCTTAGTGATGGTGGATAAGTTCACCAAATGGATTGAGGCTAAACCCGTCACTAGTTGTGATGGAGCAACAGCCAGAAGATTCATTGAGGATGTTATAATCCGATACAGTTATCCACATAGCATTATCACGGACAATGGGAGTAACTTTTATATGGGAGAGCTTGCCGAATTCTGCAATGAACAAAATATCCGGCTTGACATTGTGTCAGTCGCACATCCACAAGCTAATGGACAAGTCGAAAGAGCAAATGGTTTAATCTTATAGGGCCTAAAACCAAGACTCGAAGCACCACTACGACGTGCTGCGGGGGCTTGGGCAGAAGAATTACCTTCTATAATATGGAGTTTACGAACAACTCCAAACAGGTCAACCAGATATACACCTTTCTTCTTGGTCTATGGCGTAGAAGCAGTTCTCCCTAGTGATTTGATTCACACTTCTCCTAGAGTGGCCGCGTATATTGAAGAGGATGCCAAAATTTCTCGACAAAATGATCTCGACTTAGTCAAAGAAGTTCGCGTCGTTGCTGAGATGAGATCAACAGCCTATTAGCAGAAGTTACGCAAGTATCATAAACAGAGAGTCAGAAACCGATCTTTTAATAAGGGCGATTTGGTTCTCCAGCTTGTGCAGCAAAGAAAGCACAAACTTTCCCCAATATGGGAAGGGCCATTTTTAGTTAGTCGAGTATTGCACAATGGTTCATACTACCTAACTAATATGCGGCCAGTCAAAGAAAGACCTGCTACTAAGAAGAGAAAGAGAGATGGAGGCAGTACAAATCCGGATGAGTTAGACAGACCATGGAATATTGCTCAGCTACGTCCCTTTTATTCTTAGTTTACTTTTCTTTGTAATCATATATGTGTACATGTTCAATGAGAAATAAAGTCTTGGTTCCCTCAAAATCTTTCTGAGAAGTTTTTACCATCTTATTTCCGAATGATCATGTCGCAATCGAAAATCCCAGAATACTTGAACGTACTTTATGCTCATGTTTGTTCTGGTTCTAAAAATTGATACCTTTGGGTATAAATCTAAATTTTCTAGTCTATACTTTGGTTATTTGTCTGATTGCTGGATGCAGGCATTTTCCGAGTAGTGAATTGTTGGTACTAGAAGCCGGTTTTGTTTTCCGAGTTTAAACCGGTTTAGCAATTGAGCTCTGTTGCTCGGCAAAGTTTCCGTGCTGAAAGTTGGCCGGCTCACGAAAGGGACGAGGCAGAGAGCCAGATAAACAATAAGTGTAGACAAAAAATACAAGTGCTTATGCAAACATTTCAGGCACATAATATCAAAGCCAAAAGTGTTGAATAGATAAATTAAAACTTAGCACTAGCAAAAGTATTGTACTACTTATTTACAAACCCAAATTGTTTTTTCAGAGTAACATATTGTTCTTCTGATACTCTATGATGCAGGAGGAGCGGTAGGAGCTGTCGGCTCACTGGATACATCAGCCTCGGCTTGATAACGTTCCGAGATGTTCAAATCCGATATGGTTTGATCATCGTCGGAAACTTCAGATGTTTCTTCAGAAGGCGGAGGCGGCGTGTCCACGTGGGTGAAGAAGGGATTATCGTAGCTGGTCAAATCAGCTACGTGGCACCCATATCCGGTGCAGGAGTCCATGATGGCCTTGATGTCTTGCTCATGCCCGTCTTCATCCACCTTGCAGTACCCTCTGGTTACTTGCCAGATCTCCATGTTTCCATGGTGGATCATAACCATGGTGAGAGCGTTTTGCACTGTGGTTCGCACGTAGGACATGTTCTAGTCCTGAACAAGCTACGGCATATCCTCGGCCTTGTCTCGCACCTCAAAACCAGACATGCTAGGCATATCCGAAACCTTGAGAACTTCGTCAATATCTTCGAGGGATTGGCGGAAGTCATGTAGCAAATCACCGACTTAGGTAAGCCGGTGGGTGCGAGGTTTGGTAGAGGCTGAGTCCGTCAAGTTCAGAGGACGTGCGCATATAATGCAAAGGGGTAAGTCAAATAAAACCCGGACTCCAAAAAGAGTCAGAAGATGTATATAAGTCAGAAAAAGGGAAACATACCAAAGATGACATCGTCGACTTTGGCCTTCTCTTCACGAAGACTCTGGAGTTCAGACCGGAGTGCATCGGAAATGTCCTTTTCTCTGAATAACTCATTGTTGAGATCCGAGATTTTCTTATCTTGAAGCGTAATCTTGCGATCACGCTCCTCGGTGGCCATGGAGGTGGATTCAAGAATTTGAGCAATGCTCTTCTCATGATCTGCCTTAAGCTTATCTAGCTCTTGGCGAATTTCTTTGTTTTCCACCACCAAGGTCTTAAGATTCTCGGCCTCTTCGATCATAGCGCAGGACTGTTTTACCAGTGCTGTAAGTCAAAAGAACAAACAGTTCAACAAAAATTCGACTATGAAATAAAAGACAAGGTTTGAGTTTTAGAATGTTTACCTTCGGCCTCAACCTTGGAAACCTTCAGCTGTGCATTTTCAAGCCGGAGAGCTTTGATCTCTTTCCACTTGTTGCAAACATTCTTCAACAAATCTTGGTTATAGGAATGTACTTTATGTAAGTCAGAATATCTAGAGTCAGAAGTCTACTAAAGACTCGGGCTAATATTTTTACTAATATCAGCACAAGCCTTGGGGGCTACACTAGTTCATTCTTTGGAATCCTAAGGAAGCATAAAACCGGATTTAATTTTCTAGCTTCATGCTTGGGGGCTAGAGGATATGATATGAAATAAGGAAAAATGGGAGTTGGAATTCCAACTTACATATTGTTCGCGAATGAGTTTGTCTAAACTCGAATTCACCTCAGTGGCAACCTTCTCGGCGAAAGTTAGGGGGATCACTGGCGCTGTTGGAAGCGCGCCGAACCTTATCTTCTCGTCGCGAAGACGAACTTGTTCAAGGAGATTAGAGTGTTTGATATCCTTTGCTTCTTGTGTTTCTTCTTCGGCAGAGAGAGTCCGCCTCTCCAGGCATTCCCGGGCCAGCCGCTGAATCTCCTCCACAGACTTCCGAGATAAGCCAAGTTTGGCAAGTCTCGGATTGTCCAGGAGATTCTCGGCAAAGGTCTCTACCAAGGGATCATTACCCGAGGAGGGTTCACCCTTATCAACACCTGAGTCACTCATGGTGATGTCAGTTTGCGACTCAAGGATTGATGTCTACGCACTTCTATTCTTGTAGACAGTTGTTGGGCCTCCAAGTGTAGAGGTTTGTAGAACAGCAGCAAGTTTTCCCTTAAGTGGATCACCCAAGGTTTATCGAACTCAGGGAGGAAGTGGTCAAAGGTATCCCCTCTCAAGAAACCCTGCAATCAAGATACAAGAAGTCTCTAGTGTCCCCAACACACCCAATACACTTGTCAGGTGTATAGGTGCACTAGTTCAGCAAAGAGATAGTGAAATACAAGTGGTATAGATAATTATAAGTGGTAACGGTGATAGAAAATAGCTTGCAGGCGTGTGGTTGATGTGGGAAAAGACTAAAGGCAAACTGAAATAAAGATGGAAGCAAGCAAACATGTAACAGATCTAATTGCAAACGGTGTTACAGTGCTTAGAAACAAGGCCTAGGGATCATAATTTCACTAGTGAACACTCTCATATAAATATATTCTTCTTTATGATACTACGCTGAACTACTCTCCGGTTGGACACTCTAATCCATGGTAGGGCTATAACAGCACTCCTCAAAGTTCGCTTTCCCCATCTAGATAACCCCACACTGTCACCTTGAGCTCTAGATGGTTCCAACAAACACCACAATTTCATAGAAACATCCAACTCCAAATATAACTCATAACAAGTATTTGTAATCTCTAGCCTAAGTGCCACCATGGTGTGCACATAGTCAACTTCACACACATGGGGAGAGCAGAGATCTATTAAAGCACTTGAGTAGCAAGGTAGATCTATAGATTACAAGCTCATGATCTCAATAAGATCATGCATAGAGAGAGATGAACACATAGCTATCGGTAGAACCCTTAGCCTCGAGAGAGAACTACTCCCTCCTCATCATAGGAATCGACAATGGTGATGGAATGGTGGTGGAGATCGATGGAGATGGCTCTGGGGGCACTTCCCCGTCCCGGCAGGGTGCCGGAATAGAGACTTTCTGTCCCCCAAATCTCCCCTTTGGTGGCGGCGGCGCTGTGGAACTTTTCGTGGCTGGAGGCTTGACTATCTAGGGTTTTGGTATCGGGAGGCTCTTATAGGCGAAGGAGGCAAGGTCGGTGGCCGGCCAGGGGGTCCACACCATGCCCTGGCGCGGCCTAGGGTTGCCTGCGCCAAGGGGGTTGTGGCCACCCTGAGGCCCCTCTCCGACTCTACTTCTAGCTCCATGAGTCTTCCGGGAAAATAGTAACTTTGGCTTTTGTCCCATCCAATTCTGAGAATATTCATTTTCTGACTTCCTGGAACCAAAAACAGCAGAAAATAGGCAACTGACACTGTGGCTCTTGTTAATAGGTTAGTCCAAGAAATCATATGAAAAGTACTCCAAAGTGTGGACAAAACATAAGAAAGTAGATAAAAACCAAGCATGGAACATCAAAAATTATAGATACATTTGCAATGTATCAACATCCCCAAGCTTAACTCCTGGAGTCTCGAGTAGGTAAGTGATAAAAAGAAAGAATAATTTTTGAGGTGACATGCACCATCATAAACTTGATCAAAGTATTTGTAAAACATTCAAAGCTAGGATCATAGTACTTCAATCATAACTTGAAAGACAAAGTTCTAGCAATAAGACAAAGAAACTATGATGCAACATGAAAAGGCACAAACAAAAGATTCATGAATAACAATGCTTTGCAAGACGTTTGTTTGTTTCACATAAGGAAAACATAGCATAATAGCATTCAACTTGTCCCTCGTAGAGTAGCAAATATAAATGCATAGGACACCTTCAAAGTTCATAAGAGTGACTAGATACAAATAGTTTAAAACAAGCAATAACAAGTTATGCATCAATCAACTAGCTTGGGACAATGCACATAGAACTAAGAATGGCCACTATGCTCTCAAAGTAGGTGCATAAAGATGGAAGGTGGAGACTCAACATAAAAGTAAAAGAAAGGCCTTCATAGAAGGAAGTAGGGATTCAAGTCTCATAAAGAGCTTCCAAAAATTATGGTACTTATTAGCTTTCAGCTCTCATTGCCCCTATCATAAGCATCTTGAAGTGATTAAGGTTAAAATGAACAAACTATGGTGTACATGCTTGACGAAGTATAAGTTAGAAATCTCATGTCCCTTGTATACGAGGGCCGCTCCTCATGCTACTCAAGTTTAGTCACCAGAAAGTTCTTGTCATCGTAAGTACATGTGTATCATAGAGAACCACCAACGGGGTACCCCTTGCCCGATGATACGGAAGAATCCCCATATCAAAATGACAAGGCAAGCAGACAACGAGCATCTCAGCAATCTTCTCATTTACCATGGGAATATGATGCTTTTTTCTCTCTTTCCTCTTTTCATAATCTCTTTTTTTTTCTTTTTCTCTTTTTTTCTCAATATAGGACTCTTTTTTTATAAGAAGAATGCTTCATAGATGATACATTGCAAATGTATCTATAATTTTTGATGTTCCATGCTTGGTTTTATCTACTTTCTTGTGTTTTGTTCCAACTTTGAGTACTTTTCATATGATTTCTTGGACTAACCTATTAACAAGAGCCACAGTGCCAGCTGCCTGTTTTCTGCTGTTTTTGGTTCTAGGAAAGTCAGAAAATGAATATTCTCGGAATTGGACGGGACAAAAGCCAAAGTGACTATTTTTCTGGAAGGGATCAAGTGCCAGAATACGAGACGGAGAAGGGCCAGGGAGCCACCACACCACCTGGCCGCGCGGCCAGGCCTGGCCCGTGCCAGGGGGTGGTGTGGCCGCTCCCGGCACCCCCTCAGCCTCTCCTTCCGCCTATAAGTTGCCCTCGGGACAAAAACCCTAAGTACCCGATCAAAATCCATGAAAGAGTCTGTAGCCGCCGTCATCTCCATCCCTAGATCGGGAGGGATCTGAAGCTCTTCTTGGCACCCTGCCGGAGAGGGGAATTCACCCTGGAGACCTTCATCATCACCATGCAAGCCTCCGGTGTGATGCGTGAGTAGTTCATCCTCGGACTACGGATCCATGTAGTAGCTAGATGGCTAGTTTCTCCTCCTTTGTGCTTTCATGTTTAGGTCTTGTGATCTCCGTTCATGATCAAGATCATCTATTTGTAATCCATACATGTTGTGTTTGTGGGGATCCGATGGATATTGAGATGCTATTTCAGATTGATTATTTATTCTATCATGTCTTTGTTATTTGTGATCTTGCATGCTTTCCATTGTTAGTAGCTATCTTGGCCAAGTAGATGCTAGCAACTCCAAGAGTTAGTATTTATGCTCGATAGTGGGTTCATGCCTCTGGTAATCTGGGAAGTGATGAAATCTCTAAGGTACTAGATGTGTTGTTGCTACTAGGAGAAAACAACAATCCTTTGTTCATAGAACAATCGTATTGTTTACTTTACACGTAGTTCAGAAGCAATAATCTTGCTTACAACTTAATCGGAGGGGTTCGGATGATAACCTGAAGGTGGATTATTAGTCATAGATGCAGTTGGATGGCGGTCTATGTATTATGTTGTAATGCCCAATCAAGTCTCAAAGGAGTCAAGATGATTAGTATATGCATGTATTGCTTTCTCGGTGTTTGTCAATTGCCCCGCTGTAATTTGTTCACTGTAACATCCCTAAAAATCATGTTTCAAAACTCATTCATATCATTCTTGCATCATTCATTCATATAGGGTTTTTCTCAAAATCATTTAGAAACACAAACTTTGGCTATGATTTCATGTGGGCAATTTATCTCAATTGGCCATCACCCTTTGAGATTTGATTGTCTATGAACTTGTTTGCTTGCCTCCATGGTTGGAAAGATTAGAAGTAGCATTTAAACCCAAGATTCCAAATTTAGAAATATTTTATAAACCCTATTCCAAATATTTGCAACAAGAGCAAATCTCTGTTTATTTTGAAACCCAAGCTTGACCAAGCCTTTGCAAGGTAACCACTAGGTTATTTGATTGTTTGTGAACCCACAGAACCCTACAAAAATTCCCAAAGCAGTTTGAATTCAAAAGGATTTGAATTCGTATCAAATTCATTCCAGAAAATGAATTTAGAAAAAGAAAAAGGCTTAACAAAGGAAAAAGGCCGCGCGGCCAGAATCTGGCCCAGCAGCAGATCGAGCCCAGCAAGCCCACCCGGGGATCTCCTTTTTCTTCTCACACGCACGAAAGACACGTGAATGCAGACCCGACCCCACCTACACTCCGCGCTCCTCGCTGATAGGCGGACCTTCTCCACGTCAGCATCGTCTTCCCCTGTCTCCGCGCACGATCTCCGCCGATGACCGTTGCCGCAGTGATGCCGGGAGTAATTGGGCATTAATCGACGGGCGTTTCCTGTCGAGCACCTGGCTATAAGACCCCCTCTGCCTCGCGATCATTTTCCCCCAAACACCTCGCTCGCTCCGCCACCAGGCTGTCCTCAATCAGCTTTGCACCGCCGCGGACAGAGCCTCTCCGGCGATCGATTCCGGTGAGCCTAGTGTTCCCCTCTGCCTCTCGTTCTTACAATCTGACTCAGCGTGTCTTTGCGCATCTCCTGACCTCACTAGTCCGTCTTGTACTGCCCCAGGTCGCCGGTTCCACCTGACACCGCGAGCACCGACGGCGACATCAACTCCGACGAGTTTTCCCGGTAGGTACAGACCGCCCCTCGCCTTCCCGTTCATGCTCACTACTTCGCCTTGTCTCTGTGAACCTAACCGTGTCACTATCTTGCCTTGGGGTGATTCACAGCGACGTCCCCGACGACCACCCGACGCACCCGACGCCGCCACGAACTCCGGTGAGCAATCGCAGCCGTGCCCGAGCGCCCCTTGACCAACCGCGAGTACGACAAGCTTCGCCGTGACCTCCTGAGCCCGGTGAGCTACTCCTCCTTCTCCCTCGCCGTCTGCATCATCAGCAACGTCATCGACCGACGATTCCGCCGCCGGTAGCCACCGCTCCGCCGCCAGTTCTTGGCCAGAGAAATAGCAGCCGTTAGATCTGTAACGTAGCGCTAGGATAGATCCACTTAACCCCGAAGCGGTACGCGATCTGAGCCGCTAGATTTCATTTAGATCCTACGGCTGTGGAGCTCGATCCAGCGCGAACCGGTACGGGCGAATAAGAACATGACACGTGGCTAAGTTAGATCTGAAAATAGATTTAAAAACCAGAAATTTGATCCAAATTCAATTGCCTATATCTTTTGAATTCCACGTTGGAATTTTGCAAACTTTATACCGTTGGATTCAGAAAAACAAGACCTTTCTGCCTATCTAATTTGTTTAGCAAATAGTAACCATTTGATTGGCTTAAATTGCAGAGATTTGTTTGAGGCCTTTTAAGTATAGATTTAGTTTAGTATTTTGTTTTAGGGTTATTTAAGATTATCTTGGCTATTTTGTGACTTATTTAGTTTCTGTATTCATGCACTTGCTTGGTTGAGTTTTCAAAAATCATCACATGGTAGATTCATGCATGCATGCATTCATACTATTTCTTGTTTGTATATATTTGTGTGTAATTGTGTGCTACAACTTTGTGTGTAGATTTTGCTAGTGATTGTGATTGTGACGAGTGCTACTCTCCACACTACCAAGGCAAGTGATATTATCATGAATATCCCATTCCTATATTTTACTTATGCATTAGTAATATTTTTCTAAGTATAGGACTTGCATGGTTATTTGCTAAGAACAAGCTATGCTTTGGGAAAACCTATTAGGTGAAGCCTTAGTAAAAATTTCCTAAGTCCAGATTCCTATTACTATCATGCTTAGCCTAGCTACTAGAAAACAAGGGTGGTTTATATATTCACTATGAAAAAATTTCTAAGTCTAAGGACTTATGTTTTTGTAAAATAAAACAACTAAGCTAATGAACTACCTGGGTGGAATGGAAGGAATGGCTTATGTTGAGTGGTTCACAAGGCCATGGACTTGGCTTGTGTATCTCACTTGTGGATGGCCACCCAGGAAACAAAGAGATTTGAGATGTCTAATGTTGAGAAGCTTCAAGTGCAACCACACGGCATTATGGGCTCGCCATGATCTTAGGATGTGGAACTTAGTCTCTTGGACAGAGGGTGGTAGATGGGTTGATAGGTTGGAACGCGTCCATTTGACTAAGGAAAGGCTACTGAAGGATCATTCTTGGGAAACCAAGGCTTGTGGGGAAAGTGCACCACCTCTGCAGAGTGTAAAACCTAAGTACTTAGCCATGTCCCTGGTAAAGGACAATTTGAGCATCAAGACATGGAAACTTCAAGAATCTCATCACTCCAATTTCTAAATAAAACTTGTGGGTGAACAAAGGGATAAAAGGATCTTGGTCATTGATTGCTAGATGCCCTGAGTGGATCTAGAGTCTTTGTTTGATAGATGCCTTGGGTGTTTTTGCCAAGTAAATCTTCAGTCCTTGATTAGTAGATGCCCTGAGTGGATCTTCAGTCTTGGATTGGAAGATGTCTTGGAAAGTTTTTTTTACCAAACAAAAACTTAGTATTTTCAAAAGTTAAGGAAAAATCTATTTTGAGCAAATGCAAGCCTAAGCTCCACCAGCCAAAAGCATATAGTATTATAGTCCACTTAATTATATACTAAGGTATCACTTGCCAATACTATTCCAAAGTATTGACCCTTGTGGCTGTAACTTATGATGTTGCAGGTTACTCTGATGATGATTAGGTGTCATGAGTCTACACTCAACATGCTTGCCTGTGGCACATGAAGATGAAGACTTATGTTTATTTACTTATTCCATAAACTCTTGTACTAGGCCTTTGGCCATGAGTTGTAAAAGACTATGTTTTATCTCTGGAATGACTGTAATAAACGACCTTTGTATCTGTGTACTTCATCTTAAACTGTGGATGCTAGCAATGATCCAGGGACTAGCATTGCAATCACAGGGATCTTTTCCTTTAATAAGGAGGGATCTTACAGATGGTATCAGAGCAATGTGTTGCCTGTAGGATTATGACCCTAGGATTGGAAACCACTAAGGAAAAAAATTTAACTTCTTCTACACTTGTCTATTCTTCTCGTAAACTTTTCTAATCTTCTCATTCTCATCTCTATTTGTAGATGAATTCCGTCAACTAAGCCGTGAAGAAAGGACCACTCATGATCATGACCTTGGAGTGTGAGACTGAGTTTCCCAAGATTCTCAAGGACCTCATGGAGACCATGGGAGTACATGGTGCAGCAGTGTACAAGGGCTTTCCAGTAATGGAGGAAGGAATGGAGTATTGGTGGGTGCAACTTCACTTGTACAAGAATAAGGAAGACAACCTCAAAGAAAAGGGCTTCTGCATGTACACCAACACTTTTATGCACACCACATTCTTTGAGTCTGCAAAAGAAGCAGCTTGGAAGACTATCAAGGAACTAAGTGCTAGAGTCAAGTGCAAGATGCTCAACCTCCAAAAAGACTTAGAGAAAGAGAAGGAACATACCCAAGAGTTGGAAGTCACCAACCAATCCTTAAGAGGAGATATCATAGACTTAGTGATAGAAGCATGTGAACAAGATAGGGTGATTGCCACTAGGAACATTGTGTTAGCCACCAGATCCAATGAGATAGGATTGTAAGCGCACTTCGTTAGTTGACCACCACCTATCACCTTATTTTCCAAAATAAGACCTTAAATAAGTTTGAACCTTGGTTGATGTAATGGATTTATGTATTCATGACTTGTGTGATTTTGTGGTTATGCTTGAATGTTTGTCTTGTCTTTGTTGTTCTAACCTTTCAATCTTATAAATAGATGCCTATTGCCATCAGCACTGTTGAGGAGTTCCAGGCTACCCGTTTTGGTCCTCGTATCGTAGAGCTTACTACTTTACTCGATCTCCCTCTTCCTATCATTACGGTGCACCCACTCACCAAGTTTGAGAGGAAGGACCTTTGGGGATTCAAGGTGAACCAGCCAGACGCCTTGATGAGCCTACTACGGAGGCTATCGCTTCAAGCTTATGCACGACGACGAGGAGAGAGGCATGGAAGTTGTCATGCAGGATCCGATAGGACGATTGTTAGGACGCCACTCCGACAGGTTAGAGGCACTCACTTCCACGCCTTCTAAGGCATGATGATGACGGAGAGTCCATTGACTTTGAGGACGACTCGAGGGTCACAAAGAGAGCCGATACGCCTGTACCTCCAGGACTTAGAGACTCTTATTAGGCACATGGATACCGATAGGACCAACGCCATGCTTAGTAATGACGAGCTCAGTGCAGCTTGAGAAGGACAAGCTCTTTGCGCAGCAGGACGAGATAGTCAAGGAGATGGAGGCAAAGTTCGAGACCTAAGACCGTAAGTACAAGAGTCAAGAGAAGCGTGTCCAGGATAGGAACAAGAGGATTCGTGATATGACCGAGGAACTACAGTCCAAGGACTTCGAGTTAGAGCAGCAGCAGACAGTGATTGAGAGGCTTCGTTCCTAGAAGAGGGCTCTCAAGGCCAAGATCGACTCTTTGACCACTACCATCGAGGAGAACAAGACCGCAATGGAGAACGCAGGTCTTACCTTTGTCGAGGAGGAGATTGATGCTGACGAGTAGATTTGACTACTCAGTTATCTTTATTTACCGCACTTGTTATTTATGAACTTATTGTTGGACCATCCGACATGTGGATGGCTTGCCACTTGTATGTTTGTACTTTGACTTTTTGTTATCTTGTTGTTTAGCTTTATGTCTGCTTGTGTGATATATTGTGCATAAATCATGTAAGGGTATCTCATTCTTACCTCTATATGAATAAACCACAGATGCCTCCCCGTCGCGCAAACACCAACCCCAACCCCAACATTACCCCGGAAATGCAACAAATGATGAATGCGCAGACACAGCTTATGCAAATGATGACGACGTTCATCCGTAACTGAACAACAACAATAACCCCAACAACAACAATAATAACAACAACAACAACAACCCTCCGTGTTTTGATATGCTCACCAGATTTCTGCCGAGGCCAGCTAAGTTTTCGTGAACGACTGATCCCATGGTGGCCAATGATTGGCTACGTTCTGTGAACAAAGACTTAGTGACCGTAGGATGCACAGATGCTGAAAAGGTCAGGTTTGCAGCACATCTGTTGGAAGGACCAGCCGCCGCATGGTGGGACAATTTCCAGATTACCACGCCTATTGATGAGGTGACTTGGGCTATATTTGAAGATGGCTTCTTTAGATTACTCATATCTCACGGTATGATGAGCCTGAAAAGAAGGAATTTCACAACCTGAAGCAAGCGCCACCACGCAGTGGCTGAATACATCGAAGAGTTCAACAATCTGGCGCGCTATGCACCGGAAGAGGTTGACACTGATGTCAAAAGGAAGGAAAAGTTTCTAGAAGGCTTGAATGATGAGCTAAATCTGCAGTTGTCTGTGGCGTATGTTCCAACTTACCAGTCGCTGTGTGACAAGGCTGTTATTGTGGAGAATAAAATGAAGCAAGTCGAGAGTAAGAAGAGGAAACACTCCGACAAGCACAGCTCGGGATCATCTCATAAACGATCTCACCATGATGATAGTGTCAGCTCAGGATCCCACAAGCATGAGAAGTTTAACAAACACCACAATCACAACCGTCATGACAACAAGCATCATCGCAGTCATGAAAATGATAAGTACAAGAACCACAAGAGTGGATATAAGAGCCACCACAGTGGAAGTGGAAGTCAGCCTAAGACGGACATCAGCCAGGTTGAATGCTACAAATGCAAGAAGCTGGGGCATTATGCTAATAAGTGCCCTGAAAAGAAAGTTGAAGGACCTAACAAGCCAAATCCTTTTCAAAAAGGACAGGTTAACCACATCAATGTGGAGGAGGTCTTTGAAGAGCCTGATGCTGTTGCTGGTAAGTTCAGACTCAATTCCATCTCAGCATTTGTACTCTTTGACACTGGTGCATCTCATTCATTCATATCAAAAACATTTGTCGAAAGAAATGAAATACCGGTAGAAACCATTGGGTGTCCTATAAGAGTAAGTTCTCCTGGTGGAGAAATGATAGTAAACTCAGGATGTCATGACTTAGTCATAGAGTTTGGAAAACATAAGTTTCCAGTGAACCTAATAATCCTAAATTCCCAAGGATTGGATGTGATTTTGGGAATGGATTGGATGACTAAGTATAAGGGAGTACTAGATTGTGCAAATCATACAGTTTCACTCACAACCCCTGAAGGTAAGAGGATAATATTCAAGTCCAACTTTAAATCAAAAGGGAGTAAGCTGAATTCTCTTAAGGGGGTTAGCATGGACACGGTGCCAATTGTGTGTGAGTATCCGGATGTGTTCGGAAGAATTACCAGAATGCCACCAGTTAGTGATGTGGATTTTATAATAGATTTGGTACCAGGTTCTGGACCAAGGGCAAAGAGGCCTTATAAAATGTCAGTTGACGAACTTAAGGAACTCAAGAAACAACTTGGAGAACAATTGCAGAAAGGATTCATCCAGCCAAGTTCTTCATCTTGGGGAGCTCCAGTTTTGTTCGTAGAAAAGAGAGATAGAACTCAAAGATTATGTATAGATTACCGTTCTCTTAACGAGGTAACCATCAAGAACAAATATCCTTTGCCAAGAATAAATGACTTGTTTGATCAGCTAGAAGGAGCATGTGTGTTCTCGAAGATTGATCTTCGGTCAGGCTATTTTCAACTCAAGATAAGAAAGCAAGACATACCTAAAACAGCATTCACCACAAGGTATGGATTGTATGAGTACACTGTGATGCCTTTTGGTTTAACCAATGCTCCAGCATACTTCATGAATATGATGAACAAAGTGTTCATGGAATTTCTCGACAAGTTCGTTGTCGTTTTCATAGATGACATCTTAGTCTACTCCAAGAGCAAGGAAGAGCATGAAAGACATCTACGCTTGATACTTGAGAAACTAAGGGAACATAAGCTTTATGCCAAATTCAGCAAGTGTGAGTTTTGGTTAGAGGAAGTTGGATTTCTTGGTCATGTTATGACAAAGGATGGTGTAGCAGTTGATCCCGCTAAGGTTTCAGCCGTAACAGAATGGGAATCTCCTAAGAATGTAAAAGAGGTTCGTAGTTTCCTTGGTTTAGCAGGTTACTACAGAAGATTCATTGAAAATTTTTCTAAGGTTGCTAAACCAATGACAGAATTGTTAAAGAAAGATAAGAAATTTGCTTGGTCAGAAGGATGTGAACTCAGCTTTCAAGAATTAAAGAAGAGACTTGTGACAGCACCAGTACTGTGCCTACCAGATTTGGAAAAGGATTTCCAAGTATATTGTGATGCTTCTCATCAAGGATTAGGTGCCGTACTTATGCAAGGCGGAAAAGTTGTGGCTTATGCCTCGAGACAACTCAAAACTCATGAAGTAAATTATCCTACTCATGATTTAGAGTTAGCCGCTGTTGTCCATGCACTCAAGACATGGAGACACTACCTTTTGGGAAAACGTTGTGAAGTGTTCACCGACCATAAGAGCTTGAAATATATTTTCACCCAGAAGGAAATCAATATGAGACAAAGAAGATGGCTAGAACTTATCAAGGATTACGACTTGAGTTTGCAATACCACCCCGGTAAAGCAAATGTAGTAGCAGATGCTCTAAGTCGTAAAGCGTTTGTAAATGGCCTTACCAAAGGTGAATTGCCAGATGACTTGTGTAAGCAATTCAAGGAACTCAGGTTGGAGATTGTGCCAGGAGGACATCTCATGTCTTTGGATGTTCGACCCACTCTGTTGGATAAAATTAAAGAAGCCCAAAAGACGGATAAAGAAATCGAAGAGATTAAGGAAAAGATTAGCCAAGGGAAGGCTAAAAGTTTCCATATGGACGAACAAGGTACTTTATGGCACGAGAAACGTATTTGTGTTCCACAAGATCCGGAAATGCGGAAACTGATTTTACAAGAAGCCCATAACTCTCCATATTCTATTCACCCGGGAAACACCAAAATGTACATGGATATGAAAGAAAGATTTTGGTGGAACAATCTTAAAAGGGACATCGCCGAACATATTGCTTTGTGTGATGTGTGTAGTAGAGTGAAAGCGGAGCATCAGAAACCAGCAGGTTTGCTTCAACCAATGCCTATTCCTGAGTGGAAGTGGGAAAATATTGGTATGGATTTCATTACTGGATTACCAAGGACCAGGTCAGGGTATGATTCCATATGGGTAGTAGTAGATCGCCTAACTAAAGTGGCTCATTTTATACCCGTAAAGACAACTTATACTAGTGCCAAGTTAGCCAAAATCTACATGAGCAGAATTGTATGCCTTCACGGTGTACCTAAGAGTATTGTGTCTGATAGAGGAACTCAGTTCACTTCTCACTTTTGGAGACAACTTCATGAATCTTTAGGGACGAGATTGGAATTCAGCACTGCTTTTCATCCTGAAACTGATGGACAAACAGAAAGGACTAACCAAATTCTTGAAGACATGTTGAGGGCATGTGCCCTAGACTATGGAGCAAGTTGGGATGAAAGTCTGCCTTACGCAGAGTTCTCTTACAACAACAAATACCAATCTAGTATTGGGATGGCACCATTTGAGTTTCTATACGGAAGAAAGTGTACCACCCCATTGCTATGGAATGGTGTGGGAGAAAGAAGTTTGTTTGGACCAGATCTTATCAAAGACGCCGAAGAAAAGGTCAAATTGGTTAGAGACAGATTGAAGATAGCACAGTCTCGACAGAAAAGCTACGCAGATGTTAAGCGTAGGGAAATCACCTACGAAGTTGGGGATAAAGCTTATCTTAGAGTATCACCACTTCGTGGAGTGAAAAGATTTGGAGTCAAAGGAAAGTTGGCACCAAGATATGTTGGACCATTTAACATTCTAAGTCGCAAGGGAGAAGTTGCATATGAAATTGAATTACCAGCATCTCTATCAGCAGTCCATAATGTTTTTCATGTAAGCCAACTTAAGAAATGTCACCCAGAAATGGAAGAAACATCTTTGAAGGATACCATACCTTTGGAGGAAGTTCAACTAGAAAGTGATCTCACCTATGAAGAAAAGCCTGTCAAGATTCTTGAGACCACAGAAAGAGTCACAAGAACAAAGACTATCAAGTTTTGCAAAGTACAATGGAATCATCATTCCGAAGAAGAAGCAACATGGGAAAGAGAAGATGATCTTCGGAAAGACCACCCACACCTATTTGCTAGCCAATCCGAATCTCGAGGGCGAGATTCATCTTAAGGGGGTTAGATTGTAACATCCCTAAAAATCATGTTTCAAAACTCATTCATATCATTCTTGCATCATTCATTCATATAGGGTTTTTCTCAAAATCATTTAGAAACACAAACTTTGGCTATGATTTCATGTGGGCAATTTATCTCAATTGGCCATCACCCTTTGAGATTTGATTGTCTATGAACTTGTTTGCTTGCCTCCATGGTTGGAAAGATTAGAAGTAGAATTTAAACCCGAGATTCCAAATTTAGAAATATTTTATAAACCCTATTCCAAATATTTGCAACAAGAGCAAATCTCTGTTTATTTTGAAACCCAAGCTTGACCAAGCCTTTGCAAGGTAACCACTAGGTTATTTGATTGTTTGTGAACCCACAGAACCCTACAAAAATTCCCAAAGCAGTTTGAATTCAAAAGGATTTGAATTCATATCAAATTCATTCCAGAAAATGAATTTAGAAAAAGAAAAAGGCTTAACAAAGGAAAAAGGCCGCGCGGCCAAAATCTGGCCCAGCAGCAGATCGAGCCCAGCAAGCCCACCCGGGGATCTCCTTTTTCTTCTCACACCTTGCCTTGATGACACCTGACCCCACCTACACTCCGCGCTCCTCGCTGACAGGCGGACCTTCTCCACGTCAGCATCGTCTTCCCCTGTCTCTGCGCACGATCTCCGCCGATGACCGTTGCCGCAGTGATGCCGGGAGTAATTGGGCATTAATCGACGGGCGTTTCCTGTCGAGCACCTGGCTATAAGACCCCCTCTGCCTCGCGATCATTTTCCCCCAAACACCTCGCTCGCTCCGCCACCAGTCATCCTCAATCAGCTTTGCACCGCATGACAGAGCCTCTCCGGCGATCGATTCCGGTGAGCCTAGTGTTCCCCTCTGCCTCTCGTTCTTACAATCTGACTCAGCGTGTCTTTGCGCATCTCCTGACCTCACTAGTCCGTCTTGTACGCTTTGTCGCCGGTTCCACGACACCGCAGCACCGGCGACATCAACTCCGACGAAGTTTTCCGGTAGGCAGACCGCCTCGCCTTCCGTTCATGCTCACTACCGCCTTGTCTCGTGGAACCTAACCGTGTCACTATCTTGCCTTGGGGTGATTCACGCGACGTCCCCGACGACCACCGACGCATTTACGCCGCCACGAACTCCGGTGAGCAATCGCAGCCGTGCTCGAGCGCCCCTTGACCAACCGCGAGTACGACAAGCTTCGCCGTGACCTCCTGAGCCCGGTGAGCTACTCCTCCTTCTCCCTCGCCGTCTGCATCATCAGCAACGTCATCGACCGACGATTCCGCCGCCGGTAGCCACCGCTCCGCCGGTTCTTGGCGGAGAAATAGCAGCCGTTAGATCGTAACGTGGCGCTAGGATAGATCCACTTAACCCAAGCGATGCACGCGATCTGAGCCGCTAGATTTCATTTAGATCCTACGGCTGTGGAGCTCGATCCAGCGCGAACCGGTACGGGCGAATAAGAACATGACACGTGGCTAAGTTAGATCTGAAAATAGATTTAAAAACCAGAAATTTGATCCAAATTCAATTGCCTATATCTTTTGAATTCCACGTTGGAATTTTGCAAACTTTATACCGTTGGATTCAGAAAAACAAGACCTTTCTGCCTATCTAATTTGTTTAGCAAATAGTAACCATTTGATTGGCTTAAATTGCAGAGATTTGTTTGAGGCCTTTTAAGTATAGATTTAGTTTAGTATTTTGTTTTAGGGTTATTTAAGATTATCTTGGCTATTTTGTGACTTATTTAGTTTCTGTATTCATGCACTTGCTTGGTTGAGTTTTCAAAAATCATCACATGGTAGATTCATGCATGCATGCATTCATACTATTTCTTGTTTGTATATATTTGTGTGTAATTGTGTGCTACAACTTTGTGTGTAGATTTTGCTAGTGATTGTGATTGTGATTTAGTGCTACTCTCCACACTACCAAGGCAAGTGATATTATCATGAATATCCCATTCCTATATTTTACTTATGCATTAGTAATATTTTTCTAAGTATAGGACTTGCATGGTTATTTGCTAAGAACAAGCTATGCTTTGGGAAAACCTATTAGGTGAAGCCTTAGTAAAAATTTCCTAAGTCCAGATTCCTATTACTATCATGCTTAGCCTAGCTACTAGAAAACAAGGGTGGTTTATATATTCACTATGAAAAAATTTCTAAGTCTAAGGACTTATGTTTTTGTAAAATAAAACAACTAAGCTAATGAACTACCTGGGTGGAATGGAAGGAATGGCTTATGTTGAGTGGTTCACAAGGCCATGGACTTGGCTTGTGTATCTCACTTGTGGATGGCCACCCAGGAAACAAAGAGATTTGAGATGTCTAATGTTGAGAAGCTTCAAGTGCAACCACCTGGCATTATGGGCTCTGCCATGATCTTAGGATGCTGGAACTTAGTCTCTTGGACAGAGGGTGGTAGATGGGTTGATAGGTTGGAACGCGTCCATTTGACTAAGGAAAGTCTACTGAAGGATCATTCTTGGGAAACCAAGGCTTGTGGGGAAAGTGCACCACCTCTGCAGAGTGTAAAACCTAAGTACTTAGCCATGTCCCTGGTAAAGGACAATTTGAGCATCAAGACATGGAAACTTCAAGAATCTCATCACTCCAATTTCTAAATAAAACTTGTGGGTGAACAAAGGGATAAAAGGATCTTCAGTCATTGATTGCTAGATGCCCTGAGTGGATCTAGAGTCTTTGTTTGATAGATGCCTTGGGTGTTTTTGCCAAGTAAATCTTCAGTCCTTGATTAGTAGATGCCCTGAGTGGATCTTCAGTCTTGGATTGGAAGATGTCTTGGAAAGTTTTTTTTACCAAACAAAAACTTAGTATTTTCAAAAGTTAAGGAAAAATCTATTTTGAGCAAATGCAAGCCTAAGCTCCACCAGCCAAAAGCATATAGTATTATAGTCCACTTAATTATATACTAAGGTATCACTTGCCAATACTATTCCAAAGTATTGACCCTTGTGGATGTAACTTATGATGTTGCAGGTTACTCTGATGATGATTAGGTGTCATGAGTCTACACTCAACATGCTTGCCTGTGGCACATGAAGATGAAGACTTATGTTTATTTACTTATTCCATAAACTCTTGTACTAGGCCTTTGGCCATGAGTTGTAAAAGACTATGTTTTATCTCTGGAATGACTGTAATAAACGACCTTTGTATCTGTGTACTTCATCTTAAACTGTGGATGCTAGCAATGATCCAGGGACTAGCATTGCAATCACAGGGATCTTTTCCTTTAATAAGGAGGGATCTTACATTCACCCAGCATGTTATCTATCTAAGGAGAGCCACCTCTAGTGAACTATGGATCCCGGTCCTTTGTCTTTACATACAATCTATAAACTGTTTCTGCTTTGTGTTTACTTTCTGCAAACTTTTACTTATGTCCATTCGATACGTTTAATCCTTTGTTTTCCACAAAACACGGTGAGATTGACAACCTCATCGCAAGTTGGGGACAAAGTTCTGTGGTTGTATTGTGCAGGTCTCCACGTTGCTACTAGCACCGTAGATGACCGCCTTAAAGCTTCGACTAGTAACACCTTTGGGGTGTTTCCTTGCTCCTACTGGTTCGATTAAACCTTGGTTTCATAACTGAGGGAAAACTTTTTGCTGTGCTCATCATACCTTCCTCTTGGGGTTTCCAACGAGCTCTACGTCGATCGTCGAGCGCATCAATAGACAGCTCATTATGGTTACGCTGCAGGTTTCCACCATGTCAGCATGGATTAGACCAGCGGCCCAGGCATTTCTCTAACACATATACATAACTCCATGGACTTACAAGCTCCCCTTTCATTTCACACCGACGACATCCATATACAAAAGAGCATGATATCAACTAGGTACAAGTACCAAGTGCAATGTTGAAAGCGTTCCCCATGAAAGCATGGTTCTGCTAATTCCCAACAAATAAGTGCAAGCATATACAACATAGACGACACAATGGTTCAAGTTTATTAAGGGCAAGAAAAGTAAAGTGTGCCATCAAGTTCGTGAGAGCTTTAATCACTAGTTTTCTCATAACAAGTTTAATTTGGAAGGTAAACAAAAACAAATTTCTCATAAGCTAGTAGGTAGGTATGGTTGACTCTTTGGAATAACTTGGTTTAGGGAGTTGGATGCATGAGTGGAACTCATACTTGGTTGTGGAGGCTAGCAAAAGACTGGGAGTGACAAACTAAGAGAGCAATAATGGCCATAATCATGCAGAGCGACAAAACATCATTGATCAAAGCATAAAGTGATACTACAAGTTGAAAAATAAAGGATCATAAAGGCTTATGGTGACTTGAGATAGTCATAACATGGTGTGAGCATGCGCCAAGTCAACCCAAATAAAGCATCAAAGGAGAATACCACTATACTATGCTTTAATATGCTAAAACAACGCATGATTCATCCAAGGAACATTAAGCAATCTCAATTGTTTATAACAAGTCATGCTACAGCAAAGAATACTAAGCATAAAGCCAAAACAATATCAGGCATGGCATGACAAAGCATAGGCCACAGTCAAAAACAAGCTCTCTTTACCACTTAAGCATGAGCTTTCCTACTCTTTTCCAATCCAAACCAAACTATTTGAAAACCAATGTATGAAACTGGGGGTCCAACCAATTTATTCAGCAAACTAAGCAAACAAAGCAAACAAAAAACCAAAACGAAAACGAAAAAGAAGACGCTCCAAGAACAACACAACTGTGCATGAAACAATAAAAATGAAGCGTTTGGAAGAAACCTGGGATTTTTATTAATGAAGAAGGGGATGCCTTGGGCATCCCCAAGCTTTGACGCTTGTACTCCTTGGATATTTCTTGGGGTGACACGTGTGGCATCCCCAAGCTTGAGCTTTAGTCCATCCTTCATCTCATTACTCATTCCTTCCATACACCTGAAATTTTTCCTTCATACAAAACTTCACACAATCTTTATTAGCAACATTAGTGCACTCAAGATAAAAGGTCTTACGTTTCAGTTCTAACACCAAATAAACTTCCATTAGAACACTAGGTACTGAAGAACTTCCCTCAAAAAGCTCAATTCCCCAAAATAACTCAAAAAGGAACCAACAAGAAGCAAATGCAGAAAATGGCAGAAATCTGTCAAAACAGACCAGCAGGTAAAGACAAATTAAATAGAAGACCTTATGTTGCTCAAATCACAAAGTGTTGAACTAACGAAAGTTAGATAACAACCTGGGGTAGACGCACAAAAATTCACGCCTCAAAAGGACGTACAAAGATTTTACACAAATTTTTACGGTGAAGCACAGAAATCTGTTTCGGGACAGCAACTTTCCCAATCATTACTTCTCTCTCATTAGAGGTTAATCTTGGCACAAAAAAGCAAATAAAAAGGATAAGGAGCGGTTATTACAACCTCCAAGACTCATCTAAAACTTTTGGGTTATCTCCCAATAAGTACTTTTCTTTAACGCCTTTAAGTTAGGCATGATAGTTTGAGAAGATACTCACATAGGACATATGAATTGAATTAAAAAAGAGCATCAAGAAGCAAATTCAAAGCACATTTAAGTCTAACACACTTCCTATGCATAGGGATCTTGTAAACAAACAAGTCATAAAAGCACAAAGCAACAAGCATAGGAAAGCAAAACAAGTGCAACTTCAAAATTTTCAACATAAAGAGGGGAAACTTAATATTATTGAGATGCATAAAACCATGTTTCCCTCTCTCATAATAACTTTCAGTAGCATCATGAATAAAATTAACAATATAACTATCACATAAAACATTCTTATCATGAGCCACATGCATAAAATGATTATTACTCTCCACATAAGCATAGTCATTCTTATTAATTGTAGTGGGAGCAAATTCAACAAAATAGTTATCATTATTATTCTCATCACCATAATCATCAAATATAGGAGGCATATTGTAATCATAATTAATTTTCTCCTCAATAGTAGGTGGACTGAAAATATCATACTCATCATTGTAATCATCATATATTGGAGGTTTGGTATCATCATAAGCAATAGAATAGCTATCTTCCAAAGCAGGGGAACTAAAAAGATCAATTTCATAAAAACTAGCTTCCCCAAGCTTAGACTTTTCCATAGCATTAGCAATAATGGTGTCCAAAGAATTCACAACATTGCTATTAGCATGCAAATAAAGTTCCATGGGTTTTTTAATTTTCTCTTCAAACACTTCATGTCCTAACTCAAGATAAATACTATAAAGCTCTCTAATTTTTTTATTGTTTTCCATTAAGCCTAACTAGTGAAAACAAGAAACAAAAAGACAAAAATTGCAGAATCTAAAGGAAATAACTTCGAGCACTCACACCGGAGGATGTGAGTACCTTTTACCTTACCTCCTTGGCAACGGCGCCAGAAAATAGGCGTTTGCCGTGGGAGGTTCTTCTTCTTTAATCCTCTGGTGTGAATACCTTTTACCTTACCTCCCCGGCAACGGCGCCAGAAAATAGCTTGATGTCTACGCACTTCTATTCTTGTAGAGCTTGTTGGGCCTCCAAGTGCAGAGGTTTGTAGAACAGCAGCAAGTTTTCCCTTAAGTGGATCACCCAAGGTTTATCGAACTCAGGGAGGAAGTGGTCAAAGGTATCCCCTCTCAAGCAACCCTGCAATCAAGATACAAGAAGTCTCTTGTGTCCCCAACACACCCAATACACTTGTCAGGTGTATAGGTGCACTAGTTCGGCGAAGAGATAGTGAAATACAAGTGGTATAGATAATTATAAGTGGTAACGGTGATAGAAAATAGCTTGCTAGCGTGTGGTTGACGTGGGAAAAGACTAAAGGCAAACTGAAATAAAGATGGAAGCAAGCAAACATGTAACAGATCTAATTGCAAACGGTGTTTCAGTGCTTAGAAACAAGGCCTAGGGATCATACTTTCAGTAGTGAACACTCTCATATAAATATATTCTTCTTTATGATTCTACGCTAAACTACTCTCCGGTTGGACACTCTAATCCATGGTAGGGCTATAACAGCACTCCTCAAAGTTCGCTTTCCCCATCTAGATAACCCCACACTGTCACCTTGAGCTCTAGATGGTTCCAACAAACACCACAATTTCATAGAAACATCCAACTCCAAATATAACTCATAACAAGTATTTGTAATCTCTAGCCTAAGTGCCACCATGGTGTGCACACAGTCAACTTCACACACATGGGAGAGCACAGATCTATTAAAGCACTTGAGTAGCAAGGTAGATCTATAGATTACAAGCTCATGATCTCAATAAGATCATGCATAGAGAGAGAGATGAACACATAGCTACCGGTAGAACCCTTAGCCTCGAGAGAGAACTACTCCCTCCTCATCATGGGAATTAGCAATGGTGATGGAGATGGTGGTGGAGATCGATGGAGATGGCTCCGGGGGCACTTTCCCATCCTGGCAGGGTGCCGGAACAGAGACTTTCTGTCCCCTGAATCTCCCCTTCAGTGGCGGCGGCACTATGGAACTTTTCGTGGCTAGAGGCTTGACTATCTAGGGTTTTGGTATCAGGAGGCTCTTATAGGCGAAGGAGGCAAGGTCGGTGGCCGGCCAGGGGGCCCACACCATGCCCTGGCGCGGCCTAGGGTTGCCCACGCCAAGGAGGGGTGTGGCCACCCTGTGGCCCCTCTCCGACTCTCCTTCTGGCTCCGTGAGTCTTCCGGGAAAATAGTAACTTTGGCTTTTGTCCCGTCCAATTCCGAGAATATTCATTTTCTAACTTCCTAGAACCAAAAACAGCAGAAAACAGGCAACTGGCACTGTGGCTCTTGTTAATATGTTAGTCTAAGAAATCATATGAAAAGTACTCCAAAGTGTGGACAAAACATAAGAAAGTAGATAAAAACCAAGCATGGAACATCAAAAATTATAGATAAATTTGCAATGTATCAAGGATCTCTGGCTCTGATGGTTGAGCCGGATCTTCTACAACAGTCGGAGATGGAATAATCTCCGGTGCTACAGCAGGCTGAGGGGCAGGAGTCGGAGGAGCCACGGCAGGAGAAGCCAGCTTGAACTTCGACTGGCGCAGGGGTTTCGAGGCGGCTTCCTTCCCCTTGCCCTTGATGAGATGTTTAGCTCTAAGAAGATAATAGAACAAAGAACATTGCATCTCAGAAGGAATTACAAGTAAAATACAAAGACCCTGTGAGGAAAGATTACCTCTTCACAACGGGCACTTCTTTGGTGTCGATGGCCAATGTCGGAGCCTTGCGTTTCCGAGGAACGACATACGGCATTGGGACCAATTCACCTTCATCCTGAGAAAACTCAGGAGGATATCCCTCGATAGGAGCAAACTCCGACTCGGGGAGGTCAGCAAGATGAAAAGGAAAAGTATCTCAGTATTGCAAAAAATAACATAAAGATGAGCACATAAAAAGAGTTACTACTGAAGTTTACCGGCACAACAGGATTTTCCGCTGTATGCATGTCCAGGGACAGCTCCGGAATCTTCCTCTCAATCCGCTCCCTTATCAGCCATTTGACTTGGCATACATAATCTTTTGGCTTTAAGGTCTTGGAGCTGATGCGGAGGGAATCCTTCTTCGACGACGTGATGGAATGCATCAGTCGATCTCCATGATGTTCAAGGGGTTGGATCCGGCGTGCCACCCAGCATTGAACCAAGTCGGACCCTTTCAGGCCCTTGTGCTTCATCAGATATTCGATCCATCTCTTGGCAAGAAACAGATCGTCACTGAGAGTCGGAGCGACCTCGTCCCAGGACTCTTGGGCCGTGGTGGCTCCGTCGATGAAAGCCGGCAAAGCATGATCTTTGCCGGGAGCAGGGATATTCTTGTGATAAAAAAAGTGGACGGCCATTGTTTAAATGACTCACTTGCCATGATCCGGGGATAAACGCGCTCACGCCTAACCGAAAAACTAATGGTACCAGTAATATAAGGATTACCAGCAGTGATGGAATTTCTCCGGACATGAAAATAGTACCAAAAAAGAGTAAGGCTCGGGCTAATGCCGAGATACCCCTCACACAAAGAGGCGTACGCACTCATCTCTAAGATGGAGTTCGGGGGAGATGGTGGAGATGAACACCATAATCATCTATCACCTCGGAAAATAAATCTGAGGAAGGAAAATAAAGACCTCTATCAAGGTGAGTGCCGAAATGCACTCGCTCGTCGTCGGGGGGGTTGGGGATGGTTTCGCCAAAGCCGCTCCGCCAGTCGCCGGAACGGAGGAGCCCTTCATCTTCAACGCACGGGAACCAAACTCCACGGTGGCTCTCCTTCTCTACTGCCGCCGCCGTCACCACCGCCGCTGCTGCCGCTGCCAAGCCGGAGGATGATGAAGAAGCCATTCTTTCCGGTGCGCAGGTGACGTTGGATGGGCAGCCGCTGGAGGTTTTTTCTGGGGGCAGAGGAGCGCTAAGTGCGTAGGAGGCGTAGAGGAGAAGGAAATGATGCTGAGAACTGGTGAGAAGATGGAGGAAAGAATCCACACCACTTATATCCGCCAGGCGCGTCAAAATTCATGTAAACGCTATAGTGAACATGCCACGTGTCGTGGAAAGGATGGGGAAACCTCTGTGCGATGATTACGCCGCCTCGATCTCCACGCATGCATTGAAACGGCACATCGGTTCCGCGAAAGGCGGACCCACCAACGGTCGTGCTGACAGGAAATGTCTATTAGTGACGTGACTTGACCATGGCTGTTGTCAGATTACGTCAGAGACCAAGTTTCGGCTTAGTTTGAATTTCGAGCTGGAAGCACAAATAAACGCACTCATAGGTCCGACTTATTTTTAAGACCTGGATCGTATCTTTTGTTTTGAAGTTTCAGGAACCCTTCAAGATTCTGCAAGCCAAAGATCAAGCTAGATGATGATGAAGCCGACTTTGGATCTTGGAGACTTCCGGGGGCTGCTCTTGGGGATATACTTTCTGGGTATCCTCATAGTTCCTCACTGACCAGGGTGGCCTAATTCGGGTTAGTGCTTTTCTTCATGAGCGGCCCAGTCAGGGAGAAGAGACGGAGTCCAGTCCGGCTATGGGAAGGCCCAGAAGACTTACCGACATAGGCCCATAGTGTTACTTGTAGTTCAAGATGTACCCTGTAACCAACTCTTAGTCGTAGCCAGATAGATCTGTCCTGTAAACCCTAGGCCGGATATCTATATAAGCCGTCCTAGAGAGAACCTTTAGGGCACCCTCACAATAGTCTACAATCTCAACTCGCACAGGCAAAACCCTTGTAACCCATATTCCGGCTCTGCCGGATTACTGGATTGCTAGCAGGAGTAGGATCCATCCAAAGCCGACGGATTCGAACCTGGGCAAACTTGTGTGCTCACCGTCCCGGAACACCGTACGTCTCACACCCCTCTTTTCCACACGCCTCGAGGACCCCCTCATGGCGTACTTGTCATCAATCCGACGACAGGTATGTTTGGTGATAGTATTAGGTTGGTTCTAAATAGGTCTATCTTATGCCTCTCTGATAGCCGACAGTTGTATCGAGTATCTATAGGTTGTTTATTGCATGCTTCATTGCCACTTCAGTCCACCATACCTATGTAGGCGACAGCCACCGAATTCTAAGACTCGTCATGTGCTGGCATCATTACTAACCGCTCATTTTTTCCTTTGCTCTTTGTCGGCACCCCTTTTGTTTTAACAGGTATAAGTTCGACGACGTTAGAAAGGTTACCCTTCTGGCTTGGCCTAGGCAGGGTTATGGATGTTATTGGTTATTCTTCGGCGCTCTTAGCCTAGTTTGCATCTTATCCGTACTTGGATGTTGTATCGTTTTTAAGGTAATTTGGATCTTTGTATTGTATATTTTTATTCTTGACCTGGGGAGTCATTGTTGTCTATATATGTTTCTATGGGTTCCATCATGGACTATTGTATAATGGTATTACTTCGTTTTCCACCCACATGCAAGTGCCAAGTGGACATCTTTGAATAGTTTCTATGCGGGTTTGGTGGGAATCGCTGAAATTTACATAGGATCGATTCGAGGGTGTTACAATAACTAATACCATCCACAATATTCATTATATATCATCCACGTATTCTAGAATGTTGTCACGCTCTCACTTAAATATGCTATCCACTACACCTAAATCTCCATGATCTTCTAGCCGGCAACGTTGTCGCATCTAACTAAGTGGTATTTCTTAGCCCTATCTTCTTCTTGATACAACAACCTTTTAATATAGAAATTAAACCTCTTACCAAGACCTTTTGGTAACTCAAATAGGGACAACATATATAAACTAACATTACCTAAGCAAGATGTGTATGAGGGGTGTGGTGTTGGGTGTAAATTCTGATGTGTGTGAGATGGTGGAAATTAGTGATGGAGAGTTTAATATTAGGATGCTTTTAAAAGAAAGTTATCAGTTTTATGTGGAATTTGGTATCTGTTTATCGAGAAGCTCATGCTAACGACAAAGACCGTTTTCTAACTAATCTAGTTCACGTTTTTGATAGTAGTAAAAAGAGAAGGTTATATAAACGATCTAGTATGTTTAGTGCTATTGTTGAACAATGGGACTTTGGAGATTACTTGGTATAATAACCAGATTGGCCCTTTATCTGAAATTTTAGATAGGGTGTTTGAGAGTACTAAGTGGAAGGCTAGGTATCCGTTTGTTTTGTTCGTACTTTACCTAGGATTGGTTCTGACCATGCAGTGCTTATTTTAGATTTTGGTACTGAAAAAGTTAGATTTGTTAAGCCTTTTAATTTTGTAGTATGTTGTTTTCTTAGACCAGATTTGAAGGAAGTTTTGTATAAGATATGGTTTAAAAATTATAGAGGAAGGAATGTGTTTGATATGTGGCAGAATAGAGCTAAATGTATGAGAAGTAGTTTGAAAGGTTGGGACCTTAATCGGGAAGGTTTTAATAAAATAAATAAGAAAAGTCTAATGGAGCAGATGGATATTATTGATAAAAAATAGTAAAATAGTGGGTCTTACTTAGAGAAATATACATGAAAAAAGAATTAGAAGTCGTGTTATACATAATGACTAGAGAAGATGAAGTTAAGTTGCTCTAGAGATCTATAGAAAATTAATTGTTAGAAGGTGAGTCTCTTGCTGCTTATTTTATGGCTAAAACTAGTGGGGGGAGGAGGAGAAATATAATAGTTTATTAACCTAGGAAAAATAATTATTCGAGGGGACAAAGATATTTTACCTTTTTCCACTAGGTTTTACAAAGATTTATTTGGGGGCAATTACTCCATTAATGTAGTTAATTTTTCTGTACATGTTGCTTCTATCTTGAATGATTTTGATAGAAGCAGTTTGATTGAATCTTTTAGCATAGAGGAAATCAAGTTTGCTATTTTTGAAAAGGAAACCAGTAAGACTCTTGGTCCGAATGGTTTACCTATAGAATTTTATCAAAAGTTTTGGGACATAGTGGGACTTGACCAATTAATTTTATTTAATGAATTTTATCATGATAGATTGGATGTAGCCAAATTTAATTATGGTATTATTACCTTGTTACCCAAGTGTCAAGGTGCTAATAAGCCACAAGCTTATAGACCTATTTGCTTGGTTAATGTTATTTTGAAGATTTTTACTAGAGTTATTAATTACATAGTAGTTAGTGTACTAGACAAAGCTACCCCAGAGCTCCAAACTTCCTTTATAAAAGGGAGATACCTTTTAGATGGGGTAGTCCTTCTACATGAGTATTTGCATGAAATTCATATAACCAAAACGCCAGTTGTTATGTTTAAGGTGGATTTGGAGGAAGCATACAATAAAATAGATAAGAATTTTACTTTTAGGGTGTTAGAGATGAAAGGGTTTCCAATGATGTTTGTTAATTGGATTAAGAGAGTGGTCACTGATGGTTATGTTACTATCAAAGTTAATGATCAAGTAGGTTCTTATTTTAAAACTCTGAGAAGGGCGAGGGAAGGTGATCCTCTATCACCCATTTTATTTGATTATGCAGTGGATGTGCTAGCTGCTTTAACTAGAAGATCTCAAAATGTTGGTCTTTTTAAAGGAGTTGTTAGTAATTTAGTTGAAGGGGGAGTGGTCATGCTGCAATATGCAGATGGCACCCTTTTTTATTTGAGGATGATCCAGAAAGTGTTAGGAATCTAAAAATTGTTTTGTGTACTTTCGAATATCCATCTGGGCTGAAGATCAATTTTAGAAAAGTGAAGTTTGTGGTTTGGGTAAGGCTCGGAGCAGAATGAAATAGTATACTTCTATTTTACCTTTGTTGAATGTTCTATTCCTTTACCTTTTCATCATTATAGGCTAAGGAATAGTGACCGGAAAGGGTTAGAGGATAAGATGGAGAATGTGCTTCATTGCTGGGAGGGTAAATTAATGCCTCATGGGGTAGGTTGTTGTTGTTGCTTAAAGATTGTTGAGAAGTATTCCTCTATGTTTAATTTTTTAGTTTCCTTTACCAAAATGCCCTGGTAAGATGGATGAGCTTCTTTATTAAATGTTTGCTTTGGAATGAGAAAGATGGTGAAAGGAAATATCACTTAGTTAACTGGAAACAATCTGTCAGCCAGTAGATCAAGTGAGTATGGGGGTAGTGGACTTAGAAACTATGAATGTTTGTCTTATTAGTAAATGGTTGTGGAAGTTGGAAAATACAGATGGTATTTGGCAGAGGTTAGCAAGAGCAAAGTATTTGTCAAAAATATAGTCTTTCACGTGTGTTAGCAAGCCTTTAGATTCACATTTTTGGCATGGAGTGATGAAAGTATCTATTATTTTCTATAGGTGTTATAGCAAAGTGATTGGAAATGGTGAAAACATTTCTTTTGGGAAGATGTTTGGATAGGATATATTCCTCTTAGCGAGAAGTTTGCTAGGATTTATTTATTGACTTCAAGTGTTATTTTTACTGTAGCTAAAGTTTTTGAGGAGGGATGGGGGTGTATCAGATTTAGAAGGGGTTTCTGGGGGAGACAGCTAAGCTTTTGGCAGCGTTGAAAACTTTATGTGAAAACATAGTTTTGAATGTGGAAAGAGATAGATGTCTTTGGCTGTTACAGAAAAATGGGATATTCTCCGTTAAATCTATGTACTTAGCTTTGAAAACTAAGCAGAATGTGTGCCCTCTTAAGCATATGTGGAAAATCTAGGCCCCCCTTAGTGTTAAATTGTTTCTTTGGTTAACTTTTAATGAGGAGTATTCTGACTGAGGAGATAATCTAGTAAGGGGAGGTTGGGAGGGCAATGAATTTTGTAGGTTCTGTTGTGAGAAATAAAGTATAGACCATATTTTCTTGAAGTGTCCAGTTGCCAGATATAGTTGGAGTGTGGTGGCCTGTGCTTTGGACAGTCATCAACTTACTGTAGGTGTAGATAATGTATGTGAATGGATTTCAAACTTTAGGGGAATTGGATTACAGCAAGTGATTGCATCTGGGGTAGTTGTTGTTCTTTGTAATCCGTGGAATATTAGGGGGCGTGTTCTGAGCATGTTTATCCTGTAGATCCTAATATAGTTATTGCTGGCAGTGCATTCAAACTTTCCTTTTGGTGGAAAATGCAGAAGATAAAGCTCAGAGACATACAGTGCTTCGGAGCTAAACTGCCGCTGGCTGTAGCATTGGAGATCTTCCATAAGAACAAGGGCTGAGGTCCGATCACTATGCGCCTGAAATGAACTTGAGGGAGAGTTGGTGTGGTGTTAACTAAAAAGATGTGGCGTGTGTGTCCTGTTGCAGGTGTTTCCTGTAGTTTTGGACCTGGTAGTCTGTTAGTTCAAAAGTTATGGAGTTACGGGAGTTGTGTATGAATTTATGTTGGTCTGGTAGTTTAGTTTTTCATGTTGGGTCAGTTGCTGAGAGTTTGCTGACCAAAACTGTGGTCAGGATGGTTGTATAGTATCTTGTTCAGCTTCTATAAAATGAAGTTGGGACCGCAAACTCCTTTAGTAAAAAAAAACTTCCGATCTCCGGTGGTACGAGGCAGTGGCACTTGGAGACAAGGGAGCTTCCGTGACCAAGCGGCGCGCTGGCGGCCATTGACCGGACACGGAAGGGAGCGGCGATTTTAGGTTGGCAGCGGCGAAACTGAGAGGAGTGTGTGGTCGAGATGTGCTTAGTCCAGCAGGAGAATGGATTGTGCTTCTCCATGGGCTACATAAAACGGCATTCGTTGGCCGAGGCTAGATTTTAGTATTTGCTTTTTTTTCAAAAAATACATTTTAACTTCCAAAATTTCAAGTTTATTTGTATATTATTCAAATCTAGGTTGTTTTGCGTTTCCAAAACCAAAATAGACAAGGTGGTTCCCAAATGTAGAACTTGACCAACTTTGAACCTTCCACGGCAAAAAACAGAGGGCCCATATACATCCTCTCTTTTCCTTTCTTTTTGAGTGCGTTCACAACTTTTTTGGAGCAACATATTTATCATGTATCCATGTATCATATAATCAGATCTTGTTACAAGCACTACAAAGAGCATCATAACCTGGTTGATTTTCATCATCACAGCAAATCATAGTCTTCTCATATGCTATCTTTACCAGAGCTTCTACCGGACTAGTAATCGGAATACAGAGCTCACAACATACTGTCCGCTGCTGAGAAGGATTGCAAGCGCACCTCAAATTCTTCCCAAAAAATTCGAGATCCCGATGGGTTGAAGGACCATGGAGAATCCTCCAGTCGGCACCCCATCTTAACATCTTCAGAAACTGCACGGTGATCGGTGAAGAACAGCGTGTCGCTAGCTTGAAGAAAAGTAGCTCAACCGGATGGTACGATAAGGTAAGTAGTAACAAGCGTAGGCTTGGGAACCCTGTACTGGATTAATTTTCCCCACCCTATCAAAAAGAAAGTTAAGTTTTCATTTGACATATTCTGCTTCCGCTTCTTAACGAATTCAATTGCTACAAATATATATTGTTACAAGCAAAAAGTCTAGGTACAGATTTAAAAAAATTGACAACTGATTCCAAAGGCCTCATTTAGTTTGATCAAAATATATAACCTTAGCTACCATACAATCAAACCATAAATGTTGCACAGCTCGTCAGTAACCACAAAACTTGAATAGCGTCACGTACATCAAGGTATTATGTAACAAATACTTACAAAACCAAGGAAGGGAAATATTACAGACCTGCTTGATACTGGGCGTGTATATGCACACCTTTCGACATGTCGTTCAGGGACACTGGCCTGGAAGCACGACATGCAGCTATATATCTTCTTGGTAGTCTTCCCTTGCACGTTGTCCACATACTGATAGAACGCACATCTCCAGGTCTCGCTGCAAAACAAAAACGTGCCCCAGTACAGCCAGAACCCAAAGATGAACCCAGCTGCGACAAAGCAATAGAACCACAGTAACTCCATGTCTTCCGCAGCCTGCGTCGTTTCATTTTGAATCGATGTCGACGAGTTCACGCAGTCATTCAATGGGAAACCACATAGCCCTGGATTGTTGCTGTATATGGATGGATGGGCGAGCACTTGCAGCTGATTGCCCATGGGTATCCTCCCTGATAAACCGTTACTTGAGAGATTCAGAGCGCCGATGCTCTTTAAACCTACAAAGCTTGGAGGAATTTCCCCTGAGAGTTTGTTCCGCGAGAAGTCCAAGGATTGAAGCAGTACCAGATTGCCAATGTCTTCTGGAATACAGCCTGACAAAAGATTTCCTGATAAGTTTAGGTACCTGAGTGCAAGAAGGGTTGTGAGCCCATTTGGAATCTCTTCCGCAAGAGAATTTCCAGAGAAGTCAATACCCACTATGCCCGCTATCATGTTTCCAATCTCCATTGGGATGCTCCCTGTCAGATTGTTGTTGCCCAGCGACAAGAAGAGGAGCTTCGTGAGCATCCCAGTTATAGGCGGGATTGATCCCGTCAAAGTAGCCGAGCTGAGATCGAGCACTTGTAATCTTGTCAAGTTACCAATCTCTTGAGGTAGAATGCTATTGAGCCCCAGTTCTCTCAGTTCCAGTACAGTAAATTGCGTCAGCTGGCCAATGCTGCATGGAATGGCACCCCTCAGAGACGGGCTGCCGATGATCCGCAACATGGCTAAGCTTGTCAGGTTGCCAATCCCTGTTGGAATCGTACCATGTAGATCATTCCAGGACAGGATGAGTTTCTTCAGGTGGGGAAAAGCCAAGAAGTTGAACTCATCAAGTGTGCCCTTCAGACTTGCGCCGTTAAGGTGGATCTCGCTGATGCGCTTGCTCGAGTCGCACGTGATGTACGTCCAACTGCAAGGGCTAGTGTAGTTGGCCAACGACCATGATGCAAGGGAGCCATCGCTGCCGGCTAAGCTAGCCTTCCAATTGACGAGTGCTTCAGCTTCACGCCGTCGTATGTCAACTCTCACCGGCTCGACAGGGCATAGCAGGAGACAAGTGCAAGAGAGTAGGAGGAGGCCTACAGGATGGAGGTGCTTCATGATGGCACCAATGTGGGTGGTGCTTCACTGCTGGAGAGGATATAAAACCTCTGGATGAACCTGCTGGAGAGGATATAAAACCTCTGGATGAACTAGCTGGTCGGCCGGCCGGCCATTACAGTGGTGGTCTGGTGGACCTCGTCGCTTATAAATGGCTTCTTAGTAAATGAAGTTCTGTTAATTTACATTAAGCAGAAGCGGCCATTACGGTGGTGGTCTGGTGGACCTCGTCGCTGACAAATGGCTTCTTAGTAAATGTAAGTTCTGCTAATTTAGATTAAGTAGAAGCTAAATGCTACTCCCTCCGTTTTAAAATATAAGATGTTTTAGCTTTGTGAAGCAAATGTATCTAGTCTTCTTTTAATGTATAGATTCAAATCTATACATTAAAAGAAGACTAGATACATTTGCTTTACAAAGCTAAAACATCTTATATTTTGAAACGGAGGAAGTACATGACTATTTACAGGTACCATGAAGCCAATACAACAACTAATGACACACTAACAAAGAAGTAATACGTAATGTGCAAAGGCAGAATAGCCCACTAATCCTGAAATTAGAGGGCGTAAGCCGAACTGTACCTCATTTGAAGCCTTGGTACTTCGCGACTTGCCACTTGCCAGTGCAATTATGAACGCTGCTGGTCTAATGTGTCTCATTTTGCTGCACGCTGCAAAATGCGTGTATATGAATTCTAAGCACAAACTCAGTCATCTTCGGCCAATTTGGTGCTTGCCATGTGGCTGAAAAAGTTTGGAGCATACTCATGCCTTGAGAAGGGGGATTGGAATACAGAGGTCCCATCCTACCCCGGTGTAGCCGGTGCTTGCTCTGTAGGATAGGAACATGGAATTCACAACACACAGCCCGCGTCAACAGCTCAGCAAGTAACACATCGGTCGATCAGATTGATGAGCAATCAGCAGATATTGTCCGTTGCTGAGATGGAGACGACACCAGCTGCAAGCGTGCCTCGAATTCTTCCCGTAAATTTGAGATTCCGATGGTTTGGCAGTAATACTGGGATGACCATGGAGAACCCTCCTTCACTGGACACCCTATCTTCACACCTTCAGGAAACTGCACGGTGAAGAACAGCATAAGAAAACTGTGTTGGAATTTGGGTGTGGGCCTTGGCCCATAGCCTAATATAAATTCTGAAATTCTCTTGGCCCATTCATGCCTAGCAAGGGGTGGCACCAAAGTTTAGTCCCACCTTGCTAGTTTAGAGGTAGTTGGACCAATATATATAGTAGAGTGTTTCACTACCTCATAAAGAGAGTGAAGAGGAGTGGCATACACGCGCGCTCCTCCTCCTCCGCCGCCCGCCTCGCCACGACGCGACGCGACGCGACGCGCGCCACGGTTTGCGGAATTGTGCCGATCTTATCTTTTTGCTGCTCGGGAAAATTATTGTGCGAGTTATTTTTCTGTCAGCCGTTTCCGGTCTTTCCGGAAACGTGGGCTGTTACTACTCGGACGTGGGCTACGCCCCACGTCTTACCCGACCGGCGCCTATATATAAACGGCCTTAGGCAAAAACCCTAATACGAGAAAATACACATCATCTCTCTGCCTCCAGAACCTTGCGCCGCCGCTACATCTTCTCCATCCCCTCTTCCGGCGTGCACCGGACGACGGGACAGTAGGCCTCCGGAACCACCGCCTCTCGTGAACCTGTACGGGTGAGGGGCGATCAGGTTTTTGGGGAGCGCGTCTGCGCGACTACTGACGGCATCATGTCGACCGACCACTACTTCCCCGACGAGGACTTCTTCCCGGACATCAGCAGCCTCTATATCGACGCCATGGCTGACGATACTGGTGTCAACGCGAACCTCAACCCCAACCTGAACGCGAACCCGATTCCTCCTCCAGCACCGTACGTAATCTGTTCCTATCTAGTTCAGTTTCTGTTGCAGTTTCTTGTACTAGCTCTTGGAATAGATGTGATCTGTTTATTCTGGTTGAATATGATATGTTCGTCTATTCTGCTAGTATACATGATTAGATTAATTCCAGCACTTATAGTCATGATTTATTATTACTTATTTCGGATTAAATATTATGGTAATTTGCTTATATTTTCAACAATCCAAAAACCTGATTATAGGCAACTGAATTCAACTGGTTTAGCCGCGGCTACAAGGCCGCCTCCTTTTGACGGTGTCAATTATAAGAGATGGCGCACGAGAGCAGTTCTATGGTTGAAAAACCTAGGCTGCTATAGCGCCACCCTTGGCAAACCTGAGGGAGACCTTTCTCCTGTTCAGGAGGAAGCGTTTCAGAAAGTCGACACCATGTTTATGGGGGCTTTGTTCAATATTCTTGGTGACAACATTGTTGACACCTATATGTCATTTGATAATGGCAAGGATGCGTGGGATGCACTGGACGCCAAGTTTGGTGTTTCGGATGCTGGCACTGAACTGTATATCATGGAGCAATTCTATGACTACAAGATGACTGATGACCGTCCTATCGTGGATCAGGCTCATGAGATACAGTCCCTTGCCAAAGAACTCGAGCAGTTCAAGTGTAACTTACCGGACAAGTTCGTGGCCGGAGGCATTATTGCTAAGCTTCCTCCTTCTTGGAGGAACTTTGCTACCTCTCTGAAACATAAGAGACAGGAGTTTTCTGTTTCGGATCTCTTCATGTTGAAGAAAAGGCGAGAGCAAAAGATACACGTCCTCGAGGCTTTGATGGAAGTTATAGCGCACATGTAGTGCAGAAAAACAACTTCCAGTCCCACAAGTTTAAGAATAAGAACAGGTCTGATGGCAAAGGAAAGTTTGATGGCAAAAACAAGGCCGCACAGACTACCAACTTCAAGAAGAAGACTGAGTATAAGAAGAAAGGATCCTGCCATGTCTGTGGTGATCCTAATCATTGGGCTCCTAGCTGCCCCAATCGCTTTGACAAGCGTCCACATGGAAATAGTGGCAAGTCCGCTAATGTTGTTCTTGGTGATATTGAGATGAAGGATGCTGGGTACGGTATATTTCCCACTGTTCTTTCAGTTTGTAATTCACCTGATTGGTGGATAGACACTGGTGCAAATATACATGTATGTGCTGATATTTCCATGTTCTCTTCTTATCGTCGAACGGGCTGGCTCCGTCGCTGATGGGAAACGCTCACGTGCTTCGCTCAAGGTGTTGGTACGGTGGATCTGAAGTTTACTGGGAAGATCGCATACCTGAAGAATGTGCAAGACGTTCCTCAATCAATAAGAATCTCGTCACGGATCTCTTCGTGTCGAGATGGTTTTAAGTTAGTCTTTGAGTCCAATAAAGTTGTAATTTCTAAGTGTGGACAATTTGTTGGAAAGGGTTATGAGTGCGGAGGCTTGTTCCGCTTATCTTTGTCAGACTTATGTACTCAAGTTATTAATCATGTTTGCAATGATAGTGAATCCAATATTTGGCATTCACGACTTTGTCATATTAATTTTGGGTGCATGACGCGGCTTGCCGATATGAATTTAATTCCAAAATTTACTACTGTCAAAAGTTCCAAGTGTCAAGTATGTGTGCAAGCTAAGCAACCTCGCAAGTCTCACAAGACTGCCGAGGTACGAGATTTGGCACCACTGGAACTAATACATTCAGATCTTTGTGAGATGAATGGTGAGTTGACAAAAGGTGGAAAGCGATATTTCATGACTTTAATTGATGATTCCACTCGATACTGTTATGTGTATCCTTTGAAATCTAAAGATGAAGCTTTTAATCACTTCAAAATCTATAAAGCTGAATCAGAAAACCAACTTGATCGAAAGATTAAGCGACTTCGGTCTGATCGTGGTGGAGAGTATTTTTCCAACGAATTTGATTCTTTTGTGCGGAGCATGGTATTATCCATGAGAGGACGCCTCCCTACTCACCTCAGTCAAATGGGGTGGCGAAAGAAAGAACCGTACTCTAACTGATTTGGTTAACGCCATGTTAGATACATCGGGTCTATCCAAGGTATGGTGGGGAGGCGATAAAGATCAAGTGTCATGTCCTAAACCGTGTTCCCAAAAAGAACAAAACCATTACTCCATTTGAGGAATGGGAAAGGAAAAGGCTGAAACTCTCCTACTTACGAACTTGGGGTTGTTTGGCAAAAGTGAATGTGCCGATACCCAAGAAGCGCAAGCTTGGACCAAAACCGTGGATTGTGTCTTTCGGGATATGCATTTCATAGCATTGGCTATAGATTTTGATAGTGAAATCTCGGTATCCGACATGCATGTTGGTACAATCATGGAGTCGAATGATGCGACTTTCTTTGAAGACATCTTTCCCATGAAAGATTCGTCTAGTTCATCAAATCAGGAGATGCCTAGTTTATCTAGTCAAGAATTAATCACAATTCCTGAACCCACCATTTCGATAGAACACCACGATAATCCTGTGGAGGATAACAGTGAAGCTCCTACCAGAAGTAAGAGACAAAGGACTGCGAAGTCCTTTGGTGATGATTTCATTGTATACCTCGTGGATGATACTCCCACTTCTATTTCAGAAGCTTATGCATCTCAAGATGCTGACTACTGGAAAGAAGCCGTTCGCAGTGAGATGGATTCCATCATAGCAAACGGAACTTGGGAAATTACTGATCGTCCTTATGGGTGCAAACCTGTAGGATGTAAGTGGGTGTTTAAGAAGAAGCTTAGACCTGATGGTACTATTGAGAAGTATAAGGCACGCCTTGTTGCCAAGGGTTATACCCAGAAAGAAGGCGAAGACTTCTTTGGTACTTATTCACCTGTGGCTAGATTGACCACCATTCGAGTACTGCTATCCTTGGCTGCCTCGTATGATCTTCTGCTCATCAAATGGACGTTAAGACGGCTTTCCTAAATGGAGAGTTAGATGAGGAAATTTATATGGATCAATAGGATGGATTCGTGATAGATGGTCAACAAGGCAAGGTGTGCAAGTTACTGAAGTCTCTGTATGGTCTTAAGCAAGCACCTAAGCAGTGGCATGAGAAGTTTGAAAGGACTTTAACTGATGAAGGCTTTATTGTAAACGAAGCTGACAAGTGTGTGTACTATCGCCATGGTGGGGGCGAGGGAGTCATCTTATGTCTGTATGTTGATGATATACTGATATTCGGGACCAATATTAATGTTATCAATGAGGTCAAAGACTTTCTATCTCGTTGTTTTGAGATGAAAGATCTAGGAGTGGCTGATGTGATATTGAACATCAAGCTGCTGAAAGATGATGATGGTGGGATAACACCGCTGGGCCTCACTATGTGGAGAAGATCTTGAGTCGTTTTTGGTATAGCGAATGTAGATCCTCTCCTACACCAAATTATCCTAGCGTGTTGGTTCGAAAGAATCAGGGAGATCCTAAGGATGCTAAAGATAAGCTGAGATATTATCAGATTATTGGCTCGCTTTTGTATTTAGCCAGCCTTTACGAGGCCTGACATCTCCTTTGCTGTAAGCAAGTTAAGTCGATTTGTCTCAAATCCTGGAGATGTTCATTGGCAGGCCCTTGAAAGGGTTTTGTGTTACTTGAAAGGCACCGCGAGCTATGGGATTCACTACTCCGGGTATCGAAGGGTACTTGAAGGGTATAGTGACTCAAACTGGATTTCTGATGCTGATGAGACTAAGGCCACGAGTGGTTATGTGTTTACACTTGGTGGTGGCGCTGTTTCTTGGAAGTCTTGCAAGCAGACCATCTTAACGAGGTCAACTATGGAAGCAGAACTCACAGCATTAGACACAGCCACTGTTGAAGCAGAGTGGCTTCGTGAACTCTTGATGAACTTACCTGTGGTTGAAAAACCAATACCCGCAATCCTTATGAACTGTGATAATCAAACTGTGATCATAAAAATAAACAGTTCTAAGGACAATATGAAGTCATCAAGACATGTGAAGAGAAGATTGAAATCTGTCAGGAAAATGAGAAACTCCGGAGTTATTGCATTGGATTATATCCAAACATCTAAAAATCTGGCATCCTTCACAAAGGGTCTATCACGTAATGTGATAGATAATGCATCGAGGGAGATGGGTTTGAGACCCACTTTTTGAGTTGCTCACAGTGGTAACCCGCTCTATGTGATCGAAGATCCCGTGAAGTAGAGTTGGGAGACAAGCTGTTGGTCAACTGGGAGGAGAGTATCCTTATAGCATACTACCACTCCGTATAGATGCAATACTCTCCTATTCTGCATGGCAGGTTGGTATTTACCTTAATGTGTTCTGAGTGGCTTGTTTAAGCAAAGATGTTGTCCTGCAGAACATCTTTTGAAGAACACACCTATATGAGTCTGACTGTCAAACGTCGCAGTCCGTGAGAGTTGGGTGCTCTCTAATAAACTCATGAAAGGCCATGGAGTATGACGCATAAGCTCCAAACCGCGGAGAAGCTTTCAAGGCAGCCCTCAGTCGGTCTAGACCTTATGTGAAACTAGTGCGCACCAAACTTGTAGTTCAAGGCATAGTCCACTATTCAAGTTGCAATCTAGTGTAGCATGAAGTTCTAAGTGGAAGTTCAACTTAATAGTCTCCACCTCGCACCGGTATATAAACAATGCTCTGGAACTGATTGATGTGATGTGATGATATGTGCCTATGAGAATTTGTGGGGGATTGTTGGAATTTGGGTGTGAGCCTTGGCCCATAGCCTAATACAAATTCTGAAATTCTCTTGGCCCATTCATGCCTAGCAAAGGGTGGCACCAAAGTTTAGTCCCACCTTGCTAGTTTAGAGGTAGTTGGACCAATATATATAGTGGAGTGTTTCACTACCTCCTAAAGAGAGTGAAGAGGAGTGGCATACACGCGCGTTTCTCCTCCGCCGCCCGCCTCGCCACGCCACGCCTCGCCCTCGCCTCATCACGGCCAAGGCCGTGTTTTATGGAATTGTGCCTCGGTGCCGATCTTATCTTTCTGCTGCTCGAAAATTATTGTGCGAGTTATTTTTTTCACCGCTTCCGTCTTTCCAAAACGTGGTCGTTATTACTCGGACGCTACGCCCACGTCTTACCCGACCGCGCTATATATAAACGGCCTTAGGCAAAAACCCTAATACGAGAAAATACACATCATCTCTCGCCTCCGTAACCTTGCGCCGCTACATCTTCTCCATCCTCTTCCGGCGTGCACCGGACGACGGGACAAGAGGCCTCTAACCACCGCCTCGTGAACCTGTACGGGTGAGGGGCGATCAGGTTTTGGGAGCGCTGCGACCATCGACGCATCATGTCGACCGACCACTACTTCCCCGACGAGGACTTCTTCCCGGACATCAGCAGCCTCTATATCGACGCCATGGCTGACGATACTGGTGTCAACGCGAACCTCAACCCCAACCTGAACGCGAACCCGATTCCTCCTCCACCGTGACGTAACTGTTCCTATCTAGTTCAGTTTTACATTGCTTTCTTGTACTAGCTCTTGGAATAGATGTGATCTGTTTATTCGTTGAATATGATATGTTCGTCTATTCTGCTAGTATACATGATTAGATTAATTCCAGCACTTATAGTCATGATTTATTATTACTTATTTCGGATTAAATATTATGGTAATTTGCTTATATTTTCAACAATCCAAAAACCTGATTATGGGCAACTGAATTCAACTGGTTTAGCCGCGGCTACAAGGCCGCCTCCTTTTGACGGTGTCAATTATAAGAGATGGTGCACGAGAGCAGTTCTATGGTTGAAAAACCTAGGCTACTATAGCGCCACTCTTGGCAAACCTGAGGGAGACCTTTCTCCTGCTCAGAGGAAGCGTTCGTAAAGTCGACACCATGTTTATGGGGGCTTTGTTTAATATTCTTGGTGACAACATTGTTGACACCTACATATCATTTGATAATGGCAAGGATGCGGGATGCAATCGGACGCCAAGTTTGGTGTTTGGATGCGGCACCGAACTGTATATCATGGAGCAATTCTATGACTACAAGATGACCGACGACCGTCCCATCGTGGATCAGGCTCATGAGATACAGTCCCCTGCCAAAGAACTCGAGCAGTTCAAGTGTAACTTACCGGACAAGTTCGTGGCCGGAGGCATTATTGCTAAGCTTCCTCCTTCTTGGAGGAACTTTGCTACCTCTCTAAAACATAAGAGACAGGAGTTTTCTGTTTCGGATCTCATCGGATCTCTTCATGTTGAAGAAAAGGCGAGAGCAAAATATACATGTCCTCGAGGCTTTGATGGAAGTTCTAGCGCACATGTAGCGCAGAAAAACAACTTCCAGTCCCACAAGTTCAAGAATAAGAACATGTCTGATGGCAAAGGAAAGTTTGATGGCAAAACAAGGCGCAGACTACCAACTTCAAGAAGAAGACTGAGTATAAGAAGAAAGGATCTTGCCATGTCTGTGGTGATCCTAATCATTGGGCTCCTAGCTGCCCCAATCGCTTTGACAAGCGTCCACATGGAAATAGTGGCAAGTCCGCTAATGTTGTTCTTGGTGATATTGAGATGAAGGATGCTGGGTACGGTATATTTCCCACTGTTCTTTAAGTTTGTAATTCACCTGATTGGTGGATAGACACTGGTGCAAATATACATGTATGTGCTGATATTTCCATGTTCTCTTCTTATCAGGTCGAACGGGCTGGCTCTGCTGATGGGAAACGGCTCACGTGCTTCGCTCAAGGTGTTGGTACGGTGGATCTGAAGTTTACTTCGGGAAGATCGCATACTTGAAGAATGTGCAGACGTTCCTCAATCAATAAGAATCTCGTCAGCGATCTCTTCTGGTCGAGATGGTTTTAAGTTAGTCTTTGAGTCCAATAAAGTTGTAATTTCTAAGTGTGGACAATTTGTTGGAAAGGATTATCATGGAGGCTTGTTCCGCTTATCTTTGTCGACTTATGTACTCAAGTTATTAATCATGTTTGCAATGATAGTGAATCCAATATTTGGCATTCACGACTTTGTCATATTAATTTTGGGTGCATGACGCGCTTGCCGATATGAATTTAATTCAAATTTACTACCGTCAAAAGTTCCAAGTGTCAAGTATGTGTGCTAAGCAACCTCGCAAGTCTCACAAGACCCGAGGTAAGATTTGGCACCATTGGAACTAATACATTCAGATCTTTGTGAGATGAATGGTGAGTTGACAAAAGGTGGAAAGGGATATTTCATGACTTTAATTGATGATTCCACTCGATACTGTTATGTGTATCTTCTGAAATCTAAAGATGAAGCTTTTAATCACTTCAAAATCTATAAAGCTGAATCAGAAAACCAACTTGATCGAAAGATTGCGACTTCGTCCGATCGTGGTGGAGAGTATTTTTCCAACGAATTTGATTCTTTTGTGCGGAGCATGGTATTATCCATGAGAGGGCCTCCCTACTCACCTCGGTCAAATGGGGTGGCGAAAGAAAGAACCGTACTCTAACTGATTTGGTTAACGCCATGTTAGATACATCGGGTCTATCCAAGGAATGGTGGGGGGAGGCGATAAAGATTGCGTGTCATGTCCTAAACCGTGTTCCCAAAAAGAACAAAACCATTACTCCATTTGAGGAATGGGAAAGGAAAAGGCTGAAACTCTCCTACTTACGAACTTGGGGTTGTTTGGCGAAAGTGAATGTGCCGATACCCAAGAAGCGCAAGCTTGGACCAAAAACCGTGGATTGTGTCTTTCTGGGATATGCATTTCATAGCATTGGCTATAGATTTTTGATAGTGAAATATCAGGTATCTGACATGCATGTTGGCACAATCATGGACTCGAATGATGCGACTTTCTTTGAATACATCTTTCCCATGAAAGGTTCGTCTAGTTCATCAAATCAGGAGATGCCTAGTTTATCTAGTCAAGAATTAATCACAATTCCTGAACCCACCATTTCGATAGAACACCCTGATAATCCTGTGGAGGATAACAAAGAAGCTCCTACCGGTAAGAGACAAAGGACTGCGAAGTCCTTTGGTGATGATTTCATTGTATAGCTCGTGGATGATACTCCCACTTCTATTTCGAGCTTATGCATCTCAAGATCGACTCTTTGGAAAGAAGCCGTTCATGATGAGATGGATTCCATCATAGCAAACGGAACTTGGGAAATTACTGATCGTCCTTATGGGTGCAAACCTGTAGGATGTAAGTGGGTGTTTAAGAAGAAGCTTAGACCTGATGGTACTATTGAGAAGTATAAGGCACGCCTTGTTGCCAAGGGTTATACCCAGAAAGAAGGCGAAGACTTCTTTGATACTTATTCACCTGTGGCTAGATTGACCACCATTCGAGTACTGCTATCCTTGGCTGCCTCGCATGATCTTCTCGTTCATCAAATGGACGTTAAGACGGATTTCCTAAATGGAGAGTTAGATGAGGAAATTTATATGGATCAGCCGGATGGATTCGTGATAGATGGTCAACAAGGCAAGGTGTGCAAGTTACTGAAGTCTCTGTATGGTCTTAAGCAAGCACCTAAGCAGTGGCATGAGAAGTTTGAAAGGACTTTAACTAATGAAGGCTTTATTGTAAACGAAGCTGACAAGTGTGTGTACTATCGCCATGGTGGGGGCGAGGGAGTCATCTTATGTCTGTATGTTGATGATATACTGATATTCGGGACCAATATTAATATTATCAATGAGGTCAAAGACTTTCTATCTCGTTGTTTTGAGATGAAAGATCTAGGAGTGGCTGATGTGATATTGAACATCAAGCTGCTGAAAGATGATGATGGTGGGATAACACTGCTTCAGTCTCACTATGTGGAGAAGATCTTGAGTCGTTTTGGGTATAGCGAATGTAGATCCTCTCCTACACCATATGATCCTAGCGTGTTGGTTCGAAAGAATCAGGGAGATCCTAAGGATGCTAAAGATCAGCTGAGATATTCTCAGATTATTGGCTCGCTTATGTATTTAGCCAGCGCTACGAGGCCTGACATCTCCTTTGCTGTAAGCAAGTTAAGTCGATTTGTCTCAAATCCTGGAGATGTTCATTGGCAGGCCCTTGAAAGGGTTTTGCGTTACTTGAAAGGCACCGCGAGCTATGGGATTCACTACTCCGGGTATCCAAGGGTACTTGAAGGGTATAGTGACTCAAACTGGATTGATCGCTGATGAGACTAAGGCCACGAGTGGTTATGTGTTTACACTTGGTGGTGGCGCTGTTTTGGAAGTCTTGCAAGGCACCATCTTAACGAGGTCAACTATGGAAGCAGAACTCACAGCATTAGACACAGCCACTGTTGAAGCAGAGTGGCTTCGTGAACTCTTGATGAACTTACCTGTGGTTGAAAAACCAATACCCGCAATCCTTATGAACTGTGATAACCAAACTGTGATCATAAAAATAAACAGTTCTAAGGACAATATGAAGTCATCAAGACATGTGAAGAGGAGATTGAAATCTGTCAGGAAAATGAGAAACTCCAGAGTTATTGCATTGGATTATATCCAAACATCTAAAAATCTGCAGATCCTTCACAAAGGGTCTATCACGTAATGTGATAGATAATGCATCGAGGAGATGGGTTTGAGACCCACTTTTGAGTTGCTCACAGTGGTAACCCGCTCTATGTGATCAGAGATCCCGTGAAGTAGAGTTGGGAGACAAGCTGTTGGTCAACTGGGAGGAGAGTATCCTTATAGCATACTACCACTCCGTATAGATGCAATACTCTCCTATTCTGCATGGCAGGTTGGTATTTACCTTAATGTGTTCTGAGTGGCTTGTTTAAGCAAAGATGTTGTCCTGCAGAACATCTTTTGAAGAACACACCTATATGAGTCCTGATCACAAACGTCGCAGTCCGTGAGAGTTGGGTGCTCTCTAATAAACTCATGAAAGGCCATGGAGTATGACGATAAGCTCCAAACATGGAGAAGCTTCGGCAGCCCTCAGTCGGTCTAGACCTTATGTGAAACTAGTGCGCATCAAACTTGTAGTTCAAGGCATAGTCCACTATTCAAGTTACAATCTAGTGTAGCATGAAGTTCTAAGTGGAAGTTCAACTTAATGCTCCACCGACACCGTATATAAACAATGCTCTTGAACTGATTGATGTGATGTGATGATATGTGCCTATGAGAATTTGTGGGGGATTGTTGGAATTTGGGTGTGGGCCTTGGCCCATAGCCTAATATAAATTCTGAAATTCTCTTGGCCCATTCATGCCTAGCAAGGGGTGGCACCAAAGTTTAGTCCCACCTTGCTAGTTTAGAGAGAGTTGGACCAATATATATAGTGGAGTGTTTCACTACCTCCTAAAGAGAGTGAAGAGGAGTGGCATACACGCGCGCTCCTCCTCCTCCGCCGCCCGCCTCGCCACGCCACGCCACGCCACGCCACGCCACGCCACGCCACGCCAGCCTTGCCATGGCCATGGAATTGTGCCTCGGTGCCGATCTTATCTTTTTGCTGCTCGGGAAAATTATTGTGCGAGTTATTTTTCTGTCAGCCGTTTCCGGTCTTTCCGGAAACGTGGGCTGTTACTACTCGGACGTGGGCTATGCCCCACGTCTTACCCGACCGGCGCCTATATATAAACGGCCTTAGGCAAAAACCCTAATACGAGAAAATACACATCATCTCTCTGCCTCCAGAACCTTGCGCCGCCGCTACACCTTCTCCATCCCCTCTTCCGGCGTGCACCGGACGACAGGACAGTAGGCCTCCGGAACCACCGCCTCTCGTGAACCTGTACGGGTGAGGGGCGATCAGGTTTTTGGGGAGCGCGTCTTGCGACCATCGACGGCATCACGTCGACCGACCACTACTTCCCCGATGAGGACTTCTTCCCGGACATCAGCAGCCTCTACATCTACGCCATGGCTGACGATACTGGTGTCAACGCGAACCTCAACCCCAACCTGAACGCGAACCCGATTCCTCCTCCAGCACCGTACGTAATCTGTTCCTATCTAGTTCAGTTTCTGTTGCAGTTTCTTGTACTAGCTCTTGGAATAGATGTGATCTGTTTATTCTGGTTGAATATGATATGTTCGTCTATTCTGCTAGTATACATGATTAGATTAATTCCAGCACTTATAGTCATGATTTATTATTACTTATTTCGGATTAAATATTATGGTAATTTGCTTATATTTTCAACAAACTGTCGCTATCTTGGAGAAAAGTAGCTCCACCGGATGGTGCAAGAAGATCTAAGTAATAACAAGCTTTGGATTGAGAACTCCCAGTACTGGATGAACTTTCCCCACCCTATCAACAGGAAAGCCAAGTTTTCAGATGACATATTCTGCTTCAGCTTGTTAACAAATTCACAATTACCCCCTTCTTAACAATGATCTTTTTGTTCGGAGTTAGAAACAATGCCATTCTAAGTTCAGAAAAACAACGCAAAATATCAGACCGAAGAAGAGTTCAAAACAGATGTCTATTGTTGTTACTAACCAAATAACTAGCTACAGACGTAAAAAAACAATATGACAAATTGATTCCAGAGATCTCATTTACTTTCCTCCAAACAGCCTTATCTACCATACAATTAAGGAGTAAATGTTGCACAGCTCATCTGTAGCCACAGAACTTGCACATAAAAGCACTACGCAGCAAATACCTTTACAACCAAGAAAAGTAAATATTACAGACATGCTCGATATTGGGCATGTATATGTACACATTTACTTCAGCCCCACACGATGAACTTCCTCGTTCTCTCATTCAGGGCCTCTAGCCTGGAAGCGTGGCAAGCAGCTATATATCGTCTTGGTTACCTTCCATTGCAGCTTGTCCACATGCTGATAGAACGCACATCTCCAGGTCTCAACGCGAAAGAAGAACATGCCCCAATACAGCCAGAAACCAAATACGAACCCAGCAGCCACAAAGCAATACACCCACAATGCCTCCCTATCTTTAGCTTGGCTCATATCATTCTGTGTCGATGTTGGCGAACTTACGCAGTCCTCCAACGGGAAATCACATAGCCCTGAATTGTTGCTGTATATGGATAGATCTACGAGCGTTCGTAGCTGATTGCCTGTAGGTATCCTCCCCGATAAACTGTTACTCGAGAGGTTCAGAGAGCTGATGCTCTTCAAACCTGCAAAGCTTGGAGGAATTTCCCCTGAGAGCTGGTTTCGCGAAAGTTCCAACGATTCCAGCAGTACCAGATTGCCAATGTCTTCTGGAATACAACCTGACAGATGATTTCCTGACAAGTTCAGGTACATGAGTCCAACAAGGGTTGTGAGCCCATTTGGGATCTCTCGTGAAAGAGAGTTACCAGATCAATACCTGCCATGGCTGCTATCATGAAACCGTACACATAATCCATATTCTTCCAAACTATTTGAATCTGCACTTGCTGCATGAACTGGCTATCGTATATGAAGTCATCGTCTTTCTGATTAATGCCAGTAAAATTCGTAAAATCGTCTGGAACAGGTCTGGTGAGCTTGTTTTTTGACAAGTCCAATACCTAGAGGTGCAGGAATTGTAATATTTGGTGGGGTATGGTGCCGTCAAAAATGTTTGATGACAATCGAAGAAATTTGAGATTTGGCAATCTGTTGCTTACCCAAGAAGGTATTGAACCTGAGAAATTATTGCCTCCAAGATCTAGAGTGATAAGGTTTTTGCATTTCTTAAGACCCAAAGGAAAGGTTCCTTTGAAAAGGTTATTTGCTAGGTGTAGGTTGTTGAGGTTATCATGGCATGTCCTAGAAAACGGAACTACACCATCGAAAAGTTGCTGGACAAATCAATGAAACCCAAACTTGGCATGTCCCAGAAACACTTGGGGAGTCCTCCATGTAAGACATTGTTTGATAGGTCTAGGATGTTTAAATAAGTATAGTTACAAAGCAATACCTCGCCCCCATCTTTCAGAAGCGTGCCATACAACAGGTTTTGACTAAAAGCCATCATCTGCAGTCCTAGATGCTCACCAAAACAGTCCCTTATATCTGCAACAATGGTGTTTGATGTGAAGTCAATAGACATTAGACTTGTGCAGTTTTGGAAGGTCTGGTGCTGAATGCCCGTAAATCCATTGTGACTAGCACTGACAATGCGAAGAGCGCCTCCTATGCAAATGGATGATGGGAACATCCCAGAAAAGTTGTTGTACTCCCTCCGATCTAAATTAATTGACTTGGATTTGTCTAGATTCGGATGTATCTAGTACTAAAATATGTCTAGATACATCCAAATCTAGTCTGAGTCAATTAATTTGGATCGGAGGGAGTATGAAATTTCAAATATATCCAACAGGCTGCTATTCCCAAGCTCTGGGACGATGTGGCCTCCTAGCTGATTGTTTGATAGATCCAATTCCTGCAGGTGTGTCAAACTGAAGATCATACCTGGTAGCTTCCCTTCTAAAAAATTACCCCAGAAGTCTATTTGTTGCAGTCCAGTCATGTTCCCAATTTCCATTGGGATGCTCCCTGTCAGGTTATTGATGTCCAGCCACAGCACGCGGAGCTTCACAAGCATCCCAATTGTAAGTGGGATTGATCCTATTAAAGTAACCCTACTGAGACTGAGCTGCTCCAAGCTCGTCAAGTTACCTATCTCTTTTGGTAGTGTGCTATCGAGCCCCAGAGTATCCAGATGCAGTACAACAAGGTCCTTCAGCTGGCCAATGCTGCGGGGAATAGTGCCGCTCAAATATGGGTTGTGGATGATATACAACTGGACCAAGCTTGTCAAGTTGCCAATTCCTGGTGGAATGATACCGTACAGACCATTCTGGGACAAGATGAGTTTCTTCATGTGTGGAAAGGCCGAGAAGTCAAACCTGTCAAGTGTGCCGTTCAGGCTTGTGCCGTCTAGGACAAGCTCTGTGATGTGCCTTGCCGGATCACAACTGATGTGCGTCCAGTTGCAAAGGCTGGTGGAGTTAGCCAACGACCATGATCCAAAGGACTCATCGGCGCCGGCCAAGCTAGCTTTCCAATTGATAAGTGCTTCAGCTTCACGCGGGATGTCCGCTCTCAGTGGCGCAGCAGCGCATAGTGAGAGACAAGTACAAGAGAGCAGGAAAAGGCCTACGGGGTAGAGATGCTTCATGATGGTTTCAGTACAGAGGTGATTCAGTGCTGCAGAGGATATAAACCTCTGGATGAGCAAGCCAGACAGCCATTACAGTAGTGGTCTGGCGACACTTCTACAAATGGCATATTCTTAGTAAATGAAGTGATGTTAGTTTAGATTAAGGAGAAGCTACATGTTACTAGTATTTTATAGAATCCTCATGAGAATAGGAAATTATAAATCACATGATGTATATGCATGCATCATTATCAGGGTGCCACTTGGAAGTCATTGCACAGGTGCACATGTTTAACTTGATTTGTTTTCATCAACACTGGTTCCTACCAAAAAGTAGCCAACTAAGATATATTAACACTGTGGTATGTTCTTGCCGAAAATAAGTGGTATCGCAAAATGAATCTTGGTCAAGCTCAAAGAAACCAGCATATATTACTCCAGAGAGTTTATTCTAATCAGCGAGTCTGGAGAGCGATACAATGGTAACGGACTAACGATGTGGTTAACTGTCGAGGAAACCACACGAGCGGTCCTAATCCTTTTCCTGCTGCGTCAGTTTGGTCCTTATTGTTTAAAACGTAACATCGAGGTCCTAAACTTTGTTATGTGTTGCACGCCAGGTCCTAAACAGCTCTGACCCGCTTTGACAGGTGCCACGTCGGCTGTTGTCGTTAGGTGGGAGATTTCCCGCGGGTTGGCTGATAGGAAATTTGCAAATCAACCCCTATAAGTAGTCAGCTTGTCAGCTACAGCTCTTAGTTCTTCTCCCCCGCTCTGTTTCTTCTCCAGCCGCCGCCATGAGCACATCCGCGAGCTCGTCTACGTAGAATTGACCGCGGAGGAAGGCAGCTTCTCCATCCCCGTGTCAAGGTGGCGCAGTAGCTTCTCTCCCGCCACCTCTTCCACCGGGGACGCTATCGTTGGTGCCATGCCCGTGTTGTCGGTTTCACCGGATCATCCGCCTCGTCTCTCAATCGACCGCCAATCCAGAACGTTTGTTCTACAAATGCCCTAACCACCGCGTGAGTTGTAGCTTCAATTCGATTCACAGGATTTTCTGATTCGATTCAATTCCATGGTGTCATTTTGTTCTTGATTTCTTCACATGTTGGTCCCGAACCTTGCAACCACTACTACTGGGAGAATGGAGAAGACAATTATGTTGATTTTCTTTGTTCTTGTTGAAACACCTAAGCATAATTTGATCTTTGATTTTCTTCAAACTGGTAATTATTGGTAGTTCTCTAGCATCAAGTATGTACCTACAGTTGCAACTATATTTATGAACAGTTCATAGAAACAAGCTAAACTGGTCTGTTACTGCTACTGTTGAAGAGTTGATAGAAACTAACCCGTTAAAGACTTCACATATGTTGTTCAACAGCAGATCACACTTGGGCAATTCCTCAAAGAATGCCTTGCACCACTACATGTGCAATGTGTCAGTATCTCGGTCGACAATGCGTAGTCCTGATCCCATATCCTGTCCAGGGAGAAGCCACTAGATGGAGTACTTGTCTAGTTCAGTATAACCTAGATGCTCCATAAAATCTGCCAACCACAGAGGTGACCAAGTGCCTGCTTCACAACCATCAAACTTAGCTTGTTTGCCACCGACGTAGCTCTTCGAAGGCCCCAAACTGCAAAAAAAAGCCACCATAATTGATTTCTACTGTGAATTCCTCCTCAAGTGGTCCTAAATATGATGCAATTCGTCAAATTCTATCACCGATTCGACCTACAAAGCTACTGCCGCTCTATCACTGCAAGAACTAGGGATCTAGGGTTAGGGTTACTCACCATATCGCGCAGGAGGATCGTTGGGTCGCCGCAACTTGGGCCCCTTGCTCGCGGGCTCCTTCCCCGCGTTCTGCATCCCTGTGGTGGCTGTCGCCGGTCCATTGCCTCCGGTCATCACCGGAGCAGCACCTCCGCCTCCAGTGTCGCGGGAGAGAAGAGAAGGGAGCTGGAGCGTCGAAGGAATGGGAATGGAACTGAAGGGGCTCTTTGCAAGTTTTCACCTCCAGCCGTTAAGCAGCATGGACCCCACAGTCGACGTGGCACCAGTCAACGCGGGTTAGAGCTGTTTAGGACCTGGTGTGCAGCACAGAACAAAAATTTTGGATCTCAATGTTCCGTTTTAAAAAATAAGGACCAAACTGACGCAGCAGCGGGAAAAAAATTAGGACCACTCTCGGTTTCCTCTTAACTGTCATTACAGAACCCAGCTGAAATGTTGAGAAACAGTGTGGGTACTGTCGGTTTATACGTTTCGTAGATAATAATCACCAAAAGAGCACTACCATTCAAAACTGTTCATAATAGTAGTATGGTGACACGCTACTGAGCTTCGATGTAAAGAAAATATTGAAACGCACCGAAGTAGATGGCCAGTACTGACTTGTAACTGGGGAACAAGATCAGCAGAATCATCTGATTGATCTGAATGTAGACTTCGCAACTATTCCTTCGCTGGAGGTAGAAGAGGGTGTAGAGGATGATGTTGTAGAACTCGGTGGGGAGAGGCGAGTCTGCCATGCATCAGAGGGTAGTGAGACGAGGGCGTGGACGCCTGAGCGATATTGCCGACGAAGGCGAGGATGGCCTCGCGGGAGGCGGGTAGGAGCTCGGGCAGGCGAAGAGGAAGAAGTTGGCGCAGGGGCGAGGGCGGGGCAAGGCGAGCTGGAGGAGGCGCCGGAGCGAGGACGTAAGGCGGGGGGGAGGCGGTAGTATCTCCGCTCAAAGTGGCGGGAGGCGGCCATCGGCCGGACCCGGAAGGGCAGGGCAAAGGGAGGCTGACCGCCTGACAAGAGTCGGTGTGGTGGAGATGGGCTCAGACCAGCAGAGAAACCCACCCAGGGAAAGCCCAGAATTTAGTAGTAGTCGATTTGCTTTTCATCTAGAACTAGAACTAGAAAGTACATTTTCTTAACTAGTACAAAATTCAGGTTTATTTATTATGCGTTCAAATATTTATCGTTCAACCGTTCAGCCAATGACCCTTTGATGTTCTTTATCTTAGACTAGTCATAGGGAGGAGCAACTGTTATGAACAAGCCTACGAGGAAGGAGGGGATCCATAACAATGCCCTCAGGAGGGAAATGATGGTCGGGGCTAACGGCACGACAGCGTCAAGCAGGGCTTTCGCCTGGAAAATGCCACCAACAAGACTCCAAACGGCCTAGTGCTACAACACCACAAACAAGCACTATGTCGTCAAGGAGACACCTTCAAAACCATCCTGCATTGAGATCTTCTCCTCAAAATGTTTAGTACAGCCAGTGGGAACTGAATCTCGACTAACCCAAGATCTGAGCAAACAAGAACCTTTTGTCGTCTCGACCTCAACGAGCACCTACTCGGGCAAGGAGAAAAGGAGAGGGAGCGGAGACCACTGTTGGCGCACCAGCGGCAAGAAAGTCAGGACCCTCCTAAACCATTGCACTGTGTGCACGGTACCACTCACCAACACTAAACACCAGACCACCGCGGACCTCCACATAGAAGAGTCGAACCAATATCTTGACGAACACTATCTTGATAAAAAATGATCTTTTGCCGCTAAAAAGTTAGAACACCACATCCCGGTGTGACACTCGCACCGGGCTTGCCAGATCTGAAGGAAGAGGCCATCAACTCGTCATCTAAGAGCGGGGACAAAGCCACCTCACCGGTCTCATGATCGAAGTGGAAAAAAATACACGCACAACATTGTCCGCCATCTGACCAGCATCATGCCCACCGCCTGGAGCTGCTGCTCCATATCCTAAGGAGGCTAACCACACCTACGCTCTATTGGCGACGAGTCACAGGTACGCAACTTACGAAAATATTCTTTGAACATGTGTCTCTGGCAGGGACGGTTCCATGTTAAATATACATGAAAAGATTACAGTACGATCGGGATATGCCTTGATACTTAAGAAATCTATACATGGTAACTTAAGGCATATCCCTAGCACAATATCGTGTACAATACAAAGTACCAAAACCGCTACAAACACAACACGATTTACACCATCCCTCAATCACAACTTATTTAAGTTGAGATTGCGACGAAAACTTTCTAGTTGTCTAACTGACAATAGTTTTGTAAATCCATAAGCCACTTGATCACATGTAGGAATAAATATGATGTCCAATTGCTTATTAGCAATTCTTTTCTGAAAAAAATAATAGTCAACCTCTATATGCTTAGTCCTAACATGAAAAACTAGATTAGCAGATAAATATGTGGCTTCAAATTATCACACCACAATGACGCTGTCTTTGGATGACTGGCACCAAGTTTTGTTAACAAAGTTTGAATCCAAATTACTTCAGTTGTAGCATTTCCTAAAGACTTGTACTCAGCTTCAGTGCTCTACCATGACACTGTGTCGTATTTACGTGCACTACATGAAATAAGATTGCACACCAAAACACAGCAAAACCACTTGTAGACCTCCTGTCATCTGGAAAACATGCCCAATCTACATCAGAATAGGCACTGACCAAAGTCGACTCAGACTTTACAAGTTTCAGTCCAAGAGAAATAGTAAACTTCAAATACCGAAGGATTCTCTTTACAGTTGTCCAGTGCAGAGTTGTTGGTGCATGCAAAAACAGACAAACCTTATTAACAGAGAAGAAAATATCCGGTCTTCTCAGAGTAACATACTGCAAGGCTCCTACTATACCCTCTATCGAGTAGCATCAGCATCATTGAGAGGTTCTCCCTCGAAGCCAGATAGTTTTTCGAATGTAGAGAGAGGGGTGGTAACAGGTTTACAGTCCCTCGTACCAACATGCTTGAGAACATCCGAAATATATTTTCCTTGAGACAAAGAAATGCCATTGGGTACCTTAATAACTTCAATACCAAGAAAATAATAAAGTTGTCCCAAGTCTTTGAGTACAAAGTCCATGTGCAATTCTGCTAGAACAGCAGAAACTGCCTCCCTAGAAGGACTGGTGACAATAATATCATAAACATAGATGAGCATAAAAATAGTGACTCCATTCTTGCGATAGAAAAAACAGTGTAGTATCAGCTTTGGATGGAGTAAAACCAAGAGTGTGAAGTTTGGAAAACAGTCTAGAATACCAAGCTCGAGGAGCCTGCTTAAGACCATAAAGAGCCTTGTCCAGTTTGCACACAAAACCAGGATTGGGAGAATTTTTATACTCAGGAGATTGTCTCATATATACCTCTTCTTTTAGAACGTCGTGGAGAAACGCATTCTTCACATCTAACCGATGTATCTCCCAATTTTAAGAGACTGCTAAAGACAAAATTAACTGAATTGTTGTAGCTTTAAAGAATGGACTAAAAGTGTCTTCGTAGTCAATTCCATAACGTTGTTTAAAACCTTTTTCCACTAAACGAGATTAGTAACGATCAATTGTACCATCAAACCTGCGTTTTATTTTGTAGACCCACTTACAATCAATGATGTTGCTGCCTTGTGGTCGTGGAACGAGATGCCAAGTTTTATTGACTTTTGATGTAGAGATCTTTTCATCCATCGTCCTTCTCCACTTGTCATGGGAAAGAGCTTCTTCCAAATATTTAGGTTCACCAGTGCTGCACAAATTACACCAACGAATATGACCATTAGTAATTTCTTTGGGGCGGAAAATACCAGCTTGCGAGCGTGTACGAGCTCGTGGCATATCAGCCACAAGAGGAGCCTCAGGAGCGGTTGGCGTAGGGGATCGTGTCGAAGCCGAAGATCCGGACCCATACACTGCAAGAATCTGGACGATTCATGACATTTTCATTCATGACACGCCGTAAAAATGTCATAGATGCCCGGCGTTCTGGGCCAATTCGTCGCGACACACTCGAAGGACCTCCAGCCCGGGAATCCATGACATTCGAGGTTTTCGTCGACAAAAATTTGTCACGGATTTCGTCCCAGGCCCTGAAGCCCAGTTCGGCATTTCTTCCTGCATAAAATCGTCACGGAATTCGTCAAGGACCTTTGATTGACTGTTTGTTTCGACGACCAGGCCATCTGTGCCTTCACCCCACCTGTCAACTCGGTTTGAACGACAGGGTTTAACGGGTTGTTCTTAGAGTTTTAGTCGGGCCCAACTGTTAGTACATCTGGTATAAATTAAAGATGACGTAGAAAACAGAGTACCCTGACCAGGGTTCGAACTCGCGAGCACACTCGTTGGTGGAGGGTCCGTAACCACTGGACCAGCGGACTCTGTTCCGACAGATCTACTACTTCGCCATTCTTATAAGAATGTCCTAAATCAGTAGTCCTTCAATAAATAAACTGATGTTTTAACTAAAAACCGCAATAGTTGGACAAGACAACTACGTTTCAAACATAGCACTACTTCATATTTTTTATACACATGTTGTCGATCACACAAAGAACAAAAATGTGAAAGTACAGGAAACTACAGCAACAATGAACACAACACATAGCAATATGGAGATAGAACACAATCTTACAAATATATAGAGAACATGGTTGACATATAGTTCCAAACCAACTAGAGAACCAGATTCACAAAGAGTTCCAAACCAAGTACACGACCTGCAGTTTCACATTCAGTTCCAAACCGACTACGAATTCACATGAAGCCAACCCACATAACCAGGTACTATGTGCCCTTATTTCACGCGACCTACATGACACATGAAGCCAGACATGAGCTCCTCAAAGAAGGTGAAGACGATCAAATCCCATTTTTTTATTCGAGCAGCCTCGACAACCTTTGACCAGTTGCTTGTCATTTGGGAAACATCATTCCTGCCTTGGATGAACTGAACATGCTTACATCCTACATGATCTGTGACTATGATAGGAATCTTCAATGGCAGATACCTGTTGAGGTGGATATTGCTGTACCTAGCTGAAAAGTACTGGATGTGAAGAATAAAGTTAGTTGTTGAAGTATAGTTCAATGTGCATAAGTAGATTTAGGGATCATTTGGTTCAAAGGATTTGTAAAACACTGGGATAGGAAAAGTGCAGGAATAGAATGACCTGATACTAAGCATCCTACAGGAATGAAAAATGCAGAAATCGGTAAGATGAGTTGTTTGAAAAATGCACCGTAGGAAAAACACAGGTAATTTTATAGGGTTTAGGTATATGTCATAGTTATCTGTAGGGGATCGGCGCAGAAAACAAAAATTTCCCTACGACGGAACTCTAGAAACTTAGCCTAGGATCTATCTATGTAGTAATGTAGTAATGGCCGATGCGTAGAGAATACATACTCTTGTAGACCGTACGCGGTTAACGTTCCGCGGGGAACGTGGTTGGAGTAGTCGTACTCGAAGCCGACCTCAAGGTCACGAAGCTCCTCGCAGGTCACCCCTTGCCCCTTCTTGATCTTCATCATCTTCATCGTGCAACAGCTCCGGCTCACGACATTCAAGCGCCCCAAGTGTTGCGCCTCGTGTCTTTGTACACATTCGATGCACGATGAGACCTCCGTCTCCCTGATCCCACCGGGAGTGCGGAAGTGATATCCGGCTAGGAATCCCTGCAGCGCAACGGCGTACTGCAGGTGGCCTCGATCGCACAGGCCAGACATGGGGCCATGGTCACGAGGTATGGAGGGAGAGAGAGAAGGAGGAAGTCAACCAAAGGATTTCTCCAATTATTGGTGTGTTTAATCCCACCCATGGGCACCCTTTATATAGGGAGAGGGGGGTGCCCTCCCCTTTGGGTTTCCCATGTTGGACTATTCAAGGGAGAGGGGGGAGGCGCATAGGCCTTAATGGGCCAGCCAGCCTGGGGTGGGCCCCACCCCGCACACAGCCCTAGGCTGGCCGGGTGGGCCCCCTCAAGGCGCCTGGGCCTTGGCCCCTTGGCCCTTGGCCCTTCCCTCCTCCACTTTTCCCTCATGGGCCCTATTTCCCTAGGAAGTTTGGCCCATTAGTGGAATAACTCTTCAAATTAGATTTTAATATTATATTTAATATTAATTACACTAATTAAGATGTAAATACATATTACAAAATCCATATTGACCCAAAACACCTTTCGGTTCCCTTTCGATTTCCTCCGAATGACTTCGGATCTTTTCCGGAATGATTCCGGTCCTTTATTCTTTCTCTAAACAACTTCGGATCTCTCTACGGAACGATTCCGTCTTTCTATTTCTCTACTGTGATTCCGTCTTACGAATGATCGCTCTCATCGTACCCTTAAGTGTATCCTCTCACGGCTCGGGAATGCTCTAGACATGATCTGTATCAATGATTAACGGGTTGTTCTTAGAGTTTTAGTCGGGCCCAACTGTCAGTACATCTGGTATAAATTAAAGATGATGTAGAAAACAGAGTACCCTGACCAGGGTTCGAACTCACGAGCACACTCGTTGGTGGAGGGTCCGTAACCACTGGACCAGCGGACTCTGTTCCGACATATCTACTACTTCGCCATTCTTATAAGAATGTCCTAAATCAGTAGTCCTTCAATAAATAAACTGATGTTTTGACTAAAAGCCGCAATAGCTGGACAAGACCACTACGTTTCAAACATATCACTACTTCATATTTCTTATACACGTGTTGTCGATCACACGAAGAACAAAAATGTGAAAGTACAGGAAACTACAGCAACAATAAACACAACACATAGCAATATAGAGATAGAACACAATCTTACAAATATATAGTGAACATGGTTGACATATAGTTCCATACCAACTAGAGAACCAGATTCACAAAGAGTTCCAAACCAAGTACATGACCTGCAGGTTCACATTTTGTTCCAAACCGACTACGAGTTCACATGAAGCCAACCCGCATAACCAGGTACTATGTGCCCTTATTTCACGCGACCTACATGACACATGAAGCCAGACATGAGCTCCTCAAAGAAGGTGAAGACGATCAAATCCCATTTTTTTATTCGAGCAGCCTCGACAACCTTTGACCAGTTGCTTGTCATTTGGGAAACATCATTCCTGCCTTGGATGAACTGAACATGCTTACATCCTACATGATCTATGACTATGACAGGAATCTCCAATGGCAGATACCTGTTGAGGTGGGCATTGCTATACCTAGCTGAAAAGTACTGGATGTGAAGAATAAAGTTAGTTGTTGAAGTATAGTTCAATGTGCATAAGTAGATTTAGGGATCGTTTGGTTCAAAGGATTTGTAAAACACTGGGATAGGAAAAGTGCAGGAATAGAATGACCTGATACTAAGCATCCTACAGGAATGAAAAATGCAGGAATCGGTAAGATGAGCTGTTTGAAAAATGCACCGTAGGAAAAATGCAGGTAATTTTATAGGGTTTAGGTATATGTCATAGTTATCTGTAGGGGATCGGCGCGGAAAACAAAAATTTCCCTACGACGGAACTCCAGAAACTTAGCCTAGGATCTATCTATGTAGTAATGTAGTAACGGCCGATGCGTAGAGAATACATACCCTTGTAGACCGTACGCGGTTAATGTTCCGTGGGGAACGTGGTTGGAGTAGTCGTACTCGAAGCCGACCTAAGGTCACGAAGCTCCTCGCAGGTCACCCCTTGCTCCTTCTTGATCTTCATCATCTTCATCGTTCAACAGCTCCGGCTCACGACATTCAAGCGCCCCAAGTATTGCGCCTCGTGTCTTTGTACACATCCGGTGCATGATGAGACCCCCGTCTCCCCGATCCCGCCGGGAGTGTAGAAGTGATATCTGGCTAGGAATCCCTGTAGCGCAACGGCGTACTGCAGGTGGCCTCGATCGCACAGCCCAGACATGGGGCCATGGTCACGAGGTATGGAGGGAGAGAGAGAAGGAGGAAGTCAACCAAAGGACTTCTCCAATTATTGGTGTGTTTAATCCCACCCATGGGCACCCCTTTATATAGGGGGAGGGGGGTGCCCTCCCCTTTGGGTTTCCCATGTGGGACTATTCAAGGGAGAGGGGGGAGGCGCATGGGCCTTAATGGGCCAGCCGGACTAGGGTGGGCCCAACCCCGCGCACAACCCTAGGCTGGCCGGGTGGGCCCCCTCAAGGCGCCTGGGCCTTGGCCCCTTGGCCCTTTCCTCCTCCGATTTTCCCTCATGGGCCCTATTTCCCTAGGAAGTTTGGCCCATTAGTGGAATAACTCTTCAAATTAGATTTTAATATTATATTTAATATTAATTACACTAATTAATATGTAAATACATATTACAAAATCCATCTTGACCCGAAACACCTTTTGGTTCCCTTTCGATTTCCTCCGAATGACTTCGGATCTTTCCCGGAATGATTCCGGTCCTTTATTCTTTCTCCAAACAACTTCGGATCTCTCTGCGGAACGATTCCGGCTTTCTCTTTCTCTACTGTGATTCCGTCTTACGAATGATTGCTCTCATCGTACCCATAAGTGTATCCTCTCACGGCTCGGGAATGCTCTAGACATGATCTGTATCAATGATCAACAGAGGGACCAGGGATATCCATGTGACCCCTATGCATTCCTGATGACAATGTCATTTGAACCGTCTAAATGTAGCATCCTCTTCCTTTTGTTTCTCGATACAACTTGTCCGATATCCGATCATTGGTATCCTATACCTTGTTCAATCTCGTTCACAATAAGTTTATGTTTTCTTGTTACCGTGATATTACATCCCCGTGACCTAGTCACATGTTGCAACATATATGGATGTAATCTCACCAAGCCGGCCGTATGTATCTTTACCTGTCATGTGGGTGAACAAATCCCAGTCTTGCAGTCACATGTCATCTACTGTTTCTTCGGAATACCCAACGTACACCTTTATAGCCACCGTGTTATCAGATGACGTTTGATGCAGTCAAAGCAGCCTAGGGAAACAGTAAGTAATATGAGCTCACGGTCTAAGGAGAAGGAGTCTAGGTATAGATGTTGCAACAATGAACTAGATGACTTGATCGTGTTGCAATCCTTCGAGGAATGTCCAACCACATCATTCTCCAATGATATGATCTCGTTGTCAGTCGGCATAAATGCCCATGATCTTGAAACCTAGATCATCTTCGTGACCAACGAACTAGTATGAATAGAGGCTACTAGGGACTTTGTTGTTTCATACCACACCTGTACCAATGTTTCTACTTGGCACAGTTATAGCATAATATGAAACTATTATAAACTAATTGAGATATGATAATAAAAACCTATTTCTTATTTGCCTCTAGGGCATATCTCCTTCAGTCTCCCACTTGCACTAGAGTACAAATAATCCAGTTCGCATTTTACTCATATAAACCATATACCATATGCTGAGATCATGCATGCTCATGGGAAACGTCATGTCCATGTTCTGTTTTACCAGATCATTATGTCTTTTGCAAATCGTTGATGTCTTCCTAATCTGACATTCACTCCATTATCTTATAATGGGTCGAAGTATTTGTTTGGCAACAAAGTGAGACTTTTGTTTCTAGTGTTTATGATGATGGTCGTTTTCACTGTTGTCATCTAAACTTCGAAACACACTTTGCTATCCTTTGTGTATATACTATAGTCATGGCAGCAGAACGAGGCCGGATTCTAGGAGCTTACAGTGACGTTAGATCAACCTCGAGGGCTTTCTCCTGGGCACTGGGCCCTGGGACACATCATTCTACGTTAAAAGCGAACTAGCCCCGCCATAACATTATACAGCACATTAGATGTAGCCTTTATACTTCTATATCTATGTAGATCCTAGTGCATGAAATGCAATTATGCCACTTACATTGCTTCTTCCTACTTAAGTACAAACTTAATTCTGGTTCAGTGATCAACTTAGGAATCACTTAAAGACATGTTCTTAAAGTTAAGACTTTGTCTTACCAACCAGAACCTCGGGTCACTTTATGTCGAGTATACAACATGGCTATATGGAAGAACCTATGACTGAGGCACAGGATATGCAACACATGTTTTCTTTCAACCATAGTTGCAATACTCAATGCTTTATACAGTAAGAACTACTTTCTTACCTTGTTTCATTCTGAGCTACTTCAGAATCTTGCTTAGGATATTCCGAACATCTTTGAGAATCAAGTCCAGGAAGCATTCTACATTTAGTTTTTATTAAACTCATCAATCTATTCTGATAGATCTCTTTGTTTAATAACTTCAACTTCATCCTTACTTATCTAACTTAAATGTTATTAACACCAATCACATCATTCACATATGTCGTCCACATATCCCAGAATGATTTCACGCTCCCACTCAAATATGACATTCATGTTTGAGATCCAGGGATTTCACTTAGCTCCCACTCAAATATGACATTCATGTTTGAGATCCAGGGATTTCACTTAGCTCCCACTCAAATCTAGGTCCTCTCGATAATCTTGGACATTCCAAAATTCTTTGATCATTATCAATTTGAGACTTCAATATCCATATATTTCTAGTGTAAATCCAAAAGACTTAAGCATCACTATTGTTGTAGTCAAGTCCTTGAATTTGTCCAAACTTGTGACAAATCGAGCTTTTGTCATTTATTAAGTTTCATTTCATTCTTATGACTTTGCAGTCATTCAGAAATATCAAGTAAACTTCTTTACTTTAATAAGATCAAGTAACATGTTACTTTGCAATCTCAAATGTAACTTAATATAGGATTTTATGACTCATAGTCATTTCTCGCACTCAGGTCCATCACGCTTCTTCGTAATTCGTAGGTATGTCTTGTTCAAAACATGACAAGTGAATCAATAATACAATTCCACAAACTTGTAGAATATATAGTTGAATCCTACTTTCTTTTGTAAAAGTATTCCCTGAAACTTTATGATAATTATCATTGGTTTCTCCTCTATTTATAGAGTTTGGATTCACGAAACAAATTCCGCTGCGCCACTCAACAATTCAGAGGTAAGGTCAAATACCTTGTTTTGATCTTTTACTTTATTCCACCTGTATCTTCATCAAGACACATCAACTTAGGACAATAGCAGGTTTGCCCCTTGTGGATGATGCATTCATAGCTTCCTAAGAATGCTCTACAAAGACTTGTTTATTCGCCACGATTTCGACTTATCGAAATCTCCAGAAACTCGAACGTGCCATAACACTTATGGTGTTGTTTCCACGAATCTTTTAGATGTTCCTTTGTATTTCAAATGAGTGTTTGCTTATTTTGATCTCTAACTCTAAACGACAACTATAACCCTGATAAGAGATAATATTGTACCATATGTATCTAATACATATTGATTATGATGTTTAGACATTTCAACAAAGTTTGAATTCGTCCAATTATCATAATTTGTGAAACATCTTTCACAAGTCCTTTTTATGCTAAACTTAACTTGAATACTTTAGTCGTGTCGATCAAATCGAAGAGACTTGCTAATTCAGTTAATTCAATATCCCATTTAGTCATGAACTCATTTGAACAATTCAAATCGTTTCAAACTCATGTTTCATTAAGTAAATACACTTATTCACTTAAGTCTAAAATAAATGATTTCCACTACTTGTTCAAAATGTGATACATCATTATATATAAGCTTCAACATTTCTTCGCGTATCACCGTTTTACCAGAATGCGGAGCTTTAGTCATTTTGCCTAAGAGGCATGATTTTGCAAAGTCTCTAGATTAAGCATCTAGGACCCCGATCTTTCATAAAGAACCTGCAATAACCAAAATGACTTAAACTATAGTGTCTTTTCATTATTAAACTTTGGATATATTTTAGCATTCTAATCCTTTATAAATGTTTAAACTATTATCATTAACGTAGTGACGAGAATAACTTATCTGTAATCGTAATGTGACCATAAGGTATTGTTCATAAGAATAGTACAAACTGGTTTGTAACTTGTTCATATGAATAATCGTCTTGCCAAAAGCAAGACACACAAACTAGGATTACAAAATTATATTCAAGTCCACTAATCCAAATGATAAACTTTGAGGGAAGAGGTGATGTTGGCCATCAACTATTTTGCTTGCCATCATCAAGTCACGTTGCCTCAAATCCAACAATTCTCAAGCAGATCATCCTGTTTTCACAAAACGGGACAAGTATCAAATACTTTGCAAACTACAACGAGTTTTGCAAGAACCACATTTATAATTTTGTATATCTAACATATACCTTTTCATTCATGATCTCCTTTTGCAATCAAGCACTTCTAAGAGTTCTCAACTCTAATGCAAGATCTCTAAGTGTTTTTCCAAATATTCTCTTTTCATCCATGATGGAGGAAAGCCCATCCAATGGCTCATACTCTGTGTGCCTTATTCTGTAGAATACAAAATGTAGCCCAACTCTCCATCGAATGGAGAATGGCTTATTGGATGATTATGGGGAAAACACAAACATTACGGAGTCATCGAATTATCTCCTAATGGTTATTGTATCAAGAAGAGAAGATCACCTTTTACGAGGATATCCCTCAGGTGTGGGTATTAATCTATGAAGTTGGACCCTTTTGCTAAGTTCCATATTAAGCAATATATTCCCATGGTCGCAAAGGACCTCAATGGGATAGGCTAAGGTCTACTAAGATATTTGCAAACAGACATCTAGACTAAGTTTATAATAAGAGATCAATTTATAATTGGTCTCCACTAAAACGGTCATCCCCTAGACGATTTTAGTGATCGCATGATCCCTATCCTCTGCACCTACCCCGATCGTCACGGCCATTAGTGCTGTATCAAAGGTAGACATTCAATAATGCCAATCACATCATCCATGTGACTCATGCTCGATCTTTCGATCTCTTGTGTTCCGAGGCCATGTCTGTACATGCTAGGCTCGCCAAATCTAACCTGTGTGTATTCACTGTGCAACATGGCTTACACCCACTGTATGCGAACATAGATATGTCTGACAACCAGGCCTGTAACCCTGGATCGCCTCATACCGAAAAACTTTCTTGGTGGTGCACACACAAGGGGAACACGGAACATTGGAATTAAATAGGGATTATCTTATTTGCTACCGTTGAGTATCTAAATACTAGCACACAATAAGATGTAAAATAGGTATCAACATCATATGTATAATGTGATATGATATGGTATTTCTTGCGCCTTGATCTCCATCGAGCGCTCCGGCATGATCTCCAACTTGCCCTTGGTTTGACGCCAAGTCCACGACGCCGCCACCAGGTCGTCCATCAGAACGATGACTATTACTATACTACTTAGCAACAAAAGAGTAAACTACTTTACCTTCGTAACGACCAATGCCATATCATAATCACATGCCCCCTGCAAAATAAAGTTAGACGCCTCTACTTTATCTATTGCAAGTTTTACGTGGTTGTTAGGGCTTTCGCACTAGAACCGTTTCTAAACTACGAACTTTCCAACCACAACATGGATCCGACAGTTGTCTCTATTACACCCCTTTCGGGGCCCTCCGGTGTAAACTCTATATCAACTATTGAATAAGAGACAGACATCCGCTAGACACTTATACAGTACAAGCCGTATGTAGAGCGTGGAACCAGTCTCGCGTATGAATACGCGTAAGGTCGGTCCGGGCCGCTTCATCAAACAATACCGCGATATAAACAAGTACATGTTAGAGGGTAACAACTAAGGGATCAATGCCTGCACATTACTTGTGCGTACTGGCCGTACAACACTCCTACGCATAGATCGGCTCTGATACCACTGTAGGGGATCAGCGCGGAAAACAAAAATTTCCCTACGAAGGAACCCCAGAAACTTAGCCTAGGATCTATCTATGTAGTAATGTAGTAACGGCCGATGCGTAGAGAATACATACCCTTGTAGACCGTACGCGGTTAACGTTCCGTGGGGAATGTGGTTGGAGTAGTCGTACTCGAAGCCGACCTCAAGGTCACGAAGCTCCTCGCAGGTCACCCCTTGCTCCTTCTTGATCTTCATCATCTTCATCGTGCAACAGCTCCGGCTCACTACATTCAAGCGCCCCAAGTGTTGCGCCTCGTGTCTTCGTACACATCTGGTGCATGATGAGACCTTCGTCTCCCTGATCCCGCCGGGAGTGCGGAAGTGATATCCGGCTAGGAATCCCTGCAGCGCAATGGTGTACAGCAGGTGGCCTCAATCGCACAGCCTAGACATGGGGCCATGGTCACGAGGTATGGAGGGAGAGAGAGAAGGAGGAAGTCAACCAAAGGACTTCTCCAATTATTGGTGTGTTTAATCCCACCCATGGGCACCCCTCTATAAAGGGGGAGGGGGTGCCCTCCCATTTGGGTTTCCCATGTGGGACTATTCAAGGGAGAGGGGGGAGGCGCATGGGCCTTAATGGGCCAGCCGTCCTGGGGTGGGCCCCACCCCATGCACAACCCTAGGCTGGCCGGGTGGGCCCCCTCAAGGCGCCTGGGCCTTGGCCCCTTGGCCCTTGGCCCTTCCCTCCTCCGGTTTTCCCTCATGGGCCCTATTTCCCTAGGAAGTTTGGCCCATTAGTGGAATAACTCTTCAAATTAGATTTTAATATTATATTTAATATTAATTACACTAATTAATATGTAAATACATATTACAAAATCCATCTTGACCCGAAAGACCTTTCGGTTCCCTTTCGATTTCCTCCGAATGACTTCGAATCTTTCCCGGAATGTTTCCGGTCCTTTATTCTTTCTCCGAACAACTTCGGATCTCTCTGCGGAACGATTCTGGCTTTCTCTTTCTCTACTGTGATTCCGTCTTACGAATGATCGCTCTCATCATACCCTTAAGTGTATCCTCTCACGGCTCGAGAATGCTCTAGACATGATCTGTATCAATGATCAACAGAGGGACCAGGGATATCCATGTGACCTCTATGCATTCCTAATGACAATGTCGTTTGAACCGTCTAAATGTAGCATCCTCTTCCTTTTGTTTCGCGATACAACTTGTCCGCGATCCGATCATTGGTATCCTATACCTTGTTCAATCTCGTTCACAACAAGTTTATGTTTTCTTGTTACCATGATATTACATCCCCGTGACCTAGTCACATGTAGCAACATATATGGATGTAATCTCACCAAGCCGGCCGTATGTATCTTTACCCGTCATGTGGGTGAACAAATCCCGGTCTTGCAGCCACATGTCATCTATTGTTCCTTCGGAATACCCAACTTACACCTTTATAGCCACTGTGTTACCAGATGATGTTTGATGCAGTCAAAGCAGCCTAGGGAAATAGTGAGTAATATGAGCTCACGGTCTAAGGAGAAGGAGTCTAGGTATAGATGTTGCAACAATGAACTAGATGACTTGATCGTGTTGTAATCCTTCGAGGAATGTCCAACCACATCATTCTCCAATGATATGATCTCTTTGTCAGTCGACATAAATGCCCATGATCTTGAAACCTAGATCATCTTCGTGACCAATGAACTAGTATGAATAGAGGCTACTAGGGACTTTGTTGTTTCATACCACACCTGTACCAATGTTTCTACTTGGCACAGTTATAACATAATATGAAACTATTATAAACTAATTGAGATATGATAATAAAACCTATTTCTTATTTGCCTCTAGGGCATATCTCCTTCATTATCATAAACACGTAGGAATCTTTCCAAGATGTCTCACCTCTTGTTTGAAATCCTATAGGATTGTAGTGTAGGAAAGTTATGCATAGGAATTTTGTAGGATTTATTCCTTTGAAACAAACACGCCCTTAAAGAGTCAAATCTCAGAAGTTTACCATCTTGGCCTTCCCAGGGATGACATTTGACTTTTTCATCTTGCACACATAGTGCGGTATAGGTGGTTTGTGTCCTGAAATTGCTTTGAGATACACAGCTTGGTTTGAAGTCAATTTCATGTCATTTCCAAACACGCAGTAATCGTCGAAGTCCTCCCCGCCCTTCATCGATGGACCTAGAAAGAATATATTAGAAAGTAATCTGTTGCGACATAAGAATGATTGTAACTTTAAGCCAATGTCAATGACTCTAACCTCAAGTAAGGTCCCTTGGTTTCTAAGTTTTTTGGCTACAGGTTGATTCACCTCGTCATAAGATGGAACATTGTGCCGGTGCTTGCAATTTCTCGGTGCCGTCGCCATGATGTTTTGTGCAATAACTTCCAAATTTTTGGGGTTCAACACCATGTGGTCCATCTGAAGATCATTAAGAAGTCTGAGGACGACGATTACTACGATAGAACGCGGATGCGATGTGTACAGTTAGTGCTAGTAGGAACAATTTTAGAACCTACGCATGTATCTCCCTAGCCTTAATGCCACATAACCTACAATCCTCACAATTCATCCTACCTGCCCCATAGAGTACGTACAAGAATTAAATTAAAGGCATAAGCATCAAGTGACTAAAACAAGTGTAAGGGCCTAGATCGAGTGTTGACCCGGGGCATAGACCTAGATCGTGTGTTTACCTAGGGTCTAGACCTAGATCGAGTGCTTACCTAGGGCCTAGACCAAGATCGAGTGTTTACCTGTGGCCTAGACCCGTCACCGGTGACCTAGAGCACGGACGCGGTGACCTAGATCGAGCATAGCATTACCTACGTGTGTTGCCGGTGATCAAACACAGACGCACAGTAGTAGAGATGCGTGGATATAGTTCGAGGAGCCTTACCCCTGAGCCTACAGCCGCCGCTATCGTCGCCGTCACCGGGGAGAGAGGAGGGGGATTTGGTGGTCGCCAGGGAGGGAGGGGATTCGGTGGTCGCCAGGCAAAGCGAATGTGTGCGAAGTGGTGGGGATTAGAGAGGGTTAAGCGAGCAGCAGCATGACGACTGGGTCCCGCATGGGGGATTTTATTATTTGCCACACTGGATTTTTCAGTTTTATTATAGATCAATGCATGTGTTATATATTCTCAAAACCACACCTTGATAATCCACACACACTCCAGTTGGCCGGTGTGGTGATGCAACTGCTTCTGTCACACTGGTTCACCATCTCCATGTGGCAGTTGCATATTCTAGGGGCTCTCTGGGCTTTCTGACCACCATGGTTGTTTGACACAAATGGAGTCCCTATAGATCAATGTATTTGTGTTATATAGTCTCAAAAACCACACCTTGATGATCCACACACACTCCAGTTGGGTGTGCTGATGCAACTGCTTCTGTCACACTGGTTCACCATCTCCATGTGGCAGTTGCATATTCCAGGGGATCTTTGGGCTTTCTGTCCACCATGGTTGTTTGACACAAATGGAGTCCCTATAGATCAATGCATGCGTTATATATTATCAAAATCACACCTTGATGATCCACACACACTCCAGTTGGCCGGTGTGGTGATGCAACTGCTTCTATCACACTGGTTCACCATCTCCATGTGGCAGTTGCATATTCTAGGGGCTCTCTGGGCTTTCTGACCACCATGGTTGTTTGACACAAATGGAGTCCCTAGAGATCAATGCATTTGTGTTATATATTCTCAAAAACCACACCTTGATGATCCACACACACTCCAGTTGGGTGTGCTGATGCAACTGCTTCTATCACACTGGTTCACCATTATCTCCATGTGGCAGTTGCATATTCTAGGGGCTCTCTGAGATTTCTGACCACCATGGTTGTTTGACACAAATGGAGTCCCTATAGATCAATGCATTTGTGTTATATAGTCCCAAAAACTGGTCAGTGATTGTCAAGACCGGTCACCTAGCTTAAGAACCCTAATGTTTGAAACCTAATGTTGATTTATTTCAGCCAGACACCACTCATCCAACAACCAAGAATCTATGGTTCCGTCATCCCGCCAATCCAAAATTTCGGGTTCGGTCCTCCCGCCGATCCAAAATTTTGGGCACCCAAATTCTCGCGCGCTGATATTACGGTTTAGCCCATACGCATAACGTAACCAATGTGTTGGCGCATAGGGCATTTACGTAATCTAGTGGAAACCCTTCTTTATCCCCTCACCGAAAGGAGACAGATCCAAATCTCCTATGCTCTCCCTATCCGCCGCTCGCCCATCACAGCACGGTCGTTGTCATACCCTCTCCCACCGCTGTCCGCCCTAGTAATCATCTAACCGTCGACCTAGCCCAAACCCTAGCCCATCCTTAGCTTCTCGGTTTCCGACCAAGCCATCGAGCTCGCGGATCTGCCACCTTGCCATCGAGCACTACCATCTGGCTGTCCTCCCCATCTGCCACCTCGCCAACAAGGTCCTCCTCATCTCCGTGAACCTCGGCGTCAAGGTCTGCTACATCGCCGTCCACCCCACCAACAATGCATGTCTCCTCGCCGTCCACCTCGCTATCCACCAAGACGTCAAGGCATGCCAGATCGTCGTCCTCCTCGCCGACAAGGAAGGCCAGCAAGGTTCCTGGCAAGAAGCGCACAAAGAAAAAGGCCATAGCGCCTGTAGGAAAGTAAACAACCTCCTTGCATGTGAATTCTCTACTCTTTTAAGCCTGCTCAATGTTCATGTGTTTCATTTTCCATGCCTATGAAATTGCTTGTTTGAGAGAGGTAGTATGTTCATTTTCCTGCTCATGTTTGCTATCGGGCAATCAACACCATACATTATATTTTGTTTAATTGCATGTTTAATTTGTAGCTGACTTGGATTTCTTTATTAATATTAGATACTCAAATGCATCGCATGGAAGAAAGTCGGCTGCAAAACATCATGAGAAACAATGAGCGCTTGCAACAACTGGGTGTTAGGCCCTTTGCAAGTCTTTTCGCATCTCCAACTGTATTCTCTCCTAAAAAGACAAGAAATGACTGCTCTGGATCTGACTATGATCCTAAAGAGGAGGAAGATATCATTGAAGGAGACCTAGATGATGTCAGTGAGGAGAATGAGTTGCATGTCGACCCCTTACCTTACTCATCTTGTGTTGAATTGTTTGCTTACTGATTTTGACATATATATGTTCCTTCTTTATTATCCCCAAATGACCGGTACAAATGGAATTTCTAGCCACATAAGAGGAAATGCAACAAGACAGCTGCCGTCGGGACATTGTTGGCTCCTGCTGGTCTAGCATCTGAACGGAAGCGCGTCTTGGCGGGCCAAGGTGCAGGCACAAAAACTTCTAGAAAAACCAGGTCCAAGGGTAAGCAACCAGTTGACCAAGGCGGCTGGGAAGCTGCGCAAGCTGAGCACACACCTCCCCAAGGCTAGCAGCTAGATCCCTAGTGTCCGCGAGCACCTCCCCTAGGCCAGTAGACCGCTACCTACCATCCACGGGCACTTCCCCAAGGCAAGCAGCAGCCCCCGCCCGGCCATGCACATGCGCCTCTCCAAAGCGACTGTGCACGTCCCTAGGGCAAGCAGCAGCCCCCGCCTTGCCATGCACGGGCGCCTCTCCAATGCGACTGTGCACCTCTCCAAAGGGACTGTGCATCTGAGGGTTTAGCTACCAAAGGCGAGGGGCCTGATGTGAAACGTGATGGATGGTTATTTGACCGTTTTGACTGGGATCAAGAAGGTAACATGTTGAATAAATTGCTTTCTCTACAGTAACTGATTAACATTATATTGTGTGAATCATACTCATTGCATTTACTGTTGTAGAACACTAACTCATACCTATTATATTCTTGTAGATGAATTTGGGCATAATCATTCTGGAGACACTGTTACGCATGATGATCCTCTGTTGGTGGTTGACAACATGCCCACAAAAATATTTCAACTTGTCGTTCCTCCAGGAAGAACTAGACCAGTTTCACCAAGGATTGCTGCAAGGTTTGCCACTGAGTGTGCAGTAACAATCAGGACTCAGATGCCTATCTTCCCATAGTGGAAAGAGTACAGGGAGAGGCCGGATGTCAGAGCAGACTTCTATGGCAAAGTTTCTGTATGTTCTGTAACACTTAGCTGTCCCTTTCTTCCTTTTGTTGTTAATGCGAAATCTGATAATCTTTGTTTTATTTCAGAAAAAGTTTGTCATGGACCCCTCTCTACCTGATGTGTAGTTTGCTTGTAACAAGCAGTTAATGAGGCACGCAAGAAATCAACGGCATACTCTAAAGAAACAGTTTTTTGACAATTTCCCAGCAAATGAAGTTACAAGGATATCTCATGTGGAACACATGAGCAATGAGGAGTGGTGCAGGCTTGTCGATTTTTGGTCCGACCCCAGAAACAAGGTCATGTCTTGTTTACTAAACTTCTCATGTTTGAATTCTTTAAGATGGACTGACTGTATGCTCCCTGTTTGTTTAGGCTCTGTCTAAAAAAACAAGATCAGCAGACAACTCGTCAAGTACCCTCATGCCACTAGTGCTCGTAGCTACGAGGTTTTGTGCGACATGGAGGAAAACTCCATTGAACTGCTCGAAAATGGCTTGACTGACAATATGCAAGAAGCAACTGTAAGTCCTCTATAATAGTTTCCATCTTTGTCAAATTCAATGCCCTTTTCTTCCCTCACATATACGATGTGCTTATTATTTGCTTGCTAGGTTTCTCATATTCTATTTTATTCCTAAAAATTGTAGGCAATCGTGGAAAGCAAGTTCGTGTCATATCCTCCAGAAGATGGCATAGAGGATGAAGCAATTCCTTCCACCGATGATGTGCACTTTGTGTCGTCTCAGAACAAGAGAAAGCCAACTATTCTGAAGAACATCAACATCTTTGCAAGTACTTCGAAACCAACCAAGTCTCAGCTAGAAGCTCAACTCGAGGCTCATAAATCTGGTAATGTGGAACTACGCTGTGCCATTGAGGAGTTGAAGCAGGTGAACGAATCCGGGAAGGCAGAGATGCTGAAGTAATGCGAAAGAAACAAGAAGACCTGAGGAAGAAACAAGAAGAGGCAAATGCATTAATACAACAAGTGTTAGCTCACCTGTCCGAACCACAACAGGCAATATGGTGAATCTGTGGAAATGTGTCTGGCATGAGTTGAACCTTCTTATATCTTATTTGAGTCTGGTATTCATTTCTCGAGAGTGAAACATTTGTCCTGGAATTTTCTGTCAAATTATGTATTGTAATCCTATAAACGTCTTGAGTGTTTCTTTACGAAATATTTCCGTCATGGTTAGTAACGCATAACATCATCTTTTCTTCTAGACGATACGTGTTTGGCGCTGATTGGTCCTCGTCTTGTCCTGCAATTGACACATGTGTTATCATTTGAATGGATCACATGTCTACCTCTCGGCGGTCGGCAATGATGAAACAAAATTCATCACGGCTGGCATGACGTCATAGACGACGTGATGATGTAAGGAAGTGACGGTTACGAAATCAAGTCATGACAAAAAAATAAATGTCCCGATAGGGATGACATCATAGACGGCAACAATGACATTAGCAAACGTCGCTGACGGCAGTTCGCGGTGCCGTCCACCATGTGGCATCGTTCATGACGAAGTAAAAACGTCATGACAGACCGGGTCTGGGTCAGGCCGGTCCAGTTTGCCGCGATGAAATTGGAGGAACGTCATGGACGGGCTGTGACGTTTTCAGACAAAGAAAACATCATGGATTGAATTATGACGTGAGGTCCATGACCTATTTTTTTCATCGTAGAATTCATCGCGGATGGCCATCTACGATGTTTTGGCCCTCATCCACGACGATATCAGATCGTCATGAACCGCCCAGATTCTTGTAGTGATATCTCTCAAGATCAGGTCCGCTAGGTGCATGCGACGTGTTTTCTTTAGACATATGCAAAGGCGACGCGGTTTCTACATCGTGCGGGGCCCGACATGTGGTCCAGGTGAAGACGTGGTGGAGGAGGCCCCACGTGGTACACTCGTAGAGGAGCGTCGACCGACGAAGCGCTTGACGCGGGCCCAAGCAAAGGAACCGGCCCACGTGACGCGCTTGACATGGGCCCAAGCGAGGGAACCGGTGTAACATCCTAGCATTAGGATCTAACGAAGGGTAGAATTAGGAATCTAAGTCTGTGCATGCATGCCTATGTAAAATCAAGGTAAATTTTTTGCCAAACAAAACGCTAAAGGGATCAGAGTTTCTTTCGCTAACTAGAGGTAGGAATAGCTCTTGTTCGTGATTGCTATGAATTTTGACATGACCTTTAGGCATTATTAAGATTTTGGGGAAGTTACTTTGAATTCAAATTCAAAATTTAAATCAATTTAAAAGAATTTGAAAATTAGAAGTTTGTATTATTGATTTGATTTCCAAAATTACTTATTAATATTATTTGGTTAAATTATAGATATAATAGATAACAATAAGGATTTAAGACAAGGAAAATTAAATAAGAAATGGAATCTTATTTCCTGATTAAATAATAATAACACAAATAGTGATAAATACACCAAAAACACTAAATATTACTGAAGATAGAAACAAACTTTATTAACTTATAATCACATCTTTAAAAGATTCTTTACAAAAAGGAATAAAAAGAAGATTACAATTGAAACCGATACTACATATCTACTCCTATACTAGATCTTGTTTATCCAGATCTTGTTCCTGCAAATAAGAAAAACAACTAAATGAAAGAAAGGGTTAGTGGTTAGTTAAGTTTACTCTCAGTGGTGAATAGTGAAGTGCATTGTTCATATTACATCATTGAGTAAATAATAAAGGGGAAAATTTCACCAAAGGTGTAGTATCTATTCTTTTAAGTAGATAGCCCAGATGCCACATTAGAAGCCAAGTGGAGAGAGGTAAGTTACACCAGGCCACTAACAAGTAAACAGGTAAAAATAAAAGCCAGATTACTTGAGCTTATCCACACGATCAGTACACACAGACACACAGCTTAGTCATAGAATGCATGCAGTGTGTTGTCGATACAGCAGCAACACTACTAGCACTCAAGCAGAGCACACAACCAAAGCTCATCCACATCCAGCATCGCTCTCCTTCTCTAGCACACACTCAGACTTCATCGAGCTCACCAAAGCATCCACAAAATCACTAGCCACTATACCAAATTAACCACTACTTCACCTCAACATGGTGACATAAGGAGGGGTTGGTGCAGACGGATAGCAAGATCAAGCCACCAGTCAGCTAGCAACAACACCAACCACTCCATTGTTGTGGTGAGTACTATAAAACCTTCACATGATCCAACTATCTTATCCAGATAATAAATCATGTGTTGTTTTATACTAAACCTCTCAGAAATCACCCAAGTGGGGTGTATCCATCATAGAGGTATCAGAGCAAAAGCCAAGCTCTATATATGTGCAAATAATACCAGGATCTCAGACCAGCATCACTGATCCTGGATATAAAAATTATATTTCATCTTTCAATATAAACCTAGCCAAGGTATTGAACTCTGGGCACATCTCTTAACAGAGTAGCACCACAAAGTAGCACCACAGAACTCTGGGCACATCTCTTAAATATTTACAAATATTCCCCTAAAACAAAAACAACTCTAGAAAAATAAATAAAAATCTCAAAAACATAAATAATATATCTATGAACTCACAAAAAGATTCCCTATTAATTAAAAATAATTAATAGAATTTTTGGTAACTAAAAATTAGGTCCATTATTAATTTTGTGCCAATTACTTTTGAATATTATAAAAATATATGAAACACTTAAAATTGAATATACTATTATAGAAAAACTCATCTTTAAGATCCTAAATGAATATACTATTATAGAAAAATATTAGTTTGTATTTTTGAAAAGTAAATTAAGTGTGATAACAATAAAGTCTTATTTATTTAAAGGAATTTTACTAAATATTTAAAAGAGTAAAAAATTTAAATAAGTTATATTTTTAACTCTTAGAACAATACTTTCCTTTTATTAATTAAAGAAAATAGCAAACTTTTACTAAGAGGGTAAAATATGCAAAGAAGCAGATAATATATCATTGCATGACATTACTATGCATTTCATATTGCTTCTTTAAATATTGTCCTTACCAGGCAATAATGGTTCTTTGTAGAAACTGGAGATCAAGGTCAAGTGGAAGCATCCGACTTCACTACCTTGCACTCACAAGGCAAGTTCATAACTTGCTCATGTCCTTTGAAGAGTCTTTATCAAAGATATTGCAAATTGTGTGTTATCATCTATGATATAGAGAAAGAAAGTATTATCTTCTCTAATAAATAAGATGTAGTTATCATCCTAAGTGATGATAAAGATTGGCAATGGAACTTAGGGTTCCAACTGCATAGTCACATAGGCTTAACAACCCATGACATTAGTGATTCTAGCGCGGTATATTACGCGTTAACCATGAGATTTGGAATGGGACAGAGAAGTCAGGTGTATCTTCTTCCTTTCATATGGAGGCAAGATGAACTTAACGTGACGCTATGAATTCCTTGTGCGGATCCAGCATATGGGTGAGCACCCTTAGGCTCCACGTTTTTGGTATCTAGATTATCAATGAGCGGCTGCCGGAGGTACAGTCGAACCTTTATGGAGCTTGTCAGGGGCATAACCGGCTCGAAGAGTCTTCGGGAACTCACCAGGGTTGTAGCTTGCCATAGATGGGGGCTTAACGGAGGTGTAGTCAGCCCCGGAGGATCATGCAGACATATGGGATCGTGGAGAGGGCAGTGATTGGCTTGGATCACCTACTGGGCAATGATACATTGCAAATGTATCTATAATTTTTGATGTTCCATGCTTGGTTTTATCTACTTTCTTATGTTTTGTCCACACTTTGGAGTACTTTTCATATGATTTCTTGGACTAACCTATTAACAAGAGCCACAGTGCCAGCTGCCTATTTTCTGCTGTTTTTGGTTCCAAGAAGTCAGAAAATGAATATTCTTGGAATTGGACGGGACAAAAGCCAAAGTTATTATTTTACCGGGGCACACCTAGAGCCAGAATACGAGACGGAGAGGGGTTGGGGCCCGGCCACACCTCGCTGGCCAGCCTGGCCGCGCCAGGTGATCTGGCCACCCCAGGCACCCCCTCGGCCTCTCCTTCCGCCTATATATTGCCTCCGATGCAAAAACCCTAAATCATCAAGCCGCCAGCCACGAAAAGTTCCGTAGCGCCGCCGCCATCGAAGGGGAGATTCGGGGGACAGAAAGTCTCTGTTCCGGCACCCTGCCGGGACGAGAAAGTTCCCTCGGAGCCATCTCCATCAATCTCCACCACCATCTCGATCACCATTGCTGATTCCCATGATGAGGAGGGAGTAGTTCTCTCTCGAGGCTAAGGGTTCTACCGGTAGCTATGTGTTCATCTCTCTCTCTATGCATGATCATATTATGATCATGAGCTTTGTAATCAAGTAGATCTACTTTGCTACTCAAGTGCTTTAATAGATCTTTGCTCTCCCCATGTGTGTGAAGTTGACAGTGTGCACACCATGGTGGCACTTAGGCTAGAGATTACAAATACTTGTTATGAGTTATATTTGGAGTTGGATGTTTCTATGAAATTATGGTGTTTGTTTGAACCATCTAGTGCTCAAGGTGACAGTGTGGGGTTATCTAGATGGGAAAGATGAACTTTGAGGTGTGCTATTATATCCCTACCATCGATTAGAGTGTCCAACCGGAGAGTAGTTTAGCCTAGTATCATGTTACAACGTTTGCAACTAGATCTGTTACATGTTTGCTAGCTTACATCTTTATTTCAGTTTGCCTTTAGTCTTTTCCACGCCATCAAAGCTATTTTCTGGCACCGTTACCACTTATAAATATCCATACCACTTGTATTTCACTATCTCTTCGCCGAACTAGTGCACCTATACACCTGACAAGTGTATTGGGTGTGTTGGGGACACAAGAGACTTCTTGTATCTTGATTGCAGGGTTGCTTGAGAGGGGATACCTTTGACCACTTCCTCCCTGAGTTCGATAAACCTTGGGTGATCCACTTAAGGGAAAACTTACTGCTGTTCTACAAACCTCTGCACTTGGAGGCCCAACAGCTGTCTACAAGAATTGAAGTGTGTAGACATCAAGCTATTTTCTGTCGCCATTGCCGGGGAGGTAAGGTAAAAGGTACTCACATCCTCCGGTGTGAGTGCTTGAAGGTATTTCCTTTAGATTCTGCAATTTTGTCTTTTTGTTTCTTGTTTTTATTTTCACTAGTTAGGCTTAATGGAAAACAACAACAAAACTAGAGAGCTTTATAGTATTTATCTTGAGTTAGGACATGAAGTGTTTGAAGAGAAAATTAAAAAACCTATGGAACTTTATTTGCATGCTAATAGAAATGTTGTTAGTATGAATTCTTTGGACACCATTATTGCTAATGCTATGAAAAAGTCTAAGCTTGGGGAAGATAGTTTTTATGAAAATGATCTTTTTAGTTCCCCAGCTTTGGAAGATAGCTATTCTATTGCTTATGATGATACCAAACCTCCAATATATGATGATTACAAAGATGAATATGATATTTTCAGTCCACCTACTATTGAGGAGAAAATTAATGATTACAATATTCCTCCTATATTTGATGATTATGGTGATGAGAATAATAATGATAGCTATTCCGTTGAATTTGCTCCCACTACAATTAATAAGAATAACTATGCTTATGTGGAAAGTAATAATGATTATATGCATGTGGCTCATGATAATAATGTTTTATGTGATAGTTATATTGTTAATTTTATTCATGATTCTACTGAAAGTTATTATGAGAGAGGGAAACATGGTCTTATGCATCTCAATAATATTAAGTTTCCCCTCTTTATGTTGAAAATTTTGAAGTTGCACTTGTTTTGATTTCCTATGCTTGTTGCTTTGTGCTTTAATGACTTGTTTATTTACAAGATTATTTTGCATAGGAAGTGGGTTAGACTTAAATGTGTTTTGAATTTGCTTCTTGATGCTCTCTTTTACTTCAATTCATATTTCTTATGTGAGCATCTTCTCAAACTATCATGCCTAACTTAAAGGCGTTAAAGAAAAGTACTTATTGGGAGATAACCCAAAAGTTTTAGATGAGTCTTAGAAGTTATTACCTCTGTAATAACCGCTCCTTATCCTTTTTATTTGCTTTTTGTGCCAAGAGTAACCTCTAATGAGAGAGAAGTAATGATTGGGAAAGTTGCTGTCCTGAAATAGATTTTTGTGCTTCACTGTAAAAATTCGTGTAAAATCTCTATACGTCCTTTTGCAGCGTGAATATTTGTGCTTCTTCCCCTGGTTGTTATCTAACTTTCATTAGTTCAACACTTTTCGATTTGAGCAACAGAAGGTCTTCGAAACAATTCTTCTTTACCTGCTGGTCTGTTTTGACAGATTTCTGCCATTATTTGCATTTGCTTCTTGTTGGTTCCTTTTTGAGTTCTTTCAGGGAATTGAGCTTTTTGAGGGAAGTGCTACAGTATCTTGTGTTTTAATGAAAGTTTTATTGGTGACAGAACTGAATCTAAAGACTTATTATCTTGAGTGCACTAATGTTGCTAATAAAGATTGTGTGAAGTTTTGTATGAAGGAAAATTTTCAGGTGTGTGGAAGGAATGTGTAATGAGATGAAGGATGGACTAAAGCTCAAGCTTGGGGATGCCACGTGTGTCACCCCAAGAAATATCTAAGAATTACAAGCGTCAAAGCTTGAGGATGCCCAAGGCATCCCCTTCTTCATCAATAAAAATTCCAGGTTTCTTCCAAACACTTCATTTTTATTGTTTCATGCATAGTTGTGTTGTTGTTGGAGCGTCTTATTTTTCGTTTTCGTTTTGGTTTTTCGTTTGCTTTGTTTTCTTAGTTTGCTTAATAAATTGGTTGGACCCTCTCTTTCATGCATTGGTTTTCAAATAGTTTGGTTTGGATTGGAAAAGAGTAGGAAAAGTTCATGCTTAAGTGGCAAAGAGAGCTTGTTTTTTACTGTGGCCTATGCTTTGTCATGCCATGCTCGATATTGTTTTGGATTTATGCTTAGTATTGTTTGCTGTAGCATGACTTGTTATAAACAATTGAGATTTCTTAATGTGCCTTGGAAGAATCATGCGTTGTTTTAGCATATTAAAGCATAGTATTGTGGTATTCTCCTTTGATGCTTTATTTGGGTTGACTTGGCACATGCTCACACCATGTTCTGACTATCCCAAGTCACCATAGCCTTTATGATCCTTTAGTTTTCAACTTGTATTATCACTTTATGCTCTGATCAATGATGTTTTGTCGCTCTGCATGATTATGGCCATTATTGCTCTCTTAGTTTGTCGCTCCCAGTCTTTTGCTAGCCTCCGCAACCAATAATGAGTTTCACTCATGCATCCAACTCCCTAAACCAAGTTATTCCAAAAGAGTCCACCATACCTACCTACTAGCATATGCTATTCCAAGTATATTCATGTTTTTGTCTACCTTCCAAATTAAACTTGTTATGAGAAAACTAGTGACTAAAGCTCTCACGAACTTGATGGCACACTTTACTTTTCTTGCCCTTAATAAACTTGAACCATTGTGTCATCTATGTTGTATATGCTTGCACTTATTTGTTGGGGATTAGCATAACCATGTTGTCATGGGGAACGCTTTCAACATTGCACTTGTACTTTGTACCTAGTTGATATCATGCTCTTTTGTCTATGGATGTCGTCGGTGTGAAATGAAAGGGGAGCTTGTAAGTCCATGGAGTTATGTATATGTGTTAGAGAAGCCTGGGTGCTGGTCTAATCCATCTTTGTCATGGTGGAAACTGCAAATGTAACCATAATGAGCTATCTATGAAGCATTCTTCTTTTAAAAAAAGAGTCAGATATTGAGAAAAAAGAGAATAAGAAAAGAGGAAAAAGAGATATATGAAAAGAGGAAAGAGAGAAAACGCACCATATTCCCATGGTAAATAAGAAGATTGCTGAGATGCTTGTTGTCTACTTGCCTTGTCATTTTGATATGGGGGTTCTTCCGTATCATCGGGCATGGGGTACCCCGTTGGCAGTTCTCTATGATACACATGTACTTACAATGACAAGAACTTACCGGTGACTAAACTTGAGTAGCATGAGGAGCGGCCCTCGTATTCAAGGGACATGAGATTTCCAACGTATACTTCATCAAGCAGATACACCATAGTTTGTTCACTTTAACCTTAATCACTTCAAGATGCTTATGATAGGGGCAATGAGAGCTGAAAGCTATTAAGTACCATAATTTTTGGAAGCTCTTTATGAGACTTGAATCCCTACTTCCTTCTATGAAGGCCTTTCTTCCACTTTTATATCGAGTCTCCACCTTCTATCTTTATGCACTTACTTTGAGAGCATAGTGGCCATTCTTAGTTCTATGTGCATTGTCCCAAGACTTGTTGATTGATGCATAGCTTTGATATTGCTTGTTTTAAACTATTTGTATCTAGTCACTCTTATGAACTTTGAAGGTGTCCTATGCATTTATGTTTGCTACTCTATGAGGGACAAGATGAATGCCACTATGCTATGTTTTCTTTATGTGAAACAAACAAACGTCTTGCAAAGCATTGTTATTCATGAATTCTTTGTTTGTGCCTTTTCATGTTGCAACATAGTTTCTTTGTCTTATTGCTAGAACTTTGTCTTTCATGTTATGATTGAAGTACTATGACCCCAGCTTTGAATGTTTTACAAATGCTTTGATCAAGTTTATGATGGTTCATGTCACCTCAAAAATTATTCTTTCTATTTATCACTTACCTACTCGAGGATGAGCAGGAGTTAAGCTTGGAGATGTTGATACATTGCAAATGTATCTATAAGTTTTGATGTTCCATGCTTGGTTTTATCTACTTTCTTATGTTTTGTCCACACTTTGGAGTACTTTTCATATGATTTCTTGGACTAACCTATTAACAAGAGCCACAGTGCCAGCTGCCTGCTTTCTGCTGTTTTTGGTTCCAGAAAGTCAGAAAATGAATATTCTCGGAATTGGATGGGACAAAATCCAAAGTTATTATTTTACCGGGGGACACCTGGAGATAGAATACGAGACGGAGAGGGGCTAGGTCCCGGCCACACCACCTGGCCGCGCGGCCAGGCCTAGCCCCCACCAGGGGGTGGTCTGGCCACCCCAGGCACCCCCTCGGCCTCTCCTTCCGCCTATATATTGCCTCCGATGCAAAAAAAACCTAAATCATCAAGCCGCCAGCCACGAAAAGTTCTATAGTGCTGCCGCCACCAAAGGGGAGATTCGGGGGACAGAAAGTCTCTGTCCTGGCACCCTGCCGGTATGAGGAAATGCCCCCGGAGCCATGTCCATCGATCTCCACCACCATCTCCATCACCATTGCTGATTCCCATGATGAGGAGGGAGTAGTTCACTCTCGAGGCTAAGGGTTCTACCAGTATCTATGTGTTCATCTCTCTCTATGCATGATCATATTGTGATCATGAGCTTTGTAATCAAGTAGATCTACTTTGCTACTCAAGTTCTTTAATAGATCTCTGCTCTCCCCATGTGTGTGAAGTTGACAGTGTGCACACCATGGTGGCACTTAGGCTAGAGATTACAAATACTTGTTATGAGTTATATTTGGAGTTGGATGTTTCTATGAAATTGTGGTGTTTGTTTGAACCATCTAGTGCTCAAGGTGACAGTGTGGGGTTATCTAGATGGGAAAGATGAACTTTGAGGTGTGCTGTTATAGCTCTACCATCGATTAGAGTGTCCAACCAGAGAGTAGTTCAGCGTAGTATCATAAAGAAGAATATATTTATATGAGAGTGTTCACTAGTGAAAGTATGATCCCTAGGCCTTGTTTCTAAGCCTTGAAACACCGTTTGCAACTAGATCTGTTACATGTTTGCTAGCTTCCATCTTTATTTCAGTTTGCCTTTAGTCTTTTCCACGCCATCAAAGCTATTTGCTGGCACCGTTACCACTTATAATTATCCATACCACTAGTATTTCACTATCTCTTCGCCGAACTAGTGCACCTATACACCTGACAAGTGTATTGGGTGTGTTGGGGACACAAGAGACTTCTTGTATATTGATTGCAGGGTTGATTGAGAGGGGATACCTTTGACCACTTCCTCCCTGAGTTCAATAAACCTTGGGTGATCCACTTAAGGGAAAACTTGCTGCTATTCTACAAACCTCTGCACTTGGAGGCCCAACAACTGTCTACAAGAATAGAAGTGCGTAGACATCAGGCCCCACATCACGGAATTGTGGACGGGAAAGTATGCCCGGTTGTGCAACAAGGAGTTGGTCTCTCATGGGTAAAGCAACGCACCTCTGCAGAGTGTAAGAATTGTGACATGTTACTCCCTGTTCCGGGAAGGATCTACGAACGCGGTAGGAAAGGAACTCCATGAAGTTCTGGTTAACCTGTGAAGGCTGATGGGCATAGTTTTTGATAATAAAATCAACCTTTGAAGAAATGTTTATGAAAACTGCATAGTACCAAGGACGTATCGTCCGAGGTGGTAGATAGAGCATCAAACTTCCCACCTTGCATATAATGAACTTGCTGGGTAACATTGTTACTCACTCTTTCCTTTGAACCCCTACTTAGACTCTGAGAATCCAGAAGACCCTTCAATGTACGCAGCTGAAGGAGAAGAGGATGTCTACTATGAAGAGCCAGACCTGTCCCAAGGAGTTGAAGGGGTGGATTGCGAGATACGCTACGGAGTGCAGGGCAACAAGTCCGAGTAGTTGCCTTAGTTATTAGTAAAACAATTGAGCCGAGCAGCATAACCTTTATAGAATAAGTTGTTGAGCTCAATTTGGAGTATGAGTTTGAATTTTATATCTTCCGCTGAAACTACATAAGTTTGGTTTGTAATTTTGTAACACTTGAAGTTGGAACTTCTGGTTTGTAATAATAATGAAGTGTGTATGTTTGTAATATGGACCCGTGATACGTTGCAAACGTATCCATAATTTTGATGTTCCATGCTTGGTTTTATCTACTTTCTTGTGTTTTGTCCACACTTTGGAGTACTTTTCATATGATTTCTTGGACTAACCTATTAACAAGTGCCACAGTGCTAGTTGTCTGTTTTCTGCTGTTTTTGGTTCTAGGAAAGTCAGAAAATCAATATTCTCGGTATTGGACCGGACAAAAGCCAAAGTTGATATTTTCTCGGAAGACTCACGGAGCCAGAAGGAGAGTCGGTGAGGGGCCACAGGGTGGCCACACCACCCCATGGCGCGGGTCCCCCCAGGCCGCGCTAGGGCATGGTGTGGGCCCCCTGGCCGCCCACCAACCTTGCCCTCTGGCCTATAAGAAGCCTCCCGAGGCATAAACCCTAGATCGTCAACCAGAAATCCATGAAAAGTTTACTTCTTGCCACCAAGGGGAGATTCGAGGACGAAAGTCTGTTCAAGACCTGCCGGGACCGGGAAGTGCCCCCGGAGGCATCTCCATCTATCTCCACCGCCATCTCCATCACCGTTGTTGATTCCCATGATGATGAGGGAGTAGTTCTTCCTCGAGGCTAAGGGTTCTACCGGTAGCTATGTGTTCATCTCTCTCTCTCTATGCATGATCTTATTGAGATCATGAGCTTGTAATCTATAGATCTATTCTACTACTCAAGTGCATTAATGAATCTCTGCTCTCCCCATGTGTGTGAAAGTGACAGCGTGCTCACCATGGTGGCACTTAGGCTAGAGATTACAAATACTTGTTATGAGTTATATTTGGAGTTGGATGTCTTTATGAAATTGTGGTGTTTGTTGGAACCATCTAGTGCTCAAGGTGACAGTGTGGGGTTTTCTAGATGGGAAAGGCTTACTTTGAGGTGTGTTGTTATAGTCCTACCAACGATTAGAGTGTCCAACCGGAGAGTAGTTCAGCGTAGTATCATATAAGAAGAATATATTTATATGAGAGTGTTCATGATGACCCACAAGTATAGGGGGTGTATCGTAGTATTTTCGAGGGAAGTGAAACCCAATTTATTGATTCGACACAAGGGGAGCCAAAGAATATTTATAAGACTTAACAACTGAGTTGTCAATTCAGCTGCACCTGGAAACAATCTTGCTCACAGCAGTTTATCAGTAGCAACAATTTTGTAGTAGGAATAGTAAAGTAACAAAGAGTAAAGCAAGGACATGAGTAACAAAAGCAAGAAATGGGATTCGAAAAGCGGTAGGCATAGGGATGGATGGACGGGTGTTGCATGGACAAGACAATTCACATAGCAATCAGAACATAGGGCAATTGCAGATAAATAAGATAAAGCATCCAAGTACTAGACAATCCTAGGCATGTGTTCCATATATAGTCATACGTGCTCCCAATGAGAACTTGCACAACATCTTTTGTCCTGCCAGCCCGTTTGCAGTGGGGCCTCTAGGAAACTACTGGCAATTAAGGTGCTCCTTTTAATAGAGCACCGGAGCAAAGCATTAACACTCCTGAACACATGTGATCCTCACATCAAAGCCATTCCCTTCCGGTTATCCCGATTTACCACTGGGCCATAGGTTCCGGAAAACAGCGTGTGTATACAACTTGCAGATAAGACCAAAAACAATACTATCATAATGAATCAATAACATGTTCAAATCTGAAATCATGTCACTCGGGCCCTAGTGACAAGCATTAAGCACAACAAGTCGCAACAAAGTCATAAAGCACTAATAAAAGATACTAGGCACCATGCCCTAACAATCTGATGCCATTACATGAACGATCTCATCCAATCCCTACCATCCCCATAGCCTACAGCGGGGGATTACTCACTCATAGATGGGGGAAACATGGATGGTCGATGGAGAAGTGATGGTGATGATGATGGCGATGATCTCCTCCAATTCCCCGTCCCGGCAAGGTGCTAGAACGGAGTTTCTGGTGCTGTTTCATGGAATCTGGTGGTGGCGGCGGAGCGGAACTCCTCTTGGAAAAACGTAGAACCCCCCGAAGTTTTTAGGTCAGAAGGCTCCTTATAGGCGAAGAGAGAGGCCGAGGGGGTGCCTGGGGCGACCACACCACCCCCTGGCACGCTGCTCGGCTCACGCCACTGTGTGGTGTGGCCACCGGCTCTTCTCCGCCTCGTATTCTGCCCTGAGTCTTTGGGTGAAATAGGATTTTGGCATATTTTCCGAATTTTTCATGATAGTTGGTTTTCTGCAAAAAGTAGACACTAAGGCAATTCTCTGAAAACAAATCAATTCCGCATTAATTGCATTCAAATCACACAAGTTTAGAGGAGAAACAATAGCAAAAGTGTTCGGGAAAGTAGATACATTTTGGACGTATCAACTCCCCCCAAGCTTAGCTTATTGCTTGTCCTCAAGCAATTCAGTTGAAAACTGAGTGCGATAAAAGAACTTTCATGAACACATTTGCTTCATATGATGTAAATATTGTCATCAATGCGATCAACTACTTAAACAGTTCATAATAAAGAGTATGCAACTGAGTCTACTTAATAGTCATTGCAAGCTATGAAGAGATTCCAACTCAAGAATAATAAGTAGCATGAAGCACAAACATAAGCAACATTACAATGCTAAAAAAGGTATGATAGAGTGGTATCTCGCTTGCCTTTGATTATGAATGCCAAGGCACCTCTGAAGTTCAAGTGATGACTAGAAGTAAATATATCAAGGATACAAGCATCAAAGTCATAACACAAATAATCAAGTAATGGAACAAACACAAAGAATGACAACTATGCTCTCAAGAAGGTGCTCAAAGAATATGTGGAGACTCAACAAGTAGAAGAAAAGGTTTTGAATAATTTGAAAGGCTTCCAAATGCTGAAAGTATGGTACTCGTTAGCTTTGAGCTCTCATTGCCCCTATCATAAGCATCTTTAATGTGGTTAAGGTGAAAGTGACACAACTAAGAGGATATGCTTGACAAGTTATAAATTGAAGTCTCATGCCCCTTACTTACAAAGACCGATCCTCATGCTACTTAACTTCAGTCACAAGTAAGCTCTTGTCATTGTAAGTATATGCGTATCATAGAGAACCGCCAATGGGGTACCCCTTGCACATGACACGGGAGCTATCCCATAATCAAAATAACAAGGCAAGCAGACAATGAGCATCTCGGCGATCTTTTTATTTACTATGTGCATAGATTTTTATTGAGGATGCTTCATAGAATGCTCATTATGGTTATGCTGCAAGTTTCCACCATGATTAGGCATGGCTTAGGCTAGCGCCCAGCGCTTTCTAACATACATACAAACTCCATGATCTTACAAGTTCCACTTTTATTTCACACCGCCGGGATCCATAAGCAAAAGAACATGATATCAACTAGGTACAAAGTACCTATGAAGTGTTGAAAGAGGTCCCCATGATACATGGTTCTGCTAACTTCAACTCATAAAGCGCAAGCATATGCGCAACAAAGAAGGACGCAATGGTTCAGGTTTATTAAGTGCAAGAAAATAAAGTGTGCCATCAAGTTCGTGAGAGCTTTACTAACTAACTTTCTCATAACAAGCAAACATTTTATTCGGAAGAAAACAAGGCATATTGAATATGCACGGAGTTAGCAAATGATGCTAATGGGTAGGTATGGTGGACACTTTGGAAATATTTGGTTTAGGGAGTTGGGAACTTGAGTAAAACATACTCAGTGAAAGTGAAGGCTAGCAATAGTAAGGGAGCGACAAACGAGAGAGCAAAAGCTGTCATTATCATGCTTGCCACAAAACAGGACTACTCATGGCATGAAAGTGATTCAAGATCCTCAAGGCAAAATAATTCATCGAGGCTTAACTGATTATTACAGTCATGTGCATGCATGAGCATGTGCCAAGTCAATTCAAATGAAACATTCATAGGAGGATACCGTGGTGTCATACCAATTTATGAATAGAGCAATGCAAGCAAACATTCATAAGACATGCTACAAACTATTAGCGAGCTGGAGCTAATCATAAGAAAGCAAGAACTACTAAGCATCCAAAGATAACATACACCCTACTTGAACGGACTAAGCAAGCTCACACTGATGAGCATATTTACAAAATGAAAACAAATAGAGTTCGTTACCAGCCTCTTTCCATGCCTCAAGTTGTTATTGATCATCATTATTGCTCTTCACTTGTGTGGCTTGAATAATAATATGAAACCAATATCCACTAAGGACTGCCGAACCCTGTAGCAAACTCGCAAAAACCAAAGAAGAACGACAAATATTTTTGGTGTTTTCGATTTTTAAACAAGAACCAAAAGGGAAAAACAAGCAAAGCAAAATCTTTTTGGGTTTTTCGAATAGTTCAAACAAAGCAAAAAAGGGAAAAGCAAACCAAGGCAAAAATAAGAAGCAAACCAAAGAGAAACAACAGAAATGTTTTTGGTCTTTTTGTGTTTTAGAAAGCAGAAGCAAAGAAGAACGAAAACTAAAAAGAGAACGAAAACATAAATATACAAAGTACCGACGCAACATGATATGGAGATGAGTGCAGTGTTGGTGTACCTCCCCCCAAGCTTAGGCTTTTGGCCTAAGTGGGTATCAATCCCTATACGAATAGGGGTTCTAAGCGGGCGGATCTTGGTAAGAATGGTCGTAGCTGGGCCCATGAGAAGAAGAAGCTCCCCAATCATAAGCGGGCTGTTGATATGAAGACTCTCCCTCATTTGAGGGTTGGACCGAATCATCCGTGACCTCCCTTCTAGTGTCCTGCTCCTGTTGGGAGAGCTCTCCCAAGTACGTGTCAAGCTCCTCCTCAGTGAGGGACCATCCTTCCCTGTTATCAAGGTTAAACAAAACAGGTGCAGGCAAAAGAACAACACGCTCGGACTTGCTCTTTCTCCAACCAGCTTTGAGAAAGGTTATTTCATAAGATAACTCACTCATACTAGCCCACGAGGAAACAAATTTATGTTGTATCATGGAATTAAGATCAAGCCTTTCTATGGGAAACTGTAGGTCTAGATGATTAGGCACTAAACCATGCAATGCTAGTAAACAAGAAGCAATGAGGCCTCCAGAAATTCCACCTTTCTCACGGTTAGCAGCAAGACGGAAAGCTATCAAAGCACCCAAGTTGTAAGACCTATCTCGTCTAAGAGCAGCAAAGATAAATGCTAGATCAAACGAAGATAACTTACTAGCAGTTTTCCTAGCAAGAACACACTTGGCAATAAAGTAGGCAAAGTAGCGAATGGAGGGAAGATGAATGTTACGGATTTTTCCACTCTCCTTCGAGAAGCTACTCCCTTGGCAAATTTCTGCATATAAATCCATGAGTGGTTCAGGTCTCTCCTTAATCTTCCTACATGATCCCCATTGAGGTACCTTAATAGCTGCACAAAAATCATCAAGAGAAAGGTTGATAGCAATATTGTAAATTTTGTAATGGACCATGGGGTTAGGCAAAGAGTGACTAAATTGGAAATCCTGCACCGCAGACATGGTTAGCTTCACAAATTGACAAGGTTCATCTTCCAAAAAGTGCTCTAGCCCTGCATTAGAAACCAAAGTGTGGAAATCTTGTAGAATTCCTGCAGCTCTCATGAACTCAAAGCATGGATAAATGGAGGGAAAAACTTCCTCCTCTCGGTGGACCTTCATGACCTCAGGTACCCAAAGCTCATGTTGGTTTAGGTGGTGTTCACTCATCTTCTATTCTAAAATTTAAACACCTATTTAAACAAGTGATTGCAAAGTAAATATAATGAAGGATTCTACTCATAGGGACTTGTAAGAGGCCTAAACATGGATCAAAACTATATATCTAAGCATCAAACAAGCTTACAAGCTCTCATAACCAGTCACCTATAGCAGCAAAATACTCAAGATATAATCCACTAAACACAAATCTACTTGGACAAGGGGAGGAGTCACATACCAGGGAACAAATGCTCCAAATTTCAGCAAGAAAGATGGGCTGAGCAAGGAGATCGAAAAAATCGAGAGCAAGCATAGCAAGAACGCGATTTTGAGCAATGAACTGGAGCTTACTCGGGAGAGAGAAGAAAGTGGCACGTGAGAGAGTTAGTGGGGGGCCAGGGGTGGCCCACACCAGGGCATGGCGCCACCCAAGGCTGGCCGCGCCACCATGTGGTGTGCCTGCCTGGTGGGCCCCCTGGTACCTCCCAGGTACTCCTCTGCCCCTTTTTTAGGTAAAAATTTAATATGAATTTTCTGGAATTTTTCGAGACACTTTATTTTTGGGAAGTTTTCAGAAATAGAAGAATGATTTTTCTGACAGACAGATTTTTTCTGTTTGGAAACATGATGCAAGGACAAAACAAGGCTAGAACTACAAAAGTTCTAACATGCAAGCAACTAACAACACAAAGAAAACTAAACGAAAGCAAAAACTAAAATGCAAAGGATAAAAATAAACGGAGATAATCATAATGAAAACATTGTTTTGTTCAATGGAATCCTTTTGTTAACAAGGTTGATCAAGTCTTGATACCAAAACAATTGCATATGAGACAAAACTTTGTACTCCACTAATGATTATGTTACCTCAACCTTGATAGCAATGGTCCCAATCATAATAGTTTCAAAATTTTCTCTTGGTAAGGGACAATATATTTATCCAACTTGAATGCCTTCAACATGTTCAATTGAATTCAAACCATAAGTCCTTTCAATCTTCTTGGGGAAATAGACAGTATGTTCCTTGTCATTAACATTGAAGGTCACCTTTCCTTGATTACAATTAATAACAGCTCCTGCAGTATTAAGAAAAGGTCTCCCAAGAATAATAGACATATTATCATCTTCAGGCATTTCAAGCACAACAAAATCAGTTAATATCAAGCAATTGTGAGCAACCTGAACAGGTACATCCTCACATATACCCACATGAATAGTGGTAGATTTATCAGCCATTTGCAAAGATATATCAGTTGGTATTAATTTTTCAAGTTGAAGCCTCTTATAGAGAGAGAAAGGCATAACACTAACTCCAGCTCCCAAATCACACAAAGTAGTTCTAATATAATTGTTCTTAATAGAGCAAGGGATAGTTGGAATCCCTGGGTCTCCAAGTTTCTTAGGAACCTTACCATTGAAGGAATAATTAGCAAGCAAAGTAGAAATTTCTTCATTAGGGATCTTCCTTTTATTCGAGACAATGTCCTTCATATACTTTGAGTAATGAGGCAATTTAATAGCATCAGTCAAAGGAATTTGCAAGAATAAAGGCTTCATCCACTCACAAAACTTATTATAGTGTTCATCTTCCTTTGACTTGTGTTTCTTATCAGGGAAAGGCATAGGTTTTTGGACCCAAGGTTCTCTTTCACTACCATGTTTCTTAGCAATAAAATCCTCTTTAGTGTATTTAGTATTCTTAGTGTGGTTTTCAGGTTCTTCCTCAACTTTCTCTTCATTAGGAACTTCATTTTCTTCATTACCACTTTCAGTTTCAGCATCAGAGATAGATATACTATTAGGATCTATAGCAGGTTCAGAGGGTTCTACAACAGTTTTATGTTTCTTTTTCCTTTTCTTATGAGTAGAACCACTATTTTCAGTTTGTTGAGAATCCAGCTCAATTCTTTTGGGATGCCCCTCAGGATATAGAGGATCCTGGGTAGCAGCTCCACTTCTAGTTCTAATTTCATAAACATGTTTTTCTTTAGCAGCATTAACTAGCAAGTCGTTTTGCACTTTAACGAGTTGATCTATTTGAGTTTGAACCATTTGAAAGTGTTTAACAATCATTTTAACATAATTAGAGGTTCTTTCCACAATATCTTTCAACTCAACAATAGCTCTAGTGTTTTCCATTAGATGATTTTGCACCCTTTTATTAAAGTTATCTTGCTTAACAATAAAGATATCAAATTCTTCTAAGCATTGATCAGGAGGTTTAGAGTAAGGGATATCACCTTCATCAAAGTGTTGGAGAGAGTGTACCTCGATAGTGGATGAGTATGAAATAGGCTTACATAATTCTTCTATAGGAGGTAAATTCTTGACATCTGCAGCTTTAATTCCCTTCTCCTTAATACATTTCTTAGCTTCCTTCATCACTTCATCATTTAATTCAATAACTCCCCTCTTCTTTGATGTTGGAATAGGCACGGGAATAGATGGTTCAGGTATAATTACTTCAGGTATAGCTTGTTTAGGAGGAGTCCAATCTTCATAATTCTTGCTTATTTTAGCCATTAATTCCTCAGCTTCCTTAGGAGTCATATTCCTGAAAACACAATTAGCACAACTATCTTGGTATGTCCTAGATTCCTCGGTTAGTCCATTATAAAATATATCAAGAAGCTCATTCTTAGGTAATGGACTTCCAGCCTGTGCATGAATCAAAGCACAAAACCTTGCCCAAGATTCGGGCAATACCTCTTTTTCTCCCTGTTTAAAATCAAAAAGTTGTTGCAAAATAGCATGTCTAGCACTGGGAGGAAAATATTTCTGCAGGAAAGTACTAATCAAGCACTCAGGGCTATCAATAGATCCAGGAGGTAAATTACTAAACCACGTTTTAGCTTCTCCTTTCAGTGAAAAGGGAAAAATCTTAGCAACAAAGTAAGTATGCATCTTAATATCATCAGAAAACAAGCCACTCATGGTAGAAAGTTCATTCATATGTGCTACCGCACTTTCATTCTTAGTCCCACAAAAAGGTTCTTTCTCGACAATAGCTATGTAAGATAGATAGAGAGAGAAATCATAATCTTCATCTATAATGTTTATGGGAGAAGCAGCAAACTTAGCATCAGGAGACAATTTGGGTCTAATAGTACGCCTCTCAAGGAGACTCGTAGCAGCGCTCCTATCATGGGTATTCTTACATTCTTTAATAAACTCATCGGTCATCTCAACATAACCATCTTCAATATCATAACTCTCACTAGACTCAGGTGAGCTAACAGGTGTGGTAGTGTCTTCATTAGGAGTTTCGGTATTTCTAGCTATAGTTCTAGCAATCGTAGCATCTAGGAAAGGACCTAATGAACCACTCTTATCAAGCACAGTAGAAGCGGCATCATAAGCATCAGAAGTTTCAGATTCAGCAGTAGTAACAGTGTGTGTAGCATGTGTATGTGGTGGTGTAAGGAACTTACTCATAACAGATGGTGAATCAAGAGCAGCAGAGGTGTTCAGAACCGTACCTCTTCTTGTAGTGGATGGTAAAATAGGAACTTTGCCATCACGAGACTTACCCATGATGGATGGATAACAACAAACAATAGAGAATCCAAGTGAACTTGATAAAATAAAGCTATGCTCCTCGGTAATGGCATCAGAAAATAGTCTTGATGACCCACAAGTATAGGGGGTGTATCGCAGTATTTTCGAGGGAAGTGAAACCCAATCTATTGATTCGACACAAGGGGAGCCAAAGAATATTTATAAGCCTTAACAACTGAGTTGTCAATTCAGCTGCACCTGGAAACAATCTTGCTCACAGCAGTTTATCAGTAGCAACAGCTTTGTAGTAGGAATAGTAAAGTAACAGCAGTAGTAAAGCAAGGACAGTAGTAACAAAAGTAGTAAACAATGGGATTCGAGTGAGGTAGGCATAGGGATGGATGGACGGGCGTTGCATGGACAAGACAATTCACATAGCAATCAGAACATAGGGAAATTGCAGATAAATAAGATAAAGCATCCAAGTACTAGACAATCCTAGGCATGTGTTCCATATATAGTCATACGTGCTCGCAATGAGAACTTGCACAACATCTTTTGTCCCCGCCAAATTTGCAGCGGAGCCTCTAGGGAACTACTGGCAATTAAGATGCTCCTTTTAATAGAGCACCGGAGCAAAGCATTAACACTCCGTGAACACATGTGATCCTCACATCAAAGCCATTCCCTTCCGGTTATCCCGATTTCTATCACTTCGGGGCCATAGGTTCCGAACAACAACGTGTGTATACAACTTGTAGATAAGACCAAAAACAATACTATCATAATGAATCAATAACATGTTCAGATCTGAAATCATGGCACTCGGGCCCTAGTGACAAGCATTAAGCACAACAAGTCACAACAAAGTCATAAAGCACTAATAAAAGATACTAGGCACCATGCCCTAACAATCTGATGCCATTACATGAACGATCTCATCCAATCCCTACCATCCCCATAGCCTACAACGGGGGATTACTCACTCATAGATGGGGGAAACATGGATGGTCGATGGAGAAGCGATGGTGATGATGGTGGTGATGATCTCCTCCAATTCCCCATCCCGGCAGGGTGCCAGAACGGAGTTTCTGGTGCTGTTTCGTGGAATCTAGTGGTGGCGGCGGAGCGGAACTCCTCCGGGAAAAACGTTGACCCTCCGAAGTTTTTAGGTCAGAAGGCTCCTTATAGGCGAAGAGAGAGGCCGAGGGGGTGCCTGGGGGGCCCACACCACCCCCTGGCACGACCTGGCTCACGCCACTGTGTGGTGTGGCCACCCCCTGGCTCTTCTCCGTCTCGTATTCTGGCTCCTGGAGTCTTCGGGTGAAATAGGATTTTTGCCATATTTTCCGGGATTTTTCCTGATAGTTGGTTTTCTGCACAAAAAGTAGACACCAAGGCAATTCTACTAAAAACAGCGTCAGTCCGCATTAGTTGCATTCAAATCACACAAGTTTAGAGGAGAAACAATAGTAAAAGTGTTCGAGAAAGTAGATACGTTTTGGACGTAGCAGTTCACTAGTGAAAGTATGATCCCTAGACCTTGTTTCTAAGCATTGATACACAGTTTGCAACTATATTTATTACATGTTTTATTGCTTTCATCTTTATTTCAGTTTGCCTTTAGTCTTTTCCCACGTCAACCACACGCCATCAAGTTATTTTCTATCACCGTTACCACTTATAATTATTTATACCACTTGTATTTCACTATCTCTTCGCCGAACTAGTGCACCTATACACCTGACAAGTGTATTGGGTGTGTTGGGGACACAAGAGACTTCTTGTATCTTGATTGCAGGGTTGCTTGAGAGGGGATACCTTTGACCACTTCCTCCCTGAGTTTGATAAACCTTGGGTGATCCACTTAAGGGAAAACTTGCTGCTGTTCTACAAACCTCTGCACTTGGAGGCCCAACAACTGTCTACAAGAATAGAAGTGCGTAGACATCAAGCTATTTTCTGGCGCCATGCCTGGGAGGTAAGGTAAAAGGTATTCACACTAGAGGATTAAAGAAGAAGAACCTCCCACGGCAAACGCCTATTTTCTGGTGCCGTTGCCGGGGAGGTAAGGTAAAAGGTACTCACATACTACTGTGTGAGTGCTCGAAGTTATTTCCTTTAGATTCTGCAATTTTGTATTTTTGTTTCTTGTTTTCACTAGTTAGGCTTAATGGAAAACAACAACAAAATTAGAGAGCTTTATAGTATATATCTTGAGTTAGGACATGAAGTGTTTGAAGAGAAAATTAAAAAACCTATGGAACTTTATTTGCATGATAATAGCAATGTTGTTAGTATGAATTCTTTGGATACCATTATTGCTAATGCCATGGAAAAGTCTAAGCTTGCGGAAGCTAGTTTTTATGAAAATGATCTTTTTAGTTTCCCAACTTTAGAAGATAGCTATTCTATTGTTTATGATGATACAAAACCTCCAATATATGATGATTACAATGACGAATATCATATTTTCAGTCCACCAACTATTGTGGAGAAAATTAATTATGATTACAATATGCCTCCTATATTTGATGATTATGGTGATGACAATAATAATGATAGCTATTTTGTTGAATTTGCTCCCACTATGATTAATAAGAATGACTATTCTTATAGGGAGAGTAATAATTCTTTTATGCATGTGGCTCATGATAAGAATGTTTTATGTGATAGTTATATTGTTAATTTTATTCATGATGCTACTAAAAGTTATTATGAGAGAGGGAAACATGGTTTTATGTATCTCAACAATATTAAGTTTCCCCTCTTTATGTTGAATGTCTTTAAATTGTACTTGTTTTGCTTGATTATGCTTATTGCTTTGTGCTTTCATGACTTGTTTATTTACAAAATTCCTATGCATAGGAAGTGGGTTAGACTTAAATGTGCTTTGAATTTTCTTCTTGATGCTCTCTTTTACTTCAATTCATATTTCTTATGTGAGCATCTTCTCAAACTATCATGCATAACTTAAAGGCGTTAAAGAAAAGTACTTATTGGGAGATAACCCAAAAGTTTTGAGTCTTGGAAGTTATTACCTCTGTAATAACCGCTCCTTATCCTTTTTATTTTCTTTTTGTGCCAAGAGTAACCTCTAATGAGAGAGAAGTAATGATTGGGAAAGTTGCTGTCCTGAAATATATTTTTGTGCTTCACTGTAAAAATTCGTGTAAAATCTCTGTACGTCCTTTTGCAGCGTGAATTTTTGTGCTTCTTCCCCTGGTTGTTATCTAACTTTCGTTAGTTCAACACTTTTTGATTTGAGCAACAGAAGGTCTTCGAAACAATTCTTCTTTACCTGCTGGTCTGTTTTGACAGATTTCTGCCATTATTTGCATTTGCTTCTTGTTGGTTCCTTTTTGAGTTCTTACAGGGAATTGAGCTTTTTGAGGGAAGTGCTACAGTAGCTAGTGTTTTAATGGAAGTTTTATTGGTGTTAGAACTGAACCCCAAGACTTATTATCTTGAGTGCACTAATGTTGCTAATAAAGATTGTGTGAAGTTTTGTATGAAGGAAAAATTTTAGGTGTATGGAAGGAATGAGTAATGAGATTAAGGATGGACTAAAGCTCAAGCATTGGGATGCCACGCGTGTCACCCCAAGAAATATCCAAGAAGTACAAGCGTCAATGCTTGGGGATGCCCAAGGCATCCCCTTCTTCATCAATAAAAATCCCAGGTTCCTTCCAAACGCTTCATTTTTATTGTTTCATGCATAGTTGTGTTGTTCTTGGAGCGTCTTCCTTTTTGTTTTTGTTTTGGTTTTTAGTTTGCTTGGTTTGCTTAGTTTGCTGAATAAATTGGTTGGACCCCTCTTTCATGCATTGGTTTTCAAATAGTTTGGTTTGGTTTGGAAAAGAGTAGGAAAGTTCATGCTTAAGTGGTAAAGAGAGCTTGTTTTTAACTGTGGCCTATGCTTTGTCATGCCATGCTTGATATTGTTTTGGCTTTATGCTTAGTATTCTTTGCTGTAGCATGACTTGTTATAAACAATTGAGATTGCTTAATGTGCCTTGGATGAATCATGCGTTGTTTTAGCATATTAAAGCATAGTATAGTGGTATTCTCCTTTGATGCTTTATTTCGGTTGACTTGGCGCATGCTCACACCATGTTATGACTATCTCAAGTCACCATAGCCTTTATGATCCTTTAGTTTTCAACTTGTAGTATCACTTTATGCTTTGATCAATGATGTTTTGTCGCTCTGCATGATTATGCCCATTATTGCTCTCTTAGTTTGTCGCCCCTTTTTGCTAGCCTCCACAACCAAGTAAGAGTTCCACTCATGCATCCAACTCCCTAAACCAAGTTATTACAAAGAGTCCACCATACCTACCTACTAGCTTATGCTATTCCAAGTATATTCATGTTTTTGTGTACCTTTCAAATTAAACTTGTTATGAGAAAACTAGTGATTAAAGCTCTCATTAACTTGATGGCACACTTTACTTTTTGCATTTAATAAACTTTTACCATTGGGTCCTTCTTTGTTTCCTATATGATTGTGCTTTATAAGTTGAAATTAGCAGAACCATGTATCATGGGGAACGCTTTCAACATTGCACTTGTACTTTGTACCCCGTTGATATCATGTTCTTTTGCTTACGGATCCCGGCGGTGTGAAATAAAAGTGGAACTTGTAAGATCATGGAGTTTGTATGTGTGTTAGAGAAACGCCTGGGCCGCTAGCCTAAGCCATGCCTAATCATGGTGGAAACTTGCAGCATAACCATAATGAGCACTCTATGAAGCATCCTCAATAAAAACCTATGCAAATAGCAAATAAAAAGATCACTGAGATGCTCATTGTCTGCTTGCCTTGTCATTTTGATTATGGGATAGCTCCTGTATCATGTGCAAGGGGTACCCTGTTGGCGGTTCTTTATGATACACATGTACTTACAATGACAAGAGATTACTCGTGACTAAAGTTGAGTAGCATGAGGTTTGGTCTTCGTAAGTAAGAGGCATGGGATTTCAGCTTATAACTTGTCAAGCATATCCTCTTAGTTGTGTCACTTTAACCTTAATCACTTCAAGATGCTTATGATAGGGGCAATGAGAGCTCAAAGCTAATAAGTACCATAATTTTTGGAAGCTCTTTATGAGACTTGAATCCCTACTTCCTTCTATGAAGGCCTTTCTTTTACTTTTTTTGTTGAGTCTCCACCTTCTATCTTTATGCACCTACTTTGAGAGCATAGTGGCCATTCTTAGTTCTATGTGCATTGTCCCAAGACTAGTTGATTGATGCATAACTTGATATTGCTTGTTTTAAACTATTTGAATCTAGTCACTCTTATGAACTTTGAAGGTGTCCTATGCAATTATATTTGCTACTCTATGAGGGACAAGTTGAATGACACTATGCTATGTTTTCTTTATGTGAAACAAACAAACGTCTTGCAAAGCATTGTTATTCATGAATCTTTTGTTTGTGCCTTTTCATGTTGCATCATAGTTTCTTTGTATTATTGCTAGAACTTTGTCTTTCATGTTATGATTAAAGTACTATGATCCCAGCTTTCAATGTTTTACAAATACTTTGATCAAGTCTTTGATGGTGCATGTCACCTCAAAAATTATTCTTTCTTTTTATCACTTACCTACTCGAGGACGAGCAGGAGTTAAGCTTGGGGATGTTGATACGTTGCAAACGTATCCATAATTTTTAATGTTCCATGCTTGGTTTTATCTACTTTCTTGTGTTTTGTCCACACTTTGGAGTACTTTTCATATGATTTCTTGGACTAACCTATTAACTAGTGCCATAGTGCCAATTGCCTGTTTTCTGCTGTTTTTGGTTCCAGGAAAGTCAGAAAAACAATATTCTCGGAATTAGACCGGACAAAAGCCATAGTTGATATTTTCCCGGAAGACTCACGGAGCCAGAAGGAGAGTCGGAGAGGGCCCACAGGGTGGCCACACCACCCCATGGCACGGGTCCCCCCAGGCCTCGCCAGGGCATGGTGTGGGCCCCCTGGCCGCCCACCGACCTTGCCCTCTAGCCTATAAGAAGCCTCCCAACGCATAAACCCTAGATCATCAACTAGAAATCCACGAAAAGTTCCGCTGCGCCGCCGCCACCGAAGGGGAGATTCGGGGGACAGAAAGTCTCTGTTCCGGCACCCTACCAGGACGGGGAAGTGCCCCCGGAGCCATCTCCATCGATTTCCACCGCCATCTCCATCACCATTGCCTATTCCCATGTTGATGAGGGAGTAGTTCTTCCTCGAGGCTAAGGGTTCTACCGGTAGCTATGTGTTCATCTCTCTCTCTATGCATGATCTTATTGAGATCATGAGCTTGTAATCTATAGATCTATTCTACTACTCAAGTGCTTTAATGAATCTCTGCTCTCCCCATGTGTGTGAAAGTGACAGCGTGCTCCCCATGGTGGCACTTAGGCTAGAGATTACAAATAATTGTTATGAGTTATATTTGGAGTTGGATGTCTTTATGAAATTGTGGTGTTTGTTGGAACCATCTAGTGCTCAAAGTGACAGTGTGGGGTTTTCTAGATGGGAAAGGCTTACTTTGAGGTGTGCTGTTATAGCCCTACCAACGATTAGAGTGTCCAACCGGAGAGTAGTTCAGCGTAGTATCATATAAGATGCATATATTTATATGAGAGTGTTCACTAGTGAAAGTATGATCCCTATGCCTTGTTTCTAAGCATTGATACACGGTTTGCAACTAGATTTGTTACATGTTTTCTTCCTTTCATCTTTATTTCAGTTTGCCTTTAGTCTTTTCCCACGTCAACCACACGCCATCAAGTTATTTTCTATCACCGTTACTACTTATAATTATTTATACCACTTGTATTTCACTATCTCTTCGCTGAACTAGTGCACCTATACACCTGACAAGTGTATTGGGTGTGTTGGGGACACAAGAGACTTCTTGTATCTTGATTGCAGGGTTGCTTGAGAGGGGATACCTTTGACCACTTCCTCCCTGAGTTTGATAAACCTTGGGTGATCCACTTAAGGGAAAACTTGCTGCTGTTCTACAAACCTCTGCACTTGGAGGCCCAACAACTGTCTACAAGAATAGAAGTGCGTAGACATCAAGCTATTTTCTGGCGCCGTGCTGGGGAGGTAAGGTAAAAGGTATTCACACTGGAGGATTAAAGAAGAAGAACCTCCCACGGCAAACGCCTATTTTCTGGTGCCGTTGCCGGGGAGGTAAGGTAAAAGGTACTCACATACTACTCTATGAGTGCTCGAAGTTATTTCCTTTAGATTCTGCAATTTTGTCTTTTTGTTTCTTGTTTTCACTAGTTAGGCTTAATGGAAAACAACAACAAAATTAGAGAGCTTTATATTATATATCTTGAGTTAGGACATGAAGTGTTTGAAGAGAAAATTAAAAAACCTATGGAACTTTATTTGCATGATAATAGCAATGTTGTTAGTATGAATTCTTTGGATACCATTATTGCTAATGCCATGGAAAACTCTAAGCTTGGGGAAGCTAGTTTTTATGAAAATGATCTTTTTAGTTTCCCAACTTTAGAAGATAGCTATTCTATTGCTTATGATGATACAAAACCTCCAATATATGATGATTACAATGATGAATATCATATTTTCAGTCCACCAACTATTGTGGAGAAAATTAATTATGATTACAATATGCCTCCTATATTTGATGAGTATGGTGATGACAATAATAATGATAGCTATTTTGTTGAATTTTCTCCCACTATGATTAATAAGAATGACGGGAGAGTAATAATTCTTTTATGCATGTGGCTCATGATAAGAATGTTTTATGTGATAGTTATATTGTTAATTTTATTCATGATGCTACTAAAATTTATTATGAGAGAGGGAAACATGGTTTTATGTGTCTCAACAATATAGTATACTACACATGCAGTGGTATGCTGGGTCACCGCAGCTGGTATCAGAGCAATTGCTTTGACCTTAGGTTGGAAACCTAGTAAAGGGAAATAACTGTAGGTGTCTAGGAGCAACGGTAAAGAGTTCTCTAGATTATATGATGAATATTCAATTGGGAATATTTCATTATATTTTTTAGTGCGATAATTCTTTATTGTGATGCATCATTATAATTAATGCATACTAATTATATTCATTTCTGTTATTTATGTACAGTGGAAATGGCACCAAAGTTTCCAAAACACACTTTGGCAAGGAAAGAAGAGACTCTCGATGACTATCAGGGGGCGTTAACTGAACAACTTCAAGAACTTCTGAGAGTGTTTGGTTGCACAACTGATATTCTAGTCAATACCATTACCTACCATGATGGGCGAATGTTATCCGAATATCGTGTTAGCATCCAACTACCAAAGAAGCTTGGTTTATATCACGATTTACCTATGGGTGAAGGTAGAAGTCACCTAGCAGCATATCATGTTGCTATTGTGGAGGCGGTAGCCAATGTTCGGGAGCACAAAGCAGAAGAGTTAGCAGAAAGCACATATTCTGTGATTCCTCATGACTCTATAGACGAGGAACCTGAACCGGATCATCTTACTTTAGTAAAGAAGCATCCAAAACTAGCTTCTAAGTTTATGGATCTGTATCGACTGATGGTTGGGTCTTTGTATAAGACACATCAGGTTGATATGTTAGAGGATTTAACGAATCCTGAAAGAAGGGAGAAGTTAGCATCTAAACTGGAGAATGAAGCAGTGGATAGGGTTAACCCATTTTTTAAAGATATACCTATAGATCCAGCATCTTTTACACCATATCCTTACTCACCTATACCAGAACCTACTAGATATCCTGACGAGGGCACTAGTCATCCAGTACCACAGAGCTCTTGGGGAACTGAAGACTCGGAACTACCTATTGGAAATTCCGAAGGATGTAGGTACGGATCGATGGATGGATTTGCTGGGAATCCTATTCTTGTGGAAGATTCAGTTGGAGATATCGGACAGACTAGTCGCATGGGTGTGAGATCTTATTCCGTTGATGGAAGAGATGTCCATGTGGAAGATGTAGAGTCCAATGAGGAAGATCCTGAAGAAAGGGTGTTTGAGTCACTAGAACATTATCCAACTCCAGATAACATGCACTATCCAATCATAGTTGAGGACTATCATACCTAGCAGATGATGGCTCAGTGTTGATGTAGAGCTCATTGGGGAACCCCAAGAGGAAGGTATGATGAGCACAACAGCAAGTTTCCCTCAGTTATGAAACCAAGGTTTAATCGAACCAGTAGGAGCAAGGAAACACCCCAAAGGTGTTGCTAGCTGAGCCTTGGCAGGGTGCACTACCGGTGCTAGTAGCAACATGGAGACCTGCACAACACAACCACAGAACTTTGTCCCCAACTTGCGATGAGGTTGTCAATCTCACCGGTTTTGCTGAAAACAAAGCATTAAACGTATCGATGGAAGGAAGTAATAGTTTGCAGAAAGTAAACACAAAGCAGTAAATAGTTTGTAGATTGTATGTAAAAGAAAGGACCGGGATCCATAGTTCACTAGAGGTGGCTCTCCTTAAGATAGATAACATGCTGGGTGAACAAATTATAGCGGGGCAATTGACAAACACCGAGAAAGCAATACATGCATATACTAATCATCTTGAATCCTTTGGAACTTGATTGGGCATTACAGCATTATACATAGACCGCCATCCAACTACATCTATGACTAATAATCCACCTTCAGGTTATCATCCGAACCCCTCCAGTATTAAGTTGCAAGCAACAGATTATTGCTTTATGAATTGCGTGTAAAGTAAACAATACGATTGTTCTATGAACAAAAGATTGTTGTTTTCTCCCTAGTAGCAACAACACATCTAGTACCTTAGAGATTTCTGTCACTTCCCCAGATTACCAGAGGCATGAACCCACTATCGAGCATAAATACTAACTCTTGGAGTTGCTAGCATCTACTTGGCCAAGATAGCTACTAACAACGGAAAGCATGCAAGATCTCAAATAACAAAGACATGATAGAATCAATAATCAATCTGAAATAGCATCTCAATATCCATCAGATCCCCGCAAACACAACATGCAGAATTACAAATAGATGATCTTGATCATGAACGGAGCTCACAAGATCTAGACATGAAAGCAAAAAGGAGGAGAACCAGCCATCTGGCTACTACATGGAACCGTAGTCTAGAGATGAACTACTCACGCATCACACCGTAGGCTTGCATGATGATGAAGAAGGCCTCCAGGGTGAATTCCCCTCTCCGGCAGGGTGTCGGGAAGAGCTTAAGATCCCTCCCGATCTAGGGATGGAGATGACGGTGGCTACAGACTCTTTCATGGATTTTTGATCGGGTTCTTAGGGTTTTGGTCCTAAGGGCAATATATAGGCGGAAGGAGAGGCCGAGGGGGTGTTGGGGTCGGCCAGACCACCCCTGGCACGGGCCAGGCCTGGCCACGCGGCCAGGTGGTGTGGCCGGCCCCCAGCTCTTCTCCGTCTCGTATTCTGGCATCAGATGTCTTCCGGAAAAATAGGCACTTTGGCTTTGTCCCGTCCAATTCCGAGAATATTCATTTTTTGACTTTCCTGGAACCAAAAATAGCAGAAAACAGGCAGCTGGCACTGTGGCTCTTGTTAATAGGTTAGTCCAAGAAATCATATGAAAAGTACTCCAAAGTGTGGACAAAACACAAGAAAGTAGATAAAACCAAGCATGGAACATCAAAAATTATAGATACATTTGCAATGTATCAGCAGAGTACTTGGGGGGCACCGGAAGGGGAATATTCTATTGATTCCTCTAGAGTCGGGTTGCGGGAGATGGATGAAGAAGATAGTGATGAGGATGATTCGGTAGATACTTTAGATGAGTTGGAAGGTATGGATGCACTTCAGTTGAATGATATGTCAAGTCCGGAGACTTCTGATACTGAGTATCGTCCGTCGAAGAGGCAAGTCATTCCACAGACGATGCGTCGTACTTCACGTAGCACGGTTGTACTCCGGGTATGTACGATGAATGACGCAACTTCTGGGGAGTGTGACTTTGACTGGGAGTATCTCCGCAGGATACGGGAGTTAGAGTCTGAGGACTTGATGTAAATAAATAAGTGGGATAGTACCACATGAGTTTGTAATACTTAAATAGTAAGGGTTTGTAATCACGTTGTACCAACTATGTGGCCTGTAATGTATAATATGTGTGTAATGCATATTTGGTTCTTATTTGGATCTTGTTTTCCATTGTGTGACTAGTTCTATGCATGAAGTTGAGCTCAGAACACATATGCATGATGTAATTATGAGTGTTCGCTTTATGTTACATGACTAGGGGGTATGGAAACGGGAGTAGATAACGAGACTGAGCAGCAGTGCATGGAGCGCGAAGCTAAGGGAAAGGCAGATGAAGATGCCAGAATGCAGGAAAATTTACCACCACCACCAATGAGGCCATTAATGGAGCAGAACTTTATGCAGTACATGCAAATGATGCAAGAGTCCCAGAACAAATTCATGGAGGGTTTGGTAGATCGAGTGGGACAGCAGAGGGTACCTCAAGGACGTGGTGTTAGTCTTTTAGATTTCTAGGATACCAGGCCTTTACCTTTTGCATCCGCTCTAGAACCAATGGATACAGAGGATTGGTTAGCAGATACTGAAAGAAAGTTGAAAACTGTAGGATGCAATGAGGAAGAGAAGTTGAGATATGCAACACATCTATTGACCAGACCTGCAGCAGCATGGTGGGAGGGTCAGTTAGCTATGCAACTTCCAGGAAGAGAGTACAACTAGGAGGAGTTCAAGCAAAGATTCCATGAATACCATGTTCCGAAAAGTATCATTGAGCTGAAGCGTAGGGAGTTTCAAGAACTGCAACAAGGTTACTCCAGTGTCATGAAGTACATCTGGGAGTTTAGTGATTTATCTCGTTATGCTACTGAAGAAGTTAGCACGGAGGCGAAAAGGAAGAAGAGGTTCATGCGTGGACTAAATCCATTTGTAAAGATGCAGTTGAGGCTGGCCAACACCCAAACTTTTCAACAGTTGCTTGATGCGGCTATAACCTTTGAGGATGATTACAAGAATGTCCAAGAGGACTGCAGGAAGAGAGCAAAGAAGGAAACAAAGAAGATTCAAGCAAGTAAACCCAAAATGAATTTGGAATTCAAACCCAGAAATAGACCCTAAAACAACAACAACAAGAGTAACAACAACACTGGAGGTCAGTTCAATCCTGGAAGGAATGTCATATGTCACAATTGTAAACTTCCAGGACATATTAGCAAATATTGTAGGCAACCAGTGATTATTTGTTTTGGTTGTGGACAAAAGGGTCACATTAAGCCTGATGGCCCAAACAAACCACCCGGTGGTTGGCCCACAAAGGGTGGAGGACAAGCCAGTGGAGGCGGAGGTGGACAACCTAACAAAGGAGGAAGCTATGCCAAAAATAACAATGGCAAGAGAGGTAGACCTACTGGAAAGCTGAATTACGCAACCTTAGAGGAGGTGGATAACTCGGATCAAGCGGTGATAGGTACGCTCAATATTCTCACAAATCCCGGAAAAGTTTTATTTGATACCGGTGCAACTACTTCTTTCATATCTGAAGAATTTTGTGATAAATTCGGGATTAGAAGGGCACCATAAGATAAACCTATGACCGTAGTTACCGCCGGAGGGATCGTGGTAGTTAGAAATATTAAACTAAACCAAGTCATCTCAATCTGTGGTCAAACCTATTATGCGGATCTTTATGTGATCCCATTAAAAGGAACAGCAGTAGTGCAGGGAATGGATTGGATGATAGATTATGGAGCTCAGATCAATTGTGAGGATAAAACGGTTTCAATCAGGTCTCCAAGCGGAGGAAGGATAGTCTATCAGGTGGATAAACATAGTCATATCATGGTAGATCTGCAATTGAACTCAATGAAGGAGGTCAAGTTGGAAGATATTCTGGTGGTGAAGGAGTTTCAAGATGTTTTTCTAGCAGAGTTACCAGGAATGCCACCTGATCGGGAAATAGAGTTCACTATTGACCTGATACCTGGTACATCACCAATAGCTCAAGCACCATATAAGATGGGGCCAAAAGAATTAAAAGATCTTAAGGAGCAAATTGATGAACTAGCCCGGAAAGGATTCATTCAGGAAAGTGTATCTCCGTGGGGAACTCCAGTGATCTTTGTGGATAAACGAGATGGAGGATGAAGAATGTGTGGGGATCACAGAAATCTCAACAATGTCACCATCAAGAACAAGTACCCATTACCAAGAATTCAAGATCTATTTGACCAAGTCAAGGGAGCTGGAGTATTCTCCAAGATCGATCTAAGGTCAGGTTATCATCAAATAAAGATTAAACCTAAAGATGTTCCTAAAACAGCATTTGTATCAAGGTATGGACATCATGAGTATTTAGTCGTACCTTTTGGTCTGACCAGTGCACCAGAAATATTCATGAATTTGATGAACAAAATATTCATGCCTTACTTGGACAAGTTTGTCATAGTATTCATTAACGATATTTTGATATACTCTAAGGATAAAGAAGAGCATGCAGGGCATTTGAGAATAGCATTGCAAATCCTAAGAGAACATAAGCTTTATGCTAAGTTCAATAAGTGTGAATTCTGGTTGGACGAAGTAGAGTTTCTTGGTCATGTGATCAGTAAGGATGGAATTGCTGTAAATCCATCCAAGGTTCAGTCAGTACTGGAATGGAAGGCACCAACCAATGTAAATCAAATCCGAGGTTTCTTAGGTATGGCTGGATATTATCGGAGGTTCATTGAAGTTTTTTCCAAGATAGCTAGACCAATGACCAAATTGGTAAGAAAGAATACACCTTTCATATGGGATGATAAGTGCGAAGCGAGTTTTCAGGAGTTGAAGACCAGATTAACTACCGCACCAATCCTACCAGTTCCTGAACCAGGAAAAGATTACATAGTATAATGTGATGCATCCAAAGAAGGATTAGGTTGTGTGCTTATGCAAGATCGTAAGGTAATTGCTTACGGATCTAGGCAACTGAAACCACATCAAGTGAATTATCCAACTCATGATTTAGAGTTAGCAGCAGTAGTCTTTGCTTTAAAAGGATGGAGACATTTTCTCTATGGGGCAAGATGTGAGTTATACACTGACCACAAAAGTCTCAAATATTTCTTCACTCAAAAGGAATTAAATATGAGACAGAAGCATTGGCTGGAGTTAATTAAAGATTATGATCTAGCAATCAATTATACCCCTGGAAAAGCAAATGTTGTGGCAGATGCTTTAAGTCGGAAAAGCACATATACGCAACCCATGAATAGAGAACTACCAAAAGAATTACAGATGGACTTGGAAAGGTTGGAAATACAATTTATAAGTACAGTAGATCTTGGAGGATTAGCTACCATGAGAGTAATTGAAGAACAGAGTAGTGATCTTCGACATGAAATCTTTAGACATCAAGGTGATGACCCTTTCATTGCTGAAGAAGTTCGAAGAATCTCTCAAGGTCAAACATCAGTTTTTCACCTAGGAAATTATGGATCTTTATGGTTTCAAAACCGTCTTTGTGTACCAGATGTGCCAGAAATTCGAGAGGTGATACTTCGGGAAGCTCATGAAACACCATATTCCATTCATCCAGGAAGTACAAAGATGTACATGGATTTAAAAGAGTTGTTTTGGTGGAATAATATGAAAAGAGACGTTGCAAAGTACGTATCTGAATGCCATACTTGCCAAAGGGTTAAAGCAGAACATCAAAGTCCAGCAGGACCATTATAACCTTTGGAAATTCTAGAATGGAAGTGGGAAGAAATTGGAATGGATTTTATCAAAGGGTTACCCATGACACCGAAGCGGAAGGATATGATATGGGTGATTGTTGATAGACTCACAAAAAGTGCTCATTTTATTCCTGTAAACCAGAAGGATAATGCCAAAAAATTAGTAGAAATCTATATCAAAGAAATTGTGAGTAAGCACGGGTACCCAAGAAGATTGTATCAGATAGAGGATTTGTGTTTACATCTGTAGGGATTCGTAGCATGGAAAACAAAAATTTTCTATCGCATACAAACAAACAAGCCAAGATCTATCTACTAGATTGTAGCAACGAGTCGATGGAATAACTCACCCTCGAAGATTCCAAAGTGTTTAACGAGAGCAGATTCTCGTGGGTGATGTAGTCGTACTCTTTCCGATCTCAAGATCGCGTAGACGATCCTTCCAAGCAGCGCCCCGCAGCTGGGTCACATCGTTCGGTACTGACGAAGACCTTCCTCTCCTTGTTCCAGCAGGCGGAGGTTGTAGCACTCTCCTCGCGATTCCTAAAGACAACGCGTGGTACCGGAGGTAGAGGGAGATCCCAGGCTTCGCCTGTAAGCCGGTGCAGTATGGTGGAGCTTATGAGAGAGGCTATTAGTGGTCTAGTAATTAGACACACCAATTAGAGGGCTCTAAACCAATTAGAAGGCTCTAAACCAAACAGCTCTAAACCGGGTCTAGGTCTAGTTTCTAGTTTAGAGGATAGGAACTTGTGTGTCTCTAGAGGGGAGGCCCCCTCCCTTTATAGGTGGGAGGGCTGGCGCCAGGAGGGAGGAGTCCTCCCCAACTCGGCCTAGGGCTGGCCGCTTGGGAGGAGGACTCTCCCAAGTCGGTTTCCAACTTCTCCTCTTTCCAAAACTGGCAATGACCGAAAACTCGGCTTGACTTTTCCAATTTAGGAATTAAATAAACCCTTTATTTTGGACAGCGAGAACACTTAGTACATGATGCAATCATTCCATCTTGCAATGACACATTCATGTACCCTTCCCCGGAGTGCCGGACATTCCGGGACTTCTAGAATGTTCCCGATGAAAACACCTAACCATTCCCCAACTCCGAAATGGGACTTTCCTTATATGAATCTTATTCTCGACCATTCCGATCACCTCGTGATATCCCGGATCCCATCCGAGACTCAACAACATTCGGTCTCTTTCTCATAATACCATAACTACTCAAACAACGTCAATCCTTATGTGTCTCCCTACGGTTCGTGAATTATGCGACATGATCGAGACACTTCTCCTAACAATAACCAATAGAGGAATCTGGAAATTCATATGGCTCCTACATATTTCTACGATTACTTTATGATCGAATGAACCACTTACATATGATACCAATTTCCTTTGTCTCACGATATGTTACTTATCCGAGGTCATGATCGTCGGTATCTCCGCATACCTAGTTCAACCTCACATCGATAAGTACTCTTTCTCGCTCCGTGATATGTGATCCCTTGTGACCAAGTCACATGCTTGCAAGCTAATTGGATGACATTTCACCGAGAGGGCCCAGAGAATATCTATCCGCATGTGGATGGACAAATCCCACTCTTGATCCATGTGTTTCAACCAATACTTTCCAACACCCAATGCCACTTTTATAGCCACCTGTTACGGTGTGGTGTTTGATGACATCAAAGCATCCATCCAAGAAAGGCAATATGCATGATCTCATGGTCGAAGGAATTAGGTTACTATGTATCGTAAAGCATATAGCAATTGAACTATTGAAATGACTTGATCTTTATGCTACGCTTGTCTATAGGAGTATGTCCACCATATCATTCTCCTAACGATATGATCTTGTTGTTGATAACATCTCAATGTTCATGACAAAGAAACCACATCATCAATCAACCAACAAGCTAGTGAAGTATAGAGGCCATACTAGGGACTTCAAATTAAGTTTACAAATCACACAAGTATTAATGGTTTCCTTGTTAATACTATTATAGCATGAATGTAAACATTTATCATAAACACAAAGATATATAATAATAACTACATTTATTATTACCTCTAGGGCATATCTCCAACAGCCTCCCACTTGCACTAGAGTCATCTAATCTAGATTACATGGTAATATACCGAACACCCATGGCAGTTTGGTGTTGGTCATGTTTTGCCCTTGGGAGAGGTTTAGTCAACGGATCCGCCACATTCAGATCTGTGTGTACTTTGCAAATCTTTATATCCCCATCCTGGATATGTTCTCGAATAGCGTGAAAACGCAGCTTGATATGCTTCAGCTTCTTGTGTGACCTTGGTTCTTACATTGGCTATGGCGCCCATGTTATCATAGTAGATAGACATTGGGTCCAGCGACTAGGAACCACACCCAGCTCAGAATGAACTCTTTCATCCATATCGCTTCTTGTGAAGCCTCCGGCAGCCATGTATTCCGATTCAGTTGAAGATCTCGCCACAACGCTTTGCTTTGCACTCCTCCAGCTAATCGCTGCACCATTCAAAATAAATACGTATCCATTGTGATTTAGAATCATCCGGATCGGTGTTCCAACTAGCATCGGTGTAACCATTAACAACGAGCTGTTCATCACCTCCATAAGAAAGAACCATATCCTTAGTTCTTCTCAAGTACTTAAGGATGTTTTTGATCATTGTCCAATGATCCACTCTGGATCACTTTGATATCTGCTAGTTAGACTAACAAAGATATGCGATGTCGGGTCTAGTACATAGCATGGCATACATTAGAGATCCTATGGCTGAGGCATAGGGAGTCTTACTCATCTTTTCTCTATCTTCGCCGATGTCGGACTTTGAGTTTTACTCAACGTCAGATTGGGCAACATGGGCAATAACCCTTTCTTGCTATCTTCCATTCCAAAACTCTTTAGAACTTTGTCCAAATATGTACTTTGTGACAATGATATTTGGCGTTTCGATCTATCTCTATAAATCTTTATGCCTAATATGTAAGCTGCTTCGCCAAGATCCTTCATTGAAAAACTATTATTCAAATACTCTTTGACACTATTAAGAAGGTCTACATCATTCCCAATCAACAATATGTCATCCACATACAGATTAAGAATGCTACAGAGCTCCCACTCACTTTCTTGTAAATACAAGCTTCTCCATAAGTTTGTATAAAACCAAAACTTTGATTACCTTATCAAAACGTTGATTCCAACTTCGATGCTTGCTTCAATCCATAGATGGACCGTTGAAGTTTGCATACCTTATTAGCATCTTTAGGATCGACAAAACCTTTGGGTTGCATCATATACAACTCTTCATCAATGTCTCCATTGAGGAATGCTGTTTTGACATCCATCTGCCATATCTCATAATCATAATATGCAGCGATTGCTAACATAATCCTCACAGACTTTAGCTTCGCTACCGGTGAGAAAGTCTCATCGTAGTCAACTCCTTGAATTTGTCGAAACCCTTTGCGACAAGTCGAGCTTTATAGACGAACATTACCATCAAGATCTGCTTTCTTCTTGAAAATCCATTTGTTCTCGACAGCCTTCCGCCATCCGTAAGTCCACCAAAGTCCATACTTGGTTTTCGACATGGATCCAATCTCGGATTTCATGGCTTCTTGCCATTTATTGGAATCTGGGCTCATCATTGCTTCCTCATATGTCTCGGGGTCATCGGTGTTGTCCACCAACATGACATTCATAACGGAATCATACCAATCTGGAGTGGTACGATTTCTCGCTGACCTCCGAGGCTCAGAGCAACTTCAACCGAAGTTTCATGATCACCATCACTAGCTTCCTCTCTTATTGGTGCAGCACCACAGAACTTCTTCCGTGCGCGCTACTCGCAATTTCGAGAGAAGGTTCGACAACCTCGTCGAAGTTCTACTTTCCTTCCAGATACTTCTTTCGAGAGAAATTCCTTCTAGAAAGGATCCATTCTGGCAACAAAGATTTTGCCTTCGGATCTATGATAGAAGGTATACCCAATAGTTTCCTTCGGTATCCTATGAAGACGCATTTTCCGCTTTGGGTTCAAGCTTGTCCGCAGTAACTTCTTTACATAGGCTTCACATCCCCAAACTTTAAGGAACGACAATTTAGGTTTCTTCCCAAACCATAATTCATACGGTGTCGTTTCAACGGATTTAGACGGTGCCCTATTTAAAGTGAATGCGGCTGTTTCTAATGCATAACCCCAAAATGATAGTGGCAACTGTAAGTGACATCATAGAACTAACCATATCTAAGAGAGTTCGACATTTACGCTCGTAACACACCATTACGCTGTGGTGTTCCCGGTGTCAATCATGAAAGTATTCCACATTTCTTCAAATGCTCGCCAAACTCAGAATTAGATATTCACCTCCACGATCGTAACGTAGAAATTTAATCTTCTTGTTACGCTGATTCTCTACCTCACTTTGAAACTCCTTAAACTTCTCGAAAGTTTCGACTTATGTTTCATGAAATAGATATACCCATATCTACTCAAGTCATCCGTGAAGGTAAGAACATAACGATAACCATCGCATGATGCTACACTCATTGGACCACACACATCGGTATGTATGATTTCCAATAAGTCTGTAGCTCGCCCATCATACCGTAAAATGGAGTCTTAGTCATTTTACCCATCGACATGCTTCGCATCTTTCAAGTGATTCAAAATCAAGTGATTCAAGAAGTCCATCGGAATGGAGTTTCTTCATACGCTTCACTCCAATGTGACCAAGACGACAGGTACATATAGGTCAAATTATCGCTGATTTCAAACGCTTAGCCTCAATGTTATTAATATGTGTATTTCTACTATCGAGATTCAATATGAATAGACCATCTATCAAAGGTGCATGTGCATAAAACACATTACTCATATAAATCGAACAACCATTATTCTCGGATTTAAACAAGTAACCGCCTCAATAAACAAGATCCCGATATAATGTTCATGCTCAACGCAGCACCAAATAACAATTATTTAAGTATAAAACTAATCCCGATGGTAGATGAAGAGGTAGTGTAATCGATCACATCAACCTTTGATCCGCTTCCCACGCCGCATCGTCACCTCGCTCTTTACTAGCTTCCGCTTATTCTCAGAGCTCTGCTTCGAGTTACAAATATGAGCAACCGAACCAGTATCAAATACCCAGCACTACTACGAATACTAGTGAGATACACATCAATAACATGTATATCGATATACCTTTCTTCTTGATGTTGCCGTTCTTCAAATCTGCCAAGTACTTTGGGCAATTCCGCCCAAAGGACCTTCTCCCTTGCAAGAAAAGCACTCGCCAGGTTTGGGTCCAGCCTTGGTCCTCTTCGTCGGTATGGTAACTTTCTTACCACCCTTCTTGAAGTGTCCCTTCTGCTTAGACTTGCCTTTCTTGAATTTGGTGGTCTTATTGACCATCAACACTTGGTGCTCTTTCTTGATCTCCACTTCTGCAGATTTTAACATAGCAAATAGTTCTGGCAACTCTTTGTTCATGTTCTGCATGTTGTAGTTCATCACAAAGTTCTTGTAACTTGGTGGTAGTGATTGAGGATGCGTAAACCCCAAAGTATTAGGAATCACTATACCCAAACTTTGAAGTTTATTTGCGTGCCTGCACATCTTAAGCACATGCTCACTGACGGAGCTACCCTCTTCCATCTTGCAGTTAAAGAACTTTTCAGAAGCTTCATAACTTTCAATTGCCGCATGAGTCTCAAAGATTAATTTGAGATCCTCGACAATATCATATGGGTCTGACTCTTCAAACCTTTTCTGAAGCTCCGATTCTAAACCATACAAGATAGCACACTGAACTATGGAGTACCGATTCTTCCGAGCGAGGTAAACATTCTTTACTTCATCGGTAGCATCAGTGCAGTGGGTCACCTAGCGTGCATCCAGACATAGGTCAAATTACCAGCTGTGAGGACAATCCTCAAATTGCGGAACCAATCCGCCGGTTGCTTCCATTGTTTTTCAACTTTTCTTTCTCTAGGAACGCATTAAAATTGATGGTAGGGGCTGCCATTGATCTACAACATATTTGCAATAGTTTAGACTAAGTTTATGACAAATTGAGTTCAAATTAATTAATGAAATTAAACTAGGTGAACTCCCACCAAAACAACATCCTCACATTGTTTTAGTGATCACACGAACCAAATCCACTACATCAACACCGATCATCACGAGAGTTGATATAGTTTCAATGGCTAACAATCATCATGTTCATCATATCTACTATATGATTCATGCTTTGCCTTTCGGCGATCCGTGTTCCTGAGGCCATGTCTGTACATGCTAGGCTCGTCAAGACAAACCTTAGCTTCCGCATAAGCAAATCTGGCTTGCTTACGCTAGTCACCATGGAATCAAAGACACCCGATCATCACGTGGTGCTTCAAGCGCAAGCTTTGGCAACGGTGCATACTAAGGGTGAACACTTTAGAACTTGAAATTTATGTGCATGAGGGATCATCTTATAATGCTACCGCTGCCTACTAAGCAATACAAGATGCATAAAGGATTAACATCACATGCAATTCATAATATGTGATATGATATGGCCTTTCTTCTTTGTGCTTCCGATCTCCATCTTCAAGCACCTAACATGATCTCCATCATCTCCGCATAGCATCAAGGTCAATGACGCTTCTTCATGGTTGTCGCCCACCAGCTTCAACTATTACAACTATTTTGAATAGACACAGGTCTTAACAGTAAATTAAAGACAACCATATGGTTTCCCGCCGGTTGCCAACTTACAATAAGGAACATTGCATACATCAAATATAATCACAATCATGGCCATATCACATCATCACAGACACGCAAAACAAAGTTAGACGCTTCTACTTTCTTTGCATATTTTACGTGGTTTGGGGCTTTCCATAAGTGTCGCTCTAACTTTAACAAGAACCACAACATTGATACTAGCATTGTTGATCACCTGTAAATTGGATCTTTACTATGCTAGGAGAAACAGCACCATAAAGCCACTTATGCAATACAAGTTGCATGTTAAGCGTGGAGCAAGTCTCATGAACGATGTCATGTAAGGTTAGCCCGGCCGCTTCATCCCAACATACCGCAAGATGCAAAGTACACAAAAGCAATCTACAATAAAAGCATCAATGCCCACAATGATCATTGTGTTCTACTCGCAACAGATCTACATATAAACTGGCTCGATACTCAGTAGGGATTCAGAGCATGGAAAACAAAAATTTTCTATCGCATACAAACAAACAAGCCAAGATCTATCTACTAGATTGTAGCAACGAGTCGATGGAATAACTCACCTCAAGATTCCAAAGTGTTTAACGAGAGCAGATTCTCGTGGGTGATGTAGTCGTGATTTTTCCGATCTCAAGATCGCAGACGATCCTTCCGGCGCTGCTCTCAAGAGCGCCCTGCAATGGTCACACGCTCGGTACTCGACGAAGACCTTCCTCTCCCTTGTTCCAAAGAAAATGGAGGTTGTAGCACTCTCCTCGCGATTCCGGCAGACAACGGCGTGGTACCGAGGTAGAGGGAGATCCCGCAGGCTTCGCCTTAAGCCGGAAGTAGTATGGTGGAGCTTATGAGAGAGGCTATTAGTTGTCTAGTAATTAGACACAACAATTAGAGGGCTCTAAACCAATTAGAAGGCTCTAAACCGAAACAGCTCTAAACCGTGGTCTAGTTCTAGTTTCTAGTTTAGATGATAGGAACTTGTGTGTCTCTAGAGGGGAGGCCGTGCCCGTCCCTTTATAGGTGGGAGGGCTGGCCAGGAGGGAGGAGTCCTCCCCAACTCGGCCTAGGGCTGGCCGGCTTGGGAGGAGGACTCTCCCAAGTCGGTTTCAACTTCTCCTCTTCCAAAAATGGCGCTTGACCGAAAACTGGCAGCTTGACTTTTCCAATTTAGGAATTAAATAAACCCTTTATTTTGGACAGCGAGAACACTTAGCACATGATGCAATCATTCCATCTTGCAATGACACATTCATGTACCCCGTCCCCCCCGGAGTGCCGGACATTCCGGGACCTTCTAGAATGTTCCCGATGAAAACACCTAACCATTCCCCAACTCCAAATGGGACTTTCCTTATATGAATCTTATTCTCCTGACCATTCCGGATCACCTCGTGATATCCGGATCCCATCCGAGACCAACAACATTCGGTCTCTTTCATAATACCATAACTACTCAAACAACGTCAATCCTTAAGTGTGTCTCCCTACGGTTCGTGAATTATGCGGACATGATCGAGACACTTCTCCTAACAATAACCAATAGAGGAATCTGGAAATTCATATGGCTCCACATATTTCTACGATTACTTTATGATCGAATGAACCACTTACATATGATACCAATTTCCCTTTGTCTCACGATATGTTACTTATCCGAGGTCATGATCGCCGATCTCTGCATACCTAGTTCAACCTCACATCGATAAGTACTCTTTTCTCGTTCCCGTGATATGTGATCCCTTGTGACCAAGTCACATGCTTGCAAGCTAATTGGATGACATTTCACCGAGAGGGCCCAGAGAATATCTATCTGTCATGTGGATGGACAAATCCCACTCTTGATCCATGTGTTTCAACCAATACTTTCCGAACACCCAATGCCACTTTTATAGCCACCCTGTTACGGTGTGGTGTTTGATGACATCAAAGCATCCATCCAGTAAAGGCAATATGCATGATCTCATGGTCGAAGGAATTAGGTTACTATGTATCAGAAAGCATATAGCAATTGAACTATTGAAATGACTTGATCTTTATGCTACGCTTGTCTATAGGAGTATGTCCACCATATCATTCTCCTAACGATATGATCTTGTTGTTGATAACATCTCAATGTTCATGACAAAGAAACCACATCATCAATCAACCAACAAGCTAGTGAAGTATAGAGGCCATACTAGGGACTTCAAATTAAGTTTACAAATCACACAAGTATTAATGGTTTCCTTGTTAATACTATTATAGCATGAATGTAAACATTTATCATAAACACAAAGATATATAATAATAACTACATTTATTATTACCTCTAGGGCATATCTCCAACAACATCGGCATTTGGAAACGATTACATGAAGCACTTGGTTCAAAGTTGGATTTCAGCACAGCGTATCATCCAGAAACTGGAGGCGAGACGGAAAGGGCCAATCAAATTTTAGAGGACATGCTTAGAGCTTGTGCATTAGATTTTGGAGGTTCGTGGGACGATCATCTACCATTGGCAGAATTTTCCTACAACAATAGTTATCAGAGTAGTCTGAAGGCAGCACCTTACCAAGTACTATATGGAAGGAAGTGTAGATCACCTATATGCTGGTATGAACCTAGTAGTAGCAAGGAATTTGCACTAGATTATATCAAGGAAAAGCAAGATATCATCGATATTATCGGGGATCGATTGAAGATAGCTCAAAGTTGACAGAAGAGTTATGTTAATCAAATTCGAAGATCATGGCATCCAGAAGTGGGGGATAGGGTATATCTCAAAGTAAGTCCGATGAAGGGAGTAAAACGATTCGGAGTCAAAGGAAAACTAAGCCCAAGATATATTGGACCATTCAAGCTACTGAGTCATAATAGAACAATAGCTTATGCTCTGGAGTTACCAAAAAGGCTAGCTCAAGTTCACAATGTTTTCCATGTATCACAACTCCAGAAATGTCTTAAAGTTCCCGATGATGCCATCACACACCAAGAGATTGAGCTACAAGCAGATTTGACGTATGTTGAGAAACCTTGTAAGATTTTAGAGGAGAACTCGAAAAGGTTGAGAAACAGGGCAATCAAATATTGCAAGGTACAATGGGATCATCACCCAGAGCGATAAGCCACCTGGGAGAAAGAAGATGACTTAAGAGAAGCATATCCAGAGCTATTCAAGTACTCATCCGCAAACTTCGAGACGAAGTTTAATTTAAGGGGGGAAGTCTGTAACATCCCAGCATTAGGATCCAATGAAGGGTAGAATTAGGAATCTAAGTTTGTGCATGCATGCATCTGTAAAATCAGGGTAAAATTTTCGACAAACAAAACGCTAAAGGGATCAGAGTTTCTTTCGCTAACTGGAGGTAGGAATAGCTCTTGTTAGTGATTGCTATGAATTTTGACATGACCTTTAGGCATTATTAAGATTTTGGGGAAGTTACTTTGAATTCAAATTCGAAATTTAAATCAATTTGAAAGAATTTGAAAATTAGAAGTTTGTATTATTGATTTGATTTCCAAAATTCCTTATTAATATTATTTGCTTAAATTATAGATATAATAGATAACAATAAGGATTTAAGACAAGGAAAATTAAATAATAAATGGAATCTTATTTCCTGATTAAATAATAATAACACAAATAGTGATAAATACACCAAAAACACTAAATATTACTGAAGATAGAAACAAACTTTATTAACTTATAATCACATCTTTACAAGATTCTTTACAAAAAGGAATAAAAAGAAGATTACAATTGAAACCTATACTACATATCTACTCCTATACTAGATCTTGTTTATCCAGATCTTGTTCCTGCAAATAAGAAAAACAACTAAATGAAAGAAAGGGTTAGTGGTTAGTTAAGTTTACTCTCAGTGGTGAACAGTGAAGTGCACTGTTCATATTACATCATTGAGTAAATAATAAAGGGGCAAGTTTCACCAAAGGTGTAGTATCTGTTCTTTTAAGTAGATAGCCCAGATGCCACATTAGAAGCCAAGTGGAGAGAGGTAAGTTTCACCAGGCCGCTAACAAGTAAACAGGTAAAAATAAAATCCAGATTACTTGAGCTGATCCACACGATCAGTACACACAGACACACATCTTAGTCATAGAATGCATGCAGTGTGCTGTCGATACATCAGCAACACTACTAGCACTCAAGCAGAGCACACAGCCAAAGCTCATCCACAGCCAACATCGCTCTCCTTCTCTAGCACACGCTCAAATTTCATTGAGCTCACCAAAGCATCCACAAAATCACCAGTCACTATACCAAATTAACCACTACTTCACCTCAACATGGTGACATAAGGAGGGGGTGGTGCATAAGGATAGCAAGGGAAACATCCAGATCACAGGAGAAGAGGAGGAGAAGGCGCAGAACCAGGAGGTGCAGGCCAAGATCCAACCAACAGAGCAGACTAGCAAGATCAAGCCACAAGATCAACTAGTAACAACACCAACCACTCCACTATTGTGGTGAGTACTATAAAACCTTCACATGATCCAACTATCTTATCCAGATAAGAAATCATGTGTTGTTTTATACTAAACCTCTTAGAAATCACCCAAGTGGGGTGTATCCATCATAGAGGTATTAGAGCTAAAGACAAGCAGTATATCTGTGCAAATAATACCAGGATCTCAGACCAGCATCACTGATCCTGGATATAAAAATTATATTTCATCTTTCAGTATAAACACAGCCAAGGTATTGAACTCTGGGCACATCTCTTAATAGAGTAGCACCACAGAATCCATAGATCTTATGGATTCACAAAAGCACAACCATTATTTCATCCAAAGGATTCTAGAATCAGTAACTTGTATTAATACCAGAACATAACTATAAGGGATAGCCAAATAGGGAACTAGTTCCTATGCCTCAGACCAGCATCACAGGCATAAATCAAATGGTTAATATCATAAGCCAACATATATAGTAAGGGTTTTCAAAGCAATTAAGCATCAAGTCATTCTGGAACATTTGTAAAACAAAGCCAGTATTGGATCAAACCCTGTGTACCATTCCTAAGAGGTGTCACTAGGATTTGTTCTAACCCAAGCAAAGATTACCCAAAGATTACATAATCCAGGTCAGCTAACAGTTAATCATCTTCCCAATACATCAATTGGAAATCATTTCTTTCACAGAAGAACTATTAATAGAGAGTGACGAGGGTTTAACTCATTAATGCCCATTGTTATGGACTTGGGTTTTGGAGAAGGAGGGAGCGCTGGAGACATCTATCGGCTAACAAACAAGCACACAGGGGACTCAAAGTTTTACCCAGGTTCAGGCCTCGTAGAGGTCCCTACTCCTTCTTGTCTACTCGTGGAATTATCAAAGGAATCGAAGATTACAATGGTGCGCAGATGCAATCTGGCGAGGGTTGTGGAAACTAGGGTTGCGTGTGTCCTCCTCGCCGCCCCCTCCTAGCCTTTATATAGATAGGCTAGGTCTCGGGTAGCAGGTTCGAGTCGGTTACATGTTAGGGTTTTCCCCTTTTAACTTTCTATCTTTAGCTTCTTCTTGTTCTTCAAGCAATCGAGAGTCCGTAGGTTACTCGAGTTCTTCATTTGGGCCTTAGCGACACCGTGGGCCTCTATGTATTCAGGCCGTATATACCAAGCTCGAGTACCTATAGGGTATACCCATGTCAGTAGCCCCCGAGTGTCTAGTGGAATCGCAGATTCGACTGGAGACTTTATGAAGCCTTTCGAGTGCATGACTGAGTATGTTTTTCGACTGTTCTGTTTATGTCATAGGTATTGTTGATGTGCGTGCCTGATTTTACCGATGTACCGGTATCAGTTAACTACCTTAGGGTAAAACAACGCCATCTACTCAAAATCGAGTCCCCGGACTCGAATCCGGAAAAGTGCTGGTGTAATTCGACTCAAGCCGTGGAGGTCTTACAGGAGTCGAATTCCAGTTATATGGGTGTGAGCACTCGGCGCGTCCGCCAAGGCATGTTCATCGTACCTGTAGGCATGGATATATTTCTGGTAGTGCGCAGCTAATGCATCGCCAGGCCTTATTCAGGTCTTATCTTCACACTGTAAGCGCAGCATCCGAATTTTATCGTCACGGAGACGATTTTGGGTGACCCAGGAGTCGCGGTCTCTTTGTAGGGAAAAATTATGAGGCGGTGTCGTCAAAAACTTCGAGTGTGGATGTTATCGACACACAGTACTTTGGGCAAATAATCATAGGGTGCGCGACCAGCGCTCCCTATGGGAGTAGCCCCCGAGTGCCTGATTGAGTCGAAGACTCAGGCAGGGACTAAAGAACGTTTGTGATTGCTGTCACCTTTTGTTTGCTTGTTTCAGTCGAATTTGTTTCCGGTGCTTCCTATGGGAGTAACCCATGTCCATAGACGAACCGTGTTTCGAGTGGTTGGGTTTGCCTTGATTGTCCATTTTCCTGCAAAAGAAGAAGAAAAAATCATAGGGTGCGCGACCAGCGCTCCCTATGGGAGTAGCCCCCGAGTGCTTGGTGGAGTCGAAGACTCGAGCAAGGACTAAAGTAGTCGAAGTCTTCTGCTGCGTAATTTTGATGACGTCAGTGCTGACGATTTCATGACCTTAGTTGCCCGCGTGAGCGAGTTTGACGGGACGTGACGAGCGGTGGGTCCCACTCCCTGACTTTGATTTGACCGGACGTGCGTAATCTTTATTTTAACTGCACCTCCTCGATTTCTGCGCGTAATGGGAGTAGTGGAGGGACGGTTCGCGCTTCAGCTCTTCCACGTGTCGAGCGTGATGAACGCTACGCGTCTGGTAGGGTTTTTCTAGGCTGTTGGATTGCATCTTCCAGGGGTTAAGTAGTGACACTACGACGGTAAAAATCACATCTGCTTTCGTTCATCCTTTGCCTTCATCGCCATTGCTGCTGCTCCTCTGCTTTCTCTGCGCTCTTGTCCTCCGTGGCGCTGGACCAGCTCCGCACATTTCCTAGCTATTTCCTCCGGTTGCATCGCCGCCGCGTAATGGGGAAGAAGAAAGGAGGTGATGTCACCGATTCCGCCGCTGCCTCTGCTGCGATGAAGAAGAAAGGCGGCTCCGCCGCTACGGGCACCAGCACCGCCGCCGGCGGGAAGAAAAAGGGCACGGGCACCCGCGTGATGAATGGCACGTGGCGTCCATCCGTCATCAAGTCCTCTGATCTTCGTCTTCTTCGCCAAGACGGAGTGTTGTCCGCCGCAGTCGCCGACGGTGAGGTAATCCCCTCTCCTCCTGCTGGCTTTCGAGTGATGTTCCTAGCATTCATCATTCGTGGCCTCTCGTTGCCCCTGCATCCTTTCTTCAGGGGCCTTCTTTGTTTCTATGGGCTCCAGCTCCATCAGCTATCCCCCAACTCCATCCTCCATGTAACTTGCTACATCACCCTCTACGAGTGCTGGCTCGGTATCGAGCCGCATTTCGGTCTCTTTAAGTGCCTCTTCAAATTGAAACGTCAATCGGCATCTGGTTCCATAGTCTACGATGTAGGCGGCTGCGGAATCCATGTCGATCCATCCGCCACCTACTTCGACATCAAGCTGGCGATGTCCATCCAAGGGTGGAGGGACGGGTGGTTCTATGTCCGTGACGAGAAGGCTGACGGAGAACACTTCGGACTCGCACCCTTCGACCCCGCGACGCCGTGCCAGAGGAGGCGCTCCTAGAAGAATGTGATCATGCCTAGCGAGTCATCAAAGACAGATGTGCTGTACGAGTGCGTCTGCGACCTCGAGAGTCGCATAGGCAAAGAGGAGGGAGGATGCGCCCTCATTCACACGTGGCTGCACCGTCGCGTCCAGCCCCTGCAAGCCAGAGTCCATCCCATGTTTCAGTGGGCTGGTGCTGACGATGTCACTCGCGTGTCTGCCGATGGCATGTCCGCGAGTGAGGTAGATAAAAGGGTTTGACTGGTCACCAAGTACACCGCCAAGGATGTGCTCCCCAGTGAACCAGTCGTTCCTCCGTTCAATGCTGCTAATCCTCCCCTTGAGGTATAGTTGTGCTACGCAGTAGCTTAGTTTGTTGATTGCTCTCTGCTGTTTCTTTAATTTTGTGCTAATTTGTGATTTGTATGCAGGATTGGGCGGTGTCACCCTGTATGCCTCCTCTTCCTGAGGGGGTTATCCCTCGTGAAGCTTTGGAAGAGGACGAGTCGGAGTCGACCGTCCCATCTGATGTGGAGGAGGAAGCCCCCGAGTCGGGTAGTTCGGATACTCGCCAGCGCTCGAGCAGCAAGGATTCCGACGCGTCGTCTCCTTCGACTCCGGAAGGTGCAAGCGTTGGTGCGGAGTCGCCGATCCCTGCCATTCCTGTGAGTGTCGTGGTGCCCTCTTCTCGCAAGAAGATGCGACTACCAAAGGAGTCCTTGTCAGAGTCGGGGGAGCCAACCTTTGATTTTGATAAGTTTGATTGGTAAGTATTCGAATCCTCCTTTTTTGGTTCTTCTTTGCAGTTGCCTTTTCTTGATGTTGATTTGATCTTGCAGTCAGCCGGCGTCGTTGTCTTCTGGCGACGTCCAATTTTTGAAAGAATCTGGAGTCGCGACCTCCAGAGCCAAGAAAGAGGTTGAGCGTGCTCCTTCTCCTCCATTGGCGGCCCACTCTGGGCACAATTCATCAAGCTCTCCCCATGATGGGGAGCATCGGATGGTTACCCGGATGACTGCGCACCAGTCGACTTCGGAGTCAGTGGAGGATTATGTGAGTGTAGTATCTCTTCTTCTCGTGCTGTAGTCAATTTTGCCTATGGCATCTACTGATCTTTGTTGTTTTCTTTTTTGCGATAGCTCCTTGTGGAGGAAGCCGCTCACTTGGCAGAGCAGGTGCTTGCGATGGGTCGCCAGCATGCCATGCTGGATACGCGCTATCGTGTGGTGGAAAGTAAGTGCCATTCACTTCTTCTTCTACTGCCTTGTTGTTGTGTAGTCGACTGATATTCTATCCCTATTGTTCTATTTTGCAGCTGAACATAATGCTCTTATTCGTGATGCCGCTACCATGGAAAAGACACTCGCCGCAGTCGTGAAGAGCCGCGATGAGGCAATCGCGGCGCGTGACGAGGCGCAAAAGCGCGAAGAGGGCCTGCGTGCCTCCATTGCAGCTAGGCAGAAGTTGTTCGAAGAACAGCTTTTCTCGATTGCCAAGGCCCTCTCAGGTACCTTGCTTGGATATCATTATCGTTCTTTTGTTCGATTTTATCGCTAGTGGTGACTTTCATGCCCATGCGTGGGTTTATGTATAGATGCTGGCGATTTGAGCTTCGATCCTCAGACCCTCCGTCGTGACGATGCCTTGGCGAGTGCACTTTCAGCAGTCGAGGACCGCAGCGCCGCCGTTCAAGATACGCTCTCCGAGGCCAAGGGCGTGCTCAGTCGCCTCCAGGAGGAGCTGATGCCCAAGGCTGAGCTGATCGAGAACGTGGATGAGCTGGTGGAGTCTCTCGCCAGGGGTGTCCCTGCAAGCTTTAAGAATTCGCTTCATGCGACTGGCGCGTCAATGTCACTTGCTATGGTGCAGACCCACGGAGTCAAGGTTGATCCTACGGCGGTCACGAGGGCGATGCTCGTTACGGCGGACGGCCAGTAGGTAGTCTTTGCTCCCTTCGCGACTGCCTATGGCAAGTATGGGATGCAGCTGATTAGCATAGTTGCAAAGTACTCTGAGGAGCTGCAACGAGCCAAGAAGGCGGCAAAGGCTGTGGCATCAGGGGCTGGCGGAAAGTCAGTGGCGTCTGATACCGCCACAGACTCGATGAGGCCCCCAAAGCCGTCCAAGTAGAAGTAGCCAGTTGCTCCTCAGTAGCTTTGTAATAGCTGATTAGTTTATGTGCTTTGTCAAGAACATGTCTGTTGGTGAGTGTATCTGCTGATACTTTTGCTAGTCTTGAATGCACTCGAATCTTGTGTTTGTGCATCGCTTTGGTCTTCTTATTTTTCTTCTTGCTTGGCTTGTGATAGGGCACGTCGAGTGAACCATTGAGGGAACGTCAGGATTCACCGCCCCTTGATGATACGTTGGCACCGCCGCGCTCGAGGGTGGATGAGTTGTCTCTGCTCTCGCGACTGCGTGATCGCGTGAAGCAGTTGGAGCGTGAATTGCATGTGCTCCGCGGTAACGCGGATGTATGGAAGTCAAAGGCAGAGAGGGCCACCGCCCGAGAACAGTATCTGTTGGGGGAGATGACGCAGCTGGGCGACCAATTTAAGTGTTAGTTTGCTTACTCTTATCTTTTCCTTGTAGTCACTCGCAGTGGTTTGCTATCTTCACACTTCCGTTGTTGTTTTGTATAGTTGTCAGCGCTCGCCATCCACAGGATGAGAAAGATAGGGTTACCATTCGCATGCATGATCTGACCCAAGAGCAACTTCAGGAGAGTGGATACTTCTGGGTGGATCATGATCGTGTGATCATGCTAGCGACCCTGCAGGATCATGCGTCGCGAGTGCTGCACTTTCTGAAGAAGTCGCAGTCATGCTTGAAGAACATTTATCGGACGATGTTTCCGCTGGATGTTGCTCCATCGAGCCTGCTGGCCCTCCTTGCTAAGTTCCAAGATCTGGCTGCGGTTCGCGAGTGCGTAAGGCAGCAGTTGGTGGCTGGTGCCAAGGCCGCTCTATCGCTGGTGCGATTGCATAGGCCTGATGTGGACGTTGCGGCTATTGCGGCTGGTTCACCTGCGCCACCAGCGGGTTCTGCTTGGAATATGGTGCCACACTATCAGGCGGTGGATCACCCGGCAGAGGAGATCGTCGACTTCTTCGAGGAGCAGACCAACGTTCTTTTGTTGTAATAGTAGTTTAGTTTGTATCCTACACATAAGTGTACCAATGCTGTAAAGTTTGTATATATGCTGTGCGTAATTGATTGTTGATGATGTATAAAGAGCTTGTTAGCGTGTATGTTTTGTTAGTGCGTTGCACTATGCGACTCCTTTTCGTTAGCCTGGCCATACGCTTATCTCGGTCCCTTGTCAACCTGTCAGGTGCATTGCAACTAGGTTGATGTGTGTCAAGGGTTTCGACTTGTGTACCAGCTACTCAGGATATCGTGTTTTAATTCGTGGAACAGGTGTGTATAGGGTGGCGTAGCCCCCGAGTGGATAAGTTGCGGAAAGTAAAGGAAAAACACAGAGTTTTGGGGCACTTATCTTTATTTATTCGCGGGACAGTACGAAGTACAATGTATGGCTAAGTAGCCTTGGCTGAGTAGCCTTATTTGCAATGTAAAAGGGAAACGACTAAGGGTAGAAGCGTCGCAGCTGCGCGACGTTCTAGGGGTTGGAGTATGCGACTCTTGTCTCTAAATCTTGAAGGCGATAGGCGCCACCTGGGATTACTTCTATAACCACGTATGGTCCCTCCCAGGAGGACTCGAGCTTGAGATGTCCTTGTTGCTTCAGTCGCAGGACCAGGTCGCCTTCGACGAAGGATCTGGGGCGTAACCTCCTACTGTGGTAGTTGCGCAGGTTCTGCTAGTAGATCGTTGATCTTTCCGCGGCGATTTCCCTTGCCTCGTCAAGGAGGTCGACGGAGTCTTCGAGTGCAAGGGTTGACTCCTGCTCGCTGTAAGCGACCACGCGTGGTGCTTTGTACCATACTTCGGCGGGTAGCACCGCTTCGGCCCCGTGCACCATAAAGAACAGGGTGTAGCCTGTAGCACTGTTTAGAGTTGTGCGTAGGCTCCAGAGTACGGATTGTAGTTCGTCTAGCCAACAACCCACGGCTTGTTCGAGTGGTCGGAGGAGTCCCATTGCAGACGAGCCTGTTTGCTTTTTCGACCTGACCGTTGGCCTATGGATGTGCCACCGAGGCGTAGCTGATGTTGATTCCCAGATTCTCGCAGAATTCTTGGAATTCCTTGGACGTGAAGTTCGTCCCATTGTCGTTGATGATGTTGTGCGGCACTCCGAAGCGATAGACGATGGACTCGAAGAACTTGACTACAATGTGCCCTGATTGATTGGCCACTAGCATGGCCTCTATCCACTTGGTGAATTTGCCGACTGCGACCAAGCGGTAGACGTAGCCTCCTCGTGAGGACCTTGGGAGCTTGCCGACCATGTCGAGTCCCCACTGCGCGAAGGGCCAGGCCAATGGAATTGGCCGAAGCTCTGCGCCAGGTGCGTGCGGCTTGTCCGCGAATCGCTGGCAAGCGTTGCATTTTTGGACGATGTCCTTGGTATCGCGCATGGCCGTAGGCCAGTAGAATCCAGCTCGTAGAGCTTTGGCAATGAGGGTGCGACTGCCGGCGTGGTGCCCGCAGGTCCCCTCATGGATATCGAGGAGAATAGCTCTTCCATCAGCCGTGGAGACGCATCGTTGGAGTACTCCTATGATGCTGCGTTTATACAGTTCGCCGTTGATAACAGCGAATGCCTTGGATCGCCGCGCGATGTGTCGTGCATCTGTCGGATCGTCCTGTAACCTTTTGCTGAGGAGGTACGTGATGTACGGTTGAGTCCAGGATTGCTCAATCATCATGACGCTCATTGGCCCCTCGAGTCCTGTGTCCAGCTCCAAGTCATCGAGTGCCATTGGCTCATTGGGCGGCGTAGCCCCCGAGTCCCTTGCTGCGCTTGTTTTCTTCTCTGCGGCCTTTGGCTTGATGGAGCGTTCGCAGATGCGCTCGAGAAATACCCCAGGTGGTATGGGGGCGCAGGTAGAGCCTATGTTGGCGAGTGCATCCACCTCTTCATTGCTTTCGTGATCTATGTGCCGCAGCTCGCAGTCGTCGAAATCCCCTTCGAGTGTGTCGTAGAGGTCGCGGTAGGCGATCATGTTGTCGTTCAGTGCGTCGCAATCATGCATTGTCTGGTTGACGACCAACTTGGAGTCGCCATATATAATAAGCCTCTTGGCGTCGTAGGCTTTTGCCATCCTCATCCCGTGTAGCAAGGCCTCGTATTCAGCTTCGTTGTTGGAGGCGGTGACCTGCATTCGCAGGATGTACTTCAGCTTGTCTCCTTGGGGCGATGTCAGTATGACACCTGCACCTGCTCCGTCCTTCCGCTTGGATCCATCGAAGTGCATTGTCTAGAGATAGGACATGTCTGGTTTTTCGGGGAGCTGGTTTTCCATCCAGTGTACAAGGAAGTCAGGAAGAACTTGCGACTTGATTGCATCGCGCTTTTCGTATGTAATGTCTCGTGGAGACAATTCGATTCCCCAAAGCGCGACTCGTCCTGTGGCGTCGGGGTTATTGAGGATATGCCCCAGCGGGGCGTCATTGACCACCACGATTGGGTGTTCCTGGAAGTAGTGGCACAGTCGCCGGGCGGTCATGAAGACGCCGTACGCCAGCTTTTGGTAGTGCGGGTACCGCTGTTTTGTTGGCGTGAGGACCTCGCTGAGGTAGTAAACTAGGCGTTGTACCCCGTGGACCTTGTTTTCCTCGGCTCATTCGACCACAAGTACTATGCTGACCACTTGGTTGGTGGCAGAGATATACAGCAATAGCGGTTCCCTTTCTCGTGGGGTCACTAGTACTGGCAAAGTGGATAGCAGGCGCTTGAGGTCTTCGAATGCTTCCTGCGCTTCGCTGGTCCACTCGAACTTTTCAGTTTTGCGGAGGAGTTGGTAGAAGGGCAGTGCCTTTTCACCCATCCGACTGATAAATCGGCTGAGGGCCGTGATCCGCCCAGCCAGCTGCTGGACGCCCCTTATGTTTTTCGGCTTCTCCATGGCTAGTATGGCTTTTATTTTCTTCGGATTTGCCTCGATTCCTCTCGCGGAGATGAGATACCTGAGTAGTTGCCCAGATGGTACGCCGAAGGCGCATTTGTCCGGATTGAGCTTGATCCGGTAGCGGTCAAGGTTGGCGAAGGTTTCGCGCAAATCGTCGATTAGGGAGGCTTCTTCCTTGGTCTTGATTACTATGTCTTCGACATAGACTTGAATGTTGCGACCAAGTTGGTCCTTGAGGCAAGCCTGCATGCACCGCTGGTAGGTGGCTCCTGCGTTTTTTAGCCCGAAGGGCATCGTGTTGTAGCAAAACACACCGAAGGGCGTTGTAAACGCTGTTTTTTCTTCATCTTCCTCCTTCATTCGAATTTGATTATAGCCTGAGTAGGCATCAAGAAAGCAGAGGCGTTCGCATCCCGCGGTGGAGTCGATGATCTGGTCGATTCGCGGTAGCGAGAAGTGATCCTTTGGACAGTGCTTATTTAAAGAGGTGAAGTCCACGCACATCCGCAGGATATCCGTGTCCTTTTTTGGTACTAGCACCGTGTTGGCGAGCCAAGTACTCTCCTTGATCTCGCGGATGAATTTGGCGTCGAGGAGTCTATTGATCTCCATTTCGACTGCCTTTCCTCTTGGCTCAGATAATCGTCGTATTGTTTGCTTGACTAGCCTTGCGTCTGGGTTGACATTGAGTGCCTGCTCGGCGAATTCCCTAGGAACTCCTAGCATGTCCGCTGGACACCAGGCAAAGATTTCCCAGTGCTCACGGAGGAATTCGACAAGCGCGAGTTCCTATGCGGGACTCAAGTTGTTGGTGATGAGGGACGTCTTGGCGGGGTCCAATGGGTGGACCTAGACTTTGTGTGCACCGATGAGTCGAAGGACAAGTCAGGTGAGCTTGTCCTGCTTAGGGAGGTGATCGCTGTCCATCGACTCCTTCGATCTCATGAAGTTCTTCCTGCATGCCAAGGACCGGAGATTCTGTTGAATTCCACATGAATCGCTGATCTCTCGAAGCTCCCGTTGACTGTGATGACACCATTACGACCTAGAATTTTCATCTACAGGTAGGCGTAATGTGGCACTTCCATGAACCTAGCGAACGCGAAGCACCCAAGGATGCAGTGGTACTATGAGGGTCAGTCGACGACCTCAAATTCGATGCGCTCACGCCGAAAGTTTTTCGATGTGCCGAAGATGACGTCGAGATTGATTTTGCCCAGGGGATATATGCCTTTTCCTGGGACGATGCCGTAGAATGTTGTGTCCGAGGCCTCTAGGCAAGTTAGAGGGATCCTCATTGCTCACAAGGTACTCGCGAATATAAGGTTGATGCCGCTTCCGCCGTCCATGAAGACGCGGCACATGTCGAAGCCTCCGATTTGCGCCTCGACTATGAGGGGGCAATGGCCTGGATGGGGTACTTGAGGCGGATGATCGCGTTTGTCGAAGGTGATGCAGGACACGCTTCCGCTGAGGTACTCAGTGGTAGATGGTGGCGAGTGTGTGGCCAAGTTGACTTGGCGAGTGATGGCCTTCTGCACCCGATTCGAGGGGCGCCCTTTTTGGATCATCATGGTACCCATGGCCCGTGGGTATGGCTCGCCTCCACGGTGCTGGTCCGGCGCAGCTGCATTCAGGGGTGGCCCAGGTGGTGGTGGCGGAGCGCCATGTGCCACGGCGCCTGGAGCGGCTCCGTTGCCTCTTTCGACTGCGTTGCGATTCATCCGAACCAATCCCTCGTGAAGCTTGAGGAACTCGCGGTAGTCCTTGAGGAGGTGGCTGGACTTCTTCGTTCCATCATGCTTGTCGATATAGAAGTGCACCGTACATGGCCCGGACAATTTTGATGGGTTCGTAGCATGGAAAACAAAAAAATTCTACCGCAAGAACGAACAAAACCCAGATCTAATCTAGATAAAAGCCAAGATCTAATCTATTAGACATGTGCAACGAGATAGAACTGTACTAACCCTCGTAGATTCGATAAGCCTTGTTCGAGATCGGATCTCGTGGTTGATGTAGTCGATCACTTGCCGATCTCAAGATCGAGTAGACGATCCTTCCGGCGCCGCGTTCCGGCAGCGCTTCCGCAGTCGGTCACACGTGCGAAGTCGAAGCAGACCTTCCTCTCCCCGTTCCAGCGAGCAGCGGAGGTAGTAGATCTCTCCATGGAATCCCAGCAGCACGACGGCGTGGTGGTGGTGGTGGAGTAGAGAATTCTACAGGGCTTCGCCTAAGCCAGAGCAGAGGGAAGGAGGAGGAGAGAGGCAACTTGAGATCTAGAGAATAGAAGGGGCTTGGGGGTTTGTGCCTCCACCCCTCTATTTAAAGGAGGGACGCGCCATGGGGAGGTGGAGTCCTTGTAGGACTCCCCTCTCCCTCGGCCGGTGGATCAAGGAGGTGGGAGGAGAGTCATACTCCCCCACGAATCCTTGTCTTACCCCACAAGGATTCCTTGATCCTTTCTTGGTTTTCAAGTAAACTCCAAGAAATCTTCTAGAACCTTCCGGAACATTCCGAAACCTTCTAGAATCCCCATACAAATACTCTGGAACATTTCCTAACTTAGAAAATGATCCCCAATATATGAATCTTATTCCCCGGACAATTCCGGATCTCCTCGTGATGTCCTGGATCCAATCCGAGACTCCGAACAACATTCGGTCTCCAACGCACATTCCATATCTACTTAAAACAACTTCGAACCTTAAGTGTGTCACCCTACGGTTCGTGAATATGTAGACATGATGGAGACACATCTCCGATCAATAACCATTAGCGGGATCTGGAGATCCATAACGGCTCCCACATACTCAACGATGACTTCGTGATCGATAGAACCATTAACATACGAAACCAATTCCCTTTGTCACGCGATACTCTACTTATCTGAGGTTTGATCGTCGGTATCTCCATACCTTGTTCTACCTCGTTACTGATAAGTACTCTTTACTCGTTCCATGATATGTCATCCCTTGTCACCTAGTCACATGCTTGCAAGCTAACTAGATGACATTCCACCGAGAGGGCCTAGAGCATATCTATCCGTCATATGGATGGACAAATCCCAATCTTGGTCCATGCGCTTCAACACATACTTTCAGAACACCCAATGTCACCTTTATAACCACCCAGTTACGAAGCAGCGTTTGATGTCATCAAAGTACCCATCCGGTGATGGTGATTAACATAACCTCATGGTCGAAGGATTAGGTTACTATGCATTTGAAAAGCTTGTAGCAAAACAAACTTAATGACTTGATCTTATGCTATGCTTACTATGGGTGTGTGTCCATCACATCATTCTCCTAATGATATGATCTTGTTATTAACGACATCCAATGTCCATGATCAGGAAACCATGATCATCCATTAATCAACAAGCTAGTTTAACAAGAGGCTTACTAGGGACTCTTTTATGTTTACAAAACACACAAGTATTAATGTTTCCGGTTAATACAATTATAGCATGGGATGTAAACATTTATCATAAACATAAAGATATAATAATAACCACTTTATTATTGCCTCTTGGGCATATCTCCAACAGTCTCCCACTTGCACTAGAGTCAATAATCTAGTTAAAAATTTGTGCATTCAACACCTATGGCTTTCTGGTGTTGTATAGACACTATTGCTAGTGGTAAACATAATCTTCGGATCTGACACTTCCAGGTCCGTGTGTATTTGCATTTCCTTGCGTCTCTACGCATTACTCATTCTCCAATGAGATGGCATTGTATAAATTTGGTCCTTTGGTGATACCTTTAGTTCCTTGGGATTAAATCATGTTGATACAATTGTCATACAATGTATCTTCATAGTATTATCCTGCTATGAACCACACCTAGTTTGATAACAAACTACTTGACGCAAATGCCCTCATTTGCTGCTACAATAGTAGTCATATACTTAGCCTTTTGTTGTAGTATCTGTCACAATGTTTTAACTTTGGTACTCAACCAAATCCGTTATGGAACTTCCTTTCCATTACATTGTGCCACCCATAGTTTAAATTGAGATAAACTTAATTTGTGACAAAACTAGTATCAATGCAACAATTTACAATGAACTATTTGTCACCACTATATAAATAATATATTCTTAGTTCTTCCAAAGATCATAGGAATATCCCTACTATTGTCCAATGATCATCTTATGAGTCATTCTGGTATATGCTCATAACATTTAGAGCATAGGACATATCTGGATGTGTACATCTCAAAGAATGATTGATCAAAATATTCTTGTGATTTCACCAAGTGTCAAAATACTTGAATCTCGTGTCAACACACTTGAATCTTGATTCAGTCCTTTCCGTGCGTCAAGAACCTTTCTTGTTGTTTCCATATTGAACTCATTCAACATATTATCTATGTACATTTGGCAAAACCATATTAGCGCCTCAATCTATCCATATAGACATTGATGCCTAATTCTTGGGTCATGCCTAAGTCTTTCATCGAAATGAAATTCTTAACCTATGTCAGTAAAAGATACATCATTTCTAATCAACAATATGTCTTTCACATAATGTATTAGAAATATGTATTAGCGCTCCCACTTAATTTCTTGCAAAATGCAAACATCTTCATCGTCTCTGATGACATTAAACCTTTTAACGGTTTCATCACGGTGAATATTCCAACTCCGCGATGCTCACTTCAACCATTGAAGTTTTTGCATACTCTTTTAGCATCCTTTGAATTAACAAAAAACCCTTTGGATCGTGTCATGTACATGTCTTAGGTAACCATTCTATTAGAAGAACTTGTTTTTGTTTGTTCAACTACCATATACCAAAATATATGTAGTGGTTGCTACATTAATCCGTCCAGACTAAATATCGCTATGAAAGATCAAATCTTATCATAGTCAATTCCTTGAACATTGTCGTAAACTCTTTCCGACATGTCGACTGTTTCATAGATGTGAAACATCCATGTCTATTTCTTCATAGATCCATATACGACTGTAAGGTCTTGCACCTTTCCAGACGGTCTTTCAAATTCAAAGCTTGATTTCTCGTGTATGGGATTATCACGGATTTTATGGCTTCAAGCCACTTAACGAAGTCAGGGCCCATCATTGATTATTTGCATGTAGTCGGTTCATCATTGTCAAACAACAATGATTTAACTCTCAAATCTTGGCATTTGATTACTTACCCGACCTACTTGGTTCAATAGTAACTTAGATCTCCGTGACCACGACCTTTGAGGCACGTGAGCCATGAGCATTGTTGCTGCCTCCGGGACACTTACCGATGCTGCGCAACTCAGCACATATTAGCCAAGGTTCAACAACCTTGTCAAAGTTCTATTGTCCTCCCACTTAACTTTTCACCAAAAATTCCTTCTCAAGAAACTCGACATTCTAAGTGACAAACACTTTCGTCTTCGGTGTTATGGAGGAATACCCAATGGTTATTCGAAATAACCTACAAATACATGCTCATCCGACTTTGGTTGTAAACATTTTACTTATGCCTAGCATACCAAAAATTTAAGAAAGCACAACCTGGGTTTTATCCCAAACCATGACTTATATGGTGTCATTTCAACGGATCACGATGGAGCTCTTTTCAGTGTAAAAGCGGTAGTCACTAAAGCTTTAATCTTTAAAATATAATGGCAGTTTTATAAATGACACCTTTGATCTTACCATGTCAAACAAGGTTTCATTACATATCTTGAACACTCCATACTCCTATGGTGTTTTGGGAAATGCAAATCCATGGAACAATTCCTCAAATCTTAGGTGTTTTACTAAACTTGTAACTCAAACATATTTCTTTATGATCCAATCATAAACTTTTTTTTATTTTCTTGTTACAATAATTTTCCACTTCATCTTGAAAGTCTTTGAACATTTTCAAAAGTTTCATACTTCTTCCTTATTGAGTAAGTATATACATATACTCACTCAAATCTTCGGAGAAAGCATATGAAGTTGAAATCCATCGCCCACGACTACACATAATGGACTATATACATCAATATGTACAAATTCCAATCAGTTAGTCGTCCGTTCCTCTTTTGGCCTACGAACGGAGTTTTAATTATCTCCAGGAAAGTATCACAAGCGTCATTTGATCAAAATCAAAGACTCCAAAAATCAATCAACATGGAGTTTCTTCATGTATCCCTAATATAATTTAAACGGTGATGTCACTTCGCAAGTGATCTTTCAATCATTTGTCTTGCAACATTTTAGCATTAGTTTTATGGTCGTTATTTCTCCAACCAGACTTGTATATCATCCATCTATTATGGAATACGGTAATTATTTGAACAACCTTTTGTCGTCATAATACCTGATCAAAATAACAATTATTGAAACAAATCTTGAAGGTAAGATTTGATGTTAACGAGCAACACAACAACCCTTTGTTTGTTTTTGATGAACATCATCACATATTCTCTTGCTAGTTACTTAGGCCATTTCAGTTCATGAATTGTGTTGTCCTGTATGACACTTCATACCAACCAATTCGGTATCCAATACCGCAGAACCACATTGTTTAACAACCAAGGAATACAGCCATAACATGTATCTTCTATATACCTAAGTTGGACATCTCCAATCTTTTCTTTTCTGCCAAATATTTTATAGATTCTCTTTCAACAATTCCTTTTCTTTTAAAAGAATCTATCAACATCAATAGTGGTGTCATTCACATGACACATAGTACAAAGTGTGTATAGTCAAATACTAATACCTTTGGACTTGCACTTTGAAGTGGATCACCTACATCAAATGTTTGGCATTCTTTCAAAATTCCATTCTTTAGTAATCTTTTAGTGTAGTAAACATTTTACTTACATCTTCTATTCATCCTTATCATGACAACTTTCATGATCAAGCTGCTATAGCTTATAAAGGTGAATTGCGAGTATAATGTTTCTTTTCCAAAACCTTTTGGAGGATTAGGATGACTAGCGTTTCCAACCTTCACAAATTCTCATCAAATATGAGGACATATACTCTATCATGTTGTAACCAACACATTGTTTTAGATATCGCAATACCTTTCACATATGATGGTTTCTAAAACATTGCTTTCAGCTCTTAGATAAACTTGATATTAAAAACAATCTTTTGAGTATCAAGAATCATGGAGGCAACCATGATACATTAGATACTAACACTGGAATTGTTACTCTTGATTTAATACTGTTTATTAAACTCCATAGAGTAAACGGAGTTTGCTGAAGGTTTGCAACAGGACTTTTAAACTTTAGATTGACACTCAAAACAATACGATACCAGTTCGTAAAGCAAATATCCAGAATTTCTATAGTTCCTAACGAGGGTTTAACTCGTCAATGCCCATTGTTATGGACTTGGGTTTTGGAGAAGGAGGGAGCGCTGGAGACATCTATCGGCTAGCAAACAAGCACACAGGGGACAAAGGATTTACCCAGGTTCAGGCCTCGTAGAGGTCCCTACTCCTGCTTGTCTGCTCGTGGAATTATCGAGGGAGTCGAAAGTTACAATGATGCGCAGATGAAATCTAGCGAGGGTTGCGAAAACTAGGGTTGCGTGTGTCCTCCTCGCCGCCCCCTCCTAGCCTTTATATAGATAGGCTAGGTCTCGGGTAGCGTGCTGTCGAGTCGGTTACAAGTTAGGGTTTTCCCCTTCAAACTTTCTATCTTTAGCTTCTTCTTGTCCTTCAAGCAATTGAGAGTCCATAGGTTACTCGAGTCCCTCCAGGGCCTTGGCGACACCGTGGGCTTTGTCGTATTTGGGTAGATATACCAAGTTCGAAAATTGTAGGGTATACCCATGTCAGTTCCACTATCTCAACTATAACTAAGCGTAAGGTGGTGAACGGATGCCAATGACTACAACAAACTATGCAAATTCACTTTGATTGTGTTTATGATAAATTGAGTTTGACTAATCCAAATTACAAATGAACTCCCACTCAAAACAACATCCCTCGAGTTGTTTTAGTGATTACACGAACCAAATCCACTACACCAAGTCCGATCATCACGTGAGATGATGTAGCTTTAAAGGCGAACAATCAACATGTTCATCATATCATCCATATGACTCATGCTTTACCTTTCGGTATTCCGTGTTCCGAGACCATGTCTGTACATGCTAGGCTTGTCAAGGTTAACCTTAGTATCCGCATGTGCAAATCTGGCTTGCACCCGTCGTATGCACACGTAGAATCTATCACACCCGATCATCACGAGATGCTTGAAGCATTTAGTCTTAGCAACGATGCCTACTAAGGGACGAACACTTTATTACTTGATATTTAGTGAGAGGATCATCTTATAATGCTATCGTCATGATCTAAGCAATACAAGATGCATAAAGGATTAACATCACAGGCAATTCATAATTAGTGTGATATGATATGGCCCTTTCTTCTTATGCCTTTGATCTCCATCTCCAAAGCACGGACATGATCTCCATCATCACCAGCATTGCGTCAAGGTCAGTGGCGCCACTTCATGGTTGTCCATCATCACTAGTAACTATTACAACTACTTGGAATAAAGCTATTACAAGATGAATAGACACGCAGGTCTTAATGTAATTGAAGACAACCATTAGTTCTGCCGTTGCCATATTACAACAAGGATCATTGCATACATCAAATATAATCACAATCACATGATGGCCATATCACATCACAAAACCCCTGCAAAAACAAGTTAGACGCCTCTAATTTTCTTTGCATGTTTTACGTGGTTTGGGGCTTTCGAATAAGAACGTATCTTACCTACGAATCTGAACCACAACGTTGATACAAGTGTTATCAAGTGCAAAGTGTAGATTGGATCTATATATGATGGGAGAGACAGACACCTGCAAAGCCACTTGTGCAATACGAGTTGCACGTCAACTGTGGAGCAAGTCTCATGTGCGATGACATGTAAGGTTAGCCTGGGCCGCTTCATCCCACCATCCCGCAAGATGCAAAGTACACCAAAAGCAAAAAGACATCACGAGAATCAACGCCCACAAAACCATTGTGTTCTACTCGTGCAACAGATCTACGCATAGACACGGCTCTGATACCACTGATGGGTTCGCCGCATGGAAAACAAAAAATTTCTACCGCAAGAACGAACAAAACCCAGATCTAATCTAGATAAAAGCCAAGATCTAATCTATTAGACATGTGCAACGAGATAGATCTGTACTAACCCTCGTAGATTCAATAAGCCTTGTTCGAGATCGGATCTCGTGGTTGATGTAGTCGATCACTTGCTGATCTCAAGATCGAGTAGACGATCCTTCCGGCTGCGTTCGGCAGCAGCTTCCTTGATCGGTCACACGTGCAGAGTCGAAGCAGACCTTCCTCTCCCTGTTCCAGCGAGCAGCAGAGATAGTAGATCTTTCCACGGAATCCCAGCAGCATGACGGCGTGGTGGTGGTGGTGGTGGAGTAGAGAATTCTGCAGGGCTTCGCCTAAGCCAGAGCAGAGGGAAGGAGGAGGAGAGAGGCAACTTGAGATCTAGAGAATAGAAGGGGCTTGGGGGTTTGTGCCTCCACCCCTCTATTTAAAGGAGGGAGGCGCCATGGGAAGGTGGAGTCCTTGTAGGATTCCCCTCTCCCTTGCCCGGCGGATCAAGGAGGTGGGGGAGAGTCCTACTCCCCCACGAATCCTTGTCTTACCCCACAAGGATTCCTTGATCCTTTCTTGGTTTTCAAGTAAACTCCAAGAAATCTTCTAGAACCTTTCGGAACATTCCGAAACCTTCTAGAATCCCCATACAAATACTCTGGAACATTTCCTAACTTAGAAAATGATCCCCAATATATGAATCTTATTCCCCGGACAATTCCGGATCTCCTCGTGATGTCCTGGATCCAATCCGAGACTCCGAACAACATTCGGTCTCCAACGCACATTCCATATCTACTTAAAACAACTTCGAACCTTAAGTGTGTCACCCTACGGTTCGTGAATATGCAGACATGATGGAGACACATCTCCGATCAATAACCATTAGCGGGATCTGGAGATCCATAACGGCTCCCACATACTCAACGATGACTTCGTGATCGATAGAACCATTAACATACGAAACCAATTCCCTTTGTCACGCGATACTCTACTTATCCGAGGTTTGATCGTCGGTATCTCCATACCTTGTTCTACCTCGTTACTGATAAGTACTCTTTACTCGTTCCATGATATGTCATCCCTTGTGACCTAGTCACATGCTTGCAAGCTAACTAGATGACATTCCACCGAGAGGGCCCAGAGCATATCTATCCGTCATATGGATGGACAAATCCCAATCTTGGTCCATGCGCTTCAACACATACTTTCAGAACACCCAATGTCACCTTTATAACCACCCAGTTACGAAGCAGCGTTTGATGTCATCAAAGTACCCATCCGGTGATGGTGATTAACATAACCTCATGGTCGAAGGATTAGGTTACTATGCATTTGAAAAGCTTGTAGCAAAACAAACTTAATGACTTGATCTTATGCTATGCTTACTATGGGTGTGTGTCCATCACATCATTCTCCTAATGATATGATCTTGTTATTAACGACATCCAATGTCCATGATCAGGAAACCATGATCATCCATTAATCAACAAGCTAGTTTAACAAGAGGCTTACTAGGGACTCTTTTATGTTTACAAAACACACAAGTATTAATGTTTCCGGTTAATACAATTATAGCATGGGATGTAAACATTTATCATAAACATAAAGATATAATAATAACCACTTTATTATTGCCTCTTGGGCATATCTCCAACAGTCTCCCACTTGCACTAGAGTCAATAATCTAGTTAAAAATTTGTGCATTCAACACCTATGGCTTTCTGGTGTTGTATAGACACTATTGCTAGTGGTAAACATAATCTTCGGATCTGACACTTCCAGGTCCGTGTGTATTTGCATTTCCTTGCGTCTCTACGCATTACTCATTCTCCAATGAGATGGCATTGTATAAATTTGGTCCTTTGGTGATACCTTTAGTTCCTTGGGATTAAATCATGTTGATACAATTGTCATACAATGTATCTTCATAGTATTATCCTGCTATGAACCACACCTAGTTTGATAACAAACTACTTGACGCAAATGCCGATCTTTGCTGGCAGCATCTCAGCTCTTCGATTGATGCAGGCCGCTTGTGTGTGCCCTTGAAGTTGCGCACGAAGCTGTAAACCAGCTCATCCCAACTGCGAATGGATCCGCGTGGGAGGTTGTTGAGCCATGCTCGGGCGGCGCCTTGCAGCTGTAGCTGTAAGCATTGCATGGCCATGCTTCGACTGTCGTCGTGGAGTCTGATGACGGAGATGTGGTCCTCCAGCCAAATCTTCGGGCCTTGTAGGCCGTCAAACTTCAGGTTCTCTGACGGGAGTTTAAACCCCTTGGGCATTCGCTTTTGCTTGATGGACCTGCTGAAGCATCTGGCACCACAAAGCTCCACATCTTCCTCTTCCGAGTCAGTCGACTGAGCACGTCGTGCCCTTGATTTGTCGATCTTGCACTACGTGAGGTCATCGCACGCATCATAGTCGCGGTCGTGTCACCGTGAGCGGCGGCGTCTAGATAGGTCATGATTGTCGTCGCTGGATGAGGGCGAGGAGTAGTGCTTTGCTAGCGCTTTGCCTTTTTTCGGCTCAGGTGTTGGCTCTTTGTCGAGAGCCGCCTCGATTATTCCCAAGCCCGCGATCGTAGATCGGTGCATGGCGGCTCGGGGATCTCCAGCTAGCGCCTGGTTGTTGAGGAGGTACATGGTGGCTGCTGTCACCGCGGCCTATAGCATCTTTGGGACCACATTGCCCCGTGTGTTGACTGTCATAGAGCTGAAGTCGAGGACCTTTGCAGCTTCTATGCATTCTTGCTCAGTGAGGTGGGCCATCCGAGATCACCTCTTGTTTGTGAGATACTCTTTGCCCTTTGAGGAGGATCCTCCGTGAGAGGAGAGCCCAGCACGTCGAAGGCTCGACTCGCCTGCCGCCTTTTTACGCGCTTCGAGCTACGCGATTGTTTGCGCTTGGCGCTTAAACTCCTCCTTCAGGAGCCAATGGTAGCCCATCAGAAGTTCTTGCGAGGATCCGGGGGGTAAAGGGTTCCCTCGTAGGGCTTCGCGGCAGCGAGCCCATTCAAGATCATTGAGCCTAACCACGACGCGTTCGCCTGTTTGCTCGTTGGTTATGGTTGGAGATTCGATTGCCCCTCCGTTGTTGACGGGGGTGAGATTTCCACTGTTGCCGCTGTTGCCACCGTTCGGCGGGTCGGTTTTGTTGCCACGGTTGCCCGTGTTGTCGCGATTGGCAGAGGTGTCACCCGCGTTGATGACGGCACACATGAAGTGATTGGGGAAGCTGCTGCTCCCGCAACTCTTAGATCCGGAGCCGTAGGCTTCATCTTCGCCACAAATCGCCAGATCGATTTCGCGCTGTCACGTCCGACCGTATTCTCGATCGCTGTCGAGCGTTGAGCTCACTGAGGGTGTCGATCGGTGGAGGGAACCATGATGTTGGAGCAATCGATGGTACCGTCGGCTGGTCAGGCATGCGAAGCGTGCCTATCTGACCAACTTGGAAGCGGAAACTCCCGATCGCCAAGCTGATTCCGTCGCCCACGGACTCGAAGGCCGGGCAAGTGGCCAGCGTGTGGACGGTGAAGTCGAACGCGCCGAAGAGCTGGCGAATCTCTGCTGTTGCGGAGTTGTAGATCGCGGTTGATGGGGCCGAAGAAGCCGCAACATCAGCACTCCCAATTCCCACAGACGGCGCTAATTGACGAGGGTTTAACTCATCAATGCCCATTATTATGGACTTGGGTTTTGGAGAAGGAGGGAGCGCTAGAGACATATATCGGCTAGCAAACAAGCACACAGGGGACTCGAAGATTTACCCAGGTTCAGGCCTCGTAGAGGTCCCTACTCCTGCTTGTCTGCTCCTAGAATTATCAAAGGAATCAAAGATTACAATGGTGCGCAGATGCAATCTGGCGAGGGTTGTGGAAACTAGGGTTGCGTGTGTCCTCCTCGCTGCCCCCTCCTAGCCTTTATATATATAGGCTAGGTCTCGGGTAGCAGGTCGAGTCGGTTACATGTTAGGGTTTTCCCCTTTTAACTTTCTATCTTTAGCTTCTTCTTGTTCTTCAAGCAATCGAGAGTCCGTAGGTTACTCGAGTTCTTCATTTGGGCCTTGGCAACATCGTGGGCCTCTACGTATTTAGGCCGTATATACCAAGCTCGAGTACCTGTAGGGTATACCCATGTTAGAGAGCATTCCAACTCTAGCATAACAGTGAGACTCAATCCAATCTAATGAACCCATCACAGATGCAACAAGGGTAGTCACATAAAGATTCAATATACTTTCACGGAGGGTTCTCTAACAAAGAACAAGGTGGCAATGACCTATTCAGCACAGGTACCACTAGCAAACCAACCTAGAAGGATAACACTTGTAGGATGGACCAAAGGAACTAATTCAACATCTGTGCACAGGGATGAACCCTAGACAGGGGCTAATCTGTAATCACGCCAGGGAAAAATAGCTAGAGCGCAAGAGAGGAGCACAAAGGGGGAAGAACCCAAACTTACTCGAGGTCCTCGCAAAAGTAATTGAAGAGGAAGCAGAGGAATGGCCGACGATGGTACAGAAGCGGCGGTATGGGGAGCACCCCAAAGTGGCGCTGCAACCCATGCCTGCAGCACGTCAGCACCCGCCGGAGATGCAGGAAAGCACATCGAGAGAACCTTGGCGCACCATCGCCGAAGTTCCAGGGCGGCCAAACCCTAACCCTAGCTCGGGTAGGGGTCAGCGCGGCTAGGAGAGGACCCCATCGGCAGATCTGCTCAGACAGAATGGAGCGGTGGCATCATCTTAGTCATCTTGTACTGCATGGCAGAACGGCGGACCAGGCGATTGCGTCTTGGCTGTGACGAGAGAGGTGACAGCGTGGCGAGAGAGAGAGGTGAGAGGAGGTGGCCTGTGGGCAGCTCAGTACTACCCTGGTGGACTTAACCAGAGCAGGTTGGGCCGGGTCAGCCTAGTGGGCCAGGCCCGTATTTTAGAGGAGTTGTTTAAAAGAAATATTTACAAATATGCCCCTAAAACAAAAACAACTCAAGAAAAATAAATAAAAATCTTAAAAACATAAATAATATATCTATGAACTCACAAAAAGATTCCCTATTAAGTAAAAATAATTAATAGAATTTTTGGTAACTAAAAATTAGGTCCATTATTAATTTTGTGCCAATTACTTTTGAATTTTATAAAAATATATGAAACACTTAAAATTGAATAAAATTCATCTTTAAGATCCTAAATGAATATACTATTATAGAAAAATATTAGTTTGTATTTTTGAAAAGTAAATTCAGTGTGATAACAATAAAGTCTTATTTCTTTAAAGGAATTTTAGTAAATATTTAAAAGAGTAAAAAAATTAAATAAGTTATATTTTTAACTATTAGAACAATACTTTTCTTTTATTAATTAAATAAAATAGCAAACTTTTACTAAGAGGGTAAAATATGCAAAGAAGCGGATAATAAATCATTGCACGACATTACTATGCATTTCATATTGCTTTTTTAAATATTGTCCTTACCGGGAAATGATGGTTCTTTGTAGAAATCGGAGCTCAAGGTCAAGTGGAAGCATCTGACTTCACTACCTTGCAGTCACAAGGCAAGTTCATAACTTGCTCATGTCCTTTGAAGAGTCTTTATCAAAGATATTGCAAATTATGTGTTATCATCTATGATATAGAGAAAGAAAATATTATCTTCTCTAATAAATAAGATGTAGTTATTATCCTAAGTGATGATAAAGATTGGCAATGGAACTTAGGGTTCCAGTTGCATAAGTCACATAGGCTTAACAACCCATGACATCAGTGATTCTAGCGTCGTATATTACGCGTTAAGCATGAGATTTGGAATGGGACAGAGAAGTCGGTTGTATCTTCTTCCTTTCATATGGAGGCAAGATGACCTTAACGTGATGCTGTGAATTCCTTGTGCGGATCCAGCATATGGGTGAGCACCCTTAGGCTCCACGTTTTTGGTATCTAGATTATGTATGAGCGGCTGCCAGAGGTACAGTCGGACCTTTATGGAGCTTGCCAGGGACATAACCGGCTCGTAGAGTCTTCGGGAACTCACCAGGGTTGTAGCTTGCCCTAAATGGGGGCTTAACGGAGGTGTAGTCAGCCCCGGGGGATCGTGCAGACATATGGGATCGCGGAGAGGGCAGTGATTGGCTTGGATCACCTACTGGGCCCCACATCACGGAATTGTGGACGGGAAAGTACGCCCGGTTGTGCAACAAGGAGTTGGTCTCTCATGGGTAAAGCAACGCATCTCTGCAGAATGTAAGAATTGTGACATGTTACTTCCTGTTCCGGGAAGGAGCTACGAACGCGGCAGGAAAGAAACTCCATGAAGTTCTGGTCAACTTGTGAAGGCTGATGGGCATAGTTTTTGATAATAAAATCAATCTTTGAAGAAATATTTATGAAAACTGCATAGTACCAAGGACGTATCGTCCGAGGTGGTAGAGAGAGCATCAAACTTCCCACCTTGCATATAATGAACTTGTTGGGTAACGCTGTTACTCACTCTTTCCTTTGAACCCCTACTTAGACTCTGAGAATCCAGAAGACCCTTCAATATATGCAGCTGAAGGACAAGAGAATGTCTACTATGAAGAGTCAGACCTGTCCCGAGGAGTTGAAGGGGTGGACTACGAGATACGCTACGGAGTGCAAGGCAACGAGTCCGAGTAGTTGCCTTAGTTATTAGTAAAACAATTGAACCGAGCAGCATAACCTTTATAGCATAAGTTGTTGAGCTCAGTTTGGAGTATGAGTTTGAATTTTATATCTTCCGTTGAAACTAAGTAAGTTTGGTTTGTAATTTTGTAACACTTGAAGTTGGAACTTCTGGTTTGTAATTATAATGAAGTGTGTATGTTTGTAATATGGATCCGCAATGTTTCTGTTGTACCACTCTGAGGAATGTGATATTTACGAAACGGTGTTCTATAGATTTCATGTGAACGACTATAGTGTACTACACATGCAGTGGTATGCTGGGTCACCGCAACCGGCGCTGGTGATGCGGGATCCAAGTCGGATGCGCCGGCAGTTTCGGATCCCGGGGCAGATTCTGCTGCAAACAAATCTCCATCAGGATTGTCGTGCAATGAAAATCTCTTGCATAGTGTTTTCATCAAAAAAGTTAGTGGTAATTTACATATGATCATGACGCATATCCTCCCCCTGTCCGAGGATGGAAGGCAAAACAAGGAGGTCAGCGCGTAGCTATGCTCCGGCGTTAGGATGATGTAAAAAATGGGAAAACTGACTCATCAAATGTGACATCCCATGATATATAAATCCGACCCGTGAAAATATCTACGCACTTGTAGCCTTTGTGAAGACCAGCGCGTGGATAAGAAGGACCTCTGCACGGGAGTTCAAACCCCGACAGGCCGATCGGGCGCTCCACTCCCGACGAGCCCCCGCTCCTCCTCTGTCGGCCGACAGCTCGGCAGGGCAGGCCCCGTGCTCCATGCGGTCGGGATTCGAGACCCCGGCAGGTCTGCTCCGGATTCCGTCCCCCGACAGGGCCTGGTCGGGATTCCACGCCCCGAGGCCGCGCTATATTTGACAATTTCCAAAATTCTCTATTATTCGTGAAATTAAATAAATAATTTGTATTTTAATTAGCGCCTACCTTCTCTCCTTTTCTTTCTTTACAGATTTTGCGTTTTGTGTAAGTTAGATTCCTTCTCTCTTCACACTATTACATCTAGTTGTAAAATTTAAAATCTTTGTATCTTTTGAACCAAGAGTTTAATTTGTGAGCTGTTTGAATATTTGAGTTCCTTGTAAATACAGCTTCAAAATGAGACCAATATAAGATACTTTGTGACAATGTTTGGAAATTGACTTTTGAAACATGATGAAACTTGTTGACACTTGGTGAATTTTTTTCATTAAAATAATTTGTTTCACTCTTTTTTAAACTTGGTTCATCAAAGTTAGATAATATTTGGCAATTATCTTAGAGGCCAATTTGAAGGCACAATCTTTTGTGTCTAGTTTCATCGTGTATCATGATGTTTGCATCTGTTTCAGAATTTAAATTTTGAATGTTTCCTGAACAAATCCTTTTTAGACTTGTTTAAAAAATAAAATGGAAAGAAATATATATTTCAACAAATATGGATATTTCAAATCTTATGCTCGAAATTAAATCAATGTACTAAACAATGGTAGAGACTAGAGACTTAGTCTGAGATAGCCTACATGCAAATTTTTCTTGAAATGCAAATCTCAACACAGAGCAACGGTGGAGGCACCTCCCGTGCATGGTAGAAACACAGGTCTCCAACACATGTCCAGATCGTGGTCGATCGGTTTCAGACAGTAGATTAGGAAAATATTTTCATGGCTTGTAGCCGCAGCGACAAGTCGACCTCAAACAGCAAGGAAGGATACAAGGAAGGGTATGACTCTTGCTTGCGCATCTCCTTTGTCTCCAAGTCAAGGACAATGAGCGGACTGCGACGCCGCCGCTTGTCCTTGCGGTACACCCGCAACAGCACTGCGCCGCTCCTCTCTCTGGAGCACTCAAAATCAATCAGCATACCGGCCGGAGAGGTATTGGGATTCAGCGACAGTAGCTTCTGCTCCACATCGATCGCGGACTCCTTCACCCAACTACCCGAGATGAGCTGCAGCCACCAGGGCCGGCTCTATATTTTTCGGGGCCCTTGGACGAAGTCGACAAAAGAGCTCCTAATGACAATATATATTTGTACGTATAACTAGATATATAGAAGATATATGTGTCAATTTCACTTGCAAAATATTTAAAAGCATATAACCACATGTTTATAGTCGAGATGTCTCTAAATAATTGTCAAGAACTAAAGTATTGTGATATTTAGATAAAAAAAATAAAAATAGTAGAAAACATAACAAGTATTTCATGATAGTAAACACCTAAAAAACAGCCTCCAATGAGATCTTCGACAATTAAGCTTCAATGCTTCGGAAAAAGCTTCTTCGTGCATTTCTAGATGCAAAATCATCGAGGACACTATCAAGATTAATGTTGTCCAATATATCCTTCTTAATACAACACGTAGCCAAGCCATTTAATCTGTCTTGTAACATAGTTGACCTCAAACAGTTCTTCAATAGCTTTATTTTAGAAAAACTTCTTTCAGCTGAGGCCACGGTCACAGGTGAAATCAAAAGGATCCGATAGGCAACTGAGACATTTGGATAGCAATCTACGGCTGTAATGAATTGAAGAATCTCATCCGCTGACATCAAATTATTTGGCAAAGTTACTTGCAACACCTTTAACTCAGAGAAAAAATCATCAAGATCGACATCACACAAATTCTTATGAGTAAAAGTTTCTGCAAAAGTAGTACAAGATTTTCGTAGACTACTATCATCCATGGACTTCAGATTCTTTGAGTTGAATAAGAAACCAAACACCTTTTCAAATTCCTTCAGCTGCTCAAATCTGCTATTTAATGAAGCAATTGCAGTGTTAACAATAACAAGAAAGTAAGAAACTCTAAAAGATTCAATAGCTGACAACTGCAATTCATCTTCTTCATCATTGATTTCATCAAAATGTTTCTTCCTTTTACTTTGACGTTTTGTACGAAATTTTGGCTCTATGTCTATAGAAGATGCAAGGTTTTTGGCACTTTCAATGCTAGTATCGAATCCTTCAACTCTGAACTTCTGAAAAAATTCAATGACCCCTTCAATGTGTTTGACAGTAGCATCAATGCACAAATTTTTTTCCTATAACTTCTTGCTCACCATATTTATAGAAAATAAAACCTCATGCCAAATAACCATACCAACTAAAGTCTCAAATTTCCCAAGTGCTTTGTACAAAGATTGAGCATCACTAACCGTAGCTGGATCATCAGTAGAAGCCTCCTCTAATTTCTTCAGAGCTGATCTTACTTGGGTAGTTTGGAACCTTATAGGTTGCACACTCTTTATTCGACTCTCCCAACGAGGATCTGATAATGGTTTGAGAGTCATATTTGGAACATTATCAAGCAAAATCTTCCACCTCTTGGTAGAACGTGCAAACAATACATATATACGCTGGATAATACCGAAGAATGAAATAGCTTGTTCGCATAATTTTGCCATATCACAAAGAGTGAGATTCAAACTATGGCATGCACATGGCATGTATAATGCTTTCGGGTTTACTGTAAGCAAACGATTTTGAACACCTTGCTTTTTCCCTTCATGTTGGAACCATTGTCATAACCTTGCCCCCTCACATTAGCAACATCCAAGTCAAGAGCATCCAATGTATCCAACAATACATTAAAAAGACCTGATCCTAATGTGTCATCAACCTTTATGAACCCTAGGAAAAATTCCTCCACTCTCAGGATGCCAGTTGATATATTGACACAACGCACAATTAGCGTCATTTGTTCTTCATGGCTCACATCCGGGGTACAATCCAAGGTAACAGAGAAATACTTGGCATCCTTAATGATCTTTAACATAACCTTTCTCACAGCATCAGCAAGGAGCGAGATCAACTCATTTTGAATGTTGTGGCCAAGATAATGATGATGAATTTCATTGTTTTGAATGCGCCTAATATGTTCTTGCATCACATGATCAAATTCGGCAATCATTTCAACCGTGCCTAAAAAATTTCCATTACTATCTTGATACAACTTCTCATTTGACCCTCGAAAGGCTAAATTATGTTTTGCAAGAAACTTCACTGCAGCAACTATTTTTTGCAAAACCTGTCACCAATGCTCTTTTTCTTTTGCAACCAACCGTTGCATGTTATCATCAATTGTTTTCTTTTTGCTTAACCTCAACCTTAGTTTATTCCATGTATTCATATTTGTCAAATGCTCAACACTCTTCTCATGATCTTTGAGTCTTGGACTAAGACGCTGCCAATCCCTCAATCCATCAGATGCTAGCAAGGACTTATTATTATTTGATTTGAATAACTTGCAGCAAAAACAGTAAACTTTGTCCACCTCTTTGGAGTAAACCAACCACTTTCTATCAACAATCTCACGATTGGCTAACTTTCTGGAGTAGTATTCATAAGAAAAATGTCTACCTTTGTTATCCGTAGGAAACTCCAGACCCAATTCTCTCACGGGCCCCTTTTCAATTAAAATATCCCTTTTGCAATTATCAAGATTATCGCATGTTCTAGAATCATAGATTGATGAAAGAGAATCATCTTGTTCATCACTATTAGGAGCATCTGCATGGCAAACAAAAGATTATAATTAGTTACTTACTTACACTTGGAAAAATTGACGCTAGTTAGTTATTTACCGTTTTCCGGGAATTGTTCATCACCACTAGGAGCATCTTGTTCTTCTCCCCTATTGTCCTCATTAACATTAACATCAACATCGACATCAACATCTGCAGGGCAAATAAAATATTATAATTAGTTACTTACTTAAATTTGGAAAAATTGACGCTAGTTAGTTATTTACCGTTTTCCGAGGATTGTTTATTGGCCTCAACATCTGCATTTGAATTATTCTCATCATCTTCTCCAAGGTCAGATTCTTGCCTTTGATACTATCGTTGACATCAATACTACTTTTTGTTGGAAAAAACTTATTTAAAGCACCTCTTTGTGAATCAATAAGCTGATTCTCTCTCTTTCGTTTCCTCTTTTTCGCAGCACCCGACAATTGCTTCCCCATCGTAACACCTATCACAGATTATAATCTGAAAAATTATAACCCTAATTGACTATGACTAATTGAGGGATTAATTAGAACTTAGAAGAATTAGATGAGGGATTAATTTGAAGGATTAAAATAGACAGACGTATAACTTACAGAGGGCAAACGGGGACAGTGAGTGTCGCTCGCTCCGTCACGCGCGAGACGGGCAGACGGGATCACGGGCACGGGAATCAGGAGATGGCTGAGTGGCGACAGGCCCTACCGTCCTGGACCCTTGGCTCGTGAGTCGTGGCTGACGGCAACAGACAGAGACGGAGAGCCGGGCGTGAGGTGTCGCGTCGAGAACCAGAAGTCAAGAGACGACAGACGAGAGGCGAGGCGAAAAGCGAGAGTGCGAGACGGTCCCGAGAGGCCACGACCTTTCACTTCACGTTCACGATGGATCAATCAGAATTCTAGACTGAGACGGGATCGATCGATCGGAAATTCTAGACTGAGACGAGCCCTGCTCCTGCTCGCGATGGCAGCTGGGCCTGCAATTTTTTTTTTCGATTAACACCTGGGCGGCTGGGCCTGCTTGGCTGCATACAAATTTTTGGGCCCTCCCCTCCGGCTTGGGCCCTTGACGGTCGCACAACCCTGCCATGGGCCTAAGCCGGGCCTGATCCGAGTCCGGCCGGGCTACTTGTTGACAGCAACCTAGTGCATAATACGACTATACGAGTACGTGCTACCAATGACATGTGAGGGCTGAGTTTGTATCCAACGAGGTAGACAAAAGTCTCCGTCAACTCACTCGACCAATCGAGACGTCCTTCCAGTTGTTGATATCCCAGGGTTGCAAGAGATCTCAAGCTCACATTTGACATCCAGTTCGCTTCTCTTGCAACGCTCGACACACGCACCAACATCTCAAGACCTGAGTAGTAGATCTGACAATGTCCATCTTGCTGCAGCCATAGCATAGACAGTCTGATGTCAGCCGATTTTGCGTAGTAGCTTTTTTCTTCCACGGATTGTCTGCCGTATGGTATGAACACCACTGCTGCTAGGCCTCTTCCAATGCTCTTATGTTTCATCCTCGTTAAGACAAAAAAAAAACTGACGTGAATGGTTAAGACTGCACCTCCTATACGAGCATTGGAGAAGACAAAGAGACGATCACTAGGACTGGCCTTAGCTTAACCGTTTTGAGGTTTGGTGTGTGCTTCCAGATCCTGGCACAAAGCTAGTACAGTACATGGTTTGCTTAGTAGTCCCTCCGTTTTATATTAGCTTTGTGAAGATAATGTATCTAGACGCCTTTCAGTATGTAGGTTCAGAGCGGTTCACTCCGAATCTACACACTAAATGGTTTCTAGATACATTACCTTAGCAAACCTAAAACATCTTATATTTTGAAACGGAGGGAGTAGTACACATGATTCATCGGTCGTAGCAGCATACCCGAACAAGCCTCCGTTTATTATGACCATGACTAACTTCAGAAATCCTCAGTGCAGAATTTCAACTCTTGACTGAGCTAGTAAGGTTTTGGCATCTACTTAGTCATGTGGTCATTAGGTTTTTCAGCTTCCATTGAGATTCTGGCTTCTTTCTGCCCTCCATGCTTTAACTAACATATATATGCATCAGCTCATTGAATTCAATAATAGAACCAAAACTAATTACTAGTTCTTTAGTGACTAGAGTATATACAGACCTCCGAATTTTTATTGCATGCTAAGGCCACATATCCAACCTATCCGACTAGCTCATCTAACCTCATCCGAAGAATCGTTCAGTTCAGGAGTTGCGGCACTGCCTTCAGTTTCAGAAGGTTCCATGATTGGCGTCGCCGCAGTTCCTTCGTTGCCATCAGAAGCTTGCATCTCTGCACTTCCTTCATCGCCATCAGAAGCTTGCATCTCTTCAGTTCTTTCATCGCCATCAGAAGCTTCTCCACATTCCGGGCAATGTCTGATCTCAGTTTCAGAAGGTTGCATCACTTCCGCAGCTGTAGCAGCTTTGTCTCCTCCACACTTTCTTTTCTTAAAAGCATAACTGTCCTGATCACTGTCTTCGGCGGTGGGATCTTCATTGATGTCACCCAAGGCAGCTGGAGATTGACTTGCACAGGCACCGTTTTCAATGCAGACTACTTGAGTATTGGACTCTCTGGGCTCACTGGTTGATTGGGGATCCTTGAAAGCCGATGTATTCAGATAACCACCATTGGTGGTGCCAAGTAGCATCTCTAACTGTGTCCTAACAGAAACTGCCACAGCAACTGCATGGTCACAAACCACAGAGTCACTGGGTGGGCAATGGACAACATTTGCCAGTGCCTGGTAATAGCGAAGTAGAGCCAAGGATGGTGGTGCCAATCCCCTGTCGCGGCAAACCTTAGTCGATTTCATCACATGTTTGCAAAGGTTTCCCTTCATTGACCAGCTACAGTCACACAATGCAAGCTCAGAACCTGGATTCACTATGGCATGGGACCTCTCCTTATCTTTCTGGCTGACCACCCTAGCACAATCATCTTCTATGACAATATCAGAATCTGGAATTTGCAATCCCTGCTGCCATTGGCTGGGGCCATTTTTCCATTCGCTCCTCCAGTAACGAGAAAAACTGTCCTTCCCAGAAAATTCATCCAACCAGTAGTAAGAATGAACCTTTGTACCCAACTTGTGAACCAACCAATCTGCACGCAGGTAGATGCTTTCATCTGCCTCGTTCAACAGGCGGAGTTTTAGCAGGTGATGGTAACTCTCGATTGCTGAAGCTACCTCAGCACTAGCCAACGGGGTGGCCTTCAAGACAGTTGTCCATGCCCCTGGCAGACAATGAGCAGTAGCAGACAGATTAAATAGTTGAATTACAAAACTTATCAAAAACCCTCTAACGAGTAAAATCAAGATATGGTAGGTAAAACAAGGTAAAGCAAAGGCACATGGACCAACCAAGTCTTGGCAACCATAGAGCTTTGAAGTAGTCCAGAAAATCAAAGCAATCAACAAAATCTTCCAGGAAGGCCTCAAATAATTCCATACCACCATTTCCTCCGCAGATATTGGATAATACATTACCAAGTCGTTTAGCCATCACTGAACGCTTCTCAAGGTCTGAACACTTGCTCATCAAATTTTTATGCCAAGCATGCCGGATGCGCCATATGGTAATCAAAACCGGGCAATGGAACACTTCCCTGTTCAGCAGAATACATACTCAGGGACATTGCGATTTGGCTCCCAAGTCTAAATGCACCTATTATGAAAAATGCATTTTATATGAATTTCAAAGTGTTGAAAAATTCCAAATCAAAATCCCGTGTGTGCATCCGGATATGCTATGTCCTGACACAAAGTTTTGCGGTGAGAAGACATTTTTTGAGGTCTGTACAAAAAAAGAGGAAAAAAAGGTCTTGTGCAAAACTATTTTGCAACACCAAAAATTGTCTTTTTTTACACAATCCACATAAAATATCTTTTTTTCATGAAACTTGGTGTACGGACATAGAATGTCAACATGTACACCCGGATTTTTTTTTTGAAATTTTCAACATTTTGAAGTACTGTTTGGCAGTGGGTGCATCTACACCTACGAGCCAAAGTGGATCTCCGCTCAGGAACCCAAATCCAAGGAAAGAGTACACTAGTAGAGAAGCACCAGTTACCTTATAGTGCGAACATCGGTCAAGGGATCATCAATAATGAAGCCACCCAACTGCCATGTTGGATCTTTTGTACGAACTCGGTCATAAAGAGCACCCATCCATCTATATATTTCACAGTGTGTAAAATTGGGAGTTATGATCCAAGCAACAGGAATCGCGTTTTTCTGCTGGTCGAAAACAAGTATACTATGTACAGGATACTGCAAAACAGTGAACAACAATACTATGATGAAATCGAAGAAAACTTTGAACTACTATAAAGAAAATAAAATGAGATTTGACAAACCTTTAACTTGTTTGTTCCAAACTTTGAATCGGAAGCAAGTAAACTGCGGTTGCCATACTGAATCATCTGCTGTAGCTGCCAATCCGTCTGAATACCCAAGACAAAGCTATCCTTATCGGTAAAATCTTCAAAGAAAAATATGCAATCCTGGTGATTCTCAACGAACATGTTAATACTAACAGAGTCATCGTCATCAAGTTCATAAACAGAACGCCGTATTTTCCTTTCCAGCCTCCTAACATATCTGTGAGTAAGAAGGTCATCACGGTTTGATGGTCCTCCTTGCCTTTCGACCATTTCAGTATGCCTCTGCATTATGGTCTCGACAGGAATACCAACATAGAGCAAAGATATAACTTCAAGACGTAACTCCTCAGATATGTACGGTGCAAACATTGCTTTCGTCCCTGCAGCCATCTTGTCCATGGGACCATGGCAGGGTGAGCCTTTTTTATCTACATGCTTATTGTGGTTATAAATCACAAGAGCCAGTGATGGTTCAGCAATCAAACGCTTCACAATAAAATGGCAAACACATCCCCTCTTTGTATTAGGACGACCAGCAGGTGTCTTCCTCTTTCCACAAGAGGACCTGCTAGGCCGGACAGCACCCCCCTTTCTATAATCATCTGGACCAAAAGAGCACCAATACCTGCATGCAATGGTGTCATCATGTTCACATCTTCTGTTCAAATTATAGCATCTCAAACAGGAAATAGCTAGGGTAAGAAGAGCTGAAGGCAGTGTAATAAATAGTGATAGCCTGATTATCTATAGCCTGGAGATGTTAAAAAAAGTTGCTAAGATGAATGAACAGCCTCAGATCCTAGAATAAAGAATAGTCATGGTTCCATTTACTTACAGAATATACTCGAGTATCCCATCAACTTTTGGTTTGCAGTTCATCGTTGGAGGACGCCTTCTGCGTGCTTCAACATGAAATCGTGTTGGACATTCTTTGTTGTTTGATTCTCCTCTGACGAAGTCATTCACCCTAGAAAACGGAATGAGCGCAAGCCTGTCCATCGAGTCCTTCCAGCCCACGACCATAGACCACGTGATATCTGCTGCTGAAAACTCTAATGTGGTTGGGTTCTGAACAGGAAGAGTCAGAATTTCATCCCACCTAGCCATCTGCAACCACAGGAATCTTGACAAATAAGAAACGAAAACAAAGACAAATAGCCAATACAGTACAATGTCAGATCTATGACTTATTATACACAAATAGGAGAAGTTCTGGTCCATTCGAAGAGGATAGCATACACTAATACTAAAAGAGCCATGTATTACAGTTTGCTGTATCTCGTCGAGTCATGATACCAAACAATTTTTGTGCTAGCATAGTATAGAATAAGAGCATAGTCCCATGCCTAACACAAGTGATCCATACCCTATGTGATTTAGGTTTAGTTATATCCTGGCTTAGTTGTGTGTTTAAACATGAAAAATAATCAGGTAGCTTGTCCTTTTTTATCCTTTTATATGAATAAAAATGCTGTTTCCCAAACACAGCACTCATGAAGTAGTCTCCTCAAAAGATCACAAAGCAGAGCAATGTCTGGAAAGATTCAAAAACTCCATTTCCAAATGATATTTGTTGCTAACAGAGTAGAATCTAATAAGCAGATAAATGCTACACCTTCAGGACAAAAGGACCAGACGTACAGAAGTACTCAGGACAGTCCCCCTCTAGACAGCAATGATCCACAATGATATCATTGCATTGGAGTATCAGATTGCTCACAGTGAGGAAATGGCAAGAAAGAACTCTTGGATCAATCCAAGAAAATTAAGATTCTTCACCAGCAAAAGAAAATCAATTCAAATCAATATGCTCCCCACCTCTCCCCATGTGCTTATCTGACACTAGAAGCTAGAGGTCCCCATGCCACTGCCGACCCTCCTCTCTTCCCCCTCACCGGATCCTTCTCCCTCCCTCAGATCCCGCTCAAATGGGCGCAGTCTGTGGGCCATTCTGGTGCACTACTTCAGCGCTCCAGGCCTCCGCCAGTCTTGCGCCACCAGCAGAGGCTGCAGAGGTGAGCAGCTCCAGAACTCTTTTGTTGTGATCCTATTTATTACTAAAGCTCAGTTGCGTTCTCAGAAAAAACTATCATTTGCAGTCCTAATTGTTTGCATATTAGAAGTATACGACATCTTTGAAAGTATCCAAGGTTGTCGAGAACCTCTTCATGCGATTAGGCCATGTGCTACCACTTTGTCCTGGCACCAGTCCAAATTCTAATTAAAAAGCTAGCTCAAAAGAACCTCCTGAGTCTTGATACATCCAAATAAGACCAGTTTTTTACTTAAGTCGTTATTACAAACGTTGCAATGCGATGATAGTTTGATCAATGCTATATAAAATATTTATGCTTGATGCTCTAGTAACATGTCCTGAACTGTGCGCTCCTTTGAACATCCTTATCACATTGGCATATCCAACTGTGTTCAAACATCCGGTAGGTCGGTTATGCACTCGCACTTCCTCGATACACAGATCAAGAAGAACCTGTGACGCAAAAGGCATCCCAAGTAGGTTTGCCAGGTTTCCCCTTTTCCATTTTATGATATGCATGGCATCAATGTTAAAAATGCCCAATGTCTAATAAACAAATAATTTTAGCACTCGTATAACATCCAATTCATATGCTTTAAGTCATCATTCGCCGTCCAGCCTCAACAAGATGCAAATTTTAGGTACTTGAAACATGCTCGCTGTACAATTAGGCGTAAAATGAGTCAATTCGACACTCACATATGACATCAAAAGTGCATCAATTCTACGAGAATTCGCGTATGAAACCATAAATTGCATCTATTCATACAAGCATTCACATCTGACAACACAAAATGAAGCTCAAACCTTGAGCTCGAGAGGCCGGAGTAGCAGTGGGCCGTTGGAGGTGGGGCAAGCCGAGCTTACGGCCGGTGGAGGTGGGTCAGAAGGGGAGGACTACGGCGGAGGAGATGGCCCGATCTGCTCCGGCGAGTCGGCGGCGGAGCTCGGCGTCCGAAGTTCGTCGGGGGAGCGAGCCTAACTGGGAGCTGGGGCGAGGCGTGCCTGAGAATCCATGAGAACGGAGGCGAGCGGAGGGCGCGGTTGGGGCCAGGTCCGGCGGCAGCCGGGGCGCGGCGACGGTGGCGGCCGTAAACCCTAGAGCGAGCGAGAGAATAGTGTCAGGAGCGCGCGAACTGTTTTGCTTCGGCGTGCGAATCGTTCTGGGATGGGAGTACTCCTCCGTCCACGTTTACACGAGTGCGTGGACTAACATTGACCAATAATATATGAGAATTATATGATAAAAATTATACCATTTGGAACTTTTTTGTGAATACGAATATGAATATATAAATTTATGGGAGTATATTTTATTGGTCAAATTGATGGTTATTGGAACTTCATTGTTAACGAAAATATAGGTTCAGATTTACTGGCTGATCCTATCACAATGACATAGACATGATCCATATTCTTCCAAACTAGTACTCCCTCCATTTCAAAATATAAGATTTTAGCTTTGTGAAAGACCTCTTTTAGTGTCTGAACCTAGACACTAAAAGAGGTCTAGATACACTTTATTCACAAAGCTAAAACATCTTATATTTTGAAACAGAGGTAGTATATTTCAATTCTCTCTGCATACATGTTCCTAGCAAATCTATTCCACCGGCCAAGGAAGGGAGAAGAATCAGAGCAAGAGAGTAGTGTACAGAGGCTTAGCTTTTTCTTTTGAGAACAAGATTGGGCTTACCCCAGGAGCAGAAATTAGACACCCACTGAGCCGATTAGTGTAGCATCCAAATATTTTAGCTTCATTCTCAAAAAAAAAAAGTTCAAAGTTGGTTTTGCATTTCACAAAGACCACTCCGGTCCCTATACTAAAAGAAGACCATTCCGAATTTCCGATCCCCACCCCTTCCCACAGCGAAAACGAGTTGTATTCTACATCCATCTGTCCATACTCATGTACAGCGAGTAATTAGATTCCATTACAAACACTACTAAGAGCATCATAAATTTGTTTGGTTGTATTCTCATCGTCACAGTAAATCACAGTTCTTTCCGACGTCATCTTCACCAGAGCTTCTTCCGGACTAGTAACCGAAACCGAGCGCTCACAACCCGCCGAGACATCATCATCTGCAGCAAAACCACAGGTTAACCCCTTCTCTTGCAACGCCGACAACACACGGCCTGCGTCGACGGCTCCCCAGTGTAGCAACTGCCGCTTCGATCGACCATCAGAATGATCCTTTGGAGCGACCAGCATGTACTGTCCGTTGCTGAGATGGAGCTTTGCCCTCAGCCTCGCCACGGCGATGGTCCCGTCCAACTGCCTAGGCTGCAACCCAAGGGCGACATTGGCTGCGAGCCGCACCTCAAATTCTTCTCGTGTATTCGGGATCTTGATGGTCTTGCCCTCGGAGTAATACATGAATGACCATGGAGCGTCCTCCTTCAGTGGACACCGTGACTTCAGATCTTCAGGAAACTGCATGGTGAAGTAGAGAGCGTAAGTAAATGATTGCTGGCTCGGAGAAAAGCAGCTCCACCGGATGGATGCGAGAAAATGAGTCATGGCATACCAGCACGAGCTTCGGCTTGAGAACTGCCAGTAATGGATTAACTTTCCCTGTCCTGTCAACAAGAAAGTCGAACTTTTATTCTGCATATTCTGCTTTCTAGTAGGAAGTACTCCCTCCGTTCCAAATTATAAGATGTTTTAGCCTTTTTCTGAAACACATGTATCTAGACGTCTTTTTAGTGTGTAGGTTCGGATCAAAATGAGTGAACTTACACACTAAAAGACGTTTAGATACATGTGTTTCAGAAAAAGGCTAAAACATCTTATATTTTGAAGCGGGGGGAGTAGTAAAACATAAGCTTTTGATATTTCGACATACTTTATTCCAGAAAGGAAAGAACACTCGAGAACTTGGATTGCCGCAGGCATGAAAGGCTTAAGAGCCAACTCAGCATCAACACCTTGCTGCGGATAAAATAATTATGAAATTAACATTACAATGGCAATCAAATTATGCTATGTTCAATACAAAGATTAGACACTTGTTTACCTCCAAAACAAGAAGATTTCGTTTATCTGCATGCCACCGACGAAGCAAACTGACGGCTGTACCATGCCTAAGGCTCAAGTCTGGGCAAAATACAATGCAAGGCTCCTTCCATGCTGCCCTGACAGGATTGAGTGTGGTTACACAGCAGAAAGGAAAGGAACAACAGATTTAAAAAGTACTAAAATCCAACTGTTCAAGTGAGCTCATATGAACAACAAAACAGGAAATGTTCTATAAATTATGCTAAACATAGCAACCAAATATTGTCGGACCTGTGTAAATTAATATACAACCAAAATAAGAAACAGACAGTACCCAGCTTCTATAAGGAGACTAGAAAAGAAGAACAAGTCACAGTTTGTTAAACTAAATGATCTTAAGGTTATCTATCATGCATGCGTTGTACAGTGTAATATCGAACAAAGAAATTTTTGATGAACTTCTTACAGCAGGCCCTTTGAGTATAGATGAGGGAACATAAATAGTTTGCCTTCCTTCAAAAGCTCCACATGGCCAAATAATGCCTCCCCAGAGAATAGCTGCAGGATAAGCAACGTCCAGTAAGACCATGTAAAATTCGTATGTCAAAAACTACCTTTTTTTCGAAATGGATGTCAAAACTAGCATAGTGAGAAGGGAATGACCTTTTCTTGGCGCGGCTTGCATAGCCATTCTGGCACGGCATTGGTAAAGGCAATCATTTTTTCTGCTGCACCAGAGATCATATATATGGGTACCTGACTCAAACAGGAACAGAATGTCAGCCCAAAACAACAGATGAAAAACATGGTAAAACAAATGGTGATACAGAAAAAATATAGTGATTTGGAATGGGCTTAACATTTCATATTGTAGAACTAAAGAAGGAGCTCAATATTTAATATGACTACATTGTAGAACTAAACACATTTGTACCACATCCATCTCTAAATCCTTTTTAAAGCTAATTATCTAACAGACAGTTAAGCGTGAGTCAGGCATTGTCAACTTGGCATTTCAACATTAGCAAAACCATATCCTAAACAAAGTATATGCTGGTATTCACAAAGCACATTAAGCAAGTACAAACATATTTTTAACACTATTTAACAACGGGTCCTTCTAGAGTTGACGTCCACATGGACAAAGCACATTAAGCATGCACAATACAAATATTTGATAACAATGGTTTGAACAATTAGTCTGCTATGCGATTACAAGGGGTAATGACTAAAATTACCTTCATGTCGGAAGAATGTAGAGTTTCTGATAGAAGCTCCAAAATTAAGAGAATTACGCCAAGTCGTCCTATTGGTACTAAAACAGAACCTCCAGATTTTATCGCATCTATTATACATGAGCATATGAAGCTGATTCTTTCAATCTCCCCTGCAATGTCATCATTCTTACCCAGGATTTGGATGTTCTCATCCTCATCGACATCATCATCCCTTGAAGATTTGAAGTAACATTTCATGTAAAAAGAAAGGCAAAGGTTAACACATATGCAAGTCATACAAAACAACAGAAGTGCAACACAAACACACTAGCATACCTTGACACCGAGTCATCACAAAGCATTGCATGCTCACCCAGATTCTCATTATCCTCATCTATGACATTCAAGGATGAGAAATCCGAAAACAAAATAATATCATTTTCCTTCAGTGAGTTATAGTCACAATCTAAGGCATGGGCCGACACAAACACTGTGCTTGGCAAGTAGGTAATACTTGCTCTTGGACCCTTTAATGACCAGGCACAATTGCCAAGCTCCAGGCCAGAACTAGAGGCTTTCAGCATCAACATGCCATTGAAGCAAACCTCCTGTCCATATTTGATAGGCTCGGTTTTCTGCATGCATTCTTCTATGTTTGCTGCACTGCCAAATAGGTGTAATCCAATTAAGAGAAGAAAAGCAGGATAGGGCAGTGTCATGAAAGTACTGATGTCATTATCAAGTAGTGAATCGTCTATGTGGTCATATAATTGAATGGCAACAGCATGGTCCAATCTCAGATACTTGCTTAGTAATAACTGAAATATAATCAGCTCTATTTGCATACAACTGAGACACTAAGCAGAAAATATGTAGATCTTTGATTCAAATGGCATTATCAGTTACACCAAGACAACTGGTCTAACAGTGAAATTAATTACGGGGGATGTAATATATAAGCAGTCAAATAATTGTCCTATCAGAAACGACTTCGAATTTCAGAGTCATGTATGGATTTCAAGTAACTCTTGGTTTATATAAACTATCATATGTTACAAACTTACCATATAGTTAGAAACAAAATTTTGTCCATTATAATTCTATATTTTCTACCTGGCTAGTAAAATATCAGAAATTGTCTGTTGTCAATTTTTGAATTTGATTATGATTAGGATGAACAAAAAACTAAGACCAATTGTTCTACAAAACTAAGTTTGTCCTGGAATACCTGAATAATTCGATATAACTGTTTTCATATATTTTTTCTATTTAGGGACATGTTTCACTGAAATCAAATTCTAAAATGATCTTTATGCAGAAAATATCGCTCAGCTTATCAGATGCTTGGATACTATATGCATTTATCACAACCCGAAAAATTAACCAACTACTGTGAACTATGTCTAAAGGTCAAGAATACATAAGGAAAACTGAACATGCTTTTAAGCTTCAGATATAAATTGCTGCACAATTAAAATGTAACAGGTGTCAGATGATGCAATTCGGCAGGTATATTGCTTATTAATAAATGTACCTGTAGAGAGGCATCAAAGGAGATAAATCACTTCCCTCATCTTCAATCACTATCTTCTGCAACACTGACAGGAGTTTACCGAGTTTCTCCCCATCCATCCACTTGGGTGTCTCATCCATGTCAGGTCCATAGTAGCTTGCAAACTCAGAGTGCATCTCCACCAGCTCCACCATCATTAGCTTTCCAATCCTTGCTGCTACCTCTGTAACATAAACCTATCCATACAAAACAGTCAACCACCCCCGCACTATACTTCATATTGGACTCTAGTGCCTGCCTATGGAAGTGAAGTTTCATCCAAAATAAGACTTTAAAGCCAACATCTTATGCTTTGATCCCTTGGTATTCATATATGAGCAAAGTTTCCCATTCTTGTTTGAAGAAAAAAATATAAGCCCAATTATACCGGCCACTAAATTCCATATTGTCTTAAAAAGGAACCTAAGGATGTTAATTATCTGCAATCATGAGTAAAAGCCAATGACCATGCCCTATGTATTCATACCTGAGTGGATTTCTTTAAAATTTTGAAAAAAAAACATCAAGTCCAATTTGTTCAGACCCTATTATATAAATCTTTAATTATGAGCAAACAAACTGAAGGAGAAACGACGAGCTAACTTATATGTCTTTCAGATTATTCAATTTTGCATTCGGCGGGCTTCTTCAAGATGGTCTGAATAGCTATTGATTACTGAATGACGCGAAATCATGCAGTAACAACAGTTTCAAACATGCAACCCCTTGTCACTAGGATTGAAACACGGTGCAGAGTCCGGGTCGGATGCACATCGTACAAGAAATTGTCGTATCACACAGCAATTTTTTCTTTGAAATAATCGATCAAACTACAAGCACAAGCTGCAGACTAAACAACCAGTTTGCACCCTAAGTAGCAGTCCAGCAAAGATGGGGAATGCACCTTGGTGTTAGCGAAGCTGGGGAGCCGGGTGAGGAAGGGGAGGCCAAGCATCCCCCTGGCGGATGACACGAGCACGGCGTCTACTCCACCTGCTTTGGTGGCGGCCGCTGCTGCCGGTGACCAGTAGTAGGGCACCGCCCGGATGAGGTCCCCCACATCGCCGGAGTCCACGCCAAGGGGCACCGGGGCGAATGCTGAGAGGGCCGAGAGGTCTATGGGGCAGTCGAGGAGGAGGCGGAGCCCCTCCAGCTCCAGCAAGTGGCTCGCCGCCGTGTGGTAGCCGCCGCCGCTGCCGGGTGTGGCCAAGCAAGTCTGTCAAAAGACACCAATGTTAGGGTTAGCATCAGGTGCTTAGGGTTTTACTAGAGAGAGAAGAGGGCTTGACGCTTACCAGCTTCATGGCGGATTGGGGCGCAGAAACGAAGGCGACGCAGAAGAGGGGAGGGACAGGAACGACGTGGACAGCGGCGAGGTAAGGATTGGAGCAGCCCCGGCCAAACCTAGGCGCTTATATTTTTGGTTTCAACTCAGTTGTTCTCGATTCATCATCTTCTATTCCTAAAACATAAAATCAATACTCTGTAAGTCATTTCAATTCTGAACAGTCGGCTTAAATCAGTTTGATTCAATTGACGCAATGTTTGGATGAATTTTAGCTCAGAATTGAATTGGATTGAAAATTTCAAATCCAAGATGGAAAGGAAATAGACTCAGTTTCCAATTCCGGTGTTTGGATGTATATGGAATTTGTTGTTGGAATCAAAGGATGGAACCCAATTCCAAATCCTGTTTGGATGTACAAATCATAGAACTGAAAGTTTTGTTGAGTTTTAAAAATATAAACTTGTCTACTTATATGCAAATACTATGTACATATTTGATGTTTATATACTTCCTCCAATCCAAATTAATGGACTTAGATTTGTCTAGATTTGGATTTATCTAGCACTAAAACATGACTAGATACAGCCGAATATAGACAAATCCGAGTCCATTAATTTGGATGGGAGGGAGTATTATTTTTCACACAGCATAATATTAAAACACCAGTTCATATTACCAAGGCATAACTCGAAGTCGTCTGTACATAACGCATTACACGAGTGCAAGCACCATAGTTTTAGCAAGAACCATAATAACAGCATACAGTTTTAGCTGTCTCACTACAGTGAAGTGGTGACTGCTATCAGTAAGACTGATTATATCACTAGGAAACAAAGGGTAACGACAATTGATCAGAAACAGCTAATATAGCTATTGCACAAAACTAGTATGTACAAGATACGCATCATTTGCTAGAGGTTAGTTCGCTAGCTATTCCACAAAAGTAGTATGCACTAAAATACCTGCAGAGAATGGAGAAAGAGAAGGGGAAGAGGATGGACAGGGAGAGGGCGGTAAGATCCCTGCCAGGGAGCCACCGCCATGTACATCTGTGACATTGAGGAGCCTCCGGCGATTTAGGGTTGGATCGCCGGTGGATTTAGGGTTCGAGCATGGCTCCCACAAGCGTCTGAGAGGGAGAGGGAAGGGAGAGGCGAGGACGGAAGGCGGGAGAGAAGAGGCGGGATGGGAGAAGAGTGGAGCTTACCTCCGTGGCGGCGCTTGCCGGAGCTCATGACGAGCCTCGCTCCACTTCTATCGCACGAGATGGAGGGAGCGTACCGCTTCGCTCTTTCCGTGCCTTTCCGAGGGTAGCAGCTCGGAATTTCCCGAGGCCCGGCGAACACGCGCGGGGTCGCGGCTCGAAATCGTGCGTAGTTTACAGCTTCTAATTCAACTACCTCTCCAAACGAGGTAATTCGGCCCAGCAATTTCAAATACCCCAATTCCAAGTTAAGGGCACCTCCACCGGGGGAGAGGCAAACGGGCCGGATTTACCCGTTTAGGTCGAGCCACTGGCGTTACTGGATCGTGGTCCGGCCCCTCCTATTTTGTTTGGCTAGACCAAGAGAGAGACGGGACAGGCCAAGAGAGAGAAGAGAGAATAAGGTCCGTCAACTGTGCCATGTGCCCTGCTACAACAGCTGGACAGACCAGCGGCCGCGTCTGTCCGGATAGACCCATCAGGGTATCAAATTTGGGTCGCTGATGGGTCAGTCTGGCCTGAGTCTGTCCAGATGGATCGTCCCGCTAGGACGCCGCATTTGGTCCAGCTGTCCGCACAAACCAATTAGGACACGCTCGGATGGGTTGGGTTGATCCGGTGGAGATGTCCTGAAAACCCTACGTCCAAACACTATGTGAGAGGAATTGAAAGTACCTAGCCCTTGGGGCTTTTCTGTGTCCTGGTCTAATCCGCTGAGCAGCCTGCATATTAGCCGGCAAGCAGAAGATGGGGGAGGCAAGCCGCAGCCGAGGAGAAGCATCAGTCCAGCACCGCACCAGGTTGCGAGGTCGGGCCAGCAATGGCGCGGAGGAGCCAGAACGGCAGCCTGTACCGGGGTGTAGCGTGGTGTATACATCATGTTCCAATGTTATGAAACAAAAAATTTAATTTCTGCGTGACTTTAATTAGTAGTCTAATTTTGCATTACTTCCACGATAGCACTGGACATTTTCTCCTCTACACATTTTCTCCTCTCGAGTTCTATTTCTTCTGTGAAAAGACAATCGTATACCGAGAGTTGGACGGATGCAGAATAAGAGTGAACTAAATCTTTGGTCAACACAATTCTAAAATGTTGCTTAATCGAAACAATTCATATTAGTTAGTGTCCACCGTTGCAACTTGACATTGAATCGGTCATCGTGCACGTCACCAATCAGTTCATTCACACACTATCTTCTCAACTATGATATCACGGATGACCAGCTTATGCTGAATTAAATACTCTTACGAAGCTTGTTCTCCAAGCCTTCAAAACACGAATGACATGTTCTGATGACACTGGCAATGACGTCAAAGGCTTCCGAAGGAAAAATGTCAAACTTCCCCTGTTCTACTTAAACAGAAATAGGAAGAAATCGAGATAAAATGTGATTAGTGGGTGAACATAACTTATTTGAAAACTAGGAGAGGATAATAATCATTTACCGGTGGTAATGTTTTGGCGGGCGATTCTACTTATCGGGATAGAGTCTCAAGCTTTATCCCAGCTGGTAACATGAAGACACAAACACATTGTAGTATCCACTACAAATTCTGTTCTGACCAAGAAAAAAAATAGCGTGCTATCTCTTTTAGCGTAGCCTTTTTCCAGACGCTATGCAAGTTATAGCGTGCTAATGGCGCTATTTTTAAAACAGCGTGTGCAAAAAATTAGAAAATTGAGGTATAGCAAGTACCGCTAGGGATTTCAAGCAGCTGATTTTTTCCAGACTAATACATGCATAACCAATTAACAAGTGGTGGCCAAATGACAAAGTTTACTGACATCTGGCGCATGCCAAGTTGGAGGACAAGACCTGCGTCAGGTCAACTCCCTGGTCGAGGAATTTAGGCGCGCGTCCTTTTAGAGTTTCACTGCATCTGGTGGACGTGCCGAGCGGAGACAGACCGTCGACAAGACCTAGAGGAGATGGGCGTTGCAGCTGCTACCGTCGCGTGGGGGGATGGGAACTAGGGAATTGGGTTTAGTTGAGCAGGGTTTAGATGCATAGTATTGGATCGTGGTGGACTCACGGGATGAATGGGCTTATGGACAGAGCTATTTTCGTAGGTTTTTAGTGCCGCTATTGCGTTGTGGCATTATAGAGTGTCATTAAAAAGTGTTTAGAGTCATAGCGAGTAGATTTTGCATAGCGTAGCGTTTGGTTCCTATATATGCTACTCCCTCCGATCCATATTAGTTAATTTGAATTTGTTTAGATTCGAATGTATCTAGATATGTTTTAGTACCAGATACATCCGAATCTAGATAAATCCAAGTCAACTAATATGGGTCGGAGGGATTATTTTTTTCCCATGGTTCTGACATGTGGTCAGAAGAGAGGAACATGTATAAACCATCATTGCAATAAATAAATTTGAAGGGTCGCTGGCAAGGATATGCTCACATTGATCGATGCGCGTGTAGTTGTCGATCTATATACTATACATACCCGTCGCCCCATCCATCCCTAACAACAACCAAACACCAACAACGCAAGAACTGAGCAAGACACCAGCTAGCATTGTTGAAACACAACAGTCGGTCATCCTGCAATACATCGACGAGGCCTTCGCCGGCATCGGCCCCTCTCTCCTCCCGGCGGACCCCCATGACTGCGCCGTCGCCCGCTTCTGGGCCTCTTACATTGACGACAAGGTATATAATGAGCGTGTAAATTATTGATGGTTTCATCGGCGAGTTAAGGTTTGGTGATATACTATACGTGCATAAATTTGCAGCTCCTGAAAGCGTCGAGCCAGGCGTCGAGCGGCAAGACGGAGGAGGAGAAGGCGGAGGGGAAGAAGCAGGCGGCGGCCGCGGTGGAGACCCTGGAAGGAGCCCTCAAGGAGTGCTCCAAGGGGAAACCATTCTTCGGTGGTGACACTGCTGGGCTCGTGGACGTCATGCTCGGCGGCCTCCTCGCGTGGGTTCACGCGGGCGACGCCATGAAGGGCGTCAAGACCTTCGACCCCGCCACGACTCCGCTCTTGGCCGCCTGGGCGGACAGCTTCGACGCGTTGGAGGAGGTCGAGGCGGTCATGCCAGAAGTCAGCAAGCTAGTTGAGTTTGCCATGGCGACCATGTCTCACGGCGCCGCCTCAACTAACTGAAGAGGCGTGCCTCTCCTTCGCTTTTATGCAGCAGCTCTGCTCGATCGTGTGCCCAACATTCAGAGACGACTTGTGGTTTCTATATTTGTGTTTGCGAGACTTATTTATGAAGATTGTGTCCGGTGTTTTCTGTCAATTATTCGTCTCTCCTACACCTGGATCAGATGTAAATGCAGTGCAATCCTTACATAAGTCTGAGCAAGTATAATAAGTCCTAGTCAGTTGGCTATAACAATTAAAATATTATTTCTTTGCCTAGTTAGAAGAGAGAGAATAAGAGAGAAAAGAAGAGTGGGCTCTCATGCAAGAGTCAGCTCTAGCACGTGCTCCTAGACACTTTAAAAGAGTGAAAGGTGCGTCATATAGTGCTAAAATAGTATATTTTTGTAGCTCACTATTATACATGCTAGCTCTAAGTTGGCTATAGATGACATGACACTTGGCTTATAGCCAACAGCTGACTATACTATTGTCCTTGCTCTAAGAAAATCATAGCAAGGCACTAGTAACGATTCGATTCGGAATGCACGTTGTCAGCGTCCCGGGCCCAGCTCCACACACTTGCGTCGCGTTTGGACGTTTCCTAACACACAGCCGCGCACACGGCCCAACATTTAGCGAAGAGCCCACTCCATCCCCAAAGCCCGGACTGAAGAAGGGAAACTCTCACTTATAAGCTGGTCGTGGCCTCCTCCTACTAGCGAGGTGGGACTAAAGTCACCGACAACGCTTGGTACCTAACACCCCATCCCCCTAGGAATCCCCCCAGACAGGCATGACGGTGTTGGCTCTGATACCAATTGTCAGCGTCCCGGACCCAGCTCCACACACTCGCGTCGCGTTTGGACATTTCCTGGCACACAGCCGCGCACACGGCCCAACATTCAGCGAAGATCTCACTCCATCCCAAAAGCCCGGACTGAAAGGAGGAGGAAAACTTGGTGATGGTGGAGATGGAGGCGGCGTTGATGGAGATGAAGAATGCACACTCTAGCTAGGGTTTCCCCCACTTTAAATAGGCTTCTAGAGGTTGGTTTTGTGTTTTTGGAGAGTTTTGCTTCAAATATGTGTTGCCCCCCTTGGCAAACGAGGTTTGGTTTGACGTCATGAACGTGTAGGAGGGTGGTACGGTCATATGGTCGTACTAATGCTTGTTAAAGTTCCTAGTTTTTTAGTATTTGGACGCCATTTGTTCATATGATTCTGATTGAGGTGTTCTTGGTTTCGTTGGATTCGTATGGACGAGTATACATCACCATGCACTTGGATATTCATTTTATGTTGATGGACCGGATCAAAAGAAGAAAGCATGTACTCATACAAGGCAGCACAAGATCAGTTATGTAATTTCCAGACCACTAAAGGTAAAAAAACTTCTATGCCAGATGTCAAAATTGTGATAACTTTATTGTATTTTTATTTTTATAAAATAAAGTTGAGCATGAATAGTTATCAACCACAAATAGAAATAGATCTTTTCAATACTATCCACTCATGTCATCCAGTCTAGACAAACTTTAGCCAAGGTTTCCCCTTTTTGGCCTATATTTACCTTGAATAGTAGCTAATTAAGAAATTAAAATGAATTGTCTAGTGTCATGAATTTGGACCTTAGAGCAACTCTAACCGGTCCCCTTTTTTGGCCGCTAACGGCTCGACATGCACCGAACTGATCTCCAAGCGGCCGTTAGCGGAGAATTTTTTTAGTCTAGCCCTTCCGCGGCCCCTAAATATGGCCGACCACGGACGCTAGATATATTTTTACTTCACCTCGCCGCCTGAGCCTTGATGCCCCGCCACCCTATTCTCTCCGGCGTTCACACCGGCGACCACCAGGCGCCTCCACCCGTAGCTACGAACACCCGCCACTCGTTTCCCCTCCACCCCCCCCACACACACACTGGTGCTAGCCATCGCTGGAATAGCCCTCGATAGCCGCCGCATCTAGCCGGAAGCCCGCCGCCGATTCAAGGTCGATTCCGACCCCGGCGAGGTCGTTTCTTTCGGCAAAAAGGCTATCGGAGCATGGGGCTCGTAGATTGGAACGCCACGGACCAGCACTGGCCGCCAAGGTTCATTGCGACGAGCTTTTCAACCGGTGGTGGCCTCGAGCTTCGTCGGCGTCCCGTCGTCGCGTTGCACCGGTGGAGGGATTTATACGACCATCGTAGGGTAGCAAGGTTGTCGCGGAGCCCCGGCGGCGTCCTCGACCCTTTTGTCCAGCTCAATCGTCCCGGTCGCGGCCTCTACCTCCGCCGCCTCAAGGTATTCGACAATATTGCACAACAAGTTTTCTTTTTGGTTTGTTGGCAACCGGCTTGATCGAGAGCACCTTTGGCTGTAGATGAAGAGGTTGAGAGAGATGTTTTTCGACGACTCTTTGTCGGAGGAGGAAGAAGAAGATGACGAAGATTTGGAGATGGCTTTGTTGATGCTTGTGAACGAGGATTTCCGGAGGCCGAGGCTTGGATCGCAATTCGATCATGCTTGGATCAACCGGAATAGGAGTGAGGGCCATGCTCGGATCATGCGGGATTATTTGAACCCCGGTTGCGCCTAATTTTTTTTTTCAATTGTTTGATTTGAAACAATTTATTTTATTCATTAATTCAGTCTGTAATAATGAATAATTAGACTTATTTATATTTTATATGTACTTTGGTTCAAATAGGTTGATTTGCAAAAAACAAAATTTAAGTCCTCTAAGTTATTGGGGATCGGATCTGCGGGCCTAAGTTTAGAGGACTAAATATATGATTTTAAGTTTTAGTCTGGCCGAAAGTCCTCTAAAATAAAGGAGATCAGTTAGAGTTGCTCTTAGATGTGTAGCGTGATACGTACATCATGTTGCAATGTTATGAAATAAAAAATTTAATTTCTTCATGAATTTAGTTAGTAGTCTAATTTTGCATTACTTCACGATAGCACACAAAGTGAAGCACTGGACATTTTATCCCGTATACAGTTTCTCCTCTTGAGTTCCATTTCTTGTGTGAAAAGACAATCATATACCGAGTTGGACGGATGTAGAATAAGAGTGAACTAAATCTTTGGTCAACACAATTCTAAAATGTTGCTTAATCTAAATAGTCTCCACCGTTGCAACTTGACATCGAATCGATCATTGTGCATGTCACTAATTAATCAGTTCATTCACACACTTCTTATCCACTATGATATCATTACTCCCTTGGATTCAAATTAATGTTCTTTTATTTGTCTAGATTCAGACGTATCTAGCACTATTTAGATTGGAGGGAGTATATACAACCGTTTCCACGGATGACCAGCTTATGCTGAATTAAATACTATCATGAAGCTTGTTCTCCAAGCCTGAAAAAACAAATGACATGTGTTGATGACACTGGCGATGATGTCAAAGGCTTCCGGGGAAAAAATGTCAACGTTCTCCTGTTCTAGTCCAATAGAAATATGGAGAAATCGAGATAAAAAAAGGGAAAATCCTACTAGCGACCAGTCCGAGGAATTCCAAAACCTACGGGCGCGTGTGCAGTGCTAAGTGTGCATGCACTAAACGATAAAACGAATCAAAGCCAACTAATAATGAAATCGAAAATTCGAAAAGGATCCGTTTTCACCTTTGGGTAGTCGCGACGAGATTTTCGAAACTAGATCACATGTTGACATGTTTCGATGATGAAAAAATTGGACCAAAAAGTTATCAGCCCTAACACGCGAGTTATCTATGTCATATTATGTAAGTTATCCATCATATAACATATAAGTTATCCACCATATAAACGGGTAGGGTTGAGACGTCCTTGCATTCTCATGTGGCATAAATTTTCTATTTTTTACGCCTTATAAAACCTCGGTTGCCCTGTATTTTAGTTACGTTAATCAATTATAAGCTACGAGCTAGTTTAATTGGGACGCGGCACCCTAGGGTATTGAGGCTTTGTCATCGTCGATGCATTAGCATCGACGAGCGATGAAGGCTCAGTATCCTAACACCCTGCGATGCTTCGTCACCCTTATGCCACGATAGCGGCGACGAGTGGTGAAGCCGAGCTGCTAGACTACTGGTTGCGCATTCTGTTTGTTCGCTACAACTTAGGGTGGTGGGTGAGTGGGGCATAAGACCTCATATATTATATTGTATGCAAAAGAGGTTAAATTTAATTCATTTAAGTAGATTATGTTTGATGTTTGACGCGGTAACCTTTCGAATTGAGTTGCCCGGGTAAATTTTTATAGTGGTGGATAACTTACATGCCGAAGCATCGATAACTCTCGTGTTACTAGTGGTTAATTATTGTATAATGCCATGGATAATTTTTATTTATCCCCGTGGGTAACTTTGTACAATTTTCAGGATAACTTTAGTTCTCCTTGTGGGCACTATATTTTTTAAGCCCTAATTACCTCTATTTTAGTTAATTACATGTGCGATAAACTTATTTAATTTGGACACGGTAGCCTAGGTGTTAAGATAGCAAGACTTCGTTGTCGTCAACTCGGTAAAAATGGATCTTAAATCGGAGGAGTTCATATTTGTGTTTATCGCACGCATACAAAAACTCAAACACACAACTCCTTCGTATGGTGGATAACTTATGTGTTACCTAGTGGGTAACTTACATAGTACTAGTGGATAACTTACATGTTATTGGGTGGATAACTTATATACCAAAGTATGGATTTACTATGGTAATTATTATACAATGTCATGGATAACATTTTGTTTATCCTTGTGGGTAACTTTGTATAATTTTCAGGATAACTTTAGTTCTCTTTACGGTCACTATAATTTTTAATGCCTGGTTACCTTTATTTTAGTTAATTACATGTGCGATAGACTTACTTGATTTAGACACGGCAGCATAAGTGTTAGGATAGCGAGAGAGTTTGGTGAAAACAGATCTTAAATCGGGGGAGTTCATATTTGTATTTTTCACACGCATATAAGTAAACACACAACCCCTTCGTATGGTGGATAACTTATATAGTACTGATTGATAACTTACATGTTATTGGATGGATAACATTTGTGCCAAAAAAAAGTTGTTAAAATATATCAACAGATCTACTTTCGAAGATCTCGTCGCGACTAGTCCAACGGTAAAAATGGATCATAAATTGGATAAATGGTTGGATCAACAAATCATTTTGAATTTTCAGATTTTGTATTTAAGCCGATAATATCATCTATTTTGTCATTTATGTTTAGCACTAAACTCACTTTTTATTTCTAGCATAACACAGGAGCGGAGGGCGTACAGCACTTGCATGGGACCGGTGAAGTGCCCGCCAAAATTTGCAATCCGAATCTAAACGTAGCACGGTCTCTAAAAAAAATAATTAGCAGTGGATCAAACAGAAATCTTGTGGTAAAGTTTTGGCGGACGACTCTATCTATCGGGGTAGAGTTTCAAGCTTTATCCTAGCTGGTAACATGGAAATAAAAACACACACACGTTGTAGTATCCACTACAAATTTAGTTCTGACGTGTGGGTGTGTGTAGCATCCCAATTGTCTAACAATTGCAATGCTACTAGCCTAGTCTATATAAATGCTACTTCCTATATATAATTATTGCATCATAATTATATCATGCTCATGTCATCATGCCACCTTGCATTTGAGCATCATATAAAACCCTTTTCCAATTTGGATCTCCTCTCATATGCATCATTAATTGTATTTGCCTCTTGATATTGTATTTGGTTATTGATATATTGTTTAAATGCCCAAGTTGAGTTGGGGGCATATCTTTTATTCTACTCCACCACCCTTTCTTTTCACCACCTTATAATTCCACCATCCCATTATCCATGAGCTTGTATTTTATTTTCTTTTGGTACTTAATCTAGCTCATGGGAGATAGGGTGGATCTAATTCTGTAAATTCTTTTGCTTGGCTTTTATTCCACTTTTGGGAATGCATAAGAATAATGCCATGTTAATATTATTGTTTTTACAAGAATAAACATGGCATTAATTATTTTGCATGGGCCATGCAAGTACCACCACATTCTAGTCTTTTGGTTTTTATTTGAATTTTTGAGTAGTGTATATCTCTTGGAGCTCTTCCTTCTCTCTCAAACCTTCCACCCATTCTTGTATGATCTAGCTAGATACATGCAAGTATCTAAACCCTAAGCCCCCTCTCTCATCTCTCCTCTCTTTAACCTAGCTAAGCCCTACCCTAAAACCCCTCTCTCTATTTCTATCTCTAACCCTATCTCACCTCATCCTCTTCTCTCACCTAACCGAGGAGTGCCCCTCTCCCTGCCAGCAAGCCCCACCTAGCTACCCATCTACCTCACCCCACCCTTCTCCTACCCCTACCCTAGCCCCAACCCTAGCTCAACCGAGCCTACCTCCCCTCTCTCCTTCTCTCTGCCAGCATCCCCACCCGAGCCTACCCCTCCTTGGACGCTCTCTGGTCCCACCTGGCAACCCCATGCGCCTGCCCTGCCCTAGCCTCACGACAAGCACGTGAGAGGAGGGGAGAAAAGGTGGCCGAGACCACCTTTTTCCTCTACCCACTCCCGCACGCCACCTCCTCCCTCTCTCTCGCTTGCCCTCATCCACACGACTCCTCTGCCCCTCCCAGATCCGCCCAGAGCCCTGCCGCTCCTCTCCTCCCTCTCCACCGATGCCCACCCTCTCTCGCCGGCCGCCGCCAGCACGTCGTCGTCTTCGTCGTTCCGGCCATCAAGCGCGTCGAGGAGGTGGACTGGAAGACCAAGGGCATCCCTCTGCTTCACCCTGGACACGCCGTCGAGGAGGAGAAGGGCTGGAACCGCCGGTACAGCCGCCACCGTCGCCAAACCCTAATCGCCGGCCGTCTGCATCGTCGCCGATCCCCTGCGTCCCAAGCCGTTCCGCCACCACCGACCCACTCTCGGTGAGCGCCCGAATCTCCTAGACATCCTCGCCATCGTCGTCGTTCCCTGGTCGCGTCGTACGTTCCGTCGAACGCCCTACGTGCGAAGCGCGGCGCGTCTTGCCTTTGCATCGCGAAGAACACCTAGCCGCCGATATGTTGCAGCAACAAACCCGTCTAGCCAGTGGTTACCGCCGCCGTCTGTTGCCGAGCCTTGATTCGAGCCCCTCGAGCCCCAGCTGGCGTCTGCCACGTCGGCGGAACAACGACATGAAGAAGAATAGTAGCCGCCGCCACTTTGCACATACCCCCTTTTTCCTTTTAATTCCTCAAGCCTCACTCCTCACGGGCCCACCTACCAGCCTCTAGATTCTTTTTACAAAAGGGTACCCAGGTTTTCGTAAACCTCAACCCGCAGTCCCCGTGGTGCCGCGTGGCACCCCTCACGTGGGCCTGCGAGGCCGTTGGTCCCACCTGTCGGCCTCCTGGGCTAGCCTTCCGCGCAGTGAGAAAAGCCCCAGCACGCATCGTGTCGCCAGTCAACCGCAGTTCCCACACCCGTAGGTACTTGATATTCTCTGGGTATAAAAAGTTCTGCAGTTTATCTGTTTTAATAAAAATGATTCTAGAAAATGTTTAAATACAAATTTAAATCTGTTTTCAAATAACTTTTAAAATATAATTCCAAATTAAACATGTAATATATGTTTTGAAATCAGAAAAATGTGAGGAATTCAAATATGCCCTTCAAAATATATTTTGAACACTTTAAATTTCAAGTTGATTAAAATTACAATAAGATACCCTTTTTCCTTAATTAATTAATAACTTTAGCTTTATAACTCCAAATTTGACAAATAATATGTCTAAATCGATCAGCTCGACGAGACCTTTCTGTTTATGCATTCCATGTTCTGAATTACAGCATGCATCATATAAATATAAAGGTTACAGCAACTTATTTGAGTATAAAATATGATTAAAACCCCATAAAATGCCTTATTCTTGTATTCCACACCTCACCCTTGCCATGCTACTTATTGCCATGCAAATTGTGCATCATTCATCATGGCATGATTGTTTGCTTGTCGCATTTTATTCATATGATTGTGCACTTTATTTATGTTGGCCCTTGTTTGTTTGGTTCTTCTTCGAATAGACGCTGAGCAGGGGATATATCAAGAAACCCAGGAGCACTACCCAGATCCTTCTCTCGCTTCAACTGAGCTGCCAGGCAAGCACTACCACATGCTTGCATACATATAGTACCTATTGCCTCTATCTTATTCTTGCATCATTGAGTCGCGATTGCATTAAACTGAATCTCAAGTACTGCATAGCCTTTACTTTTAAACCCCACCGAAGCTTGTTCCTCCATCCCATGAGCCATTACTACAGGAGTTGATTGAGCCATGCGGGTCGTAGAACAGCATGTGTAGGGTATGTGAGTGTCTGATGGATAACGAGGTACCTATACAACTTAACCTGAGTAGTAATGGGATAACTAATGAAAGTGGCACCGGTGAGCAATATCTGCTATTTGGTTTTTCATGCTCATAGTGTCCCGTAGGACCCTGAGTACTTGATTCCTGTTCCTTGAATATTCGCGCTATCCACATCCGGGAGGCTTATGAACCCCCCTGAGCCAGAGCTTGATTCATTCTTATTTCTTGGGGCCACAAAGTAGTTTGGGGCTTTATTACTATCATGTACTTATGCCATGTTTTACTGCTTTATTTAAGATTGTGCGAGGAGCACTGTCTTTATTTTGGATGCGAGTGTTTTTGTATCGACAAGCCCAGTCACACTTTCGGGTTCCCAGTCGTTTACAGCCATTGACGCAAACCTTGAGTCCGTCTCGGAGCCGGCCAACTTCGTTGCGGGTAGCTTAATGGGGTGGCCCCCTAAAATATTTCTGAATCCTGTGATCGCTTTGTCGTGAATGCCTCGTTGGGTTTTAATTTGGTTTTTTCGAGGTTGATCGAGTGTGTGTTGCTATTTGTGCACCCCTGCAGGGTAAAACTTTCTGAAAGCCGTGTCCGCGGTTATGGACGACTTGGAGCACAGTTTCTCGACCATAGACAAGTATAACTAAAGTACCGCTTTTAATTTGACTAAGTACCTGACTAGTAATTAGTGCAACACTCATGGAATGGATAATAAAATTGCCAACGGATGGGGGGGTTGTTCGTCCGCTTCCTCGTTGGTAAGCGAGGAGGAGGATGGATCTGATAATATTACTGTTATAACTGTTGTTATCAATTCACGGACATCCGTCTATCTTTGGTTAGGCGGATGGTTAGCGAGTATCTATAGAATTGTTAGGTGTTATCTTTTGCTGCAATTGCGTCACCCCAGGTTGTGTCCCCTTTAGAGGCATAAAGACTTGCTGAGTACCCCTAGGGTCTCACACGATAAATTATTTGATTCAGATGAACAGGTAAACTCGCAAGATGGATACTGGGTGGAGGAGACGGACGATGTTGGCAACGATCATTCAGTGTAGAGATTTCGGAAACGGAGATCCGTGAGATCTGTGGGCGGGATGTGTTTATTTATGGGGCATCTTATGCCGATTTGCTTCTTATCCCTACTCGGATCTTGTTTTCCGCTTCCGCCTGATACTCTGATGTTTGATGTATGAGGAGATATCCTAAACTATTATATCTATCTAGGATATTTGGATCTTGCCGTATGGCGTTGCAATATTTCTATTTCTTTTAGATGGAATGGCTCTGAGGACTGTTGTATGGTGGCTTGCATACATACTCATTTGTGTATGTAGTTGATCCCTTCGCCTGCCGATTACGCCGCTCGTTCTTGTCCCGATGTTTGGAAATGGTTAGGACGGCCGAAAGGTCTACCTGTGAGTGGCATTTGGGCCCCACCGTACTATTTTAACCATTTCCGCTCATCCAGGCTTTTAACTAAGAGCGTAATTCACCGAGGTAGTTACAGTGTGGTTAGAAGAGGAACATGTATAAACCATCATTGTAATAAACTAATTTGAAGAGTTGCTGGCAAGGATATGCTCACATTTGTCCAAGTCAAAGAAGCGCTGGTGGTACGGCAAAATAGATGGGACTACTTGATAGCAAAACACAATAATCAGGAAAACGAAATTAAAATACTCTGCATATAACCAAACAAATTGTACAATTGCACCGGCCGGAGCAATCTCTGCGCGTGTAGTTGTCGATCAATATATACCCGTCGCCCCCTCCATCCCTAACAACAGCCAAACACCAACAGCGCAAGAACTGAGCAAGACAGCAGCTAGCAAATAGCAATGGCAGGACGAAACGGCGAAGTGAAGCTGCTGGGCATGTGGGCAAGCCCGTTCGTCCTGCGAGTGCGGCTCGCGCTCAGCCTCAAGGGCGTGCGCTACGAGTACGTCGAGGAGGACCTCAGGAGCAAGAGCGATCTGCTGCTCAAGTCCAACCCCGTCCACGCCAAGGTGCCGGTGCTGATCCACAACGGCGAGCCCGTCTGCGAGTCGTCGGTCATCCTGCAATACGTCGACGAGGCCTTTGCCGGCATCGGCCCCTCTCTCCTCCCGGCGGATCCCCATGACCGCGCCGTCGCCCGCTTCTGGGCCTCTTACATTGACGACAAGCTCCTGAAAGCGTCGAGCCAGGCGTCGAGCGGCAAGACGGAGGAGGAGAAGGCGGAGGGGAAGAAGCAGGCGGCGGCCGCGGTGGAGATCCTGGAAGGAGCCCTCAAGGAATGCTCCAAGGGGAAACCATTCTTCGGCGGTGACAGTGCTGGGCTCGTGGACGTCATGCTCGGCGGCCTCCTCGCGTGGGTTCACGCGGGCGACGCCATGAAGGGCGTCAAGACCTTCGACCCCGCCACGACTCCGCTCTTGGCCGCGTGGGCGGACAGCTTCGACGCGTTGGAGGAGGTCGAGGCGGTCATGCCGGAAGTCGGCAAGCTAGTTGAGTTTGCCATGGCGACCATGTCTCACGGCGCCGCCGCCGCCGCCTCAGCTAAGTGAAGAGGCGTGCCTCTCCTTCGCTTTTATGCAGCAGCTCTGCTCGATCGTGTGCCCAACATTCAGAGACGCCTTGTGGTTTCTATATTTGTGTTTGCGACCTTTTTATTTATGGATCGAATGAAGATTGTATCCGGTGTTTTTCTGTCAATTATTCGTCTCTCCTGCACCTGGATCAGATGTAAACTTGCTTCAATGCAGTGCAATCCTTACATAAGCCTAAGAAAATCATAGCAAGGCATTAGTAACGATTCGATTCGGAATGCACGTACTGCTCTCTGAATTTGTACCACAACCATAGTACTGTAGTATATATTTACTGCAGCAGCAAACTTGCAATCAAAAAACAGTAAACTGCGACATCCACTACAGGAAAGAACTGAGGCGCAGACGGCCGATCGGCTACGCCGATGGCCAAATGTCGGGGCCGTCGACATAGCTGCCTCCCCCGGCCAGCAGACCAGCCGGCCGTCGGCGTAGATGACGGTGCCGAGGGTAGCCCTCGGCGTAGCGTGGCCGTCGGCGTAGTAGAGAGGGTTGTGCCGACGGTGGCCCTCGGCATAGCCCTAGTTTAGACATGGCAACGGAAACGACGTTAGGTAGCCAGGCTATGCCGACGGCCTGGCCGTCGGCATAGCTCTTTGGAAAAAATTATTTGGTATGTGCCGACAGTTAGGCCGTCGGCGTAGGCCTTCACATTTTTTCCATTTAATTTTAGCCATAGCTATTTTTTCTTTTACCTCATTAATTTTTGAAAAATCATAACTAAATCATTCTAATTCAGAAAAATACAAATAATATATCAGAATTTGCAGAAAAATAAGATTTATCTATCTACACTCAAATATTACATATTCGTAAACAAAAATTAAGTGAAACATAAAACATTATATATAGTTTAAAACGGGTATAAGAAATTCAAAAATGATCCAAACAATGTAAAATCTTCGCGTGGTGTCATATTATGTGACATAGTTAGAAGGAAAAATATCAAATTTAGTATATTGATTATGTCTCAAAAAAACTTCATAAAATGACCTATCTCGTTCGAGGTTTCTTGGCTTTCGAGTCAAATGATCAATATTATGGCTAGAATGAAGGCATAGTTTGTTATACTGTGTCCATATTGTGCATACATGTGCATCATGGGATGGCAAACAATGTTTCAGAAGAAAGTTTTCCTTTTAGTTGCACTAAAAAGCCATTTTTATTTTTCGAGTGCAAAAACCGAGCGGTTTTGTGAAGCAACCACCAAATGGATGATTCAAAATGCTACCACCACATTTTTCAAAAATACTAGATCACCTTACATGAACAATATGCTAACAGGAGGATCTCAAACCTTTCTGTCTATCCCTTGTGAAAAAGACAAATTCATGCTGAATCGGTAGAAAGTGGGTCAGATATGAACTACAGGTACATGATCGGATGCTCATGATGTTTTACAAAAATTATTTTTAGGTTCACAATATGTTGTTTTATCAGAGATCCACTTCAAGTATAGCGAGTCTCAGCCCTGAGCTAAGAATCTTCATGCCCATCGTTCGAAAAAGTTTGACGATAGTTTAAAACGGGCATAAAAAATTCAAAAACGATCCAAACAATACGAAACCTTCGCGTGGGGTCATATTATGTGATATAGTTAGAAGGAAAAATGTCAAAGTTAGTATATTGATTATGTCTCAAAAAAAACCTTCACAAAATTACCTATCTCGTTCGAGGTTTCTTGGCTTTCGAGTCAAATGATCAATATTATGGCTAGAATAAAGACATAGTTTGTGATAATGTGTCCATATTATACATACATGTGCATCATGGGATGGCAAACAATGTTTTAGGAGGAAGTTTTCCTTTTCGTCACACCAAAAGCCATTTTCCATTTTCTGAGTGCAAAAACCGAGCAGTTTTGTGAAGCAACCACCAAATGGCTGATTCAAAATGCTACCACCATATTTTTCAAAAATACTAGACCACCTTACATGGACAATGTGCTAACAAGAGGATCTCAAACCTTTCTGTCTATCTCTTGTGGAAAAGACAAATTCCTGCCGAATCGATAGAAAGTGGGTCAGATATGAACTACAGGTACATGATCGGATGCTCATGATTTTTTACAAAAATTATTGTTAGGTTCACAATATGATGTTTCATCAGAGATTCACTTCAAGTTTAGCGAGTCTCAGCCCCGAACTAAGAATTTTTATGCCCGCCGTTCGAAAAAGTTTGACGATAGATTAAAACGGGTATAAGAAATTTAAAAACGATCCAAACAATGTAAAATCTTCGCGTGGTGTCATATTATGTGATATAGTTAGAAGGAAAAATATTAAACTTGGTATATTGATTATGTCTCAAAAAATCTTCACAAAATGACCTATCTCGTTCGAGGTTTCCTGATTTTCGGGTCAAATGACCAATGTTATGGCTAGAATGAAGACATAGTTTGTAATAATTTGTCCATATTGTGTATACATGTGCATCATGGGATGACAAACAATGTTTCAGGAGAAAGATTTCTTTTTCATCGCACCAAAAAGCCATTTTCTATTTTTCGAGTGCCAAAAACGGGTGTTTCATGAATCCTGACATAGTTTCGGTTGGTCTAGTGTTAAAAAGATATGATACATAACTAATTAGATGATAGGAATATCATATTTGTATTCCTCTTATTTTTCTGATCGATTTAGATATATTATTTTTCGAATTACGATTTACGGATTTGTATATATAAATTATTCAATATTAAAAGGAAAAAAGGCAAAATAAATAAAAAAATTATTTTTATTTGCATTCAATATTATTATTACTAATTCATTATTGTTTACTTAAATAATTGTATGGACTATAAAAAAATAATGACGTCTAACATTATAGTCTAATGGTTAATAGGATAGATATCATAATATTCACAACAAGTTCTAATTTCTTTGTTGGAAGCTCATGTGGAAGGAACTTAGAAGTTAAGCGTGCTAGGGCTAGAGTAGTGTTAGGATGGGTGACCGATTGGCAAGTTTGACTACAAGTGTAATTTGACTTAAGATTAAGTGTACTTAGAAATAAAAATGTTCTTGTGAGATTAATGAGTTAAATAATTCAAAAAACTTAAAAAAAAATAAAAAAATTGAAATAATTTAGGCTTGTGCCGACGGTCTGGCCGTCGGTGTAGCTACAGGGCTGGACCGTTACCAAGGCCTGTGCCGACGGCGTGGCCGTCGGCGTAGCTCAAGGGCTGGGCCGTTACCAAGGCCTGTGCCGACGGCCACCCAACGGCCGTCGTCTGACATCGTGGGGCCCACTTCAAGACTATGCCGAGGGGGAACCGCTACGCCGACGGCCGAGGGGCTATGCCGACAATTAGCTACGTCGAGGGGACTACGTCGACGGCCACCGTCGGCACAGCCTGTGCCGACGGCAAAATGGTGTTGTGCCGACGGGGGCCGGCCGGCGGCGCCTCTGTTTATTCCTGTAGTCATCAGAGGTATTAATGCTGCACAAAGATGGTTTGCATATTTATCGTAAGGTGATTCAGGTCAACTGTGGCATTGTTTGCTTTCAAGAGACAAAACTGGAATCCTTTTACCTGCTGAACATTAAACAATTTTGCACCCCACAGTTTGATATTTTTGTTGTTACCTCTCATCAGTGGGCAGATCGGGAGGAACACCAGTGTAACTTACGAAGATTCCAGTACTATAAGTTTTACACGGTAGATACTTTTATTTTTTGCTAAACATTTGGTCAAACTTCAAAAAAATTGACTTTGACTAAACCCTAATGCAATCTAATTGTGAACGGAGGGAGTACAAGCCTGGTGGCAATATAAATGATACACTTGGAGTAATATGCAAGCCTCGGCCCTGCTTGAAAGATGTTTTTTTACTCTCCAACCTAGACACTTAACTTTCCAAACACATTGAAAGACATAAAAATGTTGCACCCTAACTACATTGATATTCATGTCAAAGGGGCAGTGAGGATTCATTTTGGATAATTACGGGAATATATGGAGAACTAGCATGGATGGACAAGCATAGGTCTGAATCTTCTTCTTCCTCCTCCTCTTTTTCTTCATCTTCATCATCTTCTGATGGCTATGTTTTTTCTGCTCTAACCAGGGTTCTTTCAGTACTTATAGCAACAAATATTCTCACAGTATATATCGTACTTTGTAAGCTTTGCAAAATACAAATCACACAACCCCACGACTTCGTTGTCAGCGCATCCACGTTCGCACCGTACCCAAACCACAGTTTGGAAATAGGTAATTAAAGAGAGGGGTTTGTAAATAACTACTACTAGTACTAGAAGTAAACTAGAGAAGAAAGTAAATGCTAAATCATCCAATGCAGTTAGAAACATAATGTTGTGACTGCAAGGCTAAGTGGCGTATATGAGTTACTCTCTACATCTATGGCATAGATTACCCCGTATATGTGGCGATCCCTCGAATACCATTGTCTTCCAACTTGCCAAGTTGCATAATATAACTCCATTGTCCCCCTCCCATTACATGTTCACTAATGTGGTAATGGAAGATATTTAAGATCATAAAGATCGGACCAAAGGAATTAATTTCTATGGACAATCGTGCTCCTAGATAGATGCACGCATCAAGAGATATCAACCATCTCATCCGAAGGTCAAATGGTTCGCATAAAATATCCATCTACTTCATATGTAGCCTAGGGAGTTGGATGTCTCCAACTACACCAATGGGTCATACATCTCTAATCACTAAGATAATAACATGAATAGAACCACATCAAGAATAAATAGAACTGTCAGGGTTATACTTTCCAGGTATATCCACAAATACTCAAATAATCATAACATTAAAAACGTGGTTCAAGCCATGTTATAACCCATCACGAAGATCATGATGGGACAGGAAGAATGAGCAATGAAGATGACGATGATGATGGCGGTGACAATATGGAGGCAGTGCATTGGCATCGCCTCGGTGGTAGCTCCTTGATGTCTTCCTTCCCTACCTTCCTTAAGGTTGTGGTGGATGGAGATGGATCTCGATGTGGCGTGGTGCTATGGCTCCACCATGGTGATATGGTGGTGACATGGGTATGCCCAATAGGCACTCAACTACAGTGTACCTGGTGCAGCTCGATGGAAGGCCCACTCGACGAATCGCCAAGGTCCATGACGCCTATGACGGTTCGACTGGTATGAAGCCCATATGGATACGGACTCCCAAACGCACAAGACAAGAAAAGCTCAAGACTAGAGTTCTAATCCAACTTGTAACCAACTCGTATTGGTACCTAAGACCTAGCCTCCCCATATATAAAGGCTAGGAGGGTCCAACGAGGAGGACACGACCTAAGACATCAATAGACAATCATGACTCCCACAATACACAATAGATCTAGACATACGCCAGATCCAATCTGCGCGACACCGCCATCGGCAACCTTGTAATCCTTCGGATCATCATCAATCAAGAGCAGACAAGCAGGAGTAGGATCCTCTACGAGGCCTGAACCTGGGTAAACCTTGCGTCCCTGTGTGCTTGTTTGCTAGCCGTACCGAGATTTCCAGCGCTCTCTCCTTCTCCAAAACCCAAGTCCATAACAATTGGCATTGATGAGTTAAACCCTCGTCAATTGGCGCCGTCTGTGGGAAGTGAGTGCGCTGATGTTGCAATCTCGACGGCTCCATCATCAGTGATCGTCGACTCGTCTGCTTCCAGGAATAAATTTGTCGCGGCTTCACCGCGAGTGTGCGATCGGCTCGCTATCAAGCGTGTGTTCTGCGACCGTCGAAAGATGGCACGATTGAGATCCACCGAGAAGATCAAGAAACCAATATGATTTGCAAGCAGCAGAGCGCACAGATTCACAAGATCAATCCAGCCGGCGACCTGATGGATATCTGACTCTAAATCGGACGTGCACGGCAATAAGTCATGGGGTCCTATTTTTTATATATTTTTTGAACCAAAGAAAAACCCGTCAGTTACCATGGAACAATCAATTTGGACGCTATGCGACTGATTTCTTTTGCGGGTGTACTCAGCCGAGCCGTATCAATCTGGCCGCACATGGACCAGATTTTTGGAAAGAGCAAAAATAATCCATCACGGCAACGATTCCTACAAGGAAGAGGAAAGAAAAAGAAAAAGGAAAGTCAGCAAAGAGGTATGCGTTTGGAAACGTCCTGCTACACCACGTGATGACATGGAGAGAAAAAAAAGAGAATAAGGTGCCAAAGGAATCGCTCGCTGGAGCACACGACTTGCAAACCGAATCAAATATACACACGCCCAGTTCGTAGGGAAAAAGTCTGCTTCGTTGGATACACGTTACTAATCTGGCGTCAAGTTATTAACAAATGTGCACATGCGTCCTGCATGGGTTTTACGTCAACGATGTCACGTCCTACTCACCATTACGGCTGATTAAAATTTCACCTCTGTTGTGGGTGGCTTCATCTTCATGACTGCATTTTCTTTATGGCCGGTCTTGATTTCGCCATCAATAAGTGCGTCAGTTTCTCCGCGGGCAACTCCAAATCTTCCACATTGACGAACTCTGCCGCGTGACCCGTTGCGGTCTTTGACCCCGACGACCTATTGTATTCTTCGACTACGGCGACCTTCTGCAATTTTCGGTTGCGACAAACTACTGCTGCCATCGGATTTGGCGACCCACTACCGCGTCGACTCCGGTCCGTCGCATCGGCTCTCGAACGCCGCCTCGACAACATCGAATCTACACTCGGTGGCTCCGTCGACTCCGCCGCGAGGCCCGTTACCGCCTTCGGCTACGGTGACTCACTACGGTCTCCGACTCCTCCCATCTACTGAGTCTTCGATTCCATCACGCGACTCGCTGCGGTCTTCAGCTGCGGTCTTCGGGTGAGGTGACCCGATACGGTCTTTGACTGTTGTGGCCCGTTACAGTCTTCATATACGGTGATTCATCATCACCACGCGACTCCGATCCGCCGCGTCGACTACGTCCGTTGCGTGACTCGCTGCCACGTCAACTCTAGTCTTCGACTCCAGTGATTCGCTATGATATTCGACTCGGGGGCTCCCTCCGCTTCGGCGACCTGCCGCGGTCTTCAGCTTCAACGACCGGCTGCGGTATTCATATCGGTGACTCGGGGGCTCCCTCGACTCCTGCGATCACGAGCCGCTACAATCTTCGACTCCCGCGACCCGCCGATCGCATCGGATCTTGCGACTAGTTTATCACGACGACTATCAATAAAGCTAAGTTTCTCTCTACTTAGAGCTGATTTCTTTATTACTTTAATCGCACTCGAAACACTCGGGGGTTATGCCCTCTTCGAGTAACCTAATGTGCCGTTGACTCCACGCACTCGAGCCCCTCATACGCGATAGCCCGAGTAGCTGATTCTGCCTGACCGTCGAATCCTTGAACTCCGAGTGCCTTGGTAAGGTACCGAGACTAAGGGTAATCAGGCTAACGAAAAGGCCTAGCATACAGTGCAAAAGTGTCGACTCGATTGGCACCAGAATCTTACTTTACAAGTCAGCAGACAAATATTTCTTTACAAGATACAAGTACTTCACAATTCTTAATATTTTATGCAGCTTACAAGGATGTCTACTATGTCGAGCTATTCTATCGGGTCCTCCAACAGGAGTCGACAAAACAACTGGCTACGACATACACTCAAGACCCAAGTCGAGTACCTCCTCGGATGGTTGCATCGCTTGCTGCTACACACATGCGACGTTGGTCACGCACCCGGTAGAAATGACTGTGTCGACTCCATCTGCATCGTCGACTCACCCAGCTAATCGCCACATGACTTTGACTACATCGTCGACCCTTGGCTCCTTATGCGTGAAAAGCTGACTCGATGCACTTCCGGGTCAGTGGTTTCTCCTCGCGTGATTTTCGACTACCACTGCAAGATACAATACTCGAGTCTCTTCCCGAGTCTACGACTCCGCCAGACACTCGGGGGCTACTCCAAACTGGAGCGCTGGTCGCGCATATACAAGATCCTCGAGTGACACGCTCTGAATCCTCACTCGAATCCACGATTCGACTAAGGACTCGAGGGCTACTCCCATAGGGAGCGCTGTCCGCGCACCCGAAGAAATTTGTGAAGATATCCAAGCATCATGAAAACCCTTCACTCGAATCAGCGATTCGATTGTAGACTCCGGGTTACTCCCTGCCTGAATCTTCGACTGAAACAAGCAAGACAAAGACGACAGCAGACGCAAAAGGTCTTTTAGTCCCTGCCTGAGTCTTCGACTCAACCAAGCACTCAGGGACTACTCCCATAGGGAGCGCTAGCCGCGCACCCTATGGTTATTTTCTTCCTCGTACATCGTACTGTGTGTCGATAACATCCACACTCGAATGCTATGGCGACTCCGCCATGTATTTCCCCTACAAAGAGATTACGTCTCCTGGGCCACCCGAATCATCTCCGCGATGACAAAATTCGGATGCCGCGCTTACAGTGTGAAGATAAGACCTGAATAAGGCCTGGCAACGCATCTGCTGCGCTCTACCAGAAATAATCCGTACCTACAGGTACGATGAATAAGCCTTGACGGACGCGTCGAGTGCTCACATTTACACACTGGAATTCGAATCATGTAAGACCTCCGCGGCCTGAGTCGAATTACGTCAGCAATTTCCGGATTCGAGTCCGAGGACTCGAGTTTGAGTAGGTGGCGTTGTTTTTGCCCTAGAGCAATTAACTGGTCCCGATCCATCGAGCGCACCAAGCACGTTTACCATCATCCCTATGAACTATTACAAATTCGACTGACCCGATGAACTTCCGAGAGAAGTGCTACGCACTCGACACAATTGTCGACTCCGACATCCTAATCTGAAGATCAAGACTTCTGAGTCTCCATCCGAATCTATGATTCACATGGACACTCGGGGGCTACTGAAATGGGTATTCCCAATAGGCACTCAACTACAGTGTACCTGGTGCAGCTCGACGGAAGGCCCACTCGACGAATCGCCAAGGTCCATGACGCCTATGACGGTTCGACTGGTATGAAGCCCATATGGATACGGACTCCCAAACGCACAAGACAAGGAAAGCTCAAGACTAGAGTTCTAATCCAACTTGTAACCAACTCGTATTGGTACCTGAGACCTAGCCTCCCCATATATAAAGGCTAGGAGGGTCCAACAAGGAGGACACGACCTAAGACACCAATAGACAATCGCGACTCCCACAATACACAATAGATCTAGACATACGCCAGATCCAATCTGCGCGACACCGCCATCGGCAATCTTGTAATCCTTCGGATCATCATCAATCAAGAGCAGACAAGCAGGAGTAGGGTCCTCTACGAGGCCTGAACCTGGGTAAACCTTGCGTCCCTGTGTGCTTGTTTGCTAGCCGTACCGAGATTTCCAGCGCTCTCTCCTTCTCCAAAACCCAAGTCCATAACAATGGGCATTGATGAGTTAAACCCTCGTCAGGTGGAGATGGAGGTGGCGTTGATGGAGAAGAGTACACACTGTAGCTAGGGTTTTCCCCCACTTTAAATAAGCTTATGGAGGTCTGTTTGGTACTTTTGGAGAGTTCCACTTTGAATATGCTTCGTCCCCCTTCACGAACGAGGTTTGGTTTGATTTCACGAACGTGTAGAAGGGTGATATGGACATATGGTAGTACTAATGTGATGGGTTCGCCGCATGGAAAACAAAAAAATTCTACCGCAAGAACGAACAAAACCCAGATCTAATCTAGATAAAAGCCAAGATCTAATCTATTAGACATGTGCAACGAGATAGATCTGTACTAACCCTTGTAGACCCGAAAGCGTTACGAGATCGGATCTCGTGGTTTATGTAGTCGATCACTTGCCGATCTCAAAGATCGAGTAGATGATCCTTCCGGGCGCCATGTTAGGCTTTCCATGATCGGTCACACGTGCGGAGTCGAAGCAGACCTTCCTTTCCCCGTTCCAGCGAGCAGCAGAGGTAGTAGATCTCTCCACGGAATCCCAGCAGCACGACGGTGTGGTGGTGGAGTAGAGAATTCTGCAGGACTTCGCCTAAGCCAGAGCAGAGGGAAGGAGGAGGAGAGAGGCAACTTGAGATCTAGAGAATAGAAGGGGCAAGGGGGCTTGTGCCTCCACTCCTCTATTTAAAGGAGGGAGGCGCCATGGGGAGGTGGAGTCCTTGTAGGACTCCCCTCTCCCTTGGCCAGCGGATCAAGGAGGTGGGGGGAGAGTCCTACTCCCCCACGAATCCTTGTCTTACCCCACAAGGATTCCTTGATCCTTTCTTGGTTTTCAAGTAAACTCCAAGAAATCTTCTAGAACCTTCCGGAACATTCCGAAACCTTCTAGAATCCCCATACAAATACTCTAGAACATTTCCTAACTTAGAAAATGATCCCCAATATATGAATCTTATTCCCCGGATAATTCCGGATCTCCTCGTGATGTCCCGGATCCAATCCGAGACTCCGAAGAACATTCGATCTCCAACGCACATTCCATATCTACTTAAAACAACTTCGAACCTTAAGTGTGTCACCCTACGGTTCGTGAATATGCAGACATGATGGAGACACCTCTCCGATCAATAACCATCAGCGGGATCTGGAGATCCATAACGGTTCCCACATACTCAACGATGACTTCGTGATCGATAGAACCATTTAACATATGAAACCAATTCCCTTTGTCACGCGATACTCTACTTATCCGAGGTTTGATCATCGGTATCTCCATACCTAGTTCTACCTCGTTACTGATAAGTACTCTTTACTCGTTCCATGATATGTCATCCCTTGTGACCTAGTCACATGCTTGCAAGCTAACTAGATGACATTCCACCGAGAGGGCCCAGAGTATATCTATCCATCATATGGATGGACAAATCCCAATCTTGGTCCATGCGCTTCAACACATACTTTCAGAATACCCAATGTCACCTTTATAACCACCCAGTTACGAAGCGGCGTTTGATGTCATCAAAGAACCCATCCGGTGATGGTGATTAACATAGCCTCATGGTCGAAGGATTAGGTTACTATGCATTTGAAAATCTTGTAGCAAAACGAACTTAATGACTTGATCTTATGCTATGCTTACTATGGGTGTGTGTCCATCACATCATTCTCCTAATGATATGATCTTGTTATTAATGACATCCAATGTCCATGATCAGGAAACCATGATCATCCATTAATCGACAAGCTAGTTTAACAAGAGGCTTACTAGGGACTCTTTTATGTTTACAAAACACACAAGTATTAATGTTTCCGGTTAATACAATTATAGCACGGGATGTAAACATTTATCATAAACATAAAGATATAATAATAACCACTTTATTATTGCCTCTTGGGCATATCTCCAACAGTCTCCCACTTGCACTAGAGTCAATAATCTAGTTAAAAACGTGTGCATTCAACACCTATGGCTTTCTAGTGTTGTATAGGCACTATTGCTAGTGGTAAACATAATCTTCGGATCTGACACTTCCAGGTCCATGTGTATTTGCATGTCCTTGCGTCTCTACGCATTACTCATTCTCCAATGAGATGGCATTGTATAAATTTGGTCCTTTGGTGAGACCTTTAGTTCCTTGGGATTAAACCATGTTGATATAATTGTCATACAATGTATCTTCATAGTATTATCCCGCTATGAACCACACCTAGTTTGATAACAAACTACTTGACGCAAATGCCCTCATTTGCTGCTACAATAGTAGTCATATACTTAGCCTTTTGTTGTAGTATCTGTCACAGTGTTTTAACTTTGGTACTCAACCAAATCCGTTATGGAACTTTCTTTCCATTACATTGTGCCACCCATAGGTTAAATTGAGATAAACTTAATTTGTGACAAAACTAGTATCAATGTAACAATTTACAATGAACTATTTGTCACCACTATATAAATAATATATTCTTAGTTCTTCCAAAGATCATAGGAATATCCCCACTATTGTCCAATGATCATCTTATGAGTCATTCTGGTATATGCTCATAACATTTAGAGAATAGGACATATCTGGATGTGTACATCTCAAAGAATGATTGATCAAAATATTCTTGTGATTTCACCAAGTGTCAAAATACTTGAATCTCGTGTCAACACACTTGAATCTTGATTCAGTCCTTTCCGTGCGTCAAGAACCTTTCTTGTTGTTTCCATATTGAACTCATTCAACATCTTATCTATGTACATTTGGCAAAACCATATTAGCGCCTCAATCTATCCATATAGACATTGATGCCTAATTCTTGGGTTATGCCTAAGTCTTTCATCGAAATGAAATTCTTTAACCTGTGGCAATAAAAGATACATCATTTCTAATCAACAATATGTCTTTCACATAATGTATTAGAAATATGTCTTAGCGCTCCCACTTAATTTCTTGCAAAATGCAAACATCTTCATCGTCTCTGATGAAATTAAACCTTTTAACGGTTTCATCACAGTGAAGATTCCAACTCCGCGATGCTCACTTCAACCATTGAAGTTTTGCATACTCTTTTAGCATCCTTTGAATTAACAAAACCCTTTGGATCGTGTCATGTACACGTCCTAGGTAACCTATTCTATTAGAAGAACTTGTTTTGTTTGTTCAACTACCATATACCAAAATATATGTAGTGGTTGCTACATTAATCCATCCAGACTAAATATCGCTATGAAAGATCAAATCTTATCATAGTCAATTCCTTGAACATTGTCGTAAACTCTTTTCCGACATGTCGACTATTTCATAGATGTGAAACATCCATGTCTATTTCTTTATAGATCCATATACGACTGTAAGGTCTTGCAACTTTCCAGAGGGTCTTTCAAATTCAAAGCTTGATTTCTCGTGTATGGAATTATCACGGATTTTATGGCTTCAAGCCACTTAACAAAGTCAGGGCCCATCATTGATTATTTGCATGTAGTCGGTTCATCATTGTCAAACAACAATGATTTAACTCTCAAATCTTGGCATTTGATTACTTACCCGACCTACTTGGTTCAATAGTAACTTAGGTCTCCGTGACCACAACCTTTGAGGCACGTGAGCTATGAGCATTGTTGCTGCCTCCAGGACACTTACCGATGCTGCGCAACTCAGCACATATTAGCCAAGGTTCAACAACCTTGTCAAAGTTCTATTGTCCTCCCACTTGACTTTTCACCAAAAATTCCTTCTCAAAAACTCGACACTCTAAGCGACAAACAATTTTGTCTTCGGTGTTATGGAGGAATACCCAATGGTTATTCAAAATAACCTACAAAGACATGCTCATCCGACTTTGGTTGTAAATATTTTACTTATGCCTAGCATACCAAAAATTTAAGAAAAGACAACCTGGGTTTTATCCCAAACCATGACTTATATGGTGTCATTTCAACATATCACGATGGAGCTCTTTTCAGTGTAAAAGTGGTAGTCACTAAAGCTTTAATATTTTAAAATATAATGGAAGTTTTATAAATGACACCTTTGATCTTATCATGTCAAACAAGGTTTCATTACAAATCTTGAACAGTCCATACTCCTATGGTGTTTTGGGAAATGCAAATCCATGGAACGATTCCTCAAATCTTAGGTGTTTTGCTAAACTTGTAACTCAAACATCTTTCTTTATGATCCAATCATAAACTTTTTATTTTCTTGTTACAATGATTTTCCACTTCATCTTGAAAGTCTTTGAACATTTTCAAATGTTTCATACTTCTTCCTTATTGAGTAAGTATATACATATACTCACTCAAATCTTCGGAGAAAGCACATGAAGTTGAAATTCATCGCCCACGACTACACATAATGGACTATATACATCAATATGTACAAATTCCAATCAGTTAGTCGTCTGTTCCTCTTTTGGCCTACGAAAGGAGTTTTAATTATCTCCAGGAAAGTATCACAAGCGTCATTTGATCAAAATCAAAGACTCCAAAAAATCCATCAACATGGAGTTTCTTCATGTATCCCTTTCAATATAATTTAAACGGCGATGTCACTTCGCAAGTGATCTTTCAATTATTTGTCTTGCGACATTTTAGCATTAGTTTTATGGTCGTTATTTCTCCAACCAGACTTGTATATCATCCATCTATTATGGAATACAGTAATTATTTGAACAACCTTTTATCGTCATAATACCTGATCAAAATAACAATTATTGAAACAAATCTTGAAGGCAAGTTTTGATGTTAACGAGCAACATAACAACCCTTTGTTTGTTTTCAATGAACATCGTCACATATTCTCTTGCTAGTTACTTAGGCCATTGCAGTTCATGAATTGTGTTGTCCTGTATGACACATACCAACCAATTCGGTATCCAATACCGCAGAACTACATTGTTTAACAAGCAAGGAATACAGCCATAACATGTATCTTCTATATACCTAAGTTGGACATCTCCAATCTTTTCTTTTCTGCCAAATATTTTATAGATTCTCTTTCAACAATTCATTTTCTTTTAAAAGAATCTATCAACATCAATAGTGGTGTCATTCACATGACACATAGTACAAAGTGTGTATAGTCAAATACTAATACCTTTGGCATTCTTTCAAAATTCCATTCTTTAGTAATCTTTTAGTGTAGTAAACATTTTACTTACATCTTCTATTCATCCTTATCATGACAATTTTCATGATCAAGCTGCTATAGCTTATAAAGGTGAATTGCGAGTATAATATTTCTTTTCCAAAATCTTTTGGAGGATTAGGACGACTGGCGTCTCCAACCTTCACAAATTCTCATCAAATATGAGGACGTATACTCTATCATGTTGTAACCAACACATTGTTTTAGATATCGCAATACCTTTCACATATGATGGTTTCTGAAACATTGCTTTCAGCTCTTAGATAAACTTGATATTAAAAACAATCTTTTGAGTATCAAGAATCATGGAGACAAACATGATACATTAGATACTAACACTGGAATTGTTACTCTTGATTTAATACTGTTTATTAAACTTTACAGAGTAAACGGAGTTTGCTAAAGGTTTGCAACATGACTTTTAAACTTTAGATTGACACTCAAAACAATACGATACCAGTTCGTAAAGAAAATATCCAGAAATTCTATAGTTCCACTATCTCAACTATAACTAAGCGTAAGGTGGTGAACGGATGCCAATGACTACAACAAACTATGCAAATTCACTTTGATTGTGTTTATGATAAATTGAGTTTGACTAATCCAAATTACAAATGAACTCCCACTCAAAACAACATCCCTCGAGTTGTTTTAGTGATTACATGAACCAAATCCACTACACCAAGTCCGATCATCACGTGAGATGATGTAGCTTTAAAGGCGAACAATCAACATGTTCATCATATCATCCATATGACTCATGCTTTACCTTTCGGTATTCCGTGTTCCGAGACCATGTCTGTACATGCTAGGCTCGTCAAGGTTAACCTTAGTATCCGCATGTGCAAATCTGGCTTGCACCCGTCGTATGCACACGTAGAATCTATCACACCCGATCATCACGAGATGCTTCGAAACGACGAGTCTTAGCAACGGTGCCTACTAAGGACAAACACTTTATTACTTGATATTTAGTGAAAGGGATCATCTTATAATGCTACCATCGCGATCTAAGCAATACATGTTGGAATTATGCCCTAGAGGCAATAATAAAGATGTTATTATTATAATTCTTGTTCATGATAAAGTTTATATTCCATGCTAGAATTGTATTAAGCGGAAACTTTAATACTTGTGTGGTTTGTGAACAACACCGTGTCCCTAGTACGCCTCTATGGACTAGAATGATGGTTAAGGTTTCCTAACCATAGACATGAGTTGTCAATTGATAATGAGATCATATCGTTGGAGAATGATATGGTGGATAGACCCAAACTAAGCGAAGCAATTAGATCGTGTCATCGTGTTCGTCTTTGCGAAGTTTTTCTTATGTCAAATATTGTATTCCTTAGACCATGAGATAATACAACTCCCTGGTATCGGAATAAAGCTTTGAGGTCATCAAACGTCATCCTATGAGAGGGTGATCATAAAGGTGTCTCTCAGGTGATCGGAAAGTATCTGTTGGGTTGTATGTATCGAGATGGGATTTGTCCCTCCCAAGTCGGAGAGATATACTTCGGGCCCACTCGGTAATCGATATCAACACCGCTTGCAAGCATGTGTTTAAGGAGTTGATCACAAAGTGATATCGTATTACGGAACGAGTAAAGTACTTGCTGTGAACGAGATTGAACTAGGTATGACGATACCGACGATCAAATCTCGGGCAAGTAAAATATCGCGAGACGAAGGGAATATATATATGGGATTGATTGAATCCTGGCATCGTGGTTCATCCGATATGATCATCGATGAATGTGGAGTCAATATGGGTGCCTGCACCCTGTTGATTATTGATAGAAGATCATGTCTGCATATTCTCGAACCCGCAGGGTCACACACTTAACGTGTCTCGACGCTAGGATAGATTGGATAATTGGTTTATGAATTTTTGTTCGGAGTCTCGGATAGGATCCAGGACATCACGAGAGGTTCCGGAATGGTCCGGAGAATAAGATTCATATAAGGCAGTGCAGTTTTTGGAGTTCGGAATAGTTCCGGGTTAATCGGTATTGTACCGGAAGCTTCTAGAACCTTCCGGAAGGGGGCCAACGTGGTCCCACCTTCCGGGAGGGGGCATGGGCCTATGAGGGAGTGTCCTGGCCAGATTGGGCACAAGGCCCCATAGGGCTCAGCCGATCCTAGAGAGTTTAAAACGTTTAAACTAGAGATAAGATAAGATAGGATTTCTAGATAAGGGAGAGTTTAAATTGTTTAAACTGGAGATAGGCTTGGAGGAGAGGCTAGGGCTGGCCGCACCCCCCCTCTATATATAGAGGGCTGGTGCACCCCCTCTCAGACTCCCCCTTACACCTTCCTCCAAACCCAGTTGCCCTGCTGCCCTTTCTCTCTCCCTCCCGACTGTTTGTAGGCGAAGCCCTGCGGCAGAAATTCTCCACCATATACACCACGCCGTCGTGCTGTAGATCCAATCCATCTCTCCACCATACTTTCTGGTCCGAGGAAGGAGGATACGTCGAGGTGCCGCACGTGTGCATCTCACGGAGGCACCGCCACTTGTGGTGCTAGATCGGATCGGATCGCGAGGAGGAGAAGCGAGTACGACTACATCACCCACGCTCCGGATTTAACGCTCACTGCGTAATCTTCAAGGGTATGAAGATCTAATCCAATCTCTCTTGTTGTTTGCATCTCCTAGATTATATCTTGGCTTTCCCTCCGCTCGCTCCGTAGAAAATTTTGATTTACTATGCTAAACCCATCGTGGTATCAGAGCTAGATCTATGCGTAGATGTGATTCACGAGTAGAACGCAACATGGTTGTTGCGGGCGTTGATGTTTTCTGTTGCAAGCCTCTTGTTTGTGTTCTTCTTATGATGCGGGATAGTGAGATTGAAGCGGTCCAGGCCAACCTTACGCGACGTCGTCATGAGACCGCTCCGCACTTGGCGTGTGGCTTGTACCACACATGCGGTGGTGGATGTCCGTTTTCTCACTATAGTTGTCATGGGATTAACACCGAGTTTGGCAACCATAATATCACCGTTGTGGCTTTCCGTAGGTAAGAATCGTTCTTAGCATCTACTCCCATAAGCCACGTAAAACATGCAACAACAAAGTAGAGGCGTCTAACTTGTTTTTGCAGGGAGTGTTCTCTGTGATATGGTATGGCCCAAGATGTGATGTGTATATTGTATGCGATGATCATGTTTTGTAATGTTTCACGACTTGCATGTCGATGAGTACACAACCGCAGGAGCCATATGGTTGTCTTTATAATTGTGTATGACCTGAGTCAACTTCTTATACGCCATGTAATAGCTTTACTTTATCGCTAAGTAGTTAGCAATAGTTGTAGTTGCTATTCATGGTGGAGGCAATCATGGTGGAGTGATGGAGATCATGCCGGAACGCACAAGATGGAGATCATTGTTAAGATTGGCTATACCATGTCACATAAAGTTATATGCATGTGATGTTTATCCTTTTATGTATCTTATTATGCTTAGATCATGACGGTAGCATTATAAGATGATTCCTCACTTAAAGATCAAGATAAAACTGTGTTCTCCCAAAGTATGCACCGCGAAAGTTCGTCGTGTCCAAGCATCACGTGATGATCGGGTGCTATAGACTCTACGCTCACATACAACGGGTGCAAGCCGCTTTTGCACACGGAAATACTTGGTCTAACTCGACGAGCCTAGCATGTACAGACATGGCCTCGGAACGCAAGAACCGAAAGGTTAAGCATGAGTCATATGAATGATATGATCGACACTTCGTTGTCCACCATTGAAACCACATCTCTTCTCGTGATGATCGGATTAGGTGTGGTGAATTTGGATCGTGTTCACTAAACAACTTGAGGGATGTTGAATTTAGTGGGAGTTCATCTAGTAATTTGATTAAGTTGAACTATTTATCATGAACATAGTCTAAATTGTACTTGCAAATACTGTAGATCCAATGGCCAAGTCCAACTTCAACTTCAACGTTTTTGCTGAGAAAGAAAAGCTTAGAAACAATGGGTCTAACTTCACCAACTGGTTCCGCAATCTAAGAATCATTACATGCATGACAAAAGGACTATGTCCTTGAGAAAGCGTTAGGTAACCCCCCTGCTGCAACTGCGCCGGCTGATGAGAAAGCTGTCTATCAGTCGCGCAAAGATGATTATGGTGTGATTAAGAGCACCATGTTGTTTGCTATGGAACCAGAACTTCAAAATCGTTTTGAAAACTATCCCGGGCCCTTTGAGATTCTCGAGGAGCTGAAAACCATGTTTCAGACTCAGGCCCGTTCTGAGAGATATGAGATCTCCGAGAAGTTCTTTAACTGCAAGATGGAGGAAGGGAGTTCCGTTAGTGAGCACGCCATTAAGATGTCGGGCTACACTCAACGCCTTGAGCAACTGGACTGCAAGATTCCAGAGGAGCTCAAGATTGACAGGGTTCTGCAATCACTCCCTCCCAGCTACAAAAGTTTTGTAGTGACTCACAATCAGATTGGTTCCACTGATACGATCACCGAGCTCTTCGCAAAGCTGAAGGCTGCGGAGGTGGACATCAAGAAGGATAATCATGTGTTGATGGTCAACAAGCCCTCCTTTAAGAAAGGTAAAGGTGCAAAGAAGCCCTTCAAGAAAGGCGGCGGTAAGCGTTGCCTCGCCGAGAAGAAGCTCAAGTCTGGTCCCAAGCCGGACATCGAGTGCTTCTATTGCAAGGACAAGGGTCATCGAAGCGCAATCGTCCAAGTACTTAGCGGACAAGAAGGCTGGCACCATCAAAGGTATATTTGATATACATGTTATTGATGTTTTCCTTACTAGCCCTCGTTGTAGTGCCTGGGTATTTGATACTGGTTCAGTTGCTAATATTTGTAACTCGAAACAGGAGCTACGGAATAGACGGCGGCTTGCGAGGGATGAGGTGACGATGCGCGTTGGCAACGGATCAAGAGTTGATGTGATGGCCGTCGGCACGCTCTCCTTAGTTTTACCTTCGGGATTAGTTTTAAACCTTAATAAATGTTATTATGTGCCTGCGTTGAGCATGAACATTATTTCTGGATCGTGTTTATTGCAAGACGGTTATTCATTTAAATCGGAGAATAATGGTTGTTCTATTTATATGAGTAACATCTTTTATGGTCATGCACCTCTTGTGAATGGTTTATTTCTTCTAAATCTCGAGAGGGATGAAACACACATCCATAACATTGAGGCTAAGAGATGCAAAGTAGATAGTGATAATACTACTTATTTGTGGCACTGTCGTCTAGGTCATATTGGTGTAAAACGCATGAATAAACTCCATTCTGATGGACTTTTGGAGTCTCTTGATTTTGAATCATTTGACACATGCGAACCATGCCTCATGGGCAAGATGATCAAAACCCCGTTCTTCGGTATGATGGAGCGAGCAACGGACTTGTTGGAAATCATACATACCGATGTATGCGGACCGATGAGTGTTTCGACGCGCGGTGGATATCGCTATTTTCTCACTTTTACAGATGACTTAAGTAGATATGGGTATATCTATTTAATGAAACATAAATCTAAAACGTTTGAAAAGTTCAAAGAATTTCAGAATGAAGTGGAGAACCATCGTAATGTAAAGATTAAGTTTCTACGATCTGATCGTGGGGCGAATATTTGAGTTATGATTTTCTCACGCATCTCAAGGCAAGTGGAATCGTTTCACAACTCACGCCACCGGAACACCACAGCGCAATGGTGTGTTCGAGCACCAAATCGAACCTTATTAGATATGGTCCGATCAATGATGTCTCTTACTGATTTGCCGTTATCATTTTGGGGTTATGCATTAGAAACCGCTGCATTCACTTTAAATAGGGCTCCATCTAAATCTGTTGAGACGACACCGTATGAACTATGGTTTGGTGCTAAACCTAAGTTGTCGTTTCTTAAAGTTTGGGGATGCGCTTACGCCAAGAAGTTGATGCGGACAAGCTCGAACCCAAAGCGAGAAATGCGTCTTCATAGGATACCCTAAGGAAACTATTGGGTATACCTTCTATCACGTAACCGAAGGCAAAGTGTTTGTCAAAGAACGGTTCCTTTCTTGAGAAGGAGTTTCTCTCGAAAGAAGTGAGTGGGAGGAAAGTAGAGCTAGAGGGGGTTATTGAACCTTCTCTTGAATTGGAGAGTAGCGCAGCACCTGAAATTGTTCCGGTCACCGCACCAACAATAGAGGAAGCTAATGACAAGGATCATGAAGCTTGGACGATGTCTCTTGAGCGTCGCAGGTCGACAAGGTCGCGTGCCCCTCCCGAGTGGTACGACAACCTGTCTTGAGTCTTGTTAGTAGAAGACGGTGAACCTCACGAACTATGAGGAAGCGATGATGAGCCCAGACGAGAAATGGCTAGAAGCCATGAAATCCGAATTGGGATCCATGAGCGAAAACCAAGTATGGACTTTGGTGGACCTCCTAGCGAATAAAGGCCGTTGAGTGCAAATGGATCTTCAAGAAGAAAACGGACGCGGATGGTAATGTTACCGTCTATAAAGCACGGCTTGTTGCGAAAGGTTTTCGACAAGTTCAAGGTGTTGACTACGATGAGACTTTCTCTCCCATAGCGATGTTTAAGTCCATTCGGATTTTATTAGCAATTGCTGCGTTTCATGATTATGAAATATGGCGATGGATGTCAAGATGCGTTCCTCAATGGCAACATTGATGAAGAGTTGTATATGATGCAACCCAAGGTTTTGTCGATCCTAAGGATCTTCACGATAAAGTATGCAAACTTCAGTTCCATTTATGGATCAAGCAAGCATCTCGGAGTTGGAACCTTCGTTTTGATCAAGTGATCAAGAGCTTTGGATTTGTTCCAAATTGCTATGAAGCTTGCATCTACAAGAAAGTGAGTGGGAGCTCGGTGACGTTTCTGGTACTATATGTGGATGACATATTGATTATTGGAAATGACATCAACATGCTTAACGATGTGAAGAGTTATTTGAACAAGTGTTTTCAATGAAAGACCTAGGTGAAGTGCTTATATATTGGGCATCAAAATCTATAGAGATAGACAAAGACGCTGATAGCTTTAAGCGAGTACATACCTAGACAAAGTTCTGAAAAGTTTCAGAATGGATAAGGCATTGAAAGGTTCAAGGCCTATGTTGTCGTAAGATATTGAGCAAGGCTCGGTGTCCATTCTGATGAAATGATAGGGAAGCTATGAGCAAAGTGCCTTATGCCTCGGCCATAGGTTCCATCATGTATGCCATGCTGTGTACTAGACCGGATGTGTCCAATGCTCTTAGTTTGACGAGCAGATATCAAAGTGATCCAGGAATGGAACACTGGACAGCCGTAAAGAACATCCTAAGGTACCTAAATAGGACTAAAGAAATGTTCTTAGTCTATGGGGGTGATGAACAACTCGTGGTAAAAGGTTACGTCGATGCTAGTTTCGACACCGACAAGGATGATGCTAAATCTCAGACAGGATACGTGTATATTTTGAATGGAGGAGCTGTGAGCTGGAGAAGCTGCAAGCAAAGCGTGGTCGCGGGATCTGATGAGAAGCGGAATACATGGCTGCTGCAGAAGCGTCAAGTGAAGGAGTTTGGATCAGAAACTTCATCACTGAGCTTGGCGTGGTTCCAAGTGCATTGGACCCACTGGAGATATTGTGTGACAACACTGGCGCCATAGCACTCGCTAAGGAACCAAGATATCATCCAAAGACCAAGCATATCAACCGCAAGTTTCATATAATCTGAGATTATATAGCAGATGGAGATCTGAAGATCAGCAAAGTACATACAGATCTAAATGCCGCAGATCCATTGACTAAACCTCTTCCACGTGTAAAACATGATCAGCACCTCAGTGCCATGGGTGTAAGATTGTTGCCAAATGTAAACTAGATTATTGACTCTAGTGCAAGTAGGAGACTGTTGGAATTATGCCCTAGAGGCAATAATAAAGATGTTATTATTATAATTCTTGTTCATGATAAAGTTTATATTCCATGCTAGAATTGTATTAAGCGGAAACTTTAATACTTGTGTGGTTTGTGAACAACACCGTGTCCCTAGTACGCCTCTATGGACTAGAATGATGGTTAAGGTTTCCTAACCATAGACATGAGTTGTCAATTGATAATGAGATCATATCGTTGGAGAATGATATGGTGGATAGACCCAAACTAAGCGAAGCAATTAGATCGTGTCATCGTGTTCGTCTTTGCGAAGTTTTTCTTATGTCAAATATTGTATTCCTTAGACCATGAGATAATACAACTCCCTGGTATCGGAAGAAAGCTTTGAGGTCATCAAACGTCATCCTATGAGAGGGTGATCATAAAGGTGTCTCTCAGGTGATCGGAAAGTATCTGTTGGGTTGTATGTATCGAGATGGGATTTGTCCCTCCCAAGTCGGAGAGATATACTTCGGGCCCACTCGGTAATCGATATCAACACCGCTTGCAAGCATGTGGTTAAGGAGTTGATCACAAAATGATATCGGATTACGGAATGAGTAAAGTACTTGCTGTGAACGAGATTGAACTAGGTATGACGATACCGACGATCGAATCTCGGGCAAGTAAAACATCGCGAGACGAAGGGAATATATATGGGATTGATTGAATCCTGGCATCGTGGTTCATCCGATATGATCATCGATGAATGTGTGGGAGTCAATATGGGTGCCTGCACCCTGTTGATTATTGATAGAAGATCATGTCGCATATTCTCGAACTCGAGGTCACACACTTAACGTGTCTCGACGCTAGGATAGATTGGATAATTGGTTTATGAATTTTTGTTCGAGTCTCGGATGGGATCCGGGACATCACGAGAGGTTCGAATGGTCCGGAGAATAAGATTCATATAAGGCAAGTGCAGTTTTGGAGTTCGGAATTGTTCCGGGTTAATCGGTATTGTACCGGAAGCTTCTAGTACCTTCCGGAAGGGGCCAACGTGGTCCCACCTTCCGGGAGGGGGCATGGGCCTATGAGGGAGTGTCCTGGCCGCATTGGGCCAGGGGCACAAGGCCCCATAGGGCCCAGCCGATCCTAGAGAGTTTAAATCGTTTAAACTAGAGATAAGATAAGATAGGATTTCTAGATAAGGGAGAGTTTAAATTGTTTAAACTAGAGATAGGCTTGGAGGAGAGGCTAGGGCTGGCTGCACCCCCCTCTCTATATAGAGGGCTGGTGCGCCCCCTCTCAGACTCCCCTTACACCTTCCTCCAAACCTAGTTGCCCTGCTGCCCTTCCTCTCTCCCTCCCGACTGTTTGTAGGCGAAGCCTCATGGCAGAATTCTCCACCATATACACCACGCCGTCGTGCTGTAGATCCAATCCATCTCTCCACCATACTTTCTGGTCCGAGGAAGGAGGAGACGTCGAGGTGCCGCACGTGTGCATCTCACGGAGGCACCGCCACTTGTGGTGCTAGATCGGATCGGATCGCGAGGAGGAGAAGCGAGTACGACTACATCACCCACGTTCCGACAAACGTTCCACTGTGCGAATCTTCAAGGGTATGAAGATCTAATCCAATCTCTCTCGTTGTTTGCATCTCCTAGATTAGATCTTGGCTTTCCCTCTGTTCGCTTCCGTAGAAAATTTTGATTTACTATGCTGCGAAACCCATCAATACAAGATGCATAAAGGATTAACATCACAGGCAATTCATAATTAGTGTGATATGATATGGCCCTTTCTTCTTATGCCTTTGATCTCCATCTCCAAAGCACGGACATGATCTCCATCATCACCAGCATTGCGTCAAGGTCCGTGGCGCCGCTTCATGGTTGTCCATCATCACTAGCAACTATTACAACTATTTGGAATAAAGCTATTACAAGATGAATAGACACGCAGGTCTTAACAGAATTAAAGACAACCATTAGGCTCCTGCCGGTTGTCATATTACAACAAGGATCATTGCATACATCAAATATAATCACAATCACATGATGGCCATATCACATCACAAAACCCCTGCAAAACAAGTTAGACGCCTCTAATTTTCTTTGTATGTTTTACGTGGTTTGGGGCTTTCGAATAAGAACGGATCTTACCTACGAAACTGAACCACAACGTTGATACAAGTGCTATCAATGTGCAAAGTGTAGATTGGATCTATACTATGATGGGAGAGACAGACACCCGCAAAGCCACTTGTGCAATACGAGTTGCACGTCAACTATGGAGCAAGTCTCATGTGCGATGACATGTAAGGTTAGCCCGGGCCGCTTCATCCCACCATCCCGCAAGATGCAAAGTACACCAAAAGCAAAAAGACATCACGAGAATCAACGCCCACAAAACCATTGTGTTCTACTCGTGCAACAGATCTACGCATAGACACGGCTCTGATACCACTTATGGGTTCGCCGCATGGAAAACAAAAAATTTCTACCGCAAGAACGAACAAAACCCAGATCTAATCTAGATAAAAGCCAAGATCTAATCTATTAGACATGTGCAACGAGATAGATCTGTACTAACCCTTGTAGACCCGAAAGCGTTACGAGATCGGATCTCGTGGTTGATGTAGTCGATCACTTGCCGATCTCAAGATCGAGTAGACGATCCTTCCAGCGTTCGTAGCTTCCTGATCGGTCACACGCGTCTGAGTCGGCAGACCTTCCTCTCCCCGTTCCAGCGAGAAGCGGAGGTAGTAGATCTCTCCACGGAATCCCAGCAGCACGACGGTGTGGTGGTGGTGGTGGAGTAGAGAATTCTGCAAGGCTTCGCCTAAGCCAGAGCAGAGGGAAAGAGGAGGAGAGAGGCAACTTGAGATCTAGAGAATAGAAGGGGCAAGGGGGCTTGTGCCTCCACCCCTCTATTTAAAGGAGGGAGGTGCCATGGGGAGGTGGAGTCCTTGTAGGACTCCCCTCTCCCTTGGCCGGCGGATCAAGGAGGTGGGGGGAGAGTCCTACTCCCTCACGAATCCTTGTCTTACCCCAGAAGGATTCCTTGATCCTTTCTTGGTTTTCAAGTAAACTCCAAGAAATCTTCTAGAACCTTCCGGAACATTCCGAAACCTTCTAGAATCCCCATACAAATACTCTGGAACATTTCCTAACTTAGAAAATGATCCCCAATATATGAATCTTATTCCCCGGACAATTCCGGATCTCCTCGTGATGTCCCAGATCCAATCCGAGACTCCGAACAACATTCGGTCTCCAACGCACATTCCATATCTACTTAAAACAACTTCGAACCTTAAGTGTGTCACCCTACGGTTCGTGAATATGTAGACATGATGAAGACACCTCTCCGATTAATAACCATCAGCGGGATCTGGAGATCCATAACGGTTCCCACATACTCAACGATGACTACGTGATCGATAGAACCATTTAACATACGAAACCAATTCCCTTTGTCACGCGATACTCTACTTATCCGAGGTTTGATCGTCGGTATCTCCATACCTAGTTCTACCTCGTTACTGATAAGTACTCTTTACTCGTTCCATGATATGTCATCCCTTGTAACCTAGTCACATGCTTGCAAGCTAACTAGATGACATTCCACCGAGAGGGCCCAGAGTATATCTATCCGTCATATGGATGGACAAATCCTGATCTTGGTCCATGCGCTTCAACACATACTTTCATGCTTTTCCCGTCGGTCTGGAGAAAGCAGCAATCAATAGGACTTTCCTAATCCTCCCTTCCTTTCAGGAAGAATGTGAAATTCTTTTTCCTTAAATGGGAGCAGAGCAGGTTTGAAAAAAGACGGTTTCCACATCAAAAACAACAAAAACTAGCGCAAACATGTAATAGCGTATTTGGAATTGTAGCCAAGCCCCCCCATGGGTTCTATACCCGATTCATAACTAGAGAGCTTCTCTGGTCCTTCACTAACCGGGGCTAAAAGCCCTGAAATCCAAAATGCCAAAATAGCTTCATGCAGGCGAGTTGCAGCCTGCAATCCGAACTGAGGACGGGTTTTTGGAGTTAGCTCACCCTCGCGAGATCGCGACCCTTTGTCCCGCCCATTGTAGCACGTGTGTCGCCAAGGGCATAAGGGGCATGATGACTTGGCCTCATCCTCATACCCTTGGGGTTGCAGGTTCGATTCCTACTACCCATCCCATATTCCTTCTTTTTGTATATGGATTTTTTTCTTTCCTAAAAGAAAAGGGTTTCGGTTTAACCCAATGTCACCTTTATAACCATCCAGTTACGAAGCGGCATTTGATGTCATCAAAGTATCCATCCGGTGATGGTGATTAACATAGCCTCATGGTCGAAGGATTAGGTTACTATGCATTTGAAAAGCTTGTAGCAAAACGAACTTAATGACTTGATCTTATGCTATGCTTACTATGGGTGTGTGTCCATCACATCATTCTCCTAATGATATGATCTTGTTATTAACGACATCCAATGTCCATGATCAGGAAACCATGATCATCCATTAATCAACAAGCTAGTTTAACAAGAGGCTTACTAGGGACTCTTTTATGTTTACAAAACACACAAGTATTAATGTTTCCGGTTAATACAATTATAGCACGGGATGTAAACATTTATCATAAACATAAAGATATAATAATAACCACTTTATTATTGCCTCTTGGGCATATCTCCAACATAATGCTCATTACAGTTCCTGGTCTTTTAGTATTTGGACGCCATTTCTTTATACGGATTTCGATTGAGGCGTTCTTGGGTTCGTTGGATCCATATGGACGTGGATACATCATCATGGACTTGAATATTCATTTGTGTTGATGGACCGGATCAAAGGAAGAAAGCATGTACTCATACAAGGCAACACAAGCTTAGTTATGTAATTTCCAAACAACTAGAGATTAAAAAATTCTATGCCCCATGTCAAAGTTATATCTAGCTTACAAGCAAACTTGTGATAACTTTATTGTATTTTGTATTTTCATTTTTTATATGACAAAATATGAGCACGAATAGTTTTCAACCACAAATAAAAATAGATCTTTTCGATACTATCTACTCATGCCATCTAATCAAGACTCTGAGGTGCAAACTTTAGTTGTTGAACTCTCAGAAAATCCCTTCTTAGTAAGGAGACCATGCGAAAAGAGTGGTATAAGTTCCATCAAGATTGTGTAGGCTAGGGAACCATAACCAAGGTTTCCCTTTTCGGTCTATATTTACCTTGAATAGTAGCTAGTTAAGTAATTACAATGAACTGTAAATTCGTCTACTGTCATGAATTTGGATCTTAGATGTGCCGCGTGGTATATACATCATGTTCCAATGTTATGAAACAAATTTAAATTTTATCATGACTTTACTTAGTAGTCTAATTTTGCAATTACTTCCACGATAGCACGCAAAGTGGAAGCATTGGACATTTTATCCTCTATACATTTTGTCCTCTTTAGTTCTATTTCTTGTGTGAAAAGACAAAAATATACCGAGTTGGATGGATGCAGGATAAGAGTGAACTAAATCTTTGGTCAACACAATTCTAAAATGTTGCTTAATCTAAAAAGTAGTACATATTAGTTAGTGTCCACCGTTGCCACTTGACATTGCAATTGAATCGATCATCGTGCACGCCACTAATCAGTTCATTCTTCACACGCTATCTTCTCAACTATGATATCACTATACTACCGTTCCACGGATGACCAGCTTATGCTGAATTAAATACTCTTACGAAGCTTGTTCTCCAAGCCTGAAAAACATAAATGACATGTGCTGATGACACTGGCAATGACGTCAAAGGCTTCCGGTGGAAAAATGTCAAACTTCCCTTGTTCTACTTAAATATAAACTAGCAAAAGTGTCCGTGCGTTGCACCGAAAAAAATAAATATATAACCAGGTTAATTGACATAAGCTAAAAATACTTACTACATCGGCATGACACCGGCTCGACCTCCCTTCTGCAATACCGTTTCCTGCTCGGTTCCCGCCTCACCGATGCAGCTCCGGTCTCCACATCTCCGGAACCCTTGCTCCTCGACCTCGAGGGCCATGCACCTCCGCGTCCATGGCCATCGTGCTCGTCCCCGACCCTTCGCGCATGTCGTTGCAATCCGCCCTCTTTGAACCTACTTAATTAATACAAATTACAGTTATTTAGGAAGTTACATTTGGATCCATAGAAGGGAATCAAATGGATCTATAATCTGTGCAAGTAAATATACATGGAGTACTGTCTCTCGCGATTGAGGCTTGCTGCTTGTAATCTAAATGGCAGGTGATATACTGCCGCTTGATCCATGGTTGCTGGTGTGCATGCAGATGATGTTGGCCAGCGAGAATCAAGGTCGATCTTGCTACAACAGACGTCCTTCAAATAGGTCCACCGCCGTCGTCGGTGTTGTCGAGAGGATAGGCGGCAGCGTGACGTGAAACGCGAGGATGCGCAGCAGCGTGGCTGGGCAGCAGCGACAGTTTGAAAAGATTACAAAATCTTAATTTCTCGCGATACAATGTTGTAGCCCTGACATATGTAGCCCTCACATATGTGTATGTAGAGGCCAGAGCAAACACTTCTCAAACAATGATCATGCAATAGTTACTAATCATGCAGGCAAGGCTTTTATGTTCCTTTGCTCCGAGACACGAAAATAAACAAAAAAGGCTCAATGCTAGCATGGAGGACTTTACGTGTACGCGTGGGAACGGACGTGGGCAGGCCAACGGACAAAGGAAATCTTTCTTGGTGAACGGTTATTTTATTTACCGATGACGTTGGTAGTAATATGTGAATTGGTGGGAGGGCAAAATCGTCCAAAAAAAACAGAACCAGTAAGAAACACTTCGTACTTTATTATTAGGTATAGATAGGGAGAGATCGAGATAAAAAAAGTAATTAGTAGGTGAACAACTACATTTAAAAATTAGGAGAGGATAATAACCATTTAACGATGGTGATGTTTTGGCGGTTGACTCTACTTATCGGGTAGAGTCGGAAGCTTTATCCCAACAGATCACATGAACACACACGTTGTAGTACCCAGTAGAAATTTAGTGAGGTTGACTGATTTATCTGTGGCCTATTTTCATTTCTGACATGCGTGGTTAGGAGAGGAACATGTAAACCATCATTGTAATAAACAAATTTGGAAGGGTTGCTCGCAAGAATATGCTCGTTGTAGTATTCGTTAGGTGGTCCAAAGACCTCAATGTAATTTTTATTATGTTTAAGATACTTTGTACTTCTTATAAACTCATAAAATAGATCCGGATCTTTTTTCGCAAAAAAAAATAAACAAATTTGGAAGGGTTGCTCGCAAGGATATGCTCACATTAAGCCAAAGATGCGCGTGTAGACGTGTAGTTGTCGATCTATACATACATACCCGTCGCCCCCTCCATCCTTCAAAAAATACCCGTCGCCCCCTCCATCCATAACACCAGCCAAACACCAACAACGCAAGAACTGAGCAAGACACCAGCTAGCATTCCAACAATGGCCGCAGGAGGAAACGGCGAAGTGAAGCTGCTAGGCATGTGGGCAAGCCCGTTCGTCCTGCGAGTGCGGCTCGCGCTGAGCCTCAAGGGCGTGAGCTACGAGTACGTCGAGGAGGACCTCAGGAGCAAGAGCGATCTGCTGCTCAAGTCCAACCCCGTCCATGCCAAGGTGCCGGTGCTGATCCACAACGGCGAGCCCGTCTGCGAGTCGTCGGTCATCCTGCAATACGTCGACGAGGCCTTTGCCGGCATCGGCCCCTCTCTCCTCCCGGCGGATCCCCATGACCGCGCCGTCGCCCGCTTCTGGGCCTCTTACATTGATGACAAGCTCCTGAAAGCGTCGAGCCAGGCGTCGAGCGGCAAGACGGAGGAGGAGAAGGCGGAGGGGAAGAAGCAGGCGGCGGCCGCGGTGGAGACCCTGGAGGGAGCCCTGAAGGAGTGCTCCAAGGGGAAACCATTCTTCGGCGGTGACAGTGCTGGGCTCGTGGACGTCATGCTCGGCGGCCTCCTCGCGTGGGTTCACGCGGGCGACGCCATGAAGGGCGTCAAGACCTTCGACCCCGCCACGACTCCGCTCTTGGCCGCGTGGGCGGACAGCTTCGACGCGTTGGAGGAGGTCGAGGCGGTCATGCCGGAAGTCGGCAAGCTAGTTGAGTTTGCCATGGCGACCATGTCTCACGGCGCCGCCTCAGCTAACTGAAGAGGCGTGCCTCTCCTTCGCTTTTATGCAGCAGCTCTGCTCGATCGTGTGCCCAACATTCAGAGACGCCTTGTGGTTTCTATATTTGTGTTTGCGACCTTTTTATTTATGGATCGAATGAAGATTGTATCCGGTGTTTTTCTGTCAATTATTCGTCTCTCCTGCACCTGGATCAGATGTAAACTTGCTTCAATGCAGTGCAATCCTTACATAAGCCTAAGAAAATCGTAGCAAGGCATTAGTAACGATTCGATTCGGAATGCACGTACTGCTCTCTGAATTTGTACCATCAACCATAGTACTGTAGTATATATCTACTGCAGCAGCAAACTTGCAATCAAAGAACAGTAAACTGTGACATCAGAGGTTTTAATGCTGCACAAAGATGGTTTGCATATTTATCGTAAGGTGATTCAGGTCAACTGTGGCATTGTTTGCTTTCAAGTTTCAAGAGACAAAACTGGAATCCTTTTACCTGCTGAACATTAAACAATTTTGCACCCCACAGTTTGATATTTTTGTTGTTACCTCTCATCAGCGGGCAGACCAGGAGGAATACCAGTGTAACTTACGAAGATTCCAGTACTATAAGTTTTACACGGTAGATACTTATATTTTTTGCTAAATATTTGGTCAAAATTCAAAAAAATTGACTTTGACTAAACCCACAATGCAATCTAATTGTGAACGGAGGGAGTACAAGCCTGGTGGCAATATAAACTATACACTTCAAATGCAGGAAATTTATATTTGGAGTAATATGCAAGCCTCGCCCCTACTTGAAAGATGTTTTTTTTACTCTCCAACACTTAACTTTCCAAATACATGGGCCTTTCCCTTAGCAATGGCAACTTCTGATCACATCTCGTGTCATATCCATCCAATCTTCTATTCCAAAATCAGGCATCTTCACGTTTGAAAATAACTGGATGAAGCATGAAGACTTTTATTCCCACTGAAAATAATTTGGTCTGAATCCATATGCTTCGTAGATGCTGCAAAAAGAGTAAGTGCCATGTTAAGATTTTAAGGAAAGAGTTGAAGAAGTGTTCTAGGTCACATGCCAAGCTTAAGCTCTATTGTGGATGCTAATGAAGTGATTTGTCTGCTAGATGTTGTTGAGAATTCTATAGAGTTGTATCACTACAGGAAAAAAGCTCGCTGCCGTGCGGAGCACCTCTGCCGTGAGCCATGACACGGCGAAGAAACCTTTGCCGTGAGCAGACCAGAAGGACCCACGGCAAAGAAAAGTAACACGGCACACCGAAAGACCAACCCACGGCAATGAAAAGCCTCACGACAAAGATCAGAAGTAACACACGGCAAAGAAATAACACTCGGCAAAGACCAATGAAACGCATGGCAAAGGGAGGTCACACGGCAGCGCGGCTTATTCGGCCCCGTCCGTGGGAATATTCCCTACAGAAGGGCCCACCACTCCGTTGTTGACGGTGGGGCGACGGAGGGGACTAACGGCGCGTCGCTGCCGTGTGGTGGCGCACGACAAAGCCGTCTTTGCCGTGAGTTTGCAATGGCCCACGGCAAAGGACATGTTTAATTAAAAAGATTGGCCCAACCCAGTCTTGTGGGATTCGAACTTTGGTCTCAAGGATGGCAAAGTATGGCTCTGCCACTGCGGTAAGATGAGGTTGTCGGTTAGTGCAGCTACGGGGATCTTTTGTTGTTCTCTCTCTCCACTTTGCCGTGAGTAAGTGCACGGCAAATACAGCTTTGCCGTGTCACTGAGGAGAAACTCACGGCAAAGCATGCTTTACCGTGGGCCCAAGCTATGTCGTGAGTTTTTTTCTGCATTTTCCTCTACCGTGGGCCCAAGTAAAACCATGTGGGGTCACAAGGGGAGTGAAAATATCCTACCCGGTTTCACCGGAACAGGGACTTTCCCCCTTAGACGAGTCCAGAACCCTCGCTTTTAGGTTACAACGCATGCCTGCGAAGAGGGACACATGCACCCGGGGACTAGGTTTTGTATGTTTCAACATAGCACCACACTTTCATGCATGTGCTAGGGCCACATGCAAGTCCTTGAGGTGTTCCGATGCCCCGGAGCACGGTTCCCTGCGGAACCCTGACCCGCGGGCCTCGGGTCGTCTACCCCCCTAGACTTTCTTCTGACAGGGGTAGCCCGGTGTAGCTCTCTCTTGTTTTGTGTTTGTCTAGGCCGTAGGATGATATAAACCATGTGGGGTCACAAGGGGAGTGATAATATCCTACCCAGTTTCACCGGAACAGGGACTTTCCCCCTTAGACAAGTCCAGAACCCTCGCTTTTAGGTTACAGCGCATGCCTGTGAAGGGGGACACATGCACCTGGAGACTAGGTTTTGTATGTTTCAACATAGCACCACACTTTCATGCATGTGCTCGGGCCACATGCAAGTCCTTGAGGTGTTCCGATGCCCCGGAGCGTGGTTCCCTGCGGAACCCTGACCCACGGGCCTCGGGTCGTCTACCCCCTAGACTTTCTTCTGACTGGGGTAGTCCAGTGTATCTCTCTCTTGTTTTGTGTTTGTCTAGGTCATATGATGATGTAAAACCATGTGGGGTCACAAGGGGAGTGACAATATCCTACCCGGTTTCACAGGAACGGGGACTTTCCCCCTTAGACGAGTCCAGAACCCTTGCTTTTAGGTTACAGCGCATGCCTGCGAAGAGGGACACATGCACCCGGGGACTAGGTTTTGTATGTTTCAACATAGCACCACACTTTCATGCATGTGCTAGGGCCACATGCAAGTCCTTGAGGTGTTTCGATGCCCCGGAGCGTGGTTTCCTGCGGAACCCTGACCCGTGGGCCTCGTGTCATCTACCCCCTAGACTTTCTTCTAACAGGGGTAGCCCGGTGTATCTCTCTCTTGTTTTGTGTTTGTCTAGGTCATAGGATGATGTAAAACCATGTGGGGTCACAAGGGGAGTGACAATATCCTACCCGGTTTCACCGAAACGGGGACTTTCCCCCTTAGACAAGTCCAGAACCCTCGCTTTTATGTTACAACGCATGCCTGTGAAGGGGGACACATGCACCCGAGGACTAGGTTTTGTATGTTTCAACATAGCACCACACTTTCATGGATGTGCTAGGGCCACATGCAAGTCCTTGAGGTGTTCCGATGCCCCGGAGCGCGGTTCCCTGCGGAACCCTGACCCGCGGGCCTCGGGTCGTCTACCCCAAGACTTTCTTCTGACAGGGGTAGCCCGGTGTAGCTCTCTCTTGTTTTGTGTTTGTCTAGATCATAGGATGATGTAAAACCATGTGGGGTCACAAGGGGAGTGACAATATCCTACCCGGTTTCACTGGAACGAGGACTTTCCCCCTTAGACGAGTCCAGAACCCTCGCTTTTAGGTTACATCGCATGCCTGCGAAGGGGGACACATGCACCTGGGGACTAGGTTTTGTATGTTTCAACATAGCACCACACTTTCATGCATGTGCTAGGGCCACATGCAAGTCCTTGAGGTGTTCCGATGCCCCGGAGCACGGTTCCCTGCGGAACCCGGACCCGCGGGCCTCGGGTCGTCTACCCCCCTAGACTTTCTTCTCACAGGGATAGCCCGATGTAGCTCTCTCTTGTTTTGTGTTTGTCTAGGTCATAGGATGATGTAAAACCATGTGGGGTCACAAGGGGAGTGACAATATCCTACCCGGTTTCACCGGAACAGGGACTTTCCCCCTTAGACGAGTCCAGAACCCTCGCTTTTAGGTTACAGCGCATGCCTGCGAAGGGGGACACATGCACCCGGGGACTAGGTTTTGTATGTTTCAACATAGCACCACACTTTCATGCATGTGCTAGGGCCACATGCAAGTCCTTGAGGTGTTCTGATGCCTCGGAGCGCGGTTCCCTGCGGAACCCTGACCCGCGGGCCTCGGGTCGTCTATCCCCCTAGACTTTCTTCTGACAGGGGTAGCCCGGTGTAGCTTTCTCTTGTTTTGTGTTTGTCTAGGTCATAGGATGATGTAAAATCATGTGGGGTCACAAGGGGAGTGACAATATCCTACCCGGTTTCACCGAAACAGGGACTTTCCCCCTTAGACGAGTCCAGAACCCTCGCTTTTAGGTTACAGCGCATGCCTGCGAAGGGGGACACATGCACCCGGGGACTAGGTTTTGTATGTTTCAACATAGCACCACACTTTCATGCATGTGCTAGGGCCACATGCAAGTCCTTGAGGTGTTCTGATGCCCTGGAGCGTGGTTCCCTGCGGAACCCTGACCCGTGGGCCTCGGGTCGTCTACCCCCTAGACTTTCTTCTCACAGGGGTAGCTCGGTGTAGCTCTCTCTTGTTTTGTGTTTTTCTAGGTCATAGGATGATGTAAAACCATGTGGGGTCACAAGGGGGAGTGACAATATCCTACTCTACTGCCGAAACCCTCACCCGCGGGCCTCGGATCGTCTACCCCTAAACCTGTGGAACCCTTACCGAAATGGGGAGTTTCCCCCTTATATAAGTCTGGAACCATGCTGTATACACATTTTCACAACTAATACTAAAAAATATACACTAAAAACTTAAACTAATTTAAAGAATAAATATAATATTAGAATAAATACTATTGAAAGAGGAAGAATAAAAGGAAAAGGGCTCTTTGCCGTGAGTCTTGCAGTGGCCCACGGCAAAGGGGTCTTTGCCGTGAGTTTTTCTTGTGGTACACGACATAGACTTCATTGCCGTGCGGATTTTGTCGGCCCGCGGCAAAGGGGTGCCACCCTATCCACTAAACTCGCGTGGGGCCACGCCCGCCCCTATCCACTCGCGCGACCACCCCTTCTCGCTCACCCTCGAGCTCGACTCTGCCCCCGGCCGCCGCCACGCACCCCTATCCGCGCCGCCGCCACGCTCCTACCCGACTCTGCCCCCAGCCGCCGCCACGCATGCCGCTGCCGGCCCCTCCCCCATCCCACCCGGCCCTAACCCCGCCCCACCCGGCCGGCCCCGACCCACCACGCATGCCGTCCTGGCCGCCCTTGCACGGTAGAGGGTCGGCTGGCTCGCGAACAGGGCGAGAGGAGCTCCGGCCAGTGGCTCCCCTCCTCCACCTCGCGGCCCTACTCCACCTCGTCGTCGTCCCCATCTCCTCCACCAGGTTAGTGCCCCACCCGAACGAGCTCTGCCTCTTCATCAACTGTGTAAATTTTTATTTTGCTAAAAAAACTATGTAATTTCTGATTCTCCCAGTTGGGAATAGATGATTATTAGATTGTATCTGTAGATTAAAATAGCCCCTTGGAGTATACTTATCCAAATATTTGACACGTCTATTAACCAAATTTGATAGTATAGTACAAATAAAACTATACTAAGATGCAGTCAAAGAGCCAAAAAACTTAAAGTAATAACATGCGCTGGAACTTGCTACAAACAATGACTACCCTGGATCCTGGTGCATGCACTTGCTAATCGTGTAGGAACCACAGATTAATTACCTATCCGAAGAATCAAAACACCCACCCACATGCTCTAAGTAACAATTAAAAATAGATGTGTCCCACCTAGAAAGAGGGGGGCAAGACGGCATGTTGCCCGCATATTGGCCAGATTTACGCGGGAGCACGGCCGAGGTGCTTGTCGAGCCAATTATTTGGCACTGCTTCAGGGGCTGCTGTAAATTCAGGGGCTAGCCAATTTTTTTGGCAGGGATAGCTTTGGTAGTCATCCAAGCATACCCTTATTAATTTTCAAATCAAATCTAGGTTTTGTATAAGAAATACGTTATCTGTGGTTTATAATTTATACTTGCTAAAGCAGAATCGAGCTAGGTATTTCCTGTGAAATTGTTTTGATATTTATGGCCATAAGATAATCACATGGTATGGTTATTCCGTCATTAAATAAGCAAGTTTTGAGGATATGGTGCAGTTACCCCTGCCTGTTTGGAAATCAATCAGTTCTAAATATAAGGATGTATGTGTTTTGGGATTGTAAGGCAAAGTTACATGACTTAGATTGCTTGCAGCCTTGCACTAACCTTTTGTATCTATTGCTTCAATCCTTGTACAACATAAGTCTCGATTATTTATTTTGCATTTTATATGCAAATATTCCGTCATTTTACTTGTACTATATATTCAATTAAATTTTTCTCGGAGAGATGATCAAAATAAGATATGAGAAAGAAAACACCCTCTAGATAGAAACTACGGTGTGTGTTGCGGAATTAATTGACGAAGATTTGTTGGCATATATGAATACATGTGTATATTAATAACTATTCTTCTTTGTGCATGATATCTATTGATTTTGAGGGTGGGGCTGTCGACGGTGTAGGGCATTTTGCGGGAGGGTCGCTAATCTTCTTCACCTCTCGATCACGCTTCGAGGGTAAAAATATGTTCTCCTCTCTTGTACCTAGGGTTATTTTCGTGTCTAGATCACCAAGTCTGTCGCATTACCTAGGTGTCTCTTCCCGGCCGTGAGGGTTACACGGATAAATATGCATTAGTGGTCTCGCATACTATATAACCGTAACTCTTACGGCATTTATCGGGACAGCCGGCAGATGCGTAGTTGGGTATGTTTTCCATGTTCTACTTCGGTCCGCGACAGGATTTCGGCAGCGCCTCCCCGTTGCTCTCCGGATGCACATTCCTCTCGGCTTTTTGTCGAGACGTGTATCGGGAGAGCAGCGGGGAGGTGCTGCCAAAATTCTATCTCGGATCGTTGTAGAGCAGGGAGAACGTACTTAATGTACGGATCCGGCGGTTGGTAGGACCCTCTTTACCTATTAGAAAGATAAGTGTGTGTATGGCTATGTTTGCTAAAATTAACTAAACTAATACCAGATTTATTTAATGTCATGATTAATTGAAAGCATTGTATATGTCTGTTTTCGTACTGATTAGAGTATGGAGAATCGTGACTGGATGTACGATGGCAGAATCAGTCAGTGGAACTATACTCAGGAATGGGGAGAAAAGTCCGAGCAGTTCGTGAACAAGGCTTTTAATATCGCTAGCAGACCGAGAATAGTATTTTGCCCTTGTAGAAAGTGCGCTAACGAAAAACCACAGGACAAGGAAACTATGAGTACTCACTTGCTCAAGTTCGGCTTCAAACCATCCTACCAGACTTGGACTTTCCATGGAGAAAAGTTATCCAATCGTGCTAGGATGGAGGTGCAACAGATTCAACCTAGGGGAGAATATGATACTGGGTTTGATAAGTGCTTAGAAAACTTGGCTAATGGTAATGTGCCTGAAATCCCTCATGTAGAGGCGGAGACACCTCAGGATAAGGAGACAAGTGAGGAGCCGGAGATAAACACAAAGAAGTACTACGGGGCTTTGTTTGCTTCGCAGAAACCCCTATATGTTAATACAGATGTAACCCAATTAGATGCCATCGCTCGCCTTATGGCCTTCAAGTGCCACAGGAACTTGTGCAGAGATGGGTTCGATGAACTTCTGGCCGTCGTTGGTAGCATTCCGCCGAAAGGGCACCTCTTGCTGCAGAACTTCTACTATTCAACCAAATTGCTCAGTGACCTTAAGATGTCATCTCAGCAGATACACGCTTGTCCAAAGGGATGCATGCTATTCACAAAGGAGCACGCCGACACAAATTATTGCATCGATTGCAAATCCTCTAGGTTCTTTGAGGTTGACCCCAATGGTGATGGTCAGAAGAGGTAGACTGTGGTTGCGCAGAAGATCCTCCGGTATCTTCCAGTCCTACCGAGGATCCAACGGCTCTTCATGAACGAAGATACTACCCAACAGATGCAGTGGCCCGTAGAAGGGAAAAGATACCTCGACAAGATGATACATCCGTCGGGTGGTAGTGCATGGAAGAACTTTGTCATTAAATATCCACTGAAAGCCGGTGTCTCGAGGAGCGTAGCAGTTGCGATATCAACCGATGGGTTCAATCCATATGGTATGTGATGACCCACAAGTATAGGGGCTGTATCGCAGTATTTTTGAGGGAAGTGAAACCCAATTTATTGATTCAACACAAGGGGAGCCAAAGAAAATTTATAAGCCTTAACAACTGAGTTGTCAATTCAGCTGCACCTGGAAACATTCTTGCTCACAGCTTATCAAGAGCAGTTTGTAGTAGGAATAGCAAAGTAACAGTAGTAAAGTAAAGACAGCAGAATAATAGCGATGTGATTGGGATTAAAGCGGTAGGCATAAGATGGATGGATGGGCGTTGCATGGACAAGACAATTCACATAGCAATCAGAACATAGGGCAATTGCAGATAAATAAGATAAAATATCCAAGTACTAGATAATCCTAGGCATGTGTTCCATATATAGTCATACGTGCTCGCAATGAGAACTTGCACAACATCTTTTGTCCTGTCAGCCCGTTTGTAGTGGGGCCTTAAGGGAACTACTGGCAATTAAGGTGCTCCTTTTAATAGAGCACCAGAGCAAAGCATTAACACTCCATGAACACATGTGATCCTCACATCAAAGCCATTCCCTCCGGTTATCCCGATTTCTGTCACTTCGGGGCCATTGGTTCCGGACAACAACGTGTGTATACAACTTGCAGATAAGACCAAAAACAACACTATCATAATGAATCAATAATATGTCCAGATCTGAAATCATGGCACTCGGGCCCTAGTGACAAGCATTAAGCACAACAAGTCGCAACAAAGTCATAAAGCACTAATAAAAGATACTAGGCACCATGCCCTAACAATCTGATGCCATTACATGAACGATCTCATCCAATCCCTACCATCCCCATGGCCTACAATAGGGGATTACTCACTCATAGATGGGGGAAACATGGATGGTCGATGGAGAAGCGATGGTGATGATGATGGCGATGATCTCCTCCAATTCCCCATCCCAGGTGCGTGAACGGAGTTTCGGTGCTGTTCGTGGAATCAGTGGTGGCGTGAGCGAAATCCTTCCGAAAACGCCAACCCCCCAGAGTTTTTAGGTCAAGGCTTCTTATAGGCGAAGAGGGAGACCGAGGGGTGCCTGGGGCCCACACCATGCCTCAAGCGTGACCAGGCCCAGCGCACTGGGTGTGGCCAGCCCTCCTCCGTCTCGATTCTCGTGAGTCTTCGAAAAATAGGCACTTTGGCTTTGTCCCCAATTTCGAGAATATTCATTTTCACTTTCGAACCAAAACAGCGTAAAACAAAGCGGGCACTGTGGCTCTTGTTAAGAGGTTAGTCCAAGAAATCATATGAAAAGTACTCCAAAGTGTGGACAAAACACAAGAAAGGAGATAAAACCAAGCATGGAACATCAAAAATTATAGATACATTTGCAATGTATCAGTATGTCGGCTACAACATACAGTTGTTGGCCAATGTTCGTTATTCCCCTAAACCTCCCCCTAGCGTCTGCATGAGATTAGAGGACATGTTTGTGTTGATGATAATCCTAGGGCCGAAATACCCGGGTAAGAACATGAACGTGTACCTGGAACCGCTGGTGGATTACTTACTTCCTGGCTGGGAAGGCCGCGGGATCCGAACATACGACGCAGCAAAGAAGGAGCACTTCGATATGTATGTCTGGTACCACACATCTCTGCATGACCTACCAGCACGTGCTTTGTTCTACGGGTGGTGTACACATGGGAAGTGGCCTTGCCTTGTGTGCAGGCAGGCTGTGACTTTCTTCTGGCTTGATAAGGGAGGCAAGTATTCCTGCTTTGATGAAGCTTGACAGTTCCTTAAGGAGAATCATAAATACAGGAGTGATAAAAAGAGTTTTAAGAAAGGCCGTGTTGTCCATGACCCGAAGCCACTTCTCAAGACCAGACATGAACTCAAGGCTGAGTTAGAAGCTCTCTAGCCTAGCCCCGATGGGAATGGTTTCTTGGGATATGGGGAGACACACCAATGGACCCACAAACCGTGCTTATGGAAGCTTCCTTACTTTGAGGATCTCGAGCTCCCGCATAACATTGATATAATGCACACCGAAAAGAATATTAGCGAGGCCCTTTGGAGCACAATCATGGATACTGAGAAGACGAAGGATAACATCAAGGCTCGGATTGATCAAGAAAAATGGTGTGATAGGCCAAAGTTGAAGATGCAGCCACCTGCTGGCGCCAAAATAGGGTGGACTAAGCCAAAGGCTCCATTCTGCCCAACAAAGCCCCAAAAAAGGGAGATCTTCCAGTGGATCATGCAATGCTTGTTTTTCCCTGATGGGTACGCAGTCAACTGGATGAGGGGTGTGAACATGCAAACTTTGCAAGTACAAGGGCTCAAGAGTCATGACTACCATGTATGGCTTGAGCGGATAATGCCGGTGATGATTCGAGGCTATGTCGATGAGGAGACTTGGCGAGTGCTGTCGAGGTTGAGCTTTTTCTTCCGCCAGATTTGTGCTAGGGAGTTAGACACCAAAGTGGTTGAGAAGCTACATGAACAGGCACCCGAGTTGCTTTGCGATCTAGAGAGGCTCCTTCCACCAGGGTTCTTTAATCCGATGCAACATATGATATTGCACCTCGCGGAGGAGGCTCTAAAGGGGGGGCCTGTGTGGGGCCATTGGCAGTTTCCGCCTGAGAGAGAAACGAAGAAGCTTCGTGAAAAAACAGGCAATAAATGCAAGATCGAAGCATGCATTGCCGAGGCAGTCCTTAACGAGGAGGTGGCAAACTTCACCACTAAGCACTATGATGCCAACATTCCCACAAAGCACAACCTAGTCCTTCGTTACAATGTCGCCAACACTGAAGATGTACCCAAGCTTAGCATCTTCGTAGGGCTTGGTGGCAAGTCAAGTGGCTCAAAGAGCTACACAACGAATATACATGAGCGGGACTTGATCCACTCATATGTCTTGAACACCATGGAGGAAGTGAAGCCGTACATCGAGTAAGTGCTCACCATTTAGTTATTCCAAGACATTTACTCGTATGTTAGTGGCTAACTCTTCCTCTTTACATTGGTATAGACAATTCACTCATAAACATTGGAGGTATACCCACGGGAATCCTACCTAGAAGAATCTAAGGTTCTTTTCGATAAGGGCGGTGGTTTCAGTTTCATTAGCTGGTTCTATGGTTTGGTACTATTCTATCCAACTTTGCTTGCACTGCTGACATTCATTGGTCATTTTTCGTTCTAAACTTATCGTGCTAAACTTGTAGGCAAGGACCGACAAAGAGATGAATCCCGAGATAAGAAAAATTGCTAGGGGCTTTAGCCATTTCGTCCGCACGTTCAATGCTTATGACGTGAACGGGTATCGCTTCCATACCCATGAATACACAACAAACCGGCCCAATCGGAAGACAATAAATAGTGGGGTGGTATGTAAAGGTGATGATGGACTCCATTACTATGGAAGAGTCGAGGGTATATACGAGCTGAATTACGGGTTTGACAAAGGGTTAAATCCCATCGTATTCAAATGTCATTGGTTCGACCCACGTCGGGTGATGGCTCAATACACGGCGCCCAGAAAAGTGCTTGGTGCGTGGTGTTGATGTAGAGCTCGTTGGGAACCCCAAGAGGAAGGTATGATGAGCACAACAGCAAGTTTCCCTCAGTTATGAAACCAAGGTTTAATCGAACTAGTAGGAGCAAGGAAACACCTCAAAGGTGTTACTAGCTGAGCTTTGGGAGGGCGCACTACCGGTGCTAGTAGCAACGTGGAGACCTGCACAACACAACCACAGAACTTTGTCCCCAACTTGCGATGAGGTTGTCAATCTCACCGTGTTTTGCGGAAAACAAAGGATTAAACGTATCGAATGGAAAGAAGTAAAAGTTTGCAGAAAGTAAACACAAAGCAGTAAAAGATTGTAGATTGTATGTAAAAGACAAGGACCGGGATCCATAGTTCACTAGAGGTGGCTCTCCTTAGATAGATAACATGTTGGGTGAACAAATTACAGCGGGGCAATTGACAAACACTGAGAAAGAAATACATGCATATACTAATCATATTGACTCCTTTGAGACTTGATTGGGTATTACAACATAATACATAGACCGCCATCCAACTGCATCTATGACTAATAATCCACCTTCAGGTTATCATCCGAACCCCCTCCAGTATTAAGTTGCAAGCAACCGATTATTGCTTTACGAACTCGTATTCTGGCACCCAGGTGGTGTGGCCGGCCCCCAGCCCTTCTCCGTCTCGTATTCTGGCACTTGATCCCTTCCGAAAAATAGGCACTTTGGCTTTTGTCCCGTCCAATTCCGAGAATATTTATTTTCTGACTTTTCTGGAACCAAAAACAATAGAAAATAGGCAGCTGGCACTGTGGCTCTTGTTAATAGGTTAGTCCAAGAAATCATAATAAAAGTACTCCAAAGTTGGAACAAAACACAAGAAAGTGGATAAAACCAAGCATGTAACATCAAAAATTATAGATACATTTGCAATGTATCATCGAGTGAGACGGGATCCTGAAATTGGATTGGTTGAAGTTGAAAGAAGCTCCGTCTATAAGGGAGAGGATGTGTACATTTTGGCTACTGTAACACCCTCAGAATCGACCCTATGCAAGTTTTAGCGAAACCCGCCAAACCCGCATAGAAACGATTCAAAGATGCCCACCAGGCACTTTCGTGCGGGTGGAAAACGAAGTAATAACATTACACAATAGTCCTTGATGGGACCCACAGAACAGATATATATAACAGCGACTCAAAGAGTCAAGAATACAGATATTATATACAAAGATCCAAATCACCTTGAAAATGATAGAGCGTCCGACTACGGACAAGATGCAAATGGGGCTAAGAGCCCTGAGGAATATCCAATGGCGTCCATAACCCTGCCCAGGCCAAGCCAGAAGAGTAACCCTGCTAACGACGTCGATCTCAAAACCTGCTTAAACAAAAGGGGTGCCGACAAAGGGCAGAGGAAAAGAGAGCGTCGATCGAGGCCAAGACAGCGAGGCTAGAATTCGGCGGTCCTCGCCTACATAGGTATGGTGGACTGAAGCGGCAGCGGCAGCATGCACAAGACAACCTATAGAGACTCGATACCACTAGCGGCTATCAGAGAGGGGTAAGGAGGACCTATCCGGAACCAACCTGATGCTAACACCAAACAATCCCATCCTGGTTTTCCCCCTCGAAACCGAACGAGGAAGTCAACCGAGGAACTCACACAGTTGGCAGTTTTATTTATTCGGTTATGGTTGCAGCAATTACTAGTCAAGTATAGATAATCATCCTGATATAATAAGCAGTGGGCAATTTTAGTTAACCATTCCGTTGTAGTTGCGACACTTACTAGTCAAATACAAGTAGCATGAGATAACCCAAAACCCAGCAGTTGTTGGTACTTTTATTTAGCCATTCCGTTGTGGTGAAGCTGATTACTAGTCATATCGGATACAAGTCAAATTAGAACAGTAAACTTTAGTTATAGTTGTCTATGATCGAGACCTGTGCTCCAAGTCGTCCATAACCGCGGACACGGCTTCTCGAAAAGATTAAACCTAGGTGCACCAAAGTATCCACAAGCACTTGACCCTTTTGCGGATCGCTAACATACACCCATCGGTATGTCGGCGGGGCCTAAGTCACGACGTTCCCAGACCCAAAGCAAGCAAGGGGGGCCACCCCACTAAGTACACCCGCAACGAAGTCGGCCGGTCTCCGAGACGGACTTAGGGTTTGGGTAGACAGCTGTGAACGACAGCAAATCCCAAAACTGGGACTGTCGACACCGCGAAAACGTGTCCCGATCCTAAACAGTACAGTGTGCTATCCATCGCACAATTTAAATAAAGCAGTAAAGCATGGCATAAGTACAGGATAGTAAATAAAACCTCAAACTAGTTGTGGCCCCCAGTACAATACTTTGAAATCAGGTAATAATCAATGGGGGGGCCCATATCTCCCCACCTATGGTTAGCGCGCTCGATCTCGGAACAGGTGTCAAGAACTCAGGGTCCTACGGGACACAAGTGGGCGGTCGGAAACCAAATATTACCTATCACCCACCGATGCCTCTGCTTACTTACTTCAATTTTAGTTGTTAAACAATAATTAAAGTGAAACATAAGTAAAGCCATGATCATCTTCAACATTGAACATGCGGCAATACCCCCACAACTGTGGTACTTGACAACACGCAACAGCACTTGAGCAAGCGACTACGACGCGCAAGTCCAACTATCTACCAAACAACAGGTAATAGGATGTGTCCAAGGCAAGTATAAGGCTGCAAGGGATATCACGGGTACGAAAACTAGAGCATCGCAACACAGATAGCAATAGATCAACAGGAGGGAATAAATACTAGAAAAGTAAGATATGTAGAAAGGGGGAGATGCTCGCCTGAAAACATTGTCGAAGGTTCAACCGAAGATCGGGGCGAAGCTCACATCAACTCAACGGCCTTATCCGCGAAGAAGCAAAACACTAAAATAAACACCGGATGCAATATTTAATACTACGACAAGAGATCGGGCATGATGCATGTATGATGTATGGCATGGCAAAGATGCGATGCAATTGGTCATGTTAAGCGGAACCGGGGTCCCGACAATTAGTTAGATGGTTCAAGTTGTTTCTCTACCCTGCAAATTAAATGTTGTTTTAACAAGGCAAGATATGACAACGGTTCGATGCACAAATTTAAATGAGGCCAATATAAGGCTAGATTTACCCGCATATGGGCCCCATATTTAATTATGAGGTGAATCGGCATAAGGCCCCCAAACCACACAAATATGCATGCGAGTATGACAATTCAATATGCAACAATTTGTTATTACATTTATAAAATAGGGCTCGAGAAAAGGGATCACACATTAGGGTTCGGCGATCTTGGGGGGTCCCGGGTTCGGGGTCGGGTATCGGGGTCCGGATCTGGGGTTCGGGGTTCGATGGGCTCGGTCTCGGATAGCGGAGGTAGGTCTTGTCGCATCCGGGAAGCAGGACTTGGTTCGGTGCCGGGGGCGCATCGGATTCTTCCGGGTCGGTGCCGATCTTGTCGTTCCGTGTAGGCGTTCTCGAGGTCGATGGCGAACTTGTCCGGTACCCGGGTTTTTCGGAGATCTTGGCGCGGCACCGGGTACGGGATCGGCCTTCGGGTCCGCGGGAGATCGGTCTTCGGGGTAGCACACACCACTTAACATCATCTGCACTTCCTCTGCACGGTCATCCTCTGACGAACACCAGGCCGAAGCGCTTGAGCTATCTCTGCATCAAGGCCAGGGCAATGATCGAGGAGGGAGGGTGGCGAGGCTCAGCGGGAGAGCCAGTTCAAGCGTCCCAGAGGCGGCTCGGCGAGCCACGTCGAGGAGGGCGGGCGACGCAGGCGCAGGAGGGGAGAGGAGGAGCAGTGGAGGTCGCCGGTGGCGAGGCGGGGTGGAGGAGCGCGGGGCACGGGCTGGCGTCGGGCGCTCAGCCTTGGGCAGGCCGAGGCCATGGACGGGAAGCTGCACGGTCGGGCTCGGAGGAGGCGGGGCCGGAGAGCGTGAGGGAGGGGGTCGGCCGGAGAGGGGCATGGCGTGGCCTTCAGCGTCGCTAGGAGAGGGGGCGCGGCCTCGAGCGGGGCGGCGGCGGTTGCGTGCGAGGGGAGCTGCCGAGGAGAGGCGGTGCAAGGCGTCGGGAGGAAGGAGAGAGGAGGAGAAGAAGCGGAGGAGGGAGGAGGCGTGGGAGACTGGGGTCTCAGGTGGCCCAGGAAGAGGTGGGGGCCACGGGCGTGGGGCCGGGTGTGTGTGTGGCTGGCAAGGTGGGGCCGCGCGGGCAGGTGGGGAGTGGTCAGGCGGTTGGGTTGCTGCGTGGGCAGAGGGAGTGGGGTGGCGTGTGTGGGGTGGAGCTGGCGGGTGAGATGGGTGGAGGGAGAGGGAGTTGGAGGGGTGAGGTGGCGTTGCTTGATAGGGTGGGGGGAATGGCCAGGGGTGATGTGGCGGCCTGGGATAGGTGGGGGTGATGTGGCTGGTTGGGTGGGTAGAATAGGATTGGTAGAAAAAGGGTTTGTGGTGGACCGATTTATTCTGGGGGTGGTCGTCCGGGTCGAATCGGCCCGTTCGACTGCCCCACTAAAAATAATTAAACATTTTATTTATTTCAAACAGGGCTTTTGCAATCCGATAGCAGACAAAACAAAATAATCCGGAGACCCGGGTTTTGTGTTTGAACAAAGACGGGGCGTTTAGAAAACATGATCCGGTTTTTCCGCAAATAATTTTATGCAAGCAAATGCAAGATGATGACGATGCCCAAATGCAAGGTGGCATGATGACATGAGCATGCGGTCATGATGATGCAATGCACAAAAACAACGCGATTTTCTAGTAGTGGTTTTTGCGGGATGCCACAGCTACCCAGGCCTTCCAAGTATACTATCTCCCATACCCGTGCAAAAACCCGACAAAACGTCTACAGGGATGGGATGTTGTGGTGACGATACCTTCACGCAATAGGCCGCCTCCGCCAAACAAGGATGATTACCGCCGCGTAGACCCCTCAACAAAGGATGCCGAGTTTTATTAGGAAGAAGGGCTCCCTGGTTTTTTCACTGTCGATTTGCCGGCCGATGATGACATGGTCGTAGACGATGAACAAGAACAAGATGCGGGCATGGAGGAAGACAATGCAAAAGATGAAGCTGAGGATGTCCATGACAAGCAAGACGTGAGTTTGCTGGAGGCGTTCAAAGCAGGCATTGACCTCGATCCAAAGGGACCACCTCCAGGTTTCATTGATGATTATTGGTGCAACGAGCCTGATAACGATGAAGAAACATGTGGAAGAAACATGTGGTCTAGTTACTAATATCGACATAGGCTTCTAATATATGTAGTATTAATTGTGAGGCTAGTCTTTTTGTAATAACTCTGTGTAATAGTGATTGTCGAGCTGGTTTATTTGTAAGAACTATGTGCTATGTTTTTCAGAACTCTATGCTATTTGTTTCTTTACTAATGTTCATCTATTTACATCATTGTTGCTTTCACTAATTTTCATCTATTTACATCTTTGTTGTTTTCACTAATTTTCATCTATTTACATCATTGTTGCTTTCACTAATTTTCATCTATTTACACCATTGCATACTAATAAACTACTCTTTTCATTGTGTTTGCAGGTGATTGAAACATGACAGGAGGAAAGGGCAAGGGCATTCGAAAAAATCTCAAGGACTTGGCGAACATTGTGACGAATCCGAGTGGTTCGAAAAAAGGTTCAGCATCGGCCTCGAGACGGCGTGATAGTCCTCCACCGTGCCCTCCCCGGCGACGTGGGAGGAAGGATCCTAGCCCCCTCCCCAGCCGAGGATGAGGAGGATACTGCTGACGGTGAGGTGGAGCGGGAGAGTGAGGAGCACGAGGAGCAGGAGGAGGACTGGGAGGACGAGGAGCAGGAGCCGGAGGGTGGGGAGGATGGGCAGGAGGAGGACTTGGAGGACCACTCGGCGGATGAGGGGCTGGGGGGTCTACCGTTTGAAGCTGACGACAGCCTAGTTTGGGAGCCGCCAGCGGAGGAGGAGTACGTGCCACCTTCCAAAATTTTGAAGCCACGTGACAAGAAGCCGTATAAGTGTGGGATAACGAGACTCCCCAGGATAAAAACATGGCCCTATAGCCATGTTGTTTTCGTGCCCGCTGGAAAGAGGTAAATGCTGATTTTGGCTTTTCATTAATGAAATTTCATCACTGTCAAATTTTTTATCACATACATACTAATTATGGCTTTTCATTGTGCAGTTCGTTTACGTATGAGGATCCTAATCAAAAGGGTGGACGTTGCTACGCGAACATCCTTGGAGGCCTTCTTAGGACCAGATTCCCTGGGCTTGTCTATCTCCCTAGTGGTGGCCTCGACGTAGCTTGGACTTGGAAGCACTATAGCTACTGGACACCGATTGCGACAACATGCAGGAGGCGATTGTAGAACTTTTCTGGGTATGTGACTTTTTAACTTCTCAGCATTCTAACACTCCGAGGTTGACACTAGTTGCACTAATGGCTTTGGTCCCTTGTTTACCTATGTGCATGGTTTTAGCGATACTACACGAAGGCTGCTGGTCGTGAAAGGCAGTGCGATGCGGTCCTACACGAGATGTGCAAGAGGAGGGTGACCGGCATACACTACGAGGCACGTGTTCAGTGTGTCCGTGACTGGAACGCCGATCGCCGTATTTGGATGACTAAGGACGAGGCTCGGCAAACACTCATGGCACCATGGCAGTACCTGCAGGTAGTTGCATTTCTGTGTTATTAATTTCTTGACCGTCATGTAGTTTCTGTTGTACTAATGGGTGTACCTTGTGAATGTAGAATCCTCTTCAGTATGTCGGTAGAGACAGACGCTGCTTTTTGGCGATGGTAATGTGGTGGACGTCCCCCCAGTACCTCAAGAAGCACGAGGAGGCAAAGAAGAGGCGAGAAGAGATGGGAGGTGGATCACATATCCAAGGCAGCATCCCCCTCGCCCTTCACATCCAAATAGAGGTGAGCAAATGTTTCCTTCATTCTTTGCTTTCACGTGATTGTTTACTCCGCAAGGGTGTCCCCCTTCACTTAACTACATGTTCTCTTTCGCAGGAAACTACAACAGGTGTGAAGCCAAGCTTATTTGGTCTCTATCAAAAGATGAAGATCAGGAAGACGCCACATCCTAAGACGGGGTCCATGTGGATCAATGATGTATCCGGGGTCAAGTGTGAGAGATACATCACGGGGTACTAATGGCTCAATGCACGGCGCCCAGAAAAGTGTTGATGGCTCGTGGTTGATGTAGAGCTCATTGGGAACCCCAAGAGGAAGGTATGATGAGCACAGCAGCAAGTTTCCCTCAGTTATGAAACCAAGGTTTAATCGAACCAGTAGGAGCAAGGAAACACCCCAAAGGTGTTACTAGCTGAGCTTTGGCGTATGCACTACCGGTGCTAGTAGCAACGTGGAGACCTACACAACACAACCACAGAACTTTGTCCCCAACTTGCGATGAGGTTGTCAATCTCACCGTGTTTTGCGGAAAACAAAGGATTAAACGTATCGAATGGAAAGAAGTAAAAGTTTGCAGAAAGTAAACACAAAGCAGTAGAATATTATAGATTGTATGTAAAAGACAAGGACCGGGATCCATAGTTCACTAGAGGTGGCTCTCCTTAAGATAGATAACATGCTGGGTGAACAAATTACAGCGGGGCAATTGACAAACACTGAGAAAGCAATACATGCATATACTAATCATCTTGACTCCTTTGAGACTTGATTGGACAATACAACATAATACATAGACCGCCATCCAACTGCATCTATGACTAATAATCCACCTTCAGGTTATCATCCGAACCCCCTCCAGTATTAAGTTGCAAGCAATAGATTATTGCTTTACGAACTGTGTGTAAGGTAAACAATACAATTGTTCTATGAACAAAGGATTGTTGTTTTCTCCCTAGTAGCAACATCACATCTAGTACCTTAGAGATTTCTGTCACTTCCCTAGATTACCAAAGGCATGAACCCACTATTGAGCATAAATACTAACTCTTGGAGTTGCTAGCATCTACTTGGCCAAGATAGCTACTAACAACGGAAAGCATGCAAGATCTCAAATAACAAAGACATGATAGAATCAATAATCAATCTGAAATAGCATCTCAATATCCATCGTATCCCCGCAAACACAACATGTATGAATTACAAATAGATGATCTTGATCATGAACGGAGCTCATAAGATCTAAACATGAAAGCACAAAGGAGGAGAAACCAGCCATCTAGCTACTACATGGATCCGTAGTCCAAGGATGAACTACTCACGCATCACACCGGAGGCTTGCATGGTGATGAAGAAGGCCTCGTGGTGAATCCCCTCTCCGGCGGTGCCGAAGAGCTTCATCCCTCTTGATCTAGGGATGGAGATGGCTGACTACATACTCTTCGTGGATTTTGATCGGGTCCTTAGGGTTTTCGTCACAGTGCGGGCAGCCTGCCACGCGCCAGGTGGTGTGGTGGCTCCTGGACCTTCTCTGCATCTCGTGACGGCACTTGATCTCTTCCGAAAAAATAGGCACTTTGGCTTTTGTCCCGTCCAATTCCGAGAATATTTATTTTCTGACTTTCCTGGAACCAAAAATAGCAGAAAACAGGCAGCTGGCACTGTGGCTCTTGTTAATAGGTTAGTCCAAGAAATCATATGAAAAGTACTCCAAAGTTGGAACAAAACACAAGAAAGTGGACAAAACTAAGCATGGAATATCAAAAATTATAGATACATTTGCAATGTATCAGGTACAAGGAGAAGCACGGCGAGAACTCCAATCCACTCACCTAGGAGTTTGACCCCGAGGTTGCGGTGCTGGCGGGAGAAGGCCTAAAGCATGGCCGCCTATGGATTGGTGACGGGTCCGTCGACCCAATGACAATTCCATCTCTACGCCAGGCCCGTAGTGGTTGTAAGAGTGGTGGGCCTTAGGTACAGACCCACCCATGGGCTTCGGATATAGCTATCGACCGCTTACGGGTATGTTCTTCCTCGGTCCTCTATGCTTAATTACATGTTTTCCATTGCAATGTTAATGACATCGCGACGACACAATGTAGGCGGAGATGGAAGCAAGGGAACAGAGAATCTGAGAGGAGTCCCAACAGCGGCAGGCATAGCTGGAGCAGCAGCTTAAGGAGCAGCAGCAGTAGGCGTAGATGTAGCAGCAGATGCAGCAGCATCCGCAGATGATGAGCTGGTTTGTGAACCAGCAGCTTCTGACCGCTGCACCGGGGAGTATTCCTACTCCTCCTTTCGCCTTCTCGTGGGTAAGTGGTTAACTTAATATCTCCATCTTATGTTATCTTGTCTCATTGTTTAATGGTCGCAATATATTCCCCATGTTGTAGTTGCCCGGGTACTTACCAGGTGGGTCGACGAGTGGATCGAACGTGCCGCCCTTCTAGGAACAGCCCAGTCAGAGCCCGCTGACTCCTCATACCCTCGCCAATCCGAACATCATCCGGAGCCTGACGCAGTTTCCAGGTGAGTTCTCCTAAAAACATGTCACTTGTAGAATTTCAACTTGAAAATGCAAAACTGTAGCCATGCCACTTGTAGAAAATGTATCAATCTCATGATTTTTCTTTTGACCATGTGTAGGAGAAGGACACGGAGGAAACGGAGAAGGACACGGAGGAGACGAAGATCACGGACGAGACGGAGAAGGACATGGTTAGCTACCATCAAGGTTAGTTCTCCTAAATTTGTCAGTTGTTTAAAATATAGCCATGCCACGATACTTCTAGATTATTAAGCCATGCCATGTCACTTAGCCAAACTTAGCCATAGAGAAAACTTGGCCATGCCACTTGTTCAAAATGTCACTTGTGAAATTCATGTACTCGTTGAAATTTACTTGTCAAATTCATGTACTTGTCTAATTCCATTCCATTGTGAAATTTAACTTGTCATATTCATGTGCTTGTCAAATTTTACTTGTCATTTTCATTTAGTTTTGCTTTTGAACTTGTAGGATCTTGTCGAGGATGCATTCATGGATGTGTAGCACTTGATCTTGAGGAGAACTTGATGGTGATGATCATGTACTTGGTGATGATCTAGAGCATTTGTAGCTCAAATTTGTAATATTTGTGGTGGTTGCATGTTGATGATGATGTGTTATATTCTTGTGAACTTGTTTTGATCATGTTTATGTGTGTGAAGATCTTGTGATCATGTTTGGTATGATACAAGTGATCTTGTTTACATGCGTGATGATCTTGTGTTATGATTCCTATATATTGTGTATTTAAATGCAGGTAATAACAAAAAACAGAGAAAAAATGGAAAATGCAGGGGTCTTTGCCATGTGTAAGCACACAACAAAGGACATATGGTCACTTTGCCGTGAGCTTCACACGGCAAAGGCTGCCACGTGTCGTAATCTAGGAGCAGAGGAGGTGCAGCTCCAGGGCCTTTGTCGTGTGTTTGTTGATATATACGCACGGCGAAGAGTAGCTCACGACACAGAGTAACACACGACATACATTCACTCACGGCAAAGGATGGCTCACGGCAAAGGGCTACGCACGGCAAAGTAGGAAGTGCACGGCAACGAAGCGCCCCACGGCATAGGCCCACCCCACGGCAAAGACGCGCCCACGGCAAAGGCGTACTGACGCCGTCCTCCTCTAGTTATCTCTTTTTCTTTGCCACGCGTGAGGAAGACCCACGGCAAAGGCCGTTGCCGTGCGTGTACTTGAGAGCTCACGGCAAAGCGGCTTTGCCGTCGCACACGTTGCCGTCTATTCGTTGCCGCGCGCACGGTAAAGGCGTTGCCGAGAGAAAAAGGTCATTTGCCGTGTCTTTCTGGCGCACGGCAAAGAAGAGAAATCCTGTAGTGTATGTAAGGGAAGGGCCTTTAGAGAGAAGCTTAAGGAGCATCTCACTTTCTTGCTGAAATGAGGAATATACCGAAAGAAAATGGGAAAGATTAAGTGGGTAACTTTAGAGGATGAGAATACTAAATTATTTCACTCCTTGGCCTCAATTCTGATTAACGGAACTTTATTGACTGAAAATGATGTCATCTCTCATGAGAAACATCCTGAGAAAACATAATTGTTGCTGCAAGCTTTTAAATAAATACCGGGACATGCTAATAACATAAACATACAATTTGATCTTGATCATCTTTTGCATGGTACAAATAAGCAAGATTACCCCCAACATCGCTCAGGGGTGACTATGGTGGCGAAACCAGGGGCGGAGCTACAGTGTCCGGCTGGGGTCAGTTGACCCCAATGAATTTGGCTGAAACCCTTGTAAGTATAGCCCAGTAGAAAATATGACCCCAGTGAAAATAAGATTTTGACCCCAGACCAGTACACAAAATGATCGTGAGAATAGAATTTAATCCTAGTCCGTTAAGAGTCCATTCATGTATGCAAGCCCAACAGTACCCAGAATCGCTAGGGAAACCATCGCTTGACTCGCTCGGACTTCATGCTCGCTCTTCGCCGTCTCGCTTCCCCTTATTTTTTTCAGCGATGTCGCTCGTCCATGCGGCAGCGCGCGTCCGCTGGTCTGTATCGCCGGCCGACGGCTGTCCCTCGTTGCTACTCTCCTCCGCTGCGGAAATCAACATTCTACGATCTGTAAGTGTCGCTATAACTTGTTTCTCCATCTAACTGATCCAAAGGAGATTTATTATCCAGCATTCCTAATCCTCAAATTAAATTAGGGTTGCCCGATGTGTTCATTTATTTTGTTGAAGGTTTGGGCCTTGGGTGGTATTGGGCAATGGCTGATCAGGCGATTAGATAGTCTCAATCATGCCTCAAAACACCCGCATAGATTTTTGTACTACTCTCTCTGATTCATATTAATATTCTCAGATTTGTCTAGATTTGAATGTATGTAGTTATGTTTTAGTGCTAGATACATCCGAATTTAGACAAATTTGAGAACACTAATTTAAATCGGAGGGAGTACTAATTATCATTTGCTAATTCTATGGTGCAGTAAAAAATGAAGGAGTGTTTCTGAATTTTTAAATAAAATCACATCCACCCACAACAAATGATCTTTTAGTATATAAGCTCATCAAGCCGGTGCTAGTTCTACCCGTCACCACTGCATCTGTTGAGAGGTGCTTTTCATCGATGAAAATAGTTAAAACAGCGCTACATAGTCACATTGGTGATGATTTCACGAATCATTACATCTTTTGATTCTTGAAGTAAAGACTTCTATATTCAACTCCACGTAAAATTGCGATAGACCATTTTCTCAAGATGAAAGACCCTAGAGGTCAAAAGAAGTAGCGAGGTAATTACTACTCCCTCTGATTTATAATACTTGTCGCAAAACTAAATGTATCTAGTACTAAAACATGCCTACATACATTCATTTGAGCGACAAGTAATATGGATCGGAGGGAGTATTGTAATCCGACTTTATTTTGATATTGTATGTTGACAATTATTGTTTCTCATTTATGGGAGTTTGCTAAAATATACATACCACAATCGTTAATTAGTACCAGCTACCCATTTGGTTATGCGATATGCACATACTACCTCCGTTTTAAAGAATAAGTCACGCGCACATTTTAAGGTAAAAGTTGACCCCAAAAATTGAGGAACAAAATCTTGATTATATTGCACATAATTCGTTGGATTCGTATTAAAAAACACTTTCTAATAATGCTAGTTTTATACTAACAATCTTTATATATTTGGAGTAATTCTTGGTCCAAAAAATCCGCGGAAAACATGACGCCTTACTTATTAAAATAGACAGACTATATATTAGTGCTACATCTTTTAGGCACACATTCTTTCGACTTATTCATGTTGACCCTGGCGACCATTTTTCCTGGCTTCGCCCCTGGGCGAAACCCTTCCTGCCACATGAGCACCCCTCCCCTCGCCTTCGCCGGAAGATGCCGGCAACAGAGCCCTCATTCGTGTGGCCAACACGGTAGTACTTGGCGTAGAGGGAGCACATGGTGGCGCTGCGCACGGTTGCATGTGCGAGATATTGAGATGCGGAGGTTCACTATGTGCGTGACGCTATAAAAGGCGCCGGCTAGACGCTGGCTATGTGCGACGACGAAGGTGCATGTGTCTAGATCTAGGCCGTCATGCCCTAAGATGGCATTCGGTAACCCACTCCACCCCACCCAACCTTCCCAGCCATTGGACAAACGAGCATGCGAGCGACAACCCAGTTGGCGGCGGCACCTCCGCTGTGCCCCGACGTAGGCTGCGGGATGGCACATCAACACCATGCTCGGCGATGGCGCGGTGCATGTGGAGCCGCCAGTCCTGCTCAACACATTCCTGGTGGTAGCTAGCCTGATGGCACTACACTAGTCAGTGGTTTCCTCCTTCAATGTCAATTCTCTCGGCTTCCCTATCTGTGTTGGTGTTCTTCTCTAGTGACTTGTTTTGTTGTCTTCGGTCAGCCTCTACTTCGGCGGTATTCGGTACTACTATAGAGCAACACTAAGGATACCCCCATTGGCAACGGCAGCGAGATGACCCACGGTTATACGTAAACACCCGTGACGAACAAGGCCTTTTCGACTAGGTAACCAACGACCCGAGCTACATCGGCAATGATGGAAGTTAATGCTCCATTGTCATTTCTTCCGGAAACAGACATTTTATTTAAATCATGTGCAATGGGGTTTTCAATGGCATCGGAGGACGCAACGGAACTATTGCAAACGTGATCATAAATTGTACGATGGTTTTGTTCCTGTGATCATAAATTCTGCGGTTCATTCCCATGTAAACCTGAACGTTTTCACACCAACCATAGGCGCAACCACTATAAAATCACCCTCGCACTGCAAATTATCACACACAATTCTCCTGTCGACCTCTCCTCCCACAACTCTCGACAACACCAAAAGTCCAGCTTCCTCGATTCCAATGGTGCTCATAGTAACTGACAGACGGTTGTACTACTCCGAAACAGAAGACATGGGATTCAAGGTGACGTTCACCCAGCGTGCAAAGTGCGTGGTGAGGCGGATCCGCTCCATCAAGGAGAAGTTCCTCGACATCGCACCTGTCAAGGTGGTTGGGCTGGATTGCAAGTTCACTGAAGCAATGTACACATTAGCCAAGTGAATCTGCCATACGAGCGGAGGCAACACACAGCCATCCTGCAATTTTCGGTGGCATGTGAATCTCTCGTCTTCCAGATTTGTTGTGCAGATGGAGTGCTGGAGCTCCCTGGACAGTTTTTGAGGGATAAAACCATCAAGTTCTGCGGCACCCCTATCCAGAAAGATGTTTGTATGCTGCAGTACTACAACATCACCATTCTTCTGCAATCAACCTCCAGTAGGCTCTCCAGAACCCAACCTGCAACAATCGTCCATCTCGCATCGCTCTTTCTAATGCTTATCTAGTGACTCATATCCGTAAGGACGCTCCAAGACAGTAGAAATCAGAGAAGGAGACTAGACTGATATTCCGTTGAGCTACGATAAAATCAAATATGCAACTCTCGATGCTCGCATTGACTTTGAGCTTGCTAGGAAGCACTGGAGATTAGTTGGCTATAATAGGCCCGCAGATCGTCATAATGTGTAGTAGATTTTGTAATGTACGAGTTTAAACAAATTTATTATATATTTTTTCTCAATGCAAATGGGTGAAGTTAACCGTTGTCAATAAGTTTGCGCACATATAAAAGTTGGATAACCCCCCAAAAAAACCTTAACATTTTCATTGCCCCACCACTCCCCTTTCTGGCCGTGGCGGCGCTTGCTGTATACCACCTTCCCCTCCCCCTCCCCCCACACACTCCTCTCTGGCGGCGGCGACGCTTGAGGATCTATCGTCGTTAGTGGAGGAGGCTAGTGATGACAGGGAACGGAAGATGAGGCCAATCGATGGGATCATCCTATCATTGGGCGGATCTGCTGGTCTGTGATAACTAGGAGGAAAAGACAATGTCGTCAATGACATAAGCATCGGGTATACTCCCATTGGGAAGATCTGTTGGCGGTGTGGAGGTGGTGGCCCCGAAGGCGAGGCCGTGGAGGATCTGTTGGAGCTGTGGAGAAAATGAGATATAAATATATCTATTTGTGTGTTATGTTCTTGATTTGTTCTCTTTTTGATTTTGAACCATAGCAATTCGTAGCTAAACCCCAGTACCATCTTTTGAACCATATTGATCTGCCTTTTGCATATATTGGTGTACTACATATATTGTTGTCTTATGCATATATTTTTATACTAAAGATATTGTTGTAATGCATATGTGCCTCAATTAGTCGCTATCACTAAGGTATATTTGTTTATCCTTATTTTTCTCACTTGAATTTGAGACTATGTTCTGTGAGATTTGACTATAGTTTGTCCATCCATGAACTTACAACTATCAGTGACATCAAGTATGCCAAATATGTGGTATGGAAAAACATGAAACAACTAGTTCAGCCTCTTTGGAAGACCTTTGGGTGCGACCAAGCGGAAGACATACAGAACATAGTTGCTATTGGTATTACAATGTGTAATAGGTACTATTATGGCACAAATATAATGATGGCAATGTTCCAAGTTATGAACAAAATTATGTTACCGTCTTAGTGCTTATGTATGCCTGCATTTTAATCTGGTGTGAAATATAAATTCGTATTATTAGCACATAAGAATAGCCTGGTGCAAACGAGTGGAACGGGAAAAACCATAACAAACGAGTACACTCTTATGAAAACATGGGGATAACAAAAACCGTTGCCAAGAATAACCCTCAATAGTGACGGGTTTCCACTCTGTTGCCATAGAAGTCCTCACATCAATGACGAGTATATGGAAACGTAAGGTTTATCAATTGCTAATGGGTTTTTAACCCGTGTCCATAGCATCGCTATGTAATAGTGCAGAGATCTATGTTTAAATGGGCCAGGGCAAACTCATTGGATGGCAACAACTGACACAGAAAACAACGGTGTCCGAGGTTTCCTTTACCTCCATTGAGGTTGTCCTCACCAACTGATGATGTGCACACATGCATCAATCACCTAGGGATTCAGTAGTGGCCATGAAGACCTAACTCCCAGGCATCGACATATCACAATATGAGGTGCTAGACTAAACACATATATACTACCTACAATCTCTTCTTGAAATCTCAAGTTGTAAAAGCATACCGATGCCTCAAGAGATTTCCAAACGTATTGTTGTTAACAAGATAGTTAAGTTGAGTTGATCATACATAACAAGTTGTGTTGACCTTGAAGATCTAACCGTCCTTAATAGTATGGTTGATTCTATTTGACTCAAAGCTATAAATAAATACTATTGTATTCAACCTTGTTCATCTTCAAGTCTTGAGACATGCTGCTAAAATTGCTCCTTGATTCATAGTAGCATCCGCGTCTTTGAGTCCTCAGCCTGCACTTTCTTCAAAGTTGTTCAACTACAAGTCCTCAAGCGCGCCAGCTGCCAGGTTCGCTTCATGCATTAAGCCAGTGTATGTGTCCTAATTCTTTTAGTATTCAATGTCTTTTTGAGGGGTGGTAGGACCAAATACTAGGACTACATTCCTATATAAACTAGATAAACATGTCAGTCCCTTAACAATATTGTCATTATTCATCCAATACTCACTAGGATGACTCTAGGTGCACTTTCAGTCACTTGGTGAGGATGGTCGTGTGTGCCCTCCTCTCAAAAGGTTGTACCCCAAGGCATGCTCAATGAAATGAAAATCAAATTATTTTGCATTTTCTCAACAACAAAAACTTTTGCATGCTTATTCAATGAAAGGTTGTACCCTGATGCATGTTCAATGAAATCAAAATCCAAGTCAATTGCATTTTCTCAACAAAAAGTCTACGCCTAAAAAAATGATGTCATCGGAGATATGCGACAAGCAAATCACTTGACCTAGATGGCATAACTCATAGTTTATTAAGAAAATGTTAGCCTTTTATAAAGCAGGTTTTTTAAATAACAAGACCTAGGAAGGATTTCACCCGGCATTGTCGTTAAGGTAGGAGGTAAGAATCGAACCCGGGTACTGGCGCTTGGTTCTTTTACCTTCCGACCATTGCACTATGGGTCTCTTCTCATAAATCGAGATTTTTATGATAATGTGCTCAATTTCAAATGCCTAAAGGCCACATGAGAGGATAGGCAATGTTTGAACACCCTCAAAAATAACTGCGTCGAGGAAAACACTAAGCCTTTTGCAGTTTGTTCGGTCACTAGGTATTTTTCGACGCACACTTTTGCGTGCCATTTTATATTTACGCTTGTAAATACTATAAATCAATGAAAATCATAAAATAAATAACCGTGCTCTTCTCCACCAATATTACCAAAACTTGCTTCCTGGCTTATATATGTGGTCTACATGATCTTAAATTTTCAATTACAACCTAGTGACTAGATTTACAATAGCACACAATGCATGTTACATATAGATTTCCTTCTAGAGAGCATATTTCATGGTCTTATTCATCTCCAACTTGGATGTATTTGCCTTCGTTTTTTCAAAATGGGGAGCGGAGCCCCGGCCTCTGCATCAAGCGATGAACACAACCTTTATTCATTATTAGAACCACAAAAGTTTGGCAAAAGTCATTACAAAGATCATACAAATCGGAACTACCAAAACAAAACACCGAGCAAAAAATGATAACCATATCGCCAGCTCCCCAACGAGATCTAGCAAACACCTAGCTGCTTCTTTCGACCCCGTCCCACGGTCACTCTCACTATTGCCACTCACCAAGAGAAGCTGGAGTGTCTGGGCGCGGCGGCTCGAACACAGGAAAAAGGAGCCCCAGAACCGCACAGCCTATCCACGGATCAGTGCACAGGCACATGCTCCGGATGTCGCCGCCTTCAATATCTTTCGCCAACCCGTCATCAGCATGTAGATCGATGTGCTCCAGATGTATTTGCCTTCGTGGTCCTCTATTGAACAATATCAGCCAAATGTAGCTCAATGTTCTTTTTTTTTCCAGCCAACCTAGTTGACAACATATTAGTCAACTACATGATGCTTAGTTGTCATATGCCTGTTATCTTTCACTAGTTGATATATGTGTCAATTTTTAGCGATCCTCGATTGTGTAATAACTCTGAATGATAGACTATTAATAAAATATTGTGTACACCAACCGATGCAGAGGCCGGGGTGCTATTTCCCCTTTTAAAAAAATCATATTTTCTTTCTCAATTTTCTTAATTTCTTTATCCATCTTCTTGTTTGCCACCTACAAGACCCTTAGCTTCTCTTTGCTCTCTTTCTTTGCCAACTTCGTTATTCTCCTTCAACAGTCATCTTAAACTCCAAAAAGCATACCATGGTAACACGGAGAATCCATAAAGTGATCGATTAGGTGAAGTTTTACAAAAATCCCCAACCGTCTAAATGCAAGAAAAATATACCTCGCCAGATGAATTTGTGCAATTCTCGACTATGTGGAGGGGCTACGTGTTCACATTCTCTGTCCAAGACCCCGTGGGCCGTGGCGGGTCAACAACGAGACCGATCAGAGGGGTGCACGGGCAACGACGAGCTCATAAGGAGGGACTCGGTGGTTGGATCCGGTCCGACGGCTCATGTGCGGTTGAATTAGAGCAGGGCTGACGGGGTGTGGGACTATAAGAGCACGCACAATGCAAGGTGCTTAGGAAAGTGCTTAGAAAAATAAACCGGTTTTTCGGTAAGCACCGGTGCTTATTTATACTAGGTGGATGCCTAATTAAGCACCTCTTCTATACAAATAAGCACCAATGCTTAGCAAAATGGTTGGTTTATTTTTGTAAGCACCCCTCTAAGCACCTCTCATTATACATGCTCTAATGGGATGGGTGCAACGGGCGAGCGGTGGCAGCTCGGCGAGGTTGTGATGTTACACAGTAATTGGTTCGAGCTCTTTTGTGAGTGAACTTGAGGTGGGCGGATTTTTTTTATAAGGTTGGGAGCCATCTCGATAAGTATTGTGCATATGAAAAAGAGCTACACATCCTAAGGCCTTTTTCAATGGACGTTTCTTAGCATGATATCATAGTTAAATTGTTTATGTCGCACCATATTTAATAAAGAGAGAAAGTGTTATTGTATCATGGTATCATAGATAAAATACATGGTTAGCCCAATCACATGCATGCATGTACCCAAAGTTATTAAATGTAGATATACTTTTTTTTGCGGGGTAAATGTAGATACATCTCTTAAGGTACAAGTCATTGTAGTTGTCTCTTATGATATACCACTGCCTAGGATAACGAGCTAAAAGACACCCTATTGTGAAAGGCCTAAGTACGCGCGTCATTAATTTCTCCAAGCCACCATAAGAGCTAGGCACCCTATACAAATTTAAAAACTTAAATGTTAATCATTGTACATGTTAACTAAAACACTCGATACTAAATACTCCATCCGTCCGAAAAAAAATGTCGTAGATTTGTTCAAATTTTTATGTATCTATACATTAAAACACGTCTAGATACAGGCAAATCTAGATAAATCTACGCCATCCATTATTCTGACCAGGATGTAGTCATCGCCGCCTCATCATCCTGAAGAAGACACCAAATAAATAGACTAAACAAAGAACTGAAACCTCTCGCCGTCGAGACGCCGTGGTCCGGCGCGCCTTCAAGGCCCTAGGGACGTCGGAGACGGAACGGACTGATGACGTCGTCGGCGAGGGGTGCGGAACCCTATCCTCGCTCCGGTGGTGCGCCTAGCATCAACAGAGGGCACGCGGATCTATTTGTTTTTCGTGTTCATTGGTGTGGTTTCAGGCATGTCTCTTCCGATCTATGATTGTCTTTATTGACAATGATTGTCTTTATTGACAATGATTGCTGCTTTGGTGTGAGTAATATTTATATCTTCAAACAGTCTCGCCCCTACCAAGAGATGGATCTTCTAATATAAAATAGTATTGTCCAAGGGAGAAGGTCAAATTTGAGTTTCAATTCAATTTTGTTTTGTTAAATTATTTTACTCTGCTTCAACCTTCACCCTTATTAGTCTTACAGTACTTGTATCTCTCGTCTTCTCTGCAAGTATGTCGTCGCATACCTCTTCTCGCCGGCGTTCTTGGTTCTTCGCACGCACGTTCAAACCTTCGGTTGCTTCGAAGGCAGGAGCAGAAGACAAAATTAACAGGCAATTAAACATTTCGGGAATGCAGTAGCTTCATGGCAGCTTACCCATCAGAAGCTTCACAGTGACAGATAACAACAACTGTATTAAGTATTCACAGAAATAGCCTGTTTCGTCAGGTGAAACGGAAGCTGATAGTGATAGGTACGCACATGAACACACAACGTCTACGTCTGCAACAAACGCGGACCGTCCGTTTTCAGACTGTCGACGCCGCACATGTGACATGCTGCCTTCCTTGGCATCGAAAACTTCGTACCCGTCGAATGAGATACTACACAGGGAGCGTATGCAGTATGCAGCAGGGGCACGTCATCCAGAGTCCAATCCACGTGTCGTTCTCGCGTGAAGCTAGGTGGCTTACGTGCGACCGTTGTCAGCTCGCCGGCCTCGCGCTTGTAGCGGCAAATTGCAAGAAAGCCATTGTCTCTGATTCCTGACGTGCTAAAAGTAAATCACGGATGGTAAACCCGTTCGTGCCTCGAGGAGCTGTCCCGGTCCCGGTCGCTCTGCTTAGGCCTCCGATCCACTGGCCGTTGTTTCCCTTGCTCCGGCCATCGCTCGTCCTTTAAAAGCTGTCGTTAGTATCGTCCGCGTGAAGAGAGAACTCACGGACGACCAGCGGAAGTAGAAGTCATGGAAGAGGGCTGACCAGCGAGAGAAGGCCCGGCAGTGTATTGCCTGTTGAAATTTGGGTGTGGGCCTTGGCCCATAGCCTAATACAAATTCTAAAATTCTCTTGGTCCATTCATGCCTAGAAAGGGGTGACACCAAAGTTTAGTCCCACCTTGCTAGTTTAGAGGGAGTTGGACCAATCACTAGTAGGAAAATGCCCTTTTGTACCGGTTCCAGAGGGGCTTTGGTACCGGTTTGGCAACCGGTACTAATCATTCGGGACTAAATCATTCCCCCCTTTGGTACCGGTTCCTTACGAACCGGTATTAAAAGTGCCTCCACGTGGGCACGCATGAGCCAGCGGGGCTGGAGTCTTTGGTACTGGTTTGTAACACGAACCGGTACCAAAAGTGGGGACATGGCAGAGATTAGGCAAAGAATTCAGTGTTTAGGGTTTAGGAGGGGTTTAGGGGTATCGGACCATTTCATCATACGAGGATCCCGTCGATGTGCCAGAAACGCGTTTGGGTTTAGGTAATACATGAAGATCAAGGTGATGCATATCAACTTGGTGCATATATATAAAATATGTAATTGCATAAGATCGCAAATTAAGTAGTACATGCATAGTGGTACTCTTCGGAGCATACTATATATTACATGTAGCATAGTGGTACTCTCCGAGGCAAACTATATATTACATGTAGTACATGCATGAAGATCGATCTTCATGCATAGTGGTACTCTCCGAAATTAGCTATGACGTCCCGAAGGAAAAATCCCGCCAATTCCTCGCCAATTGCTTTGAAGCGGTGCTCGATTGAGAGTGTGTCCCGCTTTCTTGCCAACTGTAAAAGAATGAGATACAAATAAATACATGAGCTATGTGTATATATATATATATCAAATCATAATGAAAAAATTATGACTAAAACTCAGCACCAAAATAAATTTGTGATTATTGTTTACGTACCTCTTTATTTCTTTTATTATTCATTCTCTCGCTGACAATCTTGTGAATATACTCACAAACGTAGTATCCACATAGATTAGTCCCCAGTGGTTGTTTCGCACATTTCTATACAAGAATATAATTCAATCAAACAATAATCAAGTATGATAAAGGTGTGTGGACCTCGGTAGTACTACTTACTTTGTTCGAACGCCATATCAGCTTCGGTTTCCATCCACCGGCCGGATCTTCCTCGATGAACTTTTTTCATACACTGCCCGACAAAGAAAATGCATAAAAGAGTTAGCAATCTTCATTAATCACTTTCACTTGTAATTCGCATCCCATTTTAAATTCGAGTGATTCTACCTATGGGTTAGCATTGGCTTTTGCATTAGGCATGCACAAGTTGCAGGTAAGGATGGGAGTTGGTTAACCATTTACCTTTCGAAATTGAACCTATTTAACCATTTGCATAAAAGGGGACAATGGGTTAACCATTAGGTTATTATGGTTAGAAATGGTTAACCATTGGTTAATAAGGTTCGAACCACTTTCGACATTCTGCAATTGTACGCTAGCAAAACTAATTAGAAAATGAGGATATATTGTAGCATATGAACTAGTAGTCGCAAAGTTGGCCGGCTCGAAGGCTCAGGTTGTTACTTTTCTAACGCTAGTACTATCTACCGGCAGAAATTAGTTTCATCATGTAACAACAGTTTCATGTCCAGAATTAGCATCACAATTTTCACGACTTGAAGAAATTTCAACGACCATAATCACATATGATGCAGATAAATAGCACTAGCATGCCAAAATCCTGACTTTTTTTCTTTAGGATTACAGCAACTTCAGATAGCAAAATCTCAGACACACTGAATCAAGTGCTTAAACTCCGTAGCTACACTGTTTACGTGCTTAGATTTTGTAGGCTTTAACTCCAGCAAAACATCGCATATATAGACTGCTGCTATAATTAGAAGGACCAAAAGGACACTCTTGTTGTATGATTTCTATTAGGTGACCACACTGGTTGCTCACAATCGAGTCCATACACAGAAACAAAGCCACATAGAAAGATCCCTAGCATCCATTATTGATGTAAGAAAAATTGTGCCGGTAAAACAATGGAATCTTGAGAGATCAGAGCACTTAGCTCACCACCACTTAAAATAAGGGGATATTGAGAGATCAAAGTTCCGTAGCTTCACCGAGCAAGGTCGCAGCCACCGGTGCCACCGGGCCACCAAGATGAATAGATGATGGACACCGACACTGATCGCCGGAAGGAGGGGACTCACCTGGGGACAAGCGGAGACGGTGAGGGAGCACGGGCCGGGCGAAGCGGGCGGCGGCTGCCGAGGACGGCGGGCGAGGCTGCGCCGGGGAGGGAGCTGCGCCGGGGGAGGGAGCTGCGCCGGGGAGGAAGCTGCGTCGGGGGAGCGGCCGGGGAGCTGCGCCGGGGGAGCGGCGGCGGCTTGGCTGCGGGAGCGGCGGGGGAGCGGCGGCACCGGACTGCGGGAGCTGCGCCGGGGAGGGAGCTGCGCCGGGGGAGCGGCCGGGGAGCTGCGCCGGGGGAGCGGCGGCGGCTTGGCTGCGGGAGCGGCGGCGCCGGACTGCGGGAGCGGCGGACTGCGGGAGATGGAGGCCGGTTTGGATAAGACGCGTCATCGTCGCTGTATATTCACACAGGGTGGACTTTTGGTACCGGTTCCAACAAACAACCCGTGTTAATTCTTTTTTTTACCGGTTCCAAATAACAACCGGTACCAAAAGTCTTAGTTTTTTTTTCTGTTTTCCTATAATTTTGCTATTTCTGTATTTGTTTATGAGGTATTTTATAGTACCCTCAAATTAATAAGGGCCGTTAATTGCAGTCAATCCAAAGGCTCGTATCAAATCATACTGGAGTTAAAATCTTGACCAGTACGATTGTTACTCGCAACAAGTGGAGGGCAAAATAGGCACACGAGTACCGTTCACCATAGTGGACTCCAGACAAGCCGCCTGCTCCATTTTAGCATCTCCTAGACAACCTGCAAGTCTCGCGTTCCAGGTCGCGTCTCCGGCTACGGGGCGTCCGGTGTCAGACGGAGCAGGACGAGCACCTCCCAGTTCGGGGAGCCGCATGGCACGGCTGCATCCACCTCCGTCATGGTCGCGGCAAGAGGGGTGCGCCTGTCGAAGGTGTTGTCAGGTCGTCAAAGCTGGAAGCCGCCATGGCCGGCGGGTGTGAGATCTTGTTTCCATAAAATCAATAACGTCGCGTGCGCCCCCAGGAAGGTGGCGGCGGGGCTTTCTTTCCTCGTCTCGAGGTTTCCATGGCGGGTAGGCGGCAGTGTTTTCGGCCGTGCGCCGTGGCGGTGCTGGGTGGCCATCGCTGAGCGCGGTGGCGTGTCTCTCGAAGGCAGGAGGAGCTGCACGACGGGCCTGCGTGGCGGTGGTGTGTGGCCAGGCCGGATCTTTATTTCCTCGACAATCTTACCTCGGGCCAAATGACGGAGGAAACGGGCGAGAGGAAAAGGGCAGGAAATAATGGGCGGGAATAAACTTTTATTACGATTGAACTGGAATTAAAGTACATAGCTCAACTGAAAATTAAGATACATGGCCAGATTAAGTCACAATCAACCAAACTTGTTTTTGAATGTTGGAGTGATTCAGTCATACTCGTGCCTAGCCCTATAAACGTCGCCATTGTAGTCGCTGGTATCGGGGTCTTGGAAGCACGGACAATATTCACGGAGAAAGGTTTAATACATTATTACACATCACCAACAACATCCCTATCTAGTCTTCTGAGTTTTCTTCGTGTGTTTCCCTTTCTTCTGATTGCGACGCAACCATGGACAATCTTCATTATTTAACACGATGCTTGGATCAGTTTTCACCTTGAAGGGTGGAATATCATCAAACTTATTATAATCTTCTGACATGTCTGTCTTGTCCTCTACTCCCACGATGTTTCTTTTTCCTGAAAGAACTATGTGGCGCTTTGGCTCATCGTATGACGTGTATCTTTTGTTTTCCCATACACGCCCAAGAAGTTTAGCAGGTTCACGCAAAGATTTTTCGTCACGTGCATCACGTCGATTGCAGAGTGAACCTCTAGTATTTTCCAATAGGGTAGCTCCCAAAATATAGACATCTTCTTCCACATGGGTACGTGTCCGTCAACATCATTCGGAACAGATTTTCCGCCAGGACCCTTTTCAAAGATCACTTTTAAATCCTTGACCATATCATATATAACATCCCCAGTAGGGCGGGTAGGATTTGTTCGGTTATCTGCCTCACCTCTGGAATGCTTTCCTCTCTTTCTTACGTGATGTTGTTTTGGAAGAAATCGGCGATGCCCCAGGTACACATTCTTGTTTCCCAAATATATACTGTCAGTCTCACCTAAACAGTGTGTGCATGCATTGTATCCCTTATTTGACTGTCCTGAAATGTTACTAAGAGCAGGCCAATCATTGATGGTTACAAACAACAACGCTCGTAGGTTAAATTCCTTTTGTGCGTGCTCATCCCACAGAGGTACACCTTCTTCACGCCACAACTGTAAAAGTTCTTCAACCAATGGCCTCAGATACACATCAATGTCATTGCCGGGTTGCCTCGGGCCTTGGATGAGCACTGGCATCATAATGAACTTCCGCTTCATGCACAACCAAGGAGGAAGGTTATAGATACATAGAGTCACTGGCCAGGTGCTATGACTGGAGCTCTGCTCCCCAAAAGGATTAAAGCCATCTGTACTTAGACCAAATCTTAAGTTCCTTGCGTCCTCTGAAAATGACTTGAACTCTCTGTCGATTTTTCTCCACTACGACCCGTCACCAGGGTGTCTCAGCATCACATCTTTTTTACGGTCCTCTTTGTGCCATCGCAACAACTTGGCATGCTCTTTGTTTTGGAACAAACGTTTCAACCGTGGTATTATAGGAGCATACCACATCACCTTGGCAGGAACCCTCTTCCTGGGGCACGACTCGTCCTCAACATCACCAGGGTCATCTCGCCTGATCTTATACCGCAATGCATCACATACCGGGCATGCATTCAAATTCTCGTACTCCTCACCGCGGTAGAGGATGCAGTCATTGATGCATGCATGTATCTTCTGCACCTCTAATCCTAGAGGGCAGACAATCTTCTTTGCTTCGTATGTACTAGAGGGCAATACGTTCTTTCCTGGAAGCATCTTCTTTATTATTTTCAGCAACTTTTCAAATCCCTTGTCAGAAGTACCATTCTCTGCCTTCCATTGCAGCAATTCCAGTGTAGTACCTAGCTTTTTCTGGCCATCTTCGCAATTTGGGTACAATAGTTTGTTGTGATCCTCTAACATTTTCTCCAACTTCAACCTCTCCTTTTCACTTCCGCAGTTTATCTTCGCATCAAGAATGGCCCGACCCAAATCGTCATCGGGCTCATCAAAAATGGGCTCATCAAAAATGGGCTCTTCTTCAGATTCGTCTCCCCCCATTCTACTATCACCGTCTTCAGTGAACATAGGATAGTTGTCATTATCCTCTTCTTCTTTGTTGTCTTTCATTATAACCCCTCTTTCTTCGTGCTTGGTCCAACAATTATAGCCGGGCATGAAACCGTTCTCAAGCAGGTGGACGTGAAGGGTTTTTGAAGTAGAGTAATCCATTATTCTTACAGGAACTACATGGACAACAAATGAAACCATTTGACCGCCTGTTTGCCTCAGCCACGTTGAGAAAATAATGCATGCCAGTAATGAACTCGGGATGGCATCGGTCACCGTACATCCATTGTCGATTCATCTGCATTATATAAGTATATAAAAAATCATTAATTACACAACATCATGAATATATGAGTGACCAAATTAATTAATATTCAAGTTTATCATCACATAAAACTAAGTGTTTTTATAAAAAAAGAGACTCACCGAGGTTGTGCCGGCTAGGGGACGACGCTGGCGATCGACGGCGATGAGGACGGGGACGATACTAAAACCAAAAAATCATACTTCAATTTGAGCTCAAATTGCATATAAAAAGAATGAAATCCCTAACTTAGGCATTTCATCGAACACCTTGCTAGCACTAGAAAAATGATACGAGTTAGACTAGCAATGAAATAAGCTAAATTAGGATGATATTGCTAACCCTTGGATAGACGGCCGATGCCGTCAATCTTGACAAAATGGTGGAGAAAAATGGAGATTTATTGGAGTGTGAGAGGAGGGAAATATTTGGAAATATGAGAGGACAAGCAAAAATGGAGCTGGCTCGGGTGGCTCGCGTTAAGAAATAGAGCTGGAGACCTTTTAGTACCGGTTCTTTATATGAACCTATACTAAAGGTGCAACGCTGGACCCACCTCTGCCTCAAATTTGGCGCGAAACCCTTTAGTACCGGTTCGTAACACGAACCGGTACTATACAGCCTAAATGAACCGGTACTAAGGTTTGCCGGTGACCTGCGTAGTTAAACCGGTACTAATGCATCCTTTAGTACCGGTTCTTACGAAACCGGTACTAAAGGTCAAATCCTTTGACTAGTTTTCTACTAGTGAATATATATAGTGGAGTGTTTTACTACCTCCTAAAGAGAGTGAAGAGGAGTGGCATACACGCGCGCTCCTCCTCCTCCGCCACGCCACGCCACACGCCACGCCACGCCACGATTTGCGGAATTATGCCTCGGTGCCGATCTTATCTTTTTGCTGCTCGGGAAAATTATTGTGCGAGTTATTTTTCTGTCAACCGTTTCCGGTTTTTCCGGAAACATGGGCTGTTACTACACTACGGCCCACGTCTTACCCGACCGGCGCCTATATATAGACGGCCTTAGGCTAAAACCCTAATACGAGAAAATACACATCTCTCTGCCTCCAGAACTTTGCGTCGCCGCTACACCTTCTCCATCCCCTCTTCCGGCGTGCACCGGACGACGGGACAGTAGGCCTCCGGAACCACCGCCTCTCGTGAACCTGTACGGGTGAGGGGCAATCAGGTTTTTGGGGAGCGCGTCTGTACCTTGGCGACATCACGTCGACCGACCACTCCTTCCCGACGAGGACTTCTTCCCGGACATCAGCAGCCTCTACATCGACGCCATGGTGGCGACACTGGTGTCAACCTCAACCCCAACCTGAGCGCGAACCCGATTCCTCCTCCAGCACCGTCGTAATCTGTTCCTATCTAGTTCAGTTTACATTGCGTTCTTGTACTAGCTCTTGGAATAGATGTGATCTGTTTATTCTGGTTGAATATGATCTGTTCGTTTGTTCTGCTAGTATACATGATTAGATTAATTCTAGCACTTATAGTCATGATTTATTATTACTTATTTTGAATTAAATATTATGGTAATTTGCTTATATTTTCAACAATCCAAAAACCTGATTATAGGCAACTGAATTCAACTGGTTTAGCGGCTACAAGGCCGCCTCCTTTTTGGTGTCAATTATAAGAGATGGCGCCGAGAGCAGTTCTATGGTTGAAAAACCTAGGCTGCTATAGCGCCACTCTTAACAAACTGAGGAGACCTTTCTCTGTTAGGGAGGCGTTTGAAGAAAATCGACACCATGTTTATGGGGCTTTGTTCAATATTTTGGTGACAACATTGTTGACACCTATATGTCATTGATAATGGCAAGGATGCGTGGGATGCCTTTGGGCCAAGTTTGGTGTTTGGGATCTTGGCGAACTGTATATCATGGAGCAATTCTATGACTACAAGATGGTGATGACCGTCCCATCGTGGATCAGGCTCATGAGATGATCCCTTGCCAAAGAACTCGGCAGTTCAAGTGTAACTTAGGACAAGTTCGTGGCCGGAGGCATTATTGCCAAGCTTCCTCCTTCTTGGAGGAACTTTGCTACCTCTCTGAAACATAAGAGACAGGAGTTTTCTGTTTCGGATCTCATCGGATCTCTTCATGTTGAAGAAAAGGCGAGAGCAAAAGATACACGTCCTCGAGGCTTTGATGGAAGTTTCTAGCGCACATGTAGTGCAGAAAGACAACTTCAGTCCACAAGTTCAAGAATAAGAACAGGTCTGATGGCAAAGGAAAGTTTGATGGCAAAAACAAGGCCGCACAGACTACCAACTTCAAGAAGAAGACTGAGTATAAGAAGAAAGGATCCTGCCATGTCTGTGGTGATCCTAATCATTGGGCTCCTAGCTGCCCCAATCGCTTTGACAAGCGTTCACATGGAAATAGTGGCAAGTCCGCTAATGTTGTCCTTGGTGATATTGAGATGAAAGATCTTTGGAGTACGATATATTTCCACCGTTCTTTCAGTTTGTAATCCACGATTGGTGGATGAACCGTGCAAATATACATGTATGTGCTGATATTTCCATGTTCTCTTCTTATCGGTCGAGCGGGCTGGCTCCGTGCTGATGGGAAAGCGGCTCACGTGCTTCATTCAAGGTGTTGATGCGGTGGATCTGAAGTTTACTTGGAGAAGATCATACTGTGAAGAATGTGCACGTTCCCTCAATCAATAAGAATCTCGTCGCGGATCTCTTACGTGTCGAGATGGTTTTAAGTTAGTCTTTGAGTCCAATAAAGTTGTAGTTTCTAAGTGTGGACAATTTGTTGGAAAGGGTTATGAGTCGAGGCTTGTTCCGCTTATCTTTGTCAGACTTATGTACTCAAGTTATTAATCATGTTTGCAATGATAGTGAGTCCAATATTTGGCATTCACGACTTTGTCATATTAATTTTGGGTGCATGAAGCGGCTTGCCGATATGAATTTAATTCCGAAATTTACTACTGTCAAAAGTTCCAAGTGTCAAGTATGTGTGCAAGCTAAGCAACCTCGCAAGTCTCACAAGGCGCCGAGTGCAATTTGGCACCACTGGAACTAATACATTCAGATCTTTGTGAGATGAATGGTGAGTTGACAAAAGGTGGAAAGCGGTATTTCATGACTTTAATTGATGATTCCACTCGATACTATTATGTGTATCTTCTGAAATCTAAAGATGAAGCTTTTAATCACTTCAAAATCTATAAAGCTGAATCAGAAAACCAACTTGATCGAAAGATTAAGCGACTTGATGCGATCGTGGTGGAAGTATTTTTCCAACGAATTTGATTCTTTTTGTGCGCATGGTATTATCCATGAGAGGCGCCTCCCTACTCACCTCGGTCAAATGGGGTGGCCGAAAGAAAGAACCGTACTCTAACTGATTTGGTTAACGCCATGTTAGATACATCGGGTCTATCCAAGGAATGGTGGGGGGAGGCGATAAAGACTGCGTGTCATGTCCTAAACCGTGTTCCCAAAAAGAACAAAACCATTACTCCATTTGAGGAATGGGAAAGGAAAAGGCTGAAACTCTCCTACTTACGAACTTGGGGTTGTTTGGCGAAAGTGAATGTGCCGATACCCAAGAAGCGCAAGCTTGGACCAAAAACCGTGGATTGTGTCTTTACGGGATATGCATTTCATAGCATTGGCTATAGATTTTTGATAGTGAAATCTCAGTGTCGACATGCATGTTGGTACAATCATGGAGTCGAATGATGCGACTTTCTTTGAAGACATCTTTCCCATGAAAGATTCGTCTAGTTCATCAAATCAGGAGATGCCCAGTTTATCTAGTCAAGAATTAATCACAATTCCTGAACCCACCATTTCAATAGAACACCCTGATAATCCTGTGGAGGATAACGGTGAAGCTCCTACGAGTAAGAGACAAAGAATGCGAAGTCCTTTGGTGATGATTCATTGTATACCTCGTGGATGATACTCCTACTTCTATTTGAAGCTTATGCATCTCAAGATGCGACTCTTTGGAAAGAAGTGGATTCATGATGAGATGGATTCCATCATAGCAAAGCGGAACTTGGGAAATGCGATCGTCCTTATGGGTGCAAACACAGAGGATGTAAGTGGGTGTTTAAGAAGAAGCTTAGACCTGATGGTACTATTGAGAAGTATAAAGGCACGCCTTGTTGCCAAGGGTTATACCGGAAAAAGAAGGCGAAGGCTTCTTTGATACTTATTCACGTGGCTAGATTGACCACCATTCGAGATCTTGCTAACCTTGGCTGCCTCGCATGATCTTCTCGTTCATCAAATTGACGTTAAGACGTATTTCATAAATGGAGATGTAGATGAGGAATTTTATATTGAACAGCCGGAAGGATTCGAGATGGATGGTCAACAAGGCAAGGTGTGCAAGTTCTTGAAGTCTCTGTATGGTCTTAAGCAAGCACCTAGCGTGGCATGAGAAGTTTGAAAGGACTTTAGCGATGAAGGCTTTATTATGTGAAGGCGACAAGTGTGTGTACTATCGCCATGGTGGGGGCGAGAGTCATCTTATGTCGTATGTTGATGATATCTTGATATTCGGGACCAATATTAATGTTATCAATGAGGTCAAAGACTTTCTATCTCGTTGTTTTGAGATGAAAGATCTAGGAGTGGCTGATGTGATATTGAACATCAAGGCTGAAAGATGATGATGGTGGGATAACCGCTTGGTCTCACTATGTGGAGAAGATCTTGAGTCGTTTTGGGTATAGCGAATGTAGATACTCTCCTAAACCAAAAGATCTAGCGTGTTGGTTGGAAAGAAAAAGGGAGATACTAAGGATGCTAAAAATAAGCTGAGATATTCTGATTATTGGCTCGCTTATGTATTTAGCCGAGGGCTACGAGGCCGACATCTCCTTTGCTGTAAGCAAGTTAAGTCGATTTGTCTCAAATCTGGAGATGTTCATTGGCGAGGCCCTTGAAAGGGTTTTGCGTTATTTGAAAGGCCTTTGCGAGCTATGGGATTCACTACTCCGGGTATCCAAGGGTACTTGAAGGGTATAGTGACTCAAACTGGATTTCTGATGCTGATGAGACTAAGGCCACGAGTGGTTATGTGTTTACACTTGGTGGTGGCGCTGTTTCTTGGAAGTCTTGCAAGCGGACCATCTTAGAGGTCAACTATGGAAGCAGAACTCACAGCATTAGACACGACCCTTTGTTGAAGCGAGTGGCCGTGAACTCTTGATGAACTTACACGTGGTTGAAAAACCAATACCGCAATCCTTATGAACTGTGATAATCAAAGCTGTGATCATAAAATAAACAGTTCTAAGGACAATATGAAGTCATCAAGACATGTGAAGGAGATTGAAATCTGTCGGGAAAATGAGAAACTCGGAGTTATTGCATTGGATTATATCCAAACATCTAAAAATCTGGCGATCCCTTCACAAAGGGTCTATCACGTAATGTGATAGATAATGCATCGAGGAGATGGGTTTGAGACCCACTTTTTGAGTTGCTCACAGTGGTAACCCGCTCTATGTGATCGGAGATCCCGTGAAGTAGAGTTGGGAGACAAGCTATTGGTCAACTGGGAGGAGAGTATCCTTATAGCATACTACCACTCCGTATAGATGCAATACTCTCCTATTCTGCATGGCAGGTTGGTATTTACCTTAATGTGTTACGAGTTGTTTAAGCAAAGATGTTGTCTGCGAACATCTTTTGAAGAACACACATATATGAGTCATTGTCAAACGCGTCGCGATCCGTGAGAGTTGGGTGCTCTCTAATAAACTCATGAAAGGCCATGGAGTATGGCGCTTAAGCTCCAAACAGCGGAGAAGCTTGGCAGCACTATGTCGGTCTAGACCTTATGTGAAACTAGTGCGCACCAAACTTGTAGTTCAAGGCATAGTCCACTATTCAAGTTGCAATCTAGTGTAGCATGAAGTTCTAAGTGGAAGTTCAACTTAACAGTCTCCACCTCGGACCGGTATATAAACAATGCTCTGAAACTGATTGATGTGATGTGATGATATGTGCCTATGAGAATTTGTGGGGGATTGTTGGAATTTGGGTGTGGGCCTTGGCCCATAGCCTAATACAAATTCTGAAATTCTCTTGGCCCATTCATGCCTAGCAAGGGGTGGCACCAAAGTTTAGTACCACCTTGCTAGTTTAGAGGGAGTTGGACCAATATATATAGTGGAGTGTTTTACTACCTCCTAAAGAGAGTGAAGAGGAGTGGCATACACGCGCGCTCCTCCTCCTCTGCCCGCCCTCGCCACGACTTGACAAGGCAGCAGCCTTTGGTTATGGAATTATGCCTCGGTGCCGATCTTATCTTTTGCTTTCGGGAAAATTATTGTGCGAGTTATTTTTACATCAACCGTTTCCGGTTTTTCCGAAGCGTGGGCTGTTACTACTCGGACGTGGACTACGCTCCACGTCTTACCCGACCGGCGCCTATATATAGACGGTCTTAGGCTAAAACCCTAATACGAGAAAATACACATCTCTCTGCCTCCAGAACTTTGCGCCGCCGCTACACCTTCTCCATCCCCTCTTCCGGCGTGCACCGGACGGCGGAGACGATGAGCCTCCGGAACCACCGCCTCTCGTGAACCTGTATGCGGGTGAGGCGATCAGGTTTTGGGGAGGCGTCTGTAGCGACTCTTGGCAACATCACATCGACCGACCACTCCTTCCCGACGAGGACTTCTTCCGGACATCAGCAGCCTCTACATCGGCGCCATGGTGGCGACACTGGTGTCAACCTCAACCCCAACCTGAACGCGAACCCGATTCCTCCTCCAGACCGTCGTAATCTGTTCCTATCTAGTTCAGTTTACATTGCGATTTCTTGTACTAGCTCTTGGAATAGATGTGATCTGTTATTCGGTTGAATATGATCATTCGTTTGTTCTGCTAGTATACATGATTAGATTAATTCTAGCACTTATAGTCATGATTTATTATTACTTATTTCGGATTAAATATTATGGTAATTTGCTTATATTTTCAACATTGCCGATGCCCAAGCCGCCAAGGAAAGGACCGCTGCCCTTGAGCACGTCACCGCCGTCCAGGCCAAGTTCATTGCTGAGGCCCTCGCTGCGAAATGCTGCCACTTTGCTCATGATAAAGGAGCAGCAGCTAGCTGCCTTCGGCACAGGCACAGTGAGATCGGCCACGTCCACGAACAAACCACCTCATGTCGAAGCAACCTTCATCGGTGGGCCGGAGATCGTTGGTGACTCTTCGTTGGCATTGCTTGCTCTTGACCTGAACGCGGCACATGTCGACGACGGCTCTTCATGCAGCAGAAAGACCGCGAGGAGCATCCCCGATGACAGCATGCCCGCTCCATGCAAGCTGATTGATAAAACTCTGTCCCCAACTCCGACGCCCACTCGAACACCCACTCCGACACAGGTAACTTGTCTGCTCCTTGTTCTTTTCTCGCCGGTGTATATGATCCAACGAGAGACGCCCTTGCAGGATCCTTTCCGGGCCATGGTACCCAGGAAGATGGTATCTCCATTGACCATGAACCTTTGTTTGTGGACAAACTAGTCCGACAAACATAAGGCGGTAGCCGAAGGAGTGGGTCGTACACATCCCTTGAGGATAAGATGCTTTGCGAGGAATGGATGGAAATTGGGCAAGATCCAATAACTGGTGCGAAACAAAAGGGTAGGGCATTTTGGAACCGAGTATGTAAGTACTTCCATGAGCACAAGCATTTCGGTGAGCATCCGTTTGCGAGTGATCGCAACGAGAACTCACTTACGAAGAGGTGGGCATTCATCTCCGAGCAACGCACAAAGTTTTGTACCTCTTATGACCATGTTAAGTCAAGGCCCGTGAGTGGCATTGGAGTTGGAGACATGGTATGTTGCTACATATCTATATGTTCTCACTTGTGCGAGGTTTGCATTTCTATATAGCATTCAAACATGAACTTGAGCTTGTTGGTTTAGGTGTGGCAAGCATTGGAGCGCTTCAAAGCTTGCCACGAGAATAAACCTTTCACAATGGTCCATTGTTGGACAAAGCTCAAAGATTGCAAGAAGTGGAAAGAGCTCTATGCGGGGAGTGCAAAGGGTTCAGGCACCGAAATCATCATCGACGAGGAAGGACTAGAAACCAAAAGGCCGGGAGGGAGGAACATCTCCAAGCTAGAGCTCAAGCGTGAAGCTTCATCAGTTGCCATCCAGGAGACGTTGAAAGATATGATCGCCGAGAAGGAGATGTCCATCGACAAGAGGGAAGAGAGAAAACATAAAGAGAGAGAAGACATGGCGAAGAACTATTATGAAATCCAGTCAAAGCGTCTTGAGATAGAAGAGATCAACGCCCATGTTAGGAAGGAGAAGGTAGAGCTGAAGCGGCTCGCCGAAGAAAATCGGATCATGACTGCGGATCTCACCGACATGGACCCAATCCAACGGGGTTGGTTCGAGAAGAAGAGAAAGATGATCTACGAGCAAGATGGGATTGCTCTATTTATGTTTGCGTGCATGTATAAATCATGTATCATGTTTTCGTACACCGCTGGTCCTTTAAAATTTGGTTCAATTTGGCACTCCGCTAGTCCTATTTTTAAATTTGCTTGATAGCTGGGAAGAAAAGGCCGGACAGGTGGGGGCACCGTTGGATGCACCGACCATGGCAGGCCGGACATCATCCCGGGGCGTGTCCACCACCCCGCCCTACAAATGGACAGAAACGAACAGAAATTGACAAAAGAACTGTCTGTTTTGCGTGGGGCGTTGGAGTTGGCCTTATTACTTGGGACGTCCTCGGAAATGTTCTACTTGCTCCGATCCATAATATTGAGTGTTGTTGATTAATATCTTATATGGATCGGTAGAAATAACATTTTCAAATTCAGAAATTCTGTAGTCAGTTGAAGAAGACGACTAACGTCCCTCAAATATTTAATACTCCCTCCGTCCAGAAATAACTTTTATTTCAAAATGGCGAGCGAGACCCCGACAACTTTTTTCCAAAATGGGGAGCGAGACCCCGGCCTCTGCATCAAGCGATGCACATAACCTTTATTAGAACCACAATGTCTGGCAAAAACCATTACAAAGATCATACAAACCAGATCCACCAAAACAAAACACCGAGAAAAAATGATAGTCGTATCGCCAGCTCCCCAATGAGATCTAGCAAACACCTAGCTGCCTCTTTCGACCCACCCCACTGTCACTTGTAGCGACTCACCAGGAGAATCTGAAGTGCATGAGCACGGCGGCTCAAACTCGTGCAAAAGGAGCCCTAGATCCGCCTAGCCTATCCACGGAGCGGCGCCCACGCACACAGTCCGGATGTCGCCGCCTTCATTATCTTCCACCAAACCGTCTTCAGCTTGTAGATCGATACGTAGACTCTCGCCACACCAGCCACCAACACCACCGCGGTGCCAAGTAGCACCACCTCCATGGACGCTAGCCGCTCTGCCTCTCCTACCTCTTCCATCCAGCGCTGCTCCACAGACGATGCTCCTAAGAGAGAACGTGACACTGTGGCGCCGTCATCGCCCGACCCGAAGATCTTAGGGTTTCCCCCAGAGCAGCACGAGTGAGGTCGACACTAGTTGCTCGACGATGCCTTCATCAAGGTCACGCCGTGGTAATGCCGCCATCACCCACCAATCGACACAGTTTTTACTAGCATCTAGGTCTTCCTACCTCGTAGCCGGGACTAGATGATGGATCCTGGGTCTATCAACGTAGCCTCAAGCCGACCATCTCCGACAGAGAAACCACCACCACCAAGCCCAGGGCCTCCGCCCTAGGCATCCTCATGATGCGAAGCAGTCCCAGATGGCCTCCACGCATCTTCACCAATCGACAACGAAGACGGCAAAATTTGGGGGCGACCGATCCAAAAAGATCAACCGCCATCCCATCCAAAATTAGGTATATTAGATCTATACACTAAAATGTGTCTAGATACATTCAAATCTAGACAAACCTAAGTCAGTTATTTCTGGAGCCATCTCGTCCTGATCAAAGATCATAGGTTTTCACCCTAGAGAAAGTCCGCACACACAAAACAATGCCTTCAACAAGGTCATTGTCAGTCACAACCAGTTAAGGCCAAACCTTGGGTCTTTACCCTGCAGGATTAGACACTGAATTCCTCATGTGTTGTCGCTCCCGCTTGTCAATTCCGCTACTCCAAATCACAAAACACCAAGCCAGAAATCCTACATCCCCAGGACTCAAACTTCCATTACCCGTTATCAGTTCCCATCTTCCGTGCCATTCTCCGCGTCTGACTTCACCTTGGAACCAAGTATGTCCCATAATGGCAACAGATTACAGAGTTTCACAACGCCACCTCTCAAACCAAACGGCCAGCAAAAAACATGGTTGTGTGTGACCGAAACACCGTCCGCGGCTACGAACTCCAGGAATATCGTCCATTTGGAATTCACCGACAGAGTCTTCCAGAACTCGGTAGTCCACCAAAAATCAATGACTACCGGCGACATGTAGTTCTTCATCATAGAGAGAGGGAAATCAAAGGACAACCATCTTTATTCAGGCCAAACCAGCAGCAGTCCCCACACTGCCGGCTGGCTCCTGGCGATCGGAACGAGCTCAGATCCGATCCGCAAATCAGGCCAGGAGGGTAGCCGTCGCCCTCGCCCATCTCCGCAGCCATCTCAGTCCTCCTCCGCGCCTCCCCACCGTGCGCCCCTGCGAGTCGCCCCGTCGGAGAAGACGCTGCCGCCCCATCGTCGCGGCTGTCGCCGCCCTGCCGCACGGTCTCCGCCCGCTCATTAGCCGACCTCCGCGCGCAAGAGCCCGACGAGACACACAGAGGAAGCACCCCCGCCTTCGGCAACCAGGGCGAGGCTGGCGCCGCGGCGGCAGCGGCCGGAGAAATTGGCCGGCGGTGGCGGCTGGGCCTAGGGTTTTTGGACCCTCCGGAGTCGCCACGCGCAGCGACCCAGGAGGGGTTTTGCCTAGTTGTTTCTAGTTGATTCTAGTTGCCTATCGTTTTGTGTAGCGAGAAAAAACAAGAGGGACGCGCAAACATTAGGAGACTACAGTAGCTTCATGGCAACTTACTAGCCGTCAGAAGCTTTGACAAGGACAGCTGAGAGCTGCATTCGGACAGTCATAAGCGTGTTTCGTTAGGTCAAATGGCAGCCGATAGGTACCCACGTGAACCCAGAAGGTCTTCGTCTGCAGCCAACCCGTGGTCGGGTTTCAGACAGTCGACACGCACCGCACATGTTCCCTTCCTTGTCATCGAATTGTACGTAACCCAGAGGTAAGAGCCCAATGACCCAATCTACGTGTTGTTCTCGCTTGAAGCTATAGCTTCCTTAACGCGCGACCTTTGCCAGCTCGCCAACCTTGATCGCGCTTGTGGTGGCAAATCACAAGAGCCATTCTTCCGGCCTCATGGTCTAAAGCTAAACCATGCCTACGAGCTAAGACTTTGTTTGGTAGCCAAGTACTTTTAAAGTATTTCAGCAATGCTATGATTCCTCAAAATACTCCAGTTTTAAAAACTTTGATGTGTTTAGCTCTGATTAAAAACTGTAGTATTAGTACTCCAGTATTTCTTAAAACGTGCTATTTTTGAAGTATTAGAAAAACAATTTCGGACCTCTTTTTTCTAGAACTGAAGTATTGCTAGCCTATTAGAATGTTAGACACTACTATGGTTTATTGTAATATACTTTAATTTTATAAAAGAATTATTGCCAAACTAGGCCTAAGACTTTTATATAGTATACGTACGATTTAGTAAACTGGATGCCTGGATGGATCGATGTCATTTTCTTCTCCTAAGCTTCCGGGAAGTGAGAAATAGCCTTGAGCCCTTGAGACCCTAGGTTACAACAAATAACGCAGGAAGATGCCAACTGATTAGGTAGGTGTTAGCTGGGTTCAGTACACGTTATTACATAAGGTTCGACGTCGACCAAAAAAGACGGAGCAACAATTGGCACGGCTGCGCCAACCTAGCTAGCATTTCATGGTCGATGAACGTCGCAGATGACGATGATGAAAAAGCTAGGCCGACCGTCGATCGATCATTTCGTATCCCGGCTGCTGCTGCAGTACGGAACCGGTAAACCAACGCCGTTTGGTTTCTTCCGCGTTAAGTATTGGGCTATATACGCGGCGTCATTGTCATACATATATCCAGTGACGTATACATGTATTGCACGGCACCACCTTATCCTTGCCACATTAATATATGCCGCGTAAATTAGTTGTGGTATACTTGGAGACTATGATGCAGAACAGAACCAAGAAAATGCAAGTGTAGTACTCCCTTCATTCTAAAAAGAATGCCACAAAATTGAGTAAATTTGGATGAATCTAAATACGTTATAGTGTGTAGATACACGTGAATTTAGACATAGTTGACACACAATTAGTTTGAGACGGACGGAGTAGTACTCCCTCTGCTTCAAATTACTCCGCGCGCACACTTACCTAGATGGGCCAGTACTCTCTTATTTTCATCTAAAAAATTTCTAGGATTTTTGTATACGAATACACATTTCATAATATCTATTTCAAATAGGATTTTTTTAAATAAAAAATGAGGAAGCATTAGTCCACCTATATAAGCGTGACGGTGGAGTAATTTAAAATAGAGGGAGTATATGTGTACACAAACTAGTAGTGTAACTTCTAGACAAAATGTGGGCACCACGTCGCTGACGACTGCATCAATATATATCGTGCTAGCTCCTTCTAGTAGTGTATTGCTCTTTCCTTTTGAAATACCACTTGGGTATTTTAATTTTGGCGGGTAAAATACTTACTAGTACATTGGTATGGCGTACTCAGTCATTCATTGGTTGCTTACGGGTTCACAGTGACGCACACAAGTACAGGGCCTTCATGACGTCCGTCGGACCATTGAGGAGAGGCACATTCAGAGGAAATGACGTGCGCGCACATCAACTTCGTATTTCTTCAACAAAATACAACAACTTGTCAAGGGTGAGCATCCCAAGTTGAGAGAATTACTCGCTAAAAATTGAAATTTTTGTTTAAACTACTTCCTTCGGTCTGGTTTATTAGGTACGCATGTAGTTTAAAAATAAATTTGACCTTTAATTTTGACCAATAAAATATATAATATATGTCTAAAAAATATACCATTAGAAAGTACTTACGGGTATATTCAGAGGCCTTCATGACCTTTAATTTGACCAATAAAAATATACCATTAGAAAGTACAGGGCCTTCATGACGTCCGTCGGACCATTGAGCAGAGGCACATTCAGAGGAAAATGACGTGCGCGCACATCAACTTGGTATTCCTTCAACAAAATACAAGAGCTTGTCAAGGGTGAGCATCCCAAGTTGAGAGAATACTCACTAAAATTCGCAAGATTTGGTTAAACTAGTGTGCGTACTGCACGTCAAAGTCACGCCGAACAGGAACGGGCCAACTGGTTTAGTTTAAACAACGGGGAACAGGATAGATCAACGGTCACAACTTGCAGGCGCATGCGGGGGGCGTGTCCTTGGAAACTGAGCAGAGGAAGTTTCCGGGGACGTGCTGCCAAGTTAACCGATGATCGAGGTCATCAGGAAAATGAAGGTCGGTAAAACAAACGACAAGACTAATCCCACTACTAGATGGTTGTTCAAAAAAGAGTCGATAATACTAGAGGTACACAAACTTTGTGTCTTGGACGTGTATTTTCATACGCAAACTTGCAACTTGTGATAGAGAGGGTATCCCGAATTGGTTAGTTGCTACGCTGACCATGTCGTGCTTAACTTCGTAAAGACCTAGGTAAAAGCACACATTTCGCCAGTCTTCTCTCGTGTGTATTTGGGATTAACTTTTCGGTTAGTCATCCATCCTCAAAATTGTTTCAGGCGTAGAATGCTTAACTTCGTAGTTTTTTTCAGATGAGCTTCCGAGAAAAAGTTGATATGAATATCCTATCAATTCTATTAAGCTCTAGACCAATATGTCACAATTCATCCTAATTGTGTCTGAAGAACAACGCACACAATCGTAACTAAAAGAAGGGACATAATTGCTAGCTACACCTAATATGCAGTAGAACATTCAATAGCTATATATACTAGCTTCAAGAACCAAGATGACCATACTAGCTTCGCCTACTATGCAAAACTAAACTTGACGACAACACAAAGCCGTAGAAGATAGTGCTACAAATTTTGAGCCTAGAACCAAATCAGTGTCAAAATTGGCTCCAAGAGAGTTCAATGCAAACAAGTTATTCAAAAGATTTCCATGATTACTGAACAACTAAATTGGTAAAGGTTGAGTCGACGATTACCAACAGGCAAGGGAATTACAGTGAGTTCAATATTTTCTTAATTACCAAGAACCAAGAAAACTACAACAAGTTCAAAAAACTTTTTTGATTACCAAACTAGCAAGTGAAATGCTTACAGAAGATATTCAAAATTATATTGATAATCAGAACTGGGAGGCAAGCCAGTGAAGAGTTAGGAGACATTAGATATTCTATGGGCGTGCTGGTGGAGTTGGCCGGAAGAACCGTGAGCAAGTCCAGCGTCGGGTTGGTCAACTCGTCTGGCGGCAGGTTGGTACGAGGCGTCCTACTGTAAGTTGACGGGTGGTGTCGGCCAGTCCGTGCTCCTCCACCACTAAGCTTCGGGTGGCCGGAAGAAGAGGTGCATGAACCTCCGGTGGTGGCCAGAGGAAGGAGGTGCGGTGGCAACCCGCCTAGGCCCCTGCCTCTGTCCATCGCCACTTGTGGAAGGAGATGCGGCGGTGAGCTCGGTCCGGGTGGGCAGGAGTGGCGGCAGGGAAGGATGCGACTAGAGGGAGCTCTCGGGCGGCGGTGGGTGGGTGGTCGCCACTACCTCAACGTCAAAGATAGGATAGAGATAGGATTCGTCGGGGGCTGCCACAAGAACCTATTCTGAAAAATCTTTACATGTCTGGAGGTCTTCCATCAAGTTGCCAACTTTGGCGCATGCCCATTCATAGCGTGGCATAATATGAGTCATCACCAGAGGACACATTCCGAAAAACAAGTTTATGTACCTAGTACTGCAAATTGCAATTGTGCATATGAAATTGCACATCCAATACAAGTTTATGCAGGCGTAGGGTGTTATTAGCTCTTAAGAAAAGCACTTATTATGAAATAGAATAGGAAAGTGGGTAGTACCCACACAGTAGGTAAGTGTCAACAAAAAACAAATCAATGCAACCAACCTTGGTTAGGAGTTAGGTAAGGTAATGAATAGAATGAAACTGCCAGGAACGCGAGGACTTGCGCCTAGTTGAACGAACTATCTTTCAACAAGGTACGGCGAGGCTAATAAATAACACCAGAAAGCACCCGAAAAAATACTGTACTGTAACAACGAAAGCAAATTTACTAGTGCTGCTGATCAGGTTTTGTTTAGTCCAGACTACTCACTCTATAGTATTAAATGTATACTTTTGGGGGATTAGATCTGGTATCAGCATCACATGCAGGCACCTAATGGATACAATTATGCACATAGAAAGCTAACAAAACACACATGCTATGATCCCAAAAGGCTTTCCTCTGTTCCTATTTTATTTTTTCAGATTTTCTATAGCTCACGACCGAAAGTTTTTAAAACTCCTTTTTTTTAAATGAACACTAATTTTCTTACCCTTTGTGACGTGTTCTCCAGTGAGCCGGAGATGTGACGATGGAGGTGATCCTGAATTGAGTGGGGGTGCAATGGCAACGCGAAATTCGATACGAGGAGTTAGAATCGCGTTGTCACTGGATGGCCTTACTTGATGGCGGTAGCCGAAAAAAGTAGATAGCCTTTACATTTTTCTTGAACAAAAAAAAAGAACCGCGTGTTGTATGGAAAAAACATTCCCATGCTGATTTTTTGGCTGTAAATGTCACAATGGGCTTGCAAACATGGTTAAGAATCGTCTTTGACGATAATTTTTTTACAACAACTGAGAAATACATATTTTGAAGCCGGCGATAAGAACCATCCGATATGATCATTGAGATCCGTACGTTCGAGAAAATTTTCCTACTAGGGATGCCAACCTAGAAATAGGCACAAGAAAATGTACTTCTATACAAGAGCAATTGTATCGACTGCGCCACATCTTGTAGTATACATGATTTTCTCTAGTGATATTTTTATTTCAAAAAACGACACCATATACACGTTTGGCCCGATTTTTGGAAGTTTTGGGTTACACCCTTGCTTGTAGAGAGTTACTGCCACTGTTACTTAATATAAGACGTTTTGTTAGTTCATTATAAACTGCCGGAACATATTAAATTAAAAACCAAGGTGGTATTATGTAGGACTTACCTGGACATGTGGTTCTCGTCCCTAATTATCGACGAGAGAGAAAATTGCAGCTAACACCAGCCTTTATGGTATTTGTTGTGCAAAACACAGAAACAAGACTCTTTTTTGCAGTTAGCACAATTTGTACCTTAACTTTTTTGCATCTAGCCCAAATGAAACAATTTAACATTGTAACACGTTATTTGACAGGCCGGCCCGCTATTTTGCTTGTAGTATAACAACATAAAACGTAAATAATATATATATCACCAAATAGTCATTGCACGCGAGTGATTCCGTTTTACAAAAAAAGGTAAAAAAAATGTCTCTAGAAATTCTGAAAACAAACATACAAGTACGTATACATGTGTACTATGTATGGCCATCTTTTTTGAACTTTTAAATACCATTTTCAATTTTTATAATACCAAGATCACTTGAGCTCGGCAGTCGAAACAACATCTCTCATATATCACTATATATCAATATTTGACATCATAACACAATGATATCACGATATAACAAAAGTCTCAATGACAAAAGAATATAGCAAAATCAACACAGTTGTAGTAAAAAAAAGTTCCTTCCGTCCACAATTTATTTCATCAACATGTTAACAGGGTGTTATGTGCAAAAAAAATAAACGACAAACCGTGCTAGCTGCAAAAAAAAATAGTTTCTGTGTTTTGTGCAACAAATATTATAAAAACTGGCGTTAACCGCAATTTTTTTCTCGGTGAGATATACCAATCGAAAGCAGCAGTTCCAATTTACAAACAATGGCATCTGGTATCTACTTTGTGCTTTCTCTTCTTCTAAAAAGTACTCCCTCCGACCCATATTAGTTGACTCAAATTTGTCTAAATTCGGTTGTATCTAGCATTAAAACATGTCTAGATACCTCCGAATTTAGATAAATTCAAATTAAATTTATCTAGATTCGGTTGTATCTAGCATTAAAACACGTCGGAGGGAGTACTATAAGCTGGCCTCGCATGGCGCTCGCCTATCTACTTTGTGCTTTCTCTTCTTCTAAAAAGTAAAGTACTATTATAAGCTGAATATCTGGAGAATCAATCTTAAAAGAAAAAAGAATATCTCGAGAATCCGGGTAAAAAGCTTAATTGCTTTTCGTCGAGAACCAAAAAAGATGCGAAGATTCCACGTAGGCAATCGCGAGGCCGCGGCGCAGTTTCCTCCGGGACCAGGATGAGTTTCCGTGCACGTGACTCGCTAGCTTAGCTAGGGTCGATCACGGCCCGGTGGATATATATACCGCATCCGCCTCTCGATTCCTCCCCGTGATACTTGCTGTCAAAAAGTCAGGGAGCGAAATCAAATCAAGAGTCCAGCCAACAATCCAACTCAGCGGCAGCGGCAGCGGCGTCTCTGCCCACGCGATAGAACGCGCAGGACAAACACGAGCCTGCGAGAGACGAAGCACACCGGAAGGCTCCTCCTCTCGCGTCCCTGCAACTGCAACCAAGCAAGCAAGCAAGCCTCCAAGGCGGCGCCGCGGTTGCTTCCGTCCCCACCCCACCCAGCCCAGCCCGCCGCCCACCGACGTTGCTACAGCGGCCACCGCCTGAGGCGCGCGGATATATACTACACGCGCGTCCAGTTGTCCCCCCCTTTGTGTCCAGCCGAGAGAGAGAGAGAGCATGGGAGGGAGCCTGTCGAGGACCGAGTCGCGGGACGGGAGCGGGCGCGGGCGGTACGCCCACTCCGGGTCTTTCCAGCAGCCGGCGGCGCCGCAGTACCCGCCCTACCACCCCTACGGCGCGGGCCAGGACGCGCAGGGCGGGTACCCGTACGCCGCGCCGCCGCAGCAGGGCGGCTACGCGGCGCCGTACCCGGCCTACCAGCCGGCCCCCGTCGCCGCGCCGCAGCCGCCGCCGCCGGCAAGGGGATCCAAGCCGCCGCGCCTCGACAGGCGCTACTCGCGGATCGCCGACGACTTCCAGTCCGTGGAACAGGTACGCGCGTCATTCCCCGACTAGCAGTAGTTTCGGGTCTAGATTGGATTGCTTGTTGAAGCAAACCACCGCGAAATTCATCTGTTCGCGTAGATCTTACTACTTCGAGGTTCGAAGCAGCGAATTAATTTGGACTCGAGCACCCACGCGCCTTTCTATTCGTATATATACGGCCCATTTTAGGATTGCTCGGAATTTGCTGGCACTGCCGGTCTGTGCTTCCTAGTCGGCCAATCCACAGACATTTGAGATCTCTAGGGAGTACAGGATGCTCCATAGTTGGTCAACTGGTTTGAGTTCAAGCATAATAATCCTAACGAGATCACAAGTTAAACCGGTGGTCAACCATCAATCACTGTTGATGAAAGGTTCATGCACCCGGAAATCAATGGCTTGGTCTTCACAGCTCATTGCTGCAATTAATTAATAAAAAACGTTTATTGCGTGGTGGATGTCTGGCTGTAGTTGGGATCTGCTGCTTGGTCCTCTCAAATAGGACATGGGTATGGGTGGCAGTTGTCTGTATCGGGTCAATTTCTGGAACGCCCAGTTGCCAAATGTGTCTACTTGATGCCTGAATATTGTGACTGAGCGGTGGTACAGTTTGTCTGACTGTTTTACTTTTCTGACTAAATGATCAAATCTAGTAGCCAGTGTACACCATACCTTCTATCTGGTTTTCTAAGAATGTGATATGCCCCATAAGTTTCTTCCTACAACTGGAGAAGTGATTACTTACCAGTAACACAATTGTTCACTAGCTTCCGATGGATTCTGACATTCTTTCCGTATACTGGCTTGCTGCCATCAATGTCAGTTAAAGAGTCAAGCACATAAGCGAATGATGGAGTTTAATCACATTACAGCTATCATTCCCCTGGATTGGTTTGTTCAACATTGTTAATTTGTTTGCAGGTTACTGATGCTCTAGCTCAAGCTGGACTCGAGTCTTCGAACCTTATCGTAGGTATCGATTTCACAAAGAGCAATGAATGGACAGGTTAGTGCTTATGAACCACTCTTTCGCTTTATCTCGCCCGATAGTCTGCTCACTACGTTGCCTCCTGATGCTAATGATGCGTGTCCTTTACTTTATCAGGCAAATTCTCCTTCCATGGACGTAGTTTACACCACATTAGCAGTGTACCAAATCCTTATGAGCAAGGAATCTCGATTCTTGGGCAAACATTGTCAAAATTTGATGAAGATAACTTGATTCCCTGCTTTGGATTTGGAGATGGTAAAGATCGTGTGATAGTTGATCATTTCTCACCACTATTACAATTTGTCTAAACCATAAAACCAACCGTTTGCTTTTTTTCAGCATCAACACATGACCAAGACGTCTTCTGTTTTTATCCTGATGAGAGACCTTGCAATGGATTCTCAGAAGCTCTTGAGCGATACAGGGAACTTGTTCCACATTTGCGCTTAGCTGGTAAGCATAAGTTACCCTATTGTCTTTCAAGTAGGTTCTGTACGTGTGTAAATTCTGAGCGTTAATGTCGGCTTTAACAGGACCGACATCCTTCGCACCAATTATTGAGATGGCTATGACCATTGTGGAACAAAGTGGCGGGCAATACCATGTTCTGTTGATAATTGCTGATGGGCAGGTACTATGTTAATACATTACACTCTTTTTCTAATGGTGAATGTATTTGTGTAGTTGGTAGTAATTCTGAGTGTGTATGTGAGATGTGGTTAATGCAGACTTGTTGCATTCTAACTGAAAGATATTTTGTCATTATCATCTGCATGACTGTTTGTTTGCTCTAGGGTGCTGGCATATACAATAGCAGAAGATAATTCTATGCTTAAATGGAGCCTTCACATGGGCACTATGTTTTTCTACAACCATGTTATCATTGTACTATTCTAAGCTGAGTTCACAGCGTATGATGTTACTCATTGTTCCAATTTTTGGTTTTGTCCTGGAATTTATTTAAGCTGAGTTCACAACTTAGACTTCAGGTATCATAATTTTTTGAATTCGAGGGATGCCATGTGACATGCTCTAAACTTAAATTACATACATCTAAACATTGTATTTTGTACTTTCCTTCTTTTTCTTGTGATCGAATATCTTATAGATCGGATACATGCTACAAGTTTCCATAGAAATTGGCTGTGATGTGTGAACATTCGCGTGTTTAAAAAATTATCAGATATATGGAAGATATATTCTGCAGCCATGCAGAAATCCAAGATAAAAATATTTCCCCTATATCTGGTAATTCTTATAGAAAATTTGAAGGAAACTCCACGCTCTATTTTTATGTGTTTGGAACATCCAGTCCATTTGCACAAGATCATATCCTTATTCCGAAACATGTATCCTGTAGTCTAATTCTCTTCACGCCTGATAAAGCAGTTTATATTTGCATGTGTCATATTTTCCATGTCCTACCCACAGTTTAATCTCGAAACTGGATATTCTCTTTATGTTCTCGTATTGACTGACATTGTGAACTTAGGTCACGAGGAGTGTAGACACTGCATCAGGGCAACTGAGCTCCCAAGAGCAGAAAACTGTTGATGCCATTGTCAGGGCCAGGTTCGTCTTTCATAACTGCTCTCGTTATACTGTTTTTGATATGCTCATATTGACTAGCTTTATTATTGACCTGCCCTCCTGTGTCATGGATGTTGCTCATTGTTCCAGTTTTTGTTTTTGTATGCAGTGAGTTGCCGCTATCTATTGTATTGGTAGGAGTTGGTGATGGCCCCTGGGACATGATGAAGGAATTTGATGACAATATTCCTGCCCGTGCTTTTGACAATTTTCAAGTAAGTTACTAGGAGCTGAACAATAAAGATTAAGAAGATTGATTTCATTTTGTTTCCCTTTTTGTGAACTGATTGATGCTACTGTAACACTGAGAATCTGTTACTTGTCCAGTTTGTGAACTTTTCGGAGATAATGTCAAAGAACATGCCACAATCAAGAAAAGAGGCAGCATTTGCTCTTTCAGCCTTGATGGAGATACCACAACAGTACAAGGCAACTGTGGAATTAGGAATTTTAGGGTACGATCCCCCTCTCCTCCATGTACACTAAATGCTTGCTTCCTTGATTGTTTATTCAGTGTGCAATATGTGCTGACTTCTATCTATATGGCAAACAGTCGTCGCTCATTGAAAGCTCCACAAAGGGTTCCTCTGCCTCCCCCTACTGGAAGCCATGATGCTTATTCATATGGAACGAAAAGCTTTAGTAAACCAACTACCTCATCATCATCATCTTATCCTCCCTATGAAACTGCGCGTACCGCGGCCCCTGCTGCACCTTCTTCTGCTTATGACAATCAGGTAAACTTTCATATGCTGTAATTGCGTATGTTGATTGATGATCTCATAATTTCCTATTTCCGTGGTCAGAAAACTGCATCTTTTGTTTCTTACTAAACATTATGCATATGCAGGTTTGCCCTATCTGCCTTGTGAACCCGAAAGACATGGCATTTGGCTGCGGACACCAGGTGACACATCACACTCTTCCTCCCTCAGTAGAATACTAATACGTTGTTGTTGATTCTTGGGGTATCCTTCTTTTGTTTTTGGGCGTGTGTTGAAAGGTCAGTATCATCATCATCGTTTCTAACAAAGTGCTTACTTTGCAGACCTGCTGTGAGTGTGGGCAGACACTGCAATCATGTCCAATCTGTCGGACTCCAATCTCCACAAGAATAAAGCTATATTAGCTAGTGGATGTTTGGATCATTGTGAGTGGGTGGCGATACTTGAGACCATCCTGCCTCACACCGGGTGATGGATTGCAAGCCTTGAGTGGCCATCAGAGGTTCCGCCAGGCACCGGTCTGCACCAAGTTATGCAGAGCCGGTGGTGATCCACCTCTCCCAAGATGGAGCTAGGGGATGTCTCGAGTATTTATACCCAACCAAGAATGATCCGAACTTCAGCGTGAGAAATGGATACCAGGAGTTTTCAATGACGAAATTGGCTTTGCGAAAAGATTCTAAAAAAGAAAAGGAGTAAAATGTGCTGATGAATCCAACATTAGTGTAATGATACTTGCAACGTGTGTACATAAGGATTTGCTTTCGTCTGATATCTGACACCTAGGTTTAGACAATTCGTTCCTCCCTTTTTCTCCGTTTTACCCGGGATTTATTTGTTTTTCAAGGTGCTTGTACAAATCTGCAGTTTTCAAGTAACTGAAATTAACATTTCCATATTCATGTTCGTTGCAATTCCATTGAAGACGCGCCTGCAACTGCTTAATTTTGTCCAGTGCCATTTTGTGCACGAATTGGCCTGAATGAGATATTCTAGGAGTACTAGTATTTTGGTGTCACGTTTGGACGCGGCTGCGCGCCCAGATAAATTAATATTCGCACCGGTCGGTATGGGACGCCAGCTGGTGCGTCTTCTACATGTCGGCGAAGAAACGGTACACGCTGGCGTTGTGCACGATGAGACGGACAGCGGCGGCGGATGTGGCGACGCCGAGAACGGAGGAGGCGACGATGATGCCCCAGTGCCAGAGCCTGTGCCATCTCCCCTGGCATTCCCCTCTGATCTGCACGGCAACACCGTTAAAATCGTGCACGCATCCATGCCATGCGTCACCCTGTTAAAAGGAGTTGGATTTTACCTTGAGGACGACCATGCTGGGGAAGATGAACGTGAGCGGGAATAGCGCGAAGGAGCCGAAGAGGTTGACGAAGTCGCCCATGAAGGGGAATAGCGCGGTGACGAAGACGTTGACGCCGAAGAGGACCGCCCTGGCGACGAGCCGCCGCGCCATGTTGTGGCGCGAGAACATCCCTTCGTCCAGCCTCTGCAGCCGCGTGTCCATGGCCTCGTGGATCGGCACCGTGAACAGCTGCAACCCGCGCGCGCGCACAGGATGAACAACGGGCACACGTACGTACAGTGCAGTGATCGATTGATTACGGTTACAGCGAGAGGCATACGTACGTGCTGCGAGACGATGCTCTGGAGGAATGCGGTGGCGTTGATGAGGATGGAGGCCCAGCGCGGCCCGCCGAGCTGGTTCGGGAGGTACTCCGACGCGGCGGCGCCGTACGCCCAGTAGCCGGCCACGCTGATCCCGTAGTAGGCCGCCGCGCCCACCGTGTACTGCAGCGCCAGCGCGCGCCGCATGTTGGACACCGACGGCTTCCGCAGCGTCGACTGAATCTCGGGGAGCAGGCCAGAGGTGTTGCAGACGAGGATGGCGGCCACGGCGCCCAGCGCGTTGAACACCTTCTCCTGCGGGGTCCCGTGGATCGTGTAGTCCGTCTGCTTACTCGATCTCCCTGCGCACGCACGCACACACGCACCCACACAATGTTTACAAACTCGGTGAGCTTTCGCTGTCAGCTAAAAAGGCTTGGCGAGCTTTCTGTTAATCAACCACAGTCATCGATCCTAGCATGCATGAGAAGAAAATGGGATGCGTGCGTGGCCATCACATTCAGTACCGTCTCTGACGAGGACGGCCAGCAGGGCGACGTCGAAGGTGACGGTGAGCGCGGCGGAGGTGGCGAGCCAGTTCCTCATGGCGGAGATGGTGGGCACGAAGTAGGCGAAGGCGAAGTACACGAAGCCCGTCGCGGCGATGAACCACTGCAGCCGCGGCGTGGACTCGCCGGTGAACTCCGCGCTGATTGCCTGGTCAATGGGAGCATTATTTAGATAACTTAATAAGCATACACGTTGCTTTTGGTCTAATGCTATATGACTCATGGTCGACTAACTGTACTAAAGTAATTCACAAAATATTATATACCTTGAGAGCTCTTCCGCCTAGTAAGATGAAGCCCATGCTTCCCAGGAGCAGGGTGGTGAACTGCAGGAACCAGGTGATGTAGTACATGTTTGTCCCTTCACATTAACAACAAGCTAGATCAGAATGAGGAGTATTCCAAATCAACTGTGCACGTAGCACGTTGTTGATTAGTTGTGTATACTACTTTACTTTTGTTACATTTGTGTAGGATCATTGCTTATTAGCGAGTTTAATCACGGTAATATATATGTCACGACCGCAAATTCGACTGAATGTTAATTCTGTCGTCATTTATATGACACACAAGTGTTACTACTAGTATCATCAGTTAGGCAGCGTGTACCGAAGACGTAGCCCATGAGGTCCCTGTAGCGGATGAACCTGTGGCCGTCGACGAGGTGGAGTCCGGCGAGGAGCCAGTTGGCGTACCAGGCAGCGACCCCGACGAGGAGAAGGCAGGCGGCGCCCCACCACCACCCCAGCGGCACCATCATCAGGTTCGAGAAGCTCAGCACGTAGGCGCAGTTGAACCCCGTCACCAGCAGCAGCCCCACCTGCTGCCATGAATCTATATGCCCACATACGCCATGCATACGCATGAACCCAATCAAGAAACAGACAGGAGGGAGAGGCGCGCGAAAATTGATGCTCGATCACTGGTCGATCATGCGTGTGTGTGCTACGAACCTGTGTCTACGGCGTGAGCAGTGGCTGCGGTGGTGTATTCGCCGTCGCCGGCGGCCTTGTGTGCTTGGCCTGCCTCGGTGTCGAGCGAAGAGGAAGCCATTGCTTCTCTCTGCCTCTCCGGCTTCCGTATGCACGACGAGGTCTGCTAGCTAGCGAATTTGTTTGGGCAGACCCAGGGAGGAAGAGATGGAAGAGGGTTGGCCTAACAGAGATACTGAGAGAGCACATATATAGACAAAGCAGTGAAGTTCAAAAGGGGCAGATGATTATGTATATCATTGGCAGATTCAAAAAGACGCACTACAGTCGATATGATCGATCTGCTCCGTATGCAGCACGGGGACGTATCCAGTGCCGCAGTGCGTGCGTAGGTCCCTCTCCTAGCTAGAAATGTCGTGCAAACTAAATTGCAAAAATGTGCTCCTCTTTCATGGAGACATATTTAATTAATTAATTAGTACTTTTCGCAAAAAAAAATACTCCCTCTGTCCTAAAATAAGTGACTTAAGTTTGTCTAAATTCGCATATATCTATATACTAAAACGTATCTAGATACATCCGAATCTAGAAAACTCACGTCACTTATTTTAGGATGGAGGGAGTAGTTAAACCAAAAAGTCATTTCCTTACACATGCATGGAAAAAGAATATCAGTGCTATTGTCGGGTGCCTTTGTTTCGGACTAATTAAAGATCTACTCTTACATTGACACAAATTTATTTAATCGACCAGCACGATAAAAACTCTCGAGTCTACAAAGTTATTTTACTTACACATGCTGGAAAAGGAATATCAGTGCTATTATCGGGTGTCTTTATTTTGGACAAAAGATCTAGTGGTGTATAGTAGTGCGTATATTCCAGCTAAGGACAGCTTTAGCCGTTCCCTTAAAACCGGTTAAAGGGAAAACCCCTCTACCCCGCACCTAGCCGAAACCGCATAACTTTAGCTGCTTATAATTCTTACTCCTCGCCCGACGACCCCTAAAAATAATCGACCTCCGCCTCCATAGAGAAAAAACCTGCCACCACCCCGCGCGGCCGAACTCCCCAGGCCGATACACACCTTCCCCTCCTTCTTCTCGCCCACTGTAGATCCCGTGCGGTCTAGGGTTTGCTATGCCCGGCGCATCCATGGAAATGGTGGAGGCCGATCCGGTGTCGGCGCAAGGTCTTGTTGTCCTAGGACCGATGGCCGCAGCGTCGTCCTCATCTCATCCCTACGCTGGACCCAACACGGTTGGCACAAGGCGAGTTTTTCTCCTTCCATCTTATCAAATATCAACACACATACAGAAGTATTGCTTTGTTTGTCATTATTTTTAAGTGGTAACTCCATGAAGAAGATCACGGAAGAAGTACAATGGTCGGAGGACGAAGACAATGATACGTACTTTGCATGGCATCACCAATTGCTTGTTGATAAGGCATTGTTCATATAGAATGGAGTTAACCAACCTTTCCAACAGTTTTGGGAAAAAATCATGAGAACAGTAATAAAAAACAAGTGGAGCAGTTCAATCGCTATCATCAGTCATGAATAACTGACATATTCTTGTTATGCATTCTAATGCGCTATTAATCTATGGAAAAAACTTGAACGCCGTGGTTTGTATCGGGTTCTATGGATATGTGTTCACTATGTATTGATATGTACCAATTGCATCGGGTTGTATTATGTGTGCACTACTAATCTACGATTATATGTCGGTACGTATGGACCAATTGTTTTGTAATAAGAAGAATTTTTTTTAGGGAGCTAAGTTTAAGGATTCCGTTAGAAACCGCCTTTAAAGAATGTAAGGAGGCATTATACTTCTCTAAATTAAATTAAAATTAAGGGAGAACCCTTGTTGGTATTTACAGCTCTATGGTTTGATATATGTGTCATTATTATTCAACTGCCTTCAGACAAGTGCAAGATTGTGTCGTGGAAGAAGAATATTTTGAAGACCTTTGAGATTTGCTCTTTTTTTTTAGATTTTATTTTCTAGTCGTTGAAGACAGTTTATGTATCTCTACCATGTACTATTTGTTACTATGAATATATGGGTATTGATTAGAAAAAAAGCATTATACTTCTCAAAATATAAGAGATCGGATAGCGATGGCCTAAGAGTACAAGCACAAGCACCAACACGTGATAGAGCCTCCGTAGCATGTGCGGCGCTGCTCCGGTCGATCGGGCTACCAGTTTCTTCTCTGGCATCGCGTGCACCGTTGCAACTTTTGTAGTTGTTGCGTCGTGCTGTTGCCTGCTAGTACGTAGATATATTCGGTAGTACGTACGTCCTCAGTCGCGCTACTTGCTGTGTTTCTCGATCGGAGGCATCACACGCCGAAGCTTTTTCCGGCGTTCGGTTAGGCGAAAATGTCAGGGAAGTTTGTTAGGTGACGTGCTGCTCACTGACGCACGGCGCGACGGCGAGGAGGGCGGCACGCGCCACGGCAACTAAGCTGCTACCGCCGTTTTGCCCAGTTACCCAGGGTCGGAGACTCGGAGGCAAGAAGACAGGTGCACTAATACACAATCTGAAGCAGGTTTTAGCATATAATAGCAAGGGTCTACCAGACTGTTTTCTTGTTTAGATTTTTGAAAGAACAACTCACATATTTTTAGGACTAACTAGTTTTGTGTCTCACGGGTGTTACATTTTTCACTTTTATTTCCATCTGAGTCAACCCTTTGATCGCTACTGCATTGACATGTGGGACCATGAGAGAGTAATCCCATATTTTTTCGAAATTCCACCGACCTATTAATAATCATCAACAGCAGTACAAAGAGTCCTACAAGTAATAAAAATTATAAATAAGGGAATGGACCACCTAGCAACGACTACAAACACTGGCACGAGCCGAAGGCGCGCCACCGTCCTCGCCCCTCCATCACCGCAGCCGGGCAAAGCTTGTCGTGGTAGAGCTTGTTGTAGTAGACAGACGGGAAGTCGTCGTGCTAAGGTCCCAAAGGACCAGCGCACCAGAGCAGCAACCATCGTCGAAGATGACCAACGTAGATCGGAAGGACTGACCTCAAAACACACCAACGAAAAACGACCAGATTCCAAGGGATCTGTCGGACACACGACTCCACACGCCCTTCGTCGATGCTAGACGCACCACCGGAGCGAGGATAGGACGGGGAGGACCTTATTCTGACTCCAGGACATAGCCGCTGCCTCAACATCCTAAAAAAGACACTGAAAATAGTCTAAACAAAACACTAAGACCTCCCGCCGGCGAGAGGCCGTGGTCCGCCACGCCTCAAAGGCCCTAAGGTCGCCGGAGACGGGACAGACCGGTGGCGTCGCTGGCGGAGGGAAGGAACCTTAGATGGGTTTTGCCGCCGCTGCCTCTTGGGAGCGCCTCTTGCTGTCACGTACCGGTTCGAGGGCGAGAGAGTAATCCCCTTGATGGAGGGCGTTTTACTTTAAGGTCTCGAAGAAATTCAGGGATCCGCGATTGGATATGGAAAATAGAAATAGTTTTTCTTGGGTAAAGAACAGATGACTCGATCGATACATCGATCATGATATACATAATAACTCGGACATCCATTTCAAATGCATATCCCATTTTTGCACACCAGGGTTATAAAAACCCACGAGAAACAACGAGACGAATTGTATGTGCCAATTGCCATTTAACTAGCAAGCCCGTGGATATTGAAGTTACCCAAGCTGTGCTTCCCGAGCCCATGGCCCAGATGGCCGGAGTTGCGTGTAATCAAATTGGGTTATCTAGGTTGCGTGGCCAATTTCCCAGACAGGTCATTTCGGCATGAATGGAATCAAAATGTTTGAACTCAAAATATCGCTACGACGTTCATCATGTTGGGTCCCGCTTGTCAGTTTTGACCGTTATTTCGTTGCCACCTAGGCTGCCATGTAGACAACACAGTAAGCACCCGCATCCATTCCCTTTAAGGGCCCTCTTCTCGGTACCACTTGATACGTTGCTAAAGTATCTATAATTTTTGATGTTCCATGTTTGGTTTATATCTACTTTCTTATGTTTTATCCACACTTTGGAGTACTTTTTATACACTTTCTTGGACTAACCTATTAAGAAGATGCCACAGTGCCAGCTGCATGTTTTCTACTGTTTTTGGTTCCAGGAAAGTCAGAAAATGAATATTCTCAGAATTGGACGGGACAAAAGTCAAAGTCAATATTTCACCGAGGGGGACACGAGCAGAATCTGAGGACAGAGAGGGCCAGGGGCCACACCACCACCACGCCTTGGCTAGGCCGCCAGGGGGTGGTGTGGCCGCCTAGGGCACCCCCTCAGCCTCCCCTTTCGCCTATAAGTTGCCTCCGATACAGAAACCCTAAGTACCCAATCAAAATTCTATAAAAGAGTCTGTAGCCGCCGTCATATCATCCCTAGATCGGGAGGGATCTGAAGCTCTTCCCGGCACCCTACCGGAGGGGATAATTCACCCTGGAGGCCTTCTTCATCACCATGAAAGTCTCCGCTGTGATGCGTGAGTAGTTCATCCTTGGACTACGGGTCCATGTAATAGCTAGATGGTTGGTTCTCCTCCTTTGTGCTATCATGTTTAGATCTTGTGAGCTCCGTTCATGATCAAGATCATCTATTTGTAATCCTACATGTTGTGTTTACGGGGATCCGATGGATATTAAGATGCTATTTCAGATTGATTATTGATTCTATCATGTCTTTGTTATTTGTGATCTTGCATGCTCTCCGTTGTTAGTAGCTATCTTGGCCGAGTAGATGCTAGCAACTCCAAGAGGGAGTATTTATGCTCGATAGTGCGTTCATGTCTCTAGTAATCTGGGGAAGTGACAGAAATCTCTAAGGTACTAGATGTGTTGTTGCTACTCGGGAGAAAACGCCGTAATTGTAGAATGGACCTTTTCCCACTTTGTGTAATTTGTGTTCTCCCTTGTTTTACTTACCATAGACATTTCTTCCCCCCCTGATGTTTTTCTTCCCCTTTAGACTTTGTACATAGTAGGATTATTTTTCAGTAATATATAAAATCACACCATAGGGGATTCCCCTACGGTAAAGGTGTCAAAAAAACTAGGGAGAAAACAACAACCCTTTGTTCATAGAACAATCGTATTGTTTATTTTACACGCAATGCGTAATGTAATTATATGTTGCTTGCAACTTAATACTGGAGGGGGGTCGGATGATAACCTGAAGATGGATTATTAGTCATAGATGCAGTTGGATTACGGTTTATGTATAATGTTGTAATGCCCAATCAAATCTCATAGGAGTCAAGATGATTAGTATATGCATGTATGCTTTCTCGATGTTTGTCAATTGTCCCGCTGTAATTTGTTCACCCAACATGTCATCTATTTTAAGGAGAATCACCACTAGTGAACTATGGACCACGGTCCTTTATTTTACCATCAATCTACAACTGCTTACTGTTTTCTGTTTACTTTCTGCAAGCTATTACTTTCTTCCATACAATACGTTTAATCGTTTGTTTTTAGCAAAACCAGTGAGATTGTAAGTTGGGGCAAAGTTTTATGGTTGTGTTGTGCAGGATTCCAAGTTAAAAACAACACCTTGGAGGTGTTTTCTTGCTCCTACTAGTTCGATAATCTTGGTTTCATAACCGAGAGAAACTTACTGTTGTTCTCATCATACCTTCCTCTTAGGTTCCCCAACGAGCTCGTTATCAACCACGAGACAGCACCACTCTCGTTACCAAATTGGAGCTCGCCATCATGGTCGCTGTTGTTGTGGCCGCATCCATGGCATGGATTCGGGATGGGAGTTCCCACTGGGAGGAGATCTTTAAATACAGCGAGCCTACTTAACCCCGCTCTGCACCTCCCGATTCGGAGCTCGTCGTTGGTGCGGTCGCAGCATGGGCATGCTGTTGGGACGCGATATCCCCTTGGATATCTGTCAGTAGGGTGTACATGCTCGACCAAGCTCTGCTCCTCCCAATTGGGAGCTCAACGTCAATATGGTCGCAGCCACCAAGTCTTCCTCTAATCATGTCCAGGACGTATCCATGGCGTTCGGCACAATGCCTAAGAGGTGCATTCTTCCCCGCGCCTTTGTGTGTGAGGTAGAAGAACATATCGAATGTGTTTTTATTCGATTTTTCTACTGAAACTTGTAGGTTTGCGATGAAGAAAAGGCGAGAGCCTAAATGGACTGATGATGATGATAATGGTGTTTACTTTACATGACATCACCAGAGGCTTGTTGATGAAGCATTGTGCACCGAGAGTGGAGTTCGCCAGCCGTCATGACTATTTTGGGAACAAATACATGAGCAATTTAATGTACACACAAGATGAGAAGCTAGGTCCATCTCATCAATCATGGATAGGTGACACATTCTTGTCATGTGCTCTAATACAGTAGCAATATTTAGCATGACAAACTAGGCGTGGAATTGCAACAATTGTTGGGACACCTATTTTTTCTAGATACTACATTTGTGCTAGATAACTGAATACGGGACTTGCAGAAACATAGATAAAACATTGATAAAACATTACATAATCAATACACATAGGATAGGTGTGTAGCATTGTATCACGCGTTGGGATGCATAACTAATAGAGTGCTAAAACTTAGTAGTACACACAGAACTACAACACATCGATGAGAAAACTAATACGAAGACTGAAGATAAGTAGTTCCTCCAATCTGCGATTGAGCCCTAGGTTTCTAGAGCTGGTGGAATCATTGGAACAAACCAGATCGATGCCTGGGGAAGTGTGCCATAGCCCTCTTGACGAGGGGTAACCTCGGCAATACCCATGGTTATAGACTTAGGGTTCGCGGAAAAGAGAACGCTGGTGATTTCATCGGATGTCAAACAAACAAGGTAGTCAAAGTCGCATGATTACTTGATGAAAATCCCTATTACAGATCGCTTGGTGGTTTTAGGTACCTCCTCGTAGGCTTCTCCCGTCCTATATATAATAGGTCGGGTCTCAAAGCCGTATGCACACAGATTACATATGTTTGATTATTAGGGATATTAAAACTGAACCAAATTGGAGCTCTCTCGTGCTATTACTGATTTTGGCCATTGGATTTAGCGTTCTAGTCGTTTCCAGCCGTCAGATGCCCCTCTTCCCCGCATGGGCCTCTCATGGGCCGAGTGTCCCTAGGGGACGCTACTCTACAAGGAAAATCTAAAACATCCCGTTAGATCTCGGACGAACGGTCTAGATGTCCACACGTATGATTGAAGAAAATAGCCAATGTCTAGAGCGACGCCCAACCTCGCTGCACCCCACACTCCCCGCACCGATCCCCATCTCGGTGTGGGCGAACCCAGGAGCGCCGCAGCTTCCATCCTCGATGCGCCAGAGAAAGATGGAGGGGCAACGGCGATTGTGGGCGAAATTGTGTTCTGATGCTGCTCCCTCCTTCATGAGGATACCAACAACTCTGGGGTGACCTACCCACTGCCGCCATCTGGATGACTGGATGGTTGTGGAGGAGCTGCTCTTCCTCGTTGTGGCGATGCGCGCTGATCGCCGCGCCATGTGAGAGCCCACATGGACACGGTAATGCTGAGATTATGCTTTTTCATATGCTAGGGTTCATACAATTTCCCGATCTGCAGCTTGGGTGTGCAAATAAGATTACAAACAATGCCTTTTGTCTGTATGTATCTGTGGTCGTACGCCACTATGCTCGGAGGACGATGAGTGAGAAGTCATCCCGGCCGGCCCCGATGCGACACTAGCTGACGCTTCCCTCCCATTGCGCCCCCCGCACTCTTGAACTAGATGGCAGCACCTTGAGCCGTGATGGTACTCCACTCTCCATTCTTTCTCTAATACACGTTGTACCTTCATCTCTTTTTTCCCCATTGATTGTTCATCTCATCACATACTTCTTGATCCCTCTCTTTGCTTTTGATCCTAGTCTCTCCAGCGAGACTCAATTCCATGGGTTAATAAATGGAAATATTCTATATTAAATTGTGAAATTGGCGATTAATTAGCTCATGGAGTGGATCTGATAAATATTGGTTTACAAATGCGGAGCTGTGGTTTACTGAATTTTAGTGAGTTCAGATACATATTGATATGTCTTCAAATTTGATTGCCATTTTTTGTCGCAAACTTGTGCAACTCTTGCTTGGTAAATTCATTACCTTCTAAGAGAAGAAATAACTTCACAAAGTATGCTTCGAACTGTTTAGGTGGTGATGGAGTAGCTTATGTTGACCTTGGGCTAATGGTTTTGTTGTTCCTGCTAAGATCTGTCTAGCGTTTCCACTTTATCCTGAGAAGAACAGGTAATCTACCTTCGACTTTGCTTTTCTGATTCATTTTTTGTGTGTGATGACAAGGTATGCTTCACCATCATAAGTTAATTTCGAGGATTAGATGGATTACCGTTCTTAACTGCAAGCAGCATATAGTTTTTATAATTCAAATAAGTGTCATATATACATATACCATGTATTTAGTTTCAGAAGGATTCAAGGTAGCAACGGTGCAGCAAATTATTTCTAGCGCAACACATGATTGGTTCCTGCAAACTTCATTTCATATTTCATTTGACATCCAAGTACTATTTTCCATCTCATTTTAATACTTACCATATGCTCTTTTCATGTATTTTTCTTCCCCTCAGCTGCTGATTTAAGTGACTAAAATCAAAGTAATGTGTATATATATGAAGGAGTTAGCAAACTATAAACTACAATATATTGCAGCCTGTCAGCATCTTAACTTTTTGTTGCAATATATATCAGTATCCAAAATTTACTTTTGCTCGTTCACATGGATTATTTTTCTACAAATCATGTAGATCAATTCCAGTTTAGTACTACATGATGCTAATACATTAGGTATTGCATTTTTTGCTCTCTAATTTTTTAATGAATGGTTTAACTAGGGTAAAGAATCGACGTCTAATTTTATCTAGATGAAAAGCAACCTCTCACCAAAAGTGATTAAACCTAACAAGTAGGCCACAAGCAAGCAATATTTTCCCTGCTTTAGACAGTTGCGAAAGAACGAGCAAGCTTCCTCATGATCTAGGGAATGTGTATGAACAACAAAAGAACCTCAAGTAAGCCCGCATGGTAAAGAAAAGAGTGTGAAGCCATGTTGAGACGACTTGCAATCTGCAGCTGTGTGTGGGTATGCTCAAGGTAGCGCCATTGAAATTGAAAAAACTACAATCATGTGTTAAATCCAGTTTGTTTGTAAACATGATGGTAAAATCTATGTATTTGTCTAATCCCCATGAAATGGGGGTTCTATAAATTATAATCGTCATTTGTTAGACTAAGTCTACCACACTACATGCATCCAAATTGTATTCCGCTATTAGATTACTTACCAATATAAGAGTCACCTTTTGCAAAATTTCACGCTTTATATCGATATTTATGAAAAATTCTACAATCATATTTTATAGTAATAAACGGACGCGGCAACGTGCGCCACAATCATCTAGTAATACCAACACAATGTCGGTTCATATTTTCTTTCCTAATACAACTAAAGCTTTCATCGGACGCTTCTTGGGCCATCATCTTGAATATTCATGGACCGTTAGCCTTTATACCACCAGGGTATCAAATCATAAGTATCTGAATAATCGTACCCATCTCAGTAGCCCCCGAGACTCTACCTGAATCATATATTCTGGTTGAGTCTCAAAGATATTTTTTAGTTTTTCTATGTTCTGAGTTTTTATGGTTTTATAGGGATGTGCTACAATAGGCCTGATGCATCCGACGGATCGGGAATCAGTTAATTACTCCTGGGCAAAGACACTGTATACCTGCATCAAATTCAGGTGCCTAGGCCTGAACTCGGAATTATAACTGGCGTGGTTCAGTTCGAGACGTTGAGGTCTTACCGAATACTGAATCACAGTTCTATTTTATCAGGTACCCAACGCGTCCGTCGGGATTTTTCATCACATCGTTGATACGGATATTTTACTGGTAGAGCACATTCTTGTTTGATTACCAGGCCACACAGGACGAATCCCGGGGACTTACCTTCATGTCTTGGACACGACATTCGGAGTTTTATCGCGTCGGGTGCAATCCGAGATTTTTGTATGATTTTTATCGACTGCCTTATTTTGTTGCTGGAATTTCTGAAATTTATCAGATTTTCGTTTTATAGAAGCTCCCGATGGGAGTAATCTTTTGAGGATACACTAAAGTAAAACTCATAGGTTTACGGTTGAAACTGCTTTGATTCTATATGCACAATTTTAATTTCTATCCGGTGCGCGTCAGCGCTCCCGATGGGAGTAGCCCCCGAGGCTATGTTCGGATGCCTGTATCTGTACATAGGCTCATAATTGTTGTTAGTTTTAGGAGAATAATGCTCAGAAAATAAGAGATCCCTGTTTTGCTGGTAAAAATTATATAAATAAAGACTTAGAGTATGAAGAACTTATCTTTTATTTATAATCTGAAGTTGAAGATACATTGTTCGGCGGACTTTCGCCTGGCCGTTGGCCTCAATATCTTGGCTAAGAAGCCAGGCCATAGACCTTATTGTAATTTAAATTGTGAGAAAACATAAATTCTATAGATTGGAACATTTAACTCCTGTCTTCTTGTCTTGTAGCCGATATGCTTCTCCGGGAATAACTTCTGTGACAATGCAAGGTCCTTCCCAGGGTGACTCCAATTTGTGATGTCCATCTTGCTTGAGGCGAAGAACGAGATCGCCCACAACGAAGGACCTAAGACGCAATCGCCGACTGTGATAGTTGCGCAAGTTTTGCTGATATACAGTAGCCCTTTGTAAGGCAACATTTGTCGGTTTCTCTTTTGGACCTTCATCTTGACTCTTCATGGATCGTAAGCCTTTCTGCAGGCCTGGGTAGCAAATCATAGGTATCCGAGTAATCATACTGTTGGAGATATGCCCAAGAGGCAATAATAAAGTAGGTTATTATCATATCTTCATACTTATGATAAATGTTTACATTCATGCTATAATAGTATTAACAAGGAAACCATTAATACTTGTGTGATTTGTAAACTTAATTTGAAGTCCCTAGTATAGCCTCTATACTTCACTAGCTTGTTGGTTGATTGATGATTGTGGTTTCCATATCATAAACATTGAGATGTTATCAACAACAAGGTCATATCGTTAGGAGAATGATGTGATGGACATACTCCTATAGATAAGCGTAGCATAAAGATCAAGTCATTTCAATAGTTCAATTGCTATATGCTTTCTGATACATAGTAACCTAATTCCTTCGACCATGAGATCATGCATATCACCTTTACTAGATGGATGCTTTGATGTCATCAAACACCACCGTAACGTGGCTATAAAGGTGACATTGAGTGTTCGGAAAGTATTGGTTGAAACACATGGATCAAGAGTGGGATTTGTCCATCCACATGACGGATAGATATTCTCTGGGCCCTCTCGGTGAAATGTCATCCAATTAGCTTGCAAGCATGTGACTTGGTCACAAGGGATCACATATCACGGGAACGAGAAAAGAGTACTTATCGATGGAGGATGAACTAGGTATGCGAGATACCGACGATCATAACCTCGGATAAGTAACATATCGTGAGACAAAGGGAAATTGGTATCGTATGTAAGTGGTTCATTCGATCATAAAGTAATCGTAGAAATATGTAGAGCCATATGAATTTCCAGATTCCTCTATTGGTTATTGTTAGAAGTGTCTCGATCATGTCGCATAATTCACGAACCGTAGGGAGACACACTTAAGGATTGACGTTGTTTGAGTAGTTATGGTATTATGAGAAAGAGACCGAATGTTGTTCGAGTCTCGGATGGGATCCGGGATATCACGAGGAGATCCGAATGGTCGGAGAATAAGATTCATATAAGGAAAGTCCCATTTGAGTTGGGGAATGATTAGGTGTTTTCATCGGGAACATTCTAGAAGGTCCGGAATGTCCGGCACTCGGAGGGAAGGTACATGAGTGTGTCATTACATATTGGAATGATTGCATCATGTACTAAGTATTCTTGCTGTCCCAAATAAAGGATTTATTTAAATCCTAAATTGAAAAGTCAAGCAGCTAGTTTGAAAGTCAAGCAGCAGTTTTGGGAAGTGGGAAAAGAGGAGGAGAGGTGGAGGCCGAGTTGGAGGAGGTTCCTCCCTTGGCGCACCTCCCTAGGCCGAGTTGGGAGGAACTCCTCCCCTTGGCCGGCCAGCCCTCCCACCTATATAAGGAGGGGCAGGGCTCCCCTCCTAGACACACAAGTTTCCTATCCTCTAAACTAAACCCTAGATCTAGACCCCGGTTTAGAGCTATTGGTTTAGAGCCTTCTAATTGGTTTAGAGCCTTCTAATTGGTGTGTCTAATTACTAGACCACTAATAGCCTCTCTCATAAGCTCCACCATACTCGCACCGGCTTAAGGCGAAGCCCTGCGGGATTTCCCCTCTACCTCCGGTACCACGTCGTTGTGCTGCCGGAATCGCGAGGAGAGTGCTACAACCTCCATTTTCTTTGGAACAAGGAGAGGAAGGTCTTATCGAGTACGAGCGATGTGACCATTGCAGGGGCGCTGCGGAAGCGGCGCGGAAGGATCGTCTGCGATCTTGAGATCGGAAGAATGCGACTACATCACCCACGAGAATCTGCTCTCGTTAACGCTTTGGAATCTTGAGGGTGAGTTCCACTATCGACTCGTTGCTACAATCTAGTAGATAGATCTTGGCTTGTTTGTTTGTATGCGATAGAAAATTTTTGTTTTCCATGCTACGAACCCCTTGATCAGTATCGAGCCGTGTCTATATGTAGATCTGTTGCAGAGTAGAACACAATAGTCATTGTGGGCGTTGATGCTTTATTGTAGATTGCTTTTTGTGTACTTTGCATCTTGCGGTATGTTGGGATGAAGCGGCCCGGGCTAACCTTACATGACATCGTTCATGTGACTTGCTCCACGCTTGACATGCAACTTGTATTGCATAAGTGGCTTTGTGGGTGCCTGTTTCTCCTAGCTTAGTAAAGATCCAATTTACAACGGGTAATCAACAATGCTAGTATCAATGTTGTGGTTCTTGTTAAATAAGTTAGGCGACACTTATTGAAAGCCCCAAACCACGTAAAATATGCAAAAGAAAGTAGAGGCGTCTAACTTTGTTTTGCGAGGGGTGTCGATGATGTGATATGGCCATGATTGTGATTATATTTGATGTATGCAATGTTCCTTATTGTAAGTTGGCAACGGCGAGAACCATATGGTTGTCTTTAATTTACTGTTAAGACCTGCGTGTCTATTCAAAATAGTTGTAATAGTTGAAGCTGGTGGGCGACAACCATGAAGAAGCATCATTGACCTTGATGCAATGCGGTGATGATGGAGATCATGTTAGGTAAAGATGGAGATCGGAAGCACAAAGAAGAAAGGCCATATCATATCACATATTATGAATTGCATGTGATGTTAATCCTTTATGCATCTTGTATTGCTTAGTAGGCGGTAGCATTATAAGATGATCCCTCATGCACATAAATTTCAAGTTCTAAAGTGTTCACCCTTAGTATGCACCGTTGCCAAAGCTTGCTGCTTTGAAGCACCACGTGATGATCGGGTGTCTTTGATTCCGCGGGTGAATACAACGTAAGCAAGCCAGATTTGCTTATCACGGTAGCTAAGGTTTGATCTTGTGAGCCTAGCATGTACAGACATGGCCTCGGGAACACGGATTAGAAAGGTAGAGCATGAGTCATATAGTAGATATGATGAACATGTTGATTGTTAGCCATTAAAGCTATATCAACTCTCGTGATGATCGGTTTTGATGTGGTGGATTTGGTTCGTGTGATCACTAAAACAATGTGAGGGATATTGTTTTGAGTGGGAGTTCACCTAGATTAATTTAAGTATTAATTAGAACTCAATTTATCATAAACTAAATCAAAGTGAATTTGCATAGTTGTTGTAGTCATTGGCATCCGTTTACCACCTTGCGCTTAGTTATAATTGAGATGATAGAACTATAGAATTCTGGTTAGTTACTTTCTGACTGGTATCGTATTGTTTTGAAGTGTTAATCTAAAGTTTAAAGTCCTATTGCAAACTTTCAGTAAGTTCCGGTTACTCCATGAAGTTTAATAATTGGTATTAAAACAAGAGTGACAATTCCAAAGTGTTAGTATATGAGTATCATGTTTGTCTCCATGATTCTTGATATTCAAAAGATTATCTTAATATCAAGGTTATCTAGGATCTGAAAGAGTTGTTTCAGAAACCATGATGTGTGGAAGATATTGTGATATCTGAAACGAAGTTTTGGTTGCAACATGATAAAGTATAATATGGCAAAGTTCATGTTCTCATATTTGGATGAGAATTTGCAAAAGGTTGGAGACACTAGGTGTCCTAATCTTCCAAAAGGTTTTGGATAGCAACATTATACTCAATTCACGTTACAAGCTAAAAGTAGCTAGATCATGGATAAGTCCATGATGAGGGTGAATATTTGATGTAGGTAAAATGTTTACTACACCAAGAGATTACTAAAGAAAGGAATTTGAAAGAACACCAAATATTTGATAATGGTGATCTACTTCAAAGTGCAAGTTCAAAGACATTGGTATTTAACTATACACGCTTTGGACTATGTGTCATAAGTATGACTCCACTATTGATGTTGATAGATTCTTTCAAGCGAAGAAATCTTGAAGAGAATCTCATAAGTATATGGCAGAAAAGAAAAGACTAGAATTGTTCAGTTTAAGTATATAGATGATATATGTGTTATGGCTATATTCTTTGCTTATTAAACAATGTGGTTCTTAAGTATTTGATACTGAATTTGTTGGTGTGAATCGTCATACGAAACAACACAATTCATGAACTACAATGGCCTAAGTAACTAGCAAAGAATAGGTGATGATGTTCATCGAGAACAAATAAAGGGTTATTTTGTTGCTCGTTAAACATCAACGCTTGCCTTCAAGATTTGTTTTATCAGTATTATGAGAACAAAGGGTTGTTCAAATAATTGCCGTAATCCATAAAAGATGGATGATTCACAAATCTCGTTGGAGAAATCACATCCATAAAACTAGTGCTAAAATTGTCGAAGACAAATTGATTGAAAGATCACTTAGGAAGTGACATGCGTTTAAATTATATTGGAAAGAAAACATGAAGAAACTCCATGTGGATGGAATTTTGGAGTCTTTTGATTTTGATCAAATGACGTTTGTGAAACTTTCTAGAGATAATTAAAACTTCGTTCATAGGCCAAAAGGAATGAATGACTAGCTTATTGGAACTTGTGCATATTGTTATACGAACTCCATTATGTGTAGTCAAGGCGATGGATTTCAACTTCATATGCTTTCTCCGAAAATTTGAGTGAATATGTGAATATTTACTTAATAAGGATGAAGTGTGAAATATTTGAAAAGTTCAAAAGATTTTCAAGATGAAGTGCAAAATCATTGTAACAAGAATATAAATAGTTTATGATAAGATCATAAAGGAAGATATTTAAGTTACAAGTTTAGCATAATACCTAAGATTTAAGGAATCGGTCCGTGGATTTGCATTTCCCGAAACACCATAAGAGTATGGAGCGTTCGAGATATGTAATTGAACCTTGTTTGACATGGTAAGATCGAAGGTATAATTCATAAAACTGCTATTATATTTTAAAGATTAAAAGCTTTAGAGACTACCGTTTTCCACTAAAAGAGCTCCATCATAATCCGCTGAAATGACACCATATAAGGTTATGGTTTGGGATAAAACCCAAGTAGTCCTTTTTTTAAACATTGGTATGCTATGCATAAGAAAGATGTGTGCAACCAAAGTCGGATGAACCTGTCTTTGTATAAATGTTAAGTATTCCTCCATAAAACACCGGAGACAAAAGTGTTTGTCGCTTAGAACGTCAAGTTTCTTTGAGAAGGAATTTTTCGTGAAAAGTTAAGTGGGAGGACAATAGAACTTTGATAAGGTTAAAGGAACCTTAGCTATATGTGCAGAGTTGCGCAGCACCGAAAAGTGTTCCGGAGGCAGCAACAATGCTCATGGCTCACGTACTTCAAAGGTTGTGGTCACGGAGATCCAAGTTCCTATTGAAACAAGTAGGTCGGATAAACAATCAAATACCAAGATTTGAGGGTTGAATCATTATTTGAGAATAATGAACAGACTACATGCAAAGAAGCGATGATGGGCCCTGACTCCGTCAAATGGTTTGAAGCCATAAAATCCGTGATAGTTCCATACACGAGAAATCAAGTTTTGAACTTGAAGGACCATCAAGAAAGGTGTAAGACCTTGCAGTTGTGTTTGGATCTATAAAGAAGTAGACATGGATGTTTCACATCTATAAAATAGTCGACATGTTGGGAAAGAGTTCACAACAATGTTCAAAGGTTGTATATGACAAGATTTGATCTTTCATAGCGATTTTTAGTCTAGGACGGATTAATGTAGCAACCACTACATATAATTTGTTATGTGGTAGTAGAATAAACAAAACAAGTTCTTCTAATAGAATGGTTACCTAGGACGTGTGCATGACACGGTCCAAAGGGTTTTGTTAATTCAAAGGATGCTAAATGCATATGCAAACTTCAATGGTTGAAGTAAGCATAGCGGAGTTGGAATCTTCACTATGATGAAAGCTGTTAAAGAGTTTAATTTCATCGGAGACAATGAAGATGCTTGCATTTGCAAGAAATTAAGTGGGGCGCTAAGACATGTTTCTAATACATTATGTGGAAGACATATTGTTGATTGGAAATAATGTATCTTTTATTAACACATATTAAGAATTTCATCCGATGAAAGACTTAGGCAAAACCAAATATTTGGCATCAATAGACGCTAATATGGTTGTGCCAAAAGTACATAGACGAGATATTGAATGAATTCAATATAGAAACTACAAGAAATGTTCTTGTTGCACAGAAAGGATTGAAAGAGTTCAATGTTGATGATATATTCAAGTGTATTGACATTTGGTAAGTGAAACAAAGATTCAAGTATAGATTGATACTTGATGTATGAAATCACAAAGAGTATTTATATCAATCATCTTTGTGATATGTACAAATCCAGATATGTCCTATGCTCTAAATGTTGTGAGCATATACGGAATGATTCGTAAGATGATCATTGGACAATAGTAAGGATATTCTTATGATCTTTTGGAAGAACTAAGAGTATATTATTTGTAGAAGTGACAAATAGATGGTTAGTTCATTGTAAAAGTACTACATTGATACTAGCTTTGTCACAAAGTACAAATTTAGTTTATCTCAATCTAAACTAAGGGTGGCACAATATAATGGAAAGTGAGTTCCATAATGGATTTGGATGAGTTCCAAAGTTAAGACATTGTGAGATACTACAACAAAGGCTAAGTATATGACTGCTATTATAGCAGCAAAAGAGGGCATTTGTGTCAAGTAGTTTGTTTTCAAACTAGGTGTAGTTCACAAAGGATAATACTATGAAGATATTGTATGCGACAATATTGTCAACATGTTTTAACCCCAAAGAACTAAAGGTCACACCGAAGACCAAATTTATAACAAAGCCATCTCATTAGAGAATGAGTGATGCGTGAGACGCAAAGACATGCAATTACACACGGACACGGAAGTGTCGGATCCGAGATCGATTGACCACTAGCAATCGTGTACATACAACACCGGAAAGCCATAGGTGTTAAATACACAAAGGTTTGAAACTAGATTATTGACTCTAGTGCAAGTGGGAGACTGTTGGAGATATGCCCAAGAGGCAATAATAAAGTAGGTTATTATCATATCTTCATACTTATGATAAATGTTTACATTCATGCTATAATAGTATTAACAAGGAAACCATTAATACTTGTGTGATTTGTAAACTTAATTTGAAGTCCCTAGTATAGCCTCTATACTTCACTAGCTTGTTGGTTGATTGATGATTGTGGTTTCCATATCATAAACATTGAGATGTTATCAACAACAAGGTCATATCGTTAGGAGAATGATGTGATGGACATACTCCTATAGATAAGCGTAGCATAAAGATCAAGTCATTTCAATAGTTCAATTGCTATATGCTTTCTGATACATAGTAACCTAATTCCTTCGACCATGAGATCATGCATATCACCTTTACTAGATGGATGCTTTGATGTCATCAAACACCACACCGTAACAGGGTGGCTATAAAGGTGACATTGAGTGTTCGGAAAGTATTGGTTGAAACACATGGATCAAGAGTGGGATTTGTCCATCCACATGACGGATAGATATTCTGGGCCCTCTCGGTGAAATGTCATCCAATTAGCTTGCAAGCATGTGACTTGGTCACAAGGATCACATATCACAGGAACGAGAAAAGAGTACTTATCGATGTGAGGATGAACTAGGTATGCAGATCTGACGATCATAACCTCGGATAAGTAACATATCGTGAGACAAAGGGAAATTGGTATCGTATGTAAGTGGTTCATTCGATCGCAAAGTAATCGTAGAAATATGTAGAGCCATATGAATTTCAGATTCCTCTATTGGTTATTGTTAGAAGTGTCTCGATCATGTCGCATAATTCACGAACCGTGGAGACACACTTAAGGATTCGACGTTGTTTGAGTAGTTATGGTATTATGAGAAAGAGACCGAATGTTGTTCGGAGTCTCGGATGGGATCCGGGATATCACGAGGAGATCCGGAATGGTCCGGAGAATAAGATTCATATAAGGAAAGTCCCATTTCGGAGTTGGGGAATGATTCCGGTGTTTTCATCAGGAACATTCTAGAAGGTCCCGGAATGTCTGGCACTCCGGAGGGGGAAGGGTACATGAGTGTGTCATTACATATTGGAATGATTGCATCATGTACTAAGTATTCTTGCTGTCCCAAATAAAGGATTTATTTAAATCCTAAATTGAAAAGTCAAACGGCTAGTTTGAAAGTCAAACGGCAGTTTTGGGAAGTGGGAAAAGAGGAGGAGAGGTGGAGGCCGAGTTGGAGGGGAATTCCTCCCCTTGGCCGGCGCACCTCCCTAGGCCGAGTTGGGGAGGAACTCCTCCCCTTGGCCGGCCAGCCCTCCCACCTATATAAGGAGGGGCAGGGCTCCCCTCCTACACAAGTTCCTATCCTCTAAACTAAACCCTAGATCTAGACCCCGGTTTAGAGCTATTCGGTTTAGAGCCTTCTAATTGGTTTAGAGCCTTCTAATTGGTGTGTCTAATTACTAGACCACTAATAGCCTCTCTCATAAGCTCCACCATACTCGCACCGGCTTAAGGCGAAGCCCTGCGGGATTTCCCCTCTACCTCCGGTACCACGCCGTTGTGCTGCCGGAATCGCGAGGAGAGTGCTACAACCTCCATTTTCTTTGGAACAAGGAGAGGAAGGTCTTCGTCGAATGTGAGCGTGTGACCGACTGCGGAGGCGCTGCGAAGAACAGGCGCGGAAGGATCGTCTCGCGATCTTGAGATCGGAAAATGCGACTACATCACCCACGAGAATCTGCTCTCGTTAAACGCTTTGGAATCTTCGAGGGTGAGTTCCACTATCGACTCGTTGCTACAATCTAGTAGATAGATCTTGGCTTGTTTGTTTGTATGCGATAGAAAATTTTTGTTTTCCATGCTACGAACCCCTTCACATACCTATGTTAGTAGCCTCTGAGACTCTACCTGAACCGTAGATTCAGGTTGAGTCTCAAAGATATGCTTAGTTCTTTTCCTTTTGTTTTTCCTATTTTGACTTTATAGGGATTTGGTCCAACGAGCCTAAAGCATCCGACGGATCGGGAATCGGTTAATTGCTCCTAGGCAAAAACAAGGTTGTCCTACATCAAATTCAAGTTTTTGTTTTTATTGCGTTTGGATGCGATCCGAGATTACTTGCTTTTGACTTTTGTCGGATGCCTAATTTTGTTTCTTTGCAGACTCTCCCGATATGAGTTTTTGTTTTTTTATCAGGCGCGCGTCAGCGTTCCTGATAGGAGTAGCCCCCGAGGCTATGTTCGGATGTATGCATCAGGACATAGGCTCGAAAATCTTTCTACTATGATGTCAATGTTTCCTCAAATATTTGTCGGGTGCGCGACCAACGCTCTCGATAGGAGTAACCCTCGAGGCTACAGTCGAAATTTTCATTTCTGACAGTAGTCTCAATCTTTTTGATGGAGTAATTTACTTCGAGTCTCTATTTTTCTTTGGGTGTGTATCCGTTCCACTGAACTGTTTTTGCTATGACGTTATTGATGACGAATTTCCGCTGTTTGATTCTCGAAAGATATGCCTTTGACGAGACGTTTCGAACGTGAGCCCGTGCAGCAATAATGATGACGCGTGATGATATATTCAGCGTAGTTTCCTGACTGCACGTCACTTTTTTACGCGAAGATCGAGACGACGTGCTCGCCGTTCTCCCTTTTTTAGGTTTTTTCTTTTTTTGGCGTGGCCTGTGGCGACGCGGTGGGGATAGATGAGATCGATCCGATCAGCTCATGGAATAGGTGGCTCTCGATACCATGTCAAATCTAGACTATCGGTAAGGGTTCAACTCGGGTACATCCCGAGCCCCATTCTCATGTATTTATAGGGAGTACTTTGTGGTACTAGGCTTGTACAAGAAGTTGTATAAAAGATGTCTAATACAATTCTAATACTGTTACAAATATTATTTCTAACATGTATTTGTTTCCAGCAATATCCCTCGCCTATTCGACTTACTTTTGCTTCAGAAAATATGAGAAACTATTATATTGCACCAATTATCTAATATTTCTACCCCTATTTAATCTTGTAATATAGGCACGCAATCTTTTGCAAGTGTGCGGATGATGGCGGCATATGAGACCATTCGAGGATAAGACTGACAGCACTTTGGCATTACATGATAGGCTCCTAGAATTCAGGTGCATTTTTACATCTGTAGCTGGCACTCTTGGTAATCTCTTGTTCATACGTTTCAACTAATCACAGAACAGCATCGTACGGCACAAACGCATCTAGTACCTTCATTTCGTTGCTCAAAGCAAGAAGAGGCATCCTGATATTAATTCATATAACGGGGAGACTCCCTATCAGAGCACTACAATATGCTACAGAAAAGCTATACCATTACAGTGTTCTGTTGCTCTCGTTCATATATTCGATTATCTTAAATGTAAAGCATTGTCACATGCCTTTCTAAGAGAGAGAAAAGGAACAATATGATAAGCTTAACGTTTCCATTAATAATACACACAAATGGAGGCGGCGATTTGATTGACGCAGTGCAGCACTGAACCTCTGTCCACTTGCGCACTCCAGGAAACTTTCCTGTCAATTCTTGCCAATTCTTAGACCTGGCTATTCAAATAATCTGCCAGAGAACGACCAAACCTAGGAAAAAGACACCGGCGTCGACGTGATATCTTTCGTAGGCCAGAAAGGGCCTCCATTGTTGGAACTTTAGCAGAAACATTGAATAAGAGCAAAATATGCAGAAAGGAAAAAAAGCAGAATGCCTTGCAGAGAAGTGCAATATCTGAAGGAGAGATAACCAGGATTGATTTTGCACTTTGTGGCATACTAATACAAAATTGCCAGCAGCGCCCTAGTGAGTTAGTGGTCAGTGCACTATCTCCTCTAGCTCTAGACACCATTCATGGTGCTGTTTTTGGAGATACTCTACATCTATCAATGCAAGGACTATCCCCTCGTACGAGCTCGTAGACGTTTACATTGGCGACAAACTGAAGCTAATGTGTTTCTCCAAGCACTACCGCCTACACTGAATTCTGCTAAAGACTACATGTAGTAAAACCTGGACGACGTCCATTGGTCACCTGAGGAGGGGTGATGGCCAGATCTTGTTTTGCTTTCAGCCCTGTTTGTACATAGTAGTACAGTCTCCACAAAGTCGCATCATCCTAACCAAATGAAAGTAAGTGAGACCAAGCTGAATATAGTGATATAACAGAGTTTGTGAATAAGTAAAGATATATGCAAATTAAAGCAAAACGTGCTCGTTTGAAGTATATGAATCCAGCATAGCACCACTTTTTCGTGACAGACTGTCCGCCTTGTATAGATTAATAGGAGTATCAAAATCCAATATTTGTATGGTAGCATCATGATTGGCATAACAGAAAACCCAAACCACATGAACAGTTCGCATGGTAAATTAACTAGTGGGAGTATTTATAAGGAGCATACCAGTCTTCCCAAGTTGAATGATATTTTATCAGAACCCGAGATTTCAGATTTCCTCCTTTTAACTACCTCCACCAGGTGATCAAGTGCCTTCTCCGGGAGCTTGCGGATGCGCTTACCGAGTTCAATCTTCTCAGCAGTGGTCATAGATCTGCTCATGTGCAACAATTCAACAAATTCTGAATATGCTAGAATGTATACAATCTTGACTGTCAGCATATCACTCAATTGAGACAACATACGCCACCTGCACTTGGATGTCACTGTGTCCAGTAAATCATCAACGCCTTGCGCCATATTACTAAGCTGAAAAAATGTCTCGCTTGAATCCTTGGAAGTAGAACTCATGATATTATTTGTCGAAGAAGATTCCATAACCTAATGCCATGTTAAATACCTTCCGCAGCAACCCATCAGAAAACTTTTTCATAGCCTCTTGACGTGATTTGCCACTTTTTTCCATCAACCGGATATCTCTTGTGAGCTGCCAGAAGCAAAACCTCAGCAGTCAATGCCTTGGCAATTTCTGAAAATATTCTTAAAGTGGAACCGTTGGTTTGGTATATAGCCTAACTTGACATCATTCTCAATCTCTCACATGATTTGACATGGAAGACTGCCAAAATAAAACCGGTGACCTAATTTTTTATTTCTTTTGCCGGAATTATGATTGGCAATTGCATGTGTGCCATAAAAGTAACACAGTTTTGCTCACAAATAAGTGCAACAAAGTTTTTCCAATTCTTTGCATTAGCAGGGCATCCGGTTCTTGGAAAAGGTAGCTGGGATGAGGGTATTTTCAATAATCTTCCATTTTTTTACAGATTTATTGTTGGATTGGCTGAACAAAATGGGTTATATGCAAGGGGAAAAGTAGCAAATCAAGCATGACGGTTAGGTATAGAATAAAGTTTCTTCACCTGTTCAAAGATATCTGAACTAATATGACAATGTAATTCTTCACAAGCATCCGGTGTAGAAACCGTCAGTGTTTTCCGTTTTTTAGCACTCGGTGGGGTGATCTCGTCTTCACATGATCCGCTTGCATGGCTTGATAGCAACTTCTCAGACCTAAATTCAGATATTGCTAAAATGTAACCAAATATCTGCAGTCAAATTTAGATATTAGACAAATGACTAATATCAGCAGTTATTCCTAAGCAATATCAAAGAGTCTTAAATTAGTGACAATGGCATTGTAACTTCAGAAGCTTATGTAGACAGCTAGATTGAGCACTCTTAAGAATTGGAGAAACAGAAATAACAAACTACTAGGTTCTACATGCCTGAAACATAGCCAGGGCTGTTTACAATTAGTACATCTGCCTTGTACTTTTATTGTGTGCTCCGTACTAACAGAAAAAGACTAGGTCCTCCCTAGGGAGTCCAAGAAGGCACGAGCCTGCATCTCCAAGATTCCTCGAGTCTTGACTAGCTTGGTCTTGAGTTGACATGTTACTGCTCACCTCACAGCTCATATAACCAGGTGTCCATGCTTAGCTATTAGAGCTTATAGAAGCTTGGTTTGGGGCACAGGGTTTCAGAGACAAGATACTAAATCACCGACCTTTCTAGGTGCACACGTTGCCACATTTTTTTAATCCAGCGCATGCCTAATACTATTATATAGCAGTATAGCTCTATCAGTAAACTTTAGCATCTTCGTAAAGTTACAAGGTTGCCAAATGACATGGAATTGTGGAAAATTACTGCATAGATGATAAGTTCAAGTCTTTCCTTATATCAATTATGATTCCTAATATATTCACATCAAACAGAAGTAAGATGAATAATAACACATCTCATATGAAGTACTTACTCAGTTCCAAGTATAAGGCACATAAGTACACACATGCAGACCACTGTTATATGCAGTGGGCATTTAAGAATAATACAGTTGTATTTGTCTGTCATATGTCCTTTTACTAATTTTGTAGGTATATTATAAGTGAAAATCAAAGTCAAAACATGCATTGGAGACTATGAAACAAGTGTGCCTTATTTTGAAACGATGAGAGCATTTGGTAAGTGTAATATATTGTCAAAGTATTTTTCATGTGTCACCGCAGTGGAGAATGTTAAATGGGATGCTTATTTTGTTGTTGCAAACATGGATACATATGATATACTTATCTTAATTCAGATAGCAGCCTTTTGTATGGTTGTTCACCATATAAAAGCTAAGGACCTCTTTGGCTCAAGAAAAACATAGGAAATTTCTATAGAGATTGAGTACATGGCATAGTTGGCAAAGACACATAGGAAATTTTCCAAGAGGTCTGACCTCTTACTAGAAATCCTCTAGGATTGTAGTATAGGGAAGCAATTCATAGGAACTTTGGAGGGTTCAATCCTCTGAATCAAATGGCCTCTATAAGAAAAATTCCTATGGGTAAGAAGAATCCTACAAAATTCCTTTGGAAATCCTTTGAATCAAACATGCCCTAAACATGTTCCCCAAGGAAGGTCTCTACGCCAAAGTTGTGAAAACTCTATCCTTTCCCAACTCCATCTCTTTGTATGGTCATTCTAGTAGGATAAAGATAGATTACATCTAGTGTTTGGGTGAACTTGTTGAACCAATATGGTATCTAGGCTAAGAAGTTACATGTACATAATGGATAGGGGAAGGAGTCATTCAAGATTGTACCTCATCAACATCGTCATTGAGGATTGTAAATACGTCATGAAGAACATGCTTTAATCTCTCCATGTCACAATTGGAAAGGCCCCTGATTTCTTCTGTGAATAATGGAAGAGATTCTTGACTAGCTTTAACAACATTTTGGGTCACAACCCCTTTAACTCGTTTCACAACTCTTGCAGAGAAAGTGTCTTCTTTCCTGAGTAACAACTCAGAGATAATATGCTTGTAGTGCTCCAAGGGATCAACTCCAAATACATTTTTCTTGTCAGATTCTCTTGACATTCTCAACGACTTTGGTACTGCAAATGATAGAGTTCAAAACATAGTAAGGATTAGCCGATGATACAATGAGTGGTCTAGAAGATGGCGCATCTCAAGTACAATCACGTTCGAGTATAGGTATGAGAGCTTTTCTCTAGAGTGAGGTACATGGTGGTCCCATGGAAACTTAATGTTAACTCATGGCATATCCAAAACCGAATGAGTGAAGGGCACTAAATATGTTGTACTTGCGCACATCAAATATTTCATCGCCCATACTAGGAGACATCCAAGTAGGAGATCGCTTACTGCTACTTGTTCATGTGCAACTTAGCTGAACAATTGAAGTGCCTCTTGTCACAACGCGCCAATGTTGGATCTATGCGACTAACACCCACCCAAGAATCTCACTCTTCTAAAGATATGAGCTTCACACTCACAGCTCTCTGTCTTGATGTGCTTCACACACACAGGGCTTCTACTAGTAGGAAGCTTTATTAGATATCTCAAGTGTACCAACCTTGGTTACATCCGTTACATGGGAGGGGTGGTACCCCTATTTATACGTGTACATGACCCTTTAGATTGTTGCCATGTGGCACATTCCGAACCCTACACCATACTTCTAGAATACTCTACAAACTCTAGATATTTCATGCTACTCCTAAATATCTTACTCTAGAACATTCCCAATTCTAGAGTTCTCCTACATACCCTAGATACTTCATGACTAAGTGTCACATCCCAAATTTTAGATTTGGTCTTGCATATCATTCATTGCATCGCATCATATCTTTCCATGCATTACCGTCGAGTAGAGAGGTTCGGCGAAACGCCACCGTCAAAACCCTATTTTTGTTTCGCTTCGAGGTTCCTGCGGGAGGCTTCAGAGGGGCTTGCTACAACCACCCTGTAGGTTCGAGCTTTCGCTCAAACTTCGACTGAAGGTTGTTCCCCTCGGACAATCTGAACCGTAGCGAAAATCGCTCCAATCGGAGTTCGTATGCAAAAGACTCGGACGTTTTAGTAAACCGCCGGAAAACGGTCCGAAAATCTGGACCGATTTCCGAGTTATAGTCCAACCGCGGACGAATCTGTTTTTTTTTTTTTTTTTTTTTTCTGCGCGCGTAGGACTTCTAAAAAAGGGACCCACCCGGGCCTTGGGATCCGTGCCCGACACCCCCACGCGACCAACACCCCGCCGCCATCTGCTCCCTGGCGCACGGCGCACGTCCAGCCGCCGCCGCTTCGCCTCGCTGCCGCCGGCCACCCCTCCGCCGCCGGCCATCGCCGCGTCTGTTTCCGGGTTCGTCTCGTCGCCCTCTTTCCGTTCCCGTGCTCCGCGTCTCCATCCGCCGCCGCCAACTGCGCCCTGCAGATCGCCGCGTACGCGCACGCGTTTATTATTCCGGGAGCCGTAGTTGACCGTGTGTGTACTTGCAGGAGTTTCCACGCCACCGGATCCGATCGTTGCCGCCGTCCGGAGCTCGCCGGAGTTCGTTTAAATCGTCCGTTTCGGTAAGACAGCAGCCACCGTCGAATCTCAGATCAGCGGCTTAGATCGTTCGTTGACTGGTCAGACTTCAGACGTTGACTAGTCAGAGGCCAGACGTTGACTGGTCGACGCTTGCGTCGATGCCGATCATCGAACACGATTGGTAGGTCAATTTCGTTAATCCTATTAGTTGGCAGATTTCGGTAGAATCTTGTAAATTGCGTAGAAATTAAACCGCTTGGCCAAAATTTGCAAATAAAATATGCACGCGTTCAGTGAGTCGTGTAGAATCTCGCTGTAGCTTTGGTTCAGACTTTTACTGTCAGGTTTAGTACAGTTTAATCAAACTAGTTAGTGGCCTTTTCGGAGTAATAAATTCGTAGTAAAAGTTTCGTAGCTCCAAAAATCGCGTATGATATGTCCCTGAACTCGTATGAACGAGGGGAATCTCATCGTGAAATAAAAAGATAGGCTTACAGTAAAAACTTCTGCAGTATTTGTCTAATGGCTTTCTGCAGTGTTTTAATTACTCGGGATGTTTTATAACTCCTTTTTGAGTAATTCCAATTGGTACTGTTTCTTATCAGCGATGCCTATGCGGTAGATTTTTTCCAAGATTTTACAAACAGTATACTACGGTAGTGAACTATTTAAGTTCTAACTCTAGTAGTGATCTCTACTTTTGGTTAATAGTTTCTTGCGCCTATGCAAAAATATTTTCCATGCATGTAATTCGATAGTAATATAGAATTAGTACTATATGGCAGCTGTAGCAATCAATGCCGTTCTTGCATTCATGCATCATCTTTGTTGCATATGTTTGTGAATTGTTTGTTTATGAATGCATTTGTGTCTTGTAGATTGTGTGGAGTGCAACCCTTGCTCGTGTGTGGATTGTTCTTCCGACCACTACAACCAAGGCAAGTAGATGCTACTTTGTTCATGATATCGTCCTACTATTTTCAATGCATTGTCGTGTATTTTGTAGATGCATGTGTAGGATGATACTATCGCTATGCTATGTCCTATTATGTGGTAGGGTTTTTCCTGGTAGATGAACCACCGTTGTAGATGTGCTTAGCCATGCTATGTGGAACGAGGGCTGGGTTATATCATTGACACTTGTTTTCTCAAAGTTTTGGTTTGTGAAAACTAAAAACAACTTAATCAATGAACCCCACAGGTGTGATGGTATTGATAAATTTTGGTGGTTTCATTGCGGAAAGGCACCCAGGTATCAAGAGAGAATGATTGGCTTCTTTATTGTGTAGCTTACGTGTACAACCATGTGCCAATAATGGAATGGGCGGTTGGTTGGACTTAGTAGGTTGTGGTAACTCGAACCCGCGTATCCAGAGATGTAGAATTTTGGTAGGTTGGACCGGTGCGCGTCGGGATTGAGGAGCTACTTCCCGAACAGTCTCTTCTTGGTCTTCTCCCTATCATCACCCAAAATGAGAGTGATGGTACGAGCTGGGCTGGCCAAGTCACATGGGTAAAGTGTACTAACCTCTGCAGAGTGTATAATCTAATCGATTAGCCGTGTCCCCGGTTATGGACATCTGAGTTGCTAGATATTGATTCCATGACATGTTTCTCGCTCATTCTAATTTCATAATTGTTTTAATCTTGTTGGGTTAACTTAATTGGGATCTTTTCAAAGAAAATTCAAAACTGTTTATGAAAGTAGGACAAATGTATTTGCAAATGCAAGCCAGACACGGCTCCACTTGCCAGATATGCATGTAGTTGTTAGTACTATTGTCTCCTTTACTAGCTCTACTTGCCATACATTCCATGTATTGACCCTTCGGGGCTGTTGCGTTTTATGCTGCAGGTTATTCCGATTCTGATTGATCGTTATAGGCCACGGTACTCCACTCGACACTTGTTCACTTGTGGGCAATTTGAAGAATGGAGGATTTATCTCGCTTTTGTTGCTACCTGAACAATTTGAGCTAGCTTTATGCTAAGCTTTTATATTGTAATAATGGTACTCTGGATCTTGTAGATCATGATACACGGTTATTTGCTATGATTATCTATCTTACTCTATTGTGGGCCAATGAACCGATCCAGGGATTGGCATGTCACATAGAGGCCACGGTCTTATCAGAACCGGGTGTCACAGGATGGTATCGAGCCGTGTGTCATTGTAGGATCGTGACCTAGGATTGGATTAGGAAGCCATAGAATTATTAAAGCCTATATTAACTCTGTCTTTCATCTTATGCCTTTCACCCTCGTATATTCTTACCATATGCTATTCTCACACTTTCCTCTTTTACTTGATAGATGGGAGACGTCAGGACTGAGTATGTCACCATGGAGTCACCAAGGCCCTTTGCATGGCAGTTAGCTCAGCTCTCATAGGTCATTGGGATTGCCACGCCCATGTTCAAGGGAAGAAGGCTGTACACCTATGGATATGGAGAGGATGCATGGGAGATCACTACCTTCATATTCAGAGATGCCGCCTTGCCAAACCCGTGCACTTGGTCTACACCAAGACATACCAATCGGGGACTTGGAATCAACTTGGCCATACATGAAGCCCTGTCTCGCCAGTGCCATAATGTCCGACACCTACTACCAGCAGATTCACCCTACCATGACTATGGAAGGCGTGATGAAGATGGGAACATTGTGGTTACCCCGGGCGACAGGAACAACATGCCGCCCCGTCGGAGGCACATAGAGGACATGGAAAGGGAGAATGGAGCTCTAGCAGAGAAGGTGAGGATGATAAAGGAGATTGCAGATTTTACTAGCAATGGTATGGTGGTCCAAGGACAGGAGATTGACACTTTGCATGAAGCTGTGGGAGTCTGGAGAATGCCCCGATAGCCAGAGATGCCACCATAGCACATCTTCATGGTCTTGTGCAGGAGAACACCTGAACATCTGACAAGCGCAAGGGACAGTCCAGGAAAGGGATCAGACTATTGAAGCTATGATAGCCCAGATTGCCGCTCTCCAAGCACAGCTAAATCCACCCTCTGATGATGACAATGGAGATGATGGCAACAATGGGGATGATGATGACAGTGGAGATGATGATGATGAGGACGAGGATGATGATGATGGAGACGATGATGGTGGAGGAGATGAAGCTGTTGCAGTTGCAGCTGAGGATGAAGAAGAAGAGGAGGATCCAGAAGAGGTGGAGTTTGACGTTTCAAGTGATGGTTCAGGAGAGGTGTACACTCCGCCACCATGGTTGTACCGCGAGCCGAAGCGCCAACGCATGACCGCAAGGGCCTACCTCAAACTCTTCAAGCAATAGATAGAAGTCCACCAATTAGTCCTCGTTAGGCGAAATCGTTAGATTTATTCTCGATCGTTGTGATACTTAGTTCGTGTTAGTGTAAGAGTGTTTAGATGCTTATTTGTGTACTCCAATATCTCAGGAATTATTTGTGCAAATTATATGAAAGAGTTATGGCAATTTGGTTACTATCTGTGTTGTTTTCGCTGCAGTTTTTCTGCTGATACAGCAGTACTGCGTGATTTTTCATATTTTTCTGGTAACTCGGAAAAATCTGAAAAAAATTGGGCTGATGCGAAACACTCTGTGCCATATGCACAAAAATTGGCTAATTTTTCTGACGAGTTTAAGTCAGGCGGAAAAATTCGCGAACACAGCAGAACTGTTCTGTCAGAATTGCTGTTTTGTCGTTTTGATGCTCAACTGTTTAGTTAACCATTGCCAACTCTTGCAAAACTATTTCAGTAGGTATATACTAATAGGATAACACCTGGGATGTTGCTGGATCGCTTGTTTGTTGATGTGTTGCTTGCTTGTGATTGTCTGCAATTGTTTGTTGTTGCTTGACCATATGCATGGGTAGAACCCTATTGTCGTAGTTGATTCTTTCTAAACTTACCTGTGCTGAACCGCAGATGCCTCCCCGCCGCCAACCCACTGAGTTGGAGCAGCTCATGGCAGCTCAGGCACAGCTGACCCAAGTGATGACCCAGTTCATGGCAAATCAGAACAACAACAATGGAAACAATCAGCCTCAGGGAGATGCTCTCACCAGATTTCTGAGGCTAAGGCCAGCTAAGTTCTCTCTTAGCGGAACCAATGGTTGCTCTCGACTGGTTGCGTTCAGTCAACAAGGATCTAGTAACTGTCGGATGCACTGATGCTGAGAAGGTGAGGTTCGCCGCTCACCTACTGGAGGGACCAGCCGCTTCTTGGTGGGACACATTTCAGATCACCCACCCTCTGAATACCGTGACTTGGGCTATGTTTGAGGAAGGTTTCAGGACCGACCACGTGTCTTCAGGAGTTCTGAGCCTGAAGAGGAAAGAGTTCCGCAACTTGCGCCAAACCAATCGCACCGTGACCGAGTACATTGAGGAGTTCAACAACTTGTCCCGTTATGCACCTGAGGATGTTGACACTGATGCCAAAAGGAGGGAGAGATTCCTGGATGGCCTCAGTGATGAGCTTTCAGTGCAGCTACTTGTGGTTTATTGCCCCACTTTCCAGGAGCTTATGGACAAGGCCAGAATCTTGGAGGGGAAGCACAAGCAAGTGGAGAACCGCAAGAGAAAGAACAACAATCACCACTCTGGTTCACACCACAAGACTCGCACTTCGTATGATGGATACTCCAAACATGGAGGAAGTGACCATGGGAACCATGACCACCGCGATGGACATCGCCATGACAACCATAGGAGCAACCACCATAACCACAAGGGAGGACACTCTCACCACTCTGGAGGACACGGTGGACATGATCGCAACCGTGATCGCAACTTCGTGAAGAAAGATCTGAGTGAGGTGACGTGCTTCAAGTGCAAGCAGAAGGGACACTATGCTGACAACTGTCCGGAGAGGAAAGGACTGAAGCCAACCAACGGCGAGAAGGCCACAGTGAACCACATGAATGTGGAGGAGATTCAGATGAGCGACCTTGTGATTGGTAAGTTCCCAATCAACGCTTACCTGCACTTATACTTTTGATACTTGGTGCATTCCTTCATATCAAAGGCATTTGTGGATAAGTATAAGTTACCTCGAGTCTATGAAAAGGGCTATTAGAGTGAGTTCACCGGAGGAGATATGATAGCTAGCGGGATGCCGACTTGACTGTGAGGATTGGAACACACAACTTCATTGCACATTTGGTAGTGTTGGAATCACAGGGATTAGACGTTATTCTGGGTATGGATTGGATGTCTATGCATGAGGGACACATAGATTGTGCACAGCGAGCTGTTTCACTCAAAACCCAGGATGGTAAGAGGATTAGATTCAAGTCCGCCCATCGACTAGGAAGGTGTAAGCTGAATTCTCTTAAGGGGGTTAGCATGGATCTTGTGCGGTGATTAGGGATTACCCACGTGTTTCGGAAGAACCGCCAGAATGCCACACAGCGAGATGTAGAGTTTCTTATCGACGATGCCGGAACAGGACCTATAGCAAAGAAACCATATAAGATGGATGTCGATGAGCTGAAGGAATTGAAGAAACAGTTGAAGGAACAAGCTGGAAAAGGGATTCATTCAGCCTAGTGCGTCGTCATGGGGAGCACCTGTTCTATTTGTGGAGAAGAAAGACAGCACCAAGAGATTAGTGGTGGACTATCGTTCGCTGAATGAGGTAACCATCAAGAACAAGTACCCTCTGCCGAACATAAATGATTTGTTTGATCAACTGGAAGGAGCAAAGGTGTTCAGCAAGATTGATCTGCGATCAGGCTACTTTCAATTGAAGATCCGGAAGGAGGATGTACCAAAAAACCGCCTTCACCACTAGGTATGGTTTATATGAGTATACAGTTATGTCGCTTGGACTAACGAATGCCCTCAATATTTCATGACCATGATGAACAAGGTATTTATGGAGTATTTGGACAAGTTCGTGGTGGTGTTTATTGATGACATACTGATATATTCCAAGGATGATGTTGAGCATGAGAAGCATCTGCGACTGATTATGGAGAAGCTGAGGGAACACAAGCTGTATGCCAAATTCAGCAAGTGTGAATTCTGGCTTAACACTGTGGGATTTCTTGGACACGTAGTGTCAGGAGAAGGAGTCACTGTTGATCCAAGCAAAGTGATTTGTGATGAGTGGGAAGCACCCAAGAATGCGGGAGAGATTCAAGCTTTTGGGACTTCTTTGGATATTACGAAGGTTCATAGAAAACTTTTCCAAGATTGCTAAGCCGATGACTGAACTTCAAGAAGGAGAGGAAGTTTGAATGGTCGACGATGTGAAGCCAGCTTCGAGGCTGAAGCGTCGACTAATGCTTCGCACATTACGTGTTTACGGATCTTGAAGGATTTCCAAGTGTCTTGTGATGCTTCACGACAAGGACTTGGGAGTGTGCTGATGCAAGATGGGAGAGTAGTGTCATATGCCTCATGACAACTCAAGCACCATGAGCGGAATTACCCCACACACGACACGGAGTTAGCGTCGGTGGTTCATGCGCTCAAGGTATGGAGGCATTACTTAATGGGAAAACACTGATGTGTACACCACCACAAGAGCACAAGTACATATTTACACGTATGAAGGCTGAACATGAGACAAAGGAGATGGTTGGAACTTATCAAGGATTATGATATGAATCTGCAATACCACCCAGAAAGGCCAATGTAGTAGCAGATGCTCGGCCGAAGGTTTATGCCAATGGATTGACAATTGGTGAATTGCACGAGGATTTGTGCAAGCAATTCAAGGACCTTAGACTGGAGGTAGTATCTGAAGGGTACTTAGCAACAATGGAAGTCCAACCGACGCTTCAAGATGTAATCAAGAAGGCTCAAGTGGGAGACAAGGAAATAGAAGAAATAAAGGAGAAGATGAAGGAGAACCGGAAAAGGATATTCGAGGATGAGCATGGTACCTTGTGGTATGGAGATCGTTTGTGTTCCCACGATCCGAGATAAGGAAGTTGATTCTCGGGAAGCTCATGACTCGCCATATTCCATACATCCGGCAACACAAAGATGTATATGGATTTGAAGAGCAGATTTTGGTGGAACAACATGAAGGAGATATCGCCAGCATATTGCCCTATGTGATGTATGTAGCCAGTGAAGGCGGAACACGAAACCAGCGGGATTGCTACAGCCGTTGCTTTAGGATTGGAAATGGGATAGAGTGGGAATGGACTTTATCACAGATCGCTTGTGACCAGGTCGGGATATGACTCTATTTGGGTAGTGGTCACCATTTGACCAAGGTAGCCCATTTTATACCGTAAAGACGACCTATCTGAGTGCAAAGTTGGCCAAGATTTACATGGACAGGATTGTGTGCCTACATGGAGTTCCCAAGAGTATCGTGTCGATAGAGGCACCAATTTACCTCACACTTGGCGCCACCGCACGAGTCGCTTGGTACTAGATTGGAGTTTAGTACTGCCACCCACAAGCAGATGGACAGACCGAGAGGGTGAACCAGATTTTGGAAGACATCTTTGAGCTTGCGCTTTGGCTCAGTTCTAGTTGGGATGAGAATTTGCCTTATGCCGAAGTTTTCCTACAACAACAGCTATCAAACCAGCATCAAGACGTCACCGTTCGACGATCGTATGGGAAACGGTGCGAACACCATTGCTATGGGATGGAGTAGGAGAACGTCGATTGTTTGGACCTGATTTGATCAAGGATCCGAGGAAAAGGTTGCCTTGATTAAGGACAGGCTGAAGGTAGCACAATCAAGGCAGAAGAGCTACGCTGATGCCAAACGCAAGGAAGTGGTGTATGAGAGTGGTGATAGAGCGTACCTCAGAGTATCGCCACTCCGAGGAATCAAGATATTTGGAATTAAGGGTAAGCTGGCACCTCGATTCATTGGACCGTGTCGAGTTTTAGCACGCAAGGAGAAGTTGCCTATCGGTTGGAGTTGCGGAGGCTCTGGCTGCTGTTCACGATGTGTTCCACGTGTCACAGCTAAAGAAGTGCCATCCGGAGATGGTGGATACACCATTGAGAGACACTGTACCACTAGAGGAGGTTCACTTGAAAATGACTTGACCTATGAGGAGAAACCGGTCAAGATTCTGGAGACAGAAAGGACTACCGTACCAAGACAATCAAGTTTTGCAAGGTGCAAGTGGAGTCACCACACCAAGAGGAAGCCACTTGGGAGCGTGAAGATGACATCCGAGAGGACTACCCACACCTATTTGCTAAGCGCCGAATCTCGAGGGCGAGATTCATCTTAAGGGTTAGTCTTGTCACATCCCAAATTTTAGATTTGGTCTTGCATATCATTCATTGCATCGCATCATATCTTTCCATGCATTACCGTCGAGTAGAGAGGTTCGCAACGCCTCAAAACCCTATTTTGTTTTCGCCCGAGGTTCCTGCGGAGGCTTCAGAGGGGCTTGCTACAACCACCCTGTAGGTTCGAGCTTTCGCTCAAACTTCGACTGAAGGTTGTTCTCGACGATCTGAACCCGTAGGGCGAAAATCGCTCAATCGGAGTTCGTATGCAAAAGACTCGGACGTTTTAGTAAACCGGAAAGCGGTCCGAAAATCTGGACCGATTTCGAGTTATAGTCCAACCGCGGACCGAATCTGTTTCTTTTTTTTTTTTTCTGCGTAGGACTTCTAAAAGGGACCCACCCGGCCTTGGGCTCCGTGCCCGACACCCCCACGCGACCCACACCCCGCCATCTGCTCACGGCGCGGCGCACGCTCCGCCGCCGCTTCCGCCGCCACGGCCCTCGCGCCGCCCATCGCCGCGTCTGTCCGCCTCTTCCGTGCTCGCGTCTCCATCCGCCGCCAACTGCGCCTGCAGATCGCCACGTCACGCGCGCGTTTATTATTCCGGGAGCCGTAGTTGACCGTGTGTGTACTTGCAGGAGTTTCCGCCACCGGATCGATCGTTGCCGCCGTCCGGAGCTCGGAGTTCGTTCGCCGTCCGCTTCGGTAAGACAGCAGCCACCGCCGATCTCAGATCAGCGGCTTAGATCGTTCGTTGACTGGTCAGCACTCGACGTTGACTAGTCAGAGGCCGACGTTGACTGGTCGACGCCTTGACCAGTGCCAATCATCGAACGCCATGGTCAATTCGTTAATCCTATTAGTTGGCAGATTTCGGTAGAATCTTGTAAATTGCGTAGAAATTAAACCGCTTGGCCAAAATTTGCAAATAAAATATGCACGCGTTCAGTGAGTCGTGTAGAATCTCGCTGTAGCTTTGGTTCAGACTTTTACTGTCAGGTTTAGTACAGTTTAATCAAACTAGTTAGTGGCCTTTTCGGAGTAATAAATTCGTAGTAAAAGTTTCGTAGCTCCAAAAATCGCGTATGATATGTCCCTGAACTCGTATGAACGAGAGGAATCTCATCGTGAAATAAAAAGATAGGCTTACAGTAAAAACTTCTGCAGTATTTGTCTAATGGCTTTCTGCAGTGTTTTAATTACTCGGGATGTTTTATAACTCCTTTTTGAGTAATTCCAATTGGTACTGTTTCTTATCAGCGATGCCTATGCGGTAGATTTTTTCCAAGATTTTACAAACAGTATACTACCGGTAGTGAACTATTTAAGTTCTAACTCTAGTAGTGATCTCTACTTTTGGTTAATAGTTTCCCTTGCGCCAAATCTATTTTCCATGCATGTATTCGGTAGTAATATGAATTAGTACTATGTGGTGCAGCTGTAGCACCAATTCGCTTGCCGTTCTTGCATTCATGCATCATCTTTGTTGCATATGTTTGTGAATTGTTTGTTTATGAATGCATTTGTGTCTTGTAGATTGTGTGGAGTGCAACCCTTGCTCGTGTGTGGATTGTTCTTCCGACCACTACAACCAAGGCAAGTAGATGCTACTTTGTTCATGATATCGTCCTACTATTTTCAATGCATTGTCGTGTATTTTGTAGATGCATGTGTAGGATGATACTATCGCTATGCTATGTCCTATTATGTGGTAGGGTTTTTCCTGGTAGATGAACCACCGTTGTAGATGTGCTTAGCCATGCTATGTGGAACGAGGGCTGGGTTATATCATTGACACTTGTTTTCTCAAAGTTTTGGTTTGTGAAAACTAAAAACAACTTAATCAATGAACCCCCTGGGTGTGATGGTATTGATAAATTTTGGTGGTTTCATTGCGGAAAGGCACCCAGGTATCAAGAGAGAATGATTGGCTTCTTTATTGTGTAGCTTACGTGTACAACCATGTGCCAATAATGGAATGGGCGGTTGGTTGGACTTAGTAGGTTGTGGTAACTCGAACCCGCGTATCCAGAGATGTAGAATTTTGGTAGGTTGGACCGGTGCGTCGGGATTGAGGAGCTACTTCGAGCAGTCTCTTCTTGGTCTTCTCCTATCATCACCCAAAATGAGAGTGATGGTACGAGCTGGGCTGGCCAAGTCACATGGGTAAAGTGTACTAACCTCTGCAGTGTATAATCTAATCGATTAGCCGTGTCCCCGGTTATGGACATCTGAGTTGCTAGATATTGATTCCATGACATGTTTCTCGCTCATTCTAATTTCATAATTGTTTTAATCTTGTTGGGTTAACTTAATTGGGATCTTTTCAAAGAAAATTCAAAACTGTTTATGAAAGTAGGACAAATGTATTTGCAAATGCAAGCCAGACACGGCTCCACTTGCCAGATATGCATGTAGTTGTTAGTACTATTGTCTCCTTTACTAGCTCTACTTGCCATACATTCCATGTATTGACCCTTCGGGGCTGTTGCGTTTATCTTGCAGTTATTCCGATTCTGATTGATCGTTATAGGCCACGGTACTCCACTCGACACTTGTTCACTTGTGGGCAATTTGAAGAATGGAGGATTTATCTCGCTTTTGTTGCTACCTGAACAATTTGAGCTAGCTTTATGCTAAGCTTTTATATTGTAATAATGGTACTCTGGATCTTGTAGATCATGATACACGGTTATTTGCTATGATTATCTATCTTACTCTATTGTGGGCCAATGAACCGATCCAGGGATTGGCATGTCACATAGAGGCCACGGTCTTATCAGAACCGGGGTGTCACACTAAGGTAGCTCCTTCTACCAGGCAACTACATTGACAAGATTACTCCTAACAATCTCCCCCTTAATCTTTTCAACTATATCCGCTAATCCATATCACTTGGACCATGCACTTCATCTTGTGACAGCCTCACACTGGCTCACATCACATTGAGCAACGACATCACACCCTGCTGGTCAACCTCACACTGACTCCATATAATATGGCATCACGCCACCGATTCGGTTTCACACCGACCTTCCATGTGCCAGTGGCATCACACCCATCACCATAGCCATCGACTTCACACCGACTCATCCACTTGACAACAACATCACACCAACGTCATTGACTTCACACCAACCTTTTTCAATGATAATGGAATCACACCATAGTGGTCAGCCTCACACCAACACCTTCTACGAGAATGGTATCACACCACCTCTTGTGCACTCTCCGACAATACCAGACCATTGAGTGTGCACTTTCACCACCCCTTTCACAAGGGTGCCAAGTAGTTGCTCTTATAGGGTATCGAGTGGAAACAATCTCTCCACCCTTGTCCATGTAACACTCTAGATAACACAACCTGGCGCTGATACCAATTGTTGGATCTAGGATACTAACTCCCACCCAGGAATTTCCCTCTTCTAAAGATATGAGCTTCACACTCACAGCTCTCTGTCTTGATGTGCCTTGATGTGCTTCACCATGTGGCACAATCCAAACCCTACACCATATTTCTAGAATACTCAACAAATTTTAGATATTTCATACTACTAAATATCTTACTCTAGAACATTCCCAGCTCTAGAGTTCTCCTACATACCCTAGATACTTCATGACTAAGCTAGCTCCTTCTACCAGCCAACTACATTGACAAGATTACTCCTAACAGCCAATGTAATCGATTTGCAAACCACTCATAATGCTTGAAATCCCTCATACCACTTGAAAACTGCCTTTGGCTAGTACAAGGAAACAAAGGATTACTTGTACTTGTATACACATGCTGATGTGCAAAATGGCTAGGATTTCTCAAGAGGTTTTCATTCCTTCCTTTCATTACTTCTACACATGGAGATATCCTTTACTTGAACAAATGGGTTTAGTCCTTTCCTTCTAGCAACTTTTCTCTAGGTACCACCCGCTTACAACTGAGTTGAAAGAAACTCCTTACTATTAGACTTAAGGTTGCTAGATTAGTTTCTTTTAATTTTGCATCTGCTTTCAACCATTTCAAAGCCTCATGTCCAAAGCAAACGTTGATAACAGGGTGTTGAGCCCACAAGCCAAATCCATAGAGCTCAGGACTAAAGAGACTTCTTTTTATAGCCAACCATGAAGAGGTGAGTCTCAAAGTAGATTTGTTACTGTTGAGTTGATCTAGTATGAAAATCCCTCAGTGTGCCCTTTTGCTGCTTTGCATATCTTATTTCCTTCAACAGAGTTCTTACTAACAACTGGTCACATATGTGCACAACATGCCCCCTCCTTAGATAGTGCAAGCCTTTCGAGATGTTGTAGAAGATTACTCAACTTAGACAATTCCCAGATACATAGGCATGGGCATCCACTTTGTTGATTCAACGTAGAAGTTTGAGAGATAAGCTTGCCTTTGAGCTTGTAGTCAGGCTCAAGCTTAGCTCAAACAAAGCTCGAGTAAGTTTAAGCTCATATCAATAAAGTTTGATGACACACAAGAATGTGCACTTATAAAAAATATAGTTAGCTTAACATAGTTGAGTGGACTTGAGATCAACTTGACAAAGTGTGCATCAACAGCGAAGAGAAAAACCATGGTCACTCATAAGTTGATTGCACATCGTCTAAGCATTGACATCGAGTGTGTGATTCCTCTTCAAGTCATCATGTATGCAATATCCATAGTTGCTCATTGGAAAAATCAACTTATCAATAACGAATCCCGAAATTCATGACATGGAGGTTGCCTGTCCTCCTTCCTCTGATTTCCATTGAGCAGCCTTCTTTTCCTCAACCAGAGCCAACTTTTGTGTCGAAATAACAAAAGCTAGAGTTTGGGTTGGCAATCTTGCTAAAGCTTCTTTTCATACACCTTCGAGTACCAGAATGGCTTGCCGATCACTAGTGTAAAATTGTTCCTTGTATAGGTGTTTTGGAAGTCAAGAGGAAACTTTCAAGAACCTAACAGTAGTGCTTGCTAATCACGGTTCTAGATCTAGGGTAGGGCAGGCATGAGATTGTCTAAAACATATGTAGAATTGGTTTTTTCTTCAATTGTAAGCAACTCCCACACAAAAGTAATAAGATGATTCTAGGGGCAGCTTCGCATAATAACTAATAATAATAAGCACGATTTGGGAGGGATGGGCCACCTATCACGTGATGTGGCATCTCAGATAGACTTGTGAATGAGTCATATCAGCATTCAACACTTAATCGGGTGGGTCTATAATATCTAAATGTGGAAAATGGTACTCCCTCCATTCCATATTAGTTGAGCTGATTTAGTACAACTTTGTAATAAAACAAAACGGAGGAAGTAGATATGGTTCAGACTGAACGTGTTGGTACTATTATGAAATCAAGAGCAAAATCTCAGTTTGTAGTCGTTAAAGTATATGTGGACTGTCTATTCTTTTCTATCAGTTCAAACTTTCGGTTCTGGTGGTTATATGGTTAGATTAAACTCTTAGTTTTGGCTGTTTAATTAAAAAAAATTGCTTCCCTCCTTTCTATACGTTTAGGCCTTATTGAGACACACGTAAGAGAATGTTGAAGTGTAAGCCTAACAAGGTGATTATAAACTTAACAGATCTACTTCAAATATACCAAATTTTCTTGGACATACAAAAATATGATCCAAATCAAAACAGATCTATAGCAAACACATGCAAATAGATGAAAAAAAACTCAAATGCAAGATCAAAAACAGATCAAAGCTGGAAAATCCATACCCGGGCACCTGAGAACAGACGCACGGACAGATCCTCCGCTCGCTCTCCTAGCTTTCCTCAGCGCAGACGCTCTCGCTTCCTCCTGCCCTAATTAAGATGGGATGCCCCATGTTTGGAGCGCTTCCTGGGTGGGGGTTTTATTAAGCCGCCGAGGGCGCAGGTGGCGGCGGATCGCACGCGGCCGTTAACCCTGCGGGCTCAGCAGGTGCACACAGGCAGCCCAGGGCTGCAATTGTTGGACTGGATAGCCCACCCAGTGTACCCTTGCACGGCCTGCCACAACCCAGTGTACCCCTGCAGGGCCTGCTATGGCCCAGTGTAATATGTTGGTCGCATGGGCCTGGATCATAAATGGCCTGGGCCAATCACACAACTGGCCGATAATTTCAATGGGTAGAAAAAAACGTGGTAACCTCCACACATTTTTCTCGGAATTCAAAGAGTACCCCTGAGGCTACAGAGATTCTGGGCGATAGTTTGTTCAGAGAGGAAGAACCTCGCTTTTTTTAGGAAGAACCTCGCTTTGCCTTCACAAAAAATAACTCGTTTTGCAGAGGCCATGCTCTCCGATGTTCCAGCACACATTCGTAGTATGTTTGGTGCCGTATCGCTTTTTCCAGCTTCGACGAACATAAGCAGTTTCTTCAATGGGATACTTGTATCATGGTGAGTATAGTTTCACTAGGCATTATAACGCGCACCTGACTAATCCACTCACAGATAAGGTAAGGCATCTATGAAGGTCTAAGCTACATGCCGCGGAGAAACCAGGTGAAGAGGCATTGCATTTCATTGCAGGAGTAGAGATTATTTACATTGCACGCGGAGAACACGACCACAACTTTGTCGTGACAAAACGTAGTGTTCATCGTCCACAAGCGCACACCTATCTCTCTCGGCAGTTTCCATCTACTTGCGTTGCAGCACATGGATGACGGATCACAAGAAACCCGATCCTTTCCCCTGTGCAATCTTGCTGCCAGGCCTTGAGAACTTGATCGGTGCTGCCAGGTTACCTGCTGGTGGCTGCAGCTCAGCTAGCTCTTTCACTCGTAACAAAATGGACGGTGGTATTGGTATGATCGAAGGATTGCTTTTCCGGGGACAGACACCCTGCTCAGCAGGATTGAAGAGTCAAGAAAGTGAGTAATTCAGAAGCAAATAAATGAAAGGATGGGCATAACTGCGATAGACAGAGTAAAGGGTGATAATGCATAAGTTAAAAGGGAGGGAGATATTACATCTTTTTCCGGGACAAGCTGTGTCTGGCTGGCTCTGATCAGATTACGCCATTTATCCTAAACAAGCGGCAGCATGATCCATTAGAAAACCAAAACTAAAGGAATGAGTGAGGAATTGCAAGCAAACCCACCTTGAGATCCACCGAGGTGCGGTAAGAATATGAAGAGAAGGATAGTCTTCTAATCTCGGACCATTTGCCAACCCCGAAACGAGCCACACCATCGACCAGATTCTGAACCTCGGACAATGTCCATGCTCGATGGTGTTTCCGTTTTAAAGACCCCTGTGTTTTCGGCTTGGCGGCAGTTCTGCAAACGTCGTTTGCTTGTACGGTCTGAACCTCATCATCATCAGTTGTTTCTATAAGCCCACCTCTCTTCTCAGCATTTTTCTAGTAACAAGATAGACAACAGAAATTATTTCATTTCATGCTACACACAGGTCGCAATTGCAGCTCGGCAAACCATGTTTGAATTTTTAAGTAATACGTGTTTCAGTATATCTTTCTAGTTAGTTATGAGCTTCTTAAGTTCAGATTTCTGCTACATGCTCCTACATGATCAGAGCCATATAAGCATACCATTGGTGAAACTTCCATGGCCTTGTTTACATGGTTCTCCTGTTCACTATCTTTTCCTGACATCACCTCAACTGCCAACTGAACCTCGGTGCACTCCACAGAAGCATCATCATCCTGTTATTCAAAGTATAACAAAGAGAGAACACTTTAGTGACATCTGGTGAGAAATCCAAAACGTTGTGCTAACATATGCTGCAATTTACTAATGGCTCAGCTGGACACTGGCAGGTTGCATCAACTTTGTATAATTAGGCTAATATGATGTGCTTTTCTCCATTTAGACCATTTAAGTCCTTGGTCTAAATTGTTCTGACAGTGCACTGGAGATGATATGACAAAGCAAGTATTTCGTAACAGTTATATATTAACCTACATGTCAGACACAGACTATTGTGACATCCACAAGGAAAGATATGTGGTGCATTCAAGTGAGACCATCAGACCAACATCTTAAGTACTTTAACGGACAACATGGGTGCATGGCATAACAAAAGTTCAGAGATTTTTCAAAGTTCTCTTGACAAAATGGCATAAGGGATTGCCAAGGCAGCAAACTTAAATGAAGAAAAATAATAAATCAACAATAGTTACATAGTTGAAAATTAGGCACCGAATATAATTGCTTGAAATATACTTCAGCACAAGCTAAGTTTCTCAGGTGAGAATCTGACATGTGATCAAACTGAGTGCATAGTAATTCTATCCTACTCGGGCATACTGAAAATTACTTGCCAAAATGTACAAGCGATGAGTAGTGCTTGAGAAAATAAAGGTAGACAAGGGCACCATCATACCACCAAAATCCACATTCAAGAAAATAAAGAGAATGACACGTATCATCATTCCTAAAATGTAGTGAGAACACAGACAGAAAGCAACCTGTGAAAATAAATTATGCATAGGTAGTTTATTACCAAGAACGAAAGGAGGTTTCTCCGAGGACGCCCCCTTCTCATCCTCGACACGTAAGGAACGTGTACACTGAATCCTCCGAAAGTATCTCTTCGAGTAGGATATGTTATACTCAATGAATCAACTTCTTCGAAAGGTGTAACCCGTTGTCTCAGTAACACTTCATCATGTGCAGCCATTTTTCCTGGTGAAGAAAGCTTCCCAGTGGAGTCACAAGTCCCGATATCTGAGAGCTGCTCAATGTATCTTTTTGTTGGCTTTCGAAGTCTCTTAGCAGTGCCTTGTTCATCCTGCAAAGTTCCTTCTGGTTCATCTTTTTCTGCTGATGCTCCTTTTAGCCTCTTGGAGGATCGCTGTTGGTCCTCACTTTGATAGTAAGAGCAAGATGGTGCATCTCTCTCATTTCCAGGACAAAACACTTGGTTCCTAGCCAAAGAAGTGGCTTCAACCTCAACCTTAGGTATTCCTTCAATGGCAGGTAGCTCATGTTTTGCATCATCGCGAACAATTTTATAATCTTTAACTACACAACCAGAACTTTGAACATCACAGGAATTGGTCAACCCCATTGTAATCCGTCTTTTGAGCCATAACTTGTCCTTGACATTAGTTTGGCGACCAAATGTAGCTCTAAATGCTTCCTGAAGCTCTCTAATTGTAAGATTATCCAAACAGACTTCTCCTCTTAAAATGGAGAAGTCAGGAACCGAACTAGTAACTCCAGAAATAGATTGTCCTGTAGATGAGTTATTTACAGGTCTTGAGCAGGCGTCAGCCTTTTCTTTTTCAGCACTACAAGAGTCATTTACTACTGTTGATTTTGTAGTCTCGGTTGAAGTATTGTCCTGATGAACAATGCTGTTATCCCCTTGTTCTGTATTCAATTTATCTTGCCCGTGATCATGACCAACTATACACTTTAAGGGAAGATCAAGTGAGACATCCAACGGTTTTAACCTGTCTTCCTGCGAAACGATATGCATCTCCGTAAAGTCAAATTCACTTAGATAAGTAAAACATAGATAATGTGTGCACAAGAAAGATTTGTAGGTAAATTGGCAATTTGATCTAATTACGATAAATTGTCAAATCCCACTCAAGCATTAACGGATATCATGCAGATGATATGCTAAACAAGGTTAACTAACTGTCCGGGCTCGTTAGCCTAAAGAGATTTGCTTAAAACTAACAGTGTACTCACTTATTAGCCACATGAAAAAACTTTATCTGCAGCACCACAACAAAAAACATTTACATAAATCCACTTTAAACCTTCCCACGGCTTTGAATAGACTATGGGATAAATTTAGGCATGGAAACTTGCCTATATGTTATTTCTACTAGCTCAATTCTGATACTTGCCAACATCTCTCCCTGTTAACTATTGGGTCATGTTCTAAAATCTCTCCCCTGATCTAGCTATACCTGAATAGCACATATATGAAGGAAAGCTTAAGCATGAATGAAGAAGGCATTGCTTGAGTAGGAAACAGTAAACACAGATCTGCTATTCAGACTAGATGACCATGAATAGTGCTAATTCTAAAGGTGGTTCAAACAACAAGTATTGCATATAAATGTATTATTATTGAAGTCATAGGCAAGACCTGTTTGGATCACAGGAATCTCATAGGAAACAAAGACGATGCTTTCCAAACATGACAAACTCTAATTTGAGAATTTTACAGAATCTGGGCAGCCCATATAAAAACTATGTCAGATTTAGCTTCAAACATTGAACAAAAAAAGATTCCTGGATGCGCACTAAACTTATTTTCTAGTAGCCTATTGCATTGTAGCAAATCTGAAAATCTTGGAACCATGGAAAATATTAATGATGCACATTACATAAGCAACATACATACCTCTAGGTCAGCATCAAACTGCAGTGTATGTATTTCACCAGTAGTCTCTAATTCAGAATACCCCTCTGCACAAGTTTCATAAATAGTAAGCATCTTAAGTAGTCAAAGGGGTTGAATTAATATGTAATGCAGGAAACATGAATTTTGTATGGCTAAACCGTATTCCAACATCACATCTAAATACTGTCCAGTGAAATGAGAACACCCAAAAGGAAATGAAATAGCACAGTAATGATTCAAACTGAATACATATACTGCCAGCACCTTCAAAGTCAGGCTTTGTCAGAAACATGCAGTCATTAGTAAAAAAGTCCTCCACGTGTCCTACATCTTCAATAGAAGGCAGATCAACCTTCTCATCGAGAAACTGTTCAATCTGCAAGACTTCGTCCTCCGTAGGAGGAACGAGTGTTCCATCACCTTCAACCTTATTTATATGAAAAAGTAAGTGCTCATCAAAGGTCTATAAGCAATGGGAAACATCACAATGTACCTTTGAAGGTATAATATAGCTAAGAAAGTAAGAATATACCCGAACTAGCTGGTAAACCACGGGATCGGAACTGCCATTTTCTTCGATGTCATTCTCTTCATTCTTAATCTCCTGAGCATCTTGTAGAGTACCCACTTCCATAGATCAGTACAAACTTCATCCAATGTTCGCTCTAATCAAAACCTGCCAGGATGAAGTTCTATAATCAGATGGAATTAAATTCAAACTATAGAGTGTAAGACTAAGAAATCAACCAACAATTAAGTGGTCCACGAACAAACGAAAGGTAAGTACTTAATACTAGTTAATAGTGGGCATGGCACATGCAATGGTTAATTCCAATCGAGCAAAGTCGCAAAGAGGAAAGGCTGTCGTGATGAATAAAACTGAGACCAGCAAAAGAATTTAGGTGATAATTGTTCATCATTTCCACATTACTGATGTATAAATGAAAGCATGGAATAATTGGAACGCAATCAAGAGTAAAAGTTTGAAGGGAACAGACAACCCCCGCTTTTTTGACCTGACAGGATTTCATGAAAGAGAGTTCAGGTGGCTCAACTGGTTTGGACGCATTTCAGGTAGCAGTGTAGCAGAGTATATAAAACACCATCAAAGAAGACACTAATATTTTCTCCAGCTAGCTCTCCTCATTACTGATTTAAGGGGTACTAAATTGATTTCAGCCATGATTCCTAGATTAAGAGAAGTACTATCCAGTTCTTCAGGTTAAACTGAAACCCATGCCCCCATTTCCTGGATGATAGAAGGGGTGGCCTCAAAAGGATACACTCATGAACCAAAATTCATTAGTGTTGAAAGCTAGCTCTGCCCCAAAATAGTTCTTCCTACAGTTAATACAAACTTCCACCATCGACTCCACTCAATCAGCATAAGAATATACAGCGACTGAGCTCCAGCTAAGCAAACACATCAAAAACCAAGCCTAAAACAACTGAGATATGCGCCGATACAAACGATGCCTATAGCAACCGTACGAAACCAGGAGTCCAGGACTCAGCAAGCACTATAGAATGGTCGAGCAAAGCTGTGAGAACACAAATTCCAGACCGTGATTAAGCGAAACCGAACTCTCTCTCACCTCAAGCAGAACCCGCATCACGAGCTAGGGACCCGAATCAAAGCTAGACACCAATCCAACACCACAGCGAGCACATGCACAACTACCGTCCCCGCGGCTCTGCTGACGTCACCTCGCACTAAATCAGAAATCAGGCGCGAAATACAACACCGATCAGGCAAAATCCCGCGCGCGCGACCACGCGGAGCTCAAATTGCCGCGCGTACCGTCAAATCTACCAGAAAATAATCGCAAAAACAGCGGAGAAGCGCGGCGATCGAGCGGATCGGAGCGGGTGTGGCTCACCGCGATCAGCAGCGGCAGCGGTGGCTCGATTCCCGCAGCATTTGCTCCGATCGCCCGGACGGAAACGCCGATCAGATCGCGCGAGAGGGAGGCGGGGCCGCGGGTGTGGGGATCCTTCGCTAGTCCGCTCCTCGTTTGCTTCGTTTCGGTATGGATGGAGGGGGAGTTCCGTTTTGGTGCGATCTAGGAAAGGGAGGAGAGGAGGAGAAACAAAGGAGGTAGTTTCGAAAAGGTGGAGGGGATTTCGAGGGGTGGGAGTGGGAGGGATCGCACGGCTGGGATCGACTCTGGATGTGGAGCCGACGGCCGACGAGCGAGTGACGGGTGGGGACACTGGGGAGTGGCGCAGCACGGGAGAGCCTTCTGGTGCACGCAAAGATTGGCCAGTGAGACCGAGCGAAGAAACAGAGCCGAGTCAGCACTCCCGGAAAGAGCAAAATTTATTGGCGGTAACTGAACTTGGACGTATACGACTCGATAAGGTCGTTCACCTGTAGTAGAATATATACTATTACTTACACCATCTCCACTCGTTAGCCGTTCTCAGGCCAAAATTCAGACGTAAATAGCACTGGATAGAGCAAGTTTTCGGTTTATGAATGACCTGTTTTTCAGTCGCGTTTCTAGACCGAGGTCCTAATTTGGACAAAATTTAGCAAAACCCGATAAATTTGGTGAATATAGGCGGATTTCATTAATAATGGTTGATTCGTACATATTACGTCGAATTCGGGTGGGCACCCGAATTCTGACTTCACCTACGCTAAAAAAAACTTAAAAAAAACTAAAAAAGGCCGAAGCCGAAGCAGATGTCGATGCCGACGCCGGGTGACATACGCCGGGTTACAGAGAAGCTGGTGTAGTTCGGGTTCATCGTGGTCGCCGCTGCCGCCATCATCGCCGCCAGGGCGCGAGCTGCCTTGGCTCAAGGCCGCACTCCACTACAGAAGGGTCAACGCCATCGCCGAGGACGACGAGAGGCTACCGTAGGTCGGCTCAATCACTTTGGACCAAAGCGAGGATGTTCGGTGAAGGGTTCGCAGCATAAAAAACAAAAAAATTCCTACGATAGAAACTATACGCCAAGATCTATCTACTAGATACAAGCAACGGGTGGATATACATCCATAGAGAACTTACCATCGAAGACAACAAATTTTGTTAACGAGTAGGAACTCGTGGATGATGTAGTCGAATGCTTGCCGATCTCAAGATCGTGTGGAAGTCCTAGCGCCAAGAAACTAGCCAAGCGATCCAAGACTGCAGACACACGCTCGTGACATCGAGCAACCTCTCGCCCTCGCCCAATGATGCAATGAAGCAAAGAACTCCTTCCGCATTTAAATGCTACCAAAAACATGTATCCCGCTAATCCGAGACCATGAAGGAATAATTCTAGAGGGGGAGAGAGATCCTTCACAAGGAGGTGTGAGGAAGAAGGGTGAGGGGGTGGCCTTTTATAGGAGGAGGGGTACTCTCCCATGGCCGGGCGCCCATGGGGTGACCCCTCACCTCCCCCATTCATGTGGTGGTAACCCCCTCCACATTAAAATGCCCCTTCACATTCTCTTTTAAAGTCTCCACTTTAAATGCATTAAATTTCTCCAAATTTAATGCTCTCTTATTTAATAAAACTCTTTTGTTAATTTTATTCAGAATTTTGTTAATTACTTTAATTAACAAACATTCACATAAAATATCATTATATATTGCAAATGTATCTATAATTTTTGGTGTTCCATGCTTGGTTTTATCTACTTTTTTATGTTTTGTTCACACTTTGGAGTACTTTTCATATGATTTCTTGGACTAACCTATTAACAAGAGCCATAGTGTTATCACTGCTTTTGCTGTTTTGGTTTCAGAAGTCAAAATGAATATTCTCGAATTGACGGGACAAAGCTAAAGTCACTATTTTACCGGAGACATCTCGAGCGATCACGAGATGCAGAGGAGCTGGGCACACACCACCGTCACGACCAGGCCTGGCCCGCGCCAGGGGGTGGTCTGGCCGCCCCAGGCACCCCCTCGGCCTCTCCTTCCACCTATATATTGCCTCTGATACAAAAACCCTAAGTACCCGATCAAAATTCCACGAAAGAGTCTATAGCCGCCATCATCTCCATCCCTAGATCGGGAGGAATCTAAAGCTCTTCCTGGCACCCTGCCGGAGAGGGGAATTCACCCTGGAGGCCTTCTTCATCATCATGCAAGCCTCCGGTGTGATGCGTGAGTAGTTCATCTCTGTACTACGGGTCCATGTAGTAGCTAGATGGCTGGTTCTCCTCCTATGTGCTTTCATGTCTAGATCTTGTGAGCTTCGTTCATAATCAAGATTATCTATTTGTAATTATGTATGTTGCGTTTGCAGGGATTCGATGGATATTGAGATGATATTTTAGATTGATTATTGATTCTACCATGTCTTTGTTATTTGTGATCTTGCATGCTTTCCGTTGTTAGTAGCTATCTTAGCCAAGTAGATGCTAGCAACTCTAAGAGTTAGTATTTATGCTCGATAGTGGGTTCATGCCTCTGGTAATTTGGGGAAGTGACAGAAATCTCTAAGGTACTAGATATGTTGTTGCTACTAGGGAGAAAACAACAATCCTTTGTTCATAGAACAATCGTATTGTTTACTTTACACGCAATTCGTAATGCAATAATCTGTTGCTTGTAACTTAATACTGGAGGGGGTTTGGATGATAACCTGAAGGTGGATTATTAGTCATAGATGCAGTTGGATGGCGGTCTATGTATAATGTTGTAATGCCCAATCGAATCTCAAAGGAGTTAAGATGATTAGTATATGCTTGTATGCTTTCTCGATGTTTGTCAATTGTCCCGCTGTAATTTGTTCACCCAGCATGTTATCTATCTTAAGGAGAGCCACCTCTAGTGAACTATGGACCCCGGTCCGTTCTTTTACATTCAATCTACAAACTGTTTACTGCTTTGTGTTTACTTTCTGCAAACTATTACTTCTTTCCATTCGATACGTTTAATCCTTTGTTTTCAGCAAAACCGGTGAGATTGACAACCTCATCGCAAGTTGGGGACAGAGTTCCATGGTTGTGTTGTGCAGGTCTCCATGTTGCTACTAGCACTGGTAGTGCGCCCTGCCAAGGCTCATCTAACAACACCTTTGGGGTGTTTCCTTGCTCCTACTGGATTGATAACCTTGGTTTCGTACTGAGGGGAAAACTTACTTGTGTGCTCATCATACCTTCCTCTTGGGGTTCCCCAACGAGCTCGATATATTTTGGGCCAGCAAGACTTTTTCTGGCGCCGTTGCCGGGGAGTCAAGGACATCTTCATAAGGGGAGTCCCTCATAACCAATCTCTTTACTTTGTTATTTTTGTTTTGCTTTGTTGGGGATATACTTTCCGGGTATCCTCATAGTTCCTCACTGACCAGGGTGGTCCACTTCGGGTTAGAGCTTTGCTTCACTACGGCCAAATCGGAGAAAGACGAGTCCAACCTGCTACGGAAGGCCTGTAAGACTTACCGACTTAGGCCCATAATGTTACTTGTAATTCAAGATGTACTCTGTAACCGACTCTTAGTCGTAGCCAGATAGATCTCTCCTATAAACCCTAGGTCGGATATCTATATAAGCCGTCCTAGGGAGAGCCTTTAGGGCACCCAATACTTTAGATCCTCAACTCGCATAGGCGAAACCCTTGTAACCCATATTCCGGCTTTGCCGTATTACTGGATTGCTAGCAGGAGTAGGATCCGTCCAAAGCCGGCGGATTCGAACCTGGGTAAACTTGTGTGCTCACCGTCCCGGAATACCGTACGTCTCACACCCCTCTCTTCCGCACGCCTCGAGGACCCCCTCATGGCGTACTTTTCATCAATCTGACGATAGTTGGCGCCCACCGTGGGGCAAGTGAGCTACGGATCTGCGTTCCGAGCGGAATCTGCAAGAATCGGAATCGGCGAGACTATCATCGTCGGTCGCATCCTCTACGCCAGCGACGTCCCTCTCATCGTTCTCGACGAGACTTGGATTCCGGCAAAGGAGGCCATGACTGCCTACACAATCATGTCTTTTGGCGAGATCGATGTTTACATCGGTTTCGCTGAACCTGCCCAACCCACCCCAGCGGTGATGATAGAGACAGAAGAATTTTCTGGGTCTCCTTTGTCCACAGAGGCGGCAGAGTTCTGGATCTCAGAAAACCCTAATCCCACCCAGCCCGCACCAGTTGCGGAGACAGTGGAGAAATCCGAACCTGAAGAAGACCTAGCGGTCAACGTCGAATCTGGAGTGGATCTCCCTGGAGGAGCCGAATCCCAGATCGACCCACCCGTGGAAGTCGAAATCCAGGAGGAGCATATCAACGACACTGATTCCGCTCGATGATGCCGAATGCATGTGCCTTTCCTAAGGTACACACTACGACATATGATACTGCAAGGCGAAAGCGCAGATGCAATCCTCGAGACCATCAAAAGTTTCGATATGGCTGATCGCAAAAGCCGCAGGTACCTCAGGAAGCATGCGTCGCACTTCGTCGGATACGTGGGATCCGGATCCGGCTCTGCCGATGCTGGAGAAAACACCGACTCGCTGCTGGAGGCAATCAGAACAAACGCCGACGTACCCGCATCCTCGGATGAGTCGATAACGTCAGCAGATTTCCGAAAGTTCTCTGTAGAATATGAAGAGGAGTATAACTCCAAAGCTGTAGAAGAAGGAGAAGCCATGGACGAAGGATCCGGTGAACACTCTCCCAAAGCGCAGGATGACATGGACACCAGAGATAATCCCGAGGTCCAGATGTCCAAAAGTACCGATCAGAGCTTGACTCCGGGAAATGGACCCAAGGCCGTCTTTGCTACCGGCGCTGCCAAGAAGGCAAAGAAGAAGAACAAGAAAAATAAAACCCTAGCAAAAGACCCTCTGACAGAGGAGGTGATTGCCGAGGAATATGAAGAAGACTCGGATGGAGCACTTATCCCAGACGAGCTGAAAAAAGAAGCATCGGTGGATGGACACGTGATCACCGAAGGTGCGCGTAAACTCATCGATGCCGCATTAACCACACCTATCCCTACAGCTGCAGAACTTACTGCAGATGAGCTGGATGAAAGGGCGCAAGCCCTAGAAGCGCGTCATCAACAACTCCTCGATGAAGCCAAAAACATCGAGGTGGAGAAGAAACGCATGTCGAACAAGGAGTACATGTCTCGTCTACATCAGAAGATACGGAAGTGTCACATAGATGACAACCAATTCCCACGTGTCCGTGTCGTCCTTTTTGGAGATGAGATGGGGAAGCCACAGAAAGATAGCAACGGAGATTGGGTATACCCAACACCAGTACAAAATACCGTGGCGGCCCGAGAAATTCTATCGGCTAATCCAGGACCAGATGAGATCCGTTTGGGTATCAAGCTACTCAACAAGGGACTGGAGCAGCAAAAAGTCGCCCTGTCCGGAAGTCAAAAGCTGGTCTCAGATGCTGACCAATGTCGCATAGATCCGGCATGGGCTGACGTAAGACCCCATTACGTTCTGGAGCAGCATTATCGCCCCGAACGACGGGAAGACAATTATTCGAGAACCGGATCGTTAGGACAGCATCACAAAACTTCACGTAACTGGAGCAACGTCGCCCCAGCGGCCGAGAAATACGCCATCACTGCCCTGAATCCGACGAACCCTCCCCGACGAGAATCTAAGGATCAAAGGGGAGAAGATAAAGAGAAACGTCGGGAGGAGGATCGTCAGAGAATGCCACCTCCTAGACATGAGAACCGTCCGACTGAGCCTCACCATGGTGGGAACGATGGACGAAGAAACGACGGAAACTATGCCAGTACAAGCCGGCAGGGGGCTCGTCGTAGCCAAGACCCTCCCTAGAATCGAAATAATGACGTTCCGAACAGAGGCCGGCGATCAGCCGGAAACTATCCAGCTGCTCCACCTTCTCCACCAGATAGTCATCACAACGGCTCCCATGGAGGGCAAGGAGGACGACATGGCGGAGGAGGTGGTAGCAGGTCAAGTCCGCTCCACGGCATCAAGAGTTACAGCCGGCATTCGGGATGATCTCTATCCCCGAATGACGCAAGACACAGGATCAACTCCAACATAGAGGCTCGGCGCTATGAAAACGATGACGTGTACGTGGGCCCAAAGTGCTTCGGTCCACGCATCAGAGCTACAAAATTCCCAGAAGGATTTGCTATCTCAAGACATATCCAAGCCTACGACGGCATTGCTTGGCCAAACACCTGGTTACAGGACTTCTTCCAAGCTTGCTGCATCACCAAAGGCGGAAACAGCCTGGTCGCAACCCGATATCTCCCACTTATGTTGCGGAAGACGGCACGATCATGGCTCATTGAAATTTCGGCAAACACCATCCATAACTGGTATGATTTACAAAGCGCGTTCTTTCGGAATTTTGAAGGCACATATCGGAGGCCCTGTACGGTTGGAGACCTACAGCGTTGCACCCAGAAAGCCGGAGAAACTTGCCGGGATTACCTCGGACGATGGATCGACACCAAGAACTCCTGCGAAGGAGTAAATGATCAAACTGCGATTGAAGCTTTCATCGCAGGTCTCCCTATTGGTTTACTACGCCATCGCTTGAAGTGCGACAAGGTTACCGATTTGGGAGAGATGATAGAAACAGCGAGCAAGTATGCAGATGCTGACGACGATGCAGAATGACTACTCAATGCCCTAGCTGTGCCTTAGTCGGAAAAACAACCAAAGCAACAAGCTCAGAAGCGCAAAAACACCTCGAAAGAAAAACCCAACGCGGAAACAGCGGTAGTCACCATCGCTTCCGGTCCGAGGACGAGGAGGACGTGGCGGAGGCCGCGGGCGTGGCCGTGGGACATCAAGGGTCCAAGGCAGAGGAGAACAACGACCAGGCAAAACCTACTCTTGGGCCGACATTGCCAATAACCCATGTGTGCATCACCTAGACGCTAGTGGGGGCTCGTCCCACACCAATGCTGAATGTCGTTTCAACGACGACGTCAAAAGAGATGACACCGCGGGCTACAAAGCTAAGCGGAAGAAGGGAAAGAAAAATCCCAAAAAAGACAAAGAGACCAAGGAAGATTCTGACATGGAGGAAGCTGATGCTTCAAATCCCAAGTCGGAAGGGAAGAAGACTTTTCCTACCAAGAAGGACACTTATGTCACCTTTCTCAGATCTCAACCAGCAAAGGTCAAGAAAGCAGTTCTACACGAGCTCAATGCAACAGTTCCGGCTGTCCCCCAGTATCTGGATTGGTCAGAAGTGGCAATCACGTTTGACCGCGATGATCATCCGCCTAAGTTACACAGGCGAGGAAAATACGCCTTGATCGTCAACCCACTTATTGACGGTTATGGTTTCTCCAAGACCCTCATGGATGGTGGTAGAAGCATCAATATTCTCTATGTCGAAACGCTACACCGGATGAAGATCTCGGAGACACAGCTAAACCATAGCTCTATGATTTTTCACGGAGTTGTCCTAGGAAGACAAGCTAATTCCCTAGGAGAGGTCACTTTGGATGTTACCTTTGGAACTCCAAAGAATTATCGGACGGAGGCACTTTCTTTCGAAGTGGTCCCGTTCAAGAGCGCATACCACGCTATATTCGGACGTCCGGCTTACTGGGCTTTTATGGATCGTCTGTGTTACATTTACAATATGATGAAAATTCCAGGTCCCAACGGCGTGATCACCATCAGGGGAGACCCGAAGAAAGCGCGAGAGTGCGAGGATGGAAATGCCACCTTTGTTGAAGCTGTGTTGCACGCCCAGGAGTACTAGGAGATCAAGAAGAGCATAGATCCGTCCGAGATGCCCGCAACAAAGAAGGAGGTTACCAAGCCAAATCCGGAGTTCAAGGCATCAGAAGATACAAAGAAAGCACCGTTGAAGGATGATGACCCCTCCAAGGTGACCCAGATAGGCGTAGGCCTAGATAGCGCATAGGAAAGCGCGCTCGTCAAGTTCCTCCAAGAAAATCAAGATATCTTCGCATGGAAGCCATCTGACATGACCAGAGTACCTAGGAAACTTGCCGAGCACTCTCTAAATGTAAACCCGAACACTAAACCCGTCAAACAGTCCTTACGACGGTTTGGCAACGAAAAGCGTAAGGCAATAGCTAAGGAACTAGCACGGCTCGAGTTAGCCGGATTCATAGAAGAGGTCATCCACACTGAGTGGTCGGCCAATCCTGTAATGGTCCCTAAAAAGGACACCACTGATTTAAGGATGTGTGTTGATTATACTGCCTTGAACAAGGCTTGTCCAAAAGATCTGTTCGCTCTACCTAGAATTGATCAAGTTATCGATTCTACGGCAGGCTCGGAACTCCTCTGTTTTCTCGACGCATATTCCGGCTATCACCAAATCCGGATGAAGGAATCTGACAAAAACAAAACTTCATTCGTAACCTCCTTCGGAACCTTCTGCTTTGTTACGATGCCCTTCAGGCTGAAGAATGCAGGAGCTACGTTCCAGTGCACGATGCAGCGTTGCCTTCACGACCAACTCGGGCGCAATGTACATGCATACGTGGATGATATCGCGGTGATGTCCAAAAAGAAGGAAACGCTCATTTCCGACTTGGAGGAAACGTTCGCCAATCTACGAAAATACAACATCATGCTTAACCCGAAGAAATGTTTCTTTGGAATACCAGCAGGAAAATTGTTAGGCTTCATCGTGTCTCAAAGAGGCATAGAGGTGAACCGCGACAAAATCAAGGCTATACTCAATATTTTCAGGCCAACTCGCCTGAAGGACGTACAAAGACTAACTGGTTGCATTGCTGCAGTCAGTAGATTTGTAAGCAGGCTTGGTGAAAGAGCCGCACCATTATACAAACTCTTGAAGAAGGCCAAGGATTTTGTCTGGACTGACGAAGCTGAAGCTGCACTTCAAGACCTGAAGAAAGTACTCTCATCTTCTCCTATCCTCGCAGTGCCGGAACCTCAGGAACCGATGTTGCTATATATTTCTGCGACAAATAAGGTCGTTAGCATCGTCATGGTGGTGGAGAGACCAGAGGAAAATCAGGAACACTTGGTGCAGCGTCCGACTTATTTTGTCAGCGAGGTCTTGACGGAATCAAAACAGCGATATCCGCACTACCAAAAGCTAGCTTATGGTGTTTTCCTAGCATCTCGTAAGCTACGACACTATTTTTAGGAGCATCCAATTACCGTGGTGAGCAAAGCTCCCATGAGAGACATAATCAACAACAGCGACGCCACATGACGTGTCGCCAAATGGGGCATAGAGCTCTCAGCTTTCGATATTGAGTATAAACCCTGACAAGAATCAAATCCTGCATCCTTGCCGATTTTATCGCTGATTGGACAGAGACGAAGGATAACATGGTCCTCCCCGAGTCGGAATATCGGACCCTCTTTTGATGGGTCTAAGGCCCGAGGGGGCCTGGGGCGTGGTGCTCAAATCACCCCAAGGTGATAAACTATTATACGTGTTGCAGATCCACTTCACAACGACAAACAATATTGCCGAGTATGAAGCATCAAGATGGAATCCGGATTGCCAAGGATATTGGCATCCGACGTTTGATATGTTACGGAGATTCGGATCTTGTTGCTCAGCAAGTCTCGGATATTTGTAATGCAAATAAGCACATGGCAGCATATAAAGCCATCGTGGATGATCTATCTAAATCGTTCGAAGGGTTTGAAGTTCAACACATCCCTCGAGCAGAAAATGAGGAAGCAGATGCACTATCTCGAATAGGCTCTGCACGGAAAGAGGTCCCGGATGGCGCATTTTTAGAGCACCTCAAAGTTCCCTCGATAAAGGGAGTAGATGAGGAATATCCGACCAAATCCGACTCACCTTTAATAGCAGTTCTGGCTGTAATTCCTAGCTAGACTCAATCCTACCTCGATTATTTGGTAGATGGCAAATTACCCGAAGACGAGGTGCTGAGCCGGCAGATTATCCGACGAGCAAAAGCCTATACTATTGTTAAGGGTGAGCTCCATAAACGGAGTGTTTCTGGGGGTTTTCAGCGCTGTGTATCTCCGGAAGAAGGAGTGGAAATCTTAAGGGAAATCCACGAAGGCGAGTGTGGTCACCATGCTGCAGCCAAATATTTAGTGGCAAAAGCTTTTCGACATGGATTTTTCTGGCTTACAGCTCAGGCAGATGCCGAACGGTTAGTCAAGACATGCAAAGGCTGCCAAAAGTACGCAAAGCAAGCTCATGTTCCGGCTAATTAGCTGCGAACAATACCTATAACATGGCCTTTTGCGGTCTGGGGGCTTGATATGGTAGGACCCTTTAAATGAGCTCCAAGTGGATTTACCCACCTCTTAGTGATGGTGGATAAATTCACCAAGTGGATCGAGGCTAAGCCTGTCACTAGTTGTGATGGAGCAACAGCCAAAAGATTTGTCGAGGATGTTATAATCCGGTATGGTTATCCGCATAGCATTATCACGGACAACGGGAGTAACTTTTCTATGGGAGAACTGGCTGAATTCTGTGATGAGCAAAATATCCGGCTTGACATTGCGTCAGTCGTACATCCACAAGCTTTACGGACAAGTCGAAAGAGCAAATGGTTTAATTCTACAAGGCTTGAAACCAAGACTCGAAGCACCACTATGACGTGCTGCGGGGGCTTGGGCAGAAGAATTATCTTCTGTAATTTGGAGTCTTCGGACAACTCCGAACAGGTCAACAGGATACACACCTTTCTTCTTGGTCTATGGCGCAGAAGCAGTTCTTCCTAGTGATTTAATTCATACTTCTCCTAGAGTGGCCGCGTATATCGAAGAGGATGCCGAGATTTCTCGACAAAATGATCTCGACTTAGTCGAAGAAGTTCGCGTCGTTGCTGAAATGAGATCTATGGCCTATCAGCAGAAGTTACGCAAGTATCATAGCCAAAGAGTCCGAAACAGATCTTTCAATAAAGGTGATTTGGTTCTCCGGCTTGTGCAGCAAAGAAAGCACAAACTTTCCCCAGTATGGGAAGGGCCCTTTTTAGTTAGTCGAGTATTGCACAATGGATCGTACTACTTAACTGACATGAAGCCAGTCAAAGAAAGACCTGCTACTAAGAAGAGAAAGAGAGCTGGAGGCAGTACAAATCCGGATGAGTTAGACAGACCATGGAATATTGCTCAGCTACGTCCTTCTTATTCTTAGTTTATCCTTCTTTGTAATCATGCATATGTACATGTTCTGTGAGAAATAATTTTTTTGGTTGCCTCAAGTTTTTTCTGAGAAGTTCTTAGACCATCTTATTTCTGAATGATCATGTCATAGTCAAAAATCCCAGAATGCTTGAAAGTGCTTTATGCTCATGTTCGTTCTGGTCTAGATTTCCGATTCTAAAAACTGCTACCTTCGGGTATAACTCTAAAAATTTCTAGTCTTTACTTTGGTTATTTATCTGATTGCCGGGTGCGGGCATTTTCCGAGTAGTGAATTGTTGGTACTGGAAGCTGGCTTTGTTTCCGAGTTTAAACTGATTTAGCAATTGAGCTCCGTTGCTCGGCAAAGTTTCCGGCTGAAGGTTTAGCCGACTCACAAAAGGGACGAGGCGGAAAGCCAGATAAACGATAAGTCGAGACTAAAAATATAAGTGCTTGTGTAAACATTTCAGGCACGCAAAAATTTCAAAAGTCAAAAGTGCTGAATAGATCAAAAGTTTAGCACTTGCAAAAGATGAATAGTACTTAATATTTACAATCACATCAGTTTTTTCCAGAATAATACATCAATTTCTGGTCTATAACGCAGTAGAAGATGAAGGATCTACTAGCTCACTGGTCACTCCGCCTTGATATCGTTCCGAGATGTACGCATCCGAGTTGGTGTGTTCATCGTCGGAAACTTCTTCGGTTTCTTCTGCAGGAGGAGGCGGAGTAGCCACGCGGGTGAAGAACGGGATCTCGTAGCTGGTCAGATCAGCTACGTGACACCCGTATCCGGCGCAGGAGTGCATGATGGCTTGAAGGTCCTGGTCCTGGCCGTCTTCGTCTACCTTGTAGTACTCTTTAGTCACTTGCCATATTTCCATGTTTCCATGATGGCTCATGACCATGGAGAGGGCGTTCTGTGCAGCAGTCCGCGCGTAGGACATATTCCAGTCCTGAACAAGCTGCGGCATCTCCTTGGCCCTGTCCCGCACCTCAAAATCCGACATGCTTGGCATGTTCGGAATCCTGAGAGACTCGCCAATGTCCTCAAGGGACTGGCGGTAGTCATGAAGAAGATCACCAACTTGGGTAAGCCGGTGAGTGCGGGGCTCGAACGAGGAAGAGTTCGTCAACTTTAGAGGACCTATACACAAAGCAAGTCAAGAAAAATCCGACATTGATGAAAGTCGAAGAAAAGATAAGTCAGAGAGGTGGAACGTACCAAAAATGACGTCGTCAATCTTGGTCTTCTCCTCCCGGAGACTCTGGAGTTCAGCCCGGAGCGCCTGGGATATGTCCTTCTCTCTGCCAAGCTCATCCTTGAGGTCCGAGATTATTTTATCTTGAGCGGCAATCTTGCGATCGCGCTCTTCAGTGGCCATGGAGGAGGATTCTAGGACTTGAGCTATGCTTGTTTCATGATCCGCCTTGAGCTTATCCAGCTCTTGGCGAAGTCCTTTGTTTTCCACCACCAGGGTTTTGAGGTTCTCGGCCTCTTCAATCATAGCGATGGATTGTTTCACCAACGCTGTAAGACAAAAAGAACAACAGTTTAGAAAATCCGACATAGAAAAAGCAAAAGACAAGGTTTGAATCTCGAAATATTTACCTTCAGCTTCATCCTTGGCTACCTTGAGCTCAGCATTTTTAAGCCGGAGAGCTTTGATGTCTCTCCGCTTATTACAGACATTGGACAATAATTCCTGGTTATAGGAACATACTTTCTGTAAGTCAGAAAGCTACTTAAGACTCGGGCTAATATTTTTACTAAATATCAGCACGAGCCTTGGGGGCTACACTAGTTCGTTCTTTGGCATCCTAATGAAAGCATAAACTCGGATTCTGTATCCTACTTCATGCTTGGGGGCTAGAGGATATGATATAACATAATGTAAAAACAAGAGTTGGAATTCCGACTTACATATTGCTCGCTGGTGATTTTATCTAAACCCGCGTTCACTTCAGCTGCCACCTTCTCGGCGAGAGTAAGAGGAATCACTGGGGCTGTTGGAAGCTCACCAGTCCTGATCCTCTCGTCGTGAAGGCGGACTTGAGTAAGAAGGTCAGAGAACTTGACATCCTTTGCTTCTTGCGCTTCCTCTTCGGGGGATAGATGGCTTTTGTCCAGGACTTGCCTGGCTAGCCACTGGATCTCCTCTGCAGATTTTCGGGTCAGACCAAACTTGGCAAGACCCGGACTGTTGAGGAGGTTTTCAGTGAAGACTTCAGCCGAGGGATCATTACCCGAAGAGGGTTCACCCTTATCTTGACCTGACGCACCCACAATGACGTCAGTTTGTGACCCAAGGATCACATGCTCCATTTGAGGAGCCGGATCTTCTGCAGCTTCCGACGAGATAACCGGAGTTGCAGAAGGTTGAGGAGCTGGAGTCGGAGGAGCTACGGCAGGCAAAGCTATGACAAGCTTCGTCTGGCGTAAGGGCTTCGAAGAAATCCCTTTCCCCTTGCCCTTGATGATCGATTTAGCTCTGAGAAGGTAACAAAGTCGGAAACGTTACATCTCAGAAAGAAGTTTAAGTAAAGCACAAAGATGGAAAAGTTGTGACGGAAAGAGTACCTCTTCACGACAGGCACCTCCTTTGTGCCAACCGCCACTGTCGGAGCTTTGCGCTTCTTGAGCGCAAGATCCGGCAGTGGAACTACTTCGACCTCCTGAGAAAACTCCGAAGGGTATCCTTCGAGTGGAGCAAGTTCTGACTCGGGGATGTCAGCAAGCTGAAAACAAGAAAGCATATCAGCATTGCAATATAACTCAAAGATAGAAACACATAAAAGGTGTGATGATAAAAGCTTACCGGCACCATAGGGTTTTCCGTTGTGTGCATGTCCAGAGAAACCTCTAGAATCCGCCTCTCGATCCGCTCCTTGATCAGCCACTTGATTTGGCTTATGTAGCCTTGAGTGGTGTAGGCCTTGGGGCTGATGCGGAGGGAGTCGGTCAGAGAAGACATGACAGAGTGCATCAGTCTATCCCCGTGGTACTGAAGTGGCTGGATCCGGCGTGAGAACCAGCACTGGACCAAGTCGGATCCCTTCAGACCGTTGTGCTTGATTAGATATTCGATCCGCCTCTTAGCGAGGATCGGATCATCTGTGAGAGTCAGAGCAGCCTCGTCCCAGGAAGGCTGGGCCATGGCGGCTCCGTCAACAAAACCCGGCAAAGCAGTATCTTTGCCGGGAGCCGGAATATCCCTATGGTAGAAAAAAGTGGCTGGCCATTGTTTGACTGAGTCACTGGCAGAAATTTTGGGATATGCCCGGTCTCGTCTAAGAGAAAAACTAATGGTGCCGGTGATGTAAGGAACACCGACAGTGATGGAATACCTCCGGACATGAAAGTAAAACCAGAAGAGAAGCAAACTCGGCCTAATACCGAGAAAGCCCTCGCAAAGCGCAGCATATGCGCTCATTTCTAGAAGAGAATTGGGAGGAAGATTGTGGAGTTGAACTCCATAGTGATCTATCACCTCGGAGAAGAACTCCGAGGGAGGAAAAGACAGACCTCGGTCCAGATGAGTGCCGAAGTGGACTCGTTCGTCCTCGTGTGGGTTGGGGACGGTTTCGCCGGAGCCACTCCGCCAGTCGCCAGCGACGAGCAGCCCCTCCTTCTCCACATTCTTGAGGCCTGCCTCGTCGAGGGCGCAGGGGATCCAGATTCCCCTGTAGCTTTCCTTCTCCGCTGCAGCTTCCGCCTTCACCGCCGCTGCCGCTGCTGCCAAACCAGAGGAAGAAGATGAAGAAGCCATTTTTCTCCGGTGAGAAAGTGACCTTAAAGGGCTACTGGAGTTTCGTGGGGAAGGATGAAGAGGCTCTGTGCGCGCAGGAGGATTGGGAAGGAAGGAAACGACGAAGGACTGGTGGAAAGGAGAAGAAGAAATCTAAACCCCTTATATCCACCTACCTGCGCCAAGATTCGTGCAAACGCTACAGTACAACCGCCACGCGTTGTGGAAAGAACTAGGAAGGACCCGCGCGATGATTGTGTCGCCTCGACCCCACGCACGCATTGAAACGGCGCCTCGGTTCTATGGACCGCGGACCCACCAACGGTCGTGATGACGGAACATTGTCAGGTGACGTGACTTGACCATGCTTGTGTCAGGTGGCGTGAGAGACCAAGTTCCGGCTTAGTTGAAACGAGCTAGAAAATCCGAGTAACCAACTGAAAGGTCCGACTTATTTTTTAAAGACCCGGATCGTATCTTTTGTTGTGAAGTTTCAGGAACCCTTCAAGATTCTGCAAGCCGAAGATCAAGCTAGACGATGATGAATCTGACTCTGGATCTTGGAGGCCTCCGGGGGCTACTGTTGGGGATATACTTTCCGGGTATCCTCACAGTTCCTCACTGACTAGGGTGGCCCACTTCGGGTTAGAGCTTTGCTTCATGGGCGGCCCAGTCAGGGAGAAAGACGGAGTCCAATTCGGCTACGGGAAGGCCCAGAAGACTTACCGACTTAGGCCCATAATGTTACCTGTAGTTCAAGATGTACTCTGTAACCGACTCTTAGTCGTAGTCGGATATATCTCTCCTGTAAACCCTAGGCCAGATATCTTTATAAGCCATCCTAGGGAGATCCTTTAGGGCACCCAATACTTTAGATCCTCAACTCGCACATGCGAAACCCTTGTAACCCATATTCCGCTCGCCAGACATCGATTGCTAGGTGAGTAGGATCCGTCCAAAGCCGGCGGATTTGAACCTGGGTAAACTTGTGTGCTCACCGTCCCAGAATACCGTACGTCTCACACCCCTCTCTTCCGCACGCCTCGAGGACCCCCTCGTGGCGTACTTGTCATCAATCCAACGACATGCTTAGTTTACATTTGTTCTGTTTGCTTGTTTCTTTATCAAAAACACACAAAAATAGTTTTACAAGTTTGCTTTCTTATTTAAAAACACATCAAAAAATTAAGTCTCCTTTAGTTGTTACCTCTTCCTTAGCTCACCATGTTGATCCCTAAATTCACCCTGAAAGACCTTTCAATAGGTAGTGGTTCAATAATTGGAAAAGATAATATTGAGGAATTCTTTAATCATGTTAGTAAACATGAGGATATTGATCATAGAACCCTTGCAGAACTTGCTCCAAACTATGAGGTTGTTGCAGCTTCTTTAGTTCACATATTGGAAGCTAGGTTTGTTAACCTTAACCCCTTAATGCAAGTAATGTTTCTTAAACTTAAAGAAATTGAGGACCTTGAAAAGAGGGACTTTATTCTTGAAACTTTGCTTAAGGAATTCTATGATGTTGCCAAGGAAGCTAAAAAAGTCTTTGAACATTTCAATATGCTAGGCTCATGTGTAGATGTTGTTGGTACACGAGAAAAGCTGAACAAAACTGAACCTAATGGGGAGGAAACTAAGATACCAATACCCTTTAAACTAGTGGCAATGCATGAAGCCATAGAAAAGAATCTTGATTGGATTGTTCCCGAAAACCCTTTTGATGAAAATAGTGAACCTAAGAGCATTGAGACAGGATTCTCTAGAACTTATTTGGATGATATACCTTGCCTTGTTGAAGATATTTCTGGTATTGCTCTTAATGCTTCTTCATTTTAGAACACTTGATTCTTTTTCTTGTTTCTTATGCCTAACTTAAAGGCGTTAAAGAAAAGTACTTATTGGGAGATAACCCAAAAGTTTTAGATGAGTCTTGGAAGTTATTACTTCAGTAATAACCGCTCCTTATCCTTTTTATTTGCTTTTTGTGTCAAGAGTAACCTCTAATGAGAGAGAAGTAATGATTGGGAAAGTTGCTGTCCCGAAACAGATTTCTGTGCTTCACCGTAAAAATTTATGTAAAATATTTGTATGTCATTTTGAGGCGTGAATTTTTGTGCTTCTGCCCCAGGTTATTATATAACTTTCGTTAGTTCAAAACTTTTTTATTTGAGCAACAGAAGGTCTTCGAAAAAATTCATATTTACCTGTTGGTCTGTTTTGACAGATATCTGCCATTTTTTGTATTTGCTTCTTGTTGGTTCCTTTTTGAGTTCTTCTGGGGAATTGAGATTTTTGAGGTAAGTGCTACAGTAGCTAGTGTTTTAATGGAAGTTTATTGGTGTTAGAACTGAACCTAAAGACTTATTATCTTGAGTGCACTAATGTTGCTAATAAAGATTGTGTGAAGTTTTGTATGAAGGACAAATTTCAGGTGTATGGAAGGAATGAGTAATGAGATGACGGATGGACTAAAGCTCAAGCTTGGGGATGCCACGCGTGTCACCCCAAGAAATATCCAAGAAGTACAAGCGTCAAAGCTTGGGGATTCCCGAGCATCCCCCTCTTCATCAATAAAAATCCTAGGTTTCTTCCAAACGCTTCATTTTTATTGTTTCATGCACAGTTGTGTTGTTCTTGGAGCGTCTTCTTTTTCGTTTTTGTTTTGGTTTTTTGTTTGCTTTTTTTGCTTAGTTTGCTGAATAAATTGGTTGGACCCCCTTTTTTATACATTGGTTTTCAAATAGTTTGGTTTGGTTTGGAAAAGAGTAGGAAAGTTCTTAAGTGTTAAAGAGAGCTTGTTTTTGACCGTGGCCTATGCTTCGTCATGCCATGCTTGATATTGTTTTGGCTTTATGCTTAGTATTCTTTGTTGTAGCATGAATTGTTATAAACAATTGAGATTGCTTAATGTGCCTTGGATGAATCATGCATTGTTTTAGCATATTAAAGCATAGTATAGTGGTATTCTCCTTTGATGCTTTATTTGGGTTGACTTGGCGCATGCTCACACCATGTTATGACTATTCCAAGTCACCATAATCCTTTATGATCCTTTAGTTTTCAACTTTTAGTATCACTTTATGCTTTGATCAATGATGTTTTGTCGCTCTGCATGATTATAGCCATTATTGCTCTCTTAGTTTGTCGCTCCCAGTCTTTTGCTAGCCTCCGTAACCAAGTATGAGTTCCACTCATGCATCCAACTCCCTAAACCAAGTTATTCCAAAGAGTCCACCATACCTACCTACTAGCATATACTATTCCAAGTATATTCATGCTTTTGTTCACCTTCCAAATTAAACTTGTTATGAGAAAACTAGTGATTAAAGCTCTCACGAACTTGATGGCACACTTTACTTTTCTGATACCAATTGAAATGGATCGTATGGGCACCTAGAGGGGGGGGGGGTGAATAGGTGCTATACCAATTTTTAATTCTTTTTCAATTTTAGGCTTAGCACAAAGGTAAATTCTCTAGATAAACTAATGTGAGGAATTTCCCTATATGCAAACCTATCTACTAGCGAGTAAGGAGCGAGTGGAAGAGGAACAAGTGAACCGAAGAGAAGCATGCGGAGACACAGGATTTGTTTAACCGCAGTTCCTTCCTTGTTAAGGGAAGTACGTCTGCGTTGGAGGGGTGGGCGGTACTAAGACCACCACACCACAAAAGGCCTCACCCTGTTCTCCGATGGATCTCGCCACAACAGGCCTGATCCACCTTCCACTATAGGTACCTTTCGAGGCGGGCACCAGCGCCTTTACACAACTAGCGGGGCAACAACTCCACAACAACTTGGAGGCTCTTGAAATGACAACAAGCTGCCACAAGAACAAAGTTGTCAAATACAATAACACAATCTAGGTATTGACGAGAATACTAGATCAGGGATTCCTCCAAGTGAATGGAGAGGAGTTGAAGTGCTTGATTCTTGATGTTGATGATGAACTTCTCCTCCTTCAATTCCACCAAAGATCAAGACCTTAGGGTGGTTGAAGTGGGAGATCGAGATTTAGAGCTCTTGCACAGGGTCTGGTCAAATTCGAATGAATCAAGAGTTCTGGATGTTGGGGAAGAAGGGATACTTATACCCCCTTCCAAAAACCAGCCGTTGCACACTTTGGGGGCCGGATTATCCGGCCCAAGTGAGGGCCGGATTATCCGGTCTGGGGAAACTCCGCCCTAGACTCGGAATATCCGACAGACAATCCGCCCCCTCTCTGAGTGTCGCGCCGAGCTTGCCCTTGATCAACTTCTGGGGGCCGGATTATCCGGCCCTATGCGAAGACTGGATTATCCGGCCTGGGGAGAAAAAACCACCCCAGTTCGGATTTTCCGGTAGAAAATCCGACCGGATACTAAGCGACGCGCCTTGGGTCCTTTTGCTCGGCGGGGCGGATTATCCTTGCGAAACCCAGATTATCCGCCTGGGAGGAAAACGCCCATTCGGATTTTCTGGGAGAAAATCCGCTGACACCGAGCAACGCGCTTGGCTTCCTTGAGAGATGAGGTAGGCGGATTATCCGGCCTTGAGGGCGGATAATCCGGCCCCCCTGAAAACTTCCTGCACACTTAGCGCACATGAAAAGTCTCCGTAGTATTGTTATCTAACACGCAAAACATAGGAAAACATGAAATGCTCTTTCAACTCTTAAGTGTGCCACCCTACGGTTCGCGAATAATGCAGACATGATCGAGACCCTTCTCCGATCAATAATCAGCAGCGGGACCTGGAGATCCGTACTGACTCCTACACATTCAACGATGACTCCTGTGATCGTGAGAACCTTTAACGCTTGTAACTAAATCCCTTTGTCCCTCGATATATTACATGTCCGAGATTCGATCATCGATATCTCCATACCTATTTTGATCTCGTTACCGACATGCACTCTTTTCTTGTTCCCGTGATATAACATTCTAGTGATCACATCACATGCTTGCAAGCTATCCTAATGTGATATCACCGAGAGGGCCCAGAGTATATCTATCCGTCATCTGGATTGACAAATTCCACTCTTGATCCATGAGCCTCAACATACCACCTTCGTAGTACTGAACCCATCTTTATAGTCACCCTGTTACGGTGTGACGTTTGATGTTATCAAGATACTCTTCCGGTGTCAGCAATGAACATGATCTCATGGTCTAAGGATAAAGATTACTTCGTATGATGTTATAGCAATATAAACATAATGACTTGATCATAATGCTATACTTTGAATGAATGTTCATCACATCATTCCACCAATGGTGTGACCTTGTTATTAACAACATCCAATGTCCATGATCAGGAAACCTTGATCATCCTGTTAATCAACAAGCTAGTCTATAAGAGAGGCATGACTAGGAACCCTTTTTGTTTATTAAACACACATGTATTGATGTTTCCGAATCAATACATTTCTAGCATGTATAATAAACATCTATCATGTATAAGGAATATATAATAACAACTTTATTATTGCCTCTCAGGGCATATTTCCTTCAGTCTCCCACTTACACTAGAGACAATAATCTAGTTCACATAGTGATAAATCTAACACCCATGGAGTTTTGGTGTTGATCATGTTTTGCCCTAGGGAGAACTTTAGTCAACGGATCTGCTACATTTAGGTCCGTGTGTACTTTACAAATCTTTATATCTCCATCCTTGACATGCTCGCAGATGGAGTGAAACCGGCGCTTAATATGTTTGGAATTCTTGTGAGACCTTGGTTCCTTTGCATTGGCTATGGCTCCATTGTTGTCACAATAGATCACCATCGGGTCCAACGCACTGGGAACCACACCCAGTTCTGCAATGAACTCTTTCATCCAAACTGCCTCATGCGCCGCTTCTGAAGCAGCAACATATTCCGCCTTCGTTGTTGATCCAGCCACCACAGGTTGTTTGGAACTCCTCCAACTAACTGCTGCTCCGTTCAAGAGAAATACGTATCCGGATTGAGACTTAGAGTCATCCGAATCGGTGTCAAAGCTAGCATCGACATAACACTTAGCGACTAGCTCTTCTTCACCTCCGTATATAAGAAACATATCCTTAGTTCTTCTTAAGTACTTGAGGATGTTCTTTACCGCTATCCAATGTTCCGAACCTGGATCAGATTGGTACCTACTAGTCAAATTAATAGCATGTGCCACATCCAGTCTTGTACATAGCATGGCATACATAATAGAGCCTATGGCCGAGGCATAGTGGATCTTATCGATCATCTCTTTCTTCCGCCAGTGGCGGGACTTTGAGTCTTACTCAATGTCTTGCCTTGAAACATAGGTAAGAACCCCTTCTTACTTTCGTCCATATTAAACTTCTTTAATATCTTATCAAGGTATGTACTCTGCGATAGCCCAATTAGGTGCCTTGATCTATCTCTATAGATTTTAATGCCTAATATATATGACGCTTCACCAAGGTCTTTCATCGAAAATTTGTTGTTTAGATAACTTTTAACACTGTTTAAAAGATCTATATCATTTCCAATCAATAATATGTCATCCACATATAATATCAGAAATGCCACATTGCTCCCACTCACTTTCTTGTAAATACAAGCCTCTCCATAAGTTTGGATAAATCCAAACTCTTTGATCACCTCATAAAAGCGGAGATTCCAACTTCGTGATGCTTGCTTCAGTCCATAGATGGATCGCTGAAGTTTGCACACCTTATTAGCATCCTTAGGATTGACAAAACCCTTAGGTTGTATCATATACAACTCTTCTTCAATCTTACCATTGAGGAACACAGTTTTGACATCCATCTGCCATATTTCATAATCGAAATATGCAGCAATTGCTAAAATAATCCTAACCGACTTAAGCATCGCTACGGGAGAGAATGTCTCATCGTAGTCAACTCCTTGAATTTGTCGAAACCCCTTTGCGACAAGTCGAGCCTTATAGATGGTCACATTACCATCAGCATCAGTTTTCTTTTTGAAAATCCATTTATTCTCAACGGCCTTTCGGTCGTGAGGTAAGTCCACCAAGTTTCAAACTTGCTTCTCGTACATGGATTCCATCTCGGATTTCATGGATTCTAGCCATTTGTTGGAATCCGGGCTCATCATCGCTTCGTCATACATCGCAGGGTCATCCATTTCATCAACCATGAAATTCACAACAGGATTGCCCGTCTGATTCAGAGCTGACGTGTCTGCTTGACCTGCGAGGTTCGGTAGTGTCCTCTTTCGGAGTTTCATGATCATTATCATTAGCTCTCTCTTCATTAGGTGAAGTCAACTCCGAAACAACTTCCGGTGCTGCGCCACTCGCCATTCCATGAAGAGAAGGTTCAATAACCTCTTCGAGTTCTACCTTCCGACTACTCATGTTGGGTCCGTAGCATAGAAAACAAAAAATTTCCTACGGTGTGAACTACACGCCAAGATCTATCTACTAGGTACAAAGCAACGGGTGGACATACATCCAACGAGAACTTACCCTCGTAGACAACGAGCTTTGTTAACGAGTAGGAACTCGTGGTTGATGTAGCCATACACTTGCCGATCTCAAGATCGTGAGGAAGTCCGAGCGCCGCAACTCAAGCGATCCGCACTTTTCGCACACACGTTCAAGCCACCGGACAACCTCCACCTCCTCGCTCCAGCGATCCGAGGAAGCAAGAACTCCTTGCAAATAAATGCCACCGGGAACATGTATCTCGCTAATCCGAGACCATGGGGAAATAATTCTAGAGGGGGAGAGAGATCCTTCACAAGGAGGTGTAAGGATGAAGGAGGGAATGGGTAGCCTTTTATAGGAGGAGGGGGGGGGTGCCCCCTCTCTCCATGGCCGGCGCATGGGGAGGGTGACCCCTCACCTCACCCATTCATGTGGTGGTAACCCTCTCACATTAAAATGCCTCTTCACATTCCCTTTTAAAGTCTCCACTTTAAATGCATTAAATTTCTCCAAATTTAATGCTCTCTCATTTAATAAAACTCTTTTTATTAAATTTATTCAGAATTTTGTTTATTACTTTAATTAACAAACATTCACATATAGCCCCTTGCAATATTTCAATATCACATGCAGAACCACCTTCTGCAATTTCACCTGAAACAATTTCCGGTTTCTATGGAAACAATTCCCGCGCTTTGCAATTCTTTCGTCTGAAACATATGTGCTCCAAAATGGTGTCTGGTAACTCTTGAAATGGATCATATGGGCACCTAGAGGGGGGTGAATAGGTGTTATACCAATTTTTAATTCTTTTTCAATTTTAGGCTTAGCACAAAGGTAAATTCTCTAGATAAATTAATGTGAGGAATTTCCCAATATGCAAACCTATCTACTAGCGAGTAAGGAGCGAGTGGAAGAGGAATGAGTGAACCGAAGAGAAGCACGCGGAGACACAGGATTTGTTTGACCGCAGTTCCTTCCTTGTTAAGGGAAGTACGTCTGCGTTGGAGGGGTGGGCGGTACTAAGACCACCACGCCACAAAAGGCCTCACCCTGTTCTCCGATGGATCTCGCCACAACAGGCCTGATCCACCTTCCACTATAGGTACCCTTCGAGGCGAGCACCGGCGCCTTTACACAACTAGCGGGGCAACAACTCCACAACAACTTGGAGGCTCCTGAAATGACAACAAGCTGCCACAAGAACAAAGTTGTCAAATACAATAACACAATCTAGGTATTGACAAGAATACTAGATCAGGGATTCCTCCAAGTGAATGGAGAGGAGTTGAAGTGCTTGATTCTTGATGTTGATGATGAACTTCTCCTCCTTCAATTCCACCAAAGATCAAGACCTTAGGGTGGTTGAAGTGGGAGATCGAGATTTAGAGCTCTTGCACAGGGTCTGGTCAAATTCGAATGAATCAAGAGTTCTGGACGTTGGGGAAGAAAGGATACTTATACCCCCTTCCAAAAACCAGCCGTTGCACACTTTGGGGGCCGGATTATCCGGCCCAAGTGAGGGCCGGATTACCCGGTCTGGGGAAACTCCACCCCAGACTCGGAATATCCGGCAGACAATCCGCCCCCTCTCTGAGGATCGCGCCGAGCTTGCCCTTGATCAACTTCTGGGGGCCGGATTATCCGGCCCTATCGGACGGATTATCCGCCTGGGAGAAAACCGCCTTCCGGATCGAGCGACGCGCCTTGGGTCCTTTTGCTCGAAAACTGGGGGCCGGATTATCCGGCCCTTGCGAAACCCGGATTATCCGGCCTGGGGAGGAAAAACCGCCCCAGTTCGGATTTTCCGGGAGAAAATCCGCCTGGACACTGAGCAACGCGCCTTGGCTTCCTTGAGAGATGAGGTAGGCCGGATTATCCAGCCCTTGGAGGGGTGGATAATCTGGCCCCCCTCAAAACTTCCTGCACACTTAGCGCACATGAAAAGTCTCCATAGTATTGTTATCTAACACGCAAAACATAGGAAAACATGAAATGCTCTTTCAATCTCCCCCTTTTTGGTGTTAGATGACAATACCAGGATTTGCAGGAGAAAGACACAAGACAAACAGAGATAGCTATGGAGAGGACTCCCCCTCAATGTGTGCATAATAGAGTTTTGCATTGGAATACAAATGCACACAAATCGGTGAATCTATTCCATAGACAAAAGGGCAAAAACACATACCACCGAAGTAGAGAATAGGCATCCTTGACATAAATCATCACTATTAGTGGATAACCATTATGAGCGCGCGCCTTTCGTGATAAACCACTAGTAGTAGGATATGAATAGATATAACCATGAGCATAATCCATGATATGAAGTCCATAGGTATCATCCAGACAACCACATAAAGTCTCAACCACAAATCACAAACCACGAATATAAAAGTTCAACGCTAAATGGGCATAAGCAAGAAATAACGAATAAAAAGTGCAAGTGCTTATGCCCGACCCATGCAAATCCACGGACAACCTAATAGAACTACTTCTCCCCCTTTGGCATCGAGACACCAAAAAGGGAGAAGAGTGATGCTAGCGCCCCATGGGATCACTCATCATAGTCCTCGTCCTCGTCCTCATGCTCTTCCTCATCCTCATCTTCAAGCTCCTCAGTGTCATTCCAAATCAAATAAAAGCCAAGATAGAGTGTGATTCCCATAAGAACATGAGAGAGCAAATAATATCCAAAAAGATCCAATTCTCCACGAAGGAGAGGGTGGTGGACGAAGCCACCTTGTTGGAGTGTATGGTGTGACACCGCGAAGATATATCTTGGGTTCATGACCAATACTCATCAATAAGCTCACATATCACAACATGATATTAAGAGAAATGATATAACTTGCTATTGGCATTATGGGGGGAGGGTTAGCCCAATATGTTAGGACCACACTCCCCCTATATCCATGCCCACACCTAGACCAAATAGGGATTGAGATGTACGAGAGGGTGCATGAGTAATCAAGACAAGCTCCCGGAATCAATGATATTTAGCTCATTCCTCAAATAGCAGAATCTTGCTTCATCAAGTGGCTTTGTAAAAATATCATGATTGATTCTTCGTGCTCACAAGAGATAGATCAATATCACCTCGAGCAACATGGTCACGAATAAAATGATTCCGAATCTCAATATGCTTCCTCGTGTCTTTGAACTGGATTATGCAATTTTGATAGCACTTTCATTATCACATAAAGAGGCACTTTGTCACAATTGACCGTATTCCTTTAAAGTTTGCCTCATCCACAATAATTGGGTACAAGCGGCAAGAACATATTCAGCTTGGCGGTGGAGAGAGATATACAATTACGCTTTTTGGAGGACCAACATACAAGAGATCTTCCCAAGAATTGACAAGCTCGAAGTTGACTTAGATCATCCTTATCACCAGCCCAATCTGAGTCAATATAACCACATAAAGAGAAATTGGAGCCCTTGGGATACCAGAGACCAAAGTTGGGGGAATGAACTAAATATCGAAAGATCCTCTTGACCGCCACTAAGTAGCTTTCTTTAGGAGCTGCTTGATACCTTGCACACACTCCCACACTCAACACAATATCGGGTCTAGATGCGTAGAGGTAAAGAAGAGAGCCGATCATGGACCGGTATACCTTTTGGTTCACATCTTTACCATGAGGGTTGAGTTCGAGATGACACTTTGTTTGCATCGGAGTAGCGACACCATTTAGATCCGTCATCTTGGAGCTCTTGAGCATGTCTTGGATGTACTTTGCTTGATTAATAAAGGTTCCTTAGTTGCTTGATCTCGAATCCAAGAAAGAACCGTAATTCCCCCATCATAGACATCTCAAACCTGTCAGTCATAAGCTTTGAAAATTCATCGTTAAAAGCTTTGTTAGTAGAACCAAAAATGATATCGTCTACATATAGTTGGCATATGAAGAGCTCCCCCTTAACCTTCTTAGTAAAAAGAGTGGGGTCGATTTTCCCAACTTCGAAGCCACGATCTAACAAAAGCTCTTTAAGGTGCTCATACCACACACGTGGGGCTTGTTTAAGGCCATAGAGTGCCTTATCGAGTTTGTAGACATGGTTCGGGAAGTTAAAATCCTCAAACCCCGGGGGTTGCTTTACGTATACCAACTCATGTAGAGGACCGTTAAGGAAGGCACTCTTGACGTCCATTTGCTGCAACTTAAAATTGTTATGAGTAGCATAAGCAAGTAGGATACGGATGGACTCAAGACGAGCCACAGGAGCATAGGTCTCACCGAAGTCGATGCCATCAACTTGGGAGTAACCTTGTGCCACAAGTCTTGCCTTGTTCCTCACAACGATGCCATTCTCATCTTGCTTGTTCTTGAAAATCCACTTGGTGCCGATAACAATGCGGCACTCTTTGGGTTTCTCCACTAGTTTCCAGACTTTATTGCGCTCGAAATTGTTCAATTCTTCATGCATAGCAACAACCCAGTCTGGGTCTTCAAGAGCTTCAAAGACCTTCTTAGGTTCCACCATGGAGATATGAGCTTGATGCTCACCAAAACTGGCCAATTCTCTTCTAGTAGACACCCTTCGTCGAAGATCACCAACAACCTTGTCGAGAGTGTGACCCCTCAACTCAAGGTTGCGATCAGCCCGAGCCTTCTTGAAAGTTCAATAAGTTTGTTGTCTCTTGGTGGAGAGATTCATCACTTGAGTCTTCATTGAAGGCATTTTCTCCGCCTTGATCGATGCTGGAACATCGATGGCGGTGGTGGAGATGCATGCCCTTGAGGTGAGTCCGTAGCCATAACAGGAGGCTGCAGAACTGGAGAGTCAGGGCCGGATAATCCGGCCGATGAAGTGGCCGGATAATCCGGCCTGGGAGGACTTGCAGCAGTAACATTAGGAAGCCTAGGACTGGCTTGACCTGGCAAGGAGCCGGATAATCGGGGGTCGGTACAGGCTTGTGTTGATATCTTCACCACCAGGAGCTGCTGGAGCGGGGTGGCCGGATAATCCGGTATCCACCGGAAAATCTGGCCTAGAGCTTTCTGGAGCATCTTGACCTTCAGCAGTTGATGGAGATGGTGTAGAAGTTGCCCCCGTGGTTGGAGCGTGTTGCGTATGTGTAGATGAGGGCTCTATATGAGTAGAGCATTGTCCTTCCCGGTCCGCCACAAGGGGTTCCTCAATGGGGCGGAAGAATCCCACGCCCATTCTTCTTATGGCATCTTGGGATATTTCAACATCTGCATCACGAACACCAACTTGCTCCGCACGGGAACTGTCATTTTCCTCGAACACCACACTACAAGATTCTACAACAGTTCCGGAGAGCATATTGTAGACTCTATAAGTGTGGGATTCGGCACCATAACCAACAAAAATACCTTCTAGAGCCTTAGAATCAAACTTAGATAAATGAACTCCTTTAATAAGAAAGAAACACTTACACCCAAATACCCGAAAGTATGAGATGTTTGGCTTGTTACCGGTAAGTATTTCATACGGAGTCTTGTCCAAAATCTTGCGGAGGTATAAACGATTGGATGAATGACAAGAAGTAGAGATTGCTTCAGCCCAGAAGTTATATGGAGATTTGAATTCGACCAACATTGATCTTGCCATGTCCATTAGAGTTCGATTCTTCCTCTCGACTACACCATTTTGTTGAGGGGTGTACGTAGTGGAATATTGATGTCTTATCCCCTCTTCACTTAGGAACTCATTTAAGGTGTAGTTCTTGAACTCTGAGCCGTTATCACTCCTTATAGCCAGAATGGGGACGTTGTGTTGACGTTGAACCTCGTTGGCGAAGTCGATGACAGTTTGTTGAGTTTCACTCTTCAACTTGAAGAAATAAACCCAAGTGTATCTTGAGTAATCATCAACAATCACTAGACAATACTTTTTACCACCAAGGCTTGCATGAGATGGAGGTCCGAAAAGATCCACATGAAGAAGCTCCAAGATCCTTTTTGAAGAGATAATGGTTTTCCTTCGATGAGGAGAATCATGCATTTTCCCTTCAACACACGCCCTGCAGACACGATCTTTGGCAAAAGAGACATTTTCTTTTAGTCCAAGAATGTGGCCACCCTTGTGGAGACTTTGCAAAGTTCTCATATTGACGTGGGCTAGTCGGCGATGCCATAGCCAACCCGCGTCAGCCTTTACGAAAAGACACATCGGACCTGTAGTGGTTTTCCCCGAAAAGTCTACCACGCAGTCGTTTTTGACATATCCACTGGCGACTTTTAGAGACTTGCTCCACAAGAGTACCACCAAATCAGCATCAATGTAAACTGCAAAGCCCATCTTACCAAGGGCACGAACTGAAAGTAAGTTATACCCGAGGGTTTCAACAAGCATGACGTCCACAAGGGAGATATCGTGAGCCACCACAACTTTGCCGAGACCCAATACCTCAGATTTTGACTTGTCACCATAGGAGACGGTAATGTGATCAAGGTTTGGCCGCATCTCCGTGATGATCTCCTTGCTTCCGGTCATATGATTTCGTCTGACCGCTCTCAGTACCCATTTAGAACCACCGGAAGCATAGCCCTGCAAGAAAATTACTTCTTGGTTTTAGGTACCCATTTTTCAATGGGTCCTCTCATGTTAGTAACAAGGGTCTTGGGAACCCAAATAGACCAAGGAATGTAACAATCATAAGGCCCTACATAACTAGCATACACATCACCATAAGCATCACAATATAGTTCGAAGTTAGGATTGTTGATCCCTGCAAAACCATCATAATTAGTCTTGTCATTGGTAATGTTACTAGTCTTTGATTGAGCAGTCTTGTTCTTCTTCTTCTTCTTGTTGTTTTTCTTGCTCTTTATCTTGGGTATGTAACCAAGACCTTCTTTAATGTTGTTTGTCCTTTGCCTGCTCAGTATCTCATCAATAACCCCTTTACCTTTGTATTGAGAACTCCTTGCAAGATCTTCTTTTCCAACGGATGAAGATGAGGTACTTGGTACATCATACCATTTCAATTGAGTTTGGAGCTGGTCATGAGACTCATTTAGGGTAGAATGATCACTCTTCAATGCCTTGTGAGCACTTTCAAGATCATCAAACTTCTCCAAAAGTCTAGCATGAACATCCCCAAAATCAATCTTTTTTTTCTTTAGTTTCTTTACCTTGGCAAGGGCATGGTCACGTTCTTTAATGAGCTGAGCTATAGCTTGTTCTTGTGACTCCTCTAGGGATTCGAGTCTTTCTTCCAAAGAAACTCGAGTTTCCTCTTCCTCTTCCAAGGCATTCTTCAAGGAGGCTATCTCCAAGGCATCTTCTCTTTCAATTCTGCCCTTTTCTTCAAGGAGATCTTCGGCTCGAGCAAGTTGACTCATAAGAGTATCAAAATGGAGTTTGTGCTCACCTTGTAGGTTAGTGAAAAAAATATCCAAGGCAATAACTTCTTCTTTCATTTCAAGACTGTCATGATCATCCATATCTAAAATTATGTTAGTCTTAGAAAATAAGGAGTTAGAAGTCGATACCTTAGATCCTCTTGCCATTAGGCAAGTGGCGTTGTTGTTGATGGCGTTCTCGTTCGGCGAGTCGAAGAGAGAGGAGGGAGTCGATGTGGTGGCTATAGCAGCCACTTCGCGGGAACTATCATCATCCTCTTCATCTTCACTTGCGGAGGAGTATTCCTCTTGAGCTACAAGGACCATCTTGGGTTGCTTCTTGAAAGGACCATTCTTCTTAACAAATGACTTCTTCTTAGGAACTTTGGATTTCTCTTTAAAAATGAGCCTGCTACCATTGTCTTCTCTATTTTCATAAGGACACTCGGCTACAAAGTGTAGTCTATCTCCACAGTTGAAGCAAGTTCTCAATCTTGGGCCACTTTCTCTTCTTCCATTTGACCCGTTCTTGCGCTCAAGTTCAGACTTGGCTTTGGCAGGGTCCTTCCAAAAGTTCCTTGCATAGAATGCCATGTACTCACCATGAGCACGTTTGACCTCATCAGGCGTCCATGGATATCCTCTCAAATGCTCCTTCATCATCCTCTTGCTCAAGAACATTAGCTTTGAGAGCCATATTGACACCCTTTTGCATTCCAATGGCCCGAACACGGGCATCTTCAACATTCTTCTTGCCACTTTGAATGACGCCATTTCTTGCATGACTTCATTGGATATCATTTGATGATAGTTGTGTCTACCTTGCAAGCTCTTCAAATCCGTCGGTTCGAAAGGCATTAAGGCACTCACATACTTCCTTTTTATCCATGCATCATCAATGTGAGTGGCCCCATGCTTCCGAAATGTTGGTGCGATGCCCTTGAGTCTTCTATACATGTCCTCATGGTTTTCACCATCCAACATGTAGAATCCCTCAGCTTCGTTACTAAGGGCATCATATCGGTTTCTTCTCATGCTTTCATTTCCAACAAAAAGGTCCGTAAGAGCATCCCACGCCTCTTTAGTCGTGTTGAGATGTTCAATGTGTGGCATGTCCTTGGGACCCACACCCAGCTGTATCATGTGGAGAGCAGTGGCATTCAACTGGCTATCCACAACTTCCCTTCTTGTTAGATTGGTTTGATCTCCAACATGAAGACCTTCTTCAATGATCCTCCATAATTCAATGGAGGAGCTGCAAACATGAGATTTCATTAGAAATTGCCATTGGTTAAAAGAAGATGCAGTGAGCTTGGGTGGATCCCCCTATTGTTTATATGAGGATGAGGGATAGGTGGGTCGGGGGAATATACGTGGCGAACCTCACTATATTCCTCCTTACCACTTCCCTTTTTGGAGGTGGAACCATTTAGTTTTTCACCTTCCACATCATCATCCTTGGATCCGGTGTTACCCTTTTCCTTAGATGGTGGTGAGGGAGCCTCAGAGGAGGATGGAGATGGGGCTATGGATGATGTAAGGCGAGCAATCATTTGATTCATCTCCTCCATCTTGGCCTCAAAGGATTTCAACAAGGTTGTTTCCAACCACTTGAGATCATCCATTCTGACTTTATCCACAACCTCATTTCCATCATCCCTTGTACCCATACTACTCTTAGGCGGTTAAGCCCGAATTAAGAGCCGGGGCTCTGATACCAATTGAAATGGATCGTATGGGCACCTAGAGGGGGGGTGTGAATAGGTGCTATACCAATTTTTAATTCTTTTTCAATTTTAGGCTTAGCACAAAGGTAAATTCTCTAGATAAACTAATGTGAGGAATTTCCCTATATGCAAACCTATCTACTAGCGAGTAAGGAGCGAGTGGAAGAGGAACGAGTGAACCGAAGAGAAGCACGCGGAGACACAGGATTTGTTTAACCGCAGTTCCTTCCTTGTTAAGGGAAGTACGTCTGCATTGGAGGGGTGGGAGGTACTAAGACCACCACACCACAAAAGGCCTCACCCTGTTCTCCGATGGATCTCGCCACAATAGGCCTGATCCACCTTCCACTATAGGTACCTTTCGAGGCGGGCACCGGCGCCTTTACACAACTAGCGGGGCAACAACTCCACAACAACTTGGAGGCTCCTGAAATGACAACAAGCTGCCACAAGAACAAAGTTGTCAAATACAATAACACAATCTAGGTATTAACGAGAATACTAGATCAGGGATTCCTCCAAGTGAATGGAGAGGAGTTGAAGTGCTTGATTCTTGATGTTGATGATGAACTTCTCCTCCTTCAATTCCACCAAATATCAAGACCTTAGGGTGGTTGAAGTGGGAGATCGAGATTTAGAGCTCTTGCATTGTGCGGTCAAATTGAATGAATCAAGAGTTACGGACATTGGGAAGAAGAAGGGTACTTATACCCCTTCCAAAAACCGTTGCACACTTTGGGGGCCGGATTATCCGGCCCAAGTGAGGGCCGGATTATCCGGTCTGGGGAAACTCCGCCCTAGACTCGGAATATCCGACAGACAATCCGCCCCCTCTCTGAGCGTCGCGCCGAGCTTGCCCTTGATCAACTTCTGGGGGCCAGATTATCCGGCCCTATGCGAAGACTGGATTATCCGGCCTGGGGAGAAAAAACCACCCCAGTTCGGATTTTCCGGTAGAAAATCCGACCGGATACTAAGCGACACGCCTTGGGTCCTTTTGCTCGAAAACTGGGGGCCGGATTATCCGGCCCTTGCGAAACCCGGATTATCCGGCCTGGGGAGGAAAAACCGCCCTAGTTCGGATTTTCTGGGAGAAAATCCGCCTGGACACTGAGCAACGCGCCTTGGCTTCCTTGAGAGATGAGGTAGGCCGGATTATCCGGCCCTTGGAGGGGCGGATAATCCGGCCCCCCTCAAAACTTCCTGCACACTTAGCGCACATGAAAAGTCTCCGTAGTATTGTTATCTATCACGCAAAACATAGGAAAACATGAAATGCTCTTTCAACTCTTAAGTGTGCCACCCTACGGTTCGCGAATAATGCAGACATGATCGAGACCCTTCTCCGATCAATAATCATCAGCGGGACCTAGAGATCTGTAATGACTCCTACACATTCAACAATGACTCCTGTGATCGTGAGAACCTTTAATGCTTGTAACTAAATCCCTTTGTCCCTCGATATATTACATGTCCGAGATTCGATCATCGGTATCTCCATACCTAGTTTGATCTCGTTACCGACATGCACTCTTTTCTCGTTCCCGTGATATAACATTCTAGTGATCACATCACTTGCTTGCAAGCTATCCTAATGTGATATCACCGAGAGGGCCCAGAGTATATCTATCCGTCATCTGGATTGACAAATTCCACTCTTGATCCATGAGCCTCAACATAACACCTTCGTAGTACTGAACCCATCTTTATAGTCACCCTGTTACGGTGTGACATTTGATGTTATCAAGATACTCTTCCGGTGTCAGCAATGAACATGATCTCATGGTCTACGGATAAAGATTACTTCGTATGATGTTATAGCAATATAAACATAATGACTTGATCGTAATGCTATACTTCGGATGAATGTTCATCACATCATTCCACCAATGGTGTGACCTTGTTATTAACAACATCCAATGTCCATGATCAGGAAACCTTGATCATCCTATTAATCAACAAGCTAGTCTATAAGAGAGGCATGACTAGGAACCCTTTTTGTTTATTAAACACACATGTATTGATGTTTCCGAATCAATACATTTCTAGCATGTAAAATAAACATCTATCATGTATAAGGAATATATAATAACAACTTTATTATTGCCTCTCAGGGCATATTTCCTTCAGTCTCCCACTTACACTAGAGACAATAATCTAGTTCACATAGTGATAAATCTAACACCCATGGAGTTCTGGTGTTTATCATGTTTTGCCCTAGGGAGAACTTTAGTCAATGGATCTGCTACATTTAGGTCCGTGTGTACTTTACAAATCTTTATATCTCCATCCTTGACATGCTCTTAGATGGAGTGAAACCGGCGCTTAATATGTTTGGAATTCTTGTGAGACCTTGGTTCCTTTGCATTGGCTATGGCTCCATTGTTGTCACAATAGATCACCATCGGGTCCAACGCACTGGGAACCACACCCGTTCGCAATGAACTCTTTCATCAAGCGCCTCTGGCAGCTTACAAGCGCAACATATTCTGCCTCCGTTGTTGATCCAGCCACCACAGGTTGTTTGGAACTCCTCCAACTAACTGCAGCTCCGTTCAAGAGAAATACATATCCGGATTGAGACTTAGAGTCATCCGGATCGGTGTCAAAGCTAGCATCGACATAACACTTAGCGACTAGCTCTTCTTCACCTCCGTATATAAGAAACATATCCTTAGTTCTTCTTAAGTACTTGAGGATGTTCTTTACCGCTATCCAGTGTTCCGAACCTGGATCAGATTGGTACCTACTAGTCAAACTAATAGCATGTGCCACATCCGGTCTTGTACATAGCATGGCATACATAATAGAGCCTATGGCCGAGGCATAGGGGATCTTATCCATCATCTCTCTTTCTTCCGCCGTAGCCGGACTTTGAGTCTTACTCAATGTCTTGCCTTGCAACATAGGTAAGAACCCCTTCTTACTTTCGTCCATATTAAACTTCTTTAATATCTTATCAAGGTATGTACTCTGCGATAGCCCAATTAGGCGCCTTGATCTATCTCTATAGATTTTAATGCCTAATATATATGACGCTTCACCAAGGTCTTTCATCGAAAATTTGCTGTTTAGATAACTTTTAACATTGTTTAAAAGATCTATATCATTTCCAATCAATAATATGTCATCCACATATAATATCAGAAATGCCACATTGCTCCCACTCACTTTCTTGTAAATACAAGCCTCTCCATAAGTTTGGACAAATCCAAACTCTTTGATCACCTCATCAAAGCGGAGATTCCAACTTCGTGATGCTTGCTTCAGTCCATAGATGGATCGCTGAAGTTTGCACACCTTATTAGCATCCTTAGGATCGACAAAACCCTTAGGTTGTATCATATACAACTCTTCTTCAATCTTACCATTGAGGAACGCAGTTTTGACATCCATCTGCCATATTTCATAATCGAAATATGTAGCAATTGCTAACATAATCCTAACTGACTTAAGCATCGCTAGGGGAGAGAATGTCTCATCGTAGTCAACTCCTTGAATTTGTCGAAACCCCTTTGCGACAAGTCGAGCCTTATAGATGGTCACATTACCATCAAGATCGCTTTTCCTTTTGAAAATCCATTTATTCTCCACGGCCTTCGGTCGGAGGTAAGGCCACCAAGTTCCAAACTTGGTTCTCGACATGGATTCCATCTCGGATTTCATGGCTTCTAGCCATTTGTTGGAATCCAGCTCATCATCGCTTCTTCATACGTCAGTAGGTCATCCATTTCATCAACCATGAAATTCTACAGGATTGCCGATGCTCAGAGCTGCGTGTCCGCTTGACCTGCGAGGTTCGGTAGTGTCCTCTTCGAGTTTCATGATCATTATCATTAGCTCTCTTCATCGTGAAGTCAACTCTGAAACAACTTCCGGTCTGCGCCACTCGCCATTCCATGAAGAGAAGGTTCAATAACCTCTTCGAGTTCTACCTTGACTACTCACACCTTTTAGAAACTCCTTCTCAAGAAAGGATCCATTCTGGCAACAAAAACCTTGCCCTCGGATCCGTGATAGAAGGTATACCCAATTGTTTCCTTAGGCTATCCTATGAAGACGATTTTTCCACTTTGGGTTCGAGTTTATCCGTTGAAGTTTCTTCACATAAACATCGCATCCCCAAACCTTAAGAAATGACTTAGGTTTGTTTCCAAACCATAATTCATATGGTGTCGTTCAGCGGATTTAGATGGTGCCCGATTTAAAGTGAATGCAGCCGTTTCCGGCATAACCCCAAAATGACAGAGGTAAGTCATCGGAGACATCATAGATCGAACCATATCCAATAAGGTGCGATTTACGCTCCGACACACCATTACGTTGTGGTGTTCCGGCAGGCGTGAGTTGTGAAACTATTCCACACTCTTTCATGTGTGTGCTAAACTCGTAACTTAGATACTCTCCTCCAAAGTCAGACCGTAGAAATTTGATCTTTCTATTACGATGATTTTCCACTTCATTCTGAAATTCCTTGAACTTTTCAAAAGTTTCAGACTTGTGTTTCATCAAATAGATATACCCATATCTACTCAAATCATCCATGAAAGTAACAAAATAACGATATCCACCTCACAACAAACACACTCATTGGTCCACACACATCGGTATGTATGATTTCCAATAGATCTGTCGCCTGCTCCATTGAACGAAAAGGCGTTCTAGTCATCTTGCCCATAAGGCATGGCTCACATGTATCAAATGATTCAAAATCAAGTGATTCCAAAAGTCCATCAGAATGGAGTTTCTTCATGCGTTTAACGCCAATATGACCTAGACGGTAGTGCCACATATATGTAGACATATCATCATCAAGTTTAATCTTTTTAGCATTAACATTATGAATGTGCATAATATTACTATCGAGATCCAATAGAAATAAACCATTCAACATAGGTGCATGACCATAAAATATATCATTCTTATAAATCGAACAACCATTGTTTTCAGATTTAAAGGAATGACCACTTTGCATCAAACACGATCCAGATACAATGTTCATGCTCAGGCACCAAATAACAATTATTTAGGTTTATAACTAATCCCGATGGCAAATGGAGAGGTAGCGTCCCGACGGCGATCACATCAACTCTTGATCCATTGCCAGCCCGCATCCTGACCTCATCCCTTGCTAGTTGTCGCTTGTTTCGTAGCCCCTGAATCGAGTTACATACATTAGCAACCGATCCGGTATCAAATACCTAGGTGCTACTGCGAGTACTAGTCAAGTACACATCAATAACATGTATATCACATATACCTTTGTTTGCCTTGCTGGACTTCTTGTCCGCCAAATACTTGGGGCAGTTGCGCTTCTAATGGCCAGTCCCCTTGCAATAGTAGCACTTTTCGATTAGGGACTTTAGGCCAGCCCAGGGTTTCTTTTCAGGCGTGGCAACAAACCTGCCACCCTTCTTTCCCTTGTGCTTGCCTTTCTTATCCTTCTTGAAACCGGTGGTCCTATTGATCATCAACACTTGATGTTCTTTCCTAATCTCCACTTCTGTAGTCTTAAGCATTGAGAGAAGCTCAGGAAGAGACTTCTTCATTCCCTGCATATTATAGTTCATCACGAAGCTCTTGTAGCTAGGTGGCAAAGATTAGAGAACACGATGTATGCCTAAGTCAATGGGAATCGTTATTCCCAAGGAAACAAGCTTATCGGCGTACCCAGACATTTTGAGTACGTGCTCACTAACAGAACTGTTTTCCTCCATCATGCAGCTAAAGAACTTTTCTGTAGCATTATAACTCTCTACGGCAGCATGGGTATCGAAAATCATTTTCAATTCTCCCATGGTATCAAAGGCATTACCATTTTCGAAACGCTTTCGAAGTTCTGGCTCTAGCCTATACAGTATGCCGCAATGAACTAAGTTGTGGTCCTCCTGACGAGTCACATAGACATTATTTTCCTCGTCAGGGGCATCAGGAGCTGGTGGGGGGCCTAGCGGCGCATCTAGCACATATTGCTTTTGTGCAGCAGTGAGGAGAATCCTCAAATTCATAGCCCAGTTGGTGAAGTTGCTACCATTCGTAGCAAGTTTCTCTTTCTCCATGAACACATTGAAATTAAAAGCAGGTGGTGCCATCTACAACAGAATTTGTAAAGTTTATTTAGACTAAGTTTATGATAGATTGAGTTCAACTAATCCAAATTACTAATGAACTCCCACTCAAAAACGACATCCCTCGTGTCCTTTTGGTGATTACATGAACCAAATCCACTATATCAAGTCCGATCATCACGTGAGTTGATATAGCTTCAAAGGCGAGCATCTATATGGGCATCATATCAACCATATGACTCATGCTTAACCTTTCGGTCCATGTTCCGAGGCCATGTCTGTACATGCTAGGCTCGCCAAGTAAGAACCTTAGTATTCGCGTGTGTAAAACTGTCTTACACCCGTTCCTATGAAAGCGTAGATTCGAGTACACCCGATCATCACGTGATGTCTCGAAACACGATCCATAGAACGGTGCATACTCAAGGAAGAACACATTTTTATCTTGATATCTAAATGAGGGATCATCTTATAATGCTACCAAACGCGCCAAACTAGCAGTATAAGATGCTAACATCTAATGTGTAAAGTGAGATGATATGGTCCATGCATTTGATCTCTATCACTTGCATCATGGTATGATCTCTATCATTCCTTTGTGTGTAAGGCCAAGGTTTATGGAACTTACACGTTAACTGTGTTGTAAGAGTATCTACCATACATCTACTTACAACAATACCATATCAATACACTAGCCCAGGAACGATCTAAACTAGACACCTCTAATTTATCAATTGCAAGTTTTGCGTGGCTTAGGGCTTTCGGAGATAGAACCGTTCTCACCTACGAACATGAACCTCAACGAGGATAACTAAGTTATTAGCAACTCGTTGTAAATCAGATATTGACTATAGTAGGAGAGACAGACACCCGCCAGCCACTTATGCAAAACAAGTTGCATGTCAGTCGTGGAACCGGTCTCATGTACGATGACATGTAAGGTTGGTCCGGGCCGCTTCATCCCACTATGCCACCAATATCCAAAATACATAGAAGATGCAATAACATGATCATCATCGCCCACATATCAACCATATGTGTACTACCCGTGCTAAGCACCTACGCATAGATCAGGCTCTGATACCGCTGTTGGGTCCGCAGCATAGAAAACAAAAAATTTCCTACGGTGTGAACTACATGCCAAGATCTATCTACTAGGTACAAAGCAACGGGTGGACATACATCCAACGAGAACTTACCCTCGTAGACAACGAGCTTTGTTAACGAGTAGGAACTCGTGGTTGATGTAGTCGTACACTTGCTGATATCAAGATCGTGAGGAAGTCCGAGCGCCGCAACTCAGCAGCGCATCTGCACTCGCACACACGTTCAAGCCACCGGACAACCTCCACCTCCTCGCTCCAGCGATCCAAATGGAAGCAGAACTCCTTCCGCATTTAAATGCCACCGGGAACATGTATCTCGCTAATCCGAGACCATGGGGAAATAATTCTAGAGCGGGTGAGAGATCCTTCACAAGGCGGTGTAAGGATGAAGGAGGGAATGGGTGGCCTTTTATAGGAGGAGGGAGGTGCCCCCTCTCTCCATGGCCGGCGCATGGGGGGGTGACCCCTCACCTCCCCCATTCATGTGGTGGTAACCCCCTCACATTAAAATGCCTCTTCAAATTCCCTTTTAAAGTCCCCACTTTAAATGCATTAAATTTCTCCAAATTTAATGCTCTCTCATTTAATAAAACTCTTTTTATTAAATTTATTCAGAATTTTGTTAATTACTTTAATTAACAAACATTCACATATAGCCCCTTGCAATATTTCAATATCACATGCAGAACCACCTTCTGCAATTTCACCCGAAACAATTTCCGGTTTCTATTGAAACAATTCCTACGCTTTGCAATTCTTTCGTCTAAAACATATGTGCTCCAAAATGGTGTCTGGTAACTCTTAAGTGTTCCACCCTACGGTTCGCGAATAATGCAGACATGATCGAGACCCTTCTCCGATCAATAATCAGCAGGGACACGGAGATCCGTCTCGACTCCTACACATTCAACGATGACTCGTGATCGTGAGAACCTTTAACGCTTGTAACTAAATCCCTTTGTCCTCGATATATTACATGTCCGAGATTCGATCATCGGTATCTCCATACCTAGTTTGATCTAGCTATCGACATGCACTCTTTTCTTGTTCCGTGATATAACATTCTAGTGATCACATCACTTGCTTGCAAGCTATCCTAATGTGATATCACCGAGAGGGTCCAGAGTATATCTATCCGTCATCTGGATTGACAAATTCCACTCTTGATCCATGAGCCTCAACATAACACCTTCGTAGTACTGAACCCATCTTTATAGTCACCCTGTTACGGTGTGACGTTTGATGTTATCAAGATACTCTTCCGGTGTCAGCAATTAACATGATCTCATGGTCTAAGGATAAAGATTACTTCGTATGATGTTATAGCAATATAAACATAATGACTTGATCGTAATGCTATACTTCGGATGAATATTCATCACATCATTCCACCAATGGTGTGACCTTGTTTTTAACAACATCCAATGTCCATGATCAGGAAACCTTGATCATCCTGTTAATCAACAAGCTAGTCTATAAGAGAGGCATGACTAGGAACCCTTTTTGTTTATTAAACACACATGTATTGATGTTTCCGAATCAATACATTTCTAGCATGTAAAATAAACATCTATCATGTATAAGGAATATATAATAACAACTTTATTATTGCCTCTCAGGGCATATTTCCTTCAACTCACACCGACCGCGAGAAAATCCTTCTCAAGAAAGGATCCATTCTTGGCAACAAAAACCTTGCCCTAGGATCTGTGATAGAAGGTATACCCAATTGTTTCCTTAGGGTATCCTATGAAGATGCATTTTTCCGCTTTGGGTTCGAGTTTATCCGGTTGAAGTTTCTTCACATAAACATCACATCCAAACCTTAAGAAATGACAGCTTAGGTTTGTTTCCAAACCATAATTCATACGGTGTCGTTTCAATGGATTTAGATGGTGCCCGATTTAAAGTGAATGCAGCTGTTTCCAGTGCATAACCCCAAAATGATAGAGGTAAGTCAGTCAGAGACATCATAGATCGAACCATATCCAATAAGGTACCGTTACGTCGTTCCGACACACCATTACGTTGTGGTGTTCCGACAGGCGTGAGTTGTGAAACTATTCCACACTCTTTCATGTGTGTGCTAAACTCATAACTTAGATACTCTCCTCCACGATCAGACCGTAGAAACTTGATCTTTCTATTTCGATGATTTTCCACTTCATTCTGAAATTCCTTGAACTTTTCAAAAGTTTCAGACTTGTGTTTCATCAAATAGATATACCCATATCTACTCAAATCATCCGTGAAAGTAACAAAATAACGATATCCACCTCGCGCCGACACACTCATTGATCCACACACATCAGTATGTATGATTTCCAATAGATTCGTCGCCCGTTCCATTGAACCGGAAAAAGGCGTTCTAGTCATCTTGCCCATAAGGCATGGCTCACATGTATCAAATGATTCAAAATCAAGTGATTCCAAAAGTCTATTAGAATGTAGTTTCTTCATGCGTTTAACGCCAATATGACCTAGACGGTAGTTCCACATATATGTAGACATATCATCATCAAGTTTAATCTTTTTAGCATTAACATTATGAATGTGCATAATATTACTATCGAGATCCAATAGAAATAAACCATTCAACATAGGTGCATGACCATAAAAGATATCATTCTTATAAATCGAACAACCATTGTTTTCAGATTTAAAGGAATGACCACTTTGCATCAAACACGATCCAGATACAATGTTCATGCTCAGTGCAGGCACCAAATAACAATTATTTAGGTTTATAACTAATCCCGATGGCAAATGGAGAGGTAGCGTCCCGACGGCGATCACATCAACTCTTGATCCATTGCCGGCCCGCATCCTGACCTCATCCCTTGCTAGTTGTCGCTTGTTTCGTAGCCCCTGAATCGAGTTACATACATTAGCAACCGATCCGGTATCAAATACCTAGGTGCTACTGCGAGTACTAGTCAAGTACACATCAATAACATGTATATCACATATACCTTTGTTTGCCTTTGCTGGACTTCTTGTCCGCCAAATACTTGGGGCGATTAAGCTTCTAATGGCGATCCCTTGCAATAGTAGCACTCGGTGTCAGACTTAGGGCCAGCCCAGGGTTTCTTTTCAGGCGTGGCAACAAACCTGCCACCCTTCTTTCCCTTGTGCTTGCCTTTCTTATCCTTCTTGAAACCGGTGGTCCTATTGATCATCAACACTTGATGTTCTTTCCTAATCTCCACTTCTGTAGTCTTAAGCATTGAGAGAAGCTCAGGAAGAGACTTCTTCATTCCCTGCATATTATAGTTCATCACGAAGCTCTTGTAGCTAGGTGGCAAAGATTAGAGAACACGATGTATGCCTAAGTCAATGGGAATCGTTATTCCCAAGGAAACAAGCTTATCGGCGTACCCAGACATTTTGAGTACGTGCTCACTAACAGAACTGTTTTCCTCCATCATGCAGCTAAAGAACTTTTCTGTAGCATTATAACTCTCTACGGCAGCATGGGTATCGAAAATCATTTTCAATTCTCCCATGGTATCAAAAGGCATTGCCATTTTCGAAACGCTTTCGAAGTTCTGGCTCTAGCCCATATAGTATGCCGCAATGAACTAAGTTGTGGTCCTCCTGACGAGTCACATAGACATTCTTTTCCTCGTCAGGGGCATCAGGAGCTGGTGGGGGGCCTAGCGGCGCATCTAGCACATATTGCTTTTGTGCAAGGCGGGAGGAGAATCCTCAAATTCATAGCCCAGTTGGTGAAGTTGCTACCATTCGTAGCAAGTTTCTCTTTCTCCATGAACACATTGAAATTAAAAGCAGGTGGTGCCATCTACAACAGAATTTGTAAAGTTTATTTAGACTAAGTTTATGATAGATTGAGTTCAACTAATCCAAATTACTATTGAACTCCCACTCAAAAACGACATCCCTCGTGTCCTTTTGGTGATTACATGAACCAAATCCACTATACCAAGTCCGATCATCACGTGAGTTGATATAGCTTCAAAGGCGAGCATCTATATGGGCATCATATCAACCATATGACTCATGCTTAACCTTTCGGTCCGTGTTCCGAGGCCATGTCTGTACATGCTAGGCTCGCCAAGTAAGAACCTTAGTATTCGCGTGTGTAAAACTGTCTTACACCCGTTCCTATGAAAGCGTAGATTCGAGTACACCCGATCATCACGTGATGTCTCGAAAGACGATCCATAGAACGGTGCATACTCAAGGAAGAACACATTTTTATCTTGATATCTAAAAGGGGGATCATCTTATAATGCTATCAAACAGCTAAACTAGCGATAAGATGCTAACATCTAATGTGTAAAGTGAGATGATATGGTCCATGCATTTGATCTCTATCACTTGGATCGTGGTATGATCTCTACCATTCCTTTGTGTGTAAGGCCAAGGTCTATGGAACTTACACGTTGAGTGTGTTGTAAGAGTATACACCATACATCTACTTACAATAATACCATATCAACACAATAGCCCAGCAACGATCTAAACTAGACGCCTCTAATTTATCAATTGCAAGTTTTACGTGGCTTAGGGCTTTCGGAGATAGAACCGTTCTTACCTATGAACATGAACCACAACGAGGATAACTAAGTTATTAGCAACTCGTTGTAAATCAGATATTGACTATAGTAGGAGAGACAGACACCCACCAACCACTTATGCAAAACAAGTTGCATATCAGTCGTGGAACCGGTCTCATGTACGATGACATGTAAGGTTGGTCCGGGCCGCTTCATCCCACTATGCCACCAATATCCAAAATACATAGAAGATGCAATAACATGATCATCATCGCCCACATATCAACCATATGTGTACTACCCATGCTAAGCACCTACGCATAGATCAGGCTCTGATACCACTCTTGGGTCCGCAGCATAGAAAACAAAAAAATTCCTACGGTGTGAACTACACGCCAAGATCTATCTACTAGGTACAAAGCAACAGGTGGACATACATCCAACGAGAACTTACCCTCGTAGACAACGAGCTTTGTTAACGAGTAGGAACTCGTGGTTGATGTAGTCGTACACTTGCCGATCTCAAGATCGTGAGGAAGTCCGAGCGCCGCAACTCAGCGCATCCGCTTTTCGCACACCGTTCAAGCCACGGACAACCTCCACCTCCTCGCTCCAGCGATCAAGCGGAAGCAGCAACTCCTTCCAGACGAAATGCCACCGGGAACATGTATCTCGCTAATCCGAGACCATGGGGGAATAATTCTAGAGGGGGAGAGAGATCCTTCACAAGGAGGTGTGTGGATGAAGGAGGGAATGGGTGGCCTTTTATAGGAGGAGGGGGGGTGACCCCTCACCTCCCCCATTCATGTGGTGGTAACCCTCTCACATTAAAATGCCTCTTCACATTCCCTTTTAAAGTCTCCACTTTAAATGCATTAAATTTCTCCAAATTTAATGCTCTCTCATTTAATAAAACTCTTTTTATTAAATTTATTCAGAATTTTGTTAATTACTTTAATTAACAAACATTCACATATAGCCCCTTGCAATATTTCAATATCACATGCAGAACCACCTTCTGCAATTTCACCCGAAACAATTTCCGGTTTCTATTGAAACAATTCCTGCGCTTTGCAATTCTTTCGTCTGAAACATATGTGCTCCAAAATGGTGTCCGGTAACTCTTAAGTGTGCCACCCTACGGTTCACGAATAATGCAGACATGATCGAGACCCTTCTTCGATCAATAATCAACAGCGGGACCTAGAGATCCATACTGACTCCTACACATTCAACGATGACTCCTGTGATAATGAGAACCTTTAACGCTTGTAACTAAATCCCTTTGTCTCTCGATATATTACATGTCCGAGATTTAATCATCGGTATCTCCATACCTAGTTTGATCTTGTTACCGACATGCACTCTTTTCTCGTTCCCGTGATATAACATTCTAGTGATCACATCACTTGCTTGCAAGCTATCCTAATGTGATATCACCGAGAGGGCCCAGAGTATATCTATCCGTCATATGGATTGACAAATTCCACTCTTGATCCATGAGCCTCAACATAACACCTTCATAGTACTGAACCCATCTTTATAGTCACCCTGATACGGTGTGACGTTTGACGTTATCAAGATGCTCTTCCGGTGTTAGCAATTAACTTGATCTCATGGTCTAAGGATAAAGATTACTTTGTATGATGTTATAGCAATATAAACATAATGACTTGATCGTAATGCTATACTTCGGATGAATGTTCATCACATCATTCCACCAATAGTGTGACCTTGTTATTAACAATATCCAATGTCCATGATTAGGAAACCTTAATCATCCTGTTAATCAACAAGCTAGTCTATAAGAGAGGCATGACTAGGAACCCTTTTTGTTTATTAAACACACATGTATTGATGTTTCCGAATCAATACATTTCTAGCATGTAAAATAAACATCTATCATGTATAAGGAATATATAATAACAACTTTATTATTGCCTCTCGGGGCATATTTCCTTCAAAGCATGTACACCATAGTTTGTTCCCTTTAACCTTAATCACTTTAAGATGCTTATGATAGGGGCAATGAGAGCTGAAAGCTATAAGTACCATAATTTTTGGAAGCTCTTTATGAAACTTGAATCTATGCTTCCTTCTATGAAGTCCTTTCTTCCACCATTATATTGAGTCCCCACCTTCTACCTTTATGCACCTACTTTGAGAGCATAGTGGCCATTCTTAGTTCTATGTGCATTGTCCCAAGACTAGTTGATTGATGCATACTTTGATATCGCTTGTTTTAAACTATTTGTATCAAGTCACTCTTATGAAGTTTTAAGGTGTCCTATGCATTTATATTTGCTACTCTATGAGGGACAAGGTGAATACTTTTATGCTATGTTTTCTTTATGTGAAACAAACAAATGTCTTGCAAAGTATTGTTATTCATGAATCTTTTGTTTATGCCTTTTCATGTTGCAGCATAGTTTCTTTGTCTTATTGCTAGAACTTTGTATTTCATGTTATGATTGAAGTACTATGATCCCAGCTTCGAATGTTTTACAAATACTTTGATCAAGTTTATGATGGTGCATGTCACCTCAAAAATTATTCTTTCTTTTTATCACTTACCTACTCGAGGACGAGCAGGAGATAAGCTTGGGGATGTTAATACATTGCAAATGTATCTATAATTTTTGGTGTTCCATGCTTTGTTTTATCTACTTTCTTATGTTTTCTCCACACTTTGGAGTACTTCTCATATGATTTCTTGAACTAACCTATTAACAAGAGCCATAGTGCCAGCTGCCTATTTTCTGCTGTTTTTGGTTTCAGGAAGTCAGAAAATGAATATTCTCGGAATTGGACGGGACAAAAGCCAAAGTCACTATTTTACCGGGAGACATCTGGAGCCGGAATACGAGACGGAGAGGAGATGGGGCCTGGCCACACCACCTGGCTGCGCGGCCAGGCCTGACCCGTGCCAGGGGGTCGTATGGTCGCCCAGGCACCCCCTCGGCCTCTCCTTCTGCCTATATATTGCCTCTGATACGGAAACCCTAAGTACCCGATCAAAATTCCACGAAAGAGTCTGTAGCCGCCGTCATCTCCATCCCTAGATCGGGTGGGATCTGAAGCTCTTCCCGGCACCCTGCCGGAGAGGGGAATTCACCCTAGAGGCCTTCTTCATCATCATGCAAGCCTCCGATGTGATGCGTGAGTAGTTCATCTCTGGACTATGGGTCCATGTAGTAGCTAGATGGCTGGTTCTCCTCCTTTGTGCTTTCATGTCTAGATCTTATGAGCTCCATTCATGATCAAGATTATCTATTTGTAATTCTGCATGTTGTGTTTGCGGGGATCCAATGTATATTGAGATGTTATTTCAGATTGATTATTGATTCTATCATGTCTTTGTTATTTGTGATCTTGCATGCTTTCCGTTGTTAGTAGCTATCTTGGCCAAGTAGATGCTAGCAACTCCAAGAGTTAGTATTTATGATCGATAGTGGGTTCATGCCTCTGGTAATCTGGGGAAGTGACAGAAATCTCTAAGGTACTAGATGTGTTGTTGCTACTAGGGAGAAAACAACAATTCTTTGTTCATAGAACAATCATATTGTTTACTTTACACGCAATTCGTAATGCAATAATATGTTGCTTGCAACTTAATACTGGAGGGGGTTCGGATGATAACCTGAAGGTGGATTATTAGTCATAGATGCAGTTGGATGGCGGTCTATGTATAATGTTGTAATGCCCAATCGAATTCTCAAAGGAGTCAAGATGATTAGTATATGCTTGTATGCTTTCTCGATGTTTGTCAATTGCCCTGCTGTAATTTGTTCACCCAGCATGTTATCTATCTTAAGGAGAGCCACCTCTAGTGAACTATGGACCCCAGTCCTTTCTTTTACATTCAATCTACAAACGGTTTACTGCTTTGTGTTTACTTCCTGTAAACTATTACTTCTTTCCATTCGATACGTTTAATCCTTTGTTTTCAACAAAACCGGTGAGATTGACAACCTCATCGCAAGTTGGGGATAGAGTTCTGTGGTTGTGTTGTGCAGGTCTCCACGTTGCTACTAGCACCGGTAGTGCGCCCTACCAAGGCTTAGCTAGCAACACCTTTGGGGTGTTTCCTTGCTCCTACTGGATTGATAACCTTGGTTTCATACTGAGGGAAAACTTACTGCTGTGCTCATCATACCTTCCTCTTGGGGTTCCCCAAGGAGCTCGATATATTTTGGGCTAGCAAACCCCCTGCAACATTTCAATATTACATGTAGAACCAATTTCAGCAATTTCACCTGAAACATGTTCGGTGTCTATTGAAATAATTCTAGCGCTTTGCAATTCATTCATCTGAAACATATTTTCTCCAAATGTTGTTGGTGTCCCTTAAGTGTGTCACTCTACGGTTCGTGAATAATGCAGACATGATCGAGACCCCTCTCAGATCAATAATCAGAAGCGGGACCTAGAGATCCATACTAACTCCTACACATTCTACGATGACTTCTATGATCGTGAGAACCTTTAACGCTAGTAACTAAATCCCTTTGTCTCGCGATATATTACATGACCGAGATTCGATCATCAGTATCTCCATACCTAGTTTGATCTTGTTACCGACATGTACTCTTTTCTCGTTCCCGTGATATAACATTCTAGTGATCTCATCACTTGCTTGCAAGCTAACCAATGTGATATCACCGAGAGGGCCCAGAGAATATCTATCCGTCATCGGGATGGACAAATCCCACTCTTGATCCATGAGCCTCTACATAACACTTTCGTAGCACTCAACCCACCTTTATAATCACCCATTTCACGGTGTGACGTTTGATGTTATCAGGATACTCTTCTAGTATTAGTGATTAACATGATATCATGGTCTAAGGACTATGATTACTTTGTTAGATGTTATAGCAATATAAACACAATGACTTTGATCGTAATGCTATACTTCGGATGAATGTTCATCACATCATTCCACTAATGTTGTGACCTTGTTATTAACAACATCCAATGTCCATGATCAGGAAACCTTGATCATCTTGTTAATCAACGAGCTAGTTTATTAGAGAGGCATAACTAGGAACTTTCCTTTGTTTATTAAACACACATGTATTAATGTTTCCAAATTAATACAATTATAGCATGCAAAATAAACATCTATCATATACTTGGAATATGTATAATAACAACTTTATTATTGCCTCTCAGGGAATATTCCCTTCATTCGGCTCGTTGACATCCACGGCCAGCGGAGGCACGGCGTCGTGCAGAGTGATGACCCACAAGTATAGGGGGTGTATCGTAGTATTTTCGAGGGAAGTGAAACCCAATTTATTGATTCGACACAAGGGGAGCCAAAGAATATTTATAAGCCTTAACAACTGAGTTGTCAATTCAGCTGCACCTGGAAACAATCTTGCTCACAGCAGTTTATCAGTAGCAACAGTTTCGTAGTAGGAATAGTAAAATAACAACAGTAGTAAAGTAAAGACAGTAGTAACAATTGTAGTAAACAGTAGGATTCGAGTGTGGTAGGCATAGGGATGGATGTACGGGCGTTGCATGGACAAGACAATTCACATAGCAATCAGAACATAGGGCAATTGCATATAAATAAGATAAAGCATCCAAGTACTAGATAATCCTAGGCATGTGTTCCATATATAGTCATACATGCTCGCAATGAGAACTTGCACAACATCTTTTGTCCTGCCAGCCCGTTTGCAACGGGGCCTCAAGGGAACTACTGGCAATTAAGGTGATCCTTTTAATAGAGCACCGGAGCAAAGCATTAACACTCCATGAACACATGTGATCCTCACATCAAAGCCATTCCCTCCGGTTATCCCGATTTCTGTCACTTCGGGGCCATTGGTTCCAGACAACAACATGTGTATACAACTTGTAGTTAAGACCATAAACAATACTATAATAATGAATCAATAATAAGTTCAGATCTGAAATCATGGCACTTAGGCCCTAGTGACAAGCATTAAGCATAACAAGTTGCAACAAAGTCAAAAAGCACTAATAGAAGATACTAGGCACCATGCCCTAACAATCTGATGCCATTACATGAACAATCTCATCCAATCCCTACCATCCCATAGCCTACAACGGGGGATTACTCACTCATAGACGGGGAAACATCAATGGTCGATGGAGAAGCGATGGTGATGATGATGGCGATGATCTCCTCCAATTCCCCGTCCCGACAGGGTGCCAGAACGGAGTTTCTGGTGCTGTTTCGTGGAATCTGGTGGTGGCAGCGGAGCGGAACTCTTTCTGGAAAAACGTCAACCCCCCTTGAATTTTTAGGTCAGAAGGCATCTTATAGGCGAAGAGGGAGACCGAGGGGGTGTCTGGGGTTCCCAGACCACCCCCTGGCGTGGCCAGGCCCAGCCCGCGTGGCCAGGTGGTGTGGCTGGGCCCCAGCCCCACTCCGTCTCATATTCTGGCTCCGAGAGTCTTCTGGTGAAATAGGATTTTTGGCTTTTGTCCCATCCAATTCCGAGAATATTCATTTTCTGACTTTCCTGGAACCAAAAATAGCAGAAAACAGGCAGCTGGCACTGTGGCTCTTGTTAATAGGTTAGTCCAAGAAATCATATGAAAATTACTCCAACGTGTGGACAAAACACAAGAAAGTAGATAAAACCAAGCATGGAACATCAAAAATTATAGATACATTTGCAATGTATCAACATCCCCAAGCTTAACTCCTGCTCGTCCTTGAGTAGGTAAGTGATAAAAAGAAAGAATAATTTTTGAGGTGACACGCACCATCATAAACTTGATCAAAGTATTTGTAAAACATTCAAAGCTGGGATCATAGTACTTCAATCATAACATGAAAGACAAAGTTCTAGCAATAAGACAAAGAAACTATGATGCAACATGAAAAGGCACAAACAAAAGATTCATGAATAACAATGCTTTGCAAGACGTTTGTTTGTTTCACATAAAGAAAACATAGCATAGTAGTATTCAGCTTGTCCCTCATAGAGTAGGAAATATAAATGCATGGGACACCTTCAAAGTTCATAAGAGTGACTAGATACAAATAGTTTAAAACAAGCAATATCAAGATATGCATCAATCAACAAGTATTGGGACAATGCACATAGAACTAAGAATGGCCACTATGCTCTCAAAGTAGGTGCATAAAGATAGAAGGTGGAGACTCAATATATAAGTGGAAGAAAGGCCTTCATAGAAGGAAGTAGGGATTCAAGTCTCATAAAGAGCTTCCAAAAATTATGATACTTAATAGCTTTCAGCTCTCATTACCCCTATCATAAGCATCTTGAAGTGATTAAGGTTAAAGTGAACAAACTATGGTGTATATTCTTGAAAAAGTATAAGTTAGAAATCTCATGTCCCTTGAATACGAGGGCCGCTCCTCATGCTACTCAAGTTTAGTCACCGGTAAGTTCTTGTCATCGTAAGTACATGTGTCCTTGCCCGATGATACGGAAGAATCCCCATATCAAAATGACAAGGCAAGCAGACAACGAGCATCTCATCAATCTTCTTATTTACCATGGGAATATGGTGCTTTTTTCTCTCTTTCCTCTTTTCATAATATCTTTTTTCTCTCTTTTTTCTCAATATAGGACTCTTTTTTATAAGAAGAATGCTTCATAGACAGCTCATTATGGTTACCCTGCAGGTTTCCACCATGTCAGCATGGATTAGACCAGTGGCCCAGGCGTTTCTTTAACACATATACATAACTCCATGCTCTTACAAGCTCTCCTTTCATTTCACACCGACGACATCCATAGACAAAAGAGCATGATATCAACTAGATACAAAGTACCAGTGCAATGTTGAAAGCATTCCCCATAACAGCATGGTTCTGCTAATCCCCAACAAATAAGTGCAAGCATATACAACATATATGACACAATGGTTCAAGTTTATTAAGGGCAAGAAAAGTAAAGTGTGCCATCAAGTTTGTGAGAGATTTAATCACTAGTTTTCTCATAACAAGTTTAATTTGGAAGGTAAACAAAAACATGAATATACTTGGAATAGCATATGCTAGTAGGTAGGTATGGTGGACTCTTTGGAATAACTTGGTTTAGGGAGTTGGATGCATGAGTGGAACTCATACTTGGTTGTGGGGGCTAGCAAAAGACTGGGAGCGACAAACTAGGAGAGCAATAATGGCTATAATCATCTAGAGCGACAAAACATCATTGATCAAAGCATAAAGTGATACTAAAAGTTGAAAACTAAAGGATCATAAAGGATTATGGTGACTTGGGATAGTCATAACATGGTGTGAGCATGCGCCAAGTCAACCCAAATAAAGCATCAAAGGAGAATACCACTATACTATGCTTTAATATGCTAAAACAATGCATGATTCATCCAAGGCACATTAAGCAATCTCAATTGTTTATAACAAGTCATGCTACAGCAAAGAATACTAAGCATAAAGCCAAAACAATATCAAGCATGGCATGACAAAGCATAGGCCACAGGTCAGAAGCAAACTCTCTTTACCACTTAAACATGAGCTTTCCTACTCTTTTCCAATCCAAACCAAACTATTTGAAAACCAATGTATGAAAGAGGGGGTCCAACTAATTTATTAAGCAAACTAAGAAAACCAAGCAAACGAAAAACCAAAACGAAAACGAAAAAGAAGACGCTCCAAGAATAACACAACTGTGCATGAAACAATAAAAATGAAGTGTTTAGAAGAAACCTGGAATTTTTTATTGATGAAGAAGGGGATGACTTGGGCATCCCCAAGCTTTGACGCTTGTACTTCTTGGATATTTCTTGGGGTGACACGCGTGGCATCCCCAAGCTTGAGATTTAGTCCATCCTTCATCTCATTACTCATTCCTTCCATACACCTGAAATTTTCCCTTCATACAAAACTTCACACAATCTTTATTAGCAACATTAGTGCACTCAAGATAATAGGTCTTTAGGGTCAGTTCTAACACTAATAAAACTTCCATTAAAACACAATCTACTGTAGCACTTCCCTCAAAAAGCTCAATTTCCCCAAAAGAACTAAAAAAGGAACCAACAAGAAGCAAATGCAGAAAATGGCAGAAATCTGTCAAAACAGACCAGTAGGTAAAGACGATGTTTTAGAAGACCTTCTGTTGTTCAAATCAAAAAGTGTTGAACTAACGAAAGTTAGATAACAACCTGGGGCAGAATCACAAAAATTCACGCCTCAAAAGGACATACAGAGATTTTACACAAATGTTTATGGTGAAGCATAGAAATCTGTTTCAGGACAGCAACTTTCCCAATCATTACTTCTCTCTCATTAGAGGTTACTCTTGGCACAAAAAACAAATAAGAAGGATAAGGAGCGGTTATTACTGAAGTAATAACTTCCAAGACTCATCTAAAACTTTTGGGTTATCTCCCAATAAGTACTTTTTTAAACGCCTTTAAGTTAGGCATGATAGTTTGAGAGGATGCTCACATAAGAAATATGAATTGAAGTAAAAGAGAGCATCAAGAAGAAAATTCAAAACATATTTAAGTCTAACCCACTTCCTATGCATAGGAATCTTGTATGCAAATAAATTCGCAAAGAACAAAGAGACAGGCATAGGAAGATAAAACAAGAGTAACTTCAAAACTTCCAGCACATAGAGAGGTGTTTCAATACCATGAAAACTTCTACAACCATATTTTCCTCTCTCATAATAATTTTTAGTAGCCTCATGAATGAACTCAACAATATAACTATCACATAAAGCATGCTTTTCATGTTCTACAAAAACATAATTTTTATCAAGCTCAAAAATAGTGGGATTAAAACCTTCAAACCCACTTTTAACAATTCTATAAAACGATGACTGGTCATTCAATATAGTACCATCGTCTAGAGCTTTATCATAAACAATTTCTAATAAAAACCCTTTAGTACCATGCATCTCGAAGTTAGGCACAAATAAAGGATTATCACAGATAACATGAGCATAACATTCATCCTCCTTTGGTAAGCATGGGGGACAATCAAATAATGTAAGGGATAAAGAGTTACTCTCATTAGAAGGTAGGCATGGGTAGCTAATCCATTCTTCCTCCTTTTTTTCATCACTCTCCTCCTCTTTTTCATCTAATGAGATTTCAGGTTCATCAATTTCTTCTTCCATAAGATCCTGCAAGGCATTAGTCTCTTCCATTTGTGGAAAGCAACTATTAATATATTCAAGAATATAGCCATTTCCTTGTAATTATCAAAGCAAAATTTAAGTATATCATAAACCTCATATTTATAGGGTGAATCATCAATATTTTCAAGCAAACTAACAAGTTCAAATGCACCCTTCTAAGCAATAAATTCTTCAATTTGTTCCACATCATAAAAGTCATAATTTCCTTTAACATCAGAAGATATGGTAACATTATCATTATACTCACATTGAAAAGGGAGGTGTTTATACCTCTTACAACAACAAGATTTATCAAAGCAATAAGTAACATTATAAGTAGAGCACACATTTCTAGCAATGGTATACAAGTTATCAATTTGTTCCCATAAGTGTTTCCCTTTTTGTGACAAGTGGTGTTCCTTATAATAATATTTTTGATCTTCTGTGAATCCACCTTGCCAATAAGATTCAGTTTCAAAGAAAACAACCATTGATAGAAAGCATGATAAAGCAAGACAATAACAGACCAACGAAAATAACAACTAGAGTAGGAACTATTTTTTGTATCTTTGATAAAGAAACAAGCAAACAAGGTGGAAATAAACTAAGCTTGAACAATAGTGATTCCAAGTGAACTTGATAAATAAAGCTATGCTCCCTAGCAACGGCGCCAGAAAATAGTCTTGATGACCCACAAGTATAGAGGGTGTATCGCAGTATTTTCGAGGGAAGTGAAACCCAATTTATTGATTCGACACAAGGGGAGCCAAATAATATTTATAAGCCTTAACAACTGAGTTATTAATTCAGTTGCACCTGGAAACAATCTTGCTCACAGCAGTTTATCAGTAGCAATAGTTTTGTAGTAGGAATAGTAAAATAACAGCAGTAGTAAAGTAAAGACAGTAGTAACACTTGCAGTAAACAGTAGGATTCGAGTGCCGTAGGCATATGGATGGATGGACGGGTGTTGCATGGACAAGACAATTCACATAGCAATCAGAACATAGGGCAATTGCAGATAAATAAGATAAAGCATCCAAGTACTAGATAATCCTAGGCATGTGTTCCATATATAGTCATACGTGCTCGCAATGAGAACTTGCACAACATCTTTTGTCCCGGCCCGTTTGCAGCGGGGCCTCAAGGGAACTACTGGCAATTAAGGTGCTCCTTTTAATAGAGCACCGGAGCAAAGCATTAACACTCCATGAACACATGTGATCCTCACATCAAAGCCATTCCCTCCGGTTATCCCGATTTTTGTCACTTCAGGGCCATTGGTTCCGGACAACAACACGTGTATACAACTTGCAGTTAAGACCATAAACAATACTATCATAATGAATCAATAACAAGTTCAGATCTGAAATCATGGCACTCGAGCCCTAGTGACAAGCATTTGGGCCAATTTTGGGAAGGCCGGACATATTTTGGGCCAAATCCGGACGAAACCAGCATCCTAGGAACGGGGCTGGGCCAATTTTCGGTGTCCGGATGAAAAAACGCCCTGGGAACGGCCTACTGGGAACCCAAGTGGAGATTCTGTAAGAGCATCTCCACTCGCGTTTAACACCGGAGTGGTTCCCTGACAAGACAAGATCGGCGAATTTTTTTTCCCAGCTGGCTAAATCTCGCCCAAAGTTGTTTGATAGAAAAAATGTCTAAAGAGTTCAACAAAAATTCACCCAAATGAGGTTCGACAAACAAAATTATTACAAAACAGGATGAAATATGGCAATCATTCGTCGACAGGGATGGGCTCCTCCGCCGTGTCTGGTGCGACGGGGATGGGATCCTCCAGCAAGACATGGCAAGTCAACAAATTGGAAGAGGTGGAGGCCAAGCTCGGTGAAGGAGTGGTGGCCGAGACGGTCTCCTAATGGCTCTAAAATATAGCCATCTACATCCACATTTAAACTAGATATTAATCATATTTTTAATGAAATATCTCTCTAAACCCTATCATTAATGCTAATATTCAGAGGGGTATGCAATCCTTTGTTCTTGTATTTTTCCTGCACAGATAATATCGTCTAAAGGAGCGAATCACTACATTAAAGTCAAAGATACGATATTTCCTTGAACCAGAAGAAACCAGGAGCCGTCCAACGAAGGTAGACATCGTAACGACCAACTATATGACTGGAGCAAAAATTCCGACCGTATAACTCCAGTCGTATAGTTGGCGTCGGCACCGTTAGGTCAAAAAGAACAACATTCGTGAAGGGATCCCTATATATAGACGCCTGGGGCGACAGGAAAACATCTCTCGCTGCGCCCCAGACCCCGAAGAAGCCATACCTCGCTAGAAAGTCGCCTCCAGATCTCCACATCCTTTTCCATCTCCATAGCCATACTCCACCACTTGTAATAGTAGATCTCTTCTCCGATTGGCGACATTGTAAGACTATTGCTATCAACATTATGATTTTCGTTACAATGTTTGTGATTGTTGATCTCACATCTACGTGTGAGTAATTCTCCTTGGGTAAGGGCTTCGGCCTAGCCATGTAGCAATTGTGCATGTGATTTATCATAGATGAGATCGTGTATTAGTTTGTATGATACGATGATTATTGTATCCTCTCTTGCCTCAATCCAAGGACTTGTCAGGTACCCAAGACCCCGAGGGTTGAGCCAGGTATAGGGAGTATGAGTGATGATTGATCTGCAGGTTGGGAACCCAGTGACAGAAGGGGTAGTACAGCTATATGTGAGGGATTTGCTTGGGATTAACGGTGACATCACTATGCATATCATTAGTTCTCTTTCTTCTATGGATGAGACTAATAGGTTATTGCTATAAGCGGTTGCGGAGGCAATAGCAATCATGGATGCACTGCCCACATATAATTTATCTTGCTCTAACAAGTACACGCATACTTTATTTATATCTTTTATTTCCATCAGATGTTTTTACACAGCTACAGGTGAAACCGAACGCCCTAGGCCCTTTCTCTCCATCATCGACAATAACAAAAAGACGCAAGCTACTGGTTCGGTGAAAACACAAAAGGAATTCTAAAACTCCCGAAGGTCCATTAAAGTAACTTCACTACGCATTCGCTTCTCGTGGATTTGATAACCTAGGTCTACTAGGGAAAAGGAGCTATACTACATCCGTAATCCGGATCGAAGGTATCAACCCTTTTTCTGGCGCCGTTGCCGGGGAAGCAATAGCTATCGTGGTGAGGTTATTAGGAACCTTGCTAGTTTTAATTCTTGTTTTTAATTTTGTTAGTTTGCTTTTAGTCTTTATTTGATAAACTAAAAAAATTAGTTAGTCTTTAAATTCTTGTTTTTACTGTTATAATGTTTAATCTAAGAAAACCCAAAAACATAGGAAGTATGGCTGAAAAGAAGCTTGGGGAGTTTGCTACTCCCAATAATAATTATTTGCATACTCCTATTACTCAACCAGCAATTGCTGCTGATGATTATGAATTAAGCCCCATTACTTAAGTTTGGTTCAACAGAATCAATTTGGAGGCTCTGCTGTTGAAGACGCAGGTATGCACTTAAATACATTCACTAAAATATGTGATATGATGCGTATAAAAGATGTTGACCCTGATGCGGTCAAATTACGTCTATTCCCTTTCTCTCTAAGAGGAAGAGCTAAAGAATAGTTGCTATCTTTTCCTAAAAATACTATTACATCATGGGTGGGATGTACTTCTGTATTTATGAATAAATTTTTCCCACCTACAAAGACTATACAACTCCGATCTAATATTACTGGTTTTAGACAGGAAGAGCGTGAGTCACTAGCGCTTGCATGGGAGAGGATGAAAGAATGCCTAAGAAACTATCCTAGTCATGGGATGGAAGATTGGTTAATCCTCAATTTATTTTATAATACTCTTAATCCTGTGTGTAAGTCTATGCTAGATACTGCAGCAGGAGGAACATTTATGGGTAAACATATTACCGAAGCAAAGCAGCTGCTAGACAATATGCAAGACAACCATGCCCAATGGCATGTTGAAAGATCAAACACGAAGAAGGTGAACTCTGTCTCACCACAAGAGAACGAATATCTCAATGCTAAGTTGGATGAGCTCATACTAGCTGTAAAAGGTAAAGAAACTCAAGTAAGATCTACCCCCAAAACAAATATAGAAGAAATAGACTTCGTAGCTCGTAATGATTCTAATCCTGCTTGGAAGAAGAGTTATAATCCTAATTTTCAGAAACATTATGCTAGTCCTACAAATAACTCTAATAATAATATGGGAACTAGTAATGGTAGTCTCTAAGAAACGCTTAAGTCTTTCATAGACTCGCAAAATGAACAAAATAATATTCTAGTCAAAATTACGGAGAACTATGATGATATGCTTGGTAAATTATCTAACCAAGCTGTTAGTTTGAGAAATGATTTACAAGCCCTTCAAAAAAGAACAAGGATCATTGAGGCACAACTAGGTAAGATAACCGATAGTCAAACTCTCATTCTAGCTAAATTTGCAGGTAAAGCTGAGTCCAATCCTGTTGAAGAACTCAAAATGATAAGGATCTAAAGGGAGGAGCCTGAAAAACTTGAATATAGTAATGCCCCTTCACAAGCTACACCATCGAAGATCTCGTAAAAAGGATCAACGTCAAAATTTTGGTAAGTGAAGGTAATGATGAAGCCATGTATCAACACTTTGTTGATCAAGTAGCAATTAAGGTACGTGAGCTTGAAGAGGAATACAAGAAAATTGCTGAAAAGTTACCTGTTAAACTAGATGACATATTTGAGCCTACTATTAAGATAAAGATTGAAACTAATGAGATAGCTGCACTTTGTGATCTAGGTGCAAGCGTCTCAACAATTCCAAAGAGTCTTTTTAACAAGTTAAATCTTGGCTCCTTTGAAATTACTGAATTAAAATTGCATCTAGCAGATTCTACCTATAAACAAACTGTAGGGATTAAGGAGAACACTTTAGTTTACATCAAATGCTATCATGCTCTCATCGTTTTTGTTGACATGTCTAAAGATATTGTTGCTCCTATAATATTAGGTAGTCCTTTCTTGAGAACTATAAAAGTTTTAATTAACCTTCATGAAGGGAACGTGAAGCTGTAATTACCTTCATGAGATCCTTTTGTTATTCATTTCCCTAGGAAGAAGAAAGCCAAACATGGCGAGAAGGAGGCCATCACTTTGAAGGCCAATTACTTTGGAGTGGGTGTTCCACTCATCTGGCCAAAGTGAGTATCATCAAGGTCAAACTATTAACCATAAAAGAGCACCTCATGAGAGGCAACCCATGTTAAATTAAGGTTTGAGTTAAGTTCTTAGTTTTAGTTTAAAGTTCATGTTCAATAAAGAGTGCTAGAAAACTCCATTTGAGGAGAAGAAATTTGGTAGTACTTGAATTTCTGCATTATTCATGCTATTATTGGTCGACAATATTTTTTGTCAATTTTCTATCGAAAACAAGGTACATTGCTAAGTTACAGGAAAAGAAATAGTTTACAAAGAAACAGAAAAAATTTGATGGACACAGACGGTTAACGACCAACTATACTTCAGGAACAAAAATTTTATCCGTATAGTTCCGGTCGTATAGTTATCTTTGCCATCGAAAAATTTCCTACAATATGTACCGAGAGTTTAACGACCAGCTATACAACGGGAATAAAAATTTTGGCTATATAGTTTTGGCCGTATAGATATCAATGCCTCCGTACAATTTTTTTCTTATGTATAGACAATTTAAGGACTAACTATACGGCGGGAATAAAACTTCCGGCCATATAGTTTCAGTCGTATAGATATCAATGCCTCCGTACAAATTCTGTTCATATGTACTGGGAGTTTAATGACCAACTATACATCGAGAATAAAAATTTCGGCAGTATAGTTCTGGTCGTATAGATATCGAGGCCTTTTGTCCACAGGGACGGACAGTTTAACAACTAACTATACGGCCGGAACATTTTGTTCTGCCCGTATAGCTACGGTCATATAGCTACGCCGCCAGGAGGAAGACCTAATATTTTGACAGAACACCAACTATACGGCCGGAACGCATGTTCCGCCCGTATAGTTGCGTCCGATCACAAAATCGCACGGGAAGGTACTCCCAACTCCAAAACGTCAATCTTTTTTCTTTCTTCTACCTCCAAACTCTCTCAAAACCTCAAGGGATCTTCATCTCTACTCAATTTCGTTCGATTTCCTCGCACACAAGTGATCTACGGTATGTTTCTCCTTCGATCCTCCAATTAATTTTTGCAAATTCATCTTCCATCTATTGTCATTATAAATCTAGGGTGAGACCTACTATGAACTAATTGCCATGATTTTCTTACCTAGATTATTATCTTGAGGAGATTCTTTAGTGTGCTTAGATGAGGAACATATTATACTTACTATTGTTGGATCAAAAAGTTTTATTTTTGCCTTTTTCAATGTTTTAGAAGATGAACACAAGGAGCCAAACTCGTGCTCGTGCCACCGCTAGCGCTTCTCGGGCTGCCGCTCAGGAACGCATGGGGATACGGTTTAGGGATGAGGCCCATCGTGAACGCTTCAACACAATCAAGAACCGTGAAGTAAACGCCCCTAAGTGGGCTTGCCCCATTATATTGAACCAACTCGGTATTTTTTGATGACTTTAATTTACTTTGCAATAGAGCTGGCCTGCAAAACTTTGTGTACAATTATGTACCTACTTATCATCGCTTAACCATTGAATTCCTAAGTTCGTTGCAAAGCACTATTAAACTATGGCAAGGAGAGGATACTATTTCTTTCCGTCTGATGAACAACAACTACACTTTAACGTTATATGAATGGTGTGCATGCTTTAATTTGCCAAACAATGAAGTTCATGCTTTACACGCATCCTTTATTGGTTTAATTCCTTCCCCTGATCAATACTATAATGGAATGAGTTTTACTAGTAGAGTGAACAAGGGGAAGAATATTCAACATCCTGCAATTCGCTATTTGTTCTATGTTATTGCTAACACCTTGCATGCATGCAATGAGTTCACGAGACTCAACAAGGAGGACATCCTAGTCCTCGCAAAGGCTGCTTACATCAACTGCAACCTGTCACTCAACTTGGGCGCCATCCTTGTGCGCTACTTGGAGCAGCAAGCCTCCCAAAGCCAAGGGCCAATCACAAGAGGAGACGTCATCACCGTGCTTACCACTGCCCTAGACATCGATCTAGGTGAGTTGCAACCTGTACTAGGTGAGACGTGTGTTGGTTTCTCCACCTTCAGGGCCTGTGGAATGCTCACTAGGAGAGGTGGTATTTATTATCTGCATTTTGCTGGAGCTGGGCGTATCTACCCCGCTCCTTTGCCTAATAGTATTTTCTCTATCGAGGAAGGACGTTTGCTATATGATGTGTAGGTTGAGCAGTACCAACCCGAGGAGGAGATTCCTGAAGAGGATGAGGACCAAGAGGAGGAGCAAGAAGCCCCTCATCAGGAGGAGGAGCCACAAACTCGGTTCGCAACATACAAAGATTTCCAAGGACTTGGAGGGATTGTGGAGAGGATGCACAACCTCTGTTTGAACCTCCGAGAATCAACAAGTAACCTATCCACTCAATTCGCGAACTGGAGTAACGACTTTTTTCCGCCACCACAATGATTTGAAGGGCTTGCAAAATCCTAAGCTTGGGGAAGTTTCCTCATGTACTTTTAGTTGGCGTTTATTTGCTTTTATTTCGAGGTTACATTTTTGTTTGATTTTATAAGCACTCGTGTTGGTTTCTCCAACACTTTATCTTTAGTTCTTTCTATTTGCTTTCGAAATTTTCTAGCCAAGCTTTGCCGCCAATTTTCTATTCTTTATTTCCCTCTCTTAAAGTCACAAAAAGATTTCTCCATTTTTTCTTATTTTCCCTCTTTCTTTTGTTTCCGCCTCGAGGTGTTCGTATGTTTGCAGGAGAGTGATCGACTTTGAGTTTCCAAGAAACAAATAAAAAAAGGAAGAGAGAAGTGGAACCAAACATGAGAGGTATGCCTTATGACTCCCTGATACGTCCAAAATGTATCTACTTTCCCAAACACTTTTGCTATTGTTTCTCCTCTAAACTTGTGTGATTTGGATACAACTAATGCGGACTGACGCTGTTTTCAGCAGAATTGCTTTGGTGTCTACTTTTTGTGCAGAAAATCAACTATCAGGAAAAATCCCGGAAAATATGCCAAAAATCCTATTTCACCCGAAGACTCCAGGAGCGATCTGAGACGGAGAAGAGCCGGGGTGGCCACACTACACAGTGGCGCTTGAGCCAGGCCACGCCAGGTGGTGTGGGACCCCAGGCACCCCTCGGCCTCTCTCTTTGCCTATAAGAGCCTTGACCTAAAAACTTGGGGTTGACGTTTTTCGGAAGGAGTTCGCTCGCCGCCACCACCAGATTCCAGCTTGACACAGTAAACTCCGTTCGGCACCTGTCGGGACGGGGAATTGGAGGAGATCATCGCCATCATCATCACCATCGCTTCTCCATCGACCATCCATGTTTCCCCCATCTATGAGTGAGTAATCCCCCATTGTAGGCTATGGGGATGGTAGGGATTGGATGAGATCGTTCATGTAATAGCATCAGATTGTTAGGGCATGGTGCCTAGTATCTTTTATTAGTGCTTTATGACTTTGTTGCGACTTGTTGTGCTTAATGCTTGTCACTAGGGCCCGAGTGCCATGATTTTAGATCTGAACATGTTATTGATTCATTATGATAGTATTGTTTCTGGTCTTATCTATAAGTTGTATACACACGTTGTTGTCCGGAACCTATGGCCCCGAAGTGACAGAAATCGGGATAACCGGAAGGGAATGGCTTTGATGTGAGGATCACATGTGTTCATGGAGTGTTAATGCTTCGCTCCAGTGCTCTATTAAAAGGAGCACCTTAATTGCCAGTAGTTCCCTAGAGGCCCCGCTGCAAACGGGTTGGCAGGACAAAAGATGTTGTGCAAGTTCTCATTGCGAGCACGTATGACTATATATGGAACACATGCCTAGGATTGTCTAGTACTTGGATGCTTTATCTTATTTATCTGCAATTGCCCTATGTTCTGATTGCTATGTGAATTGTCTTGTCCATGCCACGCCCGTCCATCCATCCCTATGCCTCTCTTTTCGAATCACTTGTTTCGCTTTTGTTACTACTTTCTTTGCTTTACTACTGCTGCTACTTTACTATTCCTACTACAAAACTGTTGCTACTGATAAACTGCTGTGAGCAAGATTGTTTCCAGGTGCAGCTTAATTGACAACTCAGTTGTTAAGGCTTATAAATATTCTTTGGCTCCCCTTGTGTCGAATCAATAAATTGGGTTTCACTTCCCTCGAAAATACTGCGATACACCCCCTATACTTGTGGGTCATCAAGACTATTTTCTGGCGCCGTTGCCGGGGAGCATAGCTTTATTTATCAAGTTCACTTGGATTCTCTATTGTTCGCTGCTATCCATCCATCATGGGTAAGTCTCGTGATGGCAAGGTTCCTATTTTACCATCCACTACAAGAAGAGTGCAGTTACGAACATCTCTGTTGCTCTTGATTCACCGCCTGTTCGAGTAAGTTCCTTACACCACCACATACACATGCTACACACTTTGCTACTGCTGAATCTAAAACTTCTGATGCTTATGATGCTGCTTCTACTGTGCTTGATAAGAGTGGTTCATTAGGTCCTTTCCTATATGCTACGATTGCTAGAACTATAACTGAAAATACCAAAACTTCTAATGAAGACACTACCACACCTATTAGCTCACCTGAGTCTAGTGAGAGTTATGATATTGAAGATGGTTATGTTGAGATGACCGATGAGTTTATTAAAGAATGTAAAAACACTCATGATAGGAGCACTGCTAAGAGTCTCCTTGAGAGGCATACTATTAGACCCAAATTGTCTCCTGATGCTAAGTTTGCTGCTTCTCCCATAAACATTATAGATGAAGATTATGATTTCTCTCTCGATCTATCTTACATAGCTATTGTCGAGAAAGAACCTTTTTGTGGGACTAAGAATGAAAGTGCGGTAGCACATATGAATGAACTTTCTACCATGAGTGTCTTGTTTTCTGATGATATTAAGATGCGTACTTACTTTGTTGCTAAGATTTTTCCCTTTTCACTGAAAGGAGAAGCTAAAACTTGGTTTAGTAATTTACCTCCTGGATCTATTGATAGCCCTGAGTGCTTGATTAGTACTTTCCTGTAGAAATATTTTCCTCCTAGTGCTAGACATGCTGTTTTGTAGGAACTTTTTGATTTTAAACAAGGAGAAAAAGAGGTATTGCCCGAATCTTGGGCAAGGTTTTATGCTTTGATTCATGCACAGGCTGGAAGTCCATTACCTAAGAATGAGCTTCTTGATATATTTTATAATGGACTAACCGAGGAATCTAGGACATACCTAGATAGTTGTGTTGATTGTGTTTTCAGGAATAGGACTCCTAAGGAAGCTGAGGAATTAATGGCTAAAATAAGCAAGAATTATTGGACTCCTCCTAAACAAGCTATACCTGAAGTAATTATACCTGAACCATCTATTCCTGTGCCTATTCCAACATCAAAGAAGAGGGGAGTTATTGAATTAAATGATGAAGTGATGAAGGAAGCTAAGAAATGTCTTAAGGAGAAGGGAATTAAAGCTACAGATGTCAAGAATTTACCTCCTATAGAAGAATTATGTAAGCCGATTCCCTACTCATCCACTATTGAGGTACACTCTCTCCAAGACTTTGATGAAGGTGATATCCCTTACTCTAAACCTCCTGATCAATGCTTAGAAGAATTCAATATCTTTATTGTTAAGCAAGATAACTTTAATAAAAGGGTGCAGAATCATCTAATGGAAAACACTAGAGCTATTGTTGAGTTGAAAGATATTGTGGAAAGAACCTCTAATGATGTTAAAATGACTGTTAAACACTTTCAAATGGTTTAAACTCAAATAGATCAACTCATTAAAGTGCAAAATGACCTGCTAGTTAATGATGCTAAAGAAAAACATGCTTATGAAATTAGAACTAAAAGTGGAGCTGCTACCTAGGATCCTCTATATCCTGGGGGCATCCCAAAAGAATCGAGCAGGATTCTCAACAAGCTGAAAATAGTGGTTCTACTCGTAAGAAAAGGAAAAAGAAACATAAAACTGGTGTAGAACCCTCTGAACCTGCTATAGATCCTAATAGTATATCTATCTCTGATGCTGAAACTGAAAGTGGTAATGAAGAAAATGTTGTTCCTAATGAAGAAAAAGTTGAAGAAGAACCTGAAAACCACACTAAGAGTACTAAATATAGCAAAGAAGATTTTATTGCTAAGAAACATGGTAGTGAAAGAGAACCTTGGGTCCAAAAACCTATGCCTTTCCCTGATAAGAAACACAAGTCAAAGGAAGATGAACACTATAATAAGTTTTGTGAGTGGATGAAGCCTTTATTCTTGCAAATTCCTTTGACTAATGCTATTAAATTGCCTCCTTACTCAAAGTATATGAAGGACATTGTCTCGAATAAAAGGAAGATCCCTAATGAAGAAATTTCTACTTTGCTTGCTAATTATTCCTTCAATGTTAAGGTTCCTAAGAAACTTGTAGACCCAGGGATTCCAACTATCCCTTGCTCTATTAAGAACAGTTATGTTAGAACTGCTTTGTGTGATTTGGGAGCTGGAGTTAGTGTTATGCCTTTCTCTCTCTATAAGAGGCTTCAACTTGAAAAATTAATACCAACTGATATATCTTTGCAAATGGCTGATAAATCTACCACTATTCCTATGGGTATATGTGAGGATGTACCTATTCAGGTGGCTCACAATTTCTTGATATTAACTGATTTTGTTGTGCTTGAAATGCCTGAAGATGATAATATGTCTATTATTCTTTGGAGACATTTTCTTAATACTGCAGGAGCTGTTATTAATTGTAATCAAGGAAAGGTGACCTTCAATGTTAATGACAAGGAACATACTGTCTATTTCCCCAAGAAGATTGAAAGGACTTATGGTTTGAATTCAATTGAACATGTTGAAGGCATTCAAGTTGGAGAAATAGATTGTCCCATACCAAGAGAAAAATTGAAACTATTATGATTGGGACCATTGCTATCAAGGTTAAGGTAACATAATCATTAGTGGAGTACAAAGTTTTGTCTCATGTGCAATTGTTTTGGTAACAAGACTTGATCAACCTTGTTAACAAAAGGATTCCATTGAACAAAACAATGTTTTCATTATGATTATCTCTGTTTATTTCTATCCTTTGCATTTTAGTTTTTGTTTTCGTTTAGTTTTCTTTGTGTTGTTAGTTGCTTGCATGTTAGAACTTTTGTAGTTCTAGCCTTGTTTTGTCCTTGCATCATGTTTCTAAAAGAGAAAAAAAATCTGTCTGTCAGAAAAATCATTCTTCTATTTCTGAAAAAAATGCCAAAAATAAAGTGTCTCGAAAAATTCTAGAAATTTCATATTAAATTTTTACGTGAAAAAAGGGGCAGAGGAGTACCTGGGAGGTACCAGGGGGGCCCACCAGGCAGGCACACCACATGGTGGCGCGGCCAGCCTTGGGTGGCGCCATGCCCTGGTGTGGGCCACCCCTGGCCCCCCACTGACTCTCTCACCTACCACTTTCTTCTCTCTCCCGAGTAAGCTCCAGTTCATATCTCAAAATCACGTTCTTGCTGTGCTTGCTCTCGATTTTTTCGATCTCCTTGATCAGCCCATTTTCTTGCTGAAATTTGGAGCATTTGTTCCCTGGTATGTGACTCCTCCCCTTGTCCAAATAGATTTGTGTTTAGTGGATTATATGTTGAGTATTTTTCTGCTGTAGGTGAATGGTTATTGATGACCCACAAGTATAGGAGGTGTATCGCAGTATTTTCGATAAGTAAGAGTGTCGAACCCAACGAGGAGCAGAAGGTGCTGGCTAGTGGTATGGATCAGGAATTCTCTACAAATACTTAGCAAACGGATTTTTAGGTTTTTTTGATAAAGCAAGCAAACAAAGTACGAGTAAATAAAAGACAGTAGGTATAAATGCAGCAAGTGGCCCAATCCTTTATGCAGCAAAGGACAAGCCGGTTGTATTACTTAAGATGACCAAACGTTCTCGAGGACACATGGGAAGACTGTCAAGTGCTTTCGCTTCATATAGTTGATTAATCTTCTTTAGCTTGCTAAGTGTTGTGTGGGTGAACCTGTGCTAATGTACCGCCCCATCCAAGACTAATACATACTTGTGATTATACCCCTTGCAAACATCCGTAAGTACAAGAAAGTAATTAAGGTAGAAACCTAACCACAGCTTTAAACTCTAAGACCCTTACGTCCCTTGTGCAATGGTTTCCTAACGGGGGTTCAGGTTTCTGTCACTCCGGCAACCCCTAGATTAGTAGCCAAATACACAATGCATTCCCCTAGGCCCATATAGGTGAAGTGTCATGTAGTCGACGTTCACATGACACCACTAGAAGAAGTATACCACAACTTAAATAACAATCTATTGAATCTTTCTCAACACAACTCCACTACTAACAACAAGACTTCTCCCATGCCGTCAAGAACAAAACGAACTACTCACAAGACATCATATGGATCATGATCAGAGATGGAATAATGATGTATAACAATCTGAGCATAAACAATAATTCAATGGTTCACTCAATAGCATCAACTACAAAGAGTAATCAACACCGGAAAGTTTCCCCTATGAACTATAGCAAGATTCAACCAATTGTTACAGCAATATGGAGATGGTGATGAGGGTGCTGATGGCGATGATGATGATGATGATCCCGATGAAGTCCAGCTTGATGGTGGTGTTGATGGCGACGATCTCCCCTCTCCGAGAAGGAATTCCCCCGGCAGAAATCTGTCTGCCGGAGAGATCTTTCTCTCTCGGTGTTTTCCGCCCCACAGAGGCGGCGGAATCTTTCTGTGGTTGCTCCATGAGTCTTGGGGGTTTCTGGAGGTTGATATACGCCAGAGGGGAGAGGCTGGAGTGGGACAGGGTGGCCACACCACCTCCTGGCGCGGCCTAGGCCTGCCCGCGCCATGGGGTGGTGTGGGCCCCCTGTGGCCCATCTCCACTCCATCTTCTGGCATCCTTAGTCTTCTGGAAAAATAGGATTTCCCATATATTTTCCCGGATTTTCTGATCTTTGCAAATTTTGCCTCCAAACATCACCTTTTCCATCAGAATCCTGACTGCAGCGGTCCATGCTCCAAAAGTCATCAACCACTCTCAATATGAAATATATCAATGAATAATAGTGAATTAATACATAGAATAGTGATGCAAAATGGACGTATCAACTCGCCCCAAGCTTAGATTTATGAGTTTCCAACAAAGGACATCGTGGTTTCCAACATCCTGAAACTTGCAGCAGCACTTATGAGTTTAAATCTAGCCTCATACTCACAGTTTTGATTTTGAACGTCATAGAACTGTGCTTGCAGTTCATTGGTTGTTTAGCGGAGTGCGAGGACTTCGTCTTTGAGTTCAGCAGTCTCCTTTTGGTGCTCAGTGATGAGTTCGGAACAAATCTTATGGATGATATCGACTTCGCGCTCCACCATCTTCTTGTACCTAAAGACTTCTTGTTCCAATGCTTCCATCTTGTCCTCCAGACTTCCTTCACCTTTAGGACCTTGAACCTCTTTAATCCAAACCTCCCCACCTTCGAGCAATAACTCCTTGGGATGAATCTTCAATTCTCTCATGTATGGGTTGATGATATCTTCCAAGGAATCTCCCTTAACTGATCCAGTGGAAGACATTGAGGCTACAAATCTGAGATTTTACAGCGAAACAGATCGAAACAAAAACCACGAAAACACGATATCTGGACCTCGGAAGATCGGGGTTATATATTATGAAGTTTCGTATCAAAAGGAAGTCTTGGGAGAAAAGCGAGTTGGGCGGAGTCTGGGTGGCCTCAAGACTGGTGGCGCGGCCGAGGTGGCCCGCGCCATGGGGTGGTGTGGGCCACCCTGGCTCCGGTTCCGTCCCTCTTTCGCTTCATAACTTTCCTTATTGACTGAAAACTGCAAAAATAAAGTTGGATTGTATTTTCGTGGAACTTTTTTTACCAGAACTGTTACCTAGTTGGAAACGGACTCTGCAGGTCTCTGAATTTGGTCCTCAATAAATTTCTCTGGAGTTATAACTTGAAAGGCATCAACATCTTCATTGTAAGGATCTCCAGCAATATAGTGTTTGAGTCGCTGTCCATTCACTACTTGTGTAGTATTATCTTTTAGAGAAGAAATTTTTATTGCTCCTGAATGGTATACTTTTTCAATGATGAAAGGTCCTTCCCATTTTGATAGTAGCTTACCTGCAAAAAATCTGAGACAAGACCTATACAATAGAACTTTCTCACCAACATGAAATTCTCTCTTAAGTATTCGCTTATCATGCCATCTTTTAACTTTTTCCTTAAAGAGCCTAGCATTCTCATAGGTTTCACTCCTCCATTCATCTAAAGAACTTAAGTCAAATAACCTTTTCTCACCAGCGAGCTTACAATCTCTATTTAGTTCTTTCACTGCCCAGTAAGCTTTGTGTTCTAATTCTAAGGGTAGGTGACAAGCTTTCCCATAAACCATTTTTATAAGGATACATTCCCATAGGATTTTTGTAAGCAGTTCTATAAGCCCATAAAGAATCATTCAACTTCTTAGCCTAGTTTTTCCTAGACCTATTAATAGTCTTTTGCAAGATAGATTTAATCTCTCTATTTGATAACTCTACTTGCCCGCTAGTTTAGGGGTGATAAGCTGAAGCAATTATATGATTAAAATCATATAGCAAGGGTCTTCCTAAAATCACCATGAATGAAATGAGAACCCCCATCAGTCATGAGATACCTAGGCACCCCAAACCTAGGAAAGATAACATCCTTAAGCATTTTTAGAGAAGTCTCTCTGTCAGCACTCTTTGTAGGAATAGCTTCTACCCACTTAGTAACATAATCAACGGCAACAAGAATATGAGTGTAGCCTTTCGAAGGAGGGAAAGGACCCATAAAGTCAAATCCCCAACAATCAAAAGGTTCAATAACTAGAGAGTAGTTCATAGGCATTTCATTGCGTCTAGAAATATTACCAACACACTGACATTCATCACAAGATAGGACAAATTTTCTTGCATCTTTAAAAAGGGTAGGCCAGTAGAAACCTGATTGTAGTACCTTTTGTGCAGTTCTATCTCCTGCATGATGTCCTCCATAGGCACTACCATGACATTTATGCAATATCTCCTTTTGTTCATATTCTGGAACACATCTTCGCATAATACCATCAACTCCTTCTTTGTATAAGTGTGGGTCATCCCAAAAATAATGCCTCAAATCATAGAAGAACTTTCTTCTTTGCTGAGTTATAAAAGTTGGAGGAAAATACTTGGAGACAATAAAGTTAGCATAATCAGCATACCAAGGGCTTCCTTGCGATCTCACCCCTACTGCAGCTAGTTGTTCATTTGGGAAACTATCGTTAACAGGCATAGGGTCAAAAGAGATGTTTTCCAAATGAGATAAATTATCAGCTACAGGGTTTTCAGCACCCTTCCTATCTACTATATGTAGATCAAACTCTTGTAAAAGCAGTACCCATCTAATAAGCCTAGGCTTAGCGTCCTTCTTCATCATAAGATATTTAATAGCAGCATGATCAGTATGAACGGTTACTTTTGAGTCCACAATATAGGGCCTAAACTTATCACAGGCAAAAACAACAGCTAGAAATTCCTTTTCAGTAGTGGCATAATTCCTTTGAGCAGCGTCTAGGGTCTTACTAGCATAATGGATAACATTTAACTTTTTATCAATACGTTGCCCAAGGATAGCCCCTACAGCAAAATCACTAGCATCACACATTATTTCAAAGGGTAAACTCCAATCAGGTGGTTCAACAATAGGGGCTGTAGTTAAAGCCTTCTTAAGAGTTTCAAAAGCTTCCCTACAATCATCATCAAAACGAAGGGTACATCTTTTTGAAGAAGATTAGTGAGAGGTTTTGATATCCTAGAGAACTCTTTAATAAACCTCCTATAGAAACCAGCATGACCAAGGATACTACGAATACCTTTGATGTCTCTTGGACATGGCATCTTCTCAATTGCCTCAACCTTAGCTCTATCAACTTCTATGCCTCTTTCAGAAACCTTATGCCCAAGAACAATCCCTTCATTAAACATGAAGTGGCATTTTTCTCAATTAAGAAAACGATTAGTTTCCTCACATCTCTGCAAAACTTTATCAAGGTTGTGCAGACAATTATAAAAAGAAGTTCCATAGACAGAAAAGTCATCCATGAACACTTCTACAATTTCCTCACAAAAACCATGAAAGATAGCAGACATGCACCTTTGGAAAGTAGTAGGAGCATTACATAAACCAAAAGGCATACGTCTATAAGCATAAGTTCCATAAGGGCAAGTAAAAGTAGTTTTTTCTTGATCTTGTTGTTTAACAGCAATTTGAGAGAAACCAGAATAACCATCAAGAAAACAAAAATGGGTCTTTTTAGACAACCTTTCCAACATTTGATCAATAAAAGGAAGCAGGTAGTGATCTTTCTTAGTAACTTTATTGACTTTCCTAAAATCGATGCACATCCTATAGCCTACCACTATTCATTGAGGAATATGCTCATCATTATCATTAGGGACAACGGTAATACCTCCCTTTTTAGGAACACAATGAACAGGACTAACCCATTCACTATCAGCAATAGGGTAAATAATACCAGCATCAAGGAGTTTCAATACCTCATTCCTTACCACTTCCTTCATCCTAGGGTTTAAACGCCGTTGGTGCTCCACTACTGGCTTCGCGTCTGGTTCTATGTTGATAGAATGATGACATATAGTAGGTGAAATCCCTTTTAAATCATCCAGAGTATAGCCCATAGCGCCTCGATGTTTCCTCAAAACTTCCAATAACCTTTCTTCTTACTTCCCTGAAAGTTTAGCGCTAACAATAACAGGATATATCTTTTTATCATCAATATAAGCATATTTAAGATCATCAGGGAGAGGTTTTAGATTGAAAACCGGATCCTTTTTAGGTGGCATCGTGGTACCCAAGTCTTCTACAGGCAAGTCGTGCTTAAGCATCATATGTTGATCACGGAGAATCCTGTCAATCTCATTCCTTTCTTCCATGAAGATTTCACTTTCATGATCTTCCATAAATTGCTGCAAAGCATTGTTAGGAGCAAGAGAAATAGAAGAAAGTTGTTCAACCCTAAAATCCTCATTATGGGTTTCCTCTTTGCAAGGTTCTTTAGCAAATTTCGAAAAATTAAACTCATAAGATTCCCCATCAAACTTAGTCAAGATTTTCTCCCTCTTGCAATCAATAATAGCTCCACAAGTACTCAAGAAAGGTCTACCAAAAATGATAGGGTAGGTTTTACTAGCAGCCGAACCAAGTACTAGAAAATCAGCAAGGTACTTAATCTTACCACAAAGAACTTCCACGTCTCGTACAATACCAATTGGAGAGATGGTCTCTCTATTAGCAAGGTGAATAACCACATCAAGCTCTTCCAACTCGCAAGGACTGATTTCATGCATAATTTCTCTGTAAAGCTCATAAGGAATAGCACTAGAACTTGCACCAATATCACATAAACCATAATAGCAATGATCACCAATTCTAATAGAAAGCACAGGAACACTAGCCTTTTTAGTTCTATTGGGATGTGAAACAATATTAGAAGCATCCTCACAAAATACTATGTGCCCATCTTCTACGCTTTTAGTGATAAGGTCTTTCACAATTGCTACCACAGGTTCAATGTTTATTTGTTCATCAGGTTTTACAGTTCTTTTTTCACTTTTGGTGATTACATTAGTTATCATAGGATGGTCCTTTACCTTTTTGGGGAAGGGAATCTTCTCGATATAAGGTTCAGGTAAGATGGGGTCAATAATGCTATACTCAGCACTTCCAATAGGAGCATAGTCAACAATATCTTTGTAAGGTGCATGGTATTTGTTCCATCCCCTTTTTGGAATTTCGATATAGGAAGCAAAAGCTCTAAAGAAATTCATAATAACTTGCAAATCAAGACCATAAATATTACTAATATTTTGAAAGTCATCGGTTCCCATAAAAGATTCAATGCATTCATAATCATAATTTATACCTGACTTTCTACCTTTGTCATTCTCCCAAGCTTCAGCATTGTCTTCAATACGGTCCAGAAGATCCCATTTAGCTTCTTCTTCCATGCGAGTGAATTATCCAACACAAGAAGCATCCAATAAATCCTTATCATGAAGAGAAAGCCTTGCATAAAAGTTATTGATAATAATATTGTTGGGGAGCTCATGAATGGGACATTTGAGCATTAGTAACTTCATTCTCCCCCAAGCTTGAGCTGTACTCTCTCCATCAAGAGGCCAAAAGTTGTATATTTGATTCCGATCTTTATGAATCTCACTAGGAGGATAAAACTTTGAATAAAAGAGAGGCACTATTTCCTCCCATTCCAGAGCTTGACCATTCTTCAGTAGCTTATACCATTCCTCAGCTCTTCCTTTCAGTGATAATGAGAATAACTTCTTCTTAACTTGATCTGTAGTAATACCTGCACACTTGAACAACCCGCATAATTCGTGTATAAAGAGTAAATGATCACCGGGATGGACAGTTCCATCCCCAACATAGTAGTTATCCATAACACGATCAATAATTCTTGTAGGTATTTTGAAAACATCATTCTCAACAGGTGGTGGCTTATCTACTACCTTAGCAGTGGTAGTAGCATTACCAAATAAGAAACTCAGCGAATTATCCATAACGAAAATAAAGCAACTAATGTAAACAATACTCACGAGAAGTTTCCTTTACCAGTTCACTCTCAATAGCGCTTCACTCCCGGCAACGGCGCCGGAAAATAGTCTTGATGACCCACAAGTATAGGGGTGTATCACGTATTTTTGATAAGTAAGAGTGTCGAACCCAACGAGGCGAAGGTGTTGGCTAGTGGTATGGATCGAATTCTCTGCAAATACTTAGCAAATGGATTTTAGGGTTTTTGATAAAGCAAGCAAACAAAATACGAGTAAATAAAAGGCGGTAGGTATAAATGCAGCAAGTGTCCCAATCCTTTATGCAGCAAAGGACAAGCGGTTGTATTACTTAAGATGACCAAAGCGTTCTCGAGGACATATGGGAAGATCGAAGTGCTTTCGCTTCATATAGTTGATTAATCTTCTTTAGCTTGCTAAGTGTTGTGTGGGTGAACCTGTGCTAATGTACCGCCCCATCCAAGACTAATACATACTTGTGATTATACCCCTTGCAAACATCCGTAAGTACAAGAAAGTAATTAAGGTAGAAACCTAACCACAGCTTTAAACTCTAAGACCCTTACGTACCTTGTGCAATGGTTTCCTAACGGGGGTTCAGGTTTCTGTCACTCCGGCAACCCATACGATTCGTAGCCAAATACGCAATGCATTCCCCTAGGCCCATATAGGTGAAGTGTCATGTAGTCGACATTCACATGACACCACTAGAAGAAGTATACCACAACTTAAATAACAATCTATTGAATCTTTCTCAACACAACTCCACTACTATCAACAAGACTTCTCCCATGCCCTCAAGAACAAAACGAACTACTCACAAGACATCATATGGATCATGATCAGAGATGGAATAATGATGTATAACAATCTGAACATAAACAATAATTCAATGGTTCACTCAATAGCATCAACTACAAAGAGTAATCAACACCGGGAAAGTTTCCCCTATGAACTATAGCAAGATTCAACCAATTGTTACAGCAATATGGAGATGGTGATGAGGGTGCTGATGGAGTTGATGGTGGTGATGATGATGATCCTGATGAAGTCCAGCTTGATGGTGGTGTTGATGGCGATGATCTCCCCTCTTTGGGAAGGAAATTCCCCCGGTAGAAATCTGTCTGCCGGAGAGATCTTTCTCTCTCGATGTTTTCCGCCCTATAGAGGTGACGAAATCTTTCTGTGGTTGCTCCCTGAGTCTTAGGGTTTTGGGAGGTTGATGTACGCCAGAGGGGAGAGGCTGGAGTGGGCCAGGGTGGCCACACCACCTCCTGGCGCGGCCTAGGCCTGCCCGCGCCATGGGGTGGTGTGGGCCCCCTGTGGCCCATCTCCACTCCATCTTCTGGCATCCTTAGTCTTCTGGAAAAATAGGATTTTTCGTATATTTTCCCGGATTTTCTGATCTTCGCGAAGTTTGCCTCCAAACAACACCTTTTCCATCAGAATCCTGACTGCAGCGGTCCATGCTCCAAAAGTCATCAACCATGCAAAAATAGATGAAATAACATAAGTATCACCTCTCAATATGAAATATATCAATGAATAATAGTGAATTAAGACATAGAATAGTGATGCAAAATGGACGTATCAGTTATGAGAGCTTGTAAGCTTGTTTGATGCTTAGAGATATAGTTTTGATGCATGTTTAGGCCTCTTGCAAGTCCCTATGAGTAGAATCCTTCATTATATTTACTTTGCAATCACTTGTGTAATAGGTGTTTAAATTTCAGAATAGAAGATGAGTGAACACCACCTATACCAACATGAGATTTGGGTACCTGAGGTCATGAAGGTCCACCGGGAGGAGGAAGTTTTTCCTTCCATTTACCCATGCTCTGAGTTCATGAGAGCTGCAGGAATTCTACAAGATTTCCACACTTTGGTTTCTAATGCAGGGTTAGAGCACTTTTTGGAAGATGAACCTTGTCAATTTGTGAAGCTAACCATGTCTATGGTGCAGGACTTCCAATTTAGTCACTCTTTGCCTAACCCCATGGTCCATTACAAAATTTACAATATAGCTGTCGACCTTTCTCTTGATTATTTTTGCGCATCTATTAAGGTACCTCAATGGGGATCATGTAGAAAGATTAAGGAGAGACCTGAACCACTCATGGATTTATACGCAGAAATTTGCCAAGGGAGTAGCTTCTCGAAGGAGAATGGAAAAATCAGTAACATTCATCTTCCCTCCATTCGGTACTTTGCCTACTTTATTGCCAAGTGTGTTCTTGCTAGAAAAACTGCCAATAAGTTATCTTCGTTTGATCTAGCATTTATCTCTGCTGCTCTTAAACAAGATAGGTCTTACAACTTAGGTGCTTTGATAGCTTTCCGTCTTGCTGCTAACCGTGAGAAAGGTGGAATCTGTGGAGGCCTTATTGCTTCTCGTTTACTAGCATTGCATGGTTTAGTGCCTCATCATCTAGACCTACAGTTTCCCATAGAGAGGCTTGATCTTAATTCCAGGATACAACATAAATTTGTTTCCTCGTGGGCTAGTATGAGTGAGTTATCTTATGAAATAACCTTTCTCAAAGTTGGTTGGAGAAAGAGCAAGTCCGAGTGTGTGTTCTTTTGCCTGCACCTGTTTTGTTTAACCTTGATAACAGGGAAGGATGGTCCCTCACTGAGGAGGAGCTTGACACGTACTTGGGAGAGCTCTCCCAACAGGAGCAGGACACTAGAAGGGAGGTCACGGATGATTCGGTCCAGCCCTCGAATGAGGGAGAGTCTTCATATCAGCAGCTCGCTTATGATTGGGGAGCTTCTTCTTCCTCTCATGGGCCCAGCTACGACCATTCTTACCAAGATCCGCCCGCTTGGAACCCCTATTCGTACATGGATTGATACCCACTTAGGCCAAAAGCCTAAGATTGGGGGAGGTACGCCAACACCGCACTCATCTCCATATCATGTTGCGTCGGTACTTTGTATATTCATATTTTCGTTCTTCTTTGCTTTTGCTTTCTAAAAACACAAAAAGACCAAAAATATTTCTGTTGTTTCTCTTTGGTTTGCTTCTTCTTTTTGCCTTGGTTTGTTTTTCCCTTTTTGCTTTGTTTGAACTATTTTAAAAACCCAAAAAGATTTTGCTTTGCTTGTTTCTCTCTTTTGGTTCTTATTTAAAAATCGAAAACACCAAAAATATTTGTCGTTCTTCTTTGGTTTTTGCGAGTTTGCTACAGGGTTCGGCAGTCCTCAGTGGATATTGGTTTCATATTATTATTCAAGCCACACAAGTGAAGAGCAATAATGAGAATTATTTTGCCTTGAGGATCTTGAATCACTTTCATGCCATGAGTAGTCCTGTTTTGTTGCAAGCATGATAATGACAGCTATTGCTCTCTCGTTTGTCGCTCCCTTACTATTGCTAGCCTTCAATTTTTCTGAGTATGTTTTACTCAAGTTTCCAACTCCCTAAACCAAATTTTTCCAAAGTGTCCACCATACCTACCCTTTAGCATTATTTGCTACTTCTGTGCATATTCAATATGCCTTGCTTTCTTCCGAATAAAATGTTTGCTTGTTATGAGAAAGTTAGTTAGTAAAGCTGTCACGAACTTGATGGCACACTTTATTTTCTTGCACTTAATAAACCTGAACCATTGCGTCCTTCTTTTTTGCGCATATGCTTGCGCTTTATGAGTTGAAGTTAGCAGAACCATGTATCATGGGGACCGCTTTCAACGCTTCATAGGTACTTTGTACCTAGTTGATATCATGTTCTTTTGCTTATGGATCCCGGCGGTGTGAAATAAAAGTGGAACCTGTAAGATCATGGAGTTTGTATGTATGTTAGAGAAACGCCTGGGTCACTAGCTAAGCCATGCCTAATCATGGTGGAAACTTGCAGCATAACCATAATGCGCATTCTATGAAGCATCCTCAATAAAAATCTATGCACATAGTAAATAAAAAGATCGCCGAGATGCTCATTGTCTGCTTGCCTTGTATTTTGATTATGGGATAGCTCCCGTGTCATGTGCAAGGGGTACCCCGTTGGCGGTTCTCTATGATACGTATATACTTACAATGACAAGAGCTTGCTTGTGACTGAAGTTGAGTAGCATGAGGATCGGTCTTCGTAAGTAAGGGGCATGAGACTTCGATTTATAACTTGTCAAGCATATCCTCTTAGTTGTGTCACTTTCACCTTAACCACATTAAAGATGCTTATGATAGGGGCAATGAGAGCTCAAAGCTAACGAGTACCATACTTTTAGCATTTGGAAGCCTTTCAAATTATTCAAAACCTTTTTCTTCTACTTGTTGAGTCTCCACATATTCTTTGAGCACCTTCTTGAGAGCATAGTTGTCATTATTTGTGTTTGTTCCATTACTTGATTATTTGTGTTATGACTTTGATGCTTGTATCCTTGATATCTTTACTTCTAGCCATCACTTGAACTTCAGAGGTGCCTTGGCATTCATAATCAAAGGCAAGCGAGATACCACTCTATCATACCTTTTTATGAGCATTGTAATGTTGCTTATGTTTGTGCTTCATGATACTTATTATTCTTGAGTTGGAATCTCTTCATAGCTTGCAATGACTATTAAGTAGATTCAGTTGCATACTCTTTATTATGAATTGTCTAAGTAGTTGATCACATTGCTGAGAATATTTACATCATATGAAGCAAATGTGTTCATGAAAGTTCTTTTATCGCACTCAGTTTTCAACTGAATTGCTTGAGGACAAGCAATAAGCTAAGCTTGGGGGGAGTTGATACGTCCAAAACGTATCTACTTTCCCGAACACTTTTGCTATTGTTTCTCCTCTAAACTTGTGTGATTTGGATGCAACTAATGCGGACTGACGTTGTTTTCAGCAGAATTGCCTTTGTGTCTACTTTTTGTGCAGAAAACCAACTATCAGGAAAAATCCCGGAAAATATGCCAAAAATCCTATTTCACCCAAAGACTCGGAGCGAATCTGAGGCGGAGAAGAGCCGGGTGGCCACACCACACTGGTGGCGCAGGCCAGCCGAGCCACGCCAAAGGTGGTGTGGGCCCCAGCACCCCTCGGCCTCTCTCTTCGCCTATAAGGAGCCTTCTGACCTAAAAACTTCGGGGGGTTCGATGTTTTTCCAGAAGGAGTTCCGCTCCGCCGCCACCACCACATTCCACAAAACAGCACCAGAAACTCCTTTCTGGCACCCTGCCGGGACGGAGAATTGGAGGAGATCATCGCCATCATCATCACCATCACTTCTCCATCGACCATCCATGTTTCCCCATCTATGAGTGAGTAATCCCCCGCTGTAGGCTATGGGGATGGTAGGGATTGGATGAGATCGTTCATGTAATGGCATCAGATTGTTAGGGCATGGTGCCTAGTATCTTTTATTAGTGCTTTATGACTTTGTTGCGACTTGTTGTGCTTAATGCTTGTCACTAGGGCCTGATTGCCATGATTTCAGATCTGAACATGTTATTGATTCATTATGATAGTATTGTTTCTGGTCTTATCTACAAGTTCTATACACACGTTGTTGTCCGGAACCTATGGCCTCGAAGTGACAGAAATCGGGATAACCGGAAGGGAATGGCTTTGATGTGAGGATCACATGTGTTCACGGAGTGTTAATGCTTTGCTCCAGTGCTCTATTAAAACGAGCACCTTAATTGCCAGTAGTTCCCTAGAGGCCCCGCTGCAAACGGGCTGGCAGGACAAAAGATGTTGTGCAAGTTCTCATTGCGAGCACGTATGACTATATATGGAACACATGCCTAGGATTGTCTAGTACTTGGATGCTTTATCTTATTTATCTGCAATTGCCCTATGTTCTGATTGCTATGTGAATTGTCTTGTCCATGCAACGCCCATCCATCTATCCCTATGCCTACCGCACCTGAATCCCACTGTTTACTGCTTTTGTTACTACTGTCTTTGCTTTACTACTGCTGCTACTTTACTATTCCTACTACAAAACTATTGCTACTGATAAACTGTTGTGAGCAAGATTGTTTCCAGGTGCAGCTGAATTGACAACTCAGTTGTTAAGGCTTATAAATATTCTATGGCTCCCCTTGTGTCGAATCAATAAATTGGGTTTCACTTCCCTCGAAAATACTACGATACACCCCCTATACTTGTGGGTCATCACTCCCCGCTTTTGAAGTTTGAGAAACCCATGCTAGTTAGTAGTAAATGTTGAGATATATATTGGTGGAGTGAGTCTTTGTATCATAGTAAGATTTTTGTTTGCATGGGTATTTAATTGGGCTCATTTTGTTCCAGCTCTCATAATTAACCAAGTCTTGCCTAAAAATTGCTAAACAATTGTAATAAGAAAAAGTCTCACAATTGAAGGCTTGGGTGTTATAGTGCTTAGTCTTGAAGGCTTATTTCTAGAGACACTTGACACCACTGAAAATATTGATTAACTTAAATAGCTCTCTTTGAAAATATTTGTTCGATTGAATTCATGTTTAGCTGTTTTTGTGTGCATGCCAAAGTTTGACTTGTTAATTGTAAGAATGATCTAGGTTTACGCGTGTCAAACTTCATGGGATGCCAACAACTCTGCTAGTCTATGAGCGATCTTCATGGAGGAAACTCCTAGATTTCGGCTATGAGTTGATTAAACACTTGTAGCAACAATGCTATAGTGGGTAAGATTCTTGGCACTCCCGGGTAGCTGTAATTATGATGGAATCACTCCTATGGCTATTATGAGTAATCATTATGCAAAAGGAACACAAACCTTAGTGATGCCACGAGTGTCCATCACAGCCCGGTAAACTAATAAAAATCTTTGGCATGCTCTCAGTTACTTAAAAACTAAAAATTCTTGAAGGACAATGAATAGAAAAGTAGTGTTTGCAAAGCCTTGATTCATTGATGTGGGAGAATTGAGATACTCCACTATATATGCTTTTCATAACAACTCTCACACTCTTAATTTACATGATTATACTTACCTGTTCAAAGGCAAGCCTATGAGTTAATTACTTGACATGGAATAAAATTTACTCATTTGGATCATCCATGCTTATAATAATTTTGCTGCGCTATAAGGATGAATGAAACCCGTATGATATGCTTGCCATTACTCTATCTATGCTGAAGTTTTTCATATTTATGAAGTGGAGGAAACATGAGACTATTAATCATGAGTAAGATCACCATCTCGTTATTTCAATTTAAATGCTGAGTTCCTTTTTGATTTTGGTTTTCTTGCTCGAGACGATCAAGTTTAAGCTTGGGGAGGTTGATGGCTCTGAAATATAGCCATCTATGTCCACATTTAAACTGGATATTAATCATATTTTTGATGAAATATCTCTCTAAACCCTGCCACTAATGCTAATATTCAGAGGGGTATGCAATCCTTTGTTCTTGTATTTTTCCTGCATAGATAATGTCGTATAAAGGAGAGAATCACTACATTAAAGTCAAAGATACGAAATTTCGTTCAACCAGAAGAAACCAAGAGCCGTCCAACGAAGGCAGACGCCGTAACGACCAACTATATATTCGGAGCAAAAATTCTGACCGTATAGCTCCGGGCGTATAGTTGACGCCGCCACCGTTAGGTCAAACAGAACAACTTTCGTGAAGGGACCCCTATCTAAAGAAGCCTTAGGCGACGGGAAAACATCTCTCACTGTTCCCTAGACCCCGAAGAAACCATACCTCGCCAGGAAGCCGCCTCCAGATCTCCACATCCTTTTCCATCTCCATAGCCATACTCCACCACTTGTAATAGTAGAGCTCTTCTCCGATTGGTGACATTGTAAGACTATTGCTATCAACCTTATGATTTTCATTACAATGTTTGTGATTGTTGATCTCATCTCTATGTGTGAGTAATTCTCCTTGGGCTAAGGGCTTCGGCCTACTCATGTAGCAATTGTGCATGTGATTTATCATATATGGGACCGTGTATTAGTTTGTATGACATGATGATTATTGTATCCTCGCTTGCCTCAATCCAAGGACTTGTTAGGTACCCAAGACCCCGAGGGTTGAGCCAGGTATAGGGAGTATGAGTGATTACTGATCTACAGGTTGGGAACCCAGTGACAGAAAGGGTAGTACGGCTATATCTGAGGGATTTGCTTGGGATTAACGGTGACATCACTATGCATATCATTAGTTCTATTTCTTCTATAGATGAGACTAGTAGGTTATTGTTATAAGCGGTTGTGAAGGCAATAGCAATTATGGATGCACTGCCCACATATAATTTATCTTGCTCTAACAAGTACATGCATACTTTATTTCTATCTTTTATTTCCATCCGATGTTTTTGCACAGCTAAGGTGAAACCGAACGCCCTAGGCCCTCTCTCTCCATCATCGACAACAACAAAAAGACGCAAGCTACTGGTACGGTGAAAACACAAAAGGAATTCTAAAACTCTCGAAGGTCCGTTAAAGTAACTTCACTACGCATTCGCTTCCCGTAGATTCGATAACCTAGGTCTACTAGGGAAAAAGAGCTATACTACATACGTAATCCGGATCGAAGGTATCATCGACGTAGGGTTCGGCGTGCTGATGGCGACGTCCTAGTCGAGGATGGTGTAGCGGCGCGCCATGTACTAGGCCTTGACCTCGGGGGCTCATCGCCGAGGTATCTTCGCCGCCCATTAGGAACTGGAGGTCTATGTTCCTCTTCTTAGCGGTGAAGTTCGCCTTGAGGAGGTTGAGTTTCTTGTCCTGGTTCTGCAGCAGCTGCATCCACCTCTCCTTGGTCTTCTCCTGCCTCTTCTCAGCATGGGCCTTGGAGTCCGTGATGCACTTCTCGATGGACATGTGGAGTCGTTCGGTGGGAGGTCTTGTAGCTTTCAGCATCTTCGCCTTCTTCTGGCCTAGCTTTGGCCTTCCTTCGCCGACAGCTGGGGGTGCAGCCTCAGGGTTGTACACATCGTCCTTGTTCTTGGCGAGGCTCATGCAAGTGTCCATCCATTTCTGGAAGTTCGATCTTGTCGAACAGATGGTGGAATATGAACTCCGTATTGGTGTCTGTGCGGTACTAATAACCCCCAAGTGCAGGGGATCACCGTAGTACAATTCGATAAGTATTTGAGTGTCGAACCCACAAGGAGCTGAAGGTAAACTATCTATTCTCTAAAGTCCTATAACCCACTTATATGGCCTTCTATGCAAAGTTAGGATCTAAAGTGTGTGTGGGGGGGGGGGGGTTGTTTTTGGTATTAACTAGAAAAAAATAAAGTAGTTAAAATAAATACTATAAGTAAAATAATGCAAATGAAGTGAAGCTAGTGGAGTGCATGTGGATATACTATGGGAGCAAATTTTTAGGCAACTTGTTATTTCATTCATTTGGTTGTCACAATTAGTGAAGCACATATATAGTCTTTTTATTGTTTCTTCTAGGAGGAGCCATAACTAGGTGTAGCCATAGATATGAGCAAATACACCACTAGTGATTGATCCCAAGGCCAATTAAGAACAAACAAAAGAATATTAAGATATAAAGTCCAACCACCGCATTTAGATCTAAGGTCACCATGATAATACCCCGTTGATTAACCATGAATTAATACTACATATATTTCTAAGACTTGGGATTCGGCTTCTGTCAAACTCCGTCTATCCCTCATCCTATTAACATGCAACAGTGACAACCTTGTGCATCCCCAACATATGTGTGCACTCATATGTTAGTGCATCAAGATCATCATAGAAGATAACATATACTTGTATGCAACCAAAACAAACTAGATCACAATTGCCATAACAATCAACATAGTTATACAATAGATCATAGGAAAAATAATATATTGCATCATACATCATATTTGCCAAGAGATTATAGTGGGGATGATGGGATCTTGTAGTAGATGGTGATGGAGATGAGCCTCGCCAAGGGGGAGAGGCGGCCACACGGTGAGCGTCGGCTGCCATTGGAGGTAGCACCCCCTTGCCCCTTCTTCTTTCTTGGAGATGGTGCTGATCTTGAGGAGGTCCTCACCTTCCTTGGGGACTATCAAGGAGGGGGAATTTCGTGACTATGGGTGGATGCCTCCAACACTAGGTTTTTCTTTCAATATATAGTGGCGGAGATGCAATCTTCGCCATAGAATGGATGCCGCTTGGATCCAAGGGCTCTTAGGCATCTCTGGAACCTTCCTAGGAGTCCCCTATGTCCTTAGTGAGTCTATAAAATCGTGGTTGGACCGAAATGATCAAAGATGGAAGGAATTTGAGTCAAGCACGTCACATATTTTCGGAGTCCCTCTCCTCCGCAGTATTATGGCTATAAAAAATACATATGGACTCCGATTGGAACGGGTTTTGTATCTAAATTTCTGCACATAAAATTCCCCACAATTTTCCTTCTACACGTTTTCCATTAGGTGTCATATTCAGGATCGTTTCTGGCAATCTTCGAAAAGAGTTCCGCAGGGACAAATTCCTAGAATTTCCAGATTTCTCCATAATGCACGGTTTCCTTTCATATTTATGTATTTCCTACACAACAAAGTGTAAAACAAAAACTTGTGCACTTTTGCAAGTATTAGTAGGTTAGTCCCAATAAATATAATAATATAGCAAAATAATAATGATTTTAAAGAAATAAACAACAAAATTCATGGATGCATTTTACATGCATTAGGTACATGCCGAGTGCACGCACGAGCTGCGAAAACAAGGCGTAGTGCAAGTCAGGAAAGGCATGAAACCGGCATAGTTTTGGCTTGAGGTCGGCGAACTACCTTGCTATCCAGGCTTGCATCATTGACTGGTGTGCGCTTGATTTCTTTGAGAATGCCGTGCCACCTGCTGCACGACTCCCTAGTGATTGGTCATGGCCTTCTCTCCACGCTCCATGTGAATTTTGTTGTACATCGGGTTCAATAGGTTGCGCTCATCGAACCCTAAATTCACACGCCTCTAGTAATTCTCCGAGTTTTGGTTTGCGCCGGTGATGGGATCCATGCTCACTGACTTCCATGCTTCCGCAAGGCACATGACCTCAAGGATCGTCCACTTGACACGGGGCTTCGGTGGCCCCTTCCTCTTCTTCTCCCCCTTCCCCTTCACTGTTGCCAAGGCGTCCTCTTCGGCCTCCTCCACATCATCAGCTTGCGTCGGGTCGTCGGCCTGGCCTTTGGCAAAATCTTGGGATTCCAGTCCATGTTTGGCATTGGTGCGGGTCTGCTCTTGAGTGAAGAACGAGCCTTCGGCCACCGCGAAACCGGAGGCGATCATGTCCACATGTACGTGTCGCTCGCACTTCCGCCGAATAGGATGCGGGCATCCATGCCGCCAAACAGGGCAGGCGTGGAGCTGCTCCCGGCGAACTGAAGCGGACTGCACCGCATGGATGGAGAAGAGCCGGCGTACGCTGGAGAGATGGCGTAGGAGACATTGATGTTGATGTTGAAGGCCGGAGGGTGAGGTGCGGGGTAAGGGAAGAGCACATTCGGGTTGAACCCGCCGTCGAACTCGAGGGAGTACGAGAACATCTAGCGTGGATTCGCTTGACTCTCCTAGTACATGGCCAGTGAGATCGGTGAGAACCCGGTCGGAGAACTGACACTTAGTTGGCTTCCCCACTGCACGCCGACGAGAGGCGTTGGACGGGACATAGCCGTACGTGCAACACGCTCGTTCGCCTTCCTCGCCATGATCGCTTGCCCCTCCTCCGACCTCGTTGTCCTACCCTATGGCTCTCTGTTTCGATCTTCCTCTGCCGGCAATCACTCAACCACTCGGCGCTCGTTAAGCCATTAGGCCTCGGCGTCGGCTTCCTCTGCTTCTTCTCCTTTGGTACGCTGACGGCGGATTGGGGTTTGACGAAACCTTTGGGCGACACGGCGCGCGGGAGCTCGGGGAACTAGTGGGAGATGTGGCGGGGAATGGAGAAAAAAGGCGGGAGCTCGGCCTTGGGTCACCAACAGGGTTGTGCCATCCGTTTTTCGCTTCATCCGGCGTTCCCTGGCGGTTCTCGGCACCCCGGGTTCGGCCTAGGAACGCCGGATGAAAATTAGCCAAATCCGGCGAAAAGTGGGAGCCTAGGAACGTGACTCGGCGATTTTCCACCATCCGGACGAAAAAACGTCCTCAGGAGGCCCTCCTAGGAATGCTAGTGGAGATGCTCTTAGACCAACCTCACTATGGTTGAGAAGCGATTCAAAGAAGAGTATGAACCGGTTGAATACACTGTGGGGCTTTGGCACGAATTGGTTCAAGCTGTCAGAATGAAAAAGAGACTAGACGAATAGACGCGCTTCGCCGCGGCACTTGTATGATTTTCCGGCAATGCGTGCTATGTTCAGTACACTCGTCGTGGTTTGTTCTAAGCACTATAGGCGATACACCCACGACTATTTGTTCTATGAAACTATATGCGCAATATGTCTGATAATCCAATTCGGCTCACAAGTACAAATGAACCCACTATTAAAAAAATCGAAACGTCAAAAAAATTTAGAAAAAAAATATCTGCATGTATGTTTGGACATTCTATGTTCGCACACACCTTTCTTGCAAAAAATATTTTTTGTGTCCTGTGTAAAGAACACAAATTCAATGCTCCGACATGATTATTTTTGGATAATTTTTTATATTTTTACACAAGTCATATAAAATGGTATTTTTTTCAGAAAAGTCATGTAAGAACACAAAATATCTAGATATACACGCAGGATTTTCTTTATTAATTTTTGACATTTTAAAATTTGTTCATATTTTTTTCATAATACCGTTCATATGCACCCATGAGCCAAAACACCACCTCTATATATTTTTGTTGTTGTGTCCTGCTGGCATACTAGATCATGATGGCGTGCGTTGCTGCGCCCGTATATTTTAGAAATAGAGTGATAGGAGTTTTCACAATATAGTCGTTAGTAATAGAAGATGGTAATGAAAGAGTTGAATTTGAGGGAATGAAAGTAGACCTTGAATTTCCATGACAACGAACAACTACTGCCAAGTTCACTTACTGCATAAAGCAATCAGAAGGTCCAACAAAATACATAGGGTGGAAATTCTACTCCACTTAGTGACTTAATACATAATTAAATACAGATAGGTGTTCTAGTTAAGGTCGGCCGTAGAGGAGCCATAGTGTTGGGTTGCTCAACGCTGTCTTGATAGCCCTGGACAGCTCGATGATTTGCTGGACAATTTCCTTCATTTTCACTTGAAGGGAATATGCCCGAGAGGCAATAATAAAGTGGTTATTATCTTATTCCATGTTTATGATAAATGTTTATTTTACATGCTAGAATTGTATTGATTCGGAAACATCAATACATGTGTGTTTAATAAACAAAAAGGGTTCCTAGTCATGCCTCTCTTATAGACTATCTTGTTGATTAACAAGATGATCAAGGTTTCCTGATCATGGACATTGGATGTTGTTAATAACAAGGTCACACCATTGGTGGAATGATGTGATGAACATTCATCCGAAGTATAGCATTACGATCAAAGTCATTATGTTTATATTGCTATAACATCATACAAAGTAATCTTTATCCTTAGACCATGAGATCATGTTAATTGCTAACACCGAAAGAGTATCTTGATAACATTAAACGTCACACCGTAACAGGGTGACTATAAAGGTGGGTTCAGTGCTACGAAGGTGTTATGTTGAGGCTCATGGATCAAGAGTGGGATTTGTCCATCCCGATGACGGATAGATATACTCTAGGCCCTCTCGGTGATATCACATTGAAATAGCTTGCAAGCAAGTGATGTGATCACTAGAATATTATATCACGGGAACAAGAAAAGAGTGCATGTCGGTAACGAGATCAAACTAGGTATTTGGATGCCAATGATCAAATCTCGGACATGTAATATATCGTGAGACAAAGAGATTTAGTTACGACGTTAAAGGTTCACACGATCACAAGAGTCGTCGTTGAATATGTGGGAGTCAGTACGGATCTCCAGGTCACGCTGCTGATTATTGATCAGAGAGGGGTCTCGATCATGTCTATATTATTCGTGAACCGTAGGGTGACACACTTAAGGGATACCGACACCATTTGGAGCAAATATGTTTTAGATAAAGATTTAAGAAAGCGCTGCAATCATTTCGATGGAAATCGAAATTGTTTCGGGTGAAATTGCTAAAACTGGTTCTGCATGTGATATTGAAATGTTGCAGGGGGTTTTATGTGAATGTTTTTTAATTAATATAATTAACAAAATTCTGAATAAAATAAATAAAATAGTTTTATTTAATGAGAGCTTGCATTAAATTTGATGGAAATTTAATGCATGTGTGAGTGGAATTTTGAGTGGAGGCTTTTTATGGGAGTGGGAGCTCCACCCACATGAATGTGGAAGAGGTGGCGGCACCACCATGGCTGCCACGCCATGGCCCTTGGGTGCCACCCCTCTCCTCCTCTCACAACACACCTCCTTGTGAAGGATCTCTCTCCCCCTCTAGTATTATCCCCATGGTCTCGGATTAGCGAGATACATGTTCCCGGTGGCTTTATCTGGAAAGGAGTTGCTGCTTCCGCTACTTTGCTGGAGCGAGGGACGGAGGTTGTCGGGGTACCGGACGTGTGTGCGATCACGGATGCACCGCTGCTTTGCGGTGCTGGACTTGGTGGTGCTGGAGCTGGATCTGATGGACGTGCTGGAGCCGGACCTGCTGGACTTCATCACGATCTTGAGATCGGCAAGTGTACGACTACATCGATCACGAGTTCCTACTCGTTAACAAAGCTCGTTGTCTACAAGGGTAAGTTCTCGTTAGATGTATGTCCACCCGTTGCTTTGTACCTAGTAGATAGATCTTGGCGTGTAGTTCACACCGTAGGAATTTTTTTGTTTTCTATGCTGCGGACCCAACAGTGGTATCAGAGCCTGATCTATGCGTAGGTGCTTTGCACGGGTAGTACACATATGTTTATATGTGGGCGATGATGATCATGTTATTGCATCTTCTATGTACTTTGGATATTGGTGGCATAGTGGGATGAAGCGTCCCGGACCAACCTTACATGTCATCGTACATGAGACCGGTTCCACGACTGACATGCAACTAGTTTTGCATAAGTGGCTAGCGGGTATCTGTCTCTCTTACTATAGTCAATATCTGATTTACAACGAGTTGCTAATAACTTGGTTATCCTCGTTGTGGTTCATGTTCGTAGGTAAGACCGGTTCTATCTCCGAAAGCCCTAAGCCACGTCAAACTTGCAATTGATAAATTAGAGGCGTCTAGTTTAGATCGTTGTTGGGCTAGTGTCTTGATATGGTATTGTTGTAAGTAGATGTATGATAGATACTCTTACAACTCACTTAACGTGTAAGTTCCATAGACCTTGGCCTTACACACAAAGGAATAATAGAGATCATACCACGATGCATATGATGGTGATCAAATGCATGGACCATATCATCTCACTTTACACATTAGATGTTTGCATCTTATATTGCTAGTTTGGCGTTTTTAGTAGCATTGTAAGATGATCTCTCATTTAAATATCAAGATAAAATGTGTTCTTCCTTAAGTATGCACCGTTCTATGGATCGTGTTTCGAGACATCACGTGATGATCGGGTGTTCTCAACTCTACGCTTTCATGCAACGGGTGTAAGACAGTTTTACACACGCGAATACTAAGGTTCTTACTTGGCGAGCCTAGCATGTACAGACATGGCCTCGGAACACGGACCGAAAGGTTAAGCATGAGTCATATAGTTGACGTGATGACCATATCGATGCTCGCCTTTGAAGCTACACCGACTCACGTGATGATCGGACTTGGTGTAGTGGATTTGGTTCATGTAATCACCAAAAAGGCACGAGGGATGTCGTTTTTGAGTGGGAGTTCATTTCTAATTTGGATTAGTCGAACTCAATTTGTCATAAACTAAATCGAAGTGAATTTGCATAATTTGTTGTAGTCATTGGCATCTGTTCACTACCTTATACTTAGTTTTTATTTGAGATAATAGAACTATAAAATTCTGGATATTTACTTTACGAACTGGTATCGTATTATTTCGAATGTCAATTTAAAGTTTATAAGTCCTATTGCAAACTTTCAGCAAACTCTATTTACTCCATGAAGTTTAATAAGTAGTATTAAATCAAGAGTAAGAATTCCAATGTTAGTATCTAAAGTATCATGTTTGCCTCCATGATTATTGATATTCAAAAAGTTGTTTTAATATCAAGATTATATTGGAGCTGGAAATTGTTTCAGAAACCATCATGTGTGAAAGATATTGTGATATCTGAAACAATGTTTTTTGGTTGCATTATGATAGAGTATAATTTAGCAAAATACATGTTCTCATATTGTATGAGAATTTGTGAAGGATGGAGAGCTAGGCATCTGAATCTACCAAAAAAGGTTTTGGGAACTGATATTATACTCGTGATTCTTCTTTATAGGCTATAGTAGCTTGATCATGAAAGTTGTCATGATAAGGATGAATAGAAGATGTAAGTAAAATGTTTACTACACTAATAGATTACTAAAGAATGGATTTTTGAAAGGACACCAAACATTTGATGATGGTGATCCACTTCAAAGTGCAAGTCCAAAGGTATTAGTATTTGACTATATACGCTTTGTACCATGTGTCATGTTGATGACACCACTATTGATGTTGATAGATTCTTTTAAAAGAAAAGGAATTGCTGAAAGAGAATCTATAAAATATTTGGCAGAAAATAAAAGGTTGGAGATGTCCAACTTAAGTATATAGAAGATATACATGTTATGGTTGTATTCCTTGCTTGTTAAACAATGTGGTTCTGAGGTATTGGATACCGAATTGATTGGTGTGAAGTGTCATACAGAACAACACAATTCATGAACTGCAATGGCCTAAGTAACTAGCAAAAGAATAAGTGATGATGTTCATCGAAAACAAATAAAGTGTTATTGTGTTTTTCGTTGTCATCAAACCTAGCCTTCAAGATTTGTTTTAATAATTGTTATTTTGTTCCGGTATTATGAGAACAATGGTAGTTCAAATAATTACTGTATTCCATAAAGGATGGATGAACTTTTACAAGTCTAGTTGGAGAAATCACATCCATAAACATTATTGCTAAAATGTCGTAAGACAAATGATTGGAAGATCACTTATGAAGTGACATCGCTGTTTGAATTATAATGGAAAGTAAACATGAAGAAACTCCATCTTGATGGATTTTTGGAGTCTTTTGATTTTGATCAATTGATGCTTGTGAAACTTCCCTCGAGATAATTGAAACTCTGTCCATAGGCCAAAGAGGAACGGATAACTAGGATATTATGCATGTTGATGTATATAGTCCATGTTGGGGGGATACCCCCGGGTAGGGTCACTCCGGGTTATAAAGGCCGAGTTAGCCGAGGTTCGGCAGGGTCAAAGCGGATGCTGGCCGGGTCACCTCAAGGCAGGCCGGATCACGGAGTAACCCGGACCAAGGGGGGTCACCTAACATTGTCTCAACCGACTTAAGGAGTAAGTCGGAAGTGCTTGTCTAACTTATATGCAGGAATAGGTGTGGCCAGATCTACTATGATCCGGGTCCCCTCTTAGCTTCTGGGAGAAGGAAGGAATCTCTCTGGTCAAAAAGAAGGTCCGGTACGCACTGCATGAGCGAGGCAGGCAAGGGGAGGACCACCGGGTCATGGCCGACAAGGGTGACGACGCCCATGTCGGTGGCCGAGCGCCCAGAGGCTTACGTAGCTAAAGCATGTATGACGCGGGGGAAAAGCACCCCGGTCGGGTTACCACTTTGAGAGGAGGCATATTCTTAGGAATATGCCTCCACGTATGCCCTAGGCAGGGACCGAGCCTCCTCTATATAAGGGGTGCTAGGGTTTCAGTAGAGAGAGGTTGAGTTTTCTTTGATACTAGCGGAGCTAAGGTTCTAGGGAAAAACTGTGGGCAAGAGTAAGAGAGCTCCTTCTTCCTCCTCTTGCCAATACAGCTCTAGGAGCACTTGTAATCTTGAAAGGAATTCAATACAAACTTCTGCGTGGAGAATCACTCCACTATCCCTCCCTGGATTCCCCTAGCGTGTATTAGTCCCCACCTTTAGCCTATCCATGGCATCTGCCGTGACACCACCACGACAGTTGGCGCCCACCGTGGGGCTAGCGGCGCTAGCAGGGGTGAAGATCCGGACGGGAAACCTCATCGGCACCGGCGAACACATAGTCTCCGGGCTTGTTCAGCACTTTGGAGCGCTGGACTTCGTCAGGGACAATGCTCGCTGCTTCGGCACGCGCCCACTTCCGCGCAACGGCCTCTTCGTCAAGCTGGGAGCACACAAGGTCTACGTTGCAGTGGACGTATCATGCGTTCATCCGCGCCGCGTCGTCGATGCGGGGGAACCATCCCTCACCGTGGCTCGCAGGGCGCGTATCACTCGCTCCCCGGACCATGCGGAGGTGATGATGACTACGCCAGGTGCAGGCGCGAGCAAGGACCCAGCACCGGACCCGGAGGTAACACCTAAGGCACCGAGGAAAGGTAGAGGGCCTCCACTAGAGAGGCCTGAGAACGTACTGAGAGAAGCTATGGATAGATTGGCTAACCCGGTAGCAGCAGTGGTAGATCCGGCTCAGGCACAGACCGAGTTAGAGGAAACTAGGCAAAAGATACTAGAGGGTGCAAAGAAAATAGCAGCGGCTCAGCAGTCACTGAACATGACGCTGCGCGAGTATGCAAAGGCAAACAAAGTTGATACGGTAAAAGTAAAAGGGAGAAATCTCATGAGCGAGATGAACAGAGAAGGTGATGATGGAGCCGGGGGGTCAGAAAACTATTTGTCTGTGGGGTTGTCGAGGTATAGTACCCCGGTGAAGAACCTCAGAGCAGTGGATGCGGCTGCGTCCGAGTTAGAGGGTCTGACGGGTGAGGCCCGTCAAAGACAGCAAGAAAGAGTTAACGAGCTGGTTCGGATCGCGAACAGGCAGAATGAAGAGCTATTGAGAGCTAACCCGGAGAGAGCTGAAGCGTCCAAAATCGTCCATTCGGCGATGGGTAACCCGGAGAAATCCGCTGGAGCCGCATCGTCACGTCATGGTGGTCCAAGGAGAGAAGAGGTAGTAACCTCGGCCAGACGGCACAAACAGATCGTCCCGTACGACCCGACGCGTGCAGGAAAAGAAAAAGAAACGCGGAAAAATGATGATCGACGAAGTGTGAGCCGAGGTGAAGCTGGCCGAGGTAACCACGACCAAGGCAATGCCGGTCAAGGAAACACTGCCAACGGCAATGCCGGACAGCGAAACTCCGCAGGAGCAGGACAACCGCAGCGGCGGAATATATCAAGGCAAGAGCAAAGCCCCGGCCGAGGTATGCAACAGAAAGGTGCACCCCAAGTGCAAGACCAATACAATGACGGTGATTCGGAGATGGTGAACGCGGGGTACCCGAGACCGGACTATCATGTGATAGGGTCAAGATTTGGAAGCAGGGACTTGATGCCGGATGACGCCAGGTTAAAACTGGATCGCCTGTATAGGTCAGAACAGATCGAATCTCAAGGTCCATCGGGTCCAGCGTGCTTTGGACCCTGGATCATGAAGGAGCCACCGGTACCCAACTTCCAGTTGCCCAGAGGCACGAAGACGTATGACGGCAGTACCAAACCAGAGGATTGGCTAATAAACTATGCTACGACTATGAAAATTGCCACTGGCAACTTGAGATGGGCTGTACGATACGTACCCCAGATGCTGGAAGGTCCGGCCAGAGTATGGCTGAATAATTTACCACCCGGAAGCATCAACTGCTGGATAGATTTTGAAGAAATGTTTATCAGCAACTTCTCAAGTACATATCAGAGGCCGAATAGGCCGCAGACCCTAGCAATGTGCAAGCAAAGACCTAATGAGACGGACCGTGAATTCTTAACCCGGTGGTGTACCGTGAGAAACTCGTGTGAGGGTGTCATAGAGTCACATGCCATAGCATGGTTTGCACAAGGATGTAGATATGGCAGCGAGTTGTGGATGAAGTTACAAAGGAAAATGCCAATTACGTTGGCAGAGATGATCCGGATTGCTGATTCGTATGCCTTGGGTGATCCGACTCAACCTAGGCTCGCATCAAACGAGTCAAACGAGGAGTACTATCAGAGGGACGAAGCCGGGTCATCTCGGAGGAACGATTACAGAGGAAAAAGAAGAGATGATAGACCGGATCATCGCTACGGTTCGCAACAAGTTGCAGCTGTGAATCAAGATCAACCCGGAGCAGGGAGCAACCAACGCCAGAGAACGGGAGGGCAATGGACTCCAAGAAACGATGGCAAGAAAACATGGACTCCGGAGCAAAAGAAACAGTGGCAAGAAAAGAAAGACCGTCCGAGGTATACCTATGAGTCGATGTTGGACCAGCCGTGTAAATTTCACACGCCAAATCCGAATAGCCCGGCGGGTCACACAACGAGGCAATGTGAGTGGATGCGTAAGATAGAACAAGGTGGTTCGGGGAATGCTCAGGCACCCCGGAATGATCAACCTCGGCAGCAATTGCTCTCCAGGGCGAACACGCAACAGCTAATGTTGCCTCCCCCTCTGCCGAGGTATGACAACAATGATGAAGGGATGCGATTACATCGTGGAAAATCAGCAACACGGATCGGATCGAGGTACCCGGAAATGAGGGAATGAATGAGTACAGAGAACATCACCAGAGCTATTGTGTGTTCACAACCGAGGAAACAGATAGGAAAAGCTTGCAGCGCCGACATATGGAAGTTAATGCGGTAATGCCAGCAGTGACGAGGTACATGCCTTGGTCGGACCAGGAAATCACCTGGAACATCAAAGATCATCCTAAGCTTATGCCGAGTCTAGGTTCGTATGCGCTAGTGCTAGATCCGACATTCATTGGACCGAACATCAATGTGAGGTTCCCCAAGGTACTTATTGACAATGGTAGTAGCATTAACATCATGTATGCGGATACGATGCGCAAGTTGGGCATCTCGGAGAACATGCTCCAGGCTACGAGAACAACTTTCCATGGCATTGTACCAGGCATTTCTTGCGAGCCCATAGGCAAAGTCCGGATCGACGTGCTATTCGGCACAAGGGATAACTGCCGAACTGAAAATCTGGAGTTTGAGGTGGTGAACTTGGAAAGTGCGTATCACGCGTTACTCGGAAGACCAGCATTGAACAAGTTCATGGCAAGCTGCCACATCAGTTATCTGAAGATGAAGTTGCCCGGGCCAAATGGAGTGATTACCATTGCTGGAGATTTCCGACGTTCCATTGAGTGTGCTTTAGCCGGGTCTAACCTAGCCGAGTCACTCGTGATTGCGCAAGAGAAAAGAAAAATCCAAGAGGTGGCGGCATTAGCTCAGTCCGCGCAGCAGTATATGCCGACGTTGAGTAACCCGCATGGAAGAGTTTCATTCCAAGCCGCAAAGGACACCAAGAAGGTTCCAGTTGATGACATGTTCCCGGAGCGCACCGTAACAATTGGTGCCGGGTTAACTGACAAATAGGAAAGCGAGCTCGTCAACTTCCTCCGTGAGAATCGGGATATTTTTGCTTGGTCTACACAGGACTTGCAAGGTGTTCTGAGGGAGTTGGCCGAGCACTCTTTGAACGTAAGGCCTGGAGCAAGGCCGGTGAAGCAACCTCTCCGCCGCTTCGCCGAGGATAGGAGAAAAGTCATTGGAGACGAGATAGCTCGATTGCTAGCAGCAGGATTTATCATGGAAGTACTATATCCGGATTGGCTCTCTAATTCGGTGCTGGTAGAAAAGAAGAAGGATGATCCGAACGTAGCAGTGGTTTGGCGTATGTGTATCGATTACACGAACCTGAACAAGGCGTGTCCAAAAGATCCATTTCCACTGCCGAGAATATATCAGGTCATAGACTCAACCGCGGGATGTAAACTGTTACCATTCATTGATGCATATTCTGGTTTTCACCAGATACCTCTGAACCCGGATGATCAAATAAAGACTACGTTTATTACCCCGTATGGGGCTTACTGCTATTGCACTATGTCGTTCGGTTTACGTAATGCAGGTGCAACGTACCAAAGATGTATGCAAAAATGTTTACACGACCAAATAGGTCAAAACGTACAAGTATACGTGGATGATGTGGTTATCAAGACCAAGGAAAGCAAAACGCTCCTTGACGACATAAGGCAAACATTCGCAAACTTGAGAAGGTTCCGGATGAAGCTTAACCCGGAAAAATGTACCTTCGGTGTCCCGGCTGGAAAATTACTCGGATTTCTCGTCTCCGGTAGAGGTATCGGGTTAATCCAACTAAGATCCGAGCCATCGAGAATGGAGCTGCGAAGTTTCTTAACGATGTCGAAGTTCACTTTGGGTGCCCGCATCGTTGAGTCGGTTTGTATGTCGGTTGGGAGAAAAGGCACTGCCTCTCTACCAACTCATGAAAAAGTCGGATAAATTCGTTTGGACGCCACAGGCCGATGAAGCCTTTGCCCACTTAAAAAAGATGTTGGCCATTGCACCAGTGTTAGCCTCTCCACTATCAAAGGAGCCAATGTTGCTCTACATAGCAACCAACCGAGTTGTAAGTGCGATGATTGTAGTAGAGCGCAATGAAGAGGTAAGTCGGTGCAGAGGCCAAGATATTACTTGAGCGAGGTATGCGCCTCAAAACAGAACTACCCGCACTTTCAAAAGGTGGCATATGGTGTCTATATGGCGGAAAAGAAGTTAAAGCATTACTTTGAGGAGCACCCCATCAAAGTAATATGTGAAGCTCCCATATCCGAGATAATGGGTAACAAGGATGCGAGTGGAAGAATTGCAAAATGGGCAATTGAGTTAGCCCCTTATGCGCCCCAATACGACAGAAGAGAAGCGATCAAGTCTCAGGCTGTGGCGGACTTTTTTGTGGATTGGGCCGAGGTACAATACGAACCTCCACAACCAGATCAGAACTACTGGAGGATGCACTTTGTGGTCGAAAACCAAAACTGGATTAGGCGCCGGGGTTGTGCTTACCTCGCCAAAGAAGGACCAGCTAAAATACGTATTGCAGATCCATTTCGCGGCATCGAACAATGTCGCTGAGTACGAGGCTCTTGTGCATGGGATCAAAGTGGCAAAGGAGATTGGCATACGTCGAATAATATGCTTTGGCGACTCGGATCTGGTGGTGCAGTAAGTGTCCGGAGTGTGGGACGCCCTGGATCCAAACATGGTAGTGTACAAATTTCACGTGCAGAAAATATCTAGTTACTTCGAGGGGTGTGAATTTCACCATGTACCCCGAGTGGAAAATGAGGCTGCCGACATGCTGTCGAAGCTCGGATCGACCGAGCAATTCAGGCGTAGCATTGGAACACCTCAGAAAACCATCTATCAGGCCGTCCCCAGGAACCGACTCGATCTATGTCCTGGAAAATACGGAATCCGGAGCTGAGCCCATGGACATTGACACGGGAGGTAGTACGCGAGACCCGGGGACTGCATCAGCCAACCCGGGGGCTGCCTCAGAAAACCCGGGGACTACCTCGTTTGACCCGGGGACTGCTCAGCATGATCCGGCTGAAGTTATGCCGGTAGATCAGATGGAAATTGATGAGGACGTATTCCCTCCACGAGCGATACCAGCTTGGGCACTGCCTATATTCCAATTCCTGAAAGACGGAACGTTACGCACTGAGGAGGTGTTAGCCAGGCAAACTCAGAGGAGAGCAAAAGCATACACGATTATCAATTCCGAGTTGTACAAATGGAGCGTAACCAACATCCTCCAGCGATGTGTTGACCCGGAAGAAGGGCTTGACATCCTCCGAGAAATACACCAAGGAGAATGCGGGCATCATGCCTCATCCCGAGCCTTAGTGGCAAAGGCATTCCGGCATGGGTTCTACTGGCCAAGTGCCTTAGAACAAGCGGAAGATCTGGTGAGAAAATGCAATGGTTGTCAAAGGTATGCCACTAAGACACATATGCCAATGTCGGAACTCAAGACCATACCAATTACATGGCCATTTGCCGTATGGTGCTTGGATATGGTTGGCCTGTTCAAACCGGCGAAGGGAAACATGACACACATTCTGGTCATAGTGGATAAATTTACAAAATGGATTGAAGTGAAGCCTATAAGAAAATGTGATGGAGCTACGGCCGTAACATTTCTCAAAGACATTATCTTGAGAAACGGTTATCCTCACAGTATCATAACTGATAATGGCACAAATTTTGCTGAAGGAGCATTTGCACGATTCTGCCGAGATAAGAAGATCCGGCTGGACGTAGCCTCGGTAGCCCACCCCGCATCGAACAGACAAGTGGAAAGATCCAACGGATTAGTATTATTCGGGATAAAACCCCGGCTCATTGAGCCGCTGCAAAGATCAGCGGGGTGCTGGATAGAAGAACTACCAGTGGTACTGTGGAGTTTAAGAACAACTCCGAATCGATCAACAGGCTATACGCCGTTTTTACAGTATATGGGGCGAAGTGTATTACCGAGCCGACAAACGATTCGCCTAGAGTCACCCAATACATAGAAGCCGAAGTGCAAGAAGCCCGGCAAAATGATGTTGATCTGCTAGAAGAAGCGAGAGAACTGGCACTGTCTAGATCCGCCATATATCAGCAAAATCTCCGACGCTACCATAGCCGGAAAGTGTGCCCCCGAGTCTTTCGGAAGCGATCTGTGCTCGGTTAGTACAACGTACTACTGGCATGCATAAATTATCCCTCCCATGGGAAGGGCCATTCATTGTGAGCAAAGCATTGCACAATGATTCTTACTATCTTATAGATGCAAAGCCACAGGAAAAGAACAAGGCGGACAGGTCCGGAGAGGAATCTAAGCGACCGTGGAATGTAGCACCGTCCCTTCTACACTTAGCTAAGAAGTGTATGTATCCGAGTCGTCTCATATGTCGGTATGTATGTCGGCAATGAGCTTATCAATGAAATAGCGCCTCGGCGATAACTCGGGGACTGCCTTAATAATTATTGTTGTTGTCTCTCGTACGTTAGATGGAATAAGTTGTTCTACTTAACCCGGATTAGTAATGTGTGAGCACCAAAAACCCAACTCTTCGACTTGCTGCTGTCCAACAAGAATTGGCTTCATGGCAAGCAAGAGAACAAGTTTGGAATTGCGTAGCACATGAAAAACGACTAAGGAGACGAATTTATTCGAGCTAACGTTTGTTTTTCGGACTAACCCTATATTTATTTTCAAGTTACTATGCCGAATTATTTTGAGCTAAGCCTAAAAGTTTCTAAGTATTGTTAAAACAATTTTTGAAGCTCGGATTCGTAAGTCGTAAAACCGAATCAAGGTAGACACGGACCGAGCCAGAGGATTGGACGAACAAGAAAATGAAACTTGGAGACTACGCCCAAGTTAATCCGGCATAGAAACGTAGTAGCAAAATACCACATATACAGCATACAGTTGCACCCGGCATACCGGGGATCTGATAAATTTTCAAGTTTTTTGAACTAAGGAGCAGCAGGAGGAGGAAGTTCGGCGTCATCGTCGCTGTCTTCAATATCTGAGGCATCATCTTCTCCATCCTCATCCGACCCATCTTCAACGTTCTCAACGTGCTTGTCCCCAGCGGATTCTAGTAAGCTCGGTCCTTCAACCCAGTCATGGATAGGAGAATATTCGACGAGGCTGTAGGCGCAAGCCTGGCGCCGAGCTACCCACTCCGGGTCATCAGTCCATCTGGATCCGGTGCGCCGACGTGTAAGGAGGCTGAGGTCGATCTTCTCGTACCATGTGAGTATATGGTGAAGGATAGTATCAGATGTGGCACGCCCAGCGGACTCCCTCCAGAGGTCGAGCTAGGTCTCGATATCTGATAGCTTTTCAGCAAGAAGTGTGATCCTCTTTGGACCGCTCTCACTGGGCCAGAACGTGTTGAAAATCCGGACTGAAACATCGAGGAGATCTTTGCCGTAGTTCTTGATGACTTCCACGCGAGATGACAGGCTGACCAATAGGTCCTCCATGTCTAAGGGAATGCTCTCACCGTCAAGGGCGACGGGAGTACCCCTCTCTCGGCGGAAATTGGCAACAAAGGCCAATAGGAGTACCCTCTGGAAAGTGGCCTGGAAACAAGGCAAAGGAAGAAGCTGAAGCAAAGACATATGAACTAACCCGGAGAATTATGTCGGATAAGGGAAAGGAATTTACGTGAAATATGGTTGTGAATCCGGGTTAACTCCTTGATGCAGTCATCGCGTCTCTTGCGAAGTTGCTCAAGCTCAGCGTTTGCCGACCCAAGCTGGATGTCGGATTCTTTGAGTAGGTCCTGGTCTTGGAGATCTGGAGAGTAAGGCGCTCACGCTCTTCTGTGAAGTTCTGGCCAACCTTTTGGAGATCGATTTGGTGTTGGGCCTTCATCTTCTCCATCTCAGCCTTGAGCTTGGCAATCTCGTTGTCCTTAGTCCGGAGGAGAGCGAGCTCATCATCCTTTTTATTCAGCTCGGCTTGATGCTGTCATGCTTGTTCGAGAAAATGCAGCATCATATCAGGCACGGGCACACTATCCTCAAGCGATGCTGAAATAGTATGTTGACCCGGCAGAGCCGAGGAGTGAATGTTTGCCGAGCCAAGGAGAAGAGGAAATGAAAAACACTACGAGGTCGGACAAAAGAGGACATACCCCGGATTTCCTCCAAGTTCTTCCGCATGATCTTGTTCTCAGCCTCCACCCCAGCTGCAGAAACCGAATGAGGAGATTAGTTCGGCAGAAGAAGGTGAAGGAAAACGGAGAAGTGCCGAGGGAGAAAATTACCCCTCTTTTCATGTTCTGCAATAAGTGCAACATGTTTTGCGCGTAGCATCTTGTGGGTATCCAGCAGGCGTTGAAATTCAGCGCTCCGGCGATTGGTAGTTACCTGAAAAAAGTATAGAAGTGTAAAATTAGCTTGGTGCATATTCGAAGTGTACAAGATCCGGGCCAAGTGGAACTTAACCCGGCTCTAGGTATGTGTATATTCGAAGTGTACAAGATCCGGGCCAAGTGGAACTTAACCCGGCTCTAGGTGTGTGCATATTCGAAGTGTACAAGATCCGGGTCAAGTGGAACTTAACCCGGCTCTAGGTGTGTGCATATTCGAAGTGTACAAGATTCGGGCCAAGTGGAACTTAACCCGGCTCTAGGTGTGTGCATATTCGAAGTGTACAAGATCCGGGCCAAGTGGAACTTAACCCGGCTCTTGGTGTGTGCATATTCGAAGTGAACGAGATCCGAGCCAAGTGGAACTTAACTCGGCTCTAGGTGTGTGCATATTCGAAGTTCACATGCAGCTACGTTGGTTTTCTAATGAGCATCCGGCCGAGTAACAAGCTACTCCACCGGAGGCTCGGGGACTAATGGTTATTATCTACAGCATGTAAAGGAGAAACGACATACCTCCATCATTCGCCCCGCGAGGTTAATTGCCTTAGCGGCGGTATTCATTTGGGCGGAAAATTCTGCGGGGCCGAACTTTTCCGGGCGATCGTCGTTGTGAACGAACTCCGCCTTATTCCAGTTCATGATGAACTCAATAAGACTCGGAGGGTACCGCTCACCGGTGGGCATATGGGGTGCCACCAAGCCCTTCGCGTGCGCTTCTTTCCTCTCAACCAAGGCAAGAGCTGGGCTGGTATGCAGACCATCTGCTGCGCATCAGTTGGCTCGGCAGGAACATCCTTCGCTGTTGGAGCTTTCTTGGGAAGCATCGATGCTAGGGTTCGCTGCCCAGCCTCGACAAATGCAGACTTGGTGGCATCCGGAGCCTTTTTGCCCTTAGCTTGCTGGGAAGAAGTAACTGCAGTGGATTTCCCCTTAGAAGCTGCTGGAGTAGTTCCTCGCCGAGGTTGAGATGACTCGGACGAGGCGGAAGAACTTGGCACTGGTGCTCTTGTAGCTGGACTGAGAGCTGTTGTTGGTTTTCTTGGTGCCAGAACAGGTGTTGGTGCTGGCTCGGTCGCTGGTACTAGAACTGCTGCGGGTGCTGGTGTTGAGATAGACTCGGTGGCTGCTGGTTGCGACGATGCCGAAGTGGTGGACGCCGTCGCCTCGGCTGGACCGACCCCTCCCGCTCCGAGGTCATGTTCCTCTCGATGAGGTAGTGCGGAACCCGGAGCAGCCGCAGAACCCTCTGGAATAGGGCTCAGCGGACGTGACTCATCGTCACGAGGAGGAGAAGGGTCGGATCGAAGTGGTGAAGAGATGCTTGATCCGCTCTGAGGGACCTCCACCGAAGCCCTAAAGAAGAGAATAATGTCAGAAGAGAAATTACCGCGATGCAAGGAAAAGTGAGTTACGCAACGAAAAATGACTTACGCATCCGAGGTTTCGGCCTCCTTGGGTTTCCGAGCCCTTCGTGCTAGGGCTTTGCCTGCCGGCTTGGAGGCAGTCTTGTCTCCGGCTTTCTTTCGCCTTTTTGTGGGCTGAGAAGGTTCGGAGGAAGAACTTGATGCGGCTCCGGGCTTCTTCTTCGACGCCACCGGAACCGGCTCGCCCGTAGCAAGTGGAGGATCCTCGTGGATATGCCTACCGGGGTTAGCTGATGCCGGAAAGGCAAAAGAAAGAGGGATAGCCTCAACAGGTTCAATCACGTCGACATCCGAGTCATCCTCATCATCGGGCCAGTCTCTAAGAGAAAAGAATTTACCGCTGGGTCGTTTTGTAGCATCGGTCATAGGGAGAAACATCTCCTGGTCTGGCTCCTCCTCGTCCGGGATTTCTCGGTCCGATGCCCATTTAAGGGTTGGATCCGTACCATCCTCAAGAGTTTGCTGAAGGAACAGCTGAGAGAAAGCATGAAGAACAGAGTCAAAAATACAACAAAAACCGACACATATTTGATCCGAAATAAGTTTGCCCCGCGAAGCTTACCGCGGGAGGGAGCCTGTCACGACAGAAGTGCTCAATTCCCCATGTCCATTCGGCGGAGAAGTCCTTGTGGGTGGTGAAGAGAGCCTTAACCCGGCGAAAAATCTCCGTGTTGCTCAGCTCGAAGGAGGAGGTTCGGTTGGGATCGCGGCCGAAACTCATGTGGCACAACTTGTGGGTGCGCTTCTGGAGGGGAGAGATTCGGTTGCGCACGAACATGATCATAGCATCCTCATTGCGCAATCCGAGTTTCTTCAGCTCCGCGAACCTCTTGTTAACTTGGTTGGCCAGAGCTGTGGGCTTCTTGGAGACCTCCTCCTAGAATTCCGGTCGTGGACCCGGGCGTGGGCAACAACCGAATCAAATCTTCAATGCCGCATTCCGGACATAGAAGAAGGTCCGGCCCATCCTTTGCGAGTCAAGCCCGTGACCGGGAAAACGGAAAGTCTCCGGGGTGAGATGGAGGCAGCTCCGAATTGGGTGAGCTGCTTATCCTCCGACTCTACTTGGATGTTGGGGATGACGTTGCGACGAAGGCCGAAGAACCGGATCCACAGATCCTTCATGGGCCACAGTCCGGTGTAGCCTTCGATCATAGAAGCAAAGGCAGAGAGAGAGGTGATAGCGTTGGCTGGGAGATGGTGCGGCTGCAAGTGGTAGGTGCTAAGCCAATCTCGGAAGAAATCGCTCACCGGCAAACCAAATCCCCGTTGGAAGTGGGACAGGAACACGACGAACTCACCCGGATTGGGTGAGGGGCCGGTCGGCGGAGGAGAGGCAGCGCGACGCGGCAGAATGCGTCTGGTCCGGTAGAGCCAGTCAAGGTCATCTTGACAGACCCATGATTCGTCCCACGCGCCGCGGTCCGCCGCGGCGGCGTCCTCCTCCATTTCCTGCTCGGCAACGGCGAGCTCCTCCTCCGTCATCTCGATGCTCGCTACCCTCGCTGGCGCTGGCGGCGGCAGGAATCTGAGGCCTGGATTGGCGAGGACCCGTGGCGAAGAAGTTGCGCAGCGGTGGCTGCGACGCAGAAGCACGGGGAAAGCACGGCGGCGGCGCTGCTGCTAGAAGCACTGGCTGCGGCACAGTCGCTAGGAAGACGAAGGAGAAGAGCAATGAGCAGAGGGGCGCAGAAGTGGGAAAAATGCTAAGGGGTGCACCCCTCCGCTACTTAACCACCCCTTGAGCGGATGAGTGGGATCGTGCTATGCCAACGAGCCACACGGTGTGGCCATGCATCACCTGCATCAGCCAATCGGAGAAGAGCCACACAGGGGGCCACGGAGCATAAGCGATCCCGTGACGTGATGCGCAGATGCGGTAAACGAGGAGGCAGGCGTGACGTGACCCACGCACAGTGATAACTGACAATTACTGCGGCGGTTACTGTGCAGGCCCTTAAAATAAGACAACGTGATGATTAGCCCCCACATGGGTTGGCGTATGAGAGAAGGAAGCAAGGCCCGGATCAAACCATGGTAACCCGGACCGCGAGTAAAAACTTATAATGTGCAGAGGGAAAGTAAAACCATGAGATCCGAGTCACAGTGGTAACCCGGCCGGTAAGTGAAAACTTGGAACGTGCGAAGGGAACGTAAATCCATATAATCCGAGATAAAGAGCTAACCCGGGAATAAACGCCCAAGGCTCGAACATAGATGAACCTGATGTGGCCTTAGCGGCCAAGGCAGCTAAGACCGCACCAGCTTCGGGGACTAATGTTGGGGGGATACCCTCGGGTAGGGTCACTCCGGGTTATAAAGGCCGAGTTAGCCGAGGTTCGGCAGGGTCAAAGCGGATGCTGGCCGGGTCACCTCAAGGCAGGCTGGATCACGGAGTAACCCGGACCAGGGGGGTCGCCTAACATTGTCTCAACCGACTTAAGGAGTAAGTCGGAAGTGCTTATCTAACTTATATGCAGGAACAGGTGTGGCCGGATCTACTATGATCCGGGTCCCCGCTTAGCTTCTGGGAGAAGCAAGGAATCTCTCTGGTCAAAAAGAAGGTTCGGTACGCACTGCATGAGTGAGGCAGGTAAGGGCAGGACCACCGGGTCATGGCCGATAAGGGTGACGACGCCCATGTCGGCTGACGCAGGCGCCGCAGAGGCTTACGTAGCTAAAGCATGTATGACGCGGGGGAAAAGCACCCCGGTCGGGTTACCACTTTGAGAGGAGGCATATTCTTAGGAATATGCCTCCACGTATGCCCTAGGCAGGGACCGAGCCTCCTCTATGTAAGGGGGGCTAGGGTTTCAGTAGAGAGAGGTTGAGTTTTCTTTGATACTAGCGGAGCTAAGGTTCTAGGGAAAAACTGTGGGCAAGAGTAAGAGAGCTCCTTCTGCCTCCTCTTGCCAATACAGCTCTAGGAGCACTTGTAATCTCGAAAGGAATTCAATACAAACTTCTGCGTGGAGAATCACTCCACTATCCCTCCCTGGATTCCCCTAGCGTGTATTAGTCCCCACCTTTAGCCTATCCATGGCATCTGCCGTGACACCACCACGACAGTCCATTATGTGTAGCCATATGCGATGGATCTTTTTGCTTCATATGCTTTCTCCAGAAATTTGAGTGAATATATTTATATATTTACTTAATAAGGAAGAAGTATGAAACATTTGAAAATTGTTCAAAGACTTTCAAGATGAAGTGAAAAATCATTGTAACAAGAAAATAAAAGAGTTTATGATTTGATCATAAAGGAAGATATTTGAGTTACAGGTTTAGCAAAACACCTAAGATTTCAGGAATTGTTCCATGAATTTGCATTTCCCGATAAACCACAGGAGTATGGTATGTTCGAGAGATCAAATCAAACCTTGTTTGACATGGTAAGATCAAAGGTGTCATTTATAAAACTGCCATTATGTTTTAAAGATTAAAGCTTTAGAGATTGCCACTTTTACACTGAAAAGAGCACCATCGTGATCTGTTGAAATGACACCATATGAGTTATGGTTTGGGATAAAACCCGAATTGTCTTTTCTTAAATTTTGGTACGCTATGCATAAGTAGAATGTTTACAACCAAAGTCAGATAAGCACGTCTTTGTAGGTTATCCCAAAGAATTTATTGGGAATTCCTCCATAACACCGAGGACAAAAGAGTTTGTCGCTTAGAACCTCAAGTTTCTTGAGAAGGAATTTTTCGCGAAAAGTTAAGTGGGAGGACAATAGAACTTTGATAAGGTTGTTGAACCTTAGCTATATGTGCTAAGTAGCCTTGGCCTTGAAAGTGTCCTGGTGGTGGCCACAATGCTCATGGCTCTCGTGATTACAAAGGGTGTGATCTTGGAGATTAGAGTTCCTATTGAACCATGTGGGTCGGTAAGAATCAAATAGTAAGATTTGAAATAGAAGTCGTTATTGTTTTGACAATGATGAACCCGACTGCATGCAAAGAAGCGATGATGGGCCCTGACTCCATAAAATGACTAGAAGTCATAGAATCCGTGATAGTATCCATACACGAGAAATCAAGTTTTTGAACTTGGAAGACCCTCCGGAAAGGCGTAAAGCCTATCGGTCGTGTTTGGATCTATAAAGAAATAGACATGGATGTTTAACATCTATGAAATAGTCGACATGTCGGAAAGAAGTTTACGGCAATGTTCAAGGAGTTGACTATGACAAGATATGATCTTTCATAGAGATATATAGTCTTGACGGATTAATGTAGCAACCACTACATATAATTTGGTATATGGTAGTTGAATAAACAAAACAAGGTTCTTCTAATAGAACGGTAACCTAGGACATGTACATGACATGGTCCGAAGGGTTTTATTAATTCAAAGGGTGCTAAAAGGGCATGTAAACTTCAATAGTTGAAGTAAGCATAGCGGAGTTGGAATCTTCACCATGATGAAACTGTTAAAAGAGTTTAAATTCATCGGAGATGATGAAGATGCTTGCATTTGCAAGAAAATAAGTGGGAGCGCTGAGAAATATTTCTAATACATTATGTAGAGGACATATTGTTGATTGGAAATGATGTATCTTGAATTGACACAAGTTAAGGATTTCATTAAAATAAGATTTCGATGAAAGACTTGGGCAAACCCGGAATATTAGGTATCAATATCTATATGGATAGATTAAGGCGCTAATATGGTTGTGCCAGACATACATATATAAGATATTGAAAGGGTTCAATATGAGATATTGAAAGGGTTCAATATGGAAACAACAAGAAAGGTTCTTGCTGCATGGAAAGAATTGTATTCAGATTCAAGTGTTTCAACACTTGGTGAGTAAAATCACATGAAGATTCTGATCGATTTTACCATGATATGTATATATCCAGAATGTCCTATGCTCTAAATGTTATGAGCATATACCAGAATGATTCATAAGATGATCATTGGACAATAGTAAAGATATTCTTATGAGCTTTGGAAGAACTAAGAATATATCATGTATAAGTGACAAATAGTTAAAGGTAGTTCATTGTAAAGTGTTACATTGATACTAGTTTTGTCACAAGATACAAATTAAATTTATCTCAATTTAGACTATGGGTGGCACAATATAATGGAAAGGATGTTCCATGATGGATTTGGATGAGTTCCAAAGTTGAGATATTGTGACGGATACTACAACAAAAGGTTAAGTATATAATTGCTATAGTAGCAGCAAAGGAGGGCATTTGTGTTAAGTAGTTTGTTATCAGACTAGGTGTGGTTCAAAGTGGGCTAATACTATAAAGATATATTGTGTGACAATAATATCAACATATTTTGAGCCGAACGAACTAAAGGTCTCACCAGAGAACCAAATTTATACAATGCCATCTCATTTGAGAATGAGTGATGCGTAGAGACGCGAAGACATGCAAATACACACGGATCTGAAACTGTCAGATCCGGAGATTATGTTAACCACTAGGAATAGCGTATATGCAACACCAGAAAGCCATAGGTGTTCAATGCGCAAAGTTTTTCAAACTAGATTATTGACTCTAGTGCAAGTGGGAGATCAAGGAATATGCCTGAGAGGCAATAATAAAGTGGTTATTATCTTATTTCATGTTTATGATAAATGTTTATTTTACATGCTAGAATTGTATTGATTCGGAAACATCAATACATGTGTGTTTAATAAACAAAAAGGGTTCCTAGTCATGCCTCTCTTATAGACTAGCTTGTTGATTAACAAGATGATCAAGGTTTCCTGATCATGGACATTAGATGTTGTTAATAACAAGGTCACACCATTGGTGGAATGATGTGATGAACATTCATCCGAAGTATAGCATTACGATCAAAGTCATTATGTTTATATTGCTATAACATCATACGAAGTAATCTTTATCCTTAGACCATGAGATCATGTTAATTGCTAACACCGGAAGAGTATCTTGATAACATCAAACGTCACACCGTAATAGGGTGACTATAAAGGTGGGTTTAGTGCTACGAAGGTGTTATGTTGAGGCTCATGGATCAAGAGTGGGATTTGTCCATCCCGATGACGGATAGATATACTCTGGGCCCTCTCGGTGATATCACATTGAAATAGCTTGCAAGCAAGTGATGTGATCACTAGAATGTTATATCACGGGAACAAGAAAAGAGTGCATGTCGGTAACGAGATCAAACTAGGTATTTGGATGCCAATGATCGAATCTCGGACATGTAATATATCGCGAGACAAAGGGATTTAGTTACGATGTTAAAGGTTCACACGATCACAAAAGTCATCGTTGAATATGTGAGAGTCAGTACGGATCTCCAGGTCCCGCTGCTGATTATTGATCAGAGAGGGGTCTCGATCATGTCTACATTATTCGCGAACCGTAGGGTGACACACTTAAGGGATACCGACACCATTTGGAGCAAATATGTTTCAGATAAAGATTTAAGAAAGCGCTGGAATCATTTCGATGGAAACCGAAATTGTTTCGGGTGAAATTGCTGAAACTGGTTCTGCATGTGATATTGAAATGTTGCAGGGGGTTTTATGTGAATGTTTATTAATTAATGTAATTAACAAAATTCTGAATAAAATAAATAAAATAGTTTTATTTAATGAGAGCTTGCATTAAATTTGGTGGAAATTTAATGCATGTGTGAGTGGAATTTTGAGTGGAGGCTTTTTATGGGAGTGGGAGCTCCACCCACATGAATGTGGAAGAGGTGGCGGCACCACCATGGCTGCCACGCCATGGCCCTTGGGTGCCACCCCTCTCCTCCTCTCACAACACACCTCCTTGTGAAGGATCTCTCTCCCCCTCTAGTATTATCCCCATGGTCTCGGATTAGCGAGATACATGTTCCCGGTGGATTTATCTGGAAAGGAGTTGCTGCTTCCGCTGCTTTGCTGGAGCGAGGGACGGAGGTTGTCGGGGTACCGGACGTGTGTACGATCACGGATGCACCGCTGCTTTGCGGTGCTGGACTTGGTGGTGCTAGAGCTGGATCTGATGGATGTGCTGGAGCCGGACCTGCTGGACTTCATCACGATCTTGAGATCGGCAAGTGTACGACTACATCAATCACGAGTTCCTACTCGTTAACAAAGCTCGTTGTCTACGAGGGTAAGTTCTCGTTGGATGTATATCCACCCGTTGCTTTGTACCTAGTAGATAGATCTTGGTGTGTAGTTCACACCGTAGGAAAATTTTTGTTTTCTATGTTGCAGACCCAACATCACTTTCTTCCCTTCTTGTGGTTCCATATCATCACGAAAGAAACCGTGTTTCCACTGTCACTATGTTCATTCAGTTCGGTCAGCACCATCGTTACTGTCACATAGGCTTCCTCAGCATAGTCCTCTTTCAGTTCCTCGAGCTAATTGTCATACACCCTGATTATTTCCTTTGTAAGAATAAACACCAGCATCGCTGATCCTAATGAATACTTAAATACGTAAGAGATTAAATAAGCTTTAAACAGATGATCACAAGTAGTGACCAAGTGAGTTAACTATAAGCTCAATAAAAGAGGTTTGCACAACCAGGTTTCATGCCCCAACGGTGAACCATTCAACAGAACAACGGTCACAATCAGCATCAACAATCGGCAATATATTTAACAACCTAATTTTTTATTGGTTCAAGACACAAGTTTTCTTCAAGGTAAGGACAATAGAGTTACTCAAACAATTCAATTGAGAATAACCTCTTGGATGCTTTTGCGTAGTGCTTAAAAACACTCCCTTATTAGGCTTGAAGCAATTTGTAATAGATAACTAGAACTCTGTTACAGCCAAGCAACCGTACAACACAAGAAGTGCAACAACTACAGTAGTTCTATCCATTGAGCGGTAGCAACTTAAACTCTAAGAAGTGTTTAGCCGCAGTTGTTAGCGAAAGACCAGATTGGTTTAGGTGCATGGGATGTCTATTAATACTTTTATCTAGTTATTGATTGATGCACACAGTAAATAATAAGAAATTTCTAGTCACTTACCTCTATTGTATATTCAAGCCTCCAACAATCAAAGGCATGAGTCCAGAACTCGGTGAACAGACCCGAATGTTTACTGGCCCATAATAACAAATTTAAAGTTCAAGTGATGTGTTTCATGCCAATCTTCTTTTTTTTGCGTGAATGAGCACTTCATATGTAATCTAGTTGTCCTGAAGCTCTGCTCAGTAAAAAAACATGTCATGTACGGTGTCATAAGAAAATTGTACTATAGTAAATCAAGAAGCTAATTATCTGTATTGTAGAAAATAATTATTATAGAAGCAATAACTTCTATTGACTCCACGGGATCAGCTGTTCAAGTAAAAGAGCTTTTATTCCAATCTTCTTCTTGCTCAGGTGTGTTTGGGAGGGCTCCACTCCGCTCCACTTCACTCCATCTCTAAACTCCACTCCACTTAACTTTCTCTAGAGTAGTAAAAATATGTTTGGGAGAGAAATTAGCTTCAGATCCAGATTAGTGAGAGGGTCTTGTAAAATGTCTAGAGTACCCTTTTTATTTTTTATTTTCCTTTCTGCGTACTGATTTAGTAGTAATCTCGATGCAAGTACAACCATTTTTTTTCAGCTCGCTATGACCTATGTAGGAAGATTGACAATTGACATGCGGCTAACTCTTTCTCTGTGCATTATACACTTGACGGATAAAATAAGTGCATCGTTCACATGTTGACTTCAGGTTATGGAGCAGCTTTTCTTAAGCACAAATACAGAACAGGAGGGCAAAAACACTTCACACCGAAGAATCCCTTTACTACAGAAATTATCGATTATGTTGCAGGGAATTCAGACATTCAGCTTAAGAAAGATGAACAGACAACAATCAATCCTTTATCGTATCAAACTTGTAGAATTCAAGATTAGAAAATTAATTCGACGGACGGACATGGAGTGCATATACAATAGAAATACCAAAAGAAATCACATATTGACATGGGGAAAGCCAACGTTCCAGCGACAACCTCCTGTTCAAGGATTGGATCTTGCGGGCATGTGGGATAAGGTCCTGGTAGAGGCAGGCGTGATCTGCAGCGAGCTCCCGTTCAAGGTTCATTGCATGGTCGGTGACGAGCTACTGCTACAGGCGTGACCTCCTGGCAGGCGGGCGGCGGGATTTTCTGGGACAAAATGGCGGTGGCGGTTGTGCTTGCAGCGCCGGGTCAATCAACGACGGGAATCGAGCACGGGGTCGTAAGGGAGAGGATTCTAGGGGATCTAGACCGGAGGGAAGGACGGGAATCGAGCAGGGAATTGAACCGTAGTGGAAGAGAATGGTGGTCAGGGGCGGTGGCAGTGGTAGCCCTGGTCGCCAGATGACATGGGAGATGTGGGAGGTTTCGGGGATAAGAGAGAAAAACGTTTCGAGGTGGCTTGACTCGCGTGGCGATTGCGGGTAATTAACCATAGTTAGCGGATTTGATGTCGAGAGAAGCTTCCCTCAGGGACAATCAACCTATTTCGGAAATGAAGATACTATCTAACGGCCGTAAACCTTCTCACAACATGATCCGATGACCGAAAATTGTCAGGTCGTGAGATTGTTCGGTTTTGTCTCAGTTTTAATATCCCTAATGTAGATGTAAGAAGATAATGGTTCGATCTATGCAAAAGGGGTGTGGGTACGCTAGTTAGTACGATGGTCACACATGTTCAGAACTACCGTTGTTTTTTAGGCTGAGTAGTTATCATACCTTTGCTCAATTTAATCTTAAAACCACCGTGATTGGAGACGGTGGTGGGCTCTTCTGCCGCAAAATATAGAGGAGGATTGGGCTGGCGGCGCCACGAAGGGAATAAAAGAGGATGCAATGAAAACAATGATGTGTAAAGCTACACATGCACGCCTCCACTACACGCACGAAGGAGCCCCACACGGTCCTACACGTCAACGTGAAGAGTATAAAAATGGGCCCACATGGAAGTGTCACGTTTTTTACAAATGGCCTTAGAATGTTTGTATGTGCTCAGGTTTAAGCTTATAGATAATTTCTCAAGATGGTTCGCTTTTCTCATGCATTTGTGGGTCCTAGTGACGGATCTGTGAGGAAAAGCCATATGCATGCATGAAAAGGCACTTGATCAGTGGGACCCACTACCGATTCAATACACTGCAACAACACTGCGTCGGTTCACTTCTTTCTTTGAACCAAACAGACGGTGTGGCTGGTCTTAGGCCCTATAGAATACACTACTTAGGCCTTGTTTGGCGGAAGCATCTTCTGGTGTTTTTCTATGTATTATCCCTAGTGGTTTTAGTGAATACACTCGGCTCACTCAATACTTTTTCCCAACCAATCCCATTTCCCATAAATCTCCGACCAGTAAGATACTGCGTTTGGCGCACAGTGTCAAAAACTTGTTTTTAATAGCATGTGATAGTTTCAACAACACTATTCATTCAAGTATATCTTGATCTTTATAGAACCTGAGCACACAACTTCAACACTATTTTTTACAATGTCACACAACATTACATGATCAAGAATTTTGCATCGAAGCTCCTCTTTTGGGGAAACCCTGGAAACCCCTCTTTTGGGATCTTGAGGCATCGAAGTTCCTCTTTTGGGAAAACCCTGGACCATGCATCTTGCGTCGTATACCCGTAGATGAGCAACGTAAGGGGGTAGGACAGTGGAACCTTCTATTGGTTTATGCATGGTTAGCTCATAGCAACATGTCAAGACAAGCTTGCATCCAAGACTCAAGAAGATTCCATGTGGTATATCCGCGGCATGAGTTTCGGAGCGTGTATACATTTTGTAACCTTCCGTAGTATCAAAGTGTCGGGGCGCGGTCGTTTGAAGGTTCTTGATAGGGTAACCCCGCGAACTCCTGCTTTGAGCCTCATGCGGATCAAGGCTACCCTCACCGCCAACGAACCCGCTATCCCGTCTCCTCGACTGCCTTCCCGAGCTTGCAACCATGTAAGTTTTTCTCATTTCCATCCTCTTTCCGACATTCGTTCCTAAGTGGCTAAGTTGACGAGATTCATTATTTTTAAAATTGTAGCTTGCTTTGGAGGCGGCTTACAGGGCCGCTCATGCGGAACATGTGGTGGCGCTTGAGGCGTGGATGCAGAGACAAGCAGCCTACGAGGAGTGGGAAGAGTGTCGCGATGTTGTAAGTTTTAACCTTTATTTTTGCAAAAGATGACAAGTCTCACTTTTCCTAGTTTGAACCTTTATTTCTGCAATGCCTGACTTCTAAACTATCTTGTAGGCTGACCAGAAGTTTTATGACACTAGAGAGTGGGATCCGCTACCGCAATGGCCAACTAGGTCGGGGCTGCGTCCAATCTTCCTATCAAAGGACAGATTCGCTTTCACCTTCTACTCAGGGACCCCGGTAAGTTATTTGCCAAACCAGTTGTTACCGCTTTCCTATGCCTAGGTGGTTGCTAACTCTTCCTCAAACATGTAGGGAACGGGATGCTCTAGGACTGGACCCTTTGGTCGTGCTTATCTCTCACTGGCTGCATCACGCGCGATCACACCGGTTCATAGCGGTTGTGGTTCTTCTGGTGCTTCCGGTGGTGGTTGTGCCTCGCGCGAGACCACGCCGGTTCATCCTAGCCGTGCTTCTCCTTCTTCCGGTGGTGGTTCGACGGCGGCTGATCCACACCATCCTTCGCCTGATTTCGCACTAGGAGAGCCGGGTCTCTCGGACTCTCCCTTGCTGGACGGCTCTCGGGAGGTGTAGGGAACTTGTTCCTTTTGTATCGATACTAGCTATGTTATTTGGATGATGATCTAACTATGATATTTGGATGGTGATGTGTAGTTATGATATTTGGATGATAATGTGTAGTTATGATATTTGGATGATGAAGTGTATCTATACTATTTGGATGATGATATTATGTTTGTGTCGATGTGCATGTGTTGTATAATGTGCCTAAAATCTGGGGATATGCATGAGTTGCGAAAAAATTTAATATGCAGGAAACGAAACATAAACAATAAATTTTAAAAAAACTGACAGCGTCTACACCAACGGCTTTGACGTCGGCGTAGGAATGACCATATGTCATGCCTACCTACCTGGGCCGACGGTGAAGCTGTCGTCGTATCGACGGGGCTAGCCTAGCGGGGCAACATGGGCCGACGACAATGATGTTGGCGTAACGCCGGGGCTAGCCCAGCGGGGTAACATGGGCCAACGACAATGCCGTCGGCGTAGAATCCATGAATCCATCCAGGGAAGCGAAGCCGCGACATGTGACCAGCCGAATGTCGTCGACGTATCGGCCGCCAGACCTAACGGTCGTCACCCCCGTATGTGGGCCCACAGTGGGTACGCCAGCGGCGTATACACCGACGGCCTGGGTTAATCGTCGGCCTGCGAGTATACGCCGACGTCAACATAGACTATGCCTACAGGGAAAAGCGCCGACACGCCGACGGCTGTCGTCGGCAAAGCGGGCCGCCGACGAGATCTGGCCGTCGACGCCTGGATCGTTTACTGTAGTGTTGGTTCATTAGTAAAAATTCATAGATTCTGTAATAAGACTAGTGATGAGTTAGCTAGATTTGGGATGTTAAACTAAAAAGCACAAATCTATTAAGGGTTAATTCGTTATGAAATTTGGGATCGTATCTAGAGGGATTGTAGTATCACTATTATCTAACTAATACAATCATCTCCCCGCAAAGAATTTAATTTAAGGCAGAAGAAATATTAACATTATTTTCCACCTGATATTTTTGGTCCGCTTTTTCTGCACGAGACTATATTTTTACTGTTTTCTGGTCTGAGATACTACCACAAAGTCCAAACAAAATTGTTCTTGTAACATTTACGGACAAGGCCTCCAATTTTCACTAGAGCCCCACGCACCTCCTCTCAGCCGACCACACACACCTCCACCTCCACCGCTGCCGTCGGCGATCGCAATCGAAACCCTAACTCCGGGAATAAGGGATGAGGCCCTTGGCGACGGTGCCGGGCGGCGGGGGGAGGCGGAAGGCGGGCGCTGCCGCGGCGGCGGCAGCGAGCCGGGAGTGGCTGGTGGTGCCGGCATCGGGGCGAGCGCGGCTCGAGGAGGCCGGAAAGCACGCGGTGATGGCGCGGACGGGGCTGCCGGCGCGCGACCTGAGGGTGCTCGACCCTCTTCTGTCCTACCCGTCCACGATCCTGGGCCGTGAGCGCGCCATCGTCGTCAACTTGGAGCGCGTCAAGGCCGTGATCACCGCCGCCGAGGTGCTGCTCCCTAACTCCAAGGACCCCGACTTCGCGCAATTCGTCCGCGATCTCCAGGCCCGCGTGCTCATTTCCTCTGGTCAGGTATATTCTTGTACATCTGCTTCCTGTCGATTCACCATATGCTTTGCTTCTAGGCTTATGATTTAGACTAGTACAATAATTGTGGTACAATATCCGAGCTGTAGGTGGATAGGAGAAGTATGGGGGAGACTGTATTTTTAAGTTTTCAAGTCATATGTAGTGAACTTTGTGTTCTGCTTCTAAAAGGACACTGCAAAATATCACATTATGTGTTAGGACCTGAATGATGCCAGTGTTAGTAATTTTTGTCAGGACTATGTCTTTGTTGTGTGGTGTGGGATCAGATGTCTTTCATGATTTCTCGAAACTGTGATTAGCCAGTAGTGCTGGTGTTGCCCTTGATGTTGAGTACTCCCTCTGTCCCAAATTAGATGTCACAAATTTGTGTAGATTTACATGTATCTATACACTAAACGCGTATCTAGACAAATCTGCGACAAGTAATTCGGGACAAAGGGAGTACATCTGTTAGAGCATCCATATCGCTGCTGCTGAATTGAACTCGACATTTTGCCAACCAAAAAACATCAGACCTTCATACAGTTAGCATAATATATGTTTTGCTGACTTGGCGGATTTCACACTTCAGTTATAGGAAGCATGTAAGAGCACATGCGTGGTCACATAGTTTATATGCAAAGTTCAAGTTGTTGATTCTGACACTTAGGTCATTCCACTTGGTTTTCTGCTTTTTAGAAGCGATACTGTGGTAAAGCATAAGTGGCTGTATGAATATGTCAACTTTCCTTTTCTTTTAACAGGCTGCAGAGTTTACTGATATTGAGGGTGAATCATCTGCGATTGCTTCGCCATTTCCTGCTCCTAGTTCATCTAAAGGACAAGAACTGGAGATGGCTAAGAAGACTCCTAATGCGGTGGGCGGAATGACCCACAGCAGCAGTATGCCTACGTTGGCCGGAGTGAAAGATGGAAGCACCAAGATTTTACCTTTTGAATTTCGTGCCCTTGAAGTGTGTCTCGAGTCAGCATGTAGATCTCTAGAAGAGGAAGTACGTGTCTCATCATATTTCTGGATATTCTGGTTCAACTTATTTGAATACATCCAAATTATCCTATTTGCCATCTTAGGATAGCTTGTTTTAACATGGTTCACAGTTTCACACAATGTCTTGTTCGATATTGAGCCTTTGTTATTGCTCCCTCCGTCGATACATGTGTAACTAGACAAATCTGCGACAGTTAATATGGAACGGAGGTAGTACATACGATGTTCATTCATTTATTCAGATGTACTTATCAGATGAACTTGAGGCCTCGTTGGAGCAATTTATAGAAGTTTGGTAATCCTGCTTTCCCAGAAAACATGGGGCAGTCCTGTTTATATGTTATTTACAGATAGATGGAGTCGCTGACCCTGGAGTAGTCTCCCTGGTTTATGTTCATATATATTGCATATAAGATAACAAAGTATACACATCAGTTTGAGATAGCAGTAGTTCTCAGTTCTTGCAAATAAATAAAACTTGGTCTATTGGTAGTTACAGACAGTGACTGGTCTGTTTTTTTTTTCCGCAGACTGGGACTCTGGAGAAAGAGGCATACCCAGCATTGGATGAGCTAACTTCAAAGATCAGTACATTGAATCTTGAGCGAGTTAGGCAAATTAAGAGCCGTCTGGTGGCAATTTCTGGACGTGTGCAGAAGGTAGGCAATTTAACTTGTTTGAGGGTGCAATCTATTTCACGTAAATCTTCTTGTCAATTTCTGCTGCTGCTGTATCATACTATTGTAGGTTGGTGTTGTCAAACATAATTTTCTGTTCCATTCTGCTGGCTACTTTTTTCGGAACCTCCATAACTATGTGAATCCCCCCCCCCCCCCCCCCCCCAAATCTTCACCCTCACCTTCATTATACGCACATCTGGCCACCGCCTACCACTATATCTGTTCTTCAGCTCTATAATTTCCTCGGAAAAATCTACTCACTGCAATCTTCTGAACTCATTTCGGAATAAAAAAAAGGCCAAATCCCATTGACATAATAACTGGAAGTGGGAGAAGAGGAATTACCCATGCATATTGATATATATGTTCCATAAGAAAAGAAGTTGCAATTTTTACTTTGTCCTTGTTGACTTGCAATAAATCCACATTGATAAAATTTACTTTCTGACAGGTGAGGGATGAACTTGAGCACCTATTGGATGATGAAATGGACATGGCTGAAATGTACTTGACAGAAAAACTTGCTCAACAAGATTTCAGTGAGACTTCATCCAGAGTTGAGGTTGATGATCATGATCCTCAGTTGGAGGAGGATAGGTAAGTCAACAAATCGAGATATCTCTACTTTATTCCTTCAGATGTACTTCCTCTGTTCCAAAATAGTAGATGTTCTAGGTTTGTTCTTAGTCAAAATCCTCTAAGTTTGACCAAAGTTATAGGAATAAGTGTCAGTATCCACAATATCAAATTTATATAGTGTGAAATTTATTGTATGCTTCATGTAATAAAAATAAATTTGTGTTTTAGATGTTCATATATTGTCCTCAAAACTTGGTCAAACTAAAGTAGTTTGACTTAGGATAAAATTTGGACGTGGATTATTTTGGAATGGAGGGAGTACTGCTATTTCTGTAGACATAAACATCTCTGTCCGTGGCTGGTTGGAATGCATCAATATGCATGTATGAATATGTTAAATATATGCAATCATTTCATTTGTGTGTTAGGGATGAAGATTATAGAAGCGAGCCATATGGAACCAATGTTAGCTTTGCTGGTTACAAGCCCAACATTGAAGAACTGGAGATGCTTTTGGAGGCCTATTTTGTGCAAATTGATGGCACACTGAATAAGCTTTCACATGTAAGAGTTGTTCTCTTTCGGTGTTATTGCTGAGTTCCTGCCCACCTATTATTATTAAAAGAACTTTAGATCCGGAGCGTGAATTTATAGTGCTATCTGACGTATGTTGAGAACATACAATGCTATTACCAGTTAGTAAAAAACATTGTGGTACAAGTTATAAAATGTTGCGGAAATGATGCCTTTAACAAGCTAAATATTATTAGCTAGGGCACTCTAGAAGTAGAAGCTTATTGTTATATCAGAAGACACTGTTTTGTTTTTGGTTGAGTACTTGAGTTCACTTTTCTCAGTTGGTTTCATCGGAGGTTCTTTAGAATGATTTTTCTGATCTTCCATTTACTGTCAGCAATATTCTTTCTAACCATGAGGCATTGGGATAGGGAGTTATATATCGAATGCTTGTACATCAAATTCTCAAGCTTAACATATACTTGCTGTACCTTTGGTTGAAGCTGCGGGAATATGTTGATGATACCGAGGATTACATCAACATAATGTTGGACGACAAGCAGAATCAGCTCCTACAGATGGGGGTCATGCTCTCGACTGCGACAGTTGTTGTTACTGCTGGAGTGGCTGTCGTTGGTCTTTTCGGGATGAACATTGGCATATCACTTTACAATCCCGACACTCCAGAGGCGACACGAGCAGCACATGTGAAGTTTTGGGAAACCACCTTTGGAACCATTGCCGGCTGCACGATTCTGTACATAGTAGCCATGGGTTGGGGGAAGAGGAGCGGGCTACTGCAATGAGGGCACAACAGTGTGTCACAGCTTGCTCCAACAGAAGCCTCTTTAGAAGAGGGCAGCAATGTATAGCTTGGTTATATTGATATCTGAAAATGCACACCTGTTGCCTATCCCATGAAAAGCGATAAAAGGGAAGGAAGTAAGTTTTCCTGATGTAAGAAAATGGGTAATTTGTCTGGAAGAAGATTGTTGCATAAATGTGTTGGCAGAATACTGTTATGACCACTCAGTCTTTGCTATTATCACACCTGGGTGTGCTATCACCCTGCAGGTGCAATTGCTCTTGTAGAAGTTTGTGTTAGTCTTTGTATATGTAAACCTGTTGTATATGGACTAAATCACTGTAAAAAAATGTTACTGGCGTGGCCTCTCTTGCCCAGGGCAGAAATGTTCTCTCTGTTATACTCTGCTTACTTTGCTTTGTGATCGTTGTATTACTGTTGTCAATAGCTGTTCCTTTGTCACTAAGCCGACGAAAAGATCGGAAAGGCGATTGTATGGCTCCTGTTAAAAAATTACTGCTACCAAAGCCAGGAAAACTACAAAGAAAAGATTGTAAATGCAATTGTATGGCTCCTGTTAAAAAAAATTCTACTCCCTCCGGGTCCGGGAGTACTGCCAAAGCTAGGAAAACTACCCCCAAAAAAAAGGATAGGCAAGGCAATTGTATGACTCCCGTTAAAAAAATACTCCCTCCGATTTCAAAATATAAAATGTTTTAGATTTTGTTAAAAGAGTGTATTTAGATCCCTTTTAGTGTGTAGATTCACTCTAAAACTAAATAAATCTACACACCAAAAGAAGTCTAGATAAATTTTTTTCATAAAACTAAAACATCTTATAATTTAGAACAGAGGAAGTACCTAGGAAAACTAAGTACTCCCTTCGATCCAAACTAATTGACTTGGATTTATCTAGATTCAGATGTATCTAGTACTTCCTCCGACCCATATTAGTTGACTCGAATTTGTCTAGATTCGGATGTATCTAGACATGTTTTAGTACTAGATACATCCGAATCTAAATAAATCCAAGTCAAATAATATGGGTCGGAGGGAGTATTAAAACTCTAAATACATCCGAATCTAGACAAATCCGAGTCAATTAATATGGATCGGAGTGAGTAACAAAATTTAGTAACCTGTGTGATTTAGTAATGTTTGCTTCGATACCAAGTTCTTGAGGCAAATGGGGACGCGGCCGTCGCCAATCGCAGTCCTCCGCGGAGAGAGAGATCGACCGGCCGCGGCGGCGCCTATATAATCGAAGCCCGGCTCTGCTGTGTCTCCCGTGACAGACGGCGATGGAGAGGAAGAGGATGGCGCAGGTCGCCACGTACTTCGCGGTGGCATTCGCCGCGTCCCTCTTCTGGCAGTCCAGCCACAACCCCACCCCGCCGCCACAGCCCGACATGCCTCCCCCGCCGCCGCCGCCGTCCTCGCTCCCCGCGTTCCCGCACGCGGCGTCGATGGTGCTCCCGGACCCGGCCCGCTTCTTCCACCCAGAGCTCCTCTTTGCGCCGCTCCCCACCAACTCCTTCTTCCAGAACTTCGCGCTCAACAACGGGGATCAGCCGGAGTACATCCACCCGTACTCGGTCAAGTCCGCCGCCGCGGCGCTCACGGTCTGCTACCCGAAGAGCGTCCACTCCCCGTCCTTCCACGCCCAGACCTTCGTCGCCGACCTCACCATCTCTTCTCCATCCGACGCCGCCGCGCCCCACCGCATCTACGCCTTCGACGACCTCTCCGTCACCCTCGACTTCTCCCCGTCCCTGCGCGCGTTCCTCGTCCGCGGCAGCCCCTTCGTCACCGTCGCCACCGCGGGGGTCCCCGTCGACATCTCCCTCTCCTCTGTCCACGCCTTCCTCGAGGCCGCCCCCCGCGACGGCGCGCTCACCAGGTGGCGCCTCCGGATGAACAGCGGCCAGACCTTCCTCCTCTACGCGTCCGAGCCGATCCGCCTGTCCATGGCCAGCGTCACGCAGCTCGCGGCGCCAGGATTCGACGGCGTCATCCGCGTCGCCTTCCTGCCCGACGCGGCCATGGAGGCGGTCCTTGACCAGTACAGCGGCTGCTTCCCGACGGGCGGACAGGCCGCGCTGAACCGCCCCTTTTCCGTCGACTACACCTGGCGCACGGATGGGTCGGGGGACCTGCTCATGCTCGCCCACCCGCTCCACCTCCGCCTGCTCTCCAAGGACCGCGGCGTCCGGGTGCTCGAGGACTTCAGGTACCGCAGCATCGACGGCGACCTCGTCGGCGTCGTCGGCGACGCGTGGGCTCTAAGGACCGACCCGGTGCTCCCCACCTGGCATTCCACCCGGGGCGTCAGCGAGGACGGGGTGCCCGAGATCGTGGCCGCGCTGCGCAAGGACGTGGACGACCTCGCCTCCAGCCCCATCACCACCGCCTCGTCCTACTTCTACGGGAAGGCAATCGCCAGGGCGGCGAGGCTGGCGCTGATCGCCGAGGAGATCGGGTGCCCGGACGTCATCCCGGCGGTGCACCGCTTCCTGACTGCCACCGTCACGCCGTGGCTGAACGGCAGCTTCGAGGGCAATGGCTTCCGGTACGATCCCATATGGGGCGGCCTCGTCACTCGGCAGGGGACGACGGACACCGGCGCCGACTTCGGCTTCGGGATCTACAACGACCACCACTACCACCTGGGCTACTTCGTGTACGCCATCGCTGTGCTCGCCAAGATCGACCCGGCCTGGGGCCGCCAGTACATGCCTCAGGCCTACTCCATGGTCGCCGACTTCATGACAACCTCGCCGCAATCCACCGCCAGCTACTACTACACCAGGATGAGGACGTTCGACCTCTGGAAGCTGCATTCCTGGGCGGGCGGGCTGACGGAGTTCGGCGACGGGCGCAACCAGGAGAGCACCAGCGAGGCCGTGAACGCCTACTACTCCGCGGCGCTGCTGGGGCTGAGCTACGGAGACGCGCCCCTCGTCTCCGCCGCGGCCACGCTGACCGCGCTGGAGATGCTGGCGGCGCAGACATGGTGGCACGTCCGGGAGGGCGACGCGATCTACGAGGACGACTTCACCGGCAGCAACCGCGTCGTGGGCGTCGTGTGGGCGAACAAGAGGGACAGCGGCCTCTGGTTCGCGCCGCCGGAGTGGAAGGAGTGCAGGCTGGGGATCCAGCTGCTCCCCATCGTGCCCATCAGCGAGGCCCTCTTCCCGGACGCCGGGTTCGCCAGGGACCTGGTGCGATGGACCGCGCAGGCACTGGCCAGGGACGGCGTCGGCGACGGGTGGAAGGGGTTCGTGTACGCCTTGGAGGGGACCTACGACAAGGAGTCGGCGCTGGCCAAGACAAGGGAGCTGGCGTCGCACGACGACGGCAACACGCTGACCAACTTGCTGTGGTGGCTTCATAGCCGCGGCTCGCCTGGCGCTGCTGCTGGTGATGGTGGTGGTGTCGCCAGTGCGGCCGTTGATGGTGGTACTACTCATGGAATGCTCTTGGACATGCTTGCAGCTGAACCGGCTCTGGTTTCTTCCTGAGAGAGTTTGTTTAGGACAAATGGTGGTACTCGTGGTTTTTCGTCGTGTCTCAGATATATTAGTACGATCCTGTAGTGCTATTTTGCTAGAGTAAATCGATCCTGTAGTAGCTGCTTGTAACCTTTCATTATAGTTTTCTGAAGTGTTGGGGGCATGTTCTTTCCGGAAGTTCGAGAATTACAAAACGGACGCACACAATCAGCATTTGCAATTGAACTGGATACACAGGCGTGCTCTTTTATTAGTTGTACTGTTTTTATCGTCTTGTACAAGATGAACTGCCACTACACGAATTCTAAAATTCTTGGTGTCTGTCAGAGAAACTACAAGAGCCTCCATATAGAGTGACACTGAACCGATGGCGCCTCTCGCGACCACTATTCCTTCCGGGTTCCCTGTTCATGGCGGGCGTCCGATCCTCGGCCATGGCGGGTCTGAGGGGGGGGGGGGGGGGCGGGGCACGTTACCCACTCCGGCCCTCTTTCCACCTTCGATCCTTAGGATTTCTCATTCCGATGCTCTCTCCTCGTCTTCTCTAAGTCGGGGCGAAATAGATCTACAACGACTCGTCGTCTCACGCTGGCGATTCTGGAGGATGGAGGAGAGGATGAGCCGAGCTGCGGCCCGGCTTTCGCGAGAGAGGAATCGGGGATTGGAGGCGGCGAAGGAGAATCATCTAGAGAGGGATCAGGGGTTGGAGGCCGCGGAGGGGGAAAATCGGGAGGGGATCTCGTCCTGGCGCTCCAGAGCACCACGCTCAAGCCAGAAGCTACTGCGGCCGTGTTGGAAATATGCCCTAGAGACAAATAGTAGTAAGGACTATTATCATATTTCATATAGTTTATGATTAAGTTTTATATCATGCTATAACTGTATTGAGTGGAAACATCAATACACGTGTGATATACAAACAACCAAGGGTTCCCAGTGAAACTCTAGTCACTGGTTCATTGGTCAACAAATGATCATGTTTCCTGATCATGTGGCATTTATGCCAGTTGGAAACGAGGTCATCTCATTCGGAGAATGAGATGATGAACCAATACCCAACCTAAACATCGTGACCCGATCATGTCACGAAGTTCAAAGTTACGATGATTAGAAATAGATCCTCGTAGACTATTCCTTAGATTGTGAGGCTATATCAATCACTGTCTCCCGAGAATGCTTAGATAGCATCAAACGCCATCTGGTAAAACGGTGGTTATAAAGGTGTGTTCAGGTATTCGGAGGAAACCGTAGAGGCAATATATGTCAAGGGCGGGATTTGTCCATCCATGTGACGGAAAGATACTCAAGGGCCCACTCGGAGAAGTTATATCCAATAGCTGTGCAGCGTGTGATTAGATCACGGGGATATCACTTGTCGGAACGAGTTAAGTAGCATTGTTCAGTAACGAGATTGAACATGACATGGTGATGTCATTGATCGAATCTCGGGCAATGCAAGTATCGAATGACAAAAGGAATAAGACACGACTGTCCCGGTTCAAACGACGAAAGATCTTCGTGGAACGCACAGGGGTCACATGGCCATCCAGGTCCCTCTGTTGATCATTGGTGCGGTAGTGTCTCGACCATGTCTGGAGTGTTCCCGAACCGTAGGGTATCACGCTTAAGGGCTTGATGATGCTTAGAGAGTGTTTATAGGATCAGTAGAATCGCTGAAGAAAAGAAGGGAGAAAACCGGAAGGGTTTCGGTAAGTCCGGAGGATGTCCGGAGTGGAGGTGGAAGGTGTTCCATGGCCACGGAGATAATATGTGAATGAATGTTAAATGTTGATTTAATCATTTATTCATAATTATTTAATAAAGAGAAAATCAATTAAAAGGTCAAAAGGCTTAATGGGCCAATTTCCGGAGGGAGAGGGCCCATTAGGGGAAAGGAGAAAGGAGAGAGGGACCAAGGGGTACGCCGGCTGGGCCTTGCCCCCCCCCCCCCGCAGGGCCTACTAGGGGCTGGCCGGCGGCCACCCCTCCCCCTCCTCTCCTTTAGTCCCACCCCGGGACTTGAGGGGAGGTAGTACCTCCCCTCTCCCTATATAAAGTGGGGTATTTGGCCTAGAAAATACACCTAATAATCAATAAAGGTCTCCCCACTTTTGGGAGGACCTCTAATTGATATTTTCTCTCTCCCTCTCTCTCTCTCTCTCTCTCTCTCTCTCTCTCTCTCTCTCTCGTGACCGTGGTCCCAAGTCTGGACTGCGCGAGCGAGAGACATCTTCACCGCGGAGCGCCGTCGCGCTGCGGGATTCGGATCCGGGAGCTCTACTTCCACAACTGTTGCTGGATCGGGGAAGCGGGAGTCATCGTCAGGCACCAGACGTGTGTAACTCCCACGAGGTGTCACACTTGAGGCACTCAAGTCGTTGGAGCCAGAAGGAGTGCAAGGACTTCATCACGACCTTGAGGTCGGCTTCGGCTCGTCTACATCAACCACGCTCTCCTGAGCGTTGACAACGCTTTTTGGTCTTCGAGGGTAAGTTCGCGAAAAGCCCCTCCCGTTATTGTATTACTAATAGATAGGTCCTGGCAGCTTCAGGGGTTCAGGGGCGTAGAGTAAAATTTATTGTTTTTATGCGCGGAACCCCTACAGTGGTATCAGAGCTAGATCTATGCGTAGTAATGCTAGTACGGGTAGAACACACGAGATGTAGCGTGTGGGTGTTGATCTTTTAGTTGTTACCCTCCCACGTGTACTTGTGTATACCGCAGTAATGCTTGATGAAGCGGCCCCCAACCGACTTTATGCCTTCATTCGTGAGACTGGTCCACGCTTGACATACGACTTGTACCGTATAAAGTGGCTTAGGGGGGGTGTCTGTCTCTCTCGCATTAGTTGGTATACAATTTGCAACGGAGGGCCCCGAAAGGGGTGTAGTATAGACAACTACTTGATCAACGTTGTGCTGAAAGTTCGTAGGTAAGAACGGTTCTTGTGCGAAAGCCCATTCAGCCACGTAAAACATGCAAAGATAAAGTAGAAGCGTCTAACTTTGTTTTGCAGGGGGACGTTGCTTTGTGATATGGTTGTGGCAAAGGTAAAGTAATTACCTTTTGTTGCATAGTAGTAGATAGTCACGAAGGTGACAAACTACCACGCCGGAATGACACTGGTACCCTAGTGTCTACGGCGCCGGAACCCTGGCGCCGGAACCCGGTGACGACGGATGGAGATCACGACGTGAAGGACCATATCACATAGCATTTACATTCAATATTATTGTTTGTATGTCTTATTGTGTGCTAGTATTAGATACTCGACGGTAGCCTAATAAGATGATCCCTGTTAAAATAACCAATGATTGTGTTCCCCCTTAGTGTGCACCACCAAGAAAGTTCTTCGGTATGAGGCAGGCAGTGATGATCGGGTGTTAGACATATCTACGTTCGCATACAGTGGGTGCAAGCCATGTTGCACAGCGAATACACTAAGGTTGAGTTGGCAAGCCTAGCACGCTAGAGAAGCGGGGCCTCGGAATGCGGATGGTCGAAAGATCGAGCACGAGTCGCATGAATGATGTGACCGACGTTTAGCGTCCACCCTTGAACCCACATTGATGGCCGTGATGATCGGGGGAGATGTGGCTGATAGGGGTCGTGTTATCACTAGGAACCCTCTTTGGGGATAGGTGTTTACAGTGGAGTTATTATTAACTCATTTAATTATAAACTTAGTCTAAATTCCTTTTGCAATTATAAATGTAGATGGCTCACCGTGAAGCTTACTTTGAGATTAAGGATTGGGTAAAGGGTGAGAAACTTAGACTTGATGGATCCAACTTCCCTAGTTGGCTTGTGGGCCTAGATGATCTCCTTACTAGGAATCATGTGGTAGACTACATACGCCGCACGATGGATTTGACTGAGCCAGACTACTATGAGACCCCACAAGAGCTGGCAGACCGCTACTATCGCCAAGAGATGTCCACTTACATTCAGATAATAATGCGTTATGGGATGGTGGATGAACTACATCTGCTCATGGGTGATCTTGACCCATATTCGATGGTGGATCAGCTGAGAGCAGAGTTCATAGGCCATGTGCGCATGTGGAAGCACGAGTTGCTTGGAGAGTTCCTTTCCATACAGATGGAGGAGCATACATGTCTGAAGAGTCACTTGGAGCGCATGTTTGATGCACACACGAGACTGGTTCACTTCGTGGATTAATGGATGGCTGATCCATTTGCGATAGACGTACTACTACGGTCATTGCCTCCCAGCTACAGAGGACATGTACGGAGTAGCATCATTAGTGGTGATTGTTGGAGATATGCCCAAGAGGCAATAATAAAAGTGGTTATTATTATATCTTTGTGTTTATGATGAATGTTTGCATCCCATGCTATAATTGTATTATAAGGAAACACTAATACATGTGTGTTTTGTAAACATAAAAGGGTCCCTAGTAAGCCTCTTGTTAAACTAGCTTGTTGATTAATTGATGATCATGGTTTCCTGATCATGGACATTGGATGTCATTAATAACAAGGTTGTATCATTAGGAGAATGATATAATGGACACACACACACACATAGTAAGCGTAGCATTAGATCAAGTCATTAAGTTCACATTGCTACAAGCTTTCGATACATAGTAACCTAATCCTTCGACCATGAGGTTGTGTTAATCACCATCACCGGATGAGTACTTTGATGACATCAAACACCACTTCGTAACTGGGTGGTTATAAAGGTGTCATTAGGTATTCTGAAAGTATGTGTTGAAGCGCATGGACCAAGATTGGGATTTGTCCATCCATATGACGGATAGATATGCTCTGGGCCCTCTCGGTGGAATGTCATCTAGTTAGCTTGCAAGCATGTGACTAGGTCACAAGGGATGGCATAACACGGAATGAGTAAAGAGTATTTATCGGTAACGAGGTAGAACTAGGTATGGAGATACCGATGATCAAACCTCGGATAAGTAGAGTATCGCGTGACAAAGGGAATTGGTTTCGTATGTTAATGGTTCTATCGATCACGAAGTCATCGTTGAGTATGTGGGAGCTGTTATGGATCTCCGGATCCGATGGTTATTGATCGGAGAGGTGTCTTCATCATGTCTGCATATTCACGAACCGTAGGGTGACACACTTAAGGTTCGAAGTTGTTTTAAGTAGATATTGAATGTGCGTTGGAGACCGAATGTTGTTCGGAGTCTCGGATTGGATCCGAGACATCACGAGGAGATCCAGAACTGTCCGGAGAATAAGATTCATATAATGGGGATCATTTTCTAAGTTAGGAAATGTTCCAGAGTGTTTGTATGGGGATTCTAGAAGGTTTCGGAATGTTCCGGAAGGTTCTGGAAGATATCTTGGAGTTTATTTGAAAACTGAGATAAGATAAGATAAGATAAGGGGAGTTTAAAGGGGAAACTTGGGGGGGAAGGACTCTCCCCAAGCTCCCTAGTCTTGGCCCCTAAGGGGTGGGCCTAGGGTGGGAACCCTAGGCCACACCTCCCTCTATATATAGAGGGTGGAGGCACCACCCTCCTTGCCCCTTCCCACTCCAAACCCTAGCCGCCTCTCTCTTCCTCCTTCCATCTGCTCCTTGGCGAAGCCTGCAGAATTCTCTCCACCACCACCACCACGCCTGCCGTCTTCTTTGGGATTGTGTGGAGAAGATCTACTACCTCATTGCTCATTTGGAACAGGAGAGGAAGGTCTGCCGACTCGCACATGTGTGACCGTCTGCGGAGCGCTGCCGAACAGCGGAAGGATCATCTACTCGATCTTGAGATCGGCAAGTGATCGACTACATCATCCACGAGATCTAATCTCATTAACGCTTTCGGTTCTACGAGGGTTAGTACCGATCTATCTCGTTGCTCATGTCTAGTAGACTAGATCTTGGCTTTTATCTAGATTAGATCTGGGTTTTGTTTGTTCTTGCGGTAGAATTTTTTTGTTTTCCATGCTACGAACCCTTCAGTGGTATCAGAGCCTTGTCTATGCGTAGATCTGTTGCACGAGTAGAACACAATGGTGTTGTGGGCGTTGGTGCTCGTCTTGCCTTTTTTGTGTGTACTTTGCATCTTGCGGTATGGTGGGATGAAGCGGCTCGGGCTAACATTACATGTCATCGCACATGAGACTTGCTCCGCAGCGTGCAACTTGCTTTGCACAAGTGGCTTTGCGGGTGTCTGTCTCTCCCATCATAGTATAGATCAAATCTACATTTTGCACTTGATAGCACTTGTATCAACATTGTGGTTCAGTTTCGTAGGTAAGATCCGTTCTTATTTGAAAGCCCCAAACCACGTAAAACTTGCAAAGAAAATTAGAGGCGTCTAACTTGTTTTTGTAGGGGTTTTGTGATGTGATATGGCCATCATGTGATTGTGATTATATTTGATGTATGCAATGATCCTTGTTGTAATATGGCAACCGGCATGAGCCTAATGGTTGTCTTTAATTCTGTTAAGACCTGCGTGTCTATTCATCTTGTAATAGCTTTATTCCAAGTAGTTGTAATAGTTGCTTGTGATGATGGACAACCATGAAGCGGCGCCACTGACCTTGACGCAATGCTGGTGATGATGGAGATCATGTCCGTGCTTTAGAGATGGAGATCAAAGGCACAAGAAGAAAGGGCCATATCATATCACACTAATTATGAATTGCCTGTGATGTTAATCCTTTATGCATCTTGTATTTCTTAGATCACGACAGTAGCATTATAAGATGATCCCTCTCACTAAATATCAAGTAATAAAAGTGTTCGTCCTTAGTTGGCACCGTTGCTAAGACTCGTCGTTTCGAAGCATCTCGTGATGATCGGGTGTGATAGATTCTACGTGTGCATACAACGGGTGCAAGCCAGATTTGCACATGCGGAAACTAAGGTCAATCTTGACGAGCCTAGCATGTACAAACATGGTCTCGGAACACGGAATACCGAAAGGTAGAGCACGAGTCATATGAATGATATGATGAACATGAAGATTGTTCGCCGATGAAACTACATCTTCTCTCGTGAAGATCGGACTTGGTGTAGTGGACTTGGTTCGTGTAATCACTAAGACAATGTGAGGGATGTTGTTTTGAGTGGGAGTTCACCTAGTTAATTTAAGAATTGAAGTTGAACTCAATTTATCATAAACTTAGTCTAAACTACTTGCAAATTTGTTGTAGATTATGGCGAACCTCTCCATAAATTTCAATGCGTTCCTAGAGAAAGAAAAACTTAAGAACAATGGAAGCAACTTCACGGACTGGCTCCATGGTCTGAAGATTGTCCTCAGGGCTGGTCAGATGACCTATGTGCTCGATGCACCGCTAGGTGACCCACCTGCAGAAGATGCCACCGATGACGTAAAGAATGTTTACGCCACTCGAAAAAATCATTACTCCACAGTTCAGTGTGCCATCCTGTACGGTCTGGAAATGGAGCTTCAGAAGCATTTTGAGCACCACGACCCGTTCGAGATCATTAAGGAGCTCAAGCTCATTTTTGAGACTCACGTGGTCGTGGAGAGCTATGAGGCCTCTGAAAAGTTCTTTACCTGCAAGATGGAAGAGGGAAGCTCCATTAGCGAGCACGTGCTCACCATGTCTGGGCACGCAAACAAGCTCCAAGAGTTGGGGATAATGATTCCTAATGAGTTAGGGATTCACCGTGTCCTCCAATCACTGCCACCGAGTTATAAGAACTTTGTGATGAACTACAATATGCACTACATGAACAAGACGTTGCCTGAACTATCGTCCATGCTGAAAACTGCTGAAGTGGAGATCAAGAAGGAGCACCAAGTGTTGATGGTCAATAAGACCACCAATTTCAAGAAACAGGGCAAGCCTAAGAACAAGGGCAACTTCAAGAAGGACGGCAAGAAAGCTTCCGCACCTGCTAAGAAGCCCAAGGTTGGTCCTAAGCCTGAAACTGAATGCTTCTACTGCAAGGGCGCTGGTCACTGGAAGCGCAACTGCCCCAAGTACCTGGCAGATCTGAATAACGACATAATCAAGAAGAAAGGTATATTCGATATACATGTTATTGATGTGTATCTTACTAGTAATCGTAGTAGTGCTCGGTATTTGATACTGTTCGTTGCTCATATTTGTAACTCAAACAGAGCTGCGGAATAAACGAAGACCGGCAAGAGATGAGGTGACGATGGGCGTTGGAAATGGCTCCAAGGTTGATGTGATCGCCGTCAAGACGCTCCTCTACATCTACCTTCGGGATTAGTTTTAAATTTGAATAATTGTTATTTGGTGCCTGCGTTAAGCATGAACATTATATCTGGATCTTGTTTATTGCGAGACGGTTACTCTTTTAAGTCCGAGAATAAAGGTTGTTCGATTTATATGAGTAATATCTTTTATGGTAATGCACCTGAGATGAATGGTTTATTCTTACTGAATCTCGATAGTAGTGATACACATGTTCACAACATAGATGCTAAACGAACAAAATTGAATGATAATTCTACATACATGTGGCACTGTCGTCTTGGTCACATTGGAGTGAAGCGTATGAAGAAACTCCATTCTGATGGACTTCTTGAATCACTTGATTTTGAATCACTTGAAATATGCGAAGCATGTCTAATGGGAAAAATGACTAAGACTCCATTCTCTGGAATAATGGAGCGAGCTCTGAACTTATTGGAAATAATACATACCGATGTGTGCGGTCCAATGAGTGTAGCGTCGCGTGGTGGATATCGTTATGTTCTCACTTTCACGGATGACTTAAGTAGATATGGGTATGTCTACTTTATGAAACATAAGTCCGAAACTTTCGAGAAGTTTAAGGAATTTCAAAGTGAAGTGGAAAACCATCGTAACAAGAAGATTAAGTTTCTGCGTTCTGACCGCGGAGGAGAATATCTAAGTTATGAGTTTGGCATGCATTTAAAGAAATGTGGAATACTTTCGCAGTTGACACTGCCGGGAACACCACAGCGTAATGGTGTGTCCGAACATCGTAATCGAACTCTCTTAGATATGGTTCGGTCTATGATGTCTCTTACAGATTTACCACTATCGTTTTGGGGCTATGCATTAGAGACAGCCGCATTCACTTTAAATAGGGCACCATCTAAATCCGTTGAAATGACACCGTACGAACTGTGGTTTGGAAAGAAACCTAAGTTGTCGTTCCTTAAAGTTTGGGGTTGCGAAGCGTATGTAAAGAAGTTACAACCTGATAAGCTAGAACCCAAAGCGGAGAAATGCGTCTTCATAGGATACCCTAAAGAAACAATTGGGTATACCTTCTATCAAAGATCCGAAGGCAAAGTTTTTGTTGCCAAGAATGGATCCTTTCTTGAGAAGGAGTTTCTCTCGAAAGAAGTGACTGGAAGGAAAGTAGAACTCGACGAGGTTATTGAACCTTCTCTCGGGGTTGAGAGTAGCGCAGCACCGGAAGATGTTTTCGTGCCGCCTGCACCAACTGGAGAGGAAGCTAATGATGGTGATCATGAAACTTCGAACGAAGTTACTACTGAACCTCGCAGGTCAACGAGGGTTCGTACCACTCCTGAGTGGTATGACTCTGCCTTGAACGTCATGTTAGTGGACAACACTGATGACCCTGCGACGTATGAAGAAGCTATGGTGAGCCCAGATTCCGACAAATTCAAGGTGTTGACTATGATGAGACTTTCTCACCAGTAGCGAAGCTAAAATCTGTGAGGATTTTGTTAGCAATCGCTGCATATTTCGACTATGAGATATGGCAGATGGATGTCAAAACGGCGTTCCTTAATGGTGACATTGAGGAAGAGTTGTACATGGTACAACCCAAGGGTTTTGTCGATCCTAGTGATGCTGACAAGGTATGCAAACTTCAGCGCTCCATTTATGGACTGAAGCAAGCATCCCGGAGTTGGAATCAACGTTTTGATAAAGTAATCAAAAATTTTGGTTTTATACAAACTTATGGAGAAGCTTGTATTTACAAGAAAGTGAGTGGGAGCTCTGTAGCATTCCTAGTACTATATGTAGATGACATACTGTTGATTGGGAATGATGTAGAACTTCTTAATAGCGTCAAAGCCTATTTGAATAATAGTTTTTCAATGAAGGATCTTGGCGAAGCGGCATATATTCTAGGCATCAAGATTTATAGATATAGATCAAGACGCCTGCTAGCGCTTTCACAAAGTACATACCTGGACAAAGTTCTAAAGAAGTTTAGAATGGAAGAGAGCAAGAAATGGTTCGTGCCCATGTTGTCAGGTAAGACCTTGAGTAAGACTCAAAGTCCAGCTACGACAGAAGATAGAGAGAAGATGAATAATGTTCCCTATTCCTCAGCCATAGGTTCTATCATGTATGCCATGTTGTGTATGAGACCGGATATAGCACATGCTGTTAGTTTGACTAGCAGATATCAAAGTGATCCTGGAATGGAGCAGTGGACAACGGTCAAGAATATCCTTAAGTACCTGAATAGGACTAAGGATATGGTTCTTTCTTATGGAGGTGATGAACAGCTTGTTGTAAAATTACTGATGCTAGTTGGAACACCGATCCAGATGACTCGAAGTCACAGTCTGGATACGTATTTATTTTGAATGGTGCTGCAGTGAGCTGGAGGAGTGCCAAGCAAAGTGTTGTGGCGAAATCTTCAACTGAATCGGAATACATAGGCTGCCGGAGGCTGCAAGAAGCCATATGGATGAAGGAGTTCATTACTGAACTTGGCGTGGTTCCTAGTCGTTGGACCCGATGGCCATCTCATGTGACAACACAAAAGCCATAGCTAATGCACAGGAGCCAAGGTCACATAGCAAGCTGAAGCACATCAAGCTACGTTTCCATGCCATTCGCGAGTATGTCCGAGATGGTGACATAAAGATTTGCAAAGTACACACTGATCTAAATGTGGCAGATCCGTTGACTAAACCTCTCCCTAGAGAAAAGCATGACCAACACCAGAATGCCATGGGTGTTAGGTATATTACCATGTAATCTAGATTATTGACTCTAGTGCAAGTGGGAGACTGTTGGAGATATGCCCAAGAGGCAATAATAAAAGTAGTTATTATTATATCTTTGTGTTTATGATGAATGTTTGCATCCCATGCTATAATTGTATTATAAGGAAACACTAATACATGTGTGTTTTGTAAACATAAAAGGGTCCCTAGTAAGCCTCTTGTTAAACTAGCTTGTTGATTAATTGATGATCATGGTTTCCTGATCATGGACATTGGATGTCATTAATAACAAGGTTGTATCATTAGGAGAATGATGTAATGGACACACACACACCCATAGTAAGCGTAGCATTAGATCAAGTCATTAAGTTCACATTGCTACAAGCTTTCGATACATAGTAACCTAATCCTTCGACCATGAGGTTGTGTTAATCACCATCACCGGATGAGTACTTTGATGACATCAAACACCACTTCGTGGAATCGGGTGGTTATAAAGGTGTCATTAGGTATTCTGAAAGTATGTGTTGAAGCGCATGGACCAAGATTGGGATTTGTCCATCCATATGACGGATAGATATGCTCTAGGCCCTCTCGGTGGAATGTCATCTAGTTAGCTTGCAAGCATGTGACTAGGTCACAAGGGATGGCATAACACGGAACGAGTAAAGAGTATTTATCGGTAATGAGGTAGAACTAGGTATGGAGATACCGATGATCAAACCTCGGATAAGTAGAGTATCGCGTGACAAAGGGAATTGGTTTCGTATGTTAATGGTTCTATCGATCACGAAGTCATCGCTGAGTATGTGGGAGCTGTTATGGATCTCCAGATCCCGCTGATGGTTATTGATCGGAGAGGTGTCTTCATCATGTCTGCATATTCACGAACCATAGGGTGACACACTTAAGGTTCGAAGTTGTTTTAAGTAGATATTGAATGTGCGTTGGAGACCGAATGTTGTTCGGAGTCTCGGATTGGATCCGGGACATCACGAGGAGATCCGGAACTGTCCGAAGAATAAGATTCATATAATGGGGATCATTTTCTAAGTTAGGAAATGTTCCAGAGTGTTTGTATGGGGATTCTAGAAGGTTTCGGAATGTTCCGGAAGGTTCTAGAAGATATCTTGGAGTTTATTTGAAAACCGAGATAAGATAAGATAAGATAAGGGAGATTTAAAGGGAAACTTGGGGGGGAAGGACTCTCCCCCAAGCTCCCTAGTGCGCCGGCCCTAAGGGGTGGGCCTAGGGGTGGGAACCCTTGGCCACACTCCTCCCTCTATATATAGAGGGGTGGAGGCACCACCCCTCCTTGCCCCCTTCCCACTCCAAACCCTAGCCGCCTCTCTCTTCCTCCTTCCATCTGCTCCGGCTTAGGCGAAGCCCTGCAGAATTCTCTCCACCACCACGCCGTCGTGCTGCTGGGATTGCGTGGAGAAGATCTACTACCTCCGCTGCTCGCTGGAACAGGGAGAGGAAGGTCTGCTTCGACTCCGCACGTGTGACCATCTGCGGAAGCGCTGCCGGAACGCGGCGCCGTAAGGATCATCTACTCGATCTTGAGATTGGCAAGTGATCGACTACATCATCCACGAGATCTAATCTCGTGAACGCTTTCGGTTCTACGAGGGTTAGTACCGATCTATCTCGTTGCTCATGTCTAGTAGACTAGATCTTGGCTTTTATCTAGATTAGATCTGGGTTTTGTTCGTTCTTGCGGTAGAATTTTTTTGTTTTCCATGCTACGAACCCTTCAGTGATACGGAAGCATTGGACTTCCATGAGTTCATATTACATTTCCGGAACGTAAAGGTTGAACCAATCGCCGGAGAGGTCATCGACGACCAGGGTATATATTTGATATACAGTTTTATAAATGTTATAATCTTGCAAACACATTTGCAGTGTTAAAGTATATCTGATACTTGTTCTGTTTTGGTGAAAACAGGTCCTTCTGCATAGAGGTGCTTGCTGGAGAGGAGGTGACGTTGCGTGTTGATGGCGAGCATGATGATGATGGCCGACAACACTCTCCCTCAACATTTATCATTTAGTTCGTGTTTAGGATGATTATTGTAATCAAGAGATTGTGAACTTCTTTAGTGTGTCTCACACTTCGTGAGACGGTTATTCATATGAGGTTGTAACAAACGGTTGTTCCACTTTTATGAATGATTTCTATTCATGTTCATATCTTGTTTGATTATATGTGAATTATCCTTGTTGTTTGAAACTAATTGATAATGCATGAACATTTGTAAAATATTAAAATGCCTTGTTTAAAATACCCAACTTAATGATATGTTCATTAGTGAATGAAAAACCATTGTTTAAATTCAAAGTTATGTGATAATATGTGAAAGTCATTCGATTTCTTATCACATATAAATCATGCCTAAGTTCGGCAAATTAACTTGAACACCGTGTATTACTTGAATACAAAGTGTTTAATGAATTGTTAAAAGTATATACATATCTGATGTATTGAGTTTTAACGAAAATGGTAATTATCATTAATTGATTGTTTAAATGTGTAAAGTAGTTTACCAAAGGAAACATGAATATGAAACTATTTTGATTTGATCAAAGTACTTCATCAATAAAAGGGTATAAATATAAAAGGGAATCTAATTACTATGATTTGATCAATAGTAATGAAATTCAAATTTATAAGAATGGCATAAAAGAAATTGTGGAATGCAAAGTATTTTGAAACGTCAAAATACAAAGCATCACAATATGATATTAGATATCAAAAGGGGTTGAATAGAAGGCACCGAATAAATCATTGTAGAGTATATGTAGAGACCATTAGTTTAGAAATAGTTAGCACTCAATTAGAATTAGTAAACCATTTGAATTCGTGAAAGTTTTGGGGTTATTCGATATAACCAAAACAATAGCGAATAAGTCCTTGTAGCGTATTCATTGGAAACTTTGAATATGAAATCCATAGCTAAACCAAAAGGAAAGGAAAACTTGTATTGCTTGGATTTTGGTGCATTCTTGAGAAAGCTCACCTCTAGTGATGTTTCTCAATTATGGAGCAAATGGAAAATAGTGTGAAACACGATGAGGATTCAAAACCCTGCATCAGAGTGTTGAGAAGCGCAACGGACAGTGTTCCTGAACGATTCTCTTCACAGAAGGAAAGAATCAATGATTTTGATCATTGTGTTTTTCCCTCCACTAATGTTTTTCACTACATAAAGTAGGATTCAAAATGTAAATCCATATCTTGTATGGAGACATTTGTGAATCATTTTTCATGATTTTTGGAATATGACATATCTACGAACTACAAAGGAAATAATGGTAAACTAGAATTATGAGAAAAATTCCCTTGAAGTTAGAAAGCAATTGGTTGCTGAATCTCACAAGTAAAAGGAGTTACTTGAATTTTCCCAAATGACTGCAAAGCCATAGTAGGAAAAAGGGGTGAATGACAAAAGCACAATTTGTCAGGTATTGGACAAATTCAAATGAATTTGATTCAAGTGTGCTAAATGTCTAGTAGATTTAAAACTAGTAATAGTACTAGTATCTCATAATAAATCTCCAAGTTTGATAATTGATCAAAAGATTTTGAAGTTGTTCAAAGTAAAAAGGAGATATGCAATTTGCATAAAATTGAGTGGGATCTATGAAAGTCTTCCTAAAACAATATGTGATTGACATATTTTTAAGTGGGAGCAATGTAAGGCTCAAATTCAAATATGTAGGAATATATTTTAAGTGGGAGCTTATAGGAGCAATTCTTAAGCGTGTTAAGGATGAAAGCGCAAATACTTATGAATAATGATTCATAAGATGTAGAAGTTGATAATAGGTGTATTATGATATTATGTAGTATTCCTTAAGGGATTCTGAAAAGGGTTTCAGAATAAAAGTTAATTAAGGAACTAGTCCTTAATAACTCAAATTAGGAATAGCATTAAGTTTGAACATCAATGGTTGAAAGAAAGAAAAGGATGATCATCATCCACTATGTTGAGACATAGGTTCTATCTTAGAAACCATGATGGTAACTTAGCATAATATGTAATCCGATTAAGGAACGTTTGAAAGTGATTATGTTTAAATCACAAAACATTGAGCTAAGATGGTCCGTAGTGTCTAGTAGAGAACTGTAGACATATTTTTCAAATCCATAAAGGATAACATATATTAAAGCATAAAGAGTTATGTTATAAGGGAATATGTTGGAAACTCCTGTAGGTACCAATTAAAGTCAACTAGGAAGCGAGGTGAACAAAACATCGAAAGTTGCACAGAGTGCACTAGAGTTTCGATGAATACATTTATAATAATAGATAAGGATACCATCTAAAGTATTGTATGATGTTATGGCGGGGCTAGTTCGCTTTTAACGTAGAATGATGTGTCCCAGGGCACAGTGCCCATGAGAAAGCCCTCGAGGTTGATCTAACGTCACTGTAGGCTCCTGGAATCAGGCCTCGTTCTGCTGCCATAGCGGTGATACATACACACAGATGCTATCATGTGATGATAGAGTACTGATGTCAATCAAGGTGACATTAGTAAGTTGCAAAGGATTTGGGACTGTAAAAGTACAGACCCAAGACTCAACCTCTTCCATGAGCAAGCATGTTCAGGGTACTGGATATATAGTGCCAATAATTGAGAACAAATGCAGCTAGTGTATTTGTACTCTAGTGCAAGTGGGAGACTGTTGGAAATATGCCCTAGAGACAAATAGTAGTAAGGACTATTATCATATTTCATATAGTTTATGATTAAGTTTTATATCATGCTATAACTGTATTGAGTGGAAACATCAATACACGTGTGATATACAAACAACCAGGGGTTCCCAGTGAAACTCTAGTCACTGGTTCATTGGTCAACATATGATCATGTTTCCTGATCATGTGGCATTTATGCTAGTTGGAAATGAGGTCATCTCATTCGGAGAATGAGATGATGAACCAATACCCAACCTAAACATCGTGACCCGATCATGTCACGAAGTTCAAAGTTACGATGATTAGAAATGGATCCTCGTAGACTATTCCTTAGACTATGAGGCTATATCAATCATTCTCTCCCGAGAATGCTTAGATAGCATCAAACGCCATCTGGTAAAACGGTGGTTATAAAGGTGTGTTCAGGTATTCAGAGGAAACCGTAGAGGCAATATATGTCAAGAGCGGGACATGTCCATCCATGTGACGGAAAGATACTCAAGGGCCCACTCGGAGAAGTTATATCCAATAGCTGCGCAGCGTGTGATTAGATCACGGGGATATCACTTGTCGGAACGAGTTTAGTAGCATTGTTTAGTAATGAGATTGAACACGACATGGTGATGTCATTGATCGAATCTCGGGCAATGCAAGTATCGAATGACAAAAGGAATAAGACACGACTGTCCTAGTTCAAATGACAAAAGATCTTCATGGAACGCACAGGGATCACATGGCCATCCAGGTCGCTCTGTTGATCATTGGTGCGGGAGTGTCCCGACCATGTCTGGAGTGTTCCCGAACCGTAGGGTATCACTCTTAAGGGCTTGATGATGCTTAGAGAGTGTTTATAGGATCGGTAGAATCGCCGAAGAAAAGAAGGGAGAAAATCGGAAGGGTTTCGGTAAGTCCGGAGGATGTCCGGAGTGGAGGTGGAAGGTGTTCCATGGCCACAGAGATTAGATAATATGTGAATGAATGTTAAATGTCGATTTAATCATTTCTTCATAATTATTTCATAAAGAGAAAATCAATTAAAATGTCAAAAGGCTTAATGGGCCAATTTCCGGTGGGAGAGGGCCCATTAGGGGAAAGGAGAAAGGGAGAGGGACCAAGGGGGAGGCCGGCTGGGCCTTGCCCCCCTGCGGGGCCCACTAGGGGCTAGCCGATGGCCACCCCTCCCCCCTCCTCTCCTTTAGTCCCACCCCAGAACTTGAGGGGAGGTAGTACCTCCCCTCCCCCTATATAAAGTGGGGTATTTGGCCTAGAAAATACACCCAATAATCAATAAAGGTCTCCCCACTTTTGGGAGGACCTCTAATTGATATTTTCTCTCTCCCCCTCTCTCTCGTGACCGTGGTCCCAAGTCTGGACTGCGTGAGCGAGAGACATCTTCACCGCGGAGCGCCGTCGCGCCGCGAGATTCGGATCCGGGAGCTCTACTTCCGCAACTGTTGCTGGATCAGGGAAGCGAGAGTCATCGTCAGGCACCGGACGTGTGTAACTCCCACGAGGTGTCACACTTGAGGCACTCAAGTCGTTGGATCCAGAAGGAGCGCAAGGACTTCATCACGACCTTGAGGTCGACTTCGGCTCGTCTACATCAACCACGCTCTCCTGAGCGTTGACAACGGTTTTCGGTCTTCGAGGGTAAGTTCGTGAAAAGCCCCTCCCGTTACTGTATTACTAATAGATAGGTCCTGGCAGCTTCAGGGGTTCAGGGGCATAGAGTAAAATTTATTGTTTTTTATGCGCGGAACCCCTATAGGCCGCTGCTTCCCCAAGGTCCTGCCGACTCTTCATCGTCTCCCTCGGTATTGACTGGCAGGAGGCAAGGGGTCCTGGCACTTCCGGCGCAATTGAAGAGGGAGGCCATGAAAGGGTTGAGCTATGCAAGTTTGACAAAGGTCCTGAATCGTGTACAAAAGGCTCAGATGGACATGCAGATGCCTTTGGGTCTATTTCGCCAGAAGGAATCCATGGGAGAAACTGGAGAGTCTATTGTTCTAGAGATGGAGTGGCCAAGTCTATCTCACCTAGAATCGAAGGCTTTGCAAGCACTGCTCCTCTTGAGCTAGAACAAAACATTGATGGAGGTCCTCAAGAATCTGTAAGTGTTCCTGATAATATAGTGATGAAATTCAGAGATGTCCTTGTCATGGAGGGTTCAGGCGGCTTTAGGGTTCAGAGGGAGCGGGAACTGAACTTTCAAGGGAAAGGTTGAGCTAGAGGACGATGTTGTCTATGGCGGGGTCCAAAAGTCAGTGGAAAAGTGGGGGAAGGAATTTTGGTCCATGGTGACAGGGAGGTGGAGTCCCTTTTCCACCAACTTTGGCATATTCCAGAGCATCCCAGGCAAACCCTCGTTCCATCGTATAAAGTCAAACCTCTCTGGCCTCCTAGGGTTTACCCCTCCTCCCAAAAGTGGCGGCGGATGAACCAACTGGCTTGAAGATCTTAGGGGTTGAAGAGGAAGAAGCAGGGGAACAGGGGCAAATTGCTATAGGCTTGGCCATGTATGGAGGTAGTATGAAGCAAGGGAGAGGAAGAGGGGCTGATTCCTGGTAGCAGCAACATATGCATCATCCTCAAATGCAGTCTCAGATGCAACAGCAGTAGCATATGCAAGGGTATGACTATGGCCAGATGCCTCCCCCTCCTTATGATTTTCAGCACCCACCTCCTTATGGCTTCATGCCTGGTAGCATCCCACCTCCATGGGGATTCCCCAGTCCTTTTCCTCCATACCCACAAAATCCCCAGTTTGGTTTGCAATCAAATCAATGGTGGCTTCTCAGCAAGGAGGTTCACAACAACAGTAGCAGTCCCAGAGTAGTGGTGATAATCAGAAAGCTAAAGTCTAGGGAAAAGTTAAGAAGAAGACAACATCTCAAAAGGAGCAAAGCAATGTTGGCCCTAATGTACTTACACAGATGAATTACACAAGTTCTATTTGTATGTGTTGTGGAGAACCAGGCCATCATCAAGTTGTCTGTGGTAAACAATCAGTTTGTTTCATCTACAAGGTTATTAGACTGCCCAGTCAAAAGAAGGCCACATCAGATAGCTAGGTATGTGGGTAGTGCTGCTACTGGTTTGGGCTTTTACCACAATGAAACTCCTAAAGTGATCATTAACCCTGTTGGATCCACTAAGAACCATGGTTTGGTAGTGGTGGAAGGAGGTGAAATCACCAGCACTGAGTTGGCTGTGGAGTTCTCTAAGATTTAGAAAACAAACTGGCCATGTCAGATCAGAGAATTAGGCCACCCAGGTGTTTATCTAGTCAGATTCCCACCACACATCCTGGTTGATCAAGTGATTGGTTATCCTAGGTTTGGTTTGGCTAAAGAGGGTGTATGGGTCAAGGTTGAGGCTTGGAGTGAGGATCCAGAGCTAGTGGAATCCCTTGTTACCACTTGGATCAAAGTTTCTGGCCTACAATCAAAGTGGTGTCAATGGAATGTACTTGATCAAGTCAGTTCAGTTTGTGGAATCATGCAGGATGTGGACTTGTTGAGTGTGTTCAAGGATAATGCTAAGTGTGTCAGGTTAAAGATTAAGTGTAGGGATCCACTCAAAATTCTGGGTAGTAGGCTGTTCAATTTCCATGGAGGGCTATTTCAGTTGGGATTCACTACTGAATTTCTTGTGGAGGAAGATGATGCTGATGACTTGTTGGGAGATGAGCTGGATCAGAATAAGAAGGGTGAGGGCAACCAGAAACAAGGAGGAATAGATGCTGACAAACCTTTTGACATTCAGGATAGAGGAAATAGCAGCAACCAGAATACTGATGTGCAAGGGCAAAATAATAGCTTCAAGACTAGAATGGCAGCTAGTGGAACTGATGGTCAAGATAAAGGATCCTTAAATGCAACTAGAGTGCTCTAGATCTTGGAGGAGAAAGGGCTTGTTGATGAATCTGGTGGGTTTATCTGGGATAAGTCTCCTTTGCATGCTACAGGGGAGGAGCATGTCTCTGGCTTCTAGATTGATGAACAAGGGAGTTTTGAAGCCAACAAGTCAGCTGCAGCAGAGGTGGATTTATCTCTTCCTGAGTTTATTCTACCAACCAAAAAAGAGATTGTTGATTCCATGGGTGCAGAGGGAGCTAAAGGCAAGAAAAAGAAAGCTAGGGGCCCTATCCAATCCACAAGGTAGAGTCATAGAATTGACAGATCTCAGAAGGTTCTGGACAAAGCTATGGAATGAAAGAAGGTGATTAATCTGGAGAAACCAAAAATGAAAGGTATAATGAATGCTAACCCTTTTAATGTTTTACATGTAGATGAATTAGAAGATGTGGCTTTACCAGTAGGTGTAGAACTGCATGAGAACCTTAGGGATAATGTAGACTTGGTCTCTAGAGATAGTATTGATGTGGTTTCAACTCCTTTACTAAATAATGAGGATGTTTATGGTATAGCTGCAAAATGGATAGAAGTAGTTAATAAGTCTCGGGGAAAGCACCCCAGGAAAAAGTTTCAATGATTTGTGCATTTTGGAATAGTAGGAGTATCTCTGCTCTTGGTAGGAAAAAGTTTATAGATGATAATATAGCTCCTCTGAATGTAGATTACATAGGTTTTCAAGAGGCTAAGAAGGAAAAGTTTAGTAACTCCTTTCTAAAATCTCTGTTAGGTAATAGGATTTTTTCTTGGGATTATTTACCTGCTGTAGGTACTGCAGGTGGTATTCTGGTAGGAATTAGTTGTGATATGTTTGATGTTGTAGCATGGGATATTAGAGTTTTTTCAGTTAGTACTATACTTAAAAATAAGATTTCTGGTATTACTATTAGAATTACTATGGTGTATGGTCCAACTTATGATGATAGGAAACAAGCTTTTATTTCTGAGTTACATGATCTTTTTATTAACTGAGATGGTCCTGCCATGATTGGTGTGGACTTTAATTTAATTAGATCCCCTTGTGATAAAAGTAGTGGTAATGTAGACTATAGATGGATATATAGATTTAATGAATGGGTGAAGATCTGGGCCCTTATGGAAATAGGGTTAGCTGGTAGAGCTTATACTTGGGGTAAAAATCAGGAAAACCTCATTATGAGTAAGATTGATAGAATCTTCTGCACAACCAATTTTGAGAGTCTATTTCCTTTGTCTAGTGCTAGAACCCTAGCTAGGATTGGGAGTGACCATACTCTTATTATTTGGGAGTTTGGGGAGTCACATATCCCAAAGAAATTCAGATTTAAATTTGAAAAATGGTGGCTTGCTAGGCCTGACTTTAGGGATATGGTAGTTAAGGCTTAGACTATTAAGGTGGATAGTACAGATGTGGTAGATATCTAGCAAGCTAAGGTTAGATATTTTAGGAAGCTAGCTAAAGGGTGGAGTGCCAACCTAGAAGCTGCTATTAGGAAAGAGAAAAAAATGGATGAAAGAATATGACATTCTTGATATTAAATCTGAAACTACTCCTTTGGGTGATGAGGAGAGAGCTAGATTTGATTTTATTATTAAGGATTTAAATAGCTATTGGATTATGGAGGAAACCAAGGCAAGGCAAAGATCTAGGGATAGGAATATTTTAGAAGGGGATATGAATACATCATATTTTCATGCTGTAGCAAATCAGAGAAGGAGGAAGATGATGATCCCTGTTCTAAATGGGCTCGAGGGGCCTGTGAATGAGATAAAGGACATGTTGAAAGTAGTAGTAGATTATTACAAAAACCTTTTCGGTTTTGAACCTAGAGCTGATACCAATCTTAGGACAGATTTTTTTTATGATGAAAAAACTAGGACAGGAGAGAATAATGTCCTGGGTGGCCCCTTCTCTAAAGAGGAAATCAAAAAACTGCTATTTTTGATTCCTACTCAGATGGAGCACCTGGGCCAGATGGCCTTTCCTTTATGTTTTACCAACATTTCTGGGATGTTATTAAAGCTGACTTGGTAAGCATGTTTGAGGCTTGGTATCATGGTAGGTTGGATATTTATAGGCTTAACTTTGCTATGATCACTCTTATCCCTAAAGAGAATGATGCTAGATCTATGAAGAAATTCAGACTTATCAGTTTGCTTAATTGTTCTTTTAAGATTTTTACAAAAGTTCTAACCAATAGATATGCTAAGATCATTGGGAGGTTGATATCCTCTTATCAATCTACCATTATTAAAGGGAGGTTTATTCTAGAAAGTGTAGTTACAGCTCATGAGATGTAGCGTCCCCAACCTTTAATAAGATTGAGTCCCCTGTGTTTACAATGCTAGTCCCTGGATCAATAGCTAGCATCCACAGTTCAGATGTAATATCAAGAAACAAAGGTCATAATTCAACTTTATAACCAGGAATAAAATAGTTTTATTACATCAAACATAGCTCATATGGCTAATTACATTACATTGCAGCGGAATAACTATAGTCATGGGTCCTTCATCTTCAAAGTGCCACAGGCAGATGTTGGTTGTAGACTTTGTAATCCTAATCAATCAATCTTCACTAAAATCAATCAAACCTGCAACATCATAAGTTACAGCCACAAGGGTCAATACATTTGAATTGTATTGGCAAATGATACTTTGGTAGTATAGTGGAGTCTATCATCTATATGCATTTTGGCTAAGTGGAGTTGAGGCTTGCATTGCTCAAAATAGATTTTTCCTATCATTTTTGAAAATAAGTTTTGTTGGGCAAAAACAAATTCCAAGGCATCTACTAATCAAAGACTGGAGATCCACTCAGGGCATCTACCAATCAAAGACTGAAGATTTGCTTGGAAAAAAACAATTTTCCTCAATCAATGATTTCAAGATCCTTGTACCAAGCCATCTCTCCATCAAAGATTGAAGAATTTCACACAACCCTTGTTCACCCACAAATTTTATTTTAGAAATTGGAGTGATGAGATTCTTGATTGCTTCCATGTCTTGATGCTCAAATTGTCCTTTACCAGGGACATGGCTAAGTACTTAGGTTTTACACTCTGCAGAGGTGGTGCACTTTACCCACAAGACTTGGTTTCCCAAGACAAAATCTTTCGAGCTTTCCTTAGACCAACATGGACGCGTTCCAACCTATCAATCACTACCACCCACTGTCCATGTGGCTAAGTTCTTGCAACCTATATGATCATGGCAGAGCCCATATTGCCAAGTGGTTGCACTTGAAGCTTCTCAACATTTGACATCTCAAATCTCTTTGTTTCCTGGGTGGCAATCCACAAGTGAGATACACAAGGTAAACCATAAACATGGGCCTTGTGAACCACTCAACCAAAAACCACCAAGCAATTACCATTCCACCCGGAGATTCATTTAGTTGTTTTATTTAAACAAAACACAAGTCCTTAGACTTGGAGATTTTCATAGCATGAATATATATCCCACCCAGGTTTTCTATTAGCTAGGCTAAGCTTGATAGTAATAGGATTCTTAACTTAGGAAAATCCTACTAAGGATTCATTCTACTAGTTTTCCTATAGCAAGGTCTATACTTAGCAAAAATAAAAACCATGCAAGTTTTACTTAGCAAAAACACTAATGCATAATGAAAATAATGGGATAATGATATGAAGCATCACTTGCCTTTTTGGTAGAGGGTATAGGTTTACTCCTTGATCTTGCTAGTCTCACTCTTCTCTAACTTCACTACAAGTCAATCAAGCAAACACAAACTCAATCCACCAATCAAACAAAACAACACACATAAAATAACAAAGTCAAGGCAATGCATGTAAGCATGCAAAGGATGGTTCTAATTGTAAAGGTGGTCTCCACTAGGCTTCTAAACTTTGTAAGTTCCAAATTGGTCATTTACCAAAATGGCAAAGTCTTTTGCAAAGAGGGTCTCTATTAGATTCCTAAACTTTGTAAGATCCAAATTGGTCATTTACCAAAGTGGCAAAGTTAAAGAAATGCATGCAAGCATGCCAAGCTTTGTTTTGTTTTGAAAAAGGGGTTCCTAATGGGTCATAGACTTTTGGGAACACCTATTGGTCATTTTGTGAAGTGGCTAAGTCATTTGCAAAAGGTTTCACTATAAAACCATTTGCAAAACAAAGTGTCATTCTATGTGGTGTAGAAACATTTCTACTAGGGTATTAACCTATAGGTTTCACCAAATGAGTTGCTATTGCAAAACTTGGTGTTTTGGGTCAGTAGGTTTGGTTCAAAACATTTTCTCCAAAGTTTTCTTTATGAAAGCATTTTTGTAAACAAAACAATAGTTTTGTTTGGCTAGAAATGGACTAAACTAATTAATCCATCCTATTCTTTTCCAAAATCATTTTCCAAACTATGGGTTGGTTCCTAGGGTCAGTAAGGTCACAACAAACCAATTTGCAAAGTTTTTAACCTAAGAATCATTTTTAAATGATTTTTCTAATGCTAGCAAGCACACGAAAGAATCTGCAAAATCAAACAAGCTAACAAATACTATTTGCTAAACTAAGGGCAGGGTTGGCTAGAGCTTGTCTTGCTGATTCCAACGACATCAAATTTGTAAAATTTGGACGTGTGGATCAAAAGATACAAGGGTTTGAAGTTTGCAAAAGTTTCTGTTTTCAAATCTCTTTTTAAACAGATCTGGTGGACACGCGGCGTAATTCTATACTTATGTACAGATTAGATCCGGATCACGCTCTGTAGCCGTTGGATCTAAATGAGATCGTGCGGCGCAGGACTCGTACCTCTTCGCGGTTAAGTGATCTATCGTAACCGTCAGATCCAGATCCTACGGTTGTTAGCACGCTTGCCAAAGATCGGTGGCGCTGCGCAGCGGCAGACGGCGGCGGCGCTCTGGCGGTGGAGTTCCGGCTAACACAGGAAGCAAGAGAGAGGGAGGAGTGGCTCACAGTGATCGCCGAGGCACGGGGAAGCTCAAAGTGCTGCTGGCTTGACAAGGGGTGCTCTGGTTTAGCCGCGATTCCTCACCGGAGTTCGTGCTGGCGGCGGTTGGCTCCGGTTGCTGTCGAGGACGTTGCTGTGGTTCTCTCCGAAGCGAAAAGAAGGCTCGGTTAGATGCGCAAGATCGAGACAGAGTCGTGTGCGTGAACGAGAGGGGTCGGGGTGGTCTTGTGCTTACCGACGGAGAGTCGCCGAGAAGAAGCGGAACACGGCGCGCCTGTGCTGTCGCCGCCGCCAGATCGCCTAAAGGCAAAACAAAACCTTTATAGATGCGGTTGATCATGGGGTTCACGTGAGCATGATCGAGAGATCTTTGAGGCGGAATTCACAGAAGCTTCATGGAGAAAGCGGCGGCGGTGTGGTCTTTGTGGTCGTCGTTGTTGAGGCTCTGGGTACCGCGGATGAATGGGTGGTATGGATAGATGCGTCTGGATGCGTGGAGTAAGGGTGCTAGGTCGGCGAGGTAAGGGGAGGTCTGGTTTACGGAATTGCTCGGAGGCAGTGGTCGAGCTGCGCGCGTACAGAGAGAAATGGAAGGCAGCCTAGGGGCAGAGGAGGCGGTTAAATAGGCGTCGTCGGCGAAATTAACACTGGCGTTAAGCGAATTGAAGCGAGAAATCAAGATGAAAGCAGCCCTGTGAGGGGGAGACGGGGTCGCGGGGAGGAAGAAGGAGGTGGCGGTGGGGTCCTCTGGTCAGTGGAAAAAGAAAGGAAGGAGGGGTCCACTTGTCATCGGCTGCGTGGGTTCAGTCCGCGGTGAAGAAAAATAACGCTTCGGGGGAGGGAGAGCTGGGCTAGGTGGGCTTCCTGGGCTTGATGGGCTGGCTTGTCTTTTCCTATTTTTTTTCTGTCTCTGCATTCTTTTCTTTTTCTATTTTATTTTCTGTTTTGAATTTTCAATCAAATATTCAAGCAATCAAACAATTTCAAACAATTCAAACAAACACTCAACTTTGTACTTTGAATTTGGTTCTGTTTTTCAACATATTCCAAATCTCAAAATAAAATAATATTTTTATTTAATTTAGGATCCATTTAATAATTAAAGAAAATGGATCTTTAGTTTATTAATGGTGTTTGATTTATTTAAATAAAATTTCCATTTGAAATCCACTTATTTTCAAAACCAAACCAGAAGGTTTAATTTGAAAGAATAAAAGATTACTTGGAAACTTATTTAAATAAATAAATAAGTTTTGGTGTTTAATTAAAATGGGAAAGCCTTTACTTAAATAAAATTGGATATTTAAATCCTTATTATTTTATTTAAATAATCCTTTACTCATTTTAATCAAAGCAAAACCTTTTAATAAAAGATTTCATAGTAGTCATAAAATACTTGGTGTTCATTTAAAATGGGAAAAGCTTTTACTTAAATAAAATTGGATATTTAAATCCTTATTATTTTATTTAAATAAACCTTTACTCATTTTATCAAAACAAAATATTTTATTACAAAAGTTTGGCCAAAATTAATTTGGCTCACCTTTTCATTTGAAAACAAAGTCTTTTATTAAAAGATCTAAAACAGTGTTTCCAAAACAATTTATTTTCCTTTGATAAATGTTTTATCTTTATAAATCCCTTTAGGATTATTTGTTCACCAAAGGGCATGGGCTTTTGGTAAGGGCTTTATTAGCTTTTGGAAATTCAATTTCCTTATCTTATTATATTCACAAGATTTTGTCTATGGTTCCAAACTAAGTGAAACCAATCTCTAAGGTCTTTCTTGATCCTTTGTGATTATTTGTTGATCAAATTTGGTATGGATCAAATCCATGGATTTGGAGATACTTTGGAAAATGATTTCCTTCCATTAGGGTTTAGGGTTTTGGATTACTTTCCAAATGTTCAAATTTCCAGATACATTCATTGAGGAATGCATTTCCCTTGATTTGGATTTTTTTTTGTTGAATTCAAACTTCTGCCAAGGTTTGTTCAAGATGGGATTTCAAGTCTCCTTTTAGAAACAAAAGTTTCTTTTCACCCTGATTTTCAACAAAAATTTATTTTGTTATTTTATTTTTCACATTACAAGATTTGGAAAATCTTGGGATGTGACATGAGATTATTCATGAAGTTCACAAAAAGAAAAATCAAGGTCTAGTTTTGAAAATAGATTATGATAAAGCTTATGATAGAGTTAATTTAGACTTCCTTTACGGAATTCTAGAGTGTATAGGCTTTGACTCTAAATTTATTAGAATGATTAGGCAGGTTACTACTGGTGGATCAGTGGTTGTTAAAATTAATGATGTAGAGAGTGAGTTTTTCCTCACTGGTAAAGGGCTGAGACAAGGGGACCCTATTGCCCCCTTGATCTTCAACTCTGTTGTTGATGTTTTTTCTAGGATGATCATTAAAGGAGCCCAACACAATTTGATTAGAGGCTTGTGCCCTAATTGTATTCCTAGAGGGGTTATCAGTCTGTAGTATGCAGATGATACTCTCCTTTTTTTAGAAAATGATATTAGAGTAGCTAGAAATATGAAATGGATCTTGACTTGTTTTGAGAAACTCTCTAGCATGATGATTAATTTTTGTAAGAGTGAATTGCTCCCTATAAATTTAACCATGAAGGATTTGGCCCCTTTTTTGGAGATCTTCCAATGTGTTGCGGGAGATTTTCCTATAAAATACCTGGGGATTCCCTTACATTTTGATAGACTTAGTAGGGAGGATTTCCAACCTCTCTTTGAGAGTATTTTGGCTAGGATGACTGGGTGGAGAGGGAGACTGCTCTCTCTAGCTGCTAAGAGAACTCTCATTCAGGCAGTTTTAGCTAGTATTCTTGTGTATCTCCTGTCTTTCTTTAAATTCCCAAAGTGGGCCCTGACTCTACTTAACTCCTAGATGGCCAACTTTTTGTGGAATGATGAAGAGGGGAATCATAAATTACACCTAGCTAATTGGCCTTCCATTTGCATGAAAAAATATTATGGGGCATGGGTATTCCTAATCTACAGGACCTAAACATCAGTTTGATTGGATCTTGGGTAAAAAGATACATTCAGGGTGAGGGGGCTTTGTGGAGGAAAGTAATTGATGCAAAATATGATACTAGAAATCCCAATATTCTTTCTTGCCATGATATACATCCCTCCACCTTTTGGAAAGGGGTGATGTGGGCTTGTAGAGAAGTTAAAGTAGGATATAAGTGGCAGGTAGGTGATGGCAGGCATATCAAATTCTGGGAAGATTTATGGTTTGGAAATTCCCCTTTAGCCGTCCAATTCTGGGGTCTCTATTTTATTTCTAATCAGCAATCTCAGACCATTGCTGAGATTTGGGATGGGGAACAGATTATGGGGGTTTTAGGAGAACCTTTACTGATGAGTTGATGGCCCAATGGCAGGAGTTATTAGTCATTGCTAGGACTATTAATTTTACTGATCAAGAGGACCAGCTTATCTGGAAGTATGATTCCAAAGGAGTTTATTCCTCTAGCTCTATGTATTCTATTATTAACTTTAGAGGCATCAAACAAATCTTTTTACCTGCTGTGTGGAAACTTAAAATCCCTCCAAGGGTTTAGATTTTTTTTATGTCTTCTATCTCAGAATAAAATAATGGCTAGAGACAATTTAAGAGCTAGAGGTATTCCTAAACCTTTGGAATGTGAATTTTGTGAAGTGTTTGAGTCAGTGCATCACCTGATGTTTGATTGTATTATTGCTAGATCCGTTTGGTCTGATGTTTTGAAGATTTTTCATATTTAGGTTTCTGACTATGAATCTGTAGCTAGTAAATGGTTATGCAATAAAAAGTTCCTGCATTTCAAGGTAGTCTCTACAGTTGTGCTCTAGGGGCCGCGGAATGTTAGAAATAATTTAGTTTTTAACACATCTTCTTGGATAAATACGAAATAGGTTTGGAATCTGGTGCTCTCCTATCTGAGAAATTGGAAGGTACCATTCCAAGAGCTAGGAGAAGGAGAAACTGGAAGGTTTACAACCCGTCTGCTGCAAAAACTCAAAAGACCTCTAAGACTCCCCTCGTGCTGACTTGCCCTTATTTTGGCTGGATTTCTACCTGGAAGTCTACCTCACTGGGTAAAACTCATGGAGGGAAGGTGTTACTAAACTATCTGCAGAACCACAAAGATGAGGAAGACTCCATTCATGTAGTGTTTATAGTCTAGGCTGGTGTGGATGTGTTTCTACCCTTACATAGCTCGGGTCTTTCTTTGTTTGAGTTCAGATGTTGGCAGACGACCTTGTGGCAGTTTCTTCTAGGTCTTTTTTGGTTGTTAGGTTTGCTCTTGGCCTGGCAAAACGTTTGGTTAGAATGTTTAGGGCAGTCTTTTATTTTGTGTACTTTCTCTCTGTAAGAACTGGATTGGTGTGGTGCTGTTGTTTCTTTTCATTATGAAAGGTAACAGGGGAGAAAATCCCTTTTGATCTAAAAAATTTCTAAAATACTTTCTAATCAATTACACGAATTCTAAAATTCTTTCTAATCGATTACATGAATTCTAAAATTCTTTCTAATCAATAAATATCAGGATCCAAATTCAAAATAGCAATCTTGACAAAGACATGGAAGGCAAAATATCGTGAAAGCTCACAGGCCATTTAATATGACATGAAGAGACTAGTTTAGAAGATTTGGGCTTCCCCAAAATAAGGTTCTTCGCTTGCCTAGCTTTCCAAAATAGGGTTTAAATGACAGATCGTTTTGAGAAGAGAGGTTAGCCTAATTATGTCCTTTGCCCGCATTGCAAGAGAACTAGGGAATCAATTGATCACCTTCCCATTCATTGCCCACCATTAGACGTTGGGGCCTCCTAAAACATTGGCTCAGGCTATACAATATCGACACAATGGCCAACTAAATCACTCAAAGAAGAGAAAATGACAAGAAACTACCACATTTGCGCCACTCCTGTCAAGAAACTACCACCTTAGGGTTTCGCGACACATAAAAACCACTTTTGGGGTAGGGGTGTATGTTTAGTCATTTAACTGACTTCTTGGCAGGTGGGACTGTTGTCAATGCTTACGTGGTAGGGACTTGACGGACGAAGCGAACAGCCGTAAGGGCGCGGTCGTTAGGGAAGACTTTTCCCCTTTGACGCTTAGTGACCACAACATCTTTCAGTTACTTTGCCGCTTCTGTGATAGCAATGGCGAGTGGAGGCGGTGGGACGCCGAACAACGATGGAGGAGGTTGCAGTGGAGGCGACATCGGTCGTTTCGTGTGGTAGGTGATCTTCAGCCACTGATTCAATATGGGGGCATCGATTTGGACTCCGATGAAGACTGTGAGTCCATGGATCTCTCGTCGGAGCCAGAGCAGGACGCCACGTGGGTTGAAGCTTCTTCATCACAATTGGCTGCGATGAGCCAATTAAGCGAGGACCTGCTCATCCATTATGTCTCCAACGGCGGGTAAGCTTCTTTTACTTTTTTTGAATATGGGGAATTTAATAGTTAGGGTTTGTGTCCAATTTGGTTAGTTTTAGTAGTAGAAAATGATTGTTGAACATTTTCTTTACTTATTTTAGGCCACATTCAGAGATTTGGGATCTGTACATTCAATTTGATGGTGCAAATTTTGTGCAATCAAAAATGTTAAGATCAGATATAAGGTTTTTGAATTTGTTGGGACTAATGGAGAAGGAAGGTTATGATATGTGTGCTTCAATGTACTATGTAAAAGAAGAAGGGAAGGGATTGAATGGGCTAGAAATAGTGGATAGCAATGTTAAGGTGGAAGAGATGGTCATGAAGTATGAAAGGTCCAAAAAACTGGTCTTAATTGTGATGAGAGACAAGAGTAAACAAGTTATTATTTTGTCTCCTATCAAGAGCAATAATACAGATAAATTCTATGCAAAATCTTATCCAAGCCACATCTCATGTGATGTAGAAAAGGAAGAGCATGGTCATAACCTATTTGAGACCCAAAACAGTGTGTCCTTTCAGCCTTTGTGCACACAAAGTGATGAGAATTTGCTGTCAGTAGAGCAAGAAGAAGATGAAGACGAGGGAGAAGCATCTGATGGCAGTGATAGTTGGTTGTTTCCATGAAAGTTTGACCCAGTGTAGGTAAAGGAGATGAGGAGGAAGGAAATGATACCTTCGATCGGGATTACAGATGTAGTATAGCTTCTTTTTCCCTAGTATACCTAGGTTTATCGAATCCTCGGGAAGCAAATACGTAGTGAAGTTACTTTAACGGACCTTCGGGAGTTCTGGAATTCCTTTTGTGTTTTTACCGGACCAATAGCTTGTGTCTTTTTGTTGTTGTCGATGATGGAGAGAGAGGGCCTAGGGCGTTCGATTTCACCTGTAGCTGTGCAAAACATCTAATGGGAATAAAAGATGGAAATAAAGTATGCATGTACTTGTTAGAGCAAGATAAATTATATGTGGGCAGTGCATCCATAATTTCTATTGCCTCCGCAACCGCTTATAACAATAACCTACTAGTCTCATCCATTGAAGAAAGAGAGCTAATGATATGCATAGTGATGTCACCGTTAATCCCCAAGCAAATCCCTCACATACAGCCGTACTACCCCTTCTGTCACTAGGGTTCCCAACCTGCAGATCAGTCATTACTCGTACTCCCTATACCTGGCTCAACCCTCGGAGTCTTGGGTACCTGCAAGTACTTGGATTGAGGCAAGAGAGGATACAATAATCATCATGCCATACAAACTAATACATGATCCCATCTATGATAAATAACATGCACAATTGCTACAAGGCTAGGCCAAAGCCTTTAGCCCAAGGAGAATTACTCACACATAGAGATGAGATCAACAATCACAAACATTGTAATAAAAATCATAAGATTGATAGCAATAGTCTTACAATGTCGCCAAGCAAAGAAGAGATCTACTATTACAAGTGGTGGAATATGGCTATGGAGATGGAGATGGAGAAGGGTTTTGAGATCTGGAGGCGGCTAGTGATTTGTGGCAGAGACTTTTGGCAAGGTCTCGGGAGGGGGGGTCTCGTCGCCCGAGGCTTCTTTATATAGGGGTCCCTTCATGAAAGTTGTTCTGTTTGACCTAACGGTGGCAGCGCCAACTATACGACCAGAGCTATACGGCCGAAATATCTGCTCTGGTCGTATTGTTGGTCGTTAAAGCGTCTGCCTCCACTTTACGACTCCTGGTTTCTTCTGGTTGTTGGAAATATCGTATCTTTGACTTTAATGTAGTGTATTCCCTCCTTTAAACGACATTATCTGCGTAGGAAAAATATAAAAGAAAGGATTGCATACCCCTCTGAATATTAGGCATTAGTGGCAGGGTTTAGAGAGATATTTCATCAAAAGTATGAATAATATCCAGTTTAAATGTGGACGTAGATGGCTATATTTCAGAGCCATCGGGAAACAAAGGACATGAAGAAAAGAATAGCTAATATGAAGAGGAAGGTTGATGAACAACTGTATGAGGATGAGATAGAGGCAGAGGATATTTTTTTAGAGATGCAAGTGAATAAGAAAGTGAAGAGGAAGCTCCCTACTACAAGGCACATTCTCAAGCTAAAATGCCACCTAAGCAAGATTGGGCTCCATTTGATCATGATGATGAAGAGCACTTAGGTTTTCTAGGAGAAGAAGAGGATGATGGATGTGAGCCTCAACCATTTGTGTTGGCAAAAGGGATAAAAACATAGCAAAGAAGCAACCTGAGAGGGTGTGGCATGATGAAACTAGGGAAAATTCTAAGCAGCAATTCAGGATCAAGCTTTGCTTCAAGGATGTTTATTAGTTTTGTCGGGCACCGTGTCAACTACACATAGCTCAAGTTAGGAATTTTCATTACCACATAAATGGGCAAAATAGAATTATTGTTTGCTATCAAGATCAAGCATGAGAGTTCTTTATATGTCAGCTTCCAAAATCAAGCATGAGAGTACTTTCTGTATAAAAAATGCATTTGGAGCATTGTTGTCTGATGGCTGTGAAAATAGCCATCTTTCTCCGCATTTAAATCGCATTTTAAGTCAAGTAATTGACCAAGAATCTCTCTATCCCTGCTACTAATGACTAATTATTGAAAAGATACGCAATCCTTGTTTTTCATTTGTATTATACATGAAATCACACTTTTAAGGCGAAATCAGGAGCACTCATTGACGATTATCACGTTGTCTACCAGCCAAGTCAATTGGGGATGAATAGGAGTCATCTGCAAGCTTAACGACCTGTAGTATCGGCAAGGCCTGCCCGTATGGTGACCGTACTGTGTGACTTGTCTTCCTTAGGTCAAACCATGCAACTTTCATGAAGACGCCTATATATTTCGATACTCTGGCCACCGTGCAGAGGGCTGCCATTCTAAGATTGCTTTACAACACTACCGAAGGAGATCCACCACCATAGTTCATCCTCTCCATCGTTCATCCACTCCATAGCGATAGCCATTATCTTGTACTTGAGATCTCCTTTATGATTTGGTGACCATTGTAAGAATATTTGATTGCAGTCTAAGTATTTGCACAATATTTCTATCATTTATCTTATTGTTATGAGTGAGTAGTCCTCACGAGTTGCGGGTTGGGGTGAAAACTTGCCATGATTATGTGCATCTAATACAGGGAATATTGTGTGGTGATTGAATAGGAGATATGTATCGTTATTTCTTTGTCTCTTGTCTTGATCCATGGATTTGTATGTACCCAAGATCTCAAGTATTGATAAAGGCTCGAGGAAAGATGAGTGGTGAACTACGACTTCATGTAAAACCTAGTGACAACAAGGGAAGTACAGTCTTCATTTAGAGATCCACTTGGGAGTAACAGCAACATCACCATTCTTAATGCTTTGATCCGTATTTTACTTAATAATTGTTATAGCCAGGTGCTTCGTGGTATAATGGTTGGTTCAAAAGACTATTGTTATGCCTATGGCTCGCAGGGGCTCTAGTGTTTATGAATGTGCTTTCCACAACCCTATCTATATTAGATTAATTCACACATGAATGTGCTTATTATTATCTTTATCCATATGTATGTGTGCAGCTGTAGGTGAATCTTCAACCCTGTCCTATTTCCATCCATTGCAACAACCAACGATTCAAAGTAATCTAGAAAGGTTCAGTAAACATAAAATAAAACGAGTAAACAAAGTCTTGTAGACGTGCCTTATTATTTCCACACAGCAATCGTTTCCCAAGGTTCGATAAACCTAGGTCTACTAGGGGAAAGCTAATATACTACATCCGTAATCCGGATCGAAGGTATCAACCCTTTTTCTGGCGTTGTTGCCATGGAAGCAGTTCACTATCCTGGTAAAGTCACTAGAGACCATGTATTTGTTTTATTTTTGTTTTTAGTTTATGTCTTGTTCTTAGTCTACTTTTTGTTATCTATTGAAAATCCAAAAAAAATAGTTACTTACTTATTTGTTTCTCTTATTCCAAAAATACCAAAAAGAAAAGAGCCATGGCTCAAAAGAAACTTGGGGAGTATGCTACTCCCAATGATGATTTTATTCGTGCACCTATTACTCAGCCCACAGTTGATATAAAAATAAACTTATGAAATTAAGCCTAACTTGTTGAGTTTGGTTCAACAAAATCAATTTGGAGGATCGGTTATCGAGGATTCAGGTTTGCACCTAAACACATTTGTTGAGATATGTGACATGATGCACATAAAAGATGTTGACCCCAATATGGTAAAATTACGTTTATTCCCTTTCTCTTTAATATGAAAGGATAAGGATTGGTTATAGCTTTGCCTAAAGGCACTATTAAATCTTGGGAGGAATGTACTAATTTTTTATGACTAAATTTTTCCCTCCAGCTAAGACTATGCAGCTAAGATCCAACATAACAAGCTTTAGACAAGAAGATCATTAGCCACTAGCGCTTGCTTGGGAGAGAATGAAGGAAGCAATCATGAACTGTCCTAGTCATAGGATGGAAGAATGACTTATTTTACATTTATTTTATAATGCTCTTAACCCAATATCTATGTCTATTATAGATACCGCAATAGGAGGAACCTTCATAGGGAAGCAAGTGAATGTTGCAAAGCAACTTCCTGATGATATGTGAAGCAACCATGCTCAATGGCATGTGGAAAGAACCTCCTCAAAATGGTGAATTCAATCACCGAGGAGCACAATGAAGAGCTTACTTCAAAGGTAGATGAGCTTTTAAACATTGTAAAGGGTAAGGAAGATACCCAAGTTAATTCTATCACTACCGATAGTAATGAAGTCAATTTTATAGCTCATAATCTTTATAACGCTGCATGGAAGAGTCAAAATTCTGGATCAAACTTTCAAAAACAATATCCTAATCCTATAGGTGCTCCAAATAACAACTATAATAATAATGGAGCAAATCATGGTACTCTCCCTTTGGAGAATTCTTTTAAAACCTTTACGCAAGGACAAACTGATCAAAATAATTTGCTTATTAAAATAAAAGAGAACCATGACAATATTATTGATAAATTATCTAACCAGGATGTTGTTATTAGAAATGATGTGCAAACTCTGCAGGAAAGAACAAAGACCGTGGAGGCACGATTAGGCAAGATAGCTGAGAGTCAAACTCTCATACTTGTAAGATTTGCGGGAAAGCCCGAGCCAAACCGGTGGAAGATGTTAAGATGATGACGGTAAAATACAAAGATAAGAAGCCTGAAGATATAGTTTATAGCAATGCATCATCATCAGACTATACCGTCAAAGATCTTCTAAAGATGATCACTATGAAAAATCATGTTATTGAACAAGGTAACATGTCATGTATCGACCATTTTTAAAGGAAGTAGCATAAAAGGTACATGAATTAGAGATGGAATATAAAATGCTAGCCGATAAACTTCTGGCTAAGCTAGATGATATCTTTGAGCCCATTATCAAAATCAAAATAAGTGTTAATAAATTCGTTGCACTTTGTGATCTTGGTGTAAGTGTTCCAACAATTTCTAAAAGATTATTTGATAAACTAAATCTAGGGCCATTTGCAAATACTGAAATGATACTCCATCTTGCCAATTCAACTTATAAACAAACTATTGGGATCAAAGAAAATATAGTAGTTGAAATTAAAGGATGTCCTGCTCTTATTAATCTTGTTATAGTGGACATGCCTGAAGATCTCATATCACCTATAATTCTAGGTAGGCCATTCCTAAGAACTATTAAAGCTCTAATTAATTTGCATGAAGGGAATGTGAGAATAGGATTACCATCTAGAGAACCTTTTGTAGTCCACTTCCCTAGGAAGAAAAATTCCAAGCCTAATGATGATGTTGTCATTACTTTGAAAGCTAACTATTTTAGAGTGGGTGTTCCACTTCCAAAACCCAAATGATCACTGTATGGGTTAAGCTAATGGACCTTAACTAGAAGCGCTTCATGGGAGGCAACCCATCTAAAATGAAGTTTTTACTTGTGTTAGTTTTATTTTGTTTTTGTTTTTGTTTTTAATAAAGGAGTGTTCAAAGAAGATCCTTTGAAGAGATCAGAAGAAATCAAGGTAACCCTCAGTCTTTAATTTTTTGCTAACACTTGGCCAAAGAAGGTACTGAATTTTAGTGAAGTGTTTTTGGTGTCATTCTTTTGGTTAAATAGATGTGCAAAGGCATATGAAGTTTTTACTGAAAACCTTTGTGTTTTGATGATTTCAGAGGCTTTAACGACTAGCAGTATGACCGGAGCCGGTCGTACCGTGTGCCCATACCATATCTCGACACAAAGGATGAGTTTTTAGATTTTTGTTTCTAGGAGAAAAACGTTTTAATGACCTGCCGTACGACCAGAGCCTCCCATACCATACAACCTTCCTTAGGTCAAACCCTGCAACTTTCGTGAAGATGCCTATATATTTCGAGACTCTAGCCGCCGTGCAGAGGGTTGCCATTCTCAGATTGCATCACAACACCACCGAAGGAGATCCACCACCATAGTTCATCCTATCCATCCTCCATCCACTCCATAGACATAGCCATTATCTTGTACTTGAGATCTCCTTGTGATTCAGCAACCATTGTAAGAATATTTGATTTCAGTCTAAGTATTTGCACAATATTTTCTATCATTTATCTTATTGTTACGAGTGAGTAGTTCTCACGGGCAGCGGGTTGGGGTGAAACCTTGTAGCGATTATGTGCATCTAAAACATGGGAATATTGTGTGGTGATTGAATAGGAGATATGTATCTTTGTTTGTTTGTCTCTTGTCTCGATCCATGGACTTGTAGGTACCTAAGATCCCAGGGATTGATAAAGGCTCGAGGAAATATGAGTGATGAACCGCGACTTCACGCGAAACCTAGTGACAACAAGGGAAGTACGGTCTGCATTTAGAGATCCACTTGGGATTAACAACAACATCACCGTTCTTAATGCTTTGATCTGTATTTTACTTAATAATTTTTATAGCCCGGTGATACGTCCAAAATGTATCTACTTTCCCGAACACTTTTGCTATTGTTTCTTCTCTAATTTGTGTGATTTGGATGCAACTAATGCTGACTAACATTGTTTTCAGCAGAATTGCTTTGGTGTCTCGTTTTTGTGGAGGAATTCAACTTTCAAGAAAAATCCCGGAAAATATCGCAAAACTCCTATTTTACGAGAAGACTCACGGAGCTAGAAGACGAGACGAAGAAGGGCCACGAGGGGCCCACACCACCTGGCCGCGCGGGCCAGGCCAGGCCATGCCAAGGGGTGGTGTGGCTGCCTCAGACTCTGCCTCGACCTCTCCTTTTGCCTATATAAGCCCTCTGACCTAAAAACATAGGGGGGTTCGACGTTTTTCTAGATAGAGTTCTGTTGCACTGCCACCACCAGAAACCGTGATTCGGAACCAGAAACTCCGTTCTGGCACCCTGCCGGGACGGGGAATTGGAGGAGATCATCGCCATCATCATCACCATTGCTTATCCATCAACCATCCATGATTCCCCCATCCATGAGTGAGTAATCCCCCGCTGTAGGCTATGGGGATGGTAGGGATTGGATGAGATCGTTCATGTAATTGCATCAGATTATTAGGGCATGGTGCCTAGTATCTATTGTTAGTGCTTTTTGACATTGTTGCAACTTGTTATGCTTAATGCTTGTCACTAGGGCCCGAGTGCCATGATTTTAGATCTAAACATGTTATTGATTCATGAGGATATTATTGTTTATGATCTTACCTGCAAGTTGTATACACATATTATTGTCCGGAACCAAAGGCCCCGAAGTGACAAGAATTGGGATAACCGGAGGGGATGGCTATGATATGAGGATCACGTGTGTTCATGGAGTGTTAATGCTTTGCTCCGGTGCTCTATTAAAATGAGCACATTAATTGCTAGTATATTCCCTTGAGGCCCCGCTGCAACGGGCTGGCAGGACAAAAGATGTTGTGCAAGTTCTCATTACGAGCACGTATGACTATATATGGAACACATGCCTATGATTATTTAGTACTTGGATGCTTTATCTTATTTATCTGCAAATGCCCTATGTCTTGATTGTTACATGAATTATCTTGTCCATGCAACGCCCGTCCATCAATAAATTGGGTTTTACTTCCCTCGAAGACTGTTGCGATCCCCTATACTTGTGGGTCATCAAGACTATTTTCTAGCACCATTGCTGGGGAGCATAGCTCTATTTATCAAGTTCACTTGGGATCATTATTGTTCATTGCTATCCATTCATCATTGGTAAAACTCGTGATGGAAAAGTTCCGATATTACCATCCACTACAAGGAGATGTATAGTTCTGAACACCTCTATTGCTCTTGATTCACCATCTGTGATGAGTAAGATCCTTACACACCACATACACATGCTACACATACTGCTACTTCTGCTGAATCTGAAACTTCTGATACTTATGATGCTGCTTCTACTGTGCTTGATAAGAGTGGTTCATTACGTCCTTTCCTAGATGCTACGATTGCTAGAACTATAACTAGAAATACTGAAACTCCTAATGAAGACACTACTACACATGTCAGTTCACCTGAGTCTAGAGAGAGCTATGATATTGAAGACAGATATATAGAAATGACTGATGAATTTATTAAAGAATGCCAAAACACTCATGGTAGAAGTGATATTAAGAGTCTTCTAGAGAAACATACTGTTAGACCTAAATTATCTCCTAATGCTAAGTTTGCTACATCTCCCATAAACATTAAAGATAAGGATTATGATTTCTCTCTTGATTTATCTTACATAACCATTGTTGAGAAAGAGCCTTTTTGTGGGACTAAGAATGAAAGTGATGTAGCATATATGACTGAGCTTTCTACCATGAGTGCCCTATTTTCTGATGATATTAAGATGCGCAACTACTTTGTTGCTAAATTTTCCCTTTTTCACTGAAAGGAGAAGCTAAAGCTTGGTTTAATAATTTACCTCCTAGATCTATTGATAACCCTGATTGCTTGATTAATACTTTCTTTCAAAAATATTTCCCTCCTAGTGCTCAGCATGCCATTTTGCAGGAACTTTTTGATTTTAAACAAGGAGAAAAGGAGATATTGCATGAATCATGGGCGAGGTTTTGTGCTTTGATTCATGCTCATCCTGTGTGTCCATTACCTAAAAATGAGCTTCTTGATATTTATTATAATGGACTAACTGATGAATCTAGGACATACCTGGATTATTGTACTGATTGTGTTTTCAGGAAGAGAACTCCTAAAGAAGCCGAGGAATTAATGGCTAAAATAAGCAAGAATTATGATGACTGGACTACACCTAAGTCAACTACACCTGAGTTAACTGTGCCCGAGCCAACACCAACACCAAAGAAGAGGGGAGTGCTTGAACTAAATGATGAAGTGATGAAGGAAGCTAAGAAATGTCTTAAGGAGAAGGGTATTAAATCCGAAGATGTGAAGAATTGACCTCCTATAAAAGAATTATGTAAGCTAATCTCCCATTCACCCACTATTGAGGTACACTCTCTCCAACATTTTGATGAAGGTGATATTACTTATTCTAAACCTCCTGATCAATGCTTAGAAGAATTTGATATTTTTGTTATTAAGCAAGATAATTTTAATAAGAGGGTGCAAAATCATTTAATGGAAAACTCTAGAGCTATTATTGAGTTGAGAGATATTGTGGAAAGAACCTCCAATGATGTTAAAATGCTTGTTAAGCATTTCCAAATGGTTCAAACTCAAATTGATCAGCTTATTAAAGTACAAAAATATTTGCTAGTGAATGCTTCTAAAGAAAAACATGCTTATGAAATTAGAACTAGAAGTGGTGCTGCCACTCAGAATCCTCTATATCCCGAGGGGCATCCTAAAAGAATTGAGCAGGATTCTCAACAAATTGAAAATAGTGGTACTTCCTCTAAGAGAAAGAAAAATAAACATAAAATAGTTGTAGAATCTTCTGAAACTGCTAAAGATCCTAATAGTATATCTGTCTCTGATGCTAAAACTGAGAATGGTAATGAAAAAATGATGCTCCTGATAAAGAAGAAATTGAAGACGAACCTGAAAGGCACACTAAGAATACTAAGTACACTAATGAATATTTTGTTGCTAAAAACATGGTAGTGAAATAGAACCTTGGGTCCAAAAACCAATGCCTTTTCTGATAAGAAACACAAGTCAAAGGAAGAAGAACACTATAACAAGTTTTGTGAGTGGATGAAACCTTTATTTTTGCAAATTCCTTTAACTGATGCTATTAAATTACCTCCTTATTCAAAGTAGATGAAGGATATTATCTCTAATAAAAGAAAGATCCCTAATGAGGAAATTTCTACTTTGCTTGCTAATTATTCCTTTAATGGTAAGGTTCCAAAGAAACTTGGAGACCCAGGGATTCCAACTATTCCATGTTCTATTAAAAATAATTGTGTTAGAACTGCTTTGTGTGATTTGGGAGCAGGAGTTAGTGTTATGCCTTTTTCTCTCTACAAGAGACTTCAATTGGAAAAATTAATACCAACTGATATATCTTTGCAAATGGCTGATAAGTCTACTACTATTCCTATTGGTATATGTGAGGATGTTACTATTCAAGTGGCCCATAATTGCTTGATATTAACTGACTTTGTTGTGCTTGAAATGCCTGAAGATGATAGTATGTATATTATTCTTGGAAGACCTTTTCTTAATACTGCAAGTGCTGTCATTAATTGTAATCAAGGAAAGGTAACTTTTAATGTTAATGACAAGGAGCATACTATTTATTTCCCTAAGAAGATTGATAGGACTTGTGGCTTAAATTCAATTGAAAATATTGAGGGCATCCAAGTTGGAGAAATATATTGTCCCATACCACGAGAAAAATATGAAACTATTATGATTGGGACTATTGCTATCAGGGTTGAGGTAACATAATCATTTAGTGGAATGCAAAGTTTTGTTTCATATAAAATTGTTTTGGTAACAAGACCAAAGGATTTTAAAGAACAAAACAATGCTTTCACCATGATTATCTTTGCTTACTTTTACTTTATCCATTTTTAATTTTTGCTTTCACTTAGTTTACTTTTCTATTTTGTTAGTTGCTTGCATATTAGAGTGTCTTAGAACTTCTGAAGTTTAGGTTTTGTTTTGTTATTGCATCATTCCAATATTATCTTTCTGCCTGAAAATCATTCATCAATACTTGAAAATTGCTCAAAAATAAAGTTTCTCGAAATTTTTTCAGAAAATTCATATTAAATTTTTATGTCAAAAGAGGGGCAGAGAAGTACGTGGAGTGACTCAGGGGGCCCCCACCAGGCAGGCACACCACCTGGTGGCGCGGCCACACCAGGGGTACTCCTGGACATGGTGTGGGCCACCCCTGGCCCTCCAGTTATTCTCTCGCCTGCCACTTCTCTCTCCCAAGAAAATACCAGTTCATTGCTCAAACTCGGGTTCCTACTGTTCTTGCTCGCGATTTTCGATCTCCTTGCTCATCCCACCTTTGTTGTTGAAATTTGGAGCATTTGTTCTCGGGTATGTGACTCCTCCACTTGTCCAAGTAGATTTGTGATTGGTAGATTATATCTTGAGTATTTTTCTACTGTAGGTGATAGGCTATATGAGCTTGCATGCTTGTTCTATACTTAGATAAATTGTTTTGATGCATGTTTATCCCTCTTGCAAGTCCCTATAAGTGGTTCCTTTCATTATGTAATCACTTTGCAATTATTATTTGTGATGGTTGTCTAAAATTTTAGAAAAAGGAGAGATGAACAATCATACTTTTGGGGAAGTATTTGAGAGAGACACACCTAGTAGGACAAGGCCTTCGAGATCAGCATCTCAATTTAGGCCATCATATAATGAAGATCTTATTGCACCGTGCTTTGGCAATGAAGGAGACGAGGGAGATGCTAATCCGTCCACCTTCCCTTGCTTTGCCTTTTTGCAAGCTGCATGGATCCTTGATGATTTCCTACTTCTTGTTCAGAGGGTTAGTCTAACCACCTACATGCAGGATGAGAGTGTGCAATATGCCGTGCTCACCAAAGTTTTCATTGAAAGTTTCACTTTCACTAACACCCCTTATCGGTCAACTGTTTCGTTCAAAATTTATAATATGCCTATTACCATGCCATTGGAAAGATTTTGCAGCATTATAGGCATAGGCATGACTGGGACAGTGAATTAGATCCAAGGTCGACCTACTGATTTGCTGGAACTCTACCGAAGTGTGACAAATGACGATGACCGCATAGCTCAGCGTGGGAAGATAACGAACATTCAACTCCCAGCTCTTAGATATTTTGCTTATTATCTTGCCACTAGCATTCTTGGTAGAGAGAACACTAGCAATATTTCTAATTATCATTTAGCTTTTCTTACTGCTGCTCTTAATAATGAAACTAAGTATAATCTTGGTTCTCTCATTGCCCGCCGCTTAGCTCCTATAGGACCCATTTATGGGGGCATTATTACCACATGCATGGTTGCTATCTTGGAACTTTATGTTGATCCTAATGATACTGTGCTGACACCACAAAGGCTTGATCTTGCTGCTATGAAATCACATCACTTTGTTACTGCTAACTCTAGTATAGAGAGTTTAGTTTACAGGATGTTGTTTACTGACGGAGATGAGATGGAAATTCCCTTGCCACAACCTACTTTGTTCAATATTTGCAGGATGTCATGGTCACGCTCCAAGGAGGAGGTGGATGAGCAGCTCCACTTGCTTGGTTTCCACGGGTAGCACTAGGGGGATGAGCCCTCTTACGACTACTCTGCGCACTACACTGGGGCGCCATCGAGTTCATATCTAGACGAAGGCACTTCTTCGTCATATTATGGAGGCGTCCCGTCTTGGCCAGCTTGGGATTGATCCCCACTTAGGCCAAAAGCCTAAGCTTGGGGAGAGGTATACCGACATCACACTCATCTACATATCATGTTCAGTCGGTACTTTGCATATCCATTTTTCGCTTTCTTTTTAGTTTTTGTTCTCGCGTTATTTCTGTTTTCCAAAACACAAAAAGACCAAAAATATTTTCGTTATTTCTTTTTGTTTGCTTCTTTTTCTTTTAGCCTTGGGTTGCTTCATCCTTTTTAGATTTTGTTTGATTGTTCGAAAAACCCAAAAATATTTTGTTTTGTTTGCTCTTTCCTTCGGGCCTTGTCTTTAAAAAAATTGAAAACCCAAAACCATTTGTTCTTCTTCTCTGGTTTTGTAAAGTTCATTGCAGGGTTCAGCGGTCCTCAGTGACTCCTTGGAGTTTGGTTTTATCTTATTATTCAAGTCACACAAGTGAAAGGCAATGATGATTTATGACAACTCGAGGTGTGGTAAGAGGCTGGTATGAACTCTATTTGTTTTCATTTTTGTACATATACTCATCATTGTGGGTATGCTTAGTCTGTTCATGTAAGGTGTATGTTATTTAATGGATGCTTAGTAGTTCTTGCTCTCTTATGATTAGTTCCAGTCCATCTCAATAGTTTGTAACATGTCATAAAAATGTTTGCTTGCATTATTCTATTCATAACTTGGTATGACATTGTGGTATCCTCCTCTGAATGTTTTATTTGAATCGACTTGGCACGTGCTCACGCATGCATATGACTAAACAAAAAGTCAGTTAAGCCTCGATGATTTATTCTGCCTTAGAGTTCTTGTGTCACCTTTATGCCACTATTAATTTTGTTTTGTCGCAAGCATGATAATGACAGTTACTGCTCTCTCGATTGTCACTCCCTTTCTATTGCTAGCCTTCACTTGTGCTGACTATAAGCTTTACTCGTGCATCCAACTCCCTAGAACCAAATTGTCAAAAAGAGTCCACCATATCTACCTATTAGCTTCATTGCTATTCCTTGCATATTTATCATGCTGTGTTTTCTTCCATGTAAGAATGTTTGCTTGTTATGTGAAAATTGGTGATTAAAGCTCTCACAAACTTGATGGCACACTTTACTTTCTTGCACTTAATAAACTTGAACCATTGTGCCCATCTATGTTGCATATATGCTTGCGCTTTAGAAGTTGTGAATTAGCAGAACCATGTTACAATGGGGAATGCTTTCAACATTGCACTTTATTCAGTTGATATCATGTTCTTTTGTTTATGGATCCCCATGGTGTGAAATAAAAGGGGAGCTTGTAAGCTCATGGAGTTTGTATATGTGTTAGAGAAACGCCTGGGCGGCTAGCCTACACCATGCCTAATCATGGTGGAAACTTGCAGCATAACCATAGTGAGCAATCTGTGAAGCATCCTCAATAAAAACCTATGCAAATAGCAAATTAAAAGATCGCTGAGATGCTCATTGTCTACTTGCCTTGTCATTTTGATATGGGAAAGCTCCCGTATCATGGGGCAAGGGGTACCCCGTTGGCGGTTCTCTATGATACACATATACTTACAATGACAAGAATTACTCGTGACTAAAGTTGAGTAGTATGAGGTTCGGTACTCGTAAGCAAGGGGCATGAGATTTTCAACTTATAACTTGTCAAGCATATCCTCATATTTGTTCACTTTAACCTTAATCACCTAAAGATGCTTATGATACGGGCAATGAGAGCTCAAAGCTAATGAGAACCATACTTTCAACATTTGGAAGCCTTTAAAACTTTTCAAATCTTTTCTTTCACTTTTATGTTGAGTCACCATTTATTCTTTGAGAACCTTCCCGAGAGCATATCTGTCATTCTTAGTGTAATGTGCTTGTCCCAAAACACGGTTAATTATGACATAACTTTGACACTTGTATCTTTGATATTTTTATTTCTAGTCTTCACTTAAACTTCAGAGGTGCCTTGGCATTTATGTTTTGCTCCAAAGAAAGGCAAGCGAGTTACCACTTTATCATATCTTCTTATGAGCACTACAATCCTGCATATGCTTATGTGTCATGTTGCTTATTATTGGGTTAACATGTCTTCATAGCTTGGATGACTACTGGGTAAACTTATTTGGATACTCTTTATTATGAATTGCCTAAGTATTTGATCATATGTTGAGAATATATACATCTTATGAAGCAAATGTGTTTGTGAAAGTTTCTTTTTTCGCACTCAGTTTTCAACTGAATTACTTGAGGACAAGCAATAAGCTAAGCTTGGGGGAGTTGATACGTCCAAAACGTATCTACTTTCCCGAACAGTTTTGCTATTGTTTCTTCTCTAATTTGTGTGATTTGGATACAACTAATGCGGATTAACACTGTTTTTAGTAGAATTGCTTTAGTGTCTCGTTTTTGTGCAGGAATTCAACTTTCAGGAAAAATACCAGAAAATATCGCAAAACTCCTATTTTACCAGAAGACTCATGGAGCCAGAAGATGAGACGAAGGAGGGCCACGAGGGGCCCACACCACCTGGTCGCGCGGGCTCAGCCAGGCCGTGCCAAGGGGTGGTGTGGCTGCCTCGTACTCCGCCTCAACCTCTCCTTTCGCCTATATAAGCCCTCTGACCTAAAAACAGAGTTGGGGTCGACGTTTTTCCAGATAGAATTCCACTGCGCCGCCACCACCAGAAACCACAATTCGGAACCAGAAACTCCGTTCTGGCACCCTGCCGGGACGGGGAATTGGAGGAGATCATCGCCATCATCATCACCATCGCTTCTCCATCAACCATCCATGATTCCCCCTTCCATGGGTGAGTAATCCCCCGCTGTAGGTTATGGGGATGGTAGGGATTGGATGTGATCGTTCATGTAATTGCATCAGATTGTTAGGGCATGGTGCCTAGTATCTATTGTTAGTGCTTTTTGACATTGTTGCAACTTGTTATGCTTAATGCTTGTCACTAGGGCCCGAGTGCCATGATTTTAGATCTGAACATGTTATTGATTCATGAGGATATCATTGTTTATGATCTTACCTGCAAGTTGTATACACATATTATTGTCCGGAACCAAAGGCCCCGAAGTGACAAGAATTGGGATAACCGGAGAGGATGGCTATGATATGAGGATCACGTGTGTTCATGGAGTGTTAATGCTTTGCTCCGGTGCTCTATTAAAATGAGCACATTAATTGCTAGTAGATTCCCTTGAGGCCCCGCTGCAACGGGCTGGTAGGACAAAAGATGTTGTGCAAGTTCTCATTACGAGCACGTATGACTATATATGGAACACATGCCTATAATTATTTAGTACTTGGATGCTTTATTTTATTTATTTGCAAATGCCCTATGTCTTGATTGTTACATGAATTGTCTTGTCCATGCAACGCCCATCCATCCATCCCTATGCCTACCACGCTTTAATCCTACTGTTTACTTTAATTGTTACTATTGTCTTTACTTTTACTACTGCTATCACTTTGCTATTGCTACTACAAAATTGTTGCTACTGATAAACTACTGCGAGCAAGATTGTTTCCAGGTGCAGCTGAATTGACAACTCGGTTGTTAAGGCTTATAAATATTATTTGGCTCCCCTTGTGTCGAATCAATAAATTGGGTTTACTTCCCTCAAAGACTGTTGTGATCCCCTATACTCGTGTGTCATCACCCGGTGCTTCATGGTATAACAGTTGGATCAAAAGACTATTGCTATATCTGTGGCTCGCAGGGGCTCTAGTGTTTATGGATGTGCTACCCACAACCTGATACGTTGCAAACATATCTATAATTTTTTATGTTCCATGCTTGTTTTATATCTTCTTTCTTATGTTTTGTCCACACTTTGGAGTAGTTTTACACATTTTATGGAACTAACCTATTAACAAGATGCCATAGTGCCAGTTGCCTATTTTCTACTGTTTTTTGTTTCAAAAAAGCTAGTAAGGAAATATTCTCGGAATTGGACCAGATAAAAGCCCAAGTCAATATTTCACCAGAAGGAATACGGAGTCCGGAGGGGAGACGAAGAGGGGAACCAGGGCGGCCACACCTGGTGGTGGCGCGGCCATCCCTATCCGCGCCACTAGGGGGTGTGGGCCCCTGGCTCTCCACCGACCTTGCCCCTTCGCCTATATATTGCCTTCGGGGCGAAAACCCTAAGTACCCGATCAAAATTCCATGAAAGAGTCTGTAGCCGCCGCCATCTCTATCCCTAGATCGGGAGGGATCTAAAGCTCTTCCTAGCACCCTGCCGGAGGGGAGAGATCACCTTGAAGGCCTTCTTTATCACCATGCCTACCTCCGGTGTGATGCGTGAGTAGTTCATCCCTGAACTACGGGTCCATGTAGTAGCTAGATGGTTGGTTCTCCTCCTTTGTGCTATCATGTTTAGATCTTGTGAGCTCTGTTCATGATTAAGATCATCTATTTGTAATCCTATATGTTGTGTTTGCGGGGATCCGATGGATATTTAGATGCTATTTCAGATTGATTATTGATTCTATCATGTCTTTGTTATTTGTGATCTTGCATGCTTTCCATTGTTAGTAGCTATCTTGGCCAAGTAGATGCTAGCAACTCCAAGAGGGAGTATTTATGCTCAATAGTGGGTTCATGCCTCTAGGAATCTAGGGAAGTGACAGAAATATCTAAGGTACTAGATGTGATGCTGCTACTAGGGAGAAAACAGTAATCCTTTGTTCATACAACAATCGTATTATTTACTTTACACACTTTGCTTAATGCAATTATCTGTTGCTTGCAACTTAATACTGGAGGGGGTTCGGATGATAACCTGAAGGTGGATTATTAGTCATAGATGCAGTTGGATTACGGTCTATGTATAATGTTGTAATGCCCAATCAAATCTCATAGGAATCAAGATGATTAGTATGTGCATATATGCTTTCTCGGTGTCTGTCAATTGCCCCGCTGTAATTTGTTCACCCAACATGTCATCTATCTTAAGGAGAATCACCACTAGTGAACTATGGACCCCAGTCCATTCTTTACCATCAATCTACAACTATTTACTATTTTTTGTTTACTTTCTGCAGCAACTACTATCTTCCACACAATACGTTTAATCCTTTATTTTTAGCAAAACTGGTGAGATTGACAACCTCACTATAAGTTGGGGCAAAGTTCTGTGGTTGTGTTGTACAGGATTCCAAGTTGGAAACAACACCTTGGAGGTGTTTCCTTTCTCCTATTGGTTCGATAACCTTGGTTTCATAACTGAGGGAAAACTTGCTGCTGTGCTCATCATACCTTCCTCTTGGGGTTCCCCAACGAGCTCGATATATTTTGGGCCATCAAGCTATTTTTTGGCGCTGTTGCCGGGGAGTCAAGGACATCTTCACAAGGGGAGTCCCTCATAACCAATCTCTTTAATTTGTTTTATTTGTTTTGCTTAGTTTATTTCTGCTTTGTTTGCCTGCTTCTTTTATCAAAAACACAAAAAAATTAGTTATACTAGTCTGCTTCTTTATATCAAAACACAAAAAATTAGTTCTTTCTATAGTTGTTACCTCGTTCTTAGCTCACCATGTTGATCCCTAAGTTCACCTGAAAGACCTTTCAATAGGTAGTGGCTCTATAATTAGGAAAGATAATATTGAAGAATTTTTTAATCATGTTAGCAAGCATGAGGATATTGAGGATAGATCCCTAGCAGAACTTGCTCCAAATTATGAAATTGCTACATCTTCTTTAGTTCACATGTTGAAAGCTAGGTTTGTTAACTTTAACCCCATAATGCAAGTAATGTTTGTTAAACTTAAAGAAATTGAGGATCCTGAAAAAAGAGATTTTATTCTGGAAACTTTGCTTAAGGAATTCTATGATGTTGCTAAAGAGGCTAGAAAAGTTTTCGATCATTTTAATATGCTAGGCTCATGTGTAGATGTTATTGGTACATGAGAAAAGATAGACAAAACCAAACCTAATGCGGAGGAAATTAAGATACCAATACCTTTTAAACTTGTAGGAATGCATGAAGCCTTAGAAAAGAATTTTGATTGGATTGTTCCTGATAACCCGTTTGATGAAAATAGTAAACCCAAGAGCATTGAGAGAGGATTCTCTAGAGCTTATTTGGATGAGATACCTTGCCTTGCTGAAGATATTTCTGGTATTTATCTTAATGCTTGTTCATTTGAGAATACTTGATTCTTTTTGCTTCTTATGCCTAGCTCAAAGGCGTTAAAGAAAAGCATTTATTGGGAGATAACCCAAATTTCATTAGGAACCTTTTTGTTGAGTCTTGGAAGTTATTACCTCTGTAATAGGCGCTCCTTATCCTTTTTCTATGATTTTTTTGCCAAGAGTAACCTCTAATGAGAGACAAGTAATGCTTGGGAAAGTTGTTGTCCCGAAACAGATTTTTGTGCTTTGCTGTAAAAATTAGTGAAAAATCTCTGTACGTTGGTTTGAGCTGTAATATTTTGTGCTTCTACCCCAGGTTATTATCCAACTTTCGTTAGTTCAAGACTTTTCGATTTGAGCAACAGAAGGTCCTCGAAAAAATCGGTTTTTACCTTTTGATCTGTTTTAACAGATTTCTGCCATTATTTGCATTTGCCTCTTAATCTCTTTCTCTTTGAGTTCTCTTTGATCATTTGAACTTTTTAAAGGAAGTGCTACAGTAGCTTGTGTTTTAATGGAAGTTTTACTTGTATTAAAACTGAACCAAAAGACTTATTATCTTGAGTACACTAATGTTGCTAATGAAGATTGTGTGAAGTTTCGTATAAAGGAAATTTTAAGTGTAGGGGAGAGTAATGTGATAAGATGAAGTATGGACAAAAGCTCAAGCTTGGGGATGTCACCCGTGTCACCCCAAGAAATATTCAAGAAGTACAAGTGACGAGGGTTTAACTCATCAATTCCCATTGTTATGGACTTGGGTTTTGGAGAAGGAGGGAGCGCTAGAGACATCTATCGGCTAGCAAACAAGTACACAGGGGACTCGAAGATTTACCCAGGTTATGGCCTCGTAGAGGTCCCTACTCCTGCTTGTCTGCTTGTGGAATTATCAAAGGAATCGAAGATTACAATGGTGCGTAGATGCAATCTAGCGAGGGTTATGGAAACTAGGGTTGCGTGTGTCCTCCTCGCGGCCCCCTCCTAGCCTTTATATAGATAGGCTAGGTCTTGGGTAGCAAGTCGAGTCGGTTACAAGTTAGGGTTTTCCCCTTTGAACTTTCTATCTTTAGCTTCTTCATGTTCTTCAAGCAATCGAGAGTCAGTAGGTTACTCGAGTTCCTCAATTGGGCCTTGGCGACACCGTGGGCCTCTACGTATTCAGGCCGTATATACCAAGCTCGAGTACCCATAGGGTATACCCATGTCAACAAGCGTCAAAGCTTGGGGATGCCCAAGACATCCCCTTCTTCATCAATAAAAATCTCAGGTTTCTTCTAAACACTTCATTTTTATTATTTCATGCATAGTTGTGTTGTTCTTGGAGCGTCTTTGTTTTTGTTCTTAGTTTTTGTTTGCTTAGTTTGCTTTAATAAATTGGTTGGACCCCCTCATTCATTCATTAGTTTTCAAATAAGTTAGTTTGGATTGGAAAAGAGTAGGAAAAGTTCATGCTTAAGTGGTATAAAAGGAGCTTGTTTTTGACTATGGCCTAGGCTTTATCATGTCATGCTTGATATTGTTTTGGCTTTATGCTTAGTGATTATTGCTGTAGAATGACTTGTTACAAATAACTGAGATTGCTTAATGTGCCTTGGAATAATCATGCGTTGTTTTAGCATATTAAAGCATAATATTGTGGTATTCTCCTTTGATGCTTTATTTCGGTTGACTTGGCGCATGCTCACACCATGTTAAGACTATACCAAGTCACCATATCCTCTATGATCATTTAGTTTTCGACTTGTAATATCACTTTATGCTTTAATTAATGATGTTTTGTCGCTTTGCAAGATTATGGCCATTATTGCTCTCTTAGTTGGTTGCTCCCAGTCTTTTGCTAGCCTCACCAAGTATGAGTTCCACTCATGCATCCAACTCCAAATAAAACCAAGTTATTCCAAATATTCCACCATACCTACCTATTAGCATTTGCTATTCCAAGTATATTCATGTTTTTATCTACCTTCCAAATTAAACTTGTTATGTGAAAATTAGTGATTAAAGCTCTCACGAACTTGATGGCACACTTTACTTTCTTGCACTTAATAAACTTGAACCATTGTGCCCATCTATGTTGCGTATGTGCTTGCGCTTTATAAGTTGTGAATTAGCAAAACCATGTTACCATGGGGAACGCTTTCAACATTGCACTTTATTTGGTTGATATCATGTTCTTTTTCTTATGGATCCCGGCGGTGTGAAATAAAAGGGGAGGTTGTAAGCTTATGGAGTTTGTATATGTGTTAGAGAAACGCCTGGGCCACTAGCCTAAGCCATGCCTAATCATGGTAGAAACTTGCAGTATAACCATAATGAGCAATCTATGAAGCATCCTCAATAAAAACCTATGCAAATAGCAAATAAAAAGATTGCTGAGATGCTCATTGTCTGCTTGCCTTGTCATTTTGATATGGGAATGCTTCCGTATCGTCGGGAAAGGGGTTCCCCGTTGGCGGTTCTCTATGATACACATGTACTTACAATGACAAGAACTTACTCATGACTAAAGTTGAGTAGCATGAGGTTCGGTCTTTGTTAGTAAGGGGCATGAGATTTCAACTTATAACTTGTCAAGCTGTCAACACCCGGATTTTTAATCCCAGATGCCTGTTATGCCATACCTCGCAATCCCAGGATTACCATTTTTGCGAGACATAACGGATTGGCTATCACAGTACATCATCCATTACAAACCATACATAAGGTCATACACAAATAAGGATCTCATGATCCAGTCTTTAATACAATAAGCAGCGGAAATAAAAGATAAGCGTAGCGGTGGGGTCCATTTTCAAGGGCACGAGCAATCTTGTGAAGGCGGATAGTCCTAGTTATCATAGTCACGACCATCCTCTTGATAGTCTCCTTCATAGTCTGGCCATGAGAATAGCTAGGGACAAAATCCATGAGTACTCTTTAAGTACTCGCAAACTACTATTAACAGGTACTATAGTACTAAGTTAAAGTGCTAAATCTAGGTTTAACTATAAAGTTAAGTTTGAAACCTAAGATGAGTTTTGAAGCAAAGAAAGATAAGGTAAAACTCTAGAATCACTTAAGTTGGGAAGCTAGTATCATAAACACAACCCTGTTGTGGTCAAGTCAAGATTCATCATTCATTTCAACTTATTTGGAAAACATCTGACAACGAAACAGTATGCCCATTCCAACTATCCATAACCGCGGACGCGGCTATTCGAATAGTTTGACACTCTGCAGAGGTGGTACACTTTTACCACAAGATTCGATACATCTATCAGGGATAACCCTGAATCATCATACTTAGTATGCAGATAATCAAACATAACCTTCCCTTTACACACCCTAGTACAAGCACCTCTCCTATGAGCATGGCATCCCAACCTTGGGCACTGCATAGGTGGACATCATGAGAGGTATCCTCAGCTCAAACCTCTCCCGCGAGGGAACTAATACTAATGCATATAAATTTCCAGCTAAGCCTTACCCAATTCAGGTAGTGTGGTTGTACGGTAAATTTGGAATGGTATCGCATCCGAATCCAACCATCAGTTTTATAAAAGGGTTAAGGCTCATGCCTCATCATTTTCATCATCATAAACCAGTTGTGTTTCTCAACACATGTCAAAACATCTCAATAGAATGACTCATCATTCCAAGGTTTTCACAATTCATTTTCACCAAGTGTTCCCATCTAAAGTGACTCAAGTTTTTGATCTACTCTAAACTACTAAGTTAAGAGTGTTCACTAAGGTGGAAGTGATGGGTTCAATCTCATGCCATAGAATGACATCTAAAGGTTTCTAAGTAGGTCAAGTTTTATACTTTTTATGCTACCTTCAAAATAAGTAAAGAACTTTGTGTAAACTAAGGGAGATGAAGCTTGTCAATAAGACTTGAGGTACTAATAATCAAAAAGGGGTGCTCAAAGCATGCTTAAGGCATCTTTGATAAACCATCTAGTTTGATTCTAATTTGCTAAGCACTAAACTTGCAAGGGTTAGCTTGCACTGTTAATGGTGGCTTGCAAGTATAACTTGCAAGGGTTAATCTTGGATAGTGCTAGCTTGCCTTGGTTGGTGCAGTGGTTGAAGTTTTCTTCTTCTTCTTCTTGGTAGAACTCCTCCTCCTCGAAAGCTTAGTCGGTACTATCGTCTATAAATACATACGGAGTACACAATCACCAAACAATACTTAACTAGGCTAGATAGCATTCTAAGACACACAATTGATGATCTATTATCATCACAAGCATCACAAGTTTAATTCAATAGTTTCTTTCTTTTTATTTTAGAAAAGTAATTTCTACTCATTGAAAAATTAACTAAGATTTAATATTCACCACTTAAAATATGGGATCATGTGGACACATGTCATCACCACATATTCTAACATGTGGGAATGAGATTTAAGGGTTGGATCAATATTGCTTTGGTTTAAGTTCATTATTTAATGATCTAAAGTGACTAGAAATGCCTATATAGCATTCTTTTGGTACTAGTCCAAAGTCACTGCATGTAAACCTTAATATTATTACATATTTATATAGATATAGTGAAATGTGATTTTTGAGAGTTGGAATCAACTCAAAAGCTAACTTGGTTGATTTTATAAAAATGTCGCAAGGTGCAAATGCTTCTGTTTTGTTATTTTTATTAGGAGAGATCTATAACTCTACTTGAATTAAATCCAATGGGCTTGGATATATCATTTCAACACCTTTCAGACAAAATTGGTTTCATGCAATTTGGATTTATAAAACTCTCTGAATTGAATTTTAAACTAGTGGACACAAACTAGATTTAACTAAAAATAAAAATCTAGATTTGAATGGGTGGACTAGTGCGGGGAAGAACTGGGGCCGGCCCAGTGGCGCTCCACGGCGCGGGGCTCAGCTGACAGGGGGGTCCCGCTTGTTAGTGGGTCATAACACGCGAAACAGTACGCGCGCTGTGGGCCGTAGGATTAGAAGGGGAATCTACGGCTGAGGGTCGTCGTCGATGACGAACAGGTCGCTGGCGAGCTCGAACCCTAGCGGCTCGGTGGGGGTCTGCTGGGGACGTACCAGGGCTCCAGCAAGGTCGGCGAGGCGGGCAAACAAACTGGAAGACGACAGCAAGGCGAGGCGCGGTTGCGGCGGAGCTTGGGGTGGTCGCAATCAGCGGCGCCCTTCTCCTCCAGAGGCGGCGTCTCTGGCTCCAATTCCGGCGAGCTGCTGCTCCCCTTGCTCCGGCTAGAGGTGGGTGAGGTTCAGTGAGGTGAGGGGAGTGGAGTGGTGTGGAGAGAAGAGGCTGGGGAGGCCTCCTTTTATAGGCCCGACGGTGAGACCGAGCGGGATGGGCAGGCGACGGTGGCGACAAGGCTACGACCGGCTAGCGGCATGGCTGAGGGTGGCGATCGACAAGCGGTCTCCTGGCGGTGCTCTAGGAAGTGAATGCGGCTGTAGGGGCGGTGGTATGCGGTCTGGGCGAGGTGGCGCTCTAAGCGGCAGAAGCGGCAACGTCCACGGCGAGCGGTGGCTGTGGTGCGTTGGGCGGCGAACGGGGGTGTCTGGGGTGTTCCCTAGGTCGTGGTAGCGGTGGCGCTGGGCGGCGGCTTGTGCAGGCACACGGGCGTGCTCTGCGGGCGGTGTCGGCATGATCAACCAGCTCTGGGCGTGGCGGTTCCTGGCCGCTCTGCTCTCTGTCTCTGGCCTAGGGCTGGTTGGACGATGGAGGTGGACCACTGGCAACTTGCTAGACATGGTGAGAGAGAGGCTGGAGAGGGCTGCTCATGAGGTGCAGTCGGCCCGGAGGGGTGGCTCGGCATGGCATGGCAATGCATTAGGAGGTAGGGATGCGATCTTGGTGTGGGTCTGGTTAGGCTTGAGGGGGACAAAGATGATCAAAGCACTTCAAAATTGCTAGACAATATCAGCCCAAAACAGTAATAGTTAGGCCATAATGATCTTGCTAGCAAGGTGTTTGACAAAATGGCTGAAAGAGAAAAAGTTTTAAATTTTGGTTTCAAAATTTTTGAGTGAGCTCCACTAGTGCTAGGTAGTCTCTGGTTGCAAGGGTTTTGAAAGTGGAGCTCAAAAAGATGGTTTTTGAAATATGGGTGATCTATGCATATGCATTAGATTCAATTTTCAAATGTCATTTAAAATAAGTAAAAGAATGTTTTTAGCAGATCAAAAGGTGGGCCTTGGTACCTCATTATGTGTACTAGCAAGGGGTGCAAAGATCAAGAATTGTTTCTGTTAAGAAATGAGTGCTAGGAACACTCAAAGTAGTGTAGTGGATTAAAATGGCCAAAATGACCATTCCTCCTTTTTAATTCTTTTTTATTTGATTTTCTTTAGGAAAAGTTTGGGAATGATGTAGATGATGTTTAAATCACCTAAGAAACATTTTACAAGCATTGGATCACTTAAACAAGGCACTTCAAATCAACCTCTATTTTAAATGCACACACATATGAATGCTTTCATATTTAATTTGGAAAAGTTTTTGTTAACCCTATCTTTGGATGATTTGATCTTGATAAGCTTGGATTAAAGTTTTGGGATGTTACAAACCTTCCCCCTTAAACAAAATCTCATCCCGAGATTTACAAAGAAAACTAGGAACTAAAGAGATCTGGGAACTCTGTCCTAATATAATCTTCGCGCTCCCAAGTGGCTTCCTCCTCGGTATGGTTGCTCACTGAATCTTGAGAAACTTGATGCTCCTGGTCCTGGTGGTTCTGTAGGCCTCTTCTAAGATACAGATGGGTACTTCTCGATAGGTCAGGTCATTGTTGATTTCCACAGCTCTGTGATCGATGTTCTTGAAAACTTCCGTCTTCTCGGGCACTTCCAAGCATTTGCGGAGTAACGAGATATGAAACACGTCGTGGATGGCTGACATCTCTTTAGGCAGTTCCAGTTGATACGATACTTCTCCTCTACGGTTCAGAATCTTGAAAGGTCCGATATATCTGGGGGCTAATTTTCTCTTCAGACTAAAGCGTTGAGTTCCCTTCAATGGTGAAACTTTGAGGTATACAAAATCTCTGACATTGAAAGTCAGGTCTCTTCTTCTCTTGTCAGCATAACTCTTCTGTCTGGATTGGGCGGTCTTGAGGTGCTCACGGACTTTGTGAACTTTCTCTTCTGCTTCTCGGAGAATGTCGGGTCCAAAAATCTAACTCTCTCCTACTTGCGACCAATTTAAAGGGGTACGACACTTTCTTCCGTATAGGAATTCAAATGGTGTCATCTGCAAACTAGCTTGATAACTGTTGTTATATGAGAATTCTGCGAAAGGCAGGCAGTCTTCCCATTTTGATCCGTATTCCAACACACAAGCTCTAAGCATATCCTCTAGGATCTGGTTGACTCTCTCAGTCTGTCCATCTGTTTGTGGGTGATACGCGGTACTGAAGTTCAACTTGGTTCCTAAACCTTCCTGAACTTTCTGCCAAAATCTTGAAGTAAACTGGGTTCCTTGATCTGACACAATGATCTTGGGGGTTCCATGCAGACTAACAATCCTAGCAATGTACAACTCTGCTAGCTTTGCACTCTGGTAGGTAGTCTTGACAGGCATAAAATGGGCTACCTTGGACAGTCTATCAACTATGACCCAGATTGAGTCATTTCCCCTACTAGAGGTAGGCAAACTGGTGATAAATTCCATTCCGACGGAATCCCATTTCCATTCCGGAATCTGCAATGGTTGCAACAGTCCTGCAGGTCTCTGATGCTTTGCTTTGACTCTTTGACAGACGTCACACTTGGCGATGTAGCTTCCGATTTCTCTCTTCATCTTGTGCCACCAAAATTGCTCTTTCAAATCCTGATACATCTTTGTTCCTCCGGGGTGGATAGAATAAAGAGTATCATGAGCTTCCTTCATGATAACTTCCTTTAGCTCCGAATCAGCTGGCACACATATACGTCCTTTGTACCACAGTACTCCTTCTTCATCTTCGGTGAATCCAGGTACCTTTCCTGTACCAATACGGCATTTGATTCCGTCGATACTTTCATTTCCCTTCTGGGCTTCCTTGATTTGGCCAATCAACGTGGGTTGAAGTTCAATGCTAGCTAAGAATCCTTTGCTAACTAATTCAGTCCTGAACTGCTCCAATTCCTCATACAAACTTGCTTGCTTCTCCTTGATCATGGTGTTAAGCCTACACGGCAATCTGCTAAGGGCATCCACTACCACATTGGCTTTGCCGGGGTGATAGTGAATGTCAAGGTCATAATCCTAGATTAACTCTATCCATCTCCTTTGTCTCATATTCAGCTCTTTCTGAGTGAAGATATACTTCAAGCTCTTGTGATCTGAGTAAATCTCATAGCGATTACCCATCAAATAATGACGCCATGTCTTTAATGCTAGAACCACAACTGCTAGCTCAAGATCATGGGTCGGATAGTTCTGCTCATCTTTGCTTGTCGGTTAATGACAGATACGCGATAACTTTGCCTTCTTGCATCAATACACATCCTAGACCAATCTTGGATACGTCACAATACACATCAAACGGCTTCTTGATGTCTGGCATGATCAATATTGGGGCTGATATCAATCTCTTCTTCAGATCTTGGAAACTGGCTTCACACTTGTCTGTCCATTCAAACTTCTTGTCCTTCTTCAATAATTGAGTCATGGGTCGGGCGATGCTCGAGAATCCTTCTACGAACTTGCGGTAGTATCCCGCTAATCCGAGAAATGCACGGACTTGGGTTTGAGTGCTTGGGGCTTCCCATTCTTCGACATCTTTGATCTTGGCGGGATCAACAGAGACTCCTCCGGCAGACACAATATGTCCTAGGAATCCTACTTCCTTTAGCCAAAACTCACACTTGCTGAACTTGGCATATAACTAATGCTCTCTCAGGGTTTCTAGGATGATTCTCAGATGTTGCTCATGCTCTTCTTCTGACTTGGAGTAGATAAGGATGTCGTCGATAAACACAACTACAAACTTATCTAGGAAATTCATAAAGATCTTATTCATGAGATTCATGAAATAAGCAGGGGCATTGGTTAATCCAAAAGACATAACCGTATACTCGTATAAACCCTAGCGAGTAGTAAAGGCGGTCTTTGGAATATACGTTGCATGAATCTTAAGTTGGTGATAACCAGTCCTAAGATCAATCTTTGAGAATACCTGGGCTCCAGTCAACTGATCAAATAGATCCTCAATCTTTGGCAAAGGGTACTTGTTCTTGATGGTGACGTCATTCAACTTTCTGTAATCTGTACACAGACGGTTGCCTCCATCTTTCTTGTTGACGAATAACACTGGTGATCTCCATGGCGATGCGCTTGGCTGAATCAAGTCTGTGGCTAACATGGCATCCAACTGCTTCTTCAGTTCCACTAACTCTGAGGGGTTCATGCTATAGGGTCTCTGGGCTATAGGTCCGGTTCCGGGGATTAGTTCGATAATGAACTCAATATCCCTATCCAAGGGCATACTTGGCAATTCATCTGGGAATACGTCGGGGTATTCCCAGACTACTCTGACTTGGTCTATGGTGGGCAGGGCTACACTCTTGTTGCACTTGAATTGACGGGGTAAGGTTTCAGAGATATGCTCTACTGTTACTCCAGAACTACAGGTCATGGTGATGGCTTTCTTATCACAGTCTATCAATCCTTTATGCCTTGACATCCAATCCATACCTAGTACTACTTCCAATCCTTTGGTTCCAAGTATAATTAGGTTGGCATAAAAATCTATCCCATGTATTCTGATAGGTACAGCTTTGCAAATTTTTCTAGCTTTTGTAGTCGAACCGGGGATTTGAACTATCATGACATGCTTCAGGTTGGTTGGGTGAATCTTACTAGTGCATGCAAATTCTTCGGTGATAAATGAATGCGATGCTCCAGAATCAAACAATACTCTTGCTAAAACTGAGTTGACAGAAAACATACCCAGTACTACATCTGGCGCTCACGGCTTCTGCGTTCATGTGGAAGAGGCGACCGTTGCGGTTGTGAGGGTTCCCTGGGGCAAACCTCCTTCCTGGTTGAACACGACGCTGCTGCTGAGCTGGGGCATTCACAGGGGCATTGGTGGCAGTCTTCTTGGGACACTCATTGGAGTAGTGACCCTTCACTCCACACTCGAAACAAGTGATCTCGGACTTGTCCTTGACTGCGACAGGCACAGCATTGCTGCCAGTTCTGGGTGTAGTGTTGTTGTTGTTGTTGCTCTTGGGAGGGGCACGATTGAAATTGTTGGCATTACCGGAGTTGTGATTGTTTCCTCCGGACTTCACATTGCCTCCACTATGGTTGGGGTTGCTTGGGCGAGAATTTGGGGGTCGGTTGTTCCTTGGTGCATATCCTGGTGAGGGGTTGGGACGGTACTTCTGGTGACTACTGGATCCAGACTGCTGCATCATACGATGCTTGCGGTTGTCGTTTGCCTGGTTAATCTTCCCTTCCATCTGAATGGCAGAGTCGACTAGCTCTTCGAGATCTTGGAAGCGGATATTGACAAGGACAGTCTGCATCTCATCATGCAGTTCGTTCAAGAATCTCTCCTTCTTCTTGGCCTCTGTGTTGATCTCATCAGGTGCATATCTGGCAAGTGACAGGAATCTACCACAGTACTCCACAGTCATTCTTCCTTGCTTCAATTCGCGGAATTCATCTCTCGTCCTGTTGACTAGACCTTGCGGCACGTGGGTGCGGCTGAACTTGACTTTGAATGCTTCCCATGTCATAACCTGACCATGGTTCATATTGCGGATGCTATTCCACCAAGCTCTTGCATCTCCTGCCAGATAGTGGGGGGCAAAGAGAACTTTCTCATTTTCATCAACTCCTGCAACTTCAAGGTTGTTTTCCATGGTTTGTAACCAGTCATGAGCATCTAATGGGTTTTCAGATTGGTTGAAGATTGGGGGATTGGTATTCTGAATTTTTTTGAGTTTGGATCCATGGTGATCCTGATTTCCATGTCCTTGGTTGTTGAGAGCCATTTGTGCGATCTGCTGCAATGTTGCTAAGTTGGCTTGGCACTCGGCCCTGCTTGGTTCACAGTCTGCGATGAGATTCTGCAAGATCTGCAGCATTGGGTCCTGCGACGAGCTGCTCCCTCCTTGGTTTCCACGAGTCATCTGAAGATTGAGATAGATATAGGGGTAAGAGGGAAATTCTAAGGTTCATGGTTTTGGGTTTTCAAAGCTAAAACTTTGAGTTAGACTCAGGTTTTTCAACTAACTTCTTTTTCATTTATGCAAGCAAGCACACGATACAACATACACCACAACAAACAAAGGAAAGCAGATGGTTTGAAGAACCATTCTGCAAGCTACGATACAGTGGGACCGATACAACTCATGCTACGACAGTGCTCTAGTGCATCTACTCATCGTCGATGAAGTCGGGGTCCTCATCATCAATGTAGAAGTCCACAGCATCCTCCTCCAGAAAGTCATCATCGTTGCTGAGGTAAGAATCCATGTCTCCCTGGATGTATTCACCCTCATCTTCTTCTTCCTTGGCAGCAAGCTGAGCTTCCTGCTCCTTGACGGTCTTCTCCAGGTCGGCCACCTTCTTGCAAAGACGGGCGATGGTGCGATCCTTATTTGCACGCTGGCGGCAAAGAGACTGGCGATCCTGGACGAGCAGTGCGAAAGTCTGGGCCTTCTGGTCGGCGATGGCACGGTTCTGGTTGGCTAACTCCCTGGCATTGTCCAGTTCCTACTATCTGTCATGCAGCAAGAAGTCAAGATTCTCCACTTGACGCCTCAACTCTGGGTGACTTGGCATCTCCATCGGCATTCCCATGAAGTCACGTCTTGCATAGTGGGCAAAACGGGTTCCTTGGATCTTGTTGACGCTGAGGGCACATAGACGTGCGAGAGCTTCATGCATTGCCCTGGATAATCCATCTAGCTAGTTGTTCTCTCTCACGGAGAACTGAATTTTTCCAGAAGTGGGAGCTTCGATGCTTCCTCTTAGATCTGCGGTGACTAGCCACTGTAGGTCTCCTCCTGGGGGTCCTGGAAGTTGAGCTCCAAGAAACTCCGGATGCGGGCGTCCTAGTTGTTGGAGATATGCCCAAGAGGCAATAATAAAAGAGGTTATTATTATATCTTTGTGTTTATGATATATGTTTACATCCCATGCTATAATTCTATTATTAGGAAACACTAATACTTGTGTGTTTTGTAAACATAAAAGAGTCCCTAGTAAGCCTCTTGTTGAACTAGCTTGTTGATTGATTGATGATCATGGTTTCCTGATCATAGACATTGGATGTGATTAATAACAAGGTTATATCATTAGGAGAATGATATGATGGACACACACCCATAGTAAGCGTAGCATAAGATCAAGTCATTAAGTTCGTATTGTTTTAAGCTTTGAAATACATAGTAACCTAATCCTTCGACCATGAGGTTATGTTAATCACCATCACCGGATGGGTACTTTGATGACATCAAACGCCGCTTCGTAACTGGGTGGTTATAAAGGTGTCATTGGGTATTCTGAAAGTATGTGTTGAAGCACATAGACCAAGATTGGGATTTGTCCATCCATATGACGAATAGATATACTCTGGTCCCTCTCGGTGGAATGTCATCTAGATAGCTTGCAAGCATGTGACTAGGTCACAAGGGATGACATAACATGGAACGAGTAAAGAGTACTTATCAGTAACGAGGAAGAACTAGGTATGAAGATACCGACGATCAAACCTCGGATAAGTAGAATATCGCGAGACAAAGGGAATTGGTTTCGTATGTTAAATGGTTCAATCGATCACGATATCATCGTTGAGTATGTAGGAACCGTTATGGATATCCAGATCCCGCTGATGGTTATTGATGGGAGAGGTGTCTTCATCATGTCTGCATATTCACGAACCGTAGGGTGATACACTTAAGGTTCGAAGTTGTTTGAAGTAGATATGGAATTTGCGTTGGAGACCGAATGTTGTTCGGAGTCTCGGAATGGGTCCGGGACATCACGAGGAGATCCGGAATGGTCCGGAGAATGAGATTCATATATTGGGGATCATTTTCTAAGTTAGGAAATGTTCCGGAGTGTTTGTATGGAGATTCTAGAAGGTTTCAGAATGTTCTGGAAGGTTCTAGAGGATTTCTTGGAGTTTGCTTGAAAACCAAGAAAAGGATCAAAGAAACCAAGTGGGGTAAGACACGGATTCGTGGAGGAGGAGGACTCCTCCCCCCAACCCGCTGGCCCAAGGAGGAGGGAGTCCTACTAGGACTCCCCCTCCCCAGGCGCGCCTCCCTCCTTTAAATAGAAGGGAGGGCGCGCCCCCTCTTGCACCTTGTCTCATAACTCCCAATCTCAGCCGCCTCTCTCCTCCATGTTTCTTCTACACAGGCATAGGTGAAGCCCTGCAGAATTCTCATCTCCACCACCACCACCACACCGTCGTGCTGCTGGGATTCCGTGGAGAAGATCTACTACCTCCGCTGCTCGCTGGAACAGGGAGAGGAAGGTCTGCTTCGACTCCGCACGTGTGACCGTCTGCGGAAGCGCTGCCGGAACGCGGCGCCGGAAGGATCGTCCACATGATCTTGAGATCGGCAAGTGATAGACTACATCATCCACGAGATCTAATCTCGTTAACGCTTTCGGTTCTACGAGGGTTAGTACCGATCTATCTCGTTGCTCATGTCTAGTAGATTAGATCTTGGCTTTTATCTAGATTAGATCTGGGTTTTGTTCGTTCTTGCGGTAGATTTTTTTTGTTTTCCATGCTACGAACCCATCAGTGGTATGAGAGCCTTGTCTATGCGTAGATCTGTTGCACGAGTAGAAAACAATGAGGTTGTGGGCGTTGGTGCTCGTGCCGTCTTTTGCTATGTGTGTACTTTGCATCTTCCGGTATGGTGGGATGAAGTGGCTCGGGCTAACATTACATGTCATCGTACATGAGACTTGATCCACGCTTGACATGCAACTCGTATTGCACAAGTGGCTTTGCGGGTGTCTGTCTAGATCAAATCTACACTTTGCACTTGATAGCACTTGTATCAACGTTGTGGTTCAGTTTCGTAGGTAAGATGCATTCTTAGTCGAAAGCCCCAAGCCACGTAAAACTTGCAAAGAAAATTAGAGGCGTCTAACTTGTTTTTGCAGGGGTTTTGTGATGTGATATGGCCTACATGTGATTGTGATTGTATTTGATGTATGCAATGATCCTTGTTGTAATATGGCAACCGGCAGGAGCCTAAGTTTGTCTTTAATTCTGTTAAGACCTGCGTGTCTATTCATCTTGTAATAGCTTTGTTCCAAGTAGTTGTAATAGTTGCTAGTGAAGATGAACAACCATGAAGCGGTGCCACGGACCTTGACGCAATGCTGGTGATGATGGAGATCATGTCCGTGCTTTGGAGATGGAGATCAAAGGCATAAGAAGAAAGGGCCATATCATATCACACTAATTATGAATTGCCTGTGATGTTAATCCTTTATGCATCTTGTATTGCTTAGATCATGACGGTAGCATTATAAGATGATCCCTCTCACTAAATATCAAGTAATAAAGTGTTCGTCATTAGTTGGCACCGTTGCTAAGACTCGTCGTTTCGAAGCATCTCGTGATGATCGGGTGTGATAGACTCTACGTGTGCATACAACGGGTGCAAGCCAGATTTGCACATGCGGAAACTAAGGTTAATCTTGACGAGCCTAGCATGTACAGACATGGTCTCGGAACACGGAATACCGAAAGGTAGAGCATGAGTCATATGATTGATATGATGAACATGAAGGTTGTTCGCCGATGAAGCTACATCATCTCACATGATGATCGGACTTGGTGTAGTAGATTTGGTTCGTGTAATCACTAAAACAACTGCGAGGGATGTTGTTTTGAGTGGGAGTTCACCTAGTTGATTTAACAATTAAATTTGAACACTATTTATCATAAACTTAGTCTTAACTACTTGCAAATATGTTGTAGATAATGGCGAACGTTTCCATCAATTTCAATGTGTTCCTAGAGAAAGAAAAGCTTAAGAACAATGGAAGCAATTTCACGGACTGGTTCCGTGGACTGAAGATCGTCCTCAGGGCTGGTCAGTTGACCTATGTGCTCGAAGCACCGCTAGGTGACCCACCTGCAGAAGATGCCACCGATGACGTAAAGAATGTTTACGCCACTCGGAAACATCACTACTCCACAGTTCAGTGTGCCATCCTGTACGGTTTAGAATCGGAGCTTCAAAAGCGTTTTGAGCACCATGACCCATTTGAAATCATTAAGGAGCTCAAACTCATATTTGAGACTCGCGCGGCCATGGAAAGCTATGAAGCTTCTGGGAAGTTCTTTACCTGCAAGATGGAAGAGGGTAGCTCCGTTAGCGAGCACGTGCTCACCATGTCTAGGCACGCAAACAAACTCCTGGAGTTGGGGATACCGATTCCTAATGAATTGGGGATTCACCGTGTCCTCCAATCACTGCCACCAAGTTACAAGAACTTTGTGATGAACTACAATATGCACTTTGCATGAATAAGACGTTGCTCGAACTATCGTCCATGCTGAAAACTGCTGAAGTGGAAATCATGAAAGAACACCAAGTGTTGATGGTCAATAAGACCACCAATTTCAAGAAACGGGGCAAGCCTAAGAACAAGGGCAACTTCAAGAAGGACGGCAAGAAAGCTGCCTTTTGCTAAGAAGCCCAAGGCTGGTCCTAAACCTGAAACTGAGTGCTTCTACTGCAAGGGTGCTGGTCACTGGAAGCGTAACTGCCCAAAATACCTGGCGGATCTGAAGAACGGCAACATCAAGAAGAAAGGTATATTCGATATACATGTTATAGATGTGTATCTTACTAGTAATCATAGTAGTGCCTAGGTATTTGATACTGGTTCGGTTGCTCATATTTGTAACTCGAAACAGGAGCTGCGGAATAAATGAAGACTGGCAAGAGACGAGGTGACGATGCGCGTTGGAAATGGCTCCAAGGTTGATGTGATCGCCGTCGGCACGCTCCCTCTACATCTACCATCGGGATTAGTTTTAAATTTAAATAATTGTTATTTGGTGCCTGCGTTAAGCATGAACATTATATATGGATCTTGTTTATTGCGAGACGGTTACTCTTTTAAGTCTGAGAATAAAGGTTGTTCGATTTATATGAGTAATATCTTTTATGGTAATTCACCTGAGATAAATGGTTTATTCTTATTAAATCTTAATAGTAGTGATACACATGTTCACAACATAGATGCTAAACGAATAAAATTAAATGATAATTCTACATACATGTGGCACTGTCGTCTTAGTCACATTGGAGTGAAGCGTATGAAGAAACTCCATTCTGATGGACTTCTTGAATCACTTGATTTTGAATCACTTGAAAGATGCGAAGCATGTCTAATGGGAAAAATGACTAAGACTCCATTCTCTGGAATAATGGAGCGAGCTACAGACTTATTGGAAATAATACATACCGATGTGTGCGGTCCAATGAGTGTAGCATCGCGTGGTGGATATCGTTATGTTCTCACTTTCACGGATGACTTGAGTAGATATGGGTATGTCTACTTTATGAAACATAAATCCGAAACTTTCGAGAAGTTTAAGGAATTCCAAAGTGAAGTGGAAAATCATCGTAACAAGAAGATTAAGTTTCTGCGTTCTGACCGCGGAGGTGAATATCTGAGTTATGAGTTTAGCATGCATTTAAAGAAATGTGGAATACTTTTACAGTTGACACCGCCGGGAACACCGCCAGCGTAATGGTGTGTCCGAACGTCGTAATCGAACTCTCTTAGATATGGTTAGGTCTATGATGTCTCTTACAGATTTACCGTTATCATTTTGGGGATATGCATTAGAGACAGCCGCATTCACTTTAAATAGGGCACCATCTAAATCCGTTGAAACGACACCGTATGAATTGTGGTTTGAAAGAAACCTAAGTTGTCATTCCTTAAAGTTTGGGGTTGCGAAGCATATGTAAAGAAGTTACAACCTGATAAGCTTGAACCCAAAGCGGAGAAATGCGTCTTCATAGGATACCCTAAAGAAACAATTGGGTATACCTTCTATCATAGATCCGAAGGCAAAGTTTTCGTTGCTAAGAATGGATCCTTTCTGGAGAAGGAATTTCTCTCGAAAGAAGTGACTGGAAGGAAAGTAGAACTCGACGAGGTTGTTGAACCTTCTTTCAGAGTTGAGAGTAGCGCAGCACCGGAAGATGTTTCTGTGCTGCCTGCACCAACTGGAGAGGAAGCTAATGATGCTGATCATGAAACTTCGAACGAAGTTACTACTGAACCTCGCAGGTCAACGAGGGTTTGTACCACTACTGAGTGGTATGACTCTTCCTTGAACGTCATGTTGGTGGACAACACTGATGACCCTGCGACGTATGAAGAAGCTATGGTGAGCCCAGATTCTGACAAATGGCTAGAAGCCATGAAATCCGAAATGGGATCCATGTACGAAAACCAAGTATGGACTTTGGTGGACTTACCGGATGGCCGTAAGGCTGTCGAGAACAAATGGATTTTCAAAAGAAAAACAGATGCTGATGGTAATGTTACCGTCTATAAAGCTCGACTTGTCGCGAAAGGGTTCCGACAAATTCAAGGAGTTGACTACGATGAGACTTTCTCACCAGTAGCGAAGCTAAAGTCTGTGAGGATTATGTTAGCAATCGCTGCATATTTCGATTATGAAATTTGGCGATGGATGTCAAAATGCGTTCTTAATGGTGACATTGAGGAAGAGTTGTATATGGTACAACCCAAGGGTTTTGTCGATCCTAAAGATGTCGACAAGGTATGCAAACTTCAGCGCTCCATTTATGGATGAAGCAAGCATCCCGAGTTGGAATCAACGTTTTGATAAAGTAATCAAAAACTTTGGATTTATACAAACTTATGGAGAAGCTTGTATTTACAAGAAAGTGAGTGGGAGCTCTGTAGTATTCCTAGTACTATATGTAGATGACATATTGTTGATTGGGAATGATATAGAACTTCTTAATAGCGTCAAAACCTATTTGAATAATAGTTTTTCGATGAAGGATCTTGGCGAAGCGGCATATATTCTAGGCATCAAGATTTATAGAGATAGATCAAGACGCCTAATAGGGCTTTCACAAAATACATACTTAGAAAAAGTTCTAAAGAAGTTTAGAATGGAAGAGAGCAAGAAAGGGTTCATGCCCATGTTGTCAGGTAAGACCTTGAGTAAAACTCAAAGTCCGGCTACGGTAGAAGATAGAGAAAAGATTAATAAAATTCCCTATGCCTCGGCCATAGGTTCTATCATGTATGCCATGCTGTGTATGAGACCGGATATAGCACATGCTGTTAGTTTGACTAGCAGATATCAAAGTGATCCTGGAATGGAACACTGGACAGCGGTCAAGAATATCCTAAAGTACCTGAATAGGACTAAGGATATGGTTCTTTCTTATGGAGGTGATGAACAACTTGTTGTAAATGGTTACACTGATGCTAGTTGGAACACCGATCCAGATGACTCGAAGTCACAATGCGGATCGTATTTATTTTGAATGGTGCTGCAATAAGCTGGAGGAGTGCCAAGCAGAGCGTTGTGGCGAAATCTTCAACTGAATCGGAATACATAGCTGCTTCGGAGGCTGCACAAGAAGGCATATGGATGAAGGAGTTCATTATTGAACTTGGCATGGTTCCCAGTGCGTTAGACCCGATGGCCATCTACTGTGACAACACAGGTGCCATAGCTAATGCACAGGAGCCAAGGTCACATAGCAAGCTGAAGCACATCAAGCTACGTTTTCATGCTATTTGCGAGTATGTCCAAGATGGTGACATAAAGATTTGCAAAGTACACACTGATCTGAATGTAGCAGATCCGTTGACTAAACCTCTCCCTAGAGCAAAGCATGACCAACACCAGAACGCCATGGGTGTTCGGTATATTACCATGTAATCTAGATTATTAACTCTAGTGCAAGTGGGAGACTGTTGGAGATATGCCCAAGAGGCAATAATAAAAGAGGTTATTATTATATCTTTGTGTTTATGATAAATGTTTACATCCCATGCTATAATTATATTATTAGGAAACACTAATACTTGTGTGTTTTGTAAACATAAAAGAGTCCCTAGTAAGCCTCTTGTTGAACTAGCTTGTTGATTGATTGATGATCATGGTTTCCTGATCATAGACATTGGATGTGATTAATAACAAGGTTATATCATTAGGAGAATGATATGATGGACACACACCCATAGTAAGCGTAGCATAAGATCAAGTCATTAAGTTCGTATTGCTGTAAGCTTTGAAATACATAGTAACTAATCCTTCGACCATGAGGTTATGTTAATCACCATCACCGGATGGGTACTTTGATGACATCAAACGCCGCTTCGTAACTAGGTGGTTATAAAGGTGTCATTGGGTATTCTGAAAGTATGTGTTGAAGCACATAGACCAAGATTGGGATTTGTCCATCCATATGACGGATAGATATACTCTGGGCCCTCTCGGTGGAATGTCATCTAGATAGCTTGCAAGCATGTGACTAGGTCACAAGGGATGACATAACATGGAACGAGTAAAGAGTACTTATCAGTAACGAGGAAGAACTAGGTATGAAGATACCGACGATCAAACCTCGGATAAGTAGAATATCGCGAGACAAAGGGAATTGGTTTCGTATGTTAAATGGTTCAATCGATCACGATATCATCGTTGAGTATGTAGGAACCGTTATGGATATCCAGATCCCGCTGATGGTTATTGATGGGAGAGGTGTCTTCATCATGTCTGCATATTCACGAACCGTAGGGTGACACACTTAAGGTTCGAAGTTGTTTGAAGTAGATATGGAATTTGCGTTGGAGACCGAATGTTGTTCGGAGTCTCGGAATGGGTCCGGGACATCACGAGGAGATCCGGAATGGTCCGGAGAATGAGATTCATATATTGGGGATCATTTTCTAAGTTAGGAAATGTTCCGGAGTGTTTGTATGGAGATTTTAGAAGGTTTCGGAATGTTCTGGAAGGTTCTAGAGGATTTCTTGGAGTTTGCTTGAAAACCAAGAAAAGGATCAAAGAAACCAAGTGGGGTAAGACACGGATTCGTGGGGGAGGAGGACTCCTCCCCCCAACCTGCCGGCCCAAGGAGGAGGGAGTCCTACTAGGACTCCCCCTCCCCAGGCGCGCCTCCCTCCTTTAAATAGAAGGGAGGGGGCGCCCCCTCTTGTACCTTGTCTCATAACTCCCAATCTCAGCCGCCTCTCTCCTCCATGTTTCTTCTGCACAGGCATAGGCGAAGCCCTGCAGAATTCTCATCTCCACCACCACCACCACACCATCGTGCTGCTGGGATTCCGTGGAGAAGATCTACTACCTCCGCTGCTCGCTGGAACAGGGAGAGGAAGGTCTGCTTCGACTCCGCACGTGTGACCGTCTGCGGAAGCGCTTGGCGCGAAGGATCGTCCACACGATCTTGAGATCGGCAAGTGATCGACTACATCATCCACGAGACCTAATCTCGTTAACGCTTCCGGTTCTACGAGGGTTAGTACCGATCTATCTCGTTGCTCATGTCTAGTAGATTAGATCTTGGCTTTTATCTAGATTAGATCTGGGTTTTGTTCATTCTTGCGGTAGAAATTTTTTGTTTTCCATGCTACGAACCCATCACTAGTAACTCCGACAGTGAATCCAGATCCCTCTCGAAGACCAGCTGACCTCCGTTTTCCAACTGGTAAAACTTGATGAACTGAGTCTCCATCTACAAGAATTAAGGATGAGGAAGTTAGTGAAGTGATCAAGTGTGTCAAATTTTAAGTAGTAATGTAAGAATTTTGAGGAACATGAATTTTTGAGAAAGAATGAGTTCACAAGGGTAAGAGAGGAAATAGTTTTTCATAAATACTCACTTTGGTTTTGAAGCTAAGTTTTTGGTTTGGACGTCCATTCTAACTAGGGTCTCCTATGGTCAGGATGGCTCTGATACCAACTTGTCAACACCTGGATTTTTAATCCCAGATGCCCGTTATGCCATACCTCGCAATCCCAGGATTACCATTTTTGCGAGACATAACGGATTGGATATCACAGTACATCATCCATTACAAACCATACATAAGGTCTTACACAAATAAGGATCTCATGATCCAGTCTTTAATACAACAAGCAGCGGAAAAAAAAGATAAGCATAGCGGTGGGGTCCATCTTCAAGGGCACAGGCAATGCTGACGAAGGTAGATAGTCCTAGTTATCATAGTCGTCCCGTTGACCATCCTCTTGATAGTCTCCTTCATAGTCTGGCCATGAGAATAGCCAGGGACAAAAGCCATGAGTTCTCTTTAAGTACTTGCAAACTATTATTAACAGGTACTATAGTTCTAAGTTAAAGTGCTAAATCTAGGTTTAACTATAAAGTTCAGTTTGAAACCTAAGCTGAGTTCTGAAGCAAAGAAAGATAAGGTAAAACTCTAGAATCACTTAAGTTGGGAAGCTAGTATCATAAACACAACCCTGTTGTGGTCAAGTCAAGATTCATCATTCATTTCAAGTTATTTGGAAAACATCTGACAACGAAACAGTATGGCCATTCCAACTGTCCATAACCGTGGACGCGGCTATTCGAATAGTTTGACACTCTGCAGAGGTGGTACACTTTCACCACAAGATTCGATACATCTGTCAGAGATAACCCTGAATCATCATACTTAGTATGCAGATAATCAAACATAACCTTCCCTTTACACACCCTAGTACAAGCACCTCTCCTATGAGCATGGCCTCCCAACCATGACCATTAGTCATCTTGGGCACTGCATAGGTGGACATCATGAGAGGTAGCCTCAGCTCAAACCTCTCCCCCGAGGGAACTAATACTAATGCATATAAATTTCCAGCTAAGCCTTACCCAATTCAGGTAGTGTGGTTGTACGGTAAATTTGGAATGGTATCGCATCTGAATCCAACCATCAGTTTTATAAAAGGGTTAAGGCTCATGCCTCATCATTTTCATCATCATAAACCAGTTGTGTTTCTCAACACATGTCAAAACATCTCAATAGAATGACTCATCATTCCAAGGTTTTCACAATTCATTTTCACCAAGTGTTCCCATCTAAAGTGACTCAAGTTTTTGATCTACTATAAACTACTAAGTTAAGAGTGTTCACTAAGGTGGAAGTGATGGGTTCAATCTCATGTCATAGAATGACATCTAAAGGTTTCTAAGTAGGTCAAGTTTTATACTTTTTATGCTACCTTCAAAATAAGTAAAGAACTTTGTGTAAACTAAGGGAGGTGAAGCTTGTCAATAAGACTTGAGGTACTAATAGTCAAAAAGGGGTGCTCAAAGCATGCTTAAGGCATCTTTGCTAAACCATCTAGTTTGATTCTAGTTTGCTAAGCACTAAACTTGCAAGGGTTAGCTGTAACACCCTCGGAATCGACCCTATGCAAGTTTCAGCGATTCCCGCCAAACCCGCATAGAAACGATTCAAAGGTGCCCACCAGGCACTTTCGTGCGGGTGGAGAACGAAGTAATATCATTACACAATAGTCCCCGATGGAACCCACAGAAAAATATATATACAACAGCGACTCAAAGAGTCAAGAATACAGATATAACATACAAAGATCCAAATCACCTTGAAAATGATACAGCGTCCGAGTACGGACAAGATGCAAATTGAGCTAAGAGCCCTGAAGAATAACCAATGGCGTCCATAACCCCCGCCAAGCCGGAAGGGTAACCTCGCTAACGACGTCGATCTCAAAACCTGCTTAAACAAAAGGGTGCCGACAAAGGGCAAAGGAAAAAGAGAGCGGTCAAGATCGAGGCCAAGACACCATGAGACTAGAATTCGGCGGTCCTCGCCTACATAGGTATGGTGGACTGAGCGGCAGCGCGGCATACACTAAACAACCTATAGAGACTCGATACAAATAGCGGCTATCAGAGAGGGGTAAGAAAGACCTATTCGGAACCAACCTGATACTACCACCAAACATACCCATCCTGGTGTTTCCCCCTCGAGACCAAACGAGGAAGTCAACCGAGGAACTCACACCGTTGGCAGTTTTATTTATTCAGTTATCGTTGCATCATTTACTAGTTAGGTATAGATAGTCATCTTGTTATAATAAGCAGTGGGCACTTTTAGTTAACCATTCCGTTGTAGTTGCAACACTTACTAGTCAGATACAATTAGCATGAGATATCCCAAACCCAGCAGTTGTTGGTACTTTTATTTAGCCATTCCGTTGTAGTGGAGCTGATTACTAGTCATATCGGTACAAGTCAAATTATAACAGTAAACTTTAGTTATAGTTGTCTATGATCGAGAACTGTGCTCCAAGTCGTCCATAACCGCGGACACGGCTTTTCGAAAAGATTTAACCCTGCAGGGGTGCACCAAAGTTTCCACACGCACCTACACCCTTGTTGTCAGATCAGGTAGGTACAAGATCACAAAACATACACCCAACGGTATGTCGACGGGGTTTCAGACCACGCTTCCTGCACCAAAGCAAGCAGGGGGGGCCACCCCACTAAGCTACCCGTAACGAAGTCGGCCGGTCTCCGAGACGGACTCAGGGTTTGTGTCGACGGCTGTAAACGACTGGGAACCCGAAAGTGTGACTGGGCTTGTCGATACAGCGAAAATGTGTCACGGTCCTAAACAGTACAGGTGCTCCACGCACAATCTTAAATAAAGCAGTAAAGCATGGCATAAGTACAGGATAGTAATAAAGCTCCAAACTACTTTGTGGCCCCTAGTACAGTACTTGAAATCAGGTACTAAATCGATGGGGGTGCCCACACACCCCACCTGTGGTTAGCGCGCTCGATCTCGGAACAGGTGTCAAGAACTCGGGGTCCTACGGGACACCAGTGAGCGGTTAAAATCCAAATATTGTCTATTACCCACCGGTGCCTCTGCATTTACCTACTTTCACTTTTAGTTATTAAATCATAATTAAAGTCTTGATCATCCCCAACATAAAGCATATGGCAGTCTTCCAACAACTGTGGTACTGGACGACACGCAACAGCACTTAAGCAAGCGACTACGACGCGCAAGTCCAACTATCTACCAAACAACAGGTAATAGGATGTGTCCAAAGCAATATAAGGCTGCAAGGGATATCACGGACACGAAAACTAGAGCATCGCAACATAGATAGCAATAGATCAACAGGAGGGAATAAATACTATAAAAGTAAGATAGGTAGAAAGGGGGAGATGCTCGCCTGAAAACATTGTCGAAGGTTCATCCGAAGATCGGGTCGGCACTCGCATCAACTCATCGGCCTAACCCGTGAAGAAGCAAAGCACTAGCATAAACACCGGATGCACTATTTAATACTACGGTAGAAAATCGGGCATGATGCATGTATGATGTATGACATGGCAAAGGTGCGATGCATTTAGGCCATATTAACGGAACCGGGGTCCCGGCAAATATTTAAGTGGTTCAAGTTGTTTAGATACCCCACAATTTAAATGTTGTCTTAACATGGCAAAAGATAGCACCGGTTCGCTACACAAATTTAAATGGGACCAATATAAGACTAGATTTGCCCGCATATGGATCCCATATTTAATTATGAGGTGAATCGGCATAATGCCCCCAAACCACAACCATATGTATGCAAGCATGAACATTTATATGCAACAGGTAGATATTATATCTATTACAAAAAAATATAGGGGTCTTAGGAAAAGGGGGTCACACATTAGAGGTCTCGACGATCTTGGGGGTTCGAAGGGGTTCGGTTCGGATGGGGCTTCGAATCCATGACGAAGGTCATGGCATCCGGGAAGGCGATCTTGACATGCCGAGGGTTCAGTCTTCGGGGAACTTTTCGATCCATCACATGGTCTCCGGTCTTGACGGGAGGAAGGTCTTGTCGAGATCCTCGGGTTCAAGCGGCCTCTAACTGCGAACTTGACGATGCGGTCCTGTTAGGTGGTCGCGAGCGTCTTGGTGGTACTTGGGTCTATGGAAGGTCTCGGTGATGCAAAACTTGTGTCGAACATGCTACAGACGAGCACTGCACTGCCAAAGAGCAACCATACATTGCAAGGATCAAACGGAGGAAGCCTCCCGACGACCAAAGCGAGATGGAAACTAGCAGAGCACGGCTAGCGGCATGCAGCCCAAAGGATACGAGGCCATGTGAGTATCAACTCAGATGTCCTAGGAGACCAGAGAACCCGTAGGGACGACGCTGGCGTCGGTGCCTTGCATGCTGCGGTGGCGGCGGAAGCCAGAGGGCGGAGGCGCTCAGGCCGGCGAGGGAGCTCGGGGAGGCAGAGCGGGAACGGCGGGCGGCTCCCTGGCGCAGCGGACGAATCGCTCGCGAGGAGGCGCGCGGGACAGAGGTGGGGCCGACGGAGGCCGAGGTGGCGATGGCGAGGAGGAGCCCGGCGACAGACTCGGGGAGGCATGGCGCCGATGAGAGAGAGGTTCACGAGGAGGCACAGGGTCGTGGGGTGGTGGCGGAAGGCGGTCGACGGCGAGCGCCCGGGGAGACGGACGGCTCTGGCGGCAGGGGACGCTGCGGCGCGGGACTGCCTGGTTGAGGAGGAGGATGCGGGCGCGACGGCGGGTGCTGCGGGGGAGGGTGGAGGCCGACGAGGACGCCTAGGTGCCGGCGGCGATGCCGCTTGATGGGGAGGCGGGCTCGGCCTCAAGGCGGCCAGGGATCGTGCGTGCGTGGAGAGGGCGGCGCTGCCGGGGCCGAGGCGGAGCAGGCGGGTCGGGTGCCTAGCGGCTGGCTCGGCCACCGACGGAAGAGGACGACCGGCGTGAAGCGGCGGAGCTCTGCTGAGTGGAGCGGGAGGCGGCGAGGTGCCGAGGAGAGAGCGGGGGTGGAGAGAGAGAGGAGCGTGGTGGGGAGATGGCGTGCGGGAGAGGCAGGTGCCGTACGCGTGTGGGGCCACGCGGGAGGAAGGGGTAGGTGGAGAACAGGCGGAGAGATCGAGGCCGGGTCCTGTCTCACGTGGGCGGGAGCGGGGCGACCAGGAGGGATGGGGAGGCATGCGATGTGGGGCGGGACTTGGTCGCTAGGCAGGTGGGGAGCAGATGCCGCGTCGGCAGGATGGTGGGACCAGGCAGGTGAGCGATGAGAGGTGGGGTGAGATTTGGTGTGCTGCGCAGCGATTGGGCGGGTGAGATGGCTGTGTAAAGGTGGGGGGAGGGGATTGGCCAGGGTGATGTGGAGGGGGCTGGGTAGGATAGGATTGGGTAGTTTTAGGAATTTTGGAGGTGGCCGGTCAGGCTTTCGGGCCTGGCTGGCTGCCTCCTAAAAAAATAATTTAAATATTTTAATTATTAAAACGAGGCTTTTGTAAACCGTTGAAAGACGAAACAAAATATTCCGGAGACCCGGGTTTTAATTTGAAATCAAGACGGGGCGTTTAGAAAACAAAAACAGGCTTTTCGAAAATAGTTTTATGCAAACAAATGCAAGATGACATGACGATGCTCAAATGCAAGGTGGCATGAGGACATGAGCATGCGGTCATGATGATGCAATGCACAAAAACAACGCGATTTTCTAGTAGTGGTTTTTGCGGGGCGCCACATTAGCTTGCACTGTTAATGGTGGCTTGCAAGTATAACTTGCAAGGGTTAATCTTGGTTAGTGCTAGCTTGCCTTGGTTGGTGCAGTGGTTGAAGTTTTCTTCTTCTTGGTAGAACTCCTCCTCCTCGAAAGCTTGGTCGGTACTATCGTCTATAAATACATACGGAGTACACAATCACCAAACAATACTTAACTAGGCTATATAGCATTCTAAGACACACAATTGATGATCTATTATCATCACAAGCATCACAAGTTTAATTCAATAGTTTCTTTCTTTTTATTTTAGAAAAGTAATTTCTACTCATTGAAAAATTAACTAAGATTTAATATTCACCACTTAAAATATGGGATCATGTGGACACATGTCATCACCACATATTCTAACATGTGGGAATGAGATTTAAGGGTTGGATCAATATTACTTTGGTTTAAGTTCATTATTTAATGATTTAAAGTGACTAGAAATGACTATATAGCATTATTTTGGTACTAGTCCAAAGTCACTGCATGTAAACCTTAATATTATTACATATTTATATAGATATGGTGAAATTTGATTTTTGAGAGTTGGAATCAACTCAAAAGCTAACTTGGTTGATTTTATAAAAATGTTGCAAGGTGCAAATGCTTCTGTTTTGTTATTTTTATTAGGAGAGATCTATAACTCTACTTGAATTAAATCCAACGGGCTTGGATAGATCATTTCAACACCTTTCAGACAAAATTGGTTTCATGCAATTTGGATTTATAAAACTCTCTGAGTTGAATTTTAAACTAGTGGACAAAAACTAGATTTAACTAAAAAGAAAAATCCAGATTTGAACGGGTGGGCTAGCGCCGCGGTGCGGGGCTCAGCTGACAGGGGGTCCCGCTTGTTAGTGGGTCATAACACGCGAAACGGTATGCGCGCTGTGGGTCGTAGGATTAGTAGGGGAATCTACGGCTAAGGGTCGTCGTCGACGATGAACAGGTCACCGGCGAGCTCAAACCCTAGCGGCTCGGTGGGGGTCTGCTGGGGACGTACCAAGGCTCCAGCAAGGTCGGCGAGGCGAGCAAACGAATTGGAAGACGACGGTGAGGTGAGGCATGGTTGCGGCGGAGCTTGGGGTGGTCGCAATCAGCGGCGCCCTTCTCCTCGAGAGGCGGCGGCTCCGGCTCCAATTCCGGCGAGCTGCTGCTCCCCTTGCTCCGGCTAGAGGTGGGTGAGGTTCAGTGAGGTGAGGGGAGTGGAGTGGTGTGGAGAGAAGAGGCTGGGGAGGCCTCCTTTTATAGGCCCGATGGTGAGACCGAGCGGGATGGGCAGGCGACGGTGGAGACAAGGCTACCGCCGACTAGCGGCATGGCTGAGGGTGGCGATCGACAGGCGGTCTCCTGGCGGTGCTCTAGGAAGTGAATGCGGCCGTAGGGGCGGTGGTATGCGGTCTGGGCGAGGTGGTGCTCTGAGTGGCAGAAGCGGCAACGTCCATGGCGAGCGGTTGCTATGGTGTGTTGGGAGGCGAACGGGGGTGTCTGGGGTGTTCCCTAGGTCGTGGCGGAGCGGTGGGCACGGGCTGCGGTCGAGCGGTGGCTTGTGCACGCGGGGACAGAGCATGCTCTGCGGGCAGCGTCGGCATGGTCGACCAGCTCCGAGAGCGGCGGTTCCTGGCCGCTCTGCTCTCTGTCTCTGGCCTGGGGCTGGTTGGACGGTGGAGGTGGACCACTGGCAACTTGCTAGACATGGTGAGAGAGGCTGGAGAGGGCTGCTGTTGCGAGTGCACGGTCGGCCGGCGAGGAGTGGCTTGACATGGCAATGCAGTGCAACTTGGAGGTAGGGGATGTGCTGGTGTGGTTCTGGTTAGGCTTGAGGGGGACAAAGATGATCAAAGCACTTCAAAATTGCTAGACAATATCAGCCCAAAACAGTAATAGTTAGGCCATAATGATCTTGCCAGCAAGGTGTTTGACAAAATGGCCGAAAGAGAAAAAGTTTTAAATTTTGGTTTCAAAATGTTTGAGTGAGCTCCACTAGTGCTAGGTAGTCTCTGGTTGCAAGGGTTTTGAAAGTGGAGTTCAAAAAGATGGTTTTTGAAATAGGGGTGATCTATGCATATGCATTAGATTCAATTTTAAAATGTCATTTAAAATAAGTAAAAGAATGTTTTTAGCAGATCAAAAGGTGGGCCTTGGTACCTCATTATGTATACTATCAAGGGGTGCAAAGATCAAGAATTATTTCTGTTAAGAAATGAGTGCTAGGAACACTCAAAGTAGTGTAGTGGATTAAAATGGCCAAAATGACCATTCCTCCTTTTAATTCTTTTTTATTTGATTTTCTTTAGGAAAAGTTTGGGAATGATGTAGATGATGTTTAAATCACCTAAGAAACATTTTACAAGCATTGGATCACTTAAACAAGGCACTTCAAATCAACTCCTATTTTAAATGCACACACATATGAATGCTTTCATATTTAATTTGGAAAAGTTTTTGTTAACCCTATTTTTGGATGATTTGATCCTGATAAGCTTGGATTAAAGTTTTGGGATGTTACACAAGCATATCCTCATATTTGTTCACTTTAACCTTAATCACCTAAAGATGCTTATGATAGGGGCAATGAGAGCTGAAACCTAATAAGTACCATAATTTTTGGAAGCTCTTTATGAAACTTGAATCCCTGCTTCCTTCTATGAAGGGCCTTTCTTTTACTTATTATGTTGAGTCTCCATCTTCTATCTTTATGCACCTATTAAGAGAGCATAGTGGTCATTCTTAGTTTAATGTGCATTATCCCAAAACTTGTTGATTGATTCATAACTTTGATATTGCTTGTTCTAAAACTATTTGTATCTAGTCACCCTTATGAACTTTGAAGGTGTCCTATGCATTTATGTTTTGCTACACTATGAGGGACAAGCTGAATACCATTCTCATTATGTTTTCTTTATGTGAAACAAACAAATGTTTTTCAAAGCATCATTATTCATGAATCTTTTGTTTGTACCTTTTCATGTTACAACATAGTTGCTATGTCTTATTGTTAGAACTATATCTTTCATGCTATGTTAAAGCACTATGATCCTAGCTATCAATGTTATAAATACCTTCATCAATATTATGATGGTGCATGTCACCTCAAAAATTATTATTTTTTATCACTTACCTACTCGAGGACGAGCAGGAGTTAAGCTTGGGGATGTTGATACGTTGCAAACGTATCTATAATTTTTGATGTTCCATGCTTGTTTTATACCTACTTTCTTATGTTTTGTCCATACTTTGGAGTATTTTTACACATTTTATGGAACTAACCTATTAACAAGATGCCACAGTGCCAGTTGCCTATTTTCTGCTATTTTTGGTTTCAGAAAAGCTAGTAAGGAAATATTCTCAGAATTGGACCGGACAAAAGCCCAAGTCAATATTTCACCAGAAGGAATACGGAGTCCGGAGGGGAGACAAAGAGGGGAACCAGGGCGGCCACACCTGGTGGTGGCGCGGCCAGCCTTATCTGCGCCACCAGGGGTGTGGGCCCCTGGCTCTCCATCAACCTTGCCCCTTCGCCTATATATTGCCTTTGGGACGAAAACCCTAAGTACCCGATCAAAATTCCACGAAAGAGTCTGTAGCCATCGCCATCTCTATCCCTAGATCGGGAGGGATCTAAAGCTCTTACCGGAACCCTGCCGGAGGGGAGAGATCACCCTATAGGCCTTCTTCATCACCATGCCTACCTCTAGTGTGATGCGTGAGTAGTTCATCCCTGGTCTACGGGTCCATGTAGTAGCTAGATGGTTGGTTCTCCTCCTTTGTGCTATCATGTTTAGATCTTGTGAGCTCTGTTCATGATCAAGATCATCTATTTGTAATCCTACATGTTGTGTTTGTGGGGATCCAATGGATATTGAGATGCTATTTCAGATTGATTATTGATTCTATCATGTCTTTGTTATTTGTGATCTTGCATGCTTTCCGATGTTAGTAGCTATCTTGGCCAAGTAGATGCTAGCAACTCCAAGAGGGAGTATTTATGCTCGATAGTGGGTTCATGCCTCTACGAATCTGGGGAAGTGATAGAAATCTCTAAGGTACTAGATGTGTTGTTGCTACTAGGGAGAAAACAACAATCCTTTGTTCATAGAACAATCGTATTGTTTACTTTACACACTTTGCTTAATGCAATTATCTGTTGCTTGGAACTTAATACTGGAGGGGGTTCGGATGATAACCTGAAGGTGGATTATTAGTCATAGATGTAGTTGGATTACAATCTATGTATAATGTTGTAATGCCCAATCAAATCTCATAGTAATCAAGATGATTAGTATATGCATATATGCTTTCTCGGTGTCTGTCAATTGCCTCGCTATAATTTGTTCACCCAACATGTCATCTATCTTAAGGAGAATCACCACTAGTGAACTATGGACCCCGGTCCATTCTTTACCATCAATATACAACTAGTTACTATTTTTTTGTTTACTTTCTGCAAGCAACTACTATCTTCCACACAATACATTTAATCCTTTGTTTTCAGCAAAACCGGTGAGATTGACAACCTCACTATAAGTTGGGGGCAAAGTTCTGTGGTTGTGTTGTGCAGGATTCCAAGTTGGAAACAACACCTTGGAGGTGATTCCTTGCTCGTACTAGTTCGATAACATTGGTTTCATAACTGAGGAAAACTTGCTGATGTGCTCATCATAACTTCCTCTTGGGGTTCCCCAATGAGCTCGATACGTTGAGCCAATAATCACAACCCTATCTATATTAGATCATTTCACACATCAATGTGCTTATATTATCTTTATCCATATGTATGTGAAGCTGCAGGTGGATCTTCAACCCTGACCTATTTCCATCCATTGCAACAACCAACGATTCAAAGTAAACTAGAAAGGTTTGGTAAACATAAAATAAAACGAGTAAACAAAGTCTTGTAGATGTGACTTATTATTTCCACAGAACAATCGTTTCCAAGATTCAATAAACCTAGGTCTACTAGGGAAAAAGCTACTATACTACATCTGTAATCCAGATCGAAGGTATCATTCTCCAACTAAACCATCAAGCAACGGAGTTATCAGTAAGTTTCTGAGCAATGCATATGTTGAAAACTTCAGGTCTGATCCAAACATAGGCATCAGAACTCTAGTTGACAAACCAAAAAAGGATTTTGGTGTTGAAGTGCCAAAGAGAATGTCCTATAGGGCAAAGACTAAAGCAAGGGAAAAGGTGATCGAGGATCACAAGGGGCAGTTGAAAGGACATTTATTGTCCTAATCTATTTTGGTGTTTGTTAACAACGTGAGGATCATTTTACAGTGTGCTAATGTTTCCAGGTCAATCTACTGAAAATAAAAAAGTCCATGTCATAGTGGAAAAATCTCTGGATTAAACAGAAGTTTCCTGGATAATCTAGACCGGAGTCTCTGGTGTGCATAGTCTGTAGTCTCCGGTGTAGTCCAGAGTTTTGTCTCAAATCTCCGGAGTGGATCCAAGAGGTTGCCCATGGACACTCTGGCTAGGGGTTCAGAGACAGACCGGTTGACCGGAATCTCCGGTGTGGTGTCTCAGACCGGAGTTTCCGGTGTGAAAACACTAGAGTCTCTGGTGTCCCCCTGACATGGGTATACCCTACAGGTACTCGAGTCCGGTATATATGGTCTAGATACGGCGGAAGCCCACAACGGTGCCAAGGCCCAAATGGAGAACTCGAGTGGCCCAGAGACTCTCGATTTCTTGCGCGACAAGAAGAAGCTAAAGATAGAAAGTTTAAAGGGAAAACCCTAATCTGTAACCGACTCGACCTGCTACCCGAGACCTAGCCTATCTATATAAAGGCAAGGAGGGGGCGGCGAGGAGGACACACGCAACCCTAGTTTCCACAACTCTCGCCAGATTGCATCTGCGCGCCCCTGTAATCTTCGATTCCTTCATTAATTCCAAGAGCAGACAAGCAGGAGTAGGGACCTCTACGAGGCCTGAACCTGAGTAAATCTTGCGTCCCTGTGTGCTTGTTTGCTAGCCGACTGATGCCTCCAGCGCTCCCTCCTTATCCAAAACCCAAGTCCATAACAATGGGCATTGATGAGTTAAACCCTCGTCAATTGGCGCCGTCTGTGGGAATTGGGAGTGCTGATGTCACGGCTTCTTCGGCCCCATCAACCGTGATCTACAACTCCGCAACAGTGGAGATTCGCCAACTCTTCGGTGCGTTCGACTTCACCGTCCACACGCCAGCCACTTGCCCGGCTTTCGAGTCCGTGGGCGATGGAATTAGTTTGGTGATTGGGAGCTTCCGCTTCCAGGTTGGTCAGATGGGCATGCTTCGCATGCCTAACCAGCCAACAGCACCCGCGATTGCTCCAGCATCGTGGTTCCCGCCACCAATCGGCACCCTCAGCAAGCTCAACACCTCAGCAACAACTGGGAGCACGGACAGCGACAACAGTCGCGGATTCTATCTAGGTGATCTAGCCACCAAAGATGGAGCTTACAGCTCCGGATCTGAAAGTTGCGGGAGCAACAACTTCCCTAACCACTTCATGTGCGCAGTCATCAATGTAGGCGACACCACCGCCAATCGCGAAAACACTGGCCACGGATCCGGCACCGGGCCGCCCCACGGCGCTGAACCACCCAACAGCAGCACGCCCAATGGTGGCCCCACCAACGGTGGCAACGGCACGCCCGTCAACAACGGAGCGACAGTCGAGCCGCCAACCATAGTGAACGAACACATAGGAGAGCGTGTCGTGATTAAACTCAACGACAATGAGTGGGCATATTGCCGAGAAGCTCTATGAGGCAATCCTCTGCCCCCCGGTACGCCGCAGGACATGCTGATGGGCTACCATTGGATACTAAAGGAGGAGTACAGACGCTAGCTGCACGCAATCGCGCAACTCGAGGCGCGTAAAAAGGCGGCAGATGAGTTGAGTCTTTGACGGGCCAGGCTCTCCTCCTACAGAGGATTCTCCTCCAAGGGCAACGAGTACATGGCCAACAAAGGCGATCTCGAATGGCCCATCTCACTAAGCAAGAACACATAGAAGCTGCAAAAGTCCTTGACTTTAGCTCTATGATAGTCGACACGCGGGGCAACATGGTCCCAAAGACACCGCAAGCTGTGGTGACAGCGGCCACCATGTACCTCCTCAATAACCAGCTGCCAGCTGGAGATCCCCGAGCCGCCATGCACCGATCTACGATCGCGGTCCTAGGGCTAGTCGAGGTTGCTCTTGACAAAGAGCCGACGCTGGAGCCAAAGAAAGGCCAGGCTCTGGCAAAACGCTATTCCTCACCCTCGTCCAGCGACGACAGTCACGATATGTCTCGGTGTTGCCGCTCACGGCGGCACGATCACGACTACGATGTGTGGGATGACCTCACGCAGCGCAAAATTGACAAATCAAGGGCAATACACGCTTGTTCGACTGACTCAGAAGAGGATGAGACTGAACTCTGCGGTGCTAGATGCTTCAGCATAGCCATCAGGCAGAAGCGAATGCCTAAAGGGTTCAAACTCCCGTTGGAAAACCCAAAGTTCGACGGCCTACAAGACCCAAAGATCTGGTTGGAGGACCACATCTCCTCCGTCAGGCTACATGACGGGAGTCGAAGCACGGCCATGCAATGCCTATAGCTGCAGCTACATGGTGCCGCCCGTGTATGGCTCAACAATCTCCCGCATAGATCCATCCGCAACTGGGAAGAGCTGGTCTACAGCTTTGTATGCAACTTCAAGGGCACTTATAAAAGGCCCGCATCAATCGAAGAGCTGAGGAGCTGCCAGCAAAGGTCGGGCGAATCACTACGCTCGTACATCTAGAGGTGGTCCATCATTAAGAATTCTGCGGAAAACATCTCGGAAGACCGCGCAATCGATGCGTTCAACGGTGTCATTTGGCGCATAGAGCTAAGGGAGGAGCTGGGCCGCTCGAAGCCCAAAACAATCGACCACCTGATGGAAATTGTGAATCAGTAGGCCGATGGAGAGGATTCGGTGAAAAACCACACCTACTCCGACGACGACGGCGACCTCATGCGCAGACGCGACCGTCGAGGCAAGTGGCGAATGCGCGTCTACAATGACCGTGACGACATCAACATGGTCGCAGCCGGCTACACCGACAAACGCGACGACAACCGCAACAATGGCTATCGCAGCAGTGGATACCGCGACTCCGGGAAAACTACACAGGTATGGCAGCGCCGCACTTGTGAAGAGGCACCCGCAACAACCATCGAGGACAAACTGTCTGGGCTGTGCAACGTGAAAAAATCTACATCGACAAGCACGACGGCAAGAAAAAATCTAGCCACCTTCTCAAGGACTGCCGCGAGTTTCTCAAGCTCCACGAGGGTCTGGCCCGGATGAATCGCGACGCAGTCAACAGGGGCTATGGAGTCGCCCTAGGCGCCGTGGCACATGGAGCTCCTCCGCCACCGCACGGACCACCACCACCCGCAGCTGCACCGGTCGAGAATCACGGAAGCGAACATACCCGCGACCTGTGGGCAACATGGGGATGATCCAAAAAGGGCGTCCCTCAAATCGAGTGCAGAAGGCCATCACCCGCCAAGTCAACTTGACGACAAACTCTCCACCTTCCACCACTGAGTACCTCAGTGGAAGCGACTCCTGCATCACCTTTGACAGGCGTGACCACCCGCGCCAAGTTCCTCATCTAGGTTACTGTCCTCTCGTACTTGAGGTGCAGATTGGGGGCTTCGACATGAGCCGCGTCTTCATGGATGGCGGCGGCGGCATTAACCTAATGTGCGCGAGTACCTTGCGTGCGATGAGGATCCCTCTGACGTGTCTGGAAGTTTCAGACATGACATTCCACGGCATCGTCCCAGGGAAGGTGTATATCCCCTGGGCAAAATCAACCTCGACGTCATCTTCGGCACGCCGCAAAACTTCCGGCGAGAGCGCATCAACTTCGAGGTCGTCGACTGGCCTTCGCAATATCACTACATCCTCGGATGTGTCGCGTTCGCAAGATTCATGGCAGTGCCACACTACGCCTACCTGCAGATGAAGATGCCAGGCCCAGACGGCGTAATCACAATCAACGGCAACTTCGAAAGGTCCGACAGCTGTGACAGGGAATTCAATAGAATCTCTCAGTCCTTCGGCATGCAGGAGGAACTCGCAAGATTGAAGGAGTCGACAGACAACAGTCTGCCCTCCCTAAGCCGACCAAGTTCACCCGACCTGTCCTTCGACTCGTCAGTGCACACGAAGAAGGTCCAGGTCCACCCAACGAACCCGACCAAGACGACCCTCATCGCCAACAACTTGAGTTCCGCATAGGAACTCGCGCTCGTCGAATTCCTCCGTGAGCACTGGGAAATCTTTGCCTGGTGTCCAGCGGACATGCCAGGGGTTCCCAGGGAATTCGCCGAGCATGCACTCAATGTCAATCCAGACGCAAGGCCAGTCAAGCAGACAATTTGGCGATTGTCTGAACCAAGAGCAAAGGCAGTCGGAATGGAGATCAATAGACTCCTCGACGCCAAATTCATACACGAGATCAAGGAAAGCACGTGGCTCGCTAACACGGTGCTTGTACCTAAAAAAGACACGGATATCCTGCGGATGTGCTTGGACTTCACCTCCTTGAATAAGCACTGCCCAAAGGATCACTTCCCATTACCGCGAATCGATCAAATCATCGACTCCACCGCGGGATGTGAGTGTGTCTGCTTCCTCGACGCCTACTCAGGCTATAATCATATTCGAATGAAGGAGGAAGATCAAGAGAAAACAACGTTTACGACGCCTTTTGGTATGTTCTGCTACAACACAATGCCCTTCGGGCTAAAAAACGCAGGAGCCACCTATCAGCGGTGCATGCAGACTTGCCTCAAGAATCAACTTGGTCGCAACATCCAAGTCTATGTTGATGACATCGTCATCAAAACCAAAGAGGAAGCCTCGCTAATCGATGATTTACGCGAGACCTTTGCCAACCTCGACCGCTACCGGATCAAGCTCAATCCAGACAAATGCGCCTTCAACGTACCATCTAGGCAACTACTCGGGTATCTCATCTCCGCGAGGGGGATTGATGAAGGGAATATGCCCGACAGGAGATAATAAAGTGGTTATTATCTTATTCCTTGTGTATGATAAATGTTTATTTTGCATGCTATAATTGTATTAATTTGGAAACGTTAATACATGTGTGTTTAATAAACAAAATACAAAGTTCCTAGTAATGCCTCTCATATAAACTAGCTCGTTGATTAACAAGATGATCAAGGTTTCTTGATCATGGACATTGGATGTTGTTAATAACGAGGTCACAACATTGAATGATGTGATGAACATTCATCCGAAGTATAGCATTACGATCAGATTCGCTATGTTTATATTGCTATAACATCATATGAAGTAATCTTAGTCCTTAGACCATGGGATTATGTTAATTGCTAACACCGGAAGAGTATCTTGATAACATCAAACGTCACACTGTAACAGGGTGACTATAAAGGTGGGTTCAGTGCTACGAAGGTGTTATATTGAGGCTCATGGATCAAGAGTGGTATTTGTCCATCCCGATGACGGATAAATATACTCTGGTCCTCTCGGTGATATCACATTGAAATAGCTTGCAAGCAAGTGATGTGATCACTAGAATGTTATATCACAAGAACGAGAAAAGAGTGCATGTCGGTAACGAGATCAAACTAGGTATTTGGATGCCGATGATCAAATCTTGGACATGTAATATATCGTGAGACAAAGGGATTTAGTTACGACATTAAAGGTTCACACAATCACAAGGGTCATCGTTGAATATGTGGGAGTCGGTACGGATCTCCAGGTCCCGCTGCTGATTATTGATCGGAGAGGGGTCTCGATCATGTCTGCATTATTCGCGAACCGTAGGGTGACAAACTTAAGGGATACCGACACCATTTAGGAGCAAATATGTTTCAGATAAATATTAAGAAAGCGCTGGAATCATTTCGATGGAAATTGGAATTGTTTCGGGTGAAATTGCTGAAACTGGTTCGGCATGTGATATTGAAATGTTGCAGGGAGTTTTATGTGAATGTTTGTTAATTAAAGTAATTAACAAAATTCTGAATAAAATAAATAAAAGTGTTTTATTTAATGAGAGCTTGCATTAAATTTGGTGGAAATTTAATGCATGTGAGTGGACACGAGTGGATGTGTGTGTTTATGTGAGTGGGAGCTCCACCCACATGAATGAGTGTCGTGGTGGTGTCACGGCAGATGCCATGGATAGGCTAAAGGTGGGGACAAGATGCACTAGAGGAATCCAGGGAGGGATAGTGTGGTGATTCCACACACTGTTGCTTTGTATTTGATTCACTTCCACATTTTACAAGTGCTCCTTGAGCTGTATTGGGGAGAGGAGGAAGAAGGAACTCTCTTACTCTCACCACTAGCTAGCCCTCCATAACACACTAGTAAAATACAACCCTCTAGAGATCAACCAGTTAAAGACCAACCCCCTTCTACTGAGGCCCTAACCCTCCTTATATAGGGGTGGCGAGGTCTCCAATTAGGGCATACGTGGGGGCATATTCTCCCAAAATAGTAAGCCGACTGGGTCACTTTAACCCAACGTCATCCATGCAGAGGCTACGTGAGCCTCTGCGGCGCTCGCGTCATCCGACACAGGCATCGTCACCTTTGTCGGCCATGCCTCGGTGGTCCTAGCCTCAAGCAAAAGTGACAAGGGTCACCCTTTGACCAACAAGATACCTTCCTTCTCTTACAAGCTTGATATAACCCGGATCATACCTAGTTGATTCGGCCATACCTGTACCTGCATACAAGTTAGATACATCTTACCGACTTACGATATAAGTAGGCTAAGACCCAGTTAGGTGGACATCCCCTCGTCCGGGTTACCCCGTGATTCGGCCTGCCTTGAGGTGACTCGGCCAGCACCTGCTTTGACCTTGCTGTACCTCGGCTAACTCGGCCTTTATACCCCGGCGTGACCCTACCCGGGGGTATCCCCCAACATTAGTCCCCAAAGCTGGTGTGGTCTTAGCTACCTTAGCCGCTAAGGTCATAGCAGGTTCAATTTTACCGAGCCTTTTGCTCCTTTTCTGAGTTACCTCATAGTCCGGATTTCATAGATTTACTTTACCTTGGCACATTCCGAGTTTTCACTCGCTGGCCGGGTCACCTCATACTCATCCGGGTCATTCTTCCTTCTCTCATACGCTTCTCCACGTGGAGGCTAATCATTACTTTGCCTCATTTTAAGGGCATGCGACAGTAACCGCCGCAGTTATTGTCAGATATTACTATAGCCCACGTCACATCATGCCTGCCTCCTTGTTAACTGTATCATAACGTCACGTCGTGGGATCTCCTGCGCCCTGTGGCCCTTCTTGTGGCTCGCTGCTGATTGGTTGATCCGGGTTATACATGGCCACACCGTGTGGCCCGCCCGTACAGCGCGATCCCACTACCCCTTAAGGGCGTGGTTAAATAGGGGAGGGGCGCCCCTTGGGTCTTTTCCCCACTCTCGCGCCCCCTTTGCCTCTTCTTCTTCCTCTTCTTCTCCAGCGACAGCGCTGCCGCCACCGCCTCTGCTTGACCGCGCCACCGCCGCACCGTCTCCTCACGCACCAGCATCGCCGCCACCTCCCCGCATCTCTTCCGCCACGGGTCCTCGTCTGTCCAAGCCACTGCCCCCCACCACCGCTAGCGCCAGTGAGGACAGTGACCTCGAGATGACAGAAGACGATCTCGCCGTCGCGGAGCAGGAAATGGAGGAGGATGCGGTGAACACCGACCGCGGCGCTTGGACTGGGTCCTGGGTTTGCCAGGACGATATTGACTGGCTGTACCGCACCCGGCATATCCCGGAGGGCGTCATCGCACGCCTCGCCGCCGTGGAGCTTGCCCCCTCACCCAATCCGGGTGAGTATGTGGTATTTCTCTCCCACTTCCAACGTGGGTTCGGGCTCCTCGCTAGCGATTTCTTCAACGACTGGCTCAACACGTATGAGCTTTAGCCGCATCATCTTCCGGCTAACGCCATCACCTCTCTCTGCCTTCGCTTCCACCATCGAGGGCTACGCTGGACCGTGGCCCACGAAGGAGCTATGGATCCGGTTCTTTGGCCTTCGCCGGAACGTGATTCCGAATATAGCTCTGGATCCGGAGGACAAGCAGCTCACGCAGTTCGGCGCAGCTTCTATCTCGCCTCGGAAGCAGTCCATTTTCCCCCGAGTGACGGGGCTTGACTACTGCAAGGGCTGGGCCCGAACCTTCTTTTATGTCAGAAATGGCACAACTGAAGATCTGATCCGGCTGCACCCCTACGCTTCGGGTCCTCCTAATCCGGATCTGTGGGACAAGGTCCCCAAGAATCCCACCGTCCTGGCGAACCAAGTCAACAAAAGGTTCCAGGAGCTGAAGGACCTGGTATTGCACAACAAGGACGCGATGATCACATTCGTCTGTAACCGGATCTCCCCCCTCCAGAAATGTACACATAAAGTTTGCCACATGAGCTGGGGTCGTGACCCCAACCGGACCTCCTCATTTGAGTTGAGCAACACCGAGATCTTCCGCCGGGTCAAGGCCCTCTTCACCACTAAGAAGGACTTCTCTGCTGAGTGGACGTGGGGAATCGAACACTTTTGCCGAGATAGGCTTCCGCCTGCGGTAAGTCTCGTGCTCCAAACCTTTTTCGAATTAAATCATACGTCGGTTTCTGTTGTAGTTTTAATCCCTTTGCCTTTTCTTTCCCTTAGATGTTTCTTCAGCAAACCATTGAGGATGGCGCCGAGCCTTCTCTCAAATGGGCGCCTGACCGAGACACCTCGGATGAGGAGGTGCTGGATCAGGAGATGTTCCCGCTGATGGCTGATGCGACCAAGAGACCCACCGGTAAACTCTCTTCCATTAGAGATTGGCCCGACGATGAAGATGATTCGGACATTGAGGTGATGGAGGCATTTGACGCTATCCCCCTTTCTTATCTTTTCCGACATCAGCTAACCCTGGTGGGAAGATCCATGAAGATCCTCCCCTTGCCACGGGTGAGCCTGTCCCGGTCGTACCGAAGAAGAGGGGGGCCGCATCCGCTTCTTCCTCCGGACCTTCTCAGCCAGCTAAAAGGCGAAAGAAGTCCACGGACAAAGCCTCCACCAAGTCCATGACTAAGGCCGTGGCCCGGAGAGCTCGCAAGCCCAAGGAGCTCTTGACTTCGGATGAGTAAGTCGTTTCTCCCTTTGCTATTTACTTGTTCTTCTTTTGTTATAGTTTCTCATCATTCATGATTTGATTCGGCAGGGCCGCGGTGGAGGTCCCTCAGAGTGGATCCGGCATTGCCTGGCCGCTCCGACATAGTCCTTCTCCCCCCCGTGGCGATGATTCACGCCCGTTGAGCCCCATTCTGGAGGGTTCAGCGGCTGCCCCGGGTTCTAGCCCACCTCGTCAAGAGGAGGGAACCTCGGAGCGGGGAAACTGGCTCTGCCGAGGCAGCAACAACCACCACTGCGGCTCCACTGCAATCAGCTTCATCCGAGATACCCACAGCACCTCCACCAAAACAAAAATCAGCACCAGCACCATCATTATCCCCAGCACCAGCAGCAACAGCAAAAGCACCACCAGCAGCACCAAGTCCTTCTGCCTCATCCGAGTCTTCCAAGGCTCGGCGAGAAGACACCAGCAGTACCAAAGCTAGCACCAAGGCGGCTCCCAAGGGCAAATCAGCTGCAGCAACTTCAACTTCTCAGAAGCAGCCCAAGGGCAAAAAGGCTCCTGACGCCACCGGGTCAGCGTCAATCGAGGTTGGACAGCGTACACTTGCGTCCATGCTCCCGAAAAAGACTCCACCGCCGAAGGACGCCCCTGCTGAGCCAGCTGATGCGCAACTCGTTTTGCACACCAGCCCCACTGTTGCCCAGGTTGAGAGGAAAGAAGCCCAAGCTAAGGGTCTAGTTGCACCCCACATGCTCAGCGGCGAGCGCTATCCTCCGACCTTGATCGAGTTTGTAAACAACTGGAACAAGGCGGAGTTCGTCGACAATGATGATATCCCGAAGAAATTCGGGCCCGCTGAATTTGCTGCCTAGATGAACACCGCTGCAAGGGCAAATAACCTTGCAGGTCGGATGATGGAGGTACGTTACTTCATCTTTTCCTTAACATGTAGTAGATATTATTGATATAGCCATTAGTCCCCGAGCCTCCGGGGGAGTAACTTGTTACTCGGCCGGATGCTCCTTAGTAAACTAACATAGCTCCTTAATAACTTCGAATATGCACACACCTAGAGCCGGGTTAAGTTCCACTTGGCCCGGATCTTGTACACTTCGAATATTCACACACCTAGAGTCGGGTTAAGTTCCACTTGGCCCGGATTTTGCACACTTCGAATATGCACACACCTAGAGCCGGGTTAAGTTCCACTTGACCCGGATCTTGTACACTTCGAATATGCACACACCTAGAGCCGGGTTAAGTTCCACTTGGCCCGGATTTTGTACACTTCGAATATGCACACACCTAGAGCCGGGTTAAGTTCCACTTGGCCCGGATCTTGTACACTTTGAATATGCACACACCTAGAGTCGGTTTAAGTTCCACTTGACCCAGATCTTGTACACTTCAAATATGCACACACATAGAGCCGGGTTAAGTTCCACTTGGCCCGGATTTTGTACACTTCGAATATGCACAAGGCTAAGCTATCCTTATGTACTCTTTTCAGGTGACCACCAATCGCCTGAGTGCTGAGTTTCAGCGTCTCCTGGATACTCACAAGATGCTGCGTGCAAAACATAGTGCACTTCTCGCTGAACACGAGAAAAGGGGTAAGTTTCTTCCTTGGCATTTTTCCATTTTTCTTCGTCTTTTTCCACCGAACTAATCCATCATTCGGATTTCGCAGCTGGGGTGGAGGCCGAGAATACCATCATGAGGAAAAACTTGGAGCAGATCAAGGGTAAGTCATTTTTGCTTCCTTCCTTCGCACTCTATTTCCTTTTATCCTTGGCTCGGCAAATATTCATACCTCGGCTTTGCCGGGTCAACAAACTATTTCAGCCTCTCTTGAAGATAGTGTGCCCGTGCCTGACATGATGCTGCATTTTATCGAACAAGCAGGGCAGGATCAAGCTGAACTCAAGAAGAAAAATGATGAGCTCGCCCTCCTCCGAACCAAAGATGATGAAATCACCAAGCTTAAGGTGGACATGAAGAAGCTGAAGGCACATCACCAATCCGAACTGGAAAAAGCTGGCCAGGACTTTACTGAAGAGCGCGAGTGTCTCAACCTCCAGATCGCCAAGGACCAAGAATTGCTGAAGGAGGCCGACTCTAAGCTTGAGTCGGCAAATGCTGAGCTTGTGCAACTCCGGGAAAGGCGTGACAAATGTACCAAGGAGCTAACCCGGATCCACAGCCACATTTCTCGTAAGTTTTTTCTCTTCAGCTGTCATGAAACTTTCCGGGTTAACCCTTCTCACTTATTTCACCTGTCTCGTTTTCAGACAAATTTCCAGAGGGCAATGCTGTTGCGGCTACTGCTGTCGCCAAGTTCCGCCAGAAGAGGGGTACCCCAATTGCCCCTGGCGCTGGAGAAATTCCATATGACATGGAGGACTTGCTGGTCAGCTTGTCTTCTCGTGTTGAAATTGTGAAGAACTATGGCAAGGACATCTTGGATGTAGCAATCCGGATCTTCAATGCCTTCTGGCCTGAAGAAGATACTCCGGAGGGTGCCACTGCTCTTTTTGCCAGGCTTATGGAGTGCGAGACTCAGCTCGATCTCTGGAGAGAATCTGCTAGATGCGCTGGAGCTGAGATTGTCCTCCACTACGTGCTTACGTGGTATGAGAAGATCAACCTCGATCTCCTTGAGCACATGCGCACCGGATCAAGGTGGTCTACTGACCCAGAATGGATAGCTCGGCGCAAGGCTTCGCTCATAGCTTCATTCAATATGCCCCTGTTCATCAATGGAACGAGGGACCAAGCTTCCTAGGTGCCGCCGAGGACGAAAATGCTGAAAATGCTGAAGATGATTCGGGTAAGGACGAAGAGGACAAAGCTTCGGACGTCGAGGAGGATGAAGATGACTCTGAATCCGAGGCTGGGGTTGCACCCGCAGGCGCCGAATTACCTCCTCCTGCTGCTCCTTGATTATAAACACTTTGAATTTCATCAGATCCCCGGTATGCCGGGTGCAATTGTATCAAGCACATAAGTGATACTTTGCTACTAAGTTTTTATGCCGGATTGACCTAGGCGTAGTCCCCGAGTTTCATTTTCCTGTTCCTCCAATTTCTTGGCTCGGCTCGTGTCTACCTTGGTTCGGTTTTATGACTTACGAGTCCGAGCTTCAAAATTGACTTAACAATACTTGGAAACTTTAGGATTAGCTCAAAATAAATCCGCATAGTAAACATAAAATAAGCATAAGGTTAGTCCGAAAAACAAACGTCGGCTCGATTAAGTTCCTTCCCTTAGTCGTTTTTCATGTGTTACGCAATTCCAAACTTGTTCTCTTGCTTGCCATGAAGCCAAATCTTGTTGGACAACAGCAAGTCGAAGAGTTAGGTTTTTGGTGCTCACACACTACTAATCCGGGTTAGGTAGAAACAACTTATGCCAGCCGATGTATAAATAATAATTACCAAATACAACAAATATTATTAAGGCAGTCCCCGAGTTACTGCTCGAGGTGCCAAGATTTCATTGATAAGTTCATTGCCGGCATACATACCGACATATGAGTGACTCGGATACACACACTTCTTTGCTAAGTGTAGAAAGGACGAAGTAGAGCTACATTCCATGGACGCTTAGATTCTTCACCGGACCTGTCCGCCTTGTTCTTCTCCTGTGGTTTTGCATCGATGAGATAATATGAGTCATTGTGTAATGCTCTGCTTACGATGAATGGCCCTTCCCATGGGGGGATAACTTATGCATGCCAGCAGTACGTTGTACCAACCGGAGTACCAGATCACCTTCCCGGAAAACTCAGGGGTTTACTTTCTGGCTATGATAGCGTCAGAGATTTTGCTGATATATGGCGGATCTGGACAATGCCAATTCTCTCGCTTCTTCCAGCAGATCAACATCATTTTGCCGGGCTTCTTGCACTTCGTCTTCTATGTATTGGGTGACCCTAGGCGAGTCATGCTCTATGTCGGCTGGTAATACAGCTTCTGCCCCATATACCAGAAAGAATGGTGTATAGCCTATTGATCGATTCGGAGTTGTTCTTAAACTCCACAGTACCGCTGGTAGTTCTTCTATCCAGCACCCCGCTGATCTTTGCAGCGGCTCAATGAGCCAGGGTTTTATCCCAGATAATACCAATCCGTTGGATCTTTCCACTTGTCCGTTCGATGCGGGGTGAGCTACCAAGGCTACGTCTAGCCGGATCTTCTTATCCTGGCAGAATCGTGCAAATGCTCCTTCAGCAAAATTCGTGCCATTATCTGTTATGATACTGTGAGGATAACCGTATCTCAAGATGATATCCTTGAGGAATGTCACGGCCGTAGCTCCATCACATTTCCTTATTAGCTTTACTTCGATCCATTTTGTAAACTTATCAACCATGACCAAGATGTGGGTCATGTTCCCCCTCGCAGGTTTGAATGGGCCAACCATGTCCAAACACCATACAGCAAATGGCCAAGTAATTGGTATAGTCTTGATCTCAGACATTGGCATATGTGTCTTGGTAGCATACCTCTGACAACCATTGCATTTTCTTACCAAGTCCTCTGCTTGTTCTAAGGCACTTGGCCAATAGAACCCACGCCGAAAAGCTTTTGCCACCAACGCTCTGGACGAGGCATGATGCCCACATTCCCCTTGATGTATATCTCGGAGGATGTCAAGCCCTTCTTCTGGGTCAACCCATCGTTGGAGGACATTGGTCACACTCCTTTTGTATAGCTCGGAATTGATGATCGTGTATGCTTTTGCTCTCCTCTGAGTTTCTCTGGATAGCACCTCCTTAGCGGGTAAGGTTCCATCTTTCAGGAATTGAATATGTGCAATGCCCAAGCTGGTACAGCTCGCATTGGGAACACATCCTCATCAATTTACATCTGATCCACCGGCATAACCTCCGCCGGATCGCGCTGAACAGTCCCCGGGTCTTGCGAAGCAGTCCTCGGGTTTGCCGAGGCAGTCCCCGGGTTTCGCGTACCACCTCCCATGTCAATGTCCATAGGTATAGCTCCGGACTCCGGATCTTCCGGGACGTAGATTGAGTCGGTTTCTGGGGACGGCATGATAGATGGTTTTCTGAGGTGTTCTAATGCTACACCTGGTGGAATTGCTTGTCGGGTTGATCCAAGCTTCGACAATACATCGGCAGCCTCATTTTCCACCTGGGTACGTGGTGAAATTCGTATCCCTCAAAATAACCAGATATTTTCTGCACATGGAATTTGTATAATGCCATGTTTGGATCCAGAGCGTCCCACAGCCCCGACACTTGCTGAACTACCAAATCCGAGTCACCAAAGCATTGGATCCAGCGTATCCCAATTTCTTTTGCCACTTTGAGCCCATGCACAAGTGACTCATATTCAGCGACATTGTTTGATACTGCGAAATGGATTTGCAACATGTACTTCAGCTGGTCATTTTTTGGCGAGGTAAGTACTACTTCGGTGCCTAACCCGGTTTTTGTTTTTGATCCGTCAAAGTGCATTCTCCAATAGTTCGGATCTGGTAATTGTGGTTCATATTGCACCTCGGCCCAGTCCACAAAAAATTCGGCTACAGCCTGAGACTTGATTGCTTCTCTTCTGTCATATTGTGGCGCATAAGGGTCTAGCTCAATTGCCCATTTTGCAATCCTACCACTTGCATCTTTGTTACTCATTATCTCGGATATGGGAGCTTCACATATTACTTTCATGGGGTGCTCCTCAAAATAGTGTTTTGGCTTCTTAGCCGACATGTACACACCATACGCCACTTTCTGATAATGCTGATAATTTTGCTTTGATGCGGATAACACCTCGCTTAGGTAATATACTAGCCTATGCACTGACTTACCCTCTTCGTCGCGCTCTACCACAATTACTGCACTTACAACTCGGTTGGTTGCGGCTATATAGAGCAACATTGGCTCCTTTGATAGTGGAGAGGCTAACACTGGTGCAGTGGCTAACATTTTCTTTAAATGGATAAAGGCTTCATTGGCCTGCGGCGTCCAAATGAACTTGTCCGACTTTTTCATGAGTTGATAGAGAGGCAGTGCCATTTCTCCCAACCGACATACAAACCGACTTAAGGATGCTAGGTAACCAGTGAACTTCTGGACATCATTAAGGCTCTTCGGTAGTTCCATTCGCTCTATGGCCCGGATTTTAGTTGGATTGACTTCGATACCTCGGCTGGAGACAAGAAATCCGAGTAATTTTCCAGTCGAGACACCGAAGGTGCATTTTTCCGGGTTAAGCTTCGTTCGGAACCTCCTTAAGTTCGCGAATGTCTGCCTGATATCGTCAAGGAGCGTTTTGCTTTCCTTGGTTTTGATAACAACGTCATCCACATACACCTGCACATTTTGACCAATTTGGTCGTGCAAACACTTCTGCATACATCTTTGGTACGTTGCCCCTGCATTATGTAAACCAAATGGCATGGTGCGATAGCAATAAGCCCCATACGGGGTGATAAATGCGGTCTTTATTTGATCACTTGGGTTCAGAGGTATCTGGTGGAAACCAGAATATGCATCAATGAATGATAACAGTTCACACCCAGCAGTGGAATCTATGACCTGGTCTATCCTTGGCAGTGGGAATGGATCTTTCGGACACGCCTTATTCAGGTTCGTGTAATCGATACACATGCGCCAAAGCACTGCCACGTTCAGATCATCCTTCTTCTTCTCCACCAGCACCGGATTAGATAGCCAATCCGGGTAAAGTACTTCCATGATAAATCCAGCAGCTAGCAGCCAAGCTATCTCATCTCCTATGACTTTTCTCCTATGTTCGGCGAAGCGGTGGAGAGGTTGCTTCACCGGCTTTGCTCCGGGTCTCACGTTCAAAGAGTGCTCGGCCAACTCCCTCGGAACACCTTGCAAGTGTTGTGTGGACCAAGCAAAAATATCCCGATTCTCACGGAGGAAGTTGACGAGCTCGCTTTCCTATTTGTCATTTAACCCGGCACCAATTGTTACGGTGCGCTCTGGGAACATGTCATCAACAGGCACTTTTTTGGTATCTTTTGTCGCTTGGAATGAGACACTACCATGCGGTTACTCAGCGCCGGCATATACTGTTGCGTGGATTGAGCCAACGCCACCACCTCTTGGATTTTTCTCTTTTCTTGTGCAATCACGAGTGACTCGGCCAGATTAGACCCGGCTAACGCACACTCAATGGAACGTCGGAAATCACCAGTTATGGTAATCACACCATTTGGCCCGGGCAGCTTCATCTTCAAGTAACTGATATGGGTACTTGCCATGAACTTGTTCAGAGCTGGCCTATCGAGTAACGCGTGATATGCGCTCTCCAAATTGACAACCTCGAACTCCAAATTCTCAGTCCGGCAGTTATCTCTTGTGCCGAACAATACATCAACCCAGACCTTGCCTATGGGCTCGCAAGAAATGCCTGGCACAATGCCATGGAAAGTTATCCTTGTATCTTGGAGCATGTTCTCCGAGATACCCAACTTGCGCATCGTGTCCAAGTACATGATATTTATGCTGCTGCCATTGTCAATCAGCACCTTTGAGAACCTCACATTGATGCTTGGCCCAATGAATGTTGGGTCCAACACTAGCGCATACGAACCAGGACTTGGTATAAGCTTGGGATGATCTTTGATGCTCCAGGTGATTTCCTGGTCCGACCAAGGCATATACCTCGTCACTGCTGGCATTACCGCATTAACTTCCATGTGTTGGCGCTGCAAACTCTTTCTGTCCGTCTCTTCTGTGGTAAACACACAGTAGCTCTGATGATGCTCTTTGTACTCATTCATCCCCTTGTTTCAGGGGTACCTCTGATCCGGTTGACGCTGGTCTTCCACTTGATGCACTGCATCCCTTCTTTCATGGTTGTCATACCTCGGCGGAGGGGGAGGCAACATTAACCGATGCGTGTTTGCTCCAGAGAGCAATTGCTGCCAGGGTAACTCCTGCCGAGGTTGATCATTCCGAGGTGCCTGAGCATTCCCTGAACCACCTTGTTCTATTTTTCGCATCCATTCACACTGCCTAGTTGTGTGACCCACTGGGTTACTCGGATTTGGCGTGTGAAATTTACACGGCTGATCCAGCATTGCCTCATAAGTATACCTCGGACGGTCCTTCTTTTCTTGCCACTGTTTCTTCTGCTCTGGCGTCCAAGTTTTCTTGCCATCATTTCTTGGAGTCCATTGTTGTCCTCCAGTTTTTTGATGTCGGTTGGTTCCTGCACCAGATTGATCTTGATTCACAGCAGCAACTTATTGCGAACTATACCGGTAATCCGGTCTGTCATCTCTTCTTTTACTTCGGTAATCATTCCTCCAGGATGACCCGGCTCCATCTCTTTGGTAGTATTCCTCATTTGACACACTTGGCATTAACCTAGGTTGAGTTGGATCACCCAAGGCATACGAATCAGCGATCCAGATTGTCTCTGCCAATGTAGTTGGCATATCCCTTTGCAATCTTTGCCACAACATGCTTGCATATCTGCACCCTTGCACAAACCATGCTATGGCCTGTGACTCGATTACACCCTCACAGGAGTTTCGCACGATACACCACCGGGTTAGGAATTCCCGATCTGTCTTATTCGGTTTCTGCTTGCACATTGCTAGGGTCTGTGGCCTATTTGGCCTATGATACGTACTTGAGAAATTGTTGACAAACATTTCCTCAAAATCGATCCAACAGTTAATACTTCTGGGTGGCAAATTGTTTAGCCATACCCTCGTTGGCCCCTCCAACATCTGGGGTACATATCTCACAACCCATCTCAAGTTGCCTATAGCAATTTTTACAGCTGTAGCATAGTTAATCAACCAATCCTCCGGCTTTGTGTTGCCGTCATACGTTTTTGTGCCTCTAGGTAACTGGAAGTTAGGTACCGGAGGCTCCTTCATGATCCGGGGCCCAAAACACGCAGGACCCGGAGGACCTTGACATTCGATTTGCTCCGACCTATACAGCAGATCCAGTTTTAACCTGGTGTCATCAGGCATCAAATTCCTGCTTCCCAATCTTGACCCTATCACGTGATAGTCCGGCCTGGGATACCTAGCGTTTACCATTTCTGAATCACCATCATTGTATCTATCTTGCTCCTGTGGAGCTGCTCTCTGTTGCATACCTTGGCCGGCACTGCGCTCTTGCCATGGTATATTCCGCTGTTGCGGTTGCCCTGCACCTACCGAATTACGCTGTCCGGCATTGCCATTTACAGCATTCCCTTGACTGGCATTGCCTTGGTCGCGGTTACCTCGGCCAGCTTCACCTCGGCTCACACTCTGTCGATCCTCATTTCTCTGCACTTCTTTTCCTTTTCCTGCCCTTGCCGGGTCATACGGGACTATCTGTTTGTTCCTCCTGGCCGAGGTTACTACCTCTTCTCTCCTAGGACCACCATGAGGAGACGATGCAGCTCTAGCCGATTTCTCCGGGTTACCCACCGCCGAATGAACGATCTTGGAGGCCCCAGCTCTCTCCGGGTTAGCCCTGAGTAATTCCTCATTTTGCCTGTTCGCGATCCGAACCAACTCATTGACCCTATCTTGCTGTCTTTGACGGGCTTCACCCGTCAGACCCTCTAACTTGGACGCAGCTGCATCTGCTGCTCTGAGGTTCTTTGCTGGGGTACTATACTTCGGCAGCCCCACGGACAAGCAGTTCTCTGATTCCTCAATCCTAGTATCACCCTCTTTGTTCATTTCACTCATGAGGTTTCTCCCTTTTACTTTTACAGCATCTACCTTATTTGCCTTTGTGTACTCACGCAGTGTCATGTTCAACGACTGCTGAGCCGCGGCTATCTTTTTCGCACCCTCTAGTATTTTTTGCCTAGTCTCCTCTAGCTCGGCTTGTGCCTGAGCCGGATCTACTACTGCTGCTACTAGGTTTGCCAAGCTATCCATCGCCTGCTGCAGCACATTCTCTAGCCTCTCTAACGGAGGACCTCTACTTTTCCTTGGTGCCTTGGGCGTTACCTCCAGATCTGGTGCCGGATCTTTGCTTGCGCCTGCACCTGGCATAGTCATCGTCACCTCAGCGCAGTCTGGGGAGCGAGTGATACGCGCCCCACGAACCGTGCTAAGGGGTGGCTCGCCTCCTTCGACGACATGCCGCGGGTGAACGCACGACACATCGACAGCAACGTATATCTTGTGCGCGCTGAGCTTGACGAAGAGGCCTTTGCGTGGAAGAGGACGCTTGCCGAAGCAGCCAGCGTTGTCGCTGACGAAGTCCAGTGCTCCAAAGCGTTGAACGAGCCCGGAGACGATGCGTTCGCCGGTGCTGATGAAGTTTCCCATCCGGATCTTCACTCCTGCTAGCGCCTCTAGCCCCACGGTGGGCGCCAACTGTCGTGGTGGTGTCATGGCAGATGCCATGGATAGGCTAAAGGTGGGGACAAGATGCACTAGAGGAATCCAGGGAGGGATAGTGTGGTGATTCCACACACTGTTGCTTTGTATTTGATTCACTTCCACAGTTTACAAGTGCTCCTTGAGCTGTATTGGGGAGAGGAGGAAGAAGGAACTCTCTTACTCTCACCACTAGCTAGCCCTCCGGAACACACTAGTAAAATACAACCCTCTAGAGATCAACCAGTTAAAGACCAACCCCCTTCTACTGAGGCCCTAGCCCTCCTTATATAGGGGTGGCTAGGTCTCCAATTAGGGCATACGTGGAGGCATATTCCAAGGAATATGCCTCTTCCCAAAATAGTAAGCCGACCGGGTCACTTTAACCCAACGTCATCCATGCAGAGGCTATGTGATCCCCTACGGCGCCTGCGTCATCCGACACAGGCATCGTCACCTTTGTCGGCCACGCCTCGGTGGTCCTGGCCTCTGTCCGCTTCGCTCACGCTCTGCGTACAGTGGTCACCCTTTGACCAGCGAGATACCTTCCTTCTCTTACAAGATTGATATAACCCGGATCGTACCTAGTTGATCCGGCCATACCTGTACCTACATACAAGTTAGATACATCTTACCAACTTCTGATATAAGTCGGCTGAGACCCAGTTAGGTGGACATCCCCTGGTCCGGGTTACCCCGTGATTCGGCCTGTCTTGAGGTGATTCGGCCAGCACCTCCTTTGACCTTTTCGTACCTCGGCTAACTCGGCCTTTATACCCCGGCATGACCCTACCTGGGGGTATCCCCCCAACAATGAGGGAGAGGTGGGAGCACCCACCATGGCCGGTGCCATGCCCCTTGGGCTTCCCCCTCCCCTATATAAGGAGCACCTCCTCCTCCTCCTCTCCTCTTGCACCACCTCCTCGTGAAGGTTCTCTTCTCCCTCTAGTTATTCCCCATGGTCTCGGATTAGCGAGATACATGTTCCCGGTGGCTTTATCTGGAAAGAAGTTGTTTCTTGTGCTGCATCGCTGGAGCGAGGAGGCAGAGGTTGTTCGGTGGACTGAACGTGTGTGTGATCATGGATGCACCGCTACTTTGCGGTGCTGGACTTGATGGTGCTGGACCTGATGGTGCTAGAGCTGCTGGACCTGAAGGACTTCATCACAATCTTGAGATCGGCAAGTGTATGACTACATCATCCACGAGTTCCAACTTGTTAACAAAGCTTTGTTGTCTTCGAGGGTAAGTTCTCTATGGATGTATATCCACCCGTTGCTTGTATCTAGTAGATAGATCTTGGCGTATAGTTCCCATCGTAGGAATTTTTTTGTTTTCTATGCTGCGAACCCAACAATTGAGGCAAACCCGAAGAAAATAAAAGCCATACTGGCTATGGAGAAGCCGAAGAACGTAAGAGGCGTCCAGCAGCTAGCTGGGTGAATCGCGGTGCTTAGTCGATTCATCAGTCAGATGGGTGAAAAGGCACTGCCCTTCTACCAACTCCTTCACAAAACTAACAAGTTCGAGTGGACCGACGAGGCACAAGAAGCATTCGAAGACCTCAAGCATCTACTATCCACCTCGCCAGTACTGGTGACTCCACGCGAAAAAGAACCACTATTGCTCTACATCTCCGCCACCAACCAGGTGGTCAGCATGGTGCTCGTGGTGGAATGAGCCGAGAAAAACAAGGTCCACGGGGTGCAGCGCCCAGTCTACTACCTCAGCGAGGTGCTCACGCCAACAAAGCAGCGGTACCCGCACTACCAGAAGCTGGCATACGGCCTCTTCATGACAGCCAGGCGACTGTGCCACTACTTCCAGGACCACCCAATCGTGGTGGTTAATGACGCTCCGCTCAGGCATATCCTCAACAACCCCGACGCCACTAGACGGGTTGCGCTTTGGGGAATCGAGCTGTCTCCACGAGACATTACATATGAAAAGCGCGACGTGATCAAGTCACAAGTCCTCCCTGATTTCCTCGTGCACTGGATGGAGAGCCAGCTCCCCGAAAAGCCAGATATGTCTTACCTCTGGATAATGCACTTCGATGGATCCAAACGAAAGGACGGAGCTGGCGCAGGTGTCATACTAACATCGCCCCAGGGAGACAAGCTGAAATACATTTTGCGAATGCAGTTCACTGCCTCCAACAATGATGCTAAATACGAGGCCCTGCTACACGGGATGCGGATGGCGAAAGCCTGTGGCGCCAAGAGGCTCATCATCTATGGCGACTCCAAACTGGTGGTCAACCAAACGATGCACGAGTGCAACGCGCTGAACAATAACATGATCGCCTACCACGACCTCTACGACACACTCGAAGGTGACTTTGATGGCTGTGAACTGCGGCATGTTTCTGAGTTTCTGCCAAATCTCCGGAGTGAGCGTCAAGACAAGGCCCAGGACAATCTGATAGGTGGTACGGAGATGGACCGAATACTGACCGAAATCTTCGGTGCAGACTAGAATCTCCGGTGTGTAGACCGGAGTCTCCGTTGTGGAAAGTCACCAACAGGTAGAAAACGGTCAGAAATCTGTGGAGCTATAAACAGGGGAGTCCATCCCCTACCTCCAGCTGCTCGTCCTAGAAAATAAGAACACCACCATTAGAGCCACCAATTTTTTTTGAGGTGAAACAGTAGGGAAAATCCCCACTGCAATTTTTTTATTATATGGGTATGAGTATGTTACAAAGATAAATACATATAGTCTACTGATCTAAGGCAGATCAAAACAAGAAAGATACCTCTAAGGTGGGAAATCTACTCTATCTCTGATCTAAGTGTTGATTCAGCCAGGTTTTGAATTTCTCCTTGTATTTTCCTTTGATTCTGAACTGAATCCATATCATCTCTTGATAGAAGATTGCTTTCCATCTTTCTAGTGTGGGTCTTTTGTCATTAAAAATCTTCTCATTTCTGCAGATCCAGATACCCCAGGTAGCCATGACAATGATTTCCATTGCAAATGGCAGGTGTAACTTTTCTTTAATGTCTGAAATAGCTTCCAACCTAGTTAAGTTTGCAGTTCTATTTCTGTAAATATGGTCCCAGTATTTGTTTGCAAAAGAACATTCCCAGAATAAATGGTTAACTGATTCTTCCAAGTAACAGTTGGAAGTTACACAATTGTAGTCAGGCAGGATGAATTGTTTTCTTTTTAGAAGATTCCTTGTATTCAGTCTGTCCAGAAGCAAAATCCAGAAGAAGAATTTGTGTTTATTCTGGCAAGAGGATGTCCAAAGCCAAGAGAAATGAGGTGATGATGGGGAGTATCCAATCATGGATGAGTAGGCCTTTTTTACTTCAAATTTATCTGACCCCCAAATGTAACTCCAGTTATCATGGATGTCCTCATGAGTGGTTGGCATGATTTCTTGGCATCTTTCTTCCATGATTAAAAACTCAGAGTAGGCTTGTTGAGAAAGAGGTAGGTGAAAATTATCCTCCAAGAAATCAGCATGTAAGAAGTCATGAACACTGGTATTTGAGGACTTAGCATAGGACAGGAGATGTGGGAATTTATTCTTAAAGCACTCATCTTGCCAAAGGTCAGAACAAAAATAGGCAGATTTTCTAGAATTCAGATTGCACTTAGCCATGCCTTTAAAATTATCAATTAACTTGATATGAGATTTCCACCAGAATGATCCTTCCATGCTTCTTCCAGGTAATTTTCCATTTTTGTAGTAGGTTTCCCAGATGAGATGAACCCACGGGATGTCATGGTGGTTGTAGAATTTGTCCAGGTTCTTTAAAAGGAGGGCAGTATTTTGAATCTGGATATTCAGGACTCCTAGACCCCCTTGATTTTTAGGATGACAAATTTTATCCCAAGATACCAGTGCTTGTCCCTTGGCTTGAACATCTTCAGTATTTTTTCTCCAAAGACACTGTCTCATATATTTTATAATTTGATCCTTGATGGCAATTGGTACCTCTAGACAACTCATGAAGAATAGAGGGAGTGAGGAAAGTACAGATTTTACTAGTTGCAGTTTTCCTCCATAGTTCAAGAAATCAGCTATACCACAAAGTCTTCTTTCAACTCTCTGAACAATAGGCAGAAAGTGTTCCATGGATGTCTTTGTTATGCTTAGTGGCAATCCAAGATAGGTGAAAGGGAGGCTGCTAGTTTGACAATTGATTGTCTGAGCAAAATGCATCAACCTATCATTACATAAATTTATTGGCATCATGCTAGACTTCAAGTAGTTGACATTGAGTCATGTGGAGTTTGCAAAAGTTTGAACAAGGGCTTTCAAGCATAATAATTGGGAAGCATCTGCCTTAAGTACCACCAATGTATCATCAGCATATTGAATTACAGCGAAATCACTATTGGGAGGTCCATCAATTGGGGGGGTCAGAAGATTCATGTGCATAGCCTTATTCGGGACAGATTGAAGGAGGTCTGCAGCAAGAACAAAAAGGAGTGGTGAAAGGGGGTCTCCTTGTCTCACACCTCTCCTGCAGTAGAATTTTTTCCCAGGCACCCCATTTAGAAGGATTTCAGAGGATCCAGATTCAAAAATCATTCCTATCCATTTGATCCATTTCCTGCCAAATCCTCGAGCTTTGAGTATATTTATGATGGCAGAGTGATCAACTGTATCAAATGCCTTCTCAAAGTCAAGTTTTAGAATTAGGATTTCCTCCTTTGATTTGTGGCATTGTAAAAGGTATTCAAATGCCCATCCAAGGCAATCCTGAAAAGATCTATTATTGAGAAAACCATATTGATTTTTATGCACCAATTCCAGAATAACAGATTGTAGTCTATTTGCAAGAAGTTTGGTGATGATTTTGAACACACAGTTCAATAAGGATATTGGTCTGAAATCAGCAGAGGTAGAAGGGCATATAATTTTAGGAATGAGAGTAATGTAGGATGAGTTGATGCTTTCAAGAGAGACCTTTTCATTGTAGAAATCATGGATCAGCAGTTTGATATCATTTCCAATGATTGACCAGCAGCTTTTGATAAATTCATTCTTAAAACCATCAGGCCCAGGGGACTTGTCATTTGGCAAATCAGATATAACCTCCTCAATTTCTTTGTCAAGAAAAGGCCTTTCAAGTGAATTCCTCATCTCATCAGTCATACCATTTCCATAGAAATCTTCAAGGTTGAAAAGCATCTCAGTTTTGTTTGATGTACCCATTCTAGCTTTGAAGTCATTCTATAGAATGTCAGCCTCGTCATAGTGATTAAAGAATTCATGCCCACTATCATTCTTGATCATTGATATATAATTGTGCCTATAGCTGATGGTGGCTTTGGAGTGGAAAAACTTTGTGTTTTCATCACCAAGTTTTACCCATTTAATTTTTCCTCTTTGTTTCTAATAGGTGTTTTGATTCTAGAGCAGAGAGATTATATGGGATTTTAGAATATCTCTGAGGTGCCATTCATTGATGGTTAAGGTTCTAGACTCTTCAAGTAGATCCAGAAGGTCAATTGTGTCATTCACCTTATTTATTTGGTCTTTTAAGCATGGTAACTGCTTGGCCCAAATCTTGATGCCTCTCCTCACATTTTTCAACTTGGCACAAATCCTTTTTTCCAAGTCCTGGTGATTCACTGGTATATTCCAGGCATTTTGCACAATCTGTCTAAAATCTGAATGATGAAGCCAGTAATTTTCAAATCTAAATATTTGTGCCTTGGGAATGTTTGTTCCAATTGAGATGACACAAGGTAGGTGATCAGAAGTAGGCTTGGATAGGGGGGTAACCAATGTATAAGGATATTTGGTTGTCCATGAGCTAGAAGTAAAAAAACCAATCTAGTCTTTCCAGAAGGGGATCTTTATGCATGTTACTCCAAGTGAATTTCCTTCCTTTCAGTGGTAATTCAATAAGTCCTAGGTTGCTAATAGCTTCATTAAAAAGCATAGTGTCATTAACATCACCCCCACTTTTATTTCTATCAGTAAGTCTTCTGATAAGATTAAAATCTCCTAGGACAAGCCAATCCACATTATCAGGCATCATGATGTTGGAAAACCAGTCCAAAAAGTCAATTTTCCTATCAGCTTGACATGGGCCATAGATATTTGTAGGAGTCCAGGAGTCATTAGATAGTTGGGAGGTGAAAGTGATAGAAGTGGAGAATTCATTTTGGAATGCTCTGGTTCCATTAAACAATGAACTGTTCCATATAATGATGATCCCTCCAGAAGCACCAATTGAAGGAAGAAAGTCAAAGCTGTCAAATTTATTTGGACATAATTTCTTTAAATAATTTATATCAAAGATTTCTCTCTTGGTTTCTTGGAGACAAATGATATCACATTCAGATTCAATGATTTTACTTTTTAATGCCAACCACTTCTTCTCAGAGTTAATTCCTCTGAGATTCCAGTTCAGAATCTTCCAATTTCTGTTGTTACTCATTGATAATCAGGTTGAGATAACATTGGGGTGACACAAGATTTGTAGTCACACAAACAAACTTGTAAACATCATAAGGTACTGAAGTCATAAACATGCATAGCATCATAATGATTCTAAATAACTCATAACAGATTCCAAGGGTAATTGATCCAGACACAAAAGGATAATATTGTGCAGACACTAAAAACATTTATTTAGGTGCTTTCTTCTTAGACTGATGTCCACAAGATTCAGCAGCTCCTCCCTTCTTCTTGCTTGAAAGGTTTGTGTCAGAACCAATCTTCTTTGGTCCAGGTTTTCCAGGTGGTTTGATGGTCGGATCATTGACCTTGCTCTTCTTCAGCAGCCTTTTCTCAAGTTCACCCTCCTTAACCTTGCAAAACAAATCAGCAAGGTTTTTAACAACTTTATTGCTGAGACAAGGAGAAGCAGCATTGCAAGAGAGACAATTAAAATCAGAGCAATTCACATGACTTTTAAATCCTCCATTAAGTTCCACAATTCTGGGGCTCCTTCTCACCTCAGTGTCCACCAAAGGTTCTTTGCCCCTCCTTTTTTTTGCTGGAGCATTTGGCACCATCAGGTTTGATGGAGAATCATTCAGGAAGTGAGGAGGCATCTCTCCAACACATTCATCAGGGATAATGAAAGTAAAGGTATTTTCTTCTGCAATTGGCTCTTTAATAATATCCCAAAGAGGAGAAGTAAGGAAATGTCTTGCCCAACTGAATTTTTCAGGAGTGATGAGCATGAGGATGATAAAGTTAAACCAACTTACAGGAATATCACATTGCAGTCCGCCTTTGCCAGGTGAGGAGTTGTTGATGTGTGCAACAAAGAATCTGTCCTAGAGTTCCAGTCCTTGCTTGGAGAAGGACTGCTTAGCAGATAGCACCTCAGAGGAGTTGGCAAAAGGAGTGAGGACCATCCCAACTTGCAGATGTGCCTCATTTGGAGAGAGAACGTTTGTGTCTTTAATCATCCAGTCATCCTGCTGATTCCCCTCATTAGCATGATGGCTCTCCTCCTCATCATCCAGGTAATTCTGTAGTATATTAAGCAGTCCCTCACCCATGCCCACATCCTGGTTAGCTTCAACAGTCTGTTGTTCTACTTCAATATCATCAGCTCCATGGACATAAGCATTGTCATTGTCAGAAGAAACATTAGCCACAGGAATGGAACCAGTAACAGCACTGTCAGCCTCCTGAGGTGGAAAATCCAGGTTATCAATAGGCATGTCTACACCCTCAGCAAACACAGGTCCCTAAACTGCATTCCAATTACCCCAACCAGCATTATTCTGTTGAGGAGCTGGATCAACCCATTGGTCCCATCCACCAATGTCCCCTTCAGGCTGTGGAGGTGGTGGTGGAGGAGGGGGCAGAAATGGGTCCCACCACAGGCAAGGGATGAGGGTCAGCATCATCATCAGGTAGTGGGTCCTCATCTGGTGGCCCCCCCCAGGAGGTTGCTGTTTAAAAGTTCCACATAGAAAGTCCATGATTCAGTTTCCACAAGGTCCCCAATGGTGAATCTAACACTTTTAGGCACATCCAAAAGGTCAGTGACTCTGAGTTTAGCAATGATCCTGCCTTTGTGCTCAGGGTCCCTTTCCCATAGCAACACCTTTCCAATGTTAGAGAAAACAGCATTCAGATCATCAGTATGCCAATGATCAAGTGGAGGACCTAGAATCATGACCTAGCATTCATTGTTAAACTGATTTCTACGCCAGTTAATGCCCTCATTGTGCCTAGCAAAAGAGATAGCAACATCCTGGAAAGGGATTGGACCCGCAGCAATTAAATGGTCCCGGTCACTGACATTGGTAAATTGAACATATGCAGAGCCAAATGGACAGTCTTGAATATCACGAAAATCAACACGAGCCTCATTGAAAAAGAAATCTTGCAACACATCTCTGATATTATCAAATGGAACTGGACCAGGGGGAGGGGATGAATGTTCGCAATAGCATACTGTTCATGATCCCTCGGTCGACGAGGAACCACCACCCTCTTGACACGATTCCGGCCAGCCACCTGCAAAATCTCGAACCCATGGGGTAGGAAAGGCTGAGGGTCAAGCGGAATGTTAGCCATTAAACAGCGGTTGTCGCCGTAACTTGGCGGAGCAAGGCAAAGGGGTTTTCTGCATGGGAGTTGAGGAGGCAGGGGGTTCGGGAATTTTCTTTTTTTGGGCGAGGGCAAAATCTTTAAGACAGTCGAACACCCTGGGCCGCGACACTTGCGGCAAGACATGGGCCTTGAACCAATTAAGGTAAGATTTGTCGGGCCAAGGACAAGAAGGGAAGGTTGGGAATTTCAAAAATGGTAAAAGACCAGGCAGATTAATTGAGGATGATTTGTTGTCTGCAGGAGATTTCGCACCCCATTAACTTTCCCATTAACCACGATTTCCGCAAATGACGTGCCCGGTACAACTCGTTTAATATCACCTTTGATTTGACCGTTATTGCATGGGACCGTTGACGAGGAAATGGTGATCCAATACGATCAAAAACCGAAGCCTTTTTTTCTTATTGTATGAAACAATAATCCAATCCTTGTCCAATTCTTTGTAGTATTCTTTCTCTTCAAATCTCCAATTTGGACCTCCATCACCCCAAAGGTTGATCTTCAAGACAAAAAATTCATCCGAGAATGTACCAGAATTATATATTTCAAAGCCCACAGCACGTGATGCGACAGAGAATCTAAATGTTCTATCTTGGAGGATCTTGACTTGAAATTTTGATGCTAGGCCACCAATACATGCTTGGAGTGCAATGCCAATAGTATGAACATCAATATTAAAATTGGCACGGCCAAATGAGCCAACCAGGAAGAAAGGTCTTCTGCGTAATCCTCTAGAGAAATTGATGTGATGACCAAATTTTTTGAACATATTTGTCTCAAAATTCTTCCCTTTAGAGAAATCCAATGAAATGCATTTGTTGATCTCGTCTGATGATGCTTGTGTCATGTCGGAAATTTGAGCACCCACCACCACTCTTTTGATCACAAGATCCAAAGTCACTCCAGAGAAGATCTTTTCATTTTGAAGAAGGAACCTAGCATCAATCACCACCTTATCTTGATTAAGCAACACAGCTCGCTTAGCAAGAGAATAAAGGACCAAAAAACCAGGAGCTTTGTCCAAATCATCAAAAGGCAAGGAAGAACTTGTAACGTGCCACATAAGTTTCAAATCTTCAACCTTGTCATCCTTAACATGAGAAATCTCAAGAAAACCAGAAGATGGTGTCGAAAAATCATTGATTCTTGCAAGATGAGAGGGGAACCTCACCACTGATCCAATTGAGAGTACCTCCCCATTTTCCATGCATCTACCCTCTAGTGGAAAGCCATTGGAATTGAGAATGATCATCCAATGATTAGCCGAGAGAATCAGAGATCCAACTAGGAACTTACCATCGGTGGAACTTCTATAATTGGTGATTTTCCAATCACCACCAGAAGAATGTCGTGGTGGTGTCATGGCAGATGCCATGGGTAGGCTAAAGGTGAGGACTAAATGCACTAGGGGAATCCAGGGAGGGATAGTGAGGTGATTCCACACACAGAAGGTTTGTATTTGATTCACTTCCAAGGTTTACAAGTGCTCCTCGAGTTGTACTGGAGAGAGGAGGAAGAAGGAACTCTCTTACTCTCACCGCTAGCTAGCCCTCAGGAACCAAGTAAAATCTAGCCAATCGAGATCAACCCTTTCTACAAAGGCCCTAGCCCCCCTTATATAGGGGTGGCTAGGTCTCCAATTAGGGCATACGTGGAGGCATATTCCAGGTAATATGCCTCCTCCCAAAATAGTAAGCCGACCAGGTCGCTTTTCCCCCGCGTCATCCATGCAGAGGCTACGTGAGCCTCTGCGACGCCTGCGTCAGCCGACATTGGCGTCATCACCTTTGTCGGCCACGCCTCGGTGGTCCTGCCCCTGTCCGCTTCGCTCATGCTGTGTGTACCGGGGTTACCTTTGACCAGCGAGATACCTTCCTTCTCCTAGAAGCTTGATATGACCCGGATCGTAGTTGATCCAGCCACACTTGTTCCTGCATACAAGTTAGATTCATCTATCCGACTTACAGCTTAAGTCGGTTGAGACCCAGTTAGGTGGACATCCCCTGGTCCGGGTTACCCTGAGATTCGGCATGCCTTGAGGTGACTCGGCCAGCATTAGCTTTGACCTTGCCGTACCTCGGCTAACTCGGCCTTTATACCCCGGGGGTATCCCCCCAACATTAGTCCCTGAAGTTGGTGCGGTCTTAGTTGCCTTAGCCGCTAAGGCCACAGCAGGTTCAATTTCACCGAGCTTTGTGTTCCTTCTCCGAGTTACCTCTTATCTAGGATCTCATGGGTTTACTTTCCCTTGGCACATTCCAAGTTTTCACTTGCTGGCCGGGTTACCACAATCTCATCCGGGTCATTCTTCCTTCTCTCGTACGCTTCCCCACATGGAGGCTAATCATTAGGTTGCCTCATTTTAAGGGCCAGCAACAGTAACCGCCGCAGTTATTGTCAGGAGTTACTATGCGCACGTCACATCACGCCTGCCTCCTCGTTAACTGCATCAATGCGTCGCGTCATGGGATCCGCTACACCATGTGGTCCTCCGTGGCTTATCGCTGATTGGTCGATCCGAGCTATACACGGCCACACCGTGTGGCATACCCGCATAACACGATCCCACTTCCCCCTCGAGGGAGTGGTTAAATAGGGGAGGGGCGTGCCCCTTGGGTCTTTCCCCACTTCCGCGCCCCTCTGCCTCTAGTTCTTCTTCTTCTTCTCCCTCGACAGCGCCGCCGCCACCGCGTCTGAGTAGCAGCGCCGCCGCCGCACTGCCTCCACGCTCACCAGCGTCGCCGCCCCCTCCGCGCATCTCTTCTGCCACGGGTCGCTGCCAGTCTAGGCCGCTGCCCCCCACCGCCGCTAGCGCTAGTGAGGGCAGTGAACTCGAGATGACTGAGGAGGAGCTCGCCGTCGCCGAGTAGGAGATGGAGGAAGATGCTGCGGGCGCCGACCGCGGCGCGTGGGCAGGCTCCTGGGTCTGCCAGGATGACCTGGATTGGCTTTATCACACCAGGCGCATCCCGAAGGGCGTCACCGCACGCCTCACTTCCTCCGAGTTAGCCCCCTCACCCAATCCGGGTGAGTATGTAGTGTTCTTATCTCATTTTCAGCGTGGATTTGGTCTGCCAGTGAGCGACTTTTTCCATGACTGGTTAAACACATACGAACTCCAGCCGCACCACCTTCCAGCCAATGCCATCACATCTCTCTCCGCCTTTGCCTCCACCATCGAAGGCTACGCCGGACTGTGGCCCACGAAGGAGCTCTGGATCCGGTTCTTCGGCCTTCGCTGGAATGTGATTACAAATGTAGATCTAGATCCAGAGGACAAACAGCTTACGCAATTCGGTGCTGCATCAATTTCTCCCTGGAGGCTGTCCGTCTTCCCTCGAGTCACTGGGCTGGACTCTTGCAAGGGATGGGCCCGGACTTTCTTCTATGTCCGGAACGATTCCACTGAGGATTTGATCCGGCTGCGCCCTTATGCTCCGGGTCCTCCCAATCCGGAGCTATGGGACGTGGTCCCCAAGAAGCCCACCGTCCCGGCGAACCAGGTTAACAAGAGGTTCCAGGAGTTGAAGGACCTCGGATTGTGCAACAAGGACACCATGATCACGTTCGTGCGCAACCGAATCTCCCCCCTCCAGAAGCGCACACACAAAGTCTGTCACATGAGCTGGGGCCGCGACCCCAACCGGACCTCGTCTTTCGAGCTGAGCAACACAGAGATCTACCGCTGGGTCAAGGCCCTCTTCACCACCCACAAGGACTTCTCCTCTGAGTGGACGTGGGGAATGGAACATTATTGCTGAGATAGGCTTCCTCCCGTGGTAAGCTTCATGCCGCAAACTTTCTCCGAATTAAATTATATGTCGGTCGCTGTTGTATACTTAACTCTGTTGTCTTTTCTTTCCCTTACCAATTCCTTCAGCAAACTATCGAGGATGGCACCGAGCCCTCCCTCAAATGGGCACCTGACCGGGATACCTCTGACAAGGAGGAACCGAATCAGGAGTTGTTCCTCCCAATGGCCGACGCGACCAAGCAACCCACCGGTAAACTCTCTTCCATTAGAGATTGGCCCGACAATGAAGATGACTCGGATGTTGAGGTGATGGAAGCATTTGACGTTGTCCCCTTTTCTTATGCTTTTCCGGCATCAGCTAACCCCGGTGGGCAGATCCATGAGGACCCTCCCCTTGTCGTGGGTGATCCTGTTCCGCTTGCGCCGAAGAAGAAAAGGGGAGCCGCATCAACTTCTTCCTCCGTACCTTCTCAGCCAACCAAAAGGCAAAAGAAGTCTAGGGACAAAACTGCCTCCAAGCTCGCAACCAAGGCCCCAGCACGAAGAGCTCGGAAGCCCAAGGAGCCCCTGACCTCGGATGAGTAAGCCTCTTTTCCCTCTGCCATTTACTTTCTCTTCCATTGTTATAGTTTCTTATCCGACGCTGTTTGATTCGGCAGGGCCGCGGTGGAGGTCCCACAGAATGGATTCGGCATTGCCTCCCCACTCCGACACAGCCCTTCTCCCCCTCGTGGCAACGATTCACGCCCGCTGAGCCCAATCCCAGAGGGTTCAGCAGCTGTTTCGGGTTCCAGCCCAGCTCGTCAAGAGGAGGGCAACCTTGGAGCGGGGGAGACTGGCTCTGCCGAGGCAGCGGCCACCACTACTTCGGCTCCGCCGCAACCAGCTACCACCAAGGTTACCTCAGCACCCCCATCAAAGAAGAAACCAGCACCAACACCAACTCAAGCACCAGTAGCCAAAGCAACATCAACAGCACCAAGCCCCTTCGCCTCGTCCGAGTCTTCTCAGTCTCGGCGAGAAAGCACCAAGGTAGCTTCCAAGGGTAAATCTGCTGCAACAACTTCCACTTCTCGGCAACATCCTAAGGGCAAGAAGGCCCCTGACGCCACTAGGGCAACGTCCATCGAGGCTGGACAGCGCACACTCGCGTCCATGCTCTCGAAGAAAACTCCACCACCGAAGGACATCCCTGCCAACCCAGCTGACGCGCAACTCGTTTTGCACACCAGCCCGGCCCTTGCCCAGGCTGAGAGGAGGGAAGCACATGCCAAGGGCTTGGTGGCGCCCCACATGCTCAGCGGCGAACGATACCCTTCGACCTTGATCGAGTTCGTGAACAACTGGAACAAGGCGGAGTTCGTCCACAACGATGATCTCCCGGAGAAGTTCGGTCCCGCCGAGTTTTCTGCTCAAATGAACACAGCCGCTAAGGCAATTAACCTTGCGGGTGGGATGATGGAGGTACGTTTCTTCACCTTTTCCTTAGCATGATGTAGATATTAGTGATATAACCATTAGTCCCCGAGCCTCCGGGGGAGTAACTTGTTACTCGGCCGGATGCTCCTTAGAAAAACTAACATAGCTCCTTGATAACTTCGAATATGCACACACCTAGAGCCGGGTTAAGTTCCACTTGGCCCGAATTTTGTACACTTCGAATATGCACACACCTAGAGCCGGGTTAAGTTCCACTTGGCCCAGATTTTGTACACTTCGAATATGCACACACCTAAAGCCGGGTTGAGTTCCACTTGGCCTGGATCTTCTACACTTCGAATATGCACACACCTAGAGCCGGGTTAAGTTCCACTTGGCCCGGATCTTGTACACTTTGAATATACACACACCTAGAGCCAGGTTAAGTTCCACTTGACCCGAATTTTGTACACTTCGAATATGCACACACCTAGAGCCGGGTTAAGTTCCACTTGGCTCGGATTTTGTACACTTTGAATATGCACACACCTAGAGCCGGGTTAAGTTCCACTTGGCCCGGATTTTGTACACTTCGAATATGCACACACCTAGAGTCGGGTTAAGTTCCACTTGGCCCGGATTTTGTACACTTCGAATATGCACAAGGCTTAAGCTATATTTCTGTACTCTTTTCAGGTGACCACCAACCGCCGGAGCCCGAGTTTCAACGTCTCCTTGATACTCACAAGATGTTGCGCGTAAAGCATAATGCACTGCTCGCTGAACACAAGAAAAGGGGTAAGTTCTCTTCTTGATATTTTTCTGTGTTCTCTTCCTTTTTCTGCCGAACTAACCCGTCATTCGGTTTTCGCAGCTGGGGTGGAAGCTGAGAATACCATAATGAGGAAGAAGCTTGACCAGATCAAGGGTAAGTTACTTTTGTGCGACCTTGCTCTGCTTTCTATCTCCTTTTCTCCTTGGCTCGGCAAACATTCATACCTCGGCTTTGCCGGGTTAACAAACTATTTCAGTATCGCTGGAAGATAGTGTGCCCGTGCCTGATATGATGCTGCATTTTCTCAAACAAGTAGGGCAGCATCAAGCCGAACTTAAAAAGAAAGATGATGAGCTTGCCCTCCTCCGAACCAAGGATGATGAGATCGCCAAGCTTAAAGCAGAGATGAAGAAATTGAAAGGGCAGCACCAATCCGAGCTTCAAAAGGCTGGCCAAGACTTCACCGAGGAGTGCGAGCGCCTCAACCTCCAAATTGCCAAGGACCGAGAACTTCTCCAAGAGGCCGACATCAAACTTGAGTCGGCGAACACTGAACTTGTGCAGCTTCACAAAAGGCGTGATGACTGTACCAGGGAGTTGACCCGGATCCACAACCATATTTCACGTAAGTTCCTTTCCCTTATCCGGCATATTTCTCCGGGTTACTTCACATGTCTTTTCTTTACCTGCTTCCCTTGTCTCGTTTTCAGGCAAATTTCCAGAGGGCACTGCCATTGCGAGCGCCGCTGTTGCTAATTCCGCCGAGAGAGGGGTACTCCCGTTGCTCCTGACGCTGAAGAGATTCCCTATGACATGGAGGATCTGTTGGTCAGCCTGTCATCTCGCTTGGAAATCATCAAGAACTATGGCAAGGATATCCTTGACATTGCAATCCGAATCTTCAACACGTTTTGGCCTGCAGAAGACACTCCGGAGGGAACCACAGTTCTTGTTGAAAAGTTGATGGAATGCGAGACCCAGCTCGACCTTTGGAGGGAATCCACTGGACGCGCCGGAGCTGAGACCGTTCTCCACTATGTACTTACGTGGTACGAGAAGATCGACCTCAACCTCCTAGCGCGCATGCGCACCGGATCCAAATGGACCAGTGACCCGGAGTGGGTAGCTCGGCGCAAGGCTTGCGCCCATAGCCTCATCGAATATGCTCCCATTCATGAATGGAATGAGGGACCGAGCTTCCTGGAAGCCGCCGGTGATGAAAACACTGAGAACGTTGAAGATGGCTCGGATGAGGATGAAGAGGACGATGCCTCGGACATCGAAGACAGTGAAGATGACGCCGAACTTCCTCCTCCTCCTGCTCCTTGAGTGAAAACACTTTAAAGTATATCAGATCCCCGGTATGCCGGGTGGAATTGTATCTAGTACACAGGTGATATTTTGCTACTAATTTTTTATGCCGGATTAATTTGGGCGTAGTCCCCGAGTTTCATTTTCTTGTTCATCCAATCTTTTGGCTCGGCTCGTGTCTACCTTGATTCGGTTTTACGACTTACGAATCTGAGCTTCAAAAATTGTCTTAACAATACTTGGAAACTTTAGGCTTAGCTCAAAATAATTCAGCATAATAATTCGAAAGTAAACACAAGGTTAGTCCGAAAAACAAATGTCGGCTCGATTAAGTTCTTTTCCTTAGTCGTTTTTCATGTGCTAGGCAATTCCAAACTTGTTCTCTTGCTTGCCATGAAGCCAATTCTTGTTGGACAGCAGCAAGTCGAAGAGTTGGGTTTTTGGTGCTCACACACTACTAATCCGAGTTAAGTAGAACAACTTACTTCAGCTGACGTATAAATAATAGAAGACAATAAATATTACTAAGGCAGTCCCCGAGTTACTGCTTGAGGTGCCAACATTTCATTGATAGGCTCATTGCCGGCATACATACCGACATATGAGAGACTCGAATACATACACTTCTCTGCTAAGTGTACAAAGGACGAAGTAGAGCTACATTCCATGGACGCTTAGATTCCTCGCCGGACCTGTCCGCCTTGTTCTTTTCCTGTGGCTTGGCATTGATAAGATAATAAGAATCATTGTGCAATGCTTTGCTCACAATGAATGGCCCTTCCCATGGGGGGGATAACTTATGCATGCCAGCAGTATGTTGTACCAACCGGAGTACTAGATCACCTTCCCGGAAGACTCGGGGGTTTACTTTCCGGCTATGATAGCGTCGGAGATTTTGCTGATATATGGCGGATCTAGACAATGCCAATTCTCTTGCTTCTTCCAGTAGATCAACATCATTTTGCCGGGCTTCTTGCACTTCGGCTTCTGTGTATTGGGTGACCCTAGGCGAATCATGCTCTATGTCGGCTGGTAATACAGCTTCTGCCCCACATACCAGAAAAAATGGCGTATAGCCTGTTGATTGATTCAAAGTTATTCTTAAACTCCACAATATCGCTGGTAGTTCTTCTATCCAGCACCCCGCTGATCTTTGCAGCGGCTCAATGAGCCGGGGCTTTATCCCATACAATACTAATCCGTTGGGTCTTTCCACTTGTCCGTTCGATGTAGGATAAGCTACCGAGGCAACGTCCAGCCGGATCTTCTTATCCCGGCAGAATCGCACAAATGCTCCTTCAGCAAAATTTGTGCCATTATCAGTTATGATACTGTGAGGATAACCGTATCTCAAGATGATGTCTTTGAGAAATGTCACGGCCGTAGCTCCATCACATTTTCTTATTGGCTTTACTTCGATCCATTTTGTAAACTTATTCACCATGACCAAAATGTGAGTCATATTCCCCCTTGCTGGTTTGAACGGGCCAACCATGTCCAAACACCATACGGCGAATGGCCATGTGATTGGTATGGTATTGAGTTCTGACATTGGCATATGTGTCTTGGTAGCGTACCTCTGACAACCATTGCATTTTCTTACCAAATCCTCTGTTTGTTCTAAGGCACTTGGCCAGTAGAATCCATGCCGAAAAGCTTTTGCTACCAAGGATCGGGACGAGGCATGATGCCCGCACTCCCCTTGATGTATATCTCGGAGGATGTCAAGCCCTTCTTCCGGGTCAACGCATCACTGGAGGACATTGGTCACACTCCTTTTGTATAGCTCGGAATTGATGATTGTCTATGCCTTTGCTCTCCGCTGAGTTTGCTTGGATCGCACCTCCTCAGTGGGTAAAGTTCCATCTTTCAGGAATTGAAATATGGGTAGTGCCCAAGCTGGTATTGCTCGTACTGGGAACACATCCTCATCAATTTCCATTTGATCCACCGGCATAACTTCAACCGGATCACGCTGAGCAGTCCTCGGGTCCTCAAGGCCCCCCGGTTTCTTGAGGCGATCCGGGTTTCGCACCACCTCCCATGTCAATGTCCATGGGCACACTCCGGACTCCGGATCCTCCGGACGTAATCGAGTCGGTTTCTAGGGCGATCGATGGATGGTTTTTCGAGGTGTTCTAATGCTACACCGATGGAATTGCTTGTCGGGTACACCCGATGAATTGTTTACCATGATCCGAGCTTTGACAATACATCGGCAGCCTCGTTTTCCACCCGGGGTACATGGCGAAATTCGCATCCCTCAAAGTAACCAGATATTTTCTGCACATGGAATCTATATAATGCCATGTTTGGATCAAGAGCGTCCCACAGCCACGACACTTGCTGAACTACCAAATCCGAGTCGCCAAAGCATTGGATCCGACGTATCCCAATTTCTTTTGCCACTTTGAGCCCATGCACAAGTGCTTCATATTCAGAGACATTGTTTGACGCTGCGAAATGGATCTGTAGCACATACTTCAACTGGTCATTCTTTGGCGAGGTAAGCACAACTCCGGCGCCTAACCCGGTTTTTGTTTTTGACCCGTCAAAGTGCATTCTCCAGTAGTTCGGATCTGGTAGCGGCGGTTCATATTGTACCTCAGCCTAGTCCACAAAAAAGTCAGCCACAGCCTGAGACTTGATTGCTTCTCTTCTGTCATATTGTGGCCCATAGGGATCTAGTTCAATTGCCCATTTTGCAATCCTGCCACTTGCATCCTTGTTACTCATTATCTCGGATATGGGAGCTTCACATATTACCTTGATAGGGTGCTCCTCAAAATAATGTTTTAGCTTCTTTGCCGACATGTACACACCATACGCCACTTTCTGATAGTGCGGATAATTTTGCTTTGATGCTGACAATACCTCGCTCAGATAATACACTGGCCTTTGCACTGACTTACCCTCTTCGTCACGCTCTACCACAATTACTGCACTTACAACTCGGTTGGTTGCGGCTATATAGAGCAACATTGGCTCCTTTGATAGTGGAGAGGCTAACACTGGTCTAGTGGCTAACATCTTCTTTAATTGTATAAAGGCTTCATTGGCCTACGGCGTCCAAATGAACTTGTCCGACTTTTTCATGAGTTGATAGAGAGGCAATGCCCTTTCTCCCAACCGACATACAAACCGACTTAATGATGCCAGGCAACCAGTGAACTTCTGGACATCGTTAAGACACTTCGGCAGTTCCATTCGTTCAATGGCCCGGATTTTAGTTGGATTAACTTTGATACCTCGGCTGGAGACAAGAAATCCGAGTAATTTTCCAGCCGGGACACTGAAGGTACATTTTTCCGGGTTAAGCTTCATCCGGAACCTTCTTAGGTTCGCGAACGTCTGCCTGATATCGTCAAGGAGCGTTTTGCTTTCCTTGGTCTTGATAACCACATCATCCACATACACCTGTACATTTTGACCAATTTGGTAGTGCAAACATTTCTGCATACATCTTTGGTACGTTGCCCCTGCATTACGTAAACCAAACGGCATGGTGCGATAGCAATAAGCCCCATACGGGGTGATAAATGCAGTCTTTATTTGATCATCCGGGTTCAGAGGTATCTGGTGGAAACCAGAATATGCATCAATGAATGACAACAGTTCACATCCAGCAGTTGAGTCTATGACCTGATCTATCCTTGGTAGTGGAAATGGATCTTTTGGACACGCCTTATTCAGGTTCGTGTAATCAATACACATACGCCAAACCACTGCCACATTCGGATCATCCTTCTTCTTCTCCACCAACACCGGATTAGATAGCCAATCCGGGTAAAGCACTTCCATGATAAATCCTGCTGCCAGTAACCGAGCTATCTCGTCTCTAATGACTTTTCTCTTATCCTCGGCGAAGCGGCGGAGAGGTTGCTTCACCGGCCTTGCTCTGGGTCTCATGTTCAAAGAGTGCTCGGCCAACTCCCTCGGAACACCTTGCAAGTCCTGTGTGGACCAAGCAAAAATGTCCCGATTCTCACGGAGGAAATTGACGAGCTCGCTTTCCTATTTATCATTTAACCCGGCACCAATTGTTATGGTGCGCTCTAGGAACATATCATCAACAGGCACTTTCTTGGTATCCTTTGTGTCTTGGAATGAAACGCTACCATGCGGATTACTCAACGCCGGCATATATTGCTGCGCGGACTGAGCCAACACCGCCACCTCTTGGATTTTTCTTTTCTCTTGCGCAATCACGAGTGGATCGGCTAGGTTAGACCCGGCTAACGCACACTCAATTGAACCTCGGAAATCTCCAGCAATGGTAATCACTCCATTTGGCCCGGGCAACTTCATCTTCAGATAACTGATGTGACAGCTTGCCATGAACTTGTTCAGTGCTGGTCTTCCGAGTAACGCGTGATATGCACTTTCTAAGTTCACCACTTCAAACTCCAAATTCTCAGTTCGGCAATTATCTCTCGTACCGAACAATACGTCAACCCGGACCTTGCCTATGGGCTCACAAGAAATGCCTGGCACAATGCCATGGAAATTTGTCCTCGTAGCTTGGAGCATGTTCTCCGAGATACCCAACTTGCGCATTGTATCCGCATACATGATGTTAATTATATTGCCATTGTCAATCAGTACCTTTGAGAACCTCACATTGGTGTTAGGCCCAATGAATGTCGAATCCAGCACTAGCGCATATGAACCAGGACTTGGCATAAGCTTGGGATGATCTTTGATGCTCCAGGTAATCTCCTGGTCCGACCAAGGCATATACCTCGTCACTGCTGGCATTACCGCATTGACCTCCATATGTCGGTGTTGCAAGCTCTTTCTATCTGTTTCCTCAGTGGTAAACACACAGTAACTCTGATGATGCTCCCTGTACTCATTCCTCCCCTCATTTCCGGGGTACCTCTGATCCGGCTGATGCTGGTCTTCCACTTGATGCACTGCATCCCTTCTTTCATGGTTGTCATACCTCGGCGGAGGGGGAGGCAACATTAGCTGTTGCGTGTTCGCTCCGGAGAGTAGTTGCTGCCGGGGTAACTCCTGTCGAGGTTGATCATTCCGAGGTGCCTGAGCATTCCCCGAACCACCTTGTTCTATCTTATGCATCCACTCACATTGCCTCGTTGTATGACCCGCTGGGTTACTCGGATTTGGCGTGTGAAATTTACACGGCTGATCCAACATTGACTCATAAGTATACCTCGGACGGTCCTTCTTTTCCGCCCACTGTTTCTTTTGCTCTGGCTTCCAAGTTTTCTTGCCATCATTTCTTGGTGTCCACTGTTGCCCTCCAGTTTTCTGACGTTGATTTCCCCCTACTCCGGGCTGATCTTGATTCACAACAGCAACTTGTTGCGAATTATACGGTAATCCGGTCTGTCATCCCTTCTTTTACCCCGGTAGTCATTCCTCCGGGATGACCCGGCTCCATCTCTCTGGTAACACTCCTCATTTGACTCGTTTGACACAAGCCTAGGTTGAGTCGGATCACCCAAGGCATATGAATCTGCAATCCGGATCGTCTCTGCCAATGTAGTTGGCATATCCCTTTGCAATCTTTGCCACAACATGCTCGCATATCTGCATCCTTGCGCAAACCATGTTATGGCCTGTGACTCCATCACACCCTCACACGAGTTTCTCATGGTACACCACCGGGTTAAAAATTCTCGGTCCGTCTCGTTCGGTCTCTGCTTACACATAGCTAGGGTCTGTGGCCTATTCGGCCTCTGATATGTACTTGAGAAATTGCTGATAAACATTTCCTCAAAATTGATCCAGCAGTTAATACTTCCAGGTGGCAAATTGTTTAGCCATACCCTTGCTGGCCCCTCCAACATCTCGGGTACGTATCTCACAGCCCATCTCAAGTAGCCTGTAGCAATTTTCACAGCCGTAGCATAGTTTATCAACCAATCTTCCGGCTTAGTACTGCCGTCATACGTCTTTGTGCCTCTAGGTAACTAGAAGTTGGGTACCGGAGGCTCCTTCATGATCCAGGGTCCAAACCACGCAGGACCCGGGGGACCTTGACATTCAATCTGCTCCGACCTATACAGCCGATCTAGTTTTAACCTGGCATCATCAGGCATCAAATCCCTACTTCCCAATCTTGACCCTATCACATGATAGTCCGGCCTTGGGTATCCTGCGTTCACCATTTCCAAATCCCCATCGTTATACCAGTCTTTCTCTCGTGGAGCACCTCTCTGTTGCATACCTCGGCCGGCACTTTGCTCTTGCCTTGGTATATTCCGCTGCTGCGGTTGTCCTGCCGAGTTGCGCTGTCCGGCATTGCCATTTATAGCGTTTCCTTGACCGGCATTGCCTTGGTCACGGTTACCTCGGCCAGCTTCACCTCGTCTCACACTCTGTCGATCATCATTTATTTGTACTTCTTTTGCTTTCCCTGCCCTTGTTGGGTCATACGGGACGATCTGTTTGTTTCTCCTGGCCGAGGTTACTACCTCTTCTCTCCTAGGACCACCATGAGGAGACGATGCAGCTCCAGCGGATTTCTCCGGGTTACCCATCGTCGAATGAACGATCTTGGAGGCCCCAGCTCTCCCCGGGTTAGCCCTGAGCAATTTCTCATTTTGCCTGTTCGCGATCCGAACCAACTCATTGACCCTATCTTGCTGTCTCTGACGGGCTTCACCCGTTAGACCCTCTAACTCGGACGCAGTTGCATCCGCTGCTCTGAGGTTTTTCGCCGGGGTACTATACTTCGGCAACCCCACAGATAGACAGTTCTCTGACTCTTCAATCCTAGTATCACCCTCTTTGTTTATTTCACTCATGAGATTTCTCCCCTTCACTTTTACAGCATCTACTTTATTTGCCTTTGCGTACTCACGCAGCGTCATGTTCAATGACTACTGAGCCGCGGCTATCTTTTTCGCTCCCTCTAGAATTTTTTGCCTAGTTTCCTCTAGCTCGGCCTGTGCCTGAGCCAGATCTACCACTGCTGCTACTGGGTTTGTCAAGCTATCCATCGCTTCCCGCAGCACATTCTCAGGCCTCTCTAGTGGAGGACCTCTACCTTTCCTTGGTGCCTTAGGCGTTACCTCCGGATCTGGTGTCGGATCCTTGCTTGCGCCTGCACCAGGCGCAGTCATCATCACCTCAGCACGGTCCGGGGAGCGAGTGATACGTGCCCCATGAACCACGCTAAGGGGTGGCTCCCCTGCCCCTACGACGTGCCGCGAATGAACGCATGACACATCGACAGCAACGTAGACCTTGTGTGCGTCGAGCTTGACGAAGAGGTCGTTGCACGGAAGTGGGCGCGTGCCGAAGCAGCTAGCGTTGTCACTGACAAAGTCCAGTGCTCCAAAGCGCTGAACGAGCCTGGAGACAATGCGTTCGCCGGTGCTGATGAGGTTTCCCGTCCGGATCTTGACCCCTGCTAGCGCCACTGGCCCCACGGTGGGCGCCAGCTGTCGTGGTGGTGTCACGGCAGATGCCATGGGTAGGCTAAAGGTGAGGACTAAATGCACTAGGGGAATCCAGGGAGGGATAGAGAGGTGATTCCACACACAGAAGGTTTGTATTTGATTCACTTCCAAGGTTTACAAGTGCTCCTCGAGCTGTATTGGAGAGGGGAGGAAGAAGGAACTCTCTTACTCTCACCGCTAGCTAGCCCTCAGGAACCAAGTAAAATCTAGCCAATCGAGATCAACCCTTTCTACAAAGGCCCTAGCCCCCCTTATATAGGGGTGGCTAGCTCTCCAATTAGGGCATACGTGAGGCATATTCCTCCTCCCAAAATAGTAAGCCGACCGGGTCGCTTTTCCTCCGCGTCATCCATGCAGAGGCTACGCGAGCCTCTGCGGCGCCTGCGTCAGCCGACATTGGCGTCGTCACCTTTGTCGGCCACGCCTCGGTGGTCCTGCCCCTATCCGCTTTACTCATGCTGTGCGTACCGGGGTTACCTTTGACCAGCGAGATACCTTCCTTCTCCTAGAAGCTTGATATGACCCGGATCGTAGTTGATCTGGCCACACCTGTTCCTGCATACAAGTTAGATTCATCTATCTGACTTACGGCTTAAGTCGGTTGAGACCCAGTTAGGTGGACATCCCCTGGTCCGGGTTACCCGAGATTCGGCCTGCCTTGAGGTGACTCGGCCAGCATTCGCTTTGACCTTGCCGTACCTCGGCTAACTCGGCCTTTATACCCCGGCGTGACCCTACCCGGGGGTATCCCCCCAACAAAGAATCAAGTGAAGAGGAGCCCATGATATGGTGTGCGACAGCGCCGGAGTGACACCGGCGAGAGCCGGTGGGAGGGGCCTCAGAGAGGCATGCCTCGGAAATCGTACAGGTTCGAAGGCCAGTTCTTGATGTATAGCATTTACTAGTTGCCACCTAACAGTAGGCATCGTGGACACCTACCGTTTCGGCCTTTCTGAAGTCCAGGCAAATATCATAAAAGGAGTACAACTAGATCTCCCCATCCAACCATACAAAGTCACTGATCTTTGGAGGATCAAAGGAGGAGGCCTTGATCTACAGTTTCACCAAGAGAGATCTTCATTTCCCCCTCATTCACTTGAGGGCCCCTTGATCTACGGTTTCAATGGAAACCCTAGGCCTTGACTTGGTTCTTACAAGCTTGTGTTTGATTGTTGTGACAGCTTGCTTGGATTCAGGAGCCTCCAATTCAGTTGTGGATGTGTACCTCGAACTTGTTGTAAGGGTGCCGGCTACCACCTTGAAGGTTTCCGATATAGTGGAAGCGTGAATCGATCCCTTTGGGGTGAGGTTCACCGGAGAACAAGGGAGGCCTCTCATAGTGTTGGTGGTTTGGTACCACCCCCTCTCCAAATGCAGACGTACTTCCCCCTCAAAAGGAAGGAACTGCGGGAAATAATCCTTGTGTCTCCGCGTGCTTCATTTTGGTTACTTCTATCCTTTACCGCATCTTACTTTATCTTGCCCTTGCTTAGTTAGTTGTGCTTGTGCGACATATAGGTAAATTCACCCTAGTTGCATATCTAGAGAATTTACCTTTATGTCAAACCTAATCTGAAAAAGGAGTAAAATTTGAAGTAGCACCTATTCACCCCCCCCCCCTCTAGGTGCCCATACGATCCTTTCAATTGGTATCAAAGCCTCAGCTCTTTATTCAGGATTAACCATCTAAGAGTGTATGGGTAACCCATATGTTGATGGAGAGGGTAAGGCTAGCACCTCGATGACCATGGTGGATCTCAAGAACTTGGAAACAAGCTTGAGCTCCACCCTGGGAAACGAAATCCAACAATTGCGTCTACTAGTAGAGAAATTTGTTAAGGTAAGGGGAGCCTCAGAGCCTCACCACCTCCATCCCAAGAGGAACCTCCCCCGATTCCAAAGGTGAACGCTCCGGCTAAACCATTGGTTGAGGTTGTGGGGATGAGCATAATCCCACTAACTCCTCCACCAAAAAGGGCGATGGGAAGGAAGAGCACCATTCGGTTCCTGGGTGGTACTCTCCCGACCCTCCAATCCCTCATCCCCACATAAATAATAGAGGTGATCCACCCATGCTAGTTGCACATACCTTTGCTCAATGGAAAGTTATAATTAAATCTCATGTGCGCAGCTCTTACATTGACTTGTGGAATAATATTGAAGAAGGACTCAAAATTGAGGATCCTACCAACTTGAAAAGAAGAGAAGTGGTCAATAGTCAACTCAATGCCACTGCTTTGCACATGATTCAACTTGGGGTGGGACCAAAAGATTTCCTCACATTTAACACTTCAACACTGCCAAGGAAGCTTGGGAAGCTCTCATTGACTTGTTTGTTGGGAATGAGAGCATGAGAAGAAACATATATGATTCCTTGAGCAATGAAGCCAAAGGCTTCTATATGAAGGATTGTGAGAGTCATGAAGACATGTATCGAAGACTCAAATCCACTACCACCACCTTCAGAAATGTTGGTGACTCTCATATTGATGACGCTTGGGTAAAAAGGAAGTATGTGAGTGCGCTCATGCACTCCGAGTCTACCGACCTAAAGAGTCTCCAAGGGAGACACAATTACCACCTCATGACCTCCAATGAAGTGATGCAAGAAATGTCCGCCTTCAAGGTTGCTGCCAAGAATCCTAATGATGCTAGGGCTCGTGCCATTGGAATGAGCAGTGGTGTTTATCTTGCCTTGAAGGCCAAGGTTGTGGAGTATGAAGAAGAAGAAGAAGAAGAAGAAGAAGAAGGAAGTGATGGCGCACTTACTATGAGACACCCCGAAGATGTCAAGGTTGCTCATGGTGAATACATGGCCTTCTATGCAAGAAACTTTTGGAAAGATCCCGCCAAGGCCAAGATGGAGATGCAACGAAGAAGCAACCCAAGTGGTAGAAAATAGAATGGTTCAAGATCGAGAAATTGTTTCAACTGTGGTGACCGCTATCATTTTGTTATCGGATGTTCATATGAGAAGAGAGAAGATAATGGTGGTGCCCTCATATTGAAGAAAAATCCAAAGGCCTCTTTCAAGAAGCCCTTCAACAAAAAGAATGCCACCAACAAGAAGTCTGGTGACATTGCATTGATAGCATATGAAGAGTTCTTCTCTGGTGATGAGGATCAGGAAGAAGAAGAAATGACGAATGGTGTGGCTGCCATCGCCGCCACCTCTACATCCACTTTATCACTCTTTGATTCACCAAATGAGAATCTCTCCAACAACAACGTCACTTGCCTTATGGCAAGATCATCGGAGGTATCATCATCCCCTCTCTCCACCCCTAGTATTGGTGATGAATTAAATGATGATATAACTCTTGAGTTGAAGGAGGAATTAGTTGCCTTTGATGCTTATATGACTAACTTGCAAGGGGATCACAAGAAGCATTTTGTAAATCTCTTGAATCAACTTTCTCACACACAAGAGCTTCTCGATGAAAGATGCAAACTTGGGAGAGAGCACATAATTGAGATGGGCGCTCTAACTAGAAGAAGATAAAGAGACTAGAGAGGCTCTTGAAGAAAAAATTGAAGGCCTCGATGAGGCAACTGATCAAATTATCGCTAAACTCATTAAGGAACATGATCATGCCATTGCTAAGTATAAAAAGGCTAAAAAGAATAAGATTGAGTTTGGTGTTGTTCATGACAAACTTGCCGAGGACTTTGAGAAGCTTGACAAGGATCACAAGGCCTTAGAAAGCAAACTCTTGACACTCACAATGTCTCGTGAACAACTTCAAACTCAATTGACTAATGTTGATTCACCTAGTATTTTCATTCCGTCTAGTAGTACAAACCTCTTTGAAGAAAATGCTAGGTTAAAGGGGGATCTTGCAAGGCCACTTTCCCAAAAGGAAATGAGTCTCTTGATGATCTTTTGAGTAAGCAAAGGTAAAACAATGGGAAAGGTGGCATTGTCTATGTGTCCAAGGCCAAGAAGAAGAAGATTCAATAAGAAGAAGAAGGCCAAGACCGCACAAGCAAAAGGCAAGACCATTGTGGGTAGTAATACCACATGTGGCATAACTATGTCACAAGATGACTTTGTGGGAATTGCTAACCCTCACTATGTCTTAATGCGTGATCATTATGGTGATGTTTATGCACAATATGTTGGCCCACTTGATGGTTATATTTCTTTGTCTATTTGGGTTCCCAAGACCCTTGTCACTAACAAGAGAGGACCCATTGAAAATGGGTACCTAAAAACTAGTTTGATCTCTTATAGAACTATGCTTCCGGCGGGTCAAAGTGAGTGCTTGATAGTGGATGCACAAGTCATATGACCAGGAGCAAGGCGATAATGATGGAGATAAGACCAAATCATGATCAAATAACCGTCACATATGCCTATAAATCAAGATCTCAGGTAATGGATCTTGGCAAGGTTGTGGTTGCACATGATACTACTCTTGTGGACGTCATGCTTGTCGAGACCCTTGGATATAATTTACTTTCAGTCCGTGCTCTAGGAAAGATGGGCTTTGCCGTATTTATTGATAATGATATTGTGGTCCTCTTATGGTGCAAGACTCTAAAGGTTGCTTTCATTGGGTACGTTGAAAATGACTTGTATGTGGTGGACTTTTCGGGGAAACCCACTACAAGTGCGATGTGCTTATTCAGAAAGGCCGATGTGGGTTGGTTATGGCATAACCGACTAGCCCATGTCAATATGAGAACTTTGCAAAGTCTCCACAAGGGTTCCCATATTGTTGGATTAAAAGAAAATGTTTGTTTTGCCAAAGATCATGTGTGCAGGGCTTGTGTTGAAGGAAAGATGCATGACTCTCCCCACAAACCAAACAACATTATAAAATTCAAGAGGATCTTGGAGCTCCTTCATGTGGATCTCTTTGGTCCTCTATCTCATGCAAGTCTTGGTGGGAAGAAATATTGTTTGGTGATTGTTGATGACTACTCAAGATATACATGGGTATATTTCTTCAAATTGAAGAGTGGGACCCAACAATACTTCATTGATTTCGTCAATATGGTTCAACGTTAATACAATGTCCCTATGTTGGTGATAAGAAGTGACAATGGCACCAAGTTCAAGAACTACACATTGAATGGATTTCTTAGTGATGAGGGGATAAAACATCAATATTTCGCTGCATATACCCATCAGCAAAATGGTGTAGCTGAGAGGAAGAATCGGACATTAATGGATATGGCAAGGTCCATGTTGGCGGAGTTTATGTCTCCATACAATTTTTGGGCTGAGGCAATCATCGAACCGGCTCTACCTCTGCAAAGAGTTGATCAAGACTCCATGTGAAATACTTACCGGTAACAAGCCCAACATTTCATACTTCTGGGTGTTTGGTTGTAAGTGTTTCTATCTCATAAAAGGTGTTCATTTGTCCAATTTTGATTCCAAAGCTTTAGAGGGTATTTTTGTTGGCTATGGTCTCGATTCCCACACTTATTGAATCTATGATAAACTCTCTAGAATTGTCATAGAATATTGTAGTGTGGTTTTCAAAGAATATGATGTCCCCCAAGCGGGGCATGTTGATGTTTGTGATGTAGATGATGAAATACCTCAAGATGCCATAAGAAGAATGGGTGCGGGATTCATCCGCCCCATTAAGGAACCCCTTGTGGTGGATCGAGAAGAACTATGCTCTACTTAAGTGGAGCCCTCATCTTCATAACTTCAACAATCTCCTATCATTGAGGACGAGGATGACCAAAGCCAAAGACAAACTGAGAACCCTCACCAAGTTGCTCAGGTAGAAAGCTCTAGGCTAGATTATTCGGTATCTCCATTGACCGGATTGTCCAGCCCTGCATAGACAATTGCATAAGGCAGATTTAGTTAGTCATCCACAAGATCATCTCAACGCCTTTCAAGTAGTTTGCCTGATCAACATCAAGATCAACCTATACCTCATGTTGATGAAAATGAACCCATTGTTGATCAAGGTTAAATTGATGGTCAAGATGACGACCAAAATGATGAAGTAATCCCCATAATAAACAACAAGGAGATCGAAACTCGTCGCAAAGCTAGAGTGGACAGAATGTTTGGAAAGAAGATATCACACTCTTGAGAATGTTCTTGGTGATATAAGGAGTGGTATGTCTACTCGAGCTCAATTGAAGCATTTTGGTGAGCATCAAGCTCACATATCCATGGTGGAGCCCAAGAAAGTGTAGAAAGCTCTTGAAGATTCAGATTGGCTAGAAGCAATGCATAAGAAGCTCAACAACTTCGAGAGAAACAAAGTATGGAAGTTAGTAGAAAAGCCCAATGAGTGCTGCAATGTTATTGGCACTAAATGGATATTCAAGAACAATCAAGATGAACATTGAATTGTTATGAGGAACAAGGCAAGATTGGTAGCGCAAGGGTTCTCTCAAAATGAAGGCATTGATTATAGGAGACTTATGCTCCCGTGGCTCGCCTTGAGTCCATCCGTATCCTTCTTGCATATGCTGCACATCATTATTTTAAATTACAACAGATGGATGTGTAAAGTGGTTTTCTAAATGGTCCATTGCATGAGTTGGTTTATGTTAAGAAACCCCCCGGGGTTCGAGGATCCCAACTTTCCAAACCACGTCTACAAGCTTGATAAGGCGCTCTATGGGCTTAAACAAGCTCCACGCACGTGGTATGAGCACCTTGGGGAGTTATTGTTAGACCGTCGGTTCGAAGTTGGGAAAACCGATCCTACTCTTTTTACTAAGAAAGTCAATGGGGAGATTTTTGTTTGCCAAATATATGTTGATGATATATCTTTGGGTCATCTAACAAAGCATTTAATGATGAATTATTGAAGCTTATGACTGACAGGTTCAAGATGTCTATGATGGGGGAGCTAAGGGTATTTCTTGGTTTTGAAATCAAGAAAGTAAGAGGAGAAACCTTCTTCAATCAAACCAAGCATACTCAAGACATGCTCAGGAGGTTCAACATGAAAGAACTAAATGGATCTCATACTCCCATGGAAACTAAGACTCATCTTGAACTAAATCCAAATGGTAAAGATGTGGATCAAAAGGTATACCAGTCCATGATTGGTTCTTTGCTTTACCTTTGTGCATCTAGACCCAACATTGTGTTAAGTGTAGGAGTATGTGTAAGATATCAAGTAGCTCCTAAATAAAGCCACTTGATGGCGGTCAAAAGAATCTTTCGATATTTGGTTCATACCCCCAAACTATGGTGTGTGGTATCCTAGGGGCTCAACATTCTCTCTTTGTGGGTACACGGATTCGGATTGGGCTGGTGACAAGGATGATAGGAAATCAACCTCCGAGGCGTGCCAATTCCTTGGTAGGTCTTTGGTGTGTTCGTCCTCCAAGAAGCAAAATTGTATATCACTCTCCACCACCAAAGCCGAATATGTGGCAGCCGCTAGTGCATGCACTCAATTGTTATGGATGAGGCAAACTTTAAAGAAATATGGTGTCCATTATGACAATGTGCCTCTTTTGTGTGACAATGAAAGTGTTATCAAGATTTCCTATAACCCGGTGGATCATACAAGGACAAAACATATTGATATTCGTCATCATTTCATTAGAGATCATGTTTCTCGAGGAGATATTGAGCTATCTTATGTATCAACCAAAGGCCAACTTGCCAATATATTCATGAAACCACTTGATGAAGCAAGGTTTTGCTATTTGAGGAATGAGCTAAATATCATAGATTCAAGGAGTTTCTCTTGATCATCTTACATATTCACCTATAACTTGATCATTGTGTGGTTTAGGTGCAGGCATGGAGATAGGGGGAGTGTGGTCCTAATCATTGGGCTATCCCTCCGCCCATAATGCCAAAATTAAGAAAATCAATTATCTTAATATCAATTGTGTGACATGTGAGATTAATTGATGAGTAGTGGCAATGAACTCAAGGATAATTCTTTGCGGTGTCATGCCTCACGCTCTTACATGGTGGCCTAGGATACTGCCCTCTTCATGATGAAGAGTTGGTTCTTAATTTTGATTTGAATTTGAGCTTTATTGGATATTTTTTGTTTTCAATGATTATTTCTTCCACGGTTTGGCATCTTAACCCAAGTCTTGTCTCTCCCTACAAAACTTGCTTTCAATCATATATGTCCCCAAACATTTAAAATCTGGCAGTTCTGGTCGAAGAGGACAGAAGATTACGATGTTCTTACACCAGAGTTTTCGATTAGTCCTGAGTTTCTGGTTAGTCCTGAGTTTCCGGTCCACTAGACCAGAGTCTCCGGTCTGAGACAGTTTCGGGCAGTGACTAAAGGAGGTCGGGGTGAAAGAGGCAAACAGATCTCTTTCCTCCAACCCGACCTCCACCCTCACACCCATTGCCTCCTCCTCCAAAACTGCCTCCTGGAGGCCCAGAAGTCGCTGGGATTCCCCGGCCAACTCCGCCCTCTCCACCTTTGGGCCATTCCCCACTAGTGAAATCTCTCCAATGGACAGATCTGATACCCTCTCTCACCCCATGTACCTAGGGTTCATCCCCTTCATTTATTTTGAGCAATTTACCAATTTTTCCACTAGAACCTCATGTATGCATGCACCACTATCACATTAGCCTCGATTCTTTGCCCGATCTGCTAGAAGTGAGGCCTCCCACAGCCTCCATGTGCCACCCGACATCTCCAGACCAGAGATTCCGGTCCTTCGGACTAGAGATTCCAGCCTAAGCCGGAGATTCCGGTGTGGCACACCAGAGACTCTGGTGTGGATCACTTCTAGCACATCCTGCAAGGGTTTTAGGGTTTTTTTGTATCCAGGACATTTATGCTCATCTCCATGCTATCCCCCTCCACAGGTGGCTCTGGTACTCATCATGGTGGCACCAAAGCTAAGTCAAAAAGGGTTGACGCACGGTTTGATTAAGATGTTGGACATTATGTGATTCCACCGTCTAACCAAAGGCAGCACTAACTGAAGGCAGCAGGCCAGAGATGTTGAATATATGAGAAGGAATAATGAGCGCACTGAGGAAGAGAACCATGCCAAAAGGGCTAAGTATGACAACTTGCAGTCCCTTGCTCACATGTCCAAGAAAGAGTACCGCGAGCTATGCAAGACAAGGTTCTATGACTTACTAAGAACCAGCGATGACCCATGCTATTGGAGGAAGGAACAACAAGTGTTCATGAAGGATATCTATAGCAATCTCACCAAGTCCCTGGTTTGTCCTCAATGGTATATGGACTTTCTGTATATGAGTGCCAATGACTACTTCACTGATGCTCTTTGGGTAATAGAGAATCTTGGGATGCACAATTTTATGGAGCTCCATGAGGACTACAACATCATCCTTGTTCAGCAATTTTATGCCACAGTTGTTTTTGATCATGATCCTGCTAGGACAATGACATGGATGACCGGTAACTTCTGCTGCACAACCACCTTCTATGATTTTGTCAGAGTCATTAGCCATACTTTCAGTGGTGTGTTTGTTCCTGTTGGGCACCGCATGCATGATGCAGCTCTTGGTGAAAGTAAAAACAAGCTTGCACCTCTCTATGGGAGTAATGCCACCATTGGGGAGTCCAAGGGACTCAAGCCTGTCTACAATCTGCTGTTGAGGATCTTTCACCACACTATTTCTCCTAGTGCTGGAAACGATGATGCCATGCAGTGTGGCCTAGTCAACTTGCTCCATCATGCTCACAAGGTGGTGTGTGCTGGCCCCACTGCTGAAGGTTATGAGATTGACGTCATGGATTTCATTTTTGAGGAAATGTATCATGCCATTCTTTTCCTGAAGTCTCCTCCATATGCAGCTCTTGTGATGATGCTCATCAATACTCAAGCTCATGGTTCACCTCTCGCCATCCCAGCTCACCTTGAAACACATGAGTTAGTTCAACTCCAAAAGAAAGGGAGAATGGGTCCAACTCCTAGGCAACCATTTGAGAGTGAGGATGATGAGATTTCTGAGGATAAGCGGGCTCCCACTCCTCCGAGGGGCCCGAGAAGGAAGAATGCTTCCAATGCACCTATCACCCGTGAGTATGTCCATGAGAAGGTCAAGAAGGCATCATTTTGGGAGAAGACATTGTGTTGCATGAATGTGGACATCCACAAGGAACAAAATGCCTCCTACAAGAGCAACCGCATAATTGAGAAGCATCTCAAGGAGATTAAGGCTCAAGGAGAAGAGGAAGATGAGGAAGGAGAAGCAGAATACACCGATGAGCATGGGCTGAACCATCTGCAGAGTCAGATCACACACTCTCGTCTGGTGCTTGGAATGCGAGGAATGACAGCTTAATTGATTAGAAGACCTTCTCAGATGTTACTTATGGCTTTGCTTCTCAGGGTACTTCCTCCTATCGCCATCATGGAAAAGGCCCTCAAGTGCTGATGATGACTATGAGGAGGAAGAGGATGAGGATGAAGATGATGACTACGAGTGATTCATTTGGGGCGATAGCATGGTCTTTTCCCTTTTTGGCGTCTCGATGCCAAAGGGGGAGAATCTATCTATTAGGGTCCGGGGTTTTGCATGGGATGGGCATTAGCATAGGCTGCTTCTTATTTGCTTATGACCGTGTATCTTAAATTTTGAATTTTGAACCTTTGCATTTGTTTTCTTTGGTTCTTGTGATACTATCTACTATTTTCGTGGACATGCTATGCCCTAGCTATGTGATCCTTTACTGTCTATTATCCTATATGTGTTGCACTACATGTATATCTTGATGCACATCTTTAGGGGGAGCATAACTATGTTTAAATTTTCATGCAAAACTTCTTGTTGTCATCAAACACCAAAAAGGGGGAGATTGAAAGGACATTTATTGTCCTAATTTGTTTTGGTGTTCATTAATAACATGAGGATCATTTTATAGTGTGCTAATGTTTCCAGGTCAATCTACTGAAAAGAGAAAGGTCCATGTCATAGTGGAAAAATCCCTGGATGAAACATAAGTTTCCTGGATAATCCAGACCGGAGTCTCCGGTGTGGTCTAGAGTTTTGTCTCAAATCTCCGGAGTGGATCCAAGAGGTTGCCTAGGGACACTCTGGCTAGGGGTATGGAGACAGACCGGAATCTCCGGTGTGGTGTCTTAGAGCAGAGTTTCCGGTGTGAAAACACCGGAGTCTCCGGTGTTCCCTGGTCCAGAGTTTCTGCCAAATCTCCGGAGTGAGCGTCAAGACCAGGCCCAAGACAATCTGATAGGTGGCCCGGAGATGGACCGGATATTGACCGAAATCTCTGGTGAAGACCAGAATCTCTGGTGTGCAGACTGGAGTCTCCGGTGTGGAAAGTCACCAACGGGCAGAAAACGGTCAGAAATTCGTGGGGCTATAAATAGGGGAGTTCATCCCCTACCTCCAGCTGCTCATCCTAGAAAAGAAGAACACCACAATTAGAGCCACCAAATCAACTAGATCTCCCCATCCAAAGTCACTAATCTTTGGAGGATCAAAGGAGGAGGCCTTAATCTACAGCTTCACCAAGAGAGATCTTCATTTCCCCCTCATTCACTTGAGGGCCCCTTGCTCTAGGGTTTCATTGGAAACCCTAGGCCTCGATTTGGTTCTTACAAGCTTGTCTTTGATTGTTTTGATAGCTTGCTTGGATTCAGGAGCCTCCAATTTAGTTGTGGATGTGTGCCTCGAACTTGTTGTAAGGGTGTCGGCTACCAACTTGAAGGTTGTTGATATAGTGGAACCGTTAATCGATCCCTTTGGGGTGAGCTTCACCGGAGAACAAGGGAGGCCTCTCGTGGCATTGGTGGTTTGATACCACCACCTCTCCAAACGCAGACATACTTCCCCTCAAAAGGAAGGAACTGCAGGAAATAATCCTTGTGTCTCCGCGTACTTCATTTTGGTTACTTCTATCCTTTATCGCACCTTACTTTATCTTTTTCTTGCTTAGTTAGTTGTGCTTGTGCGACATATAGGTAAATTCACCCTAGTTGCATATCTAGAGAATTTACCTTTGTGTCAAACCCTAATTTGAAAAAGGAGTAAAATTTGAAGTAGAACCTATTCACCCCCCTCTAGGTGCCCATACGATCCTTTCAGCAGTACCACAAAATTGGAGACTATTTGCAAACTGTTACAGATAAAAATCTAGGTTCAAGATGTATTGAGACCACCGAGAGGGGCCCAACAGAGGAAGAGCAGGAAGCAATTAAAAGAGACCAACAAGTATTTATTAGTGACAAGCCAAGGTTTCTTGGCCCTTTCTTTTGTGTTAATGCCGCAAGGCCGGGATTTTTGAAGGTCGCAAGCCCTTCATTGGTTTAGATGACTGCTTCATCAAACTCACAATAGGAGCTCAAATTTTAGCAGCTACTGGCAGAGATGATAACAACAAAAGATATCTTATTACATGGGATATTGTTGCTAAGGAAGATACTACAAACTGGCAGTGGTTTCTTGAACAACCGAAGGAAGCCCTAGGTGGAGAAGAAGGACAATTTGGGCACTACACCATAATGTCTGGCAAGCAGAAAAGCCTAATCAAAGTTGTGTCCACTATATTCTTATATCTTAGGCACATATATGACAATTTTCTAATAGCAGACTTTAGAGAAGAGGACTCTAACAAATGCATGGACAATGCTTCTTATTCTTACACCAAGCATGGTTTTGATAATGGAATGGAAGAAATGAAGAAGCAATGTGATCTTGCTTGGCAGTGGTTGTCTAAAATTCCTATGCACACATGGGAAATGTGGGACTTTGACACAAATTGCAAGACAAATTTGGTCAACAACAATTTTAGTGAAGTATCCAATAGATATATCCTGGATGAGAGAAACAAACCCATTGTGACAATACTTGTAGGGATTTATGACAAACATATGGTGAGGTTTGATGAAAAGAGAAAAGGAGGAAAAACACCATCATGGGAGATCACACCTTTTTATGTAGAGAAACTTGAATAAAACAAGAAATATGCAAGGAATTGTGTGCCTAATAGGGAAGATGATGGATTGTGGCAGGTGCAAACTGGAGATCATACTTATGAGCTCAATCTGCTAAACAGAAGTTGTTCTTGTAGGAAGTGGATCTGTCTGGATTGCCATGTAACCATGTTGTTAGTGCCATATTCAAAGTTGGTGAATATACAGAAGATTATGTGTATGAATTCTATAAGAAACCTTTCTTCTTGAAATGCTATAGGACAGTATTCTATCCCATGCCACAACAACATGGATGGACTAGGACTGACACTGAAGACATCATGCCACTAGGTTTTAAAGATCACCAAAAGGGAAGAAGGCAAGAAAAAAGAATCAAAGGCAAATTTTAAGTACCAAAGCCGAAAGAATCTTTCAGGATGGCCACTATCACCTGTAGTAACTGCAAACTACAAGGGAACAAATATACTAGCTGCTCACAGCCTCTTAGACCTGATCTTGCATTAAGGAAAAAGAATCACAACGTAAAGAAACTACATATGTTCAATCACCTAATCACTGAAGCTTACTCACAATTTAGCTAATTAAACTTTCCTTGATAACAAGCAAACATGACTAATCCTGATGGAGCAGGTCCAAGTAGTGATGGAGGAGGTCAATCTTCTTCAAGTGATGCACCTACTCAAGCTCAACCAACTCCAAGGCCACCAAGATCATCAAGTGCTGCACCTCATCAAGATCCAATGGCCCCACAAGCTCCAAGACCACCAAGATCATCGAGTGCTGTAGCAAGATCTTCTTTTGTTTCACCAAGGATAGAAAGAGGCTTCATGTCCTATTTAAATGCTAAGGAAAATGCATCTACTGGGAGAGATGCACATGTTGAACCTGTGATTTTAAGTGTTTGATGTGCAAACTTCTGGGAGAGATGCACAAGTTGGGACCTTATAATATCACTCTCTATTGAACTTGTGCTCTTTTGAATGAGCATAAACCCTAAACTGTTGAACCTGTTATGTTTATCTAACAATAATTCCTTGTGCCGAATTCAACACCAATCATTCAACACTAATATTTCAGCATTAATTGAAACCTTGTTCACCTAACAAATGCATTACAATTCAACATATTACAAGTCAAAAATAATCCATAATTCAGAATTCAACAGCACATCATTATTCAAGAACACATCATAATAAAACTACACCTCAGAATTCAACTACAACTGTGAATTCAACAGCACAAGGAATAAGGGCCCTATTTCATGTCAGTAAGCTCCTTTATCTTGTTGAGCTTTTCCATGTAGCCTTCTTTCTGCTTCAGCAAATCTGATACAATATACTCCAGCTTCCTTTTCTCCTCCTTATACCAATCCCTATCTTTCTCCGCCTTGATCAACAAATATTTGTGCATGTTGCAAGCTGTTCCATCAGTAGTCATTTTCTCGTGAAGTTCATCCCTTGCATCCATCAAAGCTTGTTCAACTTTGGCCTTGTGGGATAAAGTCACCTGCTTTTCTTGCACTACTTTTACCCGTGTTGTCCTCAAATCAAGGTTAAGCTTTTTAATTTGGTCTTGAAACTCAAACATCTGCTCCACGTAGTCTAGGGCATCATTCACACTGCCTTGTTTAGTTTCTGCAAACAAGTCCCAAAGCTTGCCCACTGCTTTCATCAGAGCATCAGGCCACACCAGATCAACCCAATGCACATAATCACACTTCTCTCCATCCCACATCAGTTAAGGCAGTCCATAAATTAATACATACTTCACTGAAATTAGCTGCATTACACTATCTATACCAATTTCAAAATGCTCACATAAATTCCCTTCACAATCTAGATACCTCCTTCTAGTGTCACAACCCCCATGCTACGAATTTGGTGGCCACAAATCCACACTTACAAAGCACAGGCTCCTCCCCATCGGCAGCTAACCCGTAATAATATGAATTCATACGTGGTGTTGATACTCTAACACGTTGAAATGTGGTAGAAATTAGAGAAGGAATCACCTAAATCCTAAACCCCCCAAATCTAGATGAACTAACCCTAGAAATCGAACAGTGTAGGTGCAGGGTACTCACATTGCCATTCGAGCTCAGATCCTGCGACAACTCTTCTCCATTGCCCCACGAAACCATGGTGGAAATGGTCGGTGATGGGGAGATCAAACTTGGCGGAACTAGACGAGTTGATCCTCATAGGAATATGAACCGACATAGTCGGACAACTATAATCAAACTTAGAACCGATCCGTATTGGACTCTGAGACCTAGCCTTTTATATAAGGGCTGGGAGGAGCCGACGGAGAGATCACCCTAGCTTGGAATAGACACAATCCGCCGTGAGTTAGATTGTATCTAGGGAATCAACGACTTTGTAACATCTCTTTGCAATAAAGCTCAAACAGGATTCGACTCCCTTGTTTGTCTAATAGGCCGACAAAATCACCAACGCTCTCGTTTCCATCAAACCCAAGTCCATAATTATGGACATTGTCGAAGTTACCCCTCCTCACTCGCCGCCTCCTCCTCCCACCGCATCGCCGCCTCCTTCCCGATGCCATCTCGCTGCTCCTCCTCCCACCACCTCGCCGCCTCCTCCTTCCTAAGGAAATCTAGGCGGTTCTTGGTGGCATACCAGATCTAGAAGATGATCAATAATTGACAATACATGATATTCTTGTTGGTGATGATCGCAAGTTTAAGTCTTTGGTGGCACTGTCTGAACGGATGAAGAAGTGGGTGTTCAAGAAGATAAACACATGATTCAGATCTTCCTTTGTGTTGTAGCAGTCTGCCATTTGCATCCTGTTTAACTTATTTAAACTCTGCAACTTGTATTTATTATGTCGATGCATCTATGTTTTATGGACTAAAACTTTAGAATTTGGATGATAATTTATGTTTTAGTATTTTGATGTGGAACCCTTTTGACTCACGAGTGCATTTGCACCCATTACAAGAATACATATTTTAAAATGTCAAAAAAATCTAAAAAAATATCTACATGTATATTGGAACATTATATGTTCGTCCACAAGTTTTCAGAATGAAAGAACATGTTATGTGTCATGTATAAAAAGATAAAAAGGGTCACGTAAATAAGACTAATCACAAGAGATTTTTGTCTTTTTTACGCGGGACATGTAGAATTTTCTTTCATCTCAAAAACTTGTGAACGAGCATAAAATATGTGAATATATATGTAGACTTTTTTTAAATTTTTTTGACATTTCAAAATATATCTTCTCTTAATCGATGCTAATCCACCCGTGAGCCGAATAGCCACCTCTATTTTGATGTGTGTTTTGAGGTTAAAAAGTTACGAGAAATACTTGTGGCGATCATTTTCAAATTCGTGTGGCAGCCAAACGTGCGTGTGTTTTTGGAATCACAACATTCTATTCATTTCAAATGAATATGTGAGTGCCAAACAGACGACCAACGAGTTGTCCCCAAGACGGCCAGCGTTCGCACGCACGACACATGAAGCTTCGCGTGCCGTGCCGTCGCGAGGCCGACCTCGCAGCGCCATACACGATCGTATTCTTGGCGGGCCGGCCCGTGACACGTGAAGCACGCGGGCCGAATGTTATTTCCGGCGGCCCCATCGACATATCTTACAAAACTGGGCGAGTTTCTCATATGACAAGAACGTTTCCGCGACTAACTTTCGTGCCTTGTTGGTCGTAGGGATGTTGCGGGAAGGACGAGGTCGCCGATTCAACCCTCGCAATAGCTCTTTTTCTTGTATATTTTCCAGATTCAGCTGTAGGCATGCTAAACGGGCCGTGTCGGGCTGGCACGCGTGCCCGAGGCTGCGGCCAGGCATGGCCCCGCTGCTTGACGGGCCGGCCCGGAGCCCGGTACGCCATTGGCCGGGCCAGACCAGTACCGTGCTTTTTCCGTGTGCCGTGGACTGGCCCGCCAAAGCCCGGCCCGTTGGCCAGGTTTGATGCCAAACGACTTACATTTCATTTACACAAAGAAATGAAATACCGTATCGTATCTATACTATCCTCTTTCACAGTTCCAACCGGAAATCTCTGCCCTCGTCGCCGGTGTCGCAGCGCCGTCGCTTGCAACATGCTCCGCCTCCAGAAGTGCATCCTCAGCCGTCTATTCTCTTCTCCTGCCACCTCCCCCATCCCTCATTTCCACCGAGTCCTCTCCGTCTCCGCGGCCGTCGTTTCCTCAAGACCTAGTTTCGCCGTCGAGGAGTACCTCGTCGCCACCTGCGGCCTCGCCCGAGACCAGGCCCTCAAGGCCTCCTCGAAGCTCTCCCACCTCAAGTCCCCTTCCAACCCCGACGCCGTCCTCGCCTTCCTCGCCGACCTCGGCCTCGCCCCCGCCGACATCGCGGCCGCCGTCGCGAAGGACCCCAAATTACTGTGTACCGGCGTGGAGAGAACCCTGGGCCCCGTCGTCGTCGGGCTCACCGGCCTCGGCATATCGCGTTCTGAGATCTTGCGCCTCCTCTCACTCGCGGGTGACAAATTCCGGTGCAGATCCATCGTCTCCAAGGTTCAGTACTATCTGAACCTCTTAGGCTCCTCCGAGGACCTCCTGAGGGTGCTCCAGAGAAGCTGCTACCTCGTCGGCAGTAGCTTTAACAGGGTAGAGCCCAATGTCGCGTTCCTGCGGCAGTGCGGGCTAGGTGCTTGCGACATTGCCAAGCTGTGCATCTGTAAGCCAAGGATGCTGATCTCCAAACAGGAGCGCGTCCAGGCGATGGTGGCATACGCCGAGGGTTTAGGTGTGCCCCGTGGATCTGGGATGTTCAGACACGCTCTGCGCGCTGTTGAACCCCTCAACAAGGAGAAGATTGCCGCTAAAGTGGAGTTCTTGAAGACCACGTTAATGTGGTCGGATTGTGAGGTGAAAATTGCTGTGTCTAAGGCTCCGATTGTGCTGACTGTATCTAAGGACACGCTGCAGAGAAAATCAGATTTCCTTATCTCTGAGATGGGGTTGGAACCTGCATACATTGCTCATCGGCCGGCAATGCTCACTCTTAGCCTGGAGCGACGACTCAGGCCCCGGTACTATGTTATGAAGTTTCTTAAGGAAGATGGATTGCTAGATCATGGCAAAGATTACTATAGTATACTCTTGATCAATGAGAAGGTATTCGTGGATAAGTTCATATGCCCTCACAAGGAAGCTGCACCACACCTTGATGAGGACTATGCAACCACTTGCAGAGGGGAAGTGCCCACTAGATTCAGATTTACATGAACCTAGAACAGGCTATGAAGATTGGAACTGCCTATCAGCCTATGACACAATTATAATTGTTTACTATTGGTAATTCTTAGTTTTGTGTTCTTTGCCTGACTGGACGATGGTTTTCTGCTACAGTATGGTTGTTATAGGTTAGTTTGGCTGTGACTACTGGCTTATGTCTGATGAAACTGGTGATTTGATTTCTGATCCCAATATGTTGATGTCATCATCTGGTAGAGATGAAAGCATCTCCTGCAGCAATTTCTGAGGAGTCTGAATATTATATATTTGTGTTCCCCACTTCGGTTTAAGATCATGAAAATGTTGATGTATGGGTGGACCAAATTTCTGATGAATCCAGGACTAGAGGACCAGAAAGCAAAAGACTGTTCTGTGCTGTTTTCCATGTGAAATATATTTGTATTATTTTTGGATGTTGGTTCATTCATTGTCATTCAGATATGCTTCCTTGCGAATATTTATCTAGCATGTTTTGTTTCTTCTCATCCTCCTTTTTTCTTTCTATGATATGTATGCCAGTACTACAATTGCAGACAATCTTTAAGATTTTTCCTAGAAATATAATTATATTGCGTGTGTGTTTATTTTGGATTTTTGATTCCTACCTTGTTCTTCTAAGACTGAATATCTTTGTTCCTAGTTCCTGTAGTGGGCTTACTAAAGCATGAGAGCCAAATTAATTAGTCTTGCAACTTGCGTATGTCATTAATTGTCAGAACTGAAACAATGGAGATGGCATGGAATAGTCTTATCATATCTCTCTACTATTCCATGCTTGCATATGTGATACTGTATCCATTCGTAAAACTGCATGTATATTTTGGCAGCAAAACTGTGAGAAATTGTAGATTCTAATACAGTAATTGATTTCTCAAATATCCCCGCAGTCCATCCCAATCAGGTATGCAACTCAGTGACCGTGAATGTGTTTAATGATACAAGAGGGGTACACCTCACTTGTCTAGGGAGGAGGAAACCTGCTTGCCCTTACAATGCAAGGTTGGTGGACACTGAGCTGGTAAGCTTAATTTGTGATGAGAACTAGATGTTTTATCTGAGGATATTGTAGTATAGCTGAATCTGTTTTTTATTACTGTCGCACACTAGGTACATGAGAATTGAGATAAACCTTGAAGATGGCCTGTAGCAGACGGATTCTCCCTGATCCACCAGAAGACCAAGCTGTTTTCGTGGTAGATTTTTGTTGCAGCAACCTGTGTAGGATACCTTCTGCAGGGAAGATGCTGAAGTTATCCCGAATGCCATATTGAGCGAGCAGATTGATGACTGGCCCGCTTCGCATCCGGCTAGAAGATGACTTTTCGCTGTCAAGTCTGCTTGTAAGCTGGGTATTGGGATGAGAGACCATGTGTCAACGCGGACTCATTTACCTCGCTTGCCGTCGTCCATCACTTGATGCACTATTGCAACACACGTTCAGATGGTATGTTCTTGATCGAGTTTTGCCATCGATCAATTGGCACTTTGGCAGAAGCCGAGCACCTGATCGGTGTCGCTGTGGACGCCGGCCTCCTCGAAGCCCTTGCTCCGGGCCATGTCGCTGGACAGTGTCGCTGGTGTGGCAAGCTCTGAAGTGTTGAAGTCTGAAGATAGTGAAGGAAAAGACTGTCAGAAAAAAACTGAAGAAACAAGGGATGAATGCAACGGGGCGAGTGAAGACGCGAAAGGGGAAGGTAGCGTTGATGTCACTGAACTCTGAATCCTCTCCCGATCCTCATCTTCCTCCCCAAGAATCTAAACTGCCCCTCTACCATTTGTTGCAAGATTCAGTTCAAAAAAAAATTTTGTTGCAAGATTGACGCGTCAGAGGTGTGACCATGGCATCACGAACTCAATTATACCAGTGTAGTAAGCGTGGTGTGTGGAGTTTTATAATTGTGTGCATGAATTGCGAGCCCATGTCTGTTCTCTCAGAAAAATTTAAAACGTGCACGTACGCACTGTTCTGCATGGTACACAAAATCTATATATAAACTCTGTTTTCCTAATAGTACTTAGTACTTTAATGTGGAGCCAAGGGGCTTTTATAACTCAGCATGATGGATTGGAACTGGCCAATACAATCGGGTGTAAAGCTATCGAAGCAGAGTCAGATTATTCAGAAGTTATTATCCAGTATTGTTCAGGTCAATAATAAATGTGGTCAGTAAAAAATGTGGAATGAAGAAAAAACTATTTATGCCGATTTTCCCACAAGTGTTGGCTTTAACTTTTTTTTTACATGAGTGTTGGCTTTAACTGGGAAGCTAGTTTCCCTCAAACGAAATAAAAAACTTACTCCAAAAAATGACTTCGGAAATGGAAAACTGAAGAGAATACTGGACCTGCCCTCGTTACACTACACTACTCACTACTCACTTAGACAGGCCATGTTAAGCTGAAAAGCGAACGAGGCCCAGACCAACCCGTTCGTTCATACTCTCGGTCTGCTCACTGCTCAGCCCAAAATCTGATCCCCGGGGCCGTCGACTGAGGCATCCCGTCCATCCCCACACGCAGAGCCGTCGCCGAATCCAAATCCGCCGGGGCGAGAGATCGGAGAGGAGGAGGAAGAAGAAGATGGTGCGGGTGGCGACCTACTTCGCGATGACCTTCGGCGCGTTCCTCTTCTGGGAGTCCATGGACAAGGTCCACGTCTGGATCGCCCTCCACCAGGACGAGAAGGTAAACCTAACCGCTGGCGGCCTAATTTCTCCCCTTCCTCCGCCTCGCTGAACGCGTTAGCTCGCCGCGGCAGATCTAGGACTTTCTCCGTCTGCGATTAGCTCTGTGTGTCTAGTCTTCGTGAATCGTGGATTGGACTAGCGAGCTTGATGAGGTCGTGCCTGACCGGACGGATGAACCGTAGATCCTGGGAGCAGGCTTGGCCCTCTTGGCCAGGTGTGATGTCGAGATTTGAAGCGGGGGGCATTTCTCTAGTCGGGGATTCTGCGACGTTGCTGCGGACTTGGAAGTATGATATATATACCTCTCGATTTTTCCACGCTGCACACAGTGAAATGGAATTAGAAATGATGCTTACAGAGTTGCAGCACAAAAAGGGTGTAACATATAAGGGTCATAGGCTCATTTTTTAGATTTCACGATCATAGCCTCATAGGAGTTATATCTGAACATATAAGTTCGTGCAAGCACTAGGGATTCACACTGTAGAAGGAGCCAAACCTCCGTAAACGAAACATACTCCATAGGTTAGCGCAGTATGATGGAAACAACGTCCATGTTTACTTTAGGATCTGGAAGTTGTGTCACGTAGCTCCACAGCTGTACAGTAGCTCTGCCTCCCACATTAGTTCCTTCCAGTCTTTCGCAGCTGCAAGAATAATATATATTTGAATTTATTCATGCATGCCTACTGCATTGGATCTTCACACCCAATCTTGATGATTGTAGTTCGCTGCAGAATTCAGTCAGTCAGTCCAAATACAATTAGCTTGAGTTGGACCATTTTGTTGCTGCTGTTATCATTTAACTGAAAACTCACCCCTCTAAAACCAGGTTACATCATGAATATCCATCTAACCTGTTTTCTGCTTTGGTATTGCCTATCCTACTGCTGAGTAGTGACTCGAGAAATTTGCATGATTGTTGTTGGAATTATTTGGAATGAGTAGATGTAGCTTTTATCATCCGGGTGACATGTGGGTTATATTCACTTACGACTAATATTCCTCCCTTGTGTTACATGGAGCTGGTACTAACAGTAAATTGCCCAAGGGTAGCTTGTAACCTATATGCACATTCACAACATCCCATTTGTTTCTGTTTCCGTATTTTGTTATGCTGGGCTTATTACTTATTAATTATCATAGCATGTGCGGTGAACAATCATCAAGATATGAAACGTTGATTGTTCATAGTTCCTGTTATTTTTAGCAGTATGATCAGCGGCTATTGTTTGACTTGAGTCATGACTCGTCGAAACTAGCATAGGAGTTGTCAGTCATCACTCAGTTAACACAAATCCACTCTTCGAGTCTTGCTCATTGGGGCTTATGCTAAGGGTAGATTTCTCAAGGGGGCCTATAATCTATTTGCAATTACAGTAAGCATGTTTTTTGTCTGTACATTGCGCACCTGCCTCTCTGATAGTGTATATTAAATATCACCCTCCATTGTCCCCAAAGGATCAAGCATGGACTCTGTTGAAACTCCAGAGTGAGATGGAAACTTTTTGTAGTTATGTTTCCTTGAGCGCTGAGCTTAGAATTATTTTTCTACATTTGTAAGCTTAACTCCTTTTTGGATTATCGTTTCTCTAGATTCATCACGAGGCTTGAGATATGAGAGCGTTATGTGTCTATTTGTTGTTAGGAACTTTTTAGTGCTAGATAAACCCAGACAGTGGTTTTAGGTGTTGTGTGTGCTCTTTCTACCAAAAAGATTATCACCACCAGTTTGACATCCACCTGCATATACACTCCCACACACCAAAATCATTACCGTGGAAATACCGTTTGCAAAGTCGTGTACTATTAATGTTTTGAGAAGTATGTACACATGTACATGAGTGTTTTCTGGAAGCAGCTAAAAGTGTGTCTTGTTGTTTCAGCAAGAAAGGATGGAAAGGGAGCTGGAGATAAAGAAAATGCAAGCAGAGCTAATTGCCCAAGCAAAAGAGAGCGAAGCATGATCATCGTTTGGCCAATGGCTTCGATTAGTTGCTTTGTCCTGTTTTTATTTTCCAAGTGATAATGCTTGGTTGTTGTATGCCTGATACCTCCAATAAACTAAGATGTTATTATGGCTTCCTTGAGTGCAAGATGCTATGCTCATGTTGAATCATGCCCAGTTTATAAAACAGCGCAACTCAGCTCCATTGCCTTGTTCATGACCTGTGAGGTGTTGTTTTGAACTGCTTATACATATTTTGTAATGGAGTTGATTATCCTTGATCAAACAAATGACCGGTGGCGTTTCAAGGGGGAATATTTCCTTCCTGCTTTTTTTGCTGGGTACTTATATGTGCAGTGCCTTTGAGCTTTATATCCAGTTCTGAGCGTTGCATATATTTCAGTTTTTTCTTTCTTGCTTTATATTTTTCATTTTGTTGATTTAAAGCAGCGCACATATATCTACAAAGTATTTTGCCTATTTGTTAACTGGTGACTTCTGTTACTTGAACCAGTATTGAGCTGATCAATTTTTTTACCGAGAGCAATATCATGAATTCTCTTGCCACATTGGCATATGCAGCGAGCAATCTAAAAAGAATCATGAATTCTTGGTGAAACCAATCAATGCAGTCATTTCTTTTGTAGGTCACTTTTAGTGGCCTCGCGAATTAACCAGCTTGTCAGTCGAGCCCAGCCCGTGCACTCACCGGGCTGCAGATCTGAAAAAAGCCCAGCCCGTCGGGCTTTTTTTGGGTCGGGTCGGGCCGGCCAGGCTGGGCTGCGCATTCCCAGATATATGCATGATGAAACATCGACAAGTGCTCGTCGGGAGTTAAACTCCCGATGGATGCTTGTCGCTGTTCGAGACCCCGAAGCCGCGCTAGTTTTCGAAATTAACAATTTCGTGCATTATTCGTGAAATTGATTAAATAATTCATATTATTTAAAAAAATTAGCTTCAAATATTGCATGTTTCAAGCTATGACGATTAATCATACTTTGCTATAAAACAATACTGGCAGTTTTTCTATGACCAGCCGTTTCCTCTCACCTCAGCAAACAGTAAGGACATACACAATGGTTGATAAGACATTATTATCTTATACAGGCCACATCATTTGATATGACAACAAAATACGACATACAATGAGATCTTTTTTTAGTCTTATGTCTAGCACTAGATGTTCCTAAATATGTGGTGAGACATATTGTTGCTAAGAGATATAAGACAGACGTCTTTTTTCTGTTTCTCTCTCCTCCAACTCAGCAATCATCCTATGTGGCATTGCTAAGATAAGACCATTGCACGTGCCCTAATTCCGCAAGGATTAAACTGATGTATAGAGATAAACCATCTCAAGACAGGAAAGTGCAAAAAATAAACAAACATGAAGACAGGCCACACACCTCACTTAAGTAGACTAAGTACTCTAACTACCCTGATAACATGCTGATGCTGTGATTAACACATTTGCCCAGCTCTGAATCTATGCATGGTGATGCTGACACTAACAGCTCACTTCCACTCGACTGGTTCATTCTCCTCGCCATCGGAATCAATGGAGTAGTCTTTGAACTTCAACACAAACGGTAAGCTAGCAATCAGCTGCTGCATGTGTTCGTCGTGCTGTTTCTTGCACTCTGCATAGACCGTGTCGAAGTCGTCCTCATCGTCGTCCTCGTCCTCTTCTTCGTCCATCACATGGGCGCCGTGATCTAGGATCTCCTTCTCGGCTGCCGGTGCTTCCTCATCCTCCGCCGCGGGACAGCCGTCGGATCCCTTCCTTTTCGGGGCGCACGCCTTGGGACCGGCCGTCGGCGCCTTCCTCTTCAGTGCACTCTCCTCGCGGGTGAACCCTTCCTCTGCTTTGGTGCAGGGCTGCAGCACCAGTCGGCCTGATTCGCCGGCAACGGTGGTGCAGGAGTTCAACGGAGACTCCTCATTGTCGGCCATCGGTAGGTCTGGTCTCAACTCGCCGAGGAACCTGAGTTTCCGAATGTCAGGTTGGGTGCGTGAGAATTTGTGTTTGTGGATTATTTTCCAAGTGCGCATCGATCTACTATCTATACTATAATTTTGCTAGAGGTAGGTTTGTCTGGCCGAAAATCCGTCCGATTTTTCCTAGACAATTTTGCCCCTGGCCGTTCAAGGATTTTGCGTGACATGCCACCGTCAAGTGAGGAGCGGCAGTCAACCCTCGGTCCCGGACTCCCGATCCCTCAGCTCCGTCTTTCCCCGTCGAATGCCTCCTCCCCGTCTTTTCGGCCGGCGTCCCGCAGTCGGTGCTCCTCCCCTCCCCACTCATGACGTTGAGAGCCCACCTATCCTACCCTGCTACTCAACCCTGGCATCGTACCGGCCAAACGGAAAAGGTCGAGCTGCACGTTGGCGCGGAGAGAGTCAGGACGCGCGGTCATGAGGAAGGGGATGAGGCGCACGCGGCCGTCATCGGGGCGAGGTGGAGCTGAGCAGCGAGGTCGAGTTCCCTCGCAGGGTGAGGAGGCTCGTGCGGCCGATTCCCAAGCCCCCAGCTAGCCGGCGTATGCGGTCATGCTGACGGTGGCGTCGTGAGAAAGAGGGCGAGGCGCAAGCGGCCGTCGGCAGGGCAAGGTGGAGCCGAGCGGCTAGGTCGATTTCCCGCATGGGATGTGGCAGCTCGCGTGGCTGATTCCCGAACCTAGCTTCGATCCCCGCAAACTCTGTAGTGCGTCGTCGCCGCGGGTCGCTCGAGGCTACGCACGAAGACGGGCCCCATTCCCGGAGCTTCTGGTCGCACGCGTTCATGCTCTGCCAGAGTGACTCCCCTCGCGTTCTACTCCTGCCGCCGGGATGGCCTCCTCTCCCAATTTGATCATGCAACCGTCTCCAGCTCACCTCGCCACGTCTGTCCCTGGAGCTGCACCAAAGGTACACCAGGTTAATAATCGTTACTCATATCCTTCAAATTTGGTTATTTCCTCATATAGCTATGTTCTTACTAATCGTGATTGTTCTTTCTCGGACGGCAGATTTGGTGATTCATCTATACTGTGAATACCTTGCGCATGCTTCGATTGAATGTTTGTTGTTATATCTAATCAGATTGTTTGTTAGCTCTAACCTAATAGGAATTCTCAGGGATTCTGCGCCCTTTTTCATTTCATTAGGTATATCTTATTGTTTTTTATCATTGAATCATAGCATGAATTTGAGTTCATGGACTGATTTATTTGGCCTGAAAATGATTGCTTTCCGATAGCCGTTATCAAAGTGGCCTGACACACGGCAGTTGATAAGATTGTGTATGTTGTTCTAATCTCACGTTTTGGGTCAAAGATAACCTCAATTTGATCCTCATAATAAGAAACGAATCCTAAATTAATGACAAAATGGTCCCCTGTTGGGAGAGAACATTTTCACCTCTACAACGAACTCAGCAACCGTAGACATGTGGCCAGCGATGGCCAGCGATTTTAGCGTTGTCCATCATCACTGGCCTCCATCCTCTCCGATGCCCCATCGGTTCATTCCTACCAACAAAGCTCGACTTAGGGGGTGGGGCTAGCCATTCCGCGACCTCGTTATACTCCTGAACATAGTGGGCCTCTGCTGTCACCTAGAATTATTTTGCAGTATTGGATTTTACAATATATGATATCTGAGGACGACTTAGGGGTTGGACTAGCCATTCCGCCACCTCATTATCCTAACACAGCGGGCCTATGTTGTGGCCGACAACTTTTTGTAGTATGGGATTTTAGAATATATGATCTGTGAGGACCCTTTTCGTACTAAAATTACTTTTTATTATACCGAGTTACTTTTATCGTGACTATCTCTTCTTGTGTGTATGGATTTTCATGTATGTTATTTTTAATTGTGTCACAAGAAAAAATTTAGCAGCCCGTAGCAACGCACGGGCATTCAGCTAGTCTATACTATTAATTACACTTGCGTCGTTCGTCGACCCCAATTTTCCGTCTGCCATGTTTTTCCTATTTTGCCCCTAACTGTTGGGTGATATTACCCTCACTGCCACCGCCAAGTGTCGTGAACCCGTTCGGTGAAAAACAAACTACCGCGACCGCGACAGACCGCCCTGGTCATCGACCGAGCTCCGCCTCGGTGGGGAACCGATTCATGAAACCCAGCATCCTCTCCTCCATGGATCGGATCCCGCGAGGGAGCGAGCCCGTCCCCTGGCCTACCCTGCTGCGCCGCCGCGGCCGTAGAAGAAGGGGGTGGACGTGCGGAACCAGTCCAGAGCCGAGCCGTATCAGGAGCGCAGGACCGCGTGCGTCGAGGACGAGGCATTTTCCCTCGACGGCCCTCAGACCTGGGCGTGGTGGCCTAGAGCTTCACTACCGGGATCCAGAATTCGGTATTTTGCTCTGGTCTGATCTGATGTGAGGCCGCTGAAGCTTCATTCTTCTGCCTGGTGAAGATGGCATCGCTGATTCATGTTTGACTTCTTCTATCTGAGCCATGTGTTATTTTGCATCAGAACGGATCATGTACTCTGCCATGTGTGTTCGCAAATGAAGTTCTGCCGCCGTCCGTGGCTTACCTGCTCTTCCGCCCTGCTCTATACATCACTCAGTCCTGAGCCGTACTCATCACCGCCAGGTTAGATAGCAGCCAAACGAATCAAGACCCTCCCAAACTGATGTTAGCATAGCTTTGCTACTTTCCTCTACTTCCTTGCCACTTCTTGTGTGCTAGAATTGATGGGTAAGGATGACAGCAAAACTATTGGATGAGATTCAGAAGAAGTATGTGGTCAAAAGCTAGAAAAAGGCAGAAAATTCTAAAGAAGTAAGGATAAAAAGGAAGAAGTACGTGGTGGACAGAGATTGCCGGTTTCTCCATCAAATTAGATATTGCATTAAGTTCTCCATTAGATACAAGCGTTGGGAAAGTATTTGGCTCAGGTACATCAATTCGATATACTGTTGTGGACTACTTGGGTATAAGATAGTTGATCGCTGTGAACTGGTCACTGTATTTTTTTTTTAAGAAACCAGCAGGAGCAGTGCCTTTTCTATTAGACGAAGAGAATTGGCCGGTTTGAAAGGGAAACCAGCCTAAATCCAATACAGATGTATATACACACGAGTCCGGTTAAAAGGATAACCGTACCAAAAACATTTTTACCCCAAGTGGCACAATTTTCAGGAAAACCGGCAAAACCAAGAGGAGACCACGCGACCTAGCTCGACTAGGTTTGAAGCACCAACACCAGCACAACGGCAACAGCGTCGCCGCGCTGGCAACCACACCGGTCCCGAGACCGCGCGCACTCCTAGCCAGCGCGGCAACAACCAAACAAAACAAGCTCAATCCCCAAGAGGGAAAACTACGGTGGCGCCACCGATGCTCGCTCTGGCAGAAACTAGAGCTCAGGTTTTCACCCGGAGAGTCTGTGACCCGAAACGACGAGGGAGGTGAAGGAGCTCCTCACCGATGCCTCCAATGAGAGGAACGACGATCGTGGATGCCGACTTCAACCTAAGTCGATGCAGTGCTTTCGCGCGGAGATCACCATACCCGAAGCCAAACGAGCAGATCCACCAAGGCGAGGAAGCCATGCCCGCCTTGCAGCGCACCGTCGCCACCACCTCATGCGCAGGAAACCCACCTGGGTACCTCCTCCCATGGTGCTCCTAGCCGCTACCGCCATCCCGGGGCTACCGCCTCGGCGTCCACTCCGCAGACACCATCCGCTACCACCGCCACCTGACCACCAAGCAGGGAGGAGGAGAACCCGCCTAACTAGTGCCAGGAGGACCATACCACGCGGAGAAGACTGGACCAGCGACCATGGCTCCACCCAGCACCTCGCTGGCCGGAGAACCACCCCGACCCGAAGGGCACACAAGCAGCAACTCCAAATTCCTCCAAGCCCGGTCGCCACACCGCTTGCACGACCGCGCTAGCTGCCACTGACGCACCCTAGGGCCACCGCCCCAGCATATCCCCCTCCACCGAGGCAGGAAAACACCGCCAAGCCAGAGCCGACCCGCGGCCCGCCAAGCCCATATGGGCCCTGGACGGCCTGGCCGTGCCGTCACCACCGACAGCACCGGCGGCATGCGCCACCCCCGCCACGATGCAGTCACGCCGCCCGCCACCGCCCCCTTGCCCATCGAGCCCCCTTGTCGCCACACCGACGCAGCTGCCGAAGGAGACGAAGAAGAGCCACTGAGGCAAGAGCGCGTCCACCGTGGGATCCCCCCAGCCAACTTTGGCAGCGGAGGCCACCACCACCGCGGCGAGGCCGGCGACAGGTATTTTACCTTGTGGATTGCTTTGTTACCAATAGGTTGAGGATGGACGAAAGGGGCAAAGCCACCACCAATTTTCTCGTCACATTCCCTTGAAGGAACTGCTCACATTGGTGCTTGGCAAGGCTGCCGACCATGAGGTCATCACTGATGGACTAGATCCATCTGTCTGAGCTCGGCCAATGCCAGATCAGAGATAATTGATGGGTCGTTGTTTCTTGTGCATATGTTAGGTGGAGATTAGCTTTCTATAGATACATAGCAAAGTGAAATCTATTCTTTTGGAAATATTATGTGGCTATTTGGATCGCAACTTGCCATGTAAAATATATTTACATGTGCGGTAAAAAATAAAAAACTTAAGTAGGCCGTAGCAACGCACGAACATTCAGCTAGTATATACTAGTAGGAGGCAAACCCTAGCTCTGTTCAGACTTTTTCAAAAACAAAGAAAAAAGTGAATGAATTTTAGTAGAAAAGTATTCCATCAGATTCGAACCGATGACTTACGTCTTAGCACGGCATTACTCTACCACTAATTTTAAAAGCCCTTTATCGGATTTGAACCGATGACTTATGCCTTACCATGGCATTAACTTAACAGAGCCTATTGATTTTTGTATTGAGTTACAGATAAAGAGAGATCGTGGATATCAGACAGAACTCAGAAAGAACTATCAAGATGGAAGTTATCCTATAGATGCTGTATCCATGCCTGTTCGAAATGTGAATTATAGTATTTTTTCTTGTGGGAATGGAAATGAAAAACACGAGATACTTTTTTTAGAAATATGGACACTGAGTCGGGCACGGAGTCTGTCATCGAATTCCCTCCGTTCAATTAACTTTCCTCCTATCAGGGAAAGTCGAGAGGATTCTTGCTTGCGATGAACAAAGAACACACTCATTAAAAGATTGCAACTTTCTTGCTACAAATACTTGTCAAATTTCCGCCCGTCTATATATCCTCTAATCTCACAAAAGAATTAATACCAGCTGCTAGTTAGGTCAAACATCTAAGAAAGGCCAGAAATACAGCTAGCTTCCTCGTGGTAGGAGGGGAATCACAGACATGCCATGCTCACACAGCATACATCATCTGATCAGCCAACAGCTCCTCGAAGCTCGCCTCGTACCGTGCTCTGCACTCTGCGAGGAACGCGTCAATATCAAACGGGGACTCAATGTCGTCGTCGTCGTCGTCATCGTCATCGTCATCGTCCTCTTCGTCCGTCATCATCCTGTCAGTCGCATCGTCGCCATGATCAAACGGGGAGTAGCTGGCGTCGTCGTCTTCGTAGGCCATCCTCTCAGCCATCATCTCCTGGAATCGCTCCTCGAACCGTGCTTTGCACTCCGCGTCGTTGAACGCGTCATCATCAAACGGGGAGTCGTCGACGTCGCTTTCCTCGTCGTCCGTCGTTACGTCGGCCACCACCATTGCGTCGCCGCCCTGATCCCGGACCTTGGACAGGCCCGCCTTCTTCTCGGCCGCCGCTCCCGTCGGCGTCTTCCTCCTCGGTGAGCCCTCCTCGCCGGTGAACGCCTCCTCCGTCTGTAGTCCTGATTCGCTGGCCATGGTGATGCAGGGCTTCAGAAAAAACTCCTTGTTGGATTTTCCTTTTAGATTAGAACCTTGTTGGATTTCAAAGTCACCTGTTGGTTTCCAGGAGCTCGTCTCGCATCTATATGAAGGCCAAGGCTATGTTCTAACTTCCGACTCGTTGTAGAGTCTGACTTCGAATTCCTTTCGGCAGCGGATTCACAATGGCGCGGAAAACGTGAAGCGCAAAACGTTCTTAATTTGGTCTTTCGGCGCGACGAGCTGCACGATGCATTTGGTTCGGATCCGAGTTGATTGATTACCTCCGGCCGTGATCGACATGCACGCGTGAAGCTTTCCGTGGTCCATTTGCATGCAGCACAAGAGAATTTTTTTTTTCAAAACACGAAATATATTAATCAACCACAGGTGTTACAATAGGTATCATTCGGACCCGAGCGGAGCCAAACCAAGGTTCTGGCATCTATCAGTCCCATCTTGGCTAAAGCATCACTCACTACGGGAAAAAAATGTCTCCGCAGTAGAGTCCACGCTTAGCCGTGTGCCCAATGGCTCGAAACATGGCAAAGGCATACACTGCCGTGCGTGTCTCGGTAAGCACACGACACAGATCAGCAACACGGAAGATTTCTGAAAAAGAACACGACAAAGAAAAATACACGGCAATAAGCAAAGAAGGGAACACGACAAAGAAGTCCAACACGACAAAGGCTCAAGGACACACGACATAGGTTTTATCACGGCAATGAGGTGGGACCCGCGGCCCCACAGATGCACCTGCCGGGGAAGAGCTGACGGTTGCAAACGGGAAGCACTTTGTTGTGTGCCTTCACCGTCAGCCAGACGGAAAATAACAGCCTTTGCCGTGTTTTTTTTAGAATACACGGCAAAGCCATATTTTTTCTTTTCCCTTTAATTAATTAGCAAGGCTTATATTACATATATATGTTAGGTGGTGCTATTTCATAGGATTATGAGCACACACATATGAATCTTGCATGGGCGCCTTGTGAAATGGTTCTTGTTGTGTGGCCCGGCTCCATCGATATATGTAACATCCTAGGATTAGCATCTAGAAATAGTAAGAACACAAGTGTGTACATTGCATTCATACATAAGAAAATCCGGACAATTTTCGCGCAAAACTAAAAGGACTATAGAGGGATCGAAATCTCTCCTGTTCCGATAAAAACGTTAGGGCAAGTACGATGGATTTCGACATGACGAATCTTTTTGTGTTCTGAGGGGAAAATAATTTAAACTGGTATCTAAATTTTGAATTCGAAATCTGAAATAGTTGAAACTTATAAAAGGGTGGTATTTAGAATCTTTAATACAACTAGAATTAATAAGATTTGAAATTAAGGATAAACAATAAGAATATACATTAAAGTAATTACGAATAAGAAAATGAATACATTTAAATGAATATGTAAACGGAATGATAATGGTAATTAAATTACAATAAGAAATAAGAATTGAATTTTTATTTATGAATTTTACAATATTTACAAGTCTCAAATGACAAAGGAAATAAAAATTTAAACATTACATTATTTTTGCAATCATCCAAAAGTAGAGGAATGAAATAAAGAAAAGGTAGACTTTATTACATAAACAATATTACACTATTTTACAAATGTCTAAATAAAAATGAAAGAGTACAATAATGAATAAAATAAAATTACAAAATAAAAATAAAAGGAAGTCCTAAACTACATTTCCTAAACTAAGTTTCTGTATCTTCTCATCTTCCTCTATACCTGGCAAACAAACACAAACAAAACAAAAATAAAATATAACAAGAAGTGTTAAGTAATATTGCTCTCTGTTCATCATTGAGCTTAATTATAAAGGGGCAAGTTTCACCAAATCATAGTATCTGTTGTAATCATCAAGTATGGTTTCAGATTTAGCATCATAAGCCAAGGGAAAGTTTCACCAAGGACCAGTAAAAGAGACACAATCAAAACTCAAGAAATATCTCCATTTTACTTGATCTCATCCGAATACATCACTCAGACACACAAGCAACTCACACACACAAGCATGTGTGTGTGTTGTTGAGCCAACAGAGAAGTAAACAAAGTAGAAAAGGAAGCCACGACTACCACATGAAGGTTTTCCCTGCACACATCCATTCTGTCCACAAACCAGTTCACCGAACACAAGAATACGACCAAGAACACTACTGGTTCTTAGCAAACCGGCATCAAAGCACCACACCCACATCACCAGCACTTTGGTTGCTTGGGGAATCCATTCAGGAGCACAAGGAGAAGATCATGAACAATATCAAGCAACTAGAGGGATAGGTAGCAACCACATGAGGTGCATACCAGCAATAGTAAGGAGGAGGTGACTATCCCCAAGTACCAGGAGGAGAAAGCATCAACAACATCCAAAATACCATGTTAATATCCACCAAACAGATCATGCAAATATCTGTTCTTATTATATTACACCATCAGAATCAAAGATAGTACTATTTATACTGCAAATCCATCCAAATCCAGCTATCTTTCCACTAAAGTTGTCTAGGAGGATTAGAATAAGGAGTTCTCAGTCTTGCATAGAGATGCTATGCAAAGCTCATCCTAGAGGATAAGAAAGATACTCAGTATTATCTGTTCTTATCTAAACAAGCACCTCAGCCTTTTGCATCATTGGAAAGTGCAAGAACAGTAGATCATGATACCCTAGAATTCTACTGTGCACACTCAATTGAGGCACCACAGTAGTTGATTCCAAGCAACAAATACCCCTAAGACTTACACCAACAACATCAACAACAAATCAACATACTTATATATCATCCATCATCCATGAAGCATTTTGCTTCAGCCTTTGCATCCTTAGCAACTAACCATGATGTATAGCTAGTCAATTAAGCAGCAGATCTTGCATATGATCTGTGCTATTGTGCACACCTTCAGAAGGGTTCCACAGAAGCAAGAAATTTAGCAGAAGCCACTATTTTATCTAACTAAATCATATATACTATTAAAAAATAATTTTCCTAATCTATTTTTCAGGAATCATATATCTGGATATCAAGTTATGTAGTAAAGCAAAAGGATCCACTTTGCATATCCCAACTCATCTTTAACCAAGATCATGCATATGCATGATCTGATCATCAAAAGCTCATTCAAAGGTAACTGCAAACAATTAAAGAATGAGAAAATCAGTTCCTCAGCTAGCTTAACTAGGAATCAATCTTAGTAAACTTCTATCTATCCACATGGATAGAAAAGATTCAGCACAACAAATTCTTGATTATCAGATTATCTTTCAGAGTCATTCTACTAAGAATCATTTGGGGCTCTACATCTCCGCCACCAACCAGGTGGTCAGCATGGTGCTTGTGGTGGAACGAGCCAAAGAAAACAAGGTCCACGGGTCCAGCGCCCAGTCTACTACCTCAGCGAGGTGCTCATGCCAACAAAACAGCGATACCCGCACTACCAGAAGCTGGCGTATGGCGTATTCATGACAGCCAGGCGACTACGCCACTACTTCTAGGAGCACCCAATCGTGGTGGTCAACGACGCCCCGCTCGGGCACATCCTCAATAATCCTGATGCCACCGGGCGAGTCGCGCTTTGGGGAATCGAACTGTCTCCACGAGACATCACATATGAAAAGCGCGACGCAATCAAGTCGCAAGTCCTCCCTGATTTCCTCGTGCACTGGATGGAGAACCAGCTCTCCGAAAAGCCAGATATGTCCTATCTCTAGACAATGCACTTCGATGGGTCCAAACGAAAGGACGGAGCTGGCGCAGGTGTCATACTGACATCGCCCCAGGGAGACAAGCTGAAATACATTCTGTGAATGCAGTTCACTGCCTCCAACAATGAAGCTGAGTACGAGGCTCTAATCCATGGGATGCGGATGGCGAAAGCCTGCGGCGCCAAGAAGCTCATCATCTACGGTGACTCCAAGATGGTGGTCAACCAAACGATGCACGAGTGCGATGCACTGAGCGATAACATGATCGCCTATCGCGACCTCTACGACACACTCGAAGGGGACTTCGACGGCTGTGAGCTGCGGCACGTGGGCCGTGAAAGCAACGAAGAAGCGGACACACTCGCTAACATTGGCTCCACCCGCGCCCCCATACCACCTGGGGTATTTCTCGAGCGCATCTGCGAACGCTCCATCAAGCCAAAGGCTCTAGAGAAGAAAGCAAGCGCATCAAAGGACTCGGGGGCTATGCCACCCAATGAGCTAATGGCACTCGACGACCTGGAGCTTGATACATGACTCGAAGGACCAATGAGCGTCATGATGATTGAGCCATGTTGGACGCAACCCTACATCACATATCTACTCAGCAAGAGGCTGCTAGATGATCCGACTGACGCGCGACACATCGCACGACGGTCCAAGGCATTCGCTATCATCAACGGCGAACTATATAAGCGCAACATCATAGAAGTGCTCCAACAGAGACGGAAGGGACGTCCTCCTTGACATCCACGAAGGCACTTGCGGGCACCATGCTGGCAGTTGCGCCCTCATCGCCAAAGCTCTATGAGCCGGATTCTACTGGACCACGGCCATGCGTGACGCCAAGGACATCGTCCAGCGCTGCAACGCTTGCTTGTCGTCGGATTGATGACAAGTACGCCATGAGGGGGTCCTCGAGGCGTGCGGAAGAGAGGGGTGTGAGACGTACGGTATTCCGAGACGGTGAGCACACAAGTTTACCCATGTTCGAATCCGCCGGCTTTGGATGGATCCTACTCCTGCTAGCAATCCAGTAATACGACAGAGCCGGAATATGGGTTACAAGGGTTTCGCCTGTGCGAGTTGAGATTGTAGACTATTGAGGTGTGTCCAAAAGGCTCTCCCTAGGACGGCTTATATAGATATCCGGCCTAGGGTTTACAGGAGAGATCTATCCGGCTACGACTAAGAGTTGGTTACAGAGTACATCTTGAACTACAAGTAACATTATGGGCCTAAGTCGGTAAGTCTTCTGGGCCTTCCCATAGCCGGATTGGATTGACTCTTTTCCCCGACGGGCCGCCTGAAGCAAAGCTCTAACCCGGTGGGCCACCCTGTCAAGGAGGAACCGTGAGGATACCCGGAAAGTATATCCCCAACAAAGAGCCCGGAGGCCTCCATGATCCAAAGTCGGATTTATCATCGTCTAGCTTGATCTTCGGCTTGCAGAATCTTGAAGGGTTCCTGAAACTTCACAACAAAAAATACGATCCGGGTCTTAAAAATAAGTCGGACCTATCAACAGGTTACTCGGATTTTCCAGCTTGATTTCAAACTAAGCCGGAACTTGGTTTCTAACGCCACCTGACACAAGTCATGGTCAAGTCACGTCATCTGACAGGCATTCCGTCAAGACGATCACAGGGTCCATGTTCGCGGAACCGAGGCGCCGTTTCAATGCGTGCATGGAGATCGAGGCGACGTAATCATCGCGTGGGACCTTCCTAGTTCCTTCCACGACGCGTGGCGGTTACACTATAGCATTTGCACGAATCTTGGCGCAGTTAGGTGGATATAAGGGGTTAGGATTTTCTCCTTCTCCTTCCACCAGTCCTTTGCCTTTTCCTCTCCTCCCAATCTTCCTGCGTGCACAAAGCTCCCCGTTCCTCCCTCAAAATCTCCCAGCGCTGCCCCTTTTAGGTCAACCACTCACCAGAGAAATGGCTTCATCTTCCTCTTCCAGCTTAGCGACAGCGGCAGCAAGCGGCAGGATTGTGGCGGAGAAAGAGAGCTTCCTGGGCTCTGGATCTCCAAGGCCAACGAGGAAGGCCTCAAGAACGTGGAGAAGGCGGAGCGGCTTCGAGGAAACCGTCCCCAACCCGCGCGACAGCGAGCGGGTCCACTTCGGCACCCAACTCGATAGAGGTTTGTCGTTTCCTCCCTCGGAGTTCATCTCCGAGGTGATTGATCATTACGGAGTTCAACTCCATCATCTTCCTCCCAACTCTCTTTTAGAGATGAGCGCGTACGCTTCATTGTGCGAGGGCTTTCTCAGCATTAGGACGAGTTTGACTCTTTTCCGGTACTATTTTCATGTCCGGAGAAACTCCATTACCGCCGGTGTTCCTTACATCACCGGCACTATTAACTTTTCGCTTAGACGCGAGCGCGCGTATCCCAAAATTCTAGCTAGTGACTCGGTCAAACAATGACCAACCACGTTTTTCCATCATAGGGATATTCCGTCTCCCGGCAAAGCCGCTGCTTTGCCGGCTTTCATCGACGGAACCGCCACGGCCCAACCATCCTAGGACGAGGCCGCTCCGGCTCTCACCGACGATCTGATCCTCGCTAAGAGGCGGATCGAATATTTGATCAAACACAAGGATCTGAAGGGATCCGACTTGGTCCAGTGCTGGGTCTCACGTCGGATCCAGCCCCTTCAGTACCACGGGACCCGACTGATGCATTCCATCATGTCGTCCCCGAAAGAGTCCCTCCACATCAGCTCCAAAGCCTACACCACATAGGGCTACATAAGCCAGATCAAGTGGCTGATTAGGGAGCGGATCGAGAGGAGAATCCCGGAGGTTTCTCTGGACATGCACACGGCGGATAACCCCGTAGTGCCAGTAAGCTTCTATCAGTACACCTTTTTCTGTGTTTCAACATTTGAATTACAGTGCAATGCTGACATGTTTTCTTCTTTTCAGCTTGCCGACCTCCCAGAGTTAGAATTTGCTCCGCTCGAAGGATATCCTCCGGAGTTCTCTCAGGAGGTAGAAGTGGTCCCATTGCCGGATCTTGTGCTCAAGAAGCGCAAAGCTCCGACAGTGGCTGTTGGCACAAAGGAGGTGCCTGTCGTGAAGAGGTAACTTTCAGTCACAACTTTCCGCCTTTGTACTTTACTCGAATTTCTTTCCGAGATGTAACATTTCTGACTTTACTACATTCTCATAGCAAAACCGCTCCTCAAGGGCAAAGGGAAATGGATTCCTTCGAAGCCGCCATGGCAGACGAAGCTTAATATAGCTTCTCCTGCCGTGGCTCCTCCGACTCCTGCCCCTCAACCTTCTGCAATGCCGGTGATCTCTCCAGATGCCGCAGAAGATCCGACTCCTTCAACGGAGCCTGCGAACCTTGGGTCGCAAACTAACGTCACCATGGGTGCGTCAGATCTAGATAAGGGTGAACCCTCTTTGGGTAATGATCCCTTGGCAGAAACCTTCGCCGAAAACCTTATCAGCAATCCGGGACTTGCCAAGTTTGGCCTGTCCCGGAAATCTGCTGAAGAAATCCAGTGGCTCGCCAAGCAATGCTTGGAAAAAAGAACCTTATCTACTGAGGAAGAAGCGCAAGAAGAAGAGGACGTCAAGTTCTCTGATCTTCTTGCCCAGGTGCGCCTTCGCGACGAGAGGATTAGGACTTGTGAGCTTCCCATAGCCCTAGTGATTCCTCTGACTCTCGCCGAGAAGGTCACCGTTGATGTGAACACGAGTTTAGATAAAATCACTCGCGAACAATATGTAAGTCGGAATTCCAACTCCTATTTTTCCTTTATTTATATTTTATATCATATCCTCTAGCCCCCAAGCATGAAGTAGGATAAACAATCCGGGTTTATGCTTTATTAGGATGCCAAAGAACGAACTAGTGTAGCCCCCAAGGCTCGTGCTGATATTTAGCAAAAATATTAGCCCGAGTCTTAAGTAGCTTTCTGACTTTGGGTATTCTAACTTACAGAAAGTATGTTCCTATAATCAGGATTTATTGAAGAATGTCTGTGATAAGCGGAGAGAGATCAAGGCTCTCCGGCTTAAGAATGCTGAACTTAAAGTTGCCAAGGATGAGGCCGAAGGTAAACATTCTGAGAGTCAAACCTTGCCTTTGTTATTTTCAATGCCGAATTTTTCCTGAACTGTTGTTCTTTTCGATTTACAGCGCTGGTGAAACAATCCATCGCCATGATTGAAGAGGCCGAGAACCTCAAGACCCTGGTGGTGGAGAACAAGGAGCTTCACCAAGAGCTGGACCAGCTCAAGTCAAATCATGAAAAAAACATAGCTCAAGTCCTTGAATCCTCCTCCATGGGTACTGAAGAGCATGATCGCAAGATCGCTGCTTAGGATAAAATAATCTTGGACCTCAAGAATGAGCTTAGCAGAGAGAAGGACATGTCCCAGGCGCTCCGGGCTGAACTCCAGAGTCTCCGGGAGGAGAAGACCAAAATTAACGACGTCATCTTTGGTATGTTCCATCTATCTGACTTGTCTCTTTCTTCGACTTTTATCAATGTCGGATTTTTCTTAACTTGTTTTGTGTATAGGTCCTCTAAACTTGACGGGCTCTTCCTCCTCCGAGCCCCGCACCCACCGGCTTACCCAAGTCGGTGACCTGCTTCATGACTTCCGCCAGTCCCTTGAGGACATCGGCGAAGCTCTCAAGATTCCGGACATGCCAAGCATGTCGGATTTTCAGGTGCAGGACAAGGCAAAGGAGATGCCGCAACTTGTTCGGGACTGGAACATGTCCTACGCGCGGACTGCTGCGCAGAATGCTCTCACCATGGTCATGAGCCACCATGGAAACATGGAAATATGACAAGTGACCAGAGGGTACTACAAAGTAGATGAAGACGGCCAGGAGCAGGACCTTCAAGCCATCATGCACTCCTGCGCCGGATATGGGTGTCACGTAGCTGACCTGACCAGCTACGAGATCCCCTCCTTCACCCGCGTGGATACTCCGCCTCCTCCTCCGGAAGAACCAACAGAAGTTTCTGACGATGAACACACCACCTTGGATACGGACATCTCGGAACGATATCAAGGCGGAATCTCCAGCGAGCCGGCAGCTCCTTCATCTCCTCCTGCATCATAGATCAGAAATTTTTGTATTATTCCGGAAAACATGATGCATCTGTAAATATGCAGTACTTTAATTTTGCTGGTGCTAAGCTTTTGATCTATTCAGCACTTTTTGGCTTTGAGTTTTTTTTGTGTGCCTGAAATGTTTACATAAGCACTTGTATTTTTTCGTCTCTACTTATCGTTTATCCGCTTTCGTCCCTTTCGTGAGCCGGCTAAACCTTCTGCCGGAAACTTTGCCGAGCAACGGAGCTCAATTGCTAAACCAGTTTAAACTCGAAAACAAAGCTGGCTTCCAGTACCAACAATTCACTACTCGGAAAATGCCCGCATCCAGCAATCAGACAAATAACCAAAGTAAAGACTAGAAACTTTATAGTTATACCCGAGGGTAGCAATTTTAGAATCGGAAATCTAAACCAGAATGAACATGAGCATAAAGTAGTTTCAAGCATTCTGGGATTTTCGACTATGACATGATCATTCGGAAATAAGATGGTAAAATCTTCTCAGAAAAACTTGAGGCAACCAAAACTTTTATTTCTCAGAGAACATGTACATATATATGTTTACAAAGAAGGATAAACTAAGAATAAAAGGGACGTAGCTGAGCAATATTCCACGGTCTGTCTAACTCATCCGAATTTGTACTGCCTCCAGCTCTCTTTCTCTTCTTAGTAGCAGGTCTTTCTTTGACTGGCCTCATGTCAGTTAAGTAGTACGATCCATTGTGCAATACTCGACTAACTAAAAAGGGCCCTTCCCATACTGGGGAAAGTTTGTGCTTTCTTTGTTGCACAAGCCGGAGAACCAAATCACCTTTATTGAAAGATATATTTCGGACTCTCTGGCTATGATAGCGTAACTTCTGCTGATAGGCTGTAGATCTCATTTCAGCAACGATGCAAACTTCTTCGACTAAGTCGAGATCATTTTGTCGAGAAATCTCGGCATCCTCTTCGATATACGCGGCAACTCTAGGAGAATTATGAATCAAATCACTAGGAACAACTGCTTCTGCGCCATAGACCAAGAAGAAAGGTTTGTACCCTGTTGACATGTTCGGAGTTGTTCGTAAACTCCAAATTACAGAAGGTAGTTCTTCTGCCCAAGCCCCGCAAAGACGTCAGAGTGGTGCTTCGAGTCTTGGTTTCAGGCCTTGTAGAATTAAACCATTTGCTCTTTCGACTTGTTCGTTAGCCTGTGGATGTGCGACTGACGCAATGTCAAGCCGGGTATTTTGCTCGTTGCAGAATTCAGCCAATTCTCCCATAGAAAAGTTACTCCCGTTGTCCGTGATAATGCTATGCGGATAACCATATCGGATTATAACATCCTCGACAAATCTTTTGGCTGTTGCTCCATCACAACTAGTGACAGGTTTAGCCTCAATCCATCTGGTGAATTTATCCACCATCACTAAGAGGTGAGTAAATCCACTTGGAGCTCGTTTAAAAGGTTCTACCATATCAAGCCCCCAGACCACAAAGGGCCATGTTATAGGTATTGTTCGCAGCTGATTAGCCGGAATGTGAGCTTGTTTGGCGTACTTTTGGCAGCCTTTGCACGTCTTGACTAACCGTTCAGCATCTGCCTGAGGTGTAAGCCAGAAAAATCCGTGTCTAAAAGCTTTTGCCACTAAAGATTTGGCTACAGCGTGGTGACCACACTCGCCTTCGTAGATCTCTCTTAAGATTTCCACTCCTTCTTCCGGAGATACACAACGCTGAAAAACCCCAGAAACACTCCGTTTATGGAGCTCACCTTTAACAATAGTATAGGCTTTTGCTCGTCGGATAATCTGCCGCTCGGCACCGCCTTCGTAATTTGCCATCTACCAAATAATCGAGGTAGGGTTGAGTCCAGCTGGGAATTACAGCCAGAACTGCTATCAAAGGTGAGTCGGATTTGGTCGGATATTCCTCATCTACGCCCTTTATTGAGGGAACTTTGAGGTGCTCTAAAAAAGCGCCATCCGGGGCCTCTTTCCGCGCAGAACCTATCCGAGATAGTGCGTCTGCTTCCTCATTTTCTGCTCGAGGGATGTGTTGAACTTCAATCCCTTCGAATAATTTAGATAGATCATCCACGACAGCTTTATATGCTGCCATGTGTTTATTTGCATTTCAAATATTCGACACTTGCTGAGCAACAAGATCCGAATCTCCGTAACACATCAAACGTCGGATGCCGATATCCTTAGCAATCCGGATTCCATGCAGCAGTGCTTCATACTCGGCAATATTGTTTGTCGCTGTGAATTGTATCTGCAACACGTATAAAAGTTTATCTCCTTGGGGTGATTTGAGCACCACGCCAGCCCCCGAGCCCCCTCGAGCCTTAGACCCATCGAAAAAGAGGGTCCAATATTTCGACTCAGGGAGGATCATGTTCTCCTTCGTCTCTGTCCAATCAACGACAAAGTCAGCAAGGATCTGGGATTTGATTGCTGTCCGAGGTTTGTACTCAATATCGAAAGTTGAAAGCTCTATGCCCCATTTGGCGACGCGTTCTGTGGCGTCACTGTTGTTGATTATATCTCTCATGGAAGCTGTGCTCACCATGGTAATTGGATGCTCCTGAAAGTAGTGTCGTAACTTACGAGATACTAGAAAAACACCGTAAGCCAACTTTTGATAATGTGGATACCGCTGTTTTGATTCTGTCAGGACCTCGCTGACAAAGTAAGTCGGACGCTGCACCAGGTGTTCCTGATTTTCCTTTGGTCTCTCCACCACCATGACGATACTAACGACTTTATTTGTCGTAGCAAGATAGAGCAACATTGGTTCCTTACGTTCCGGTGCTGCAAGGATAGGAGCAGATGAGAGTACTTTCTTCAGATCTTGTAGTGCAGCTTCAGCTTCGTCAGTCCAAACAAAATCCTTGGTCTTTTTCAGGAGTTTGTATAATGGTGCGGCTCTTTCACCAAGCCGGCTTACAAATCGACTGACCGCAGTGATGCAACTAGTTAGTCTTTGTACGTCCTTCAGGCGAGTTGGTGTAACATCCCAAAACTTTAATATAAGCTTATCAAGATCAAATCATCCAAAAATAGGGTTAACAAAAACTTTTCCAAATTTAAAATGAAAGCATTCATATATGTGTGCATTTAAAATAGGAGTTGTTTGAATTGCCATGATTGATTGATCCAATGCTTGTAAAATGTTTCTTAGGTGATTTAAACCTCATCTACATCATTCCCAAACTTTTCCTAAAGAAAATCAAATCAAAAAGAATTAAAAAGAAGGAATGGTCATTTTGGCAAATTTAACTCTCATGCCTACTTTGGCTATTCCTAGTACTCAATTCTTAACAGAAACAATTCTTGATCTTTGCACCCCTTGCTAGTACACATAATGAGGTACCAAGACCCACCTTTGGATCAGCTAAAAACATTCTGTTAACTATTTTAAATGAAAGTTTAAAATTGAATCTAATGCATATGCATAGATCACCCCTATTTCAAAAACCATCTATTTGAGCTCCATTTTCAGAACCCTTGCAACCAGAGACTACCTATCACTAGTGGAGATCACTCAAAAATTTTGAACTCAAAAATTCAAAACTTTTTCTCTTGCGTCCATTACATCAAACACATGGCAGGCATAATCAAACACAATTAGCTAGCTCACTGTTTCTACAGGGTTTTGCCACCCAATTGACCACAAAACACTCCCTCTGTCTCCACTTGATCAAACCATGCCATTACCACCCCATCCCCTACACCCTAGTGGAAAGGCCAAGCCATGCCGAGCACCAACTCGCCGGCCAACCTTGCCCTCACCCTAGCCGACCACCTCCCCCTCTCTCTCCATGCTAGGAGGTAGCCAGCACCTCACCGCCACTCCCTGTCCCTTGCCCGAGTCAAGAGCAGCAGTGGACCACCGAGCACAACCCGCGCCCAGTGCCACCGCACCAGGCCGAGAGCACGCCAGAGCGCCAGACCCAAAGACGCTGTACACGCCACGCCGACCGCAGCCAGCCGCGCTCGACCGAGAACACCCAGACATCCCGTCACGCCCAAAGCCTCACAGCCACCGCCGCCGTGGACACCGCCGCCCTGCCACGCAGCGCCACCTCGCCTGCATCAAGGCCACCGCCCCTACGGCCGCATTTAAGTCCTAGAGCACCGCCAGGGAACCGCCCATCGATCGCCATCCCCCGCCATGCCGCTAGCTTGTCGTAGCCATGTCGCCACTGTCGACCGCCCATCCCGCTCGGTCTCACCGTCGGGCCTATAAAAGGAGCCCTCCCCAGCCATTATTCTCCACACCATTCCACTCTCCTCACCTCTCTAAACCTCACCCACCTTTAGCCGAAGCAACTGGAGCAGCAGCTCGCCGGAATTGGAGCCGGAGCCGCCGCCTCTGGAGGAGAAGGGTGCCATTGATTTCGACCGCCCCAAGCTCCGCCACGACCACGCCTCGCCTCGCCCTCGTCTTCCACTTTGTTTTCCCGCCTCGCCGACCATTGGGGCCCCTGCATTTCAGAGACCTCACCGAGCCGCTTAGGGTTCGAGTCACGGCGACTGTTCGTCGTCGACGACCACCCTCAGCTGATCTCGCTTCTAATCTTACGCCACAGCACATGCTTGTAAGTGTTAAGTGCCGCTGACAAGCGGGACCCCCCTGTCAGCTGAGCCCCGTGCCGCGGAGTGCCACTGGGCTGGCCCAAGTCCTTTCCCGCGCTAGCCCATAGATTCAAATCTGGTTTTTTCTTTTTAGTTAAATCTAGTTTCTGTCCCCTATTTCAAAATTCAATTCAGAGAGTTTTATAAATCCAAATTGTATGAAACCAATTTTTTCTGAAAGGTGTTAAAATGATCTATCCAAGCCCGTTGGATTTAATTCAATTAGAGTTATAGATCTCTCCTAATAAAAATAACAAAACAGAAGCTTTTGCAACTTGCAACATTTTTATAAAATCAACCAAGTTAGCTTTTGAGTTGATTCCAACTCTCAAAAATCACATTTCATCATATCTATCTAACCATGTAATAATATTAAGGTTGACATGCAGTGACTTTGGACTAGTACCAAAATAATGCTATATAGGCATTTCTAGTCACTTTAAATCATTAAGTAATGAACTTAAACCAAAGTAATATTGATCCAACCCTTAAATCTCATTCCCACATGTTAGAATATGTGGTGAGGACATGTGTCCACATGATCCCATATTTTGGTGGTGAATATTAAAACTTTAGTTAATATTTCAATGAGTAGAAATTACTTTTCTAAAATAAAAAGGATGAAACTATTGAATTAAAACTTGTGATGTTTGTGATGATAATAGATCATCAAATGTGTGTTTTAGAATGCTACTTAGCCTAGTTAAGTACTGTTTGGTGATTGTGCACTCCCTATGTATTTATAGACGCTAGTACCGACCAAGCTTTTGAGGAGGAGGAGTTCTACCAAGAAGAAGAAGAAGAAGAAGAAAACTTCAACCACTGCACCAACCAAGGCAAGCTATTGTTAGCAGGCTAGAATTAAACTAGATGGTTTAGCAAAGATTCCTTAAGCAGGCTTTGATCACACCCCTTTAACTATTAGTACCCCAAGTCTTATTGACAAGTTTTACCTCCCTTAGTTTACACAAAGTTCTTTACTTAATTTTGAAGGTAGCATAAAAAGTATAAAACTTGACCTACTTAGAAACCTTTAGATGTCACTCTATGGCAGGAGATTGAACCCATCACTTCCACCTTAGTGAACACTCTTAACTTAGTATCTTAGTATAGATCAAAAACTTGAGTCACTCTAGATGGGAATACTTGGTAAAAATGAATTATGAAAACCTTGGAATGATGAGTCATTATATTGAGATGTTTTGACATGTGTTGAGAAACACAACTGGTTTATGATGATGAAAATGACGAGGCATGAGCCTTAACCCTTTTATAAAACTGATGGTTGGATTCGGATGCGATACCATTCCAAATTTACCGTACAACCACATTACCTGAATTGGGTAAGGCTTAGCTGGAAATTTATATGCATTAGTATTAGTTCCCTCACGGGAGAGGTTTGAGCCGAGGCTACCTCTCAATGTTGTCCACCTATGCAGTGCCCAAGATGACTAATGGTCATGGTTGGGAGGCCATGCTCATAGGAGAGGTGCTTGTACTAGGGTGTGTAAAGGGAAGGTTATGTTTGATTATCTTCATACTAAGTATGATGATTCAGGGTTATCCCTGACAGATGTATCGAATCTTGTGGTGAAAGTGTACCACCTCTGCAGAGTGTCAAACTATTCGAATAGCCATGTCCGCGGTTATGGACAGTTGGAATGGCCATACTATTACGTTGTCAGATGTTTTCTAAATAACTTGAAACGAATGATGAACTTTGACTTGACCACAACAGGGTTGTGTTGATGATAATAGCTTCCCAACTTCAGTGATTCTAGAACCTTATTTTATCTTTCTTTGCTTCTGAACTCAGCTTAGGTTTCAAACTTAACTTGATAGTTAACTTAGATTCAACACTTTAACTTAGATTTATACTCCTTGCTAGTACTAGTTTGCGAGTACTTAAAGAGTACTCATGGCTTTTGTCCCTGGCTATTATCATGGCCAGACTATGAAGGAGATTATCAAGATGATGGTCAGCAGGACGGCTATGATAACTAGGACTATCTGCCTTTTCAAGATTGCTCGTGCCCTCAAGATGGACCCCACCGCTACGCTATCGTTTATTTCCGCTACTTGTTGTATTAAAGACTGGATCATGAGATCCTTATTTGTGTAAAACCTTATGTATGGTTTGTAATGGATGATGTACTGTGATATCCAATCCGTTATGTCTCGCAAAAATGGTAATCCTGGGATTGCGAGGTATGGCATAACGGGCATCTGGGATTAAAAATCCGGGTGTTGACAGTTGGCCTGGAAATATTGAGTATAGCCTTGATTTTGTCTTGGTTCACCTCTATGCCTCTTTGAGACACAATGAAACCTAACAATTTTCCGGCTGGTATTCCGAAGAAACATTTCTTCAGGTTAAGCATGATGTGGCATTTTTGTAGATTGGCAAATGTTTCCTCCAAGTTGGAAATCAGCGTTTCCTTCTTTTTGGACATTACCGCGATATCATCCACAAATGCATGTACATTGCGTCCGAGTTGGTCATGGAGGCAACACTGCATCGTGCGCTGGTACGTAGCTCCTGCGTTCTTCAGCCCAAAAGGCATCATAACAAAACAGAAGGTTCCGAAAGGGGTTATGAATGAAGTTTTGACTTTGTCAGATTCCTTCATCCGGATTTGGTGATAGACGGAATATGTGTCGAGAAAACAGAGGAGTTCCGAGCCTGCCGTAGAATCGATGACTTGATCAATTCTAGGCAGAGCGAACGGATCTTTTGGACAAGCCTTGTTCAAGGCAGTATAATCAACACACATCCTTAAATCAGTGGTGTCCTTTTTAGGGACCATTACAGGATTGGCCGACCACTCAGTGTGGATGACCTCTTCTATGAATCCGGCTAACTCGAGCCACGCTAGTTCCTTAGCTATTGCCTTACGCTTTTCATCGCCAAACCGTCGTAAGGACTGTTTGACGGGTTTAGCGTTCAGGTTTACATTTAGAGAGTGCTCGGCAAGTTCCCTAGGTACTCCAGTCATGTCAGATGGCTGCCATGCGAAGATATCTTGATTTGCTTAGAGGAACTTGACGAGCGTGCTTTCCTATGCGCTATCTAGGCCTACGCCTATCTGGGTCACCTTGGAGGGATCGTCATCCTTCAACGGTGCTTTCTTCATCTCTTCTGATGCCTTGAACTCCGGATTTGGCTTTGTCACCTCCTTCTTCGTTGCGGGCATCTCGGACGGATCTATGCTCTTCTTGATCTCCTGGTACTCCTGGGCGTGCATCATGGCTTCAGCAAAGGCGGCATTTCCATCCTCGCACTCTCGCGCTTTCTTCGGGTCTCCCCTGATGGTGATCACGCCGTTGGGACCTGGAATTTTCATCATATTGTAAATGTAACACGGACGAGCCATAAAATCCCAGTAAGCCGGATGTCCGAATATAGCGTGGTACGCGCTCTTGAATGGGACTACTTCAAAGGAAAGTGCCTCCGTCCGATAATTCTTTGGAGTTCCAAAGGTAACATCCAAAGTAATCTCTCCCAGGGAATTAGCTTGTCTTCCTAGGACAACTCCGTGAAAGATCACAGAGCTATGGTTCAGCTGGGTCTCCGAGATCTTCATCCGGCGTAGCGTTTCGACATAGAGAATATTGATGCTGCTACCACCGTCCATGAGAGTCTTGGAGAAACCATAACCGTCAATAAGTGGGTTGATGATTAAGGCGTATTTTCCTCGCCTATGTAACTTAGGCAGATGATCATCGCGGTCAAATGTGATTGCCACTTCCGACCAGTCCAGATACTAGGGGGCAGCCGGAACTGTTGCATTGAGCTCGTGGAGAACTGCTTTCTTAACCTTTGCTGGTTGACATCCGAGGAAAGTGACATAAGTGTCCTTCTTGGTGGGAAAAGTCTTCTTCCCTTCTGGCTTGGGATTTGAAGCATCAACTTCCTCCATGTCGGAATCTTCCTTGGTCTCCTTGTCCTTTTCAGGATTTTTCTTTCCCTTCTTCCGCTTAGCTTTGTAGCCCGCAGTGTCATCTCTTTTGATGTCGTCATTGAAACGATATTCAGCGTTGGTGTGGGACGAGCCCCCATTGGCGTCTAGGTGATGTACACATGGGTTATTGGCAATGTCGGCCCAAGAGTAGGTTTTGCCTGGTTGCTGTTCTCCTCTACCTTGGACCCTTGAAGTCCCATGGCCATGCCCGCGGCCTCCGCCATGTCCTCCTCGTCCTCCAGACCTGGAAACGGTAGTAACCACCGTAGTTTCCGTGTTGGGTTTTTCTTCCGAGGTATTTTTGCGCTTCTGAGCTTGTTGCTTTGGTTGTCTTGCCGACTGACGCACAGCTAGGGCATTGAGCAATCCCTCTGCATTTTCGTCAGCATCTGCATACTTGCTCGCTGTTTCTATCATCTCTCCCAAATCAGTGACCTTGTAACACTTCAAGCAATGACGCAGTAGACCAATTGGGAGACCTGCAATGAAAGCTTCAATCGCAGTTTGATCATTTACTCCTTCACAGGAGTTCTTGGTGTCGATCCATCGTCCGAGGTAGTCTCGACAAGTTTCTCCGCTTTAAGGTGCAACGCCAGGTCTCGACCGCATGTGGCCTCCGATATGTGCCTTCGAAATTCCGAAAGAATGCACTTTGCATGTAATACCAGTTATGGATGGTGTTCTTCGGATGTTCATTGAGCCATGATCATGCCGTCTTTCGCAACATAAGTGGGAGATATCGGGTTGCGACCAGGCTGTTTCCGCCTTTGGCGATGCAGCAAGCTTGGAAGAAATCCTGTAGCCAGGTATCTGGCCGAGCAATGCCATCGTAGGCTTGGATATGTCTTGAGATAGCAAATCCTTCCGGGAATTTTGTAGCTCTGATGCATGGTCCGAAGCACTTTGGGCCCATGCAGATATCATCATTTTCATAGCGCCGAGCCTCTATGTTGGAGTTGATCCTGTGCCCTGCGTCATTCGGGGATAGAGATCGTCCTGAATGTCGGCTGTGGCTGCGGTGCCTTGGAGCCGGACTTAGGCTTCTGCCACCACCTCCTCCGCTACGTCGTCCTCCTTGCCCTCCTTGGAAGCTGTTGTGATGACTGTGTGGTGGAGAGGGTGGGGCAGCCGGATAGTTTCCGGTTGATCGCCGGCCTCCGTCCGGAACGTCATTGTTCTGATTCCGGGGAGGGTCTTGACTATGACGAGCCCCCTGCCTGCTTGTTCCGGCGTGGTTTCCGTCGTTTCTTTGTCCGTCGTTCCCACCATGGTGGGGCTCAGCCGGACGACTTGCATGTATAGGAGGTGGCATTTTCTAACGATCCTCCTCCCGACGTTTCTCTTTATCTTCTCCCCTTCGATCGTTAGATTCTCGCCGGGGAGGATTCCTCGGATTCAGAGCAGTGATGGCCTCTTTCTCGGCCGCTAGTGCGACATTGCTCCAGTCGCGTGTAGTCCTGCGATGCTGTCCTGACGATCCGGTTCTCGAATAATTGTCCTCCCGTTGTTCGGGGCGATAATGCTGCTCCGGAATGCGGTGGGGTCTCACGTCAGCCCATGCCGGATCTGTTCGACATTGGTCGGAATCCGAGACCAGTTTTTGACTTCTGGACAGGGCGACCTTTTGCTGCTCCAGTCCCTTGTTGAGTAGCTTGATACCCAAACGGATCTCCTCTGGTCCTGGATTAGCCGATAGAATTTCTCGGGCCGCCACGGTATTCTGTACTGGGGTTAGATATACCCAATCTCCTTTGCTATCTTTCCGTGGCTTCCCCATCTCATCTCCGAAAAGGATGGCACGGATATGTGGGAGTTGGTCGTCATTGGTGTGACGCTTCCGTGTCTTCTGATGCAACCGAGACATGTAGTCCTTGGTTGCCATGCGTGTCTTCTCCACCTCGATGTTTTTGGCTTCATCGAGGAGTTGTTGACGACGCGCTTCTAGGGCCTGGGCCCTTTCGTCCAGCTCTTCAGCAATAAGTTCTACAGCTGTAGGGATAGGTGTGGTTAGTGCAGCATCGATGAGTTTACGCGCACCTTCGGTGATCACGTGTCCATCCATCGATTCTTCTTTTTTCGGCTCTTCTGGGATAAGTGCTCCATCCGAGTCTTCTTCGTACTCCTCGGCGATCACCTCCTCAGCCAGAGGGTCTTTTGTCGGGGTCTTGTTCTTCTTGTTCTTCTTCTTTGCCTTCTTGGCAGTGCCGGTAGCAAAGACGACTGTGGGTCCGTTTCCCGGAGTCAAGCTCTGATCGGTACTTTCAGATATCTGGACCTCGGGATTATCTCCGACGTCCATGTTATCCTGTGCTTCAGGACAGTGTTCCCTGGATCGTTCATCCATGGCTTCCCCTTCTTCTGCAGCCTTGGAGTTGTACTCCTCTTCATATTCCGCGGAGAACTTTCGGAAATCTACTGACGTCATCGATTCATCCGAGGATGCGGGTACGTCAGCGTTTGTTCCAATTGCCTCCAGCACCGAGTCGGTGTTTTATCCAGCATCGGCAGAGCCGGATCCGGATCCCACGTACCCGACAAAGTGCGATGCGTGCTTCCTGAGGTACCCACGGCTTTCACGATCAGCCATGTCGAAACTTTTGATGGTCTCGAGAATTGCATCTGCGCTCGCATCTTGCATTATCATACATCGTAATGTGTACCTTAGGAAAGGTCTATCTATCCCGACATCATCAGATCCAGAATCAGTGTCATTGATATGCTCCTCCTGGACTTCGACTTCCGCGGGTGGGTTGATCTGGGATCCGGCTCCTCCAGGGAGATCCACTCCAGATTCGACTTGGGCTGCTAGGTCTTCTTCAGGCTCAGATTTCTCCACTATCTCCGCAACTGGTGCGGGCTGGGTGGGTTTAGGGTTTTCTGAGATCCAGAACTCTGCCGCCTCCGCGGACAAAGGGGATCCAGAAGATTCTTCTGCCTCTATCATCACCGCTGGGGTGGGTTGAGCAGGTTCAGCGAAACCGATGTAAACATCGATCTCGCCAAAAGAAGTGATTGTGTAGGCAGTCACAGCCTCCCTAGCCGGAATCCAAGTCTCATCGAGAACGATGAGAGAGACATCGCTGGCGTAGAGGATGCGACCGACGGCGATAGTCTCGCCGATTCCGATTCTTGCAGATTCCGCTCGGAACATAGATCCGAAGCTCACTTGCCCCACGGTGGGCGCCAACTGTCGTCGGATTGATGACAAGTACGCCATGAGGGGGTCCTCGAGGCGTGCGGAAGAGAGGGGTGTGAGACGTAAGGTATTCCGGGACGGTGAGCACACAAGATTACCCAGGTTTGAATCCGCCGGCTTTGGACGGATCCTACTCCTGCTAGCAATCCAGTAATACGGCAGAGCCGGAATATGGGTTACAAGGGTTTCGCCTGTGCGAGTTGAGATTGTAGACTATTGAGGTGTGTCCTAAAGGCTCTCCTTAGGACGACTTATATAGATATCTGGCCTAGGGTTTACAGGAGAGATCTATCTGGCTACGACTAAGAGTTGGTTACAGAGTACATCTTGAACTACAAGTAACATTATGGGCCTAAGTTGGTAAGTCTTCTAGGCCTTCCCGTAGCCGGATTGGACTCCGTCTTTCTCCCTGACTGGGCCGCCCGTGAAGCAAAGCTCTAACCCGAAGTGGGCCACCCTGGTCAGTGAGGAACTATGAGGATACCCGGAAAGTATATCCCCAACATTGCCAGCGATTCACGGAAAAACCGCACGCACCTGGCGCGGAACTCCGGCCAATACCATTGGCTTGGCCCTTCGCGCAATGGGGACTCGACATGGTCAGCAAGCTCCCGAAATCCTCGCGAGGAGGCTACGTCTACCTCCTGGTCGCAGTTGACAAATTCACCAAGTGGACCAAGGCCATGCCGGTGACAAATCAATCAGGAGCCAACGCTGTCAAGTTCTTTGAGTCCATTGTCTACCGCTTTGGAATACTGATGGCTTAATGCACGACGCCTAGAAAAGTGTTGATGGCTCGTGGTTGATGTAGAGCTCGCTGGGAACCCCAAGAGGAAGGTATGATGAGCACAGCAGCAAGTTTCCCTCAGTTATGAAACCAAGGTTTAATCGAACTAGTAGGAGCAAGGAAACACCCCAAAGGTGTTACTAGCTGAGCTTTGGCAGGGCGCACTACCGGTGCTAGTAGCAACGTGGAGACCTGCACAACACAACTACAGAACTTTGTCCCCAACTTGCGATGAGGTTGTCAATCTCACCGTGTTTTGCAGAAAACAAAGGATTAAACATATCTAATGGAAAGAAGTAAAAGTTTGCAGAAAGTAAACACAAATAAGTAAACAGTTGTAGATTGTATGTAAAGAAAGAGGACCGGGATCCATAGTTCACTAGAGGTGGCTCTCCTTAGATAGATAACATGCTGGGTGAACAAATTACAGCGGGGCAATTGACAAACACCGAGAAAGAAATACATGCATATACTAATCATCTTGACTCCTTTGAGACTTGATTGGGCAATACAACATAATACATAGACCGCCATCCAACTGCATCTATGATTAGTAATCCACCTTCAGGTTATCATCCGAACCCCTCCAGTATTAAGTTGCAAGGAACATATTATTGCTTTATGAACTGCGTGTAAGGTAAACAATACAATTGTTCTCTGAACAAAGGATCGTTGTTTTCTCCCTAGTAGCAGTAGCACATCTAGTACCTTAGAGATTTCTGTCACTTCCCTAGATTACCATAGGCATGAACCCACTATCGAGCATAAATACTAACTCTTGAAGTTGCTAGCATCTACTTGGCCAAGATAGCTACTAACAACAGAAAGCATGCAAGATCTCAAATAACAAAGACATGATAGAATCAATAATCAATCTAAAATAGCATATCAATATCCATCGGATCCCCGCAAACACAACATGTATGAATTACAAATAGATGATCTTGATCATGAACGGAGCTCACAAGATCTAAACATGAAAGCACAAAGGAGGAGAAACCAGTCATCTAGCTACTACATGGATCCATAGTCCAAGTACGAACTACTCACACATCACACCGGAGGCTTGCATGGTGATGAAGAAGGCCTCCAGGGTGAATTCCCCTCTCCGGCAGGGTGCCGAGAAGAGCTTCAGATCCCTCCTGACCTAGGGATGGATATGACAGCAGCTACAGACTCTCTTGTGGATTTTTGATCGGGTACATAGGGTTTTCGTCCCGAGGGCAACTTATAGGCGGAAGGAGAGGCCGAGGGGGTGCTAGGGTCGGCCAGACCACCTCGGCGCTTGGGCTGCCGCCGCCGGCCAGGTGGTGTGCCCCGGCCGCCTCCGCCTCGTGATTCGCACTTGATCCCTTCCGGAAAAATAGGCACTTTGGCTTTTGTCCCGGCCCAATTCGAGAATATTCATTTTCCGACTTTCCTAGAACCAAAACAAGAGAAAACAAAATGGCACTATGGCTCTTGTTAATAGGTTAGTCCAAGAAATCATATGAAAAGTACTCCAAAGTTGGAACAAAACACAAGAAAGTGGATAAAACCAAGCATGGAATATCAAAAATTATAGATACATTTGCAATGTATCAACATCCCCAAGCTTAACTCCTGCTCATCCTCGAGTAGGTAAGTGATAAAAAAGAAATAATTTTTGAGGTGACATGCACCATCAAAGACTTGATCAAAGTATTTGCAAAACATTCAAGGCTGGGATCATAGTACTTCAATCATAACATGAAAGACAAAGTTCTAGCAATAAGCAAAGAAACTATGATGCACATGAAAAGGCACAAACAAAAGATTCATGAATAACAATGCTTTGCAAGACGTTTGTTTGTTTCACATAAAGAAAACAAAGCATAATAGTATTCAGCTTGTCCCTCAATAGATTAGCAAATATAAATGCATAGGACACCTTCAGAGTTCATAAGAGTGACTAGATACAATAGTTTCAAACAAGCAATAACAAGTTATGCATCAATCAACTAGTCTTGGGACAATGCACATAGAACTAAGAATGGCCACTATGCTCTCAAAGTAGTGCATAAAGATAGAAGGTGGAGACTCAATATAATGGTGGAAGAAAGGCCTTTTGTAAAAGGAAGTAGGGATTCAAGTCTCATAAAGAGCTTCCAAACATTATGGTACTTATAGCTTTCAGATCTCATTGAACCTATCATAAGCATCTTGAAGGTGGTTAAGGTTAAAGTGACACAACTAAGAGGATATGCTTGACAAGTTATAAACCGAAATCTCATGCCCCTTACTTACGAAGACCGATCCTCATGCTACTCAACTTCAGTCACGAGTAAGCTCTTGTCATTGTAAGTATATGTGTATCATTAAGAACCGCCAACGGGGTACCCCTTGCACATGATATGGGAGCTTTCCCATAATCAAAATGACAAGGCAAGCAGACAATGAGCATCTCAGCGATCTTTTTATTTGCTATTTGCATAGGTTTTTATTGAGGATGCTTCATAGAGTGCTCATTATGGTGATGCTGCAAGTTTCCACCATGATTAGGCATGGCTTAGGCTAGCGCCCAGCGCTTTCTAACACACATACAAACTCCATGATCTTACAATTTCCACTTTTATTTCACACCGCCGGGATCCGTAAGCAAAAGAACATAATATCAATGGGGTACAAAGTACAAGTGCAATGTTGAAAGCGTTCCCCATGGTACATGGTTCTGCTAATTTCAACTTATAAAGCGCAAGCATATACGCAACAAAGAAGGACCCAATGGTTCAAGTTTATTAGAGGCAATAAAGTAAAGTGTGCCATCAAGTTCGTGAGAGCTTTAATCACTAGTTTTCTCATAACAAGTGAAAGGTAGACAAAAGCAAGAATATACTTGGAATAGCATAAGCTAGTAGGTAGGTATGGTGGACTCTTTGGAATAACTTAGTTTAGGGAGTTGGATGCATGAGTGGAACTCATACTTGGTTGTGGAGGCTAGCAAAATACTGGGAGCGACAAACTAAGAGAGCAATAATGGCCATAATCATGCAGAGCGACAAAACATCATTGATCAAAGCATAAAGTGATACTACAAGTTGAAAACTAACGGATCATAAAGGCTATGGTGACTTGTGAAAGTCATAACATGGTGTGAGCATGTGCCAAGTCAACCCAAATAAAGCATCAAAGGAGAATACCACTATACTATGCTTTAATATGCTAAAACAACGCATGATTCATCCAAGGCACATTAAGCAATATCAATTGTTTATAAAAAGTCATGCTACAGCAAAGAATACTAAGAATAAAGCCAAAACAATATCAAGCATGGCATGACAAAGCATAGGCCACAGTCAAAAACGAGCTCTTTTTACCACAAAAGTATGAACTTTCCTTCTCTTTTCCAAACCAAACCAAACTAATTGCAAACCAATGTAAGAAAGAGGGGGTCCAACCAAATTATTCAGAAAACTAAGCAAACCAAGCAAACTAAAAACCAAAACGAAAACGAAAAAGAAGACGCTCCAAGAAAAACACAACTGTGCATGAAACAATAAAAATGAAGCGTTTGGAAGAAACCTGGAATTTTTATTGATGAAGAAGGGGAATGCCTTGGGCATCCCCAAGCTTTGACGCTTGTACTTCTTGGATATTTCTTGGGGTGACACGTGTGGCATCCCCAAGCTTGAGCTTTAGTCCATACTTCATCTCATTACTCGTTCCTTCCATACACCTGAAAATTTTCCTTCATACAAAATTTCACACAATCTCATTAGCAACATTAGTGCACTTAAGATAAATAAGTCTCAAGGTTCAGTTATAACACCAAATAAACTTCCATTAGAACACTAGATACTGTAGCACTTCCCTCAAAAATCTCAATTCCCCAAAAGAACTCAAGAAGGAACTAACAAGAAGCAAATGCAGAAAATGGCAGAAATCTGTCAAAACAGACCAGCAGGTAAAGACGAATTTTTTCGAAGACCTTTTTTTGCTCAAATCAAAAAGTGTTGAACTAACGAAAGTTATCTAACAACCTGGGGCAGAAACACAAAAAATTACAACTCAATCCGACATACAGAACTCTCTCAGGAATTTTTACGGTGAAGCACAGAAATCTGTTTCGGGACAGCAACTTTCCCAATCATTACTTCACTCTCATTAGAGGTTACTCTTGGCACAAAAAGCAAATAAAAAGGATAAGGAGAGGTTATTACAGAGGTAATAACTTCCAAGACTCATCTAAAACTCTTGGGTTATCTCCCAACAAGTACTTTTCTTTAACGCCTTTAAGTTAGGCATAAGAAGCAAAGAAAGAATCAAGTGTTCTCAAATGAAGAAGCATTATGACCAAATTTTATTTTCATAGGAGAAGCAAAAGAAATCTTTTCTCTCTTTTTGGGGAAGTGTTCTATACCTTTCTTGAGTGGGATGTGATATTTAATGGTGCCTTCATGGTGCCTTCTTTCATATCAATGATGGCACCAACAGTTCTAAGAAAAAGTATTCCCAAAGTAATAGGACAAGAAGCATTGTATTCAACATCCAAAACATAGAAATCAACGGGGACATAGGAATCATTAACCATAATAAGAACATCATTAAGACTCCCCATGAGTTTCTTTTTAGCATTATCATCAAGTGGGACATTCAAATAACAATCTTCAAGAGGAGGCAAATCAAGCATACCATAAATCCTTCTAGGCATAATAGAAACACTACTATCAAGATCACACAAAGCTTTGAAATCAAAGTCATTCACTTTCATATTAATGATGGGTTCCCAACCATCCTCTTGTTTTATAGGAATAGAAGCTTTGTGTTTCATCTTTTCTTCCTTAATCTTTATGAGAGCATCGGTAATGTGTTTTGTAAAGGCCATGTTCATAGCACTAGCATTAGGACTTTTAGCAAGCTTTTGTAGGAACTTAATAACTTCAGAGATATTGCAACCATCAAGATCAAAATCAACTTTATCATCTAAAGTAGTAGAACTATTACTAGCCTCAACACTAGTGGTGGTGATAGTAGAAACACTAATGTTTCTAGCAATTTCATCTTCTCTTTCCCACTTAGCATGTAATTCAGCTAATAGTCTAGCATTTTCATCAATTCTTACTTGTATGGCATTAGTAGCTGCAAAGGGATTCTCATCAGTTTCAGGTTTAGCAGCCATTTTATTCAAAGTAGATTGAGCTTCAGCCAAAGTTGCTATATTTCTTTTAGCATTAGAGAGTTTTTCCTCAATAGTTTTATTGAAAGCAGTTTGTTTACTAATAAACTCTTTAAGCATAACTTCAAGTTCAGAGGGAGCACTCTTATTATTGTTGTAAGGATTTCCATAAGCATTACCATTGTTGGGAGGATATGGCTTATAATTGTTGTTACCAAAATTGTTCCTATAAGCATTATTACCATAAGCATTGTTGCCAAAGTTGTTATTTCTTATGAAGTTCACATCAAGTTGGTCTTCTTGAGCAACCAAAGAGGCTAAAGGAACATTATTTGGATCAATATGGGTTTTCCCATTAATTAGCATAAACATAATCATATCAATCTTATCACTCAAGGAGGAGGTTTCCTCAACAGAATTTACCTTCTTACCTTGTGGAGCTCTCTCAGTATGCCATTCAGAATAATTAACCATCATATTGTCCAGAAGTTTTGTTGCAGCACCCAAAGTGATGGTCATAAAGGTACCTCCAGCAGCTAAATCCAATAGGTTCCTTGAAGAATAGTTCAATCCTGCATAAAAAGTTTGGATGATCATCCAAGCAGTTAGTCCATGAGTGGGACAATTCTTTACCAAAGATTTCATTCTTTCCCAAGCTTGAGCAACATGCTCATTATCAAGTTGTTTAAACTTCATTATTTCACTTCTCATGGATATAATCTTAGCAGGAGGATAGTATTTTCCAATAAAAGCATCTTTGCACTTAGTCCAAGAATCAATACTATTCCTAGTTAAGGAATTCAACCACTCTTTAGCGTTTCCTCTCAAAGAGAAAGGAAACTATTTCAGTTTAATAATATCACCATCTATATCCCTATGCTTTTGCATCTCACAAAGTTCAACAAAGTTATTTAGATGGGAAGCAGCATCTTCATTACCAATACCAGAAAATTGTTCTCTCATAACAAGGTTGAGCAAAGCAGGTTTTATCTCAAAGAAAGTATTTTCAGCCACAGGTGGAGCAATGGGAGTGCTCATAAAATCATTGTTGTTGGTGCTAGTGAAGTCACACAACTTAGTGTTTTCAAGAGTAGTCTTTTTTTGGGTTTTCAAATAAGAAAGCAAACTAGTAAAACTAATTTTTTTGTGTTTTTGAAAGAACAAAACAAGCAAACAAGGCAAAAAGAAACTAAGAAAAACAAAAACAACAAAGTAAAGAGATTGGTTATGAGGGACTTCCCTTGTGAAGATGTCCTTGACTCCCTGGCAACGGCGCCAGAAAATCGCTTGATGGCTCAATGCAAGGCACCCAGAAAAGTGTTGATGGCTTGTGGTTGATGTAGAGCTTGTTGGGAACCCCAAGAGGAAGGTATGATGAGCACAGCAGCAAGTTTCCCTCAGTTATGAAACCAAGGTTTAATCGAACCAGTAGGAGCAAGGAAACACCCCAAAGGTGTTACTAGCTGAAGCTTGGCAGGCGCACTAAGTGCTAGTTGCAACGTGAGACCTGCACAACACAACCACGTAACTTTGTCCCCAACTTCATGGCGAGGTTGTCAATCTCACCGTGTTTTTGGAAAACAAAGGATTAAACGTATCGAATGGAAAGAAGTAAAAGTTTGCAGAAAGTAAACACAAAGAAGTAAACAGTTGTAGATTGTATGTAAAGAAAGAGGACCAGGATCCATAGTTCACTAGAGGTGGCTCTCCTTAGATAGATAACATGCTGGGTGAACAAATTACAGCAGGGCAATTGACAAACACCGAGAAAGCAATACATGCATATACTAATCATCTTGACTCCTTTGAGACTTGATTGGGCAATACAACATAATACATAGACCGCCATCCAACTGCATCTATGACTAATAATCCACCTTCAGGTTATCATCCGAACCCCCTCCAGTATTAAGTTGTAAGCAACAGATTATTGCTTTACTGAATCGTGTAAGGTAAACAATACAATTGTTCTATGAACAAAGGATCGTTGTTTTCTCCCTAGTAGCAACAACACATCTAGTACCTTAGAGATTTCTGTCACTTCCCTAGATTACCAGAGGCATGAACCCACCATCGAGCATAAATACTAACTCTTGGAGTTGCTAGCATCTACTTGGCCAAGATAGCTACTAACAACGGAAAACATGCAAGATCTCAAATAACAAAGACATGATAGAATCAATAATCAATCTGAAATAGCATCTCAATATCCATCGGATCTCCGCAAACACAACATGTATGAATTACAAATAGATGATCTTGATCATGAACGGAGCTCACAAGATCTAAACATGAAAGCACAAAGGAGGAGAAACCAGCCATCTAGCTACTACATGGATCCGTAGTCCAAGGATGAACTACTCACGCATCACACCGGAGGCTTGCATGGTGATGAAGAAGGCTCTGTGGTGACTTTCTCTCCGGCAGGGTGCCGGGAAGAGCTTCAGACCCCTCCCGATCTAGGGATGGAGATGACGGCGGCTATAGACTCTTTCGTGGATTTTTGATCGGGTACCTACGGTTTTCGTCCCGAGGGCAACTTATAGGCGGAAGGAGAGGCCGAGGGGGTGCTGGGGTCGGCCAGACCACCCCCTGGCACGGGCCAGGCCTGGCGGCGCGGCCAGGTGGTGTGGCTGGCCCCTGGCCCCTCTCCGTCTCGTATTCTAGCACTTGATCCCTTCCGGAAAAATAGGCACTTTGGCTTTTGTCCCGTCCAATTCCGAGAATATTCATTTTCTGACTTTACTAGAACCAAAAACAGCAGAAAACAGGCAGCTGGCACCGTGGCTCTTGTTAATAGGTTAGTCCAAGAAATCATATGAAAAGTACTCCAAAGTTGGAACAAAACACAAGAAAGTGGATAAAACCAAGCATGGAACATCAAAAATTATAGATACATTTGCAATGTATCAAGTACCACACAACATCATCACGGACAATGGGACGAACTTCACCTCCAAGGAGTTCTAGGAATTCTGCAAAAACCTGGGAATCAACATAAGCTACGCCTCGGTGGCTCACCCACAGACCAACGGTCAAGTCGAAAAGGCCAACGACCTCGTCTGTGGCGGAATCAAGAAGCGACTCCTCCGGCCACTCGAACAAGCCGCCAGATGCTGGCCAGACGAGCTGCAATCCGTACTCTGGAGCTTGCGCACAACTCCAAACAGCGCCACAGGATACAACCCGTTCTTCATGGTGCACGGTGCTGAAGCGGTGCTACCCGCAGAAGTATGCTACAAAGCCCCGCGGGTGGTCGCTTACAGCGAGCAGGAGTCAACTCTCGCACTCGAAGACTCCATCGACCTTCTTGACAAGGTGGGAGAAATCGCAGCAGAAAGATCAACGATCTATCAACAAAGCCTCTGTAACTACCACAACAGAAGGCTAGGCCCAAGATCCTTCATCGAAGGAGACCTGATCCTTGACTCAAGCAACAAGGGCATCTCAAGCTCGAGTCTCCCTGGGGGGACCTTACCTGATTACAGAAGTAATCCCAGGTGGCGCCTATCGCCGTAAAGATTTCAAGATAGGAGTCGCATACTCCAACCCTTGGAACGTCGCACAGCTGCGTTGTTTCTACCCCTAGTCGTTTTTTACATTAAAAATAAGGCTATTCAGCCAGGCTACTTAGCCACACATTGTACCTCGTACTATTCTGCGAATAAATAAAGCTAAGTGCCCCGAAACTCTATGTTTTCCCTTATTTTCCTGGCAATCTTATCACTCGGGGGCTGCGCCACCCTTTACACTCTCGTTATACGAACAAGTCGCAATATCCCGAGTAGCTGACAAAACATCAATCGAACCCTTGATAAAAACCAACCCAGCTACAACGCACCTGACAGGTTAGCAAGGTGCTGAGATAAACACAAGTCAGGCTAACAAAAAGGAATTGCAGAGTACAAACACAATTGCAAAATACACAAGCTAGCAAGCTCTTCACATATCAATAGGTATTAATTACATCTAACATATTCATACGAACTTTAGAACACTTGTACAATTATGTGCAGGATACAAGTCAAAGCTACTGCTGCAACAGAAGAACGTTCGTTTGTTCCTCGAAGAAGTCGATGATTTCTTCTGTTGGGCGATTAACTACCTAGTAATACGGAACCATGTCCCAGGTCATACCTCCCGGCTTGGTCGGTGGCCCAGCAGCAATAGCTGCAATGTCTACATGTGGCCTATGCAGTCGCACCAACGACAATGTAGCCTTAGCACCAGCTACTATCTGCTGCCGCACACACTCGCGAACTTCACTCAAATCTTGGAACTTCGCCAAAAGAGCCAACAAGCTTGAAGGGACGGTGTCCAACGAAAACATCATTTGATAGATATGCCTCAGGCACGACTGCGCCTTCTTCAAAAAATGAAGCACTTGAGAAGCACGATCTTGCAGGGTCGCAAGTGCGATCGCACGATCATGGTCCACCCAAAAATACCCACTCGCCTGAAGTTGCTCCTGGGTCAGGTCATTCATTCGAATGGCAATCTGGTCTTTCTCATCCTGCGGATGACGAGCACTGACAACTACACCAAGCAAAAAGGGAAAAGTATGAAGACAATGCATTGCCACGACTGACTAAAAGAAAAGACAAGAGGGCAGAAAGCTAACATTTGAACCGCTCGCTCAGCTGCGTCACCTCCTCCAAGAGATACTGCTCGCGGGCGGTAGCCTTCTCCGCCTTCGACTTCCATACATTCGCGCTACCACGGAGGATGGGAAACTCACTCTCTAGTTGCTTAATGCGATCGCGTAGTCGCGAAAGCAGGGACAACTTATCCACCTTTGAGCATGGCTGCGCCAAGGTTTCATCGGTGGGTGGAGGATCACGAGGATCACTCGAGGGACCACTCGATGTACCCTATCATAAACCAAGCAAGAGCAAAATAAGGGACCAAGAGTACATTGGTAAAGGCTCAAATGCATTCGGAAACAGCAAATTCTCAACAGGGATACTCCAACAAAAAGCATGGTTTCAAGACAAAAATAAAACTACAACTATTATAGAGTAGCTACTAAGGAGCAGCCTGCTTCTTTGACTTCGACTTGGGCTTCGGGGGCTTCGTCGAATCCATGGCGGTCTCTGACGCCACAGACTTTCTAGTGCCAGCCCCTGATGCCGCAGCCTTCGCCACATTCTTCGCTCGCTGTAGCTCCTCAGAGTATTTGGCGACTGTGTTGATGAGCTACGACCCATATCTACCACAACCAGTAGTGAAGGGAGCAAACACTACCTGTTGGCCATCTGCATCGACGAGCATCGCCTTGGAAATCACGGCAGGATCCACCTCCACACCATGGCTTGCAGCATCGCGAGTGCCATGGTGGCGCCGACATACCACTGGGAGTTCCTGAAGTCCATTGGAATACCCCGAGTAAGGGATTCCATCAGGTCCTCAAGATTGTCAAGCAGCTCAGCCTTGGGAGTTAGATCCCTGCGTATGTGACTGAGCACACCCTTGGCCTTCATCAACGTCCCTTGAAGAGAAGAGCTGCGGTCTTCGACTGCGGCGACAGCACTAGCCAATGCATCATCGCGACGAAGGGCATGTGCATCAAAGCTCAGGCCGCCGGCATCTACATACAACAAAGTTTTAGCATGATAACATGATGTCGAGGCAAGAAACAACGAAAATTCAGCTGAAAGGGTACCTGAGAGGGACTTGGCAATCAAGAAAAGCTGCTCCTCGAGCAACTTCTCCCTCTCAGCATTGGAGGAACGCAAGTCCTCTTTGCGCTTCCGCAAGTTCTCCTCGCACTTTTGTGACTCCTCCAGGGCCACGATTGCTTCGTCGCGACTCTTTGCTGCCACGGCAAGCACCTTTTCGAGTAAAGCAGCATGACGCAGAAGTTTGTTATGCTCAACTGCAAAGAACAAGACGTATCATCAATTGAACCTAGAAGCTTCACCAAGACAAAGACAAAGGCAAGACTAACCTTCAACAACGCGATGGCGATTGTCAAGCCATGCATGCTGTCGACCCATGTCTAGGACTTGCTCCGCCAGGCGGGCAGCTTCCTTCACGATGAGCTGCATTAGAAGAAAACAAAGTTCAGCAACAACACCAAGTATATATCCGACTGACAAAACAACAAAGAGATACTTACATGGTCCTCTAGAGACTCCGAGGATGACTGTTGCGCAGTCATCCGGGCAACCACCTGGTGTCCCCCAGCATGCGGGGAACTCGATGAGTTATGCCTGGAGTGGGCCGCCAATGGAGGAGAGGACGATTGTTCGGCCACTTCCTTGGCCCTTGAGTCCACGACTCCAGATTCCTTCACAAATTGGACGTCGCCAAAAGACGACGACACTGCTTGACTACACAAAACACATCCAGCAAAAACCTTAGGGAACGCAACTTCAAGAAACCAAGGCAAAGTCGTGAACTCACCAGTCAAATCTCTCAAGGTCGAAGGATTGCTCCTCTGACTCCGACAACTCCTTTGGCAGTCACAGCTTCTTCTGGGCAGGAGGAGCCATGGAGCGCACAGGAACGGCAGGGATTGGCTCCTCTGCAACAACAGAAGGGCCTTCTGGCATTGTCGGCGACGAGGCATCCGAGTCCTTACTACGGGAACTCTTGCGAGTTTCCGGGTCGCTGGACTCGAGGGCTCCCTCCTCCTCTTCGATTGGGACGGTCGACTCTGACTCGTCCTCTTCATGCACCTCACGAGGGATAACCCCTTCAGGACGAGGGGGCAAATTGGGAGACACCTGCCAGTCCTACATTCAGAAGATACAATATTACATATCACAGCATCGTAAAAGGCAACCGAAAACGAAAGCTACTTCATCATACAATTCTACCTCAGGAGGAGGGTTTGAGGCGTCGAAAGGAGGCACGACTAGTTTGCCTGGGAGAACCTCCTTGGCGGTGTATTTGGTCACCAGTCGCACCCTCTTATCAACCTCACCCGCGGAAATGCCATTGGTAGATACGTGAGTGGCATCGTTCGCACTAGCCCAGCGGAACATGGGGTGGACTCTGGCCTGCAGAGGATGGACACGACGGTGCAACCATGTGCGAATGAGGGCAGAGCCTCCCTCTTCTTTGCCTATGCGACTCTCGAGGTCGCAGACGCGCTTATACAACACCTCCGTTTCCTCGGACTCGCTAGGCATCACGATGTTCTTCCAAGAGCGCCTCCTCTTGCACGACATCGCGGGATTGAAGGCCGCGCGTCCGTAGTGCTCTCCATCGGCCTTCTGGTCACGGATGTAGAACCACTTGTCTTTTCACCCTTGGGCGGACGCAGTAAGCTTGATATCGAAGTAAGTGGCAGAAGAGTCGACGTGGATTCCGTAGCCTCCTACATCATAGACTACCGAACCGGACGCTGACTGGCGTTTCAGCTTAAAAAGCCTCTTAAAGAGGCCAAAGTGCGGCTCGACTCCGAGCCATCACTCGCAAAGGGTAATGAAGCAGGAGATGTGGAGAATAGACTTTGGGGACAACTAATGCAGCTAGAGCCCGTAGAAGCAAAGGAGGCCCCTGAAGAAAGGATGCAGGGCAGAGAAAGACCACAGATGATGAATGCAAGGAACATCACCCGGAAACCAGGAGGAGGACAAGGGATTACCTCCTCGCCGAGCACTCGCGAGTCGTCTTCCACGGAGGGAAGAACTCCATATCGACGATGAAGATGCAGCTCGGTGGGCTTGATGATGGATGCACGCCAAGCGCTGTTGGTGACGCGGGTTCCTGCACCCTTCTTCTTCCCAGTGCTGGCAGCGCTGGTGCCCATAGTGGCGGAGCTGCCCTTCTTCTTGGTGGCGGCAATGGCGGCGGCAGGCCCAGCGGCGGCGCCTCCCTTCTTCTTGCCCATCTTCTGATGGTAGTGAGAACAGAGGAAGTAGCTGGGGAAGATACGGAGTTGGGCTAGCACCACAACGAGAAAGTGCGCAAGGAAGTAGAGAGAAGCAACAATGGCAATGGAGGCAAGAACAAAGGAGACAGATGGAGAAATTACCACAACTATGTTGCTACTTAACCTCCTCGCAGAAACCATCCAACAGACAACAGAAACCCTACTACACGCGTGGCACACATCGCCATCGGCACGTGGCGAAGCTGAAGCACGAACCGTCCCCCCACTATTTCCATTACGCGCGGAAATCAAGGAGACACAGTTAAAACAGAAGATTACGCATGCCCGGTAAAATCAAAGTCAGAAAGTGGGACCGACCGCTCGTCACGTCCTGTCAAAATCGCTCACGCGAGCAACCGAGGTCATCACATCATCAACACTAACATCATTGATTTTCAGCAGCAGAAGATTTCGACTACTTTAGTCCCTGCTCGAGTCTTCGACTCAACCAAGCACTCGGGGGCTACTCCCATAGGGAGCGCTGGTCGCGCACCCTACGATTTATCTTTATGCAGTTATATGAACATTCAAGACATACTCACCACTCGAATCTACAATTCGATTGTGAATTATGGGTGACTCCCATAGGGAACGCCAGAAGAAAATTCGACTGAAACAAGCAACAAAAGACGACAGCAGTCGCAAAAAGTCTTTAGTCCCTGCTTGAGTCTTTGACTCAACCAGGCACTCAGGGGCTACTCCCATAGGGAGCACTGGTCGCGCACCCTATGATTATTTGTACGTCGTATTGTGTGTTGATAACATCCACACTCGAAGGCTATGGCGACTCCGCCTCATACTATCCCTACAAAGAGACTACGTCTCCTAGGTCACCCGAATCATCTCCGTGATGACAAAAATTCGGATGCCGCGCTTACAGCGTGAAGATAAGACCTGAATAAGGCCTGGCAACGCATCCGCTGTGCACTACCAAAAACATATCCGTGCCTACAGGTGCGATGAACATGCCTTGACGAACACGTCGAGTGCTCACACTTATACACTGGAATTCGACTCCTGTAAGACCTCCGCGGCCTGAGTCGAATTACACCAGCACTTTTCCGAATTCGAGTCCGGGGACTCGAGTTTGAGTAGATTGTGTTGTTTTGCCCTAAGGCAGTTAACTGATACTGATACATCGGATAAATCAGGCACGTATATCAACAATCCCTATGACATAAACAAAACACTCGGAAAATGCTCAGTCATGCACTCGAAAGACTTCATAGAGTCCCTAGTCGAATTTGCGATTCCACTGCATACTCAGGGGCTACTGACATGGGTATACCTTGCAGGTACTCGAGTTTGGTATATATGGTCCATATACGGCAGAAGACCATGGCGTTGCCAAGGCCCAATGGAGAATTCGAGTGGCCCACGGACTCTCGATTGCTTGCGAGACAAGAAGAAGCTTAAGATAGAAAGTTAAAAGGGAAAACGCTAAATCTGTAACCGACTTGACCTGCTACCTGAGACCTAGCCTATCTATATAAAGGTTAGGAGGGGGCGGCAAGGAGGACACACGCAACCCTAGTTTCCACAACTCTCGCCAAATTGCATCTGCGCGCCCCTGTAATCTTCGATTCCTTCGTTAATTCCAAGAGCAGACAAGCAGGAGTAGGGACCTCTACGAGGCCTGAACCTGGGTAAAACTTGCATCCCTATGTGATTTTTTGCTAGCCGATTGATGCCTCCAGTGCTCCCTCCTTCTCCAAAACCCAAGTCCATAACAATGGGCATTGACGAGTTAAACCCTCATCACCAAGTGTATCTGATACGTTGCTAACGTATCTATAATTTTTGATGTTCCATGCTTGTTTTATATCTACTTTCTTATGTTTTGTCCACACTTTCGAGTATTTTTATACACTTTCTTGGACTAACCTATTAACAAGATGCCACAGTGCCAACTGCCTGTTTTCTACTGTTTTTGGTTCTAGGAAAGTCAGAAAATGAATATTCTTGGAATTGGACGAGACAAAAGCCAAAGTCAATATTTTACCGGAAGACAACTGGAGTCCGAAGGAGAGACGAAGGGGGGCCACAGGGCGGCCACACCCCCCTTGGCACGGGCATCCCTAGGCCATGCCAGGGCATGGTGTGGGCCCCCCTGGCCGGCCACCGACCTCGCCTCTTCGCCTATAAGAAGCCTCCTGATCCAGAAACCCTAGAGAATCCAGCCTGCAGCCACGAAAAGTTCCGCAGCGCCACCGCCACCGAAGGGGAGATTCGGGGGACATAAAGTCTTTGTTCCAGCACCCTGCCGAGACGGGGAAGTGCCCCTTGTTGGGGATATACTTTCCGGGTATCCTCACAGTTCCTCACTGACCAGGGTGGCCCACTTTGGGTTAGAGCATTGCTTCACGGGCAGCCTAGTCAGGGAGAAAGACGGAGTCCAATCCGGCTACGGGAAGGCCCAGAAGACTTACTGACTTAGGCCCATAATGTTACTTGTAGTTCAAGATGTACTCTGTAACAGACTCTTAGTCGTAGCCGGATAGATCTCTCCTGTAAACCCTAGGCCAGATATCTATATAAGCCATCCTAGGGAGAGCCTTTAGGGCACATCAATAGTCTACAATCTCAACTCGCACAGGCGAAACCCTTGTAACTCATATTCCGGCTCTGCCGTATTACTGGATTGCTAGCAGGAGTAGGATCCGTCCAAAGCCGGCGGATTTGAACCTGGGTAAACTTGTGTGCTCATCGTCCCGGAATACCGTACGTCTCACACCCCTCTCTTCCGCACGCCTCGAGGACCCCATCATGGCGTACTTGTCATCAATCTGATGACAGTTGGCGCCCACCGTGGGGCAAGTGAGCTACGGATCTGCGTTCTGAGCGGAATCTGCAAGAATCGGAATCGGCGAGACTATCACCGTCGGTCGCATCCTCTACGCCAGCGACGTCCCTCTCATCGTTCTCGACGAGACTTGGATTCCGGCAAGAGAGGCCGTGACTGCCTACACAATCATGTCTTTTGGCGAGATCGATGTTTACATCAGTTTCGCTGAACCTGCCCAACCTACCCCAGCGGTGATGATAGAGGCAGAAGAATTTTCTGGATCCCCTTTGTCCGCGGAGGCGGCAGAGTTCCGGAACTCAGAAAACCCTAATCCCACCTAGCCCGCACCAGTTGCAGAGACAGTGGAGAAATCCGAACCTGAAGAAGACCTAGTGGTCAACGTCGAATCTAGAGTGGATCTTCCCGGAGGAGCCGAATCCCAGATCGACCCACCCGTAGAAGTCGAAATCCAGGAGGAGCATATCAACGACACTGATTCCGTCTCTGATGATTCCGGAACAGACAGGCCTTTCCTAAGGTACACACTACGATGTATGATACTGCAAGGCGAAAGCGTAGATGCAATCCTCGAGACCATCAAAAGTTTCGATATGGCTGACCGCGAAAGCCGCAGGTACCTCAGGAAGCACGCGTCGCACTTCGTCGGATACGTGGGATCCGGATCCGGCTCTGCTGATGCTGGAGAAAACAACGACTCGGTGCTGGAGGCAATCAGAACAAACGCCGACGTACCCGCATCCTCGGATGAGTCGATGATGTCAACAGATTTCCGAAAGTTCTCCGCGGAATATGAAGAGGAGTACAACTCCAAAGCTGCAGAAGAAGGAGAAGCCATGGATGAAGGATCCGGGGAACACTCTCCCAAAACGCAGGATGACATGGACGTCGGAGATAATCCTGAGGTCCAGATGTCTGAAAGTACCGATCAAAGCTTGACTCCGGGAAACGGACCCAAAGCCGTCTTTGCTACCGGCGCTGCCAAGAAGGCAAAGAAGAAGAACAAGAAAAACAAGACCCAGGCAAAAGACACTCTGACAGAGGAGGTGATTGCCGAGGAATACGAAGAAGACTCGGATGGAGCACTTTTCCTAGACGAGCTGAAAAAAGAAGCATCGGTGGATGGACACGTGATCACTGAAGGTGCGCGTAAACTCATCGATGCCGCATTAACCACACCTATCCCTACAGCTGCAGAACTTACTGCAGATGAGCTGGATGAAAGGGCGCAAGCCCTAGAAGCGCGTCATCAACAACTCCTCGATGAAGCCAAAAACATCGAGGTGGAGAAGAAACGCATGTCGAACAAGGAGTACATGTCTCGTCTGCATCAGAAGACATAGAAGCGTCACATAGATGACAACCAATTCCCACGTGTCTGTGCCGTCCTTTTTGGAGATGAGATGGGGAAGCCACGGAAAGATAGCAACGGAGATTGGGTATACCCAACACCAGTACAGAATACCGTGGCAGCCCGAGAAATTTCTATCGGCTAATCCAGGACCAGAGGAGATCCGTTTTGGGTATCAAGCTACTCAACAAGGGACTGGAGCAGCAAAAGGTCGCCCTGTCCGGAAGTCAAAAACTGGTCTCAGATGCTGACCAATGTCGCACAGATCCGGCATGGGCTGACGTAAGACCCCATTACGTTCCGGAGCAGCGTTATCGCCCCGAACGACGGGAAGACAATTATTCGAGAACCGGATCGTCAGGACAGCATCGCAAAACTACACGCGGCTGGAGCAACGTTGCACCAGCGGTCGGGAAAGACGCCATCATTGCCTTGAATCCGAAGAATCCTCCCCGATGAGAATCTAAGGATCGAAAGGGAGAAGATAAAGAGAAATGTCGGGAGGAGGATCATCAGAGAATGCCACCTCCTAGACATGAGAACCGTCCGGCTGAGCCTCACTATGGTGGGAACGATGGACGAAGAAACGACGGAAACCATGCAGGTACAAGCCGGCAGGGGGCTCGTCATAGTCAAGACCCTCCCCGGAATCGGAATAATGAAGTTTCGGACGGAGCCCGACGATCAGCCGGAAACTATCCAGCTGCTCCACCCTCTCCACCACACAGTCATCACAATGGCTCCCATGAAGGACAAGGAGGACGACATGGCGTAGGAGGTGGTGGCAGAAGCCGAAGTCCGGCTCCATGGCACCGTAGCCATATCGGGACGATCTCTATCCCCGAATGACACAAGACACAGGATCAACTCCAACATAGATGCTCGACGCTATGAAAACGATGATGTGTACATGGGTCCAAAGTGCTTTGGTCCACGCATCAGAGCTACAAAATTCCCGGAAGGATTTGCTATCTCAAGACATATCCAAGCCTACGACGGCATTGCTCGACCAGACACCTGGTTACAGGACTTTTTCCAAGCTTGCTGCATCGCCAAAGGCGGAAATAGCCTGGTCGCAACCCGATATCTCCCACTTATGTTGCGGAAGACGACACGATCATGGCTCAATGAACTTCCGGCAAACACCATCCATAACTGGTATGATTTACAAAGCGCGCTCTTTCGGAATTTCGAAGGCACATATCGGAGGCCCTGTACGGTTGGAGACCTACAGCGTTGCACCCAGAAAGCCAGAGAAACTTGCCGGGATTACCTCGGATGATGGATCGACACCAAGAACTCCTACGAAGGAGTAAATGATCAAACTGCGATTGAAGCTTTCATCGCAGGTCTCCCTATTGGTTTACTACGCCATCGCTTGAAGTGTGACAAGGTTACCGATTTGGGAGAGATGATAGAAACAGCGAGCAAGTATGAAGACGCTGACGACGATGCAGAAAGACTACTCAATGCCCTAGCTGTGCCTCAGTCGGCAAAACAACCAAAGCAACAAGCTCAGAAGCGCAAAAACACCTCGGAAGAAAAACCAAACGCGGAAACAGCGGTAGTCACTACTGTTTCCGGGTCTGGAGGACGAGGAGGACGTGGCAGAGGCCGCGGGCGTGGCCGTGGGACATCAAGGGTCCAAGGTAGAGGAGAATAACAACCAGGCAAAACCTACTCTTGGGCCGACATTGCCAATAACCCATGTGTGCATCACCTAGACGCCAGTGGGGGCTCGTCCCACACCAACGCTGAATGTCGTTTCAATGACGACATCAAAAGAGATGACACCGCGGGCTACAAAGCTAAGCGGAAGAAGGGAAAGAAAAATCCCGAAAAAGACAAGGAGACCAAGGAAGATTCCGACATGGAGGAAGCTGATGCTTCAAATCTCAAGTCGGAAGGGAAGAAGACTTTTCCCACCAAGAAGGACACTTATGTCACCTTCCTCGGATCTCAACCAACAAAGGTCAAGAAAGAAGTTCTACACGAGCTCAATGCAACAGTTCCGGCTGTCCCCCAGTATCTGGACTGGTCGGAAGTGGCAATCATGTTTGACCGCGATGATCATCCGCCTAAGTTACACAGTCAAGGAAAATACGCCCTGATCGTCAACCCACTTATTGACGGTTATGGTTTCTCCAAGACCCTCATGGACGGTGGTAGCAGCATCAATATTCTCTATGTTGAAACATTACGTCGGATGAAGATCTCGGAGACACGGCTAAACCATAGCTCTGTGATTTTTCACGGAGTTGTCCCAGGAATACCAGCTAATTCCCTGGGAGAGATCACTTTGGATGTTACCTTTCGAACTCCAAAGAATTATCGGACGGAGGCACTTTCTTTCGAAGTAGTCCCGTTCAAGAGCGCATACCACGCTATATTCGGACGTCCGGCTTACTGGGCTTTTATGGCTCGTCCGTGTTACATTTACAATATGATGAAAATTCTAGGTCCCAACAGCGTAATCACCATCAGGGGAGACCCGAAGAAAGCGCGAGAGTGCAAGGATAGAAATGCCGCCTTTGCTGAAGCCGTGCTGCACGCCTAGGAATACCAGGAGATCAAGAAGAGCATAGATCCGTCCGAGATGCCCGCAACGAAGAAAGAGGTTACCAAGCCAATTCCGGAGTTCAAGGCATCATAAGAGACGAAGAAAGCGCCGTTGAAGGATGATGACCCCTCCAAGGTGACCTAGATAGGCGTAGGCCTAGATAACACATAGGAAAGCGCGCTCGTCAAGTTCCTCCAAGTGAATCAAGATATCTTCGCATGGCAGCCATCTGACATGACCGGAGTACCTAGGGAACTTGCCGAGCACTCTCTAAATGTAAACCCGAACGCTAAACCCGTCAAACAGTCCTTACGACAGTTTGGCGATGAAAAGCGTAAGGCAATAGCTAAGGAACTAGCACAGCTCGAGTTAGCCGGATTCATAGAAGAGGTCATCCACACTGAGTGGTCGGCCCATCCTGTAATGGTTCCTAAAAAGGACACCACTAATTTAGGGATGTGTGTTGATTATACTGCCTTGAACAAGGCTTGTCCAAAAGATCCGTTCGCTTTGCCTAGAATTGATCAAGTTATCGATTCTACGACAGGCTTGGAACTCCTCTGTTTTCTCGACGCATATTCCGGTTATCACCAAATTCGGATGAAGGAATCTAACAAAATCAAAACTTCATTCATAACCCCTTTCGGAACCTTCTGTTTTGTTACAATTCCCTTTGGGCTAAAGAACGCAGGAGCTACATACCAGCGCATGATGCAGCGTTGCCTCCATGACCAACTCGGACGCAATGTACATGCATACGTGGATGATATCGTGGTGATGTCCAAAAAGAAGGAAACACTCATTTCTGACTTGGAGGAAACGTTCGCCAATCTACGAAAATACAACATCATGCTTAACCCGAAGAAATGTTTCTTTGGAATACCAGCTGGAAAATTGTTAGGCTTCATCGTGTCTCAAAGAGGCATAGAGGTGAACCGCGACAAAATCAAAGCTATACTTAATATTTCCAGGCCAAATCGCCTGAAGGACGTACAAAGACTAACTGGTTGCATTGCTGCGGTCAGTCGATTTGTAAGCCGGCTTGGTGAAAGAGCCGCACCATTATACAAACTCCTGAAGAAAACCAAGGATTTTGTCTGGACTGACGAAGCTAAAGCTGCACTACAAGACCTGAAGAAAGTACTCTCATCTGCTCCTATCCTCGCAGTGTCGGAACCTCAGGAACCGATGTTGGTTTATATTGGTGCGACAAATAAGGTCGTTAGTATCGTCATGGTGGTGGAGAGACCAGAGGAAAATCAGGAACACTTGGTGTAGCTTTCGACTTATTTTGTCAGCGAGGTCTTGACAGAATCAAAACAGCGATATCCGCACTATCAAAAGTTGGCTTACGGTGTTTTCCTAGCATCTCATAAGTTACGACACTATTTTCAGGAGCATCCAATTACCGTGGTGAGGAAAGCTCCCATGAGAGACATAATCAACAACAGCGACGCCACAGGACGTGTCGCCAAATGGGGCATAGAGCTCTCAACTTTCGATATTGAGTATAAACCTCGGACAACAATCAATCCCAGATCCTTGCCGACTCTGTCGCTGATTGGACAGAGACGAAGGAGAACATGGTCCTCCCTGAGTCGGAATACTAGACCCTCTTTTTCGATGGGTCTAAGGCTCGAGGGGGCTCGGGGGCTGGCGTGGTGCTCAAATCACCCCAAGGAGATAAACTTTTATACGTGTTGCAGATCCACTTCACAGCGACAAATAATATTGCCGAGTATGAAGCACTGCTGCATGGAATCCGGATTGACAAGGATATTGGCATCCGACATTTGATGTGTTACGGAGATTCGGATCTTGTTGCTTAGCAAGTCTCGGATATTTGTAATGCAAATAAGCACATGGCAGCATATAAGGCTGTCGTGGATGATCTATCTAAATCTTTCGAAGGGTTTGAAGTTCAACACATCCCTCGAGCAGAAAATGAGGAAGCAGATGCACTATCTCGAATAGGCTCTGCACGGAAAGAGGTCCCGGATGGTGCATTTTTAGAGCACCTCAAAGTTCCCTCGATAAAGGGAGTAGATGAGGAATATCCGACCAAATCCGACTCACCTTTAATAGCAGTTCTAGCTGTAATTCCCAGCTGGACTCAACCCTACCTTGATTATTTGGTAGATGGCAAATTACCCGAAGACGAGGTGATGAGCCGGCAGATTATCCGACGAGCAAAAGCCTATACTATTGTTAAGGGTGAGCTCCATAAACGGAGTGTTTTTCTGGGGTTTTTCAGCGTTGTGTATCTTCGGAAGAAGGAGTGGAAATCTTAAGGGAAATCCACAAAGGCGAGTGTGGTCACCATGCTGCAGCCAAATCTTTAGTGGCAAAAGCTTTTCGACATGGATTTTTCTAGCTTACAGCTCAGGCAGATGCCGAATGATTAGTCAAGACATGCAAAGGCTGCCAAAAGTACGCCAAGAAAGCTCATGTTCCGGCTGATGAGCTACGAACAATACCTATAACATGGCCTTTTGCGGTCTGGGGGCTTGATATGGTAGGACCTTTTAAACGAGCTCCAAGTGGATTTACACACCTCTTAGTGATGGTGGATAAATTCACCAAGTCGATCGAAGCTAAACCTGTCGCTAATTGTGACGGAGCAACATCAAAAAGATTTGTCGAGGATGTTATAATCCGGTATGGTTATCCGCATAGCATTATCACGGACAATGGGAGTAACTTTTCTATGGGAGAATTGGCCAAATTCTGCGATGAGCAAAATATCCGGCTTGACATTGCGTCAATTGCACATCCACAGGCTAACGGACAAGTCGAAAGAGCAAATGGTTTAATTCTACAAGGCCTGAAACCAAGACTCGAAGCACCACTACGACGTGCTGCGGGGGCTTGGGCAGAAGAACTACCTTCTGTAATTTGGAGTTTACGAACAACTCCGAACATGTCAACAGGGTACAAACCTTTCTTCTTGGTCTATGGCGCAGAAGCAGTTGTTCCTAGTGATTTGATTCATAATTCTCCTAGAGTTGCCGCGTATATCGAAGAGGATGCCGAGATTTCTCGACAAAATGATCTCGACTTAGTCGAAGAAGTTCGCGTCGTTGCTGAAATGAGATCTACAGCCTATCAGCAGAAGTTACGCTATCATAGCCAGAGAGTCCGAAATAGATCTTTCAATAAAGGTGATTTGGTTCTCCGGCTTGTGCAACAAAGAAAGCACAAACTTTCCCCAGTATGGGAAGGGCCCTTTTTAGTTAGTCGAGTGTTGCACAATGGATCGTACTACTTAACTGACATGAGGCCAGTCAAAGAAAGACCTTCTACTAAGAAGAGAAAGAGAGCTGGAGGCAGTACAAAATCGGATAAGTTAGACAGACCATGGAATATTTCTCAACTACATCCCTTTTATTCTTAGTTTATCCTTCTTTGTAATCATACATATGTACATGTTCTGTGAGAAATAAAAGTTTTGGTTGCCTCAAGTTTTTCTGAGAAGTTCTTAGACCATCTTATTTTTGAATGATCATGTCATAGTTGAAAATCCCAGAATGCTTGAAAGTACTTTATGCTCATGTTCGTTATGGTCTAGATTTCCGATTCTAAAAACTGCTACCTTCGGGTATAACTCTAAAAATTTCTAGTCTTTACTTTGGTTATTTATCTCATTGCCGGATGCGGTCATTTTCTGAGTAGTGAACTGTTGGTACTGGAAGCCGGCTTTGTTTCCGAGTTTAAACTGGTTTAGCAATTGAGCTCCGTTGCTCGGCAAGTTTCCGGCTGAAGGTTTAGCCGGCTCACGAAAGGGACGAGGCGGAAAGCCAGATAAACGATAAGTCGAGACGAAAAATATAAGTGCTTGTGTAAACATTTCAGGCACACACAAAAAAATTCTAAAGACAAAAGTGCTGAATAGATCAAAAACTTAGCACTAGCAAAAAGTCATAGTACTTAATATTTACAATCACATCAGTTTTTCCAGAATAATACATCAATTTATAGTCTATAATGCAGGAGGAGATGAAGGTTCTACTGGCTCGCTAGTCACTCCGCCTTGATATCGTTCCGAGATGTCTGCATCCGAGTTGGTGCGTTCATCATCGGAAACTTCTTCGGTTTCTTCTGCAGGAGGAGGCGGAGTAGCCACGCGGGTGAAGAAGGGGATCTCGTAGCTGGTCAGATCAGCTACGTGACACCCGTATCCGGCGCAGGAGTGCATGATGGCTTGAAGGTCCTGCTCCTGGCCGTCTTCGTCTACCTTGCAGTACCCTTTAGTCACTTGCCATATTTCCATGTTTCCATGGTGGCTCATGACCATGGAGAGGGCGCTGACGATCCGCGTAGGACATATTCCAGTCCCGAACAAGCTGCGGCATCTCCTTGGCCCTGTCCCGCACCTCAAAATCCGACATGCTTGGCATGTTCGGAATCCTGAGAGACTCGCCAATGTCCTTAAGGGACTGGCGGTAGTCATGAAGAAGATCACCGACTTGGGTAAGCCGGTGAGTGCGGGGCTCGGACGAGGAAGAGTCCGACAACTTTAGAGGACCTATACACAAAACAAGTCAAGAAAAATCCGACATTGATAACAGTCGAAGAAAAGATAAGTCAGAAAGGTGGAACGTACCAAGAATGACGTCGTCAATCTTGGTCGTCTCCTCCCGGAGACTCTGGAGTTCAGCCCGGAGCGCCTGGGATATATCCTTCTCTCTGCCAAGCTCATTCTTGAGGTCCGAGATTACTTTATCTTGAGCGGCAATCTTGCGATCGCGCTCTTCAGTGGCCATGGAGGAAGATTCCAGGACTTGTGCTATGCTAGTTTCATGATCCGCCTTGAGCTTATCCAGCTCTTGGCGAAGTCCCTTGTTTTCCACCACCAGGATTTTGAGGTTCTCGGCCTCTTCAATCATAGCGATGGATTGTTTCACCAACGCTGTAAGATAAAAAGAACAACAGTTCAGAAAAAATCGACATAGAAAAAGCAAAAGACAAGGTTTGAATCTCGAAATATTTACCTTCAGCTTCATCCTTGGCTACCTTGAGCTCAGCATTTTTCAGCCGGAGAGCTTTGATCTCTCTCCGCTTATTACAGACATTGGACAATAATTCCTGTTATAGGAACATACTTTCTGTAAGTCAGAATACCCAAAGTCAGAAAGCTACTTAAGACTCGGGCTAATATTTTTAATAAATATCAGCACGAGCCTTGGGGGCTACACTAGTTCGTTCTTTGGCATCCTAATGAAAGCATAAACTCGGATTCTATATCCTACTTCATGCTTGGGGGCTAGAGGATATGATATAATATAATGTAAAAACAAGAGTTGGAATTCCGACTTACATATTGCTCGCGGGTGAGTTTGTCTAAACCCGCGTTCACGTCAGCTGCCACCTTCTCGGTGAGAGTAAGAGGGATCACTGGAGCTGTTGGAAGCTCGCCAGTCCTGATCATCTCGTCGCGAAGGCGGACTTGAGTGAGAAGGTCAGAGAACTTGACGTCCTCTGCTTCTTGCGCCTCCTCTTCGGGGGATAGATGGCTTTTGTCCAGGACTTGCCTGGCTAGCCGCTGGATCTCATCTACAGATTTCCGGGTCAGGCCAAACTTGGTAAGACCCGGATTATTGAGGAGGTTTTCGGCGAAGACTTCAGCCGAGGGATCATTACCCGAAGAGGGTTCACCCTTATCTTGACCTGACGCACCCATAGTGGCGTCAGTGTGTGACCCAAGGATCACAGGCTCCGTTTGAGGAGCCGGATCTTCTCCAGCTTCCGACGAGATAACTGGAGGTGTAGAAGGTTGAGGAGCTGGAGTCGGAGGAGCTACGGCAGGCGAAGCTATGATAAGCTTCATCTGGCATAAGGGCTTCGAAGAAATCCGTTTCCCCTTGCCCTTGATGATTGATTTTGCTCTGAGAAGGTAACAAAGTCGAAAATGTTACATCTCAGAAAGAAGTTTAAGTAAAGCACAAAAGTGGAAAAGTTGTGACGAAAAGAGTACCTCTTCACAACAGGCACCTCCTTTGTGCCAACCGCCACTGTCGGAGCTTTGCGCTTCTTGAGCGAAAGATCCGGCAGTGGAACTATTTCCACCTCCTGAGAGAACTCCAGAGGGTATCCTTCGAGCGGAGCAAGTTCCGACTCGGGGATGTCAGCAAGCTGAAAACAAGAAAGCATATCAGCATTGCAATATAACTCAAAGATAGAAACACATAAAATATGTAATGATAAACGCTTACCGGCACCACGGGGTTTTCTGCCGTGTGCATGTCCAGAGAAACCTCTAGGAATCCGCCTCTCGATCCGCTCCTTGAACAGCCACTTGATTTGGCTTATGTAGCCTTGAGTGGTGTAGGCCTTGGGGCTGATGCAGAGGGAGTCGGTCAGAGAAGACGTGATGGAATGCATCAGTCTATCCCCGTGGTACTGAAGTGGCTGGATCCGACATGAGACCCAACACGGGACCAAGTTGGATCCCTTCAGACCGTTGTGCTTGATCAGATATTTGATCCGCCTCTTAGCGAGGATCAGGTCATCTGTAAGAGCCGGAGCAGCCTCGTCCTAGGAAGGCTGGGCTGTGGCAGCTCCGTCAACAAAACCCGGAAAAGCAGTATCTTTGCCGGGAGCCAGAATATCCCTTTGGTAGAAAAAAGTGGCTGGCCATTGTTTGACCGAGTCACTGGCAGAAATTTTGGGACATGCCCGGTCTCGTCTAAGAGAAAAACTAATGGTGCCGGTGATGTAAGGAACACCGACAGTGATGGAATTCCTCCGTACATGAAAGTAAAACCGGAAGAGAAGAAAACTCGGCCTAATGCCGAGAAAGCCCTCGCAAAGTGCAGCATATGTGCTCATTTCTAGAAGAGAATTGGGAGGAAGATTGTGGAGTTGAACTCCATAGTGATCTATCACCTCGGAGAAGAACTCCGAGGGAGGAAAGGACAAACCTCAGTCCAGATGAGTACCAAAGTGAACTTGCTCGCCCTCGTGTGGGTTGGGGATGGTTTCGCCGGAGCCGCTTCGCCAGTCGCTGGCGACGAGCAGCCCCTCCTTCTCCACATTCTTGAGGCCTGCCTCGTCGAGGGCGCATGGGATCCAGATTCCCCTGTAGCTTTCCTTCTCCGCTGCAGCTTCCGCCTTCGCCGCCGCCGCCGCTGCCGCCAAACCAGAGGAAGAAGATAAAGAAGCCATTTTTCTTCGGTGAGAAAGTGACATTAAAGGGGCGGCGCTAGGAGTTTCTGTGGGGGAAGGACGAGGAGGCTCTATGTGCGCAGGAGGATTGGGAAGAAAGGAAACGGCAAAGGACTGGTGGAAAGGAGAAGAGGAAATCTAAACCCCTTATATCCACCTACCTGTGCCAAGATTCGTGCAAATGCTACAGTGCGACCGCCACGCATCGTGGAAAGAACTGGGAAGGACCCGCGTGATGATTGCGTTGCCTAGATCTCCACGCACGCATTGAAACAGCGCCTCGGTTCCACGGACCGCGGACCCACCAACGGTCGTGCTGACGGAATGCTGTCAGATGACGTGACTTGACCATGCTTGTGTCAGGTGGCGTTAGAGACCAAGTGCCGGCTTAGTTTGAAAACAAGCTGGAAAATCCGAGTAACCAACTGAAAGGTCCGACTTATTTTTTAAGACCCGGATCGTATCTTTTGTTGTGAAGTTTCAGGAACCCTTCAAGATTCTGCAAGCCGAAGATCAAGCTAGACGATGATAAATCCGACTTTGGATCTTGGAGGCCTCCGGGGGCTGCTGTTGGGGATATACTTTCCGGGTATCCTCACAGTTCCTCACTGACCAAGGTGGCCCACTTCGGGTTAGAGCATTGCTTCACGGGCGGCCTAGTCAGGGAGAAAGACGGAGTCCAATCTGGCTACGGGAAGGCCCAGAAGACTTACCGACTTAGGCCCATAATGTTACTTGTAGTTCAAGATGTACTCTGTAACCAACTCTTAGTCGTAGCCGGATAGATCTTTCCTGTAAACCCTAGGCCGGATATCTATATAAGCCGTCCTAGGGAGAGCCTTTAGGCACATCAATAGTCTACAATCTCAACTTGCACAGGCGAAACCCTTGTAACCCATATTCCGGCTCTGCCGTATTACTGGATTGCTAGCAGGAGTAGGATCCGTCCAAAGCCGGCGGATTCGAACCTGGGTAAACTTGTGTGCTCACCGTCCCGGAATACCGTACGTCTCACACCCCTCTCTTACGCACGCCTCGAGGACCTCCTCATGGCGTACTTGTCATCAATCCGACGACACCTCCGGAGCCGTTTCCATCGATCTCCACCACCATCTCCATCACCGTTGCTGATTCCCATGATGATGAGGGAGTAGTTCTTCCTCGAGGCTAAGGGCTCTACCGGTAGCTATGTTTTCATCTCTCTTTCTATGCATGATCATGAGCTTTGTAATCAAGTAGATCAACCTTGCTACTCAAGTGCTTTAATATATCTCTGCTCTCCCCATGTATGTGAAAGTGACAACGTGCACACCATGGTGGCACTTAGGCTAGAGATTACAAATACTTGTTATGAGTTAATATTTGGAGTTGGATGTCTCTATGAAATTGTGGTGTTTCTTGGAACCATCTGGAGCTCAAGGTGACAGTGTGGGGTTATCTAGATGGGGAAAGCAAACTTTGAGGAGTGCTGTTATAGCCCTACCATGGATTAGAGTGTCCAACCGGAGAGTAGTTCAGAGTAGTATCATAAAGAGAAGATATTTATATGAGAGTGTTTACTAGTGAAAGTATGATCCCTAGGCCTTGTTTCTAAGAATTGAAACACCGTCTGCAATTAGATCTGTTACATGTTTGCTTGCTTCCATCTTTATTTCAGTTTGCCTTTAGTCTCTTCCACGTCAACCACAAGCCATCAAAGCTATTTTCTGGCACCGTTGCCACTTATAATTATCCATACCACTTGTATTTCAGTATCTCTTCGCCGAACTAGTGCACCTATACACCTGACAAGTGTATTGGGTGTGTTGGGGACACAATAGACTTCTTGTATCTTGATTGCAGGGTTGCTTGAGAGGGATACCTTTGACCACTTCCTCCCCGAGTTCGATAAACCTTGGGTGATCCACTTAAGGGAAAACTTGCTTCTGTTCTACAAACCTCTGTACTTGGAGGCCCAACAACTGTCTACAAGAATAGAAGTCCGTAGACATCAAGCTATTTTCTGTCACCGTTGCTGGGGAGTGAAGCACTATTGGAGAGTGGAACTATTAAAGGAAACTTCTATTGTGAGTATTGTTTACTTCTATTAGTTGCTTTATTTCAATATGGATAATTCGCTGAGTTTCTTATTTCGTAATGCTACTACCACTGCTAAGGTAGTAGATGAACGACCACCTGCTGAGAATGATACTTTTAAAATACCTACAAGAATTATTGATCGTGTTATGGATAACTATTATATTGGAGACAGAACTGTCCATCCTGTTGATCATTTGCTCTTTATACATGAATTATGCGGGTTTTTAAGTGTGCAGGTATTACAACAGATCAAGTCAAGAAGAAGTTATTATCATTATCACTGAAAGGAAGAGCTAAGGAATGGTATAAGCTGCTGAAGAATGGTCAAGCTCTTGAATGGGAGGAAGTAGTACCTCTCTTTTATTCTAAATTTTATCCTCCTAGTGAGATCTATAAAGATCGGAATCAAATATACAACTTTTGGCCTCTTGATGGAGAAAGTACAACTCAAGCTTGGGGGAGATTGAAGTTACTAATGCTCAAATGTCCTATTCACGAGCTCCCCAACAATATTATTATCAATAACTTTTATGCAAGGCTTTCTCTTCATGATAAGGATCTATTGGATGCTTCTTGTGCTGGATCATTTACACACATGGAAGAAGGAGCTAAATGGGATCTTCTAGACCGTATTCAAGACAATGCTGAAGCATGGGAGAATGATAAAGGAAGAAAGTCAGGTATAAATTATTATTATGAATGCATTGAATCTTTTATGGGAACTGATGACTTTCAAAATATTAAAAATGCTTATGGTCTAGACTCTTAAGCTATTGCAACTTATTTTAAGGCTTTTGCTTCCTATATTGAAGTTCCTAAAAAAAGTGGAATAAGTATCATGAACCATATAAAGATATTGCTAATTGTGTTCCTACAAGAAATACTGAAGTTTATACTGCTAATCATATTTTACCTAAACCTTACATTGAGAAAATACCTTTCCTAGTTAAAGTAAAGGAACATTCTATGATAGCTAGTATGGTTAATGAAAGTACAAATAAAGCTGTTGAACCTGATGAACAAATGGATGATGAACCTATAATAGCAAATGTGAAATACTTTGTCACTAAGTATGTAGAAGGTGGACACACTATCCTATTTAAAGACACTTCTAATATTGCTTCACAAAGTAGTGTTATGAGAGCTAGTGTCCCTATGTTTTCTGTTAGGATAAGTGATCATTGCTATAATGGTTCATGTGATAGTTATATCGTTAAATTTATGCATGATACTGAAGGTTATTATGAGAGAGGGAAGACTGTTCTAATGCATCTCAATAATATCAAATTTCCTCGTTTTATGCTTAAAGTCTTTATGTTGCACTTGTTTTGCCTTCCTATGCTAGCAACCTCTGGTTTCAACAATTTGTTTGTTTACAAAATTCCCTTGCATAGGAAGTGGGTTAGACTTAAACATGTGTATTTGTGCTTCTTGATGCTCTCTTTCACTTCAAGTCATATTCTTATGTGAGCATCATTGAAATTATCATGCCCATCTTAATGTCCATAAAGAAAGAGCTTTTTGGGAGACAACCCAATATATTTTTGCTTTAAGTTTATTTTTGTTTCTTTGAGTGTTGGAAGTTATTGTTTCGGCAATAACCTCTCCTTATCCTTTTAGTTTGGTTTTTGTATCAAGATCAACCTCTAATGAGAGAGAAGTAAGATTTGGGGAAGTTGCTGTCCCGAAACAGATTTTTTTGCTTCACTGTAAAAATTCGTGAAAGATCCCAGAACGTTGTACTGAGCTGTAATTTTTTATGATTCTGCCCCAGGTTTTTATTTAACTTTCGTTTGTTTTGCACATTTTGATTTGAGCAACAGAAGATTTTCGAAAAAATTGATGTTTACCTGCTGGTCTGTTTTGACAGATATTTGCCACTCTTGCATTTGCCTCTTAAATCGATTTCCTTTTTGAATTCTTTTGGGATTTCGGAAGGAGTTGCTACAGTAGCTTATGTTTTGATGGATTTCAGTTGAAACTAGACTTAAAAGGTTTATTACCTTGCTTACACTAATGTTGCTAATGATAATTGTGTGAAGTTTTGTGTGAAAGAAATTTCCAGGTTATTGGAGAAAATGGTGTAGTAAGATGGTGCAAGGTTTCATGACTCAGGCAATATGTGTATGAAGATGAAGATATTGATGTTATTCAAGAGGTGACTCCGGAAGAATCTACTAAATGCAAACTTCAGAGACCTGCAGAGTCTGTTTTCGAATAGGTAACAGTTCTGGTAAGAAAAGTTCCGCGAAAATTCTGTCCAGTTATATTTTTGGAGTTTTTATCTAACAAGGAAAGCAACAAAGCAAAAGAGAGACGGAAGCGAGGGTGGCTCACACCACCCCCTGGCGCGGGCCCTCCTGGCCGCGCCAGCAGGTGGTGTGGCCACCTCGGACTCCGTCTCCGACCCGTTTTCTCCCAGTACTTTCCTTATGTTGTAAAAATTCGTAATATATAATCCCCAGGCTCCCCCGAGGTTCATATATCGTGTTCTTGTCGTGGTTTTTGTTTTGATCTGTTTTGTTTAGATGTCGTTCAGGGGTTCATCTTCAAAGGATTACGAGCTGCAACGCCGTCGCGAGCTCCATCGCAATCTTAAGCAGGAGACTCTCGTGGGACGGGTGAAACAAGAAAGGATCGCAACTAGGTGCGAAGACATGGATCTGAACGTCAGGGAGGAAGTAAAGGACATGACATCAGGCATGAAGGGGCTGATACGTCCAACTCTAGATCTCAGTTCCTGCCCTGCAACAGTGGAAGCTCTACGAGTAACTGATGAGTTCTGTGACAAGTACCGAGTCTTGAGGAGGAAGGTGGATATGCTTCAAGAGGAGAATAACAGGCTTCGCAAGATACTAGAAGATTTCCTTGCGCCAATCAAGAGAACACCACCACCACCGAAGGAGTAATTTGTCATCAGTTTTTGGCATCCCCTTGGTTTGTTCCAAGCTTGGGGGAGTGCCGCGGTATCACATCACTATCTTCTATGTTTTTACCTTTTTAGTAGAGTCATATCATGAATAGAGAAGTTATCATGTAGGATGGTTTGCATTATGGAAGTGTCCCCCTCTCATTAGATATCTATGTATACCTTGGTGTGAGTTGCCGTTATGGAATATTAATGAGAAGTTCTATCATTTACTCTTTGGCATATCTTATATTAGTTTTCAATTTCTGTTATGTAACATCCCAATTTTAGCAACCCTGATTAGTTGTCCAGAATGCAAAAATCAGGGGGAACAAAAACTTTTTCTTGTTAAGTGTTGCAGTGTTTGCTTGCTGTTTGTTTGTGCTTATGCATCTAAATGTATAACATATGATATACTCCCTACCTTACCATTAATTGAAAAAAGGTAGTTAACTAAACTATCTTGGCTTATTCTACATATTCTCAAATGTTCTCGCATTTCAAAAACCTGAGCCAAGGTGCCTTTGCAACCTTAACTATTTTAGTAGCTTCTATTGACAAAATTATGGAGATCTATATGATATAATCTCCTTATGCTTTCCAGACAGAGCTTTCAACTACTCTTACCTCTAGGTTTTTCCAAAACCATTTTATAAATCTTTTGAACTGTACTCTTGGTAGATGTACCAAGAACCTTACCTTGTTAAAACTCCAACCTATTCAAAATACCCATCCTTACCTCAAGCTAAGCTTGATGGTAACACTAGTAGTAGTTTATGTGCTTGTAAGATGAGTTGCCTTGATCTGTTAAGATGAATTGTCTTGATCTACTGTCTAACTTGTTTGCTTAGGAACTAAAGTGAGATACTCTAGGATATCACCCTCTAAGATCAAGATACTTTAAGATCACTAAACCCTAAGCAGGAATACAAGATGGATCCGATCTCTAGCCATGAGGTGATCATCTAAAATCCTTAACTAGATCAATTCTGAAGTGATCCATTCTAGAAGTTTCCAAGTCAATGAAGACCAATATCAAGCATGGATCTATTCTCCCCAATCTATACTTCAACATCATCCACTTGATGATGCTTTGATACCTTGAAACCCATCAAAAACATCCCCACTCATATTCTAGTCAAAAACCCTAAATCTGCTAAATTTTGAAAAAGTCTGGAAACTATTTCAACATCACTTCTTTGTGTGCCTCTCTTTATCAACCCTTGTGCCTTTTTGGTAATGAACTTGAACCATCTTGTAGACCATCATAAGGAATACCAAGGCCCACTATTTCCCTGGTTAGACCATCCTCTAACCCCCTTGTTCTTGATAGTTTTGCAGGCAAGAAAATAATAATTCCTGCAAATCTTATCAACATGCCTATTTTGGAAGAAGCTCACACCTACATGTTATCTTCTTTTCACCAACTCCTTGAATTATTGTGTTATACTCATAATGGTCTAGCAATACCTACTTCACTTGTTCCAAATGGATATTTGTGCTTCAAAAACCCACAAGGTTTTGAAGGCTATTTAGTAATCTGCTTTGGCAGTCTTATTCTATTCAAAGTTTGGAAACAATTCTTGGAGAGCTCAAGCATGATCAAGCCCAAAATTATGTACCATGGTGATCTACACAACTTGGTAGAGCTATCCCTATATCCCTTGAACCAAGGGGAGCCTTGAGCTCCAAGATACAACCATGTTTTGATGGTATGAAAATAACATCACCCTAGATCCTTTAATTCTTGTTCCTCACCAAAATCAAGTTGGATTCTCAACCCCCAAGGTTGAAAATGATATATACACCTTGTGCACATCATCTACCTTGATTATAAAGATTTATAAAATATTATCCATAATTCTTTTGGCCCAAAAACAATTAAATTCCTCTACTTAACAAAAACCTCAACACTCCTATAAAGGCAAGATTGTTTTTCTACAAAACACTTGCCTAACTTTAAGCATATTTGAGGCATATATATCATACTCTATCCTCCCACTATAAAAATAAATATTTTTGAAGATCTTTAATAATTATTTTTGCCCTTTTTCCTAAATGGAACAAACAATAAAATAAATGTGTTAAATACTTTTATGCCCCAATAAATCTTGAGAAAATTCTCCAATATGTGATCTGGTATTTAGGACCATCTCACCTCAAAAATGAGATAAACATGATCTAAAATGACCCAATGAATGCCACAAAATTTCTATAGGTACACCCTGACTATACCTATCTACCAGCACCTTTATCCCATCTTGCCAAGATCATGTTGGAGAAATTCCATCATAACTACTAGTTTGGCCAATATTTGAAATTAATCTAAACTATGATCAAAACCAAGTCAAACCTCCCTCAAACATCTCCAATACTTCTCCACAGCAACCACCATCACCCTATGGTCGAAATCACTGTAGCAGCACCCTCTCCCATGTCCTTTACCCCTTGAAAGGAGGAAGAGAGGTGTCATTTATTGGTGCATCCCTCTTTATATTAAAAGCTAGGCAACAACCACTCCCCCCTCTCTCTCTGGTTGAGTACCAAGACCCTAGGCACCCTCCACCGCCCAAATCAACCAACCCTTGAGAAGCATCCTCTCCCTTGCCTCTCCATGGACTTGGTCCCTCCTACACCCTCCCCACTCGGGATAAAAGGCCACAAGCCACCCAACCACCCCTCCTCTGGCTCATTTGCTCCTCCCTACTCCCACCTACCACCCCCAAGCCCCATTCCTCCTTCCCTGTCCTGCTCTGTCCGGGACAAGAAGAAAAAGGAGCTTCAGCCTCCTCCAAGAACTCGAGCATAGCTCCTCCCTCTCCTTCTCTCACTCTCTGCATGTCACCCTATCATGCTCCCCTAACTCCCCTGACTTCCCCCATGTTTTTGATTGGCCCAGGATGGCCCCTGGAAGCATCTCCGAAGAGGTTCGCCGCATGCGTCGCCGTGGTTCTCGCACGAGCCACCCCCGGGAAGCAAACACCCTCGTGCCGCCCATCGCTGGAGGCGTCTCGGTGCTCCGACCCTGCTAGCACCCCTCCCGGCGCCTCCCCACCGCTCAGGTCAGCACCCCCGTGCCGCCCGAACCCAACTAGGATTCCCCTATTCGCCCCAGGGCATGAGGAAGGAGACAGCGGTGAACCGTCGATCACTCCTTAATCCAACGGCCGTCGAGTCCCCATACCCCTTCAGCCGCCCCTCTCACTGATCGGTGAGGCCCGCCCATCAGGACTTCAAATCATTCCCGCCCACTATGCCGCGCTAGTGGGCTAGCTATAACACTGTTCGGCCCATTTCCCTCGGATCTAGCCCAGCATCCCCTGTTTACTTTTTCTTTAATCTCTTATTCAGATCTGTTAATGCCGTGTCTAGTTTAATTAGATTTGAAAATGGAAAACACCCAGTTCTGTCTAGATCCAAATTTCCAGGTATTACCACATGTTTTGTGCAGCATGTAGAGCAAAAATCTTGCCAAAATAAATTTTCATTTTATTTTGGCTATAAAACTTCTAAGAAGTATCTAAATCAGTAGATAAATTCCCTAAGGAGATCTATGAAGGAAATATGCCCTGAGAGGCAATAATAAAGTTGTTATTATGTATTCCTTGTATATGATAGATGTTTATTTTGCATGCTATAATTGTATTGATAGGAAACCTCAATACATATGTGTTTAATAAAAAAAGGTCCCTAGTTATGCCTCTCTTATAGACTAGCTCGTTGATTAACAAGATGATCAAAGTTTCCTGATCATGGACATTGGATGTTGTTAATAACGAGGTCACAACATTTGTGAAATGATGTGATGAACATTCATCCGAAGTATAGCATTACGATCAAAGTCCTTATGTTTATATTGCTATAACATCATACAAAGTAATCTTAGTCCTTAGACCATGAGATCATGTTAATTGCTAACACCGGAAGAGTATCTTGATAACATCAAACATCACACCATAACAGGGTGACTATAAAGGTGGGTTCAGTGCTACGAAGGTGTTATGTTGAGGCTCATGGATCAAGAGTGGAATTTTTCAATTCCGATGAAGGATAGATATACTCTAGGCCCTCTAGGTGATATCACATTAAGATAGCTTGCAAGCAAGTGATGTGATCACTAGAATGTTATATCACGGGAACAAGAAAAGAGTGCATGTTGGTAACGAGATCAAACTAGGTATTTGGATACCGATGATCGAATCTCGTACATGTATTATATCATGAGACAAAGGGATTAAGTTACTAGCGTTAAAGGTACTCATGATCATAGAAGTCATTGTTGAATGTGCAGGAGTCAGTATGGATCTCCAGGTCCCGCTTGTGATTATTGATTTGAGAGGGGTCTCAATCATGTCTACATTATTCACGAACTGTAGGGTGACACACTTAAGGGTTGCCGAACACCATCTTGGAGCACATATGTTTCAGACGAAAGAATCGCAAAGCGTTGGAATTATTTTGATGGAAACCAGAATTGTTTCGGGTGAAATTGCAGAAACTGGTTCTGCATGTGATATTGAAATGTTGCAAGGGATTTTATGTGAATCTTTGTTATTTAAAGTAATTAACAAAATTGTGAATAAAATAAATAAAAGAGTTTTATTAAATGAGAGTTGCATTAAATTTGGTGGAAATTTAATGCATGTGAGTGGAATTTTGGGTGGAGGCAAAATTGATGTGAGTGGAGCTTCCACCACATGAATGAGGAAGAGGTGGGGGCACCCCCCCTTGGCCACCGGCCATGGGAGGGGAGGAGCCCCCCTCTCCTATAAAAGGCCCCCCTCTCCTCCCTCACAAAGCACACCTCCTCGTGAAGGATCTCTCTCCCCTATAGATATATTTCCCCATGGTCTCGGATTAGCGAGATACATGTTCCCAGTGGCCTTACGTCTGGATGGAGTTGCTGCTTCCGCTGATTCGCTAGAGCGAGGAGGTGGAGGTTGTTCGGTGGCTTGAACGTGTGTACGAGGACGGATGCGCTGCTGATTTGCGGCACTAGGACTTCCACACGATCTTGAGATCGGCAAGCGTACGACTACATCATCCACGAGTTCCAACTCATTAACAAAACTCTATTGTCTTCGAGGGTAAGTTCTCTATGGATGTATATCCACCCGTTTCTTCTATCTAGTAGATAGATCTTGGCGTATAGTTCTCATCGTAGGAAATTTTTTATTTTCTATGCTGCAAACCAAACAGTGGTATCAGAGCCTAATCTATGCGTAGGTGCTTTGCACGGGTAGTACACATATGTTTATATGTGGGCGATGATGATCATGTTATTTCTCCTTTCATTTATTTTGGATATTGGTGGCATGGTGGGATGAAGTGGCCCGGACCAACCTTACATGTCATCGCACATGAGACCGGTTCCACGACTGACATGCAACTAGTTTTGCATAAGTGGCTGGCGGGTGTTTGTCTCTCCTACTATAGTCAATATCTGATTTACAACGAGTTACTAATAAATTGGTTATCCTCGTTGTGGTTCCATGTTCGTAGGTAAGACCGGTTCTATCTCCGAAAGCCCTAAGCCACGTAAAAACTTGCAATGGATAAATTAGAGGCGTCTAGTTTAGATCGCTGCTTGGCTAGTGTCTTGATATGGTAATGTTGTAAGTAGATGTATGATAGATACTCTTACAACACACTTAACGTGTAAGTTCCATAGACCTTGACCTTACACACAAAGGAATGATAGAGATCATGCCACGATGCATATGACAGAGATCAAATGCATGGACCATATCATCTCACTTTACACATTAGATGTTTGCATCTTATATTGCTAGTTTGGCGCTTTTAGTAGCATTGTAAGATGATCCCTCATTGAAATATCAAGATAAAATGTGTTCTTCCTTAAGTATGCACCGTTCTATGGATCGTGTTTTGAGACATCACGTGATGATCGGGTGTACTCGACTCTATGCTTTCATACAACGGGTGTAAGAAAGTTTTACACACGCGAATACTAAGGTTCTTACTTGGCGAGCCTAGCATGTACAAACATGGCCTCAGAACACGGACCGAAAGGTTAAGCATGAGTCATATAGTTGATATGATGCCCATATAGATGCTCGCCTTTGAAGCTACACCGAATCACGTGATGATCGGACTTGGTGTAGTGAATTTGGTTCATGTAATCACCAAAAAGACACGAGGGATGTCGTTTTTGAGTGGGAGTTCATTAGTAATTTGATTAGTTGAACTCAATCTATCTTAAACTTAGTCTAAATAAACTTTACAAATTCTATTGTAGATGGCACCACCTGCTTTTAATTTCAATGTGTTCATGGAGAAAGAGAAACTTGCTGCGAATGGTAGCAACTTCACCAACTGGGCTATGAATTTGAGGATTCTCCTCACTGCTGCACAAAAGCAATATGTGCTAGGGGCGCCGCTAGGCTCCCCACCAGCTCCTGATGCCCCTGACGAGGAAAATAATGTCTATATAACTCGTTAGGAGGACCACAACTTAGTTCATTGCGGCATACAGTATGGGCTAGAGCCAGAACTTCAAAAGCGTTTCGAAAATGGCAATGCCTTTGATACCATGGGATAATTGAAAATGATTTTCGATACCCATGCTGCCGTAGAGAGTTATAATGCTTCTGAAAAGTTCTTTAGCTGCATGATGGAGGAGAACAGCTTTGTTAGTGAGCATGTACTCAAAATGTCTGGGTACGCCGATAAGCTTGTGTCCTTGGGAATAACGATTCCCATTGACTTAGGCATACATCGTGTTCTACAATCTCTACCACCTAGCTACAAGAGCTTCATGATGAACTATAACATGTAGGGCATGCAAAAGTCTCTTCCCGAGCTTTTGTCAATGCTTAAGACTGCAGAAGTGGAGATTAGGAAAGAACATCAAGTGTTGATGATCAATAAGACCACTAGTTTCAAGAAGGACAAGAAAGGCAAGCAGAAGGGAAAGAAGGGCGGAAAATATGTTGCCGCACCTGAAAAGAAATCCCAAGATGGCCCTAAGTCTGATACCGAGTGCTACTATGGCAAGGGGACTGGCCATTGGAAGCGCAACTGCCCCAAGTTTTTTCGGACAAGAAAGCCGGCAAGGCAAACAAAGGTATATGTGATATACATGTTAATGATGTGTACTTGACTAGTACTCGCAGTAGAACCTGGGTATTTGATGTGGGATCGGTTGCTAATATATGTAACTCGATTCAGGGGATGTGGAACAAGCAACAACTAGCAAGGGATGAGGTCACGATGCGGGTCGGTAATGGATCAAGAGTTGATGTGATTGCCATCGGAACGCTGCCTCTCCATATGCCGTTGGGATTAGTGATAAATCTAAATAATTATTATTTGGTGCCTGCACTGAGCATGAACATTGTATCCGGATCGTGTTTGATGCGAAGTAGTTATTCCTTTAAATATGAAAACAATGGTTGTTTGATTTATATGAATGATATCTTTTATGGTCATGCACCTGTGATGAATGGTTTATTCCTGTTGGATCTCGATAGTAGTATTACGCATATTCATAATGTTGATTCGAAAAGGATTAAACTTGATAATGATATATCTGCATATATGTGGCACTACCGTCTAGGTCATATTGGTGTTAAACTCATGAAGAAACTCCATTCTGATGGACTTTTGGAATCACTTGATTTTGAATCATTTGATACATGTGAGCCATGCCTTATGGGCAAGATGACTATAACACCTTTTTCCGGTTCAATGGAACGGGCGACAGATTTATTGGAAATCATACATACTGATGATTGTGGACCAATGAGTGTGTCGGTGCGAGTTGGATATCGTTATTCTGTTACTTTCACGGATGATTTGAGTAGATACGGGTATATCTATTTGATGAAACATAAGTCTGAAACCTTTGAAAAGTTCAAGGAATTTCAGAATGAAGTGGAAAATCATCGTAATAGAAAGATCAAATTTCTGCGGTCCGACTGTGGAGGAGAGTATCTTAGTTACGAGTTTAGCACACATATGAAAGACTGTGGAATAGTTTCACAACTCACGCCTGTCAGAACATCACAACGTAATGGTGTGTCGGAACATCGTAATCATATTTTATTTGATATGGTTCGATCTAAGATGTCTCTGACTGACTTACCACTGTCATTTTGGGGTTATGCACTGGAAACCGCTGCATTCACTTTGAATCGGGCACCATCTAAATCCGTTGAAATGACATCATATGAATTATGGTTTGGAAACAAACCTAAGCTGTCATTTCTTAAAGTTTGGGGATGTGATGTTTATGTGAAGAAACTTCAGCCAGATAAACTCAAACCCAAAGCGGAAAATGCGTCTTCATAGGATACCCAAAGGAAACGATTGGGTATACCTTCTATCATAGATCCGAGGGCAAGGTTTTTGTTGCCAAGAATGGATCCTTTCTTGAGAAGGAGTTTCTCGCAAAAGGTGTGAGTAGTCGGAAGGTAGAACTCGAAGAGGTTATTGAACCTTCTCTTCATGAAATGGCGAGTGGCGTAGCACGGGAAGTTGTTTTGGAGTTGACTTCACCTGATGAAGAGAGAGCTAATGATAATGATCATGAAACTCCGAAAGAGGATACTACCGAACCTCGCAGGTCAAGCAGGACACATGCAACTCCTAAACTATACGGCAATCCTGTTATGAATTTCATGATTGATGAAATGGATGACCCTGCGACGTATGAAGAAGCGATGATGAGCCCGGATTCCAACAAATGGCTAGAAGCCATGAAATCCGAGATGGAATCCATGTACGAAAACCAGGTTTGGACCTTGGTGGACTTACCTCACGATCGAAAGGTCATTGAGAATAAATGGATTTTCAAAAGAAAAACTAATGCTGATGGTAATGTGACCATCTATAAAGCTCGACTTGTCGCAAAGGGGTTTTGACAAATTCAAGGAGTTGACTATGATGAGACATTCTCTCCCATAGTGATGCTAAAGTCGGTTAGGATTATGTTAGCAATTGCTGCATATTTCGATTATGAAATATGGCAGATGGATGTCAAAACTGCGTTCCTCAATGGTAATATTGAAGAAGAGTTGTATATGATACAACCTAAGGGTTTTGTCGATCCTAAGGATGCTCATAAGGTGTGCAAGCTTCAGTGATCCATCTATGGACTGAAGCAAGCATCCCGGAGTTGGAATCTCCGCTTTGATGAGGTGATCAAAGAGTTTGGATTTTTCCAAACTTATGGAGAGGCTTGTATTTACAAGAAAGTGAGTGGGAGCAATGTGGCATTTTTGATATTATATGTGGATGACATATTATTGATTGGAAATGATATAGATCTTTTAAAAGTGTTAAAAGTTATCTAAATAGCAAATTTTCGATGAAGGACCTTGGTGAAGCTTCATATATATTAGGCATTAAAATCTATAGAGATAGATCAAGGCGCCTAATTGGGCTATCGCAGAGTACATACCTTGATAAGATATTAAATAAGTTTAATATGGATGGAAGTAAGAAGGGGTTCTTACCTATGTTGCAAGGCAAGACATTGAGTAAGACTCAAAGTCCGCTATAGCGGAAGAAAGAGAGATAATGGATAAGATCCCCTATGCCTCAGCCATAGGCTCTATAATGTATGCCATGCTATGTACAAGACCGGATGTGGCACATGCTATTAGTTTGACTAGTAGGTACCAATCTGATCCAGGTTCGGAACACTGGATAGCGGTCAAGAATATCCTTAAGTACTTAAGAAGAACTAAGGATATGTTTCTTATACGGAGGTGAAGAAGAGCTAGTCGCTAAGTGTTATGTCGATGCTAGCTTTGACACCGATCCGGATGACTCTAAGTCTCAATCTGGATATGTATTTCTCTTGAACGAAGCAGCAGTTAGTTGGAGGAGTTCCAAACAACATGTGGTGGCTGGATCAACGACGGAGGCAGAATATGTTGTTGCTTCAGAAGCGGCGCAGGAAGCGGTTTGGATGAAGGAGTTCATAACGGAACTAGGTGTGGTTCCTAGTGCATTGGACCCAATGGTGATCTATTGTGACAACAATGGAGCCATAGCCAACACCAAGGAACCAAGGTCTCACAAGAATTCCAAGCATATTAAGCGCCGGTTTCACTCCATCCGCGAGCATGTCAAGGATGGAGATATAAAGATTTGTAAAGTACACACGGACCTAAATGTAGCAGATCTATTGACTAAAGTTCTCCCTAGGGCAAAACATGATCAACACCAGAACTCTATGGGTGTTAGATTTATCACTATGTGAACTAGTTTATTGTCTCTAGTGCAAGTGGGAGACTGAAGGAAATATGCCATGAGAGGCAATAATAAAGTTGTTATTATGTATTCCTTGTATATGCTAGATGTTTATTTTGCATGCTATAATTGTATTGATAGGAAACGTCAATACATGTGTGTTTAATAAACAAAAAGGTTCCTAGTTATTCCTCTCTTATAGACTAGCTCGTTGATTAACAAGATGATCAAAGTTTCCTGATCATGGACATAGGATGTTGTTAATAACGAGGTCACGGCATTTGTGAAATGATGTGATGAACATTCATCCGAAGTATAGCATTACGATCAAAGTCATTATGTTTATATTGCTATAACATCATACGAAGTAATCTTAGTCCTTAGACCATGAGATCATGTTAATTAGTAACACCGGAAGAGTGTCTTGATAACATCAAACGTCACACTATAACAGGGTGACTATAAAGGTGGGTTCAGTGCTACGAAGGTGTTATGTTGAGGCTCATGGATAAAGAGTGGAATTTGTCAATCCCGATGACGACTCTGGGCCCTCTAGGTGATATCACATTAAGATAGCTTGCAAGCAAGTGATGTGATCACTAGAATGTTATATCACGGGAACGAGAAAAGAGTGCATGTCGGTAACGAGATCAAACTAGGTATTTGGATACCGATGATCGAATCTCGGACATCTATTATATCATGAGACAAAGGGATTAAGTTACTAGCGTTAAAGGTTCTCACGATCACAGAAGTCATCGTTGAATGCGCAGGAGTCAGTATGGATCTCCAGGTCCTGCTTCTAATTATTGATTTGAGAGGGGTCTCAATCATGTCTGCATTATTCGCGAATCGTAGGATGACACACTTAAGGGTTGCCGAACACCATCTTGGAGCACATATGTTTCAGACGAAAGAATCGCAAAGCGCTGGAATTATTTCGATGGAAACCAGAATTGTTTCGGGTGAAATTGGAGAAACTGGTTCTGCATGTGATATTGAAATGTTGCAAGGGGTTTTATGTGAATGTTTTTTAATTAAAGTAATTAACAAAATTCTGAATAAAATAAATAAAAGAGTTTTATTAAATGAGAGTTGCATTAAATTTGGTGAAAATTTAATGCATGTGAGTGGAATTTTGGGTGGAGGCAAAATTGATGTGAGTGGAGCTTCCACCACATGAATGAGGAAGAGGTGGGGGCACCCCCCTTGGCCGCCGGCCATGGGAGGGGAGGAGCCCCCTCTCCTATAAAAGGCCCCCCTCTCCTCCCTCACAAAGCACACCTCCTCGTGAAGGATCTCTCTCCCCCTCTAGATATATTTTCCCATGGTCTCGGATTAGCGAGATACATGTTCCCGGTGGCCTTACATCTGGAAGGAGTTGCTGCTTCCGATGATTCGCTAGAGCGAGGAGGTGGAGGTTGTTCGGTGGCTTGAACGTGTGTGCGAGGACGGATGCGCTGCTGATTTACGGTGCTAGGACTTCCACACGATCTTGAGATCGGCAAGCGTAAGACTACATCATCCATGAGTTCCAACTTGTTAACAAAACTCTGATGTCTTCGAGGGTAAGTTCTCTATGGATGTATATCCACCCGTTGCTTGTATCTAATAGATAGATCTTGGCGTATAGTTCTCATCATAGGAATGTTTTTGTTTTCTATGCTGCGAACCCAATAATCTACACTGCCAAAAAGGGTAAACCCAACTTCCTATGGAAGATATTGGGAATGACTATCCAGTAGTATTAACATCCCATCAATGGGAGCTATGTTTCCACTGTAGCAAAAATGACAAAATTCACCCAAATCTTACTTTAGAAAATTCCTTAAGCAAAACTATAATTTTTTTGAGTTGATTCCAACTCTCTGTGATGTGGTACACTAAGGTCTATCAAAATCCACGAGATCAAATTATATTGAGGATCTGTTTAATTTTGGTGAATTAATCATCTCTGCCTATGGTAGTTCAAGTAGAAAAATCACTACAGAAGTTTTACAAATCCAAATTGGGTGATTCCAATTCCTACAGAAATATAATTCAAATACCCATCATGTGGCTTTGGAAGCATATCAAAAGCATCTATATATTTAATATGGTGAAAAAGACAAATTAACTACAGAATTGACTTTGGGATTTTACCAAGGGTATTCTGGTAAATATTTTGGCATGATTCCAACTCTCAGTGAATTAGTCCATCAAACTTTACTTAACCATACAAGGAAATATTTTTTGAAGCTCCATAACTTTTCTTATGAATTATTTCCTAAAACTAGACCTTTTAACACTAGAAAATTCATAGAAAATCAAATGTAATGGATAAAATAGTGAAACCACTTTTGTTGGTTTCATTTTATCAATACCTACCTGATGGAATCATTTGTATACAATGATATCATCTAGAACCTAGCCTTTAACCAAAACCCCTCTCTTAAGTAGTTTCTAGACAATAAATCACAAAGGAAAATCCACAAAGGCAATTAAAGTATTTCCGAATGCTATGACCCTAATCTATCAAAACCTACTGAATTGAATGATGCATGGTATGTTTGTTTGCTGTATTGAAAATATGCTTGTATGCCTTGTGTTGATTGAGGCTCTGTTTGCTTGCATGTACCCTCTTTGACGATGATAGTTGCGATTATATCGAAGCACCGGAGAAGATGGTTATTAATTGATTCTTATGGTATTCTAAGAAGAAGTACAGGGACACATATTGCCATATTGATGATCATAGGCAAGCCACCTTCTTGCTCATAAGCCTTGTCCTACTGTTTTACTTATGCATGTTTTATCTACTGTTTATTAAAACTGCATTGTTTACTATATGTTGAAGTATATATGGTAGTGGTTTGGCTCCTCCGAACTATTACACTTTGGTACTACTAAGTACACCCCCCTCGACGACACCTACTTGTCCCTAGTATGGTAGATGGTGTAATACACCATACCCCTTTTGGAGACCCCGATTTAGCCGAAGCAAAGCTATAGGATGGGAAGACCCCGAAAAAGTTTACAAAATATTTTATGATGAAACCTTGGTGAGGTTTGACCTACCAAAAGAAGTTTTAGAAAGAAAAAGGTTTTCGTTTCACAAAAGATGCTAAAGGAAAGAGGAGGTAAAAATGTTTACGAAAATGCACCCGGTTCTTTGCAGATTTAGCTATAACAACTTAACCCGTGCAACCACATTACTCTGGAATGGGATAGGGCTGGATTTGATGTTTTTCTATTCTGGTATAAGCTGCCTCGCAACTACTACAAGGGGATATAACAATCCTTGGATGGTGGGCCTTCTCTGGCAGGGTCCATGTAAAACATCGACCGAGAGAAGGAACGAAGGGTCTACGGGCCTCCATGCGTTACTATGAGCCCCTCATTGAAAGCGCACACTTGGGAAGTGGAAAAAGCACCCCGGTTGGCTTGGGAACTATATAGGGCGTCCCGGTGTTGAGGGGAAACAACACTCATAGGGTAGGCACTTATATTGTAGTGGGCATCCAGAGAGTCTTGATCAGTTACTCGACCCACGATTGGTGTAGATCAGGGTAGGGTACCCGGATGGTGTGGGTAAAGTGTACAACCTCTGCAGAGTGTAAATCTATTTGAATAGCCGTGTCCACGGTTATGGACGGGTTGGAAAAACTACTGTAGAGAGGTGCTGGTTTTGTTTTCAAAAAGGATTTTGGAAAAGCAATGGCTTTGGAAATGTTTTGACCATGGGATGGTCAGAAAGGATACATGTTTTGACCATGGGATGGTCAGAGAGGAAGGAAAGGAGTTTAGTCATGGGATGATCGGAAGGAGGAACAAATGGGTGACCCAGTCGTTTTGTTTTCCAAAACTTTTCAAAAAGGTTTCCAAAATGTTTTACAAAGGTTTTCAACAAAGTTATGTAGATGCTATATCTACAAGAGAAACTAGCTGAGAAAATAACCTCTCTTGGAGCCCTCCTACTACCACAACCATATTGCATATCCTGTTGTTATTATTATTCTCTTAAGGTGGTTTGCGAGTACATTCAAAGTACTCAGTGGCATTGTCCCTGGCTATTAACTTGGTCAGATATCTAGAAGATGGTGGAGTTGACGACTATGCGAGCTAGGACGTTCTCCCAGTCAGTTGCCTGTAGGTTAATGCATGGCTCGGGCTCTACGCTTGATCAAGTTCCGCTGATGATTATTGATGTAGCCATAATGGCTTGTAAGGTATGACATGTATCCTCTTAAGTAATGGATGTTTACTTTGATACTTGTCAGTTATGTGCCACGACTAACTAATCATGGGATCGTGGTGTATGCATAATAGGGATTCTCGGAGGATTAATCCCGGGGCACCACATGTTATATGATTGATAGTATTGATATCACTTTGGGATCATTGAGTAAATTTAGTTGGTTTTGGCAAACCTGGCTCGGTTAGTAGCAACACTATTTTGAGAATTGAATGAAAAGATAAAAGTACTCTAAAGAAATATAACTTCATCATCATCTTTCTTGAGTTGCTCATAAGTTTAGTATTCTCTAGTTAAGATCTTTTGTGCTTCCAAGGAAGATTGCATGTTTGTTTTTATCACTTGTATGCTTTTTTGTTTCCTTCAACTCTTATGCTTGCTACCCAGCGTTGCTAGCGAAAAACCTGTACTGAGAGGGAATGCTTCTCATGCATCCAATCCTTAAACCAAAACCTATGCCATTTGTGTCCACCATACCTACCTACTAGAACTATTGCTATTCCAAGTAAATTCATGTTTTTATCTACCTTACGAATTAAACTTGTTATGTGAAAATTAGTGATTAAAGCTCTCACGAACTTGATGGCACACTTTACTTTCTTGCACTTAATAAACTTGAACCATTGTGCCCATCTATGTTGCGTATATGCTTGCGCTTTGTAAGTTGTGGATTAGCAGAACCATGCTGTCATGGGGAACACTTTCAACATTGCACTTGTACATTGTACCCAGTTGATATCATGCTCTTTTGTCTATGGATGTCGTTGGTGTGAAATGAAAGGGGAGCTTGTAAGTCCATGGAGTTATGTATGTGTGTTAGAGAAATGCCTAGGCCACCGGTCTAATCCATGCCTAATCATGGTGGAAACCTGCAGCGTAACCATAATGAGCAATCTATGAAGCATTCTTCTTATAAAAAAAGAGATAGAGATTGAGAAAAAGAGAAAAAGGAAAAAAAGAGATGAGAAAATAGGAAAGAGAGAAAAAAGCACCATTTTCCCATGGTAAATAAGAAGATTGCTGAGATGCTCATTGTCTGCTTACCTTGTCATTTTGATATGGGGATTCTTCTGTATCATCGGGCAAGGGGTACCCCGTTGGCGGTTCTCTATGATACACATATACTTAGTATGACAACAACTTACCAGTAACTAAACTTGAGTAGCATGAGGAGCGACCCTCGTATTCAAGGGACATGAGATTTTCAACTTACAACTTGTCAAGCATATCCTCATATTTGATCACTTTAACCTTAATCACCTAAAGATGCCTATGATAGGGGAAATGAGAGCTGAAAGCTAATAAGTACCATAATTTTTGGAAGCTCTTTATGAAACTTGAAATCCTTGCTTCCCTCTGCGAAGGGCCTTTCTTTTACTTTTATGTTGAGTCTCCATCTTCTATCTTTATGCACCTATTGAGAGAGGATAGTGGCCATTCTTAGTTTAATGTGCATTGTCCCAAGACTTGTTGATTGATGCATGACTTTGATATTGCTTGTTCTTAAACTATTTGTATCTAGTCACCCTTATGAACTTTGAAGGTGTCCTATGCATTTATGTTTTGCTACACTATGAGGGACAAGCTGAATACCATTCTCATTATGTTTTCTATATGTGAAACAAACAAACGTCTTGCAAAGCATTGTTATTCATGAATCTTTTGTTTGTGCCTTTTCATGTTACAACATAGTTGCTATGTCTTATTGTTAGAACTATATCTTTCATGCTATGTTAAAGTACTATGATCCCATATATCCATGTTTTACAAATACTTTGATCAAGTCTATGATGGTGCATGTCACCTCAAAAAATATTCTTTCTTTTTATCACTTACCTACTCGAGGATGAGCATGAGTTAAGCTCGGGGATGTTGATACGTTGCTAACATATCTATAATTTTTGATGTTCCATGCTTGTTTTATATCTACTTTCTTATGTTTTGTCCACACTTTGGAGTATTTTTATACACTTTCTTGGACTAACCTATTAACAAGATGCCATAGTGCCAGCTGCCTGTTTTCTGCTGTTTTTGGTTCCAGGAAAGTCAGAAAAAGAATATTCTCGGAAATGGACGAGACAAAAACCAAAGTCAATATTTTACCGAAAGACACATGGTGACATGGGTATACCCTACAGGTACTCGAGCTTGGTATATACGGTCTAAATACGTACAGGCCCACGGTGTTGCCAAGGCCCAAACGAAGGATTCGAGTAACCTGCGGACTCTCGATTGCTTGAAGAACAAGAAGAAGCTAAAGATAGAAAGTTTAAAGGGGAAAACCCTAACTTGTAACCGACTCGACCTGCTACCCGGGACCTAGCCTATCTATATAAAGGCTGGGAGGGGGCGGCGAGGAGGACACACGCAAGCCTAGTTTCCACCACCCTCGCCAGATTACATCTGCGCACCATTGTAACCTTCGATTCCTTCGATAATTCCACGAGCAGACAAGCAGGAGTAGGGACCTCTAAGAGGCCTGAACCTGGGTAAATCTTTGTCCCCTGTGTGCTTGTCTGTTAGCCGATAGATGTCTCCAGCGCTCCCTCCTTCTCCAAAACCCAAGTCCATAACAATGGGCTTTGACGAGTTAAACCCTCGTCAATTGGCACCGTCTGTGGGAATTGGGAGTGCTGATGTCACGGCTTCTTCGGCCCCATCAACTGTGATCTACAACTCCGCAACAGCGGAGATTTGCCAGGTCTTCGGTGCGTTCGACTTCACCGTCCTCACGCCGGCCACTCGCCCGGCCTACGAGTCCGTGGGCGACGGAATCAGCCTGGCGATCGGGAGCTTCCGCTTCCAAGTTGGTCAGATGGGCACGCTTCGCATGCCTGATCAGCCGACAACACCGGCGATTGCCCTAGCATCGTGGTTTCCTCCGCTGATCGGCACCCTCAACGAGCTCAACGCCCCGACAACAGTCGAGAACACTATCAGCGATAGCAGTCGCGACTCCGATCTGAGCGATCTGGCCACTGAAGATGGAACCTACGGTTCCGGATCTGAGAGTTGCGGAAGTAGTAGCTTCCCCAATCACTTCATGTGCGCCATCATCAACGCAGGCGACACCTCTGCCAACCGCGACAACGGCGGCAATCGCGGCAACGGAACTGACCCGCCTAACGGCGGCAACAGTGGCAATGGAGGCAACGGCGGTAACGGTGGCAATCGCGTCCCTGTTGACAACAGAGGGGCAGTCGAACCTCCAACCATAGTAAACGAGCAAACCGGCGAACGCGTCGTAATCAAGCTCAACAAGCAAGAATGGGCTCGCTGCCGCGAGGCCTTGCGAGGCACCCCTCTACCCTTCGGATCCCTGCAGGAACTGCTGATGGGTTATCACTGGCTCCTAAAGGAAGAATTCAAGCACCAAGTACAAACAATCGCGCAACTCGAGGCGCGCAAAAAGGCGGCAGACGAGTCGAGCCTTCGTCGTGCTGGACTCTCCTCCTACGGAGGATCCTCCTCAAAGGGCAACGAGCACCTCGCCAAGAAGAGGCAGTCTCGGATGGCCCACCTCACCGAGCAGGAACGCATAGAGGCCGCAAAGGTCCTCGACTTCGGCTCTATGACAGTCGACACCAGGGGCAATGTGGTCCCCAAAACGCCGCAGGCTGCGATGACAGTAGCCACCATGTACCTCTTGAACAACCAACCACCAGCTGGAGACCCCCGAGCCGCCATGCACCGATCTACGATCGCGGGCTTGGGATTAATCGAGGCCGCCCTTGACAAGGAGCCGACACCGGAGCCAAAGAAGGGCAAAGCGCTAGCAAAGCGTTACTCCTCGCCCTCATCCAGCAATGACAGCCACGACTTGTCTCGACATCGCCGCTCACGACGACATGACCACGACTACGACGCACGTGATGACATCACGCAGCGCAAGATCGACAAATCAAGAGCACAACGTGCTCGGTCTACTGACTCAGAAGAGGAGGACGTGGAGCTCTGCGGCGCCAGGTGCTTCAGCAGATCCATTAGGTACAAGCGAATGCCTAAAGGGTTCAAACTCCCGTCGGAGAACCCGAAGTTTGACGGCCTACAGGACCCGAAGATCTGGCTAGAGGACCACATCTCTTCCGTCAGACTCCACGGAAGCAGTCGAAGCACTGCCATGCAATGCTTGCAGCTACAACTGCAGGGCGCCGCTCGAGCATGGCTCAATAACCTCCCACGCGGTTCCATTCGCAGCTGGGATGAGCTACTTTGCAGCTTCGTGCGCAACTTTAAGGGCACGTACAAACGGCCCGCATCAATCGAAGAGTTGAGATGCTGCCAGCAAAGATCCGGCGAATCACTGCGCTCCTGCATCCAAAGGTGGTCCATCATCAAGAACTACACGGAAAACATCTCGGAAGACCGCGCGATTGATGCATTCAATGGTGGTGTACGCCGCCTAGAACTCAGAGAGGAGCTGGGCCGCTCAAAGCCCAAGACCATCGACCACCTGATGGAAATCGCGAATCGGTGGGCTGATGGAGAAGACTCGATGAAGAATCGCGTTCACTCCGACGAGGAGCCGGATCTCGAGCACAAACGCGATCGCCGAGGCAAGCGTCGCATGCGCATCTACGACGACCGCGACGACGTCAACATGGTCGTGGCTGGCTACGCTGAAAGACGCGACGACAACTGCAACAGCGAATACCGTGACTCCGGGAAAACCACACAAGTGTGGCAACGCCACACTCGCGACGAGGCACCCGCGAGCTCCATTGAGGATAAACTGTCCGGGCCATGTACGGTGCACTTCTACATCGACAAGCATGATGGCAAGAAGAAATCCAGCCACCTCCTCAAGGATTGCCGCGAATTCCTCAAGCTACACGAGGGATTGGTTCGGATGAACCGCAATGCAGTCGAAAGAGGCTACGGAGCCGCTCCAGGCGCCATGGCACATGGCGCACCGCCACCACCACCTGGGCCACCCCCGAATGGAGCCGCACCGGACCAACACCACGGAGGCGAACCATACCCACGGGCCATGGGCACCATGATGATCCAAAAGGGACACCCCTCCAATAGGGTGCAGAAGGCCATCACTCGCCAAGTCAACTTGGCCACACACTCTCCACCATCCACTACTGAGTACCTCATTGGAAGCGAGTCCTGCATCACCTTCGACAAACGCGACCATCCTCCTCAGGTACCCCGTCCAGGCCATTGCCCCCTCGTACTCGAGGCGCAAATCGGAGGCTTCGACATGAGCCGCGTCTTTATGGATGGCGGAAGCGGCATCAACCTTATATTCACGAGTACCTTGCGGGCAATGAGGATCCCCCTAACTTGCCCGGAGGCCTCGGACACAATGTTCCATGGCATCGTCCCAGGGAAAGGCGTATACCCCCTGGGCAAAATCAACCTCGACGTCATCTTCGGCATGCCCAAGAACTTCCGGCGTGAGCGCATCGACTTTGAGGCCGTCGACTGGCCCTCACAGTACCACTGCATCCTCGGGCGTGTCACGTTCGCTAGCTTCATGGCAGTGCCCCACTACGCCTACCTGCAGATGAAAATGCCAGGTCCCAATGGCGTCATCATGATCAACGGGAGCTTCGAGCGATCCGGCGATTCGCGAAAAGAATTCACAGAATCTCCAGTCCTTTGGCATGCAGGAGGAACTTCGCAAGATTGAAGGAGACGACGGACAACAGCGATGCCTCCCCGAGGCAAGCTCACCTGATCTCTCCTTCGACTCATCTGTGCACACAAAGAAAGTGCAGGTCCACCCATCGGATCCCGCCAAGACAGCTCTCATCACCAACAACTTGAGTCCCGCATAGGAACTCGCGCTCGTTGAATTCCTCCGTGAGCACTAGGAAATTTTCGCGTGGTGTCCTGCGGACATGCCAGGGGTTCCCAGGGAATTCGCCGAGCACGCACTCAACGTCAACCCCGACGCAAGGCCAGTCAAGCAAACAATCAGGCGATTGTCTGAGCCACTAGCGTAGGCAGTTGGAATAGAGATCAACAGACTCCTCGAGGCCAAGTTCATACGCGAGATCAAGGAAAGCACTTGGCTCACCAACACGGTGCTGGTACCAAAATAGGACACAGATATCCTGCGGATGTGCGTGGACTTCACGTCTCTGAACAAGCATTGCCCAAAGGATCACTTCTTGCTACCACAGATCGACCAGATCATCGACTCCACTGCGAGATGCGAGCGCCTCTGCTTCCTTGACGCCTACTCAGGCTATAACCAAATTCGAATGAAGGAGGAAGATCAAGAGAAAACAGCGTTTACAACACAATGGCGTATTCTGCTACAACACAATGCCCTTCGGGCTAAAGAACGCGGGAGCCACCTACCAGCGGTGCATGCAGGCTTGCCTCAAGGAGCAGCTGGGTCGTAACATCCAAGTCTATGTCGACGACATAGTAATCAAGACCAAGGAGGAAGCCTCTCTAATTGACGATTTGCGTGAAACCTTCGCCAACCTCGATCGCTACTGGATCAAGCTCAATCCGGACAAATGCGCCTTCGGCGTACCATCTGGGCAGCTACTCGGGTATCTCATCTCCGCGAGGGGAATCGAGGCGAACCCGAAGAATATAAAAGCCATACTGGCCATGGAGAAGCCGAAGAACATAAGAGGCGTCCAGCAACTGGCCAGACGAATCGCGGCCCTTAGTCGATTTATCAGTCGGATGGGTGAAAAGGCACTACCCTTCTACCAGCTCCTCTGCAAAGCCAAAAAATTCGAGTGGACCAATGAAGCACAAGAAGCATTCGAAGACCTCAAGCGCCTGTTATCCACTTCGCGATCTTGGTGACTCCACGAAAGGAACCACTTTGTACATCTACGCCACCAACCAGGTGGTCGACCTGAGCTTTCGTCGTCGAGAGAGCTGAGGAAAACAAGGTCCATGGCGTACAACGCCCAGTATACTACCTCAGCGAGGTCCTCACGCCAACAAAACAGCGGTACCCGCACTACCAGAAGCTGGCGTACGGCGTCTTTATGACCGCCCGGTGACTGCGCCACTACTTCTAGGAACACCCAATCGTGGTAGTCAACGACGCCCCGTTGGGATATATCCTTAATAACCCCGACGCCACGGGGCGAGTCGCGCTCTGGGGAATAGAGTTGTCTCCACGAGACATCATATACGAAAAGCACGACGCAATCAAGTCGCAAGTTCTCCCTGACTTCCTCATGCACTGGATGGAGAACCAACTCCCGGACAAGCCAGATATGTCCTACCTCTAGACAATGCACTTCGATGGGTCCAAGCGGAAAGACAGAGGCACGCGGTGTCATCGACATCACCTCAAGGGGACAAGCTGAAGTATATCCTGCGAATGCAGTTCACAGCCTCAAACAACGAGGCTGAATACGAGGCCCTGTTGCACGGGATGAGGATGGCAAAAGCTTGCGGCCCCAAGGGGCTCATCATATACAGCAACTTCAAGTTGGTCGTCAACCAAACAATGCATGAGTGCGACGCACTGAACGACAACATGATCGCGTACCATGGCCTCTACGACACACTCGAAGGAGACTTTGATGGTTGCGAGTTGCGACACGTAAGGCGCGAAAGCAACAACGAGGCGGACGGACTCGCCAACATAGGCTCTACCTGCGCCCCCATACCACTTGGGGTATTTCTCGAGCGCATATGCGAACGCTCCATCAAGCCAAAGGCCGTAGAGAAGAAAACAAGCGCAACAACAGAATCAGGGGCTACGCCACCCAATGAGCCAATGGCACTCGATAACTTGGAGCTGGACACAGGACTCGAGGGACCAATGAGCGTCATGATGATCGAGCAATCCTGGACGCAGCCATACATTACGTACCTCCTCAGCAAGAGGCTACTGGACGATCTGATAGATGCACGGCACATCGCGCGGCGATCCAAGGCATTCGCCGTTATCAACAGCGAACTGTATAAACGTAGCATCACAGGAGTACTCCAACGATGCGTCTCCATGGCCGATGGAAGAGCAGTTCTCCTCGACATCCATGAAGGGACCTGCGGGCACCACGCCGGCAGTCGCGCCCTCGTTGCCAAAGCTCTACGAGCTGGGTTCTACTGGCCTATGGCCATGCGCGACGCTAAGGACATCGTCCAAAAATGCAACGCTTGCCAGCGATTCGCGGACAAGCCGCACGCACCAGGCGCAGAGCTACGGCCAATCCCATTGGCCTGGCCCTTCACACAGTGGGGGCTCGACATGGTCGACAAACTTCCAAGGTCCTCGCGAGGAGGCTACGTATACCTCTTGGTCGCAGTCAACAAATTCACCAAGTGGATTGAAGCCATGCCAATGACCAACCAATCAGGGCACAGCGCAGTCAAATTCTTCGAGTTCATCGTCTACCGCTTCGGGGTGCTGCACAGCATCATCACCGACAACGGGACGAACTTCACATCCAAGGAGTTCCAAGAATTCTGCGAGAACTTGGGGATCAACATCAGCTATGCCTCAGTAGTGCATCCACAGACCAACGGTCAGGTGGAAAAAGCAAACGGGCTCGTCTGCAGCGGCATCAAGAAGCGACTCCTTCGGCCACTCGAACAAGCCGCGGGTTGCTGGCCGGACGAATTGCAATCCGTACTCTGGAGCCTACGTACAACTCCAAACAGCGCCACGGGCTACACGCCATTTTTTATGGTGCACGAAGCAGAGACAGTGCTACCAGCCAAGGTACGGTACAAGTCGCCGCGTGGTAAACTTCATGAACAAGAGTCACCCTACTTTGGAAGATTTAAATCGACCTCCTTGACAAGGCAAGGGAAATCGCCGCAGAAAGATCCACGATCTACCAGCAGAACCTGCGCAACTACCACAGTAGGAGGCTTCGCCCCAGATCCTTCGTCGAAGGTGACCTGGTCCTGCGACTGAAGCAGCAGGGGCATCTCAAGCTCGAGTCCCCCTGGGAAGGACCATACCTGATTACAGAAGTAATCCCAGGTGGCGCCTTTCGCCTTCAAGATCTAGAGTCAGGAGTCACATACTCCAACCCCTAGAACGTCGCACAGCTACGACGCTTCTACCCTTAGTCGTTTTTACCTTTTACATTGCAAAATAAGGCTACTAAGCCAAGGCTACTTAGCCACGCATTGTACCTCGCACTGTTCTTCGAATAAATAAAGCTAAGTGCCCCAAAACTCTGAGTTCTCCTTTACTTTTCCAATTTATACACTCGGGGGCTGCGCCACCCTATACACATCTGTTCTTCGAACCAAAACGCGATATCCTGAGTAGCTGGTACATCAATCGAAACCCTTAGCACAACACCAACCCAGCTGCAATGCACCTGACAGGTTGACATGGGACTGAGATAAAAACATGACCAGGCTAACGAAAAGGACTCGCATAGTGCCACTCACTTCGTACTAACAAAGCTCTTTATACGCATTCAACAATAAATTATCTAAAACATTTATATGAACTTTACAACACAAGTACACTTATGTGCAGGATACAAACTAGGCTACTACTACGGCAGAAGAACGTTGGTTTGTTCCTCAAAGAAGTCGACGATCTCTTCTGCTGGGCGGTCCACCGCCTGGTAGTGCGGCACCATATTCCAAGCAGAATCTGCTGCCGACATAGGCGGCCCAGACGCAATTGCCGCAACATCTATGTCAGGCCTGTGCAGTCGCACCATTGACAGGGTAGCCTTGGCACCAGCCACCAACTGTTGCCTCACGCATTCGTGAACCGTGGACAGATCTTGAAACTTGGCAAGGAGGGCCAGCAAGCTCGATGGAGCATCATCCAGCGGGAACATCGCCCGATAAATATTCTTCAAGCATGACTGCGACTTCTTCAGAAAAAGTAGCACTCATGACATACGATCCTCGAAGTCGCCCGTATGTAGCGATCATGATCTACCCAGAAGTATCCACTCTCTTGAAGCTGCTCTTGGGTGAGATCATGCAGGCGAATGGCAATTCTATCCTTCTCCTCGTGCGGATGACGCGCGCTAACAACTACACGAAGCAGCAACAACAGCATGAGCACAACGTACCACTGCGAGTGACTGCAAGAAAAAGATGAGAACAAGCAAACTAACATTTGAATTGGTCGCCTAGCTGCCTCACCTCGCCAAGCAAATATTGCTCTCGGGCGGTGGCTTTCTCCGCCTTCAACTTCCACACGTCTGTGTTACCGTGGAGCACAGGCAACTCACACTCCAGCTGCTTCATGCGGTCACGCAGTCGCGAAAGCAATGACAGCTCATCAACCCTGGAGCGGCGCAGGCCGCCACCATCGGTGGGTGGCGGTCCTGAGTTTCCATCAAAGGATCACTCGATGTACCCTACCACAAGTCAAGATAGAAGCAAAATAAGACGATGAAATCAACACAAAGACAAAAGGATCAGATGCATTCAAGACTAGCAAAAGTATCAGCAGATACACTTGCCAGCAGGCATGTCTTTAAAACAAAAGGACACAATCTAAAACTAACTATTACAAAACTATCTAAGGAGCAGCTGGCTTCTTCGACTTCGACGGCTTCGGGGGCTTCATCAAGTCCGTGGCGATGTCGACGCCCGACTTTCCGCCGGCCCCTGACGCCGAAGCTTTTGCCACCTTCTTGGCACGTTGGAGCTCCTCAGAGTACTTCGCAATAGTATTTATCAAGTGATGCCCATATTTGCCACAGACAGTCGCGAAAGGAGCGAAGACTACCTACTAATCGTCCGTGCCAACAGGCATCGCCTTTGACACCGCAGAAGGATCGATCTCGACTCCGTGGGCCTGCACCATGGCGAGTGACATGGACGCGCCAGTCGCGCGGAGTGAGTTCTTGTAGCTGGAGGGCACACCCCCGGCGAGTGACTACACCAGCTCGTCCATATTATCGATCAGCTCCGCCTTAGGCATCAACTCCTCCCGGAGGCGACTGAGGGCGCCCTTGGCCTTGAAAAGTGTATCCTGGACGGCGGCGCTATGGTCCTCAACTGCAGACAGTGCACCCGCCAGAGCGTCGTCACGACGAAGGGCCTGCGGGTCAAAGCTCAAATCACCAGCGTCTGTACATAAACCCACACATGGACAAAAACATTAGCGCCACCAGCAAAAACATTAGAAGCAGAGAAGGATAACAGTATCCACAAGCAAAAGTACCTGAGAGGGCCTTGGTGATTGAGAACAGTTGTTCTTCGAACAACTTTTCCCTGGCCGCGAAGGAGGCACGCAGATCCTCTTCACGCTTCCGTGCCTCGTCACGCGCTGCGATTGCCTCGTCGCGACCCTTCACAACCGCGGCAAGCGTCTTCTCCAAGGTGGCGGCGTTACACAATAAGGCATTATGTTCAGCTACACGACAAGCAAAAGTTGATCATCAGTCGACTATATCAAAATGAGAAGATGAAGAAGAGTAAGTGTAGAACACTCACTTTCAACCATGCGATGACGCGTCTCTAGCATGGCATGCTGGTGGCCCATCGCCATCACTTGTTTCGCCAAGAGCGCGGCTTCCTTCACAAGGAGCTGTAGCACAAACAAGGAATCAACAGAGGCAACAGATAACGTCGACTGCAACACTAAAACGATAAAAGCTACACTTACATGGTCCTCCAGTGACTCCGAAGATGTCTGCTGTACCGTCATCCGGGCAACCATTCGATGCTCCCCTGCATGGGGAGAACTGGAAGAGTTGTGCCCAGAGTGGGCCGCCACCGGAGGGGAAGGAGTGCGCTCGACCTCTTCCTTGGCCTTCGAGGTCGCGACTCCTGATTCCTTGAAAAATTGGACATCACCAGAAGATGACGACGCCTCTTGACTGCAAGATAACGACCATATCAACAAATGGCAAACCCAGAGACATGCCAACAGGAAGAAAACAGAGAAGAACAAATGAACTAGAAAACTTACCAGTCAAACTTGTCAAAGTCAAATGTGGCCTCCACCGACTCTGACGAAGACTCCTTGGGCAATCACATCTTCTTGCGAGAAGATGGTGCCACAACCCTCACAGGAATGGCAGGAATTGGTGATTCCGCACCAACGCCCGTACCTTCTGGAGTCAAAGGAGACGACGCGTCGGAATCCTCGCTGCGCAAACGCTTGCGAGTATCCAGACTATCGGACTCGGGGGCTTCCTCCTCCACATCAGAAGGGACAATCGACTCAAACTCATCCTCTTCCAAGGCTTCGCGAGGAATAATCCCCTCAGGGAGAGGGGGCATACAAGGCGACACCGCCCAATCCTGCATACAGACAACAAAAATCAGCAAAAAGCAAGTAAGCAACAGAAGAGCAATCGACAAAATAAGCTACTACGTAGCACAACTATACCTCAGGAGGAGGATTCGAAGCATCAAAGGGAGGAACAAATGGTTCACTGAGAAGCACATCCTTGCCGGTGTACTTCGTGACCAGTCGAACCCTCTTGTCCACCTCACTCGCGGACATGCCATCGGCAGACATGCGAGTGGCATCATCAGCGCTAGCCCATTTAAACATGGGGTGGACCCTGGCTTGCAGGGGCTGGACGCGACGGTGCAGCCAAGTGCGAATGAGGGCGCAGCCTACCTCCTCTTTGCCTATGCGGCTCTCGAGGTCACAGACACGCTGATACAGCACGTCTGTCTCCGCGAGCTCGCGAGGCATGGCTACGTTCTTCCAGGAGCGCATCCTCCTGCACGGCGTCACGGGATCGAAGGGCGCGAGTCCAAAGTGTTTGCCATTGGCCTTCTGATCGCGGATGTAGAACCATTTGTCCCTCCACCCTTGGACGGATGCTGTGAGCTTGATATCGAAGTAGGTGGCGGATGGGTCGACGTGGATTCTGCAACCACCTACATCGTAAACTAAAGAGCGGATCTGGTGGCGCTTCAATTTGAAGATGCGCTTGAAAAGGCCGAAGAGTGGCTCGATTCCGAGCCAACACTCGCAAAGTGTGATGAAGCAAGAGATGTGGAGGATCGAATTTGGGGACAGCTGATAGAGCTGGAGCCCATAGAAATGAAGAAGACCCCTAAAAAAAGGGGTGAAGAGGCAAGGAGAGACCGCGAATGATGAATGCAAGAAACATCACTCGAAAACCAGCGGGAGGAGCAGGAATGGTCTCACCGCTGGGGACGCGCGCATCGGTGACTGCCGCGGACAGCACTCCGTCTTGGCGAGTAAGACGGATATCAGACGCCTTGATGATGGAAGGACGCCACGCACCATTCATGACGCGGGTGCCCGCGACCTTCTTCTTCCCGCCGGTGGCGGTGCTGGTGCCCGCAGCGGCGGAGCCGCCCTTCTTCTTCACCGTGGCAACAGTGGCCGCGGAATCAGTGATAGCGCCTCCCTTCTTCTTCCCCATTGCACGACGGTGATGTGAGCGAAGAAAGTAGCTTGGGAACGAGCGGAGCTGGTCCAGCATCACGGAGGAAACAGGCGCAGGAAAAAGCAGAGGAGTAGCAGCAATGGTGATGGCAGCAAGGAAGAATGAGCACAGATGGGAAAATTACCGCCATAGCGCCACTACTTAACCCCTAGAAGATGCAATCCAACGGCTCAGAAAAACCCTATTGGACGCGTGGCACACATCGTGTTGGACACGCGGAGAAGGGGAAGCACGAACCGTCCCTCCACTACTCCCATTACGCACAGAAATCGAGGAGGCGTAGTTAAAATAAAGATTACGCACGCCCAGTCAAATCAAAGTTAGGAAGTGGGACCCACTACTCGTCACGTCCCGTCAAACTCGCTCACGCGGGCAACTGAGGTCATACAAGCGTCAGCACTGACGTCATCAAAGCTACGGAGCGAAAAACTTCGACTACTTTAGTCCTTGCTGGAGTCTTCGACTCCACCAAGCACTCGGGGGCTACTCCCACAGGGAGCGCTGGCCGCGCACCCTACGATTTTCTTTTCTTTCTGCAGGAATAAGGAAAATCAAAAGGCAAACCCAACCACTCGAAATACGATTCGATTATGGACACTGGTTACTCCCATAGAGAGCGCCGGAAACAAATTCGACTGAAACAAGCAAAAGACGACAGCAGTCGCAAAATGATTCTTTAGTCCCTGCCTGAGTCTTCGACTCAACCAAGCACAGCAGTCGCAAAATGATTCTTTAGTCCCTGCCTGAGTCTTCGACTCAACTAGGCACTCGGGGCTACTCCCATAGGGAGCGCTGGTCGCGCACCCTATGATTATCTATGCAAAAACGATGTGTCGATAACATCCACACTCGAAACTCATGGCGACACCGCCTCATAATTTTTTCCTACAAAGAGACTGCATCTCCTGGGTCACCCGAATCGTCTCGGTGATGATAAAATTCGGATGCCGCGCTTACAGCGTGAAGGTAAGACCTGAACAAGGCCTGGCAACGCATTAGCTGCGCACTACCAGAAACATATCCTTGCCTGCAGGTACGATGAATATGCCTTGACGGACGCGTCGAGTGCTCACACCCATATAACTGGAATTCGACTCATGTAAGACCTCCGTGGCTTGAGTCGAGTCACACCAGCACTTTTCCGGATTCGAGTCCGGGGACTCGAATTCGAGTAGATTGCGTTGGTTCACCCTAAGGTGGTTAACTGATACTGATACTTCGATTATATTAGGCACGTATATCAACAATCCCTATGACACAATTAAAAGCAGTCGAAATATATACTCATTCAGGCACTCGAAAGACTTCAGAAGTCCCCAGTCGAATCTACGATTCCACTGGACACTCGGGGGCTACTGACATGGGTATAGCCTACATGTACTCGATCTTGGTATATACGGTCTAAATACATACAGGCCCACGGTGTCGCCAAGGCCCAAACGAAGGATTCGAGTAACCTGAGGACTCTCGATTGCTTGAAGAACAAGAAGAAGCTAAAGATAGAAAGTTTAAAGGGGAAAACCCTAACTTGTAGCCGACTCGACCTGCTACCCAGGACCGAGCCTATCTATATAAAGGCTGGGAGGGGGCGACGAGGAGGACACACGCAACCCTAGTTTCCACCACCCTCGCCAGATTACATCTGCGCACCATTGTAACCTTCGATTCCTTTGATAATTCCACGAGCAGACAAGCAGGAGTAGGGACCTCTCTGAGGCTGAACCAGGTAAATCTTTGTCCCCTGTGTGCTTGTCTGTTAGCCGATAGATGTCTCTAGCGCTCCCTCCTTCTCCAAAACCCAAGTCCATAACAATGGGCATTGGCGAGTTAAACCCTCGTCACATGGAGTCCGAAGGAGAGACGAAGGGGGACCACGGGCGGCGAAACCCCCCTTGGCGCGGGCAGCCCTAGGCCGCGTCAGGGCATGGTGTGGCCCCCCTGGACGGCCACGGACCTCGCCTCTTCGCCTATAAGAAGCCTCCCGATCCAGAAACCCTAGAGAATCCAGCCTCCAGCCACAAAAAGTTCCACAACACCGTCGCCACCGAAGGGGAGATTCGAGGGACAGAAAGTCTCTGTTCCGGCACCCTCCCGGGATAGGGAAGTGCCCCAGGAGCCATCTCCATCAATCTCCACCACCATCTCTATCACCGTTGCTGATTCCCATGATGATGAGGGAGTAGTTGTTCCTCGAGGCTAAGGGCTCTACCGGTAGCTATGTGTTCATCTCTCTCTCTATGCATGATCATATTGTGATCATGAGCTTTGTAATCAAGTAGATCTACCTTGCTACTCAAGTGCTTTAATATATCTCTACTCTCCTCATGGGTGTGAAAGTGACAGCATGCACACCATGGTGGCACTTAGGCTAGAGATTACAAATACTTGTTATGAGTTAATATTTGGAGTTGGATGTCTCTATGAAATTGTGGTGTTTCTTGGAACCATCTAGAGCTCAAGGTGATGGTGTGGGGTTATCTAGACGGGGAAAGCGATGTTTGAGGAGTGTTGTTATAGCCCTACCATGGATTAGAGTGTCCAACCAGAGAGTAGTTCAGAGTAGTATCATAAAGAGCATATATTTATATGAGAGTGTTCACTAGTGAAAGTATGATCCCTAGGCCTTGTTTCTAAGCATTGAAACAACGTTTCCAATTAGATCTGTTACATGTTTGCTTGCTTCCATCCTTATTTCAGTTTGCCTTTAGTCTCTTCCCACATCAACCACACGCTATCAAAACTATTTTCTGGCACCGTTACGACTTATAATTATCCATACCACTTGTATTTCACTATCTCTTCACCGAACTAGTGCACCTATACACCTGACAAGTGTATTGGGTGTGTTGGGGACACAAGAGACTTCTTGTATCTTGATTGTAGGGTTGCTTGAGAGGGATACCTTTGACCACTTCCTCCCTGAGTTCGATAAACCTTGGGTGATCCACTTAAGAGAAAACTTGCTGCTGTTCTACAAACCTCTATACTTGGAGGCCCAACAATTGTCTACAAGAATAGAAGTGTGTAGACATCAGTATCCTAATCCATTACTGAATCAAGAACCAGCAAGCCAATAGTTACTTTCCAAGCCTCAATAAATCCAACCAAAGCACCACTACAACATAGTTCAGTGGGAATACACTGAATTTGTCATTCAAGCACATAACAAATCCAAAGCTTGTTCACTTTAATTATTTCAGTAAAGCAACCATGTTAGAATGGGCACATTAGGGTACCAAGACAAGTTAAACCACTAGTAGGAGATCAAGAATATTATCTATAGCTTTGAAATTGAACCACATTAAGAAAGACATGCTCAATATCAACACAAGAACCAGAGCACCATTAATTGGTAGAATCAATGGACATAGAAATCATTGTGGGAGAATAGTACTATAATTACCACATACATTAGAGATCTATTTCTAGAACAAAATAGGGGAAAACCCTAATTAGGGTTTGATGCTAAGAGAGAAATGTGAGGAATAGAGAGATCTTGAGATAATAGAGAGAGGGAGAGTAGGGAGTATACTTACTCATGGTCCTCGCTTAAGCATGAGAAGAGGAATTAGAGGTGGCCGGCTGTTGGGGGGATACCCCCGGGTAGGGTCACTCCGGGGTATAAGGGCCGAGTTAGCCAAGGTTCGGCAAGGTCAAAGCGGATGCTGGCCAAGTCACCTCAAGGCAGGCCGGATCACGGAGTAACCCGGACCAGAGGGGGGTCGCCTAATGTTGCCTCATTCGACTTAAGGAGTAAGTTGGAAATGCTTGTCTAACTTATATGCAGGAACAGGTGTGGCTGGATCTACTGTGATCCGGATCCTCGCTTAGCTTCTAGGAGAAGGAAGGAATCTCTCTGGTCAAAACAGAAGGTCCGGTACGTACTGGATGAGCGAATAAAGCAAGGGCAGGACCACCAGATCATGGCCGACAAGGGTGGTGACGCTCACGTCGGCTTACGTAGCTAAAGCAAGTGTGACGCGGGGGAAAAGCACCCCTGTCGGGTTACTACTTTGGGAGGGGGCATATTCTTAGGAATATGCCTCCACGTATGCCCTAGGCCAGGACCGAACCACCTCTATATAAGGGGGGTTAGGGTTCTAGTAGAGGGGGTTGGGAGAATTCTAGTTGGTTGAGCACTAGTAGATCTAGGGTTCTTGGGCTAGATAGTAGGCAAGAGTAAGAGAGCCCCTTCTTCCTCCTCTCGCCAATATAGCTCAAGGAGCACTTGTAATCTTGGAGATATTGCAATACAAACTTCTGTGTAGATAATCACTCTACTATCCCTCCCTGGATTCCTCTAGCGCATATTAGTCCCCACCTTTAGCCTATCCATGGCATCTGCCGTGACACCACCACGACAGTTGGCGCCCACCGTGGGGCTAGCGGCGCTAGTAGGGGTGAAGATCCGGATGGGAAACTTCATTGGCACCGGGGAACGCATCGTCTCCGGGCTCATTCAGCGCTTTGGAGTGCTGGATTTCGTCAGTGACAATGCTGGTTGCTTCGGCACGCGCCCGCTTCCGCGCAACGGCCTCTTCGTCAAGCTCGGCGCGCACAAGGTCTACGTTGCTATGGACGTCTCGTGCGTTCATCCGCGTCATGTCGTCGATGCGGGGGAACCACCCCTCACTGTGGCTCACGGGGCGCGTATCGCTCGCTCCCCGGACCATGCGGAGGTGATGATGACTGCGCCAGGTGCAGGCGCAAGCAAAGGCCCAGTGCCAGACCCGGAGGTAACACCCAAGGCACCAAGAAAAGGTAGAGGACCTCAACTGGAGAGGCCTGAGAACGTGCTGAGGGAAGCTATGGATAGCTTGGCTAACCCGGTAGCAACGGTGGTAGATCCGGCTCAGGCACAGGCCGAGCTAGAGGAAACTCAGCAAAAGATACTGGAGGGCGCAAGGAAAATAGCCGCGGCTCAGCAGTCACTGAACATGACGTTGTGTGAGTACACAAAGGCAAACAAGGTTGATGCAGTGAGGGTAAAAGGGAAAAATCTCATAAGTGAGATGAACAGATAAGGTGATGATGGAGCAGAAGGGTCGAAAAACTATCTGTCTATGGGGTTGCCGAGGTATAGTACCCCGGCGAAGAACCTCAGAGCAGCAGATGCCGCTGCGTCCAAGTTAGAGGGTCTGACGGGTGAGGCCCGTCAAAGACAGCAAGACAGGGTTAACGAGCTGGTTCAGATCGCGAACAGGAAGAACGAGGAGCTGCTGAGAGCTAACCCGGAGAGAGCTAGGGCTTCCAAGATCGTCCATTCAGTGGTGGGTAACCCGGAGAAATCCACTGGAGCCGCATCATCGCCTCATGGCGGTCCAAGGAGAGAAGAGGTAGTAACCTCGGCCAGACGGAACAAACAGATCGTCCCGTACGACCCAACTCGTGCGGGAAAAGAAAAAGAGATGCGGAAAGGTGATGATCGACGGAGTGTGAGCCGAGGTGAAGCTGGGCGAGGTAATCGCGACCAAGGCAATGCCGGTCAAGGGGACGCTGCCAACATCAATGCCGGACAGCACAACTCCGCAAGAGCAGGACAACCGCAGCAGCGGAATGTGCCGAGGCAAGAGCAAAGCGTCGGCCGAGGTATGCAGCAGAAAGGTGTGCAACGAGAGCAAAACCGATACAATGACGGTGATTCGGAGATGGTGAACGCGAGGTACCCGGAATCGGACTATCATGTGATAGGGTCTAGGTTGGGGAGCAGGGATTTGATGCCGGATGACGCCAGGTTAAAACTGGATCGCCTGTATAGGTCGGAACAGATCGAATGTCAAGGTCCTCCGGGTCCAGCGTGTTTTGGACCCCGGATCATGAAGGAACCTCCGGTACCAAACTTCTAGTTACCAAGGGGCACGAAGACATATGACGGCAGCACCAAGCCAGAGGATTGGCTGATAAACTATGCTACGGCGGTGAAAATTGCGATAGGAAACTTGAGATGAGCTGTGCGTTACGTGCCCCAGATGTTGGAAGGCCCGGCCAAAGTGTGGCTGAATAATTTACCACCTAGAAGCATCAACTGCTGGATAGATTTCGAAGAAATTTTTATCAGCAACTTCTCGAAATGCGTATCGGAGGCAGGCAACTGAGACCACAATGTGCAAGCAAAGACCTAACGAGACGGATCGTGAATTCTTGACCCGGTGGTGTACCGTGAGAAACTCGTGTGAAGGTGTCATAGAGTCATAGGCCATAGCATGGTTTTGCAGGGTGCGAATATGGCGGCTGTGGATGAAGCTGCAAAGGAAAATGCCAGTTACGCTGGCAGAGATGATCCGGATTGTTGATTCGTATGCATTGGGCGACCCGACTCAGCCTAGGCTCGCGTCAAGTGAGTCAAACGAGGAATACTATCCGAGAGATGGAACCGAGTCATCCCGGAGGAATGACTATAGAGGAAAAAGGAGAGATGATAGACCGGACCATCGCTATGGCTCGCAACAAGTTGCGGCAGTGAATCAAGATCAACCCGGAGGAGGGAGTAACCAACGCCAGAGAACAGGAGGGCAGTGGACTCCAAGGAATGATGGCAAGAAAACATGGACTTCGGAGCAGAAGAAGCACTGGCAGGAAAAGAAAGACCGACCGAGGTATACCTATGAGTCGATGCTGGACCAGCCATGTAAGTTTCACACGCCAAATCCGAATAGCCCGGCGGGTCACACGACGAGGCAATGTGAGTGGATGCGAAAGATAGAGCAAGGTGGTTCGGGGAATGCTTAGGCACCCCGAAATGATCAACCTCGGCAGGAGTTACCCCGGCAGCAATTGCTTTCCGGAGCGAACACGCAGCAGCTAATGTTGCCTCCCCCTCTGCCGAGGTATGACAACAATGAAAGAAGGGATGCAGTGCATCAGGTGGAAAATCAGCAACAACCGGATCAGAGGTACCCCGGAAACGAGGGAAGGAATGAGTACAGGGAACATCACCAGAGTTATTGTGTGTTCACGACCGAGGAAACTGAGAGAAAGAGCTTGCAGCACCGACATATGGAGGTCAATGCGGTCATGCCAGCGGTGACGAGGTACATGCCTTGGTCGGACCAAGAAATCACCTGGAACATCAAAGATCATCCTAAACTTATGCCGAGCCCAGGTTCGTACGCGCTAGTGCTAGATCCGACATTCATTGGACCGAACATCAACGTGAGGTTCTCCAAGGTTTTGATTGATAATGGCAGTAGCATTAACATCATGTATGCGGATACGATGTGCAAGTTAGGCATCTCGGAGAACATGCTCCAGGCTACGAGAACAACTTTCCATGGCATTGTACCAGGCATTTCGTGCGAGCCCATAGGCAAAGTCCGGGTCGACGTGCTATTCGGCACAAGAGATAACTGCCGAACTGAAAATCTGGAGTTTGAAGTGGTGAATTTGGAAAGTGCGTATCACGCATTACTCGAAAGACCAGCGTTGAACAAATTCATGGCAAGCTGTCACATCAGTTATCTGAAGATGAAGTTGCCCGGGCCAAATGGAGTTATTACCATTGCTGGAGATTTCCGACGTTCCATGGAGTGTGCTTCAGCCGGGTCTAACCTAGCCGAGTCACTCGTGATTGCGCGAGAGAAAAGAAAAATCCAAGAGGTGGCGGCACTAGCTCAGTCCGCGCAGCAATATATGCTGGCGCTAAGTAACCCGCATGGCAGCGTTTCGTTTCAAGCCGCGAAGGACACCAAGAAGATTCCAGTTGATAACATGTTTCCGGAGCGCACCGTAACGATTAGTGCCGGGTTAACTGACAAATAGGAAAGCGAGCTCATCAACTTCCTCCGTGAGAATCGGGATATTTTTGCTTGGTCTACGCAGGACTTGCAAGGTGTTCCGAGGGAGTTGGCCGAGCACTCTTTGAACGTAAGACCCGGAGCAAGGCCGGTGAAGCAACCTCTCCGCCGCTTCACCGAGGATAGGAGAAAAGTCATTGGAGACGAGATAGCTCGGTTACTGGCGGCAGGATTCATCATGGAGGAACTATATCTGGATTGGCTCTCTAATCCGGTGCTGGTGGAGAAGAAGAAGGACGATCCGAACATGGTAGTGGTTTGGCGCATGTGTATCGATTACACGAACCTGAACAAGGCGTGTCCGAAAGATCCATTTCCACTGCCAAGGATAGATTAGGTCATAGACTCAACCGTGGGATGCGAACTGTTGTCATTCATTGATGCATATTCTGGCTTCCACCAGATACCTCTGAACCCGGATGATCAAATAAAAACGGCGTTTATTACCCCGTACGGGGCTTATTGCTATCGCACTATGCCGTTTGGTTTACGTAACGCAGGTGCAACGTACCAAAGATGTATGCAAAAATGTTTGCACGACCAAATAGGCCAAAACATATAAGTATACGTGGATGATGTGGTTATCAAGACCAAGGAAAGCACAACGCTCCTTAACAACGTAAGACAAACATTCGTGAACTTGAGAAGGTTCCGGATGAAGCTTAACCTGAAAAAATGTACCTTCGGTGTCCCGGCTGGAAAGTTACTCAGATTTCTCGTCTCCAGCCGAGGTATCGAAGTTAACCCAACTAAGATCCGAGCCATCAAACGGATGGAGCTGCCGAAGTGTCTTAACGATGTCCAGAAGTTCACTGGATGCCTGGCGTCATTGAGTCGGTTTGTATGTCGGTTGGGGGAAAAGGCACTGCCTCTCTACCAACTCATGAAAAAGTCGGATAAATTCGTTTGGACGCCACAGGCCGATGAAGCTTTTGCCCACTTGAAAAAGATGTTGGCCACTGCACCAGTGTTAGCCTCTCCACTATCAAAGGAACCAATGTTGCTCTAGGTAGCCGCAACCAACCGAGTTGTAAGTGCAGTAATCATAGTGGAACGCAATGAAGAGGGTAAGTCGGTGCAGAGGCCAGTGTATTACATGAGCGAGGTATTGTCTGCCTCAAAACAGAACTACCCGCACTTTCAAAAGGTGGCATACGGTGTCTATATGGCGGCGAAGAAGTTAAAGCATTACTTTGAGGAGCACCCCATCAAAGTAATATGTGAAGCTCCCATATCCGAGATAATGGGTAACAAGGATGCGAGTGGCAGAATCGCAAAATGGGCAATTGAGCTAGCCCCTTATACACCCCAATACGACAGAAGAGAAGCGATCAAATCTCAGGCTGTGGCGGACTTTTTCGTGGATTGGGCCGAGGTACAATACGAACCACCGCCACCAGATCCGAATTACTGGAGGATGCACTTTGACGGGTCGAAAACCAAAACCAGATTAGGCGCCGGGGTTGTGCTTACCTCGCCAAAGAAGGATCGGCTCAAGTACGTATTGTAGATCCATTTCGCGGCATCGAACAATGTCGCTGAGTATGAGGCTCTTGTGCATGGGCTCAAAGTGGCAAAGGAGATTGGCATACGTCGGATAATATGCTTCGGCGACTCAGACCTGGTGGTGCAGCAGATGTCCGGAGTATGGGACGCCCTAGATCTAAACATGCCACTATACAAGTTTCACGTGCAGAAGATATCTGGTTACTTCGAGGGGTGTGAATTCCACCATGTACCCCGGCGGAAAACGAGGCTGCTGACATGTTGTCGAAGCTCGGATCGACCAGACAGGCAATTCCACCGGGTGTAGCATTGGAACACCTCAGAAAACCATCTATCAGGCCGTCCCCAGGAACCGACTCGATCTATGTCCCAGAAAATACAGAATCTGGAGTTGAGCCCATGGACATTGACATGGGAGGTGGTACGCGAGACCTGGGAACTGCGTCAGCAAACCCGGGGACTGCCTCGGCAAACCCGGGGACTACCTCACTAGACCCGAGGACTGCTCAGCATGATCCGGCTGAAGTTATGCCGGTGGATCAGATGGAAATTGATGAGGAGATATTCCCCCCACGAGCCATACCAGCTTGGGCACTGCCTATATTCCAATTCCTGAAAGATGGAACGCTACCCGCTGAGGAGGTGTTAGCCAGGCAAACTCAGAGGAGAGCAAAAGCATACAAAATCATCAATTCCGAGTTATACAAAGAGGAGTGTAACCAATGTCCTTCAACGATGCGTTGACCCGGAAGAAGGGCTTGACATCCTCCGAGATATACACCAAGGGGAATGTGGGCATCATGCTTCATCCCGAGCCTTGGTGGCAAAGGCGTTCCGGCATGGATTCTACTGGCCAAGTGCCTTGGAACAAGTAGAAGATCTGGTGAGAAAATGCAACGGTTGTCAGAGGTACGCCACCAAGACACATATGCCTATGTCAGAACTCAAGACCATACCAATTACATGGCCATTTGCTGTATGGTGCTTGGATATGGTTGGCCCGTTCAAACCCGCGAGAGGAAACATGACACATATTTTGGTCATGGTGGACAAGTTCACAAAATGGATTGAAGTGAAACCTATAAGAAAATGTGATGGAGATATGGCCGTGACATTTCTCAAAGACATCATCTTGAGATACGGTTATCCACATAGTATTATAACTGATAATGGAACAAATTTTGCGGAAGGAGCATTTGCGCGCTTCTGCCGAGATAAGAAGATCCGACTCGATGTCGCCTTGGTAGCCCACCCCGCGTCGAACGGACAAGTGGAAAGATCCAATGGATTAGTATTATCCGGGATAAAACCCCGGCTCATTGAGCCGCTGCAAAGATCAGCGGGGTGCTGGATAGAAGAACTACCGGCGGTACTGTGGAGTTTAAGAACAACTCCGAATCGATCAACAGGCTATACGCCATTTTTTCTGGTATATGGGGCAGAAGCTGTATTACCAGCCGACATAGAGCATGATTCGCCTAGGGTCACCCAATACACAGAAGCCGAAGTGCAAGAAGCCTGGCAAAATAATGTTGATCTGCTGGAAGAAGCGAGAGAATTGGCACTGTCCAGATCCGCCATATATCAGCAAAACCTCCGACGCTATCATAGCCGGAAAGTGTGCCCCCGAGTCTTCCGGGAAGGCGATCTGGTGCTCTGGTTGGTACAACGTACTACTAGTATGCATAAATTATCCCCCCCCCATGGGAAGGGTCGTTCATTGTGAGCAAAGCATTGCACAATGATTCTTACTATCTCATAGATGCAAAGCCACAGGAAAAGAACAAGGCGGACAGGTCCGGAGAGGAATCCAAGCGACCGTGGAATGTAGCACTACTTCGTCCCTTCTACACTTAGCTAAGAAGTGTATGTATCCGAGTCATCTCATATGTCGGTATGTACGTCGGCAATGAGCTTATCAATAAAATAGCAGCGCCTCGAGCAGTAACTCGGGGACTGCCTTAACAATGTTTGTCGTAATTTCTTATGCGGTAGCTGGAATGAGTCGTTTTACTTAACCCAGATTAGTAATGTGTGAGCACCAAAAACCCAACCCTTCGACTTGCTGCTGTCCAATAAGAATTGGCTTCATGGCAAGCAAGGGAACAAGTTTGGAATTGCGTAGCACATGAAAAACGGCTAAGGAAACGAAGTTATTCGAGTTAACGTTTGTTTTTTCGGACTAACCCTGTTTTTATTTTCAAGTTATTATGCTGAATTATTTTGAGCCAAGCCTCAAAGTTTCTAAGTATTGTTAAGACAATTTTTGAAGCTCGGATTCGTAAGTCGTAAAACCGAATCAAGGTAGACACGGACCGAGCCAAGGAATTGGACGAACAAGAAAATGAAACTCGGGGACTACGCCCAAGTTAATCCGGCATAAAAACATAGTAGCAAAATATTACATATCCAGCATACAATTGCACCCGGCATACCGGGGATCTGATAAATTTTCAAGTTTTTCAACTAAGGAGCGGCAGGAGGAGGAAGTTCGGCGTCGTCATCACTGCCTTCAATATCTGAAGCAGCATCTTCTCCATCCTCACCCGACCCATCCTCCATGTTCTCCATATGCTCATCCCCGTCGGACTCTAGAAAGCTCGGCCCCTCAACCCAGTCATGGATTGGAGAATATTTGACGAGGCTGTAGGCGCAAGCCTGGCGCCGAGCTACCCACTCCGGATCATCGGTCCATTTGGATCCGGTGCGCCGACGTGTGAGAAGGCTCAGGTCGATCTTCTCGTACCATGTAAGAATATGATGAAGGAGGGTATCTGCTGCGGCACGCCCGGCGGACTCCCTCCAGAGGTCAAGCTGAGTCTCAACTTCCAACAGCTTTTCGGCAAGGAGTGTGATCCTCTCTGGAGCGCTCTCGCTTGGCCAGAAGGTGTTGTATATCCGGACCACAACGTCGAGGAGATCTTTCCCATAGTTCTTGATGGTTTCCACGCGAGCTGACACGCTGACCAATAGGTCCTCCATGTCTAAGGGGATGCTCTCACCATCAGGAGCGACGGGAGTACCCCTTTCTCGGCGGAATTTCATAACAGCAGCACTGGCAATCGGAGTACCCTCGGGAAAGTGGTCTGGAAACAAGGAAAAGGAAGATGCTGAAGCAAACAAGTATGGGCCAAGCCGGAAAATTATGTCGGATAAGGGAAAGAAACTTACGTGAGATATGGCCGTGGATCCGGGTCAACTCCTTGATGCAATTGTCGCGTCTCTGGCGAAGTTGTTCAAGTTCAGCGATCGCCGACCCAAGCTGGACCTCGGATTCTTTAAGCAGGTCTTGGTCCTTGGAGATCTAGAGAGTAAGGCGCTCACGCTCTTCGGTGAAGTTCTGGCAAAATTTTTGGAGCTCGATTTTGTGTTGGGCCTTCATCTTCTCCATCTCAGCCTTGAGCTTGGCTATCTCGTCGTCCTTGGTCCAGAGGAGGGCAAGCTCATCATTCTTCTTCTTCAGCTCAGCTTGATGCTGTCCTGCTTGTTCGAGAAAATGCAGCATCATATCAGGCATGGGCACACTATCCTCAAGCGATGCTGAAATAGTATGTTGACCCGGCAAAGCCGAGGAGTGAATGTTTGCCGAGCCAAGGAGAAGGATAAGTGGAAAACACAACAAGGTCGGGCAAAAAAGGACATACCTCGGATTTCCTCCAAGTTCTTCCGCATAATTTTGTTCTCAGCCTCCACCCCAGCTGCAGAAAACCGAATGAGGAGATTAGTCCGGCGAAAACAAGTGAAGAAAAACGGAGAAGTGCTGAGGGAGAAAATTACCCCTCTTTTCATGCTCTGCGCCAAGTGCAACATGTTTCGCGCGCAGGATCTTGTGGGTATCAAGCAGGCGTTGAAATTCGGTGCTCCGGCGATTGGTAGTTACCTAAAAGGAGCATAGAAGTGTGAAATTAACTTGATGAATATTCGAAGTGTACAAGATCCGGGCCAAGTGGAACTTAACCCGGCTCTAGGTGTGTGCATATTCGAAGTGTGCAAGATCCGGGCCAAGTGGAACTTAACCCGGCTCTAGGTGTGTGCATATTCGAAGTGTACAAGTTCCGGGCCAAGTGGAACTTAACCCGGCTCTAGGTGTGTGCATATTCGAAGTGCACAAGATCCGGGCCAAGTGGAACTTAACCCGGATCTAGGTGTGTGCATATTCGAAGTGTGCAAGATCCGGGCCAAGTGGAACTTAACCCGGCTCTAAGTGTGTGCATATTCGAAGTGTACAAGTTCCGGGCCAAGTGGAACTTAACCCGGCTCTAGGTGTGTGCATATTCGAAGTGTGCAAGATCCGGGCCAAGTGGAACTTAACCCGGCTCTAGGTGTGTGCATATTTGAAGTTTACATGCAGCTACATTGATTTTCTAATGAGCATCCGGCCGAGTAACAAGTTACTCCGCCGGAGGCTTGGGGACTAATGGTTATTACCTACAGCATGTAAAGGAGAAACGACATACCTCCAGCATTCGCCCCGCGAGGTTAATTGCCTTGGCGGCAGTGTTCATCTGGGCAGAAAATTCTGCGGGCCGAACTTTTCCGGGAGATCGTCGTTGTAGACGAACTCCACCTTATTCCAGTTCATGACGAACTCGATAAGGCCTGGAGGGTACCGTTTGCCAGTGGGCATGTGGGGTGCCACCAAGCCCTTTCCATGAGCTTCCTTCCTCTCAATCAGGGCAAGAGCTGGGCTGGTGTGAAGAACCATCTGCTGTGCATCGGTTGGCTCGGCAGGAGAATCCATCGCTGCTGGTGAATTCTTCAGAAGCATTGACGACAAGGTTCGCTGCCCGGCCTCGACAGATGTAGACTTGGCAGCATCCGGAGCTTTCTTGCCTTTAGCCTGCTGGGAAGAAGTAACCATGATGGATTTCCCTTTGGAAGCTGCTGGAATGGTTCCTCGCCGGGGCTGAGATGACTCGGAAGAGGCAGAGGAACTTGGTACTGGAGCTGCTGTGGGTTTCCTGGCTGCCGGGACAGGTGCTAGTTCGGAAACTAGTACTGGAGCTGCTGCTAGTGCTGGGGTTGCGGTAGACTTGGTGGTTGCTGGTTGCGGCAATGCCGAAGTGGCGGACGCTGTTGCCTCGGCCGGACCAACCCCTCCCGATCCAAGGTCGCGTTCCTCTTGATGAGGTACTGCGGAACCCGGAGCAGCCGCAGAGCCCTCCGGAATAGGGCTCAGCGGGCGTGACTCATTGTCACGAGGAGGGGAAGGACCGGACCAAAGGGGAGAAGAGATGCTCGATCCGCTCTGAGGAACCTCCACAGGAGGCCTGCAAAAGAAAATGATGTCAGGAGTGAAATTACCCCGATGCAAGGAGAAGTATGTTGCGCAGTGAAAAATGACTTACGCATCCGAGGTCTCGGCCTCCTTGGGTTTCCGAGCCCTCCGTGCCGGGGCTTTGCCTGCCCACTTGGAGGCAGTCTTGTCTCCGGCCTTCTTTTGCCTTGTGTGGGCTGGGAAGGTTCGGAAGAAGAACTTGACGCGGATCCGCGCTTCTTCTTCGGCGCCACCGGAACCGGCTCGCCCGTGGCAAGTGGAGGATCCTCGTGGATATGCCCACCGGGGTTAGCTGATGCCGGAAAGGCAAAAGAAAGAGGGACAGCCTCAACGGGTTCAATCACGTCGATATCCGAGTCATCCTCATCATCGGGCCAATCTCTAAGAGAAGAGAATTTACCGCTGGGACGTTTGGTGGCGTCGGTCATAGGGAGGAACATCTCCTGGTCCGGCTCCTTCTCATCCGGGATCTCGGTCCGGCGCCCACTTAAGGGTCGGATCCGTGCCATCCTCGAGAGTTTGCTGGAGAAATAGCTGAGAAAAAGCACAAAGAGCAGAGTCAGAAATATGACAAAAACCGACACATAATTGATCCGAAATAAGTTTACCCCGCGAAACTTACCGCGGGAGGGAGCCTGTCATGGCAGTAATGCTCGATTCCCCACGTCCATTCGGCGGAGAAATCTTTGTGAGTGGTGAACAGAGCTTGACCCGGCGGATGATCTCTGTGTTGCTCAATTTGAAGGAGGAGGTTCGGTTGGGGTCGCGACCGAAGCTCATGTGGCACAACTTGTGGGTGCGCCTCTGGAGGGGAGAGATTCGGTTGCGCACGAACGTGATCATAGCGTCCTCGTTGTGCAATCCGAGTTTCTTCAGCTCAACGAATCTTTTGTTGAATTGATTGGCCAGAGCTGTAGGTTTCTTGGCGACCTCCTCCCAGAAATCCGTATCAGGGGGACCCGAAGCGTAGGGCAGCAACCGAATCAAGTCTTCGGTACCCTCGTTCCGGACGTAGAAGAAGGTCCGGGCCCATCCTTTGCAGGAGTCAAGCCCGGTGACTCGGGGAAAGATTGAAAATCTCCGAGGCAAGATCGAGGCAGCTCCGAACTGGGTGAGCTGCTTGTCCTCTAAATCGACGTGGATGTTGGGGACGACGTTGCGACAGAGACCGAAGAACCGGATCCACAGCTCCTTCGTGGGCCATAGTCCGGTATAACCTTTGATCGTAGAGACAAAGGCAGAAAGAGAGGTGATTGCGTTCGCTGGGAGATGGTGAGGCTGCAAGTGGTACGTCCTGACCCAGTCTCAGAAGAAGTCGCTCACTGGAAGACCAAATCCCCGCTGGAAATGGGATAGGAAAACAACAAACTCACTCGGATTGGGTGAGGGGGCCAATTCCGAGGAGGGGAGACGAGCGGCGACGCTGGAGGGAATACGCCTGGTCCGGTAGAGCCAGTCGATGTCATCTTGGCAGACCCACGAACCGGCCCACGCGCCACGGTCCGCCGCGCCGGCGTCCTCCTCCATCTCCTGCTCAGCGACGACGAGCTCTTCCTTAGTCATCTCGTATCCGCTGTCCTCGCTGGAGCTAGCGGCGACGGGGGTCTGTGGTCTAGATTGACGAGGACCGTGGCTAAGAAGCTGCGCAGTGGGGGCTGTGGTGCGGAGGCACGGAGAAGGTACGGCGGCGGCGTTGCTGCAATGGGCACTGGCGGCGGCACGGTCGCGAGGAAGACGAAGGAGAAGAAGAGGAACGAGCAGAGGGGCGCAAAGGTGAAAAATGTTAAGGAACGCGCCCCTCCCCTATTTAACTGCCCCAGAGATGGGTGAGTGGGATCGCATTGTGCGCACGAGCCACACAATGTGGTCGTGTATTGCTTGCATCAGCCAATCGCTGAGGAGCCACATAGGGGGCCACTGAGTAGACGAGATCCCATGACGCGACGTGTTGTTGCGGTAAACGAGGAGACAGGCATGACGTAACCCGCGCACAGTAAAACTGACAATTACTGCGACAGTTACTGTGTAGGCCCTTAAAATAAGACAAGGTAATGATTAGCCTCCACATGGGTTGGCATATGAGAGAAGGAAACGGGGCCCGGATCGAACCATGATAACCATGGGATCCGAGCCAGAGTGGTGACCCGGCCGGCAAGTGAAAACTTGGAACGTGCGAAGGGAACGTAAATCCATGTAATCCGAGATAAGGAGCTGGCCCGGAATTAAACGTCTGAGGATCAGACATAAATGAACCTGATGTGGCCTTAGCGGCCGAGGCAGCCAAGACCGCACCAGCTTCGGGGACTAATGTTGGGGGGATACCCCCGGGTAGGGTCACTCTGGGGTATAAGGGCCGAGTTAGCCGAGGTTCGGCAAGGTTAAAGCGGATGCTGGCCGAGTCACCTCAAGGCAGGCCGGATCACGGAGTAACCCGGACCAGAGGGGGTCGCCTAACGTTGCCTCGTCCGACTTAAGGAGTAATTCGGAAATGCTTGTCTAACTTATATGTAGGAACAGGTGTGGCCGGATCTACTGTGATCCGAATCCTCGCTTAGCTTCTAGGAGAAGGAAGGAATATCTCTGGTAAAAAAAGAAGGTCCGGTACGTACTGGATGAGCGAATAAAGCAAGGGCAGGACCACCGGATCGTGGCTGACAAGGGTGGCGACGCTCATGTCGGCTTACGTAGCTAAAGCAAGTGTGATGCGGGGGAAAAGCACCCCTGTCGGGTTACTACTTTGGGAGGGGGCATATTCTTAGGAATATGCCTCCACGTATGCCCTAGGCCAAGACCGAACCACCTCTATATAAGGGGGGTTAGGGTTCTGGTAGAGGGGGTTGGGAGAATTCTAGTTGGTTGAGCACTAGTAGATCTAGGGTTCTTGGGCTAGATAGTAGGCAAGAGTAAGAGAGCCCCTTCTTCCTCCTCTCGCCAATACAGCTAAAGGAGCACTTGTAATCTTGGATATATTGCAATACAAACTTCTGTGTAGAGAATCACTCTACTATCCCTCCCTGGATTCCCCTAGCGCATATTAGTCCCCACCTTTAGCCTATCCATGGCATCTGCCGTGACACCACCACGACACCGGCAATGGTGGCCACGACATAACATCACCATGGACACTAGAGGCACAAAGACCGCACCACGCAATGACAAAATCACTGAGGAAACATCACCACAACAGGGTCACCTGGAGTAGGGGTGCCGGGGTTGCAGCCATCCTGCTATCCCACTGGCGCTGGTGATGAAAAGGAGAGGATCCCAGAATATTGGGAGGCAGCAGCAGAGCCTTACCACATCACTAGCACCCCGCCATCATACAAACATCACACCAGCACTATAGAGCCACCATGGTTGCGATCGAGCACCACCATCTCGCCGGTGTTAGAGAAAAGGGGGACTTGTAGGGGTTCACGTATGAAAACAATAAAATTTTACCCTACGCCCCTGAACCCCTTTGTTGCCAGGACATATATATTAGTAATGCAGTAACGGGAGGGGCTATTCGTGAACATACCCTTGATGACCGAAAATCGTTGTCAACGCTCGGGAGAGCATGGTTGATGTAGACGAGTCGAAGACGACCTCAAGGTTGTGATGAAGTCCTTGCGCTCCTGCGGCTCCAACGACTTGTAGTACCTCAAATGTGACACCTCGTAGGGAGTTACATGCATCCGGTGCCTGGCGATGACTCCCGCTTCCCTGATCTAGCATCAGTTGTGGAAGTAGAGCTCCTGGATCCAAATCCCGCAGCGTGACGATGCTCCGCGTGAAGATGTCTCTCGTTCGTGTAGTTCGGACTTGGGACCACGGTCACGGGAGATATAGAGAAATATCAAATGGAGGTCTCCCCAAAAGTGAGGAAACCTTTATTGAATATTGTGTTGCATTTATTTGGTCAAAATACCCTACTATATATCGGGGAAATCCCACCCCATGGCTAACTAGCTTAGCCACGTGGGACTAAACCAAGGGAGAGCGGGAGAAGGGGTGGCCGTCATCCCCTAGGGGCCCTAGTGGGCCCCACGCGGAGGGAGGGGAGGCCCAGCCGGCCATCTCCTCCCTCCTTCCTCCCTTTGCCTTTCCCTCATGGGCCCTTCTCCCTCCGAAATTTGGCCCATTAAGGCTTTTGACCATTTAATTGATTTTCTCTTTTATTAAATAATTATGAATAAATGATTAAATCAATATTTAACACTCATTCACACATTATCAATCTCCATGGCCATGGAACACCTTCCACCTCCACTCCGGACATCCTCCGAACTTACCGAAACCCTTTCGATTTTCTCTCTTCTCTTTCTTCGGTGATCCTACCGATCCTATAAACACTCTCTAAGCATCACCAAGATCTTAAGCGTGATACCCCAAGGTCTAGGAACACTCTAGACATGGCCGGGACCCTCCCGGACCAATGATCAACAGAGGGACCTGGATGGCCATGTGACCCCTATGCATTCCACAGAATCTTTCGTCGTTTGAACCATGACTGTCGTGTCATGTTACTTTTGTCTCTCGATACTTGCATTGTCTGAGATCTGATCAATGGCATCATCATGTCGGTTCAATCTCCTTACTGACAAATGCTACTTGACTCGTTCCAACAAGTGATATCCCTGTGAACAAATCACACGCTGCGCAGCTATTGGATATAACTTCTCCGAGTGGGCCCTCGAGTATCATTCCGTCACGCTGATGGACAAATACCGCTCTTAATGTATAATGCATCTACTATTCCTCCGAATACCTGAACACACCTTTATGATCACCGTTTAACCGTGTGACGTTTGATGCTATCAAAGTACCCTCTCGTAATAGTGATTAATATAGCCTCACGGGTTAAGAAATAGTTCACTAGGTCTATTCTAATCATCATAACTTGAACTTTGTGACATGATCGGGTCAGGATGTTTAGGTTGGGTATTAGTTCATCATATCATTCTCAGAATGAGGTGACTCCATTTCCAACTAGCATAAATGCCACATGACCAGGAAACCTTGATCATCTGTTGACCAATGAACCAGTGACTAGAGTTTCACCGGGAACCCCTGGTTGTTTATATATCACATGTGTATTGATGTTTCCTTTCAGTACAATTATAGCATGATACAAAACTTAATCACAAACTTTATGAAATATGGTAATAATCCTTATTACTATTTGTCTCTAGGGCATATTTCCAATAGAACTATGGCTCAGGGTCGGGCTCGTGCGCAGGAGAGCAAGATAGTCAAATCGAATAGGATAAGGTTGTAGATATCCGTGAGGTGGAGCTGTGAAGCCCAAGGGTGGTGTCAGACATGGCCAGAGCCGATCTGGGCAAGCGTTGATGGCAGCAGCGAGCGAAACCAGAGGGGAACCGCGTGCGTGTGTACGATCCTGTGTGCGTCGAGTACGTGTGGTGTGCGAGGGTGAGGAAGTGGGTTGCGGTCAGGGGGTGTAACACCCTCGAATCGGCCCTATGCAGATTTCAGCGAATCTCGCCAAACCCGCATAGAAACAATTCAAAGATGCCCACCGCACACTTGCGTGCGGGTGGAAAATGAAGTAATATCATTACACAGTAGTTCACAATGGAACCCACAGAACATATATAAAACAACGAATCAACGAGTCAAGAATACATATATATAGTATAAAGATCCAAATCACCTGGAAAACTATACAACATCCGGGTACAGGTAAGAAGCAAATTGAGCTAAGAGCCCTAAAAAATAACCAATGGCGTTCATAACCCTGCCCAGGCTAAGCCTGAAGGGTAACCCTGCTAACAACGTCGAACTCATACCTATTAAAACAAAAGGGGTGCCGATAAAGGGCAAAGGAAAAAGGGAGCGGTCAGTACTAAGGCCAGTACACAGCGAGTCTAGAACTTGGTGGCTCTCGCCTACATAGGTATGGTTGATTGAAGCGGCAGTGAAGCATTTACTAAACAACCTATAGAGACTCGATACATCCATGGGCTATCAGAGAGGGATAAGAAAGACCTATTCGGAACCAACCTGATACTAACATCAAACATACCCATCCTGGTATTTCCCCCTCGAGACCAAACGGGGAAGTTATCCCGAGGAACTCACACAGTTAGCAGTTTTATTCATTCAATCCATGGTGGTTGTCCAACGTACTAGTCATGTCAGATACAAGTCAAATTATAGCAGTAATTCTTTAGTTATAGTTGTCTATGATTGAGAAACTATACTCCAAGTCATCCATAACCGCGGACACGACTTTTCGAAAAGATTTAACCCTGCAGGGGTGCACCAAAGTATCCACACGCACTTCAACCCTTGTTGTCAGATCCGATATGAGCAAGATCCTGAACATACATCCAACGGTATGCGACGGGGCTTCGGACATGACGTTTCCTAGACCCAAAGAAAGTACATGGGGCCACCCCACTAAGCTACCCGCAACAAAGTCGGCCTGCTCCGAGATGGACCCAGGGTTTGCGCCAATGGCTGTAAATGACTGGGAACCTGAAAGTGTGATTGGGCTTGTCGATACCGCGAAATTACTCCGCAATCCTAAACAGTACATGCGCTCCACGCGTAATCGTAAATAAAGCAGTAAAGCATGACATAAGTACAAGATAGTAATAAAGTCCCAAACTAGTTTGTGGCCCCTAGCATAGTACTTTAAAATCAAGTAGTAAGTCGATGGGGTGCCCACCTACCCACCTGTGGTTAGCGCGCTCGATCTCGAAACAAGTGTCAACTCGGGTCCTAGGTGGACACAAGTGGGCGGTTAAAAACTAAATATTACCCACCGATGCTCTGCATTATATCTATTTCCATTTTAATTGATAAGTTATATTGAAATCCATGATCATCTCCATCATTAAGCATGTGCCAACCTCCCAACCACTATGGAACAACAATGACGCGAAGCTGCACCTGAACAAGTATCTACGACTCGCGAGTCCGACTGTCTATCAAACAATAGGAAATAGGATGTGTCCAAGACAATATAGAGACTGCGAGGAATATAAATTGCGCACGGAAACTAAAACATTGCAACACGGATAGCAACAAATCAACAGAAGGAAGTAAAGACTATAAACGCAAAATTGGTAGACAGGGGGAGAATGTTCGCCTGAAAAACACTGCCGACGGTTCATATTCGAAGAACTTGTCGATACTTGCATTAACTCAACAGCATAATCCGTGAAGAAGCAAAATACTAAAAGAAACATCGAATGCACTATTTAATACTACGGCGGAAGATCAGGCATGATGTATGTATGATGTATGACATGGGAAAGATGCGGAGCGACTAGGCAATATTAAGCGGAACCGGGTCAAGACAATTAATTAGATGGTTCATGTTGTTTAGGTACCCGCAATTTAAATATTGTCTTAACAAGGCAAACCATGGCACCGGTTCGCTACACAAATTTAAATGGAGCCGATAATAAACAGATATAGCCAGTATATGGTCTCCATATTTAATTATTAGGTGAGTCAACAAAACAGCCCCAAACCACATGATGAGATGCAAGCATGAACAATTTAAATGCAACAATATATATGTCATATTACTGGGAACCCAAAACACCTCTATAGTTGTAGCTAATTCTATATGTTGGGGGCCCAATTTTTTGTCGCGCACCGGGGACCCAAATTGTCGGGGCCGGCCCTGCCTACAAAGGTTATATTTTGGAACAGAGGTAGGAGTACTATATATATATAGAAGGCAAACCAATCTGAAAAAAGAGGAGGCAAACCCTAGCTCTGTTCAGACATTCGGGCTGAGCCGGGACGGAGGAGTCTGTCATCGAATTCTCTCCCTTCAGTTAATTTTTTTTGGCGAAATTCCACCGATCTATTAATAATCATAAACAACAGTATAAAGAGCCATAAAAGTAATGAAAATTATAAAAAGGTCATTGGACCACCTAGTGACTACAGACACTAGCACGAGCCGAAGGCGCGCCGTGGTCCCCGCCCCTCCATCACCGGAGCCAGGCAAAGCTTGTCATAGTTGATCTTGTTGTAGTAGACAGACGAGAAGTCGTCGTGCTAAGGTCTCATAGGATCAGTGTACAAAAGCAGCAACCATCGCCGAAGATGACAACCGTAGATCGGAAGAGACTGCCCTCAAATCACACTGACGAATACTGAAAACGACTGGATCCCAAAAGATCTCTCCCTTCAATTAACTTGACTCCTATCAGGAAAGTCGACAAGATTCTTGCTTGCGATGAACAAAGAAGACATTCATTAAAAGATTGCAACTTTCTTGCTAGAAATACTTGACAAATTTCCGCCCGTCTATATATCCTCTAATCTCGCTCACAAAAGAATTAACACCAGCTAGTTAGATCAAACATCTAAGAAAGGCAGAAATACAGCTAGCTTCCTCTCGTGGTAGGAGGGGAATCACAGACATGCCATGCTCACACAGCATACATCATCTGATCAGCCAACAGCTCCTCGAAGCTCGCCTCGTACCGTGCTCCGCACTCTGCGAGGAACGCATCAATATCAAACGGGGACTCAATGTCGTCGTCGTCGTCATCGTCATCGTCCTCCTCTTCGTCCGTCATCATCCTGTCAGTCGCATCGTCGCCCTGATCAAAGTCAAACGGGGAGTAGCTGGCGTCGTCGTCTTCGTCGGCCATCCGCTCAGCCATCATCTCCTGGAATCGCTCCTCGAACCGTGCTTTGCACTCTGCGTCGTTGAACGCGTCATCAAACGGGTAGTTGTCGACGTCGCTTTCCTCGTCGTCCGTCATTAGGTCGTCCGCCACCACCGTTGCGTCGCCGCCCTGATCCCGGACCTTCTTCTCGGCCGCCGCTCCCTCCTCCCCTTTCCTTGTTGCACATGCCTCGAGACTGGCCGTCGCCGCCTTCCTCCTCGGTGCGCCCTCCTCGCCGGTGAACGCCTCCTCCGCCTGCAGCATCTTCTGTAGTCCTGATTCGCTGGCCATGGTGGTAGTGCGGGTTTCAGAGAAAACTGCTTGCTGGATTTCGAAGTCACCTGGTGATTTCCAGGAGCTCGTCTCGCATCTATATAAAGGCTCTGTTCTGAGTTCTGGCCTCCGAGTCGGTGTCGAGTCCGTCTTCGAATTCCTTTCGGTACCGGATTCATGATTACGGAAAACATAGAGCGCAAGTTCTAAATTTGGTCTTTCGGCGCGACGAGCTACACGGTGTTTTTGTTTCGGATCCGTGTTGATTGATATGATACCCTCAGTCCGTGATAATCATGCGCTCGTGAAGCTTCTGTGGCACATTTGCATGCATCCGAACAGAATTGCTGCCTGGCTAGATGCACATGGAGGGAGAAAACGCGTGATTGCTAAGTACACATAGAAAGAAATAACTATTCTTTTGATAAAAGGAGTATATTAATACCAATTACATGCCCCAAACCCTAGCCCCCACCGACTTAAAGGTGGGCTGTCCCGGCCGTCGCCGCCGCAGATCCCGGCGGTGGTGGCGGCGCCCGGCCGTCTAAGATAGGCGGGAGGAGAGGCGCTTCCCCGGCGGGTCTGCCCTACGCACGAGGCTGGTTTGGGGGCACGGGGGCGACGCCATGTGCGTGCGCTCTGTTAAATATAAATATACTGCCTAGTCCATTTCCATCAGATCGGTCTTTTGAAATAATTGACTAGTGCATAAATCCTTTATGGTATCAGAGTCAAGAGGTCTTGAGTTCAAGACCCTGCTCACGTAGTATTAAAAAAAGGAAAAAAAAAATCATTCGGCCTACTCCTATCCCACGCAAGACGTGATGGGGAGTGTTAAATATAAATATACTGCCTAGCCCCTTTCCATCAGATCGGTCTTTTTGGGATAATTGGCTAGTGCACAAATCCTTTATGCTCAAGGATGAGGAGGGAGCGAGGCGGCGGAGCCATGGCGGGCGCTGGCGGCTAGGCGCGGCATGGATCTGGATCCGTTCCGGGCTGGCCACGAGGCATGACGGAGCTGGCATCGGGATCTCGGGGCGGCGCTCAGACTCGCTACTGGCGGAGCCCTGATGGCGGCAGTGCGACCAGGTCATGCAGCTGCCTAGATCTGCTCCATGTCCGGCGGCCAGACGTTCCTTGTTCGGATTTTGGTTGTTGAGCCTCCTCCTCCACTGCGGACCGGTGGCGTCGCGGCTGCTGGTGCGCTTTTAAATAAAGGTGGTTGTCCTAGGGTTCCTCTTGTGCGAAGATGGAGACCTTCCTGAGGCCTGATCCTTCTTGATCTGGCCAGAGTGTTGAGTTTCGGAAGGCTCCACCCGCGAATGTAACAGTGCACATTATGCCTGGAGTTTGCTGGATCGGGTGGTATTCGGTCGTGCGCACCCATGCTTTTATTCCGACCGTTTGGTTCTAAAGGGAGCGGCGCGAAGCTCTGTTCTGTGTTGCCAGCACATTCTGTTTAATGGTGAAATCAGAGGTGGAGAATATCATAAAGGCCAGATTGGAGGAATGGCAATGGAGGTTCGAGTCTCTGTGCTGTTGAGGGACTTGCTTGGTGTTCTGGTTTCGTAGCAGCAGTATGATAGTGGGGGCGGCAGCATAGGTGAAGTTCAAAGTCTTATCTTTCAGGGTGAAAATCTAAGGTATGGCCTTAATTGGTTGTGCTTGGCAATGGCCTTGTTGAAGACATTGTTTTGAGAGCGTGGATTATCTTCAGGGTGAAAACCTAAGATCTTTTGATCGGGCGACGATGGTGTTTGTGCACTATTACCTTCTTGGAGGCATCGCTTTTGAAGAGCCTGGAATTCAAGTGTTGTCTTGGTGGTGGATGTATTGTTGCTGCTAGAGCTAGAATACCATAGTAGGACTTTTATTTCATAGTTTTCTTTTCCTTTCTTTGGATGTGTGCATCAGTATTGCCATTAGGGTATTGCGTTGTTGCAGAGGCTGGGTGTAATTGGTATCTCTCGATATTAATATATGCTCCTTTCCAAAAAAAAATAATACCAATTACATCCAACTTTTGTATATATAACAACATAATGTCTAGAGAGACATCAAGAATTCACACAACCGAAAGAATAGAAGAAGAAGAAGAAGAGAAGCACAGAGTCCCCACACAAAGCAACAATAGACTCACATTAGTAAGAGCAGTGGCGACCCGCCCTTGGCTGTGGAGGTCACGACAGACACCATCCACGCGGAGTTGCAGTAGCTGGACTCCGAATTCACGTGGAATGTGAGGGAGACTGCCCCCATGCTGTTTTCTATGATCTCCCCCACAAGAGAGGCCCTGCGGACCCTCTCTTGGAGTCAGAACTTCATCTTGCCGGTGCATAACATCAAGGTGTCTATCCGCGAGTCCCGTGTACACCCCGACTCGTCCTCCTCTCTGTCGACGGTGTGGGTGTGCATTCATGGGATCCCTGCCGAGGCGAAGAAGGAGAAGTTTGTTAAGCTGATTACGCAGGCGATTATCAAGTTTGTCTGTGTGGATGAGAGCTCTCTTGGTGGACAGAGCCCAGTTCGCGTGATGATCAAGTACCCGGACCCATCGAAGCTCGATTGTACCTTCCCTACCTTCTACTTCGAGATGGCTGGGTGGACTCTCATGGTGGAGCTGGATTGGGACCAGGAGGGGGACCGCTCTCCAGCTCTAGAGCCCTCGAACCAGAGTCACGACCCTTCACGGGATGGGGGCGACTACTCGTCCAGTGAGGACTTAGGGGATGACCAGGACCACCCTGAGACAGAGCCGGTCGTGCCTACGGAGCCTCCCTCCAGCGACCTCAGGGGCCCCTCCTCTCGCACGACCGTTCTGGCCCGGGACCCGGTTCTCTCCCTGAATCTGCATCCCGTTGATGTGCCTCGGTGCCTGCGCCCTGACCCTCTGGTTTCGGAGGAGCTGGGCTTGGCTCCATATGGCTCGAACCTGGGCGGGGCACTCGAGCACTTGGGCATGTCGGGGTTTGCGGCCCTGAAGGCTGCCTTGCGCTTTAGCCCCCAGAGATTAGAGAGTCGTCCAGCGAGGGGATGGTGGTTGCGCCACCGACCTCCCCACGCACTCTGGGGGCTGTCTGGTACACCCTCTCCCAAGGCTCCACTCCAGCTTTGCCCCGGGGTTCGCTAGCTGTGGTTCCTGCGACACCCGCCCCGCCGGCTGGGGAGCCAGTCTTAGTCTTCCCCGACACCCCTGAGGCTGGTACCAAGACCCATGTCGGACGCCACCCTAGGCCCCTCCGCCTCCTCCTTTAAGCTCTAGTGCCAGGATTGCGAGCACCAGGACAGTGGCTGAGGGGAGGGAGCCGACCGATCTTGAGCAGGCAGTGTCTCGGACGGTGGTCCGCAATCTAGACCCATGTATGTCCAATCCCCCAGCCTCCTCCTCTCATTTCTTCTCCTCCGTCGGGGTCCAGGTTTTCTGTGTTGGCAGACGTTCCCGAGGAGCAGCTAGCCATTATGGCCAGGGATAGCGGAGTGGTGTTTGATATGTCCAAAACGTATCTACTTTTCCGAACACTTTTGCTATTGTTTCTCCTCTAAACTTGTGTGATTTGGATGCAACTAACGCGGACTAACGCTGTTTTCAGCAGAATTGCCTTGGTGTCTACTTTTTGTGCAGAAAATCAACTATCAGGAAAAATTCTGGAAAATATGCCAAAAATCCTATTTCACCCGAAGACTCCAAGAGCCAGAATACGAGACGAAGAAGAGCCAGGGGTGGCCACACCACCTGCTGGCGTGGGCCAGGCTAGGCCGCGCCAGGGGGTGGTGTGGGCCCCCTAGGAACCCCCTCGGTCTCCCTCTTCGCCTATAAGGAGCCTTCTGACCTAAAAACTTCGGGGGGTTCGACGTTTTTCCAAAAGGAGTTCCGCTCCGCTGCCACCATCAGATTCCACGAAACAGCACCAGAAACTCCGTTCTGGCACCCTGTCGGGACGGGGAATTGGAGGAGATCATCGCCATCATCATCACCATCGCTTCTCCATCAACCATCCATGTTTCTCCCATCTATGAGTGAGTAATCCCCCGCTGTAGGCTATGGGGATGGTAGGGATTGGATGAGATCGTTCATGTAATGACATCAGATTGTTAGGGAATGGTGCCTAGTATCTTTTATTACTGCTTTATGACTTTGTTGCGACTTGTTGTGCTTAATGCTTGTCACTAGGGCCCGAGTGCCATGATTTCAGATCTGAACTTATTATTGATTCATTATGATAGTATTGTTTATGGTCTTGTCTACAAGTTGTATACACACGTTGTTGTCCGGAACCAATGGCCCCGAAGTGACAGAAATCGGGATAACCGGAGGGAATGGCTTTGATGTGAGGATCACATGTGTTCACGGAGTGTTAATGCTTTGCTCCGGTGCTCTATTAAAAGGAGCACCTTAATTGCCAGTAGTTCCCTTGAGGCCCCGCTGCAAACGGGCTGGCAGGACAAAAGATGTTGTGCAAGTTCTCATTGCGAGCACGTATGACTATATATGGAACACATGCCTAGGATTATCTAGTACTTGGATGCTTTATCTTATTTATCTGCAATTGCCCTATGTTCTGATTGCTATGTGAATTGTCTTGTCCATGCAACGCCCGTCCATCCATCCCTATGCCTACCGCACTCGAATCCCACTGTTTACTGCTATTGTTACTGCTGTCTTTGCTTTACTACTGCTGTTACTTTGCTATTCCTACTACAAAACTGTTGCTACTGATAAACTGTTGTGAGCAAGATTGTTTCCAGGTGCAGCTGAATTGACAACTCAGTTGTTAAGGCTTATAAATATTCTTTGGCTCCCCTTGTGTCGAATCAATAAATTGGGTTTCACTTCCCTCGAAAATACTGCGATACACCCCCTATACTTGTGGGTCATCAAGACTATTTTCTGGCGCCGTTGCCGGGGAGCATAGCTTTATTTATCAAGTTCACTTGGATTCACTATTGTTCGCTGATATCCATCCATCATGGGTAAGTCTCGTGATGGCAAGTTTCCTATTTTACCATCCACTACAAGAAGAGGTACGGTTCTGAACACCTCTGTTGCTCTTGATTCACCGTCTGTTATGAGTAAGTTCCTTACACCACCACATACACATGCTACACACACTGCTACTACTGCTGAATCTGAAACTTCTGGTGCTTATGATGCTGCTTCTACTGTGCTTGATAAGAGTGGTTCATTAGGTCCTTTCCTAGATGCTATGATTTCTAGAACTATAGCTGGAAATACTGAAACTCCTAATGAAGACACTACTACACATGTTAGTTCACCTGAGTCTAGTGAAAGTTATGATATTGAAGATGGTTATGTTGAGATGACCGATGCATTTATTAAAGAATGTAAAAACACCCATGATAGGACTGCTGCTAAGAGTCTCCTTGAGAGGCGTACTATTAGAACCAAATTGTCTCCTATTGCTAAGTTTGCTGCTTCTCCCATAAACATTATAGATGAAGATTATGATTTCTCTCTCGATCTATCTTACATAGGTATGGTCGAGAAAGAACCTTTTTGTGGGACTAAGAATGAAAGTGTGGTAGCACATATGAATGAACTTTCTACCATGAGTGGCTTGTTTTCTGACGATATTAAGATGCATACTTACTTTGTTGCCAAGATTTTCCCCTTTTCACTGAAAGGAGAAGCTAAAACTTGGTTTAGTAATTTACCTCCTGGATCTATTGATAGCCCTGAGTGCTTGATTAGTACTTTCCTGCAGAAATATTTTCCTCCTAGTGCTAGACATGCTATTTTGCAGGAACTTTTTGATTTTAAACAGGGAGAAAAAGAGGTATTACCCGAATCTTGGGCAAGGTTTTGTGCTTTGATTCATGCACAGGCTGGAAGTCCATTACCTAAGAATGAGCTTCTTGATATATTTTATAATGGACTAACTAAAGAATCTAGGACATACCTAGATAGTTGTGTTGATTGTGTTTTCAGGAATAGGACTCCCAAGGAAGCTGAAGAATTAATGGCTAAAATAAGCAAGAACTATGAAGATTGGACTTATCCTAAACAAGCTATACCTGAAGTAATTGTACCTGAACCAACTATTCCTGTGCCTATTCCAACATCAAAGAAGAGGGGGGTTATTGAATTAAATGAAGAAGTGATGAAGGAAGCTAAGAAATGTCTTAAGGAGAAGGGAATTAAAGTTGCACATGTCAAGAATTTACCTCCTATAGAAGAATTATGTAAGCCTATTCCCTACTCATCCACTATTGAGGTACACTCTCTCCAACACTTTGATGAAGGTGATATCCCTTACTCCAAACCTCCTGATCAATGCTTAGCAGAATTTGATATCTTTATTATTAAGCAAGATAATTTTAATACAAGGGTGCAAAATAATCTAATGGAAAACACTAGAGCTATTGTTGAGTTGAAAGATATTGTGGAAAGAACATCTAATGATGTTAAAATGATTGTTAAACACTTTTAAATGGTTCAAACTCAAATAGATCAACTCGTTAAAGTGCAAAACGACTTGCTAGTTAATGCTGCTAAAGAAAAACATGCTTATGAAATTAGAACTAGAAGTGGAGCTGCTACCCAGGATCCTCTATATCCTAAGGGGCATCCCAAAAGAATTGAGCAGGATTCTCAACAAACTGAAAATAGTGGTCCTACTCGTAATAAAAGGAAAAAGAAGCATAAAACTATTGTAGAACCCTCTGAACCTGCTATAGATCCTAATAGTATATCTATCTCTGATGCTGAAACTGAAAGTGGTAATGAAGAAAATGAAGTTCCTAATGAAGAAAAAGTTGAAGAAGAACCTAAAAACCACACTAAGAATACTAAATACACTAAAGAAGATTTTATTGCTAAGAAACATGGTAGTGAAAGAGAACCTTGGGTCCAAAAACCTATGCCTTTCCCTGATAAGAAACACAAGTCAAAGGAAGATGAACACTATAATAAGTTTTGTGAGTGGATGAAACCTTTATTCTTGCAAATTCCTTTGACTGATGCTATTAAATTGCCTCCTTACTCAAAGTATATGAAGGATATTGTCTCGAATAAAAGGAAGATCCCTAATGAAGAAATTTCTACTTTGCTTGCTAATTATTCCTTCAATGGTAAGGTTCCTAAGAAACTTGGAGACCCAGGGATTCCAACTATCCCTTGCTCTATTAAGAACAGTTATGTTAGAACTGCTTTGTGTGGTTTGGGAGATGGAGTTAGTGTTATGCCTTTCTCTCTCTATAAGAGGCTTCAACTTGAAAAATTAATACCAACTGATATATCTTTGCAAATGGCTGATAAATCTACCACTATCCCTGTGGGTATATGTGAGGATGTACCTGTTCAAGTGGCTCATAATTGCTTGATATTGACTGATTTTGTTGTGCTTGAAATGCCTGAAGATGATAATATGTCTATTATTCTTGGGAGACCTTTTCTTAATACTGCAGGAGCTGTTATTAATTGTAATCAAGGAAAGGTGACTTTCAATGTTAATGACAAGGAACATACTGTCTATTTCCCCAAGAAGATTGAAAGGACTTACGGTTTGAATTCAATTGAACATGTTGAAGGCATTCAAGTTGGAGAAATATATTGTCCCATACCAAGAGAAAATTTTGAAACTATTATGATTGGGACCATTGCTATCAAGGTTGAGGTAACATAATCATTAGTGGAATACAAAGTTTTGTCTCATATGGAATTGTTTTGGTAGAAAGACTTGATCAACCTTGTTAACAAAAGGATTTCATTGAACAAAACAATGTTTTCATTATGATTATCTCCATTTATTTCTATCCTTTGCATTTTAGTTTTTTGCTTTCGTTTAGCTTTCTTTTTGTTGTTAGTTGCTTGCATGTTAGAGTGTCTTAGAACTTCTGTAGTTCTAGCTTTGTTTTGTCTTTGCATCATGTTTCCAAAAGAAAAAAAATCTGTCTGTCAGAAAAATCATTCTTCTATTTCTGAAAATGCCCAAAAATAAAGTGTCTCGAAAAATTCCAGAAAATTCATATTAAATTTACATGAAAAAGGGGCAGAGGAGTACCTGGGAGGTACCAGGGGGGCCCACCAGGCAGGCACACCACATGGTGGCGCGGCCAGCCCTGGTGGCGCCATGCCCTGGTGTGGGCCACCCCTGGCCCCCCACTAGCTCTCTCACCTGCCACTTTCTTCTCTCTCCCGAGTAAGCTCCAGTTCATTGCTCAAAATCGCATTCTTGCTGTGCTTGCTCTCGATTTTTTCGATCTCCTTGCTCAACCCATCTTTCTTGCTGAAATTTGGAGCATTTGTTCCCTGGTATGTGACTCCTCCCCTTGTCCAAGTAGATTTGTGTTTAGTGGATTATATATGGAGTATTTTGCTGCTGTAGGTGACTGGTTATGAGCTTGTAAGCTTGTTTAATGCTTAGAGATATAGTTTTGATGCATGTATAGGCCTCTTACAAGTCCCTATGAGTAGATTCCTTCATTATATACACTTTGCAATCACTTGTTTAATAGGTGTTTAAATTTCAGAATATCAAGCATGAACAACCATACTTTTGGAGAGATTTTTGAGAGTGATGCACCTAGGAGGTCGAGGCCCTCAAGATCAGCCTCTTAGGCTAGGCCATCATATGACGAAGATCTCATTGCAACTCGTATTGGTAATGAAAGGGATGATGGGGATGCTAACCCATCCTCTTTTCCTTGTTTTACTTTCTTACAAGATGCAGGTATTATTGATGATTTCTTGCTACTGATTGAGAGGGTTGGTTTGACCTCATATATGCAAGATGGGAGTGCGCAATACGCTATGCTCATCAAAACTTTTGTTGAGAGCTTCACGTTTACTAACACATCCTATCAGTCGACTGTCTCTTTTAAAATCTATAATCTGCCCTTCACCATGCCTTTGGAGAGATTTTGCAGTATTGTAGGTGTACGCATCACAGGGACCGTGAAGAAAATTCAAGGGCGACCCGCTGATTTGTTGGAGCTTTACCGAGGGGTGACCAATGATGATGACCGCGTGGCGCAACGCGGAAAGATAAGAAATATCCAACTCCCTGCTCTTAGATACTTTGCGTATTATCTTGCTACTAGTGTACTGGGTAGAGAGAACACAAGTAATATCTCCAACTATCATTTAGCCTTCCTTGCTGCTGCGCTTAATAATGATACTCGATACAATCTTGGCTCGCTTATTGCTTGCCGCCTAGCTGCTAGGGGGCCTATCTATGGGGGCATCATTGCCTCGCGTATAGTCAATGCACTAGGTCTTTTAGTGGTCCCAATGATACTATGATGGCACCACAGAGGCTTGACCTTGTTGATATGAAAACTCATCACTTTGTCACTACTACTTCTGATTTGGACAGTCTAGTATATAGGATGCTTTTCACTGATGGGGATGAAAGGGAGATCCTTTTGCCCCAGCCTTCTTTGTTTAGTATTCACAGGAGACCGTGGTCGTGCTCCAAGGAGGAGTTGGACGAGAAGCTTCGCTTGCTGAGTTTCCACGAGCAGCACCAGGAGGATGTGCCCTCCTATGATTACTCCGCGCATTACGAAGGGACGTACTCGAGCTCGCACCAGGACGAGGGGACCTCCTCGTCATACTACGGTGACACATCATCCTGGCCGGCTTGGGATTGATACCCACTTAGGCCAAAAGCCTAAGCTTGGGGGGAGGTACGCCGACACCGCACTCGTCTTCATATCATGTTGCGTCGGTACTTTGTATATTCATGTTTTCGTTCTCTTTTTAGTTTTGGTTCTTCTTTGTTTTTGCTTTCTAAAATAGAAAAAGACCAAAAATATTGCTGCTTTGCTTCTTCTTTTTGCCTTGGTTTGTTTTTCCCTTTTTGCTTTGTTTGAACTATTTGAAAAAACAAAAAGATTTTGCTTTGCTTGTTTTTCCTTTGGTTCTTGTTTAAAAAAAATCAAAAACAACAAAAATATTTGTCGTTCTTCTTTGGTTTTTGTGAGTTTGCTATAGGGTTCGGCAGTCCTCAGTGGAATATTGGTTTCATATTATTATTCAAGCCACACAAGTGAAGAGCAATAATGAGGATTAATGCCAACTTGAGGCATGGTAAGAGGCTGGTACCAAACTCTATTTGTTTTCATTTTTGTACATATACTCATCACTGTGGGCATGCTTAGTCCGTTCATGTAGAGTGTATGTTTTCTTTGGATGCTTAGTAATTCTTGCTTTATTATGATTAGCTCCAGCTCGCTAATAGTTTGTGGCATGTCTTATGAATGTTTGCTTGCATTTCTCTATTCATAAATTGGTATGACACCGTGGTATCCTCCTCTGAATGTTTCATTTGAATTGACTTGGCACATGCTCACGCATGCACATAACTGTGATAATCAGTTAAGCCTTGATGAATTATTTTGCCTTGAGGATCTTGAATCACTTTCATGCCATGATTAGTCCTGTTTTGTTGCAAGCTTGATTATGATAGCTATTGCTCTCTCGTTTGTCGCTCCCTTACTATTGCTAGACTTCACTTACACTGAGTTTTACTCAAGTTTCCAACTCCCTTAAACCAAATATTTCCAAGGTGTCCACCATACCTACCCATTAGCATCTTTTGCTACTTCCGTGCATATTCAATATGCCTTGTTTTCTTCCGAATAAAATGTTTGCTTGTTATGAGAAAGTTAGTTAGTAAAGCTCTCACGAACTTGACGGCACACTTTATTTCCTGCACTTAATAAACCTGAACCATTGTGAACTCTCCATGAAAGTTATATGCTTGCTAATTATAGGCTGGGGATTAGCAGAACCGTGCTGTCATGGGGAATGCTTTCAACACTTTTAAATATATACCCAGTTGATACCATGCTCTTTTGTTTGTGGATGTCGTCGGTGTGAAATAAAAGGGGAGCTTGTAAGTCCATGGAGTTATGTATGTGTGTTAGAGAAATGCCTGGGCCGCTAGTCTAATCCATGCTGACATGGTGGAAACCTGCAGCGTAACCATAATGATATCTATGAAGCATTCTTCTTACACAAAAAAAGAGAGAGATAGCTATTGAGAAAAAAAGAGAGAGAGAGATTTATGAAAAGAGGAAAGAGAGAAAAAAGCACCATTTTCCCATGGTAAATAAGAAGATTGCTGAGATACTCATTGTCTGCTTGCCTTGTCATTTTGATATGGGGATCCTTCCGTATCATCGGGAAAGGGGTACCCCGTTGGCGGTTCTCAATGATACGCACATATTTACAATGACAAGAACTTACCGGTAACTAAAGTTGAGTCTGTCAAGCATATAACTCAGATTGGACCTCACTTTCACCTTAACCACATTAAAGATGCTTATGATGGGTAAATGAGAGCTCAAAGCTAATGAGTACCATACTTTCAGCATTTGGAAGCCTTTCAAATTATTCAAAACTTTTTCCTTTACTTGTTGAGTCTCCACATATTATTTGAGCACCTTCTTGAGAGCATAGTTGTCATTCGTTGTGCTTGTCTCATTACTTGATTATTTGTGTTATGACTTTGATGCTTGTATCTTTGATATCTGTACTTCTAGTCATCACTTGAACTTCAGAGGTGCCTTGACATTCATAATCAAAGGCAAGCGCGATACCACTCTATCATACCTTTTTATGAGCATTATAATGTTGCTTATGTTTATGCTTCATGCTACTTATTATTTTTGAGTTGGAATCTATTCATAGCTTGCATTGACTAGTAAGTAGACTCAGTAGCATACTCTTTATTATGAATTGCCTAAGTAGTTGGTCACATGCTGAGATTATATACATCATATGAATCAAATGTGTTCGTGAAAGTTCTTTTATCGCACTCAGTTTTCAACTGAATTGCTTGAGGACAAGCAATAAGCTAAGCTTGGGGGGAGTTGATACGTCCAAAATGTATCTACTTTCCCGAACACTTTTGCTATTGTTTCTCCTCTAAACTTGTGTGATTTGGATGCAACTAACGCGGACTGATGCTATTTTCAGCAGAATTGCCTTGGTGTCTACTTTTTGTGCAGAAAATCAACTATCAGGAAAAATCCCGGAAAATATGCCAAAAATCCTATTTCACCCAAAGACTCCAGGAGCCAGAATACGAGATGGAGAAGATCCAGGGGTGGCCACACCACCTGCTGGCGCGGGCCAGGCCAGGCCGCGCCAGGGGGTGGTGTGGGCCCCCCAGGCACCCCCTCGGTCTCCCTCTTCGCCTATAAGGAGGCTTTTGACCTAAAAACTTCGGGGGGTTCGATGTTTTTCCAGAAGCAGTTCCGCTCCACCGCCACCATTAGATTCCACGAAACAGCACCAGAAACTCCGTTCTGGCACACTACCGGGACGGGGAATTGGAGGAGATCATCGCCATCATCATCACCATCGCTTCTCCATCAACCATCCATGTTTCCCCCATCTATGAGTGAGTAATCTCCCGTTGTAGGCTATGGGGATGGTAGGGATTGGATGAGATCATTCATGTAATGGCATCAAATTGTTAGGGCATGGTGCCTACTATCTTTTATTAGTGCTTTATGACTTTGTTGTGACTTGTTGTGCTTAATGCTTGTCACTAGGGCCCGAGTGCCATGATTTCAGATCTGAACTTGTTATTGATTCATTATGATAGTATTGTTTATGGTCTTATCTACAAGTTGTATACACACGTTGTTGTTCGGAACTAATGGCCCCGAAGTGACAGAAATCAGGATAACCGGAGGGAATGGCTTTGATGTGAGGATCACATGTGTTCACGGAGTGTTAATGCTTTGCTCCGGTGCTCTATTAAAAGGAGCACCTTAATTGCCAGTAGTTCCCTTGAGGCCCCGCTGCAAATGGGCTGGCAGGACAAAAGATGTTGTGCAAGTTCTCATTGCCAGCACGTATGACTATATATGGAACACATGCCTAGGATTATCTAGTACTTGGCTTATTTATCTGCAATTGCCCTATGTTCTGATTGCTATGTGAATTGTCTTGTCCATGCAATGCCCGTGCATCCATCCCTATGCCTACCGCACTCGAATCCCACTATTTACTGCTATTGTTACTGCTGTCTTTGCTTTACTACTACTGTTACTTCGCTATTCCTACTACAAAACTGTTCCTACTGATAAACTGTTGTGAGCAAGATTTTTTCCAGGTGCAGCTAAATTGACAACTCAGTTGTTAAGGCTTATAAATATTCTTTGGCTCCCCTTGTGTCGAATCAATAAATTGGGTTTCACTTCCCTCGAAAATACTGCGATACACCCCCTATACTTGTGGGTCATCAGTGTTCCGAGGGGAACGCGGCCCTTGCTTAGAGAAGATTGAGGCGGTTAAGGAAAAGGAGATCTATGATGGGGCACTAGCAGTAGCTTGTGCTTAGGCGGAGCAGGAGAGGCTGATGGTGCCCCATCCCCCTACCACCTCAGGCTCACAAGGCCTGGCTCCTAGCGGGAGTAGCTCCTCTAGCCCGGTGGGGGGTGAGGCTTCCACAATAGTCCCCCAGGTGGGGGGAAAGAGAGGGAGGCCCCCCAAACCCTCGTCCCGGCCCTTGACAGTTGGTAGGGCCCGCTCTATCCCAAGTAAAGGGACAACCCTAGAGGTGATCCAATGAATGATCCAATATTTGCATTTATCTGGAACATCAGGGGTTTTGGCCATGATGGACGCCGCCAGCAGCTTCAGGACTACTTAAGGCTAGAAGATGTGGACATTGTGGGCCTACAGGAGATGATTAGGCAGGACTTCTCGATCCCTGAACTGTAGGGATTGATTCGCCATAGATTCACCTGGCATTGGTTGCTGGCGAATGGTCTCTCGGGAGGGATCCTCCTTGATGTAAAGGAGGATACCTTCGAGGTCAAGGACATGGACCGGGGGGAATTCTTTGTGAGCATGTCTCTCACCCACAGACAGAGTAACCTCAGGTGGGAGGTTATTATTGTGTATGGTCCTGCGGATCATAGGAGGTCCTCGGCTTTCTTGGCTGAACTATCAGCCAAGGTGGAGAGCTACCCCACCCCGGTGGTTGTCGCCGGGGATTTCATTCTAATTCGATCCTCGGAGGACAAGAGCTCTAATAATGTGTACTTCCCTAGAATGTTGATGTTTAATGACTGTATTGCGAATCTCGCACTCAGGGAGATCACGCGAGTGTGGGGGGATGTTACACGTGGACCAACAACCGAGTCGACCCCATCTAGAGTGTGCTGGATAGGGTCCTTGTCTCGATGGATTGGGAGTTGGCATATCCTCTATGCTTGTTGTGAGCGATCACGAGGATTGGGTCAGACCACTGTCCCCTCTTGCTCTCCACTAGAGGCAGGCCCCTGAGATTGAACCGTTTCCACTTTGAGAACTTCTAGCTCCAGCAACCAGGGTTTGTGGAGATGGTCCGGTCAAAGTGGGAAGTGGCGGTTACCTCCGCCCCAGGGTGCGTACGGTTGTAGATGTCTCGCACTTCTGTGCGATGATGGCACGGCAATTCATAATGGGGTGGGGGCCAACCTGGGCGTGGACGTGGGGCACAGAAAAGGTGACCTCCTGTCCACCTTGCAGGCTCTAGATTGGACGGCGGATGAGGGCGGTCTGTCGGCTGAGGAGTGGATACAGCGGTATGCACTGGAAGACTCCCTTATGGAGATTTACCAAGGAGAGGAGACGTTATGGCGCCAGTGGAGTCGCCAAAACTGGCTCCTTTAAGGGGATGCGAACACGACCTACTTCCATGCCATTGCGAATGGACGACATAGGAAGTGCTCCATCCCCTATCTCTGGGAGGATGGTCATCTCTTGGAGGAGACCAGGGTTATTTCCTCCTTCTATAAGGAGCTTTTCTCGATGGCACCCCACACAGGGGTGGCATTAGCAGTTGACTTTTTGCCAGGAGGGGCCATGGTCTCTGACGATGAGAATGCTGAGCTCACGCTCCCATTCCTACCAGGAGAGGTGCACCAGGCCATCATGGAGATGAAGGACAACTCTACACCTGGACCGGATGGCCTTCCGGTTATTTTCTTCTAGAAGTTCTAGGATATAGTACAGGGGGCCATTATGCCAATGTTGCAGGAGCTATATGTTGTGACCCTTGTGATGGTGCACCTAAACTTTGGCGTGATCACCCTGATCACTGTAATAAATGTGGTCCAGAGGATCATCTCCAAGGAATGCGCGTGCAGGATGGCTCCAGTGATGGAGAGGATGATGCACCCATACCAATTCGCCTTCCTGAAAGGAAGATATATCCATGATGAGATTCGGGCACTTCATGAAATTATTCATGAAGTAAAAGTGAGACACTGGAGGGGCATCTTCTGAAGCTAGATTTCCAAAAGGCATACGATAGGCTAGACTGGGCCTTTCCACGCCAGGTCCTCCAACATCGAGAACTAGATGATCGCATGATAGGTTGGATCATTGATGTCTACGCACTTCTATTATTATAGACAGTTATTGGGTCTCCAAGTGTAGAGGTTTGTAGAACAGCAGCAAGTTTTCCCTTAAGTGGATCACCCAAGGTTTATCGAACTCAGGGAGGAAGTGGTCAAAGGTATCCCTCTCAAGCAACCCTGCAATCAAGATACAAGAAGTCTCTTGTGTCCCCAACACACCCAATACACTTTTCAGGTGTATAGGTGCACTAGTTCGGCGAAGAGATAGTGAAATACAACTGGTATGGATAATTGTAAGTGGTAACAGTGACAGAATATAGCTTGATGGCGCGTGGAAAAGACTAAAGGCAAACTGAAATAAAGATGGAAGCAAGCAAACATGTAACAGATCTAGTTGCAAACGGTGTTTCAATGCTTAGAAACAAGGGCTAGGGATCATACTTTCGCTAGTGAACACTCTCATATAAATATTTTCTCTTTATGATACTACTCTGAAATACTCTCCGGTTGGACACTCTAATCCATGGTAGGGCAATAACAACACACCTCAAAGTTCGCTTTCCCCATCTAGGTAACCCCACACTGTCACCTTGAGCACTAGATGGTTCCAACAAACACCACAATTTCATAGAAACATCCAACTCCAAATATAACTTATAACAAGTAATTGTAATCTCTAGCCTAAGTGCCACCATGGTGTGCACGCTGTCACTTTCACACACATGGGGAGAGCAGAGATCTATTAAAGCACTTGAGTAGCAAAGTAGATCTACTTGATTACAAAGCTCATGATCACAATATGATCATGCATAGAGAGATATGAACACATATCTACCGGTAGAACCCTTAGCCTCGAGGAAGAACTACTCCCTCATCATCATGGGAATCAGCAACGACGATGGAGATGGCGGTGGAGTCGATGGAGATGGCTCCGGGGCACTTCCCCGTCCCGACAGGGTGCCGAAACAGAGACTTTCTGTCCCCCGAATCTCCCCTTCAGTGGCGGCGGTGCTGTGGAAATTTTCGTGGCTGGAGGCTCGATTCTTTAGGGTTTGTGTATCGGAGGCGATATATAGGCGAAATGGGAGGCCGAGGGGGTGCCCTAGGAGGCCACACCACCCCCTGGCGCGGGCCAGGCCTGGCCGCGTGGCCAGGTGGTGTGGCCGGCCTCTGGCCCCTCCTAGTCTCGTCTTCTGGCTCCGCGTGTCTTCCGGTAAAATATCGACTTTGGCTTTTGTCCGGTCCAAAAATCCGAGAATATTCATTTTCTGCCTTTTCTAGAACCAAAAATAGAAGAAAACGGGCAACTGGCACTATGGCGTCTAGTTAATAGGTTACTCCCAAAAAACATATAAAAATACCTCAAAGTGTTGACATAGCAAAGCAAAGTAGATACTAAACAAGCATGGAACATCAAAAATTATAGATACGTTAGGAACATATCAATCATGCATATTGTCATGAGTGGGAACACAACAATAAACATAAATGGCGAGGTGGCCCCCTACTTCAAACCCTCGTGTGGGGTTAGACAAGGGGACCTGATCTCGCCAATCTTGTTTAATGCCACAGCTGATGCCCTAGCGGAAATCTTGGAGAAGGCCAAGAATTTCGGCCACATCTCGGGTGTGGTAGGGCATCTCATCCCAGGAGGGGGGTGACCCACCTCCAATATGCAGATGATACTATGATCATGGTGGAGGGGTCGGAACAGGATGTTATTAACCTGAAATTCCCGCTCCTTTGCTTTGAGGCCATGTCGGTCCTCAAGATCAACTTTGATAAGAGTGAAGTGATGGTGTTTGGTTACTCCGGGGTAGATCAGCAGAGGATCATGGATAACCTGAATTGTCGGTTGGCAGTTTTCCCCTGAACTACCTAGGGATGCCTGTGAGTGACACCAGGATCCTGATTAGGGACCTGGAGCCCCTTATGGGTCGGGTTAAGGCGAAATCTGAACCCTGGCAAGGGTGATTCACCTCCAAAGGGAGTAAGACCATCCTTATCATCTCATGCCTTTCTAGCCTTCCCATGTATATGATGGGGCTATACCTCCTCCAGGAAGGGGTTCATGCTAACTTCGATAAGGAGCTCTCCCTGTTCTTTTGGATGGCCAATGATGGCCACCAAAAGTACCATATGGTTAAATGGGCTGACATCTGCACCCCCAAAGATCTGGGGGGGGGGGGGATTAGGTATCCTCTCCTCCCGTCACATGAATGTGGCATTGATGCTCAAATGGGTGTGGAGGATGCTGAAGGATGATGTATGCCTCTGGTTGCAGCTAATAAAAGCTAAGTACCTCCTGGGATGGACGTTGCTAGCCCGTGAACGTCGGGAGGGATCTCAGTTTTGGAGAGCCATCCAGGACATCAAGCCAGCAATACATAAAGGGTTATCCATCTCCATAGGTGATGGGAGGGACACCCTATTCTGGCTGGACCAATGGCGCGGAGACCGCCTTCTGCGTCACGAGGTTCCTCAGCTGTTTGCGTTCTGCACAGACTCCATGCTCCTGGTAGCGGAGGCTTGCCAGGGCAGGGCTTGGTAGGTTGCATTCTGGCGGAACCTTGGGGAGGCCGAGAGCGTATCTTGGGATGAGCTGAGGGATAGCCTCCCACTGTCCCTGGATCAGGCCCTGGATGCTCCTTCTTGGAGGTTGTCCCCCTCGGGGACCTTTTCGGTTGGTTCGGCATACATGGCCCTGTTTAGTGGGCTTCGATGTCGTGGGTCAATCCGCTCTAGAAGGCTCCTCTGCCCCTGAAGCTTAAAATTTTTGTTTGGCAGTTGTTGTGTGACCGACTACTCTCGGGTATGGAGGCGGCCAAGCGCCATGGCCCTGGCAATGGCCTATGCCCTCTTTGTGCGGTCCCGGAATCAGGCACACATATCTTATTCACTTGTCCTGCTGCTCGCTTCCTATGGAACTTCACCCACGAGGACCTGGGGCCTGCGTGGCAGGCCTCAGACCTAGGGGAGTTCCTGGAAGCCGCCACAAACCATACCGGTAGGAGGAGGCGCCTCTTCTGGTTGGTGTTTGCGGCAATGACCTGAACTCTATGGAACATATGGAATAAGATGGTTATTGAGCCTGTCTTCCTGCGCCGTGCCTCTGACTCGATCTTCATTTTTTTGGCTTTTTTGCAGCAGTGGTACCTGTTGTGTAGACAACGTGATAGGGAGCGGCTAGCCGAGATGTTGGAGCACCTGATCGCGGTGGCCCACCGAATTGCTACGCCGTCTGGCCGCTGAGGGCTTCCCCTAGTGGTAGATGTGCTTTGTATCTGTGTTTGTGCGCACCTGTGCTTGTTCTAGGCCTGGCCTGGTATTCGCTGTGTGGTGCATCTTGTGTGTGTTGTGTTTTGCATGTGGACGTATTGTCGTTGGCTTGTACTGAATATTGTATGGATGTTGCTTTATTTATAAAGCTGGGCGTGAGCCTATTTTGAGAGCAATGGCGGCACCTAAACTCTGAACATGTTGTACAAAATGCCGCCTCTAGTAAGCTAACAATTTACAAGCACTATCTTCGTCCAATCTGACCAGCATATAGTTAGATCCTTGGTTTCACCCTAGAATATGTACAATCCCTAAATAATGTCTTCAACAAGGGAACGAGTAGGAAGCCACCATTATTAGACCCAATCACAAGGTTGACCGAGGGTTTTCACCCAGAAATATGGACCGCCAAAAATTAAGTCTGCTAGTGTCACCATCCCGACACACGTGCTTCTAGCGATCCGTTGCGAGAACACTCTCAAATCTTCCAAACACAAACAATGTGGTCCCCCTGACAACGCCTTGTGTATCGTGGCACCAAAAGTTCCTAGGAAGATCCAAGGTGAACTGGGAGTGCCACTAGACTTGGATATCACCCTCGATGGCGTTACCACAATGGACCCAACCCCATGGTAAAGTCAGAGCAAGCGAATTGACCCATGACTCTATGTACTATAGTCTTGATCTGGCACCTACAAATCCATGAATGGCCAACCATGTATCCTAAACAGCCATGGCTAAACCTCTAACCACACCAAAACTAAGTCGGCCGTTTAGAATCGGTTCACGTCGAAGTCCATGACATGGTGGTGCAGGTGGAGACCTATATTGCTTTAGATCCTCATTGGCCTGATGGCGTTGGTGGAGTCACGCACATGAAGCCTACCCAGATCGAGCCCTATGGCTATCCTGGCATACACCCCCGTGGTGTGGCATAGTGTTGACATCTAGAAAAAAGCGTCCACGGTTGAGCATTCCAGGGATGCGAGAAGAATGACTAAAAAAGGGGCACCCCACCATCGTCGGAGGCCTCCTTCAGTGATGGCTGGGTGAACAAGGAGGTGAAGGTTTGGTTCTTGGGTGGTGTGGCACCCCGATCCAGGTGATTGAGACACCTCACGTTCCTGCCCCAGAAACACAACAAAAAAAGACAACACTAATGCATATTAAGGCAACAAAATTATAGCATCCTAGCATTTAGGAACCAACGAAGGGTAGATGTAGGAATATGTGCATGTGCATGCATTTATTTATAAAATTGGGGTAAATTTTTCGCAAACTAAAATACTAGAGGGATCAGGATTTCTCTCACTTAGGTAAGTTAGGGTTTAGCTCATTTCAGTGAGTGTTATGAATTTTGACATGATCTCTAGTGAAATTCAAATGTTTTGGGTAAGTGATTCAATTTAGTATTTAAATTTTGTATTAGACTTTGAAATAAATTTAAACTATAAGTATTTAGAAGTTTATTTTATTAAAGAACATTTGACTAATTAAAATTGAAGTATTATTACCTCACATAGTGATGATGCACATAAAGGAAATGCAAGGAGTTAAAGCAATTCAAATAAATATAAAAGAATAGAAATATGTATTTTTTAATATCCAACATGTTACAAATTTGTACAAAAATAAAAGTAAATCAGAAAGTATTACAAAAAGAATAATGGAAAAGCCTATCTATTTTGCCTAAACTAATTCTTCTATCTTCATATCTTTTCTTGTAGTATTTTGTACATGCAAGATAAACAAAGAAAACAACCATAAATTAAATAGGTTAATATTAGGGATTTTGCTCTCAGTTATAAAAGTGAAATGCACTGTTTGATCACACCATTGAGCTAAAATGAATATGGGGCAAGTTTCACCAATAGTAGTATCTTCTCTTTATACCAAAAGGGCCTCAGTGCAACATCATCGGCCTAAGGAGATTATTTCATCAAACAGAGATAGAAAGGTTAAAGTAACAGAAGTAACAGTCCAAAGTTACTGGAGCTCATCCAGAATAGTGAAGCGGCTCACACACACCTGCATGCTTGTGTGCTCTCGTCATAGGGGTGCTGCGAGAGAGAGAGATAAAAAGCATAGATGCACCAACAGAGAGTTCTCTCTGCTGATCAAGTTTCACCATAGCAAGAACCACATGCATACCACATCTTAGACAAACACTCACTATATCAACCCCCAATCCTCCAAACAAATCCAGTATATACTAAGGAAACCATGGTCACATAAGGAGGGGTGCTTTGGGTGTTGAGCAAGGTCAGGCCAGTGGCTAGGAGTAGAAGGACAAGCCACTCGCATGAAGTAGCCAACGAGGTCAAAAAAGGAGCCACAGCTAGGAGGAGCAAGTCCAGACATAAGCTGGAAGGAGAGGAGCAAGTCAAGTATTCCACAACATCAACCTCAACGACAGGTTGATCATTTCCACAAAACATGCGTAGTCTATGATCTTATAATTTTCTCAAGCATAAGTTGTTCGAGTTTATGATATCGTCAGAGTTGCACACAAATGGGTTGTAAGCTGATCATTGAATGTTAAATAGCTTTAAGAAACATATGTTCTCTATCTAATAAATAGATCAGGTCTCAGCTTTTATGATACGCCCAAAACGTATCTACTTTCTCGAACACTTTTTCTATTGTTTCTCCTCTAAACTTGTGTGATTTGGATAGAACTAACACGGACTGACGTTGTTTTCAGCAGAATTACCTTGGTGTATAGTTTTTGTGCAGAAAATCAACTATCAGAATTTTTTTTGGAAAATATGCCAAAAATCCTATTTCACCAGAAGATTCATGGAGCCAGAAGACGAGACGGAGGAGGGCCACGAGGGGCCCACACCACCTGGCCGCGCGGGCCAGCCCAGGCCACACCTGGGGGTGGTGTGGATGCCTCAGTGACCCCCTCGGCCTCCCTCTTCGCCTATAAGATGCCTCTTAACCTAAAAACCAAGGGGGTCGATGTTTTTACAGAGAGAGTTCCGCTATGCCGCCACCACTAGATTCCACGATTCGGAACCATAAACTTTGTTCTGGCACCCTGCCGGGGCGGGGAATTGGAGATCATCGCCATCATCATCACCATCGCTTCTCCATCGACCATCCATGATTCCCCCATCCATGAGTGAGTAATCCCCCACTATAGGCTATGGGGATGGTAGGGATTGGATGAGATCATTCATGTAATGGCATCAGATTGTTAGGGCATGGTGCCTAGTATCTATTATTAGTGCTTTTTTACTTTGTTGCAACTTGTTATGCTTAATGCTTGTCACTAGGGCCTGAGTGCCATGATTTCAGATCTAAACATGTTATTGATTCATTATGATAGTATCATTTATGGTCTTACCTGCAAGTTGTATACACATATTGTTGTCCAGAACCAAAGGCCCCAAAGTGACAATAATCAGGATAACTTGAGGGAATGGCCTTGATGTGAGGATCACATGTGTTCACGGAGTGTTAATGCTTTGCTCAGGTGCTCTATTAAAAGGAGAACCTTAATTGCTAGTAGTTCCCTTGAGACCCCACTTCAAATGGGCTGGCAGGACAAAACATGTTGTGCAAGTTCTCATTGCGAGCACGTATAACTATATATGGAACACATGCCTACGATTATTTAGTACTTGGATGCTTTATCTTATTTATCTGCAAATGCCCTATGTCTGAATTGCCATATGAATTTCTTGTCCATGCAACGCCCGTCCATCCATCCTTATTCCTACCGTGCTTTAATCCTACTGTTTACTGCAATTGTTACTATTGTCTTTACTTTTAATACTGCTATTACTTTGCTATTGCTACTACAAATCTGTTGCTACTGATAAACTGCTCTGAGCAAGATTGTTTCCAGGTGCAGTTGAATTGACAACTCAGTTGTTAAGGCTTATAAATATTCCTTGGCTCCCCTTATGTCGAATCAATAAATTGGGTTTCACTTCCCTCGAAAATACTGTGATACACCCCCTATACTTGTGGGACATCAAGATTATTTTCTGGCGCTGTTGCCGGGGAGCATAGCTCCATTTATCAAGTTCACTTGGAATCACTATTGTCCGCTGCCCTCCATTCGTCATGGGTAATTCTCGTGATGGAAATGTTCCTGTATTACCATCCACTACAAGAACAGGTACGGTTCTAAACACATCGGTTGCTCTTGATTCACCATGTGTGATGAGTAAGCTCATTACACCACCACATACACATGCTACACATACTACTACTACTGCTGAATCTAAAACTTCTGATACTTATGATGCTGCTTCTACTGTGCTTGATAAGAGTGGTTCATTATGTCCTTTCCTAGATGCTACGATTGCTAGAACTATAGCTGGAAATACTGAAACTCCTAATGAAGATACTACTACACTTGTTAGTTCACCTGAGTCTATAGAGGGCTATGATATTGAAGACAAATATATAGAAATGAATGATGAATTTATTAAAGAATGTCAAAATACTCATGGTAAAAGTGCTATTAAGAGTCTCCTTGAGAGGCGTACTATAAAACCCAAATTATCTCCTAATGATAAGTTTGCTACATCTCCCATAAACATTAAAGTTAAGGATTATGATTTCTCTCTTGATTTATCTTACATAACTATTGTTGAGAAAGAACCTCTTTTGTGGGACTAAGAATGAAAGTGCGGTAGCACATATGACTGAGCTTTCTACCATGAGTGGCTTATTTTCTGATGATATTAAGATGCGCACCTATTTTGTTGCTAAAATTTTCCCTTTTTCACTGAAAGGAGAAGCTAAAACTTGGTTTAATAATTTACCTCTAGGATCTATTGATAGCGCTGATTGCTTGATCAGTACCTTCCTTCAGAAATATTTCCCTCCTAGTGCTAGACATGCCATTTTGTAGGAATTTTTTGATTTTAAACAGGGAGAAAAAGAGATATTGCCTGAATCATGGGCAAGGTTTTGTGCTTTGATTCATGCACAAGCTGGATATCCATTACCTAAAAATGAGCTTCTTGATATATATTACAATGGACTAACTGAAGAATCTAGGACATACCTGGATAGTTGTGCTAATTGTATTTTTAGGAATAGAACTCCTAAAGAAGCCGAGGATAAATGGCTAAAATAAGCAAGAATTATGATGATTGGACTCCACCTAAACCAACTACACATGAGACAGCTACACCTAAGTTAACTGTGCCTGTGCCGACACCAACATCAAAGAAGAGGGGATTTATTGAACTAAATGATGAAGTGATGTAGGAAGCTAAGAAATGTCTTAAGGAGAAGGGTATTAAAGCTAAATACGTGAAGAATTTACCTCCTATAGAAGAACTATGTAAGACATTCTCCCACTCATCCACTATTGAGGTACACTCTCTCCAACATTTTGATGAAGGTCATATTCCTTAGTCCAAACCTCCTGATCAATGCTTGAAAGAATTAGATGTTTTTATTGTTAAGCTAGATAATTTTAATAAAAGGGTGGAAAATCATTTAATGGAAAACTCTAGAGCTATTATTGAGTTGAAGGATATTGTGGAAAGAACCTCTAATAATGTTAAAATGCTTGTTAAACATTTTCAAATGGTTCAAACTCAAATTGATCAGGTTATTAAGGTACAAAAAGATTTGCTAGTTAATGCTTCTAAGGAAAAACAAGCTTATGAAATTAGAACTAGAAGTGGTGCTGCCACCCAGGATCCTATATATCCTGAGGGGCATCCTAAAAGAATTGAGCAAGATTCTCAACAAAATTGAAAATAGTGGTACTTCTCCTAAGAAAAGGAAAAAAGAAACATAAAACTATTGTAGAGTGTTCTGAACCTGCTAAAGATCCTAATAGTATATCTGTCTCTGATGCTGAAACTGAAAGTGGTAATGAGGAAAATGATGCTCCTGATAAATAAAAAGTTGAAGAAGAACCGAAAAGACACACTAAGAATACTAAATACACTAAAGAAGATTTTGTTGCTAAGAAACATGCTAGTGAAAGAGAGCCTTGGGTCCAAAAACCTATGCCTTTCCCTGATAAGAAACACAAGTCAAAGGAAGACGAACACTATAATAAGTTCTGTGAGTGGATGAAACCTTTATTTTTAAAATACCTTTGACTGATGCTATTAAATTGCCTCCTTACTCAAAGTATATGAAGGATATTGTCTATAATAAAAGGAAGATCCCTAATGAAGAAATTTCTACTTTGCTTGCTAATTATTCCTTTAATGGTAAGGTTCCAAAGAAACTTGGAGACCCAGGGATTCCAACTATTTCATGCTCTATTAAAAATAGTTATGTTAGAACTGCTTTGTGTGATTTGGGAGCAGGAGTTAGTGTTATGCCTTTTTCTCTCTATAAGAGACTTCAACTGGAAAAACTAATACCAACTAATATATCTTTGCAAATGGCTGATAAATCTACTACTATCCCTGTTGGTATATGTGAGGATGTACCTGTTCAAGTGGCTCATAATTGCTTGATATTAACTGACTTTGTTGTGCTTGAAATGCCTGAAGATGATAATATGTCTATTATTCTTTAGAGACCTTTTCTTAACACTGCAGGAGCTGTTATTAATTGTAATCAAGGAAAGGTGACTTTTAATGTTAATGACAAGGAGCATACTGTCTATTTCCCCAAGAAGATTGATATGACTTATGGCTTAAATTCAATTGAACATGTTGAGGGTATCCAAGTTGGAGAAATATATTGTCCCATACCACGAGAAAAATATGAAACTATTATGATTGGGACCATTGCTATCAAGGTTGAGGTAACATAATCATTAGTGGAATACAAAGTTTTGTTTTATACAAAATTGTTTTGGTAAGAAGACATGATCAACCTTGTTAACAAAGGGATTTTAATGAACAAAACAATGTTTTCACCATGATTATCTTTGCTTACTTTTATTTTATCCATGTTTGTTTTGCTTTCACTTAGTTCACTTTTCTGTCGCTGGTTGCTTGCATATTAGAGTGTCTTAGAACTTCTAAAGTTTTAGTTTTGTTTTTGCATCATTCCGAAGTCATGTTTCTGTCAGAAAATCATTCATCAATACCTAAAAATTGCTCAAAAATAAAGTGTCTCGAAAAATTCCAGAAAATTCATATTAAATTTTTACATGAAAAAGGGGCAGAGAAGTGCTTGGACTGACCCAGGGGGGCCCACCAGGAAGGCACACCACCTGGTGGCGCGGCCACACCAGGGGCACGCCTGGCCATGGTGTGGGCCACCCCTGGCCCTCCACTCACTCTCTCACTTGCCATTTCCTTCTCTCTTCCGAGAAAACATCAGTTCATTACTCAAAATCACATTCTTTCTATTCTTGTCCATGATTTTTCGATCTCCTTGCTCAGCCCATCGTTGCTGCTGAAATTTGGAGCATTTGTTCTCTGGTATGTGGCTCCTCCGCTTGTCCAAGTAGATTTGTGTTTAGTGGATTATATCTTGAGTATTTTGCTACTATAGGTGACAGGTTTTGTGAGCTTGTGAGCTTGTTCAATGCTTAGAGAAATTGTTTTGATGCATGTTTAGGATTCTTATAATTCCCTATGAGTAGTTCCCTTCATTATGTATTCACTTTGCAATCACTTGTATAATGGATGTTTAAATTTCAGAATATCAAAGATGAACAACCACACTTTTGGAGAAATATTTTAGAGGGACACGCCCAGGAGAGCAAGGCCTTCAAGATCAGCCTCTTAGTTTAGGCCATCATATAATGAAGATCTTATTGCACCATGCTTTGGCAATGAAGGAGATGAGGGAGATGCGCACCCATCTACCTTCCCTTGTTTTACCTTTTTGCAAGATGCAGGGATCCTCGATGATTTCTTACTACTGGTTCAAAGGGTTGGTCTGACCACTTACATGGAAGATGAGAGGAGCAATATGTCGTGCTCACCAAAACTTTCATTGAGAGTTTCGTTTTCACTAACACCCCTTATCAGTCAACTGTTTCATTCAAAATTTATAATCTGCCTATTACCATGTCATTGGAAAGATTTTGTAGCATTATAGGCATATGCATGACTGGGACAGTGAAGAAGATCCAAGGCCGACCTGCTGATTTGTTGGAGCTCTACCGAAGTGTGACAAATGATGATGACCGCGTAGCTCAGCGCGGGAAGATAAGGAACATTCAACTCCCAGTTCTTAGATATTTTGCTTATTATCGTGCCACTAGCATTCTTGGTGGGGAGACCACTAGTAATATTTCTAATTATCATTTAGCCTTCCTCGCTGCTGCACTTAATAATGATACCAAGTATAATCTTGGTTCTCTCATTGCTCGCTGCCTAGCTGCTAGAGGACCTATTTATGGGGGCATTATTGCCTCACCATGGTTGCTCCTTTGGAACTTTCTGTTGATCCTAATGATACTGTGTTGACACCACAAAGGCTTGGTCTTGCTGCTATGAAAACACATCACTTTGTCACTACTGACTCTAGTACGAAGGGTTTAGTATATAGGATGTTGTTTACTGACGAAGATGAGAGGGAAATTCCTTTGCCACACTCCACTTTGTTCAGTATTTACAAGATGCCATGGTCGTGTTCCAAGGAGGAGGTAGACGAGCAGCTCCGCTTGCTTGGTTTCCACGAGCAGCACCAGGAGGATGTGCCCTCTTTCGACTATTCTGCGCACTACGCTGGGGCATCCTCGAGCTCGTATTAGGACGAGGGCACCTCTTCGCCGTACTACGAAGGCGCTCCATCTTGGCCAGCTTGGGATTGATACCCACTTAGGCCAAAAGCCTAAGCTTGGGGGGAGGTACACCGACATCACACTCATCTACTTATCATGTTAAGTCGGTACTATGTATATCCATGTTTCACTTTCTTTTTAGTTTTTGTTCTTGCAGGGGTCAGCAGTCCTAAGTGGAGTTGGGTTTCATGTTATTATTCAAGCCACACAAGTGAAGGGCAATAATGAGGATTAATGACAACTTGAGGTGTGGTAAGAGGTTGGTAACGGACTCTATTTGTTTTCATTTTTGTACATATACTCATCATTGTGGGCATGCTTAGTCTATTCATGTAAGGTGTATGTTATTTATGGATGCTTAGTAGTTCTTTCTTTCTTATAATTAGCTCTAGCTTGCTAATGGTTTGTAGCATGTCATATGAATGTTTGGTTGCATTGTTCTATTCATAACTTGGTATGACACTGTGGTATCTTCCTCTGAATGTTTCACTTGAATTGACTTGGCACATGCTCATGCATGCATAAGACTGAAACAATTATTTAAGCCTCAATGAATTATTTTGCCTCAGGATCCTTGAATCACTTTCATGCCATAATTAGTCTTGTTTTGTTGCAAGCATGATTATGACAGTTATTGCTCTCTCGTTTGTCGCTCCCTTTCTATTGCTGGCCTTCACTTGCACTGAGTATGATCTCTACTCTTGTTTCCAACTTCCCAAACCAATATTGCCAAAAGTGTCCACCATACCTACCTATTAGCATCATTTGCTATTCCGTGCATATTAAGTATGCCTTGTTTTCTTCCGAATAAAATGTTCGCTTGTTATGAGAAAGTTAGTTAGTAAAGCTCTCACGAACTTGATGGAACACTTTACTTTCTTGCACTTAATAATCTTGAACCATTGTGTCCATCTTTGTTGTGTATATGCTTGCACTTTATAAGTTGAAGTTAGCAGAACCATGTATCATGGGGAATGCTTTCAACATTGCAATTATTATTCCGTTGATATCATGATTCTTTTGCTTATGGATCCCGACAGTGTGAAATAAAAGGGGAACTTGTAAGATCATGGAGTTTGTATGTGTGTTAGAGAAACGCCTGGGCCGCTAGCCTAAGACATGCCTAATCATGGTGGAAACTTGCAGCATAACCATAATAAGCATTCTATGAAGCATCCTCAATAAAAACCTATGCAATAAAAAGATCGTTGAGATGCTCATTGTCTATTGCCTTGTCATTTTGATATGGGATAGCTCCTGTGTCATGGGGCAAGGGGTACCCCGTTGGTGGTTCTCTATGATACATATGTACTTACAATGACAAGAGCCTACTTGTGACTGAAGTTGAGTAGCATGAGGTTCGGTACTCGTAAGCAAGGTGCATGAGATTTCAACTTATAACTTGTCAAGCATATCCTCTTAGTTGTGTCACTTTAACCTTAATCATTTAAAGATGCTTATGATAGGGGCAATGAGAGCTCAAAGCTAATGAGTACCATACTTTTATCATTTGGAAGCCTTTCAAACTTTTCAAAACCTTTTCATTTCCTTGTTGAGTCTCCATACATTCTATGAGCACTTTCTTGAGAGCATAGTTGTCATTCTTAGTGTAATATGCTTGTTTCAAAACTTGGTTAATTGTGTCGTGACTTTGATGCTTGTATCTCTGATATCTTTACTTCTAGTCTTCACTTGAACTTCAGAGGTGCCTCGGCATTTGTGTTTTCTCTACAATCAAAGGCAAGCGAGATACCACTCTATCATACCTTTTCATGAGCATTGCAATGTTGCTTATGTTTATGTTTCATGTTACTTATTATTTTTGAGTTGGAATCTCTTCATAGCTTGCAATGACTATTGGGTAGCCTTATTTGCATACTCCTTATTATGAATTGTCTAAGTACTTGATCATATGCTAAGAATATATACATCTTATGAAGCAAATGTGTTTGTTAAAGTTTCTTTTATCGCACTCAGTTTTCAACTGAATTGCTTGAGGACAAGCAATAAGCTAAGCTTGGGGGGGAGTTGATACACCCAAACCGTATCTACTTTCTCGAACACTTTTGCTATTGTTTATCCTCTAAACTTGTGTGATTTGGATAGAACTAACACGGACTGATGCTGTTTTCAGCAGAATTACCTTGGTGTCTAGTTTTTGTGCAGAAAATCAACTATCAGGAAAATCCCGAAAAATATGCCAAAAATCCTATTTCACCAAAAGATTCACGGAGCCAGAAGACGAGACGGAGGAGGGCCACAAGGGGCCCACACCACCTGGCCGCGCGGGCCAGCTCAGGCCGCGCCTAGGGGTGGTGTGGCCGCCTCGGTGACCCCCTCGGCCTCCCTCTTCGTCTATAAGATGCCTCTTGACCTAAAAACCAAGGGGGCTTCGATGTTTTTCCAGAGAGAGTTGCGCTACGCCACCACCACCAGATTCCACGATTCGGAACCAAAAATTCTGTTCTGGCACCCTGCCGGGACAGGGAATTGGAGGCGATCATCGCCATCATCATCACCATCGCTTCTCCATCGACCATCCATGATTCCCCCATCCATGAGTGAGTAATCCCCCGTTGTAGGCTATGGGGAGGATAGGGATTGGATGCGATCGTTCATGTAATGGCATCAGATTGTTAGGGAATGGTGCCTAGTATCTATTATTAGTGCTTTTTGACTTTGTTGCAACTTGTTATGCTTAATGCTTGTCACTAGGGCCCGAGTGCCATGATTTCAGATCTGAACATGTTATTGATTCATTATGATAGTATCGTTTATGGTCTTACCTGCAAGTTGTATACACATATTGTTTTCCGGAACCAAAGGCCCCGAAGTGACAATAATCGGGATAACCGGAGGGAATGGCTTTGATGTGAGGATCACATGTGTTCACAGAGTGTTAATGCTTTGCTCCGGTGCTCTATTAAAAGGAGCACCTTAATTGCCAGTAGTTCCCTTGTGGCCCGCTGCAAACGGGATGGCAGGACAAAAGATGTTGTGCAAGTTCTCATTGAGAGAACATATGACTATATATGGAACACATGCCTATGATTATTTAGTACTTGGATGCTTTATCGTATTTATCTGCAAATGCCCTATGTCTGGATTGCCATATGAATTGTCTTGTCCATGCAACGCCCGTCCATCCATCCCTATGTCTACCGCGCTTTAATCCTACTGTTTACTACAATTGTTACTACTGTCTTTACTTTTACTATTGCTATTACAAAACTGTTTCTACTGATAAACTGCTGTGAGCAAGATTGTTTCCAGGTGCAGCTGAATTGACAACTCAGTTATTAAGGCTTATAAATATTCTTTGACTCCCCTTATGTCGAATCAATAAATTGGGTTTCACTTCCCTTGAAAATACTGCGATACACCCCCTATACTTGTGGGTCATCACTTTACATCACTAACTTGATCTAGTGCAAGAATGGTATCCGCAAAATAGTGGTCGCCAAACTTGTTGGCTGGTTGCTACTGGGCACATTCCAATTACTGGAAGCACCACAATAGTAGCCTAGCCTCACAAGTACCACTAAGGCCAGTAATGTTCAGGCAAGCTATCACACATCAAACACAAGCTATTGCAGATAAAAGGATCAAATCATCTTCCTAGCTTCTAATCTAGGAATCATTATAAGATTGCTTTACTATTATTTTTATAACGGTAGATGGATCATCAGCAAGGTGTGGATCAAGCATATCTACAAACAAGGACCAAGTCCTTATCAAATATATGAAGTAAAATCATTCTGGAAGTTAGTTTTCAAGCCATCAAAGTAAAGCACTGTCGCACTGCCATTTAGACATCACCAACATCACTAAAAAAGATTAGAATCCAGTAAACATGCTAGACTGTAATAGCATTCCAGTATAATTTCCACAAGCCTAGGTATATTCAAGACATTGCCAGCCACATACAAGCATCAGGTAGAGTGTAAATAACATGGAATATTTAGGACTGCATTCGTGGCATCATCATAATTGATGTACGCGCATAAACCAAATAACGGGACACTACGGCCATCAGTACTAAGCAATCCACAGAGCCGGATCCATCAGAGTACCATGAGAGTAGCGGTTATACCAGGCAGATAATACTAGGAATAGGAGTACTAGAAGGAGAAAAGAAGAACCCTAAGACATGATCCATCCCTAATTAGGGTTAGGCAAGACAACACAGAGAGGGACTGAGAGAGGAAAGGAGGAATAAGACTTACCTGAGAGCCTCGCTCAGCAAGAAGAGGAAGCAGAGTTGGCAACGACAAGGGCATATCGGCACGAGGAGCACCAGCGGCGCTGTAACCCGCGCCGAGCTGTACCCGCAGCGGCCATTGAAGAAGAGGATAGCAGAGGGCAACCGTTGCACCACCAGACCACCGGATCATCTCCGCAAGGTCACCGAAGAACAACACCGCGAGGAGGGCCGCAACCCTAATCGCCAGTGCAGGGTCAACGCGGCTAGGCGAGAGCTCGTGCGACAAATCGGCTAGGACCAAATGATGCAGCGTCCAACGCTTGGTCGGTGAGCACATCGGCGGCAACTGGAACGGTCGGAGCCGATCGAGACCGAAGGGTGATGGCGGCCGCGCCGCAGCATCGCCAGAGAGAGAGGAGGGGGGTGCGCGAGGAAGTAAGTGAACATGAGAGGATAAGACGGACCGGGCGTGAGCCGGAGACTGGGTTGGGTTGAACCCAATCCAGTGGACCGAAGTGGGCCAAATAGGCCGGACTGGGCTGGCCCATGGGACCAGTACAACTAAATAAAGAAAGGTTATGTCTTTGATAAAATATTAAATTAGAAAAATACCCTAAGAGTATTTAGGCTCTAGAAAAATAAAAAACCCATCAAGACAGGCCACACACATCTCACTTAACTAGACTAGTACTTCTAACTACCCTGATAACATGCTGATGCTGTGATTAACACATTTGCCCAGCTCTGAACCTATGCATGGTGATGCTGACAAGTTGATTCCCTCCCTTCAATTAACTTGACAAACTTCTTGCTTGCGATGAACAAAGAACACATTCATTAAAAGATTGCAACTTTCTTGCTACAAATACTTGACAAATTTCCGCCCGTCTATATATCCTCTAATCTCACAAAAGAATTAATAGCAGCTAGTTAGATCAAACATCTAAGAAAGGCCAGAAATACAGCTAGCTTCCTCTCGTGGTAGGAGGGGAATCACAGACATGCCATGCTCAGACAGCATACATCATCTGACCAGCCAACAGCTCCTCGAAGCTCGCCTCGTACCGTGCTCTGCACTGTGCGAGGAACGCGTCAATATCAAACGGGGACTCAATGTCGTCGTCGTCCTCCTCTTCTTCGTCCGTCATCATGTCAGTTGCATCGTCACCCTGATCAAACGGGGAGTAGCTGGCGTCGTCCTCTTCGTAGGCCATCCTCTCCTGGAATCGCTCCTCGAACCGTGCTTTGCACTCCGCGTCGTTGAACGCGTCATCAAACGGGTAGTAGTCGACGTCGCTTTCCTCGTCGTCCGTCATTACGTCGTCCGCCACCACCGTTGCGTCGCCGCCCTGATCCCGGACCTTCTTCTCGGCCGCCGCTCCGTCCTCCCCTTTCCTTGTTGCACATGCCTCGAGACTGGCCGTCGGCGTCTTCCTCCTCGGTGCGCCCTCCTCGCCGGTGAACGCCTCCTCCGCCTGCAGCATCTTCCGTAGTCCTGATTCGCTGGCCATGGTGGTAGTGCGGGTTTCAGAGAAAACTGCTTGCTGGATTTCGAAGTCACCTGGATATTCCAGGAGCTCGTCTCGCATCTATATAAAGGCTCTGTTCTGAGTTCTGGCCTCCGAGTCGGTATCGAGTCCGTCTTCGAATTCCTTTCGGTATGCGCAAAGCGTTCTAAATTTGGTCTTTCGGCGCGACGAGCTACACGGTGTTTTTGTTTCGGATCCGTGTTGATTGATATGATACCCTCAGTCCGTGATGGTCATGCGCTCGTGAAGTTTCTGTGGCACATTTGGCATGCATCCGAATAGAATTGCTGCTTGGCTAGATGCACATGGAGAGAGAAAACGCGTGATTGCTAAGTACACATAGAAAGAAATACTAACTATTCTTTTGATAAAATAAAAGGAGTATACTAATACCAATTACATCCAGATTTTGTATAACAACATAATGTCTAGAGAGACATCAACAATGCACACAACCGAAAGAATAAAAGAAGAAGAAAAAAGAAACACAGAGTACCCACAGAAAGCAATAAGAGACTCGCATTAGTAAGAGCAGTGGCGACACCTAAACTCCGAACATGTTGTCCAAAACGACGTCTCTAGTAAGCTAACAATTTACAAGCACTATCTTCTTCCGGTCTGACTAGCATATAGTTAGATTCTCAGTTTCACCCTAGAATATGTCTATTCCCCAAATAATATCTTCAACAAGAGGACGAGTAGGAAGCCACCATTATTAGACCCAACCACAAGGTCGACTAAGGGTTTTCATCCTGAAATATGGACCGCCAAAAATGAAATCTGCCAATGTCACGATCCCCACACACGTGCTCTAGTGATCCGTTGCGAGAACACTCTCAAATATCCAAAGCACGAACACTGTGGTCCCCCTAACAACCACTACGGGAAAACGATATATTATTGGGTGTTTTTGTTTTTACCGAGTGTTTATAATTCGGATACTCGGCAAACAGCTCTTTGCTGTGTATCACAAGGTCGACACCCGGCAAACAGACAATTCACGGCAAAGTTGCTCCTTTGCCGAGTGTCCTACAGGAAAACACTCGGCAAACACAGTCATACACGGTAAAATAAAAAAAAACACTCGGTAAAATGGGATACACGGCAAAGCAATGTGTCGCATGTCCTTTCCTGCCCGCACCCGCCGGCACAACTGACGGCGTATGGTTTGTCGAGTGTCTACAAACATATACACGGCAAAATTTTGGCGCCAAAGTGTTTGCCTTCGCGCGTGCCAAAAAACTAGGATTTTTGTCGGGCCTTTGTCGTGTATGTGAAAGTTTTGTTGTGTGTTAATCAGAAAACACTCGGCAAAGAGGTTCTTTGCCGTGTATCTAAATTTTTACCGAGTGTTTTGTCAGATACACGGTAAAATTAGGAGGAAATGCACTTTTTTAGCCCACTCATTGTAGGGCTCCCTCTTGCGGAACCGTCGTTGTATCTGTGTTGAAGTGATATGTTGTGAATACGAAAATGACTTTTACAAAAAATTAGGACCAAGTTTTAGGGCACATGTAGTTCGAATTTCACCCGCTTCCAGACGAATCGACGGGAAACCTGTAAAATCTCAAATATTTACAAAAAACTTTTAAAGTGTGGTACATGGTGAATCGTACATTGTAACATGTCTTCTATTTTTTCACGGTGCTTTCGTGAGGTTACCAACCAGGGTTCCCGCAGCCGCTTCACTAATAAAACCACTTCCTCCACTCGGAAAATGAAAAGTGCATTTTCTTCTAAAAGAGTACAAAATTCATTTTTAGGTTCACAATATGCTATTTCATCGAAGATCCACTTCAAGTTTATCGAGGATCAGCCTCGAGTTAAGAATCTTCATGCCCGTCGTTCGGCAAAGTTTGACGATAGTTTAAAATGGGCATAAGAAAGAAATTCAAAAACGATCGCGTGGTGTCATATTATGTGACATAGTTACAATGAAAAATATCAAACTTGGTATATTGATTATGTCTAAAAATAACTTTCACGAAATGACCTATCTCATTCGAGGTTTCTTGGCTTTCGGGTCAAATGACCAATGTTATGGTTACAATCAAGACATAGTTTGTGATAATATGTCCATATTGTGCATACATGTGCATCATGAGATGGCGAACAATGTTGAAGGAGAAAGTTTTCCTTTTTGTCGCACTAAAAAGCTATTTTCCATTTTCCGAGTGCAAAAAACAGATGGTTTTGTGAAGCAACCACCAAATGGCTAATTCAAATATCTACCACCACATTTTTCTAAAATACTATACCACCTTACATGGACAATATCCTAACAGGGGGATCTCAAACCTTTTCGTCTATCCCTGGTAAAAAATACAAATTCCTGCTGAATCGGTAGGAAGTGGGTCAGATATGAACTATAGGTACATGATTTGATGCTCATGATTTTTTAAAAAAATCATTTTTAGGTTCACAATATGCTATTTCATCGGAGATCCACTTCAAGTTTATCGAGGATCAGCCCCGAGCTAAGAATCTTCATGCCCGCTATTCGGCAAATTTGACAATAGTTTAAAATGGGCATAAGATATTCAAAAACGATCCAAACAATGCGAAACCTTTACTTGGTGTCATATTATGTGACATAATTACAATGAAAAATATCAAACTTGGTATATTGATTATGTCTAAAAATAACCTTCACAAAATGACCTATCTCATTCGAGGTTTCTTGGTTTTCGGGTCAAATGACCAATGTTATGGCTAGAATCAAGGCATAGTTTGTGATAATATGTCCATATTGGTCATACATGTGCATCATAAGATGGCGAACAATGTTGAAGGAGAAAGTTTTCCTTTTTGTCGCACCAAAAAGCCATTTTCTATTTTCCGAGTGCAAAAAATGGACGGTTTTATGAAGCAAACACCAAATGGATAATTAAAATATATACCACCACATTTTTCCAAAATATTATACCACCTTACATGGAAAATGTCCTAATAGGAGGATCTTAAACCTTTTCGTCTATCCCTGGTGAAAAAGACAAATTCCTGCCGAATCAGTAGAAAGTGGGTTAGATATGAACTATAGGTACATGATTTGATGCTCGTGATTTTTTTCAAAAATCATTTTTAGGTTCACAATATAATATTTCATCGGAGATTCACTTCAAGTTTATCGAGGATCAGCCCCGAGCTAAGAATCTTCATGCCCGCTATTCGGCAAAGTTTGACGATAATTTAAAATAGGCATAAAAAATTCAAAAACGATCCAAACAATGCGAAACCTTCGCGTGGTGTCATATTATGTGACATAATTATAATGAAAAATATCAAACTTGGTATATTGATTATGTCTAAAAATAACCTTCATAAAATGACCTATCTCATTCGAGGTTTCTTGGCTTTCGGGTCAAATGACCAATGTTATGGCTAGAATCAAGGCATAGTTTGTGATAATATATCCATATTGTTCATACATGTGCATCATGAGATGGCGAACAATGTTGAAGGAGAAAGTTTTATTTTTGTCGCACAAAAAATCCATTTTCAATTTTCCGAGTGCAAAAAACGGACGGTTCTGTGAAGCAACCACCAAATGGATAATTCAAAATGCTACCACCATATTTTTCCAAAATACTATACCACCTTACATGGACAATGTACTAACAGGGGGATCTCAAACCTTTTCGTCTATCCCTGGTGAAAAAGACAAATTCCTGCCGAATCAGTAGGAAGTGGGTCAGATATGAACTATAGGTACATGATTTAATGCTCATGATTTTTTTCAAAAATAATTTTTAGGTTCACAATATGCTATTTCATCGGAGATCCACTTCAAGTTTATCGGGGATCAACCCCGAGCTAAGAATCTTCATGCCCGCTATTCCGCAAAGTTTGACGATAGTTTAAAATAGGCATAAGAAATTCAAAAACGATCCAAACAATGCGAAACCTTCGCGTGGTGTCATATTATGTGAAATAATTACAATGAAAAATATCAAACTTGGTATATTGATTATGTCTAAAAATAACCTTCATAAAATGACCTATCTCATTTATAGTTTAAAATGGGCATAAGAAATTCAAAAACGATCCAAACAATGCGAAACCTTCGCGGGGTGTCATATTATGTGACATAATTACAATGAAAAATATCAAACTTGGTATATTGATTATGTCTAAAAATAACCTTCATAAAATGACCTATCTCATTTGAGGTTTCTTGGCTTTCGGGTCAAATGACCAATGTTATGGCTAAAATCAAGGCATAGTTTGTGATAATATATCCATATTGTTCATATATGTGCATCATGACAAGGCGAACAATGTTGAAGGAGAAAGTTTTCCTTTTTGTCGCACCAAAAAGCCATTTTCCATTTTCCGAGTGCAAAAAACGGACGGTTTTGTGAATCAACCACCAAATGGCTAATTCAAAATGCTACCACAACATTTTTCCAAAATACTATACCACCTTACATGGACAATGTACTAACACGGGGATCTCAAACCTTTTCGTCTATCCCTGGTGAAAAAGACAAATTCCTGCAAAATCGATAGAAAGTGGGTCAGATATGAACTATAGGTACATGATTTGATGCTCATAATTTTTTTTAAATCATTTTAGGTTCACAATATGCTATTTCATCGGAGATCCACTTCAAGTTTATCGAGGATCAGCCCCGAGCTAAGAATCTTAATGCCCGTATTATGCATACATGTGTATCATAGGATTGCGAATAACGTTGCAGGAGGAAGTTCTCCTTTTTGACGCACTAAAAAGCCATTTTCCATTTTCCGAGTGCAAAAAACGGACGGTTTTTCAAAGCAACCACCAAATAACAAATAAAACTATGGCTAGAATCACCGCATAGTTTGTGATAAGCTTATGTTGATAGCATATTTGGATTCCTCTCATTTTTCTGATAAATTTAGACATATTATTTGTCGAATTACGATTTACGAATTTAAAGATATTATTTGTTCCATATTAAATAGAAAAATAAAAAAATCATCATATTTGTTTTGCGAAAGTATTTTTACAAAATATGTTAAAATAGATGTTTATTTTTATGCAGCTATTACACATAAATTATACGGAAGTTTTACATTCTTATGTTTTTTAGTCTGGTATAGGCATTTCAAAATGCGGTGAAAATAGTTGTCCTTTTTTCTAATGCACTAGGCAAAGCCTCATATCTTTGCTGCGTTCTGATTGGTTGGGACATGATTCTTGCGGATTGTGTCTCCCCGCCGTTGGATCCTCCAAGATCTGACGGTCCATATCCTATTTTCCTCTCCCTCCTACCTATCTCCAACCACCCACGTGAATTCTGGATCCTCCAAAAGCTGGCAACGATAGGTCAAAAAAATAAAGCAACGCTCAAACCATATCCATCCATCTAGATCGATTTCACCCCAAGCGGAGTCCGCCGCCGTTCGCACCCTTTCTCCTCCGCCCCACCAGGGCCTCCCCGTGCAAAACCGCCTCCACCGCTAGAGCTTTCGCCGTTGCCGCCGCCAGGCCTCTCGCCGGGCCAGAAGGCTGCCGCCGCCAGGCCTCTCACCGGGCCAGAAGACGACCACCTCCGCCCTCAGAGCGTCACTGCATCCGAGCACCGCCGCCCGCAGAGCCTCACTGAAGCCGACCTCCGCCTCTTAGTCGCAAGGAGGGTAGCCGGACCACCGCGTCACCTGTCGCACTCGTCCTCCGTGCCCTAGCTCCGGCCACATCTCCGGCGATCCGCGCTCAATAGGAGGTGTCCGGCAAGGACTGCGCGCCGTCGTGGTCGACGCCCGGCAGGCTGGCGGCCATGGCAGGGCTGCTGCTGACCACCGCGCCCAGGAGAGAGGGTTCCAAGATGATGACCGCGGGCACGCCGGTGAGGTCGACGCTGCCGCGCACCACCGCCCCCGGAAATGAGGGTTCCGAGGCGACGACCGCGGGCACGCTGGCGCCGCGCACCAACATGCTCAGGAGGGATGCGTACATGGCAACGAAACCGTCGTGGTTGAGGACGTTCTGCTGGGGCTCGTTCCGGCGCCGGCGTCTTTTTTTTTGTTGTCGTTCAGAAATTTTGCCTAGTGCCCAGTCAAACACTCGGCAACTGGCCTTTCCAGCTGCTGTATTCTTTTGTTATTTGTTTTAACTAGGGAAAATACTTTGCTGTGTGGAGTGTAGAACACTCGGTAAACATTTGCTGCCGTTAGCCGTTCCCGACGTCGTCATGCTTTTTTTTGCCGAGTTCCACCTACAGACACACAGCAAATGTCTTTTGCCGAGTATTTGTGTTTCAACACTCGGCACAGTTTCTTTACCGGCGCGGTGTATGCTGTGTGGCCTTTACCGAGTGTAAATACACGGTAAACTTTTGCCGAGTGTTTTTTGGCTTGTGCTGTGTATTTTAAATACACAGCAAAATTTCGTTTTCCCGTAGTGAACGCCTTGTGTATCGTGGCACCAAAAGTGCCTAGGAAGATCCAAGGTGAACTGGGGGCGCCACTAGACTTGGATATCGCCCTCGATGGTGTTACCACAACGAATCCAACCCCGTGGTAAAGTCAGAGCAAGCAAATTGACCCATGGCTCTGTGTGTACCATAGTCTTGATCTGGCGCCTAGAGATCCATAACTGGCCAACCATGTATCCTAAGCATCCATGGCCAAATCCCTAACCACACCAAAACTAAGTCGGCGGTTCAGAATCGGTTCACGTTGAAGTCAATGGCGTGGTGGTGCAGGTGGAGACCTGTATTGCTTCAGATCCTCGTTGGCCTGATGGTGCTGGTGGAGTCGCGCATGTGACGCCTACCCAGATCGAGCCCTATGTCGATCCTAGCATACACCCCCACGGTGTGGCATAATGCTGAACCTCTAGATAAAAGCGGCGATGGTTGAGCATGCCAGGGACGCGAGAAGAAAGACTAAAAAAGGGGCACCCCACCGCTGTCGGAGGCCTCCTTTGGCGATGGTAGGGTGAACGAGGAGGTGAAGGTTTGGTTCTTGGGTGGTGTGGCACCCCGATCCAGGTGATTGAGACACCTCACATTCCTGCCCCAGAAACATGGTGAATGTGACAACACAGCAAAAAAGACAAGACCAATATGTATTAAGGCAACAAAATTATAACATCCCAGCATTTAGGAACCAACGAAGGGTAGACGTAGGAATATATAATGTGCATGCATTTATTTATAAAATTAGGGTACATTTTTTGCAAACTAAAATACTAGAAAGATCAGGATTTCTCTCACTTAGGTAAGTTAGGGTTTAGCTCATTTCAGTGAGTGTTATGAATTCTGACATGATCTCTAGTGAATTCAAATGTTTTGGGTAAGTGATTCAATTTAGTATTTAAATTTAGTATTATACTTTTGAAATGAACTCAAACTATAAGTATTTAGAAGTTTATTTTATTAAATAACATTTGAGAAATTAAATTTGAAGTATTATTACCTCACATAGTGATTATGCAAATAAAGGAAATGCAAGGAATTAAAGTAATTCAAATAAAGATAAAAGAGTAGAAATCTTTATTTCTTTAATATCCAACATATTACAAAGTTGTACAAAAATAAAAGTAAATAAGAAAGTGTTACAAAAAGAGTATGGGAAAAGCATATCTATTTTGCCTAAACTAATTCGTCTATCTTCATATATTTTATTGTAGTACTTTGTACATGCAAGATAAACAAAGAAAACAAACAGAAATTAAATAGATTAATATTAGGGATATTGCTCTCAGTTATAACAGTGAAATGCGCTGTTTGATGACATCATTGAGCTAAAATGAATATGGGGCAAGTTTCACTAATAGTAGTATTTGATCTTTATACCAAAAGGGCCTCAGTGCAACATCATCGGCCTAAGGGGAAAATTTCACCAGACAGAGATAGAAAGGTTAAAGTAACAACAGTAATAGTCCAAAGTTACTGGAGCTCATCTAAAGTAGTGAATCTCACACACACCTGCATGCATGTGTGATGTCGACATAGGGGTGCTGTGAGAGAGAGAGATAAAAAGCATAGCCGTACCAGTAGAGAGTTCCCTTTGCTGATCAAGTTTCACAACAGCAAGAACGCAAGCACACAACCACATCTCAACCAAACACTCTCCAGATCAACCACAGTCCACCAAACAAATCTAGTAGATACTAAGGCAACCATGTTCACATAAGGAGGGGTGGTTTGGGTGTTGAGAAAGGTCAGACCAGTGGCTGGGAGCCTGGGAGTAGAAAGACCAGCCACTCACAGGAAGTAGCCAGCAAGGTCAAACAAGGAGCACAACTAGGAGGAGCAAGTCCAGACATCAGTTAGAAGGAGAGGAGCAAGACAACTATAACACAACATCAACCCCAACATCAGGTTGATCATTTCCACAAAACATGCCTAGTCTCTGATCTTGTTATTTTCTCAGGCATGAGTTATTGGAGTTTACGATATCGTCTGAGTTACACCCAAATGGGGTGTAAGCTCATCATTGAATGTTAAATAGCTACAAGCAGCATCTGTTCTCTATCTAATAAATAGATCAGGTCTCAGCCTTTGCATCACTAACCTGATCTAGTACAAGAATGGTATCAGCAAAATAGTAGAAGCCAAACTTGTTGGCTGGTTGCTACTGGGCACATTCCAATTATTGGAAGCACCATAGTAGCTTCCTAGCCTCACAAGTACCGCTAAGGCCAATAATATTCAGGCAAGGTATCATACATCAAACACAAGCTATTGCAGATGATGGGATCAAATCATCTTCCTAGCTTCTAAGCTTGGAATCATTATAAGATTGCTTTACTGTTATTTTTATAATAGTAGATGGATCATCAACAAGGTGTGGATCAAGCATATCCGCAAACAAGGACCAAGTACTTATCAAATAAATGAAGTAAAATCATTCTAGAAGTTTCTTTTCAAGCCAACAAAGTAAAGCATAGTTGCACTACCATTTATACATCACCAACATCTCTAAAAATGATTAGAATCTATTAAACATGCTAGACTAGAATATAATTCTAGTATGATTTCCACAAGCCTATGTATATTCAAGACATTACCAGCCACATACAAGCATCAGGTAGAGTGTAAATAACATGGTATATTTAGGACTGCATCCATGGCATCATCATAATTGATGTACGAGCATAAACCAAATATATCAGGATACTACGGGCATCAGTACTAAGCAATCCACAGAGTCGAATCCATTAGAGTACCATGAGAGTAGCGATTATACCAAGCAGATAATACAAGGACTAGGAGTACCAGAAGGAGAAAATAGGAACCCTAACACATGATCTAACCCTAATTAGGGTTAGGCAAGGCGGCACAAAGAGGAACTGAGAGAGCGAAGGAGGAATAAGACTTACGTGAGAGCCTCTCTTAGCAAGAAGAAGAAGCAGAGTTGGTAGCGACAAGGGCACGGTGGCACGAGGAGCACCGGCGGCGCTGCAACCTGCACCGAGTCGTACCCACAGCAGCCATCGAAGAAGAGGACGATAGAGGGCAACCACCGCACCGCCAGACCACTAGAGAATCTCCACGAGGTCACCGGAGCACAGCACCGCGAGGAGGGCTGCAACCCTAATCGCCAGAGTAGGGTCAACACTGTTAGGCGAGAGCTCGCGCGACAAATCGGTTAGGACCAAACGACGTAGCGTCGAGCGCTTGGTTGATGAGAACTTCAGCGGCAACTGGAATGGTCGGAGCCGGACGGGATCGAAGGGTGATGGAGGCGGCACCGGGACGTCACCAGAGAGAGAAGAGGGGTGCGCGAGCGAGTAAATGAACGCAAGAGGATAAGGCAGACCGGGCGTGAGCTAGGTACTGGCTTGGGTTCAACCCAACCCAATGGACCGAAGTGGGCTGAGGTGGGCCAAATAGGCCGGGCTAGGCTGGCCCATGGGACTAGTCCAGCTAAATAAAGAAAGGTTAATTCTTTAATAAAATTGTAAATTACAAAAATACCCCTAAGAGTATTTAGGCTCTAGAAAAGTAAAAAAAATCCTAAAAATACATATGATACATCTAAATGCTCACAAAATTATAAGCTATCTAATAAAAAATACTAACTTGTCTTTTGAAAGTCTAAAATTTAAATTGAATATTTAAAAGCAATAATTTCTTTATGGAATATTATAAAGATAAGGATAATACTTAAAAATAAATAAAATCATTTTAAGATCTTGACTAAGTATGTTTTTTCAAGTGGTTTTAGGATTTCTAAAGTAATAAATCCTTATTTATCTATTTTATTATAATAAAATACTTGTTGCCATATATTAATCATTCAAAATGATCTTTTAAGTTTAATTAGTTGGGTGAAACATTTAAAGAAGGGTTTTATAATATAATAAAGTATTGCGTGACATTATTATATATAATTCATTATTGCTTCTTTAAACATTGTTCTTACCGAACAATGATGGTGTTCTGTAGAAACAAGAGATCAAGGTCAAGTCAAAGCATCAGACTTCACTATGTTGCAGTCACAAGGCAAGTTCATCACTTGCTCATGTCCTTTGATGTGTTTTCCAAAGTATTTGAAACTTGTTGTGTGATCACCTATGTTTGAAAAAGAAGTTAGAAAAGAATATTTTCACAATAATATGAGGTATCAGTTATCATCCTTAGAGGTGGTAATCTATTACAGCAAGCAATGGAATCTAGGATTCCATGTGTAGTGAAGTTATCAGATAAAGCTTAATAACCCATGACATCAATGATTCTAGCACCATATAATACGCATTAACCATGAGATCTGGAATGGGATGGTGAAGTCAGCTGCATCTTCTTCCTTTCGCATGTTGATGGATGCGCATGCCATGGCTAGATCCTTGTAGCATGGTTTAATTCGTGGAGGATTTGCAGCAGATGGGAGGGATCCCACAATGTCCCACGGTAGTTCTGGCATCTATAATGGTATGTGCGTTCATTGGTGTAATTCTAGGGGTGGGCATGACATACACCAAGGAGGCATGTGGGGTCGCAGAGAAGGGCAGTGATTGTCTTAGATTCTTATACTGGGCCCCACACCAAAGGTCGTGTGGATGGGAAAGTACGTCCGGTTGTGCAACATGGATAAGGATCTCTCATGGGTAAAGCGAGGCACCTCTGTAGAGTGTAAGAATTGTGACATGTTACTCCTTATTCTCGAAGGAGCTACAAACGTGGTAGGAAAGGAATTCCATGAATTTCTAGTCAACCTATGAAGACCGATGTGCTTAGATTTCAGAATAAAAGCAATCTTTAAAGAAATGTTTATGAAACTACATAGAACCTAAGACTTATAATATGAGGTGGTAGCTAGTGCATCAAACTTCCCACCTTGCATACAATGAACTTGCTGGGTAACGCTGTTACTCACTCTTTCCTTTAATCCCTTGCTTAGACTCTAAAGACTAGGAGGATACTCGAATGTATCCTACAAAGTGCCAAGATGACATCTTCTATTAAGAACCTGATCTCTCCGGTGGAGTTGAAGGGGTGGATTATGAGATCTGATATGGTGCTGAAGGCAACACGACATAGGAGTTGCTATAGCAGTACTAAGTCCCGAGGCTGAGCCGAGCAACATAAATCTCTGTAGAATAAGCTGTTGAGCCCTTATTGTTGGGTCCGCAGCATAGAGAACAAAAAATTTCCTACGATGTGAACTACACGCCAAGATCTATCTACTAGGTACAAAGCAACGGGTGGACATACATCCAACGAGAACTTACCCTCGTAGACAACGAGCTTTGTTAACGAGTAGGAACTCGTGGTTGATTTAGTCGTACACTTGCCGATCTCAAGATCGTGAGAAAGTCCAGAGTCCGCCCAAAGACGCCCATCGATCCAGCTCCAGAGCACCAAGTCCAGCAAAAGCAGCGGTGCATCCGTGATCGAACACACGGGTACCCGACAACCTCCGTCCCTCGCTCCAAAGCAAGCAGCGGCAAGAACTCCTTTCCAGATAAAGCCACCGGGAACATGTATCTCGCTAATCCAAGACCATGGGGAATAATACTAGAGGGGGAGAGAGATCCTTCACGAGGAGGTGTGTGTGAGAAGTGAGGAGGGGGTGGCCTTTTATAGGAGGAGGGGGGTGCCCCTCCTTCATGGCCGGCGCATGGAGGAGGTGACTCTTCACCTCCTCCATTCATGTGGTGGTAACTCCCTCATAAATTTGCCCCTTCACATTCTCTTTTAAAGTCTCCACTTTAAATGCATTAAATTTCTCCAAATTTAATGCTCTCTCATTTAATAAAACTCTTTTATTATTTTTTATTCAGAATTTTGTTAATTACTTTAATTAACAAACATTTACATAAAAACCCCTGCAACATTTCAATATTACATGCAAAACCAATTTCAGCAATTTCACCTGAAATAGTTTCGGTGTCTATTGAAATAATTCCAGCGCTTTCTTAAATCTTTATCTGAAACATATTTGCTCCAAATGGTGTCGGTAGCCCTTAAGTGTGTCACCCTACGGTTCGCGAATAATGCAGACATGATCAAGGCCCCTCTTCGATCAATAATCAGCAGCAGGACCTGGAGATCCATACTGACTCCTACACATTCAACGATGACTTCTTTGATCGTGAGAACCTTTAACGCTAGTAACTAAATCCCTTTGTCCTGCGATATATTACATGTCCGAGATTCGATCATCAGTATCTCCATACCTAGTTTGATCTCGTTACCGACATGCACTCTTTTCTCGTTCCAGTGATATAACATTCTAGTGATCACATCACTTGCTTGCAAGCTATTTCAATGTGATATCACCGAGAGGGCCTAGAGTATATCTATCCGTCATCGGGATTGACAAATTCCACTCTTCATCCATGAGCCTCAACATAACACCTTCAGTAATCAACCCATCTTTATAGTCACCCTCATATACGGTGACGTTTGATGTTATCAAGATACTCTTCCGGTGTTAGCAATTAACATGATCTCATGGTCTAAGGATAAAGATTACTTCGTATGATGTTATAGCAATATAAACATAATGACTTTGATCGTAATTCTATACTTCGGATGAATGTTCATCACATCATTCCACCAATGGTGTGACATTGTTATTAACAACATCCAATGTCCATGATCAGGAAACCTTGATCATCTTGTTAATCAACAAGCTAGTCTATAAGAGAGGCATAACTAGGAACCCTTTTTGTTTATTAAACACACATGTATTGATGTTTCCGATCAATACAATTCTAGCAAGTAAAATAAACATTTATCATAAACATGGAATAAGATAATAACCACTTTATTATTGCCTCTCGGGCATATTCCCTTCAGTCTCCCACTTGCACTAGAGTCAATAATCTAGTTTGAAAAACTTTGCGTATTGAACACCTATGGCTTTCTGGTGTTGCATATACGCAATTGCTAGTGGTTAACATAATCTCCGGATCTGACAGTTTCTGGTCCGTGTGTATTTGCATGTCTTTGCGTCTCTACGCATCACTCATTCTCAAATGAGATGGCATTATATAAATTTGGTCCTTTGGTGAGACCTTTAGTTCGTTCGGGTTAAAATATGTTGATATTATTGTCACACAATATATCTTCATAGTATTATCCCACTTTGAACCACACCTTGTTTGATAACAAACTACTTAACACAAATGCCCTCCTATGCTGCTACTATAGCAGTCATATACTTAGCATTTTGTTGTAGTATCCGTCATAATATCTCAACTTTGGAACTCATCCAAATCCATCATGGAACATCCTTTCCATTATATTGTGCCACCCATAGTCTAAATTGAGATAAATTTAATTTGTATCTTGTGACAAAACTAGTATCAATGTAACACTTTACAATGAACTACCTTTAACTATTTGTCACTTATACATGATATATTCTTAGTTCTTCCAAAGCTCATAATAATATCTTTACTATTGTCCAATGATCATCTTATGAATCATTCTGGTATATGCTCATAACATTTAGAGCATAGGACATTCTGGATATATACATATCATGGTATAATCGATCAAAATTTTCATGTGATTTTACTCACCAAGTGTTGAAACACTTGAATCTTGATACAATCCTTTCCATGCAGCAAGAACCTTTCTTGTTGTTTCCATATTGAACCCTTTCAATATCTCATATTGAACCCTTTCAATATCTTATATATGTATGTCTGGCACAACCATATTAGCGCCTTAATCTATCCATATAGATATTGATGCCTAATATTCTGGGTTTGCCCAAGTCTTTCATCGCAATCTTATTTTAATGAAATCCTTAACTTGTGTCAATTCAAGATACATCATTTCCAATCAACAATATGTCCTCTACATAATGTATTAGAAATATGTCTTAGTGCTCCCACTTAATTTCTTGCAAATGCAAGCATCTTCATCATCTCCGAGGAATTTAAACTCTTTTAACAGTTTCATCATGGTGAAGATTCCAACTCTACTATGCTTACTTCAACTATTGAAGTTTACATGCCCTTTTAGCACCCTGTGAATTAACAAAACCCTTCGGACCATGTCATGTACATGTCCTAGGTTACCGTTCTATTAGAAGAACCTTGTTTTGTTTATTCAACTACCATATACCAAATTATATGTAGTGGTTGCTACATTAATCCGTCAAGACTATATATCGCTATGAAAGATCAAATCTTGTCATAGTCAACTCCTTGAACATTGTCGTAAACCTCTTTCCGACATGTCGACTATTTCATAGATGTTAAACATCCATGTCTTATTTCTTTATAGATCCAAACACGATCGATAGGCTTCACGCCTTTCCGGAGGGTCTTCCAAGTTCATAAACTTGATTTCTCGTGTATGGATACTATCACGGATTCTATGACTTCTAGTCATTTTATGGAGTCAGGGCCCATCATCGCTTCTTTGCATGTAGTCGTTTAGGGTTTTTCTCAAAATCATTTAAAAACTCATTCATCCATTTAGGGTTTTTCTCATTCATATCATGTTTCAAAACTCATTCATATCATCTTTGCATCATTCATCCATTTAGGGTTTTTCTCAAAATCATTTAGAAACACAAACTTTGGCTATGATTTCATGTGGGCAATTTATCTCAATTGGCCATCACCCTTTGAGATTTGATTGTCTATGAACTTGTTTGCTTGCCTCCATGGTTGGAAAGATTAGAAGTAGCATTTAAACCCAAGATTCCAAATTTAGAAATATTTTATAAACCCTATTCCAAATATTTGCAACTAGAGCAAATCTCTGTTTATTTTGAAACCCAAGCTTGACCAAGCCTTTGCAAGGTAACCACTAGGTTATTTGATTGTTTGTGAACCCACGTAACCTGCAAAAATCCCCAAGAAGTTTGAATTCAAAAGGATTTGAATTCATATCAAATTCTATTCAGAAAATGGAATTAGAAAAGAAAAAGCTTAAACAAAAGAAAGGGCCGGCGGCCAGAATCTGCCCAAGAAGACATCGAGCCCAAGAAGCCCACCAGGATCTCCTTTTCCTTCTCACACGCTGAGCACACGCAGACGACAGCGGCCCGACCCCACCAACACCTCTCACTCTTCACGACGAAGCGGGCCCAGTCCACGTCGTCCTCGTCCTCCCAGACCCGCTGCGACCACGCCGCCGCAGCGATGAAGGCGTAATGGCGGCGTAAATGGGCATTAAAACTCGGCGTTTCCTGTCGATTCCCGGCTATAAGATCCTCTACGCCCACGATCTTTTCCCCAGACACCTCGCTCACTCCGCCACCAGTGCCCTCAATCAGCTTTGCACCGCCCAGCAGAGCCTCTCCGCGATCGATTCCGGTGAGTCCAGAGCTCCCCTCGCCTCGTTCTTACAATCTGACTTAGCGTGTCTTTGTGCATCTCGACCTCACTAGTCCGTCTGTCTTGCCCAGTGTCGCCGGTTCCACTTGATACCGCAACCACCATCGTCTGCGCACGAACTCCGCGAACTCCGTGGTAAGTCCAGACCGCCCGCGCTTTCTAGTTCACGCATAGCTCTCTCGACTACGTGAATCTAACCGTGTCTCGCCTTGCCTTGGGGTGATCCACAGAACGTCCCACGACCACCCGCCTTGCGCCGCCCACAACTCCGGCGAGCAATCTAGGACAGCCCCGAGCGCCCCTTGACCAACTACGAGTACGACGAGCTTCGCCGTGACCCCCTGAGCCCGGTGAGCTACTCCTCCTTCTCCCTCGCCGTCTACATCGCCGGCCGTCATCGATCGACAGTTCGGCCGGTAGCCACCGCTCCGCCGCGATCGATAGATAAGAACCGTTAGATCTGCATCGATGGCTTAGATAGAATGACTAATCGAAGAAGTGCGCGTTGATCTGAGCCGCACCTGCCCTTTAGATCCAGCGGTCTGTCGCTTCGATCGCATTTAACCGGTACGAATAATAAGAACATGACGTGGCTAGGTTAGATCTGAAATAGAATTTAAAACCAAATTTGATCCAAATTCAATTGCCTATATCTTTTGAATTCCACGTTGGAATTTTGCAAACTTTATACCGTTGGATTCAGAAAAACAAGACCTTTCTGCCTATCTAATTTGTTTAGCAAATAGTAACCATTTGATTGGCTTAAATTGCAGAGACTTGTTTGAGGCCTTTTTAAGTATAGATTTAGTTTAGTATTTTTGTTTAGGGTTAAATTTTGTTTAGTTGATAAACTAGTGGCTTGCTAAGTTTCTGTATTCATGTACTTGCTTGGTTGAGTTTTCAAAAAATCATCACTTGGTAGATTCATGCATGCATGCATTCATACTATTTTTTGTTTGTATATATTTGTGTGTAATTGTGTGCTACAACTTTGTGTGTAGATTTTGCTAGTGATTGTGATTGTGACGAGTGCTACTCTCCACACTACCAAGGCAAGTGATATCATCATGAATATTCCATTCCTATATTTTATTTATGCATTAGTAATATTTTTTCTAAATATAGGGCTTGCATGGTTATTTGCTAAGAACAAGCTATGCTTTGGGGAAAACCTATTAGGTGAAGCCTTAGTGAAAATTTCCTAAGTCCAGATTCCTATTACTATCATGCTTAGCCTAGCTACTAGAAAACAAGGGTGGTTTATATATTCACTATGGAAAAATTTCTAAGTTTAAGGACTTATGTTTTTGTAAAATAAAACAACTAAGTTAATGAACCACAGGTGGAATGGAAGGAATGGCTTATGTTGAGTGGTTCACAAGACCATGGACTTGGCTTGTGTATCTTGTGGATGGCCACCAGAAACAAAGAGATTTGAGATGTCAAATGCTGAGAAGCTTCAAGTGCAACCACTTGGCATTATGGGCTGCCATGATCTTAGGATGCTAGAACTTAGTCTCTTGGACAGAGGGTGGTAGATGGGTTGATAGGTTGGAGCAACGTCCATTTGACTAAGGAAAGGCTTGAAGGATCATTCTTGGGAAACCAAGGCTTGTGGGAAAGTGCACCACCTGCAGTGTAAAACCTAAGTACTTAGCCATGTCCTGGTAAAGGACAATTTGAGCATCAAGACATGGAAACTTCAAGAATCTCATCACTCCAATTTCTAAATAAAACTTGTGGGTGAACAAAGGGATAAAAGGATCTTCAGTCATTGATTGCTAGATGCCCTGAGTGGATCTAGAGTCTTTGTTTGATAGATGCCTTGGGTGTTTTGCCAAGTAAATCTTCAGTCCTTGATTAGTAGATGCCACAGTGGATCTTCAGTCTTGGATTGAAGATGTCTTGGAAAGTTTTACCAAACAAAAACTTAGTATTTTCAAAAGTTAAGGAAAAATCTATTTTGAGCAATGCAAGCCTAAGCTCCACCAGCCAAAAGCATATAGTATTATAGTCCACTTAATTATATACTAAGGTATCACTTGCCAATACTATTCCCAAAGTATTGACCCTTGTGGCTGTAACTTATGATGTTGCAGGTTACTCTGATGATGATTACGTGTCATGAGTCTACACTCAACATGCTTGCCTGTGGCACATGAAGATGAAGACTTATGTTTATTTACTTATTCCATAAACTCTTGTACTAGGCCTTTGGCCATGAGTTGTAAAGACTATGTTTTATCTCTGGAATGACCGTAATAAACGACCTTTGTATCTGTGTACTTCATCTTAAAGCTGGATGCTAGCAATGATCCGAGGACTAGCATTGCAATCACAGGATCTTTTCCTTTACAAAGGAGGGATCTTACAGATGGTATCGAACCTTTGTGTTGCCCGTAGGATTATGACCCTAGGATTGGAAACCACTAAGGAAAATTTTAACTTCTTCTACACTTGTCTATTCTTCTCGTAAACTTTTCTAATCTTCTCATTCTCATCTCTATTTGTAGATGAACTCCGTCAACGAAGCCGTGAAGAAAGGACCACTCATGACCATGACCTTGGAGTGTGAGACTGAGTTTCCCAAGATTCTCAAGGACCTCATGGAGACCATGGGAGTACATGGTGCAGCAGTGTACAAGGGCTTTCCAGTAATGGAGGAAGGAATGGAGTATTGGTGGGTGCAACTTCACTTGTACAAGAATAAGGAAGACAACCACAAAGAAAAGGGCTTCTGCATGTACACCAACACTTTTATGCACACCACATTCTTTGAGTCAGCAAAAGAAGCAGCTTGGAAGACTATCAAGGAACTAAGTGCTAGAGTCAAGTGCAAGATACTCAACCTCCAAAAAGACTTAGAGAAAGAGAAGGAACATACCCAAGAGTTGGAAGTCACCAACCAATCCTTAAGAGGAGATATCATAGACTTAGTGATAGAAGCATGCGAACAAGATAGGGTGATTGCCACTAGGAACATTGTGTTAGCCACCAGATCCAATGAGATAGGATTGTAAGCGCACTTCGTTAGTTGACCACCACCTATCACCTTATTTTCCAAAATAAGACCTTAAATAAGTTTGAACCATGGTTGATGTAATGGATTTATGTATTCATGACTTGTGTGATTTTGTGGTTATGCTTGAATGTTTGTCTTGTTTAATTTAAATTTGTGTTGTTCTAACCTTTCAATCTTATAAATAGATGCCTATTGCCATCAGCACTGTTGAGGAGTTCAGTTACCCGTTTTGGTCCTCGTATCGTAGAGCTTACTACTTTACTCGATCTTCCTCTTCCTATCATTACGGTGCACCCACTCACCAAGTTTGAGAGGAAGGACCTTTGGGGATTCAAGGTGAACCAGCCGGGGCCTTGAGCCAGGCCTACTACGGAGGCCATCGTCTTCAAGCTTATGCGATGGAGGAGAGAGGCATGGAAGTTGTCATCATGCAGGATCTGATAGGGGGCTGTTAGGGCGTCACTCCCGAGGTTAGAGCACTCACTTCCACGCCTTGGGCGTGATGATGACGGAGAGTCCATTGACTTTGAGGGCGACTCGAGGGTCACAGCAGAGCCGATCGCTGTACCTCCAGGACTTAGAGACTCTTATTAGGCACGTGGATACCGATGGGACCAACGTCATGCTTAGTAATGACGAGCTCCAGTGCAGCTTAGAGAAGGACAAGCTCTTGTGCAGCGGGGCAGAGATAGTCAAGGAGATGGAGGCAAAGTTCGAGACCCAAGACCGTAAGTTCAAGAGTCAAGAGAAGCGTGTCGAGATAGGAACAAGAGGATTCGTGATATGACGAGGAACTACAGTCCAAGGACTTCGAGTTAGAGCAGCAGCAGACAGTGATTGAGAGGCTTCGTTCCCAGAAGAGGGCTCTCAAGGCCAAGATCGACTCTTTGACCACTACCATCGAGGAGAACAAGACCGCAATGGAGAACGCAGGTCTTACCTTTGTCGAGGAGGAGATTGATGCTGACGAGTAGATTTGACTACTCAGTTATCTTTATTTACCGCACTTGTTATTTATGAACTTATTGTTGGACCATCCGACATGTGGATGGCTTGCCACTTGTATGTTTGTACTTTGAGATTTTTGTTATCTTGTTGTTTAGATTTTATCCTTGTGTTGCATGTGTGTTGTATTGTGCATAAATCATGTAAGGGTACCTCATTCTTATCTCTACATGAATAAACCACAGATGCCTCCCCGTCGCGCAAACACCAACCCCAACCCCAACATTACCCCGGAAATGCAACAAATGATGAATGCGCAGACTCAGCTTATGCAAATGATGACGACATTCATCCAGAACCAGAACAACAACAACAACCCCAACAACCCCAACAACAACAATAACAACAATAACAACAACAACAACAACCCTCCAGGTTTTGATATGCTCACCAGATTTCTGCGTCTGAGGCCAGCTAAGTTTTCAGGAACGACTGATCCCATGGTGGCCAATGATTGGCTACGTTCTGTGAACAAAGACTTAGTGACCGTAGGATGCACAGATGCTGAAAAGGTCAGGTTTGCAGCACATCTGTTGGAAGGACCAGCCGCCGCATGGTGGGACAATTTCCAGATTACCACGCCTATTGATGAGGTGACTTGGGCTATATTTGAAGATGGCTTTCGTACTACTCATATCTCACCAGGTATGATGAGCCTGAAAAAGAAGGAATTTCACAACCTGAAGCAGCGCCACCACAGCGTGGCTGAATACATCGAAGAGTTCAACAATCTGGCGTGCTATGCACTTGGATGAGGTTGACACGATGCCAAAAGGAAGGAAAAGTTTCTAGAAGGCTTGAATGATGAGCTAAATCTGCAGCTGTCTGTGGCGTATGTTCCAACTTACCAGTCGCTGTGTGACAAGGCTGTTATTGTGGAGAATAAAATGAAGCAAGTCGAGAGTAAGAAGAGGAAACACTCCGACAAGCACAGCTCGGGATCATCTCATAAACGATCTCACCATGATGATAGTGTCAGCTCAGGATCCCACAAGCATGAGAAGTTTAACAAACACCACAATCACAACCGTCATGACAACAAGCATCATCGCAGTCATGAAAATGATAAGTACAAGAACCACAAGAGTGGATATAAGAGCCACCACAGTGGAAGTGGAAGTCGACCTAAAGACGGACATCGGCCGGTCGAATGCTACAAATGCAAGAAGTGGGGCATTATGCTAATAAGTGCCGAAAAAGAAAGTTGAAGGACCTAACAAGCCAAATCCTTTTCAGAAGGACAGGTTAACCACATCAATGTGGAGGAGGTCTTTGAAGAGCACGATCTTTGTTGCTGGTAAGTTCGGACTCAATTCCATCTCAGCATTTGTACTCTTTGACATGGAGCATCTCATTCATTCATATCTAAAGCATTTGTCGAAGAAATGAACTACGGTAGAAACCATTGGGTGTCCTATAAGAGTAAGTTCTCTGGTGGAGAAATGATAGTAAACTCAGGATGCCATGACCTAGTCATAGAGTTTGGAAAACATAAGTTTCCAGTGAACCTAATAATCCTAAATTCCCAAGGATTGGATGTGATTTTGGGAATGGATTGGATGACTAAGTATAAGGAGTACTAGATTGTGCAAATCATACAGTTTCACTCACAACCCCTCAAGGTAAGAGGATAATATTCAAGTCCAACTTTAAATCAAAAGGAGTAAGCTGAATTCTCTTAAGGGGGTTAGCATGGACAGTGCCAATTGTGTGAGTATCCGGATGTGTTCGGAAGAATTACCAGAATGCCACAGATAGAGATGTGGAGTTTATAATAGATTTGTTACCAGGTTGGACCAAGGGCAAGAGGCCTTATAAAATGTCGTTGGCGAACTTAAAGAACTCAAGAAACAACTTGGAGAACAATTGCGAAAGGATTCATCCAGCCAAGTTCTTCACCTTGGGGAGCTCTAGTTTTGTTCGTAGAAAAGAGAGATAGAACTCAAAGACTATGCATAGATTACCGTTCTCTCAACGAGGTAACCATCAAGAACAAATATCCTTTGCCAAGAATCAATGACTTGTTTGATCAGCTAGAAGGAGCTTGTGCGTTCTCGAAGATTGATCTTGATCGCTATTTTCAACTCAAGATAAGAGAGCAAGACATACCTAAAACAGCCTTCACCACGAGGTATGGATTGTATGAGTATAATGATGCCTTTTGGATTAACCAACGCTCCAGCATACTTCATGAATATGATGAATAAAGTGTTCATGGAATTTCTCGACAAGTTCGTTGTCGTTTTCATCGATGACATCCTAGTCTACTCCAAGAGCAAGGAAGAACATGAAGGACATCTCGCTTGATACTTGAGAAACTAAGGAACATAAACTTTATGCCAAGTTCAGCAAGTGTGAGTTTTGGTTAGAGGAAGTTGGATTTCTTGGTCATGTTATGACAAAGGATGGTGTAGCATTGATCCTGCTAAGGTTTCAGCGTAATGAATGGGAATCTCCTAAGAATGTAAAAGAGGTTCAGTTTCCTTGGTTTAGCGGTTACTACAGAAGATTCATTGAAATTTTTCTAAGGTTGCTAAACCAATGGAATTGTTAAAGAAAGATAAGAAATTTGCTTGGTGGAAGGATGTGAACTCAGCTTTCAAGAATTAAAGAAGAGACTTGTGTCAAGATCACAGCCTACCAGATTTGGAAAAGGATTTCCAAGTATATTGTGATGCTTCTCATCAAGGATTAGGAGCCGTACTTATGCAAGGCGGAAAAGTTGTGGCTTATGCCTCGAGACAACTCAAAACTCATGAAGTAAATTATCCTACTCATGATTTAGAGTTAGCCGCTGTTGTCCATGCACTCAAGACATGGAGACACTACCTTTTGGGAAAACGTTGTGAAGTGTTCACCGACCATAAGAGCTTGAAATATATCTTCACCCAGAAGGAGATCAATATGAGACAAAGAAGATGGCTAGAACTTATCAAGGATTACGACTTGAGTTTGCAATACCACCCCGGTAAAGCAAATGTAGTAGCAGATGCTCTAAGTCGTAAAGCGTTTGTAAATGGCCTTACCAAAGGTGAATTGCCAGATGACTTGTGTAAGCAATTCAAGGAACTCAGGTTGGAGATTGTGCCAGAAGGACATCTCATGTCTTTGGATGTTCAACCCACTCTGTTGGATAAGATTAAAGAAGCCCAAAAGACGGATAAAGAAATCGAAGAGATTAAGGAAAAGATTAGCCAAGGGAAGGCTAAAAGTTTCCATATGGACGAACAAGGTACTTTATGGCACAGAAAACGTATTTGTGTTCCACAAGATCCGGAAATGCGGAAACTGATTTTACAAGAAGCCCATAACTCTCCATATTCTATTCACCCGGGAAACACCAAAATGTACATGGATATGAAAGAAAGATTTTGGTGGAACAATCTTAAAAGGACATCGCCGAACATATTGCTTTGTGTGATGTGTAGTAGAGTGAAAGCGACATCGAAACCAGCAGGTTTGCTTCAACCAATGCCTATTCACGAGTGGAAGTGGGAAAATATTGGTATGGATTTCATTCTTGGATTACCAAGGACCAGGTCGGTATGATTCCATATGGGTAGTAGTAGATCGCCTAACTAAAGTGGCTCATTTTATACCCGTAAAGACAACTTATACTAGTGCCAAGTTAGCCAAAATCTACATGAGCAGAATTGTATGCCTTCACGGTGTACCTAAGAGTATTGTGTCTGATAGAGGAACTCAGTTCACTTCTCACTTTTGGAGACAACTTCATGAATCTTTAGGGACGAGATTGGAATTCAGCATTGCTTTTCATCCTGAAACCGATGGACAAACAGAAGGACTAACCAAATTCTTGAAGACATGTTGAGGGCATGTGCCCTAGACTATGGAGCAAGTTGGGATGAAAGTCTGCCTTACGCAGAGTTCTCTTACAACAACAGTCACCAAACTAGTATTGGGATGGCACCATTTGAGTTTCTATCGGAAGAAAGTGTACCACCCATTGCTATGGAATGGTGTGGGAGAAAGAAGTTTGTTTGGACCAGATCTTATCAAAGGCCAAGAAAAGGTCAAATTGGTTGAGACAGTTGAAGATAGCACGGTCTCGACAGAAAAGCGACGCAGATGTTAAGCGTAGGGAAAGCACCTCCGAAGTTGGGGATAAAGCTTATCTTAGAGTATCACCACTGCGTGGAGTGAAAAGAGTTGGAGTCAAAGGCAAGTTGGCACCAAGATATGTTGGACCATTTAACATTCTAAGTCGCAAGGAGAAGTTGCATATGAAATTGAATTACCAGCACCTCTATCAGATCCATAATGTTTTTCATGTAAGCCAACTTAAGAAATGTCACCCGAAATGGAAGAAACATCTTTGAAGGATACCATACCTTTGGAGGAAGTTCAACTAGAAAGTGATCTCACCTATGAAGAAAAGCTGTCAAGATTCTTGAGACCACGAGAAGAGTCACAAGAACAAAGACTATCAAGTTTTGCAAAGTACAATGGAATCATCATTCAAGAAGAAGAAGCAACATGGGAAAGAAGATGATCTTGGAAAGACCACCCACACCTATTTGCTAGCCAATCCGAATCTCGAGGTGAGATTCATCTTAAGGGTTAGATTGTAACATCCCTAAAATCATGTTTCAAAACTCATTCATATCATCTTTGCATCATTCATCCATTTAGGGTTTTCTCAAAATCATTTAGAAACACAAACTTTGGCTATGATTTCATGTGGGCAATTTATCTCAATTGGCCATCACCCTTTGAGATTTGATTGTCTATGAACTTGTTTGCTTGCCTCCATGGTTGGAAAGATTAGAAGTAGCATTTAAACCCAAGATTCCAAATTTAGAAATATTTTATAAACCCTATTCCAAATATTTGCAACTAGAGCAAATCTACTTATTTTGAAACCCAAGCTTGACCAAGCCTTTGCAAGGTAACCACTAGGTTATTTGATTGTTTGTGAACCCACAGAACCCTGCAAAATCCCCAGAAGTTTGAATTCAAAAGGATTTGAATTCATATCAAATTCTATTCAGAAAATGGAATTAGAAAAGAAAAGCTTAAACAAAAAAGAAAGGGCGGCGGCGGAATCGCCCAGCACACATCGAGCCAGCAAGCCCACCGGGGATCTCCTTTTCCTTCTCACCTTGCGAGCACACGCCAGACGGCAATGACAGCGACCCCACCAACACCTCTCACTCTTTGACGACGCAGGCCCGATCCACGTCGTCCTCGTCTTCCCAGAGACCGCGCTGCGACCACGTCGCTGCAGCAGTGAAGGCCGGTAATGGCGCGGCGTAAATGGGCATTAAAACTCGAGCGTTTCCTATCGATTCCCCGGCTATAAGATCCTCTCTGCCCCGCGATCTTTTTCCCCCAGACACCTCGCTCACTCCGCCACCCGGCTGCCCTCAATCAGCTTTGCACCGCCGCAGCATGAGCCTCTCCGGCGATCGATTCCGGTGAGTCAGGCTCCCCTCTGCCTCTCGTTCTTACAATCTGACTTAGCGTGTCTTTGCGCATCTCCTGACCTCACTAGTCGGTCGTGTACTGCCCCAGGTCGCCGGTTCCACTTGATACCGCAACCACCGTCGTCTGCCACGAACTCCGCGAACTCCGTGGTAAGTCCGGACCGCCCCGCGCTTTCTAGTTCACGCACATAGCTCTGTCTCAACTCTGTGAATCTAACCGTGTCCTCGCCTTGCCTTGGGGTGATCCACAGCAACGTCCACGACGACCACCCGACGCAACCGCCGCCCACAGCAACTCCGGCGAGCAATCTAGGACAGCCCCGAGCACCCCTTGACCAACCGCGAGTACGACGAGCTTCGCCGTGACCTCCTGAGCCTGGTGAGCTACTCCTCCTTCTCCCTCGCCGTCTACATCATCGGCAACGTCATCGACCGACAGTTCCGCCGCCGGTAGCCACCGCTCATGCCGTTACGGCGGTCGATAAGAACGTTAGATCTGCATCGATGGCTTAGATAGAATGACTAATCGAAGTGCGCGTTGATCTGAGCCGCACCTACCCTTTAGATCCAGCGGTCTGTCGTATCGATCCGATCCAGAACGATGCGCGAATAAGAACATGACGCGTGGCTAGGTTAGATCTGGAAATAGAATTTAAAACCAGAAATTTGATCCAAATTCAATTGCCTATATCTTTTGAATTCCACGTTGGAATTTTGCAAACTTTATACCGTTGGATTCAGAAAAACAAGACCTTTCTGCCTATCTAATTTGTTTAGCAAATAGTAACCATTTGATTGGCTTAAATTGCAGAGACTTGTTTGAGGCCTTTTTAAGTATAGATTTAGTTTAGTATTTTTGTTTAGGGTTAAATTTTGTTTAGTTGATAAACTAGTGGCTTGCTAAGTTTCTGTATTCATGTACTTGCTTGGTTGAGTTTTCAAAAAATCATCACTTGGTAGATTCATGCATGCATGCATTCATACTATTTTTTGTTTGTATATATTTGTGTGTAATTGTGTGCTACAACTTTGTGTGTAGATTTTGCTAGTGATTGTGATTGTGACGAGTGCTACTCTCCACACTACCAAGGCAAGTGATATCATCATGAATATTCCATTCCTATATTTTATTTATGCATTAGTAATATTTTTTCTAAATATAGGGCTTGCATGGTTATTTGCTAAGAACAAGCTATGCTTTGGGGAAAACCTATTAGGTGAAGCCTTAGTGAAAATTTCCTAAGTCCAGATTCCTATTACTATCATGCTTAGCCTAGCTACTAGAAAACAAGGGTGGTTTATATATTCACTATGGAAAAATTTCTAAGTCTAAGGACTTATGTTTTTGTAAAATAAAACAACTAAGTTAATGAACCACCTGGGTGGAATGGAAGGAATGGCTTATGTTGAGTGGTTCACAAGACCATGGACTTGGCTTGTGTATCTCACTTGTGGATGGCCACCCAGGAAACAAAGAGATTTGAGATGTCAAATGCTGAGAAGCTTCAAGTGCAACCACTTGGCATTATGGGCTCTGCCATGATCTTAGGATGCTAGAACTTAGTCTCTTGGACAGAGGGTGGTAGATGGGTTGATAGGTTGGAACGCGTCCATTTGACTAAGGAAGGCTCTTGAAGGATCATTCTTGGGAAACCAAGGCTTGGGGAAAGTGCACCACCTCTGCAGAGTGTAAAACCTAAGTACTTAGCCATGTCCAGTAAAGGACAATTTGAGCATCAAGACATGGAAACTTCAAGAATCTCATCACTCCAATTTCTAAATAAAACTTGTGGGTGAACAAAGGGATAAAAGGATCTTCAGTCATTGATTGCTAGATGCCCTGAGTGGATCTAGAGTCTTTGTTTGATAGATGCCTTGGGTGTTTTTGCCAAGTAAATCTTCAGTCCTTGATTAGTAGATGCCACAGTGGATCTTCAGTCTTGGATTGGAAGATGTCTTGGAAAGTTTTTACCAAACAAAAACTTAGTATTTTCAAAAGTTAAGGAAAAATCTATTTTGAGCAATGCAAGCCTAAGCTCCACCAGCCAAAAGCATATAGTATTATAGTCCACTTAATTATATACTAAGGTATCACTTGCCAATACTATTCCCAAAGTATTGACCCTTGTGGCTGTAACTTATGATGTTGCAGGTTACTCTGATGATGATTAGGTGTCATGAGTCTACACTCAACATGCTTGCCTGTGGCACATGAAGATGAAGACTTATGTTTATTTACTTATTCCATAAACTCTTGTACTAGGCCTTTGGCCATGAGTTGTAAAGACTATGTTTTATCTCTGGAATGACTGTAATAAACGACCATTGTATCTGTGTACTTCATCTTAAACTGTGGATGCTAGCAATGATCCAGGGACTAGCATTGCAATCACAGGGATCTTTTCCTTTACAAAGGAGGGATCTTACACAAACTCTTTTGTCCTTGGTGTTATGGAGAAATTCCCAACAAATTCTTTGGGATAACCTACAAAGACGTGCTTATCCGACTTTGGTTGTAAACATTTTACTTATGCATAGCATACCAAAATTTAAGAAAAGACAATTCGGGTTTTATCCCAAACCATAACTCATATGGTGTCATTTCAATGGATCACGATGGTGCTCTTTTCAGTGTAAAAGCGGTAGTCTCTAAAGCTTCAATCTTTAAAACATAATGGCAGTTTTATAAATGACACCTTTGATCTTACCATGTCAAACATGGTTTGATTTCATCTCTCGAATATGCCATACTCCTATGGTTTATCGGGAAAACACAAATCATGGAACAATTCCTCAAATCTTAGGTGTTTTGCTAAACCTGTAACTCAAGTATCTTCCTTTATGATCAAATCATAAACTCTTTTATTTTCTTGTTACAATGATTTTCCACTTCATCTTGAAAGTCTTTGAACAACTTTCAAATGTTTCATACTTCTTCCTTATTAAGTAAATATACAGATATATTCACTCAAATTTTTGAAGAAAGCATATGAAGCAAAAAGATCCATCACATATGGCTACACATAATGGACTATGCACATCAGCATGCACAATTTCCAATAAGCTAGTCATCCGTTCCTCTCTGGCCTATGGGCGGAGTTTCAATTATCTCGAGGAAAGTCTCACATGTGTCAATTGATCAAAATCAAAAGACTCCAAAAATCCATCAACATGGAGTTTCTTCATGTTTTATTTCCAATATAATTTAAAACAACGATGTCACTTCATAAGTGATCTTTTAATCATTTGTCTTGCGACATTTTAGCAATAATGTTTATGGATGTGATTTCTCCCACTAGACTTGTAAAAGTTCATCCATCCTTTATGGAATACGGTAATTTATTTGAAAAACCATTGTTCTTGTAACACCGGAACAAAATAACAATTATTTAAACAAATCTTGAAGGCTTGGTTTGATGACAATGAAAAACACAATAACACTTTATTTGTTTTCGATGAATATCATCACTCATTCTCTTGGTAGTTACTTAGGCTATTGTAGTTCATGAATTGCGTTGTCCTATATGACACTTCATACCAACCAATTCGGTATCCAATACCGGTATCCAATACCTAAGAACCACATTGTTTAACAAGCAAGGAATATAGCCATAACATGTATATCTTCTATATACCTAAGTTGGACATCTCCAACCTTTTATTTTCTGCCAAATATTTTATAGATTCTCTTTCAGCAATTCCTTTTCTTTTAAAAGAATCTATGAACATCAATAGTGGTTTCATCAACATGACACATGGTACAAAGCGTATATAGTCAAATACTAATACCTTTGGACTTGCACTTTGAAGTGGATCACCATCATCAAATGTTTGGTGTTCTTTCAAAAATCCATTCTTTAGTAATCTATTACTGTAGTAAACATTTTACTTACATCTTCTATTCATCCTTATCATGACAACTTTTATGATCAAGCTACTATAGCCTATAAGGAAGAATCGCGAGTATAATATCAGTTCCCAAAACCTTTTTGGTAGATTCGGATGCCTAGCATCTCCATCCTTCACAAATTCTCATACAATATGAGAACATGTATTTTGCTAAATTATACTCTATCATAATGCAACCAAAAACATTGGTTCAGATATCACAATATCTTTCACACATGATGGTTTCTGAAACAATTTTCATCTCCAATATAATCTTGATATTAAAACAACTTTTTGAATATCAATAATCATGGAGGCAAACATGATACTTTAGATACTAACATTGGAATTCTTACTCTTGATTTAATACTACTTATTAAACTTCATGGAGTAAATAGAGTTTGCTGAAAGTTTGCAATAGGACTTATAAACTTTAAATTGACATTCAAAACAATACGATACCAGTTCGTAAAGTAAATATCCAGAATTCTATAGTTCTATTATCTCAAATAAAAACTAAGCCTAAGGTAGAAAACGAATGCCAATGACTACAACAAAATATGCAAATTCACTTTCATTTAATTTATGACAAATTTGGTTCGACTAATCCAAATTAGAAATGAACTCCCACTCAAAAACGACATCCCTCGTGTCTTTTTGGTGATTACATGAACCAAATCCACTACACCAAGTCCGATCATCACGTGAGTTGATGTAGCTTCAAAGACGGGCATCTATATGGGCATCATATCAACTATATGACTCATGATTAACCTTTCGGTCCGTGTTCCGAGGCCATGTCTGTACATGCTAGGCTCGCCAAGTAAGAACCTTAGTACTCGCATGTGTAAAACTGTCTTACACCCGTTTGTATGAAAGCGTAGATTCGAGTACACCCGATCATCACGTGATGTCTCGAAACACGATCCATAAAACGGTGCATACTTAAGGAAGAACACATTTTATCTTGATATTTAAATGAGGGATCATCTTACAATGCTACAGAAAGCGCCAAACTAGCAGTATAAGATGCTAACATCTAATGTGTAAAGTGAGATGATGTGGTCCATGCATTTGATCTCTATCACTTGCATCGTGGTATGATATCTATCATTTCTTTGTGTGTAAGGCCAGGGTCTATGGAACTTACACGTTGAATGTGTTGTAAGACTATCTGTCATACATCTACTTACAACAATACCATATCAAGACACTAGCCCAGCAACGATCTAAACTAGAGGCCTCTAATTTATCAATTGCAAGTTTTACGTGGCTTAGGGCTTTCGGAGATAGAACCGTTCTTACCTACGAACATGAACCACAACGAGGATAACCAAATTATTAGCAACTCGTTGTAAATCAGATATTGACTATAGTAGGAGAGACAGACACCCGCCAGCCACTTATGCAAAACTAGTTGCATGTCAGTCGTGGAACCATACGATGACATGTAAGGTTGGTCCGGGCCGCTTCATCCCACTATGCCACCAATATCCAAAATACATAGAAGATGCAATAACATGATCATCATCGCCCACATATCAACATATGTGTACTACCCGTGCAAAGCACCTACGCATAGATCAGGCTCGATACCCTTTGTTGGGTCCATGACATAGAGAACAAAAAATTTCCTACGATGTGAACTACACGCCAAGATCTATCTACTAGGTACAAAGCAACGGGTGGACATACATCCAACGAGAACTTACCCTCATAGACAACGAGCTTTGTTAACGAGTAGGAACTCGTGGTTTATGTAGTCATACACTTGCCGATCTCAAGATCGTGAGGAAGTCCAGCAGGTCCGGCTCCAGCACGTCCATCAGATCCAGCTCCAGTAGCACCAAGTCCAGCACCACAAAGCAGCGGTGCATCCGTGATCGCACACACGTCAGGTACCCCGACAACCTCTGTCCCTCGCTCTAGCAAAGCAGTGGAAGAAACAACTCCTTTCTAGATAAAGCCACCAGGAACATGTATCTCGCTAATCCGAGACCATGGGGAATAATACTAGAGGGGGAGAGAGATCCTTCACGAGGAGGTGTGTGTTAGAAGTGAGGAGGGGGTGGCCTTTTATAGGAGGAGGGGGGTGCCCCTCCTTCATGGCCGGCGCATGGAGGAGGTGACTCTTCACCTCCTCCATTCATGTGGTGGTAACTCCCTCCACATAAATTTGCCCCTTCACATTCTCTTTTAAAGTCTCCACTTTAAATGCATTAAATTTCTCCAAATTTAATGCTCTCTCATTTAATAAAACTCTTTTATTATTTTTTATTCAGAATTTTGTTAATTACTTTAATTAACAAACATTCACATAAAACCCCCTGCAACATTTCAATATTACATGCAGAACCAATTTTAGCAATTTCACCCGAAACAGTTTCGGTGTCTATTGAAATAATTCCAGCGCTTTCTTAAATCTTTATATGAAACATATTTGCTCGAAATGGTGTCGGTATCCCTTAAGTGTGTCACCCTACGGTTCGCGAATAATGCAGACATGATCGAGACCCCTCTCCGATCAATAATCAACACGGACACAGAGATCCATCGACTCCTACACATTCAACGATGACTTCTGTGATCGTGAGAACCTTTAACGCTAGTAACTAAATCCCTTTGTCCCGCGATATATTACATGTCCGAGATTTGATCATCGGTATCTCCATACCTAGTTTGATCTCGTTACCGACATGCACTCTTTTCTTGTTCCCGTGATATAACATTCTAGTGATCACATCACTTGCTTGCAAGCTATTTCAATGTGATATCACCGAGAGGGCCCAGAGTATATCTATCCGTCATCGGGATTGACAAATTCCACTCTTGATCCATGAGCCTCAACATAACACCTTCGTAGCACTGAACCCATCTTTATAGTCACCCTGTTACAGTGTGACGTTTGATGTTATCAAGATACTCTTCCGGTGTTAGCAATTAACATGAATTCATGGTCTAAGGATAAAGATTACTTCGTATGATGTTAGAGCAATATAAACATAATTACTTTGATCGTAATGATACGTCGGATGAATGTTCATCACATCGTTCCACCAATGGTGTGACCTTGTTATTAACAACATCCAATGTCCATGATCAGGAAACCTTGATCATCTTGTTAATCAACAAGCTAGTCTATAAGAGAGGCATAACTAGGAACCCTTTTTGTTTATTGAACACACATGTATTGATGTTTCCGATCAATACAATTCTAGCATGTAAAATAAACATTTATCATAAACATGGAATAAGATAATAACCACTTTATTATTGCCTCTCAGACATATTCCCTTCACTTATCCTATTAATTAATTTGGATCTTCATTCTTATGTTTCGCTAGTTGTAAGTTTGAGAACCTCTTGATATTGTTCTTTTGGTATTTAATAATAAGTTTGTATGCATTGTGTATCTGCAATGTTTCTATTGTATCACTCTGAGGGATGTAATATTTACAGAACGGTGTTCCGTGAGTGTTATGTCAACGACTTGCGCACTACAACATGAAGTGGTATTCTGGGTCACCGCAACTGGTATTAGAGCAATTGCTTTGACCTTAGGTTGTAAACCTAGTAAGGGATTAGACATGTAGGAGTCCCAGAACAAGTTCATGCAATACCTACTTGGTTGGGTTGTAACTTAGAGGGAGCCTGAAGGCCGAGGTGTGAGTCTCTCTGATTTTCAAAATGCAAGGCCATTACCCTTTGTTTCTGCACTAGAACCTATGGATGCAGAAGATTGGTTAACGTACACTGAATGAAAGTTGAAGATAATGGGGTGTAATGATGAAGAGAAGCCGAGGTATGCAACATATACCTTAAACATACCTGCATCATCTTGTGGGAGAATTAGTTAGCAATGCAACTTCTAGATAGAGAATACACCTAGGACGAGTTGAAACAAAGATTCTAGGAATATCATGTTCCAAAAAGTATTCTGGAATTGAAGCGCAGAGAGTTTGAGGAGTTACAACGGGGAAATTCTAGTGTGATGAAGTATATAAGAGAATACAGTCAGTTATCTTGTTACGTAGCTGACGAGGTAAGCACTAAAGAAAAGAAGAAGAAGTTGTTCATGCGTGTCTTGAACCCGTTTGTGAAAATGCAGCTGAGGTTTGCGAGTAAGCAAATATTCCAACAACTGCTGGATGTAGCGATTACCTTCTAGGATGATTATAAAGGAGTCCAAGAGGAAAGGAGGAACAGGGTGAAGCAAGAAATGAAGAAGTCTCCACCAATCAAATCAACGCCAAACATGAGCTTCAAACCCAGATACAAGACTTCCAATAATAATTCCAATGCAAACAATAATCAAGAACAATTCAACTCAAGGAGGAATATTATCTACAACAATTGTGGACTTCCAGGTCACATCAAATGGGAGTCTAAGAAGCTCGTGATTATATGCTATGGGTGTGGGTAAAAAGGGCATATGACATGGTTATACCCTATGGGTACGTAACTTCAGCATACCTAGTCCAGCCCAAGGAAGGACCACGGCAGACATACGCTGGCCCATGAAGATTTTCGGGTGACCAAGGCCCATGACTCCTTCGATCCTTGGAGAGCAAGACTAGCGGAGATAGGAAATTCAAGGGGGTAAAACCCTAGAACTTGTAACCGACTAGGACTACGCCCGGGACCTGCCTAAGTCTATATAAAGGCCAGGAGGGCACGTCCTAGATAGACCAGACTCATACTTTCGCACACGCATCCATGCCAGATCGAATCTGCGCACCTTGTAACCTTCGGTTCCGCCGTAATCAAAGAGCAGACAAGCAGGAGTAGGGTTTTTCCTCAAGGGCACTGAACACAGGTAAATCTCGTGTCCCTGGTTGCTTGTGCATTACCCGTACCGATCTCCGATCAGCATCCCCATCTTCTCCAAAACCCAAGTCCATAACAATGGGCATTGACAAGATTACACCTCGTCAATTGGCGCCCGTGGGAATTGGGGCTGCTGATTATCTGCGGTCGTGGCGGTTCGACCCGATCGATCTACAACTCCGCAGCGGAGAATCACCTCCTCTTGGCGCTTTCGACTTCACCGCCCACTGCCGGATACCATGAAGGATTTGAGCCCGTGGCGACAGACTCGAAATTCTCGGAGCTTCGCTTCCGTGGGACAAACTGGATCCCTCCGCCTCCCCGAGCGGGTGCCCGTGCCGTCAATCAGGCCCGCTTCGTGGGCTCCACACCCCGTGCTACGCACGTCACCATCAACAGATGAGTTCTACAGCAGCAGCTGCTGCAACTCCGATCTATGCGATCCACCTTCGGATGAAGGGACCTACGGTTCCGGATCCGAAAGCTGCGGCAGCAGTCAACCAATCTGCAGGCGCTATCTGTGCGCCGCAATCATCCAAACCGATGAGAAGCGCCTAACCGCCGCCCAACCCCAACCCCCAGGACAGAAACGGCAGAAACGGTGGAAAAGCGGTAAAACAGGAAAAGCAGGGCCACCTCATCCAACTTAGCAAAGAAGGATGGGTCGAAGCACGCCGCCGTCATGAAGCGAAATAGTCCTACCTCTGGACTCCTCCGTGACCTCGATGGCATACCACTACCTCCTCATCGAGGAGCACAAGAATCAAGTCAAGATGTAGGAGACGCTCGACAAACGCAAGCAAGCAGCCTCTGAGTCCAGTGCGCGACGAGCTGCGCTCTCCGCCAAAGGACCCAGCTCTAGCACAAACGGAAACCAGGGAAACAAGCACCACTCTCGGGTGGAAAACATGGACCCGAAGGAGCGGCGTGGCGTGACCCGAACTCTCCATGCATCGTTCATGGATATGGACGCCCGGACAACATCATCCCGAAAGCCACAAGCTGCGATCATGGCAGCCCCATGCGTATCTCGCGGCTCACCCACCTCGGGAGGGACCGAAAAGTCCCATGCATAGGTCCGCACTCACGGACTAGGACTAATCGGAGCTGCGCTCCACGAAGGCACGCTCTACGGGCGAAGAAAGCTCCAGCCAGGCGGCCGAGCCACTCCCTCATCCGAAGATGAAGGAACACGATCTTCCTCGAAGGAAGAAGAGCTCGCACCGTCATAAACGCCGGAGACAAGCTTACACAGCGCAAGATCGACAAAGCACGCGCCAAACGTGCATGCGAGTCTGAATCTGAGATGGATGAAGACGAAGGAGAACTCTGCGGGGCTCGATGCTTCAAAGATCCGTCCGGCGAACCACGGATGCCACGCAACTTCAAGCTTCCTTCGGATACTCCGAAGTTCAGCGGCACGCAAGATCCAAAGTCTGGCTCGGTGACCATCATCCGTCAAGATTCACGGAGGCAACAAAAAAACCGCCATGCAATGCCTTCACCAGCAATGACAGTATGGTCTGGCTTAGCAAGCCTATCATCGATCCATCCGGCTGGGAGGAGCTTGCTTATAGCTTGATCCGAAATTTCAAAGGCACCAGCAAGAGGCCCGCCTCAATCGAAGAGTTGCGAGCCTGCACTCAGAGAACGGGTGAATCTATTCGCTCGTACATACTACGCTGGTCTACAACCAAGAACTCCGTAGCACACATCTCCGAAGAAAGGGCCATCGATGCCTTCCGGGATGGCGTCAAGCGCCCAGACTTCAAGGAGGAACTTGGGCGTGTAAAGCCCAAGACACTCGACCACCTCATGGAAATCGCCATGCGGTTAGGCGGGCGGCGAAGATTGCATCCAGCGGACGCAATCAGATGAAGAGGACGACTACGGCGAAGACGAACGCCGCAGCAAGAGGAGACCGCGTCTCACGAGGACGCGACGGACCCGACATGAGTCGCAGCCGGCTCGCCGACGCCCGTAACAACAACAGCAGCGGAGGATACCGCAGCGGAAACTTCCGCGACAACGGACGACCAACGCGATCGTAGCAACGCGCCCGCGACAACGGACCCTCAGCATTCGACAAACTTTCGGGTCCATGCACCATCCACTTCTACATCGACAAACAAGATGGCAAAAAGAAAGCTAGCCACATGCTCAAGGACTGCCGTGAGTTCCAGAAACTCAGCGAAGGCATGATGCAGATGAGGCAACAAGCTCCAATTCCTGCGTTCGGAAACGCACCTGCGCCAGGTGAAATAGCACACGGAGCTCCTCCACCGCCGCCTATTGGAAGCCCAAATCAACCAGTCGCACCAGCGCAAAACAACGCCGGGGTCGCATACCCCCCACCAAAGGGAGCACTAAATATGATCCGGAAGGCGCCCCACCAACGGTGCGAAGAAAATCACCCGACAAATCAACTTGGCCGTGGCAACTCCGCTGCAATCCACAGTACCTCGGCGGATCGAGTCCTGCATCACATTCACTCGCGCGGATCACCTTGCGGATCCCTCGCCCAGGTCATGCTGCCCTGGTGCTGGAGGCGCAGATCGGAGGCTTTGAGATGAGTCGCGTCTTCATGGACGGCAGCAGCGGCATCAACCTAATGTTCGCAAGCACTCTAGCAGCTATGCGGATCCCACAATGCAGCCTGGAACAATCAGACACAACGTTCCACGGCATTGTCCCAGGGAAGGGCATCTCCCCCCTGGGCAAAATAGGGCTCGACGTCATCTTCGGGAAGCCGGACAACTTTGGCGGGGCGCCTAGAATTGAAGTGGTGGGTAGGCCGTCGCAATACCATGCCATCCTGGGGCGTGTAGCATTCGCAGGTTCTGGCGTCCCACACTACGCATACCTACTACTCAAGATGCCAGGACCAAGGGGCGTCATCACAGTCCACGGGAGCTTCACCCGATCGGACCAATGTGACAGGGATTTCAACAAAATCTCCCAGTCTTTCGGCATGCAAGAAGAGCTTGTAAGGCTCCGCGAGGTGACGGACAATGGGCTACCCCCAGTCACCAAGCAGAGCGCACCTGACATGTCTTTCGACTCCACCATCAACACCAAGAAAGTGTAGGTCCATCCAACGGATGCCTCCAAGACGGCTGATCGCCAACGACCTCAGCACTGCATAGGAAGGCGCGCTTGTCGAATTCCTCCGTGAGCGCTGGGAAATCTTCGCCTGGTGTCCTGCGGACATGCCAGGAGTTCCCAGGGAATTCGCCGAGCACGCACTCAATGTCTTCCCAGACACCAAGCCAGTCAAGCAGTCCATCCGAAGACTGTTTAGCCACGAGCGAAGCTATCGGCAAGGAGATCAACAGTTACTCGCGAGACTTCATCCGGGAAATCAAGGAAAGCGAGTGGCTAGCAAACACGGTGATGGTCCCGAAGAAGGACACGGACATCCTGCGGATGTGCGTGGACTTCACGTCACTAAATAAACATTGCCCTAAGGACCACTTCCCTCTTCCTCGGATCGACCAGATCATCGATTCGACTGCAGGTTGTGAGAAACTCTCCTTCCTCGACGCCTACTCAGGCTATAACCAGATTCGACTCAAGGTCGAAGATCAAGAGAAAACGGCGTTCATCACACTGTTCGGAGTATACTGCTACAACACAATGCCTTTCGGGCTAAAAAAACGCGGGTGCCACGTACCAGCGATGCATGCAGGCCTGCCTCAAGGACCAGATCGGTCGCAACGTCCAAGTCTATGTCGACGACATAGTAATAAAAACCAAGGAGGCAAGGACACTTATCGACAATCTGCGAGGCGTTCAACAACCTTGATCGCTACGGGATCAAGCTCAATCCAGAAAAAGTGCGCCTTGGCGTCCCCTCGGTCAGGGTACTTCATCTCTCAACGAGGGATCGAAGCGAACCGAAGAAAATCAAAGCTATCATGACAATGGAGAAGCGAAAAACCTCAAGGGCGTTCAGCTCGCAGGCGAGTAGCGGCACTTGGCGAGTTCATCACCGCATGGGCGAGAAGGCCCTACCATTTTACCGGTCTTTGCGCCAAAGGCGCAGTTCGAGTGGACACCGAAGCCAGCGACGCATTAAAGCCTCAAGCGGCTCCTCTCCACCTCGCCCGTTTTGGTCACGCCAAAAGCGCGAGCCCCTTTGTACATAGCAGCCACACACGGTGGTCAGCACAATACTCGTGGTCGACGACCAGAAAGGCAAGACCCACGGGTACAACGCCCAATTACTACCTCGGCGAGGTTCTCACTCCAACAAAACAGCGGTACCCTTTTCTACGGAAGCTGGCCTACGGCATGTTCATGACGGCTCGACGTGAGCCACTACTTCCGGAGCATCGGTGATGGTCGTCAACGAGGCTCCCTAAACAGCATTCTGAATAACCCAGAGGCCACAGGACGCGTGGCCCTGTGGGGCATTGAACTATCACCCCTGGACATCATCTACGAGAAGCGACACGCAATCAAATCTCAAGTCCTTCCGGACTTCTTGGTGCACTGGATGGAGCTGCAGCTGCCAGACACCCGGACATGTCGCGATCTGGACAATGCATTTTGACGGCTCCAAGCGGAGGCGGAGCAGGAGTCATCTTGACCTCCCAAAGGTGACAAGATGAAATCGTCCTTCGGATGAAATTGAGCCTCCAACAACGAGGCGAATCTGAAGCCCTCATCCATGGCATGAAGATGGCAAAATATGTGGTGCAGCGCCTGGTCATCTACGGTGACTCCAACCTTGTCGTCTGAGGGCGATGAATGAGTCACGGCCTTTTACGCGAAAACATGATCGCGTACCGCGCGCTATACAACGCACTCGAAGGAGAATTCGACGGCTGCGAACTTCGGCACGTTGGAAGAGAGAGCAACGAGGAGGCCGATAGACTCGCCAACATCGGCTCCACTTGTGCAAAGGTACCACCAGGTGTGTTCCTCGAACAGATCTGCGTGCCATCCATCAGCGGAAATTCCCCAAGGGATCACCCGAAGCGTAACACTCGGGGCTACGCTGCGAAGGTCATGAAGGACCGAAAAGTTGGATACCGAAGTTTCCATGGTCAACCTGATGCAGGTCATGGCGTCGAAGAAACTTGGACACGTCCATACCTCCGGTTCACGATAAGCGGAGAATTGCGGATAGCGACGGATGCGGTAGCGTATCTCGTCGGTCAAAAGCCTTCACCATCATCAACGGCGAGCTGTACAAATGCAGCATTACGGGCGTACTACAATGGTGCGTCACCATCAACGACGGCAAAGCCATACTCCAAGATATCCACGAGGGCATCTGCGGCCACCACGCAGGTAGCCGCTCCCTCGTCGCCAAAGCTCTGCGAGCAGGATTCTACTGGCCAACGGCCATGAGCGACGCGAAAGACATCGTCCGAAGATGCAACGGGTGCCAACGGTTCGCCGACAAACCGCACGCACCTGGGTCCGAACTTCGACCCATACCCATAGCCTGGCCTTTTGCCCAATGGGGCCTCGACATGATCGGCAAACTGCCAAAATCTTCGAAAGGAGGACACGTCTTCCTCCTGGTCGCAGTCGACAAATTCACCAAGTGGATCGAAGCTATGCCAGTCACCAACCAGAAGGGCAAAACCGCCGTCAAGTTCTTCGAATCCATTGTCTACCGGTTTGGCGTACCGCACAACATCATCACCGACAACGGATCGAACTTCATCTCCGAAGAATTCCAGGACTTCTGCGAAGGCCTCAGGATCAATATCACGTATGCCTCAGTGGCACACCCGCAAACAAACGGGAAAGTGGAAAAGGCCAACGGCCTAATCGGCGCTGGCATCAAGAAGCGCCTCATGAGCTCACTCGAGCACAAAGCTGAAGCGGACGAAAGAGCTACCGTCGTCTGTGGAGCTTCGTACTTCGCCAAACAGCTCCACCGGCTACACCGTTCTTCATGGTGCACGGAGCTGAGGCCGTGCTACCAGCCAATCGCCACCAGGCTCCACGAAGTCGTTGCTTACAATGAAGCGAATCCACGGCGCACTTTCGAAGATGCCGTCGACACACTCGGACGAAGCACGGGATATAGCAGCTAGATCGGTGTACCAGCAAAGTCTCCGCAACTACCACAGCCGCCGGCTGCGCCCAAGATCCTTCGTCGAAGGAGACCTCGTCTTGCGACTTAAGCAAAAGCGACCGAATAAACTCGAGTCACCATGGGAAGGACCCTATGTCATCACCGAAGTCATCCCAGGTGGCGCCTATCGCCTCAAGCACGTGGAGTCTGGAGTCGCATACTCCAACCCATGGAACATCTCGCACCTGCGACGATTCTACCCATAGCAATGTACCCCCTTTTTACTTCCGATAAGGCTTACAGCCAAGGCTACTCAGCCGAACCATGTACCTCCTCCACTACGCTACAAATAAAGCTAAGTGTCTCGCCCCCAACCTTCGGTTGACTATTTCTCTGCAACTTTATTACATGCTACAAACGCACTCGGGGGCTCCCCCCACCTCACGATTTCATCGTGAGGACAAAGCGTGTACACCTGAGTGGCTGACCACGTCGAGCAAGCGAAAAGGGACGTGCTAAATCAAAGCACGTGTGCTTTAGCCAGCAACCCTTTACAACAAAAGGGCACATACCGCCCAGCCGCAATATACAAATTTTACATCTATCTGTTTATTTTCAGGTCCTACCTATTCGAAGAATAACCAGCACGCTGCTCAAACAAATCTACAATCTGTTCGGCATCTTGCCTTACAGCGCGTAATGCGGACGCATATTCCACTCACCACCATCTGGTCGAGGAGGTGGCCCGCCAGCGGCCAAATCGTCGGGGCGGTGCACCCTCACAAGAGACAAGGCAGCCTTCACCCCTGCGACGAGCTGCTACCGCACCAGCTCCTTGACATTGCTGGCACTCCGAAACTTCGTCAGAAGACCTGCAAGGGTCGTTGGCACGGCATCCAACGGAAACATGACGTGCAGCACTGAGGAAAGCGATGTCTGCACCTGGCAGAGCACCCGCGAAACCTGGTAGACATGATCCTGCACCGTCACCAGAACTATGGCACGATCACGATCCATCTAGAAGAAGCCGCCGACCTCCATGTCCTGTTGAGTCAAGCAATTGACTCGAACAGCATACGCTCCTTTTCTTCCCTTGGAGCAAGATTGGCACCTGCGACAACCACACAAAACAAGATTAAGATCGGCAGGCTCAACCGAAGAACTGAGCTACAGCCCGAAAGAAGGATCAACTTATATTGCAGATGCTCGGACAGCCGACCCAGCTCCGCCATCAAATACTCCTCTCTGGCTGCACCACGGTCTGCTTTGGACTTCCAAACGTCAGCGCGACCGCGTAACCCAAGCAAATCTCTCTCCAAGCTGCGCACGCGATCTCGAAGAAAAGCAAGCTGCGAGGAATCATCCAATGATGCTCGCAAGGGCCTTTTGGATGAAGTGTCAACTAGGTCAGCACCCGAAGGAACCTATAGCAGCAGAAAAAAGAAGGCACACAGACATTCAGCCAAGGATAGAGCACAACTCGGAGGAATTCATTATAAGGCCACTACGTGGCACAAGGATGGTACTACAAAAGATATTCACAACAAAAATAGACTACAAGCTACCCTACGTCTACTACGCCTCGGTGAGGCACCTGAGTCGCCTCGAACCGGCCTAGCTTTGGCCTCGCCTGCTTTGCGCAATGCGTACTCGAATGACAAGTCAATGAGCTTGGGCCCATATCGTCTGCAGCGAGCGGAGTAAGCGGTGAAGGCTACCTCGGATCCATCCGCAGCCGTAGGCATCCGAGAAGTAATCTGGGGCAGGTCCAGCTCCGCCCCAGCCGCCATGGCCATCGCCAGCCCGACGGACGCGCCGATGCCCATACCTTCGCTTATGCGCTGTAAGCGCTTGGCAGAGCCTCGGACAGGCACCACGTCTTCAAGGGATGCGCCCTTCGAGAAGAGCTCCTGGTAGAAGCGACCAAGGACCTCTTCGCCTTGGCAAGGAGTTGACGACGGTGCTACAAGGTCTTCAATCGCTACTGATGGCATCATCTAGAGCACTCCGTGCTCCGAGCACTGATCAAACTCGATGCCTGCGGCATCTGAGAAAAAAAAGAAGAAAACATGAAGAAAGGCAACATAGAAGAAGATCCGTAGAAAAAGAAGCAAGTACAAAATCTAGAGCTCACCCGAAATAGCCTTGGCAGCAGCCATGAGCTTCTCCGCCACCCCTTTTTCACAAGCAGCCGCAACGGTGGCCAGCTGCTCCTCACGATCTGCGGCCTCCTGCTGCAGACGCTCTTTCGCTTCGGCTGCCTTCGTCAGCTCCAGCTCAAGGCGCTCTCTCGCCCCAGCGGCAGCTTCGGCCTTCTGCTCCGATTGGCCAAGGCTCTTCTTCAGAGCATCGACCTCACGGAGAGAGTCATTATGCTCCTCTGCATTTACAACAAGCAAGCGTCAAAGAACAGGACCAGGATAAGCAAGAAAAGTACTACAAGGCAGACGAATACCTTGAAGCTGCCGCAGTTTCGCCTCCAGCGTTAGGCGTTCCTCCACCAGCCGCTTGGCCTCTTGGACAAAAGGCTGCAGCAATAGGCAATAGTAGTAAGAGCAGGACTTGGGGGCTACGCCCAACACAAATAAGCATAAACAACATCAGCATACGAAGACACTCGGGGGCTCCCCCCGTAACATCAAGCAGAAAAACTTACGTGCTCCGAAGGCGAACCTGCAGGCCCGCCTGCGAAATTCTGAGGTGCAACCACCAGCCTCTCTCCTGCAGGAGGAATCACGCAGAATCACCCGAAGTCGCCACCGTCTGAGGAGGAGGCGACGCAATGTTCGACTCCCCCATCATCTCCCCCGCACCATCACTGGAGCCGTCGGAGGATTGCCTGCATACGAAGCCAATCAGCACAGGTGCAAACATCATAAAAATAAAAGGACAACAGTGGCAACAAGAAAACTTACGAGCCCAACGCGCTCAGGTCGAAGATAGGAGAAGCCCTTCGGGCCCTCTTCTCCTCCTTCTTTTCTTCCTTCCTCTCCTCCTTCTTCTCTTCCTTCTTCCGCTTTCTTTGGCGGGTGTGAGCAACAGCCCGCACAGGGAATGGCAGGAAGGGAAGAACCCCATGAACATCATCATGGCGCTCAAGGCCCGGAGGATTTCTAGGAGTCGGAGGTCGAGGCATCCAAGACTCGCCGAGCTCCGTGATTGCTTGCGAATGGTCTTCACTCGATTCGTCGGCATCCTCCGGCTGGGGATCGCTGACGGAATCCACCACTTCATTATCCGGGGCATTCGGATACCCTTCAGGCAATGGTGGTGCCATGCCCGGCACTTTGAAGCTCTACAAGATGAGAAGAAACTTTGTTAGCAAACAAAGGACACAAATAAACACCCAACAAAAAAGGGGAGCACTACGTGCATAAATCTACACCTTTGGCACGTAACGTCGAAGAAAAGGAGGAGTCGGACTTCTCCGAGTCCCTCGTCGGCTTTGAACTTCAACAGCGCGCGAAGAGCCTTGTCAAGTTCCACCTCGGAGATTTTCTCACTCGAAACCCTCGTCGGATCACGACGCCCAGAGTAAAGAAACATCGGATGCGCCCTCGCTTGGAGAGGATGCACCCGACGCTCAAGAAAAGTCCGTATGATGTAGACACAGTTAACCTCCTTCTCAGAATCAATTGGAGATCCCCTACCCGGCGTTCTGGGGCCTCTATCTCCGCCACCTCACCGTCTAAGATTTGGTTTTCCAGGATCTTTTCTTCTCAATCAATTGGGAGGGTCAAAAGGCGAGACCAAAATCTTGCCCGAGATGCAGTCACGGATGTAAAACCATTTCCTCCGCTAGTACTGGACAGATTCGGACATGGAAAAGGAAAAGAATTGCACATTGGGACTGAGGGGGGGATGAAACCCCCAATGGGATACACACCATCCGAACCAGACTGCCTCTTCACGGAATAAAGCTTCCGGAAGAGGCCAAAGTGCGGCTCAATGCCAAGCCAACACTCGCAAAGCGTGATAAAACACGCAATGTGGAGAAGGAGTTGGGAGGCAGATGATGGAGTTGAACCCCATAGAAAAAGCGATCCACGAAGGAAGTCATGGACCGGAAAAGAAAACCCGCGAATCATGAAGGCAACAAACATAACCCGATACCTGACGGGGGCGGGGATTACCTCATTGCGGGGAGTATCACGGCCGTCGTGTCTTGCGGATCGAGGCTCCACTCGCGCGGTTGCGGAGATCGCTCTCCAGCGTTTGATCGCCGCCCGATCACATCGATGGCGCGATGGCGGTGCCCTTCTTGCCTCGGCGCTGGTCCCAACTGCAGATGAGGACTTCTTTGGTTTCCCCATGGCGCTTCTGGCGGTGGGGCGTTATACGAAGAAAGACAAAGGAAATGTGGAGGAAACTCTCAGCGCAAGAATAGCTCAAGAACGAGGGGGCGGTGAATAGATGAACTGTTGTGGTGAAAAACAAACCACGATTTCACCAGGGATTATAACAGCGAAGACGGCCTTACGTTGGCGTCCATCGAGAAGACCTAACGCCAGCGGTAGATCTGGCCGTGCGTGTCAGCACCAAAACGAACCGTCGTTACCACGCCCGTCCACTACGTGCGGAAATCGAGAGACGCCGTAATCATCTCTCACGCCCTGCGTGACCGGTCAATTCAAAGTCAGCAAGTGGGACCCGCTTCGTCGATCAAGTCATCTCTGGCGTAGCGAGCGCTTGAGGTCATCGATCGTAAGCACCGCGTCATCAAAAGCTATACTAGCACCACTTGGCTCCACAGCTAAAGTACTCACTCGAATCTCGATTCGACTAAATACTGGGGCTACTCCTATCGGAGCGCTGGCGTGCACCCCAGACAAATGAGGACAAAATTATTTCTCCGAGTCCCACGTCGAGTTTACGACTCCACTCGGACTCGGGGCTACTCCCATAGGGAGGATGGATTTAAGCATCCGAAAATTTTGAGTCCTGGACCTAATGATTGAAACAATGCTTGAACTAAAAGTCTCCGTTCGAGTCTCACGACTCGAGCAGAACATGGGGCTACTCCATAGGCGCTGGTCGCGCACCCTATGAAATCTTCGATCGCGATCTTTCGGATCAGCACGCAAAACTTTTCGGCAACTCTGCCCCAATTAATGCTAAGTGAGTAACATCCTCCTTGGCCACCCGAAACACCTCCGCGGTGGTAAACATTCGGATGCTGCGTCTGCGACGCAAAGATAAGACCTCTAGATATCATCTGATGGCACGGCAACGCACTTTTGCGCGCCTGCTAGTATGAATCCGTGCCGGTAATGCGATGAAAAATCCCGACGCGTTGGGTACACCAATTAAAATCACTGGAATTCCACTCCGTAAGTCCTTGGCGGCTGAGTCGAATTACGCCAGATATGTTCCGGTCCGGGTTGAGGACCCGAACCTGAAGAAGATCGTGTTGTTTACGTCCTAAGGCGGTTAAGCGACCCTGATCCGTCGGGTGAGTCGAGCTGCGCATCAACAATCCCTACACACATATACTATTAACACATAGCTGCTCCCGAAGGATGGAAGAGTCCTCAGCCGAATCTACGATTCGACTGATCACTCGGGGGCTACTGACATGATTCGTAACTTCAGCATACCTAGTCCAGCCCAAGGAAGGCCCACGGCAGACCTACGCTGGCCCATGAAGATTTTCGGGTGGCCAAGGCCCATGACGCCTTCGATCCTTGGAGAGCAAGACTAGCGGAGATAGGAAATTCAAGGGGGTAAAACCCTAGAACTTGTAACCGACTAGGACTATGCCCGGGACCTGCCTAAGTCTATATAAAGGCCAGGAGGGCACGTCCTAGATAGACCAGACTCATACTTTCGCACACGCATCCACGCCAGATCGAATCTGCGCACCTTGTAACCTTCGGTTCCGCCGTAATCAAAGAGCAGACAAGCAGGAGTAGGGTTTTCCCTCCGGGGGCCTAAACCTGGGTAAATCTCGTGTCCCCTGGTTGCTTGTCTGTTAACCGTGCCACGATCTCCAGCATCCCCATCTTCTCCAAAACCCAAGTCCCTAACAATGGGCATTGACGAGATTAAACCTCGTCAGCATATGTAGCCCAAATGTCCGAATAAACCGGTAGGAGGTTGGCCTACGAAGGGAGGATGTGGAGGTCAACCGATAAGAGGTGGAAATAATGGGAAGAATAACAATGGCAAGAGGACCAAACCTTTCGGGAAGCTGAACTACACCACTCTAGAAGAAGTTGATAACTCTAGCCAAGTCGTGATAGGTACGCTTGCTGACTCGTGTATTAACGAGCTCGTTGGGGAACCCCAAGAGGAAGGTACGATGAGCACAACAGTAAGTTTTCCCTCAGTTATGAAACCAAGGTTATCAATCCAGTAGGAGCAAGGAAACACCCCAAAGGTGTTGCTAGCTGAACTTTCGCAGGGCGCACTACCAGTGCCAGTAGCAATGTGGAGACCTGCACAACACAACCACAGAACTCTGTCCCCAACTTGCGATGAGGTTGTCAATCTCATCGGTTTTGCTGAAAAACAAAGGATTAAACGTATCGAGTGGAAGAAAGTAATAGTTTGCAGAAAGTAAACACAAAGCAGTAAATAGTTGATTGTAGATTCAAAGTAAAAGAAAGGACCGGGCTCCATAGTTCACTAGAGGTGGCTCTCCTTAAGATAGATGACATGTTGGGTGAACAAACTACAGCGGGGCAATTGACAAACATCGAGAAAGCATACAAGCATATACTACTCATCTTGACTCCTTTGAGATTCGATTGGGCATTACAACATTATACATAGACCGCCATCCAACTGCATCTATGACTAAAAATCCACCTTCAGGTTATCATCCGAACCCCCACCAGTATTAAGTTGCAAGCAACGGATAATTGCACTACGAATTGCGTGTAAATTAAACAATACTATTGTTCTATGAACAAAGGATTGTTGTTTTCTCCCTAGTAGCAATAACACATCTAGTACTTTAGATATTTCTGACACTTCCCCAGATTACCAGAGGCATGAACCCACTATCGAGCATAAATACTAACTCTTGGAGTTGCTAGCATCTACTTGGCTAAGATAGCTATTAACAATGGAAAGCATGCAAGATCACAAATAACAAAGACATGATAGAATCAATAATCAATCTAAAATAGCATTTTTTTCCATTGGATCCCCACAAACACAACAAACAGAATTACAAATAGATGATCTTGATCATGAACGGAGCTCACAAGATCTAAACATGATAGCACAACGGAGGAGAACCATCCATCTAGCTACTACATGGACCCGTAGTCCAGAGATGAACTACTCACGCATCACACTGGAGGCTCGCATGATGATGAAGAAGGCCTCCAGGGTGAATTCCCCTCTCCGGCAGGGTGCCGGGAAGAGCTTCAGATCCCTCCCGATCTAGGGACGGAGATGACGGAGGCTACAGACTCTTTCATGGAATTTTGATTGGGTACTTAGGGTTTCCGTATCAGAGGCAACTTATAGGCGGAAGGAGAGGCCGAGGTGCACAGGCGGCGGACCACCCCAGCGCGGTCGGGCCTGGCCACATGGCCAGGTGGTGTGGCCGGGCCCCAGCCCCTCTCTGTCTCGTATTCTGGCTCCATGTGTCCCTCGGTGAAAAACTGACTTTGGCTTTTGTCCCGTCCAATTCCGAGAATATTCATTTTCTGACTTTCCTAGAACCAAAATAGCGAGAAAAGCAGGCACTGTGGCTCTTGTTAATAGGTTAGCCCGAGAAATCATATGAAAAGTACTCCAAAGTGTGGACAAAACACAAGAAAGTAGATAAAACCAAGCATGGAACATCAAAAATTATGGATACGTTTGCAACGTATCAACATCCCCAAGCTTAACTCCTGCTCGTCCTCGAGTAGGTAAGTGATAAAAATAAAGAATAATTTTTGAGGTGACATGCACCATCGTAAACTTGATCAAAGTATTTGTAAAACATTCAAAGCTGGGATCATAGTACTTCAATCATAACATGAAAGACAAAGTTCTAGCAATAAGACAAAGAAACTATGTTGCAACATGAAAAGGCACAGACAAAAGATTAATGAATAACAATGCTTTGCAAGACGTTTGTTTGTTTCACATAAAGAAAACATAACATAGTAGCATTCAGCTTATCCCTCATAGAGTAGCAAACATAAATGCATAGGACACCTTCAAAGTTTATAAGAGTGACTAGATACAAATAGTTTAAAACAAGCAATATCAAGGTTATGCAACAATCTATAAGTCTTGGGACAATGCACATAGAACTAAGAATGACCACTATGCTCTCAAAGTAGGTGCATAAAGATAGAAGGTGGAGACTCAATATAAAAGTGGAAGAAAGGCCTTCATAGAACGACGCAGAGATTCAAGTTTCATAAAGAGCTTCCAAAAATTATGGTACTTAATAGCTTTCAAGTGATTAAGGTTAAAGTGAACAAACTATGGAGTATATGCTTGACGAAGTATAAGTTGGAAATCTCATGTCCCTTGAATACGAGGGCCGCTCCTCATGCTACTCAAGTTTAGTCACCGGTAAGTTCTTGTCATTGTAAGTACATGTGTATCATAGAGAACCGCCAACGGGGTACCCCTTGCCCGATGATACGGAAGAATCCCCATATCAAAATGACAAGGCAAGCAGACAACGAGCATCTCAGCAATCTTCTTATTTACCATGGGAATATGGTGCCTTTTCTCTCTTTCCTCTTTTCATATATCTCTTTTTTCTTTTTCTCTTTTTTTTCTCAATATCTGACTCTTTTTTTATAAGAAGAATGCTTCATAGACAGCTCATTATGGTTACGCTGCAGGTTTCCACCATGTCAGCATGGATTAGACCAATGACCCGAGCGTTTCTCTAACACATATACATAACTCCATGGACTTACAAGCCCCCCTTTCATTTCACACCGACGACATCCATAGACAAAAGAGCATGATATCAACTAGGTACAAAGTACAAGTGCAATGTTGAAAGCGTTCCCATGACAACATGGTTCTGCTAATCCCCAACAAATAAGTGCAATTATATACAACATAGACGACACAATGGTTCAAGTTTATTAAGGGCAGGAAAAGTAAAGTGTGCCATCAAGTTTGTGAGAGCTTTAATCACTAGTTTTCTCATAACAAGTTTAATTTGGAAGGTAGATAAAAAGATGAATATACTTGGAATAGCATATGCTAGTAGGTAGGTATGGTGGACTCTTTCGAATAACTTGGTTTAAGGAGTTGGATGCATGAGTGGAACTCATATTTGGTTGTGGAGGCTAGCAAAAGACTGGGAGCGACAAACTAAGAGAGCAATAATGGCCATAATCATGCAGAGCGACAAAACATCATTGATCAAATCATAAAGTGATACTACAAGTTGAAAACTAAAGGATCGTAAAGGCTATGGTGACTTGGGATAGTCATAACATGGTGTGAGCATGCGCCAAGTCAACCCAAATAAAGCATCAAAGGAGAATACCACAATACTATGCTTTAATATGCTAAAACAACGCATGATTCCTCCAAGGCACATTAAGAAATCTCAATTGTTTATAACAAGTCATGCTACAACAAATAATACTAAGCATAAAGCCAAAACAATATCAAGCATGGCATGACAAAGCATAGCCCACAGTCAAAAACAAGCTCTCTTTACCACTTAAGCATGGACTTTCCTACTCTTTTCCAATCCAAACCAAACTATTTGAAAACCAATGTATGAAAGAGGGGGTCCAACCAATTTATTCAGCAAACAAAGCAAACAAAGAAAACGAAAACAAAAAAGAAGATGCTCCAAGAATAACACGACTGTGCATGAAACAATAAAAATGAAGCGCTTGGAAGAAACCTGGGATTTTTATTGATGAAGAGGGGGATGCCTTGGGCATCCCCAAGCTTTGACGCTTGTACTTCTTGGATATTTCTTGGGGTGACACGTGTGGCATCCCCAAGCTTGAGCTTTAGTACATCCTTCATCTCATTACTCATTCCTTCCATACACCTGGAATTTTTCCTTCATACAAAACTTCACACAATCTTTATTAGCAACATTAGTGCACTCAAGATAATAGGTCTTTAGGTTCAGTTCCAATACCAATAAAACTTCCATTAAAACACTAGCTACTGTAGCACTTCCCTCAAAAAGCTCAGTTCCCCAAAAGAACTCAAAAAGTAACCAACAAGAAGCAAATGCAGAAAATGGCAGAAATATGTCAAAACAGACCAGCAGGTAAAGACGAATTTTTTCGAAGACCTTGTGTTACTCAAATCAAAAAGTGTTGAACTAATGAAAGTTAGATAACAACCTGGGGCAGAAGCACAAAAATGCACGCCTCAAAAGGACATACAGAGATTTTACACGAATTTTTACGGTGAAGCATAGGAATCTGTTTCAGGACAACAACTTTCCCAATCATTACTTCTCTCTCATTAGAGGTTACTCTTGGCACAAAAAGCAAATAAAAAGGATAAGGAGCGGTTATTACTGAAGACTCATCTAAAACTTTTGGGTTATCTCCCAATAAGTACTTTTCTTTAACGCCTTTAAGTTAGGCATAAGAAGCAAGAAAAAGAATCAAGTGTTGTCAAATGAAGAAGCATTAAGAGAAAATTTTGTTTTCATAGGAGAGGCAAAAGAAGTCTTCTCTCTCTTCTTAGGGAAATGTTCTATACCTTTCTTGAGTGGGAGTTGATATTTAGTGCCTTCTTTCATATCAATAATGGCACCAACAGTTCTAAGAAAAGGTCTTCCCAAAGTAATAGGACAAGAAGCATTGCATTCAACATCCAAAACATAGAAATCAACGGGGACATAGGCATTATTAACCATAATAATAACATCATTAATACTCCCCATGAGTTTCTTTTTAGCATTATCATCAAGTGGGACATTCAAATAACAATCTTCCAATGGTGGCAAATCAAGCATATCATAAATCCTTCTAGGAATAATAGAAACACTACTATCAAGATCACATAAAGCTTTAAAATCAAAATCATTCACTTTCAGTAATGTGTTTTGTAAAGGCCATATTCATCGCACTAGCATTAGGACTTTTAGCAAGCTTTTGTAGGAACTTAATAACTTCAGAGATATTGCAACCATCAAGATCAAAACCATAATTATCATCTAAAGTAGTAGAGCTATTACTAGCCTCAACACTAGTGGTAGTGATAGTAGAAACACTAATGTTTCTAGCAATTTCATCTTCTCTTTCCCACTTAGCATGCAATTCAGCTAATAGTCTAACATTTTCATCAATTCTTACTTGTATGGCATTAGTAGATACAAAGGAATTATCAATAGTTTCAGGTTTAGCAGCCATTTTATTAATCAAAGAAGATTGTGCTTCAGACAAAGATGATATATTTCTTTCAACATTAGAAAGTTTTCCTCAATAGTTTTATTGAAAGCAGTTTGTTTACTAATAAAGTCTTTAAGCATAACTTCAAGTTCAGAGGGAGCACTCCTATTTTTGTTGTAGGAATTTCCATAAGCATTACCATTGTTGGGAGGATATGGCTTATAATTGTTGTTACCAAAATTATTCATGTAGGTATTGTTGCTAAAATTATTATTTCTTATAAAGTTCACATCAACTTGCTCTTCTTGAGCAACCAAAGAGGCTAAGGGAACATTATTTGGATCAATATGGGCTTTCCCACTAACAAGCATAGACATAATAATATCAATCTTATCACTCAAGGAGGAGGTTTCCTCAACAGAATTTACCTTCTTACCTTTTGGAGCTCTCTCAGTATGCCATTCAGAATAGTTAACCATCATATTGTCCAGAAGCTTTGTTGCAGCACCCAAAGTAATGGTCATAAAGGTACCTCCAGCAGCAGAATCCAATAGATTTCTTGAAGAATAGTTCAATCCTGCATAAAAGGTTTGGATAATCATCCAAGCAGTCAGTCCATGAGTGGGACAATTCTTTACCAAAGATTTCATTCTTTCCCAAGCTTGAGCAACATGTTCATTATCAGATTGTTTAAACTTCATTATTTCACTTCTCATAGATATAATCTTATCAGGAGGATAGTATTTTCCAATAAAAGAATCTTTGCATTTAGTCCAAGAATCAATACTATTCCTAGTTAGGGAATTTAACCATTCTTTAGCTTTTCCTATCAAAGAGAAAGGAAACAATTTAAGCTTAATGATATCTCCATCTATATCCCTATGCTTTTGCATCTCACAAAGTTCAACAAAAAGTTATTTAAATGGCAGCAGCATCTTCATTACCAATACTCGAAAATTGTTCTCTCATAACAATATTGAGTAAAGCAGGTTTTATTTCAAAGAAAGTAGCTTCAGGAACAGGTGGAGCAATAGGTGTGCTCATAAAATCATTGTTGTTGGTGCTAGTGAAGTCACACAACTTAGTATTTTCAAGAGTAGTCATTTTTTTGTGTTTTTAATAAATAAAGCAAACTTGTAAAACTAATTTTTTTGTGTTTTTGATAAAGAAACAAGTAAACAAAGCAAAAATAAACAAAACAAAAATAACAAAGTAAAGAGATTGGTTATGAGGGACTCCCCTTGTGAAGATGTCCTTGACTCCCCGACAACGGCGCCAGAAAAAGTACTTGCTGACTCGTGTATTAATGAGCTCGTTGGGGAACCCCAAGAGGAAGGTATGATGAGCACAGCAGTAAGTTTTCCCTCAGTTATGAAACCAAGGTTATCAATCCGGTAGGAGCAAGGAAACACCTCAAAGGTGTTGCTAGCTGAACTTTGGCAGTGCACACTACCGGTGCCAGCAGCATCGTGGAGACCTGCACAACACAACCATAGAACTCTGTCCCCAACTTGCGATGAGGTTGTCAATCTCATCGGTTTTGCTGAAAACAAATGATTAAACGTATTGAGTGGAAGAAAGTAATAGTTTGCAGAAAGTAAACACAAAGCAGTAAATAGTTGATTGTAGATTCAAAGTAAAAGAAATGATCGGTGTCCATAGTTCACTAGAGGTGGCTCTCCTTAAGATAGATGACATGTTGGGTGAACAAATTATAGCGGGGCAATTGACAAACATCGAGAAAGCATACAATCATATACTATTCATCTTGACTCCTTTGAGATTCGATTGGGCATTACAACATTATACATAGACCGCCATCCAACTACATCTATGACTAATAATCCACCTTCAGGTTATCATCCGAACCCCCTCCAGTATTAAGTTGCAAGCAACGGATAATTGCATTACGAATTGCGTGTAAAGTAAACAATACGATTGTTCTATGAACAAAGGATTGTTGTTTTCTCCCTAGTAGCAACAGCACATCTAGTACCTTAGAGATTTCACTTCCCCAGTTACGGAGGCATGAACCCACTATTGAGCATAAATACTAACTCTTGGAGTTGCTGGCATCTACTTGGCCAAGATAGCTACTAACAACGGAAAGCATGCAAGATCACAAATAACAAAGACATGATAGAATCAATAATCAATCTGAAATAGCATCTCAATATCCATCGGATCCCCGCAAACACAACATGCAGAATTACAAATAGATGATCTTGATCATGAATTGAGCTCACAAGATCTAAACATGATAGCACAAAGGAGGAGAACCAGCCATCTAGCTACTACATGGACCCGTAGTCCAGAGATGAACTACTCACTCATCACACCGGAGGCTTGCATGATGATGAAGAAGGCCTCCAGGGTGAATTCCCCTCTCCGGTAGGGTGCCGGGAAGAGCTTCAGATCCCTCCCGATCTAGGGATGGAGATGACGGTGGCTACAGACTCTTTCGTGGAATTTTGATCAGGTACTTAGGGTTTCCGTATCAGAGGCAACTTATAGGCGGAAGGAGACGCCGAGGGTGTGCCTGGGGCGGCCAGACCACCCCTGGCGCGGGCCAGGCCTGGCCGTGTGGGCAGGTGGTGTGGCTGGGCCCCATCCCCTCTTCGTCTCTATTCTGGCTCCAGGTGTCCCTCGGTGAAAAACTGACTTTGGCTTTTGTCCTGTCCAATTCCGAGAATATTCATTTTCTGACTTTCCTGGAACCAAAAACAGCAGAAAACAGGCAGCTGGCACTATGGCTCTTGTTAATAGGTTAGCCCAAGAAATCATATGAAAAGTACTCCAAAGTGTGGACAATACACAAGAAAGTAGATAAAACCAAGCATGGAACATCAAAAATTATGGATATGTTTGCAACGTATCAACGCTCAACATACTTTCTTACCCTGGAAAGGTTTTATTTGACACTTGTGCAACTACTTCATTCATTTATGAGAAATTTTGTGAAAATTTGGGGTTAGAGGGGCACCATTAGAAATCGCATTAACTATAATAACAACGGGGGGATGGGGAGGTACTGTAGTAGTAACCCACATAAAGATGAATGAAGTTAGCATGATCTGTGGATGTGTTTACTATGTGGACCATTATGTAATCCCAATGAAGGAATATAAGTAATTCTAGGGATGGATTGGATGACTGAACACAAAGCTCAAATTAATTGTGAAGATACAAATATCTCGATAAAAAATCCAGGAGGAGGAAGAGTAGTTTATCAAACAGATAGACACACACATATAGATGTGGATCTACAATTAAATTCCATGAGTGAGGTAAAGTTGGAGGATATCCCTATGGTAAATGAATTTCTGGATGTATTTCCGACAGAATTACCTAGAATGCCACCTGACGGAGAAATCGATTTCACTATTGACTTGATACCAGGAACTGCACCAATTGCACAAGCACCATACAAGATGGGTCCTAAAGAGCTAAAAGAGCCTAAAGAGCAAATTGATGAGCTAGCTGGTAAAGGTTTCATTCAAGAAAGTGTATCACTATGGGGAACTCCAGTTTTTTTGTGGATAAGCATGACGGAGGACGGCGGATGTGTGGAGATTATGGGAATTCGAATAATGTTACTATCAAGAACAAATATCCTTTGCCAAGAATTCAAGATTTTTTTGATCAAGTCAACGGGCAGGAGTATTTTCCAAAATTGATCTCAGATCAGGCTATCATAAAACCAAGCTAAAGCCCGAAGATGTTCCAAAAACAACATTTGTCTCAAGGTGTGGACACCGTTAGTATTTAGTCATACCGTTTGGATTGACTAATTGAAATGGATTGTATGGGCACCTAGAGGGGGGGTGAATAGGTGCTACACCAATTTTTAATTCTTTTTCAATTTTAGGCTTAGCACAAAGGGTAAATTCTCTAGATAATCTATTAGGTGGAATTTCCCTATATGCAACCCTATCTACTAGCGAGTAAAGAGCGAGTGGAAGAGGAACAGGTAAACCGAAGTGAAGCCCGTGGAGACACAGGATTTGTTTGACCGCAGTTCCTTCCTTGTTAAGGGAAGTACGTCTGCGTTGGAGGGGTGGGCGGTACTAAGACCACCACGCCACAATAGGCCTCACCCTGTTCTCTGATGGATCTCGCCACAAAAGGCCTGATCCACCTTTCCACTATAGGTACCCTTTGAGGCAGGCACCGGCGCCTTTACACAACTAGCGGGGCAACAACTCCACAACAACTTGGAGGCTCCCAAAATGACAACAAGCTGCCACAAGAACAAAGTTGTCAAATACAATAAACAAGATCTAGGTATTGACAAGAATACTAGATCAGGGATTTCTCCAAGTGAATGGAGAGGAGTTGAAGCGCTTGATTCTTGATGACGATGATGAACTTCTCCTCCTTCAATTCCCCCAAAGATCAAGACCTTCAGGTGATTGAAGTAGGAGACCGAGAATGAGAGCTCTTGCATAATGTCTAGATAATTTCGAATGAATCAAGAGTTCTGAATGTTGGGGAAGAAGGGGTATTTATACCCCCTTCAGAAACCAGACGTTGGACGCTTTGGGGGCCGGATTATCCGGCCTAGGGAAAACACCGCCCTAGACTCGGAATATCCGGAAGATAATACACCCCCTCTCTGAGCATCGCGTCGAGATTGCCCTTGATCAACTTCTGGGGGCCGGATTATCCGGTCCTATGCGAGGGTCGGATTATCCGGCCTGGGGAGGAAAAACTGCCCTAGTTCGGATTTTCCGGGAGAAAATCCGACCAGATATCGAGCGACGCGCCTTGGCTCCTTTTGCTCAAAAATTGGGGGCCGGATTATTCGGCCCGTGCGACACCCGGATTATCCGGCCTGGGGTGGAAAAACCGCCCCAGTTTGGATTTTCTGGGAGAAAATCCGACCGAGTACCGAGCGACGTGCCTTGGCTTCCTTTGAGCGATGAGGTAGGCCAGATTATCCGGCCCTTGGTGGGGCGGATTATCCGGCCCCCCTCAAAACTTCCTGCACACTTAGCGCACATGAATAGTCTCCATAGTATTGTTATCTAACACGCAAAACATAGGAAAACATGAAATGTTCTTTCAATCTCCCCCTTTTTGGTGTTAGATGACAATACCAGGATTTGCAGGAGAAAGACATAAGGCAAACAGTGATAACTATGAAAGAGACTCCCCCTCAATGTGTGCATAATAGAGTTTTGCATTGGAATACAAATGCACACAAATAGGTGAAACTATTCCATAGACATATGAGCAATAAAAACATACCACCGAGGTAGAGAATAGGCATCCTTGACATAAGTTACAATTATTACCGGATAACCATTATGAGCGCGCCTTCCATGATAAGCCTCCAGCAATAGGATATGAATAGATAGATCCATAAGCATAATCCACGATATGAAGTCCATAGGCATAATCCAGACAACCACATAAAGTCTCGAACAACCACAAATCACGAATTTAAAGTTCAACGCTAAATGGGCATAAGCAAGAAAAAGACAAATAGAAAATAAAAAGACAAATAGAAAAGTGCAAGTGCTTATGCCCGACCCATGCAAATCCACGGACAACCTAATAGAACTACTTCTCCCCCTTTGGCATTGAGACACCAAAAAGGGAGAAGAGCGATGCTAGCGCCCCATGGGATCACTCGTAGTCCTCGTCCTCGTCCTCTTCTTCATTCTCTTCCTCATCCTCATCTTTAAGCTCCTCAGTGTCACCTTCCTCATCTTTATCATCAGCAGCAGGCGCAGAGGGGAACAAGTGACGCTCCAGCTCACCATAGTTCAACCCGGAGGAAGAGTTCCACCGAGCATACGGAGTGGGAGGTGTAGGAGCCAGAGGAGCACCCGAAGTGCCGGACATGTGGTGGAGAATGAGCTGCTGGGAGTGGGCCAACTCATGGCGCTGCTTGTATGCCTCGTACTGACCCTTGTGCGTGTCCACGCCCATGCAGAGAATGTGATGCTGGAACCAGTTCAGCTGCTTGATCTCACGGGCCACGGGAGTCATAGGGGGCCTACGAGCATCCCTCATGAGACCCTTAGGAGCAGAGGAGGGGTGAGATGTCTTCCGAACCTTGGTGTAGATCTTCTTGGCCTTGTGCACCGAGTCGATGTGGAACTCCTCAGCAGGAAGCAGGTGACGGATGAGCAACATAATGTAGGGCGCATAGGGAATGGACAGACGGTTGAACATAGCATCACACAGCTCATGGTAAATGAAGTCCATGACATCCAGCCTGTACTGCACTGACTCGTCCTCGTAGGAGGCAACCTCATGAGAAAATTGAAGTAGCTGAACAAGGTGACCACGGATGCTGTCATTGTTGCCCCCACTCGGTGTAATGGAGTCACAGAAGAGACCCACTAATGCAGCATAGATGGGAGGAAGGCCAGCCACAGTACCCACAATGCCATTGTCCACAGTGCAAGGGGAGAGAGCTGCATCCTTGTTGGGCTTCAGCTGAGTGATGATGCGGTGGCCACTGGCTCTATCCCTGCTGCGGAAAGAGTACCCCAGAACCTCAGCAAACATGTGAAAATCAGCAGTCATAGGCCTGTCATGAGTCACCACTTCATAGTGCGACGCTCATCCCCACAAATCACCAAAGTAGAGAAGAACTGCTTCACCACCTCAGAGTCAAAGGAACACTGGAGAGACATGAGATGGTGCAGCCCCATCCTCTCAGCCACATACATCGCATCCACAAGATGCGCCTTCTCCAAAGCATCAGCAAGTACCAGTGGGTGCATAGGCCTAATGTTTAGCCTGGCATAAATGTCTTCATAGATCCCCTTCTGTTCTGCACACCAAAAACGAGTATCCCCTAGCTCATCATCACGAGGCAGCTCAGCAAACAAGTCACGGTGACGGATGGCGGAATAGAAGACCGCATCCAAAGTCCTGTAGTTGATCTTGGGCTCCTTGCCCTTCCTCTTGGACACCCCCTTCCTAGTCCTCTTTGCTTGTTCAGCCACGCGCTTCTCTTCGTTCTTACTTCTCCTCAACTCAACTTCGTCCACTAAGTTACCCTGTCCGTCATCCCGAAAGTATTTGGCACGAGGACGGCGCTTGTAGGTCTTGGGAACACCGGAACCACCTTTTGGTCCACATCTTTACCATGTGGGTTAAGTTCAAGATGACATTTTGTTTGCATCGGAGTTGCGACACCATTTAGATCCGTCATCTTGAATCACTTGAGCATGTCTTGGATGTACTTTGCTTGATTAATAAAGGTTCCTTCTCTAAGTTGCTTGATCTCAAATCCAAGAAAGAACCGTAATTCCCCCATCATAGACATCTCAAACCTGTCAGTCATAAGCTTTGAAAATTCATCATTAAAAGCTTTGTTAATAGAATCAAATATGATATCGTCTACATATAGTTAGCATACAAAGAGCTCCCCCTTAACCTTCTTAGTAAAAGGAGTGGGATCGATTTGCCCAACTTCGAAGCCACGATCTAACAAAAGATCTTTAAGGTGCTCATACCACGCACGTGGGGCTTGTTTAAGTCCATAGAGTGCCTTATCGAGTTTGTAGACATGGTTCGGAAAGTTAGGATCCTCAAACCCTAGGGGTTGCTTTACGTATACCAAATCATGTAGAGGACCATTAAGGAAGGCACTCTTGACGTCCATTTGCTACAATTTAAAGTTGTTATGAGCAGCATAAGCAAGAAGGATACGGATGGACTCAAGGCGAGCCACTAGAGCATAGGTCTCGCCGAAGTCGATGCCCTCAACTTGGGAGTAACCTTGTGCCACAAGTCTTGCCTTGTTCCTCACAACAATGCCATTCTCATCTTGCTTGTTTTTGAAAATCCACTTGGTGCCGATAACATTGCGGCACTCTTTGGGTTTCTCCACGAGTTTCCAGACTTTGTTGCGCTCGAAATTATTCAATTCTTCGTGCATGGCAACAACCCAGTCTGGGTCTTCAAGAGCTTCAAAGACCTTCTTAGGTTCCACCATAGAGATATGAGCTTGATGCTCACCAAAACTGGCCAATTCCCTTCTTCTAGAAACCCTTCGTCGAAGATCACCAACAACCTTGTCGAGAGTGTGACCCCTCAACTCAAGGTTTCGATCAGCCCGAGCCTTGCGATGAAGTTCAATAAGTTTGTTGTCTCTTGGAGGAGGAGATTCATCACTTGAGTCTTCATTGCAAGCATTTTCTCGACCTTGATCAGGAACTGGAATATCAGTAGCAGGTGATGAAGATGCGTGCCCTTGAGGTGAGTCCGTAGCCGCAACAGGGGGCTGTAGAACTAGAGAGTCAGGGCCGGATAATCCAGCCGATGGAGAGGCCGGATATTCCAGCCTGGGAGTATTTGTAGCAGCTTCATCAGGAAGCCTGGGACTTGCTTGAACTAGCGAGGGGCCGGATAATCTGGGGCTAGCCAGAAAATCTGGCCTGGAGCTTGCGTTGATATCTTCACCACCCCAGGAGCAGCATGGTCAGCTGGAGCAGGGTGGCCGGAAAATCCGGCCTGGAGCTTTCTGGAACATCTTGACCTTCAGCAGTTGATGGAGATGGTGTAGAAGTTGCCCCCGTGGTTGGAACATGTTGAGTATGTGTAGATGAGGGCTCTATATGAGTAGAGCATTGTCCTTCGGTCATACAAGGGTTCCTCAATGGGGCGGAAAAATCCCACGCCTATTCTTCTTATGGTATCTTGGGGTATTTCAACATCTGCATCACAAACACCAACTTGCTCTGCACGGGAACCGTCATTTTCCTCGAACACCACACTACAAGATTCTACAACAGTTCCGGAGAGCTTATTGTAGACTCTATAAGTGTGGGATTCGGCACCATAACCAACAAAAATACCTTCTAAACTCTTAGATTCAAACTTAGATAAACGAACTCCTTTAATAAGAAAGAAACACTTACACCCGAATACCCGAAAGTATGAGATGTTTGGCTTGTTACCGGTAAGTATTTCATACGGAGTCTTGTCCAAGATCTTACGGAGGTATAAACGGTTGGATGAATAAGCAGTTGAGATTGCTTTAGCCCAGAAGTTATATGGAGATTTAAATTCGGCTAACATTGATCTTGACATATCCATTAGAGTTCGATTCTTCCTCTCGGATACACCATTTTGTTGAGGGGTGTACGCAGCAGAATATTGATGTCTTATCCCCTCTTCACTTAGGAACTCATTTAAGGTGTAGTTCTTGAACTCAGAGCCGTTATCACTCCTTATAGCCAGAATGGGGACGTTGTGTTGACGTTGAACCTCGTCGGCGAAGTCGACGACAGTTTGTTGAGTTTCACTCTTCAACTTGAAGAAATAAACCCAAGTGTATCTTGAGTAATCATCAACAATCACTAGACAATACTTCTTCCCACCGAGGTTTGCATCAGATGGAGGTCCGAAGAGGTCCACATGAAGGAGCTCCAAAATCCTTTTTGAAGAGATAATGGTTTTCCTTCGATGAGGCGAGTCATGCATTTTCCCTTCAACACAAGCCCTGCAAACACGATCTTTGGCAAAGGAGACATTTTCTTTTAGTCCAAGAATGTGGCCACCCTTGTGGAGACTTTGCAAAGTTCTCATATTGACGTGGGCTAGTCGGCGATGACATAGCCAACCCGCGTCGACCTTTACGAAAAAGGCCGCGCGGACCTGTAGTGGTTTTCCCCGAAAAGTCCACCACGTACAGGTCGTTTTCGACATATCCCACGAAAGCGACTTTTAGAGACTTGCTCCACAAGAGTACCACCAAATCAGCATCAATATAAACTGCAAAGCCCATCTTACCAAGGGCACGAACTGAAAGTTAGTTGTACCCGAGGGTCTCAACAAGCATGACGTCCACGAGAGAGATATCGTGAGCCACCACAACTTTGCCGAGACCCAATACCTCAGATTTTGACTTGTCACCATAGGAGACGGTTATGTGATCAAGGTTTGGCCGCATCTTCGTGATGATCTCCTTGCTTCTGGTCATATGACTCGTGCAACCGCTATCGAGTACCCATTTAGAACCACCGGAAGCATAGCCCTACAAGAAAATTACTTCTTGGTTTTAGGTACCCATTTTTCAATGGGTCCTCTCATGTTAGTAACAAGGGTCTTGGGAACCCAAATAGACCAAGGAATGTAACAATCATAAGGGCCTACATAACTAGCATAAAAATCACCATAATAATCACAATATAGTTCAAAGTTAGGATTGTTGATCCCTGCAAAACCATCATAATTAGTCTTGTCATTGGTAATGTTGCTAGTCTTCGATTGAGCAGTCTTGCTCTTCTTATTCTTCTTCTTGTTTTTCTTGCTGTTTATCTTGGGTATGTAACCAAGACCTTCCTTACTATTGTTTGTCCTTTGCCTGCTCAGTATCTCATCAATAACCCCTTTACCTTTGTGTTGAGAACTTCTTGCAAGGTCTTCTTTTCCAGAGGATGAAGTGGAGGTACTTGGCATATCATACCGTTTCAATTGAGTTTGGAGCTGGTCATGAGACTCATTTAGAGTAGAATGATCACTCTTCAATGCCTTATGAGCACTTTCAAGATTATCAAACTTCTCCAAAAGTCTAGCATGAATAGCCCCAAAGTCAATCTTTTCTTTCTTTAGTTTCTTTACCTTGGCAAGAGCATGGTCACGTTCTTTAATGAGCTGAGCTACAACTTCCTCTTGTGACTCCTCAAGGGATTCGAGTCTTTCTTCTAGATACTCGAGCTTCCTCTTCCTCTTCCAAGGCATTCTTCAAAGAAGTAATCTCCAAGGCATCTTCTCTTTCAATTCTGCCCTTTTCTTCAAGGAGATCTTCGGATTGAGCAAGTTGACTCATAAGAGCATCAAAATGTAGTTTGTGCTCACCTTGTAGGTTAGTGAAAAAAGTCTCCAAGGCAATAACTTCTTCTTTCATTTTAAGACTATCATGATCATCCATATCCAAAATTATGTTAGTCTTAGGAAATGAACAGCTAGAAGTAGATACCTTGGACCCTCTTGCCATTAGGCAAGTGGCGTTCTTGTTCGGCGAGTCGAAGAGTGATGAGGGAGTCCATGTGGTGGCTATAGCAGCCACCTCGCGGGAACTATCATCATCCTCTTCATCTTCACTTGCGGAGGAGTATTCCTCTTGAGCTACCAAGACAATCTTGGGTTGCTTCTTGAAAGGGCCATTCTTCTTAGTAAATGGCTTCTTCTTAGGTGCTTTAGATTTCTCTTTAAGAATGAGCCTGCCACCATTGTCTTCTCTATTTTGATATGGACACTCGACTACAAAGTGCATTCTATCTCCACAGTTGAAGCAAGTTTTCAATCTTGGGCCACTTTCTCTTCTTCCATTTGACCCGTTCTTGCGCTCAAGTTCAGACTTGGCTTTGGCAGGATCCTTCCAAAAGTTCCTTGCATAAAATGCCACGAACTCACCATGAGCACGTTTGACCTCATCGGGGCAGTCCATGGATACCCCCTAAAAAGCTCCTTCATCTTCCTCTTGCTCAACAACATTGGCTTTGAGAGCCACATTGACACCCTTTTGCATTCCAATGGCCCGAGCACGGGCATCTTCAGCATTCTTTGCTGCCACTTTGAATGACGCCATTTCTTGCATGACTTCGTTGGATGTCATTTGATGATAGTTATGTCTACCTTGCAGGCTCTTCAAGTCCGTTGGCTCGAAAGGCATTAAGGCACTCACATATTTCCTTTTTATCCATGCATCATCAATGTGAGTGGCCCCATGCTTTCGAAATGTTGTTGCGATGCCCTTGAGTCTTCTATACATGTCCTCATGGTTTTCACCATCCAACATGTAGAATCCCTCAGCTTCATTACTAAGGGCATCATACCTGTTTCTTCTCATGCTTTCATTTCCAACGAAGAGATCTGTAAGAGCATCCCAAGACTCTTTAGCTGTGTTGAGATGTTCAATGCGTGGCATGTCCTTGAGACCCACACCCAGCTGTATCATGTGGAGAGCGGTGGCATTCAACTTGCTATCCACAACTTCTCTTCTCGTTAGATTGGTTTGATCTCCAATATGAAGACCCTCTTCAATAATCCTCCACAATTCAATAGAGGAGCTGCAAACATGAGATTTCATTAGGAATTGCCATTGATTAAAAGAGGATGCAGTGAGCTTGGGTGGATCACCCCTATTGTTTATATGAGGATGAGGGATAGGTGGGTCGGGGGAATATACGTGACGAACCTCACTATATTCCTCCTTACCACTTCCCTTCTTGGAGGTGGAACCATTAAGTTTTTCACCTTCCACATCATCATCCTTGGATCCGGTGTTACCCTTTTCCTTAGATGATGGTGTGGCAGCCTCAGAGGAGGATGGAGATGGGGCTATGGATGATGTAAGGCGAGCAATCATTTGATTCATCTCCTCCATCTTGGCCTCAAAGGATTTCAACAAGGTTGTTTCCAACGACTTGAGATCATCCATTGTGACCTTATCCATAGCCCCATTTCCATCATCCTTGGTACCCATACTACTCTTAGGTGGTTAAGCCCTAATTAAGAGCCGGGGCTCTGATACCAATTGAAATGGATCGTATGGGCACCTAGATGGGGGGTGCATAGGTGCTACACCAATTTTTAAATCTTTTTCAATTTTGGGCTTAGCACAAAGGGTAAATTCTCTAGATAATCTATTAGGTGGAATTTCCCTATATGCAACCCTATCTACTAGCGAGTAAAGAGCGAGTGGAAGAGGAACGGGTAAACCGAAGTGAAGCACGCGGAGACAAAGGATTTGTTTGACCGCAGTTCCTTCCTTATTAAGGGAAGTACGTCTGCGTTGGAGGGGTGGGCGGTACTAAGACCACCACGCCACAATAGGCCTTACCCTGTTCTCTGATGGATCTCGCCACAAAAGGCCTGATCCACCTTTCCACTATACGTACCCTTCGAGGCGAGCACCGGCGCCTTTACACAACTAGCGGGGCAACAACTCCACAACAACTTGGAGGCTTCCGAAATGACAACAAGCTGCCACAAGAACAAAGTTGTCAAATACAATAAACAAGATCTAGGTATTGACAAGAATACTAGATCAGGGATTTCTCCAAGTGAATGGAGAGGAGTTGAAGCGCTTGATTCTTGATGACGATGATGAACTTCTCTTCCTTCAATTCCCCCAAAGATCAAGACCTTCGGGTGATTGAAGTGGGAGACCGAGAATGAGAGCTCTTGCACAATGTCTGGACAATTTCGAATGAATCAAGAGTTCTGAATGTTGGGGAAGAAGGGGTATTTATACCCCCTTCAGAAACCAGCCGTTGGACACTTTGGGGGATGGATTATCCGGCCCAAGTGAGGGCCGGATTATCCGGCCTGGGGAAAACACCGCCCTAGACTCGGAATATCCGGTAGATAATCCGCCCCCTCTCTGAGCATCGTGCCGAGCTTGCCCTTGATCAACTTCTGGGGGCCGAATTATCCGGTCCTATGCGAGGGACAGATTATCCGGCCTGGGGAGGAAAAACTGCCCCAGTTCAGATTTTCCGGGAGAAAATCTGACCGGATACCGAGCAACGTGCCTTGGCTCCTTTTGCTTTCGGGGCGGATTCTCGGCCGTCATTACCGGATTATCCGGCCTGGGGAGGAAAAACCGCCCCAGTTCGGATTTTTTGGGAGAAAATCCGACCGGGTACCGAGCGACGTGCCTTGTCTTCCTTTGAGCGATGAGGTAGGCCGGATTATCCGGCCCTTGGTGGGGCGAATTATCCGCCCCCCCTCAAAACTTCCTGCACACTTAGCGCACATGAATAGTCTCCATAGTATTGTTATCTAACACGCAAAACATAGGAAAACATGAAATGTTCTTTCACTAATGCACCAACAATTTTCATGAACTTGATGAACAAGATCATTATGCTCTACTTGGACAAGTTCATCATAGTGTTCATCGATGATATTCTGATATATTCTAAGGATAAGGAAGAACATGTTGATCATCTGAGGATAACATTGCAAATCTTGAGGGAACATAAGCTATATGATAACGTTAGTTAATGTAAGTTCTGGTTGGGTCAGGTAGAATTCCTTGGTCATGTTATTAGAAAGGATAGAATTTCTATAAATCCAACAAAAGTTTACTCAGTTCTATATTGGAGTGCACCTACTAATGTTAAAAAAGTCAGAGGATTTCTAGGAATGGCAGGGTATTATAGAAGATTTATTGAAGGTTTTTCCAAAATATTCGGACCAGTGACTAAGTTGCTAAGGAAGAATACTCCATTTGTGTGGACTGACAAGTCTGAAGAAAGTTTTCAAGGATTGAAGACCAAGTTAACTACAACACCAGTTCTAGCAGTGTCAGAAATAGGCAAAGATTACACAATTTACTATGATGCATCCAAGGATGGATTGGGTTGTGTGATTATGGAAGATCACAAGATTGCTTATGGGTCTATACAACTCAATCCACATGAAGTCAATTACCCAACACATGATTTGGAGTTAGCAGCAGTGGTGTTTGCTTTGAAAAGTTGGAGGCATTTTATTTATGGAGCGAGGTGTGAACTATATACAGATCACAAAAGTCTCAAATATTTATTTACCCAGAAGGAATTGAACATGAGGCAAAAACGATGGCTAGCGTTAATTAAGGTTATGACCTTACAATGAACTATACACCAGGGATGGCTAATGTGGTAGTAGATTCTTTAAGCCAGAAGAGCACGATACTCAACCTAAAAATAGGGAGTTGCCAAAAGAATTGAGGATGAACCTAGAAAGGTTACAAGTTCAGCTAGTGGGAACAACATCTCTTGGAGGTTTAGCTACTATGAGGATTGTTGCAAAAAGCTTCAGTGATCTTTGCAATGAAATATTTTGGTGACAAGAGGATGATCCTTTTATTATTGAGGAAATGAAGAGGATATCAGAAGGTCAACCATCAGCATTTCGGTGATTATATTTCTTTATGGTTCCAGAATCGAATCTGTGTGTCGGATGTACCTGAAGTTAAAGAGATAATATTTCAAAAAGCTCATGAAAAACCTTATTCAATTCACTCGGGCAGTACCAAGATGTACATGGATATCAAGGAATTATTCTGGTGGAACAACATGAAAAGAGACATTGTGAAGTATGTTTCTAAATGCCATACTTGCCAAAGAGTGAAAGCTGAACATCTAAGTCTAGCAAGACCAATGCAATCTTTGGAGATTGCAGAATGGAAATAGGAGGAAATTAGGATGGATTTCATCACTGGTTTACTAATGACCAAGAAACAAAAAGATATGATTTGGGTGATTATGGATAGACTCACTAAAAGTGTGCACTTCATACTAGTGAATCATAAGGATAACACAGAAAAACTAGTAGATATATATGTCAAATAAATTGTGAGCAAGCATGGAGTGCCCAAGGAGATAGTAACAAATAGAGGATCCGTGTTCACTTCAGCATTCTGGAAGCAATAGCATGAATCACTGGGGTCAAAGTCAGATTTCATTACAACTTATCATCTAGAAAGGACTAATCAAATTCTGGAAGATACACTTCGGGCATGTGCTATAGATTTCGGCGGTTAGTGGTAAGAACATCTATCTTTGGCAGAGATTTCCTACAATAAAAGCTATCAAAGTAGTTTGAAAGCAGCACCATATGAAATACTTTATGGTTGAAGATGTAGATCTCCAATATGTTGGTATGAACCTGGAGGAAACAAAGAGTTCGCATCAGATTATATCAAGGAAAAGCAACACATCATTGATATCATTCGAGATGCATTAAAAATAGCTCAGAGTCATCAGAAGAGTTATGCAGATCAACATAGAAGATCTTGGCATCTTGAAGTTGGTGATATGGTATATTTGAAGGTTAGTCCAATGAAGGGAGTCAAGAGATTCAGAATCAAAGGGAAGCTAAGTCCAAGATATATTGTACCTTACAAGATTCTGAGCCAGAATAGAGCAGTGGCCTATGCTCTAGAGTTACCAAAAGAATTAGCTCAAGTTCACAATGTCTCCCATGTATCACAACTTCAGAAGTGTTTAAAAGCACTAGAGGATTCTATTACTCATAAGGAGTTGGATCTACAAGCATACTTGACCTATGTCGAGAGACCATCCAAAATTCTAGAGGAGAACTGGTAGAGGTTAAGAAATTGAGCTATTAAATATTGCAAGGTGCAATGGATCCGGAACGAGAAGCAACTTGGGAGAAAGGGGAGGATTTACGAGAAGCTTATCTAGAACATTTCACGTACACACCAATACAACTCCGGGACAAAGTTTTCTTTAAGGGGAGAATACTTTAACATCCCAACATTTAGGAACCAACGAAGGGTAGATGTAGGAATATGTGCATGTGCATGCATTCATTTATAAAATTGGGGTAAATGTTTCACAAACTAAAAGACTAGAGGGATCAGGGTTTCTCTCACTTTGGTGAGTTAAGGTTTAGCTCATTTCAGTGAGTGTTATGAATTCTAACATGATCTCTAGTGAAATTCAAATGTTTTGGGTAAGTGATTCAATTTAGTATTTAAATTTTATATTAGACTTTTGAAATAAATTTAAACTATAAGTATTTAGAAGTTTATTTTATTAAAGAACATTTGAGTAATTAAAATTGAAGTATTATTACCTCACATAGCGATTATGCAAATAAAGGAAATGCAAGGAATTCAAGTAATTCAAATAAAGATAAAAGAATAGAAATCTTTATTTCTTTAGTATCCAACATATTACAAAGTTGTACAAAAATAAAAGTAAATAAGAAAGTAGTACAAAAAGAATAAGGGAAAAGCCTATCTGTTTTGCCTAAACTAATTCTTCGATCTTCATATCTTTTCTTGTATTATTTTGTACCTGCAAGATAAACAAAGAAAACAAACAAAAATGAAATAGGTTAATATATTAGGGTTTTTGCTCTCATTTATAATAGTGAAATGCACTGTTTGATCACATCATTGAGCTAAAATGAATATGGGGCAAGTTTCACCAATAGTTGTATATGTTCTTCATACCTAAAGGATCTCAGTGCAACATCATCGTCCTAAGGGGCAAATTTCACTAGACAGAGATAGAAAGGTTAAAGTTATTGGAGCTCATCTAGAATAGTGAAGTAGCTCACACACACCTGAATGCTGGTGTGCTGTCGACACAGGGGTGTTGTGTGAGAGAGAAAAATGCATAGCCGCACCAGCAGAGAGTTCTCTCTGCTGATCAAGTTTCACCACAACAAGAACCGCAAGCACACCACCACATCTGAGCCAAACAAGCAACATATCAACCACCAATCCACCAAACAAATCCAGTAGCTACTAAGGCAACCATGGTCACATAAGGAGGGGGTGGTTTGGGTGTTGAGCAAGGTCATGCCAGTGGCTGGGAGGAGAAGGACAACCCACTCGCAGGTGTGGAAAATATCCCTGAATATTGTGTTGTATTGCAATGACCCTTGTGGGGGTTTATATAGAGTTACACGGGGGTAGGTGGAGACTTGGAGTACAAGATGTAGAGTCCTAATCTATCTCTATCCTATACACATATACATACTGTAACATTCCCCTCAATCGGAGCGGGTGTGAAGCGGGAGCTTGCAACTGGATTTGAAGTCTTGCGCTTTCATTGTCTTCACCTCCTTGTCATCATCACCTGGGTGGACATGATCATGCCTGACACCTAGGGGCGGTGACTGCGTCCCCTTCTAGTGCCTCTCTTCCCTCCCACAGTCACAGCGGGAGTGGCGTGGACACAAGTGACGACGCGGACGCAGTTGACTGGACTTCTTGAGTTGTTGTAGACGTTGTTATTGATGTTGATGTCGAGGTAGCCGGTCGTGATGTAGCCGTGGTCGAGGTTATCGTGGTCATTGTAGCCGCGCCGAAGGCACAAAAAATTACGTGGTTTGTGTCGTAGGGTTTTAGGTTTTTGTGCGGCGGCAACAGGAATCTACGGCAGCGGCGGGTTTCTTGGTCATAGTGTGGCGGCAGTAGTAATCTGTGGCGGCGGCGGTTTTTGTGCGGCGGCGGCAGGTTTTTTGTTATAGGGTTTTTGAGGCGGCGGCCGGGGCACATGGCAATCGGCAGCGACAAGGTTTTTATGGCGGCAGCGGCGAATCGCATAGGATCGGCAGTGGTGGCGGGTTTTTGACCAGGCGGGCGAGGCGATCGTGTGATCGTCCTAGCAGAGCGCTTGGCTACGGCGGCGGCGATTTTGACCACATGATGTAGACCTTGGCGATGATTTTTATTGGCGATGTAGAACTCGACGAAGATCTTGGTGCAGTCGTAGAGCTTGACGTAGATGTTCGGGTCGGTATAGTCCGGCTTGATGCAATGCAGATCTTGATGTCCGTGTAGTCGCCTCAACATACTTGAAGTAGATTTGCGTCGCGGCATTTTTTTTGCTCGATGATACATCTTGAAGCTAGATCCGATCTGATCATAGACACGTAGACATGTCCGTTCACGTACCTGCATCTAGGTTGCATGCATGCGGGCGTGCCCATGCGATGTTGCGCGGAGATGCGGCCGACGCCTCACGACGTGCTCCTCCTCTGCCATTGCGGCCGCCATCTTCATGAGATTCATCCGGATGGTTTTCTTGTAGCAGAATTTCTCCAACGATTTGCACTGGAATACGAGGGCATATGTCTAGGGATTTATTTGTCTACTTGGATCTAAACTACATGATTGAAATTTCAAAAATTAGATCTAATCTAATCTAAGAACCGATCTAATCTTTGACTTTGATCGGGTGCCGCGCCCCCGAGGAGAGGAGATTGATCTCCCTGAGGGCGGCGTGCCTTGCGGAAGTGGAGGAAGTCCTAGGATCGGTGTCGTGAGGCTAACTGCTCTGATACTATGTGGAAAATATTGATCCCTGAATATTGTGTTGTATTGCAATGACCCTTGTGGGGGTTTATATAGAGTTACACGGGGTAGGTGTAGACTTGGAGTACAGGATGTAGAGTCCTAATCTATCTCTAGCCTATACACATATACATACTCTAACAGCAGGAAGTAGCCAGCAAGGTCAAACAAGGAGCCAAAACTAGGAGAAGCAAGACATCAACTGGAAGGAGAGGAGCAAGCCAAGACATTAGCTGGAAGGAGAGGAGCAAGTCAAGTATTCCACAACATGAACCCTAATAGCAGGTTGATCATTTCCACAAAACATGCCTGGTATGTGATCTTGTTATTTTTTTAGTCATGAGTTGTTGGAGTTTATGATATCCTCATAGTTACACCCAAATAGGGTGTAAGATCATCATTAATGTTAAATAGATACAAGCAGCATCTGTTCTCTATCTAATAAATAGATTAGGTCTCAGCCTTTGCGTCACTGGACCTTATCTAGTGCAAGAATGGTATCAGCAAAATAGTATCATCCAAACTTGTTGGCTGGTTGCTATTGGGCACATTCCAATTACTAGAAGCACCATAGTACCAACCTAGCCTCACAAGTACCACTAAAGTCAGTAATATTCAGGCAAGCTATCATACATCAAACACGTGCTATTGCAGATAAAGGGATCAATTCATCTTCCCAGCTTCTAAGCTACACTAGTGGAAAAAAGGGCCTCCAGTCCCGGCCCATAAGGGGCTTTAGTCCCGGCCCGTAAGGGGCTTTAGTCCCGGTCCTGGTAACTGGGACTGGAGGGGCGGGACTAAAGGCCTCCCTCACTAGTCCCGGACCGCTTACCATCTGGGACCAATGGGTATCCATGTGGCCGTCTCTGCGGGCACTGGGTGCGCCCCATTAGTCCCGGTTCGTATTACGAACCGGGACAAATGGTTCTCTGCATGACAGAAGTTTAAACACTTTCTTTGCATGAAGAATTCAATTTGTATCTTTTTTTTCTCTTTTTCATTTCAAAATAGTTTTCTACGCTACCACATACTGTACACGTTCATGCATACATAAGATAACTTCTCTTAAGATCGAGCATACAAATATATACATGATCATGATAGTTACATGGAGATCACAATTCGACGATTTAATTACACGGTCGGGGATCATCGGTAGCGCCTATTCACGCTAAATTCCCCGGCGTCATCTATCATCTCGTTCATCAAGAATCCTGCCAGTTCTTCAGCAATTCCTAGTACGCATTGCTGTGGTAGGAGCTGATCCCGCATTCTCTCGAACTATATAAGAAAAGGAGATCAATATGAATATCAATCATGATAACAAAAAGTGGCGGTAATAAAATAATATTGTGAATGTATTGCTTACATCGACTCTATAATCTTTGTGCTCAGTGGAAAACATGCGAATGAACTCGCAAACATAGAATCCACATAGATTCGTCCCTTGTGGCTGCCTCGCACACTTTATGAGACTAGAATTCAATCAAAATTATAATCTAGCATCATAATTGTCTTGAAACTAGAAGTAAAGAGATACGCGAACATATCATGTATTACTTACCGAGACCGGAGTAAACGTCAGCTCCTTACTAAAGGAACCCTTAACTGTACTCTTGAACATGCTCCAAACCCTGCCCGGCAAAGAAAATGAATGAATGAGTTATTTATTACATGATATCTCGGGAAATCAAATAAAGAAACTGATGTAGCACGGAAATTACCTCTGGAGCATGTCCTACATGTCCTTAAACTGTTCCAGGGGTCTCTTCGATGGGTCCATGACTTCAACTCTTCCCTTATCAAGTTGAATGTCCATGAGAATCCAGTGGAAACTGCACACGTTTATATATACATCAGTAACTCATCAATTATATTTAACATCGAGTAAGAAAAAGTGAATGTGTACAACATAGTAAGACCCTCACCGGAAATTGTAAGGAAACAGTATGTGGTCACATAAATGTTGCTCTGTTAGAAACCTTAGAAGGTTTTCCTGCGTCTCCTCGGGTTTATCCTTTAGCGTCTTACAATGTATTTTATCTGGGTCAATGAACCCAACACTAAAGAGTGACCTTCTTTTACATTCCATGATCTTCATTCTGCATAATAACAGAGTACAAAAGGATATAATGAGGATAATTATATGCAATGAACTAAACAACTGAAAAAATGAACAACTTATATATAGACAATGAATTCAACAACTTACAGACAATAGCAACTCATGAGACTTTTGTCGAGGCGGTAATATATAGCTGGAAGAGTTACGGAAACTCAACATGGACCTCTTCTTCTCGGAAGTAGTAGTCATGTGGGACTTTCGCCAAGATCATTATTCTCTCCTGCTTCTGACTTTCAAGTACTAGTTATGTAAACTCCGCATTTGTGTTGGCAGTTGTTGGAACTGCTCAAAGCTGACCAGAGGCTTCCCTGGGACATATGTAGGGACTACCTGAGCCTTGGGTAACTTGTCATCCTAGGCACCTAGCAATTCCTCAATAGTCACATTCATAGCGGCCGCAAGCTTCTTAGCTTCTTCCATATCCTGCTGGGGAGTGTCATAGGATAACACCTGGAGGGGTGGGATCGATTTTTTGGCCTGTTTCCTAAGCTGGGGGACGTCCATTCTTTTATCGGTTGCACTTTGACCTGATGATTTGCTCCCGCTTGCACTTCTACTTGATTTCCTCTTCTTCACTTCCTTCTGAAGTGTGCGTCGATAGTCATCTGGCTTATGGTGCAATTCATATTGCGATTTTGTGTTCAGAAAAGAAAGTGCATACACTTTTTGCTTCTTGGTGTATACCGAGGCGGGCTCGGGTTTCTTCTTTTGGAGCTGTGCAACACATTCGGCCTTTACGATCATGTCGTTTTCCTTGTCAGTACGATCGTAAGGTCTGATGGGAAGATTCTTATGAGGTACTCTTGGGAGGGGCGACATTTGTCGTTTTGGGTTGCTGTGTCGTTTAGTACGAATCGGAGGCTGCGGCGGAGATCGAGATGGACTCGGCCTGTGGTGGTCGTAGTCATGGGGTGGGCTTCTTGGAGGTGATGGAGGTGAAGGTGACATGCGACGACTCGGAGGTGGTGTTGGCTTTGGCGTCCAGCCTGGAAGCTTGATGTTGTTCTTGTCCCATAGAATGATACCACCCAGTACTTCTCCAAGTGTCCTCTCACCTTCAGGTCCAGGGATGTCAAGCTCCATTGAGTCCCACCCCATTGCGACTTCATCCACAGCAACTTTAGCATAGCCAGCTGGAATCTCACGGCCATGCCAACGTGCGCCAGGTGGACAAGGTAAAGCACATCCGATCGCCACCTTGATGGATAGGTTCTTCACCTTCTGATGGAGCTCACAAGATGCATGCTCCTTGATTCCATCCACGGGATAGCCGGGACCGCATCTACCATATGTGCATCGTCCGAAGGGACCTCCGATTCAGCCACGCTGCTTCTCCGCTGAGATGGGACGGCGGTAATATCGAGTACAGGATCTTGTAGGCGCGCTGCTCCTCAAAGTTTGTCAATCTGTTGCTGATGCATTCGAAGTGTTCCTAGAAACTCGGTGAACCTATCTCCCTCCTCCTCCTGCTGTTGCCTCTTTACTCTCTCTCGGCTCCTATAAGTATCTCTGTCTTTGGGAAACCCCATCTCCCACGTATAACTAGGGCCAAGGCCTCGTACACGTCCTCCGCGTTCGTCATTCCCGAGGACCTTTGTTAGCAAGTCTTTCTCTGATCTATCGAGACGGAACTTTGTTGTCCCCGCTTTAATCTCCTTTACCACTTTCTGCCATCTATCCCGGGGTATCCTAATCCCGTCACTGCAAATAAGGTCCCCTGTACTTTCGTCATACTCACTCCCATGCCCAAGGAACCAATTCCTTGCCCTCAGATCCCATTCTTCGCGTATTGGTTCTGGAGTGATCCCTTTAGCAAGTAGCTCATTCTCTTTAGCATCCCACTTTGGCATGGCAGCCACGTAGACCCCTGGCCCCAGGTGATGGTGATATTTCTTCATCGCGACATTTTTCTTGTTTTTTTTCTGACTTTTCCATAGCAGGTTCTGACTCCTTGTACTTCACAAATGCATCCCAGTTAGCCTGCTTCTTCGTTAGATAGCATTCAAATTTAGGAGGAGTCTTCGTCTTCTGATACTTTTGCCATAATGCTTTCTTCCAGTTCTTGAATAGTTCGGCCATCTTCATAAGAGTCCACTGCTTGACTTTCTTCCTCAATGTAGCTGTGTCGGCATCATCCTCACATTACAGCGGTGAAATGTGTCATGAGGTCATTCAAAGACCCTCTTTGTACCTATCGGCGACATACTCACCCTCTTTCGCCCCTTTGGTCTTATTCCACTCTCGAACAGTGATCGGGATGCGATCCCTAACCATAACTCCGCATTGTTGTTTAAATACAGTTTTAGCCTTTTCGGGTTCCAACGGTTCACCCCGTGGTGATACCACCGTAATTGTATAACGCGTAGATGCGTCTAACTTTTTGGCCGGGCCTCGTTTGGAATATTTTTTGCTCGATGTGGAGGCCTAAGAGAAAAAACATTCGTCAATTTATATATATACAACTCAGTTAATGCATCTACTGATCACCAGACTTCATATATATACCTTGCCGGACTTCGTTAAGGGTCCACTGAAGCCGTCAGCTTCTCCACCACCGGAGCCGTCGGCTTCTCCTTGATCATTTCGGTCGACCTCCTCTCCCTCACCGTAGGGGTTCAGATAAATCGACGGAGATTCAGGTGGATCAACATGGGGGGTGTCGTTGATCATATCCTCAAGAATTTCTTCCTCTGCTAGGTCTCTCTGGATTGGATCCATAGTTTTCTACAAAATGCACACAATAACATTTTTCATTCAATATTGCTGCATAAAATAATACTAAACAATAATATGAACACGCAATTTGCTACAATAATACTAAACAATAGCAAAATTCTAGTGATGCCTAACCTAACCCTAAGTCCAGGCGACCCATAAGCACCACCACCTAACCCTATCTCAGGGGCCACAGGCACCACCACTCTAACCCTAAGTGCAGGGCCCATAGCACCACCACCTAACCCTATCTTGAGGGCCCAAGCACCACCACTCTAACCCTAAGTCCGGGGGCCCACGAGCACCACCACCCTAACCCTATCTCCGGGCGACCCGCGAGCACCACCACCCTAACCCTAAGTCTGGGGGCCGCGAGCACCACCACCCTAACCCTATCTCCGGGCGGCCCGCGAGCACCACCGAGTCATCGACGCATCGTCGACAACCGATAGTGCCGTTGGCCTCTCACCATCATACTATATATACTATACACATATATACTATACTCCATATATACTATACACATATATACTATACTCCATATATATATAATATACTATATCTATTATATTACAATATTCTATATCTAAAAGATACAAGAAATGAAAAAATATATATATACTATATATATTCTATTACTATACACAAACATATATATATACTATATCTATATACTAGTAATAATTATTAACATATAAAAAAAGATACACGAAATCAAAAAACATATATACAAAATACTATATCTATAATATACTATATACAATATACTATATCTATAATATACTATAAAAAACATATATACAATATACTATATCTATAATATACTATAAAAACATATAATATATATACAATATACTATATATACAATATACTATAAAAAAAGATACACAAAATTAAAAAAAAAAGTGGCCGAGGCTGGCAGGGACAGAGAGAGGCATGTGATGGGCGCCCTGCCGAGGCCGGGAGGAGGATGGAGGCGTGGTGCTGGCGGGAGAGGTTACCTCTGGTGGGGCTCATGGGGCCGAGTCGATGGAGGCCTTGACAGAGGAAGGGAGGCCTTGACACGTGTGGCCAGACGTCTGCGGCGTTTGGAGAGGCGGAGGCATGGCGAGGCGGCTGGAGAGGCGGCAAGGCAGTCTAAATTTTGGCAACTGCCCGGCGTCGTCGTCTGCCAGTGTGGAGATGGAGATTGGGGGCGGCACGCGCGTATGTAAGTGGATGAACCTTTAGTCGGTCCGTGGCTGCACGGGACTAAAGACTGCTAATCTGAGCCCGAGCGGGCCAGGACTAAAGGGCCTTTAGTCTGAGGCGAGCCACCTAGTCGGCCGTGGCTCAAATATGACTAAAGTCCGGCCCGTGGCTCGCCCGGACTAAAGCGTCAATAGCACCCTTTAGTCCCGGGCCATGCCACAACTCGGGACTAAAGGCCCCTTTTTAAAAAAATTGACTACAACCTCTGTTTCCTGCCTTATTGCATACTATGTTATTAAATAAACTACTATATATCAATATTATTAAATCTGATACAAGTTTACAATATTTTAGGGTTTAAGGTTTAGGGTTTCGGATTTAGGGTTTAGGGTTAGGGGTTAGGGTTTAGGGTTTAGGGTTTAGAGTTTTGGGTTTAAGGTTTAGGGTTTAGGGTTAGGGTTTTGGGTTTAGGGTTTAGGGTTTAGAGTTTTGGGTTTAGGGGTTAGGGTTAGGGTTTAGGGTTTGAGGTTTAACTATTATATTTAGGGTTTAGCACCTTAGTCCCGGTGTGTAGCATTTTCTGTTTTATAAAATAATTATTCTAACTAGTCAAACTATTGACCATTTTGCCATTTTCATGTGATTCCGACGTTCCGGTGGTCTTCCTCCGGCGAAACCCTAGACCGAGGGCCCCGGATCGTCTACCCCTATAGCTTTCTCCGTACGAGGGTAGCGCGGTGGACCTTTCTATTTGTTTTGGTTTGTTTAGGACATATGTACGTGGAGAGCAAATGTTGGGCCAACTTTGCCACATTTCAGGCCCCGGTTGTCCCGCGCCGGGAGTTTTCACGTACAGATTCAGGATTTCACTAAGTGTTAACGCATGTCCGGGAAGGGGGTCACACCTGGGGCCTACAAATGGCACCTACCAACCTTGCACCACTCTCACACACATATCCTAGGGGCACATGCAAGTTTTCATGTGATTCCGATGCTCCGGTGGTCTTCCTCCGACGAAACCCTAGACCGGGGGCCACGCGCGCCAAGTTTATGAATTAATACCCTTTTTGGAATATTACTGTAAGTATTTGTCGTGATTATTTAAATAGGATTAATACCCTTTTTGGAGTAATAAATTCATAAGAAAATAATTACTAATCAGAAAATTGCAAATAATATGACTACGGAATCACAAGAAAGATTAGAACCTGTTTATGAATTAAAATTGCAAGTTTACTGTAAGAATATCCTACGGCGACCGTTAGGGTTTGAGTTTTGCACATATGTATCTCAACATGGAAACCAATGTCATATGTGTTCCCCTTTAGTCCTATTTGAGTTTAGCATTTTTTATTATTTTATTACAAAAAATAAGCCCCTTTAGTCCTGGCTGATAAAAAATTCGTGCGAAACCAGTACTAAAGGTCTGTTTCTTCCCGCCTTATTTTTCCCCGCTCGTTTTCTTCCCTCCTTTTCCACCGTTTCCCTCCTCTGACTTCCCGCCATTTCTCACTATATATATGTAGGCTTGGTCGTTGCCATAGCACATCTAGACTCATATCAGCCGCCTCTCTCCACTCTCTCCCATGGCTTCCACCATACCTCTAACCCCCAGGGAGGCGGAGGCGCTTTGCGCCTCGAACTACCCCTGCCCACCGAGCTACCGTGTCCCCACCGGCTGGATGTTGAGCGCCAGAGGCGTGGCGGTCCCTCCTATCCCTCTAGGTGTGGAGCGCCGGATGGCCATCACGAACCACTACTACCTCGAGCTCACGTCAGAGCAGCGAAGGAATCCCAACTAGCATCCCGATTATTTCCCAACTTGAGAAGCCTTCTTCATCAATCGGCGTGAGAGGGCGCTCGCCAGGCACGAGGAGGACGGCCCACCTCCTTCGAACTTCAACAAGGTCGGCCGTCGGCTGTGGTGGCGCGGCCGGACTCTCTAGAGTGTCATGGCCTACAACACGACCGGCAATAACCCTCGCCTGCGGTACCCTCAAATCCAGCCCACGCGTGCCCAACCTTCAAGGTTCGACTACGGCGACCCCGACGATGATAGCGATGACGACGCCGACGACTACGACGACTACAGTGACGCGTATTACAGGGCTAGGCAGGAGCATGACTGAATCACTCCAACATTAGGCATGTTTCTTAATTTTCAGTTGTGCTATGTATCTTAATTTTCAGTTGTGCTATGTATCCTTAGTGTTTGTGGGTTCCTTCTCTTGTGATGGTTCCTTCTCTTTGGGTGATCACCTCCATGACTCAGAACCAGGTCGTCAACGTCTAGTTTGATTGAGCAAGATGTATTACATGAAAGGGGACCTTTATGTCTCAAATAAAAGGTTTAATACATTACATAGATTTATGTCTCAAATAAAAGGTTTAATACATTATTACACATCACCAACATCTAGTGTTGTGGTTTTCTTCTGCACTGTAGCCATGGAGAATCTTCATCATTTAACAGGATGCTTGGGTCAGTTTTCACTTTGAAGGGCGGAATTTCATGAAACTTATTGTAATCTTCTGACATGTCTGTCTTGTCATCCACTCCCATGATGTTTCTTTTCCTTGAAAGAACTATGTGGTGCTTTGGCTCATCGTATTCTGTATTCTTTTGCTTATCTTTCCTTTTTCTCGGTTTGGTAGACATGTCCTTCACATAGAAAACCTGAGCCACATCATTGGCTAGGATGAATGGTTCATCCATGTACGCAAGATTGTTGAGATCCACTGTTGTCATGCCGTACTTTTGGTCTACATGTACCCCGCCTCCTGTCAGCTTGACCCATTTGCACCGAAACAAAGGGACCTTAAAAGTAGGTCCATAGTCAAGTTCCTATATCTCCTCTATGTACCCATAATATGTGTCCTTCTTCCCATTGTCATTTGTTGCATCAAAGCGGACACCACTGTTTTGGTTGGTGCTCTTTTTATCTTGAGCGATCGTGTAAAATGTATTCCCATTTATCTCGTACCCTTGGAAAGTACATATAGTCGAAGATGGTAACTTTGGCCAGAGTACAACTCATCTCCAACAGTGGTGTTATTCATGAGATGTATGCGCAACCAAGCCAAAATTCTTCTCGTGTTCCCCTTTAATCAAGGTTTCGGGCTTCCACAGGTTTTTGATAGAATATTCTTGTGTTTCTCGATATACGGAGCCACCACGGTGGAATTGTGTAGAACTATGTAGTGTGCTTGAGTGAAAGAATGTCCATCCCTACATACCATTGATTTCCTTCCTAGTGTGCCTTTTCCAGTCATCCTCCTCATCGAGATTCGAACACCAATCGGCTTAAGGTCGGGAAGAAAGTCAACACAAAACTCAATGACCTCCTACATTCCATAGCCATTGGAGATGCTTCCTTACGGCCTATGCAGTTATGAACATATTTCTTTAAGACTCCCATGAACCTCTCGAAGGGAACATATTGTGTAGAAACATAGGACCGAGAATTCTAATCTCTTCGACTAGGTGAACTAGGAGGTGTCATAATATTGAAGAAGGATGGCGGGAACAACAACTCGAAGTGACCGGACATTGGACCACATCAATCTGAACCACGATAGACTTTCTCGATCGATTACCTTCTGAGAAATTGCATTGAGGAATGCACATACCTTCACAATGGCTAGTCGAACATTTTCTGGTAGAATTCCTCTCAATGCAACCGGAAGCAATTGTGTCATAAGCACGTGGCAGTCATGAGACTTTAGGTTTTGAAAAAATTTCTCTTTCATATTTACTATTCCCTTTATATTCGACGAGAAGCCAGACGGGACCTTGATACTGAAAAGGACTTCAAAAAAGATTTCCTTCTCTTCTTTGGTAAGAGCATAGCTGGCAAGCCCTTGAAACTGCCCTGGATGCTTGCCGTCTCGTCCTTTATGATGTTGTTGGTCCTCCCGTGCTGCCGGGGTATCTTTTGACTTCCCATACAAGCCCAGGAAGCCTAGAATATTCATGCAAAGATTCTTCGTCAGGTGCATCACGTCGATTGCAGAGCGGACCTCATGCACTTTCCAATAGGGTAGCTCCCAAAATATAGATTTCTTCTTCCACATGGGTGCGTGTCCGTCGGCGTCTTTCGGAACAGGTTATCCTCCAGGACCCTTTCCAAAGATTACATCCAAATCCTTGACCATACCAAATACATCAGCACCACTACGGGGGATAGGCTTCGTCCGGGTTTCTGCCTTGCCATTGAAATGCTTGCCTTTCTTCTTTAAGGGATGGTAGGCGGAAGAAAGCAGCGATTGTGCTGGTACACATTCTTTCTACATTTATCTATATATATACTTTCAGTCTCATCTAAACAGTGTGTGCATGCATTGTATCATTTGTTAAATACGTCACGAAATGTTAGTAAAGCGGGCCAATCATTGATGATTCTGAACAGCAACGCTTGTAGGTCAAATTCCTACTGTTTGTGCTCATCCCACACACGTACACCTGGTTTGGCCCACAACTGTAGAAGTTCATCAACTAATGGCCTTAGGTACACATTAATGTCGTTGCCGGGTTGCTTCGGGCCTTGGATGAGCACTGACATCATAATGAACTTCCGCTTCATGCACAACCAAGGAGGAAGGTTGTAGACACATAGAGTCACGGGCCAGGTGATGTGACTGCAGTTCTACTCCCCAAAAGGATTCATGCCATCGGTACTTAGACCAAACCATAAGTTTCTTGCGTCACCAACAAAGTCCCGGAAGTCTCTCTCGATTTTTCTCCACTGCCGACCATCAGCAGGGTGCCTCAACATCCCATCTTTCTTACGGTCTTCCACGTGCCATCGCAACAACTTGGCATGCTCTTTATTTCTAAACAAACGTTTCAACCGTGGTATTATAGGAGCATACCACATCATCTTGGCAGGAACCCTCTTCCTGGGTGGCTCGCCCTCAACATCACCAGGGTCATCTTTTCTGATCTTATACCGCAATGCAGTGCATACCGGGCATTTATCCATATTCTCGTACTTCTCACCGCGGTAGAGGATGCAGTCATTAGGGCATGCATGTATCTTCTGCATGTCTAATCCTAGAGGGCAGACAAGTTTCTTTGCTTCGTACGTACTGCAGGGCAATTGGTTATTTCTTGGAAGCACCTTCTTCATTATTACCAGCAACTTTTCAAATCCCGAGTCAGTCATACCGATCTCTGCCTTCCACTTCAACAATTCCAGTGTGCTGCCCAGCTTCTTCTGGCCATCTTCACAAGTTGGGTACAGCAATTTGTTGTGGTCCTGTAACATCTGCTCGAACTGCAACCTCTCCTTTTCTGTGTCGTAGTCTCGCCTTGCATCACTAATGACCCCACCAAAATCATCAATGGGCTCATCTGGTTCCAGTTCTTCACCCCCTTCTTCTTCATTATCTTCAACTGCGGTATCATCGTATTCAGGGAACATAGATCGGTAGTTGTCATCATCGTTCTCTTCTTCATCGTCGTCTTCCATCATAACCCCTATTTCTTCGTGCTTGGTCCAAACATTATAGCCGGACATGAAACCGGACCGAAGCAGGTGGCTCTGAATGAATCTTGAGGAAGTGTGAGCCTGCTCATTCCGACATTCAACACATGGACAATACATAAAACCATCCATGGCTTGTTCGCCTCGGCCACAAGGCGAAAAGAACGCACGCCTTCTCTGTAAGCGTCAGAGTGTCGGTCACCGTACATCCATGGGTGGCTCATCTGCATCATACAACCATGCATATATATCAAACGCAATCACGATGCTTAAATTAGTACCGCGTGGTCAAAACGAGAAAATAGTTGCTAACCTTTTAGGACACTTCAAAACAAAGAGGAGAAACCTTAAGTGTCGCTCTGGCACCTCATATCATGTTTTGTCTTGTGTGAACTAAAGTGGCATCGCTCTAACAGGCATTTCACCAAACACCTCTAGTGCATATGAAGAAAAAAAGTTAGCACAAAGTTATACCCACCTCACATAGGAAAAAAAACAGGAGAGAGTGAAGGGCTGGGTGCATATATATAGGGCCAGACCATTAGTCCCGGTTTGAGACACAAACCGGGACTAATGGTTCTGCCAGGACCACGCGGGCGTGCCCAGACGCACTAGTCCCGGTTTGTGTCTCAAACCGGGACTAGTGGCCTCTTACGGACCGGGATACAGAATTCGACGACCTCGGGCTGTCTGGTTCAGACTATTAGTCCCGGCCCCAGCCACGGCCGGGACTAGTGGCCCGAACCAAAGGCCCTTTTTCTACTAGTGCTAGGAATCATTATAAGGTTGCTTTACTGTTATTTTTTATAACAGTAGATGGATCATCATCAAGGTGTTAATCAAGCATATCTACAAACAAGGACCAAGTCTTTATCAAATATATGAAGTAAAATCATCCTGGAAGTTACTTTTCAAGCCAACAAAGTAAAGCATAGTTGCACTGCCATTTAGACATCGCCAACATCTTTAAAAGAGATTAGAATCTAGTAAACATGCTCGACTGGAATAGCATTCCAGTATAATTTCCACAAGCCTAGGTATATTCAAGACATTACCAGCCACATATCAGCATCAGGTAGAGTGTAAATATATAATATGGAATATTTAGGACTGCATCCATGGCATCATCATAATTAATGTATGAGCATAAACCAAATAACAGGACACTACGACCATCAATACTAAGCAATCAACGGAGCCGAATCCATCGGAGTACCATGAGAGTAGCGGTTATACTAGGCATATAATACTGGGACCGGGAGTATCAGAAGGAGGAAAGAGGAACCCTAACACATGATACAACCCTAATTAGGTTTAGGCAAGGAAGCACAGAGAGGGACTGAGAGAGGGAAGGAGGAATAAGACTTACCCGAGAGCCTCGCTCAGCAAGAAGAGGAACCAGAGTTGGCAGCGACAAGGACACGGCATCACGAGGAGCACCGGCGGCGCTGCAACCCGCGCCGAGCCTGTTGGCAGCCCTAATTAGTTTGTTTGAGACAAATCTTGTCTCTGCTACTTTGTTTATTTTGCCTTTGTAATGGCTTGGTCATCGTGTAAAGTTATGGTACTTTGTTGCTGACAGGGCCACTGGCCCTGGGCCTGTGGTGGTGCTGTTATGTTTGTTAACTCTGACTTTATTAATTTAAAGTCGGGCGGCTCGCGCTGCCTTTTATCTAAAAAAAAGTATCTGATCTCCCGCCTTGTTCCAGAGCTTTGCTTCATGTTGAATGACTAATCCTCAACTGTGAGTTCTTCATTTTGAAAAATTATCTTGCACTCTCTCCAAATTTCACAGCCAGTTTGTTATGTATGGTGTTTTCAGAATCGGCTTTAGTCAGCTATGTGTAATTAAGCTCTAATGCAAGAGTAAGGACCCGTCATGGTATTTGCTTCGTCACAGCCAGTTATATAATGCTTGTTTTTGAAGCTGATCTCCGTGACGGAAGCGCAAAACTTCAAATCCAGTCGCAAGCGTTCGTTTCACTTCCGCTACTATTAAGAGGATATTAGAATACATATACATGTATGATTTAGAGATAGATTAGGACTCTATACTTTTGTACTCCAAGTCTCTACCTATCTCGTATAATTCTATATAAACCTCACAAGGGTCAGTGCAATACAATAAAATATTCAAAAATTATAACTTTCCATAAAAAATAGAAGGAAAAAAATCGATGTGTGTCGTGAGATGAAAGGTTTGTAGTACATCTGTACATGAAAGAATAGCTAAACGCTCGTAAAATAAATACAGAGACTCTTGCACACTACATCATCCGCTCAGCCATCCATCAGCTCCTGGTCCTGGAACTGCGCCTCGTGGCGTGCTTTGCACTCTACCTAGAACGCCTAATCAAACAGGAAGTCGTCTTCCTCCTCCTCTTGGTCCATCATCTCATCGTCGCCCTGATCAAACGGGGAGTAGCTGGCGTCGTCGTCTTCGTCGGCCATCCGCTCAGCCATCATCTGCTGGAATCGCTCCTCGAACTTTGCTTTGCACTCCGCGTAGAACGCGCCATCGAACGGGGAGTCGACGGCGTCGTCCTCTTCGTCCGTCATTTCGTCGGCCACCACCGTGGTGTCGCCGCCCTGATCCAGGACGTCAACCTCCCCTTTCCTTGTTGCACATGCCTCGAGACTGGCCGTCGGCGCTTTCCTTTCCGGTGCACCCTCCTCGCCGGTGAACGCCTCCTCCCCCTGCAGCATCTGTAGTCCTGATTCGCTGGCCATGGTATGGTGGTGCAGGGCTCTAGAAAAAACTCCTTGTTGGATTTCCAAGTCACGGATTTCCAAGAGCTCATCTGGCATCTATATAAAGGCTCTGTTCTGAGTTCTGAGTTCTGAGTTATGACCTCCGAGTCGGTATCGAGTCCGTCTTCGAATTCCTTTCGGTACCGGATTCACAATTACGGAAAATGTAAAGCGCAAAGCGTTCTAAATTTGGTCTTTCGGCGGAGCTGCACGGTGTGTTTGTTTCGGATCCGAGTTGATAGATACCCTCCCTCAGTCCGTGATGGTCATGCACGCGTGAAGCTTGTGTGGTCCATTTGCATGCATCAGCCAAGTATTTGGCTAGCAGCAAATGGGAAGAGAACGTGTACTTCCTGGATAGATGTCATAAATTTATCTAGATTCAATTTTGTCTATATATTAGAACATGTCTAAATAGATACGAATCTAAATAGAGCCATGACATTCTTTTAGAACGGGGAAGTATTTGCTAAGCGAAAAGTGAAAGAAATAACGATTATGTTGTACCCCTGAAATTATTGACAACATGTTTTCACTGTTGTCTTTGTACCACAGCGTGATTCAAAAATAAACCCTATATTTTTCGATGAGAATATATAAATATACGAAGCTACCAATTACACCTAACTTATCTATAATAAGATGTGCGAATACATCAAGGATGCACACAACTAAAAAAGAAAAGAAAAAAGAGAAAAAAGACCTTGCCACGATGATCAATCACTCGCGGCAACACTAACAACCACCAAAGACAGCGTACGGACTACCATTGGAGATATGTCGATTTATGTATGCATACTAGGAAGACTAATCGCATCATGTCCGTCCCTGGTGGACTTACACAAGAAACGAGATTTGAGCTGGGTAAGGCTCAATCCTTAGTCGGTTCAGGGAAATCGTAGATAGAGACGAAGCCTAAAAACTTGAAGTACAAGACAAGAAGATAATAGTCGATATTTGGGAGTCTTGTAAACCCTAAGTCGATCGTGTAAATAAGATCGGCTAGGGATAGATATAGATCTAGAGCTTACAAGAGATTGCGATTGCATACACATATTCGTAAGTCAACTGCCTAGATCTCGAAACCAGCCGGCTAAGCACAGAGGCCTTACTCGTCAGAATCTTGTGACCCGATATACAAGCAACAAAGTATGAGTAGGTCTTTACCTCTAGAGCGAACGGGCGAACCTTGGTAACTTGTGTGTACCAATCTTGTTCCTGATTCACCTAATGTTGCTACACTCCGCTTCACCGGCCCCTCTCGCGATGGTACCCGTCGTGGTATTCCCCCGATATTTGTTACCCACCATGGGGCATGCGACTCAAGGTTTTATCGTAGTCGACCAATTCATGCAGTTTGGAAGCCTCAACTTCGTTGATGAGCCTACATTGACCCGGCGACTCAGGAGGTGACTAGCACTTCCGGTTGGATCCATCGACATATTCGTCGGCTATGTCGGTGTAGATCTTGAGGGAAGTACCGGCTAAAACGAGGACACAATAGCCCTCCCAGAGGAAGCCGGTTACCTTAGCGACGTGGATGGCAACTACCAGGAATTAATCAACCCGCTGTTGGACGAAGAATTTGGCAATGAGTCAGAAGACGTCTACGGTCCAATCTCCAGCGGAGAAACTAACATGTGGCATCTTCATGGCTGGAGACACACTTCTGACAAATCTCCTAGCTACACCAATCTCCTCAGAGAACGTGGCAACCCGAGTCGCAAAGATCGAGACATATCGATCTAGTACAAGAGAAGCAGATGATTATCGCTGAAAGGAAAATGTGTCGCTCGCGGGAAGGAATTGCTCGTGAGTCAGCAAACTAAGCTAAGATCGATTTCCGAGTTTGAGCGAAAGACTCGGAAGCCAAGGCCTCCTACACTTCGCCCTATAGATCTCTTCAAGGTCATACTAGATCCAGCCGCGGTTGATAACCAACCATGGAAGGACAACTGGTGCGACTAAGCAGTAGGTACCGACAGCTGATGTCGCCGGCACATCGGACGCTGGCGCTGCGGCTGTTGGGGACAGAGCTAACCCCCAGCCGCCGCAAACACTGACTGGAAAGCCAATTCCAGAAGGACACTACCCTACCCCCGTTCAGAACATAGTGGCGGCAAGGGCTGTCATCCAAGGGGTCAAGGTCATTAGAGAAAACGCCAAATCCTACAAAGTACGCCGGGCCCTCGGAGTAGGCATGGAGTCCCTCTTCGAATTATTTCCCTTTATAGTCACCTATCAGGGGTAATAAGAAGTTTGATCACATCGAACACATTAAGAAGTTTGATCACAAATTCACATCGAACACATTCAAACATTGCAGGTTTCTTACAACAAATACTTGTACTCCGTCTTAAAATAGATATCACAGATTTATCAAAACTTGGATAAATCTAGGCACTATTTAGTATATAGATACATCTAAAATTTGATAAATTTCTGACATATATTTTGAGACTGACGGAGTAATTTCCGCCCGTTTCTTCTCTAATCTCACAAGAGAATTACAACGAGGACTATCAATCGAGCTACCCCTTTTGCTAGATCGCAGCTAGTCGATTCACACACTACGCATACATCATCTGGTGAGCCAATAGCTCCTCGAAGTTGGCTTCGTAGCATGCTCTGCACTCTGCGAGGTACGCGTCATCAAACGGGGACTCGACGTCGTCGTCCTCTTCGTCCATCATCTCGTCGTCGACCATCGCATCGTCGCCCTGATCAAACGGGGAGTAGTAGCTGGAGTCGTCGTCTTCGTCGGCCATCCGCTCAGCCATCATCTCCTGGAATCGCTCTTCGAACCGTGCTTTGCACTCCGCGTAGAACGCGCCATCGAACGGGGAGTCGACGGCGTCGTCCTCTTCGTCCGTCATCTCGTCGGCCACCACTGTTGAATCGGCGCCCTGATCCAAGACCTCGGACAGGCCAGCCTCCTCCTCCTCCTCAGCCGACTTGGATCGGCCACCAACCTCCCCTTCCCTTGTTGCACATGCCTCGAGACTGGCCGTCGGCGCCTTCCTTCCCAGTGCACCCTCCTCGCCGGTGAACGCCTCCTCCGCCTGCAGCATCCCTAGTCCTGATTCGCTGGCCATGGTGGTGCAGGGCTTCAGAGAAAACTCTTTGATGGATTTCCAAGTCACCTGGTGATTTCCAGGAGCTCATTTCGCATCTATATAAAGGCTCTGTTCTGACTTCCGAGTCGGTATCGAGTCCGTCTTCGAATTCCTTTCTGTACCGGATCGGTTTCACAATTACGGAAAACGTAATGCGCAAAGCGTTCTAAATTTGGTTTTCCGCGCGTCGCGAGCTTCATCGTGTTTTTGTTTCGGATCCGTGTCGATTGATACCCTCAGTCCGTGATGCCCATGCGCCGGTGAAGCTTCTGTGACACATTTGTATGCATAAGAGTAGAATTGCAGCTTGGCTAGATGCACATGGAGAGAGAAAACGCGGTGAGAAATAACGAATTTCTTTATAAAAAGAAGTACTCCCTCCGTCCAAAAATAAATAATAACTTGGATTTATTTAGGTTCGTATGTATCTAGAAACGTTTTAGTGTAGTGTCTAAATACATGCGAATTTAGATAAATACAAGTCACTTATTTCTGTATGGAGAAAGAGTAATATATTAATACCAATTACATCAAGGCTATCCAACATCATAAGGTTTTCATTCTTTGTTTAGGTTATTTTTCATTTCTTTTTTGGGATGGTGAGGCGATGACTATATACTGAAGTTAGAATAAGATACTTTCTCTGGTCCATATTAATGTTCTCAACTTTGTCTAGATTCGGATGAATCTAGTCTAAATTATTAACTAGGTGTATCCGAATCTAGATAAAACTGAGAATAATAATATGGGTCGGAGGGAGTACTTCTTATCCTCGCTCCGGTGGTGCATCTAGTATCGAGAGATGGAGTTATGTGTCCGGAGTATTTTACAGGATCCGATTACTTTCGTGTTCGTTGGTGTTTGAGGTCAGTATTTTTCGATCTACTATTGTCATCATTGGTAAGGGTTGCTGCTCTACTGCCTTGGTCCTTTTGGATATTAGCACATTGACTTTTCGTCTATATACTATAACAAGTTTTACTACGATAAGTTTTGCCTAACGCCATGATGGAGGGGCGAGGAAGATGGTGCGCCTTCGACTCGTGCTAGTGTATGTAGACATCGCTTGGTGGTCCAAAGATCTAATTATAGTTTGTACTACCTTGTAGATTATTTGTATTTTGTTGATGATTATACATTCGTGGAATTTCGCAAGAAAAACACAATATATAGAGAGATATCAAGAATGCACATAACCGAAAGAACAAAAGAAGAGGGAAAAAAGAAAGCAGAGTCCCCACACAAAGCAATTAGGGACTCGCATGAGCATGAGCAGTGGTGATGATACCCAAAATCTGAATATGCTCTCCAAAATGATGTCTCTAGAAAGGTAACAGTGTACGGACATTGCCATCGTCCGATCTAACCATCATATAGTCAGATCCTTGGTTTTCACCCTAGAGAAGGTCTAGTTCCCAAACAATGCCTTCAACAAAGGAACTACTAGTAAGCCTCCATTGCCATATACAACCACAAGGTCAGACCGAGGGTTTTTACCCTAGAAATATGGACCCCAAAATGAAGTCTGCCAATGTCACCATTCATACTTCCTACTGCTGCAGCAATGACGAATGTTTAACATGCGTGCTTCTCATGATCCGCTACAAGAACATCACGAAATCTTCAAAACACGAATGCCATGATCCCCTACAACACCTTGTGTATCGTGGCATCAAAAGTGCCTAGGCAGATCCATGGTGGACTAGGGACTCCACTAGACTTGGATATCACCATCGATGAAATCGACACAATGGATCTCATCGCGTGGCAAAGTCAGAGCAGAAGAACATGCTTGTTGCTCTGTGTACCATAATCTTTATCCAGTACCTGCAGATCTGTGCCCGATTAACCATGTCTCCTACGCAACAACAACCAAATCCCTAACCATAATAAGACTGAGTTGGTAGTGCAGGATCGGTTGGCATCGAAGTCGATGGCGTGGTAGCGCAGGTGGAGATCTGCATTGCTTCAGATCCACGTGAGGCCTACCCAGATTGGCGTTGGAGGAGTTCCGTATCGGACCCCGGGTCGATCGATGTCGTTGGTGTGATGGCGCTGGTGGGGTCGTGCACGTGAGGCCTACCTGGATCGAGCCCTATGGTGATCTCGAACAGCTCCATAGCAGACGCTCACGTTGTGTGGCATAGTGCTAAACCTCCAGAACAAAAAGGCAGCGGTGGCTGAGTACGCCAGGGACGCAGGAAGACCGACTGAAAAAGGGGCAACCCACCACAGCCGTCCGCTGGAGGTCTCCTTCGGTGGTGATAGGGTGAACGAGGAGGTGATGCTTGATTTCTTGGGCGGTGAGGGGGACCTCTCGAGTCTCCTTGGAGGCGATCCGACAGGTTAAGTTTAGTTATGTGTATAAAAAAACATGAAAAATAAATAACGAATATGACAAGATCACATTGAAAACTAATTTCGAGATAAAAAATGTGCCCGAGAAACTATTTGCTTAATAACAACATGTTTTCCATGTTGTCTCGATATCGTCGTGAGTTTCTTAACATAATCCTATGTAGGTACATTTGCACACACTTTTTCTTGATTCCTTTGTTATCATGCTTAAGTTGACAATATATTTTGTAACAAGTTACCATGTGATAACTTTAGCATCAGGACAGTGGCAACTTCATAAATATTTTGGATGTAACTTTGTAAAGAGAAAAAAGGTCGTTGAAAAATACAAATATGTGTCTACTTTTGAAACTCTCTTTGGAACAAAAACAGGTTCGCGGATCGATAGATAAATTATTTCAAATTTCAGAAAATAGCATTTATAGTATTAATATCATTGCTTGTATCTCCCATGCATGCATGCATGCTCTTTTATACTCTAGTTAGGTCGGCACTCTAACTCAATAACATGTACAATCGGTCTCTAGAGGAGTCCTTCATACTATGATGATTAATCACAAACTTTGGGATGACACTGGCGGTTTTTTCCCCTCCCTCTAAACGGGAATGTCTTGGAGGGTCCATTCCCCGTGGTGGAAACTGTGGACATCAATATGGCTATCTAAGGCTATGGTTTGTACGTCATGTGTGACATCCCAGCTCAGTTCTTAATCTGATTGATAAAATACTCACACTAACAAGATGCATCTTGTTTTCTTAAAGCTCGTTTCCGTAAAACTCCTAGGTTAAATGTGCTTGATCGAGAGCAATCTAGGATGGGTGATCACACAGGAAACTTCCGAGGGTGCACATAAGTGAGCACAAAGCGTGTTGCAAAGATGTGTGTTCGTGGCAGGGTGCACCTAACATGAGTGGCACCCCCAGCCCAGGGGTGGCAGGGGTGTTACATTAGGGAAACAACTCATGACAGCGAGGTAGCAGCAACCCCATAAGAACGGATGACAGGGTCTTGTTGACCCAGAAATGTGGCTAGTCTAGCTTGGGTATTGGCACAATGGTTGAAAGGTGGTGAGAGGGGGCATAGCACCTGCTAGTACATGTGGTAGTCATGTCATTGTCTCCGTGGCTAGTCTTCCTTATAACCGAACAGTGTTAGGTTTTTGAGCGATCTTCCCTGATAAGAGCATATAGCATGCATGTGTTAGAGAGGTGCTTAGAAAAATATAAATGTCTTTTCTATGGGGGGATATCAATGGTGATTAATTTGAAGGGATGAGTGCTTCATTGGACATCGAATACTTAGGAGGTGCTTACAAATTTAATAAGTACTAGTTAATAGAAAGTAAGTCTTCTAAGCCCTACAAATAGGTGCTTACATTGGAGGGAATGAAACTTATGTATGAGTCGAATGATGGGGCAACATTTTGTCTTGTTAAGAACTCACTATACATAAGTACATTGCAGTGTATGTTCCCTAAATGGGGTCATCTTCGGCCTACTGTACCTGGCGCTTTGATTCTCGGAAAATATTTAGACACTTATTGACTTATAGCAAGTCAAAATTTTATCACCAGCAAACTGGATCATGTACTCAACAAGAAATGAGATTGTTTCTCATTCAGTGATATCAAGTAGAGATGTCAATAATATTCATGAAACTGAGTATCCATGGATACCTAACCCGTGCACATTGGTTTTTTTAGATCAAAAGGGATTTTACTCCCCTATTTCTTTTCATAACAGAAAAGAAACAAAGGGTTCATACAAAACCAAAGTATCTACGAAAACAGTGCAAAAGGCAACAATAGGGATTAAAGCTATTACAGTTCCAAAATCCTAAGAACAACAACTCAAAAAGCCAACCAGGCCTGACACTACACTAACGAGGAGGTTTAGGGCAGAAGCAAAAGGAGTACAACAAGAACCAGCACTTCAGGTCACCACATGAATAGAGGAATCTTCACTTCGGTGGTTTTGCAGGTACTCCGGCAACACCCTCCCTACATGCACTTCGCTCACAGTTGTGGTCTTCCAAGAGGAAACCCAGCCAAAGTCTGAGAAGGTCAGCCCGCGGTCAGCCTCAATGATCTTTTGAGCTTTTGCAGTAGGCGATCCATGAACTGGGCAGTCCCCCTCCTTCTAGTTCTTTGAAGGGCACCTTCCAATTTCTTAGATAGGACAACACCAGATGCCAAACTTGTTTTATATTATTCCAGGTAGATCTATTAAAAACCATCCTATTTCTAGAATTCCATGGTCCCCAGAGGACAACTGCAGAAACTACATTAAAATATAAGAACTTCTTATTGCATAACGACCTACTAGCCACTGATTCAAAGTCAGAAATATGAATATTAAAAACTTTAAAGAATTCTGACCAGAGAAGTTTAGCAACAATACATTCAAACATCAGATGATGAACATATTCGAATTCCTCTAGCCCTAAGATTATCTCTAGTCACGATCTTATTGTGGGAAAAAGCCACAGAAAGACCTAAACCCTAGGTGGGATTTTCAGTTTCCACACAACAGGCAAGAAAATCTGTTCTATACCCCTAAAGTTAATAATAGAATACATGGAACTAGAAGAATAAACCCCTTTTGAATCATATTGATATATAAGTTGATCATCCTGATCACTAAAGGAGATGCTTCTTGCAATTACCAGTAACTCTTGCCATGGGATCATCAAACTCTTAGAAAAAGGTTCTTCTAAAAGTTCCTCTAATCTGATTTCCATCCCAAAGCTCAGCAATGGTTTGAGTTTGTTGGTTGGAGATGAAATATATATCCCAAAACTGGACAGCTAAAGGGGAGTTACCAAACCAGATATCCTCCCAAAACTTTATTTGCCTACCATTTCCTACCTTCCACCTATACCCTATCTTAACAGCTTTAGATGCCCACATCACACCTTTCCAAAAAAGTAGAAGGATGAATGTCATGGCAAGAAAGAATATTGGGGCTCCTAGTTTCATATTTAGCATCTATAACTTTTCTCCACAGGGATCCCTCCCCTTGAATATATCTCTTAATCCAGGATCCAATTAGGCAAATGTTCAAATCTTGGATATTTGGAATGTCTAAACCCCCAAATTCTTTTTTATGCAAACAAAAGACCAGTTGGCTATATGTAGTTTTTAGTTTCCCTCCTCGTCATTCCACATGAAGTTGGCCATATGAGAATTAAGCAATTTTAGGGCCCACTTAGGAAATTTAAAGAAATAAAGAAGGTAAATAGGAATACTAGCTAAAACAGACTGAATAAGAGTCCTTTTAGCAGCACAGGAGAGTAACCTACCTCTCCATCCAGAAATCATGGCCAGTAGGTTCTCAAACAAAGGCTGAAGATCTTCTCTACTAAGTCTATCAAAATGAAGGGGAATCCCTAAATATTTTACAAGGAAATCTCCAGCTACACATTGGAAAATATCTAAGAAAGGAACCAACTCTTCCTGACTAAGATTTATAGGGAGTAGTTCACTTTTATGGAAATTTATCCTCATACCAGAAATCTGTTCAAAGTAAGTGAGAATCCACTTTAAATTTCTGGCAACCTTGGGATCATTTTCTAGGAAAAGCAGGGTGTCATCAGCATACTGCAGGCTGATCACCCCATCTGTTGACATTGGTTTGGAGGGCATTTTCTGGCCATGTATCCCTGATAGATGAGTACCCCTCAAATCGCAGTGTCGAACAAGTATGAAATGACCCTCCGTCCTAAAATAAGTGACTTAGATTTGTCTAGATTCACATGTATCTAGTTTTAAAACGTGTTTAGATACATGCAAATCTATTTAAACTCAAATCACTTAGTTTGGGACGGAGGGAGTACATGGATACACCCACTCGGTGGCTTAGACCCACATGGAAGTGATCCAAATTTATCCCTAAGTAACACCCAAATCCCTAAAGCCCAGAAGGCCCAGGCTTTAGCCCAATAATACACCCTAACCCTCATGATAAGCTATGAGGAGATTTTTATTTTTTATTCGCTGCATGAATATCTGTCAATTGCTGCACATCCAACGGATTTGTGCATGGATTAAAGTCCCGTCCATGAATATCTTCATGTGCAGGGAACAAACGGACAAGAGGATCTAATCATGAATTTACAAGAGTTGTGCCCTAACAGACCCGCCTAGAGTGTCAAGTGGGATCTAATCATGAATTTAGAGGAGTTGTGCCCTAGCAGACCCGCCTACAAATCTCAAAATGAACTAGAGATGAGATTTAAGTGCGATCCCACTTGACACCTTAGACCCGCCCCTCTCTAGTTACCAGTTTCTTGCTTGATGATAAGAGCAACTCTAACAGATATGCTAACGAGTACATGCGACTGTATTTACTTTTTTCAGTTTCAAACACAGACAAAATTTCAAATTTAAATGAAGATCATCTCGAAGGAATTTAACGATGTAGACGAGTTCGGTCAGAGTCTTTACGTACATATAGCAGATCAAAAGCTGCTCGATGTGTGGATCTACTTAATTATACAAATAAGATAGCTATGGCAGCACCCGGGGTCAAAATCGAGCTCGGTGGCGAGCTTCTAGGCGCGGCAACGGACCGCTTAGTCCTTGCTGAGATCTATGAGGTTCATCGGGGCCAGCTTCACGATGCCCTCTGCGTGCGCCTCCTCCCTTGCCCCGGCCAGCTCCACGAATGCGACAGCATGACGCCTCTCTTCCTACTCGCGGAGGATCTCATGCTCGTGCTCACCCTCGGGCTCGTGGATGAGCATCTCCACCGCCAGGCGCTCCTTGTCCTAGTCATGCACGTAGTCCATGGCCACCACCACCGGAGAACATGGAGGGGAGGGGTAGCTCCAGTCGTCGGAGGATGGGGACAGAGGAGCGAGGCGAGAGGACCCCTCGCTGTAAGGGCATTCTATAATGTGCGCATACCTACAAACCATGGAGACATGTTCCGGCAATGTCGTGCGGCGCCAAGTCGTGGATGAGGAGCTCCACCACTGTTGTGGATATACCAAATAGGTATACTTACGGTATAGTCTCATACCGGCAAGCCTGGGTGGCCCACAGATGGTGGTTAGGTGATGGCTCTGAAATATAGCCATCTATGTCCACATTTAAACTGGATATTAATCATATTCTTGATAAAATATCTCTCTAAAACCCTGCCACTAATGCTAATATTCAGAGGGGTATGCAATCCTTTCTTTTATATTTTTTCTGTACAGATAATATCGTTTAAAGGAGGGAATCACTATATTAAAGTCAAAGATACGAGATTTCCAACAACCAGAAGAAACCAAGAGCCGTACAACGGAGGCAGATGCTTTAACGACCAACTATATGACCGGAGCAAAAATTCCAGCCATATAGCTCCGGTCGTATAGTTGGTGCTGCCACCGTTAGGTCAAACAGAACAACTTTCGTGAAGGTACCCCTATATAAAGAAGCCTCGGACGACGAGAAAACAATGCTCGCCTCACCCCAAAGAAGCCAGACCTCGCCAAAAATCCGCCTCAGATCTCCAAACCTTTCTCCATCTGCATAGCCATATTCCACCACTTGTAATAGTAGATCCATTCTCTGATTGGCGACATTGTAAGACTATTGCTATCAATATTATGATTTTTATTATAATGTTTGTGATTGTTGATCTTATCTCTATGTGTGAGTAATTCTCCTTGGGCTAAGGGCTTCGGCCTAGCCATGTAGCAATTGTGCATGTTATTTATCATAGATGGGATCATGTATTAGTTTGTATGACATGATGATTATTGTATCCTCTCTTGCCTCAATTTAAGGACTTGTCAGGTACCCAAGACCCCGAGGGTTGAGCTAGGTATAGGGAGTATGAGTGATGACTGATCTACAGGTTGGTAACCCCAGTGACAGAAGGGGTAGTACGGCTATATGTGAGGGATTTGCTTGGGATTAACGGTGACATCACGATGCATATCATTAGTTCTCTTTCTTCTATGGATGAGACTAGTAGGTTATTTCTATAAGCGGTCGCGGAGGCAATAGCAATTATGGATGCACTGCCCACATATAATTTATCTTGCTCTAACAAGTACACGCATGCTTTATTTCTATCTTTTATTTCCATCAGATGTTTTGCACAGCTACAGGTGAAACCGAACGCCCTAGGCCCTCTCTCTCCATCATCGACAACAACAAAAAGACGCAAGCTATTGGTCCGGTAAAAACACACACAAAAATTCTAAAACTCCCGAAGGTCCGTTAAAGTAACTTCACTACGCATTCGCTTTCCGAGGATTCGATAACCTAGGTCTACTAGGGAAAAAGAAGCTATACTACATCCGTAATCCGGATCGAAGGCATCAACCCATTTTCTAGTGCCGTTGCCGGGAAAGCAATAGCTACCCTGGTGAGGTTATTAGAAACCTTGCTAGTTTTATTTCTTGTTTTTAATTTTGTTAGTTTGCTTCAGTCTTTATTTGATAAACAAAAAAAATATAGTTAGCCTTTAAATTATTGCTTTTACTATTATAATTCTTTGTTTAAGAAACCCAAAAACATAGGAAATATGGCTAAAAAGAAGCTTGGGGAGTTTGCTACTCCCAATAATGATTATTTGTGTACTCCTATTACTCAGCCAACAATTGATGCTGATGACTATAAAATTAATCCCCATTACTTAAGTTTGGTTCAACAGAATCAATTTGGAGGCTCTGTTGTTGAAGCCGCAGGTATGCACTTGAATACTTTCACTGAAATATATGATATGATGCGTATAAAAGACGTTGACCCTGATGCGGTTAAATTGCGTTTATTTCCTTTCTCTCTAAGAGGGAGAGATAAAGAATGGTTGCTATCTTTGTAGGGGTTCCTCATATGAAAACAATAAATTTTATCCTACGCCCCTGAACCCCTGATGTTGCCAGGACCTATCTATTAGTAATACAGTAACGGGAGTGGCTTTTCGTGAACTTACCCTTGAAGACCGAAAAGCGTTGTCAACGCTCAGGAGAGCGTGGTTGATGTAGACAAGCCGAAGCCAACCTCAAGGTCGTGATGAAGTCCTTGCGCTCCCTTGGCTCAAGTGCGACACCTCGCAGGGAGTTACACACGTCCGGTGCCTGACGATGACTCCCGCTTCCCCGATCCAGCAACAGTTGCGGAAGTAGAGCTCCTGGATCCGAATCCCGCAGCGCGACGGTGCTTCACGGTGAAGATGTCCCTCGTTCGCGCAGTCCGAACTTGGGACCACGGTCATGAGAGAGAGAGAATATCAATTGGAGGTCTTCCCAAAAGTGAGAAGACCTTTATTGAATATTGTGTGTCTTTATCTGGCCAAATACCCCACCTTATATAGGGGGGGAGGTACTACTTCCCTCAAAGTCCCGGGGTAGGACTAAAGGAGAGGAGAGGGGGAGGGGTGGTGCCGCCGGCCACCCCCATGGGACCCACGCGGTGGCTGGCCCACTAGGGCGCCGGCCACCCCCTCTAGCCCTTCTCCCTCTCACCTTTCCCTAATGGGCCCTCTTGCCTCCGGAATTGGCCCATTAAGCCTTTTGACCATTAAATTGATTTTCTCTTTTATTAAATAATTATGAATAAATGATTAAATCAATATTTAACATTCATTCACATATTATTCAATCTCCGTGGTTATGGAACACCTTCCATCTCCACTCCGGACATCCTCTGGACTTACCGAAACCCTTCCGATTTTCTCTCTACTATTCTTCTACGATTCTACCGATCCTATAAACACTCTCTAAGCATCATCAAACCCTTAAGCGTGATACCCTATGGTTTGGGTACACTCCAGACATGGTCGGGACACTCCTGGACCAATGATCAACAGAGGGACCTAGATGGCCATGTGACCCCTGTGCGTTCCACGAAGATCTTTCGTCGTTTGAACCGGGACGGTCATGTCTTATTCCCTTTGTCTCTCGATACTTGCATTGCCTGAGATCTGATGAATGACATCACCATGTCATGTTCAATCTCGTTACCGAACAATGCTACTTGACTTGTTCCGACAAGTGATATCCTTGTGATCAAATCACATGATGTGCAGCTATTGGATATAACTTCTCCGAGTGGGCCCTTGAGTATCTTTCCGTCACGTGGACGGACAAATCCCGCTCTTGACATATATTTCCTCTACGGTTTCCTCCGAGTACCTGAACACACCTTTATAACCACTGTATTACCAAGTGGCGCTTGATGCTATCTAAGCACTCTCAGGAGACAGTGATTGATATAGCCTCACGGTCTAAGGAATAGTCTATGAGGATCCATTTCTAATCATCGTAACTTGAACTTCGTGACATGATCGGGTCACAATGTTTAGGTTGGGTATTGGTTCATCATCTCATTCTCAGAATGAGTTGACTCCATTTCCAACTGGCATAAATGCCACATGATCAGGAAACTTGATCATCTGTTGACCAATGAACCAGTGACTAGAGTTTCACTAGGAACCCCTGGTTGTTTATATATCACACGTGTATTGATGTTTACACTCAATACAGTTATAGCTTGATATAAAACTTAATCATAAACTTTATGAAATATGATAATAGTCCTTATTACTATTTGTCTCTAGGGCATATTTCTAATAGTCTCCCACTTGCACTAGAGTACAAATAAACTAGCTGCATTTGTTCTTAATCGTTAGCACCATATATCCGGTACCCTGAACATGCTTGCTCATGGGAGAGGTTGAGTCTTGGGTCTGTACTTTACAGTCCCAAATCCTTTGCAACTTACTAATGTCACCTTGATTGACATTAATACTTTATCATCACATGATAACATCTGTGTGTATGCATTCTCGCTATGGCAGCAGAACGAGGCCTGATTCTAGGAGCCTAAAGTGACTTTAGATCAACCTCGAGGGCTTTATCATGGGCACTGTGCCTTGGGACACATCATTCTACGTTAAAAGCGAACTAGCCCCACCATAACATTATACAACACTTTAGATGGTACCCTTATCTATTATTATAAATGTATTCATCGAAACACTAGTGCACTCTATGCAACTTTCGATTTTTTGTTCACCTTGCTTCCTACTTTACTATAATCGATATTTACAGGAGTTTCCAACATATACCCTTATAACATAACCCTTTATGCTTTAAGATATGTCATCCTTTACGGATTTGGAAAACATGTCTATAGTTCTCTATTAGACACTGCGGACAAACTTAGCTCAATGTTCTGTGATTCAAACTTAATCACTTTTAAACGTTCCTTATTAGATCATATATTATGTTAACTTATCATCATGGTTTTCTAAGATAGAACCTATGTCTCAACATAGTGGATGATGATCATCATTTTCTTTATTTCAACCATTGATGTTAAACTTAATACTATTCCTAACTTGAGTTATTTAAGGACCAGTTCCTTAATTAACTTCTATTCTGAAACCCTTTTCAGAATCACTTAAGGAATACTACATAATATCATATTACACTTATTATTAACTTCTACGCCTTATAAATCATTATTTATCGGTACTTGTGCTTTTATTCTTAACACACTTAAGAATCACTCCTATAAGCTCCCACTCAATATATGTTCCCAACATATTTGGGTATGAGTCACTACTCTTACTCAAACTATGTTCCTACATATTTGAACTTAAGACTTATATTTCTCCCACTCAAAAATATGTCATTCACATATTGTTTTAGGAATACTTTCATAGCTCCCACTCAATTTCATGCAAATTGCATATCCACTCACTATTTTGAACGATTTCAAAATCCTTTGATCAAATATCAAAGTGAGAGATTTACTATGAGATACTAGTACCTTTACTAGTTTGAAATCCACTAGACATTTAGCACACTTGAATCAAATTCATTTGAATTCGTCCAATACTTGACAAATTGTGCTTTTGTCATTCACCCCCTTTTCCACTATGGCTTTGAAGTCATTTGGGAAAATTCAAGTAACCCCTTTTACTTGTGAGATTCAGCAACGAATTGCTTTCTAATCTCAAGTGAATTTTACTTTGGGATTTCTCATATCCTTAGCTTACCATTATTTCCTTAGTAGTTCGTAGGTATGTCATATTCCAAGAATCATGACAAATGATTCACAAATGTCTCCATACAAGATATGGGTTACATTTTGAATCCTACTTTATGTAGTGAAAACACTAGTGGGGAAACACAATGATCAATATCATTTATTCTTTCCTTTGTGAAGAGAATCGTTTAGGAATGTTTTCCATTGCGCTTATCAACACTCTGATGCAGGGTTTTGAATCCTCATCATGTTTTTCACTATCTTCCATTTGCTCCATAATTGAGAAATATCACTAAATGCGAACTTTCTCAAGAATGCACCAAAATCCAAGCAATACAAGTTTTGCTTCTTTTGGTTTTACCTATGGATTTCATATTCAAAGTTTCCAATGAATACTCTACAAGGACTTATTCTCTATTGTTTTGGTTATATCGAATAACCCTAAAACTTTTATGACGATCCATACTAAATATGGAGCCGCTTTCACGAATTTAAATGGTTCACTATATATTCTAATTGAGTGCTAACTATTTCTAACTAATGGTCTCTACATCTACACTACAACGATTTATTTTGGCGCCATTATTCACCCATTTTGATATCTAATATATTATTGTGATGCTTTGCATTTGACATTTCAAACGCATTGCATTCCACAATTTCTTTTATGCCAATATTATAAAGTTGAATTTCATTACTATTGATAAAATCGTAGTAATTATATTCTCTTTTATATTTATATCCTTTGTTGATGAAACACTTTGATCATATCAAATAGTTTCATCCTCATGTTTCCTTTGGTAAACTTCTTTACACATTTAAACAATCATATAATGATAATTACCATTATGTCAAAACAAAATACATCAACTATGTATTTACTTTTAACAATTCATTAAACACTTTGTATTCAAGTAATACATAGTGTTCAAGTTATTTTGCCGAACTTAGGCATGATTTATATGTGACAAGAAATCGAATGACTTTCACATATTATCTCATTACTTTGAATTTAATAATGGTTTTCATTTAGTAATGAATATCATTTAAGTTGGGTATTTTAAAGGCATTTCAATATTTTACAAATGTTCATGCATTATCAATTAGTTTCAAAACAAGGATAATTCACACGTAATCGAACAAGATATGAACACGAATAGAGATCATTCATAAAAGTGGAACAACTATTTGTTACAAACTGATATGAATAACCGTCTCACTAAGTGTGAGACACACTAAAGAAGTTCACAGTCTTTTGATTACAATAACTATCCAAAACATAAACTAAATGATAAATATTGAGGGAGAGTGTCGTTGGCCATCATCATCATGTTCGGCATCAGCACGCAACGTCATCTCCTCTCCAGCAATTACCTCTATAGAGAAGGACCTGTTTTCAGTAAAATAGAACAAGTATTAAATATACTTAACACTGCAAATGTGTTTGCAAGATTATAACATTTATAAAATTGTATATCAAATATATACCTTTGTCATTGATGACCTCAGTGACAACGGGTTCAACCATCACATTCCTGAGATGTGATATGAACCTATGGAATTCCACTGATTCTGTGTCGCCTCTCATAATGCAAGTCCTGACTTGTGCTTGGTAGCTTGGTGACAGCGACCGCATCACAACGTCATTTGCAGAAGAGCCCATCATCCAGCTATCCAAGAAGTATGCAGGCCTCATGTACGCATCATGCATGCGCTCCAAGTGGTCATCAAGCGATGAGTTCTTCTCCATCTTAATGGAGAGGAAGTCTCCCATCAGCTCATGCTCCCATATGCGTGCTTGTTCCACGAAATGTGTCCTAAGCTGTAGCATTACCGTACGAGGGTTGACATTACCCACGACATGCCACAGCTCATCCACCATTCCGAAATGCATTGTAACTGAAATGAAGGAGGCCATCTCCCGACGGTGATAGCGGTCTTCCCGCTGCTCTGGGTCTCTAGGTTAATGGGCTGATCCAAATCCATCTCGTCGGATATGTAGTCGACCACGTCATTCTCGCTAAGGAGAACGTGGAGACGTGTAACCCACATAGAGAAGTTTGATCCATCTAGTATGATATTCTCTCCTTCTAACCAATAAATCGTCAACAGGAAAGGTGGCATCGGGGAGAACCTTTTCTACATTTATAATTGCAAAAGGAATTTAGACTAAGTTTATAATTAAATTAGTTAATAATAACTCCACTCAGAAACACCTATCCCCTGAAGGGTTCCTAGTGATAACACGACCCCTTTTCCCTACATCTCCCCTGATCATCACGGCCATCAATGTGGGTTCTAGGGTGGACGCTAAACGTCGGTCACATCATTCATGCGACTCGTGCTCGATCTTTCGACCATCCGCGTTTCGAGGCCACGTATTTGTAACGTGCTAGGCTCGCCAACTCAACCTTAATGTATTCGCTATGCAACATGGCTTACACCCACTGTATGTGAACATAGATTGTCTGACACCCACTCACCGTGGGTCGCCTCATACCGAAGAACTTTCTTGGTGGTGCACACTAAGGGGGAACACAATCATTGGTAATTTTAATAGGGATCATCTTATTAGGCCACCGTCAAGTATCTAATACTAGCACACAATAAGATATACAAACAATGACATTGAATGTAAATGCGATGTGATATGGTCCTTCACGTCGTGATCTCCATCCGTCATCACCGGATTCCGGCGCTAGGGTTCTGGCACCATAGATACCAGGGTACCGGTGTCTTTCCGGTGTGGTAGTCTATCACCTCCGTGACTATCTACTACTATGTAACATAATGTAATCACTTTACCATTGCCACAACCATATCACAAAGCAACGCCCCCTTGCAAAACAAAGTTAGACGCCTCTACTTTATCTTTGCATGTTTTACGTGGCTGAATGGGCTTTCGCACAAGAACCGTGCTTACCTATGAACTTTCAGCACAACGTTGATCAAGTAGTTGTCTCTACTACACCCCTTTCGGGGCCCTCAGTTACAAATGGCATACCAACTAATGCGAGAAATACAGACCCCCCCCCTAAGACACTTTATACGGTACAAGCCGTATGTCAAGCATGGACCAGTCTCGCGAATGAACGTGTAAAGTTGGTTGGGGCCGCTTCATCAAGCATTATTACGGTATACACAAGTAAATGTGGGAGGGTAACAACCAAAAGATCAACACCCACACGCTACATCTCGTGTGTTCTACCCATACTAGCATTACTACGCATAGATCTAACTTTGATACCACTGTAGGAGTTCTGCATATGAAAACAATAAATTTTACCCTGAACCCCTGATGTTGCCAGGACCTATCTATTAGTAATACAGTAATGGGAGGGGCTTTTCATGAACTTACCCTTGAAGACCGTAAAGCATTGTCAACGCTCAGGAGAGTGTGGTTGATGTAGACGAGCCGAAGCCGACTTCAAGGTCGTGATGAAGTCCTTGCGCTCCCTTGGCTCCAACGACTTGAGTGCCTCAAGTGCGACACCTCGCGGGGAGTTACACACGTCTGGTGTTTGGCAATGACTCCCGCTTCCCCGATCCAGCAGTAGTTGCGAAAGTAGAGCTCCTGGATCCGAATCCCGTAGCGCGACGGCGCTTCACGGTGAAGATGTCTCTCATTCGCGCAGTCCGAACTTGGTACCACGGTCACAAGAGAGAGAGAATATCAATTGGAGGTCTTCCCAAAAGTGATAAGACCTTTATTGAATATTGTGTGTCTTTATCAGGCCAAATACCCCACCTTATATAGGGGGAGGGTAGGTACTACCTCCCTCAAAGTCCCGGGGTAGGACTAAAGGAGAGGAGAGGGGGAGGGGTGGTGCTACCGGCCACCCCCATGGGCCCCGCATGGGGGGGCTGGCCCACTAGGGAGCCGGCAACCCCCTCTGGCCCTTCTCCCTCTCACCTTTCCCTAATGGGCCCTCTTGCCTCCAGAATTGGCCCATTAAGCCTTTTGACCATTAAATTGATTTTCTCTTTTATTAAATAATTATGAATAAATGATTAAATCAATATTTAACATTCATTCACATATTATTCAATCTCCGTGGTTATGGAACACCTTCCATCTCCACTCTAGACATCCTCTGGACTTACTGAAACCCTTCCGGTTTTCTCTCTACTATTCTTCTACGATTCTACCGATCCTATAAACACTCTCTAAGCATCATGAAACCCTTAAGCGTGATACCCTACAGTTCGGGACACTCCCCGACCAATGATCAACAGAGGGACCTGGATGGCCATGTGACCCCTGTGCCTTCCACGAAGATCTTTCGTCGTTTGAACCGGGACGGTCGTGTCTTATTCCCTTTGTCTCTCGATACTTGCATTACTCGAGATCTGATCAATGACATCACCATGTCGTGTTCAATCTCGTTACTGAACAATGCTACTTGACTCGTTCCGACAAGTGATATCCCTATGATCAAATCACACGCTGCGTAGCTATTGGATATAACTTCTCCAAGTGGGCCCTTGAGTATCTTTCCGTCACGTGGACGGACAAATCCCGCTCTTGACATATATTGCCTCTACGGTTTCCTCCGAGTACCTGAACACACCTTTATAACCACTATATTACCAAGTGGCGCTTGATGTTATCTAAGCACTCTCGGGAGACAGTGATTGATATAGCCTCGCGGTCTAAGGAATATTCTATGAGGATCCATTTCTAATCGTGGTAACTTGAACTTCGTGACATGATCGAGTCATCATGTTTAGGTTGGGTATTGGTTCATCATCTCATTCTCAGAATGAGTTGACTCCATTTCCAACTGGCATAAAGGCCACATGATCAGGAAACTTGATCATCTATTGACCAATGAACCAGTGACTAGTTTCACTAGGAACCCCTTGTTGTTTATATAGCACACGTGTATTGATGTTTCCACTCAATACAGTTATAGCATGATATAAAACTTAATCATAAACTTTATGAAATATGATAATAGTCCTTATTACTATTTGTCTCTAGGGCATATTTCCAACAATCTTTGCCTAAAAATACTATTACATCATGGGTGGGATGTACTTCTTTATTTATGACTAAATTTTTCCCACCTGCAAAGACTATGCAACTCTAATTTAATATTACTGGCTTTAGACAGGAAGAGCATGAGCCACTAGCACTTGCATGGGAGAGGATGAAAGAATGCTTAAGAAACTTTCCTAGTCATGGGATGGAAGATTGGTTAATCCTCCATTTATTTTATAATGCTCTTAATCCTGTGTCTAAGTCTATGCTTGATACTGTAGCTGGAGGAACATTTATGGGTAAACATATTACCGAAGAGAAGCAGCTGCCAGACAATATGCAAGACAACCATGCCCAACAGCATGTGGAAAGATCAAACACGAAGAAGGTGAACTCTATCTCACCACAAGAGAATGAAGAACTAAATGCCAAGTTGGATGAGCTCATACTAGTTGTTAAAGGTAAGGAAACCCCGGTAAGAGCCACTCCTGAAATAAATATTGAAGAAATAAACTCCGTAGCTCGTAATGATTATAACTCTGCTTACAACCCTAACTTTCAAAAACATTATGCTAGTCCTGCAGGTAACTGATACTTTCGATCTGGATTACAGATGTAGTATAGCTTCTTTTTCCCTAGTAGACCTAGGTTCTCGAATCCTCGGGAAGCGAATGCGTAGTAAAGTTACTTTAACGGACCTTCGAGAGTTTTAGAATTCCTTTTGTGTTTTCACCAGACTAGTAGTTTGCGTCTTTTGGTTGTTGTCGATGATGCAGAGAGAGGGCCTAGGGCGTTCGGTTTCACCTATAGCTGTGCAAAACATCTGATGGAATAAAAGATAGAAATAAAGCATGTATGTACTTGTTAGAGCAAGATAAATTATATGTGGGCAGTGCATCCATAATTGCTATTGCCTCCGTGACCGCTTATAGAAATAACATACTAGTCTCATCCAGAGAAGAAAGAGAACTAATGATATGCATCGTGATGTCACCGTTAATCCCAAGCAAATCCCTCACATACAGCCGTACTACCCCTTCTGTCACTTGGGTTACCAACCTCTAGATCAGTCATCACTCATACTCCCTATACCTGGCCCAACCCTCGGGGTCTTGGGTACCTGACAAGTCCTTAGATTGAGGCAAGAGAGGATACAATAATCATCATGTCATACAAACTAATACACGATCCCATCTATGATAAATCACATGCACAATTGCTACATGGCTAGGTCGAAGCCCTTAGCCCAAGGAGAATTACTCACACGTAGAGATGAGATCAACAATCACAAACATTGTAATGAAAATCATAAGATTGATAGCAATAGTCTTATAATGTCGCCAATCGGAGAAGAGATCTACTATTACAAGTGGTGGAGTATGGCTATGGAGATGGAGGAGGGTTTGGAGATCTGAGGTGGAGTATGGCTTCTTCGGGGTGGAGCGAGAGATGGTGTTTGCGTGCAAGGGAGAGTTTTCCTGTCGCCTGAGGCTTCTTTATATAGGGGTCCCTTCACGAAAGTTGTTCTATTTGACCTAACGGTGGTAGTGCCAACTATACGGCCAGAGCTATATAGTCAGAATTTTTGCTCCGACAGTATAGTTGGTCGTTACAGCGTCCGCCTTCATTGGATGGCTCCTAGTTTCTTCTGGTCGAAGGAAATATCGTATCTTTGACTTTAATGTAGTGATTTCCTCCTTTAAACGACATTATCTGCGCAAGAAAAATACAAGAACAAAGGATTGCATACCCGTTTGAATATTAGCATTAGTGGCAGGGTTTAGAGAGATATTTTATCATAAATATGACTAATATCCAATTTAAATGTGGACTTTAGATGGCTATATTTCAGAGCCATCAATCTCCCCAAGCTTAAACTTGATCGTCCCGAGCAAGAAAACCAAAATCAAAAAGTAACTCGGCATTTAAACTGAAATAACGAGATGGTGATCTTACTCATGATTAGTAGTCTTATGTTTCCTCCACTTTATAAATCTGAAAAACTTCAGCATAGATAGAGTAATGGCAAGCATATCATACGGGTTTCATGCATCCTTATAGCGCAGCAAAATTATTGTAAGTATGGATGATCCAAATGAGTAAATTTTATTCCATGTCAAGTAATCAACTCATAGGCTTGCCTTTGAACAGTAAAGTATAATCATGTAAATTGAGAGTGTGAGAGTTGTCATGAAAAGCACATATACTAGAGTATCTCAATTCTCCCACATGAATAAATCAAGACTTTGCAAGCACTACTTTTCTATTCATTGTCCTTCAAGAATTTTCAGTTTTTAAGTAATTGAGAGCATGCCAAAAAAATATACTAGTTTATCGGGCTGTGATGGACACTCGTGGTATCACTAAGATTTTTTGTTCCTTTTGCACAATGATTTCTCATAACAGCCAGAGGAGTGATTCCATCATGATTACAGCTACCCGAGAGTGCCAAGAATCTTACCCACTATAGCATTGCTGCTACAAGTGTTTAATCAACATATAGCCAAAATCTAGGAGTTTCCTCCATGAAGATCGTCCATAGGCCAACGGAGTTGTTGGCATCCCATGAAGTTTGACATGCGTAAAGCTATATCATTCTTATGATTAACAACTCAAACTTTGGTATGCTCACAAAAACCGCTAAACATTAATTCAATCAAACAAATCTTTTCAAAGAGAGCTATCAAGTCAATCAATATTTTCAGTGGTGTCGAGTGTCTCTAAAAATAATCCTTCAAGACTAAGCACTACAACACCCAAGCCTTCAATTGTGAGACTTTTCTTATTAGAATTGTTTAGCAATTTTTAGGAAAGACTTGGTTAACTACAAGAGCTAGAACAAAAATAAGTCCAATTAAATAACCATGCAAATGACAATCTTACAACAATACAAAGACTCACTCCACCGATATAATATCTCAACATTCACTACTAACTAGCATAGGTTTCTCAAACTTCAAAAGTGGGGAGTCATAGGCATACCTCTCATGTTTGGTTCCACTTCTCTCTTCCTTTTTATTTGTTTCTTGGAAACTCAAAGTCGATCACTCTCCTGCAAATATATGAAGACATCGAGGGGAAAAGAAAAGAAAGAGGAAAGATAAGGAAAAAATGGAGAAATATTTTTGTGATTTTTGAGAGCGGGAATAGAGAATAGAAAATTGGCGGCAAAGCTCGGCTAGAAAATTTCGAAAGCAAATAGAAAGAACTAAAGATAAAGTGTTGGGGAAACCAACACGAGTGCTTATAAACTCAAATAAAAATGTAACCTCAAAATAAATAAAATAAAATGAATGCCACATAAAGATGCAGGAGGAGACTTCCCCAAGCTTAGGCTTTTGCAAGCCCTTCAAATCATTGTGGTGGCGGGAAAAAGTTGTTACTCCAGTTTGCGAATTGAGTGGAGAGGTTACTTGTTGATTCTCGGAGGTTCAAAGAGAGTTTGTGCATCCTCTCCACAGTCCCTCCAAGTCCTTGGAAATCTTGGTATGTGGTGAACCGGGTTTGTGGCTGCTCCTCATCTTGATGAGGAACCTCTTGCTCCTCCTCTTGGTCCTCATCCTCTTCAGGAACCTGCTCCTCGGGTTGGTACTGCTCAACCCGCACATCATATCGCAAACGTCCTTCCTCGATAGAGAAAAGACCATTAGGCAGAGGAGCGGGGTAGATACGCCTAGCTCTAGCAATATGCAGGTAATAAACACCACCTCTAGTAGTGAGCATTCCACGTGCTCTCAAGGTGGAGAAACCAGCACGTGTCTCACCTAGTACGGGTTGCAACTCACCTAGATCATTGTCTAGGGAAGTGGCAAGCACGGTGATGACGCTTCCTATAGTGATTGGCCCTTGGCTTTGGGAGGCTTGGTTCTCCACGTAGCGCACAAGGATGGCGCCCAAGTTGAGTGATAAGTTGCAGTTGATGTATGCAACTTTTGCGAGGAATAAGATGTCCTCCTCGTTGAGTCTCGTGAACTTATTATGTGCCTGCAAGGTGTTAGCAATAACATAGAACAAATAGCGAATTGCAGGATGTTGAATATTCTTCCCTTTGTTCACTCTACTAGTGAAACTCATTCCATTAGAGTATTGATCGGGGGAAGGACTTGTGCCAATTAAAGATGCACGTAAAGCATGAATATCATTGTTTGGCAAATTAAAGAATGCACACCATTCATCTAATGTTAAAGTGTAGTTGTTAGGCGGAAAGAAATAGTATCCTCTCCTTGCCACAGTTTAACGGTGCTTTGCAATGAACTTAGGAATTCAATGGTTAAGCAATGATAAGTAGGTATATCATTGTACACAAAGTTTTGCAGGACAACTCTATTGCAAAGTAAATTAACATCATCAGAAATACCGAGTTGTTTCAATATAATGGGGCAAGCCCACTTGGTGGCCTTCATTTCGCGGTTCTTGATCTTGTTGAAGCGTTTGCGATGGGCCTCATTCCTAAACCATGTCCCCATGCCCGAGCGATAGCCTGAGAAGCGCTAGCGGTGGCACGAGCACAAGGTTGGCTCCTTGTGTTCATCTTCTAAAACATTGAAGAAAGGCAAAATTAAAACTTTTTAATCCAACAACAGTAAGTATAATATATTCCTCATCTAAACACACTAAAGAATCTCCTCAAGATAATAATCTAGGTAAGAAAATCATGGCAATAAGTTCATAGTAGGTTTCACCCTAGATTGATAATGACAATAGATCGAAGATGCATTTGCAAAAAGTAATTGGAGGATCGGAGGAGAAACATACCGTAGATCACTCGTGTGCGAGGAAATCGAACGAAATTGAGTAGAGATGGAGATCTCTTGAGGTTTTGAGAGAGTTTGGAGGTAGAAGAAAGTAAAAGGATTGAAGTTTTGGAGTTGGGAGTACCTTCCCGTGTATTTTGTGGTCGGACGCAACTATACGAGCGCAACTATATGGGCCAAACATGTGTTCCGGTCGTATAGTTGGCGTTCTGTCAAAATATTAGGTCTTCCTCCCGGCGGCGCAGCTATACGGACGCAACTATATGAAAGGGTTTCGCAGCATAGTAAATCAAAATTTTCTACGGAAGCGAACAAAGGGAAAGCCAAGATCTAATCTAGGAGATGCAAACAACGAGAGAGATTGGATTAGATCTTCATACCCTTGAAGATTCGCACAGCGGAACGTTCGTCGGAACGTGGGTGATGTAGTCGTACTCGCTTCTCCTCCTCGCGATCCGATCCGATCTAGCACCACAAGTGGTGGTGCCTCCGTGAGATGCACACGCAAGACTCGGCGTCTCCTCCTTCCTCGGACCAGCAAGTATGGTGGAGAGATAGATTGGATCTACAACACGGCGTGGTGTATATGGTGGAGAATTTCTGCAGCAGGCTTCGCCTACAAGCAATCGGGAGGAGAGAGGAGGCGTAGGGCAACTAGGGTTTGGAGGAAGGTGTGTAGGTTCGGGGGGAGGGGGCGCACCAGCCCTCTATATATAGAGGGGGGTGCGGCCAGCCCTTGCCCATCCTCCAAGCCTATCTCTAGTTTAAACGATTTAAACTCTCCCTTATCCAGAAACCCTATCTCTAGTTTAAACGATTTAAACTTATCCCTTATCTAGAAACCCTATCTCTAGTTTAAACGAGTTTAAACTTATCTAGGATCGACTGGGCCCTATGGGGCCTTGTGCCCCTGGCCCAATGCGGCCAGGACACTCCCTCATAGGCCCATGCCCCCTCCCGGAAGGTGGGGCCACGTTGGTCCCCTTCCGGAAGGTTCTAGAAGCTTCCGGTACAATACCGATTAACCCGGAACTATTCCGAACTCCAAAAACTGCACTGCCTTATATGAATCTTATTCTCTGGACCATTCCGGAACCTCTCGTGATATCCCGGATCCCATCCGAGACTCCGAACAAAAATTCATAAACCAATTATCCAATCTATCCTAGCGTCGAGACACGTTAAGTGTGACCTGCGGTTCGAGAATATGCGCATGATCTTCTATCAATAATCAACAGCGGGTGCAGGCACCCATATTGACTCCCACACATTCATCGATGATCATATTGGATGAACCACGATGCCAGGATTCAATCAATCCCATATATATATTCCTTCGTCTCGCGATATTTTACTTGCCGAGATTCGATCGTCGGTGGTCATACCTAGTTCAATCTCGCTCACGGCAAGTACTTTACTGCTCCGTAATCCGATATCACTTTGTGATTAACTCCTTAACCATATGCTTGCAAGCAGTGTTGATATCGACACGAGTGGGCCCAAGCATATCTCTCCGACTTGGGAGGGACAAATCCCATCTCGATACATACAACCCAATGATACTTTCCGATCACCGAGAGACACCTTTATGATCACCCTCTCATAGGATGACGTTTGATGACCTCAAAGCTTTCTTCCGATACTGTGGAGTTGTATTATCTCATGGTCTAAGGAATACAATATTTGACATAGGAAAAGCTTCGCAAAGATGAACACAATGACACGATCTAATTGCTTCGCTTAATTTGGTCATTCCACCATATCATTCTCCCAATGATATGATCTCATTATCAATTGACAACTCATGTCTATGGTTAGGAAACCTTAACCATCATTGATCAATGAGCTAGTCCATAGAGGCGCATTAGGGACACGTGTTGTTCACAAACCACACAAGTATTAATGTTTCCGCTAATACAATTCTAGCATGGAATATAAACTTTATCATGAACAAGAATTATAATAATAACATCTTTATTATTGCCTCTAGGGCATAATTCCAACTTCCCACTTGCACTAGAGTCAATAATCTAGTTTACATTTGGCAACAATCTTACACCCATGGCAATCGAGGTGCTGATCATGTTTTACACGGAAGAGGTTTAGTCAATGGATCTGCGACATTCAGATCTCAGTATGTACTTTGCTGATCTTCGATCTCCATCTGCTATATAATCTCGGATTATATGAAACTTATGTTGATATGCTTGGTCTTTGGATGATATCTTGGTTCCTTAGCGAGTGCTATGGCGCCAGTGTTGTCACACAATATCTCCAGTGGGTCCAATGCACTTGGAACCACGCCAAGCTCAGTGATGAAGTTTCTGATCCAAACTCCTTCACTTGACGCTTTTGCAGCAGCCATGTATTCCGCTTCTACTGTAGATCCCGCGACCACGCTTTGCTTGCAGCTTCTCCAGCTCACAGCTCCTCCATTCAAAATATACACGTATCACATCGAGATTTAGAATCATCCTTGTCGTTAGAAACTAGCATCGACGTAACCTTTTCTGACGAGCTGTTCATCACCCCCATAGACTAAGAACATTTCTTTAGTCCTATTTAGGTACCTTAGGATGTTCTTCACGGCTGTCCGAGGTTCCACTCTGGATCACTTTGATATCTGCTCGTCAAACTAAGAGCATTGGACACATCCGGTCTAGTACACAGCATGGCATACATGATGGAACCTATGGCCGAGGCATAAGGCACTTTGCTCATAGCTTCCCTATCATTTACCGTAGCTGGACACTGAGCCTTGCTCAATATCTTACCTGACAACATAGGCACTGAACCTTTCAATGCCTTATCCATTCTGAACCTTTTCAGAACTTTGTCTAGGTTTGTACTTTGGCTTAAAGCTATCAGGCGTCTTTGTCTATCTCTATAGATTTTGATGCCCAATATATAAGCAGCTTCACCTAGGTCTTTCATTGAAAAACACTTGTTCAAATAACTCTTCACATCGTTAAGCATGTCGATGTCATTTCCAATAATCAATATGTCATCCACATATAGTACCAGAAATGTCACCGAGCTCCCACTCACTTTCTTGTAGATGCAGGCTTCGTAGCAATTTGGAACAAATCCAAAGCTCTTGATCACTTGATCAAAACGAAGATTCCAACTCCGAGATGCTTGCTTTAGTCCATAAATTGAATGCTGAAGTTTGCATACTTTATCAGCATCCTTAGGATCGACAAAACCTTCGGGTTGCATCATATACAACTCTTCATCAATGTTGCCATTGAGGAAAGCAGTCTTGACATCCATCTGCCATATTTCATAATCATGAAACGCAGCAATTGCTAATAAAATCCGAATGGAGTTAAACATCGCTACGGGAGAGAAAGTCTCATCGTAGTCAACACCTTGAACTTGTCGAAAACCTTTCGCAACAAGCCGTGCTTTATAGACGGTAACATTACCATCCGCGTCCGTTTTCTTCTTGAAGATCTATTTGCACTCAACGGCCTTTGGGTCGCTAGGAGGGTCCACCAAAGTCCATACTTGGTTTTCGCTCATGGATCCCAATTCGGATTTCATGGCTTCTAGCCATTTCTCAGAGTCTGGGCTCATCATCGCTTCCTCATAGTTCGTAGGTTCACTGTCTTCTACTAACAAGACAGTCAAAGACAGGTTGCCGTACCACTCGGGAGGGGCACGACCTTGTCGACCTGCGACGTTCGATGCAGCATCGTCCAAGCTTCATGATCCTTGTCATTAGCTTCCTCTATTGTTGCAGGTGACCTTTGGAACAATTTCAGGTGCTGCGCTACTCTCCAATTCAAGAGAAGGTTCAATAACCTCGTCTAGCTCTACTTTCCTCCCACTCACTTCTTTCGAGAAACTCCTTCTCAAGAAAGGAACCGTTCTTCGACAAACACTTTGCCTTGGTTACGTGATAGAAGGTATACCCAATAGTTTCCTTAGGGTATCCTATGAAGACGCATTTCTTCGCTTTGGGTTCGAGCTTGTCCGGCATCAACTTCTTGACGTAAGCTTCGCATCCCCAAACTTTAAGAAACGACAACTTAGGTTTAGCACCAAACCACAGTTCATACGGTGTCGTCTCAACGGATTTAGATGGAGCCCTATTTAAAGTGAATGCAGCGGTTTCTAATGCATAACCCCAAAATGATAACGGCAAATCAGTAAGAGACATCATCGATCGGACCATATCTAATAGGGTTCGATTCCGGCGTTCAGACACACCATTGCTATGTGGTGTTCAGGGTGGAGTGAGTTGTGAAACGATTCCACTTGCTTTGAGATGCGTGAGAAAATCATAACTCAAATATTCGCCCCCACGATCGGATCGTAGAAACTTAATCTTTCTGTTACGATGGTTCTCCACTTCATTCTGAAATTCTTTGAACTTTTCAAACGTTTCAGATTTATGTTTCATTAAATAGATATACCCATATCTACTTAAGTCATCGGTAAAAGTGAGAAAATAGCGATATCCACCGCGCGTCGAAACACTCATCGGTCCGCATACATCGGTATGTATGATTTCCAACAAGTCCGTTGCTCGCTCCATCATACCGAAGAACGGGGTTTTGATCATCTTGCCCATGAGGCATGGTTCGCATGTGTCAAATGATTCAAAATCAAGAGACTCCAAAAGTCCATCAGAATGGAGTTTCTTCATGCGCTTTACACCAATATGACCTGAGCAGCGATACACAAATAAGTATTATTATCACTATCTACTTTGCATCTCTTAGCCTCAATGTTATGGATGTGTGTTTCATCCCTTTCGAGATTTAGAAGAAATAAACCATTCACAAGAGGTGCATGACCATAAAAGATGTTACTCATATAAATAGAACAACCATTATTCTCCGATTTAAATGAATAACCGTCTTGCAATAAACACGATCCAGAAATAATGTTCATGCTCAACGCAGGCACATAATAACATTTATTAAGGTTTAAAACTAATCCCGAAGGTAAAACTAAGGAGAGCGTGCCGACGGCCATCACATCAACTCTTGATCCGTTGCCAACGCGCATCGTCACCTCATCCCTCGCAAGCCGCCGTCTATTCCGTAGCTCCTGTTTCGAGTTACAAATATTAGCAACCGAACCAGTATCAAATACCCAGGCACTACAACGAGGGCTAGTAAGGAAAACATCAATAACATGTATATCAAATATACCTTTGATGGTGCCAGCCTTCTTGTCCGCTAAGTACTTGAGACGATTCTTGCTTCCGGTGACCCTTGTCCTTGCAATAGAAGCACTCGATTTCGGCGGACCAGACTTGAGCTTCTTCTCAGCGAGGCAACGCTTGCCGCCTTTCTTGAAGGGCTTCTTTGCACCTTTACCTTTATTAAAGGAGGGCTTGTTGACCATCCACACATGATTATCCTTCTTGATGTCCACCTCCGCAGCCTTCACTTTGCGAAGAGCTCGGTGATCGTATCGATGGAACCAATCTGATTATGAGTCACTACAAAACTTTTGTAGCTAGGAGGAGTGATTGCGAGAACCTGTCAATCTTGAGCTCCTCTGGAATCTTGCGATCCGAGTTGCTCAAAGGCGTTGAGTGTAGCCCGACATCTTAATGGCGTGCTCACTAACGAACTCCCTTCCTCCATCTTGCGGTTAAAGAACTTGTCGAGATCTCATATCTCTCGAGCGGGCCTGAGTCCGAAACATGGTTTTCAGCTCCTCGAGAATCTCAAAGGGCCCGGATAGTTTTCAAAACGATTTTGAAGTTCGGTTCCATAGCAAACAACATGGTGCTCTTAATCACACCATAATCATCTTTGCGTGGTGATAGACAGCTTTCTCATCACCGTAGCTTGATTGCAAAGTAGGGTTACCTAACGCTTTCTCAAGGACATAGTCCTTTTTGTCGCTGAGTAATGATTCTTAGATTGCGGAACCAGTTGGTGAAGTTAGACCCATTGTTTCTAATTTTTCTTTCTCAGCAAAAACGTTGAAGTTGAAGTTGGACTTGGCCATGTGATCTACAAGATTTGCAAGTACAATTTAGACTATGTTCATGATAAATAGTTCAACTTAATCAAATTACTAGATGAACTCCCACTAAATTCAACATCCCTCAAGTTGTTTAGTGAACACGATCCAAATTCACCACACCTAATCCGATCATCACGAGAAGAGATGTGGTTTCAATGGTGGACAACGAAGTGTCGATCATATCATTCATATGACTCATGCTTAACCTTTCGGTTCTTGTGTTCCGAGGCCATGTCTGTACATGCTAGGCTCGTCAAGCTAGACCCAAGTATTTCCGCGTGTGCAAAACCGGCTTGCACCCGTTGTATGTGAGCGTAGAGTCTATAGCACCCGATCATCACGTGATGCTTGGACACGACGAACTTTCATAACGGTGCATACTTGGGGAGAACACAGTTTTATCTTGATCTTTATGAGGAATCATCTTATAATGCTACCGTCATGATCTAAGCATAATAAGATACATAAAAGGATAAACATCACATGCATATAACTTTATGTGACATGGTATAGCCAATCTTCACAAGAATGATCTCCATCTTGTGCGTTAAGCATGATCTCCATCACTCCACCATGATTGCCTCCACCACGAACAGCAACTACAACTATTGATAACTACTTAGCGATAAAGTAAAGCTATTACATGGCGTATAAGAAGTTGACTCGCAGGTCATACACAATTATAAAGACAACCATATGGCTCCTGCCGGTTGTGTACTCATCGACATGCAAGTCGTGAAACATTACAAAACATGATCATCGCATACATTATACACATCACATCTTGGGCCATACCATATCACAGAAAACACTCCCTGCAAAAACAAGTTAGACGCCTCTACTTTGTTGTTGCATGTTTTACGTGGCTTATGGGAGTAGATGCTAAGAACGATTCTTACCTACGGAAAGCCACAACGGTGATATTATGGTTGACAAACTCCGGTGTTAATCCCATGATCACTATAGTGAGAGAAACTGACATCCACCGCATGTGTGGAACAAGCCACACGTCAAGTGCGGAGCGGTCTCATGACGACGTCGCGTAAGGTTGGCCTGGACCGCTTCAATCTCACTATGCCGCATCATAAGAAGAACACAAACAAGAGGCTTGCAACAGAAAACATCAACGCCCGCAACAACCATGTTGCGTTCTACTCGTGAATCACATCTACGCATAGATCTAGCTCTGATACCACTGAAAGGGTTTCGCAGCATAGTAAATCAAAATTTTCTACGGAGCGAACAGAGGAAAGCCAAGATCTAATCTAGGAGATGCAAACAAGAGAGATTGGATTAGATCTTCATACCCTTGAAGATTCGCACAGAACGTTGTCGGAACGTGGGTGATGTAGTGCTCGCTTCTCCTCCTCGCGATCCGATCCGATCTAGCACCACAAGTGGCGGTGCCTCCGTGAGATGCACACGCAGCACCTCGACGTCTCCTCCTTCCTCGGACCAGCAAGTATGGTGGAGATAGATTGGATCTACAACACGACGGCGTGGTGTATATGGTGGAGAATTTCTGCGCAGGCTTCGCCTACAAACAGTCGGGAGGGAGAGAGGAGGCGGCAGGCAACTAGGGTTTGGAGGAAGGTGTGTGGTTGGGGAGGCGCACCAGCCCTCTATATATAGAGGGGGGTGCGGCCAGCCCTTGCCCATCCTCCAAGCCTATCTATAGTTTAAACGATTTAAACTCTCCCTTATCCAGAAACCCTATCTCTAGTTTAAACGATTTAAACTTATCCCTTATCTAGAAACCCTATCTCTAGTTTAAACGAGTTTAAACTTATCTAGGATCGACTGGGCCCTATGGGGCCTTGTGCCCCTGGCCCAATGCGGCCAGGACACTCCCTCATAGGCCCATGCCCCCTCCCGGAAGGTGGGGCCACGTTGGTCCCCTTCCGGAAGGTTCTAGAAGCTTCCGGTAAAATACCGATTAACCCGGAACTATTCCGAACTCCAAAAACTGCACTGCCTTATATGAATCTTATTCTCCGGACCATTCCGGAACCTCTCATGATATCCCGGATCCCATCTGAGACTCCGAACAAAAATTCATAAACCAATTATCCAATTTATCCTAGCGTCGAGACACGTTAAGTGTGACCTGAGTTCGAGAATATGCGCATATGATCTTCTATCAATAATCAACAGCGGTGCAGGCACCCATATTGACTCCCACACATTCATCGATGATCATATCGGATGAACCACGATGCCAGGATTCAATCAATCCCATATATATATTCCCTTCGTCTCGCGATATTTTACTTGCCCGAGATTCGATCATCGGTACCGTCATACCTAGTTCAATCTCGTTCACAGCAAGTACTTTACTCGTTCCGTAATCCGATATCACTTTGTGATTAACTCCTTAACCATATGCTTGCAAGCGGTGTTGATATCGATTACCGAGTGGGCCCGAAGCATATCTCTCCGACTTGGGAGGGACAAATCCCATCTCGATACATACAACCCAACAGATACTTTCCGATCACCTGAGAGACACCTTTATGATCACCCTCTCATAGGATGACATTTGATGACCTCAAAGCTTTCTTCCGATACCAGGGAGTTGTATTATCTTATGGTCTAAGGAATACAATATTTGACATAGGAAAAGCTTCGCAAAGATGAACACAATGACACGATCTAATTGCTTCGCTTAGTTTGGGTCTGTCCACCATATCATTCTCCCAATGATATGATCTCATTATCAATTGACAACTCATGTCTATGGTTAGGAAACCTTAACCATCATTGATCAATGAGCTAGTCCATAGAGGCGTACTAGGGACACGGTGTTATTCACAAACCACACAATTATTAATGTTTCCGCTTAATACAATTCTAGCATGGAATATAAACTTTATCATGAACAAGAATTATAATAATAACATCTTTATTATTGCCTCTAGGGCATAATTCCAACACTATACGGGCAGAACAAAATGTTCCGGCCGTATAGTTGGTCGTTAAACTGTCTGTCCCTACGAAAGAAAATTTGCAAAGGCATAGATATCTATACGACCGGAACTATACGGCCGGAATTTTTTTATTCCCGCCATATAGTTGGTCGTTAAACTCTCAGTATATATGAAAAGAAATTGTATAGAGGCATTGATATCTATATGACCGGAACTATGGCTAGAATTTTTATTCCTGCCGTATAGTTGGTCGTTAAACTCTCAGTACATATTGCAGAAAAAAAGTTCGATTTCAAAGATAACTATACGACCGAAACTATATGGCCGGAATTTTTATTTCCGCCGTATAGTTGGTCGTTAAACTCTCTGTGTGCATCAAAAAAAATTATGTTTCTTCGTAAACTATTTATTTTCCTGTAACTTAGTGATATACCTTGTTTTTTACAGTAAATATTATCGACCAACAATAGCATGAATAAAGCAGAATTTTAAGTACTACCAAGTTTCTTCTCCTCAAATGGAGTTTTCTAGCACTCTTTATTAAACAAAAACTTTAACAAAAACTAATTTTTTAACTCAAACCTATATTTAACATGGATTGCCTCCCATGGAGCGCTATTTTATGGTCAATAGCTTGACCTTGATGATACTCACTTGGGCCAGATAAGTGGAACACCCACTCCAAAGTAATTGGCCGTCAAAGTGATGGCCTCCTTTTCAACATGCTTGGCTTTCTTCTTCCTAGGGAAATGAATAACAAAAGGATCCCGCAAAGGCAATTGCAGCTTCACGTTCCCTTCATGCAGATTAATCAAAGCCTTAATAGTTCTTAAAATGGACGGCCTAGAATTATAGGAGCAATTGTATCTTCAGGCATGTCAACAATAACGAAATGAATTAGAGCAGGACAGCCTTTGATGTAAACCAAAGTGTTCTCCTTAATCCATACAACTTGTTTGTAGGTAGAATCTGCTAGATGCAATTTTAACTCGGTAATTTCAAAGGAGCCAAGATTTAACTTGTTAAAAAGACTCTTTGGAATTGTTGAGATGCTTGCACCTAGATCACAAAGTGCAGCTATCTCATTGGTTCCAATTTTAATCTTAATAGTATGCTCAAATATGTCATCTAGTTTAACAGGTAATTTTTCAGCAATTTGCTGTGTATTCTTCTTCAAGCTCACATACCTTAATTGCTACTTGATTGACAAAGTATTGGTACATAGCTTCCTCACTACCTTCACTTACCGGAATATTAACGTTGATCCTTTTTACGAGATCTTTAATAGTGTAGCTTGGTGAAGGAGCATTACTATAGTCAAGTTCTTCAGACTCCTCCCTTTGGATCCTCATCATTTTGAGTTCTTCAACTGGACTGGGCTTAGCTTTACCTGTAAATTTAGCTAGAATGAGAGTTTGACTCTCGGTTATCTTACCTAGTTGTGCCTCAATGATCCTCGTTCTTTGTGGGAGGGCCTACAAATCATTTCTTAAACTAACAGCTTGGTTAGATAATTTACCAAGCATGGCATCATGGTTCTCCGTAATTTTAACAAGAATATTATTTTGTTCATTTTGTGAGTCTATGAAAGACTTCAGTGTTTCTTGGAGACTACCATTACTAGTTACCATATTATTATTAGAGTTACTGAGTTTAGACAGGAAGAGCGTGATCCACTAGCGCTTGCATGGGAGAGGATGAAAGAATGCCTAAGAAACTGTCCTAATCACAGGATGGAAGATTGGTTAATCCTCCATTTATTCTATAATGCTCTTAATCATGTATCTAAGTCTATGCTTGATACTGTAGTTGGAGGGACATTCATGGGTAAACATATTACCGAAGCAAAGCAGCTGCTAGACAATATGCAAGACAACCATGCCCAATGGCATGTGGAAAGGTCAAACATGAAGAAGGTGAACTCCGTCTCACCACAAGAGAACGAAGATCTCAATGCTAAGTTGGATGAGCTCATACTAGCCGTAAAAGGTAAATAAACTCAGGTAAGAGCCACCCCCGAAACAAATATTGAAGAAATAGACTTCATAGCTCGTAATGATTATAATCCTGCTTGGAAGAAGAGTTACAATCCTAACTTTCAGAAACACCATGCTAGTCCTGCAGGAAATTCTAATAATAATATTGGAAATACTAATGGTAGTCTCCAAGAAACATTGAAGTCTTTCATAGACTCGCAAAATGAACAAAATAATATTCTAGTTAAAATTATGGAGAACCATGATGCTATGCTTGGTAAACTATCTAACCAAAATGTTAGTTTGAGAAATGATTTACAAGCCCTTCAAGAAAGAACAAGGATCATTGAGGCACAGCTAGGTAAGATAACCGAGAGTCGAACTCTCATTCTAGCTAAATTTACAGGTAAAGCTGAGCCCAATCCTATTGAGGAACTCAAAATGATGAGGATCCAAAGGGAGGAGCCTAAAGAACTTGATTATAGTAATGCCCCTTCACCAAGCTATACAATCGAAGATCTCGTAAAAAGGATCAACATCAAAATTCCGATAAGTGAAGGTAATGATGAAGCCATGTATCAACACTTTGTTGATCAAGTTGCAATTAAGGTACGCGAACTTGAAGAAGAATACAAGAAAATCGCTGAAAAGTTACCTGTTAAACTAGATGACATATTTGAGCCTACTATTAAGATAAAGATTGGAACCAATGAGATAGCTGCACTTTGTGATCTAGGTGCAAGCGTCTCAACAATTCTAAAGAGTCTTTTTAACAAGTTAAATCTTGGCTCCTTGAAATTACTGAGTTAAAATTGCATCTAGCAGATTCTACCTACAAACAAGATGTAGGAATTAAGGAGAACACTTTAGTATACATTAAAGGCTATCCCGCTCTCACTGATTTCGTTATAGTTGACATGCATGAAGATGCTACTGCTCCAATTATATTAAGTCGTCCTTTCTTAAGAACTATTAAGGCTTTGATTAATCTGCATGAAGGGTACGTGAAGCTACAATTGCCTTCGTGGGATCCTTTTGTTATTCATTTCGCCAGGAAGAAGAAAGCCAAGCATGATGAAAAGGAGGCCATCACTTTGAAGACCAATTACTTTGGAGTGGATGTTTCACTCATCTGGCCCAAGTGAGTATCATCAAGGTCAAGCTATTGACCATAAAAGAGCACTCCATGAGAGACAACCCATGTGAAATAAAACTTTGAGTAATTTTTTTAGTAGTAGTTTAAGTTTGTGTTTAATAAAGAGTGCTAGAAAACTCCATTTGAGGAGAAGAAGTTAGGTAGTACTTGAAATTCTGCTTTATTCATGCTATTGTTGGTCAACAATATTTACTGTCAATTTTCTGTCAAAAACAGGGTATATCACTAAGTTACAGGGAAAGAAATAGTTTACGAAGAAACAGAAATTTTTTGAAGCACACAGAAAGTTTAAAGACCAACTATACGGCGGGAATAAAAATTCTGGCCATATAGTTTCGGCCGTATAGATATCTTTACCATCGAATTTTTTTATGCAAAACCTACTGAGAGTTTAATGACCAACTATACGGCGGAAATTAAAAATTCCGGCCGTATAGCTCCGGTAGTATAGATATCAATGCCTCCGTACAATTTCTTTTCATATGTACTGAGAATTTAATGACCAACTATGCGGCGGGAATAAAAATTCTGGCCGTATAGTTCCGGTCGTATAGATATCGATGCCTTTGCAATTTTTCTTTCACAGGGACAGAGAGTTTAACGACCAACTATACGGCCGAAACATTTTGTTTTGCCCGTATAGTTGCGTCCGTATAGCTGCGCCGCCAGAAGGAAACCCTAAATTTTTGACAAAAGGCCAACTATACGGCCGGAACACATTGTTCCGACCATATAGTTCCGCCAATATAGTTGCGCCCGACCACAAAATCGCACGGGAAGGTACTCCCAACTCCAAAATTTCAATCCCTTTACTTTCTTATACCTCCAAACTCTCTCAACACCTCAAGAGATCTCCATCTCTACTCAATTTCATCCGATTTCCTCACACACAAGTGATGTACAATATGTTTCTCCTCCGATCCTCCAATTACTTTTTGCAAATTCATCTTCGATCTATTTTCATTGTCAATCTAGGGTGAGACCTACTATGAACCAATTGCCATGATTTTCCTACCTAGATTATTATTTTGAGGAGAATTCTTTAGTGTGCTATGATGAGGAATATGATGCACTTACTGTTGTTGGATGAAAAGGTTTTATTTTTTCCTTTCTTCAATGTTTTAGATGATGAACACAAGGAGACAAACTCTTGCTCGTGCCACCACTAGCGCTTCTCGGGCTATCGCATAGGAACGCATGGGGATACGGTTCAAGAATGAGGCCCATTGTGATCGCTTCAACAGGATCAAGAACCGCGAAGTGAAGGCCACCAAGTGGGATTGCCCCATCATATTGAACCAACTCGGTATTTCTGATGACTTTAATTTACTTTGCAACAGAGCTGGCCTGCAAAACTTTGTGTATAATGATGTACCTACTTATCGTCGTTTAACCATTGAATTTCTAAGGTCATTGCAAAGCACCATTAAACAATGGCAAGGAGAGGATACTATTTCTTTCTATCTGATGAACAACAACTACACCTTAACATTAGATGAATGGTGTGCATGTTTTAATTTCCCAAACAATGATATTCATGCTTTACGCGCATCCTTTACTGGCTTAGAGTCTATCCCTGAACAATATTATAATGGAATGAATTTCACTACTAGATTAAACAAGGGGAAGCATATTCAACATCCTACAATTTGCTATTTGTTCTATGTTATTGCTAACACCTTGTAGGCACGTAATGAGTTCACGAGACTCAACGAGGAGGACATACTAGTCCTCACAAAGGCTACTTACATCAACTGTGGCTTGTCACTCAACTTGGGCACCATCCTTGTGCGCTACCTGGAGCACCAAGCCTCCCAAAGCCAAGGACCAATCACTGGTGGAGGTGTCATCACCGTGCTTGCCACTTCCCTAGGCATCGACCTAGGAGAGTTGCAACCCGCACTAGGTGAGACCCGTGTTGGTTTCTCCACCTTGAGAGCCCGTGGAATGCGTACTAGGAGAGGAGGAGCAGCCACAAACCCGGTTCGCCATATACCAAGATTTCCAAGGACTTGGAGGAACTGTGGAGAGGATGCATAGCCTCTTTTTGAACCTCTGAGAATCAACAAGTAACCTCTCCACTCAATTCGCGAACTGGAGTAACGACTTTTTCCCGCCACCATAATAAATTGAAGGGCTTGCAAAAGCCTAAGCTTGGGGAAGTTTCCTCTTGTATGTTTACGTGGCGTTCGTTTGCTTTTATTTATTTTAGAGGTTGTGTTTTTATTTCAGTTTATAAGAACTCATGTTGGTTTCCTCAACACATTATTTTAGTTCTTTCTATTTTTCCTTTCGAAATTTTCTAGCCGAGCTTTTCCGCCAATTTTCTATTCTTTTAAGTCCCTCTCTTAAAAACCACAAAAAGATTTCTCCATTTTTCCTTATTTTCCCTCTTTTCTTTCTGCCTCGAGGTCTTCATATATTTGTAGGAGAGTGGTCGACTTCGAGTTTCCAAGAAACAAATAAAAAAGGAAGAGAGAAGTGGAACCAAACATGAGAGGTATGCCTTATGACTCTCCACTTTTGAAGTTTGAGAAACCCATTCTAGTTAGTAGTAAATGTTGAGATATTATATTGGTGGAGTGAGTCTTTATAATGTAGTAATATTTTTGTTTGCATGGATATTTAATTGGGTACGTTTTGTTCCAGCTCTCGTAATTAACCGAGTCTTGCCTAAAAATTGATAAACAATTGTAATAAGAAAAGTCTCCCAGTTGAAGGCTTGGGTGTTGTAGTGCTTAGTCTTAAAAGCTTATTTCTGGAGACACTCAACACCACTAAAAATGCTAATTGACTTAATAGCTCTATTTGAAAGAATTTATTCGGTTGAATTAATGTTTAGAGGTTTTTGTGAGCATGCCAAAGTTTGACTTGTTAATCATAAGAATGATATAGCTTTATGCGTGTCAAACTTCATGGGATGCCAACAACTCCACTGGCCTACGAACGATCTTCATGTTGGAAACTCCTAGATTTTGGCTATGAGTTGATTAAACACTTGTAGCTGCAATGCTATAGTGGGTAAGATTCTTGGTACTCCCAGGTAGCTGTAATCATGATGGAATCACTCCTTTGGCTGTTATGAGAAATCATTATGCAAAAGGAAAAAAACCTTAGTGATGCCACGAGTGTCCATCATAGCCCGATAAACTAAATACAATTTTTGGCATGCTCTCAATTACTTAAAAACTGAAATTCTTGAAGGACAATGAATAGAAAAGTAGTGCTTGAAAAGTCTTGACTTATTGATGTGGGAGAATTGAGATACTTTAGTATACATGCTTTTCATGACAACTCTCACACTCTTAATTAACATTATTATACTTTACTGTTCAAAGGCAAGCCTATGAGTTGATTACTTGACATGGAATAAAGTTTACTCATTTGAATCATCCATATTTACAATAATTTTTCTGTGCTATAAGGATGCATGAAACCCATATGATATACTTGCCATTACTCTATCTATGCCGAAGTTTTTTAGATTTATGAAGTGGAGGAAACATGACACTACTAATCATGAGAAGATCACCATCTCGTTATTTCAGTTTAAATGCTGAGTTCCTTTTTGATTTTGGTTTTCTTGCTCGGGACGATCAAGTTTAAGCTTGGAGATGTTGATGGCTCTGAAATATAGCCATCTAAAGTCCACATTTAAACTGGATATTAATCATATTCTTGATGAAATATCTCTCTAACCCCTGCCACTAATGCTAATATTCAGAGAGGTATGCAATTCTTTCTTTTATATTTTTCCTGCGCAGATAATGTCATTTAAAGGAGGGAATCACTACATTAAATTCAAAGATACGAGATATCCAACAACCAGAAGAAACGAGGAGTCGTACAATGGAGGCAAAGGCTTTAACGAGCAACTATACGATCGGAGCAAAAATTCTATCCCTATAGCTCTGGTCGTATAGTTGGCGCCATCATCGTTAGGTCAAACAGAACAACTTTCATGAAGGGACCCCTATATAAAGAAGCCTTAGGCGACGAGAAAACAATGCTCGCCTCACCTGAAGAAGCCAGACCTCGTCAAAAAGCCGCCTCATATCTCCAAACCTTTCTCCATCTCCATAGCCATATTCCACCACTTGTAATAGTAGATCTCTTCTCCGATTGGCGACATTGTAAGACTATTTCTATTAGTCTTATGATTTTCATTACAACGTTTGTGATTGTTGATCTCATCTCTATGTGTGAGTAATTCTCCTTAGTCTAAGGGCTTCGGCCTAGCTATGTAGCAATTGTGCATGTTATTTATCATAGATGGGATCATGTATTAGTTTGTATGACATGATGATTATTGTATTCTCTCTTACCTCAATCTAAGGACTTGTTAGGTACCCAAGACCCCGAGGGTTGAGCCAGGTATAGGGAGTATGAGTGATGACTGATCTGCAGGTTGGGAACCCCAGTGATAGAAGAGGTAGTACGGCTCTATGTGAGGGATTTGCTTGGGATTAATGGTGACATCACTATGCATATCATTAGTTCTCTTTCTTCTATGGATGAGACTAGTAGGTTATTGCTATAAGAGGTTGCGAAGGCAATAGCAATTATGGATGCACTGCCCAACTATAATCTATCTTGCTCTAACAAGTACACACATACTTTATTTCTATCTTTTATTTCCATCAGATGTTTTGCACAGCTACAGGTGAAACCAAACGCCCTAGGCCCTCTCTCTCTCCATCATCGACAACAACAAAAAGACGCAAGATATTGGTCCGGTAAAAACACAAAAGAAATTCTAAAACTCTCGAAGGTCCGTTAAAGTAACTTCACTACGCATTCGCTTCTCAAGGATTCGATAACCTAGGTCTACTAGGGGAAAAGAAGCTATACTACATCCATAATATGGATCAAAGGTATCATTGGGACTTTGGCCTAACCGGGCGGCCAGTTGCTAATAGACAAGATAGAGGTCCAGCCAGGAGATGGAAGGCGGCATGCCACCGCCTAAGATGGAAGTCGGCGCCTTGGAGGACAAGACAATAAATTATGTATTAGTCTAGGACTATAACCGTATCTAGCTTGGACTCTCCCTATAATCCTTGGTCCTAGCGTCTTTATAAGCCAGCCTATGGGATCCTTTAGGGAGCACACAATAGAATAACAAGTGCATAGCACAACTCGGATACAACGAGCCCCACAATCCTTGTAACTCGGTGTATTGCAGGAGTAAGATCTCGCCACCATCGTGAGATCTGAACCTAGATAAGTTGTGTCACGCTGTCACAGACGCTCTCCACCTTACACCCCGTACTCTAAACTCGTTGTTAGGATACCCCTATGGCGTACGTGTCGACAATACCATGATAGTTGGTGGCACATAGGCACTGACATGGGTATACCCTACATGTACTCGAGCTTGGTATATATGGCCTGAATACATATAAGCCCACGGTGTCGCCAAGGCCCAAATCAATAACTCGAGTAACCTACGGACTCTCGATTGCTTGAAGAACAAGAAGAAGCTAAAGATAGAAAGTTCAAAGGGGAAAACCCTAACTTGTAACCGACTCGACCTGCTACCCGAGACCTAGCCTATCTATATAAAGGCTAGGAGGGGGCAGCGAGGAGGACGCACACAACCCTAGTTTCCACAACCCTCGCCATATTGCATATGCGCACCATTGTAATCCTCGATTCCTTTGATAATTCCACGAGCAGACAAGCAGGAGTAGGGACCTCTACGAGGCCTGAACCTGGGTAAATCTTCGAGTCCCCTGTGTGCTTGTTTGCTAGCCGATAGATGTCTCCAGCGCTCCCTCCTTCTCCAAAACCCAAGTCCATAACAATGGGCATTGATGAGTTAAACCCTCGTCAATTGGCGCCGTATGTGGGAACTGGGAGTGCTGATGTTGCGGATTCTTCGGCCCCATCAACCGCGATCTACAACTCCGCAACAGCGGAGATTCGCCAGTTCTTTGGCGTGTTCGACTTCACCGTCCACGCGCCGGCCACTCTCCCGGCTTTCGAGTCTGTGGGCGACGGAATCAGCCTGGCAATAGGGAGCTTCCGCTTCCAAGTTGGTCAGATGGGCACGCTTCGCATGCCTGACCAGCCGACGGTGCCGTCGATTTCCCCAGCATCGTGGTTCCCTCCATCGATCGGCACCCTCAGTAAGCTCAACGCCTCGGCATCAGTCGAGAACACGGTCAGCGACAGCAGTCGCGACTCCGATATGAGCGACCTGGCAACTGAAGATGGAGCCTATGGCTCCAGATCTGAGAGCTGCGGGAGCAACAGCTTCCCCAATCACTTCATATGCGCCATCGTCAACACAGGCGACACCTCTGCCAACCGCGACAACACGGGCAATCGCGGTAACGAAACTGATCCGCCTCTTAGTGGCAATGGCGGCAATGGTAGCAACGGCGGCAATCGCATCCCTGTCAACAATGGAGGAGCAGTCGAGCCTCTGACCATAACAAACGAGCAAACCGGCGAACGCTTCGCGATCAGGCTCAACGAGCAGGAGTGGGCTCGCTGCCGCGAGGCCTTACGAGGCACCCCTCTAACTTTTGGATCTCCACAAGAACTGCTAATGGGATACCATTGGCTCTTGAAGGAGGAATTCAAGTGCCAAGTGCAAACAATCGTGCAACCCGAGGCGCGCAAAAAGGCGGCAGACGAGTCGAGCCTTCGACGTGCTGGGCTCTCCTCCCACGGAGGATCCTCCTCAAAGGGCAACGAGTACCTCGCAAACAAGAGACGATCTCGGATGGCCCATCTCACCGAGCAAGAACGCATAGAAGCTGCAAAAGTCCTCGACTTCAGCTCTATGACAGTCGATACACGGGGCAACATGGTCCCTAAGATGCCACAGGCCGCGGTGACCGCAGCCACCATGTACCTCCTCAATAATCAGCCACCAGCTGGAGATCCCCGAGCCGCTATGCATCGATCTACGATCGTAGGCTTGGGACTGGTCGAAGCCACCCTCGACAAGGAGCCAACACCGGAGCTAAAAAAGGCAAAGCGCTAGCAAATCTACTCCTCGCCCTCATCCAGCAACGACAGTCATGACTTGTCTCGACGTTGTCGCTCACGGCGACACGATCACAACTATGATGCGCGCGATGACATCATGCAGCGCAAGATCGACAAGTCAAGGGCACGACGTGCCAGGTCGACTGACTCGGAAGAAGAAGATGTGGAGCTCTGCGGCGCCAAATGCTTCAGCAGGTCCATCAGGCAAAAGCGAATGTCCAAGGGGTTCAAACTCCCATCGGAGAACCCGAAGTTTGACGGCCTACAGGACCCGAAGATCTGGCTGGAGGACCACATCTCCTCCGTCAGGCTCCATGGCGGCAGTCGAAGCACGGTCATGCAATGCCTATAGCTGCGGTACGCAAGCGCCGCCGGCGTGGCTCAACAACCTCCCACGCGGATCCATTCGCAGTTGGGATGAGCTGGTTTACAGCTTTGTGCGCAACTTCAAGGGCACCTACAAGCGGCCTGCATCAATCGAAGAGCTGAGATGCTGCCAGCAAAGATCGGGTGAATCACTACGCTCTTACATCCAAAGGTGGTCCATCATCAAGAACTCCGCAGAGAATATCTCGGAGGATCGCACAATTGATGCATTTAACGGTGGCGTCCGCCGCATAGAGCTCAGGTAGGAGCTGGGCCGCTCAAAGCCCAAGACCATCGACCACCTGATGGAAATCGCGAATCGGTGGGCCGATGGAGAAGATTCGGTGAAGAATCGCGTTCACTCTGACGAGGAGGCAGAACTCGAGCGCAGACGCCGCATGCGCATCTACGATGACCGCGACGATGTCAACATGGTCGCAGCCGGCTACGCCGATAGACGCGATGACAACCGCAACAGCGGATACCGTAGCGGTGGATACCGCGACTCCGGGAAAACCACGCAAGTGTGGCAACGCCGCAATCGTGATGAGGCACCTGCGACATCCATTGAAGACAAGCTGTCCGGGCCATGCACGGTACACTTCTACATCGACAAGCATGATGGAAAAAAGAAGTCCAGCCACCTCCTCAAGGATTGCCGCGAGTTCCTCAAACTACATGAGGGATTGGTTCGGATGAATCGCAACACAGTCGAAAGAGGCTACGGAGCGGCTCTAGGCGCCATGGCACATGGCGCTCCACCACCACCACCTGGAATGCCCCCAAACGCAGTTGCGCCGGACCAGCACTAGGGAGGTGAACCCTACCCACGGGCCATGGGTACTATGATGATCTAAAAAGGACGCCCCTCCAATCGGGTGCAGAAGGCCGTCACTCGCCAAGTCAACTTGGCCACACACTCGCCACCATCTACCACTGAGTACCTCAGCGGAAGCGAGTCCTGCATCACCTTTGACAAACGCGACCATCCGCCTCAAGTACCTCGTCCAGGCCATTGCCCCCTCGTACTTGAGGCACAAATCGGAGGCTTCGATATGAGCCGCGTCTTCATGGACGGTGGAAGCGGCATCAACCTTATATTCGCGAGTACCTTGTGAGCAATGAGGATCCCTCTGACTTGCCTAGAGGCCTCGGACACAACATTCCACGGCATCGTCCCAGGAAAAGGTGTATATCCCTTGGGCAAAATCAACCTCAACGTCATCTTCGGCACGCCGAAAAACTTTCGGCGCGAGCGCATCGACTTTGAAGTCGTCGACTGGCCCTCACAATATCACTGCATCCTCGGACATGTCGCGTTCGCAAGGTTCATGGCAGTACCACACTACGTCTACCTGCAGATGAAAATGCCAGGTCCCAATGGCGTCATCACAGTCAACAGGAGCTTCGAGACGTCCAAGCCATGACGAGGAATTCAGAATTTCCTAGTCCTTCGGCATGCAGGAAGAACTCGCGAGACTAAAGGAGTCGAAAGACAACAGTCTACCTCCCCTAAGCCGGCCAAGCTTGCCTGATCTATCTTTTAACTCATCAGTGCACACAAAGAAAGTACAGGTCCACCCATCGGATCCCGCCAAAACGGCCCTCATCACCAACAACTTGAGTCCCGCATAGGAACTCGCGCTCGTCGAATTCCTCCGTGAGCACTGGGAAATTTTCGCCTGGTGTCCTATGGACATGCCAGGAGTTCCCAGGGAATTTGCTGAGCACGCACTCAACATCAACCCAGACGCAAGGCCAGTCAAGCAAACAATCCGGCGATTATCTGAGCCACGGGCGAAGGCAGTTGGAATGGAGATCAATAGACTCCTCGACGCCAAATTCATACGCGAGTCAAGGAAAGCACTTGGCTCACCAACATGGTGCTGGTACCAAAAAAGGACACGGATATCCTGCGGATGTGCGTGGACTTCACCTCTCTGAATAAGCACTGCCCAAAGGATCACTTCTCGTTGCCGCGCATCGACCAGATCATCGACTCCACCGCGGGATGCGAGCGCCTCTGCTTCCTCAACGCCTACTCAGGCTATAATCAGATTCGAATGAAGGAGGAAGATCAAGAAAAAACAGTGTTTACAACGCCCTTCGGTGTGTTCTGCTACAACACAATGCCCTTCGGGCTAAAGAACGCGGGAGCCACCTACCAGCGGTGCATGCAGGCTTGCCTCAAGGAACAACTTGGTCGCAACATTCAAGTCTATGTCGACGACATAGTAATCAAGACCAAGGAGGAAGCCTCCCTAATCGACGATTTGCGTGAAACCTTCGCCAACCTCGACCACTACTGGATCAAGCTCAATCCGGACAAATGCGCCTTTGGCATCCCATATGGGAAACTACTCGGGTACCTCATATCCGCAATAGGAATCGAGGCAAACCCGAAGAAAATAAAAGCCATATTGGCCATGGAGAAGCCGAAAAACATAAGGGGCGTTCAGCAGCTGGCTGGGGGAATCGTGGCCCTCAGTCGATTCATCAGTCGAATGGGTGAAAAGGCACTGCCCTTCTACCAACTCCTCCGCAAAGCTGAAAAGTTCGAGTGGACCAACAAAGTGCAGGAAGCATTCGAAGACCTCAAGCGCCTGCTATCCACCTCACCAGTACTCGTGACCCCACGGGAAAGGGAACCACTATTGCTATATATCTCCGCCACCAACCAGGTGGTCAGCACAGTGCTCGTCGTCGAGCGAGCCGAGGAAAACAAGGTCCACGGAGTACAACACCCACTATACTACCTCAGCGAGGTCCTCACGCCAACAAAACAGCGGTACCCGCACTACCAGAAGCTGACGTACGGCGTCTTCATGACCGCCCGACGACTGCGCCATTACTTCCAGGAACACCCAATCGTGGTGGTCAACGATGCCCTGTTGGGGCATATCCTCAATAACCCCGACGCCACGGGACGAGTCGCTCTTTGGGGGATAGAATATTCTCCACGAGACATTACATACGAAAAGCGCGATGCAATCAAGTCGCAAGTTCTTCCTGACTTCCTCGTGCACTGGATGGAGAACCAGCTCCCTGACAAACCAGATATGTCCTACCTCTGGACAATGCACTTCGATGGATCCAAGCGGAAGGACGGAGTAGGTGCAGGTGTCATACTGACATCACCTCAAGGGGACAAGCTGAAGTACATCCTGCGAATGCAGTTCACTGCCTCCAACAACGAAGCTGAATACGAGGCCCTGCTACACGGGATGAGGATGGCAAAAGCCTGCGGCGCCAAAAGGCTCATTATTTACGGCGAATCCAAGTTGGTTGTCAACTAAACAATGCATGAGTGCGACGCACTGAACGACAACATGATCGCCTACCGCGACCTCAACGACACACTCGATGGGTACTTCGACGGCGGCGAGCTGCGACACGTAGGCCGCGAAAGCAATGAAGAGGCGGACGCACTCGCCAACATAGGCTCTACCTGCGCCCCCATACCACCTTGGGTATTTCTCGAGCGCATCTTCGAACGCTCCGTCAAGCCAAAGGCAGTAGAGAAGAAAACAAGCACAGCAACGGACTCGGGGGCTACGCCACCCAATGAGCCAATGGCACTCGACGACCTGGAGCTGGACACAGGACTCGAAGGACCAATGAGCGTCATGATGATCGAATCATCCTGGACTCAGCCGTACATCACGTACCTCCTTAGCAAAAGGCTATCGAACGACCCGACTAATCCACGGCACATCACACGGTGATCCAAGGCATTCGTTGTTATCAACGGTGAACTATACAAGCGCAGCATCACAGGAGTACTCCAGCGATGCGTCTCCACGGCTAATGGAAGAGTTGTCCTCCTCGACATCCATGAGGGAACCTGTGGACACCACGCTGGCAGTCGCGCCCTCGTGGCCAAAGCTCTGCGAGCTGGGTTCTACTGGCCTACGGCCATGCGCGACACCAAGGACATCGTCCAGAAATGCAACACGTGTCAACGATTTGCGACCGCATGCACCTGGCGCAGAGCTCTGGCCAATCCCATTGGCCTGGCCCTTCGCGCAATGGGGACTTGACATGGTCGGCAAGCTCCCCAAATCCTCACGAGGAGGTTACGTCTACCTCCTGGTGGCAGTCGACAAGTTCACCAAGTGGATAGAAGCCATGCCAGTGACCAATCAATCAGGGCATAGTGCGGTCAAGTTCTTCGAATCCATCGTCTTCCGCTTCGGAGTGCCACACAGCATCATCACAGACAATAGAACAAACTTCACATCCAAGAAGTTCCAAGAATTCTGCGAAAATCTGGGAATCAACATCAGCTACGCCTCGGTAGCACATCCACAGACCAACGGGTAGGTTGAAAAGGCGAACGGGCTCGTCTGCGGTGGCATCAAGAAGCGACTCCTCCGGCCACTCGAACAAGCCGCGGGTTGCTGGCCAGATGAACTGCAATCAGTACTCTGGAGCCTACGCACAACTCCAAACAGTGCTACGGGCTACACCCCGGTCTTTATGGTGCACGGGGTGATGACCCACAAGTATAGGGGGTGCATCGCAGTATTTTCGATAAGTAAGAGTGCCGAACCCAATGAGGAGCAGAAGGTGTTGGCTAGTGGTATGGATCAGGAATTCTCTACAAATACTTAGCAAACGGATTTTTAAGGGTTTTCGATAAAGCAAGTAAACAAAGTACGAGTAAATAAAAGACAGTAGGAATAAATGCAGCAAGTGGCCCAATCCTTTATGCAGCAAAGGACAAGCCGGTTGTATTTCTATAGATGACCAAACGTTCTCGAGGACACATGGGAAGACTGTCAAGTGCTTTCGCTTCATATAGTCGATTAATCTTCTCTAGCTTGCTAAGTGTTGTGTGGGTGAACCTGTGGTAATGTACCGCCCCATCCAAGACTAATACATACTTGTGATTATACCCCTTGCAAACATCCGTAAGTACAAGAAAGTAATTAAGGTAGAAACCTAACCACAGCTTTAAACTTAAGACCCTTATGTCCCTTGTGCAATGGTTTCCTAACGGGGGTTCAGGTTTCTGTCACTCCGGCAACCCCTACGATTAGTAGCCAAATACACAATGCATTCCCCTAGGCCCATATAGGTGAAGTGTCATGTAGTCGGCGTTCACATGACACCACTAGAAGAAGTACACCACAACTTAAATAACAATCTATTGAATCTTTCTCAACGCAACTCCACTACTAACAACAAGACTTCTCCCATGTCCTCAAGAACAAAACGAACTACTCACAAGACATCATATGGATCATGATCAGAGATGGAATAATGATGTATAACAATCTGAACATAAACAATAATTCAATGGTTCACTCAATAGCATCAACTACAAAGAGTAATCAACACCGGGAAAGTTTCCCCTATGAACTATGCAAGATTCAACCCAATTGTTACAGCAATATGGAGATGGTGATGAGGGTACTGATGGTGATGATGATGATGATCCCGATGAAGTCCAGCTTGATGGTGGTGTTGATGGCGACGATCTCCCCTCTCCGGGAAGGAATTCCCCCGGCAGAAATCTGTCTGCCGGAGAGATCTTTCTCTCTCGGTGTTTTCCGCCCCGCGGAGGCGGCGGAATCTTTCTGTGGTTGCTCCCCGAGTCTTAGGGTTTCGTGGGGATGATATACGCCAGAGGGGAGAGGCTGGAGTGGGCCAGGGCGGCCACATCACTCCCAGGCGTGGCCTAGGCCTGCCTGCGCCATGGGGTGGTGTGGGCCCCCTGTGGCCCACCTCCACTCCATCTTCTGGCATCCTGAGTCTTCTGGAAAAATAGGATTTTCCATATATTTTCCCGGATTTTCTGATCTTCGCGAATTTTGCCTCCAAATAGCACCTTTTCCATCAGAATCCTGACTACAGCGGTCCATGCTCCAAAAGTCGTCAACCATGCAAAAATAGATGAAATAACATAAGTATCACCTCTCAATACGAAATATATCAATGAATAATAGTGAATTAAGACATAGAATAGTGATGCAAAATGGACGTATCAACTCCCCCCAAGCTTAGACTTGTCCCTTAAAGCGGCCGAGCTCAATAAACATGGCCTCAAGTTTATGGAGTGAAGAGTGGACAAGAAGCATCACATTCATCAAATACATAGATCATAATAGAAGACAACTCACTATTATACAACTCAACTTGCAATGAGTAAAGGAAACACAATAAAGATACATAAAGTGAATCATAATTGGTAATGGAAAACTTAGCTCTTGGTGGAAGAATAGTTGATAATTTGCTGGAGTTCACAAATAGCTGGTTTTCAATGAAAGCTTTCAAAGTAGTAAACTTCAAGATAAGAGCAAATGTGCAAAACAAGGAACATAAGAAACATGATTGAATAAATCATCATATGAATGAATGGAACACAACAACTCAAAATACTTGCTGAGATAGAAGGGAGTAGGTTTACTGACTCAACTACAAAATAAAAGAAAGGCCCTTCGTAGAGGGAAGCAGGGATTGCAAGTCTCATAAAGAGCTCCCAAAAATTATGATACTTACTAGCTTTCAGCTCTGATTGCCCCTATCATAGGCATCTTTAGGTGATTAAGGTTAAAGTGATCAAAAATGAGGATATGCATTGACAAGTTGTAAGTTGAGAATCTCATGTACCTTGAATACGAGGGTCGCTCCTCATACTACTCAAGTTTAGTCACCGGTAAGTTCTTGTCATCGTAAGCATATGTGTATCATAGAGAACCACCAACGGGGTACCCCTTGCCCGATGATACGGAAGAATCCCCATATCAAAATGACAAGGTAAGCAGACAACAAGTATCTTAGCAATCTTCTTATTTACCATGGGAATATGGTGCTTTTTTCTCTCTTTCCTCTTTTCATAATATCTTTTTTTCTTTTTCTCTTTTTTTTTCTCAATATCAGACTCTCTTTTTTTTATAAGAAGAATGCTTCATAGATACTCGTTATGGTTACGTTGCAGGTTTCCACCATGTCAGCATGGATTAGACCAGCGGCCCAGGCGTTTCTCTAACACACATGCATAACTCCATGGACTTACAAGCTCCCCTTTCATTTCACACCGACGACATCCATAGACAAAACAACATGATATCAACTTGGTACAAAGTACCAGTGTAATGTTGAAAGCGTTCCCCATGACAGCATGGTTCTGCTAATTCACAACTTACAAAGCACAAGCATATACGCAACATAGGTGAGCACAATGGTTCAAGTTTATTAAATGCAAGAAAGTAAAGTGTGCCATCAAGTTCATGAGAGCTTTAATCACTAATTTTCACATAACAAGTTTAATTTGGGAGGTAGACAAAACAAGAATTTACTTGGAATAGCAATAATGCTACTAGGTAGGTATGGTGGACACAAATGGCAAAGGTTTTGGTTTAAAGGAGGTGGATGCACGAGAATAATTCCCTCTCAGTATAGGTTTTTGGCTAGCAAGGCTGGGTAGCAAGTACAAGAGTTGAAGGAAACAACCAAACATACAAATGATAAAAACAAACATGCAATCTTCCTTGGAAGCACAAAAGATCTTAACTAGAGAATACTAGACTTATGAGCAAATCAAGAAAGAAAGATGATGAAATTATTTTTCTTTAGAGTACTACTATCTTTTTCTTTTCAACTCTCAAAAAGGTGTTGCTACTGACCGAGCCAGGTTTGCCAAAACCAACTAAATTAACTCAATGATCCCAGAGTGCTACCAATACTAACAACAAGATCAATCATATAACCATGAATTGAAAACTAATATAAGCTATGCAAAAGAGTGAATGATAGAACTTCTCATTAATATTCCATAACAGCAACTCACACCAAGGGATACATATCTAACGAGAGAGGGGACACTTCCATAATGCAAACCATACTACAAAATAACTCCTTTATTCATGATATGACTCTACTAATAATGTAAAAAGATAGAAGAAAGTGATATGATACCGCGGCACTCCCCCAAGCTTGGAACAAACCAAGGGGATGCCAAACCTGATGACGATTTACTCCTTAGGTGGTGGTGGTGTCCTCTTGATGAGCTCCTTGATCAGTTTCCCTAAGTCCTCAATCTCGAAGGTGAGAGTACGAATCAACTCCGAGTTGTGCTCAATACGGCTCGTGATCATTTCAGTTCATGGATCCCAGCTCTCGTGATTCTTTTTTTGATCTTCCTCCTTGAAGTCTTCTTTTCCTGCATGGTTATGGATGAAGGTATGGAAGGGATCCTTGGTGTGTGGAGGAAGTGACCTTGGAGCCAATCTGTGACGAGGAACTTTCCCCCCAGTCTGCATCCATGCAGTCCTTCTGATCTTGGTAGGTTTCACCACTCCAATGCTTGCAATGGTGGTGCCGGTGTGCGGACATTGGCCTTGCTCCTCTTCACCTTCACTCTTGATCTCCTTCTCCTCCCCGGGGTCTTGGAGGTCTTCCTCCATAGGCTCCTTTCCTTTATCCTTGGCGGACACCATTGTGCTTCTAAGTTTTCAAAGAGTATGTCCTGACAGAAACAGATTGAAACAAAAACACGACGAAAACACAATATACGGACCTCGGGGGATCCGGGGGATTATATATTACGAAGTTTCATATCAAAAGGAAGGTACTGGGAGAAAACGAGTCGGAGGCGGAGTCCTAGGTTGGGCCCGCGCCATGGGGTGGTGTGGGCCACCCTGGCTCCGGTTCCGTCCCTTTTTCGCTTCGTAGCTTTCCATATTGACTGAAAACTGTAAAAATATAGTTGGATTGTATTTTCGTTGAACTTTTCTTACCAGAACTGTTACCTATTTGGAAAGGACTCTGCAGGTCTCTGAGTTTGGTATATAGTAGATTCTTCTGGAGTCATCACTTGAATATCATTGATATCTTCATCTTCATACACTTATTACTTGAGTCATAAAACCCTTCTCTTCCTTATTACACCATTATCTCCACTTCCTAGAAATTTCTTTCACACAAAACTTCACACAGTTCTCATTAGCAACATTAGTATAAGTGAAGTGATAAAACCTTTTGAGTCCAACGTCAACCGAAAACCATCAAAACAAAAGCTACTGTAGCAACTCCTTCCGAAAACCCAAAAGGAATTCAAAAAGGAAATCGAATAAAGAAGCAAATGCAAGAGTGCCTAAATCTGTCAAAACAGACTAGCAGGTAAAGATCAATTTGTTCGAAAATCTTATGTTGCTCAAATCAAAAAGTGCAAAACTAACGAAAGTTAAATAACAACCTGGGGCAGAAGCACAAAACATTACAGCTCAATCCGACAGACAGAGGTCTCTCACGAATTTTTACGGTGAAGCACAAAAAATATGTTTCGGGACAGCAACTTCCCCAAATCTTACTTCTCTCTCATTAGAGGTTGATCTTGACACAAAAACCAAACAGAACGGATAAGGAGCGGTTATTACCGAAGTAATAACTTCCAAGACTCAAAGAATCAAAAACAAACTGAAAGCAAAAACAAATTGGGTTCTCTCATAAAGCTCTTTCTTTATAGCTATTAAGATGGGCATGATAATTTTGAAGAAGCTCTCATAGGGAAATAAGTTGAAGTGAAAGAGAGCATTAAGAAGCAAAAACACACATATTTAAGTCTCACCCACTTCCTATGCAAGGGAATTTTATAAACAAACAAGTTTTTGAAACCAAAGGCAACTTGCATAAGAAGGCAAAAGAAGTGCAACATAAAAACTTTCAACATAAAAAGAGGAAACTTGATATTATTGAGATACATAAGAACACTTTTCCCTCTCTCATAGTAACTTTCAGTATCATGCATAAACTTAACAATATAGCTATCACAAGGACTATCATAGCAATGATCACTTATTCTAACAGAAAACACAGGAATACTATCTCTCATAACACTACTTTGTGAAACAATATTAGAGGTATCCTTACAAAGGATAGTGTGTCCCTCTTTTTCATATTTAGCAACAAAGTCTTTCAAATTTGCTACTATAGGTTCATCAACCATTTGTTTATCAGGTTCAATAGCCTTATTCATACTTTCATTAACCATACTAGCTATCATAGAATGTTCCTTTACCTTAACTGGAAAAGGCATTTTCTCAATATAAGGTTCAGGTAAAACATGATTAGCAGTATAAACTTCGGTATTTCTTGCAGGAACACTCTTAACAACATCTTTATAAGGTTCATGATACTTATTCCACTTCTTTTTAGGCACTTCAATGTAAGAAGCAAAAGCCTTAAAATAAGAAGCAATAGCTTGAGAGTCTAGACCATAAGCATTTTTAATATTTTGAAAGTCGTCAGTTCCCATAAAAGATTCAATGCATTCATAATCATAATTTATACCTGACTTTCTACCTTTGTCAATCTCCCAAGCTTCAGCATTGTCTTGAATACGGTCTAGAAGGTCCCATTTAGCTTCTTCTTCCATACGAATGAATGATCCAGCACAAGAAGCATCCAATAAATCTTTATCATGTAGAGGGAGCCTTGCATAAAAGTTGTTGATAATAATATTGTTGGGGGGCTCATGAATGGGACATTTGAGCATTAGTAACTTCAATCTCCCCCAAGCTTGAGCTGTACTCTCTCCATCAAGAGGCCAAAAGTTGTATATTTGATTCCGATCTTTATGAATCTCACTAGGAGGATAAAACTTTGAATAAAAGAGAGGCACTATTTCCTCCCATTCCAGAGCTTGACGATCCTTCAGCAGCTTATACCATTCCTCAGCTCTTCCTTTTAGTGATAATGAGAATAACTTCTTAACTTGATCTATAGTAATACCTGCACACTTGAACAACCCACATAATTCGTGTATAAAGAGTAAATGATCACCAGGATGGACAGTTCCATCCCCAACATAGTAGTTATCCATAACACGATCAATAATTCTTGTAGGTATTTTGAAAACATCTTTCTCAGCAGGTGGTGGCTTATCTACTACCTTAGCAGTGGTAATAGCATTACCAAATAAGAAACTCAGCGAATTATCCATAACGAAAATAAAGCAACTAGCAGAAGTAAACAATAATCACAGAAGAAGTTTCCTTTACCACTTCCACTCTCCAATAGCGCTTCACTCCCCGGCAACGGCGCCAGAAAATAGTCTTGATGACCCACAAGTATAGGGGTGTAGCGCAGTATTTTCGATAAGTAAGAGTGTCGAACCCAACGAGGAGCAGAAGGTGTTGGCTAGTGGTATGGATCAGGAATTCTCTGCAAATACTTAACAAACGGATTTTTAGGGGTTTTCGATAAAGCAAGTAAACAAAGTACGAGTAAATAAAAGACAGTAGGAATAAATGCAGCAAGTGGCCCAATCCTTTATGCAGCAAAGGACAAGCCGGTTGTATTTCTATAGATGACCAAACGTTCTCGAGGACACATGGGAAGACTGTCAAGTGCTTTCGCTTCATATAGTCAATTAATCTTCTTTAGCTTGCTAAGTGTTGTGTGGGTGAACCTGTGCTAATGTACCGCCCCATCCAAGACTAATATATACTTGTGATTATACCCCTTGCAAACATCCGTAAGTACAAGAAAGTAATTAAGGTAGAAACCTAACCACAGCTTTAAACTCTAAGACCCTTACGTCCCTTGTGCAATGGTTTCCTAACGGGGGTTCAGGTTTCTGTCACTCCGGCAACCCCTACGATTAGTATCCAAATACACAATGCATTCCCCTAGGCCCATATAGGTGAAGTGTCATGTAGTGGACGTTCACATGACACCACTAGAAGAAGTACACCACAACTTAAATAACAATCTATTGAATCTTTCTCAACGCAACTCCACTACTAACAACAAGACTTCTCCCATGTCCTCAAGAACAAAACGAACTACTCACAAGACATCATATGGATCATGATCAGAGATGGAATAATGATGTATAACAATCTGAACATAAACAATAATTAAATGGTTCACTCAATAGCATCAACTACAAAGAGTAATCAACACCGGGAAAGTTTCCCCTATGAACTATGCAAGATTCAACGCAATTGTTACAGGAATATGGAGATGGTGATGAGGGTGCTGATGGTGATGATGATGATGATCCCGATGAAGTCTATCTTGATGGTGGTGTTGATGGCGACGATCTCCCCTCTCCGGGAAGGAATTCCCCCAGCAGAAATCTGTCTGCCGGAGAAATCTTTCTCTCTTGGTGTTTTCCGCCCCACTGAGGCGGCAAAATCTTTCTGTGGTCACTCCCCGAGTCTTAGGGTTTCGTGGGGGTGATATACGCCTGAGGGGAGAGGCTGGAGTGGGCTAGGGCGGCCACACCACTCCCAGGCGCGGCCTAGGCCTACCCGCGCCATGGGGTGGTGTGGGCCCCCTGTGGCCCACTTCCACTCCATCTTCTGGCATCCTGAGTCTTCTGGAAAAATAGGATTTTCCATATATTTTCCCGGATTTTCTGATCTTCGCGAATTTTGCCTCCAAACAGCACCTTTTCCATCAGAATCCTGACTGCAGCGGTCCATGCTCCAAAAGTCGTCAACCATGCAAAAATAGATGAAATAACATAAGTATCACCTATCAATGAATAATAGTGAATTAAGACATAGAATAGTGATGCAAAATGGACGTATCACAGGGCCGAAGCGGTGCTGCCCGCCGAGGTACAAAGGCGTCCGCAGCGTGGTCGCCATATGACAGGAGTCATCCCTTGCACTCGAAGACTCTGTCGATCTCCTTGACGAGGCAAGGGAAATCGCCGCGGAAAGATCAACGATCTACCAGCAGAACCTGTGCAACTACCATAGTAGAAGGCTACGCCCCAGATCCTTCATTGAAGGCGACCTGGTCATGCGACTAAAGCAGCAAGGACATCTCAAGCTCGAGTCCCACTGGGAAGGACCATATGTGATTACAGAAGTAATCCCAGGTGGTGCCTATCGCCTTCAAGATCTAGAGACAGGAGTCGCATACTCCAATCCCTGGAACGTCGTGCAGCTGCGACGCTTCTACCCTTAGTCATTTTTAATTTTACATCACAAATAAGGCACTCAGCCAAGGCTACTTAGCCACACATTGTACTTCGTACTGTCTCAAGAATAAATAAAGCTAAGTGCCCCAAAACTCCGTGCTCTCCTTTATTTTTCCACAACTTATCCACTTGGGGGCTGCGCCACCCTATACACATCTGTTCTACGAACTAAAACGCGATATCCTGAGTAGCTGGCAAATCAATCGAAACCCTTGACACAACATCAACCCAGTTGCAATGCACCTGACAGGTTGACAAGGGACTGAGATAAGCGCATGGCCAGGCTAACGAAAAGGAGTCACATGGTGCAACACACTCACACACTAACAAGCTCTTTATACATAATCGACAGTCAATTATACATAACATACATACGAACTTTACAACATTGGTACACTTATGTGCAGGATACAAATTAAGCTACTGCTGCAACAAAAGAACGTTGGTCTGCTCCTCGAAGAAATCGACGATCTCCTCTGCTGGGCGATCCATTGCTTGATAGTGCGGCACCATATTCCAAGCAGAACATGCTGGTGACGCAGGTGCCCCAGCCGCAATTGCTGCAACGTCTACGTCTGGCCTATGTAGTCGCACCAGCGATAGAGCGGCCTTGGCACCAGCCACCAACTGTTGCCTTACACACTCGCGAACCGCAGCCAGGTCTTGGAACTTGGCAAGAAGGGCCAGCAGGCTTGATGGAGCAACATCCAACGGAAACATCATCCGATAAATGTTCTTCAAGCATGACTGCGACTTCTTCAGAAAGTGCAGCACTCGCGATGCACGATCCTGCAGGGTCGCTAGCGCAATCGCACGATCATGATTCACCCAAAAGTATCCACTCTCCTAAAGTTGCTCCTGGGTCAGATCGTGCAGGCGAATAGCAATCCTATCCTTCTCATCCTGCGGATGGCACGCACTGACAACTATACAAAGCAACAACAGAAGCATAAGGACAGCACACCATTGCAAGTGACTACAAGGAAAAGATAAGAGTAAGCAAACTAACACTTAAATTGGTCGCCCAGCTGTGTCACCTCCCCCAGCAGATACTGTTCTCGGGCGGTGGCCTTCTCTGCCTTTAACTTCCATACATCCACGTTACCGCGGAGCACGGGCAATTCACGCTCCAACTGCTTCACGCGATCACGCAGTCGCGAAAGTAGCGACAGCTCATCCACCCTGGAGCACGGTGGTGCCAAAGTATCATCAAGGAGCGGCGAATCCTGAGGTTCCCTCAAAGGATCACTTGATGTACCCTACCACAAGCCAAGCAAGAAGCAATAAGAAGGCGAAATCGACACATAGACAAAAGACTCGAGTGCATTCAAGATTGGCAAAAGTATCAGCAGATACACTCGCCAAAGGCATGTTCTTGACAAAAGACATAAACTAATCAACTATTACAAAGCTACTGAGGAGTGAAGGGGTTCGTAGCATGGAAAACAAAAATTTTCTATCGCATACAAACAAACAAGCCAAGATCTATCTACTAGATTGTAGCAACGAGTCGATAGTGGAACTCACCCTCGAAGATTCCAAAGCGTTTAACGAGAGCAGATTCTCGTGGGTGATGTAGTCGTACTCTTTCCGATCTCAAGATCGCGTAGACGATCCTTCCGGCGCCGCGTTCCCGCAGCGCTCCCGCTGTCGGTCACACGTTCGGTACTCGACGAAGACCTTCCTCTCCCTTGTTCCAGCAGGCAGCGGAGGTTGTAGCACTCTCCTCGCGATTCCTAAGAAGACAACTGGCGTGGTAGGAGGTAGAGGAAATCCCAGAGGCTTCGCCTTAAGCCGGTGCAGTATGGTGGAGCTTATGAGAGAGGCTATTAGTGGTCTAGTAATTAGACACACCAATTAGAAGGCTCTAAACCAATTAGAAGGCTCTAAACGAATAGCTCTAAACCGGGTCTAGATCTAGGGTTTAGTTTAGAGGATAGGAAACTTGTGTGTCTAGGAGGAGCCCTGCCCTCCTTATATAGGTGGGAGGGCTGGCCGGCCAAGGGAGGAGTTCCTCCCAACTCGGCCTAGGGAGGTGCGCCGGCCAAGGGAGAACCCTCCTCCAACTCGGCCTCCACCTCTCCTCCTCTTTCCCACTTCCCAAAAGCGCTGTTTGACTTTCAAACTAGCCGATTGACTTTTCAATTAAGGTTTTAAATAAATCATTTAGTTGGGACAGCAAGAATACTTAGTACATGATGCAATCATTCCAATATGTAATGACACACTCATGTACCTTCCCCTCCGAAGTCTTGGGACATTCCGGGACCTTCTAGAATGTTCCTGATGAAAACACCGGAATCATTCCCCAACTCCGAAATGGGACTTTCCTTATATGAATCTTATTCTCCGGACCATTCCGGATCTCCTCGTGATATCCCGGATCCCATCCGAGACTCCGAACAACATTCGGTCTCTTTCTCATAATACCATAACTACTCAAACAACGTAGAATCCTTAAGTGTGTCTCCCTACGGTTCGTGAATTATGCGGACATGATCGAGACACTTCTCCGAACAATAACCAATAGAGGAATCTGGAAATTCATATGGCTCCCACATATTTCTACGATTACTTTGCGATCGAATGAACCACTTACATACGATACCAATTTCCCTTTGTCTCACGATATGTTACTTATCCGAGGTTATGATCGTCGGTATCTCTGCATACCTAGTTCATCCTCGTTACTGATAAGTACTCTTTTCTCGTTCCCGTGATATGTGATCCCTTGTGACCAAGTCACATGCTTGCAAGCTAATTGGATGACATTTCACCGAGAGGGCCCAGAGAATATCTATCCGTCATGTGGATGGACAAATCCCACTCTTGATCCATGTGTTTCAACCAATACTTTCCGAACACTCAATGTCACCTTTATAGCCACCCTGTTACGGTGTGGTGTTTGATGACATCAAAGCATCCATCCAGTAAAGGTGATATGCATGATCTCATGGTCGAAGGAATTAGGTTACTATGTATCAGAAAGCATATAGCAATTGAACTATTGAAATGACTTGATCTTTATGCTACGCTTATCTATAGGAGTATGTCCATCACATCATTCTCCTAACGATATGACCTTGTTGTTGATAACATCTCAATGTTTATGATATGGAAACCACAATCATCAATCAACCAACAAGCTAGTGAAGTATAGAGGCTATACTAGGGACTTCAAATTAAGTTTACAAATCACACAAGTATTAATGGTTTCCTTGTTAATACTATTATAGCATGAATGTAAACATTTATCATAAGTATGAAGATATGATAATAACCTACTTTATTATTGCCTATTGGGCATATCTCCAACAGTCTCCCACTTGCACTAGAGTCAATAATCTAGTTTCAAACCTTTGTGTATTCAACACCTATGGCTTTCCGGTGTTGTATGTACACGATTGCTAGTGGTCAACTGATCTCCGGATCTGGAACTTCCAGGTCTGTGTGTAATTGCATGTCTTTGCGTCTCTACGCATCACTCATTCTGTAATGAGATGGCTTTGTTATAAATTTGGTCTTTCGGTGTGACCTTTAGTTCTTTGGGGTTAAAACATGTTGACAATATTGTCGTACAATATATCTTCATAGTATTATCCCGCTGTGAACTACACCTAGTTTGAAAACAAACTACCTGACACAAATGCCCTCTTTTGCTGCTATAATAGCAGTCATATACTTAGCCTTTTGTTGTAGTATCTGTCACAATGTCTTAACTTTGGAACTCATCCAAATCCATTATGGAACTCACTTTCCATTATATTGTGCCACCCTTAGTTTAGATTGAGATAAACTAAATTTGTACTTTGTGACAAAGCTAGTATCAATGTAGTACTTTTACAATGAACTAACCATCTATTTGTCACTTCTACAAATAATATACTCTTAGTTCTTCCAAAAGATCATAAGAATATCCTTACTATTGTCCAATGATCATCTTACGAATCATTCTGGTATATGCTCACAACATTTAGAGCATAGGACATATCTGGATTTGTACATATCACAGTATGATTGATATAAATACTCTTTGTGATTTCATACATCAAGTATCAATCTATACTTGAATCTTTGTTTCACTTACCAAATGTCAATACACTTGAATATATCATCAACATTGAACTCTTTCAATCCTTTCTGTGCAACAAGAACATTTCTTGTAGTTTCTATATTGAATTCATTCAATATCTCGTCTATGTACTTTTGGCACAACCATATTAGCGTCTATTGATGCCAAATATTTGGGTTTTGCCTAAGTCTTTCATCGGGATGAAATTCTTAATATGTGTTAATAAAAGATACATTATTTCCAATCAACAATATGTCTTCCACATAATGTATTAGAAACATGTCTTAGCGCTCCCACTTAATTTCTTGCAAATGCAAGCATCTTCATTGTCTCCGATGAAATTAAACTCTTTTAACAGTTTCATCATAGTGAAGATTCCAACTCCGCTATGCTTACTTCAACCATTGAAGTTTGCATATGCATTTAGCATCCTTTGAATTAACAAAACCCTTTGGACCGTGTCATGCACACGTCCTAGGTAACCATTCTATTAGAAGAACTTGTTTTGTTTATTCTACTACCACATAACAAATTATATGTAGTGGTTGCTACATTAATCCATCTAGACTAAAAATCGCTATGAAAGATCAAATCTTGTCATATACAACCTTTGAACATTGTTGTGAACTCTTTCCCAACATGTCGACTATTTTATAGATGTGAAACATCCATGTCTACTTCTTTATAGATCCAAACACAACTGCAAGGTCTTACACCTTTCTTGAGGGTCCTTCAAGTTCAAAACTTGATTTCTCGTGTATGGAACTATCACGGATTTTATGGCTTCAAACCATTTGACGGAGTCAGGGCCCATCATCGCTTCTTTGCATGTAGTCTGTTCATTATTCTCAAATAATGATTCAACCCTCAAATCTTGGTATTTGATTGTTTATCCGACCTACTTGTTTCAATAGGAACTTGGATCTCCGTGACCACAACCTTTGAAGTACGTGAGCCATGAGCATTGTTGCTGCCTCCGGAACACTTTTCGGTGCTGCGCAACTCTGCACATATAGCTAAGGTTCCTTTAACCTTATCAAAGTTCTATTGTCCTCCCACTTAACTTTTCACGAAAAATTCCTTCTCAAAGAAACTTGACGTTCTAAGCGACAAACACTTTTGTCTCCGGTGTTTATGGAGGAATACTTAACATTTATACAAAGACAGGTTCATCCGACTTTGGTTGCACACATCTTTCTTATGCATAGCATACCAATGTTTAAAAAAAGGACTACTTGGGTTTTATCCCAAACCATAACCTTATATGGTGTCATTTCAGCGGATTATGATGGAGCTCTTTTAGTGGAAAACGGTAGTCTCTAAAGCTTTTAATCTTTAAAATATAATAGCAGTTTATGAATTATACCTTGATCTTACCATGTCAAACAAGGTTCAATTACATATCTCGAGCGCTCCATACTCTTATGGTGTTTGAAATGCAAATCCGGACCGATTCCTTAAATCTTAGGTATTATGCTAAACTTGTAACTTAAATATCTTCCTTTATGATCTTATCATAAACTATTTATATTCTTGTTACAATGATTTTGCACTTCATCTTGAAAATCTTTTGAACTTTTCAAATATTTCACACTTCATCCTTATTAAGTAAATATTCACATATTCACTCAAATTTTCGGAGAAAGCATATGAAGTTGAAATCCATCGCTCTTGACTACACATAATGGAGTTCGTACAACAATATGCACAAGTTCCAATAAGCTAGTCATTTATTCCCTTTTGGCCTATGAACGAAGTTTTAATTATCTCTAGGAAAGTTTCACAAACGTCATTTGATCAAAAATCAAAAGACTCCAAAATTCCATCCACATGGAGTTTCTTCATGTTTTCTTTCCAATATAATTTAAACGGCGATGTCACTTCCTAAGTGATCTTTCAATCAATTTGTCTTTCGACAATTTTAGCACTAGTTTTATGGATGTGATTTCTCCAACGAGATTTGTGAATCATCCATCTTTTATGGATTACGGCAATTATTTGAACAACCCTTTTGTTCTCATAATACGATAAAACAAATCTTGAAGGCAAGCGTTGATGTTTAACGAGCAACAAAATAACCCTTTATTTGTTCTCGATGAACATCATCACCTATTCTTTTGCTAGTTACTTAGGCCATTGTAGTTCATGAATTGTGTTGTTTCGTATGATGATTCACACCAACAAATTCAGTATCAAATACTTAAGAACCACATTGTTTAATAAGCAAAGAATATAGCCATAACACATATATCATCTATATACTTAAACTGAACAATTCTAGTCTTTTCTTTTCTGCCATATACTTATGAGATTCTCTTTCAAGATTTCCTTTTACATTTGAAAGAATCTATCAACATCAATAGTGGAGTCATACTTATGACACATAGTCCAAAGCGTGTATAGTTAAATACCAATGTCTTTGAACTTGCACTTTGAAGTAGATCACCATTATCAAATATTTGGTGTTCTTTCAAATTCCTTTCTTTAGTAATCTCTTGGTGTAGTAAACATTTTACCTACATCAAATATTCACCCTCATCATGGACTTATCCATGATCTAGCTACTTTTAGCTTGTAGCGGTGAATTGCGAGTATAATGTTGCTATCCAAAACCTTTTGGAAGATTAGGACAACTAGTGTCTCCAACCTTTTGCAAATTCTCATCCAAATATGAGAACATGAACTTTGCCATATTATACTTTATCATGTTGCAACCAAAACTTCGTTTAGATATCACAATATCTTCCACACATCATGGTTTCAAACAACTCTTTCAGATCCTAGATAACCTTGATATTAAGATAATCTTTTGAATATCAAGAATCATGGAGACAAACATGATACTCATATACTAACACTTTGGAATTGTCACTCTTGTTTTAATACCAATTATTAAACTTCATGGAGTAACGGAACTTCTTGAAAGTTTGCAATAGGACTTTAAACTTTAGATTAACACTTCAAAACAATACGATACCGGTTAAGTAAAGTAACTAACCAGAATTCTATAGTTCTATCATCTCAATTATAACTAAGCGCAAGGTGGTAAACGGATGCCAATGACTACAACAACTATGCAAATTCACTTTGATTTAGTTTATGATAAATTGAGTTCTAATTAATAATTAAATTAATCTAGGTGAACTCCCACTCAAAACAATATCCCTCACATTGTTTTAGTGATCACACGAACCAAATCCACCACATCAAAACCGATCATCACGAGAGTTGATATAGCTTTAATGGCGAACAATCAACATGTTCATCATATCTACTATATGACTCATGCTCTACCTTTTCGCAATCCGTGTTCACGAGGCCATGTGCATACATGCTAGGCTCGTCAAGATCAAACCTTAGCTACCGCATAAGCAAATCTGGCTTGCTTACGTTGTATTCACCGGAATCAAAGACACCCGATCATCACGTGGTGCTTGAGCGACAAGCTTTGTAGCAGTGCATACTAAGGGTGAACACTTTAGAACTTGAAATTTATGTGCATGAGGGATCATCTTATAATGCTACCGTCGTCTACTAAGCAATACAAGATGCATAAAGGATTAACATCACATGCAATTCATAATATGTGATATGATATGGCCTTTCTTCTTTGTGCTTCCGATCTCCATCTTTAAGCACGAACATGATCTCCATCATCACCGGCATTGCATCAAGGTCAATGATGCTTCTTCATGGTTGTCGTCCACCAGCTTCAACTATTACAACTATTTTGAATAGACACGCAGGTCTTAACAGAAATTAAAGACAACCATATGGCTCTGCGGTTGCCAACTTACAATAAGGAACATTGCATACATCAAATATAATCACAATCATGGCCATATCACATCACTGCACACCCCTGCAAAACAAAGTTAGACGCCTCTACTTTCTTTGCATATTTTACGTGGTTTGGGGCTTTCAATAAGTGTCGCTCTAACTTACGAACAAGAACCACAACATTGATACTAGAATTGTTGATTACCCGTTGTAAATTGGATCTTTACTATGCTAGGAGAAACAGGCACCATAAAGCCACTTATGCAATACAAGTTGCATGTCAAGCGTGGAGCAAGTCTCATGAACAATGTCATGTAAGGTTAGCCCGGGCCGCTTCATCCCAACATACCGCAAGATGCAAAGTACACAAAAAGCAATCTACAATAAAAGCATCAACGCCCACAATGACCATTGTGTTCTACTCGTCAACAGATCTACATATAGACACGGCTCGATACCCTTGAAGGGGTTAGTAGCATGGAAAACAAAATTTTCTATCATACAAACAAACAAGCCAAGATCTATCTACTAGATTGTAGCAACGAGTCGATAGTGGAACTCACCCTCGAAGATTCCAGCGTTTAACGAGCAGATTCTCGTGGGTGATGTAGTCGTACTCTTTCCGATCTCAAGATCGCGTAGCGATCCTTCGGCGCCACGTTCCATAGCGCTCCCTTGTCGGTCTGCGTTCGGTTTTCGACGAAGACCTTCCTCTCCTTGTTCCAAAGTGAAGCGGAGGTTGTAGCACTCTCCTCGCGATTCCGGCGACTGGGCGTGTACAGGAGGTAGAGGGGAAATCCCAGGAGGGCTTTGCCGGGTCTAGTATGGTGGAGCTTATGAGAGAGGCTATTAGTGGTCTAGTAATTAGACACACCAATTAGAAGGCTCTAAACCAATTAGAAGGCTCTAAACCGAATAGCTCTAAACCGGGGTCTAGATCTAGGGTTTAGTTTAGAGGATAGGAAACTTGTGTGTCTAGGAGGGGAGCCCTGCCCCTCCTTATATAGGTGGGAGGGCTGGCCGGCCAAGGGGAGGAGTTCCTCCCCAACTCGGCCTAGGAGTGCGCCCGGCCAAGGGAGGAACCCTCCTCCAACTCGGCCTCCACCTCTCCTCCTCTTTCCCACTTCCCAAAAGCTGCCGTTTGACTTTCAAACTAGCTGTTTGACTTTTCAATTTAGGATTTAAATAAATCCTTTATTTGGGACAGCAAGAATACTTAGTACATGATGCAATCATTCCAATATGTAATGACACACTCATGTACCCTTCCCCCCTCAGTCTTGGGACATTAGGACCTTCTAGAATGTTCACGATGAAAACAGGAATCATTCCCCAACTCCAATGGGACTTTCCTTATATGAATCTTATTCTCGGACCATTCCGGATCTCCTCGTGATATCCGGATCCCATCCGAGACTCGAACAACATTCGGTCTCTTTCTCATAATACCATAACTACTCAAACAACGTCAATCCTTAAGTGTGTCTCCCTACGGTTCGTGAATTATGCGGACATGATCGAGACACTTCTCGAACAATAACCAATAGAGGAATCGGAAATTCATATGGCTCCCACATATTTCTGATTACTTTGCGTCGAATGAACCACTTACATACGATACCAATTTCCCTTTGTCTCACGATATGTTACTTATCCGAGGTTATGATCGTCGGTATCTCTGCATACCTAGTTCATCCTCGTTACTGATAAGTACTCTTTTCTCGTTCCCGTGATATGTGATCCCTTGTGACCAAGTCACATGCTTGCAAGCTAATTGGATGACATTTCACCGAGAGGGCCAGAGAATATCTATCCGTCATGTGGATGGACAAATCCCACTCTTGATCCATGTGTTTCAACCAATACTTTCCGAACACTCAATGTCACCTTTATAGCCACCCTGTTACGGTGTGGTGTTTGATGACATCAAAGCATCCATCCAGTAAAGGTGATATGCATGATCTCATGGTCGAAGGAATTAGGTTACTATGTATCAGAAAGCATATAGCAATTGAACTATTGAAATGACTTGATCTTTATGCTACGCTTATCTATAGGAGTATGTCCATCACATCATTCTCCTAACGATATGACCTTGTTGTTGATAACATCTCAATGTTTATGATATGGAAACCACAATCATCAATCAACCAACAAGCTAGTGAAGTATAGAGGCTATACTAGGGACTTCAAATTAAGTTTACAAATCACACAAGTATTAATGGTTTCCTTGTTAATACTATTATAGCATGAATGTAAACATTTATCATAAGTATGAAGATATGATAATAACCTACTTTATTATTGCCTCTTGGGCATATCTCCAACAAGGAGCGATTGGCTTCTTCGACTTAGACGGCTTAGGGGGCCTCATTGAGTTTGTGGCGGTGTCAGATGCCACTGACTTTCCGCTAGCCCCTGATGCCGCAGCCTTTGCCGCCTTCTTGGCTCATTGCTGACTCCTCGAGTACCATCGCTGTGCTAATCAGCTGCAGCCCATATTTTCCACAGGCAGTCGCGAAGGGAGCAAAGACTACCTGCTGGCCGTCCGTGCTAACGGGCATCGCCTTTGAAACCGCTGCAGGATCAACCTCGACTCCGTGGGCCTGCACCATGGCGAGTGACATTGACGCGCCAACCGCACGGTGCGAGTTCTTGAAGCTTGCAGGAACACCCCCGGCGAGAGACTCCACCAGCTCGTTCATGTTCTCGATTAGCTCAGCCTTGGGCATCAACTCCTCCCGGGGGCGACTAAGCACGCCCTTGGCCTTGGAGAGCATATGCTGAACGGCGGCGCTGCGGTCCTCAACTGCTGAAAGCGCACCCGCCAAGGCGTCGTCACGGTGGAGGGCCTGAGGGTCGAAACTCAAATCGCCAACATTTGTACATAAACCCACACATGGACACAAACATCAGCGCCAACGGCAAAAATCGAACAGAGCAAGATAATGATATCCAAACATAGTACCTGAGAGGGCCTTGGCAATCGAGAAAAGCATTCTTGAACAACTTCTCCCCGGCGTGAAGGAGGCACGCAGATCCTCTTCGCGCCTGCCCTCATTGTCACGCCGCGCGATTGCCTCATCGCGTCCCTTCACAGCTGCGACGACTGTCTTCTCCATGGTGGCGGCGTCGCGCAAAAGGGCATTATGCTCAGCTACAAAACAAAAGGGGATTGACTATCAGTCGACTACATAAAAATGATGCAGGAAAGGGAGAAGTAACAGGCACTTACTTTCTACCACGCGATGGCGCGTCTCCAGCATCGCATGCTGGCGGCCCATCGCAAGCACCTGCTCCGCCAAGTAAGCAGCCTCCTTCACAAGGAGATATGGCAAAAGGAAAACAACAAAGGATCAGCAGAAGCCATAGATAGCATCGACTGCAACATCGAAAAAAGAAATCCTACACTTACATGATCCTCCAATGACTCCGAAGTCGATTGGTGTGCAGTCATCCGGGCAACCATTCGATGCTCTCCTTCATGCGGAGAGCTGGAAGAGTTGTCCTGGAGTGGGCCGCCAATGGAGGGGAAGGAGCACGCTCAACCTCTTTCTTGGCCCTTGAGGTTGCGACTCCTGATTCTTTCAAAAATTGGACGTCGCTAGAAGATGACGACGCCTCTTGACTACAAGACAAAACCAACATCAAGGACAAGGCAAAGCCAGTGAAGAATTAAAAAGGACAAATCGAACACTTACCAATCAAACTTATCAAAGTCAAAGGTTGGTTCCCCCAACTCTGACGAAGACTCCTTTGGCAGTCGCATCTTCTTGCGAGAAGATGGCGCCACAGCGCTCACACGAATGGCAGGGATTGGCGACTCCGCACCAATGCCTGCACCTTCTGGAGTCGAAGGAGACGATGCATCGGAATCCTCGCTGTGCGAACGCTTGCGAGTATCCGGGCTACCCGACTCGGGGGCTTCCTCCTCCACATCAGATAGGACAGTCGACTCTGACTCGTCCTCTTCCAAGGAGTCGTGAGGGATAACCCCCTCAGGAAGAGGGGGCATACAGGGTGACACCGCCCAATCCTGCATACAGACCACAATTCAGCACAAAGCAAAGAAACAGCAAAGAAGCAATCAACAAACTAAGCTACTACATCGCACAACTATACCTCAGGAGGAGGGTTAGAAGCGTCGAACGGAGGAACGACTGGTTCACTGGGGAGCACATCCTTGACGGTGTACTTGGTCACTAGTCGAACCCTTTTATCTACCTCAGTCGCGGACATGCCATCGGCAGACACGCGAGTGACATCGTCAGCACCAGCCCACTGAAACATGGGGTGGACTCTGGCCTCCAGGGGCTGGACACGACGGCGCAGCCACGTGCGAATGAGTGCGTAGCCTCCTTCCTCTTTTCCTATGCGACTCTCGAGGTCGCAGACGCGCTCGTACAGCACATCTATCTGTGCGGACTCGCCGGGCATAACCACATTCTTCCAAGAGCGCCTCCTCTTGCATGGCGTCGAGGGGTCAAAGGGCGCAAGTCCGAAGTGGTCTCCGTCGGCCTTCTGGTCGCGAACATAGAACCACTTGGCCCTCCACCCTTAGACGGACATCATCAGCTTGATGTCGAAGTATGTGGCGGATGGATCGACATGGATTCCGCAGCCGCCTACATCGTAGACTACAGAACCAGATGCCGATTGGCGTTTCAATTTGAAGAGGCGCTTGAAGAGACCGAAATGCGGCTCGATCCCGAGCCAGCACTCGCAGAGGGTGATGTAGCAAGCTACATGGAGGATGGAATTGGGGAAGAGCTGATGGAGCTGGAGCCCGTAAAAACAAAGAAGGGCCCTAAAGAAAGGATGCAGGGGCAAAGAGAGGCCGCGAATGATGAACGCTAGGAACATCACTCAAAAACCAGCAGGAGGAGAGGGGATTACCTTGCCGCCGGGGACACGCGCGTTGGCGACTGCGGCGGACAACACTCCGTCTTGGCGAAAAATACGAAGATTAGAGGACTTGATAACGGATGGATGACACGCACCATTCATGGCGCGGGTGCCCGTGCCCTTCTTCTTCCCGCCGGCGGCGGTGCTGGTGCCTGCAGCGGCGGAGCCGCCCTTCTTCTTTGTCACAGCAGCGGTAGCCGCGGAATCGGCCGTAGCACCTCCTTTCTTCTTCCCCATTGCGTGGCGGCGATGCGACCGGAGGAAGTAGCTGGGAAACGTGCGGAGCTGGTCCAGCGCCGCGGAAGAAAAAGAGCGCAGAGAAAGCATAGGAGCAGCAACAATGGCGATGAAGGCAAAGGATGAATGAAAGCAGATGAGAAAATTACCGTCGTAGCGTCACTACTTAACCCCTAGAATATGCAATCCAATGGCTCGAAAAAACCCTACTAGACGCGTGGCGTTCATCGTGCTTGACACGTGGAGGAGCTGAAACGCGAACCGTCCCCCCACTACTCCCATTACACACGGAAATCAAGGTGGCGCAATTAAAATAAAGATTACGCACGCCCAGTCAAATCAGAGTCAGGCAGTAGGACCCACCACTCGTCACGTCCCGTCAAACTCGCTCACGCAGGCAACTGAGGTCATGAAATCATCAGCACTGACGTCATCAACAACTACGCAGCAGAAGACTTCGATTACTTTAGTCCTTGCTCGAGTCTTCGACTCCACCAAGCACTCGGGGGCTACTCCCATAGGGAGCGCTGGTCGTGCACCCTATGATTTTTCTTTTTTCTTTTACAGGAACATGAACAATCAAAGCAAAACCGAATCACTCGAAGCATGGTTCTACTATGGACATGGGTTACTCCCATAGAGAGCGCCGGAAGCAAATTCGATTGAAACAAGCAAATAAAAAACTACAGCAGTCGCAAAAGTTCTTTAGTCCCTGCCTGAGTCTTCGACTCAACCAGGAACTCGAGGGCTACTCCCATAGGGAGCGCTGGTCGCGCACCCTATGATTATTTGTACAAAGTACTGTGTGTTGATAACATCTACACTCGAAGTTTATGGCGATACCGCCTCATAATTTTTTCCCTACAAAGAGACCGCGTCTCCTGGGTTACCCGAATCATCTCCGCGATGATAAAATTCGGATGTCGCGCTTGCAGCGTGAAGGTAAGACCTGAATAAGGCCTGGCAACGCATTAAGCTGCGCACTACCAGAAATATATCCGTGCCTGCAGGTATGACGAATATGCCTTGACGGACACGTCAAGTGCTCACACCCATATACTGGAATTCGACTCCTGTAAGACCTCGGCGGCTTGAGTCGAATTACACCAACACTTTTCCAGATACGAGTCCAGGGACTCGAGTTCGAGTAGGTGGCGTTGTTTTACCCTAAGGTAGTTAACTGATACCGATACATCGGTTAAAATCAGGCACGCATATCAACAATCCCTATGACATAAATAGAGCAGTCGAAAAATGTACTTAGTCATGCACTCGAAAGGCTTCATAAAGTCTCCAGTCGAATCTGCGATTCCACTGGACACTCGGAGGCTACTGACATGGGTATACCCTACAGGTACTCGAGCTTGGTATATACGGCCTGAATACATATAAGCCCACGGTGTCGCCAAGGCCCAAATCAATAACTCGAGTAACCTACGGACTCTCGATTGCTTGAAGAACAAGAAGAAGCTAAAGATAGAAAGTTCAAAGGGGAAAACCCTAACTTGTAACCGACTCGACCTGCTACCCGAGACCTAGCCTATCTATATAAAGGCTAGGAGGGGGCAACGAGGAGGACACACACAACCCTAGTTTCCATAACCCTCGCCAGATTGCATCTGCGCACCATTGTAATCCTCGATTCCTTTGATAATTCCACGAGAAGACAAGCAGGAGTAGGGACCTCTATGAGGCCTGAACCTGGGTAAATCTTCGAGTCCCCTGTGTGCTTGTTTGCTAGTCGATATATGTCTCCAGTGCTCTCTCCTTCTCCAAAACCCAAGTCCATAACAATGGGCATTGATGAGTTAAACCCTCGTCAGGCACGGAGGGGCGATGGGGATGAGATCACGCGGTTGTTCTACAGCAGCGCTTCTCACTTCTTTGCGCCTTCAGAGCGGATGATGCACTTCCTCTCCTCCTCGGAGAGGTTACCGCATTCAGACGGGGTATGGTCCCCTCCGTTGCTGCCTCCGGCGCGGCCTTCCGCAACCTCGAACCATTCGCGCGAAGAAGACATGGTCAGATCTGCACAGGAAGCTCTTATAATCACTCGTCAGAGTACATGTCGTTCGCGGCGGCTGCACAATGGAGCTAGGGTTGTGCGTCGGAGCAAGTGAGGGTTTCTCCTCGCACCTGCCTCTTCGGTCTATATATGTACCGCTCGAACTCGCGAGTTAACGGGCCACTTTAAACTATTTAACGGGTCGGGCCATAGTACAATGTATGCTAGGTCATCCGAAATCAACCCAACCTATAAAATCATTGGAATTTCACAGTTACGATGTTTTTACCGTATCTTCTAGAGTTGCTCTAAATCACATCCTTTGCTACTAAACTTATCCATATAAAATACAACCGCTAACCTCCCCAACTCTCGTGTTACCCTCCTATGGCGACTCGCGAGAAACCCTAGCACCTCCCACCGTTGGCATCTCCCCTCCTCCCCTACCACCGCTGCCACCGACCCCGTTCCCAAAGGGAGGCGGGGATCCTTCGGTCGAAGTGTGTGGCGGAGCAGGGCGCTAGGGCGGTGGCCCTGGGTTGGTGGTGATAACGCTCATTGGTGTTGTTGTATGTGCGGCGCACGCGTGATACAGACATTGCTGGTCGCAACATAGGTAATCGTCGCAGAGGAAGGTGGAGTGAGGTGGGTGATGTTGTAGTCTGACTACAGATCTTGCGGACAACGACACTATTTTCTCCGGCAGGAGGCCCGTGATGGTGCCACTACAAGATCTGGATCGGTACATGACATTTTCGAAACATCATGGATCAGAGGCAGAATGTCATAGATGGCCATCAGTGACAATTTCTATGATGAAAAAAAGACATGTACCTCGCATCATAAAGAGATCTGTGATGTTACAACTGCTCGAAAAAGTCATGGTCATCTGTGATGTTCCTGCAAATTCTTCATGGCCAACGGGACCAGCCAACCTGGACGGTTCCACGTGGCAAACGACACTGTGAACGGTTGTTACCGGCATCAGATGACGTCATGGTGACCTTCCATGAAGTCATCACAGTCGTGACATTATTTCCATGGCTAGATTTTATTACCGCCGCTCTCGTGACGTTATCACACCCGTTTGTAACATAATCATGCCCGTTTCTGATGTCACCCTCTCCGTGACGAAAACTAGGAACGCCATGAATAACCCGGTTTTAGGCCCTTTGAGCATGTCATGACGAAATGGTTCAGAACGTCACGGATCCATGATGTTCTCTAGGTGATTCATATAAATATCCATATACCGACCCAGATTTTGTAGTGTGTGTGCCATGCAGGGTTGGGGGCTGCGACGTTTTTGATCCATCTGTTTCCGCGGCTCTCCATCTCGAACTAACCAGCGGGGGTTGTGGTGTAGCTCACATGGTCTTGGATAACGCCGAGGCAATAACCCCGGGGATGCGTCGGTGGTGTCGCTAGTGAGGAGTCTATGGTGGCTAGATTGGGCATGGTGCCGATCTACTGCCCCTGAGGACTGAGGGCGTGTGTAGGCTCTTGTCGTGGCAGGAGGTGCTTCTGCAAGTGCCTCATAGAGAGGATCTTGGTGGATGTCGCGAAGAGTTGTTCTTATTAAACGCTATCTGCATCGTCTATAATCTACACGCTTTTAGTGTTGCGGATCTGCCTGGACTTCACCCCATTCGTGAGGAAGTGGAGGAGATCTAGGCGAAAGCCTAGCTTCGGACTTTGGTCACTGCCGATAGCGACGGCGCCCTAGCATCGTCTACCTTCTTGGAGGCGTTGTCGTAGAGCTCCAGCTCTCGCTCCCGTGGGGTTGTGGTTCTCCGGGAAAATCCCTAGCCACAGATTGCCATAGCGGGTGATGGCGTCGGAAACGTCGCTACCTTCTTGGAGGCATATCCTTGGATATTCTGCAAGTGGTTCATTGGTCATGACTCTCTTATTGATGCTGTGGTGGATCTCGGGGCGGTGGCCCTGAGAGGTTGTTCTTGTACGTCGAGGCGGTGTCCTCGGGAATCATCGCGGGTGGTGGCCCTATGAGGTAGGCTGGCGTCTTGGGTGGCATTGTTGTGTCGCTGGTGTGGCAGTGTTGTCAGCTAGGTCAACGTGTCCTAGAGGGAGCGGTTGGACTTCATGTTGGGGCAGTGTCCTTGGATGAGTTTGTGTAATGGTCGTGGTCTGCGGCCGACTGCCCTCTGTAGCTCGGGCTACCGGTTGGCTGTTCGTGCGACATTGCAGCTCAGGAGCAAACGACGGTATGTCGGGGCAGCAGACCCAGAAGGTGGTGGTCTTGGTTGACCGTGTAGGTCCCTGCAGAGCAGGGGAGAGTTTTAGCGGTGTCTTCTAGTGTTCTTCGACAGCTTTGAGGGTGTTTTGCCTTGTGTTGTGCAGACGATGATGTGGCTCTTACGTTGGTCGTAGGCGTGTCGGGCACCACTTCTATTGCATGGCGTTGTGGATGCAGACTTCTTCCCCTTCTGGGTGGTTGGTCTCCAATGTGTCGTCGGCAAGAGTGGATGAGGTCCTATTATGTTGGTGTTTGGGAGGGCTTTGGTCCTGTTTGTATGCCGTGTTTTTCTCTAATTAACTGGGTACTTTCTTCATAACTAATGGCTAGACAAAGCTTTTGCTTTTGTTTCGGAAAAAAATCCTACTATTGCAGTAGAAGCAGCTTTCACGACAATTTTCCGCCCGTTTCCTTTCCTGCCCCACAAAAGAACACAAGGGATAGAACTAATGTACATTACTCAATATATAGAGAGATTAGATATCTCTAATCTCTAAACGAATACAAGCCAAAAATAGCTCTCTTCTGTACACTCGTACACTACAGATAATCTAGCTACCCTAACTTGTCTCAGGCTGATGCTGTGATGAAACACATTGCCTCAACTCCGAGAGCGGATCGATCCTCACAAACACATTCGCTCAACACTCGGTGTGAGTGGGGCTTCTCTTGGCGAGAGAAGACATGACCCTGACAGCCTTCACCTTCTTCACCAGAAGCCCCCACCTGCCGTCGCCACTACCGCCGGCCTTGGGCGAAACCGGAGTCGTCGTCATCTCCTCCTTCTGCTGCTCCTTGCGCTTGAACTGCCTGCAGGATCACAAATTCACAATTGCAACATCAGGAACAAGCTCCACATACATAACCGTTTCCTGCAAGGTGTGATTAATGGCTAGATCAGTCTTGGGTACTTGCGTGCAGAGAGGGGTGTTGCATTGGCCCTCGGGGAGGCGGCAGAGCGCGGCGTGGAGGCGGAGGAGCTGCCACATGCGCTGGCACCGGGTGCAGGTGCTGCGGCTTTTGCACCGGGAGAAGTGCTGGATGAGGAGCTGCAGGCCCCGGCACGTCGCGTAGGACGGGCACGGCGTCTGTGCCGGCGCCTGGCCGAGGGGCCCGACCTCCGTGCAGCCGTCCTTGCAGATGTGGTGCAGGGTGTCCATGGCGTCGCTCAGCTCCATGTACACCCGCTGCTCCGCGCTCTTCTTTCGCCACCTGCGCCGCCGCTGCACGCCATTCATGTAACTTTCAGTCAGTTCATCATCCGAGCGACGTTACCAAGAAACGTGTTTTGGTTTTCGCAAACTTCTGTCAAATCAAAGTGTTTGGTGGGCGTGTGCGGTCATAAGCAATGGCCATGACCACTGATGGGTTTCTTTCCACCTGAATGGAAAGCGGTTGGCATGACCATTTCGGAGATGTGAACATTCACCGACCACTCCGTTCGCACTTGGTGCGCGTGGAGGCGGACCGACCGACCCAAAAGTAACGACGTGTGCGGCATGATGAGACCTCATCCACCGGCCACAGAAAGGCAAGCAGATGAGACATTGGCGTCAGTCCTCAATGCTCACGAACGAACGACGGGACATGCCGGCCAGGACTGCCGGACATGCCCAGCATCTCCCGGACCCAAAGCATGGAAGACGAGGCCGGCATGCTCGCCATGTCCCCGAGTGCACCGCGCACCGAGTCATCATCTTGGCAGACCACGATCTATTGCTGCGCTTTCGCATCATCACACACGCCACCGCTCACAAACAACGACACCTCAAGTGCCGAGCGACATGCATGTCCCACACCGACGGAGCCACACGACCGGTAGAAGAACTTTACAGGAATATCAGGCGCAGCAAACAAACAGTTGATGAAAAATTCCCGTTTCGTCTCGTTTCGGATATGTCAGCAGCAGCGATGCGATGCTTACCAAGTCGGCGTCCTGGAGGCGGCTGAGGACGTCGAGCTCCTGCCAGGGGTCATTCTCGCGGAGGAAGCGCCATGCCTCGGTGCGCTCGACGGCGCGGAACTCCTTGGCGAGCAGCCTCATGCAGCGGAGGTGCAGCTGTGGCGCGTCGCAGAGGTCGGCCAGCTGCAGCGCGTCGACGACGGTGCCCGGGGTGAGCCGCGACCCGATGGCCTCCTGGCACCACCGCTTCAGCCACGGCACGCCGTACGCGTGCGCCAGCACCAGCAGCTGCTCCGCGTACCGCTCCACGTCCTCGTCGACAACTGCCTCGCCGTCGCCACGCCTGCACGCACGACCAGTTGGAGGATTTCCCACCACGAAAATTAGATACTGTTTCCCAATCACGGGGAACACACGCAGATATAAACATGTGTAGTATACTAGTGTAATAATAGAATAGTTGCGGACAGCGCGCTGTGAATTGTATTATTGGACGGTGCGGCCATTTGGGCGGTCGAGGAAACAGGGATGAGTATTTTTTTTTTTTTTCATTTGGTGGCAAGTAGTAGTAGCAAACACGCGCGGCGCGATGATGACGCCCGCCGCGATCGTTTAGCTGTGTCTGCGACAGCAACATGTGGCCGGGGCCGCCTCCGAGCTGCGGGGAGGGAGGTTCCAACCGGGCAGGCGATACCGTCGCCACCAACCAGACCAAACAAAACTGGCGGGAAAAAGAAATACTATCGCGTTTTCCGTTTACTACTTTTTCTCTTTTCTCTCGGCCATCCGTGCGTGCGTGGGTGGCTGCTGCCTGGACGAGGGAACCGGCCTGAGAAAATTCGAGAAACTTTTTCGGTGCTCGACTCGACGGCTCCCAGGAAAATCGCCTGGGTTTCGTATGGCTCGGGGCTGAGGCGGCAACGGTTAGGGTTATTTGTACACGTCGTCCCTCGGCCGTGCCGTCTTCTCGCCTATCGTCTGGTAAATGATGAGACAAAACTGGCAAGTTGGCCGACTTGGGTGGCGCCGCGGAAGGCGACGAGACAGCGATGATGCATCCCAATCAAACCATGGCGGGATCCATTTGGAGGTTCACTGAATCTACGTAGTCAGGCGATGCGATGACCGCTGATCGGTCAGAAATGAAAGTTCGGAAATAAATATCTGCTCTGCAGTTTTGTCACTTATTACTAGCAATCTTCGTGGAGGTACGATCGCAAGATTTTGTGGTTGGGGACTCACATCGGAGATTGGCTACACATTTGTTAAACTTGGTCTTTAAAATGGAGTACAAGGAATCAATCAAAACTTAGATTGTTATACTACGAGTTTTGCGAGAATCATCAGAAGTTCAAATTTTTGTCGGTGCGAAAATTACCTAGCAATTACTAGTGGTGGATGCAAGAAAACACAGCATAAACGTTAATTAGGACTTTGGCGAAAAAAAAGGTTAATTAGGCCTGCCAGATAGCCCAACCTGTCGACCAGGGTGGGGTAACACTACACATGCTAATGTTTCCTTCTCTTTTTTTTACCTCGTGTCTTAATAGTCCTACTAATGAGCTGTTCATTTTTCACCTCGTGTTTTTATGGTTTTTTTCTCCTAACCTCGTGTGCTAATAGTGCTACTAACGAGCTGTCCTTTTTCCACCTCGTGTGTTAATACTCAAATGGTACAGTGCGTGCTAATCATTGTCCGGACTTTCGCTCACCCAAGGTTGCAAGAAACGCATGTGTCAAAAAATAATTAGCAGCGATTCCAGGGAGGCGACAGAGAGCACAGCTGACAGCACGGTACCTGCCGGCGTAGAGGAGGCGGACGAAGGCCGCCGCGACGTCGTCGGTGACGCCGCGGATCCGGACGACGACTCTGCCGGGCTTCCCGCTCTCCTTCAGCCTCTGCAGGCGCCGCTGCAGGATGCTCTCCAGCACCGGCGACGCCGACGCCTGGTTGATGCAAACAAAGCACAAAAAAAATCCCCTTCAGAAACTGTTGGAACTTTGAAAGAGAACAAGCGTCCATTGACCGAGTCATGGTCGAGCGGCAAATCAGTCAGAAGCGTTTGGCGACAAGTAAATGCGCCAAGAAATCAGAAGATAAGCCGGAGAAGGAGATTCGGCTTACGAGAACAGAGGAATGCGCCGGGATCTTGCGGCGGCTGCCGGTGGTGACGACGTCGACGTCGGCGGGCGCGAGGGCGGCGGCGGCGCCGCCGTCGGGCCGTGGTGCCTCGGGCATGTCGTGTGTTGGCTGATGCTGATTAACTGGATCGCGAAGGAGAGGTAGAGGGAGGGAGGGAGGGAGAAGAAAAGCGCAGGGGAAATATCTGGGAAGAGGGCGAGATGTTCTGGTGGGGGTGCGTCGCTGGCTGCGGGTGTGCGTGTGGTGAGTCTCGGAGGAGGCGGATCGCTGCTGGCGTTGGTACGCTTATATAGAAGCTGGCGGGGAATGGAGAGCAGCCTGAGCGGCGATTGCTCGTTGCACGTTTTCAAACGTTGCCCCCGAGAGAAATGGTATTCTCGGGGACTTCATGCGTTCGCTAGCCTAGCATATTTGTTGGAAGCTTCTTTGGGTTTGCTTACACGATATTTTTCTAAGAGGGTACACGTGTTCCGTTCATATTGCACAGTGAGGCTTACAGCACACGTGGCCTAGTTGGAAGGGGCAAGAGACACAGCTCAACCATACATCTGTAGAAAACAACTGCAAAATATCAAATAAGATGGCCTTTTTATTCATCAAATACCTATAAAATAACAAATAAGTTGCTTAATATGGGGTGGAGATATTTGGCTCTCGGGCTCCGGTGCTGTTGCTATTTTTAAAAAATTCAAAATCATATTTATGAGTTTTAAAAAATATTAAAAAAATTGGATGTAGCCCATGATTTATTCGACAAACATGTAAAATATTAATTTCAAATATTTTGTATTTTGAGTTGTACAAAAATGACAAGAGTGTAGATCTGTGCAAGTATGTGTAGGCCAAAATACAAAGAAATTCAAGTCACGGTTTTGCATGCTTGTGGGATACATCATGAATTATAACCGTCATTATTTTCAAGATATTTTTGAAACCTGTAAAATATGGTTTTAATTATTATTATTTTTGACAAAGAGAGCGTGGTGCTCGGGAGCAAAGACACTCTCCGGTTACTATGTGCATTGCTCGCCATCTTCGACATTCATCGGCGTCTCAAAAGGCAAGGAAGAAGGTGTAAGTGTGGAACTATTTACGCAGATCTAAAGGTGTACTACTAGAGGCATGCCTCACACGGAAACCGTCGCTAACATCACACACATTTCCCATATACATCGTCGACATAGGAAAACACCTGTAGGTTTCTCTAGATGTGGACTCTGATACCTTCCATCGACCATGTCGAGGAATGCAAACGAAGTCGCGACTCCCCAGAATTGAACAATCTAGGTTTATTATGCCTACAATGCACCATTTTTTGCTCCTCATAACCAGAATTTAAGACTTGTTCTGATTTCTTAACTTCGGCATGAAAATTTGAACTAGTCAACTAAGTTTTATCCTCACACTCTACATTTTTCATGAGCACTCCGAAAATCTATGAAGACATCACCCATCAAGTAGATAAATAGAGAAGACATTGTTTGCTACTTGACACTTGGTGTGCAGACAAAAGGATAAACGTGGCTTAAAAATAAAAGATCTACAAAATAAAAAGATTGCCTTCTTATAAAAAAATTGGGTTTCCTTTTAACCAAACAGAATTACCATTAGTTAAATGGTTTGTAAAATCTATTACACAAATGCAAAGTAGGCTGAATGTTCTTTTTGGCGGAGAGAATGACTCGGATTATTTCCAGCTTACAAGTATCTTGCTATATGTCACATACAGAATGGATCGACAATTCAGTTATGGCAAGGAAATGCCATGATCAGAATCTACATGGAACATGTCCCCACATAGCATCATATGCTAAGTCACTAATTATATCCTTAGTGCATCTCTTAAAAATGAGGGTATCCTAGACTCGCTTCATCTATGCATGTTTCTTGTTGCTTATGAGGAATTTCAAAGCTTCGAAGAACTAGTTTCTGCAGATTATGATAAGGTGAATGCCTACTAGGATCATGCATGGTGAAGTACATTCTTAGTATTTAAAGGATATGACTTTTTTTACAGAAGCATATGATTTATTTATGACAGTTAAAAACCCTGGTCCACCCCCCCACCATTTGTATGGCTATGGAAAAAAATTGCCAAAAGGAGCATAATCTTTTTATGGATATTGTTACGAGATCGGATATATACAAGGGACCTATTACAAAGGAAACACTTATACATTGAAGATTACTCATGTGTTCTATGTGTGGTGGGTATATAATGGAAACAAGAGATCATCTTTTATTGCATTGGCCCTTTTCCCAAGCTTGCCCGGAATATTTATGCCCATCCTTTGGTGTGCCTGTTGATCTTGGCCATTTGGACTGCATTTCTTCGTTGAAGATGAAAATTAACAAACCATCATGTATGGAACTAATCATCTTGGGTACTTGGTTGTTTGGAAGACCAGGAATACAATGATCATCCAAGGAGTAAAACCTAATCTCTATGAATGCATAACTATCTTTAAAGAGGATCTGACATGGCTGAAAAATATAGTTGTAAGAAAGAAATATGGACTATTCTCATCTTGGGATAACATTTTCATTTGAAATTCATTTCTTTCCATAGTTTTCTATATTCTGTACAAAAATCTTGCAATATTGTAACATAAAAAAATAATTAATAGAGTCATTGTTCCAGGGATTCCATCTTTTTTCCAACATCAAACATCGTCCCCTGGCCAACTCATGTACATACCATTTCTCCTACCATGAAGAAGCAAAGAGTAGGCCATGCAAAGAAATACATGAAGTGGGGCTGACAAGGACACACTGCCACTCGCATGTAGATCTGTGGGGATAAATAAGTGCCATGACTTGAAGCTCCTAGATTCGTTACCGACAATGGAGATGAGCACTATCCCAAAATAGAATCAACTCAGTTGTTATCATCATATTCATCCAATGGCAAACAAACATCGCACAACTATTACAAGCTTCTGATTAGACTTGGACCAATTTTATTTGAGGAGACATATCATTGGAAAAGCATGAACTTCAAGCCAGAAAAATCTACCTCGATAAAAAGGCAAAGAGGATGCACGTTTCATGGCAAAAATCCGGCAGCTATGTACAACTCGGGGGGGGGGGGGCATTGCCCCCTCCCACCTAGACTTTGTAGAATTATTGAAGAATTTTTTTGTGGACTTTGATGAAAGAAAATACTGCAATCCCCCTCCTAAACATTCATAGTTCACGTTTTGAGCCCCATACTTCCTGGGCTAGCTCTGCCACTGACGATAGTGGCACACAACCTAACTCGACAGGTCCTCAATGACGTCGAGAAGTGGACAGTTTACCTCCTGTGGGTAAAGATAGCACTTTAAAAGTTCAAGGAATCGGCCGATAACTCTATTGGACCTGTGGAGAATCGAAGATACAAAGAAGAATCCTTTGGGGAAGAACTCTTTCAGATTCGTGCGAGGATGTTGGTCAAATATGAGGATTTGCCTCTTCTCTATCATTAAAATAAAAGACTAGGGTTACCTTTATAACGAATGGGTATGTTCTAATCTCTATGCTGATTTGCATCGATTTTATCGAAACACACTCTGTAGAATATACTAAAAAATATCACAAAAGTCACCACTGGAGAGTAAAAAGTAGAACAAAATTGGTAAGAACGGAAGACAACATAAAACAAATCAAGCATTTTGGTTAAATCCGATCAAACTTAAAGAAGTTTGATTTAGTAGAACAAAGCTAGAATTTGAGTTATTTTGGAACAGTATTTCTATTTTACGATGCAGCAAGCTGTTTGGTCCATATATGATCCGGCTGATTGCTAATTATAATACCCGCATGCAGCATGCGGCATGCGATGGACCCGTCCTAAAATACAGGAACGCAATGATCACGCGCAGGTGAGGTGCAAGAAAAAAATATCGTTAGCGGCGGACAGATACAGTGATGATACGGTACCAGCCAAAGTGGCCGACATGAGCCTGAATGGCGGGCCCGCTGGCTGCTGGAGACAGAAGGAGATTAGTAAAGACAGTAAGACAAAATAGAAGACGGAAAAAACCGGAAAGGGCCTTCGCTACGGAATTTCTCGCGACCTGAGGGTGCGATTCGCGAAGTGATCTGAGCAGCGCCGCGCGCGGCCGACGCGAGTGCTGACGCCACTGCGCGCGCGGTCCAGGGGTCGCGGGTCGATGACGAAGAGGCTAAACCGCCCCTTGGAAGGAGGAAGCGCCACATAGGCCTCCCATGCAAGATGCAACGTCGACGTGGCCCCCGGTCGACTCGGCCGACTCGTCCTCATCTGCAGAAGGGCCCTACCTGGCTGTCACAGTGCCCGGTTGGAAGCGCGACAGCCATGTCACAGCTCAGCCTCACGCCGCAGCTACTGCTCATAGCCCTACGTACGCTCGCTCTGGACATAGCGGGTGTAACTTCACCGCTAACCAAGAGTCCAACTCAGTACTTGGTACTTCTATTACGTTATTACGTGACAATGAGTTAATGAAGAGAGTAATCTTTTCTTTTAGTTTACAAGTCTTGCACGTATTTTTATATCAATAAATTGAGCAACTTAGTAATATATAAACCGTAAATTTTAGACTTTGTATTTACCAATGATATTATATAATTTAAATTATATAGGTTAAATTGATAACCTAGATATATGCGATGGACGTGTAAACCAAAACTGAGGAAGTAACTAGCTATATTACTGTAACATTACACATATAAAAATAAAATAAGTGTACAACATAATTAATGTGATCACACAAAAGTTATTTCCCATTATAGAGGTACTAATCTAGAGTAGTAACATATGCATATTTATCAATGAAAAAAATAGCGCGCTATTTAACGCTATTAGCGCCGCTATAGCATTTTCGGGAGCTGGACGCTATGCTATGCATTCCATGGGCGCTATGGCGCTACGCACGCTAAATACGGCGCTATTCGCGCTATTTGACGTTACGTCGTAGCGGCGCTATTTTTTTGTTGGTTTTTTAGTAGCCCATTCCCCATTTTGAACCATTTTGGTCTAGTGGCCTACCCTAATCCAACTAACCCTAATAGGGCAACATGGTAACACACATAACGTCAGTTCCCTGTTCGTCTCCTCCACTTCCTTAGAGGCGACGCGATGACGGATCTGGCGTCTCACTTTGGAATCAACATGCCTCTGCCTAGAATCGCTTCGCCTTGGATGCCTTCACGCGTCTAACGCTTCACGCCTTCACCCTACCTCCGTTCCCCTCCTTCAATCCGTCATCGATAATCCCTGCATCGAATGTCAACTATGTGTCTGACTCTATGTTAGTGCGTGAATTCTGAACTATGGTTGTGATTTCGGCTATGTGATATGGAGTTATGAACTATGTGAACTATCTATAGTTGATGTTTGGCTACAGAATGTTATACCTGTGGTTTTATAGCTGCGAAATGCTATATTTATAATTTTATAGCTGCTGAAATATCGATTTTTTATATTTTATATGAAACGCTATTTTGAAAAATAGCGCGCTATTAGCACGCTATAGCGTTCATAGCATTTTTTTTGAAGTCCGCGCTATTTAAGTTAGCGCGCTATTTTTTTCCTTGATATTTATAAGTTATTTTGCACTATGACTAGCATAAGTCTCAAGCCGGTTGCTATAGGGAGAAGGCCGACCTGGCGAACCGATCGAGCGAGCTTATTATGATACTATTTTATAGTGCATGGTATCATATGGCAGTATCATAGTAATACTATATTTAATTATTTATAGAATTTTAATGTAAAACTGTGTACATGATTTATTTGCATTGAGATTTTACCTTTACATGCTATGATATGGTATTACTATGATATTCTAACCATCTCTTTCTTCATTAATTGTTGTGCCATATCAAAAACATTATCAACATGGCATGATACTACTAGTTAGAGGAAATTGCACAAACCACCATCTATTGCTGCTCTAGTTGCACGAAATACCAACAATACGTGTTTTTTGTACAAACCACGAGCTATACATGTAATTGTTGCACAAAGGTCTTAATCTAGGATAAAGTTGGTTAAATATAAATTTGATGATAGAGCCCCACAAGGCAACGGTGATGTGGTGTTCACGTCTCATCGGCTATTTTTTTAACGTAAAACTTTCAGAGATTACCTACCTAATATTGTTTCACTTACTAAAATATTTTCAGTTTTGGCCGAAATATGATAAATGTTTTAACGGATAATCTAAAAAAATCAAACTTTCTCGGATTTGTTAGTTATATCGTTTAAATTATTAAAAAATTACATATTTCTTTTAAAGTTATTTGAAGAAAAATTACCCAATAACACGTGGATGTCGTGTCAGCACTGACATATGAGGTCTAGCCCTCAGATTTGTTGTTAAGCAACCTAATACCAGATTTTTACATCTGTGCAATGAATTACACGTATAGTTGGTGGTTTCTGCAAAAAACACGTATAGTTGGTGTCCTATGCAAGTGAAGTAGCAATAGGTGTTGGTTTGTGCAATTCCCTCCTACTAGTTATGATGCTCACACTATCGTTGAAACGGTACAACCCGCAAGGATTGTACCTCTATGTATCACGTCAATCTCTGGATCGGTTCATTGGCATACATAGTATCGATAGACATCAAAGAATTAATAGTGTATCATTATTACAGCGGTATGATCCAGAATATTGCATTTATTACAAAGTTTGCAGAGCATAACGCTCGCACAAAAGCAAGTAGCACATAGATAACATAAATAAAGTAGCTCCAGTCTCCATTAGACGCCACAGGCGAACAAAATGTTAAGTGGAGGGTCGCAACCAACACTACTACTTAGAGTAACCTGCAACATGAAACGTAACAGCCCTAAAGGGTCAGCACTTGAAATGCACTGGCAAGTGGAACAATGAGAGAACAACAATGCTAATAGCTATATGCATATCTGGCTTGTGGGGGTCAGGCTTAGTTGCAGCAGCAAAATACTTTATCCTAACCTTTGTAAATCCTTTGTAAAACATTTAATCTTCAACAAACAACCCAATTAAGTTTCAACCACAAGTTTTAGCAATTACAAGTTAGAATGAAGGAAAACATGTCATAGCACCCACAATTCAGTAACTCAAACGTCCATTACCGGGGACACGGCTAAGCACTTAGTTTTACACCCTGCAGGGGTTGCACACTTTACCCACATGACTTGGTCGACCATTGCATTACCACACGCATATTGAGTCATGATAGGGAGAAGCCCAAGAAGAGACAATTCGGGAAGTAGCTCCCCAAACCCATCCACGCACCGTACCAACCTATCACAATCACTACATCTCTGGATACGAAGAGCTCGGATCGCCACGACCTACTAAGTCCATCCAGCCACCCATAACTCACTAGCATATGGTTGCACACGGAAGCTACCAAATCAAGACACTAATCATTTCTCAGAAACCTGGGTGGCCATCTACAAGTGAACTACTCGGGTAAACCATAGACATGGGCCCGGCATTCACGAACCAAGCAATTACCAATACACCCAGATAGTTCATTAAATTAAGTTGTTTTCACTTTCCAAACATGTTCTTTCAAAACAAGCTTTGCCATGTTGTATCCCACCCTCATCTACATAAGCATAGCTAAGCACCGCTACTCACGACGGCTCACCTAACAAGGTAGAATACGGCATAATAGGATAGCATAGCTACAATGCATATAGAAAGTAAATAGGACATTTATGAAGATCCACTTGCCTTGGTAGTTGACGGAGTCAAAAGTACAGTCCGGACAGTCACACGGGTTACAATCCTAACAACCTACACGAAAGCATCAAACAATAAACAAACCACACATAGAGATCAACAGATGCAACACAATGCATGCATGGTACTTTAAAAAAGCTTCAGTAGCTTGCTCAAGTTCTCTGATCAATTCTACTACTAGATGATGCATGAGAAAACATTTAATGCAAAGAAAACAATTTATGCATAAAAGAGGTCTAGTTAAAAGGTCTTTAGCGAAAACATTGCACCAAAGATGTAAACAGTGCAGTACAAGTTTGACAAAAATACTACTGGATAGATAACTCCAACTAGAGCCTAGACCAAAAGGAATTACGCCAAAAAGGTTTACAGAACTTTTTTTGTGAATTAAATACTACTTTAAGCCTTTCTATAATCTCAGGAAAATACATACAGTAAACCCGGGATATTATTGCAGAATACAATTCTACACAATTTTGCGAATCCAACGATACCTTATTTGCAATTTTTGGCCAAGTAGATCTTTTTATATAAATTTTAGAAGTTAAAACAATTTCCTGGAATTTTTACTAAAATCTGAAAAATCCGGGGGAATATTCCGGGAATATTCCGGGGAATATTCCCCGCTGACGCGTGGGCCTGGCTGACGCGACGCTGACTGGGCTTTGACCAGTCAGCGGCCGATCTGAGCCGTTGGCTCGGGATCCGGTGGCTGGGAAACACACGGCGGCATGCTCACCTGAGCTGGCGGCGGTGGCGGTCGGCGGCGTTCCGGCGGGGTTCGGCGGCGGCGGAGCGGTGCACGGGATGCGGCAAGCAGCGGCGGGTGCAGGGGCAGGGTCGGGGCGGTCGTCGGCGACCTCGGGCGGCGATTCCGGCTGGCAGCGGCGTGAGCGGCGAACTCCAGCGAGCTTCATGGCGGTCTGCGTCTGATGAGCGACGAAAAAAGGGTCAGAAAAGGACGGGTGGGGCGCTGCGGTGCTCCTGCGGCAGGAAGGGGCGCGGAGGTCGGCCGAGAGCTCCTTACCGGCGTCAATGGCGGTGGTGGCTCCGGTAACTCCGGCGAGCAATCAGCGTGAGGTGGTGGCGCGATAGATAGGTCTAGGAGGGGGGAAAAGTCGGCTCCGATGAGAGCTTTAAAGGGGCAAAAGGGCGAGCAAAAATCGGCACCAAATCTCCGAGGAACTCAGACGAGCCGTTCGTCCCTGCCACGAACTCGGCGGCGACAACGTCCTGGTCGAGCACGGAGAGCTCGTGCGCCTGGCAGGTGGGGCCCGCGGCCAGGGGAAAAAACAGAAGAAAAAGAAACGGGAAAGAAAAAGGGAGAAGAGGAGGGTCCGTGGTGGGCCGGGCTAAGCTGGCCTTGCTGGGCCCCAGTGCTGGGCCTGCGGATTTTTTTCCTTTTCTCTTTATTATTTTCTGCCGTTAACTCTCTGAGCTATCTTTTTAAAATACAATCAAAAAGTCCACACTAATACTATCATAACTTTTGATCTACAGCTCCGAATCGAGCGAAACAAGTTTCTACAGGTTCGTAATTGAAAACTCTATACAACTAAACATCTGGAATGACTATATAGTGTCAAACAAGCAGATGCTAGGTAAAACCCTAATAGGCTTGCAATTAAGAGGAACTAGCAAAGAAAAGGGGTTTTGGCAAAAAGCTTTCAAAACTGAATTTTTTCAAAGATGAACATGATGCAATGCCATGCAAGTATGCAGTACCAAATCTAAAATTTGGGATGTGACAAGACTAACCCCCTTAAGATGAATCTCGTCCTCGAGATTCGCCGTGGCTAGCAAATAGGTGTGGGAGGTCATCCTCTCGCTCCCAGGTGGCTTCCTCCTTGGTGTGGTGGCTCCATTGCACCTTGCAAAACTTGATCGTCTTGCTGCGTGTAAACCTCTCCGCTGTTTCCAAGATCTTGACCGGTTTCTCCTCATAGGTCAGGTCGCTCTCTAGCTGAACCTCATCTAATGGAACGGTATCCCTCAATGGTGTATCCACCATCTCCGGGTGACATTTCTTCAGCTGAGACACATGGAACACGTCGTGGACAGCGGATAGAACCTCTGGCATCTCCAGCTGGTACGCAACCTCTCCTTTGCGTGCCAGGATCTTGTAGGGCCCTATAAACCGAGGTGCCAGCTTGCCCTTAATTCCAAATCGCTTAATTCCACGTAGTGGCGAAACTCTGAGATATGCTCGATCTCCAATATCATACGCCACTTCCTTGCGCTTAGAATCAGCATAACTCTTCTGTCTCGATTATGCTACCTTCAACCTGTCCCGGACCAAACTAACCTTCTCTTCAGCATCCTTGATCAAATCCGGTCCAAACAGTTGATGTTCACCTACACCATCCCATAACAATGGTGTTCTGCACCTCTTACCATATAGTACATCAAAGGGTGATGTCTTGATGCTGGATTGGTAGCTGTTGTTGTAGGAGAACTCAGCATAAGGTAAATTTTCATCCCAACTAGCGCCATGAGCCAAGGCATAGGCTCTCAACATATCCTCCAAGATTTGATTAACCCTCTCGGTCTGACCATCCATCTGGGGGTGGAAAGCTGTGCTAAACTCCAACCTCGTTCCCAACGACTCATGGAGCTGGCACCAAAAGTGAGAAGTAAATTGGGTGCCTCTATCTGACACAATGCTCTTAGGAACTCCATGCAGGCACACAATTCTGTTCATGTAGATCTTGGCTAACTTAGCACTGGTATAAGTGGTCTTCACGGGTATAAAGTGAGCTACCTTGGTCAAATGATCTACCACTACCCAAATAGAATCATATCCTGACTTGGTCCTGGGTAATCCTGTGATGAAGTCCATTCCAACTCTATCCCACTTCCATTCAGGTACCGGTAATGGCTGTAGTAACCCTGCTGGCTTCTGGTGCTCGGCCTTCACTCTACTACAGACGTCACATAGAGCAATATATTCCGCAATCTCCCGCTTCATGTTAACCCACCAAAACCTTTCCTTCAAATCCATGTACATTTTCGTGTTACCTGGATGTATAGAGTATGGCGAATTATGAGCTTCCTGAAATATCAACTTCCTCATCTCTGGATCGTTGGGCACACACAAGCGATCCTTGTACCATAGCGTCCCTTGATCATCCTCGTGAAAACCTTCAGCCTTGTCCTTGGGTATGTTTCCTCTTATCTCCTCCAGGTCACTATCCTTCTTTTGAGCTTCTCTAATCTCGTCCAGAAGCGTTGGCTTAACTTCCATTATTGCCAAGTATCCCTCGGATACTACTTCCAACCTGAGATCCTTGAGTTGTTCACACAAATCCTTGGGTAACTCCCCCACTATCAGGCCATTAGCATAAACCTTGCGACTCAGCGCATCCGCTACAACATTGGCCTTCCCTGGGTGATATTGCAAACTCATGTCATAGTCCTTTATGAGCTCCAGCCATCTCCTCTGTCTCATATTCAGCTCCTTCTGAGTGAATATGTATTTTAGACTCTTGTGATCCCTAAACACATCACAATGCTTACCCATCCGGTAGTGCCTCCATACCTTGAGTGCGTGCACAACAGACGCTAGTTCCAAGTCATGCGTGGGGTAATTTCTCTCGTGATGTTTGAGTTGGCTCGAGGCATAGGATACCACTCTACCATCCTGCATCAGTACACTACCCAGTCCTTGACGAGAGGCATCACAATACACTTGGAAATCCTTCTGAATATCTGGCAAACACAGGATAGGTGCGGTCACTAGGCGCTGCTTCGGTTCCTGGAAACTAGCTTCGCACTCCTTGGTCCATTCAAACTTCTTCTCCTTCTTCAGTAGTTCAGTCATTAGCTTTGCAATCTTGGAGAAGTTCTCTATAAACCTCCTGTAATATCCAGCAAGTCCCAAGAAGCTCCTAATATCTCCCACATTCTTGGGTGACTCCCATTCTGTAACTGACACCACCTTGCTTGGATCGACTGCGACTCCTTCACCTGACACCACGTGTCCAAGAAAACCAACAGTGTTCAACCAGAATTCACACTTGCTAAACTTGGCATATAATTTATGCTCCCTCAGCGCAGGTGTTTCTCATGTTCAGCATCATCCTTGGAGTATATCAATATGTCATCAATAAATACCACCACGAACTTATCCAAGTACTCCATGAATACCTTGTTCATCATGGTCATAGAATATGCCGGGGCATTTGTTAGTCCAAAAGACATAACTGTATACTCATATAACCCATACCTAGTGGTGAAGGCGGTCTTGGGTACGTCTTCCTCTTGGATCTTCAATTGGAAATATCCCGAACTTAAGTCAATCTTGGAAAACACCTTTGCTCCTTCCAACTGATCGAACATGCCATTTATATTGGGCAATGGGTATTTATTCTTGATAGTCACTTCATTAAGTGAGCGATAGTCAACCACCAATCTCTTACTACTGTCCTTGTTCTCCACGAATAGAACAGGCGCGCCCCAAGATGATGAACTGGGCTGAATAAATCCCTTGTCCAATTGCTCCCTAAGTTGCTTCTTTAACTCCTTCAGTTCCTCAACATCCATCTTATACGGCCTCTTGGCTATCGGTCCTGTTCCCGGCATCAAGTCAATAAGAAACTCCACGTCCCTGTCAGGTGGCATCCCTGGCAGCTCATCTGGAAACACATCGGGGTACTCCTTTACTACGGCCACATCCTCTAGGCTAACCCCCTTAAGAGAATTCAACTTGGCCACTCCAGTCCTGAAAGGCGACTTATATCTGATCCTTACTCCCTTTGGTGTGGTGAGTGATATTGCTCGTTGAGCACAATCTATCTGACCCTGATGTTCCGACATCCAATCCATGCCCAATATGACATCTAGACCCTGGGATTCTAGTATAACCGGGTGTGCAGGAAATACATAAGCAAAAATTTCTAGTGTCAATCCACGACAAGCAGCACTAGCTATCATCTCTCCCCCAGGGGAGCTTACTCTAATAGATCCATTAAAGAGCCTCGGTAGGTAGCTTATACTTATCCACAAATGCCCTTGATATGAATGTATGCGATGCACCAGTATCGAAAAGAACAAATGCGATGTGGGTATTGATTGGAAACTTACCAACCACTAGCTCTGGTTCATTCTGAATCTCCTCGACGTTCACATGGTTGACCGTTGCCTTCTGGTTTGTGTTGGGATTTCTTCCTGCTTCAATCCTCTTCTCTGGGCAGTTATCAGCATAGTGCCCCATCTTCTTGCACTTGAAGCATTCCACTTCACTGAGATCCCTCCTGCCAGAGCGGCTGTGTCCATTGTTCCTTCCAGAGTTGCTGTTGTAGCTCTTGTGGCCATTGTGGTGGTGGCCATTATGGTGGTGACCATTTCCTCCACGGTGGCGATTGTCACTCCTGTGAACCTCGTGGATATGTCCACTACTTCCACGGTGGTTACGGTCATCTCCGCCATGCTTAGAGTATCCAGAGTGTCCATCATAGGAGGTGCGAGCACGGTGGTGTGATCCTGAGGAGTGATGGCTGCTCTTCCTCTTACGCCTTTCCACCTGCTGATGTTTCCCTTCCAGAATTCTAGCCTTGTCCATTAGCTCCTGAAATGTCGGACAATAAACCACAGATAGCTGAAGTGAGAGCTGATCACTAAGACCATCCAGGAACCTCTCCCTCCTCTTGGCATCAGTGTCCACATCCTCAGGGGCATAGCGAGAGAGATTGTTGAATTCCTCTATGTAATCCGCCACAGTGCGGTTGGTCTGGCGCAGGTTGCGGAACTCCTTCCTCTTCGAGCTCATGGTCCCGGCAGATACGTGGTTTGTCCTGAATGCTTGCTCAAACATATCCCAGGTAACTGTCTCCAGCGGGTGAGTAATCTGGAAAGCATCCCACCATGAGGCAGCTGATCCCTCCAGCAAGTGAGCAGCAAACCTCACCTTCTCAGCATCAGTGCAGCCAACGGTCACCAGGTCCTTGTTCACAGAATGAAGCCAGTCGAGAGCAATCATGGGATCAGGTGCAGAGGAGAACTTAGTTGGCCTCAGCCTCAAGAACCTAGTGAGAGCATCCCCCTGCGGCGGATTGTTCCCGTTGTTGTTGTTGTTGTTCTGAGTTGCCATGAATTGCGTCATCACTTGGGTCAGCTGTTCTTGAGCAGCCATGAGCTGAGACATCTCATCCGGTCGGCGGCGTGACATCTGCGGTTCAGCACAGGTAAGATTAAAGAGAAACAACTACAGATAAGCGATAGGCCTCTACCCATGTAACAAGCTCAAGCCACAACAATCATAAGCAATCACCACATGATCAAACACACACACAAACCTTGTTCCAGGTTTTCACTAACAGTATATAGCTGCAAAAATAGTTTAGAAATGCTGACCACAACGTTTGGCAAGGCAAAACAGCAAAATAAGCAAAACCAGAAAATCTGGTAGAACAGTTCTGTCCTGTTCACGAATTTTTCTGGGCACCTTAAGATCATCAGGAATTTTAGCCAATTTTTTTGCAGATGCTACAGGTAATTATGCTCCAGATCCTAAAATATGAGTGCAATCCGAGTTACCAGTAAGGAATTAAAAATTGCATGGTAAAACTGGTCCGGCAGAAAACTGCAGCAGTAAACTCACGAAAATTACCCAAACTTGTTCAAAAATCATTTAATAAATCTCACGAAAAAATCCTGGAACTTCAAGGTACTCACTGAGCAATCTAAACACAATAAGCTAATAGTGCAGAAGTTTACATTGATCGATGCCTAAGACTAATGAATATCCCTAACAAAGACTAGTTTTGGAGGACCATCTCTAGCTATTTGATGAATAGGTTGCAATAGGTTCTGGAGTCCATGCGCTGACGCTTCGCTCTTGGTGCATGCCACGGTGGTGGTGTGTACACCTCTTCCGAGTCCTCTTCGCTTGAGTCCTCAAATTCCACCTCTTCGGGGTCCTCCTCATCACTTCCTTCAACAAAAGCGCCCGCTGCATCTCCTCCATCATCGTCATCGCTTCCTCCACCATCACTGCCTCCACCATCATCATTGTTACCTCCTCCACCATTGTTACCTCCATCACCATTATCCGCATTATCATCATCATCGTTCCCATCATAATTGTTGCCATTGTTTGGTGGAGGATTCTGAAGGGAATATGCCCGAGAGGCAATAATAAAGTGGTGATTATCTTATTCCATGTTTATGATAAATGTTTATTTTGCATGATATAATTGTATTGATCGGAAACATCAATACATGTGTGTTTAACAAAAAAAGGGTTCCTAGTTATGCCTCTCTTATAGACTAGCTTGTTGATTAACAAGATGATAAAGGTTTCCTGATCATGGACATTGGATGTTGTTAATAACAAGGTCACACCATTGGTGGAATGATGTGATGAACATTCATCCGAAGTATAGCATTACGATCAAAGTCATTATGTTTATATTTCTATAACATCATACGAAGTAATCTTTATCCTTAGACCATGAGATCATGTTAATTGCTAACACCGAAAGAGTATCTTGATAACATCAAACATCACACTGTAACAGGGTGACTATAAAGGTGGGTTTAGTGCTACGAAGGTGTTATGTTGAGGCTCATGGATCAAGAGTGGGATTTGTCCATCCCGATGACGGATAGATATACTCTGGGCCCTCTCGGTGATATCACATTGAAATAGCTTGCAAGCAAGTGATGTGATCATTAGAATGTTATATCACAGGAACAAGAAAAGAGTGCATGTCGGTAACAAGATCAAACTAGGTATGGAGATACCGATGATCGAACCTCAGACATGTAATATATCGCGAGACAAAGGGATTTAGTTACTAGCGTTAAAGGTTCTCACGATCACAGAAGTCATCGTTGAATGTGTAGGAGTCAGTATGGATCTCCAGGTCCCGCTTCTGATTATTGATCTGAGAGGGGTCTCGATCATGTCTGCATTATTCGCGAACCGTAGGGTGACACACTTAAGGGATACCGACACCATTTGGAGCAATATGTTTCAGATAAAGATTTAAGAAAGCGCTGGAATTATTTCAATAGACACTGAAACTATTTCGGGTGAAATTGCTGAAATTGGTTCTGCATGTAATATTGAAATGTCACAGAGGGTTTTATGTGAATGTTTGTTAATTAAAGTAATTAAGAAAATTCTGAATAAAAAATAATAAAAGAGTTTTATTAAATGAGAGAGCATTAAATTTGGAGAAATTCAATGCATTTAAAGTGGGGACTTTAAAAGAGAATGTGAAGGGGCAAATTTATGTGGAGGGAGTTACCACCACATGAATGAGAAGGTGAGGGGTCACCTCTTGGGGCGCTGGCAATGGGGAGGTACCTCCTCCTCCTATAAAGGCCCCCTCTCACACCTTCATACTCACACCTCCTTGTGAAGGATCTCTCTCCCCTCTAGTATTATTTCCCCATGGTCTCGGATTAGCGAGATACATGTTCCCGGCGGCTTTATCTCGAAAGGAGTTCTTTGCTTGCTTTGCTGGAGAGGGGGACGGAGGTTGTCGAGGTACCAGACGTGTGTGTGATCACGGATGCACCGCTGCTTTGCGGTGCTGGAGCTGGATCTGATGGACGTGCTGGAGCCGGACCTGCTGGACTTCATCACGATCTTGAGATCGGCAAGTGTACGACTACATTAACTACGAGTTCCTACTCGTTAACAAAGCTCGTTGTCTACGAGGGTAAGTTCTCCATGGATGTATGTCCACCCGTTGCTCTGCATCTAGTAGATAGATCTTGGCGTATAGTTCTCATCATAGGAATATTTTTGTTTTCTATGTCATGACCCAACAAAGGGTATCGAGCCTGATCTATGCGTGGGTGCTTTGTGCAGTAGTACACATATGTTTATATGTGGGTGATGATGATCATGTTATTGCATCTTCTATGTACTTTGGATATTGGTGGCATAGTGGGATGAAGCGGCCCGGACCAACCTTACATGTCATCGTACATGAGACCGATTCCACGACTGACATACAACTTGTTTTGCATAAGTGGCTGGCGGGTGTCTATCTCTCCTACTATATTCAATATCTGATTTACAACGAGTTGCTAATAATTTGGTTATCCTCGTTTTGGTTCATGTTCGTAGGTAAGAACGGTTCTATCTCCGAAAGCCCTAAGCCACGTAAAATTTGCAATTGATAAATTAGAGGCGTCTAGTTTAGATCGTTGCTGGGCTAGTGTCTTGATATGGTATTGTTGTAAGTAGATGTATGACAGATACTCTTACAAAACATTCAACGTGTAAGTTCCATAGACCTTGGCCTTACACACAAAGGAATGATAGAGATCATACCACGATGCAAATGATAGAGATCAAATGCATGGACCATATCATCTCACTTTACACATTAGATGTTAGCATCTTATACTGCTAGTTTGGCGCTTTCTGTAGCATTGTAAGATGATCCCTCATTTAAATATCAAGATAAAATGTGTTCTTTCTTAAGTATGCACCGTTCTATGGATCGTGTTTCGAGACATCACGTGATGATCGGGTGTTCTCAACTCTACGCTTTCATGCAACGGGTGTAAGATAGATTTACACACACGAATACTAAGGTTCTTGGAGCCTAGCATGTACAGACATGGCCTCGGAACACGGACCGAAAGGTTAAGCATGAGTCACATAGTTGATGTGATGACCATATTGATGCTCGCCTTTGAAGCTACACCGACTCACGTGATGATCGGACTTGGTGTAGTGGATTTGGTTCATGTAATCACCAAAAAGGCATGAGGGATGTCGTTTTTGAGTGGGAGTTTATTTCTAATTTGGATTAGTCGAACCAAATTTGTCATAAATTAAATCAAAGTGAATTTGCATAGTTTGTTGTAGTCATTGGCATTCGTTTTCTACCTTATGCTTAGTTTTTATTTGAGATAATTGAACTATAGAATTCTGGATATTTACTTTACAAACTGGTATCGTATTGTTTTGAATGTCAATTTAAAGTTTATAAGTCCTATTGCAAACTTTCAGCAAACTCTATTTACTCCATGAAGTTTAATAAGTAGTATTAAATCAAGAGTAAGAATTCCAATGTTAGTATCTAAAGTATCATGTTTGCCTCCATGATTATTGATATTCAAAAGTTGTTTTAATATCAAGATTATATTGGAGCTGGAAATTGTTTCAAAAACCATCATGTGTGAAAGATATTGTGATATCTGAAATAATGTTTTTGGTTGCATTATGATAGAGTATAATTTAGCAAAATACATGTTCTCATATTGTATGACAATTTGTGAAGGATGGAGATGCTAGGCATCCGAATCTACCAAAAAGGTTTTGGGAACTGATATTATACTCATGATTCTTCCTTATAAGCTATAGTAGCTTGATCATGAAAGTTGTCATGATAAGGATGAATAGAAGCTGTAAGTAAAATGTTTACTACACTAATAGATTACTAAAGAATGGATTTTTGAAAGAACACCAAACATTTGATGATGGTGATCCACTTCAAAGTGCAAGTCCAAAGGTATTAGTATTTGACTATATACGCTTTGTACCATGTGTCATGTCTATGACACCACTATTGATGTTGATAGATTCTTTTAAAATAAAAGGAATTGCTGAAACAGAATCTATAAAATATTTGGCAGAAAATAAAAGGTTGGAGATGTCCAACTTAGGTATATAGAAGATATACATGTTATGGCTATATTCCTTGCTTATTAAACAATGTGGTTCTTAGGTATTGGATACCGGTATTGGATATCGAATTGGTTGGTATGAAGTGTCATACAGGACAACACAATTCATGAACTACAATGGCCTAAGTAACTAGCAAGAGAATGAGTGATGATGTTCATCGAAAACAAATAAAGTGTTATTGTGTTTTTTCGTTGTCATCAAACCTAGCCTTCAAGATTTGTTTTAATAATTGTTATTTTGTTCCGGTATCATGAGAACAATGGCTGTTCAAATAATTACCGTATTCCATAAAGGATGGATGAACTTTTACAAGTCTAGTTGGAGAAATCACATCCATAAACACTATTGCTAAAATGTCGCAAGACAAATGATTGAAAGATCACTTATGAAGTGACATCGCTATTTAAATTATATTTGAAAGAAAACATGAAGAAACTCCATGTTTATGGATTTTTGGAGTCTTTGATTTTGATCAATTGACGCATGTGAGACTTTCCTCGAGATAATTGAAACTCCATTCATAGGCCAAAGAGGAACGGATGACTAGCTTATTGGAAATTGTGCATGCTGATGTGCATAAGTCCATTATGTGTAGCCATATGTGATGGATCTTTTTGCTTCATATGCTTTCTTCAAGAAGTTGAGTGAATATATCTGTATATTTACTTAATAAGGAAGAAGTATGAAACATTTGAAAATTGTTCAAAGACTTTCAAGATAAAGTGAAAAATCATTGTAACAAGAAAATAAAGAGTTTATGATTCGATCATAAAGGAAGATATTTGAGTTACATGTTTAGCAAAAACACCTAAGACTTGAGGAATTGTTCCATGATTTGTGTTTCCCGATAAACCATAGGAGTATGGCATATTCGAGAGATGAAATCAAACCATGTTTGACAAGGTAAGATCAAAGGTGTCATTTATAAAACTGCCATTATGTTTTAAAGATTGAAGCTTTAGAGACTACCGCTTTTACACTGAAAAGAGCACCATCGTGATCCGTTGAAATGACACCATATGAGTTATGGTTTGGGATAAAACCCGAATTGTCTTTTCTTAAATTTTGGTATGCTATGCATAAGTAAAATGTTTACAACCAAAGTCGGATAAGCACGTCTTTATAGGTTATCCCAAAGAATTTGTTGGGAATTTCTCCATAACACCGAGGACAAAAGAGTTTGTCGCTTGGAACGTCAAGTTTCTTGAGAAGGAACTTTTCGTGAAAAGTTAAGTGGGAGGATAATAGAACTTTGATAAGGTTGTTGAACCTTAGCTATATGTGCTAAGTAGCACAATGAAAGTGTCCATGGCCACAATGCTCATGGCTCTCGTGATTACATAAGGTGTGATCTCGGATTTTTGTGTTGCTATAGATCCGTGTGGGTAGGTTTGAATCTTATAGTGAGATTTGATAAGCAAGTCGTTATTGTTTTGACAATGATGAACCGACTACATGCAAAGAAGCGATGATGGGCCCTGACTCCATAAAATGACTAGAAGTCATAGAATCCGTGATAGTATCCATACACGAGAAAACAAGTTTCTGAACTTGGAAGACCCCCCGGAAAGGCGTGAAGCCTATTGGTCGTGTTTGGATCTATAAAGAAATAAGACATGGATGTTTAACATCTATGAAATAGTCGACATGTCGGAAAGAAGTTTACGACAATGTTCAAGGAGTTGACTATGACAAGATTTGATCCTTCATAGCGATATACAGTCTTGACGGATTAATGTAGCAACCACTACATATAATTTGGTATATGGTAGTTGAATAAACAAAACAAGGTTCTTCTAATAGAACGGTAACCTAGGACATGTACATGACATGGTCCGAAGGGTTTTATTAGATCAAAGGGTGCTAAAAGGGCATGTAAACTTCAATAGTTGAAGTAAGCATAGCGGAGTTGGAATCTTCACCATGATGAAACTGTTAAAAGAGTTTAAATTCATCGGAGATGATGAAGATGCTTGCATTTGCAAGAAATTAAGTGGGAGCGCTGAGACATATTTCTAATACATTATGTAGAGGACATATTGTTGATTGGAAATGATGTATCTTGTATTGACACAAGTTAAGAACTTCATTAAAATAAGATTTCGATGAAAGACTTGGGCAAACCAGGAATATTTGGCATCAATATCTATATGGATAGATTAAGGCACAAATATGGTTGTGCCAGACATACATATATGAGATATTGAAAGAGTTCAATATGGAAACAACAAGAAAGGTTTTTGCTGCATGGAAAGAATTGTATCAAGATTCAAGTGTTTCAACACTTGGTGAGTAAAATCACATGAAGATTCTGATCGATTATACCATGATATGTATATATCCAGAATGTCCTATGCTCTAAATATTATGAGCATATACCAGAATGATTCATGAGATGATCATTGGACAATAGTAAAGATATTCTTATGAGCTTTGGAAGAACTAAGAATATATAATGTATAAGTGACAAATAGTTAAAGGTAGTTCATTGTAAAGTGTTACATTGATACTAGTTTTGTCACAAGATACAAATTAAATTTATCTCAATTTAGACTATGGGTGGCACAATATAATGGAAAGGATGTTCCATGATGGATTTGGATGAGTTCCAAAGTTGAGATATTGTGACGGATACTACAACAAAAGGCTAAGTGTATGACTGCTATAGTAGCAGCGTAGGAGGGCATTTGTGTTAAGTAGTTTGTTATCAAACTAGGTGTGGTTCAAAGTGGGCTAATACTATGAAGATATATTGTGTGACAATAATATCAACATATTTTAACCCGAACGAACTAAAGGTCTCACTAGAGAACCAAATTTATACAATGCCATCTCATTTGAAAATGAGTGATGCGTAGAGACGCAAAGACATGCAAATACACACGGACCTGAAACTGTCAGATCCGCAGATTATGTTAACCACTAGCAATTGCGTATATGCAACACCAGAAAGCCATAGGTGTTCAATACGCAAAGTTTTTCAAACTAGATTATGGACTCTAGTGCAAGTGGGAGACTGAAGGGAATATGCCCGAGAGGCAATAATAAAGTGGTTATTATGTTATTCCATGTTTATGATAAATTTTTATTTTGCATGCTATAATTGTATTGATCGGAAACATCAATACATGTGTGTTTCATAAACAAAAAGGGTTCCTAGTTATGCCTCTCTTATAGACTAGCTTGTTGATTAAAAAGATGATCAAGGTTTCCTGATCATGGACATTGGATGTTGTTAATAACAAGGTCACACCATTGGTGGAATGATGTGATGAACATTCATCCGAAGTATAGCATTACGATCAAAGTCATTATGTTTATATTGCTATAACATCATACGAAGTAATCTTTATCCTTAGACCATGAGATCATGTTAATTGCTAACACCGGAAGAGTATCTTGATAACATCAAACGTCACACCATAACAGGGTGACTATAAAGGTGGGTTCAGTGCTACGAAGGTGTTATGTTGAGGCTCATGGATCAAGAGTGGGATTTGTCCATCCCGATGACGGATAGATATACTCTGGGCCCTCTCGGTGATATCACATTGAAATAGCTTGCAAGCAAGTGATGTGATCACTAGAATGTTATATCACGGGAACGAGAAAAGAGTGCATGTCGAATCTAGATCAAACTAGGTATGGAGATACCGATGATCGAATCTCGGACATGTAATATCATGAGACAAAGGGATTTAGTTACTAGCGTTAAAGGTTCTCACGATCACGAAGTCATCGTTGAATGTGTAGGAGTCGGTATGGATCTCGTGTCCCGCTTCGATTATTGATCCGAGAGGGTCTCGATCATGTCTGCATTATTCATGAACCGTAGGGTGACACACTTAAGGGATACCGACACCATTTGGAGCAATATGTTTTGATAAAGATTTAAGACAGCGCTGGAATTATTTCAATAGACACCAAAACTGTTTCGGGTGAAATTGCTGAAATTGGTTCTGCATGTAATATTGAAATGTTGCAGGGGGTTTTATGTGAATGTTTGTTAATTAAAGTAATTAACAAAATTCTGAATAAAAAATAATAAAAGTGTTTTATTAAATGAGAGAGCATTAAATTTGGAGAAATTCAATGCATTTAAAGTGGGGACTTTAAAAGAGAATGTGAAGGGGCCAATTTATGTGGAGGGAGTTACCACCACATGAATGAGAAGGTGAGGGCTCACCTCTTGGGGCGTCGGCCATGGGGAGGGGTACCCTCCCCTCCTCCTATAAAAGGCCCCCCTCTCACACCTTCATACTCACACCTCCTTGTGAAGGATCTCTCTCCCCCTCTAGTATTATTTCCCCATGGTCTCGGATTAGCGAGATACATGTTCCCGGTGGCTTTATCTGGAAAGGAGTTGATGCTTCCGCTGCTTTGCTGGAGCGAGGGATGGAGGTTGTTGGGGTACCAGACGTGTGTGCGATCACGGATGCACCGCCGCTTTGCGGTGCTGGACTTGGTTGTGCTGGATCTGGATCTGATGGACGTGCTGGAGCCGGACCTGCTGGACTTCATCACGATTTTGAGATCGGCAAGTGTACGACTACATCAACTACGAGTTCCTACTCGTTAACAAAGCTCGTTGTCTACGAGAGTAAGTTCTCCATGGATGTATGTCCACCCGTTGCTCTGTATCTAGTAGATAGATCTTGGTGTATAGTTCTCATCGTAGGAAAATTTTTGTTTTCTATGCTGCGGACCCAACAGATTCTACTGTGCTTGAAGGGCAGCAATCTGGGCAGCCATGTCCACAATGGTCTGATCACGATCAGCCACAAATTGATCCCTTTGCACAATGGTTTGGTTCAGCGCTGCAATCGTGGCATCTCTTCCAATGAGGGCTTGCTCCATTGTATTCACGACAGTGTGCAAAGTTTCCATCTCATACCCTTGCAAGTGCACCGTGCCCTGAAAATAATCCAGCTGCTCCTTTTGCCGCATCAACTTCTCTTCCCTCTCCCAATCTTTGATCTCCATGTCTTCTAACTGCTTCACTGGGAGCGACATGTTGTTCTGATCACCTGTGGTAATCATCACAAGCCCTTGCTCATTCCGACCTCCAAATGCAAGGAAGGGTGAACCTGTTGGTAGTCGGTGTCGGTGGAGATAGCACAGGCGTGACAGGGTCTCGTGCATGGCCGACTCCACTCCTTGCTCCCAGGTAAGGTACTTCTTGGTGAGGTTCAGGTTCTCAATACCAGGCACAGTGGGGTCTGCAAGAACAATCGCGGTGATCTCCCACACGCGATCTCCAGGCACATAGGTGTTCATCCTTCTCCCTTTGAACATCGGCATTAGCATGCCCAGTGTCTTGCAAAGCTCCGCCAGCTGTCTTGCGAAGGGCCTTGGTGATTGGAGCTCAACATACTCAACTCTGGTAGCATCTCCCATCTATCAATTGTAAAGAGGAAAGAGTGAGGATAGCAAAAGAAAATAATTTACTAGAATGAAAGGCATAAGAGTAAAGACAAAATTTCAAATAGGCTTAAGTAAACATAAGGCTTCCTATTCCAATCCTAGGTCACGACCCTACAGTCAACACACTGCTCTGATACCATCTGAATCGGTACAACCCGCAAGGATTGCACCTCTATGTATCACGCCAATCCCTGGATCGATTCATAGGCATATTATCGATAGACATCAAAGAATTAACAGTGCATCATTATTACAGCGGTATGATCCAGAATATTGCATTTATTACAAAGTTTGCAGACCATAACGCTCGCACAAAAGCAAGTAGCACATATATAACATAAATAAAGTAGCTCCAGTCTCCATTATACGACACAGACGAACAAAATGTTGAGTGGAGGGTCGCAACCAACACTACTACTCAGAGTAACCGGAAGAGTAACCTGCAACATGAAACATAACAGCCCCAAAGGGTCAGCACTTGGAATGCACTGGCAAGTGGAACAATGAGAGAAACAAGAATGCTAATAGCTATATGCATATCTGGCTTGTGGGGTTCAGGCTTAGTTGCAGCAGCAAAATACTTTATCCTAACCTTTGTAAATCCTTTGTAAAACATTTAATCTTCAACAAACAACCCAATTAAGTTTCAACCACAAGTTTTAGCAATTACAAGTTAGAATGAAGGAGAACATGTCATAGCACCCACAATTCAGCAACTCAAACGTCCATTACCTGGGACACGGCTAAGCACTTAGTTTTACACCCTGCAGGGATTGCACACTTTACCCACATGACTTGGTCGACTCGCTCGTACCACTACACGCATATTAAGTCATGATAGGGAGAAGCCCAAGAAGAGACAATTCGGGAAGTAGCTTCCCAAGCCCATCCACGCACCGTACCAACCTATCACAATCACTACATCTCTGGATACGAAGAGCTCGGGTCGCCACGACCTACTAAGTCCATCCAGCCACCCATAACTCACTAGCATATGATTGCACACGGAAGCTACCAAATCAAGACACTAATCATTTCTCAGAAACTTGGGTGGCCATCCACAAGTGAACTACTCGGTAAACCATAGACATGGGCCCGACATTCACGAACCAAGAAATTACCAATCCACCTAGATAGTTCATTAAATTAAGTTGTTTTCACTTTCCAAACACGTTCTTTCAAAACAAGCTTTGCCATGGTATATCCCACCCCTGTCTACATAAGCATAGCTAAGCACAGCTACTCACGATGGCTCGCCTAACAAGGTAGACTACGGCATAATAGGATAGCATAGCAATAGATAATACTTGTAAAACAAAACAAGCTACAATGCATATATAAAGTAAATAGGACATTTATGAAGGTCCACTTGCCTTGGTAGTTGTCGGAGTCAAAAGCACAGTCCGGACAGTCGCACGGGTTACAATCCTCACAATCTACACGAAAGCAATTCAAACAATAAACAAACCACACATAGAGATCAACAGATGCAACACAATGCATGCATGGTACTTTAACAAAGCTTCAGTAGCTTGCTCAAGTTCTCTGATTAATTCTACTACTGGATGATGCATGAGAAAACATTTAATGCAAAGAAAACAATTTATGCATAAAAGAGGTCTAGTTAAAAGGTCTTTAGCCAAAACATTGCACCAAATATGTAAACAATGCAGTACAAGTTTGACAAAAATACTACTGGATAGATAACTCCAATTAGAGCCTAGACCAAAAGGAATTACGCCAAAAAGATTTACATAACTTTTTCTGTGAATTAAATACTCCTTTAAGCCTTTCTATAATCTCAAGAAAATACATACAGTAAACCTGGGATATTATTGCAGAATAAAATTCTACACAATTTGGCGAATCCAACGATACCTTATTTGCAATTTTTGGCCAAGTAGATCTTTTTCTATAAATTTAAGAAGTTAAAACAATTTCCTGCAATTTTTACTAAAATCTGTAAAATCCGAGGGAATATTCCGAGAATATTCCGGGAAATATTCCCCGCTGACGCGTGGGCCCGGCTGACGCGGCGCTGACTGGGCTTTGACCAGTCAGCGGCTGGCCGTCCAGTCAACGGCCGATCTGAGCCGTTGGCTCGGGATCCGGCAGCTGGGAAACACACGGTAGCATGCTCACCTGAGCTGGCGGCGGCGACAGTCGGCGGCGTTCCGGCGGGGTCCGGCGGCGGTGGAGCGGTGCACGGGGTGCGGCAAGTAGTGGCGGGTGCAGGGGCGTGGTCGGGGCGGTCGTCGGCGACCTCGGGCGGCGGCGATTCCCGGCTGGAGCGGCGGCGACGGGCGGCGGACTCCGGCGAGCTCGCGGGCGGTCCTGCGTGCGGTAGGGCGAACGAAAAGGGTCAGAAAAGGACGGGTGGGGCGCTGCGGTGCTCCTGCGGCAGGAAGGGGCGCGGAGGTCGGCCGAGAGCTCCTTACCGACGTCAATGGCGGCTCCGGGAACTCCGGCGAGCAATCGGCATGAGGTGGTGGCGCGATAGATAGGTCTAGGAGGGGGAAAAAGTCGGCTGCGATGAGAGCTTTAAAGGGGGCAAAAGGGCGAGCAAAAATCGGCACCGAATCTCCGAGGAACTCGGACGAGCCGTTCGTCCCTGCCACGAACTCGGCGGCGACAACATCCTGGTCGAGCACGGAGAGCTCGTGCGACTGGCAGGTGGGGCCCGCGGCCAGGGGAAAAAACAGAAGAAAAAGAATAGGGAAAGAAAAAGGGAGAAGAGGAGGGTCGCTGGTGGGCCGGCTGGCTCGGCATGCTAGCGAAGCTGGACCCACGTGGGCATCGGCTGCCCGCTGGTGCCGGTTTTTTCCTTTTCTTATTATTTTCCTTGCTGCTCTTATCTATTTCTGAAATACCTGAATCTGAAATTTCAGTCCACACTAATACTATCATAACTTTTGATCTACAGCTCCGAATCGAGCGAAACAAGTTCCTACGGGTTCGTAATTGAAAACTCTATACAAATAAACATCTGGAATGACTATATAGTGTCAAACAAGCAGATGTTAGGTAAAAACCATAATAGGCTTGCAATTAAGAGGAACTAGCAAAGAAAAGGGGTTTTGGCAAAAAGCTTTCAAAACTGAATTTTTTCAAAGATGAACATGATGCGTTAGGCTGGTCATAGTGAGAGTATCATATTACTACTAGTATTATGCATTTGATACTACCGCATGATACTACGGATATAGTTCTTAGTATCATCTATGCGTATCATAGTCACATGGTATTTAATTATTTGTAGAATCTTAATGTAATTTAACGTATAAGATGTATATTTTTTCTTGTTACATGTGCTACGATACTCCCTCGGGGTCGGTTTACAGGGCATCTAGGCACATTTTGGTTGGTTGAGATTGACGCAAAATTAGCATGGTTTGTTAGGCCCACAAGATTCAGCACGCCTAATTCTAGGTAATTAATGGTAGTAAAGAGCAGTTTTTTTGTGCATGCATGCAGATTGAATCAGCTTCCCACTTGCATGTTGATTAAATCACCCACCCATTCACACCACGGAATGGAATAGGAAGAAGAGAAAATTGCGGGCTAACACGCTTCTACACTAGTGCACACCCCCCCTCTAACACCGGTTTAGAGGGCCCTCTAATAGCGGTTGTAGAACCGCTGTTGAGGGTTCGGTGTTAGAGGGGCCCCCCTTTAACACCGGTTCTTATACGAACCGGTGTTAAAGGGTGGCGCACGTGGGGTTGCCGCAGGGCTCAGGGCCCCCCTTTAACCCCGGCAGGAAAAGGAGATAAATCTACGCCACAGAAGTTCGCCCCCTGCTCACGATTAGGCGTATTCTGGGACGGGGAGGGGGGAGGGGGAATCGATCAGGAGCGGTATACACATACATCGTCATCGGTACATACGAGTATATGAATAATTAAGCAACTATTATTACACACAACATCCAGCCTTCTTGGGCTCCATCGGCCCTAACAAGAACTTCAGCCTGACGTACAAATTTGTCTGCGACCTTCTTGGGCTCCATCGGCCTGCCATCAACACGGATGCTTCGATCGTGAACTTTGCACGATCTTTTAACCGATGGCTCGCGCCTCGCTTGTTCTTTTTCGTAGAAGAAGATGGTTGCTGGATGGTCGATCCAGAGGGCTAAAAGAAGAAAGAAGCGTTAATTAATACATGTAGAAGAAGATTGTTGGTGGAAGTCAGCAGATGCTTAATCAATGCATATACCTCGCCGGACTTTATAATCACTAAATTGCGTTCACCGGAGTCTTCATCTTCTCCATGACTACTTGAGCTGTCATCATGTCCCTCCAAGTTCAGATATTGTGAGGTGTCCTCATCGATAATGTTCTCCATTATTTCTTCTTCTTCAAGGTTTCTACTAAGTGGATCCATAGTTTCTAAAACAATAATATTATCTAGAGTAAGAGAGTAAATATTCAAGTGGACTTGGATTCATACACAAATATACATATTATTCATACAAAAATACACAAATAAATACACAAATGAAATTAAAACCCTAAGGATGCTTGATCATTTTAAACGAGTTCCGAGGGGTCCAAACCCTAATTCGGAGAAATCCCGGATGCATATGAGGGGCTAGGGGCTAGCTGGCTTGGGCCCGGAGGATGCTCCAGCGGCGGTGGCGGCGCTGAGAGCGACCTAGGGCGCAAGGTAGCGGGTTCGCCAGCGTGCGGCTACTACCTAAACGGGCGCCACTACCTAGGGGTCACCGAGCGACGAATCCATTTACTGACGGCCAGCAAGGCGCGCTTGCAGAGCAGAGGTGGCGACCTAAACTAATACTAACTATAAAATACACTAAATAACCCTAAACTAAATACACTAAACTACACTAAATAAATAACCCTAAACTAAATAACCCTAAACTAATTAAATAACCCTAAACTAATAATCCTAAACTAATAATCCTAAACTAAATAAACCCTAAACTAATAACCCTAAACTAAATAAACCCTAAACTAATACTAATACTAAACTACTAATAATACACACTAAACTACACACTTATAAAATACTAATAACTAATTATATACATATATGCAACAATATATACAACATATATGCAACAATATATATGCAATTACACACAAATAAAATTATTCATACACAACAATATATACATATATGCAACATTTATCCAATATACACACAAATAACATTTATCACCAATATCCAATATCTCCAAAACACAAACAGAGAGAATCACGTCAACGGCGCAAGCAGGCTGGCAACGGGTCTAAATGAGCAGCGTGATGCGTGAGGTTGGTGTTAGCGCTGGCGGATCAGCGGCGACGGGGGTGGCGGCCGACGCGGGCGCGGGCGGCGGTATGATGTTGGGCTGACGGGCGCTGACGCGACGGCGACGGCAGCAAGGCGCTCGTGGAGGGCGACAAGGCCTCATGGATGGATGGCGACGGCGAGGGCGGCAATTTGACAGTGCCGGCTCTCCTGCTTTCGCGACGCGCTTCGATCTGCTGGGGAAGAAGGAAGGGAAGGCGCGTTATAATCCCCTCTTAACACCGGTTCGTGGTCGAACCGGTTAAAGCGGGATTGTTGCCAGACTTCTTTAACATCGGTTCTAGCCACGAACCGGTGTTAAAGGGGTAGCGCTTCTTTAACACCGGTTCGTGGCTGGAACCGGTGTTAAAAGGCATTTATTTCATGCATTAAAGGGGTGGGGGCATTTATAATTCAAAAAATAGGATATGAATTTAGAAAATTCATATCTTATTCATTTCAACTCAGAAAAATATGAATAATATATCATAATTTTCAGAAAAATAATATCTATCCATTCATGTAAAAACATTTTATATTTACTTTAGATGAAAATTTTCAAAATGATTAAAACACTTACATATAAATTTTGATTATTCAATTCAAACAAAAATAAATTGTCAAATCCTAAAACTTTGAACATAAGAAATATTAAGCATCTAAAAAGGAATCTAACCCTATTTTATTAGAGCAAATCATATTTTATTTTGTATTAACTTTTTTGAATTGATTGGATATTTAAATGCAGCATCTTTTGTATACACTTGAATCTGACAAAGCCTCGTTCAACTTGCATTGGATTTTTGATAAAATAGCATATTGTGAACCTAAAAATGATTTTTGTAAAAAATCATGAGCATCGTATCATGTACCTGTAGTTCATATCTGACCCATTTCCTACCGATTCGGCAGGAATTTGTCTTTTACACCAGAGGTGGACGGAAAGGTTTCAGATCCCCCTATTGGTACATTGTCCATATAAGGTGGTCTAGTATTTTTGTAAAATGTGGTGGTGGTTTTTTGAATTAGCCATTTGGTGGTTGTTTCACAAAACCGTCCGTTTTTATGCTCGGAAAATGGAAAATGCCTTTTTGGTGCGATAAAAAGGAAAACTTCCTCTTGCAACATTGTTTGCCATGCCATGATGCACATGTATGCACAATATGGCCATATTATCACAAACTATGCCTTGATTCTAGCCATAACATTGGTCATTTGACCCGAAAGCCAAGAAACCTCGAATGAGATAGGTCATTTTGTGAAGAAGATAGAACTGGAATTAAAATACAGAATGCAACTAATAGTAAGTTACATAAAGCACGACTGAAAATTAAGATACATAAAAGAACTGAAAATTAAGATACATGGCCAGATTAAGTAACAATCGCCGAACTTGTTTCGAATGTTGGAGTGATTCGTGCATGCTCGCCACACTGTAATACTCGCCATTGTAGTCATCGTACTCGCCGCCATCATCATGTCGCGTCGGGTCGCCGTAATTGAACCTTGAAGGCTGAATGCGGTACGCTGGACTTGAGGGTAGCGCAGACGGGGTTAGAGTCGGCGGCAGTGTCATAGGCCATAACGCTCTGGAGAGTCCGACCGCGCCACCATAGCCGACGGCCGGCCTCGTTGAAGTTCGGAGGTGGGCGTCCTCCTCGCTCGGGCGGCGCCTCACGCCGATCCACGAAGAAGGCTTCCCAAGTAGGGAAATAGTCGGGATGCCATCTGGGATTCTCCATTGCTCGGCGTGAGCTCGGTAGTAGTGGTTCGTGATGGCCATCCAACAAGCGCCACACCTAGAGGGACAGAGGAACTGCACGCCCAAGGCCAGCATCCAGCCGACGGGGACACAAGAGTTCGGCGGGCAGGGTAGTTCGAGGCGCAGCGCCCGCCTCCCTCGGGGTTAGTGCTCTGGTGGAAGCCATGGGAAAAAGTGATGAGGTTGCGATATGAGTCTAGAGATGTGCAATGACAATGGAGGCCAACCCTACATATATATATATATAGTGAAGAATCAAGGGAAGAACTGGAGGGAAGAATGGCGGAAGAAAAATGGCGGGAAAAATGGCGGAAAAAATGGCGGAAGAAAATGGCGGGAAAAATGGCGGGAAGAAAATGGAGGAAGAAATAGAAGGAAGAAAAATGGCTCATTTAATACATATATTGTTAAGAAGAAATATGACATTGATTTCCATGTTGAGATCTGAGATGTGTGCCAAAAATGGCTCAATTAATACATATAGTCAATCTTATGATCGCTGCCGTAACCATGGAGTATCAACACCGCTTAACAGATGGTTGGGTCTTCACTCAAGAGCGGAATTTCATCAAACTTATTATAATCTTCGACATGTCATCTTGTCCTCCACTCCCACGATGTTTCTTTTCCCCGAAAGAACTATGTGACGCTTTGGCTCATCGTGTGATGTATCTTTGCTTATTTTTCTTTTTTCGGTTTGGTAGACATGTCCTTCACATAGAAAACCTGAGCCACATCATTGGCTAAGACGAATGGTTCGTCTAAGTTCTTATCTACCTTCATAAGATTGTTGAGATCCACCGTTGTCATTCCGTACTTCTTGTCTACCTCAACCCCCCTCCTGTTAGCTTGACCCATTTGCATCGAAACAAGGGGACCTTAAAATTAGGTCCATAGTCAAGTTCCCATATCTCCTCTATGAACCCATAATACGTGGTCTTTTGCCCATTGTCTTCTGCATCGAAGCGGACACCACTATTTTGGTTGGTGCTCTTTTATCTTGGCCTATCGTAAAATGTATTCCCATTTATCTCGTACTTGGAAAGTACATACAATCGAAGATGGTGTCCCGCCAACAAGTACAGCTAATCCCCAACAAAGGGTGTTATTCGTGAGAAGTCTTTGCGATACCGCCAAAACTCGCCATGTGTTCACTTATAATCCATTCATCAGACTGTCCCGGGTGTTTGAGGCGTATTAAATTCTTGTGTTCATTGATATACGGGGCAACCAAGATAGATCTTTGTAAAACCGTAAAAGATTTCCTTCTCTGCTTTGGTAAGAGCGTAGCTGGCAGGAGTTAAGTGGCATCGTTTACCCTTCTCGTTCTCAGGATGCATAGGCTCTTCAGGGTCTTTCAGACGTTGCTGGTCCTGCCGTGCTTCCGGTGTATCTTTTTTCTTTCCATACGCTCCTAGGAAGCCTAGCAGGTTCACGCAAACATTCTTCGTCACGTGCATCACGTCGATTGAAGAGCGGACTTCTAAGACTTTCCAATAGGGTAGGTCCCAAAATATAGATTGCTTCTTCCACATGGGCGTGTGTCCGCATCGTCATTCGAATGTATAGACCGCCAGACCATTTCCAAAGATTACTTCTAGGTCCTTGACCATACCAAATACCTCCTCACCGACGGAGGACAAAGCTTCCTCCGGGTTCTACCAGACGTTTGAAATGCTTGCCTTTCTTTTCATCGGATGCAGGTTCGAAGAAATCGACGATACCCTAGGTACACAACCTTCTTACATTTATCCAAATATACACTTTCAGTCTCATCTAAATAGTGTGTGCATGCATTGTATCCCTTGTTTGTCCGCCTAAAATATTACTAAGAGCAGCCAATCATTGATGGTTACGAAAAGCAATGCTCAGAGGTCAATGGCTCCCCTTTGTGCTCATCCCACATACGTACACCTGGTTTGGCCCATAGCTGTAAAAGTTCTTCAACTAATGGCCTTAGGTACACATCAATGTCGTTGCCGGGTTGCCTCGGGGCTTGAATGAGCACTGGCATCATAATGAACTTCCTCTTCATACACAACCAAGGAGGAAGGTTATAGATACATAGAGTCATGGCCAGGTGTTGTGACCAGCCTGCTCACCAAAAGGATTCATGCCATCTGTACTTAGACCAAACCTTAAGTTCCTTGCGCCACGTGAAGTCCGGTACTCTCGCCGACTTTTCTCCACTGTGACCCATCAGCGGGTGTCTCAACATCGCGTCTTTCTTACGGTCTTCCATGTGCCATCGCAACAACTTGGCATGCTCTTTATTTCAAGAGACGTTTTAACCGTGGTATTATAGGAGCATACCACATAACCTTGGCAGAACCTTCTTCCTAGGGGCCTCGCCTCAACATCGCCAGATCGCCTCGTCGATCTTATACATGAGGCAGGCATACCGGCATGCATCCAAATTCTCGTACTTCTCACCGCGGTAGAGGATGCAGTCATTAATGCAGGCATGTATCTTCTGCACGTCTAATCCTAGAGGGAAGACAACCTTCTTTGCTTGGTATGTACTGTCGGGCAACTCATTATTTCTTGGAAGAAGATTCTTCATTTTTACCAACAACTTTGAAAATGCGCTGTCAGTCACACCGTTCTCTGCCTTCCATTGCAGCAAATTCAGTGTGGTACCTAAATTTTTGTGGCCATCTTCGCAAGTTGGGTACAATAATGTTTTGTGATCCTTTAACATCTGCTCCAGCTTCTCCTTCTCCTTTTCAGTTTCACATTCTTCCTTTGCATCAGTAATGGCCCGACCAAGATCGTCATCAGCGGGCCCATCTGCTGCCTCTTGATCTTCATTATCTTCCCCCGTTGCAGTATTATCATATTCAGGATACATATTATGATAGTTGTCATCATCCTCTTCTTCTTCGTTGTCTTCCATCACAACCCCTTTTTCTCCGTGCTTGATCCAACAATTATAGCTGGGCATGAAACCGGATCGAAGCAGGTGGGCGTGAATGGTTCTGGTATTTGAGTAGTTTTTCTTGTTCTGACAGTGAACACATGGACAACACATAAAACAATTGTGACCACGGTTTGCATTAGCCACAACGATGAAATTTTGAAGGCCCGTAATGTACTCGGAAGTGCGGCGGTCACCGTACATCCATTGTCGGTTCATCTGCATTAATATATAGTATATATCAAAAAATAATAGGGAGATGACTATTTATATATATAGTACATCAATGACACATGAAAGGATAGTTGCCGATCTCGACCGAGAAGGAAAGAGCAACGAGAAAACTTATTTTGAGCTCTCGGGCATTTCACCGAACACCTCTTGTGCATACAAAAAAACACAAACTAGCACACTTCACACCCTCTTGCTAGGCTCCAAAATGAGATAGTGAAAAAATAGAAGAGTGGGGTGTGGGCTGCGGTGTCTTATATAGCCCCTCCCCCCTTTAACACCGGTTCAAGCCACGAACCGGTGTTAAAGGGGGGGGCTGCGCGGGCCACTGGTGCAGGGGCTTTAACACCGGTTCTTCTACGAACCGGTGTTAAAAGGGGACTCCTTTTTGCTGCATGGGTCACGCTGGTACAAGCCCCCCCTTTAGAACCGGTGTTAAAGCCTATTTCCAGGCTCAACCAAAGGCCCTCGTTTTCACTAGTGCTATTAAATCCCTAATTAATGTCCCTGCCTCTAATCGTGCTCTCCCGGTGAAACTGTATGCAATTGGAATGGCGCCATGCGACCCGGAGGGAGTACCGTATCATATTGGGATACCACTATTCATCATTTTGCCGATACGGAGTATACCTTATGATACTACCACTAGGAATAACCTTAATCGAGTACGGTGACCAAGTTGACATGGCCCGTGCTACGTCAGCAAGGTGTTTTGTCGCATCCATGCGTGCTTGCACGCAGGAATTAGGAGGACGTGGCCGTGTAGGGCCAGCGTTATCTGCTAGTTAACCAGGTTGTTTGTCTGATGTTGCACTTGCACCACTACTCCAGTGTTTTTGATTTATAATGCTACCGAGACGGCACGTACTATAGTTAACAGGCGCTTTTGCCGAACCACCGCCGCCGGTCTACTGTAATCTTCTCGAGGTGGATCATATCGATGCCGGGACGTTAACGTGCCACTTTTGGTCTTGTGTCCTTTCGGGGTATCTGAAGAGCTACATGCTGCTGCTACTACTGTAATATTGTTCGTTCTCTGAATCGAGTCCGCAGGATTGCAATTCTTTTTTCGGATTGCTGCTATGGTTAACCGGCTCTTTTGTTGCAGCACTGGAATCGTGTGCGACAATTTACTGTAATCTTTTTTCGAGGGAGAGGGACAGCAACTATTCTTAACGTGCACTTTTGAGCACTTTTTTTGGTGACTAGATCCTGACTTCCTTTATGTCTGTCTTTTCGGGGTTTCGAAAGAGCCATATGCTGTTGCTAGTAATATTTTTCTCCTATGCATGCTCTACTCGAGTCCAGAGAACCGCATTTTTGTTTGCGAGGACGATTCTTGCATATATATGTCGGTACATGAGAATGGTACTATATCGTGTATGAGCTAGAGTTGCTACCTGTATTTTGTCTCCAAATGAGTGCTTGAAGTGCCTTCCCGTAAACGAGTGGATGCTTACCGAACGACTCCTAGTTGTTTCTTTTTTGCCTTTCCTAATATTTTAGATAATTTCTAGTTCTCATTGTTTTGCTCATTTTGTTCTTAATAACTTTGGGAACTTGATTGAGTTTCTTGAATTCTAGCCATGACTGGACCGACATGCCTTAAAAGTTAATATCGTTTTTAGTAGTTTGAGGTATGTAAACTTTATGGCTTCAAAAGTTATGGGTTGAAATACCATAGAAGCTTAGTTAGTGGCAGTGACCGAGTTGACGAGGCAGTGCATAGCTGGCAATACAACGCGTTGTTTTGTTGCTGAAGCCCGGGGACATGGTTCAACAACCATGCCCCAAGGGTCCAGCAACAAAACGATGGTTGGGTGAATCACATACATGTGTGTGCACGAAGGGAGGAGGACGTGGCGAGCAGGGCCTGGGTTATCTTCTAACCATCTTGTTTTGTCATATCACTCGCATCTGGTGTGTTATTTTATACTGCATTATTGTCATCGAGTCATGCGGTATTATCGAGTGTGTGATCTTTTGTGATGGAGAGGGACGGTTATTATTCTTAACATGCCCTTTTCAACACTTTTTGCTGACTACTCCATCAAAAAGTACATTAGTTTTGAGCACTTTTTGCATGGTGTCCTTCGGTGTCTCCAAAGAGCTATATGCCGTGGCATATACGGGGTCGAATATCTGCATATGTCAGTACTTGCGACTGGTCTGTCTCATTGCATGAGCTGAGAGTTGCTTCCTTGTTTTGTCTTCAAAAAGATGTATGAACTGCATGCATGCCTTCAGGTGTATGAGTGCTTGTATGAATTGCATGCATCCCATGATCCCATCACGTGTATGAGTGGATGAATGAATGTCGATGCATAAAAGAATCAGAAAATTTGACATTAACTATTTGTCTAGGATGTATATGAGTGGATGTATGAATGTCGAGTTAATTCTATTTGACATTTTTACTAAAATTTTATGAATGTAAATTAACTATCTGTTAGTTTTCAGAATTTCCTGGTTTCCTACAATAGATTCCTTTTTCTGCTGATTTTACTTCACTTCTAAAAATTCTAAGATATTTTTGTATGTTTCCTAGACTATTTCATCTTTTACTCATCTCAATGTTTATTTTTATTTTTCCACATGTATTTTTGGTTTTGATGAACAGTTTTGATTTTCACTATTATTCCAAATTTTCCCCTATTCTTGTCAAACTTTTTCCATGGCTGGACTTGAATGTTGAACGACCACTATTACCATAACACCATTTTTAATGATTTGAGGTATGCACTATACTCTTTATGGCTTTTACAGCTACACGTCAAATTCGAAAATTTTGGAGTATAATTAGGCCTTTTCCATTTTTGGATTTTTGGAGTGTAATTCATCGATGATGTAATAATGGTCGAATTTTTTGTTTGTATTGTATGTCGACAACTCGGGATAATCTAGAAGCGTGTCGAGTAATTAAAGAAGATTAGATATTTCTGATATTTCCCCCCATCAATGCAAGTATTTGTTCAATGGTCTATTTCCACATTTAGCACGAAGCGCCTAATTCCTCAAGTACGCCCCTGCCGCCAGTCTGTTAACACTGGCGCTTGAGGTAGATGGATGGAGATTGCTTCCATTTGCCAAACAAACGCCTAGTTTGACCCTTTCAAACACCCCAATTTTGCCCCTGGAGGGAGCTAATCTGGCCCTTGCCGCACGCGATCGAGCAGCGTCTTCAGATGCCAGTAGTAGCTACTGTGCTGCTACTTGCAGCTCCGGCTGCTAAGGACATTGACGGGTTCGGACCAGAGCTCTTAACCAGGATGGTATGATACCTATGGGTGTTTAATTAGCAATTAAGCATGCTCGCAGGTTGCACCATGGAGTAAGACACACACACACACACTGTGTAATGTAGCGCGCTTGTGTCGTCCTCAGGCTCGAGAGGCATATCATTTTCCGGATTGACTATCGTATACATTTGTATATGTATACTGTATATGATATAGAGAATAAATATCTAATGCAGGGAATAGCCTGATGACAATTGTTCGGTCATGGATAGTTAGTATGCAAATTGTAATATTCCACGGATGGGGACTTTTCTCTCGAAGGAGGAAGAAGAATACCCGCAGAAAAAAGTAGTTATTGCTTGGTCTGGTATATATTGCAACCACAACTTTGTATTGCTGAATTATGCGTGTACACTTACTTACATATATGACCATCTGAATTAAGAATTTGGTTACATGTTGGTCTTATCATTATTCCAGCCTGTGACTTTGACAAAAGATTGTGCCCGATCAGCGAGAGAATATCCGTGTTTTATTGACGCTGTCGTTGTCAACTCAATAGCATCGTGGATGTTATTTTTGGGGGTCATCCGAGAGGATTTAGGAGTTCTCGGCCGGCCAGCGTAAGCCTCGGGTCCCAGCTACGCCCACTACATGCTCTTGCTTAGGATCGCAGCCGAGTCATCGCATCGTGGCGGACTTAATCCCTCCGACGTGGCCGCGATTAGTTTAGTGGTTAAAAGACCATGTCGGGTTAATCACTAACCATGTAGGCGTAGTAAGTAATTAGCAAGTAGATGTTGCTGCTGGAGCCTAGCTAGGGGGTGGATGGGTGAGCCAGATTCATGCATTGGACATGGATGGAAGGAGGACGTGGCGAGTGGGGTCAGGGTTATCCACTAATCATGATGTGTTTGTTGCACCACTTGCAACAAGTGTGCCAAATTTATACAGCCCTAGAATGGACATGTACTACGTATGGTACGACAGTCAACTACTTGTATTCATGTTGCAACGACATTACGACCTGTTAGCCGTGTCAATTTCATTTCGACCTACTAATATTAGCTGGAGATATCAAATGCATACATTGTACTTACTATACGACACTCAGTATCAAGAGCAAGTCGAAACATTTACAATATCAAATTAACATTATTAGATCGGTCGATAATATTTTTATCGGATTGTAGATGTTTATATTTGTCAATAGACTTACTGAGAGAAAACAATTTTTTGACTTTGACGATATTATTTTGTCTTGTAAACCGGATGGAGGAAGTAATTTACGAGGACAACGTCCTATTCACGGACATGCCAGATTTAGAGTGATATGGCTCATGTCAAGAGACTCCACTGTCACGGAATTATTCAAGTTATTACCCATTATTCAAAAAAATTTAGTAAGGTCTACATGAAGTATATAAACTTGTTAGATTCCCTTTGACTCGCGCCCTGATCGGGGGCATCCAACCGAACCAGGTTGGTGGGGCCCCTGTGGCAGCGCTATAAAGAGGAGGTGGGGGCCGGGGCACACGATACAAGGTTCGAGGCTGCCGCCGCTCCCCGGCCGACATCCCTACCGATCTAGGGTTAGCGCTAGCTACGGGAAGACTCACCACCGCCGCCAACTTGCCCACGCCCACGCCGTCGACCACCATGGCCAACGCCACTGGTTCATCAAGTGCAGGAGAAGGTTAGTTCCCCTTTCCCCTCTCTGTTCTCTCTCTCAGTCAAAGCCCTAGCACCACATTCTATTCATAGCAGAGGTTCTACCGATATAATCTACACCTAGTCGATCTAGTAAAGTTAACATTGGTATCAGAGCAAGGTTAGGTTGTGGATTTTTTTCGGTAGAAAGCAAAACAGAGAAGCCCAAATCCCGAAATCCCGAACCCGAAAGAGAAAGAAAAACCCCGATTCATATAAAAAAAAAAGGTCACCGGCCGCCACGCTGACAAAGGCACCACTGCGCTGCTTGTCGCTCACCCTCGGGTGGACGCGCCGCCGGCAAGTGGGGCAGGGGGCGCCGCCTTCCGCTCCGTCTCATCTCTCTCTGCCTCGTCGGACGTAGAGCGAGATGTGGGGGAGGTGTACAGGAGAGGGGAAAGGAGGAAGGACGGGGCTCGCCGTCGTCGGCTGCGTGCCAGGGCGGCAACGCACAGGGGCGTGCGGGACAGAGAAAGAGAGGGAGGGGCTCGTCGCCGGCAGGACGCCGGGCGGCGCAGCCACCTCGCCTCTGCCGCAGCAAGCGCTGCCACAGCGCAGCGCCACAGGGGGACGCGGGGGAGTAGGCGAAATGGGGGCTAGGGTTATAGGAGGCACGCGTTGGCCCCGCTTTTGTTCCCGCGAGGAGGGCGGCCGACCGTCGGATGGTGGCGAACGGCCACGATCTGGCGGCGCGCCGTGCTGGGCTGCTTCGCGGGCAGAGGGAGTTGGGCCGCTGGCGGGCCGCGGCGAGGGCTGCAGGCTGCTGCGAGCGGCACATAGGGGCGAGCTGCACTGGGCTGCTAGGCCATGGGACGTTTGTCTGCCGCCCGATCGGCAGACTGTGGCTTGGGCCGGTTTTTCGCCCAGGTTTTTCTGTTTTATTTTACAGAAGTTGTTTTTTGACGTTTCTTGTACAGTTTTTTGACAATTTTCGTCTAGTTTTTTCTATACAATATTATCCAACGAAATTTTGTCTAAAAAATACTAAAGTAATAGTAAATGGTTTCTATAAAGTTTAAAGTTAATGAATTTTAATTCATTCTTCCACTGCAAATAGTCAAAAGAGCTCTTTTAAAATTTAATAAATGACAAAAGTGATATTACTTTTTTTAGAGCATGTTAAAGTAATATTCTGGTCATATTCACGTTATTTTTCTAACCAACGTTGTAAATAGCATGACTGTGATTAGTGTGTTATCTCAAAGTAATTAAAGTAATGTGCTTTTGATTCTATGTTCTGACCAATGGTGATGTAGAATTATTTGCATAAACATTTGTATGTCTTAATTTTGACCAATGTTGGATTAATACATGCAATTGTTATTGTTCTCACTTCTTTGTGGTTTTCAGGAGGGTTCTACTTGATGAACTGCATCAAGGAGGTCCCCACACTGAGAGGTGACAATTACTCCGAGTGGAGAAAGAAGGTGGACTTCGCGTTCATCTGCGCTGCGGTGGATTGGGTCCTTGAGACCAAGCCTCCCACCAAGCCGACAGAGCCCATCAGAGATGTTGGCGATGATGATGTTGCATGGGACAGAAAGAAAAGGGACTATGCTCCAGTAGAGCTGGCATACTCCATAGAGAACCAAAAGTGGCAGAACTCCAACAAGAAATGCATGGCATTCATAAAGAACACGGTTAAACTTGTGCATGGACGGGTTGAATGGGTTTGGTTGGTTTTCTCAACCCGCAAAATATTCTCCGGTTTGGACTGGCTTGGTTTGGTTCCAACGGGTTAGTGGTTGATGTATATATGGGTTGGGTTGGGCTGGTTCCACGGTTTTGACGGTTTGGCACCGTGCAATGAAACTACAGACATGTCGGGCAATCTCGAGCCAAGTTCCTGCCGGCGGATCAAACGCGCATGGCAAAAGATCAACTGACGAGGATGTTTTGAGCTCCTACACGCGTCCAACTCGGCCGGCGCCCCTGCGGCCACAGCCTTCTTGCACTGCCTCTTCCAGATCGTGTGTAGGGCGGCGGCGTGGAACGCTGCTCTGGCCCGCACGAGCTGGCGAGCAGAGTAGCAGCGGTGTTCGCACCTCCGAGACCTCCCTCTGTCTTCTACGTCACAGTGGCCGGTCCCGTGCGTCCCCGGATGATGGAGTCGATCTCGCCGGCGTCCAGCTCCTGCCCGTGTCCAGCTCTACGGCGTCTGAGGGTGTCGAGTCGGCGCAGGACGGCAGGACGATCGGTGTGTGATACCAGCTGCTGGACGAGCTTGTCCGTCCAGCTCTTGGTCGCGTCCAGCTCGACGGCGTCCGATGGTGTCGAGGTGGCCCCTAGGTGGCGCAGGATGATGGAGCGTGTGATACCGGCTGCTGGGCAAGCTCGTCGGCGTTCGAGAAGATCTCACAACAACGCAGAGCTATGCCTACGCAGGCTAACTGAACTTGCCGCTGTCGTCGGGAAATAACTAAGACGGGTTGAGCGGTTTCCGCAGGTTCCAACCCGCTCAACCCAACTAACCTCTATTAATCCGCGGTGTGAAATCAGAAACCAGGGTAAACCGGGCTAAACTGTCATAACGGTGCGGTGCGGGCTGGGTTCGTGGTTTAGCTGGTTTGGAACCAAACTATGAACCGGCTTAAACACGGTTGAGCCGGCAATTGTTGGTTCAATCACAGAGTGTGCTTCTGCAGGGGAGTACATGGAAAAGATAAAGGGCCAGTTCACTGGCTCTTCAAAGACATATGCAACCCAACCCGGGCGATTGGTGACAGAGAACTATACAGGAGGTGGACATGGCATCAGGGAGCACATCCTCCGGATGAGCAACATGGCTGCCAAATTGAAGGCCATGGAAGCTGATCTGGAGATAAAGCCTGCTCTCCTTGTCCACCTGGTCATGGTGTCACTGCCTCAACAGTTTGAGAACTTTGTTGTCAATTACAATATGGCCCCTGAAAAATGGGACATAGAAAAGACTATCGCCATGTGTACTCAAGAAGAGGAGAGGCTCAAAGCCCAGAATGGAGGTTCCTTGAACTTTGTCAAAGACAGCAAGAAAAGGAATTTCACTCAAAGCAACCATGGCTCCCCTACTAAGCCATATGGTAAAGCTCCCACGCACCATCAGCATCAGCAGAGGCCTGCTCTTCCAGTGGACAAAGATGCATGTCTCCACTGCGGCAAGAAAGGGCATTTCAAGAAAGATTGCTCTGGTTTGGTTGAAGGAACTGATGGCAAGGAAAGGTAACAACAACGTTTCTTTTGTAAATGAATCCCTGTATAAACAACCTTCAAAATCTACTTGGTGGATTGACTTAGGAGCAACTGTTCATGCTGCAAATTCATTACAGGGATTCCATTCGACGAGGATTATGAGAAGAAGCGAAGGATGCGATGAAGTCGCAAATGGAATCCTAGCGGATGTTGAGGCCATTGGCGACATCTCCTTGGAGCTTGCTGATGGATCGACGATCTTTCTTACGGATGTCCTCTATGCTTCTTCTTTTGCATAGAAATTTTAATAAGTGTATCGTGTTCGAACAAAGTAAACTTTGAATGTCATTGTGGACATGGCTAGTGTGCCATTTATTGTAATAAAAATTGTGTGGGTGTTTCTTTCATCCACAATGAGCTTATTTTTAATTATCTACTCGTGGAAAAGTTTATTCTGTGTGTAATGTGAAAAAGGATGTTCCTCGTCGAATAAAGATCCAAAGAAAAGAACGAGAACTCATGACTCGTCGAAATTATGGCACTATCGTTTAGGCCATATTTCAAGGGGGAGAATAGAAAGACTAGTTGTGAACATGAAGAGTTCCCTCGCTACAACACCTAAGGGTGTGGGGGAGCCCAGCCAAGGCCAAAGTAGAGTTCCCTCGCTACAACACCTAAGGGTGTGGGGGAGCCCAGCCGAGGCCAAAGTATTTAATTGAAATCGAAATATAGCAAAGCTTGACCCCAAAAATTCAGTTGCCACATGTTGTTTTCAAAGAGGATGAAATGATGAGGGGGAGCATGGTAACTCGGAAAATTGATCTTGAGGAGAAGAGGGTGCATGCACCTAATCCGATGACTCAGGAGCCATTCTTCGAGCTACTTGTTGTTCATGCATCGATAACCCTAGAGGTTGTGGTGCAAGCACCTGTTGCAACTTCACCCATGACAATAGTGAGTGAAGATCTAGAACCTGTCCGTCAGGAGCCGATTGAACCCACTGTTGAGCATGAAAGGGAGAAGCAGCAGCCACCTCTAGAAGATGCATCGCATGATGAGAAATTGGGATTTAGAGAGAATGCTGAGGACGACTATGTTTACGCAAAGTTTAAAAGTGGGAGATATATTTTCCTAATTCTGTATGTGGATGATTGATGGGTTCATAGCATGGAAAACAAAAAAATTCTACCGCAAGAACGAACAAAACCTAGATCTAATCTAGATAAAAGCCAAGATCTAATCTATTAGACATGAGCAACGAGATAGATCTTGTACTAACCCTCGTAGAACCGAAAGCGTTACGAGATTAGATCTCGGGGTTGATGTAGTCGATCACTTGCTGATCTCAAGATCGTGTGGACGATCCTTCCGCCAGCGCGATTAGCTAGCGGTCCTGGCCACACGTCTTGAGTCGAAGCAGACCTTCCTCTCCCGTTTCAGCGAGCAATGAGGTAGTAGATCTTCTCCACGGAATCCCAGCAGCACGACGGTGTGGTGGTGGTGGTGGAGGAGAGAATTCTGCAGGGCTTCGCCTAAGCCGGAGCAGAGCGAAGGAAGAGGAGAGAGGCGGCGGCTAGAGCTTGTTATGAGAGAGGGCTAGGAGGGGGCGCCCCCTCCCTTCTATTTAAAGGAGGGAGGCGCGCCATGGGAGGGGGAGTCCTAGTAGGACTCCCCTCCTTGGCCGGCGGGTTTGGAAGGGGGGGAGGAGTCCTCCTCCCCCACGAATCCGTGTCTCGCCCCACAAGATTTCCTTTGACCCTTTCTTAGTTTTCAAGTAAACACCAAGAACTCTTCTAGAACCTTCCAGAACATTCCGGAACCTTCTAAAATCTCCATACAAACACTTCGGAACATTTCCTAACTTAGAAAATGATCCCCAATATATGAATCTTATTCTTCGGACTATTCCGGATCTCCTCGTGATGTCCCGGATCCAATCCGAGACTCCGGACAACATTCGGTCTCCAACGCATATTCCATATCTACTTAAAACAACTTCGAACCTTAAGTGTGTCACCCGTCACCCTACGGTTCGTGAATATGCAGACATGATGAAGACACCTCTCCGATCAATAACCATCAGCGGGATCTGGAGATCCATAACGGCTCCCACATACTCAACGATGACTTCGTGATCGATAGAACCATTTAACATACGAAACCAATTCCCTTTGTCACGCGATATTCTACTTATCCGAGGTTTGATCGTCGGTATCTCCATACCTAGTTCTACCTCGTTACTGATAAGTACTCTTTACTCGTTCCATGTTATGTCATCCCTTGTGACCTAGTCACATGCTTGCAAGCTAACTAGATGACATTCCACCGAGAGGGCCCAGAGCATATCTATCCGTCATATGGATGGACAAATCTCAATCTTGGTCCATGCGCTTCAACACATACTTTCAGAATACCCAATGACACCTTTATAACCACCCAGTTACGAAGTGGTGTTTGATGTCATCAAAGTACCCATCTGGTGATGGTGATTAACATAACCTCATGGTCGAAGGATTAGGTTACTATGCATTTTGAAAGCTTACAGCAATACGAACTTAATGACATGATCTTATGCTACGCTTACTATGGGTGTGTGTCCATCACATCATTCTCCTAATTATATAACCTTGTTATTAATGACATCCAATGTCCATGATCAGGAAACCATGATCATCATTTAATCAACAAGCTAGTTCCACAAGAGGCTTACTAGGGACTCTTTTATGTTTACAAAACACACATGTATCAGTGTTTCCTTATAATACAATTATAGCATGGGATGTAAACATTCATCATAAACACAAAGATATAATAATAACCACTTTTATTATTGCCTCTTGGGCATATCTCCAACAATGATATCTTGCTTGCTAGCAGCGATGTCGGTCTACTACTAGAAATAAAGAAGTCCTTGTCCTTAAACCTTGATATGAAATATCTTGGTGAAGCTTCATATGTTTTGGGCATAGAAATTCACCGAGATAGGACAAATGGGATTCTAGGATTGTCGCAGAAGGCATACCTAGAGAAGGTTCTAAAGAAATACAATATGCATGCAATACCACACCTGCTCCTATAGTCAAGGGCGACAGTTTTGGGAAATTTCCATGTCCCAAGAGTCAATTTGAGATCGATCAAAATGAAAGTGGTACCATATGCTTCGGCCGTTAGAAGCTTACAGTATGCACAAGTGTGCACTCGCCCTGACTTAGCTTTTATCACCGACGTACTCGGCAGATATCAAAAGAGTCCAGGCATACAACACTGGAAGATGGTAAAGGAAGCTTTGCATTATGCGCAAGGCACAAAAGACCTCATGCTAACAAATAGAAGGTCTGATTCTCTAGAAATAAGAGGGTATTAAGACGCTGATTTTGCGGGAGACAAAGACGATCGAAAGTCCACGACAGGATACGTCTTCACTCTCGCAAGAGGGGCTATTTCATGGAGAAGCTCCAAACAGTCAATAGCTGCATCATCCACCATGTATGTAGAATTTATAGCATGTTATGAGGCAACGGGGCAGGCGATATGGTTAAAGAAATTTATACCCGACTTGAAAGTGGTAGATTGCATTAGCAAACCACTAAAGATAATGTGACAACGAGCCCGCAGTATTCTATGCGCACAACAACAAGTCGAGTAATGCTTCCAAACCAATGGAGATAAAATATTATGTTGTGAGAGATAAGTTCCAGGATCACACTATAAGACTCGAGCATATAAGGACAAAGGATATGTTTGCGGATCCGCTAACGAAAGGCTTACCACCCAATGTGTTCAAGGATCACTTAGCCGGCATGGGTTTAAGGGAAAGCCTATGATTCCTGGATAGGCCCAAAAGAAACAGAATTTGTTTCAAAACAAGAGGTATATTGTAGCTGTCTGATTCTATCGGCAACTGAGCTGTGATGATAAAACATGCTCTATGTACCGAACTGTGATGAAACGAGTAAAGTGTAAAGTATAAAGGGAAGTCGAGATCAAGGGGGAGAATGTTAGATTGACCTCTCCCGTTTGATCCCAACGGATCGAACGAGCCCTTTGACTCGCGCCCTGATCGGGGGCGTCCAACCGAACCAGGTTGGTGGGGCCCCTGTGGCAGCGCTATAAAGAGGAGGTGGGGGCCGGGGCATACGATACAAGGTTCGATGTTGTCGCCGCTCCCCCGCCGACATCCCTACCAATCTAGGGTCAACGCTAACTACGGGAAGACTCACCACCGCCGCCAACTTGCCCACGCCCACGCCGTCGACCACCATGGCCAACGCCACTGGTTCATCAAGCGCAGGAGAAGGTTAGTTCCCCTTTCCCCTCTCTGTTCTCTCTCTCGGTCAAAGCCCTAGCACCACATTCGATTCACAGCAAAGGTTCTACCGATATAATCTACACCTAGTCGATCTAGTAAAGTTAACAAAACTTCCACAGGGGACATGGAAGTTTTGGGTACTGGGAATGTACCACTCCCCCTTCCAAATAAGATGTTTTAGTTTTTGTGAAGCGAATGTGTGTCTAAACATCTTTTTGTGTGTAGGTTCGGAGTAAATTTATATATGAAAAATATCTAGATACATTCGTTTCATAAAGATAAAACATGTTATATTTTAAAAGCGGATCGCGGGAGCAATACACTACTGATGGCACCTGAGGACCTTGATATGGAGGCGGTGCAATCACGGCAATCAGGGCCGTCTCCAGAAATTTAAGGCCCCGATGCGAATAAAGAAAAGAATGGGCCCTAATTTGTAGAATCATATATATAACTAATAAAGTATAATTTTGTTAATTATTTAATTTGGTATGTGCTATTTCATATAGTTTAGTATTAAAATATAATAGACTGATGGCTGGATGTGAATGCGATGATTTTGTTGACGCTATTTCATAAATCTAGTATTAAAATATAATAAACTGATGGCGTGATGCGTGGTTTTATTGATGTTATTTCATATAATTTAGTATTACAATATAAGAAACTGATGGCCGGGGCCTCGGCGAAAGTGGAGGCGAACATTCCGAAATGGAGAAAGGATACACTTTCACCTCAAAATTTGATCAAGTCAAAAAAAGATTAACATAGCATAACATTTTTTTCCTAAGGACACGTATAGTGCCATTTTCCCTCTTATATTTATCTTAATCCACACGGTAGAATCTGATGTTATGTTTATGCACTACCATTACCTGACGCCACGAGCAGGCTAGCAACAGACTCAGAACACATGCTCCTGACTCGGACACTATGCAACTGATTACTACTTCTAACAAACCTAAGCTGATTAACTGTATTTGCTACCCGCAAAAAAAAACTGTATTTGCTAGTCGGGCTTATCCTAGGGCGAGAATTACAACGTAAAATACCTACGGTCTCACAGAGTCAGGGAGGCCTGACTGGTCGGAGGATGTACTGATCAGACTTGACTATGGGGAGATGAAGCGCAGTTGTGCAATCCAGTGCAGGAGGAGCAGGATCTGGGGCCCCGGAATTTTGGGGGCCCTGTTCCGTCTCCCAGGTCGCACGCCCCTCTTGGACGGCCCTGGCGGCAATGCATGTGCTCGGAGAATATTCTTGACACAATAAGACTATTTCACAACCTTGCGACCAGCGAGATTCGTACATGTGTACCGGCTTGATATAAAGTTACACGTACCGTTGGTTTAGTGTGCATTTCTGCCTTTTCTTATAGGGAATTCTTATATCCAATAAATCAAAAATATATAGTCGGTTCTTGATTTTGCTAGAGATTGTACGCCAGAACCGCACAATATAATAGATTAACGTGAAGAATAAGGGCACAATATATTATGTGCATTACTATCTCTCTACCGTCCTCGTGGGAGGCGTGTGAAGCATCACGCGCAAGTTCTCTTATTTCAGGCTTGGTTTGGTATGCCAGCTGCGACTCTGCATTAGTACTGAATTATGCGTATACACTGACGCATATGATCATCCAAATTCAGAACTCAGTTATGTCGTTGGTCTTAGGTATTTTCCCCCTTATTATCATTCATTTCCCCGCTGACCCGTCTTTCTCATCCGTATTCCAAGTTTCCAACCTTATGACGTTGATTAATTGTACGCGATCAGTAGAAGAACATTCATGTTTTGGCTAAAGCTGTCATTATCATCTTACTGCAAGAATATTCGCGATTTAGGATTTCCCGATCGACCAGCAGATCAGCTACTGCTCGTAGCCGCGTCTTGGCCTCACGCCGGGTTGCTATCCAGGGCAGGCCGGACTTAATCTGTCCGACGTGGCCAAGATTAATTTAATCACCAACCATACAGAGCGTAGCAAGTGCCAAGTGGCTGTTGTTATTGGACCTATGACTCCTAGAGGGGATGGTCAGCCACATGCATGCATGTACATGGTCGGAGGACGTGGCGGGTAGGGTCAGCGTTATCGGTTTAGTGTGGCCCATGTTTGTTTTGTTGCACCACTAGTAGTTCAGTCTACCATCTGGTTTGCCCAGAGAAAACACGAGTTTTACTACTGCCTCCGATCCCTTACTATCTTCTGAGGGGCGTTTTACTACCAGGCAGCCCCTCATAATACAACGGCAACGTGTGGCGGCCTCCCGATAGCACCTGACATGTATTGTTGCTGAACATCCTGCTATTTTTTTAAAAATAATACGATTTATTTAACAAATTTTACGAATAATACACGAATTTCAGAAATTACGAATCTAGCGCGGCGTCGGTGTTTGAAACACCGGCTAGTACTTATCGGCATTTAAAATACCGACTAGACCTATCGACATTTGAACTACCGACTGGGCTCTCTTTCCTTTGTTAAAAACAAGATGATGACATATGTGATCGGTATTTCAAATGCTGATAGGTTGTGGTCGACATTTCAAACACTGATAGGGTGTGGTCGGCATTTCAAATGCTGATAGGTTGTGGTCGGCATTTCAAACACCGACGCCGCACTAGATTCACAATTCCTCAAATTCGTGTATTATTCGTGAAATTTGTTAAATAAATCGTATTATTTAATAAAAAATAGCGAACATCCTGCCGGGGGAGATGGTGGAGATGCTCTTATACTGCCTTTGAATTGACCCGTACTCGATAGTTGACAGACAGTTTTCTGCAGGGCAGATTTAGGATTTGACCATAGGGAGGCCGGAACGACAATGACCATAAAATAGGTATACAATAACACCACACCAAAACTTAAATATATATTGTTTTGTTATCCGAACACATTTTCTTTAATTCTAGGTTCCTTTTATTTGTTTTACGACTGCAATCCCATCAAATAACAAATCTATGCTCTCATGAACGGTAAAATTTACAGTAATTTTCCTAACAAATACGACTAACCATATAAGGTTGTAGAAGAATACTAAATAAATCAAGAGGCACATCAATATATGAGCCTGTGGGGTGAAGAAGAAATTCACCATAAAAAAGATAAACACTAAACTATACCAAGTCTTATTGTGTATAATATGGATATCAAACTATAACATTATATGTTTTGCAATAAAAAAGCAAACTATATTCTACTAGTTTGAGTGTAGGTCTATGCCCAGAGCTATCAAATAACTCACACAATAATTTAATAATTAGTTAATTACTAAATACTCCTAAAAATGCCGGTGTATATAATCCGCAATTGATCTGCCTAAGCAATTTCTATTAGATGAGGTAATCAAACTAGCAATTGAGTAACCAACATGCATATATCTGGGATCATACCTTAGGGCGATCAATTCACGTATTGGACATGCCGGGTGGCGGCAAGAGGCCATAGTTGATAGTTCTCAAACGCATGGGAGTTGTTCTTTGTGCCTTCACTAATCAGTAACCATGGACACGACCTCACCTGAATACAAAATCCCGATACCAATGACGGTGCCACAGCGATGGCGAAGAAGGAAGAAATAATCCGACTAGATTGTCGAGGGAAACTGAGTAGAGAAAAAATTCATATATATCCCATGGATGAGTTGCTCTATATGTGGTTTTGCCGATGCTTCAATCGGTATGTGGTCAATGTTATGGGCTTGTCCCATAAAACTTGAGCAATCATCACATTGCACACAATTGTCTAGCCTAATCGACTGAGTATTACAATTAGCAATTGAGTATCAAAATTAATGCAAGCCCCCATTACATATCCTTGAGGGGGCCCGAACCATAGGGGGGGCTGGCCACCCCTCGTCCCTTCCTGGATCCGCCTCTGGTTTGCACCATGCTTGGCACCAACATCAGGTGTGTCCAATTTAGAACAATAATGCAGTAGTTAACAAGCACTTTTCTCTGGGAACTAGATCGATTGGTTTTCAGCACCTTTATGTGCCCTTTTGCAGTACCAGAGGATATATGCTGCGAGCGCTCCAATAAATAGTTTACCCTTTCTACATAGTGTGCATTTTCCAACGTCCTAAAGAATATTACATACTCATATGCCAGTTCTCGTGGGAAAAGTTCGTCACGTGTTCACGTTGGTTAAGAGCCGCTGCCCCCAAACCGTACTTGTAGCCTGGCGCTTGAGATACGTACGGACATAGATCGCTGAAGACGCTATTAGTTTGATCGCTTCCATTCAGCAAAGACACGGCATTATCTTTCGGTGGTTTTGCCAGCATAGATGAGCGTTTGAACGTTGAGCCTCGCCATTTTTGCCACTCGAGACAAGAGCTAGGAGGTTTATATGGCCCTTGCTATGCCGGCGAGCCACCACACTATAACGTGACACCGACTGGTTGGGACCAGATGATCCGCGGCCAATCATGAACCAATTTATGGGGGGCGATCTGGGATATGAGGATGCATGGCGCTGCACTGCGCCAGTGTGGCCGTGTCGTTCTCAGAACTGTTGAGAGGTAGGGGGGAAATATCATCTGGGCGACGAATATGCGCGTATCTTAATCATGCACCTAACTGTACTTATTCACACGTGAAGATTATTATATATGTCCCGGCCGTGATCTAAACAGATTATTCAGACTATGATATATTGTGGATATAATTAGGCCATTTCGCTCCTGTGCGACCTGCTGCCAATGCATACTTGTGTACACTTGTCTTATCTTTTCAAGACCAAAGCAAAGGAAATTGCTGAATTGTCTAGTACAAGTATGACAGCACTGACGCGATGAACGTGTGAGCTGCGACTTGGTTACATACTTGCATATTGCTGGCCTTATGTATACATTTCTTTTTTTTTTGACTTAGTTACATATACTTGCATCGCTGGCCTTATGATGATGTATACATTTTGTGTTCAGTTGTTCTTTTCTTGCAGGTCATACCTATCCATTTGTCCAAGCTCTTGTTGCACTGACTACGTGATTTTGACGAAGATTGTACGCCAAGACCACAATAATATTTTTGGTATTGTTGTCGCTATCACTATCAGTATCGTCTTATGGCCTCACGCGAAGCTTCAAAGCATCAGATGATTTAGGAGTTCACTTTACCAACTAGCACAAGTGCTGAATTGTTTTTGTTTTCCTGATGCGTGATTGATCTGGACTGGAAAGTGGGAAGAAGAGGATGGTGTCATTTGTTCAGTCCCTGGCTCTTCCTATTAGTTTTCTCTTCACGCTGTCGAAGACCTATGCTACTATACACAGAGCAACTCTGCCATGCAAACAAACAGGCTGTTTGGGATTTGGCTTCTCATATTTTATGAAATGATTGTTATGAAAAAAAATATAGCATGCATCTTGGGAGCGCCTATGCCCTGCTCTCTGCGGGATTTTTTTGGTCCCGCCTACACAGCTTCTTCATGGGCCACCTCCAATGCAGCCCAAAATAACAGGTATTGTTTTGTCTTATTTCTTTTATTTTTAATTTTTTGCCAATCCTTTTCTTTTCTATTTTATTAAAAAATTAAAACATCAGATTTTAAGAAGTTCAAATATTGAATTTGAAAAGTTCAAATTTGTAAACACTATAATTTTGAAAAGGTAATTTTAAAAAAACTTATTAAAAAGGTTCATTTTTTTCAAATTTTAAAAATATTCAATCTAAAATTAGTTCAAAACATAAAAGGTAAAAAAAAAGAAGGAAACAAGAAGGAATACAAATAATAAACAAGAAGGTAAAAAACTTAAAGCCAAACCAGAAACCTAAGAAAAAAGGCAAAGAAAAAGATAAAAATAATGGTACATAAGCCTGAACAATCAGAGGAGCCCCTAATGGGCCGGGCCAAGTAACCACATACGCGCAGGCGGAGCATATAAGCGGTAGATAGGGATTGTCTTGTATAAACTATATAAACCTTTGGAATTTTATGTTGGCTTTAGGCCCACAACCAACACAAATTAAAATTCTCATATTGCTCATTTATACATGCAAGGGGTGAGACTATAGTTTAGTCACACATTGCTAGTTGGAGTGGTTTATAAGTTAAGTTGTTCTAGCACTAATAAGTGAGTATAAAGAGAAGTAGTCCTCATGCACTCCTCCGTTGCCCGGCTCGCGTCGACACGATACGGATTGCGGGAATAAGCCGATCTCAAATCATGGTTTATATTTTTGATCTTCAGCAAATTAATTATGTATTTATTACGAATTATTAACATACGCGTTATCCTAGTGTTCCCAGTAATTCTGGATTGTGGTGTACTTGAAAAACCTCCCAGCTTCCTGGTAAGCAGCCTTGTTGCTGATTACGTAGGCAATGCTTTTGGTTGAATAAAGCTCTCTAAATTCCTTGAAAAAAAGTGTCCGATGGTCAAACTAAACGAGAGCCTCCATCACACGGAGGTTGCACCCTCTGATCAAAATCGACAGCACTTATTTATCGAAGACTGGGAGGACATGTTGACAACGTACGCTCGACAAAAAACACAGCCTCTCTAAGGGCATCTCCACGAGAGACCCAAACGATCCGACCGTGTCCTAATCAGTCCGCGCGAGACGACCCATCCGAACAGATTCAGGCTGGACCGATGCATCCAAGCATCAAATTTGGATTACAGATGGGTCTGTTCGGATAAACGCGGATGCTGGTCTATCCGGTTGTTGTAACAGACCGGTCCAGTTGGCAGTCGCACTATGGGACTTCTTCTCTCTTCTCTCTCTTGGACTGCCCCGTCTCTCTCTTGTGCTGACTAAACAAAATAGGACAATTTGGATCGCGCGGCTGGCCGGACAGGCCGGACCACGACCCAAAAGCGCCGGTGACTTAACCCAAACTGACAAAAACGGGTCGTTTGGATCGCGCGTTTGGGCCTTCGTAGTGGAGATGCCCTAAGACCATTCACGAATAACCTTCTTCGTTCGTTGGCCTCCCACTCAGGCCAGTCACGGAATCCAAGAAACTTGGCTCGACGGGAGACCTGGAACTATTATGATACATCATTACCAATTACTACCTCCGTTTTAAGAAATAAGGTGCACACGTTTTTTAAGAAATAATGTTTGATCGAATAAATAAAATAACTAAAATTTGATTATATTGTGTAAAATTAGTACTGTTGGATTCCTATTAAAATACACTTTATAATGATGCTAATTTTGTACCAACATTTTTTATTTATATTTAGAGTAATTTTTGGTCAAAGAAAAACACGCAAAATGAGGACGCCTTATTCCTTAGGACGGAGGTAATAAAATCTTCTCGCTCCGTTTTCAAATAAGATATTTTAGGTTTTTCTAAAACACATGTATCTAAATGGCTTTTAGTGTATAGGTTTACTCATTTAACTCCAAACCTACACATTAAAGATGTCTACATACGTCTGTTTTAAAAAAAACAAAATATATTATATTTTTGAACAAAGAGAGCATTCTTTCTGGGCGCTGTTTGGGCCTGCGTGTTTGTCTTGTCTCCCTTGGGCAGTTCTAGGGTGGGCACTACCAAGCACATACAGACTTTGGGTTAGAAATTGTGTTGTGTTTCGTAGCTGCAATTGGGGTGAGAGAATTGGTTGGGCTATTATGCCCATATTGTTTGGTTGCTTGTGCATACAACTTTTGATCCATCTCATGCATAGTCCCCTTGTTTGGTTGCCACAAGAAGTCTATTATGGTCAACTTTCTTTACCATGTGGTGAGGTTACCTGGCCGGAAGAACACACGGATGAACACCATATGTGATCATGAAGAACACACAAACATGAACATGAAATCAAGGAACAACACAAGCAATAGCAACACAAGAAGGAACAACACAACCTGGAACTACCGAAGCAGGAACAACACTAGCAGGAGGAACTACACCAGGAGGAAGAACAACACTAGCAGGAGGAACTACACCAGGAAGAAGAACAGCACAAGAGGTGTTCTATGATCACCGTGCTCTACACGGACAAGAACAACACAAACACCAAGAACACGATCATGAACAACACAAGTAGGAAGGAACAAAACAATTCGTGTGTTATGATCACCTTGCTCTACTATGACAAGAATAACACAAACACCAACAACACAAGCATGAACAACACAAGTAGGAAGAATAACACAATAGCAGGAACCAGTCATAACAAGCATCTCAGTACACTAACAGGTGCATGCATGATTGTTGCCAAAAGGGGAGCACAATTCACATACCACCATGGTGTTAACCTATCACCACTACTTCAGAAGTTTTTAGGACATAGTTACAACATCAATACAAATATAACTCAACCATCATAGATTTCCTTGATCTACTTCAGCTTACGCTTGTTAGCCTCGCTAGCGTTGAGCATTTCATAATCTCTATTTGGATTCTCTGCACCTACTTCAGTATTTTCACTTCATTTTTCAGCGCTTCTGTCTGAACAACGCACATCTCCTTGTTCTTGTCCACTAATTCCCCCTCAGCCCTAATCCTTGCCAAGTTATCCTCCATCACCTTTTTCTCAGTTTCTTCCATAAAATTCCTCACGTCAACTAGTAGACTTGAGTACTTCTTCTCAACGATGTTCTTCTCATTAGACAGTTCCTTCACAAACTTTGCATTCTGAATCCTCTAGTTGATTCTTGCATTGTTGTTGTCTTCATAATGCCCCCATAGTCGTCCTAATGCATTTTTCGTAAAAACCCATGGTTGGAGACTTCCTACAAAGCAGAATTACATGATCAAATCTACTGGATGAGCTAGGAGCTAATAGAACTTACATTCTTCACTTGGCACACATAGAATCTATAGCCCGTGTTGGTTCCTTCAAACGCCACATGTTTATCGGGATCTAACCTGTGTACACGACACAGATGAGGACAATTCACTGCCCTGCCGCGGGAGGTGGGATCTTCGATGGAGTCAGGAGCATAGTCCATGTCCGTTAGGTCCTAACAGATGAAATGAGTTCAACTAAAAATTTCAAAATCGCTAGCAAACTCTAACTGAAAGGAGGAATTGGGTGAAATTAAACTTATCCCTAGATACGATTGAATCGGGCTGTCTCGCAGTCATCCTAGCTCGGCATGGCGACCGCGGGGACGGCTCCACGAATAGGAGGCAGTACACTTCACGGAAGGTCGCCGATGGCCGGCTATGACCTCGGAAGGTGGAAGAGGAATGGTAGATTTGGTTTCGGCGGTGAGCGGGCAGGGAGTGTTTTGGTAGGAGGTGAGCGAATGTATTCTGCTTCCTTTTTCACTGGAGCGGAAATCTTCCATCCGTCCCATCGCTAGACGAGCTCGTGTGGGCGAGCGCCGCTTTTGCTTGTGCTAGGCGCACGACGAGACTGTCGTGCTGGACTTCCTGTGGACTGCTTTAAAGTTTGCGCTGACGCGGCCCAACCTCGAATGCAGGATTTCAAACAGCCCGTTTTAGTTCCGAGCAGACCTGCCCGACGAACTGTATGCTACCAAACGCGTTCTATTGTAACTGCGATCTCTGTTTTGGCAACGTGTAGTTTAGGTCTGGTTGCGAGTTGCAAGTGCCACATGGGTCGGCCTCGGTAACAGAGAGATGCGGAGCTAGCTTCGCGTACGTACTGCTTGCTGCTGGGTGGAGGTAAGCCAAGAAGGAGCCTGCCTGCGTGGCTCTAGGTGCGTAGCATGTAGCCATGGCTGGCCGCTGGCGCATGGCTCCGCGAGTACGTCAGGTACGTACTTGTGGTACGTGAACACAGCGAGCTACTGGTCGCCGTTTGTCACCGTGCACATGAATGCGGGGGTGCGGGACGGGGTGGCTCCGGCGAACCGCCGGCGCAGCCGCGTGGGCGTCCTGCAGCCTGCAGGTGGCAAGCTAATAATCGCACCCTTTTCTTGCGTGGTTGTACAACTCCATCGAAGCGCAGTTTTAGTTTGTACCCTGTTCTTGGAGAGCCGACGTAATGCAGTCCCGAGCGCATATGATTGTCAGCATAGGCTGAGGCTGCGGAGGCTCCCCCTAAACACGAGTGAAGAAATGGACATGGTCATGCGTACGCCCAGACGCCGGCAGGCACTGGCCATGGCGTTCCGGTGAAACGCTCGATTCGACTGGACCGGATCCATGAAGGTCTCCCGTCCCGGAAAAGCGAAAAAGCAAAAGCTGGTTGCCCGATGCCCGGCCGGTATGGGGGCCTGGCCGAGGAGCCGCTCGTCGATCGTTCGGGATCACCGCCGGAGTGAAACTGTGGCTGCCACACGGCTTTGCCTTTCTCGGCCACCCGCTTCGTCTCACACTGTACACACCTTCCCTGGTCCGAAACCTGGTCGCCGGCATGGTGGCGATAGAAGCTGTGGCAGCGTATGGCTCGAGCCGCCCGTACTGTAGCTGTAGGTACGTTCCCTGTCACCACCACTGTGCTCCACGACGATGCTGCCAGTATACTGGTCGAACTGCTGCCGGTATACTGGTAGAGCATACCGTAGACTTTTTTATACATCCCCTGACTTTCGATCGAGATACAGTAACGGCCGAAGTAGGGCCTAGATCGGCCGGCCTACCAGATTCAGATGCTTCTGTCTGCAGTAGTACCACAGCGTGCACAGTGATGGACTGGAAATGAATTCTGCACACCTGCTTTTATCGCAGGCTGGAATGAGTCGGAACCTGGCGCATGTACTGTCGCATTGGGCTCAGCCCAGCTGATCCAGTAATCCAGTTCCAGGCTCCCACTGCACCTGTAGAGCTACTTTTGCTGCTTATCCACACACAAAAAAAACTACTTTTGCTGAGCTACTCCAACTTTCTTTAATCATCGAATCTTACTGTTCTAGGCGGCGAAAGATTTCTAGGCACAATCGTTCCAATGCATTCTCTAAAGCATGATGAAACCATGCACGCTAGAATGATCACGTTTCTCGTTGGATATTGCGTTGAGCATTGGGGAAGCTACTATGCTCAACTAGTTGCACCCAGACTTCTGTGTTTCCAAAAAACGTGAAATAAAGCATAGACATGGTTATGTTATATTTTAAAACATCTCGTAAAAGATATACAATGTGTGGCACACATACAATATTCTTGTTGCTTGGGTATTTTTGTTTGTGGAGTGCTCCTGTGTTTTCCGTCTGTTTTTTGGCACGCTTGCCAAAGCAGACTAACGGCTGAGATTAAGGGAACTGGCATTAGATCCCGACCGGCATGATCCAAACCCAAATCAGGTGTAATTAGCACCCTTAATCTCAGCCGTCAAGTTGCTTTAGAAAGCGTGCCAAAAAAAAGACGGAAAGTACAGGAGCACTCCTCTTTTTGTTTTTGCATGGGTCAGGTATGGTCATGCTTCGAGATGAAATTATATAGAAGTACAATCCAGATACTCACGGTGACCTATCTTTTATTATTTTTTAGAAACTATCGAAGAACAATATGAAAATTGGGATGGGGGAACAGATACTTGCGTCTTATTCAGGTTACAAACCTTTTAAAATGATCACTGGGAGGAGGGACCCTCCTCTTGAATTTCATTCGTCTTGCTTATGAAGCTTCGAGCCTCTAGAAGATATATTCACATGAACCAGAGCCCACATGGAATACAAGAGATGACATAAAACCAAAGAAACACGTGCGCATACCAACGAACACAATCGCACACACAAAAAGGACAAAGCCTCGAGGAAACTTCGAACAAAATCCACCATACTACACCATAATAACTACCAAAAGACCAGCATCAGGGATACTGGCGGAGCTTGCTAAAAAAAAGATGGGCGGGCCAGTACGCGCTGAAAGAGATTAAAATGTGTTGTTAGTGAGCTGAATTCACAAGTACATAGGCAGAAAATCTCTTAGGATGGGTGGGCCATAGCCCAGTTTTGCCCCAAGGAAGCTCCGCCACTGATCAGGGACATTGCACGAGAAGCACCAACAAGACAGACGAAGAGCTCCAATGAGCCGCGACCAAACCCCGGCACCTCCATGTCATGGGTGCGTCGAAGAGCTACACTGAAACACTATAAGAAAACCGTGGAACGTGGCGAAGGCCAACATGCAGCCGAGACAAAGTTGAAGGTCTACCTCACCGAGATCACAAACCCAAAGCCCAGTTGTGACTCCAACTCAGCCGAATTAATAGAAACCCGACCACAACACGATGGCGATGCCACCGACAAAATCGAAAGCCATCACCAAGCTGAGTCGACCAACATCCTCGTAGCGCGCGACGTTGCAAACTATAAGACCGGTCGAAGGTCCTTTTTTTTTTATTGAAGTGCATGTGACTTGTCGACATGCTCCTGCTGCCAGGACAGTTTTGAGTTTTGACAATGGATTATAGTGGGGTATATTTGACATTGACGATGTGCAGAGGGGCATATATGCAATAGGAGTGATGCATAGCTCAATGGAATAAAATAATTTTTTGGCGAATTGGCACATCTACAAGAGATCGGGCGTGTCAGCGGGAGAGTGTGCATGGATATGTCGCGCGAACGACACCTTGAACGCGCGCGTGCACAAGATCGCACGAGCCCGAGGCCACGTGCCAGCCCTGAACAGAACTGAGTACTATACCAGTGTCCCGTCCCTCCAACAGCCCAAGACAATTACGCAAGAGGATTGGCAGAATTCTCGGCAAACTACGAGACTTGTGAGCTGTGACGCAGGCTGCGAGACTCTGCACGGCGAGTATGAGTGATCATCTCTTATCTCTTCGCACTGCATGCATATGATCTGATCGACGGACGCCGAGATACATCGATCAGGTAAACGAGGTGCAGAAAGCTGGCAGGGCTCTCTAGCTAGCTAGCCTGAAAGGAAGCGAAGGGTGACAATACAGATATGTCAGTCAGGCAAGGCGTACGTACTGTTTTACTACTGTGGATAAATACAAAGAATATATACCACTAGACTAGACAGGACATTGATCTCTCTTCTTGCTTAAAGAGGCGGACCCACGACTGACCTAGTCTAAACCAGCGGCTGGCTGGCTACTCTTCCCACCGCCTGCCCTGCCCTGCCCTGAGCTTGTCTCTCCGTCCAACCAGGGCGCAAGATCTTCTACGATTACTGTGAACGCTGCGTTACCCAGGGATTCGCCGCAGAATAGCGTGCTTTGATTTCCCAGGGTGGCCCACAGCGGGTATTTACATTAAAATAACCTAAACTTAAAAGAAATTCACAGATTAAACTTTGGCCAAAAGAATTTTACTAAATCTAACCCTTTTTCAGCATCGTATAGAGTGGCGCCGCACTCTACAGTGCAACGTCATCGTTCATAGCGTTGCACAACACAGTGCGGCACCGTCGTTTATGGCGTTGCACTTTTAAAGTGTGGCGCCACCCGGCACCACCTGTCGTGGTGTTGCACAACATAGTGCAACGCCATGAGTCATGGCGTTGCACTATAGAGTGCGGCGCCACTCTATACGGCGCTGCAAAAACGGTTAGATAGAGTAAAATTCTTTCGGCCAAAGTTCAATTTGTGGATTTCTTTCAAGTTTAGGTTATTTTGATATAACACTAGTAGAAAATGCCTTTGGTTCGGGCCATTAGTCCCGAGAAGGCCGAGGCACTATGTCCCGGTCCGTAAGGAACTATTAGTCCCGATTTGAGATACAAACCGAGACAAATGGGTCTGGACCGGCGCGCGTGCTCCTGGCAGAACCTTTAGTCCCGGTTTGTATCTCAAACCGGCACTAATGGCCTGCCCTATATATATGCATCCAGCCCTCCACTCTCTTCTGTTTTTTTCCTATGTGAGAGGTGGGTATAACTTTGTGCTAACTTTTTTTCTTCATATGCACTAGAGGTGTTCAGTGAAATGCCTATTAGAGCGATGCCACTTGAGTTTACACAAGACAAAATATGATATGAGGTGTCAGAGCGACACTTAAGGTTTCTCCTCTTTGTTTTGAGGTGTCCTAAAAGGTTAGCAACTATTTTCTCGTTTTGACTGCGCGGTACTAATTTAAGCATCGTGATTGTGTTTGATATATATGCATGGTTGTATAATGCAGATGAGCCACCCATGGATGTACGGTGACCGACGCTCTGACGCTTACAGAGAAGGTGTGCGTTCTTTTCGCCTTGTGGCCGAGGCGAACAAGCGGCGGGATGGTTTTATGTGTTGTCCATGTATTGAATGTCGGAATGAGCAGACTCACACTTCCTCAAGAGTCATTCAGAGCCACCTGCTTCGGTCCGGTTTCATGTCGGTTATAATGTTTGGACCAAGCACGGAGAAAGAGGGGTTATGATGGAAGACGGCGATGAAGAAGAGAACGATGATGGCAACTACCGATCTATGTTCCCTGAATACGATGATACCGCAGTTGAAGACAATGAAAAAGAAGGGGGTGAAGAACGGGAACCAGATGAGCCCGTTGATGATTTTGGTCGGGTCATTAGTGATGCAAGGCGAGACTGCGACACAGAAAAGGAGAGGTTGCAGTTCGAGCAGATGTTACAGGACCACAACACATTGCTGTATCCAACTTGTGAAGATGGCCAGAAGAAGCTAGGTAGCACACTGTTGAAGTGGAAGGCGAGACCGTATGACTGACTCGGGATTTAAAAGTTGCTGGTAATAATGAAGAAGCTGCTTCAAGAAATAACCAATTGCCCTCCAAAGACGTCTGAAGCAAAGAAACTTGTCTGCCCTCTAGGATTAGACGTGCAGACGATACATGCATGTCCTAATGACTGCATCCTCTACCGCGGTGAGAAGTACGAGAATATGGATAAATGCCCGGTATGCACTGCATTGCGGTATAAGATCAGAAAAGATGACCCTGGTGATGTTGAGGGCGAGCAACCCAGGAAGAGGGTTCCTGCCAAGGTGATGTGGTATGCTCCTATAATACCACGGGTGAAACGTTTGTTCAGAAATAAAGAGCATGCCAAGTTGTTGCGATGGCACATGGAAGACCGTAAGAAAGACGGGATGTTGAGGCACCCTGCTGATGGTCGGCAGTGGAGAAAAATCGAGAGAGACTTCCCGGACTTTGCTGGTGACGCAAGGAACTTATGGTTTGGTCTAAGTACCGATGGCATGAATCCTTTTGGGGAGCAGAACTGCAGTCACAACACCTGGCCCGTGACTCTATGTATCTACAACCTTCCTCCTTGGTTGTGCATGAAGCGGAAGTTCATTATGATGACAGTGCTCATCCAAGGCCCGAAGCAACCCGACAACGACATTGATGTGTATCTAAGGCCATTAGTTGATGAACTTCTACAGTTGTGGGCCAAACCAGGTGTACGTGTGTGGGATGAGCACAAACAGCAGGAATTCGACCTACAAGCGTTGTTGTTCGTAACCATCAATGATTGGCCTGCTCTTAGTAACATTTCAGGACAAACGAACAAAGGATACAATGCATGCACACACTGTTTAGATGAGACTGAAAGTATATATCTGGATAAATGTAGAATGAATGTGTACCTGTACAATTGTCGTTTTCTTCCGCCCAGTCATCCCTTAAAGAAGAAAGGCAAGCATTTCAATGGCAAGGCAGAAACCCGGACGAAGCCTGTCCCCCGTAGTGGTGTTGATGTATTTGGTATGGTCAAGGATTTGGATGTAATCTTTGGAAAGGGTCCTGGAGGACAACCTGTTCCGAAAGACCCCATTACCGGATACGCACCCATGTGGAAGAAGAAATCTATATTTTGGGAGCTACCCTATTGGAAAGTGCATGAGGTCCGCTCTGCAATCGACGTGATGCACCTGACGAAGAATCTTTGCGTGAATATTCTAGGCTTCCTGGGCTTGTATGGGAAGTCAAAAGATACCTCGGCAGCACGGGAGGACCAGCAACATCATAAAGGACGAGACGGCAAGCATCCAGGGCAGTTTCAAGGGCTTGCCAGCTACGCTCTTACCAAAGAAGAGAAGGAAATCTTTTTTGGAGTCCTTTTCAGTAGCAAGGTCCCGTCTGGCTTCTCGTCGAATATAAAGGGAATAGTAAATATTAAAGAGAAACAATTTCAAAACCTAAAGTCTCATGACTGCCATGTGCTTATGACGCAATTGCTTCCGGTTGCATTGAGGGGAATTCTATCAGAAAATGTTCGACTAGCCATTGTGAAGGTATGTGCATTCCTCAATGCAATTTCTCAGAAGGTAATCGATCGAGAAAGCCTATCAGGGTTACAGATTGATGTGGTCCAATGTCTGGTCAACTTCGAGTTGTTGTTCCCGCCATTCTTCTTCAATATTATGACGCACCTCCTAGTTCACCTAGTCGAAGAGATTAGAATTCTCGGTCCTGTGTTTCTACACAATATGTTCCCCTTCGAGAGGTTCATGGGAGTCTTAAAGAAATATGTTCATAACCGTGCTAGGCCAGAAGGAAGCATCTCCAAGGGCTATGGAACAGAGGACATCATTGAGTTTTGTGTTGACTTTCTTCCTGACCTTAAGCCGATTGGTGTTCCTGAATCTCGGTATGAGGGGAGGATGACTGGAAAAGGCACACTAGGAAGGAAATCAATGGTATGTAGGGACGGGCATTCTTTCACTCAAGCACACTACACAGTTCTACACAATTCCACTGTGGTGGCTCCGTATATCGAGAAACACAAGAATATTCTACGCTCCGAAAACCCGGGAAGCCTTAAACCTTGATTAAAGGGGAACACGAGAAGAATTTTGGCAATTGGTTGTAGACACATCTCATGAATAACACCATTGTTGGAGATGAGTTGTACTCGTTGGCCAGGTTACCATCTTCGACTATATGTACTTTCCAAGGGTACGAGATAAATGGGAATACATTTTACACGATCGCCCAAGATAAAAAGAGCACCAACCAAAACAGTGGTGTCCGCTTTGATGCAACAGATGACAATGGGCATATTGACACATATTATGGGTACATAGAGGAGATATGAGAACTTGACTATGGACCTACTTTTAAGGTCCATTTGTTTCGGTGCAAATGGGTCAAGCTGATAGGAGGCGGGGTACATGTAGACGAAAAGTACGGCATGACAACAGTGGATCTCAACAATCTTGCGTACATGGATGAACCATTCGTCCTAGCCAACGATGTGGCTCAGGTTTTCTATGTGAAGGACATGTCTACCAAACCGAGAAAAAGGAAAGATAAGCAAAAGAGTACAGAATACGATGAGCCAAAGCGCCACATAGTTCTTTCAGGGAAAAGAAACATCGTGGGAGTGGATGACAAGACAGACATGTCAGAAGATTACAATAAGTTTCATGAAATTCCGCCCTTCAAAGTGAAAACTGACCCAAGCATCCTGTTAAATGATGAAGATTCTCCATGGCTACGGTGCAGAAGAAAACCACAACACTAGATGTTGGTGATGTGTAATAATGTATTAAACCTTTTATTTGAGACATAAATCTATGTAATTAAACCTTTTATTTGAGACATAAATCTATGTAATGTATCCTGTTAAATGATGAAGATTCTCCATGGCTACGGTGCAGAAGAAAACCACAACACTAGATGTTGGAGTGATTCAGTCATGCTCCTGCCTAGCCCTGTAATACGCGCCACTGTAGTCATCATAGTCGCCGGCGCCATCGTCGCTGTCGTCGTCGGGGTCGCCGTAGTCGAACCTTGATGGTTGGGCACGCGTGGGCTGGATTTGAGGGTACCGCAGGCGGGGGTTATTGCCGGTCGTGTTGTAGGCCATGACACTCCGGAGAGTCTGGCCGCGCCACCACAGCCGACGGCCGGCCTCGTTGAAGTTCCAAGGAGGTGGGCCGTCCTCCTCGTGCCTGGCGAGCGCCCTCTCACGCCGATTGATGAAGAAGGCTTCCCAAGTCGGTAAATAGTCGGGATGCCAGTTGGGATTCCTCCGCTGCTCTAGCGTGAGCTCGAGGTAGTAGTGGTTCGTGATGGCCATCCGGCGCAAAGCGCCTCCGCCTCCCGGGTGGTTAGAGATACGATGGAAGCCATGGGAAGAGAATGATGAGTCTAGATGTGATATGTAAATGGAGGCCAAGCGTACATATATATACTGAAAAAATGGCGGGAAGACAGAGGTGGGAACCGGTGGAAAGCGCGGGAACGTAGTGGCGCGGGAAACTTTCATCCTGGGTGGGGGCTCAAACCGGGACAAAAGATGGGGGGCCTTATCTGGGGGAGGCTTATCTGGGTGGGCCTTATCTGGGGGTGGCTAACCTTTAGTACCGACTGGTGGGTGCAACCGGGACTAAAGGTGGTTTTTGTGTCATCTAACAAAACTTTCGGTGGGATAAGGATGCGTGGGTAACCTTTAGTACCGGGTGGGGGCTCAAACCGAGACTAAAGCTGTCGGTAGGATAAGGACGCGTGGGTGGACGCACTGCTCGATGAGATAAAGCATGAAGCGCACGACGCCCTGTCGGAGGAAGAAGACAAAGTAGAAGCGGCGTCGTGCCTATAAAAGGAGCATCGATACGCCATGGCAAGCAACTCAACAAGCCAACATGGATGGAGAGTTTCATCCCCATGGATGGAGGAAAGGGTTGGGAAATCTCCCGTGGCGGAACCTCTCGAAGATGCCCTTGGTGCACACGCCCTATGGCATCTTCGGAAGTTCCGCCTCGGAAAATATATTCCTGCTAGCCTGTGAAAGACTCCATCTCCGCCTCCCTGGGGTTAGAGATATGGTGGAATCCATGGGATAGAGTGGAGAGAAGCGGCAAATATGAGTCTAGATGTGCTATGGCAACGACCAAGCCAACATGGATGGAGAGTTTCATCCCCATGGATGGAGGAAAGGGTTGGGAAATCTCCCGTGGCGGAACTTCTCAAAGATGCCCTTGGTGCACACGCCCTATGGCATCTTCGGAAGTTCCGCCTCGGAAAATATATTCCTGCTAGCCCGTGAAAGACTCCATCTCCGCCTCCCTGGGGTTAGAGGTATGGTGGAAGCCATGGGATAGAGTGGAGAGAGGCGGCAGATATGAGTCTAGATGTGCTATGGCAACGACCAAGCCAACATGGATGGAGAGTTTCATCCCCATGGATGGAGGGAAGGGTTGGGAAATCTCCCGTGGCGGAACTTCTCGAAGATGCCCTTGGTGCACACGCCCTATGGCATCTCCGCCTCCCTGGGGTTAGAGGTATGGTGGAAGCCATGGGATAGAGTGGAGAGAGGCGACAGATATGAGTCTAAACCCTAAACCCTAAACCCTAAGTCAGAGGAGGGAACCCTAAACCCTAACCCTAAACTAAAAACCCTAAACCCTAAACCCTAAACTGAAAACCCTAAACCCTAAACCCTAAACCCTAAACCAAAAACCCTAAACCCTAAACCCTAAACCAAAAACCCTAAACCCTAAAGGGGCTATGATCCGGAAGAGAACGGGCGGGAAAAAATAAGACGGGGTAGACGATCCGGTCTAGGGTTTCACCGGAGCGTCGGAATTACATGAAAATGGCAAAGTGGTTAATAGTTTGACTAGTTAGAATAATTATTTTATAAAACAGAAAATTGATTTGAATCACTTATTTAAAAATATGCAAAATATAATATTTAATGCATTTTTAAATTAAAAATGGCAAAATGGTTATTAGTTTCACTAGTTAGAATAATTATTTTATAAAACAGAAAATAGATTTGGATTAGTTATTCAAATTTAAGAAATTTTCATGTTGAATTTTTTCTCAAATTCATAAGTATGCAAAAACTGTAAAATTAAAATGTTTAAATAATATGCTAATTGAATTTTTTTTAAACAGGCGCGCACCAGGGTGAATTTTTTTGAAAAAGCGACCAGCGTTGGCGCGCGCCTGTTAGGCTGGGCCGAAAATCCTTTAGTCCCGGTGGGTGGCACGCACCGGGACTAAAGGGGGGACCTTTAGTCCCGGTCCGTATAACGCAGCGGGACTAAAGGGGGGACCTTTAGTCCCGGTCCGTATAACGCACCGGGACTAAAGTATACGGACCGGGACTAAAGGTCCTTTCCCTTATATCACCGCCCCTTCACTCCCCCACCATCTCCACTCACTGTAGGGAAAATCGCGTGCGAGGACGAAGAACTACGCCGGCAGGCTGTCAAATTTTTCTCCGGCCATCCGCGTCGCCGCCGCACCACCGCCGTGCGCGTGCATCCCCGTCGACCAGGTAATAAACCCCCGCGATCCTCTGCTTTTTTTGGCCCTGCGTCGTTCGCGCGCCGCCATCCGAACTTCGTCGTGCCGCCGCCTCTAGAGCCACCAGCCTCGCTTCCTCCGCCACATGTGCCATCTGTCGTGTGCGCCAGCACGTGGCGCCAATGCACGCGCCGCTGTGTGTGCACGCCGACGTTTTTTTTATCTTTTTTATATTTCTAGTGTATGTTTTTTTATTAATTTCTAGTATAGTATATATTAATTTCTAGTATAGTATATATTTCTAGTATAGTATATATTAATTTCTAGTGTATGTTTTTTTATTTCTTGTATCTTTTTTATATTTTAATATTTATTACTAGTATATAAATATAGTATATATATGTTTGTGTATATATATTTATTACTAGTAATAATATATATAGTAGTATATTATATAGTATGTAGTATTATAGTGTCGATTGAGATGCATAAGCATCGCGCTAAATAAAGATAAGCTAAAGAAATAACTACCCTAAGTCCGGTAGTGCTCGTGGGCCCCCAGACTTAGGGTTAGGGTGGTGGTGCTCGCGGGCCACCGGACTTAGGGTTAGGGTGGTAGTGCTCGCGGGCCACCGGACTTAGGGTTAGGGTGGTAGTGCTCGCGGGCCCCCGGACTTAGGGTTAGGATGGTAGTGCTCGCGGGCCCCTGGACTTAGGGTTAGGGTGGTAGTGCTCAGGGCCCCGGACTTAGGGTTAGGTGGTAGTGCTCATGGGCCACCGGACTTAGGGTTAGGTGGTGGTGCTCAGGCCCCGGACTTAAGCTAAAGAAATAACTACCCTAAGTCCGGTAGTGCTCGCGGGCCCCCGGACTTAGGGTTAGGGTGGTGGTGCTCGCGGGCCACTGGATTTAGGGTTAGGGTGGTGGTGCTCGTGGACCACCGGACTTAGGGTTAGGGTGGTGGTGCTCGTGGTCCCTCGGAGATAGGGTTAGGGTGGTGGTGCTTGCGGGCCGCCCGGACTTAGGGTTAGGGTTAGGGCATCACTAGAATTTTGCTATTGTTTAGTATTATTGTAGCAAATTGCGTGTTCATATTATTGTTTAGTGTTATTTTATGCAGCAATATTGAATGAAAAATGTTATTCTGTGCATTTTGTAGAAAACTATGGATCCAATCCAGAGAGACCTAGCACAGGAAGAAATTCTCGAGGATATGATCAACGACACCCCCCATGTTGATCCACCCAAATCTCCGTCGATTTATCTGAACCCCTCCTGTGAGGGAGAGGAGGTCGACCGAAATGATCAAGGAGAAGCCGACGGCTCCGGTGGTGGAGAAGCCGACGGCGAGGTATATATATGAAGTCCGTGATCGAGATGCATTAACCGAGTTGTATATATATATAAAATTGACGAATGTTTCTTCTTAGGCCTCCACATCGAGCAAAAAATATTCCAAACGAGGCCCGGCCAAAAGTTGGACGATCTACACGTTATACAATTACGGGTATCACCACAGGTGAACGTGGAACCCAAAAGGCTAAAACTGTATTTAAACAACAATGCGGAGTTATGGTTAGGGATCGCATCCCGATCACCGCTCGAGAGTGGAATAAGACCAAAGGCGAAGAGGGTGAGTATGTCTCCGGTGCAAAGAGGGTCTTTGGAATGACCTCATGACACATTTCACCCGCCGTAATGTGAGGATGATGCCGACACAGCTGCATTGAGGAAGAAAGTCAGCGATGGACTCTTACGAAGATGGCCGAACTATTCAAGAACCTGGAAGAAAGCATTATGGCAAAAGTATCAGAAGACGAAGAAGGCTCCTAAATTTGAATGCTATCTAACGAAGCAGCAGGCTAGCTGGGATGCATTTGTGAAGTACAAGGAGTCACAACCTGCTATGGAAATATCGGCAAAAAACAAGAAAAATGCCGAGATGAAGAAATATCACCATCACCTGGGGCCAGGGGGCTACGCGGCTGCCATGCCAAAGTGGGATTCTAAAGAGAATGAGCTGCTTGCTAAAGGGATCACTCCAACCAATATCACAGCAGAATGGGATCGAGGGCAAGGAATTGGTTCCTTGGGCATGGGAGTGAGTATGATGAAAGTCTGTGGGACCTTATTTGCGTGGACGGGATTAGGATACCCGGGATACATGGCGTAAAGTGGTGAAGGAGATTAAAGCAAGGACAACAAAGTTCATTCCGATAGAGAGAAAGATTTGTCGACAAAGGTCCTCGGACCCATTTAACGCGGAGGACGTGTACGAGGCCTTGGCCCTAGTTATACGTGGGAGATGGGGTTTCCCAAAGGCAGAGATACTTATAGGAGCCGAGAAAGAGCAAAGAGGCGACGGCAGGAGGAGGAGGGAGACAAGTTCACCGAGTTGATAGGAACACTTCGAATGCATCAGCAACAGATTGACGAACTTCGAGGAGCAGCAGGCCTGCAAGATCCTGTACTCAATATTACCGCCGTCCCATCTCAGCGGAAAAGCAGCGTGGCTGAATCGGAGGTCCCTTCTGACGATGCACGTATGGTAGATGGCGGTCCCGGCTACCCCGTGGATGGAATCAAGGAGCAAGCATCTTGTGAGCTCCATCAGAAGGTGAAGAACCTATACATCAAGGTGGCGGTCGGATGTGCTTTACCTTGTCCACCTGGCACACGCTGGCATGGCCGTGAGATTCCAGCTGGCTATGCTAAAGTTGGTGTGGATGAAATCGCAATGGGGTGGGACTCAATGGAGCTTGAAATCCCTAGACCTGAAGGTGAGAGGACACTCGGAGAAGTACTGGGTGGTATCATTCTATGGGACAAGAACAACATCAAGCTTCCAGGCTGGACGCCAAAGCCAACACCGCCTCCGAGTGGTCGCATGTCACCTTCACCTCCATCACCTCCAAGAAGCCCACCCCATGACTACGACCACCACAGCCCGAGTCCATCTCGATCTCCGCCGCAGCCTCCGATTAGTACTAAACGACGCAGGAGCCCAAAACGACAAATGTCGCCCCTCCCAAGTGTACCTCATAAGAATCTTTCTATCAGACCTTACGATCGTACTGACGAGGAAACCGACATGATCGTAAAGGACGAATGTGTTGCGTAGCTTCAAAAGAAGAAACCCGAGCCCGCCCCGGTATACACTGTTGGAGATATGCCCAAGAGGCAATATTAAAGTGGTTATTATTATATCTTTATGTTTATGATAAATGTTTACATCCCATGCTATAATTGTATTAACAGGAAACATTAATACTTGTGTGTTTTGTAAACATAAAAGAGTCCCTAGTAAGCCTCTTGTTAAACTAGCTTGTTGATTAATGGATGATCATGGTTTCCTGATCATGGGCATTGGATGTCGTTAATAACAAGATCATGTCATTAGGAGAATGATGTAATGGACACACACCCATAGTAAGCATAGCATAAGATCAAGTCATTAAGTTCGTTTTTCTACAAGCTTTCAAATGCATAGTAACCTAATCCTTCGACCATGAGGTTATGTTAATCACCATCACCGGATGGGTACTTTGATGACATCAAACGCTGCTTCGTAACTAGGTGGTTATAAAGGTGACATTGGGTATTCTGAAAGTATGTCTTGAAGAGCATGGACCAAGATTGGGATTTGTCCATCCATATGACGGATAGATATGCTCTGGGCCCTCTCGGTGGAATGTCATCTAGTTAGCTTGCAAGCATGTGACTAGGTCACAAGGGATGACATATCATGGAACGAGTAAAGAGTACTTATCAGTAACGAGGTAGAACAAGGTATGGAGATACCTACGATCAAACCTCGGATAAGTAGAGTATCGCGTGAAAAGGGAATTGGTTTCGTATGTTACTGGTTCTATCGATCACGAAGTCATCGTTGAGTATGTGGGAGCCGTTATGGATCTCCAGATCCCGCTGATGGTTATTGATCGGAGAGGTGTCTCCATCATGTCTGCATATTCACGAACCGTAGGGTGACACACTTAAGGTTCGAAGTTGTTTTAAGTAGATATGGAATGTGCGTTGGAGACCGAATGTTGTTCGGAGTCTCGGATTGGATCTGGGACATCACGAGGAGATCCGGAATTGTACGGAGAATAAGATTCATATATTGGGGATCATTTTCTAAGTTAGGAAATGTTCTAGAGTATTTGTATGGGGATTCTAGAAGGTTTCGGAATGTTCCGGAAGGTTCTAGAAGATTTCTTGGAGTTTACTTGAAAACCAAGAAAGGATCAAGGAATCCTTATGGGGCAAGACAAGGATTCGTGGGGGAGTAGGACTCTCTCCCCACCTCCTTGATCTGTCGGCCAAGGGAGAGGGGAGTCCTACAAGGACTCCACCTCCCCATGGCGCCTCCCTCCTTTAAATAGAGGGGTGGAGGCACAAACCCCCTTGCCCTTTCTATTCTCAAGATTTCAAGTTGCCTCTCTCCCCCTCCTTCCCTCTGCTCTGGCTTAGGCGAAGCCCTGCAGAATTCTCTACTCCACCACCACCACCACGCCGTCGTGCTGCTGGATTCCGTGGAGAGATCTACTACCTCCGTCACCGAACAGGAGAGGAAGGTCTGCTCGACCAAGACGTGTGATCGATCGAAGCGCTGCCGGAACACGGTGCCGGAAGGATCGTCTACTCGATCTTGAGATCGGCAAGTGATCGACTACATCAACCACGAGATCCGATCTCGTAACGCTTTCGGGTCTACAAGGGTTAGTACAGATCTATCTCGTTTGACATGTCTAATAGATTAGATCTTGGCTTTTATCTAGATTAGATCTGGATTTTGTTCGTTCTTGTGGTAGAATTTTTTTGTTTTCCATGCTACGAACCCATCAGTGGTATCAGAGCCGTGTCTATGCGTAGATCTGTTGCACGAGTAGAACACAATGTTTTTGTCGGCGTTGGTGCTCGTGCCGTCTTTTGCTTTGTGTACTTTGCATCTTGCGGTATGGTGGGATGAAGCGGCTCGGGCTAACCTTACATGTCATCGCACATGAGACTTGCTCCACGCTTGACGTGTAACTTGCTTTGCACAAGTGGCTTTGCATGTGTCTGTCTCTTATCATAGTATAGATCCAATCTACACTTTGCACTTGATAGCACCTGTATCAACGTTGTGGTTCAGTTTCGTAGGTAAGATCCGTTCTTATTTGAAAGCCCCAAACCACGTAAAACATGCAAAGAAAATTAGAGGCGTCTAACTTGTTTTTGCAGGGGTTTTATGATGTGATATGGCCATCATATGATTGTGATTATATTTGATGTATGCAATGATCCTTGTTGTAATATGGCAACCGGCAGGAGCCTAATGGTTGTCTTTAATTCTGTTAAGACTTGCGTGTCTATTCATCTTGTAATAGCTTTATTCCAAGTAGTTGTAATAGTTGCTAGTGATGATGGACAACCATGAAGCGGCGCCACTGACCTTGACGCAATGCTGGTGATGATGGAGATGATGTCCGTGCTTTGGAGATGGAGATCAAAGGCATAAGAAGAAAGGGCCATATCATATCACACTAATTATGAATTGCCTGTGATGTTAATCCTTTATGCATCTTGTATTGCTTAGATCGCGACGGTAGCATTATAAGATGATCCCTCTCACTAAATATCAAGTAATAAAGTGTTCATCCTTAGTAGGCACCGTTGCTAAGACTCGTCGTTTCGAAGCATCTCGTGATGATCGGGTGTGATAGATTCTACGTGTGCATACGACGGGTGGAAGCCAGATTTGCACATGCGGATACTAAGGTTAACCTTGACGAGCCTAGCATGTACAGACATGGTCTCGGAACACGGAATACCGAAAGGTAAAGCATGAGTCATATGGATGATATGATGAACATGTTGATTGTTCGCCTTTAAAGCTACGCCATCTCACGTGATGATCGGACTTGGTGTAGTGGATTTGGTTCGTGTAATCACTAAAACAACTCGAGGGATGTTGTTTTGAGTGGGAGTTCTTTTTGTAATTTGGATTAGTCAAACTCAATTTATCATAAACACAATCAAAGTGAATTTGCATAGTTTGTTGTAGTCATTGGCATCCGTTCACCACCTTACGCTTAGTTATAGTTGAGATAGTAGAACTATAGAAATTCTGGATATTTGCTTTACGAACTGGTATCGTATTGTTTTGAGTGTCAATCTAAAGTTTAAAAGTCATATTGCAAACTTTTAGCAAACTCCGTTTACTCTATGAAGTTTAATAAACAGTATTAAATCAAGAGTAACAAGTCTAGTGTTAGTATCTAATGTATCATGTTTGCCTCCATGATTCTTGATACTCAAAAGATTGTTTTTAATATCAAGTTTATCTAAGAGCTGAAAGCAATGTTTCAGAAACCATCATATGTGAAAGGTATTGCGATATCTAAAACAATGTGTTGGTTACAACATGATAGAGTATACGTCCTCATATTTGATGAGAATTTGTGAAGATTGGAGACGCCAGTCGTCCTAATCCTCCAAAAGGTTTTGGAAAAGAAACATTATATTCGCAATTCATCTTTATAAGCTATAGCAGCTTGATCATGAAAATTGTCATGATAAGGATGAATAGAAGATGTAAGTAAAATGTTTACTACACTAAAAGATTACTAAAGAATGGAATTTTGAAAGAATGCCAAACATTTGATGAATGTGATCCACTTCAAAGTGCAAGTTCAAAGGTATTAGTATTTGACTATACACACTTTGTACTATGTGTCATGTGAATGACACCACTATTGATGTTGATAGATTCTTTTTAAAAGAAAAGGAATTCTTGAAAGAGAATCTATAAAATATTTGGCAGAAAAGAAAAGATTGGAGATATCCAACTTAGGTATATATAAGATACATGTTATGGCTGTATTCCTTGGTTGTTAAACAATGTGGTTCTGCGGTATTGGATACCGAATTGGTTGGTATGAAGTGTCATACAAGACAACACAATTCATGAACTGCAATGGCCTAAGTAACTAGCAAGAGAATATGTGATGATGTTCATCGAAAACAAACAAAGGGTTGTTGTGTTGCTCGTTAACATCAAAGCTTGCCTTCAAGATTTGTTTCAATAATTGTTATTTTGATCAGGTATTATGACGACAAAAGGTTGTTCAAATAATTACCATATTCCATAATAGATGGATGATATACAAGTCTGGTTGGAGAAATAACTACCATAAAACTAATCCTAAAATGTCGCAAGACAAATAATTGAAAGATCACTTGCGAAGTGACATCACCGTTTAAATTATGTTAGGGATACATGAAGAAACTCCATGTTGATGGATTTTTGGAGTCTTTGATTTTGATCAAATGACGCTTGTGATACTTTCCTGGAGATAATTAAAACTCGTTCAGAGGCCAAAGAGGAACGGACGACTAACTGATTGGAATTTGTACATATTGATGTATATAGTCCATTATGTGTAGTCGTAAATGGATTTCAACTTCATATGCTTTCTCCGAAGATTTGAGTGAGTATATGTATATACCTACTCAATAAGGAAGAAGTATGAAACATTTGAAAATGTTCAAAGACTTTCAAGATGAAGTGGAAAATTATTGTAACAAGAAAATAAAAAAGTTTATGATTGGATCATAAAGATGTTTGAGTTACAAGTTTAGCAAAACACCTAAGATTTGAGGAATCGTTCCATGGATTTGCATTGCCCAAAACACCATAGGAGCATGGAGTGTTCAAGATATGTAATGAAACCTTGTTTGACATGGTAAGATCAAAGGTGTCATTTATAAAACTGCCATTATATTTTAAAGATTAAAGCTTTAGTGACTACCGCTTTTACACTGAAAAGTGCTCCATCGTGATCCGTTGAAATGACACCATATAAGTCATGGTTTGGGATAAAACCCAGGTTGTCCTTTCTTAAATTTTTGGTATGCTAGGCATAAGTAAAATGTTTACAACCAAAGTCGGAGGAGCATGTCTTTGTAGGTTATTTCGAATAACCATTGGGTATTCCTCCATAACACCGAAGACAAAAAGTGTTTGTCACTTAGAATGTCGAGTTTCTTGAGAAGGAATTTTTGGTGAAAAGTTAAGTGGGAGGACAATAGAACTTTGACAAGGTTGTTGAACCTTGGCTAATATGTGCTGAGTTGCGCAGCATCGGTAAGTGTCCCGGAGGCAGCAACAATGCTCATGTCTCACGTGCCTCAAAGGTTGTGGTCACGGAGATCTAAGTTCCTATTGAACCAAGTAGGTCGGGTAAGTAATCAAATGCCAAGATTTGAGAGTTAAATCATTGTTGTTTGACAATGATGAACCGACTACATGCAAATAATCAATGATGGGCCCTGACTTCGTTAAGTGTCTTGAAGCCATAAAATCCGTGATAATTCCATACACGAGAAATCAAGCTTTGAATTTGAAAGACCCTCTGGAAAGGTGCAATACCTTACAGTCATATATGGATCTATAAAGAAATAGACATGGATGTTTCACATCTATGAAATAGTCGACATGTCGGAAAGAGTTTATGACAATGTTCAAGGAATTGACTATGATAAGATTTGATCTTTCATAGCGATATTTAGTCTGGACGGATTAATGTAGCAACCACTACATATATTTTGGTATATGGTAGTTGAACAAACAAAACAAGTTCTTCTAATAGAATGGTTACCTAGGACGTGTACATGACACGATCCAAAGGGTTTTGTTAATTCAAAGGATGCTAAAAGAGTATGCAAAACTTCAATGGTTGAAGTGAGCATCGCGGAGTTGGAATCTTCACCGTGATGAAACCGTTAAAAGGTTTAATTTTATCAGAGACGATGAAAATGTTTGCATTTTGCAAGAAATTAAGTGGGAGCGCTAAGACATATTTCTAATACATTATGTGAAAGACATATTGTTGATTAGAAATGATGTATCTTTTATTGACACAGGTTAAGAATTTCATTTCGATGAAAGACTTAAGCATAATCCAAGAATTAGGCATCAATGTCTATATGGATAGATTGAGGCGCTAATATGGTTTTGCCAAATGTACATAGATAAGATGTTGAATGAGTTCAATATGGAAACAACAAGAAAGGTTCTTGACGCACAGAAAGGACTGAATCAAGATTCAAGTGTGTTGACACGAGATTCAAGTGTTTTGACACTTGGTGAAATCACAAGAATATTTTGATCAATCTTTGAGATGTACACATCCAGATATGTCCTATGCTCTAAATGTTATGAGCATATACCAGAATGACTCATAAGATGATCATTGGACAATAGTAGGGATATTCCTATGAACTTTGGAAGAACTAAGAATATATTATTTATATAGTGGTGACAAATAGTTCATTGTAAATTGTTGCATTGATACTAGTTTTGTCACAAATTAAGTTTATCTCAATTTAAACTATGGGTGGCACAATGTAATGGAAAGGAAGTTCCATAATGGATTTTGTTGAGTACCAAAGTTAAAACATTGTGACAGATACTACAACAAAAGGCTAAGTATATGACTACTATTGTAGCAGCAAATGAGGGCATTTGCGTCAAGTAGTTTGTTATCAAACTTGGTGTGGTTCATAGCGGGATAACACTATGAAGATACATTGTATGACAATTGTATCAACATGATTTAATCCCGAGGAACTAAAGGTCTCACCAAAGGACCAAATTTATACGATGCCATCTCATTGGAGAATGAGTAATGCATAGAGACGCAAGGACATGCAAATACACACGGACCTGGAAGTGTCAGATCCGAAGATTATGTTTACCACTAGCAATAGTGTCTATACAACACCGAAAGCCATAGGTGTTGAATGCAAGTTTTAACTAGATTATTGACTCTAGTGCAAGTGGGAGACTGTTGGAGATATGCCCAAGAGGCAATAATAAAGTGGTTATTATTATATCTTTATGTTTATGATAAATGTTTACATCCCATGCTATAATTGTATTAACAGGAAACATTAATACTTGTGTGTTTTGTAAACATAAAAGAGTCCCTAGTAAGCCTCTTGTTAAACTAGCTTGTTGATTAATGGATGATCATGGTTTCCTGATCATGGGCATTGGATGTCGTTAATAACAAGATCATGTCATTAGGAGAATGATGTAATGGACACACACCCATAGTAAGCATAGCATAAGATCAAGTCATTAAGTTCGTTTTGCTACAAGCTTTCAAATGCATAGTAACCTAATCCTTCGACCATGAGGTTATGTTAATCACCATCACCGGATGGGTACTTTGATGACATCAAACGCCGCTTCGTAACTAGGTGGTTATAAAGGTGACATTGGGTATTCTGAAAGTATGTGTTGAAGCGCATGGACCAAGATTGGGATTTGTCCATCCATATGACGGATAGATATGCTCTGGGCCCTCTTGGTGGAATGTCATCTAGTTAGCTTGCAAGCATGTGACTAGGTCACAAGGGATGATATATCATGGAACGAGTAAAGAGTACTTATCAGTAACGAGGTAGAACAAGGTATGGAGATACCGACGATCAAACCTCGGATAAGTAGAGTATCACGTGACAAAGGGAATTGGTTTCGTATGTTACTGGTTCTATCGATCACGAAGTCATCGTTGAGTATGTGGGAGCCGTTATGGATCTCCAGATCCCGCTGATGGTTATTGATCGGAGAGGTGTCTCCATCATGTCTCCATATTCACGAACCGTAGGGTGACACACTTAAGGTTCGAAGTTGTTTTAAGTAGATATGGAATGTGCGTTGGAGACTGAATGTTGTTCGGAGTCTCGGATTGGATCTGGGACATCATGAGGAGATCCGGAATTGTACGGATAATAAGATTCATATATTGGGGATCATTTTCTAAGTTAGGAAATGTTCTAGAGTATTTGTATGGGGATTCTAGAAGGTTTCGGAATGTTCCGGAAGGTTCTAGAAGATTTCTTGGAGTTTACTTGAAAACCAAGAAAGGATCAAGGAATCCTTATGGGGCAAGACAAGGATTCGTGGGGGAGTAGGACTCTCTCCCCACCTCCTTGATCCGCCGGCCAAGGGAGAGGGGAGTCCTACAAGGACTCCACCTCCCCATGGCGCCTCCCTCCTTTAAATAGAGGGGTGGAGGCACAAACCCCCTTGCCCCTTCTATTCTCAAGATTTCAAGTTGCCTCTCTCCCCCTCCTTCCCTCTGCTCTGTCTTAGGCGAAGCCCTGCAGAATTCTCTACTCCACCACCACCACGCCGTCGTGCTGCTGGATTCCATGGAGAGATCTACTACCTCCGATGCTCGCTGGAACGGGGAGAGGAAGGTTCGCCGACTCCATCGTGTGATCGATCATGAAGCGCTGCCAGAACACGGCGCCGGAAGGATCGTCTACTCGATCTTGAGATCGGCAAGTGATCGACTACATCAACCACGAGATCCGATCTCGTAACGCTTTTGGGTCTACAAGGGTTAGTACAGATCTATCTCGTTGCACATGTCTAATAGATTAGATCTTGGCTTTTATCTAGATTAGATCTCGGTTTTGTTCGTTCTTGCGGTAGAAATTTTTTGTTTTCCATGCTACGAACCCATCATACACCGAGAAGCAAAAAGCGTATGCACTTTCTTTTCTGAACACAAAATCGCAATATGACTTGCACCATAAGCCAGATGACTATCGACGCACACTTTAGAAGGAAGTGAAGAAGATCAAATCAAGTAGAAGTGCAAGCGGGAGCAAATCATCAAGTCAAAGTGCAACCGGGAAAAGAAAGGACGCCCCCACTCGGGAACAGCAAAAATCGACCCCACCCCTCAAGGTGGTATCCTATGACACTCCCCAGCAGGATATGGAAGAAGCTAAGAAGCTTGCGGCCGCTATGAATGTGACTGTTGAGGAATCGCTAGGTTCCCAGGACGACAAGTTACCCAAGGCCCAGGTAGTCCCTACATATGTCCCAGGGAAGCCTCTGGTCAGCTTTGAGCAGTTCCAACAACTGCCAATACAAATGTGGAGTTTACATAAATGGTACTTGAATGCCGTAAAGGAGGAGAGAATAATGATCGTGGCGAAAGTCCCACATGACTACTACTTCCGAGAAGAAGAGGTCCATGTTGAGTTTCCAGAACTCTTTCAGTTATACACTTTCGACGCCATCGACAAAAGTCTCATGAGTTGCTATTGTCTGTAAGTTGTTGAATTCATTGTCTATATATAAGCTGTTCATTTTTTCAGTTGTTCAGTTCATTGCATGTAATTATCCTAATTATATCCTTTTGTACTCTATTATTATGCAGAATGAAGATCATGGAATGTAAAAGAAGGTCAATCTTCAGTGTTGGGTTCATTGACCCAGATAAAATACACTGTCGGACGCTAAAGGAAAAACCCGAGGAAACACAGGAAAACCTTCTAAGGTTTCTAACGGAGCAAAATTTCTGTGACCACATACTGTTTCCTTATAATTTCGCGTGAGTGTCTTACTCTATTGTACACATTCTCTTTTGCTTACTCGATGTTAAGTGTAATTGATGAGTTACTGATGTATATATAAACGTGTACAGTTTCCACTGGATTCTCATGGACATTCAACTTGATAAGGGAAGAGTTGAAGTCATGAACCCATTAAAGAGACCCCTGGAACAGTTTAGTGACATGCAGGACATGCTCCAGAGGTAATTTTTGTGCTACAGCGGTCTCTTTCGTTGATTTCCTGAGATATCACGTAATAAATAACTCATTCATTTTCTTTACTAGGTAGGGTTTGGAACCAGTTCAAGAGTGCGGTTACGGGTGACTTTACTGAGAAGCTGACGTTTAAGCCGGTCTCGGTAAGTAGTAGGCGCATCTCTTTACTTCTAGTTTCAATACAATTATGATGTATGATTATTATTTTGATTGAATTCTATTCTCGTAAAGTGCGCGAGGCAGCCACAGGGGACGAATCTATGTGGATTCTTCGCACGTTTACCAGTGAGCTGAATGATTATAGAGTCGATGTAAGCAATACATTCATAACATTATTTTTATTACCGTCACTTTTTGTTATCATGATTGATATTCATATTGATCTCCTTTTCTTATATAGTTTGAGAAAATACGGGATCAGCTCCTACCACAGCAACGCGTAGTAGCAATTGCTAAAGAACTGACAGGATTCTTGATGAACGAGATGATAGACGACGCCGGAGAATTTAGTGTGAATAGGCGCTGATGATCCCTGGCCGTGTAATTGAATAGACGGGCTCTAGTCCCGATAATTGTGATCTCCATGTGTAACTATCATGTATATATTTGTATGCTCGATCTTAAGAGAAGTTATCTTATGTATGCACGAACATGTACGGTATGTGCTGGCGTAGAAAACTATTTTGAAAAAAAAAATATATAAATTAAATTCTCTGCCGCGGCAGAGAAAGTGCCTAAAATGCTGCCACGGCAGAGAACCATTTGTCCCGGTTCGTGTATTACGAACCGGGACTAATGGAGGACACCCAACGCCCGCAGAGACAGCCACGTAGATGTCCATTGGTCCCGGCTGGTAAGAGGGTCGGGACTAATGAGTGGGCTTTTAGTCCCGCCCCTCCAGTTCCGGTTATCAGGACCAGGACTAAGACCCCTTACGGGCCGGCACTGAAGACCTGTTTTCCACTAGTGTAAATATCTGCCGACAGCAGTCTCTACTCTTTATCCGAGCAAACCTTTCTTATTTGAGACCAACAGAACTCTCACCATGTTTTACTATTGCTACGGCGGAGCCACGGTGCGTTCAGAACTTCAGATCATTTTATATTTATTTATATTGGCAAATGGCAACTCGACGGCGTTGACGGCAACAACGCGCCGCTCGAGTCCTTTCCCTCCCTCGACCGGGCAAGTCCACCACCGCCGCAGGAGACGCCGACAGGCCACGCGATTCCCTGCGTTCTAAAATCCCATCAACCTACACTTCAAACAGCACGTGAATTTGTAGTCGAGGTTCGCTCAAATTAACGAGACATCCATTTACCAAGATTCAGGCCCCTGCGCGGGTAAACGAGGAGGACGTATTATGTGTATCGGTTTTTTAATACTCCCTCCGATCCAAATTAGTTGACTTGCTTTTGTCTAGATTCAGACATATCTAGCACTAAAATAAGTCTAAATACATTCGAATCTAGACAAATCTAAGTCAAGTAATTTGGGTCGGAGGGAGTAGTACATTTTTATGTAAATATAGTTGAAATAATTTGTAATTTTTGTGCTAATTTAATTCAAGTATAAAATATGACAATGCAATTTTCAAGAATAACTAGCATGCAACTTACATGAAGTGAAAACCTAGCACATCTACACATACTACATATGTAGTAATCAACAGAGAAAATAACTACAGGTTAAAGAAAATGTACAAGTCAATTAATGGTATGACCAACAACGACACGAGCGGTGCTCCGCCACTAGCGGCGGCATCAACTGCCTTCTTGGTGGCGGCAGCCGACATGGCGATGGAGTCGAGAAACCAGATGTAGTTGATGGAGATGAACTTGAGCAATCACGTTGAGAAGATTCCCAAAAATCTTATCCCCTCTCTCCCGGTACAGGATCACAGAGACGGGGTTTCGGAGGCCTGCTCACCCAAGATGGCCAGCCAAGCGATTGACGGGTTCGAGTAACCAAGGACAACACAGAGAGGTGGAACTTTGGTGGCATATATAAACATATGCAATCTAGTTGCTGGTAACGGCTAGGGTTCGCGACTGCCTATTTATATAATGTAGGTCCGGTAAGATGTGGGCAATAGCCCACAATCCAATCAACAACAACCCACAATCTATAAAATCTGAAAACGACTGATTGATTAACATGTCCATTAATAATCCATAATTAATACATAACTATTTTTTCCGAACAACAAAAATATAAACATCTCATTCCCGCATCACGGGGCGGTGTGACACAACGTGATGAGGCAGGCGGCGGAGGAGGAGTGTGCGAGAGCTACTCTTCTTTTTACACATTAGTGAGTGGTAGAACATCCTTCGATATAAAGAGGTCCGAACTCGCTCACAACTAGCATTGTGAGACTAAAGTTTAATCTCACCTCTTGCCATGTATGCATGAATGGTTCATATGTGAATTTCAGCATTTTAGTTGGGCTAGGGGCTCAGGATCACTAGTAAATTCTAACAATCTCCATAAAGTCTCGTAGGCACATCACATCACTTTGTTCCAAATCAGTGTTTTCACTACAGCTTGTTAAATTGAACTTCCATCTAGAACACTAGACTACACTCATCGACGCCCAAAAATAGACTAAGCCTTGAATTACCAGTTTTGTGTAAATGAGATTCACCTAATGTCATACTGATATTAGGCTGCCGAAGGTAACCCTCGGATGGAGCATATAAGTCACACTCCTAGCCTTTACACGAACTTTCTAGAGATTACCCTATCTCATAGACTGTGACCAGTAGTCGGGCTCACATAGGTGCGTTCTTTCAAAACTGCTATGTAGGATAGCATCTTGGCTTATGTTAAGCAAAAATCAACCTACCATATAGTTTGTGAGAATAGTGCATCTTTATCAAAGTGGGTTAGTAAAAGTTACTCTCCTCTAATTAACCAATGGCTTGTTTTCTCACGTCCTCATTCACGGGATCTCCCACACATAGATTGGTTTACTAACATGGTAATTCATTTGTGATCCTCTGTCTATTGGTCCTTACTGTAACTTCATTGTCTTTGTCCACATGAATTTCATCAAGTGTTCATTTATAATATTTCATAAGAATATCAGGTTCGAAAGTTTTAGCAGACTACTGCCTAGAAGTACAAGGCATATCTTTTATAGGAAAAATATCCTCAAATAAAGTAACATCATTTGGTCCATAACTGCACCAACCTTCATGTCATGTACCTCATATTTCACCACTAGATATTTATATCCAACACTATGATGAGCATAGTTAAGAAAGACATAGTCTATGGTCTTTAGTCCAAGTTTACGCTCTTTGGGAATTGGAAAATTCACCTGTACCAAACAGTACCCCAACTTTGTAGATACGAGAGTGTCAACCTTTTCTTCTCACATAATTCACAGGGATCAGTTTCGTTATGTTTTATGGGAACTTTATTTAAGACATGACAAGATGTCAATATCATATCACCCACCATGCCTTGGATAAACTCGAAGTTCCTAACATGACATTAACCAAACATGTTAGAGTATGCTTGTTCCTTTTGGAAAACCCGTTTGATTGGGAGGAGACTGGGGAAACATCCTCTCATGAATGATGTCATGTTCCGCACAAAATAAATCAAATTCATTAGATAAATACTCTGCACCACAATCTTACTGAACTCTCTTGATATTGTGCTCAAGTTGATTTTCAACTCCCGCCTTATAGATTTTAAAGTGGTGTAGAGAAATATACATAGAAAAATCTACTGTTGGATAATTAGGCATAATTTTCATGATTAATTCCAGAATATTAAACATGACAAAACCAGCTAGTAACACATATAACTCGAATATACTAGATGTACTAAACAACAAGATGAACGAAAACAAGTAACAACTAAACATGTACTCGCAAAACATGATGAATAACCAGACACCAGCACGTCACACGTACCGTTTGCTTGCAGATGTAGTCGCAACAGTAACCTTGGGGAAGACTGATCGAAGCAGACGGTGGCGAAAACGATGATAGGCAGCACCGTCTGACTTGGATGAAAGACGACCCGTGATGAAGAACTCGAGCAGTCGCGTAGAGCGCTTCCCGAAAATCTTATTCGTCCTCTCCCGTACAGGATCACAAAGACGAGTAGTTTCGGAGACCTGCTCTCCCGTCCACCGGTGCACGCCGGCAAGCGGGATGGTGTAGGCTACGGTGGCGACGCAAGCAGAGAGGTTGGCAAAACCCTAGATTGGATTCGGTGTGTTCGTGGTGAAAGCCGCACATGCGTTTATATAGAGCGGCTCAGGAAACCCGCATAGGGCACGCCGTGGACCAAGCCCACGTTGTGCACGCACAAGTTTTCCCAAGCATCAAAAATAAAGCTTGGCTCGGCAAGATTCCCGCAACCCGCAGCGCGCGTCGTGACGAGGAGGAGGAGTGTGCGTGTAGTTCTCCTCTTCTCAGTCACTTTACTAAGTGGTGAACCGCTCCACCTTATAAGGTGGTGTAACTCTCCTCTAACTTTTCATGTGGGACTAAACTTTAGCTCCCACTCCACTCACATGTGAGCTGCCACTAACTTGGGCCATAATCACACATGGGCTTCCACACAGATGGGCTTTGAGATTTAGAGAAAATCTAAAATCACATATGGGCTTAAATAGATTAGCCTATTATTTCTAACAATCCCCCACCAGATCTCAAATGCCCATTTGAAGATTTGTCAATCATCGCTACTTGTTTATATACCAGTGTTTCAGCAGAGAGTGTTAAGTTGAACTTCTGCCTAGAATCGTGAGCTACGTTTATCAGCAACTTGAATACTGGACGAACCTTGAATTGCAAGTTTGGTGCCAATAGATTTCACTCAAAATCATAACTAGTACCTGGCTGCCAGTAGCCTACCCCGCGGGTTGGAGCATATACGTCATACTCCCTGGTCTCTTCATGAGTTTACTACAGACCACCCAAGTCTCATAGACCGCAATGTTTACAGTCGAGCTCATATAGGTGTATTGTTTCAAGAATGCCCTGTAGGACGACATCTTTGCTAGTTTTTGACCAAGGACTGTGTGGAAATATCCCCACAACATTTTATTAAAAAGACAAAAAGGTTCTAATTACAAAAATTACAACAAAGGGTTTGTTGAGGTGCAAACCCATCAAACAATATATACAGATTAAGAAAGAAACATACAAAACAAGCAAAACTATGGAAGTTGTCCAATCCAATCAAGTAGTTGTTCCTTGTGCTTTACTTTGATTCTATACTGTAGTAGAAGCATGTCATGTACAAACTAGGTCTTCCATTTAGTAAAGGATGGCCTCTCATCTCTGAAATTTTTTCCATTTCTCAAGAGCCATATATTCCAACAAGCAGTGATCATGACCTCCATAAAAAAGGTTTGCCAAAGCTTCTTTTTGCAAAACCAACCTTACTTTGTAGATCTCCAGTGCCATGAGACCAATCAATTTGGAGATAGTTCCATATCCGGACACTGAAATTACATTCAAAGAACAGGTAGATCCTATCCTCATGTGCCCTTAGAATACAGAGCACAGTGAGTATCATCTGTAACATTTCAGTGTCATCGCTGCACCATGTCTCCTGTGTTCAGCCTATCCGATAGCAACAACCAGGCAAAGACTTTAGTTTTCAGAATACACGCCGACTTCCATAACCAATGATTAACTTTTGGAACCATCATATGAGCATGTATGTGAGTATAGAAGCTGCTAGAAGTATATTTGTCTCCCCAACAGTACGTCCAGTAATCATTCTGATCCAACAGAGGATTGTCATTCATTATTGCTCTAACAGTAGTCAGCTCCTGATTTGCCTCTCTTGATAGGGGAAGATAAAAGTGAGAGTATGGATTCCCTAATGAATACATATCTTTGGCTGAAATATCAACATCCAGTGCAAAGGAGAAAAGTCGAGGGAAACGAGCACTGAGAGGTCTATTAGTGCCATGCAATGACCAGTTGTCAGACCAAAAAAGGAATGTGTCACCTCTGCCTATATCCACCTTAGCCACACCTCTGAAATTGTCCACAAGCTTGATAATGTCTCGCCACCAAAAAGAGCCACAAAGGTTCTGTGCATGAGGAATCCTACCCTCATAATGCTCAGTCCAGACAAGGTGTACCCATGGTATATCAAATTTATTATAGAATTTGTCAAGAAACTTGATAAGCAGGGCTGCATTTTGTTTCTGAAAATTGACAATACCAAGTCCACCACATGATTTTGGTTTACAGACCATTTCCCATGCAGCCAGTGACGGTCTTGGAGTGTTAGAGTAATCACACCATAGACATTGTCGAAGAATTCTATCCAGTTGCTTGGTTAAACCTGGGCAGAGGTCCAAAGTGCAGAGGAAGTGTAGGGGCATTGAGGTTAAAGCAGAGTTGATAAGTTGCAATCTAGCCCCCTGAGATAGAAAGCTTGAACTAGATGACAATTTCCTTTCTAGACGGCATACCAGGGGCATGAGATCAATTATATGTGGTTTGGTAGTGCCCAAAGGAAAACCAAGATAAGTGAATGGCATTGAATCAATCAGACATCCAAATTCATTTGCGAGAGAATTAATCAAATCATCTGGAACATTGATAGGAACCATTTGTGATTTGCAATAATTAATTTTAAGACCAGTGGAGAGGGAGTACTTTTGTAGAATATGTTTAAGGCTTCTTACTTGGTCAATATCAGCAGGCATTATCAACAGAGTGTCATCTGCATATTGGATGATGGGGAAATCCACCTCATGAGTAATAATAGGCTGTGTGATCAATCCCTGGTGCATGAGGTCATTGACAACCGATTGAAGTAAATCAGACCCAAATATATAATAAACAGGGGATAAGGGATCTCCCTGTCTCACACACCTCTTGCACACAAACTGTTTGCCAGGTATACCATTAAGTAAAATAGCAGAAGTTCCAGAGGACATAATTTCCTTAGCCCAACTGAGCCATTTTGTATTGAACCCTTTATGTTTCATCACCTAATTATGGCTTCATGTTCTATTATGTCAAATGCTTTAGCAAAATCCAACTTCAAGATGATGATTGGCTTTTTTGAGACATGGTAAAGATGTAAATACTCAAAGTCCCAAGCTAGGCAATCTTGGATAGATCTATTCCGAAGGAAACCATACTGGTTTTTGTAAATGCACTGTAGTATTTTATCTTGCAGACGATTAGCAACTAGTTTAGTGATAAATTTAAGGCAGACATTCGTAAGTGATATGGGCCAAAAATCATTGACATTTGAGGGAGTCGGCACTTTAGGAACCAGAGTTATATATGACCCATTGATGTTTGTCAGGCTAATATTCCCCTCATTGAAATCCTTAGCTAAATTGTAAAATTCAGCTTGTATAATGGGCCAACAGCCTTTCACAAACAGACCATTATAACCATCTGGTCCAGGAGCCCGGTCAGTGGGCATATTCTGTATGACCTCATCCATTTCCTTTTTTTCAAAGGGCCTAGTTAGATCAGCCAAGCCCTCTACCGGTGTCAGCAGATATGATAGGTCAAACTGCATAGTGATACCCTCAGATTGACCCATTCGATCTTTATAAGCTTTCCATAGCATACCAGCCATCTGATCATGATCTGAGACCTCATTACCATTATCATCCATAAGCATGGCAATACTATTTCTTCTGTAACATTCTGTCGCCATAGCATGAAAAAAGTTTGGTGTTATCCTCCCCTTGCTTAATCCATCTGACACGACATCTTTTCCTCCAGTAGTTACATTTAGCTTTAAGAAGTTCAGAGAGATGTAATTTGACAATTTTCCTAAAATTGAATTCAGTTCTGAATAAAGGCCTTTTTTCCTCCAAGGTATCCAATATCAGAATAACTTTGGTGCAATTAAGGATAACATCCTTAATTTTAGATAGACTGGTGTGCCATTTTCTCAGGTCTTGTCTAAGGGTTTTTAACTTATCTGCCATTATTGCTGAACTATATAATTTTTTGGAGTCTTTGGCCCAGGATTTAAGCACACAATCTTTAAAACCTGGAAGATCTATCCAATAACTTTCAAAACGGAATAACTTTGCTTTAGGGATATTGTTGAGTCCGCAGCATAGAAAACAAAAATTTCCCTACGGTGTGAACTACATGCCAAGATCTATCTACTAGGTACAAAGCAACGGGTGGACATACATCCAATGAGAACTTACCCTCGTAGACAACGAGCTTTGTTAACGAGTAGGAACTCGTGGTTGATGTAGTCGTACACTTGCCGATCTCAAGATCGTGAGGAAGTCCGAGCGCCACAACTCAGCAGCGCATCCGCACTCGCACACACGTTCAAGCCACCGGACAACCTCCACCTCCTCGCTCCAGCGATCCAGCAAAAGCAGCAACTCCTTCCAGATGAAATGCCACCGGGAACATGTATCTCGCTAATCCGAGACCATGGGGGAATAATTCTAGAGGGGGAGAGAGATCCTTCACAAGGAGGTGTGTGGATGAAGGAGGGAATGGGTGGCCTTTTATAGGAGGAGGGGGTGCCCCCTCTCTCCATGGCCGGCGCATGGGGGGTGACCCCTCACCTCCCCCATTCATGTGGTGGTAACCCCTCCACATTAAAATGCCTCTTCACATTCCCTTTTAAAGTCTCCACTTTAAATGCATTAAATTTCTCCAAATTTAATGCTCTCTCATTTAATAAAACTCTTTTTATTAAATTTATTCAGAATTTTGTTAATTACTTTAATTAACAAACATTCACATATAACCCCTTGCAATATTTCAATATCACATGCAGAACCACCTTCTACAATTTCACCCGAAACAATTTCAGCTTTCTATTGAAACAATTCCTGCGCTTTGCAATTCTTTCGTCTGAAACATATGTGCTCCAAAATGGTGTCCGGTAACTCTTAAGTGTGCCACCCTACGGTTCGCGAATAATGCAGACATGATCGAGACCCTTCTCCGATCAATAATCAGCAGCGGGACCTGGAGATCCGTACTGACTCCTACACATTCAACGATGACTCCTGTGATCGTGAGAACCTTTAACGCTTGTAAATAAATCCCTTTGTCTCTTGATATATTACATGTCCGAGATTCGATCATCGGTATCTCCATACCTAGTTTGATCTCGTTATCGACATGCACTCTTTTCTTGTTCCCGTGATATAACATTCTAGTGATCACATCACTTGCTTGCAAGCTATCCTAATGTGATATCACTGAGAGGGCCCAGAGTATATCTATCCGTCATCTGGATTGACAAATTCCACTCTTGATCCATGAGCCTCAACATAACACCTTCGTAGTACTGAATCCATCCTTATAGTCACCCTGTTACGGTGTGACGTTTGATGTTATCAAGATACTCTTTCGGTGTTAGCAATTAACATGATCTCATGGTCTAAGGATAAAGATTACTTCGTATGATGTTATAGCAATATAAACATAATGACTTGATCGTAATGCTATACTTCGGATGAATGTTCATCACATCATTCCACCAATGGTGTGACCTTGTTATTAACAACATCCAATGTCCATGATCAAGAAACCTTGATCATCCTATTAATCAACAAGCTAGTCTATAAGAGAGGCATGACTAGGAATCCTTTTTTTTTATTAAATACACATGTATTGATGTTTCCGAATCAATACATTTCTAGCATGTAAAATAAACATCTATCATGTATAAGGAATATATAATAACAACTTTATTATTGCCTCTCGGGCATATTTCCTTGATCTCCCACTTGCACTAGATACAATAATCTAGTTCACATAGTGATAAATCTAACACCCATGGAGTTCTGGTGTTGATCATGTTTTGCCCTAGGGAGAACTTTAGTCAACGGATCTGCTACATTCAGGTTCGTGTGTACTTTACAAATCTTTATATCTCCATCCTTGACATGCTCGCGAATGGAGTGAAACCGGCGCTTAATATGTTTGGAATTCTTGTGAGACCTTGGTTCCTTTGCGTTGGCTATGGATCCATTGTTGTCACAATAGATCACCATCGGGTCCAACACACTAGGAACCACACCCAGTTCTGTAATGAACTCTTTCATCCAAATCGCCTCTCGCCGCTCAAGCGACAACATATTCCGCCTCCGTTGTTGATCCAGCCACCATAGGTTGTTTGGAACTCCTCCAACTAACTGCTGCTCCGTTCAAGAGAAATACGTATCCGGATTGAGACTTAGAGTCATCCGGATCGGTGTCAAAGCTAGCATCGACATATCACTTAGCGACTAGCTCTTCTTCACCTCCGTATATGAGAAACATATCCTTAGTTCTTCTCAAGTACTTGAGGATGTTCTTTACCGCTATCCAGTGTTCCGAACCTGGATCGGATTGGTACCTACTAGTCAAACTAATAGCATGTGCCACATCCGGTCTTGTACATAGCATGGCGTACATAATAGAGCCTATGGCCGAGGCATAGGGGATCTTATCCATCATCTCCCTTTCTTCCGCCGTAGCTGGACTTTGAGTCTTACTCAATGTCTTGCCTTGCAACATAGGTAAGAACCCCTTCTTACTTTCGTCCATATTAAACTTCTTTAATATCTTATCAAGGTATGTACTCTGCGATAGCCCAATTAGGCGCCTTGATGTATCTCTATAGATTTTAATGCCTAATATATATGACGCTTCACCAAGGTCTTTCATCGAAAATTTGCTGTTTAGATAACTTTTAACACTGTTTAAAAGATCTATATCATTTCCAATCAATAATATGTCATCCACATATAATATCAGAAATGCCACATTGCTCCCACTCACTTTCTTGTAAACACAAGCTCTCCATAAGTTTGGACAAATCCAAACTCTTTGATCACCTCATCAAAGCGGAGATTCCAACTTCGTGATGCTTGCTTTAGTCCATATATGGATCGCTGAAGTTTGCACACCTTATTAGCATCCTTAGGATCGACAAAACCCTTAGGTTGTATCATATACAACTCTTCTTCAATCTTACCATTGAGGAACGCAGTTTTGACATCCATCTGCCATATTTCATAATCGAAATATGCAGCAATTGCTAACATAATCCTAACCGATTTAAGCATCGCTATGGGAGAGAATGTCTCATCGTAGTCAACTCCTTGAATTTGTCGAAACCCCTTTGCGACAAGTCGAGCCTTATAGATGGTCACATTACCATCAACATCAGTTTTCCTTTTGAAAATCCATTTATTCTCAACTTTCGGCGTGAGGTAAGTCCACCAAGTTCCAAACTTGGTTCTCGTACATGGATTCCATCTCGGATTTCATGGCTTCTAGCCATTTGTTGGAATCCGGGCTCATCATCGCTTCTTCATACGTCGCAGGGTCATCCATTTCATCAACCATGAAATTCACAACAGGATTGCCGTACAGTTCAGGAGCTGCACGTGTCCTGCTTGACCTGCGAGGTTCGGTAGTGTCCTCTTTCGGAGTTTGATGATCATTATCATTAGCTCTCTCTTCATCAGGTGAAGTCAACTCCGAAACAACTTCCGGTGCTGCGCCACTCGCCATTCCATGAAGAGAAGGTTCAATAACCTCTTCGAGTTCTACCTTCCGACTACTCACACCTTTCACGAGAAACTCCTTCTCAAGAAAGGATCCATTCTTGGCAACAAAAACCTTGCCCTCGGATCTGTGATAGAAGGTATACCCAATTGTTTCCTTAGGGTATCCTATGAAGACGCATTTTTCCGCTTTGGGTTCGAGTTTATTCGGTTGAAGTTTCTTCACATAAACATTGCATCCCCAAACCTTAAGAAATGACAGCTTAGGTTTGTTTCCAAACCATAATTCATACGGTGTCGTTTCAACGGATTTATATGCTGCCCGATTTAAAGTGAATGCAGTTGTTTCCAGTGCATAACCCCAAAATGACAGAGGTAAGTCGGTCAGAGACATCATAGATCGAACCATATCCAATAAGGTACGATTACAACGTTCTGACACACCATTACGTTGTGGTGTTCCGGCAAGCGTGAGTTGTGAAATTATTCCACACTCTTTCATGTGTGTGCTAAACTCGTAACTTAGATACTCTCCTCCACGGTCAGACCGTAGAAACTTGATCTTTCTATTACGATGATTTTCCACTTCATTCTAAAATTCCTTGAACTTTTCAAAAGTTTCAGACTTGTGTTTCATCAAATAGATATACCCATATCTACTCAAATCATCCGTGAAAGTAACAAAATAACGATATCCACCTCGCGCCGACACACTCATTGGTCCACACACATCAGTATGTATGATTTCCAATAGATTTGTTGCCCGTTCCATTGAACCGGAAAACGGCGTTCTAGTCATCTTGCCCATAAGGCATGGCTCACATGTATCAAATGATTCAAAATCAAGTGATTCCAAAAGTCCATCAGAATGGAGTTTCTTCATGCGTTTAACGCCAATATGACCTACGGCGATTGCCACATATATGTAGACATATCATCATCAAGTTTAATATTTTTAGCATTAACATTATGAATGTGCGTAATATTACTATCGAGATCCAATAGAAATAAACCATTCAACATAGGTGCATGACCATAAAAGATATCATTCTTATAAATCGAACAACCATTGTTCTCAGATTTAAAGGAATGACCACTTTGCATCAAACACGGTCCAGATACAATGTTCATGCTCAGTGCTGGCACCAAATAACAATTATTTAGGTTTATAACTAATCTCGATGGCAAATGGAGAGGTAGCGTCCCGTCGGCGATCACATCAACTCTTGATCCATTGCCGACCCGCATCCTGACCTCATCCCTTGCTAGCTGTCGCTTGTTCCGTAGCCCCTGAACCGAGTTACATATATTAGCAACCGATCCGGTATCAAATACCCAGGTGCTACTGCGAGTACTAGTCAAGTACACATCAATAACATGTATATCACATATACCTTTGTTTGCCTTGCTGGACTTCTTGTCCGCCAAATACTTAGGGGCATTCTTCAATGGCGATCCTTGCAATAGTAGCACTCGGTGTCAGACTTAGGGCCAGCCCGGGGTTTCTTTTCAGGCGTGGCAACAGACTTGCCACCCTTCTTTCCCTTGTACTTGCCTTTCTTGTCCTTCTTGAAACCGGTGGTCCTATTGATCATCAACACTTGATGTTCTTTCCTAATCTCCACTTCTGCAGTCTTAAGCATTGACAGAAGCTCGGGAAGAGACTTCTTCATGCCCTGCATATTATAGTTCATCACGAAGCTCTTGTAGCTAGGTGGCAGAGATTGGAGAACACGATGTATGCCTAAGTCAATGGGAATCGTTATTCCCAAGGACACACGCTTATCGGCGTACCAAGACATTTTGAGTACGTGCTCACTAACGGAGCTGTTTTCCTCCATCATGCAGCTAAAGAACTTTTCTGTAGCATTATAACTCTCTACGGCAGCATGGGTATCGAAAATCATTTTCAATTCTCCCATGGTATCAAAGGCATTGTCATTTTCGAAACGCTTTCGAAGTTCTGGCTCTAGCTTATATAGTATGCTGCAATGAACTAAGTTGTGGTCCTCCTGACGAGTCACATAGACATTCTTTTCCTTGTCAGGGGCATCAGGACCTGGTGGTGGGCCTAGCGGCGCTTCTAGCACATATTGCTTTTGTGCAGCAGTGAGGAGAATCCTCAAATTCATAGCCCAGTTGGTGAAGTTGCTACCATTCGCAGCAAGTTTCTCTTTCTCCATGAACACATTGAAATTAAAAGCAGGTGGTGCCATCTACAACAGAATTTGTAAAGTTTATTTAGACTAAGTTTATGATAGATTGAGTTTAACTAATCCAAATTACTAATGAACTCCCACTCAAAAACGACATCCCTCGTGTCCTTTTGGTGATTACATGAACCAAATCCACTATAGCAAGTCCGATCATCACGTGAGTTGATATAGCTTCAAAGGCAAGCATCTATATGGGCATCATATCAACCATATGACTCATGCTTAACTTTTCGGTCCGTGTTCCGAGGCCATGTCTGTACATGCTAGGCTCGCCAAGTAAGAACCTTAGTATTAGCGTGTGTAAAACTGTCTTACACCCGTTTCTATGAAACCATAGATTCGAGTACACCCGATCATCACGTGATGTCTTGAAACACGATCCATAGAACGGGGCATACTCAAGGAAGAACACATTTTTATCTTGATATCTAAAAGAGGGATCATCTTATAATGCTATCAAACGTGCCAAACTAGCAGTATAAGATGCTAACATCTAATGTGTAAAGTGAGATGATATGGTCCATGCATTTGATCTCTATCACTTTCATCGTGGTATGATCTCTATCATTTCTTTGTGTGTAAGGCCAAGGTCTATGGAACTTACACATTGAGTGTGTTATAAGAGTATCCACCATACATCTACTTACAACAATACCATATCAACACACTAGCCCAGCAACGATCTAAACTAGACGCCTCTAATTTATCAATTGCAAGTTTTACGTGGCTTAGGGCTTTCGGAGATAGAACCGTTCTTACCTACGAACATGAACCACAATGAGGATAACTAAGTTATTAGCAACTCGTTGTAAATCAGATATTGACTATAGTAGGAGAGATAGACACCCGCCAGCCACTTATGCAAAACAAGTTGCATGTCAGTCGTGGAACCGATCTCATGTACGATGACATGTAAGGTTGTCCGGGCCGCTTCATCCCACTATGCCACCAATATCCAAAATACATAGAAGATGCAATAACATGATCATCATCGCCCACATATCAACCATATGTGTACTAGCCGTGCTAAGCACCTACGCATAGACCAGGCTCTGATACCACCGTTGGGTCCGCAGCATAGAAAACAAAAAATTTCCTACAGTGTGAACTACACGCCAAGATCTATCTACTAGGTACAAAGCAACGGGTGGACATACATCCAACGAGAACTTACCCTCGTAGACAACGAGCTTTGTTAACGAGTAGGAACTCGTGGTTGATGTAGTCGTACACTTGACGATCTCAAGATCGTGAGGAAGTCCGAGTGCCGCAACTCAGCAGCGCATCCGCACTCGCACACACGTTCAAGCCACCGGACAACCTCCACCTACTCGCTCCAGCGATCCAGGAGAAGCAGCAACTCCTTCCAGACGAAATGCCACCGGGAACATGTATCTCGCTAATCCGAGACCATGGGGGAACAATTCTAGAGGGGGAGAGAGATCCTTCACAAGGAGGTGTGTGGATGAAGGAGGGAATGGGTGGCCTTTTATAGGAGGAGGGGGGTGCCCCCTCTCTCCATGGCCAGCACATGGGGGGGGGGGTGACCCCTCACCTCCCCCATTCATGTGGTGGTAACCCCTCCACATTAAAATGCCTCTTCACATTCCCTTTTAAAGTCTCCACTTTAAATGCATTAAATTTCTCCAAATTTAATGCTCTCTCATTTAATAAAACTCTTTTTATTAAATTTATTCAGAATTTTGTTAATTACTTTAATTAACAAACATTCACATATAGCCCCTTGCAATATTTCAATATCACATGCAGAACCACCTTCTGCAATTTCACCCAAAACAATTTCCGATTTCTATTGAAACAATTCCTGCGCTTTGCAATTCTTTCGTCTGAAACATATCTGCTCCAAAATGGTGTCCGGTAACTCTTAAGTGTGCCACCCTACGGTTCGCGAATAATGCAGACATGATCAAGACCTTTCTCCGATCAATAATCAGCAGCGGGACCTGGAGATCCGTACTGACTCCTACACATTCAACGATGACTCCTGTGATCGTGAGAACCTTTAATGCTTGTAACTAAATCCCTTTGTATCTCGATATATTACATGTCCGAGATTCAATCATCGGTATCTCCATACCTAGTTTGATCTCGTTACCGACATGCACTCTTTTCTCGTTCCCCTGATATAACATTCTAGTGATCACATCACTTGCTTGCAAGCTATCCTAATGTGATATCACCGAGAGGGCCCAAAGTATATCTATCCGTCATCTGGATTGACAAATTCCACTCTTGATCCATGAGCCTCAACATAACACCTTCGTAGTACTGAACCCATCTTTATAGTCACCCTGTTATGGTGTGACGTTTGATGTTATCAAGATACTCTTCCGGTGTTAGGAATTAACATGATCTCATGGTCTAAGGATAAAGATTACTTCGTATGATGTTATAGCAATATAAACATAATGACTTGATTGTAATGCTATACTTCGGATGAATGTTCATCACATCATTCCATCAATGGTGTGACCTTGTTATTAACAACATCCAATGTCCATGATCAGGAAACCTTGATCATCCTGTTAATCAACAAGCTAGTCTATAAGAGAGGCATGACTAGGAACCCTTTTTGTTTATTAAACACACATGTATTGATGTTTCCGAATCAATATATTTCTAGCATATAAAATAAACATCTATCATGTATAAGGAATATATAATAATAACTTTATTATTGCCTCTCAGGGCATATTTCCTTCAGATATCTGTACCAATGGTGACCACACAAGGGATATGATCAGATCCAGTTTTGGCTAAGGGTAGTACAATTGAGTTAGGGAAATCAGATATCCAGTTGGCACTAGTGAAAAACCAGTCGAGTTACTCAAGTAATGGTACTGACTACATATTAGACTAGGTGTACGCGCGACCCTTCAGGGGTAGTTCCAACATGCCCAGGTGACCAATGATTTCATTAAATAAAAACATGTCATTTACATCCCCTCCTGGTCGGTTCCGATTATCTGAAGAGCGAATGAAGTTAAAATCCCCAATTAGCAACCAGTTATCTCCAATAGGAATGTGTAGATCATATAACCAATCAATAAAATTCTGTTGATCTGAGCCATGACATGGTCCATATACTGAGACCAAAGTCCATAGGGAGTTATTATGCAGAGAAGTGAACTGAATGATTACCCCAAACCTCTGTACCTCAATCAACTGTCATGAGAAGATTGTAGAATTCCTTAAAACGATAATCCCCCAGAGGCCCCAACAGATGGGGAAAAAGCAAAGTTATTAAACTTTTTAGGATAGAATTTTCGGATTAACTTCCAATAAAAGAGCTCACATTTTGTTTCCTAGAGGCTGATGATGTCACAATTACTTTCATTAATTTTTTGTCTCACTTCATTTTGTCTAGACTCAGAATTCAGACCACGCATTCCAGCATAAGATACGCCACATTCTTCTAGATAAACGACACATAATTTAAGTGAGTAGCAGAGTACATACCACTTGGAGCATAACACCAAGTCACACACCACATGACTGACATAGACAAAAATCGTTTGACTGACACATTGTGGACTGACAAAACACAAATGAAATACCCATATCCATCATAAGACAGGCCCTTCATTACTCCAAAGACTGACTCAAATCCTGATAGAAAAGCTAAACTGACCCACTGAGAAATGACTAAAAAATATCAGGTAACATGTAAGACGAGCAGCATCCACATCCTGCCCGAATTGTTTTATCCTTTCTCCACTAATCATTGGTAGGGGAGTGGTTTCCATCCTTAGGAGCAGCTTCAAGCTGTTCCTTGGTCAGTTTAGCAGGGTCAATTCCCAGCGCGTGTCCAACCACCTGCATCACCTGAATTGGAGTTGCAGGTATCTCCATATTATCAGGGGATGCCTCACTGTTGTCAGTCTCAAAATTATTTTCTTGCGCAATGTCCTTATCTTCAAGCTGCACAAGGAGCATCTTTGACCTGGGCCTCTTCTTTCGTTTAGGCTACTCTAACACCGATCTTGGACGGTTCCCATCATCTTTTAAGCTGCTTCTAGTGAAGCGTCGATTATCTGGCTGTACAAACACCGTAGGACGCTTACGTGACCGGGAGCGTTTGGCTCGAGAAACTGGGGATGCAGAGAAGACCATAGAGTCCTGTGACAGAGTATGGTCCTCCTCATCAAATTGCAATAGTATTGCCCCTGAATGTGGACTTGGTAAGACTAAAATCAATCTTCTAGTAGAATCTAGTTGCAGCGGCTCAGGAATACGCCAGACATATGCTTCCTCAAACGCATCAGCCCAAGTTCTCTTTATCAGCAAAATAGCAAAAGGAGAAAATTGTAGACACACAAGTATTTTCTTGGACATCATCTCAGGCATCAGGTACTTGAAAAGGTTTTTCCACTGCATATCAGGAGGTGGGACAGGTCCAATGAATGTGCAGACCCTACCAATATGCATAACATCAAAGTGTTGTCCAACTAATTGGGGTGGAACAAACAGGTGTTGCTGCTGCTGATCATCCTCATTATCAGATGGATTCAGAACCATGCTGCCTTGATCATCCACCATATTATCATTGTCATCATTGTCCATATGCCAGTTATTCGGTTCCATTTGCTACTCATGTTGTGCATTGACTTGATTCCAGCCATTCTCAGGATATTGTGGCATCACAAAATTCTTGTGTTGGTTTGGCAGCAGGTTACCAGGCAGGGGGTGGGGATTCCCATCCAATGGCATTGGGTCCTCATCAGCTGGCATAACATCAACAAAATTAGCAGATAATATGAAAACTGCTGAAGTCCAATTGCGTCGAGCCCCACCAACTGTTGCATATTTTTTGAAAACAACATCTCTGGGGACTAGAGTGATGTCAGGAAAAGAGGCATAAACCAGAGCTCTGCACTTTATTGGGTCGTTATTATTCCAATAATGATACTTCCCAAAAGTTGAGACAACATTAGCAATGTCATAGCCATTGCGATAATCAGCATTAAGGCCTAAGAACATTAACCAACCCCTTCTAAAACCCTGGACTGCTCTGAAATTATCTGGCACCTCATCCTGCCTATGAAATCGAACAGATACATTGTCTAGAGGGAAAAGACCATGCTGTACCAGGGCTTCCACCGAATTGGGGCTATTAAGACGAAACAAACCCACCCCAAACATAGTTGGCTGATCCTCCAAAACATTGCGATTAAGAGTGGCAACCAAAAGATTTCTCACCCGATCTCTCCAATAGCCATGGCTGCTGGCGGCTGAGCCGGCTCGATGACTGCAACACAGTAGTCCTGGTGCTGCGGTGGTGGATCATGCGTTGGGGTGTAGAAGGTCCTTGGCAACCTGTGCTCTCCTCTATCGATGACTTGGTGACCCCATGGAAGCCAAGGCAGGGGATCAATCGCATACACCGCCATGGTGTGGGGGGTCGGAGGAATAGGGTTTTCCGGGGTTGATGAGGGAACTTGAGGAGGCAGATTTCCCTTTGTGTCAGGAGAAAGAGTCCTTGTAACAGTAGAGGGAGGTGTATCGACAGGGAAATATCTGGTGGCGCGAGGGCCAAGACAGTTCTGTCCAATTCCGACCCGTTTTGGAACCCATCTTTTGGACATTTTAACCATTGTACTTAAGCACTCCTTAGCAATATGCCCATAATTGAAACAGGCCCAGCATCTGACCTTATTTGGACACGCAACCAGCAGGTGCCCCAGGCCCAGGCATTTACGACAATCCCAATATTGACTCTGATTCTCGTCCATAGCATTTAGAGGCCCAATTGGCTTAGGGCCCAAATCCTTTCGAAATTACAAAGGACCGGTAGGCGAAATTCCCGCCTCAACAATCGCTTCAGTGGTGGATGGGGTGGTTTGTATCTTAAACTGATCTTTCTGTAAAGAAGACTGACCCTTTGCAGATAGAGATATTGAACCCACAATCAACATTTGGTCTTTCTCAGCTAAGGATAAACCAGAAGAAGATGGGTAAGTATTATGAATCTTGTCCATTGATGACCCACAAGTATAGGGGGTGTATCGCAGTATTTTCGATAAGTAAGAGTGTCGAACCCAACGAGGAGCAGAAGGTGCTGGCTAGTGGTATGATTCAGGAATTCTCTGCAAATACTTAGCAAACGGAATTTTAGGGGTTTTCGATAAAGCAAGTAAACAAAGTACGAGTAAATGAAAGACAGTAAGAATGAATGCAGCAAGTGGCCCAATCCTTTATGCAGCAAAGGACAAGCCGGTTTATTTCTATAGATGACCAAGCGTTCTCGAGGACACATGAGAAGACTGTCAAGTGCTTTCGCTTCATATAGTCGATTAATCTTCTTTAGCTTGCTAAGTGTTGTGTGGGTGAACCTGTGCTAATGTACCGTCCCATCCAAGACTTAATACATACTTGTGATTAAACCCCCTTGCAAACATCCGTAAGTACAAGAAAGTAATTAAGGTAAAACCTAACCACAGCTTTAAACTCTAAGACCCTTACGTCCCTTGTGCAATGGTTTCCTAACGGGGTTCAGGTTTACACTCACGCAACCCCTACGATTAGTAACCAAATACACAATGCATTCCCCTAGGACCATATAGGTGAAGTGTCATGTAGTCGATGTTCACATGACACCACTATAAGAAGTACACCACAACTTAAATACCAATCTATTGAATCTTTCTCAACACAACTCCACTACTAACAACAAGACTTCTCCCATGTCCTCAAGAACAAAACGAACTACTCACAAGACATCATATGGATCATGATCAGAGATGGAATAATGATGTATAACAATCTGAACATAAACAATAATTCAATGGTTCAGTCAATAGCATCAACTACAAAGAGTAATCAACACCGGGAAAGTTTCCCCTATGAACTATAGCAAGATTCAACCAATTGTTACAGCAATATGGAGATGGTGATGAGGGTGCTGATGGTGATGATGGTGGTGATGATGATGATGATCCCGATGAAGTACAGCTTGATGGTGGTGTTGATGGCGACGATCTCCCCTCTCCGGGAAGGAATTCCTCCGGCAGAAATCTATCTGCCGGAGAGATCTTTCTCTCTCGGTGTTTTCCGCCCCGCAGAGGCGGCGAAATCTTTCTGTGGTCCCTCTCCTAGTCTTAGGGTTTCGGGAGGAAGATATACGCCAGAGGGGAGAGGCTGGAGTGGGTGGTACACCACTCCTGGCCTAGGCTCACGCCATGGGGTGGTGTGGGCCCCTGTGGCCCACCTCCACTCCATCTTCTGGCATCTTGAGTCTTCTGGAAAAATAGAATTTTCCGTATATTTTCCTGGATTTTCTGATCTTCGTGAATTTTGCCTCCAAACAGCACCTTTTCCATCAGAATCCTGAATGCAGTGGTCCATGCTCCAAAAGTCATCAACCATGCAAAAATAGATGAAATAACATAAGTATCACCTCTCAATACGAAATATATCAATGAATAATAGTGAATTAAGACATAGAATAGTGATGCAAAATGGACGTATCAACTCCCCCCAAGCTTAGACTTCGCTTGTCCCCAAGCGAAACTGAGCTCAATAAACATGACCTCAAGTTTATGGAGTGAAGAGTCAATAAAAGGATACGGACAAGAAGCATCACATTCATCAAATACATAGATCATAATAGAAGACAACTCACTATTATATAACTCAACTTGCAATGAGTAAAGGAAACACAATAAAGATACATAAAGTGAATCATAATTGGTAATGGCAAACTTAGCTCTTGGTCGAAGGATAGTTGATAATTTGCCGGAGTTCACAAATAACTGGTTTTTCAATGAAAGTTTTCAAAGTAGTAAACATCAAGATAAGAGCAATGCACAAAGCAAGGACCATAAGAAACATGATTGAATAAATCATCATATGAGTGAATGAAACACAACAACTCAAAATACTTACTGAGATAGAAGGGAATATGTTTACTGACTCAACTACAAAGTAAAAGAAAGGCCCTTCGCAGAGGGAAGCAGGGATTGCAAGTCTCATAAAGAGCTCTCAAAAATTATGATACTTACTAGCTTTCAGCTCTCATTGCCCCTATCATAGGCATCTTTAGGTGGTTAAGGTTAAAGTGACACAACTAAGAGGATATGCTTGACAAGTTATAAGTTGAAATCTCAAGCCCCTTACTTATGAGTACCGATCCTCATGATACTCAACTTCAGTCACGAGCAAGCTCTTGTCATTGTAAATACATGCGTATCATTGAGAACCGCCAACGAGGTACCCCTTGCACATGACACAGGAGCTATCCCATAATCAAAATGATAAGGCAAGCAGACAGTGAGCATCTCAGCGATCTTTTTATTTGCTATTTGCATAGGTTTTTATTGAGGATGCTTCATAGAATGCTCACTATAGTTATGCTGCAAGTTTCCACCATGATTAGGCATGGCTTAGGCTAGCGGCCCAGGCGTTTCTCTAACACACATATAAACTCCATGATCTTACAAGTTCCACTTTTATTTCACACCGCCGGGATCCATAAGCAAAAGAACATGATATCAACTAGGTACAAGTACCAATGAAGTGTTGAAAGCGGTCCCCATGATACATGGTTCGGCTAACTTCAACTCATAAAGCGCAAGCATATACGCAACAAAGAAGGACCCAATGGTTCAAGTTTATTAAATGCAAGAAAATAAAGTGTGCCATCAAGTTCGTGAGAGCTTTAATCACTAATTTTCACATAACAAGTTTAATTTGGGAGGTACACAAAACAGGAATTTACTTGGAACAACAATAATGCTACTAGGTAGGTATGGTGGACACAAATGGCAAAGGTTTTGGTTTAAAGGAGGTGGATGCACGAGAAGAATTCCCTCTCAGTACAGATTTTTGGCTAGCAAGGCTGGGTAGAAAGTACAAGAGTTGAGGGAAACAAACAAACATACAAGTGATAAAGACAAACATGCAATCTTCCTTGGAAGCACAAAAGATCTTAATTAGAGAATACTAGACTTTTATGAGCAAATCAAGAAAGAAAGATGATGAAATTATTTTTCTCTCGAGTACTTCTATCTTTTTCTTTTCAACTCTCAAAAAGGGTGTTGCTACTGACTGAGCCAGGTTTGCCAAAACCAACTAAATTAACTCAATGATCCCAAAGTGCTACCAATACTAACAACAATACCAAGCATATAACCATGAATTGAAAACTAATATAAGCTATGCAAAAGAGTGAATGATAGAACTTCTCATTAGTATTCCATAACGGAAACTCACGCCAAGGGATACATATCTAACGAGAGAGGGGACACTTCCATAATGCAAACCATACTACATAATAACTCCTCTATTCAAGATATGACTCTACTAACAAGGTAAAAAGATAGAAGATAGTGATATGATACCGCGACACTCCCCCAAGCTTGGAACAAACCAAGGGGATGCAAAACCTGATGACGAATTACTCCTTTGGTGGTGGTGGTATCCTCTCGATGAGCTCTCTGATCAGTTTCCCAAGGTCCTCAATCTCGAAGGTGAGAGTGCGAATCAATTCCGAGTTATGCTCAATATGGCCCTCTTCCTCCATAGGTTCCTTCCCTTTATCCTTGGCGGACACCATTGTGCTTCTAAACCTTCAGAGTATGTCCTGGCAGAAACAGATCGAAACAAAAACACGAAGAAAACACGATATACGGACCTCGGGGGGATCCGGGGGGTTATATATTACGAAGTTTCATATCAAAAGGAAGGTACTGGGAGAAAACGAGTCGGAGGCGGAGTCCGGGATGGACTCAGCACCTGGTGGCGCGGCCAAGGGTGGGCCCGCGCCATGGGGTGGTGTGGGCCACCCTGGCTCCGGTTCCGTCCCTTTTTCACTTCAGAGCATTCCTTATTGACTGAAAACTGCAACAATATAGTTGGATTGTATTTTCGCGGAACTTTTCTTACCAGAACTGTTACCTAGTTGGAAACGGACTCTGCAGGTCTCTGAATTTGGTATTGAATGGATCCTTCCGGAGTCATCACTTGAATATCATGGATACCTTCATCTTCATATACTTATTACTCGAGTCATACAACATTTCTCTTCCTTGTTACACCATTATCTCCACTTCCTGGAAATTTCTTTCACACAAAACTTCACACAGTTCTTATTAGCAACATTAGTATAAGTAAAGTGATAAAACCTTTTGAGTCCAACTTCAACTGAAAACCATCAAAACATAAGCTACTGTAGCAACTACTTCTGAAAACCCAAAAAGAATTCAAAAAGGAAATCGAATAAAGAAGCAAATGCAAGATTGGCAAAATCTGTCAAAACAGACCAGCAGGTAAATATCAATTTTTTAGAATATCTTATGTTGCTCAAATAAAAAAGTGCAAAACTAACGAAAGTTAAATAACAACCTGGGGCAGAAGCACAAAAAATTACAGCTCAATCCGACAGACAGGGGTCTCTCACGAATTTTTACGGTGAAGCACAAAAATCTGTTTCGGGACAGCAACTTCCCCAAATCTTACTTCTCTCTCATTAGAGGTTGATCTTGACACAAAAACCAAACAAAACGTATAAGGAGCGGTTAGTGCCGAAGTAATAACTTCTAAGACTAAAAGAAACAAAAACAAACTAAAATAAAAAACAAATTGGGTTATCTCCCATAAAGCTCTTTCTTTATAGCCATTTAAGATGGGCACGATAGTTTTGAAGAAACTCTCATAGGGATATAAATGGAAGCGAAAGAGAGCATTAAGAAGCAAAAACACCCACACATTTAAGTCTAACCCACTTCCTATGCAAGGGGATTTTGTAAACAAACAAGTTATTGAAACCAAAGGCAACTTGCATAAGAAGGCAAAAGAAACGCATCATAAAAACTTTCAGCATAAAACGAGGAAACTTGATATTATTGAGATACATAAGAACACTTTTCCCTCTCTCATAGTAGCTTTCAGTATCATGCATAAACTTAACAATATAGCTATCACAAGGACCATCATAGCAATGATCACTTATTCAAATAGAAAACACGGGAATACTAGCTCTCATAACACTACTTTGTGAAACAATATTAGAGGTATCCTTACAATGGATAGTGTGTCCCTCTTCCTCATACTTAGTGACAAAGTCTTTCACATTTGCTACTATAGGTTCATCAACCATTTGTTTATCAGGTTCAACAGTTTTATTCATACTATCATTAACCATACTAGCTATCATAGAATGTTCCTTTACCTTAACTAGAAAAGTCATTTTCTCAATGTAAGGTTCAGGTAAAACATGATTAGCAGTATAAACTTCAGTATTTCTTGCAGGAACACTCTTAGCAATATCTTTATAAGGTTCATGATACTTATTCCACTTCTTTTTAGGCACTTCAATGTAGGAAGCAAAAGCCTTAAAATAAGAAGCAATAGCTTGAGAGTCTAGACCATAACCATTTTTAATATTTTGAAAGTCATCAGTTCCCATAAAAGATTCAATGCATTCATAATCATAATTTATACCTGACTTTCTACCTTTGTCATTCTCCCAAGCTTCAGCATTGTCTTGAATACGATCTAGAAGGTCCCATTTAACTTCTTCCATGCGAGTGAATGTTCCAGCACAAGAAGCATCCAATAAATCCTTGTCATGTAGAGGGAGCCTTGCATAAAAGTTGTTGATAATAATATTGTTGGGGAGCTCATGAATAGGACATTTGAGCATTAGTAACTTCAATCTCCCCCAAGCTTGAGCTGTACTCTCTCCATCAAGAGGCCAAAAGTTGTATATTTGATTCCGATCTTTATGAATCTCACTAGGAGGATAAAACTTTGAGTAAAAGAGAGGCACTATTTCCTCCCATTCCAGAGCTTGACCATTCTTCAGCAGCTTATACCATTCCTCAGCTCTTCTTTTCAGTGATAATGAGAATAACTTCTTCTTAACTTGATCTGTAGTAATACCTGCACACTTGAACAACTCGCATAATTCGTGTATAAAGAGTAAATGATCACCGGGATGGACAGTTCCATCCCCAACATAGTAGTTATCCATAACACAATCAATATTTCTTGTAGGTATTTTGAAAACATCTTTCTCAGCAGGTGGTGGCTTATCTACTACCTTAGCAGTGGTAGTAGCATTACCAAATAAGAAACTCAGCGAATTATCCATAACGAAAATAAAGCAACTAACAGAAGTAAGCAATACTCACAGTAGAAGTTTCCTTTAATAGTTCCACACTCCAATAGCGCTTCACTCCCCGGCAACGGCGCCAGAAAATAGTCTTGATGACCCACAAGTATAGGGGGTGTATCGCAGTATTTTCGATAAGTAAGAGTGTCGAACCCAACGAGGAGCAGAAGGTGCTGGCTAGTGGTATGATTCAGGAATTCTCTGCAAATACTTAGCAAACGGAATTTTAGGGGTTTTCGATAAAGCAAGTAAACAAAGTACGAGTAAATGAAAGACAGTAAGAATGAATGTAGCAAGTGGCCCAATCCTTTATGCAGCAAAGGACAAGCCGGTTGTATTTCTATAGATGACCAAACGTTCTCGAGGACACATGGGAAGATTGTCAAGTGCTTTCGCTTCATATAGTCGATTAATCTTCTTTAGCTTGCTAAGTGTTGTGTGGGTGAACCTGTGCTAATGTACCGTCCCATCCAAGACTTAATACATACTTGTGATTAAACCCCCTTGCAAACATCCGTAAGTACAAGAAAGTAATTAAGGTAAAACCTAACCACAGCTTTAAACTCTAAGACCCTTACGTCCCTTGTGCAATGGTTTCCTAACGGGGGTTCAGGTTTCTGTCACTCCGGCAACCCCTACGATTAGTAGCCAAATACACAATGCATTCCCCTAGGCCCATATAGGTGAAGTGTCATGTAGTCGACGTTCACATGACACCACTAGAAGAAGTACACCACAACTTAAATAACAATCTATTGAATCTTTCTCAACGCAACTCCACTACTAACAACAAGACTTCTCCCATGTCCTCAAGAACAAAACGAACTACTCACAAGACATCATATGGATCATGATCAGGATGGAATAATGATGTATAACAATCTGAACATAAACAATAATTCAATGGTTCACTCAATAGCATCAACTACAAAGAGTAATCAACATCGGGAAAGTTTCCCCTATGAACTATAGCAAGATTCAACCAATTGTTACAGCAATATGGAGATGGTGATGAGGGTGCTGATGGTGATGATGGTGGTGGTGATGATGATGATCCCGATGAAGTCCAGCTTGATGGTGGTGTTGATAGCGACGATCTCCCCTCCCCGGGAAGGAATTCCTCCGGCAGAAATCTGTTTGTCGGAGAGATCTTTCTCTCTCTGTGTTTTCCGCCCCGCAGAGGCGGCGGAATATTTTTGTGGTCCCTCTCCTAGTCTTAGGGTTTCGGGAGGAAGATATACGCCAGAGGGGAGAGGCTGGAGTGGGCCAGTGTGGCCACACCACTCCCTGGCGTGGCCTAGGCCTGCCTGCGCCATGGGGTGGTGTGGGCCCCCTGTGGCCCACCTCCACTCCATCTTCTGGCATCTTGAGTCTTCTGGAAAAATAGAATTTTCCGTATATTTTCCCGGATTTTCTGATCTTCGCGAATTTTGCCTCCAAACAACACCTTTTCCATTAGAGTCCTGACTGCAGCGGTCCATGCTCCAAAAGTCATCAACCATGCAAATGTAGATGAAATAACATAAGTATCACCTCTCAATACGAAATATATCAATGAATAATAGTGAATTAAGACATAGAATAGTGATGCAAAATGGACGTATCATCCATTCCAGCCACATAACCATCGTGCAGAGGAACAGAAGCAGACTGATTGCGAATAGGCATTTCATAGCCCAAGCAAGCTTCATAGTCCAAAGGCTGTGCAAATTGCAAACTTTTCCCAGAAGTCCCTGATGACTTTTTGAGAATTGACTAAGGAGGGCTTTTCTTTAGAGCATTCAAGGCACAAGCAGAACTTTTTTTTCTTGGACTAACCAGGACCCATTCCATATCACATTCCTTCTGCCATAAGACAAGTTCTCTTCTCCAAACTGGGCCACCATTAGAGAAAAGGTGGAAGTAACATTTGAAACTATCACACTTAAAGGAGCGAATAGAGTAGATATGGAGACCTATGGCCTTAGAGCTGACAGAAAACCTGAATGTTCGAAGACCAAGCCTGACCACATTCAGATCATCACAATTTCCACCAATACAGGATTCCAAGGCCAAGCTAATAGTGTCTTTAGTCAACTTAAATTTAGATCTTCCAGAGGAAACCACTAGAAGGAAATTGTTTGACTTGCCAATAGGATGCACTGTTGATCCAAAATGAAAATTTATATCTCTTCTGATCTGAACACCCGAGGCGAAATCCAAACCCATAGAGATTGAATCATGAACCGCAAAGGAGATATCGTCAAGAGGTAGATTTGCACTAGGTTGAACATACTCTGAATTCGGTATTGGTTCAGGTGCGGCAGCGATAGCAGATCCTGGATTCCTAAAACAAATGCCCACCAATATAGAGTGAGATGGGAAAAATACCTCAGATCCCGAACGGACTCCTTCACCACAATCAAGGAATCTGCCAATGATCGGACTCCCTTTTGCATTATGTAGGACGATCCAGTCCTTATTGGACAAGAGATGTAGGGATCCATCAAAAATTCTCTTCCTCTTGTCGTCCACCATTGAATAGGTAGCCTTCTAGCGCCATTGGGCTTCCACCATCTTGGGCAGGAAAACAGGGTGGGAATTGGGGAAAAGAGACACGCCGGAGAGAATGGAAGGGATGGGAGGTGGGGATCACCGGCATCAAGGGAGATCACCGGTGACAGGGGTGGTGGCGGCTACTAGGGTGGGAGAGGTAGAGGAGCCATGTTGACATCTTTGCTAGTTATAGCCAACAGAAATACATTAAGGCATGTTGCCAACCTGCCTTACAGATTTTGAGAGTCATGCATCTTCACATAGAGAGGGTTACAAAAGTACTCTCCTCAGTTAAACCACTAGCTTGTTCTTTCCAGATCCTAATTTACAGGATCTCCGATCACATAGGTTGGGTTACCACTATGGTGTGACATCCATGGATCTGCTAGGTTTTTATCTGTTTGAGTATATGTAACAGTTATTACTCTGGAGTTTCTTAATATCATGACAGATTTCAAACATCTCTTGACATGTCTTGATGACTTTGTGTTATCCTTAGAATTGTTCACTTTGACAATAACAGTTTGGTTGTCACAATTTAAAAGGATTGCCGGCACATGTTTTTCAACCATGGGCAAGTCCATCAAGAGTTCACGTAGCCATTCTGACTCAACAGTGGATGTGTCTAAAGCAGTAAGTTCCACTTCCATAGTTGACCTCATCAATATGGTCTGTCTACGAGATCTCCATGACACTGCGCCACCTCCAAGGGTAAACACATACCCGCTCGTGGCATAGAGTTCATCAACTTCAGAGATCCAGTTTGAATAACTATATCCTTCAAGCATAGCAGGGTAACCTGAATAGTGAATCCCATAGCTCATTGTACCACATAGATAGCGCATGACCCTTTCAAGTGCATGCCAATGATCAATACCCGGGTTAGACATGAACCTACTCAATTTGCTCACAACAAAAGAGATATCGGATCTTGTAGCGCTTGCTAAGTACATGAGAGAACCAACAATTTGTGAATATTTCAACTGATCTGTTGGTTCCTTCCTATTCTTTCGCAAAGTCAAACTGGGATCATAAGGTGTTGGAGAAGTCTTGCCATCAATAAATCCAAAATGGCTCAAGACCTTCTCAACGTAATGAGATTGTGTTAAAGTAATCCCATTCTTGTTCTTAATAAGCTTGATGTTTAGAATCACATCAGCCTCTCCCAGATCTTTCACGTCAAAACTCTTTGACAGGAAAGCCTTAACTTCATTTATTACATTCATGTTTGTACCAAATATCAAAATATCATCCACGTATAAACATAATATAACACTATCGCCCCCATCATGGCGATAGTACACACACCTATCAGCCTCATTGATGACAAAACCAACAGAAAGTAGGGTTCTGTCAATTTTTTTCATGCGATTGCTTAGGTGCTTGTTTCAGGCCATATAAAGATTTTAACAACTTGAACACCTTTGTATCTTCACCTTTTACCACAAACCCATCCGACTGATCCATATAGATATTCTCTTCCAACTCCCCATTAAGGAAAGCTGTCTTCACATCCATTTGATGAACGAGAAGACCATAAGAGGCAGCCAGGGACAGTAGTACTCGAATGGTGGTCAGTCTAGCGACATGTGAATAGGTGCCAAAGGAATCTTCGCCTTCTTTCTGTGTGTAGCCCTTTGCTACAAGCCGTGCCTTGTACTTCTCAATAGTACCATCAGGCCTTAGCTTCTTCTTGAACACCCACTTACAGCCCACAGATTTACAGCCATAGGGACATTCTGATAATTCCCAAGTTCCATTAGAAAGAATCGAGTCCATCTCATTTTGGACAGCTTCTTTCCAATCAATTGCATCAGGAGATGCATATGCCTCTGCAATGGATCTGGGAGTATCGTCCACAAGGTACATGATGAAATCATTACCAAAGGATTTTGCAATCCTTTGTCTCTTACTCCTCATGGGAGGTTCATCGTCATCCTTCTCTAGGACTTCCTCATGTGGTTGTTCAAAGTTTTCTCAATATATGCACTAGATTCAGGAAGTATTTCAGAAGAAATTCTAGCAGTGCTATGCATATCTTTCGTAGGAAACATATTCTCAAAGAATGATGCGTCACAAGATTCCATTATAGTATCAACATGCATATTAGGAACCTCAGACTTAACCACTAGAAATCTATAGCCTATACTCCGCAGAGCATATCCTAGAAAGATACAATCCACTGTCTTAGGTCCAAGTATGCGTTTCTTGGTGATCGGTATGTTGACCTTAGCCAAACACCCTCAAGTGCGCAAATACGCAAGTGATGGTTTTCTCCTAGCCCACTCCTCATAAGGGGTATTTTCTTTATTCTTGTTAGGAACTCTATTCAGGACATGACATGAAGTCAACAAAGGCTCCCCCACCATGCCTTTGATAAACCAGCAGTGGCTAGCATGGAATTCACCAAGTCAGTCAGCGTGTGGTTTTTCCTCTCGCCAACCCCGTTTGATTGGGGCGAGTAGGGAGGCGTCCTCTCATGAATAATGTCATGTTCCTCATAGAACTCGTCAAAGATTTTGGGAAAACATTCACCACCACGATCCGACCTAAGATGTTTGATCTTTCTCTCTAGTTGATTTTCAACTTCGGCTTTATAAACTTTAAAGTAGTCTAAAGCTTCATCTTTAGTGCGCAACAAATAAACATAGAAGTATCTAGTCGCATCATCAATCAATATCATGAAATATCTCTTTTCACCTTTTGTCAACACACCATTCATCTCGCATAGATCAGAATGTATGAGTTCTAGAAGTGCCAAGTTTCTCTCCTCGTCAGCTTTGTGAGGCTTTCGTGGTTGCTTTGATTGCACACAACTATGGCACTTAGAACCTTTGGCAATAGTGAAATTCAGAATTAAACTCATGCTGGACATTCGAGACATCAAATCAAAATTAATGTGACATAAACGAGAATGCTAAACACTGGTATCATCATTAACATCACCACAAATATGATTCATGGATTTATTATAAAACTCTAAAATAGAGAAATGGAACAAGCCTCCAAACTCATAACCTTTAACGATAAATTGTCCACATTTTGAAACGACGAGTTTTTTAGACTCTAACACAACCTTGAACCCATCTCTGCATAGAAGGGAGCCAATAACGAGATTCTTGTTCATAGTAGGGACATGCTGCACGTTCCTCGGCTGCACGATTTTTCCGGAAGTAAACTTCAGATCCACCATGCCAACACCACGAACAGAAGCATGTGATCCATTCCCCATTAGGATAGAAGAATCCCGAGCAACCTGATAAGAAGTGAACATAGAGATTTCAGCACACACATGAACATTAGCACCCGTATCAATCGACCAACATGGTGATTGAAACACTGAAAGAATAGTAAATAAATTACCATACCCATCAGTGTTGCTAGCGGTCATGACGTTGACAGTCTTTCCACTTTTCCCTCTGCGATCTACACGTTCTGGGTAGTCCTTGGAAAAGTGTCCGAGCTCTCCACCGGTAAAGCATCCTACCCCGGCCTTGTTCGGCTTCTTCTTCTTCTTCTTCAAGGTTGTAGTCTTTTCCGGCTTGTTGAAGGAGGGCTTATAGTTCCCTTTGTTCTTGCCGAAGGTCCTCTTTTGCACCATGTTGGCGCTAGACTGACCCTCGCCTCCTTTCTCAGCAGTGTCCTTAGCCCGAGCCTTCTCCTCAACATCAAGAGACGTATCAGGTTTTCAACCGATATCTCTTGTCTCTTATGCTTGAGAGTTGTGACGAAGTTCCTCCATGAAGAAGGCAACTTTGCAATGATGCACCCAGCCACAAACTTGTCGGGTAAGTTACACTTAAGGATTTCAAGCTCCTTGGCAAAGTACTGTATCTCATGAGCTTGTTCGACTACAGAAAGGTTGTTAACCATCCTATAATCATGAAAGTTCTCTATGATGTATAGTTCACTGCCAACATTTGTTACACCGAACTTAGCGTTCAGTGCGTCCTAGAGCTCTTTTCCATCTTTGATGTGCATGTACACATCAAACAGCTTGTTGTCAAGAACACTCAGAATACATCCCATAAAGGCAAGATTGGTTTCCTTGAACTTGTTCTGATCTTGTTCAGAGTTCCTTCAGGTAAACTCTTACTAGCCTCGAATACTTTCAGATTTTGTAGCCACATAGTGGTCTTATACTGCCACCTTTTAAAATGAACACCGGTAAACTTTTCCAGCTTCATCGCATCGGCCAAGTGTCCCATGTTTAACTCAGAAAATTGCCTATAATAAGGTTTTTAGATTGTTGGATAATTAGGCACAATTTCCATGATTAATTCCAGAATATTAAACATGACAAAACAACTAGTAGCACATGTAACTCAAACATACTAGATGTACTAAGTAACAAGATGAACGGAAACAGGTAACAGCTAAACATGTACTCGCAAAACATGATGAATAACCAGATACCAGCACGTCACATGTACCGTTTGCTTGCAGATGTAGTCGCAACAGTAACCTTGGGGAAGACTGATCGAAGGAGACGGCGGCGAAGACGACGATAGGCAGAACCACCCGACTTGGATGGAAGATGACCCGTGATGAAGAACTCGAGCAGTTGTGCAGAGCGCTTCCCAAAAATCTTATTCGCCCTCTCCCGTACAGGATCACAAAGGCGATTGGTTCCAGAGACCTGCTCTTCCGTCCGCCGGTGCACGCCGGCAAGCGGGATGGAGTAGGCTACGGTGGCGGCGCAAGCCGAGAGGTTGGCAAAACCTTAGATTGGATTCGGTGTGTTCGTGATGGAAACTGCACATGCGTTTATATGAGCGGCTCGGGAAACCCGCACAGGGCACGCCGTGGACCAAGCCCACGTTGCGCATGTTCGGTCGGTTACAGATAGCCCACGATCCGGGAGCGACCCGAATCTACTAAATGTTGACACGTCTGTAACAACCGCACCAGTTTTCCTAAGCATCAAAAATAAAGCTCGGCTCGGCAAGACTCCCGCAACCCGCGACACGCACGCGCGTCGTGACGAGACGAGCGGGCGTGCGAGCGGCGGCGTCGGAGGAGGAGGAGCGCACATGTAGTTCTCCTCTTCTCAGTCAGTTTACTAAGTGGTGAACCACCCCACCTTATAAGGTGGTGTAACTCTCCTCCAACTTTTTATGTGAGACTAAACTTTAGCTCTCACTCCACTCACATGTGAGCTGCCACCAACTTGGGCCATAATCACACATGGGCTTCCACACACATGGGTTTTGAGATTTAGGAAAAATATGAAATCACATATGGGCTTAAATACATTAGCCCATTATTTCTAATATCTACTAGAATCATCAATTAATGCCATGAAGTATTTTTTTCCACCTTTGGTCAACACACCACTCATATCACATAGATATAAGTGTATAAGATCCAGCGGCATCAAGTTTCTTGCTTTCTCCACATGCTTATGAGGATTGCGAGATTGCTTAGCTTGAACACACGCTTGGAATTTAGAGCCTTTGGCTAAAGTGAAACTCAAAAATAAATTCATCTTACCTATCCGCTTCATGCAATGAATGCCAAACATCGGTTTCATTGCCCGGGTAACAAATACAGTGCACGGCCTTATCACAAAAATCTTATAGGGAGGTGGAACCGACCTCCGTACTCATAGCTTTTAACAATAAATTATGCATCTTACTGATAACTACTTTATTAGATTCAAACACCAACTTAAAACCTTCTTTTAAAAGGGAACCACTCACTACTAGAAAAATGCCTATAGCAACATACACTACCGCTGACACATCAAATATATGGTGCGTCGGTGCTAACTACCGCCGGTGGTAGTGTATGTTGCTGTTGGGGGCACATGTTGCATGTTCTTTAGATACACGATATCCCTCGAAGTAAACGTCAGATGTACCATGCCAACACTGCACCATGAACAGAAGCATGCGACCCTTTTACCATCAAGACGGAGAGATCTCATGTGACCTGATAAGAAGAAAACAAAGAGATATCAACGCACACATGAATATTAGAAAATATGTCAACCCACCAATTTTTAGACTGACAAACTCACAAAACAATAGGTAGACTACCATACCTAGATGCACCGCCCTCATTGTTGCCAATTGTTACGTTAGCAAACTTTGAGTTCTGCCTATTGTGATTCTTTCTCCATTTACACTGCTTGTAGTTTGAAGCCCAATGTTCAATCTTGCCACACACAAGAAAGGACCAAGTGCCTTGTTCTTCTTATTCTTCTTGTTAGTAGTCTGAACGATCTTATTCTTTCCCTTGAACTTATTGTGGGAGTTCTTCTACACCATATTGGTGCTGGTTTTGAGCTACCTCGGCTCCCTTCCGGTGTGCATCCTTCTAACATCATGATTTTTTATGGTTAAAATTTTAAAGCAAAGTATGTTGCATCAGAATCAAATAAAATAGGTATTTTATTTGAAGTTTTAAAAATTAATTCTTTTAAATTAATTTTATAAATAGGACAAGAGATTAAAGTCTTGGTGTTACTATTCAAGTTTGATTTTGATTTGTCAATCGCTTTCTTGTTTGGTTCTCTACTTCTCTTAAAGTTTTCTATTTGGTTTTATTGGTGCAGCTCATCACATGCACGTGCATACATGCTTTGGCTGTAGCCATGCAATGCAACATACATGCACGGCATATTTTGGCCGACTGCATTTGTAGGCAGATGTGTGTCTTTCCTCTTGTTTATTCTCTCCCTTTGTGCTTATAGGTCAGCCCGAGCAAGCAGCCCAACGGAGCCCACTTTACCGAGGCCAAGCCGAGCCAGCCCAGCTAGGTATACTCACTCGACTTCGCACGGCAGGAGTTCCGAGTTCGTGCATAGCACGCTTAGAGCTGCGGCATAGAACGTCCGCTGCTGATTCTTCCGCCTCGACCTCTGCCACATCGCGCCTGTTGGGGCTGCACCTCGCAGTCGCAGCCCCTCTTCCTCTTCTCTACCTCTCAATCTCCCTTCTTTCGTGAACACGCAGAAGATCAGAAAACTAAAAATACCCACGAAGCACACACACTCACCAAAGAGGGAAGACAATAACTTTACCGAGAGGTGTTTTCTCCTTTGGTATAGCACATGGGCTACATTGTTGCTCTGCTCGCTGGCCACTTTTTCTCATTCACCTTCTGTGACTTAAACAGGCAGTACATGCACACACGCACGTTCAAGCCACACCTACTTGATCCTATTTTCACTCCACTAGCTAAGTGGCGTACAGACACAATTTAGCACTTGTGCAGCTCTCTTCAACTGTCACACGACTTTTTCTTTTTCTTTTTCGAAAAGGGGAATAAAACCCCGGCCTCTGCATCGGTTGATGCAAACAGTTTTATTAAAACATCATCCGACATTCATCATTCTATAGCAGTTACAATTCACGAGTCGCTTAAAGCTGATACATGGATCAACCAGCGAAAAAAAGCAGAAAAAAGCATTACACATCTATGCGATTAAGCTGCCGCCAGTACGTTTGGCTGAATAAATGGTGCACGACCATTAGCAAATGGCTGCACCCAGTAGTCATAATATCTCACTGGTCTTTTTTTTTAACAGAGAAGTGGTACTTTATTGATCACATAGCATCAATACATAGAGTCTTCCGGATTGACACCGGAGCAGAATTAGAAATAAAACCTAGGCTAGTTACATCACAAGACCTAGCCAAAATGTGTCATCATATGGATAACCTGCAAAAAATTAAAAGTTTTTATTTTGTTAAAGATAATATCATTTCTGCATCTCTAAATAGACCAACATAAGGCAGAAACACCAATACGAATTCTAGCCTTAGATGTTTTGTCAACTCCATCCAACCAATTTCCAAACATGTGTGTTATATCAGTTGGAGGGGGTAGATCATAAGCAAAATTGACAATACGCCACAGCACACGAGCAAAAGGACATGATATAAACAAATGTTCTATGGTTTCCTGCGCCCCACAAAAACAACACTTGGTACATCCTACCCAATTCCTTTTAGCTAGATTATCCTTAGTAAGAAGCACTTTGTTGTGAAGGAACCACATAAATTTTTTGATCTTAAGCGGGATCTTTAATTTTCAAAGATATTTTCGAAGGAAAACCGTATGGTCGTTCATAAGATCCTCATACATGGATTTAACTGAGAACACTCCAGACGAAGTTAAGTTCCATACAAACTGTCACACGACCTGACCAAAACGGCACGCATGTAACCTGCCTCTACTTAGACTAAATCCAATAACTAAACTAGACCATTAGCTTATCTACACATATGGTCGTAGCAGACTGTCGCAACTTCCGTAGGTGACTTGATTACACAAATTAAACATGTTCGGACTCTAAACTTAACACTAAACAAGATTAGTTACGACAATTACCTCCCTAATCTGGTTTTAACTTATTTCCTCTCTTGCAACACACAACATATAGATGGCCACAATGACATCTTTTCATGTGGATTTCCACCAACACCACCGGCCTCCTCGACGAGAGGCACCCCTCCTAAATCTTCACCGTGAGTGTGCCGCCGCGACACGTTTGCTGCCTCGTTCTTCTCTTCCTCTGTAGTGCCGGTGGCATTAGAAGTTTTATCCATGTGTGTATTTTGGTGTAGATGCTAGTGGCTTGAGTTTTGATCCACAAGCCCTTGGTCGCGATGACGCTATGGCGGGCGCGGTATCTGCGGTCGAAGATCGTAGCGCCGATGTCCAAAATACGATGTCCAAAGCTAAGGCCACCCTGAGTCGCCTCCGGGAGGAGCTGATGCCGAAGGCGGAGCTGGTCGACAATGTGGAAGAGCTGGTGGAGTCGCTCGCTAGGGGTGTGCCTGCCACGTACAAGAACTCCCTCCGCGCAGCTGGCGCGACCATGTCGCTTGCCATGGTGCAAGCCCACGGAGTCGAAGTGGATCCCTCTGCAGTGTCGAAGATGATGCCTGTTGGCGCGGATGGTCAACAGGTAGTATTCGCTCCCTTTGCGATTGCCTGTGCCAAATATGGCCATTCCTTGATAAACACTGTTGCCAAGTATTCGGAGGAGCTCAATCGTGCAAAGAAGGCTGCGAAAACTTCGGCCTCAGGGGCCGGCGGAAAGTCAGTGGCATCTGATACTGCCACGGACTTGATGAAGCCCACGGGGTCATCGAAGTCGAAGAAGCCAGCTGCTCCGTAGTTAGTTTCTTGTAATAGCTGATGGACTTGCTCTTTTGATTGGAGAACATGCCTGCTGGCGAATGTGTTTGTAGATACTTTTATTGATCCTGAATGCGTCTGTTACTTTTGACTTTTGAGTTGGTCGCCTTATTTTGCCTCTGGCTTGATTTTTGGTAGGGTACATCAAGTGGTCATGTGGGGGGAACCCCGTACTCGCCATCTCTTGAGGATGCAATGGCACCACCATGATCCAGGGTAGAGGAGCTGTCCTTGCTTTCGCGACTTCGTGATCGCGTGAAGCAACTGGAGCGTGAATTGCCCGTAATCCGTGGTAGCGCGGACGTGTGGAAGTCAAAGGCTGAAAAAGCCGGCGCCCGTGAGCAATATCTGCTTGGCGAGGTGACGCAACTGGGCGACCAGTTTAAGTGTTAGTTTGCTCATCCTCGTCTTTTCCTTTGTAGTTAATCGCAATGGTACGTTATACTCATGTTGTTGATGCTGCTTCATGTAGTTGTTAGTGTTGGAGGTATGCCCAAGAAGCAATAATAAAAGTGGTTATTATTATATCTTTGTGTTTATGATGAATGTTTACATCCCATGCTATTATTGTATTATAAGGAAACACTGATACATGTGTGTTTTGTAAACATAAAAGAGTCCCTAGTAAGCCTCTTGTGGAACTAGCTTGTTGATTAAATGATGATCATGATTTCCTGATCATGGACATTGGATGTCATTAATAACAAGGTTATATCATTAGGAGAATGATGTGATGGACACACACCCATAGTAAAGCGTAGCATAAGATCAAGTCATTAAGTTCGTATTGCTGTAAGCTTTCAAATGCATAGTAACCTAATCCTTCGACCATGAGGTTATGTTAATCACCATCACCAGATGGGTACTTTGATGATATCAAACACCGCTTCGTAACTGGGTGGTTATAAAGGTGTCATTGGGTATTCTGAAAGTATGTGTTGAAGCGCATGGACCAAGATTGGGATTTGTCCATCCATATGACAGATAGATATGCTCTGGGCCCTCTCGGTGGAATGTCATCTAGTTAGCTTGCAAGCATGTGACTGGGTCACAAAGGATGATATAGCATGGAACGAGTAAAGAGTACTTATCAGTAACGAGGTAGAACTAGGTATAGAGATACCGACGATCAAACCTCGGATAAGTAGAATATCGCGTGACAAAGGGAATTGGTTTCGTATGTTAATGGTTCTATCGATCACGAAGTCATCGTTGAGTATGTGGGAGCCGTTATGGATCTCCAGATCCTGCTAATGGTTATTGATCGGAGAGGTGTCTCCATCATGTCTGCATATTCACGAACCGTAGGGTGACACACTTAAGGTTCGAAGTTGTTTTAAGTAGATATGGAATATGCGTTGGAGACCGAATATTGTTCGGAGTCTCGGATTGGATCCGGGACATCACGAGGAGATCCGGAATTGTCCGGAGAATAAGATTCATATATTGGGGATCATTTTCTAAGTTAGGAAATGTTCCGGAGTGTTTATATGGAGATTCTAGAAGGTTTCGGTATGTTCTGGAAGGTTCTAGAAGAGTTCTTGGTGTTTGCTTGAAAACCAAGAAAGGGTCAAGGAAACCTTGTGGGGGCTAGACACGGATTTGTGGGGGAGGAGGACTCCTCCCCCCTTCCCAACCCGCCGGCCAAGGAGGGAGGGGAGTCCTACTAGGACTCCCCCTCCCATGGCGCGCCTCCCTCCTTTAAATAGAGGGGAGGGGGTGCCACCCCTTAGATCTCTCATACAACAAGCCCTAGCCACCGCCTCTCTCCTCTTCCTTCGCTCTGCTCCGGCTTAGGCGAAGCCCTGCAGAATTCTCTCCACCACCACCACCACACCGTCGTGCTGCTGGGATTCCGTGGAGAAGATCTACTACCTCTGCTGCTCATTGGGCAGAGAGGAAGGTGCCTTGACTCCTTTGTGACCGACTATGGAAGCGGCTGCCGGAGCTGCACCGAAGGATCGTCCACACGATCTTGAGATCGACAAGTGATCGACTACATCAACCCGAGATCTAATCTCGTAACGCGTTTTGGTTCTCTGAGGTTAGTACAGATCTATCTCGTTGCTCATGTCTAATAGATTAGATCTTGGCTTTTATCTAGATTAGATCTGGGTTTTGTTCGTTCTTGCGTTAGAAATTTTTTGTTTTCCATGCTACGAACCCATCAGTGGTATTAGAGCCTTGTCTATGCGTAGATCTGTTGCATGAGTAGAACACAATGATGTTGTGGGCGTTGGTGCTCGTGCCGTCTTTTGCTTTGTGTACTTTGCATCTTGCGGTATGGTGGGATGAAGCGGCTCGGGCTAACCTTACATGTCATCGCACACGAGACTTGCTCCACGCTTGACGTGTAACTTGCTTTGCACAAGTGGCTTTGCGGGTGTCTGTATCTCCCATCATAGTATAGATCCAATCTACACTTTGCACTTGATAGCACTTGTATCAATGTTGTGGTTCAGTTTCGTAGGTAAGATCCGTTCTTATTCGAAAGCCCCAAACCACGTAAAACTTGCAAAGAAAATTAGAGGCGTTTAACTTGTTTTTGCAGGGGTTTTGTGATGTGATATGGCCATCATGTGATTGTGATTATATTTGATGTATGCAATGATCCTTGTTGTAATATGGCAACCGGCAGGAGCATAATTTTTGTCTTTAATTCTGTTAATAAATTCGTGTATATTAATCTTTTAATAGCTTTATTCCAAGTAGTTGTAATAGTTCTTTGGTGATGATGGACAACCATGAAGCGGTATGCGACCTTGACGCATTGCTGGTGATGATGGAGATCATGTCCGTGCTTTGGAGATGGAGATCAAAGGCATAAGAAGAAAGGGCCATATCATATCACACTAATTATGAATTGCCTGTGATGTTAATCCTTTATGCATCTTGTATTTCTTAGATCGCGACGATAGCATTATAAGATGATCCCTCTCACTAAATTTCAAGTAATAAAGTGTTCATCCTTAGTTGGCACCGTTGCTAAGACTCATCCTCTCGAAGCATCTCGTGATGATCGGATGTGATAGATTCTACGTGTGCATACAACGGGTGCAAGCCAGATTTGTACATGCGGAAACTAAGGTTAATCTTGACGAGCCTAGCATGTACAGACATGGTCTCGAAACACGGAATACCGAAAGGTAGAGCATGAATCATATAAGTGATATGATGAACATGAAGACCTTCACGATGAAACTACATCCTCTCTCGTGAAGATCGGACTTGGTGTAGTGGACTTGGTTCGTGTAATCACTAAGACAATGTGAGGGATGTTGTTTTGAGTGGGAGTTCACCTAGTTAATTTAAGAATTAAAGTAGAACTCAATTTATCATAAACTTAGTCTAAACTACTTGCAAATTTGTTGTAGATTATGGCGAACCTCTCCATCAATTTCAATGCGTTCCTAGAGAAAGAAAAGCTTAAGAACAATGGAAGCAACTTCACGGACTGGCTCCGTGGTCTGAAGATTGTCCTCAGGGCTGGTCAGATGACCTATGTGCTCGAAGCACCGCTAGGTGACCCACCTGCAGATGATGCCACCGATGACGTAAAGAATGTTTACGCCACTCGGAAAAATCATTACTCCCTAGTTTAGTGTGCCATCCTGTACGGTTTAGAAACGGAGCTCCAGAAGCGTTTTGAGCACCACGACCCATTCGAGATCATTAAGGAGCTCAAGCTTATTTTTGAGACTCACGCGGCCGTGGAGAGATATGAGGCCTCCGAGAAGTTCTTTACCTGCAAGATGGAAGAGGGAAGCTCCGTTAGCGAGCACGTGCTCACCATGTCTGGGCACGCAAACAAACTCCAAGAGTTGGGGATTACGATTCCTAATGAGTTAGGGATTCACCGTGTCCTCCAATCACTACCACCGAGTTATAAGAACTTTGTGATGAACTACAATATGCACTGCATGAACAAGACGTTGCCTGAACTATCGTCCATGCTGAAAACTGCTGAAGTGGAGATCAAGAAGGAGCACCAAGTGTTGATAGTTAATAAGACCACCAATTTCAAGAAACAGGGCAAGCCTAAGAAAAAGGGCAACTTCAAGAAGGACGGCAAGAAAGCTGCTAAGAAGCCCAAGGCTGGTCCTAAGCCTGAAATCGAGTGCTTCTCTGCAAGGGTCTGGTCCTTTGAGCGTAACTGCCCCAAGTACCTGACAGATCTGAAGAACGGCAACATCAAGAAGAAAGGTATATTCGATATACATGTTATTGATGTGTATCTTACTAGTAGTCGTAGTAGTGCCTAGGTATTTGATACTGGTTCGGTTGCTCATATTTATAACTCGAAACAGGAGCTGCGCAATAAACGAAGACTGGCAAGAGACGAGGTGACGATGCGCGTTGGAAATGGCTCCAAGGTTGATGTGATCGCCATCGGCACGCTCCCTCTACATCTACCTTCGGGATTAGTTTTAAATTTGAATAATTGTTATTTGGTGCCTGCGTTAAGCATGAACATTATATCTGGATCTTGTTTATTGCGAGACGGTTACTCTTTTAAGTCTGAGAATAAAGGTTGTTCGATTTATGTGAGTAATATCTTTTATGGTAATGCACCTGAGATAAATGGTTTATTCTTATTGAATCTTGATAATAGTGATACACATGTTCACAACATAGATGCTAAACGAATAAAATTGAATGATAATTCTACATACATGTGGCACTGTCGTCTTGGTCACATTGGAGTGAAGCGTATGAAGAAACTCCATTCTGATGGACTTCTTGAATCACTTGAAAGATGCGAAGCATGTCTAATGGGAAAAATGACTAAGACTCCATTCTCTGGAATAATGGAGCGAGCTATAGACTTATTGGAAATAATACATACCGATGTGTGCGGTCCAATGAGTGTAGCATCGCGTGGTGGTTATCGTTATGTTCTCACTTTCACGGATGACTTAAGTAGATATGGGTATGTCTACTTTATGAAACATAAGTTCGAAACTTTCGAGAAGTTTAAGAAATTTCAAAGTGAAGTGGAAAATCATCGTAACAGGAAGATTAAGTTTCTGCGTTCTGACCGCGGAGGTGAATATCTGAGTTATGAGTTTGGCATGCATTTAAAGAAATGTGGAATACTTTCGCAGTTGACACCGCCGGGAACACCACAGCGTAATGGTGTGTCTGAACGTCGTAATCGAACTCTCTTAGATATGGTTCGGTCTATGATGTCTCTTACAGATTTACCGCTATCGTTTTGGGGCTATGCATTAGAGACAGCCACATTCACTTTAAATAGGGCACCATCTAAATCCGTTGAAATGACACCGCACGAATTGTGGTTTGGTAAGAAACCTAAGTTGTCGTTCCTTAAAGTTTGGGGTTGCGAAGCGTATGTAAAGAAGTTACAACCTGATAAGCTTGAACCCAAAGCGGAGAAATGCGTCTTCATAGGATACCTGAAAGAAACAATTGGGTATACCTTCTATCATAGATCCGAAGGCAAAGTTTTCGTTGCCAAGAATGGATCCTTTCTTGAGAAGGAGTTTCTCTCGAAAGAAGTGACTGGAAGGAAAGTAGAACTCGACGAGGTTATTGAACCTTCTCTCGGAGTTGAGAGTAGCGCAGCACCGGAAGATGTTCTTGTGCCGCCTACACCAACTGGAGAGGAAGCTAATGATGGTGATCATGAAACTTCGAACGAAGTTACTGCTGAACCTCGCAGGTCAACGAGGGTTCGTACCACTCCTGAGTGGTATGACTCTGCCTTGAACGTCATGTTGGTGGACAACACTGATGACCCTGCGACGTATGAAGAAGCTATGGTGAGCCCAGATTCCGACAAATGGCTAAAAGCCATGAAATCCGAGATGGGATCCATGTACGAAAACCAAGTGTGTACTTTGGTGGACTTACCGGATGGCCGTAAGGCTGTCGAGAACAAATGGATTTTCAAAAGAAAAACAGATGCTGATGGTAATGTTACCGTCTATAAAGCTCGACTTGTCGCGAAAGGGTTCTGACAAATTCAAGGAGTTGACTACGATGAGACTTTCTCACCAGTAGCGAAGCTAAAGTCTGTGAGGATTTTGTTAGCAATCGCTGCATATTTCGATTATAAATTTGGCAGATGGATGTCAAAACAGCGTTCCTTAATGGTGACATTGAGGAAGAGTTGTATATGGTACAACCCAAGGGTTTTGTCGATCCTAGTGATGCTGACAAGGTATGCAAACTTCAGCGCTCCATTTATGGACTGAAGCAAGCATCCCGGAGTTGGAATCAACGTTTTGATAAAGTAATCAAAAACTTTGGATTTATACAAACTTATGGAGAAGCTTGTATTTACAAGAAAGTGAGTGGGAGCTCTGTAGCATTCCTAGTACTATATGTAGATGACATATTGTTGATTGGGAATGATATAGAACTTCTTAATAGCGTCAAAACCTATTTGAATAATAGTTTTTCAATGAAGGATCTTGACGAAGCGGCATATATTCTAGGCATCAAGATTTATAGAGATAGATCAAGACGCCTAATAGCGCTTTCACAAAGTACATACTTAGACAAAGTTCTAAAGAAGTTTAGAATGGAAGAGAGCAAGAAAGGGTTCGTGCCCATGTTGTCAGGTAAGACCTTGAGTAAGACTCAAAGTCCGGCTACGGCAGAAGATAGAGAAAAGATGAATAATATTCCCTATGCCTCGGCCATAGGTTCTATCATGTATGCCATGCTGTGTACAAGACCGGATATAGCACATGCTGTTAGTTTGACTAGCAGATATCAAAGTGATCTTGGAATGGAACACTGGACATCGGTCAAGAATATCCTAAAGTACCTGAATAGGACTAAGGATATGGTTCTTTCTTATGAAGGTGATGAACAGCTTGTTGTAAACGGTTACACTGATGCTAGTTGGAACACCGATCCAGATGAATCGAAGTCACAGTCTGGATACGTATTTATTTTGAATGGTGTTGTAGTGAGCTGGAGGAGTGCCAAGCAAAGCGTTGTGGCGAAATCTTCAACTGAATCGGAATACATAGCTGCTTCGGAGGCTGCACAAGAAGCCATATGGATGAAGGAGTTCATTACTGAACTTGGCGTGGTTCCCAGTGCGTTGGACCCGATGGCCATCTACTGTGACAACACAGGTGCCATAGCTAATGCACAGGAGCCAATGTGACATAGCAAGCTGAAGCACATCAAGCTACGTTTCCATGCTATTCGCGAGTATGTCCGAGATGGTGACATAAAGATTTGCAAAGTACACACTGATCTAAATGTGGCAGATCCGTTGACTAAACCTCTCCCTAGAGCAAAGCATGACCAACACCAGAATGCCATGGGTGTTAGGTATATTACCATATAATCTAGATTATTGACTCTAGTGCAAGTGGGAGACTGTTGGAGATATGCCCAAGAGGCAATAATAAAAGTGGTTATTATTATATCTTTGTGTTTATGATGAATGTTTACATTCCATGCTATAATTGTATTATAAGGAAACACTGATACATGTGTGTTTTGTAAACATAAAAGAGTCCCTAGTAAGCCTCTTGTGGAACTAGCTTGTTGATTAAATGATGATCATGGTTTCCTGATCATGGACATTGGATGCCATTAATAACAAGGTTATATCATTAGGAGAATGATGTGATGGACACACACCCATAGTAAAGCGTAGCATAAGATCAAGTCATTAAGTTCGTATTGCTGTAAGCTTTCAAATGCATAGTAACCTAATCCTTCGACCATGAGGTTATGTTAATCACCATCACCGGATGGGTACTTTGATGACATCAAACACCGCTTCGTAACTGGGTGGTTATAAAGGTGTCATTGGGTATTCTGAAAGTATGTGTTGAAGCGCATGGACCAAGATTGGGATTTGTCCATCCATATGACGGATAGATATGCTCTGGGCCCTCTCGGTGGAATGTCATCTAGTTAGCTTGCAAGCATGTGACTGGGTCACAAGGTATGATATAGCATGGAATGAGTAAAGAGTACTTATCAGTAACGAGGTAGAACTAGGTATAGAGATACCGACGATCAAACCTCGGATAAGTAGAATATCGCGTGACAAAGGGAATTGGTTTCGTATGTTAATGGTTCTATCGATCACGAAGTCATCGTTGAGTATGTGGGAGCCGTTATGGATCTCCAGATCCCGCTAATGGTTATTGATAGGAGAGGTGTCTCCATCATGTCTGCATATTCACGAACCGTAGGGTGACACACTTAAGGTTCGAAGTTGTTTTAAGTAGATATGGAATATGCGTTGGAGACCGAATGTTGTTCGGAGTCTCGGATTGGATCCGGGACATCACGAGGAGATCCGGAATTGTCCGGAGAATAAGATTCATATATTGGGGATCATTTTCTAAGTTAGGAAATGTTCCGGAGTGTTTATATGGAGATTCTAGAAGGTTTCGGAATGTTCTGGAAGGTTCTAGAAGAGTTCTTGGTGTTTGCTTGAAAACCAAGAAAGGGTCAAGGAAACCTTGTGGGGGCTAGACACGGATTCGTGGGGGAGGAGGACTCCTCCCCCCTTTCCCAACCTGCCGGCCAAGGAGGGAGGGGAGTCCTACTAGGACTCCCCCTCCCATGGCGCGCCTCCCTCCTTTAAATAGAGGGGAGGGGGCGCCACCCCTTAGATCTCTCATACAACAAGCCCTAGCCGCCGCCTCTCTCCTCTTCCTTCGCTCAGCTCTGGCTTAGGCGAAGCCCTGCAGAATTCTCTCCACCACCACCACCACACCGTCGTGCTGCTGGGATTCCATGGAGAAGATCTACTACCTCCGCTGCTTGCTGGAACAGGGAGAGGAAGGTCTGCTTCGACTCCGCACGTGTGACCGACTGCGGAAGCGCTGCCGGAACACGGTGCCGGAAGGATCGTCCACACGATCTTGAGATCGGCAAGTGATCGACTACATCAACCCCGAGATCTAATCTCGTAACATTTTCGGTTCTACGAGGGTTAGTACAGATCTATCTCATTGCTCATGTCTAATAGATTAAATCTTGGCTTTTATCTAGATTAGATCTGGGTTTTGTTCGTTCTTGCGGTAGAAATTTTTTGTTTTCCATGCTACGAACCCATCAGTTAGCGCATGCCGTCCGCAGGAGGAGAGGGATAGGATTGCCATCCACCTTCATGATCTCACCCAGGAGCAACTTCTGGAGAGTGGATACTTCTGGGTAGATCATGATCGTGCGACTGCATTAGCGACCCTGCAGGATCGCGCCTCACGAGTGCTGCTCTTTTTGAAGAAGTCACAGTCGTGTTTGAAGAATATCTACCGGGCGATGTTCCCGCTGGACGATATTCCATCAAGCCTGCTGGCCCTTCTGACCAAGTTTCAAGATATGTCCGCGGTTCGCGAGTACGTGAGGCAGCAGTTGGTGGCTGGTGCCAAGGCTGCCCTCTCCGTGGTGCGTTTGCACAGGCCTGATGTGGATGTCGCCGCCATTGCTTCTGGGCCACCGGTGCCACCAGCAGGATCTTCCTGGAACATGGTGCCGCACTATCGGTCAGGATCGTCCGGTAGAGGAGATCGTCGACTTCTTCGAGGAACAGACTAATGTTCTTCTGTTGCAAGGGTAGCCAAATATGTATCCTGCATATAAGTGTACTGGTGTTGTAAAGCTCATATATATTTGTAGATAATTTATTGTTGAATGTATACAAATAGCTTTATAAGCGTGGGGTGCGTTGCACTTATGCGAGTCCTTTTCGTTAGCCTGGCCATCTTTGTATCGTTCCCTTGTCAACCTGTCAGGTGCGTTGTAGCTGTGTTGAGTTTGTGTTAAGGGGTTCGATTGATGTGCCAGCTACTCAGGATGTCGCGTTTTTGTTCGAAGAACATGTGTGTATAGGGTGGCGTAGCCCCCGAGTATGAAAGTTGACAAAAGAAAGGAGAACACGGAGTTTTGGGGCACTTAGCTTTTATTTATTCGAAGAACAGTACGTAGTACAATGTGCGGCTAAGTAGACTTGGCTGAATAGCCTTATTTGCGATGCAAAAGTAAGGAAAAACGACTAAGGGTAGAAGCGTCACAGTTGTGCGACGTTCCAAGGGTTGGAGTGTGCGACTCCTGTCTCTAAATCTTGAAGGTGATAGGCGCCACCTAGGATTACTTCTGTAATCACGTACGATCCTTCCCAGGGGGACTCGAACTTGAGATGTCCCTGCTGCTTCAGTCGCAGGACTAGGTCACCTTCGACGAAGGATCTGGGGCGAAGCCTTCTGTTATGATAGTTGCGCAGGTTCTGCTGGTAGATCGTGGATCTTTCTGCGGCGATTTCTCTTGCTTCGTCAAGGAGGTCGATAGAGTCTTCGAGTGCGAGGGATGACTCCTGCTCGCTGTAGGCGACTACGCGTGGCGCTTCGTACCGTACTTTGGCGGGTAGTACTGCCTCTGCTCCGTGTACCATAAAGAATGGCGTGTAGCCGATGGCGCTGTTTGGAGTTGTACGCAGGGTCCAGAGTACAGATTGCAGTTCATCTGGCCAGCAGCCCGTGGCTTGTTCGAGTGGTCGGAGGAGTCGCTTCTTGATGCCGCTACAGACGAGCCCGTTTGCCTTTTCCACCTGACCGTTGGTCTGTGGGTGTGCGACTGAGGCGTAGCTGATGTTGATCCCCAGATTCTCGCAGAATTCTTGGAACTCCTTGGATGTAAAGTTCGTTCCGTTGTCGGTGATGATGTTGTGTGGCACGCCGAAGCGGTAGACGATGGACTCGAAGAACTTTATTGCGCTGCGCCCTGATTGCTTGGTCACTGGCATGGCCTCAATCCACTTGGTGAATTTGTCGACTGCGGCCAGGAGGTAGACGTAGCCTCCTTGCGAGGACCCTGGAAGTTTGCCAACCATGTCGAGTCCCCACTGGGCGAAGGGCCAGGCCAATGGGATAGGCCGGAGTTCTGCGCCTGGTGCATGTGGTTTGTCTGCGAATCGCTGACAAGCGTTGCACTTTTGGACTATATCCTTGGCGTCGCGCGCACGTGGGCGGTAAAATCCAGCTCGTAGAGCTTTGGCAACGAGGCGATCGCGGCGTGGTGCCCGCAGGTCCCTTCATGGATGTCGAGGAGGACTGCTCTTCCATCGGCTAGGGAGACGCATCGTTGTAATACGCCTATGATGCTGCGTTTATACAGTTCACTGTTGATAACGGCGAATGCCTTGGAGCGTCGTGCGATGTGTCGTGCGTTTGTCGGGTCATCCGGTAGGCGCTTTTTGAGGAGGTACGTAATGTACGGCTGTGTCCAGGATTGTTCGATCATCATGACGCTCATTGGTTCCTCGAGTCCTGTGTCGAGCTCTAAGTCATCGAGTGTCATTGGCTCATTGGGTGGCGTAGCCCCCAAGTCCGTTGTTGCGCTTGTTTTCTTCTCTGTGGCCTTTGGCTTGATGGAGCGTTCGCATATGCGCTCGAGAAATACCCCAGGTGGTATGGGTGCGCAGGTGGAGCCTATGTTGGCGAGTGCGTCCGCCTCCTCATTGCTTTCACGACCTATGTGTCGCAACTCGCAACCATCGAAGTCTCCTTCAAGTGTGTCGTAGAGGTCGCGGTATGCGATCATGTTGTCATTCAGTGCGTCACACTCGTGCATTGCTTGGTTGACGAACAGCTTGGAGTCGCCATATATGATTAGCCTCTTTGCGCCGCAGGCTTTTGCCATCCTCATCCCGTGTAACAGGGCCTCGTATTCAGCCTCGTTGTTTGAGGATGTGAACTGCATTCGCAGGACGTATTTCAGCTTGTCCCCTTGAGGCAATGTCAGTATGACACCTGCTCCTGCTCCATCTTTCCTTTTGGACCCATCGAAGTGCATCGTCCAGAGGTAGGACATGTCTAGCTTGTCCGGGAGTTGGTTTTCCATCCAATGTACGAGGAAGTCAGGGAGAACTTGCGACTTGATTGCGCCGCGCTTTTCGTATGTGATGTCTCGTGGAGACAGTTCGATTCCCCAAAGCGCGACTCGGCCTGTGGCATCAGGGTTATTGAGGATATGTCCCAATGGGGCGTCATTGACTACCACGATTGGGTGTTCCTGGAAGTAATGGCGCAGTCGCCGGGCGGTCATAAAGACGCCATACGCCAGCTTCTGGTAGTGCGGGTACCGCTGTTTTGTTGGCGTGAGGACCTCGTTGAGGTAGTATACCGGGTGTTGTACGCCATGGACCTTGTTTTCCTCGGCCCGTTCGACGACGAGCACTGTGCTAACCACTTGGTTGGTGGCGGAGATGTACAGCAGCAGTGGTTCCCTTTCTCGTGGAGTTACCAATACTGGCGAGGTGGATAGCAGGTGCTTGAGGTCTTCGAATCCTTCTTGCGCTTCATTGTTCCACTCGAATTTGTCAGCTTTGCGGAGGAGCTGATAGAAGGGCAGCGCTTTTTCTCCTATTCGACTGATAAATCGACTGAGGGCCACGATTCGCCCGGCTAGTTGTTGAACACCTCTTATGTTTTTGGCTTCTCCATGGCCAGTATGGCCTTTATCTTTTTCGGGTTTGCCTTAATCCCTCTCACGGAGATGAGATACCCGAGCAGCTGCCTAGAGGGTACGCCGAAGGCGCATTTGTCCGGATTGAGCTTTATCCGGTAGCGATCGAGATTGGCGAAGGTTTCGCGCAAGTCGTCGATTAGAGAGGCTTCTTCCTTGGTTTTGATTACTATGTCGTCGACGTAGACTTGGATGTTGTGACCAAGTTGCTCCTTGAGGCAGGCCTGCATGCACCGCTGGTATGTGGCTCCTGCGTTTTTTAGCCCAAAGGGCATTGTGTTGTAGCAGAACACACCGAAGGGCGTTGTAAACGAGGTCTTATCCTGGTCTTCCTCCTTCATTCGAATTTGGTTATAGCCTGGGTAGGCGTCGAGGAAGCAGAGGCGTTTGCATCCAGCGGTGGAGTCGATGATTTGATCGATCCGTGGTAGCGGGAAGTGATCTTTTGGGTAGTGCTTGTTTAAAGAAGTGAAGTCCACACACATCCGCAGGATATCCGTGTCCTTTTTTGGCACCAGCACCGTATTGGCGAGCCAAGTGCTTTCCTTGATCTCGCGTATGAATTTGGCCTCGAGGAGTCTGTTGATCTCCATTCCGACTGCCTGTGCTCGTGGTTCAGACAATCGCCTGATTGTTTGCTTGACTGGCCTTGCGTCGGGGTTGACGTTGAGTGCGTGCTCGGCGAATTCCCTGGGAACTCCTGGCATGTCCGCAGGACACCAGGCGAAAATTTCCCAGTGCTCACGGAGGAATTCGACGAGCACGAGTTCCTATGCGGGACTCAAGTTGTTGGCGATGAGGGCCGTTTTAGCAGGATCTGATGGATGGACCTGCACCTTCTTTGTGTGCACAGATGAGTCGAAGGAGAGGTCAGGTGAGCTTGGCCTACTCAGGGGGGCAGACTATTGTCTGTCGTTTCCTTCAATCGCGCGAGCTCCTCCTGCATGCCGAAGGACTGGGAGATTCTGTTGAATTCCCTGTCGCAACTGTTAGATCGCTCGAAACTCCTGTTGATCGTGATGACGCCGTTGGGACCTGGCATTTTCATCTGCAGGTAGGCGTAGTGATGTACTGCCATGAACCTAGCGAACGCGACGCGCCCGAGGATGCAGTGGTATTGTGAGGGCCAGTCGACAACTTCAAAGTCGATGCGCTCGTGCCGGAAGTTCTTCGGCGTGCCGAATATGACGTCGAGGTTGATTTTGCCCAGGGGGTATACGCCTTTTCCTGGGACGATGCCGTGGAACGTTGTGTCCGATGCCTCCAAGCAGGTTAGAGGGATCCTCATTGCTCGCAAGGTACTCGCGAATATGAGGTTGATACCGCTTCCGCCATCCATGAAGACGCGACTCATGTCGAAGCCTCCAATTTGCGCCTCGAGTACGAGGGGGCAATGACCTGGGCGAGGTACTTGAGGCGGGTGGTCGCGTTTGTCGAAAGTAATGCACGACTCGCTACCACTGAGGTACTCAGTGGTGGATGGTGGCGAGTGCGTGGCCAAGTTGACTTGGCGAGTGATGGCCTTCTGCACCCTATTGGAGGTGCGCCCCTTTTGGATCATCATGGTACCCATGGCCCGTGGGTACGGTTCGCCTCCGTGGTGTTGGTCTGGTGCAGCTCCGTTCGGGGGTGGTCCAGGTGGTGGTGGTGGTGCGCCATGTGCCACGGCGCCTGGAGCGGCTCCATAGCCTCTTTCGACTGCACTGCGGTTCATTCGAACCAATCCCTCATGTAGCTTGAGGAACTCGCGGCAGTCCTTGAGGAGGTGGCTGGACTTTCTCTTGCCATCATGCTTGTCGATGTAAAAGTGTACCGTGCATGGCCCGGACAGTTTGTCCTCGATGGAGGTCGCGGGTGCTTCATCGCGAGTGCGGCGTTGGCACACTTGCGTGGTTTTCCCGGAGTCGCGGTATCCGCCGCTGTGGTATCCGCTGTTGCGTTTATCGTCGCGTCTATCGGTGTAGCCGGCTGCGACCATGTTGACGTCATCGCGATCGTCATAGACGCGCATGCGACGCTTACTCCGGCGGTCGCGTCTTTGTTCGAGTTCTGCCTCTTCGTCAGAGTGAACGTGATTCTTCATCGAATCTTCTCCATCAGCCCATCGATTCGCGATCTCCATCAGGTGGTCGATGGTCTGGGGCTTTGAGCGGCCTAGCTCCTCCCTGAGTTCCATGCGGCGGACACCACCGTTGAATGCATCAATCGCGCGGTCTTCCGAGATGTTCTCCACAGAGTTCTTGATGATGGACCACCTTTGGAGTAAGAGCACAGCGATTCGCCAGATCTTTGCTGACAGCATCTTAGTTCTTTGATTGAGGCGGGGCATTTGTACGTTCCCTTAAAGTTGCGCACGAAGCTGTAGACCAGCTCATCCCAGCTACGAATGGATCCGCGTGGGAGGTTATTGAGCCATGTCCGGGCGGCGCCCTGCAGCTGTAGCTCCAAGCATTGCATGGCAGTACTTCGACTGCCTCCATGTAGCCTGACGGAGGAGATGTGATCCTCCAGCCAGATCTTGGGGTCCTGCAGACCGTCAAATTTCGGGTTCTCTGATGGGAGTTTGAACCCTTTAGGCATTTACTTTTGCCTGATGGATCTGCTGAAGCATCTGGCGCCGCAGAGCTCCCCATCTTCTTCTTTCGAGTCAGTCGATCGAGCACGTCGTGCCCTTGACTTGTCGATCTTGCGCTGCGTGAGTTCATCGCGTGCATCGTAGTCGCGATCGTGTCGCCGTGAGCAGCGGCACCGAGACAGGTCGTGACTGTCATCACTAGACGAGGGCGAGGAGTAGCGCTTTGCTAACGCTTTGCCCTTTTTTGGGTCTAGTACCGGTTCCTTGTCGAGGGCGGCCTCGATTAGCCCTAGGCCCGTGATCGTAGATCGGTGCATGCCCGTTCGGGGATCTCTAGCCGGTGGCTGGTTATTGAGAAGGTACATGGTGGCCGCTGTCACTGCAGCCTATCGCGTCCTGGGAACCACGTTGCCTCTCGTGTCAACTGTCATAGAGCCGAAGTCGAGGACTTTCGCGGCGTCTATGCGTTCTTGTTCGGTGAGGTGAGCCATCTGCGATTGCCTCTTTCTGGCGAGATGCTCGTTGCCTCTTGAGGAGGATCCTCCGTAGGAGGAGAGCCCAGCGCGACGAAGGCTTGACTCATCCGCCGCCTTTTTACGCGCCTCAAGTTGCGCGATTGCTTGTTTCTGGCGCTTGAATTCCTCTTTTAGGAGCCAGTGGTAACCCATCAGTAGTTCCTGAGGGGACCCGAAGGGTAGAGGTGCACCTCGTAGGGCTTCGCGGCAGCGTTCCCACTCTTGCTCGTTGAGCCTGATCACGACGCATTCGCCGGTTTGCTCGTTGATTATGCTAGGGGGTTCGACTGCTCCTCCATTGCCGCCGTTGCCGCCATTGGCGGCGTTGGGCGGGTCGGTGCCGTTGCCGGTGTTACCACCGTTGCCGCGGTTGGCAGAGGTGTCGCCTGCGTTGATGACGGCGCACATGAAGTGATATGGGAAGCTGTTGCTTCCACAACTTTCAGATCCGGAACCGTAGGTTCCATCTTCAGTGGCCAGATCGCTTCGATCGGAGTCGCGACTGCTGTCGCTGACCATGTTCCCAACTACCGCCAGAGCATTGAGCTCGCTGAGGGTGCCGATCGATGGAGGGAACCATGATGCTGGGGCAATCGCCGGTGCCGTCGGCTGATCGGGCATGCGAAGCGTGCCCATCTGACCAACCTAGAAGCGGAAGCTCCCAATCGCCAGGCTGATTCCGTCGCCCACGGACTCGAAGGCCGGGCGAGTAGCCGACGTGTGGACGGTGAAGTCGAAGGCGCCGAAAAGCTGGCGAATCTCCGCTGCTGCAGAGTTGTAGATCGCGTTTGATGGGGCCGAAGAAGCCGTAACATCAGCACTCCCAATTCCCACAGACGGCGCCAATTGACGAGGGTTTAACTCGTCAATGCCCATTGTTATGGACTTGGGTTTTGGAGAAGGAGGGAGCGCTGGAGACATCTATCGGCTAGCAAAGAAGCACACAGGGGACAAAGGATTTACCCAGGTTCAGGCCTCGTAGAGGTCCCTACTCCTGCTTGTCTGCTCGTGGAATTATCGAAGGAGTCGAAAGTTACAATGGTGCGCAGATGCAATCTGGCAAGGGTTGTGGAAACTAGGGTTGCGTGTGTCCTCCTCGCCGCCCCCTCCTAGCCTTTATATAGATAAGCTAGGTCTCAGGTAGCAGGTCGAATCGGTTACAAGTTAGGGTTTTCCCCTTCAAACTTTCTATCTTTAGCTTCTTCTTGTCCTTTAAGCAATCGAGAGTCCGTAGGTTAGTCGAGTCCCTCCATCCGGGCCTTAGCGACACCGTGGGCCTGTATGTATTTGGACCGTATATACCAAGCTCGAGTACCTATAGGGTATACCCATGTCAACCGTGCTGCAATTTTTCGGTGACTCACCTCTATGTTGTCGTGCATGACGCACATTGTCGATGACTTGAACATGGATGATGAAATCTACACGACAATGGCCTCCGCACCATGACCATCACCTCCTTGCCGCTGGTGACACGACTTATCAGGAAACATGCTTTTTCTGTTGCTCATGACGCACCTCGACAACGACGGAGACTCGAACCTCGAACGCATGAGGCTCTGATAGCAAATGATAGATTTTGCCCAACTAGAATCAACACACACACGTATACGGTAGAAGAAAAACACACATGGACCTTTTGCGGCACCGCACACACTTTGCATTTTGTTCTCTCTTAACAAATGCAACTGGTTATGCACATATAATTGGTCAAGCCCACGGCTGCTTGATATCCACTAGCCGATGGATAGGAATTGGCAACCACGCTGGCCACACCATTCGGCCACTCTCCTCGGCTGGAGATATGCACGGGTAATTAACAGGTCCACTTCTAATTCTATCGATCAGCTGACTCTATCCACGCCACGCATGCACACGTGTTTCTCTCCTCCTATACTAGCTAGGCATGTAGCTAAGTAACACATGCAAACTTAGTACCGTACATGCAAAGCACCAAGAAAACCTGATAACACGACTACTAGCTTTTCCTTGTGTACCACCTCTGTTCGGGATTATTAGTTTTAAGGGCCAAGTTGATAATACCAAGACACTCCATAACTCTCTCGTTAATATATGGATGCACCAATAGTTTTACATGCATTTGAGAAGTGAGAGAAAAAGTAGAACATGCATTGCACGAGAGAGACTAATAACTGAGATAGCCCTTATAATCTCAAAAAATATAGAAAAGCTCTTGGGACTAATAATTCCGAACAGAGGTAACTATAGGTGTGCACACTACCGAGTATGAACTTGATGCTTGACACAATAGAAAATAAACATGATGAAACTCTAAACAGCAAGTTTAACTACAATAATGCCATCACCCAGAGCCCTCGGATCCACATGGATCTAAGAGCAACTCTAACTGGTCTTCTTTCAGCCTTTAGAGTACTTTTTTTGGCCGCTAACGTCTGGGGACGCACCGAACCGATCCCCAAGCGGCCGTTAGCGGAGAATAATTTTAGTCCAGCCCCTCCGCGGCCCCTAAATATGGCCGACCGCGGGCGCTGGACTATATTTTTACTCCTCCACCTCGCCGCCTGAGCCTCGCTGGCCCCGCCACCGTATTCTCGCCGGCGTTCACACTGGCAACCACCAGCCACCTCTGCCCGTAGCTGCGAACACCCGCCGCTCGTTTCCCCTCCATTCCCCCCCCCACTCGTCGGTGCTAGCCGTCACCGGAATCGCCCCTGATAGCCGCCGCATCAAGCCGGAATCGCGGCCTCCACCTCCGCCGCCCTCAAGGTATTCGATGATATTGCACAACAAGTTTTCTTTTTGGTTTGTTGGCAACCGGCTTGATCGAGAGCACCTTTGGCTGTAGATGAAGAGGTTGAGAGAGATGTTCTTCGACGACTCTTTGTCGAAGGAGGAAGAAGAAGATGATGAAGATTTGGAGATGGCTTTGTTGATGATTGTGAACGAGGATTTCCAGAGGCCGAGGCTTGGATCGCAATTCGGCCGTGCTTGGATCAACCGGAATAGGAGTGAGGGCCATGCTCGGATCATGCGGGATTATTTCAACCCCGGTTGCATCTATCTATACCACCAATTCTGACAGTGGTTTCGGATGTTGAAGGCCTTGTTCCTCCCAATATCAAGAGCCGTGGAGGATCGGGATGATTGGTTTAAGATCCGGAGGAGTGCAACGGGAGAGATGAGTGCAAGCCCATTGATGAAGTGCATTGTGGCCGTGAGGGTGCTTGCATATGGTTGCTCGGCCGACGCCATAGATGAATATGTCCGCATTAGTGAGGACACAATTTTGGAGGCTGTGAGAAGGTTTACACAAGATGTGATTGATGTATTCGGGGAAGGATATTTGAGGGCACCAAATGAGGAAGACACCGAGAGGCTGCTTGCTGAGGGTGAAGCTCTAGGACGGCTAGGGATGCTTGGATCAATCGATTGTATGCACTAGAGCTGGAAGAACTGTCCAGGTAGTTGGAAGGATCAATACAAAGGCCACTACAAACATGTAACAATCATACTTGAGGAAGTTGCATCGAATGACCTATGGATATGGCATTCATTCTTCGGATTACCTGGCTCTCTGAATGACCTCAATGTGTTGTCGAGGTCACCACTATTCTCACGGCTTATCTAGGGTGAAGCTCCTCCTTGCAAGTATGAGATCAACTCCCATGAGTACACAATGGGATACTATCTAGATGATGGGATATATCCTCCATGGTCCACATTTGTCCAGACAATTCTGCCGCATCTTTGCAATACCCCCATGAAATCTCAGTTCGCATCAGCACAAGAGGCTCAAATGAAAGATGTGGAGAGGGTCTTCGGTGTGCTTCAGAAGCTCTTTGCCATTGTGCGTGGACCCGTGGAGTATTGCAAACCACAAACACTATGGCAGATAATGACATGTTGCATCATTTTGCATAACATGATCATTAAAGATGAGAGAGAACGAGGCAATAGCCTAGTGGTTGGGTCACAGTTGGCGCATCCCAACGACCGGAGTTCGATCCCTGTCAGGGACGATTTTCCGAAATTCTCACGCCGATCCGCTTCTACTATATTGAAAAAGTGTCTAGTTCCTCCTAGCATTGTTTCATCTTTTCATTGAAGATGGGAGAGATATGCCACCGAACTATAGGTATATCTCAGACGGAGACCCTGTTGAGCCTGAGCATGACCCAAACATGATGAACCAGTTTCTCGAAATGCATCAAAAAATTGAGAACAAAGTTGAACACAACAAGCTGCAAGATGACCTTGTTGAGCATCACTGGCGTCTACACGACGGTGCCTAATTATGTTTTTTTAATTGTTTGATTTGAAACAATTTATTTTATTCATTAATTCAGTGTGTAATAATTAATAATTAGACTTATTTACATTTTATATGGTTTGTAATATTGATACTTTGGTTCAAATAGGTTGATTTGCAAAAAGAAAAATTTAAGTCCTCTAAATTATTAGGAATCATTTTTGCGGCGCTAAGTTTAGAGGACTAAATTTAGTATTTTAAGCTTTAGTCCGGCCAAAAGTCCTCTAAAATAAAAGGGATCGGTTAGAGTTGTTCTAATCTCGTGAAGCCGCGAGGCTGCCGCCAAACGCCACTCGCATTCCCCACGACTCCGTCCATGGAGGACGGACTGCTGCGCCATCAAGACCGTGAGAAGGAAAAGGGCTGACCAGTGGAACTAGAAGGTCGAGCTGTAGATCATGCATGACATAATCGGACACTCTTTCAATTCAGATTCTGATCTCTACAGACGATTACATGCACATGGTGAGCACCCGTCCCTGCACCCACCCGTTAGAACTAAAGCTACCAGTCTCCTAGACTTGGTTTCTAGTGATAGTTTTCTAGTTGATAGTAAGGGCCTGTGAACCGAATGCCACCGACGACAGTGGGAAGGTTACACATCTCTAACCATCCCAAACCCAACTTGGAAGACATTTCAAATAACTTTAGGAATCTAGTAGTGGATTTGTTTTGCGAATATATTCGATTGTTATCAATCTATTTTGAAATGAGATTTGAATTCAACGCATCACTATGATAATGTGGTCATGTTCGTGTAGCTGCATATGCCTATTATACTGCTGCTATTTATTTATGTAGTCACGATTGTTTAGTTTGATCATAGCATTGCAACATGTTACACATATTTAGCTAGAGGTGTTAATTTGTTTTCTTGCTATCATTAGAGCATGTTAGATTTCTAGCTTATTTTGCTCACTTAAATGATTTGATGCTCATTTACCAAAGTTAGGTCATATTAAAACTACAGGTAAATGATAAATTTCTCTTAAATGTTTATAAAAAACATTTTAAGGTATTCATGCAGTAATATATAAAAAACCACTGAGATTTTTTAAAGATTCAACTTCTTGTCATGAATTTGCATGTCCACAAATTTGAAAAAATCAAAAAAAAGGAAAGTTTGCGTGTCCTCCTATGTGTACACGTTTTCATAAAAAAAATTAGGGATGAATTTTGACAGCTTGTGAAATAACATGCTTGACAATATGACTTCTAATTTATGAACAAACATGAGGTTCATGCCAAATGACCAATGTCAGTGCCATCTCTACATCATAATTTATTATAATATGTACTTATTTGGTAGATGGGAGTATCTTTGCATGGTTAACGATGTGAGTTACTAATGTTTATGAAAAAAATCATTTTCAACTTGAAGGAAAAACTAGTTTTAAGGACGTGTGAAGAATACATCCAATGATATTGCCACCCTAATTTTCACACAAAGCGAACCATGTTTAATGGATAATTCCCAAGTTTTATTAATTTTCAATATTCCTCACTAATTTCGCCAACTTAAATGACTTTATATCGACATGCCCAAATTAAGTTGAATTTGAAGTACAAGTAAGTGATAAATTGATCTTAAATTGTTCTAAAAATATTTTAATGATACACATGTGGTCAAATCCACCATTGAAAGAATCAAACTTCTTTATATGAATTTGGATCAGGTTTTGAAGAAAAAAGTTAGAACTTAAATAAAACAAAAAAATGAAAAACTTGTGCATGATGTCCTCTCACATGTAGTAGTTTTCATGAAAAAGGAAGTACACTTAACTTTTTACAGCTTCTAAAAAACTTGATTCACAATATGGCATATCATGTATGAACATTATTGGGTTTTATGTCAAAGACCAAAGTCATGCACATCTCTACATCATAGGTTTATGATAATATGTCTTTATTTGGTAGATGGGTGTAACTTGGCATAGTAAACAATGTGAGTTTTTAATTTTTATGAAAATAATTATTTTCAATTTTCCAATTGACATAAATGTTTTTTGTTCCAAGGAAGTATGAAGAATATGGCCAAGAACATGGCCAACCAATTTTCACACGAAGTGGACCATTCCCAATCTTTTATTCTTTCAAACTTCCTAGCTTATTTCGCTCACTTAAATGATTATATGTTGATTTACCAAAACGAGGTTAAATTTGTGCTATAATTAAGTGATAGATGGGTCTTAAAAAATTCAAATATCGTTTTAAGGTACACATATAGTGAATATATAGAAACTATAGAGAGTTTTAAAATATTCAACATTTTGTTTTGAATTTGTCTGCCCACAAATTTGACTCATTTTGAAAAGTCATAGAAAATGAAGAAGATGTAAAATTAAAAACTTGCGCATGATGTCCTCTTAAGTATACTAGTTTGCATGAAAAACGGTAGACCTAAGTTTTGCTAGCTTCATGAAAAACTTACTTCACGACATGGCATACCATGTATGAACAAACTTATGTTTCAAACTAAATGAACAAGGTCATAGTCATCTCTACTATATATCATAGTTTATGATAATATGCCAATATTTGGTAGATATCAGCATCTTTACATGAGAAACAACTAGTTTTTTTGAATGTTATAGAAAAAAGTTGTTTTCAATTCTCCAAGTCACCGAATTTTTTTAATGTGAAGGAGGTAAAAAAAGAATATGGTCTAGAATGTTGCCATCCAAATGTTCACACAAAGTGAACCATGTTTAATGGTGACAAGAAGTAACCTCGGCAATGTCCATTGTTATGGACTTAGATTTCAGGAAAAAGGGGTCGTTGGTGATTTCTTAAGCTTACTAGGCAAACAAGGGAGGCAAAATTTACCTCGGTTCGGGCCCTCGTAGAGGAAACCCTACTTCCTGCTTGTCTGATTTTATTGATGGAGAGTACAAAGTCGCCAGATTGCTAGATATGATCTAGCTTACAGCGGATTGGCATGAATCGATTGTCAGGTTCCCTTCCTGTCGGCTCCTCCTAGACTTTATATGAGAGGCTAAGTCTTAGAGTATAGTCCGAGTCGATTACAGAATAAAAGGTAACTCTATGACTATGTCGGCTACGCCTTGGGATTTGTCTTGTTTGTCACGTCTGGTTCCTGGACTTCGGATGCTTCCAAAGACTTTGGCTCCTTATGGGCCTTGTCCTGGATCTGTAGCAGGTATGCCCATGATGAAGACCCTACAAGTCATACCCATGTCCAATGGATAATTCCCTTTTTTGAATTTTCTGGCTTCCTGGCTCCACTTAATTAACTTCTTGATTTACCAAAATTAGGTCAAATTTGAACTCCACGTAATTCATTCACACAAACAATTGTAAGTACAGGTAAAATCAAGCAAATAGCATTTTAGCAACAATGATCTTATGCCAAGATATGGGATATGTTCGGGGTCAATGTTTTCAAACATCTCATGTTGATAGAATATTTTAGCATAGCGTAATTGAAACCTCAGCATTTTGGGGCCCTCGGTCAATAGATGCACCGCGTTAGAATATTGAAGAAGAGGTGATATAACCTAAGAGAAGAGAGAGATTAGTGTGGAAGTGGTAGAGCAACGCCAGCGATGCCTAGATCTTGGGATCAAGATGGATAGGAAACCTGACACCTCGCCCTTCAACTCCTCACTCTAAGAAACACCATGCACACCAACAATAGCCGCTCGAACATGCACATAAACAAACATGAAAACAAAAATCTAGCTAGAAATATAAAGAAATTGTAGTACTCCAGTAAGTATGTAGTTGTCTAAAATGAGCAGGAAACAACATAATAAAGTATGCAGTTGACAAAATGATAAACTATTAGTCCAGTATTGATACACATGTAGCAGAAATTGCATTACAATCTACCAGTGTTAACATTGTTTACCTTGCCACACATGTGCATCTACTGAATATGGCATATTATCACGTCGGATTGATCATTTGTCTTTAAATCCAAGGGTGTCCTTGCATGATATGCCATATTGCAAAGAAAGATTTTCTAAAGTTACCACAACTAATGTTTCATTCTGCATGACAACTTGTACCCGCAAGAGGATACCGTTCGAATGTTCTACGTTTTTTCTTATAGCTAGATTTTCTCGTTTTTTAAGCTTGTTTAAACTTGGCGGCCAAAATGTAAGTTCTTTGCAATAAGTTGAATCTTTTAAATCACTTGGTGTTTTTTGATTTATTAACTACCTAGGAACCTGATACGTCCAAAATTGAAGCATATTTACCTTTTGTTTTTGCATAAATAGAATAGGGATTTTTGTATTTCACCGCGCCTACGCACGCTATTTCGTTCTTGTTTCAATAGAATCCTAAATCATGGCGTCATATATGAACATATCAATTAGAGTTGTCATATTGTATAATTATATGATATTTCTAAGTGATAAAAGTCATTTTATGAATTTGCCTTCGCTCCTGGAAGAATACCAATCACGGAGGAGGAATCAACATGGTTAACGACGACTGGTACAGGCGGAGCCCTCCCATACCGTCTTCCCATATCAGGCGCCATCGTGAACACTTTGTCAAATACTTCTCCCTAGCAAAGACGAGAGGGAGGTCTGACATTCACAGCCACCAAAAACCACGAAACACCACATTCGAGAGGGATCTGAAGGAGGAACTTGGCCGGGGTAAAATCCCTGCTGATCCACTGATCATTGGAGGACAATGCATCATCGCCTTCATCATCAACCTCTGCATATTCATCACCACGATTACCCCATCTTTCATCTATTAGATCTCTTTGCAATTCTAGATCCAATTGTGGTTTACATTAGATCTACCCCTGTACTTTAATCTATTCATTTCATTATGATGATATTGTTGATTTCTTCCATGAGTGAGTAGTTCCTTTGTTCTTGGGAAGATGGAGAAACCCTAGCACAATTATGAACTTGTAATAAAGATGATCTATTCTTGTGTCTGTATGACTTGCTTGTCTATAATATAATTATGATTTGTGTTTGATCTCTCTCTTTAGATGGTATGCGTAGTCGGCCGCATATCATTTGCCTTCCGGACTAAAGGGAGGGAGAAACCCTTTGGACGTATATTGGAAGCGTACCCGGAATGCCCTGTGATAGATTGGTGTTGGCTCGTAACATACACGGTCAAAGGGGGATTAAAGAGAGAATCCCTAAGCTAATTACGATATTTATGGGGAAACCCTTAATTGCGGTGGTTTGTATGGGTGATTTATCTTAGATATCGCAGTGGTTATTTAGAGGTGATCTCACAGTTGCTCAACAAAGTGGCTTCCTACGAGCCTTGTCGTGAACATCTTATTATGGGGCTCTCTCCACACATATCATGAAACAAGGAGTATGTTATCTTGATTACATATAACAATAATACTATGCTAGTGGTGTATCCTACATCCCCGAAAATGTTTTAGCCCTACTGAGTTCAACCACGCTTTCATACAATCTCGCTACTTATTTTATTTTACTTGTTTTAATTACTTTTATGCAAACAACCATAAACCTTTCAAACACCCTTTACTTGAGATCAAATACAACTTATAATATACTTTAGTAGAGAGTAACGAGGGGCATAAAGACCTTTACCAATAGCTCTATGTGGGTTCGATATCTTTACATCAAAACTAGCTACAATTAGTCTGTGCACTTGCAGTCTGATACATTGCAAACGTATCTATAATTTTTGATATTCTATGCTTCGTTTATATCTACTTCATTATGTTTTGTCCACACTTTGGAGTATTTTTATATACTTTCTGGGACTAACCTATTAACAAGATGCCACGGTGCCAGTTGCCTGTTTTCTGCTGTTTTTGGTTCCAGAAAAGTCACAAAATGAATATTCTCGGAATTGGACCGGACAAAAGCCAAAGTCGTTATTTTCCCGGAAGACTCACGGAGCCAGAAGGAGAGACGAAGGGGGCCACAGGGTGGCCACACCACCCCTTGGCGTGGGTCCCTTGGCCGCGCCAGGGCATGGTGTGGGCCCTCTGGCCGCCCATCGACCTTGCCTCTTCGCCTATAAGATGCCTCCCGACGCAAAAACCCTAAATCGTCAAGCCTCCAGCCACAAAAAGTTCCGCAGCACCGCCGCCACCGAAGGGGAGATTCGGTGGACAGAAAGTCTCTGTTCCGACACCCTGTCGGGACAGGGAAGCGCCCCTGGAGCCATCTCCATCGATCTCCACCACCATCTCCATCGCCGTTGCTGATTCCCATGATGATGAGGGAGTAGTTCTTCCTCGAGGCTAAGGGTTCTACCGGTAGCTATGTGTTCATCTCTCTCTATATGCATGATCATATTGTGATCATGCGCTTTGTTATATTTGGAGTTGGATGTCTTTATGAAATTGTGGTGTTTGTTGGAACCATCTAGTGCTCAAGGTGACAGTGTGGGGTTATCTAGATGGGAAAGGCTTACTTTGAGGTGTGCTGTTATAGCCCTACCATGGATTAGAGTGTCCAACCGGAGAGTAGTTAAGAGTAGTATCATAAAGAGAAGATATTTATATGAGAGTGTTCACTAGTGAAAGTATGATCCCTAGGCCTTGTTTCTAAGCATTGAAACACCGTTTGCAACTAGATATGTTACATGTTTGCTTGTTGCCATCTTTATTTCAGTTTGCCTTTAGTCTCTTCCACGCCATCAAGCTATTTTCTAGCACCATTGTCTTATATCCATACCACTTGCATTTTACTATCTCTTCGCCGAACTAGTGCACCTATACACCTGACAAGTGTATTGGGTGTGTTGGGGACACAAGAGACTTCTTGTATCTTGATTGCAGGGTTGCTTGAGAGGGATACCTTTGACCACTTCCTCCCTGAGTTCGATAAACCTTGGGTAATATACTTAAGGGAAAACTTGCTGCTGTTCTACAAACCTCTGCACTTGGAGGCCCAACAACTGTCTACAAGAATAGAAGTGCGTAGACATCAAGCTATTTTACAGCGCCCGTTGGGGAGGTAAGGTAAAAGGTACTCACATGCTCCGGTGTGAGTGCTCGAAGTTATTTCCTTTAGATTCTGCAATTTTGTCTTTTTGTTTCTTGTTTTCACTAGTTAAGCTTAATGGAAAACAACAACAAAACTAGAGAGCTTTTTAGTATTTTTCCTAGTGTAGAACATGAATTGTTTGAAAAGAAAATTAAAAACCCCATGGAACTTTCTTTGAATGCTAATGATAATGTTATTAGTATGAATCTTCTGAACACCTTTGTTACTAATACTATGGAAACGTCTAAGCTTGGGGAAGTTAGTTTTTATAAAAATGATATTTTTAATTCCCCAGCTTTAAAGTAGAAAATTTGCTCTGATGATACTTTATCTTCCATATGTGGTAATTCTAATGATACTCGTGATATTTTAAATCCACATACTGAAAGCATCTCTTTTAAAATACCTATAAAAATTATTGAACGTGTTATGAACAACTGTTATTTAGGAGATGGAATTGTCCATCCTAGTGATCATTTACTCTTTATACACGAATTATGCGAGTTGTTCAAGTGTGCAGGTATTTCAATGAACCAAGTTAAGAGTAAGCTATTCCCTTTTTCACTTAAGGCCAAAGCAAGGGAGTGGTATGAGCTGCTAGATGATCCTCCTCATTTGGAATGGAAGGAACTTGAATCTCTCTTTTACTCTAAATTTTATCCTCCTCATGAAATTCATAAAGATAGGAATTATATTTATAATTTTCATCCACATGATGGAGAAAGTATTGCCCAAGCATGGGGGAGATTGAAGTCACTAATGCTCAAATGTCCCATTCATGAGCTCCCCAGTAATATTGTTATTAATAACTTCTATGCAAGGCTTTTAGGACATTACAAGGAATATCTAGATACTTGTTTAGAGGGATCCTTCACAAGTAAGGAGGTCAAAGCTAAGTGGGATCTTCTTGAAACAATTTAAAGCAATACCGAAGATTGGGATAACAACAAAGGTAAAGAACCAGGTATAAACTATGAGTATGATTGCATTAAGTCTTTTGCTGAAACTGCTGATTTTCAAGAGCTTCGTGTTAAATATGGTCTTGATCCTCAAATTCTTGTTGATTGTTGAGAGCCTTTGCTTCTCATATTAATGCTCCTAAAGAAAAATGGGATATGTATCATGAGCCTTTTAAAGACACTTGCATGGAAAATGAAATTGTTATTAATGATAGCAATAAACATGCTCAAACCTCTGAAAGTACTATTTCTTATAAGGATGTTCATTTTTGTGGAATACATAGACCTTGTGAGAATAATCAAATTGAATAAGAATATTGTATCACCCACAGGAATGAAAAAACTAGAACGTGGTTTAGGGCTCTAAATGATCTTGGTAAAAAAGTTTGTGCCCTCTATCCTTTTATTTGTGAACTTTGCTTTGAAGTGGGTCATTTCAATTTTCAATGCTCGGGCCATAATAATAGCCCTTCTAATCCAATGAGTACTGCAAGTTTGTATTGTGATGACATGATCACTCCTAATCAGCATGATGAAATTACATTATTTTTGGGGTGTGAAGAGTTATCAAGAAAAACCTCTTTGGTAGATATGAGGGATTTTTATATGAATAGCGTCTTGCATGGTTTTCATCTTTATTGTGTTGATAATTGCCACACAAATACTTACATACAAAATATTATAAAAGATGATATTTTACCAAAATATGACAGGACTAATTTGTGTTTTGATCTTATTAATGGAAAGAAGGAATCCTCCAAAGTTTCTTCTATTGTCTCTAACAATAAACTAGGGTATATGGAGAAGCTTCCTTTCAAGCCTCTCCCTCCTAAAGAGAAGAAGAAAAAGAAGAAGAGGAGGAGTAAAAGGAGAGAGGAAACGGTATTTTCCCCTAAGCATGTTGCTCCTATTAAAGTTTTTGATGAGTCTGAACTCGATGATGTTCTTATGCCTATTACCTATAGTAGTGATCATGATTGGGAAAAGCACACAACTTTTGATATTGAAAATATCTTCAGTACCAATTCTGAAAATGATGATATTAATAATTGTTGTACTATTAGTGTCATCCATGGTCCTTGCAATGATGATATGTTTACAAATGAACACACTTTGGAAGATAAGTATTCTATTGCTTATGATGATACTACACCTCCAATATATGATGATTACAATAATGAATATGATATTTTCAGTCCACCTACTATTGAGGAGAAAATTAATTATGATTACAATATGCCTGCTATATTTGATGATTATGGTGATGAGAATAATAATGATAGCTATTTTGTTGAATTTGCTCCCACTACAATTAATAAGAATGACTATGTTTATGTGGGGAGTATTAATTCTTTTATGCATGTGGCTCATGATAAGAATGTTTTATGTGATAGTTATATTGTTAATTTTATTCATGATGCTACTGAAAGTTATTATGAGAGAGGGAAACATGGTTTTATGCATCTTAATAATATTAAGTTTCCCCTCTTTATGTTGAAAGTCTTGAAGTTGCACTTGTGTTGCTTTACTATGCTTGTTGCTTTGTGCTTTCATGACTTGTTTCTTTACAAGATTGCTATGCATAGGAAGTGGGTTAGACTTAAATGTGTTTTATATTTGCTTCTTGATGCTCTCTTTTACTCTCAATTCATATTTCTTATGTGAGCATCTTCTCAAACTATCATGTCTAACTTAAAGGCGTTAAAGAAAAGTACTTATTGGGAGATAACCCAAAAGTTTTAGATGAGTCCTAGAAGTTATTACCTCTATAGTAACCGCTCTTTATCCTTTTTATTTGCTTTTTGTGCCAAGAGTAACCTCTAATGAGAGAGAAGTAATGCTTGGAAAAGTTGTTGTCCCGAAACAGATTTCTGTGCTTCACCGTAAAAATTCGTGTAAAATCTCTATACGTTGTTTTGAGGCATGACGTTTTGTGCTTCTGCCCCAGGTTGGTATCTAACTTTCGTTAGTTCAACACTTTTTGATTTGAGGAACGGAAGGTCTTCGAAAAAATTGGTTTTTACCTGTTGGTCTGTTTAGACAGATTTCTGCCATTATTTGCATTTGCTTCTTGTTGGTTCCTTTTTGAGTTCTATTGGGGAATTGAGCTTTTTGAGGGAAGTGCTATAGTAGCTTGTGTTTTAATGGAAGTTTTATTGGTGTTGAAACTGAACCTAAAGACTTATTATCTTGAGTGCACTAATGTTGCTAATAAAGATTGTGTGAAGTTTTGTATGAAGGAAAATTTTAGGTGTATGGAAGGAATGAGTAATGAGATGAAGGATGCACTAAACCTCAAGCTTGGGGATGCCACGCGTGTGACCCCAAGAAATATCCAAGAAGTAGAAGCGTCAAAGCTTGGGGATGCCCAAGGCATCCCCTTCTTCATCAATAAAAATCCCAGGTTTCTTCCAAACACTTCATTTTTATTGTTTCATGCACAGTTGTGTTGTTCTTGGAGCATCTTCTTTTTTGTTTTTCGTTTGCTTGGTTTTCTTAGTTTGCTTGAATAAATTGGTTGGACCCCCTCTTTCATACTTTGGTTTTCAAATAGTTTGGTTTGGATTGGAAAAGAGTAGGAAAAGTTCATGCTTAAGTGGTAAAAGATAGCTTGTTTCTGACTGTGGCCTATGCTTTGTCATGCCATGCTTGATATTGTTTTGGCTTTATGCTTAGTGATCTTTGCTGTAGCATGACTTGTTATAAATAATTGATATTGCTTAATGTGCCTTGGAAGAATCATGTGCTGTTTTAGCATATTAAAGCATAGTATTATGGTATTCTCCTTTGATGCTTTATTTGGGTTGACTTGGTGCATGCTCACACCATGTTATGACTATCCCAAGTCATCATAGCCTTTATGATGCTTTAGTTTTCAACTTGTATTATCACTTTATGCTTTGATTAATGATGTTTTGTCGCTCTGCATGATTATGGCCATTATTGCTCTCTTAGTTGGTCGCTCCCAGTCTTTTGCTAGCCTCCATAACCAAGTATGAGTTCCACTCATGCATCCAACTCCTAAAACCAAGTTATTCCAAAGAGTCCACCATACCTACCAATTATCATATGATATTCCAAGTATACTCATGTTTTTATCTACCTTCCGAATTAAACTTGTTATGAGAAAGCTAGTGATTAAAGCTCGCACGAACTTGATGGCACACTTTTCATTTCTTGCCCTTAATAAACTTGAACCATTGTGTCATCTATGTTGTATATGCTTGCACTTATATGTTGGGGACTAGCAGAACCATGATGTCATGGGGAACGCTTTCAACATTGCACTGGTACTTTGTACCTAGTTGATATCATGCTCTTTTGTCTATGGATGTCGTCGGTGTGAAATGAAAGGGGAGCTTGTAAGTCTATGGAGTTATGTATGTGTGTTAGAGAAACGCCTGGGCCGCTGGTCTAATCCATGCCGTCATGGTGGAAACCTGTAGCGTAACCATAATGAGTTGTCTATGAAGCATTCTTCTTATAAAAAAAGACTCAGATATTGAGAAAAAAGAGAAAAAGAAAAAAAGAGATATGAGAAAAGAGGAAAGAGAGAAAAAAGCACCATTTTCCCATGGTAAATAAGAAGATGCTGAGATGCTCGTTGTCTGCTTGCCTTGTCATTTTGATATGGGGATTCTTCCGTATCATCGGGCAAGGGGTACCCCGTTGGCGGTTCTCTATGATACACATGTACTTACTATGACAAGAACTTATCGGTAACTAAACTTGAGTAGCATGAGGAGCGGCCCTCGTATTCAAGGGACATGAGATTTCTGACTTATACTTTGTCAAGCATGTACACCATAGTTTGTTCACTTTAACCTTAATCACTTCAAGTTGCTTATGATAGGGGCAATGAGAGCTAAAAGCTAATAAGTACCATAATTTTTGGAAGCTCTTTATGAAACTTGAATCTCTACTTCCTTCTATGAAGGCCTTTATTTTACTTTTATGTTGAGTCTCCACCTTCTATCTTTATGCACCTAGTTTGAGGCATAGTGGCCATTCTTAATTCTATGTGCATTGTCCCAAGACTTGTTGATTGATGCATAACTTTGATATTGCTTGTTTTAATCTATTTGTATCTAGTCACTCTAATGAACTTTGAAGGTGTCCTATGCATTTATGTTTGCTACTCTATGAGGGATAAGCTGAATGCCACTATGCTATGTTTTCTTTATGTGAAACAAACAAACGTCTTGCAAAGCATTGTTATTCATGAATCTTTTGTTTGTGCCTTTTCATATTGCAACATAGTTGCTATGTCTTATTGTTAGAACTTTGTCTTTCATGCTATGTTGAAGTACTATGATCCCAGCTATCAATGTTTTACAAATACTTTGATCAAGTTTATGATGGTTCATGTCACCTCAAAAATTATTCTTTCTTTTTATCACTTACCTACTCGGGGATAAGCATGAGTTAAGCTTGGGGGTGTTGATACGTTGCAAACGTATCTATAATTTTTGATGTTCCATGCTTGGTTTATATCTACTTTCTTATGTTTTGTCCACACTTTGGAGTATTTTTATACACTTTTTGGGACTAACCTATTAACAAGATGCCACAGTGCGAGTTGCCTATTTTCTGCTGTTTTTTGTTCCAGAAAAGTAGAAAATGAATATTCTTGGAATTGGACTGGACAAAAGCCAAAGTCGTTATTTTCCCGGAAGACTCACGGAGCCGGATAGGCGGAACAAAGGGGTGGCCACACCACCCCTTGGCTGGTCCTCGGCCGCGTGTGGCATGGTGTGGGGCCCCTGGCCGCCCATCGACCTTGCCTCTTCGCCTATAAGATGCCTCCCGATGCAAAAACCCTAAATTGTCAAGCCTCCAGCCACGAAAAGTTTCGCACCGCCGCCGCCACCGAAGGGGAGATTTAGGGGACAGAAAGTCTCTGTTCCGGCACCCTGCCGGGACGGGGAAGTTCCCCGGAGCCATCTCCATTGATCTCCACCACCATCTCCATCGCCGTTGCTGATTCCCATGATGATGAGGGAGTAGTTCTTCCTCGAGGCTAAGGGTTCTACCAGTAGCTATGTGTTCATCTCTCTCTCTCTATATATATATATATATGCATGATCATATTGTGATCATGAGCTTTGTAATCAAGTAGATCTACCTTGCTACTCAAGTGCTTTAATACATCTCTGCTCTCCCCGTGAGTGTGAAAGTGACAGCGTGCACACGATGGTGGCACTTAGGCTAGAGATTACAAATACTTATTATGAGTTATATTTGGAGTTGGATGTCTTTATGAAATTGTGGTGTTTGTTCGAACCATCTAGTGCTCAAGGTGACAGTGTGGGGTTATCTAGATGGGAAAGGCTTACTTTGAGGTGTGCTATTATAGCCCTACCATGGATTAGAGTGTTCAACCGGAGAGTAGTTAAGAGTAGTATCATAAAGAGAAGATATTTATATGAGAGTGTTCACTAGTGAAAGTATGATCCCTAGGCCTTGTTTCTAAGCATTGAAACACCATTTGCAACTAGATCTGTTACATGTTTGCTTGTTGCCATCTTTATTTCAGTTTGCCTTTAGTCTCTTCCACGCCATCAAGCTATTTTCTAGCACCATTGTCTTATATCCATACCACGTGTAATTTACTATCTCTTCGCCGAACTAGTGCACCTATATACCTGACAAGTGTATTGGGTGTGTTGGGGACACAAGAGACTTCTTGTATCTTGATTGCAGGGTTGCTTGAGAGGGATACCTTTGACTACTTCCTCCCTGAGTTCAATAAACCTTGGGTAATCCACTTAAGGGAAAACTTGCTGCTGTTCTACAAACCTCTGCACTTGGAGGCCCAAGAACTGTCTACAAGAATAGAAGTGCGTAGACATCAAGCTATTTTCTAGCGCTGTTGCCGAGGAGCTAATCTCTTTTGGTCTTTGTTCTTAGTTACTTGTTTTACTTATCATTTTACTAAAGTTGTTTATTAGTTTCAGGTGATACATTATGGGCGAGTACCAACATATAATATAGTTGAGGTTGTGAGGAATTCCGGTCCTCCCATGGACGCTTATTTAAAATCCAAAAACCCAAGAGGGTATGATATTAATCCCATTGTTTTGGATCTATTGCATGCAAAGAAGTTTGTAGGACATGGTACGGAAGATCCGTATGAGCATGTAGGGTTCTTTGAAGATATTCGTGGGACTTTCCACCTCAATTTACAAACTGAGGACAAGGTTAAGTTTGCTCTCTTTGCTAAAACTCTCATTGATGAGGCCCGTTCTTGGTACATTCAAAGTACTTCAAAAATTACTAACTCCTGGGAGAGGCTAGCCTCTCTATTCTAGTTGATTTCTTTCCCATGATGAAAACTCTTGGCGCAAGGCGCATGGTTACAAATTTTAAAGGAAAACCTGAAGAAAGCTTTTATAAAGGGTATACAAGATTTCGGGGGTTGCTTGATCGCTATCCCCATCATAATTTCCCACCTTGTCTAGTGATACACACCCTCTATGTAAGTTTGAATGATGATAATAGAAATGAACGCGATTCCCTTACAAATGGGTCGTTCACCGAATTCAGTATTGAGAGGGCATGGAACTTGCTAGATACGGTGAATAGGATAGAGAAAGCCTATTATGAGGTAGAGTTTAACAAGGAGAACCCCATAGAGTATAATTATTTAAAAATATTTCTAGCTTCGTGAAAGGTAGGAAAATTGCTTGGGAATTTTAATATTGACCATCACATGGTTATTCTAATTATTAGTGAAGGAAATATGCCGTGAGAGGCAATAATAAAGTTGTTATTATGTATTCCTTGTATATGATAGATGTTTATTTTGCATGCTATAATTGTATTGATAGGAAACATAAATACATGTGTGTTTGATAAAAAAGGGTTCCTAGTTATGCCTCTCTTATAGACTAGCTTGTTGATTAACAAGATGATCAAGGTTTCCTGATCATGGACATTGGATGTTGTTAATAACAAGGTCACAGCATTTGTGAAATGATGTGATGAACATTCATCTGAAGTATAGCATTACAATCAAGTCATTATGTTTATATTGCTATAACATCATACAAAGTAGTCTTAGTCCTTAGACCATGAGATCATGTTAATTGCTAACACCGGAAGAGTATCTTGATAACATCAAACGTCACACCGTAACAGGGTGACCATAAAGGTGGGTTCAGTGCTATGAAGGTGTTATGTTGAGGCTCATGGATCAAGAGTGGAATTTGTCAATCCTGATGACGGATAGATATACTCTAGGCCCTCTCGGTGATATCACATTAAGATAGCTTGCAAGCAAGTGATGTGATCACTAGAATGTTATGCCACGAGAACAAGAAAAGAGTGCATGTTGGTAACGAGATCAAACTAGGTATTTGGATACCGATGATCGAATCTCGGACATGTATTATATCTTGAGACAAAGGGATTAAATTGCTGACGTTAAAGGTTCTCACGATCACAGAAGTCATCGTTGAATATGCAGGAGTCAGTATGGATCTCCAGGTCCCGCTTCTGATTATTGATCTGAGAGGAGTCTCAATCATGTCTGCATTATTCGCGAACCGTAGGGTGACACACTTAAGGGTTGCCGGACACCATTTAGGAGCACATATGTTCCAGACAAAAGGTTTGCAAAGCGCAGGAAATGTTTCGATAGAAACCGGAATTGTTTCGGGTGAAATTGCAGAAAGTGGTTCTGCATGTGATATTGAAATGTTGCAAGGGGTTTTATGTGAATGTTTTTTAATTAAAGTAATTAAAAAAATTCTGAATAAAATAAATAAAAGAGTTTTATTAATTGAGAGTTGCATTTAATTTGGTGGAAATTAAATACATGTGAGTGGGATTTTGGGTGGAGGCCATGTTTATGTGAGTGGAGGTTCACCACATGAATGAAGGAGGAGGAGTCCCCCCTCATGCGGGCTATGGGAGGAGGGTCTCCTCCTCCTATATAAATCCCCTCTCCCCTCTCATAAAACACACCTCCTCGTGAAGGATCTCTCTCCTCTAGATATTCCCCATGGTCTCAATTAGCGAGATACATGTTCCCGGTGGCCTTGGCGTCTGAAGGAGTTGCTGCTTCGCTGATTCGCTGGAGCTAGGAGGTGGAGGTTGTCCGGTGGCTTGAACGTGTGCGAGGACGGATGCTGCTGATTTGCGGCCGGACTTCCACACGATCTTGAGATCAACAAGCGTCGACTACATCCACCACGAGTTCCTACTGTTAACAAAACTCGTTGTCTTCGAGGGTAAGTTCTCCATGGATGTATGTCCACCCGCTGTTCGTATCTAGTAGATAGATCTTGGCGATAGTTCTCATCATAGGAATTTTTGTTTTCTATGTCATGGACCCAACAAAGGGTATCGAGCCTGATCTATGCGTAGGTGCTTTGCAGGTAGTACACATATGTTTATATGTGGCGATGATCATGTTAATGCATCTTCTATGTACTTTGTATATTGGTGGCATAGTGGGATGAAGCGGCCCGGACCAACCTTACATGTCATCGTACATGAGACCGGTTCCACGACTGACATGCAAGTAGTTTTGCATAAGTGGCTAGCGAGTGTCTGTCTCTCCTACTATAGTCAATATCTGATTTACAACGAGTTGCTAATAACTTGGTTATCCTCGTTGTGGTTCATGTTCGTAGGTAAGACCGGTTCTATCTCCGAAAGCCCTAAGCCACGTAAAACTTGCAATTGATAAATTAGAGGCGTCTAGTTTAGATCGTTGCTGGGCTAGTGTCTTGATATGGTATTGTTGTAAGTAGATGTATGATAGATACTCTTACAACTCACTTAACGTGTAAGTTCCATAGACCTTGGCCTTACACACAAAGGAATGATAGAGATCATACCACGATGCAAATGATAGAGATCAAATGCATGGACCATATCACCTCACTTCACACATTAGATGTTAGCATCTTATATTGCTAGTTTGGCGCTTTTGGTAGCATTATAAGATGATCCATCATTTAGATATCAAGATAAAATGTGTTCTTACTTAAGTATGCACCGTTTTGTGGATCATGTTTTGAGGCATCACGTGATGATCGGGTGTTCTCGACTCTACGCTTTCATACAACGGGTGTAAGACAGTTTTACACACGCAAATACTAAGGTTCTTACTTGACGAGCCTAGCATGTACGCATACGGCCTCGAACACGGACCGAAAGGTTAAGCATGAGTCATATAGTTGATATGATGCCCATATAGATGCTCGCCTTTGAAGCTACACCGACTCACGTGATGATCGGACTTGGTGTAGTGGATTTGGTTCATGTAATCACCAAAAGGACACGAGGGATGTCGTTTTTGAGTGGGAGTTCATTATTAATTTGGATTAGTTGAACTCAATCTATCATAAACTTAGTCTAAATATATTTTACAAATTCTGTTGTAGATGGCACCACCTGCTTTTAATTTCAATGTGTTCATGGAGAAAGAGAAACTTGCTGCGAATGATAGCAACTTCACCAACTGGGCTATGAATTTGAGGATTCTCCTCACTGCTGCACAAAAGAAATATGTGCTAGAGGTGCCGCTAGTCCCCCCACCAGCTCCTGATGCCCCTGACGAGGAAAAGAACGTCTATATAACTCGTCAGGAGGACCACAACTTAGTTCATTGCGGCATACTATATGGGCTAGAGCCAGAACTTCGAAAACGTTTTGAAAATGGCAATGCCTTTGATACCATGGGAGAATTGAAAATGATTTTCGATACCCATGCTGCCGTAGAGAGTTATAATGCTTCTGAAAAGTTCTTTAGCTGCATGATGAAAGAGAACAGCTCCGTTAGTGAGCACGTACTCAAAATGTCTGGGTACGCCGATAAGCTTGTGTACTTGGGAATAACAATTCCCATTGACTTAGGCATACATCATGTTCTCCAATCTCTACCACCTAGCTACAAGAGCTTCGTGATGAACTATAATATGCAGGGCATGAAGAAGTCTCTTCCCGAGCTTCTATCAATGCTTAAGACTGCAGAAGTGGAGATTAGGAAAGAACATCAAGTGTTGATGATCAATAAGACCACCGGTTTCAAGAAGGACAAGAAAGGCAAGCGAGGGAAATAAAGGCGGCAAATCTGCTGCCCTTTGAAAAGAAACTCCGAGCTGGCCCTAAGTCCGACAATCGAGTGCTACTATTGCAAGGATCGCCATTAGAAGCTTAATCGCCCCAAGTATTTGGCGGACAAGAAGGCCGGGCAAACAAAGGTATATGTGATATACATGTTATTGATGTGTACTTGACTAGTACTCGCAGCGGCACCGGGTATTTGATACGGGATCGGTTGCTAATATATGTAACTCGGTTCAGGTTGCGAACAAGCGACAACTAGCAAGGGATGCGATCTTGGTCGGCAATGGATCAAGAGTTGATGTGATTGCCGTCGGAACGCTGCCTCTCCATATGCCGTCAGGATTAGTTATAAACCTGAATAATTGTTATTTGGTGCCTGCACTGAGCATGAACATTGTATCCGGATCGTGTTTGATGCAAAGTGGTTATTTGTTTAAGTCTGAAAACAATGGTTGTTCGATTTATATGAATAATATCTTTTATGGTCATGCACCTGTGTTGAATGGTTTATTTCGGTTGGATCTCGATAGTAGTATTAAGCATATTCATAATGTTGATGCTAAAAGGATTAAACTTGATAATGATATATTTGCATATATGTGGCACTGCCGTCTAGGTCATATCGGTGTTAAACGCATGAAGAAACTCCATTCTAATGGACTTTTGGAATCACTTGATTTTGAATCATTTGATACATGTGAGCCATGCCTTATGGGCAAGATGACTAGAACGCCGTTTTTCCGGTTCAATGGAACGGGCGACAGATTTATTGGAAATCATACATACTGATGTGTGTGGACCAATGAGTGTGTCGGCGCGAGGTGGATATCGTTATTTTGTTACTTTCACGGATGATTTGAGTAGATATGGATATATCTATTTGATGAAACATAAGTCTGAAACCTTTGAAAGGTTCAAAGAATTTCAGAATGAAGTGGAAAATCATCGTAACAGAAAGATCAAATTTCTGCGGTCCGACCGTGGAGGAGAGTATCTTAGTTACGAGTTTAGCACACATATGAAAGACTGTGGAATAGTTTCACAACTCACGCTTGCCGGAACACCACAACGTAATGGTGTGTCAGAACGTCGTAATCATACTTTATTGGATATGGTTCGATCTATGATGTCTCTAACTGACTTGCCACTGTCATTTTGGGGTTATGCACTGGAAACCACTGCATTCACTTTAAATAGGGCACCATCTAAATCCGTTGAAAAGACACTGTATGAATTATGGTTTGGAAACAAACCTAAGCTGTCATTTCTTAAAGTTCGGGGATGCGATGTTTATGTGAAGAAACTTCAACCGGATAAACTCGAACCCAAAGCGGAAAAATGCGTCTTCATAGGATACCCTATGGAAATGATTGGGTATACCTTCTATCACAGATCCGAGGGCAAGGTCTTTGTTGCCAAGAATGGATCCTTTCTTGAGAAGGAGTTTCTCGTGAAAGGTGTGAGTAGTCGGAAGGTAGAACTCGAAGAGGTTATTGAACCTTCTCTTCATGAAATGGCGAGTAGCGCAGCACCGGAAGTTGTTTCGGAGTTAACTTCACCTAATGAAGAGAGAGCTAATGATATTGATCATGAAACTCCAAAAGAGGACACTACCAAACCTCACAGGTTAAGCAGGACACGTGTAGCTCCTGAACCGTACGGCAATCCTGTTATGAATTTCATGATTGATGAAATAGATGACCCTGCGACGTATGAAGAAGCGATGATGAGCCCTGATTCCAACAAATAGCTAGAAGCCATGAAATCCGAGATGGAATCCATGTACGAAAACCAGGTTTGGACCTTGGTGGACTTACCTCACGATCGAAAGGCCGTTGAGAATAAATGGATTTTCAAAAGAAAAAATTGATGCTGATGGTAATGTAATCATCTATAAGGCTCGACTTGTCGCAAAGGGGTTTCGACAAATTCAAGGAGTTGACTACGATGAGACATTCTCTCCCGTAGCGATGCTTAAGTCGGTTAGGATTATGATTAGCAATTGCTGCATATTTCGATTATGAAATATGGCAGATGGATGTCAAAACTGCGTTCCTCAATGGTAATATTGAAGAAGAGTTGTATATGGTACAACCTAAGGGTTTTATCGATCCTAAGGATGCTGATAAGGTGTGCAAACTTCAGCCATCCATCTATGGACTAAAGCAAGCATCCCGGAGTTGGAATCTCCGCTTTGATGAGGTGATCAAAGAGTTTGGATTTGTCCAAACTTATGGAGAGGCTTGTATTTACAAGAAAGTGAGTGGGAGCAATGTGGCATTTCTGATATTATATGTGGATGACATATTATTGATTGGAAATGATATAGATCTTTTAACAAAGGTTAAAAGTTATCTAAAGAAATTTTCGATGAAGGACCTTGGTGAAGCTTCATATATATTAGGCATTAAAATCTATAGAGATAGATCAAGACGCCTAATTGGGCTATCACAGAGTACATACCTTGATAAGATATTAAAGAAGTTTAATATGGACGAAAGTAAGAAGGGGTTCTTACCTATGTTGCAAGGCAAGACATTGAGTAAGACTCAAAGTCCGGCTACGGCGGAAGAAAGAGAGATAATGGATAAGATCCCCTATGCCTTAGCCATAGGCTCTATAATGTATGCCATGCTATGTACAAGACCGGATGTGGCACATGCTATTAGTTTGACTAGTAGGTACCAATCTGATCCAGGTTCGGAACACTGGATAGCAGTCAAGAATATCCTTAAGTACTTGAGAAGAACTAAGGATATGTTTGTTGTATACGGAGGTGAAGAAGAGCTAGTCGCTAAGTGTTATGTCGATGCTAGCTTTGACACTGATCCGGATGACTCTAAGTCTCAATTTGGATACGTATTTCTCTTGAATGGAGCAGCAGTTAGTTGGATGAGCTCCAAACAACCTGTGGTGGCTGGATCAACGACGGAGGCGGAATATGTTGCTGCTTCAGAAGCGGCGCAGGAAGCGGTTTGGATGAAGGAGTTCATAACGGAACTAGGTGTGGTTCCTAGTGCGTTGGACCCAATGGTGATCTATTGTGACAATAATGGAGCCATAGCCAACGCCAAGGAACCAAGGTCTCACAAGAATTCCAAGCATATTAAGCGCCGGTTTCACTCCATCCGCGAGCATGTCAAGGATGGAGATATAAAGATTTGTAAAGTGCACACAGACCTGAATGTAGTAGATCCGTTGACTAAAGTACTCCCTAGGGCAAAACATGATCAACACCAGAACTCCATGGGTGTTAGATTTATCACTATATAAACTAGATTATTGTCTCTAGTGCAAGTGGGAGACTGAAGGAAATATGCCCTGAGAGGCAATAATAAAGTTGTTATTATGTATTCCTTGTATATGATAGATGTTTATTTTGCATGCTATAATTGTATTGATAGGAAACATCAATACATGTGTGTTTGATAAAAAAAGGGTTCCTAGTTATGCCTCTCTTATAGACTAGCTTGTTGATTAACAAGATGATCAAGGTTTCCTGATCATGGACATTGGATGTTGTTAATAACAAGGTCACAACATTTGTGAAATGATGTGATGAACATTCATCTGAAGTATAGCATTATGATAAAGTCATTATGTTTATATTGCTATAACATCATACAAAGTAGTCTTAGTCCTTAGACCATGAGATCATGTTAATTGCTAACACCGGAAGAGTATCTTGATAACATCAAACGTCACACCTTAACAGGGTGACCATAAAGGTGGGTTCAGTGCTATGAAGGTGCTATGTTGAGGCTCATGGATCAAGAGTGGAATTTGTCAATCCCGATGACGGATAGATATACTCTGGGCCCTCTCGGTGATATCACATTAAGATAGCTTGCAAGCAAGTGATGTGATCACTAGAATGTTATGCCACGGGAACGAGAAAAGAGTGCATGTCGGTAACAAGATCAAACTAGGTAACTGGATACCGATGATCAAATCTCGGACATGTATTATATCATGAGACAAAGGGATTAAATTGCTGACGTTAAAGGTTCTCACGATCACAGAAGTCATCGTTGAATATGCAGGAGTCAGTATGGATCTCCAGGTCCCGCTTCTGATTATTAATCTGAGAGGAGTCTCAATCATGTCTGCATTATTCGCGAACCGTAGGGTGACACACTTAAGGGTTGCCGGACACCATTTAGGAGCACATATGTTCCAGACAAAAGGTTTGCAAAGCACAGGAAATGTTTCGATAGAAACAGGAATTGTTTCGGGTGAAATTGCAGAAAGTGGTTTTGCATGTGATATTGAAATGTTGCAAGGGGTTTTATGTGAATGTTTGTTAATTAAAGTAATTAACAAAATTCTGAATAAAATAAATAAAAGAGTTTTATTAATTGAGAGTTGCATTTAATTTGGTGGAAATTAAATACATGTGAGTGGGATTTTGGGTGGAGGCCATGTTTATGTGAGTGGAGGTTCACCACATGAATGAAGGAGGGGAGGAGTCCCCCCCTCATGCGCCGGCTATGGGAGGAGGGTCTCCTCCTCCTCCTATATAAAGCCCCCCTCTCCCCTCTCACAAAACACACCTCCTCGTGAAGGATCTCTCTCCCCCTCTAGATATTCCCCCATGGTCTCGGATTAGGGAGATACATGTTCCCGGTGGCCTTGCGTCTGGAAGGAGTTGCTGCTTCCGCTGATTCGCTGGAGCGAGGAGGTGGAGGTTGTCCGGTGGCTTGAACGTGTGTGCGAGGACGGATGCACTGCTGATTTGCGGCGCTCGGACTTCCACACGATCTTGAGATCGGCAAGCGTACGACTACATCAACCACGAGTTCCTACTCGTTAACAAAACTCGTTGTCTTCGAGGGTAAGTTCTCCATGGATGTATGTCCACCCGTTGCTCTGTATCTAGTAGATAGATCTTGGCGTATAGTTCTCATCGTAGGAAAATTTTTGTTTTCTATGCCGCGGACCCAACAATTAGATCGTACGCTGACTACCTGCAGATTCCAAAAGATACCACCTGAAGAAGAAAAACCCTCTAAAACTTTCCATGATGATAAATATTCAAAAATTTAAAAGAAAATATTAGCCGAAGAGGAAACTATTCTAACTAAGGTAATGGATAGTAGGGTGAAGGGAATAAAAGAATAGGAAAGTCAACTAGAAACTTGGGAGCCATTAAAGAAAATATTAGGTTAGTAAAAGAACTTTTGGAACCCGAATTGTTCAAGGAAGAAGTGATAATGGTGAGTAAATAATCCTCTGAAATGATAGGATGGAAGCTTGATGATAAGAATAAAAGCCAGTAGAAAATTCCCTTTTGTTTAGGAGGGATCACTTTTGTAGGATTCTGTGACTTAAGTTCTTCAATAAACATCATGCCTTACACTATCTATGCAGAATTGCGTGATCACCTTGATGAGTCTTCCCTTGAGCAATGAGAATCTACTTTTATGTTTTCTAATCAAACTTTGCATCCTACTCGCGGGATACTCCGCAATGTTTGCATTTTTGTTGGGGACTTTGTGTATCTAGTTGATTTTCATATTATCAAAATATCGTTGAACCCCAGTTGCCCAGTGATTTTTGGTAATCGTTTTACAACTCTATGAACATTGATATTGACAACAAAAAGCAGGCTTTATCTTTGCAGCTTGGTGAAATAAACTATAGTCAATTCATGAGACTTCCTTATGATAAGAAAATTGAGATTAAGGAGGAGAAGACTATTGAAGAATTGGCAGCAATCTATTTTTGTACTCCGCAATCTGAATTAGAGAGAAGTTTGACAAGTGATGATTCTCTTGCCAACGACTCTGCAAAATAAGATTTGGATGAAATCCTCAACACCGCACCGGAGGCCGAACCAGGTCTCAGAGATGAATATGAAGAACTTGAAAGAAAAGGAGACGAGGATCCGCCGCCTATTATTTTAAAACCTCTCTCTCCAGGACTCAGGTATGAATTTTTAGATAAGGAAGGTAAATGCCCAGTAATTTTGGATGATAAGCTCTCTCTAGAGGAAAGCACGAAATTGTTAGAAGTACTTACCAAACAATGAGAAACCTTTGGATACACTCTTAATGACATAAACGGTATAAATCCCACCATAGTAACATCTATGGTCTAAGATGCTAAACCACTTGTTGATAATCAGAAAATATTAAATCCTAAAATGAAAGATGTAGTAAGAAAGGACCCAATTCATATGTTGGATAATGGTATTATCTACCCAATTTCAGATAGTAAATGGGTGAGTCCAACTCATTGCATACCTAGGGAAGGATGCATAACAATAATTAATAATGATAAAGGTGAATTAATCCCAGCTAGAACAATAGCAGGATATAGAATGTGTATTGACTTTAGGAAGTTGAATAAAGAAACCATAAAAATGCATAAGCAACTCCCTCTCACTAATGATATTATGGAAAGGATGTCCATTAATTCTTTTTTTGTTTTCTTGACAGATATTCTGGCTATTCTCACATAGCTATCTAGCCCGAAGATCAAGAAAATATTACTTTCACATGTCCCTATGGAACCTATCCTTATCGATTAATGCCTTTTGGATTGTGTAATGCAGCTGCTACTTTTCAAGAGTGTGTTCTAAAGATTTTTGACAGTTTTGTACAAAGTTCCATGGAAGTTCTAATGGATAATTTTGTTGTCTATGGAACTACTTTTGAACAATGTCTCTATAACCTTAATAGAGTTTTGCATCGGTGTAAACAAACCCAGATGGTACTAAATTGGGAGCGCTACCGCTTCACGGGAAGGGAAGGTATAGTTTTTGGGCATAAGGTTTCTGAAAAGAATATTAAGATTGATAGTTCGAATTTAGCCACCTTAGAAACACTTCCAATCCCGCAAGATATAAAAGGGGTGAAAAAAATTCTTGGACATGCCGGTTTCTATAGACGTTGATACATTACAAATGTATCCATAATTTTTGATGTTCCATGCTTGGTTTTATCTACTTTCTAGTGTTTTATCCACACTTTGGAGTACTTTTCATATGATTTATTGGACTAACCTATTAACAAGAGCCACAGTGCCAGTTGCCTATTTTATGTTGTTTTTGGTTCCAAGAAAGTCAGAAAATTAATATTCTCGGATCTGGACGGGACAAAAGCCAAAGTCGCTATTTTACCGGAAGGCATCTGGAGCCAGAATACGAGATGGAGAAGGGCTGGGGCCTGGCCACACCACCTAGCCGCACGGCCAGGCCTGGCCCGCACCAGGGGGTGGTCTGGCCGACCCCAGCACCCCTCGGCCTCTCCTTCTGCCTATATATTACCCTCGAGACCAAAACCCTAGGTACCCGATCAAAAATCCATGAAAGAGTCTGTAGCCGCTGTCATCTCCATCCCTAGATCGAGAGGGATCTGAAGCTCTTCCCGGCACCCTGTCGGAGAGGGGAATTCACCCTGGAGGCCTTCTTCATCATCATGCAAGCCTCCGGTGTGATGCGTGAGTAGTTCATCTCTGGACTACGGGTCCATGTAGTAGCTAGATGGCTGGTTCTCTGATGTCTACGCACTTCTATTCTTGTAGACAGTTGTTGGGCCTCCAAGTGCAGAGGTTTGTAGAACAGCAGCAAGTTTTCCCTTAAGTGGATCACCCAAGATTTATCGAACTCAGGGAGGAAGTGGTCAAAGGTATCCCCTCTCAAGCAACCCTGCAATCAAGATACAAGAAGTCTCTTGTGTCCCCAACACACCCAATACACTTGTCATGTGTATAGGTGCACTAGTTCGGCGAAGAGATAGTGAAATACAAGTGGTATGGATAATTATAAGTGGTAATGGTGATAGAAAATAACTTGATGGTGTGTGGTTGACGTGGGAAAAGAGTAAAAGCAAACTAAAATAAAGATGGAAACAAGCAAACATGTAACAGATCTAGTTGCAAATGGTGTTTCAATGCTAAGAAACAAGGCCTAGGGATCATACTTTCACTAGTGAACACTCTCATATAAATATCTTCTCTTTATGATACTACTCTTAACTACTCTCCGGTTGGACACTCTAATCGATTGTAGGGCTATCACAGCACACCTCAAAGTTCATCTTTCCCATCTAGAAAACCCCACACTGTCACCTTGAGTACCAGATGAGTCCAACAAACACCACAATTTCATAAAGACATCCAACTCCAAATATAACTCATAACAAGTTATTGTAATCTCTAGCCTAAGTGCCACCATGGTGAGCACATTGTCACTTTCACACACATGGGGAGAGCAGAGATCTATTAAAGAACTTGAGTAGCAAGGTAGATCTACTAGATTACAAAGCTCATGATCACAATATGATCATGCATAGAGAGAGATGAACACATAGCTACCGGTAGAACCCTTAGCCTCGAGAGAGAACTACTCCCTCCTCATCATGGGAATCAGCAATGGTGATGGAGATGGTGGTGGAGATCGATGGAGATGGCTCCGGGGGCACTTCCCCGTCTCGACAGGGAGCCGGAACAGAGACTTTCTGTCCCCTGAATCTCCTCTTCGGTGGCAGCGGCGCTGCGGAACTTTTCGTGGATTTATGATTGATCCCTTAGGGTTTTGGTATCAAGAGGCTCTTATAGGCGAAAGGGGAGACCGAGGGGGTGCCAGGGGGGCCCACACCACCTGGTGGCGTGGGTAGGGCTAGCCCGTGCCTGGGAGGGTGTGGCCAGGCCCTGTCCCTCCTCCGTCTCGTATTCTGGCTCCATGAGTCTTCTGGTAAAATAGGAACTTTGGCTTTTGTCTAGTCCAATTCTGAGAATATTCATTTTCTGACTTTCCTGGAACCAAAAACAGCAGAAAACAGGCAACTGGCACTGTGGCATCTTGTTAATAGGTTAGTCAAAGAAATCATATGAAAAGTACTCCAAAGTTGGAACAAAACACAAGAAAGTAGATAAAACCAAGCATGGAACATCAAAAATTATAGATACATTTGCAATGTATCATTCTCCTCCTTTGTGCTTTCATGTTTAGATCTTGTGAGCTCCGTTCATGATCAAGATCATCTATTTGTAATTCTGCATGTTGTGTTTGCGGGGATCCGATGGATATTGAGATGCTATTTCATATTGATTATTGATTCTATCATGTCTTTGTTATTTGTGATCTTGCATGCTTTCCGTTGTTAGTAGCTATCTTGGCCAAGTAGATGCTAGCAACTCCAAGAGTTAGTATTTATGCTCGATAGTGGGTTCATGCCTCTGGTAATCTGGGGAAGTGACAAAAATCTCTAAGGTACTAGATGTGTTGTTGCTACTAGGGAGAAAACAACAATCCTTTGTTCATAGAACAATCGTATTGTTTACATTACACGCAATTCGTAAAGCAATAATCTGTTGCTTGCAACTTAATACTGGAGGAGGGTCGGATGATAACCTGAAGGTGGATTATTAGTCATAGATGCAGTTGGATGGCGCTCTATGTATAATGTTGTAATGCCCAATCAAGTCTCAAAGGAGTCAAGATGATTAGTATATGCTTGTATGCTTTCTCGATGTTTGTCAATTGCCCCGCTGTAATTTGTTCACCCAACATGTTATCTATCTTAAGGAGAGCCACCTCTAGTGAACTACGGACCTCGGTCCTTTCTTTTACATAAAATCTACAAACTGTTTACTGCTTTGTGTTTACTTTCTGCAAACTATTACTTCCTTACATTCGTTTAATCCTTTGTTTTCAGCAAAATTGGTGAGATTGACAACCTCATCGCAAGTTGGGGACAGAGTTCTGTGGTTGTGTTGTGCAGGTCTCCACGTTGCTGCTGGCACCGGTAGTGCGCCCTGCCAAGGCTCAGCTAGCAACACCTTTGGGGTGTTTCCTTGCTCCTACTGGATTGATAACCTTGGTTTCATAACTGAGGGAAACTTACTGCTGTGCTCATCATACCTTCCTCTTGGGGTTCCCTAACGAGCTCGTTAATACACGAGTCAGCAAGTATTTTTCTGGCGCCGTTGCCGGGAGTCAAGGACATCTTCACAAGGGGAGTGCCTCATAACCAATCTCTCTACTTTGTTGTTTTTGTTTTGCTTAGTTTCTTTTTGTTTTGTTTGCTTGTTTCTTTATCAAAAACACACAAAAATTAGTTTTACAAGTTTGCTTTCTTTATTAAAAACACACAAAAAATAAGTCTCCTTTAGTTGTTACCTCTTCCTTAGCTCACCATGTTGATCCCTAAATTCACCATGAAAGACCTTTCAATAGGGAGTGGTTCTATAATTGGAAAAGATAATATTGAAGAATTCTTTAATCATGTTGGTAAACATGAGGATATTGAGGATAGATCCCTTGCAGAACTTGCTCCGAACTATGAGATTGCTGCAGCTTCTTTAGTTCACATGTTGGAAGCTAGGTTTGTTAACCTTAACCCCTTGATGCAAGTAATGTTTCTTAAACTTAAAGAAATTGAGGACCCTGAAAAGAGGAATTTCATTCTAGAAACTTTGCTTAAGGAATTCTATGATGTTGCCAAGGAAGCTAGAAAAGTCTTTGAACTCTTTAATATGCTAGGCTCATGCGTAGATGTTGTTGGTACACGAGAAAATATGAACAAAACTGAACCTAATGGGGAGGAAACTAAGATACCAATAGCCTTTAAACTGGTAGCAATACATGAAGCCATAAAAAAGAATCTTGATTGGATTGTTCCTGAAAACCCTTTTGATGAAAATAGTGAACCTAAGAGCATTGAGAGAGGATCCTCTAGAACTTATTTGGATGATATACCTTGCCTTGTTGAAGATATTTCTGGTATTAATCTTAATGCTTCTTCATTTGAGAACACTTGATTCTTTTTCTTGCTTCTTTTGCCTAACTTAAAGGCGTTAAAGAAAAAAGTAATTATTGGGAGATAACCCAAAAGTTTTAGATGAGTCTTGGAAGTTATTACTTCAGTAATAACCGCTCCTTATCCTTTTTATTTGCTTTTTGTGCCAAGAGTAACCTCTAATGAAAGAGAAGTAATGATTGGGAAAGTTGCTGTCCCGAAACAGATTTCTGTGCTTCACCGTAAAAATTCGTGTAAAATCTATGAACGTCCTTTTGAGGCGTGAATTTTTTTGCTTCTGCCCCAGGTTGTTATCTAACTTTCATTAGTTCAACACTTTTTGATTTGAGCAACATAAGGTCTTAGAAAAAATTCTTATTTACTTGCTGGTCTGTTTTGACAGATTTCTGCCATTTTTTGCATTTGCTTCTTGTTGGTTCCTTTTTTAGTTCTTTTGGGGAATTGAGCTTTCTGAGGGAAGTGCTACAGTATCTAGTGTTCTAATGGAAGTTTATTTGGTGTTAGAACTGAACCTAAAGACTTATTATCTTGAGTGCACTAATGTTGCTAATAAAGATTATGTGAAGTTTTGTATGAGAAAAATGTTTAGGTGTATGGAAGGAATGAGTAATGAGATTAAGGATGGACTAAAGCTCAAGCTTGGGGATGCCACGCGTGTCACCCCAAGAAATATCCAAGAATTACAAGCGTCAAAGCTTGGGGATGCCCAAGGCATCCCCCTCTTCATCAATAAAAATCCCAGGTTTCTTCCAAACGCTTCATTTTTATTGTTTCACGCACAGTTGTGTTGTTCTTGGAGCGTCTTCTTTTTTGTTTTCATTTTGTTTTTTCGTTTGCTTGGTTTTCTTAGTTTGCTGAATAAATTGGTTAGACCCCCTCTTTCATACATTGATTTTCAAATAGTTTGATTTGGTTTGAAAAAGAGTAGGAAAGTTCATGCTTAAGTGGTAAAAAGAGCTTGTTTTTTACTGTGCGCTATGCTTTGTCATGCCATGCTTGATATTGTTTTGGCTTTATGCTTAGTATTCTTTGATGTAGCATGACTTGTTATAAACAATTGAGATTGCTTAATGTGCTTTGGATAAATCATGCGTTGTTTTAGCATATTAAAGCATAGTATAGTGGTATTCTCCTTTGATCCTTTATTTGGGTTGACTTGGCGCATGCTCACACAGTGTTATGACTATCCAAAGTCACCATAGCCTTTATGATCCTTTATTTTTCAACTTGTAGTATCACTTTATGCTTTGATCAATGATGTTTTGTCGCTCTACATGATTATGGCCATTATTGCTCTCTTAGTTTGTCGCTCCTAGTCTTTTGCTAGCCTCCACAACCAAGTATGAGTTCAACTCATGCATCCAACTCCCTAAACCAAGTTATTCCAAAGAGTCCACCATACCTACCTACTAGTTTATGCTATTCCAAGTATATTCATGCTTTTGTTTACCTTCCAAATTAAACTTGTTATGAGAAAACTAGTGATTAAAGCTCTCACGAACTTGATGACACACTTTACTTTTCTTACCCTTAATAAACTTGAACCATTTTGTCGTCTATGTTGTATATGCTTGCACTTATTTGTTGGGAATTAGCAGAACCATGTTGTCATGGGGAACGCTTTCAACATTGCACTGGTACTTTGTACCTAGTTGATATCATGCTCTTTTGTCTATGGATGTCGTCGGTGTGAAATGAAAGGGGAGATTGTAAGTCCATGGAGTTATGTATGTGTGTTAGAGAAACGCCTGGGCCGCTGGTCTAATCCATGCTGACATGGTGGAAACCTGCAGTGTAACCATAATGAGCTGTCTATGAAGCATTCTTCTTATAAAAAAGAGTCCTATATTGAAAAAAAGAGATTATGAAAAGAGGAAAGAGAGAAAAAAGCACCATATTCCCATGGTAAATAAGAAGATTGTTGAGATGCTCGTTGTCTGCTTGCCTTGTCATTTTGATATGGGGATTCTTCCGTATCATCGGGCAAGGGTACCTGTTGCGGTTCTCTATGATACACATGTACTTACAATGACAAGAACTTATCGGTGACTAAACTTGAGTAGCATGAGGAGCGGCCCTCGTATTCAAGGGACATGAGATTTCTGACTTATACTTCGTCAAGCATGTACACCATAGTTTGTTCACTTTAACCTTAATCACTTCAAGATGCTTATGATAGGGGCAATGAGAGTTGAAAGCTATAAGTACCATAATTTTTGGAAGCTCTTTATGAAACTTGAATCTCTGCTTGCTTTTATGAAGGCCTTTCTTCCACCATTATATTGAGTCTCCACCTTCTACCTTTATGCACCTACTTTGAGAGCATAGTGGCCATTCTTAATTCTATGTGCATTGTCCCAAGACTAGTTGATTGATGCATAACTTGATATTGCTTGTTTTAAACTATTTGTATCTAGTCACTCTTATAAACTTTGAAGGTGTCCTATGCATTTATATTTGCTACTCTATGAGGGACAAGCTGAATGCTACTATGCTATGTTTTCTTTATGTGAAACAAACAAACATCTTGCAAAGCGTTGTTATTCATGAATCTTTTGTTTGTGCCTTTTCATGTTGCATCATAGTTTCTTTGTCTTATTGCTAGAACTTTGTCTTTCATGTTATGATTGAAGTACTATGATCCTAGCTTTGAACGTTTTACAAATACTTTGATCAAGTTTATGATGGTGCATGTCACCTCAAATATTATTCTTTCTTTTTATCACTTACCTACTTGAGGACGAGCAGGAGTAAGCTTGGGGATGTTGATACATTGCAAATGTATCCATAATTTTTGATGTTCTATACTTTTCATATGATTTCTTGGACTAACCTATTAACAAGAGCCACAGTGCCAGCTGCCTGTTTTCTGCTGTTTTTGGTTCCAGGAAAGTCAGAAAATGAATATTCTCGGAATTGGATGGGACAAAAGCCAAAGTCGCTATTTTACCGGAAGACATCTGGAGCCAGAATACGAGACGGAGAAGGGCTAGGGCCTGGCCACACCACCTGGCCGCGCGGCCAGGCCTGGCCCGCGCCAGGGGGTGGTCTGGCCGACCCCAGCACCCCCTCGGCCTCTCCTTCCGCCTATATATTGCCCTCGGGACCAAAACCCTATGTACCCGATCAAAAATCCACTAAAGAGTCTGTAGCCACCGTCATCTCCATCCCTAGATCGGGAGGGATCTGAAGCTCTTCTCGGCACCCTACCGGAGAGGGGAATTCACCCTGGAGGCCTTCTTCATCATCATGCAAGCCTCCGGTGTGATGCGTGAGTAGTTCATCTCTGGACTACGGGTCCATGTAGTAGCTATATGGCTGGTTCTCCTCCTTTGTGCTTTCATGTTTAGATCTTGTGAGCTCCGTTCATGATCAAGATCATCTATTTGTAATTCTGCATGTTGTGTTTGCGGGGATCCGATGGATATTGAGATGCTATTTCAGATTGATTATTGATTCTATCATGTCTTTGTTATTTGTGATCTTGCATGCTTTCCGTTGTTAGTAGCTATCTTGGCCAAGTAGATGCTAGCAACTCCAAGAGTTAGTATTTATGCTCGATAGTGGGTTCATGCCTCTGGTAATCTGGGGAAGTGACAGAAATCTCTAAGGTACTAGATGTGCTGTTGCTACTAGGGAGAAAACAACAATCCTTTGTTCATAGAACAATCGTATTGTTTACATTACACGCAATTCGTAAAGCAATAATCTGTTGCTTGCAACTTAATACTGGAGGGGGTTCGGATGATAACCTGAAGGTGGATTAGTCATAGATGCAGTTGGATGGTGGTCTATGTATAATGATGTAATGCCCAATCAAGTCTCAAAGGAGTCAAGATGATTAGTATATGCTTGTATGCTTTCTCGATGTTTGTCAATTGCCCCGCTATAATTTGTTCACCCAACATGTTATCTATCTTAAGGAGAACCACCTCCAGTGAACTATGGACCATGGTCCTTTCTTTTACATACAATCTACAAACTGTTTACTGCTTTGTGTTTACTTTCTGCAAACTATTACTTCCTTCCATTCGATACGTTTAATCCTTTGTTTTCAGCAAAACCGGTGAGATTGATAACCTCATCGCAAGTTGGGGATAGAGTTCTGTGGTTGTGTTGTGCAGGTCGCAATGTTGCTGCTGGCACCGGTAGTGCGCCCTGCCAAGGCTCAGCTAGCAACACCTTTGGGGTGTTTCCTTGCTCCTACTGGATTGATAACCTTGGTTTCATAACTGAGGGAAACTTACTGCTGTGCTCATCATACCTTCCTCTTGGGGTTCCCCAACGAGCTCGTTAATACACGAGCCAGCAGACCCTTTATTAAAGATTTTTCTAAAATAACTGCCCCTTTAACTCGTCTCTTAGATAAAGATACTCACTTTACTTTCAATAGAGATTGCCATGATTCTTTCGAATAGTTAAAAAAGGCACTAACTTCTGCACCAGTTATTCAACCACCTAAATGGGAGAACCATTTAAAACTATGTGTGATGCTAGTGATTATGCTATTGGGGCTGTTTTAGGACAAAGAGATGATCCTAATCTCAATGTTATTCAATATGCTAGTCGAGTCTTTAATGATGATCAAAGGAACTATGTGACAACTGAGAAAGAACTCCTAGCTATCGTTTTTGCTTGCGATAAGTTTAGACACTATATCCGCAATTCAAGGGTAATATCTATGCGTGGTGAATATCTTGCAGTTATAGAACCTCGCGATCCTTGGTTTGCAGATTATGTTAATTTCCTAGTAGGCAAGTTTTAACCAAAAGGAATGGATTATAATCAAAGAAAGAAATTATTCAATGATTTAAAACATTACTATTGGGATGACCCTTACATATATAGGCATGGCATAGATGGGATAATCCGGAAATGCGTACCCGAGCACAAGGCAAAGGATATCCTTAAAGCTTGCCATGATAGTCCCTATGGTGGGCATCACGCTGGTAATCGCACTACAGCCAAAGTCTTGTAGTCAGGTTTCTACTGGCCTACGCTAGTTAAAGACTCTCACGAATATGTTAGAAATTGCGATGCTTGTCAATGTATGAGTAATATAGGAAAAAGACAAGAAATGAATATGAAATATAACTTAGTAATAGAGCCATTTGACGTATGGGGAATGGACTTTATGGGACCATTTGTTCCCTCTAATGGTTATACTCATATTCTTGTTGGTGTTGATTATGTTACTAAATGGGTTGAAGCTATACCCACAGCTCATGCAGATGCAGCCACTTCCATTAAGATGGTCAAGGATATCCTCTTTCCCAGGTTTGGAGTACCCCGATTTTTGATTACTGATTGTGGAACTCATTTTATGAAGGGAACTTTTGACAAGATACTTCAAAAATATGGAGTAGACCACCGGGTAGCCACGCCTTACCATCCTCAAACCAGTGACAAGTGGAATTATCTAACAGAGAGATCAAGGTCATGCTCCAGAAAACGGTGAACAGGTCAAGAAAAGAATGGGCTTTGAAGCTCAATGATGAATTGTGGGCGTATCGCACAGCATTCAAGAACCCCATGGGAATGCCACCATACAAAATGGTTTACGATAAAAATTGTCACCTTCCGTTAGAACTCGAGCATACGGCCCTATGGGTTATCAAAACTATGAACTTTGACTTTAAAACTGCAGGAGAAAAACGACTCTTGGACATTCATGCTTTTTATGAACTCAAGAATGAGACTTATGAAAATAGTAGAATATTTGAAGAAAAGGTTAAAAAGTGGCATGACAGGAAGTTAGAGGGCAAGCGATTTAAAACCGGAGATAAAGTTTTGCTTTACAACTCTAGGCTTAAGATTTTTGCAGGAAAGTTGAAATCCAGGTGGAAAGGACCATACGATGTTGAAGAAGCATATCCGTCAGGAGCGGTAAGGCTGAAAAATACTACGCCTTCTTCTTCATCCTGGATTGTTAATATGCAGCAATTAAAACATTATAGAGTTGGTGAAGTAAACACTTTGGAATTAATCTCTTTGATCCCGGCTGAAGAATACAACAAGCGAAAGCTAGGTAATGAAGTGTAAATTACTTAAAGTTCTGCTACTTTGGAAACTTTTTGGTTGATTCTATCTTTTTCTTTGAACTCGTCTAGTTTTTCTGGTCATCCTGAATGGTTTTTCGACCTGGTACGGGCGTACCATAGGGTCAGACGCGCCCGTACCACTGGTCGTTAACCATTCGGAATACTAATGCCGATTCTTTTTGATTTGGTACGACCGGACAGTACATGCCGACGCGCCCGTACCGATGGTCATTACTACTACTGTTTTCCCCATGTTATTTCTCGTTATTCTTTCATAAAAAAATGGGAGAAGAAAGGTAGTAAGGAGTCCGTCAGGCGTGAATGCAGTGAACCGCCGTCTTGTAGCTCATGACCGACTGGCCGCCTTAACCTTCTGATTTTGTTTTTATAAACATATCAATTAGAGCTGTCATATTGTGTAATTATATGATATTTCTAAGTGATAAAAGTCATTTTATGAATTTGCCTTCGCTCCTGGAAGAATACCAATCGCAGAGGAGGAATCATCAGGGTTAACGACCACTGGTACGGGCGGAGCCTGCCCGTACCGTCCGCCCGTACCAGGTGCCATCGTGACCGCCTCATCAAATACGTCTCCCTGGCAAAGACAAGAGGGAGATCCGACATTCGCAGCCACCAGAAACTACGAAACACCACATCCGAGAGGGATCTGAAGGAGGAACTTGGCTGGGGTAAAATCCCTGCTGATCCACGGATCATTGGAGGACAATGCATCATCCCCCTCATCATGAATCGTTGCATCTTCGTTATCACCATTACCCCATCTTTCATCTATTAGATCTCTTTCTCATTCCAGATCCAATTGTGGTTTGTATTAGATCTACCCCCGTACTTTAATCCATTCATTTGATTATGATGATGTTTTTTTGTTTGCTTCCATGTGTGAGTAGTTCCTTTGTTTTTGGGGAGATAGAGAAACCCTAGCACAATTATGAACTTATAATAAAGATGATCTATTATTGTGTCCATATGACTTGCTTGTCTATGATATAATTATGATTTGTGTTTGATCTCTCTCTTTAGATGGTATGCATTGTTGGCCGCATATCATTTGCCTTTGGGACTAAAGGGAGGGAGAAACCCTTTGGACGTGTCTTGGAAGCGTAACCAGAATGCCCGTGACAGATTGGCGCCGGCTTAACCTACACGGTCAAAGGGGGATTAAAGAGAGACTCCCTAATCTAATTACGATGTCCATGGGGAAACCCTTAATCGCGGTGGTTTGTATGGCTGATTGCTCTCAGACATCGCAGTGTTTATTTAGAGGTGACCTCACACTTGGCTCAACAAAGTGGTTTCCTATGAGCCTTGCCGTGAATATCTTATTATGGGGCTCTCTCCATACATATCACGAGACAAGGAATATATTATCTTGATTACATATAACAATAATACTATGCTAGTGGTGTATCCTACATCCCCGATAATGTTTTTGCCCTATTGAGTTCAACCATGCTTTCATACAATCTTGTTACTTGTTTTCTTTTACTTGTTTTAATTACTTTTATGCAAACAACCATAAACCTTTCAAACACCCTTTACTTAAAATTAAAGACAACTTATAAGTATACTTTGGTAGAGAGTAACGAGGGGCATAAAGACCTTTACCAATAGCTCTCTGTGGGTTCGATATCTTTACTTCAAAACTAGCTACAATTGGTCTATGCACTTGCAGTCATCAGAACCTTAAAACGATCTTAGGTAAATTAAATAACTAGCAGGCTATCATGCACTCGAAGTACGAATTTGACCTATTTTTTGCAAATTGACATATAGTGGTTTAAGTGGCAAATTAGATAGGAAGCTTGAAAATTCATGTAACTTCGGAATTGTCCATAAAAATTTGTACACTTTGTGTGAAAAATGGGGTGGTTGCATTGTGGGCCTTACTCTCCATGCTTGCATAGAAAAAATATTTTTTGTGAAAAAGAATTTGAATCCTACAAAACTCTCGTTGTTTTTTTATGTATTAACTGCCTCGGTATCTTAAAGTAAGATGATGCTAGAGTTTTTTAAGAGAATCTATCACGCTTACTTGTAGTTAAAATTTAATCTAATTACGATAAATCGACAGAAAGTCATTTAAGTGCATGTTATAGGAAGCTTGAAAACTCATAAACTTTGTAACCTTCAAAAGATAATTATATAAATTTAAGAGAAATCTTCCACTTCCTCGTAGTTCAAATTTTACCTGACTTTGACAAATTGTCTTAAATTAGTTTAAGTTTGTGAAGTTACCTAAGAAGCTTGAGAACTCATAACATTGGTAATCGAAAGTGAAACATGGTCCAAACTTTGTTCGGAAAATCGGGCTCGTGGCATTTCGAGCCATGTTCACCGTGCTTTCTCTTAAGAAAATAAATATTTACTCAGAAATATATTTTTCTGTTTATTGTCTGCAAACAAATACTAGTGACACACTAAATAAATCACGGGAAAGCAATTATGTGTTAAAATTTTATGAATAAATAGGGTGCTTTTATGAGAGCTGTAATAAACCAAACGTAAATTGATGATCCGACAGTTTGAAAAACTCTTTGATGGACATCTGGTTATGTGAATGAAAGGTCAAACCTTATGTTCAAAAACAAGTTTATTACAAACAAATAAAGTATTCACAAATTAAATGTTTGAAATATTTTGGTACTTTTATGTAAACATTGACGTTTTATATAAAACGAGTCTCTTATTTATTCTCTCCCCTTCCCCATAATCCCATAGCACCAAATCATCTCTAGTCCTCCGCTTCTAGCAACCATCTCCATCCACGTCGTCATCCATGGCCACCTTCTGGCTACCACCCGCCGTACCAGAGCACAAAGACAACAACATCGCTGCACAGGAGGACATTGCCCTACGCATTTGGGCCTTATCCCCATGGAGAACACCATGGCAGCTAGCGTGCACCTTCCTTGATGTCAGCTATGGTTGCCGCGTAAGTACCATATGTACAGCCTCTCCAACAATTCGGGAGGGACTTTGATGGTCAAGTTCATCCACTTCAGGGACACTCGTATCCTCTACGGCTAGGTCTTCCACTGCGGCTGTGAGATGGTGGTGTTCACTGGCGTCAACAACTTCACCAACTACTGGGATCAGTTCCCTAACAACAGCAACTTCATCCACAGAGTCCTCCCGGATCTGCCGATGGCTTAGGAGGTACCGCCGGCTTATCCGGAGGCGCCGATGGGTCAGGAGACGATGGTGGCGCTAGAGCTGACATTGATGCCAGTGTCTAATGAGATGCCGCTAGACCTGCAGTAGTTCAACAGTGAATCTTATATATGTAAACTCGTGTTGTTATGTTAATGATTAAATGAAGTGCTTCTTCATCCTCGCAAACTCTCTTTATCATTTTCCCAGGTACTCGGCGAATTTCTACCAGTTTCATAAGAACCTGAAAGGAAAACACACCTAAACTTGGTCCCTCGCATTTAATTATCCACGAACTTGGTCCCTTAAAGTTTTTTTTGAGATATAGGTCCCTTAAAATTAATAACCGTTGAACCTACATGCCAGGCATGCATATATATTAGGTACTTAAATTTGGTACTATTCAATGTACCTTGTACCTCGTGTGAGGAATCCATCGTAGTTTTGCTCTGACGTCGCATTGTTCAACTCCTCCTCTTCCCTCCTCTCAAGCTGCCACCTCTATGCTCATACTCTCTTCCCGCTCTTTGTATTTTTATCAGAAAAAGGAAATACATATTATTCATACTTGCTTTCAGAAAATAAATTCTTATCACTTGGAAAATTAAAATTGTTTGTTTTTTGTTTTTAATATCTTCGATTGTTTTCAAAATATTGCTAGATTTGTCGACATGCAAATTCTTGTATATGAGATCATCAGCATAAAGTATGATATAGATATGGCCTTGACCTTGGTCGTCTGGCTTGAAATCCAAGAATGTTCATATTCATTGACAACCAAACTTAAATTCGTTTAAATTTTACCACTTACTTTTAGGTTAAAATTGTAAACAGACGATGGGAGTATATTTCACACTAAGGACCTAAAAAGGGAAATTGCATCGAGTTCCATATATTTAGCACAAAGGACCCTAAAATTAAGAAAGTAAAATAGTCAAGTTCAGCTCCTTCTCGAGAGAGCATGTGATCGAGCCATACTCTTCATACTACTTACTCTTTGATTGTTTTCAAAATATGGTTGTCAACATGCAATTCTTGAATATGAGATCATCAACATAAAGTATGATGTAGATATGACCATGACCATGGTCGTTCGTATTAAAATCCAAGAATGTTCATACCCATTGACAACTAAGCTTAAATTCATTTAAATTTTACCACTTACTTGTAGGTTAAAATTTTACATCAACGGTGGGAGTACATTTTGCATCAAGGACCTAACAAGGGAAAATTACATCGAGGTATATATATTTAGCTCAAAGAACCCTAAAATTAAGCAAGGAAAACAGTTGGGTTCAGATCCTTCTCGAGAGAGTAGCTCATCGACCATACTCTTCATACTACTTCCTCTTTGATTGATTTCAAAATATGGATAAATTTGTCAGCATGCAAATTATTGGATATAGGGTCATCAACATAAAGTATGATGTAGATATGGACTTAACCTTGGTCGTTCGGTTTTAAATTTAAGAATGTTCATACTCATTGACAAACAAACTTAAATTCTTTTAAATTTTACCACTTAATTTTAAGTTAAAATCTTACACGGACGGTGGGAGTATATTTTACATCAAAGACCTAAAAAGGGAAATTACGCCGATGTCTGTACGTTTAGCATAAAGGACCCTAAAGTTAAACAAGTAAAATAGTCGGGTTCGGTTCCTTTTCGAGAGAGCAGCCGATCGAGCCATACTCTGCATACTACTTCCTCTTTGATTGTTTTCAAAATATGGCCAAATCTGCCGGCATGCAAATTCTTGCATATGGGATCATCAACATAAAGTATGATATAGATATGGTCATGACCTTGGTCGTTCGGCTTGAAATACAAGAATGTTCATACTCATTGACAAATAACTTAAATTCGTTTAAATTTTACCACTTACTTAGGTTAAATTTTTACATGGACGGTGGGAGTACATTTTACATCAAGGACCTAAAAAGGGGAAATCACATCGAGTTCCATACATTTAGTACAAAGGATCCTAAAATTAAGCAAGAAAAACAGTCAGGTCCGGCTCCATCTCGAGAGAGCAGCTGATCGAGACATACTCTTCATACTACTTTCTCTCGATTGTTTTCAAAATATAGCCAAATTTGTCCACATGCAAATTCTTGGATATGGGATCATTACCATAAGTATGATGTAGATATGTCCTTGACCTTGGTCGTTCGACTTGAAATCCAAGAATGTTCATACTCATTGAAAACTAAGCTCAAATTCGTTTAAATTTTACCACTTACTTTTAAGTTAGATTTTTACATGGACGGTAGGAGTACATTTTATATCAAGGACCTAAAAAAGGTTTACTCCCGTTAGCAGTGTTATCGTTCACCATGCCAAGAACAAAGCACCCATGTACCAAATATGGGAATACCACCATGCCATGTTCTTGCAATAGCTAAGAACCTGAATTTTTTAGAACTCTTGGTGGTTGTGCTATACTAAATTCCTAGCTAGCTTCAAAATAATTTTGGAAAAAATTAAGAGTAATATATCGCATTTACTTGTACTCCTCTAGTTAAAAAATTCACGGACGGTCGGAGTATATTTTACATCAAGGACCTAAAAAGAGAATATTACATCGAGGTCCATACATTTAGCACAAAGTACCCTAAAATTAAAAAACGGAAAACGGTCAGGTATGACTCCTTCTCGAGAGAGCAGCTGATCGAGCCATACTCTTTATACCACTTTGTCTTTCCCAAATTAGGACGTGTATTAGGTTTGGTCAAAGTCAATATTTATAAAGTTCGACCAACTATATGGAAAAACATACCGACTTTTCTAATGTCAAATGCATATAATATAAAAATATAGTTCATGATGATTCTAATAACATTTAGTTAATATCATAGACGTTCATATATTTTCTAAATACTTAGTCAAAGTTTATTAAATATGACTTTGAACAAAAGTAATACGTGTCCTATTTTGAGAAGGGAGGAGTATTACTTGCTTCACAGAAAAAAGAGTGCTCCTCACTTTTGAACGAGCTTGTTGCGGGTATGCTTGGTGCTTCCTCTTCCTAGGTGTGAAATGGAACGAATGGAGGGGGAGTAGTTGGGAGTAGGAAGGGTAGCCAGATCATAATTGTGTGCATCCAATGCGATGGGATGTAGTATCAACCAATCCCTTGTCTACTGCTTAAGTAGTACTACGAATGGCGATCTTTTGAATATCCCCCGGATGTTTGGGAAGGAAGTAAAAATTTTGAAACTGGGAAAGATTAAATTGCTACTCTACTACTTTTTTCCACCAAGGCCCAAAATAGATCCCACCAACGCAGCTGAAGAACATGCCAGACACAAACACGGAGGCGCCGACACAAGGCAGGTAGATGCACGTGCAGCGCCACGTTGTGGACGAGAGAGAGATCAGTCGGCCGGGGTGTGGATGGCGATGAGGAAGTGAAGGAGAGTGAAAACACAATTTCTTTTGCATGCATAAATAGTAAAGGTCCTAAAATTTACTACTACTCACTGTACCATGTACCTCGTGTCAAGAACCCATCGCAGTTTTGCTCTGAAATTAGACCACCTTCAAATCCTCCTCTTCGCTACTCTTGCGCTGCCTCCTCTGTGCTCATAGTGTCTTTCCGCTCTTATTTTTTTCAATAGGGTAAACTCCTAGTGGCAATATTGTTTACCATGGCAAGATTCACCCATCTACTCCCAAGTATGGGAACATCACCATAAACTATGATGTGGATTATGGCCATAACCTTGGTCGTCCAGTTTCAAACACAAGAATGTTCAAAAGTTGTCGGAACTCATGTTTATCATTTTTCATGGCAAATAATACACGCAAAAGGATGCCATGTGCAATCTTTTTTTGTTCTTTCATTATTATCTTTGATTGTTTTCGAAACATGATCAGATTTACCGCCGTGCAAATTCTTGGATTCGTACCTACCGAATATGGGCATATTATCACATAAGAAGAGTGGTTAATTTGTCTTGAAACCCAATGATGTTTGTACATTTTAAGCCATAAGAAAGATTTTCAAAATTTATCCAAACTAATGCATGTCATTTTGCATGGCAACCAGTACACGCAAGATAAAGCCGTGCACAATACTACCTCGCGGGCAGTGGGAGTACATTTGACATTTACTTGTACTCCTCTAGTTAAATTTTACATGAACGATGGGAGTATATTTTACATCAAAGACCTAAAAAGGGAAAATTACATCAAGGTCCATACATTTAATACAAAGGACCCTAAAATTAAGTAAGGAAAATAGTCGGGTTCGGTTCTTGAGAGAGCAGATAATCGAGACACACTCTTCATACTACTTCCCTTTTGATTGTTTTTAAAATAGGGCCAAATTTGTCGGCATGTAAATTCTTGATACGGTATCATCAACATAAAGTATGGCGTAGATATAGCCATGACCTTGATCATTCGGCTTGAAATCCAAGAATATTCATACTCATTGACAACTAAAGTTAAATTCATTTAAATTTTACCACTTATGTTTAGGTTAAAAATTTACACAGATGGCGGGAGTACATTTTATAACAAGGACCTAAAAAAGTGGGAAATTATATCAAGGTCCATACATTTAGCACAAAGGACCCTAAAATTAAGCAAGAAAAACTTCCGGGTTTGGCTCCTTCTCGAGAGAGTAGCTGATCGGATCATACTCTTCATACTACTTCCTCTTCGATTGTTTTCAAAATATACCAAATTTGCCAACATGCAAATTCTTGGATATGACATCATCAGCACAAAGTATGATGTAGATATGGCCATGACCTTGGTCGTTCGGCTTGAAATCCAAGAATATTCATAATCATTGACAACTAAGCTTAAATTTGTTTAAATTTCACCATTTATTTTGAGGTTAAAATTTTACACGGATAGTGGGAGTACATTTTACATCAAGGACCTAAAAAGGGAAAATTACACCGAGATCCATATATCATTGTGAAATTTCCATTGTGATATTTTAATTGTTATATCCATTTTTTATAAATGGGTACATCACCAACTTTTATGCACTTTAGTCCATAATTGACTTATTATTCACTTGTGATACGTAAATACCAAAATAAGTGAAAGTCATGTCCAATTTAACAACACTTGTGATATTTTGTGAAGAGTTCTCCTATCTTGGTGGTGCTTGTTGATTCCTGAGCTAGTGTGATCTATTGTTTGGTCGCAGCCAGAAGTTGCTCCTGAACATGCTCAACAACCATTGCATCGAATACAACAAGAATATCAAGTCCGGCGAAGGCGAGTTCGAAGGCCAGCCTTTCTCCTCCTACGATGTCCTCTACCACTGGCAACACCCGGATTTTTAATCCCAAATGCCTGTTATGCCATACATCACAATCCCAGGATTACCTTTTTGTGAGACATAACAGAAGTAGTACCATAGTACATCATCCATTACAAACCATAATAAGGTCTTACAAATAAAGGATCTCATGATCCAGTCTTAATACAAATCAATCAGCGGAAATTAAACGTAGTAGTGGGCTCCATCTTCAGGGTCACGGGCAATGCTAACGATGGGAGATGATCCTAGTTGTCATAGACCTCCTGCTGTCCATCATCCTGATAGTCCTCCTCATAGTCTGGCCACGGGAATAGCCAGGGACAAAGCCATGAGTACTCTTTAAGTACTCGCAAACTATCACTAACAAGTAAGGTAATTCTAGTAGGAATCTTAAGCTCTAGGTTTATTTGCAAAAAGCCAGATTTATCTAAAACTGAGTTTAGAAGTAAAGAAAACTAAGTTAATGTTCTAAATCACTTAAGTGGGAAACTAGCTTTCATATTCACAACCTTGTTGTGGTCAAGTCAAAATCATAGTTCACATCACAAGTCATTTTGAAAACATCTGACGACGGAACAGTATGGCCACTCTAACTGTCCATGACCACGGACGCGGCTATTCGAATAGTTTGTCACTCTACACATGTGGTACACTTTCACCACAAAATTTGATACATCTGTCAGGGATAACCCTGAATCAATCATACTGAGTATATGGATAATCAATCATAACCTTTCAATTACACACTCTAGTATAGGCACTGATGTCTACGCACTTCTATTCTTGTAGACAGTTGTTGGGCCTCCAAGTGCAGAGGTTTATAGAACAACAACAAGTTTTCCCTTAAGTGGATCACCCAAGGTTTATCGAACTCAGGGAGGAAGTGGTCAAAGGTATCCCCTCTCAAGCAACCCTGCAATCAAGATACAAGAAGTCTCTTGTGTCCACAACACACCCAATATACTTGTCAGGTGTATAGGTGCACTAGTTCGGCAAAGAGATAGTAAAATACAAGTGGTATGGATATAAGACAACGGTCCTAGAAAATAGCTTGATGGCGTAAAAGAGACTAAAGGCAAACTAAAATAAAGATGGAAGCAAGCAAACATGTAACAGATCTAGTTGCAAACGGTGTTTCAAAGCTTAGAAACAAGGCCTAGGGATCATACTTTCACTTGTGAACACTCTCATATAAATATCTTCTCTTTATGATACAACTCTACGGTTGGACACTCTAATCCATGGTAGGGCTATAACAACACACCTCAAAGTAAGCCTTTCCCATCTAGATAACCCCACACTGTCACCTTGAGCACTAGATGGTTCCAACAAACACCACAATTTCATAAAGACATCCAACTCCAAATATAACTCATAACAAGTATTTGTAATCTCTAGCCTAAGTGCCACCATGGTGTGCACGCTGTCACTTTCACACACATGGGGAGAGCAGAGATCTATTAAAGCACTTGAGTAGCAAGGTAGATCTACTTGATTACAAAGCTCATGATCACAATATGATCATGCATAGAGAGAGAGATGAACACATAGCTACTGGTAGAACCCTTAGCCTCGAGGAAGAACTACTCCCTCATCATCATGGGAATCAGCAACGGCGATGGAGATGGTGGTGGAGATCGACGGAGATGGATCTAGGGGCACTTCCCCGTCCCGGCAGGGTGCCGGAACAGAGACTTTCTGTCTCCCGAATCTCCCCTTTGGTGACGGCGGTGTTGTGGAACTTTTCATGGCTGGAGGATGGATGATTTAGGTTTTTTGCATCGGGAGGCATCTTATAGGCGAAGATGCAAGGTCGGTGGGCCACCAGGGGGCCCACACCACCTGGTGGCGTGACCAGGGATAACCCGCGCCACCATATGGTGTGCCCTCCCTGGTGCCCTACTTCGTCTCAGCTTCGTGTTTCCGTGTTGCTCCCGGAAAAATAGGCATATTGGCTTGTGTCCTGTCCAATTCCGAGAATATTCATTTTTTAGCTTTTATGAAACCAAAAACAACAGAAAACAGGCAACTGGCGCTGTGTCATATTGTCAATAGGTTAGTTCCAGAAAGTGTATAAAAATACCTCAAAGTGTGGACAAAACATAAGAAAGTAGATAAAAACCTAGCATGGAACATAAAAAATTATGGATACGTTAGCAACGTATCAACATCCCCAAGCTTAACTCCTGCTCATCCTCGAGTAGGTAAGTGATAAAAAGAAAGAATAATTTTTGAGGTGACATGCACCATCATAAACTTGATCAAAGTATTTGTAAAACATTGATAGTTGGGATCATAGTACTTCAACATAGCATGAAAGATAAAGTTCTAACAATAAGACATAGCAACTATGTTGTAACATGAAAAGGCACAAACAAAAGATTCATGAATAACAATGCTTTGCAAAACATTTGTTTGTTTCACATAAAGAAAACATAGCATAATGGCATTCAGCTTGTCCCTCATAGAGTAGCAAACATAAATGCATAGGACACCTTCAAAGTTCATAAGGGTGACTAGATACAAATAGTTTAAGAACAAGCAATATCAAAGTTATGCATCAATCAACAAGTCTTGGGACAATGCATATAGAACTAAGAATAGCCACTATGCTCTCTCAATATGTGCATAAAGATAGAAGGTGGAGACTCAATGTATAAGTAAAAGAAAGGCCTTGATTGAAGGAAGCAGGGATTCAAGTCTCATAAAGAGCTTCCAAAAATTATGGTACTTATTAGCTTTCAGCTCTCATTGCCCCTATCATAAGCATCTTGAAGTGATTAAGGTTAAAGTGAACAAACTATGGAGTATATGCTTGACAAAGTACAAGTTGGAAATCTCATGTCCTTTGAATACGAAGGCCGCTCCTCATGCTACTCAAGTTTAGTTACCGGTAAGTTTTTGTCATAGTAAGTACATGTGTATCATAGAAAACCGCCAACGGGGTACCCCTTCCCGATGATACAGAAGAATCCCCATATCAAAATGACAAGGCAAGGAGACAACGAGCATCTCAGCAATCTTCTTATTTACCATGGGAAAATGGTGCTTTTTTCTCTCTTTCCTCTTTTCTCATTTCTTTTTTTCTTTTTCACTTTTTCTCAATATCTAACTCTTTTTTTTATAAGAAGAATGCTTCATAGACAGATCATTATGATTACGCTGCAGGTTTCCACAATGACAACATGGATTAGACCGGTGGCCCAGGCGTTTCTCTAACACACATACATAACTCCATGGACTTACAAGCTCCCCTTTCATTTCACACGGACGACATCCATAGACAAAAGAGCATGATTCAACTAGGTACAAAGTACAAGTGTAATGTTGAAAGCGTTCCCCATGACAGCATGGTTCTGCTAATCCCCAACATATAAGTGCAAGCATATACAACATAGATGACACAATGGTTCAAGTTTATTAAGGGCAAGAAAAGTAAAGTGTGCCTTCAAGTTCATGAGAGCTTTAATCACTAGTTTTCTCATAACAAGTTTAATTCAGAAGGTAGATAAAAACATGAATATACTTGGAATATCAAATGCTAATAGGAAGGTATGGTGGACTCTTTGGAATATCTTGGTTTTAGGATTTGGATGCATGAGTGGAACTCATACTTGGTTACGGAGGCTAGCAAAAGACTGGGAGCGACCAACTAAGAGAGCAATAATGGCCATAATCATGCAAAGCGACAAAACATCATTGATTAAAGCATAAAGTGATATTACAAGTCGAAAACTAAAGGATCATAAAGGCTATGGTGACTTGGGATAGTCATAACATGGTGTGAGCATGCGCCAAGTCAACCCAAATAAAGCATCAAAGGAGAATACGACAATACTATGCTTTAATATGCTAAAACAACGCATGATTCTTTCAAGGCACATTAAGTAATCTCAATTGTTTATAACATATCATGCTACAACAATGATCACTAAGCATAAAGCCAAAACAATATCAAGCATGACATGACAAAGCATAGGCCAAAGTCAAAAACAAGCTCCTTTTACCACTTAAGCATGAACTTTTCCTACTCTTTTCCAATCCAAACCAATCTTTTTTGGAAACTAATGTATGAAAGAGGGGGTCCAACCAATTTATTCAAGCAAACTAAGAAAACCAAGCAAACGAAAACCAAAAACAAAAACAAATACGCTCCAAGAACAACACAACTGTGCATGAAACAATAAAAATGAAGTGTTTGGAAGAACCTGAGATTTTTATTGATGAAGAAGGGGATGCCTTGGGAATCCCCAAACTTTGATGCTTGTACTTCTTGGATATTTCTTGGGATGACACGGGTGGAATCCCCAAGCTTAAGCTTTAGTCCATTCTTCATCTCATTACATCAATCTTTCCTTACACCTGAAATTTTTCCTTCATACAAAACATCACACAATCTTTATTAGCAACATTAGTGTACTCAAGATAATAAGTCTTTGGGTTCAGTTTCAACACCAATAAAACTTCCATTAAAACACAAGCTACTGTAGCACCTCCCTTAAAAAGCTCAATTTCCCAAAGAGAACCCAAAAAGGAATCAACAAGAAGCAAATGCAAATAATGGCAGAAATCTATCAAAACAGACCAGCAGGTAAAAACCAATTTTTTCGAAGACCTTATGTTGCTCAAATCGAAAAGTGTTGAACTAAAGAAAGTTGGATAACAACCTGGTGCAGAAGAACAAAACATTACAGCTCAAACCGACATACAGAGATTTTTCACGAATTTTTACAACGAAGCACAAAAATCTGTTTTGGGACAGCACTTCCCCAAATCTTACTTCTCTCTCATTAGAGGTTACTCTTGGCACAAAAAGCAAATAAAAAGGATAAGGAGCGATTATTACATAGGTAATAACTTCCAAGACTCAACTAAAACTTTTGGGTTATCTCCCAATAAGTACTTTTCTTTAACGCCTTTAAGTTAGGCATGATAGTTTGAGAAGATGCTCACATAAGAAATATGAGTTGAAGTAAAGAAGAGCTTCAAGAAGCAAATTCAAAGCATATTTAAGTCTAAACCACTTCCTATGCATAGGAATCTTGTAAAGAAACAAGTCATAAAAGCACAAAGCAACAAGCATAGTAAAACAAAACAAGTGCAACTTCAAGACTTTCAACATAAAGAGGGGAAACTTAATATTATTGAGATGCATAAAACCATGTTTCCCTCTCTCATAATAACTTTCAGTAGCATCATGAATAAAATTAACAATATAACTATCACATAAAACATTCTTATCGTGAGCCACATGCATAAAAGAATTAATACTCCCCACATAAACATAGTCATTCTTATTAATTGTAGTGAGAGAAAATTTAACAAAATAGCTATCATTATTATTCTCATCACCATAATCATCAAATATAGGAGGCATATTGTAAACATAATTAATTTTCTCCTCAATAGTAGGTGGACTGAAAATATCATACTCATCATTGTAATCATCATATATCGGAGGTATAGTATCATCAAAGTAAATTTTCTCCTCCGTGCTTGGGGGACTAAAAATAGCATGCTCATCAAAACCAGCTTCCCCAAGCTTAGACTTTTCCATAGCATTAGCAATAATGGTGTTCAAAGAATTCATACTAATAACATTGCATTAGCATGTAAATAAAGTTCCATAGGTTTTTAAATTTTCTCTTCAAACACTTCATGTCCTAACTCAAGATAAATACTATAAAGCTCTCTAATTTTGTTGTTGTTTTCCATTAAGCCTAACTAGAGAAAATAAAAACAAGAAACAAAAAGATATAATTGCAGAATCTAAAGGAAATAACTTCGAGCACTCACACCGGAGGATGTGAGTACCTTTTACCTTACCTCCCAAAGAACGGCTTTAAAATAGCTTGATGTCTACGCACTTCTATTCTTGTAGACATTTGTTGGGCCTCCAAGTGTGGAGGTTTGTAGAACAGCAGCAAGTTTTCCCTTAAATGGGTCACCCAAGGTTTATCAAACTCAGGGAGGAAGTGGTCAAAGGTATCCCCTCTCAAGCAACCCTGCAATCAAGATACAAGAAGTCTCTTGTGTCCCCAACACACCCAATACACTTGTCAGGTGTATAGGTGAACTAGTTTGGCGAAGAGATAGTAAAATATAAGTGGTATGGATATAAGACAACGATGGTAGAAAATAGCTTGATGGCGTGAAAGAGACTAAAGGCAAACTGAAATAAAGATGGCAACAAGCAAACATGTAACAGATCTAGTTGCAAATGGTGTTTCAATGCTTAGAAATAAGGCCTAGGGATCATACTTTCACTAGTGAACACTCTCATATAAATATCTTCTCTTTATGATACTACTCTTAACTACTCTCCGGTTGGACACTCTAATCCATTGTAGGGCTATAACAGCACACCTCAAAGTAAGCCTTTCCCATCTAGATAACCCCACACTGTCACCTTGAGCACTAGATGGTTCCAACAAACACCACAATTTCATAAAGACATCCAACTCCAAATATAACTCATAACAAGTATTTGTAATCTATAGCCTAAGTGCCACCATGATGTGCATGCTGTCACTTTCACACACATGGGGAGAGCAGAGATCTAATAAAGCACTTGAGTAGCAAAGTAGGTCTACTTGATTACAAAGCTCATGATCACAATATGATCATGCATAGAGAGAGAGATGAACGCATAGCTACTGGTAGAGCCCTTATCCTCGAGAGAGAACTACTCCCTCCTCATCATGGGAGTCAGCAATGACGATGGAGATGGTGGTGGAGATCGATGGAGATGGCTCCGGGGGCACTTCCCCATCCCGGCAGGGTGCTGGAACAGAGACTTTCTGTCCCCCGAATCTCCCCTTCGGTGGTGGCGGCCTTGCGGAACTTTTCGTGGCTAGAGGCTGGATGATTTAGGGTTTTTGTATCAGGAGGCATCTTATAGGCGAAGAGGCAAGGTCGGTGGGCCGCCAGGGGGCCCACACCACCTGGTGGCGCGGCCAGGGCTAGCCCGTGCCACCATATGGTGTGCCCACCCTGGTGCCCTACTCCGTCTATGCTTCGTGTTTCTGTGTTGCTCCAGGAAAAATAGGCATATTGGCTTTTGTCCCGTCCAATTCCGACAATATTCATTTTTTAGCTTTTCTGAAACCAAAAACAGCAGAAAACAGGCAACTAGCACTGTGGCATCTTGTCAATAGGTTAGTTCCAGAAAGTGTATAAAAATACCTCAAAGTGTGGACAAAACATAAGAAAGTAGATAAAAACCAAGCATGGAACATCAAAAATTATGGATACGTTAGCAACGTATCAGACACCTCCCCTATGAGCTTGGCCTCCTAGCCATGGCCATCTTCCATCCTGGGCACTGCATAGGTGGACATTCACACTCACGAGGTAGCCTCAGATCAACCTCTTCCACGAGGGAACCCATACTAAGGCATATGAGCTTTCGGCTAAGCCCTACCCAATTCAGGTATTGTGGTTATACGGTAAACTTGGAATGGTATCGCATCCGAACCCAACCATCAGTTTTTATAAAGGGATAAGGCTCATGCCTCAACATTTTCATCATTAAATCCATTTGTGTTCATAACACATGTCAAAACATTTCAATAGAATGAATCATCATTCCAAGGTTTTCATAATCATTTCACCAAGTATTCCCATCTAAAGTGATCAACTTTTATGCTTAGCACTAGCCACTAAAGTTAAGAGTGTTCACTAATGAGGGGTGCTGATCTTCAATCTCATGCCATGGAATGACATCTAAGTATATCAGTGAGGCCTAGTTTTATACTCTTTATGCTATCTATACTATTCTTCCAATACTCACAAAGCACTAACTAAAAGTAAAGAACTTTGGTAAAGGTAAAAGATAAAGCTTGCAAGTAAAACTTGGGATGGGGATAATCAAAATGGTATAACCAAAGCATGCCTAATGCATCTTGCTTAAGTTGTCTTGCAAGGATAACTTGCACATATATGAGGTTTGCAAGTGCTAGCTTGCAATTAGTAATGGCTTGCCTTGAGTAGAGCAGTGGTTGAAGTTTTCTTCTTCTTCTTCTTGGTACTCCTCCTCCTCCTCGTAGCTTGGGTCGGTACTATCGTCTATAAATGAATACAGGGTACACAATCACCAAACAATACTTAACTGCTTCTATTTAGCAAACTAAGGTTTACACTTGATGATCTAGCATCATCACAATCCTCACATGAAATAAAGACTTAATTTGATTTATCTTATTTTAGAAAAGTAATTTCTACTCATTGAAAATAATTAAGATTTCATATTCTCCAATTAAAATATGGATCATGTGGACACATGTCATCACCACATATTCTGATACATGGGAATGTGATTTAAAGTGTTAATAATATTTTATAAAGTTTAAGATTATTATTTAATAGATTTAAAGTGACTAGAAATGCCCAAATAGCATTCTTTTAGTACTAGTCCAATGTCACTGCATGCAAACCTAAATATTTTTACATATTCAGATAGATCTTATCAAATGTGATTTTTGAGAGTTGGAATCAACTCAAAAGCATTTATGGTTGATTTTTGAAAAATGTTTGAAGTTGAAAAAGTCTATGTCTTGTTATTTTTACTATATGTGATCTCTAACTCCAAATGATTTAAATCCAACGGGCTTGTATAGATAATTTAAATATCTTTCTAACAAAATTTGAATCATACAATTTGGTTCAGTGAATCTCTCTGAATTGATTTTCTAATCAACTGACAAAATATGGTTTTAAACTAAATTGGAAAATACTAATTTGAATCTCCAGTCCTGCACGGGAAACTAAACGGGCCGGCCCAACTGCACTACGTGGCGCAGCGAGCTGCTGACAAAGGGGGTCCACTAGTCAGCGACTTAATCTACGTGAAGCGGTATCGGGCAATCTAGGTCGTGCGATTAGAAAGCGAATCAACAGCGGAGGGTCATCGTCGACGCCGAACTGCTCCGGCGAGGAATTTAACCTAACGCGGCGGTGGTGGTCTGGTGCGGCTCACCTGGGCTCCAGCTAGGGTCGGCGATGGGCGCAATCGACGTGGTCGACGACGGCGATTCAAGGCGCGGTCATGACAGCTCCTGGGGTGGATTCAATCGACGGCGCCCTTCTCCTCCTAAAGCGGCGGGCTCCGGCCAAATTCCAGCGAAGGAGAGCTCGTCTTGCTCCGGGGAACGGTGAGGGAGTGTCTATGAGGAGTGGGGAGGGTGTTGGTGTGGACAATGGAGGCACATGGGTGTCTATTTATACAACGGCGAGGTGACAGAGCGGCATGGGCTCGGGCTCATCGGTGACGACGGTACATGTGGCTATCGGCGCGGCTGAGGGTAGGGGATGGTGCGTTGTTCCCTGGTGGTCGTTGCTGGCTTAAAGGCGCGGCACGGGGCGGTCGAGGTTGGTCGGGCGCGTGTGGCGCTCTGCGCGGACATGTTGGTGACGGCGCACGAGTGCTACGGGTCGCGTGGCGGCGAACGGGGGTGTCTGGGAGGTGGCTGTGATCATGGCGAGTGGGCGCGTGCGCGGAGAGAGTGAGGCGCGGTCTGTGCGAGGCGGTCGGGTGCGGCGCGTTGGCGTGCTCTCGGCATGGCGCAGAGAGGTTGGGTGCGGCGTCGCTGCGGTGGTCCAGTGCCTGGCTGTGGTCGTGGCTTGGACAGTGGGTGGCGTGTCTGGTGCGCGTCGTGGGCAAGGGCGGCGTGGCCTCTATCGCGCTGTCCATTGTCAGCCGGCGATGACCATATTCGGGCGACGCTGCACTGGTGCACAGCGGCTAAGGGGGAGCTGGTCTGGTGCTACTCGACACTGTGGGAGACAAGGGATTGAAGAGGGGACCAAATTGGTCTAGGATTACTGCTCAAACAGTGAAGTTAAGCACATGATTATTTAGTGTCTGCCAAGTGTTTGATGAAATGGCCGAAAGAATTTAAGTTTCGAATTTTCAAATAAAATTTGGTGAGTGGTCTTATCTTATGCTTGAGTGTCTATGATTGCTTGGAGAAGTCAAATGGAATTGGTTTGAGTGGTTTTTGAAAAAGTGTGATCTTACCATATGAACTAGATTCAAATTTGAACTGTCCTTTAAATTGATTTGTAAATAGCTTTCATAACTTTGTAAGGTGGGCCTTGGTTCACTTTTACTTGGTCTAGCAAGGGGCGAAAAGAAGTTGAATTGTTTCTATTAGAATTTCTCTTCTAAGAACACTCAAAGTCTAGTGGTTAACTTTGGTCAAAATGACCATTTGGTTATCTAATTCATATTTGATTTCTTTTGCTTTTGTTTTTAAATGGCCTAGATGATGTAGTATTCATCCTTAAACCATTTCTCATCATTTGTAGCAATCAAACATGGCAGAATCAATCAATCCTACATTAATGCAAATCACACATGCATTCATATAGATTTTTGGAATAAAAGTTTTTGTTAACCCTAAATTTGGGCGATTAGACTTGATAATCTTGATTAGTATTTTTTGAATGTTACAACCACCCTATAGATTTTAGGTGAGTCTCCCAATTATAATTAAGCTGCCCAATTTAGACATAGGATTATGAGCATTGTAAAATAAATAGAGAATTAACCACTCTTTTATCCCATGCTTAGGACAGTTTCTTAGATACTCCTTCATCCTTTCTCACGCAAGCTCTAGTGGCTTGCAAACTTCTTGTCTAAAGTGTGTAATATTATATCGGAGTTGTATAGTTTCAGCAGGAGGGAAAACTTATTCGTGAAAATACTAATACATTCCCCTCATGAAGAAATAGTTCTTTTAGGCAAAGCTAGCAACCAACAAGAAAGGGAATAAACACAACTTAACCGCATCGGAGTCAACATCTTTTATGCGCTTCATATCGCATACCCCAATAAAGGTATTTAAATGCATACATGCTTCCTCAATAATTGAGCCTCCAAATTAGTTCTGTTGAACCAAACTCAAATATACTTAATTTCACAATTCTCTGCTATGATAGTAGGCTAAGTAATGGATGCACGTAAATAATTATTATTGGAGTAGCATACTCCCAAGCTTCGTTTGTGCCATAACTCCAATATTTTTGCATTTTTATATTATGACAAATAACAAGACTAGTAATAAAAAGATAAACTAATATTTTTAGGTTTTTGATTGATAACAAAAAGTAAATTAAAACTAAAAAACTAACTTGAATGTCTCTAATAACCTCACTAGGATAGGAAGAATTACTTCCGCAACAACGACACGAGAAAAAGGTTAATACCTTCCATCCAGATTATGGATGTAGTACAACTTGCTTTTCCCCGAGAAGAATTAGGTTTATTGATCCTTGGGAATAATTTTCTTGGTGTAATATTGTGTCGAACAAGACCTTGAGAATTTTTAGTATCTTTGTTTACCAGACCTCTCACGTATACTTTTGTGTTTTGTGTGTGGATGGATGGAGCTAGACCAAGGCTAAGAATTTACCTAAAGCTGCACATATGTATATGAGATAAATATAATGATAAATCTCATTCATGAATCGTGATCTAATTTACATAGATAATGTGGACGATGCGTTCATAGCTATTATAGTCTTTGTCAGACATAAAATACTATAGACTTTTGTCCAAGCACTACACCACCGTCGAGTAGGGTTACATAATTATTAAGTAAACAGACGAAAGTTTTATGAATAGTGATGTCACCGTGATTTTCAAATGGATCTCAAACAACTACTGTACTCCCCTTGCTATCAACGGGTTTCACACATAGCTGCAGATTACCATTCATCTCACCTCATCACCTTTATCAATCCTCGGGGTCATGGGCACCTTAGAAGTCCTTGGATAAATGTAAGAGATGACGATACAAATATAAATCAACTATTAAATCACAACATAATATTACCGTATGAAAATATGCACAAATCTCTGCTGGGCTAGGCCTCAGCCCGCATTGAATATAGAAATTCTTGAGACAAATACCAAATAGTCTTACAATTCTCGTCAATCGTGATGAGATCAAGATTACAAGTGTATGGCTATGGCTACAAAGGGGGAATGAAGATGGAGATGGAGGGATGGCTATGATGATGGTGATAGTGGCGGCTCTTTGGTGGATCTCCTCTTCTCAGATTTGTTTCCTACGAATGTCTTCTGACTCGTTAGGATTTATGGCGGCTCTGATGCGGATTATATATAGGTGTCTTCACGAAAGTTGCTTAGTTTGACTCGGGAGATGCGACGGACGGACGGTACGATGGAGGTACGCCCATACCGATGGTCGCTAAAGTGTTTGAACGCCTCTGTATGGCAGCTTTGAGTTGGGAAAATTAGGAAATCATGATTCTTTGTCAATTAATCTAGATTTCTCCATAAAAGTGTTCATTTCTGCAAGGAGAAAAATAAAACAAAGGATTTGCATATCTATACAATAATTAATTATTAGTAGCAAGGCTAGATAAATACTCCATCAAATACTTAACTTATATCTATTTTAATTACAGATAAAAATGGTTGTATTTCACAACTATCACCTTGCATTTCTAGAAAACCGGATTTTGGTAGTGGCCTTCTCTATAAAAACTAAGATAGAACATTACTTGATGAAAACCATGATCATTCGCTTATTTGGTTGCCTTATGTTACCTTATGATAACATAATTGCTTGGATGTAAGCCTAGTGCTAAGGTCTATGATTAAGCTCTCAACACTAATATGCAAGTCCTCACGATCCAGTGATATCTTAATCATAACCCTCACTCTCTTATTTGTTGTCCTGACTCCATGTTAAGAAGAAAAGTGATCATGATTATTTCAACTTAGCTTAGTTTGTTTTGGATTTTATTTCCATTGTGCATTGGCCATGTTATTCAATATTATAAACTTGTAATATCCTTGGATCAAGACATTGCCGTTTTCTTTTACATTGTTGAATAAAAGCATGGTATTGCATATACGACTGATCTGTATATGGAATTATGTATCGAGAGAATGTATGAATACTTGTACTATTCGACTTTACTTTGATTTACAATTGCGCATTTACTTTAATTTTTTTAATTGAGCGTTGATTTTTATTTCAGAGTAGTAGAATTGCTATAAAATGTAAGATTTCATCGTGAAATTTCCACTGTGATACTTGAATTGCAATATCCATTTTAATAACTATAGTACGTCACCGACTTTATGCACTTTAGTCCATAATTGACTTACTATTCACTTGTGATCCATAAATACCAAAATAAGCGAAAGTCATGTCCAATTTGCCAACACTTTGTGAATCCTTTAGTTATTTTGATGAATTATTTTAAATTCCATTGTTTTGTATACATAAATGCAATGCACACATATCAATTACCTGCTCTAGACTCTAAACTATGGGTTCTGACATCATGCCGCTATTTTTTCAATCTGGTGGCTATCTGCATAATTTATGTGCATTAACAAAACCCGCCATAATTAGTGGCTATGTGCGTGTCGAATTACCTCTGTCACATTTGACCCATCCTGTTCGCCTGAATATCGACTGCACTGTAGGAAATCTGTACTACTGAACAACGACCGATAACGGGCTAAGAGAGAATTTTATTTCTAAATCTAAATCTGCTGACAAATAGTGAAACCAGACACGACGGGTGTAATAAACTGTACGGAATAATCCATGTCTCCCGAAAGATCAACACGCTCTGGCACCACAGAAGATCCCAGCCAACAACACCAGCCGCACCCGCACGACACAAACACAACGCAACGCCACTCTCCGGTCCCGACTCCCGACCCCTCCCTCCCTCCCTCCCTCCCTCTCCCCCCTTTGTTCCTGTAGAGTTCCAAATAAAAGCCCACCTGCTTTCTTTTCCCGCGACCATTTCCATAAAAAGAGCTCCCATTTCCTCCCCCGCCTCTCTCTCTCCTCCCCAAGTACTCCTCCACTCACACACGCGGACTGTACACAGCTAAGCAAGAGCCCAGGGGGAGAGGAGGATGGGGACCGAGGAAGTACAATTTTAGCCTAGTTTCTTGATCGCAGTTTCGTGCCGCGACCGAGAATTTACCCCTAGAATGTTCTAGATCTTCCTTCCACCACCACCGCTGCTTCTCTAATTTTGGTCTCTCACGTCCTCGAGCCATGGAGAGAGGAGGAGGAGGGAGTGGCATCGGGGGCATACCGGGAGCTCCCCAAAACAATCTCGACGCCAGAGCTCAGGAATACTACCCCACCGCCTACCCATTCCCGCCGCTTCAGCAGCAGCAGCTCTACTGCCCGCCGGTGACGTACCCGGTTATGCCACCGCCGGCTCCGATGCCGATGCCGATGACCGTACCCATGCCCATGCCGCCGCCGCAGACGGTCCCGATTCCGCAGCAATTCGGGATCCCTGTGTCCTCGCCTGCCGTGCCGGCGGTTGAAGGACCGCCGAGCCGCGCGGTCGTGCTCAGCCTGCTGCCGCCGCACACGCCGGAGGCCGAGGTCGCGCGTGCAATGGCGCCCTTCGGCGACGTGCGCGCCGTCGACGCGCCGGCCCTGGTGTCCGAGGGCGTGGCCACCGTGCACTTCTTCGACCTCCGCGCCGCCGAGCACGCGGTCGCCGCGGTGCGCGAGCAGCACATGCGGCAGCAGTGCCGCCTCAGCCAGCACTTCGCCGCCACGTCCGCCTGGCAACCCCAGCCGCCGCCGGCCTGGGACTGGCAGCACGAGGACAGCCGTGGCCTCGTCCTCGGCCAGGCCGTCTGGGCCAATTTCGTCGCCGGCTCCTCCTTGCCAGACGACGGCGCCAACCGCGGCTCCCTCGTCGTGCTCAATTCCCTTCCTGACGTCTCCCTTTCCGAGCTCCGCCAGGCCTTCCAAGCTTACGGTGCGCAGCCACCGCCACCACTTCACAATTCTCGCCTCGACACCCTCACCCACCAGTGTCTGACTCGTGTTTGTTGATTTGCAGGTGACTTGAAGGATGTGAGGGAGTCGGCGCATCGGTCGGGCAACAAATTCTTGGAGTTCTTCGACTCGCGCGCAGCCGCGCGCGCGCTCGCCGAGCTCAACGGCCGGGACTTCTTCGGCCACCGCCTCCTCCTCGAGTACACGCGCCCGTCGGTCCCCGGCTTCCGCAGGTAATTCACTAGTAATTCTTAGGCCACACACACACACTTGCCATCCAGTGGTCGGCTAATTTGACGTGCTTCCTGTCAAATTGCACGTAGGCGCGCGCACGTGCCGCAGCGGCCCATCGCCCCGACGCCGCCGAGGCTGCAACCAACGTGGCGTCCCTTGCCGGCTCCGTCGCAACCGCCGCCGTCGTCCGGCGCAGGCAAAGAAGCGAGGGAAGGGGTGGTGCTGCTGAGGAGGAGCTCCCCAAAGTCTAGCGCTCGCGATCAGCCCAAGGGTGGCAACAATGCCGGTACAAGCCATGAACGGAAGGGCAAACGCGGGAAGAACATCACCATCGTCGTCAACGCAACATCGTCTTCTCCGGCTTCGCCTTCCGTATCGTCGTCGCCGGCATCCGCGACCGCGTCGGCGTCCGGGAAGCAGCAGTGCACAACGAAAGCAGTCAGCCGGCCCGGGAGCTGGAGAAGCCCGAATAGCTGGAGAGGCGGGTGGGAGACGCGGTACGAGTTCAAACAGCCCGACGCCGACAACAGCGCCGCCAGTGCCGCGGCAGCCACCGACAGCAACACGCAGGAACCGGAGGAGACGCGGACCACCGTGATGATCAGGAACATACCGAACAAGTACAGGTCGTCGTGCTAGCTAGCTTCCGCATTTGCCGCAACAATGCATCTATCTGCTAGTAGGAGGAGTACTATATTTCATGGGTGCATGCTGCATTTTGTGAAGATTTCTCCGATCCTATCTTGGTGTTGCGTGCTGACTCCTGAGCTGGTGTGATCTTTTGTTTCGTCGCAGCCAGAAGCTGATCCTGAACATGCTGGACAACCACTGCATCGAATACAACAAGAAGATCGAGTCCGGCGAAGGCGAGTTCGAAGGCCAGCCTTTCTCTTCCTACGATTTCCTCTACCTCCCCATAGATTTCAGGTGAGTCTCCCAATTATAATTAAGCTCCCCAATTTATTACTCTCGAGTTGACGTGGGTTTATCTAGATTTGGATGTATCTGAACATGTTTTAGTACTAGATACATCCGAATCTAGACAAACCCAAGTCAATTAATATGGGTCGGAGGTAGTTCTTATATTTTATGGTGCTTAAATTGCGACTTACTAGTAGTAAAATTTTATGAGAAATTTTTCTAGACAACTAAATTTTATGAAAAGTTGGTTCAATTGAGGTAGAAATTGTACTAGTAGGTACTGGTAAAACATTGGTAGAACAAACTGGGACAAAGTTTTTGGGTTTTAGCTGCCGGATGTGTGAGCATGTGTGGCACTGGGCGGAGGCATCTTGTGATAGGACTGTAGTAGTACCACTACACACTCTGTGCAGATGGTCTGCACCACATTGTTGCTATTAGCCCAAATGGAAAAGAAATTGGAGATCACACCGGATCCATCTCGTTACGATGCAATGAATTCTTTTGTTGCTGAGATCGCTCAGAAAGGGGTCTCTGTTCATTCACCTGTCTTTCTTTTCTCGCACACCTGCTGCTGCCTCTCTAGGATCCTCCTCCCTCCCTCCCTCTCTCTGCCAATTTCTTTCTTGCTTGCTTTTGCACAGCCCTGCCCTGCGCTTCCATAGCAAGGCCAGCACGAACGGAGAAAGCAACGATGGGGTGGCGAGGGAATCATGGAGTAGCGGTGAAAAGTTGCATCGTAAAAGCCTGCTCCTTTGTACATATTTTTATTTAGCTTTTTAGATGGAGTCAAAGTAGTATGAAATTTTGCGTGGTAGGCTAACTTGAACCACTTTCTTGTGACTTCTGCTTGACTGCCATCTTTTCGCCTGTTGAGAAAAGACTTGTCAATCTCTCATTAGTGCCCAATGACGGGCGGAACTTGGTGCGTTTTGGTGTCCATAGGAAGCCTCACATCAATAGTAAAAAATTGTACTAGCTCCAAAAACTTCTGACGTCTACATAGGAGTGCAAATTAAATAGGGTAACGAGTTTTTACTTGTTACTCTAATATTTTGCTAGCTACTACTCTCCATTCCGGTTTATCAGCCTAATGCATAAGAAAAAAGAAAATAGCCCATAATCCCGTTTTTCTAGGGAGTCCCGTTTGTCTACAAAATGTCTCTATTTTGCTACATATAGGAAAAAATGTTTGCGTTCAAAAATAGAACAAAATAGACCGTTTCCTTGGAGACCTCGCCAGAGACTTTGTAACCAAAAATTGGATTAATGTAGCAAACTCAAACTCGCTGGAGACTTTCGCCGGGAGACCTTGCCGGATACGGTTGTAGCAAATAAAATATCCTATTTTAGCAAATCCAACTTCGTAGACGACCTCGTCGGAAATCTCGCCGAAGACCTTGTAGCAAAAAAATTATGCCATTGTAGTAAAAACACAAAGTGGTTGTAGCAAAAAAAAAAGTTAAGCTATTTTGTAAAAAACATTATAGCATTTGAAGAATGTCAATGTAGCAAGAACTAAACGAGTACATAGCAAATCATAAACCATTACATAGAAAAATCAACCCCCTTGGCCCAAAGTAGTAAAAGCCGCTGTCGTCGGTAGCAACGTCGTCACCCCAATTAGCAAATTCGGTCACCGTAGGTAGCAACGCCAGACGCTGCGGGGAGCAACGCTGGTCGCTGCAGGGAGCAACTCCGGACGCCGTGGGTAGCACAATCGGCTTATGGGGGGGGGAGCAATGCCAGTGCACGTCGGACAAGGAGGTGGAAGAGAGAGGGGAGTGGCGGTGCGGAGTCCGGCGAGATTAGCCTCTAGTCACGTGCAATCGGGAAGGATGACCTCCTTGCCGTCTGACGCCTCAAAAGACGCTGGCAGAGCAGCACACGGTGGGGCACCGGAAGGCGGCCGGGGATGGCTAGGCGCGGCCCTCGACTCTGGCGAGGTACAGGAGGCGGCAGGAAAGGCGGGGGCGATGGTCGCGGCTGGAAAAGGAGGTGTCAGGTGAGCGACGGTAGCGAGGTAGAGAGGAACAGAGGCGAGGAGGATAGGAGGCCCGTCGCTAGGCTAGCGGCGAGGGGAGACGCTGGGGGGGATTTTTTTTCTCGAGTTGTTTTGCGGTACCTCGAGTTGTTTTGCGGTAGGGAGAAGACGAGAGGATAAGGGGTGGGGCCTCCTGGGGATGGAATGGTTCATCCTAGGGTGATGTGTATCATTTTTTTAAATTTAATCAAAAAAATAAGGACGTACCTAGAGCTCAGGTAAATCTCAGAAGTTGACGTCATACTATTTGTTGGCGGTGAACCAAAAAAAAACTTGCATCGCATGTTTTACATACATTTGCAGTGCATGAACAAAAAAATTGTGCTAGATGAACACAAAAAAATTGTGCTAGATGAACACTTTTCTCGGTTGCAACCCGTGCAACTCTCCGATCTCATGGATTATGAGACAGATCCAATGGTGTCCTAGATTTAGCAAGGTCCGAGACAGCATGAGAACTAGCAAATCTTATAAAATAAAAGCTTAATTTCATAAAAATTACATCATTCGATTCATATTCAAAATATGCTTCCAACGGTACAATTTTATGACATAATTCATATATAATTGATCAAATTTTATGGTTCATTGTTTTTCTCGAACTACGTGTTAACATAATAAACAGAGGGTACAGCTCTTACTTAGTCAGCGGCATCTGCAAATTAACATGTGAACATCATTGGTATACTCCATAATTGTTATACCGTGATATGCAGCAACAAGTGCAATGTGGGGTACGGGTTCGTGAACCTGACCTCGCCGGAGGCCACCGTGCGTCTGTACAAGGCGTTCCACAAGCAGCCATGGGAGGTGTACAACTCGCGTAAGATCTGCCAAGTAACGTACGCACGCTTGCAGGTACGTACAAAAACTCATGCCACCCCATGAATCTTTCTTGACCAGTTCCTCCTACTATATGCCACCGGAGTTTGCTCGGTTAACTTAATACTAGCATCGTCGTGCGCCGCTATATGCGCGCAATGCACCAACAGGGCCTGGAGGCGCTCAAGGAGCACTTCAAGAACTCCAAGTTCCCGTGCGACAGCGACGAGTACCTGCCCGTAGTCTTCTCGCCGCCGCGCGACGGCCGGCAGCTCACGGAGCCGGAGGTCCTCGTGCCCCGCACGCCCGCCCTGTCGGCGTCCTCGTCACGACCAGCGACCCCGGCTTCCAACGTGGACCCGCTGGCGCTCGAGCTCATGGCGCCACCCTCGTCTTCCGGCGACGGCGCGTCCTCCACGATGTCCACCCACGCCGACGAGGACGTCCGCGGCGGTGACGGCAGCAGCAGCGAGGATGACGATGACGATGACGACGACGACGGACTCGGCAGGGAGCTACAGCGCCTAGGCTACACCGACTAGGTAGGCATGCAGGCAGCCTAACCTAGCTCATACTACGAGCTTCGTGATCCGTGTAGCGTTTGCTTCGAGAAGTGGCCGAGACCAGGCACCAACAATGATGGTTGCTGCCAAAGCGTATCTCTGGGGGGGGGGGGGGGATCTGCGAGTGAAGTGAAGGGTCACTCATTTATGGAGGTGGAACGATCGACAGGAGCATGGGAAATGACTCGAGAAAAGGGTGCTAGCATCGTCATCATCGTCATTCACTCGCAGCTGCATGCAGGCGGAGTCGTGTTCTTGTGGTTTTTGATTTCAAGTTTCCGTCTTTGAAACTTGGAGCTAGCTTAGCTAGTAGGGGCTCTACCCAAGAGACTAGTATTCTTCCTCATTTGTTCGTTCGTTACTACTCTCCGAATTCCGAGAGCCTGTCATGATACAATAGATTTGATCGGATCTTTTATCGATCTTATTATGGTTGTTCTTTCTTCCATTTACCTTTTTCTTTTTGCAGAATTTTCTACTTTGTGTTTCATTCTGTTTAATAATTTGCATGCATGACAGTTCCATTTGCTATTTTCATTTGACCATTTCTTAGTACACAGATACTATGTTTGGAGAATTTTTGTGGTACATCAAAGAAAAACAGATCACTGAATTATACTATAGAACCAGAGAAACTTTGCAGTATCTTTGTTGATTAGTACTCAAAGGAGATTTAAAATAGAGCTCATTTCAACTTTAGGACGATTAGATTTACATGTGATTCTATTTGCTTATTTGCTACTTATTCCTCAACCTCGGGGTCTCGTGTAACTGAGATTTTTAGTTACAAGTGCCAAACAGGGTTGCAGCCGAGGGTTTTGGAACTGGGTTTTTTAATTATAAATGGGTTATAACTAAGTTTTCAATTTTAACTGCGAAAGAAGCGTTGCTGTAGCCTAGAGGGGTGAATATAGGCGATTTGAAACATTTATGATTTTGGCTTAAATCAGTTTGAATAAAACTAACGATGTACTCGAGGGGTGAATAAACGAGTTGAAACTTTTATGATTTTGGCTTAAATCTATTACAGTATTTGAAATAGAACTAACATTTAATTTAGCAAGCATGATCATCTACGTGCACCAATAACTATGTTAAACAAGATGCTATACAACTATGATTAAGATATTTTTCATGGATAAGTTCCGAGAGACCGTATTTTTTCATAGAAAGGGGACCAAGAGACCAAGTTTTACAACGTGTTGTGGCTAATACGCTCCAAGCGCAACTCCACGCTGCCTCAGGGACATCACACACAAACCCTAACCAACTACTCGGGGCATCCCACCTATCTACCCACCCTAGGCAGTCGCGGAAGAACCCCGCAGCTCTCCACAGGCTTGCCTCGGCAAAACATTTCTAGACGACCACTCTAGGAGATGGGTTGGCCCCTTCGAAGACCACGTCATTCCGCTAATGCCAGATCATCCAGCTGACTAAGAAAACTCTCGTCTAGAGGTCATGCTCGTGGCCCTTGCCGCCACGTATATCTTGAAGCCATGTGACGAGCTTCGTATTGTGCTCGGGCATCCATTGACTCTTGCCCCACCAACCCAGGCAGGTCATCCACACTTCACGAATAAGGATGCATCCCATCAAGAGATGGTCGATAGTATCTCCACACTGGTCGTAGAAGGGACATGCCGTCAGGTGTTGTACTCCGCGCTGGATCAACCTGTCAGCAGTCCAGCACGTGTTCCTCACGGCCAGTCAAACATCGACCTTGTAGCTGACGGGGGCTCGGGAATGCCAGATCCGCAGAGCTCCTGCCATCGCGAGCTCCGCCCCTCAAACAAGGCTAGCATGGCTTAGTAGTGTAGCAGTTGCTTGGGTCCCGGTTCCATTTGAAGACATCATACGTCCTCTCTATCAAGGTGATCTCCTCAAGCCGGTCTACAAATTCAAGGAGTTCTCTCATGGCTGTAGCGCCTAGGTCAGGGGGAAAATTGGTACGGAGGCCCGATGCCAGTCCGAAGTCCTCAATGATCCCGGAGATCACCTGGAAATCCACCAATGATGGTCTCAAGAAAGTGACCATGTCATCTGTGTAGATTGGTGTGCGGTGCTGAAGGCCTATTGCGAGAAGCCTGGTGAGAAGCCCCTGGCTCTTTGCTTTGAGAATCACCATATGAAAAACCTCCATGATCAGGATGAACATCTATGGGGAGAGCGGGTCCCCTTGTCGAAATCCTCTTCTATTTGCCACCTTCGCACCTGGACAACCGTTCTTCAGGATGTGCGTGGAGGCCATGGAGAGTAGCATGCAAATACAAGCTAGGAGATGCTCCCCGAAGGGCAACTTTCTCAGAACTTCCAACAAGGAAGCCTAATCCACTATGTCAAAAGCCTTAGTGATGTCCAATTTGAGGAGCACAATTGTGAAGGGAATATGCCCGAGAGGCAATAATAAAGTGGTTATTATCTTATTTCTTGTTTATGATAAATGTTATTTTGCATGCTATAATTGTATTAATTTGGAAACGTTAATACATGTGTGTTTAATAAACAAAAGGAAAGTTTCTAGTTATGCCTCTCTTATAAACTAGCTCGTTGATTAACAAGATAATCAAGGTTTCCTGATCATGGACATAGGATGTTGTTAATAACGAGGTCACAATATTAGTGGAATGATGTGATGAACATTCATCCGAAGTATAGCATTACGATCAAAGTCATTGTGTTTATATTGCTATAACATCATACGAAGTAATCCTAGTCCTTAGACCATGAGATCATGTCAATCATTAACACTGGAAGAGTATCTTGATAACATCAAAGGTCACACCATGAAAGGGTGATTATAAAGGTGGGTTCAGTGCTACGAAACTGTTATGTAGAGGTCATGGATCAAGAGTGGGATTTGTCCATCCCGATGACGGATAGATATACTCTGGGTCCTCTCGGTGATATCACATTGGTTAGCTTGCAAGCAAGTGATGAGATCGCTAGAATGTGATATCACGAAAATGAGAAAAGAGTATATGTTGGTAACGAGATCAAACTGGGTATGGAGATACCAATGATCAAATCTTGGACATGTAATATATCGCGATACAAGGGGATTTAGTTACGACGTTAAAGGTTCACACGATCACAAGAGTCATCATTGAATATGTGGGAGTCAGTACGGATCTCTAGGTCCCGCTACTGATTATTAATCGGAGAGGGGTCTCGGTCATGTCTGCATTATTTGCGAACCGTAGCGTGACACATTTAAGGGATACCGACACCATTTGGAGCAAATATGTTTCAGATAAATATTTAAGAAAGCGCTAGAATTCAATAGACATCGAAACTGTTTCGGGTGAAATTGCTGAAATTGGTTCTGCATTAAATATTGAAATGTTGCAAGGGGTTTTATATGAATGTTTGTTAATTAAATTAATTAACAAAATTCTTAATAAAATTAATAAAAGGAGTTTTATGAGAGAGCATTAAATTTGGAGAAATTTAATGCATTTAAAGCGGAGACTTTAATAGAGAATGTGAAGGGGCATATTTATGTGGAGGGGGTTACCACCACATGAATGAGGAGGTGAAGGGTCACCCCTTGGGTGCCGGCCATGGGGAGGGGCACCCCCTCCTCCTATAAAATGCCTCCCTCTCCTCACTTCTCACTCACACCTCCTCGTGAAGGATCTCTCTCCCCCTCTAGTATTTTTCCCCATAGTCTCGGATTAGCGAGATACATGTTTCCGATGGCTTTATCTGGAAAGGATTTGCTGCTTCCGTTGCTTTGCTAGAGAGAGGGACGAAGGTTGTCGGGGTACCGGACGTGTGTGCGATCACGAATGCACCGCTGCTTTGCAGTGCTGGACTTGGTGGTGCTGGATTTGCTGGAGCTGGATCTGATGGACGTGCTGGAGCTGGACCTGCTGGACTTCATCACGATCTTGAGATCGGCAAGTATACGAATACATCATCCACGAGTTCCATCTTGTTAATAAAGCTTTGTTGTCTTCGAGGGTATGTTCTCTATGGATGTATATCCACCCGTTGCTTGTATCTAATAGATAGATCTTGGCGTATAATAGTTCCCATCGTAGGAATTTTTTGTTTTCTTTGCTGCGAACCTTTCAAATTGGAGTTTTGTTGGTGTGAAGTTTGCAAGCCATCCCTTGCAACATCATGAAATTTTCATGTAGACATCGCCCATGCATGAACGCGCCCTAGTGTACCCCCACCATTTATGGGAGGGTCAGGGCCACGCGGTTCGTGATCACCTTGGCCACCCACTTGGCGATCCTGTGAATTAGGCTGATTGGTCAGATGGCCCGAACCTCCTCCTTGCCTGTTTTATTGGGAAAAGCGTGATCATGGCGATGTTCACCGCTCCAAAGCCCTAGAAGTCTAGCCTAGAGAGCGAGGTGAAGGAATCCATGACATCTTCCTAGATAATGCTCTAGTAGGATACGAAAAACAGGTGAAGAAGCCAACTGGTTCGGGACACTTGTCCAACGGCATGCCTCTGATGGCTACCAACAGTTCTTCCTGAAGGGTTTCGTAGCAGAAAACAAAAAATTCTAACTATGCGAACACTAATACCAGGATCTATACTATGTAGACATAAGTAAGGGAAAAAGAAGATGATATGCATACCATTGAAGACCGTGGAATGCCTTACGTAGGAAGCCGTATGTTGATGAAGACGAGCAGCTCTAAGCACCCCAAGTGTGGGGCCTCTGAAGTACTACACACGTTCGGTGTAGGCGGCGTCTCCTGGGCTCCGATCCATCCAAGCAGCAGAAGAGGAAGACGGCGGACCAAAGATCACATGATGGTAGTGTGAAGATTGGGAACTCGAAACCCTAGAGGTCCTCTCCAATATTACGGATAAGTCCTCAATGGCAATCAGAGAGAGAGAATGAGAGAATGGGATGGTCCCAAGGGGAATTGGGAGACCCCTATATATAGTGGGAAGGGAGGGGCACCACCCAAGGGGCAGGCGCTGTGGGACTAATCCCTACACCCGCCAGCCACCAAGGGGGAGCCGCCGACCCTAGGTGGGCCCCACTTGGGTTGCCCACCAACCCTTGGCCGACTGGCCCTCCTCCATAAGCGCCTTGCCCCTTTGGGCCTCCCCTCCGGGTGAGGCCCATTAGCAATGGTCTACCTATAAAAATAAAATAAAAATATATATTTAATATTAATTCACCAATTAATATAAAATACACATATTATTATATTTCTTTATTCCGGAACTCCTTACGGACCCCTTCGATCAACATCAGATTTTACCTGAAATTATTCCGATCTCTCTCTATTTCTCCTACGATACCGCATCTATCCCTAAGCGTCCCCACCCTTAAGCGTGACATCCTTCGGTTCGGAAACACTCCAGACATGATTGAGACCTCTCTCATATTAATGATCATCAGAGGGACGTGGATGCCCATGTTGATCCCCGTGCATTTCATGAATCTTATCGCTCGAACCGTTAACGTCGTTTCCCATTCCTTTTGCCACTTGATACCTAGTTCATCCGAGACTTGATCTATGGTATCTCCATACCTTCGTTCGGTCTTGTTACCGATGAACTTGTTTACTCATTCCCATGTCGGTGCATTCCGTGACCAAGTCACATGCTTGCAAGCTTCGTTAATGCAACGTCACCGAGATGGCCACATGTATCTATTTGTTACATGGATTGGCAAATCCTGGTCTTGATATGTACTCCTCTAAACGCCCCTTTGGAAAACTCGACTAACACCTTTTTTATCACCCTATCATGATATGATGCTTGATGCCATCTAAGATCCATCTAGAACGGTGATTTGCATTATCTCACAGTCTAAGGATCATGTTGCAAGGTTTTATATGTTTATCTTTAATGGTGAACTTTGTAACTAGATCTCATTAAGATACAATTATCGGATCTTTGTCTATCACATCATGCAACTAATGACATGATCTCATTGTCAATTGGCATAAATGCCCATGATCTCGAAACCCTAGATCATCCTCATGACCAATGAGCTAGTTCACTAGAGGCAATGTTGACTCGTGTATTAACAAGCTCGTTGGGGAACCCCAAGAGGAAGGTATGATGAGCACAGCAGTAAGTTTTTCCTCAGTTATAAAACCAAGGTTATCAATCCAGTAGGAGCAAGGAAACACTCCAAAGGTATAGCTAGCTGAACTTTGGCAAGGCGCACTACCGGTGCTAGCAGCAACGTGGAGACCTGCACAACACAACCACAGAACTTTGTCCCCAACTTGCGATGAGGTTGTCAATCTCATCGGTTTGCTGAAAACAAAGGATTAAACGTATCGAGTGGAAGAAAGTAATAGTTTGCAGAAAGTAAACACAAAACAGTAAACAATTGATTGATAGTAAAAGAAAGGACCGAGGTCCATAGTTCACTAGAGGTGGCTCTCCTTAAGATAGATAACATGTTGGGTGAACAAATTACAGCAGGGCAATTGACAAACATCGAGAAAGCATACAAGCATATACTACTCATCTTGACTCCTTTGAGATTTGATTGGGCATTACAACATTATACATAGACTATAATCCAACTGCACCTATGATTAATAATCCACCTTCAGGTTATCATCCGAACCTCCTCCAGTATTAAGTTGCAAGCAATGGATAATTGCATTACGAATTGCGTGTAAAGTAAACAATACGATTGTTCTATGAACAAAGGATTGTTGTTTCCTCCCTAGTAGCAACAACACATGTAGTACCTTAGAGATTTCATCACTTCCCTGATTACGGAGGCATGAACCCACTATCGAGCATAAATACTAACTCTTGGAGTTGCTAGCATCTACTTGGCCAAGATAGCTACTAACAATGGAAAGCATGCAAGATCACAAATAACAAAAACATGATATAATCAATAATCAATCTGAAATAACATCTCAATATCCATCGGATCCCCGCAAACACAACATGCAGAATTACAAATAGATGATCTTGATCATGAACGGAGCTCACAAGATCTAAACATGATAGCTCAAAGGAGGAGAACCAGCCATCTAGCTACTACATGGACCCGTAGTCCAGAGATGAACTACTCACGCATCACACCGGAGGCTTGCATGGTGATGAAGAAGGCCTTCAGGGTGAATTCCCCTCTCCGGCAGGGTGCCAGGAAGAGCTTCAGATCTCTCCCGATCTAGGGATGGAGATGACGGCGGCTACAGACTCTTTCGTGGAATTTTGATCGGGTACTTCGGGTTTCCGTATCAGAGGCAATATATGTAGGGGTTCGTAGCATGGAAAACAAAAATTTTCTATCGCATACAAACAAACAAGCCAAGATCTATCTACTAGATTGCAGCAACGAGTCGATGGAATAACTCACCCTCGAAGATTCCAAAGTGTTTAACGAGAGCAGATTCTCGTGGGTGATGTAGTCGTACTCTTTCCGATCTCAAGATCGCGTAGACGATCCTTCCGCGCCACGCTCCGCAGCGCTCCCGTAGTCGGTCACACGTTCGGTATTTCACGAAGACCTTCCTCTCCTTGTTCCAAAGAAAATGGAGGTTGTAGCACTCTCCTCGCGATTCCGGCAAAGACAACGTGGTACCAGGAGGTAGAGGGAAATCCCAGGCTTCGCTTAAGCCAAAGTAGTATGGTGGAGCTTATGAGAGAGGCTATTAGTGGTCTAGTAATTAGACACACCAATTAGAAGGCTCTAAACCAATTAGAAGGCTCTAAACCGAAATAGCTCTAAACCGGGGTTTAGGTCTAGGGTTTAGATTAGAGGATAGGAACTTGTGTGTCTAGAGGAGGAGGCCCTGCCCCTCCTCTTATAGGTGGGAGGGCCGCCAAGGGAGGAGTCCTCCCAAGTCGGTCTTGGGAGGCGCGGCCAAGGGACTCCTCCCCAAGTCGGTCTCCACCTCCTCTTTTCCCACTTCCCAAAATTGTTGCTTGACTTTCAAACTAGCCGTTTGACTTTTCAATTTAGGATTTAAATAAACCCTTTATTTTGGACAGCAAGAACACCTAGTACATGATGCAATCATTCCAATATGTAATGACACATTCATGTACCCTTCCCTCCGGAGTGCCGACATTCCGGGACCTTCTAGAATGTTCCCGATGAAAACACCTAATCATTCCGCCTACTCAAACGGACTTTCCTTATATGAATCTTATTCTCCGGACCATTCCGGATCACCTCGTGATATCCCGGATCCCATCCGAGACCGAACAACATTCGTCTCTTTCTCATAATACCATAACTACTCAAACAACGTCAATCCTTATGTGTCTCCCTACGGTTCGTGAATTATGCGGACATGATCGAGACACTTCTCGAACAATAACCAATAGAGGAATCTGGAAATTCATATGGCTCTACATATTTCTACGATTACATTGCGATCGAATGAACCACTTACATACGATACCAATTTCCCTTTGTCTCACGATATGTTACTTATCCGAGGTTATGATCATCGGATCTCTGCATACCTAGTTCAACCTCATTCGATAAGTACTTTTCTCGTTCCGTGATATGTGATCCCTTGTGACCCAGTCACATGCTTGCAAGCTAATTGGATGACATTTCACCGAGAGGGCCCAGAATATCTATCCGTCATGTGGATGGACAAATCCCACTCTTGATCCATGTGTTTCAACCAATACTTTCCGAACACTCAATGCCACCTTTATAGCCACCTCACGGTGTGGTGTTTGATGACATCAAAGCATCCATCCAAGAAAGGTGATATGCATGATCTCATGGTCAAGGAATTAGGTTACTATGTATCGAAAGCATATAGCAATTGAACTATTGAAATGACTTGATCTTTATGCTACGCTTATCTATAGGAGTATGTCCACCATATCATTCTCCTAACGATATGATCTTGTTGTTGATAACATCTCAATGTTCATGATAGGAAACCACAATCATCAATCAACCAACAAGCTAGTGAAGTATAGAGGCTATACTAGGGACTTCAATTTATGTTTACAATTCACACAAGTATTAATGTTTCCTTGTTAATACTATTATAGCATGAATATAAACATTTATCATAAACACAAAGATATAATAATAACTACATTTATTATTGCCTCTAGGGCATATCTCCAACAGTCTCCCACTTGCACTAGAGTCATCTAATCTAGATTACATGGTAATATACCCGAACACCCATGGCAGTTTGGTGTTGGTCATGTTTTGCCCTCGAGAGGTTTAGTCAACGGATCCGCCACATTCAGATCTGTGTACTTTGCAAATCTTTATATCCCCATCTTGGATATGTTCTCGAATAGCGTGAAACGCAGCTTGATATGCTTCACTTCTTGTGTGACCTTGGTTCTTGCGCATTGGCTATGGCGCCCATGTTATCACAAGAGATAGACATTGGGTCCAGCGCACTAGGAACCACACCCAGCTCAGAATGAACTCTTTCATCCATATCGCTTCTTGTGAAGCCTCCGGCAGCCATGTATTCCGATTCATTGAAGATCTCGCCACAACGCTTTGCTTTGCACCTCCAGCTAATCACTGCACCATTCAAAATAAATACGATCCAGTTGTGATTTAGAATCATCCGGATCGGTGTTCCAACTAGCATCGGTGTAACCATTAACAACGAGCTGTTCATCACCTCCATAAGAAAGAACCATATCCTTAGTTCTTCTCAAGTACTTAAGGATGTTTTTGATCATCGTCCAATGATCCACCTGGATCACTTTGATATCTGCTAGTTAGACTAACGGATATGCGATGTCGGGTCTAGTACATAGCATGGCATACATTAGAGATCCTATGGCTGAGGCATAGGAGTCTTACTCATCCTTTCTCTATCTTCTGCCGATGTCGACTTTGAGTTTTACTCAAGGTCGATTGAGCAACATGGGCAAGAACCCTTTCTTGCTATCTTCCATTCCAAACCTCTTTAGAACTTTGTCCAAATATGTACTTTGTGACAATGATATTTGGCGCTTCGATCTATCTCTATAAATCTTTATGCCTAATATGTAAGCTGCTTGCCAAGATCCTTCATTGAAAAACTATTATTCAAATACTCTTTGACACTATTAAGAAGGTCTACATCATTCCCAATCAACAATATGTCATCCACATACAGTATTAAGAATGCTACAGCTCCCACTCACTTTCTTGTAAATACAAGCTTCTCCATAAGTTTGTATAAAACCAAAACTTTTGATTACCTTATCAAAACGTTGATTCCAACTTCGGGATGCTTGCTTCAATCCATAGATGGACCGTTGAAGTTTGCATACCTTGTTAGCATCTTTAGGATCGACAAAACCTTTGGGTTGCATCATATACAACTCTTCATCAATGTCTCCATTGAGGAATGCTGTTTTGACATCCATCCGCCATATCTCATAATCGTAATATGCAGATTGCTAACATAATCCTCACGGACTTTAGCTTCGCCATGGTGAGAAAGTCTCATCGTAATCAACTCCTTGAATTTGTCGAAACCCTTTTGCGACAAGTCGAGCTTTATAGACAGAACATTACCATCAAGATCTGCTTTCTTCTTGAAAATCCATTTGTTCTCGATAGCCTTCCGCCATCCGTAAGTCCACCAAAGTCCATACTTGGTTTTCGTACATGGATCCAATCTCGGATTTCATGGCTTCTTGCCATTTATTGGAATGGGCTCATCATCGCTTCCTCATATGTCTCGGTCATCGGTGTTGTCCACCAACATGACATTCATAACGGAATCATACCAACTGGAGTGGTACGAGTTCTCGTTGACCTCCGAGGCTCAGAGCAACTTCAACCAAGTTTCATGATCACCATCATTAGCTTCCTCTCTTATTGGTGCAGGCACCACAGAACTTCTTCCGTGCTGCGCTACTCGCAATTTCGAGAGAAGGTTCGACAACCTCGCCGAAGTTCTACTTTCCTTCCAGTCACTTCTTTCGAGAGAAATTCTTCTAGAAAGGATCCATTCTTAGCAACGAAGATTTTGCCTTCGGATCTATGATAGAAGGTATACCCAATAGTTTCCTTCGTATCCTATGAAGACGATTTTCCGCTTTGGGTTCAAGCTTGTCCGGTAACTTCTTTACATAGGCTTCGCATCCCCAAACTTTAAGGAACGACAATTTAGGTTTCTTCCCAAACCATAATTCATATGGTGTCGTTTCAACGGATTTAGACGGTGCCCTATTTAAAGTGAATGCGGCTGTTTCTAATGCATAACCCCAAAATGATAGTGATAAATCTGTAAGTGACATCATAGAACGAACCATATCTAAGAGAGTTCGACACGACGCTCGGACACACCATTACGCTGTGGTGTTCGGCGGTGTCAATCATGAAAGTATTCCACATTTCTTCAAATGCTCGCCAAACTCGTAACTTAGATATTCACCTCCACGATCAGAACGTAGAAATTTAATCTTCTTGTTACGTTGATTCTCTACCTCACTGTGAAACTCCTTAAACTTCTCGAAAGTTTCGGACTTATGTTTCATGAAATAGATATACCCATATCTACTCAAATCATCCGTGAAGGTAAGAACATAACGATAACCATCACATGATGCTACACTCATTGGACCACACACATCGGTATGTATGATTTCCAATAAGTTCGTAGCTCGCTCCATCATACCGTAAAATGGAGTCTTAGTCATTTTACCCATCGACATGCTTCAGATCTTTCAAGTGATTCAAAATCAAGTGATTCAAGAAGTCCATCGAATGGAGTTTCTTCATACGCTTCACTCCAATGTGACCAAGACGACAGTACATATAGGTCGAATTATCGCTTGATTTCAAACGTTTAGCCTCAATGTTATTGATATGTGTATTTCCACTATCGAGATTCAATATGAATAGACCATCTATCAAAGGTGCATGTGCATAAAACATTTTACTCATATAAATCGAACAACCATTATTCTCGGATTTAAACAAGTAACCGCCTCGCAATAAACAAGATCCCGATATAATGTTCATGCTTAACGCAGCACCAAATAACAATTATTTAAGTATAAAACTAATCCCGATGGTAGATGAAGAGGTAGCGTCAATCGCGATCACATCAACCTTTGATCCGCTTCTACGCCGCATCGTCACCTCGCTCTTTACTAGCTTCCGCTTATTCGCAGCTCCTGCTTCGAGTTACAAATATGAGCAACCGAACCAGATCAAATACCCGTGCACTACTACGAATACTAGTGAGATACACATCAATAACATGTATATCGATATACCTTTCTTCTTGATGTTGCCGTTCTTCAAATCCGCCAAGTACTTTGGGCAATTCCGCTCCGATGACCTTCTCTCTTGCGGAAAAGCACTCGGCCAGGCTTAGGTCCAGCCTTGGTCTTCTTCGCGTGGTAACTTTCTTACCACCCTTCTTGAAGTGTCCCTTTGCTTAGACTTGCCTTTCTTGAATTTGGTGGTCTTATTGACCATCAACACTTGGTGCTCTTTCTTGATCTCCACTTCGCAGATTTTAACATAGCAAATAGTTACGCAACTCTTTGTTCATGTTCGCATGTTGTAGTTCATCACAAAGTTCTTGTAACTTGGTGGTAGTGATTGGAGGATGCGGTAAACCCCCAAAGTATTAGGAATCACTATACCCAAACTTTGAAGTTTATTTGCGTCTGGACATTTTAAGCACATGCTCACCGACGAGCTACCTCTTCCATCTTGCGGTTAAAGAACTTTTCGTAAGCTTCATAACTTTCAATTGCCGCATGGGTCTCAAAGATTAATTTGAGATCCTCGACAATATCATATGGATCGACTCTTCAAACCTTTTCTCAAGCTCGATTCTAAACCATACAAGATAGCACACTGAACTATGGAGTACTGATTCTTCCGAGCGAGGTAAACATTCTTTACTTCATCGGTAGCATCACCTGCAGTGGGTCACCTAGGTGCATCCAGACATAGGTCAAATTACCATGTGAGGACAATCCTCAAATTGCGGAACCAATCCGCCAGTTGCTTCCATTGTTTTTCAACTTTTCTTTCTCTAGGAACGCATTAAAATTGATGGTAGGGCTGCCATTGATCTACAACATATTTGCAATAGTTTAGACTAAGTTTATGACAAATTGAGTTCAAATTAATTAATGAAATTAAACTAGGTGAACTCCCACTCAAAACAACATCCCTCACATTGTTTTAGTGATCACACGAACCAAATCCACTACATCAACACCGATCATCACGAGAGTTGATATAGTTTCAATGGCGAACAATCATCATGTTCATCATATCTACTATATGATTCATGCTTTACCTTCGATCCGTGTTCCCGAGGCCATGTCCGTACATGCTAGGCTCACAAGATCAAACCTTAGCTACCGCGATAAGCAAATCTGGCTTGCTTACGTTGTATTCACCAGCGGAATCAAAGACACCATCATCACGTGGTGCTCAAGCAGCAAGCTTTGGCAACGGTGCATACTAAGGGTGAACACTTTAGAGCTTGAAATTTATGTGCATGAGGGATCATCTTATAATGCTACCGTTGTCTACTAAGCAATACAAGATGCATAAAGGATTAACATCACATGCAATTCACAATATGTGATATGATATGGCCTTTCTTCTTTGTGCTTCCGATCTCCATCTTCAAGCACGAACATGATCTCCATCATCACCGCATAGCATCAAGGTCAATGATGTTTCTTCATGGTTGTCGTCCACCAGCTTCAACTATTACAACTATTTTGAATAGACACGCAGGTCTTAACAGAAATTAAAGACAACCATATGGCTCCTGCCGGTTGCCAACTTACAATAAGGAACATTGCATACATCAAATATAATCACAATCATGGCCATATCACATCATCAGACACCCCGCAAAACAAAGTTAGACGCTTCTACTTTCTTTGCATATTTTACGTGGTTTGGGGCTTTCAATAAGTGTCGATCTAACTTACGAACAAGAACCACAACATTGATACTAGCATTGTTGATCACCCGTTGTAAATTGGATCTTTACTATGCTAGGAGAAACAGCACCATAAAGCCACTTATGCAATACGAGTTGCATGTCAAGCGTGGAGCAAGTCTCATGAACGATGTCATGTAAGGTTAGCCCCGGCGCTTCATCCCAACATACCGCAAGATGCAAAGTACACAAAAGGCAATCTACAATAAAGCATCAACGCCCACAATGACCATTGTGTTCTACTCGTGCAACAGATCTACATATAGACACGGCTCTGATACCACTGTAGGGGTTCGTAGCATGGAAAACAAAAATTTTCTATCGCATACAAACAAACAAGCCAAGATCTATCTACTAGATTGCAGCAACGAGTCGATGGAATAACTCACCCTCGAAGATTCCAAAGTGTTTAACGAGAGCAGATTCTCGTGGGTGATGTAGTCGTACTCTTTCCGATCTCAAGATCGCGTAGACAATCCTTCCGGCGCCACGTTAGCGCCTCCGTAATCGGTCACACGTCGGTACTGACGAAGACCTTCCTCCCTTGTTCCAAAGCATGGAGGTTGTAGCACTCTCTCGCGATTCCGCAGACAACCAGTGGTACCGGAGGTAGAGGGAAATCACAGGCTTCGCTTCTTAAGCCGGTGCGAGTATGGTGGAGCTTATGAGAGAGGCTATTAGTGGTCTAGTAATTAGACACACCAATTAGAAGGCTCTAAACCAATTAGAAGGCTCTAAACCGAAATAGCTCTAAACCGGGGTTTAGGTCTAGGGTTTAGATTAGAGGATAGGAACTTGTGTGTCTAGAGGAGGAGGCCCTGCCCCTCCTCTTATAGGTGGGAGGGCCGGCGGCCAAGGGGAGGAGTCCCTCCCCAAGTCGGTCTTGGGAGGCGCGCCGGCCAAGGGGACTCCTCCCCCAAGTCGGTCTCCACCTCCTCCTCTTTTCCCACTTCCCAAAATTGCCGTTTGACTTTCAAACTAGCCGTTTGACTTTTCAATTTAGGATTTAAATAAACCCTTTATTTTGGACAGCAAGAACACCTAGTACATGATGCAATCATTCCAATATGTAATGACACATTCATGTACCCTTCCCCCTCCGGAGTGCCGGACATTCCGGGACCTTCTAGAATGTTCCCGATGAAAACACCTAATCATTCCGCCATTCAAACGGGACTTTCCTTATATGAATCTTATTCTCCGGACCATTCCGGATCACCTCGTGATATCCCGGATCCCATCCGAGACTCCGAACAACATTCGGTCTCTTTCTCATAATACCATAACTACTCAAACAACGTCGAATCCTTAAGTGTGTCTCCCTACGGTTCGTGAATTATGCGGACATGATCGAGACACTTCTCCGAACAATAACCAATAGAGGAATCTGGAAATTCATATGGCTCCCACATATTTCTACGATTACATTGCGATCGAATGAACCACTTACATACGATACCAATTTCCCTTTGTCTCACGATATGTTACTTATCCGAGGTTATGATCATCGGTATCTCTGCATACCTAGTTCAACCTCGTTCATCGATAAGCACTTTTCTCGTTCGTGATATGTGATCCTGTGACCCAGTCACATGCTTGCAAGCTAATTGGATGACATTTCACCGAGAGGGCCCAGAGAATATCTATCCGTCATGTGGATGGACAAATCCCACTCTTGATCCATGTGTTTCAACCAATACTTTCCGAACACTCAATGCCACCTTTATAGCCACCCTGTTACGGTGTGGTGTTTGATGACATCAAAGCATCCATCCAGTAAAGGTGATATGCATGATCTCATGGTCGAAGGAATTAGGTTACTATGTATCAGAAAGCATATAGCAATTGAACTATTGAAATGACTTGATCTTTATGCTACGCTTATCTATAGGAGTATGTCCACCATATCATTCTCCTAACGATATGATCTTGTTGTTGATAACATCTCAATGTTCATGATAGGGAAACCACAATCATCAATCAACCAACAAGCTAGTGAAGTATAGAGGCTATACTAGGGACTTCAATTTATGTTTACAATTCACACAAGTATTAATGTTTCCTTGTTAATACTATTATAGCATGAATATAAACATTTATCATAAACACAAAGATATAATAATAACTACATTTATTATTGCCTCTAGGGCATATCTCCAACAATATATAGGCGGAAGGAGAGGCCGAGGGCCAGACCACCCTGGCGGGCTGCTTGACCATGGCCAGGTGGTGTGGCCGGTGTTGGGTCCGCAGCATAGAAAACAAAAAAATTCCTATGGTGTGAACTACACGCCAACTTCTATCTACTAGGTACAAAGCAACGGGTGGACATACATCCAACGAGAAGTTACCCTTGTAGACAACGAGCTTTGTTAACGAGTAGGAACTCGTGGTTGATGTAGTCGTACACTTGCCGATCTCAAGATCGTGTGGAAGTCCGAGCGCCGCAACTCAGCAGCGCATCCGCACTCGCACACACGTTCAAGCCACCGGACAACCTCCACCTCCTCGCTCCAGCGATCCAGCGGAAGTAGTAACTCCTTCCAGACGAAATGCCACTAGGAACATGTATCTCGCTAATCCGAGACCATGGAGGAATAATTCTAGAGGAGGAGAGAGATCCTTCACAAGGAGGTGTGAGGATGAAGGAGTGAATGGGTGGCCTTTTATAGGAGGGGGGGGGGGTGCCCCCTCTCTCCATGGCCGGCGCATGGGGGGGTGACCCCTCACCTCCCCCATTCATGTGGTGGTAACCCCTCCACATTAAAATGCCTCTTCACATTCCCTTTTAAAGTCTCCACTTTAAATGCATTAAATTTCTCCAAATTTAATGCTCTCTCATTTAATAAAACTCTTTTTATTAAATTTATTCAGAATTTTGTTAATTACTTTAATTAACAAACATTCACATATATCCCCTTGCAATATTTCAATATCACATGCAGAACCACCTTCTACAATTTCACCCGAAACAATTTCCGGTTTCTATTGAAATAATTCCTGCGCTTTGCAATTCTTTCGTCTGAAACATATGTGCTCCAAAATGGTGTCCGGTAATTCTTCAGTGTGCCACCCTACGGTTCGCGAATAATGCAGACATGATCGAGACCCTTCTCCGATCAATAATCAGCAAGGACACGGAGATCCGTGATCGACTCCTACACATTCAACGATGACTTCTGTGATCGTGAGAACCTTTATCGCTTGTAACTAAATACCTTTGTCTCTCGATATATTACATGTCCGAGATTCGATCATCGATATATCCATACCTAGTTTGATCTCATCGACATGCACTCTTTTCTCGTTCCTGATATAACATTCTAGTGATCACATCACTTGCTTGCAAGCTATCCTAATGTGATATCACCGAGAGGCCCAGAGTATATCTATCCATCATCCGGATTGACAAATTCCACTCTTGATCCATGAGCCTCAACATAACACCTTCGTAGTAATCGAACCCATCTTTATAGTCAACCTGTTACGGTGTGACGTTTGATGTTATCAAGATACTCTTCGGTGTTAGCAATTAACATGATCTCATGGTCTAAGGATAAAGATTACTCGTATGATGTTATAGCAATATAAACATAATGACTTGATCGTAATGCTATACTTCGATGAATGTTCATCACATCATTCCACCAATGGTGTGACCTTGTTATTAACAACATCCAATGTCCATGATCGTGAAACCTTGATCATCATTAATCAACAAGCTAGTCTATAAGAGAGGCATGACTAGGAACCCTTTTTGTTTATTAAACACACATGTATTGATGTTTTCGAATCAATACATTTCTAGCATGTAAAATAAACATCTATCATGTATAAGGAATATATAATAACAACTTTATTATTGCCTCTCGTGGCATATTTCCTTCATCTCCCACTTGCACTAGAGACAATAATCTAGTTCACATAGTGATAAATCTAACACCCATGGAGTTCGGTGTTGATCATGTTTTGCCCTAGGGAGAACTTTAGTCAACGGATCTGCTACATTTAGGTCTGTGTACTTTACAAATCTTTATATCTCCATCCTTGACATGCTCATGGATGGAGTGAAACCGCGCTTAATATGTTTGGAATTCTTGTGAGACCTTGGTTCCTTTGCATTGGCTATGGCTCCATTGTTGTCACAATAGATCACCATCGGGTCCAACGACCTTTGAACCACACCCGTTCTATAATGAACTCTTTCATCCAAAGCGCCTCCTGCCGCTTCTAAAGCAAAGAACATATTCCGCCTCGTTGTTGATCCAACCACCACAGGTTGTTTGGAACTCCTCCAACTAATCGCTCCGTTCAAGAGAAATACGTATCCGGATTGAGACTTAGAGTCATCTGGATCGGTGTCAAAGCTAGCATCGACATAACACTTAGCGACTAGCTCTTCTTCACCTTCGTATATGAGAAACATATCTTTAGTTCTTCTCAAGTACTTGAGGATGTTCTTTACCACTATCCAGTGTTTCGAACCTGGATCAGATTGGTACCTACTAGTCAAACTAATAGCATGTGCCACATCTGGTCTTGTACATAGCATGGCATACATAATAGAGCCTATGGCCGAGGCATAGGGGATCTTATCCATCATCTCTCTTTCTTCCGCCGTAGCCGGACTTTGAGTCTTACTCAATGTCTTGCCTTGCAACATAGGTAAGAACCCCTTCTTACTTTCGTCCATATTAAACTTCTTTAATATCTTATCAAGGTATGTACTCTGTGAGGCGCCTTGATCTATCTCTATAGATTTTAATGCCTAATATATATGACGCTTCACCAAGGTCTTTCATCGAAAATTTGCTGTTTAGATAACTTTTAACACTTTTAAAAGATCTATATCATTTCCAATCAATAATATGTCATCCACATATAATATCAGAAATGCCACATTGCTCCCACTCACTTTCTTGTAAATACAAGCCTCTCCATAAGTTTGGACAAATCCAAACTCTTTGATCACCTCATCAAAGCGGAGATTCCAACTTCGTGATGCTTGCTTCAGTCCATAGATGGATCGCTGAAGTTTGCACACCTTATTAGCATCCTTAGGATCGACAAAACCCTTAGGTTGTATCATATACAACTCTTCTTTAATCTTACCATTGAGGAACGCAGTTTTGACATCCATCTGCCATATTTCATAATCGAAATATGCAGCAATTGCTAACATAATCCTAACCGATTTAAGCATCGCTACGGGAGAGAATGTCTTATCATAGTCAACTCCTTGAATTTGTCGAAACCCCTTTGCGACAAGTCGAGCCTTATAGATGGTCACATTACCATCAGCATCAGTTTTCCTTTCGAAAATCCATTTATTCTCAACGGCCTTTCGGTCGTGAGGTAAGTCCACCAAGTTCCAAACTTGGTTCTCGTACATGTATTCCATCTCGGATTTCATGGCTTCTAGCCATTTGTTGGAATCCAGGCTCATCATCGCTTCTTCATACGTCGCAGGGTCATCCATTTCATCAACCATGAAATTCACAACAGGATTGCCGTACAGTTCAGGAGCTGCACGTGTCCTGCTTGACCTGCGAGGTTCGGTAGTGTCCTCTTTCGGACTTTCATGATCATTATCATCATCTCTCTCTTCATTAGGTGAAGTCAACTCCGAAACAACTTTCGGTGCTGCGCCACTCGCCATTCCATGAAGAGAAGGTTCAATAACCTCTTCGAGTTCTACCTTCCGACTACTCACACCTTTCGCGAGAAACTCCTTCTCAAGAAAGGATCCATTCTTGGCAACAAAAACCTTGCCCTCGGATCTGTGATGGAAGGTATACCCAATTGTTTCCTTAGGGTATCCTATGAAGACGCATTTTTCCGCTTTAGGTTCGAGTTTATCCGGTTGAAGTTTCTTCACATAAACATCGCATCCCCAAACCTTAAGAAATGACAGCTTAGGTTTGTTTCCAAACCATAATTCATACGGTGTCGTTTCAACGGATTTAGATGGTGCCCGATTTAAAGTGAATACAACTGTTTCTAGTGCAGAACCCCAAAATGACAGAGGTAAGTCAGTCCGAGACATCATAGATCAAACCATATCCAATAAGGTACGATTACGATGTTCTGACACACCATTACATTGTGGTGTTCCGGCAGGCGTGAGTTGTGAAAATATTCCACACTCTCTCATGTGTGTGCTAAACTCGTAACTTAGATACTCTCCTTCATGGTCAGACCGTAGAAATTTGATCTTTCTATTACGATGATTTTCCACTTCATTCTGAAATTCCTTGAACTTTTCAAAAGTTTCAGACTTGTGTTTCATCAAATAGATATACACATATCTACTCAAATCATCCGTGAAAGTAACAAAATAACGATATCCACCTCGCGCCGACACACTCATCGGTCCACACACATCAGTATGTATGATCTCCAACAGATTTGTCGCCCGTTCCATTGAACCGGAAAACGGCGTTCTAGTCATCTTGCCCATAAGGCATGGCTCACATGTATCAAATGATTCAAAATCAAGTGATTCCAAAAGTCCATCAGAATGGAGTTTCTTCATGCGTTTAACGCCAATATGACCTAGACGGCAGTGCCACATATATGTAGACATATCATCATCAAGTTTAATCTTTTTAGCATTAACATTATGAATGTGCGTAATATTACTATCGAGATCCAATAGAAATAAATCATTCAACATAGGTGCATGACCATAAAAGATATCATTCTTATAAATCGAACAACCATTGTTCTCAGATTTAAAGGAATGACCACTTTGCATCAAACACGATCCAGATACAATGTTCATGCTCAGTGCAGGCACCAAATAACAATTATTTAGGTTTATAACTAATCCGAATGGCAAATGGAGAGGCAGCGTCCCGACGGCGATCACATCAACTCTTGATCCATTGCCGACCCGCATCCTGACCTCATCCCTTGCTAGTTGTCGCTTGATCCGTAGCCCCTGAACCGAGTTACATATATTAGCAACCGATCCGGTATCAAATACCCAGGTGCTACTGCGAGTACTAGTCAAGTATATATCAATAACATGTATATCACATATACCTTTGTTTGCCTTGCTGGACTTCTTATCCGCCAAATACTTGGGGCAGTTGCGCTTCTAATGTCTAGTCCCCTTGCAATAGTAGCACTCGGTGTCAGACTTAGGGCCAGCCCGGGGTTTCTTTTTAGGCATGGCAACAGACTTTCCATCCTTCTTTCCCTTGTGCTTGCCTTTCTTGTCCTTCTTGAAACCGGTGGTCCTATTGATCATCAACACTTGATGTTCTTTCCTAATCTCCACTTCTGTAGTCTTAAGCATTGACAGAAGCTCGGGAAGAGACTTCTTCATGCCCTGCATATTATAGTTCATCACGAAGCTCTTGTATCTAGGTGGCAGAGATTGGAGAACACGATGTATGCCTAAGTCAATGGGAATCGTTATTCCCAAGGACACAAGCTTATCAGCGTACCCAGACATTTTGAGTACGTGCTCACTAACGGAGCTGTTTTCCTCCATCATGCAGCTAAAAAATTTTCTGTAGCATTATAACTCTCTACGGCAGCATGGGTATCGAAAATCATTTTCAATTCTCCCATGGTATCAAAGGCATTGCCATTTTCGAAACGCTTTCGAAGTTCTGGATCTAGCCCATACAATATGCCGCAATGAACTAAGTTGTGGTCCTCCTGACGAGTCACATAGACATTCTTTTCCTCGTCAGGGGCATCAGGAGCTGGTGGAGGGCCTAGCGGCGCATCTAGCACATATTGCTTTTGTGCAGCAGTGAGGAGAATACTCAAATTCATAGCCCAGTTGGTGAAGTTGCTACCATTCGCAGCAAGTTTCTCTTTCTCCATGAACACATTGAAATTAAAAGCAGGTGGTGCCATCTACAACAGAATTTGTAAAGTTTATTTAGACTAAGTTTATGATAGATTGAGTTCAACTAATCCAAATTACTAATGAACTCCCACTCAAAAACGACGTCCCTCGTGTCCTTTTGGTGATTACATGAACCAAATCCACTATACCAAGTCCGATCATCACGTGAGTTGATATAACTTCAAAGGCGAGCATCTATATGGGCATCATATCAACCATATGACTCATGCTTAACCTTTCGGTCCGTGTTCCGAGGCCATGTCTGTACATGCTAGGCTCGCTAAGTAAGAACCTTAGTATTCGCGTGTGTAAAACTGTCTTACACCCGTTCCTATGAAAGCGTAGATTCGAGTACATCCGATCATCATGTGATGTCTCGAAACACGATCCATAGAATGGTGCATACTCAAGGAAGAACACATTTTTATCTTGATATCTAAAAGAGGGATCATCTTATAATGCTATCAAACACGCCAAACTAGTAGTATAAGATGCTAACATCTAATGTGTAAAGTGAGATGATATGGTCCATGCAGTTGATCTCTATCACTTGCATCGTGGTATGATCTCTATCATTCCTTTATGTGTAAGGCCAAGGTCTATGCAACTTACACGTTGAGTGTGTTGTAAGAGTATCCACCATACATCTACTTACAACAATACCATATCAACACACTAGCCCAGCAACGATCTAAACTAGACGCCTCTAATTTATCAATTGCAAGTTTTACGTGTTGGGATTATGCCCTAGAGGCAATAATAAAGATGTTATTATTATAATTCTTGTTCATGATAAAGTTTATATTCCATGCTAGAATTGTATTAAGCAGAAACATTAATACTTGTGTGGTTTGTGAACAACACCGTGTCCCTAGTACGCCTCTATGGACTAGCTCATTGATCAATGATGGTTAAGGTTTCCTAACCATAGACATGAGTTGTCAATTGATAATGAGATCATATCATTGGGAGAATGATATGGTGGACAAACCCAAACTAAGCGAAGCAATTAGATCGTGTCATTGTGTTCATCTTTGCGAAGCTTTTCTTATGTCAAATATTGTATTCCTTAGACCATGAGATAATACAACTCCCTGGTATCGGAAGAAAGCTTTGAGGTCATCAAACGTCATCCTATGAGAGGGTGATCATAAAGGTGTCTCTCAGGTGATCGGAAAGTATTTGTTGGGTTGTATGTATCGAGATGGGATTTGTCCCTCCCAAGTCGGAGAGATATATTTCGGGCCCACTCGGTAATCGATATCAACACCGCTTGCAAGCATGTGGTTAAGGAGTTGATCACAAAGTGATATTGGATTACGGAACGAGTAAAGTACTTCTTTGTGAGCGAGATTGAACTAGGTATGACGACGATGATCGAATCTCGGGCGAGTAAAATATCGCGAGACGAAGGAATATATATATGGGATTGATTGAATCCTGGCATCGTGGTTCATCCGATATGATCATCGATGAATGTGTGGGAGTCAATATGGGTGCGGACCCATTTGATTATTGATAGAAGATCATGTGCGCATATTCTCGAACCCAAGAGGTCACACATAACGTGTCTCGGCTAGGATAGATTGGATACTTGGTTTATGAATTTTTGTTGAGTCTCGGATGGGATCCGGGACATCACGAGAGGTTCGAGTGGTCCGAGAATAAGATTCATATAAGGCGGTCAGTTTTGGAGTTCGAATTGTTCAGGTTAATCGGTATTGTACCTAAGCTTTAGAACCTTCCGGAAGGGGGCCAACGTGGTCCCACCTTCCGGGAGGGGGCATGGGCCTATGAGGGAGTGTCCTGGCCGCATTAGGCCAGGGGCACAAGGCCCCATAGGGCCCAGCCGATCCTAGATAAGTTTAAATCGTTTAAACTAGAGATAAGATAGGATTTCTAGATAAGGGAGAGTTTAAATTGTTTAAACTAGAGATAGGCTTGGAGGATGGGCAAGGGCTGGCCGCACCCCCCTCTATATATAGAGGGCTGGTGCGCCCCCCTCCCCACTTACCATCACACCTTCCTCCAAACCCTAGTTGCCCTGCTGCCCTCCTCTCTCCCTCCCGACTGTTTGTAGGCGAAGCCCTGCTGCAGAAATTCTCCACCATATACACCACGCCGTCGTGTTGTAGATCCAATCCATCTCTCCACCATACTTGCTGGTCCGAGGAAGGAGGAGACCTCGAGGTGCTGCACGTGTGCATCTCACGGAGGCACCGCCACTTGTGGTGCTAGATCGGATCGGATCGCGAGGAGGAGAAGCGAGTACGACTACATCACCCACGTTCCGACGAACGTTCATTCTGTGAATCTTCAAGGGTATGAAGATCTAATCCAATCTCTTGTTGTTTGCATCTCCTAGATTAGATCTTGGCTTTCCCTCTGTTCGCTTCCATAGAAAATTTTGATTTACTATCTTGCAAACCCTTGATGGTATCGAGCTAGATCTATGCGTAGATGTGTTTCACGAGTAGAGCATAACATGGTTGTTCTTGAGCGTTGATGTTTTCTGTTGCAAGCCTCTTGTTTGTGTTCTTCTTATGGCGGGATAGTGAGATTGAAGCGGTCAGGCCAACCTTACTGTGACGTCGTTCGCGAGACCGACTCCGCACTTGACGTGTGGCTTGTACCATACATGCGGTGGTGGATGTCGGTTTCTCTCACTATAGTTGTCATGGGATTAACACGGAGTTTGGCAACCATAATATCACCGTTGTGGCTTTCCGTAGGTAAGAATCGTTCTTAGCATCTACTCCCATAAGCCACGTAAAACATGCAACAACAAAGTAGAGGCGTCTAACTTGTTTTTGCAGGGAGTGTTTTTGTGTTATGGTCTGGCCCAAGATGTGATGTGTATGTTGTATGCGATGATCATGTTTTGTAATGTTTCACGACTTGCATTTCGATGAGTACACAACCGGCGAGCCATATGGTTGTCTTTATAATTGTGTATGACCTGTAGTCAACTTCTTATACGCCATGTAATAGCTTTACTTTATCGCTAAGTAGTTAGCAATAGTTGTAGTTGCTATTCATGGTGGAGGCAATCATGGTGGAGTGATGGAGATCATGCGGAGCACAAGATGGAGATCATTGCTTGAAGATTGGCTATACCATGTCACATAAAGTTATATGCATGTGATGTTTATCCTTTTATGTATCTTATCATGCTTAGATCGCGGTAGCATTATAAGATGATTCCTCACTTAAAGATCAAGATAAAACTGTGTTCTCCCCAAGTATGCACCGTTGCGAAAGTTAAATGTGTCCAAGCATCACGTGATAATCGGGTGCTATAGACTCTCGCTCACATACAACGGGTGCAAGCCAGTTTTACTGCGGAAATACTTGGGTCTAACTTGACGAGCCTAGCATGTACAGACATGGCCTCGGAACACATGAACCGAAAGGTTAAGCATGAGTCATATGAATGATATGATCGACACTTCGTTGTCCACCATTGAAACCACATCTCTTCTCGTGAAGATCGGATTAGGTGTGGTGAATTTGGATCATGTTCACTAAACAACTTGAGGGATGTTGAATTTAGTGGGAGTTCATCTAGTAATTTGATTAAAAGTTGAACTAGTTATCATGAACATAGTCTAATTTGTACTTGCAAATATTGTAGATCACATGGCTAAGTCCAACTTCAACTTCAACGTTTTTGCTGAGAAAGAAAAGCTTAAGAACAATGGGTCTAACTTCACCAACTGGTTCCGCAATCTGAGAATCATTCTCTCTGGCGGTCAAAAGGACTATGTCCTTGAGAAAGCGTTAGGTAACCCCCTGCTGCAATCGCGGCTTACCGATGAGAAAGCTGTCTATCAGTCGCGCAAAGATGATTATGGTGTGATTAAGAGCACCATGTTGTTTGCTATGGAACCGGAACTTCAAAATCATTTTGAAAACTATCCCGGGCCCTTTGAGATTCTCGAAGAGCTGAAAACCATGTTTCAGACTCAGGCCCGTTCTGAGAGATATGAGATCTCCGAGAAGTTCTTTAACTGCAAGATGGAGGAAGGGAGTTCCGTTAGTGAGCACGCCATTAAGATGTCAGGCTACACTCAACGCCTTGAGCAACTGGACTGCAAGATTCGGAGGAGCTCAAGATTGTGAGGGTTCTGCAATCACTCCTCCCGGCTACAAAAGTTTTGTAGTGACTCATAATCAGATTGGTTCCATCGATACGATCACCGAGCTCTTCGCAAAGCTGAAGGCTGCGGAGGTGGACATCAAGAAGGATAATCATGTGTTGATGGTCAACAAGCCCTCCTTTAAGAAAGGTAAGGGTGCAAAGAAGCCCTTCAAGAAAAGCGGCGGCAAGCGCGTTGCCCCTGCTGAGAAGAAGCTCAAGTCTGGTCCTAAGCCGAACACTGAGTGCTTCTATTGCAAGGACAAGGGTCCTTTGGCGCAATTGTCTGAAGTACTTAGCGGACAAGAAGGCTGGCACCATCAAAGGTATATTTGATATACATGTTATTGATGTTTTCCTTACTAGCCCTCGTTGTAGTGCCTGGGTATTTGATACTGGTTCAGTTGCTAATATTTGTAACTCGAAACAGGAGCTACGGAATAGACGGCGGCTTGCGAGGGATGAGGTGACGATCTTGGCGTTGGCAGCGGATCAAGAGTTGATGTGATGGCGTCGACACGCTCTCCTTAGTTTTACCTTCGGGATTAGTTTTAAACCTTAATAAATGTTATTATGTGCCTGCGTTGAGCATGAACATTATTTCTGGATCGTGTTTATTGCAAGATGGTTATTCATTTAAATCGGAGAATAATGGTTGTTCTATTTATATGAGTAACATCTTTTATGGTCATGCACCTCTTGTGAATGGTTTATTTCTTCTAAATCTTGAAAGGGATGAAACACACATCCATAACATTGAGGCTAAGAGATGCAAAGTAGATAGTGATAATACTACTTATTTGTGGCACTGTCGTCTAGGTCATATTGGTGTAAAGCGCATGAAGAAACTCCATTCTGATGGACTTTTGGAGTCTCTTGATTTTGAATCATTTGACAGATGCGAACCATGCCTCATGGGCAAGATGATCAAAACCCGTTCTCGGTATGATGGAGCGAACAGCGGACTTGTTGGAAATCATACATACCGATGTATGCGGACCGATGAGTGTTTCACGCCACGGTGGATATCGCTACTTTCTCACTTTTACCGATGACTTAAGTAGATATGGGTATATCTATCTAATGAAACATAAATCAAACGTTTGAAAAGTTCAAAGAATTTCAGAATGAAGTGGAGAACCATCGTAATGTAAAGATTAAGTTTCTACGATCCGATTGTGGGGGCGAATATTTGAGTTATGATTTTATCACGCATCTCAAAGCAAGTGGAATCGTTTCACAACTCACGCCACCTGGAACACCACAGCGCAATGGTGTGTCTCGAACACCGAATCGAACCCTATTAGATATGGTCCGATCGATGATGTCTCTTACTGATTTGTGGTTATCTTTTTGGGGTTATGCATTAGAAACCGCTGCATTCACTTTAAATAGGGCTCCATCTAAATCCGTTGAGACGACACCGTATGAACTGTGGTTTGGTGCTAAACCTAAGTTGTCGCTTTCTTAAAGTTTGGGGATCTGAAGCTTACGTCAAGAAGTTGATGCCGACAAGCTCGAACCCAAAGCGGAGAAATGCGTCTTCATAGGATACCCTAAGGAAACTATTGGGTATACCTTCTATCACGTAACCGAAGGCAAAGTGTTTATGAAGAACGGTTCCTTTCTTGAGAAGGAGTTTCTCTCGAAAGAAGTGAGTGGGAGGAAAGTAGAGCTAGGCGAGGTTATTGAACCTTCTCTTGAATTGGAGAGTAGCGCAGCACCTAAAATTGTTCCAAAGCACTTTGCACCAACAATAGAGGAAGCTAATGACAAGGATCATGAAGCTTGGACGATGTCTCTTGAACGTCGCAGTCGACAAGGTCGCGTGCCCCTCTGAGGGTAATGGCAACCTGTCTTACTGTCTTGTTAGTAGAAGACAATGAACCTCGAACTATGAGGAAGCGATGATGAGCCCGGACTCGAGAAATGGCTAGAAGCCATGAAATCCAATTAGGATCCATGAGCGAAAACCAAGTATGGACTTTGGTGGACCCTCCTAGCGAGAAAGGCCGTTGAGTGCAAATGGATCTTCAAGAAGAAAACGGACGCGGATGGTAATGTTACCGTCTATAAAGCACGGCTTGTTGCGAAAGGTTTTCGACAAGTTCAAGGTGTTGACTACGATGAGACTTTCTCTCCCGTAGCAATGTTTAAGTCCATTCGGATTTTATTAGCAATTGCTGCGTTTCATGATTATGAAATATGGCAAATGGATGTCAAGACTGCTTTCCTCAATGGCAACATTGATGAAGAGTTGTATATGATGCAACCCGAAGGTTTGTCGATCCTAAGGATGCTGATAAAGTATGCAAACTTCAGCGTTCCATTTATGGACTGAAGCAAGCGTCTCGGAGTTGGAACCTTCGTTTTGATCAAGTGATCAAGAGCTTTGGATTTGTTCCAAATTGCTACGAAGCTTGCATCTACAAGAAATTGAGTGGGAGCTCGGTGACGTTTCTGGTACTATATGTGGATGACATATTGATTATTGGAAATGACATCGACATGCTTAACGATGTGAAGAGTTATTTGAACAAGTGTTTTTAATGAAAGACCTAGGTGAAGCTGCTTATATATTGGGCATCAAAATCTATAGAGATAGACAAAGGCGCTGATAGCTTTAAGCCAGGTACATACCTAGACAAAGTTCGAAAAGGTTCGAATGGATAAGGCATTGAAAGGTTCAGTGCCTATGTTGTCGTAAGATATTGAGCAAGGCTCGATGTCCATTCTGATGAAATGATAGGGAAGCTATGAGCAAAGTGCCTTATGCCTCGGCCATAGGTTCCATCATGTATGCCATCTTGTGTACTAGACGGATGTGTCCAATGCTCTTAGTTTGACGGCAGATATCAAAGTGATCCGAGTGGAACACTGGACAGCCGTGAAGAACATCCTAAGGTACCTAAATAGGACTAAAGAAATGTTCTTAGTCTATGGGGGTGATGAACAGCTCGTCGTAAAAGGTTACGTCGATGCTAGTTTCGACACCGACAAGGATGATGCTAAATCTCGCACGTGATCGTGTATATTTTGAATGGAGGAGTCAGAGTGGAGAAGCTGCAAGCAAAGCGTGGTCGCTGGATCTGATGAGAAGCGGAATACATGGTCTGCCGCAGCGTCAAGTGACGGAGTTTGGATCGAAACTTCATCATCGAGCTTGGCGTGGTTCCAAGTGCATTGGACCCCTTTGGAGATATTGTGTGACAACACTGGCGCCATAGCACTCGCTAAGGAACCAAGATATCATCCAAAGACCAACCATATGAACCGCAAGTTTCATATAATCCGAGATTATATAGCAGATGGAGATCTGAAGATCAGCAAAGTACATACAGATCTGAATGTCGCAGATCCATTGACTAAACCTCTTCCACGTGTAAAACATGATCAGCATCTCAGTGCCATGGGTGTGAGATTGTTGCCAAATGTAAACTAGATTATTGACTCTAGTGCAAGTGGGAGACTGTTGGGATTATGCCCTAGAGGCAATAATAAAGATGTTATTATTATAATTCTTGTTCATGATAAAGTTTATATTCCATGCTAGAATTGTATTAAGCGGAAACATTAATACTTGTGTGGTTTGTGAACAACACCGTGTCCCTAGTACGCCTCTATGGACTAGCTCATTGATCAATGATGGTTAAGGTTTCCTAACCATAGACATGAGTTGTCAATTGATAATGAGATCATATCATTGGGAGAATGATATGGTGGACAAACCCAAACTAAGCGAAGCAATTAGATCGTGTCATTGTGTTCATCTTTGCGAAGCTTTTCTTATGTCAAATATTGTATTCCTTAGACCATGAGATAATACAACTCCCTGGTATCGTAAGAAAGCTTTGAGGTCATCAAACGTCATCCTATGAGAGGGTGATCATAAAGGTGTCTCTCAGGTGATCGGAAAGTATTTGTTGGGTTGTATGTATCGAGATGGGATTTGTCCCTCCCAAGTCGGAGAGATATACTTGCCCACTCGTGTCGATATCAACACCACTTGCAAGCATGTGGTTAAGGAGTTGATCACAAAGTGATATTGGATTACAGAACGAGTAAAGTACTTGCTGTGAACGAGATTGAACTAGGTATGATGATACCGACGATCGAATCTCGGGCAGGTAAAATATCGCGAGACGAAGGGAATATATATATGGGATTGATTGAATCCTGGCATCGTGGTTCATCCGATATGATCATCGATGAATGTGTGGGAGTCAATATGTGTGCCCAGACCCCGCTGTTGATTATTGATAGAAGATCATGTCTGCATATTCTCGAACCCGCAGGGTCACACACTTAACGTGTCTCGACGCTAGGATAGATTGGATACTTGGTTTATGAATTTTTTTTCGGAGTCTCGGATGGGATCCGGGACATCACGAGAGGTTCCGGAGTGGTCCGGAGAATAAGATTCATATAAGGCGAGGCAGTTTTGGAGTTGAATTGTTCCGGTTAATCGGTATTATCCGAAGCTTCTAGAACCTTCCGGAAGGGTGCCAACGTGGTCCCACCTTCCGGGAGGGGGCATGGGCCTATGAGGGAGTGTCCTGGCCGCATTGGGCCAGGGGCACAAGGCCCCATAGGGCCCAGCCGATCCTAAATAAGTTTAAATCGTTTAAACTAGAGATAAGATAGGATTTCTAGATAAGGGAGAGTTTAAATTGTTTAAACTAGAGATAGGCTTGGAGGATGGGCAAGGGCTGGCCGCACCCCCCTCTATATATAGAGGGCTGGTGCGCCCCCCTCCCCACTTACCATCACACCTTCCTCCAAACCCTAGTTGCCCTGCTGCCCTCCTCTCTCTCCTCCCATTGTTTGTAGGCAAAGCCTGCTGCAGAAATTCTCCACCATATACACCACGTCGTGTTGTAGATCCAATCCATCTCTCCACCATACTTGCTGGTCCGAGGAAGGAGGAGGCGCCGAGGTGCTGCGTGTGCATCTCACGGAGGCACCGCCACTTGTGGTGCTAGATCGGATCGGATCGCGAGGAGGAGAAGCGATACGACTACATCACCCACGTTAGACGAACGTTCGGCTGTGAATCTTCAAGGGTATGAAGATCTAATCCAATCTCTCTCGTTGTTTGCATCTCCTAGATTAGATCTTGTCTTTCCCTCTGTTCGCTTCCGTAGAAAATTTTGATTTACTATGCTGCGAAACCCTTCATTACATGGCTTAAGGCTTTCGGAGATAGAACCGTTCTTACCTACGAACATGAACCACAACAAGGATAACTAAGTTACTAGCAACTCGTTGTAAATCAGATATTGACTATAGTAGGAGAGACAGACACCCGCCAGCCACTTATGCAAAACAAGTTGCATGTCAGTCGTGGAACCGGTCTCATGTACGATGACATGTAAGGTTGGTCTGGGCCGCTTCTTCCCACTATGCCACCAATATCCAAAATACATAGAAGATGCAATAACATGATCATCATCGCCCACATATCAACCATATGTGTACTGCCCGTGCTAAGGACCTACGCATAGATCAGGCTCTGATACCACTATTGGGTCCGCAACATAGAAAACAAAAAAAATCCTACGGTGTGAACTACACGCCAAGATCTATCTACTAGGTTCAAAGCAACGGGTGGACATACATCCCACGAGAACTTACCCTCATAGACAACGAGCTTTGTTAACGAGTAGGAACTCGTGGTTGATGTAGTCGTACACTTGTCGATCTCAAGATCGTGAGGAAGTCCGAGCGCCGCAACTCAACAGCGCATCCGCACTCGCACAGACGTTCAAGCCACCGGACAACCTCCAACTCCTCGCTCCAGCGATCCAGCGGAAGCAGCAACTCCTTCCAGAAGAAATGCCACCGGGAACATGTATCTCGCTAATCCGAGACCATGGGGGAATAATTCTAGAGGGGGAGAGAGATCCTTCACAAGGAGGTGTGAGGACGAAGGAGTGAATGGGTGGCCTTTTATAGGAGGAGGGGGGTGCCCCCTCTCTCCATGGCCGGCGCATGGGGGGTGACCCCTCACCTCCCCCATTCATGTGGTGGTAACCCCTCCACATTAAAATGCCTCTTCACATTCCCTTTTAAAGTCTCCACTTTAAATGCATTAAATTTCTCCAAATTTAATGCTCTCTGATTTAATAAAACTCTTTTTATTAAATTTATTCAGAATTTTGTTAATTACTTTAATTAACAAACATTCACATATAGCCCCTTGTAAGATTTCAATATCACATGCAGAACCACCTTCTGCAATTTCACCCGAAACAATTTCTGGTTTCTATTGAAATAATTCCTACACTTTGCAATTCTTTCGTCTGAAACATATGTGCTCCAAAATGGTGTCCGATAACTCTTAAGTGTGCCACCATACGGTTCGCGAATAATGCAGACATGATCGAGACCCTTCTCCGATCAATAATCAGCTGGGACACAGAGATCCATACTGACTCCTACACATTCAACGATGACTCCTGTGATCGTGAGAACCTTTAACGCTTGTAACTAAATTCCTTTGTCTCTCGATATATTACATGTTCGAGATTCGATCATTGGTATCTCCATACCTAGTTTGATCTCGTTACCGACATGCACTCTTTTCTTGTTCGCGTGATCTAACATTCTAGTGATCACATCACTTGCTTGCAAGCTATCCTAATGTGATATCACCGAGAGGGCCTAGAGTATATCTATCCGTCATCTGGATTGACAAATTCCACTCTTGATCCATGAGCCTCAACATAATACCTTCGTAGTACTGAACCCATCTTTATAGTCACCCTGTTACGGTGTGACGTTTGATGTTATCAAGATACTCTTCCGGTGTTAGCAATTAACATGATCTCATGGTCTAAGGATAAAGATTACTTCGTATGATGTTATAGCAATATAAACATAATGACTTGATCGTAATGCTATACTTCAGATGAATGTTCATCACATCATTCCACCAATGGTGTGACCTTGTTATTAACAACATCCAATGTCCATGATCAGGAAACCTTGATCATCCTGTTAATCAACAAGCTAGTCTATAAGAGAGGCATGACTAGGAACCCTTTTTGTTTATTAAACACACATGTATTGATGTTTCCGAATCAATACATTTCTAGCATGTAAAATAAACATCTATCATGTATAAGGAATATATAATAACAACTTTATTATTGCCTCTCGGGGCATATTTCCTTCAGCCGGGCCCCAGCCCCTCTCCGTCTCGTATTCTGGCTCCAGGTGTCCCTCGGTGAAAAACTGATTTTGGCTTTTGTCCCGTCCAATCCGAGAATATTCATTTTCTAACTTTCCTAGAACCAAAAACAGCAGAAAACAGGCAGATGGCACTGTGGCTCTTGTTAATAGGTTAGTCTAAGAAATCACATGAAAAGTATTCCAAAGTGTGGACAAAACATAAGAAAGTAGATAAAACCAAGCATGGAACATCAAAAATTATGGATACGTTTGCAACGTATCAGGCAACTAGAGACACGGTTTGTTTACATACCACACGTGTATTAACGTTTCGTATAAACACAGTTATAGCACAGTATGAAATGTATTATGAATATATAAGATAGATATCAAACAATACACTTTATTGTTTGCCTCTAGGGCATATCTCCTTCACTTCCTCTGTGAAAAATTCGTCAATGTGCTAGAGGTCCATCGACTGCATCCCCAGGTAGTCCATATCAAGCAAGGAAGTTTGGTCTCCTATCACTCCCATCAAGTCCTCAAAGAACCTATCCACAAGTTTAGCCTTGTCCACATGATCTGAGATCCAAACATTATTCACTATAAGGTGGCTAATTAAATTCTTCCGACTCTGGTGGCCAGCATGTGTGTGGAAAAAACACGTGCACACATTCCCCTCCAGAAGCTAAAGGATCCTCGATTTCTATCGCGCTAGAGTCCTCTGAAGGGAGTCCAGTCCTAAGGGCTTCTTCTTGAGTAGGTGCCGCAGACCATGCTCCTCGGGTGAGAGTTATCGACTCTCAATGGCCACATCGAAGCGAAGGATCTGCTCTTTAGTTAAGAGGATCTACATTTTGATGCTTCCGATGAACTTGGAGCTCCAGCAAGATAGCCTCTTGGCCATGACTCTTAGTTTTGCATCAAGCCTCTTGAAGGGATTGGCTCTCACTGCTGAATACTCCACGCTTCTTGTACTACTTCCATGAAGCCTCGACTTTGGGCCAGCAGGACTGGAACTGGAATCTACGCCCTCGTTGGAAGTCCGGTGATACGCATAACAGCAGAGGCAGTGACCCGAGGGGCCTGCCAACAAAACTAAAAGGAAGGCATCCGATAGCATGCTTCCGAATTCACCATTGCGAAGACCATGTCTAGTTTCTACAAGGTGGGTTGCTCCTGCTCACTCTTCCAGGTGAATATCCGTTTGTTGAGGTACATGTCCTTGAGCTCTAGAACTGCAAGTGTTCGCCTGAGGTGAAGGGTCCCCTAGTTCTTATCCTCCGGGTTGATGATGAGGTTAAAAGCACCGACAACGATCCACAAACCAACGTGTAGGTTCCGAATATGCTGCATCTCCTGGAGGAAGGCTCTCTTATCCTCAACTCATGTGAACCACCATCTATGATCCACACCTGTCGATATATGAGACATGATCGCATTGTTAGAGAAGTGAGGGTGGGTGACGCATACCAGGTTAGATTGCCAGGCCAATAGGGTCCGAGGCTCTCCCTCACCACGCGATCAGTGATGACCGCCATATTGGTCTCCTATAAGCATACCACCACTGGCTTGCTGGCGACAAAACTCGCGATATCGCTAGACAACGAGCCAGGGAGTTTAAGCCATGTGCATTCCAAATACCAATGGAAAATTTTGGGATCATCCATTATTATAGTAGATATCAGATGGGGAAAGGATTGGAACTAGAAATAACACCAATCAGACTAGACACTCCATCGGTGCGCCATCACACACAGGTAAGGCCTCGTACATCCAGCCGAACAGACGAAGGACCACGCCTATGTGCTACTGGAGTAGGGGTCTCGTGAACAGGTCCTGGTAGACATCCAACGCCTCTTCACCAATCACCTCGCCGTCCCTATAGATCCCCATCCTAGTGATGAGGGTACGCTACTGCTGGCGGATCGGGGTGCCGGGAGGAAACCATCCACGGATCCGTCCACTCCTCCTCACAGCCATGTGTACTTTGTCTTGTTCCGGCAGAGATTGGCTACCGGACTATTCAGGATGGAGTTGATGGGCTTCTTACAGGCTCCACATAATGTTGTAGTGCTTTGTATCCCCACGGGAGTAGTCTAGAGAACCACGGCCTTTGGACCATGCTGCTGGTCCAAATCACCATCCACGGGAGACAGGTGAACTGAGAAAACGTCCAACATGTCCAACACCGACCTGGGGAACCCCACCTAGTTAGAGTGCATTACCAAACAAGCACCATCAGTCCTATCATCAGGTGATGGCAGCAGCTCTGGCGAGGGTAGCTGGCACGCTCCGCGCTCTTGAGGGGGAGAAGGAAGTCGTGTGTGTTGATCCACTTTATCCACTATTTGCACTTTGTCTTGATAAACCTTATAACTTATACTCTCTTCAATATAATGCCTTGAAATAATGCATTAATGCTCACATTATCTTCTTCTTAAAGACATGATTCCAAAAGGCTCAACTCTCACATGAACATTCTTTGGGTCTTCTCTTGAACATAACCTTGGTCAACGCTTGATCTTCTTTGCTTTCTTCTTCTTTGAACTGTGAAGCCAACACACGGTTCAAGCAATGCCTATGGACAATTCCTACAAATATAACTCAATGCAAACATTATCCCATAGAGATTGTCAATAATTACAAAAGCCACACATGGGGCATACATGCTCTTTGAGCGGTAAAATACCAAATCATGTCACTGCTAATGCAAGAAACATAAGGTAAAACATGATGCAAAATACACTCATCACTTATGGGACCCGTGTCTGATGGTGCTGATCGAGGAGGTGGTGCACACGGCATCAAACACATCGACGCCGGCGGGTCTCGATGGCGTGGTGCAGTAGGGTCTCAGCGGCGAACACCTAATGTTGGACGTGCTTGGGACGGTGGTGATGTTTGGTGCCATGGTGGAGCCGACAGTAGCCCTTGCAAGGTCTATATCTTGATCCTTGTTCTGAAGTTGGGTCAACAACATATGGAGGCGACGGCTTCTAGAGTGCATGCACTGGCTGTAGAGAGTCTGCTAGGCCGTTTTGTTCTCCCGGCTCGTCATTGGACGGGTTGTTGAGGCATCCAGTTTTACAAGGCTTCCAAAAAACTTTCCAAGGTACATTTGAGAGTTGAATTTAAGATTTTTTACTAAATCTAAGTCGTATAAGATTTCTCATGTCAAACTTGGCGTGAGGTCTCCGTGTTGAGATTCCGTTGAGAGTGAAGAGAACTTCAATTATATTACCCCCTCCGATCCAAATTAATTGACTTGAGTTTATCTAGATTCGGGTGTATCTAATACTAAAATATGTCTAGATACATCCGAATCTAGACAAATCTAAGTCAATTAATTTGGATCGGAGGGAGTACCTCTGTTCTAAAAAGTTCTGGTAGGCTATTTTAGCCTATAAAATCATCTGAAATTTAGAAATAGAGGTACTAGTATATACTAAGCAGATATAGCTGATGAATTGAACATAAAAAAATAAATCAGAATTGAGTTACGTTTTGACGGCTCCTAACATAGATATGCTGGAATAGTACTACTGCTCACACATATCGAAGCGCATTTATCTGCCGCATAGGCCATGAAAAACAAGAATTATTCCATTAACCGGCCAATAGCATCAGCAGCCCCGTAGCCAAACCCATCCGATGAATATGGACGCGTATTTTCTCAATATATGAATTGAATCCTCCTTTACAGAGAGTCCCACAGAAAAATGAGGCGACGATGTACCTGCTGTGGTCAAGTGTACTTGTGCTATATTTCATGTGTCGGGCCCTTTGAGGCGCACGGCAAGCCTCTGCTACATGCATGGGTCCGGCGTCCTTCCTCCCCCACTCCCAACAATGCCAAGTGTACCACCACTTTGGTAGAGGGCCATCGCTCCGCATCACAATATACTGGAGCCGGCCGGGGTGGTGTGGTGTGCTAGTGGTAGCCAACACCAACAGATGTTGAACATAAAATGAGCGAATACCGAGCTAGCGGAGCCGTGCGAGCGTGCGGGCGCGTGTCGGACCTCGTGCTTTGCTTTGACCGCAAAGTTTACATAGTGTCTGTGTACTAGTAGTAGGAGTAGATGTAACCAGGAACTGCGTGTTTGTTCGTACGGTAGATCAGGGCCCGAGAAGTTGCGCAAAACGGCACGTTGATTTGTTTACTCTCGGCCGTGTAGTGTGCCCGTGATCGATGCAAGCGCACAGAGATCGGCCGGAGAGACCTGGCACTAATGACAGCAGCAACACGATAGAACGATGCACTCGTGTGAGCTTGTGGGCACTGGACAGAGAAGATGGATACTACTGTACTTACTTTGTGGGCACATCCAGGACACTGTGTAACACTAGTTTAGTTTAGTTCGTGCGGGAGGAGCGATCGATGCATGCAGGGCGTTTTCAGGTAGGATTTTGTGCTGTCAGCAGCAGATTATACAAAGGTCCCGGGGAGGAAGAGCAGCTAAAGCGAGTGGCTAGAACCTGCGATTTGTTTGGGAATTCCGAGGCGTCTCGGTGTGTTTTGACTCGGAACAGTGTGGACAATTGCTCGCATGCAACAACAAAGGCTCGTGGCCGCTCGCAAATTAACTTTACCATGGCTCGGTCGTCTCCTTCCTTCGTGGGTTGCATAAAACAAAGGCCCCGGATTTTGTTGGTGCTTTGGCTTTAGATACAGCAGCGGCTTGTAGATCGAGAAGGGAGTTCGGTGCGCACTGGGAAACCGTACGATCAAACCGACCGGAGAGAGAAGCCTTAGTTTAGTTGCGGTTTGGTGTTGTACCCAAGTCGTCTAAGCTAGATTTGTACTACCTTTTTTTGTGCGACCGAGTGGACCTGAAAAGCATCACTAGCTAGTTTGGTGTTTGATCGGCTTGTACGGGGAGGAGTTGTTTACAGTTTGCAGATTTGTAATGTGCATTATCATTAATTTCACATAGCAGTACAATTTGGTCATTCACGAAACATGCTTTCTTCCAGCTTTATAAATAAAAAAAACATTCAAGTACAACAAGTTCCACACACAGATCAGACGCTGAAGAAAAAAAAAAGACGGTCTGCTCGGGTCTCAGCACAACACGACCCAGAAGAAGAAGAAAAAAAAAGAAAGGAACGAGACATACGCCAGACAACTCTCATGGGTCGCTCAAGAGGGGTCAGGTGCCGAGAAGCGATGGGTCGTCACTTTTAGATTCTGAAGGGTGTTGTCCACGTGCTCCCGATCCCGTTGGTTAGAGAGCAGGTACCACTGTTGAAGAAAGACAATAAAGGAAACAAAACGGAGTCAGAAGGACGTCTCGGAAAAATCTGCTCAATCACAATCTTGTTGCGTATATTTCACATGGTCCAGGTTAAAGCCGCAAACACTAGCCAGAAGAGGTGGCGCATCCCTCCGATACAATTTTCCTCTGGTTCAAGGAACTCCCGGAGGCCTTAAGACCTGCCAGGCAGCCCTAGAGCCTGACAGACGAAGCTCCATAGAAACTGAGTGCCAGGACACATTAACTTTATGTGGATGTATGTTTCCAGCGCCCCACATAATGGAGACAGTCCATTGCCTAAGCCACTGCGTTTGGACACCTCCACCCCAGAGGGTAGACGGTCCCTGAGAAGCTTCCACACAAAAATTCTAGAGTTGGGTTGTCCACTCTAGTTACGGACCCTGGAAGAGGATCCGTAGGCCGAGCTCACAGAAAAACTACCTGAGGTGGAGGACCGCTAGGTTACGGAATCTCCCACCTCCGGGACGGATCCGGACAGGGAATCCTGCAGACTGTCGAAGTCCATGGCCTTGTCGGCGCTAAAGATTCTCCGGAACGAGATGTTCCAGAGTCCCTCTTGAGCCGCCTCAGTCACCAACATCATCAGGATCGCGCAAATGGCAAAGAGGGCAGGGAACGTAGATCACATGGGAGAGTCTGAAAGCCACAGGTCGAGCCAAAAAAGCACCTCTCATTGCTAATGGAGAAAGAGGCACATAGCCGAATGTTATGCTTTGATGTCCTGGATGGCTCTCCAAAACAACGAGCCATCCCAGCGCTCACATGCCAGAAGAGGGCGGCCCCGCAGGTATTGGGCTTTGATGAGTTGAAGCCATAATCCTCCATCATCCTTGAGGAAACACTAGACCCATTTCAGCATCAGAGCCACGTTGAAACGACGCGAGTCTAGAATCTCTATGCCCCAAGGATCTTGGCGACACAGATATCTGTCGATTTCACCATATGGTATTTTTGGTGGTTGTCCCTGGCTACCCAAAGAACTGCAAAAACTCTTTCGCAAAGTCTGCATGTGTCCCTTTGGGTAGCAGCTACGACCCTATCTGGTATATGGGCAGGTTGGATAGGCAAGAGTTGACCAGGATCATCTTGCTACCCTTGGTCCTGAGTCTCGCTAGGGAAGGTTCAGCTTTGGACCGAACCCTAGTGGCCAGGGGAGCAAGAGCCTTAATCATAACTCTACTATCCCGTATCGGCATCCCTAGGTATGTGATAAGGAAAACCGCCAGTTTACAGTTCAGGTTGTTAGCGATCCGCTGTCTCTCCTCATTCGAAAAGCCAAAGATCATAACCTCGCTCTTATCAAAGTGAATATTTAGGCCCGGCATCGACTCAAAGCAAAGGAGCAGGAATTTCAGATTGATGATGTCCAGTTCCGACCATTGAATCATGATCATCGTGTCATCGGCATATTAGAGGTGGGATACGCCTCCTCTGAGGATAAGATGTCTTACCACAACAGAGATGTGGCCAGTGATTTTGTAACAATCCAAAACTTTAATCAAGGTTATCAAGTTCCTAATCACCCAATTTAGAGTTAATAAAAAACTTTTATTAAAGAAAAGGCATATGGATGCATCTATGTTTACATTAGTGTAGATTTGATTGAAAATGCCATGTTTGTTTGTTCTAAATGTTGTGAAATGGTTTAAAGGTGAATGCCACATCATCTAGACCATTTACAAACAAAATCCAAAGAAAAATAAATCAAATAAGATTAAATAAGACAAATGGTCATTTTGACAATTTTAATCCACTAGGCCACTTTAGGTGTTCCTAGAAGTCAATTCCTAACATAAACAATTCTAGATCTTTTCACCCCTTGCTAGACCAAGTAAAGATGTACCAAGGCCCACTTTACAAACTTACAAAAACATTTATCCACTCAATTTAAATGATATTTGAAAATTGAATCTAATGCATATGTAAAGATCACACTTTTTCAGAAACACACCAAATGAATTCCCCTTGACAAACCCAAGCAAGCATAGATCACCAAGCATAAGTGTAGATCACCCACCAAATTTGAGCCAAAATTTCAAATATATGTTTCTTTCAGCCATTTAAACAAACACTTGGTGAGCACTGAATTAACTGCCTAACAATCACTGTTCTTGATCAATGCTTTGTCTACCCATTTGACCCCTTTCTACTCCCCTTGTCCCCTCTAGTCTCAACCAGCCTAGAGAGCCACTCTTCCTCACTATTTGCGCCAGTGCTGAGCCACCCCGAGCACCCCCTTGCCACTCGACCATGGACCGCTCAGCCCGGAGCACCCCGCTCTCTCCTGCCATGTCTAGGAGGTAGCCACCAATGCGCCGCCCCTCTCTGTCCCTTCCCCGAGCGCTGCCAAGCCCTGGACCACCTCAGAACAGCCGCGCCCCGCGCGTATGCGCCTTGCCGAGTGATACATTGCAAATGTATCTATAATTTTTGATGTTCCATGCTTGGTTTTATCCACTTTCTTGTGTTTTGTTCCAACTTTGGAGTACTTTTCATATGATTTCTTAGACTAACCTATTAACAAGAGCCATGCAACCGCCTGTTTTCTTGTTTTTGGTTCCGGAAAGTCGAAAATGAATATTCTCGGATTAGACGGGACAAAAGCCAAAGTGCCTATTTTTCCGGAAGGGATCAAGTGCCGAATCAGACGGAGAAGGGCCAGGAGCCACCACCACCTGGCCACGGCCAGGCCTACACGCCGGTGGTGTGGCCACTCCGACACCCCTTGACCTCTCCTTCCGCCTATATATTGCCCTCGACGAAAACCCTAAGTGCCGATCAAAATCCACGAAGAGTGCAGAGTCAGCCGTCATCTCCATCCCTAGATCGGGAGGGATCTGAAGCTCTTCCGGCACCGCCGATAGGGAATTCACCCTGGAGGCCTTCTTCATCACCATGCAAGCCTCCGGTGTGATGCGTGAGTAGTTCATCCTTGGACTACGGATCCATGTAGTAGCTAGATGGCTGGTTCTCCTCCTTTGTGCTTTCATGTTTAGATCTTGTGAGCTCCATTCATGATCAAGATCATCTATTTGTAATTCATACATGTTGTGTTTGTGGGGATCCGATGGATATTGAGATGCTATTTCAGATTGATTATTGATTCTATCATGTCTTTGTTATTTGTGATCTTGCATGCTTTCTGTTGTTAGTAGCTATCTTGGCCAAGTAGATGCTAGCAATTCCAAGAGTTAGTATTTATGCTCGATAGTGGGTTCATGCCTCTGGTAATCTGGGGAAGTGACAGAAATCTCTAAGGTACTAGATGTGCTGTTGCTACTAGGGAGAAAACAACAATCCTTTGTTCATAGAACAATCGTATTGTTTACTTTATACGCAGTTCGTAAAGCAATAATCTGTTGCTTGCAACTTAATACTGGAGGGGGTTCGAATGATAACCTGAAGGTGGATTATTAGTCATAGATGCAGTTGGATGGCGGTCTATGTATTATGTTGTAATGCCCAATCAACTCTCAAAGGAGTCAAGATGATTAGTATATGCATGTATTGCTTTCTCGGTGTTTGTCAATTGCCCCGCTGCAATTTGTTCACCCAGCATGTTATCTATTTAAGGAGAGCCACCTCTAGTGAACTATGGATCCCGGTCCTTTCTCTTTACATACAATCTACAACTGTTTACTTCTTTGTGTTTACTTTTTGTAAACTTTTACTTCTTTCCATTCGATACGTTTAATCCTTTGTTTTCCGCAAAACACGGTGAGATTGACAACCTCATCGCAAGTTGGGGACAAAGTTCTGTGGTTGTGTTGTGCAGGTCTCCACGTTGCTACTAGCACCGTAGTGCATCGCCAAAGCTCAGCTAGTAACATCTTTGGGGTGTTTCCTTGCTCCTACTGGTTCGATTAAACCTTGGTTTCATAACTAAGGGAAAACTTGCTGATGTGCTCATCATACCTTCCTCTTGGGGTTCCCAACAAGCTCTACGTCGAACGATGAGCACATCAAGATCTTTTCCGCGCTCTTGAGAGTCAAGGACATCTTCACAAGGGGAGTCCCTCATAACCAATCTCTTTACTTTGTTGTTTTTGTTTTGCTTAGTTTCTTTTTGCTTTGTTTGCTTGTTTTGTTCTTCAAAAACGCAAAAAATTAGTTATACTAGTTTGCTTTCTTATTTGAAAACCCAAAAAAATGGCTACTCTTGAAAACACTAAGTTGTGTGACTTCACTAGCAGCAACAAGAATGATTTTATGAGCACACCTATTGCTCCACCTATGGCTGAAAATACTTTCTTTGAGATAAAACCTGCTTTGCTCAACCTTGTTACGAGAGAACAATTTTCTGGTATTGGTAATGAAGCTGCTGCTTCCCATCTAAATAACTTTGTTGAACTTTGTGAGATGCAAAAGCATAGGGATATAGATGGTGATATTATTAAGCTGAAATTGTTTCCTTTCTCTTTGAGAGGAAAAGCTAAAGAGTGGTTGAATTCCTTAACTAAGAATAGTATTGATTCTTGGACTAAGTGCAAAGATGCTTTTATTGGAAAATACTATCCTCCTGCTAAGATTATATCCATGAGAAGTGAAATAATGAAGTTTAAACAACTTGATAATGAACATGTTGCTCAAGCTTGGGAAAGAATGAAATCTTTGGTAAAGAATTGTCCCACTCATGGACTGACTACTTGGATGATCATCCAAACTTTTTATGCAGGATTGAACTATTCTTCAAGAAACCTATTGGATTCTGCTGCTGGAGGTACCTTTATGACCATCACTTTGGGTGCTGCAACAAAACTTCTAGACAATATGATGGTTAATTATTCTGAATGGCATACTGAGAGAGCTCCATAAGGTAGGAAGGTAAATTCTGTTGAGGAAACTTCCTCCTTGAGTGATAAGATTGATATTATTATGTCTATGCTTGTTAATGGGAAAGCCCATATTGATCCAAATAATGTTCCTTTAGCCTCTTTGGTTGCTCAAGAAGAGCAAGTTGATATGAACTTCATAAGAAATAACAACTTTGGCAACAATGCTTATGGTAATAATGCTTATAGGAACAATTTTGGTAACAACAATTATAAGCCATATCCTCCCAACAATGGTAATGCTTATGGAAATTCTTACAACAGTAATAAGACTGCTCCCTCTGAACTTGAAGTTATGCTTAAAGAGTTTATTAGTAAACAAACTGCTTTCAATAAAACTATTGAGGAAAAACTCTCTAATGCTGAAAGAAATATAGCATCTTTGGTTGAAGCTCAATCTTCTTTGAATAAAATGGCTGCTAAACCTGAAACATGATAATCCCTTTGCGGCTACTAATGCTATATAAGTAAGAATTGATGAAAATGTTAGACTATTAGCTAAATTACATGCTAAGTGGGAAAGAGAAGATGAAATTGCTAGAAACATTAGTGTTTCTACTATCACCACCTCTAGTGTTGAGGCTAGTAATAGTTCTACTACTTTGGATGATAAAGTTGATTTTGATCTTGATGTTTGCAATATATCTGAAGTTATTAAGTTCCTACAAAAGCTTGCTAAAAGTCCTAATGCTAGTGCTATGAACATGGCCTTTACAAAACACATTACCGATGCTCTCATAAAGATTAAGGAAGAAAAGATTAAACATAAAGCTTCTATTCCTATAAAACAAGAGGATGGTTGGGAACCCATCATTAATATGAAAGTGAATGACTTTGATTTCAAAGCTTTGTGTGATCTTGATAGTAGTGTTTCTATTATGCCTAGAAGGATTTATGATATGCTTGATTTGCCTCCTCTTGAAGATTGTTATTTGAATGTCCCACTTGATGATAATGCTAAAAAGAAACTCATGGGGAGTCTTAATGATGTTCTTATTATGGTTAACGATTCCTATGTCCCCGTTGATTTCTATGTTTTGGATGTTGAATACAATGCTTCTTGTCCTATTACTTTGGGAAGACCTTTCTTAGAACTGTTGGCGCCATCATTGATATGAAAGAAGGCACCATTAAATATCAACTCCCACTCAAGAAAGGTATAGAGCACTTCCCTAAAGAGAGAGAAAAGATTTCTTTTGCTTCTCCTATGAAAACAAAATTTGGTCTTAATGCTTCTTCATTTGACAACACTTGATTCTTTCTTTGCTTCTTATGCCTAACTTAAAGGCGTTAAAGAAAAGTACTTATTGGGAGATAACCCAAAAGTTTTAGATGAGTCTTGGAAGTTATTACCTCAGAAATAACCTCTCCTTATCCTTTTTATTTTCCTTTTGTGCCAAGAGTAACCTCTAATGAGAGTGAAGTAATGATTGGGAAAGTTGCTGTCCCGAAACAGATTTTTGTGCTTCACCGTAAAAATTCGTGAGAGAGCTCTGTGTGTCGGATTGAGCTGTAATGTTTTGTGCTTCTGCCCCAGGTTGTTATCTAACTTTCGTTAGTTCAACACGTTTTGATTTGAGCAACAGAAGGTCTTCGAAAAAATTCATCTTTACCTGCTGGTCTGTTTTGACAGATTTCTGCCATTTTCTGCATTTGCTTCTTGTGGGTTCCTTTTTGAGTTCTTTTGGGGAATTGAGCTTTTTGAAGGAAGTGCTACAGTAGCTAGTGTTCTAGTGGAAGTTTATTTGGTGTTAGAACTGAACCTTAAGACTTATTTATCTTGAGTGCACTAATGTTGCTAATAAAGATTGTGTGAAGTTTTGTATGAAGGAAAATTTTAAGGTGTATGGAAGGAATGAGTAATGAGATGAAGGATGGACTAAAGCTCAAGCTTGGGTATGCCACGCGTGTCACCCCAAGAAATATCCAAGAATTACAAGTGTCAAAGCTTGGGGATGCCCAAGGCATCCCCTTCTTCATCAATAAAAATCCCAGGTTTCTTCCAAACGCTTCGTTTTTATTGTTTCATGCACAGTTGTGTTTTTCTTAGAGCGTCTTCTTTTTCGTTTTCGTTTTGGTTTTGGTTTTTAGTTTGCTTGGTTTGCTTAGTTTTCTGAATAAATTGGTTGGACCCCCTCTTTCATACATTGGTTTGCAATTGGTTTGGTTTGGTTTGGAAAAGAGTAGGAAAGTTCATACTTATGTGGTAAAAAGAGCTTGTTTTTTACTGTGGCTTGTGCCTTGTCATGCCATGCTTGATATTGTTTTGGCTTTATGCTTAGTATTCTTTGTTGTAGCATGACTTGTTATAAACAATTGAGATTGCTTAATGTGCCTTGGATGAATCATGCGTTGTTTTAGCATATTAAAGCATAGTATAGTGGTATTCTCCTTTGATGCTTTATTTGGGTTGACTTGGCACATGATCACAACATGTTATGACTGTCACAAGTCACCATATCCTTTATGATCCTTTAGTTTTCAACTTGTAGTATCACTTTATGCTTTGATCAATGATGTTTTGTCGCTCTGCATGATTATGGCCATTATTGCTCTCTTAGTTTGTCGCTCCCAGTCTTTTGCTAGCCTCCACAACCAAGTATGAGTTCCACTCATGCATCCAACTCCCTAAACCAAGTTATTCCAAAAGAGTCCACCATACCTACCTACTACTTATGCTATTCCAAGTATATTCAAGCTTTTGTTTACCTTCCAAATTAAACTTGTTATGAGAAAACTAGTGATTAAAGCTCTCACGAACTTGATGGCACACTTTACTTTACTTGCCCTTAATAAACTTGAACCATTGTGTCGTCTATGTTGTATATGCTTGCAATTATTTGTTGGGAATTAGTAGAACCATGCTTTCATGGGGAACGCTTTCAACATTGCACTTGGAACTTGTACCTAGTTGATATCATGCTCTTTTGTATATGGATGTCGTCGGTGTGAAATGAAAGGGGAGCTTGTAAGTCCATGGAGTTATGTATATGTGTTAGAGCACTGGTAGCTAGTCTAATCCATGCTGACATGGTGGAAACCTGCAGCGTAACCATAATGAGCTGTCTTTGAAGCATTCTTCTTATAAAAAAGAGTCCTATATTGAGAAAAAAAGAGATAAAAAAGAGATACTATGAAAAGAGGAAAGAGAGAAAAAAGCACCATATTCCCATGGTAAATAAGAAGAATGCTGAGATGCTTGTTGTCTGCTTTCCTTGTCATTTTGATATGGGGATTCTTCCGTATCATCGGGCAAGGGGTACCCCGTTGGCGGTTCTCTATGATACACATGTACTTACAATGACAAGCACTTACCGGTGACTAAACTTGAGTAGCATGAGGAGCGGCCCTCGTATACAAGGGACATGAGATTTCTGACTTATACTTCGTCAAGCATGTACACCATAGTTTGTTCACTTTAACCTTAATCACTTTAAGATGCTTATGATAGGGGCAATGAGAGTTGAAAGCTATAAGTACCATAATTTTTGGAAGCTCTTTATGAGACTTGAATCCCTACTTCCTTTTACAAAGGCCTTCCTTCCACCATTATATTGAGTCTCCACCTTCTATCTTTATGCACCTACTTTGAGAGCATAGTGGCCATTCTTAGATCTATGTGCATTGTCCCAAGACTAGTTGGTTGATGCATAACTTGATATTGCTTGTTTTAAACTATTGTATCTAGTCACTCTTATGAACTTTGAAGGTGTCCTATGCATTTATATTTGCTACTCTATTGAGGGACAAGCTGAATACTATTATGCCATTTTTTCTTTTTGTGAAACAAACAAACGTCTTGCAAAGCATGTTATTCATGATTCTTTTGTTTGTGCCTTTTCATGTTGCATCATAGTTTCTTTGTCTTAGTGCTAGATCTTTGTCTTTCATGTTATGATTGAAGTACTATGATCCCAGCTTTGAATGTTTTGCAAATACTTTGATTAAGTCTTTGATGGTGCATGTCACCTCAAAAATTATTCTTTCTTTTTATCACTTACCTACTCGAGGACGAGCAGGAGTTCAGCTTGGGGATGTTGATACATTGCAAATGTATCTGTAATTTTTGATGTTCCATGCTTGGTTTTATCCACTTTCTTGTGTTTTGTTCCAACTTTGGAGTACTTTTCATATGATTTCTTGGACTAACCTATTAACAAGAGCCACAGTGCCAGCTGCCTGTTTTCTGCTGTTTTGGTTCCAGGAAAGTCGAAAATGAATATTCTCGAATTGGACGGGACAAAATCCAAAGTGCCTATTTTTCCTAAGGGATCAAGTGCGAGAATCACGAGGCGGAGAAGGGCCGAGCCACCACACCACTGGCGGCGGCCAGGCAGCCCGCGCCAGGTGGTGTGGGCGCTCGGCACCCTCGGCCTCTCCTTCCGCCTATATATTACCCTCGACGAAAACCCTAAGTGCCCGATCAAAAATCCACGAAGAGTGCAGAGTCAGCCGTCATTTCCATCCCTAGATCGAGGGATCTGAAGCTCTTCCGGCACCGCCGAGAGGGAATTCACCCTGGAGGCCTTCTTCATCACCATGCAAGCCTCCGGTGTGATGCGTGAGTAGTTCATCCTTGGACCACGGATCCATGTAGTAGCTAGATGGCTGGTTCTCCTCCTTTGTGCTTTCATGTTTAGATCTTGTGAGCTCCGTTCATGATCAATATCATCTATTTGTAATTCATACATGTTGTGTTTGTGGGGATCCAATGGATATTGAGATGCTATTTCAGATTGATTATTGATTCTATCATGTATTTGTTTTTTGTGATCTTGCATGCTTTCTGTTGTTAGTAGCTATCTTGGCCAAGTAGATGCTAGCAACTCCAAGAGTTAGTATTTATGCTCGATAGTGGGTTCATGCCTCTGGTAATCCGGGGAAGTGACAGAAATCTCTAAGGTACTAGATGTGATGTTGCTACTAGGGAGAAAACAACAATCCTTTGTTCTAGAACAATCGTATTGTTTACTTTACACGCAGTTCATAAAGCAATAATCTGTTGCTTGCAACTTAATACTGGAGGGGGTTCGGATGATAACCTGAAGGTGGATTATTAGTCATAGATGCAGTTGGATGGCGGTCTATGTATTATGTTGTAATGCCCAATCAAGTCTCAAAGGAGTCAAGATGATTAGTATATGCATGTATTGCTTTCTCGGTGTTTGTCAATTGCCCCGCTGTAATTTGTTCACCTAGCATGTTATCTGTCTAAGGAGAGCCACCTCTAGTGAACTATGGATCCTGGTCCTTTCTCTTTACATAGAATCTACAACTGTTTACTTCTTTGTGTTTACTTTCTGCAAACTTTTACTTCTTTCCATTCGATACGTTTAATCCTTTGTTTTCCGCAAAACACGGTGAGATTGACAACCTCATCGCAAGTTGGGGACAAAGTTCTGTGGTTGTGTTGTGCAGGTCTCCACGTTGCTACTAGCACCGTAGTGCGCTGCCAAAGCTTCATTAGTAACACCTTTGGGTGTTTCCTTGCTCCTACTGGTTCGATTAAACCTTGGTTTCATAACTGAGGGAAAACTTGTTGTTGTGCTCATCATACCTTCTTCTTGGGGTTCCCAACAAGCTCTACGTCGAACGACGAGCACATCACCGAGCACGCGCTAGAGGGTCGCGCCCAACCAGCCAACACAGACTGCACCTCGACCGTAGATCGCGTACACTGCTTCACCATGACCCAGGAATCACCCAGACATGCCCGTTTGTCGCCGCGTGACCAGTAGCCACCGTGCGCCGCATGAGGCACCCGCTGTCTCCGCCTAGAGCACGGACGCTACCGAACAAATGCGAGCACCCCTTGCCGTGCCTTTAAGCCAGAGAGGACCGCCAGGGAGCACTACATCGACCACCGCTCGCAGCCATGCCGATAGCAGCCTGTAGACGCGTCGCCGATGGAGCCCGACCATGCCGCATTGCCCCTCTCGCCGGTGTATAACTAGAGGCCACCCCCAGCCTCATTTCTCACACCATTCCACTCCCCTCACTCCTAGCAACACCCCCGACCTTTCCCCGGAGCCAATCGAGCCGCAGTTCACCGGAATTTCGCCGGAGCTTGCCACAACAGAGGAGAAGAGGCATCATTGATTGCGACTGCCCTAGGAGCCGCCTCGACCACGCCTTGAACCGCCGTCGTCTACCAGCCCAAATGCCCCTGTCACCAAGCCTAGTTGGAGCCCTGGTAAGCCCCCATGTACTCCCACTGTGTCGCGTTAGGGTTCATTCTCGCCGGAGCTGTTCACCGGAGACGACGAACGTCAGCCGTTGATTTGTAGTCTAATCGCACGGCTGAAATTAAAACTTACCATTTTGCTGAGTAACAGCCATTGACATGTAGGACCGCCCTGTCAATAGCCCTCTGCACCTGCGCAGTGCAGCTGGGCCGGCCCATTTCTTTCCTGCGCTAGCCCACAGATTCAAATTAGGATTTTTCCATTTAGGTTTAAACTAGATTCTGTCCACTTATTTAAAAATCATTTCAGAGAGTTTCACTTAACCAAAATCCATGATTCAAATTTTGTTAGAAAGATAATTAAAATATCTATCCAAGCCCGTTCGATTTAAATCAATTGGAGTTAGAGATCACATATAGCAAAAATAACAAGACAGAGACTTTTCCACATTCAAACATTTTTCAAAAATCAACCATAATAGCTTTTGAGTTGATTCCAGCTCTCAAAAATCACATTTGACAATACCTATCTGAATATGTAATAATATTTAGGTTTGCATGTAGTGACTTTGGAATAGTGCCAAAATAATGCTATTAGGGCATTTTCTAGTCACTTTAAATCATTTAAATAAGAATCTTAAACTTATTAAAATATGACCAACCCTTTTAAATCACATTCCCATGTATTAGAATATGTGGTGATGACATGTGTCCACATGATCCCATATTTTAATTGGAGAATATTAAATCTTAATTAATTTCAATGAGTAGAAATTACTTTTCTCAAATAAAATAAATGAAACTAGTTCTTTAAATCTTGTGATGTTTGTGATGATGCTAGATCATCAAGTGTGTGCCTTAGTGTGCTAAATAGACTAGTTAAGTATTGTTTGGTGATTGTGTATCCCATATTTATTAATAGATGATAGTATCGAATTTTGTGGTGAAAGTGTACCACCTTTGTAGAGTGTCAAACTATTCGAATAGCCGCGTCCACGGTCATGGACAGTTGGAGTGGCCATACTATTCCGTCGTCAAATGTTTTCAAAATAACTTATGAAATGAATTGTGACTTGACTTAACCACAACAGGGTTGTGACTATGAAAACTAAGTTCCCAACTTAAGTGATTTAAACTTTATTTTACCTTTCTTTGTTTCTGAACTCAGCTTAGGTTTCAAATTTATATTTGCAAATAAACTTAGATCTTAACATTCCTCCTAGAATTACATTACTTGTTAGTGATAGTTTGCGAGTACTTAAAGAGTACTCATGGATTTGTCCCTGGATATTCCCGTGGCCAGACTATGAGGGGGACTATCAGGAAGATGGACAACAGGATGGCTATGACAACTAGGATCATCTCCCATCGTCAGCATTGCCTGTGACACTGAAGATGGAGCCCACTGCTACGCTTATTATTCCACTGCTTGTTTGTATTAAGACTGGATCATGAGATCCTTTATTTGTGCAAGACCTTATTATGGTTTGTAATGGATGATGTACTGTGATATCCAATCTATTGTGTCTCGCAAAAATGGTAATCCTGGGATTGTGATGTATGGCATAACAGGCATCTGGGATTAAAAATCCGGGTGTTGACAAGTTAGTATGAGAGCCATCCTGACCATAGGAGACCCTAGTTAGAATGGACGTCCGAACAAAAACTTAGTTTCAAAATCAAAGAAGTAAGTATTTATGAAAACCTATTCCCACTCTTATCCTTGATTCTTTCAAAAAATTCATGTGCCTCGAAAATTCTTACATTACTACATAAAATTTGACACACTTGATCACATCACTAACTTACTCATCCTAAATTCTTATAGATGGAAGTTCAGTATTGCAAGTTCTACCAGTTGGGCAACGGAGGCCAACTGATCTTTGAGAGGGATCTTGATGCACTGTCAGAGCACCTTGAGCGTCCGCATCCGGAGTTCTTCGGAGCTAAACTCAAGGATTTTCCAGGAGGATATCTACAATGGCTGATAGTTGTTGATCATCGAGGCAAGATGGAAGCACCCCTTTCTGAGAAGATTCAATTCACTGTGCGGGAGAACAACTGGCTAGATGGATTAGCCAGGGCTATGCATGAAGCTCTTGCCCATCTGTGTGGGAAAAACATAGGGAACTCGCTTTGCTCACTATGCAAGGCGTGATTCTATGGGAATGCCATTGGAGATGCCAAGTCACCCAGAGTTGAAGTGCCAAGTGGAGAATCTTGACTTCCTGCTATACGATAGACAAAAGGAATTGGACAATGCTCGAGCCTACGCTAACCACAAACTTGCCATTGCTGCCCAGAAGGACCAGACTTTCGCCCTGCTCGTCAAGGATCGTCAATCACTTTACCAGCAACACGAGAAGAAGGATCGCACCATCGCTCGTCTTTGCAAGAAGGTGGCCGACCTCGAGAAGACCATCTAGGAGCAAGAAGCTCAGCTTGCAGCAAAAGAAATAGAGGAAGAAGGTGAAGACATCTAGGGAGATATTCACTCATACCTCAGTGATGACAATGACTATCTGGAGGATGATGCCATGGACTTCTACACCGATGATGACGACTCTGACTTCATCGATGATGAGTAGATGCACTTGATCACTACCGTAGGAAGGAGTTGTATCAGTCCCACTGTATCTTAGCTTATAGAATGGTTCTTAAAACCATATGTTTTCCTTTCACGTTGTGGTGTGTGTGTTTGTATCATGTGCTTTGATGGAATGAATGAATGAATGAGAAGGATTTAGTTTTTAAAACCTGAGTTCAAACTCAAAGTTTTAGCTTTGAAAAAAAACCATGAACCTTAGAACTTTCCCTCTTACCCCTTTATCTACCTCAATCTTCAGATGCCTCGTGGAAACCAAGGAGGAAGCAGCTCATCGTAGGACCCGATGCTGCAGATTCTGTAGATGCTAGTTTCCGACCATGAAGCTAGTAGAGCAGAGCGCCAAGCCAACCTAGCCACCCTACAATAGATCGCTCAGATGGCCCACAATAATCAAGTCCATGGAAATCAGGATCATCATGGATCCAAGCTTAAGAACTTTCAGAATACCAATCCCCCTATCTTCAACAAATCTGAGGATCCCTTAGATGCTGATGACTAGCTGCAGACAATGGAGAATAATCTAGAAGTCGCAGGAGTTGACGCTAATGAGAAGGTACTGTTTGCCACCCATTATCTGGCAGAAGATGCAAGAGCCTCATGGAATAGCACCCGTACTATGAACAATGGTCAAGTCATGACTTGGGAAGCTTTCAAGATCAAGTTCAGCCGCACCCATGTGCCGCAAGGTTTAGTCACCAGAATGAGAGATGAATTCAAGGAACTGAAGCAGGGCAGGATGACGGTAGTAGAGTACCGTGACAAATTTTTGTCCCTCGCTAGGTATGCACCCGATGAGATCAACACTGAAGCCAAGAAGAAGGAAAGGTTCCTGAACAGACTGCATGATGAGATGCAGACTGTGTTAGTCAACATCCATTTTGATGACCTCGAAGAGTTAGTCGACTCTGCCATTCAGATGGAAGGGAAGATAAACCAAGCAAATGACAACCGCAAGCGCCGAATGATGCACCAGACTGGGTCCCACAATACCCAGAAGTATCGCCCCAACCCGTCTGTGGGATATGCCCCAAGGAATAGTAGACCCCCAATGTCTCGCCCAAGCTACCCCAATCATAGGGGAGGAAACGTGAAGTCCGGAGGAAACCACAACAACAACCCCGACAACTCCAACAACTTCAACCGTGCACCGCCCAAGTCCAACAACAACAACAACAATACTGCCCCAAGGACTGGAAGCAATGTCGTGCCTGTTGCAGCCAAAGACAAGTCCCAGATCACTTGTTTTGAGTCTGGAGTCAAGGGTCACTACTCCAACGAGTGTCCCAAGAAGCTTGCAGCCACCACCAATGTGAATGCCCCAGCTCAGCAGCAACGCCGTGTTCAACCTGGAAGGAGATTTCCCCCAGGAAATTCGCTCAACCGCAACGGTCATCGGTTCCACATGAATGCTGAAGAAGCCCAAGAAGCGCCAGATGTCGTGTTGGGTATGTTTTCTGTTAACTCAGTATTAGCAAGAGTGTTGTTTGATTCTGGAGCATCACACTCGTTTGTTACAGAAGAATTTGCATGCACTAGTAAGATCCAACCAACAAAATTGAAGCATGTTATGATAGTTCAAATTCCTGCTTCAACCACCAAAGCTAGAAAAATTTGCAAGGCTATACCTATCTGAATCCATGGAATAGATTTCTATGCCAATCTAATAGTACTTGGAACCAAAATTTTGGAAGTAGTACTAGGAATGGATTGGATGTCGAAACATAAAGGATTGATCGACTGTGCCAAGAAAGCCATAACCATGACCAGTAGCTCTAGAGTATCAGTAGAGCATGTATCCTAAACCTTTCTCCACCAATTCAAATGCAACAAGAGTCTAGCCCTACCAACCATAGACCAAGTCAGAGTAGTCTGTGAATACCCTGACTTATTACCAGATGAGTTGCCCGGTATGCCCCTAGATTAGGATATCGAGTTCATTATTCAACTAATTCCTGGAACTGGACCCATAGCTCAAAGACCTTATAGCATGAACCCATCAGAGTTAGTGGAGCTGAAGAAGCAACTTGATGCTATGCTGGAGAAAGGCTTGATTCAACCAAGCGCATCACCATGGAGATCGCCCGTTCTGTTTGTTGACAAGAAAGATGGAGGTAACCATTTGTGCACAGATTACCGGAAGCTGAATGATGTCACCATCAAAAACAAGTACCCACTGCCCAAGATAGAGGATCTGTTTGATCAATTGACTGGTGCCAGAGTGTTCTCTAAGATTGATCTTGGAACTGGTTATCATCAACTCAAGATTCGTGCAACGGATATTCCAAAGACCGCCTTTACCACCAGATATGGATTGTATGAGTATACGGTCATGTCTTTTGGATTAACCAATGCTCCCGCTTATTTCATGAACCTCATGAATAAGATTTTTATGAATTTTCTGGATAAGTTTGTCGTTGTGTTTATCGATGATATTCTTATCTATTCCAAGTCACCATAAGAAACATCTGAGAATCATTCTCGAAACCCTCAGAGAGCATCAGTTGTATGCCAAGTTCAGCAAATGTGAGTTTTGGCTAAAAGAAGTAGGATTCCTTGGACATATTGTGTCGGCAGGAGGAGTCGCTGTTGATCCCGCCAAGATCAAAGATGTTGAAGAATGGGAAGCCCCAACCACTCAAACCCAAGTCCGTGCATTTCTTGGATTAGCGAGATACTACCGCAAGTTCGTTGAAGGATTTTCGAGCATCGCAAGACCTATGACCCAATTATTGAAGAAATATAAGAAGTTTGAATGGACCGACAAATGTGAAGCAAGTTTCCAAGAGCTGAAGAAGAGATTGATTTCGGCCCCAATATTGATTATGCCAGATATCAAGAAGCCTTTTGATGTGTATTGTGATGCATCCAAGATTGGTCTCGGATGTGTGTTAATGCAAGAAGGCAAAGTTATAGCATATCTGTCCCGACAGCTGAAGCAGCATGAGCAGAACTACCCTACCCATGATCTTGAACTAGCAGCTATAGTTTTAGCATTGAAGACCTGGCGTCATTACCTTATGGGTAATCGTTGTGAGATTTATTCAGATCACAAGAGCTTGAAGTATATTTTCATTCAGAAGGAGCTGAATATGAGGCAAAGGAGATGGATAGAGTTAATCAAGGATTATGACCTTGACATTCACTATCACCTCGGCAAAGCCAATGTGGTAGCGGATGCTCTTAGCAGATTGCCATGTAGGTTAAACACCATGAACAAAGAAGCCCAGCCAAGTTTGCATGAAGAGTTGGAAAAGTTTAGAACAAAGCTAGTTAGCAAAGGATTTTTAGCTAGCATTGAACTTCAACCCACTTTGATCAGTCAAATCAAGGAAGCCCAGAAGGGAAATGCAAGTATCGACAGAATCAAACATCGTATTGGTAAAGGAAAGGTACCTGGATTCACCGAGGATGAAGAAGGAGTTCTGTGGTATAGAGGACGTATATGTGTGCCAGAAGATTCGGAGCTGAAGCAAGTTATCATGCAAGAAGCTCATGATACTCTTTATTCTATCCACCCCGGAGGAACGAAGATGTATCAGGATTTGAAAGATCAATTTTGGTGGCACAAGATGAGGAGAGAAATCGAAATCTACATCGACAAGTGTGATATCTGTCAGAGAGTCAAAGTGGAACATCAGAGACCCGCATGACTATTGCAACCATTGCAGATTTCGGAATGGAAATGGGATTCCGTCGAAATGGACTTTATCACCAGTTTACCTACTTCTAGTAGGGGAAATGACTCTATATGGGTCATAGTTGATAGACTTTCCAAGGTAGCCCATTTTATACCTGTCAAGACAACCTACTAGAGTTTGAAGCTAGCAGAGTTGTACATTGCTAGAATTGTCAGTTTGCATGGAACCCCCAAGACCATAGTGTCGGATCGAGGAACCCAATTTACCTCAAGATTTTGGCAGAAAGTCCAAGAGGGATTAGCGACCAAGTTGAATTTCAGCATAGCTTATCACCCGCAGACCGATGGACAGACTGAAAGAGTCAACCAAATCTTAGAAGATATGTTGAGAGCTTGTGTGTTAGAGTATGGATCGAAATGGGAAGATTGTCTGCCTTTCGCAGAATTCTCATAAAACAACAGCTATCAAGCCAGTTTGCAAATGTCCCCATTTGAGTTCTTATATGGAAGAAAGTGTCGTACCCCCTTGAATTGGTCGCAAGTAGGAGAAAGTCAGATTTTCGGACCCGACATCCTACGAGAAGCAGAAGAGAAGGTTCACAAAGTCCGTGAGCACCTCAAGATTTCCCAATCCAGACAGAAGAGTTATGCCGACAAGAGACGTAGAGACCTGACTTTCAATATCGGAGATTTTGTGTATCTCAAAGTGTCACCATTGAAAGGAATGCAACATTTTTAGCTAAAAGGAAAGTTAGCCCCTAGATATATTGGACCCTTCAAGATTCTGAATCGCCGAGGAGAAGTATCTTATCAACTAGAACTGCCAGAGGAGATGTCAGCCATCCATAATGTGTTCCATATCTCGTTACTTCGCAAATGCTTAGAAGTTCCAGAGAAGACCGAAGTTTTCAAGAACATCGATCACCGAGCCATTGATATCAACAAGGATCTGACGTATCGTGAAGTGCCCATTCATATCTTCGAAGAAGCCTTTAGAACCACCAGGACCTGGAGTATCAAATTTCTCAAGATCCAATGGAGAAATCATACCGAAGAAGAAGCTACCTGGGAGCGAGAAGATTACATTAGGACTGAGTTCCCAGATCTCTTTAGTTCCTAGTTTTTCTTAAATCTCGGGACGAGATTTTGTTTAAGGGGGGAAGGTTTGTAACATCCCAAAACTTTAATCAAGGTTATCAAGTTCCTAATCACCCAATTTAGGGTTAACAAAAACTTTTATTAAAGAAAAGGCATATGAATGCATGTGTGTTTGCATTAGTGTATATTTGATTGAAAATGCCATGCTTGTTTGTTCTAAATGTTGTGAAATGGTTTAAAGGTGAATGCCACATCATCTAGAGCATTTACAAACAAAATACAAAGAAAAAGAAATCAAATAAGATTAAATAAGACAAATGGTCATTTTGACAATTTTAATCCACTAGGCCACTTTAGGTGTTCCTAGAAGTCAATTCCTAACAGAAACAATTCTAGATCTTTTCACCCCTTGCTAGACCAAGTAAAGATGTACCAAGGCCCACTTTATAAACTTACAAAAACATTTATCCACTCAATTTAAATGACATTTGAAAATTGAATCCAATGCATATGTGAAGATCACACTTTTTCAAAAACACACCAAATGAATTCCCCTTGACAAACCCAAGCAAGCATAGATCACCAAGCATAAGTGTAGATCACCCACCAAATTTGAGCCAAAATTTCAAATATATGTTTCTTTCGGCCATTTAAACAAACACTTGGTGAGCACTAAATTAACTGCCTAAGAATCACTGTTCTTGATCAATGCTTTGTCTACCTATTTGACTCCTTTCTACTCTCCTTGTCCCCTCTAGTCTCAACCAGCCTAGAGAGCCATTCTTCCTCACTGTTTGCGCTAGTGCTGAGCCACCCCGAGCACCCCCTTGCCACTCGACCATGGACCGCGCAGCCCGGAGCGCCCCGCTCTCTCCCGCCATGTCTAGGAGGTAGCCACCAATGCACCGCCCCTCTTTGTCCCTTCCTCGAGCGCTGCCAGGCCCTGGAACACCTTAGAACAGCGCATGCTTAGCGTTTGGCGCCATCTGCCACCGCAGCCGCCGCGCCCGACCAGCCAGCACAGACCGCGCCTCGATCGCAACTCGCGCACACTGCTTCACCACGACCCCAGGAATCGCCCAGACATGCCCGTTCGTCGACGCGTGACCAGTAGCCACCGTGCGCCGCACCGAGCACCCGCTGTCTCCGCCCAGAGCATGGACGCTCCTGACCAAATGCGACCGCCCCTTGCCGCGCCTTTAAGCCAGAGAGGACCACCAGGGAGCACTACGTCGACGACGGAGCCCGACCATGCCGCATTGCCCCTCTTGCCGGTGTATATAGAGGCCACCCCCAGCCTCATTTCTCACACCATTCCACTCCCCTCACTCCCAGCAACACTACTGACCTTTTCCCGAAGCCAATCGAGCCGCAGTTCGCCGGAATTTTGCCGGAGCTTGCCGCATCAGAGGAGAAGAGGTGCCGTTGATTGCGACTGCCCCAGGAGCCGCCGCGACCACGCCTCGAACCACCGTCGTCTACCAGCCCAAACGCCCCCGTCGCCAAGCCTAGCTGGAGCCCTGGTAAGCCCCCACGCACCCCACCGTGTCGTGTTAGGGTTCGTTCTCGCCGGAACTGTTCACCGGAGACGACGAACGTCAGCCATGATCTGTAGTCTAATCGCACGGCTGAAATGAAAACTTACCGTTTCGCTGAGTAACAACCGCTGACATGTAGGACCGCCCTATCAATAGCCCTCTGTGCCCGCGCAGTGCAGCTGGGCCGGCCCATTTCTTTCTCGCGCTAGCCCGCAGATTCAAATTAGGATTTTTTTCCATTTAGGTTTAAACTAGATTCGGTCTACTTATTTAAAAATCATTTTAGAGAGTTTCACTTAACCAAAATGCATGATTCAATTTTTTTAGAAAGATAATTAAAATATCTATCCAATCCCGTTGGATTTAAATCAATTAGAGTTAGAGATCACATATAGAAAAAATAACAAGACAGAGACTTTTCCACATTCAAACATTTTTCAAAAATCAACCATAATAGCTTTTGAGTTGATTCTAGCTCTCAAAAATCACATTTGACAATACCTATATGAATATGTAATAATATTTAGGTTTGCATGAAGTGACTTTGTACTAGTACCAAAATAATGCTATTAGGGCATTTTCTAGTCACTTTAAAATATGACCAACCCTTTTAAATCACATTCCCATGTATTAGAATATGTGGTGATGACATGTGTCCACATGATCCCATATTTTAATTGGAGAATATTAAATCTTAATTAATTTCAATGAGTAGAAATTACTTTTCTCAAATAAAATAAATAAAATTAGTTCTTTAAATCTTGTGATGTTTGTGATTTTGTTAGATCATCAAGTGTGTGCCTTAGTGTGCTAAATAGACTAGTTAAGTATTGTTTGGTGATTGTGTATCCCGTATTTATTTATAGACGATAGTACCGACCAAGTCTATGAGGAGAAGGAGTTCTACCCCGAAGGATACGAAGAGAACTTCAATCACTGCACCAATCAAGGCAAGCTATTATTAGCAAGCTAATACTTGCAAGCCATCACTAGATGCAAGTTAAACTAATCAAGATGCATTAGGCATGCTTGGTTCTACATTTTTGATTTATACCCATCCCAAGATTTACTTGCAAGCTTTACTTTTGCTTTACCAAAGTTTCTTTACTTTTAGTAATGCTTTGTGAGATTTTGGAAAATACTATAGATAGCATAAAGAGTATAAAACTTGGCCTATACTAGATGTCATTCTATGGCATGAGATTGATCTTAGCATCCCGCATTAGTGAACACTCTTAACTTTAGTAGTTAGTGCTAAGCATAAAACTTGATCACTTTAGATGGAAATACTTGGTGAAAATGCTTATGAAAACCTTGGAATGATGAGTCATTCTATTGATATGTTTTGACATGTGTTGAGAAACACAAATGGTTTATGATGATGAAAATATTGAGGCATGAGCCTTAGCCCTTTATAAAAACTGATGGTTGGGTTCGGATGCGATATCATTCCAATTTTACCATACAACCACAATACCTGAAGTGGGTAAGGCTTAGTCGGAAGTTTATATGCATTAGTATGGGTTCCCTCACGGGAGAGGTTTGAGCTGAGGCTACCTCTTGATGATGTCCACCTATGCAGTGCCCAGGATGGCAAGTGGCCATGGCTGGGAGGCCAAGCCCATAAGAGAGGTGCTTATACTAGAGTGTGTAAAGGAAAGGTTATGATTGATTATCTGCATACTAAGTATGATGATTCAGGGTTATCCCTGAGGGATGTATCGAATTTTGTGGTGAACGTGTACCACCTCTGCAGAGTGTCAAACTATTCGAATAGCCGCGTCCGCGGTCATGGACAGTTGGAGTGGCCATACTGTTCCGTCGTCAGATGTTTTTAAAATGACTTATGAAATGAATTGTGACTTGACTTGACCACAACAGAGTTGTGACTATGAAAACTAAGTTCCCAACTTAAGTGATTTAGAGCTTTATTTTACCTTTCTTTGTTTCTAAACTCAGCTTAGGTTTCAAATTTAGCTTTGCAAATAAACTTAGAGCTTAACATTCTTACTAGAACTACCTTACTTGTTAGTGATAGTTTGCGAGTACTTAAAGAGTACTCATGGCTTTGTCCCTGGCTATTCCCGTGGCTAGACTATGAGGAGGACTATCAGGAAGATGGACAGCAGGATGGCTATGACAACTAGGATCATCTCCTATCGTCATCATTGCCTATGACACTAAAGATGGAGCCCACCGCTACGATTATTATTCCGCTGCTTGTTTGTATTAAGACTGGATCATGAGACCCTTTATTTGTGTAAGACCTTATTATGGTTTGTAATAGATGATGTACTGTGATATCCAATCTGTTATGTCTCGCAAAAATGGTAATCCTGGGATTGCGGTGTATGGCATAACAGGCATCTGAGATTAAAAATCTGGGTGTTGACATATTTTGTCTTTATCCAAAATCTCTGAGTTGAACAAAAGCAGGGAAATAGGATCCCTCTGTCTAACTCCACATGAATGTCGAAAATAAGGACTAACCTCCCCATTGATATTAATCTTCATGTTGCTACTCATGACAAACTGCATAGTCCAGTAGATCACCCTCTCATGAGCCCCCTCCTCTCTAGTACCCGCCGAAGGAAAGCCCAATCAAACCGGTCATATCTATTCTGAAAATCCCAATTTAAGGAACACACCCTTATGGCATTGCACCTTAACCTCATAGATGATCCCATGAAGATCAAGAATCCCAATTTAAGGAACACACCCTTATGGCGTTGCACCTTAACCTCATAGATGATCCCATGAAGATCAATATCACCATCTTGGATTAGGCGACCTTTCAGGGAGGCGAATTGGAGAGGGTATTTAAGGCGCTCCATAACCGGGGATACTCTGGTGGCTCAGACTTTAGCAAAGATCCGTTGTATCACGTTAATCACCGTAATTGGCCTAAATTGGTAGATATCCATGCCCCCCGTGACTTTGGGGATCAAGGTAATCACGCCAGTTCAATCGTGACATAACCAGCGTCCTACTGTAGAACTCCTCAAATATAGGCATGATCACCGACTGAACCTAATCCCAGAATCACTAGAAGAAAACCACTGGAAGACCTTCCGGCCCGGGGGTTGGATTAGTCTTCGTGGTCTTGATTGCTTGGGCTCCTCACTAGGTAAAAAAAAGGAAGGGTAAGCTCCGCATTCTCGCCAGGAGTAACCAAAGTGCCAAGATGCTAGAAGTCAGCCGCCAGAGTAATACCTGAGCGGGCCGCGAAGGCGAACAAGTCCTTGAACGAGTAAATATGGGAGGAATTATTCTTAAAATCTTTCAAAAAGTTATCACCCTTCCAGAGGTAGGATAATCAAGCACTTTCTACGCTTGGCTGTGATATGGAAGTAGGTTGTGTTCGATTCTCCTGGACAGTCCAGTTCTAACGACTTCGTTGTCTTCATTTCTCCTCTATACGGCATGCAACACAATTGTCCAATTATGGTTAGTTCAGTACTTGAGTTGCACACACTTGTGCTACTAGCGGTATTGAGTTGCCCTTGGTCGGCCCGGTAGTACGATACCGAGTACTCCCTCTCGTCCGGTTTATTAGGCATGTACGTATTTTAAAAACAATTTTGATCATTAATTTTTATCAATAAAATATACAATATGTGTCTCAAAAATATAGTATTGAAAACTTTTTTTAAGATAAATTCGATGGTATAATTTTTGTGACATATTATATACTCCCTCCGGTCCAGTTTATTAGGCACGCACGTAGTTTAAGAAAATCTTTGATCATCAATTTTGACCAATAAAATATGTAATATATGTCCCAAAAAATATACCATTTGAAACTACTTTTGAAGATGAATCCAATGTTATATTTTTGTGACATATTATGTAAATTTTATTGATCAAAATTAATGATCAAAATTGTTCTTAAACTATGTGCGCGCCTAATAAACCGGACCGGAGGGAGTAAATTTTGTTGATTAAAATTAATGGTTAAAGTTATTCTTAAATTATTGATTAAAATTAATGGTTAAAGTTATTTTTAAATTACGTGCGTGCCTAATAAATCAGACCGGAGGGAGTAAAATTTGTTGATTAAAATTAATGGTTAAAATTATTCTTAAATTACGTGCGTTCCTAATAAATCAGACCGGAAGGAGTAAAATTTGTTGATTAAAATTAATGGTTAAAGTTATTCTTAAATTACGTGTGTGACTAACAAAATCAGACCGAAAATACTAAAATTTGTTGATTAAAATTAATGGTTAAAATTATTCTTAAATTACATGCGTGTCTAATAAACCAGACCAGAGAGAATAAAATTTGTTAATTAAAATTAATGATTAAAATTATTCTTAAATTACGTGCGTGTCTAATAAACCAGACCGGAAGGAGTACATGGTATTCACCATCTATCCAATATTTCAATACTACGATTTTACATTTTTGTTATTCAAGAAATAGTCCCCTACAGTTCGGGGTAGTTGAGCAGAGCATGCAGGCAGTGACGGCGTAGCTGTCATTCAGCAAGTAAGCGTCATGTCGCCACATTTGCACACAAGCTTCCATGCATGATGCATTTGAGCCTCCCAATGCCTATCAAGCAGAGTGTATAGCTATCGCTATAGCTGCATGCTAGACCGTCGTAGGCGAACCCTACGCAAGGCAAGTCTCCGTTTTCCAAGGCGAGAAAGGAGAAGAAACAATGTCTATATCGAGAGCTATAGCGAGAAGGAAGCTCTCCTACGAGCGAGCGGGTAGCCTGCAACATCACGTAGCTAGGCAAGGCAAGGCAGGGCAGGCACAAAAGATTGACCCAAATCGAGACAAGGTGAACACGACAGTCAATGCACAAGTCAACCGTCATCTCGTCTCCCTCCCTCCGTCGTCCCATCCCGTTTGCTTTTGCTTAGCGCCAGGCAGAGCTAAAAAAAAGCAATGGCGATCCACGAGTCGCGAACATCCACGCATGAGATCACGTACGCTTACTCGTGGGAGCCACGTGAGCCGGGGCCCATGTCGCAGCGGCGGAGGGAGGGCTGTCGTCTTCTACCCGGAGAAACCAAGGCCACGCTGCATGTGGAGAGGGAGGGTGCAGGCTATTACCCGGGTAGAAGGGTGCTCCGCCCATGCAAAAGGGTGGTGCACGAGCGGGACGAGGCATGCAAGCCCCAATAAAAGAGGAGAGAGAGACAAGCTCCAGAGCGCAGCGCGCGAATCGTTTTGGCTGGCACGGGCTACGAGGCGGTGGAGAGAGAGAGAGGAGAGGAGGAGGGGAGGTGGCCGCGAAGGTACTCGCCACGTCGGACGGCGGGAGCCAATGACGCGGCGGTCCAAGCCGTTGACTGTCTCCGTACGTCCACCGCCTGCCGCCTTCTCGGTGATGACCTGCTCCACAGAGAGAGAGCGAGCGAGGTTAACTGGATGCTAACCCTGTCAGTGACTGGGGCGTGGGCCCGCAAGGTCACTACTTCGGCGCAGTGGATCCCTTGTACCATTGACCGTGCAAGTGTGCGTAGGTGTGGGGTGTGGCTCATTTATTGAATCGGCCTCCGCTTGTTGACGAGTGAGATGGGCCTGTGAAGAAAATCGTGGAAGGAAAATGTGACGGGTCTCAAATTCACGGAACAGAAGTTGCCATGATTCTGACCAAAAAGGTTGCCGGGAAAAGAAGGAAGAAGCAGGATCCGTTGGTTGCATGGCAGCTTGGCAGGTGGAGATGAAACACACGGCCAACGGTGCCGACCAAAACGGATAACAGGCCCACAACTCACGTAGTATTCCTGGTTCAGTTTTGGGCTGAGATTTCGGTACGGTCTATCCGCGTCCGCGCACGGTCCACCCTCTCCATAACCCCGTTCTACTCCTCCCTCGACGTTGTAGCCTGCTTCGTTGGGCAAAATTCAGCCAACCAGTTCGGTCATCACTAGCCGTAGGAGCTCAGCCCTCTTCAGTCCTTGTTTGGACGTTAGAGTTGGCATGGGCCCAACACCGCCGTTGTAGGAGGAGGTCCCGAGCCCGCGGTTGTGCTGCAGGATCCGGCCATGGGCAGCTTGATTTCAGTGTCTATTTCCGTGGAAGGCCAATCTCTGGAGGTCAACTACAAGATACATGGCCAGCAATACGCCGAGGGCTGCTGTTATATATCCTCGGTGGTCTACATGCATGCAGAGAATCTCCAATGCTCAAGAGCAAAAAAAGCAAAGCTTTGCTAGAGAAATAAGCGGCATGTAGTAAGGATATGGAGAGCCATTTGGAGAGTTCGAAACTCATTCGGCGATTTTTCGGCACTCTTTAAGAACATGGAATTGTTGGGTCAGACGTAGAGCCAGGCCGAAAAATAAAATTTCCTGCCGCTACACTTCAGCCAGCACTAGTGCACACCCCACCTCTAACACCGGTTTGGAGGGCCCTCTAACAGCGGTTGTAGAACCGCTGTTGAGGGTTCGGTGTTAGAGGGCCCCCCTTTAACACCGGTTCTTATACGAACCGGTGTTAAAAGGTGGCGCACGTGGGGCTGCCGCAGGGCTCAGGCCCCCCCTTTAACACGGTTCGTAACACGAACCGAAGGTTCTGTGCCGCGACAGGAAAAGGAGATAAATCTCTGCCGCGGCAGGAAAACGGCCTAAATCTCTGTCGCGACAGAGTTCTGCCCCTGCCCCGTTCTGGGCGTATTTCTGCGGCGCAGGGACGGGAGGGATGAGGGGGAATCGATCGGGAGCGGTATACACATACATCGTCATCGGTACATACGAGTACATGAATAATTAAGCAACTATTATTATACACAACATCGTCATTGTGTGGTATTCTCCGTAAACGTTGAAGCATCAAGTACAAGACAAACACGTTCAAGCATATATACAACGTTCATTTTGGTGGATATCTAAAGCAGTCGCGAATCTAGGATGAGAACTGAGGGTGGGCTCAAACAACAATTTATCTCCGGATAACATAAATTCATCTCATATTCCGGTCAACAAGAATGGTGTCATTATTTAATATCTAAATTTTTTAGGGGGAGGTATTTCAGAACTAGTTTTGTCGATGAAATTCTTTTTTTTATAAAATCAACTAGAAAAAATCAAGGTTTGATAGAGTATTACATGATCAAATATAGTTGTTGTTAGCTTCTCCATCCAAATTAGAGGAATTGATGGATCGAGTGAAAAGTCTAGAAATTACAATGGTGCTTTTGATTAATAATAGGCCTAGTTTTAGCAGCTCTTCCTACTTGGTTCTTGCGTTGTGAGTTGTTCTTGTACTTGCTCCTACACAATCAGAATCATGCTCAACATATAATGTGTTTTCCCATTTAATTAGCTGGGTACATGGCCATGCACTCACGACTACGACGCCCAGGTTGGCAAGGCAGTCACTGCATAGTGCGTGTGTAGCGCCATTTTAACATCTGTTTGCTCTCCTGGTTACCGAAAATTCTCCCTCCAACACCATCCATGGCTTGGCAATATATATTTGATGTAATCTTGCAAAAATGAGAGGGTAGGCTCGAGCCTATCGAAGCCTACCTGGTAAATTCGTCCCTGATCTAAAGAGTTCTCCGCCAGGCGTGATAACCTCATCAAGTATGAACCCCGCCAATTCCTCTTAAATGGATCGTATGCGGTCAAATGGTAGGAGTTGGTTCCGCATCCGTTCGATCTGAATATATATGAAGAATGGGGTCAATATATATAAGAATAAAACTCAACACAATTGATGGTAATAAAATAATATTGTGTACTTTGTTTACTTACTCTAAGTTGTTCTAGTGCGGCTTGGCCCGTCGCACATATCGTTATGAATGAACTCGCAAACATAGTACCCACATAAGTTATTGCCGTGTCCCTGATGCGCGCACTTTACGAGAATAGAGAGTTCAATCAAAATAATAATCAATAAAGCATGATATAATGGAATTGGAAGCAAAATCAAAGAGATACGCAGACCTAGCTAGCTAGTATTACTTACATTTTGGTCTACAAATTTTAGTTCTTCTGACCATTCACCCACGGCCCTGCCCGTGAACCTTTTCCAAACCCTGTCTGACAAACAAAATGGATAAATGAGTAATTAATTACTTGTTGTCATGAAAGTTGCCGATCTAGTGCGATAATATGATTGAAATTACCTCTGGAGCATCTCTCTAAAGTCTGCCCATAGCTCTTTTTCTTTTCGTAACGAGTCCATGACAAGGACTTTTCCTGAGTCAGGTTGAATGACTAGCAGAATAAAGTGGAACCTACGCATAACTAATCATCAGTTACACTACATCGAGTAAGCCGAAACAGAATGTGTACAAGAGAGGGTAACAGTACTCACGAGAAGTTGTAAGGCAATAGTATTTCCCTTTTGGTTTGTTGTCTCAGTAAAGACCTTAGCAATAAATCTTCTGTTTGCCCGGGTTTGGTTCTTACCACTTCTTCATGAACTCTATTTGGGTCAACGAACCCAATGTCAAAAGGTCCTCCTTTCATGCATTCCATAACCTTTTTCCTGCATAATAGTATATATATATATGGTGAGCATATATATATATACATGCAATTAATAAAGTGAATGAGATGAGATAGAAAATACAGAAATAGTACTTACACACAATAAAGGCTGATGGCAGCTTTGTCGAGTTCCTTCTGATTGAATAGAAAATGCAAGTCTTGAATGTTGAAGTCGATCTCGTCGTCTCCGCACAAGAAAATCTGATCTCTTATATGAGCCGTGATCCATTCTTCCTTTCTCGTCTTGCAGAAATCAAGGTACCACTTGTGCAATCTTCGCATATTTGTTGGTAGATTCTTGAGCTCCTCTTTCTTGACGAGATTCTTCCCATACTTCCATGGTTGTATGGGGTTGGCATCGCATTTGGGCAAGTTGTCTCCCATGATGTTCAAGTATGCAATGTAAGTCATCCCCATCTCATTGGCCTTTCTTTGTAGCTCTGCCTCGTAATCATTTACGGGAGGAGGCGTCCGTGTGTCGAACACTTGAGCGGGCGCATGATTGGTTTTCCTGCTCTTGAGCATGGGAACTGTTTTCGGGTGCCGACGATCGCTACTTTCAGTCTCCGTACGGCGCCTTGCATCCGCCTTCAAAATCTGGCACTCGTAGTCCGGCACAAGTGGGGTTTCAGGTTTCAAAAGATTTTTGTAAAACTTCTCCATCACCGCCGGATCTATTTTCTCCTTTGGCTCTGCCCGTCTAGGTGCAAAGAATTTCTTGACCTCTTCTTCCGAGATCCTATTGGTCTCCTCGTCGCTGCGATTCCACGGTAAAACCGGCAATGGTTTGGCGGAAGGCTGGACGTAGTTTTTGAACTCTTTGTGGCAGTGCTAGTGATGCTCTTCGTGGCAGGTTCTTCCGCTTACGCTGAGGAGATGGCTGAAGCGCGGAGATGGTGACGAGCAGGAGATGGCTGCTTGAGAGATGGTCAAGCGGCTATCGGCCGACTGCGGAGACGGCGGGGTGCCATGGCCTCAATTTGGAAGCACGATGTGTTCCTTCTTCCAAAGAATGGTTGTTTTCACTGCAAATTTGAGTTGAGTTTCCCCTTCACCTGTAGCATGGTCAAGCTGTGCTTCCTCATATTCCTTCACAACCTCATCCCCCCCGACAATAGCATAGCCATCTGGAATCGGTCGGCAGTGGTAAGTTCCACCAGCTACAGGAGGTAAGGCATAGCCTACAGCCACCTTAATGGATAAGCCCATTAATCTCACATGCAGCTTAGCGTGTTTCCTCTCCGTGATCTCATCCACGGGGTATCGAGGACCCGCCATTTCAAGCGTGGGCTGCACGTTCTTCGTGGAAGCCACGCTGCTTTTCCGTGCAGAGTCTGGGCCGCCGGCAGCTTCTAATGCAGGCTCTTCGTGCCGCTGAGATGGGTCGGTAGCTTGATGGCTCTGTTGTGCATTCACTTGCGCCTTCAGCGCCACAAGTGCATGTTCTATCGGTGTCATCCGCTCTGTACGCTCTTTTTCTTTTCTACCGCGCCATCTGTAAGAGTCGCTCCACTCGGCAAACCCATCCTTCCACGTCATACCCCCTGTGCCTCGTGCATGTCCAGGGTGTTCTTTTTTACCGATGGCGCGTGTGAGCTGGTCATTCTCTCTGTCGGGATGGAAGGTCCTGGCGGCTGTTTCCTCGTATGCCGTGATGAGTTCAGTGACGGGTTTGGCAAAGAGGGTTGGGAAGATACACAATCCTGTTTCTGGGTCCAACCTTGCCCCGATTCCGTAGAACCAAGTCTTTGCACGTAGGTCCCACCCATGTGTCTGGGGTGTGATCCCTCTGTCGCGCAGGGCCTTCTCAGATTCCTCCCACTTAGGCCTCTGAGATATGTAGCCACCTGACCCTGTCCTCTGGTGATATTCCTTCTTCTGGGCATTTAGCGTATTGGTTTCTGACCTCTTTGTAGCTATAGCACCTTCCTTGTATGCCACAAATTCACGCCAGTGAGGTCTTATCTTCGCATAATATGCGTCTTCGAAATCTGGAGTCTCGCGAGCTTTGACAAATTTGTTCAATTTTGTCTTCCAGTTGCGGAAAGCGTCAGCCATCTTCTTTAGAGTCCACTCTTTGACCTTTTCCTTTATAACCGGTTTGTTTTCATCCTCCTCTGGCGGAAGGGTGAAATTTACCAACAGCGAATTCCAAAGCGTTTCTTTGGATCTTTCATCGACAAAGGTACCGTCGCCCTTCTTTGGCTTATTCCAATATTCAATTATGATTGGGATTTGGTCCCTAACAAGAACTCCAGCCTGATGTACAAATTTGTCTGCGGCCTTCTTGGGCTCCATCGGCCTTCCATCAACACGGACTGCTTCGATCGTGAACTTTGCACGATGTTTCAACCGATGGCTCGTGCCTCGCTTGCTCTTTTTCGTAGAAGAAGATGGTTGCTGGCTGGTCGATCTAGAGGGCTAAAATAAGAAAGAAGCGTTAATTAATACATGTAGAAGAAGATTGTTGGTGGAAGTCAGCAGAGGCTTAATCAATGCATATACCTCGCCGGACTTTGTAATCACTAAATTGCGTTCACCGGAGTCTTCATCTTCTCCATGACTACTTGAGTTGTCATCATGTCCCTCCAAGTTCAGATATTGTGAGGTGTCCTCATCGATAATGTTCTCCATTATTTATTCTTCTTCAAGGTTTCTACTAAGTGGATCCATAGTTTCTAAAACAATAATATTATCTAGAGTAAGAGAGTAAACATTCAAGTGGACTTGGATTCATACACAAATATACATATTATTCATACAAAAATACACAAATGAAATTAAAACCCTAAGGATGCTTGATCATTTTAAACGAGTTCCAAGGGGTCCAAACCCTAATTCGGAGAAATCCCGGATGCATATCACGGCATTTCAGTAGCTTTTCTCAAGGCTGACTTCGATCTGGGGAAGAAGGAAGGAAGAAGGCGCGTTATAACCCCCCTTAACACCGGTTCGTGGTCGGGGAAGAAGGAAGGGAAGGCCATGAGCACTACCACCTAACCCTAAACGGGGGCCCATGAGCACTACCACCCTAACCCTAAGTCCGGGGCCCATGAGCACTACCAGCCTAACCCTAAGTCCGGGGGCCCGCGAGCACCACCACCCTAACCCTAAGTGCTGGGTCGCGAGCACTACCACCCTAACCCTAAGTCCAGGGGCCCGCGAGCACCACCACCCTAACCCTAAGTGCGGGGGCCCGCGAGCACTACCACCCTAACCCTATGTCCGAGGTCCCGCGAGCACTACCACCCTAACCCTAAGTCCAGGGGCCCGCGAGCACTACCACCCTAACCCTAAGTGCGGGGGCCCGCGAGCACTACCACCCTAACCCTAAGTGCGGGGGCACGCGAGCACTACCACCCTAACCCTATGTCTGGGGGCCCACGAGCACATCCATCTTAACCCTAAGTCCTGGGGCCCGCGAACACCACCACCCTAACCCTAAGTCCGGGGGCCCGCGAGCAAAATAATATTATAATATACTACTGTAATGCAATATACTACTAGAAAATTACAACTATATATAGTATAAAATAATATTACACTAGCTACTAAATAATATTACAACTATACACTACTATTACACTACTAAATAATATTACACACAAAATAATATACACTACCAAATAAAATTACAACTATATACTACAAAATAAAAAAATGAAAAAAAGAGAACTTGGGCCAGGCTGTGGCCAAGGGCCGGTGTACCTCTGGCCGAGGGCACACGCGAGGCGGCTGGAGTGGCGGCGGCGGTTGGGGGCGGTGGCGGCTGGAGTGAGTGGCGGTGGCGGTTGGGGTGGTGGCGGCCGGAGAGAATCGGCGGCCTCTGGATGGCGAATGGCAGGCGAGGCGGCGAGGGCTGGAGCGCGTGCGCTTTTGATCTGGCTAGGGGGAAGAAGGAAGGGGTGGCACGCGCGTTATAACCCCCCCTTTAACACCGGTTCGTGGCTGGAACCGGTGTTAAAGGGAGGGCATTTATTTCATGCCTTAAAGGGGTGGGGGCATTTATAATTTAAAAAATAGGATATGAATTTAGAAAATTCATATCTTATTCATTTCAACTCAGAAAAATATGAATAATATATCATAATTTTCAGAAAAATAATATCTATCCATTCATGTAAAAACATTTTATATTTACTTTAGATGAAAATTTTCAAAATGATTAAAACACTTACATATAAATTTTGATTATTCAATTCAAACAAAAATAAATTTTCAAATCCTAAAACTTTGAACATAAGAAATATTAAGCATCTAAAAAGGAATCTAACCCTACTTTATTAGAGCAAATCATATTTTATTTTGTATTAACATTTTTGAATTGATTGGATATTTAAATGCCGCATCTTTTGTATACACTTGAATCTGACAAAGCCTCGCTCAACTTGCATTGGATTTTTGATAAAATAGCATATTGTGAACCTAAAAATGATTTTTGTAAAAAATCATGAGCATCGTATCATGTACATGTAGTTCATATCTGACCCACTTCCTACCGATTCGGCAGGAATTTGTCTTTTTCACCGAGAGGTGGAAAGGTTTCAGATCCCCTGTTGGTACATTGTCCATATAAGGTGGTCTAGTATTTTTGTAAAATGTGGTGGTGATTTTTGAATTAGCCATTTGGTGGTTGCTTCACAAACCGTCGCTTTTTATGCTCGGAAAATGGAAAATGCCTTTTTGGTGTGATAAAAAAGAAAACCTCCTCTTGCAACATTGTTTGCCATGCCATGATGCACATGTATGCACAATATGGCCATATTATCACAAACTATGCCTTGATTCTAGCCATAACATTGGTCATTTGACCCGAAAGCCAAGAAACCTCGAATGAGATAGGTCATTTTGTTAAGGAGATAGAACTGGAATTAAAATACAGAATGCAACTAATAGTAAGTTACATAAAGCACGTTGAAAATTAAGATACATAAAAGAACTGAAAATTAAGATACATGGCCGATTAAGTAACAATCGGCAACTTGTTTCGAATGTTGGAGTGATTCACCATGCTCCCGCCTACACCTGTAATACTGCCATCGTAGTCGCCATTGCCGCCGTCATCGCCGTCGCTGGTCGCCGTAATTGAACCTTGAAGGCTGAGTATGCGTGGCTGGACTTGAGGGTAGCGCAGACGGGGTTAGAGTCAAGGCGGTGTCATAGGCCATGATGCTCTAGAGAGTCCGACAAGGCCACCATAGCCGACGGCCGGCCTCGTTGAAGTTCGGAGGATGTGGGCCGCCCTCCTCGTGCTGGCGGCGCCTCTCACGCCGATCCACGAAGAAGGCTTCCTAAGTAGGGAAATAGTCGGGATGCCATCTGGGATTCCTCCGCTGCTCCAGCGTGAGCTCAAAGTAGTAGTGGTTCGTGATGGCCATTCGGTGCGCCACACCTAGAGGGACAGGAGGAACCGGCATGCCTCCGGCGCTCAGCATCCAGCCGACAGGGACACAAGAGTCCCGTGCAGGGTAGTTCGAGTGGCAAAGCGCCCGCCCCTCTGGGGGTTAGTGCTACGGAGAAGCCATGGGAAAGAGTGATAAGGTTGCAGATATGAGTCTAGAGATGTGCAATGACAATGGAGGCCAACCCTACATATATATATAGTGAAGAATCAAGGGAAGAACTGGAGGGAAGAACTGGCGGGAAAAAATGGCGGGAAGAAAAATGGCGGGAAGAAAAATGGAGGGAAGAAATAGAAGGAAGAAAAATGGCTCATTTAATACATATACTGTTAACAGAAGAAATATGACATTGATTTCCATGTTGAGATACATATGTGTTCCAAAAATGGCTCAATTAATACATATAGTCAATCTTATGATCGCGCGTCGTAGTAACCATGGAGTATCAACACCGCTTAACAGGATGGTTGGGTCATCTTCACTCAAGGGCGGAATTTCATCAAACTTATTATAATCTTCTGACATGTCTGTCTTGTCCTCCACTCCCACGATGTTTCTTTTCCCTGAAAGAACTATGTGACGCTTTGGCTCATCGTGTGATGTATCTGTTTGCTTATTTTTTCTTTTTTTTTCGGTTTGGTAAACATGTCCTTCACATAGAAAACCTGAGCCACATCATTGGCTAAGACGAATGGTTCATCTAAGTTCTTGTCTACCTTCATAAGATTGTTGAGATCCACCGTTGTCATTCCGCATTTTGTCTACCTCAACCCCCCTCCTGTTAGCTTGACCCATTTGCATCAAAACAAGGGGACCTTAAAATTAGGTCCATAGTCAAGTTCCCATATCTCCTCTATGAACCCATAATACGTGGTATTTTGCCCATTGTTTTCTGCTGCATCGAAGCGGACACCACTATTTTGGTTGGTGCTCTTTTTATCTTGGACTATCGTGTAAAATGTATTCCCATTTATCTCGTACCCTTGGAAAGTACATACAGTCGAAGATGGTGTCCTGGCCAACAAGTACAGCTGATCCCCAATAGTGGTGTTATTCATGAGAAGTCTTTGCAGCCAGCCGCCAAAACTCGCCATGTGTTCACTTATAATCCATTCATCGATCGCCCGTGTTTGAGGCGTATTAAATGCTTGTGTTCATTGATATACGGGGTAACCAAGATAGATCTTTGTAAAACCGTGTAGTGTGCTTGATTGAGAGAATGCCCGTCCCTACATATCATTGCTTTACATCCTAGGGTGCCTTTTCCACGCAGTCTCCCCTCATGTCGTGATTCTGGAACACCAATCGCCTTAAGGTCAGTAATAAAATCAACACAGAACTCAATGACCTCCTCTGTTACATAGCCCTTGGAGATGCTTCCTTATGGCCTAGCACGGTTATGAACATATTTCTTTAAGACTCCCATGTACCTCTCAAAGGGGAACATATTGTGTAGAAATAGGACCGAATGGCAATCTCTTCTACTATGTGAACCAGAGATGCGTCATAATATTGAAGAAGGATGGTGGGAACACCAACTCAAAGCTAACAAGACATTGGGCCACATCCGTGCAGAACTCGGTAGGATTTCGGATCGATTACCTTCTCGAGATATTGCATTGAGAAATGCACATAGCTTCACAATGGGTACTCAACATTTTCGGTAGAAGCCCTCAATGCAATCGGAAGCAATTGTGTCATAATCACGTGGCATCATGAGACTTCAGGTTTTGGAATTTTTCTCGCATATTTATTATTCCCTTTATATTCGAGGAGAAGCCGACGACCTTGATAACGCTCGGGCATTCAAAAAGATTTCCTTCTGCTTTAGTAAGAGCGTAGCTGGCAGGAGTTAAGTGGCATCGTTTACTCTTCTCGTTCTCGTGATGCATAGGCTCTTCGTGGTCTTTCAGACGTTGCTGGTCCTGCCGTGCTTCCGTGTATCTTTGTCTTCCCATACACTCCTAGGAAGCCTAGCAGGTTCACGCAAACATTCTTCGTCACGTGCATCACGTCGATTGAAGAGCGGACCTCTAAGACTTTCCAATTGGGTAGGTCCCAAAATATAGATTGCTTCTTCCACATGGGCGCGTGTTCGCATCGTCATTCGAACAGATAGACCGCCGGACCTTTTCCAAAGATTACTTCTAGGTCCTTGACCATACCAAATACCTCCTCACCGGCACGGAGGACGGCTTCCTCCGGTTACGCCAGACGTTTGAAATGCTTGCCTTTCTTTCTTCGATGCGTGTTCTAAGAAATCGACGATACCCTAGGTACACAACCTTCTTACATTTATCCAAATATACACTTTAAGTCTCATCTAAACAGTGTGTGCATGCATTGTATCCCTTGTTTGTCTGCCCTAAAATGTTACTAAGAGCAGGCCAATCATTGATGGTTACGAAAAGCAATGCTCGGAGGTCAAATGGCTCCCTTTGTGCTCATCCCACATACATTACACCTGGTTTGGCCCACAGCTGTAAAAGTTCTCCAACTAATGGCCTTAGGTACATATCAATGTCGTTGACGGGTTGCCTCGGGCCTTGGATGAGCACTGGCATCATAATGAACTTCCTCTTCATACACAACCAAGGAGGAACGTTATAGAAACATAGAGTCACGAAGCCAGTCGTCTTGGATCGCAGCTCGCTCACCAAAAGGATTCATGCCATCTATACTTAGACCAAACCTTAAGTTCCTTGCGCCACGTCGAAGTCCGGTACTCGCCGACTTTTCTCCACTGTGACCCATCGCCAGGTGTCTCAACATCGTGTCTTTCTTACGGTCTTCCATGTGCCATCGCAACAACTTGGCATGCTCTTTATTTCAAGAGACGCTTAACCGTGGTATTATAGGAGCATACCACATAACCTTGGCAGAACGTTCTTCCTAGGGGCCTCGCCCTCAACATCGCCAGATCGTCTCGTCGATCTTATATCACGATAGGCATACCGAGCATGCATCCAAATTCTCGCATTTCTCACCGCGGGAGAGGATGCGATCATTAATGCAGCATGTATCTTCTGCACGCCTAATCCTAGAGGGCGGACAACCTTCTTTGCTTGGTATGTACCGTCGGGCAACTCATTATTTCTTGGAAGAAGATTCTTCATTTTTACCAACAACTTTGAAAATGCGCCGTCCACACCGTTCTCGCCTTCCATTGTAGAAAATCCAGTGGTACCTAGCTTTTTGTGGCCATCTTCGCAAGTTGGGTACAACAATGTTTTGTGATCCTTTAACATCTGCTCCACCTTCTCCTTCTCCTTTCAGTTTCACATTCTTCCTTTGCATCAAGAATGGCCCGACCAAGATCGTCATCGGGCCCATCACGCCTCTTGATCTTCATTATCTACCCCGTTGCGAGATCATCATATTCAGGATACATATTATGATAGTTGTCATCATCCTCTTCTTCTTCGCTTTCTTCCATCACAACCCCTTTTCTCCGTGCTTGGTCCAACAATTATAGCTAGGCATGAAACCGGATCAAGCGGTGGGCGTGAATGGTTCTCGGTATTTGAGTAGTCTTTCTTGTTCGACAAGGAACACACGGACATCACATAAAACCATTGTGACCACGTTTTGCATTAGCCACAACGATGAAATTTTGGAGGCCGTAATGTACTCGGAAGCGGCGTCACCGTACATCCATTGCCGGTTCATCTGCATTAATATATAGTATATATCAAAAAATAATAGGGAGATGACCATTTATATATATAGTACATCAATGACACATGAAAGGATAGTTGCCTACCTCGACCGAGAAGGAAAGAGCAACGAGAAAACTTATTTTGAGCTCTCGGGCATTTCACCGAACACCTCTTGTGCATACGAAAAAACACAAACTAGCACACTTCACACCCTCTTGCTAGGCTCCAAAATGAGATAGTGAAAAAATGGAAGAGTGGGGTGTGGGCTGCGGTGTCTTATATAGCCGCCCCCTTTAACACCGGTTCAAGCCACGAACCGGTGTTAAAGGGGGAGGGGCTGCGCAGGCCACTGGTGCAGGGGCCTTTAACACCGGTTTGTGCCACGAACCGGTGTTAAAGGGGGGCTCCTTTTTGCTGCACGGGCCACGCTGGTACAGGCCCCCCCTTTAACATCGGTTCGTAGAAGAACCGGTGTTAAAGCCCATTTCCAGGCTCAACCAAAGGCCTCGTTTCCACTAGTGCAGACACACCAAGAACTGGCCCAGGAAGATGGCCATAGAACTTTACCCTAGATGCGCACATGCGAAAATTGAGAAAGCGTGTTGGGACAGTGCAATCCTTGTTCCTCGTAAATGCTCTTATTCCTCGTAATGGCTCCGGCTCTAGCGAGTTTGTCGACCCTTGGATCTTCTCCACCGACACCGGTAAACTCTACCGCTGCCTTATGTCTCAGATGCGATGCCTCTGCTCGCTTTAGCCTCGATTCCGCCTCCTCTGTGGGACAAGAAGGTGGGACTAAGCCCAATTATCAACCTTGCGAAATGTTAGGATGAATGTTACTGTGTCTGCTGCCTTCCCACCTTCCTGTTGGGACTAATGCTCTAGAAGCAATAATAATAATGATTACATAATCACATGTTCAATATTCCCTCTGTTTCAAATTACTCCGCAAGGACGCTAACCTAGGTGGGCTAGTACTCTCTCATTTTTCATCCAAAAAATTCATGGAATTTTTGGAATCCGTAGTACACATTCCATATTATTTATTTAAAAAACGTCAGGATTTTTTTGAATGACAAATGAGGGAGTACTAGCCCACCTAGGTAAACGTATGTGCGAAGTAATTTGAAATAAAGGGACTATTTAGGTTCATCGAACTATGCTAGAACTGTTGTGAACGTTGATTATGAAAATCAATAAAAACATATGAAGGGGTTCCATGGTAGAAAACAAAAAAATCCTACTACAAGAACGCAGCAGCCAAGATCTATCTATGCAGAAATATTGTAACGAGCGAGATACACTGTTCATACCTTTGAAGATCGGTAGCGGGATTATGTTTTTGCACTAATGTTGCTGATGAAGACGAAGTGTAGCAGACAGGGTCTAGAAGGTTTCAAGCATCCAACACCACTAATGGCAGTGCCTCCAAAGTTTTACACACATCCGGTGTAAAAGATGTTTTCCGGGCCCCGGTCTAGAAAGACAACGGAAGAAGATCCAGACCGATTCCAATTGCACGACGGTGTGCATTTGGTGGAGAAATCTCTACCTCGTTGCGTATGTTCCAAACAAGGGAACACCCGAGGTGGAGAGAGGGAGAGAGAGGAGCGAATGGCCAATTGTGGGATGAGATTTGGAGGAGGCACCCCCTCTTTATATAGGGAAAATCTGGGCACTCCCACACCCTCCAAGTCCTAGGATGGGACTAAACTTGGGAGGAGGTGGGAGAGGAGGCGGCCGACGACAGGGAGGGGAGACGGGGGTGGGCCCCTCGTGCGCCAGCCTACCTAGGGGCCAACGGCGGTGGGTGGTCCCCACCATGCACGCACAAGCCCACCAAGGGGCCAGCGGCTCCCTCATGGGCCCTCTCCCCTCCGGAGAGGGCCCGTGTAGGGGTATTTCCTTTTTCTTTTATTTAAATAAATATATTTAATATCAATTTCATTAGTTAAATATTAAATACCTTTTATTTAATTCCCTTTATATAATGAATAACCTCTGAACACTTCGGTATCTCTATGAAATGTTTCTGATTCTCTATCTTGATATTTCTCTTACGGTCACGGAGCAACCCGCAACGTCTCTGCCCTTAAGCGTGACACTTATGGTCCGGAAATGCTTAGACATGATCGAGACATCTCTCCGATCAATGACAAACATCGGTGTCTAGAAAATCATGATAGCCCCTTCATATTCCACGAATAGATTGAGCGCTTAAACCTTTTAGACGTCGAGTCTCATTCCTTGTGCAGTACGATACCTGGTTTGTCCAAGACCTGATCTCTGGCATCGACATACCAAGCTCGATCTTGTTACCGACAAACACGTTTACTCGTTCCCGTGATATTACATCCTCGTGACCTAGTCATATGGTTGCAAGCTCATTGATGTAATATCAGCGAGTGGGGCTTGAGTATCTATCCGTCACTCGAATAGGCAAATTCCAATCTTGATACATACACCTCAACCTATTCCTTTGAAATATCCAATACACACATTTATTGCCACCCAGTTATAGACATGACGGTTGATGTGATCAAAGCAGCCGCGAGAGATAGTGATTAAATATGATCTTAGTGTCGAAGGATTGAATCACTACGCTTTGCTAGATATGGCAATGTTGAACTATGTGACTGAAACACATTGCAATACTACGGTCGGGTATGTCCATCACATCATTCATCTAATGACGTGATCTCGTTGTCAGTTAACATTGATAAGTCCATGATCGGGAAACCTTGATCATCAGCTGCCCAACAAACTAGTACTAGAGGATACGAGGGACTTGATTTGTTTATATATCACACATGTTTTAATATTCCCACTTAATACAGTTCTAGCATGAAACAAAACTATTATGAACATTAGAGATATATCAAATAAAGCAACTTTATTATTAGCCTCTAGGGCATATTTCCTTCAGTCTCCCACTTGCACTAGAGTATAATTACACTAGTTTCATCAGGTAATAATCTCACACCAATAGCTTGCCGGTGTTGATCATGCTTTACTTGTGGTAGAGGCTTTGTGAATGGACAACCTAAATTCCCATCAATATGTACTTTGCAAACTCTAATGTTACCCTCATCCACGTAATCTCTTATTACATGGTAACACCGGAAGTCCTTCCCGTTTGTAATGGCCCCCATGTTGTCGCAGTAGATACACATAGGGTCTTGCGCGGTTGGGAACACTCCAACACTAATAGAGAACATGGCTTACATTTCGGAGCTGCCCACCGATCAGTCCCGGTTGCGTTACGAACCGAGACTAATGTGAGCATTAGTCCCGGTTCGAATGGCCAGGATGTCGCACGGGGCAGCGCCACAATCGGTCCCGATTTCAGTGGGACCTATAGTCCCGGTTCATACCACGAACCGAGAATAAAGGGGTTTCGCGTCTGCCTCTACGAACTAGGACTAAAGGTCCATGTTCCTATATATATAGCCCCCAATCCCACATGCTTGTGTGAGCTGGTTTGTTTTTCCCCTCTCATGCACAAGTGGTGTATGTTGCTTTGTTTTTTCCCTCTATGCACAAGAGGTGCTCGATGAAATGCATGAGAGCATGATGCCACTTGAGTTCACACAAAACAAACATGATATGAAGTTCCTAAGCCACACTTAAGCTTTCTCCTCTTTCTTTCCTCCTCGATCGAGGTTAGCAACTTTATCCTTTCATCAGTCATTGATACAATGCATGTGTCGATGTACAATGGTCATTTCTCTAGATGTTCTGTAATGGTTTTTGATAAACTTAATTATATAATGCAGATAAGCTAGCAATGGATGTACGTTGACCGACGCACTGCCGAGTTCATTATGGGCCTACATAATTTTATCAGCGTGGATGAGAAAAATAGTGTGAATGGTTTTATGTGTTGTCCATGTGTTGCCTATCAGAATAAGAATGATTACTCTTCCTCGATAACCCTTCACACCCACCTGCTTTGGTCCGGTTTCATGCCCAGCTATAATTGTTGGAGCAAGCACGGAGAAAGAGGGGTTATGATGGAAGACAAGCAAGAAGAAAAGGATGATGACAACTATCCTATGTTCCCTGAATACGGTGATACTGCAACGGGGAAAGCTGAAGATGAAGAGGCACCATATGAGCTTGTCCATGGTCTCCACCCGGCAATTTTTTATGCACAGAGAGAATGTGAAAGTGAAAATGAGAAGTTGAAGCATATGTTAGAGGATCACACATAATTGTTGTACCCAAATTGTAAAGATGGCAACACAAAACTCGATACTACACTGGAATTGCTGTAATAAAAGATAGAGAATGGTTTATCTGACAAGGGATTCGAGAACCTACTGAAAATAATGAAGAAGAGGCTTCCAAAGGATAACAAATTGTCTACCAGTACGTACGAAGCAAAGAAGGTTGTCTTCACTCTAGGATTAGAGGTGTTGAAGATACATGCATGCATTAATGACTGCATCCTCAACCGCGGTGAGGAGTACGAGAATAAGAATGAATGTCCGGTATGCGGTGCATTGCGTATAAGATCAGATGAGATGACCTTGGTGATGTTGCGAGCGCCCTATGAAGAGGGTTCCTGCCAAGGTTATGTGGTATGCTCCTATAATAACCAAAGTTGAAACGTTTGTTCAGAAACAAAGAGGATGCTAAGTTGTTGCGATGGCACAAACAAGACTGCAAGAAAGACTCGATATTGAGACACCCCGCTGATGGGTCGCAGTGGAGAAAAATCGAGAGAGAGTACCCGGGCTTTGCAGATGATGCAAGGAACTTAAGATTTGGTTTAAGTACAGATGGCATGAATCCTTTTGGAGAGCAGAGCTGCAGTCGTAGCACCTAGCCTATAACTCTATGTCTATAACCTTTGTCATTGGTTGTGCATGAAGCAGAAGTTCATTATGATGTCAGTGCTCATCCAAGGACCGAAGCAACCAGGCAACGACATTGATGTGTACCTAAGGACATTAGTTGAAGAACTCTTAAAGTTGTGGCACATACAAGGTGTATGTGTGTGGGATGAGCACAAACAGGAGGAATTTGACTTACGAGCGTTGCTTTTTGTAACCATTAATGATTGGCTTGCTCTTAGTAACCTTTCAGGATAGACAAACAAGGGATACCACGCATGCACGCACTGTTTAGATTAGACGGAAGGTACATATTTTCATAAATGTATGAAGGTTGTGTACCTAGGGAATCGTCGATTTCTTCCGACCAAGCATATTGTAAGAAAGAAAGTCAAGCATTTCAAAGGTGAGGTAGATCACCGGAATAAGCCTATCCCCCATACTGGTGATGATGTATTTGGTATGGTCAAGGATCTAGAAGTTATCTTTGGAAAGGGTCCTAGCGGTCAATCTATTCCGAATGATGCTACCAGACACTCGCCCATGTGGAAGAATAAATCTATATTTTGGGGGCTACCCTATTGGGAAGTCCTAGAGGTCCGCTTTTCAATCGGCATGATGCACGTGACGAAGAATCTTTGAGTGAACCTGCTAGGATTCTTAGGCTTGTATGGGAAGTCAAAAGATACACCAGAAGCATGGCAGGACCAACCATGAATGGACAAACGAGATTGCCTGCATCTAGAGAAGTATCAAGGTCCTTCTAGCTACACACTTACCAAAAAGAGAAGGAAATCTTTTTTGAATGCCTGAGAAGTATCAAGGTCCCGTCTAGCTTCTTGTCGACTATATAGGAAATAATAAATATGGTAGAGAAAAAAATTCTAGAACCTAAAGTCTCACGACTGCCACGTGATTATGATGCAATTGCTTCTAGTCGCTTTGAGGGGGCTTCTATCAGAAAATGTTCGAGTAACCATTGTGAAGCTATGTGCAATCCTCATTGCAATTTCTCAGAAGGTAATCAATCCAGATAGTCCACCAAGGTTACAAAATGATGTGGTCCAATGTCTTGTTAGTTTTGAGTTGGTGTTCCCACCATCCTTATATATGTACAACATACTTTATGGTAATGTTCCCATATTTGGTAGATGAGTGCATATTGACATGGTGAACAATAATGCTGCCAGTACTGCGAGTTTCCAAAATTTAAGAATAAAAAAACCATTTTCAAATTTGAACTACAAATAAGCGTGATAGAATGCTCTTAAAAAGTTACAAACATCCTTTGAGTCTTTATGGTACCGAGGTTGTCAATACATCAAAAACAAACTAGAGTTTTGTAGGATTCAAGTTCTTGCTACGAATATGCATGTTGACAATTTGATCCTCACTAGCTATGAACAAAAATAATGAAAACCCTAAAAATGAAGCCTTCCGCATGGCGTCCTCTTGCGTGTACTACTATTTGCAATGAAAAATAATTAACAACCTTGAGTAATCATAAATTACGAAAAAAATGATACACAATATGGCCTACTGTGTATGAACATTCTTGGGTTTCAAGCCGAACGAGAAAGGTAACAACCATATGCACATCATATTGTATTGTAATGTTCCCATGTTTGGTATATGTGTGCATCTTGGCAATGTAAAAATGGTGTCAACTACAGTTTCCAACTAATAGGAACAAGGAAACTTTTTCAATTTTTGAAGTGTCGTGGTATTGCCGACGAGTACGCCATGGAGGGGTCCTCATAGTGCGTGTTTAGAGACGTGGGGTAAGGCAGAGAGTTGGCGGGTACGAGGTAACACAGTTTACCTAGGTTCAAGTCCCACAATGGTGGCGGAACTCTACTCCTGCTATAAATCACTATAATGGCAATACCCCGAGGTACAGAGATTGGTTCATTGTGCGAGGTGTTGTTCATTGTATGTTGAGTGTTCGGTGTTGCCCTAAAGGCTCCCACGTGTCCAGTTTATAAAGGCACCAGAACCTAGGGTTACAGGGAAAGGACCTTGCCGGACAAGGTAAAGAGTCCTACACTAACACTAACTAGTCTTTCGTGTCTTGCACTCCAAGGCTCTGAGTACGTCGGTGACTCCTGCGTAGCCTTCCTTTATACGGCATGGGCCTCCCTTCTGGATCTGTCTAACTGGGCCGCCAAGCAGGCAATAGGCCTTGCTACCAACTATGGGCCACCCGGGATAGCCGGATTAGAGACATGCTATGGTGATACCCATTTAGCATATCCCCAATAGTAGCCCCTAGAGGACTTTGAAATCTTGCGTCGTCTTGCTTATTGATCCTGAATGCTCCGTCTATGTGATGTTGGCAATCCATCAAGCAATATCTCAAAGGTCTCCCAAAGAACCGTGCAATCCTCTCTGGCTTTGCAATGTAACCGGAGATTGCTTAAGTCTTCATTTCCAGAGCCGGAGATCTTCCGCCTTTGATGGAATCTTCAGACGTGACTCTCCACTGCAACTGATAGGAGGATGACATAGGGTACAACCTATGCTACCTCGAAACTCACAGAAGGCAGGGAACTAATCATGAGTTGTTTTTACACGCGCGAAATCTGAAACGGTAAAGCGGCAAAAACGGAGGACATGGCGAAAATTTCCGCGCACGCTCGTCTCCACGTCGGCAACACTTCGCCCGTTGGATCTTTCCGCACCAATCTTGACACCAGGCCTATATATTTTGACTATGGCTAGATTATTTTATTTTACCCGCATTCTCCCCTGTGTCTTCGTCTTCCTCCAACCACATGGCCGTTCGAGCTCCTCCTCGGAAAACCCTAGCCAGAGCTTCCCCTTTTTATCCATCCATCCCCAGTTACGCAATGGCCTCCAGCAGCTCTTCCCCTTCAACGGTGGTGACTCCCGAGGCTACAACAGAGCCATCTCAGGGAGTGACGGTCCCACTGGAGGGGATCGTCGTCCCTATCACTGCTGTGGTGAAAACCACCAGCGACGACCAAGTACGGGCGGCGCCAGAAGTTGCTGAAGAGGATAACGACTCCCACAAAGGATTGTGGACGGGCTCCGACCTCTCCACCGAGGATCTGCAAGAACTCATCGCCGAGGGATATCTCCCCGCGGTGGAGGGTTTGGTCTAGCGGCCGGCACCGGCCGGTGAGGTGACTCCGTCTCCCCAAGCCGGAGATAAGGTATACCTCAAAGCTCAACTGGTACGTGGCGTAAGCGTGCTAGTATCCGACCTCTTCCTGGATGTCCTTCGCTACTTCCGGGTACTTCCCCACAACCTCTCTCCCAACAGCATCCTCATACTTTGAAACTTCATTGCCTTGTGCGAAGGATACCTAGGAATAAAGCATAGGTTAGATTTGTTTGTTTACTTTTTCAGCATCAAGAAAGAGTCCGTAGAATCCAAGGATGAGCTGCGGATATGCGAAACTATTAGCTTTAAGATCCGGCCTAGCCGGTGCTTCCCCGACATTATGGGTCATGAATCCTGCAAGAACTAGAAGTGCACATATTTCTATGGCCCAGACATTCCTCTGTCTGACCGTCTTGAGACGTATCCCGATTTTGTCGATGGAGCTGCCGCCAAAGCACCCACCTGGAGGTCCCCAACCTCCCTTCCGTCCGACGAGGAAGCCAATCGTGCCGTAAGGCGGATCGAATGGCTCGTAGATGGAGGTCTGACGGGCTTGGACCTAGCCATGTGCTAGTTTACTAGGTGGATCCAGCCTCTGCAGCACCGCACCGAGTTGACGTGCAAGTACTCCAAGAGCCGGAAGGATCCCATGCGTATTTCGCAGGACAACTTCTCCACTGACTCCATCAAGCTCCGGCTAAAGGACATAGTCAAGGTGAAAGAAAGGAAGCATGGCTTCAAGATCACCTATGACATGTTCGAATGCGGCAAGTGCCAACAGGTAGCTTGTATTTCCTTTGTTGCCCGTTATGTATATACTCTAAGGCTTTTCCGTCTTGAAGTTATCAGTCTAACACACCTTTGTCTCCCAGCTGGCGACCTTGGCGGAGGATCAAATGGCCTCCAGGTCTATGATCCCAAGTTGAAGGATATCCAGGTGGTGTCCGACGATGACACCCCCAAGGATCACCCAGCTCCGGTAGTGTGAAAGCGGAAGAGCTCCACCTTTGACGCTGCTGCCGAGGCTAAGAAGAAAAAGGAATCGGAGAGTGGAGTCTCCAGACGATCCATCGCCGCCTTAGAGGCAGAGAAGAAGAGATCCACTAGCATTTCCCTAACCAAGGCTCCTGCTGGGGAGTAAGTGTATTCATTCTCTGTCTTGTGTTCTAGCTCACATCCTATTCAACTCATGTACTTATACTTTGTACATTTCAGGAGGAAAGCCGGTGTTAGCCTGAAGCAATCCTCCAGAGATGCTAGAGGGTCAAAAAACATTCGCGATATGTTGACCAAGGATGTGGCTGCCAAGCCTTCTCCCGCTACTGCTCCCCCTACTCCTGCCACCAAGCCCATGACAGGACCCACTGGGCCTTCGTCCCCCGTTGTTCCTAAGGCCTCCGACATGGAGATAGATATCAATACAATATTTGATGTCTCAGATTCTGTCGGTGCGGACATTGCTCCCAGTGGACAAGCGACGCAGGAAAGTACTTCCTCCAAAGTGGCTGAAGCTCCGGCTAAGGATGCCACCGAGAAAGGGAAACATGTAGGGGAGGGAGAGGAGGTGGAAGCATTTGCAGCCATGGACAAGGCGGGAGCCTCTAAGCCATCAACTGTTATAATCACGCAGCAAGCGACTAGGGTGTCATCCATGCCTCCGGCTTCAACAACTCCTCTGGCCGTGACTCCTCTGACATTGTGCCTGGATGACCTTATTACACAAGTGGATGCTGTCTATAACAATGCCGACATCTTCCATACTGCATATGCCAATATGGCCAATAATCTTAAAGTTATTGCCATTGTAAGTCTTTAAACTTCACTTATTTTACTTTGTAATGTATTCCACTATAGCCCCCGAGCTCTTAGGCGAAAATTCAATAGGTTTGGCCTGGGTGCTCCAAAAGAACTAAGTGTAGAACTTATTCGTGTAGCCCCCAAGTTTCTAGTTTAGAATGATAATTCCGACTAGACACTCTTAGAGAGAACACTAGTTGATTAAAATCTTATACTGTAGCCCTGAGCGTGTAGTTGAAACTAGATAGTTCCGACTAGATGCTCTAGAGAAACTAAGCATGTTCCTTCTTTGCAGAATGAGAATAGATGGAGGATAGCTTCTAATGAGAGGTTTGCTGCCTTGCAGAAGGAACTGGACCTTGAACAGGGTAAAACAGCCTTCCTGAAGCAATAGATCAAAAATAGCCAGAGTTTGTTTCTTTTAACAACTCCTTACTTTTCCTCTTGGATTCATTTCTGCCATCTTCTCATAATGCTTTCCATTTTCTGTCTACAGAGACCATTGCCAAAGCCAAGAGCATTGTCGAACAATCGAAGCATATTCAAGAGCTTGACAGTGAAAACAAGATCTTGAAGAAAGACCTGGCCGGGGTACTTAAAGGACACGAGGAGGCGATGAAGGCCCTGCAAGAATCTATAGACACTGAGATGCATCGTCTAAAGGAAGAAATTGAACGCCTCAAGGAGTAGAACCAAGCTGTGAAAGAGCAAAACTCTCAGAGGCTTGAGGCGTACAAGAAACTTTAGGATGAACATGACATCTTGGCGGAGACATGCAAGCAAGCCGAATCTAGCATCTTCGGTATATTTTCTCCATCTTGATCAATTCTGTACCTTAGATAAATGTTTGATGTACTTATACTCATGGTCCTTGTATCTTATGCAAACCCACAGCTCCCATTGGATTAACCAACTTGGGTGAAGGTGCTTCGGATCCCAAGGAATGCATGATTATTGCGGAAACTTCGTCATCACCGCCATCGCTCAGGCCAAGGAGATAGCCTAGCCTTTGGGGATAAACATGTAACTACCTCGGTGAATTACGCTCTTAGTTAAATGCTTGGATGAGCGAAAGTAGTTAAAATAGTACGGTGGCGCCCAGGGGCCACTCACGGGTAGACCTTTCGGCCGTCCTAACCACTTCCAGAACATCGGGACAAGAACGCGGCGTGTCGAGGCGAAGGGATCAACTACATACACAAGTGAGTATGTATGCAAGCCACCATACAACTGTTCACAGAGCCATTCCATCTAAAAGAAATAGAAATATTGCAACGCCGTACGGCAAGATCCAAATATCCTAGATAGAGGTAATATTTTAGGATAGCTCCTCATACATCAAACATCAGAGTATCGTGCGGAAGCGGAAAACAAGATCCGAGTACGGATAAAAAGCAAATCGGCATAAGATGCCACATAAATAAACACATCCCACCCACAGATCTCACGGATCCCCGTTCCCGGAATCTCTACACCGCGTGATCGTTGCTGACATCATTCGTCTCCTCCACTCAGTATCCATCTTGCGAATACACCTGTTGATCTGAATCAAACAATTTATCGTGTGAGACCCTAGGGGTACTCAGCAAGTCTTTATGACTCTAAAGGGGACATATACCTTGGGTGACGCAATTGCAGCAAAAGATAATAACTAACAAGTCTATAGATACTCGCTAACCATCCGCCTAACCAATTATAGACGGATGTCCGTTAATTAGTAACAACAGTTATAATAGTAAATTAACAGATCCATCCTCCTTATCGCTTACCAACGAGAAAGCAGACAAACAACCCATCCGTTGGCGGTTTTATTAACCATTCCATGAGTATTACACTATTTACTAGTCAAGTACTTAGTCAAATTAAAAGCGGTACTTTAGTTATACTTGTCTATGATCGAGAAACTGTGCTCCAAGTCGTCCATAACCGCAGACATGGCTTTCAAAAAGATTTACCCTGCAGGGGTGCACAAATAGCAACACACACTCGATCAACCTCGGAAAAACCAACGAGGCATTCATGACAAAGCGATCACAGGATTCAGAAATATTTCAGGGGGCCACCCCAATAAGCTACCCGCAACAAAGTGGGCCTGCTCCGAGACGGACCCAGGGTTTGCGACGACGGCTGTAAACGACCGGGACCCCGAAAGTGTGACTAGGCTTGTCGATACCGCGAAAATGTGGCGCGATCCAAAACAGTACAGGTGCTCCACGCACAATCTTAAATAAAGCAGTAAAGCATGGCATAAGTACAGGATAGTTATAAAGCCCCAAACTACTTTGTGGCCCCAAGAAATAAGAATGAATCAAGCTCTGGCTCAGGGGGGTCCATAAGGCCTCCCGGATGTGGCTAGTGCGAATAGTCAAGGAACAGGAATCAAGTACTCGGGGTCCTACGGGACACAAGTGAGCATGAAAAACCAAATAGCAGATATTGCCCACCGGTGCCGCTTTCATTAGTTATCCCATTACTACTCAGGTTAAGTTGTTAGGTACCTTGTTATCCATCAGACACTCACATACCCTACACATGTTGTTCTACGACTCGCATGGCTCAAACAACTCCTATAGTAATGGCTCATGGGATGGAGGAACAAGCTTCGGTGGGGTTTAAAAGTAAAGGCTATGCAGTACTTGGGATTCTATTTAATGCAATCGCGACTCAATGATGCAAGAATAAGATAGAGGCAATAGGTACTATATGTATGCAAGCATGTGGTATTGGTTGCCTGGCAGCTCAGTTGAAGCGAGAGTCGTATCTGGGTAGTGCTCCTGGGATTCCTGATATATCCCCTGCTCGGCGTCTATTCGAAGAAGAACCAAACAAACAAGGGCCAACATAAATAAAGTGCACAAGCATATGAATAAAATGCGACAAGCAAACAAGCATGCTATGATGAGTGATGCACAATTTACATGGCAATAATGTAGCATGGCATGGGTGAGGTGTGGGGTACAAGAATAAAGCATTTTATTAAGTTTTAGTCATGTTTTGCTCCCATAACACTTTCTGTCCACTTAATATTTATATTATGCATGCTGCAATTCAGAACAAGGAATGCATAGATAGAACAGGCTCGTCGCGCTGATCAATTTAGACATATTATTTGTCGAATTTGGAGTTGTAGAACCAAAGTTGTTAATTAATTAAGAAAAGGGCATTTTATTGTAATTTTAATCATCTCGAAAATTTAAATTGCCCAAACATTATTTTGAATGGCATATTTGAAATCCTCACATTTTTCTGATTCAAAAACATATATCATTTGTATTGTTTGGAATTACAAATTAAAAGTTATTAAAAACAGATTTGAAAACATATTTAAATCATTTCTAAAAATGTCTTAATTAATCGGATAAACGAAAATACTTTTTATACTCAGCCACACCTAGCCACAGTCACAGACAGGTGGGGCCACGATCTTGTAGGTGAGCTTGGCCAAACTTTTACACCACGGAGTGGCCACCTCGAGAGGCAGTGGGGCCAAGAAGCCGCATGCCCACTTGCCAGCGGGGGAAACGGACACAGCCACGTGGCGAGTCTTGAGTTGAGGCGGTAAACTGGGGTGCCTATCTGTAGAAAGAACAGGGAGGCTGACCGGTGGGGCCCGGTGTACCGCGGGTTGAGAGCGAATTAAAAAGGGGGGGGCTATTGTAAAGTGACCACATGCCCACTGTTCTTCTCCTACTCTGAATCGACCGACAGATCCGTGATCGTCAGCGAACCTTGACAGCCTTGTGTGGGTTTGACCCTGCGACCTGCGGTGTGTGCGACGAGGGCTGGAACAGTCTGGTGGTGAGGAGGTTGTGAAGGTAGGGGCCTAGCTAAGGTATGATCTGTGTGAGACGAGCAGGCCAACGCCACGGCAGTAGAGCATGTTTGACACGACGACCGGCGATACCATAGGGTGTTAGCAAGGGAGGCGATGTCAGGGAGGTGGGTCAGCTCACCGCGAGTTCGACGGAGAGGTCGGATCGGGCCGAGAAGTAGCAGAACGGTGACGACGTAGAGACCGGTCGGAGCCAGCGTTTGTGGTGGCCGTCGGCGATCAGCAACGCAGGGATCGGCTCCTGCTCGCTGGCGTGTATGGGGGCGATGCAGTGGTCCCTGCTGGTCTTCCCCGACAACCACGACACCACGCCCGCCTCCTTGATCTGCAGGTGGAAGACGAAGCCGAGAGTGGCGGCCGGCGTTGGAGAAGAAGTGGAGCAAGGGGAGCTGGGGAGAAAAAGGGCCAGGGGAGGGGCACTGGGACACGGCAGAGGCGAGAGGGGTGAAGATAAGGACGGTGGTAGGAGGGGGATGACGTGGGGGCTCGGGGTGGAAAAAGGTGGCTCGGGTGGTCACCTTTCCCTCCTTCCTCACGTGCTGGGCATGGGAAGGCCAGGCAGGCAGCTGCAGGTGGGGCTAGGGCGAGGTTGAGGAGGAAACTGGCTCGGGTGCCCCTTTGTGGCAGAGAGAGAGAAAGGAGAGGGGGAGGCTCAGGTTTAGCTAGGGTGGGTGGCTAGGGTTAGACTCGGCTAGGGTTTAGGAGGGCTCGGGTTAGGGTTGGTGCCTCGGCATGGAGAGAGGAGGGTGGTGAGGTGAGGTTTAGTGTAAGGGGTTAGGGTTTGGACTAGGGCTAGGGTGAGAGAGAGTAGGTTAGAGAGGGGTTAGGGTTTTAAGAGAGAGAGAATCAAGTGTTAAGGGATTGTTAACATGGTCAAAAGCAAGATCAAGCAAAGAGGTGATAAGGGATGGAGAGGTAGTTTTGTTGAAGCATGATCAACTGCATGATCAAGATAATGAGGGTTTAGCAAGGGCAATAGAATAGAGCTTAAGAAAGCCCCACTTGACTTGATTCCCAAAAGACAAAGATCCACTTCAATAATTACAAGAAAACCAAGGAAAAGGAAAAAGGTGGTGACACTACATGGCCCATGCATGAATAGTAAACGTCATGTTTATTATTATGAAAACAATAATGGATTCCCATGGCATTGATTCACATGCATTCCAAAATATGGAGTAAGTCCAAGCTAAAGGAAAATAGAATTTGATCCATCCCAACCCACATGAGCTAGATTAAATGCCAAAAGAAGTAAAAGATCATGGGTAATTAGGATGGTGGAGTTATAAGGTGTTGCCAAGGAAAGGTGATGGAGTTGAATAAAAGATATGCCCCCAACTCAACTTGGGCATCAAGCATTTATCAAGAACCAAATACAATATATCAAGAGCCAAATACAATTACTAAGCATATGAGAGAAGAATCAAATGAAAAGGGGTTTTATATGATGCTCAAATGCAAGGTGGCATGAGGACATGAGCATGATATAATTATGATGCAACAATTATGTAGGGAGTAGCCATTATATTACTAGACCATGTAGCATTACATATGTTAGACAGATGGGATGCTACAACTCTCCCCCACTAAACAGGAATCTCGCCCCGAGATTCTAGGAAGAATAAGAAGACACGAAGAGGGTAGGATACTTGGCACGGAGCTCATCCTCTCATTCCCAAGTGGCTTCATCAATGGAATGGTGCGACCACTGCACCTTGCAGAACTTGATGGACTTGTTGCGAGTCCTTCTTTCTGCGACTTCAAGGATTTTTATGGGGTGTTCTTGATAAGACAGGTCTTCTTGGAGATTGATAAGCTCATGGTCCACGGTCCTGCCGGGATCCTTGAAGCACTTCTTGAGTTGAGAGATATGGAAAACATCATGGACCTTGAGTTTTTCAGGGAGCTCAAGAGCATAAGCAACTTCTCCTCTTCTTCCACGAATTTTGAAAGGACCGATGTATCTAGGAGCAAGCTTCCCTTTGATACCAAACCGGTGCGTGCCTCTCATGGGAGTGACACGAAGGTAAACGAGATCACCAGGGACATACTCATGTCCGTGTGCTTTCTGTCATAATTGCTCTTCTGGCGACTTTGAGCAACCTTCAGATTTTCAAGAATGATGTGAACCTTCTCCTCCGCTTGAGTTACAATGTCGGGGCCAAACAATGTTCTTTCACTGCTTGAACCAACCAATCGGAGTTCTGCATTTGCGACCATAGAGAACCTCAAATGGTGCCATCTTTAGAATTTTCTGGAAGCTGTTGTTGTAAGAGAATTCAGCATAAGGAAGGAATTCTTCCCACTTCATGCCGAAAGAGATTACGCAAGCACGGAGCATATCTTCCAGAATCTGATTGATCCTTTCGACTTTTCCTTGCGACTAAGGATGGTAAGCTGTGCTGAAGTTCAATTTTGTTCTCAAAGCATTTTGGAAACTTCCCCAGAACTTGGAAGTGAAGATGCTTCCACGGTCTAAACTGATCTCAAGAGGAACCCCATACAGAGAGACAATTCTGTTGATATAGAGCTCAGCCAACTGAATTGCAGAAATTATTTCCTTGACGGGAAAGAAATGTCCCACTTTAGAAAGCCTGTCGATGACAACAAAGATTGCATTGTTGCCCTTCTGCAACCTTGGAAAGCCAGTTATGAAGTCCATCTCTACTTTCTCCCATTTCCATTCCGGAGGCTTCAATGGCTGTAGAAGACCGGAAGGTTTCTGATGAACAACTTTAACTCTGCGGCAGACATCACACTCCGAGACATACTTGTCACAATATCGTTTCAACCCAGGCCACCAATACTGTGTTTTCAAGTCCATGTACATCTTAGTGCTGCCAGGGTGGATAGAAAGAACAGAATCATGCGCCTCCTTGAGAACTTTCTCTCTTAAACCCGGGTAGTTCGGAACAAACATCCGGTGTTCAAAGAAGAGAGCGCCTTGGTCGTCGACGTGGAAGGACTCATACTTTGGAAGCTGAATGTTGGAGATTATGTTTTTAGTGTAAGGATCACCAAGTTGAATGGAGCGAATTTTTTCTTCCAAGAGAGGGGTTGCCAGAAGATTTAGAAGATACCCTTGATCCACAATTTCAAGGTTGAGCTTGCGGAATTCCTCACACAAGAGAGGCTGTTTTTCTTCCACTATGAGGTTGTTGACATAAGCTTTTCGGCTGAGAGCATCGGCCATGACATTAGCTTTGCCCAGAGTGTAGTTGATGGTGAAATCGAAATCATTGATTGCTTCAATCCACCTCCTCTGACGAAGGTTGAGATCGGGCTGTGTGAAGATAAACTTCAGACTCTTGTGATCAGAAAAGATTTCACAACGGTTGCCAAGCAAGTAGTGCCTCCATATTTTCAAAGCAAAGACAACTGCTGCGAGTTCAAGGTCATGTGTTGGATAATTGATCTCATGCATCTTCAACTGTCGAGAGGCATAAGCAACAACTTGTTTTTCTTGCATAAGGACCGCACCCAATCCTTGCAATGAGGCGTCACAGAATATCTGGAACGGCTTTGATGTATCTGGAGGAACCAAGACTGGTGTGGAAGTGAGCTTCTCTTTGAGTGTTTCAAAGCTTGCTTGACATGCAGGAGTCCAAAGGTATTTCTTGCCTTTCTTGAGGAGATCGGTAAGAGGCTTCGCAATCTTCGAGGAGTTCTGAATGAAGCGACGGCAGTAACTAGCCAAACTAAGGAAACTCCGGACTTCTTTGACATTTACAGGAGGAAGCCAGTCAACAATTGTCTTTACAGTTTCTGGGTTGACGGCAATGCCCTTGGCGGAGATGACGTGACCAAGGTAGGTGACTTCAGGCAGCCAGAACTCACATTTGGAGAACTTTGCATACAGGCGGTTCTCACGAAGCTTGTTTAGGACACACCGAAGGTGTTCTTCATGTTCTTCCTTTGACTTAGAATAGACTAGGATGTCATCCAGATAGACCACAACGAACTTATCAAGATACTCCATGAAAACCGAGTTCATAAGCCTCGAGAAGGTGGCAGGTGCGTTGGTGAGACCGAAAGACATGACCGTGTACTCATAGAGGCCATAGCGGGTGGTGAAAGCTGTTTTAGGAACATCTTCCTTGCGAATCTTGATTTGATGATATCCACTTCTCAAATCAAGCTTAGAGAATATCATAGCTCCGGCTAGTTGATCGAAGAGATCATTAATCCGCGGAAGGGGATATTTATCCTTGATGGTTTTAGCATTGAGAGCCCGATAGTCAACACAAAGTCTATCAGTCTTGTCTCGTTTCTTCACACAGATGGTTGGGCTACCCCAAGAAGAAGTACCTTGCTGAATCAAACCCAACTTCTCTTGTTCATCAAGCTGACGTTTGAGTTCAGCCAACTCAGCAGGACCCATTTTATAAGGCCGCTTGGAGATAGGAGCGGTTCCAGGTTCAAGCTCAATCACAAACTCGACCTCTCGGTCAGGAGGCATACCTGGCAACTCTTCAGGAAAAACATCTGGGAACTCACAGACCACCAGAACACTCTGAATAGCTTCCATAGCATCACCATTTAGAGCCGCCAAAGAGAAAAGCTGAATTGCAGGAGTCAGACTTAGAGAATAGACTATATGGCCTTCAAGAATTTTCAGAGAAACCGAGCGTTCAGCACAATCAATCACAGCTGCATTTGCTGTTAACCAATCCATGCCCAAGATAACATCAATGTCAGAATTGCCCAGAATAATTAAGGAAGCCGGGAACGAAGAACCACCAATCTCAATTTGATTGCCATGGATGATTTTAGAAGCCCTCATGTTTGATCCAGGAGATTGCACCATGAGGCGAGTTGGTAAAGCATCAGAAGGTAACCCATTACTCTCCGCAAACTTGTATGACACGAAAGAATGTGATGCACCAGAATCAAATAAAACTCGTGCAGGAACTGAGTTAACAGGAAGCATACCCATCACAACTCCAGGTGCATGCTCAGCTTGAGCAACGTTAACACAGTTGGCCTGAGCAACCGTAGACCCGGGCTTGGTGTTGATGTCGAGAGCCCGAGGTGGAGGTGCACGAACCATAGAAGAGCTTGCCGTAGGTCTTGGAGGTGGTGGAGGAAGAGCTTTGTTGTTCATTGGACAATTCTAGTGTTGATGCCCAGTGTTTCCACAGGTGTAACAGGCACCAGGTGGACGTGGAGCAGCGTAGCCAGGGACTCCGCCAGCGCTCGAGTAGTTGTGGTTGTAGCCCCTGGGAGCCGCGGTGAAGGAGTTTGGTGGCCTTGCCGCGTAGCTTGAAGGTCTTGGTGGAGCCGGGAGCGATGGTGGGGTGTTAGGAACCCACACACGACGCTTAGAAGGAGCTGACATAGCTGAAGAGCTTGCTGCATCGCGGCTGTGTTTCTTGGACTCCTCAAACACTTGCCTACTTGCTTCTTCCTGCAGAGCTGTATGTTGGAGTTCTACAAAATACCCCGGCCTTGCATGAGTGATTGCATATTTGATTGATGCATTGAGCCCTTGTCTGAACCTCTTTTGCTTCTTCTTGTCATCAGAGATCTCATCACCACCATACCGAGAAAGGTTCATGAAGTTTCTGATATAGGTATTGACATTGTCATTGCCCTGCTTGAGGTTGAGAAACACTTCCTTCATCCTCTCCATGACAATTTCTGATAGATATTGCTCTTTGAAAGCTCCAGTGAACTGTTCCCAAGTAGGCTGAAACTCAGAGTGGTTTGCCTTCAGGTAATTCTCCCACCATAGAGCTGCATCTCCCTTCAGAAGGTGAGTGGCACATTTTACCCATTCTTGCTCAGGAACATCAGCAGTCATCAGTAACCTTGACATCTCACGCAGCCAATCATCTGCGTCAGTCGTGATCGGACACCTCAAAGTGGCGTGGGTTGAACTTGAAAACTCTTGATGTCTCCTCGCTTGGGAGGTGGAGGTAGAACAAACTCATTCCTCCCGACACTTTCTTCAAATCGGTTCTGCTGCATTGTTCCCAAGGCATTAGCAATACTTGCCAACGCAGCCCCCAGTTCAGGTGGTATGTCCTCCTCAGAACGGCGTGGTGGTGCCATCCTGTGATTGATATAAAACACAAGTCAGTACCATAATGGAGAATAATAATAATCCAAAATAGTACCAAGATGGAATTAACCATGATTTAAAGGATACAAATTACTAAGATGATATTACAATATCAACAAAGTTCAAAGCACCTAGAAGGTATTAAGCATATCGCACACGACTGAACAAGGAGTGTGGTACACAAGCTAACAAAGAAAAATTTTCCGCAAATTTCAGCATTACAATACCACTATATGCGCAAAACCACTTAACGAATCAAGATTAGTAACTCTACCAATTCAATATACAAGAGCGAATGACAAGAGTAGTGGTATGGTCGCGACTCCATCCCGCACTCAAATCATTACTCTGCACATGAATAAGTAAAACACATATCCCAACACCTTCTTCTTAAGATGAACCTAAAGATTAGTAACTACGGAAACGAACACCCCAAACAAGATAATGTCAGATAACAAAGAGTAAGACAGATCGCACCGGTATACAACGAATCAGATAGATCGCGTCGATTTACAACGGCCTGTCGGTATGGAATGTACCAACAGTTGATAACCAAAAGGCAGATAGTGATAACATGTTGGATGCAACAGATAGACAAGGAATTCACACACACACACAACCTATGGTACTACGGAACCCAGAACACGTGAATCCTAGTTTGAATTTTAGAAGCGGATTGAAAACGTTACATTTCCTTACCAGAAAAGGGTGGGTGGGTGGGTAAGAAGAAAAATGGAAGCAGTCCTACTCTCACGTTTTGTTTTTCCCTAGTATACATAGCTACCAAAAATATTTGCTAGACTAACAACGACTATTTGGCTGAGACCCTGAAGGGCGGGATGGCTCTGATACCAACCTCGGTGAATTACGCTCTCAGTTACATGCCTGGATGAGCGAAAGTGGTTAAAATAGTACGGTGGGGCCCAGGGGCCACTCACGGGTAGACCTTTCGGCCATCCTAACCACTTCCAAAACATCGGGACAAGAACGAGCGGCGTAATCGGCAGGCGAAGGGATCAACTACATACATAAGTGAGTATGTATGCAAGCAACCATACAACTGTTCACAGAGCCATTCCATCTAAAAGAAATAGAAATATTGCAACGCCATACGGCAAGATCCAAATATCCTAGATAGAGGTAATATTTTAGGATAGCTCCTCATACATCAAACATCAGAGTATCGGGCGGAAGCGCAAAACAAGATCCGAGTATGGATAAAAAGCAAATCGGCATAAGATGCCACATAAATAAACACATCCCGCCCACAGATCTCACGGATCCCTGTTCCCGGAATCTCTACACCGCGTGATCGTTGCCGACATCATTCGTCTCCTCCACCCAGTATCCATCTTGCGAATACACCTGTTCATCTGAATCAAACAATTTATTGTGTGAGACCCTAGAGGTACTCAGCAAGTCTTTATGCCTCTAAAGGGGACATATACCTGGGGTGACGCAATTGCAGCAAAAGATAATAACTAACAAGTCTATAGATACTCGCTAACCATCCGCCTAACCAATTATAGACGGATGTCCGTTAATTAGTAACAACAGTTATAATAGTAAATTAACAGATCCATCCTCTTTCTCGCTTACCAACGAGAAAGCAGACGAACAACCCATCCGTTGGCGGTTTTATTAACCATTCCATGAGTATTGCACTATTTACTAGTCAAGTACTTAGTCATATTAAAAGTGGTACTTTAGTTATACTTGTCTATGATCGAGAAACTGTGCTCCAAGTCGTCCATAACCGCAGACACGACTTTCAGAAATATTTACCCTGCAGGGGTGCACAAATAGCAACACACACTCGATCAACCTCGGAAAAACCAACTTAAAACCCAACGAGGCATTCATGACAAAGCGATCACAGGATTCATAAATATTTCAGGGGGCCACCCCAATAAGCTACCCGCAACGAAGTTGGCCAGCTCCGAGACGGACCCGGGGGTTTGCGGCAGCCAGAACGATCGGGACCCAAAGTGTGACTAGGTTTGTCGATACACGAAACGTACGATCCAAAATAGTACAGGTGCTCCGCACAATCTTAAATAAAGCGATGAAAGCATGGCATAAGTACAGGATAGTAATAAAGCCCCAAACTACTTTGTGGCCCCAAGAAATAAGAATGAATCAAGCTCTGGCTCAGGGGGGTCCATAAGGCCTCCCGGATGTGGATAGTGCGAACAGTCAAGGAACAGGAATCAAGTACTCGGGGTCCTACGGGACACAAGTGAGCATGAAAAACCAAATAGGAGATATTGCCCACCGGTGCCGCTTTCATTAGTTATCCCATTACTACTCAGGTTAAGTTGTTAGGTACCTCGTTATCCATCAGACACTCACATACCCTACACATGTTGTTCTACGACTCGCATGGCTCAAACAACTCCTGTAGTAATGGCTCATGGGATGGAGGAACAAGCTTCAGTGGGGTTTAAAAGTAAAGGCTATGCAGTACTTGGGATTCCATTTAATGCAATCGCGACTCAATGATGCAAGAATAAGATAGAGGCAATAGGTACTATATGTATGCAAGCATGTGGTAGTGCTTGCACGGCAACTCGATTGAAGCGAGAGTCGGATCTGGGTAGTGCTCCTGGGATTCCTGATATATCCCCTGCTCGGCGTCTATTCGAAGAAGAACCAAACAAACAAGGGCCAACATAAATAAAGTGCACAAGCATATGAATAAAATGCGACAAGCAAACAAGCATGCTATGATGAGTGATGCACAATTTACATGGCAATGATATAGCATGGCATGGGTGAGGTGTGGGGTACAAGAATAAAGCATTTTATTAAGTTTTAGTCATGTTTTGCTCCCATAACACTTGCTGTCCACTTAATATTTATATGATGCATGCTGCAATTCAGAACAAGGAATGCATAGATAGAACGGGCTCGTCGCGCTGATCGATTTAGACATATTTGTCGAATTTGGAGTTGTAGAACCAAAGTTGTTAATTAATTAAGAAAAGGGCATTTTATTGTAATTTTAATCATCTCGAAAATTTAAAGTGCCCAAACATTATTTTGAATGGCATATTTGAAATCCTCACATTTTTCTAATTCAAAAACATATATCATTTGTATTGTTTGGAATTACAAATTAAAAGTTATTGAAAACAGATTTGAAAACATATTTAAATCATTTCTGAAAATGTCTTAATTAATCGGATAAACGAAAAGACTTTTTTACTCAGCCACACCTAGCCACAGTCACATACAGGTAGGGCCGATCTTGTTGGGACCTTTATGGCGAAACTTTTTTACACCAGGAGTGGCTAGATCGGAGACATGTGGGGCCAAGCAGTCATAGGCCCACTTGCCAGTGGGGGAAACGGACACAGCCACGTAGCGCGGAGGGGAGTGCGGGTTGAGGGACGGTAAACTGGGGTGCCTATCTGTAAAAGAACAGGGAGGATGACCGGTGGGGCCTGGTGTACCGCGGGTTGAGAGCGAATTAAAAAGGGGGGGCTATTGTAAAGTGACCATAGGCCCACTGTTCTTCTCCTACTATGAATCGACCGACAGATCCGTGATCGACAGGCGAACGCGCGACACGCGCGGCGCAGGGGTTTGACCCCGCGACCTACGGTGTGCACGACGAGGGTTGGAACCAGTGCGGCTGGTGAGAGGAGGTTGACAGAAGGGAGAGCGGGGCCTAGCTAAGGTGTGATGCGGCGCGGAGACGAGCCGAAGCCAACGCCGCCGGCGCACAGAGTGTGTTCGACATGACGACCGGGGAGACCAGAGGGTCTTAGCAAGGGAGGGGATGTCAGGGAGGTGGGTCAGCTCACCGCGAGTTCGACGGAGAGGTCAGATCGGGCCGAGGAGTAGCAGAACGGTGACGACGCAGAGACCGGTCGGAGCTAGGGTTTGCGGTGGCCGTCGGCAATCAGCAACGCAGGGATCGGCTCCTGCTTGCTGGCGTGTACGAGGGCGATGCAGTGGTCCCTGTTGGTCTTCCCCGTCAACCACGACACCACGCCCGCGTCCTTGATCTGCAGGTGGAAGACGAAGCCAAGAGTGGCGGCCGGCGTTGGAGAAGAAGTGGAGCAAGGGGAGCTAGGGAGAAAAAGGGTTGGCGCAGGGCCAGGGGAGGGGCACTAGGACACGGAAGAGGCGAGAGGGGTGAAGATAAGGACGGGGGTAGGAGGGGGATGTCGTGGGGGCTCGGGGTGGAAAAAGGTGGCTTGGGTGGTCACCTTTCCCTCCTTCCTCACGTGCTGGGCATGGGGAGGCCAGGCAGGAAGCTGCAGGTGGGGCCAGGGCGAGGTTGAGGAGGAAACTGGCTCGGGTGCTCCTTTGTGGCAGAGAGAGAGAAAGGAGAGGGGGAGGCTCGGGTTTAGCTAGGGTGGGTGGCTAGGGTTAGCCTCGGCTAGGGTTTAGGAGGGCTCGGGTTAGGGTTGGTGCCTCGGCATGGAGAGAGGAGGGTGGTGAGGTGAGGTTTAGTGTAAGGGGTTAGGATTTGGACTAGGGCTAGGGTTAGATAGAGTAGGTTAGAGAGGGGTTAGGGTTTTAAGAGAGAGAGAGAGATAGAATCAAGTGTTAAGGGATTGTTAACATGGTCAAAAGGAAGATCAAGCAAAGAGGTGATAAGGGATGGAGAGGTAGTTTTGTTGAAGCATGATCAACTGCATGATCAAGATAATGAGGGTTTAGCAAGGGCAATAGAATAGAGCTTAAGAAAGCCCCACTTGACTTGATTCCCAAAAGACAAAGATCCACTTCAATAATTACAAGAAAACCAAGGAAAAGGAAAAAGGTGGTGACACTGCATGACCCATGCATGAATAGTAAATGTCATGTTTATTATTATGAAAACAATAATGGATTCCCATGGCATTGATTCACATGCATTCCAAAATATGGAGTAAGGCCAAGCTAAAGGAAAATAGAATTTGATCCATCCCAACCCACATGAGCTAGATTAAATGCCAAAAGAAGTAAAAGCTCATGGGTAATTAGGATGGTGGAGTTATAAGGTGGTGCCAAGGAAAGGTGATGGAGTTGAATAAAAGATATGCCCCCAACTCAACTTGGGCATCAAGCATTTATCAAGAACCAAATACAATATATCAAGAGCCAAATACAATTACTAATGCATATGAGAGAAGAATCAAATGAAAAGGGGTTTTATATGATGCTCAAATGCAAGGTGGCATGATGACATGAGCATGATATAATTATGATGCAACAATTATGTAGGAAGTAGCCATTATATTACTAGACCATGTAGCATTACATATGCTAGACAGATGGGATGCTACAAAACATCAAGGTGGTAGACTCAGTGGCCAAGTACTCGGAAATCCTGCGCCGAGCCCCCGAGAAAGTGAAGGACTAGAAAGCCTCGTGCGTCCGGGCAGGTGCATGGATGCCCGTGTCCTTGGTCAAAGCACACTATGACAATGCCGACATCGACTTGGTGACCTCCGGCATGCCCAAGCTAGACGAGGAAGGTAAAGAGATCGATAGCGATGCTATTTGGGACTCCCTTGCCGACTACGACACCAGAGTTGCCAAGATGGTCAAAGCGGACATCTTCATGCCTACCGAGGTACTAGATGATGACATGGCATCTTCTGAGTCTAGCCCATCTACTTGCTGTTGGATCCTCAACATAGAAAACACAAAATTTCCTACGGTGTGAACTACACGCCAAGATATATCTACTAGGTACAAAGCAACGGGTGGACATACATCCAACGAGAACTTACCCTCAAAGACAACGAGTTTTGTTAACGAGTAGGAACTCCTGGTTGATGTAGTCGTACACTTGCCGATCTCAAGATCGTGAGGAAGTCCAAGCGCCACAACTCAGCAGCGCATCCGTACTCGCACACACGTTCAAGCCACCGGACAACCTCCACCTCCTCGCTCCAGCGATCCAGTGAGCAAGAACTCCTTCCGCATTTAAATGCCATCGGGAACATGTATCTCTCTAATCCGAGACCATGGGGAATAATTCTAGAGGGGAGAGATCCTTCACAAGGAGGTGTGAGGATGAAGGAGGAATGGGTGGCCTTTTATAGGAGGAGGGGTGCCCTCCTCTCCATGGCAGCGCATGGGGTGACCCTCACCTCCCCCATTCATGTGGTGGTAACCCCTCCACATTAAAATGCCTCTTCACATTCCCTTTTAAAGTCTCCACTTCAAATGCATTAAAATTATCCAAGTTTAATGCTCTCTCATTTAATAAAACTCTTTTATTAAATTTATTCAGAATTTTGTTAATTACTTTAATTAACAAACATTCACATATAGCCCCTTGCAATATTTCAATATCACATGCAGAACCACTTTCTGCAATTTCACCTGAAACAATTTCCGGTTTCTATTGAAACAATTCCTGCGCTTTGCAATTCTTTTGTCTGAAACATATGTGCTCCAGAATGGTGTCCAGTAACCCTTAAGTGTGTCACCCTATGGTTTGTGAATAATGCAGACATGATCGAGACCCTTCTCCGATCAATAATCAGCAGCGGGACCTGGAGATCCGTACTGACTCCTACACATTCAACGATGACTTCTGTGATCGTGAGAACCTTTAACGCTTGTAACTAAATCCCTTTGTCTCGCGATATATTACATGTCCGATATTCGATCATCGGTATCTCCATACCTAGTTTGATCTTGTTACCGACATGCACTCTTTTCCCGTTCCCGTGATATAACATTCTAGTGATCACATCACTTGCTTGCAAGCTATCTCAATGTGATATCACCGAGAGGGCCCAGAGTATATCTATCCGTCATCGGGATTGACAAATTCCACTCTTGATCCATGAGCCTCAACATAACACCTTCTTAGTACTGAACCCATCTTTATAGTCACCCAGTTACGGTGTGACATTTGATGTTATCAAGATACTCTTCCGGTGTTAGCAATTTGTAGGGGTTCCGCGCATGAAAACAATAAAATTTTACTCTATGCCCCCAAACCCCTGAAGCTGCCAAGACCTATCTATTAGTAATACAGTAATGGGAGAGGCTCTTCGCGAACTTACCCTCGAAGACCGAAAAGCATTGTCAACGCTCAGGAGAGCCTGGTTGATGTAGACGAGCCGAAGCCGACCTCAAGGTCGTGATGAAGTCCTTGTGCTCCTTCTGGCTCCAACGACTTGAGTGCCTCAAGTGTGACACCTCGTGGGAGTTACACACGTCCGGTGCCTGACGATGACTCCCGCTTCTCCGATCCAGCAGTAGTTGCGGAAGTAGAGTTCCCGGATCCGAATCCCGCAGCGCGACGGTGCCCCGCGGTGAAGATGTCTCTCGCTCGCGCAGTCCAGACTTGGGACCATGGTCACGAGAGAGAGGGGAGAGAGAAAATATCAATTGGAGGTCCTCCCAAAAGTGGGGAGACCTTTATTGATTATTGGGGTGTATTTTCTAGGCCAATATACCCCACTTTATATAGGGGGAGGGGAGGTACTACCTCCCCTCAAGTCCCGGAGTGGGACTAAAGGAGAGGAGGGGGTGGGGTGGCTGCCGGCCAGCCCCTAGTGGGCCCCGCGCAGGGGGGGGGCAAGGCCCTGCCGGCCTCCCCCTTTGGCCCCTCTCCCTCTCTCCTTCCCTAATGGGCCCTCTCCCTCCGGAAATTGGCCCATTAAGCCTTTGACCTTTTTAATTTATTTTATCTTTATTAAATAATTATGAATAAATGATTCAATCAATATTTAACATTCATTCACACATTATCTAATCTCTGTGGCCATGGAACACCTTCCACCTCCACTTCGGACATCCTCCGAACTTACCGAAACCCTTTCGGTTTTCTCCCTTCTTTTCTTCGGCGATTCTACCGATCCTATAAACACTCTCTAAGCATCATCAAGCCCTTAAGCATGATACCCTACGGTTTGGGAACACTCCAGACATGGTCGGGACACTCCCGCACCAATGATCAATAGAGGGACCTGGATGGCCATGTGACCCTTGTGCGTTCCACGAAGATCTTTCGTCGTTTGAACCGGGATAGTCGTGTCTTATTCCCTTTGTCATTCAATACTTGCATTGCCCGAGATTCGATCAATGACATCACCATGTCGTGTTCAATCTCGTTACTGAACAACACTACTTAACTTGTCCCGACAAGTGATATCCCCGTGATCTAATCACACGCTGCGCAACTATTGGATATAACTTCTCCGAGTGGGCCCTTGAGTATCTTCCCGTCACATGGACGGACAAATCCCGCTCTTGACATATATTACCTCTACGGTTTCCTCCGAATACCTGAACACACCTTTATAACCACCATTTTACCAGATGGCGTTTGATGATATCTAAGCACCCTCGGGATATAGTGATTGATATAGCCTCACGGTCTAAGGAATAGTCTACGAGGATCCATTTCTAATCATCGTAAATTTGAACTTCGTGACATGATCGGGTCACGATATTTAGGTTGGGTATTGGTTCATCATCTCATTCTCTGAATGAGATGACCTCATTTCCAACTGGCATAAATGCCACATGATCAGGAAACATGATCATCTGTTGACCAATGAACCAGTGACTAGAGTTTCACTTGGAACCCCTAGTTGTTTGTATATCACACGTGTATTGATGTTTCCACTCAATACAGTTATAGCATGATATAAAACTTAATCATAAACTATATGAAATATGATAATAGTCCTTACTACTATTTGTCTCTAGGGCATATTTCCAATAGTCTCCCACTTGCACTAGAGTACAAATACACTAGCTCCATTTGTTCTCAACTATTGGCACTATATATCCAGTACCCTGAACATGCTTGCTCATGGAAGAGGTTGAGTCTTGGGTCTGTACTTTACTGTCCCAAATCCTTTGCAACTTACTAATGTCACCTTGATTGACATCAATACTCTATCATCACATGATAGCATCTGTGTGTATGCATCATCGCTATGGCAGTAGAACGAGGCCTGATTCCAGGAGCCTACAGTGACGTTAGATCAACCTCGAGGGCTTTCTCATGGGCACTGTGTCCTGGGACACATCATTCTATGTTAAAACCGAACTAGCCCCGCCATAACATTATACAACACTTTAGATGGTACCCTTATCTATTATTATAAATGTATTCATCGAAACTCTCGTGCACTCTGTGCCACTTTCGATGTTTTGTTCACCTTGCTTCCTATTTGACTTTAATTGGTATCAAGAGGAGTTTCCAACATATTCCCTTATAACATAACTCTTTATGCTTTAAGATATTTTATCCTTTATGGATTTGGAAAATATATCCACAGTTCTCTACTAGACACTGCGGACAAACTTAGCTCAACGTTCTGTGATTCGAACTAAATCACTTTTAAACGTTCCTTATTTAGATCACATATTATGCTAAGTTATCATCATGGTTTACTAAGATAGAACCTATGTCTCAATATAGTGGATGACGACCATCCTTTTCTTTCTTTCAACCATTGATGTTAAACTTAATGCTATTCCTAATATTGAGTTATTAAGGACCAGTTCCTTAATTAACTTCTATTCTGAAACCCTTTTCAGAATCCCTTAACGAATACTACATAATATCATAATACACCTATTATCAACTTCTACATCTTATAAATCATTATTTATAAGTATTTGCGCTTTCATCCTTAACATACTTAAGAATTACTCCTATAAGCTCCCACTCAAACTATGTTGCTAACATATTTGGGTACGAGTCAGTACTCTTACTCAAACTATGTTCTTACATATTTGAATTTAAGTCTTATATTGCTCCCACTTAAAAATATGTCAATCACATATTGTTTTAGGAAGACTTTCATAGCTCCCACTCAATTTTATGCAAATTGCATATCTCCTTACTATTTTGAATAATTTCAAAATCCTTTGATCAAATAACAAACTTGGAGATTTACTATGAGATACTAGTACTTTACTAGTTTTAAATCCACTAGACATTTAGCACACATGAATCAAATTCATTTGAATTTGTCCAATACTTGACAAATTTGTGCTTTTGTCATTCACCCCTTTTTCCTACTATGGCTTTGCAGTCATTTGGGAAAATTCCAAGTAACTCCTTTTACTTGTGAGATTCAGCAACGAATCACTTTCTAATCTCAAGGGAATTTTGCTATTAGGATTTGTCATAATTCTAGTTTACCATCATTTCCTTTGTAGTTTGTAGGTATGTCATATTCCAAAAATTATGACAAGTGATTCACAAATGTTTCCATATAAGATATGGATTTACATTTTGAATCCTACTTTATATAGTGAAAAAAATAGTGGAGGGAAAAACACAATGATCAAAATCATTGATTCTTTCCTTCTGTGAAGAGAATCGTTCAAGAACGCTGTCCGTTGCGCTTCTCAACACTCCGATGCAGGGTTTTGAGTCCTCATCGTGTTTCACACTATTTTCCATTTGCTCCATAATTGAGAAACATCACTAGAGGTGACCTTTCTCAAGAATGCACCAAAATCCAAGCAATAAAAGTTTTGCTTTCCTTTTGGTTTAGCTATGGATTTCGTATTCAAAGTTTCCAAAGAATACGCTACAAGGACTTATTCGCTATTGTTTTGGTTATATCGAATAACCCCAAAACTTTCACGAATTCAAATGGTTTACTAATTCTAATTGAGTGCTAACTATTTCTAACTAATGGTCTCTACATATACACTACAACGATTTATTCGGTGCCTTCTATTCAACCCCGTTTTGATATCTAATATCACATTGCGATGCCTTGTATTTTGATGTTTCAAAACACTTTGCATTCCACAATTTTTTATGCCATTCTTATAAATTCAAATTTCATTACTGTTGATCAAATCATAGTAATTAGATTCCCTTTTATATTTATACCCTTTTATTGATGAAGTACTTTGATCAAATCAAAATAGTTTCATATTCATGTTTCCTTTGGTAAACTACTTTACATATTTAAACAATCAATTAATGATAATTACCATTTTCGTTAAAACTCAATACATCGGATATGGATATACTTTTAACAATTCATTAAACACTTTGTATTCAAGTAATACACGGTGTTCAAGTTATTTTGCCGAACTTAGGCATGATTTATATGTGATAAGAAATCGAATGACTTTCACATATTATCACATAACTTTGAATTTTAAACAATGGTTTTTCATTCACTAATGAACATATCATTAAGTTGGGTATTTTTAAACAAGGCATTTTTTTAATATTTTACAAATGTTCATGCATTATCAATTAGTTTCAAACAACAAGGATAATTCACATATAATCAAACAAGATATGAACACGAATAGAAATCATTCATAAAAGCAGAACAACTGTTTGTTACAAACTCATATGAATAACCGTCTCACTAAGTGTGAGACATACTAAAGAAGTTCATAATCTCTTGATTACATTAATTATCCTAAAACACAAAACTAAATGATAAATGTCGAGGGAGTGTGTCGTCGGCCATCATCATCATGCTTGCCATCAACACGTAACGTCACCTCTCTCTAGCAAGCACCTCTATGCAGAAGGACCTATTTTTAGTAAAACAGAACAAGTATCAGATATACTTAACACTACAATGTGTTTGCAAGATTATAACATTTATAAAACTGTATATCAAATATATACCTTTGTCGTTGACGACCTGAGCGATATCTGGTTCAACCAACACATTCCTGAGATGTGTCATGAACTGGTGGAACTCCATTGTTTCCGTGTCGCCCCTCATTACGCAAGTCCTGACTTGTGCTTGGTAGCTTGGTGGCAGCGACCGCAGCACAATAACATTTGCGAAAGAGCCTGTAATCCAGACGTCCAGGAAGTATGTTGGCCTCATGTACACATCATGCATGTCCTGTAAGTGGCTGTCCAGTGACGAGTTCTCCTCCATCTTAATGGCGAGGAAGTCCCCCATTAACTCATGCTCCCAGATGCGTGTCTGATCCATGAAATGTGTCCTAAGCTGTAGCGTCACTGAACGAGGGTTGACATCACCCACGAAAGGCCACAGCTCGTCCACCATTCCGAAACGCATCACAACTGAAATATAGGAGGCCATCTCGTGACAGAGATAGCGGTCTTTCCGCTCCTCTGGGTCTCAAGGTCTATGGACGGATCCAGATCCATCCCGTCGTGTATGTAGTCGACCATGTCGTTCTCGCTAAGGAGAACATGGAGACTGGCAACCCAGGTGGAGAAGTTCGATCCATCTAATCTGAGCTTCTCTCCTTCTAACCATTTAGTTGTCAACACGAAAGAACCCATCTACATTTATAATTGCAAAAGAAATTTAGACTAAGTTTATAATTAAACGAGTTAATAATAACTCCACTCAGAAACACCTATCCCCAAAGAGGGTTCCTAGTGATAACACGACCCCTATCAGCCACATCTCACCCGATCATCACGGCCATCAATGTGGGTTCAAGGGTGGACGCTAAACATCGGTCACATCATTCATGCGACTCGTGCTCGATCTTTCGACCATCCGTGTTCCGAGGCCACGCTTCTGTGGTGTGCTAGGCTCGCCAACTCAACCTTAGTGTATTCGCTGTGCAACATGGCTTGCACCCACTATATGCGAACGTAGATATGTCTGACACCCGATCATCACGGCCTGCCTCATACCAAAGAACTTTCTTGGTGGTGCACACTAAGGGGGAACACAATCGTTGGTTATTTTAACAGGTATCATCTTATTAGGCTACCGTCGAGTATCTAATACTAGCACACAATAAGACATACAAACAATAATATTGAATGTAAATGCTATGTGATATGGTCCTTCACATTGTGATCTCCATCCGTCGTCACCAGGTTCCGGTGCCAGGGTTCCGGCGCCGTAGACACTAGGGTACCAGTGTCATTCCGGCGTGGTAGTTTGTCACCTTCGTGACTATCTACTACTATGCAACAAAAGGTAATTACTTTACCTTTGCCGCAACCATATCACAAAGCAACGCCCTCCCTGCAAAACAAAGTTAGACGCTTCTACTTTATCTTTGCATGTTTTACGTGGCTGAATGGGCTTTCGCACAAGAACCGTTCTTACATACGAACTTTCAGCACAACACTGATCAAGTAGTTGTCTATATTACACCCCTTTCGGGGTCCTCCGTTGCAAATGGTATACCAACTAATGCGAGGGAGACAGACACCCCCCTAAGCCACTTTATACGGTACAAGCCGTATGTCAAGCGTGGACCAGTCTCGCGAATGAACGCGTAAAGTCGGTTGGGGGCTGCTTCATCAAGCATTACTACGGCATACACAAGTACACGTGGGAGGGTAACAACTAAAAGATCAACGCCCACACGCTACATATCGTGTGTTCTACCCGTACTAGTATTACTACGCATAGATCAAGCTCTGATACCACTGTAGGGGTTCCGTGCATGAAAACAAATAAAATTTTACTCTATGCCCCTGAACCCCTGAAGCTGCCAGGACCTATCTATTAGTAATACAGTAACGGGAGAGGCTTTTCGCGAACTTACCCTCGAAGACTGAAAAGCGTTGTCAACGCTCAGGAGAGCGTCGTTGATGTAGACGAGCCGAAGCCGACCTCAAGGTCGTGATGAAGTCCTTGCGCTCCTTCTGGCTCCAACGACTTGAGTGCCTCAAGTGTGACACCTCATGGGAGTTACACACGTCCGGTGCCTGACAATGACTCCCGCTTCCCCGATCCAGCAGTAGTTGCGGAAGTAGAGCTCCCGGATCCAAATCCCGCAGCGCGACGGCGCTCTACGGTGAAGATGTCTCTCACTCACGTAGTCTAGACTTGGGACCACGGTCACGAGAGAGAGAGGGGGAGAGACAAAATATCAATTGGAGGTCCTCCCAAAAGTGGGGAGACCTTTATTGATTATTGGGGTGTATTTTCTAGGCCAATATATCCCACTTTATATAGGGGGAGGGGAGGTACTACCTCCCCTCAAGTCCCGGAGTGGGACTAAAGGAGAGGAGGGGGTGGGGTGGCCGCCAGCCAGCCCCTAGTGGGCCCCGCGGGGGGGAAGGCCCAGCCGGCCTCCCCCTTTGGCCCCTCTCCCTCTCTCCTTTACTAATGGGCCCTCTCCCTCCAGAAATTGGCCCATTAAGACTTTGACCTTTTTAATTTATTTTCTCTTTATTAAATAATTATGAATAAATGATTAAATCAATATTTAACATTCATTCACACATTATCTAATCTCCGTGGCCATGGAACACCTTCCACCTCCACTTCGGCCATCCTCCGAACTTACCGAAACCCTTCCGGTTTTCTCCCTTCTTTTCTTCGGCGATTCTACCGATCCTATAAACACTCTCTAAGCATCACCAAGCCCTTAAGCGTGATACTCTATGGTTCGGGAACACTCCAAACATGGTCGGGACACTCCCGCACCAATGATCAACAGAGGAACCTGGATGGCCATGTGACCCCTGTGCGTTCCACGAAGATCTTTCGTCATTTAAACCGGGACAGTCGTGTCTTATTCCCTTTGTCATTCGATACTTGCATTGCCCGAGATTCGATCAATGACATCACCATGTCGTGTTCAATCTCGTTACTGAACAATGCTACTTAACTCGTCCTGACAAGTGATATCCCCGTGATCTAATCACACGCTGCGCAACTATTGGATATAACTTCTCTGAGTAGGCCCTTGAGTATCTTCCCGTCACATGGATGGACAAATCCCGCTCTTGACATATATTGCCTCTACGGTTTCCTCCGAATACCTGAACACACCTTTATAACCACCATTTTACCAGATGGCGTTTGATGATATCTAAGCACCCTCGGGAGACAGTGATTGATATAGCCTCACGGTCTAAGGAATAGTCTATGAGGATCCATTTCTAATCATCGTAACTTTGAACTTCGTGACATGATAGGGTCACGATGTTTAGGTTGGGTATAGGTTCATCATCTCATTCTCTGAATGAGATGACCTCATTTCCAACTGGCATAAATGCCACATGATCAGGAAACATGATCATCTGTTGACCAATGAACCAGTGACTAGAGTTTCACTGGGAACCCCTGGTTGTTTGTATATCACACGTGTATTGATGTTTCCACTCAATACAATTATAGCATGATATAAAACTTAATCATAAACTATATGAAATATGATAATAGTCCTTACTACTATTTGTCTCTAGGGCATATTTCCAACACAATTAACATGATCTCATGGTCTAAGGATAAAGATTACTCCGTATGATGTTATAGCAATATAAACATAATGACTTGATCGTAATGCTATACTTCGGATGAATGTTCATCACATCATTCCACCAATGGTGTGACCTTGTTATTAACAACATCCAATGTCCATGATCAGGAAACCTTGATCATCTTGTTAATCAACAAGCTAGTCTATAGGAGAGGCATAACTAGGAACCCTTTTTGTTTATTAAACACACATGTATTGATGTTTCCGATCAATACAATTCTAGCATGCAAAATAAACATCTATCATATATAAGGAATACATAATAACAACTTTATTATTGCCTCTCAGGGCATATTTTCTTCAGTCTCCCACTTGCACTAGAGACAATAATCTAGTTCACATAGTGATAAATCTAACACCCATGGAGTTCTGGTGTTGATCATGTTTTGCCCTAGGGAGAACTTTAGTCAATGGATCTGCTACATTTAGGTCCGTGTGTACTTTACAAATCTTTATATCTCCATCCTTGACATGCTCGCGGATGGAGTGAAACCGGCGCTTAATATGCTTGGAATTCTTGTGAGACTCGTTCCTTTATGCTGGTATGGCTCCATTGTTGTCACAACATCACCATCGGGTCCAACGACTACTGAACCACACCTAGTTCCGTAATGAACTCTTTCATCCAAACCGCTTCTCGCTACCGCTTCAAGCGAGAACACATTCCGCCTCCGTTGTTGATCCAGCCACCACAGGTTGTTTGGAACTCCTCGAACTAACTGCTGCTCTATTCAAGAGAAATACGTATCCGGATTGAGACTTAGAGTCATCTGGATCGGTGTCAAAGCTAGCATCGACATAACACTTAGCGACTAGCTCTTCTTCACCTCCGTATATAAGAAACATATCCCTAGTTCTTCTCAAGTACTTGAGGATATTCTTGACCGCTATCCAGTGTTCCGAACCTGGATCAGATTGGCACCTACTAGTCAAACTAATAGCATGTGCCACATCCGGTCTTGTACATAGCATGGCATACATTATAGAGCCTATGGACGAGGCATAGGGGATCTTATCCATCATCTCTCTTTCTTCCGCTGTAGCCGGACTTTGAGTCTTACTCAATGTCTTGCCTTGCAACATAGGTAAGAACCCCTTCTTACTTTTGTCCATATTAAACTTCTTTAATATCTTATCAAGGTATGTACTCTGCGATAGCCCAATTAGGCGCCTTGTTCTATCTCTATAAATTTTAATGCCTAATATATATGATGCTTCACCAAGGTCTTTCATCGAAAATTTGCTGTTTAGATAACTTTTAACACTATTTAAAAGATCTATATCATTTCCAATCAATAATATGTCATCCACATATAATATCATAAATGCCACATTGCTCCCACTCACTTTCTTATAAATACAAGCCTCTCCATAAGTTTGGCCAAATCCAAACTCTTTGATCACCTCATCAAAACGGAGATTCCAACTCCGGGATGCTTGCTTCAGTCCATAGATGGATCGCTGAAGTTTGCATACCTTATTAGCATCCTTAGGATCGACAAAACCCATAGGTTATATCATATACAACTCTTCTTCAATATTACCATTGTGGAACGCAGTTTTGACATCCATCTGCCATATTTCATAATCAAAATATGCAGCAATTGCTAACATAATCCTAACCGACTTAAGCATCGCTACGGGAGAGAATGTCTCATCGTAGTCAACTCCTTGAATTTGTCAAAACCCCTTTGCGACAAGTCGAGCCTTATAGATGGTCACATTACCATCAGCATCAGTTTTTCTTTTGAAAATCCATTTATTATCAATGGCCTTTCGATCGTGAGGTAAGTCCACCAAGGTCCAAACTTGGTTCTCGTACATGGATTCCATCTCGGATTTCATGGCTTCTAGCCATTTGTTGGAATCCGGGCTCATCATCACTTCTTCATACGTCGCAGGGTCATCCATTTCATCAACCATGAAATTCACAACAGGATTGTCGTACAGTTCAGGAGCTGCACGTGTCCTGCTTGACCTGCGAGGTTCGGTAGTGTCCTCTTTCGGAGTTTCATGATCAATATCATTAGCTCTCTCTTCATTAGGTGAAGTCAACTCCGAAACAACTTCCGGTGCTGCGCCACTCGCCATTTCATGAAGAGAAGGTTCAATAACCTCTTCGAGTTCTACCTTCCGACTACTCACACCTTTCGCGAGAAACTCCTTCTCAAGAAAGGATCCATTCTTGGCAACAAAAAACCTTGCCCTCGGATCTGTGATAGAATCTATACCCAATTGTTTCCTTAGGTTATCCTATGATGACGCATTTTTCCGCTTTTGGTTCGAGTTTATCCGGTTGAAGTTTCTTCACATAAACATCGCATCCCCAAACTTTAAGAAATGACAGCTTAGGTTTGTTTCCAAACCATAATTCATACGGTGTCATTTCAATGGATTTAGATGGTGCCCGATTTAAAGTGAATGTAGTTGTTTCCAGTGCATACCCCAAAATGACAGTGGAAAGTCAGCCAGAGACATCATAGATCGAACCATATCCAATAAGGTATGATTACGACGTTCCGACACACCATTACGTTGTGGTGTTCCGGCAGGCGTGAGTTGTGAAACTATTTCACACTCTTTCATGTGTGTGCTAAACTCGTAACTTAGATACTCTCCTCCACGGTCAGATCGTAGAAATTTGATCTTTCTATTACGCTGATTTTCTACTTCATTCTGAAATTCCTTGACCTTTTCAAAAGTTTCAGACTTGTGTTTCATCAAATAGATATACCCGTATCTACTCAAACCATCCGTGAAAGTAACAAAATAACGATATCCACCTCGCGTCGACACACTCATTGGTCCACACACATTAGTATGTATGATTTCCAATAAATCTGTCGCCCGTTCCATTGAACTGGAAAACGGCGTTCTAGTCATCTTGCCCATAAGGCATGGCTCACATGTATCAAATGATTCAAAATCAAGTGATTCCAAAAGTCCATCAGAATGGAGTTTCTTCATGCGTTTAACACCAATATGACCTAGACGGCAGTGCCACATATATGCAGATATATCATCATCAAGTTTAATCTTTTTAGCATTAACATTATGAATGGGCGTAATATTACTATTGAGATCCATCAGAAATAAACCATTCAACATAGGTGCATGACCATAGAAGATATCATTCTTATAAATCGAACAACCATTGTTTTCAGATTTAAAGGAATGACCACTTTGCCTCAAACATGATCTGGATACAATGTTCATGCTTAGTGCAGGCACCAAATAACAATTATTTAGGTTTATAACTAATCCCGATGGCATATGGAGAGGCAGCGTCCCGACAGCGATCACATCAACTTTTGATCCATTGCCGACCCGCATCCTGACCTCATCCCTTGCTAGTTGTCGCTTGTTTCGTAGCCCCTGAATCGAGTTACACATATTAGCAACCGATCCTGTATCAAATACCCAGGTGCTACTGCGAGTATTAGTCAAGTACACATCAATAACATGTATATCACATATACCTTTGTTTGCCTTGCCGGACTTCTTGTCCGTCAAATACTTGGGGGATTATGCCCAATGGCTGGCCCCTTGCAATAGTAGCACTCGGTATCGGACTTAGGGCCAGCTCGAGGTTCCTTTTTAGGCGCGACAACAGATTTGCCACCCTTCTTTCCCTTGTGCTTGCCTTTCTTGTCCTTCTTGAAACCGGTGGTCCTATTGATCATCAACACTTGATGTTCTTTCCTAATATCCACTTCTGCAGTCTTAAGCATTGATAGAAGCTCGGGAAGAGTCTTCTTCATGCCCTGCATATTATAGTTCATCACGAAGCTCTTGTAGCTAGGTGGCAGAGATTGGAGAACACGATGTATGCCCAAGTCAATGGGAATCGTTATTCCCAAGGACACAAGGTAAACCAATGTGATCATGACATTGTAGGTGCTTGCGATTGGACGAATGCGACTTCCCTCTGAACGGTTTCCACACCTTTAGGAAAAGTTTCATGAAATCCCACTTTCACCCATGATTTGATTTTACTACAAGTCTTGGATAAGAATCTACAACGCACTAGAACGCCCTTGTTGACGATTCTTTACCGGCATACCCAGACATTTTGAGTACATGCTCACTAACGGAGCTGTTCTCCTCCATCATGCAGCTAAAGAACTTTTCAGTAGCATTATAACTCTCTACGGCAGCATGGGTATCGAAAATCATTTTCAATTCTCCCATGGTATCAAAGGCATTGCCATTTTCAAACGCCAAGTTCGCTCTAGCCCATATAGTATGCCAAATGAACTAAGTTGTGGTCCTCCGACGAGTCACATAGACATTCTTTTCCTTGTCAGGCATCGAGCTGGTGGGGCCTAGCGGCGCATCTAGCACATATTGCTTTTTGTGCAGAAAGGCGGAGAATCCTCAAATTCATAGCCCAGTTGGTGAAGTTGCTACCATTCGCAGCAAGTTTCTCTTTCTCCATGAACACATTGAAATTAAAAGCAGGTGGTGCCATCTACAACAGAATTTGTAATGTTTATTTAGACTAAGTTTATGATAGATTGAGTTCAACTAATCCAAATTACTAATGAACTCCCACTCAAAAACGACATCCCTCGTGCCTTTTTGGTGATTACATGAACCAAATCCACTACACCAAGTCCGATCATCACGTGAGTCGGTGTAGCTTCAAAGGCGAGCATCTATATGGGCATCATATCAACTATATGACTCATGCTTAACCTTTGGTCCATGTTCCGAGGCCATGTCTATACATGCTAGGCTTGCCAAGTAAGAACCTTAGTATTCGTGTGTGTAAAACTGTCTTACACCCATTCCTATGGAAGCGTAGATTCGAGTACACCCGATCATCACGTGATGTCTCGAAACACGATCCATAGAACGGTGCATACTCAAGGAAGAACACATTTTATCTTGATATCTAAAAGAGGGATCATCTTACAATGCTACCAAAAGCGCCAAACTAGCAGTATAAGATGCTAACATCTAATGTGTAAAGTGAGATGATATGGTCCATGCATTTGATCTCTATCATTTGCATCGTGTTATGATCTCTATCATTCCTTTGTGTGTAAGGCCAAGGTCTATGGAACTTACACGTTGAATGTGTTGTAAGAGTATCTATCATACATCTACTTACAACAATACCATATCAATACACTAGCCCAGCAACGATCTAAACTAGACGCCTCTAATTTATCAATTGCAAGTTTTACGTGGCTTACGGCTTTCGGAGATAGAACCTTCTAACCTACGAACATGAACCACAACGAGGATAACCAAGTTATACCAAGTTATTAGCAACTCGTTGTAAATCAGATATTGACTATAGTAGGAGAGACAGACACCCGCCAGCCACTTATGCAAAACAAGTTGCATGTCAGTCGTGGAACCGGTCTCATGTACGATGACATGTAAGGTTGGTCCGGGCCGCTTCATCCCACTATGCCACCAATATCCAAAATACATAGAAGATGCAATAACATGATCATCATCGCCCACATATAAACATATGTGTACTACCCGTGCAAAGCACCTACACATAGATCAGGCTCTGATACCACTGTTGGGTCCGCAGCATAGTGATACATTGCAAATGTATCTATAATTTTTGATGCTCCATGCTTGGTTTTATCCACTTTCTTGTGTTTTGTCCACACTTTGGAGTAATTTTCATATGATTTCTTGGACTAACCTATTAACAAGAGCCACAGGCTGCCACTTTTTCTCGCTGTTTTGGTTCCAGGAAAGTCAGAAAATGAATATTCTCGGAATTGGACGGGACAAAAGCCAAAGTGCCTATTTTTCCAGAAGACTCTAGGAGCCAGAATACGAGACGGAGGAGAGCCAGGGGAAGGCCACACCACCCCTTGGCACGGGTTGGGCCTGGCCACGCCAGGGCATGGTGTGGTGGCCCTAGGCACCCCCTCGGCCTCTCTCTTCACCTATAAGGAGCCTTCTGACCTAAAAACTTCGGGGGGGGGTCGATGTTTTTCCACGAAAAGTTCCACTGCACCGCCACCACCGAAGGGGAGATTCGGGATAAAGTCTGTTCTCTGCACTCACGACGGGAAGTTCCCCCGGAGCCATCTCCATCGATCTCCACCATCATCTCCATCGGCCATCCATGTTTCCTCCATCTATGAGTGAGTAATCCCCCGCTGTAGGCTATGGGGATGGTAGGGATTGGATGAGATCGTTCATGTAATAGCATCAGATTGTTAGGGCATGGTGCCTAGTATCTTTTATTAGTGCTTTATGACTTTGTTGCGACTTGTTGTGCTTAATGCTTATCACTAGGGCCAGAGTGCCATGATTTCAGATCTGAACATGTTATTGATTCATTATGATAGTATTTTTCTTGGTCTTATCTGCAAGTTGTATACGCACGTTGTTGTCCGGAACCTATGGCCCCGAAGTGACAAAAATCGGGATAACCAGAAGGGAAAGGCTTTGATGTGAGGATCACATGTGTTCACAGAGTGTTAATGCTTTGCTCCGGTGCTCTATTAAAAGGAGCACCTTAATTGCCAGTAGTTCCCTAGAGGCCCCGCTGCAAACGGGCTGGCAGGACAAAAGATGTTGTGCAAGTTCTCATTGCGAGCACGTATGACTATATATGGAACACATGCCTAGGATTGTCTAGTACTTGAATGCTTTATCTTATTTATGTGCAATTGCCCTATGTTCTGATTGCTATGTGAATTGTATTGTCCATGCAACGCCCGTCCATCCATCCCTATGCCTACCGCACTCGAATCCCACTATTTACTGCTTTTGTTACTACTATCTTTGCTTTACTACTACTCTTACTTTGCTATTCCTACTACAAAACTGTTGCTACTGATAAACTGCTGTGAGCAATATTGTTTCCAGGTGCAGCTGAATTGACAACTCAGCTATTAAGGCTTATAAATATTCTTTGGCTCCCCTTGTGTCGAATCAATAAATTGGGTTTCACTTCCCTCGAAAATACTGCGATACACCCCCTATACTTGTGGGTCATCAAGACTATTTTCCGCGCCGCTTGGGGAGCATAGCTTTATTTATCAAGTCCACTTGGATTCACTATTGTTCAAGCTAAGTTTATTTTCTCCTTGTTTGCTTGTTTCTTTATCAAAAATACAAAAAAAATTATTTCCTACTCTAGTTGTTATTTTCGTTGGACTGTTATTGTCTTGCTTTGTCATGCTTGTTGTCAATTGTTGGTTTCTTTGAAACTGAAGCTTATTGCCAAGGTGGGTTCACAGAAGATCAAAAATATTATTATAAGGAACACCGCTTGTCACAAAAAGGGAAACACTTATGGGAACAAATTGATAGATTGTATACCATTGCTAGAAACGTGTGCTCTACTTATAATGTTACTTATTGCTGTGATGAGTCTTGTTGTAGAAAGAGGTATAAACACCTCCCTTTTCAATGTGAGTATAGTGATAATGATACCATATCTTCCTATGCTAAAGGAATTTATGACTTTTATGATGCGGAACAAATTGAAGAATTTATTGCTTGGAAGGGTGCTTTTGAACTTGCTAGTTTGCTTGAAAATATTGATGATTCACCTTATAAGTATGAGGTTTATGGTATACTTAAATTTTGCTTTGATAATTACAAGGATGAAAATAGCTATATCCTTGAATATTTTAATAGATGCTTTCCACAATTGGAAGAGACTAATGCCTTGCAGGACCCTATGGAAGAGACTAATGCCTTGCAGGCTCCTATGGAAGAAGAAATTGATGAACCTGAAATCTCATTAGATGAAAAAGAGGAGGAGAGTGATGAACAAAAGGAGGAAGAATGGATTAGCTACCCATGCCTACCTTCTAATGAGAGTAACTCTTTATCCCTTACATTATTTGATTGTCCTCCATGCTTACTAAAGGAGGATGAATGTTATGTTCCCGAGGTTTCTTTTGAAAATGTTTATAATAAAGCTCTAGTGCTTATAGATCATGAAGAGCATGCTTTATGCGATAGTTATATTATTGAGTTTATTCATGAGGCTACTGAAAATTATTACGAGAGAGGAAAATATGGTTGTAGAAGTTTTCATGGTATTGAAACACCTCTCTATGTGCTAAAAGTTTTGAAGTTACTCTTGTTTTATCTTCCTACGCTTGTCACTTTGTTCTTTGTGAATTTATTTGCATACATGATTCCTATGCATAGGAAGTGGGTTAGACTTAAATGTGTTTTGAATTTGCTTCTTGATGTTCTCTTTTACTTCAACTCATATTTCTTATGAGAGCATCCTCTCAAACTTTTTATGCCTGAAGATGATATTATGTCTATTATTCTTGGGAGACCTGTTCTTAAATACTGCAGGAGCTGTTATTAATTATAATCAAGGGAAGGTGACCTTCAATGTTAATGACAAGGAACATATTGTCTATTTCTCAAAGAAGATTGAAAGGACTTATGGCTTGAATTCAATTGAACATGTTGATGGCATTCAAGTTGGAGAAATATATTGTCCCATACCAAGAGAAAAATTTGAAACTATTATGATTGGGACCATTGCTATCAAGGTTGAGGTAACATAATCATTAGTGGAATACAAAGTTTTGTCTCATATGAAATTATTTTGGTAAGAACACCTGATCAACCTTGTTAACAAAAGGATTTCATTGAACAAAAAAATGTTTTCACCATGATTATCTCCGCTTACTTCTATTCTATCCATTTTTAGTTTTTGCTTTTGCCTAACTTAAAGGCGTTAAAAAAAAGTACTTATTGGGAGATAACCCAAAAGTTTTAGATGAGTCTTGGAAGTTATTACTTCAGTAATAACCGCTCCTTATCATTTTTATTTGCTTTTTGTGCCAAGAGTAACCTTAATGAGAGAGAAGTAATGATTGGGAAAGTTGCATTCCCGAAACAGATTTATGTGCTTCACCGTAAAAATTCGTGTAAAATCTCTGAACGTTTTTTCGAGGCGTGAATGTTTGTGCTTCTGCCCCAGGTTGTTATCTAACTTTCGTTAGTTCAACACTTTTTTATTTGAGCAACAGAAGGTCTACGAAAAAATTCGTCTTTACCTGCTGGTCTGTTATGACACATTTCTATTATTTTCTGCATTTGCTTCTTGTTGGTTCCTTTTTGAGTTCTTTTGGGGAATTAAGCTTTTTGAGGGAAGTTCTATAGTAGCTAGTGTTCTAATGGAAGTTTATTTGGTGTTAGAACTGAACCTTAAGACCTTTTATCTAAAGCGCACTAATGTTGCTAATAAGATTGTGTGAAGTTTTGTATGAAGGAAAAATTTCAGGTGTATGGAAGGAATGAGTAATGAGATGAAGGATAGACTAAAGCTCAAGCTTGGGGATTCCGCGCGTGTCACCCCAAGAAATATCCAAGAAGTACAAGCGTCAAAGCTTGGGGATGCCCAAGGCATCCCCTTCTTCATCAATAAAAATCCCAGGTGTCTTCCAAACGCTTCATTTTTATTGTTTCATGCACAGTTGTGTTGTTCTTGGAGCGTCTTCTTTTTTGTTTTTTGTTTTGGTTTTTAGTTTTGCTTGGTTCGCTTAGTTTTCTGAATAAATTGGTTGGACCCCCTCTTTCATACTTTGGTTTGCAAATAGTTTGGATTGGATTGGAAAAGAGTAGGAAAGTTCATGCTTAAGTGGTAAAGAGAGTTTGTTTTTGACTGTGGCCTATGCTTTGTCATTCCATGCTTGATATTGTTTTGGCTTTATGCTTAGTATTCTTTGCTGTAGCATGACTTGTTATAAACAATTGAGATTGCTTAATGTGCCTTGGATGAATCATGCGTTGTTTTAGCATATTAAAGCATAGTTTAGTGGTATTCTCCTTTGATGCTTTATTTGGGTTGACTTGGCACATGCTCACACCATGTTATGACTATCCCAAGTCACCATAAGCCTTTATGATCCTTTAGTTTTCAACTTGTAGTATCACTTTATGCTTTGATTAATGATGTTTTGTCGCTCTGCATTATTATGGCCATTATTGCTCTCTCGTTTGTCGCTCCCTTACTATTGCTAGCCTTCACTTACACTGAGTATGTTTTACTCAAGTTTCCAAATCCCTAAACCAAATATTTCCAAAGTGTCCACCATACCTACCTATTAGCATCATTTGTTACTTCCGTGCATATTTAATTTGCCTTGTTTTCTTCCGAATAAATGTTTGCTTGTTATGGGAAAATTAGTTAGTAAAGCTCTCACGAACTTGATGGCACACTTTATTTCCTGCACTTAATAAACCTGAACCATTGTGAACTCTCCATGAAAGTTATATGCTTGCAAATTATAGGCTGGGGTTTAGCAGAACCGTGCTGTCACGGGGAACGCTTTCAACACTTGTAAATATATACCCAGTTAATACCTTGCTCTTTTGTTTGCGGATGTCGTCAATGTGGAATAAAAGGGGAGCTTGTAAGTCCATGGAGTTATGTTTGTGTGTTAGAGAAACGCCTGGGCCGCTGGTCTAATCCATGCTGACATGGTGGAAACCTGCAGCGTAACCATAATGATATCTATGAAGAATTCTTCTTATAAAAAAAGAGAGAGATAGCTATTGATAAAAAGAAAAAAAAGAGTTTTATGAAAAGAGGAAAGAGAGAAAAAAGCACCATTTTCCCATGGTAAATAAGAAGATTGCTGAGATACTCATTGTCTGCTTGCCTTGTCATTTTGATATGGGGATTCTTCCGTATCATCGGGCAAGGGGTACCTCGTTGGCGGTTCTCAATGATACACACATACTTATGATGACAATAACTTACCGGTACCTAAAGTTGAGTAGCACGAGGAGCGGCCCTCGTACTCAAGAGACTTGGGATTTTCAGTTTATAGTCTGTCAAGCATATAACTCAGATTGGACCTCACTTTCACCTTAACCACATTAAAGATGCTTATGATAGGGGAAATGAGATCTCAAAGCTAATAAGTACCATACTTTCAGCATTTGGAGGCCTTTCAAACTTTTCAAAACCTGTTCATTTCCTTGTTGAGTCTCCACACATTCTATGAGCACTTTCTTGAGAGCATAGTGGCCATTCTTAGTTCTATGTGCATTGTCCCAAGACTTGTTGATTGATGCATACCTTGATATTGCTTGTTTTAAACTATTTGTATCTAGTCACTCTTGTAAACTTTGAAGGTGTCCTATGCATTTATGTTTTCTACTCTATGAGGGACAAGCTGGATGCCACTTTGCTATGTTTTCTTTATGTGAAACAAACAAACGTCTTGCAAAGCATTGTTATTCATGAATCTTTTGTTTGTGCCCTTTCCTGTTGCATCATAGTTGCTATGTCTTATTGCTAGAACTTTGTCTTTCATGTTATGATTGAAGTACTATGATCCCAGCTTTGAATCTTTTACAAATACTTTGGTCAAGTCTTTGATGGTGCATGTCACCTCAAAAATTATTCTTTCTTTTTACCACTTACCTACTCGAGGACGAGCAAGAGAGCTTGGGGATGTTGATACATTGCAAATGTATCTATAATTTTTGATTTTCCATGCTTGGTTTTTATCCACTTTCTTGTGTTTTGTCCACACTTTGGAGTTCTTTTCATATGATTTCTTGGACTAACCTATTAACAAGAGCCACAGTGCTAGCTGCCTGTTTTCTGCTGTTTTTGGTTCCAGGAAAGTCAGAAAATGAATATTCTCGGAATTGGACGGGACAAAAGCCAAAGTGCCAATTTTCCAGAAGACTCCAGGAGCCAGAATACGAGACGGGGGAGAGCCAGGGGCTGGCCACACCACCCCTAGGCGCGGGTTGGGCCTGGCCGCGCCAGGGCATGGTGTGGTGGCCCCAGGCACCCCCTCGGCCTCTCTCTTCGCCTATAAGGAGCCTTCTGACCTAAAAACTTTGGGGGGTTCGAAGTTTTTCCACGAAAAGTTCCGCTGCACCGCCGCCACCGAATGTGAGATTCGGGGGACAGAAAGTCTGTTTCAAGACTCACGGACGGGGAAGTGCCCCCGGAGCCATCTCCATTGATCTCCACCATCATCTCCATCGACCATCCATGTTTCCTCCATCTATGAGTGAGTAATCCCCCGCTGTAGGCTATGGGGATGGTAGGGATTGGATGAGATCGTTCATGTAATGGCATCAGATTGTTAGGGCATGTTTCCTAGTATCTTTTATTAGTGCTTTATGACTTTGTTGCGACTTGTTGTGCTTAATGCTTGTCACTAGGGCCCGAGTGCCATGGTTTCAGATCTGAACATGTTATTGATTCATTATGATAGTATTGTTCTTGGTCTTATCTGCAAGTTGTATACGCACGTTGTTGTCCGAAACCTATGGCCCCGAAGTGACAGAAATCGGGATAACCGGAAGGGAAAGGCTTTGATGTGAGGATCACATGTGTTCACGGAGTGTTAATGCTTTGCTCCGGTGCTCTATTAAAAGGAGCACCTTAATTGCCAGTAGTTCCCTAGAGGCCCCACTGCAAACGGGCTGGCAGGACAAAACATGTTGTGCAAGTTCTCATTGCGAGCACGTATGACTATATATGGAACACATGCCTAGGATTGTCTAGTACATGGATGCTTTATCTTATTTATCTGCGATTGCCCTATGTTCTGATTGCTATGTGAATTGTCTTGTCCATGCAACGCCCGTCCATCCATCCCTATGCCTACAGCACTCGAATCCCACTGTTTACTGCTTTTGTTACTACTGTCTTTGCTTTACTACTACTGTTACTTTGCTATTCCTACTGCAAAACTGTTGCTACTGATAAACTGCTGTGAGCAAGATTGTTTCTAGGTGCAGCTGAATTGAGAACTCAGCTGTTAAGGCTTATAAATATTCTTTGGCTCCCCTTGTGTCGAATCAATAAATTGGGTTTCACTTCCCTCAAAAATACTGCGATACACCCCCTATACTTGTGGGTCATCACATAGAAAATAAAAAATTTCCTACGGTGTGAAGTACACGCCAAGATCTATCTACTAGGTACAAAGCAATGGGTGTACATACATCCAACGAGAACTTACCCTCGAAGACAACGAGTTTTATTAACGAGTAGGAACTCGTGGTTGATGTAGTCATACACTTGCCGATCTCAAGATCGTGAGGAAGTTCGAGCGTCGCAACTCAGCAGCGCATCCGTACTCGCACACACGTTCAAGCCACCGGACAACCTGCACCTCCTCGCTCCAGCGATCCAGCGGAACCAGCAACTCCTTCCAGACAAAATGCCACTGGGAACATGTATCTCGCTAATCCGAGACCATGGGGGAATAATTCTAGAGGGGGAGAGAGATCCTTCACAAGGAGGTGTGAGGATGAAGGAGGGAATGGGTGGCCTTTTATAGGAGGAGGGGGGTGCCCCTCCTCTCCATGGCCGGCGCATGGGGGGTGACCCCTCACCTCCCCCATTCATGTGGTGGTAACCCCTCCACATTAAAATGCCTCTTCACATTCCCTTTTAAAGTCTCCACTTTAAATGCATTAAAATTCTCCAAGTTTAATGCTCTCTCATTTAATAAAACTCTTTTATTAAATTTATCCAGAATTTTGTTAATTACTTTAATTAACAAACATTCACATATAGCCCCTTGCAATATTTCAATATCACATGCAGAACCACTTTCTGCAATTTCACCCGAAACAATTTCCGGTTTCTATTGAAACAATTCCTGCGCTTTGCAATTCTTTCGTCTGAAACATATGTGCTCCAAAATGGTGTCCAGTAACCCTTAAGTGTGTCACCCTACCGTTCGCGAATAATGCAGACATGATCGAGACCCTTCTCCGATCAATAATCAGCAATGGACCGGAGATCCGTACTGACTCCTACACATTCAACGATGACTCCTGTGATCGTGAGAACCTTTAACGCTTGTAACTAAATCCCTTTGTCTCGTGATATATTACATGTCCGAGATTCGATCATCGGTATCTCCATACCTAGTTTGATCTCGTTACCGACATGCACTCTTTTCTCGTTCCCGTGATATAACATTCTAGTGATCACATCACTTGCTTGCAAGCTATCTCAATGTGATATCACCAAGAGGGCCTAGAGTATATCTATCCGTCGTCGGGATTAACAAATTCCACTCTTGATCCATGAGCCTCGACATAACACCTTCGTAGTACTGAACCCATCTTTATAGTCACCCTGTTACGGTGTGACGTTTGATGTTATCAAGATACTCTTCCAGTGTTAGCAATTAACATGATCTCATGGTCTAAGGATAAAGATTACTTCGTATGATGTTATAGCAATATAAACATAATGACTTGATCGTAATGCTATACTTCGGATGAATGTTCATCACATCATTCCACCAATGGTGTGACCTTGTTATTAACAACATCCAATGTCCATGATCAGGAAACCTTGATCATCTTGTTTATCAACAAGCTAGTCTATAAGAGAGGCATAACTAGGAACCCTTTTTGTTTATTAAACACACATGTATTGATGTTTCCGATCAATACAATTCTGGCATGCAAAATAAACATCTATCATATATAAGGAATACATAATAACAACTTTATTATTGCCTCTCAGGGCACATTTCCTTCACTTCCGAGTTTGATGAGCTTTCCTGACCTGGCTCTCCTGTTGCTATTGAAACCACCAAGAAGTCCCCTACAGCAAAGCCATAAAAACAATATTTGTATTAAATGTGTCTCTGCAATGTGTATGCGGAAAAACTTATGTGTTTGTAAGGCGGCAAAAACTTGTATTCAAGCTTCCTATCACTTTTCTATTTCCAGCATGTATATAGTTTTTAAGAAAGTGCTGGCTTATCCATTATTCTGGTTCATATTCTTGACCTTTCGTGAGACGAAAGACTCGCAACACAGAACCATGCTCTTAGGTGACGATGTTTAATAACACCGTTAAGAACCTAAGAGAAAAATCGCCGACTTTGAGTGCCGAGAAGTCACTACTCCGGAATCCACATAAAAACTTTAGAAAACGTGTAGACCAGAAAACTTAAGCTAACGCCCGTTGGCAGAATTTTCACAAGTGCAAATGCAAACTTGTGCATAAAGGGTTTATATGATCCAAAAATGAATAATTAGAGGTAAAAGACTCAGAGAATATGAGTGAACCAAATGCTTTATTTCATTGATCATATAAGAAACTTATTACATAATATAAAATATGCTAAGTGTAAAAGGGACGTAGCTATGCTATGTTCCATGGCCGATCTGTCACGTTTCTTGCGCTTGCGATTTTTTGGCCTATCTTTCAACTTGCGAATATCGACGAGGTAATAGGAACCATTGAGCAATGCTTTGCTTATGACGGACGGTCCTTCCCAAGGCAGGGATAGTTTGTGTGATGTCTCCTGCTTGAGTCTAATCACCAGATCCCCCTCTTTAAACGAGCGATGCTTAACACAGAGACTATGGTAGCAACATAGCTTCTGCTGGTAGATGGCAGATCTCTGGCATGCTAGCATGTGCTCTTCCTCGAGTAGGTCCAAAGATAGGCGTCTGGATTCTTCAGCGTCATCTTCCTCGTAGGCGGCAACTCTTGGTGCATTGTGGAGGATGTCGGATGGTAGGACGGCTTCTGCTCCATAAACCATGAAGAAAGGAGTCAAGCCAGTGGATCTATTGGGTGTTGTTCGTAAACTCCACAATATAGATGGCAATTCCTTTGCCCAGGCCCCAGGTGTTCTATGTAGCGGTGCCTCTAAGCGTGGCTTGATTCCATGCAAAATTAGTCCATTGGCCCGTTTAACTTGTTGATTAGACTGTGGATGTGCCACATATTCTAGTTCAAGGCAGATGCCTTTTTCATGACAATATTCATCAACTTCTCTGAGAGACAAGTTTCTGCCGTTGTCGGTGATGATGTTGTGTGGGAGACCAAATCTCACCACTACATCCTGGACAAATTTTAGGGTTGTTGCCCCATCAAGCTTTCTAATGGGTTTAGCTTCAATCCATTTTGTGAACTTATCCACTGCTACTAGCAAGTGTGTAAATCCACAAGGTGATGTCTGCAAAGGTCCCACCATGTCCAGCCCCCAGACTGCAAACGACCAAGTTATTGGTATGGTCCGTAATTCTTCAGCTGGAACATTTGGCTGCCGTGCATAGAACTGACACCCAAGACATGCTTGTACCAACCTGTCGGCGTCCGGCTTGGTAGTTAACCAGTAGAATCCTTGTCGGAAGGCCTTAGCCACCAACGATCTGGGAGTGGCGTGATGCCCGCAATCTCCGAGATGTATTTCTCTAAGGATATCAATACCTTGTTGTTGGGAGAAGCATCGAAGGAAACCTCATGTGGTACTTCTTTTGTATAGCTGGTCGTCAATGATGACGTAGCCTTTTGCTCTTCGTATTATTTGCCGGCTTTCGACTTCGTCGGCAGGCAAAGTTTCGTCTTGTAAATAATCCATGAACGGTTTCGTCCAAGCCAGAGAGGTCGCTATTACTGTTATAACGAATGAGTCCACTCTATCCGGGTTGTCGGGGTCCGCTCCCTTCATGGATGGGGTCTGTAAATGTTCCAGGAAAACTCCTGACGGAATTGGTCGGCGAGCCGATCCAAGCTTTGATAGCAGATCTGCCACCTCATTTTCCTCCCTTTTGACATACTTGACTTCGTAGCCATCGAAGCACTTGACAATCTCGTCTACTTCGTCTCGATATGCCGCCATCATAGGGTTCCGCCCGTTCCAGGTGCCTGCTACTTGCTGGGCAACCAAGTTGGAATCTCCATAGCAAACTATGCACTTGATGCTAATATCCTTGGCTACTCGAAGTCCGTGAATGAGGGCCTCATACTACGCCATGTTGTTGGTGGCGTTGAAATGGATCTGCAGGATGTATTGCAGCTTCTCCCCTATTGGTGATTGTAGTAATACACCAGCCCCAAGCCATTGAGTAGCTTTGATCCGTCAAAGTGCATGACCCAATATTCTGGCTCTAGCGCAGGAGTGTCTTTTGGCAGTTCTATCGAATCTGCAATAAAATCCATCAATGCTTGTGATTTGATAGCGTCGTGTCTCTTGTAGGTGATTTCAAAGAAGGCAAGTTCAATGCCCCACTTTGCCACTCTTCCTGTCGCGTCACTGTTATTGATGATGTCAGACAGTGGAGCTTTGGACACTAGTGTGATGGGGTTCTCCTGGAAGTAATGCCTTAGCTTCCGTGAAGCAAGGAAAACTCCGTAAGCTATCTTCTGGTAGTGCGGGTAACGCTGCTTGGATTTCGTCAAGACCTCACTTACGTAGTAAACTGGTCGCTGAAATCCGTATTCATGTGTTGGCTCTTTACGCTCCACCACAATGATGGTGCTGATTACTCGGTTGGTTGCCGCCATGTAAACTAACATAGGCTCACTTGATACCAGTGCTGCAAGTATTGGCACGGAGGAGAGTATTCTCTTCAACTCCTGAAGTGCTGCTCCAACTTCGTCTGTCCATACGAATTTGTCCGCCTTCTTGAGAAACTTGTAGATCCGCATAGCCTTCAATCCTAGTTGGCTGATGAACCGGCTTACCGCTGCTATGCAACCTATGAGCCTTTGTATGTCCTTCAAGCACGTTGGGCGTTTGATGTCAAGGATGGCCTTGATTTTCTCCGAGTTGACCTTGATTCTGTGGTGCAAAACAATGAAGTCCAACAGCTTGCCGGATGGCACCCCGAAGATGCATTTCTTGGGGTTCAGCATCATGTTATATTTCTAGAGATTGTCGAAGGTTTCCTGCAAGTCAGCGATAAGGTCGTTTGTTTTCTTTGAAATTATTGCGATTTCGTCCACATAAGCGTGTACGTTGCGACCTATTTGGTCGTGTAGGCAGCGCTGCATCGTCCACTGGTACGTAGCACCAGCGTTTTCCAGCCCAAAGGGCATCGTGACATAGCAGTATGTGCCATAAGGTGTGGTAAACGAAGTGGCCAATTGGTCTGACTTTCACATCCAAATTTGGTGGTAACCTCAGTAGGCATCGAGAAAACATAGTAGTTCCGAGCCAGCCATCAAATCAATGACTTGGTCAATGCGAGGCAAGGAAAACGGATCCTTCGGACACGCTTTGTTCAAGCCGGTGTAATCAACGCACATTCTTAATTCATTGGTTCCCTTTTGGGGGACAAGTACAGGATTTGCCACCCATCGGGTGTGAATAACTTCTCGGATAAAGCCAGCCTTAAGAAACCTAACTATTTCTTTGCCTATAGCCCTTCGTTTTTCATCACCAAAGCGTCGTAGAGGTTGTTTCACCGGTTTAGCATTAGGATCAATATTCTAGCTGTGCTCGACAAGTTCCCTAGGTACACCTTTCATGTTGGCAGGTTGCCAGGCAAAGATGTCCCTATTCCTGCGAAGGAACTCGACAAGTGCGCTTTCCTATTTGGGATCCAGGTCCGTGCCAATGGCGGTGGTCTTGGAGGAATCTCCTTCAACAAGCTCCACCTGCTTGGTCTTTATGGCAGCCTTGCATGCGGGTTCGACGGTAGTGATCTGCTTCTTCGAAGCCGGCATCTCCGAGGCATCGACCTGACTCTGGATCTCCTTGAACTCCTCACAATAGAGAACTGCTTTGGCGAAGGCGGCTTCACTGAGCTCGCACTCCCGTGCCTTGGTAAAGCTTCCATCAACGGTGATGATGCCGTTTTGTCCGGGTATCTTGAACTTGTTGTAGACAAAGCATGGCCTTGCGAGGAAAGAGTGAAAGATGTCACGTCCAAAAATGACGTGGTACACGCTCTTGAAAGGCACCACTTCAAAGGTCATGCGTTCTTGGCAGTAATTGTTGACAACGCCAAAAGAGACCGGAAGGGTGGTGCAGCCCAAGGAATTAGCTTGTCAGCCCGAGACAATGCCATGGAACACGGTGTCGATCTTCCTTAGCTGGGTTTCCATCAAGTTCATCTTGTGCAGTGTATCCAGGTACATGATGTTGATGCTACTTCCACTGTCCATGAGGCACTTGGTGAACTCTGTGCCATCAATCAAAGGGTTGATGACCATGGCATACTGGTTCTCTGTTGGGATAAGATCTGGATGATCCTTCCAATCCCAAGTGATTGGAATCTCTGACCACCTGATGTACTGGGGAACCGGAGGAAGGGTAGCCATTAGTATCCTCAGAGAGGTTTTTTGGGCCCGGACGGTGGGAGTGCCATGGAAAGTGTGGTAGACTAGAGCTTTTTCTCGAAGGGTTTTTTCCCTTTTCCCTCGCCCTTGTCGGTGGATTTGGGTCCCCCATCCATATCACTGGAATCCTTGGACTCCTCCTCCTTCTTCCCTTTGCCCTTTCCGCGGGGTCTGTTCTTTCGACTTTGCTTGTAGTCGGACTCAGGGTCTTCCTTGAGGTCATTGACAAACTTGCATTGGCAGTTTGTGTGGGTGTCTTTGCCGTTTGCCTTGAGGTGGACAAAACACGGCATATCATAGTATTCTTCGTACATTTGGGGAACGCGGGGCACTGAGGGTGTAGAATCACTCCTCTACTTACCATGGCTATCCGCCGACCACGACCACGTTGTCCGCCTCCGCCTCTGCCAGTGAATGTTGTGGTGACCATGTCTGCTATTTGCTTCTCTTTAGGCAGAGTCTTCTGCTTGTTATTGTTGTTGTTCCTGGCCTGAGTAGGTATTGCTATTGCCAGCAACAATCCGCACACGTCGTCATCAGCAGCGGCGAACTTGCTATCCATGGCGATCATTGCGTTGAGGTTGAGCTCATTGTTGTCTTGCTTGCACTTCAACGTATGCTGGAGCAAAGTTCCCATCTCTGGACCATCGATGAAGGCGGCCATAGTAGTTTGTTCGTGCACCCCTGTGCAAGAATTTTTCATATCCAGCCAGTGAGAAAGGTAGGTACGAGAAGTTTCATCCTTTTCTTGTACGCACCACTATAGGTCTTCGACAGTGCAGGGACGTTTGTACGTACCCTCGAAGTTCTTTGTGAACGCTTCATGCATTTCCAACCAAGTGCATATTGATTTCTCCAACAAGTCGTCAATCCATTGTCGGGTGGTACTAGTGATCATAAGTGGGAGGTACTTGATGGCGACATTAGGGTTTCCCCCTACAATGTGAATCGCTTCGCTGTAGTCCTACAACCATGTAACTAGTCTGGTGGTGCTGTCATAGGGCTTGATAGTCTTGTTGAAGGAAATATGCCCTGAGAGCCAATAATAAAGTTGTTATTGTGTATTCCTTGTATATGATAGATGTTTATTTTGCATGCTATAATTGTATTGATAGGAAACATCAATACATGTGTGTTTAATAAACAAAAAGGGTTCCTAGTTATGCCTCTCTTATAGACTAGCTTGTTGATTAACAAGATGATCAAGGTTTCCTGATCATGGACATTGGATGTTGTTAATAACAAGGTCACAGCAGATGTGATGAACATTCATCCTAAGTATAGCATTACGATCAAGTCATTATGTTTATATTGCTATAACATCATACGAAGTAATCTTTATCCTTAGACCATGAGATCATGTTAATTGCTAACACCGGAAGAGTATCTTGATAACATCAAATGTCACACCGTAACAGGATGACTATAAAGATGGGTTCATTACTACAAAGGTGTTATGTTGAGGCTCATGGATCAAGAGTGGAATTTGTCAATCCAGATGACGGATAGATATACTCTGGGCCCTCCCGGTGATATCACATTAGGATAGCTTGCAAGCAAGTGATGTGATCACTAGAATGTTATATCACGGGAACGAGAAAAGAGTGCATGTCGGTAACAAGATCAAACTAGGTATGGAGATACCGATGATCGAATCTCGGACATGTAATATATCGAGAGACAAAGGGATTTAGTTACAAGCGTTAAAGGTTCTCATGATCACAGGAGTCATCGTTGAATGTGTAGGAGTCAGTATGGATCTCCGTGTCCATTGCTGATTATTGATCGGAGAAGGGTCTCGATCATGTCTCGCATTATTCATGAACCGTCGGGTGGCACACTTAAGAGTTACGGACACTATTTTGGAGCACATATGTTTCAGACGAAAGAATTGCAAAGCGCAGGAATTGTTTCAATAGAAACCGAAATTGTTTCGTGAAATTGCGAAGGTGGTTCTGCATGTGATATTGAAATATTGCGAGGGGCTATATGAATGTTTGTTAATTAAAGTAATTAACAAAATTCTGAATAAATTTAATAAAAGAGTTTTATTAAATGAGAGAGCATTAAATTTGGAGAAATTTAATGCATTTCAAGTGGAGACTTTAAAAGGGAACATGTGAAGAGGCATTTTAATGTGGAGGTTACCACCACATGAATGGGGAGGTGAGGGTCACCCCCATGCGCCGCCATGGAGAGAGGGGCACCCCCTCCTCCTATAAAAGGCCACCCATTCCTCCTTCATCCTCACACCTCCTTCAAGGATCTCTCTCCTCTAGAATTATTCCCCATGGTCTCGGATTAGCGAGATACATGTTCCCGTGGCATTTCGTCTGTGAAGTTGCTTCTTCCACTGGATCGCTGGAGCGAGGAGGTGGAGGTTGTCCGTGGCTTGAACGTAAAGCAGTGTGGATGCACTGCTGAGTTGCGGCGCTCGGACTTCCTCACGATCTTGAGATTGGCAAGTGTACGACTACATCAACCACGAGTTCCTACTCGTTAACAAAGCTCGTTGTCTTCGAAGGTAAGTTCTCCATGGATGTATGTCCACCCGTTGCTCTGTATCTAGTAGATAGATCTTGGCGTATAGTTGTCATCGTAGGAAATTTTTTGTTTTCTATGCTGCGGACCCAACTGTGGTATAAGAGCCTGATCTATGCATAGGTGCTTTGCACGGGTAGTACACATATGTTTATATGTGGGCGATGATGATCATGTTATTGCATCTTCTATGTACTTTGGATATTGGTGGCATAGTGGGATGAAGCGGCCCAGACCAACCTTACATGTCATCGTACATGAGACCGGTTCCACGACTGACATGCAACTAGTTTTGCATAAGTGGCTAGCGGGTGTCTGTCTCTCCTACTATAGTCAATATCTGATTTACAACGAGTTGCTAATAACTTGGTTATCCTCGTTGTGCTTCATGTTCGTAGGTAAGACCGGTTCTATCTCCGAAAGCCCTAAGCCACGTAAAACTTGCAATTGATAAATTAGAGGCGTCTAGTTTAGATCGTTGCTGGGCTAGTGTATTGATATGGTATTGTTGTAAGTAGATGTATGATAGATACTCTTACAACTCACTTAACATGTAAGTTCCATAGACCTTGGCCTTACACACAAAGGAATGATAGAGATCATACCACGATGCAAATGATAGAAATCAAATGCATGGACCATATCACCTCACTTCACACATTAGCATCTTATATTGCTAGTTTGGCGCTTTTGGTAGCATTATAAGATGATCCCTCATTTAGATATCAAGATAAAATGTGTTCTTCCTTAAGTATGCACCGTTTTGTGGATCATGTTTTGAGGAATCACGTGATGATCGGGTGTTCTCGACTCTACGCTTTCATACAACGGGTGTAAGACAGTTTTACACATGCAAATACTAAGGTTCTTACTTGACGAGCCTAACATGTACATACATGGACTCGGAACACGGACCGAAAGGTTAAGCATGAGTCATATAGTTGATATGATGCCCATATAGATGCTCGCCTTTGAAGCTACACCGACTCACGTGATGATCGGACTTGGTGTAGTGGATTTGGTTCATGTAATCACCAAAAGGACACGAGGGATGTCGTTTTTGAGTGGGAGTTCATTAGTAATTTGGATTAGTTGAACTCAATCTATCATAAACTTAGTCTAAATATATTTTACAAATTCTGTTGTAGATGGCACCACCTGCTTTTAATTTCAATGTGTTCATGGAGAAAGAGAAGCTTGCTGCGAATGGTAGCAACTTCACCAACTGGGCTATGAATTTGAGGATTCTCCTCACTGCTGCACAAAAGCAATATGTGCTAGAGGCACCGCTAGGCCCCCCACCAGCTCCTGATTCCCCTGACGAGGAAAAGAATGTCTATATAACTCGTCAGAAGGACCACAACTTAGTTCATTGCAGCATACTATATGGGCTAGAGCCAGAACTTCGAAAACGTTTCGAAAATGGCAATGCCTTTGATACCATGGGAGAATTGAAAATGATTTTCGATACCCATGCTGCCGTAGAGAGTTATAATGCTTCTGAAAAGTTCTTTAGTTGCATGATGGAAGAGAACAGCTCCGTTAGTGCGCATGTACTCAAAATGTCTGGGTACGCCGATAAGCTTGTGTCTTTGGGAATAACGATTCCCATTGACTTAGGCATACATCGTGTTCTCCAATCTCTGCCACCTAGCTACAAGAGCTTCGTGATGAACTATAATATGCAGGGCATGAAGAAGTCTCTTCCCGAGCTTCTGGCAATGCTTAAGACTGCAGAAGTGGAGATTAGGAAAGAACATCAAGTGTTGATGATCAATAAGGCCACCGGTTTCAAGAAGGACAAGAAAGGAAAGCAGAAGGGAAAGAAGGGCGGCAAATCTGTTGCCGCGCCTGAAAAGAAACCCCGAGCTGGCCCTAAGTCTGACACCGAGTGCTACTATTGCATGGGGACTGGCCATTGGAAGCGCAACTGCTCCAAGTATTTGGCGGACAAGAAGGCCGACAAGGCAAACAAAGGTATATGTGATATACATGTTATTGATGTGTACTTGACTAGTACTCGCAGTAGCACCTGGGTATTTGATACGGGATCGGTTGCTAATATATGTAACTCGGTTCAGGGGCTGCGGAACAAGCGACAACTAGAAAGGGATGAGGTCACGATGCGGGTCGGCAATGGATCTAGAGTTGATGTGATCGCCGTCGGAACGCTGCCTCTCCATATGCCGTCAGGATTAGTTATAAACCTGAATAATTGTTATTTGGTGCCTGCACTGAGCATGAACATTGTATCTGGATCGTGTTTGATGCAAAGTGGTTATTCGTTTAAGTCTGAAAACAATGGTTGTTCGATTAATATGAATAATATCTTTTATGGTCATGCACCTATGTTGAATGGTTTATTTCTGTTGGATCTCGATAGTAGTATTACGCATATTCATAATGTTGATGCTAAAAGGATTAAACTTGATAATGATATATCTACATATATGTGGCACTGCCGTCTAGGTCATATTAGCGTTAAACGCATGAAGAAACTCCATTCTGATGGACTTTTGGAATCACTTGATTTTGAATCATTTGATACATGTGAGCCATGCCTTATGGGAAAGATGACTAGGACGCTGTTTTCCGGTTCAATGGAACAGGCGACAGATTTATTGGAAATCATACATACTGATGTGTGTGGACCAATGAGTGTGTCGGCACGAGGTGGATATCGTTATTTTGTTACTTTCACGGATGATTTGAGTAGATACGGGTATATCTATTTGATGAAACATAAGTCTGAAACCTTTGAAAGGTTCAAAGAATTTCAGAATGAAGTGGAAAATCATCGTAATGTAAAGATCAAATTTCGGTCCGACCGTGGAGGAGAGTATCTTAGTTACGAGTTTAGCACACATATGAAAGACTGTGGAATAGTTTCACAACTCACGCCTGCCGGAACACCACAACGTAATGGTGTGTCAGAACGTCGTAATCGTACTTTATTGGATATGGTTCGATCTATGATGTCTCGATCGACTTACTGCTGTCATTTTGGGGTTATGCACTGGAAACCGCTACATTCACTTTAAATAGGGCACCATCTAAATCCGTTGAAAAGACACCGTATGAATTATGGTTTGGAAACAAACCTAAGCTATCATTTCTTAAAGTTTGGGGATGCGATGTTTATGTGAAGAAACTTCAGCCGGATAAACTCGAACCCAAAGCAGAAAAATGCGTCTTCATAGGATACCCTAAGGAAACGATTGGGTATACCTTCTATCACACATCCGAGGGCAAGGTCTTTGTTGCCAAGAATGGATCCTTTCTTGAGAAGGAGTTTCTTGAAGGTGTGAGTAGTCGGAAGGTAGAACTCAAGAGGTTATTGAACCTTCTCTTCATGAAATGGCGAGTAGCGCAGCTCGAAGTTGTTTCGAGTTGACTTCACCTAATGAAGAGAGAGCTAATGATATTGATCATGAAACTCGAAGAGGACACTACCGAACCTCGTAGGTCAAGCAGACACGTCAGACCCTGAATCGGCAATCCTATTATGAATTTCATGATTAATGAAATAGATGACCCTGCGACGTATGAAGAAGCGATGATGAGCCCTGATTCCAACAAATGGCTAGAAGCCATGAAATCCGAGATGGAATCCATGTACGAAAACCAGGTTTGGACCTTGGTGGACTTACCTCACGATCAAAAGGCCGTTGAGAATAAATGGATTTTCAAAAGAAAAACTGCTGCTGATGGTAATGTGACCATCTATAAGGCTCGACTTGTCGCAAAGGGGTTTCGACAAATTCAAGGAGTTGACTACGATGAGACATTCTCTCCCGTAGCGATGCTTAAGTCGGTTAGGATTATGTTAGCAATTGCTGCATATTTCGATTATGAAATATAGCAGATGGATGTCAAAACTGCGTTCCTCAATGGTAATATTGAAGAAGAGTTGTATATGATACAACCTAAGGGTTTTGTTGATCCTAAGGATGCTGATAAGGTGTGCAAACTTCAGCGATCCATCTATGGACTGAAGCAAGCATCCCGGAGTTGGAATCTCCGCTTTGATGAGATGATCAAAGAGTTTGGATTTGTCCAAACTTATGGAGAGGCTTGTATTTACAAGAAAGTGAGTGGGAGCAGTGTGGCATTTCTGATATTATATGTGGATGACATATTATTGATTGGAAATGATATAGATCTTTTAAACAGTGTTAAAAGTTATCTAAACAGCAAATTTTCGATGAAGGACCTTGGTGAAGCTTCATATATATTAGGCATTAAAATCTATAGAGATAGATCAAGACGCCTGATTGGGCTATCGCAGAGTACATACCTTGATAAGATATTAAAGAAGTTTAATATGGACAGAAGTAAGAAGGGGTACTTACCTATGTTGCAAGGCAAGACATTGAGTAAGACTCAAAGTCCGGCTACGGCGGAAGAAAGAGAGATGATGGATAAGATCCCCTATGCCTCGGCCATAGGCTCTATTATGTATGCCATGCTATGTACAAGACCGGATGTGGCACATGCTATTAGTTTGACTAGTAGGTCCCAATCTGATCCAGGTTCGGAGCACTGGATAGCGGTAAAGAACATCCTCAAGTACTTGAGAAGAACTAAGGATATGTTTCTCATATACGGAGGTGAAGAAGAGCTAGTCGCTAAGTGTTATGTCGATGCTAGCTTTGACACCGATCCAGATGACTCTAAGTCTCAATCCGGATACGTATTTCTCTTGAACGGAGCAGCAGTTAGTTGGAGGAGTTCCAAACAACCTGTGGTGGCTGGATCAACAACGGAGGCGGAATATGTTGCTGCTTCAGAAGCGGCGTCGGAGGCAGTTTGGATGAAAAGTTCATTACGGAACTGGGTGTGGTTCCCAGTGCATTGGAACCAATGGTGATCTATTGTGACAACAATGGAGCCATAGCCAACGCAAAGGAACCAAGGTCTCACAAGAATTCCAAGCATATTAAGCGCCGGTTTCACTCCATCCGCGAGCATGTCAAGGATGGAGATATAAAGATTTGTAAAGTGCACACGGACCTGAATGTAGCAGATCCGTTGACTAAAGTACTCCCTAGGGCAAAACATGATCAACACCAGAACTCCATGGGTGTTAGATTTATCACTATATAAACTAGATTATTGTCTCTAGTGCAAGTGGGAGACTAAAGGAAATATGCCCTGAGAGGCAATAATAAAGTTGTTATTATGTATTCCTTGTATATGATAGATGTTTATTTTGCATGCTATAATTGTATTGATAGGAAACATCAATACATGTGTGTTTAATAAAAAAAAGGTTTCTAGTTATGCCTCTCTTATAGACTAGCTTGTTGATTAACAAGATGATCAAGATTTCCTAATCATGGCCATTGGATGTTGTTAATAACAAGGTCACAACATTTGTGAAATGATGTGATGAACATTCATCTGAAGTATAGCATTATGATCAAGTCATTATGTTTATATTGCTATAACATCATACGAAGTAATCTTTATCCTTAGACCATGAGATCATGTTAATTGCTAACACTGGAAGAGTATCTTGATAACATCAAACGTCACACCGTAACAGGGTGACTATAAAGATGGGTTCAGTACTACGAAGGTGTTATGTTGAGGCTCATGGATCAAGAGTGGAATTTGTCAATCCAGATGACGGATAGATATACTCTGGGCCCTCTCGGTGATATCACATGAGGATAGCTTGCAAGCAAGTGATGTGATCACTAGAATGTTATATCACGGGAACGAGAAAAGAGTGCATGTCAGTAACGAGATCAAACTAGGTATGGAGATACCGATGATCGAATCTCGGACATGTAATATATCGCGAGACAAAGGGATTTAGTTACAAGTGTTAAAGGTTATCACAATCACAGGAGTCATCGTTGAATGTGTAGGAGTCAGTACGGATCTCCAGGTCCCGCTGCTGATTATTGATCGGAGAAGGGTCTCGATCATGTCTGCATTATTCGTGAACCATAGGGTGGCACACTTAAGAGTTACCAGACACCATTTTGGAGCACATATGTTTTAGACGAAAGAATTGCAAAGCGCATGAATTGTTTCAATAGAAACCGGAAATTGTTTCGGGTGAAATTGCAGAAGGTGGTTCTGCATGTGATATTGAAATATTGCAAGGGGCTATATGTGAATGTTTGTTAATTAAAGTAATTAACAAAATTCTGAATAAATTTAATAAAAAGAGTTTTATTAAATGAGAGAGCATTAAATTTGGAGAAATTTAATGCATTTAAAGTGGAGACTTTAAAAGGGAATGTGAAGAGGCATTTTAATGTGGAGGGGTTACCACCACATGAATGGGGGAGGTGAGGGGTCACCCCCCATGCGCTGGCCATGGAGAGAGGGAGCACCCCCGCTCCTCCTATAAAAGGCCACCCATTCCCTCCTTCATCCTCACACCTCCTTGTGAAGGATCTCTCTCCCCCTCTAGAATTATTCCCCCATGGTCTCGCATTAGCGAGATACATGTTCCCGGTGGCATTTCGTCTGGAAGGAGTTGCTGCTTCCGCTGGATCGCTGGAGCGAGGAGGTGGAGGTTGTCCGATGGCTTGAACGTGTGTATGAGTGCGGATGCGCTGCTGAGTTGGGGCCCTCGGACTTCCTCACGATCTTGAGATCGGCAAGTGTACGACTACATCAACCATGAGTTCCTACTCGTTAACAAAGCTCGTTGTCTTCGAGGGTAAGTTCTCCATGGATGTATGTCTACCCGTTGCTCTGTATCTAGTAGATAGATCTTGGCGTATAGTTTTCATCGTAGGAAAATTTTTGTTTTCTATGCTGCGGACCCAACACTTGTCTATCTGGAGGCCCTGGGGGTAGGTTGTGGCCCGTATTACTGGTCCAAAATAGTGTGGCCCAAGGTATGGGAGATCCCGAGCTTCTTGGATCTTGTACAGTAGTGAACGTGCGTCATACGGCTCTGGTTGCTTCCCTTTTCTATAATGGGGAGGGGAGTTGCGGTGCGATTTATGAGATCCACCATGTCCTCCGCCATGATGGCTGCTAGGTGGCGGTGGAGGCGGTGGGTTAGCCTTCTTGATGTTCCCCTCATGTGACTCCTCACGCCTATCACGGTTGCTTGTCGGACGTGGTGCTTCCTTATAGGATCTGCTCCTGTGTCCTTCAACGCCACTGCGCTCTCCGGCATGCCGGGGCTGCTCGCCTAGGTCATGTATAACAATGTCAACCTCGGGACGCCTAGGCGGTGGCATGCTTGTACGGTGGCGCAACTGTGGTTCCTCGTGACGCAGGGTTGGTAGTGGAGGCGGCGACCGACGAGGGCGAGACTTTTCTTCGTGATCAGAAGATATGGGAATGGCATCAGGCCTATTGTGCGCGTCCCTCCATCTTTGCTCCGTGGAGCCTGTGTGGGATCCCTCGTCACACAAAGATCTTGGCCTTCTGCGGCTATGCAGGGTTGACTGGCAAAGCTCCGGGTTGGACTCAAGCCTCTGTGAGGTAGCCTTTTCCTGTTGCTTGCATGCCTTGGCGACGAGGTCGTACACCTCAGCAACTGCTTATGGCGACCTGTCCTTCTCCAAGAGAGTCTTGGCGACGACAATGTTGAGGGCGGGAGTAGGCATTACTTGCCTCCCCTCTGAATAAATGTATGGGGTGGCTTTTGTCAGTTTGGATCCGCCATATCCCAACTTGTGTCGAACACCGGGGTCTTCAACGACGTGAGCTGGTGCTTTCTTTGCTTTGTGCTTCAGTAAAAACTGCTTGTACTCAGCCTCCATAGCCCTTGCCACCTTGATAGATTGATGTTCCTTGGCCATGTCTTCGTCCAGCTTAGCGCCCTGCTCTGCGATGCACTTGGCCTCCGCTAGGATTGCTGCACGCTTCTCATCAAGCTCCATAACGCTAAGGATATGGGCGACGGTAATGGGCTAAACGATGAGTGCACCATAGATCGCCTTGTCAGCGGGAGTAACTAATGGGTTGCTAGCTGCAGACGATGATGGTTGCGGTGGTGGCTGATTTGACTGCTTGGCAGTACTGGGGGCCGTGGTGAGTTCCTGCGCCTGTTGCGGGCAGATAACCGAAGCGGGCATAGCCTTGTCTAGAGCTGGAGGCTCGGCGGCTTTCTTGGCTGTTGCCGCTCTGGTAACCGCAGGTGTGGGCGGAGCTCTCTCACGCTTTGGTTCCTGCCCATCTTCTTCCATCATGCTCCCAATGGCGACTAGCACCTGATGAGATGTGTTGGCCTTCTCGGTGCACTCCTCCTTCTCGATCTCCCTTATAACAACATCATATTGTCTGAGCCACCGCCATCCATATTGATGTCGGTGTATAGCGCGTCAAGGACGGAGTCAGAGTTGGCTTCGGTGTTATTAACGACGAATATGGAGGGAGATGGAGGCGGGCCGTTGTTGTTGTTTCCTCCGGCTTCAGGCCCATGCATAGCTTGGGTGTTTGTCTCCTCAGCATCTGCAAATTCATTGACAATTGTGACCATCTCGCCAAGGGTGAGGGGTCCCGCGGCCTGCCGTCTTCAGAGGGTATGTCAGAGGAGTGTTCTGGGCGTGAGCCCTTCCAGGAAGTGGTAAACAAGTTCGTCGACGCGATCACCCTCTAGGGTTCCCTCACCTTCATCCATCTGGCAAGGTATTCGCAGGGGGTTCTCCGTCCCTTTGAACACATCTAGCCAGATCGAAGATGGTGATGACGCTAACAAAGTGTGACCTTCGCATTTCTAACGCTCAGGGAAGCCAAGCAGATTTGTGAGGTCCTTCCACCTTTATATCCTGCACATGGGGCGGTTTGGGTAGGCCTTGAATTTTCCTGATCTGAGCCGCCATACTCTAGAGAGAGGTACAACCCAGATTCTTCCACGAACTTTTCCTGCCCGTAGGTGGTCCGTGCGGGTCTTGACGAGTTTCCGACTTCCTGGGATCTAGGACCTGAGTAAGTTTCGCCGATGAAGATGTGGATGTCTCCGAAGCGGATGACAGAGCAACACATAGAGGTCATCTTCACCGACACCTAGAACTCATCTGGAGGGACGCTCAAGATGTTGCCGGAGAAAAGAACACGTCCGATGGCTATAGTTTCGCTGATTCCCGCGAAGATCTTGGACCTTACCCGGTGTAGAGCTCGAAGTGCCTCTTGCCCCACGGTGGGCGCCAACTATCGTGGTATTGCTGATGAGTACACCATGGAGGGGTCCTCACAATGCGTGTTTAGAGACTTGGGGTAAGGCAGAGACTTGGCGGGTACGAGGTAACACAGTTTACCTATGTTCAAGTCCCACAATTGTGGCAAAACTCTAATCCTACTATAAATCACTATACTGGCAATACGCCAAGTTATAGAGATTGGTTCACTGTGCGAGGTGTTGTACGTTGTACGTTGAGTGTTCGGTGTTGCCCTAAAGGCTCCCATAGGTCCGGTTTAAAAAGCCATAAGAACCTAGGTTTATAGGGAAAGGACCTTGTCGGACAAGGTAAAGAGTCCTACACTAACACTAAGTCTTTCGTGTCTTGCACTCCAAGGCTCCGAGTACGTCGGTGCCTCCTGCATAGCCTTCCTTTATCTGGCATGGGCCTCCCTTCTGGATCCATCTAACTGGGCTACCCAGCAGGCCATAGGCCTTCCTTTAGTTGTCAATGAGTATGAGCATTCTTAGATTTCAAGCCGAACAACCAAGATCATGGCCATATCTACATCATACTTTATGATGATGATCCCATATCCAAAACAATCATGCTGCCAAATTCAAAATTTGAAAACAAACGAAGAGGAAGTAGTATGAAGAGTATGGCTCGATTAGCTGCTCTCTAGAGAAGGAGCCGAACCCGACTATTTTCCTTTCTTAATTTTAGGGTGCTTCATGCTAAATGTTTGGACCTCGATGTAATTTCCCTTTTTAGGTCCTTGATGTAAAATGTACTCCCACCGTCCGCATAAAATAGGAACCTAAAAGTAAGTGGTAAAATTTTAATGAATTTAAGCTTAGATTCCAATGAGTATGAACATTCTTGGATTTCAAGCCAAACGACCAAGGTGATGGCCATATCTACATCATACTTTAGCTCATGATGATCCTATAACAAAGAATTTGTATGCCGCAAAATTTGGCCATATTTTGAAAACAAACAAAGAGGAAGTAGTATGAAGAGTATGGCTCGATCAGTTGCTCTCTTGAGAAGGAGCCGGACCCGACTATTTTCCTTGCTTAATTTTAGAGTGGTCCGTGCTAAATGTTTGGACCTCGATGTAATTTTACCTCTTTACGTCCTTGATGTAAAATGTACTCCCACCGTCCGTGTAAAATGGGAACCTAAAAGTAAGTGGTAAAATTTAAACGAATTTAAGCTTAGCTTTCAATGAGTATGAACATTCTTGGATTTCAAGCCAAAGAACCAAGGTGATGGCTATATCTACATCATACTTTAGCTCATGATGATCCTATAACCAAGAATTTGTATGCCGCAAAATTTGTCCATATTTTGAAAACAAACGAAGAGGAAGTATTATGAAGAGTATAGCTCGATTAGCTGCTCTCTTGAGAAGGAGCCGAACCCGACTGTTTTCCTTGCTTAATTTTAGGGTGCTTCGTGCTAAATGTATGGACCTCGATGTAATTTTCCCCTTTTTATGTCATTGATGTAAAATGTACTCCCACCGTCCGTGTAAAATTCGAACCTAAAAGTAAGTGGTAAAATGTAAACTAATTTAAGCTTTTGTTAATGAATATGAACATTCTTGGATTTCAAGCCAAACGACCAAGTTCATGGCCATATCTACATCATACTTTATGCTAACGATGATCCCATATCCAAGAATTTGCATGCTGCCAATTTTGGCCATATTTTGAAAACAATCGAAGAGGAAGTAGTATGAATAGTATGGCTCGATCAACTGGTCTCTCAAGAAGGAGCCAACCTGACCGTTTTCCTTGCTTAATTTTAGCATGCTTCATTCTAAATGTATGGACCTGATGACTGCAAGTGCATAGATCGTTTGTAGCTAGTTTCGAAATAAAGATATCAATCCCATAGGGAACAGTAGGCAAAAGACTAAAATGCTTTTAACTAAAACTATACATAGTACTTAAGGAAGCTTTAAGATGCAAGAAAAGTAGAGTTGTTTTTGGGTTTTTGGTTGAACAAGGAAATTTAAAGTAAAGCAAAACTTAATGCAGAAAGCAAGAATCGCGTGTGTAAAAGAACTTGGAACTATAATAGGGGAAAAGGCATTCTTAGGGAGTGGTGGATACACCGCTAGCAATTTAGACCAAGCAATCAAGATTATTATAACAAATATTCTCATAATATGTATGTATGTGGGAGGGGATCCATATATGGACAAATAGTAAGCGAGCACTGCTCACATCATCCTTCATAACCACAGCTGACAAATAAACGACATCAATCATATTATCCCGCTATTAAGGGATTTCTCCCGTGGCATGGACATGGCTTTATGAGTTTTCCTTGATTCCCCAAGTTAGTACGTAAAGAATGACAACAGCTTTATAGCCACAGTAAGCGCTATCATCCCTCCGTCTACCAACAAGTAATCCCCTTCATCGAGTCCCCATAAGAGGCAAATATTAAGGAGGTTCACAACTCCCAACATCATGATGAAGACAATTAACACATAAACCTAATGATTTATAACATATTAATCTCTGTCTCATCTCAATCATATGCTAGGGTTTCTCCATCTCCCCAAGAACTACAGATCTACTCATACATAGAGGCAATCAACATCATGGCAATGGTAATGGAAACAATTGTAAATGAATAGTTCTTGTATAAATCCACAATGAGTACGGAAATTACAACAAGATCTATATGGGGCAAATATGGGATGGATGGAGATGATGGTGGTGCAGTGGTTGATGAAGATGGAGATCGATACCTTGGCCTCCTAGATCTGCGTAGGGTGAAGATGGATCCCTTGGACAAATTCCCCTTCCAGATGCCTTTCGGAGGTGAGGTTTCAGTGATTTCTGGGTGTTCTGTATGTCGTCTCTGTGATCCAGTTGCACGGGGTGAAACTATTTGAGGAGGCGATGGCGGCGCCAACTATACAGCGGGAACTATACGGTCGAAAAATTTATTCCCGCCGTATAGTTTGTCGTTAAACCATCTATGTGCCTTGATCACTTCAGGTTTTCTTCTGGTATTATTGATATTTCCCAAAGAAGCGATTTACATTGTTTTTTACTCCTTTTCTCCCTCGTATAACTGCTCCAAGAATTGTGTCCACTATATCTATCATCTGTCCTAATCTTGGTGAAAACAAACATAAAATGTGCGCGCGAGCGCCATAAAATACCAAGATCCTACATCTACAATGCAAAATAATAATATAAAACATGATGCAAATATGCACTCATCAACTTCCCCAAGCTTAGAATCTTCCTCGTCCCGAGCAAATTTAGCTTAATGGATGTGATCCTCATATTCATGAAGTTGAGTCGATAAAATAAATGAGGCAGTTGCAACATGTGTTTATCATATATGATACATAGGAATAAGTTCATGAATAGTACCTTACTCGAACCATCTGAATAGTATTAGCAGGATTCCACCAAGGATGCAGAGGTGGGACAAGTGGGACAGGTGGGATTCCACTTTTAGACATCTAGACTAACTCTAAATTAAGTGGGATAAACGGGATAAGTGAGATTTGTTAAATCCTACTTGTCCCACTTCTCCCACGTAATTTAGAGTTAGTCTAGGGGTCTAAAATTAGGATCCCACCTATCCCATTTGTCCCACTTCTGCATCCCTAGCTTCCACACATTAGCACTTAACAGTACACAAAAGATCACTCTCAATATGATGTAAAAGTATTCAGTTCAACCGAATGAGTTAGCGAGGTAGTCCCAAGTGTTTTAGGATTAACATATTCACTTGGGATTCAAAATCTCAAAGCGTCTCTTTGTCATACTACAATGTAGTGGTGTATGCCTATTTGCTCTTTGCACATTCGCTCTTTTTCTTATTTCTTGTCTTCTTTTTTCTGTATATGCTCACACTTTTGTTTAAGTGTCGTGCAAAAGGATCTAGCCATACATTCCACTTCATGTAGGAATTCAAAGTTTAACGATCTCAATTACCAAATTCCAATTGTATATGAAGCATATTTATGACTTGAAAATTCTACCTCAACTTGTTCTCACTCTACTTTAATAGCACTTTTTATTTTCCTTTGTTCATGGTTTCCTTTTCAACTTAACTGCATAGATAATTTTTCTTTGTAAATTAAACCGTAGACTTACAACATATTGACCAAATTATCTTTATATGTTCCATTAATATCAATGGTGTGGAAGACTCCTATTGCTATCATCAAGTGCAAGTAAAATTATACTCAAGCCATTCATATATCCAATAAGACAAGCACAAACTCAATAATGCTCCATATATGATAATAAACTCTGAATTTCACAAATGGGATTGACTATTCCTTAAGGAAATTTAAATGATGCAAGTTCATTTCTAAACTTGAACTAATGCAAAACTAAAATAGTAATATAAAACTTATAATATAGATTACAAGGTCTTTAAAGATCTCCCCAAGCTTGGAATCAAGCCAGGCAGGATCAAATAACTCTTTATTGGTACCTATTCCTCCTCCTGGGTAGGTAGAGTATTGCGTTCTTCCTCTGTGTTGCAAACCTTAGCCATTCTTGCGAGGCAAATGCTGAGCTTGGCCATGTCATATTGAAGCTTCAAAATTTTCTTCTTGAGGAATTTATTCTCATATGTCAACTCAAAAACAGTTTTAATCGGGAAACTAACTCTACCATCGATGCCATCGACCTTTTTCTCAAGGTCTTTGCTCATCATCCCGTAGGAGTCAATCGCTTCTCCAATTGTTTCAACACATGCCTTCGAAGCTTTTCCCAACTCATAGATCTTATCATGAATCTCATCTTACTGCACCTTCTTAGGTTTAAGAGGTAACAGACCAAGAGGAGGTTTATAATAGGATCCTATGTTGTGACGATAGGGATTAGGGAGATACTCATCCTTGCTCTTTCCCCGCTCTACTTGCCTCATCATCTCCATCCTTCACGGGAACATGTCCTCCCAATTTGGGAGAGGCTTGATCACCAGGCTAGATGATGATGATGATCCTTTAGGTTCTACTTCTTCGATCCTCTTCACGGGCTTCTCTTCTTTCTTCCTCCAGATCTTGTTGACATGGAAGGACTGCATGGCTTCGCTGCATGGATGTTGTTAGAGGGGCTTGTATAGGGATGGCGAGGATTTTTCGAGGCTGGAGGCTGTAGCTCTACAAAAAACTTAATGAAAAAGGTTAGATGTGATCAGCTTTAAAAGGGGAGGTCAAAAACCCTAGCCGCTGTTCGTAATGAGAAACTATACGGACGCGTCCAGTATAGGTCCTGCCGTATAGTTATGAACCGACTATAGATTTTCTTCTACGGTGGAATCAACTATATGGGTAGGTATTTTTATTTCCGCCATATAGTTGGTCGTTAAACCATCAGTACTCAGAATATTATTTCTTTGGAGATGGGTCGATATCTATACGACCAAAACTATACGGGCGGAATTTTTATTACCGCCGTATAGTTGGTCGTTAAACTATAAATACCTAGAAAAGAGCTTTCTCAAAGTCATCGATATCTATACGATGGCAACTATACGGGCGGAATTTTAGTTCCCGCCATATAATTGGTCATGAAACTATCAGTACCTTTCGTGGACGGAAGGGGTGATGTCAAAACAACTATATGACCGTAGCTATACGGCTAGAACTTTTATTCCCTCCACGTAGCTGGTCGTTAAACCCTCTGGGTCCACCAAAAATTTCCTGCTTCTCCGAGGATTCTTTATTAATCTAAAACTTAACGAAATTTCAAGTTTTGACATAAAAATGACAGCTTAAATTTTCGACCAATTTTGGCATTATCAATCTTCCCTTTTCTTTGTTAGAGCATCAAATGTTCCTTATTTAACACAATGCTCAATTAGAACTTTAATTAAAAATTTAAAAACTTACTTAAACCTTTACTTCACATGGTTGCCTCCCATGAAGCGCTCTTTTATGGTCAATAGCTTGACCGTAGTGTTGCTCATTCTGTCTCGAGTCCATTCTTATTGCAGTTGCCATTACTTGTATATCTTTGCTTAATCACTTCTTCTAGGGTGATCACTTGTATGGTGACTGCACTTATATCTTCTTTTACTTGATAATGCTTCAAGCGTTGTCCATTTACCACCCATGAAAGAAAGGGTGTTTTTCCTTGGAGCTTCACTGCTCCTGATGAATAAGCTTCGTCAACTATATATGGGCCTTCCCACTTCGATCTGAGCTTCCCTGGAAACAACTTAAGACGAGAATTATAGAGCAACACTTTGTCTCCACTTTTAAAGGCCTTATTCTCTATTTCTCTATCATGCCATCATTTCACTTTTTCTTTAAACAATCTAGTATTCTCATAGGCCTCACTTCTAAACTCATCTAAAGCATGAATATCTAATAAACATTTTTCGAATGCTCCTTTAAGATCATAATTTAGGTTCTTTATTGCCCAATAAGCTTTGTGTTCCAATTCTAAAGGTAAATGGCATGCCTTACCGTACACCATATTATAAGGTGTCATACCCATTGGATTTTTAAACGCAGTACGGTATGCCCATAGAGTGTCATTTAACTTGTATGACCAATCTTTTCTTGATTTGTCCACCGTCTTCTCGAGTATGGTCTTTAATTCTCTATTAGAGAGTTCCACTTGACCACTTGTTTGAAGATGATATGGTGAAGCAACGCGGTGAGTTACTCCATATTTCTGAGGATTTTCCTGAAAGTTCCTTTCATAAAATGAGAACCACCGTCAGTGATTAAAAATCTAGGAACTCCAAACCTGGGGAATATAATGTCCTTGATCATCTTCACTGAGGCGGCTGCATCTGCATGGCTTGTTGGAATAGCTTCAACCCATTTAGTAACATAATCGACAGCAATAAGAATATGAGTGTAACCATTTGATTTTATAAAAGGTCCCATGTGATCCATTCCCCATACATCAAAGGGTTCGATTATAAGACTATGATTCATTACCATCTCTTGTCTCCTACCTATATTACCTCTTCTTTGGCAAGCATCACAATGTTCTACATACCCGTGTGTATCCTTGAGAAAGGTGGGCCAATAGAATCCGGATTGAAGTACCTTCGCTGCAGTTCGCTTATCTGCCGTATGTCCTCCATACGAGCTGTCATGACAAGCTTGTAATACTGCATTCATTTAATGGTTAGGAATACACTTCTAGATCATTTCGTCAGGTCCATGACGATATAGATACGGATCATCCCAAAAGTAATATTTAAGATCATTAAAGAATTTCATCCTTTGATTTCTTGTCATACCAGGAGGTATAAATTTTACCGCGAGATAGTTAGCATAATCTGCATACCACGGATCAGCAATTTCAACATTTGCTAAATATTCTCCCAAAATGATTCATTTATAGGTACAGGGTTAGTAATTATTCCCTCCATCCTAGAGAGAAGATCTGCTACCGGATTATCCTTACCCCTCCGATCTACTATTTGCAAATCATATTCTTGTAGTAATAAAACCCACCTAATCAACCTGGCCTTCGCATCCTTTTTCATAAGAATGTGACGCAAAGCCTGGTGATCCGTATAAACTATTACCTTATAATTAATGATGTAAGATCTAAATTTATCGTCAGCAAAAATTATAGCTAGGAACTCTTTTTCTGTAGTAGCGTCATTTTTCTGAATCTTATTAAGAGGTCTACTAGCATAATAAATAACATTTAAATTCTTTTCGTCTCGCTGTCCTAATACAACCCCTAAAGCATAGTCACTAGCATCACAAATAATTTCGAAAGGTTCAGCCCATTTTGGAGGTTGCATGATAGGTGCTGAAACTAATTTGTTTTTAAGGTTCTCAAAGGCTGTAATGCAATTATGATATAAGTAGGATGGAGTTTCTTTCTCAAGGAGGTTGGTGAGAGGCATAACTATTTTAGCAAAATCTTTTATAAAACGCTTATAAAAACCTGCATGTCGCAAAAACATTTTTTAAGTTTTTTATGTCTCGAGGAATTAGAAGATTCTCTATAGCATTTATATTAGTTTTATCTATTTCTATTCCCTTCTTTGAAACCTTATGCCCAAAAACTTTACCTTCTCTTTCCATAAAACGACATTGTTCCCAATTCAAAACCAAATTTGATTGCCTGCATCTATGCAAAACCTTGGTTAGATTATAGAGGCAATTATCAAAGGTTGTTCCACAAACAACAAAGTCATTGGTTAGAACTTCCATAGTCTTCTCAACAAAATCATCAAAGATTTTTAAAACACATTCAAGAAAAGTCGCTGCTGCATTACATAAGCCAAACGAAATTAATCTATAAGCATACGTGCCATAAGGGCAAGTGAAAGTTGTTTTCTCTTGATCTTCCAGTTGTATGGCAATTTGAGAATATCTAGAATAACCATCAAGAAAATAGAAATAAGAATTATTACTAAGTATTTCTAAAATTTTATCCATGAATGGTATAGGTTTATGATTTTTCTATGTCTCGCGGTTTAGCTTCCTAAAATCGATGCACATACGATATCCAACAATAGGCCTTACAGGAACTAGCTCACCATCCACATTCATCGCAGCATCAAGACCACCTTGTCTTGGTATGCAATGAGCTGGGTTAATCCACTTACTGTAAGAAATAGGACATATTATGCCAGTATCTAGTAAGCGTATAACCTCTTTTCTTACTACTTTCTTCATTTTTGGATTAAGCCTTCTTTGTGTATCCACTACAGGTTCAGCATCATCAAGCATGGTAATCTTATGTGTTACAATAGATGGATATATTCCTTTAATATCACTTAGATTATATCCAAAGGCTTCAAATGATGTTTAACCAAGACGGAAATGAGTTTATTTGTTTCATTTTCTGATACATTTTTGCTAATAATAATAGGACATTTATTTTCATTATCTAAAAACTCATACCTCATATCATCTGGAAGTTGTTTCAATTCAATTGGTGGAGGTTCTTCATCTCCTTTTCTTACCAGTTCTTCATAGTCATGTGAATTTTGTGCTTCTGGGACTAAATCAAGGAAATCATCCATGTCTTCTCTCTCCTCATCATCTGGTGCTTCCTCCTAATTAATTAGGCTCCTTTCTAATTCATCTTGTGGAGTACTGAAATGAATTGCGGCCAACTCGGCAATCGTTTTCTCTTCCTTGATATCTTCCACTTCATATGGCCTCTTCTTTAGTTTGGCAAAGTGGAATATCATTTCCTCTTCTCCAAACATCAGTGAAATACTCTCCTTCTTATTATCAACTCGACTTTGGTTATGGAAACAAAGGGCCCGCCTAAAAGAATATGACAAAAAGAATCTCGAGGCATGTCAACAATATGAAAATCAAGGGGGTACATGAGTGATCCAATAAAGACATAGATGTTTCTTATTACACGTTCCAGTTTTATATTGGTCCTATTAGACAATTTAATAGTAGTGTCTACCGGTTCCACATTTGGATTATTTAAATTGTAGCGAAGTTCCTCAGAAAGTGACGAAGGCATAATATTTATAGTGGAAATCGGCTCCCAAATTCCGTATAAGAAAGTTTCGCCACAATATACAGGAGTCATAAGTTTAGAAGTTTAGTTACCTCAAATTTTACCTTCGATGAATTCTGAGGTTTCAAAGTCTAGCATAACCACTTCATTGTCCACTATTCGTGCTTCCATAAGATCCTTTATTATAACATTATTTATATTGGTAGCTTTGGTTTTTTTATGGTTTATTTAATATCTTCTTTATTTGTTCTTCCTCTTTTTGCCTTTTCTTGATATTCTCTTGAATAGGTGCTGAGGAGAACTCTTCATTAGCGCTCTAGCACGCTTCTTTTCTTCGAGGGGTTTATGGGGTTCCTATTCTATAGGTACCTGTAAATTCCCTGCATAGTTCTCAATAATTTTCTTTACAGAGTAAGAATCAATACCGAGGGTTTTAATCATTGCACAAGTCCTTTCATCTGCAAGGAAATCGTTAACACGAGCATATTTAGAGAAACTATTTGTAATGTTCTCCTCTTTTTGAAGATTTTCCGTTGCCTCCCTCATTTTTATTATTAGTTTCCAAGCTTCATCATAGGTATAAGATAAAAAACTGCCATTAGAAGCAGTGTCTAGATTCATTTTATTTTCAATATTAAGCCCTCCATAAAAAGAGTGAGTGATTAACCAATCAGGCAAACGATGATGGGGGCAATTATCTAGGTAGCTTTTGTACCTTAGATATCCTTCATACAAACCCTCACCTGGATTATTTTTGAAACTGATAATAATACCTCTCATCCTATGAGCTTTGCTTTCTGAGTAATATTTTGATAGGAAATTGGTTGTCAATTCCGTCCAAGTCCTTGGTGCTTCTGCACAAAAAGATCTATACCACTCGCAAACATTATTAGAGAGAGTTTGTCTAAACAATTGGGTTTTAACCATATCGAGATTACAATCATCAAATATAAAGGAACTAAGAACGTCTTCAAAGAATTGTAAGTGTCCATATGGACACTCTTCATTGGTTCCTGCAAATTTCTTAGAGTGCAGTAGTTCAAATAATAAAGGGTGGATCTCAATTCCATCCGCTATGCTTTTATTGACATTTATAAAAGCGTCCATGGGCGAACTCATTTTCCTTACTACCTCAAGCTGGATTAAATGCTGAGTGTTGTACATTCTTGTGGTCCTGCAACTTAAATTAAAAATTAGTGCAACGAAAGGAAATAACTAAAAGTGAAGGGACTTATAGCGCTAAGGTCCTCGGCAACGGTGCTAGAAAAGAGCCTGATGACTGCAAGTGCACAGATCGTTTGTAGCTAGTTTCAAAATAAAGATATCAATCCCGCAGGGAGCAGTACGCAAAAGACAAAAATGCTTTTAACTAAAACTATACGTAGTACTTAAGGAATAACTTTAAGATGCAATAAAAATAGAGTTATTTTGGGTTTTTTGTTGAACGAGGCAATTTAAAGTAATGAAAAACTTAATGCAGAAAGTAAGAATTGCTTGTGTAAAAGAACTTGGAACTGCAATACGGAAAAGGCATTCTCAGGGAGTGGTGGATACACCGCTAGTAATTTATGAATGGAATATGCCCGAGAGGCAATAATAAAGTGGTTATTATATTATTCCATGTTTATGATAAATGTTTATTTTGCATGCTATAATTGTATTAATTGGAAACATTAATACATGTGTGTTTAATAAACAAATAAAGGGTTCCTAGTTATGCCTCTCTTATAAACTAGCTCGTTGATTAACAAGATGATCAACATTTCGTGATCATGGACATTGGATGTTGTTAATAACGAGGTTACAACATTGGTGGAATGATGTGATGAACATTCATCCGAAGTATAGCATTATGATCAAAGTCATTATGTTTATATTGCTATAACATCATACGAAGTAATCCTAGTCCTTAGACCATGAGATCATGTGAAACACTAACACCGGAAGAGTATCTTGATAACATCAAACGTCACACCATAACAGGGTGACTATAAAGGTGGGTTCAGTGCTACGAAGGTGTTATGTAGAGGCTCATGGATCAAGAGTGGGATTTGTCCATCCCGATGACGGATAGATATACTCAGGGCCCTCTCGGTGATATCACATTGAAATAGCTTGCAAGCAAGTGATGTAATCACTAGAATGTTATATCACGGGAACGAGAAAAGAGTGCATGTCGGTAACGAGATCAAATTAGGTATTTGGATACCGATGATTAAATCTCGTACATGTAATATATCGAGAGACAAAGGGATTTAGTTACTACGTTAAAGGTTCACACGATCACAAGAGTCATTGTTGAATGTGTGGGAGTCAGTACGGATCTCCAGGTCCCACTGCTGATTATTGATCGGAGAGAGGTCTCAATCATGTCTGCATTATTTGCGAACCGTAGGGTGACACACTTAAGGGATACCGACACCATATGTTGCAAATATGTTTCAGATAAAGATTTAAGAAAGCGTTGGAATCATTTCGATGGAAACCGGAATTGTTTCGGGTGAAATTGCAGAAACTGGTTCTGCATGTGATATTGAAATGTTGCAGGGGGTTTTATGTGAACTTTTTTTAATTAATGTAATTAAGAAAATTCTGAATAAAATAAATAAAATAGTTTTATTTAATGAGATCTTGCATTGAGTTTGGTGGAAATTTAATGGAGGTGAGTGGAATTTTGAGTGGGAGGCTAATTATGTGAGTGGGAGCTCCACCCACATGAATGTGGAAGATGTGGGGGCACCTCCTTTAGCAGCTGGCCATGGTGAGGGGCTGCCCCCCTCTCCCTATAAAATCCCCCCACTCCCTCCTCTCATCTCACACCTCCTCGTGAAGGATCTCTCTCCCCCTCTAGTTATTCCCCATGATCTCGGATTAGCGAGATACATGTTCCTATTGGCTTTATCTAGAAAGGAGTTGCTTCTTCGCTGCTTTGCTGGAGCGAGGGATGGAGGTTGTCGGGGTACCGGACATGTGTGCGATCACGTATGTACCGCTTCTTTGCGGTGCTGGACTTGGTGGTGCTGGACTTGCTGGAGCTGGATCTGATGGACGTGTTGGAGCTGGACTTGCTGGACTTCACCACGATCTTGAGATCAGCAAGTGTATGACTACATCATACACGAGTTCCAACTCGTTAGCAAAGCTTTGTTGTCTTCGAGGTTAAGTTCTCTATGGATGCATATCCACCCGTTGCTTGTATCTAGTTGATAGATCTTGGCGTATTGTTCCCATCGTAGGAAATTTTTTGTTTTCTATGCTGCGAACCCAACAGTGGTATCAGAGCCTGATCTATGCGTAGGTGCTTTGCACGGGTAGTACACATATGTTTATATGTGGGCGATGATGATCATGTTATTGCATCTTTCATGTATTTTGGATGTTGGTGGCATAGTGGGATGAAGCGGCCTGGACTAACTTTACATGTCCTCGCACATGAGACCGGTTCCATGACTGACATGCAACTAGTTTTGCATAAGTGGCTAGCGGGTGTCTGTCTCTCCTACTATAGTCAATATGTTATTTACAACGAGTTGCTAATAACTTAGTTATCATCGTTGTGGTTCCGTGTTTGTAGGTAATATCGGTTCTATCTTCGAAAGCCCTAAGCCACGTAAAACTTGCAATGGATAAATTAGAGACGTCTAGTTTAGATTGTTGCTGGGCTAGTGTCATGATATGGTAATGTTGTAAGTTGATGTACGGTAGATACCCTTACAACACACCTAACGTTTAAGTTCCATAGACCTTGGCCTTACACACAAAGGAATGATAAAGATCATACCACGATGCACATGATGGTGATCAAATGCATGGACCATATCATTCCACTTTACACATATGATGTTTGCATCTTATATTGCTAGTTTGGAAATTTAGTAGCATTATAAGATGATCCCTCATTTAGATATCAAGATAAAAAATGTGTTCTCCCTTAAATACGCATCGTTTATGTTTTGCCTCTTCAAGACATCACGTGATGATCGGGTGTACTTGAATCCATGATCATATTTCGGGTGTAAGACAGTTTTACACACGGGAGTACTAAGGTTCTTACTTGGCGAGCCTAGCATGTACATACATGGCCTCGGAACACGGACCGAAAGGTCAAGCATGAGTCATATGGTAGATATGATGCCCATATAGATGCTCGCCTTTGAAGCTATACTGACTCACGTGATGATCGGACTTGGTGTAGTGTATTTGGTTCATGTAATCACCAAAAAGACACGAGGGATGTTGTTTTAAGTGGGAGTTCATTTCTAATTTGGATTAGTCGAACTCAATTTGTCATAAACTAAATCTAAGTGAATTTGCATAATTTGTTGTAGTCGTTGACATCTGTTTACTACCTTATGATTAGTTTTAATTGAGATAATAGAACTATAGAATTCTAGATATTTACTTTACGAACTGGTATCGTATTGTTTTGAATGTCAATTTTAGAAGTCCTATTGCAAACTTTCAGTAAACTATATTTACTCCATGAAGTTTAATAGTTAATATTAAAACGAGAGTAAGAATTCCAATGTTAGTATCTAAAGTATCATGTTTGCCTCCATGATTCTTGATATTCAAAAGCTATTTTTAATTTCGAGGTTATCTAGGAGCTGAAAGAATTGTTTCAGAAGCCATCATGCATGGAAGATATTTGATATCTGAAACAATATTTATGATTGCAATATGATAGAGTATAATTTGGCAAAATACATGTTCTCACATTGTATGAGAATTTGTAAAGGTTGGAGACGCTAGATGTCCTAATCTCCCAAACAGGTTTTGGGAACTGACATTATACTCACAATTCGTCCTTATAATCCATAGTAGCTTGACAATGAAAGTTTTCATGATAAGGATGAATAGAAGATGTAAGTAAAATGTTTACTACACTTAAAAGATTACTAAAGTATGGATTTTTGAAAGAACACCAAACATTTGATGATGGTGATCTACTTCAAGGTGCAAGTCTAAAGGTATTAGTATTTTACTATACATGATTTGGACTGTGTGTCATATGTATGGCACCACTGCTGATGTTGATAGATTCTTTTAAAAGGAAAAGGAAATGCTGAAAGAGAATCTATAAAATATTTGGCAGAAAATAAAAGACTGGTAATGTCCAGCTAAGGTATATATATGATATACATGTTATGGTTGTATTCTTTGCTTGTTAAACAATGTGGTTCTTGGGTATTAGATACTGAATTGGTTGGTATGAAATATCATACAGAACGACACAATTCATGAACAACAATAGCCTAAGTAACCAGTAAAAGAATATGTGATGATGTTCATCGAAAACAAATAAAGTGTTATTGTATTTCTAGTTGACATCAAAGCTTACCTTCAATATTTGTTTAAATAATTGTTATTTTGTTCCGGTATTATGAGAACATTGGTTGTTCAAATAATTACCGTATTCCATAAAAGATGGATGAACATTTACAACTTTAGTTGGAGAAATCACGTCCATAAAAATTAAGCTAAAATGTCGCAAGACAAATGATTGAAAGGTCACTTACAAAGTGACATCGCCGTTTAAATTATATTGGAAATAAAACATGAAGAAACTCCATTTTGATGGATTTTTTGGAGTCTTTTTATTTTGATGAATTGACACTTGTGAAACTTTCCTCGAGATAATTGAAACTCCGTTCATAGGCCAAAGAGGAACGGATGACTAACTTATTGGAAATAGTGCATGATGATGTGCATAGTCCATTATATGTAGCCATGTGCGATGCATCTTTCAAATTCATATGCTTTCTCCGGGAATTTGAGTGAATATATCTATATATTTACTTAATAAGGAAGAAGTATGAAACATTTGAAAATTATTCAAAGACTTTCAAGATGAAGTGGAAAATCATTGTAACAAGAAAATGAAACGTTTATGATTTGATCATAAAGGAAGATATTTGAGTTACATATTTAGCAAAACACCTGAGATTTTAGGAATTGTTCCATGGATTTGCATTTCCCGATAAACCACAGGAGTATGGTATGTTCAAGAGATCAAATCAAACCTTGTTTGACATGGTAAGATCAAAGGTGTCATTTATAAAACTACCATTATGTTTTAAGGATTAAAAGCTTTAGAGACTACAACTTTTACACTGAAAAGAGCACCATCGTGATCCGTTGAAATGACACCATATGAATTATGGTTTGGGATAAAACCCGAGTTGTCTTTTCTTAAAATTTTGGTATGCTATGCATAAGTAAAATGTTTACAACCAAAGTCGGATAAGCATGTCTTTGTAGGTTATCCCAAAGAATTTTTTGGGTATTCCTCCATAACACCGAGAACAAAAGAGTTTGTCACTTGGAATGTTAAGTTTCTTGAGAAAGAATTTTTCACGAAAAGTTTAGTGGGAGGACAATAGAACTTTGATAGGTTTATTGAACTTTAGCTATATGTGCTAAGTAACGCAGCGCCGGAAAGTGTTCCGGTGGTGGCCAAAATTCTCATGGCTCTCGTGATTACAAAGGTTGTGATCTTGGAGATTAGAGTTCCTAACCATATGCATCGGGTAACAATCAAATAATGAGATTTGATAAACAAGTCGCTATTGTTTTGATAATAATGAACCGACTGCATGCAACGAAGCGATGATGGGCCCTGACTCCATAGAATGACTACAAGTCATAAAATCCGTGATAGTTTCCATACACGAGAAATCAAGCTTTTGAACTTGGAAGACCCTCTGAAAAGGCATGATGCCTATTGGTCGTGTTTGGATCTATAAAGAAATAGACATGGATGTTTGACATAAATAATCAACATGTCGGAAAGGAATTTACAACTATGTTCAAGGATTTAACTATGACAAGATTTGATCTTTCATAGCGATATTTAGTCTTGACAAATTAATCTAGCAACCACTACATATAATTTGGTATATGGTAGTTGAACAAAACAATGTTCTTCTAATAGAATGGTTACCTAGGATATGTACAAGACACGGTCCGAAGGGTTTTGTTAATTCAAAGGATGCTAAAAGGGCATGCAAACTTCAATAGTCCTATTTTTTGCAAATGATGGAGTCTCCCTCTCCCATGCTTCCTTCTCCCACGCCACCGATAGAGACGAGATTACCGGCGGCGACTGAGCGACGGCAGGTATTTTTCAGATGTGCTACGCTTGGTGTCTTAGCACCTCGTAGATCAGGGACGATCAAGGTTTTTGGCACTATTTTTTCAGAACTATTTCGCTTTTCGATGAGGTTGGACGATGTCTTTCAGATCAGATCAAGGTCGAGGCAGATGTTACGTACGGGGTTCGTGTCCGCTGCGGTATTTAGCACATCCTGGTCGGTCCACAGGGGGATGTGTGTGGGTGCCAACATGGTCACGCCAGCGTGCCGCCCTATGCGTGCTTGTGTCGGACGATATTGATCGGCCTCTCCGTGAGACGTACCAACCCTGTCGGTGGACCGAATCCGAGCGAGGGCCACACATTAGAGGGGGCGGTGGGTACTTTTGTGGATGAGAGCTGCAGATCGAGCGGGGGATACAAATCGACGGGCGGTTCCTTGATTTTGATTAACCCTAGATCGGGAGAGGTGGGCAGGGTAGTTTTCGTACGCAATCCCCCCACTCCTCCCTCATCTCCACGAGTTGCATAGCCGGTGAGGTGGAGAGGAACCAGATCTAGCGACGGGAGATCTTTTGTGCAGGTACTCACCGCAGAGGCGCCGGTGACGGATCACAGACCTCCTGGTTTTTGTCGTTCACCACCGCGACAGCCATCCCGACCTGGTCCCTATGTGAGCAGGTCGCGATTTGGATCTGCCCCACACAGACAGACAGAAGATCGAAGGTTTCAAGATGATAGCCTTGGAGACGGTAGTTGGATCCATGAACAAGATCGTCAGAGAGATGAGGAGCGCTGGTGGGAGGAGGATCGACTTGCAGAAAATCGCAGAAGGATGGAAGAGGAGGCAAGGGAGGAGAATCACAGGAGAGATGACCTAGCCAGGGAATCGAGGGCGGCTGCGCAGAGGCAGGAAGATCTTGCTCGAGAGAGGGCTCTGGTAGAAGCTCGTCGGAGAGATGAAGATCAAGCGAGACAGAGAGACATGTGGAGTCACAGACCAGAAATGCAACGAGATTCACACTCCGCAGCGTCAGATTCTTTGTTCCCTAGCAGAACAGGTAATTCCGCGTGAAGGAAATATGCCCTGAGAGGCAATAATAAAGTTGTTATTATATATTCCTTATACATGATAGATGTTTATTTTACATGCTAGAAATGTATTGATTCGGAAACATCAATACATGTGTGTTTAATAAACAAAAAGGGTTCCTAGTCATGCCTCTCTTATAGACTAGCTTGTTGATTAACAGGATGATCAAGGTTTCCTGATCATGGACATTGGATGTTGTTAATAACAAGGTCACACCATTGGTGGAATGATGTGATGAACATTCATCCGAAGTATAGCATTACGATCAAGTCATTATGTTTATATTGCTATAACATCATACGAAGTAATCTTTATCCTTAGACCATGAGATCATGTTAATTGCTAACACCGGAAGAGTATCTTGATAACATCAAACGTCACACCGTAACAGGGTGACTATAAAGATGGGTTCAGTACTACGAAGGTGTTATGTTGAGGCTCATGGATCAAGAGTGGAATTTGTCAATCCAGATGATGGATAGATATACTTTGGGCCCTCTCGGTGATATCACATTAGGATAGCTTGCAAGCAAGTGATGTGATCACTAGAATGTTATATCACGGGAATGAGAAAAGAGTGCATGTCAGTAACGAGATCAAACTAGGTATGGAGATACCAGTGATCGAATCTCGGACATGTAATATATTCGCGATCATGTCTGCATTATTCGCGAACCATAGGGTGGCACACTTAAGAGTTACCGGACACCATTTTGGAGCACATATGTTTCAGACGAAAGAATTGCAAAGCGCAGGAATTGTTTCAATAGAAACCGGAAATTGTTTCGGGTGAAATTGCAGAAGGTGGTTCTGCATGTGATATTGAAATATTGCAAGGGGCTATATGTGAATGTTTGTTAAATAAAGTAATTAACAAAATTCTGAATAAATGTAATAAAAATAGTTTTATTAAATGAGAGAGCATTAAATTTGGAGAAATTTAATGCATTTAAAGTGGAGACTTTAAAAGGGAAAATGTGAAGAGGCATTTTAATGTGGAGGGGTTACCACCACATGAATGGGGGAGGTGAGGGGTCACCCCCCCATGCGCCGGCCATGGAGAGAGGGGCACCCCCTATCCTCCTATAAAAGGCCACCCATTCCCTCCTTCATCCTCACACCTCCTTGTGAAGGATCTCTCTCCCCCTCTAGAATTATTCCCCCATGGTCTCGGATTAGCAAGATACATGTTCCCGGTGGCATTTCGTCTGGAAGGAGTTGCTGCTTCCGCTGGATCGCTGGAGCGAGAAGGTGGAGGTTCTCCGGTGGCTTGAAAGTGTGTGCGAGTGCGGATGCGCTACTGAGTTGCGGCGCTCGGACTTCCTCACGATCTTGAGATCGGCAAGTGTACGACTACATCAACCACAAGTTCCTACTCGTTAACAAAGCTCATTGTCTACGAGGGTAAGTTCTTGTTGGATGTATGTCCACCCGTTGCTTTGTACCTAGTAGATAGATCTTGGCGTGTAGTTCACACCATAGGAAAAATTTTGTTTTCTATGCTGCGGACCCAACACCGCGCATACTTCATCCCAGCGTGATGCTCCTCTCTTTGCACGCATAGTTGAACAACCTGTCACCGTTAGGACTGCTACTACTTCTGTCAATCCTTTGGGTGGATCTAGTTTGCCTACTGCTAGACTTGTTACTAATGTCTCAACTAGTATTCCTGTTTCGGTTTCTGCGAGTGTTCCATCTGTTGCAGTTTCTTAGCCATTGCCAGTCACTATTATTAGTCAAATAGATGTGGTGGCTATAACACTGGTGGGGTCCTATGTACCTGCACCGGTTGTTGGTGTGCCTGTGAATGGTAACCCGAATGTGCATATTGAAGGATTCCAGCAGACAGCAGAATTAGAGGTGGGGAGACAGGAGTGTCAGATTTGTGGACATAACCATAATATTTTGGTCTGTCAAGAGAGAAAGCCATGGGAATATGTACCTCGGTTTTTTGGTAGCACAAATTTTGATCAAGGTTTTCACTCGATCCTAGTAACTGCATCATCTTTTCAGTTAATGGAGAATTGCAATTATGCTCATATTATGGTGATGAGGGGAGATGTGTCACGGAAAGACCTGGAGAAGGAATTTCAGTTATGGGCAGATGCTATTGGTTCTGGGTGGAGATTCAATGCCAGGCCAATCAGTGATGTTGAGTTCCTGATGAGATTTCCCTCTACAAAGTCCATTGAAGATTTCCATTTTGGCACGGTCTTTATGAAGACAATTCCTGATGCTGTAATTCAGATTTCTAAGCGGAATGGAGATCTGGAACCTGTTGAATTGCTTAAGGAAGCATGGTTTCGAATTGTTGGCATACCCATGAAGTACAGAGAGAAATCCACAATTTTTTATGTGGCATCTCTAATTGGGAAACCTTTGGCAATGGACAGAAATAGCCTTAGGAATCTGGCTTATGTGAGGGTTAAGGTCGCTTGTAAAGATGTGACATTAGTGCCAAATACAAGAAGAGGAGAAATGAAAGGATGGATTTATGAATTCAAGTACACAAGAGAAATTTTTGCTCCAGATGCCACACCAAATATACCTGTCTCTGCTGATGTGGGAGGTGGGAATATTCCAACTGCTCCAGTCAGTCAAGATGTCAATAGAAATAGACCTGTGATGACCCTAGTTACTGCTGGGGGGAATGAGACAGTGGTTGGTGTGGAACAGAATACACATAATGAAAGTGTCAGAAATTATTATCCCCGGGATGATCCCCCACAGTGTGCTGCCTAGGAGAAAGGAAAAGGGCCCAGAGTTGAAGGTGAAAGCTCTGGAAATACAAATGACATGTCTTTTGGTGCTCGAGTGGATCAAATTTGGCCAAGTCGAGGATCTGGTGGTCGAATTTCAATTCGGGAGCTAGTTGTGAATACTGCTGGCAATATAAATGAGGGTAGTGTGACTGATGTAGGCAATACCAGGCAGCAGAATGCAGCTGTTGACCAGGGTCAGGAACAGATGATGGGTGAGGTGCATATGGAGGTGGCTCAGGCTCTGGCCCCACAGGAAATTGGGGCCGTGGTGAATCCAGATGATCCAAATGGTGGTGGACAGACCTTCTAGGAGTTTGTGCAAGATCTGCTCTAGAATAAAAGAAGTGATAAATATTATGAATACAGGAGACAATATGGTCATTTGCTGGAGCAAATTGAAGAAGAACAAGGGGGTGCTGGAGATGAAAGTGATGGAGGAGATAGGGAGTCTGGTAGGGCAAATAGCTCCTCTGCTGAGAGTGGTGCTGATGAGGAGAGCAATCCTCCTATAGAACATCCTATGGTTGGGGTTGAGGCTCCTATTCAAAGTCAGGAACAAGTGGTTCTCCAGGTTGGATCTTCTCAACCGGAAAATTTGTCCTAGGAGAGCTAGGGTTCACAACAGGAACAGGTTGCTACTCAAGAGGATACAGTGCATCAGATTCCTCATACTAGGGTAAGTGAAAGACTATCTCATCTAGGAGGGGCCCTGATATGAATGAAAGAACCATGAGGCCAAATACACCAAGACACCTATCAGGTACTAATCTAACTTTTTATAACTCTTTTGCTGCCCTAGATGATGATGACATTATGCATAGGGCTTTGGAAATGGGTGTAGATTCTTCCTCTCTATCTTTTGAGTTTATTAGCTCCTTGAAAGACCTAGAAATTGCTAGACATAACTTAGCTGGGAAAAAGTGAGAGAACATAGGAAATGGTAGAACAAGAAATGTAGGTTGAGTTCCTGGGATGGAAGAGTGATCATGAATAGGAAGAGGAATTTACTCCAGTGATATCCAGGAAAAAAAGAGGAAAAGGAAGTTGGTTGGTTCTGGTGGAGGCAGTCAATGTAAGTTAAAAGCTGTTGCTGTGAAGGTTAGCAACTACCACCCTATGAGTGGAGTTGTAACTAGAACAAGAGAAAGGAAAACAGTGTTATGATAGGTGGTATTCTAAACTGTAGAGGGGTTGGCAAGAAAGGGATGAGTTCTAATTTGGTAAACTTGATGCAACAGGAGCAATTGGACTTTATAGGGTTGCAGGAAACTGTGAAGAAAGATTTTTCTGCTGAGTTTTTTTTTGGAAAATTGATCCTATGAATCAATTTTCCTGGAGTTGGTTGCCATCTGTTGGAAAATCTAGGGGTATTCTGGGGGGCCTAAGATCCTCCAGATTGGATAATTGTGGATCATATGTGGGAAGATTTCATGTCAAGATGAAAGTATATGATGTAAAATTACAAATATATTGGCATTTAGTGGTAGTTTATGGTGCAGCACAGGAAGAACACAAGGAAGCTTTTTTGATAGAATTGGCTGACATTTGCAGGGACCAATCTCTTCCCTTGTTATTAGGAGGGGATTTCAATATCATGAGATTTTCTTCTGAGAAAAACAGGAATCATGTCTTAGGCACATGGAGCCATGTCTTCAATAACATCATTAATACATATGGTTTGAGAGAAATACAGATGTTAGGGGGACAATTCACCTGGTCCAACAATCAGAAAATTCCCATCTTGGAGAAACTAGACAGGATTATCATTTGTAAAAAATGGGAATCTATCTTTCCTTTAGTTACTGTACATAAGCTAACCAGAGAAGTCTGACCATAGTCCTTTGATTGTTGACACTATCGAGGGACAGAATGTAGGTAAAAAGATTTTAGGTTTGAAAAAGGATGGTTGACAAACCCTGAGATTATATAGAGAATTGAAAAAGTTTGGAATAAGTATGTTAGATGTAGAAACAGTCTAGATAGAATACAGAAGAAATTAAAGAATGTGAGGAATGATCTTAAAGGTTGGGGTACTCATATCAGGGGGCAGGAGAAGAAAATGAGAAAACAGTTAACTGATGTTGCAGGAATTAGAAAGCATTGAGGAGCTGATTTTGCTGAATAAGACACAACAAATTCGTAAGGCTCAGATTCAGCAGCAGCTCTTTGAAATATATGAAAAAGAGGAACAATATTGGCAACAGAGATCAAGGGATTCGTGGCTGCTTAAAGGAGATAGTAACACTGAGTATTTTCATAGGGTCGCTAATGGTGTTAGAAGGAAGAAAATGATTTATTCTTTGCAGAGTGGAGATGGTGAGATCAAAGGGACCTATGTTCTCTTGATTCATGCCACTACTTTTTATAAAATCCTGTTTGGCCCTGCTGAAGGTTTTGCCATCAGGTTGTCTGATGATAATTGGGAGAATTGGGAAAAGCTAAATGACTATGATAGAGAAGAAATGAGCAGACCTTTCACAGAGGTGGAGATTAGGGAGGTTGTGAATCAGATGGAAAAGAACAAAGCTGCTGGCCCTGATGGGATGCCAGTAGAGTTCTATCAACTTTGCTGGCATGTTATCAGGGGTGATATTATGGAAGCTTTTGAGGATTTCCATTCACATAAAATTGATCTGAGCAGTATCAACTATGGCACAATTACTTTGATACCAAAAAGTTAGGATGCTGATGTAATACAAAAATTCAGACCTATCTGTCTGCTGCAGGTGCTCTTCAAAATCTTTACAAAAGCCCTCACTATCAGGTCTGAACCTATGATGAATAGGTTGATAGATGCCTGTCAGACAGCTTTCATCAAAGGGAGATATATTTCAGATGGCGTCACTCTTTTGCATGAGATCTTGAAAGAATCCAGAGTTCAGAAACAACAGGGGGTAGTGTTAAAGTTGGACTTTGAGAAGGCATATGACAAAGTCAACTAGGTGTTTTTGTTTCATTGTTGTAAACAGAAAGGCTTTAGTGAGGATTGGTTGATCTGGCTGAAAAGTGCTATTACAATGGGGACCTTGAATGTGAAGGTGAATTGTGAAATGGGTCCTTATTTTGGGAGTCATAAAGGGGTCAGGCAGGGGGATCCTTTCTCTCCTTTCTTATTCAATATGGCTGGAGATTGTTTGACTAAAATGGTGTTGAATGCCTAGGCCGGTGGCCTCATAACTGGTTTGGCAGACAATCTGTTTGATAAAGGCATTGGTATTTTACAATATGCTGATGACACTATTTTGTTCATCAAGGATGATGTGGAGGGGGCTAGAAATTTGAAATTGCTTTTGTATCTCTTTGAAGCTATGTCGAGTCTGAAAATCAATTTTGAAAAAAGTGAGGTGCTGTTGATCTTAGAAGATGATGAGAAGCAAGGGATGTATGCAGACCTATTTAATTGTCAAACTGGAGAATGGCCAATCAAATACCTGGGCCTACCTGTCTATAGTAGAAAATGTTCTGTGGATGAATTAAAGTTCATTAGAGAGAGGCTGTGCAAGAAGATGGATGGTTGGATGGGAGGTGCTTTATCTGTTGGAGGAAGATATGTGAAAATCACTGCTTGTATGTTAAGTATAGCAGTTTACCCTATATCTATGTTTCTTCTACACAAAATAAATGTGGAGGAAATAGAGAAACCCACCAGAGCTTTCTTCTGGTATGGGAAATCAGGCAGGACAAAGTATCAAATGGTGAAATGGAAATATATTTGTAGACCTAAAGAAAAAGGTGGTTTGGGTATAAAAATATAAGGAATTTTAATATCAGTCTGATATGTAAGTGGTGGTGGAGATTGGAGGCTGAGGAAGGGCCTTGGCAGATTTTTGTGAGAAGGAAATATCTGGGCAGTGGGGGAATCTATTCTGTGAGACATAAACAATCTGACTCTGCTTGTTGGTCTGACCTGCTGAAAGTAAAAGACATTTATCTTTCAGGGAGAAGGATGATTGTTGGAAATGGCATGAGAACACATTTTTGGGTTGATGCATGGTGTATGGATGCTCCTTTGAAAATCATTTTCCCTTAGCTGTTTGATATTTGCTGTGATCAGAATGTGTCAGTTGTTGTCATGGCTCCAAGAAATTGGTACTGCTCTTTTAGAAGGGTGCTAGGTGGTGACAAACAAGAAAAATATAACATGTTACAGATGATTGTGAGGGGAGTTTCCTTGTCATCTTGGGTGGATAGACCCAGGTGGTTATGGAATAAGAGTGGCACCTTCACTGTTAAATCAATGTATAATCATATTTCCAATAGAGGTGTAGATAGGAGTTTTAAACATCTGTGGAAAGCTAAAATCCCTTTTAAAATCAAGATATGTCTATGGCTAATTTGGCACAATGTCATACCCACAAAGGACAATATGAAAAAAAGGAAGTGGACTGGAGATACAAGCTGTAGGTTTTGTGATCAGGAGGAATCTATTGGTCTACCTATGGGGCTGCAAAATATGTATGGGGGTAGTTGCGAAGTCAGTAGGTGCTATGGATAGGCCTGGGTCCTTTTCACAGTACTTCTGGTGGATTCCGAGACTTCTTTGTGTTAGTCATAATATTCAAATGACGGCTTTAGCATCTATCTGTTGGGCCATTTAGAAGCTCAGAAACAGGGCCTGTTTTGAACAAAAACTGATTAACTCCCCTATTGATTTAATCATGTTTGCCTGTGTTTTTATCAAATACTGGGCATGTCTCCACAATGAAGATGAGAGGGAGGCACTAAGGAGTGGTGCTGAAGTTTTGCAAAGGAATGCTCTGGTTGACGCTGAGGCCATGGATACAGCCCCAGTTCCGCTGCCGGGATTGCCATCTACTAGTAGGAAACATGCAAGATCCCCAGAAGATGCCGAGAAGGAGGAATGATGTTCTTTTCCAGAGATGCAAAAACAGCAAAGTTTCTGGGATGCCTGCCTGAGTTGCTATTCATGAGGTTGCTTGAAGTGTCATTTTGCGAAGGGGGGAGGGTCTATCTGATCTCTCCTGCTCTTTTGTTGTCTAGATGTAAAACACTAGCGTTATGCGGTGGCTCTTGCGTCTCTCTATCCATCTCTCCTGATCTTTGCTATCTTTTTTCATAGATCTGTCTGTATATAGTGTTAAGCTCCAGGAGCTTAAAAAACCTGACACCTTTTGTGTGGTGGACGTGTGGAAGTTTGTTCTGTTATCTGTTTATAGTGGAACCCGATCCCTATGTCATGGGGATTGTATGGAGAAAAAATAGTTGAAGTGAGCATAGTGGAGTTGGAATCTTCACCGTGATGAAAATGTTAAAGGAGTTTAATTTCATCAGAGACGATGAAGATGCTTGCATTTGCAAGAAATTAAGTGGGAGCGCCGAGACAAATTTCCAATATGTTATGCAGAGTACATATTGTTGATTAGAAATGATGTATCTTTTATTGACACGTGTTAAGATTTTCATTTTGATGAAAGACTTGGGCAAAACCGGAATATTCGACATCAAAGTCTATATGGATAGATTGAGGCGCTAATATGGTTGTGCCAGACGTACATATATGAGATATTGAAAAGGATTCAATATGGAAACAAAAAGAAAGGTTCTTGCTGCATGGAAAGGATTGTATCAAGATTCAAGTGTATCAACACTTGGTGAGTAAAATCACATGAAGATTTTGACCAATAATACCATGATATGTACATATCCAAATATGTCCGATGCTATAAATGTTATGAGCTTATACCAGAATGATTCATAAGATGATCATTGGACGATAATAAAGATACTATTATGAGCTTTGCAAGAACTAAGAATATATCATGTATGAGTGACAAATAGTGAATAATAGTTCATTGTAATATGTTACATTGATACTAGTTTGTCACAAGATACAAATTGAATTTATCTCAATTTAAACTATGGGTGGCACAATATTATGGAAAGGAAGTTCCATGACGGATTTGGATGAGTTCCAAAGTTAAGACATTGTGACGCATACTACATCAAAAAGGCTAAGTATATGACTACCATAGTAGCAGCAAAGGAGGGCATTTGTGTCAAGTAGTTTGTTATCAAACTAGGTGTGGTTCGCAGTGGGATAATACTATGAAGATATATTGTACGACAATACTATCGACATGTTTTAACCCAAAAAGAACTAAAGGTCTCACAAAAGGACTAAATTTATACAATGCCATCTCATTAGGGAATGAGTGATGCGTAGAGACGCAAAGACATGCAAATACACATGGACCTGAAAGTGCTAGATCCGGAGATTATGTTAACCACTAGCAAAACATGTATATTCAACACCTAGGTGTTGTATATACAAGTTTACAAACTAGATTATTGAATCTAGTGAAAGTGGGAGACCGAAGGGAATATACCCGAGAGGCAATAATAAAGTGGTTATTATATTATTCCATGTTTATGATAAATGTTTATTTTGCATGCTATAATTGTATTAATTGGTAACGTTAATACATGTGTGTTTAATAAACAAATAAAGGGTTCCTAGTTATGCCTCTCTTATAAACTAGCTCGTTGATTAACAAGATGATCAAGGTTTCCTGATCATGGACATTGGATGTTGTTAATAACGAGGTCACAACTTTGGTGGAATGATGTGATGAACATTCATCCGAAGTATAGCATTACGATCAAAGTCATTATCTTTATATTGCTATAACATCATACGAAGTAATCCTAGTCCTTAGACCATGAGGTCATGTTAATCACTAACACCAGAAGAGTATCTTGATAACATCAAACGTCACACCGTAACACGGTGACTATAAAGGTGGGTTCAGTGCTACGAAGGTATTATGTAGAGGCTCATGGATCAAGAGTGGGATTTGTCCATCCCGATGATGGATAGATATACTCAAGGCCCTCTCGGTGATATCACATTGAAATAGCTTGCAAGCAAGTGATGTGATCACTAGAATGTTATATCACGGGAATGAGAAAAGAGTGCATGTCGGTAACAAGATCAAACTAGGTATTTGGATACCGATGATCGAATATCAGACATGTAATATATCGCGAGACAAAGGTATTTAGTTACTACATTAAAGGTTCACACGATCACAAGAGTCATCGTTGAATGTGTGGGAGTTAGTACGGATCTCCAGGTCCCACTTCTGATTATTGATCAGAGAGGGGTCTCGATCATGTCTGTCAGGGGGATGATCCCCGGGTACCCCATCCGAATAAGAAACAGGACAGTCGGATCACGTCCGGCTGACCAGATGCAGCCGGATAGGACAGGACGGGCCGGCTATCACCCAGTAGCCGGATCAGCAAGAGACAGTCGGATACGACGACGTAGCCGGACTCAATCAGAGAGACAGGACGACGTGCGTATCAGTGCACGATACGCCCTGTACAATGACAAGATGGGCAACCACCTGCCCAGACCGAAGACTTTGCGTGGGTGACGCTGGAACAGTGGCCTGTGCTGATGAAGGGTTCGCACGGCGTCCACTGTACCTACAACAGCCATACCGCTCATACACCGATAAGACAAGCCATACTGGATACTGTAGATGACTAGTCGGCTGGGACCCGCCTATGGGGCCCGCCAGTCGGACTAGCCAGCGAGACCTTTGCCTCTCTGCCTATATAAGGAGAGGCAAGGCCTCAGTATAAAGGGTTGGTCTCAGTGCATTCAAGGCAGTAGCTAAAGAATACAGCTCAAGGAGCACTTGTAGCTCGTATATCCGACATAGAGAGATACGGCAGGAGTAGGGGCTTTACCTCACCACGAGGGCCCCGAACCTGGGTACTTCTTGCATCCTGCTACGCTCGCTCGTATCCAATCTCGTCTGTGAACGCCGTCGATAGCTTCCCTGCTAGTCCCCACACCTCTATCTAACCTCCTCAGGTACTGCCGTTCCCAATACAACGACAGTTGGTGCCCACCATGGGGCAGATGGCTTCGACCGGAGTCACGTTCCGCACGGGACCCCACACTTCAGCCGGTGAGCGCGTGGCCTCCGGCCTGGTGCTCACGCTTGGCAAGTTCGACTGCGTCATCGACAACGCCTCCTGCTTCGCTGGAACTTCCTTCCCAGCGAACGGCACCATCCTGCTATTCGGCGATCTCCCCATCTACGTCGCCACCGTCCCGGAGCGTTTCCCTAGGGAAATCGTCTCTGTCACGGGGCTGCCGTGCTCCGACGGCAGCACCTCCGCCCCACCTCACGGCGTGGAGGTCATGATGACCGGATCCATCTCGCATCCCCGCCAGCCGCGGGAGCGAGGAGCGGATGAGGTCGGAACTTCCGCTCCCCTGCAGCCTCGGAACCCGGTGGAGGATGCCATTGATCAGCTCCTGACGCCGGTTAACCTCGGGGACAACCCGGAGGAAGCGGAGGCCAACTTCACCATGGAGAGACAGATCCTCCTCCAGGAGGCCATGGAACTGGCAGCAGCCCGCAAGCAACTTGAGATCGCTAGGCGCGAGTACGACCGCGCGCACGGCCTCACTCCGGCTACCGCGGAGCCGAGCCGGCGCGGCCAGGTACGGCGTCGGGGCGGTGAGCTGGGCGGTAGGATGGAGAAGGACGGGGAACCGGATCCCGCGCCTGCCCTCACACGGCTCACCTACAGCACGCCCATCAAGAACCTGCGCGCGGCGCGTGCCGCAGCAGAAGAACTACCCAGCCTGGAGGGCAAGGAGCGAGCTCGCCAGCACGCTCGCGTGTAGGAGCTCCTCCGCGTCGCGGACGAGCAGGCCGGCGCCAACCGGCAGACGCAGGAATACCTTAGCTACTCTAGAGGGAGCAAGCTACCTGCCAACAGCAGGGGCGCGCCACGCGACACCCAGCAGGCATCCTCCCCTCAGCCGCCCAGGGCCCACAGCAGGTGCCGCAGCTCGGGCAATAGGGGTCAGCCGCGCCAGGAGCAGACGGTGAACAGCAACCCGCCACCTCCCCCACCGCCAGCCGGAGCGCATGCACCAGCCTCGTTCCGTCTCGGCCGGTGGGAGCGCCCAACCCGGATTGTCCGGATGCCCGCGACCGCATCGAGCTCCTCGCTCAAGCGCGCGTCACGGAGGAGGAAGATTCTACCGGTCCGGTTTGTTTCAGACCCCGCATCCGGAACGAGCCGTTTACAGATAAATTCTCCCTGCCCAGGGACACCCCCAAGTACGACAGCGGCATGAAGCCGGAAGACTGGTTGACCGACTATGCTACGGCAGTCGGCATCGCCCACGGGAACAAGCGCACAATTGTGCGCTATGTCCTTCTCCTGCTAACCGGGTCAGCAAGGACATGGCTCAATAGCCTTGCGCCCAACAGCATCAACGCCTGGCCTGACTTCGAGAAGGTGTTCGTTCGCAACTTCAACGGCACGTACAAACGTCCAGGGCGCCCGCGCGACCTGGCCTTCGGCCTGTGGCGACCGGGCGACCGCGAGACCGATCGCGAGTACCTCGCCAAGTGGACGGAGCTCCGCAACACTTGCGAGGGCATCCTGGAGAGCCAAGCCATCAGCTTCTTCATCGAAGGATGCCGAGAGGGCACCATGCTTCGCCACCGGCTACTGTGTGACGAGCCGAAAACCATGGCGGAGCTCATGACGGTTGCGGACCAGTACGCCACGGCGGATGCCGCCATGAAGAAGCCCCTCCGAGTAAACGCGGACGGCCGTCCGACTCCCACGGAGCCGGCTCGCGACCGTCCGAGCAATCCGGCTGGTGAAGCCAGATCCTCCAGACGCCACGGCAACGACAACCGGTTCCATGGGGACCGCCAGGCCGGACAACAGAAGCCTCGCTACCACGCGCGGCAGGTCAATGTTGTGGAGGGTGCGCCCGACGCACCGGCTAATGACGCAAGAAGGCAGAAGCCCCGGCTCACCTTCGACCAGATGATTGACGGCTCGTGCAAGTGGCATAGCGGTCCCTTCAAACCGGCTACGCACACCACCGGAATCGCATGGACCCGCCAGCTAAAGGACCAGGGCAACCAGCCTCGTCTCCCGCCTCCCCCACCGGGTGGACCCCCACCACCGGCTAGGGGAGCCGGTAATGATGGTAACGGCAGCAACGGCGGCAACAACAATAATGGCTACCCCCAGTCGCACGCCGCCTACCACATCTTCGAGATGGAGCAGGACGACAAGCACAGCCGCAGGCGATGCTCCAAGGAGGTCAACGCCATCGTTTCTCTGGTCCCCCAGTACCTGAACTGGTCAGAAACCCCCATCACCTGGAGCCGGGCAGATCAGCCTGAGCATCTGCCGACTCCCGGGGGATACGCCATGGTGCTCGACCCTCTCATCATCTCCAACGTGCGCACCTGCCGATTCTCCCGTGTCCTCATCGACGGAGGCAGCAGCCTCATCCTCCTCTACTAGTCCTCGCTGGAGAAGCTGGGCATTCGTGAAAGCGACCTGCGCCCGACTACCACGACGTTCCACGGCGTACTGCCGGGGCTAGCCTGCGCTCCGCTGGGGAAAATCCAGCTGGACGTCATCTTCGGGACCGAGGAGAACCGCCGTGAACCAATCTGTTTTGAAGTGGTAAATCTGACGAGCTCCTACCATGCTCTCCTCGGGCGCCCCGCCCTCGCCAAGTTCATGGCCATCCCCCACTACGCGTACCTCAAGACGAAGATGCCGGGACCCCACGGCGTGATCACCGTCGCCGACTGCTTCAGGCGATCGATGGAGTGCGCCTCGGCCGGTTCCAAACTGGCAGAGGCCCTCATCATAGCCGAGGAAAAACGCGTGATCATGTGCAACGTGTCCATGGCCCAGCAGGACATTCTGGCTAGCAGCAAACCGGCTGGAGAAGGAGCTTTCCAGCCGGCAAAGGACACGAAGAGGATCCCGCTTGACCCCCTCGATCCGACTAAGTTCATCACCATTGGTGCCGGCTTGGACAGCAAATAGGAAGGCGCGCTCGTCGACTTCCTCCGTGAGAATCGGGGCATCTTCGCATGGTCTCCCAAAGACATGCCGGGTGTGCCGAGGGAGTTCGCCGAGCACTCACTTCATGTGCGTCCGGATGCCAAGCCGGTCAAGCAACCTCTGCGCCGGTTCGCAGAGGAGAAGAGAAAGATAATCGGTGATTTAGATCACCCGGCTCCTTGCAGCCGGGTTCATCATGGAAGTGTACCACCCAGACTGGCTGGCGAACCCAGTCTTGGTGTTGAAGAAGAACAAGACCTGGCGCATGTGTATCGACTACACCAGCCTGAACAAGGCGTGCGAAGACCTTCGCCTTGCCCCGTATCGATCAAGTCATCGATTCCACGGCCGGCTATGATTTGTTGTCCTTTCTAGATTGTTATTCCGGGTACAATCAGATCCGGCTAAACCCCGCTGATCAGATTAAGACATCATTTATCACCCCCTACGGGGCTTTCTGCTATGTAACCATGCCTTTCAGCCTAAAGAACACAGGTGCCACCTATCAGCGATGTATGCAGAAATGCTTGCACTCGCAGATAGGCCACATGCACGCTTACGTGGATGACGTAGTCATCAAGACCAAGGAAAAGCGCACCCTCGTCGAGGATCTGAGAGAAACATTCGGCAACCTCCGCCAGTACCAGATGAAGGTGAACCCAGAGAAGTGTGTCTTCGGAGTACCATCCGGTCAGCTACTCGGTTTCCTCGTATCACGGCGAGGTATCGAGGCGAATCCGGAGAAGATCGCGGCCATCGAGAGGATGCAGCCGCCCAAGAACCTGCTTGGAGTCCAGAAGTTCACTGGATGCCTGGCTTCCCTCAGTCGTTTTGTCAGCCGGCTGGGAGAGAAGGCACTCCCGTTATACCAACTGATGAAGAAGACGGACAAGTTCTCCTGGACTTCGCAGGCCGACACCGTGTTTCACGACCTCAAGCGCATGCTATCCACAGCACTGGTTCTGGCCACGCCGGCTAGCAAGGAGCCGATGTTGCTCTATATAGCAGCCATCAGCCGGGTCGTCAGCATCGTCCTGGTGGTGGAGCGCCCCGAGGAAGGCAAGGCTCAGCCGGTTCAGATACCCGTCTACTACCTCAGCGAGGTTCTCTCCCTCTCCAAGCAGAACTACCCCCACTACCAAAAGATGTGCTACGGTGTGTACCTGGCATGCAAGAATCTCAAGCACTACTTCCAGGAGCACCCGATCAAGGTCGTGTGCACTACACCCCTTTCGGAAATCATCGGCAACAAGGACGCCACCGGCCGAGTTGCCAAGTGGGCCATCGAGATCGCCGCCTACTCCATCCAGTACGAGCCCCGGCTCACGATCAAGTCACAGGCTATGACTTCTCGCCGACCGGGCCGAGACCAGATTCCCACCGGTTCCGGATTCAGACCACTAGCGGATGCACTTCGACATGTCGAAGATGCTCGGGGGCTTGGGAGCCGGCATCGTGCTCACCTCGCCCAAGGGAGACCTGCTGGAGTACGGGCTGCAAATCCACTTCAAGGCCTCCAACAACGTAGCCGAATACGAGGCACTGGCGCACAGGCTCTGGCTGGCCAAGGAGATCGGTGTCAACCGGATCATGTGCTTCGGTGATTCCGACTTGGTGGTGCAACAGGTGTCCGGGGAATGGGACGCCAGAGATGCAAACATGGCTCTCTACCGGTTCCACATCCAGAAGCTCAGCGCCTCCTTCAACGAGTGCGAATTTCATCACGTCCCCCGCACCAACAACGAGGCAGACGATGCGCTCTCCAAGATAGGATCCACCAGGCAGGCCATCCCGCCAGGGGTCTCCTTGGAGCATCTGTGCAAGCCATCCATCAACCCGTCGCCGGAGTCAGACTCCATCATCTGGGCGGGAAGCGTTCCAGCGGCTGGAGCAGCAGAAACGGAGCCGACAGAACCACCAAAGATGAAAACCCGCACCAATTCCGGACAGGCAGTGCCCTCCGGCTCGCCAGACTAGAGGGCTCCCGGCTCGCCTAATGGCTCGGGGGTTGCCGTCCTGGATATTCCACCCGGACGACCCCCCGACACCCATCAGCCGGAGGACAGGAGCGTCCTCGTCATCCGGGAAGTGCCATCCTAGGCATAGCCCTTCATGAACTACATCGCCAATGGAGAACTCCCGGACGACGAGGTAGAGGCCAGGCAAATCCGACGCCGCGCGCATACATACACCATCATAAACGGCGAGCTGTACAAGCGCAGTGTATCCGGTATCTTCCAAACATGTGTCGATGTAGACACAGGCTACCGGCTACTCAAGGACATCCACCAGGGTGAGTGTGGGCACCATGCTTCGTCAAGGGCGATAGTCGCCAAGGCGTTTTGCCATGGTTTCTATTGGCCCACCGCCCTCGAGGATGCCGAGCAGCTGGTCCGCGCGTGCAATGGGTGCCAGTGCTTCGGGCAGCTCAGGCACATGCCAACCTCGGTACTCAAGACCATACCGATCACCTGGACCTTCGTAGTTTGGGGCCTCGACATGGTCAGGCCCTTCAAGCGAGCCCGTGCGGGAATGACCCACCTACTGGTAGCGGTGGACAAGTTCACAAAATGGATCGAGGCCAAGCCTATCCGGAAGCTGGATGGAGCGACGGTTGTTACCTTCTTCACCGACATCATCAACCGCTTTGGCTACCCCAATAGCATCATCACCGACAACGACACGAACTTCGCCAAGGGGGCCTTCACCCGGTTCTGCAGCAACAAGGGCATCCGGCTGGACCTCGCCTCCGTTGCACACCCGCAGTCCAACGGGCAAGTCGAACGAGCAAACGGCTTGGTGCTAGCCGGCATCAAACCACGTCTCATCGAGCCGTTGGAGCGGTCACCCGGATGTTGGATCGAAGAACTTCCAGCTGTGCTGTGGAGCCTCCGCACCACACCGAATAGATCAACTGGCTACACGCCATTCTTCCTGGTCTACGGATCGGAAGCCATCCTCTCCGCCGACATCGAATTTGACTCCCCTCGCAAGCTCCTCTACAACGAGCAAGCCAACAAGGAGGCGTGGGAGGACAGGGTGGATCTCCTGGAGGAGGCCCGCGAGCTGGCCCTGTCCAGATCTACCCTGTACCAGCAGCGACTACGTCGCTACCATTCAAGCCGGATTCGCCCAGTCGCATTCTGCGAGGGCGACCTAGTTCTCTGGCTGGTGCAAGACACGAAGGGCGTGCACAAGCTATCACCACCCTGGGAGGGCCCCTTCATCATCAGTCGGGCGCTGCCCAACGACTCCTATTACCTCATCGACGGACAGCAGCCGCGCAAGAACAAGATGGACAAATCGGACGAGGAGACCGAACGTCCTTGGAACGCGGCCCTTCTACGCCCGTTTTACACCTAGTCGCCACGCAGTGTATGTATCCCGAAAACCCCATGAATGAAAATGCGGACTCCTACGAGAATCTCGGGGGCTCCTTGTAGAAATGTGTGTGCACCTGTTTTTCGGTTCAAATTTTCCGGCTCCGGCAACCCCTACCCGGGGGCTCGCCGGCTGGCCCGGCCTGTTAAGTCAACAAACCGGCTGAGTAGTGTGCGATGTTGTCAGAGGCCCACTCTTCGTCTTAGCTACAGACCGCATCCCGACTGTCTGGCTAGCCAGAGCAAAAGCCCGAGGCATCCCACATGAAAAACGGGGAGGAGACGCGACAGATCGGGCGTCCCGACCCCGCAACTAGCTCGAACCAATCCAGCTGCTAAGCCGCTAGTACCGTGCGTAATCCTACTGTCAGCTCCCTTCTATTCCGGCTGCAGACCGCAACCCGGCTGCCCGGCAAGGACGCAGCGAAAACAGCAGAACACACGAGAAGGCCACTAAGTGTCTAGAAAGGAGCAAGCCAGTTTTCGAAAAAAACAAGCCGTTTTCCGGCTACTATTTGACAGACTAACCTATTAACCTATGAAGATGTATGTGTATGCATATGTGCATTCTTGTCCGACTACTTCGAGTCGGAATTCAGGAGAAGGAAAGAAGATTCGAAGTCCTTGCCTTCATCAAGCGCTCCGAATCTCGGGGGCTACACCCACTGGGTGCGCTCGCGCGCCCCAAGTGGAATCTTGTAGTTCCTGACCGGCTAAGGGTGTTTAGCCGGCCGTTCGGAGCCTAGGTGAGGGCAAGGGTGGGAGCAAGAAAATACAAGAAAGATTCGAAGCACCTGGCTACACTAGCTACTCCGAATCTCGGGGGCTACACCCAGTTGGCGCGCTCGCGTGCCCCCACTGGAATGTTAGTTCCCCCAGCTGAAGGCGTCCAGCAGACGAAAGCGGCCGACTAGGACGAGGCCAGTCGGATAAAGTTAGAAGACTTGGCAGAAATAAGAAAGATTCGAAGCACCTGGCTGTGCAGCTACTCCGAATCTCGGGGGCTACACCCAGTGGGTGCGCTAGCGTGCCCCCACTGGAGGTGCAGGTCGCCCGGCTAAAGGTGTGTAGCCGGACAAAGTTAGTCGGGCAAAATACGCAAAAGGAAAGCTCAACGCACAAGGAAGATTCAAGAATTTCAACAATAATAAACAAAAAGGAGACGAAGCTCTCATAAGTTACCCGACGTCAAAGATGGCCGGCACAAGCAGACAAGGTTCACAAGTACATAACACAAGACAATTACACCCGGCATCCCGGGGCAGCAGCTAAACGGCAGGGCCTTTGCCGTGGGGGAGTTCTTGGCCGGCAGAGGCTGGGGGCAGAGGAGGAGCGCAGTGTTTGATCCGGCCCTGGCGCTGGCAGGCGGTGGCATCAGGGCCTCCACATCAGGAGTACCGATGGACTCCGAGTCGGTGAGCACCTCATCAGGGTCCACATAGTCGGCGATCTTGATGGCGGACCCGCGAAGCTCCGGATGGGCTTGGCGGATGGCGGCAAGATCAGCTCCGGCACGGAAGCCCCAATCGATCTTCTCGACGCGGGCGTCCTTGTACCAGGAGAGCATCAGAGCCAGGGCCATCTCCGCTCCGGCCCGCGCCGCCAGGTCCCGCAGCCGGTCCACCGCAGCCGGCACCTCTCCCACCTTCGCCGCCAGCTGCGCCATCGTCTCCGAAACCGGAGCCTCCGGCCACACAAAGGAGAAGACGTCCCACGCCGCCTGACAAAGCTTCGCAGCTTCCTCGCCAAGAAGGACGACGAGCTCCTGAGCCGTCGGCTGCGCTCCCGGCCAGTTCTCCTGTAGCCGGTTGTAGGCCAGCAGGTCTATGCCGGCGTAAAAAGCTGTCAGAAAAGAGGAGTCAGATCCGGCTACCTGATCCGGAAAGAAAGGAAGACAGAAGAAAGAACTCACCCTTGGCAGTGTGGCCAACCTGCATCAGCTCCTCCACCAGCGCCTTCTCCTTGACCGCTAGCCGTTTTATCTCCTTCTCTTGGTCCTTGTTCTGGGCCTCGAGAAGGGAGAAGGCTTCGGCCCGGCTAGCGAGCGAGGCGTCGCGCTCCTTGACGGTGGCCTCCAAACCGTCTACCCGCGCGTGTCAATCCTTGTTCTGCAGCCGCAGAGTGGAGTTGGACTTGCTCAGCCGGTCGTTCGCTTTCTTCAAGCGATCGATCTCGCGCTGAGCGCACATGAGGATGGCTGCAACGAAACCGGCTATCAGTAAAAAAAAGGAGCAAGACGGATAAAGCGAACTTACTCTAGGAGGTCCTGTTGGCGGCAGCAAGCTTCTGCTCCAGGGTTCGGTTCCCACCGGCTGTGGCCTCAAGCAACCGGATCTCCTTCACCGCCAGCTCGAGCGTGGCGGCAAGGTCCGACAGCGAAGCAGCGGAGGAGGCGTCGTCGTCCACGGCGTTGACGGCCAAGGACTCCTTCGCCGCGACCACCGTCGTTCGTCACTCCTCCCCGAGCTCCTCGTCGGAGTTATCATCGCCAACAACGATGAGCTCCTTGCCGGCAGCCCTCCGCACGCCTGCGGAGGAGCCTTCCGGCTAGGAGAGATCCGCTTCTGGTTGGGGACCCTCCGGCTGGGAGGAGGTAGCCGGCTCAGCCTCAGAATAAGGAGAGGCACCGGTTGGCTCAGTTGGGGTGCGGGGCGGCGACCTAGTTGGCGCCCGGGCCGGGCTCGCAGCTCCGAAAGAAACCAACGCGCTAAAGAGAAGGAGGAAAAGGCAAAAGCAAAATAAGCCAAAGTCAGAAAAACAAGAAGGAGGACAAATAGACAGAAAGCACCGAAAGATAGAGGGGGAGAGGAAAAACATACTCCGGCACGACCGGGGGCGGCCCTTTCTTCCGTCCAAGGCGGCTCGCCGGCGGGATGCCGGACCGGCTCCTCTAGGGAGCCGGCTACTCCGCCGCAGGCCAGCGGGAGTCGGAACGGCTGGAGCTGCTCCCACCTGCTTCGTCGTCCGTCGCAGAGCACGTCACCGGCTCAGCGGTCGGCCCAGCCTCCTCCTCCTCGTGCACCTCAGGCGCGGTCGGCGTCGGCTGCTCGTTCGACCGGGAAGGCGTCGCCGTCCCCATCCGATTCCTCGCCGGACCGCCGAGCGCGCGGCTCGGGCAAGTCTGGCGTGAATACCTCGAGGGGAGCCTCGCCCTCCTTGTGACGGATGCAGGCAAAGATCTGTGGAATGCAAGAAGTCAATCAGACAGAACAAGGAAATAACACAGAAAGAATAAGCAAAATTTCTGGCTACGAGAACTTACCCGAGGTGCGCGGTTCTCCCGGCTGTAGGGCGCCAGACTGAACTTCCAGTTCTCCAGCAACCGCTCCTTGCTGATCGTCCATAACCACTCCTTCAAGTTGTGGTAGCGGGGATCGCAGCGCAATAGCCAGGTCGGGTCCAGCCGGCCGGAGTAGTAGCACATCTTGTGCGCCCGCTGCTGCATCGGCATCATCGGCCAGGACATCCAGCTAAGAGTGATGTCCCGAACGGTTAGCTGGCAGGTGACGAGGGAGCGCATGCGTGCCAGCATCGCGTCTGTCTCCGCCTTGTCACTGTGGATCTTCAGGTCCCAGTTCTGTCGGCTGGACTCGACGTCTTGGAAGGCCGGCAGGTTTATCCGGTCGACGTTGGTGACGTTCTTGACGTAAAAGTACGACTGCTGCCACAGCCGTACCATGTCCTGGAGCAAGAACTTCGGGTAGCCGGATTGGGTGCGGGAGTATATGGAGGCGCTACCGCAGACGACTAGCGGCCCCTTCGTGTACTGCACATGCGGCCGAACTCAGAAGAGACGGCAGAGGAGCCCGAGATCCGGCTGGATCCCGAGATAACTCTCGCAGAATGCCATGAAGTGCGCCAGCATTCCGATTGCGTTGGCGCCGAGGTGGTGGAGGCGGAGGTCGAAGAAGGCCAAGAATGTGAGGAAGAATGGGTGCAGCGGCAGCACGAACCCGCGCGCCAGGTGCGAAAGGAAGATGACGCGCTCCCCCTCTACCGGATGCGGTGACACCTCCTTCACCGGCGCCAGCCGCATCGCCACCTCCTCCGCCGGCGGGAGGACGCGGGTCGCGCGGTACTTCGCGATTTGGTCCTCGGTGATGAAGGAACCGCACCAGGCTCCGCGGTCGGCGGCCATTTCCGGCTGATGGAGAGGAGCGGGAATGGAAGAGTGACGGTGGCCCGTAGCGTCGACAACGGCGAGAGGGCGGCGCAGAGGGCAAGAGCGTAGGAGCAAGAGCACGCGAGGGAGAAGCAGATTGCAGCGGGGGAGCGAAGGAAAAGAACTGCCTCCCCCGCGGCGTCCCTTTAAAGGAACGGAAGGGCAACCGTCGGCGGGGCCACGTGGCGCGCATCCGGGCAACCCACACCCCAACCGCCGCCTAGATCCCATGTGCCAGGGTAGGATGCGCAGAAGATCCTGGAGCAAGAACCGGTTACCGGATGCAGCTTCGAGGCGACGTGCGACGGGACGTTACGCTGCCCGCCGCAGAGCAATAATGGCGCGTGCGCGTGTGGCCGGCGTCAGCACTGACGTCACGGGTAGCGCAACAGCCAGGCTCAGCCGGATGAAAATTCGAAAAGCAAGAAGGAGTGCGCGCACATTTCGCCTAAGGACGGAATCCACACGTGCTCGGGGGCTAGTGTCAGGGGGATGATCCCCGGGTACCCCGTCCGAATAAGAAACAGGACAGTCGGATCGCGTCCGACTGACCAGATGCAGCCGGACAGGACAGGACGGGCCGGCTATCACCCAGTAGCCGGATCAGCAAGAGACAGCCGGATACGATGACATAGCCGGACCCAATCAGAGAGACAGGACGACGTGCGTATCAGTGCACGATACGCCCAGTACGATGACAAGACGGGCAACCACCTGCCCATACCGAAGACTTTGCGTCGGTGACACTGGAACAATGGCCTGTGCTGATGACGGGCTCGCACGGCGTCCACTGTACCTACGACAGCCATACCGCTCATACACCGATAAGACAAGCCATACTGGATACTGTAGATAACTAGTCGGCTGGGACCCGCCTGTGGGGCCCGCTAGTCGGACTAGCCAGCGAGACCTTTGCCTCTCTTCCTATGTAAGGAGAGGCAAGGCCTCAGTAGAAAGGGTTGGTCTCAGTGCATTCAAGGCAGTAGCTAAAGAATACAGCTCAAGGAGCACTTGTAGCTCGTATATCCCACATAGACAGATCCGGTAGGAGTAGGGGCTTTACCTCACCACGAGGGCCCCGAACCTAGGTACTTATTGCCACGCCGCCAGATCTAATCTCGCTCATGGACGCCGTCGATAGCTTCCCTGCTAGTCCCCACACCTCTATCTAACCTCCTCAGGTACTGTCGTTCCCAATACAACGACAATGTCTGCATTATTCGCGAACCGTAGGGTGACACACTTAAGGGATACCGACACCATATGGAGCAAATATGTTTCAGATAAAGATTTAAGAAAGCGCTGGAATCATTTCGATTGAAACCAGAATTGTTTTAGGTGAAATTGCATAAATTGGTTCTGCATGTGATATTGAAATGTTGCAGGGGTTTTATGCGAATGTTTGTTAATTAATGTAATTAACAAAATTGTGAATAAAATAAATAAAATGGTTTTATTTAATGAGAGCTTGCATTAAATTTGGTGGAAATTTAATGGAGGTGAGTGCAATTTTGAGTGGGCTGCTAATTATGTGAGTGGGAGCTCCACCCACATGAATGTGGAAGAGGTGGGGGCACCTTCTTTGGCCACCGTCCATGGTGAGGGGTTTCCCCACTCTCCCTATAAAAGGCCCCCCACTCCCTCCTCTCATCTCACACCTCCTCGTGAAGGATTTCTCTCCCCCTGTAGTTATTCCCCATGGTCTCAGATTAGCAAGATACATGTTCCCGGTGGGTTTATCTGGAAAGGAGTTGCTGCTTCCGCTGCTTTGCTGGAGCGAGGGATGGAGGTTGTCGGGGTACCGTACATGTGTGGGATCATGGATGTACTGCTGCTTTGTGGTGATGGACTTGGTGGTGCTGGACTTGCTGGTGCTAGACTTGCTGGAGCTGGATCTGATGGACATGCTGGAGCTAGACCTGCTGGACTTGCTGGACTTCATCACGATCTTGAGATCGGCAAGTGTACGACTACATCATACACGAGTTCCAACTTGTTAACAAAGCTTTGTTGTCTTCGAGGGTAATTTTTCTATGGATGCATATCCACCCGTTGCTTGTATCTAGTAGATAGATCTTTGTGTATTGTTCCCATCGTAGGAATTTTTTTGTTTTCTATGCTACGAACCCAAAAATTTAGACCAAGCAATCAAGATTATTATAACAAATATTCTCATAATATGTATGTATGTGGGAGGAGCTCCATATATGGACAAATAGGCAGCAACCACTGCTCACATCATCCTTCATAACCACAGCTAACGAATAAACGATATCAATCGTATTATCCCGCTATTAAGGGATTTCTCCCATGGAATGGACATGGATTTATGAGTTCTCCTTGATTCCCCAAGTTAGTACATAAAGAATGACAACATCTTTATAGTCACAGTAAGCGCTATCATCCCCCCATCTACCAACAAGTAATCCCCTTCGTCGAGTCCCCATAAGAGGCAAATATTAAGGAGGTGCATAACTCCCAACATCAGGATGAAGACAATTAACACATACACATAATGATGTATAACATAATAATCTCTATCTTATCTCAATCATATGCTAGGGTTTCTCCATCTCCCCAAGAACTAGAGATCTACTCAAACATAGAGGCAATCAACACAATGGCAATGGTAATGGAAACAATTGTAAATGAATAGTTCTTGTATAAATCCACAATGAGTACGGAAATTACAACAAGATCTAGATGGGGTGAAGATGGGATGGATGGAGATGATGGTGGTGCATCGGTTGATCAAGATGGAGATCGATGCCTTGGCCTCCCATATCTATGTAGGGTAAAAATGGATCCCTTGGACAAATTCCCCCTCTAGATGCATTCCGGAGGTGAGGTGAGGCGATTTCTGGGTGTTCTATATGTCGTCTCTCTGATCTAGTTGCACGGGGTGAAACTATTTGAGGAGGCGGTGGCGACGCCAACTATACGGCTGGAATTTTTTTTCCCGCCGTATAGTTGGTCGGTAAACCGTTTGTGTGCCTTGATCGCTTCGGGTTTTCTTCTGGTATTATTGATATTTCCCAAATAAATGATTTACGTTGTTTTTGACTCCTTTTCTCCCTAGTATAACTGCTCCAAGAATTGTGTCCATTGTATCTATCATCTGTCTTGATCCTGGTGAAAATAGACATAAAATGTGTGCGCAAGCGCCTTAAAATACCAAGTTCCTACATCTACAATGCAAAATAATAATATAAAACATGATGCAAATATGCACTCATGAGGACCTCAATGTAATTTTACCTTTTTAGGTATTTGATGTAAAATGCACTCCCACCATCCGTGATGTTCCTATATTTGGGAGTAGATGGGTAAATCTTGGCATGATAAACAATGTTGCCACCGGGAGTTTCTAACCATTAGGAAAATAAAAAAACAATTTTCCAAGTGACACGAGTGTATTTTATGTAAAGCATGTAGGAAGAATATGTATTTTCTGTAGAAACAACAAAGATCAAGAAGAGAAACTATGAGCACAAAGGAGGCAACTTGAGAGAGCAGGGAAGAGGAGGAGTTGAAGGAGGTGCGATATCATAGCAAAGTAATTGAAGTTCCATGATCGGGAAACCTCGATCATCAGCTGCCCAACGAACTAGTACTAGAGGATACTAGGTACTCGATTTTTATATACACCACACCTATATTAATGTTCCCACTTAATTCAGTTCTAGCATGATACAAAACTATTATGAACTTTAGACATATATCAAATAAAGCAACTTTATTATTGGCCTGTAGGGAATATCTCCTTCAACATCATATATAGGTGTAGTAAAGATGAACACACCAAGATGTTCCTAGTCTAGCCTCTAAGACTATCTCATGTGTTGTGTGATGATCAAGTTTTCTGATCATGGTATAAAGTATACCACCAGCAATGAGCGTACGTTTTCTAGAGAGACCTGGGTACGTAACAAACCCAAAGAATGATTTACTATGAGATAGAATCATGTTGTTAATAGTAATGTCATCATACGATTATCTTATGCATAAATCCTTAATTATATGAGAATATCAAATACCCTCTTGCAAGAAGGCTTGTCCTTGGTGTTGTCCCAACCCTACCTACAAAGGTGGCTATACCACGATTCTGAGATAAGCACACAAGTATATACACAGACGTGGATAGTTCAACAAGTAGGATATCGCTCCTCTTAACGATGGAGAGATATTCTCTAGGGCTGATGTCTACGCACGCTTCTATTCTTATAGACATTGTTGGGCCTCCAAGTGCAGAGGTTTGTAGAACAGCAGCAAGTTTCCCTTAAGTGGATCACCCAAGGTTTATCGAACTCAGGGAGGAAGTGGTCAAAGGTATTCCTCTCAAGCAACCCTGCAATCAAGATACAAGAAGTCTCTTGTGTCCCCAACACACCCAATACACTTGTCATGTGTATAGGTGCACCAGTTCGGCGAAGAGATAGTGAAATACAAGTAATATGGATGATTATAAGTGGTAATTGCAATCTGAAATAAGAGTGGCAGCAAGCAAACAAGTAACAGAACTAATTTTAAACGGTGTTTCAATGCTTAGAAACAAAGCCTAGGTATCATACTTTCACTAGTGGACACTCTCATATAAATATCTTCTCTTTATGATGCTACCCTGAACTAATCTCTGGTTGGACGATGTAGGGCAATAATAGCACACCTTAAAGTTCGCATTCCCTATCTAGATAACCCCTCACTATCACCTTGAGCACTAGATGGTTCCAACAAACACCACAATCTCATAGAGACTTCCAACTCAAATTATACTCATGATAAGTATTTATGTAACCCTAGCCAAAGTGCCACACGGTGTGCACACTGTCAACTTCACACACGTGGGGATAAGCAGAGATTAATTAAAGTACTTGAGTAGCAGAATATATCTATAGATTACAAAGCTCATGATCTCATAAGATCACGCATAGAGAGAGAGAGATAAACACATAGCTACCGGTAGAGCCCTTAGCCTCGAGAGAGTACTACTCCCTCCTCATCATGGGAGTCAGCAACAGCGATAGAGATGGTGGTGGAGTTGATGGAGATGGCTCCACGGGCACTTCCTCGTCCCGGCAGGGTGCCGGAACAGAGACTTCTGTCCCCTGAATCTCCTCTTCGGTGGCGGCGGCGCTGCGAAACTTTTCGTGGAAATCTGATCTGGTGCCTAGGGTTTTCATCCCGGGTGGCTTTTATAGGTGAAGAGGCAAGGTCAGTGGGCACCCGGGGGGCCCACACCACCCCCTGGCGTGTCCTGGGCTGGCCCACGCCACCAAGTGGTGTGGTCACCTCGTGGCCCCTCTCCGTCTCGTCTTCTGGCTCCATGATTCTTCTAGTAAAATATTGACTTTGGCTTTTGTCCAGTCCAATTCCGAGAATATTTCTTTTCTAGCTTTTCTGAAACCAAAAACAGCAGAAAACAGGCAACTGGCACTGTGGCATCTTGTTAATAGGTTAGTTCAATAAAATGCATAAAATCTCAGAATGTAGACAAAACATAAGATAGGTGATATAACACAAGCATGGAACATCAAAAATTATAGATACGTTGACGATGTATCAACATCCCCAAGCTTAACTCCTGCTCGTCCTCGAGTAGGTAAGTGATAAAAAGAATAATTTTTGAGGTGACATGCACCATCACAATCTTGATCAAGGTATTTGTAAAACATTGATAACTGGGATCATAGTACTTTAACATAGCATGAAAGATATAGTTCTAATAATAAGACATAGGAACTATGTTGTAACATGAAAAGGTACAAACAAAATATTCATGAATAATGATGCTTTGAAAGACGTTTGTTTGTTTCTCATATAGAAAACATAATAAAAGTGGTATTCATCTTGTCCCTCATAGTGTAGCAAAACATAAATGCATAGGACACCTTCAAAGTTCATAAGGGTGACTAGATACAAATAGTTTAAGAACAAGCAATACCAATGTTATGAATCAATCAACAAGTTTTGGGACAATGCACATTAAACTAAGAATGACCACTATGCTCTCTCAATAGGTGCATAAATATAGAAGATGGAGATTCAACATAAAAGTAAAAGAAAGGCCCTTCATAGAAGGAAGCAGGGATTCAAGTCTCATAAAGAGCTTCCAAAAATTATGGTACTTATTAGCTTTTAGCTCTGATTGCCCCTATCATAAGCATCTTTAGGTGATTAAGGTTAAAGTGAACAAATATGAGGATATGCCTGACAAGTTATAAGCTGGAAATCTCATGCCCCTTACTTACGAGTACCGAACCTCATGCTACTCAACTTTAGTCACAGGTAAGTTCTTGTCATTGTAAGTACATGTGTATCATAGAGAACCGCCAACGGGGTACCCCTTGCCCGACGATACAGAAGCTTTCCCATATCAAAATGACAAGGCAAGCAGACAATGAGCATCTCAGCGATCTTTTTGTATGCTATCTGCATAGGGTTTTTCCTTTTTTTAAAGATGCTTCACAGATTTCTCACTATGGTTATGCTGCACGTTTCCACCATGATTAGGCATGGCTTAGACTAGTCGCCCAGGCGTTTCTCTAACACATATACGAACTCCATGAGCCTTACAAGATCCCCTTTCATTTCACACCGCCGGGATCCATAATAAAAAGAACATGATATCAACTAAATAAAGTGCAATGTTGAAAGCGTTCCGCATGGTAACATGGTTCTGCTAATTCACAACTTACAAAACACAAGCATATATGCAACATAGATGGGCACAATGGTTCAAGTTTATTAAGTGCAAGAAAGTAAAGTGTGCCATCAAGTTCGTGAGAGATTTAATCACTAATTTTCACATAACAAGTTTAATTTGGAAGGTAGATAAAAACATGAATATACTTGGAATAGCAGTGATGTTAATAGGTAGGTATGGTGGACTCTTTGGAATAACTTGGTTTTATTTGGAGTTGGATGCATGAGTGGAACTCATACTTGGTACATGTGGAGGCTAGCAAAAGACTGGGAGCGACCAACTAAGAGAGCAATAATGGCTATAATCATGCAAAGTGACAAAACATTATTAATTAAAGCATAAAGTGATATTACAAGTCGAAAACTAAATGATCATAGAGGCTACGGTGACTTGGTATAGTCTTAACATGGTGTGAGCATGCGCCAAGTCAACCCAAATAAAGCATCAAAGGAGAATACCACAATATTATGCTTTTATATTCTAAAACAATGCATGATTCTTTCAAGGCACATTAAGCAATCTCAAGTGTTTGTAACAAGTCATGCTACATCAATAATCACTAAGCATAAAGTCATAGCAATATCAAACATGACATGATAAAGTCTACTCCACAGTCAAAACAAGACTCCTTTTGTACCACTTATAAGCATGAAACTTCTTACTCTTTTCAAACACCAATCGAAAACTAAAACTAAACGTACTACTAGCAAAGGAGAACACTCGTAGAACAATAAGAGTGAAAACTAGAGTGTGCTAGGCAATGAATAACAAGGTGTGTCTCTCTCCAAAAGAAGTGTGTTGGGATAAACTTATTTAAGCAAACTAAGCAAAACAAAACTAAAAACAAAGACGCTCCAAGAACAACACATAGTGCATAAGGTAATAAAAATAAAGTGTCTTGAAAGAAGACCTGAGATTATTGATGAAGAAGGGGATGCCTTGGGCATCCCCAAGCTTTGACGCTTGTACTTCTTGAATATTTCTTGGGGTGACATGGGTGGCATCCCCAAGCTTGAGCTTTTGTTCATACTTCATCTCATCATATTATTCTTCCCTACACCTGAAAATTTCCTTCATACAAAACTTCACACAATCTTCATTACCAACATTAGTGTATTCAAGATAATAAGTCTTTGGGTTTAGTTTTAACACAAGTAAAACTTCCATTTAAACACAAGCTACTGTAGCAATTCCTTCTAAAAGCTCAAGTGATCAAAGATAACTCAAAGAAAAATAGATTAAGAGGCAAATGCAAATAATGGCAGAAATCTGTCAAAACATACCAACTGGTAAAAACCGATTTTTTCGAGGACCTTCGGTTGCTCAAATCGAAAAGTGATAAAGTAATTAAAGTTAGATAATAACCTGGGGCATAAGCACAAAAAATTACAGCCCAATCCGACGTACAAAGATTTTTCACGAATTTTTACAGTGAAGCACAAAAATCTGTTTCGGGACAGCAACTTTTCCAAATCTTACTACTCTCTCATTAGAGGTTATTCTTGGCACAAAAACCACACAAAAAGGATAAGGAGAGGTTATTACAGAGGCAATAACTTTCAATACTCAACAAAAATAAAATAAACTGAAAGTAACAAATATAATAGGTTGTCTCCTAAAAGCTCTTTCTTTATAGCCATTAAGATAGGCATGATAGTTTCGATGATGCTCTCATAAGAAATATGAATTGAAGTAAAAGAGAGCATCAAGAAGAAAATATGGAACAACTTTAAGCCTAACCCACTTCCTATGAAAAATAATCTTGTAAAGAAACAAGTCATGAAAGCACAAAGCAACAAGCATAGGAAAGCAAAACAAGTGCAACTTCAAAATTTTCAACATAAAGAGGGGGAACTTAATATTGTTGAGATACATAAAACCATGTTTCCCTCTCTCACAATAACTTTCAGTAGCATAATGAATAAAGTTAACAATATAAATATCACATAAAACATTCTTATCATGAGCCACATGCATAAAATAATTATTACTCTCCCTATAAGCATAGTCATTCTTATTAATCGTAGTGGGAGCAAATTCAACAAAATAGCTATCATTATTATTCTCATCACCATAATCATCAAATATCAGAGGCATATTGTAATCATAATTAATTTTCTCCTCAATAGTAGGTGGACTGAAAATATCATATTCATTATTGTAATCATCATATATTGGAGGTATAGTATCATCAAAGTAAATTTTCTCCTCTGTGCTTGGGGGACTAAAAATATCATGCTCATCAAAACCAGCTTCCCCAAGCTTAGACTTCTCCATAGCATTAGCAATAATGGTGTTCAAAGAATTCATACTAATAATATTGCTATTAGCATGCAAATAAAGTTTCATAGGTTTTTTAATTTTCTCTTCAAACACGTCATGTCCTATCTCAAGATAAATACTATAAAGCTCTAATTTTGTTGTTGTTTTCCATTAAGCCTAACTAGTGAAAATAAAAACAAGAAACAAAAAGATATAATTGCAGAATCTAAAGGAAATAACTTCGAGCACTTACACACCAGCAACAGTACTAGAAGATAGCTTAGTAGCCAGAGGATGTGAGTACCTTTTACCTTACGTCCCTGGCAACGGTGCCAGAAAATAGCTTGATGTCTACGCATGCTTCTATTCTTGTAGACAATATTGGGCCTCCAAGTGCAGAGGTTTGTAGAACAGCAGCAAGTTCCCCTTAAGTGGATCACCCAAGGTTTATCAAACTCAGAGAGGAAGTGGTCAAAGGTATCGCTCTCAAGCAACCCTGCAATCAAGATACAAGAAGTCTCTTGTGTCCCCAACACACCCAATACACTTGTCAGGTGTATAGGTGCACTAGTTCGGCGAAGAGATAGTGAAATACAAGTAATATGGATGATTATAAGTGGTAATTGCAATCGGAAATAAGAGTGGCAGCAAGCAAACATGTAACAAAACTAATTGTAAACGGTGTTTTAATGCTTAGAAACAAGGCCTAGGGATCATACTTTCACTAGTGGACACTCTCATATAAATATCTTCTCTTTATGATGCTATCCTGAACTACTCTCCGGTTGGACGATGTAGGGCTATAACAACACACCTTAAAGTTCACATTCCCCATCTAGATAACCCCTCACTATCACCTTGAGCACTAGATGCTTCCAACAAACACCATAATCTCATAGAGACATCCAACTCAAATTATACTCATGATAAGTATTTATGTAACCCTAGCCAAAGTGCCACACAGTGTGCACACTGTCAACTTCACACACGTGGGGATAAGCAGAGATTAATTAAAGTACTTGAGTAGCAGAATAGATCTACAGATTACAAAGCTCATGATCTCATAAGATCATGCATAGAGAGAGAGATGAACACATAGCTATCGATAGAGCCCTTAGCCTTGAGAGAGTACTACTCCCTCCTCATCATGGGAGTCAGCAATGGTGATGGAGATGGCGGTGGAGTCGATGGAGATGGCTCATGGCACTTCCCGTCCCGGCTGTGGTGCCAAACAGACTTCATCCCCGAATCTCCTCTTCGGTGGCGGCGGCGTTGCGGAACTTTTCGTGGAAATCTGATCTGGTGCCTAGGGTTTTCATCCCGGGAGGCTTTTATAGGCAAAGAGGCAAGGTTGGTGGGCGTCCGAGGGGCCCACACCACCCCCTGGCGCGGCCTGGGCTGCCCCGCGCCACCAGGTGGTGTGGCCACCTCGTGGCCCCTCTCCATCTCGTCTTATGGCTCCGCGAGTCTTCTAGTAAAATATTGACTTTGGCTTTTGTCCGGTCCAATTCCGAGAATATTTCTTTTCCAGCTTTTCTGAAACCAAAAACAGCAGAAAATAGGCAATTGGCACTATGGCATCTTGTTAATAGGTTAGTTCCAGAAAATGCATAAAAGTATCTCAAAATGTAGACAAAACATAAGATAGTTGATATAAAACAAGCATGGAACATCAAAAATTATAGAACGTTTACAACGTATCAAGGGCCACTCTATATTACGATGTCATATGATCGTCTGAGCAGACATAGTTATGAGATTACAAAGGACATCAAAATACGAATATGAGTTGCAGAGAGTGAAACCATAAAGAGGGTAATCGATATACTGAGTCACGAGGAAACCAATATCTCATGTTGGATTGTCACACGAATTGAAGGAAATATGCCCTGAGAGGCAATAATAAAGTTTTTATTATGTATTCCTTGTATATGATAGATGTTTATTTTACATGCTATAATTGTATTGATAGGAAACATCAATACATGTGTGTTTAATAAACAAAAAGGGTTCCTAGTCATGCCTCTCTTATAGACTAGCTTGTTGATTAACAAGATGATCAAGGTTTCCTGATCATGGACATTGGATGTTGTTAATAACAAGGTTACACCATTGGTGGAATGATGTGATGAACATTCATCCGAAGTATAGCATTACGATCAAGTCATTGTGTTTATATTGCTATAACATCATACGAAGTAATCTTTATCCTTAGACCATGAGATCATGTTAATTGCTAACATCGGAAGAGTATCTTGATAACATCAAACGTCACACCGTAACAGGGTGACTATAAAGATGGGTTCAGTGCTACGAAGGTGTTATGTTGAGGCTCATGGATCAAGAGTGGAATTTTTCAATCCAGATGACGGATAGATATACTCTGGGCCCTCTCGGTGATATCACATTAGGATAACTTGCAAGCAAGTGATGTGATCACTAGAATGTTATATCACGGGAATGAGAAAAGAGTGCATGTCGGTAACGAGATCAAACTAGGTATGAAGATATCGATGATCGAATCTCGGACATGTAATATATCGAGAGACAAAGGGATTTAGTTACAAGCGTTAAAGGTTCTCACGATCACAGGAGTCATCGTTGAATGTGTAGGAGTCAGTACGGATCTCCGTGTCCTGGCTGATTATTGATCGGAAGGGTCTCGATCATGTCGCATTATTCGCGAACCGTAGGGTGGCACACTTAAGATTTACGGACACCATTTTGGAGCACATATGTTTCGTATTTAAAGAATTGCAAAGCGCAGGAATTGTTTCAATAGAAACCGGAAATTGTTTCGGGTGAAATTGCAGAAGGTGGTTCTGCATGTGATATTGAAATATTGCAAGGGGCTATATGTGAATGTTTGTTAATTAAAGTAATTAACAAAATTCTGAATAAATTTAATAAAAGAGTTTTATTAAATGAGAGACCATTAAATTTGGAGAAACTTAATGCATTTAAAGTGGAGACTTTAAAAGGGAATGTGAAGAGGCATTTTAATGTGGAGGAGTTACCACCACATGAATGGGGGAGGTGAGGGGTCACCCCCCCATGCGCCGTCCATGGAGAGAGGGGGCACCCCCCACCCTCTTCCTATAAAAGGCCACCCATTCCCTCCTTCATCCTCACACCTCCTTGTGAAGGATCTCTCTCCCCCTCTAGAATTATTCCCCCATGGTCTCGGATTAGCGAGATACATGTTCCCGGTGGCATTTCGTCTGAAGGAGTTGTTTCACTGGATCGCTGGAGCGAGGAGGTGGAGGTTGTCCGTGGCTGGAACGTGTGCGAAAAGCGGATGCGGCTGAGTTGCGGTGCTCGGACTTCCTCACGATCTTGAGATCGGCAAGTGTACTACATCAACCACGAGTTCCTACTGCTAACAAAGCTCGTTGTCTTCGAGGGTAAGTTCTCTATGGATGTATGTCCACCCGCTTGCTTTGTACCTAGTAGATAGATCTTGGCGTGTAGTTCACACCGTAGGGAAATTTTTTGTTTTCTATGTCGGACCCAACCGTGGTATCGAGCCTGATCTATGCGTAGGTGCTTTACGGGTAGTACATATATGTTTATACGTGGCGATGATCATGTTATTGCATCTTCTATGTACTTTGCATATTGGTGGCATAGTGGGATGAAGCGGCCTGACCAACCTTACATGTCATCGCACATGAGACCGGTTCCACGATCGACATGCAACTTGTTTTGCATAAGTGGTCGGGTGTCTCTCTCCTACTATAGTCAATATCTGATTTACAACGAGTTGCTAATAACTTAGTTATCCTCGTTGTGGTTCATGTTCGTAGGTTAGATAGGTTCTATCTCCGAAAGCCCTAAGCCACGTAAAACTTGCAATTGATAAATTAGAGGCGTCTAGTTTAGATCGTTGCTGGGCTAGTGTTTTGATATGGTATTGTTGTAAGTAGATGTATAATAGATACTCTTACAACTCACTTAATGTGTAAGTTCCATAGACCTTGGCCTTACACACAAAGGAATGATAAAGATCATACCACGATGCAAATGATAGAGATCAAATGCATGGACCATATCATCTCACTTCACACATTAGATGTTAGCATCTTATATTGCTAGTTTGGCGCGTTTGGTAGCATTATAAGATGATCCCTCATTTAGATATCAAGATAAAATGTGTTCTTCCTCAAGTATGCACCGTTTTGTGGATCGTGTTTTGAGGCATCACGTGATGATCGGGTGTTTTCAACTCTACGCTTTCATACAACGGGTGTAAGACAGTTTTACACACGCAAATACTAAGGTTCTTACTTGACGAGCCTAGCATGTACAGACATGGCCTCGAACACGGACCAAAGGTTAAGCATGAGTCATATAGTTGATATGATGCCCATATAGATGCTCGCCTTTGAAGCTACACCGACTCACGTGATGATCGGACTTGGTGTAGTGGATTTGGTTCATGTAATCACTAAAAGGACATGAGGGATGTCGTTTTTGAGTGGGAGTTCATTAGTAATTTGGATTAGTCGGACTCAATCTATCATAAACTTAGTCTAAATATACTTTACAAATTCTGTTGTAGATGGCACCACCTGCTTTTAATTTCAATGTGTTCATGGAGAAAGAGAAACTTGTTGCGAATGGTAGCAACTTCACCAACTGGGCTATGAATTTGAGGATTCTCCTCATCGCACAAAAGCAATATGTGCTAGATGCGCTGCTAGGCCCCCCACCAGCTCCTGATGCCCCTGACGAGGAAAAGAACGTCTATATAACTCGTCAGGAGGACCACAACTTAGTTCATTGCGGCATACTGTATGGGCTAGAGCCAGAACTTCGAAAATGGCAATGCCTTTGATACCATGGGAGAATTGAAAATGATTTTTGATACCCATGTTGCCGTAGAGAGTTATAATGCTACAGAAAAGTTCTTTAGATGCATGATGGAGGAAAACAGCTCCGTTAGTGAGCACGTACTCAAAATGTCTGGGTACGCCGATAAGCTTGTGTCCTTGGGAATAACGATTCCCATTGACTTAGGTATACATCGTGTTCTCCAATCTCTGCCACCTAGATACAAGAGCTTCATGATGAACTATAATATGCAGGGCATGAAGAAGTCTCTTCTCGAGCTTCTGTCAATGCTTAAGACTGCAGAAGTGGAGATTAGGAAAGAACATCAAGTGTTGATGATCAATAGGACCACCGGTTTCAAGAAGGACAAGAAAGGCAAGCACAAGGGAAAGAAGGGTGGCAAGTCTGTTGCCACGCCTGAAAAGAAACCCCGAGCTGGCCCTAAGTCCGACAATCGAAAGTGCTACTATTGCAAGGATCGCCATTGGAAGCGAATCGCCTAAGTATTTGGCGGACAAGAAGTCCGGCAAGGCAAACAAAGGTATATGTGATATACATGTATTGATGTGTACTTGACTAGTACTCGCAGTAGCACCTGGGTATTTGATACCGGATCAGTTGCTAATATATGTAACTCGGTTCAAGGACTACGGAACAAGCGACAACTAGCAAGGGATGAGGTCTCGATGCGGGTCGGCAATGGATCAAGAGTTGATGTGATCGCCGTCGGAATGCTGCCTCTCCATATGCCATCAGGATTAGTTATAAACCTAAATAATTGTTATTTGGTGACTGCACTGAGCATGAACATTGTATCCGGATCGTGTTTTATGCAAAGTGGTTATTCATTTAAGTCTGAAAACAATGGTTGTTCGATTTATATGAATAATATCTTTTATGGTCATGCACCTATGTTGAATGGTTTATTTCTGTTGGATCTCGATAGCAGTATTACACATATTCATAATGTTGATGCTAAAAGGATTAAACTTGATAATGATATATCTACATATATGTGGCACTGCCGTCTAGGTCATATTGGCGTTAAACGCATGAAGAAACTCCATTCTGATGGACTTTTGGAATCACTTGATTTTGGATCATTTGATACATGTGAGCCATGCCTTATGGGCAAGATGACTAGAACGCCGTTTTCCGGTTCAATGGAACGGGCGACAGATCTATTGGAAATCATACATACTGATGTGTGTGGACCAATGAGTGTGTCGGCGCGAGGTGAATATCGTTATTTTTTTACTTTCACGAATGATTTGAGTAGATACGGGTATATCTATTTGATGAAACACAAGTTTGAAACTTTTGAAAAGTTCAAAGAATTTCAGAATGAAGTGGAAAATCATCGTAACAGAAAGATCAAATTTCTGCGGTCCGACCGTGGAGGAGAGTATCTTAGTTACGAGTTTAGCACACATATGAAAGACTATGGAATAGTTTCACAACTCACGCCTGTCGGAACACCACAACGTAATGGTGTGTCAGAACGTCGTAATCGTACTTTATTGGATATGGTTCGATCTATGATGTCTCTGACTGACTTGCCACTGTCATTTTGGAGTTGTGCACTGGAAACCGCTACATTCACTTTAAATAGGGCACCATCTAAATCCGTTGAAAAGACACCGTATGAATTATGGTTTGGAAACAAACCTAAACTGTCATTTCTTAAAGTTTGGGGATGCGATGTTTATGTGAAGAAACTTCAACCGGATAAACTCGAACCCAAAGCGGAAAAATGCGTCTTCATAGGATACCCTAAGGAAACGATTGGGTATACCTTCTATCACAGATCCGAGGGCAAGGTCTTTGTTGCCAAGAATGGATCCTTTCTTGAGAAGGAGTTTCTCGCGAAAGGTGTGAGTAGTAGGAAGGTAGAACTCGAAGAGGTTATTGAACCTTCTCTTCATGAAATGGCGAGTAGCGCAGCTCCAGAAGTTGTTTCGGAGTTGAATTCACCTAATGAAGAGAGAGCTAATGATATTGATCATGAAACTCCGAAAGAGGACACTACCGAACCTCGCAGGTCAAGCAGGACACGTGCAGCTCCTGAACTGTACGGCAATCCTATTATGAATTTCATGATTGATGAAATGGATGACCCTGCGACATATGAAGAAGTGATGATGAGCCCGGATTCCAACAAATGGCTAGAAGCCATGAAATCCAAGATGTAAACCATGAACGAGAACCAAGTTTGGAACTTGGTGGACTTACCTCACGACCGAAAGGCCGTTGAGAATAAATGGATTTTCAAAAGGAAAACTGATGCTGATGGTAATGTGACCATCTATAAGGCTCGACTTGTCGCAAAGGGGTTTCGATAAATTCAAGGAGTTGACTACGATGAGACATTCTCTCCCGTAGCTATACTTAAGTTGGTTAGGATTATGTTAGCAATTGCTGCATATTTCGATTATGAAATATGGCAGATGGATGTCAAAACTGCGTTCCTCAATGGTAAGATTGAAGAAGAGTTGTATATGATACAACCTAAGGGTTTTGTCGATCCTAAGGATGCTAATAAGGTGTGCAAACTTCAGTGATCCATCTATGGACTGAAGCAAGCATCACGAAGTTGGAATCTCCGCTTTGATGAGGTGATCAAAGAGTTTGGATTTGTCCAAACTTATGGAGAGGCTTGTATTTACAAGAAAGTGAGTGGGAGCAATGTGGCATTTCTGGTATTATATGTGGATGACATATTATTGATTGGAAATGATTTAGATCTTTTAAACAGTGTTAAAAGTTATCTAAACAGCAAATTTTTGATGAAAGACCTTGGTGAAGCTTCATATATATTAGGCATTAAAATCTATAGAGATAGATCAAGACACCTAATTGGGCTATCGCAGATTACATACCTTGATAAGATATTAAAGAAGTTTAATATGGACATAAGTAAGAAGGGTTTCTTACCTATGTTGCAAGGCAAGACATTGAGTAAGACTCAAAGTCCGGCTACGGCGGAAGAAAGAGAGATAATGGATAGGATCCCCTATGCCTCATCCATAGGCTCTATAATGTATGCCATGCTATGTACAAGACCAGGTGTGGCACATGCTATTAGTTTGACTAGTAGGTACCAATCTGATCTAGGTTCGGAACACTGGATAGCGGTCAAGAATATCCTTAAGTACTTGAGAAGAACTAAGGATATGTTTCTTATATACGGAGGTGAAGAAGAGCTAGTCGCTAAGTGTTATGTCGATGCTAGCTTTGACACTGATCCGGATGACTCTAAGTCTCAATCCGGATACGTATTTCTCTTGAACGGAGCAGCAGTTAGTTGGAGGAGCTCCAAACAACCTGTGGTGGCTAGATCAACAACGGAGGCGGAATATGTTGCTGCTTGAGCGGCAGAAGCGTTTGATGAAAGAGTTCATTACGGAACTGGGTGTGGTTCCCAGTGCGTTGGACCCGATGGTGATCTATTGTGACAACAATGGAGCCATAGCCAACGCCAAGGAACCAAGGTCTCACAAGAATTCCAAGCATATTAAGCGCCGGTTTCACTCCATCCGCGAACATGTCAAGGATGGAGATATAAAGATTTGTAAAGTCCACACGGACCTGAATGTAGCAGATCCGTTGACTAAAGTACTCCCTAGGGAAAAACATGATCAACACCAGAACTCCATGGGTGTTAGATTTATCACTATGTGAACTAGATTATTGTCTCTAGTGCAAGTGGGAGACTGAAGGAAATATGCCCTGGGAGGCAATAATAAAGTTGTTATTATGTATTCCTTGTATATGATAGATGTTTATTTTACATGCTATAATTGTATTAAAAGAAAACATCAATACATGTGTGTTTAATAAACAAAAAGGGTTCCTAGTCATGCCTCTCTTATAGACTAGCTTGTTGATTAACAAGATGATCAAGGTTTCCTGATCATGGACATTGGATGTTGTTAATAACAAGGTCACACCATTGGTGGAATGATGTGATGAACATTCATCCGAAGTATAGCATTACGATCAAGTCATTGTGTTTACATTGCCATAACATCATACGAAGTAATCTTTATCCTTAGACCATGAGATCATGTTAATTGCTAACACCGGAAGAGTATCTTGATAACATCAAACGTCACACTGTAACAGGGTGACTATAAAGATGGGTTTAGTGCTACAAAGGCGTTATGTTGAGGCTCATGGATCAAGAGTGGAATTTGTCAATCCAAATGACGGATAGATATACTCTGGGCCCTCTCGGTGATATCACATTAGGATAGCTTGCAAGCAAGTGATGTGATCACTAAAATGTTATATCACGGGAACGAGAAAAGAGTGCATGTCGGTAACGAGATCAAACTAGGTATGAAGATACCGATGATCGAATCTCGGACATGTAATATATCGAGAGACAAAGGGATTTAGTTACAAGCGTTAAGGGTTCTCACGATCACAGGAGTCATCGTTGAATGTGTAGGAGTCAGTACGGATCTCCAGGTCCCGCTACTGATTATTGATCGGAGAAGGGTCTCGATCATGTCTGCATTATTCGCGAACCGTAGGGTGGCACACTTAAGAGTTACCGGACACCATTTTGGAGCACATATGTTTCGCATTTAAAGAATTGCAAAGCGCAGGAATTGTTTCAATAGAAACCGGAAATTGTTTCGGGTGAAATTGCAAAAGGTGGTTCTGCATGTGATATTGAAATATTGCAAGGGGCTATATGTGAATGTTTGTTAATTAAAGTAATTAACAAAATTCTTAATAAATTTAATAAAAGAGTTTTATTAAATGAGAGAGCATTAAATTTGGAGAAACTTAATGCATTTAAAGTGGAGACTTTAAAAGGGAATGTGAAGAGGCATTTTAATGTGGAGGAGTTACCACCACATGAATGGGGGAGGTGAGGTCACCCCCATGCGCCGCCATGGAGAGAGGGGCACCCCTCCTCCTATAAAAGGCCACCCATTCCTCCTTCGCCCTCACACCTCCTTGAAGGATCTCTCTCCTCTAGAATTATTCCCCATGGTCTCGGATTAGCGAGATACATGTTCCGTGGCATTTCGTCTGAAGGAGTTGTTTCACTGGATCACTGGAGCGAGGAGGTGGAGGTTGTCCGTGGCTTGAACGTGTGTGAAAAGTGATGCGCTGCTGAGTTGCGGCGCTCGGACTTCCTCACGATCTTGAGATCGGCAAGTGTACGACTACATCAACCACGAGTTCCTACTCGTTAACAAAGCTCGTTATCTTCGAGGGTAAGTTCTCTATGGATGTATGTCCACCCGTTTGCTTTGTACCTAGTAGATAGATCTTGGCATGTAGTTCACACCGTAGGAAATTTTTTGTTTTCTATGCTGCGGACCCAACACGAATACCACGAAGCAAAGGGATTAGTTTATGTATAATGAACGGTTTCACTTGATGCGATCTTCACATAGTGAAGTGGGAACCATCATGGGCGTACAGGCTCCATTTTTGGTTGTTGATACGATGGTCTTCAGTATCATGTCTACTTACTACCGAACCCGAATGGATCACATGCTTCAGGTCAAATTATCAAGTTCTGATTGTAACCTACATGGTAGGTAGTTGAGAGAGATGTCCGGAATGGTATCCAGACAAACCGAAATAGTTCCAAGATTCATTGAGACACTTCAAAGAGGAATCATAATAGTTCTCGTGGCATAACCTAATTCAGGAAAGTTGTTCCGAAGTTGTTGGTTATGATTCTAAGGTTTATCGTAATCATTACAAGATGGTGAATATGTCGGAGAGCTTTCGGAAAGGTTTCAGAATATATATATAGGATTGAGGTGCCGGGTTCATGTTAGCGAAACCGGAAGTGAAATAGAGTGTTGGAAGGGGTTCTAGTGGTCAAAGTGGATAAGAGGGGGCATGTCCACCATGGGGGTGGTGCCTAGGACACTTGGGCCCACCCATGGCCAGCGCCCAGCCCTCCCAGGGCTGGCTCATGGTGCCATGTGGTGCCACCTCACCCTTCCTTATTTAGTGCATTGCATAATCGGGAAGGTATTCAATCAAATCTCTATTTATGGAAAGTATCAATCAAATCTTTTAAATTGGGAAAGAATCGGTCTTACTTGACTGTCAAGTTGGGATCTCCTAAACAAGGAAGGATATGGTCTCCCATTATGGGAGATCAGGAAACATACAGAAGGGATGGGGCGCCAGCCCTGGGCCCTGTGACAACCCAAAATTTGTAGGATCCAAAGTCTATGTGCAACCACTGTACTAGTCCCAAGGATTTGCTAGTACGCACATTCATGAGATGAATACCACAATCCTATCATTATTACAACATATCAATACTGAATACATAGTTCTTACATGAATGCCCATAAGCCAAAGTGAAGAGAGGAAGAACGAATAAAATGAAGTGGCGAATCCAGTAAATCTGCCATAGGCAATCGACTAGAGTATCATGTCCTAGGCGTCAATATCCTTCACAAATATCCTCTATAGATAATAAGCAAACCTGCAACATGATAGGTTGTATCCACTAATGATCAATACATTCAGTGTATTGGCAAGTTACACCACAATGCAAGAGTAAGTCTATTGGTACATGCTTGAGATTGTCAAGAGGATTTATAGGTTTACAGTTTGCACAAAACAAGGTTTAGTAGTAAAACCATATTTGAGTTTTCAAAAGTCTAACTCATCCTACGTTTCATAAACATTTTTATAAGTAGTATAGGACTAGCAGGTCACACAGACCAGACTAGCCTAGTTGAACACAACTATGAACGGCACACGAACATAGAGCCTTTCCCCAAAAACCACACTATGATTCACACAAATACACAGGGTTCTTAAGAATCACACATAGACGTAGGTTTTATCAAAAAGGGTTTGGGTTTGGAAACAAAGTTGAGAAGAGACATGTTCAAGTTAAGTTACTCAGTTCCGCCCGTAACAGTGGGCACGACTAATCGATTAGTTTTTTTACTCTTTATAGCGTGTACACTTTCTCCACATGGCACAACCCGAAGGTCATGCCGAGGTCTTTACCAAGTGGCTAACATTTTATTTTCAGGTACACCCGCTCCAAAATAGACACAAAGTTTCATACCGAGGATGGTCCTTAAGTAGGTTACTACAAGCTAGTCAACCAAGCCAGAGCCCATCTAACATGTGGTTGTACTACATAACACGTTGGGGGCACACGCGGACAGGAAAGGACAATACGTCCATTTATGCCCTCCTAGTCACCCAAACAGACCAAAACCGTTTTGGTATCCAAAATGGGTCTCTCCGTGGAGATGCTCCAACTACCATGATTAGCGGAGCCGGGAATTTTGTTGTGGGTGTGCACACTTAATTTTTTTATGACATCATTTTTACTAAAAGAGCAACATAAATATCGAAATAAAACCTCACACTATTATAGTCACTAGAATAGGATTTTTGTTGTTGCAAAAAATATAGCAATTCAATAAACAACAAATAGTACTTGGCAAGATGAAATAGTCAGGTGGTCTGGCTTTTGTCTCCCGTCAATAGAAATTCAGGAAGAAATCCTTTATTTAGGGGGTTGCAGTTTAGGGATTATTTGGGAGAATAGTTACCTTTGATTCGCCAGCGACCAAAAGACACACGTGTTAGCAGTTAACTTGTGCATATATGGAAGGTACCCTCTCCGATCTGGTGCAATGGTAGATGTTTTTGCAATTCAAATGGCCAGACGATTACATTTACGTCGGTACATTCAATTCTGCTGATTATCACTTGCTAATGTTTGAAATCATAGTCTTCTCAGAGTGGACATACAAAAATATGACATCAGTAGAAAATAAAAACTCCGTGAGCCCAATTTTCGGTAGGCATTGTTTGAGCAACTGTGCAAGTGTAGGTGCACTATTGCACTTCATGCATGTTTCTAAAAGAAGCATTGGAAAAAAATAAAAACATATTTCCGTACGAAATATAGAGAAGATGAGGATCTTCTAACACATATTAAGTTAGAAGTTCATTTTCTTTAATCTTTTCTCATTTGCTATGACAAAAAAAAAGGACAAGAAGAGATGAGCTTACTATGTTTCGAATGCTACCCAATTATTCGGTGAAGTCAGAGACTCAGAGTTTATTTTTTTCAGTACTCACACGTGGCACAGACATTTCATATGCTCCCTCCATTTTCAAAATATAAGATGATTTAGCTTTGTGAAGAAAATAAATCTAGACTTATTTTAGTGTGTAGGTTCATTTCAAATATGAGTAAACCTAGACACAAAAAGAAGTCTAGATATATTTTCTTAACAAAGATAAAACAGATTATATTTTGAAACGGAGAGAGTACATATAGCAACATAACATCACATAAAATGTCAAGTATCATCCCATCATTATCCTTTGTGCCAGGGGTATGACACCGTCAAAAGTTGCAGTCCCATAGACACCTTGAATCAAAACCTCGTGGCTATAGGCCACTAGAGACTAGCTTAGATGAGTTAGATAATACTCCCTCGGATCCAGAAATAAGATGAATGAATAGGTGATCAATATCGGACTTTGCTCATAATGCCATACGTTAACCAGGAAATTCGGTGAGTATTCTTGAATTCTACTGCAAAATTAAATCCGTTCAAGATATATACCGTCAAAAGGATGAGGGCACAGATCACCGGATCGATCCGGCCGGGAGCAACCTAGCAACGTAGTGAATGATTACATATAATCTTTTGTCCTGAACAAGTGTTGTTGTTGTGCAGAAGATGGGGGCAGGTTGAGAAGACTAGGCGAGATCGATGACACAAGTGAACTGAAGTGGGTAGCTGCGGGCCCTAAGGCTTCACAATTGCGAGTGCATGCGCCTGCGCCTGCCTCCTCTGCGCCTGCACTGGTCTGCGTCATCTGCTGCCACTGCCATCCATGCACGCAGACGCAGACGCAGCGATGGTGCGTGGTAGTACGTACGTGCGTCCGTTGCTACCGTGGCAGCGGCAAGTGTGTGTCGCTCCAGTACTCCATGTGAGGGAAACGAACCAAGCGCCTGCTGCGAGTGCAGCGTTGGCACTGTACCAGGCTAGCCAGCACCCAGCACTCAGGACTCATGCATCAGCGGCTGCCCCGGCCGGCCGGCCAACAGTAGCTAAATCGGGCAAAAAATCGGCGGGCCATTTCTGGTGCAGCTCGGATCCCCCACAAAACTAGCGAAGCGGCCGGCCGGGTGGAAATATTTCGGTCATTCCGTCGTCGGGGCAAGTGGCCCTGACACAGTACATGCAGGACACAGGAGCTAGGGACAAGCAAGCATCTTTTTTTCTGGGCTTTTTCACAAAGGGAAAGAAAAAGTTCAGTTTTGCAGGACAAATTATAATCTGCCCTTTGCTGTTCAATTTTAACTACTACTACTACTACTCCATATTATTTCCCGGCATGTTCGGCTGTGTGAGACTGAGAGACCAGATCGAGCTCAGAAGACAAGCGCTTGGCTGAAAGCTACTCGAGCATCTGCGAAAGCTGCAAGACGACGACGACGCGATTAGCCAACCAGCGGAGGGGGGGGGGGGGGTCTCCACTCGCGGCTGCCGGCCGGCCGCGCAGGTTAAACCTGGCAATAAACCACGGATTATTACATGATGATGTGAACTGGAGTAGTAGTAGTATTAACGAGGCAGGAACCGACGATGTCTACATGCATGGTCTCCGGCAGCCCGGCATCGTGCTTTACCACTGTTGCGGATGGATGGATGGATGCATGATTGCGAATTAATGGCTGTCGTTCATTCACCGAATCGATCCATCCGCTGATCTTGACCCGAGACGCCGATCCCGTCAGGCTAAAATGGAGGACCATCTCTGGCGACGGGGCGCGCGTAGGGACAATCTAGCGGTCGCCGCCCCGTACGTGCGTGCGTGCGCAACGCACTGTGCGCAGCCAGCCATCGCCACTGTTGCCGGTTTTTGTCAATCTAATAACGTGCGTGCGCGCGCGCGCGCGTGTTTCCTCTGTAACTAAGTTGTCTCTGCGCGCTTACGTACGCACGCACGCACTGTGGCTGGCTCCGGTACTTGGCGGGCAAGATCGAGATGGGACGCACGGGGTCGTCGTAGCGAGACGAGACGAGAGATCAGGTTTGTTGCGGTAGAACGATGTAGAGCTGGGCGCACGTACTTACGCACGCGCGCATGGGCGTCGGGGACCGAGGGTTTGGTCGGGGCGGCGAGAGAACCTCGTATCGGTCCCCGGGAGACAAGTACTATACGGTGCGGGTATTCCTGCCTAGTTATAGCTTCCGGCCGAGTGTCGAGATCCCAGCTGCTACAGCCCGGGGACCGGACGATCGATCTCCCATGCAGTGTCCCCCGCGGCGGGGCTTCGCGTCCCGAAAGCCGGAAAGGATGTATGCAGTGTCACCACGTACCTTGGGCTAGCTAGGGCTGTCTATATGTAGGAGCAACCCTGAGCCGGCTTTGGCATACGCTGTCGTAGGTTGTAGCCCCATACCCGGGTCTTTTCCGTCGTTTCCGTGAATAGCAGGAAACATGTTGTATCGCTGGTTTTTCGATCGTTCGAGCAGTGGTTTATCGCTGTGGACACATAAGCATGGCACTGCTATCACACGTCTTTTTTTATTTCAACATGCATACATGCGCCCCCTCGTGGCATCTCCAGCCTTTCAACATGCATACGTGCGCCCCCTCGTGGCATCTCCAGCGCGAACGACCCAAATCGACGACGCAAAACCGATTAGTCTGGGTGGATCGGTCCGGAGAAATTTGGGTCGCGATCCCTATCGCGTCGACCAGCGGCACAACTCAACCAGTACGCTTTGACCTGTTGGCCGTGGATACAATATGTATTTAAAATTCAAACTAAATATAAAAGCATGCTAATTTGCTCAAAATTTACATACATTCATAGATAATTTACGTTGGAAATAAAAAAGGAAAAAGGTTGCCCTAGCTAGGGCCCTTGGCTTGCCCAGAGGTTATGGGGCGGCACCGCCGATGGTGGCGGGTTGATCACCTACCCACGCCACGCTAGCCACTCTGGCCGAGGCGGTGGCGGTAGCGGTGTCACCCATGTCGGCAACTGCGGGGAGGAGGCAGACCGGCGCCTTCATTATCGGTAGTGGCGGTGGTGGAACTTACTTGGCTATGGTTGAGGGTGGAGAGTGCGTCACCGATGAGCGTTGGTCCGGTTTAATAGCCCCTTGCCGTCAATGCGCGCACAGATTCTCGCCTTCCCGTGTAGAATGATCTTGTGAAAGTGAAGGCTCCACTTAAGTAGAGCATTCTCTTTCTCCTTCCACCACAAGGGGTTCCTCATCGAGGCAGAAAAATCTCACACCCATTCTTCTTATGGATTAAGGAGAAACTTCATCGCATACATCATAAACATCAACTTGCCCTACAAGAGAGCCATCATTCTCGTCGAACCTCACATTACAAGTTTCTTCAACCCACTCATTAGACTTGTTATATATTCTATAAGCGCGAGAGTTTGAGGCATAGCCAATAAAAATGCTCGTTTGGGCCTTGGACTCGAATTTAGACAACTGAACTCCATTTTTGAGAATAAAACTGACGTGGGCATACCCTACAGGTACTCGAGTTTTGCATGTACGGTCCGGATATGGCAGAAACCCACGACTTTACCAAGGCCCAATATAGGATTCGGGTGACTCACTGAGACTTCGATTGCTTGCAGCACAAGATAAAGCTTAAGATAGAAAGTTTAAAGGGACGAACCCTAATCTGTAACCGACTCGACCTGCTACCTAAGAGATAGCCTATCTATATAAAGACTAGGAGGGGGCGGCGAGGAGGACAATCACAACCCTAGTTTCCACAACCTCGCCAGATTGCATCTGCACACCCCTGTAACTTTTGATTCCCTTGATAATTTCAAGAGCAGACAAGCAGGAGTAGGGACCTCTACGAGGCCTGAACCTGGGTAAAACTTGCGTCCATGTGTGCTTGTTTGCTAGCCGATTGATGCCTCCAGCGCTCCCTCCTTCTCCAAAACCCAAGTCCATAACAATAGGCATTGACGAGTTAAACCCTCGTCAGCGCCTCTGTGGGAACTGGGAGTGCTGATGTCGCGGCTTCTTTGGCCCCGTCAACCGCGATCTACAACTCTGCAACAGCGGAGATTCGCCAGCTCTTCGGTGCCTTCGACTTCACCATCCATACGCCGGCCACTCGCCCGGCTTTCGAGTCCGTGGGCAATGGAATCGGCCTGGCGATTGGGAGCTTATGCTCCCAAGTCGGTCAGCTGGGCCCACTTTGCCTCCCTGGCCAGCCGACGACTCCTACAATTGCTCAAGCATCATGGTTTCCACCACCAATCGGCACCCTCAGCGAGCTTAACGCCCCGACAACAGTTGGGAGCACGAACAGCGACAGTAGTCGCGGGTCCGATATGGGTGACCTGGCCACAGAAGATGGAGCCTACGGCTCTGGATCTGAAAGTTGTGGGAGCAACACCTTCCCCAATCACTTCATGTGCGCCATCATCAACGCAGGAGACACCGACGTCAACCGCGAAAACACCGGCACCGGCACTGGTCCGACCAACGGCGGTATCCCAGTCGCAAACGGTGGTCCCACCAACGGTGCACCCATCAACAACGGGACGGGAGGAGAACCACACCTCACGGCAAATGAGAATACCGGAGAGCGTGTGCTGATCCATCTCAATGACAACGAGTGGGCTCACTATCGAGAAGCTCTACGGGGTAACCCTCTGTCCCCGAACTCATCGCAAGACATGCTGATGGGTTACCATTGGCTGCTCATGGAAGAATACAGGAGCCAACAACAAGTAATCGCACAACTCGAGGCGCGCAGAAAGGCGGCGGATGAGTCGAGCCTTCGGCGGGCTCAACTCTCTTCCATGGGAGGATCCTCCCCCAAGGGCAATGACTATGTGGCAGCCAAGAGACGCTCTCGATTGGCCCACCTCACCGACAAGGAGCGAGAAGAGGTCGCACGAGTCCTCAAATTCGGGTCCATGACGGTGGATACGCGGGGCAACGTGCTCCCGAAGACGCCGCAGGTAGCGGTGACTGTAGCCACCATGTACCTCCTCAACAACCAGCCTCCGGCTACGGATCCATGAGCCGCCATGCACTGATATACAATCGCAGGCTTGGGGCTAATCGAAGATGCTGATACGTTGCAAAAGTATCCATAATTTTTGATGTTCCATGCTTGGTTTTACCTACTTTCTTATGTTTTGTCCACACTTTGGAGTACTTTTCATATGATTTCTTGGACTAACCTATTAATAAGAGCCATAGTGCTAGCTGTCTGTTTTCTCCTGTTTTTGGTTCCAGGAAAGTCAGAAAATGAATATTCTCGGAATTGGACGGGACAAAAGCCAAAGTTAGTTTTTCACCGAGGGACACCTAGAGCTAGAATACGAGACAGAGAGGGGCTGGGGCCCGACCACACCACCTGGCCACGCGGCCAGGCCTGGCCCACGCTAGGGGGTGGTCTGGCCGCCCCAGGCACCCCCTCGGCCTCTCCTTCCGCCTATATATTGCCTCTGATACGGAAACCCTAAGTACCCGATCAAAATTCCACGAAAGAGTCAGAGTCAGCCATCTCCATCCCTAGATCGAGGGATCTGAAGTGTTCCCGACTGCACGAGGGGAATTCACCCTGGAGGCCTTCTTTATCACCATGCAAGCCTCCGTTATGATGCGTGAGTAGTTCATCTCTGGACTATGGGTCCATGTAGTAGCTAGATGGCTGGTTCTCCTCCTTTGTGCTATCATGTTTAGATCTTGTGAGCTCCATTCATGATCAAGATCATCTATTTGTAATTCTGCATGTTGTGTTTGCGAGGATCCGATGGATATTGAGATGCTATTTCAGATTGATTATTGATTCTATCATGTCTTTGTTATTTGTGATCTTGCATGCTTTCTGTTGTTAGTAGCTATCTTGGCCAAGTAGATGCTAGCAACTCCAAGAGTTAGTATTTATGCTCGATAGTGGGTTCATGCCTTGGTAATCTGGGGAAGTGATAGAAATCTCTAAGGTACTAGATGTGTTGTTGCTACTAGGGAGAAAACAACAATCCTTTGTTCATAGAACAATCGTATTGTTTACTTTACATGCAATTCATAATGCAATTATCCGTTGCTTGCAACTTAATACTGGAGGGGGTTCGGATGATAACCTGAAGGTGAATTATTAGTCATAGATGCAGTTGGATGGCGGTCTATGTATAATGTTGTAATGCCCAATCGAATCTCAAAGGAGTCAAGATGATTAGTATATGCTTGTATGCTTTCTCGATGTTTGTCAATTGCCCCACTGTAATTTGTTCACCCAGCATGTTATCTATCTTAAGGAGAGCCACCTCTAGTGAACTATGGAACCCGGTCCTTTCTTTTACTTTCGATCTACAATCAACTGTTTACTGCTTTGTGTTTACTTTATGCAAACTATTACTTTCTTCCACTCGATACGTTTAATTCTTTGTTTTCAGCAAAACCGGTGAGATTGACAACCTCATCAAAAGTTGGGGACAGAGTTCTGTGGTTGTGTTGTGCAGGTCTCCACGTTGCTACTAGCACCGGTAGTGCGCCCTGCCAAGGCTCAGCTAGCAACACCTTTTGGGTGTTTCCTTGCTCCTACTGGTTTGATTAAACCTTGGTTTCGTACTGAGGGAAAACTTGCTGTTATGCCCATTATACCTTCCTCTTGGGGTTCCCCAACGAGCTCGATATATTTTGGGCCATCAAGCTATTTTTCTGGCGCCGTTGCCGGGGAGTCAAGGACATCTTCACAAGGGGAGTCCCTCATAACCAATCTCTTTACTTTGTTATTTTTGTTTTGCTTAGTTTACTTTTGCTTTGTTTGCTTGTTTCTTTATCAAAAACACAAAAAAATTAGTTTTAAAGTTTGCTTTCTTTATTAAAAATACAAAAAAATTAAGTCTTTCTATAGTTGTTACCTTTTCCTTAGCACACCATGTTGATCCCTAAATTCACCCTGAAAGACCTTTCAATAGGTAGTGGTTCTTTAATTGGAAAAGATAATATTGAAGAATTCTTTAATCATGTTAGTAAGCATGAGGATATTAAGGATAGATCCCTTGTAGAACTTGCTCCAAACTATGAGATTGCTGCATCTTCTTTCATTCACATGTTGGAATCTAGGTTTGTTAACCTTAGCCCCTTAATGCAAGTAATGTTTCTTAAACTTAAAGAAATTGAGGACCCTGAGAAGAGGGATTTTATTCTAGAAACTTTGCTTAAGGAATTCTATGATGTTGCCAAGGAAGCTAGAAAAGTCTTTGAACGTTTCAATATGCTAGGCTCATGTGTAGATGTTGTTGGTACACGAGAAAAGATGAGCAAAACTGAACCTAATGGGGAGGAAATTAAGATACCAATACCCTTTAAACTAGTAGCAATGCATGAAGCCATAGAAAAGAATCTTGATTGGATTGTTTCCGAAAACCCGTTTGATGAAAATAGTGAACCCAAGAGCATTGAGAGAGGATCATCTAGAACTTATTTGGATGAGATACCTTGCCTTGTTGAAGATATTTCTGGTATTAATCTTAATGCTTCTTCATTTGAGAACACTTGATTCTTTTTCTTGCTTCTTATGCCTAACTTAAAGGCGTTAAAGAAAAGTACTTATTGGGAGATAACCCAAAAGTTTTAGATGAGTCTTGGAAGTTATTACTTCAGTAATAACTGCTCCTTATCCTTTTTATTTGCTTTTTGTGCCAAGAGTAACCTCTAATGAGACAGAAGTAATGATTGGGAAAGTTGCTGCCCCGAAACAGATTTCTATGCTTCACCGTAACAATTCGTGTAAAATCTCTGTACGTCCTTTTGAGGCGTGAATTTTTGTGCTTCTGCCCCAGGTTGTTATCTAACTTTCGTTAGATCAACACTTTTTGAGTTGAGCAATAGAAGGTCTTCGAAAAAATTCATCTTTACCTACTGGTCTGTTTTGATAGATTTCTGCCATTTTCTGCATTTGCTTCTTGTTGGTTCCTTTTTGAGTTCTTTTGGGGAATTGAGCTTTTTGAGGGAAGTGATACAGTAGCTTGTGTTTTAATGGAAGTTTTATTGGTGTTGGAACTGAACCTAAAGACTTATTATCTTGAGTGCACTAATGTTGCTAATAAAGATTGTGTGAAGTTTTGTATAAAGGAAAATTTTCAAGTGTATGGAAGGAATGAGTAATGAGATGAAGAATGGACTAAAGCTCAAGCTTGGGGATGCCATGCGTGTCACCCCAAGAAATATACAAGAAGTACAAGCGTCAAAGCTTGGGGATGCCCAAGGCATCCCCCTCTTCATCAATAAAAATCCCAGGTTTCTTCCAAACGCTTCATTTTTATTGTTTCATGCATAGTTGTGTTGTTCTTGGAGCGTCTTCTTTTTTGTTTTTGTTTTGGTTTTTTGTTTGCTTTCTTTTCTTAGTTTGCTGAATAAATTGGTTGTATCCCCTCTTTAATGCATTGGTTTTCAAATAGTTTGGTTTGGATTGGAAAAAGAGTAGAAAAGTTCATGCTTAAGTGGTAAAGAGAGCTTGTTTTTGACTGTGGCCTATGCTTTGTCATGCCATGCTTGATATTGTTTTGGCTTTATGCTTAGTATTCTTTGTTGTAGCATGACTTGTTATAAACAATTGAGATTGCTTAATGTGCCTTTGAAGAATCATGCGTTGTTTTAGCATATTAAAGCAAAGTATTGTGGTATTCTCCTTTGATGCTTTATTTGGGTTGACTTGGCGCATGCTCACACCATGTTATGACTATCCCAAGTCACCATAAGCCTTTAAGATCCTTTAGTTTTCAACTTGTAGTATCACTTTATGCTTTGATCAATGATGTTTTGTCGCTCTGCATGATTATGGCCATTATTGCTCTCTTAGTTTGTCGCTCCCAGTCTTTTGCTAGCCTCCACAACCAAGTATGAGTTCCACTCATGCATCCAACTCCTAAAACTAAGTTATTCCAAAGATTCCACCATATCTACCTACTAGCATATGCTATTCCAAGTATATTCATGTTTTTATCTACCTTTCGAATTAAACTTGTTATGAGAAAACTAGTGATTAAAGCTCTCACGAACTTGATGGCACACTTTACTTTTCTTGCCCTTAATAAACTTGAACCATTGTGTCGTCTATGTTGTATATGCTTGCACTTATTTGTTGGGGATTAGCAGAACCATGCTGTCATGGGGAACACTTTCAACATTGCACTTGTACTTTGTACTTAGTTGATATCATGCTGTTTTGTCTATGGATGTCGTCGGTGTGAAATAAAAGGGGAGCTTGTAAGTCCATTGAGTTATGTATGCGTGTTAGAGAAACGCCTGGGCCGCTAGTCTAATCCATGCTGACATGGTGGAAACCTGCAACGTAACCATAATGAGATGTCTATGAAGCATTCTTCTTATAAAAAAAGAGACAGATGTTGAGAAAAAAGAGAAAAAAAGAAAAAGGAGATTTGAGAAAAGAGGAAAGAGAGAAAAAGCACCATATTCCCATGGTAAATAAGAAGATTGCTGAGATGCTCGTTGTCTGCTTGCCTTGTCATTTTGATGTGGAGATTCTTCTGTATCATCGGGTAAGGGGTACCCCGTTGGCGGTTCTCTATGATACACATGTACTTACGATGACAAGAACTTACCGGTGACTAAACTTGAGTAGGATGAGGAGTGGCCCTCGTATTCAAGGGACATGAGATTTCCAACTTATATTTTGTCAAGCATATACACCATAGTTTGTTCACTTTAACCTTAATCACTTCAAGATGCTTATGATAGGGGCAATGAGAGCTGAAAGCTATTAAGTACCATAATTTTTGGAAGCTCTTTATGAAACTTGAATCCCTACTTCCTTCTATGAAGGCCTTTCTTTTACTTTTATGTTGAGTCTCCACCTTCTACCTTTATGCACCTACTTTGAGAGCATAGTGGCCATTCTTAGTTCTATGTGCATTGTCCCGAGACTTGTTGATTGATGCGTATCTTTGATATTGCTTGTTTTAAACTATTTGTATCTAGTCACTCTTATGAACTTTGAAGGTGTCCTATGCATTTATGTTTGCTACTCTATGAGGGACAAGCTGAATGCTACTATGCTATGTTTTCTTTATGTGAAACAAACAAACGTCTTGCAAAGCATTGTTATTCATGAATCTTTTGTTTGTGCCTTTTCATGTTGCAACATAGTTTCTTTGTCTTATTGCTAGAACTTTGTCTTTCATGTTATGATTAAAGTACTATGATCCTAGCTTTGAATGTTTTACAAAAACTTTGATCAAGTTTATGATGGTGCATGTCACCTCAAAAATTATTCTTTCTTCTTATCACTTACCTACTCGAGGACGAGCAGGAGTTAAGCTTGGGGATGTTGATACGTTGCAAACCTATCCATAATTTTTGATGTTCCATGCTTGGTTTTACCTACTTTCTTATGTTTTGTCCACACTTTGGAGTACTTTTCATATGATTTCTTGGACTAACCTATTAACAAGAGCCACAGTGCCAGTTGCCTGTTTTCTGCTGTTTTTGGTTCTAGGAAAGTCAGAAAATGAATATTCCCGGAATTGGACGGGACAAAAGCCATCAGTTTTTCACCGAGGGACACTGAGCGAATACAAGACGAGAGGGTGGGCCCGCCACACCACTGGCCGCGCCAGCCTGGCCCACGCCTTGGTGGTCTGCTGCCCTGTGCACCCTCGGCCTCTCCTTCCGCCTATAAGTTGCCTCTGATACGGAAACCCTAAGTACCCTATCAAAATTCCACGAAAGAGTCTGTAGCCGCTATCATCTCCAGCCCTAGATCAGGAGGGATCTGAAGCTCTTCCCGGCACCCTACCGGAGAGGGGAATTCACCCTAGAGGCATTCTTCATCACCATGCAAGCCTACTGTGTGATGCGTGAGTAGTTCATCTCTGGACTACGGGTCCATGTAGTAGCTAGATGGTTGGTTCTCCTCCTTTGTGCTATCATGTTTAGATCTTGTGAGCTCCGTTCATGATCAAGATCATCTATTTGTAATTCTGCATCTTGTGTTTGCGGGGATCCGATGGATATTGAGATGCTATTTCAGATTGATTATTGATTCTATCATGTCTTTGTTATTTGTGATCTTGCATGCTTTCCGTTGTTAGTAGCTATCTTGTCCAAGTAGATGCTAGCAACTCCAAGAGTTAGTATTTATGCTTGATAGTGGGTTCATGCCTTTGGTAATCTGGGAAGTGACAGAAATCTCTAAGGTACTAGATGTGCTGTTGCTATTAGGGAGAAAACAACAATCCTTTGTTCATAGAACAATTGTATTGTTTACTTTACACGCAATTCGTAATGCAATTATCCGTTGCTTGCAACTTAATACTGGAGGGGGTTCAGATGATAACCTAAAGGTGGATTATTAGTCATAGATGCAGTTGGATGGCGGTCTATGTATAATGTTGTAATGCCCAATCGAATCTCAAAGGAGTCAAGATGATTAGTATATGCTTGTATGCTTTCTCGATGTTTGTCATTTGCCCCGCTGTAATTTGTTCACCCAACATGTTATCTATCTTAAGGAGAGCCACCTCTAGTGAACTATGGACCCCGGTCCTTTCTTTTACTTTCAATCTACAATCAACTGTTTACTGCTTTGTGTTTACTTTCTGCAAACTATTACTTTCTTCCACTCGATACATTTAATCCTTTGTTTTCAGCAAAACCGGTGAGATTGACAACCTCATCGCAAGTTGGGGACAGAGTTCTGTGGTTGTGTTGTGTAGGTCTCCATGTTGCTATTGGCACGGTAGTGCGCCCTGCCAACGTTCAGCTAGCAACACCTTTGGGGTGTTTCCTTACTCCTACTGGTTCGATTAAACCTTGGTTTCGTACTGAGGGAAAACTTGATGTCGTGCTCATCATACCTTCCTCTTGGGGTTACCCAACGAGCTCGATATATTTCAGGCCATCAGCTGCCCTCATCAAGGATCCGATGCTAGAGCCAAAAAAGAGCAAAGCTCTGGCCAAACGTTACTCCTCGCCCTCATCCAGTGATGATAGCCACAACTTGTCTCGACGTTGCCACTCACGGCGACACGACCACGACTACGACAGGCATGATGACATCACACAACGCAAGGTCGACAAGATGCGCGCAAGGCGCCCTCGTTCGACTGATTCAGAGCACGACGGAATAGAGCTCTGTGGCGCCAGATGCTTCAGCAGAGGCATCAGGTAAAAGCGAATGCCTAAGGGGTTCAAAATCTCATCGGAGAACCTGAAATTCGACGGCCTGCAGGACCCGAAGATCTGGCTGGAGGATCACATCTCCTCTGTTAGGCTGCAGCACGGAAGCTCGAGTACGGCAATGCAATGCATCTAGCTATAGCTACAAGGTGCCGCTCGAGCGTGGCTTAACAACCTCCTGTGCAGATCCATTCACAGCTATGAAGAGCTGGTTTACAGCTTCGTGCGAAACTTCAAGGGCACTTACAAAAGGCCCGCGTCAATCGAAGACTTAAGAGGCTGCCACCAAAGGTCCGGCGAGTCACTGCGCTCATACATCCAGAGATGGTCTATCATCAAGAATTCCGCAGAAGACATCTCCGAGGATCGCGCAGTCGACGCGTTCAACGGCGGCGTGCACCGCAGAGAGCTCAGGGAGGAGCTGGGCCGCTTGAAACCCAACACGATTGACCACCTAATGCAGATCGTGAATAGGTGGGTCGATGGAGAGGACTCGGTGAAAAACCGTGCCTACTCCAACGATGACGATTACCTCGGGCGCGTAGACGCGACCGCCACGGGAAACATCGTATGCGCAGATATGAGGATCGCGAAGAGGTCGACATGGTCGCAGCCGGCTACGCCGACAAACACGACGACAACCGCAGCAGCGGATACCGCAGCAATGGATACCGCGACATCGGTAAAACTACACAAGTGTGGCAGCACCGCATTCGGGATGAGGCACCCGCAACATCCATCTAGGACAAACTGTCCGGACCATGCAACATGCACTTCTACATCGACAAACACGACGGCAAGAAAAAGTCCAGCCACCTCCTAAAGGACTGCGCGGATTCCTCAAGCTTCATGAGGGCCTGGCTTAGATGAATCGTGACGCGATTAACCAAGGATATAGAGCTGCCCTAGGCGTTGTGGAACATGGAGCTCCTCCACCACCACCAGGCATGATACCTCCCGTGGCTGCACCAATCCAGAATCATGGAGGCGAACCATACCCCCGACCGTTGGGGAACATGGGGATGATCCAGAAGGGCCACCCCTCAAATCAAGTGCAGAAATCGATCACTCGCCAAGTCAATCTGGCGATGAATTCTCCGCCTTCCACCACTAAGTACCTCAGTGGCAGTGAGTCCTGCATCACCCCCGACAAGAGCGACCACCCGCATCAAGTACCTCACCTGGGCCACTGTCTCCTAGTTCTCGAGGCACAGATCGGCGGATTCGAGATGAGTCGCGTCTTCATGGACGGCAGAAGCGACATCAACCTCATGTTCGCGAGTACCTTGCGGGCAATGAGGATCCCCCTGACATGTCTGGAAGTGTCAGATACGACATTCCATGGCATCGTCCCAGGTAAGGGCGTGTACCCCTAGGCAAGATCAACCTCGACGTCATCTTCGGCACGCTGCAAAACTTTTGACGAGAGCGCATCGACTTCGAAGTTGTTGACTGGCCCTCGCAGTACCACTGCATCCTTGGACGTATCGCGTTCACGGGGTTCATGGCAGTGCCACACTACGCCTACCTGCAGATCAAAATGACAGGCCCAAACGGCGTCATCACAATCAACGGAAGCTTCGAGAGGTCCGATAGCTGTGATCGGGAATTCAACAGAATCTCCCAGTCCTTCAGCATGCAAGAGGAAATCGCGAAGTTGAAGGAGTCAATAGACAACAGGCTGCCTCCCCTGAGCAAGCCAAGTTCACCCTACCTATCTTTCGACTCGTCGGTACACACCAAGAAAGTCCAGGTCCACCCAACGGACCCGACCAAGACAGCCCTCATCGCCAGCAACTTGAGTCCTGCATAGGAACTCACGCTCTTCAAATTCCTCTGTGAGAGCTGGGAAATCTTCGCCTGGTGTCCAGCGGACATGCCAGGAGTTCCCAGGGAATTCGCCAAGCACTCACTCAACATGAATCCAAACGCATGGCCAGTAAAGCAAACAATATGGCGACTGTCTGAACCAAGAGCAAAAGCTGTCGGTATGGAGATCAATAGACTCCTCGATGCAAACTTCATACGCGAGATCAAGGAAAGCACCTGGCTCGCAAATCCGGTGCTTGTGCCTAAAAAGGACATGGACATCCTTCGGATGTGCATAGACTTCACCTCCTTGAACAAGCACTGCCCAAAGGATCACTTCCCATTGCCACAGATCAATCAAATAATCGACTCCACTGCAGGATGCGAGCGCCTCTGCTTCCTCGACGCCTACTCAGGCTACAATCAGATTCGAATGAAGGAGGAAAACTAGGAGAAAACAACGTTCACGACACCCTTTGGTGTGTTCTGCTACAACACGATGCCCTTTGGGCTAAAAAAATGCAGGAGCCACCTATCAGCGGTGTATGCAGGCCTACCTCAAGGGCCAACTTAGACGCAATATCCAAGTCTACATCGACGACATTGTCGTCAAAACCAAAGAGGAAGCCACGTTACTCGACAATCTCCGTGAGACCTTTGATAACCTCGATCTCTACCAGATCAAGCTCAATCCGGACAAATGCACCTTCGGCGTACCATCTGGGCAACTGCTCAGGTATCTCATCTCTGTGAGAGGGATCGAAGCAAATCCAAAGAAAATAAAGGCCATACTAGCCATGGAGAAGCTGAAGAATGTAAAAGGTGTCCAGCAGCTGGCTGGGCGAATCGCGGCGCTTAGTTGATTCATCAGTCAAATGGGCGAAAAGGCGCTGCCCTTCTACCAACTTCTCCGCAAAGCTGACAAGTTCGAGTGGACAGACGAAGCACAAGAAGCATTCGAAGACATCAAGCGTCCACTGTCCACCTCGCTAGTACTGGAGACGCCTCATGAAAAGGAGCCACTGTTGCTATATATCTCCGCTACCAACTAGGTGGTCAGGACCGTGCTCGTGGTGGAGCGAGCCGAAGAAAATAAAGTCCACGGGGTACAACGCCCAGTCTACTACCTCAGCGAGGTGCTCACGCCAACAAAACAGCGGTACCCTCACTACTAGAAATTGGCGTACGACGTCTTCATGACCGCTAGGCGACTGCGCCACTACTTCCAGGAGCACCACATCATAGTGGTGAACGAAGCCCCGCTAGGGCACATACTCAATAATCCTGACACCACCAGACGAGTCGTGCTCTGGGGCATAGAACTATCTCCATGAGACATCACGTACGAGAAGCACGACGCGATCAAATCGCAAGTTCTTCCGGACTTCCTTGTGCACTGGATGGAGAACCAGCTCCCCGACAAGCCAGACATGTCCTACCTATGGACAATGCACTTCGACGGATCCAAGCGCAAGGAAGGAGCTGGCGCAGGTGTCATACTGACATCACCCTAAGGCGACAAGATGAGGTATGTTCTGCGAATGCAGTTCGCGGCCTCCAACAATGAAGCTGAATATGAAGCGTTGATCCATGGGATGCGAATGGCAAAAGCCTGCGGTGCCAAGTGACTCGTCATCTATGGTGACTCCAAGTTAGTGATCAACCAAACAATGAATGAGTGTGACGCTCTAAGAGACAACATGATCGCTTATCGCGACCTCTACGACACACTCAAAGGGGACTGCGATGGCTACGAGCTGCGACACGTCGGCCGCGAAAGCAATGAGGAGGCGGACATACTCGCCAACATTGGCTCCACCTGCGCCAAAGTGCCACCTGGTGTATTTCTGGAGCGCATCTGCGTGCGCTCCATCAAGCAAAAGGCCATAGAGCCTAAAACTAGTGTGACAAAGGACTCGGGGGATACGCCACCGAGCGAGCCTATGGCAATCGACAACATGGAGTCTGACACAGCAGTCGAAGGCCCCATGGAGGTCATGATGATCGAGCCATCCTGGACATAGCCATACATCACATACCTGCTCAGCAAGAGGCTGCAGGATGACCAGACTGATGCGCGTCACATAGCGCGACGATCCAAGGCATTCGCCCTCATCAACGGCGAACTGTACAAATGCAACATCATAGGAGTCCTTCAACGATGTGTTTCCAACGGGGACTGAAGGGTCATCCTCCTCGACATACATGAAGGCACTTGCGGGCACCATGCCGACAGTCGCGACCTCGTTGCCAAGGCTCTGCGAGCTGGATTTTACTGGCCAACGGCCATGCGCGACGCCAAGGACATCGTCCAGCACTGCAATGCTTGCCAGCGATTCGCGGATAAACCGCACACACCTAGCGCGGAGCTCAGGCCAATACCCGTGGCTTGGCCTTTTGTGCAATGGGGACTCAACATGGTCGGCAAGCTCCAAAGATCCTCACGAGGAGGATACGTCTACCTCCTAGTCGTAGTCGACAAATTCACCAAGTGGATTGAGGCCATGCCGGTGACAAACTAATCGGGAGCTAGCGCCATCAAATTCTTCGAGTCCATTGTCTACCACTTTGGGGTGCCACACAGCATCATCATGGATAATGGGACGAATTTCACCTCCAAGGAATTCCAGGAATTCTGCGAAAACCTGGGAATAGACATTAGCTACGTCTCGGTGGCACACCCTCAGACCAACGGTCAAGTCGAAAAGGCCAACAGCCTCGTCTGCGGCGGAATCAAGAAAAGCCTTCTCCGGCCACTCGAACAAGCCACCGGTTGTTGGCCAGACGAGCTGCAGTCAGTACTTTGGAGCCTACGCACAACTCCAAATAGAGCCACATGCTATACTTCGGTCTTCATGGTGCACAATGCCGAAGCGGTACTACCCGCAGAAGTGCGCTACAAAGCCCCGCGGGTAGTTGCATACATCGAGAAGGAATCAACTCTCGCACTCGAAGACTCCGTCGACCTCCTCAATGAGGCACACGAGATTGCAACAGAGAGATCGACGATCTACCAGCAGAACCTCCGCAACTACCACAATAGAAGGCTACACCTTAGATCCTTCGTCGAAGGAGACCTGGTCCTGCGACTAAAGTAGCAAGGGCACCTCAAACTCGAGTCCCCTGGGGAAGGACCTTATGTGATTACCGAAGTAATCAAAGGTGGCACCTATCTCCTTAAAGACCTAGAAAGCAGAGTCACATACTCCAATCCCTGGAACGTCACACAGCTACGTTGTTTCTACCCTTAGATGTTTTTTACTTTACAAATAAGGCTATTCAGCCAGGCTACTTAGCCACACATTGTACCTCGTACTATTCTGCGAATAAATAAAGCTAAGTACCCCAAACCTTGTGTTTTTTTGTTTTCCTGCAATTATATCACTCGGGGGCTGCGCCACCCTTTACGGTGTCGTTCTACGAACAAACACAGTATCCTGAGTAGCTCACACACTACCAATCGAACCCTTGATAACACCAACCCACATACAACGCACCTGACAGGTTGGCAAGGTGCTGAGATAAAAACGTGACAGGCTAACAAAAGGGAACTACAGAATACTATACACTCGAAAAACATACAAGCTAGCAAGCTCTTTACACATTAACGGGTATCAAACACACCCACCACAATCATAAGAATTTTACAGCACTTATACATCTATGTGCAGGATACAAACAACACTACGGCCGCAAAAGGAGGACATTTATTTGTTCTTCAAAGAAGTCGACAATACCCTCAGCTGGCCAGTCAACGCCTGATAGTGCGGCACCATATTCCAAGTCATCTCTTCTGGTGGCGGCGGCAGTCTAATGGCAGCAGACACGATGTCCACATCCGGTCGATGCAGTCGAACCAGCGATAGTGCAGCCTTAGCACCTGCGACTAACTGTTGGCGCATGATACGTTGCAAACATATCTATAATTTTTGATGTTCCATGCTTGTTTTATATCTACTTTCTTATGTTTTGTCCACACTTTGGAGTATTTTTATACACTTTCTGGGAATAACCTATTAACAAGATGCCACAATGCCAGTTGCCTGTTTTCTGCTGTTTTTGGTTCCAGAAAAGCTAGAAAATGAATATTCTCGGAATTAGATGGGACAAAATCCAAAGTCAATATTTCACCGAGGGGAACACGGAGCCAGAAAATGAGACGGAGAAGGGCCTCGAGGGGGCCACACCCCCTGGCCGTGCGGCCTGGCCTGGCCCGCGCCTAGGGGGTGCAGCCGCCTCGAGCACCCCCTCGGCCTCCCCTTTCACCTATAAGAACCCTCCGATATAGAAACCCTAAGAACCCAATCAAATTTCCACGAAAGAGTCTGTAGCCGTCGCCATCTCCATCCCTAGATCGGGAGGGATCTGAAGCTCTTCCTAGCACCCTGCCGGAGGGGAGAGATCACCCTGGAGGCCTTCTTCATCACCATGCCTGCATCCGGTGTGATGCATGCATAGTTCATCCCTGGACTATGGTTCCATGTAGTAGCTAGATGGTTGGTTCTTCTCCTTTGTGCTACCATGTTTAGATCTTGTGAGCTCCGTTCTTGATCAGGATCATCTATTTGTAATTCTACATGTTGTGTTTACGGGGATCGGATGGATATTGATATGCTATTTCAGATTGATTATTGATTCTATCATGTCTTTTTATTTGTGATCTTGCATGCTTTCCGTTGTAAGTAGCTATCTTGGCCGAGTAGATGCTAGCAACTCCAAGAGGGAGTATTTATGCTCGATAGTGGGTTCATGCCTCTAGGAATCTGGGGAAGTGACAGAAATCTCTAAGGTACTAGATGTGCTATTGCTACTAGGGAGAAAACAACAATCTTTTGTTCATAGAACAATCGTATTGTTTACTTTACACACTTTGCTTAATGCAATTATTTGTTGCTTGCAACTTAATACTAGAGGGGGTTCGGAAGATAAGCTGAAGGTGGATTATTAATCATAGATGCAGTTGGATTATGGTCTATGTATAATGTTGTAATGCCCAATCAAATCTCACAGAAGTCAAGATGATTAGTATATGCATGTATGCTTTCTCGATGTTTATCAATTGCCTCGCTGTAATTTGTTCACCCAACATGTCATCTATCTTAAGGAGAATCACCTCTAGTGAACTATGGACCCCGGTCCATTCTTTTACTATCAATCTACAAAGCTATTTACTATTTTCTATTTACTTTCTGCAAGCAATTACTATCTTGCACACAATATGTTTAATCCTTTGTTTTCAGAAACCCGGTGAGATTTACAACCTCACTCTAAGTTGGGGGCAAAGTTCTATGGTTGTGTTGTGCAGGATTCTAAGTTGGAAACAACACCTTGGAGGTGTTTCCTTGCTCCTACTGGTTCGATAACCTTGGTTTTATAACTGAGGGAAAACTTGTTGTTGTGCTCATCATACCTTCCTCTTGGGGTTCCCCAACGAGCTCTATATATTGACCAAGCAAGACTTTTTTCTGGCGTCGTTGCCGGGGAGTCAAGGACATCTTCACAAGGGGAGTCTGTCATAACCAATCTCTTTACTTTGTTTTTTGTTTTCCTTAGTTTATTTTTGCTTTGTTTGCTTGTTTCTTTTATCAAAAACACACAAAGAATTTAGTTCCTGCTATAGTGTTATTTCTGTTGATCTGTTATTGTCTTGCTTTATCATGCTTTCTATCAATGGTGGGTTTCTTTGAAACTAGATCTTATTGGCAATATGGGTTCATGGAATAACAAAAATATTATGAGAACACCGCTTGTCACAAAAAGGCAAACTCTTACGGGAAAAATTGATAAATTGTGTACCATTGCTAGAAACATGTGCTCTACTTATAATGTCTTATTGCTTTGATAAATCTTGTTGGTGTAGGAGGTATAAACACCTCCCCTTTCAGTGTGAGTATAATGATGATGTTACCATATCTTCTTATGTTAATGGAAATTATGACTTTTATGATGTGGAACAAATTGAAGAATTTATTGCTTGGAAGGGTGCATTTGAACTTGCTTATTTACTTGAAAATACTAATGATGCACCTTATAAATATGAGGTTTATGATATACTTAAATTTTCCGTTGATAATTACAAGGTAGAGAATGGTTATATTCTTGAATATCTTAATAGATGCTCTCCACCAACGGAAGAGACTAATGCCTTGCAGGAGCCTATGGAATAACAAATTGCTGAAACTGGAAGCTCATTGGATCAAAGAGAAGAGGGGAGTGATGATCAAGAGGAGGAAGAATGGATCTACCCATTCATACCTTCTAATGAGAGTAACTCTTTACCCATTACATTATTTGATTGTCCTCCATGCTTACCAAAGGAGGATGAATGTTATGTTCCTATGGATTCTTTTGCATTTTTTATAATAAAGCTCTAGATGATGGTCCCATATTGGTTGATAATATTAATTGTACTACTATTGAAAATGAGATTGATCAGTCATCTTGTTATAAAATTGTTAAAAGTGGGTCTGAAGGTTTTAATCCCACTATTTTGGAGCTTGATAAAAATTATGTGTTTGTAGATCATGAAAAGCATGCTTTATGTGATAGTTATATTGTTGAGTTTATTCATGAGGCTACTGAAAATTATTATGAGAGAGGGAAATATGGTTGTAAAAGTTTTCATGGTACTGAAACACCTCTCTATTTGCTGAAAGTTTTGAAGTTACTCTCGTTTTATCTTCCTATGCCTGTCACTTTGTTATTTGTGAATTTATTTGCGTATAAGATTCCTATGCATAAGAAGTGGGTTAGACTTAAATGTGTTTTGAATTTGCTTCTTGATGCTCTCTTTGAATTCAATTCATATTTCTTATGTGAGCATCATCGAAATTCTTATGCCGAGCTCAAAGGCGTTAAAGAAAAGCACTTATTGGGAGATAACCCAACTTTTGTTGGGAATCTTTTGTTGAGTCTTGGAAGTTATTTCTTCAGTAATAACCTCTCCTTATTATTTTTGTGTGGTTTTTGTGCCAAGAGTAACCTATAATGAGAGAGAAGTAATACTTGGGAAAGTTGCTGTCCCGAAATAGATTTTTGTGCTTCGCAATAAAAATTCGTGAAAAATCTCTCTACGTTAGTTTGAGCTGTAATGTTTTGTGCTTATGCCCCAGGTTGTTATCCAACTTTTGTTAGTTCAACACTTTTAGATTTGAGCAACATAAGGTCTTCGAAAAAATCCATTTTCACCTACTGGTCTGTTTTGACAGATTTCTGCCATTATTTGCATTTGCCTCTTTATCGATTTTTGTTTGGATTCTTTTTGGTAAATTGAGCTAGGGAATTGATACAGTATCTTGTGTATTTAATTAAAGTTTTGCTATTTTAAAACTAAAACCCAAAGGTTTATTATCTTTTGAATGCACTAATGCTGCTAATGAAGATTGTGTGAAGTTTTGTATGAAGGAAATTTTAAAGTGTAGGGAAGAGTAATGTGATAAGATGAAGAATGGAGAAAAGCTCAAGCTTGGGGATGTCACCCTTGTCACCCCAAGAAATATTCAAGAAGTACAAGCGTCAAAGCTTGGGGATGCCCAAGGCATCCCCTTCTTCATCAATAAAAAATTTAGGTTTCTTCCAAACACTTCATTTTTATTGTTTCATGCATAATTCTGTTGTTCTTGGAGCGTCTTTGTTTTTGTTTTTAGTTTTTGTTTGATTAGTTTTCTTGAAAAAATTGGTTGGACCCCCTCATTCATGCATTAGTTTTCAAATAAAGTTGATTTGGATTGGAAAAGAGTAGGAAATTTTCATGCTTAAGTGGTATAAAAGGAGTTTGTTTTTGACTGTGACTTAGAGTTTATCATGTCATGCTTGATATTGTTTTGGATTTATGCTTAGTGATTATTGCTGTAGCATGACTTGTTACAAACAATTGAGATTGCTTAATGTGCCTTGAAAGAATCATGTGTTGTTTTAGCATACAAAAGCATAATATTATGGTATTCTCCTTTAAAGCTTTATTTGGGTTGACTTGGCGCATGCTCACACCATGTTAAGACTATCCCAAGGCACCATAGCCCTATGATCATTTAGTTTTCGACTTGTAATATCACTTTATGCTTTAATTAATAATGTTTTGTCGCTTTGCATGATTATGGCCATTATTGCTCTCTTAGTTGGTCGCTCCCAGTCTTTTCCTAGCCTCCATACCAAGTATGAGTTCCACTCATGCATCCAACTCCAGATAAAACCAAGTTATTCCAAAGAGTCCACCATACCTACCTATTAGCATTTGCTATTCCAAGTATATTCATGTTTTTATCTACCTTCCGAATTAAACTTGTTATTTGAAAATTAGTGATTAAAGCTCTCACGAACTTGATGACACACTTTACTTTTCTTGCCCCTAATAAACTTGAACCATTGTGTCATCTATGTTGTATATGCTTGCACTTATACGTTGGGATTAGCAGAACCATGTTGTCATGGGGAACGCTTTCAACATTGCACTTGTACATTGTACCCAGTTGATATCATGCTCTTTTGTTTATGGATGTCGTCAGTGTGAAATGAAAGGGGAGCTTGTAAGTCCATGGAGTTATGTATGTGTGTTAGAGAAACACCTGGGCCGCTAGCCTAAGCCATGCCTAATCATGGTGGAAACTTGCAACATCACCATAGTGAGCAATCTATGAATCATTCTTCTTATAAAAAAGTGATAGAGATTGAGAAAAAGAAAAAAAAAGGATGAGAAAAGAGGAAAGAGAGAAAAAAGCACCATTTTCCCATGGTAAATAAGAAGATTGCTGAGATGCTCATTGTCTGCTTGCCTTGACATTTTGATTATGGGATAGCTCATGTATCATGTGCAAGGGGTACCTCGTTGGTGGTTCTTTATGATACACATGTACTTACTATGAAAAGAACTTACCGGTAACTAAACTTGAGTAGCATGTGGAGTGGCCCTCGTATTCAAGGGACATGAGATTGCCAACTTATACTTTGTCAAGCATATACTCCATAGTTTGTTCACTTTAACCTTAATCACTTCAAGATGCTTATGATAGGGGCAATGATAGCTGAAAGCTAATAAGTACCATAATTTTTGGAAGCTCTTTATGAGACTTGCATCCCTGCTTCCTTCTATGAAGGCCTTTCTTTTACTTTTATGTTGAGTCTCCATCTTCTATCTTTATGCACCTATTGAGAGAGCATAGTGGCCATTCTTAGTTTAATGTGCATTGCCCAAGACTTATTGATTTACTCATAACTTTGATATTGCTTGTTCTTAAATTATTTGTATCTACTCACCCTTATGAACTTTGAAGGTGTCCTATGCATTTATGTTTTGCTACACTATGAGGGACAAGCTGAATACCATTCTCATTATGTTTTCTATATGTGAAACAAACAAACGTCTTTCAAAGCATTGTTATTCATGAACCTTTTGTTTGTACCTTTTCATGTTACAACATAGTTGCTATGACTTATTGTTAGAACTATATCTTTCATGCTATGTTAGAGTACTATGATCCCAGCTATCAATCTTTTACAAATAATTTGATCAAGATTATGATGGTGCATGTCACCTCAAAAATTATTCTTTCTTTTTATCACTTACCTACTCGAGGACGAGCAGGAGTTAAGCTTGGGGATGTTGATACGTTGCAAACGTATCTATAATTTTTGATGTTCCATGCTTGTTTTATATCTATTTTCTTATGTTTTGTCCATACTTTGGATTATATTTATACACTTTCTGGGACTAACCTATTAACAAGATGCCACAGTGCCATTTGCCTGTTTTCTGTTGTTTTTGGTTCCAGAAAAGCCAGAAATTGAATATTCTCGGAATTGGACGGGACAAAAGCCAAAGTCAATATTTCACTGGCCAGAAGACGAGACGGAGAAGGGCCTCGAGGGGGCCACACCCCCTGGCCGCGCGGCCTGGCCTGGCCCGTGCCTAGGGGAATGTAGCCGCCTCGGGCACCTCCTCGGACTCCCCTTTCACCTATATATTACCTCTGATACATAAACCCTAAGGTCCAGATCAAAATTCCATGAAAGAGTCTGTAGACGCCATCTCCATCCCTAGATCGGGAGGGATCTGAAGCTCTTCCCAGCACCCTGCCGGAGGAGAGAGATCACCCTGGAGGCCTTCTTCATCACCATGCCTGCCTCCGTTATGATGCGTGAGTAGTTCATCCCTGGACTACGGGTCCATGTAGTAGCTAGATGGTTGGTTCTTCTCCTTTGTGCTACCATGTTTAGATCTTGTGAGCTCCATTCATGATCAAGATCATCTATTTGTAATTCTATATGTTGTGTTTGCAGGGATCTGATGGATATTGATATGCTATTTCAGATTGATTATTGATTCTATCATGTCTTTTTATTTGTGATCTTGCATGCTTTCCGTTGTAAGTAGCTATCTTGGCCGAGTAGATGCTAGCAACTCCAAGAGGGAGTATTTATGCTCGATAGTGGGTTCATGCCTCTAGGAATCTGGGGAAGTGACAGAAATCTCTAAGGTACTAGATGTGCTATTGCTACTAGGGAGAAAACAACAATCTTTTGTTCATAGAACAATCGTATTGTTTACTTTACACACTTTGCTTAATGCAATTATTTGTTGCTTGCAACTTAATACTAGAGGGGGTTCGGAAGATAAGCTGAAGGTGGATTATTAATCATAGATGCAGTTGGATTATGGTCTATGTATAATGTTGTAATGCCCAATCAAATCTCATAGAAGTCAAGATGATTAGTATATGCATGTATGCTTTCTCGATGTTTATCAATTGCCTCGCTGTAATTTGTTCACCCAACATGTCATCTATCTTAAGGAGAATCACCTCTAGTGAACTATGGACCCCGGTCCATTCTTTTACTATCAATCTACAAAGCTATTTACTATTTTCTATTTACTTTCTGCAAGCAATTACTATCTTGCACACAATATGTTTAATCCTTTGTTTTCAGAAACCCGGTGAGATTTACAACCTCACTATAAGTTGGGGGCAAAGTTCTATGGTTGTGTTGTGCAGGATTCTAAGTTGGAAACAACACCTTGGAGGTGTTTCCTTACTCCTACTGGTTCGATAACCTTGGTTTCATAACTGAGGGAAAACTTGTTGTCGTGCTCATCATACCTTCCTCTTGGGGTTCCCCAACGAGCTCTATATATTGACCAAGCAACGCACGCACTCGCGGGCTGCGCTTATATCCTGAAATTTCACCAGAAGAGCCAATAGGCTTGAGGGCACAACGTCCAGAGGAAACATCGTCTGATAAATACATTTCAGCCACGATTACGCCTTCTGCAAACATTGAACCACCCGCGACGCGTGATCCTGCAAAGTCGCCAATGCGACTACATGGTCGTGGTCCACCCAGAAGTACCCACTAGCCTGTAGCTGCTCCTGGGTTAGGTCATTCATTCGAATGGCCACCCGGTCCTTCTCATCCTGCCGATGACGAGCGCTAACAACTACAAAAACAAGACCAAAAGCATAAGACAAGGCATCACCACGAATGGCTAAACAAAGGATAAGAAGATAGAGGGCTAACATTTAAAGTGCTTGTTCTACTGTGCAGCTTCATCTAAGAGATACTTCTCGCAAGCGGTGGCCTTCTCAGCCTTCGACTTCCACACATCCGCGTTGCTGCGGACAATGGGAAACTCCCGCTCCAACTGCTTAATACGGTCGCGCAGTCACGAGAGAAGCGACAGCTCCTCCACCTTTGAACGTGGTTGCGCTGTAGTTTCATCGGCGGGAGGAGAGTCACGAGGACCACTCGAAGGACCCTATTACAATCAAGCAAGAAGCTAATAAGGGAACAAGGATACATCGATAAAAAGGGGGAGTGCATTCAAATGCAACAAAGTATTAACAGGGGAACCCCCACGAAATATAGTCCAGCCAAAAGGAAGCTAAAATTATTACAGATGACAACTAAGGAGCAATCTGCTTCTTCGACTTGGACTTCGACTTCAGGGGCTTCATCGAATCCATGGCAGTCTCTGATGCCACGGACTTTCCGGTGGTAGCCCCAGATGCCACAGTCTTTGCCGCCTTCGCTCGCCGCAGCTCCGCAGAGTATTTCGCGACTGTATCGATAAGCTGAGGCCCGACTTACTGCAGCTACTAGTGAAGGGAGCAAACACTACCTGCTGACCATCCGCGTCGACAGGCATTGCCTCCAAGACTGCGTTGGGGTCCAATTCCACACCATGGGCTTGTGCCATCGCGAGTGCCATGGTGGCGCCAACAGACCGCTGCGAGTTCTTGAAGTCCATGGGAATACCTTCAACAAAGGATTCCACCAAGTCATCAAGGTTGTCGATTAAGCTGGCCTTGGGGATCAAGTCCTCTCGGAGGCGGCTTAGCACACCCTTGGTTTTCCCAAGTGTCTCTTGGAGAGAGACACTGCGGTCCTCGACTGCGGCCATGGCGCCAGCCAAGGCATCTGCGTGACGCAAGGTATGGGCGTTGAAGCTTACGCCGGCGGTATCTGAAGAACACAAAGTATCAGCATAATGACATAAAAACCAAAAAAGGAAAAATGCAGCTGAAGTAGTGCAAATACCTGAGAGTGCTTTCGCAATCGGGAAAAGTTGTTCTACGAACAACTTCTCCCTCTCAGCAGTAGAGGCGTGCAGGTCTTCCTCACGCTTCTGCGACTCCTCCAGAGCGGTGACTGCCTCATCGTGTTTCTTCTCTGCTGCGGCAAGTCCCTTCTTGAGGGAGGTAACATGACGGAGAAGTTCATTATGCTCACCTACAAAGGGCAGAGCAGGGCAAACACATGAGTCTACAAATTTCTATACAAAGCAAAGCAAAGAGACAAGTCTTAGCACAAGCCTTCGACTGTGTGATGGCAGTTATCCAGCATAGCATGCTAACGACCCAAGGTAAGGATATGCTCCGCAAGGCGAGCGGAATCTTTTACGATAGGGTACACCAAAAGAGAAGAAGCTTCAGTGATGACAAAAAATGCAAAAGCACAAAGTTCGACTGCCAGAAAAGACACTTACATGTTCCTCCAGGGACTCCGAAGATTCCTGTCGAGCAGGCATCTGTGCAACCATTTGGTGCCCCCTAGTGTGGGGGGAACTTGAAGAATTGGCGTCGGAGTGGGCCGCCACTAGAGGAGAAGGAGACCATGCTGCCACCCCCTTGTTTTTGGAGTTTGTGACTCTGGATTCTTTCACAAATTGGCAGTCGTCAGAGGATGACGACACCGTTTGACTGCAAACGGGACTAGTATCGCTTTAGAAGGGAAACTTCAAGGAAAACAAACTCGCAAATTATAAAAACTCACCAGTTAAATTTATCAAGGTCGAAGGAATCATCCGATGACTCCTTTGGAAACCGCAGCTTCTTCTGAGCAGGAGGAGCCATGGCGCGTACATGCACGGCGGGGATTGGCTCCTCTGCAGCAGCAGGAGAACCCTCCGGTGTCGTCGGTGAGGAAGCATCCGAATCCTTGCTGCGGGAGCGCTTGCGAGTCTCGTGGTCACCGGACTCGGGGGCTTCCTCTTCTTCCTCCATGGGGACAGTGGAGCTCGAGTCATCTTCTTCATCTACCTCGAGAGGAATAATTCATTTAGGTCGAGGAGGAAAATTGGCAACCACGGCCCAGTCCTAACAAAAGAAAAAGCATCAGTATACAAAAGCAGCTACAAGCAATCAAAAAAACAAGAAACTACAAAGAGAAATCCACCTCAGATGGAGGATTGCTGGCATAGAACGGAGGCACGACTGAATAACCAGGGAGATCCTCCTTGGCGGTGTACTTGGTTAGAAGTCGCAACCTCCTGTCTACTTCACTCGAAGAGATGCCCTCCGCAGAAATGCGAGTGGAATCACTAGCACCGGTCCAGCGAAACATTGGGTGTGTCCTGGCCTGCAGAGGCTGAACACGGCGGCGCATCCAAGTGCGGATAAGCTCTACTCCACCAAATTCTTTGCCTATGCACTTCTCGAGGTCGCAAAAACGTTGATAGAGGGCCTCTGTCTCTTCGACTTCAGTGGGCATCACGATGTTCTTCCACGAGCTCCTCCGCTTGTAGGACGCCACCAGATCGAAGGGTGCGAGTTTGTAGTGTTCTCCATCCGCTTTCTGGTCGTGGATGTAGAACCACTTCTCCCGCCAACCTTGGACAGATGAAGTAAGCTTGATGTTGAAGTAGGTAACGTTGGAATCGACATGGATACCGCAACCTCCTATGTCATAGGCTATAGAACCGGACGCCAATTGACGTTTGAGATTGAAGAGCTTTTTGAAGAGTCCAAAGTGCGGCTCGATTCCGAGCCAGCACTCGCAAAGAGTAATGAAGCAAGCAATATGGAGGATAGAATTGGGGGTCAGCTGATGGAGCTGGAGCCCGTAGAAGCAAAGGAGACCCCTAACAAAAGGATGCAGGGGAAGAGAAAGACCACGAATGATGAACACAAGGAACATCACTCGAAAACCCGCCGAAGGATTGGGGATTACCTCGTCGCCAGGAACACGCGAGTCATCCTCAATGGTGGAAAGCGCCCCGTCCTGGCGCTGGGTGAATAGCTCCGACGACTTGATGATGGACGGGTGCCACGACTCGTTGGTGACGCAAGTACCCGCGCCCTTCTTCTTCTGAGCGCCGGCGGCGCTGGTTCCCGTGGTGGCGGTGCCTCCTTTCTTCTTGGCAGCAACAATGGCGGCCACAGATCCAGCGGCGGCGCCTCCTTTCTTCTTGCCCATCTTGCGCTGGCGATGTGAGCGTGGGAAATAGTTGGGAAAGACGCGAAGCTGGTCTAGTGCCACAGAGAAGATATGCGCAAAGGAGCAGCAAGAACAGCAATGGCAGAGGAAGCGCAAGCAAGAAGAGAGATGTGGGGAATTACCGCATGGTGTGTCCCTACTTAACCTCCTAGCAGATGACATCCAACAACCAGAAGGAAATCTACCAGAAGCATGGCGTACATCAACATTGACGCGTGGCAAGGGTAAACCATGAACTGTCCCACACTACTCCCATTACGCGCGGAAATCGAGGAGACGCAGTTAAAACAAAAGATTACGCACGCCCGATCAAATCCAAATCAGAAAGTGGGACCCACTACTCGTTACGTCCCGTCAAAACCGCTCACGCGGGCAACTGAGATCACCTCATCGTTAGCACTGACATCATCAACTCCAACAGGAGAACATTTTGACTACTTTAGTCCTTACTCGAGTCTTCGACTCAACCAAGCACTCGGGGGCTACTCCTAACAGGAGCGCTAGCCGCGCACTCGAAGAATTTTACGCAGATTTCCAAGCATCATGAAAACCCTTCACTCGAATCAACGATTCGATTGTGGACTAAGGGTTACTCCCATAGGGAGCGCTGAAAGCACATTCGACTGAAACAAGCAAAAAAGACAAACAATAGTTGCAAAATGTTTATAGTCCCCACTCGAGTCTACGACTCGAATCGGCAGTCGGGGGATACTCCCATAGGGAGCACTGATCACGCACCCTATGATTATTTTTCTTATATATTGTACTGTGTGTCGATAACATCCACACTCGAATGCTATGACGACTCCGCCTCATATCTTTCCCTACAAAGAGATTGTGTCTCCTGGGTCACCCGAATAATCTTCGTGATGGCAAAAATTCGGATGCCACGCTTACAGCGTGAAGATAATACATGAATAAGGCCTGGCAACGCATCTACTGCACACTACCAGAAATATATCCGTGCCTGCAGGTGCGATGAATATGCCTTGACGGACGCGTCAAGTGCTCACATTTACACACTGGGATTCGACTGATGTAAGACCTCCGCGGTCTGAGTCGAATTACACCAGCACTTTTCTGAATTCGAGTCCGGGGACTCGAGTTTGAGTAGATTGCGTTGTTTTGCCCTAAGGCAGTTAACTGATACCGATACATCGGATAAATCAGGCACGTATATCAACAATCCCTATGACACAAAACAGAACACTCGAAAATATGCTCAGCTATGCACTCGAAAGACTTCATAAAGTCTCCACTCGAATCTGGGATTCCACTGGACACTCGGGGGCTACTGACGTGGGCATACCCTACAGGTACTCGAGTTTGGCATATACGGTCCAGATATGGCAGAAGCCCACGACGTTACCAAGGCCCAATACAGGATTCGGGTGACTCACAGAGACTTCGATTACTTGCAGCACAAGACGAAGGTTAAGATAGAAAGTTTAAAGGGACGAACCCTAATCTGTAACTGACTCGACCTGCTACCCGAGACCTATCCTATCTATATAAAGGCTAGGAGGGGGCGGCGAGGAGGACAACCACAACCCTAGTTTCCACAACCTCACCAGATTGCATATGCGCACCCCTGTAACTTTTGATTCCCTCGATAATTCCAAGAGTAGACAAGCAGGAGCACAGACCTATACGAGGCCTGAACCTGGGTAAAACTTGCATCCTTGTGTGCTTGTTTACTATCCGATTGATGCCTCCAGTGCTCCCTCCTTCTCCAAAACCCAAGTCCATAACAATGGGGCATTGACGAGTTAAACCCTCGTCAGAAACAGTTACACCCAAACATCCGGAAGTACTTGATATTTGTCTTATAAACGATGAGTATTTTATATGGAGTCTTGAATAGAGCCGATTGGTGTCATGGCATGCAGTGGAGATGGCTTTGGCCCAAAAATTATATGGAGATTTAAACTTCACCAACATATTTCTTATTGCATCCATAAGAGTCCGGTTCTTACTCTTGGATACACCATTTTTGTTGAGGGGTGTATGCATCGGAATATTTATGTTTGACTCCCCTCATCACTAAGGATCTCAATTCAAGGTGTAGTTCTTAAACTCGGTGTCCTTGTTACATCTTATCATTAAGATAGTTGCATTGCGTTGATGTTGAACTTGACTGGTAGAGAGATATCTAGAGAATTTATAGCTCAGCTTTCATGGAGAAGAGAGAGAGAGAGTAGGAAAGCCAACCTCCTCTTGAGGAAGAAGGGGGCATTTTATAGGTCCCCATGAAATGTAGCGATTGCCTAGTCATAGGGACGGAAGTTCTGGCCAGGCCTGAAATATTTCGTGTCTGGCCCAAATGTTCGGACCACTTCCATCCTTATACCTGTGGAAAATATAGAATCCCTAATATTTTGTTGTGTTGATTTGACCCTCGTGGGGGTATATATAGAGTTACAAGGGGTAGGTAGACTTGGAGTATAAGATGATCTTAGAGTCCTAGTCTATCTCATATACATATATGTATCTGTATTCTAACATCCCTACTCAGTCGTAGCGGGAGTGAAGCGGACGCTTGCGACTGGATTTGAAATCTTGCGCTTCCGTCGTCTTCACCTCCTTATCGTCATCACCTGCGTGGACATGATAATGGCTAGCACCTAGGGGGGCGGTGACTGCGTCCTCTTCTGGTGCCTCTCTTCCCTCCCGCAGTCACAGCGGGAGTGGCGTGAACGCAAGTGACGACGCGGACGCTGTTGACTGGAGTTCTTGAGTTGTTGTAGACGTTGTTCTTGATATCGTTGTCGGGGTAGCCGATCATGATGTAGCCGTGGTCGAGGTGGGTGTGATCGATGTCGTAGTCGTCGTATGTTGTGTGGCCGCCATTGCCGGAGGCACAAAAAATTGCGCATTTTGTTGTTGTTGTTGTTGACGGAGCTGCGATTGTGGACGTTTTGCACCTTATGAAGGTACCGCCAGGGTGTTGGACGCGGTCATAAGTGAGACCACCGGTTTTGCCAGGACCGGAGGAACCCACCAAGCACACACGGTTTTGTCAGAACCGTATGCGCGGTCGTAGGGGCATCACAATTGTGACGCCGGTTTGTTGATGCAGTCATCGGTGTCGTGGACGCGGTCGATGCCGTCGTCGGGGTCGTGGACGCGGCCATGTCGTCGTCGTGCCTTGCAGTACGTGTACTGTCAGATGGCGGCGTAGTTGTATGTCCATCGTGTGGAAGATGTAGCGGCGGCGGCGGTGTGTGTTGACGAAGATGTTGATGAAGACCACGTTGATGTAGACCTTGGCGATGATGTTGTCGGTGATGTCGCAGTAGGCATGACGTAGAGCGTCGCTTGAAGGCGTCCCTTTTAGCGATGATGGTGTCGACGCCGTCCTGCACGTGAGAAGTCGTTGAAGTCGTGTCCCACACCGGCCTGGCGTGTGGATGATGTTGATCTCGCTTCTCTATGGATGTGCTTGACAAAGATCTTGATATAGTCGTACAACTTGAAGTCGTGATTTGGGTCGATGTAGTCCGGCTTTGGTGCAGTGCAGATCTTGGTGTCGATATAGTCGCGTCTCGAAGCAGTGCAGATCTTGGTGTCGGTATAGTCGCGTGTCGAAGCAGTGTAGTCTCGAAACAGTGCAGATCTTGGTATCGGTGTAACCGTACAACATACTCGAAGTAGATTTGCGTCGCGGCTTGGTCGATTGTGATGCATCTTGAAGCTAGCTAGATCCGACCCGATCAAAGACACCTAGACATGTCCACGCATGTACCTGACTCCCGTATGCATGCATGTATTGATGTTGTTGTACGCGCGTCATGCCTGGATGGATCCAGCCGCCTCGTTTTGCTCCTGGACGGCGCTGGTACGCTGACCAAGGTAACGTCCAGCCGGAATCGCTCGATGAAGCTAGCTGCGCTTGGCGTCGCTGTCGTGTTGCGCCTCACATGCCGCCCCGAGCTTGTCGGTTTCGTATCGATTTTGCACCGGCCGATTTGTGCACCGTGTCGTCGGATGTTTATGCTGTGGTCTAGGGATTTCTTCGTGGCTAACTGAATCTAATCTATGTAATTGAGAAATTCGAAAATTTGGATCTAATCTAAAGAACCGATCTAATCTTTGATTTTGATCGGGTGCCACGTCCCCGAGGAGATTGATCTCCCCGGGGGGACAGCGCGCGTTGTGGATGTGGGAGAAGTCTTAGGATCGGCGCCGTGAGGCTAACCGTTCTAATACCATGTGGAAAATATAGAATCTCTAATATTTTGTTGTGTTGATTTGACCCTCATGAGGGTATATACAAGGGATAGGTAGACTTGCAGTATAAGATGATCTTAGAGTTCTAGTCTATCTCATATGCGTATATGTATCCGTATTCTAACAATACCAACAACCGCAACACTAAATCAGAGAGTGAAGATTTCACCCTAGAACTTCTGGGGCATACGCCGGAAATTCCAGCTAGCGCACATCGAATATTCCAGTGTGGAACTGCTATGAGCCACCCATCTCTATCTCTACTACTTATAAAGGCACGAACAAGAATTTCGTTAAATGTACCCGGCAAACTATCCACAGCTAGACTAAAACCACACGATCAGGCCCACTAATCAGATTCCTGTGTGTATTTAGCAATTTAGAATGTCGGACAGGATACTCATCCCGCACAGGGCAAAAAAAAAATGAAACCGTGCCCGCGTCCTTAACCCGTGATCGTGCCCAACAAAAAAATCTCATCACTCAAGAAAGGAAAAAAAGAACAGAAAACTGATGATAGGGAGCAATCTCGCCATCGCCGCCGTCATCACCTTGACGCTGGACGTCTCCATCACCGCTCAATGGCCTCTACAGCGCCCTCATGGCGGCCCTGGAAGGAGCCCTCGCCGTGTCCCTCGCCCTGATCACTGGCCGTCTCGGCCTAGATGGCGCCCTCGCCGACAACACTGTCCGCGACGACGCCCTCGCCACATCCCTGGACGCCTCTACGGCGCCCCTGGAAGGAGCCCTCGCCCTGATCACTGGCCGTCTCGGCCTAGATGGCGCCCTCGCCGACAACACCGTCTGCGACGACGCCCTCGCCACATCCCTGGACGGTGCCTTCACCGCCTCCCTCTGGACCGTTGTCTACCGGTCCTCCGTCGCCCGCTACGCCGTCCTCACTGCCGCATCTTTGTCGCCATCATGTAACAAACAGAGACAAGTCAGTGTTGCAAAGTCCCCTGGTATCAACACAAATTCTTTTATGACAATGACAATAACAATTTAAATCTTCTCGGTCTTTGCTTCTTTATATTTTAATCTGCATATGAACATATTCAAGAATTTATATAGAACATTAATAATCTGAGAGCATGGGCCTGACGCCTACCTGAAACAACTGGAATATGTACCTATCTTCTAAATTTATCTTGTTTTTCTAACCAACTGGAATATCTACTTTTTTTAGTCTTTGCTTAGTATAGAGTGCCTGGGCTACTGCCAGGACACTTGACTTTTTATACATGAGAAATATGGTGACCATAAATCTTCTAAAATCAATCGAGGCAGTGATCATGTTATGTACCTACATTTGGTGGACCTAAAACCATATTTAGCTATAGTTGTCCTATCTTCTGATTAATTTGAACATTCTAGGAGTAAGAAGCTAGCATATGCCTTAAACCACTTCTTTTCATTATCATAACAATTCAACCATTCTGAGCGAAAAGCAATTGGACAGATTGAAAAATTAAAAATTGTATGTACAATAGAGGTCAGGAGGAGGAACGGCTACAGGAAACACATTTCCTAATGGTGGGCACCTTGATAGTGGTATTTAACATCTAGCCATTTACCCATAAAACATGGACAAATGATTCATCACAGAATACATACTTTTTCAAGAACCCATCACCAAAGATACATAGTTTACAAAAGGAAATATACCATGGGCATATATCATCCTACATTTTCATTTTGTGAACTGAACATACGAATTATTATACCATGATCAGTTGCAAACAAACTATAAAATGCTCTATCGTGCAATTCCTGCACTACAATCTAGCATTTTCGAAATAAAGGGGAGAGACTTAGTAACACTATTTCCAAATCTTCACTAAACTTTTGAAATGATTCTTTGATTATGAGCCTGTAGATGGGAATACACACGGTATTGTTCTCTTTAGTCCAGACTTGAATTTTTAAAAATATATGGATATCTATACTGAACATTCAGTGGAGAGAAGCAGAAAATGAGCTGAAATCGTTGTTGTTCAGCTGCCCAACTCACAAAAAGGACATCGAGTCAAGCAAGTCCATTAGAAAACTACAGGACACAACAAGCCCCTTATTTTAGATCATCTACCAGTTTAATAAACTGCTTCAGCAAACATGTCGTTGTGCTCACTGGTGGGCATCATTTGGTGCAAGAGGGAGAAACTGAATCGTGTTCAAGAAAAGTACTTATGCATACATCTATCCTCCCTGTACCTGATGCTTAATTGGCGGTTCTAATTAGTCATGAGATGCATCAGTGTCAAGCACTACCATAGATGCATTAGTACAGTGCTACCATGTCAGTGTCAAGCCGTGCTCATTTCTCAGTTCGAGCATTTTTCAGAAACCTTTCATTCACGAATTGTTCATTTTGTCAACCACAAATTGTACATCTCTACAAGGTTGTTCAGGACAGGTGAGGACGCTATGAAAAAAACCACCTAACAGTTAAACCATTTTTAGGTTATCACACTACAGACATTTCCTCCTGAGTTATATTATGATCACAATAAAGGTTCTTGCTTTTGGTGGAAGAACCATACCAATACCACTGTTCCTGATATAAGTGCGCATGCCTCTCAGAAAAAAGTATTTCGTATATTGACCTAAACAAGCAATCCCTGTTGCAGACAAAAGACACATGTTCTCTGTGACTGTACAACGTCTGCTTATAAGTAACTAACAGAAGAGTTGATCTGGCGCAGGGATTTAACTTAAACAAGCAATCCCTACTGCAGTAAATACTTTGTTACAAATAAGAGAGATTTAGCTGCATGCCATTAAAAATTACTACATATTTTAGACAACTGCTGGAAAATATCCCTAGCCCTATTCCGGGGATGCTACTGAGAGATGGAGTGCAAAAATACATGTGCTCTAGATGCTACCAGGAAGTCGAATTTCAGAAAATATACTGACATGGAACATACCATATACATCAAGCTTGCAGGAGATTTAACTTCAAATCACACTTCAAGGAGGGCAGAGCGTTGTTCACCTTGGACTCCATGCTTGGCCCCAGAGCCCGTGTGGCGGCAACACTCCAATCCCTCAGTTGTGGATGTCGAGCTCGAGGAGGCACATTGTGGTAGCACCTCAATCCCTCTGCCACGGGTGCGAGCTCGGGGAGGCACAGGGTGGTGCCGGTGAGCTAGGACGGAACAAATTAGGAGGTCCAGGGCTGGCAGACGATCTGGAGCCTCCGACGCGCGATGGATGCGGCCGCTGTTCCGGTGGAGACGAGTCGTGCGCCTACGGCTTGGCTCGCCCGCGAGCATGACGAGCACGACCGCCTCCTCGGGCACTTCGGCGACCGGATTCGACGACAAGGGGCCGGGAAGAGCATGGGTGCGCAACACTGGCGCTGGAGGTGGGGACGAAGGGGAGGGATGAGGTCGGAAGAGGGAGCTGGCGAGTACGGAATGGGGAACGACGGGGAGACATGGGCAGTAGCACACGGGGGCGGCGGTGAGGTAGGTGACCGGTGTTTCTTAGTGAGTGTGGGGAGGTAGGTGACAAGTCTGTCCCTCCATTTTTTTTAAAGGATCCCTCTATTTCTTTTATTGGAGTGTGTCCAATTTAGCTGTCTGCCTTCAATCTTTCCCCAGATACCAGAGCTCTTCCTTCTCAAAAAAAAAAGATACCAGAGCTCTGTACATGTCACAAGGGTTAAAAAATGTTCAGTCATGATAATTTAATGATTTTAATTTTTTATAAGACTATTTTATAAATTGATAATTATTTTTATTAAATTTATTGAAATTCCGTAATCATGCGTATTATTGGGGTCCGTGGATGTTAAATTTATGGAGTACTTCACTAGGGATTTTTTGTCTGACATTTTTAACAGGTATATTCATTGTGTATCTTGATACTTATATGGCGTATCGTTACTTGAAAAGTAACTATGATTAGTATGGTGTAAGCTCATATAACACAATTTAGAAGCAAGTTAGCTATCATTTTAGTGGATTCAGAAATGAACGTTGATAATATAAGAAATCGGGAATTGGAAGCCGACAAATGGGACGAAAAAGATGTAATTCCACATATTATATCATCATGGATAGATCCTCTAAGAAACCATATTAATTTTAAATATTTTTATAATCACACCAGTGCACACATGTGATCGTGGATAGACCCTCTAAGAAACCATAAGATTTTTTGAAGCGTTTATGTGATAGTGATTTTTCTCTAAAGATATGTGTCACGTGTACTCACATCATTGGGCATGAGTCAGGATTGAGAAAAGAAAATCAATAAATGAGAAATAATATTTAAAGTAGATGATAAAACGTGCGTTGCACGTGCAGACTTACTAGTAGACAAAAGGCAACGAGAACATTTCGTGCTATCATTTGCCATAAACATGGGATAGTTGTGGGTGCATATGAAGTTTGTGTACGTGAAGATTTCACCCTTGGCAACCATTTTTCAACCCCTCCTGATACTACGGTTTTCTAATACTCACACAAACAAAATTGAAAAACTACGAAAACCATGACAACCCTTCTCCTTTTGGGGGATCACACATCGTCCTGTGCTCTTCAAGAGTATTATCTAAACCCACATAGCACACGGTAATGATCACTTGTGTTGACAACAAACACCAAAAACCACTTAAGAGGGGAAATTCTCTTTCAGCCGGCCACGACTGACTTCGCCACCCGTTGGTAGCTATATGCCCAAGGCCTCTCATTTTCGTTGTTTGGTTGTCTTGGCATCATTGGAGTATCCAAGTCCCTCCAGTTTGGTCGTTGTCATAGTAACCACCGCCTCTTCATTGGACTTCGCCATACCTTCCGCACCGCCACTAGCATTTGGGATGCCAGGACCGGCAAGGACAAGAAGGTCTCGTCAACCACTGGGTCATACGCGCCCAAGATCTACGTCGTCCGCAACTTGTTTGACCATTTGTCGGCACCCATTCAAAGTAATTTGCTAGAACTTCATAATCCACTTTTTACAATGCATACACATGAAAATGAGTTGTGTGCTCATAATGCATTGTAATTTGTGTAGATCATTGCACATAGTTTGTACGAGTTTTTGTTGAACCATATCATCGACACATTGCCGGATGAGTCCAATGATGATAATGAGATCATGGTGGCTGTGGCTCTTCTCATCCATGACCATGATGAGAACCAAAGGAAAAGGTTTAGGGGCTCGGTGTCAGGCCGAAAGCCATCGTTTGACCATAAGTGAAAGGTCGACCATGAGTAATTCTATAACAACTACTTTCATCGTCACAATTCGTTGTACCCAGCGACATCTCTTTTCTAGGAATGCTTTCGGATGTCAATGAAAGTGTTCATGTGTATTCTTCATGGAGTGAGGGATCATGATGATTACCTTCGATTAAAGAAGGATGACATAGGTAAGCTTGACTTCGCTTCTTACCAGAAATGCACCGATGTTGTGAGAATGCGTGCATATAGAGTAGTTGGTGATCTAGTTGATGAGTACATGAGCATGAGCGAGTCCATTTGTATTGACTCAATGTAAAAGTTCTACAAAGCAGTGGTTCAGGTGTTCGGTGGAGAATACTTGAGACAACCAAATGCTGCTAGCAAAGCTCGACTGTTGTCAATCACCGAGTCAAGGGGTTTTCCTGATATGCTTGTGTGCATAGATTGCATGCACTGGGAGTGGAAGAACTATCTGTTTACTTGGCATGGTCAATAAAAAGTCCATGTTGGTGAGTGCATAGTCATACTTGAGGCCATTATTTCACAAGATCTTTAGATTTGACACTCCTTGGCACGACATATCCCCACAATGACATCAACATGGTCCATCAACATTTGGTGTTCTTCAATTTCGTTGGGCTATTGTTCGGCACCCTCCTAAAACGAGCACGAAGCAAATATGGGAGGCAGTGACTTTTTGCGTGATTATACACAATATGATTGTTCAGGAGGAGCGTGGTGACAATGTATGTGGCCAAGGTTCATGATGAATTGGTTGCTCGAGCCGGTACCATCGGCATGTTACAACATTTTTTGCAGGTGGCATCGTTAAACCCGAGACCGGACACTCGTAACCAACTCCAAAAATATTTGGTTGCATGATCGATCGCGTGTGAAAAAAAGGCTGATCTGGGCGCGCGGATTCTCGTTCGATATAACTTGGGACTAAGCGCGGATTGACGTCCACCGATCACGAAGCGCAGTAGCAGCCGCAGCTGTAGCTAGCTACTCTTCCTATCTTAGCTAGTAGCCACAGCCTACGCCCACGGTGCGTCCCTTCGTAGTACTCAGTTTGTTTCAAATTACTCTGCCGGCGCTTATGTAGGTAGGCTAGTATTTTCTTATTTTTTATTTAAAAAAATCTTGAGATAATATGAAATTTATACTACGTATACTAAAATTTTAGGAATTTTTTGATGAAAAATAAGAGAGTATTAGACTATCTAGATAAGCGTGCGCGTGAAGTAATTTAAAACAAAAGGAGTAGTATCTGTCTGTATATTTTGCCGCAGAGAGAGGGAGAGATCGCGAACGAATCCCTGCACCTGACGCAGCCACCCATAGCCTCCCTGCTCTTCTCGACAGCTGCTAGATATCTATTCTTCTCCCCTCACCTACACGGCTACGCCCCCCTTCAAGACCTATATATATATATATACTCACACGGCCACGAGCCACGTACTCATGCCGCCACGCACGACGGCACGAGCTCACGTGCTGCATTGCACTCTCAAACGGTCAAACCGTGCACCGTGCATTCCGCTTCAGATCAGGTCCCTTCAAACGATCCTAGCACAGGCATCATCAGGTCGTATCAGGCAGTCACATTTGCCCTGTGCAGAAAGACGAAAAGACTCCAACTGTAAAAAAAAGGGTGAAAATCCTCGGATCAGAGTGAAGCGCATTGCCGTTGCGTTGCAGCGGAATGGTTTCCACAGAGCCCAACAGAGAAACATCAGGAAGCGTCGCTGTTGTGGGCCTTTCCGAAACCAAAGCGGCGGGGTGCAGCGGAATGGTGTAGTGGGCTTTCGGCACCGGTGAAGCTTCTCTCCACTGCCCTCCTCTGGGCCGGACAGTGTATGATACATATACACTTGGAATGGTAGCGGTACAGTATGCGTGAGCAGATAGATATCCACTGTGTTACTGCTACAGACGCATGTCAACATGACAATTGGCAATATACAGGCAGCCCAGAAACTGGGAGAAGTCATGGTCAAACTTATCAGTGGAAACGGAAATCATCTTGAAAAAGTAATGGACGTGGGGTATCTTCAGCTTGCATCAAACTCAAGTCAACTTTGTACTAAATAAATCAGCCACACTTATTATTGATCGGATGTAGTACAAAAATCATAACAGCGCTTCAGTTCTGAAAATCGTGGGTACGGAAGTTACAGATTCCACCGAAGAAATATCCACTGCAACTACAGTTCTGGATCGTGAGTACTGAAGCTACAGATTCCACCGAAGAAATATTCACTGCAACTTGTTCCTGGCCCAAGTTACAGATTTTAAGCGAACAGATTTGTTCACTGCAACTTGTTCGCGACATAGAGGAGGTGGCCGATGTTCGTCGGGGGGTAGCTCTGCAGAAGCTTGAGGTTGGATGTGAAATCCCCAGCAAGGAGCCGTTTACGGACGAGGATCAGCATGGCGCAGCATATTCTCAGCAAGGTTTCCTGTGTTTCTCGGCAGGCTAAATCTTCAGCCATCTAATTAGAACCATTTGCAGAATAAATCAGAGTTTGCTGTCTGTTACCTGAGGACCGTCTGGGTCAGTTAATAGCGTGTCCCATATATGGATGGTATCGGCAAAGTTGAATTCCTGGGTTAGCAGCAGCGTTATCCACCTGAACGCGTAGAACTGGGGATTGACCTGCAGAAACCATGCTTTTGTCAGTAATACTGCAGGCACTTCTTCACTACTCTAAGAATGGCAGATCTGCACTGTGCAGATCCTGATATAATGCCTCAATACATTATAACAGAGCTACTGTAAGAAAATGAAACAGTAGAAGGTTCAGTTCACATCGCAAGTCAAAGGACAGACCTAAAATACAGCATCAAACATTGAGCAGTTTACTACTCCCTCCGTTCCACATTAGTTGTACTAAATCAGCAACAACTAATATGGAACCGAGGGAGTAATACGTGGAGACTTACTTCTGTCCTTATTTCCAAGTGGTGCTGAAGCTCTCCATCATACTTCCTTAGGAGTTGCATTAATTTGGAGAGCGTCCCTTGAATGCCAACAGCACTGTTGTCTAGCTTCTGGCAGAAATTGTCTCTAAGCCCACTAAGTAACTCTACAAAGCAGAAGAAAGAATCGGCTTCTGCGAAGTTCTGCAATGGAATCCAGTCGCAAAGTCATGACTGGTGACTACAAAATGAGAACTTTATGAACAGCCTGCTCTACAACAAACAGTACGAAGCAGTATAACAATTGCTTACTCCGTACAGCATTTTTATAATCTGGATCATTCCGAAATACAAAGAAGAGCGGCGCCAAAATTTCGTTCATTCCTTGCACATATCTTATTCCAGCATTCAGCTTGGCGAAGATAATTAAAATATTTTTCAAAGATTCCTGGTCAGAGTCACAAATAGTCAGCCATGTATCCAACCCAAACTCTGTTTAGACTTCGATACTGGAGATATACCTGGTTGGACTTTGCAAAAGACGAGTCTCCGCAGAAGAAATGCATGTCAGGATGAGTGCGTTTTACATCACGGTCAACCTGCTCGATCATCTCTGAATACTGTATGAAAGTACATTTAAAGACAAAATATACCAGTATTAGAGTGATGCCAAGTGGTGAAATGACTCACACATACACTAACTCGACACAGAAAATATTCATGCTTCCGAAACAAAAAGGTAAATCCACATGTTTGAAGTTCGACAACAATTGCTTCAAGCAGTTCACCAGGCTTTTTTGCAATTCGGTTTCTCAATCGATAAGCTTCTTACAAAACCATTAGAATGAAACGAGCATAAATTTAATGCAGATATACTGAGGTTTGTGGTTTAAATTAATTTCTCTAATTGCACTCGACCTCTGTTGTCAACACATAACTTCTCTAATTCACTGCTAATGCCAGAGTAAAATGTAAGCATAACCACCAGTGTCATCGGCATACATTTAATGCAATACCAAGAAATGGAACTAGCTGCAATATGTGACCAGATTACTTAAGTGCGGAAAAATGTGTGCAATGCAGCTAAAATATAACATCCGGAGGTACTAGAGTCTACCTCAACGAACTGATTCCATTCTTTGGTCTTCCCAAGGCTCAGAGGATGCTCATCTTGGGCTATCTCCGACCTATCAAGAGACCCATTTTGGACATGTTCTGCATTTCCGCCGCTATGACCTTCTGGTCCTCTAATTGCGGTATTTCCACCTACCTAGCAGAATTAGGATTCAGGATCTCTGTTTCCTAGTGAAAACCTACATTGGGTGTCACATGTGATATGTGTAGCTACAAATTTGAAATATTGAGATAGAAAAAGTCTAATCTGAATGTGAACTAGCATACAGTGTTGCTAAGGAACTCGTCTTTGAATGCTTCGTATTGTGATCTCTTCTTTGCCAACTCCTGCTCCCACAGTGCACGACCATTGGGCAAATAGCAAAGTAGCAGCTGCGAAAACAAAACATGTACAGTGAGTCTGTGACTGAAAAAGGCAAAAATCAGCACTTTTGACAGCATCTTTTCTCTCATACTGACCATATCAGGACAATTGATCAAAAAAGACTGATAGTGGCAAGTGGATCAACACAAAGGGACAAAAAATGGAGATGAATTTTGACCTGACATTGGCATCAAAAGGCGAAAAAATAGACTAAGAACATGCATGCACATTGTGGCAGTGATCAGAAACATCAGCACACAGAAGATCAATGGTCTGTCTAGATTAAGGCAGGCTTACATCAAAAGCATGTCTCCTTTGCACTGACATCGCATTCAAGGACATCCTAGATCTTCAGCTTAAGAGTTGAGACTACAGAACAAATCTTGAAATAGCAAAAGGACTAGATTGCCAGTTCGGTACCTTCCACACCGTCGACCGGACGCCGGCGCCATCGGGGACGCCCTGAGCCGCAAGCATCCTCAGCTCGTCGAGATCTATCACCTTCTTCGACAACTGAATAAGCTCATGAACGGCGCGTCAGAACGAAAGGACGGGCAACCAAGAAGCAAAAACTCAGGAGTGATAAAGCAGAAGGTAACTGACCGCCGCCAGGATACGGGACTGCCGTGAGATCTCGAGCGCGTCCTGTGCCGGCGCCTGCGGCTGAGGGGATTGCGGCGAGCTCGCCATGGATTTGGGTACCACAAGACAGGGACACGCTCGTCCTTGGGTTCGGAACTGTTTGGGTCATGCTGGAACATGTATAATCTTTCCACGACCGTCGATTTGCTGAGATCGTTGTCATGAACGTCCGAGATTATCTAACGACTCTCCATGCTGTAGAACAAGGACCCGCGTTTCTTCGTTTCCCTTTCTTTCGAGCAAACAATCGGATTTTATTGTTAGCAAACGGAATAGAGAATACCTTGAACGAAAATAAATTTGTGAGAAATAATATGGACAAAGCGGAAATCCAATTCGGCTCACGAGTACAGATTGTGTAAAAATATATTTTAAAATGTTAAAAAAATTAGAAAAAAATATTTGCATGTACATCCGGACACTAAATGTTCGTACACAATATTGCAGGTGAAAAGAACAATTTAGATGTTCCATGTAAATCGACAAATTTCAGTATCCAATGTGTCTATTCACGAACATGTTTTTTGTCTTTTTTACATAAGTAATATAAAATATTCATTCTTTGCGAAAACTTGTGTACTATTCCCGAATGTGTATGCGAAATTTTTCTTAGATTTTTTTGATAATTTAAATTTTATTTTTTATATATTTTTATAATAGATTCATTTACAACATGGGAGCCAAAAACACCACCTCCGGGACAAAGGGACTATAGATCAATCGCAGAACTAAAAATTATAACTGAAGTCCTTTGAATCCATTATCAGACCAGGATGGGAAAAAAAGTCGTGCAACTTTTATTTTATACGACATCAACGCCCAAAACCAACGAATTTGTTTCTACAGTTCTAAAAAGAATAGTAACTAGCCAAATGTATATCCATGGTCTCTTTTTCTTCAAGGAAAAGCTATCATGACGACTTTAATAATTTTAGATAACGTTACATCTAAGAATAAAATTCGATGGATCTGTTGGAATTGAAGATATTTTAGTGTTAGCCCTTTGACCTATAACAAATACAAATTCTAAAATTCTCTTTGCCCCATTAGTACATGGCAGCATATGGTCGTGTAGTGGAGGTAAAGTTTAGTCTCACATTGCTAGTTAAGAGAAAATTACACCACTTTATATAGGAGACTGTTCTAGCACTACTAAGTGAGTGAGAAGAGAAGCAGCTCTCGTGCACTACTCCTCTGACGCCACGTCGCGCCGCGGGTTGCGGCAATCTCATTGAGTCGAGTTTTATTTGTTGTCAGGGAAATTTAATTATAAGTCGTTAACAGACGCGTTAATTAGCCAGATCTTTTTAATCGTCGGATGTGTTGACTCGGACGTGGACTGCGCCCATGACCTACCCGACGACACTATATAAACTATCCGCAAACCCTACATGACCACAAGTCATCACACGCGTCTCCTTCTAGTCCATTGCGCCGCTGTATTCATCTTCCCAATCCCGGTTTGCGGCGTGCACCGCAGATCGGGACAGTAGGCCTCCGGAATCCCGCCTCTTGTGAACCTGTACGGGTGAGGGGCGATCATGTTTTTGGGGAGCGCTCAAGCGCGACTACTGGCATCCACGACATCGTCCGACAACGAGGTCCCGAACGACGACTTCTTCTCGGACATCACCGACTATTTCGGCAACCTCAGCATGGGCGACAAGGCTGCTGCAACGAATGTGGCTACTACTGCTGCTACTGCTCAGCCTTCACTATACGTGATCCTGAACTCTCTATTTCTGATTTTGCTAGAGTTTCTTATTCTAGCGTTTGGAATAGATATGATTAGTCTATCCTGTTTAAATACAACATGTTTATCTACTCTGTTAGTTTGTATGATCTATTTAATTGCTATTTATATGATCATGTTTTATTAAAAAAAAATCGGATTAAATCATATAGATTATTGCTTATATTTTCAACAATCCAGAAATCTGATTATAGTCAACTAAATTCCGCTGGTGTAGCCGCGGCTATGAGACCGCATCCTTTTTATGCACTATAAGAGATGGCACACGAGAGCAGTTCTCTGATTGAAAACCTAAACTGTTGTAGCACCACTCTTGGCAAATCTGAAGAAGATCTTTCTGGCGAGTAGGAAGCGACCTTTAAGAAAGCCGATATCATGTTTATGGCGGCTCTTTTCAGTGTTCTTGGGGACAATATTGTTTGATAATGGTAAGGACGCGTGGTATGGCTCGAGGCCAAGTTTGGGGTCTCGGACGCTGATACTGAGTTGTATGTCATGGAGCAATTCTATGACTATAAGTGGTTGATAAGCGCTCCGTCGTTGAGCAAGCTTACGAGATACAATCACTTGTCAAAGAATTAGAGCAGTTCAAGTGTATCTTACCTGACAAGTTTATGGTCGGCGACATTATTGCCAAGCTTCCTTAATTATAGAGGAACTTTGCTACTTCTCTGAAACATAAGAGACAAGAGTTTTATTTTATGAATCTTATTAGATCTCTTCATATGAAAGAGAAGGTGGGAGCAAAGGACACATGTGCTCGAGGATTCGAGGGAGCTTCTAGTATCAACTTGGTACAGAAGAAAAACTTTCTATCCCACAAGTTCAAGAATAAGAATAAACCTGAAGGCAAAGGAAAGTTTGATGGCAAGAATAAGACCACGCACTCAACCAACTTCAAGAAGAAAAATGATTAAAAGAAAGGCGCTTGCCACGTTTGTGGCAATCCTGATCATTGAGCAGCTAGATATCCTAATCGCTTTGACAGGCGTCAACATGAGAACAGCGACAAGACCGTTAATGTTGTTATTAGCGATACTGAGATGAAGGATGCTAGGTACAGTATTTTACCTACTATCCTTTCAGTATGTCATTCTCCTCAATGGTGGATAGACACGGGCGCTAATAGACATGTATGTTACGATACTTCCATGTTTTATTCTTATCAGGTCTCAAGAACTTCTTTCGTGCTGATGAGAAATGACCCATGTGCTTCTGTTCATGGTGTTGGTATGGTAAATCTGAAGTTTACTTCGGGAAAGACCATACAATTGAAGAATGTGCAGCACGTCTAGTCCATCAATAAGAATCTTTTCAGCGTGTCGTTTTATGTCGAGTTGGTTTTAAGTTGGTGTTTGAGTCTAATAAAGGTATGTACAATTTGTTGGAAAGGGTTATAAGTGCGGATGTATGTTCCGCTTATTTTTGTCAGACTCATGTACTAAAGTACATCATTATCCCAACACCAAGGGGGGTCTTAAGAATTATAATAACATCTACCAGAAGAGAGATCTAAGAATCTCTTCATCCCACGTTCTACAAGTAGGATCAATTAGTTCAAACACTTTGGTGTACACAATATTACGCCGACGAGTTACCAGTTTCCTTGAAGGGCTAGATGGGGTCCATCAATCATCCCATATATTAATATCCTCTCCACTTCCTACACACCATATATACCGTTTATTAAAGGTTTGAATACCTGACAATATACTTTGCCAAGTATAAGAAGATCTCTTCTTAAGTACAACATTTAGAAGATCTCCATTAGGATAATACTTAGCCTTCAATACTTGAGAGAACAATGATTCTGGTTCACATAAAAGTCCCCACACTTGCTCTAAAACCCATACCTCCTCTCTCTTTTTAGAATACACATTTTCCACCACGCAAACCAGTGCATATGTTTCTAGTCGTTGTCATCTCGTCACTAGTAATGGGACATAATGTTTGTGAACCCTTTAATTACTTGTTTAGGGAGGTTGGATACCGACAGAGCATTGGAATATAATGCGCAATAGATTTCATAAGAACTTCCTTTCCTCCATGAAAGAGCACTTGTTCCTTATAACCTCTTAACCTGTTAGAAATTCTATCAATTAAATGCATGAAACAATCAGTCATGTCAATACCAACAATGGGCGGCAGCCCTAGGTACTTATATGTGATAGCCTCAGTCAGAATATTCAATTTTATACAAATGTTTTCTTTGTTTCCACTTATGAGTACACATACTAAATAAAAAATAGACTTTAATGGGATTTTTCTTTGGGCTAGCAGAAGCAAAGTTATGGAAGAAATTGATGTTATAATCTCTGTATTTCATCCAATTAGCTCTGCTTCTCTACATTAACTTTATTTTCTCTTGTTTATGTATACATACACAGTTCCTTAATAGGCCATGAGAGCCTAAAGTAAGCGTGGGACAGCTATAAGGCATTGGCATTGTCTTCACAAAGCTAGGAGCATTCTTCTAGCAGAGCTAACAACTCTGCAAATGTTGGAAAATAGTATGGAAGATGGAGGTGCCACCCAAAATTCACTTGTTTTGGTGGCGAGTGATCAATGGTTATATCCCATGCGGACATGTTCTAAATGGAGGCATATGGATGAGATTGCGTATTGAAAAACATATGGATCACATCAGGAATCTATTTACCATGCCTTTTTTCGATGCACGTGGGTGAAACTATTTTGGCAGGAGATAAAGAAGGTTGCATCTAACAAAATTCTATAACTCCGTCCTAGATCGTGGACTACTAACTTGATTGATGGCACAAGGGTTTCCAGTAAGGATTCATCTATTATCTTATGCATATGTTGGGTAGCATGGACTGAACGTAATACAGTTTGGCATGGAAACACTGGAAGATCAATCAAGTATTCAGTGTGGTGGGTAATGTAGACAACTTTTGACTTGGCCCAGTTGAGGGGCAAGAGATCACTGAAACCTGTACTTCATGTACCCCACTAGCACAAACCTGAATCATGGGTTCTGAAGATTAATGTTGATGCAAATTTTGTTGTTGATACTCAATATGGCCCCTCGAGGTTGGTGGTTAGAGATCATAACATGCATTTTGGTATAACTTAGTGGTGACTCCGCTGATTATGGAAGCATTGGCTACCCTAGATGGGGTTCAACTAGCTATGGACCAAAAGTACCATGTGGTGGAGATCAAGACTGATGCAAAGGTTGTCATGAAGTTGACGGATGTACCTAGCGGCCATAGATCAGAAATTAATTGTATTTGCTAAGAGATTAAGGAGCTTAGTGGGTTTTGACTAAAGTGTAATTTTCTTTTGTTATAAGACTTCCCAATGAGGTGGCCAGTTTTGTGCTAAGAAAGCTGGTACTAATAGGGTAGATGTTTGTGAGTTAATTTCACTCCACACTTCCTAGAAGAGATCATGTTAATAGAATATGTATTCAATTTATCTTCTGATTTCGCAAAAAGAAACCTTCACTCGTGCGGTTGTGGTTTTTCTTCTCATGTTTCTAGGCGAACAAGCTCCATGCTTCTTTGAGTTTATTTTAATAAAAAATGTCTTCTTGGTGCCGAGGAGGCAATTCCTATTTTCCTCTCATAATGGAAAATATAGAGGCATCGACTCAAGCATTCCTACCATGTGTCGAGCCTAATAAGGGTAACATTTTAACCAACAAAAAAATAAGGGTACTTTTTTCTTCATGTATTTTATGTTTTCTTGTTCGTTGCTTCTACCTTTTTTGTTTTATGGTTTTTTTTATTTTTTATTTGTTATTTTTATATCCTTTTTTGATGAGGGTTAAACTCATCAATGCCCATTGTTATGGACTTGGGTTTTTGGAGAAGGATGGAACGCTGGAGATCACGGAACGGCTAAAAGACAAGCACGCAGGTGACACAAGGTTTTACCCAGGTTCAGGCCTCATAGAGGACCCTACTCCTGCTTGTCTGCTCTTGATTGATGATGATCCGAAAGATTACAATGTCGCCGATGGTGGTGGATGCGCAGATTGGATCTGGCGGATGTTGTCTAGATCTAATGTGTTGTATCTATTGTGGGAGATCGTAGATCTGTCTATTGGGGGTTATAGGAGTCGTAGATCTGCCTATTGGGGTGAGTCGCTATTGCCTTCTCATTGGACCCTCCTAGCCTTTATATATGGGGAGACTAGGTCTTAGGTACCAATACGAGTTGGTTACAAGTTAGATTCAAACTCTAGTATTGAGACTTCCATGTCTTGTGCGTTTGGGAGTCCGTGTCCATATGGATTTCATACCACTCGAACCGTCATAGGCATCATGGACCTTGGCAATTCATCGAGTGGGCCTTCCGTCGAGCCGCACCAGGCAGGCCAATAATAGGTGCCTGTAGGGCATACCTATGTCAGTAGCCCCCGAGTGTCCATGCGAATCGTAGATTCAGATGGAGACTTAGAAGTCTTGAGTCTTGCATTAGGATGTCGGAGTCGACAATTGTGTCGAGTGCGAAGCACTCACCCGAAAGTTCATCGGGTCACTCGAATTTGTAGCAGTTCATAGGGATGATGGTAAACGTGCCTGGTGCGCTCGACGGATCGGGACCAGTTAATTGCTCTAGGACAAAAACAACGCTACCTACTCAAACTCGAGTCCCCGGACTCGAATTCGGAAAGGTGATGGTGTAATTCGACTTAGACCGCGGAGGTCTTATAGAGTCGAATCCCAGTGTATAAATGTGAGCACTCGACACGTCCGTTAAGGCTTTTTCATCGTACCTGTAGGTATGGATTATTTCTGGTAGAGCGCAGCAGATGCGTTGCTAGGCCTTATTCAGGTCTTATCTTCACGCTGTAAGCGTGGTATCCGAATTTTGTCATCACGGAGATGATTCGAGTGACCCAGGAGACGCAGTCTCTTTGCAAGGAAAATATGAGGCGGAGTCGCCATAGCATTCGAGTGTGGATGTTATCAACACACGGTGTAATGTATAAGAAAAAATCATAGGCTGTGCGGCCAGCGCTCCATATGGGAGTAGCCCCCGAGTTCCTATTTGAGTCATAGACTCGAGTGGGGACTATAAATATTTGCGACTGCTATCATCTTTTGCTTGTTTCAGTCGAATATGTTTTCAGCGCTCCCTATGGGAGTAACCTGAAGTCCACAATCGAATCGTAGATTCGAGTGAAGGGTTTTCGTGATGCTTGGATATCTTCACAAATTTCTTCGGGTGCGCGGACAACGCTCCCTATGGGAGTAGCCCCCAAGTCCTTAGTCGAATCGTGGATTCGAGTGAGGATTCAGAGCGTTTCACTTGAGGATCTTGTATATGCGCGACCAGCGCTCCAGTTTGGAGTAGCCCCCGAGTGTCTAGCAGAGTCATAGACTCAGGCAGAGACTTGAGTCTTGTATCTTGCAGTGGTAGTCGAAAATTATGCGAGGAGAAACCACTAACCTAGAAGTGCATCGAGTCAGTGTGTCATGCGTAAGGAACTTGAATCAACGATGCAGTGGGAGTCGACACAGTCACTTCTGTCGGGTGCGTCGCTAGCACCGCGTCTTTGTAGCATCAAGCGATGCAACCATCTAAGGAGGAACTTGACTCGGGTCTTGAGTGTATGACGTAGTCAGTTGTTTGTCGACTCCTATTGGAGGATCTGATAGAATAGCTCGATGCAGTCGATGTTCTAGTAGGCTACAGAAAACATGAAGAATTGTGAATTACTTGTATCTTGTAAAGAATACTTGCATGTTGGATTGTAAAGTAAAATTCTGGTTCCAATCGAGTTGACACTTTTGCACTGCATGCTAGGCCTTTTCGTTAGCCTAATTACCCTTAGTCTCAGTACCTTGCCGAGATACTCGGAGTTCAAGGATTCGACGATCAGGCAGAATCAGCTACTCAGGATGTCGTGTATGAGGTGCTTGAGTGTGTGGAGTCGACGGCACATTAGGTTACTTGAAGAGGGCGCAGCCCCCGAGTGTATCGAGTGCGATTAAATTAAATGGTTAAAAAAGAATCAACTCTAAGTAGAGGGTAACTTAGCTTTATTGGTTGTTGACGTGTGATGTCTACGCACTTCTATTCTTGTAGACAGTTGTTGGGCCTCCAAGTGCAGAGGTTTGTAGAACAGCAGCAAGTTTTCCCTTAAGTGGATTACCCAAGGTTTATCGAACTCAGGGAGGAAGTGGTCAAAGGTATCCCCTCTCAAGCAACCCTGCAATCAAGATACAAGAAGTCTCTTGTGTCTAGGTGTATAGGTGCACTAGTTCGGCGAAGAGATAGTGAAATACAAGTGGTAACGGTGATAGAAAATAGCTTGATGGCGTGAAAAAGACTAAAGGCAAACTGAAATAAAGATGGAAGCAAGCAAACATGTAACAGATCTAATTGCAAACGGTGCTTCAATGCTTAGAAACAAGGCCTAGGGATCATACTTTCACTAGTGAACACTCTCATATAAATATCTTCTCTTTATGATACTACTCTTAACTACTCTCCGGTTGAACACTCTAATCGATGGTAGGGCTATAACAGCACACCTCAAAGTAAGCCTTTCCCATCTAGAAAACCCCACACTATCACCTTGAGTACTAGACGAGTCCAACAAACACCACAGTTTTATAGAGACATCCAACTCCAAATATAACTCATAACAAGTATTTGTAATCTCTAGCCTAAGTGCCACCATGGTGTGCAAGTTGTCACTTTCACACACATGGGGAGAGCATAGATCTATTAAAGCACTTGAGTAGCAAGGTAGATCTATAGATTACAAGCTCATGATCACAATATGATCACGCATAGAGAGAGATGAACACATAGCTACAGGTAGAACCCTTAGCCTCGAGAGAGAACTACTCCCTCCTCATCATGGGAATTAGCAACGGTGATGGAGATGGTGGTGGAGATCGATGGAGATGGCTCCGGGGGCACTTCCCCGTCTCGACAGGGTGCCGGATAGAGACTTTATGTCCCTCGAATCTCCCCTTCGGTGGCGGCGGTGCTGCGGAACTTTTCGTGGATTTCTGATTGACGATCTAGGGTTTTTGCCTCGGGGGGAATATATAGGCGAAGGAGGCAAGATCGGTGGCCACCAAGGGGGCCCAAACCATGCCCTGGTGCGGCCTGGGCTGGCCCACGCCAAGGGGGGTGTGGCCACCCTCTGGCCCCTCTCCGACTCTCCTTCTGGCTTCGTGAGTCTTCCGGGAAAATAGTAACTTTGGCTTTTGTCCCGTCCAATTCTGAGAATATTTATTTTCTGACTTCCTGGAAATAAAAACAGCAGAAAACAGGCAACTGGCACTCTGGCATCTTGTTAATAGGTTAGCACAAGAAATCATATGAAAAGTACTCCAAAGTTGGAACAAAACACAAGAAAGTGGATAAAACCAAGCATGGAACATCAAAAATTATAGATACATTTGCAATGTATCAACATCCCCAAGCTTAACTCCTGCTCGTCATCGAGTAGGTAAGTGATAAAAAGAAAGAATAATTTTTGAGGTGACATGCACTATCAAAGACTTGATCAAAGTATTTGTAAAACATTCAAAGTTGGGATCATAGTACTTCAATCATAACATGAAAGACAAAGTTCTAGCAATAAGACAAAGAAACTATGATGCAACATGAAAAGGCACAAACAAAAGATTCATGAATAACAATGCTTTGCAAGACATTAGTTTCTTTCACATAAAGAAAACATAGCATAATACTATTCAGCTTGTCCCTCATAGAGTAGCAAATATAAATGCATAGGACACCTTCAAAGTTCATAAGAGTGACTAGATACAAATAGTTTAAAACAAGCAATATCAAGATATGCATCAATCAACTAGTCTTGGGACAATGCACATAGAACTAAGAATGGACACTATGCTCTCAAAGTAGGTGCATAAAGGTAGAAGGTGGAGACTCAATATAATGGTGGAAGAAAGGCCTTCATAGAAGGAAGCAGGGATTCAAGTCTCATAAAGAGCTTCCAAAAATTATGGTACTTATAGCTTTCATCTCTCATTGCCCTATCATAAGCATCTTGAAGTGATTAAGGTTAAAGTGAACAAACTATGGTGTATATGCTTGACGAAGTATAAGTTAGAAATCTCATGTCCCTTGTATATGAGGGCCGCTCCTAATGCTACTCAAGTTTAGTCACCGGTAAGCTCTTGTCATCGTAAGTACATGTGTATCATAGAGAACCACCAACGGGGTACCCCTTACCTGATGATACGGAAGAATCCCCATATCAAAATGACAAGGCAAGCAGACAACGAGCATCTCAGCAATCTTCTTATTTACTATGGGAATATGGTGCTTTTTCTCTCTTTCCTCTTTTCATAATCTCTTTTTTTCTCTTTTTCTCTTTTTTCTCAATATAGGACTCTTTTTTATAAGAAGAATGCTTCATAGATAGCTCATTATGGTTACGCTGCAGGTTTCCACCATGTCAGCATGGATTAGACCAGCGGCCCAGGCGTTTCTCTAACACATATACATAACTCCATGGACTTACAAGCTCCCCTTTCATTTCACACCGATGACATCCATATACAAAAGAGCATGATATCAACTAGGTACAAAGTACCCGTGCAATGTTGAAAGCGTTCCCCATGACAGCATGGTTCTGCTAATCCCCAACAAATAAGTACAAGCATATACAACATAGACGACACAATGGTTCAAGTTTATTAAGGGCAAGAAAAGTAAAGTGTGCCATCAAGTTCGTGAGAGCTTTAATCACTAGTTTTCTCATAACAAGTTTAATTTGGAAGGTAGATAAAAACATGAATATACTTGGAATAGCATATGCTAGTAGGTAGGTATGGTGGAATCTTTGGAATAACTTGGTTTAGGGAGTTGGATGCATGAGTGGAACTCATACTTGGTTGTAGAGGCTAGCAAAAGACTGTGAGCGACAAACTAAGAGAGCAATAATGGCCATAATCATGCAGAGCGACAAAACATCATTGATCAAAGTATAAACTAATAGTACAAGTTGAAAACTAAAGGATCATAAAGGCTATGGTGACTTGAGATAGTCATAACATGGTGTGAGCATGCGCCAAGTCAACCCAAATAAAGCATCAAAGGAGAATACCACTATACTATGCTTTAATATGCTAAAACAATGCATTATTCATCCAAGGCACATTAAGCAATCTCAATTGTTTATAACAAGTCATGCTACAACAAAGAATACTAAGCATAAAGCCAAAACAATATCAAGCATGGCATGACAAAGCATAGGCCACAGTAAAAAACGAGCTCTTTACCACATAAGTGAACTTTCCTACTCTTTTCCAAACCGAACCAAACTATTTGCAAACCAATGTATGAAAGAGCGGGTCCAACCAATTTATTCAGCAAACTAAAAACCAAAACGAAAACAAAAAAGATGACGCTCCAAGAACAACACAACTGTGCATGAAACAATAAAAATGAAGCGTTTGGAAGAAACCTGGGATTTTTATTGATGAAGAAGGGGATGCCTTGGGCATCCCCAAGCTTTGACACTTGTACTTCTTGGATATTTCTTAGGGTGACACGCATGGCATCCCCAATCTTGAGCTTTAGTCCATCATTCATCTCATTACTCATTTCTTTCATACACCTGAAATTTTTCCTTCATACAAAACTTCACACAATCTTTATTAGCAACATTAGTGCACTCAAGATAAATAAGTCTTAAGGTTCAGTTCTAACACCAAAAAAATTCCATTAAAACACTAGCTACTGTAGCACTTCCCTCAAAAAGCTCAATTCCCCAAAAGAACTCAAAAAGGAACCAACAAGAAGCAAATGCAAATAATGGCAGAAATCTGTCAAAACAGACCAGCAGGTAAAGACGAATTTCTTTAGAAGACCTTCTGTTGCTCAAATCGAAAAGTGTCGAACTAACGAAAGTTAGATAACAACCTGGGGCAGAAGCACAAAAATTCACGCCTCAAAACGATGTATAAAGATTTTACAAGAATTTTTACGGTGAAGCACATAAATCTATTTCGGGACAGCAACTTTCCCAATCATTACTTCTCTCTCATTAGAGGTTACTCTTGGCACAAAAAGCAAATAAAAAGTATAAGGAGCGGTTATTACTCAAGTAATAACTTCTAAGACTCATCTAAAACTTTTGGGTTATCTCCCAATAAGTACTTTTCTTTAACGCCTTTCAGTTAGGCATGATAGTTTGAGAAGATGCTTACATAAGAAATATGAATTGAAGTAAAAGAGAGCATCAAGAAGCAAATTCAAAACACATTTAAGTCTAACCCCATTCCTATGCATAGGAATCTTGTAAAGAAACAAGTCATGAAAGCACAAAGAAACAATCATTGGAAAGCAAAACAAGTGCAACTTCAAGACTTTCAACATAAAGAGGGGAAACTTAATATTATTGAGATGCATAAAACCATGTTTCCCTATCTCATAATAGCTTTCAGTAGCAACATGAATAAAATTAACAATATAACTATCACAAGAAACATTCTTATCCTGAGACACATGCATAAAAGAATTAATACTCCCCACATAAACATAGTCATTCTTATTGATTGTGGTGGGAGCAAGTTCAACAAAATAGCTATCATTATTATTTTCATCACCATAATCATCAAATATAGGAGGCATATTGTAATCATTAATTTTCTCCTCAATAGTAGGTGGACTGAAAATATCGTATTCATCATTGTAATCATCATATATTGGAGGTTTGGTATCACCATAAGCAATAAAATAGCTATCTTCTAAAGCTGGGGAACTAAAAATATCATTTTCATAAAAACTAGCTTCCCCAAGCTTAGACTTTTCCATAGCATTAGCAATAATGGTGTCCAAAGAATTCATACTAACAACATTGCTATTAGCATGCAAATAAAGTTCCATGGGTTTTTTAATTTTCTTTTCAGAAAATTCATGTTCTATATTAGGAAAAATACTAAAAAGCTCTCTAATTTTTTTGTTGTTTTCCATTAAGCCTAACTAGTGAAAACAAGAAACAAAAAGACAAAATTGCAGAATCTAAAGGAAATAACTTCGAGCACTCACACCGGAGGATGTGAGTACCTTTTACCTTACCTCCTCGGCAACGGCGCTAGAAAATAGGCGTTTGCCGTGGGAGGTTCTTCTTCTTTAATCCTCCGGTGTGAATACCTTTTACCTTACCTCCCCGGCAACGCCGCCAGAAAATATCTTGATGTCTACGCACTTCTATTCTTGTACATAGTTGTTGGGCCTCCAAGTGCAGAGGTTTGTAGAACAGCAGCAAGTTTTCCCTTAAGTGGATTACCCAAGGTTTATCAAACTCAGGGAGGAAGTGGTCAAAGGTATCCCCTCTCAAGCAACCCTGCAATCAAGATACAAGAAGTCTCTTGTGTCTCCAACACACCCAATACACTTGTCAGGTGTATAGGTCCACTAGTTCGGCGAAGAGATAGTGAAATACAAGTGGTAACGGTGATAGAAAATAGCTTGATGGCGTGGAAAAGACTAAAGGCAAACTGAAATAAAGATGGAAGCAAGAAAACATGTAACAGATCTAATTGCAAACGGTGTTTCAATGCTTAGAAACAAGGCCTAGGGATCATACTTTCACTAGTGAACACTCTCATATAAATATCTTCTCTTTATGATACTACTCTCCGGTTGAACACTCTAATCGATGGTACGGCTATAACAGCACACCTCAAAGTAAGCCTTTCCCATCTAGAAAACCCCACACTGTCACCTTGAGTACTAGATGAGTCCAACAAACACCACAGTTTCATAGAGACATCCAATTCCAAATATAACTCATAACAAGTATTTGTAATCTCTAGCCTTAGTGCCACCATGGTGTGCACGCTGTCACTTTCACACACATGGGGAGAGCAGAGATCTATTAAAGCACTTGAGTAGCAAGGTAGATCTATAGATTACAAGCTCATGATCACAATATGATCACGCATAGAGAGAGAGATGAACACATAGCTACCGGTAGAACCCTTAGCCTCGAGAGATAACTACTCCCTCCTCATCATGGGAATCAGCAACGGTGATGGAGATGGTGGTGGAGATCGATGGAGATGGCTCCAGGGGCACTTCCCCGCCCCGACAGGGTGCCGGAACAGAGACTTTCTGTCCCCTGAATCTCCCCTTCGGTGGCGGCGGCGCTGCGGAACTTTTCGTGGATTTCTGATTGACGATCTAGGGTTTTTGCCTCGGGGGGAATATATAGGAGAAGGAGGCAAGGTCGGTGGCCGGCCAGGGGGCCTACACCATGCCCTGGCGTACCCTGGGCTGGCCCGCGCCAAGGGGGGGTGTGGCCACCCTGTGGCCCCTCTCCGACTCTCCTTCTGGCTCCGTGAGTCTTTCGGGAAAATAGTAACTTTGGCTTTTGTCTCGTCCAATTCCGAGAATATTCATTTTCTGACTTCCTGGAACCAAAAACAGCAGAAAATAGGCAACTGGCACTGTGGCATCTTGTTAATAGGTTAGTCCAAGAAATCATATGAAAAGTACTCCAAAGTTGGAAGAAAACACAAGAAAGTAGATAAAACCAAGCATGGAACATCAAAAATTATAGATACATTTGCAATGTATCAACATGGTGGATGGAGTCGACACCAGCGTGCGACTCGCCACCAACCGAAGATTGTAGTGGGTAGCCGCAGTCGAAGACTGCAGCGGGTTGCTGGCCGATGGCTGTGACGGGCCGCGATCGCGGGAGTCGATGCACCCTGCAGGTCACCCAAGTCGAAGACCACTGTGGGTCACTGGAGTAGAAGACCGCAGCGGGTCGATGGAGTCGAAGACCGCAGCGGTTCACCGGTGTCGAGGGAGCCCACGAGTCGCTGGATCTAAATACCACAACGGGTAGGTGGATTCGAAGACCGCACTGGGTCGCTGGATCCGAAGGAGCCCCCGAGTGTAGCGTCGAGGTGGTTGATGGAATCGAGGACGATGTTCGTGAGCCGATACGGCGGACCGGAGTCAACGCGGAAGCGGGTCGCCGAAGCCGATGGTGGTAGCGTGTTGTCGCAATAGAAGATTGTAGTGGGTCATTGGAGCCGAAGTCCGAAGACTGTAACGGGTCGGGGGACCCGAAGACCACAGCGGGTCGCTGGAGCCGAAGGAACCCCCAAGTCACCGGAGCCAAAGGCCGTCGTCGATCGCACGGTGGAGTCGAAGGAGTCCCCGAGTGTAGAGTTAACGCGGTTGTGTAATCGAGGTCGGCAGATGGAGTCATCGCGACGGGGTTGCCGATTTTGTTTGGAGGGAGTTGATGCGGCGGCGAGTGGCGCGGCGGACATACAGTTGACCCGGCCGACGAAATTTGTCCCGGCGAAATCACTGTGTCTGTACGCCGGCTGATAAATTTGGCCAAAAGAAAGTTGTCTCTCATACAAACATGGACTCGCTGAGGCCTCAGCTCCATCTCGTCTCCGTGATCTAATCCATGTTGTGTGGTACATATACATCGATCGTGCGTGTTTACCTCATAGACCTCGCTGGATGGCATAAGGCCGGTCCTGATGCAAGGCTTGATCGAACCAAGCTGTGAATTTTATTTGCTTCTGCACGCGTGAGCGGGCTTGATCCGAATTGCTGCATCGGGACTTGATGGACGTAATCCATGATGAAATCACCACAAGACATGAGAATACACAGATTAGTTTCTTTGGTCTTTGTCTCTTTGATTGATGCAATGGTCTGCCTGTTTCTCGTGCGTGTACCTCGAGCCTTTCAAAACGACGTGATTAGTCCAAATTTGATACAGCGCTGGATTAGACAACAAAGTTGTTTTCCTGCCCGATTTGGACTGGACTTGATTTTTGACTGCTCTGCCGTCCTCGAATCAGCTGCGCGGCCAAGTGAAGAAGAGAAAGACAAAGGCCCGGCAGCAAAATCGAGGCCAGCCGACTGCGTTGGTGATAAAATCTTTATCGGCGTTGAAGAAGATGGAACCAACAGAAAGCGATCTCACAGTTCATGGCCGGAAGAATCTCGTCCGGATCAGTGCTTGACCCATGGTAGTCGTCAACTGTCGTGATATTGTCGACGAGTCATAAATCGCCGAATCTTAGATTGCTGATGATGGGGCTGTCGAGATCGCAACATCAGCGCTCCCATTTCCCACAGACGGCGCCAATTGACGAGGGTTAAACTCATCAATGCCCATTATTATGGACTTGAGTTTTGGAGAAGGAGGGAACACTGGAGATCACGGAACGGCTAATAGACAAGCACACAGGTGACACGAGGTTTTACCCAGGTTCAGGCCTCGTAGAGGACCCTACTCCTGCTTGTCTGCTCTTGATTGATGATGATCCGAAGGATTACAATGTCGCTGATGGCGGTGGATGTGCAGATTGGATCTGGCGGGTGTTGTCTAGATATAATGTGTTGTATCTATTGTGGGAGATCGTAGATCTGTCTATTGGGGGTTACAGGAGTCGTAGATCTGTCTATTGAGGTGAGTCATGATTGCCTTCTCGTTGGACCCTCCTAGCATTTATATATGGGGAGGCTAGGTCTCAGGTACCAATACGAGTTGGTTACAAGTTAGGTTCAAACTCTAGTATTGAGACTTCCATGTCTAGTGCGTTTGGAAGTCCGTGTCCATATGGGGTTCATACCACTCAAACCGTCATAGGAGTCATGGACCTTGGCAATTCGTCGAGTGGGCTTTCCGTCGAGCCGCACCAGGTAGGCCAATAATAGGTGCCTGTAAGGCATATCTATGTGACTTTTATTCTGTTGTAATATATAAAAGTGTTCTAAATATATGCAAACCATTAAATTTTAACATGTATGATTCCATGCCATGAGCATGTTTTTGTTTACATGAATATTTTTATATCATATGTATGGAACATGTTTTATAACACATGAGTGAATATTAGTCCATATATATGTGAACATTCAAGCAGATGTATTTTATATTTTGGACACATATATTTTCTATATTACTCAACTAATTTATAAAATGCAATTATGAAATCTTATAGTGATAAAAATGAAAACAAATGTACATGTTAATGGGCCACATGCACATCGATGGCAGCCCTTTAAGAAAGGCTTAAGGTGGATGCTCTATATGGTGGCTACTCCTATTAGGTGCGCCACAAACCTTCTTCTATTGAATTTTTTCCATTCCTTTATAACATGTATTTTTTTGCATTAGTTTCCCTTTTTGTTGTCTCGTAGATTTCTTTTTATTTTCCCTTTGTTTTAGTTTTAGAAAATATATCTATTTTTCTAAAATAACTATATATTTTTGACATATATGTATATTTATTTTATGTGTATAATTTATATTTTAGTATACATGAGCATTTTTATTTATGATACACATTTTTTTCATTTTTGCAAGTACATGAACACTTAAAAAATAATATTAACATATTATTTAATGTTTTGAATATTTTTATTTAATATATGTGATCAACTTTCACAAATAGATGATGTGTATTTTGACCTATCTAGACAATTATTTTGATATGAGTCAACATTTCTTATTATTGCATCGTATTTTTGTATTTGAATTATAGATAAGATATAGATAGTCATTATAAATTCCGAAAAAAGTAGTCCTAAGAGTGCATAATTTGTCGCTCTCCTATTTGCGACCATCCATTTTGTACTTGGGTTGCGTTTGGATTGTGACAAAATTATACCTTACCAATTTACTTGGTATGCTAAAATGGTGGTGTATTTTCGATGGTTGCCAACATTTTGACATGCCAATGTCCGCTACCAACTCTAGTTCATTTTTGGATCCAATGTTGGCCATGGGCAAGAAAAACATCAATTGTGATTTTTGGATAGCTAGAGTTTTGCTAGAGCAGACCTAGACATAATCTAAACACGCCCTTTTAGCTCCTAGCCGAGGATGCTTTAAAAAAGGGAAGTTGGACCAAAACCAAAACCAAAGCAACTGAAGCCCTATAAGTTGAAGTCTGCGAATAAGAGTAGGCCTAAGAAGACTCTAAGGAACCCTAAGAAAAATAGAATAAAAATGGCCAAGTCATCGACTCAACTTAAGTCTAGAACTTTGATCACAAACATATATCAAAAGTAATCAAACCCATTCAAACTATTTTATGCCCACATGTCATATTCTAGAGGGCGTGGTTATCTTGCATGTGGCCATTCCTGATTTTTATAGGAATAAAATAGATGGTGTTTTGGTCAAAATTGTTATTGAAAAGGCTTATGATAAAATAAATGGTCTTTCTTGTAGAAGTGTTGCGAATGAAAGTGTTTGAACATAAATGGTGTGAGTTGATCACACGTTTTGTTCAAAGGGGGAGTCATTGGAATAAAGGTAAATGATGGCATTGGTCATTATTTTAAAACTAGGAAGAGGCTGAGATTTGGAAAGGAGCATATATTAATATCATGAGATACGAATTACACCCAGCCTCTGCAACAACGCAATACCCTATTGGAATTACAGATGCACACATCCAACAAAAGAAAGAAGGATTACAAAAAAGAAAAGTCCCGCTATAGTGATCCGATCCTTGAAACAGCGGACAAAACACCACCAGAAATCCAACAACCCCAAAAGCGATGCCTCCAAGAAGGGAACGGTGCTCAAGCGTTGTCATCGCCCTGATCAAAGACCATAGGTTTTCACCCTGGAGAAAGTCTGCACACGCAAAACAATACCTTCAACAAGGTCATTGCCAAGCACAACCAGTAAATGCCAGACCTTGGGTTTTCACCCTGCAGGATTAGACACTGAATTCCTCATGTGTTGTCGCCCCTGCTTGCCAATTCCGCTATTCCAAATCACAAAACACCAAGCCAGAAACCCTACATCCCCAGGACTCAAACTTCCATTACCCGTCATCAGTTCCCAGCTTCCATGCCATTCTCCACGTCCGACTTCACCTTGGAACCATATGTCCCATAATGGCAACAGATTGCAGAGCTTCACAACGCCACCTCTGAAACCAAACGGCCAGCAAAAAACATGGTTGCGCATGACCGAAACATTGTTCGCCCCGGTGAACTCTAGGCATGTCGTCCATTTGGAATTCACCAACGGAGTCTTCCGGAACTCGGTAGTCCACCAAACATCAATGACGACAGGCGACAGGTAGTTATTCATCATAGAGAGAGGGAAATCCAAAGACAACCACCTTTATTCAGGCCAAACCAGCACAACAGTCCCCACACCACCGGCTGGCTCCCGGCAATCGGAACTAGCCCCGATCTAATCCGCAAATCAGGCTAGGAGGGCAGCCATCGCCCCTGCCCATCTCTGCAGCCATCTCTCACCTCCTCCGTGCCTTGATGGCTCAATGCATGGCGCCCAGAAAAATGCTTGATGGCGGTGTTGATGTAGAGCTTGTTGGGAACCCCAAGAGGAAGGTATGATGAGCATAGCAACAAGTTTCCCTCAATTATGAAACCAAGGTTTAATCGAACCAGTAGGAGCAAGGAAACACCTCAAAGGTGTTACTAGCTGAGCTTTGGCAGGGCGCACTACCGGTGCTAGTAGCAACCTGGAGACCTGCACAACACAACCATAGAACTTTGTCCCCAACTTGCGATGAGGTTGTCAATCTCACCGTGTTTTGCGGAAAACAAAGGATTAAACGTATCGAATGGAAAGAAGTAAAAGTTTGTAGAAAGTAAACACAAAGCGGTAAACAGTTTATAGATTGTATGTAAAGAAAGAGGACCGGGATCCATAGTTCACTAGAGGTGGCTCTCCTTAGATAGATAACATGCTGGGTGAACAAATTACAGCGGGGCGATTGACAAACATCGAGAAAGCAATACATGCATATACTAATCATCTTGACTCCTTTGAGACTTGATTGGGCAATACAACATTATACATAGACCGCCATCCAACTGCATCTATGACTAATAATCCACCTTCAGGTTATCATCCGAACCCCCTCCAGTATTAAGTTGCAAGCAACAGATTATTGCTTTACGAATTGCGTGTAAAGTAAACAATATGATTGTTCTATGAACAAAGGATTCTTGTTTTCTCCCTAGTAGCAACAACACATCTAGTACCTTAGAGATTTCTATCACTTCCCCTGATTACCAGAGGCATGAACCCACTATTGAGCATAAATACTAACTCTTGGAGTTGCTAGAATCTACTTGGCCAAGATAGCTACTAACAATGGAAAGCATGCAAGATCACAAATAACAAAGACATGATAGAATCAATAATCAATCTGAAATAGCATCTCAATATCCATCGGATCCCCGCAAACACAACATGCAGAATGACAAATAGATGATCTTGATCATGAAAGGAGCTCACAAGATCTAGACATGAAAGCACAAAGGAGGAGAACCAGCCATCTAGCTACTACATGGATCCGTAGTCCAAGGATGAACTACTCACGCATCACACCGGAGGCTTGCATGGTGATGAAGAAGGCCTCCAGGGTGAATCCCCCTCTCCGACAGGGTGCCAGGAAGAGCTTCAGATCCCTCCCGATCTAGGGATGGACATGACGGCGGCTACAGACTCTTTCGTGGATTTTTGATCGGGCCCTTAGGGTTTTCGTCCCGAGGGCAATATATAGGTGAAAGGAGAGGCCGAGGGTGCCGAGCGCCACACCACCTGGCGGGCGGGCCCTAGCCATGTGACCAGGTGGTGTGGTGGCCCCAGCCCCTCTCCGTCTCGTATTCGGCACTTGATGACATCCGGAAAAATAGGCACTTTGGCTTTTGTCCCGTCAATTCTGAGAATATTCATTTTCGACTTTCCGGAACCAAAAACAGCGTAAAATAGACACAGGCACTGTGGCTCTTGTTAATAGGTTAGTCCAAGAAATCATATGAAAAGTACTCCAAAGTTGGAACAAAACACAAGAAAGTGGATAAAACCAAGCATGGAACATCAAAAATTATAGATACATTTGCAATGTATCAACATCCCCAAGCTTAACTCCTGCTCGTCCTCGAGTAGGTAAGTGATAAAAAGAAAGAATAATTTTTGAGGTGACATGCACCATCAAAGACTTGATCAAAGTATTTGCAAAACATTCAAAGCTGGGATCATAGTACTTCAATCATAACATGAAATACAAAGTTCTAGCAATAAGCAAAGAAACTATGATGCAACATGAAAAGGCACAAACAAAAGATTCATGAATAACAATGCTTTGCAAGACGTTTGTTTGTTTCACATAAAGAAAACATAGCATAATAGTATTCAGCTTGTCCCTCAATAGAGTAGCAAATAAAAATGCATAGGACACCTTCAAAGTTCATAAGAGTGACTAGATACAATAGTTTAAAACAAGCAATATCAAAGTATGCATCAATCAACTAGTCTTGGGACAATGCACATAGAACTAAGAATGGCCACTATGCTCTCAAAGTAGGTGCATAAAGATAGAAGGTGGAGACTCAATATAATGGTGGAAGAAAGGCCTTTTATAAAAGGAAGTAGAGATTCAAGTCTCATAAAGAGCTTCCAAAAATTATGGTACTCGTAGCTTTCAGCTCTTATTGCCCCTATCATAAGCATCTTTAAGGTGATTAAGGTTAAAGTGACACAACTAAGAGGATATGCTTGACAAGTTATAAACCGAAATCTCATGCCCCTTACTTACGAAGACCGATCCTCATGCTACTCAACTTCAGTCACGAGTAAGCTCTTGTCATTGTAAGTACATGTGTATCATTAAGAAATGCCAACGGGGTACCCCTTGCACATGATACGGGAGCTTTCCCATAATTAAAATGACAAGGCAAGCAGACAATGAGCATCTCAACGATCTTTTTATTTGCTATTTGCATAGGTTTTTATTGAGGATGCTTCATAGAGTGCTCATTATGGTGATGCTGCAAGTTTCCACCATGATTAGGCATGGCTTAGGCTAGCGGCCCAGGCGTTTCTCTAACACACATACAAACTCCATGATCTTACAAGTTCCACTTTTATTTCACACCGTCGGGATCCGTAAGCAAAAGAACATGATATCAACGGGGTACAAAGTACAAGTGCAATGTTGAAAGCGTTCCCCATGAAACATGGTTCTGCTAATTTCAACTTATAAAGCGCAAGCATATACGCAACAAAGAAGGACCCAATGGTTCAAGTTTATTAGATGCAAAAAGTAAAGTGTGTCATCAAGTTCGTGAGAGCTTTAATCACTAGTTTTCTCATAACAAGTTTAATTTGGAAGGTAAACAAAAGCATGAATATACTTGGAATAGCATAAGCTAGTAGGTAGGTATGGTGGACTCTGAATAACTTGGTTTAGGGAGTTGGATGCATGAGTGGAACTCATACTTGGTTGTGGAGGCTAGCAAAAAACTGGGAGCGACAAACTAAGAGAGCAATAATGGCCATAATCATGCAGAGTGAGAAAACATCATTGATCAAAGCATAAAGTGATACTACAAGTTGAAAACTAAAGGATCATAAAGGCTATGGTGACTTGAGATAGTCATAACATGGTGTGAGCATGCGCCAAGTCAACCCAAATAAAGCATCAAAGGAGAATACCACTATACTATGCTTTAATATGCTAAAACAACGCATGATTCATCCAAGGCACATTAAGCAATCTAAATTGTTTATAACAAGTCATGCTACATCAAAGAATACTAAGCATAAAGCCAAAACAATATCAAGCATGGCATGACAAAGCATAGGCCACAGTAAAAAACGAGCTCTTTCACCACATAAGCATGAACTTTCCTACTCTTTTCTAAACCAAACCAAACTATTTGCAAACCAATGTATGAAAGAGGGGGTCCAACCAATTTATTCAGCAAACTAATCAAACAAAAGCAAACGAAAAATCAAAATGAAAACGAGAAAGAAGACGCTCCAAGAACAACACAACTGTGCATGGAACAATAAAAATGAAGCGTTTGGAAGAAACCTGGGATTTTTATTGATGAAGAAGGGGATGCCTTGGGCATCCCCAAGATTTGACGCTTGTACTTCTTGGATGTTTCTTAGGGTGACACGTGTGGCATCCCCAAGCGTGAGATTTAGTCCATCCTTCTTCTCGTTACTCATTCCTTCCATACACCTGAAAATTTTCCTTCATACAAAACTTCACACAATCTTTATTAGCAACATTAGTGCACTCAAGATAAATAAGTCTTAAGGTTCAGTTGTAACACCAAATAAACTTCCATTAGAACACTAGCTACTGTAGCACTTCCCTCAAAAAGCTCAATTCCCCAAACGAACTCAAAAAGGAACCAACAAGTAGCAAATGCAAATAATGGCAGAAATCTGTCAAAACAGACCAGCAGGTAAAGACGAATTTTTTCTAAGACCTTATGTTGCTCAAATCAAAAAGTGTTGAACTAATGGAAGTTAGATAACAACCTGGGTCAGAAGCACAAAAATTCACGCCTCAAAAATACGTTCAGAGATTTTACACGAATTTTTACGGTGAAGCACAGAAGTCTGTTTCAGGACAGCAACTTTCCCAATCATTACTTCTCTCTCATTAGAGGTTACTCTTGGCACAAAAAGCAAATAAAAAGGATAAGGAGAGGTTATTACTGAAGTAATAACTTCCAAGACTCATCTAAAACTTTTGGATTATCTCCCAATAATTACTTTTCTTTAACATCTTTAAGTTAGGCATAAGAAGCAAGAAAAAGGATCAAGTGTTCTCAAATGAAGAAGCATTAAGATCAATACCAGAAATATTTTCAACAAGGCAAGGTATATCATCCAAATAAGTACTAGATGATCCTCTCTCAATGCTCTTAGGTTCACTATTCTCATCAAAAGGGTTTGCAGGAACAATCCAATCAAGACTCTTTTCTATGGCATCATGTATTGCTACTAGTTTAAAGGGTATTGGTATCTTAGGTTCCTCCCCATTAGGTTCGGTTTTGTTCATCTTTTCTCGTGTACCAACAACATCTACACATGATCCTATCATATTGAAACGTTCAAAGAATTTCCTAGCTTCCTTGGCAACATCATAGAACTCCTTAAACAAAGTTTCTAGAATAAAATCTCTCTTTTCAAGGTCCTCAATTTCTTTAAGCTTAAGAAACATTACTTGCATTAAGGGGTTGAGGTTAACAAATCTAGCTTCTAACATATGAATTAAATAAGCTGCAGCAATCTCATAGTTTGGAGCAAGTTCTGCAAGGGATCTATCCTCAGTATCTTCATGTTTGCTAACATGATTAAAGAATTCTTCAATATTATCGTTCAATTATGGAACCACTACCAATTGAAAGGTCTTTCAAGGTGAAATTAGGGATAAAATGGTGAGCTAAGGAAGAGGTGACAACTAAAGGATACTTAATTTTTTTGTGTTTTCAAATAAGAAAGCAAACAAGTAAAACTATTTTTTGTGTGTTTTTGATAAGAAAACAAGCAAACAAAACAAAAAGAAACTAAGAAAAACAAAAATAACAAAGTAAAGAGATTGGTTATGAGGGACTCCCCTTGTGAAGATGTCCTTGACTCCCCGGCAACGGCGCCAGAAAAATGCTTGATGGCTCAATGCATGGCGCCTAGAAAAATGCTTGATGGCGGTGTTAATGTAGAGCTCGTTGGGAACCCCAAGAGGAAGGTATGATGAGCACAGTAGCAAGTTTCCCTCAGTTATGAAACCAAGGTTTAATCGAACCAGTAGGAGCAAGGAAACACCCCAAAGGTGTTACTAGCTGAGCTTTGGCAGGGCGCACTACCGATGCTAGTAACAACGTGGAGACCTGCACAACACAACCACAGAACTTTGTCCCCAACTTGCGATGAGGTTGTCAATCTCACCATGTTTTGCTGAAAACAAAGGATTAAATATATCGAATGGAAAGAAGTAAAAGTTTGCAGAAAGTAAACACAGAGCGGTAAATAGTTTATAGATTGTATGTAAAGAAAGATGACCGGGATCCATAGTTCACTAGAGGTGGCTCTCCTTAGATAGATAACATGCTGGGTGAACAAATTACAGCGGGGCAATTGACAAACACCAAGAAAGCAATACATGCATATACTAATCATCTTGACTCTTTTGAGACTTGATTGGGCATTACAACATTATACATAGACCGCCATCCAACTGCATCTATGAAAAATAATCCACCTTCAGGTTATCATCCGAACCCCCTCCAGTATTAAGTTGCAAGCAACAGATTATTGCTTTACGAACTGCGTGTAAAGTAAACAATACGATTGTTCTATGAACAAAGGATTGTTGTTTTCTCCCTAGTAGCAACAACAAATCTAGTAACTTAGAGATTTCTGTCACTTCCCCAGATTACCAGAGGCATGAACCCACTATCGAGCATAAATACTAACTCTTGGAGTTGGTAGCATCTACTTGGCCAAGATAGCTACTAACAACGGAAAGCATGCAAGATCACAAATAACAAAGACATGATAGAATCAATAATCAATCTGAAATAGCATCTCAATATCCATCGGATCCCCGCAAACACAACATGTAGAATTACAAATAGATGATCTTGATCATGAACGGAGCTCACAAGATCTAGACATGAAAGCACAAAGGAGGAGAAACATCCATCTAGCTACTACATGGATCTGTAGTCCAAGAATGAACTACTCACGTATCACACCGGAGGCTTGCATGGTGATGAAGAAGGCCTCCAGGGTGAATCCCCCTCTCCGGCAGGGTGCCGGGAAGAGCTTCAGATCCCTCCTGATCTAGGGATGGAGATGATGGCGGCTACAGACTCTTTCATGGATTTTTGATCGGGTACTTAGGGTTTTCATCCCGAGGGCATCTTATAGGCGGAAGGAGAGGCCGAGGGGGTGCCGGGAGTGGCCACACCACCCCCTGGCGCTGGCTAGGCCTGGCCAGGTGGTGTGGTGGCCCCCTGGCCTCTCTCCTTCTCGTATTCTGGCACTTGATGATTTCCAGAAAAATAGGCACTTTGGCTTTTGTCCCGTCGAATTCCGAGAATATTCATTTTCTGACTTTCCTGGAACCAAAAACAGCAGAAAACCGGCAGCTGGCACTATGGCTCTTGTTAATAGGTTAGTCCAAGAAATCATATGAAAAGTACTCCAAAGTTGGAACAAAACACAAGAAAGTGGATAAAACCAAGCATGGAACATCAAAAATTATAGATACATTTGCAATGTATCAGGATTCAAGTCTCATAAAGAGCTTCCAAAAATTATGGTACTTATTAGCTTTCAGCTCTCATTGCCCCTATCATAAGCATGCACATGAAATTATGGTACTTATTCAATAGGCATGCACATGAAATCATTGTTGTTGGTGCTAGTTAAGTCACACAACTTAGTGTTTTCAAGATTAGTCATTTTTTGTGTTTTTAATAAGGAAAGCAAACTAGTAGAACTATTTTTTTGTATTTTTGATAAAGAAACAAGCAAACAAAGCAGAAATAAACTAAGAAAAACAAATAAAACAAAGTAAAGAGATTGGTTATGAGGGACTCCCCTTGTGAAGATGTCCTTGACTCCCCGGCAACGGCGTCAGAAAAAGTCTTGCTTACTCAATATGTTGAGCTTGTTGGGGAACCCCAAGAGGAAGGTATGATGAGTATATCAACAAGTTTTCCCTCAGTTATGAAACCAAGGTTATCGAACCAGTAGGAGCAAGGAAACACCTCACAGGTGTTGTTTCTAACCTGGAATCCTGCACAACACAATCACAGAACTTTGCCCCCAACTCAGTGAGGTTGTCAATCTCACCGGTTTTGCTGAAAACAAAGGATTAAATGTATTACATGGAAGATAGTAATTGCTTGCAGAAAGTAAACAGAAAATAGTAAATAGCTTTGTAGATTGATGGTAAAAGAAAGGACCAGGGTCCATAGTTCACTAGTGGTGATTCTCCTTAAGATAGATGACATGTTGGGTGAACAAATTACAGCGGGGCAATTGACAAACATCGAGAAAGCATACATGCATATACTAATCATCTTGACTCCTATGAGATTTGATTGGGCATTACAACATTATACATAGACCATAATCCAACTGCATCTATGACTAATAGTCCACCTTCAGGTTATCATCCGAACCCCCTATAGTATTAAGTTGCAAGCAACAGATAATTGCATTAAGCAAAGTGTGTAAAGTAAACAATACGATTGTTCTATGAACAAAGGATTGTTGGTTTCTCCCTAGTAGCAACAACACATCTAGTACCTTACAAATTTTACATCACTTCCCAGTTACTAGAGGCATGAACCCACTATCGAGCATAAATACTCCCTCTTGGAGTTGCTAGCATCTACTCGGCCAAGATAGCTACTAACAATTGAGAGCATGCAAGATCACAAATAACAAAGACATGATAGAATCAATAATCAATCTGAAATAGCATCTCAATATCCATCGGATCCCCGCAGACACAACATGTAGGATTACAAATAGATGATCTTGATCATGAACGGAGCTCACAAGATCTAAACATGGTAGCACAAAGGAGAAGAACCAACCATCTAGCTACTACATGGACCCATAGTCCAGGGATGAACTACTCACGCATCACACCGGAGGCAGACATGGTGATGAAGAAGGCCTCCAGGGTGAATTCTCCCCTCCTGTAGGGTGCCGGGAAGAGCTTCAGATCCCTCCCGGTCTAGGGATGGAGATGATAACGGCTATAGACTCTTTCGTGGAATTTTGATCAGGTCTTTAGGGTTTCTGTATGGAAGGCTTCTTATAGGCGAAAGGGGAGGCCGAGGGGGTGCCCGAGGCGGCCGCACCACCCTCTGGCGCGTGCTAGGCCTGGCCGTGCGGCCAAGTGGTGTGGCTGGCCCCTGACCCCTCTCCGTCTCGTCTTCTGGCTCCATGTTCCCCTCGGTGAAATATTGACTTTGGCTTTTGTCCCGTCCAATTCCGAGAATATTCATTTTCTAACTTTCTTGGAACCAAAAACAACAGAAAACAGGCAGCTGGCACTGTGGCATCTTGTTAATAGGTTAGTCCCAGAAAGTGTATAAAAATACTCTAAAGTGTGGACAAAACATAAGAAAGTAGATATAAAACAAGTATGAAACATCAAAAATTATAGATACGTTAGCAACGTATCAGTGACCCATTGGCTCCAGTTCTTTTCAATATAGAGGCAGACATGTTGGCAATCCTTATTGGAAGGGCAAAACAAGATGGCCAAGTTAGAGAATTCATTCCACATCTAGTTGATGTGTGTGTGTGTCTCTATTGCAATATGATGATGATACGTCACTCTTCATGGAACACGGCCTCGAGAAGTCATGAACATGAAACTTATGTTATGTATATTTGAGAGAAATTCTCTAGACTATAATTAATTTCCACAAAAGTGAGATCTTATGTTTTGGAAAGAAAAATAGGAAGAGAGCCAATATAAAGAACTATTCAGATACTTAGGTGTATGTATCCGCTATAGAAGATTACTTAATATGCAAACCGGTAGAAAGACCGCTCTGAATGAAAGTGGGCTACTAGCAAGGAAAGTTTCTTTCATACAGAGATAGTCTTGTCCTCGTTAATACTGCTTTTACTAGTAAAATAATGTTTATCTGTATTTTACTAAGATAGTTAAAGGATTAAGGAAACGATTAGAATTTTCTTGATCTCGCTTTTCTCTGTAAAGAGATCAACATGAAAAAATATCAACTAAAAAGGTGAAATATTATCTGCTGCCCAAAAGACCAAGGTGGTTTGGGGCTCGAGATACTTGAATAAAAAAATATTAAAAAAATAGCTATATAAAACTTTTAACTTCTAGCAAAGCTTCTACAAAATAAATACCTTCAAAATAAAACACTCTCTCGGGTAACAGTGAAACCAACCGAATTCGCTTTTTGGAAGGGACTCATGGGTATAAAGGAGAGATTCTTTACTAGAGGTTCTTGTGTTGTGGGGTACGGGAGGCGGCGATTCTTTACATAACTAACGAATATTCTCTTCTAGCTAACGAAAATCCCTCTTTATATAATATTGTGCGATAGAAAAGCGTTTTGGTCACAAATGTTTTGGGCATGACTATGCTAAATATTGATTTTAGACGAATACCAACGAGGAACAAGTGGAACAAATGGTTACACTTAGTTCAATGGTTTATGATGATGCACTAATCCCCTAAACCCAATTTTTTTTGTTTTGAGCGTAACAACTTCAGGGTCTTTTAGGGTCAAATTTATATATGCAGATCTCATCGATGGTCACTAGGTTTCACCGAAAATGCCTTTGGAAGTGAGAAGTGCCATTGAATATTAAGATTTTATGTGGTTTATTTATAAGAAGGTTTTCTTAACGAAATATAATCTAACAAAGATAAAATGGAATTCATGTATCTTATGTGATTGGGAGGAATCTATCCATCATTTATTTGTGTTGGGTCATTTTACTTGTCCTGTTTGGAGGATTGTTGAGTTTACGTTTAATCTGCAACCATTGGATAATATTATGAATTTGTTGGAAATTGGTTCGTGTGGTTGACAAAATTAACAGAGCACATATTCATGTGAGAGTTTGTGATTTGTTTTGGAAAATTTTGAATTGCAGGAATGGATTGGTTTTTAAGAAGACTAGAAATGCTAATTATTTGTTGGTCATTCACAAGATCTCCCATTGGGTGCACGTCTGTGGTCTTGTGGTCTTTTCTCCCTGACGGAGTAGCATGAGTCTATGGATACCAGATGCAGCAGTCCAGAGTCGATTGCATGGTTTATCTACACTCAGACTAGTTTGCGGCATCCTAAGAGATAGATGTTGCCTAAGCATTTTATGATGTTTGTTTCCTGCTAGCTTATTTTTCTAGCCATTTGTTTTGCTGGTAATCATATTTTTTTGTAAGTAATCACTTTCTTGTGTGGCCACTTTTAGTGATCAGACTCCTAAGACCTTGCAATAGAAAAGGTTGTGCGGGTCACTTGACGCGGAGGACAAAGCTATAATCTCTTTCAAAAAAGTATCAAGTTATCAACCCAGAAAGGGGAAGCGATGGCTAACCGCAAGTAAGGATCGACCCAGAAAGGGGAAGCTATAATCTCTTTTATAACAATTGTAATATTCAACCCTTTCCTCTAGCTTTTATTTCGAGAACATGCCAAAAGCATGCCATATTTTTATGGAATAGAAGCAAATATATTTTCAAGAGTAACTATCCCTAATTGCAAACAATTAGGAGGCTAAATCCCATCACACACAAACACACATGTTCATCTAATGCTAAGCCTATTCCCATGAAGCCGGCGCGGTCTCTCCAACATGAGATACCTCTCCTTGATGCGCTCAATCATCTGTTATTAATCACATTGATATCATTGATTATCGAAACCCATGTGTTCCTCTGCTTCCTCAACATCCAAGACATCAGTATCACCATTGTGTCAAACTTGCGCCAATACGAGTCCTACACTTGCTTCCTTGCTACAAGTCACGAGCTCTCTAGCCTGCTTTTGTTTTGTAGATCCTTGATCTGCAGGCCTACCTGATGAAGGAAGACATACTAGAATTCTCTTGCATGAACACATTGTGACATTATCTTCCTCCTACAAACAAGTGAAGCATGCCACTTTTTGATCCTACAAGTCATGATACGAGTGTCTATCTGACGTCCACTATCGATATCTAACAGTCAAGCAGACATAATCTTGTAGGTTTATTTAGCAGATTATTTACCTAACACTTCTCTACGCCAACTAAAGATATCATGTCCCTCCTCATCCCTATGGATCTTGGAAATATGGATCCACATTCTGATGAACTGGATGTATCCTTCCTCCGCTAGATATATTGAGATATCCAAACCCAGTTGTTATCTCGTAATGCATCCCCACCTAGCTTGATGTTTTCCCCATGAGTTGGGACTGCAACCACTACTGTAGGTGCAATTTATGTCATCGTCCGGCCATCTTATGTCTCCAACCTAAATCTTGACTAGACCGTGGAAGACTTTCGATGCTTCTACATCATACATCGATGGAAGGCCTTGCCATGTTATTGGGGTCCATTGCCTTCAACCATTCCCATCTCACCCGAAAGGCTAGCCCCTGCAGTTGTAAGTCCTTGACAACCAATTCTCCAAAGCAAATAGGATGGCTAGTTACCTCCTGAGAAACTAAACACTTTCCTCCTTTTAATTCTTTCTTGCTATCCCAGAAGAAAGCCATGCTCCACTTTGTGATACCCTCCATCATCCATTTTGGTGCATTTACTACTAACAATAGATGCACAAATCTTGCCAAGATCGAGTATCAAACGTCCTGTTCTAGCAATCATACATCGCTTCCATGCTAGGATGAAGTAGATCACTTTGTATAGGGTCAATTGCCATTTATGATTGACCAAAGGTGTAAGAGCCAATTGGAGACCTACATATTTGATGGGAAACTTGGCTATCTCACATCCTAGGATGGATTCACTCTATTCTCATCCTCAACATTTCCCCTGATCAACATTGTTGTTGTTTTTCTTTAACTAACATGCAACCCTCACGCTTCACCAAAGATGTTGATGATTTCTTTGATTGACCAAAGCTACCGCTCCACTGACCTAACAAAATCACAACATCATCTGCATATACCAAACTTTGTTGGAGGAGTGAGATACCCAGTAGCTAGCAATGAAGTTTTTCCACCACCGTTTGGAGGTCTCGGTATTACCAATGATTGTTAGTGTTTCAAGATTTATACAGTACATTTTGCAATTACAACTTGTCCAAGTTTATCTTCGCACCCATATAGTGACATCGAAGTGGAAGAATTCATCTTCACTTATTCTCTTTCCACCTTATCCTCTTTCTCATGTTCTCCATCCACACGGCCACCCTCCACGCTTCTGGAAGCAGGGTCATGGGCCCTCCCATGTGGCCTCTACCAGTCTGGTCCTCCATGCCACTGCCGTCGGTCGAAGTAGGAGATAGAGTCAAGGTTGGTTGCGAAGTAGGAGATGGCAGCAGGGTAGCAAGGGGCAAGAGCCGCACAATGTTGAGGCCACCGATCTCGTCCTTCCAGTCATCTTAAGTGATTAGTGGAAATAGGTGGTGAGCACGTACAAGAGGAAGCACTAACCGCGTCGGCTGTGGAAGGGGGAGGCTACCGACTATCGAAAAGGGGAAGCGATGGCTAACCGCAAGTGAGGATGGAGACCCCATCATTATTGTATCTGAAGATTTACTTAGGTACTCCGCTTGAGACAATTTGCTGGAGCTCATCCATATTAAACAGTTCTCCTCCTTGGCAAATCAGATACCTCCGTGTTGTCTCTCTCCTCGTGCTCTATTTTCCTTTTTCTGGTTCACTTTCTTTGTTTCTCTTGGCACTATAGTGCTACTACTGTGGCGGATGGGAAATAAATGTTGCTCTTAGATTAGAAGTTTAGGTCTATATGCGAACTTCCAAATCTTATGATTTATTCATGGGTGAAGATTATAGTTTATTCTCATATTTTTTTCATTAACTTCTAGTTACTAATTAAGAATGGTGAAAAAATGGTTTAATCAGGAATAGTTTGTGTAAAGTAAGCAAGAATATGACAAAAAATGCATTAATTGTTGCATGCATTAAAATGTTTCTCATTCTAACATTATTATGTGACCCTTAATTTCTGTAATATGGAAATAACACGGGTTTGTTATGTTAAGGGGAAAGGTCTTACTATCATGAAATAAATAAAGTTCAGGGTGTTTTCCGGAAAGTGCTAAAGAGGTTGCACGGGTCTTAATGCACAATTGGGCGATCAGGATAAGCCCGAGACGTCAAAGATTTTGTGGATTTGTTTCTTCGGCTACCTTGGGGAAGAGTTTCTCCTTTTTTTTGAGGTGGAAAATAAAGAGTTCCTCCCTCTTTGACACAAACACGAATCATCATGACCCGAATTGGGAGGAACGCAAGGCATTATCAAGCTCTCATACATTGCCAGAGGTACATTACATTCAGAAACCCAAATAGATAACGATCGACCTCGTCACACGAACACCCAGCCTAATTTTTTGCTGCGTGTGCGCAGAACTACTTTGAACTTATTTCACCTTATACATCGATCTCAGTTCATCACTGGGACTCCCTTTCCCCGAGCGCGCGCCTGGGCGTGGGCCTGGGCTTGCTCTGGGTCTTGACGGGGTAGGAAGCCTCCATGGCGATGCCGCAGAGCCCACCGTCGGCGCCTCCATCCTTCTGCATCCGGATATACCCCTTCTCTCCCCACGCCGGCCCCCACGAGTTCTTCACCGTCCAGTACGCGGTACCGTCGTCCTCCACGCCGTACCCGACCACGGCCACGCCATGGTCCAGTTCGGTCCCGCAGTCGCCGGTGAACACCCCCTCGGAGTAGAACTGGAAAGCCTGGCCGCTGGCCTCGATGGCGACAGACACGGGCTGGTTCGCCACGGCCTTGGCAAGCCCCTCCTCGCTTTTGGCAGGCACGTCCTGGTGGCCGTCGATGTGCACCAGCGGGGACTGTTTCGCCTTGACGGCATCGCAGGTGCCGTTGGCGGCGCGGTACGGATAGGAGTCCTCGGTGACGAGCCCTCCGCTGTTCTTGATGTACTCGAAGGCGTTATCCATCAGGCCGCCCTCGCACCCGTTGTTGTCCGCCGTGTCGCAGTCGATCAGCTCCTGCTCCGACAGGGACACCAGATTGCCGGTCCGGATGGCGTTGATGCCCTCTACGGACACGACGGTGGAGAAGGCCCAGCAGCTGCCGCACTTGCCCTGGTCCTTGACACCGGTGACCGCGCCCTTCTGCCGCCAGTCGACGGACTGCGGCAGGTCGTCGGCGTTGACGTCACCGTACATGAACCCCGGGATGGCGGGGGCGACAGGGCCGTCGCGTCGGAGGTCGTTGACGTGGGATCCGGCGAAGGTGGCGCGGAACTCGTCGCGGCTCATGTCGCCGAAGCGATTGAGGCGCAGGCGGTAGGGGCGGTCGCCGCGCTTGTTGTGGGAGTGGATGAAGCGGACGTTGGACTTGAAGGTGCCGAAGCGGCGGTGCTTCTCGGCATGGTGGCGTGGCACGCGGTGCGCGCTCTGCCACCGCTCGTACAGGTCCCACAGCGCCTGCTCCGACTCCAGGTCCTTGTCCTCCAGCGGTATGGCGCTGCACAGCTCCGCCACCGCCAGCACCGCCGCCACCATGGCCGCCGCAACAAGAAGGTTCCTACTGAGCTGCCCCATGGTGTTCGACCAGTACTTGCTAGTACCACGTAATAGTGGATTGTAATTTGTAAGTATCGTGGTACTGCAGTACTGATCTGATCACCAAGCCAGATACTGCTTGGAGTGCGTGAGATCGATGATGGTGGAAGAGAAGGGAGGAAGTGTATTTATAGGTGGAGATCGTACGTACGTGAGGTGAGACCGATCGTGGACAATCTGCTTTGCGGCGGGAACGGCACGAGGCGGTTTAAATGGCGGTAACAGAAAGCTCATAGGCGCTGTGTCAGATTCTGCTCGGGATGGTTGCCAAGTTGCGTGTGCGCGCTGCTGGTATGGTATTGGGCGGCGAGGAAGATTCAGGGGCAGATTCACGGGAGATCATTCTCTGTTCGATCGTGGCCGAGGTGCGGTGTTGATTCATTCCTACGTAGGATACGGTTGGATCACCGCCGGCCGTGATTGCCTGATGATCATAGGTGTGCAATTTTATGGATGCTATGCCGTAGATGCAGTTATTGGTGATACTTTGATTGTAGTACCACGCGTAGTAGCCGTGAAATATTGGCTAGCTCAACGAGCTCCGATAATCAATGAGATAAGAAGGTCTAAGAACATCTTCAAGAGACACCCAATATTTTGGGTTGCTAGACCGGGTATAGGAAGAGGAGAGAAAAGGATTAGCAATCCAAAAAAAATCAGCTTTGCAAGCCTTCCTATAATGGGATTCCTAAAACTAGATTGCCAAGTTTTGATCATTTCCTTATCTCTTATTTCTCTCCTACACATAACGTACATGATCCGAATCAACTAAAATATTCTACACATGATAATCAGAACATTTCATCGTAATCTGAAATAAAATAAAATAAAATAAATAGAAACACAAATCCATAATAGAGTTAGTGTTGAACTTCCGGCATACAGCCGCAAACAAAGAGCATCGACAACACAAAAATAGAAGTTCATTGTCGGTGCATATAGAAGAACACCACAAATCAAAAGGTCATCAATTTTCTATCTCAACTGGCATGTCCCTTCCATGAACAAGAATCTTGTTAGCGGCTCCCTTCTATGCAGAGATGAGTTTAAGGTTGTTTTTGAGTCTAATAAAGTTATTATGCCGAGACATGGACAATTTATTGGTAAAGGCTATGAGTGCGGAGGGTTGTTCCGCTTTTCAGTTTCAGATTATTGTAATAAGTCCGTAAATCATATTTGGGGCAGTGTTAATGATGATACCAGTATTTGACATTCTCGTTTATGTCATATTAATTTTGGTTTGATATCCAAGTTGTCCAGTATGAGTTTAATTCTGAATTTCACTATTGTCAAAGGTTTCAAGTGCCATAGTTATGTGCAATCAAAACAACCTCAAAATCCCCACAAGGAAGACAAGGAGAGAAACTTGGTACCTCTGGAACTCATACATTCTGATCTTTGTGAGATGAATTGTGTGTTGACAAAAGGTGAAAAGAGATATTTCATGACATTGATTAATGATGCGACTAGATACTGCTATGTTTATTTGTTGCACACTAAATATAAAGCTTTATATTACTTTAAAATTTATAAAGCCAAAGTTGAAAATCAACTAGAGAGAAAGATCAAACATCTTACATCAGATCGTGGTGGTTAATATTTTCCCAAAATCTTTGACCAATTCTGTGAGGAACATGACATTATTCATGAGAATAAGCCTCCCTACTCGCCCCAATCAAACGGGATTGCCGAGAGGAAAAACCGCACGCTGACTAACCTGGTGAATCCCATGTTAGCTACCGCTGGTTTATCTAAGGCATGGTGGGTGAGGCCTTGTTGACAGTGTGTCATGTCCTGGATAGAGTTCCTAATAATAATAAAGATAAAACCCATTACGAGGAGTGGGCTGGGAGAAAACCATTACCTTCTTACTTGCGAACTTAGCGGTGCTTGCCTAAGGTCAACATATAAATTCCTAAAAAACACAAACTTGGACCAAAAATAGTGGATTGCATCTTTCTAGGATATGCTCTGTGGAGTGTAGGCTATAGATTTTTAGTGGTTAAATCTGAGGTTCCTGATATGCATGTTGATACTATAATGGAATCTTGTGATGCAACATTCTTTGAAAATATGTTTCCTATGAAAGATATGCATAGCACTGCTAGAATTTCCTCTAAAATACTTCCTGAAACTAGTGCATCTAGTGAGAATTTTGAGCAACTACATGAGGAAGAAGTCCCGGAGAAGGATGACAATGAAGCTCCTACACGGAGTAAGAGACAGAGGGTTGCAAAATCCTTTGGAGATGATTTCATTGTGTACCTTATGGATGATACTCCCACTTCCATTGCAGAGACATATGCATCTCCTGATGCAAATGATTGGAAAGAAGCTGTTCATAATGAGATGGACTCGATTCTTTCTAATGGAACTTGGGAACTATCAGAACGACTCCATGGCTGTAAGCCTGTGGGTTACAAGTGGGTGTTCAAAAAGAAGCTAGGGCCTGATGGTACTATTGACAAGTATAAGGCACAGCTTGTAGCAAAGGATACACCTAGAGAGAAGGTGAAGATTACTTCGACACATATTCACCTATCGCTAGACTGACCACCATGTTAGCTACCGCTGGTTTATCTAAGGCATGGTGGGTGAGGCCTTGTTGACAGTGTGTCATGTCCTGGATAGAGTTCCTAATAATAATAAAGATAAAACCCATTACGAGGAGTGGGCTGGGAGAAAACCATTACCTTCTTACTTGCGAACTTAGCGGTGCTTGCCTAAGGTCAACATATAAATTCCTAAAAAACACAAACTTGGATCAAAAATAGTGGATTGCATCTTTCTAGGATATGCTCTGTGGAGTGTAGGCTATAGATTTTTAGTGGTTAAATCTGAGGTTCCTGATATGCATGTTGATACTATAATGGAATCTTGTGATGCAACATTCTTTGAAAATATGTTTCCTATGAAAGATATGCATAGCACTGCTAGAATTTCCTCTAAAATACTTCCTGAAACTAGTGCATCTAGTGAGAATTTTGAGCAACTACATGAGGAAGAAGTCCCGGAGAAGGATGACAATGAAGCTCCTACACGGAATAAGAGACAGAGGGTTGCAAAATCCTTTGGAGATGATTTCATTGTGTACCTTATGGATGATACTCCCACTTCCATTGCAGAGACATATGCATCTCCTGATGCAAATGATTGGAAAGAAGCTGTTCATAATGAGATGGACTCGATTCTTTCTAATGGAACTTGGGAACTATCAGAACGACTCCATGGCTGTAAGCCTGTGGGTTACAAGTGGGTGTTCAAAAAGAAGCTAGGGCCTGATGGTACTATTGACAAGTATAAGGCACAGCTTGTAGCAAAGGATACACCTAGAGAGAAGGTGAAGATTACTTCGACACATATTCACCTATCGCTAGACTGACCACCATTCAAGTACTACTATTCCTGGTTACCTATTATGGTCTTATCGTTCATCAAATGGACGTTAAGACAACTTTCCTCAATGGAGAGTTGGAAGAGGAGATCTATTGGATCAGCCTGATAGGTTTTTAGTAAAGGTTGAAGAGAAAAAGGTGTGCAAATTGTTAAAATCTTTATATGGCCTGAAGCAAGCACCTAAGGAATGGCATGAGAAGTTTGACAGAACATTAACTTCTTGTAACACCCCAAAAATATTAATCAAGATTATCAAGTCCAAATCACCCAAGTTTAGGGTTAACAAAAACTTTTATTATTAAATCTAATATGAGTGTATGTGTGAATTGCATTAGTGTATAAGTGAGTGCAATTGCCATGTGTGATTGCTACAATTGATAAGGAATGGTTTAAAGATGAATACTACATCATCTAGCCTATTTACAAACAAAATCAAAGTAAAATAAAATCAAATATGAATCATATAAGCAAATGGTCACTTTGACAAAATTTATCCACTAGACCACTTTGAGTGTTTCTAGTAAAAGATTTCTAACAGAAACTTTCCCAATTCTTTTCACCCCTTGCCAAACCAAGTAAAAGTGAATCCAAGCCCACTTTACAAACTAACAGAAACAAATTCCAAATCATTTTAAAAGACATTGCAAAATTGAATCAAGTTCATATGCTAAGACCACCATTTTCCAAAAACCAACCAAATCAATTCACCTTGACTTTTCCCAGAAACACTAGACACCCAAGCATGTGACAAACACACTCACCAAAATTCATCCAAAAATTCAAATCTTGAATTCATGCGGCCATTTGGTCGAGCACCTGGCAGACACAGTAAACACTTGCCTAACTTCTACTGTTCTGAGAAGTAATTGATCGCCACTAGTGCCTCAATCTTCTCCCTTGGTCGCCCTAGTGTCTAGCATTGCAGTGGACACGCCCCTCTTTGCCGTTCGCACCAGTGCAGCGCCGCCCGAGCTCATCGTGCCAGTCGACCATGCCCCACTCGCCCCGGATCGCACCGCCCTCTCCCACGATGTCCAGGAGACATGCGACACTCCACCACCACCCTCTGTCCACCCCTCGACCAAAGACGTGCCCATTTCCACATGCGCCATGCCGAGAGCGCCAGAGGCGCGCAACCGGAAGCGCACACACACCACGCCTTGCCCTCTCTATGCATGCACACACTCACCGTGACCCTAGGCACGCTTGTTCGCTGCCGCGCGAACCATGGCCACTATGCGCCGTCTCGAACGTCGCCGTTCCCACACAAAGCACGAACCGCTCCCGACCGTTCTTGACCACCTCTTGCCGCGCCATCACTCGCATGACGACCGCCCTGAAGCACCACGTCGACCGCTACCCTCAGCCATGCCGATAGCCCCCTGTAACGACGTCGCCGACGAGCCCGAGCCATGCTGCTCTGTCCCTCTCGCCGGTGTATAAATAGAGGCCACCCCAGCCCTCATTCTCCACCATTCGAACCGCCATCGATGACAAGCCCGATCGCCCCCATCGCCGACCCTAGCTGGAGCCCTGGTGAGCCTCACACAACCCCCACCGTCGTTTTAGAGTTCGTATCTTGCCGGAGCTGTTCGACGGAGACGACGAACCTCAGCCGTAGGATCCTATTTTAATCGTAGGTCTAGGATTTCTAGATACCGTTTCGGGTTAGATTAGTCGCTGACCCGTGGGACCATTTTGTTAGCAGCCCGCTGCGCACGTGCCATGTAGCTGGGCCCGCCCAATTAGTTTCCCGTGCAGAGCCCACCCATTCAAATAGGATTTTTTCATTTTAACTAAAACTAGATTCTGTCAGTAGATTCAAAAATCAATTCGAAGAGATTCGCTGAACCAAATTTCATGATTCTAATTTTGTTGGAAAGGTATTCAAATTATCTACACAAGCCCATTGGATTCAAACCATTTGAAATTATAGATCACCTATAGTAAAAATAACAAGGCAGAGACTTTTCCAACTTGAAACATTTTTCAAAAATCAAACATAAATGCTTTTGAGTTGATTCCAACTCTCAAAAATCACATTTGATAATATCTGAATATGCAAAAATATTTAGGTTTACATGCAGTGATCTTGGACTAGTACTAAAAGAATGCTATATAGGCATTTCTAGTCACTTTAATGGTATTAAATAGTAATTTTGAACTTTATAAAATGTGACCACCACTTTAAATCACATTTCCAAGTATTAGAATATGTGGTGATGACATGTGTCAACATAATCCCATATTTTAATTGGAGAGTATTAAATCTTAAGTATTTTTCAGTGAGTAGAAATTACTTTTTCAAAATAAGATAAATAAGACTAGGTCCTTATTTCATGTGATGATTGTGATGATGCTAGATCATCAAGTGTGAGCCTTAGTGTGCTAAAGAAGTAGTTAAGTATTGTTTGGTGATTGTGTACCTCGTATTCATTTATAGACGCTAGTTCTGACCCGGGTTACGAGGAGGAGGAGTACTATGAAGAAGAAGAGAACTTCAACCACTAAACTACCCAAGGCAAGACTAACACTACAAGTTAACTATGAAAGCCATCCTTGCAAGATAACCTATGCAAGATGCATTATGCATGCTTTGGTTATGCAACCTTGATTATACCATCCCAAGTTTTACTTGCAAGCTTTATTCTTTTACTTTGACCAAAGTTATTTACCTTTAGTTAGTGATTTGTGAGTATTGGAAAAATAGGATAGATACCATAAAGAGCATAAAACTAGGCCTAGGTAGTTATACTTAGATGCCATAAAAAGCATAAAACTAGATTTGGATAGTTACCCTTGATTAGCACCCATCATTAGTGACACCCCCATTGATAGTTGCTAGTGCTAAACTACTACCGATCACTTTAGATGGGAATACTTGGAGAAAATGATTATGAAAACCTTGGAATGATGATTCATTCTATTGAAATGTTTTGACATGTGTTCTGAAACACAATGGTTTGATGATGAAACTTCTTGAGGCGTGAGCCTTAGTTTTGATAAAAACTGATGGTTGGGTTCGGATACGATACCATTCCAATTTTACCGTACAACCACAATACCTGAATTGGGTAGCGCTTAACTGGAAGTTTATATGCCTTAGTACGGGTTCCCTTGTAGAAAGAGGTTGAGTTGAGACTACCTCATGAATGTGAACGTCCACCTATGCAGTGCCCAGGATGGCAGATGGCCATGGCCAGGAGGCCAAGCTCATAGGGGAGGTGCCTATACTAGAGTGTGTAATTGAAAGGTTATGATTGATTATCCGCGTACTAAGTATGATGATTCAGGGTTATCCCTGACGGATGTATTGAATATTGTGGTGAAAGTGTACCACCTCTATAGAGTGTCAAATTATTCGAATAGCCGCGCCCATGTTCATGGACAGTTGGAGTGGCCATACTGTTCCATTGTCAAATGTTCTCAAAAATGAATTGTGAATTGAACTATGAACTTCACTTGACCACAGCAGGGTTGTGGACATGACAACTAGGTTTCCACTTAGGTGATGTAGAAAATTAAATTAGGTTCTTTACTTTTAAACTCCTTATGAAATAAACCTGGCTTTTTGCAAATAAACCTAGATCTTAAGGTTCCTACTAGAACTACCTTACTTGTTAGTGATAGTTTTGCGAGTACTTAAAGAGTACTCATGGCTTTGTCCCTGGCTATTCCCGTGGCCAAACTATGAGGAGGACTACCAGGAAGATGGACAGCAGGAGGTCTATGACAACTAGGATCATCTCCCATTGTCAGTATTGTCTATGACCCTGAAGATGGATCCCCTACTACGTTTACTTTCTGCTGCTTTGATTGTATTAAGACTTGATCATGAGATCCTTTATTTGTAAGACCTTTATTATGGTTTGTAATGGATGATTTAATGTGGTACCAATTCTGTTATGTCTCGCAAAAATGGTAATCCTGGGATTGCGAGGTATAAAATAACAGGCATCTGGGATTAAAAATCCGAGTGTTGACAAGTTGGTATCAGAGCCATCCTGACCATAGGAGACCCTAGTTAGAATGGACGTCTGAACAAAAACTTAGTTGTAAAACAAAATAAGTGAGTATTTATAAAAACCTATTCCCACTCTTATCCTTGAGATTCTTTCAAAAAAAATCATGTTCCTCAAAAATTCTTGCGATCCCACATAAAATTTGACACACTTGATCACTCCACTAACTTGCTCCCCTAAATTCTTATAGATGGAGGTCCAGTATAACAAGTTCTACCAGCTGGGTGACGGAGGCCACCTGATCTTTGAGAGGGATCTAGATGCACACGCAGAGTATCTTGAGTGCCAACACCTGGAATTCTTCGGGGCACAACTCAACGATCAGCAAGGAGGAGAACTGCAGTGGCTGATAGTTGCAGATCTCTGAGGCAAGATAGAAGCACCCACTTTGGAGAAGATCCAATCCAGCTTGAGGGAGAACAACTGGCTAGACGGACTAGCCAGGGCTATGCATGAAGCTTCATCCCGTCTGTGTGGGCAAAACATCAACCAGATCAAGGGAACTCACTTTTCTCACTACGCAAGGCGTGATTCAATGGGAATGCCCTTGGAGATGCCAGGACACCCGGAGCTGAAGCACCAGGTGGATAATCTCGACTTCATGTTGTATGATAGATAGAAGGAGTTGGACAACGCCTGTGCCGATGCCAACCATAACCATGCCATTGCAGTCAAGAAGGACCAGACCCTCGCAATCCTCACCAAGGAGCGCTATTCACTTTGTCGTCAGCGTGACAAGAAGGATCGCATCATCGATCATCTTCGCAAGAAGGTGGTCACTCTCGAGAAGACCATCCATGAATAGGAGATCCAGCTTGAAGCGAAGGAGGAGGAAGGTGAAGATATCCATGGAGATCTCTACTCTTACCTCAGTGATGATGACGACTACCTGGAGGACGAGGCCATGGAGGATCACACTGATGAAGATGATGCCGCCTTCATTGATGATCATTAGATGCACTTGAGCACTACCGAAAGAGTGAGATGTACTGGGTCCCTTTGTATCGTAGTTTCATAGAATGGTTCCTAAAACCATCTGTTTTCTATCTGTGTTGTGGTGTGTTTGTATTGGGTGATATGAATGAATGAATGAATGAATGAGAGGAAGTTGTTAGTTTTCAAAAACTAAGTTATACTCCAAGTTTAAAGTTTCTAAAACAAACCCATAAACCCTAGAAATTTCCCCCTTGTCTCATTATCTATCTCAATCTTCGGATGACTCGCGGTAATCCCGGAGGAAGCAATTCATCTCAGGACCCAATGCTGCAGATTCTGCAAATGTTAGTTTCTGACCGTGAAGCTAGTAGAGCCAAACGCCAAGCCAACTTAGCCACTCTTCAACTGATAGCTCAGATGGCCCACAATAATCAAGGCCATGGAAACCAGGATAACCATGGATCCAAGCTTAAGAACTTTCAGAACACCAACCCACATATATTTAATAAGTCTGAGGAGCCCTTAGATGTTGATGACTGGCTACAAACCACGGAGAACAATTTGGAGATCGCAGGGGTTGAAGCCAATGAAAAAGTACTGTTTGTCACCCATTATCTGGCAGGTGATGCAAGAGCCTGGTGGAATAGCATCCGTACCATGAACGGAGGTCATATGATGACTTGGGAGGAGTTCAAAATCAAGTTCAGGCGGACCCATGTGCCCATAGGTCTGATTAAGAGGATGAGGGATGAGTTGAAATAAGGAAGGATGACTGTGGTTGAGTACCATGACAGATTTCTGTCACTAGCTAGATATGCCCCTGATGAGATTGACATAGGAGAAAAGAAGAAAGAGAGATTCCCGAACAGACTGCATGATGAAATGCAAACCATGCTAGTCAACAGCCCCTTTGATGATATTGAAGCTTTGGTGGATTTCGCCATTCAGATGGAAGGGAAGATAAACCAAGCCAATGACAACCGTAAGCATCGCATGATGCACCAGCCTGGATCGCACCATACACAAAAGTATCGCCCCAACCCGTCTGCAGGATATGCCCCAAGAAACAACATACCCCCAATGTCCCGTCCAAACTATCCCAATCGTGGCAGAGGAAACTTGAAGTCTGGAGGAAACCACAACAATACCGGAAACTCCAATAACTTCAACCGTGCATCACCCAAGTCCAACAACAACAACACCAACAACAACAATACTGCCCCAAGGACTGGAAGCAATGTTGTGCATGTTGCAGGAAAAGACAAGTCCATGATTACTTGCTTTGAATGCGGAGTTAAGGGTCACTACTCCAACGAGTGCCCCAAGAAGCTTGTGGCAACCACCAATGTGAATGCACCCGCTCAGTAGTAACGCCGTGTTTAGCCTGGAAGGAGATTTGCCCCAGGGAACCATCTCAACCGCAACGGCTGTCTGTTCCACATGAATGCTGAAGAAGCTCAGGAAGCACCATATGTCGTGTTGTGTATGTTTTCTGTTAACTCGGTACTTGCAAGAGTGTTGTTTGATTTTGGAGCATCACACTCGTTTGTCATAGAAGAATTTGCATGCACTAGTAAGATTCAACCAACAAAATTGAAGCATGTTATGATAGTTCAAATACCTGGTTCAACCACCAAAGCTAGAAAAATTTGCAAGGTTGTACCTATCAGAATCCATGGAATAGATTTTTATGCTAATCTAATAGTACTTGGAACCAAGGGTTTGGAAGTAGTACTAGGAATGGATTGGATGTCGAAACATAAAGGATTGATCGACTGTGCCAGAAAGCCATAACCATGACCAGAGATGGAGTATCGATGAAGCATGTATCTGAGACGCTGCCCCATCAATTCAAATGCAACAAGAGTCTAGCCCAACCAACCCTAGACCAAGTCAGAGTAGTTTGTGAATACCCCGACGTATTCCCAGATGAATTGCCCGGTATGCCCTAGATCGGGATATTGAGTTCATCATTGAACTAGTTCATGGAACTGGACCCATAGCTCAAAGACCTTATAGTATGAACCCATCTGAATTAGTGGAGCTGAAGAAGCAACTTGATGCTATGCTGGAAAAAGGTCTGATTCAACCAAGTGCATCGCCATGGAGATCATCTGTTTTGTTTGTGGATAAGAAAGATGGAGGTAACCATTTGTGCACGGATTACCGGAAGCTGAATGATATCACCATTAAGAACAAGTACCCACTGCCGAAGATAGAAGATCTGTTTGACCAGTTGACTGGTGCCAGAGTGTTTTCTAAGATTGATCTTAGAACTGGTTATCATCAACTCAAGATTCGTGCAACGGATATCCCAAAGACCGCCTTCACCACCAGATATGGATTGTATGAGTACACGGTCATGTCTTTTGGATTAACCAATGCCCCGCTTATTTCATGAATCTCATGAATAAGATTTTTATGAACTTCCTGGATAAGTTTGTTGTTGTTTTTATCAATGATATTCTGATCTATTCCAAGTCAGAAGAAGACCATGAGCTACACCTGAGAACCATCCTTGAAACCCTTAGAGAACATCAGTTGTATGCTAAGTTCAGCAAGTGTGAGTTTTGGTTGAAGGAAGTAGGATTCCTAGGACATATCATTTCGGCAGGAGGAATTGTTGTGGATCCCACCAAGATTAAGGATGTTGAAGAATGGAAAACCCCAACCACTCAAACCCAAGTCCGTGCATTTCTCGGATTAGTGGGATACTACAGCAAGTTCGTTGAAGGATTTTCGAGCATCGCAAGACCGATGACCTAGTTGTTGAAGAAAGATCAAAAGTTTGAATGGACGGAAAAATGTGAAGCAAGTTTTCAAGAGCTCAAGAAGAGATTGATTTCAGCCCCAATTCTGATTATGCCAGATATCATTAAGCCTTTTGATGTGTATTGTGATGCATCCAAGATTGGTCTAGGATGTGTGTTAATGCAAGTAGGCAAAGTCATATCATATCTGTCTAGACAACTAAAGCAACATGAGCAAAACTACCCTACCCATGACTTAGAACTAGCAGCCGTAGTTTTAGCTTTGAAGACCTGGCGTCATTACCTTATGGGTAACTGCTGTGAGATTTATTTGGACCACAAGAGTCTGAAGTATATCTTCATCCAGAAGGAGCTGAGTATGAGGCAAAGGAGATGGATAGAGTTAATCAAGGATTATGACCTTGACATTCACTATCACCCCGACAAAGCCAATGTGGTAGCAGATGCTCTTAGTAGACTGCCATGTAGATTAAACACCATGATTAAAGAAGCCCAACCAAGTTTGCATGAAGAGTTGGAGCAGTTTGGAATGGAGCTAGTTAGCGAAGGATTCCTAGCCAGTATTGAACTTCAACCCACTTTGATCTGTCAGATCAAGAAAGCCTAGAAAGGAAATGCAAGTATCGATGGAATCAAGCATTGTACCAGTACAGGGAAGGTACCCGGATTCACCGAAGATGAAGAAGGAGTTTTGTGGTACAAAGGACGTATCTGTGTACTAGCAGATTCCGAGTTGAAACAAGTCATCATGCAGGAAGCTCATGATACTCTTTATTCTATCCATCACAAAGGAACAAAGATGTATCAGGATCTGAAGGAGCAATTTTGGTGGCACAAGATGAAGAGAGAAATCGGAAGCTACATAGCCAAGTGTGATATCTATCAGAGAGTCAAAGCGGAACATCAGCGACCTGCGGGACTTTTGCAACCATTGTAGATTCCAGAATGGAAATGGGATTCTGTTGGAATGGATTTCATCACTGATTTGACTACCTCTAGTAGGGGAAATGACTCTATTTGGGTCATAGTTGATGGACTGTCCAAGGTAGCCCATTGTATACCTGTCAAGACCACTTACCAGAGTTTGAAGCTAGCACAGTTGTACATTGCTAGAATCGTCAGTTTGCATGGAACCCCTAAGACCATAGCATCGGATCGAGGAACCCAGTTTACCTCAAGATTTTGGCAGAAAGTCCAAGAAGGATTTGGAACCAAACTGAACTTCAGCACCGCTTATCACCCGCAAATCGATGGACAAACTGAAAGAGTCAATCAAATCTTCGAAGATGTGTTGAGAGCTTGTGTGCTAGAATATGGATCAAAATGGGAAGATTGTCTGCCTTTCGCAGAATTCTCATACAACAAGAGTTATCAAGCTAGTTTGCAAATGGCCCCATTTGAATTTATGTATGGAAGGAAGTGTCGTACCCCCCTTGAATTGGTCGCAAGTAGGAGAGATTCAGATCTTCGGACCCAACATCCTACAAGAAGCCAAAGAGAAGGTTCACAAAGTCCATGAACACCTCAAGACCGCCCAATCCAGACAGAAGAGTTATGCTGACAAAAGACGTCGAGACCTGACCTTCAACGTCGGAGATTTTGTATATCTCAAAGTATCACCCTTGAAAGGAATGTAGTGTTTTCAACTTTAAGGGAAGTTATCCCCCATATATATTAGACCCTTCAAGATTTTGAATCGCTGAGGAGAAGTATCATATCAACTAGAACTGCCGGAGGAGATGTCATCCATACATGATGTGTTCCATATCTCGTTACTTAGGAAATGCCTAGAAGTTCCGGAGAAGACCGAAGTGTTCAAGAACATCGATCACCGAGCCATAGATATCAACAAGGATCTAACTTATCGTGAAGTACCCATTCGTATTTTGGAAGAAGCCTTCAGAACCACCAGGACCTGGAGTATCAAGTTTCTCAAGATCAAGTGGAGCATCCATACTGAAGAAGAAGCTACTTGGGAGCGAGAAGATTATATTAGGACTGAGTTTCCAAATCTCTTTAGTTCCTAGTTTTTTTCTAAATCTCGGGACGAGATTTTGTTTAAGGAGGGAAGGTTTGTAACACCCCAAAAATATTAATCAAGATTATCAAGTCCAAATCACCCAAGTTTAGGGTTAACAAAAACTTTTATTATTAAATCTAATATGAGTGTATGTGTGAATTGCATTAGTGTATAAGTGAGTGCAATTGCCATGTTTGATTCCTACAATTGATAAGGAATGGTTTAAAGATGAATACTACATCATCTAGGCCATTTACAAACAAAATCAAAGGAAAGAAAATCAAATATGAATCATATAAGCAAATGGTCACTTTGACCAAATTTATCCACTAGACCACTTTGAGTGTTTCTAGTAAAAGATTTCTAACAGAAACTTTCCAATTATTTTCACCCCTTGCTAAACCAAGTAAAAGTGAATCCAAGCCCACTTTACAAACTAATAGAAACAAATTTCAAATCATTTTAAAATACATTGCAAAATTGAATCAAGTTCATATGCTAAGATCACCATTTTCCAAAAACCAACCAAATCAATTCACCTTAACTTTTCCCAACAACACTAGACACCCAAGCATGTGACAAACACACTCACCAAAATTCATCCAAAAATTCAAATCTTGAATTCATGCGGCCATTTGGTCGAGCACCTGGCAGACACAATAAACACTTGCCTAACTTCTACTGTTCTAAGCAGTAATTGATCGCCACTAGTGCCTCAATCTTCTCCCCTAGTCGCCCCAGTGTCCAGCATTGCAGTGGACACGCTCCCCTTTTGCCATTCGCACCAGTGCAATGCCGCCCGAGCTCGCCGTGCCGGTCGACCATGCCCCACTCGCCCCGGGCTACACCGCCCTCTCCCACGATGTCCAGGAGACAAGCGACACTCCACCGCCACCCTCTGTTCACCCCTCGACCGAAGACGCGCCGTGGACCAGCCGTAATCGCCGCGCCCATTGCCATGTCTGCCATGCCGAGAGCGCGCCAAAGCGCCGCAGCCGACACATGCACACACGCCACGCCTTGCCCTTTCTGCACGTGCATGCACTCACTATGACCCTAGCTACCCCCAGGCACGCTCGTTCGCCGCCACGCGAACCATGGCCACTGTGCGTGCCGTTCCCGCATAGAGCACGGACCGCTCCCGACCGTTCTCGACCGCCCCTTGCCGCGCCATCACTCACAGGACAACCGCCCTGAAGCACCGCGTCGACCCCTACCCTCATCCATGCCGATAGCCCCCTATAATGACGTCGCCGACGAGCCCGAGCCATGCCGCTTTGTCCCTCTCGCTGGTGTATAAATAGAGGCCACCCCAACCCTCATTCTCCACACCAGCTCACTCCCCTCTCTCGCAGAAACCTCCCACACCTCTCCCCGGAGCAAGGCGAGCACTAGCCCGCCGGAATTTCACCGGAGCCCGCCGCTGCAGAGGAGAAGAGGAACTGGAGCTAGGACCCGCCCCAGGAGCCGCCACGACCACCATTCGAACCGCCATCAATGACAAGCCCGATCGCCCCCATCGCCGACCCTAGCTGGAGCCCTGGTGAGCCTTACACAACCCCCACCGCTGTTTTATAGTTCGTATCTTGCCAGAGCTGTTCGACGGAGACGACGAACCTCAGCCATAGGATCCTATTCTAATCATAGGGCTAAGATTTCTAGATACCGTTCCGGGTTAGATTAGTCGCTAACGTGTGGGACCGTTCCGTGTAGCTGGGCCCGCCCAATTAGTTTCCCGCGCAGAGCCCACCCATTCAAATAGGATTTTTCCATTTTAACTAAAACTAGATTCTGTCAGTAGATTCAAAAATCAATTCGAAGAGATTCGCTGAACCAAATTTCATGATTCTAATTTTGTTGGAAAGGTATTCAAATTATCTACACAAGCCCATTGGATTCAAACCATTTGAAATTATAGATCACCTATAGTAAAAATAACAAGGCAGAGACTTTTCCAACTTGAAACATTTTTCAAAAATCAAACATAAATGCTTTTGAGTTGATTCCAACTCTCAAAAATCACATTTGATAAGATATATCTGAATATGCAAAAATATTTAGGTTTACATGCAGTGATCTTGGACTAGTACTAAAAGAATGCTATATAGGCATTTCTAGTCACTTTAATGGTATTAAATAGTAATTTTGAACTTTATAAAATGTGACCACCACTTTAAATCACATTCCCAAGTATTAGAATATGTGGTGATGACATGTGTCAACATGATCCCATATTTTAATAGGAGAATATTAAATCTTAAGTATTTTTCAGTGAGTAGAAATTACTTTTCCAAAATAAGATAAATAAGACTAGGTCCTTATTTCATGTGATGATGCTAGATCATCAAGTGTGAGCCTTAGTGTGCTAAATAGAAGTAGTTATGTATTGTTTGGTGATTGTGTACCTCGTATTCATTTATAGACGCTAGTACCGACCCGGGCTACGAGGAGGAGGAGTACTACGAAGAAGAAGAAGAGAACTTCAACCACTGAACTACCCAAGGCAAGACTAACACTACAAGTTAACTATGAAAGCCATCCTTGCAAGATAACCTATGCAAGATGCATTATGCATGCTTTGGTTATGCAACCTTGATTATACCATCCCAAGTTTTACTTGCAAGCTTTATTCTTTTACTTTGACCAAAGTTATTTACCTTTAGTTAGTGATTTGTGAGTATTGGAAAAATAGGATAGATACCATAAAGAGCATAAAACTAGGCCTAGGTAGTTATACTTAGATGCCATAAAAAGCATAAAACTAGATTTGGATAGTTACCCTTGATTAGCACCCATCATTAGTGACACCCCCATTGATAGTTGCTAGTGCTAAACTACTACTGATCACTTTAGATGGGAATACTTGGAGAAAATGATTATGAAAACCTTGGAATGATGATTCATTCTATTGAAATGTTTTGACATGTGTTCTGAAACACAATGGTTTGATGATGAAACTTCTTGAGGCATGAGCCTTAGTTTTGATAAAAACTGATGGTTGGGTTCGGATGCGATACCATTCCAATTTTACCGTACAACCGCAATACCTGAATTGGGTAGGGCTTAACTGGAAGTTTATATGCCTTAGTATGGGTTCCCTCGCAGAAAGAGGTTGAGCTGAGGCTACCTCATGAATGTGAATGTCCACCTATGTAGTGCCCACGATGGCAGATGGCCATGGCTGGGAGGCCAAGCTCATAGGGAAGGTGCCTATACTAGAGTGTGTAATTGAAAGGTTATGATTGATTATCCGCATACTAAGTATGATGATTCAGGGTTATCCCTGACGGATGTATCGAATATTGTGGTGAAAGTGTACCACCTCTGTAGAGTGTCAAACTATTCGAATATAGCGTCATGATCATGGACGATTCACGTGGTCATACTGTTCCATTGTCAGATGTTTTCAAAAATGACTTGTGAATTGAACTATGACCTTGACTTGACCACAACAGGGTTGTGGACATGAAAACTAGGTTCCCACTTAGGTCATGTAGAAAATTAAATTAGGTTCTTTAGTTTTAAACTTCTAATGAAATAAACCTGGCCTTTTGCAAATAAAACTAGAGCTTAAGATTCCTACTAGAACTACCTTACTTGTTAGTGATAGTTTTGCGAGTACTTAAAGAGTACTCATGGCTTTGTCCCTGGCTATTCCCGTGGCCAGACTATGAGGAGGACTACCAGAAAGATGGACAGCAGGAGGTCTATGACAACTAGGATCATCTCCCATCGTCAGCATTGCCTGTGACCCTGAAGATGGAGCCCCTACTACGTTTACTTTCTCCTGCTTTGATTGTATTAAGACTGGATCATGAGATCCTTTATTCGTAAGACCTTTATTATGGTTTGTAATGGATGATGTACTGTGGTACCAATTCTATTATGTCTCACAAAAATGGTAATCTTGGGAATGCGAGGTATGGCATAACAGGCATCTAGGATTAAAAATCCGGGTGTTGACACTTCTGTTGGCTTTGTTGTTAATGAAGCTAACAAGTGCGTCTACTATCGCCATGGTGGGGCGAAGGTGTTATATTATGTTTGTATGTGGATGATATCCTTATCTTTGGTACAAACATGAATGTGATAAATGAAGTTAAGTCTTTTTTGTCAAAGAGCTTTGATATGAAAGATTTAGGAGAAGCTGATGTGATTCAGAAAGGCTGCGTGAACCATATTTACCTTTGGGGGTGGCGCAGTATCATGGAGATCTTGCAAAAAAACCATATTGACATGGTCAACTATGGAAGCAGAACTCGCTGCTTTAGACACGGCCACTGTAGAGTCAGAAAAGCTGCATGAACTCTTGATGGACTTCCCTATGGTTGAAAAACCTATACCGCCATCCTCTTGAAGTGAGACAATCAAACTGTTATTGTCAAAGTGAACAATTCTAAGGATAACGCGAAGTCATCAAGGCACGTCAAGAGACATTTGAAGTCTGTCAGGAAATTGAGAAACTCCAGAGTAATTACTGATATGTATATTCAAAATGAAAAAACTGGCAGATCCCTTTACGAAGGGACTATCACGAAACGTGATAAAAAGTGCATCGAGAGAGATGGGTTTGAGACCCATGGATGTTATACAAGAGTTGTAACCCAACCTTTATGATCGGATATCCCGTGAATTAGGACTTGGGAAGAACAAGCTAGTGGTGTGATAGAGGAGAGTATTAGACAACTCTTTCTATGTGAAAATGCACAACTCTCTAAAGCTATAAGGTAGGTTGGCAACATGCCTTAATGTGTTTCTGTTGGCTATGATTAGCAAAGATGTTGTCCTACAGAGCATTTTTGAAAGAATACACCTATATGAGTTTCGATTGTTAAACGTCGCAATCTATGAGATTTGGGCGATCTCTAGTAAACTCATGAAGAGACTAAGTAGTATGACGCATATGCTACATCCACGGGGTAGGCTACTAGCAGTCATGTACTAGTTATAATTTTGCGTGAAATCTAAAAGCACCAAACTTGCAATTCAAGGTTCGTCCATTGTTCAAGTTGCTGATAAACGTAACTCAAGGTTCTAGGCGGAAGTTCAACTTAACAGTCCCTGCTAAAACACTGTTATATAAACAAGTAGCAAGGATTGGCAAATCTTCAAATGGGATTTGAGATCTGGTGGGGGATTGTTAGAAATAATGGGCTAAACTAAATCGGCCCATGTAGATTTCAGATTTTTCCTAAATCTCAAAGTCCATGTTTGTGAAAGCTTACAGGTGTTTGGGCCCATGTTTGGGGCAGCTCACATGGGAGTGGAGTGGGAGCTAAAGTTTAGTTCCACATAGAAAGTTGGAGGAGAGTTACACCATCTTATAAGGTGGAGTGTTTCACCACTTAGTAAAGTGAGTGAGAAGAAGAGAGCTACACGCGTGCTCCTCCTTCGAGGATGCCGCCGCTCGCACGCACTGCCCTCCCGTCTCGTCACGACGCGCGTTACGGGTTGCGGGAATCTTGTGAGGTTTTGACAGACGTGTCAACAGTCAGCCTATTCAGGTCACTCCCGGATCGTGGGCTAATGTATTGATCCAAACGTGTGCGACGTGGACTCGGCCCACGTTCGGCTTTGTTATGGTTTCCTGAGCCGCTCTATATAAAGTTCTACGCGGCTACCGCCATAACACACCGAAACCAATCTAGGATTTTACCAACCTCTCTGCTTGCGCCTCCACCGTAGTATACTATATTCCGCTTGTTGGCGTGCACCGGCGGACGGGAGAGCAGGTCTCCGGAACCACTCGCCTTTGTGATCCTATACGGAAGAGGACGAATAAAGTTATTGGGAAGCGCTCTACGCGTATGCTCAAGTTCTTCATCATGGCGCGTCTTCTTGGGCGATCTCCTGGTCCATGGGCGACTCGTCTTCAACATTGTCTTCTTTGACATGCTACAACAATCGCTACACCAACGACGACTTCATCGACAACCGATCAGTACGTATACAGTGACCAGATATGTTGTCATATTATGGTTGTTATTGCATATGCACTCCTACCACTCATGTTGATTAGTATATCTAGCAGAGTTAAAAAAAAGTACATCTAGTATGATAGAGTTTCACGTGATTGTAGTTGTTGTTGTTATGATTTATATTTTGAAATTAATTGTGAAAATTATGTCTAATAATCCAACATATACCATTTGAGTTCGTCCTCCCATAGAAGACGTGCAGCACGTTCAATTTTTTTTATAGATAATGGACATACTTACGCTGAAGCCTCTAGATCATCAATTATATAAATAAAAGTTGAAGCTTTTCTATAGATTACCAGTCATATGTCTGTCCATCTACCAAAATATTTATGTGTGGCATGCCTTTTATTATTACACCTTTGAATGGGGATCCATGCTGCGATTGCTTTTCCCAAGACTTTTTTAACCATGTCATGAAATCCCTCCTGTTGTAACTATCCAAGTTCAAACTTGGCGTCTACATTGTGGTTTGGGCAATCCAATGATAAAAAGGGAAGGGTCATGGTCCTACAAATATCCAATACGTTCTAGAGCATGCACAATTAATATCGGAAATTTAGATTTCCAATCGGTATCCATAAGTACATGGTGGCTTTTCATACGTCGGCTCTGGGAGGTTCTTAGTTCATGTTTTTTTTTTGAAAGGAGCATATATTAATATTAGGAGATACCAATTATACCTAGCCTCTGCAATAATGCATTACCCTATTGGCATTATGGATGCACACAGCTAAAAAAAGAATTACATAAAAGAAAAGTTTCGCTACAGTGATTAGTTTCTTAAAATCACGGACCAAACACCACCAAAACAGCACCAGAATCCAACAACTCCAAAAGCGATGCCTCCAAGAAGGGAACAGTGCTCAAGCGTCGTCATCGTCCTGATCAAAGACCATAGGTTTTCACCCGGGAGAAAGTCCGCACTCACAAAACAATGCATTCAACAAGGTCATTGCCAAGCACAACCAGTTAAGGCCAGATCTTGGGTTTTCACCCTGCAGGTTTAGACACTGAATTCCTTCTGTATTGTCGCCCCACTTGCCAATTCCGCCGCTCCAAGTCACAAAACACCAAGGTAGAATCCCTACACCACCAGGACTCAAACTTTTATTGCCAGTCTTCGGTTCCCGTCTTCCCTTCCTTTCTCCGTGTCTGACTTCACCGTGGAATCAAGGCATGTCCCATGATGACAACAAACCGCAGAGCTTCACAATGCCCCCTCTGAAACCAAACGGCCAGCAAAAAATATAGTTGTGCGCGACCAAAACACCATCTGCACCGGCAAACTCCAGACATGTCGTCCATTTGGAATTCACCGGTGGAGTCTTCCGAAACTCGGTACTCCACCCAAGATAAATGAAGGTCGGCGATAGACAGTTCTTCATCACGGCGAGAGAAAAATCCAAGGACCACCACCTTTATTCAAAGCCACGCCAGCAGCCCCCACGCCACCGGCTGGCAACGGAGAAGAAGACAAACTCGAGATGCCAAAACAGGGGCAGAAAGTCGCATGGCCGGCAGGCACCACACAGTACCGAGATCGGGCCCATATCGGGTCCAGAACAGCCCGTCCCACCTCTAGCGCCGCGCCGCCGCCAGCACAACACCGCTCCGCCAGCGGCCACCGCTGCCTGCGTCCGTCCTCCATCCGCTCCTCCGCTAGAGATCCATGACCCGCTGAAGCCGTACCCCACCGCCCATGGAGATCAGCCGCACGAGCCCTCTCCTGCCCTCCGCCTTCGGCGAGAAGGGTGCCGCCACCGCCAGCGGCCTCGGCGATGGCAGCTGCCTGGCGGGATGGAGGTGGAGGGACTAGGCGGCGGCGGCTGGGGGGCTCCGGGATCGCCCGAGCGGGGGGCGACCCGGAAGGGATCCTATTTTCCTTGGAGGTTTTCCACCGAGCCCTGGAGGAACCAGGTCGTATCCCTGCTATTTCAACACCTATGCGACCCAGATACTTCTTGTTCGTTCATGTGGGCTATTAAAGAAATTTCTCTTAAATCAAAACTGTCAATTAATGACATCATTAAATAAGAAAAGCCAATTATCAAGCTTTCATAGATTATCGGCAGTACATTACATGGCATTTTACATTACATTCAGAAATCCAGAGATAGATATCGATCGACCTCGTCCGACGTACACACGCCTAATTTTTTGCTGCGTGCACGTAGAACTACTTAATATAAATTTATTTGACCCTATTATACTAGCTAGGAATGAGATGAGATAGTAGTAATTCAGGTACATACATCGACCTTGCTTTGGATCTTTCACTGGGACTCCCTTGTTCCCAGCGCGCGCCTGGGCGTGGGCTTGGGTTTGCTCTGGGTCTTGACGGGGTAGGACGCCTCCATGGCAATGCCGCACAGCCCACCGTCGGAGCCACCATCCTTCTGCATCCTGATATACCCCTTCTCTCCCCACGCCGGCCCCCACGAGTTCTTCACCGTCCAGTACGCGGTACCGTCGTCCTCCACGCCGTACCCGACCACGGCCACGCCATGGTCCAGCTCGGTCCCGCAGTCGCCGGTGAACACCCCCTCGGAATAGAACTGGAAAGCCTGGCCGCTGGCCTCGATGGCGACAGACACGGGCTGGTTCGCCACGGCCTTGGCAAGACCCTCTTAGCTGTTGGCCGGCACGTCCTGGTGGCCGTCGATGCGCACGATCACGGGGGACTGCTTCGCCTTGACGGCGTCGCACGTGCCGTTGGCGGCGTGGTACGGGTAGGCGTCCTCGGTGGCGAGCCCTCCGCTGTTCTTGATGTACTCAAAGGCGTTATCCATCAGGCCGCCCTCGCACCCGTTGTTGTCCGCCGTGTCGCAGTCGATCAGCTCCTGCTCGGACAGGGACACCAGATTGCCGGTCCGGATGGCGTTGATGCCCTCCACGGACACGACGGTGGAGAAGGCCCAGCAGCTGCCGCACTTTCCCTGGTCCTTGACGCCGGTGACCGCGCCCTTCTTCCGCCAGTCGACGGACTGCGGCAGGTCGTCGGCGTTGACGTCACCGTACATGAACCCCGGGATGGCGGGGGCGACAGGGCCGTCGCGTCGGAGATCGTTGACGTGGGATCCGGCGAAGGTGGCGCGGAACTCGTCGCGGTTCATGTCGCCGAATCGGTTGAGACGCAGGCGGTAGGGGCGGTCGCCGCGCTTGTTGTGGGAGTGGATGAAGCGGACGTTGGACTTGAAGGTGCCGAAGCGGCGGTGCTTCTCGGCGTGGTGGCGTGGCACGCGGTGCGCGGTCTGCCAACGCCCGTAGAGGTCCCACAGCGCCTGCTCCGACTCCAGGTCCTTGTCCTCCAGCGGGATGGCGCTGCACAGCTCCGCCACCGCCAGCACCGCCGCCACCATGGCCGCCGCAACAAGAAGGTTCCTACTGAGCTGCCCCATGGTGTTCGACCAGTACTTGCTAGTACCACGTAATAGTGGATTGTAAGCATATATCGTGGTACTGCAGTACTGATCTGATCACCAAGCCAGCTACTGCTTGGAGTGTGAGATCGATGATGGTGGAAGAGAAGGAAGGGAGTGTATTTATAGGTGGAGATCGTATTCGTACGTACGTGAGGTGAGACCGATCTCCGAGGAGTGTGGAGAAGGAGGAGAAGGGTACGATCTGCTTTGCGGCGGGAACGGCACGAGGCGGTTTAAATGGCGGTAACAGAAAGCTCAGATGAGGGGTGTCAGATTCTGCTCGGGATGGTTGCCAAGTTGCGTGTGCGGTGCTGGTATGGGGTATTGGGCGGCGAGGAAGATTCAGGGGCAGATTCACGGAGGATCATTCTCTGTTCGATCGTGGCCGAGGTGCGGGGATGATTCATTCCTACGTAGGATCGATACGATTGGATCACCGCCGGCCGTGATTGCCTGATGATCATAGGTGTGCAATTTTATGGATGCTATGCCGTAGATGCAGTTATTGGTGATACTTTGATTGTAGTACCACGCGGAGTAGCCGCGAAATACTGGCTAGCTCAACGAGCTCCGATAATCAATGAGATAAGAAGGTCTAAGAGCATCTCAAGAGACACCCAATATATTGGGTTGCTAGATCGGGTATAGGAAGAGGAGAGAAAAGGATTAGCAATCCAAAAAAAAATCAGCTTTGCAAGCCTTCCTATAATGGGATTCCTAAAACTAGATTGCCAAGTTTTGATCATTTCCTTATCTCTTATTTCTCTCCTACACATAACGTACATGATTCGAATCAACTAAAATATTATACACATGATAATCAGAACATTTCATCGTAATCTGAATAAAATAAAATAAATAGAAACACAAATCCATAATAGAGTTAGTATTGAACTTCCGGCATAGAGCCACAAACAAAGAGCATCGACAACACAAAAATAGAAGTTCATTATCGGTGCATATATAGAAGAACACCACAAATCAAAAGGTCATCAATTTTCTATCTCAACTAGCATGTCCTTTCCATGAACAAGAATCTTGTTAGCGGCTCCCTTTTATGCAGAGATGGGTTTAAGGTTGTTTTTGAGTCTAATAAAGTCATTGTGTCGAGACATGGACAATTTATTGGTAAAGGCTATGAGTGCGGAGGGTTGTTCCGCTTTTCACTTTCAGATTATTGTAATAAGTCTGTAAACCATATTTGTGGCGGTGTTAATAATGATACTCCCTCCGATCCATATTACTTGTCGCTAAATTGGATGTATCTAGCACTAAAACATGTCTAGATACATCTATTTCAGTGACAAGTATTATGGATCGGAGGGAGTACCAGTATTTGGCATTCTCGTTTATGTCACATTAATTTTGAATTGATGTCCAAGTTGTCCAGTATGAGTTTAATTCTGAATTTCAGTATTGCCAAAGGTTTCAAGTGCCATAGTTATGTGCAATTAAAGCAATCTCAAAATCCTCACAAGGAAGCCAAGGAGAAAAACTTGGCACCTCTGGAACTAATATATTTTGATCTTTATGAGATGAATTGTGTTTTGATAAAAGGTGAAAAGAGATATTTCATGACATTGAATGATGATGCGACTAGATACTGCTATGTTTATTTGTTGTGCACTAAATATGAAGTTTTAGATTACTTTAAAATTTATAAAGCCGAAGTTGAAAATCAACTAGAGAGAAAGATCTAACGTCTTAGATCAGATCGTGGTGGTTAATATTTTCCCAAAATCTTTGACGAATTCTGTGAGGAACATGACATTATTCATGAGAATAAGCCTCCCTACTCGCCCTAATCAAACGGGGGTTGCCGAGAGGAAAAACCGCACGCTGACTAACCTAGTGAATTCCATGTTAGCTACCGTTGGTTTATCTAAGGCATGGTGGGTGAGGCCTTGTTGATGGTGTATCATGTCCTGAATAGAGTTCCTAATAATAATAAAGATAAAACCCCTTACGAGGAGTGGGCTGGGAGAAAACCATTACTTTCTTACTTGCGCACTTAGGGGTGCTTGGCTAAGGTCAACATACAAATTCGTAAGAAACACAAACTTGGACCAAAGACAGTGGATTGCATCTTTTTAGGATATGCTCCGTGGAATGTAGGCTATAGATTTTTCGTGGTTAAATCTGAGGTTCCTGATATACATGTTGATACTATAATGGAATCTCGTGATGCAACATTCTTTGAGAATATGTTTCCTATAAAAGATATGCATAGCACTGCTAGAATTTCCTCTGAAATACTTCCTGAAACTAGTGCATCTAGTGAGAATTTTGAGCAACCACATGAGGAAGAAGTCCCAGAGAAGGATGACAATGAAGCTCCTACACGGAGTAAGAGACAAAGGGTTGCAAAATCCTTTGGAGATGATTTCATTGTGTATCTTGTGGATGATACTCCCACTTTCATTGCAGAGGCATGTGCATCTCCTGATGCAGATGATTGGAAAGAAGCTGTTCATAATGAGATGGACTCGATTCTTTCTAATGGAACTTGGGAACTATCAGAATGATCCCATGGTTGTAAGCCTATGGGTTGCAAGTGGGTGTTCAAAAAGAAGCTAGGGTTTGATGGTACTATTGACAAGTACAAGGCACGGCGTGTAGCAAAAGGATACACCCAGAGAGAAGGCGGAGATTACTTCGACACGTATTCACATGTCGCTAGACTGACCACCATTCGAGTACTACTATTCCTGGTTGCCTCTTATGGTCTTATCGTTCATTAAATGGACGGTAAGACAACTTTCCTCAATGGAGAGTTGGAAGAGGAGATCTATATGGATCAGCCTTATGGGTTTTCGGTAAAAGGTGAAGAGAAAAAGGTATGCAAGTTGTTAAAATATTTATATGATCTGAAGCAAGCACCTAAGGAATGGCATGAGAAGTTTGACAAAATATTAACTTCTGTTGGCTTTGTTGTTAATAAAGCTAACAAGTGCGTCTACTATCGCCATGGTGGGGCAAAGGTGTTATATTATGTTTGTATGTGGATGATATCCTTATCTTTGGTACAAACATGAATGTGATAAATGAAGTCAAGTTTTTTCTGTCAAAGAGCTTTGATATGAAAGATCTGGGAGAAGCTGATGTGATTCCGAACATCAAGCTGATTAAGCACGAGAGTGGGATTACTTTGATGCAATCACACTATGTTGAGAAGATCTTGAGCCGTTTTGGCTTCGTTGATGGCAAGTCTTCCTCAACACCTTATGACCCTAGTGTGACATTACGGAAAAACAAGAAAGAGTTGAAAGAACAATTGAGATACTCTCAAATTGTTGGTTCACTGATGTACTTAGCTAACGCGACAAGACCCGACATCTCTTTTGCTATGAGCAAGTTGAGTAGGTTCATGTCTAACCTGGGTACTGAATATTGGTGTGCACTTGAAAGGGTCATGCGCTATCTATGTGGTACAATGAATTATGGGATACACTATTCGGGTCATCTAGCGGTGCTTGAAGGGTATAGTGATGCGAAATAGACCTCGGATGTAGATGAACTCAACACCACTAGCGGGTATGTATTTACCTTTGGGGGTGGCGTAGTATCATGGAGATCTTGCAAACAAACCATATTGACATGGTCAACTATGGAAGCAGAACTCGCTGCTTTAGACATAGCCACTGTAGAGTCATAAAGGCTGCGTGAACTCTTGATGGACTTGCCTATGGTTGAAAAACCTATACCGGCCATCCTCTTGAAGTGTGACAATCAAACTGTTATTGTCAAAGTGAACAATTCTAAGGATAACGCGAAGTCATCAAGACATGTCAAGAGACGTTTGAAGTCTGTCAGAAAATTGAGAAACTCTAGAGTAATTACTGATACGTATATTCAAACTGAGAAAAACTTGGCAGATCCCTTTACGAAGGGACTATCACGAAACGTGATAGAAAGTGCATCGAGAAAGATGGGTTTGAGACCCATGGATGTTACACAGTAGTTGTAACCCAACCTTTGTGATTGGAGATCCCGTGAATTAGGACTTGGGAAGAACAAGCTAGTGGTGTGACAGAGGAAAGTATTAGACAACTCTTTCTATGTGAAGATGCACAACTCTCTAAAGCTATAAGGCAGGTTGATAACATGCCTTAATGTATTTTTGTTGGCTATGATTAGCAAAAATGTTGTCCTACAAATCATTCTTGAAAGGACACATATATGAGTTCCGATTGTTAAACGTCGCAATCTATGAGATTTGGGAGATCTCTAGTAAACTCATGAAGAGACTAAGTAGTATGACGCATATGTTACATCCGCGGGTAGGCTACTGGCAGCCATGTACTAGTTATAATTTTGCATGAAATCTAAAAGCACCAAACTTGCAATTCAAGGTTTGTCCATTGTTCAAGTTGCTGATTGACGTAGCTCAAGGTTCTAGGCGGAAGTTCAACTTAACAGTCTCTGCTAAAATACTGGTATATAAACAAGTAAGATTGGCAAAACTTCAAATGGTCATTTGAGATCTGGTGGGAGATTGTTAGAAATAATGGGCTAAACTAAATAGGCACATGTAGATTTCAGAATTTTCCTAAATCTCAAAGCCCATGTTTGTGGAAGCTCACGGGTGTTTGGGCCCATGTTTGGGGCAGCTCCCATGGGAGTGGAGTGGGAGCTACATAGAAAGTTGGAGGGAGTTACACCATCTTATAAGGTGGAGTGTTTCACCACTTAGTAAAGTGAGTGAGAAGAATTTTGCCAACCTCTCTGCTTACGCCTCCACCGTAGTATACTATATCCCGCTTGCCGGCATGCACCGGCGGACGGGAGAGCAGGTCTCCGGAACCACTCGGCTTTGTGATCCTGTACGGGAGAGGATAGATAAAGTTATTGGAAAGCGTTTCGCGCGACTGCTCAAGTTCGTCATCATGGCGCGTCTTTCTAGGCGATCTCCCGGTCCATGGGCGACTCGCCTTCAACGTTGTCTTCTTCGACAGGCTACGGCAATCGCTGCACCAACGACGACTTCATCGATAACCGACCGGTACATATACAGTGACCCAATCTGTTGCCATATTATGGTTGTTATTGCATATGCACTGCTACCACTCATGTTGATTAGTATATCTAGCAGAGTCAAAACAAAGTGTATCTAGTATGATAGAGTTTCACGTGATTGTAGCTATTGATGTCATGATTTATATTCTGAAATTAATTATGAAAATAATACCTAATAATCTAACATATACCATTTGAGTTCGTCCTCCCGTAGAAGACGTACAGCATGTTCAATTGAGTTTTAGTTTAATTTTTTGTATAGATAATGGATATACTTACCCCAAAGCCTCTAGATCATCAATTATAAATAAAAGTTGAAGCTTTTCTATAGATTACCAGTCATATGTCGTGTCCATCCACTAAAATATTTATGTGTGGCATGCCTTTTATTATTACACCTTTAAATGAGGATCCATGCTGTGATTGCTTTCCCCAAGACCTTTTTAACCATGTCATGAAATTTCTTCTGTTGTAACTATCCAAGTTTAAACTTAGCGTCTACATTATGGTTTGGGCAATCCAGTGATTAAAAGGGAAGGTTCATGGTCCTACAAATCCCCAATACGTTTTAGAGCTTGTACAATTACTATCGGAAATTTAGATTTCCAATCGTATCCATAAGTACATGGTGGCTTTTCGTACGTCGGCTCTGGGAGGTTCTTCGTTCATGTTTTTTTTGAAAGGAATATATATTAATATCATGAGATAGCAATTACACCTAGTCTCTACAACAACAGATTACCCTATTGGCATTACGGATGTACACAGCTAAAAAAAGAAAGAAGAATTACATAAAAGAAAAGTCCCGCTATATTAATTAGTTCGTTGAAATCGTGGACCAAACACTACCAAAACAGCACCAGAATCCAACAACTCCAAAAGCGATGCTCCAAGAAGGGAACGATGCTCAAGCGCCGTCATCACCCTATCAAAGACCATAGGTTTTCACCCTGGAGAAAGTCCGCACTCACAAAATGCGAGGCACAACCAGTTAAGACCAGACCTTGGGTTTTCACCCTGGAGATTTAGACATTGAATTCCTCCTGTGTTGTCGCCCCACTTGTCAATTTCGCTGCTCCAAGTCACAAAACACCAAGCCAGAATCCCTACACCACCAGAACTCAAACTTTCATTACCAATCTTCAGTTTCCGGCTTTCCTACCATTCTCCACGTCTGACTTCACCGTGGAATCAAGGCATGTCCCATGATGACAACAAACCGCAGAGCTTCACAGCGCCCCCTCTGAAACCAAACGGCCAGTAAAAAACATAGTTGCGCGTGACGAAACACCGTCCGCACTGGCAAACTCCAGGCATGTCGTCCATTTGAAATTCACCGCTGGAGTCTTCCGGAACTCGGTAGTCCACCCAAGATCAATGAAGACCGGCGATAGACAGTTCTTCATCACGGCGAGAGAGAAATCCAAGGACCACCACCTTTACTCAAAGACGCGCCAACAGCCCCCACGCCACCGGACGACAGTGGAGAAGAAGACAAACTCGAGATGCCAAAACAGGGGCAAAAAGCCGTATGGCTGGCAGGCACCGCACAGTACCGAGATCGGGCCCAGATCGGGTCCAGAACAGCCCGTCCCGCCTCTAGCGCCGCGCCGCCGCTAGCACAACGCCACTCCACCGGTGGCAACCGCTGCCCGCGCCCGTCCGCATCCGTCCTCCATCCGCTCCTCTGCGAGAGATTCATGACCTGCTGAAGCCGTACCCCACCGCCCATGGAGATCAGCCGCACGAGCCCTCTCCTGCCCTCCGCCTTCGGTGAGAAGGGTGCCGGCGGCCTGGCGGGATGGAGGTGGAGGGACTAGATGGCTGCTGGGGGTTTCCGGGATCGCCCGAGCGGAGGGCGGCCCGGGAGGATCCTATTTTCCTGGAGGTTTTCCACTGAGTCCTGGAGGAACCAGGACGTATCCCTGCTATCTCAACACCTATGCGACCCAGATACTTCTTGTTCGTTCATTTGGGCTATTAAAGAAATTTCTCTTAAATCAAAACTGTCAATTAATGACATCAGTAAATAAGAAAAGCCAATTATCAAGCTTTCATAGATTATCGGCAGTACATTACATGGCATTTTACATTACATTCAGAAATCCAAAGATAGATATCGATCGACCTCGTCCGATGTACACACGCCTAATTTTTTGCTGCGTGCACGTAGAACTACTTAATTTAAATTTATTTGACCCTATTATACTAGCTAGGAATGAGATAGTAGTAATTCAGGTACATACATCGACCTTTGCTTTGGATCTTTCACTGGGACTCCCTTGTTCCCAGCGCGCGCCTGGGCGTGGGCTTGGGTTTGCTCTGGGTCTTGACAGGGTAGGACGCCTCCATGGCGATGCCGCAGAGCCCACCGTCGGCGCCACCATCCTTCTGCATCCTGATATACCCCTTCTCTCCCCACGCCGGACCCCACGAGTTCTTCACCGTCCAGTACGCCGTGCCGTCGTCCGCCACGCCGTACCCGACTACAGCCACGCCATGGTCCAGCTCGGTCCCGCAGTCGCCGGTGAACACCCCCTCGGAGTAGAACTGGAACGCCTGGCCGCTGGCATCGACAGCGACGGACACGGGCTGGTTCGCCACGGCCTTGGCAAGCCCCTCCTCGCTGTTGGCCGGCACGTCCTGGTGGCCGTCGATGCGCACCAGCACGGGGGACTGCTTCGCCTTGACGGCGTCGCAGGTGCCGTTGGCGGCGTGGTACGGGTAGGCGTCCTCGGTGGCGAGCCCGCCGTTATTCTTGATGTACTCGAAGGCGTTGTCCATGAGGCCGCCCTCGCACCCGTTGTTGTCCGCCGTGTCGCAGTCGATGAGCTCCTGCTCCGACAGGGACACCAGCTTGCCGGTCCGGATGGCGTTGATGCCCTCTACAGACACGACGGTAGAGAAGGCCCAGCAGCTGCCGCACTTGCCCTGGTCCTTGACCCCCGTGACCGCGCCCTTCTGCCGCCAGTCGACGGACTTGGGGAGGTCGGCGACGTTGACCCCGGCGTAAATGAACCCCGGGATGGCCGGTGCTTCGGGGAGGTCGCGCCGGAGGTCGTTGATGCGGGACCCGGCGAAGGTGGCGCGGAACTCGTCGCGGCTCATGTCGCCGAAGCGGTTGAGGCGGAGGCGGTAGGGGCGGTCGCCGCGCTTGTTGTGGGAGTGGATGAAGCGGACGTTGGACTTGAAGGTGCCGAAGCGGCGGTGCTTCTCGGCGTGGTGGCGCGGCACGCGGTGCGCGGCCTGCCACCGCTCGTACAGGTCCCACAGCGCCTCATCCGACTCCAGGTCCTTGTCCTCCAGCGGGATGGCGCCGCACAGCTCCGCCGCCGCCAGCACCGCGGCGACCATGGCCACCAACACGAGAAGCTTCTTACTGAGCTGACCCATGGTGTTCGACCGACGACCAGTACCTGCTAGTACCACGAGCTAGCGAGGCGTAGTGTCGCAGTACTGCAGCACTGATCAGATCACCCAGGCAGCTGCTGCTTGGAGTGTGAGGTCGATGATGGTGGAGGAGAAGGGAGGGGGCGTATTTATAGGTGGAGATCGTACGTAGTACGTGTGACCAATCGAGCACCGAGGAGTGCGGAGGAAGAGGAGGAGAACAGTACGCGTACGTACTGCTCCGATTGGCTTTGCGGCGGTAACGGCACGAGGTCGAGGAGGTTTAAATGGCGGTAACAGAAAGCTCATGGGAGGTGTGTCAGATACTCAGATTCTGCTCGGGATGGCTGCAGCTTGATCGATAAGCAAGTTGCCGGTCTGGTACTGCGCGGCGAAAAAGATTCATGATTTCTCGGGCAGATTCACGGAGGATTCATTCGTACGATGGACCTGGATGTGATTGGATCACTGTCGGCCGTGAATGATCGTAGCTAGGTGAGCAATTTTATGGATGCTACGCCGTATATAGAATTGGTAGATACAGTTAGTGCCTTGGTGGTGGTGTGGTGATACTCGATCACGTAGTAGAGTACCTAGTGCTGTTGGCCGTTGAGTCGGCCGAGAGGATCAAGCACGGCGTTAATGGCGTTGAGAAGGCCGAGATGATCGTCTCCTGTATTAATTGCACTGGCCGGACGTCGGCTCGGCGGGGTAGAGTATGCGGCGGTATTAGCATAGGAGCCACGCGAATGCATCTCATTAGATTAGAGGGTTTATGCGCCTAATTTGGCAAGTTTCGATCTCTTTTTGGGTCTTTGCAAAATGAGTATGAATTTATATTAGTATATACTAGTAAGTACTCCCTCCGTCCCGGTTTATTAGGCGCGTAAATAGTTTAAGAAAATGTTTGACCATCAATTTTAGCCAATAAAATATACAATGTCTCAAAATATATACCATTGGAAACTTCTTTTGAAGATGAATCCGATGATATAATTTTTATGACATAGTAGTATTATGTAAAATTTCTTGATAGAAATTAATGATCAAAATTGTTCTTAAACTGCGTGCGTGCCTAATAAACCGGGACAGAGGGAGTAGTATACATTCACAAAAAAAATTACAGTACTATGAAATTTCGCTACTATTTAACCAAGAGACCTGTGTCGATCCAGCAACAGCTTTCAGAGATGTATGTAAAATGCAACGAATAACATGAGGTTCACATTACTGAAATTAAAACGACACAAACAGATATTTCAGGAGTGTACTACACACCTTATGCCCTTTCCCGATCACTTTCAGGCATCCTGACGCACCTGGCAGCTATTTCTGTTCCCGTCGTCTCACAACCCAAGCCTGATAGCACCAAATTGATACTACAACATACACCCCACCCCCACAAGCTGAGCAAGCCAACGGCACAAACAGATACACGACAGCCAACGGACATGTGGCGTCTCTGGCTAGCTCACAAGAAGAGTATCATCGAAACATCAAGCCGAATTATAGCATACACATCACAAGGTTAACACACGCAAAGAAGGTAAGATCAGACTGAATATGGTACTTAACCATGCGTCAATCAAGTCATAATGTCAATACATCAGACATAAAATCAGCACTACTAAACTAGGTAAATTTATCAATCATGGAAATGACCCACGAACGAAATTATAGACATAGCAAGCACACCGATTTGCGGTGCTAGCCAATGGAATTCGGTAAGTAACGATACACTAAAGTGCTGTCCTAACGAAACCGCGAGCAGACTACCATGGGCTCCGGGTGCTGGTGAGGAATATACAACTCACCCCTATTGCTTCTGGTAAACCATCATAACAACTTGCTCCTGCCTTGGCCGATCATGCCTTCGTTCTCGTCCCATTGGGTGAATAGCCCGTGCTGTGTTTGTGATACGAACCTGAACGTCTGCGCACACCCTGGCTCATGGCAAACATAGGGCTTGTCACCCGTATGAACCCTGAGATGCTCTGTCCTTGCCCAGGTCCACTTGAACGCCATGCCGCAGCCCTCCCACGGGCATTTCAGAGGACGGTCATCCGTGTGAACCTTGCGGTGCTGCAGCAGGTACTTGTGCGTGACAAACTTCTTCCCACAGCCCTTGACCTGGCAGATGCCGCGCTCGTGCAGGGACAGTTTCTTTCTTGTGTCGAAGCTCGTAGAACAGCCCTCGATACTGCATGTGTACTCTTCAACGTGCATCAGAGCTCTTGCACTCATCTTCATCCCTGCTGTAACTTTCTTCAGTTGGATCTTTGCTTCTGTTCTGGTTCTGTGCTTGCGCGGATAAAAATCCCACTTAGTGTCAGAGCTCACCGGAGGAGAACCATCGGCAGCGTACGGGTGCTCCTCTTCATCCTTTGGAACAGTTAGAGCCATCGTCTTGTCTCCTCTGCTTACCTTCATTTCCTTCTTTACTTCGACTTCAGTCTTCTGTGGTGGTCTTGTTCGCGAATGGGAAGTAACCATTGACTTTGGACAGCTAGCAGGATCATCGTCTTTTTCTGTCATCTCCAATTTTACCCTGTTTGCTCTATGTGCAATCCTAGAGCTAACACGGTGAACCGCTCCAGTTGGTGAGGGGGGCACTTCAGCAACACCTTTTAATGCCTTGGAGCTGCACACCTGGGTCAGTTTGGTCCTCTTGGTGCTTGTTTCCTCCAGTTTCATGTTCACCCTTTTCTTGCTTGATTTCAATACAGCTGTTGCGGTGCTACTGTTTCTTCTTGAGGCTTCCACTCCACTAGAATCGTCAGTCTCTTCCAGTTCACTGCCTTCAGTTCTCTGAGCTAGGATTCTACTCTTTCTTCTTGAGGCTTCCACTCCACTAGAACCGTCAGTCACTTCCAGTTCACTGCCTTCAGTTCTCTGAGCTAGGGTTGGATGGACCTGGTCTGACATCCATACTTTCCCACACCACCGGCCAGCAATGACTATTTTCTTCTGCCTGCCTTGACTCCTCTCGCAATTTTTCAGCTCCTCTGATGAGTTGTTAGGAGAATTGCAGCCAAATGCCCTATAGATGACCCTGTTGTATGGTATTTGTTTGTTATGTAAAGGAGATTTGGCCAGATTTGCACTGTAGTAGAGATTAGTTCCCAGTTTTACAGCCCAATCACTGTTTGTCGGTATTGATTCCTCATCCTGCAGGAGTTCTTGTATCATCTGTCTGTCCTCCATGTTGGCTTCCCTGAAATGGATGTCCTTCCAGTCATACTCAACTTCCATTTCTGCAGCTAACGACCTTGCTTCTGCTTCTATCTTGAGATATTCTGTACAAAACCATAACAAACAAGTCAATTATGCTTTCAGAACCTAGAAAGCAGTGTTGAGTATTCAGTATTATGAGCACCTCAAGTACAGAAGGTCTATATTTACTTGTGACACTACCAAAGTTGGTATAATGTGCTTTTGAACCAAAAAAAGTGCAACCTAGTAACATTTGTCTTGAATGGCTCTTGCATTAACATATTCAAGTACAGTCAGAATGAGCCATTGCTCACTCGTACTGGGTGGGTACATGCAGCACTAGAGTGGATGCAGCAAGTTCAAAAAATACCAGATTTAAGAAGGTGTGTTTCACTTGATCACGATGAGCAAGCAGCTTGATGACCTACCTGGACGACATAAAAGAATAACTTTGGCACCACCAATTGCTCGGAGCTGCTTCTCAACCTCGACAGCATGCTCAAGACAAAATACATGCATTCTTGATGAATCCTTATCAAACTTCACAATCGATTTATTTAAGTTGTTCACTGTAGCAGTAGAGCTTCCAGGGTCATCCATAACGCTTGCAGTGCTGTTACATCTAGCATCATAATCTGTGCCGCTGGCATCAAGTAGCTCATCCTTCAGAATCTTTTCTGATCTTGACGGTTCAGGTAGAACCTTCTGTTCCATTGTCAAACGATTATCCTTTAGCTGAAGACCTTCAGACAGTGCCAGCTTAAGTTTATATTTGTTTCTTGTGCGAACACCTCTTGGTCCATTTGAAATACCTGAGCCACCAATACACTGAGAGCTCTGAGATGATGGCCTTTGTTGGCATTTATCGCCACTTGAGGAAATCTTCGTTTCATCAGAACAGAAATTACTTGAGCCATTGTGCTGTGGCTCAGTCATCTGCCCCGATAATTCCATGGATTCATGAGAGACCTTAACCTTTTTGTTATGAATATCTTCATTGGAACCAAGAGCAGAATTTCTATTGACAGGTTCAGCATCAGAAAGTATTTCATTGCCATATGGTTCAAAACAGGATCCTGCATGTTGATTAGGAATACAAAGATTGCATCAGATAACATGATTGATTCTATAAGCCAAAAGAAACTAGTGTGAAATCCACTTCAGCAAGACAATGAACTAGAAATCCTACTAGAGCGACACAAGTTACATCCGTGCATGTTTGTCTCTACAAGCGTCTAGAAACACCTGTGGCTGTCCTCTGTTTGGAATTAGCGTGATGGTCCATAAGCCGTACGATGCATGAAAAGCAACTAATGTTGATGACAACAAAATAAGGCATAGGTATCATTACTTATTGACTTCCACCATAAGAAAGACACTGGGGAAACAACTCAAAACAAGAAAAATAATAATCCGAAAACGATCTAAATCAAGTTTTAGATGGCCCAATTTCTGAGGCAACAAATAGTAAAGCCAGCACTTGGATAATCCGTCTAAAAAATAGCAAAAATACCTAGGGGTTAAATTTGCAATGTGGCATAGTTGGAGAATAAAGTTTCAGGCTAATGTTCTACTTTATTAGCTGTGATTTTTTTTGTTTCCGAGAAAATAAAACCAGAGGGCCAAATCTGCATTTATTTTAACCACTGAATTCTAGACGGGACGTTCTGAGGGATCCTAAAGCATTAATATTTTTTTGACTATTTCCTACAAATTATCTAACAGTAACTCAGCCTATAACCATATCAATAAAGAAGTGCATGTTAACTCAAAAAAAGGAAGACAAGTCAATGGTAAAAGGATGATGGTATACATTGTAAGATGTGTAACTTACGTAGAATGCCACCATTAGTCCCTTCTATTCCTGTTGCATTTGCCAGATGACTCCCTCGAGGTCCAACAAGCTGATCATTAATCAAATTATAATCAGAAGACATGAAGTAGTTCGATGTACACTCTCTTGGTTTGATGACAGCCACACACGAGAAACTTAAAATCCCACAGCTGACACAGGATAATAAACCCTGATCTAAGAGACCAGCAGCACTGATTACATCCGCCCCATCACCTTCTGCACTATATGCGTCAGATGAACTAGAGGGATCTACACGATCATGCATATATCTTGCTGGTGGATATTTCTTTCCTGAGCAGGCTGGTAATGATCTTTCTTTGGATGAAGACAAAGCACCACAGTTTCTAATTTCACCATCCCTATCAAATGCTTCATTCAGTGGTAAGCATCTCGAGTCTTCCAGAGTTTTTCCACTACTGCATAGGTCATCTGATAAATTTGATTTAGTTTTTAATTGGGATCTTGAGCGCAAAGCTGAAAGAACAGGACCATCATGAGCATTTATAGGAAGAATAATACAAGACGATCCATCATTCAGAAGACAACTAAGGAGTTCATTGTCCTGAATAACATTTTGGATAAATAACTTCTTGACCAATTGCCCCCCTTCGCCCTTTTTCTTCTCTTTTAATCTAGAACTCCGTGGTTCCATTGCCCCAATGGATGGATCCCTAGAAATATAAATTTTGGAAAAATAAGTACAGGGTCACAAAATATAGAAAATGATGAACTCCAAACACATAAAGAGCTTAAAGCATAAAACCACTCCAGAAATATATACATGAATACGGTTACCAGATAAAAGCATTATAATTAAGCCATGGCTACCGAAAGACACAGAAGTGAAAAATATACAACCTCCTTGCTTTGGTCAGAGCAAGTGAGAGTGGAACATCAAATATTGACAACACTGATCACGAAACCATATTTATCAGTTAACACATGGAAGTTACAGATTGCACACATGCTCACCAGTTATTTTCAGGTGAAAACATCACATAAGTTGGACAATAATAAAGACTAATGACAATGGTATTTTTGAAGGAGGCAGGAGGCGGATAAATTATTAAGTGTGCATCATGCAACTTCTGTTGGATACCTGATGCCAACTCCAAACACAGAAAGAGCTACCTTAGAAAATAGCTCCAATATGCATGAACACAAAGGAACCAGATTGAAGTATTGTCATTAAGTCATAGCTACTGTAAGACACAGAATTGAAAAAAAAAATATACAACTTCCTTGCCTGGGCCAGAGAAACTGAAAGTGGAACACCATATATTGTCAACACTGATCACAGAAGCACATATCAGTTAACACATGGAGCTTACACATTGCACACCTGCTGACGAATTATTTTCCGGTGAAAACATAATATAAGTTGGACAATGATAAGGACTTACTAGATCAGTATTTTTTGTAGGAGGCAAGAGGATAACAAATTATCTCAAAAGAACAAGTGTGCGCCATGAAGCACGGGAGTTGTGTCGAATACCTGATGCACATTGACACTGCAAGTTCGTAAAGCAGCTGATAATGCGAAAGCATGGGGGGGCGGTTGATTGATGCCCTCCGGATTGCTGCCTCTTTCGCTACTGTCAACCATTCAGGAGTAGCTATATTCGATGCCTCACCACAGTTGAAACCTGACCAAATAGAAAAGGTTTTTCATGGAGTTATAACTGCTATTGCAAGTGCAAGCAAAGCGATGGCCAAATAACAAACAGTTTAAGTTTACTTTTCCAATGGAATGCCATAGGAACAAAGATCATCATGAGTAATGTGCAACACCCTACCATAGTGTTCACTGCAAGTACACATCTTGCATAGACAAGATGAACTGATGAAGACCCCATATCAAGATGCATAAACAAATTCAGAATACTGTAAATATAACTATAAGCCCAGGATGATCTTCATTTCTAGCACATTCTCGAATTCCTCTGCACAATGCCCTACGGTCCACTGGGACCAAAGTCAAAAAAATCTAGAATACATTTGTGTTTCTTATTGCACCTTATAAATACATTGAATAACAGCATACATACAAAACTTTAATTCTATTCCAAGTTGCCTGGCAAACATATATAATAAAAGGTTGGTATCACATTGATATCACTTGCAAAGATTGCCTGGCAAACATATATATGTATGTTTGCCTCAACTAATTATGTATAGTTCTGGCCAAAAGGTTTGGCACTATGGCATGCATTAAACATGCAAAATTTCAAATGTCGTGCATAAAACAGACAATGCAGCATATGCAAGGTGGCTTTTCAGTGATGTTGACTAGTGCGGGTGCTCACCATGGCTGAAACCGGAGTGATATGATCCCGGGAAAGTGACGACGAACTCCCCTGCATTCTGCACCAACCTGCAGCAGGGTACCCCTGATCCGACGAAGACCTGAGGGGACATGACGGTTGTTTTCTTCCCCAGCGTCGCGAAGGTCTCTGCACACAAAATCTCTTGGGAATCAGAGCAGCAGAGGACGCGGAACGTGTACAGACTACAGAGAGGGTGTTGGCAGGGCAGGGCTGACTCACCTAGGGGGTTGACCTCCCCGGCGTAGCCCTGGACGCGCACGACGTCCTCGAATGCGAGCGCGGCGTCGCGCGGCACCCCGTACCATGTCTTGGCGGCCCCGAAGTGCAGGTAGTTGATGCTGTGGAGGTCGTGGTCCTCGACGTGCCAGGCGAACCAGCTGAAGAGCATGCCGACGTAGAGCATGGGCGTGGTGACCCCTGGCACCTCGTCGCGCGCGAAGCGGAGCAGCGAGCCGGGGCTCCTGGCGGCGGCGCGCATGTTCCAGGCCGTGTCGCCGACGTGCGCGGGACGGTGGACGGCGCGCGCGGCGGCGGCGGCGGGGGAGGGGGCGGAGAAGCCGGAGCCGGGCATGTCGCTGGCGTAGTCGACGGTGACGGGGCGGTCGGCGGCGCAGGCGCGCCAGAAGAGCGCGTCGTGGTCGAGCGGGGAGAGGTGGGCGTGCCTGGAGGCGGGCACGCCGAGGCGGGCGAGGAGAGGCCTGCGCGCCGCGGCCGCCCTGGCCTCGAACTGCTGGAGCGTGTAGCGGCGCGCGGAGAGCCAGGCGGTCTGGACTGCCGGCAGGGCGCGGCGCGCGTAGTGGCCGACGTACTGGTGGCGCGCGGGGAAGGACGGGGGCGTGGCGTCGTCCGAGGAGGAGGGGCGGAGCGCGGCGAAGGAGCGGGCGAGGTTGGCGAGGGTGGTCTTCCGGGGCGGCTGCGCGCAGGGCGGCACGACCTTGCAGATGCCGTAGGGCGCCGCGGCGGGCTCGATCTTGAGGATGTAGGCGACGGGGTCGGCGAACTCGGCCTCCGTGGGGTGGAACTCCGGCGCCAGCGGCAGGGCTCTCAGCCACGGCGGCACCAGGTCGCCGGCCTCCCCGGGCGGCGGCGGAGGCGATGACGACGGCATCGCGTTCGGTGCCGGGGTGGAGTTTCCGCGGCGGTGCTACACGGGCATTGGGTTTGGAGAGAGGCAGAGAGCAAAGGGAGAGGTTTTGGTTTGGTTTGGGAGAGGAGGAGGAAGGCGAAGGGGAGCGTGCGTGCCTTGCCGCAACCGCTGCGGTGCCGCGGTTCGTCGTCGACCCGAGTCTGTCACTGCGTCTGCGTGGCTGTGGCACGGTAACTACCCAAAGGGTGCGGTTTTTCATCTGCGGTTGTTTCTCCTTTTGTGGCTTTGCGTCGCGGGCCTTGCCCTTTTCGTGTGGGCCTTGCACGGTAACTGCACACTGCCTCTAGAATGGTACCCGTACCATCTTCTTTTGCGTTTTGTTTGCCAATAGCGTGCGATCATCTCGCCTATGCAAACAGTAGCAGTACAGTCAGCACTGGCTTGGAGGGGTGTCACTGTCACCAAAAAATGAAACAGTACACTGGTACATCATACAAAACAATAATACCAATTCAAACTTCAAATTTGACATGCAATTCATGTGAGTGGGCCAAAATTCTACGAACAAAACTCTGAGCTCCATGCCACCTTAGCCTCGGACTACAAAACCTAGTACCATAAACTACATAGATTTACATTAGGCGCGCACTTGTAGACACTACGTGTCTGCCTAGGATTAGCGTGACAGTCCACCAACCCAGCGTTAGACCTCAGATGTACAAGCATGCCATCACAGAACACCACATCTACCTTCCATCACCTGCCAAACTTCGTGAGATGATACCAAGCGTGAGCAGCAATGCTGGGGTGTCTCTCACCGACGGATCAAGAGGGCGTCGCCTGGGAAGCGAGGAACGCCGAGTATTTTGCTCGCTCTGCCTTGTAGCGCTTCAGCTCTTTGATTGCCGCCAGCAGCACATGCAGAGAAACCGGTGCGAAGAATGGCTGCAAAATGTGAAACGTGTCAGCATTCACAGGGTCTCTAGTGGTGTTACAAGGTAGTTTGGATTCAACGGAACTCTGTTACGGTTAAAGATACTACTCCCTCGGTTTCAAAATATAAGATGTTTTAGCTTTACGAAAGGAGTGTATCTAGACTCCTTTTAGTGTGTAGGTTCACTCCAAACCTAGATGAACCTACATACTAAAAGGGGTCTACATACACTCCTTTCACAAAGCTAAAAAATCTTATATTTTGAAACGGAGGGAGTACAGTGATATCGAGCGCTTCAAATTCAAAGGTGGTAATGTTGAATGAGTAATGCAAGGTCATGACATGCAAGGAAGATTGCACCATGAGAATTATTATCAGTCTACAATTTTCATGTCAACACTACACAGGTCACATAAGAGGACGTTGATGTTGGCTCTGCAGACTACGATGCTATGAGCTTGGTTTTAACTCCACCGATGAAGAATAGACATCAGAGCAATAACTCTCTTGCCTTTTCTATGTTCAGGATAGAGGAATTTGAAAGTAGCGACTTGTCAATCGTAATTCAGTGAATACTGACCATGTAAATCGCAAAGTAGTGCTCCACTGAAGCATAGCTGATTGAACTAATGGATGGATGGAAAAAAGCATCCTCGGCCAATGCCCTTGCTCTTGTTGCAGACACTGCAGGACAGCACAGTGTTAAACAAAATCCTTCCAATCTATGATTACCTTGTGCGATAAAACGTGTCCTCAACTTGCCTGCTGAAGAATCGCTTATTCCAAGAGTGGCGTTTCTTTGAGCCAAACTTGCAGCTTCAAGAGAAAGCTCAACCTGGAGAAATATTACTCGTCAGAAGTCACAACAAACTTGGCCTCACATACGGGCTCCTCACGTACACAAGTAGGCGTAAGAAGTAACACCGGACATCATGAATGTTCAGGGTTGTGAAGCATGTGGAGGTTTATCTGAATGCTCTGTTGCTTAGTCAGAGTCAGAAAAAATTACACCAAAAATAAGGAGCTGGCTATTCGGCTCACGGGTGCATTTGCACCCATTGTGAGAAAACATATTTTAAAATTTCAAAAAATTCGAAAAAATGTCTATATATACATTTTAATTTCGTTCACAAGTTTTCGGGATGAAAAGACATTCGACGTGTCCCGTGCAAAAAAGACAAAAAAATGTCCTATGAATAGTCCTATTCACGCGACATTTTTTGTCTTTTTTATACATGACACGTCGAATGTCTTTTCATCCCAAAAACTTGTGAACGAACATAAAATGTTCAAATGTACATGTAAACATTTTATTTCGAATTTTTTAAAATTTCAAAATATGTTTTCTCATAATGGGTGCAAATGCACCCGTGAACCAAAAGGGATTTCCCGCAAAAACACTGCTACATAGAAGCATGAGCATCTTTTTTTTTCCGGGAAGCACCATGAGTTATCTATTTAGCAAGAGTGGTAGAGGAACAAACCTGTCTCCCGATTTCGTCCATAACAATCATTCTTGGGAGCGATTGGACCTGCCAACAGGAACAACATTAGTGTACATCTCTGTGAAGATTAAATTATATATCTCATTGAGAACTTTGGACGTACCAAACTGGAAAGAGACTCCAAGGTGGCGAGACATGACAAGAGATTGGAGCATGCATGATGTCGGTACAATAAATCCAGTTCCCTGCAAAAGAAGACCAACAGTAACTTCTGTAAAGAACCTTAGAGATCAACAGGTTCGACAATTTACCAAAACTAAGTGAACTTCAAAACTCACAAATGCTGGACAATGAAGCAGGATATATGGTAAAGAAAAGACGGATTTTCACAAACTAAATACAGAGCAATTGCATAATACTAGATACTGATATTTAGGCGACAACTTCTATGCTTGATGAATTTACTCCTTGATTGATGCATACTACAGTACCGATAATTTGAGCAATTGCAAAGTGTTGTCACGAGGACTTGGTATGTTGATGATAACGGTAGCAAATATGTTCTCTTGTCTGAGTGACTACATATACAAAATATGCATCCAGATTTTGTAAAACTGTGATTGGTGATAACAAAATAAACCTGTGTCATGGTATCCTAGTGGACAAGCAAGGAGATATTCTCACCATTGTGCAAACCCCTTTCCACTAACTAGGAATTTAGTTGCCACATCCATGCCTTGGGCATGATAAGTTGGCTTTAGACCAAATAATTGCCTTAGCTGTCCAATGAAGATTTCTAAAATCTCCATAAGTTCCTGTTGCATATAAATGCATCAGGACATAATGCTCTTACAAACATATAAAAAGGCAAAACAAAAAATATGGCGAATTCTACACACCTGTGATGACACTTTGGTCTGAGAACTCATCTCCTTAGAACCAAGTGAACAGCCTGGTGGGTTCCAAATAACAACACCTCCCCACATCTAAATTACAGTATAACACTGTCAAGAAAAATGGTAAGATTGGACAGCACAAACAATGTAAAATGTACTTACTGGGGAAATAAACGCATTAGTTTTTGAAAGCTCCCCATCTGGAAGCTGCAAATACAAAGGGCATTCCCTTGCAGATGGAACATATCTGTTTATTACAGAACAAGCAGTTAGATGACTAAATGAGCATCTAATAATTTCATACTCCCTCCGTTCCAAATTAATTGATGCAGATTTGTCTAGATACACATGTATCTACACACTAAAACGCGTCTAGATACATGCGTATCTAGAAAAAGCTGCGTCAATTAATTTGGATCAGAGGGAGTACAATTTAGTACACCTGGTAATTAGAACTTCCATGCATATTGTCCTATGTCTGTGTACGCTTGGAAAATCAGAAATCCAGGTAAGAACTATGATATATTCTGCAAAGAGTACTGTTCACATCGGAAGGGGGACTAAAAAATGGGATGACCTCAGGAGTTTGGCACATAAATAGAGTATAATTATTAAGAGAGGCAAAGAGTGGCAGGGGATATGAAAAGGGGAAAAGAATCATACTCATATTTTAACTATGTTTAGGAAATTAAATCATATCATGTCATGCAAAGTGTACAAATGTAAGATGCAGGTCTGATCTAAAAGTAAAAGCATACACCACAAATTGAAGAACTTTTGATCGTCCGGTAGCTGAAAGCGATGTATCCAAGTGCCACTCATTTGAGTTTACCTATAATTTTTTTTGCAACAACTAAATTAGTGCAGCTAACACTTATACTGGCACTAACAAGTAGTTACCCAAAGAATGCATCAACGATTAAGATTAGATTACTTCACCAGAACAAGTCAGGAACATACAAAGAAAGGAATGTCTCCCATACTAAGGACATTGCCACCCAGTTTATCATCAGAATGAGAATAAGAAGACTTTGGAGTGTGGTACAGAACCTGAAAAGAAAATGAGCAGTTGTATAGTACTTATTAATATTGGCACCTTGATGAGATAGAGGATACAAGTTTAGCCCAAATAAGACAAATATGCACCTGGCTCTCTATATTAATATCAGCAATAGGTCGCAATGCCTCAACCACAGGAGTCAGCATCCTCTCACCAATATTTTCAAAATCCCTACATGTGGGGTGCATAACCGTAAGAAATCCAACATCGGCATCAATAATAGGGTGTGAAACTGTATGTTTGAAATCAGCTAACTACACCGACAGAAAATGTTGTTGATTCAAAATAAGGAAGCTAACTGATGCCCACAGTTTATCATAACTCAGGACAAGTTATATTTTGAATTTTTCTAGCAATGCAGAATTGCAGATAAATAAGGGAAGATCACAAGCAACAATGAAGCAATGATTTGCATAAAATATCTCGAGTTTTTGTTCTTACCAATCGTAGACCCAATCGCTTGGATCAGCATTCAACAAACTAAAGGAAAGAACAACGTTCCCATCTGAACCAACTGGCATGAACTCTCCTTTCCCAATGCCTGTCTCACCCTCCTCAATACCACCATTCATGAAATACTTGATGAATACGTTGCCAATAAGTGACACGGCCTCAGCCTCATCAACCTTCCCAACCACCCAAGCGTGACGGTGCTTTCCGATCACAACCCTCGTTCCCTTCTCATCGTCGCTCTCGACAATGAAAACAGTGTAAACCTTCATCCGATCCCCATCACTACCATCCAATGCAGAGTGAAGCAATTTATCAAACACCTCATCACCGCGGACCAAGTCTGCAGTTGTTACGGACCCACATCGCCAAGGTGAAGCAACAGTGCTGCTGCTGGAGCAGCTACCGTCGGACTGCACGGTGACTGATACGGAGATGTTCCCAGCAGTTGAAGACGCGGGGAGGCCGTGGGGTTGGGTCGAGATTGCCCGCTCGAGCTGATCGGCAAGGGAGGAAACGGAGGAGCCAGGACCGGAGCGGAGGAAGATCGCGTGGAGAGCGCATGGAAAGGATGGAGGATGAGAGTGGAGGCGGCGGGACAGGTCAGCGATTGCATCGGAGGGCAGCGGCGACCGGTGGATCTCGGTGGATTTGAGCAGGAAGGGCAGTCCTATGGAGAGAGAGAAAGCGAGATGCGCAAGGGTTATACGGAGAAGAGAAAAAACCCTAAAAGTCTGGTAGATTTGGAGAGGTGCGCGTTAGTACCGACGAGGAAGGAGAGGAAGACGGAGGCGGTGAGGACGAGGCGCTTCGAGCCGGGTTTCGTCGTGCGCGGCGGCGGCTTGTCCCTGTCGGTGGTGGTGGGCGAGGGAGGTGACGAGTATAGAGAAGATTCACCGGCGCCGGAAGACGAAGGTAGCGGTGGGGTCTCGTCGCCGGCAATCTCCGCCATCTTTTTCAGTGGCCGGAACTGGGAACCGGGGAGGGATCAGCTGGTTCGCCCGAAGCGTGGCTAGTGTGCTGACATATGGGCCCGCAGTGTCGCCGGATACATTTTTACAATATGGCCGTGTTTAGTTGGTCGTATCGTATCTATGGATATCTTCTCCACGAACCATGATTTACCGGGACAAGGCCAGAGTCATCTTGTATATATTTTGTTTAGTTACTACATTTAGTTTGGAGCTCACTTATTGCAATTTGTTTGGCTTCCAACAAACCTGATTATGCGATAAAAAGATAGCTTGTTTGGGTAATTGGGTGCATACATGCAGTGTCATAGTTACTTCTTCTCACTGTTGGAATTTTGTTTAATAAAGGTCCAGCCTATTTATACTATTCAATAATTTCTGAAATTCTAAAGGCCTACTTGGCCCATTCATGCAAGGCAAGAGGTGAGACAAGAGTTTAGTCTCACATTGCTAGTTGAGTGGAAGTTGGACCAGCTTATAAGGTGGGGTCTTCCACCACTTATACGAGCTTGAGAAGAGAAGACATATACACGTGCGCTCCTCCTCTTCTGTCGCCCGCCACGCCTCGCCGTGAGTGGATGTTTAATACGAACTCAGTGGAGAATTAATTCGAGCTTAGTGGAGGCTGTTCGGTTTCGGCCGATGTCTGTTCGTTTCCTCTCCCAACACCGACTGTTCGCTTGCCTACCCGTGCCTATAAGAGTGAGAGGTCGCTCCTCTCCTCAGATGCACCAACGCACATCCTTGCGCCTCTAGTTCTAGAGCATTGCGTTGTCTATAAGAGTGAGAGGTCGCTCCTCTCCTCAGATGCACCAACGCACATCCTTGCGCCTCCAGTTCTAGAGCATTGCGTTGTCTATAAGAGTAAGAGGTCGCTCCTCTTCTCAGATGCACCAACGCACATCCTTGCGCCTCCAGTTCCAGAGCATTGTGTTGTTTAGATCTTCCATATCCTGTCTTGCGGCATGCACCGCGATCTGGGACAGTAGGCCTTCGAGACCCTGCTGCTTCGAGTCCTGTACGGGAGAATGTCGATAAGATTTTTGGGGAGCGCTACCAGCGCGACTACTAGCTTCATCACAGACTCTTTCACGGATAGCGATTGCGCCGACGTCTTCTCCAATGACGATTTCTTTCCCGACACCAACAACCTTTTTCTCGACAACATGGCTAACGACGGTGCCAATGTTAACGCGAACACCGGCGGTTCCTCTGTTGTGATGTATATCATCTTTCTCACTCTTGCTTACCATATTCAGACTGCCTGTCGTATCTTCTGGTCTTTTTCTATTATTCTGCCTGTGTTTTATCTATCTTTTAATATGGTTAAATCTCTTGGAAAATTGCTCTTTTATTTAACAATCCAAAAACCTTATTATAGGCAATTTGCTCCAAGTGGTTTCGTTGCTTCTGTGAAGCCACCTGTTTTTTAGGGTACACATTATAAGAGATGGCGTGTGAGAGCAGTTCTCTGGTTTCAGAATATGAACTGCTATGACGTCACTCTTGGCAAGCCTAGGGGAGAGCTTACTCCTGCTTAGGAACAAGTTTTTGGAAAAACTGATACCTTGTTCAAGGCTGCTTTGCTGTCTATTTTATGGGAGAACATTGTTGAACCATATATGTCATTTGATAATGGCAAGGACATGTGGGTTGCGCTCGAGGCCAAGTTTGGGGTCTCGGACGCTGGCAGTGAACTGTATGTCATGGAACAACTTGATACGTTGTAAACGTATCTATAATTTTTGATGTTTCATGCTTGTTTTATATCTACTTTCTTATATTTTGTCTACACTTTGGAGTATTTTTGCACATTTTCTGGAACTAACCTATTAATAAGATGCCACAGTGCTAGTTGCCTGTTTTCTGTTGTTTTTGGTTTCAGAAAAGCTAGTAAGGAAATATTCTCGGAATTGGATCGGACAAAATCCCAAGTCAATATTTTACCAAAAGGAACACGGGTCCAGAGGGGAGCCGGAGAGGGGCACCAGGGCGGCCACACCCTAGGGTGGCGCGGCCAACCCTAGGCACGCCGTGATGGCCCAAAATATATCGAGCTCGTTGGGAAACCCCAAGAGGAAGGTATGATGAGCACAGCAGCAAGTTTTCCCTCAGTTATGAAATCAAGGTTATAAAACCAGTAGGAGCAAGGACACACCTCCAAGGTGTTGTTTCCAACTTGGAATCATGCACAACATAACCATAAAACTTTGTCCCTAACTTATAGTGAGGTTATCAATCTCACCGGTTTTGCTGAAAACAAAGGATTAAACGTATTGTGTGGAAGATAGTAATAGCTTGCAGAAAGTAAACAAAAAACAATAAACAGTTGTAGATTGATAGTAAAAGAAAGGACCGGAATCTATAGTTCACTAGTGGTGATTCTCCTTAACATAGATGACATGTTGGGTGAACAAATTACAGCGGGGCAATTGACAAACATCGAGAAAGCATACATGCATATACTAATCATCTTGACTCCTATGAGATTTGATTGGACATTACAATATTATATATAGACCGTAATCCAACTGCATCTATGACTAATAATCCACCTTCAGGTTATCATCCAAACCCCCTCCAGTATTAAGTTGCAAGCAACAGATAATTGCATTAAGAATTACGTGTAAAGTAAACAATACAATTGTTTTATGAACAAAGGATTGTTGTTTTCTCCCTAGTAGCAACAGCACATCTAATACCTTAGAGATTTCTGTCACTTCCCCAGATTCCTAGAGGCATGAACCCACTATCGAGCATAAATACTCTCTCTTGGAGTTGCTAGCATCTACTCGGTCAAGATATCTACTAACAACGGAGAGCATGCAAGATCACAAATAACAAAGACATGATAGAATCAATAATCAATCTGAAATAGCATCTCAATATCCATCGGATCCCCGCAAACACAACATGTATGATTACAAATAGATGATATTGATCATGAACGGAGCTCATAAGATCTAGACATGGTAGCACAAAGGAGAAGAACCAACCATCTAGCTACTACATGGACCCGTAGTCCAAGGATGAACTACTCACGCATCACACCGGAGGCTTGCATGGTGATGAAGAAGGCCTCGTGGTGAATTTCTCCCAGTGGTGCCGGAAGAGCTTGATCCTCCCAATCTAGGGATGGAGATGACGATGGCTACAGACTCTTTCGTGAATTTTTTATCAGGTACTTAGGGTTTCTATATCGGAGGCATCTTATAGGCGAAAGGGGAGGCCGAGGGGGTGCCCTAGGCGGCCACATCACCCCCTGGCGCGGGCCAGGCATGGCCGCGTGGCTAGGTGGTGTAGGCGGCCCCTGGCCCCTCTCCGTCTCGTCTTCTGGCTCCGTGTCCCCCTCGGTGAAATACTGAATTTGGCTTTTGTCCCGTCCAATTTCGAGAATATTCATTTTCTGACTTTTCTAGAACCAAAAACAGCAGAAAAAAGGCAGCTGACACTATGGTATCTTGTTAATAGGTTAGTCCAAGGAAGTGTATAAAAATACTCCAAAGTGTGGACAAAACATAAAAAAGTAGATATAAAACAAGCATGGAACATCAAAAATTATAGATACGTTAGTGATGGCCCAAATTATATCGAGCTCATTGGGGAACCCCAAGAGAAAGGTATGATGAGCACAGCAGTAAGTTCTCCCTCAGTAAGAAACCAAGGTTATCAATCCAGTAGGAGCAAGGAAACACCCAAAGGTGTAGCCAGTTGAACGTTGGCAGGGCGCACTACCGGTGCCAGCAGCAACGTGGAGACCTGCACAACACAACCACAGAACTTTGTCCCCAACTTGCGATGAGGTTGTCAATCTCACCGGTTTTGCTGAAAACAAAGGATTAAACATATCGAATGGAAGGAAGTAATAGTTTGCAGAAAGTAAACACAAAGCGGTAAACAGTTTATAGATTGTATGTAAAGAAAGAGGACCGGGATCCATAGTTCACTAGAGGTGGCTCTCCTTAGATAGATAACATGTTGGGTGAACAAATTATAGCGGGGCGATTGACAAACATCGAGAAAGCAATACATGCATATACTAATCATCTTGACTCCTTTGGAACTTGATTGGGCATTACAACATTATACATAGACCGCCATCCAACTGCATCTATGACTAATAATCCACCTTCAGGTTATCATCCGAAACCCCTCTAGTATTAAGTTGCAAGCAACAGATTATTGCTTCATGAATTGCGTGTTAAGTAAACAATACGATTGTTCTATGAACAAAGGATTGTTGTTTTATCCCTAGTAGAAACAGCACATCTAGTACCTTAGAGATTTCTGTCACTTCCCCAGATTACCAGAGGCATGAACCCACTATCGAGCATAAATACTAACTCTTGGAGTTGCTAGCATCTACTTGGCCAAGATAGCTACTAACAACGGAAAGCATGCAAGATCACAAATAACAAAGACATGATAGAATCAATAATCAATCTGAAATAGCATCTCAATATCCATCGGATCCCCGCAAACACAACATGCAGAATTATAAATAGATGATCTTGATCATGAACGGAGCTCACAAGATCTAGACATGAAAGCACAAAGGAGGAGAACCAGCCATCTAGATACTACATGGACCCATAGTCCAGAGATGAACTACTCACGCATCACACCGGAGGCTTGCATGATGATGAAGAAGGCCTCCAGGGTGAATTCCCTTCTCTGGCAGGGTGCGGGAAGAGCTTCAGATCCCTCCCGATCTAGGGATGGAGATGATGGCGGCTACAGACTCTTTCGTGGATTTTTGATCGGGTACTTAGGGTTTTCGTCCCTAGGGTATCTTATAGGCGGAAGGAGAGGCCGAGGGGGTGCTGGGGTCAGCCACACCACCCCCTGGCGCGGCCAGGTGGTATGGTGGCCCCCTGGATCCTCTCCGTCTCGTATTCTGGCATTTGATGACTTTCGGAAAAATAGGCACTTTGGCTTTTGTCCCGTCCAATTCCGAGAATATTCATTTTCTGACTTTCCTGGAACCAAAAACAGCAGAAAACAGACAGCTGGCATTGTGGCTCTTGTTAATAGGTTAGTCCAAGAAATCATATGAAAAGTACTCCAAAGTGTGGACAAAACACAAGAAAGTGGATAAAACCAAGCATGGAACATCAAAAATTATAGATACATTTGCTATGTATTAACATCCCCAAACTTAACTCCTGCTCGTCCTCGAGTAGGTAAGTGATAAAAAGAAAGAATAATTTTTGAGGTGACATGCACCATCAAAGACTTGATCAAAGTATTTGTAAAACATTCAAAGATGGGATCATAGTACTTCAATCATAACATGAAAGACAAAGTTCTAGCAATAAGACAAAGAAACTATGATGCAATATGAAAAGGCACAAACAAAAGATTCATGAATAACAATGCTTTGCAAGACGTTTGTTTGTTTCACATAAAGAAAACATAGCATAATAGTATTTAGCTTGTCCCTCATAGAGTAGCAAATATAAATGCATAGGACACCTTCAAAGTTCATAAGAGTGACTAGATACAAATAGTTTAAAACAAGCAATATCAAGTTATGCATCAATCAAATAGTCTTAGGACAATGCACATAGAACTAAGAATGGCCACTATGCTCTTATAGTAAGTGCATAAAGGTAGAAGGTGGAGACTCAATATATAAGTGGAAGAAAGGCCTTCATAGAAGGAAACAGAGATTCAAGTTTCATAAAGAGCTTCTGAAAATTATGGTACTTATAGCTTTCAGCTCTCATTGCCCCTATCATAAGCATCTTGAAGGTGATTGAGGTTAAAGTGACACAACTAAGAGGATATGCTTGACAAGTTATAAACCGAAATCTCATGCCCCTTACTTACGAAGACCGAACCTCATGCTACTCAACTTTAGTCACGAGTAAGCTCTTGTCATTGTAAGTACATATGTATCATAAAGAACCGCCAACGGGGTACCCCTTGCACATGATATGTGAGCTATCCCATAATCAAAATGACAAGGCAAGCGCACAATGAGCATCTCGGATCTTTTTATTTGCTATTTGCATAGGTTTTATTGAGGATGCTTCATAGAGTGCTCATTATGGTGATGCTGCAAGTTTCCACCATGATTAGGCATGGCTTAGGCTAGCGCCCAGCGCTTTCTAACACACATACAAACTCCATGATCTTACAAGTTCCACTTTTATTTCACACTGCCGGGATCCATAAGCAAAAGAACATGATATCAACGGGGTACAAAGTACAAGTGCAATGTTGAAAGCGTTCCCCATGATACATGGTTCTGCTAATTTCAACTTATAAAGCGCAAGCATATACGCAAAAAATAAGGACCCAATGGTTCAAGTTTATTAAGGGCAAGAAAAGTAAAGTGTGTCATCAAGTTCGTGAGAGCTTTAATCACTAGTTTTCTCATAACAAGTTTAATTTGGAAGGTAAACAAAAGCATGAATATACTTGGAATAGCATAAGCTAGTAGGTAGGTATGGTGAACTCTTTGGAATAACTTGGTTTAGGGAGTTGGATGCATGAGTGGAACTCATACTTGGTTGTGGAGGCTAGAAGACCGGGAGCGACAAACTAAGAGAGCAATAATGGTCATAATCATGCAGAGCGACAAAACATCATTGATCAAAGCATAAAGTGATACTACAAGTTGAAAACTAAAGGATCATAAAGGCTATGGTGACTTGAGATAGTCATAACATGGTGTGAGCATGTGCCAAGTCAACCCAAATAAAGCATCAAAGGAGAATACCACTATACTATGCTTTAATATGCTAAAACAACGCATGATTCATCCAAGGCACATTAAGCAATCTCAATTGTTTATAACAAGTCATGCTATAGCAAAGAATACTAAGCATAAAGCCAAAACAATATCAAGCATGGCATGATAGAGCATAGGCCACAGTCAAAAACAAGCTCTTTTTACCATACAAGCATGAACTTTCCTACTCTTTTCCAAACTAAACCAAACTATTTGCAAACCAATGTATGAAAGAGGAGGTCCAACCAATTTATTCAGCAAACTAAGAAAACCAAAGCCAACGAAAAACCAAAACGAAAAAGAAAAAGAAGACGCTCCAAGAACAACACAACTATGCATGAAACAATAAAAATGAAGCGTTTGAAAGAAACCTGAGATTTTTGTTGATGAAGAAGGGGATGCCTTGGGTATCCCCAAGCTTTGACGCTTGTACTTCTTGGATATTTCTTAGGGTGAAACGTGTGACATCCCCAAGCTTGATCTTTAGTCCATCCTTCATCTCATTACTCATTCCTTCCATACACATAAAAATTTTCTTTCATACAAAACTTCACACAATATTTATTAGCAACATTAGTGCACTCAAGATAAATAAGTCTTAAGGTTCAGTTCTAACACCAAATAAACTTCCATTATAACACTATCTACTGTAGCACTTCCCTAAAAAATCTCAATTCCTCAAAAGAACTCAAAAAGGAATCAACAAGAAGCAAATGCAGAAAATGGCAGAAATCTGTCAAAACAGACAAGTAGGTAAAGACGATTTTTTTCGAAGACCTTCTGTTGCTCAAATCAAAAAGTGTTGAACTAACTAAAGTTATATAACAACCTGGGGCATAAGCACAAAAATTCACGCCTCAAAAATACGTTCAGATATTTTACACGAATATTTACGGTGAAGCACAAAAATCTGTTTCGGGACATCAACTTTCCCAATCATTACTGCTGTCTCATTAGAGGTTACTCTTGGCACAAAAAGCAAATAAAAAGGATAAGGAGCGGTTATTACTGAAGTAATAACTTCCAAGACTCATCTAAAACTTTTGGGTTATCTCCCAATAAGTACTTTTCTTTAACGCCTTTAAGTTAGGCATAAGAAGCAAGAAAGAATCAAGTGTTCTCAAATGAAGAAGCATTAAGACCAAATTTTGTTTTCATAGGAGAGGCAAAGGAAATCTTCTCTCTCTTCTTAGGGAAGTGTTCTATACCTTTCTTGAGTGGGAGTTGATATTTAGTGGTGCCTTCTTTCATATCAATAATGGCACCAACAGTTCTAAGAAAAGGTCTTCCCAAAGTAATAGGACAAGAAGCATTGCATTCAACATCCAAAACATAGAAATCAACAGAGACATAAGCATTGTTAACCATAATAAGAACATCATTAAGGCTCCCCATGAGTTTCTTTTTAGCATTGTCATCAAGTGGGACATTCAAATAACAATCTTCAAGTGGAAGCAAATCAAGCATATCATAAATCTTTCTAGGCATAATAGAAACACTACTATCAAGATCACATAAAGCTTTGAAATCAAAGTCATTCACTTTCATATTAATAATGGGTTCCCAACCATCTTCTTGTTTTATAGGAATAGAATCTTTATGTTTCATCTTTTCTTCTTTAATCTTTATGAGAACATCAGTAATGTGTTCTGTAAAGGCCATGTTCATAGCACTAGCATTAGGACTTTTAGCAAGCTTTTGTAGAAACTTAATAACTTCAGAGATATTGCAACCATCAAGATCAAAATCAAATTTATCATCTAAAGTAGTAGAACTATTACTAGCCTCAACACTAGTGGTAGTGATAGTACAAACACTGATGTTTCTAGCAATTTCATCTTATCTTTCCCACTTAGCATGTAATTCAGCTAATAGTCTAACATTTTCATCAATTCTTACTTGTATGGCATTAGTGGTTGCGAAGGGATTATCATTAGTTTCAGGTTTAGCAGCCAATTTATTCAAAGAAGATTGAGCTTCAACCAAAGATGCTATATTTCTTTCAGCATTAGAGAGCTTTTCCTCAATAGTTTTATTGAAAGCAGTTTGTTTACTAATAAAGTCTTTAAGCATAACTTCAAGTTCAGAGGGAGCACTCCTATTATTGTTGTAGGAATTTCCATAAGCATTACCATTGTTGGAGGATATGGCTTATAATTGTTGTTACCAAAATTATTCCTATAAGCATTATTGCCAAAATTGTTATTTCTTATGAAGTTCACATCAACTTGCTCTTCTTGAGCAACCAAAGAAGCTAAAGGAACATTATTTGGATCAATATGGGCTTTTCCATTAACAAGCATAGACATAATAATATCAATTTTATCACTCAAGGGGGAAGTTTCCTCAACAGAATTTACCTTCCTACCTTGTGGAGCTCTCTAAGTATGCCATTCAGAATTAACCATCATATTGTCCAGAAGTTTTGTTGCAGCACCCAAAGTGATGGTCATAAAGGTACCTCCAGCAGCAGAATCCAATAGGTTCCTTGAAGAATAGTTCAATCCTGCATAAAAAGTTTGGATGATCTTCCAAGCAGTCAGTCCATGAGTGGGACAATTCTTTACCAAAGATTTCATTCTTTCCCAAGCTTGAGCAACATGCTCATTATCAGATTGTTTAAACTTCATTATTTCACTTCTCATAGATATAATCTTAGTAGGAGGATAGTATTTTCCAATAAAAGCATCTTTGCACTTAGTCCATGAATCAATACTATTCTTAGTTAAGGAATTCAACCATTATTTAGCTTTTCCTCTCAAAGAGAAAGGAAACAATTTCATCTTAATAATATCACCATCTACATCCCTATGCTTTTGCATCTCACAAAGTTCAACAAAGTTATTTAGATGGGCAGCAACATCTTAATTACCAATACCAGAAAATTGTTCTGTCATAACAAGATTGAGTAAAGCAGGTTTTATCTCAAAAAAAAGTATCTTCAGGCACAGGTGGAGCAATAGGTGTGCTCATCAAATCATTGTTGTTGGTGCTAGTGAAGTCACACAACTTAGTGTTTTCAAGAGTAGTCATTTTTTGTGTTTTTGAATAAGAAAGCAAACTTGTAGAACTAAATTTTTTGTGTTTTTGATAAAGAAACAAGCAAACAAAGCAAAAGGAAACTAAGCAAAACAAAAATAACAAAGTAAAGAGATTGGTTATGAGGGACTCCCCTTGTGAAGATGTCCTTGACTCACGACAGCGGCGCTTAAAATATGCTTGATGGCCCAAATTATATCGAGCTCGTTGGGGAACCCCAAGAGGAAGGTATGATGAGCACAGTAGCAAGTTTTCCCAAAGTAAGAAACCAAGGTTAGCAATCTAGTAGGAGCAAGGAAACTCCCCAAAGGTGTAGCTAGCTAAACGTTGGCAGGGCGCACTACCGGTGCCAGCAGCAACGTGGAGACCTGCACAACACAACCACAGAACTCTGTCCCCAACTTGCATGAGGTTGTCAATCTTACCGGTTTTGCTGAAAACAAAGGATTAAATGTATCGAATGGAAGGAAGTAATAGTTTGCAGAAACTAAACACAAAGCAGTAAACAGTTTATAGATTTTATGTAAAAGAAAGGACCGGGATCCATAGTTCACTAGAGGTGGCTATCCTTAAGATGGATAACATGCTGGGTGAACAAATTACAGTGAGGCGATTGACAAACATCAAGAAAGCAATACATGCATATACTAATCATCTTGACTCCTTTGGAACTTGATTGGGCATTACAACATTATACATAGACCGCCATCCAACTTCATCTATGACTAATAATCCACCTTCTGGTTATCATCCGAACCCCCTCCAGTATTATGTTACAAGCAACAGATTATTGCTTTACGAATTGCATGTAAAGTAAACAATATGATTGTTCTATGAACAAAGGATTGTTGTTTTCTCCCTAGTAGCAACAGCACATCTAGTACCTTAGAGATTTCTGTCACTTCCCTAGATTACCAGAGGCATGAACCCACTATCGAGCATAAATACTAACTCTTGGAGTTGCTAGCATCTACTTGGACAAGATAGCTACTAACAACGGAAAGCATGCAAGATCACAAATAACAAAGACACGATAGAATCAACAATCAATCTGAAATAGCATCTCAATATCCATCGGATCCCCGCAAACACAACATGCAGAATTACAAATAGATGATCTTGATCATGAACGGAGCTCACAAGATCTAGACATGAAAGCACAAAGGAGGAGAACCAGCCATCTAGCTACTACATGGACCCGTAGTCCAGAGATGAACTATCACGCATCACACTGGAGGCTTGCATGATGATGAAGAAGGCCTCTAGGGTGAATTCCCCTCCCCGGCAAGGTGCCGGGAAGAGATTCAGATCCCTCCCGATCTAGGGATGGAGATGGCGGCGGCTACAGACTCTTTCGTGGATTTTTGATCGGGTACTTAGGGTTTTCGTCCCGAGGGCATCTTATAGGCGGAAGGAGAGGCCGAGGGGGTGCTGGGGTCGGCCACACCATCCCCTGGCGCGACCAGGCCTGGCCCGCGCGGCCAGGTGGCCCCTTGGCTCCTCTCTGTCTCGTATTCTGGCATCTGATGACTTCCGGAAAAATAGGCACTTTGGCTTTTGTCCCGTCCAATTCCGAGAATATTCATTTTTTGACTTTCCTGGAACCAAAACAGCAAAAATGCATACCGACATGGGCTGTTGTTAATAGGTTAGTCCAAGAAATCATATGAATAGTACTCCAAAGTGTGGACAAAACACAAGAAAGTGGATAAAACCAAGCATGGAACATCAAAAATTATAGATACATTTGCAATGTATCAGTTAGCAACGTATCAACATCCCCAAGCTTAACTCCTGCTCATCCTCGAGTAGGTGATGACCCACAAGTATAGGGGGTGTATCGCAGTATTTTCGAGGGAAATGAAACCCAATTTATTGATTCGACACAAGTGGAGCCAAATAATCTTTATAAGCCTTAACAACTGAGTTGTCAATTCAGCTGCACCTGGAAACAATCTTGCTCATAGCAGTTTATCAGTAGCAACAGTTTTGTAGTAGGAATAGTAAAGTAACAACAGTAGTAAAGTAAAGATAGTAGTGACAATAGCAGTAAACAGTAGGATTCGAGCGCGGTAGGTATAGGGATGGATGGACGGGCGTTGCATGGACAAGAAAATTCACATAGTAATCAAACATAGGGCAATTGCAGATAAAGAAGATAAAGCATCCAAGTACTAGATAATCCTAGACATGTGTTCCATATGTAGTCATACGTGCTCGCAATGAGAACTTGCACAACATCTTTTGTCCTGCAAGCCCGTTTGCAGCGGGGCCTCAAGGGAACTACTGGCAATTAAGGTGCTCCTTTTAATAGAGCACCAGAGCAAAGCATTAACACTCCATGAACACATGTGATCCTCACATCAAAGCCATTCCCTCCGGTTATCCCGATTTCTGTCACTTCGGGGCCATTGGTTCCGGACAACAACGTGTGTATACAACTTGCAGATAAGACCATAAACAATACTATCATAATCAATCAATAACAAGTTCAGATCTGAAATCATGGCACTCGGGCCCTAGTGACAAGCATTAAGCATAACAAGTTGCAACAAAGTCATAAAGCACTAATAGAAGATACTAGGTACCATGCCCTAACAATCCGATGCCATTACATGAACGATCTCATCCAATCCCTACCATCCCCATAGCCTACAATGGGTATTACTCACTCATAGATGGGGGAAACATGGATGGTCGATGGAGAAGCGAGGGTGATGATGATGGCGATGATCTCCTCCAATTCCCTGTCCCGATAGGGTGCTAGAACGGAGTTTCTGGTGCTGTTTCGTGGAATCTGGTGGTGGCAGCAAAGCGGAATTCCTTCTGGAAAAACGTCGAAGCCCCCTGAGTTTTTAGGTCAGAAGGCATCTTATAGGCGAAGAGGGAGACCGAGGGGGTGCCGGAGGGGCCCACACTATGCCCTGGCGTGGCCTGGGGGTACCCGCGCCTAGGGGGTGTGGCCAGGCCCAGGCCCTCCTTCGTCTCGTATTCTGGCTCCGTGAGTCTTCCGGTAAAATAAGAACTTTGGCTTTTGTCCCGTCCAATTCCGAGAATATTCATTTTCTGACTTTCCTGGAACCAAAAATAGCAGAAAACAGGCAGCTAGCAATGTGGCTCTTGTTAATAGATTAGTCCAAGAAATCATATGAAAAGTGCTCCAAAGTGTGGACAAAACATAAGAAAGTAGATAAAACCAAGCATGGAACATCAAAAATTATAAATACATTTGCAATGTATCAACACCCCCAAGCTTAACTCATGCTCGTCCTCGAGTAGGCAAGTGATAAAAAGAAAGAATAATTTTTGAGGTGACATGCACCATCATAAACTTGATCAAAGTATTTGTAAAACATTCAAAGCTGGGATCATAGTACTTCAATCATAACATGAAAGACAAAGTTCTAGCAATAAGATATAGCAACTATGTTGCAACATGAAAAGGCACAAACAAAAGATTCATGAATAACAATGATTTGCAAGACGCTTGTTTGTTTCACATAAATAAAACATAACATAGTGGCATTCAGCTTGTCCCTCATAGAGTAGCAAACATAAATGCATAGGACACCTTCAAAGTTTACAAGAGTGACTAGATACAAATAGTTTAAAACAAGCAATATCAAGGTATGCATCAATCAACAAGTCTTGGGACAATGCACATAGAACTAAGAATGGCCACTATGCTCTCAAGAAAGTTCTCATAGAATGTGTGGAGACTCAACAAGGAAATGAACAGGTTTTGAAAAGTTTGAAAGGCTTCCAAATGCTGAAAGTATGGTACTCATTAGCTTCGAGCTCTCATTTCCCCTATCATAAGCATCTTTAAATGGTTAAGGTTAAAGTGACACAACTAAGAGGATATGCTTGACAAGTTATAAATCGAAGTCTCATGCCCCTTACTTACGAAGACCGGTCCTCATGCTACTCAACTTCAGTCACGAGTAAGCTCTTGTCATTGTAAGTATCTACATATCATAGAGAACCGCCAACGGGGTACCCCTTGCACATGATACAGGAGCTATCCAATAATCAAAATGACAAGGCAAGCAGACAATGAGCATCTCAGTGATCTTTTTATTTACTATGTGCAAAGATTTTTATTGAGGATGCTTCATAGAATGCTCATTATGGTTATGCTGCAAGTTTCCACCATGATTAGGCATGGCTTAGGCTAGCGGTCCAGGCGTTTCTCTAACATACATACAAACTCCATGATCTTACAAGTTCCACATTTATTTCACACCGTCGGGATCCATAAGCAAAATAACATGATATCAACGAGGTACTAAGTACCAATAAAATGTTGAATATGTTCCCCATGATACATGGTTCTGCTAACTTCAACTTATAAAGTGCAAGCATATACGCAACAAAGAAGGACACAATGGTTCAGGTTTATTAAATGCAAGAAAATAAAGTGTGCCATCAAGTTCGTGAGAGCTTTACTAACTAACTTTCTCATAACAAGCAAACATTTTATTCGGAAGAAAACAAGGCATATTGAATATGCACGGAAGTAGCAAATGATGCTAATAGGTAGGTATGGTGGAAACTTTGGAAATATTTGGTTTAGGGAGTTGGAAACTTGAGTAAAACATACTCAGTGTAAGTGAAGGCTAGCAGTAGTAAGGCAGCGACAAACGAGAGAGCAATAATGGCCATAATCATGCAGAGCGACAAAACATCATTGATCAAAGCATAAAGTGATACTACAAGTTGAAAACTAAAGGATCATAAAGGCTTATGGTGACTTGGGATAGTCATAACATGGTGTGAGCATGTGCCAAGTCAACCCAAATAAAGCATCAAAGGAGAATACCACAATACTATGCTTTAATATGCTAAAACAATGCATGATTCATCCAAGGCACATTAAGCAATCTCAATTGTTTATAACAAGTCATGCTACAACAAAGAATACTTAGCATAAAGTCAAAAAAAAATCAAGCATGGCATGAAAAAGCATAGGCCACAGTCAAAAACAAACTCTTTTTACCACTTAAGCATGAGCTTTCCTACTCTTTTCCAAACCAAACCAAACTATTTGAAAACCAATGCATGAGAGAGGAGGTCCAACCAATTTATTCAGCAAACTAAGCAAACCTAGCAAACAAAAAACCAAAATAAAAACGAAAAAAGAAGACGCTCCAAGAACAACACAACTGTGCATGAAACAATAAAAATGAAGCGTTTGGAAGAAACCTAGGATTTTTATTGATGAAGAAGGGGATGCCTTGGGCATCCCCAAGCTTTAATGATTGTACTTCTTGGATATTTCTTGGGGTGACACGCGTGGCATCCCCAAGCTTGAGCTTTAGTCCATCCTTCATCTCATTACTCATTCCTTCCATACACCTGAAATTTTTCCTTCATACAAAACTTCACACAATCTTATTAGCAACATTAGTGCACTCAAGATAATAAGTCTTTAGGTTCATTTCTAGCACCACTAAAACTTCCATTACAACACAAGCTACTGTAGCACTTCCCTCAAAAATCTCAATTCCCCAAAAGAACTCAAAAAGGAACCAACAAGAAGCAAATGCAGAAAATGGCAGAAATCTGTCAAAATAGACCAGCAGGTAAAGACGAATTTTTTTGAAGACCTTCTGTTGCTCAAATCAAAAAGTGTTGAACTAACGAAAGTTAGATAACAACCTGGGGCAGAAGCACAAAAATTTACGCCTCAACAAGACGTACAGAGATTTTACACGAATTTTTATGGTGAAGCACAGAAATCTGTTTCGGGACAGCAACTTTCCCGATCATTACTTCTCTCTCATTAGAGGTTACTCTTGGCACAAAAAGCAAATAAAAAGGATAAGGAGCGGTTATTACTGAATTAATAACTTCCAAGACTCATCTAAAACTTTTGGGTTATCTCCCAATAAGTACTTTTCTTTAACGCCTTTAAGTTAGGCATAAGCAAAAACTAAAATGGATAGAATAGAAGTAAGCAGAGATAATCATGGTGAAAACATTGTTTTGTTCAATGAAATCCTTTTGTTAACAAGGTTGATCAGGTCTTGTTACCAAAACAATTCCATATGAGACAAAACTTTGTATCCCACTAATGATTATGTTACCTCAACCTTGATAGCAATGGTCCCAATCATAATAGTTTCAAATTTTTCTCTTGGTATGGGACAATATATTTCTCCAACTTGAATGCCCTCAACATGTTCAATTGAATTCAAACCATAAGTCCTATCAATCTTCTTGGGGAAATAGACAGTATGTTCCTTGTCATTAACATTGAGGGTCACCTTCCCTTGATTACAATTAATAACAGCTCCTACAGTATTTAAGAAAAGGTCTCCCAAGAATAATAGACATATTATCATCTTCAGGCATAATAGTTTGAGAGGATACTCACATAAGAAATATGAGTTGAAGTAAAAGAGAGCATGAAGAAGCAAATTCAAAACACATTTAAGTCTAACCCACTTCCTATGCATAGGAATCGTGTATGCAAATAAATTCACAAAGAACAAAGTGACAGGAATAGGAAGATAAAACAAGAGTAACTTCAAAACTTTCGGCACATAGAGAGGTGTTTCAATACCATGAAAACTTCTACAACCATATTTTCTTCTCTCATAATAATTTTCAGTAGCCTCATGAATAAACTCAACAATATAACTATCACATAAAGCATGCGTTTCATGATCTACAAGCACTAGAGCTTTATCATAAACATTTTCAAAAGAATCCTCAGTAACATAACATTCATCCTACTTTAGTAAGCACCTTTAGTAAGCATGGGGGCAATCAAATAATGTAAGGGATAAAGAGTTACTCTCATTAGAAGGTAGACATGGGTAGCTAATCCATTCTTCCTCCTTTTATTCATCACTCTCCTCTTTTTCATCTAATGAGATTTCAGGTTCATCAATTTCTTCTTCCATAGGATCCTGCAAGGCGTTAGTCTCTTCCATTTGTGGAAAGCATCTATTAATATATTCAAGAATATAGCCATTTTCTTCCTTGTAATTATCAAAGCAAAATTTAAGTATACCATAAACCGCATATTTGTAAGGTGAATCATCAATATTTTCAAGCAAACTAGCAAGTTCAAAAGCACCCTTCCAAGCAATAAATTCTTCAATTTGTTCCACATCATAAAAGTCATAAATTCCTTTAACATAAGAAGATATGGTAACATTATCATTATACCCACATTGAAAATGGAGGTGTTTATACCTCTTACCGCAACAAGATTTATCAAAGCAATAAGTAACATTATAAGTAGAGCACATGTTTCTAGCAATGGTATACAATTTATCAATTTGTTCCCATAAGTGTGTCCCTTTTTATGACAAGCGGTGTTCCTTATAATAGTATTTTTGATCTTCCATGAACCCACCTTGCCAATAAGATTCAGTTTCAAAGAAACCAACCATTGATAAAGAGCATAATAAAGCAAGACAATAACATACCAACAAAAATAACAACTAGAGTAGGAACTAATTTTTTTGTATTTTTGATAAAGAAACAAGAAAACAAGGCGGAAATAAACTAAGATTGAACAATAGTGATTCCAAGTGGACTTGATAAATAAAGCTATGCTCCCCGGCAACGGCGCCAGAAAATAGTCTTGATGACCCACAAGTATAGGGGGTGTATCGCAGTATTTTCGAGGGAAGTGAAACCCAATTTATTGATTCGACACAAGGGGAGCCAAAGAATATTTATAAGCTTTAACATCTGAGTTGTCAATTCAGCTGCACCTAGAAACAATCTTGCTCACAGCAGTTTATCAGTAGCAACAGTTTTGTTGTAGGAATAGTAAAGTAACAACAGTAGAAAAGTAAAGACAGTAGTGACAATAGCAGTAAACAGTAGGATTCGAGCGTGGTAGGCATAGGGATGGATGGACGGGCGTTGCATGGACAATACAATTCACATAACAATCAGAACATAGGGCAATTGCAGATAAAGAAGATAAAGCATCCAAGTACTAGATAATCCTAGGCATGTGTTCCATATATAGTCATACGTGCTCGCAATGAGAACTTGCACAACATCTTTTGTCCTGCCAGCCCATTTACAGCGGGGCCTCAAGGGAACTACTAGCAATTAAGGTGCTCCTTTTAATAGAGCACCGGAGCAAAGCATTAACACTCCGTGAACACATGTGATCCTCACATCAAAGCCATTCCCTCTGGTTATCCCGATTTCTATCACTTCGGGGCCATTGGTTCCGGACAACAACGTGTGTATACAACTTGCAGATAAGACCATAAACAATACTATCATAATGAATCAATAACATGTTCAGATCTGGAATCATGGCACTCGGGCCCTAGTGACAAGCATTAAGCATAACAAGTTGCAACAAAGTCATAAAGCATTAATAAAAGATACTAGGCACCATGCCCTAACAATCCGATGCCATTACATGAACAATCTCATCCAATCCCTACCATCCCCATAGCCTACAGCGGGGGATTACTCACTCATAGATGGGGGAAACATGGATGGTTGATGGAGAAGCGATGGTGATGATGATGGCGATGATCTCCTCAATTCCCATCCCGCAGGTGCCGAACGGAGTTTTTGGTGCTTTCATGGAATCTGGTGGTGGCGGAACTCCTTCCGAAAACGCCAAGCCCCCGAGTTTTTAGGTCAAGGCATCTTATAGGTGAAGAGGGAGACCGAGGGGTGCCGAGGCGCCTAGGGGTGTGGCAGGCCTCGCCCTCCTCCGATTCGTGCTCCAAGAGTCTTCCTAAAATAAGAACTTTGGCTTTGTCCTCCCAATCGAGAATATTCATTTTCGACTTTCCGGAACCAAAAACAGTGAAAACAAGCAATGGCATGTGGCTCTTGTTAATAGGTTAGTCCAAGAAATCATATGAAAAGTGCTCCAAAGTGTGGACAAAACATAAGAAAGTAGATAAAACCAAGCATGGAACATAAAAATTATAGATACATTTGCAATGTATCAAGAAAACCCACAATACATGCCATTAATAGTCATAAAACAATATCAAGCATGACATGACAAAGCATGACTTTATCGGCTTTATCATGCCATGCTTGATATTGTTTTGGCTTTATGCTTAGTATTCTTTGCTGTAGCATGACTTGTTATAAACAATTGAGATTGATTAATATGCGCTGGATGAATCATGCGTCGTTTCAGCATATTAAAGCATAGTATAGTGGTATTCTCCTTTGATGCTTTATTTGGGTTGACTTGGCGCATGCTCACACCATGTTATGACTATCCAAAGTCACTATAGCCTTTATGATCCTTTAGTTTTCAACTTGTAGTATCACTTTATGCTTTGATCAATGATGTTTTGTCGCTCTGCATGATTATGGCCATTATTGCTCTCTTAGTTTGTCTCTCCCAGTCTTTTGCTAGCCTCCACAACCAAGTATGAGTTCCACTCATGCATCCAACTCCCTAAACCAAGTTATTCCAAAGAGTCCACCATACCTACCTACTAGCTTTTGCTATTCCAAGTATATTCATGCTTTTGTTTACCTTCCAAATTAAACTTGTTATGAGAAAATTAGTGATTAAAGCTCTCACGAACTTGATGGCACACTTTACTTTTTTGCATCTAATAAACTTGAACCATTGGGTCCTTCTTTGTTGCGTATATGCTTGTGCTTTATAATTTGAAATTAGCAGAACCATGTTTCACAGGGAACGCTTTCAACATTGCACTTGTACTTTGTACCCCGTTGATATCATGTTCTTTTGCTTACGGATCCCGGCGGTGTGAAATAAAAGTGGAACTTGTAAGATCATGGAGTTTGTATGTGTGTTAGAGAAACACCTGGGCCGCTAGCCTAAGCCATGCCTAATCATAGTGGAAACTTGAAGCATCACCATAATGAGCACTCTATGAAGCATCCTCAATAAAAACCTATGCAAATAGCAAATAAAAAGATCGTTGAGATGCTCATTGTCTGCTTGCCTTGTCATTTTGATTATGGGATAGCTCCTGTATCATGTGGAAGGGGTACCCCGTTGGCGGTTCTTTATGATACACATGTACTTACAATGACAAGAGCTTACTCGTGACTAAAGTTGAGTAGCATGAGGTTCGGTCTTTGTAAGTAAGGGGCATGAGATTTCGATTTATAACTTGTCAAGCATATCCTCTTAGTTGTGTCACTTTAACCTTAATCACCTTCAATATGCTTATGATAGGGGCAATGAGAGCTCAAAGCTATAAGTACCATAATTTTTGGAAGCTCTTTACGAGACTTGAATCCCTAGTTCCTTTTATGAAGGCCTTTCTTCCACCATTATATTGAGTCTCCACCTTCTATATTTATGCACCTACTTTGAGAGCATAGTGGCCATTCTTAGTTCTATGTGCATTTTCCCAAGACTAGTTGATTGATGCATAACTTGATATTGCTTGTTCTAAACTATTTGTATCTAGTCACTCTCATGAACTTTGAAGGTGTCCTATGCAATTATATTTGCTACTCTATGAGGGACAAGCTGAATACTATTATGCAATGTTTTCTTTATGTGAAACAAACAAACGTCTTGCAAAGCATTGTTATTCATGAATCTTTTGTTTGTGCCTTTTCATGTTGCATCTTAGTTTCTTTGTCTTATTGCTAGAACTTTTTCTTTCATGTTATGATTGAAGTACTATGATCCCAGCTTTGAATGTTTTACAAATACTTTGATCAAGTCTTTGATGGTGCATGTCACCTCAAAAAATTATTCTTTCTTTTTATCACTTACCTACTCGAGGACGAGCATGAGTTAAGCTTGGGGATGTTGATACATTTCAAATGTATCTATAATTTTTGATGTTCCATGCTTGGTTTTATCCACTTTCTTGTGTTTTGTCCACACTTTGGAGTACTTTTCATATGATTTCTTGGACTAACCTATTAACAAGAGCCACAATGCCACCGCCAGCTTTCATTGTTTTTGGTTCCAGAAAGTTAGAAAATGAATATTCTCGAATTGGACGAGACAAAAGCCAAAGTGCCTATTTCTCCTAAGTCATCGATGCCGTATCACGAGACGAGAGGAGGGGCCACCACACCACCTGGCACATGGCCCAACTGCTCGCGCCAGGTGGTCCGCCGACCCAAACACCCCTCGGCCTCCTTCCGCCTATAAGATGCCCTCGACGAAAACCCTAAGTACCCATCAAAATCCACGAAGAGTCTATAGCCACCGCCATCTCCATCCCTAGATCAGAGGGATCAAGCTCTTCCCAAGACCTTGCCAGAGAGGGAATTCACCACAGAGGCCTTCTTCATCACCATGCAAGCCTCCGTGTGATGCGTGAGTAGTTCATCCTTGGACTACGGATCCATGTAGTAGCTAGATGGCTGGTTCTCCTCCTTTGTGCTTTCATGTTTAGATCTTGTGAGCTCCGTTCATGATCAAGATCATCTATTTATAATTCTTCATATTGTGTTTGCGGGGATCCGATGGATATTGAGATGCTATTTCAGGTTGATTATTGATTCTATCATGTCTTTGTTATTTGTGATCTTGCATGCTTTCTGTTGTTAGTAGCTATCTTGGCCAAGTAGATGCTAACAACTCCAAGAGTTAGTTTTATGCTCGATAGTGGGTTCATGCCTCTGGTAATCTAGGGAAGTGACAGAAATATCTAAGGTACTAGATGTGTTGTTGCTACTAGGGAGAAAACAATAATCCTTTGTTCATAGAACAATCATATTGTTTACTTTACACGCAATTCGTAAAGCAATAATCTGTTGCTTGCAACTTAATACTGGAGGGGGTTCGGATGATAACCTGAAGGTGGATTATTAGTCATAGATGCAGTTGGATGGCGGTCTATGTATAATGTTGTAATGCCCAATCAAGTTCCAAACGAGTCAAGATGATTAGTATATGCATGTATTGCTTTCTCGATTTTTGTCAATTGCCTCGCTGTAATTTGTTCACCCAGCATGTTATCTATCTTAAGGAGAGCCACCTCTAGTGAACTATGGATGCCGGTCCTTTTCTTTACATACAATCTACAAACTGTTTACTTCTTTGTGTTTACCTTCTGCAAACTTTTACTTCTTTCCATTCGATACGTTTAATCCTTTGTTTTCCGCAAAACACGGTGAGATTGACAACCTCATCGCAAGTTGGGGACAAAGTTCTGTGGTTGTGTTGTGCAGGTCTCCACGTTTCTACTAGCACCGGTAGTGCGCCCTGCCAAGGCTCAGCTAGCAACACCTTTGGGGTGTTTTCTTTCTCCTACTGGTTCGATTAAACCTTGGTTTCATAACTGAGGGAAACTTGCTGCTGTGCTCATCATACCTTCCTCTTGGGGTTCCCAACAAGCTCTACATCAACACCGCACCAGCATTTTTCTGGCGCCGACACTGAGCCATTAGTCAGTTGCCTGTTTTCTGCTATTTTTGGTTCCAAGAAAGTCAGAAAATGAATATTCTCGGAATTGGACGGGACAAAAGCCAAAGTTATTTTTCACCGAGGGACACCCAGAGCCAGAATACGAGACAGAGAGGGGGCAGGGGGCCGCCACACCACTTGGTCGCGCGTCCCAGCCTGGCCCATTCCCGGGGCGGTTTGGCTGCCTCCGGCACCCCCCGTCCTCCCCTTTTGCCTATATATTCCCTCTGATACAGAAACCCTAAGTACCCGATCAAAATTCCATGAAAGAGTCTGTAGCCGCTGTCATCTCCATCCCTAGACCGGGAGGGATCTAAAACTCTTCTCGGCACCCTACCGGAGAGGGGAATTCACCCTGGAGGCCTTCTTCATCACCATGCAAGCCTCGGTGTGATGCGTGAGTAGTTCATCTCTGGACTACGGGTCCATGTAGTAGCTAGATGGCTGGTTCTCCTCCTTTGTGCTATCATGTTTAGATCTTGTGAGCTCCGTTCATGATTAAGATCACCTTTTTGTAATTCTACATGTTGTGTTTGCGGGGATCCAATGGATATTGAGATGCTATTTCAGATTGATTATTGATTTTATCATGTCTTTGTTATTTGTGATCTTGCATGCTTTCCGTTGTTAGTAGCTATCTTGGCCAAGTAGATGCTAGCAACTCCAAGAGTTAGTATTTATGCTCAATAGTGGGTTCATGCCTCTAGTAACTGGGAACCGGCTGAAATCTCTAAGGTACTAGATGTGCTGTTGCTACTAGGGAGAAAACAACAATCCTTTGTTCATAGAACAATCGTATTGTTTACTTTACACGCAATGCATAATGCAATTATCCGTTGCTTGCAACTTAATACTAGAGGGGGTTTGGATGATAACCTGAAGGTGGATTATTAGTCATAGATGTAGTTGGATTACGGTCTATGTATAATGTTGTAATGCCCAATCAAGTCTCAAAGGAGTCAAGATGTGTAGTATATGCTTGTATGCTTTCTCGATGTTTGTCAATTGCCCCGCTGTAATTTGTTCACCCAACATGTCATCTATCTTAAGGAGAGCCACCACTAGTGAACTATGGACCCTGGTCCTTTCTTTTACTGTCAATCTACAATCAACTGTTTACTGCTTTCTGTTTACTTTCTGCAAACTTTTACTTTCTTCCACTCGATACGTTTAATCCTTTGTTTTCAGCAAAACCGGTGAGATTGACAACCTCGTCGCGAGTTGGTGGCAAAGTTCTGTGGTTGTGTTGTGCAGGTCTCCACGTTGGTGCTGGCACCGGTAGTGCGCCATGCCAAAGTTCAGCTAGCAACACCTTTGAGGTGTTTCCTTGCTCCTACTGGTTCGATTAAACCTTGGTTTCATAACTAAGTGAAAACTTGCTGCTGTGCTCATCATACCTTCCTCTTGGGGTTCCCCAACGGGTTCGATATATTTTGGGCTTAGCAACCGATTTTCTGGCGCCGTTGCCGGGGAGTCAAGGACATCTTCACAAGGGGAGTCCCTCATAACCAATCTCTTTACTTTGTTATTTTTGTTTTGCTTAGTTTACTTTTTTGCTTTGTTTGCTTGTTTCTTTATCAAAAACACAAAAAATTAGTTTTACTAGTTTGCTTTATTTATTAAAAACACAAAAATAATTAGTTCCTATCTTAAGTTGCCATTATGTCTAGATTTTCTCCAATCACTATGTCACCCGAGGAAATGATTTTCACTTTCAAACAAGGAATTGGAGGAAGTTTCAAAGAAGCTTGGTCTAGAATCTCTGATCTACATGAAAAAACTGAACCTAAAATGACTCAAAGCTTGTTCCTTAGCAGTTTTTACCTTGGAATCGCTCTTTGCTATAGATATGCTTTGGATGCTATAGTGGGAGGAGATTTCCTCCAATGCAATGAGGATGATGCTGTTAATGCCATAAAGAAGTTGGTCTTTACTTACAACTTGCCTAGCAAATCTGATTCTTCCTTCATAAACATATTTGCTAGACTGAATACTCTTGAGACCAGCACTCTAGTTTGAAAGATTGCTATAATACACTTAGAGAGCATCATAACTATGTTCCAATAAATTCCGAACCCTCAACATGGCTTCCAACAGTAAAGATTGCTATAAATAATGAAACTTTTCATGCTCGTTGTGATATCATGTCTAAATATTGTCTTATGCCCAAATATATCTATGAATCTTTGAATCTTTAGGAGCTTTCTGAAGGAGGAGAAGAAATATGTCTTGCTAATAATGCCACAATATTACCCATTGGAATAGCTGAAGGAGTGTTTACAAAAATCTTAGGGAAAATGGTTTCTACTGATTATCTTGTTATTGAATGTGTATGAAAAGGACAAATCACACTTGGAAGATCCCTATTGAAACTCCTTGGAGCAATAATAGATGTGGAAAAGGGCACCATGCACTTTTCTTCCCCACCAAGCAATCATATGTTCCCCAAGGTTAAGAATAAAAGTAAGAGAGATAAGGGCAAGAAATTTGGTTTTAATGCTTCTTCATTTGAGAACACTTGATCCTTTTTCTTGCTTCTTATGCCTAACTTAAAGGCGTTAAAGAAAAGTACTTATTGGGAGATAACCCAATAGTTTTAGATGAGTCTTGGAAGTTATTACTTCAGTAATAACCGCTCCTTATGCTTTTTATTTGCTTTTTGTGCCAAGAGTAACCTCTAATGAGAGAGAAGTAATGATTGGGAAAGTTGCTGTCCCGAAACAGATTTCTGTGCTTCATCGTAAAAAATCGTGTAAAATCTCTGTACGTCCTTTTGAGGCGTGAATTTTTGTGCCTCTGCCCTAGGTTGTTATCTAACTTTCGTTAGCTCAACACTTTTCGATTTGAGCAACAGAAGGTCTTTGAAAAAAATCATCTTTACCCGCTGGTCTGTTTTGAGATTTCTGCCATTATTTGCATTTGCTTCTTGTTTGTTCATTTTTGAGTTCTTTTGGAGAACTGAGCTTTTTGAGGGAAGTGATACAGTAGCTTGTGTTTTAATGGAAGTTTTATTGGTGTTGGAACTGAACCTAAAAATTTATTATCTTGAGTGCACTAATGTTGCTAATAAGATTGTGTGAAGTTTTGTATGAAGGAAAAATTTCAGGTGTATGGAAGGAATGAGTAATGAGATGAAGGATGGACTAAAGCTCAAGATTGGGGATGCCACGCGTGTCACCCCAAGAAATATCCAAGAAGTACAAGGGTCAAAGTTTGAGGATGCCCAAGGCATCCCCTTCTTCATCAATAAAAATTCCAGGTTTCTTCCAAACACTTCATTTTTATTGTTTCATGCACAGTTGTGTTGTTCTTGGAGCATCTTATTTTTCGTTTTCATTTTGGTTTTCATTTGCTTTGTTTTCTTAGTTTTCTGAATAAATTGGTTGGACCCCCTCTTTCATGCATTGGTTTTCAAATAGTTTGGTTTGGATTGGAAAAGAGTAGGAAAGTTCATGCTTAAGTGGTAAAGAGAGCTTGTTTTTGACTATAGCATATGCTTTGTCATGCCATGCTTGATATTGTTTTGGCTTTATGCTTAGCGATCTTTTCTGTAGCATGACATGTTATAAATAATTGAGATTGATTAATGTGCCTTGGAAGAATCATGCGTTGTTTTAGCATATTAAAGCATAGTATTGTGGTATTCTCCTTTGATGCTTTATTTGGATTGACTTGGCGCATGCTCACACCATGTTATGACTATCCCAAGTCACCATAGCCTTTATGATCCTTTATTTTTCAACTTGTAGTATCACTTTATGCTTTGATTAATGATGTTTTGTCGCTCTGCATGATTATGGCCATTATTGCTCTCTTAGTTGGTCGCTCCCAGTCTTTTGCTAGCCTCCATAACCAAGTATGAGTTCCACTCATGCATCGAACTCCTAAAACCAAGTTATTCCAAAGAGTCCACCATACCTACCTATTAGCATATGCTATTCCAAGTATATTCATGTTTTGTCTACCTTCCAAATTAAACTTGTTATGAGAAAACTAGTGATTAAAGCTCTCACGAACTTGATGGCACACTTTACTTTCTTGCATTTAATAAACTTGAACCATTGCGTCCATCTTTGTTGCGTATATGCTTGTGCTTTATAAGTTGAAGTTAGCAGAACCATGTATCATGGGGAACGCTTTCAACATTGCACTTGTACTTTGTACCCCGTTGATATCATGTTCTTTTGCTTATGGATCCCGACGGTGTGAAATAAAAGGGGAACTTGTAAGATCATGGAGTTTGTATTTGTGTTAGAGAAATGCCTGGGCTACTAGCCTAAGCCATGCCTAATCATGGTGGAAACTTGTAGCATAACCATAATGAGTACTCTATGAAGCATCCTCAATAAAAACCTATGCAAATAGCAAATAAAAAGATCGTTGTGATGCTCATTGTCTGTTTACCTTGTCATTTTGATTATGGGATAGCTCCTGTATCATGTGCAAGGGGTACCTCGTTGGCGGTTCTCTATGATACATATGTACTTACAATGACAAGAGCTTACTTGTGACTAAAGTTGAGTAGCATGAGGTTCGGTCTTCGTAAGTAAGGGGCATGCGATTTCGGCTTATAACTTGTCAAGCATATCCTCTCAGTTGTGTCACTTTAACCTTAATCACCTTCAAGATGCTTATGATAGGGGCAATGAGAGCTGAAAGCTAAAAAGTACCATAATTTTTGGAAGATCTTTATGAAACTTGAATCCCTACTTCCTTCTATGAAGGCCCTTCTTTTACTTTTATGTTGACTCTTCACCTTCTACCTTTATGCACCTACTTTAAGAGCATAGTGGCCATTCTTAGTTTTATGTGCATTGTTCCAAGACTTATTGATTGATGCATAGCTTTGATATTGCTTGTTTTAAACTATTTGTATCTAGTCACTCTTATGAACTTTGAAGGTGTCCTATGCATTTATGTTTGCTACTCTATGAGGGACAAGCTGAATGCCACTATGCTATGTTTTCTTTATGTGAAACAAACAAACGTCTTGCAAATCATTATTATTCATGAATCTTTTGTTTATGCCTTTTCATGTTGCAACAATAGTTGCTTTACCTTATTGTTAGAACTTTGTCTTTCATGTTATGATTGAAGTACTATGATCCCAGCTATCAATGTTTACAAATACTTTGATCAAGTTTATGATGGTGCATGTCACCTCAAAAATTATTTTTTCTTTTTATCACTTACCTACTCAAGGACGAGCAGGAGTTAAGCTTGGGGTTGTTGATACATTGCTAACGTATCCATAATTTTTGATGTTCCATGCTTGGTTTTATCTACTTTCTTATGTTTTGTCCACACTTTGGAGTACTTTCTATATACTTTCTTGGACTAACCTTATAACAAGAGCCGTAGTGCCAGCTGCCTATTTTCTGTTGTTTTTGGTTCTAGGAAAGAAAGAAAATGAATATTCTCAGAATTGGACGGGACAAAAGGCAAAGTCAGTTTTTCACCGAGGGACACCCGGAGCCAGAATACGAGATGAAGAGGGGGCAGGGGGCCGCCACACCACTTGGTCAGTGCAGCACCGCACCTGTGGGTGGTCCGCCTCTGCACCCTCGGCCTCCCTTTCGCCTATATATTGCCTCCGATACAGAAACCCTAAGCACCCGATCAAAATTCAACGAAGAGTTCAGAGCGCCATCATCTCCATCCCTAGATCGAGGGATCTGAGCTCTTCTCGACCTGCCGGAGGGGAATTCACCCTGGAGGCCTTCTTCATCACCATGCAAGCCTCCGGTGTGATGTGTGAGTAGTTCATCTCTGGACTACGGGTCCATGTAGTAGCTAGATGGCTGGTTCTCCTCCTTTGTGCTATCATGTTTAGATCTTGTGAGCTCCGTTCATGATTAAGATCACCTTTTTGTAATTCTACATGTTGTGTTTGCGGGGATCCAATGGATATTGAGATGCTATTTCAGATTGATTATTGATTTTATCATGTCTTTGTTATTTGTGATCTTGCATGCTTTCCGTTGTTAGTAGCTATCTTGGCCAAGTAGATGCTAGCAACTCCAAGAGTTAGTATTTATGCTCAATAGTGGGTTCATGCCTCTAGTAATCTGGGGAACTGACAGAAATCTCTAAGGTACTAGATGTGCTGTTGCTACTAGGGAGAAAACAACAATCCTTTGTTCATAGAACAATCGTATTGTTTACTTTACACGCAATGCATAATGCAATTATCCGTTGCTTGCAACTTAATACTAGAGGGGGTTTGGATGATAACCTGAAGGTGGATTATTAGTCATAGATGTAGTTGGATTACGGTCTATGTATAATGTTGTAATGCCCAATCAAGTCTCAAAGGAGTCAAGATGAGTAGTATATGCTTGTATGCTTTCTCGATGTTTGTCAATTGCCCCGTTGTAATTTGTTCACCCAACATGTCATCTATCTTAAGGAGAGCCACCACTAGTGAACTATGGACCCCGGTCCTTTCTTTTACTATCAATCTACAATCAACTGTTTACTGCTTTCTGTTTACTTTCTGCAAACTATTACTTTCTTCCACTCGATACGTTTAATCCTTTGTTTTCAGCAAAACCGGTGAGATTGACAACCTCATCGCAAGTTGGGGGCAAAGTTCTCAGGTGGTCTCCAGGTTGTGCGCTTCCGCCAAAGTTCAGCTAGCAACACCTTTGAGGTGTTTCCTTGCTCCTACTGGTTCGATTAAACCTTGGTTTCATAACTGAGGGAAAACTTGTTGTTGTGCTCATCATACCTTCCTCTCGGGGTTCCCTAACGGGCTCGATATATTTTGGGCTTAGCAGTTCTCTATGATACACATGTACTTACAATGAAAAGAACCTACTCATGACTAAAGTTGAGTAGCATGAGGTTCGGTACTCGTAAGCACGGGGCATGAGATTTTCAACTTATAACTTGTCAAGCATATCCTCATATTTGGTCACTTTAACCTTAATCACCTAAAGATGCTTATGATAGGGGCAATGAGAGCTGAAAGCTAATAAGTACCATAATTTTTGGAAGCTCTTTATGAGACTTGAGTCCCTGCTTCCTTCTATGAAGGGCCTTTCTTTTACTTTTATGTTGAGTCTCCATCTTCTATCTTTATGCGCATATTGAGAGAGCATAGTGGTCATTCTTTGTTTAATGTGCATTGTCCCAAAACTTGTTGATTGATTCATAACTTTGATATTGCTTGTTCTTAAACTATTTGTATCTAGTCACCCTTATGAACTTTGAAGGTGTCCTATGCATTTATGTTTTGCTACACTATGAGGGACAAGCTGAATACCATTCTCATTATGTTTTCTATATGTGAAACAAACAAACGTCTTTCAAAGCATTATTATTCATGAATCTTTTATTTGTACCTTTTCATGTTACAACATAGTTGTTATGTCTTATTGTTAGAACTATATCTTTCATGCTATGTTAGAGTACTATGATCCCAGCTATCAATGTTTTACAAATACCTTGATCAAGATTATGATGGTGCATGTCACCTGAAAAATTATTCTTTTTTATCACTTACCTACTCGACGACGAGCAGGAGTTAAGCTTGGGGATGTTGATACGTTGTAAACGTATCTATAAATTTTGATGTTCCATGCTTGTTTTATATCTACTTTCTTATGTTTTGTCCATAGTTTTGAGTATTTTTACACATTTTATGGAACTAACCTATTAACAAGATGCCACAGTGCTAGTTGCCTGTTTTCTGCTGTTTTTGGTTTCAGAAAAGCTAGTAAGGAAATATTTTCGGAATTGGACCGGACAAAAGTCCAAGTCAATATTTTACCAGAAGGAACACGGAGTCCAGAGGGGAGCCGAAGAGGGGCACCAGGGCGGCCACACTCTAGGGTAGCGTGGCCAGCCCTAGGCGTGCTTCCACCTGGTGTGGGCCCCCTGGTACTCCACCGACCTTGCCCCTTCGCCTATAAAAGTCTCCCAGGACGAAAACCCTAAGGACCCGATCAAAATTCCACGAAAGAGTCTGTAACCGCCGCCATCTCCATCCCTAGATCGGGAGGGATCTGAAGCTCTTCCCGGCACCCTGCCGGAGGGGAGAGATCACCCTGGAGGCCTTCTTCATCACCATGACTGCCTCCGGTGTGATGCGTGAGTATTTCATCCCTGGACTATGGGTCCATGTAGTAGCTAGATGGTTGGTTCTTCTCCTTTGTGCTACCATGTTTAGATCTTGTGAGCTCCGTTCATGATCAAGATCATCTATTTGTAATCCTACATGTTGTGTTTGCGGGGATCCGATGGATATTGAGATGCTATTTTAGATTCATTATTGATTCTATCATGTCTATGTTATTTGTGATCTTGCATGCTTTTCATTGTTAGTAGCTATCTTGGCCAAGTAGATGCTAGCAACTCCAAGAGGGAGTATTTATGCTCGATAGTGGGTTCATGCCTCTAGGAATCTGGGGAAGTGACATAAATCTTTAAGGTACTAGATGTGCTATTGATACTAGGGAGAAAACAACAATCCTTTGTTCATAGAGCAATCATATTGTTTAGTTTACACACTTTGCTTAATGCAATTATCTGTTGCTTGCAACTTAATACTGGAGGGGGTTCGTATGATAACCCGAAGGTGGATTATTAGTCATAGATGCAGTTGGATTATGGTCTATGTATAATGTTGTAATGCCCAATCAAATCTCATAGGAGTCAAGATGATTAGTACATGCATGTATGCTTTCTCGGTGTCTAACAATTGCCCCGCTATAATTTGTTCACCCAACATGTCATCTATCTTAAGGAGAATCACCTCTAGAGAACTATGGACCCCGGTCCATTCTTTTACCAAAAATCTACTATCTATTTACTGTTTTCTGTTTACTTTATGCAAGCAATTACTATCTTTCACACGATATGTTTAATCCTTTGTTTTCAGCAAAACCAGTGAGATTGACAACCTCACTGTAAGTTGGGGGCAAAGTTCTGTGGTTGTGTTGTGCAGGATTCCAAGTTGGAAACAACACCTTGGAGGTGTTTCCTTGCTCCTACTGGTTCGATAACCTTGGTTTCATAACTGAGGGAAAACTTGTTGTTGTGCTCATCATACCTTCCTCTTGGGGTTCCCCAACAAGCTCTACATTTTGAGCCATCACAACTCTACGACTACAAGATGACTGATGACCGCTCCTTGGTTGAGCAGGCTAATGAAATACAGTCACTGGCCAAGGAGCTTGAGCACTTTCCTTGTGTGTTACCGGAGAAGTTCATTGTCGGGGGCATTATTGCCAAGCTTCCCCCTTTATGGAGGAACTTTGCTACTTCCCTGAAACACAAGAGACAAGAGTTTTCTGTATCGGATCTCATTGGAACTCTTGATGTGGAAGAGAAGGCGGGATCAAAAGATACGCGTGCTCGAGGTGCTGAGGGAGGTTCAAGTGCCAACCTGGTACAGAAAAAGAACTTCTAGTCTCACAAGTTCAAGAGCAAGGTAAAGTTTGATGGAAAAGGAAAGTTCGATGGAAAGAACAAAGCCTCACAGTCTACTAGTTTCGAGAAGAAGACTGATAAGAAGAAAGGTGCTTGTCATGTGTGCGGTGATCCTGATCATTGGGCTCCTGCATGCCCCAACCACTTTGACAAACGCCAGCATGGAAAAGGCAGCAAGACTGCTAATGTTGTCATGGGCGACATTGAGATGAAAGATGTTGGTATGATATATTACCTACTATTCTTTCATTATGTCATTCTCCTGATTGGTGGATTGACATGGGCGCTAATGTACATGTTTGTTCTGATGTTTCCATGTTTTCTTCATATCAGGTCAGAGGGACTTAGTCTGTGCTGATGGGGAACGACTCGCATGCTTCTGTTCATGGTGTTGGTACGGTCGATCTGAAGTTCACTTCGGGAAAGACCGTGCGCCTGAAGAACGTGCATCATGTTCCCTCAATAAATAAGAATCTTATTAGTGGATCACTTCTATGTCATGATGGCTACAAGATTGTGTTTGAGTCCAATAAATTTGTACTGTCTAAGTTTGGAACATTTATTGGTAAAAGCTATGAGTGTGGAGGCTTGTTCTGCCTGTCACTGTCAGATGTGTGTAATAAAGTCGTGAATCATGTTTCATCTGATCTTGTATCAAATGTCTGGCATTCACGTCTTTGTCATGTTAATTTTGGTTGCATGATGCGGTTAGCTAAAATGAATGTAATCCCAAAATTCACTACCGTGAAGGGTAAATGCCAAACTTGTGTGTAAGCGAAGCAACCTCGCAAGTCACATACGACTGCAGAGGTGAGAGATTTGGCACCACTAGAGCTCATACATCCAGATCTTTGTGAGATGAATGGTGTGTTAACAAAAGGTGGAAAGAAATATTTTATGACATTGATCGATGACTCTACGAGATATTGTCATGTGTATCTTCTGAAATAAAAATATGAGGCTTTGAGTTACTTCAAAATCTATAAAGCTAAAGCGGAAAACCAACTTGATCGAAAGATTAAGAGGCTTAGGTCTGATCGTGGTGGAGAGTACTTTTTCGACGAGTTTGATTCTTTTTGTGCGAAACATGGTATAATCCATGAGAGGACGCCTCCCTATTCGCCCCAGTCAAATGGGGTAGCCGAAAGAAAGAACCATACTCTAACAGATTTGGTTAACGCCATGTTAGACACATCGGGTATCTCTAAGGAATGGTGGGGGAGGCATTACTGACTGCATGTCATGTCCTAAACCAAGTTCCCACTAAGAACAAAGAGATTACTCCATTTGAAGAATGAGAAAAGAAAAGATTAAATCTTTCTTACTTGCGAACTTGGGGCTGTCTGGCCAAGGTTCATGTGCCAATCCCAAAGAAGTGCAAACTTGGACCAAAAACTGTGGACTGTGTTTTTCTGGGATATGCTTTTCATAGCATCGGCTATAGATTCTTGATAGTAATATCTGGAGTACCAGACATGCATGTTGGTACAATCATGGAGTCAAATGATGTGACTTTCTTTGAGGATATCTTTCCCATGAAGGATATACCTAGCTCATCAAATCAGGAGATACCTGACTCATTGAATCAGGAAATACCCACAATTCCTGAACATACCATTCCTATTGAACACTCGAAAAAACCTGAGGAGGATGATAATGAAATTCCTAAGAGGAGTAAGAGACAGAGGACTACAAAGTATTTTGGTAATGATTTCATTGTGTACCTTGTGGATGATACTCCTACTTCTTTTTCAGAAGCCTATGCATCTTCTGATGCTGACTACTGGAAGGAAGCCATTCGTAGTGAGATGGATTCCATCTTAGCAAATGGAACATGGGAGATCACCGACCGTCCTTATGGGTGCAAACCTGTAGGATGCAAATGGGTGTTTAAAAAGAAACTTAGGCCTGATGGTACTATTGAAAAGTACAAGGCAAGACTTGTAGCCAAGGGTTATACCCAAAAAGTGTTGGAAATATGCCCTAGAGACAAATAGTAGTAAGGACTATTATCATATTTCATATAGTTTATGATTAAGTTTTGTATCATGCTATAACTGTGTTGAGGGGAAACATCAATACACGTGTGAGATATAAATAAACCAGGGGTTCCGAGTGAAACTCTAGTCACTGGTTCATTGGTCAACAGATGATCATGTTTCCTGATCATGTGGCATTTATGCCAGTTGGAAATGAGGTCATCTCATTCTGAGAATGATATGATGAACCAATACCCAACCTAAACATCGTGATTCGATCATGTCACGAAGTTCAAGTTACGATGATTAGAAAAGGATCCTCATAGACTATTCCTTAGACCGTGAGGCTATATCAATCACTGTCTCCCGAGAATGCTTAGATAGCATCAAACGCCATCTGGTAAAACGGTGGTTATAAAGGTGTGTTCAGGTATTCGGAGGAAACCGTAGAGGCAATATATGTCAAGAGCGGGATTTGTCCGTCCATGTGACGGGAAGATACTCAAGGGCCCACTCGAAGAAGTTATATCCAATAGTCAAGTCAGGTGATTAGATTACGGGGATATCACTTGTCAGAACGAGTCAAATAGCATTGTTCAGTAACGAGATTGAACTCGACATGAAGATTTCATTGATCAGGTCTCGGGCAATGTAAGTATCGAATGACAAAGGGAATAAGACGCGACTGTCACCGGTTCAAACGACGAAAGATCTTCGTGGAATGCACAGGGGTCACATGGCCATCCGGGTCCCTCTATTGATCATTGGTGCGGGAGTGTCCCGACCATGTCTGGAGTGTTCCCGAACCGTAGGGTATCACGCTTAAGGGTTTGATGATGCTTAGAGAGTGTTTATGGGATCGGTAGAATCGTTGAAGAAAAGAAGGGAGAAAACCGGAAGGGTTTCGGTAAGTCCGGAGGATGTCCGGAGTGGAGGTGGAAGGTGTTCCATAGCCACGGAGATTAGATAATATGTGTATGAATGTTAAATATTGATTTAATCATTTATTCATAATTATTTAAATAAAGAGAAAATCAATTAAAAGGTCAAAAGGCTTAATGGGCCAATTTCCGGAGGGAGAAGGCCCATTAGGGGAAAGGAGAGAGGGAGAAGGGACCAAGGGGGAGGCCGGTGATGGGTTCGTAGCATGGAAAACAAAAAAATTCTATCGCAAGAATGAACAAAACCCAGATCTATCTAGATAAAAGCCAAGATCTAATCTATTAGACATGTGCAACGAGATAGATCTGTACTAACCCTTGTAGATCCGAAAGCCTTGTGCGAGATCGGATCTCGTGGTTGATGTAGACGATCACTTGCCGATCTCAAGATCGAGTAGACGATCCTTCCAGCGCCAGCAGATGTTCCGTGCCGTGATCGCACGTCTGGAGTCGATGCAAACCTTCCTCTCCCGTTCCAAAGGAGCAATGGAGGTAGTAGATCTCTCCACGGAATCCCAGCAGCACGACGGCGTGGTGGTGGTGGTGGAGTAGATAATTCTGCAGGGCTTCACCTAAGCCTGAGCAGAGCGAAGGAGGAGGATAGAGGCGGCTAGGGCAAAGAGTGGAGGGTCAAGGGGGTGGCGCCTCCACCCCTCTATATATAGAGGGAGGGGGCGGCCTAGGGTTCCCACCCCTAGGCCCACCTCCTAGGGCCGGCGCACAAGGGAGAGGGGGAGGGAGTTTCCTTCCTCCCCAAGTCTTCCCCTTTCCTTTCTTGGTTTTCAAGTAAACTCCACGGAAGCTTCTAGAACTTTCCAGAACATTCCGAAAACTTCTAGAATCCCCATATAAACACTCCAAAACATTTCCGAACCTAGAAATGAGCTCCATTATATGAATCTTATTCTCCGGACAATTCTGGATCTCCTCGTGATGTCCCAGATCCAATCCGAGACTCCGAACTACATTCGGTCTCCAACGCATATTCCATATCTACCTAAACAACATCGAACCTTAAGTGTGTCACCCTATGGTTCGTGAATATGCAGACATGATGGAGACACCTCTCCGATCAATAACCATCAGCGGGATCTGGAGATCCATAACGGCTCCCACATACTCAACGTTGACTTCGTGATCGATAGAACCATTAACATACGAAACCAATTCCCTTTGTCACGCGATACTCTACTTATCCGAGGTTTGATCGTTGGTATCTCCATACCTAGTTCTACCTCGTTACTGATAAGTACTCTTTACTCGTTCCATGATATGTCATCCCTTGTGACCTAGTCACATGCTTGCAAGCTAACTAGATGGCATTCCACTGAGAGGGCCCAGAGCATATCTATCCATCATATGGATGGACAAATCCCAATCTTGGTCCATGCGCTTCAACACATACTTTCAGAATACCCAATGACACCTTTATAACCACCCGCCACGAGCGGTGTTTGATGTCATCAAAGTACCCATCCGGTGATGGTGATTAACATAACCTCATGGTCGAAGGATTAGGTTACTATGCATTTGAAAGCTTGTAGCAATACGAACTTAATGACTTGATCTTATGCTACACTTACTATGGGTGTGTGTCCATCACATCATTCTCCTAATGATATAACCTTGTTATTAATGACATCCAATGTCCATGATCAGGAAACCATGATCATCAACTAATCAACAAGCTAGTTCAACAAGAGGCTTACTAGGGACTCTTTTATGTTTACAAAACACACATGTATTAGTGTTTCCTTATAATACAATTATAGCATGGGATGCAAACATTCATCATAAACACAAAGATATAATAATAACCACTTTTATTATTGCCTCTTGGGCATATCTCCAACAGCCGGCTGGGCCTTGCCCCCCTCCCTGCGGGGCCTACTAGGGGCTGGCCGCCGGCCACCCCTCCCCCCTCCTCTCCTTTAGTCCCACCCTAGGACTTGAGGGGATGTAGCACCTCCCCTTCCCCTATATATAGTGGGGTATATTGGCCTAGAAAAGACACCCAATAATCAATAAAGGCCTCCCCACTTTTGGGAGGACCTCTAATTGATATTTTCTCTCCCCCTCTCTCTCTCTCTCGTGACCGTGGTCCCAAGTCTGGACTGCGCGAGCGAGAGACATCTTCACCACGGGCATCGCTGCCATGGATTCGGATCCGGGAGCTCTACTTCCGCAACTGCTGCTAGATCGGGGAAGCGGGAGTCATCGTCAGGAACCGGACGTGTGTAACTCCCACGAGGTGTCACACTTGAGGCACTCAAGTCGTTGGAGCCAGAAGGAGCGCAAGGACTTCATCACGACCTTGAGGTCGGCTTCAGCTCGTCTACATCAACCACGCTCTCCTGAGCGTTGACAACGCTTTTCAGTCTTCGAGGGTAAGTTCGTGAAAAGCCCCTCCCGTTACTGTATTACTAATAGATAGGTCCTGGCAGTTTCAGGGGTTCAGGGGCGTAGAGTAAAATTTTATTGTTTTTATGCGCGGAACCCCTACAGTGGTATCAGAGCTAGATCTATGCGTAGTAATGCTAGTACGGGTAGAACACACGAGATGTAGCATGTGGGCGTTGATATTTTAGTTGTTACCCTCCCACGTGTACTTGTGTATACTGCAGCAATGCTTGATGAAGCGGCCCCCAACCGACTTTACGCGTTCATTCGCGAGACTGGTCCACGCTTGACATACGACTTGTACCGTATAAAGTGGCTTAGGGGGTGTCTGTCTCTCTCTCGCATTAGTTGGTATACCATTTGCAACGGAGGGCCCCGAAAAGGGTGTAGTATAGACAACTACTTGATCAGCATTGTGCTGAAAGTTCGTAGGTAAGAACGGTTCTTGTACGAAAGCCCATCCAGCCACGTAAAACATGCAAAGATAAAGTAGAGGCATCTAACTTTGTTTTGCAGGAGGGCGTTGCTTTGTGATATGGTTGTGGCAAAGGTGAAGTAATTACCTTTTGTTGCATAGTAGTAGATAGTCACGGAGGTGACGAACTACCACGCCGGAATGACACTGGTACCCTAGTGTCTACGACGCCGGAACCCTGACAATGGAACCCGGTAACGGCGGATGGAGATCATGACGTGAAGGACCATATCACATAGCATTTACATTCAATGTTATTGTTTGTATGTCTTATTGTGTGCTAGTATTAGATACTCGACGGTAGCCTAATAAGAAGATCCCTGTTAAAATAACCAACGATTGTGTTCCCCCTTAGTGTGCACCACCAAGAAAGTTCTTCGGTATGAGGCGATCCAGGGTGACAGGCCTGGGTGTCATACATATCTATGTTCACATATAGTGGGTGTAAGCCATGTTGCACAGCGAATACACTAAGGTTGAGTTGGTGAGCCTAGAACACTAGAGAAGCGTGGCCTCGGAACGTGGATGATCGAAAGATCGAGCACGAGTCACATGAATGATGTGACCGGCGTTTAGCGTCCACCCTTGAACCCACATTGATGGCCGTGACGATCGGGGGAGATGTGGATGATAGGGGTCGTGTTATCACTAGGAACCCTCACTGGGGATAGGTGTTTCTGAGTGGAGTTATTATTAACTCATTTAATTATAAACTTAGTCTAAATTCCTTTTGCAATTATAAATGTAGATGGGTTCTTTCGTGTTGACAACTAAATGGTTCGAAGGAGAGAAGCTCAGATTAGATGGATCGAACTTCTCCACCTAGGTTGCCAGTCTCCATGTTCTCCTTAGCGAGAATGACATGGTCGACTACATACTCGACGGGATGGATCTGGATCCGTCCATAGACCTTGAGACCCTAGAGGAGCGGAAAGACCGCTATCTCCGTCGCGAGATGGCCTCCTATATTTCAGTTGTGATGCGTTTCGGAATGGTGGACGAGCTGTGGACTTTCGTGGGTGATGTCAACCCTCGTTCGGTGATGCTACAGCTTAGGACACATTTCGTGGATCAGACACGCATCTGGGAGTATGAGTTTATGGGAGACTTCCTCGCCATTAAGATGGAGGAGAACTCGTCATTGGACATCCACTTACAGCACATGTATGATGTGTACATGAGGCTAGCATACTTCCTGGATGTCTGGATTACAGGCTCTTTCGCAAATGCTGATGTGCTACGATCGCTGCCACCAAGCTACCAAGCACAAGTTAGGACTTGCGTAATGAGGGGCGACACGGAAACAATGGAGTTCCACCGGTTCATGACACATCTCAGGAATGTGTTGGTTGAACCAGATGTCGCTCAGGTCATCAACGACGAAGGTATATATTTGATATACAGTTTTATAAATGTTATAATCTTGCAAACACATTGTAGTGTTAAGTATATCTGATACTTGTTCTGTTTTATTGAAAACAGGTCCTTCTGCATAGAGGTGCTTGTTGGAGAGGAGGTGACGTTGCGTGTTGATGGCGAACATGATGATGACGGCCGACGACACTCTCCCTCAACATTTATCACTTAGTTTATGTTTTAGGATGATTATTGTAATCGAGAGATTTGAAATTCTTTAGTGTGTCTCACACTTCGTGAGACGGTTATTCATATGAGTTTGCAACAAACAGTTGTTCCACTTTTATGAATGATCTCTATTCGTGTTCATAACTTGTTTGATTATGTGTGAATTATCCTTGTTGTTTGAAACTAATTGATAATCTATGAACATTTGTAAAACATTAAAAATGCCTTGTTTAAAATACCCAATTTAATGATATTTCATTAATGAATGAAACCATTGTTTCAATTCAAAGTTATGTGATAATATGTGAAAGTCGTTCGATTTCTTTTCACATATAAATCATGCCTAAGTTCGGTGAAATAACTTGAACACCGTGTATTACTTGAATACAAAGTGTTTAAAGAATAGTTAAATAGAATACATATTCGATGTATTATGTTTTAATGAAAATGGTAATTATCATTAAATGATTGTTTAAATGTGTAAAGTAGTTTACCAAAGGAAACATGAATATGAAACTATTTGATTTGATCAAAGTGTTTCATCAACAGAGGGTATAAATATAAAAGGGAATCTAATTACTACGATTTGATCAATAGTAATGAAATTCAACTTTATAAGAACGGCATGAAAGAAATTGTGGAATGCAAAGTGTTTTGAAACGTCGAAATACAAAGCATCACAAAGTGATATTGGATATCAAAAGGGGTTGAATAGAAGGCACCAAATAAATCGTTGTAGAGTATATGTAGAGACCATTAGTTTAGAAATAGTTAGCACTCAATGAGTTTACAGTGAACCATTAGAATTCGTGAAAAGTTTTGGGGTTATTCGATATAACCAAAACAATAGCGAATAAGTCCTTGTAGAGTATTCATTGGAAACTTTGAATACAAAACCCATAGCTCAAACCAAAAGGAAAGCAAGATTCGTATTGCTTGGATTTTCGTACATTCTTGAGAAAGCTCACTTCTAGTGATGTTTCTCAATTATGGAGCAAATGGAAATTAGTGTAAAACATGATGAGGATTCAAAACCCTGCATCAGAGTGTTGAGAAGCGCAACGGACAACATTCCTGAACAATTCTCTTCATAGAAGGAAAGAACCAATGATTTTGATCATTGTGTTTTTCCCTCCAGTATTGTTTTTCACTATATGAAGTAGGATTCAAAATGTAAATCCATATCTTGTATGGAAACATTTGTGAATCACTTGTCATGATTTTTGGAATATGACATACCTACGAACTATAAAGGAAATTATGGTAAACTAGAATTATGAGAAATCCTAATAGCAAAATTGCCTAGAGATTAGAAAGCAATTCATTGTTGAATCTCACAAGTAAAAGGAGTTACTTAGAATTTTCCCAAATGACTGCAAAGCCATAGTAGGAAAAGGGGTAAATGACAAAAGCACAATTTGTCAAGTATTGGATGAATTCAAATGAATTTGATTCATGTGGGCTAAGTATCTAGTGGATTTAAAACTAGTAAAGTACTAGTATCAAGTTTGATACTTGATCAAAGGATTTTGAAGTTATTCAAAATAGTAAAGGAGATATGCAATTTGCATAAAATTGAGTGGGAGCTATGAAAGTCTTCTTGAAACAATATGTGATTAACATATTTTTGAGTGGGAGCAACATAAGTCTCAAATTCAAATATGTAGGAACACTGTTTGAGTAAGAGTACTGACTCGTACCCAAATATGTTAGCAACATAGTTTGAGTGGGAGCTTATAGGAGTAATTCTTAAGTAAGTTAAGGATGAAAGCGCAAATACTTATAAATAATGATTTATAAGATGTAGAAGTTGATAATAAGCGTATTATGATATTATGTAGTATTCCTTAAGAGATTCTGAAAGGGATTTTCAGAATAGAAGTTAATTGAGGAACCAGTCCTTAATAACTCGAATTAGGAATAGTATTAAGTTTAAATATCAATGGTTGAGAGAAAGAATAGGATGATCATCATCCACTATGTTGAGACATAGGTTCTATCTTAGAAGCCATGATGGTAACTTAGCATAATATGTAATCCAAATAAGGAACGTTTGAAAGTGATCAAGTTCGAATCACAGAACATTGAGCTAAGTTTGTCCGCAGTATCTAGTAGAGAACTGTAGACATATTTTCCAAATCCATAAAGGATAACATATCTTAAAGCATAAAGAGTTATGTTATAAGGGAATATGTTGGAAACTCCTGTAGATACCAATTAAAAGTCAAGTAGGAAGCGAGGTGAACAAAACATCGAAAGTTGCACCGAGTGCACTAGTGTTTCGATGAATACATTTATAATAATAGATAAGGGTACCATCTAAAGTGTTGTATAATGTTATGGCGGGGCTAATTTGCTTTTAACGTAGAATGATGTGTCCCAGGGCACAGTGCCCATGAGAAAGCCCTCGAGGTTGATCTAACGTCACTGTAGGCTCCTGGAATCAGGCCTCGTTCTGCTGCCATAGCGACGATGCATACACACAGATGTTGTCATGTGATGATAGAATATTAATGTCAATCATAGTAACATTAATGAGTTGCAAAGGATCTGGGACTGTAAAGTACAGAACCAAGACTCAACCTCTTCCATGAGCAAGCATGTTCTAGGTACCGGTTATATGGTGCCAATAATTAAAGAACAAATGCAGCTAGTGTATTTGTACTCTAGTGCAAGTGGGAGACTGTTGGAAATATGCCCTAGAGACAAATAGTAGTAAGGACTATTATCATATTTCATATAGTTTATGATTAAGTTTTGTATCATGCTATAACTGTGTTGAGTGGAAACATCAATACACTTGTGATATATAAACAAACCAGGGGTTCCTAGTGAAACTCTAGTCACTGGTTCATTGGTCAACAGATGATCATGTTTCCTAATCATGTGGCATTTATGCCATTTGGAAATGAGGTCATCTCATTCTGAGAATGAGATGATGAACCAATACCCAACCTAAACATCGTGATTCGATCATGTCACTAAGTTCAAGTTATGATGATTAGAAAAGGATCCTCGTAGACTATTCCTTAGACCGTGAGGCTATATCAATCAATGTCTCCCGAGAATGCTTAGATAGCATTAAACGCCATCTAGTAAAACGGTGGTTATAAAGGTGTGTTCAGGTATTCGGAGGAAACCGTAGAGGCAATATATGTCAAGAGCAGGATTTGTCCGTCCATGTGACGGGAAGATACTCAAGGGCCCACTCGGAGAAGTTATATCCAATAGCTGCGCATTGTGTGATTAGATCACGGGGATATCACTTGTCGGAACGAGTCAAATAGCATTGTTCAGTAACGAGATTGAACTCGACATGAAGATGTCATTGATCAGGTCTCGGGCAATGTAAGTATCAAATGACAAAGGGAATAAGACGCGACTGTCACCGGTTCAAACAACAAAAGATCTTCGTGGAATGCACAGGGGTCACATGGCCATCCGGGTCCCTCTGTTGATCATTGGTGCGGTTGTGTCCCGACCATGTCTGGAGTGTTCCCGAACCGTAGGGTATCACGCTTAAGGGTTTGATGATGCTTAGAGAGTGTTTATGGGATCGGTAGAATCACCGAAGAAAAGAAGGGAGAAAACTGGAAGGGTTTTGGTAAGTCCGGAGGATGTCCGGAGTGGAGGTGGAAGGTGTTCCATAGCCACGGAGATTATATAATATGTGAATGAATGTTAAATATTGATTTAATCATTTATTCATAATTATTTAAATAAAGAGAAAATAAATTAAAAGGTCAAAAGGCTTAATGGGCCAATTTTCGGAGGGAGAAGGCCCATTAGGGGAAAGGAGAGAGGGAGAAGGGACCAAGGGGGAGGCCGGCTGGGCCTTGACCCCCCTGCGGGGCCCACTAGGGGTTGGCCGGCGACCACCCCTCCCCCCTCCTCTCCTTTAGTCCCACCCCGGGACTTGAGGGGAGGTAGCACCTCCCCTCCCCCTATATATAGTGGGGTATATTGGCCTAGAAAAGACACCCAATAATCAATAAAGGTCTCCCTACTTTTGGGAGGACCTCTAATTGATATTTTCTCTCCCCTCTCTCTCTCATGACCATGGTCCCAAGTCTGGACTGCGCGAGCGAGAGACATCTTCACCGCGGAGCACCGTCACGCTGTGGGATTCGGATCCGGGAGCTCTACTTCCGCAACTGTTGCTGGATCGGGGAAGCGGGAATCATCGTCAGGCACCGGACGTGTGTAACTCCCACGAGGTGTCACACTTGAGGCACTCAAGTCGTTGGAGCCAGAAGGAGCGCAAGGACTTCATCACGACCTTGAGGACGGCTTCGGCTCGTCTACATCAACCACTCTCTCCTGAGCGTTGACAATGCTTTTCGGTCTTCGAGGGTAAGTTCATGAAAAGCCTCTCCCGTTACTGTATTACTAATAGATAGGTCCTGGCAGTTTCAGGGGTTCAGGGGCGTAGAGTAAATTTTTATTGTTTTCATGCGCGGAACCCCTACAAAAAGAAGGTGAGGACTACTTTGATACTTACTCACCCATAGCCAGATTGACCACCATTTGAGTACTACTATCTTTGGCTGCCTCACATAGTCTTCTCGTTCATCAAATGGACGTTAAGACGGCTTTCCTAAATGGAGAGTTGGACGAGGAAATTTATATGGATCAGCCAGATGGATTTGTAGTGAGTGGCCAAGAAGGAAAAGTGTGTAAGTTGTTGAAGTCTTTATATGGCCTTAAACAAGCACCTAAGCAGTGGCACGAGAAGTTTGAGAGAACCCTAACCACTGCAGGCTTTGCTGTAAACGAAGCTGACAAATGTGTGTACTATCGCTATGGTGGGGGCGAGGGAGTAATTCTATGTTTGTATGTTGATGACATACTGATTTTCGGGACCAATCTTAATGTGATTAAGGAAGTCAATGATTTCTTATCTCAGTCTTTTGAGATGAAGGATCTAGGAGTAGCTGATGTTATTTTGAACATCAAGCTATTGAGAGATGATAATGGTGGGATCACACTGCTTCAGTCTCACTATGTGGAAAAGATCTTGAGTCGCTTTGGGTATAGCAGCTGCAAGTATTCTCCAACACCATATGACCCTAGTGTGTTACTTTGAAAGAATAGAGGCACTACTAGAGATCAATTGACATACTCTCAGATTATTGGGTCGCTTATGTATTTAGCTAGCGCTACGAGGCCTAACATCACTTTTGCTGTGAGCAAACTCAGTCGGTTTGTTTCAAATCCTGGAGATGATCATTGGCAAGATCTTAAGAGAGTCATGCGCTATCTAAATGCCACTGCGAGCTATGACATTCACTATACTGGGTACCCAAGGGTGCTGGAGGGATATAGTGATTCAAATTGGATATCTGATGCTGATGAGATAAAGGCCACGAGTGGATATGTATTTACACTTGGTGGTGGCGCTGTTTCTTGGAAGTCTTGCAAGCAGACCATCTTAACAAGGTCAACTATGGAAGCAAAACTCGCAGCATTAGACATAGCCACTGTTGAAGCAGAGTGGCATCAAGAACACTTGATGGACTTACCTATGGTTGAGAAACCTATACCCGCAATCCCAATGAACTGTGATAATCAAACTGTGATTGTTAAAGTGAACAGTTCTAAGGATAACATGAAGTCCTCAAGACATGTGAAGAGGAGATTGAAATCTGTCAGGAAAATGAGAAACTCCGGAGTTATTGCGTTGGATTATATCCAAACATCTAAGAATCTGGAAGATCCCTTCATAAAGGGTCTATCACGTAACGTGATAGAAAATGCATCAAAGGAGATGGGTATGAGACCCACAATATAAGTTTTCAATAGTGGTAAACCACTCTATGTGATCGGAGATCCCATGAATTAGAATTGGGAGACAAGTTGTTGGTTAACTGAGAGGAAAGTATCCCTACTTTAATCACCACTCCGTGAAGATGCAATACTTTCCTATTCTGCATGGCAGGTTGATTTATCTTAATGTGTTCTAAGTGGATTAGTTTAAGCAGAGATGTTGTCCTGCAGAACATCTTTTGAAGAACACACATATATGAGTCTGACTGTTAAACATCGCAGTCTATGAGAGTTGGGTGCTCTCTAATAAACTCATGAAAGGCTATGGAGTATGATGCATAAGCTCCACCCGAGGGGAAGTCCCACGGCAACCCAGTATTGGTCAAGGCTTTGTGTAAAGCTAGAATGCAGAAAACTTGCAGTTCAAGGCATAGTCCACTATACAAGTTGTAAACTAGTGTAACATAGAGTTCTAGGTGGAAGTTTAACTTAACAGTCTCCACTAGTACCAGTATATAAACAATGTTTTGGAACCATAGGCAAATTTATGTGTGCCTCTGGGATCTGGTGGGTGATTGTTGGAATTTTGCCTAATAAAGGCCCAGCCCATTTTTACTATTCAACAATTCCTGAAATCCTAGAGGCCCACTTGGCCCATTCATGCAAGGCAAGAGGTGGGACAAGAGTTTAGTCCCACATTGCTAGTTGAGTGGAAGTTTGACTAGCTTATAAGGTGAGCTCTTCTACCACTTGTACGAGCTTGAGAAGAGAAGACATATACACGCGCGCTCCTCCTCCTCCGCCGCCTGCCTCGCCACACCACGCCTCGCCTCGCCTCGCCTCGCCACGCCATGACGCGCGCGCCATGGGTTGCGGGAATGCCTCAAGCCGAGAGCTTCTCTCTCTTTTTGCCACGCATGAAATGGATAATAATCTGAACCGTCTGCGTGAGTGGATGTTTAATACAAACTCAGTGGAGAATTAATTCGAGCTTAGTGGAGGCTGTTTGGTTTCAGCCGATGCCTGTTCGTTTCCTCTCCCAACGCCGACTGTTTGCTTGCCTACCCATGCCTATAAGAGTGAGAGGTTGCTCCTCTCCTCAGATGCACCAATGCACACCCTTGCGCCTCCAGTTCCAGAGCATTGCGCTGCTTAGATCTTCCCCATCTCGCCTTGCAGCGTGCACTACGAGCTGGGACAGTAGGCCTCCGAGACCCCGCTGTTTCGAGTCCTGTACGGGAGAAGGGCGATAAGGTTTTTGGGGAGCGCTACCAGCGCGACTACTGGCTTCATCACGGACTCCTTCACAGATAGCGACTGCGCCGACGTCTTCCCCAACGACGATTTCTTCCCTGACATCAACAACCTTTTCCTCGACAACATGGCTGACGACGGTGCCAACGTTAACATGAACAACGGCAGTTCCTCTGTTGTGATGTATATCATATTTCTCACTCTTGTTTACCATATTCAGATTGCCTGTCGTATCTTCTGGTCTTTTTCTATTATTCTGTCTGTGTTTTATCTGTCTTTTACTATGGTTAAATCTCTTGGAAAATTGCTCTTTTACTCAACACTCACAAGTGGTAACCTTATCATGCACATTGTCAGGTGAGAGTCATCATATGAAACTAACAGACAACATATTAAACTATCAGGCAACAACAAATTAAGGTTGATTTAGACCTAGCTACTAGCAAATAGCAGTTCGTCATGTAATTACTAGCTTTTTTTGAAAAGAGTATATATTAATATCACAGAGATACCAATTACACCTAGCCTCTGCAACAACGCATGCCCTAGCGGCCTTACGGATGCGCACAACCCAGAAAGAAGAAAAAAGAATTACAAAAAAGAAGAGAATTCCCGCTACAGAGAACTATTCCTCAAAGCAACAACACTGACACCACTAGAACAACACCAGTAGTCCTCCACTCCAATAACAACGCCTTCAAGAAGGAAACAGTGCACAAGCGCCGTCTTTGCTCGATAAAAGAGCATAGGTTTTCACCTTGGAGAAAGTCCTCGCTCGCAAAACAATGCCTTCAACAAGGCCACTGCCAGGCACAACCAGTTAAGGCCAGACCTTGGATTTTCACCCTGCAAGGTAAGACTGGGAACTCCTCCTATGTTGTCTCCCCCACAAACAGTCGCTACTGCAAGTCACAGATCGCGCAGCCAGTTCGCCATCGCCACAAAGACTCAAATCACCATTGTTACCCTCATATTTCCGCTTTCCTCACATTCTCCGCATCTGACTTCACCATGGCTCATTTAATGGCACTTGGTGGGAACAAACAATAAACCTTCGCAACGCTCCCGCTGAAACCAAACGGCCAGAAAACAAGGTGTGCACGACCGAATACCTTCTGATCTAGCAATCTCCAGGCATAATGCACCCATGGGAGTTCGTCGGCGGAGCCTTCCGGAACCCACCTCTCCAGGCTAGATCCACGAGAGCAAGCAACAAGCAGATCTTTGTCTTCACGTTGAAGGAACCCTAGGACCACCCGCCATTATTGGACAGAATAACAGCCCCCCACGCCATCGTCCAGCGCCCATCCCCTCCGGCGGAAGAGGAGACAAGCCTGCAATAACCACGTGCCCCCGCCGGTCTGTCGACCCGAGCAAAAGCAATGTGCCGCCTCCCCACGCACATTCAGGCAACCAAAAGGCCGCACCGATGGCGGATCTAGGCGGAATCTTAGACCTATGACCACAGCCGCCACACCTTGCACCGATACCTGATGGGAAAGCCGCCACCACAACAGATCTAGGCATCGGCCCAACTCCCGCAAACAGTCGATCTCCATGATCGGATCTCATGTACGGGGGCAGCCACCGCCACCACACGACCAGGGGAGCCGCCCTGGCCGCCGCGCGTAGCCGAAGAACCAGTGCCGACCCTAGCCACCACCAGCAAAACAGCCACCACGATCTACTCTCCCTGGCCCCTTCGGCACCGGGCCCGCTGCCACCGCGGTCAGCGGTAGTGGAAGAGGAGTGGAGGATCAAGGAGGGGGAGGGGTAGGCGACAGGAGGGGAAGGGAGAGGGACGTTCCGATCTCTTCTAAATCACACATCCAAAATGGAGGGAGGATTTTCACTTCCCCGTCCTCTCCACCAACTAGGGATGCACACAACCTTTAAGCATGAGTACCAAGATTTTTAAACTTGATTAAGTACCAAGCCTGGTCCTCAGGATAAACTGCATGAGTACCAGGAGAGCCTGGTCCTCAAGTATAAATATGAACCTTAATTCGCTTTTGAGGATTTTAACTCAGGTGTTGGGTTTGTACATCCATTCCCCCAACCAGATGAGCTAGGCTAGCTACTAGCAAGATTATCTAACTACTACAAATTGGGTTTCATATAAAAAATAAGGGGTAGTTCATAAAATAGAATGACATTACTTCTTCACTTCTTCTTTAGATCCTGGTCTGAGCTCTCTTAGCCCACATGTCATTAGTCCGCTGTTATCTCCTGTTCTTTCCAGCATGATATTCATGTAGAGGGACACCATGTCCATCATCAAGAAATCATCGATTCCAAAGCTCAAGATCCAAATAGGAAGAATGCAACATGCAGGAACAAGTTTAACTTGGGTGGAGAAAGGATGGAATGACTCCTGATTAAGAATCTTAAATTTGTTCTTCAAAGTAGCGAATGCCCTCTCAACCGTCACTCTAAGGCTAGAGTCTCTAAGATTGAAAAGTTCCTTAGCATCCCTAGGATAGTGCCTTGAAGAGAAATCATTGAGATGATACCTTGTTAACTCGAATAGTGGAAGAATACCAGGGTGACAAGCATATCTGGCATCTGCATGGTAGAATTTACTTCGAGGGGTTTGCGGCCATTAAATCATGTCAGCAAGAATGTTGTCATTATGGGATGATCCTTCCCATCCAGCTAACACATATGTGAACTTCATATCGAAATCAATAGTGTCAAGCACATTTTGGTTGGTGTTGTTCTTTCTCCCTTGTATGCAGATGATTCGTTTCTATGCACTCTAGCATTCACATGAGTACCATCAATTGTCTCAATAGAATCCTGACATGAACAAATTGTTAGGCCTTAGTATAATACAATCATGTCATAACTCCAAGCTAAAGTTTCTCACCTTGAAAATATGGAAAAACATTGGTAGTTGTCTTGTATCTTCATTGGAGTTTCACCATATGATGGCTTGATCATCTCTCCTTTGAGCTCTCCAATAGCATATCTGACTTACTTGAAGTACCTAGATATTGTCTCAGTGGATCTCCTATATATGTTTTGTGAATCACTTGAAATCTCTGGTTATGTCTAAGAACATGAAGGAACATTGTCACTTTCTCTTCGATATAAATGTGGATGCTATCTTGAAGCAACCCCTAATCCCGAATGTGTGAACAAGGTGGTTAAAAGGGGTTCTTCTCATTCGTAGGATGTTGATAACATCTACATTGTTGTTGTTGTACATGTAGTCCACATTTGTCATCCTCTACTACCGCGTTCAAACATGGGAGAATATGTGACCACGGGCCTGTAATTTTGAGCACCTGCACTTATCCGGAACAAAAGAATCCACGCTTAATCACATCTACGAGAGCATCTACTTGAATGATAACCTTCACTCGTTTGTCCTAATTCGATCGATGTTGCATGCGTAACTAACAAATCAGCAAGCTCAAACTAACTAGCTAAGGAGACGGTGGCGAGGGGGTTATAGGCGCCTACATGCATGGTTGAAGATGGCGACGACATGTCGGAGATGACAGGGATGAAAGGGTGACGGAGACGAAGAGGAGAAGCTTGTGCCGCAAATATGCGAGCCCCTAGTTACCGGTGTCGGAGACGGCGTAGCGACACAGCTAGTGTCAGAGATGTGCAAGGACACCACCAACTAGTGTCGTAGATCTAAATCGTTGTCGCCACCACCACCCAAGAGGAAAAATATGGATGGATTTGTTCTCACTAGATAAGAACCGGTGGGGTAATGAACCGAAGGAGCAACCCACATGAGGGGTGGCGCCTAGGACATTGTTCCCACCATGCCATGGCACATGGGGTCACTATGGGTCGCACCTAAACCTTCTATATATGCAAGTGTTCATATTAGCGAAGTCCGGATCATATCCACTGATGAAGATATGGTATCTTGCATTTTAGGAAAATGTTGATTGTATCTTCGATGTGGAGGGGAAGCTAATTGCTGGACTATTTGGAAGACCAGAAATGATGCTTGCTTCAGGAAAAAGTTCCCTGAGGATCTAGTTAACATAATATATAGATTCTGCAATATGCTAAACTCCTGGTCGATCTTACAGACAACCCAACATTGAGGAAGACTTGAGGACGGAGTGAAGATGATTCGCGACGTGATCCGCGAAGCTTTCTCTCGTTCACATGACTGGGCTCCTATGGTTGCTAGATTGACACCATAGCTTGCTTTTGCTACTTTCTCCCTATTATGTTTGCTGGTCCCCAAAATGTTCTGGGAAGTTGAAAAAATAACCTGTAATAAGTCTGCTGGTCTTTTGGTCAGATGTTTGCTGGTTAGAGTGTTCCCCTTTCCCCTTTTGCTTGTAAGACATTGTGACGGGTTTTTTAAGTGAAATCGGCGAGAGCCGCTCGTTGGGTAAAAAATGTAAAATCATGACAGTGATTTATTTATTTATTTTGGCCTACACAAAAATAACAGATCTGATAAAACTTGGGGATTTGAAATGATATTTGCACAGATCGACACAGTTGTCATTTTTGTACAGCTCAAAATACAAAGTATTTGAAAAAAAATTGCATGTCATTTTTTTAAAACTAATATCATTTTGAATTTTTTAAAATAACAAGAGCTCGGAGGTTAGGAGCCAAAAATCTCCACTCTCGTACTTCTGATATTAAACGTGTCTCTCGAGTTGTTGGTCTCCAGAATCAAGGCATGTCTCTATATCATGTGACTATATGAGCCGTGCAGGTGCAGGAATAGTGGTTTCATCACATGCGATTTCCCCAAAGACCAGGTTAAGGCCCCAAAGGGCCTAGAAGCTGCTTAAATTAAAGGGTGGGTACAAAGTTACAAAGAGGCCCTTGACAACTCTTGCCCTAGAAAACCTGGAATTTGACGATAAGGCCTCAATAATTACAGAAAGGACCCTAGGACAAAATTTTAAAAAGCAATCGGGTCCTCGATCCTTTCCACCGTAGAATTCTGATGACCTCTAGAATCGAATGCCATCAGTTCCAACGTCTTCATCGCCGGTCTTCAGGGAACTCCAGGTGTGGGCACCAGTGCCACCATCGGGGACGAAACCACTTCGGGTGGCATCGACGAAGACTCCTGTACCGAGATCGAAAATCCTTCATTGGAGGAAGAAGATGCTCAGCCTTGACCGAGCGTGGAGTGGCTCCAATAGCCAAGGATAGTGTCAGCTACACAACCTTCGCTTGGATACTCCACCGAATGCAGCTTTCGTGCAGCACCAAGGCGCATGCCCGCAGGTAGGCCACCGAGCTCCAGAACGACAGATCTGCATGCCCTCTTCTACCTCATGTTCATAACCATGACCACAAGGAGAATAAGAAGGGCTCGAGCCTCGAGGGCTCCATCGCCTCAAGAGTCGGTGAGCAGAACCGCCCGCAAGTTGTCATCGAGGAAGACGCCTGGTCTCGGATCTCCTCCTCGCCTCCACCGGCGGCCAGGAGAGCCCCTACCATGCGCCCTACCACGCCGCCTTGCTCCTCTCCCCGCTTCCACATCCGGCCAGGAGAGCCTCCGCCGCGCAACACCTAAACATCAACAACACACCTACTGTAGCCCCTACTTAATTAGTGGAGACGGTGACCTTCCTCTCGCCGCCCTACTCCATCCAGATGAGCCAAAGACGCAGGAACAGAAGCCCAACACCCTGGGAGCCAAGATCTAGAGACTAGCTCTAGACAACCGGCAAACTGCCGAAACCCAAAAACTAGCCCTGAAAACTACTATGGCGCTCCTCCCCTTCACCATCTCCGGCTAGCCGCGCCGCCAAAGAGGGCCCCTGCTGGGCCCTATCACTCACTCTTGACTCTCAAAGCAGGGGAAGGTGGGGAGTGACGTGGTGAGTGGTGAGGAGCCGAGGGAGCAACGGGCCACACGCTTGATGCAAGGAAATTCTAACGAAGAAAACATAGTTACGTCTCCACAAACAATTTGTAGACTCCATCGTATTTCTGGAAAGTGTCTTTGGCTCCTAGCATCGGTGCTCTCTTCATTTTTATTTTTTTCATATTTTACGGTTTTCAAAAATCCGGACGTAGCCAACGTTGTATCCCACAAGCACGTAAAATATTAATGTGAAATTCTTTATGTTTTGACCTACACGAAAATGATAAATCTGATAAAAATTGGGGATCTGAATGATATTTGCACAGATCTGCACTGTTATCATTTTTTACAGCTTAGAATATAAAGTATTTGAAATTAATTTTTTACACTTTTTTGAAACTAATATCATTTTGAATTTTTTAAATAACAAGAGCACCGGAGGTCACAAGCCAAAAATCTCCACTCTCGTACCTCTGATTTTTTTTTCAAAAATTCCACCGATCTATTAGTAATCATCAACACTAGTATAAAGAGGCCTAAAAGTAATAAAAAATTACAAATAGGTCGATGGACCACCTAGCGAAGACTACAAACACTAGCACGAGCCGAAGGCCGCTGCCTTCCTCGCCAATCCATCACCGGAGCCGGACAAAGCTTGTCATAGTAGAGCTTGTTATAGTAGATAAACGAGAAGTCGTCGTGCTAAGTTTTCAAAGAACCAACGCACCAAAGCAGCAACCATCGTCCAATGATGACATCCGTAGATTGGAAGTGACTGACCTGAAATTAACACAAAAAAGACTAGATCACAGTAGATCAGCTAGACACACGACTCCACACGCCCTCCCTCGGCGCTAAGCGCACCACCGAAACGGGGAGGACTTTATTCTAACTTCACTGATATTAAAGGTGTCTCTCGACTTGGTGGTCGCCAGAATCAGGGCATGTCTCTAGCTGTGGATAGTTGATCAGAGACGGTTTAATCATATCATGTGACTATGTGAGCTGTGCAGGAATAGTGGTTTCATTACATGAGATTTCCCCAAGGACCAGAGGCGTCCCTGAACCAAAGCACAAGAACAAGGCCATGCCGGGGGGAGCAAGTCGCCACTGGTGTATACCAATGCAGTCAGAAGTTCAGAACTGAGGTCACAGAGTCGCCATGAAGCTCCAGTCTGCAGCGCCAAGAGCTGCAGCAAATCAAGCCAGCGAGCCACCAAAGTAGCCTGAGAGAGTCACGAGTTCCGGAAGAAACAACGTGAATAGGTGCACACAGTTTTTCTTTTATAGGTAAAACCAGAATATATTAAACCAGTAAGCCGTCTTATTAAAAACATTCCAGTCCCCTTAGGTATCCTAAAAGGAAAAGAGTGCGTCTAAAACTTGCTGCTTTCAAATCATACAATAGTTACATCGTTGTGAGGGATTCTAATAAAAATCTAGGGGGCTCATCGTCCCAATTACAAGAATTTTTATCCGCGAAACAAGCCCTAGCTATCTCGTGCGCCGCCTTGTTCGCTTCCCTCTTGCAGTGTTGGAAGATTGTATTTCCAATAGAGGAAGTAGTGTCAATACAATTAGAATATATTGCCGCCGCCTCCGTCCACCACTGCTCCTGTCCCGAACAAACATCAATAGTTTCAGTAGAATCCCCTTCAGCGATTACATTGTGGCATCCAATCCTTTCAGCAAGTTTTAATCCCTCTTGCATTGCTATGGCCTCCGCCATGGTGGCAGATGAGACGTGTGGAATAAATTTACACGCTGCTGCAACAAAATGGCCTTGGTAGTCTCGTAAAATCATCCCCACCGCTCCAGATAGCGACTCCTCATGAAAAGAAGCATCGACGTTCAATTTCACCTGTCGGGTGTTGGGCCTCTTCCATTGCAGGTCTGAAGCAATAGGTGGTTTTGACAATTTCCCTGAATTAGCTACGATAGCCAGAATTGACATTTTGCATTTGATTAACGACGGAACATTCTCGTTGTGCGTCCGTCTTCTCCGAATCCACCATAGATACCATGATGTTACCGCAATTAGTTCCTTAAGGCCCACATTGTTAATGAGTTGTTGTCCATTCCCTGGTTGACACAGTAACATCTCTAGTGCAGCCGAGCCTGATCTGTCTTCCCTCAGAGCTTCATCAATGATGTTAGACATTCCCATCATATTTCATAAATCTCTTGCCGTTTGACATTGAAATAAAAGATGCTTGATGTCTTCTGGTCCCTGGGAACATAGAGGACAGAGTTCGGACGTACCTATATGACGTTCAAATAAAATGCTTTTAAGAGGTAAGATCCCATGCAAGATACGCCATACGAAAATTTTGACTTTGCCTGATAATTTCAATTTCCACACAACCTTCCATACATGGTTCGTTGCCGCTGATCCTGGTAGAGCCAGTTGATTCGCCATCAAACCAAATTGGTGTTTCCATTGAAGATGGTATCCATATCTCACGGAATATCTGCCATGCTTATTATAATGGCAATAAATAAAATCCTCAAAGCCATGCACGTTGAGCGGGATCTGCAAGATACGATCAGCGTCAATTTGTGAGAAGAGATTCTGAATTAAGTCGACGTCCCACTGTTCAGTTATGGGATCAATCAACTCGCTCACTCTAGTGTAAATCGCGCCTCCTCGAGGCGATGTGATCATCCTATTCGGACTGCTTGCAATCCAAGGGTCTCTCCAAATATTGATATTCTCTTCGTTTCCCACTCTCCACACATATCCTCTTTTAAATGTACATAAACCAACGAGAATACTTTGCCAAGTGAAGGACGAACCTGCCTTTGATCCCGCTTTGAGTATATCACCACTGGGGTGATACTTAGCCCTAAGTACACGTGCACAAAGGGATCCCGGTTCAGTAATTAGTCGCCAAGCCTATTTGGCTAACATAGCAAGATTGAAAGAATGAAAGTCTCTGAAACCCATCCCTCCTTCACTTTTTGGGAAACACAATTTCACCAAGCATACCAGTGCATCTTGTTGCTATTGGCGTCATCTCCCCACCAAAATTTTGCTATGGCATCCATCATCCTTTTACACACACCAATAGGAATTTGAAAAACATACATAGCATACACTGGAATAGCTTGTGCTACTGTCTTTATAAGAATTTCCTTTCCTCTAATGGAGAGATGTTTTTCCTTCCAACCATTGATGCGTTGAATTATTCTCTCGATAAAATGCTCAAATGAGTCACTTCTATCTGCTCCAACAATAGCTGGTAAGCCTCGATATTTATCTGACAAGGCTTCTATATCAATATGAAGTGTCTAACATATCTCAGTTCTCATTATCGCATGTGTGTTTGGAGAGAAGAAAATACTTGACTTAGCCAAACTCACCAGCTGCCGCGAATTTGTACAATAGAAATCCAACACATGTTGCAATGAAGTTGCATTGTTCATATCCGCCCTCATGAGAATCAGGGAATCGTCAGCAAATAAAAGGTGTGAAACTGACGGTGCATTCCTGTACACCCGTATCCCATCAATGCCACCAACTTCTTCTTCGTGCAACAATAAGCTAGAAAGACTTTCTGCACACAAAAGGAACAAATAAGGCGAGAGGGAATCCCCCTGCCGAAGACCCCTAGTAGGAACAAACATATCTGTCTCCTCTGAATTGAATCTCACCTGGTATCTGACAGATGTAACACATGCCATCATCAGAGAAATCCATCTTTCGTCAAAACCTAGTTTTCTCATCATACTCTCCAGAAAGATCCACTCCACTCGGTCATATGCCTTGTGCATATCGAGTTTAACAACACAAGCTCCCACAGCCCTGATCTTTTATTTTTGATAGTATGGACATTTTCATATGCCACCAGAATATTATCCGTAATTAAGCGACCAGGGACAAAGGCACTTTGCATAGGTGAAATAACATCAGGTAGAACTCCTTTCAGTTGAACTGCCAGTATCTTTGAAATAATTTTGTAAATCACATTATAAAGGCTTATTGGGCAAAACTGTGTAATCAATTCCGGATCATCAATTTTCGGTATTAATACCATAGTTGTGTCATTCCACACCTCAGGAATAAGCCCCGTGTTCAAGGACTGTAACACCTTATTTGTCACGTGATCTCCACATAAGTCCCAAAATTTCTTGTAGAAGACTGCATGTAAACCATCCGGGCCAGGGGCCTTAAAATCCCCAATACTAAAGACAACCTTCCTCACCTCCTCCACGGTGAAAGGTGCCAATAATTTCTCATTCATTGGTTGATTTACTTTCGGTACAATTTTATCAAGAAAACCCGGATCAACATCCTGCAACTTGGACGAAAAGAGATTAGAGAAATATTGAAAAACAAGCGGTTTATGCATCTCGGTACCTTCCACCCAAACATCGTTGTCCTTCAATGTTTTGATGTAATTCTTTTTCCGGCGAGCCGAAGCAAAATTATGAAAGAAAGATGTATTTCGATCTCTGTGTTGCAGCCAATTTGCACGAGACTTTTGAAACCACCGGATTTCCTCTTGTTCCAGTAATAAGTCAATGACCTGCGCTAACTCCTTTGCTTTTGCTTCACTTTCGTCCGTCATAGCACCACTCAAGGCTTTGTCAAACTCACGTTGCGCCTTCCTCAACCTTTTCTTGGGTTGATTTAATATTGTATTATCCCATTCATGGAGCGCTTCGTGTAAATGCCCAAGTCTGGCCAACACGCTTCCATTCGGTATTGCATGTGATGCTGCTTCCCAGGCCTGAGATACAATATCTTGGAAATTCTTTTCCTTGAACCATTTTGCCTCAAACCGTCGACGACCAGACTGTGGCCGCCTAAATGCATCCTGATACTCGGTGTCAAGAAGAATTGGTCTATGATTAGACCGAATATAACCCAAGTGTTGCAGAACAACGCAGGGGTGCATCAATGACCAAGAAGTTGTCGCAACAGCTCTGTCCAACCTCTCACGGAGGCGGCCACGCTTCCATGTATACGCATCTCCCGAAAAGCCAATATACTCCAGTTCACATTCTTCCAACACATCGCGAAAGGCTTGCATAAATCAGTGGGGACGGTTATTGCCACCATCTTTCTCGCTAGAAAACATGATTTCGTTAAAGTCTCCAATTACCACCCAAGGGATATCATGTTGTCCCTTTAACTCTCTCAGCTGGTCCTAGGTTTTATACTTGTCCTGCCAACGCGGCTCCCCATAGATGCCCGTTAATCTCTATACTTTGTTTGGGCCTTCAACAACTTTGACATCTATATACTTTGGAGCCGAAAAAATCTGTTGAATATTTATCTCTCTCTTCCAAAAGAGAATGGCACCCCCACTTCTACTAGTACTAGGGTTTACAATCATGAAATTCATATTTAATTTTCTCCTCAAGCACTCTGCCGGATAGGAGTCAAGGTGTGTCTCCAACAAAAACATCACCATGGGGTTAACTTGCCTCTGTAGGTCTTGAAGCGAGAGAACTGTCGGGGCATTACCCAATCCCTGATAGTTCAGGATAAAATTTTCATTACGACCGGGCAGGCTCCTCCCGGGAACCCGCCGATCCTAGTGAAGAGGAGACAACTTCATTCTTCTTTGGGCGTTTGTTGCTCTCATTGTCCATAACCATGGCCTGCACCGCCACCTCAGGTGGTGCTCCAATATCAGTAATCATCGCCGTGGGGATTTCCTCCCTCGCTTTAGGTGTGGATTCTAAGTCACTTACTTTATCGAACTCATCACCAAGGCCACGTTTTGCCCCGGAGTTTATGTTAGCCTGATTGTCCACTTCCATATCTTTACCCTTCAAGGGGCTGGTTGCAGTATCTTTTAGAGATTCATCGACTATAGCAACTCCATCGAAGGGTCGAGCATTTTGTCTCCAACTAGATAGGATTCCACCACGGCCTGCTGGATCTCGTTTGCGGCCAGAACCAGGAGGGTAACTAGACCGGCCACGACCATGGCCACCTCCCCGAGCTCCACCAGGATAACGCCTATGCCATGATTCCCAATCAGCCTTAATCCAGTCCCCCCATTTGAGGGAGTTCTCATCGTGCTCTCTAGAGCCACACTCCAAGTGTGTGTGACCAATAAACCCACACGCTCCACAAAACCTCGGCATTTTCTCATACTTGATCTGGTAAACTTCTCTTTTGCCCCCTCTTGACATTGAAACAAATCTAGCTAACACTTTCCGCACGTCCATCTTGGCCCGGACACGCACAAAATTTTCAGCACCCTGGACATCAGTTTGCACCTCCACTACCTTCCCAATCTTTTTCTCTGCCAAGTTAGTCAGAAGAGAATTATCACGATATCGTACTGGCACCTTATGAATCTGAACCCAGGTTGTGAAATAATTAAGGTCAACAGACTCAGTAGGGAAAAATCCGTCGCAGGGTTCGATGCAGACTACTGCTTGCCTAAACAGCCACGGGCCACCCTTTTCAACCTTCAACCAATCGCCTAGGCAAAAACATTGAACCGTGAACAGATTACCCTCAAGATGCTGGAATTTGACTTCTCTCGCCGGGCTCCAAGCCACTCGCATATGCTGCTCGAAAGTCTGAGGGCTGAAGAAATTTGTGGTGTGCACCCTTGCGAGCGCCATCCACTTGAAGCCCTCCTTCGGGGCCCCTTCTTCTTCTTCAAAAACTAGATCATCGAACTCATCTTCCTCAATTCCCAGTCTTTCCAGTAAGTCATCGATCGCCTCATCCTTCCTAGTACCTGAACCTCCCGGTCGATTCGCCGATGAAGACGACATCAGATCAATCTAGCCAAACACAGAACGAACACGCTCGCAGAACCGAGCAAGATCGTCCAGCAATCAGGAGAAGCAATGGCCAAACTTTGCCTTGTGCCCCAATCAGACGTGGGAATTCCGATCCGAGATCTAAAGGAACTCCGTGCCGGCAATGATTCAGCGACGAAGGAAAGACTAACCCTAGTCGCCAAGCCGTCGCCCGGCGCTAGGTTGGAAACGGTACGCTAATAGGTGCACGCAGTTACTCACTGCAGGGACATGCATTGATCAAACATATCAGAATCTTTTTTCACAACTAAACAAACCAGTATTATGCTTACTAGTACATAGCAATGCTAGTAGTAGTAAATTGCAAGGTAAAGGACTCGTACCACACGACATGTTCCACAAGATGGTCGGCGATGCACGGAACACTGTCTACGATATTCTACAAGTTGACACAAAAGCAGATCCATGCCACTAGCACAAGCAGCAGGCAAAAAGGTGAAACATCCGGCCACTTCGATCACAACACACCTGGAGTCTACTTCAGAAGTGCACGCATACCCCTGCAAACCATCCTAGTACACACCAGCGGAGTAGAAGGAAGGATCAGAGTTATCATCGTAGTCTTCCGAGCCAAACTCATAGACTGCCAGAACCAAAATCACTCGGAAATAATAATCCCAAACTCACCGAAACAGGGCTCACTACAGGAATAGATGAATACGCCGACGGCCGGTCGCTACGCCGACGGCCAAACATCGGGGCCGTCGGCGTAGACCGTGACCAGGCCAGCCCCGCCAAGCAGCCGTCGGCGTAGAAATGCCCTCGGCGTATCCTATGCTACGCCGACGGCTGCCCTCGGCGTAGCTATTTTTCCTTTTATCTCATTAAACTTTGAAAAATCATAACTAAATCATTCTAATTCGGAAAAATACAAATAATATATCAAAATTTGCAGAAAAATAAGATCTATCTATCTACACTCAAATATTGCATATTTGTAAAAAAAATAAGTGAAACATAAAATATTATATATAGTTTAAAACGAACATAAGAAATTCAAAAACGATCCAAACAATGCGAAACCTTCGCGTGATGTCATATTATGTGACATAGTTATAAGAAAAAATATCAAACCTGCTATATTGGTTATGTCTAAAAAAATCCTTCACAAAATGACCTATCTCATTCGAGGTTTCTTGGCTTTCGGGTCAAGCGACCAATGTTATGGTTAGAATTAAGGCATAGTTTGTAATAATGTGCTCATATTGTGCATACATGTGCATCATGGGATGTCGAACAATGTTGCAGGAGGAAGTTTCATTTTCGTCGCACCAAAAAGCCATTTTCCATTTTCGAGCACAAAAATGGGGGAGTTTTGTGAAGCAACCACCAAATGGCTAATTTAAAATGCTACCACCATATTTTACAAAAATACTAGACCACCTTATATGGACAATGTCCCAACAGGGGGATCTGAAACCTTTCCGTCGACCCCTGGTGAAAAAGACAAATTCCTGCCGAATTGGTAGGAAGTGTGTCAGATATGAACTACAGGTACATGATCCGATGCTCATGTTTTTTTATAAAAATCATTTTTAGGTTCACAGTATGCTATTTTATCAAAGATCCAAAGCAAGTTTAGTGAGGCTCGGCCCCGAGCTAAGAATCTTCATGCCCGTCGTTCGAGAAAGTTTGACGATAGTTTAAAACGGGCATAAAAAATTCAAAAACGATCCAAACAATGCGAAACCTTCGCGTGGTGTCATATTATGTGACATAGTTACAAGGAAAAATATCAAACCTGCTATATTGATTATGTCTGAAAAAATTCTTCACAAAATGACCTATCTTATTCGAGGTTTCTTGGCTTTCGGGTCAAATGACCAATGTTATGGCTAGAATCAAGGCATAGTTTGTAATAATGTGCCCATATTATACATACATGTGCATCATAGGATGTCGAACAATGTTGCAGGAGGAAGTTTTCATTTTCGTCGCACCAAAAAGGCATTTTCTATTTTCCGAGCACAAAAATGAGGGAGTTTTGTGAAGCAACCACCAAATGGCTAATTCAAAATGCTACCACCACATTTTACAAAAATACTAGACCACCTTATATAGACAATTTCTCAACAGGGGGATCTGAAACCTTTCCGTCCACCCCTGGTGAAAAAGACAAATTCCTGCCGAATCGGTTGGAAGTGGGTCAGATATGAACTACAGGTACATGATCCGATGCTCATTTTTTTTACAAAAATCATTTTTAGGTTCACAATATGCTATTTTATCAAAGATTCAAAGCAAGTTTAGTGAGGCTCGGCCCCGAGCTAAGAATCTTCATGCCGGTCGTTCGAGAAAGTTTGACGATAGTTTAAAATGGGCATAAAAAATTCAAAAACGATCGAAACAGTGCAAAACCTTCGCGTGATGTCATATTATGTGACTTAGTTACAAGGTAAAATATCAAACCTTCTATATTGATTATGTGTGAAAAAATTCTTCACAAAATGACCTATCTCATTCGAGATTTCTTGGCTTTCGGGTCAAATGACCAATGTTATAGCTAGAATCAAGACATAGTTTGAGATAATGTGTCCATATTTTGCATACATGTGCATCATGGGATGGCGAACAATATTGTAGGAGGTAGTTTTCCTTTTCGTCGCACCAAAAAGCCATTTTCTATTTTTCGAGCGCAAAAAAGGAGGGATTTTGTGAAGCAACCACCAAATAGCTAATTCAAAAACGGGGGGTTTGTGATAAGTTGATATGGATATCATATTTAGATTCCTTTTATTTTTATGATCAATTTAGACATATTATTTATCAAATTCCGATTTACGGATTTAAAGATATTAATTATTCCATATTAAATAGAAAATACAAAAAAGTAAAATTATTATATTTTTATTTGAATTCAATAGTATTTTTATTTGAATTAGTAATATTTTTATTTATTCATTGTTGTTTACTTAAATAAGTGTTTGTAGTTTCAAAAAATAAAAACATGTGACATAATGATATAAGAGTTAATAAGATTGATACCATATTATTGACAACTAGGTACAAATTGCTTTGCGGAAGCTGATTCGGAAGGAACTGAGAAGTTAAACGTGCTGGAGCTGGAGTAGTGCTAGGATGGGTGACCGAGCGAAAAGTTTGTTCAAGACTGCAATTTAATCAAAGATTAACTATAATTAGTATTAAAAATGTTCCAGGTGAGACATTACTGATTCAAACAATTCAAAGATTTAAAAAGTTGAGAAAAAAATAAAAAAAAATTATTATTTTTTGCTTTTTTTATAACCTGCCGTTATTATGCCGACGGGCAAAATTGCCTCCGCCGAGGGAGAGCTTTGCCGAGGAGGCTACGCCGAGGGCAGCCGTCAGCGTAGCATACGCCGAGGGCATCTTGGCCTACGCCAACGGCTTTTTGTCCTCGGCTTAGCGTGCCGTTCCTGCAGTGGCTCTCAAAACCTGAAAGTCACAGTCATCAGTCGAGTTCATCGGGAAGCCTCAGTGAGCTTATCCTGGCACACTTCGCACGCAGGGCGTCGTCCATCTTCAAGTTGAAGCAGTGGCGGATCTCGAGGGACACCAGGTGGCAGCAATTGTCCAGGATGGCCGCCAGTCCTTTGTTGGTGAAGCAATTGCCATGCAGATGCAAAGAGCGTAGCTCCTGCATAGTTGCAATCCCACGGGCTTCCTCGTCATTGTCGTAGTCACTAGTTCCATGATGGTAGTTCGTGCGCCTATCCATTGTGAGGCGCTTCAGTTGTGGGCATGCTTTGCCAACGACCCCAAACACACCACTCCCAGTTAAATTTGAGCACAAGGAAAGCTGGAGCTCCTCAAGCAAAGGGAACTTCCCTATCGCCTAAATCCTTGATCAGAAACATCACGGCAAAAAATGAGGCGAAGACTCTTCAGAGATGGTGCCCTGCAAATATAGCACTTGGGTCATCAACTCATATAGGTACATTTTGACTGATAGCATTTTAGGGACGAATAACTTGACAATTAATGCCTCCAATTGCAGGATGCAAATTCGGATGAATCCGTGTTCTAGCGTATGAATACAGTTGATCCCGTTCTGTTTAACAATTAACATAGTAATTCAAATTATTGCCAATTCGTCTGGTTAACGCCCAAAAGCCATGTACAGCTAACTGGCGATGTCAAACAGAGGAACAGACCCATGCGCTGTTTTGGAAACAAATCAACTAGGGGGGTGGAGTGGAGGGGTCGAAATCTCACTGGTCACTGAGGTAGAGGAGGAAGTCGTCGTCGCCGGCGTACTTGCCCCAGAACGCCTCGCACCTCCCCGCGCTGCGGCGGACGGCCTCCCGCGCCATCCCGTGGAGGTAGGGCCGGTTGAAGAGTTCGCCGTGACCTACCATGTCGATGCGACGCCACAACTCGGGCTCTTCACGGGCGGCGCTGCGCCAGGAGCGACACACCTGGCCGGCCCCCATCAGGATGTCGACGTGGTCGAGCCTGTGGAGGATGGACGATATCGCGTCCAACGACAGCTCCGCCCAGTCCCTCGTCTCCTCCTTCGCAACCGGCGCCGCCGGTGTTCGCGTATTGCGGCCGCGTCCGCCACGGCTGCCTCGAGGACGGCGAAACCAGGAGGAATAGGGCATCGCGCCGCGTGGCTGGGAGTGCTACTGCTAGGGTTCGGGGAGCGAAGGCGCGGGAATGATGGAAAATTGGGGGCGGTGAGAAAAGCGCCGAATCCAATACCACACAAGCCGGGGACATCAAACTCCCCTGGCCCCCTCCATGTGACCGAGGAGGCCTAATCCTAGCCCACCATCACCTCTCGTCCCCCTTCGCCTCCACCCTTCTCGTCACCCCCGGAGGACCGCCAGCCGAAGGCACGCGGCTCCGGTGAAGGGGGCGACGGGGATTCGTCCCTACGGCTCTCGCGCGAAGGTTGGGAGGGCCCTTCCCGTGCTTGGGTGTCGGTATGTCGGGATGGCGACCCCGGGTAGTGAGGACGATATCGGCCTGCAGCGGGTGGCGGCCGGATGTGTGCTCTCCGCCTCTCTCGGCCGTGCGGGTGGCGAGGAGCTGGCGGTCGAAGGTTGCGGCACGGGGCCCGCGACGGCCCTAGCTCCAGATCTGAAGGTGGAGCTCTCTAGGCGCGAGGATCGGCTCCCTGCCTACTTTGGAGCCCGGTGGCGTCGGCTCCTAGTGTTGGGTAGGTGGGGTTCTGCAGGGGCGGGTACTGGGGGAAACCCTTGGCCGCGGTGGGCCACGACGATGACAACGCCTCCGGCACCGTGCTCCTTCTTGAGGGCTTCATCGAGGTACCGTCCCTCTCTACCTCTGCTACGTGGGTGAAAGCCCTGGTGAAAGGGCAAGTATGCCCACATGTGTGGTTTTGGTAATTAATGACAATCTTTATGGACTAATGTGCAAATTGAGTCTCACTTGTAGGTTTGTCCATTGGCATCGCTTGAACCATGTGTTGGTTTTAAGGATGAAAAAGAAGAAGCATTATCCAAGGGCTTTGTGCGTATTGGAATCAAGTAAAATAAGAAGATCAAGTATGTCTTGAAGAAGAAGAAGATGGAGTTTCTCATGTCTTTCTTCAAAACATCATCATCAAGAATTGATGTGCAAGCTCTCGGTGTGCCATCTCTAGAAGATCTCATGCTTGGAGCTTGCCTCCTCGGTGTTCATGGAGTGATGAAGACAAGGTCAAAGAAGAGGTTTCCCCATAGAATATGGGGGAGCCATTCGCAAGTCTTCATCAAGCAAGAGCAAGCAAGAGCAATCAAGAAAGGTGTTCCATCTTGAAGGTGACAAGATCGTCTACATCAAGCTTAAGTGGGATGCTCAAGCGAAAGGTATGATCTTGATAGGGTTTCTATTTTACTGGTCTCTTGTAGTGTTGGGAGACCAAGTTTAGGATAGATAGCCGTACTATCAAGAGGGGCTCTCAAGTGGATGACTCGTTCGTATCTTTCGGAGAGAGCTCAAACCTTTGCATACATAGCATCATCTTTCTTGGTTGTTGTTTGGTTGTTGTCCATGTGAGGATCTAGAGCTTGTGGTTATCTTCATAACAAGCTCTAGTTCATCAAAAACGGATTTCCCGTTCATATCTTATTGTGTTTTTGATCTTGCGGTTTTTCTGGCTCCACACCTTGGGAGGTATCTCACATATATATTCATGGCATTTTCTCCCTTGGATTCTACGCATTGCTATCTTTCCAACAAAATTGGTTTCGTCTCATTTGGAGTTCGGATGTGAAAGTTATTGCAGTTTTGGTTTCTGAAGTTTCTCTGACCGGAAGTACCGACCAGGCGCCGGAAGTAACTCTCGGGCAGAAATGTCGTTGGTAGTACCAGTCTTAATTCTGGCCCAACTTTCGGTAAACCCGATTTTGGTTCAGTACTCTCTCTGCCTGGTTTGCGCTATTTGACAGTACTTCAGCCGGAATCTTGGGCGGTAGTACCGGCCCAGGCGGTAGTACCGGTGACCACCGGTACTACCGGCCATACTCGTTTTGTGTTCGTTCGCATAGCCATTTTTGGACCGTTGGCTAAGTGCCACCGGTAGTACTGGCCACCCACCGGTACTACCGGTCGTGCTCGGATCTGTGAGTAATGGGCAGATCGGGGAGCCCCTTAAAAGGAGCTCCCCTTTCCCCTTCGGGACTCACTTGCCTTTTCTTGGTTTTTCCCTTCTCCCTCTCCTCCATTGTTGACCTTGAAGAGCTTGCCCTCTCCCCTTCCCCCTCCTATGATTCTTGCATCTTTTTGAGGGATTTGAGAGAGGAGATCTAGATCTACAATCCCCACCAAACCAAATCCCTTCTTTGTGAAGGAATCCTTGGGATCTAGATCTTGGAGAGTTTTGTGTTCTCCTCTTGTGTTCTTCTTCCCTCATTACCCCAATAGACTTTGTAGCTTTGGTGGAATTTGAGAGTGAAGGACTTGCCTCTTGCATTTGGTGCATAGGTTTGAGTTCTCCTCGGAGATTCGGTGAGGTCAAGCCCTTGGGATTGTTTCTCTTGGGTTCATGGAACCCTAGACGGTTGTGTGGTTGGATTTTTGACCTTTTGTGGTCTTGTAGCCTTTTGTGGCCTTGTTGCCTTTTGTGGCTTTGTAGCCTTTGTGGCCTTGTTGTTGGGAGCCTCCAATTGAGTTGTGGAGATTTCCCCAGCCTTGTACGGGTTCGGTGACCGCCCTCAAGTGTCCCATAGTGGAACGTGAGTAGGCATTTGTGGCGAGCTCATGGGAGAATAGGGTGAGCCTTTTGTGGCGTCGGTAGGTTGCGTGCCTTCGCATCTTGGGGTGAGGCCTTGTGTGGTGTTGGTGTTGGGCCCGCAGCATAGAAAACAAAAAAAATCCTACGATGAGAACTATACGCCAAGATATATCTACTAGATAAAGAGCAACGGGTGGACATGCATCCATGGAGAACTTACCCTTGAAGACAACGAGTTTTGTTAACGAGTAGGAACTCGTGGTTGATGTAGTCGTACGCTTGCCGATCTCAAGATCGTGTGGAAGTCCGAGCGCCGCAAATCAGCGCGCAGATCCGTCGCACACACACGTTCAAGCCACCAGACAACCTCCACCTCCTCGCTCCAGCGAATCAGCAGAAGCAGCAACTCCTTCAAGATGCAAGGCCACCAGGAACATGTATCTCGCTAATCCGAGACCATGGGGGAATATCTAGAGGGGGAGAGAGATCCTTCACGAGGAGGTGTGGTTTGTGAGAGGGGAGAGGGGGGGCTTTATATAGGAGGAAGGGATACCCCTCCCCTCCCATAGCCGGCGCATGAGGGGGGGACTCCTCCCCTCCTTCATTCATGTGGTGAATCTCCACTCACATAAACATGGCCTCCACCCAAAATCCCACTCACATGTATTTAATTTCCACCAAATTAAATGCAACTCTCAATTTAATAAAACTCTTTTATTTATTTTATTCAGAATTTTGTTAATTACTTTAATTAACAAACATTCACATAAAACCCCTTGCAACATTTCAATATCACATGCAGACCACTTTCTGCAATTTCACCCGAAACAATTCTGGTTTCTATCGAAATAATTCCTGTTTCTATCGAAACATTTCCTGCGCTTTGCAAAACTTTTGTCTGAAACATATGTGCTCCTAAATGGTGTCCGGCAACCCTTAAGTGTGTCACCCTACGGTTCGCGAATAATGCAGACATGATTGAGACTCCTCTCAGATCAATAATCAGAAGCGGGACCTGGAGATCCATACTGACTCCTGCACATTCAACGATGACTTCTGTGATCGTGAGAACCTTTAACGCTAGTAACTTAATCCCTTTGTCTCATGATATAATACATGTCCGAGATTTGATCATCGGTATCCTAATATCTAGTTTGATCTCGTTACCGACATGCATTCTTTTCTCGTTTCCGTGATATAACATTCTAGTAATCACATCACTTGCTTGCAAGCTATCTTAATGTGATATCACTGAGAGGGCCCAGAGTATATCTATCCGTCATCGGGATTGACAAATTCCACTCTTGATCCATGAGCCTCAACATAACACCTTCGTAGCACTGAACCCACCTTTATAATCACCTTGTTACGGTGTGACGTTTGATGTTATCAAGATACTCGTCCGGTGTTAGCAATTAACATGATCTCATGGTCTAAGGATAAAGATTACTTCGTATGATGTTATAGCAATGTAAACATAATGACTTGATCGTAATGCTATACTTCGGATGAATGTTCATCACATCATTTCACAAATGTTGTGACCTCGTTATTAACAACATCCAATGTCCATGATCAAGAAACTTTGATCATCTTGTTAATCAACGAGCTAGTCTTAAAGAGAGGCATAACTAGGAACCCTTTTTGTTTATTAAACACACATGTATTGATGTTTCCTATCAATACAATTATAGCATGCAAAATAAACATCTACATATACAAGGAATACATAATAACAACTTTATTATTGCCTCTCAGGGCATATTTCCTTCAGTCTCCCACCTGCACTAGAGACAATAATCTAGTTTACATAGTGATAAATCTAACATCCATGGAGTTCTGGTGTTGATCATGTTTTTCCCTAGGGAGAACTTTAGTCAACGGATCTGCTACATTCAGGTCCATGTGCACTTTACAAATCTTTATATCTCCATCCTTGACATGCTCGCGGATGGAGTGAAACCGACGCTTAATATGCTTGGAATTCTTGTGAGACCTTGGTTTCTTGGCGTTGGCTATGGCTCCATTGTTGTCACAATAGATCACCATTGGGTCCAATGCACTAGGAACCACACCTAATTCCGTTATGAACTCCTTCATCCAAACCGCTTCCTGCGATGCTTCTGAAGCAGCAACATATTCCGCCTCCATCGTTGATCCAGCCACCACAGGTTGTTTGGAGCTCCTCCAACTAACTGTTGCTCTGTTCAAGATAAATACGTTTCCGGATTGAGACTTAGAGTCATCCGGATCAGTGTCAAAGCTAGCATCGACATAACACTTAGAGACTAGCTCTTCTTCACCTCCGTATACAAGAAACATATCATTAGTTCTTCTCAAGTACTTAAGGATATTCTTGACCGCTATCCAGTGTTCCGAACCTGGATCAGATTGGTACCTACTAGTCAAACTAATAGCAAGTGCCACATCCGGTCTTGTACATAGCATGGCGTACATTATAGAGCCTATGGCTGAGGCATAGGGGATCTTATCCATTATCTCTCTTTCTTCCGCCGTAGCCGGACTTTGAGTCTTACTCAATGTCTTGCCTTGCAACATAGGTAAGAACCCCTTCTTACTTCCGTCCATATTAAACTTCTTTAATATCTTATCAAGGTATGTACTCTATGATAGCCCAATTAGGCGTCTTGATCTATCTCTATAGATTTTAATGCCTAATATATATGAAGCTTCACCAAGGTCTTTCATCGAAAATTTGTTGTTTAGATAACTTTTAACACTGTTTAAAAGATCTATATCATTTCCAATCAATAATATGTCATCCACATATAATATTAGAAATGCCACATTGCTCCCACTCACTTTCTTGTAAATACAAGCCTCTCCATAAGTTTGGACAAATCCAAACTCTTTGATCACCTCATCAAAGCGGAGATTCCAACTCCGGGATGCTTGCTTTAGTCCATAGATGGATCGTTGAAGCTTGCATACCTTATCAGCATCCTTAGGATCGACAAAACCCTTAGGTTGTATCATATACAACTCTTCTTCAATATTACCATTCAGGAACGCAGTTTTGACATCCATCTGCCATATTTCATAATCAAATTATGCAGCAATTGCTAACATCATCCTAACCGACTTTAGCATCGCTATGGGAGAGAATGTCTCATCGTAGTCAACTCCTTGAATTTGTCGAAACCCCTTTGCGACAAGTCGAGCCTTATAGATGGTCACATTACCATCAGCATCGGTTTTTCTTTTGAAAATCCATTTATTCTCAACGGCCTTTCGATCGTGAGGTAAGTCCACCAAGGTCCAAACCTGGTTTTCGTACATGGATTCCATCTCGGATTTCATGGCTTCTAGCCATTTGTTGGAATCAGGGCTCATCGTCGCTTCTTCATACGTCGTGAGGTCATCTGTTTCATCAATCATGAAATTCATAACAGGATTGCCGTACAGTTCAAGAGCTGCACGTGTCCTGCTTGACCTGCGAGGTTTGGTAGTGTCCTCTTTCGGAGTTTCATGATCAATATCATTAGCTCTCTCTTCATTAGGTGAAGTTAACTCCAAAACAACTTCCGGTGCTGTGCTACTCGCCATTTCATGAAGAGAAGGTTCAATAACCTCTTCGAGTTCTACCTTCCGACTACTCACACCTTTCGCGAGAAACTCCTTCTCAAGAAAGGATCCATTCTTGGCAACAAAAACCTTGCCCTCGGATCTGTGATAGAAGGTATACCCAATCGTTTCCTTAGGGTATCCTATGAAGACGCATTTTTCCGCTTTGGGTTCGAGTTTATCTGGCTGAAGTTTCTTCACATAAACATCGCATCCCCAAACTTTAAGAAATGACAGCTTAGGTTTGTCTCCAAACCATAATTCATACGGTGTCATTTCAACGGATTTAGATGGTGCCCGATTGATGACCCACAAGTATAGGGGGTGTATCGCAGTATTTTCGATAAGTAAGAGTGTCGAACCCAACGAGGAGCAGAAGGTGCTGGCTAGTGGTATGGATCAGGAATTCTCTGCAAATACTTAGCAAACGGATTTTTAGGGTTTTTTGATAAAGTAAGTAAACAAAGTACGAGTAAATAAAAGACAGTAGGAATAAATGCAGCAAGTGGCCCAATCCTTTATGCAGCAAAGGACAAGCCGGTTGTATTTCTATAGATGACCAAACGTTCTCGAGGACACATGGGAAGACTGTCAAGTGCTTTTGCTTCATATAGTCGATTAATCTTCTCTAGCTTGCTAAGTGTTGTGTGGGTGAACCTGTGCTAATGTACCGTCCTATCCAAGACTTAATACATACTTGTGATTATACCCCTTGCAAACATCCGTAAGTACAAGAAAGTAATTAAGGTAAAACCTAACCACAGCTTTAAACTCTAAGACCCTTACGTCCCTTGTCCAATGGTTTCCTAACGGGGGTTCAGGTTTCTGTCACTCCGGCAACCCCTACAATTAGTAGCCAAATACACAATGCATTCCCCTAGGCCCATATAGGTGAAGTTTCATGTAGTCGACGTTCACATGACACCACTAGAAGAAGTACAGCACAACTTAAATAATAATCTATTGAATCTTTCTCAACACAACTCCACTACTAACAACAAGACTTCTCCCATGTCCTCAAGAACAAAACGAACTACTCACAAGACATCATATGGATCATGATCAGAGATGGAATAATGATGTATAACAATCTGAACATAAACAATAATTCAATGGTTCACTCAATAGCATCAACTACAAAGAGTAATCAACACCGGGAAAGTTTCCCCTATGAACTATGCAAGATTCAACGCAATTATTACAGCGGTATGGAGTGGTGATGATCGTGCTGGTGGAGATGATGATGGAATTCCCCTGGCAGAAATCTCTCTGCCGGAGAGATCTTTCTCTCTCGGTGTTTTCCGCCCTGCAGAGGCGGCGGAATCTTTTTGTGGTCACTCCCCGAATCTTAGGGTTTCGGGAGGAAGATATACGCCAGAGGGGAGAGGCTGGAGTGGGCCATGGTGGCCACACCACTCCCTGGCGCGGCCTAGGCCTGCCCGCGCCATGGGGTGGTGTGGGCCCCATGTGGCCCACCTCCACTCCATCTTCTAGCATCTTGAGTCTTTTGGAAAAATAGAATTTTCCGTATATTTTTCCGGATTTTCTGATCTTCGCGAATTTTGCCTCCAAACAGCACCTTTTCCATCAGAATCCTGACTGCAGCGGTCCATGCTCCAAAAGTCATCAACCATGCAAAAACAGATGAAATAACATAAGTATCACCTCTCAATACGAAATATATCAATGAATAATAGTGAATTAAGACATAGAATAGTGATGCAAAATGGACGTATCAACTCCCCCCAAGCTTAGACTTAGCTTGTCCCCAAGCGAAACTGAGCTCAATAAACATGACCTCGAGTTTATGGAGTGAAGAGTCGATAAAAGAATACGGACAAGAAGCATCACATTCATCAAATACATAGATCATAATAGAAGACAACTCACTATTATACAACTCAACTTGCAATGAGTAAAGTAAACACAATAAAGATACATAGAGTAAATCATCATTGGTAAAGGCAAACTTAGCTCTTGGTCGAAGAATAGTTGATAATTTGCTGGAGTTCACAAATAGCTGGTTTTTCAATGAAAGCTTTCAAAGTAGTAAACTTCAAGATAAGAGCAATGTGCAAAACAAGGAACATAAGAAACATGATTGAATAAATCATCATATGAATGAATGAAACACATCAACTCAAAATACTTGCTGAGATAGAAGGGAATAGGTTTACTGACTCAACTACAAAGTAAAAGAAGGGCCCTTCACAGAGGGAAGCAGGGATTGCAAGTCTCGTAAAGAGCTCCCAAAAATTATGATACTTACTAGCTTTCAGCTCTCATTGCCCCTATCATAGGCATCTTTAGGTGATTAAGGTTAAAGTAACACAACTAAGAGGATATGCTTGACAAGTTATAAGTTGAAATCTCATGCCCCTTACTTATGAGTACCGATCCTCATGCTACTCAACCTCAGTCACGAGCAAGCTCTTGTCATTGTAAATATGTGCGTATCATTGAGAACCGCCAACGGGGTACCCCTTGCACAAGACACAGGAACTATCCCATAATCAAAATGACAAGGCAAGCAGACAGTGAGCATCTCAGCTATCTTTTTATTTGCTATTTCATAGGTTTTTATTGAGGATGCTTCATAGAATGCTCACTATAGTTATGCTGCAAGTTTCCACCATGATTAGGCATGTCTTAGGCTAGCGGCCCAGGCGTTTCTCTAACACACATATAAACTCCATGATCTTACAAGTTCCACTCTTATTTCACACCACCGGGATCCATAAGCAAAAGAACATGATATCAACTAGGTACAAGTCCCAATGAAGTGTTGAAAGCGGTCCCCATGATACATGGTTCAGCTAACTTCAACTCATAAAGCGCAAGCATATACGCAACAAAGAAGGACCCAATGGTTCAAGTTTATTAAATACAAGAAAATAAGGTGTGCCATCAAGTTTGTGAGAGCTTTAATCGCTAAATTTCACATAACAAGTTTAATTTGGGAGGTAGATAAAACAAGAATTTACTTGGAATAGCAATAATGCTACTAGGTAGGTATGGTGGACAAAATGGCAAAGGTTTTGGTTTAAAGGAGGTGGATGCACGAGAAGAATTCCCTCTCAGTACAGGTTTTTGGCTAGCAAGGCTGGGTAGCAAGTACAAGAGTTGAAGGAAACAAACAAACATACAAATGATAAATACAAACATGCAATCTTCCTTGGAAGCACAAAAGATCTTAACTAGAGAATACTAGACTTGTGAGCAAATCAAGAAAGAAAGATGATGAAATTATTTTTTCTCTCGAGTACTTCTATCCTTTTCTTTTCAACTCTCAAAAGGGGTGTTGCTACTGACCGAGCCAGGTTTGCCAAAACCAACTAAATTAACTCAATGATCCAAAAGTGATACCAATACTAACAACAAGATCAATCATATAACCACGAATTGAAAACTAACATAAGCTAAGCAAAAGAGTGAATGATAGAACTTCTCATTAATATTCCATAACGGAAACTCACACCAAGGGATACATATCTAACGAGAGAGGGGACACTTCCATAATGCAAACCATACTACATAATAAGTCCTCTATTCATGATATGGCTCTACTAAAAAGGTAAAAAGATAGAAGATAGTGATGTGATACCGCGGCACTCCCCCAAGCTTGGAACAAACCAAGGGGATGCCAAAACTGATGACGAATTACTCCTTAGGTGGTGGTGGTATCCTCTCGATGAGCTCTCTGATCAGTTTCCCCAAGTCCTCAATCTCGAAGGTGAGATTACGAATAAGTTGCGAGTTTTGCTCAATGCGGCTCATGATCATGTCGGGTTGAGAATTCCAGCTCTTGCTATTCTTTCCCCACTCTTCCTCCTTGAAGTCTTCTTTTCCTACATGGCTAGAATGAGGCAAATCCCAATTGGAGGGTAATTTCTCCTTGGGCATATTCTGGTATTGATGCTCATGGATAAGGGTATGGAAAGGATACTTGGTGCGTGGAGGAAGTGACCGTGGAGCCAAACTGTGACGAGAAGCTTTCCCTCTAGTCTGCATCCATGCAGTCTTTCTAATCTTGGCAGGTTTCATCACTCCAATGCTTGCAATGGTGGTGCCGGTATGCGGACGTTGGCCTTGCTCCTCTTCACCTTCACTCTTGATCTCCTTCTCCTTCTCGGGGTCTTGGAGGTCTTCCTCCATGGGCCTCTTCCCTTTATCCTTGGCGGACACCATTGTGCTTCTAAGCTTTCAAAGAGTATGTCCTGGCAAAAACAGATCGAAACAAAAACACGACGAAAACACAATATATGGACCTCGGGGGATCCGGGGGGTTATATATTACGAAGTTTCATATCAAAAGGAAGGTACTGGGAGAAAACGAGTCGGAGGCGGAGTCCTGGGTGGCCTCACCACCTGGTGGCGCGGCCAGGGGTGGGCCCGCGCCACAGGGTGGTGTGGGCTACCCCGGCTCCGGTTCCGTCCCTTTTTCGCTTCGAAACTTTCCTTATTGACTGAAAACTGCAAAAATATAGTTGGATTGTATTTTCGTGGAACTTTTCTTACCAGAACTGTTACCTAGTTGGAAACGGACTTTGCAGGTCTCTGAATTTGGTATTGAGTGGATCCTTCCGGAGTCATCACTTGAATATCATAGATATCTTCATCTTCATATACTTATTACTTGAGTCATAAAACCTTTCTCTTCCTTGTTACACCATTATCTCCACTTCCTGGAAATTTCTTTCACACAAAACTTCACACAGTTCTTATTAGCAACATTAGTATAAGTGAAGTGATAAAACCTTTTGAGTCCAACTTCAACTGAAAACCATCAAAACAAAAGCTACTGTAGCAACTCCTTCCGAAAACCCAAAAAGAATTCAAAAAGGAAATCGAATAAAGAAGCAAATGCAAGATTGGCTAAATCTGTCAAAACAGACCAGCAGGTAAAGATCAATTTTTTCGAAAATCTTTTGTTGCTCAAATCAAAAAGTGCAAAACTAACGAAAGTTAAATAACAACCTGGGGCAGAAGCACAAAACATTACAGCTCAATGCAACAAATAGAGGTCTCTCACGAATTTTTACGGTGAAGCACAAAAATCTGTTTCGGGACAACAACTTCCCCAAATCTTACTTCTCTCTCATTAGAGGTTGATCTTGACACAAAAACCAAACAAAATGGATAAGGAGCGGTTATTACCAAAGTAATAACTTCCAAGACTCAAAGAAAAAAAAACTGAAAGCAAAAACAAATTGGGTTGTCTCCCAGAAAGCTCTTTGTTTATAGCCATTAAGATGGGCATGATAATTTTGAGGAAGCTCTCATAGGGATATGAATTGAAGTGAAAGAGAGCATTAAGAAGCAAAAACACACACATTTAAGTGTAACCCACTTCCTATGCAAGGGGATTTTGTAAACAAACAAGTTATTGAAACCAAAGGCAACTTGCAATAGAAGGCAAAAGAAGTGCAACATAAAAACTTTCAGCATAAAACGGGGAAACTTGATATTATTGAGATACATAAGAACACTTTTCCCTCTTTCATAATAACTTTCAGCATCATGCATAAACTTAACAATATAGCTATCACAAGGACCATCATAGCAATGATCACTTATTCTAACAGAAAACATAGGAATACTAGCTCTCATAACACTACTATGTGAAACAATATTAGAGGTATCCTTACAAAGGATAGTGTGTCCCTCTTTTTCATATTTAGCAACAAAGTCTTTCACATTTGCTACAATAGGTTTATCAATCATTTGTTTATCAGGTTCAACAGCCTTACTCATACTTTCATTAACCATACTAGCTATCATAGAATGTTCCTTTACCTTAACTGGGAAAGGCATTTTCTCAATATAAGGTTTAGGTAAAACATGACTAGCAATATAAACTTCAGTATTTCTTGCAGGAACACTCTTAGCAATATCTTTATAAGGTTCATGATACTTATTCCACTTCTTTTTAGGCACTTCAATATAAGAAGCAAAGGCCTTAAAATAAGAAGCAATAGCTTGAGAGTCTAGACCATAAGCATTTTTAATATTTTGAAAATCGCTGGGTTCCATAAAAGATTCAATGCATTCATAATCATAATTTATACCTGACTTTCTACCTTTGTCATTCTCCCAAGCTTCAGCATTGTCTTGAATACGGTCCAGAAGGTCCCATTTAACTTCTTCTTCCATGCGAGTGAATGATCCAGCACAAGAAGCATCCAATAAATCCTTGTCATGTAGAGGGAGCCTTGCATAAAAGTTATTGATAATAATATTGTTGGGGAGCTCATGAATGGGACATTTGAGCATTAGTAACTTCAATCTCCCCCAAGCTTGAGCTGTACTCTCTCCATCAAGAGGCCAAAAGTTATATATTTGATTCCGATCTTTATGAATCTCACTAGGAGGATAAAACTTTGAATAAAAGAGAGGCACTATTTCCTCCCATTCCAGAGCTTGACCATTCTTCAGCAACTTATACCATTCCTCAGCTCTTCCTTTTAGCGATAATGAGAATAACTTCTTCTTAACTTGATCTGTAGTAATACCTGCACACTTGAACAACCCGCATAATTCGTGTATAAAGAGTAAATGATCACCGGGATGGACAGTTCCATCCCCAACATAGTAGTTATCCATAACACGATCAATAATTCTTTGTAGGTATTTTGAAAACATCTTTCTCAGCAGGTGGTGGCTTATCTACTACCTTAGTAGTGGTAGTAGCATTACCAAATAAGAAACTCAGAGAATTATCCATAACGAAAATAAAGCAACTAGCTGAAGTAAACAATACTCACAATAGAAGTTTTCTTTACCAGTTCCACTCTCCAATAGCGCTTCACTCCCCGGCAACAGCGCCAGAAAATAGTCTTGATGACCCACAAGTATAGGGGGTGTATCGTAGTATTTTAGATAAGTAAGAGTGTCGAACCCAACGAGGAGCAGAAGGTGCTGGCTAGTGGTATGGATCAGGAATTCTCTGCAAATACTTAGCAAACGGATTTTTATGGGTTTTTGATAAAGCAAGTAAACAAAGTACGAGTAAATAAAAGACAGTAGGAATAAATGCAGCAAGTGGCCCAATCCTTTATGCAGCAAAGGACAAGCCGGTTGTATTTCTATAGATGACCAAACGTTCTCGAGGACACATGGGAAGACTATCAAGTGCTTTCGCTTCATATAGTCGATTAATCTTCTCTAGCTTGCTAAGTGTTGTGTGGGTGAACCTGTGCTAATGTACCGTCCTATCCAAGAATTAATACATACTTGTGATTATACCCCTTGCAAACATCCGTAAGTACAAGAAAGTAATTAAGGTAAAACCTAACCACAGCTTTAAACTCTAAGACCCTTACGTCCCTTGTGCAATGGTTTCCTAACGGGGGTTCAGGTTTCACATCACTCGCAACCCCTACGATTAGTAGCCAAATACACAATACATTCCCCTAGGCCCATATAGGTGAAGTGTCATGTAGTCGACGTTCACATGACACCACTAGAAGAAGTACACCACAACTTAAATAACAATCTATTGAATCTTTCTCAACACAACTCCACTACTAACAACAAGACTTCTCCCATGTCCTCAAGAACAAAACGAACTACTCACAAGACATCATATGGATCATGATCAGAGATGGAATAATGATGTATAACAATCTGAACATAAACAATAATTCAATGGTTCACTCAATAGCATCAACTACAAAGAGTGATCAACACCGGGAAAGTTTCCCCTATGAACTATAGCAAGATTCAACCAATTGTTACAGCAATATGGAGATGGTGATGAGGGTGCTGATGGTGATGATGGTGGTGATGATGATGATGATCCCGATGAAGTCCAGCATGATGGTGGTGTTAATGGCGACGATCTCCCTCTCTGGGAAGGAATTCCCCCAGCAGAAATCTGTCTGCCGGAGAGATCTTTCTCTCGGTGTTTTTTCACAGAGGCGGCGGAATCTTTCTGTGGTCGCTCCCCGAGTCTTAGGGTTTCGGGAGGAAGATATACGCCAGAGGGGAGAGGCTGGAGTGGGCCAGGGTGGCCACACCACTCCCTGGCGCGACCTAGGCCTGCCCGCGCCATGGGGTGTTGTGGGCCCCCTGTGGCCCACCTCCACTCCATCTTCTGGCATCTTGAGTCTTTTGGAAAAATAGAATTTTCCGTATATTTTCCCGGATTTTCTGATCTTCGTGAATTTTGCCTCCAAACAACACCTTTTCCATCAGAATCCTGACTGCAGCGGTCCATGCTCCAAAAGTCATCAACCATGCAAAAATAGATGAAATAACATAAGTATCACCTCTCAATATGAAATATATCAATGAATAATAGTGAATTAAGACATAGAATAGTGATGCAAAATGGACATATCACCGATTTAAAGTGAATGCAGCGGTTTCCAGTGCATAACCCCAAAATGACAGTAGCAAGTCAGTCAGAGACATCATAGATCGAACCATATCTAATAAAGTACGATTACGACGTTCCGACACACCATTACGTTGTGGTGTTCCGGCAGGCGTGAGTTGTGAAACTATTCCACAATTTTTTCATATGTGTGCTAAACTCGTAACTAAGATACTCTCCTCCATGGTCGGACCATAGAAATTTGATCTTTCTGTTACGATGATTTTCCACTTCATTCTGAAATTCCTTGAACTTTTCAAAAGTTTCACACTTATGTTTCATCAAATAGATATACCCATATCTACTCAAATCATCTGTGAAAGTAACAAAATAACGATATCCACCTCGCGTCGACACACTCATTGGTCCACACACATCAGTATGTATGATTTCCAATAAATCTGTCGCCCGTTCCATTGAACCGGAAAACGGCGTTCTAGTTATGTTGCCCATAAGGCATGGCTCACATGTATCAAATGATTCAAATTCAAGTGATTCCAAAAGTCCATCAGAATGGAGTTTCTTCATGCGTTTATCGCCAATATGACCTAGACGGTAGTGCCACATATATGTAGATATATCATCATCAAGTTTAACCCTTTTAGCATTAACACAATGAATATGCATAATACTACTATCGAGATCCAATAGAAATAAACCATTCAACACAGGTGCATGACAATAAAAGATATTATCCATATAAATCGAACAACCATTGTTTTCAGATTTAAAGGAATAACCACTTCGCATCAAACACGATCCGAATACAATGTTCATGCTCAGTGCAGGCACAAAATAACAATTATTTAGATTTATCACTAATCCTGACGGCATATGGAGAGGTAGCGTTCCGACGGCGATCACATCAACTCTTGATCCATTGCCGACCCGTATCGTGACCTCATCCCTTGCTATCTGTTGCTTGTTCCGCAGCCCCTGAATCGAGTTACATATATTAGCAACTGATCCCGTATCAAATACCCAGGTGCTACTGCGAGTACTAGTCAAGTACACATCAATAACATGTATATCACATATACCTTTGTTTGCCTTGCCAGCCTTCCTGTCCGCCAAATACTTGGGGCAGTTGCGCTTCCAATGGCCAGTCCCCTTGCAATAGTAGCACTCGGTATCAGACTTAGGGCTAGCTCGGGGTTTCTTTTCAGGTGCGGCAACAGATTTGCCGTCCTTCTTTCCCTTCTGCTTGCCTTTCTTGAAACCGGTGGTCTTATTGATCATCAACACTTGATGTTCTTTCCTAATCTCCACTTCTGCAGTCTTAAGCATTGGCAGAAGCTCGGGAAGAGACTTCTTCATGCCCTGCATATTATAGTTCATCACGAAGCTCTTGTAGCTAGGTGGCAGAGATTGGAGAACACGATGTATGCCTAAGTCAATGGGAATCGTTATTCCCAAGGACACAAGCTTATTGGTGTACCCAGACATTTTGAGTATGTGCTCACTAACGGAGCTGTTCTCTTCCATCATGCAGCTAAAGAACTTTTCAGAAGCATTATAACTCTCTACGGCAGCATGGGTATCGAAAATCATTTTCAATTCTCCCATGGTATCAAAGACATTGCCATTTTCGAAACGCTTTCGAAGTTCTGGCTCTAGCCCATACAGTATTCCGCAATGAACTAAGTTGTGGTCCTCCTGACAAGTTATATAGACATTATTTTCCTCGTCAGGGGCATCAGGAGCTGGTGGGGGGCCTAGCGGCGCCTCTAGCACATATTGCTTTTGTGCAGCAGTGAGGAGAATCCTCAAATTCATAGCCCAGTTGGTGAAGTTGCTACCATTCGCAGCAAGCTTCTCTTTCTCCATGAACACATTGAAATTAAAAGCAGGTGGTGCCATCTACAACAGAATTTGTAAAGTTTATTTAGACTAAGTTTATGATAGATTGAGTTCAACTAATCCAAATTACTAATGAACTCCCACTCAAAAACGACATCCCTCATATCTTTTGGTGATTACATGAACCAAATCCACTACACCAAGTCCGATCATCACGTGAGTCGGTGTAGCCTCAAAGGTGAGCATCAATATGGGCATCATATCAACTATATGACTCATGCTTAACCTTTTGTTCCGTGTTCCGAGGCCATGTCTGTACATGCTAGGCTCGTCAAGTAAGAACCTTAGTATTCCGCGTGTGTAAAACTGTCTTACACCCGTTGTATGAAAGCGCGGAGTCGAGTACACCCGATCATCACGTGATGTCTCGAAACACGATCCATAGAACGGTGCATACTGAAGGAAGAACACATTTTATCTTGATATCTAAATGAGAGATCATCTTACAATGCTACCAAAAGCGCCAAGCTAGCAGTATAAGATGCTAACATCTAATATGTAAAGTGAGATGATATGGTCCATGCATTTGATCTGTATCATTTGCATCGTGGTATGATCTCTATCATTCAGGCCAAGGTCTATGGAACTTACACGTTAAGTGTGTTGTAAGAGTATCTATCATACATCTACTTACAACAATACCATATCAAGACACTAGCCCAGCAACGATCTAAACTAGACGCCTCTAATTTATCAATTGCAAGTTTTACGTGGCTTAGGACTTTCGGAGATAGAACCGGTCTTACCTACGAACATGAACCACAAACGAGGATAACCAAGTTATTAGCAACTCGTTGTAAATCAGATATTTACTACAGTAGGAGAGACAGACACCCGCTAGTCACTTATGCAATACTAGTTGCATGTCAGTCGTGGAACCGGTCTCATGTACGATGACATGTAAGGTTGGTCCGGGCCGCTTCATCCCACTATGCCACCAATATCCAAAATACATAGAAGATGCAATAACATGATCATCATCACCCACATATAAACATATGTGTACTACCCGTGCAAAGCACCTACGTATAGATCAGGCTCTAATACCAATGTTGGGTCCGCAGCATAGAAAACAAAAAAAATTCCTATGATGAGAACTATACGCCAAGATCTATCTACTAGATACAGAGCAACAAGTGGACATACATCCATGGAGAACTTACCCTCAAAGACAACGATTTTTGTTAACGAGTAGGAACTCGTGGTTGATGTAGTCGTACGCTTGCCGATCTCAAGATCGTGTGGAAGTCCGAGCGCCGCAATCAGCAGTGCATCCGTCCTCGCACATATGTTCAAGCCACCGGACAACCTCCACCTCCTCGCTCCAGCGAATCAGCGGAAGCAGCAACTCCTTCCAGACACAAGGCCACCGGGAACATGTATCTCGCTAATCCGAGACCATAGGGGAACATCTAAAGGGGGAGAGAGATCCTTCACGAGAAGGTGTGGTTTGTGAGAGGGGAGAGGGGGGCTTTATATAGGAGGGAGGGAGACCCCTCCCCTCCCATAGCCGGTGCATGAGGGGGGCTCCTCCCCTCCTTCATTCACGTGGTGAACCTCCACTCACATAAACATGGCCTCCACCCAAAATCCCACTCACATGTATTTAATTTCCACCAAATTAAATGCAACTCTCAATTTAATAAAACTCTTTTATTTATTTTACTAGTAAACGTGCACGTGCAACGCACGTCTAATAATCTAAATAAAACATTTATTTTGTTTAAAAAAACATTTATTTTAGATCTTATTTCTTTTTTAGCGAAGATCAACATTAATATGGATCGGAGGGAGAAGAAAAGGAACTCCAGACTCATCAATTGATATTGTTTTCCTGAAACTTATGAAATTTTTTTTGCTGCTCCTACCATAGAAAAATAAAAGGGCACCAAGAAATTTTACACATGACTATTCCCTCCGATCCAAATTAGTTGACTTGATTTTATTTAGATTCAAATGTATCTAACAAAAAATAAGTCTAGATCAATTCGAATATAGACAAACCAGAAACTAATTTGGCTTGGAGAGAGTAACATAATATATGCTTTTTTGCAAATCGCTAACACAATCTGCTTACTTTTTTTTCGATCGTGTATTGTTACTCCGCACATTACCTGATAGGTTGACCACATAAACAAATGAGAAGTGAGACTGCAAAAATGCGTACGTGGCCACCTTGTTGGCCGCACAGCCTCACTCTCATCCATGACCCCAAAAAAGCTCACTCATCCCATCCACTTCCTCCTTTCGTCCCCCTCACCTCCGGCGACTGGATCGCCGCTCCCCCACCGCCGAAGACCGGCCTTCCCGCCGCTAGCGTCGACCGTCAGCGCAGCCTGCCATCTCGTGCCGCTGCAGTTCCAGCGTGACCCCGCCTCCACCCGTGCGTGCGCACCCCTGTTCCATCCCGAGGTCTCATGCCCCGCGTCCGCCTCCTCCCGCTCCTGCCTTTGGGCACTGGACGATCACGTCGCCTTGCTCTCGTCCAGGACGCCAGTTACCCCAGTGGGAGGCGCCAATGGAGGTGGAGGGGCGGGAATCGTCTCCATTAGGTCCGCGGTCACGGCCACCGCCGCCGGTGTTCGATGGCTCTGTGTACAGTCTTGTTGTCACAGCCTCGCCTCAGGCGCTGCTCTTCGGTACGACGGACCCAACTCCTCCTCCTCTGAAGTCTAATCCCCCCACTCCCTCCCCAGCTCCCCAACTCTGATGGCCACCGGCGGTTCCCATCTCTTGCCCCCCCTACTAAAGCTTACATACAGGTAATTCCATTGACTTAAATCAATCATGGATCAATCCTAATGCTCTAGCATGTTTCAATTTATGTTTAATGTGTTATCTATTCTGCTTGGCTTGTTCGGATGTGTGGAATATTCAGATGGGTGTCTGAACCTATTGCTAATCTTCCAACAATCATGAAACGACGTTGTTGTTATGCATAGCCCATTTTCATTCTTGTTTAGGTGATTTTAATGAATAACTGAAGTTCTAGGGGGGCATGTGAGCATCATAGTTTCTTGCCTATAATACATCATTAAACCATAGTTTGTAGTGGCCATTTGATTCGAATTACATACGTTGATGCCCAAGCAATTATGCTCCTGTATTGCTGCAGACTTGCTTTCATGTGTGTACCATGACCCATCCCCAAAGCCTGATGCTAGATACTGGCCAATAAAGCAAAATTAAGAGTTATTCAATAGTTTGTGTGTAGCACTGAAGAAATCTTATATACATAGTATTACATGCTTTATTTTTCTTGAAGGCAATCGTAGCTTATGGGGATTCACAATTGAGCAACAAAACTGGTTTGTAGTTGAGCCAGATGAGTCGTGCCGCCGGATTAAGGTAGTATAAACTTTATCAAAGTTTCAAAGCAATAGAGCATGGAAGTTGTGTGTATACATACCATAGCTTTAGTGTTTTTTCATGAATGCCTTTATTTCACTGGTGGAAGATAACAAAGAAAGTATCCACTGAAAGCATATTTAGTATTTTTAAAAGCATAATGGCTAGATATGTGGTTCTGCAACTTTGGTCTTTCTGGTTGTGAGAATCAACATAAATAATAATATAGAAATACCAATATGTAGCATAAGTGGTTTCTCTTCTGCACCTGGTTGCCATTCCTCTATGAATTTCTATAATTTTTCATACATTTGACCCTATTTCTAGTTATTAGAGATTGATGTCATTAACTCATCTGGTTTATTCAAATATATGGTGGATGTATAAACTAAAGGTAAGTGACTGCCTTTTTTATTCTGGTCGATGACTTGACCTCTATTTGCTTGTTCCACTCTTACTTGAGGTGTGAAGCAAAGATTGTTACCTTTTTTATTCTCGTGGATGACTTGACCTCTATTTGCTTAGTCCACATATAAGAGAATGCAATAGGCTTAGTTTCTATTCATATAAGAGAAAGTATAATGGCTAGAATTGAATCACCCATTTGCAATGTTTGTGGTCGTAAAGGATTTTTTCTTGTTTGTTTTTCTGAACTTAAATGAAAGCAGCAATATTGCTTAGTAAAAAAACATCAATATTGCTTAGTAAAACGGTGTTGCTGATAATTACCCAAGGGGCAGGTGTTGCTTATATCCTGAAATGGGGAGCATGACCCCGACCGATTGGGAGCTGACATACCTTATGAATATCATGTCATTAATTGTAAAAGAACCTAGAAAAGCAATAACAGAAGTTCTCTAAGTTTGCTATAAAGAAATATGTAGCTTCTAAACGCCACCTTAAGTGCAGCTTATAAAGTGAATTGAAAGGGCTACACCCCATTCAGCAGGATATAAAGATATTTTTGTGTCAATGATCTGGTAGGGCACCCTGCAGGCTTGTCCATTCAGCATGTCTGATTTGAGCTATTCCGATCTTATATGTAAATATGTAGAACCCTCTTGTCATGTTCCTTTCTGAAATTTCTCTGAACCCATGTTTGTCTACATCTTACTTGTTTCATGGTTGAAGGATGTTCTCGGTAGTAAGAAGCCAAGGTAATTATGTAAATGTAGATTGGAAGACAAATGGAAGTTATGTTCAATTCTCTTATTTCCTTTTTTACTGTTCCTTACATTTGTAAACTGCTTTCTTTCAATGGCGTCGTTGGTAGCATGAAGCATGACAAAAATTAAACGACAGTAGTAGAGTTATGTACAAAGGTGTATCCTATTCAGAACAGCCGGGTCATGCGGACATGTTTGAAAATTATGGAAGTCACGTTATTGTGAATAATATTATATGATAAGATACAATCCTTCCTTATTTTGAACATGCATGGTTATGTCCCTTATTCACAATTACCATTATTCAAAAATGTACTACTCCTACTTTAATTAGAAGACATCACTGATGAAAACCTGTGCCTGTTCATTTAGGTTTTTGCCGTCCAAGAAGGTGTCGAGGGCAGTGGCTAGGGAGCCCTCCGTGAGGCGCTCTAGGAAGGCGGTGATGCCAACGGTGAGGGTGTCGCTGCTGTCCGCTAGGCGATGATGGAGAACGGGAGGGTGTCGTCGAAGGAGTCGAGGATAGAGGCTAGGGTGCCGTCCGTCAAGCGATCCAGGAAGACGATGATGGCGAAGTGAGGATGGCGTTGAAGAAGGCACTTAGGGCAGTATTATGGCCCCTTCCGTCGAGTTCCAGTCATAACAGGAGGGTGCCATCGAAGGAGTCGAGGGCGCCGTCCATCAAGCGATCCAGGAAGATGGTGATGACGAAGTGAGGGTGGCGTCAAAGAAGGCACTTAGGGCAGCAACTACGGTCCCTTCCGTCGAGTTCCAGTTAGGCGGCGATGGCGCTGTCTGTGGGTAGCGATCGTGGGTGGCGATGGTCCCTGGATATCAGGCGCGATAATGGGGCGTGATCAGTTTTTTTTTGTAAGGGAAGCGATACGGGGGGGGAAGAGTTTCCGTCCGGCAGCGCAGGTGTCCGTCATAATTAATCGCTAAGTGCACCAAAGAGGATCTGTAGGCTAACATGAGTCGTTAGATTAGATTAAGTGTACCTATCGGATGCTTGTGGGATGTGTACATACGGTTGATGGGTGTCTCTAAGAAAGTTCTTGTTTTTGCCTTTATAAGTAGTAGAGATTCAGAATTTTGTTAATTACTTTAATTAACAAACATTCACATAAAACCCCTTACAACATTTCAATATCACATGCAGAACCACTTTCTGCAATTTCACCCGAAACAATTCCGGTTTCTATCAAAACAATTCCTGTTTCTATCGAAACATTTCCTGCGTTTTGTAAAACTTTTGTCTGAAACATATGTGCTCCTAAATGTTGTCCGGCAACCCTTAAGTGTGTCACCCTACGCTTCGCGAATAATGCAGACATGATTGAGACTCCTCTCAGATCAATAATCAGAAGCAGGACCTGGAGATCCATACTGACTCCTGCACATTCAACGATGATTTCTGTGATCGTGAGAACCTTTAACGCTAGTAACTTAATCCCTTTGTCTCATGATATAATACATGTCCGAGATTCGATCATCGGTATCCTAATATCTAGTTTGATCTCGTTACCGACATGCACTCTTTTCTCATTCCCGTGATATAACATTCTAGTGATCACATCACTTGCTTGCAAGCTATCTTAATGTGATATCACCGAGAGGGCCTAGAGTATATCTATACGTCATCGGGATTGACAAATTTCACTCTTGATCCATGAGCCTCAACATAACACCTTCGTAGCACTGAACCCACCTTTATAATCACCCTGTTACGGTGTGACGTTTGATGTTATCAAGATACTCTTCCGGTGTTAGCAATTAACATGATCTCATGGTCTAAGGATAAAGATTATTTCGTATGTTATAGAAATGTAAACATAATGACATGATCGTAATGCTATACTTCGGATGAATGTTCATCACATCATTTCACAAATGTTGTGACCTTATTATTAACAACATCCAATATCCATGATCAGGAAACTTTGATTATCTTGTTAATCAACGAGCTAGTCTTAAAGAGAGGCATAACTAGGAACCCTTTTTGTTTATTAAACACACATGTATTGACGTTTCCTATCAATACAATTATAGCATGCAAAATAAACATCTATCATATACAAGGAATACATAATAACAACTTTATTATTGCCTCTCAGGGCATATTTCCTTCAGTTGGGTGAGCATCGAGCCACCACACCTTGAGGTGAGCCACTTGTGGCGTTCGAAGTACATTGCGCCCCCGCACCTCTCCAACAGAGACGTAGCTTCTTTGGAAGTGAACTTCGGGAAACAAATCATCGTCTTCGCGTCCATCGATTATCTCTCAACCGAGCCCTTTACTTATGCAATTTACATTATGATAGCCATCGTGCTTGAAGTATATTATCTTGCTATCACCTTGTTGCTTGTCTTGCTTAGCATAGGTTGTTGGTGCACTTAGTGAACCTAGTGGATATAGGTTTTGGCTTGATAAATTAAACGTTAAGTTTTATTCTGCATTTATTAGAGCCTAAATCGTAAAAAAATTAAAACGCCTATTCAGCCCCCTCTAGGCGACGTCCATTTCCCTTTCACCTGGTTCCCTGCTCGGACGGTGGCGGCAGCGCTCATCGTTCCCCTTCTAGGAGGCGTCGTCTTGGGGACTGCAGTGAGATGCTTGAGTCCTATGTTTGCTGGTGGTTGTGGCGACACTTCTTGTTCGGCGATGATTGCCCATGTGTCTGGCAGGTACCTGGCCTGATGCTTTGCTACTCCAAGGCCCCTGCATACTGGTGGGTTGACGCCCTCGAGCCTGGGCGAGAGGGGGAAGGGTTCCCCTCTACGGCAACAGCGGTGCTTGGCCGGCGTGCGACCTCGCTATGATTGTCATGTCCAACAGCGAGGGATGGTTGCTTATCTGTGGTCGTTTCTTATTTGGTGTTCCTTCATCCAGCAGCCTCGTCTCGGTGCCGAGGTGTCTCTGGTGGTGGTGGTCTCGTTGCATCATCCCGGTGGCCTCGTCTTCTCCCCGGCTACCTTGGTCCCGTGGTGTTGTCATGTTCTTGGGGGAACTTCATCGCCTCCCGACGGTTCTGTGCCTTCCGATCCAGGGCGAGGGACAAGGGGTCCCTTCTCCAGAGGCGAAGACGGCAGAGGATGGGCCTAGGTGTGTCTGGTTGGCGCAGGTGTTGGTTTGTGGGGTGTCCTCCTTGACCTCAGCCTCCCTGGTGCTCTCGATGTCGAGTAGTGGCTCAGGTGTTCCAAGTTGTGCTTATGTTGTTAATCTTTTACTTGCTTGTAATCCCGATGGCCTATGGGCTGTTTGTAATCGCACTCTGTATCTGCCGTTTTCAGCGTTATTAATTTAACGCAGGGCCAACGCCTTAGAGCATCTTTAGCAGATACTGCATCCCACTGTTGGGTTTGCAGCATAGAAAACAAAAAATCCTACGATGTAAACAACTAAGAACCAAGATTTATGTACCTAGATACAATCAACAGATGGATTATATCCATAGAGAACATACTCTTGAAGAGCGACAAAGCGTTATGAGATTGTACTCGTGAATGATGTAGTTGTTCGCTTCCCGATCTCACGATCGTGAGGAAGTCCAATAAGTCCAGCAGGTCCAGCACCAGCAAGTCCAGTACCGCAAAGCAGCGGCGTATTCGTGATCGCACACATGTTCAGGACCCCGACAACCTCCGTCCCTCGCTCCAGCAAAGTAGCGGAAGCAGCAGATCCGTTCCAAAGAAACACCGAGAACATGTACTTCGCTAATCCGAAGCCATGGGGAATTGCTAGAGTGGAGAGAGAACCTTCACGAGGAGGTAGTACAAGAGGAGAGGAGCCATGGGGCTCCTTTTATAGGGGGTGGGGTGCAGCCCCATGGCCATGGCTTGTCGGCCATGGTGGGTGCCCCTACCTCTCCCTCATTCATGTGGGTGGAGCTTTCACTAAGCCCACTCATATCAATTTCAACTCCACTCACTTTACATTGGAATGTTGAGTTCTATTTTCAATCTGCCGATAGGTTTTAAGGAATGCTTATATCTTGTCAGGGTTTCTTCTAGGCTTGACACGGCAACCAATATTGTCATACTCCAAGGGCAGCCTCTTGTCCCTCTCATCCTCAACAATCATGTTGTGAAGAATTACACATGTTGTCATGATGTTGTTCAGGTGTTTCTTTTGCTAGTAACGAGCAGGCCCTCGGACAATTGCAAACCTAGCTTGAAGAACACCAAAAGCTCTCTCGATGTCTTTGCGGGCCGCTTCTTGACAAGTGAAAAAATGAGCTTCTTGGGGGTTTTGGGGTTTACTTATTGTTTTCACAAATGTTACCCATTGTGGATAGATGCCATCTGTGAGATAGTATCCCATGGTGTACTCACGGCCATTGATCTTGTAGTTGCAGGCCGGTTGTTCTTCATTCGCTAGCTTCGAAAACAAATGAGATCTCTGCAAAACGTTGATGTCATTCAGAGAACCCAATGCCATATCCACAGATCCTGCGAGGCTACAGCTTCAAGCACGATTGTTGCATCTCGGTGATGGCCAATGTACTGCCCATGCCAGAAACTTTGATCAACAGAAGAACTCATCGCAGAATACCAGGATTCACTCCACGACGAACTCATCTACAAAATCGCCGCTGCACAGATCCTAAATCTAAGAAATTTCGAATTTGTAGACAAAACGATATGGCAGAAATATGGTTTACCGGCTCGGACGGCGGCATAGCAGATCCGGCGTACAGGCGGTTGATTGGCAGGTGGTCGGACGGGCGGCGCAACAATTCTGCCGTAGATCAAGCAGCGATGGCGTCCGTGGTGGCGCTGCGTTGGGTAGCGCGGAGACGACGGCGGACGACACGGCGACCACTCCAGAACGATGGTGGCGTGCAACGGCGGTGGGAAAACGGTCGAGGAAAAATTCTGATGGGAGTCGTGAATCTTCATCGCGCCTCCACTGAGAAGCGTTTACGGGAAGCGGCAAAAGAACCAGACGAAACCGAAAATGTGTAGAACACGGAGGGCGATATACGGAGAGCCGAAAAAAAATCAGATTACGGTACGATACGCGGTATCTAGAAAAACTATTTTTTCCGTCTTGTACCGCACGGTTATTTTGCTGTGCCGGTACGGGCCGGGACGCGGTATCAGCTCTTATTGGGGTTTGACCCGACCGTGTTCTGCTCCACGACCGGGCATGGCTATTGCCGCCGGCTTTTGCTCCGTCGGTCCATCCCCGCCCGGCGAATCAGCGCGAGGATCCTCTGCGGGGCGCAGCGGCGCTGCAAATTTTCCTAGCCTCCTAGGCCCTAAGCTGACACCGTGTCCGCATCCAAACCGGTGGGGGGGAACCATATAATCTCCGCAGCTCCGAAGACAGGGTAGGCGTCAATTCGGGTTCACCAAATCGCCGATCTAGGCTCCTCCCACCGTCTCCGCCACCGGCCGGCACTAATTAACAGCAGGTAAGATTACAGTGATTGGGATGGAACTAGTGAAATCAGTTGATGGATTGATAATTTGATATACCTAGTAGGATATGAAATTGTATCAGTAATTGTATCCCTAGTGCTCAACTTACCACACAGATCGCTCGATCTTTACTTCTCCCCAAAAGAAAGGACTGATTTTTTGTCTTCTCCTTCTGCTCTCTGTTTCGAAAATTTCTATCATCGTACCAATTTCAGTATGATTAGGTACTGACCATAATTTTAATTTGTCAATTCAGTCTGCAGCACCAGCTCATGCCAAAAAATGCCTAGCAGATGCAAACACCCTGCAAAAGGGAGGTCAACTGTGTCGTCACCGGTCAAATGTACTGCTAAAAGAAGCAGATCTGAGCCTTTCATCGATAGTCTCCCTGAGGTAGGCCCAGGGACATAAAATTTGGAATTAGTTTTCTTTATTGTTCCAACTTGTATACTAATGTTTTTCTATGTTGACCCCATCCAGGGTATTATGCATGACATAGTATCAAGGTTGACACTGAAGGATGCTGTCAGGACCAGTTCAGTGGCGACAAACTGGAGTCGACTGTGGGCATGCCATCCTGATCTATGCTTCGACAGTCCTACGATCCTGAACCGTGAGCCCGGCAGCAGGAGCAGGCGTAGAAGGCACAGGTTCATCAGGCGTGTCAATGCTATCTTGGAATCTCACAATGGTACGAGACTAAGGAGATTTAAAATCGCGTTTACTTTTGACGCAAGGCACGCGAAATATCTGGATCCATGGCTCAATTTCGCGCTTGATTCCAAGGCGTTTATAATTTCTATTAATTTGCTCCCTGTGCTACACAAGGGTTCTGCGAGGTCTTGGGAGGAAACATACACCATGCCGTCTCGTCTGTTTAGCAGTCAGGATGCATCTTACATCGAGATGCTTCAGCTTGTCTGTGTGTCTTTGAAGCCACCCGACGGTTTTGATGGCTTTGTGAACCTTAGGGTGCTGGATCTCCAGTGTGTTTACATGTTGGGAGGAAATTTTGAGCTGCTGTTGTCCAAGTGCAATGCATTGGAGTGTTTGCGCTTGAGTCGTTGTTGCCCGATGCCTGATTTGAAAGTGCAGCAACCACTATGCCGACTAAGTTATTTATCTGTTCGGGAGTGTCTGCCGCAGGGTATGGAATTCAGTGCTCCTAATCTGGCAAAATTTGACTATTCGGGTGAGGCCATACCCATTACACTAAGTGAATCCATGAAGTTAACACAAGCCACTGTGACGCTCATGGGGTATGATGACACTCTTGAACATGTCTTCACTGAACTTCCAAAGTCCCTGTCTCATGTGGAGACATTGTCTGTGAACACTTGCATAAATACTGAGGTACTTGGCTGACCAGCTCGTGGTGATATGCATGCATGTTTTGTTTCCATGTATGTGAACTAAATGCCGATTTGGTGACCTTTTAGGTGTTTGGATTTTCAAAATGCCTGATGAAGTACACTCATTTGATTAAACTGGAGGTGACTGTAAGTATTCTGGGTGACTCGAGAAACAGAAATGGGATTCTTCGTTTAGCGAGTCTTCTAGAGGTGGCCCCCCTTCTGCAAAGGCTCGAGTTAAACGTAAGTGTCTCTGTTCCTCTGGTGCATTGTCTCTTGTTTTATCTTTTGAGGCAAACTCGAGCTGATTGATGATTGTCACATTTAAATTTGCCATAGTTTGTGATGCACTTCTTTTACTAGATCCAATTCCAACTACATGGAACTGTAATTCGAATCAATGAACAAAAACTGAGGATAACTTTAAGTTTCAATCTTTAATGTTGATTGTGTTGTTATCTAACTTTCAACAACCTTTACGTTTCCAGATGCTTCCACATATGTCGACGGGGTTTTTCAATGTACCTGAAGCTTACTGGGACGTTCAGCCATGCACCCACCGTCATCTTGAGCAGGTTGAGGTTTCAGGATTTATTGGTGTAAATGGTCAGCTCGAGCTGGTACTGTACATCCTTGACAACGCGGTGGCTCTAAGGGGGATGTCCATAGAACCGAGGGTGACGGCATATGATCGTGTCTCTGGATACTGGGCAGGGTCAGATGTTGATATAAGAATAGGCAGGCAATGTGCCCTGAAGAACTTTTTGCCTGAAGACTACCCCGACGTGCAGATTGAGATCTTCTGAAGGGCCTTGGAAGCTTTGTTTGTTTATTTGTGTATGTATTCTTGAGGATTTACTGATCTAGTGTTTAAGGAAATTTCATCAAAATTGTCGCATTTATTAATGTATGTTGAGAAAAGCCTGGTCACATTTGTGCCAGCCACATGTCTCTACTACGTAATGGAACTGTTGGACCTGCTGATTCAAGATATTCAAGTTTGCTCAGTACTCCCTACGTAATGGAGTACGTTCAGTCAAGGTCAAACATGCCTACCATCTGCGTTGGCACCACATTACTCTATGTTTGCTACTACTCCGTCCCAACATGGACGGTCCATGCAACGAGCCTAGAACTACATCTAACTTCAGAGCAGTCAATCTCATCTCTTTAGTTCAAAAAAGATATACAGTACTTATACATATCTCCTTACCAATGATGTGAACCCAAAATGCCACATAAGTTGGTGGCCAAAATCAAATTATAGTATAATTTGCTTCAAATGTTAGCCAAGCGTTGATATGGGCTAATTTTTAGAGTAAATGTTTCCGAATCATCAAGAATTGGAAGGAATTTACCACTACTCGAATGTTAACGGGACGAAGCGAACACCTCATATTTGTGGTACAATTGGATTTGTCTAGATTCGCATGTATCTATACAATAAAACATGTCTAGATACATGTGAATCTAGACAAATACAAGTCAGTTATTTCTGGACGGAGGGAGTACTCGAAATCAACATCACAGCCAGCACATATTGGCATCCATCGGTCAGTCAGACTCGCTCGCTGGACCATATGAGAGAGAACAGTAACACAGGCAACATATCACTTGTTTTTCTCTAAAAAAGAACAGTATATGCAGTCACAAAGGTAGAAAATTGATAGAGCAAATTTCACTTTGCATAATGAGGTAAACTACTGAATTGCACAATGCTACATTGCCAACTATCAGGCACCACAATTTTTTTTCGAGGGTACGCCAATGGCGTACCAAAATTTTGGCATCACAAAGTTCACCTAGCAGAGTTGAGCTAGGTTCTCCTAGAGGAGCTAGCAACAGCTGGTTTATATTCTATCACAGGGCACCAGTGCAACACTGCTCTAGTTAAAAATCACAAGACCAGACACATCAGGAAGTTATCTCACAACAGAAAATGTTAAATAATGTAGGCAATAAATCACGGTGTGAATCAGCTAACAGCATGTACAAAACAAAATCTCAGCGGAATAGACACCAATGGATAAGCTATACAAAAAAAATTAAAAACCCGAAAAGTACACCATCTCAACAACAACGGCCACCACAACCCACCCACACCCACCAGTACCATGAGATGATGGGCACAATATCAATCTGACTATAAACAGTACACGGCGCCAGGCGCCAGTCAACAACAATAACCGCCACTTGAGAAACCCGGGGAAATGCCTTAATGTACACTACAAAAAGTTATTGTAAGATCATCTCCTCGCTGAGCTCCCATGTCTTTGGCTGCGGAAATAGCTGAGAAGAGCCTGTGCCTGCAGCAAATTCAAATTCTTAGCAAAACGATTTGCAAGTATTTTTCTTCTACTTGTAGTTTCTTTATAGTAAGTGGCATACCTTTTCTCTTGCTCGCGGTGTTCCTGACTGCGACAGTGCAACTAGAGGGGGCACAGCACCCTCTTGGAGAACTATGCTGCAAAATCTGTTGCTGTTTGTGCATAGCTGAAGCAATGCTGCGGCAGCGTTTTCCTTCCCTCTCGCTGAACCCAGTTCGACAACTTCAACAAGGGCTGGAATACCACGTGCCTGCCCAATGGCAGTCCTCCCTTCTGGTATTGTAGCAAGATTTGCCAAGACAGCTACAGCTTTGTCGACCATTCCTGCGGCAGGATCCATAAGGTCAACAAGGTGCTTTACAGCATCAGCTTGCACAATGCGACCCTTGTTCTCGTGAAGTATGGATAAATTAAACAATGCAGTAGCAGCATCTTTCTTTCCTCGTGGGGTCCCATTTCCGAGCAAGTCTACCAGAGGCTTGACAGCACCAGATCGTCCAATCCTCACTTTATTTTCTTCAATAACTGAGAGACTAAATAAAGTAGCTGCTGAATTTTCTTTAGCTTCAGGGTTCCCTGTTTCCAGGACATGGATGAGAGGGTCAACAGCATTTGCATTCGCAATGGCAATCTTATTGTTATCATTGATCGACAAATTGAGGAGGGCTGTCACTGCATTTTCTTGGATTTTGGCATCTGGTGAATGAAGAAGACCAACCAACAAGTTTATAGCCCCACAATTTGCAATGACAATCCTGTTCTCCATGTTGTGCTTAGCTAGAAGGCGAATCTCTAATGTTGCTGATCTCAGAACTTCTATGGAATCACTTCTCAAATCATCAATTAGCTTGCGTACCTGATTCTCGATGGCAGAAAGATCACCCCGAGCATCCATGGATGAGGAAGATATTATTCTGGGGAATCCCCTGTCAGATGGTTGCCGCCGAACAAATTGCCCTCTTCGGACATCACCCAATCTTGGCAGGATTACATTTTCCCTTTGAGAGGCAGAAGAGGCAGAAGGCGCACCATCAGCAACCTCCCCAGATGCATCACTACTGTAATTTGTCCCATCACTTGGAACTCGTATCATCCCATTGTCGATATCACCCTCCGCATCAAGCTGGCCGCTATTAGGAAGACTGCCATTAACCGAAGAACTGCCTAGATGATCCTGCGAATCACCGTTCAGATGGGATGCTTCCTCTGTAGACTGTTCTGAAGTTTGTAGATTAGAACCAGCATGTCTTTCTTCCAAACTAGACTCTCTTGCTTCAGAACTTGCAAGAGATAGCCTTGCAACATCTGGCACAGAGCCATTTGCATAATCTGATGACTGATTAGTGGAGACCTCATGACCAGTACGGTTCACATGTGCATCAGAGTTCTGATGGACCACACTGTGGGGAGGAGATGCTCTATTCAAGCTTCTCATATACAGATCAGCTTCTGGGGACCCAGGAATGTTGCCCCTACCCGCAATACTAGGATGTAGAGGGCTGTTACCTGTGGCGCTCAAATCTTGAAGGGAGGAGGCTGCTGAAGGGAAGTTCAACTTCAAGGATTTCACAGGATCAGGTAGCTTAATGTCATGTGACTCACACCAGTTAGATATCAAAGCTTTCACAGTATAGTTAGGAATCAAATTAGAATGAGCAAGTCTTTGGCGTGTCTTCGGGCAGATAGTAAAACCCTCATCCAGCCACAACTTGATATAAACCCGCTCATAGGTCTGACCAGATGCTAAAATAACAGGATCGGACATCAGCTCCAGGGAAAGCGGGCAACAAAAATCAGCAGGAATAGGCACCCCGTTGATGTTAAGCAATTGTGTTTCCTTGAGAAGGCGCTCATGCATATAGTTGACCATTGGAATCATCTGCTCAACTAGATCGAGTTCTTTACGGTTATCACTTCGCATTGCCCTTGTTCTGAGATTCTCGAGGGAAACAGCTTCCATGTATAATTCAAGGTTAGTTGACAGACTTAATGAACTTGATACTATCGACAGGTTCACAGGACTTTGTGTCCCCCTCCCAGTTAGCTCCACTGCAACCTCCTTTGCCAAATCAAACATGTGCTCATAATTTATGTCCTCGAGTTTCTACAAGAAATAGAAAATCACAGACGACAAGCATGAGCTGGATGCGGAAGAGACAGCAATGCCAATAATAATAAATCAGTAACCAACTATATTAGATAAAGGCTCGAGTGGATTTTCCATTACCTGAATACAAATGCAAGCACAGCCGGTCAGAGAAGGTAATAAAGAATTAGCAAGCTGGCACAACTGAAGGGAGCATCCCTGAATATCCGAGATCGCTGATTCAATTTGCGAAACCTGTATAATGGAATTAAAACATACTGAATCAGAAGAGCAATGTTTGATGAACAGCATTAGCTATATTACTTTTATGGCATGCAAGTACCATCCATAAAAGAAAAGGCGTATGATTTAGAATAATTATGTTTTTTATTTTGTGTTGATATACTATCTCACTTAAACAATACTGCTTACTGAAGAATCATTAGATACACAGCTAAAAACGTCAAATTCTGCTGGTTAACCTTGTCGGTGAAGATAAGCTATTGTATTTGCTTAGGTGTTTACCAAGGACAAAGATCAATGCCCCCGCAACTTTTGAAGGTTACTTTACACAAGAACAAGATATCTATTCAACATTTGGAACTGAGCATGACAGTTAAGGTCATAAAAGTGAGCCACACAAACCTTACAGAACTGCTTTAACTGATGCAATTAATTATTGATATAATTCAGCCTGCGTAAGGGAATAGGACACTCGCCTCATCTAGCCACTGCAGGCCAAATTCCTGCCATGGTAGCGGTGTGCTGAGGCTTAGTTGAATGATTGAATTGCTAATTGGTTGATAAGAGGAGTTACACTACAGAAGTTTATATAGGTAACTGACTTGACCCACAAACCAGATCATAATACAAACTTCTGACCGAAGGATAACTCTATCTTCCTAACTTAGGGCTTGTTTGATTCATAGGATAGGAAAAGTATAGGAATAGGAAAAACATAGGATTGAGATGTCATGCCAACTTGAATCCTATGGGAAGAGGAATCATGTTTGATGTAGCAAAGGAATTTTTCCATGAGGTTTGATCTAATGTTTCTTTCCTATAGGAATTGCACTACAAGATTCCTATAGGATTAATTCCTATAGGATGTGTTCCTATGAATCAAACAATTACATAGGAAAAATTCCCATAGGATTTAAATCCTACACAATTCCTATGAATCAAACAAGCCCTTAATAGGAAATGTTCCTTGTTTGAAAGACCTGATTGTAACCATAACAGATACTGCTAGTTTTCTACGTGGCTGCTGCACACAGGGTCCACACTGTAACACATTTTCTGTTCCAACAACTACAATTTCAATTGAATGATCAATGCCAACTGAACCTGAGTTCAATCCTGTAACATTCATCAACTATAATTAATTAATGGAAGGTGAGGGATGTCATTTTGTCGATGTAGATGTTAGCCAGCAAAGAAGTTAAATGGTGACATTGGAACAAAGAATAACATTAGTCACCAGCAAATTGCATGTGAGCAAAAAATCTGCACAATAACAGGCACCACCTGCCTGTAAGAATTGATGTTATCTCTAAAAACAAAGCATGGCAAGGTGGACAGACTGATTGATCTACTTCAATTAACTTAATTATGAAGCACCATATCTGAAAATGCACTGTGAATAAATGAAATTTGGATATATAAAATTATCTGATGTGTACTTACAAAATATAGTTTGCTTGTCGTTTGGTGCCAGTTCCCAATAAGCCCTGAAGCTTCGTTAATAGCAGTGTCAAGCTCCCTTAACACCTCATTGAGTTGCTCTTCAGGACACTTGCATATATCTTCTATGAGAGGGCTCACAATGCTTGAGATATCGCATACATTTTGGCAGTACTTCTGGATAGGCTTGGGCCTTGCAGTAGAGCCATCAGAAGTTAAGACACTGAGGTGTGAGATACTATTGAGTAGAGTCCTTGGAGAGAAATTTTCCATCAACCCTGTGAAAGGATCCATATGATTAAGAGTAGGACTACATGAATTTGTAACTCAAGAATACCAAAAAACATCCATATATTCCTGAATATTATGCACATACTTATGATTGCTGATCCTAAGTATCTGATTAGCTAGGTTAAAAACAAGAAGCATAAGCTGTGTATTGGTAGATTTCCGTCTGCACTTTGATCTATCATTTTAATCTATGTATCTGGGTATCTTGATTTGGGACTGTAAATGTATTTTCGTACAATAATGACAGTTCACTTAGACTGAGTGCAATCACAAAGAAAGGAGGGATGTTATTTGGCCGAGTAGATATTTCAGGTGCAAATGGTAAGGAATATTACAAGGACGAACAGCCCAACAGAGAATTAGCACGTGGTGCTAATAGTTAATACACAATAAAGATTTCTGGACTTTCCGGTTCAGCGTCGTGACCTACCTTCCCCTTTAGTATCCCTCAACTCAAGTACAAACAGCTACCATCCAGCATGCAGTATTAAGGGTATTAGGGTATAGCCTACTGACATTTAACATCCCGACAATCGCAGTGTCGAATCTCAGAGACGTGTGATTAATTGTAGTCCATCAATGCAACAAAACCTAGGCAGGGCGCTGGGGGTAGCTACTCAATTGTGCGGGAACATGAGCTGGTTCCACAGTTCAAATAAGATTGTAACCATCTAAGCTACGCCGTCTAACGCAAACTCACCCCCAGCATACCACGCGTTGCATGAGACATTCCTACTGCACAGCGCATGAAGGCACGTGGAGTTTTCACTCACAAGGCAAATGCGGGAGTCCACGGCGTCTGTAACCGTAACGACCGTCACCCCAAAAATTTATTAAGGAGATACATCGATGCAACAAAAAATATGTAGGGAGTTGGGGGGCAGCTACTCAATTGCGCGGGAACACGAGATGGTTGCCCAGTTCTATTCGGAGTGTAATCATCTGTGCTACACCATCTAACGCAAACAACGCCCAGCGGAGCACACGCTACATGAATGTTCCTACTTCGCAGAAGGCGCAGCAAATTCCCGGTCTCGCCACGAATGCGGGCGTCCATGGCATCTACAACTGTACCGATCATAGCCCAAAATTGATAAACGGGGTGCATCAAGGATCCCGAACTACAGGAACCAGGGGCGGATCTAGACGATGATGCGCCGCGTGCGCACAGGCACACCGAGAAACTGTGGCGGTCAGTGGAAATTTAGATTAATCACTGGATGAAAACAAGCTCATACCTCAGGGACCAATGGCCGAAGGTTGCGGACGGGATGGAGACAGCCGGAACACGAATCCGCGACAGGAGGGAACGGGATCGGCGATGGCGGAGGCGCGGGTGAGAGGCGGGGGTACTCGGGGATGGGGTGGCTGGGGCGAGGAGGGGGCGGGGGGATTGAGGCGTCGGCGGTGGCTGGCTGGCGCCGAGGCACGGCACGGCGGCAGCGCTAGGGCAAGGCGGTGGTGGACTAGGGAGGAAGAGAGATTTAGCCGCGTTGGGGTTGGGTTGGTAGAGGAAGAGGAAAGAAATGTACGGGAAGGAGAAGGAGGTCTGGGGGGGTGTGGATGGCGAGCAGCGGAAAAACACCCTTTGACCGTTTCAAGCGAAAGAAATCGCTCTTTGACGCGAAACCATCCCCACGGACGCCTGACGGACCGGCATCTCTCAAGTCTGAATTTCAACTCGGCTTCGTCGACTGGAATTATTTTGTTTGAAACCTCGTTTCCAGTCTTTTGTGTTTCTAATTTTTTTCATTTACTTTCTTCACGAAGTCGAAGTCTAGGGGATGCGAGTGGTGTTCGTATTTCCACATCCAACAATGCCGATGGGCAGGGTCACCGAGATCCGAAGGTGACAAAGGGTGGAGTTGTGTCGGGATTTCAAGGAGGGGAGGTTGTGATGGTCACTAGACGCATAAGACACTTCCCCTTGGTCGTGGATCCATCTCGTCAAAAGTCGTTTTGCCTAACCTAGGAGATTTTCTTTTTAATATCGGAAGTCGCACATGTTCCAAATTCTATGTATTGGAACATGTTTATTTCGAAACCCCAACTTAAAAAAAAGGCTATCTAGGAAAAACTCACACTGATTCATCTGAAGGTGGCGAAGGGTGGGATCGCCGAGCTACGAAGTTAGGTTGTGACGGAGAATGTGATTGCTCAGCTCGATCTGCGGACGCCCAAGGGAAGTTGCATATCCCTTTCATCGGCAATCCACCTTGCTCGAAGTTGATCCACGTAATCGGGAAGATTTACCTTTTGAAAGTCATAGGTTACACATAATTCTTTGAAAGTTGCTTCCTTATTTTCTAAAAAGTTGTCTTAGTTTTCTAGAAGTTCCTTCCACTTGTTTTAAAGTTTGCCAACACTTTAGAACTTCACTACATATTTTCTGAAATACCATTGGATGTGTAGGAAAATTGGATGTAGTGGTTTTTCTGGAGCGGGGCCAAAATTAGCTATCCAGGCAGGGGACGAAAACATGACCTGTCGAAATCACCATCACACCAATTCCATTTGTTAACTAGGCCCATTAAGAAAGCACACATTTTTCTTGATAACTAGATAAAATTTATTTTCTAAGAATCTTAGTTGATTATAAGAAAATTTTAAGTGTGTAACTAGGTGGGCAAAGTTGACATGTGAGGAAGCACTAAAAGGGAACTGGAACGATGAAAGTATACCTACAGATTTATCTGTTGGACTACATGGAAATTGGCAATCAATTTGTCGGAAACTTAGTTTACTCGTACTTTATTTACTCAGAGAATATAAATTGGGGTCCCTCGACAACCATACTTCCAAAGTATCGCTCAATCAATAGATATAGATTGACATGAAAAATCACATATTTTCCTAGGTTTAAGCCCAAAACCTGTTCCGAAAATACCAAATGTGTATGTCATTGACATGTCATTATACCGGCAAGCCCGGGTGAGCCACAGATGGTGGTTAAGCCAACGGATACTCCCTCCGTTCCATTCTATAATATCTATAGTTTTTTGAGAAAAAATCCAAAATATAAGGTATATAATGTTACACAACTTGTCTAGACAACTTTTTTGAGGATTTATTTATGCTTCATGTCTCATTCAAACTCCTCTATTTTATCACGCCAATTAGCCAAAATTAATTCCCCCCAAAACTTGTGTAATATTTCCTCCATATGTGTTTCTTAATTTCCATGCGAGAAACTATAGGCACTATAGAATGGCCTAACCGGGCGTCCCCGTCTTCTATGTTTCTAATTTTCTTATTTATTTTCTTCACGAAGCCAAAGTTTAGGGAGATTTCATGTTCGCATTTCCAAATCCAACAACGTCGATGGGCAGGGTCACCGAAATATGAAGGTGTCGAAGGGTGGAGCTGCAGAGATATGGCGTCGGGGTTTCAAGGAGGTGAAGTTGTCGAGATGGTCAGTGGAAACATAAGAGCGGTCGCACTTTACCTTCGTCGGGGATCCACCTCGTCGAATGTCGCTCTGCCTAACCTAGGAGATCTTGTTTTTAGATGTCAATAGTTCCAGGTGTTTTAAGTGGGACATGTTTATTTCGAAACCCCAACTTTAAAAAAGGCTATCTAGGAAAAACTCACATTAATTCATCTGAAGGTGGCGAAGGGTGGTGTTGTCGAGCTACGACGTTAGGTTCTGACAAAGAATTAGGTTGCTAAGCTCGATCGGCGGGCACACAAGGGTAGTTGCACGTCCCTTTCGTCGACAATCCAACATGCTCGAAGTTGATCCCACGTAGTCTGGAAGATTTTCCTTTTGAAAGCAATAAGATACACCTAATTCTTTGAAAGTTGTTTCCTTGTTTTTCTAAAAAAGTTGTCCTAGTTTTGTAGAAGTTCCTTCCACTTGTTTTAAAGTTTGCCAACATTTTAAAGCTTTATAAATAATTTCTGAAATCTCATTGGAAGTTTAAATTCTTATGGAAAACTTGGGTATAGTGGTTTTTCTATAGCGGGGTCAAAATTAGCTATCCGGGCTAGGAGGAAATTGGGACTTGTCGAAATCACCATCACAAAATTTTCATTTTTTAACTAGGCCCTTTAAGAGAGCACACATTTGTCTTGATAACTAGGTAAAATATATTTTCTAAGTATTTTAGTTGATTGTACAGGAAATAAGTGTGTAACTAGGTAGGCAAGTTGACGTAGGAGTAAGGAGTAAAAAAGAACCGAAAGGATAAGACATAAGAGTGTACCTAGAGATTTAGCTCTTGGACTACATGAAAGTTGAGAATCAATTTGTTCTTTTTAAAGGGCCAATCAATTTGTGAGAATCTTAGTTTGTTGGTAGTATGTTTACTCGAAGAATAGAAATTGGAGTCCTACACAACCGTACTTCCGAAGTATCGTGGTGGTACTTTTTATTTGCTCAGTATATAGGGCTTAAATCAAAAGGTATGGATTGACATGGAAAGTCACATATTTCCCTAGGTTTAGGCCCCAATATTGTTGAGGAAATACCAAATGTATATGTCATCCACATGGAATTATACCGGCATGACCGGGGTGACCCACATATGGTAGTTAGGCCAAATTATACTATAACTTAAGTCTGAGCAAAAGCGAGCCACCTGAGACCATCTGATCGCGCGCACGTTTGTATCCGTCTAATCTTCACTTTGAGTCATCTCAACTGTGTAGTTTCAGTTGTTGACTGAAGTCTTACGGGGTGGTCCCTCCCATCCACGCCCCACTCCCACCCCAATCTCGACCCCGTTCTCCTCCACCCGAGCTCCCGCCATCACAGCCCCTTCCCCTTCTCCCCCCAGCAATGTGTGGCGCCCCCTTCGCTCCCGAGATCTCCCTCTCACCTCTGCTCCCTCTGCCCCCTCCACTCACGATAACCTATTCTCCCCTCACCTCCTCTCCTCCGGACCAATCATCGCCCTTGCATGAAACCCTAGCATGGTGAAGCAACAGTTGTACGGGGTTGAGATGGCGCCTCCACGTCTGCTCCTCCTTGCCTCCGGCATCCCACCGATGGTCAGGACTCTGCCTCGTGCCCCTCCTCCTCCAATGGACCATCTTCCCTGGGCTGCTCCTCCCCCACGGTAAAGCTCCGCCGCTAGGTACTTGCCCTCCCCCGGTCTCTGCTTCTTGGATGCTTACTCCCCAGCAAGGCGTCGCCCGAAGGTTGCAGGCGGCGCCTCCAGTTCTTCCAATGCGCCCTTTCCTTTCCCATGGCGTGTTCTCCTCGCCTCCCCTTCTCCAAAGGGCCGCCTCCTCCAGTCTGTGGCTGATTTGAGGCCAATTGTCGGGCATGCTACATCTGCATGTAGGCCTAGCCCGCTCCGTGTTTTGTGGGCTGGTGAGGACTAGCTTCGTGGGTGGCGGGCAACTGGCGGGCGATGTGTGCTTATGCTCCACGAAGGTGGGTGTGCTGTCTTTCTTTACTGTCCTCTCTCTCAACACCCCTGTTTTATTTTAGAAGAAGCAGGAGCCATTTTGCTCTCTAATCAAGAAATGGTGGAGCCAATTCGACGGAAAGGAAATCATAGTTAGGGATGGAGGCAAACAATATTATGAGATCTATCAGAAAGCTCGGGGACACGATCGATCTGCAGTTCCCGTCTGCTCCATCCTCCCTCCCATGGAATTATGGCCGCCGGGTCAAACAGATCCCGCGCCGGATCCCCACCTCCATCACCCGCATGCGAGCTCCAAAATTTCGCGCCCCCACCTGTCGGTTGGAAGAGGAACGCGAGGGCGGCTGGTTCCCGGTCTCCCTGGCGTTCGATCTTCAGGACATCGTGTTCTATAAGGTGAGGTTGTATGATGTCGTGTGGCTTTGCGCTATCTTTCTATGTCCCATTCAATCCCTTGTTGAGTATGCAGAAGACATGGCCCTTATCAGGTAGGCAGGAGGAGTTGTAGAGGTGGCGTTTGGTTGGGAAGGGCATGCCATGCTTCGATCTGGAGGGGATCAACGAGAAATCTCATCAGGTTAGCTGATTTGATGCCTTCCCCCTACTTTTTTTGCAACTCTTCTCAGTCAATCAACTCCTACAGATTTGTAAGAAAGTATACTTAGGTTCGTATGGATATAGGTTTTAGCTTTCTGTACTATTGAAACATTCACAAATTGTCTCTTTATGCAGATGGATTAATATGCCTTCCCAACATTTCAAGTCGACTTGTATTTTCCGGGACAAGGATATCATAAGGCATTTGTTCCATAATTGAATTTTTGTCTAATTTGCTGCGAAATCGTGGTGTACATTAACTTCTAACTTCTAATTTTCTGTGGTATCTTGGTGTGTATGAATATATATTGAAGAACCTATGCTTTTATGGATCAGATAGATCATTTTGTATTGTTTTACATTTTTCTCTGGCAGGTAAAACGTGGCATTAAGAAATTTTTATCAATAGTAGGGAAAAGAAATAAGCAAGGTCAATTGGGTAGTTTGATCCTTATTACAGTCTGATTACACTTTGCTTTGTTGTAGGTTCTCCTCCTCAACTCCAGCAATGAGCCGCATCACCGCCTTCTCTTCTCTCGCATGATGAGGGTGATGAGATCCACCACTACTGCCGTCTAAAGATGCCCAGCGATCGTTGATTACCCACAAGTATAGGGGGTGTATCGCAGTATTTTCGAGGGAAGTGAAACCCAATTTATTGATTCGACACAAGGGGAGCCAAAGAATATTTATAAGCCTTAACAACTGAGTTGTCAATTCAGCTGCACCTGGAAACAATCTTGCTCACAGCTTTATCAAGTAGCAGTTTTGTAGTAGGAATAGTAAAGTAACAGCAGTAGCAAAGCAAAGACAGTAGTAACAAAAGCAGTAACAGTGGGATTCGAGTGTGGTAGGCATAGGGATGGATGGACGGGCGTTGCATGGACAAGACAATTCACATAGCAATCAGAACATAGGGCAATTGCAGATAAATAAGATAAAGCATCCAAGTACTAGACAATCCTAGGCATGTGTTCCATATATAGTCATACGTGCTCGCAGTGAGAACTTGCACAACATCTTTTGTCCTGCCAGCCCGTTTGCAGCGGGGCCTCTAGGAAACTACTGGCAATTAAGGTGCTCCTTTTAATAGAGCACCGGAGCAAAGCATTAACACTCCCGATCCTCACATCAAAGCCATTCCCTTCCGGTTATCCCGATTTCTGTCCCTTCGGGGCCATAGGTTCCGGACAACAACGTGTGTATACAACTTGTAGATAAGACCAAGAACAATACTATCATAATGAATCAATAACATGTTCAGATTTGAAATCATGGCACTCGGGCCCTAGTGACAAGCATTAAGCACAACAAGTCGCAACAAAGTCATAAAGCACTAATAAAAGATACTAGGCACCATGCCCTAACAATCTGATGCCATTACATGAACGATCTCATCCAACCCCTACCATCCCCATAGCCTACAGTGGGGGATTACTCACTCATAGATGGGAGAAACATGGATGGTCGATGGAGAGGATGGTGAAGATCGATGGAGATGGCTTCGGGGGCACTTCCCCGTCCCGGCAGGGTGCTGGAACAGAGACTTTCTGTCCCCTAAATCTCCCCTTCGTTGCCTTGGCGCAGTGTAACTTTTCATGGAAAAATGTCGAACCCCCCGAAGTTTTTAGGTCAGGAGGCTTCTTATAGGTGAAGAGGGAGACCGAGGGGGTGCCTGGGGCCACCACACCATGCCCTGGCACGGCCAGGCCCAGCCCGCGCCTGGGGGTGGTGTGGCCAGCCCCTGGCCCTCCTCCGTCTCGTATTCTGGCTCCTGGAGTCTTTTGGAAAAATAGGTACTTTGGCTTTGTCCCGTCCAATTCCGAGAATATTCATTTTCTGACTTTCCTGGAACCAAAAACAGTAGAAAACAGGCAGGTGGCACTGTGGCTCTTATTAATAGGTTAGTCTAAGAAATCATTATGAAAAGTACTCCAAAGTGTGGACAAAGCACAAGAAAGTGGATAAAACCAAGCATGGAGCATCAAAAATTATAGATACATTTGCAATGTATCAACGTCCACAAGCTTAACTCCTGCTCGTCCTCGAGTAGGTAAGTGATAAAAAGAAAGAATAATTTTTGAGGTGACATGCACCATCAAAGACTTGACCAAAGTATTTGTAAACATTCAAAGTTGGGATCATAGTACTTCAATCATAACATGAAAGACAAAGTTCTAACAATAGGACAAAGAAACGATGATGCAACATGAAAAGGCACAAACAAAAGATTCATGAATAACAATGATTTGCAAGACGTTTGTTTGTTTCACATAAAGAAAACATAGCATAGTGGCATTCAGCTTGTACCTCATAGAGTAGCAAATATAAATGTAAAGGACACCTTCAAAGTTTACAAGAGTGACTAGATACAAATAGTTTAAAACAAGCAATATCAAGGTATGCATCAATCAACAAGTCTTGGGACAATGCACATAGAACTAAGAATGGCCACTATGCTTTCAAGAAAGTGCTCATAGAATGTGTGGAGACTCAACAAGGAAATGAAAAGGTTTTGAATAGTTTGAAAGGCTTCCAAATGCTGAAAGTATGGTACTCATTAGCTTTGAGATCTCATTGCCCCTGTCATAAGCATCTTTAATGTGGTTAAGGTGAAAGTGAGGTCCAATCTGAGTTATATGCTTGACAGACTATAAACTGAAAATCCCAAGTCCCTTGAGTACGAGGTCCGCTCCTCATGCTACTCAACTTTAGTTACCGGTAAGTTCTTGTCATCGTAAGTATGTGCGTATCATAGAGAACCACCAACGGGGTACCCCTTGCTTGATGATACGGAAGAATCCCCATATCAAAATGACAAGGCAAGTAGACAATGAGTATCTCAGCAATCTTCTTATTTACCATGGGAAAATGGTGCTTTTTTCTCTCTTTCCTCTTTTCATAAATCTCTTTTTTTTATTTTTGTCAATAGCTATCTCTCTCTTTTTTTATAAGAAGAATGCTTCATAGATATCATTATGGTTATGCTGCAGGTTTCCACCATGTCAACATGGATTAGACCAGCGGCCCAGGCGTTTCTCTAACACACATACATAACTCCATGGACTTACAAGCTCCCCTTTTATTTCACACCAACGACATCCATAGACAAAAGAGCAAGGTATCAACTGGGTATATATTTACAAGTGTTGAAAGCGTTCCCCGTGATAGCACGGCTCTGCTAATCCCCAGCCTATAATTAGCAAGCATATAACTTTCATGGAGAGTTCACAATGGTTCAGGTTTATTAAGTGCAGGAAATAAAGTGTGCCATCAAGTTCGTGAGAGCTTTACTAACTAACTTTTTCATAACAAGCAAACATTTTATTCGGAAGAAAACAAGGCATAATGAATATGCATGGAAGTAGCAAATGATGCTAATAGGTAGGTATGGTGGACTTTGGCAATATTTGGTTTAAGGGAGTTGGAAACATGAGTAAAACACTCAGTGTAAGTGAAGGCTAGCAATAGTAAGGGAGCGACAAACGAGAGAGCAATAATGGCCATAATCATGCAGAGTGACACAATATCATTGATCAAAGCATAAAGTGATACTACAAGTTGAAAACTAAAGGATCATAAAGGCTTATGGTGACTTGAGATAGTCATAACATGGTGTGAGAATGTGCCAAGTAAACCCAAATAAAGCATCAAAGGAGAATACCACTACACTATACTTTAATATGCTAAAACAACGCATGATTCATCCAAGGCACATTAAGCAATCTCAATTGTTTATAACAAGTCATGCTACAACAAAGAATACTAAGCATAAAGCCAAAACAATATCAAGCATGGCATGACAAAGCATAGGCCACAGTCAAAAACAAGCTCTCTTTACCACTCAAGCATGAGCTTTCCTACTCTTTTCCAAACCAAACCAAACTAATTGAACACCAATATATGAAAGAGGAGGTCCAACCAATTTATTCAGCAAACTAAGCAAACCACGCAAACTAAAAACCAAAATGAAAACGAAAAAGAAGACGCTCCAAGAACAACACAACTGTGCATGAAACAATAAAAATGAAGTGTTTGGAAGAAACTTGGGATTTTTATTGATGAAGAAGGGGATGCCTTGGGCATCCCCAAGCTTTGACGCTTGTACTTCTTGGATATTTCTTGGGGTGACACGCGTGGCATCCCCAAGCTTGAGCTTTAGTCCATCCTTCATTTCATTACTCATTCCTTCCATACACCTGAAAATTTTCCTTCATACAAAACTTCACACAATCTTTATTAGCAATATTAGTGCACTCAAGATAAATAAGTCTTAAGGTTCAGTTCTAACACCAAATAAACTTCCATTAGAATACTAGCTACTGTAGCACTTCCCTCAAAGATCTCAATTCCCCAAAAGAACTCAAAAAGGAACCAACAGGAAGCAAATGCAGAAAATGGCAGAGATTTGTCAAAACAGACCAGCAGGTAAAGACGAATTTTTTCAAAGATCTTCTGTTGCTCAAATCAAAAAGTGTTGAACTAACTAAAGTTTGATAACAACCTGGGTCATAATCAAGAAAAATTACAGCTCAATCCTACATACAGAGCTCTCTCACGAATATTTACGGTGAAGCACAAAAATCTGTTTCGGGACAGCAACTTTCCCAATCATTACTTCACTCTCATTAGAGGTTACTCTTGGCACAAAAAGAAAATAAAAAGGATAAGGAGCGGTTATTACTGAGGTAATAACTTCCAGGACTCAACTAAAACTTTTGGGTTATCTCCCAATAAGTACTTTTTTTAACGCCTTTAAGTTGGGCATAAGCAAAAACTGAAATGGATAGAATAGAAGTAAGCGGAGATAATCATGGTGAAAACATTGTTTTGTTCAATGAAATCCTTTTATTAACAAGGTTGATCAGGTCTTGTTACCAAAACAATTTCATATGAGACAAAACTTTGTATTCCACTAATGATTATGTTACCTCAACCTTGATAGCAATGGTCCCAATCATAATAGTTTCAAAAATTTCTCTTGGTATGGGACAATATATTTCTCCAACTTGAATGCCCTCAACATGTTCAATTGAATTCAAAACCATAAGTCCCATCAATCTTCTTGGGGAAATAGATAGTATGTTCCTTGTCATTAACATTGAAAGTCACCTTCCCTTGTTTACAATTAATAACAACTCCTGTAGTATTTAAGAAAAGGTCTCCCAAGAATAATAGACATATTATCATCTTCAGGCATAAAAGTTTGAGAGGATGCTGTCATAAGAAATAAGAGTTGAAGTAAAAGAGAGCATCAAGAATCAAGATCAAAACACATTTAAGTCTAACCCACTTCCTATGCATAGGAATCATGTAAGCAAATAACAAAGTGACAGGCATAGGAAGATTAAACAAGAGTAACTTCAAAACTTTCAGCACATAGAGAGGTGTGTCAATACCAGGAAAACTTCTACCACCATATTTTCCTCTCTCAAAATAATTTTCAGTAGCCTCATGAATAAACTCAACAATATAACTATCACATAAAGCATGCGTTTCATGATCTACAAGCACTAGAGCTTTATCATAAACATTTTCAAAAGAATCCTCAGGAACATAACATTCATCCTTCTTTAGTAAGCATGGGGGACAATCAAATAATGTAAGGGATAAAAAGTTACTCTCATTAGAAGGTAGGCATGGGTAGCTAATCCATTCTTCCTCCTTTTGTTCATCACTCTCCCCCTCTTTTTCATCTAATGAGATTTTAGGTTCATCAATTTCTTCTTCCATAGGATCCTACAAGGCATTAGTCTCTTCCATTTGTGGAAAGCATCTATTAAAATATTCAAGAATATAGCCATTTTCATCCTTGTAATTATCAAAGAAAAATTTAAGTATACCATAAACCTCATATTTGTAAGGTGAATCATCAATACTTTCAAGCAAACTAGCAAGCTCAAAAGCACCCTTCCAAGCAATAATTTCTTCAATTTGTTCTGCATCATAAAAGTCATAAATTCCTTTAGCATAGGAAGATATGGTATCATTATCATTATACTCACATTGAAAAGGGAGGTGTTTATACCTCTTTCTGCAACAAGACTCATCACAGCAATAAGTAACATTATAAGTAGAGCACATGTTTCTAGCAATGGTATCAATCTATTAATTTGTTCCCATAAGTGTTTCCCTTTTTGTGACAAGCGGTGTTCCTTATAATAATATTTTTGATCTTCCGTGAACCCACCTTGCCAATAAGCTTCAGTTTCAAAGAAACCAACCATTGCCAACAAGCATGATAAAGCAAGACAATAACAGACCAACGAAAATAACTACTAGAGTAGGAACTAATTTTTTTTTCTATTTTTGATAAAGAAACAAGCAAACAAGGAGAAAGATAAACTTAGCTTGAACAATAGTGAATCCAAGTGAACTTGATAAATAAAGCTATGCTCCCCGGCAACGGCGCCAGAAAATAGTCTTGATGACCCACAAGTACAGGGGGTGTATAGCAGTATTTTCGAGGGAAGTGAAACCCAATTTATTGATTCGACACAAGGGGAGCCAAAGAATATTTATAAGCCTTAACAACTGAGTTGTCAATTCAGCTGCACCTGGAAACAATCTTGCTCACAGCAGTTTATCAGTAGCAACAGTTTTGTAGTAGGAATAGTAAAGTAACAGCAGTAGCAAAACAAAGACAGTAGTAACAAAAGTAGTAACTAGTGGGATTCGAATGCGGTAGGCATAGGGATGGATGGACGGGCGTTGCATGGACAAGACAATTCACATAGCAATCAGAACATAGGGCAATTGCAGATAAATAAGATAAAACATCCAAGTACTAGATAATCCTAGGCATGTGTTCCATATATAGTCATACGTGCTCGCAATGAGAACTTGCACAACATCTTTTGTCCAGCCAGCCCGTTTGCAGCGGGGCCTCTAGGGAACTACTGGCAATTAAGGTGCTCCTTTTAATAGAGCACCGGAGCAAAGCATTAACACTCCGTGAACACATGTGATCCTCACATCAAAGCCATTCCCTTCCGGTTATCCCGATTTCTGTCACTTCGGGGCCATAGGTTCCGGACAACAACGTGTGTATACAACTTGTAGATGATACCAAGAACAATACTATCATAATGAATCAATAACATGTTCAGATCTGAAATCATGGCACTCGGGCCCTAGTGACAAGCATTAAGCACAACAAGTCGCAACAAAGTCATAAAGCACTAATAAAAGATACTAGGCACCATGCCCTTACAATCTGATGCCATTACATGAACGATCTCATACAACCCCTACCATCCCCATAGCCTACAGCGGGGGATTACTCACTCATAGATGGGAGAAACATGGATGGTCGATGGAGATGATGGTGAAGATCGATGGAGATGGCTCCGGGGGCACTTCCCCATCCCGGCAGGGTGCCGGAACAGAGACTTTCTGCCCCTCGAATCTCCCCTTCGGTGGCGGCGGCGCAGCGGAACTTTTCGTGGAAAAACGTCGAACCTCCCGAAGTTTTTAGGTCAGGAGGCTTCTTATATGCAAAGAGGGGGACCGAGGGGGTGCCTGGGGCCACCACACCATGCCCTGGCGCGGCCAGGCCCAGCCCACGCCTGGGGATGGTGTGGCCAGCCCCTGGCCCTCCTCCGTCTCGTATTCTGGCTCCTGGAGTCTTCTGGAAAAATAGGCACTTTGGCTTTTGTCCCGTCCAATTCCGAGAATATTCATTTTCTGACTTTTCTGGAACCAAAAACAATAGAAAACAGGCAGCTGGCACTATGGCTCTTGTTAATAGGTTAGTCCACGAAATCATTATGAAAAGTACTCCAAAGTGTGGACAAAACACAAGAAAGTGGATAAAACCAAGCATGGAGCATAAAAAATTATAGATACATTTGCAATGTATCAGTCGCTTCACCTGAGGTGATCAGGCGCTCTCCGCATTGTCCTGTTGTTCTTCTTAGACAGGGAAATCTTAAGATGTAGATGTTCTTTGCATATCAATAACTGACTAATTTATTTTCCTTTGCTTCTCTCTTCCAAGTGCAAGTATTCAGAATGATGTGCACTTAAACAAGCGTTGGTTCAGAATATTACTAGAGACCATGATTCGGATATTGTTTTTTTACATGAGTCGAATGCTAAAGAGTAATGGAAGGTTGGTCATAGGAACTTCTTGAGCAATGGAAGAATGTCTAGAAATATTAGGGAGTTAGGCTGAGTTAAACCTCAATTCTGAAAATAAGGTTTGCTAGGTTGCATGTTAATGGCACCTCTGTAACTGAACTTTTATTTCTCTTTGTTCTAGAGAAGCTGGAAAAAACAAGTGTAGAAGTTGTTGAGTTTGCATTTTGAGATTTGTACTTTGAGTTTGTATTCTGATCTATATCCTTGTGGAAGTACATGTGATACCAAATAGAGCCACACATGTATGACATTGACTGATCTATTATTTTCCTCCGTATGTTTATGATGCAAACGGAACTGGACAGTATCTCTCTCATATGATATTCTATATCAAGGTGCACCAATATTTTCATTAGATTAATTTGTATTTCCCCTCCCAATATAGTCTGCATGAACCTTGGCTTTGTTGTGACAATATATATCTAACATACACATAGTGCCTTTTTATGATGTTTAATGCTCTTCATCCTTACACCTTTGAGCTATTTTACGCTGTGCGGTTGTAGGGGATGAATTGTCTCCTTTCACTCATGGACGATCAAGGTGATATGTTGGTGCATATGGTTCTAATTGTTTAGTATTACTCTATTCGCTATAATATAATAACTTTGTAGGTTGTGATTATAAGTGTATAAATGGCTAACTTCTGCAAATATTGATGAGCTAATATATCAAGGCTAAGACCCTCTACTTTCTTTAATATCCCATTATGACCCGCTCACCATAGCTAATCCAAATAACTGTAGTCATTAACCTAGAACAAACTGTCACCAAATGTATTGCTCTAGACACGCCATGCGATAATGTTGTGCAGGCGGCGAGGTGAAACTCGCATGTCCGTCTAATGCAACAACGTTGTGCAGACGGCGAGGCGAAGCTCGCATGTGCGTCTAGTAAGATGTAGGTCTAGTAGGATTTTTGGAAACACGGCGTGCTACCGTATTACGGAATTTGATGCCTTGGAGGACAAAACATTGTAGTATACTTATTATTTATTATTCTATGACTCTATTACCGATCCGTCTAGGAGTCTCCTTCTAATCCTAGGTTTGGTTGCTTATAAGCCGCCAACGAGAGCCCTTCAGGCAGAACTTACACACATCATTGTAATCCAGCACTTGTTGCTATTATATTGATTTATAGTAGGAGTAGGATCTCGCCATCGTCGTGAGAATTTGAACCTGGGCAACTTGTGCACATCGTCCCGGACGCTCATCGCATTATTCTCCCACCTATCTAAACTCTCTGCGAGGCCCCCCCTCATGATGTACTCGTTGACGATATAACGATAGTTGGTGCCCATCATGGGGCTAAGAGCGCCGGGAGTGCGGGTCCTCGCGGGATCTGCCTTCACAGGATCGACGACACCATCATCCCTGACGACAACCTCTGGATTCTGGCTCGGGAGGGCGTCACATGTTGCGTCATCGTTTTGAAGGTTTCACAACATAAAAAACAAAAAAATATGATATGAACACCTAATTACGCCAAGATCTAATCTAGTATATGCAAGTAACGAGTGAGGGGTTAACTAGAAAAACTCACCCTCGAAGATCAAAAGCTTTTAATGAAATCCAATTTAGTGGGTGTTGTAGACGATCACTTGCCAATCTCATGATCGAGTAGATGTGCGCCGAAATCCAGCAGTGCCTCCATATTTGGTCACATGCACAACTCAAGGACGACTCCCGTACCCTTGATCCAACAGGGTAGTGGAAGCAGAAGATCCACCGAAGAAAACTACTTTGTCATTGCTCTCGCTAATCCAAAAGCCAATGGGAGGGGGAAGAGAGCTTGTACTAAAGTGTGAGCATGAGAGGAGCACCACACCTCCTTATATAGGGGAGGGGATGACACCATGGGGTGGCTGCCGGCCACCATGGCATGGGGTGCCCTCACCTCTCCCCTATTAAGTGGGTGGGAGCTCCACTCACTACCCCATAAATACTAGTGGACTTTCCACTCACAAAAATGCATTTAATGAATAAAACATTTTTTATTTGAGAATAATATTTGTTAATTCTTTTAATTAACAAATATTAACAGTTACCCCTTGTCCTTTTTATATCCTCAAAACAATTCCTCTGTTTTTTGAAAATAGTCCTCAAAACAGTTTCGATGATTGCTAAACTTTTCTCCAAGATACATTATCTTATCGAACACGTCAACGAGTCTTAAGTGTGTCACACTACGATTCGTGAATAATGCAAACATGATCGAGGCACATCTCAGATCAATAGTTAACAACGGGACTTGGAGATCCGTAATGACTCTCACATACTCAACGATGAATCTTGTGATCGCGTGAACCATTAACATCGTACCCAATTCCTTTTCTCTTGCGATATTTTACTTGTACGAAATCCGATCATCGGTATAAACCATACCTTAGTTCTATCTCGTTACCGACAAGTACTCTTTACTCATTCTATGACACAACATCCTTATGACATAGTCACATGCTTGCAAGCGATGTTGATGTGATATCACCGAGAAGGCCTAGAGTATATCTCTCTGTCATCTGGATGGTAAAATCCCATTCTTGATTCATGAGCCTCAACTAATACTTTTAGAGTACCCAACGACACATTTATAGCCACCTTGTTACGGTGTGACATTTGATGCCATCTAAGAACTCCTCCAGAGTTAGTGATTAACATAATCTCGTGGTCTAAGGATTGAGGTTACTTCGTATGTGTTTGATATATCAATGTAAACTTAATGACTAGATCATATTTCTATACCTACTTTCGGTGTATGTTCATCACATCATTCTCCTAATGATGTAATCCCATTATTAACAATATCCAATGTTCATGATCAGAAAACCTTGATCGTCGGTTAATCAACGAGCTGGTCAAATGAGATGCATTACTAGGAACTCTGGTTCGTTTATTAAACACACATGTAATAATGTTTCTGATTAATAATTCTAGCATGAGAAATAAACATCAATTATAAATTTGGAATAAGATAATAACCATTTTATTATTGCCTCTCGGGCATTCCCTTCAGTCTCCCACCTGCACGTACTAGAGTCAATAATCTAGATTACATTATGATGAATCAAACACCCATTGAGTTCTGGTGTCGATCATGTTTTGCTCTTGCGAGAATTTTAGTCAATGGATCTGCCACGTTTATATTCGTGTGCACTTTGCAAATCTTTATGTCGACATCCTTGACATGCTCATGAATGGAGTGAAATCCGCGCTTGATATGCTTGGAATTCTTGTGAGACCTTCGCTCCTTGGCATTGGCTATGGCACCATTTTTGTCACAATAGATGACCACTAGATCCAACGCACTAGGAACCACACCAAGTTAAGATATGAACTCCTTCGTCCAAACTGCTTCATGCGTCATTTCTGAAGTAGCAGCATATTCCACCTCTGTTGATGATCCCGCCACCACGGGTTGTGTGGAACTCCTCCAACTCATTGATGATCCACTCATGAGAAATACGTACCCAGATTGTGACTTAGAGTCATCCAGATTGGAGTCGAAGCTAGCATCGACGTAAAACTTTGCGACAAGCTCTTCTTCACTGCCATACATGAGAAACATTTCTTTAGTCCTTCTTAAGTACTTAAATATATTCTTGACCATCATCCAGTGTTCCAAACCTAGAGCGAATTGGTACCTGCTAGTCAAACTGATCCCTCTCTTTTCTTTGGTGATTCCGACGGTACCAAAATGATCTCCGAGCATCATCAAGCTCTTAAGCGTGATACCCTGATGTCTACGCACGCTTCTATTTTTGTAGACAGTGTTGGACCTCCAAGTGCAGAGGTTTGTAGAACAGCAGCAAGTTTTCCTTAAGTGGATCACCCAAGGTTTATCGAACTCAGGGATGAAGTGGTCAAAAGTATCCCTCTCAAGCAATCCTGCAATCAAGATAGAAGAAGTCTCTTGTGTCCCCAACACACCCAATACACTTGTTAGGTGTATAGGTGCACTAGTTCGGCAAAGAGATAGTGAAATACAAGTAATATGGATGATTATAAGTGGTAATTGCAATATGAAATAAGAGTGGCAGTAAGCAAACATGTAGCAAGACTGATTGTAAATAGTGTTTTAATGCTTAGAAACAAGGCCTAGGGATCATACTTTCACTAGTGGACACTCTCATATAAATATCTTCTCTTCATTAAGCTACCCTGAACTACTCTCCGGTTGGACAATGTAGGGCTATAAAATCACACCTTAAAGTTCGCATTCCCCATCTAGATAACCCCTCACTATCACCTTGAGCGCTAGATGGTTCTAGCAAACACCACAATCTCATAGAGACATCTAACTCAAATTATACTCATGATAAGTATTTCTGTAACCTTAGCCTAAGTGCCACATGGTGTGTGATACATTGCAAATATATCTATAATTTTTTATGTTCCATGCTTGGTTTTATCCACTTTCTTGTGTTTTGTTCCAACTTTGGAGTACTTTTCATATGATTTCTTGGACTAACCTATTAACAAGAGCCACGTGCGGTACTGTTTTCTGCTGTTTTTGGTTCCAGGAAAGTCAGAAAATGAATATTCTCGGAATTGGACGGGACAAAAGCCAAAGTGCCTATTTTTCCAGAAGGGATCAAGTGCCAGAATACAAGACGGAGAGGGGCCAGGGGCTGGCCACACCACCTGGCCGCGCGGCCAGGCCTGGACCGCGCCAGGGGGTGGTGTGGTGGCTCCCAGCACCCCCTCGGCCCCTCCTTCCGCCTATATATTACCCTCGGGACGAAAACCCTAAGTACCCGATCAAAAATCCACGAAAGAGTCTGTAGCCGCCGTCATCTCCATCCCTAGATCAGGAGGGATCTGAAGCTCTTCCCGGCACCACGGAGAGAATTCACCACAGGCCTTCTTCATCACCATGCAAGCCTTCGGTGTGATGCGTGAGTAGTTCATCCTTGGACTACGGATCCATGTAGTAGCTAGATGGCTGGTTTCTCCTCCTTTGTGTTTTCATGTTTAGATCTTGTGAGCTCCGTTCATGATCAAGATCATCTATTTGTAACCCATACATGTTGTGTTTGCGGGGATCCGATGGATATTGAGATGCTATTTTAGATTGATTATTGATTCTATCATGTCTTTGTTATTTGAGATCTTGCATGCTTTCCGTTGTTAGTAGCTATCTTGGCCAAGTAGATGCTAGCAACTCCAAGAGTTAGTATTTATGCTCGATAGTGGGTTCATGCCTCTGGTAATATGGGGAAGTGACAGAAATCTCTAAGGTACTAGATGTGTTGTTGCTACTAGGGAGAAAACAACAATCCTTTGTTCATAGAGCAATCGTATTGTTTACATTACACGCAATTTATAAAGCAATAATCTGTTGCTTGCAACTTAATACTAGAGGGGGGTCGGATGATAACCTGAAGGTGGATTATTAGTCATAGATGCAGTTGGATGGCGGTCTATGTATAATGTTGTAATGCCCAATCAAGTCTCAAAGGAGTCAAGATGATTAGTATATGCATGTATTGCTTTCTCGGTGTTTATCAATTGCCCCGCTGTAATTTGTTTACCCAGCATGTTATCTATCTAAGGAGAGCCACCTCTAGTGAACTATGGATCCCGGTCCTTCTTTTTCTTTACATACAATCTACAACTATTTACGGCTTTGTGTTTACTTTCTGCAAACTTTTACTTCTTTCCATTCGATACGTTTAATCCTTTGTTTTCCGCAAAACACGGTGAGATTGACAACCTCATCGCAAGTTGGGGACAAAGTTCTGTGGCTGTGTTGTGGAGGTCTCCACGTTGCTACTAGCACCGGTAGTCATACCTTAAGCTCAGCTAGCAACACCTTTGGGGTGTTTTCTTGCTCCTACTGGTTCGATTAAACCTTGGTTTCATAACTGAGGGAAAACTTACTGCTATGCTCATCATTCCTTCCTCTTGGGGTTCCCAACGAGCTCTACGTTGAAAGTCGAGCGCATAAAGATCTTTTCTGGCGCCGTTGCCGGGGAGTCAAGGACATCTTCACAAGGGGAGTCCCTCATAACCAATCTCTTTACTTTGTTGTTTTTGTTTTGCTTAGTTTTCTTTTTGCTTTGTTTGCTTGTTTTGTTCTTCAAAAACACAAAAAAAATTAGTTTTACTTGTTTGCTTTCTTATTGGAAAAACACACAAAAAAATTAGTTCCTTTCTTAAGTTGCCTTTATGACTAGCTCTGCTCCAATCACTATTTCATTATAGATAGCTCACTCAGTTTCCTATTTGGGAACAGTATTATGACTGCTAAGGTAATAGATGAACCACCGCGTCCTAGAACCTCCATGGAAGAAGAAATTGCTGAACCTGAAAGCTCATTAGATTAAAAAGAGGAGGAGAGTGATGGACAAAAGGAGGAATAATGGATCTACCCATGCCTACCTTCTAATGAGAATAACTCTTTATCCCTTACATTATTTGATTGTCCCCCATGCTTATCAAAGGAGGGTGATTGTTATGTTCCTGAGGATTCTTTTGAAAATGCTTATAATAAAGCTCTAGTGCTTGTAGATCATGAAAAGCATGCCTTATGTGATAGTTATATTGTTGAGTTTATTCATGAGGCTACTGAAAATTATTATGAGAGAGGAAAATATGGTTGTAGAAGTTTTTATGGTAATGAAACACCTCTCTATGTGCTGAAAGTTTTGAAGTTACTTTTGTTTTATCTTACTATGCCTATCACTTTGTTCTTTGTGCATTTATTTGCATACAAGATTCCTATGCATAGGAAGTGGGTTAGACTTAAATGTGTTTTGAATTTGCTTCTTGATGCTCTCTTTTACTTCAATTCATATTTCCTATGAGAGCATCTTCTCAAATTTTCAGGCCTAACTTAAAGGCGTTAAAGAAAAGTACTTGTTGGGAGATAACCCAAGAGTTTTAGTTGAGTCTTGGAATTTATTACTTCAGTAATTACCTCTCCTTATCCTTTTTATTTGCTTTTTGTGCCAAGAGTAACCTCTAATGAGAGTGAAGAAATGATTGGGAAAGTTGCTGTCCCGAAACAGTTTTCTGTGCTTCACCGTAAAAATTCCTGAGAGAGCTCTGTATATAGGATTGAGCTGTAATTTTTTTTGATTCTGGCCCCCGTTGTTATATAACTTTCGTTAGTTCAACACTTTTTGATTTGATCAACAGAAGGTCTTCAAAAAAAATCGTCTTTACCTGCTGGTCTGTTTTGACAGATTTCTGCCATTTTCTGTATTTGCTTCTTATGGGTTCCTTTTTGAGTTCTTTTGGGGAATTGAGCTTTTTGAGGGAAGTGCTACAGTATCTAGTGTTCTAATGGAAGTTTATTTGTTGTTAGAACTGAACCTTGAGACTTATTTATCTTAAGTGCACTAATGTTGCTAATGAGATTGTGTGAAGTTTTGTATGAAGGAAAAATTTCAGGTGTATGGAAGGAAATGAGTAATGAGAGGAAGGATGGACTAAATCTTAAGCTTGGGGATGCCACGCGTGTCACCCCAAGAAATATCCAATAAGTACAAGCGTCAAATCTTGGGGATGCCCAAGGCATCCTTCTTTCATCAAAAAATTCCGGTTTCTTGACGCTTCATTTTTATTGTTTCATGCACAGTTGTGTTTTTCTTGGAGCGTCTTCTTTTTTGTTTTCGTTTTGGTTTTTAGTTTGCTTGGTTTGCTTAGTTTTCTGAATAAATTGGTTGGACCCCCTCTTTCTTACATTGGTTTGCAAATAGTTTGGTTTGGTTTGGAAAAGAGTAGGAAAGTTCATGCTTATGTGGTAAAAAGAGCTCGTTTTTGACTGTGGCTATGCTTTGTCATGCCATGCTTGATATTGTTTTGGCTTTATGCTTAGTATTCTTTGCTGTAGCATGACTTGTTATAAACAATTGAGATTGCTTAATGTGCCTTGGATGAATCATGCGTTGTTTTAGCATATTAAAGCATAGTATAGTGGTATTCTCCTTTGATTCTTTATTTGGGTTGACTTGGTGCATGCTCACACCATGTTATGACTATCTCAAGTCACCATAGCCTTTATGATCCTTTAGTTTTCAACTTGTAGTATCACTTTATGCTTTGATCAATGATGTTTTGTCGCTCTACATGATTATGGCCATTATTGCTCTCTTAGTTTGTCGCTCCCAGTCTTTTGCTAGCCTCCACCACCAAGTATGAGTTCCACTCATGCATCCAACTCCCTAAACCAAGTTATTCCAAAGAGTCCACCATACCTACATACTAGCTTATGCTATTCCAAGTATATTCATGCTTTTGTTTACCTTCCACTTGTTATGAGAAAACTAGTGATTAAAGCTCTCACGAACTTGATGTCACACTTTACTTTACTTGCCCTTAATAAACTTGAACCATCGTGTTGTCTATGTTGTATATGCTTGCACTTATTTGTTGGGAATTAGCAGAACCATGCTTTCATGGGGAACTCTTTCAACATTGCACTTGGTACTTGTACCTAGTTGATATCATGCTCTTTTGTATATGGATGTCGTCAGTGTGAAATAAAAGGGGAGCTTGTAAGACCATGGAGTTATGTATATGTGTTAGAGAAACGCCTGGGCCGCTGGTCTAATCTATGCTGACATGGTGAAAACCTGCAGCGTAACCATAATGAGCTGTCTATGAAGCATTCTTCTGATAAAACAAGAGTACTATATTGAGAAAAAAGAGAAAAAAAGAGATACTATGAAAAGAGGAAAGAGAGAAAAAAGCACCATATTCCCATGGTAAATAAGAAGAATGCTGAGATGCTTGTTGTCTGCTTGCCTTGTCATTTTGATATGGGGATTCTTCCGTATCATCGGGCAAGGGGTACCCCGTTGGCGGTTCTCAATGATACACATGTACTTACGATGACAAGAACTTACCGGTGACTAAACTTGAGTAGCATGAGGAGCGGCCCTCGTATACAAGGGACATGAGATTTCTGACTTATACTTCGTCAAACATGTACACCATAGTTTGTTCACTTTAACCTTAATCACTTCAAGATGCTTATGATAGGGGCAATGAGAGCTGAAAGCTATAAGTACCATAATTTTTGGAAGCTCTTTATGAGACTTGAATCCCTACTTCCTTTTACAAAAGGCCTTTCTTCCACCATTATATTGAGTCTCCACCTTCTATCTTTATGCACCTTCTCTGAGAGCATAGTGGCCATTCTTAGTTCTATGTGCATTGTCCCAAGACTAGTTGATTGATGCATAACTTGATATTGCTTGTTTTAAACTATTGTATCTAGTCACTCTTATGAACTTTGAAGGTGTCCTATGCATTTATATTTGCTACTCTATTGAGGGACAAGCTGCATACTAGTATGCTATGTTTTCTTTATGTGAAACAAACAAACGTCTTGCAAAGCATATTATTCATGATTCTTTTGTTTGTGCCTTTTCATGTTGCATCATAGTTTCTTTGCTTATTGCTAAAACTTTGTCTTTCATGTTATGATTGAAGTACTATGATCCCAGCTTTGAATGTTTTGCAAATACTTTGATCAAGTCTTTGATGGTGCATGTCACCTCAAAAATTCTTTCTTTTTATCACTTACCTACTCAAGGACGAGCAGGAGTTAAGCTTGGGGATGTTGATACATTGCAAATGTATCTATAATTTTTGATGTTCCATGCTTGGTTTTATCCACTTTCTTGTGTTTTGTTCCAACTTTGGAGTACTTTTCATATGATTTCTTGGACTAACCTATTAACAAGAGCCATAGTGCCACCACTGCTTTTCTCGCTGTTTTGGTTCCAGGAAAGTCAGAAAATGAATATTCTCAGAATTGGACGGGACAAAAGCCAAAGTGCCTATTTTTCGGAAGGGATCAAGTGTCAGAATATGATACGGAGAGGGGCCAGGGGCCGGCCACACCACCTGGCCGCGCGGCCAGGCCTGGCCCGTGCCAGGGGGTGGTGTGGTGGCTCCCGGCACCCCCTCGGCCCCTCCTTCCGCCTATATATTGCCCTCGGGACGAAAACCCTAAGTACCTAGTCAAAAATCCACGAAAGAGTCTGTAGCCGCCGTCATCTCCATCCCTAGATCAGGAGGGATCTGAAGCTCTTCCTGGCACCCTGCCGGAGAGGGGAATTCACCCTGGAGGCCTTCTTCATCACCATGCAAGCCTCCGTTGTGATGCGTGAGTAGTTCATCCTTGGACTACGGATCCATGTAGTAGCTAGATGGCTAGTTTCTCCTCCTTTGTGATTTCATGTTTAGATCTTGTGAGCTCCGTTCATGATCAAGATCATCTATTTGTAACCCATACATGTTGTGTTTGCGGGGATCCGATGGATATTGAGATGCTATTTCAGATTGATTATTGATTCTATCATGTCTTTGTTATTTGAGATCTTGCATGCTTTCCGTTGTTAGTAGCTATCTTGGCCAAGTAGATGCTAGCAACTCCAAGAGTTAGTATTTATGCTCGATAGTGGGTTCATGCCTCTGGTAATCTAGGGAAGTGACAGAAATCTCTAAGGTACTAGATGTGCTGTTGCTACTAGGGAGAAAACAACAATCCTTTGTTCATAGAGCAATCGTATTGTTTACTTTACACGCAGTTCGTAAAGCAATAATCTGTTGCTTGCAACTTAATACTGGAGGGGGATCGGATGATAACCTGAAGGTGGATTATTAGTCATAGATGCAGTTGGATGGCGGTCTATGTATTATGTTGTAATGCCCAATCAAGTCTCAAAGGAGTCAAGATGATTAGTATATGCATGTATTGCTTTCTCGGTGTTTGTAAATTGCCTCGCTATAATTTGTTAACCAGCATGTTATCTATCTAAGGAGAGCCACCTCTAGTGAACTATGGATCCCGGTCCTTCTTTTTCTTTACATACAATCTACAACTATTTACTGCTTTGTGTTTCTTTCTGCAAACTTTTACTTCTTTCCATTCAATACGTTTAATCCTTTGTTTTCCGCAAAACACGGTGAGATTGACAACCTCATCGCAAGTTGGGGACAAAGTTCTGTGGTTGTGTTGTGCAGGTCTCCACGTTGCTACTAGCACCGGTAGTGCGCCCTGCCAAAGCTCAGCTAGCAACACCTTTGGGGTGTTTCCTTGCTCCTACTGGTTCGATTAAAGCTTGGTTTCATAACTGAGGGAAAACTTACTGTTGTGCTCATCATACCTTCCTCTTGGGGTTCCCAACGAGCTCTATGTTGAAAGTCGAGCACATCAGTGTGCACACTATCAACTTCACACACGTGGGGACAAGGAGAGATTAATTAAAGCACTTGAGTAGCAGAATAGATCTAGATTACAAAGCTCATGATCTCAATAAGATCAAGCATAGAGAGAGATGAACACATAGCTACCGATAGAGCCCTTAGCCTCGAGAGAGAACTACTCCCTCCTCATCATGGGAGTAAGCAACAACGATGGATATGGTGGTGGAGTTGATGGAGATGGCTCCGGGGGCACTTCCCCGTCCCGACAGGGTGCTGGAACAGAGACTTCTGTCCCCCGAAACTCCTCTTCGGTGGCGGAGTGCTGTGGAACTTTTCGTGGAATTCTGATCTTAGTATCTAGGGTTTTCATCTCGGGGGGAATATATAGGCGAAGGGGCAAGGTTGGTGGAGGCCCAAGGGGCCCACACCACCTAGTGGCGCATCCCCTGTTATATGTTGATCCAAATTCTACAAAGTAAAGGCCAACTTCTGACAGAGCGGTTTCCACCATTATATAAACCTCTTGTAAGCCGCCGGCTGGGATAAGTTGCATTTGTGAAATCCCCGGTGTTGTGTAAACACTCCCCGTATAATGAAGTTCTACTGGCTGGCGCCCGTGGTTTTTCCCTCTCTTTGTTTGAGAGGGTTTTCCACGTTAAATCTGTGTCCCCTTTGCTGCGATTTTATTTCCGTTCTTCATTATTTGATTGTCGCAAAGCTAACAAGTGGTATCAGAGCCACAGGTTCTGATCTAGGGTTTGTGACATGTCATCATTGAAGTTCGATATACCGCAGCTGGACTACACCACAAGATTCTGCTTGTGGCAAGTGAAGATGCGGGCGATTCTCTCCCAAACTTCAGATCTGGATGAAGCGCTGGAAGGATTCGGGAAAGAGGATGCTAAGAGCTGGTATGACAAAGAGAAGTGGAAGGACCGTAAGGCTTTGTCTTTGATTCAACTTCATCTGTCCAATAATATTTTGCAGGAAGTTTTGGCAGAGAAATCGATCTTCATGGCAAAGGATCTAACCAGTAAGATGCATGTGAAGATGAAGTTGTTCTCGCATAGATTGCAGGAAGGTGGATCGGTAATGAATCACTTATCTATTTTTAGAGAGAATGTTTCTGATTTGCAATCTATGGAAGTAAAATATGATGATGAGGATCTAGCTCTATTACTCTTATGCTCGCTGCCTAGTTCTTATACACACTTTCGTGATACAATATTGTTGAGCCGTGATAAAATAACCCTTGATGAAGTACAAGAGGCCCTCAAACAGGGGGAAAAGATGAAAACTATGGTGCAGGCAGATGGGGCGTCATCCAAGGCTAAAGCTATACATGTTCGTGGCAGGACCGAAGAGAGATCTAACAACTATGGCAACCGAGATAAGAGCAAAGATGGCAGAAGTCGTTCGAAGTCCAAGGGAAAGGACAAGTTCTGTAGGTATTGTAAGAAATCTAATCATGTTATTGATGATTGTTGGAAGCTACAGAATAAGGAGAAAAGGAACGGGACTTACCAACCGAAAGATAAGGATCAAGGTACTGGTAAGGCTGCTGTTGTTTCTGGTGATAGTTCTGACGGTGAATGTTTATCCGTTTTTGCTGCTTGTGCATCTCGTGATGATGAATGGATACTTGATACTGCATGTTCGTTTCATATTTGCTATAACAAAGATTGGTTCAGTTCATATGAGTCTGTGCAGACTAGAGATTTTGTACGTGTGGGGAATGACAACCCATGCCATATTGTTGGAGTTGGATTTGTTAAGATCAGGACACATGATGGCGTGACGCGTACGTTGAATGAGGTGAAGCACATACCAAACATGGCCAGAAATCTAATCTCCCTGAGTACCATGGACGTTGATGGATACAAGTATGTCGGTGGGCGTAGGTTGTTGAAGGTATCAAAATTTTCTCTTATTCACATGATAGGTGATATGAATTCTGCTAAGTTATATGTTCTTAGAGGTAGCACTTTGCCTGGTATTGCTCCTGCTGTTACTTCTAATGATTCTGATGATTATGGTAAAACAAATCTGTGGCATATTGATACGTCCATTTTGCATCACTATTCTATATCATAATTTACTGTTATTCATTAATATATTTCATATTAAGAGATGATACTTATGTTATTTCATCTGCTTTTGCATGGTTGATGACTTTTGGAGCATGGACCGCTGCAGTTAGGATTCTGATGGAAAAGGGGCTGTTTGGAGGCGAAATTCGTGAAGATCAGAAAATCTGGGAATTCCAGAAGACGAAGTATGCCAGAAGGGGGAGTGGAGATGGGCCACAGGGGGCCCACACCACCCCCTAGCGTGGGCTACCCTAGGCCGTGCCACCAGGTGGTGTGGCCACCCTGGCCCACTCCTGGCTCTCCCCTTTGGCGTATATTATCCCCATGAAACCCTAATACCTGGGGAGCGACCACAGAAAGATTCCGCTGCCTCTGCAGGGTGGAAAACTACAGAGAGAGAAAGATCTCTCCGGCAGGCAGAAATGTGCTAGGGGAATTCCTTCCCGGAGAGGGGAGATCATCGCCATCAACACCACCATCAAGCTGGATTTCATCGGGATCATCATCATCATCATCTCCATCATCAGCTCCACCAGCACCATCATCACCACTCCATACCGCTGTAATAATTGGGTTGAATCTTGCATAGTTCTTAGGGGAAACTTTCTCGGTGTTGATTACTTGTTGTAGTTGATGCTATTGAGTGGAACCATTGAATTATTGTTATGTTCAGATTGTTACTTGTCAGTATATCATCTCTGATCTTGATCCATGTGATGTCTTGTGAGTAGTTCGTTTAGTTCTTGAGGACATGGGGGAAGTCATGTTGTTAGTAGTGGAATTGTGTTGAGACAGATTCAATAGTTTGTTATTTAAGTTGTGGTGTTATTCTTCTAGTGGTGTCTGATACGTCCATTTTGCATCACTATTCTATATCATAATTTGTTGTTATTCATTGATATATTTCATATTGAGAGATGATACTTATGTTATTTCATCTGTTTTTGCATGGTTGATGACTTTTGGAGCATGGACCGCTGCAGTCAGGATTCTGATGGAAAAGGTGTTGTTTTGAGGCAAAATTTGCGAAGATCAGAAAATCCAAGAAAATACATGCAAAATCCTATTTTTCCAGAAGACGAAGAAAGTCAGAAGGGGAAGCGGAGATGGGCCAGAGGGGTCCCACACCACCCCCTGGCGTGGGCCACCCTAGGCCGCGCCACCAGGTGGTGTGGCCGCCCTGGTCCACCCCTGGCTCTCCCCTCTGGCGTATATTATCCTCCCGAAACCCTAAGACTCGAGGATCGACCACAGAAAGATTCCGCCGCCTCCGCGGGGCGGAAAACACCGAGAGAGAAAGATCTCTCCAGCAGACAGAATTCTGCCGGGGGAATTCCTTCCCGGAGAGGGGAGATCGTCGCCATCAACACCACCATCGAGCTGGACTTCATCGGGATCATCATCATCACCACCACCACCATCATATCCACCAGCACCATCATCACCACCTCCATACCGTTGTAAAAATTGGGTTGAATCTTGCATAGTTCTTAGGGGAAACTATCCCGGTGTTGATTACTCCTTGTAGTTGATCCTATTGAGTGAACCGTTGAATTATTGTTTATGTTTAGATTGTTATACATCATTATTTCATCTCTGATCATGATCCATATGATGTCTTGTGAGTAGTCCGTTTTGTTCTTGAGGACATGGGAGAAGTCATGTTAGTAGTGGAATTGTGTTGAGAAAAATTCAATAGTTTGATATTTAAGTTGTGGTGTACTTCTTCTAGTGGTGTCACGTGAACGTCGACTACATGACACTTCACCTATATGGGCCTAGGGGAATGCATTGTGTATTTGGCTACTAATCGTAGGGGTTGCCGGAGTGACAGAAACCTAAACCCCCATTAGGAAACCATTGCACAAGGGACGTCAGGGTCTTAGAGTTTAAAGATGTGGTTAGGTTTCTACCTTAATTACTTTCTTGTACTTGCGGATGCTTGCAAGGGGTATAATCACAAGTATGTATTAGTCCTAGGAAGGTCGGTACATTAGCACAGGTTCACCCACACAACACTTAGCAAACTAAAGAAGATTAGTCAACTATATGAAGCAAAATCACTTGACGATATTCCCGTGTGTCCTCAAGAACGTTTGGTCATCTTCATTAATACAACCGGCTTGTCCTTTGCTGAATAAAGGATTGGGCCACTTGCTGCATTTATTCTTATTATCTTTTATTTACTCGCACTTTATTTACTTGCATTATCAAAAAACCCTAAAAATCTGTTTGCTAAGTATTTATAGAGAATTCCTGCTCCAAGCCACTAGCCAGCACCTTCTGCTCCTCGTTGGGTTCGACACTCTTACTTATCAAAAATACTGCGATACACTCCCTATACTTGTGGGTCATCAAGACTATTTTCTGGCGCCATTACCGGGGAGTGAAGCGCTATTGGAGAGTGGAACTGGTAAAGGAAACTTCTACTATGAGTATTGTTTACTTCTGTTAGTTGCTTTATTTTCAATATGGATAATTCGCTGAGTTTCTTATTTCGTAATGCTACTACCACTGTGATACTTCCATAACGTATCTGTACTTTTTGATGGTTTTATGCTACTAATATGCTTTTGACACTCCTTTTGTATAAAGTTTATGATTTATTTGGACTAACCTACTAATAGTTGCAAAAGTGCACAATATTCTTGTTTTACACTTTGATGTGTAGGAATTACCAAGAATACAAGTGGAAACCTTGTTGGAGTTAAATTGGGATTTTTCCAGAAATCTGTCTCAGAACTATTTTTTAAGATGGTCACGTTTCGGGTCGAAGACGGCGTCAAACGGAAAACTCTTCAACTACAAAGTTGTTGGCAATTTCGCGAAAAACGTTCTGGACATAAAATTTTGCTGATTCCGAGTCCGGACTGGACCTTTTAGGCCCGATTTACTGCAGCTCAATATGGGGTGACGGGAATCCGAGAATCTATATAAAGGGAGGAAACCTAATTCACCAAGGGCATCTCCACCCACGAATTTGCAGCCACCAAAGCCACGTTTTTGCCCCCCCCATGGATCCCATATCCATGGGGGAGGGCTCCCAAGAAGCCATGAAGGAAGGGGGCTAAGGGGCGGTGCTCCCCCATGATACTGGCGGCAGGGAAGGAGTCCCCCGCGCCGCCGCCGGCGCCGCCGCCCTCTTCCCCATACTCACCATCTTCACCGCCATCTCCATCACCTAATGCTCCTAGTATGCAGTGGTTCATCTTCCCACACACCTTTGTACCGTCCTATGTAAACATGGTGTTTGATTCTATAAGTTATAATCCTATGATCTATGTCATGTTTGCGTAGTTTCTTTGTTCTTAGATTGAATGGTTGAACGTCTTTGGTTCATTAGAGTTGTATGTTGATATGGTACAGTCCTTTGGTGTCCATTATATTTGTGCGCACATGGATTAAACATCATAGAGTTTGTAGTATGTGTAAGAGGAAGGAGAAGTTCTACCGGACTGACAGAAACCTGAGGACACGAACCGGAACGTTGCATGTATGAGAGTAAGAGGACCATTAAACTTAAGGCTATGGTTGGGGAAACCTTAATGCATTGATTAGTACTTATGGATGTTTGCTAACAATCCAATCATATAATACATGTAATTCCAAGTAGTGAAGCGCATGTATATTTAGCCTCTCCCACGTAGAAAACTGCATCGAAGACAATGAACCCAATCTATTCGCTATTTAAACTTGGACAAAGCCACCACAATTACCACCACTATTCCACACTCATGGTTCTGTTAATTTAGTGTATTTTATTGCTGCAGCAACTAGCTTTACTTTCTTGTTATTTATTATCATGCAAATCTATCTCTATTACTCGTATTGTTTCTCTAGTTTTATTTCCTAGATAATGCAAACGTTTAGTGTGCGTAGAGTTGTATCAGTGGTTGATAGAACTTGAGAGAATATTTATCCTACCTTTAGCTCCTCGTTGGGTTCGACACTCTTACTTATCAAAAAGGCTACACACGATCCCCTATACTTGTGGGTTATCAAGACCTTTTCTAGCGCTGTTGCCAGGGAGCAATAGCGTGTGGGTGAATATTCTTGTGTGCACTTGTTTGTTTTATCTCTAAGTAGTTTTTGCTTTCAGTTTTAAGTTGTTCTCTATCTTAGTATGGATAGGGAATGCGAATTGCAAAAAAAATTAGTTGTACTTGTTACCTAAAAACATTTTCAAAAAGGAAAGTGATTGGAAAGATGAGTAATGATTAAGTGGGGTCGACCTTGAACACTTGTGTTCATGCCTATGAAACCAAAACAAATCTTCCCATGGAAGCTTTTCAGTTAAAAACCGCAGGAAAGAATGGGAAAGTTTTTGTGTTGAAGTTTTTTCACAGAGAATAAGGAACACCAAACAGAGAAATTGAAGAATGGCCAAAAGTTTCTTCAACAACCCCTCAGTTTGCAAACCTTTGAACTTTGTTTCTTGAGCAGCATAGAAACTTGAATAAATTTGGAGCGTTTATATCTTTTTATTTATTTATCTTAGCATCAAACACCAGTTACATTTGTTTTCTTTGAGTCTTGGAAGTTGTTACCTCTGTAGAAACTGCTCCTTATCCGTTTTATTTGTTTTTTGTGCCAAGAGTAACCTCTAATGAGAGAGAAGTAATACTTGGGAAAATTGTTGTCCCGAAACAGATTTTTGTGCTTTGCAGTAAAAATTCGTGTAAAATCTCTGTGCGTCAGTTTGAGCTGCAATTTTTGGTGCTTATGCCGCAGGTTGTTATCCAACTTTCGTTAGTTCAACACTTTTCGATTTGAGCAACAGAAGGTCTTCGGAAAAATTGTTTTCTATCTGCTGGTCTGTTTTGACAGATTTCCGCCATTATTTGCATTTGCTTCTTGTTGATTCCTTTTTGGGTTCTCTTTGGGGAATTGAGCTTTTTAAGGGAAGTGCTACAGTAGCTTGTGTTTTAATGGAAGTTTTATTGGTGTTGAAACTGAACCCAAAGACTTATTATCTTGAGTACACTAATGTTGCTAATGAAGATTATGTGAAGTTTTGTATGAAGGAAAAATTTCAGGTGTTAAGAAAAGAATGATGTAATGAGATGAAGAATGGACTAAATCTCAAGCTTGGGGATGCCACCCCGTGTCACCCCAATAAATATCCAAGAAGTACAAGCGTCAAAGCTTGGGGATGCCCAAGACATCCCCTTCTTCATCAATAAAAATCTCAGGTTCTTCCAAACACTTCATTTTTATTGTTTCATGCACAATTGTGTTGTTCTTGGAGCATCTTCGTTTTCTCTTTTTTGGTTTTTGTTTTCTTGGTTTGCTTAGTTTGCTTGAATAAATTGGTTGGACCTCCTCTTTCATACATTAGTTTTCAAATAAGTGTGGTTTGGATTGGAAAAGAGTAGGAAAAGTTCATGCTTAAGTGGTAAAAGGAGCTCGTTTTTTACGGTGGCCTATGCTTTGTCATGTCATGCTTGATATTGTTTTGGATTTATGCTTAGTGATTTTTTCTGTAGCATTACAGGTTGTAAACAATTGAGATTGCTTAATGTGCCTTGAAAAAATCATGTGTTGTTTTAGCATATTAAAGCATAGTATTGTGCTCTTCTCTTTTGATGCTTTATTTGGGTTGACTTGGCGCATGCTCACACCATGTTATGACTATCCCAAGTCACCATAGCCTTTATGATCCTTTAGTTTTCGACTTGTAATATCACTTTATGCTTTAATTAATGATGTTTTGTCGCTTTGCATGGTTATGGCCATTATTGCTCTTTTAGTTGGTCGCTCCCAGTCTTTTGCTAGCCTCCATAACCAAGTATGAGTTCCACTCATGCATCCAGCTCCAAATAAAACCAAGTTATCCCAAAGAGTCCACCATACCTACCTATTAACATTTGCTATTCCAAGTATATTCATGCTTTTATCTACCTTCCGAATTGAACTTGTTATGAGAAAACTAGTGATTAAAGCACTCACGAACTTGATGGCACACTTTACTTTTCTTGCCCCTAATAAACTTGAACCATTGTGTCATCTATGTTGTATATGCTTGCACTTATATGTTGAGGATTAGCAGAACCATGCTGTCATGGGGAAAGCTTTCAACATTGCACTTGTACATTGTACATAGTTGATATCATGCTCTTTTGTATATGGATGTCGTCGGTGTGAAATGAAAGGGGAGCTTGTAAGTCCATGGAGTTATGTATGTGTGTTAGAGAAACGCCTGGGCCGCCGGTCTAATCGTTGCCTAATCATGGTGAAAACCTGCAGTGTAACCATAATGAGCAATCTATGAAGCATTCTTCTTATAAAAAAAGAGATTGAGATTGAGAAAAAAAGAAAAAAAGAGATGAGAAAAGAGGAAAGAGAGAAAAAAGCACCATTTCCCATGGTAAATAAGAAGATTGTTGAGATGCTCGTTGTCTGCTTGCCTTGTCATTTTGATATGGGGATTCTTCCGTATCATCGGGCAAGGGGTACCCCGTTGGCGGTTCTCTATGATACACTTGTACTTACTATGACAAGAACTTACCGGTAACTAAACTTGAGTAGCATGAGGAGCGGCCTTCGTATTCAAGGGACATGAGATTTCCAACTTGTACTTTGTCAAGCATATACTCCATAGTTTGTTCACTTTAACCTTAATCAATTCAAGATGCTTATGATAGGGGCAATGAGAGCTGAAAGCTAATAAGTACCATGATTTTTGGAAGCTCTTTATGAGACTTGAATCCCTGCTTCCTTCTATGAAGGCCTTTCTTCCACTTTTATATTGAGTCTCCACCTTCTATCTTTATGCACCAATTAAGAGAGCATAGTTGTCATTCTTAGTTCTATGTGCATTGTCCCAAGACTTTTTGATGATTTGTACAAGGCCGGATGTTTCCTTTGCTGTCGGGGGGATGACCCCCGGGTAGGCCAAGACGGGACCAACCGGCCGGCTCCAAGGAGCACATGCCGTCTAGACCCAGATCAAGGAACCACAGCCGGGTGGAATCCCCACCCGATCGGCATTCAAGTTTCCCCAGCTAGCCCGTCTAGCCGGGTAGCCAGAGGAACCGGCTGGGAGGCCACTCCTAGCCGGCCGCCTCGGATCCACTGGTCGTGGTACGGTGGGGATGATGCTCCTTGCTGAGCGCACCCTTGACCGGACAGGCTGGCTAGCCTGGCCAGCGCTACTGGACAACTGCGCCAAAGCTGGAGGCTGACGAGCAAAGCAAGGGCTGACGAGGAAAGCCCCACTTACGCATAAAGAACCGGCTGATGGATAAAGAGCCGGATGACGAGTAAAGCAGAGGCGTTGGACACAGAAGCATGGTCCTCCTCTGTACTGGGGGCTTGACTAGACCCGGGCCTACCATTTGGCCTTGTCCAGCCGACCCATTTTGTAAGGCCCAAATCCAAACAGTAAACCCTAGAACCCACCTTGTAAGCTACCTCCTCAACCTGGATATAAAGGGGGTAGCACTAGGGTTCTAGGTAAGTAGAAAATAGACACCATAAGAAGGACTTAGAGAATTCTGAGCAAGAAGTAGCTAAGGAAACAGCTCAAGGAGCACCGGTATTGGGCATTCGCCCCCTTTGATAGTAGATCCTTGTAGGAGTAGGAGTTTTACCTCGCCAAGAGGGCTCCAAACCTGGGTACATCGCTGTGTTTGTAGTATCTGTGCCCAACCAGTTGTGAGTAGCCACTGATAGCATCCTGATTGTCCCCTTCAAGCCATCCCCGATGGTACTGCCATGTTCCACACCACGACATTTGCTCTAAGTGTTGTGAGCATGTACCAGGCTGACCCTGGAGAAATCCACTAGGCAGCGGCTAAAAATATCCTTAAGTACTTGAGAAGGACTAAGGATATGTTCCTAGTTTATGGAGGTGAGGATGAACTTTATACCTTCGATCCGGATTACAGATGTAGTATAGCTTATTTTTCCCTAGTAGACCTAGGTTATCAAATCCTCAGGAAGCGAATGCATAGTGAAGTTACTTCAACGGACCTTCGGGAGTTTTAGAATTCCTTTTGTGTTTTTACCGGACCAATAGTTTGCGTCTTTTTGTTGTTCTCAGTGATGGAGAGAGAGGTCCTAGGGCGTTCGGTTTCACCTTTAGCTGTGCAAAACATCTGATGGGAATAAAAGATTGAAATAAAGTATGCATGTACTTGTTAGAGCAAGATAAATTATATGTGGGCAGTGCATCCATAATTGCTATTGCCTCCGCAACCGCTTATAGCAATAACCTACTAGTATCATCCATAGAAGAAAGAGAACTAATGATATGCATAGTGATGTCACTATTAATCCCAAGTAAATCCCTCACATACAGCCGTACTACCCCTTCTGTCACTGGGGTTCCCAACCTGCATATCAGTCATTACTCATACTCCCTATACCTGGCTCAACCCTCGGGGTCTTGGGTACCTGACACATCCTTGGATTGAGGCAAGAGAGGATACAATAATCATCATGTCATACAAACTAATACATGATCCCAACTATGATAAATAACATGCACAAACGCTACATGGCTAGGCCGAAGCCCTTAGCCCAAGGAGAATTACTCACACATAGAGATGAGATCAACAATCATAAACATTGTAATGAAAATCATAAGATTGATAGCAATAGTCTTACAATGTCGTCAATCAAAGAAGAGATCTACTATTACAAGTGGTGGAATATGGCTATGGAGATGGAGAAGGGTTTTGAGATCTAGAGACGGCTGGAGATGTCTATGGTCTGGGGGCGGCTAGAGCTTGTTTTCTCGTCGCCCGAGGCTTCTTTATATAGGGGTCCCTTCACGAAAGTTATTCTGTTTGACCTAATGATGGCGGCGCCAGCTATACGACTGGAACTATACGGCCGGAATTTTGCTCTAGTCGTATAGTTGGTCGTTAAAGCTTCTGCCTCCGCTTCACGGCTCCTGGTATCTTCTGGTTGTTGGAAATCTCGTATCTTTAACTTTAATATAGTGATTCCCATCTTCAAACGACATTATCTGCGCAGGAAAAATATAAAAAGAAAGGATTGCATACCCCTCTGAAAATTAGGCATTAGTGGCAGGGTTTAGAGAGACATTTCATCAAAAATATGAATAATATCCATTTTAAATGTGGACGTAGATGGCTATATTTCAGAGCCATCAACCTCCCCAAGCTTAAACTTGATCGTCCTCGAGTAAGAAAACCAAAATCCAAAAGGAACTTAGCATTTAAACTAAAATAATGAGATGGTGATCTTACTCATGGTTAGTAGTCTCATGTTTCCTCCACTTCATAAATCTGACAAAATTCAACATAGATAGAGTAATGGTAAGCATATCATACGGGATTTATGCATCCTTATAGTGCAGCAAAATTATTGTTAACATGGATGATTCAAATGAGTAAACTTTATTCCATGTCATGTAATCAACTCATAGGCTTGCCTTTGAACAATAAAGTATACTCATGTAAATTGAGAGTGTGAGAGTTGTCATGAAAAGCATATATACTAGAGTATCTCAATTCTCCGACATCAGTAAATCAAGACTTTTCAAGCTCTACTCTTCTATTCATTGTCCTTCAAGAATTTCAGTTCTTGAGTAATTGAGAGCATGCCTAAGATTTTTATTAGTTTATCAGGTTGTGATGGACACTCGTGGCATCATTAAGGTTTTTGTTCCTTCTGCATAATGATTTCTCATAATAGCCAGAGAAGTGATTCCATCATGATTACAGCTACCCGGGAGTGCCAAGAATCTTACCCACTATAGCATTGTTGCTACAAGTGTTTAATCAACTCATAGCTGAAATATAGGAGTTTCCTCCATGAAGATCGTTCGTAGGCAGAGTTGTTGGCATCCCATGAAGTTTGACATGCATAAAGCTATATCATTCTTATGATTAACAAGTCAAACTTTGGCATGCTCACAAAAACTGCTAAACATTAATTCAATCGAACAAATCCTTTTAAAGAGAGCTATCAAGTAAATCAACATTTTCAGTGGCGTTGAGTGTCTCTAGAAATAAGCTTTCAAGACTAAACACTACAACACCCAAGCCTTCAATTGTGAGACTTTTTCTTATTACAATTGTTTAGCAATTTTTAGGCAAGACTTGGTTAATTAAGTGAGCTGGAACAAAACGTACCCAATTAAATACCCATGCAAACGGAAATCTTACTACAATACAAATACTCACTCCACCAATATAATATCTCAACATTTACTACTAACTAGCATGGGTTTCTCAAACTTCAAAAGTGGGGAGTCATAAGGCATACCTCTCATGTTTGGTTCCACTTCTATCTTCTTTTTTTATTTGCTTCTTGGAAACTCGAAGTCGATCACTCTCCTACAAACATATGAACCTCGAGGCGGAAAGAAAAGAAAGAGGGAAAATAATGAAAAATGAAGAAATCTTTTTGTTGTTTCTAAGAGAGGGAATTTATAGAATAGAAAATTGGCGGTAAAGCTCGGCTAGAAAATCTTTAAAGTAAATAGAAAGAACTAAAAATAAAGTGTTGGGGAAACCAACATGAGTGCTTATAAACTCAAATAAAAACACAACCTAGAAATAAATAAAAGCTAATAAACGCCAAATAAAGATACATGAGGAAACTTCCCCAAGCTTAGGCTTTTCCAAGCCCTTCAAATCATTGTGGTGGCGGGAAAAAGTCGTTACTCCAGTTTGCAAATTGAGTTGAGAGGTTACTAGTTGTTTCTCAGAGGTTCAAAGAGAGGCTATGCATCCTCTCCACTATCCCTCCAAGTTCTTGGAAGTCCTGGTATGTTGCGAACCGGGTTTGTAGCTGCTCCTCTTGATAAGGAACTTCTTGCTCCTCCTCTTGGTCCTCAGCCTCCTCCGGAATCTCCTCCTCGGGTTGGTGTTTCTCAACCTGCAAGTCATATAGAAAACGTCCCTCCTCGATAGAGAAAAGACCATTAGGCATAGGAGCAGGGTAGAGATGCCCAACTCCAGCAATATGCAGGTAATAAACACCACCTATCCTAGTGAGAATTTCACAAGCTTTCAAAGTGGAGAAACCAACACGGCACTCACCTAGCACGGGTTGAAACTCACCTAGGTTGATGCCTAGGGCAGTGGCAAGCACGGTGATGACGCCTCCACCTGTGTTTGGTCCTTGGCTTTGGGAGGCTTGGTGCTCCAAGTAGCACACAAGGATGGCACCCAAGTTGAGTGACAAGCCGCAGTTGATGTAAGCAGCCTTTGTGAGAACTAAGATGTCCTCCTCGTTGAGTCTCGTGAACTCATTACGTGTCTGCAAGGTGTTAGCAATAACATAGAACAAATAACGAATTGCAGGATGTTGAATATTCTTCCCCTTGTTCACTCTAGTAGTGAAACTCATTCCATTATAGTATTGTTCAGGGGTAGGTTCTAAGCTAGTAAAGGATGCGCGTAGGGCATTAACATCATTGTTTGGAAAATTAAAACATGCGCACCATTCATCTAAAGTTAAAGTGCAGTTGTTATTCATGAGTCGGAAAGAAATAGTGTCCTCTCCTTGCCATTGTTTAACGGTGCTTTGCAACAAACTTAGGAATTTCAATGGTTAAGCGGCGATAAGTGGGCACATCATTGTACACAAAGTTTTGCAGGCCAGCTCTATTGCAAAGTAAATTGAAGTCATCAGAAATACCGACTTGGTTCAATATAATGGGGCAAGCCCACTTGGTGGCCTTTGATGAATGGATTCATGCACCAACAATAGGGTTATTGCAGTACTTGTAGCAACATATATTTAAGAGTTTGTTCCGATGGGAGATCAGCGAACGGAAACAACACGACTCCGCAGCCATGTTGTCAATGTGGCCACGTTTCACACCCAAACCATGGTTTGGAAATAGCCTATTCTATAAGTTACTAGAACAACGATAATTGAGAGAGGTTTAAAGTATCTAATAACAAAGAACTTTTAACAAGAACAAAATAAACTAAGACGGAAAGTAAACAGGAATATGAACTGAATTAAAGAGATTGTAGTTGTAGGATTGAATGGAATGAGAGAGGGCTTCTAGGCTTCGGTCTCACTAGTACTAGATGGGCAAATATATGTGTGATCTATAAGAGATTTCTCAGACAAATAAACATTCCCCAATTGATTACTAGGCTATCACACTATGTGCACTATGCATGGTTCTCACGCATCACCGCAAGGCAAAAGGCACTTCCGGACCAAAGGATCACATAAACTCATCTTAGATCACAATAAATTCTAACTTAGCGCACTAGATCATACCTCAACCTAGAATTGAATCAATCACTCATACATGGATGAACAACAAAACATATATAAATATATAATAATATCACAACCATGTTCAATCTTACAATTACTAAACACAAGAGAGAGAGAGAGAGAGAGAGAGAGAGAGAGAGAGAGAGATGGAGATGATCATGGAGATGGAGATCGATGCGTGGTGGTGGTGATGTATTCCTTCTCCTTCCCTTCTTCTTGCTTGGATGCCTTGATGGTGATGGTGTTGAGGGAGATCTAGATTTAGGAGGTGTGGTTGAGGCAGAGCTCCACTGCAATGGAGATCGAATGGGTGGCGGTGGCGGCAGAGCTCCGCCCCTGAAGGGCTATGGCTTGGTGGCTCTCTCTTGGGTCCTCCCTCCTTTATATAGGCCTTGGGGGTGCCCTAGGGTTCCCCCAATACCGTCATATGACTTAGGGAAGGTTTTGGAGCTTTTATGGGGCGAAATCCCGTTGATTGCGACCTTTTTGGCAACTATACGGGTGGAGCTATACGACCAGAAAAATAGCTTCGGCCGTATAGTTGCTCGTCAAACTGTGTGTCCCCTTTAGTATTTTGGCTGCCATTTCTTCATACAAACTCTGTTTTGGGTGTTCTTGGGCTCGTTGAGTTCGTATCATCGAGGGATACAACCCATAGTATTGGATATTTATTTTGAGAAGTTGGAAAAATTCACTTTTTCAACCTCTCAAATGGCTAAGTCTGATCCCTCTAGCTCCTCCATACTATGCTCTCTTTGTTCCTTTTGCCATTGTTTTATCCATAATCATCATCAACACCTACACACATGTCATAGACAAGGAAAAGTGATATAATTCTACCTAAACTACTAAATGTGCAAAGCTCATATGAAAATAAATGAGAACTAGAAGTCATGCATATAAGGCATAGCTATAGCTGAAAGAAACATGATATGATAGATAAATGGCTCATTTTATATGGCTAAAATAGGTGGTATTTCACAACCATCAACTTCCCCAAGCTAGACCTTGCTCGTCCTCGAGCAGGAAGGGTCGGTAATAAATTAATGGTTGTGAAATAGCTTATCATTGGAAATCAATGCCTTGCATCCTTATTTCTTCTAAAAGCTTGAAGAGAGAAAACATGTATTCATACAAGGCAACACAAGATCAGTTATAAAGACCACTAAATATTCATCAAAACTTATATGCTCCATGTCAACAGTGAATCTACTTGCAGACAAACTTGTGATCCTCTTATTGCACCTTTTGTATAACTTTTCATATCATTATTTTTTATGAGGCAAAACTTAGTCACAAATAGATGTCAAGCATAAATAGGAATCGATTCTACCCAATCATGTCATCTAGTTAAGGCTCTCAAGTGCAAACATCAATTATTGAGCTTTCAAAAAGTTTATCTCTTAGTAACGAGATTTATGCCAAAAGGAAATGCGAGAACATGTCAAAAGAAGCATAGCATTAGAGTGTCTCATTTGGTCATCCACATCAATGAATCTTGGCTATCAAACACTCATTTTCTATTCTTTGTATTTCTAAAACTTCAGTTCATCAGTAATGAGATCATGCCAAAACTTAGTGTGTTTAATCAGACTGTGCAGGCTAAGAATGGATACTCGTGACCATTACCAAGGTTTCCCTTTTCGGTATAATGATTTCTCATAACGGTTAGAGGAGTATTCCCTCTTTTGCTTTGAACGTAGGCCCATGAGAATACCAATGCATACCCAAATATAGCATTATGCTACATATGTTGGGCAACTCATAGCCAAACTCCAAGAGTTTCCTCTTTTTGGACTGTTCAAAGGCCAGCGGAGTTGTTAGCATCCCATGTTATCCGACAGTGGTGCAGACACACATAAAGAAATATCATACTTTAATCAACAGGTAAAGATTTGGCATGCATCTCAATTACCGCTAAATTTTAGTTTCTTCAAACAACTCATTGCAAAGAGTACTATCAAGTCGATCATCAAATCTATGGTGTTGAGTATCTTTAAGGATAAACTCTTAAGACAATTAATCAACACCTTATTTAGCATAAAACTCAAAACTTTGAAATATCATTTCCAACTAACAACTCCTTCCGTAAGCAAACTATCAAGTCTATTGTTTTGACATTATGGGGTCGAGCATAACCTATTCATTTAAGACAAAGCTATTTAGTGACAACCAACAAATTTCAAAAGATCTTGATCAAGTATTCATTCTTTCCAAGTGTAGAGATTGTGGCAATGTTTTCTAGAGGATCACAAATAGTGTCACAAGCTTGATAAACAATTTGCCAAGATGCATACAAGCTCTAAGTCAACTCCTATGGTGCCTATCATGAGCAAGTGTATCCCCATATGAATATAGAACTAGACTCACTTAAACAAGCATACAAAAACAGCGGGATACATGATTGCATTAAGCCTTCATCGATTACGAACATTGCACAAGACTCTACATATGCAGAAGTAACCTTCCCAAGCTTAGAACTTTGCAAGAACCAAACTTGAGTATATCACCAAAAGAAAAGAGAAAATATAGTTTCCAAAAGAGAGTGTGATAAGTGGTTACCTCCCCAAGCTTAGTTGAAAACAAGGGTGACGCACTTTACCGTTAAGGTACAAGTAACCTCTCTTTTGATGGACAAAGAACCTTTGCTTCAACATGTTTCTTGATATGGACCGATGTGCCTTCCTTGAGGACCTGCTTAAAAACTAAAAGAAAACGAAATATTTTTGTGTTTCTAAAGAAACGGGTTTAGCTCACAAGTGATAAAAATACAAGTCCCACTGAGTCGGTTCATCAACCTAAGCACCACGCTTAAGTCAACAAACTAGTTCTAGAAGATGCCTCTCCTAGATTTTGATGAAGTGCAAGTGAGACAAAATATGAAACACGAGTGTGCAACCCCTATGTGCTTAATAAAAGAGGTTCGAGTTGGAAGGTTTTACCAGAAACTGATTGTCAAAGCATTGAATTGAAGCAACCAAGTGGCTCAGGTCGGCACTACCGTACACTGATACGTCCAAAACGTATCTACTTTCCCGAACACGTTTGCTATTGTTTCTCCTCTAAACTTGTGTTATTTGGATGCAACTAATGCGGACAGATGCTGTTTTCAGCAGAATTGCCTTGGTGTCTACCTTTTGTGCAGAAAATCAACTATCAGGAAAAATCCCGGAAAATATGCCAAAAATCCTATTTCACCCGAAGACTCCAGGAGCCAGAATACGAGACGGAGAAGAGCCAGGGGGTGGACACACCATCTGAACATGTTATTGATTCATTATGATAGTATTGTTTATGGTCTTATATGCAAGTTGTATACACACGTTGTTTTCCGGAACCAATGGCCCCGAAGTGACAGAAATCGGGATAACCAGAGGGAATGGCTTTGATGTGAGGATCACATGTGTTCACGGAGTGTTAATGCTTTGCTCCGGTGCTCTATTAAAAGGAGCACCTTAATTGTCAGTAGTTCCCTTGAGGCCCCGCTGCAAACGGGCTGGCAGGACAAAAGATGTTGTGTAAGTTCTCATTGCGAGCACGTATGACTATATATGGAACACATGCCTAGGATTATATAGTACTTGGATGCTATATCTTATTTATCTGCAATTTCCCTATGTTCTGATTGCTATGTGAATTGTCTGTCCATGCAATGCCCGTCCATCCATCCCTATGCCTACCGCTTTTCGAATCCCTCTTTGTTTACTTTGTCTTTACTTTACTACTACTGTTACTTTGCTATTCCTACTATAAAACTGTTGCTACTGATAAACTGCTGTGAGCAAGATTGTTTCTAGGTGCAGCTGAATTGACAACTCTCCTTATGTTGAATCAATAAATTGGGTTTCACTTCCCTCGAAAATACTGCGATACACCCCCTATACTTGTGGGTCATCAGGACTATTTTCTGACACCGTTGCTAGGGAGCATAGCTTTATTTATCAAGTTCACTTGGATTCTTACTGTTCGCTGCTATCCATCCATCATGGGTAAGTCTCGTGATGGCAAGTTTCCTATTTTACCATCCACTACAAGAAGAGGTACGGTTCTGAACACCTCTGCTACTCTTGATTCACCATCTGTTATAAGTAAGTCGTTACACCACCATATACACATGCTACACACACTGCTAATACTGCTGAATCTGAAACTTCTGATGCTTATGACGTTGCTTCTACTGTGCTTGATAAGAGTGGTCCATTAGGTCCTTTCCTAGATGCTACGATTGCTAGAACTATAGCTGGAAATACCGAAAATCCTAATGAAGACACTACCACACCTGTTAGTTCACCTGAGTCTAGTGAAAGTTATGATATTGAAGATGGTTATGTTGAGATGACCGATGAATTTATTAAAGAATGTAAAAACACCCATGATAGGAGCGCTGCTAAGAGTCTCCTTGAGAGGAGTACTATTAGACCGAATTGTCTCCTATTGCTAAGTTTGCTGCTTCTCCCATAAATATTACAGATAAAGATTATGATTTCTCTCTCGATCTATCTTACATAGCTATTGTCGAGAAAGAACCTTTTTGTGGAACTAAGAATGAAAGTGCGGTAGCACATATGAATGAACTTTCTACCATGAGTGGCTTGTTTTTTGATGATATTAAGATTCGTACTTACTTTGTTGCCAAGATCTTCCCCTTTTCACTGAAAGGAGAAGCTAAAACTTGGTTTAGTAATTTACCTCCTGGATCTATTGATAGCCCTGAGTGATTGATTAGTACTTTTCTGCAGAAATATTTTCCTCCTAGTGCTAGACATGCTATTTTGCAGGAACTTTTTGATTTTAAATAGGGAGAAAAAGAGGTATTGCCTGAATCTTGGGCAAGGTTTTGTGTGCTTTAATTCATGCACAGGCTAGAAGTCCATTACCTAAGAATGAGCTCCTTGATATATTTTATAATGGACTAACCAAAGAATCTAGGACATACCTAGATAGTTGTGCTGATTGTGTTTTCAGGAATAGGACTCCAAAGGAAGCTGAGGAATTAATGGCTAAAATAAGTAAGAATTATGAAGATTGGACTCCTCCTAAACAAGCTATACCTGAAGTAATTGTACCTGAACCTTCTATTCCGGTGCCTATTCCAACATCAAAGAAGAGGGGAGTTATTGAATTAAATGATGAAGTGATGAAGGAAGCTAAGAAATGTCTTAAGGAGAAGGGAATTAAAGCTGCAGATGTCAAGAATTTACCTCCTATAGAAGAATTATGTAAGCCTATTCCCTACTCATCCACTATTGAGGTACACTCTCTCCAACACTTTGATGAAGGTGATATCCCTTACTCTAAACCTCTTGATCAATGCTTAGAAGAATTCGATATCTTTATTCTTAAGCAAGATAACTTTAATAAGAGGGTGCAAAATCATCTAATGGAAAACACTAGAGCTATTGTTGAGTTGAAAGATATTGTGGAAAGAACCTCTACTTATGTTAAAATGATTGTTAAACACTTTCAAATGGTTCAAACTCAAATAGATCAACTCGTTAAAGTGCAAAACGACTTGCTAGTTAATGCTGCCAAAGAAAAACATGCTTATGAAATTAGAACTATAAGTGGAGCTGCTACCCAGGACCCTCTATATCCTGAGGGGCATCCCAAAAGAATTGAGCAGGATTCTCAACAAGCTGAAAATAGTGGTTCTACTCGTAAGAAAAGGAAAAAGAAACATAAAACTGTTGTACAACCCTCTGAACCCGCTATAGATCCTAATAGTATATCTATCTCTGATGCTGAAACTGAAAGTGGTAATGAAGAAAATGATGTTCCTAATGAAGAAAAAGTTGAAGAAGAACCTGAAAACCACACTAAGAATACCAAATACACTAAAGAGGATTTTATTGCTAAGAAACATGGTAGTGAAAGAGAACCTTGGGTCCAAAAACCTATGCCTTTCCCTGATAAGAAACACAAGTCAAAGGAAGATGAACATTATAATAAGTTTTGTGAGTGGATGAAGCCTTTATTCTTGCAAATTCCTTTGACTGATGCTATTAAATTGCCTCCTTACTCAAAGTATATGAAGGACATTGTCTCGAATAAAAGGAAGATCCCTAATGAAGAAATTTCTACTTTGCTTGCTAATTATTCCTTCAATGGTAAGGTTCCTAAGAAACTTGGAGACCTAGGGATTCCAACTATCCCTTGCTCTATTAAGAATAGTTATGTTAGAACTTCTTTGTGTGATTTGGGAGCTGGAGTTAGTGTTATGCCTTTCTCTCTCTATAAGAGGCTTCAACTTGAAAAATTAATACCAACTGATATATCTTTGCAAATGGCTGATAAATCTACCACTATTCCTGTGGGTATATGTGAGGATGTACCTGTTCAAGTGGCTCATAATTGCTTGATATTAACTGATTTTGTTGTGCTTGAAATGCCTGAAGATGATAATATGTATATTATTTTTGGGAGACCTTTTCTTAATACTGCAGGAGCTGTTATCAATTGTAATCAAGGAAAGGTGACTTTCAATGTTAATTACAAGGAACATACTATCTATTTCCCCAAGAAGATTGAAAGGACTTATGGTTTGAATTCAATTGAACATGTTGAGGGCATTCAAGTTGGAGAAATATATTGTCCCATACCAAGAGAAAAATTTGAAACTATTATGATTGGGACCATTGCTATCCAGGTTGAGGTAACATAATCATTAGTGGAATACAAAGTTTTGTCTCATATGGAATTGTTTTGGTAGCAAGACTTGATCAACCTTATTAACAAAAGGATTTCATTGAACAAAACAATGTTTTCACTATGATTATCTTCATTTACTTCTATCCTTTGCATTTTAGTTTTTGCTTTCGTTTAGTTTTATTTTTTGTTGTTAGTTGCTTGCATGTTAGAGTGTCTTAGGACTTCTATAGTTCTAGCTTTGTTTTGTCTTTTCATCATTTCCAAAAAAATAAAATATATATCTGTCTGTCAAAAAATCATTCTTCTATGCCTGAAAATGCCCCAAAATAAAGTGTCTCGAAAAATTCCAGAAAATTCATATTAAATTTTTGCGTGAAAAAAGGGGCAGAGGAGTACCTAGGAGGTACCAGGGGGACCCACCAGGTAGGCACACCACCTGGTGGCGTGGCCAGCCCTAGGTGGCGCCATGCCCTGGTGTGGGCCACCCCTGGCCCCCCACTAACTCTCTCACCTACCACTTTCTTCTCTCTCCCGAGTAAGCTCTAGTTCATTGCTCAAAATCGCGTTCTTGCTGTGCTTGCTCTCGATTTTTTCGATCTCCTTGCTCAGCCCATCTTTCTTGCTGAAATTTGGAGCATTTGTTCCCTGGTATGTGACTCCTCTCTTTGTCCAAGTAGATTTGTGTTTAGTGGATTGTATATTGAGTATTTTGCTGCTGTAGGTGACTGGTTATGAGAGCTTGTAAGCTTGTTTGATGCTTAGAGATATAGTTTTGATACATGTTTAGGCCTCTTACAAGTCCCTATGAGTAGAATCCTTCATTATATTTACTTTGCAATCACTTGTTTAATAGGTGTTTAAATTTCAGAATAGAAGATGAGTGAGCACCACCTAAACCAACATGAATTATGGGTGCCTGAGATCATGAAGGTCCACCGGGAGGAGGAAGTTTTTCCCTCCATTTATCCATGCTCTGAGTTCATGAGAGCTACAGGAATTCTCCAAGATTTCCACACTTTGGTTTCTAATGCAGGGTTAGAGCACTTTTTGGAAGATGAACCTTGTCAATTTGTGAAGCTAACCATGTTTGTGGTGCAGGACTTCCAATTTAGTCACTCTTTTCCTAACCCCATGGTCCATTACAAAATTTACAATATTGCCGTCGATCTTTCTCTTGATGATTTTTGTGCAGCTATTAAGGTACCTCAATGGGGATCATGTAGAAAGATTAAGGAGAGACCTGAACCACTCATGGATTTATATGTAGAAATTTGCCAAGCGAGCAGCTTCTCGAAGGAGAGTGGAAAAATCCGTAACATTCATCTTCCCTCCATTTGCTACTTTGCCTACTTTATTGCCAAGTGTGTTCTTGCTAGGAAAACTGCCAATAACTTATCTTTGTATGATCTAGCATTTATCTCTACTGCTCTTAAACGAGATAGGTCTTACAACTTAGGTGCTTTGATAGTTTTCCGTCTTGCTGCTAACCGTGAGAAAGGTAGAATTTGTGGAGGCCTCATTGCTTCTCGTTTACTAGCATTGCATGGTTTAGTGCCTCATCATCTAGACCTACAGTTTCCCATAGAAAGGCTTGATCTTAATTCCATGATACAGCATAAATTTGTTTCCTCGTGGGCTAGTATGAGTGAGTTATCTTATGAAATAACCTGTCTCAAAGCTGGTTGGAGAAAGAGCAAGTCCGAGCGTGTTGTTCTTTTGCCTGCACCTGTTTTGTTTAACCTTGATGACAGGGAAGGATGGTCCCTCACTGAGGAGGAGCTTGACACGTACTTGGGAGAGCTCTCCCAACAGGAGCAGGACACTAGAAGGGAGGTCACGGATGATTCGGTCCAGCCCTCGAATGAGGGAGAGTCTTCATATCAGCAGCCTGCTTATGATTGGGGAGCTTCTTCTTCTTCCCACGGGCCCAACTACGACCATTCTTATCAAGATCCGCCTGCTTGGAACCCCTATTCATACATGGATTGATACCCACTTAGGCCAAAAGCCTAAGCTTGGGGGGAGGTACGCCGACACCGCACTCATCTCCATATCATGTTGCGTCGACACTTTGTATATTCATGTTTTTGTTCTCTTTTTAGTTTTCGTTCTTCTTTGCTTTTGCTTTCTAAAACACAAAAAGACCAAAAATATTTCTGTTGTTTCTCTTTGGTTTGCTTCTTCTTTTTGCCTTGGCTTGTTTTTCCCTTTTTGCTTTGTTTAAACCATTCGAAAAAACCAAAAATATTTTGCTTTGCTTGTTTTTCCTTTTGGTTCTTGTTTAAAAATCGAAAACACCAAAAATATTTGTCATTCTTCTTTGGTTTTGTGAGTTTGTTGCAGGGTTCGGCAGTCCTCAGTGGAATATTGGTTTCATATTATTATTCAAGCCACACGAGGGAAGAGCAATAATGAGGATTAATGACAACTTGAGGCGTGGTAAGAGGCTGGTAACGAACTTTATTTGTTTTCATTTTTGTACATATACTCATTACTGTGGGCATGCTTAGTCCGTTCATGTAGGGTGTATGTTATCTTTGGATGCTTAGTAGTTCTTGCTTTCTTATGATTAGCTCTAGCTCGCTAATAGTTTGTAGCATGTCTTATGAATGATTGCTTGCATTGCTCTATTCATAAATTGGTATGACACCGTGGTATCCTCCTCTGAATGTTTCATTTGAATTGACTTGGCACATGCTCACGCATGCACATGACTGTAATAATCAGTTAAGCCTCGATGAATTATTTTGCCTTGAGGATCTTGAATCACTTTCATGCCATGAGTAGTCCTGTTTTGTTGCAAGCATGATAATGACAGCTATTGCTCTCTCGTTTGTCGCTCCCTTAGTATTGCTAGCCTTCACTTACACTGAGTGTTTTACCCATGTTTCCAACTCCCTTAAACCAAATATTGCCAAAGTGTCCACCATACCTACCTATTAGCATCATTTGCTACTTCCGTGCATATTCAATATGCCTTGTTTTCTTCCGAATAAAATGTTTGCTTGTTATGAGAAAGTTAGTTAGTAAAGCTCTCACGAACTTGATGGCACACTTTATTTCCTGCACTTAATAAACCTGAACCATTGTGATTCTCCATGAAAGTTATATGCTTGCTAATTATAGGCTGGGGATTAGCAGAACCGTGCTGTCATGGGAAATGCTTTCAACATTTGTAAATATATACCCAGTTGATACCTTGCTCTTTTGTTTGTGGATGTCGTCGGTGTGAAATAAAAGGGGAGCTTGTAAGTCCATGGAGTTATGTATGTGTGTTAGAGAAAGCGCTTGTCATTGGTCTAATCCATGCTGACATGGTGGAAACCTGCAGCGTAACCATAATGATATATATGGAGCATCTTCTTATAAAAAAAGAGAGAGATAGCTATTGAGAAAAAGAAAAAACAAGAGATTTGTGAAAAGAGGAAAGAGAGAAAAAATCACCATTTTCCCATGGTAAATAAGAAGATTGCTGAGATACTCATTGTCTGCTTGCCTTGTCATTTTGATATGGGGATTCTTCCGTATCATCGGGCAAGGGGTACCCCGTTGGCGGTTCTCTATGATACGCACATATTTACGATGACAAGAACTTACCGGTAACTAAAGTTGAGTAGCATGAGGAGCGGCCCTCGTACTCAAGGGACTTGGGATTTTCAGTTTATAGTCTGTCAAGCATATAACTCAGATTGGACCTCACTTTTACCTTAACCACATTAAAGATGCTTATGATAGGGGCAATGAGAGCTCAAAGCTAATGAGTATCATACTTTCAGCATTTGGAAGCCTTTCAAAATTATTCAAAACTTTTTCCGTTACTTGTTGAGTCTCCATTTATTCTTTGAGCACCTTCTTGAGAGCATATTTGTCATTCTTTGTGCTTGTCCCATTACTTGATTATTTGTGTTATGACTTTGATGCTTGTATCCTTGATCTTTACTTCTAGTCATCACTTGAACTTCAGAGGTGCCTTGATATTCATAATCAAAGGCAAGCGAGATACCACTCTATCATACCTTTTTATGAGCATTGTAATGTTGCTTATGTTTATGCTTCATGCTACTTATTATTTTTGAGTTGGAATCCCTTCATAGCTTGCAATGCCTATTAAGTAAACTTAGTTGCATACTCTTTATTATAAACTGTCTAAGTAGTTGATCACATTGCTGAGAATATTTACATCATATGAAGCAAATGTGTTCGTGAAAGTTCTTTTATCGCACTCAGTTTTCAACTGAATTGCTTGAGGACAAGCAATAAGCTAAGCTTGGGGGAGTTGATACGTCCAAAACGTATCTACTTTCCCAAACACTTTTGCTATTATTTCTCCTCTAAACTTGTGTGATTTGGATGCAACTAACGCGGACTGACGCTGTTTTCAGCAGAATTGCCTTGGTGTCTACTTTTTGTGCAGAAAATCAACTATCAGGAAAAATCCCGGAAAATACGCCAAAAATCCTATTTCACCCGAAGACTCAGAGCCGAATCGACACGGAGAAGAGCCGGGGTGGCCACACCACACGGTGGCGGCTAGGCAGGGCCGCCAGGTGGTGTGGGCCCCCCAGGCACCCCCTCGGTCTCTCTCTTCGCCTATAAGAAGCCTTCTAACCTAAAAACTCCGGGGGGTTCGATGTTTTTCTAGAAGGAGTTCTGCTCCGCCGCCACCACCAGATTCCACGAAACAGCACCAGAAACTCCGTTCTGGCACCCTGCCGGGATGGGGAATTGGAGGAGATCATCGCCATCATCATCACCATCGCTTCTCCATCGACCGTCCATGTTTCCCCCATCTATGAGTGAGTAATCCCCCGCTGTAGGATATGGGGATGGTAGGGATTAGATGAGATCGTTCATGTAATGGCATCAGATTGTTAGGGCATGGTGCCTAGTATCTTTTATTAGTGCTTTATGACTTTTTTGCGACTTGTTGTGCTTAATGCTTGTCCCTAGGGCCCGAGTGCCATGATTTCAGATCTGAACATGTTATTGATTCATTATGATAGTATCGTTTATGGTCTTATCTGCAAGTTGTATACACACGTTGTTGTTCGGAACCAATGGCCCCGAAGTGACAGAAATCAGGATAACCAGAGGGAATGGCTTTGATGTGAGGATCACATGTGTTCACGGAGTGTTAATGCTTTGCTTCGGTGCTCTATTAAAAAGAGCACCTTAATTGCCAGTAGTTCCCTTGAGGCCCCGCTGCAAACGGGCTGGCAGGACAAAAGATGTTGTGCAAGTTCTCATTGCGAGCACGTATGACTATATATGGAACACATGCTTAGGATTATCTAGTACTTGGATGCTTTATCTTATTTATCTGCAATTGCCCTATGTTCTGATTGCTATGTGAATTGTCTTGTCCATGCAACGTCCGTCCATCCATCCCTATGCCTACCGCACTCGAATCCTACTATTTACTGCTTTTGTTACTGCTGTCTTTACTTTACTACTGTTGTTACTTTGCTATTCCTACTATAAAACTGTTGATACTGATAAACTGCTGCGAGCAAGATTGTTTCCAGGTGCAGCTGAATTGACAACTCAGTTGTTAAGGCTTATAAATATTCTTTGACTCCCCTTGTGTTGAATCAATAAATTGGGTTTCACTTCCCTCGAAAATACTGCGATACACCCCCTATACTTGTGGGTCATCATACACATCGTCACACAAGGTTCAAGTCTCTTCTAAAATAACACACAAAATAAAATGCATCGGTTTGGTATACGAACATAGTTCGTTTACCCCACCGAGAAAAGGAAAGTAAAAAAAGAAAACATGAACTTCTATAGAGAATTACAGTCTAGGAGGTTTATGAGGTAGAAATTTATTGCTTACATATGCTCGGCTTCTCTAGATCATGGGAGAAGCTCCCAGGTGGTGTTTGGAGATTTTTAGAAGAATAAAGAAGAAAAAAGAATAAAATTTTGAGCAATGGTTACCTTTCCAGTTGGCGTTTGAGGGGTTTTCTCAACCATACGGGCATAACTATACGGTCGGACCAAAAAGATCCCACTGTATAGTTGGTCGTCAAACCTTGTGCATCCTTGAAAGAAATTTTATGAAGGCATCAATATCTATACGGCCGTAATTTTTATTCCCGCCGTATAGTTGATCGTTAAATTGTCAGTACATTGGAAAAGAATTTGTACGGAGGCACCGATATCTATACGACCGGAGCTATACGGCCCGAATTTTTATTCCCACCGTATAGTTGGTCGTTAAACTCTCAGTACATATGAAAGAAAGAAAAATTGTCAATGGCAAAGATATCTATACGACCAAAACTATACGGCCGGAATTTTTATTCCCGTCGTATAGTTGGTCGTTAAACTCTCTGTATGCATCAAAAAAATTCTATTTCTTCGAGAATTATTTCTTATCCTGAAACTTGGTGAAACACCTTGTTTTGATAGTAAAATAACAACTTTAATTTTCGACCAACAACAGCATATATAAAACAGGATTTAAATACAACCGAGTTATTGCAACACACAGTAACAATAAATTCTACCTTTTGAGATTTTCAACAAGATTACTCTAATAGCAAGACATGCGAAGAATAAAAGTGCCAATGCAACATGAATGCAACTAGACTCAAGACACAAAACTAAGAAAGATGCCTAATGACTTCCGGGTTGCCTCCCGGGAAGCGCTCTCTTTAAAGCCATAAAGCCAGGCTAGGATGCTCCATACATTACCCACCTGGATCCCAAGGGATATCGACTCGAGGCGAGGTTGTACATACCAGCTTGGAGCATCTTGAAGTAGAGTTCGGTCGGAGTCGTACCCGCTTACGGTGCATCGGCATCATGTATATGAACAAGTTCTCGCTTTCAAGCGACTGTTGATGCACCAAGCTTGGTGAACATGCCTCCGTGTATAGCTAAAATGAGAGGATTTGAAATTCATATAAAATTCTTAAATCTTTACCTTGGTTACCTGTGTAGGGGAACACTTCATAGTATTCTTCCTTCATAGCAGGGAGTTTAGGACTCTACATGTTAGTATAGCAAGGTTCGATCTCTAGTTCATTATTATTAATGCTCTCCATATGAGTGTCTAGGCACAAGGCCTCCGCAGAACAATTATCAACAGTTTTAGCATCATAAAAATCAGTACTAGGGTGACAGGCATCACAAACAAAAGTTTTAGTATGACTCTCTTTGTCAACCTCACCTTTTTGTTCCTCCTTTTCATCGACTAGTGTTTTAATAGCAATGATAGAATCAAAAGTAGGAGTTGAAGGTGTGAGCGGGTGATCAATCCATTCTTCTTCCTCTTCCTTATGCTCCTTTTCCTCTCCACTTAAATTATTTTTGCAAAAGAGGAATATGAGGTATACTAAATTAAAAACTCCATCAAGTGCTTCACTTTCAACATCAATACTTCCTAGTCTAAATACCATTTCAGATGCACCTTTGAAAAGAATGTATTCTAGTACTTCCAAACTAGCATAGGATTTATCTCTATTATAATTTGCTAGAGTAGGATTGTTGGAATACTTACATTGAAAATTAAGGTGGTAATCTGTAATACAAATTGTGCAATAAGATCCATCATTAGCACGCAACCATAATGGATGTATTTCCAATTGGTCCACCAATTTCTTTATCAGCTCATATCTAGCAACCAGGCTTGATGAACTTGAATACTTTATCTCCTCCAATGCTTGTATTATCTCTTGAAATTTTTTTATCTCGGAAGACATGATTAGTAGCAACAATTTTTATAAATTTTTGGTTTTGTAATTTTTTTCAATATAAAAGAAAGCAGTAAGATAATAGCAACAAACAGAAATAAACTATGTGCGAGTAGGAAGGTAATAACCGGACGCTTAGCTCCCCGGCAACGGCGCCAATTTGATGACTGGATTCCTGCACCAACAACAGGGTTATTGCAGTACTTGTAGCAGCAAATATTTAAGAGTTTGTCCCGATGGGAGATTGGCGAATGGAAACAACATGACTCCGCAACCACGTTGTCAATGTGGCCACGTTTCGCACCCAAACCGTGGTTTGGAAATAGCCTATTCTATAAGTTACTAGAACAACGATTATTGAGAGAGGTTTAAAGTATCTAATAACAAAGAACTTTTAACAAGAACAAAATAAACTAAGACGGAAAGTAAACAGGAATATGAACTGAATTAAAAAGATTGTAGTTGTAGGATTGAATGGAATGAGAGAGGGCTTCTAGGCTTCGACCTCACTAGTACTAGATGGGCAAATATATGTGTGATCTATTATAGATTTCTCAGACAAATAAACGATCCTCAATTGATTACCGGGCTATCACACTATGTGCACTATGCGTGGTTCCCGCACGTCACCGCAAGGCAAAAGGCACTTCCGGACCAAAGGATCACATAAACTCATCTTAGATCACAATAAATTCTAACTTAGCTTACTAGATCATACCTCAACCTAGAATTGAATCAATCACTCACACATGGATGAACAACAAAACATATATAAATATATAATGATATCACAACCGTGTTCAATCTTGTAATTACTAAACACAAGAGAGAGAGGGAGATGGAGATGATGATGGAGATGGAGATCGATGCGTGGTGGTGATGTCTTCCTTCTCCTCCCCTTCTTCTTGCTTGGATGCCTTGATGGTGATGGTGTTGAGGGATATCTAGATCTCATAGGTGTGGTTGAGGCAAATCTTCGCTGCAAGAAATTTCTTGGAAGTTGTCTTTAGTTGAAGAAAAAAGGACGCAAAACCAGAGTCTCCTCCTCACGATGGCACTCGAGGCTGGAGGTAATGGAGAAAACCAGTGCCCACTTCTTCATGTGCATATGGAGATCGTATGGGTGGCGGCGGCCGCAGAGCTCCACCCCTGAAGGGCTATGGCTTGGTGGCTCTCTCTTGGGTCCTCCCTCCTTTATATAGGCCTTGGGGGTGCCCTAGGATTCCCCCAATACCGTCATATGAATTAGGGAAGGTTCTGGAGCTTTTCTAGAGCGAAATCCCGTCATTTGCGACCTTTTTGGCAACTATACGGGTGGAGCTATACGACCAGAAAAATAGCTCCGTCCGTATAGTTGCTCATCAAACTGTGTGTCCCCTTTATTATTTTGGCCACCATTTCTTCATACGAACTCCGTTTTGGGTGTTCTTAGGCTCGTTGAGGTTGTATCATCAAGGGCTACAATCCCACTGCCTTGGATATTTATTTTGAGAAGTTAGAAAAAATCACTTTTTTAACCTCTCAAATGGCTAAGTCTGGTCCGTGCAGGTCCTCCATAATATGCGCTCTTTGTTCCTTTTGCCTTTGTTTTATACATAATCATCATCAACACCTACACACATGTCATAGACAAGGAAAAGTGATAAAATTCTACCTAAACTACTAAATGTGCAAAGCTCATATGAAAGTAAATGAGAACTAGAAGTCATGCATATAAGACATAGCTATAGCTGAAAGAAACATGATATGAGAGATAAATGGCTAATTTTTTTGGCTAAAAGAGGTGGTATTTTACAGCCTTCAGCCTTCACTTCGCGGTTCTTGATCTTGTTGAAGCGATCACGTTGGGGCTCATCCCTGAACCGTATCCCCATGTGTTCTTGAGCGACAGCCCGAGTTTTTGTTTATATCTATGTGGCCTAACACTATCGTCGCCATATAAGAAGAAGAAAGGGGAGGCAACACCATGGACACGGGTGTGAGGCTAGCTCGGGCTCCCATATTGCAACCCTAACCTGGTTAAGTTGTGGGTCTGGCGCTCACGTGGATAATCTATGGGTCCCGCGATGATCTGTATAAGTGGAGAGAGGTGTCCACTATGGGACCCGACCAACATGGCTGCACTCGTCAGCACATAACGGTAAGACTGACGGTCATCGAGTTTCAGACTTTGTGAGAGTTTCAGACAAGAGGTTGGGCAAAAGTGAGGAAAAGTTTAATGTCTAGGCAAAAGTGAGTACAACTAAGTAATGAGGGGCAACGAAATAGAAATCCCTACTTTTACTATTATTGATTTCATATTACTAATACGAAACCTTGTGCTTGACAACCACACGGTGGAGTTGGGGACACAAGGCAAAAACTTTGTTTTGTAGATTTCTTGAGCGGAGAATAAAAAAATACTCTTTGCTAATTCCTCGAGATTACAATATAAACCCTAGAGTCACCTTTGTGTGGAAAATACGCTTGCTACAACACTCTACACTTAGAGTCCCAACGAGTTGGTACACACAAAGTTGTTGCCATCAAGAACATTTTCTCACGCCGTTGTCGGGGAATTGCAAGAGACATCTCACAGAGTTTATAGCTCTAAGTGCACCTCAACTCACACAACAACAGCTAGAACATTTTCTGGCATCATCTTCATCAACTTTGTGAAAACACCTAAGCTTGGGGAGGTTGCACCACTATGAGCTTCTCCTTCTCCTTTAGATTTTTAAAGCAATTTTATTTTGTCTTGTTTGAGTCTTTTATTTGTTTGTTAGTTTTAACTAAAACATAAAAATCCATAAAAAATAAGTGTAGCTTTTAATAAGTATGCTAAACCATGGAGGAAGATATTGATAAAATTTTGGCCAATTACCATGAATATCGAGCAACCAAAGAAGGAAAACGAATGGATGAATTACTTCAAAATCTCAATGGTATGGCTATAGATTTTTATGAATTACATGATATACCTTTTTGCACTAGAGAAGGCTATAAACACTCTCATTATCAATGTAAGCATAATACTGATCCTATAATTGCTTCTTATCAAAAGTGTAGACCTCCATGCCATGATTTAGAGCAAGTTGAGAAATATATTGCTTATATTGCAGCCCATGAAATAGACTCTCTTATTAATGAAAAACTTGGAACTAGTTAGTGGCTCCTATGTTTAAATGGCACATGGATCTTACCCTCCAAAGTTGCATAAAATAATTTAGTGATAATGTTTATGTTATTAAATATAAAAAAAGAACTCTTGCTACCATGGAAAGTACTGATATTTTGCACGAAGAAGATGTTGAAAACATAAGCTTGGATGAGGAAGTATGTAAAGAATAAAATGAAGAGAATATGGTCCAACCTAAACTTGTGGATGTATGGGAACCTCTCAAAGATGATAGTAACACTCAAACTCAAAAATCATTTGTCATTTATGAGACATCATGCTATGATAATTGTCCAACTAAAAATTATATGGCCATTTATGAAACCCATGCTATTATAATGAAACTAATAATGGTGGTTTACTTGTTAGTAATGCTACTATCGAAACTATTGATGATAATGAGGAGTGTTGTTTAGATATGCTATATGATAATGCTTTAGATGATGGTCCTATGCTTATTGATAACCCTCCATGTATAATACATGAGGATAGAAATGATATAATTGTTATCCATGATGATTCTCTTATTAGTAAGAGTCCTACTTTATTCTTGAGTTCTCCTAGTTTCACCATAGAGGAGAAATATGAACTTGCTAGGAAGTATATATGTGGTTTGTATATACCTTTTGTTGAAAATCCATTGCAACCATGACATCAATATTGAAGATTGTATTAGCAGCTACTTTGAAAGAGGAAAGCATGCTAATGAATACCAAGATAATTATAATGGTCCTCACTATATAACAAACTTTGCAAAGTTGCATGCTTCCAATGGTTAAATTATTGAATTTTCTTCTAGTGCTTGCAACTACTATGAAAGAGGAGGTGATAACTGTGCTCTTTATGTTACTAATAATTATATGTTGCATTCACCAGCTGATATTATTTATTATCCCAATTATACTTACTATCATTTAGACATATACAAAATTACCAATGCATAGGAAGAAAGTTATACTTCGTTATCATTACTTTTATGTATTGTGTTGCTCTCTACCATGTTTCAACTTGACTATTACTTTTATTGATATGAGTACACCATGGTACCCTAGTATTTTTTATTGAACACTTACCAAGGAAGAAGGATATATCACCAAGGTACAATCTACTAGATAATCTCCATAACACTTAAAACAAGTAAAGCCTAGCTATATGGCTAAAAAGAAAGCGCTTTTCGGGAGAAACCCGATTATTTATTTTTATGCACTCTTTTTGTAGTTTAAAAGAGTCCTTTTTAAGTTTATTCTATGAAGTTTTTAATAAATTACCAAGTTGAACCCATTTGGATGATATAAAGTTGATAAACATATGGAGTAGAAAATTCCTGCACCAACATTGTTTAGTAAAAAAATTCTCCATGGAGTTTTGTAACTCCCATTGAGATCGTATTTAAACTAAAGTTACAAATTTTCATCCTCTATATGCAAAAAATGGCTAAAATTCCTGACATGTTTAAGTGTTCAAAATAAATACGTTTTCCTGATGCTGAAAATCTGGACAAATTCGGTTTTGTTTTGTTTAAGCCATTCTTTTGAGTCTCAAAATGATTTACCATGAGTCTTTTGATATGCTAAGAATGTATACAACATAATATCCTTTCTGGACACTTTAAAAGAAATTTTGTTTAAGGATTATATGGTAGCTAGCAACATACTACCACTAATGTCACCCCATCGAAAAGAAATGGGAGAAAGTTTTGTGTTGAAGTTTTTTGATAGGGAATGGAGGAACACCACACTAAGAGGTAACCAAGAATGGTGAAAAACATAAGTTTGGGGATGCCCAAGGCACCTCACTAGACCTACTAAACTCTCGGTTTGCCAACCTCTAAACTTTGTTTTTTGAGCTACATAAAATGATCATATAGACTTGGAGCGTCTTTATCTAGTTTGACATTTAGTTTTGCATATTACCTTTGAAATAAATGAGACCACCATGAGAAATGTTTTCATGCCTAATAAAGAGCTACTTGAATTGAAATAAGTTCAATTGTATGCTATTAAAATTAAAAAGGGAATGAAAATAAAAAATGAAATGAAGTTATGCTAAGTGTTACTCGATTCAAATACTTTGATGAATGCAAATTTGCAAGTGCCTTATTTTGTTCTGCCTTTTATTCACATGCATACATAGTTAAGTTTAAGGTACTTTGTTTTAGAAGAAACGATTAGCACTATGGACACTTTGGCATGCTTGTAGAAATCATTTTGATAGCCCAAAATTCTCAAACAAGCAAAGACTTGTATATACAAATACCTTAAACTCCAACAAGCATACACATACCTACCTATGTGGCACTTTCTACTCCAAGTATAATATATGTGTTATGCCTTCAAGTACTTCAAAACAACCCCCCTTTTTGTTCAAAGTTCATGAGAAAGTAATAAGATGTGGGGTGAAAACCACTATGCATGCAACCGTTTAAAACTTATAGAAGGGAAAACAAGAATTTGACAATTGGTAATTGAACGTTATGTGTTTGATAGTTTATAAGTTATTTGTTATCCAAACCATGCTATCATGGGGGAAACTTTCAAACATTGCACTAATATTTCATTGATATCATGTTCTTTTGGCTGTGGATACCTAAAAATGAAATGATCTAGAAATGATTAGTCTTTTAGAGTATGCATATGTGTTAGAGAAAGCATTGGGACGCCAACCTAAGCCATGTAATGCATCATGGTGGAAGTTTATAGCATGAATATTCTATGAAGCACACAAAAAAGGAAAAGGTAAACAAAGTGTTGAGAAGTTCTATAAGCATGTTTTTCCTATCATTGGAGTGTGGATGGTCCACCTTGGAACTCAGGGGGCAAGGAACACTCGTACAAAGGGGTAGGAGTTAGCTCAATGCTACCTTGTTTGAAGCATGTAAAAAGCATATGATGACGAATCTCTTGTGATCTAGAGAAACAGGTACTTGTGGTCAAGGGGCGTGAAACATTTAACTTGTAAAGGGTCAAACACATAAAACATACCTACTTCTGACAAAAGAAATGCCTAGAACCCCACTCTTATGAATACTGTTTACTTGAACTACATATCTCAAAACTTTATTTTTCTACATATCTATTATTGAAGGACTAGCACATATGTTCCCTATTTACTTTCTGTTACAAAAGTGTCAAAAGATCAAAAGGACCAAAAGAGTCTTCCATAATTTCATAGGTTCATCCAAGCATGCTTAATTGTTCATGTCACTTTCATTTGTTTCATTACAAAGCAACTTATTGTTAAGCATGTTTGTAGTTTATAAGATATATCACTTTATAGCTCACTTTCTTATTACTATTCTTTAAAGATTCAACCTTGTAAACTTTGTGTAACATTGTATGACATGAAACATAGCAACAAATCTGAAGTCTATGTTTAGTTTTATCACCGTCATGCTCGAGGAAGAGCATAGGTTAAGCTTGGGGATGTTGATGCATGTAAAATGCATACATGAACTTTCTAGTTTATTGATACATATTCAACTGATATAATGTAACATCCATGTTCTATATTGATTTTTGGGGATTTACCAATGATCCTCTTTATTTTGGTTATAACTCTATAGGACAGGAAAACCCTGTTTTGTGTATTTTTATCTTTTAGGGACCTAAACAAAGTCCAATGGAGCTAAGATTCTGGGAAAGCCAATATTTCACGAAGAGTGATGATCTAGAGTGCTTTGACCTCACGAGAGCGGCATGTAGGCCCAAAAGAGCATGTGTGGTGCGGCGTACCCTACTACATGCGCCACCCAATCTTTTTTAGCCCTCGGTCATCCGATTTGCTTCAATCTTTCGCCCACGGACTTGGTTTGACCTAAAAATTTCTATAAAAAAGGTCCCCTAGGGCATCCTCGAGGGGATCACCGCATAAACACAAAAACACCAAAAAGGAGTCAGAACTAGCAAAGATTGGAGGGGAAACTACACCGGAGCCGTTGCCAGAGGGATCTCTACTTTCTCCAACATCTCCAACTTCATCACCATGATGAAGAGGGAGTAGTCCACCTCTTGACTATTGGTTTGTGGTAGTAGTTTGATCTCTCTCGTTCTTCATAGATCTAGTACCATATGAGCTACCAAACATGATTATGTTAATATATGTAATTCCTATGTGGTGGATCTTGATTCTTTGATTTGATATATGAGATTGGAACCTATCTATGTGTAAGATGTATTGATAAATGCATATCATGTACCCTATTTTTTAATTGCTTATTTTGATCCAACTTGTATGCAAGAGCGTGTGTGGGGGGAAGTGTGTATTAGATGGAGTAATGTGGTGGTGATTGAATAGTGACAACAAATTCAGGATCAGTTGGGCCACGTAGAGATAAAACAAAAATTTCCTACGCGGTGATCCCAAGATCTAGCTGAGGTAGAAAGCCACGAGGATTACCACTAGACGCGCGGTTGCGGATTAGTGATGAAGCACACCGGTTGAAGCAGTACAATCCTCACGATCCGATCCATGATCGTCAAGTGCTGAACATTCATCACCTCTACAAGTATCCACACGTACAAGGAGGAGCGCCGACGGTGGAGTGCTAGGTCCGATCGACGGCTGGACTGGACTAGAGCTAGGGTTTCCAATGCATTGACCTAACGTTCCCCTTGGGCATCTATGCCCCAGTATATATAGAGAGTGAAAGTGGACTCCACTCACTTGTGTCCCATTCACTAAAAGGCCTATATTAGTCACTACGAGTCCAACTCACTAACTCGGTTTGTGTATGATTTGGGTCCAACCCAAATAGATTTCTGGTTCGGGTCCAACCCAAACTTTCTCTCGCTCTTAAGTGTGTGACCCGACAGGATCATGGTGACTCGGACATGATTCAAGTCTTACTCGTGATCGAGTAGTCAGCAGCGGCTCCTAGCAGAACATGCCGACTCCCAAGTACCAAAGAGTCATGACTACATACCTTCCGCGCGACTTGCGTCCGAGTCCCTTTTGCCTCACGATACATCTTGTCAAGCTATAGGTGAATAATCGCCATCCTTCAAATAGCTCAACTCTCTTCTCAATCCGAGATAAGTTATTCATCCGACTAACTCTTAGTCGGCCGCCTCGATTAACACTTAACTGAGTCGTGCATGACCATGCTTTCTGAATCATATCTTCCAAGAGGGTCCAGAGAATATCTCTCCAGTCGGAGGGACAAAATCCCATCTTAGTCATCCATATCACGTAGCTTGATTCTCAATCGACCCAAACTCTTCCTTTATAACTTCCCTTTGATGGAATAACGTTTGACAGAACCTAAGTCGGTGATCCACAACTCGGACTATGCAACAACCTCAGGTCTAGGGATTACATTGATTGAGTCATAAAAATGACAACTTGTTTGTTGTATCTCAATATGGGTTAGTCCGACTCTCTAAACTCTTTAGCCAAATCCATGTAAGTCGGATAGCATCACCATGCCCATGACAAGTGGAACCGAGTCATCAGCCGACTTTCAGATAGTTGTGTGTCCAGCACAACCTCAATGATCAAGGACATTTAGCATGAACAACATGTATATATAGTTCCACAACTGAATCACATATTCAATGATACATATCAGAAGTTCATACAAGGACAATATAATAACTTTATGAATACATCGGGAATAAACATCATACATGATTGCCTCTAGGGCATATTCCCAACAAGATCTACTATGATTTTTACCTTTATTTTGTTACCTCACTAGGGATTAAGTGAATTCATGTGCTATAATTATCATGTGACATCTTGATAATCTTGTTTGGTCAAGGTAGCATATTTGACATTCAAACATTATGTCAAAGTACTTATTATGCTCTGTTAATTCTTAATTTTAGATTGCTTAGAGTTTTCTGTTTCTAGAGGAGTATAAGAGAGATGTGTTGCATCATCTCTATGTTTGGACGTGATGCCCATATGAATGCTTATCAAACACATAATGAAGTTTCACCAATATTATATTGATGATGAATTGTCTTATGTCCACTACAACTTAAAAAGAGAGTAGACAAGTGAACCCATGAACCCCGATCCAAATTTTATCATAAGAAACAACCTTCCAACATTACTACTATCTTTTATATTTGATGTAATTTATTATTTCTAAAATACAAAAATACTTTTTTACTTGCAAACACAAACAAAACACCAAAACAACTCTCATATCATTGCATTTACTTTGCTGGCCTAGTTATAAATTATTTTACCTGTTACTTTACTCATTATTATCTTTATTTCATATTACTAATGCGAAACCTTGTTCTTGACAACCACATAGTAGAGTTGTGGACACCAGGCAAAAAAATTGTTTCGTAGATTGCTTGAGAGGAGAAGAAAAAGATACTCTTTGTCAATTCCTCGAGAGTTTGATATAAACCCTCGAGTCAACCTTGTGGGGAAAAGACACTTGCTATAACACTCTGCACTTGGAGTCCCAACGAGTTGGTGCACATAAAGTTGTTGCCATAACATGCCCTTCGGGTTGAAGAACACCAGAGCTACCTTCCAGCGCGCCATGCAGGTGTGCCTGGGAACACAAATAGGCCGCAACATGGAGGCCTACATTAACGACATCACGATCAAAACCAAGCACCGTGATTCCCTTCTACAAGACCTAGATGAAACGTTCAACAACCTACGCAAGGTCAACCAAAAGATGAACCCTGAGAATTGCGTCTTTGAGGTCTCTACTAGGAAGCTACTAGGTTTCCTGGTGTCTCATCGGGGCATCAAAGCAAACCCTGATAGATCAAGGCTATCGACTGAATGGAGTCCCCTAGACGGATCAATGATGTGCAATGTCTTAGCGGGTGTATCACTGCCCTAGGACGCTTCATATCCCGGCTAGGGAACATGCTCTCCCTTTCTTCAAGCTCTTGAAGAAATCGGGGCCCATCGAATGGACACAGAGGCTAAGGCTACACGTCAAGACTTGAAATGCCACCTGACCTCTCCTCCGGTGTTGATGGCTCCCAGACCAAGGGATCCCCTGCTTCTGTACATCGCTGCCACAAGTCAAGTGGTGAGCGCACTGCTCGTCGTGGAAAGGGAAAAATATGATTTGAGAGTCATTACTATGAGTCGCGGTGTAGAGACCGAGCCAAGAACACCTCCTAAACTCAACAAGTTAGGAAGCAACCCTTAATGTCCAGATGTGCCTCATCCCAATCTAGACGAGGTGGAGCCTGCGGAGGAAGATGACATGAGTGTCATCACTAAGGATCCCGATCCAGAGACCAAGCTAGGCAAACCTCATAAAATCGAAGAGTTAGGAAGAAACCCTGGATTCCCAAAAGTGCCTCCTCTCGGGCCGTACAACTTGAGAGACGAGAAGCAGCAGGAGCCCGTAAAGAAGCAAAAAGTTCGTCAATCGGTGTAATTCATCAACAAAGTACTACTCGATGCCCAGGCCAGCTACCCTACGCTTCAAAAGCTCCTAATTGGCATTCTCTTCGGATCAAGGAAGCTTCAACACTATTTCTAAGCCATTATGGTGTTCACCAAGTACTCTCTAGAGCGCAGGATGTGTAATAGGGAAGCCACGAGGCGTGTGGTGGAGTGTGCCATGGAGTTATCAGGCTACAACCTCCACTTCGCGCACACCCACACCATCAAGAGCAAGTCTTTGGCGGAATTTGTCGTCGAGTGGATCCTAACCCTAGGAGACAAAGAACGCGACTCTTCCCTCCCTAGGAAGGTCGACCCATATGATTGGTCATATACTTCGACAACTCTTGCTCCATCAATAGCTCAGGGGCGGGTGTGCTCCTGGTGTTGTCGACGGGAGAGCATCTCAAGTATGTGGTTCATATGCCCTATCATGGAGAGCACTTGACCAACAACACAACCGAGTACGAGGGAATGCTCGTCGGACTCCGAATCACGAAGGATCTAGGCATCAAGCGCTTGGTCGTCCGTGGGGATCCTATGTTGGTAGTCAATCAAATCAACAAGGACTACGACTCCCAGTGGATGGCCCCATATGTATAAGAAGTTAGAAAATTGTAGCAACACTTCGACGAGCTTTAGATGGAGCATGTCCCACGCGGCTCCAATGTCATCACCAATGAGGTGTCGAAGATCGCGCCAGCCTAGGGACACATTCTCTGGAAGTCCTTGTGGGGCGGATATCTTGGTCCTTAGTCAAGGTGCCCTGCGAACCAAATCTGACAACCGAAGAGCCCCGGGGTGACCCCTCAGTGCTACCCATCGCATGCAAAGCGATGGCTGAAGAGCCGTGTGCCCCTAGGGAAGGAGACTCCAATCAGCCTCGGGGCGAGCCCTTGGTTCCACCCATCGCATGCGAAGCGCTGTGGAGACGTGTGCCCCCGGGAACGTAGAACCCCGGAAAACCATAATTAGAAAAGTGCTTGTTGTCTTCAATTATTGCATCATCATGCCATCATTATGCAGTTTTCCCCTAAAAATATTTTTGCTAAACCCTACTTTGATTTCTATAATATTCCCCTCCTATTATTCAAATTAAAAACCTAGAATTTTCTGAATATTTTGTTTGGCTAAATTTTAAAAAGGGTTTTAAAACAAAATGGAAAAATAAAATAAAATAATAAATAAATAAATATTTTTGCAGGCCTCGCAGCCAAGTGGCGTGCCTATTCCTACGGCTGATCCACCTTTTGACTTGAGTGTAAGGGTAAGTTGTCTTGCGTATTAGGTGTCAATCTTAAAATATCACATGTCTAGTGCTAAATGACTCGTGCTTGCAATTTTCCATCTTGTAGTTACAACTGCCGGCGGGTCAGGATAAGACCATGCAAACGCCTCCTAGGAGGCGGTGTTGGAGATATGCCCAAGAGGCAATAATAAAAGTGGTTATTATTATATCTTTGTGTTTATGATGAATGTTTACATCCCATGTTATAATTGTGTTATAAGGAAACACTAATACAAGTGTGTTTTGTAAACATAAAAGAGTCCCTAGTAAGCCTCTTGTTGAACTAGCTTGTTGATTAATAGATGATCATGGTTTCCTGATCATGGACATTGGATGTCATTAATAACAAGGTTGTATCATTAGGAGAATGATGTGATGGACACACACCCATAGTAAGTGTAGCATAAGATCAAGTCATTAAGTTCGTATTGCTACAAGTTTTCAAATGCATAGTAACCTAATCCTTCGACCATGAGGTTATGTTAATCACCATCACCGGATGGGTACTTTGATGACATCAAACACCGCTCAGAATCGGGTGGTTATAAAGGTGTCATTGGGTATTCTGAAAGTATGTGTTGAAGCGCATGGACCAAGATTGGGATTTGTCCATCCATATGACGGATAGATATGCTCTGGGCCCTCTCGGTGGAATATCATCTAGTTAGCTTGCAAGCATGTGACTGGGTCACAAGGGATGACATAACATGGAACGAGTAAAGAGCACTTATCAGTAACGAGGTAGAACTAGGTATGGAGATACCGACGATCAAACCTCGGATAAGTAGAGTATCACGTGACAAAGGGAATTGGTTTCGTATGTTAATGGTTCTATCGATCACGAAGTCATCATTGAGTATGTGGGAGCCGTTATGGATCTCTAGATCCCGCTGATGGTTATTGATCGGAGAGGTGTCTCCATCATGTCTGCATATTCACGAACCGTAGGGTGACACACTTAAGGTTCGATGTTGTTTAGGTAGATATGGAATGTGTGTTGGAGACCGAATGTTGTTCGGAGTCTCGGATTGGATCTGAGACATCACGAGGAGATCCGGAATTGTCCGGAGAATAAGATTCATATAATGGAGATCATTTTCTAGGTTCGGAAATGTCCCGGAGTGTTTATATGGGGGTTCTAGAAGGTTTCAGAATGTTCCGTAAGGTTCTAGAAATTTCTATGGAGTTTGCTTGAAAACCAAGAAAGAAAAAGGGGAAACTTGGGGGGGGGGGGAAGGTAACTCCCCCCAAGCCCCCCTTGTGCGCCGGCCCTAGGAGGTGGGCCTAGGGGTGGGAACCCTAGGCCGCACCCCTCCCTCTATATATAGAGGGGTGGAGGCGCCACCCCCCTTGCCCCTCCACTCTTGCCCTAGCCGCCTCTCTCCTCCTCCTTCCTTCTGCTCAGGCTTAGGCGAAGCCCTGCAGAATTCTCTACTCCACCACAACCACCACGCCGTCGTGCTGCTGGATTCCGTGGAGAGATCTCCTACCTCCGCTGCTCGCTGAAACGGGGAGAGAAAGGTCTGCATCGACTCTGCACGTGTTACCGACTGCGGAAGCGCTGCCGGAACGCGGCGCCGGAAGGGTCGTCTACTCGATCTTGAGATCGGCAAGTGATCGTCTACAGCAACCACGAGATCCGATCTCGCACAAGGCTTTCAGATCTACAAGGGTTAGTACAGATCTATCTCGTTGCACATGTCTAATAGATTAGATCTTGGCTTTTATCTAGATTAGATCTGGGTTTTGTTTGTTCTTGCGGTAGAATTTTTTTGTTTTCCATGCTACGAACCCTTCAGAGGGACCCTAGCTTCAACAACCCAAACATCTGCCGCAAGCTTTGACTCCGGGTAAGGTCTCCTACACTTAGTCATAGACAAACTTAGCCATAGACAAAATCATGATATTTTCGATAGAACTAGAACTCATGTGTGCCACTTGTTGATGTTTCTATGTTTCTCTTATGATCATGATCGTTATTCCTTGTATATTGAACATATGCCATCCATATTGCTATGTTTCTCCATTTGTCACAATTTAGAGCATCTAGCGTTTAGTTGTCAAAATTTTGAGCTTTTCATTCTAAACTTGTACAATTCCATATCATAGATCTTTACACATACAATTCCATATAATTCATCTTTACATGTGTGTCTTGTGAATCTCATGTCTTTGCTATCGATTTTGTAGGATGTGCATGAAGGAGGACATGTTCGCCGTTTCCTCGATGACATGTGGACTCTATGTGCATTTAACTTGTATCGTCGGCTATATTGAACTTGTATGAACACTATGTATGGATTTGTACTTGGTTGTGTTGCTACTTTGAATTTGTATGAGACATTTGCTACGACGTGGTGATATTTATGGATATATGCCATATGTGTGGTTATCTAGTGATATATATGTTGATTGGAACAATTGTTATGTATATTGTATTTAAATTGCTAGAATTAAAGAAAAATAAATAAAGAAATTAATGGGTCTTTGCCGTGTGGATGCACACCGCAAAGAAACCAAATGGTTTCTGTGTCGTGTGGATGCACACGGCAAAGGCCCACACAACATCCACCTGGGCTGGCATGGGGAGGGGTATGCAGTGAGTCAGACCTGTAAGCACACGACAACGACTCCGACACGGCAGCCCCGAGGCCCATGACAAAGAAAACGACATGACAACGTGGCGGCCCATCGCAAAAAGCCCAACACGACAGAGCGGTGACCCATGGCAGAGGCCCACGACAAATCGACACGCACGGTAGAGGGTGCACGGGCCCAGGGGCTCACGGGACACACGACAACGAACTCCACACGGCATACTGCCAGATGGGGTCCACAGGAACGGTGTCGTCTCGCTCGGGGGCAGCGTCAAGTTACTTTTTTGTGCCGTCTAGTGCTAAGGTGAACATGGCAAGGGCTATGCCGTGTTTTAAAACACACGGCATACATTCGTTGACGTGACGTTCGTTGCCGAGTAGCCTTTGACGTGGGTCGACTCACGACCAAGTCTTTATCGTGTTTCTTTGGGTATTTGTTGTGTCGCTTTGCTCACACGACAAAGATTGAATCTCCCGTAGTGTTACCTGGTGTATATTGTTTTCCACTATGGCTAGTCTTAGGATAACATAGCTAGTTAGCATAATCAACTCTTTCTACTCATTATAGTCAAAAAGAAAACTATTTCTACTCATTTGTTCGGAAAAAAAACTCCTTCTCATTTTTTCTAGAAAACTCTCCTTATTTAATATATGTCATGTCATCGGAAAGCCTAATTAGTATATATGCCAAATTTATTCTACAGTGAAAGGCCCTATAAAAGGATCTACGCATGGTCTTGCACTGAGTTTTTGTGAGAAAAGGGCACATGCAGGCGCACGTTTTTGACTCGGTGGCATGCCACGGCACCGGGACGATTTGGATCGAGCAGGCCATATAATCTCGATATGCAACTTGCTAGGCAAATTAAATTATCTCACGGCATACTTGCGGGTGTAATAACCTCTTTTACTATTTCGATGGAATTACTGATTGTTCTGAGCTGATCTTACTTTGTGGTAAAAACCCTAATCCTATCCATAACCTCTTTTACTATTTCGATGGAATTACTGATTGTTCTGAGCTGATCTTACTTTGTGGTAAAAACCCTAATCCTATCCAATTGCAGATATGGATGAATGAGTTCGGTAATTAATCTGCCAAGCAAAATGGGATAGTTTGTTAGCACAAACAAACTAATGATTATCCATCCAACCTGCACCTATAAGTACACGCCCTTCCGCAGCCACCCTCCTCGCAAAATCGCAACATCTTTCATTCTTTCACCTACCTTTGGTACGCAAGATCCATACATCGAGAATGGTGCAGCGCACTGACAATGCCGAAGTGATGTCGATGGACCTTTCCCCCAAGAGGCCGGCTAAGGCCTACGGTGGTGACGGCGGCGCCTACTACGACTGGAGCCCCGCTGACCTCCCCATGCTCGGCGCGGCTTCCATCGGCGCTGCCAAGCTCCACCTCGCAGCCGGCGGCCTATCCCTGCCCAGCTACTCCGACTCCGCCAAGGTTGCCTACGTCCTCGAGGGCGCCGGCGCCTGCGGCCTCGTTCTCCCGGAGGCCGCCAAGGAGAAGGTGATCCCCGTCAAGGAGGGCGACGCGCTCGCGCTCCCCTTCGGCGCCGTCACCTGGTGGCACAACGCCCAGGACTCTTCTGCCGATATCGTCGTGCTCTTCCTCGGCGACACGTCCAAGGGCCACGTTCCCGGTAAGTTTACCAACTTTCAGCTCACGGGCGCCACCGGCATCTTCACCGGCTTCTCCACCGAGTTCGTCGCCCGCGCGTGGGACCTCGACCAGGACTCCGCCGCCAAGCTCGTATCCACCCAGCCAGGCTCCGGCATCGTCAAGCTCGCCCCCGGCCATAGGATGCCGGAGGCGCGCGCCGAGGACAGGGAAGGGATGGTGCTCAACTGCTTCGAGGCGCCGCTGGACGTGGACATCAAGGGCGGGGGCCGCGTCGTGGTGCTCAACACGGCCAACCTGCCGCTGGTCAAGGAGGTCGGGCTCGGCGCCGACCTCGTCAGGATCGACGGCCACTCCATGTGCTCGCCGGGGTTCTCCTGCGACTCCGCGTATCAGGTCACCTATATCGTGCGCGGCAGCGGCCGCGTGCAGGTGGTCGGCATCGACGGTACCCGTGTGCTCGAGACTCGCGCCGAGGGAGGCTGCCTCTTCATCGTGCCCAGGTTCTTCGTCGTCTCCAAGATCGCCGATGAGACCGGCATGGAGTGGTTCTCCATTATAACCACCCCAAAGTACGTGTCTATTCTTTTTTTTACGAATAAAGTACGTGTACTACTCTTTCTACTGTATTTGCTATGTACAAACAGCATTTCTTTTTTTATCGAGAAAAATACGAACAACATTTCAAATTACCCACAAGAACTGTAGAGGTAGGGGATTTCCATATTATTTTTCTTTCTACTATAACTCTGAAAACATGTGCTAGTCTGACGGCATAATTTTTGTTAGGTATGTTTCGTTTCAGTTCGGCAAAATTGCAGTATGAATTTGTTGCTACCAATATAACCGTAGTAGCATAACTTTGAACAGAGCACATCTTCCTATAATCATATTTGAACATTTGTATATGTTTTCTGAACATCGCCACATCATCCATGCATGTAATTTGGGAATACAAATATGGAGAAACATAAAACTAAATGTGCGTCATCTTGGACCATAATTGTAAAGCCTCATATTTTCCATGTATTTCCAGTTAATTTATACATTGTTAGATATGATTGATTGATGATTGTATTATTTACAACCAATGCAGCCCAATCTTTAGCCACTTGGCGGGGAGGACATCAGTGTGGAAGGCGATATCCCCGGCAGTGCTGGAGACGTCCTTCAACACCACACCCGAGATGGAGAAGATGTTCCGCTCGAAGAGGCTCGACTCCGAGATCTTCTTCGCTCCCAACTAGACCATTTATCCAGCGGTCCGTCCATCTCCGGCAGGCTGACCATGAGTAGTTTGATTAGGCTTCGATCGAGTGTCAACAAAGTTAAAGTTTGTCTAGTTTTTTTATCAGATTAGCAGATGTAATAAGCGTGAGAGTGATGGATGGTCTACTTAGTTTAAGCAACTCTTTCTGGAACAGTATTTGATGGATATGAATCATTTATTCCTACAGCTAGTAATTTTGCATTGCAATGTGATGTGCTATTTACAAACTGCCATCTTGTATCTTTTAAGAATCTATTTTATGGGTACTTTCAAGCTCGTATTTTGATATGTTTGTGTTACATTTGAATTATTACTTACAAAAATTGCTTCAATTGCACATTCTAAATGATCTATTGTGCATTTTCCTCATTTTTAATTTTTTAAGCACTATGTTTTATGTATTGATTCTGCAAATTCTTGATATCTTATATGTAGTTGCACATTATCAAACAATAAAGTTCCACATCTTATTTGTGCAACTTGTGTTGAGCAAATGACAACCGGTTTCTTAGGTATTTTTCCTATTATATGGATTCTTCTTATGTAGACCCCGATTTGAGTTTACTTGTACTAGTATTCAAGTTGCACATATACATATTGCAACAACTCTTGTTTTTTTGAAATATTAGTTACTAGTTGTATACGATGTTTTTCGAAGGCAGATGCACTTTTAATAGGCTGCCACTCATTTTCTTTAGTTGTCTCAATTCCCAACTGTATATGATTTTTTACAACCCTCTCAAGATCAACCTTGAATACGAAGGATAAACCAGGTTCAGAAATGTGTAAAAAATTGTGTGACCAATCGAATGAGTTCAGCCCCGCAAAATTAGAGAGACGAAGCAGCTTTTTGGCTCAAAATTTTTGTCGACTGTCTTTTTTTTAGCAGTAAATATTGTTTGCTTGTCGATCTTTTTATTTATAGTGCAAAGTTGCAGTCGCTGATCGGGCCCAAACACAGAAGCCTCGTATTATCTGGCCCGTTTCAAGTAAGATCGAGTCACACATGTTTTGTGTTCATCCTACATGTGAAGAGAAACCTGGCTTAGTTGTGGTGTGTACCTGGTGAGAGAAACAGTGGAACGACTCGAATTGCATGCAGGTGTGCGCGGTATTATACTCATAACTCATGACTGCATGCCTATCGGATGATCTAGGCATGTGGCCGGTGTATATATAGTCCATGGCGATCCTTCTGGTAAAAAAAGCAATAGCTTAGCCAGATATAGTATAGATGGACTTGTGTTGTCTTGGACTAAGCTATATTCCTGTAATTAATTTACATTTTCCCAAAACCATTATTCTTCGATCGATTATTATCTACGGTCAGTTTCCATGAGATGGTGGAGTGAAACAAACAAGCCTGGTATTTGTCTCTGCGGACAACGAGGGAGAGGCAAACCGGCTATGGAGCATCATTCGTGATATCAAATCAATTGACCCAGAACGGTGCAATGCAATTCGAATGCCGAGGTCATGTACATGGATCTTCCTACCGCGGCGAAAATTGCAACTACTACGACTGATCCCTCTGGCCCCTGCGTGAGTTGTGTTTTGCAGCTCTCGTGGTTCCCCTTTGTACAATATAATACCGACTCAATGTGTTGGGAGATCTACCAGGACCAGCAAGGCAGCAAGGTGGACATATAGAATGCCGACAAATGTAAGGGCGCAAGCGGAGTCCAATGGAAAGTACTACCGGTAGCCTCCACTGGCAGGGTGTTAAGCTTAGTAGAATTCGGTCGCCACTCGAGAGTTTATTAAAATGAGTTTGTCTCTCATTTTTAATTAACCAGAATATGTAGTAGGCTTGAGAGATGTCCAACCTTCAGCTTAGATATTCTTTTATTTTTTGGGAATGAAAAGTTGCCTTACTCCATACAGAGTATAGAGTCTGAATAGTACGGCGGCTCTCCATCCTCGTATCTCCCCCACCTAACCCTAGCCGCCGCCTCTTCCCCTTTCTCGCCGCCGCCGGAGGGGCCAGTGGGCAAAGTAGGGCTGTCAAAAAAGTTCGGGCTCGACAAACTGTGCGAGTTCGCCGCGCTAACGGCTCGGCTCAAGTTTGACTCGTCTCTCTAACAAACCAAACTCGAGCCTGTTTTCGAGCTCGCGAGCTTAGACGAGCCAAACTCAAACGGTTCGATAAAGCTCGTGATTGCCTGCTGGCATTTCAATTTTCTCAGGCCCAATAACAAAAAGCCCATCTGTGGGAGTTGTACAGTCGGCGGGAGACGATATATATCCCCAATCCCCAATTCTAATCTCCTGCCTCACCAGCTGCCAGTGCTTCCGTCGAGAATCGAGATGGTTCCGTCGGCACCGCTTCACCTGCCGGTGTGATTCCGACGCCAACGCCGACGCCGCCCTGCTTCGACTCTGGAGTTTTCTTCCTCTGATCTGCACATCACACCCGACGGCCGACGCCTAAAGCTGAACCTTCTCCTGCCCGGCAGCTGCATCGGGAGGTCCACGCAGGAGATTGTCCAGGTTTGTACGTTCAGTGATCGTCCCATTAATTATTTCCTATTAGTACGTCTTGGATCTAGGCCTTACTTGCACCACCGATAGGTTATGGCAACATCTAGTTAGGCCCTACCTCTGATTGAAAGGGAACAAGATGGAAACGATGCTTACAGGCAGATTTTGAACTACATGAACTGGACAATGATTATCTTTTCCCCAAGAGGTCGTCAGTATGAGCCATGGAGGCAGAGCACTAGAGGGAGTGGAAGCTGGAAGCCACGTTCTGTAGCTGCACTTCTCCTTCAAATATTGAGTGATCTCTTATATAATTAACAGTCTTGTCACGTGGGACTTCCACTTATATTAAGACTGCTATTATTATGCCATCTGCTGTAAGACTGCTAAAATATTGGTGCTGGCATGTTGCCACCGTATTACTATTATGTGAGACTATGAGCCATTTCTGCTACGCTGATGTTGTTTTCAAGCTTTACTTTTTCTTGTTATGTAGCTGTCTATCTATCTTTGTATGTACTAAAATTTTCTTACCGAGCTTCAACGAACCGAGCTCAAGCCTACTCGAGCTTTGGTCGAGCCGAACTCGAGCTTAGATGTAGGCTCGACAGTCAATCTAGGCTCGCTCGAGCTCGAGCCGAGCCTAACAGTGTTCGCTCGAGTTCGGCTCGTTGACAGCCCTAGGCAAAGCCCAGGCATCCCAAGGAGGGTGGTGGCGGGGGTCCCTCTCCCCTGGCTGGTGGTGCGGCACGACCGTTGTCACCGGGAGTGCGGGCTACCGCCGGGGCGTGGCAGACGTAGGTGGAGGCTGGTGGTGGGCGCCATGGCGGACGACGGCGATGGGATGACCGGTGGAGATCTGGTGGGTGTGGTCGCCTGGCTCCTGGCCCAGATGCGCCCGCCCCGCATCCGATCTTCGGATTTCGGAGGATCTCCGCAGGTCTCTTGGCGCCAGGTTGCGGTCGTGGCGGCCCAGGCTTCCTACTCCTCTGGCGGCCTAGCCGGTGGGGAATTGGGCGGCCGGTCCCATGGGGAGCCGGCGGGCGGCGGTGCGGGGGCCGACGATCTGCCTAATAAAGGTGGCGGTCCTTGATTCCTCTCAAGCCAAGACGAAGATCCGCCTGATGTTTCTCTACATTGATCTGGTTAATGTGTCGTGTTCCGGATGGCTCCGCCGGTGTACTCCATAAGTGCGATCATGCCGAGAGATTGCTGGATCGGATGGAATTCGGTCGTGTGCATCCATGTTTTACTCTGACCGTTTGGTTTCAGAGGGTGCGCTTCGAAGCTTTGTTGGCTGTTAAGATCATGGAGCATGTTCTCGTTCCATGGTGCTGACGAAGAATGTCATGGAGACCAAGATCTGTGGACTGACAATGGTGGTTCGAGTCTTGGTGGTGATGAGGAATTGACTTGGTGATTTGTGATTTGGAGCAGTGGCATGCAAGTAGGGGGCGGCTGCACAGGAGAGGTTCGCGGTTCTATCTTTCAGGGTGAAAATCCAGGGTCTGGCCTTAATTGGTTGTGCCTGGTAATGACCTTGTTGAAGGCATTGCTTTGAGAGTGTGGACTTTCTTCAGGGTAAAAACCTAAGATCTTTGATCGGACGATGACGGTGTTTGTGCACTGTTTTCTTCTTGGAGGCATCGTTTTTGGAGAAACTGGACTTCTGGTGCTGTCTTGGTGGTGGTAGGACTGTTGTTCCAATGAATTGGTCATTGTAGCGGCCTAGCGGGACATTTCTTTTTTTGTAATTCTTCTTTCTTTTTTGGCTGTGTGTATCCGTATGGCCGATAGGGCAATGCGTTGGTGCAGAGGCTGGGTGCAATTGGTATCTTTTGATATTAATATATGCTCATTTCCAAAAAAAAAAAAGAGAGTATAGAGTCTAGGTATCCCATGCGGCCCCTACCAAAACTAGACAGCAATTATTCTGCCTTTTGTTCGTCCCATATTGGCGAGAATCGTGTCTGACCAAGTTTTGCTCTCTCCTGATGCTCTCTACCTTAGACCCTACTCTGCCCGCTAACAAGCGTATTTCTTCAGCATATAGGTATAAGACGATCTCTCCAGCCTCACACTTGATCATAGCCACAGCTTTCCATTTCAACAATGAAAGGACTGGTGTTCCACTCCAGAGCTAGGGCACAACCAAGGGGCGGACGATGCACCCCTGTTGCCCAGCGCTTGCTCGGGCTTCGCTGCCGCCCGCCGTCAGCAACTCTCAAAGCTATAGCTTCTCCCTGTGGGTCTTAACGCTACAGTAAGTAAGGTCACTCTAAGCTATTTCAGTGATCCGTAGGTGAGGAACTCTTCATAAGGTCCTCTTTCTATCAAGGACCAGATAACAATAAAGGATTGCCTTTAAATTGCATTTCCTCCCGCAGCTCTCCTTTGCACCGAACAATTCCAAATAAATCTCGACCGGCTAGGATAAAATTGATCGGACATTTTTTCTTGCAATGGGCAAACTCGTTCAGTTGTGGGTTTGTGGCGCTTTGCACACAGCGTGGTAGAGTAGTAGGCCTTGGGCCATGACTTGCACGATTCGTTTTGTTCTCTGAGAAAACAAAGGCAGCTAGCCACTTGATTGGGGTTCCCATATGTGGCAGTATACTCGCCTTGCTAACATCAATTTCCCCGTAAACCTGAAGGTCAACATGAATTTCCCATCGGCGACAAGCGGATTGGCAATCGTTTTCTATTCTTTTTTCTCCACGGATTATCTTCGTTACTTTTGCGTTTATTCTAGCGACCCAGATACATGTACGTTTGCCTTCACCTACAGCAATAGAAGAGGAGCTCCTGTGACCTTTTTATTAAGACTAGTTAAATGACCGTGCATTGTCACGTGCTTTCGAGTTTCTTGCACCGTCACACATGTAAATATAATGCATATAATATTTCTAATGCACGGGCTCTCGAGTTTCTTGCTCCGTCGCATATATAAATATAATGCATGAAACATTTCTATTTCACATCTCTCTCCTCTCTTTCTCTCATAAAGCATAGGATGTCGAATGGACATGGATGCATCTGTCGTCCCTTTTTTTCCACCAGCACCCCCCCTCCCCCCTTTTAACCTTTTTCACCATTGTGCTTAGTAGTTACCCCAATACAACATCACTTACATTGTACTTCGCAGTCGCCCACTCTAAGGACGTGTCACTCGCCCGTTCTGTGTCAATTTTTCATCCAACTCTGAAAAAATATCATAGTCGCTGACATACCCCATGACGTCAGGGAGATTGTCGTAATTACCATCCCACTTCGGACAACAGTAATTATTGTACGCTTTACACTATCACCTCATAGTTTTGAAATACCTATAATTTTCCAAAATAAGTTTGCAAGGTTACAAAGCCCCAAATGAGGTTGCATTTTACTCTCATTTCTTTCTTTTAAGCATAGCATGAGAGCATAGAGTTCAATTCATAAAGGAACAACCTAACTCAGGATTAAACTAACCCATAGAAAAGAATAAGTTAACACAATTTATTCTCATATTTTAAACAGCCAAATACCAGCTCGCAAGGTAACTTTATTAGCTAAAATAATTATTACAAAGTTCACAAGCACACGACAGACTAATGCATCGTTGTAAGTGTCGCATGTTGTTGTGAAATAATAAAGTGACGGGAAACAAATATATATAGGGAGGTTTTGTATTAAAATGAAATATACAATATAATTAACCAAAACATTCTCTCACTATTTTTTCAATCCGCCGCACTTTCACTACACAACAAGGTGTCATCTTAATCCCTCTTTGACCGCTCAACATTTTTGATCTGGATCCATCGATGTTGTGTTGTTGCTTCATTTGTAGGTCAAAGCAAAGACATTCGTGTGAACGCATAAATCAGTTATACATAGGACATAAGTTCCTTGGGCATCCATAAAAATGTTCGAAGGAAAGTAGTATGTACTTCAAGCTCCGTGTAAAAATATGTTACCTAGAGCCCTCATGTTGTACATATTTAATAATGAACGGGTGTCTACAAGAGAATACAATTTTACCTCCAAAACAAAATCCTTTCACCTCCAAATAAATTCTTAAAAAGGTAATGCATGTATAGCCATTCACCAAATATTCAAGCTACCAAATAGCTGGAAATGTAATTCCCAATATTGTAGGTTTCTACCGTACATACTTTTAAAAATTTGTATTGGGAAGTACTCGCTCTGTAATGAGAATATACTAAAATTTTAAAACATATGACCATAAAACATACAAGAATAGATATGCAAAGCATGGTAAATGAGCAGGTATAAACAGAAATATAATCTACCAAAAGATGAATAAAATAATAGTATCTCATAATGCTAGTTCTCCCTTTAATCTGAAGAAAGAAATTTCTATTTTCCGATCAATTGAAGGCTAATGGAAGCCATCAAAGGAGATTGTTTTTTTCTTGAACTGTGAGATCATAGTGACAAAATGCATTTTCAAATCCAACGAAGCTACAAAATTCCTAACCAATTAACACTTAACAGGGCCACTTCCTCGGAACCATTTCTTTTCAAGCCAGGTGTTAATATTTCAACAGCTCAACCTTCTAATTATCCATTGTTTGTCATGTATATTCACAAGCATTTGCACTGCGTTTCACAACAATGTTTGTGAACCTACATGCCCCACGAAGAACATTCCCATGGAGACGATGTGCTCACCAAGCTGAACATGCTGGAAACCCGACACCGGGAATTGCCTCACATCATGGAGACATGCGGCAATAACAAAATTCATGTCCCTACATTAGGTGACACCAACAATAATTGGCTTGACCCTCACCTTTGCTACACATAACAAAAGCCAAAGAAAAAACGACATAGTTACATATGGACCATGTAATTCAGGAGGTCCATGGTTATTTTCATAAATATAAATAAAATAGGCACTTTCCTATTAAGAAAAAGAAGTATGAAATTGCAGATTTGTGTAAAACATAGTCTGCTTGTTAACTCTTTGCAATAAATTATATGCAAAAAGCATCATAGCTTCACTTTCTGGTAAGATGATTTATGGGTTGCGTATTTACACACCATCTTGAAATATTTCATATTTTTTTGAAAATGATAACATATGTAACTATATGCTTAACGTTCACCAAATCTAACCGAGGACACAACTTGAAAATTAAGTTAAAAAAAGTACCTGAAGTAGGAAAGCGACATCTTTCCCTATGTTTTATAAAATGAAGTCACTAAAAGCATTTGTTTCTTTTTTAAGAACAAACATAGCATAACATTCATTTTCTTACATAAGCTTCTATTATGAATCTGTATATGAACTAAAAGGAAAAGAGGAAAACTTGACATCCTGAAGTAATTGATAACATGATATTGTATCTGTTCTCAAACAATAAAACTAAGATATAAGCTACTGATTGTTAAGGCTCATGTTAGCCTATTCTCACCTTCAAGTCATCATGAGTTCTTCACAATTCAACTTCAAGATCCACTTCTTGTTAAACTACTAATTAACTGAACCTATCAATAGTAGTATATGGTAACTTAAAACCAGTAGTGGCAAGAAATCTGAGTGGTTTTATAAATCATCACAAGAATTCAGTTCAAAACTTGGCAATCCAAACATCAATAACAAAAAAATAATTTGGGCTACTTGAATTAGCTAAATGCATGTGCGTTAATAATTATTTTGTAGGAGCACAATCCTAGCTTATGTTCAAATGAATAGCCTTTTTAATATCTACATGTGATTGTGACCAAATTCTGTTGGGTTGGGAATACTCACTTTATTATAGGCAGGTGTGTCCATATGAAGAAAATCTACCGCTAAGACCAGGCGAAAGAAGTAGCTGAAAATTTCAAGAAAGACAGGCAAACCTTTAGGAAATAGAGGCTAGGATCATAGCCATTGAAAATAATTCAAGAGGATCATTGTAACCTCTAGGAAATAGAGGCTAGGATCATAGCCATTGAAAATTTCAAGAAAGACAGGCAAACCTTTAGGAAATAGTGGTTTACCCTTATGCAACAAGAGACTATCACTGCTGATTCTTAACCTCTAGGATCAAAGAAGCACCAGGCTGACCCTTCATTGCCTCGTGGGATTTCAACAGCCACAATGCCATGGATCATGACTGGTATAGATTGACAACAAATCGTGACTCTAGCAAACATGGCATCAAGCTTCACCACCCCCATCACCACGACCACTCGCCGAAGCACCACCATCACCACCACCACCACCACCAATAAGAGCTAGCTTCCTACTCTCTAAGATCTCAATCCTTGCAATTTTCCACGATTCCAATTGATATGAATCCATTATGGTTGAATCCATCATCATTATCTTGTTTTCTTTGGCAATGAGCTCCCTCCTAGCCTTATCCTCCTCGATCTTGATTTTCATTTCCTCCCACGCAGCCTTGCACTTGACATCCTCTCGAATTGCAAGCCACTTTGCTTGTTTCATCTCTTGCTACTCCCTTGTCAAGATCATCTTGGCTTCCAAGGTCTTGGTGGCCAATAACTCCTTGGACTTCACCATCGCATCAAGTTTGTCACCAAAATTTGTTGCTTCGGCCGCAATCATTATCCTCTCTGAAAGGGCATGTATGCCCCCATGTGTGGTTTTGGTAATTAATGACAATATCCATTGACTAATGTGTGAATTGAGTTTCACTTGTAGGTTTTGTCCATTGGCATCGCTTGGGCCATGTGTTGGTTTCGATGCTAAAAAATGAACAAGAAGAAATGTCCAAGGGCTTTGTGCCTATTGGAATCATGTAGAAGAAGAAGAAGATCAAGAGTGTCTTGAAGAAGAAGATGGAGCTCCTCATGGCTATCTTCAAGACATCATCAAGAAATAAAGTGCAAACTCAAGATGCGACATCTCTAGAGGATCTCTTTCTTGAAGCTTCCCATCCTCGGTGATCATGGAGTGATGAAGACAAGGTTCAAAGAAGAGGTTTCCCCATGGAGTATGGGGAGGAAGTCACAAGTCTTAGTCAAGCAAAGTGCGTGCAAGAGCAATCAAGAAAGATGTTCCATCTTGAAGGTGACAAGATCATCTACATCAAGCTGAAGTGGGATGCTCAAGGCAAAGGTATGATCTTGATAGATTTTTTATTTTACCGGTCTCTTGTAGTGTTTGGGAGACCGGGTTTAGGATAGATAGTCATACTACCAAGAGGGGCTCTCGAGTGAGTAGCTCAGTCGTATCTATCAGAGAGATCTCAAACCTTTGCATACATAGCATCATCTTTCTTGGTTGTTATTTGGATCTTGTCCTTGTGAGGATCTAGAGCTCGTGGTTATCTGAATAACAAGCTCTAGTTCATCAAAAACGGATTTCCTTTGAATATCTTATTGCATTTTTTATATTGCGGGTTTTCTGGCTCCACACCTTGGGAGATATATCACATATATATTCATGGTATTTTATCCCTTGGTGATACCCAATATTTCCTTTGAATATATTATTTTGTTGGATTCTACACGTTGTTATTTTTCCAACAAAATTGGTTTCATCTTGTTTGGAGTTCGGATGCAAAAGTCATGTCAGTTTTTAGTTCTGAAGTTTTCATGGGCGGTAGTTCCGGAGAGCCACCGGTAGTACCACTAGGACATATTTGCCTCTCGTAGTACCAGGGGAAGTACCGGGGCCACTTCCGCTCATCCTGGGTGCGGTTCAGTAGCCTCTCTGTTTGATGAGTTCTACTTGGCGAAATTTTGATCGGAAGCTCATGCGGTAGTACCGACCCTAGCAGAAGTACCGATGGTCCAGTGGTATCATGCGTCCATTTTGCATCACTATTCTATATCATAATTCACAGTTATTCATTGATTTATTTCATATTAAGAGGTGATACTTATGTTATTTCATCTGTTTTTGCATGGTTGATGACTTTTGGAGCATGGACCGCTGATCGAGATTCGATGGAAAAGGTGCTGTTTGGAGGCAAAATTCACGAAGATCAGAAAATCCGGGAAAATATACGGAAAATCCTATTTTTCCAGAAGACGAAGGAAGCTAGAAGGAGAGCGGAGATGGGCCACAGGGGGCCCACCCCACCCCCTGGCGCGGGCCACCCTAGGCCGCGCCACCAGGTGGTGTGGCCGCCCTGGCCCACCTCTGGTTCTCCCCTCTAGCGTATATATTCTTCCTGAAACCCTAAGACTCGGGGAGCGACCACAGAAAGATTCCGTCGCCTCTGCGGGGCGGAAAACACCGAGAGAGAAAGATCTCTCCGGCAGACAGATTTCTGCCGGGAGAATTCCTTCCCGAAGAGGGGAGATCGTCGCCATCAACACCACCATCAAGCTGGACTTCATCGGGATCATCATCATCATCACCGCCACCATCACCATCAGCAGCCTCATCACCATCTCCATATTGCTATAACAATCGGGTTGAATCTTGCATAGTTCTTAGGGGAAACTTTCCCGGTGTTGATTACTCTTTGTAGTTGATGCTATTGAGTGAACCGTTGAATTATTGTTTATGTTCAGATTGTTATACATCATTATTCCATCTCTGATCATGATCCATATGATGTCTTGTGAGTAGTTCGTTTTGTTCTTGAGGTGTCAACACCCGAATTTTTAATCCCAGATGCCTGTTATGTCATTCATCGCAATCCCAGGATTACCATTTTTTGAGACATAACAGATTGGATATCATAGTACATCATCCATTACAAACCATACATAAGGTATTACACAAATAAGGATCTCATGATCCAGTCTTAATACAACAAGCAGCGGAACAAAAGATAAGCGTAGTGGTGGAGTCCATCTTCAGGGGCACAGGCAATGCTGACGAAGGCAGATAGTCCTAGTTATCATAGCCGTCATGCTGTCCATCATCTTGGTAGTCTCCTTCATAGTATGGCCATGAGAATAGCCAGGGACAAAAGCCATGTGTACTCTTTAAGTACTCGCAAACTACCACTAACAAGTAGCATAGTTCTAATGTAAAGTGCTAACTCTAAGTTTAACTATAAGGTTAAGTTTGAAACCTAAGCTGATTTCAGAAGCAAAGAAAGATAAAATAAAGTTCTAGAATCACTTAATTTGGGAAGCTAGTGTCATAAACACAACCCTGTTGTGGTCAAGTCAAGATTCATCATTCATTTCATAAGTTATTTTGAAAACATCTGACAACGAAACAATATGGCCATTCCAACTGTCCATAACCGCGGACGCGGCTATTCGAATAGTTTGACACTCTGCAGAGGTGGTACACTTTCACCATAAGGTTCGATACATCTGTCAGGGATAACCCTGAATCATCATACTTAGTATGCAGATAATCAAACATAACCTTTCCTTTACACACCCTAGTATAAGCACCTCTCCTATGAGCATGGCCTCCCAACCATGACCATCTGTCATCTTGGGCACTACATAGGTGGAAAACATTGAGAGGTAGCCTTAGGTCAAACCTCTCCCACGAGGGAACTAATACTAATGCATATAAACTTCCGGCTAAGCCTTACCCAATTCAGGTATTCTGGTTGTACGGTAAATTTGGAATGGTATCGCATCCGAATCCAACCATCAGTTTTGTAAAAGGGGTTAAGGCTCATGCCTCAACATTTTCACCATCATAAACCATTTGTGTTTCTCAACACATGTCAAAACATCTCAATAGAATTACTCATCATTCCAAGGTTTTCATAATTCATTTTCACCAAGTATTCCCATCTAAAGTAACTCAAGTTTTTATCTACTCTAAACTACTAAGTTAAGAGTGTTCACTAAGGTGGAAAGATGGGATCAATCTCATGCCATAGAATGACATCTAAAGTTATCTATATAGGTCAAGTTTTATACTTTTTATGCTACCTTCAAAACAAGTAAAAGACTTTGGGTAAAGTAAAGTAAGTAAAGCTTGAAAATAATACTTGGGGTAAGTAATAGTCAAAGTGGTATAACCAAAGCATGCCTAAAGAATATTTGCTCAATCATCTAGCTTAATTCTAGCTTGCTAAGCATTATACTTGCAAGTGTTAGCTTGCATTGTCAATGGTGGCTTGCCTTGTGCAGTGCAGTGGTTGAAGTTTTCTTCCTCCTCTTGATAGAACTCCTCCTCCTTGAAAGCTAGGTCGGTACTATCGTCTATAAATACATACGGAATACACAATCACCAAACAATACTTAACTAGTCTAATTAGCACTCTAAGGCACACATTTGATGATCTATTATCATCACAAGCATCACAAGTTTTATTAACTAGTTTCATTCTTTTTATTTAAGAAAAGTAATTTCTACTCATTGAAAATTGACTAAGATTTAATATTCACCACTTAAAATATGGGATCATGTGGACACATGTCATCACCACATATTCTAACATGTGAGAATGTGATTTAAGGGTTGGATCATATTTACTTAAGTTTAGGTTTATTATTTAATGATTTAAAGTGACTAGAAATGCCTATATAGCATTATTTTGGTACTAGTCCAAAGTCACTGCATGTAAACTTTAATATTATTACATATTCAAATAGGTATGGTTAAATGTGATTTTTGAGAGTTGGAATCAACTCAAAAGCTATCATGGTTGATTTTATAAAAATGTTTGAATGTGCAAAAGCTTCTGTCATGTTAGTTTTACTAGGAGAGATCTCCAATTCGAATTGAATTAAATCCAATGGGCTTGGGTAGATCTTTTCATTAGCTTTCTAACAAAATCGGAATCACTCCATTTAGATTTGTAGATCTCTCTGAATTGATTTTCAAACTAAGGGACAGAACTAGGTTCAAACTAAATTAGAAAAATCTAAATTTGAATTAAATGGGTCGCGCGGGAAAGAGAACGGGCCGGCCCAGTATGCCCACGAGAAGAGAACTGACAGGGGGTCCACGGTCGGGCTTTACACGCCGATGCAGAGTGATGTGGGCCGTTAGATTAGAAGGGAGATCTACGGCTGTGGCTTGTCGTCAACGACGGATAGGACGCCGGAGAGGTCTAACCCTAGCGGCTCGGTGGGGGTGCTTGACACGTCCATTTTGCATCACTATTCTATGTCTTAATTCACTATTATTCATTGATATATTTCGTATTGAGAGGTGATACTTATGTTATTTCATCTATTTTTGTATGGTTGATGACTTTTGGAGCATGGACCGCTGCAGTAACGATTCTGATGGAAAAGGTGCTGTTTGGAGGCAAAATTCACGAAGATCAGAAAATCTGAGAAAATATACGGAAAATCATATTTTTCCAGAAGACTAAGGATGCCAGAAGACGGAGTGGAGATGGGCCACTAGGGGCCCACACCACCCCTGGCACGGGCAGCCCTAGGCCACGCCAGCAGGTGGTGTGGCCGCCCTGGCCCACCTCTGGCTCTCTCCTCTGGCGTATATCATCCTCCCGAAACCCTAAGACTCGGGGAGCGACCACAGAAAGATTCCGCAGCCTCTGCGGGGCGGAAAACACCGAGAGAGAAAGATCTCTCCGGCAGACAGATTTCTATCGGGGGAATTCCTTCCTGGAGAGGGGAGATCTTCGCCATCAACACCACCACCAAGCTGGACTTCATCGGGATCATCATCATCATCATCACCATCAACACCCTCATCACCATCTCCATATTGCTGTAACAATTGAGTTGAATCTTGCATTAGTTCATAGGGGAAACTTTCCCGGTGTTGATTTTGTAGTTGATGCTATTGAGTGAAACATTGAATTATTGTTTATGTTTAGATTGTTATACATCATTATTCCATCTCTGATCATGATCCATATGATGTCTTGTGAGTAGTTTGTTTGTTCTTGAGGACATGGGAGAAGTCATGTTGTTAGTAGTGGAGTTGTGTTGAGAAAGATTCAATAGTTTGTTATTTAAGTTGTGGTGTACTTCTTCTAGTGGTGTCATGTGAACATCGACTACATGACACTTCACCTATATGGGCCTAGGGGAATGCATTGTGTATTTGGCTACTAATCGTAGGGGTTGCCGGAGTGACAGAAACCTGAACCCCCGTTAGGAAACCATTGCACAAGGGACGTAAGGGTCTTAGAGTTTAAAGATATGGAACAGGGCGATGTGGGCCGTTAGATTACAAGAGAGATCTACGGCTGTGGCTTGTCATTGACGACGGACAGGTCGCCGGCGAGGTCTAACCCTAGTGGCTCGGTGGGGGTTCTCAGGGGGCATACCAGGGCTCCAGCTACTGCGGCGATGGGGGCGATCGAACGTGCTGTCAACGACGGACTCAGGGGTGGTCGCGGCAGCTCCTGGGGTGGACGAAATCGACGACGCCTTCTCCTCCTCTGCAGCGGGCTCCTCCGGCCAAATTCCGGCGAACCCAGGCTCGAGCGGCTCCGGCGAGAGGTGGGGAAGGATCAGTGAGCAGAGGGGAGTGGAATGGTGTGAGTAGTTGGTACGGGGAAGGGCTCCTTTTATAGGCGTGGCTAAGCGGCAGAGAAGCATGATGCTCACGGTGGCAACCTGACAGCGAGCTAGAGGTGTGGGCGGTGCGCTAGGACGGTGGGCGGTGCCCTAGCGAGTGTCACGACAGTGAGTGTGCAGTGGTTTGCGGTCGGGGGCAGTGAATGGCGCGGCGCGCACTAAGTCTCTGCCGACGGCGAGTTTCAAGGCGCCCGGTGACTACAGGGCACGGTCGGGGGAAAGGGCATGTCTGTTAGCTTGCTAGGCCGGTAGGGATCGTGTAGATGGGCGGTTGGAGCGAGGCGAGGTCTGGCTACGCGGGGACAAGCAGGCGCCTGCGGCGTCGGCATGGTCGATCGTCCCCGGCCGGTTCTGGCTGTCGGCCGTCGTCCTTGGGCTGGGGCTGGTTGGGCGGTAGAGGTGGACCACGGGCTACCGCCTGGACATGGTGGATGGCGCTTGCGGTGGCTGTGGCGTGCTATCGCTAGTGAGGTGCCCAAATGGGGGCTCGGCCTTAATGGCCATGACCATTTGGTCGTGGCACAGTGAGTGGCTGGGCTAGTGCGGGGTAGGGGAGTGTATGGGTTGGCTGTGGTTCCAAAATGGGGAACCAATTTGGTTCAAACACTGGTCCAAATAGAGTTTTGTGTTTTGTTTGAATTTTGTCCACCAAGTGTTTGTGAAAATGGCCGAAAGAAATCAAGTTTGGAATTTTTGGATGAATTTTGGTGGGTTTTCTATACACATGCTTAAGCTTTTGTGGTTGCTTGGGTTTTGAAATTGAAGCTCATTTGAGTGGTTTTTGAAATAGGGTGATCTTGATACCTGCACTAGATTCAATTTTCAAATGTCATTTAAAATTAGTGTTTGAAAGATTTTGGCAGATCACAAGGTGGGCCTTGGTACACTATTACTTGTACTAGCAAGGGGTGCAAAGATCCATATTTATTTCTGTTAAGAATTGAGTACTAGGAATAGCCAAAGTAGGCATGTTGATTAAAATGGCACAAATGACCATTTCTTTCTTTTATTCATTTTGATTTGTTTTTCTTTGGGATTTGTTTGGGAATGATCTAGATGATGTTTATTTCACCTAAGGATCATTTTACAAGCAATGGATCACTTAATCATGGCAATTCAAAACAACTCCTATTAAAATGCACACACATATGAATGCTTTAATAATTTTAATTGGAAAAGTTTTTGTTAACCCTAATTTTGATGATTTGGATCTTAATAACCTTGGATTAAAGTTTTGGGATGTTACATGCGGACATGGGAGAAGTCATGTTGTTAGTAGTGGAGTTGTGTTGAGAAAGATTCAATAGTTTGATATTTAAGTTGTGGTGTACTTCTTCTAGTGGTGTCATGTGAACGTCGACTACATGACACTTCATCTATATGGGCCTAGGGGAATGCATTGTGTATTTGGCTACTAATCGTAGGGGTTGTCGGAGTGACAGAAACCTGAACCCCCGTTAGGAAACCATTGCATAAGGGACGTCAGGGTCTTAGAGTTTAAAGTTGTGGTTAGGTTTCTACCTTAATTACTTTCTTATACTTACGGATGTTTGCAAGGGGTATAATCACAAGTATGTATTAGTCCTAGGAAGGTCAGTATATTAGCACAGGTTCACCCACACAACATTTAGCAAGCTAAAGAAGCTTAATCAACTATATGAAGCGAAAGCACTTGACAGTCTTCCCATGTGTCCTCGAGAACGTTTGGTCATCTTAAGTAATACAACCGGCTTGTCCTTTGCTGAATAAAGGATTGGGCCACTTGCTGCATTTATTCCTACTGTCTTTTATTTACTCGTACTTTATTTCCTTGCTTTATCAAAAACCCCTAAAAATCCGTTTGCTAAGTATTTGCAGAGAATTCCTGATCCATACCACTAGCCAGCACCTTCTGCTCCTCGTTGGGTTCGACACTCTTACTTATCAAAAATACTGCGATACACCCCCTATACTTGTGGGTCATCAAGACTACTTTCTGGCGCCGTTGCCGGGGAGTGAAGCGCTATTGGAGAGTGGAACTGGTAAAGGAAACTTCTACTGTGAGTATTGTTTACTTATGTTAGTTGCTTTATTTTCGTTATGGATAATTCACTGAGTTTCTTATTTGGTAATGCTACTACCACTACTAAGGTAGTAGATGAACCACCACCTGCTGAGAATGATGCTTTTAAAATACCTACAAGAATTATTGATCGTGTTATGGATAACTACTATGTTGGGGATGGAACTGTCCATCTCGGTGATCATTTGCTCTTTATACACAAATTATGCGGGTTGTTCAAGTGTGCAGGTATTACTACAGATCAAGTTAATAAGAAGTTATTCTCATTATCGCTGAAAGGAAGAGCTGAGGAATGGTATAAGCTGTTGAAGAATGGTCAAGCTCTTGAATGGGAGGAAATAGTGTCTCTCTTTTATTCAAAATTGTATCCTCCTAGTGAGATTCATAAAGATCGGAATCAAATATACAACTTTTGGCCTCTTGATGGAGAGAGTATAGCTCAAGCTTGGGGGAGATTGAAGTTACTAATGCTCAAATGTCCCATTCATGATCTCCCCAACAATATTATTATCAATAACTTTTATGCAAGGCTTTCTCTTCATGATAAGGATTTACTAGATGCTTCTTGTGCTGGATCATTCACTCGCATGGAAGAAGAAGCTAAATGGGATCTTCTGGACCGTATTCAAGATAATGCTGAAGCTTGGGAGAATGACAAAGGTAGAAAGTCAGGTATAAATTATGATTATGAATGCATTGAATCTTTTATGGGAACTGATGACTTTCAAAATATTAAAAATGCTTATGGTCTAGACTCTCAAGCTATTGCTTCTTATTTTAAGGCTTTTGCTTCCTACATTGAAGTGCCTAAAAAGAAGTGGAATAAGTATCATGAACCTTATAAAGATGTTGCTAAGAGTGTTCCTGCAAGAAATACTGAAGTTTATACTTCTAATCATGTTTTACCTGAACCTTACATTGAGAAAGTACCTTTCCCGGTTAAGATAAAGGAACATTCTATGATAGCTAATATGGTTAATAAAAGTACAAATAAAGCTGTTGAACCTTGTAAACAAATGGTTGATGAACCTATCATAGCAAATGTGAAAGACTTTGTTACTAAATATGAAAAAAAAGGGACACCCTATCCTTTGTAAGGATACATCTAATATTGTTTCACAAAGTAGTGTTATGAGAGCTAGTATTCCTGTGTTTTCTATTAAAATAAGTGATCATTGTTATGATGGTCCTTGTGATAGTTATATTGTTAAGTTTATGCATGATACTGAAAGTTATTATGAGAGAGGGAAATGTGTTCTTTTGCATCTCAATAATATCAAGTTTCCCCGTTTTATGCTGAAAGTTTCTATGTTGCACTTCTTTTGCCTTCCTATGCTACTAGTCTCTGGTTTCAACAACTTGTTTGTTTACAAAATTCCCTTGCATAGGAAGTGGGTTAGACTTAAACATGTGTATTTTTGCTTCGTAATGCTCTCTTTCACCTCAATTCATATTCCTATGTGAGCATCTTCAAAATTATCATGCCCATCTTAATGGCTATAAAGAAAGAGCTTTTTGGGAGACAACCCAATTTATTTTTGCTTTCAGTTTGTTTTTCTTTTTCTTTGAGTATTGGAAGTTATTACTTCGGTAATAACCTCTCCTTATCCTTTTTGTTTGGTTTTTGTGTCAAGATCAACCTCTAATGAGAGAGAAGTAAGATTTGGGGAAGTTGTTGTCCCAAAACAGATTTTTGTGCTTCACCGTAAAAATTCATGAGAGATCTCTGTATGTCGGATTAAGCTGTATTTTTTTATTCTTTTGCCCCAGGTTGTTATTTAACTTTAGTTAGTTTTTCACTTTTTGATTTGAGCAACATAAGATTTTCGAAAAAAATTGATCTTTACCTGCTGGTCTGTTTTGACAGATTTTGCCACTCTTGCATTTGCTTCTTTTATCGATTTCCTTTTTGAATTATGTTTGGGTTTTTGGAAGGAGTTGCTACAGTAGCTTATGTTTTGTTGGTTTTCAGTTGAAATTGGACTCAAAAGGTTTTATCACTTCACTTATACTAATGTTGCTAATGAGAACTGTGTGGAGTTTTGTGTGAAAGAAATTTCTAGGTTAGTGGAGATAATGGTGTAATAAGGAAGTGAAAGGTTTCATTATTCACAATAAGTGTATGAAGATGAAGATATTGATGTTATTCAAGTGGTGACTCTGGAAGAATCTACTAAAGACCAAATTCAGAGACCTACAGAGTCTGTTTTAAAATAGGTAACAATTCTGCTAAGAAAAGTTCCGCGAAAGATCTGTCTAGTTATACTTTTGTAGTTTTTAGTCAATAAGGAAAGTTACGAAGCGAAAGAGGGACGAAAATGGAGCCAGGGTGGCTCACACCACCCTATGGCGCGGGCCCACCCCTAGCCGCGCCACCAGGTGGTGTGGCCACTCCGGACTCCGTCTCCGACCCGTTTTTTCCCAGTACCTTCCTTTTGTTGTGAAACTTCGTAATATATAATCCCCCGGATCCCCCGAGGTTCGTATATCGTGTTCTCGTCGTGTTTTCGTTTCGATCTGTTTCTTCCAGGAACTATTTTTGAAAGCTTAGAAGAACAATGGTGTCCGCAGGGGATAAAGGAAAGGAGCCTATGGAGGAAGATCTCCAAGACCCCGGGAAGGAGAAGGAGATCAAGAGTGAAGATGAAGAGGAGTCAAAGCACACCGGCACTACCATTGCAAGCATTGGAGTGTTGACAAAACCTACCAGAGTCAGAAGGACTACACGGATGTCGACTGGAGGGAAACCTCCGCGTCACTGTTTGGCTCCACGGTCACTTCCTCCACGCACCAAGAATCTTTTCCATAAGCATCAACACCAGAATATGCCCAAGGAGAAATTACCCTCCAATTGGGATTTGCCTCGTTCTAGCCATGCAAGAAAAGAAGACTTCAAGGAGGAAGAGTGGGGAAAGAATCACACGAGCTGGAATTCGCAACCCGACATGATCATGAGCCGCATTGAGCAAAACTCGTAGCTTATTCGCAATCTCACCTTTGAGATCGAGGATTTGGGGAAACTGATCAAAGAGCTCATCAAGAGAATACCACCACCACCAAAGGAGTAGTTCGTCATCAGGTTTGGCATCCCCTTGGTTTGTTCCAAGCTTGGGGGAGTGCCGCGGTATCACATCACTATCTTCTATCTTTTTACCTTTGTAGTAGAGTCATATCATGAATAGAGAAGTTATCATGTAGGATGGTTTGCATTATGGAAGTGTCCCCTCTCTCGTTAGATATATATCCCTTGGTCTGAGTTGCCGTTATGGAATATTAATGAGAAGTTCTATCATTTACTCTTTTGCATATCTTATATTAGTTTTCGATTCATGGTTATATGATTGATCTTATTGTTAGTATTGGTATCACTTTGGGATCATTGAGTTAATTTAGTTGGTTTTGGCAAACCTGGCTCGGTCAGTAGAAACACTATTTTTGAGAGTTGAATGAAAAAGATAAAAGTACTCTAAAGAAATATAATTTCATCATATTTCTTTCTTGATTTGCTCATAAGTTTAGTGTTCTCTAGTTAAGATCTTTTGTGCTTCCAAGGAAGATTGCATGTTTGTCTTTATCACTTGTATGTTTGTTTGTTTCCTTCAACTCTTATACTTGCTACCCAGCCTTGCTAGCCAAAAACCTGTACTGAGAGGGAATTCTTCTCGTGCATCCAACCCTTAAACAAAAACCTCTGCCTTTTGTGTCCACCATACCTACCTACTAGCATTATTGCTATTCCAAGTAAATTCTTGTTTTTATCTACCTTCCAAATTAAACTTGTTATGTGAAAATTAGTGATTAAAGCTCTCACGAACTTGATGGCACACTTTATTTTCTTGCACTTAATAAACTTGAACCATTGGGTCCTTCTTTGTTGTGTATATGCTTGCGCTTTATGAGTTGAAGTTAGCAGAACCATGTATCATGGGGAACGCTTTCAACACTGCCATGGTACTTTGTACCTAGTTGATATCATGATTCTTTTGCCTATGGATCCTGGCGGTGTGAAATAAAAGGGGAACTTGAAAGATCATGGAGTTCATATGTGTGTTAGAGAAACGCCTGGGCCGCTAGCCTAAGCCATGCCTAATCATGGTGGAAACATGAAGCATAACTATAGTGAGCATTCTATGAAGAATCCTCAATAAAAACCTATGCAACTAGCAAATAAAAAGATCGCTGAGATGCTCATTGTCTGATTGCCTTGTCATTTTGATTATGGGATAGCTCCTATATCATGTGCAAGGGGTACCCCGTTGGCGGTTCTCAATGATACACATGTATTTACAATGACAAGAGCTTACTCGTGACTGAAGTTGAGTAGCATGAGGTTCGGTACTCGTAAGTAAGGGGCATGAGATTTCAACTTATAACTTGTCAAGCATATCCTCTTAGTTGTGTCACTTTAACCTTAATCACCTAAAGATGCCTATGATAGGGGCAATGAGAGCTGAAAGCTAGTAAGTATCATAATTTTTGGGAGCTCTTTTCGAAACTTGAAATCCCTGCTTCCCTCTGCGAAGGGCCTTCTTTTACCTTTTAGTTGAGTCAGTAAACCTATTCCCTTCTATCTCAGCAAGTATTGTGAGTTTGTTGTGTTTCATTCATTCATATGATGATTTATTCAATCATGTTTCTTATGTTCCTTGTTTTGCACATTGCTCTTATCTTGGTGATTACTACTTTGAAAGCTATGATTGAAAATCAGTTATTTGTGAACTCCAGCAAATTATCAACTATTCTTCGACCAAGAGCTAAGTTTGCCATTACCAATTATGATTTACTTTATGTATCTTTATTGTGTTTCCTTTACTCATTACAAGTTGAGTTATATATTAGTGAGTTGTCTTCTATTATGATCTATGTATTGATGAATGTGATGCTTCTTATCCGTATTCTTTTTATCGACTCTTCACTCCATAAAGCAGAGGTCATGTTTATCGAGCTTAGTTTCGCTTGGGGACAAGCGAAGTCTAAGGTTGGAGGGAGTTGATACGTCCATTTTGCATCACTATTCTATGTCATAATTCACTGTTATTCATTGATATATTTCATATTAAGAGGTGATACTTATGTTATTTCATCTGTTTTTGCATGGTTGATGACTTTGGAGCATGGACCGCTGCAGTCAGGATTCTGATGGAAAAGGTGCTGTTTGGAGGCAAAATTCGCGAAGATCAAAAAATCCAGGAAAATATACGGAAAATCCTATTTTTCCAGAAGAGGAAGGAAGCCAGAAGGAGGAGTGGAGATGGGCCATAGGGGGCCCACACCACCCCCTGGCGCGGGCCACCCTAGGCCGCGCCAACAGGTGGTGTTGCCGCCCTGGCCCACCTCTGGCTCTCCCCTATGGTGTATATATTCCTCCCGAAACCCTAAGACTTGGGGAGCAACCACAGAAAGATTTCGCCGCCTCTGCGGGGCAAAAAACACCGAGAGAGAAAGATCTCTCCGGCAGACAGATTTCTGCGGGGGGAATTCCTTCCCGGAGAGGGGAGATCATCGTCATCAACACCACCATCAAGCTGGACTTCATCGGGATCATCATCATCATCACCATCAGCACCCTCATCACCATCTCCATATTGTTGTAACAATCAGTTTGAATCTTGCATAGTTCTTAGGGGAAACTTTCCCGGTGTTGATTACTCTTTGTAGTTGCTGCTATTGAGTGAACCATTGAATTACTGTTTATGTTCAGATTGTTATACATGATTATTCCATCTCTGATCATGATCCATATGATGTCTTGTGAGTAGGTCGTTTTGTTCTTGAGGACATGGGAGAAGTCATGTTGTTAGTAGTGGAGTTCTGTCGAGAAAGATTCAATAGTTTGATATTTAAGTTGTGGTGTACTTCTTCTAGTGGTGTCATGTGAACGTCGACTACATGACACTTCACCTATATGGGCCTAGGGGAATGCATTGTGTATTTGGCTACTAATCGTAGGGGTTGCCGGAGTGACAGAAACCTGAACCCCCATTAGGAAACCATTGCACAAGGGACGTCAGGGTCTTAGAGTTTAGAGTTGTGGTTAGGTTTCTACCTTAATTACTTTCTTGTACTTACAGATGTTTGCAAGGGGTATAATCACAAGTATGTATTAGTCCTAGGAAGGTCGGTACATCAGCACAGGTTCACCCACACAACACTTAGCAAGCTAAAGAAGATTAATCAACTATATGAAGCGAAAGCACTTGACAGTCTTCCCATGTGTCCTCAAGAACGTTTGGTCATCTTAAGTAATACAACCGGCTTGTCCTTTGCTGAATAAAGGATTGGGCCACTTGTTGCATTTATTCCTACTGTCTTTTATTTACTCGTACTTTATTTACTTGCTTTACCAAAAAAAACTAAAAATATGTTTGCTAAGTATTTGTAGAGAATTCCTGATCCATACCACTAGCCAGCACCTTCTGCTCCTCGTTGGGTTCGACACTCTTACTTATCGAAAATACTGCGATACACCCCCTATACTTGTGGTGTCATGTGAACATCGACTACATAACACTTCACCTATATGGGCCTAGGGGAATGCATTGTGTATTTGGATACTAATCGTAGGGGTTGCCGGAGTGACAGAAACCTGAACCCCCGTTAGGAAACCATTGCACAAGGGACGTCGGGGTCTTAGAGTTTAAAGCTGTGGTTAGGTTTCTACCTTAATTACTTTCTTGTACTTACGTATGTTTGCAAGGGGTATAATCACAAGTATGTATTAGTCCTAGGAAGGTCGGTACATTAGCACGGTTCACCCACACAACACTTAGCAAGCTAAAGAAGATTAATTAACTATATGAAGCGAAAGCACTTGACAGTCTTCCCATGTGTCCTCGAGAACGTTTGGTCATCTTAAGTAATACAACCGGCTTGTCCTTTGCTGAATAAAGGATTGGGCCACTTGCTGCATTTATTCCTACTGTCTTTTATTTACTCGTACTTTATTTACTTGCTTTATCAAAAAACCCTAAAAATCCATTTACTAAGTATTTGCAGAGAATTCCTGATCCATACCTCTAGCTAGCACCTTCTGCTCCTTGTTGGGTTCGACACTCTTACTTATCGAAAATACTGCGATACACCCCCTATACTTGTGGATCATCACGGTAGTATCGGCCATGCCGGTTTTTCTCTTTCCTAATTGCAGCTTCTGACCGTTGGAAGGGTGCTGGCAATAGTACCGCCCACCCAGTAGTACTACCTGTCGTGCACGGATATGTGCATAACGGGCAGATCTAGGAGGCTCCTTTTAAGGCCTCCCCCTTCCCTTTCGTCCCACTAGCTCTTTTCTTGGTTCTTGCTTTTCTCTCTCTCCTCCATTGTTGATCTTGAAGAGCTTGTTCTCTACCCTTCCCCCTTCTATGATTCTTTCATCTTTTTGAGGGATTTGAGAGAGGAGATCTAGATCTACAATGCACCAAACCAAATCTCTTTTTTATGAAGGAATCCTTGGGATCTAGATATTGGAGAGTTTTGTGTTCTCCTCTTGTGTTCTTCCTCTCTTATTCCCCCAATAGCTTTTCTAGCTTTGGTGGAATTTGAGAGTGAAGGACTTTCCTCTTGCATTTGGTTCATAGGTTTGAGTTCTCCTCGGAGATTCGGCGAGCTCAAGATCTTGTCTTGTTTCTCTTGGGTTCTTTGAACCCTATACGGTTGTGTGGAGTAGTAGTGAGTTCTTGGGGCATCCAATTGAGTTGTGGAGATTCCTCAAGCTTTTGGCCTTTTGTGGCATTGTTCTTGGGGCCTCCAGTTGAGTTGTGGAGATTCCCCAAGCTTGTGGCCTTTGTGGTGTTTCTTGGGAGCACTTCAATTGAGTTGTAGAGATCTTGTATGGGTTCAATGACCGCCCTCAAGTGTCCCATAGTGGATCATGAGTAGGCCTTTGTGGCGACCTCACGGGAAAATAGGGTGAGCCTTTTATGGCGTTGGTGAGTTGTGTGCCTTCGCATATTGGGGTGAGGCCTTGTGTGGCGTTGGGTGAGTGTCGAGCCAGCACACCTCAAGGTGCGCCATTTGTGGTGTTCGGAGTACATTGCACCATCGCACCTCTCCAACACCCATCGGTTATCTCTCAATCGAGCCCTTTACTTATGCAATTTACATTGTGATAGCCATCGTGCTTGAAGTATTATATCTTGCTATCACCTTGTTGCTTGTCTTGCTTAGCATAGGTTGTTGGTGCACTTAGTGAACCTAGTGGTTTAGGTTTTGTGTTTTATAAATTAAATTTTAGTTTTATTTCGCATTTATTAGAGCCTAAACCGTAATTATTTTAAAACGCCTATTCACCCCCCTCTAGGCGACATCCATTTCCCTTTCACTCTCCTTTGCCTTCTTGTTTCCCATGGGCCTGTTCTTGTTTCTTCCACCGTCACCACTCCCATCATCATCCAATTGGATCATTTCCCCTCTCTTGGGTGGTGCTTCTTGATCTCATAGCCTCCATTTCTCACTCTTCTCTAGTAATTGAAGGGTTCCGTAGCAGAAAACAAAAAAATTCCTACGTTGGAACTCCCTAACGCCCAAGATCTATCCATGTAGTAATGCGGTAACGACCGGAGCGTATAAAATACATACCCTTATAGATCGTATGCGGTTAACGTTCCGAGGGGAACGTGGTTGAAGTAGTCGAACTCGTAGCCGACCTCAAGGTAGCGAAGCTCCTCGCAGGTCACCCCTTGCTCCTTCTTCATTGTGCACCAGCTCCAGCTCACGACATCCAAGGTGCCCCAAGTGTGGCCCCTCGTGGTTTCGTACACACACGGTGTATGATGACGACCTCCGACTCCTTGATCCCTGTCGGGAGTGCAGAAGTAGATCTCCCGCTTGGAATCCCTGCAGCGCAAAGGCGTGCTGACGATGTGATGTCTCTTGCGCGAACAGTCCTTTCTTGGGACCATGCTAACGCGTGGAGACAACTATGTAGAGAGAGAGGGAGGAATTCTCTAAGGAAAATGCCTTAGAGAACATCTCATATTGTGTTCCTAATCCCACCCATGGGTACCCCTTTATATAGGGGGAGGGAGGTGTGCCCTCCCCTTTGGGTATCCCATGTGGGACTAATCAAGGGAGAGAGGGGGAGGCACATGGGTCTCATGGGCCGGCCGGCTAGGAGTGGGCCCCACCCCGCGCATAGCCCTAGGCTGGCCGGGTGGGCCCCTTGAGGCGGCTAGGCCTTGGCCCTTTGGCCCTTGGCCCTTCCCTCTTGCGGTTTTCCCTCATGGTCCCTTTCCCCCTAATAAGTTTGTCCCATTAGTGGAAGACCCCTTCAAATTAGATTATATTTAATATGAATTACATTAATTAATATGTAAATACATACTACAAAATCCGGTTTGACCCGAAACACCTTTCGGTTCCCTTTTGATTTCCTCCGAACGACTTCGGAACTTTCTCAGAACAATTCTGGTTCTTTCACAGAACTTTTCTGGTTTCCTTTTCTATTTCATATGGTGATTCCAACCTACAGAGGATCTCTAGCTCATCGTACCCTTAAGTGTATTTCCCCAAGCTCGGGAATGGCACATACATGATATCCATCAATGATCAATAGCAGGAACGGGATGCCCATAATGACCCCTGTGCATTTCATGATGACATGTCGTTTGAACCGTAAATGTCGTTTCCCATTCCCTTTGCCACATGATACCTAGTTCACCCGAGATTTGATCTACGGTATCTCCATACCTTCGTTCGATCTCGTTACCGATGAACTTGTTTTCTCGTTCCCATGTCGTTGCATTCCATGACCCAGTCACACGCTTGCAAGCTTCATTAATGCAATGTCACCGAGATGGCCACAAATGTATCTTTTCGTTACATGGATGGGCAAATCCTGGTCTTGATATGTACTCCTCTACACGCCCCTTTGGGAAACCTGAGTGGCACCTTTTTGATCATCCAGTCACGGAATGATACTTGATAACCATGTAAGCTCCCTCCAGAACGGTGATTTGCATTATCTCACAGTCTAAGGATCAGGTTACGAGATTTCCTTAGTTTATCATTAATGGTGAACTTTGTAACTAGATCTCATTATGATACAACTTGTTGGGCTGTTTGTCTATCACATCATTCAATTAATGACATGACCTCATTGTCAATTGGCATAAATGCCCATGATCTCGAAACCCTAGATCATCCTCATGACCAATGCACTAGTTCGCTAGAGGTAACTAGAGACTTGGTTTGTTTACATGCCGCAAGTGTATTAATGTTTCGTATTAATACAGTTATAGCATAGTATGAAACTATTATGAACTAATTGAGATATGACAATAAAAACCTATTTATTATTTGGCTCTAGGGCATATCTCCTTCAGTCTCCTACTTGCACTAGAGTACAAATAATCTAGCTCGCATATTACTCATCATAAACCATATCACATATGTGTTTATTGATCATGCATGCTTATCGAAAACGTCTTGTCCATGTTCTATTTTACCAGATCATTATGTCTTTGTAAATCGTTAATGTCTTCCTAACTTTGACATTCATACCATTATCTCATAATGGGTTGAAGTATTCGTTTGGTGACAATGTGAGACTTTGTTTTTAGTATTTACCGTGATGGTCGCTTTCACAGTTTTCAGGTAAACTTTGAAACACACTTTGCACTCCTTTGTGTGTATATAGTAGTTATGGCAACAGAGTGAGGTATATATCCTGGAGCCAACAATGATGTTAGATCAGCCACAACAAGCTTTCTCATGGGCACTGTGTCCTGGGACATACCCTCTGCGAAAAGATGAACTAGTCCCACCACAAGAATATACATCACGTCAGATGGAGCCCTTATACTTCTATATCTATGTAGATCCTAGTGCATGAAATGCAACTATGTGTCTTACTTTGCTTCTTGCCATTTAGGGACAAACTTAATTCGAGTTCAGTGATTAACTCAAGAATCACTTCAAGACATATTCTTATAGTTAAGAGCTTGTCCTTTCAACCAGAACCTCGGGTCACATTACGTCGAGTATACAATATGGTTGTATGGAAGAACCTATGACTGAGGCATAGGAGATGCAACACATCTTTTTCTTTCTTTTAACCATGGTTGTAATATTAAGACTAACTCAATGATTCATACAAGTAAGAACATCTTTATTTTCCTTGTTCCATTCTGAAATACTTTAGAATCGTATCTAGGATATTCTGAACATCTTCAGAATCAAGTCCAGGAAGCATTCAACTATGATGTTTATTAAACTTACCAATCTATCTCGATAGATCTCATTGTTTAATAACTTGTTCAGCTTAATTCATATTTACTAACTTAAATGTTATTAATACCAATCACATCATTCATATATGTTGTCCATATATCTCAGAATTATTTCACGCTCCCACTCAAATATGGCATCCATATATGAGATCCAGGGATTTCACTTAGCTCCCACTCAAAATATGTCTACTACATATTAATATTTGGCCAAGCTACTTAGCTCCCACTCAAAATATGTCTCTTACATATTAAGATTTGGCCAATATAATTAGCTCCCACTCAAATGCAGGTCCTCTTGATAATCTTGGACATTCCAAAATTCTTTGATCACCATCAAATTGAGAATTCCAGCTAAGAGATTCCAATATCCATATATTGCTCGTGTTAATCCAATAGACTCAAGCATCGCTACATTTGTAGTCAACTCCTTGAATTTGTCCATACTTTGTAACAAATCAAGCTTTACGTCTCCATTAAGTTTCATTTCTATCTTATGACTTTGAAGTAATTCAAAAATATCAAGTAAAATTCTTTACTTAATAAGATCAAGTAAGATATTACTTTGCAATCTTAAATGTAACATAATATAGGATTTTATGACTCCTGGTCATTTCTCGCACTTAGGTCCATCACGCTTCTTTGTAATTCGTAGGTATGTCTTGTTCATAAACATGACAAGTGAATCAATAATATATTACCACGAACTTGCAGAGTATATATTGTTGAATCCTACTTCCTTTAGTAAAAGTATTCACTGAAACTTTCTGATCATTACCATTAGTTTCTTCTCTATTTGTAGAGTTCGGTTTCAACAAACAAATTTCGCTGCGCTACTCAATAATCTCGGAGGTAAGGTCAAATACCTTGTTTAGATATTTTACTCTCTTCCACCTGTATCTTCATCAAGACACATCAACTTTGGACAACAACATGTTCGCCCCTTGTGGAACATGTATTCATATTCGCCTAAGAATACGCTACAAAGACTTGTTTATTTGCCACGATTTCGAATTATCAAAACCTCTAGAAACTCGAACATGCCATAACTCTTATGGTGTTGTTTCCACGAATCTTTAGATGTTCTTTTGTATGTCAACCGAGTGTTTGCTCATTTCGATCTCTAACTCTAAACGATAACTATAACCCCGATAAGAGATAATATCATTCCATATGTATCTAATACATAATGATTATGATATTTAGACATTTCAATACACTTTGAATTTGCCCTATTATCATAATTTGTGAAACCTCTTTCACATGTCCTTTTATGCTAAAATTAAAATAAATACTTTAGTAATGTCGATCAAATTGAAGAGACTTTTGTATTCTTGTTAATTCAATATCCTCCTTCACTTTGAAATCTTTTAAACAATTCAAAACAGTTTCAAACTTATGTTTCATTAAGTAAATACTCATATTCACTTAAATCCACAATTAAGTATGTAATGATTTCCACTATATGTTGAAAATACGATACATCACTATGTATAAATTTCAACATGAAATATAAATAATGATTTCCACTATTTGTTGAAAATACGATACATCATTATGTATAAAGTTCAACATTTCTTTGCATATTACCGTTTAACCAGAATGCGGAGTTTTAGTCATTCTGCCCAACGAGGCATGGTTTTGCAAAGTCTCTAGATTAAGCATATAAGACCCCGATCTTAATTAATAATGAAGAACATGCAATAACCAAAATGACTTAAACTATAGTGTCATGTCATCATTAAACTTTGGATATCTTTTAGCAATCTAATATTTTATAAATATTTAAACTATTATCATTAACATAGTGATGAGAATAACAAATTTATAATCGTAATGTGACCATAAAGGTATTATTCATAAGAACAATACAACTGGCTTGTAACTTATTCATATGAACAAGCGTCCCGCCAAAATCAAGACACACAAACAAGGATTACAAAATTATATTCAAGTCCATTAATCCAAATGATAAACCTTTGACGAAAGGGGTGATGTCGGCCATCAACTGTTTTGTTTGCCGTCATCAAGCCACATTGCCTCAATTTCAGCAATTCTCAAGCAGACCATCATGTTTTCACATAACGGGACAAGTATCCAATACTTATGTAAACTGAGTTTTGTAAGAATTTCATTTATAACTTTGTATATCTAACATATACACTTTTCATTCATCACCTCCATTACAATCAAGCCCTTCTGAGAGTTCACAACTCTAATGCAATATCGCGAAGTGTTTCTCCAAATATTATCTTTTCATCCATTATGGAGGAAAAGTCATCCAACGGCTCATAGTTTATGTGCCTGATCTTGTTGAATACAGGATTGTAATCCAACTCTCCATAGAATGGAGAATGGCTTATTGGATGATTATGCAGAAAACAAAAACATTACAGAGTCATCGGATTATCTCCTAATGGTCATTGTATCAAGAAGAGAAGATCACATTTTACGAGGATATCCCTCAGACGTGGGTATTAATCTATAAAGTTGGACCCTTTTGCTAAGTTCCATATCAAGCAATAAATTTCCCATGGTCGCAAAGGACCTCAACAGGATAGGCCATGATTTACTAAGATATTTGCATATAGACATTAAGACTAAGTTCATAATATGAGTTTAATCCTAATTGAGATTCCACTAAAATTGTCATCCCCTGGACGATTTTAGTGATCACACAATCCCAATCTGACACACCACCCCCGATCATCATGGCCGGCAATGTAGTTTCAAAGGTAGACATTCCCCAATGTCAATCACATAAACCATGTGACTCATGCTCGACCATTCGATCTCTTGTGTTCTAAGGCCATGTCTACACATGTTATGCTCAACAAATCTAACGTATGTGTATTTGCTGTGCAACATGGCTTACACCCACTATAAGCGAACACAGATATGTCTGACACCTGGTCGTCACGACCTGCATCATAACGAAAAACTTTATTGGTGGTGCACACACAAGGTGAACACTATCATTGGATTTACTTAGGGATTATCTTATTTGCTACCGTTGAGTATCTTAATACTAGCATACAATAAGAGGAATAACAGGTATTAATGATACATTGCAAATGTATCTATAATTTTTCATGTTCCATGCTTGGTTTTATCTACTTTCTTGTGTTTTGTCCACACTTTGGAGTACTTTTCATATGATTTCTTGGACTAACCTATTAATAAGAGCCACAGTGCCAGTTGCCTGTTTTCTGCTGTTTTTGGTTCCAGGAAGTCAGAGAATGAATATTCTCGGAATTGGACGGGACAAAAGCCAAAGTCGCTATTTTTCCATAAGACATCTGGAGCCATAATACGAGACGGAGAAGGGCCAGGGCCCAGCCACACCACCTGGCCGCGCGGCCAGGCCTAGCCCGCGCCAGGGGGTGGTCTGGCCGACCCCAGCACCCCCTCGGCCTCTCCTTCCGCCTATATATTGCCTTCGGGACTAAAACCCTAAGTACCCGATCAAAAATCCACGAAAGAGTCTGTAGCCGCCGTCATCTCCATCCCTAGATCGGGAGGGATCTGAAGCTCTTCCCGGCACCCTACCGGAGAGGGGAGTTCACCCTGGAGGCCATCTTCATCATCATGCAAGCCTCCGGTGTGATGCGTGAGTAGTTCATCTCTGGACCACGGGTCCATGTAGTAGCTAGATGGCTGGTTCTCCTCCTTTGTGCTATCATGTCTAGATCTTGTGAGCTCCGTTCATGATCAAGATCATCTATTTGTAATTCTGCATGTTGTGTTTGCGGGGATCCGATGGATATTGATATGCTATTTCAGATTGATTATTGATTCTATCATGTCTTTGTTATTTGTGATCTTGCATGCTTTCCGTTGTTAGTAGCTATCTTGGCCAAGTAGATGCTGGCAACTCCAAGAGTTAGTATTTATGCTCGATAGTGGGTTCATGCCTCTAGTAATCTGGGGAAGTGACAGAAATCTCTAAGGTACTAGATGTGCTGTTGCTACTAGGGAGAAAACAACAGTCCTTTGTTCATAGAACAATCGTATTGTTTACTTTACACGTAATTCGTAAAGCAATAATATGTTGCTTGCAACTTAATACTAGAGGGGGTTCGGATAATAACCTGAAGGTGGATTATTAGTCATAGATGCAGTTGGATGGCGGTCTATGTATAATGTTGTAATGCCCAATCAAGTCTCAAAGGAGTCAAGATGAGTAGTATATGCTTGTATGCTTTCTCGGTGTTTGTCAATTGCCCCGCTATAATTTGTTCACCCAGCATGTTATCTATCTTAAGGAGAGCCACCTCTAGTGAACTATGGACCCCGGTCCTTTCTTTGACATACAATCTACAAATTGTTTACTGCTTTGTGTTTACTTTCTGCAAACTATTACTTCCTTCCATTCGATACGTTTAATCCTTTGTTTTCAGCAAAACCGGTGAGATTGACAACCTCATCGCAAGTTGGGGATAGAGTTCTGTGGTTGTGTTGTGTAGGTCTCCACGTTGCTACTAGCACCGGTAGTGCGCCCTGCCAAGGTTTAGCTAGCAACACCTTTGGGGTGTTTCCTTGCTCCTACTGGTTCGATAACCTTGGTTTCATAACTGAGGGAAACTTACTTATGTGCTCATCATACCTTCCACTTGGGGTTCCCCAACGAGCTCATCAATGACGAGCCATCAAAGTATTTTTCTGGCGCCGTTGCTGGGGAGTCAAGGACATCTTCACAAGGGGAGTCCCTCATAACCAATCTCTTTACTTTGTTATTTTTTTTGCTTAGTTTCCTTTTGTTTTGTTTGCTTGTTTCTTTATCAAAAACACACAAAAAAATAGTTTTACAAGTTTGCTTTCTTTATCAAAAACAAAAAAAATAAGTCTTCTATAGTGGTTACCCCTTCCTTAGCACACCATGTTGATCCCTAAATTCACCCTGAAAGACCTTTCAATAAGTAGTGGTTCAATAATTAGAAAACATCATATTGAAGAATTCTTTAATCATGTTAGTAAACATGAGGATACTGAGGATAGATCCCTTGCAGAACTTGCTCCAAACTATGAGATTGCTGTAGCTTCTTTAGTTCACATGTTGGAAGCTAGGTTTGTTATCCTCAACCCCTTAATGTAAGTAATGTTTCTTAAGCTTAAAGAAATTGAGGACCCTGAAAAGAGAGATTTTATTCTAGAAACTTTGTTTAAGGAATTATATGATGTTGCCAAGGCAACTAGAAAAGTCTTTGAACGTTTCAATATGCTAGGCACATGTGTAGATGTTGTTGGTACACGAGAAAAGATGAACAAAACTGAACCTAATGGGGAGGAAACTAAGATACCAATACCCTTTAAACTGGTAGCAATACATGAAGCCATAGAAAAGAATCTTGATTGGATTGTTCCTAAAAACCCTTTTGATGAAAATAGTGAACCTAAGAGCATTGAGAGAGGATCCTCTATAACTTATTTGGATGATATACCTTGCCTTGTTGAAGATATTTCTGGTATTAATCTTAATGCTTCTTCATTTGAGAACACTTATTTTTTCTTGCTTCTTATGCCTAACTTAAAGGCGTTAAAGAAAAGTACTTATTGGGAGATAACCCAAAAGTTTTAGATGAGTCTTGGAAGTTATTACTTCTGTAATAACCGCTCCTTATCCTTTTTATTTGCTTTTTGTGCCAAGAGTAACCTCTAATGAGAGAGAAGTAATGATTGGGAAAGTTGCTGTCCCGAAACAGATTTTTGTTCTTCACCGTACAAATTCGTGTAAAATCTCTGTATGTCCTTTTGAGGCGTGAATTTTTTTCTTCTGCCCCAGGTTGTTATATAACTTTCGTTAGTTCAACACTTTTTGATTTGAGCAACAGAAGGTCTTCGAAAAAATTCGTCTTTACCTGCTAGTCTGTTTTGACAGATTTCTGCCATTTTCTGCATTTGCTTCTTGTTGGTTCCTTTTTGAGTTATTTTGAGTAATTGAGCTTTTTGAGAGAAGTGCTACAGTAGCTAGTGTTTTAATGGAAGTTTTATTGGTGTTAGAACTGAACCTAAAGACTTATTATCTTGAGTGCACTAATGTTGCTAATAAAGATTGTGTGAAGTTTTGTATGAAGGAAAAAATTTCACGTGTATGGAAGGAATGAGTGATGAGATGAAGGATGGACTAAAGCTCAAGCCTGGGGATGCCACATGTGTCACCCCAAGAAATATCCAAGAAGTACAAGCGTCAAAGCTTGGGGATGCCCAAGGCATCCCCTTCTTCATCAATAAAAATCACAGGTTTCTTCCAAACACTTCATTTTTATTGTTTCATGCACAGTTGTGTTGTTCTTGGAGCGTCTTCTTTTTCATTTTCATTTTCATTTTGGTTTTTCATTTGCTTGGTTTGCTTAGTTTGCTGAATAAATTGGTTGGACCCCCTCTTTCATACATTGGTTTTCAAATAGTTTGGTTTGGTTTGGTTTGGAAAAGAGTAGGAAAGTTCATGCTTAAGTGGTAAAGAGAGCTTGTTTTTGACTGTGGCCTATGCTTTGTCATGCCATGCTTGATATTGTTTTGGCTTTATGCTTAGTATTCTTTGCTGTAGCATGACTTGTTATAAACAATTGAGATTGCTTAATGTGCCTTGGATGAATCATGCGTTGTTTTAGCATATTAAAGCATAGTATAGTGGTATTCTCCTTTGATGCTTTATTTGGGTTGACTTGGCGCATGCTCACACCATGCTATGACTATCTCAAGTCACCATAGCCTTTATGAGCCTTTAGTTTTCAACTTGTAGTATCACTTTATGATTTGATCAATGATGTTTTGTTGCTCTGCATGATTATGGCCATTATTGCTCTCTTAGTTTGTCGTTCCTAGTCTTTTGCTAGCCTCCACAACCAAGTATGAGTTCCACTCATGCATCCAACTCCCTAAACCAAGTTATTCCAAAGAGTCCACCATACCTACCTACTAGCATTTGCTATTCCAAGTATATTCATGTTTTTTTTCTATCTTCCAAATTAAACTTGTTATGAGAAAACTAGTGATTAAAGCTCTCACAAACTTGATCGCACACTTTACTTTTTGCATTTAATAAACTTGAACCATTGGGTCCTTCTTTGTTGCATATATGCTTGCGCTTTATAAGTTGAAGTTAGCAGAACCATGTATCATGGGGAACGCTTTCAACATTGCACCTGTACTTTGTACCCCGTTGATATCATGTTCTTTTGCTTATAGATCCCGGCGGTGTGAAATAAAAGTGGAACTTGTAAGATCATGGAGTTTGTATGTGTGTTAGAGAAACGCCTAGGCCGCTAGCCTAAGCCATGCCTAATCATGGTGGAAACTTGCAGCATAACCATAATGAGCACTCTATGAAGCATCCTCAATAAAAACCTATGCAAATAGCAAATAAAAAGATCGCTGAGATGCTCATTGTCTGCTTTCCTTGTCATTTTAATTATGGGATAGCTCCTGTATCATGTGCAAGGGGTACCCCGTTGGCGGTTCTTTATGATACATATGTACTTACAAAGACAAGAGCTTACTTGTGACTAAAGTTGAGTAGCATGAGGTTCGGTCTTCATAAGTAAGGGGCATGAGATTTCGGTTTATAACTTGTCAAGCATATCCTCTTAGTTGTGTCACTTTAACCTTAATCACCTTCAAGATGCTTATGATATTGGCAATGAGAGCTGAAAGCTAACAAGTACCATAATTTTTGGAAGCTCTTTATGGGACTTGAATCCCTACTTCCTTCTAAGAAGGCCTTTCTTCCACCATTACATTGAGTCCCCACCTTCTACCTTTATGCACCTACTTTGAGAGCATAGTGGCCATTCTTAGTTCTATGTGCATTGTCCCAAGACTAGTTGATTGATGCATAACTTGATATTGCTTGTTTTAAACTATTTGTATCTAGTCACTCTTATGAACTTTGAAGGTGTCCTATGCAACTATATTTGCTACTCTATGAGGGACAAGCTGAATACTATTATGCTATGTTTTCTTTATGTGAAACAAACAAACGTCTTGCAAAGCATTGTTATTCATGAATCTTTTGTTTGTGCCTTTTCATGTTGCATCATAGTTTCTTTGTCTTATTGCTAGAACTTTGTCTTTCATGTTATGATTGAAGTACTATGATCCCAGCTTTCAATGTTTTACAAGTACTTTGATCAAGTTTATGATGGTGCATGTCACCTCAAAAATTATTCTTTCTTTTTATCACTTACCTACTCGAGGACGAGCAGGAGTTAAGCTTGGGGATGTTGATACATTGCAAATGTATCTATAATTTTTGATGTTCCATGCTTGGTTTTATCTACTTTCTTGTGTTTTGTCCACACTTTGGAGTACTTTTCATATGATTTCTTGGACTAACCTATTAACAAGAGCCACAGTGCCTGCTGTTTCTCGCTGTTTTGGTTCGAAGTCGAAATGAATATTCTTGGAATTGACGGGACAAAAGCCAAAGTCGCTATTTCGGAAGACATCTGGAGCGAATATGAGACGGAGAAGGGTGGGGCAGCCACACCACAGCCACGCTGCCAGGGCGACCAGCCAGGGGTGGTGCAGCCGACCCGACCCTCGCTTCTCCTTCTGCCAATATTGCCTTCAGGACCAAAACCCTAAGTACCCGATCAAAAATCCACGAAGAGTCTCAGAGTCAGTCATCTCCATCCCTAGATCGGAGGGATCAAGCTCTTCCCGGCACCTCAAGAAGAGGGAATTCACCGGAGGCCTTCTTCATCATCATGCAAGCCTCCGGTGTGATGCGTGAGTAGTTCATCTACGGACTACAGTCCATGTAGTAGCTAGATGGCTGGTTCTCCTCCTTTGTGATATCATGTCTAGATCTTGTGAGCTGCTCATGATCAAGATCATCTATTTGTAATTCTGCATGTTGTGTTTATGGGATCCGATGGATATTGAGATGCTATTTCAGATTGATTATTGATTCTATCATGTCTTTGTTATTTGTGATCTTGCATGCTTTCATTGTTAGTAGCTATCTTGGCCAAGTAGATCTTGGCAACTCAAGAGTTAGTATTTATGCTCGATAGTGGGTTCATGCCTCTGGTAATCTGGGGAAGTGACAGAAATCTCTAAGGTACTAGATGTGTTGTTGCTACTAGGGAGAAAACAACAATCCTTTGTTCATAGAACAATCGTATTGTTTACATTACACGCAATTCATAAAGCAATAATCTGTTGCTTGTAACTTAATACTAGAGGGGGGTCGGATGATAACCTGAAGGTGGATTATTAGTCATAGATGCAGTTGGATGGCGGTCTATGTATAATGTTGTAATTCCCAATCAAGTCTCAAAGGAGTCAAGATGAGTAGTATATGCTTGTATGCTTTCTCGATGTTTGTCAATTGCCCCGCTATAATTTGTTCACCCAGCATGTTATCTATCTTAAGGAGAGCCACCTCTAGTGAACTATGGACCCCGGTCCTTTCTTTTACATACAATCTACAAACTGTTTACTGCTTTATGTTTACTTTCTGCAAACTATTACTTCCTTCCATTCGATGCGTTAAATCCTTTGTTTTCAGCAAAACCGATGAGATTGACAACCTCATCGCAAGTTGGGGATAGAGTTTTGTGGTTGTGTTGTGTAGGTCTCCACATTGCTACTAGCACCGGTAGTGCGCCTGCCAAGGATCAGCTAGCAACACCTTTGGGGTGTTTCCTTGCTCCTACTGGTTTGATAACCTTGGTTTCATAACTGAGGGAAACTTAGTTCTGTGCTCATCATACCTTCCTCTTGGGGTTCCAGAACGAGCTCATTGATACGTCCAAAACGTATCTACTTTCCCGAACACTTTTGCTATTGTTTATCCTCTAAACTTGTGTGATTTAGATGCAACTAATACGGACTGACGCTGTTTTCAGCAGAATTGCCTTGGTGTCTACTTTTGGTGCAGAAAATCAACTATCAGGAAAAATCCTGGGAAATATGCCAAAGATCCTATTTCACCGTAAGACCGCCTGAAGCAGTCTGAGGCGGAGTATGGTGGGGCCCACCACACCACCGGCCGCTGGGCCTGGCCACGCCAGGGGGTGGTCTGGCCGCCCCAGACACCCCCTCGGTCTCCCTCTTCGCCTATAAGATGCCTTCTGACCTAAAAACTCAGGGGGGGTCGACGTTTTTCCAAAAGGAGTTCCGATCCGCCACCACCACCAGATTCCACGAAACATCACTAGAAACTCCGTTTTGGCACCCTGCCGGGATGGGGAATTGGAGGAGATCATCGCCATCATCATCACCATCGCTTCTCCATCGACCATCCATGTTTCCCCCATCTATGAGTGAGTAATCCCCCACTGTAGGCTATGGGGATGGTAGGGATTGGATGAGATCGTTCATGTAATGGCATCAGATTGTTAGGGTATGGTGCCTAGTATCTTCTATTAGTGATTTATGATTTTGTTGCGACTTGTTATGCTTAATGCTTATCACTAGGGCCTGAGTGCCATGATTTCAGATCTAAACATGTTATTGATTCATTATGATAGTATTGTTTATGGTCTTACCTGCAAGTTGTATACACACGTTGTTGTCCGGAACCAATGGCCCCGAAGTGACAGAAATCGGGATAACCGGAGGGAATGGCTTTGATGTGAGGATCACATGTGTTCATGGAGTGTTAATGCTTTGCTCCGGTGCTCTATTAAAAGGAGCACCTTAATTGCCAGTAGTTCCCTTGAGGCCCCGCTGCAAACGGGATGGCAGGACAAAAGATGTTGTGCAAGTTCTCATTACGAGCACGTATGACTATATATGGAACACATGCCTAGGATTATCTAGTACTTGTATGCTTTATCTTATTTACCTGCAATTGCCCTATGTTCTAATTGCTATGTGAATTGTCTTGTCCATGCAACGCCCGTCCATCCATCCCTATGCTTACCGCACTCGAATCCCATTGTTTACTGCTATTGTTACTGCTGTCTTTACTTTACTACTGTTGTTGCTTTACTACTCCTATTACAAAACTGTTGCTACTGATAAACTGTTGTGAGCAAGATTGTTTCCAGGTGCAGCTGAATTGACAACTCAGTTGTTAAGGCTTATAAATATTCTTTGGCTCCCCTTGTGTCGAATCAATAAATTGGGTTTCACTTCCCTCGAAAATACTGCGATACACCCCCTATACTTGTGGGTCATCAAGACTATTTTCTGGCGCCGTTGCCGGGGAGCATAGCTTTATTTATTAAGTTCACTTGGATTCTCTATTGTTCACTGCCATCCATCCATCATGGGTAAGTCTCGTGATGGCAAGTTTCCTATTTTACCATCCACTACAAGAAGAGGTACGGTTCTGAACACCTTTGTTGCTCTTGGTTCACCATATGTTATGAGTAAGCTCGTTACACCACCACATACACATGCTACACACACTGCTACTACTACTGAACCTGAAACTTCTGATACTTATGATGCTGCTTCTACTGTGCTTGATAAGAGTGGTTCATTAGGTCCTTTCCTAGATGCTATGATTGCTAGAACTATAGCTGGAAATACTGAAACCCCTAATGAAGACACTACTACACCTGTTAGTTCACCTGAGTCTAGTGAAAGTTATGATATTGAAGATGGTTTATGTTGAGATGACCGATGAATTTATTAAAGAATGTAAAAACACCCATGATAGGAGCGTTGCTAAGAGTCTCCTTGAGAGGCGTACTATTAGACCCAAATTGTCTCCTATTGCTAAGTTTGCTGCTTCTCCCATAAACATTAAAGATAAAGATTATGATTTCTCTCTTGATCTATCTTACATTGCTATTGTTGAGAAAGAACCTTTTTGTGGGACTAAGAATGAAAGTGCGGTAGCACATATGAATGAGCTTTCTACCATGAGTGGATTGTTTTTTGATGATGTTAAGATGTGTACTTACTTTGTTGCTAAGATTTTCCCCTTTTCACTGAAAGGAGAAGCTAAAACTTGGTTTAGTAATTTACCTCCTGGATCTATTGATAGCCCTGATTGCTTGATTAGTACTTTCCCGCCGAAATATTTTCCTCCTAGGGCTAGACATGCTATTTTGCAGGAACCTGTGCTTTGATTCATGCACAGGCTGGAAGTCCATTACCTAAGAATGAGCTTCTTGATATATTTTATAATGGACTAACTGAAGAATCTAGGACATACCTAGATAGTTGTGTTGATTGTGTTTTTAGGAATAGGACTCCCAAGGAAGCTGAGGAATTAATGGCTAAAATAAGCAAGAACTATGAAGACAGGACTCCTCCTGAACCAGCTATACCTGAAGTAATCATACCTGAATCAACTATTCATGTACCTATTCCAACATCAAAGAAGAGGGGAGTTATTGAATTAAATGATGAAGTGATGAAGGAAGCTAAGAAATGTCTTAAGGAGAAGGGAATTAAAGCTGCAGATGTCAAGAATTTACCTCCTATTGAAGAATTATGTAAGCCTATTCCCTACTCATCCACTATTGAGGTACACTCTCTCCAACACTTCGATGAAGGTGATATCCCTTACTCTAAACCTCCTGATCAATGCTTAGAAGAATTCAATATCTTTATTGTTAAGCAAGATAATTTTAATAAAAGGATGCAAAATCATCTAATGGAAAACACTAGAGCTATTGTTGAGTTAAAAGATATTGTGGAAAGAACCTCTAATGATGTTAAAATGATTGTCAAACACTTTCAAATGGTTCAAACTCAAATAGATCAACTCATTAAAGTGCAAAAAGACTTGCTAATTAACGTTGCTAAAGAAAAACATGCTTATGAAATTAGAACTAGAAGTGGTGCTGCTACCCAGGATCCTCTATATCCTGAGGGCATCCCAAAAGAATTGAGCAGGATTCTCAACAAGCTAAAAATAGTGGCTCTACTCATAAGAAAAGGAAAAAGAAACATAAAACTATTGTAGAACCCTCTGAACCTGCTATAGATCCTAATAGTATATCTATTTCTGATGCTGAAACTAAAAGTGGTAATGAAGAAAATGAAGCTCCAAATGAAGAAAAAGTTGAAGAAGAACCTGAAAAGCACACTAAGAATAATAAATACACTAAAGAAGATTTTATTGCTAAGAAACATGGTAGTGAAAGAGAACCTTGGGTCTAGAAACCTATGCCTTTCCCTGATAAGAAACACAAGTTAAAGGAAGATGAACACTATAATAAGTTTTGTTAGTGGATGAAACCTTTATTCCTGCAAATACCTTTGACAGATGCTATTAAATTGCCTCCTTACTCAAAGTATATGAAGGATATTGTCTCGAATAAAAGGAAGATCCCTAATGAAGAAATTTCTACTTTGCTTGCTAATTTTTCCTTTAATGGTAAGGTTCCTAAGAAACCTGGAGACCCAGGGATTCCAACTATCCCTTGCTCTATTAAGAATAGTTATGTTAGAACTGATTTGTGTGATTTGGGAGCTGGAGTTAGTGTTATGCCTTTCTCTCTATATAAGAGACTTCAACTTGAAAAACTGATACCAACTGATATATCTTTGCAAATGGCTGATAAATCTACCACTATTCTTGTTGGTATATGTGAGGATGTACCTGTTCAAGTGGCTCATAATTGCTTGATATTAACTGATTTTGTTGTGCTTGAAATGCCTGAAGATGATAATATGTCTATTATTCTTGGGAGACCTTTTCTTAATACTGCAGGAGCTGTTATTAATTGTAATCAAGGAAAGGTGACCCTTTAATGTTAATGACAAGGAACATACTATCTATTTCCCCAAGAAGATTGAAAGTACTTATGGGTTGAATTCAATTGAACATGTTGAGGGCATTCAAGTTGGAGAAATATATTGTCCCATACCAAGAGAAAATTTTGAAACTATTATGATTGGGACCATTGCTATCAAAGTTGAGGTAACATAATCATTAGTGGAATACAAAGTTTATCTCATATGAAATTGTTTTGGTAACAAGACCTGGTCAACCTTGTTAACAAAAGGATTTCATTGAACAAAACAATGTTTTCACTATGATTATCTCCGCTTACTTCTATTCTATCCATTTTAGTTTTTTGCTTTCATTTAGTTTACCTTTCTTGTGCTAGTTGCTTGCATGTTAGAGTGTCTTAGAACTTCTGTAGTTCTAGCCTTGTTTTGTCATTGCATCATTTCCAAAAATCTTTTTCTGTTAAAATCATTCATCTATACCTGAAAATTGCCCAAAAATAAAGTGTCTCGAAAAATTCCAGAAAATTCATATTAAATTTTTACGTGAAAAAGGGGGCAGAGGAGTGCCTGGAAGGTACCAAGGGGACCCACCAGGCAGGCTCACCACCTGGTGGCGCGGCCTGCCCTGGGTGGCGCCATGCCATGGTGTGGGCCACCCCTGGCCCTCCACTCACTCTCTTACCTGCCACTTTCTTCTCTCTCCCGAGCGAACTCCAGTTCATTGCTCAAAATCGCGTTCTTGCTGTGCTTGCTCTCGATTTTTTCGATCTCCTTGCTTAACCCATATTTGTTGCTGAAATTTGGAGAACTTGTTCTCTGGTATGTGACTCCTCCCCTTGTCCAAGTAGATTTGTGTTTAGTGGATTATATCTTGAGTATTTTGTTGCTGTAGGTGACAGGTTATGAGATCTTGTAATCTTGTTTGATGCTTAGAGATATAGTTTTGATGCATGTTTAGGCCTCTTACAAGTCCCTATGAGTAGTACCCTTCATTATATTCACTTTTCAATCACTTGTTTAATAGGTGTTTAAATTTCAGAATATCAAGCATGAACAACCATACCTTTGGAGAGATATTTGAGAGGGATGCACCTAGGAGGTCGAGGCCCTCAAGATCAGCCTCTCAGTTTAGGCCATCATACAACGAAGACCTCATTGAAACTCGTATTGGTAATGAGGGGGATGATGGGGATGCTCACCCATCTACTTTTCCTTGTTTTACTTTCTTACAAGCTGCAGGGATTCTTGATGATTTCTTGCTACTGATTCAAAGGGTTGGTTTGACCTCATATATGCAAGACGAGAGTGAGCAATACGCTATGCTCACCAAAACTTTTGTTGAGAGCTTCGTGTTTACTAACACACCCTATCAGTCAACTGTCTCTTTCAAAATTTATAACATGCCCTTCACCATGACATTGGAAAGATTTTGCAGTGTTGTAGGTGTAAGCATGACAGGGACCGTGAAAAAGATTCAAGGGCGACCCGCTGATTTGCTGGAATTTTACCGAGGGGTGACCAATGATGATGACCGCGTGGCTCAGCACGGAAAGATAAGAAACATCCAACTCCCTGCTCTTAGATACTTTGCATATCATCTTGCTACTAGCGTACTTGGTAGGGAGAACACAAGTAATATCTCCAACTATCATTTAGCCTTCCTTACTGCTACGCTCAACAATGATACTCGGTACAACCTTGGCTCGCTTATTGCTCGCCGCCTAGCTGCTAGGGGGCCTATCTATGGGGGCATCATTGCCTCACGTATGGTCAATGCATTAGGGCTTTCAGTGGACCCCAATGATACTATATTAGCGCCACAAAGGCTTGACCTTGTTGCTATGAAAACTCATCATTTTGTCACTGCTGATTCTGATTTGGACGGTCTAGTATATAGGATGCTGTTTACTGACGGGGATAAGAGGGAGATCCCTTTGCCACGGTCTTCTTTGTTTAGTGTCCACAGGAGACCGTGGTAGCGCTCTAAGGAGGAGGTGGACGAGCAGCTCCGCTTGCTGGGTTTCCACGAGCAGCATCAGGAGGATGTACCCTCCTACGATTACTCCGCGCACTACGGAGGGACGTACTCGGGCTTGCACCAGGACGATTTCATCCTGGCCAGCTTGGGATTGATACCCACTTAGGCCAAAAGCCTAAGCTTGGGGGGAGGTACGCCGACACCGCACTCATCTCCTTATCATGTTGCATCGGTACTTTGTGTATTCATGTTTCGTTCTCCTTTTAGTTTTCGTTCTTTCTTTGCTTTCGCTTTCTAAAACACAAAAAGACCAAAAATATTTCTGTTGTTTCTCTTTGGTTTGTTTCTTCTTCTTTTTGCCTTGGTTTGCTTTTCCCTTTTTGCTTTGTTTGAACTATTTGAAAAAACCAAAAAGATTTTGGTTTGCTTGCTTTTCCTTTTTGGTTCTCGCTTTAAAAAAAATGGAAAACACCAAAAATATTTGTTGTTCTTCTTTGGCTTTGTGAGTTTGTTGCAGGGTTCAACAGTCCTCAGTGAATATTGGTTTCATATTATTATTCAAGCCACACAAGTGAAGGGCAATAATGAGGATTAATGACAACTTGAGGTGTGGTAAGAGGCTGGTAACAAACTCTATTTGTTTTCATTTTTGTACATATACTCGTCATTGTGGGCATGCTTAGCCTGTTCATGTAGGGTGTATGTTATCTTTGGATGCTTAGTAGTTCTTGCTTTCATATGATTAGTTCCAGTTTGCTAATAGTTTGTAGCATGTCTTATGAATGTTTGCTTGCATTACTCTATTCATAACTTGGTATGACACTGTGGTATCCTCCTCTGAATGTTCATTTGAATTGACTTGGCACATGCTCATGCATGCATATGACTGAAATAATCAGTTAAGCCTCGATGAATTATTTTGCCTTGAGGATCTTGAATCACTTTCGTGCCATGATTAGTCCTGTTTTGTTGCAAGCATGATTATGACAGCTATTGCTCTCTCGTTTGTCGCTCCCTTACTATTTCTAGCCTTCACTTTCACTGAGTGTGTTCTACTCATGTTTCCAACTCCCTAAACCAAATATTTCCAAAGTGTCCACCATACCTACCTATTAGCATCATTTGTTATTTCCGTGCATATTCAATATGTCTTGTTTTCTTCCAAATAGAATGTTTGCTTGTTATGAGAAAGTTAGTTAGTAAAGCTCTCACGAACTTGATGGCACACTTTATTTTCTTGCACTTAATAAACCTGAACCATTGCGTCCTTCTTTGTTGTGTATATGCTTGCGCTTTATAAGTTGAAGTTAGCAGAACCATGTATCATGGGGAATGCTTTCAACATTGCCCTGGTACTTAGTACCTCGTTGATATCATGATTCTTTTTGCTTATGGATCCCGGCGGTGTGAAATAAAAGTGGAACTTGTAAGATCATGGAGTTTGTATCTGTGTTAGAGAAACGCCTGGGCCGCTAGCCTAAGCCATGCCTAATCATGGTGGAAACTTGCAGCATAACCATAATGAGCATTCTATGAAGCATCCTCAATAAAAATCTATGCACATAGTAAATAAAAAGATCGCTGAGATGCTCATTGTCTGGTTGCCTTGTCATTTTGATTATGGGATAGCTCATGTATCATGTGCAAGGGGTACCCCGTTGGCGGTTCTCTATGATACATATGTACTTACAATGACAAGATCTTACTTGTGACTGAAGTTGAGTAGCATGAGATCCGGTACTTGTGAGTAAGGGGCATGAGACTTCAGTTTATAACTTGTCAAGCATATCCTCTTAGTTGTGTCACTTTCACCTTAACCATATTAAAGATGCTTATGATAGGGGCAATGAGAGCTTAAAGCTAATGAGTACCATACTTTCAGCATTTGGAAGCCTTTCAAACTATTCAAAACCTTTTCATTTCCTTGTTGAGTCTCCACTTATTCTATGAGCACCTTCTTGAGAGCATAGTTGTCATGCTTAGTGTAATGTGCTTGTCTCAAAACTTGATTGTTTGTGTTATGACTTTGATGCTTGTATCCTTGATATCTTTACTTCTAGTCTTCACCTGAACTTCAGAGGTGCCTTGGCATTCATAATCAAAGGCAAGCGAGATACCACTCTATCATACCTTGTTATGAGCATTGTAATGTTGCTTATGTTTATGTTTCTTGCTACTTATTATTTTGAGTTGGAATCTCTTCATAGCTTGCAATGCCTATTAAGTAAACTTAGTGGCATACTCTTTATTGTGAATTGTCTAAGTAGTTGATCACATGCTGAGAATATATACATCATATGAAGCAAATGTGTTCGTGAAAGTTCTTTTATCGCACTCAGTTTTCAACTGAATTGCTTGAGGACAAGCAATAAGCTAAGCTTGGGGGGAGTTGATACGTCCAAAACGTATCTACTTTCCCGAACACTTTTGCTATTGTTTATCCTCTAAACTTGTGTGATTTGGATGCAACTAACACGGACTGGCGCTGTTTTCAGCAGAATTGCCTTGGTGTCTACTTTTGGTGCATAAAATCAACTATCAAGAAAAATCCTGGAAAATATGTCAAAAATCCTATTTCACCAGAAGACTCCCGGAGCCAGAATACGAGACGGAGTGGGGCTGGGGCCCGGCCATACCACCTGGCCGCGTGGGCTGGGCCTGGCCGCGCCATGGGGTGGTCTGGCCGTGCCAGAGGGTGGTATGGCCGCCCCAGACACCCCCTCGGTCTCCCTCTTCGCCTATAAGATGCCTTCTGACCTAAAAACTCAGGGGGAGGCGACGTTTTTCCAAAAGGAGTTCCGCTCCAACGCCACCACCAGATTCCACGAAACATCACCAGAAACTCCGTTTTGGCACCCTGCCGGGATGGGGAATTGGAGGAGATCATCGCCATCATCATCACCATCGCTTCTCCATCGACCATCAATGTTTCCCCCATCTATGAGTGAGTAATCCCCCGTTGTAGGCTATGGGGATGGTAGGGATTGGATGAGATCATCCATGTAATGGCATCAGATTGTTAAGGCATGGTGCCTAGTATCTTCTATTAGTGCTTTATGACTTTGTTGCGACTTGTTATGCTTAATGCTTGTCACTAGGGCCCGAGTGCCATGATTTCATATCTGAACATGTTATTGATTCATTACGATAGTATTGTTTATGGTCTTACCTGCAAATTGTATACACACGTTGTTGTCCGGAACCAATGGCCCCGAAGTGACAGAAATCGGGATAACCGGAGGGAATGGCTTTAATGTGAGGATCACATGTGTTCATGGAGTGTCAATGCTTTGCTCCGGTGCTCTATTAAAATGAGCACCTTAATTGCTAGTAGTTCCCTTGAGGCCCCGCTGCAAACGGGCTGGTAGGACAAAAGATGTTGTGCAAGTTCTCATTACGAGCATGTATGACTATATATGGAACACATGCCTAAGATTATCTAGTACTTGGATGCTTTATCTTATTTATCTGCAATTGCCCTATGTTCTGATTGCTATGTGAATTTTCTTGTCCATGCAATGCCCGTCCATCCATCTCTATGCCTACCGCACTCGAATCCCACTATTTACTGGTATTGTTACTGCTGTCTTTACTTTACTACTGCTGTTGCTTTATTACTCCTATTACAAAACTGTTGCTACTGATAAACTGCTGTGAGCAAGAATGTTTCTAGGTGCAGCTAAATTGACAACTCAGTTGTTAAGGCTTATAAATATTCTTTGGCTCCCCTTGTGTTGAATCAATAAATTGGGTTTCACTTCCCTCGAAAATACTGCGATACACCCCTATACTTGTGGGTCATCACTCATCAATCACGAGCCATCAATTAACATCACATGTATATTGTGATATGATATGGTCCTTATTCTTGCACCTTGATCTCCATCGAGTGCTCCGGCATGATCTCCATCTTGCCCCTGGTTTGACGCCAAGTCCATGACGCCACCAGCAGGTCGGCCATCAGAACGATGGCTATTACTATACTACTTAGTAACATAAAAGTAAACTACTTTACCTTCATAACAACCAATACCATATCATAACACAAGCCCTCCTACAAAATAAAGTTAGACGCCTCTACTTCATCTTTGCAAGTTTTACGTTGTTGTTAGGGCTTTCGCAATGAAACTGTTTCTAATCTACGAAATCTACAAACTTTCCAACCACAACATAGATCCAACAGTTGTCTCTACTACACCTCTTTCGGGGCCCTCCGTTGTAAATGCTATATCAACTATTGAATGAGAGACAGACACCCGCTAGCCACTTATACGGAACAAGCCGTATGTCGAGCGTGGAGCCAGTTCTGCATTTAATATCGTAAAGGTCGGTCCGGGCCGCTTCATCAAACAATACCGCGATATAAACAAGTACACGTTAGAGGGTAACAACTAAGGGATCAATGCCCGCACAAAACTTGTGCGTACTAGCCGTACATCACTCCTACGCATAGATCGGCTCCAATACCACTGAAGGGTTTCGTAACAGAAACAAAAAATTTCTATGTTGGAACTTACTAACGCCCAAGATCTATCTATGTAGTAATGCAGTAACGACCAGAGCGTATAGAATACATACCCTTGTACGCGGTTAACATTCTGAGGGGAACGTGGTTGAAGTAGTCGAACTCGTAGCCGACCTCAAGGTCACGAAGCTCCTCGCAGGTCACCCCTTGCTCCTTCTTCATCGCGCAACATCTCCGACTCACGACATCCAAGGTGCCCCAAGTGTGGCCCCTCGTGGTTTCGTACACATACGGTGTATGATGACAACCTCCGACTCCTTGATCCCTGCCGAGAGTGCGAAAGTAGATCTCCGGCTTGGAATCTCTGCGTGCTGCAGGTGTGCTGTCCCTTGTGCGAACAGTCCTTTCTTAGGACCATGCCAACGTGTGGAGACAATTATCTAGTGAGAGAGGGAGTAATTCTCTAAGGAAAATGCCTTAGAGAACATCTCATATTGTGTGTCTAATCCCACCTATGGGCACCCATTTATATAGGGGGAGGGAGGTGTGCCCTCCCCTTTGGGTTTCCCATGTGGGACTAATCAAGGGAGAGAGGGGGGAGGCACATGGGCCTCATGGTCCGGCCGGCCAGGGATGGGCCCCACCCCGCGCACATCCCTAGGTTGGTCGGGTGGGCCCCCTTGAGGCGGCTAGGCCTTGGCCCTTTAGCCCTTGGCCCTTCCCTCTTGTGGTTTTTCCTCATGGGCCCTTTTTCCCTAGGAAGTTTGGCCCATTAGTGGAATACCCCTTCAAATTAGATTATATTTAATATTAATTATATTAATTAATATGTAAATACATATTACAAAATCCGATTTGACCTGAAACACCTTTCGGTTCTCTTTCGATTTCCTCCGAACGACTTTGGAACTTTCCCGGAACGATTTCGGTTCTCTCATGGAACTTTTCCGGTTTCCTTTTCTCTTTCATATGGTGATTCCAACTTACAGAGGATATCTAGCTCATCGTACCCTTAAGTGTATTTCCCCACGGCTCGGGAATGGCACAGACATGATATCCATCAATGGTCAATAGCGGGAACGGGATGCCCATAATGACCCCTATGCATTCCACGATGATATGTCGTTTGAACCGTAAATGTGGTTTCCCATTCCCTTTGCCACTTGATACCTAGTTCAACCGAGATTTGATCTACGGTATCTCCATACCTTCGTTCAATCTCATTACCGATGAACTTGTTTTCTCGTTCCCATGTCGTTGCATTCCGTGACCCAGTCAAATGCTTGCAAGCTTCGTTAATGCAACGTCACTGACATGGCCACAAATGTATCTGCCGTTACATGGATGGCCAAATTCTGGTCTTGATATGTACTCCTCTATACGCCCTTTGGGAAACCTGGGTGGCACATTTTTGATCATACAGTCACGAAATGATATTTGAAAACCATCTAAGCTCCCTCCAGAATGGTGATTTGCATTATCTCAGAGTCTAAGGATCAGGTTGCGAGATTTCCTTAGTTTATCATTAATGGTGAACTTTTTAACTAGATCTCATTATGATACAACTTGTTGGGTTCATTGTCTATAACATCATTCAACTAATGATATGACCTCATTGTCAATTGGCATAAATGCCCATGATCTCGAAACCCTAGATCATCCTCATGACCAATGCACTAGTTCGCTAGAGGTAACTAGAGACTTGGTTTGTTTACATACCACACGTGTATTAATGTTTCCTGTTAATATAGTTATAGCATAGTATGAAACTATTATGAACTAATTGAGATATGACAATAAAAACCTATTTATTATTTGCCTCTAGGGCATATCTCCTTCAGTAACTTGTAGCAAATGTTGATATATGAATGGTTTGCCTTTCGATGCCACCATCTCATTGTACCTTATTTGTACAAGGTCCTCCTACACTCTCCAATATGTGATCAATTAGATCATACTAGGGTTAGACATCCTACAAAATTAATTATACTCACACATTCATCGATGTTGACACCACTTGTTCGAGCAACATGCACTTGCTCCCATCATGCACTCCATCAGGTTGCAACAAGATTTGATTGCATCCCAATGCCCTTGCAGAGATCGGTATGTGCACGTAGTAGGGTTGGCAATGAGGCATGAGTTGGAAGAATTTGTCTTTAATCCTTTGCCAATAGCTCTTTCCGGTCCGATCATTGCTGGAGACGGCATCGAGAGAAACCAGCTCCCACGCCCACACCAAGGTGACATCTTGAACCTCCGTGTAGTTTGTCACATGTGGCCTTGTTTTCTTTCCTTGTGCTTCTTCGAAGAGCCCCTCATCTATCTCATCAACCTCATTCGCATCATCATCGCCATAGTCGCGTAGTCACGCTCCTCGTCATCGAACGCCCCAAGTGGTGAACCCTCAACATCGACGCATTTTTTGTTCAACAAATTAGTGAACGATCCAGGAGCATGGTGAGCATCGTAGCTAGAATGAGAACTAGGGTCACAATTTGGCGATTGAAAATAAAATAAAAATAAAATTTGAGTTCATACCTATCGTATGTTTGCACAAACACCTCTTGGGTGCAGGAGGAGGGGGAGTGATCGACAGAGGTGGGTGCTCTCCACAGAGGCAGTGCCGCGGGGTGCGGAGGCACGGCCGCGGAGTGGCAGCGGCTTGCCACCGTCTTCTTCGGCGTTGGGATGCCCTTCACGTCGGGCTGCTTCCTCGCCTTTTTTTGGAGCGCGCCTGACGGAGGAGGGTGAGGGCGTGGCCACCGTGGGGGACGTAGTGGCCGCCATGGGGGACATAGTGGTCGTCCCTCCTCCATCGATCAAGTGATGTCACGCGAACTTGTGCTTCCCCCTGCGGAGTCTGGCTTGGAAATCCCCATGCCTAGAGGACACGGAGGCGGAGGTGACGAGGGAGGGGGCGGAGTCGGTTGGGCCGGCACGGAGGAAGAGGCGGCTACGTCTCTGGCAGGGTCCATTGCAGGCGAATCACGGGCCCGACGAGGCAGGGCGGTGGCGGGGAAGGGAGATCTGCAACGGCGGAAGCGAGAAGGCGGGAACTGTCGGTGGTGAAACTTCCCTCCCGCCAAACCTACTACACTATACGGGGCACCCTTTGGTCGGCGTTGAAACCCGGGGATATGGGATGCTGGGGCGTTTTCTCGGTGGCCCAAGATTTTTTTCCGGATCCGACCGCATTTATAGTATATTCGAGACACTTCTAGCGTCCAAAACCAAAATGTGACGGTTATTTCTCAGGTCACGCCTATTTTCGTGTCTGCTAGATATGCTCTTAGTCTACTCCCTCCGTTCACAATTACCTCGTGTTCTGGGTTTTGTCAAAGTCAAACTTTGACCAATAATATAAGAAAAAACTTTAACATCCATGATTTTCAATGCATATAATATGAAAATATAGTTTATGACAATTCTAATAGAATAATTTTTTTATTATCAATATTAATATTTTTTCCTAAATATATGGTCAAAGTTTACAAAATTTGACTTTGACTAAAACTAGGATGCGAGGTAATTGTAAATGGAGGGAGTATGGTGCATGTTCAGTACAACCATGACGACTAAGGACAATTTAGCATGAACAAGTTAATGCATACAATCCTACAACCGAATCATGTATTCGATGGTACGTGCAATTGTTCATACGAGGAATCTATGATAAGACTGAACCACTAGATCTATACATCTACTTATAAGCCCTTGCCAATGAAGCGGGGAAGGAGACACGATGAACGACCAACGCGATCCACTGATCCGGACTCACTCGTAGACGGCACGTTTGCATGCGCATTATCTCACCACACAAAGACGGCACTCAAGAGAGAAATACCGCTTCTAACACGGCGACCGGTGACTATCAAAGAACAGATTCTCATCATGTCTCGTGGGAAAGGAAAATAACTTCCAAGAAAAAAAGAAATAACGAAAATAAAAAATTGAATTCCGACCTGCCGGATTCGAACCAGCGACCTAAGGATTTATCTGCAAACACTACAGTCCTCCGCTCTACCAACTGAGCTAAGGTCGGTTTGTGAAGGAAGTACTTATAGCCGATATATATTCATATTAAACTTCGACACGTATTCTAATTACCAAAGCACATGTTGAGCAAACCCACAAAAATATACTCCGTGTATTTTTTAACTCGTATAATAGTAAAAGGTAGTTTGGTGCATATTGCCGGTCAGAAATCTACTTATAGAACACAAGGAACAACGCCGTAGTTATTTTTGACCGTTAATATATGCAAAGTGTATGAAGCGGAGTGGTGCCCAACGGCCGTAGAGATGGCGCACGTTTCGCCGGTCGGAGCGCAGGACTGCGAGCAGACAGGATATGCACATGGCACATGCGGCCGCGGCGCCGACCTGCTGCCGTGCCGGAAACGGCCCCGGCTGCCGCAGATAGCGCGAATGAAGTCGGCTAAGCCGCGGGGCGTGCCTTGGACAGCGGCGTCCAGAGCGCATTGAAGCCACTTGCCCCTCTTCGCGGCACGAGTTCATGGGACTGGGTGCGTGCCTGATGGTGCCATCTCAGCTGCAGCACGTACGTGCTCGGTGCTCTGGCCGGTCTCCATACATACTGATACTCCTCCCCTGGTTCGTATCGTTGTACTACTCCCTCCGTCTCGAAATAAATATCGAAGGTTTATTAAAATTTAGATAAATTTATATACTACTAAATAGTGTTTAGATTCATCTAAATTTAACTAAATCTGAGACTTCTATTTTAAGACGGAGGGAGTAGTTAGATTGCTTGCGTTTCTGCGTCGTTGTCAATGATCCGAGATGCCTGATCCAGACTTCTGCTTGATCCGCCGTCAGCGTATTGCATACTACTGCGAACTCTCTTCTTCCTCTGCACTGATATTAATTACTTCCTCGGTCACATATCATGGTTTTAGTTTAAATTCAACCAAAATCCACGGAAAGAATTACTGTACGGAAGTCAACACTCCTTAGCAGCCGGCGGTAAGGGCATCTCCACCGGTCAACCCAATCCGTCCCGGCGCATCCGAACCGGCTCGCAGACGCTGCGTGTCGTCATGGCGCTGCACAACCCATCACGTCCCTGGCGTCGCTCGATCCATCCGTGCACCTAATTCGCGTGACCACTGGGTCGGTCCGGATAGCGCGCTCTGCCTCGCGTGTCCGGCCAGTTGTTCAGCCAGACCCTATAGCCAGTGGCACAAAGACACTCCTCCCCCAAACCCTCGCCTTCCATATCCCGCACGAAGAGCAGACGCAACCAGCCGCCGCTGCCATTGACGGTTGTCCCACCGCGCTGGCCCGGCGTGATATCGCTTGAGATGACCGCACGCGGCGCCGGACTTGACTGGACGCTCCATAGGCAAACCCGCCACCCCGACCTCCGCCTCTACATTGGACGCGCACGACCTGTTCGGTCGTTTGCCGAGGTGTGTTCGCCGGCCTTTTCTTGATAATCTGGTCCGCTGCGGGAGTTGGTACAGCCATTGACGGCAGTGTACTTGACATATGGGCAGCAGACGAAGGGCGATCCAGTTTTTCTACAAGAATTACGTCGAGTCATCGTCCAAGGAGGAGTCCAACGGTGAGACCGGAATTCTTCTGGCGGCTGTACAGATGATGCACGACAACTACCTCCTCCCGCCGCGTAGATGTGGCTCGGCGAAGCGGCGCGAAGCCAACCATGAACGCGGTCGGGAAGAGGGGCACATACGCCTTTATAAGGACTACTTCCACCACGAGCGTAGGGGGTTTCCTGGGATGCTTGGCAACATCGACTGCATGCATTAGTAGTGGAAGAACTGTCATTTTGGTTGGCAAGGACAGTTCAAAGAGCATGCGGAGGGTTGCATTGTCATACTTGAGGCTGTTGCATCATAGGATCTCTGGATTTGGCACTCATTTTTTGGCATGACTGGATCAAACAATGACATCAATGTGCTACAGAGGTCTCCGGTGTTTGCTAGGCTAGCAGAAGGCAATGCCCCATAAGTTTTCTATGAGATCAATGGCAATGCATATGATATGGGGTACTACCTAGCTGATGGTATCTATCCATCCTGAGCCACCTTCGTGAAGACAATCCACAGCCCTGGAGATGAGAAATGCAAGAGGTTTGCGAAGGAGCAAGAGGCTGCTAGGAAAGATGTAGAGCGAGCATTTGGTGTGCTTCGGTCAAGATGGGCTATTGTTCGCTACCCTGCTAGAACCTGAAGCACAGAGAGAATGTGGGATGTGATGACTGCGTGCGTGATCATGCACAACATGATCGTCGAGGACGAGCGTGATAATGGCATTTTGGACCAAGGATGCGATTTCCAGGTCAATTGGTTGAGCCAGAGCCAGGTGTAGCATCTTGGAAAGAATTCATGCAAGTGCATGTAAATTTGCGTCACAGGCACACCCATGACCGGCTTCAACTAGATTTGGTTGAGCATATATGGGTTCGTGCAGGAAACCAAAATGCTTAACCCCTTATTTGTTTTCTACAATTTGAGTGATATTTGGTTGTTTTTTATCGAACCATGTGAGTGCGAACTATTCATATGTAAGCTCTATTTTAATTGTATTACCTAAGCTAGTTTATTTGTTTGTCAAAATATACATTTATCTGTGTAAATTGGCTGTGAACTATTCATATACAAAGGACCAGGTCTGGACAACCCTTGGCAAGTGTGGACATCTGGGTCGCGCCGCTAGGCGTGGTCGCCCGGACAGGCCGGACCGCGGCCCCAAAGTGACCCCGGGCCGACCTAAACGGACATAAACGGACTTTTTCGGTCGCGCGTTTGGGTCGGCCTGGTGGAGATGCCCTAATTGAAGTGGAGAGAATCTTGATATATCCCAACCTCTCGTGACCTGAGCCGCCCGGCGGCGGCCGGGCGGCCGGGCAACGCCCCTCCCTCCCTCCTATCTCCATCACACCCTCCACCTTCTCCCCCGCTATCACCGGCATGCGGCTCCGGCCTTTGGCCAGGCAGCAAGGGTGGTGGCGGACCTCTTGGCTATGGACGCTCGAGGAGGTGCAGCTCGGCACGACGGCGGGGAGCTCGTCGGTGGCTGGGTGGCTACTGGTCGCAGCGGTGTTGCAGGTTGGCAGCAGGGCAAGGACGCTCGCGGGCAGGTGGCGGTTGGGCCTGTTCGCTAGATTTAGGCTCATTCTAGGCCGGGCGGGCTGGCGGGTCTCTCGCGGTGTTGACGACCCCTGCAACTAGAGTTGGTGAGCCGTCGGTCCAGGGTGGGGTCGACGCCTAGCCGGCATGCTGCAGCATGGCGACAGGGATTTTACGGGCCTAATCTGGACCCCTCGGCTATGGTGATGCTTTGTACCCCTCGACTATGGTGCTGCTACCACTAGTATTACTTATAGATGCAATTTCCCATGGGCCTCTGCCGGTTTATCGTTCTGGCTCAAGCGCATAGCTTCTAAGAGCACACTATCTGAGCTGGTTTTTCTTTGCGGCTCTAAGATACGAGACCTCAGACGGTGCAAAAAGGAAAACGCCTCTAACATGTACGGTATACCCTCCCATCCATTGTTGCGCTCTCGCATCCGTCCTCTAGGCCTCGCGGCAGTGACCATATTGAGACGACAATGGTGGCATCAAGACCGTGGTGATGCATGTTTGTGGGCGGCAAGTTGGGTGGAGTGCTAGGAAGCGTCTGAGATAGTTGTGCTTTTTTAGGGGTCGGGAGAAATCTCGTTGGCTCGACTGCCACCGATGTGGTGCCGCCATCCATTTATGAAGGGCGTCGGGGTACCCTTTCCCCACTTACCTCGGCGTGCCAGGGGAAACTCTAGGACTTGTCCGGGCAACAACCCCTTCGTCATCTTTTTTCTTCTTGAAAGTGTTGCTTGGTACGAGGCGGTACGGAGTACTAGAAGTGTGGTGGGACAACCCCGGAGGATGCAACGGTTGCGAGTCATCTTTATTTTTCGTCGATCTTCCGGTGGTGATCTTATTTTTCTTATTTTCGTTTTGGGTTTGTTTGTGTTGTTTGCTCCAGCAGTGCTCTCGTTGTTATACAATGTGGTTGCTATATTAGTATACCTGGACTAAAGAATAAAGATAGTAGTAACTAGAGCAAATAAGAGTGCACGCAGTATTTACACGAGCATAAAATCCTGAAGGCAAAGGAACGACAAGCACGCAACAGGACTTTCCCAACGCTCCCACGGAGGGAACCTTATCCCCTCTCTCCCCCTGCTATAGTTCCTCTGGAGTTCTTTGAGCGAGCCGGGACGATATCGCCAGAGCTGGCGGTCGAGTAAAGCTGAGGAAAGGCCCTGGTTCTTCCCGTGTACATAGTAGTGGTAGATGGCGGCCGAGTGCCGGGTGTTGGCCTTTTGCCGTCTGGGTTCCACGGAGTTCTTCGAGCCGGATCCGTCGGATGTTGGGCTGCCTTGCCGTCGTTGTCCTCGTGGTGTAGATGGGCGCTGAGGCCGTCGGCGACCCTCTGAATAAGGCTTCTGTGGGGGCGTGTGGTTGTAGGCGGCCGCTATCTTCTTCCTCGTTTGGCCATGGCGGTGCGGGAGGAGTGGTGTGCGGCGGCTAACAGCAACCTCGTTTCCCTCTGGGATTCTTCCCTTTGCAGATTCTGCACGTCGGTAGAGATCAGGTCTCGCTCCTCCTTCACGAGCTCCTCCGGTGGGAGGTTGGTGTGGTGAAGACGGTGACCTGGGTCCTTTCAAATAAGTGTGCAGTTCCTCCCTAGATTTTCTTCCTACTGCATGCTGATGCTTTATTCCTCCCTCTGGTCGGCCGTGGTGGCGGGAGGAAGGAGGAAGTTCATCTGGCTGGTTGTTCTGATAGGGGTTGAGGTGTGGCGATGTGTTGCGACGCCTGATTCGTTTTGCCCTGGCCATTCGTGGTGGCGAGGGGGGAGGAGATGATGGCGGTTGTCTCTGCTTTGTCCTCCTCAAGTTGGAGACGTCCTGAGCTCGAATTTTCTCTGTCTTTTCTCGGCTTGGATCATCGTGGTGATAGTCGGGATATTCATGAGCTCAGCATTGAGATGCACTGGAGATTCGATGAGACAGTGCTTTCTGGTCCTGCTGCTCCACATGGATTTCACTAGATTTTCAATGCTTTTGGTGCAGTATTTGGGTATATTTGATTCACTAAGGATCATTTGAGATTTGTTCAGGTTGTCCTAGCGATCTTCACTCCGCTCGGGCGTGTGTGCCGGAGACAATTGAGATCATCTCTGATGTTGCTCCCCAGATTCAGCGGTGATGATCTTCCTGGGTTGAGCTCGGTGTTGCTGCCTCGATATCTTCAGCTCAACTTTCAACCCCGTTTGCCTTGCCATCTCGATTGCTGGTTGAGTCGCTGGCTCTTCGGTTGGTCAGGCTTTGTGAGGCCTCTGAGGCACACAATTGCAGGATCGGCAAGTCCATGTTCTCGATGAAAATCCTGGCAGGCTTCAATTGTGTGTTTCTGCTTGGACAACTTGGGTTTTTCAGCCTTTTCTTTTACCAGTGAGCTTATAGGCTGTAGGGTCAAATCCAATCTTCAGATTTCTGGTTGTAAGGGCTGTGTTACTCTTTCCTTGCTAATATATCAGCTCTTTTGTTCTAAAAAAAAAGACAAGCGCGCAGCAGTGTGTATATACAGAGTTAAAGCAGGTAAGGGCTTTGCGACGAACATGAACTCCTCGAGACCTTGAAGTCATGAACCCATTAAACCCTTCCAGAGCACTATCTGGCTATCCGCAAATCCCATCAAACACGGTCCAAATTTTCACCGAAGACTAAAGCTTTTTTCACGTGCAGCCGCACCGCCAGGGAAAGGGGGTGCACGGTACAGTACAAGCAGCTAGCTAGCAACGCCTGGACGGAACAAACCCCACTGAATTTCTAACGACATGCGAGTCACCTACGATTCCTGTTATGTCCGTATTCGTGGTACAGTACAGACGGTCGCCTTGATTCACCGACCATTTGGTCAGTGGTCGGTGGGTACTATTTCCGGTGAGCTGCTTGGGCTTGGTAAAGCGAGCGAGGTAGCTAGCACTTGTCCAGGCTAGGCAGTTCAGCGCGAGCTGGCGGTTGCAGGTTTGGTAACCGTAAACCTGCTGTGCATCTCGGTATAGGTCAATTTCGACTTCAAGAGCAGATGTGTATTCAGTACAGGTTCATGGGGATAAAATCGCGACAGGTAGCACTGTACGAACGGTATTGCTAACTGCCGGTACAGTACATCAGAAGGAAGAATGGCTGCAGCAAATCAAGACATTTAATTATACACAAGTCACAACACAGGCACTGTCATTATCTCCTTACAGTAATGATTAATTTACATTTTACAGGATGTGTTGGAGTACCGTCGTATCCTAACGATGCACATGATTGGACGATCGGAACCGGCCAAATCCTCCAGGTCAAACTAGAAAAGAAATCTGAAAGAAACGCAGGTTCAAACGCAGCACAGCACGCCACAGAAATCTGAAGGGGGTTGTTTTGTTGGGGGTTCTAGACTTGGATGAAGGAATGGCACGGCACGCCCATGAGCTGCGCGAGGGTGGTTGACCGTAGCTTCCTCTCGGTGACGGCGGGGTCCTCCAAGAGGAGCACCTTGTCCCCGTCCTGGACGCCCGCCATGTGCAGGTGGTCGGCGTCGTCCCTCTCCCTGCCCCGGTACAGCAGGCGCTGCTCCCGGGGCCACAGCCCCGTGGCCAGCGACAGCGTCACCTTGAGGTCGCCGAAGGTCGCGGTGGCGTCGATGGACACGTCGTGCTGCCACCCGCCGCTGGTGGAGACCCGGACCAGGACGGCCTCCGCGGCGTCCAAGTCGTCGTCGTCGGGGGAGCGCCGCTTCTGCACCAGCATCCCGCCCGGCCGCACCTCCCACTCGATCCTCTCGTGCTCCGCCACCATCGCGCAGATGTCCACGCTGCCGCCTACGCTGCTGCCCGCCGTGCTCTTGGACCGGCTCCTGTTGAACAGCCTCCTCGGGCTCGGGATCTTCACCATGTCTCGAACGTCTGATGATGATGGTCAGGTGATCGATCGCTGGGTGGGGTGGCTAGGCTAGCGAGCTGCTCTGTTGTGTTGTGCTCTGCTTTGCGACCTGAGCCTTGGAAGATCCCTGGGATTTTAAAGGGGGAGGAGGTGGCGAGGATGAGGACAAGAGAGGGGGGAGGAAAGGGTGGAGGTTAAGTCGCGACAGGGACGGGCCGCGTCCACCGTGCGCGCGCAAGGGCAAATCCCAAAAATTAAGATATGGGTGGTGACTCGGCGAGCTTAGCTAGCGGGGACTTGATTTATTAGTGTGACGATCAAGCCGTTCTTCTATTCGCGGAAGCGCCGCGACGGTGACGACACCTGCCGCCGTCTGCCGAGATCGTAGGGCAGTTGGAGACGGCAGCTGCTGGCACATGGGGTGGTGGCAACGCGGTCTCTGCCTGCACGAATGCCGGGCCGACGGAATCGCCTCACCGGCCGGTTGGTTCGCCGCCGCCGAATCAACCTGATGCAGTACCGCATTCCCCGGTAACTTTATTTTTTTAATTCACAGGATCACCATCCCTGATTCCAATGATTAACAACGAAACCCGGCCGAACACAGTGTTTAGATTCAGTTTTACAGCGACAAAAATACTACTACTAGAAAGAAGTTGAAATAAAAACACAATGACAATTTTTGCAAGGTAAGCATACATGTGCGAGAGGACCGCAAAAGAGCTCGACCAAGCAAGACAAATCACATCTTGGCCGCCAAAGGAGAAAAAACCCTAAACTGGTGAGATGAACGCCTCCGACGCCAGAGTGGATGTAGGAGTCTTCCAGGTTCCTTGGGTTGTAGACTTCTTAGCAGCAGGACAAGAGACGACGAGGGATCTCGAGCATCCGCCCCAGGCCTGGTCAACCACTTGTCAGCTCGAAGTGGGAGCCCATGATCTTGGTGAGGTGATTGCAAAAGAGATCCACCATTTCCATCATGCACTCTTTGAAGACCAGTCTCGAGTGTTTGACTGACTGAGTTCAGCACCATCCTCCATATCTGGTGCAAATTAAGCCATGATGATCGACCGTTAAAGATCATATCATTCCTAAACTTCCAAAGACACCACAAAATTGCAGAACATACCGAATTCAGAACTGCATGTTTCTTATTAGCTACCCAAAACTCGGCAACAGATAAAAAAAACATAACCAATTTGAACCTCAAAGAAATCAGTAGCACGCAATTCGGAAAGAAAAAACCTCTGATGCTCCTTTTTGCTTAATGATGTAACTAATGGAATGCCTAGAAATGATCCCATGGGTGTTTAGCTATAATGCAATTAAAGAAAAGATGTTTAATAGATTCATCTTCAGAACAGAACATGCAGAGAGCAACCTTTTTGTTGAGCTATCTTTTTTTAGGGTTGTCTCTGGTCATTAATTTATTTTGAGAGAGCAACCAAAGAAATATGTAAAATGTGGAGTTGCCGGACAGGAGGGATAAAAATTGACATAGCTCCACCAAAATTTATAATGGCATAAAGATAAGTTGTAGAGTAAACACATTTTCTCATTTACTGCCAAATCAGGGCATCAGTGTCATTAGAATAGAAAAAAAATACTGGAGGTAATCCCTTCTAACTCGTACCATTTTACCATGAGATTACGGGTAACTTTATTTCTTTCGCCGGATCGTAGAGCCGAAACGTGATCGTCTTCAAGCACGCAGCAGGTGGTGAGATTGATAGGCGTAGACCCTAAACCAACGCAGACCGTACCCTACTACGGTCGGTCGGTACCACTAAATCATGGTCTGCTAGCTAGACGATCGAGCGAAATACGTCTAGGAACCACGCACTCCGTACGCGTGCGTGCCGGGCAAGGGGGGCATGTGGGCTACTCCCGCAGGAAAGCATTCGCATCACCTGATCCGGTAGGCGGCAGCAGCTAGCCTTCCACCCGCCCTGCCGCCGGTGGATCGGTCCATCCATACCCTTTGTAGCTTAGCCGAGATGAAACGCACCGAGCTAGACCCGCGCTCAATCATTCATACCCCTGCACTGCACGCATTTGGATTCGGTCGCTGCGGGGAGAGGGAGACAAAATCGACGGTCCGAGTTCCCGATGATTGCGCTCGATTCGATCGCTGCAGGACAGCACATGCGGCCGCGCGGGGCCTCCGGCGGACCGGCGCCGTATTGTTTTTCCGTCCCTGCAGACGAGATCGCGCGCACGTACTCCTGCTCATCGGCACCGGTGGCGGCGGCGCGCGAACCGCCAACAGTGGCCTCGATCGATCGATCATCGATCGGTTGGTGCTATGATGGGCCTATATAAAAAATAAAAATATATATTAGAAAATGGTATGATGTGATATGCCGAGCCGACGAGGAGCAGCCGCGTCAATGGTGTCGATTTGGTAGGGGGATTAGTTTTAGCGACTCCCCCCCCGGCTACTGCAATCATAGGAAGATTTTGTCGCCTCTCCCCGTGTCCATTTCTCCCGAGTCGGGTGTGGATGCAGAGGCCTCTGATCACGCAAGGCTCCCGTTGCGCTTCACGTAATACGCGGGAGTAGCAAATACTAGCTCGATCGCGAGGAGGTGGGTATGAGACACAAGGAAGAGGAGTAGGAGTTAGTACGTAGTTCGGAGTTGGCGGCGATCGTTGGGCTGATCTGATGACTGATGCATTGGCAATTTGGCATCTTTGCCACTTCTTTTGGGGCCTGGATTTTGGAACGTCCTGCGTCGATCTCTGATACTGTACGTGTTATCGCTGTCGATCGATCCAAGGGTTTAGCGCTAGAAACAACCGCGAAAAGTTCATATTGGCTTCCTTCCTCCGCGGAAGCTTTGTATGCAGTATTTGTTGTAAATCGGTTGATCTCATAGGGGGAAAGTACGATCCCCTAACAGTAAGATAAGTTTATTTCTTTGTGCGTTTGTCTCCATCCTGGAGGCAACCATAAGATAAAACACAACACTCTCGATGAACCAACTTTTAAGTGTAATATCCCAATGATTACCTACTGTCGGTCAATGAGAGAGAGAAAGGAAAGATGTCCAATGATTCATTTTTAACCCGAAAGCTCCATGTGCTCTGGTAAATAATTAAGAAGAAATATAGTCGACCCACGATTTTATAAGGAAACCGGATCGAAAGCCTCACAAACAATGGCGAGACTATTTGATCTTTTTTTCCCGACAAATTATGAAAATGACCCCCTTCAATAACAACAAACTATGTTGTGTGGGTGGACAGTGGAAGCTCATGATTATTGGCGCCGAGCTAGCTACCATGGGATGTCTCGAGTGTACGGTGTCCACAAATGATGCTTTTATTTGAGTAAATTTCAATTTTTACCCTCTAATTTGATAATTTTAACACTAATTACCTCATTTACTAAATTTTTATCTGAATTACCCATCTAGTAAAACTTGTGCCAAATTTTACCCTCTCTAATTTTTTTCGGCGATCCAGGTCCTGGCTGTCAGGTACCACTAGACTTTCTCCATGTGTCGTGGTACAACCCTGTGTCCGCTGCGGTTCAACGTGGCGCTGGTCGCCGGCCAGCTGATGTACACGGGCGTCACCAGCCTCGGTTAATAAATCAATCGGTTCTCTAGTCCCACAAATCACTCAGCTTTAGCCCCGTAAATCGGCTGTCTAGTCTAGATACTAAAAAAAAGTCTAGATACATTTATTTCATAAAGTTAAAGCATCTTATATTTTAAAACGGAGGAAGTATAATTATTTTGAAAATGTGTACAACAGTAAAAAAAGCGACATCCAAATTGATTACGATAACATTCAATGTATGATAAAGTCCAAGTCCATGACGTCCTGCCCACTTCAGTTTCACTTTTATTTCCATGCAAATTTCTGAACAGATTTCAACAACAACAACTCTGGAACAGTTGTCCCCAGAATTGCCTTAGTGTGCATAGTTTTGTTGAAAGTAAAGTCTGTAAAAGTTCAGAGGGGGTAACTTTTATTAAATGGGGTAACTGAGATAAAAAAATTGCTAAATCAGGTAATTAGCGTAAAAATGTCACACTAGGGGGTAAAAACTGGAATTTACTCTTTTATTTGAGCAAGGCAAAAGATTTTCCTTTTTATTGATCAAGAATAAGTTTTAGAGACAAACAAGCCACCAGGATTTTTACAAGGCCTAAGACTTTAACAAGCACATGCTACTTTCCCGCATTACATTACTTACGAATTTCGAACCCACTAAGCTCTAGTCCTTTGCCTCGACTTTAATCTTCACAATGACGCCTTTATCTTCACAATGATGATCATGGTTGCGGAAGACCCTTGCGTTGCTCCTTCCAAATCACCCAAAGAGACAATCATGGTCAAGGAAGCCATGCCTTTCCTGTTTTCTCCTCCTAGAGTGATCTTCATCCACCAATCTTTGACGTAAACTTCATATGCTTAAATAGATGGGGAGGTGTCAAGGATGCCTATCCAAGAAAGAATGCCATCCAAATGCGAGTGGTGAAGCGGCATTTGAAGAGAAAGTGTGATGCATATTCTTGAACTTGGTTGCCCGGGGGGGAGGAGGATGACTATAATTTGTCCAACCTTGCTCTTATAATCTATTTGCCATCCCACATCCCCTCCCCTCCCCCCAAAAGTGTGAGGGTTCTGAAAGCGCTGTATTTTCCTAAGGTGGACTTCCTGGAGGCTACTCTCGGTTTGGCACCCTCACACATCTGGAGGGTTATTGTCAAAGGAAGAGATAATATGGAATAAGTATTGATACGACGCATAGGCACAGGGGAGAGCACTCGCGCGTGGAACCACTTCATGCTACGCCCCTTGTCTGCCTTGCAAGATGATCCACCGCTTACAGTGGATGCCTTTATTGATAGTACTACAACGACATGGAGATCGAAACTAGTGGCTCAGAACTTCCTTCCAATGGATGCAGAGGTTATTCAGTCTATTCCTCTGAGCACGAGAAGGGTGGGCGATCAATGTTCTTGACACTATGAAAAATCAGGAATACTTATTGTACGCTATGTTTATCGTCTCCTAGATCACACGAAGCTGCGAAGAGAGGACTGGCTGGAGGGGAGGGCGTTAGGCTCTCACACAATCAGGGAAAGAAAGGTTTAGCAACGCCTCTGGAAAAGGAGGCCCCCTCGAAGCTCTGGGTTTTCTTATGGCGGTTGGCGCATTAGTCATTACCAATAGGGGATGTTAGGTGTCATCATCAAATGACAACGATGAGTGCATGTTCAATCTGTGGAGAGGAGGACTCTTGGAGGCACTCTCTGCTCAGTTGCGCAGTGGCTTGTTCAGTGTGGGAACTTGATGAAATGATAGTTGAACATGTCATCCTAAAGGAAGCTATCTCGGTAAAAAATGCCTTTTTGCCATGATGGAATCTTTCTCACGCGATGACTTCGCAAGAGTGGCAATTATGTTTTGGACTATCTGATACACATGATGGAAAATCATCCACGAAGAGGAATTCCAGAGTTCGTTATCTACTCCCTCCATCTCAATTTGTGTTCCATACTAGTTTTTCCAGGAAATCTCATATTATGTTGCATATCTTGAAAAGAGTCACTACTTGGACCCTATTGCCCCTACTTAATCACCGCTTACTTTAATTGGCAGAAAACCTCAGGTCAATTAGAGTCTGCATGCACGCTTCCCTCGAAAAAAAAGGAGTCTGCATGCACACTGGGCAGATCCATTGAAGCGACTGCATGCAAGCAATTATGGCAAGGTGGTTAGTTGTTGTAACTACCTCGGTGAATTACGCTCTTAGTTGCATGCCTGGATGAGCGAAAATGGTTAAAATAGTACGGTGGGGCCAAGGGCCACTCCACGTGAACCTTTGGCCGTCTAACCATTTTCGTAACATCGGACAAGAACGAAGCGAATTCCAGGCGAAGGGATCAACTACATACACAAATGAGTATGTATGCAAGCCACATACAACAGTCCTCAGAGCCATTCCATCTAAAAAGAAATCAAAATATTGCAACGCCATACGGCAAGATCCAAATATCCTAGATAGAGATAATAATTTAGGATAGCTCCTCATACATCAAATATCAGAGTATCAGGCGGAAGCGGAAGACAAGATCCAAGTACGGATAAGAAGCAAATCGGCATAAGATGCCACATAAATAAACACATCCCGCCCACAGATCTCACGGATCCCCGTTCCCGGAATCTCTACACCGAGTGATCGTTGCCAACATCGTCCGTCTCCTCCACCCAGTATCCATCTTGCGAGTATACCTGTTCATCTGAATCAAACAATTTATCGTGTGAGACCCTAGGGGTACTCATCAAGTCTTTATGCCTCTAAAGGGGACACAACCTGGGGTGACGCAATTGCAGCAAAAGATAATAACTAACAATTCTATAGATACTCGCTAATCATCCGCCTAACCAAAGATAGACGGATGTCCGTGAATTAATAACAATAGTTATAACAGTGATTAACAGATCCATCCTCCTCCTCGCTTACCAACAAGGAAGCGGACGAACGACCCCCCCATCCGTTGGCAGTTTTATTAACCATTCCATGAGTGTTGCACTATTTGCTAGTCAGGTACTTAGTCAAATTAAAAGCGGTACTTTAGTTGTACTTGTCTATGATCGAGAAATTGTGCTCCAAGTCGTCCATAACCGTGGACACGGCTTTCAGAAAGATTTACCCTGCAGGGGTGCACAAATAGCAACACACACTCGATCAACCTCGGAAAAACCAAATCAAAACCCAACGAGGTATTCACGACAAAGCGATCACAGGATTCAGAAATGTTTCGGCCACCACCCGCTAAGCTACCGAAGTTGGCCACTCCGAACGGACCTAGGGTTTGTGTGACTACAGAAACGACTAGGAACCCGAAAGTGTGACTGGGCTTGTCGATATAGCGAAAACGTGTCACGATCCAAAACAGTACAGGTGCTCCACGCACAATCTTAAATAAAGCAGTAAGGCATGGCATAAGTACAGGATAGTAATAAAGCCCCAAACTACTTTGTGGCCCCAAGAAATAAGAATGAATCAAGCTCTGGCTCAGGGGGGGTCCATAAGGCCTCCCGGATGTGGATAGTGCGAATAGTCAAGGAACAGAATCAAGTACTTGGGTCCCACGGACACAAGTGAGCATGAAAACCAAATAACAGATATTGCTCACCGGTGCCACTTTCATTAGTTATCCCATTACTACTCAGATTAAGTTGTTTAGGTATCTCATTATCCATCAGACTCTCACATACCCTACACATGCTGTTCTACGACCCGCATGGCTCAAACAACTCCTGTAGTAATGGCTCATGGGATAGAGGAACAAGCTTCGGTGGGGTTTAAAAATAAAGGCTATGCAATACTTGGGATTCAATTTAATGCAATCGCGACTCAATGATGCAAGAATAAGATAGAGGCAATAGGTGCTATATGTATGCAAGCATGTGGTAGTGCTTGCCTGGTAGCTCAGTTGAAGCGAGGGACGGATCCGGTAGTGCTCACGGATTCCCGATATATCCTCCTTTCAGCCTATTCAAGAAGAACCAAACAAACAAGGGCCAACATAAATAGAGTGCACAAGCATATGAATTAAAATGCGACAAGCAAACAATCATGCCATGATGAATGATGCACAATTTGCATGGCAATAACGTAGCATGGCATGGGTGAGGTGTGAGGTACAAGATTAAAGCATTTTATTAAGTTTTTAGCCCGGTTTGCTCTCATAACACTTGCTGTAATCTTATATTTATATAATGCATGCTGCAATTCAGAACATGGAGTGCATAGATAGAACGGGATCGTCGCGCTGATCGATTTAGACATATTATTTGTCAAATTTAGAGTTATAAAACTAAAGTTATTAATTAAATAAGAAAAAGGGCATTTTATTGTAATTTTAATCATCTCGAAAATTTAAAGTGCTCAAACATTATTTTGAATAGCATAATTGAATTCCTCACATTTTCCTGATTCAAAAACATATCTCATTTGTAATTTTTGGATAAGTCAATTAATAGTTGTTAAAATTTGGATATTAAAACATTTAAACAAAATATCTGGAATTATTTTTATTAGACCGAAAAAGGACACAGGATTTTTGGTACACATAGGAAACCAGCCACCGACGCTGACATGTGGGTCCAACGCTGTTGACTGGTCAGAGGTGGATCTGGGGTGACTGCCAGTGGGGCCTGCTTGTCAGCTGGGTTTACAGGTAAAAAGGAAAAAAGAAGGGTGGCCGCCAGGATTCGAACCCGCGACCTACCAGCAACCCAGTTAGCACGGACCAGGTAACCAAGTGGGCTAGGTAGCTTTCATGTCTCAAACAGGATCGCGACGTTACATAACACAGACTCTGACGCTGATGTCTCTGAAGAAAAACGACAGCGCGGACTGAACTCGTCGGCGCTACTGCGAAAACGGCCGGGTTACGGGGAAGATTGCGGGCGGCTTGCTGCACCGTTTTGCGCGTTCAGGTACTCTAATCGAAGAGGGGAACCAGGGCTACGACTTGGCATGGACGGCTTGGACCGAGGTACACTCTGCGCTCGTCTAGGACGACAGGAACAGAGACCCAGAAACTGGCAGCGTAGCCCTGCGCGGTGGCCGGAGATTGTGAGGTCGGTGGCGAGCTCGATACTGGGCCAGAACGAGCATGAACCTGCTTGTTGGAAAGAGGGGATATAGGGCTATCCATCGGTGTAGGGTATCTGGCCAGAGGCGAAACATAGCAACGACTAGGACGAACTAAACTCGAGGTCATCTCACGGCATGCTAGTGCCCGTGCGGCGGTGAGCGCGCGCGACAGCGAGGTCGCCGGCGATGCAGGAGGGTATGGAGGGGCAGGACGAAGTGCAGCAGGCCGGTTACTCGCTCACCTGGCGCTCGTCAGCAAGCCGAGCAGGCCGGAGCGAGGAGCGGAGAGGTAGCAGTGGCCGGCTCCGGTGCTCTGCGTGTGTGGTGCTCCGCGACGGCGTGGAGCCCCTGGGGCTTCTTCTCGGCGTCCAGGAGGATGAGAGGGTCCAGCAGTTCCAGGCGCACCTCCCAGACAAGATGGCTCGGTGGCAACAGCGGCAGGACGACGACCGGGTCAGGGTAGACGGCGGCTAGGTTTAGTGGCCGCTGCCATGGCTTTCCCGAGGTAGGAGAGGAAGGAGGGATGGATCTCGATCTAGATGGGGCGGGGAGGGGTAGTTGAAGATGAGGCTATGTCTCTGCTGCTGCTTTATGCCCTGGAGATAGGTTGGAGAGAGGGGCACGCGAGCCGGGCTTGCCTTGGCTGCCTCCCACGTGATCTGCCAGGTAGAAGAGAAACAGGACAGCAGAGAGAGGGGGTAGGGTCGGGCTGGACCTGCTCGATGTGGCCAGAGGGGGGTCAGCTGGCTGGTTTGGGGCCGGTGGAGATAGATGGTTTGGGTTTAGTCCAACCAAGAGGTAGGTTTAGCTTAGGGTTTAAGAGAGAGAGGGGGAAATTAGCTAGCTAGAAAAAGAAAGAGAGTTAGAATAGGAGTAGATGCGGGGTATGTGGAATTAAGGGGAGTTTAGAGTAGAAGATTTATACAAGGTTTAGCACAAGCTCTCAAAAAGTTCAAAAACCACAACTCTCACATGAGCACTAGAAGAAAAAGGCTATGTGGAATGGATATGTTGCATGGGCCATGCAAAAACATTAAAACCATACTCCATGCTCTAATTTGTGAAATCAAATTAGACATAGGCATGGGAGCATGTAGGTGAGCCCAAGGTTCTATGATTTGATTTGATGCAACAATGGCAAGAAAGATTAACATGGAACCATCCAATTAGAGTGTGGGCATGAGTGAAACCCCAAAAACGAATAAAAGAACCCACATATGAAATAGATAAGGAAGTGTCCATATGATCATGTGGCCATGCATGAACCTTAGGTAAGCCACCTTATATTTGTGAAAAACAAATACAAACTCAAAGGACCCCATATGTCCAAGAATTGATGAAATAAACATGAGTAAATATAATGGAAAAGCTAGTGTGTGTGTGCCACTAGATAATTATATGGTCCCATTTATATTTAGATATGCCCACTCATATAGAAGTAAACCCTATGAATATGTAGAAGTATCCCCACACGTAGACCCACATCATTTATATTGTGAAAACAATAGCAAACATCATTGGGGCATGTGGGATAGATGGAGATCCCTCTTTATATATGTGGCTAGACAAGACCCAAAAGAGAAGATGCAAAAACCCACCAATATGTTGGGATGGTGGAATTATAAGGTGGTGACATAGAGAAAGGGTGGAGTTGAATAAAGGATATGCCCCCAACTCAACTTGGGTATCAAGCATTTATCAAGAACCAAATACAATATATCAAGAGGCAAATACAATTAATAATGCATATGAGATAAGAACCAAATAAAAGGGGTTTTATATGATGCTCAAATGCAAGGTGGCATGATGACATGAGCATGATATAATTATGATGCAACAATTATATATAGGAAGTAGCCATTATATTACTAGACCAAGTAGCATTACAATTGTTAGACAATTGGGATGCTACAGTTGTGTGCGGGCGTGGAGGGACAGCTCCGTCCAGATATTTTTCAAAACGCATCTTCGCTGCACTCCTTGGTATCCGGGTCTACAACAATACACAACACATATTGGGATGGAGGGAGTACGCATCTTTTCATTCAGAGTTATCTTCGCGACCTCTCTATTGTGAACGCAATGCGGCCGACTAGATGGATAGATCCTAAACCATCACACCCGAAGTGGATTCTGTCGGTGGGGGTTGTGCTAATGTAGCCATGGCTAAATCCAGGCCAGGTGGAGCTGTCAGTGTGATATGAAGGAGTGAAACTGGGGGTTTCATGGGCGCCTCAAACTTGTATATAACTGGAGTCACGTATCCTATTGTCATGGAGGCCATGACTTGCAAAGAAGCATTGGCCCTGCTCCAAGACTTGCATTTATAGGAAATTACTATGGCAAATCATTTGTCTTGCAACCGTGGATGACCCGGGAAGACCATATGCTGGTAGCTTTAGTATGATTTTACAAGAAATAAAAGCCACGACAAGCTCGATGCCAGTGGTGTCGTTTAGGCATGAGAATCGAGCTTCAAATTCGCAAGCCCATAGATTGGCATGTTTTGCTACTTCTAGTTCTGTTGGACGTCAGGTTTGGTTGTTAGAACCCCTTGTTGGTCTTTGTATCCCAAACATTGTTTTGAATCAATAAAGTGCCATGGTTTCCCATAATTACCATCCAAATCCTAATTTTCCATTGTTTAGAATCAATGAAGTTCCATTGTTTTTGGAAAGTGAGTCTAGCTCAACTGGTTGGGGGATTGGATGTACAAACCCAACACCTAAGGTCAAATCCTCACGGACGCGAATTAAGGTTCCTATTTATACTTGAGGATCAGGCTCTCTTGGTACTCATGCAATTTATCCCGAGGAACATGCTTGCTTTTACCAAATTTAAAAATCATGGTACTCATGCTTAAAAGGCCGTGTGCATCTTTAGTTGGTGTAGAGTCCATAAAGTGAAATTCTCCCCCAATTTGAAATACAAAGATTAAGTAGTTGGAAAAGTAAACTGCTCTCCCTAGGAGAAAGTTTGGTGATCATTAATTCGGTACTAAGTAATATGGTACTGTATATAATATCATTCTTCCAACTTTCAAAAGAAGTCTTACAAAGGTTGGATTATTTTTTATCAAGATTCTTTTGACAGTGAGACAGTGAGAAAAGGAAATATCGGTTGGCTAAATAGAATGTACTATGCCGATCCAAAGATCAAGATGGGTTGGGTATTCATGATCTTGAGATAAAAAATTCAACCCTACTTGGTAAATGGCTCTTCAAGTTACTAACTGAAGATGGTGTATGTCAAACACTTCTCAAAAGAAAATACATTGGTTCAAAGGCATTGTCCCAAGTTATTTAGAATCTTGGTGACTCTCACTTTTGGTCGGTGTGATGGCAACGAAGAAATTTTTCTTCTGTTTTGGATCTTTTTCTATTATGGACGGGTCTCATATACGGTTCTGGAGGATAAGTGGCTAGGTAATGCTACGCTCCTTGAATAATATCCCGTGTTGTATTCTATTGTCCTTTATAAGTATGAATTTCCACCGTGTTGGAATTGTTTCCTCCAAACATGACTTTCAGGAGAGATTTGATTGGAACCAGACTCGACTCTTGGATCGTATTGTTGCATCGCTTAGCAGATGTCCAACTATCGCCTGGGCCTAGGGATGGCAGCCGTCGGGTTTGGGGTCGGGTCCGCCACCCCCATACCCGCCCCGTTTAATTAGTCGGGTCTCATTTTTTACCAGACCTATGAGCCGGCCGGGTTCGGGGCCCCAACGGGTACCCGCCAGCGCGTGAGACGGGAGCGACGCTGGCGCATGCGGGAAGAAAATAATGGGATATTGGGACGGGGTTGATGGAAACGGATGCATGCATGCGTGTGTTGTCTCCAGGACTCCATATTCCATCGCGTGCATGTGATGTGTGTTGTGTGCATGCGTGGCTGCGTGGGACTGGTGGTTAGGCATAGGATTATTAGGATAGGATTAAGGCCTAGAGCGGGTCTACGGGTCTGCAGGTACGGGTTTGCCATCCCCAGACCCGCTTGCTGGCTCGTGGTTGATGTAGAGCTCGTTGGGAACCCCAAGAGGAAGGTATGATGAGCGCAGCAGCAAGTTTTCCCTCAGTTATGAGACCAAGGTTTAATCGAACCAGTAGGAGCAAGGAAACACCCCAAAGGTGTTACTAGCTGAGCTTTGGCGTATGCACTAGGTGCTAGTAGCAACGTGGAGACCTGCAAAACACAACCACAGAAGTTTGTCCCCAACTTGCGATGAGGTTGTCAATCTCACCGTGTTTTGCGGAAAACAAAGGATTAAACGTATCGAATGGAAAGAAGTAAAAGTTTGCAGAAAGTAAACACAAAGCAGTAAAAGATTGTAGATTGTATGTAAAGTAAAGGACCGGGATCCATAGTTCACTAGAGGTGGCTCTCCTTAGATAGATAACATGCTGGGTGAACAAATTACAGTGGGGAAATTGACAAACACCGAGAAAGCAATACATGCATATACTAATCATCTTGACTCCTTTGAGACTTGATTGGGCATTACAACATAATACATAAACCGTCATCCAACTTTATCTATGACTAATAATCCACCTGATGGGTTCGTAGCATGGAAAACAAAAAAATTCTACCGCAAGAACGAACAAAACCTAGATCTAATCTAGATAAAAGCCAAGATCTAATCTATTAGACATGTGCAACGAGATAGATCTGTATTAACCCTCGTAGTTCCGAAAGCGTTACGAGATTGGATCTCGTGGTTGATGTAGTCGATCACTTGCCGATCTCAAGATCGTGTGGACGATCCTTCCCAAGGCCAAAGCTGCTGCTCATCGATCACACGCGTGAGTCGAGCACCTTCCTCTCCTGCTCCAAATGAGCAATGAGGCAGAGATCTTCTCCACTAATCCCAAAGAAGACGGTGTGGTGGTGGTGGTGGAGTAGAGAATTCTGCAGGCTTCGCCTAAGCCCGAGCAGGGAAGGAGGAGGAGAGAGGCGGCTAGGGTTTGGAGTGGAGGGTCAGGTGGCGCCCACCCTCTATTTAAAGGAGGGAGGCGCCATGGGGAGGTCGAGTCCTTGTAGGACTCCCTCTCCTTGGCCGCTGGATCAAGGAGGTGGGGAGAGTCCCACTCCCCACCTAATCCTTGTCTTGCCCACAAGGATTCCTTGACCCTTTCTTGGTTTTCAAGCAAACTCCAAGAAATCTTCTAGAACCTTCCGAACATTCAAACCTTCTAGAATCCCCATACAAATACTCCTAACATTTCCTAACTTAGAAAATGATCCCCAATATATGAATCTCATTCTCTGGACAATTTCAGATCTCGTGATGTCCGGATCCAATCCGAGACTCAACAACATTCGGTCTCCAACGATATTCCATATCTACTTAAAACAACTTCAACCTTATGTGTCACCCTACGGTTCGTGAATACGCAGACATGATGAAGACACCTCTCCGATCAATAACCATCACGGATCCGAGATCCATAATGGCTCCCACATACTCAACGATGACTTCGTGATCGATAGAACCATTAACATACGAAACCAATTCCCTTTGTCACGCGATACTCTACTTATCCGAGGTGTTATCGTCGGTATCTCCATACCTAGTTCTACCTCACATCGATAAGTACTCTTTACTGCTCCATGTTATGTCATCCCTTGTGACCTAGTCACATGCTTGCAAGCTAACTAGATGGCATTCCACCGAGAGGCCCAGAGCATATCTATCCGCCGATGGATGGACAAATCCCAATCTTGGTCCATGCGCTTCAACACATACTTGTAATACCCAATGACACCTTTATAACCACCCAGTTACGAAGCGGTGTTTGATGTCATCAAAGTACCCATCCGGTGATGGTGATTAACATAACGTCATGGTCGAAGGATTAGGTTACTATGCATTTGAAAGCTTATAGCAATACGAACTTAATGACTTGATCTTATGCTACGCTTACTATGGGTGTGTGTCCATCACATCATTCTCCTAATGATATAACCTTGTTATTAATGACATCCAATGTCCATGATCAGGAAACCATGATCATCTATTAATCAACAAGCTAGTTCAACAAGAGGCTTACTAGGGACTCTTTTATGTTTATAAAACACACATGTATTAGTGTTTCCTTATAATACAATTATAGCATGGGATGTAAACATTCATCATAAACACAAACATATAATAATAACTACTTTTATTATTGCCTCTTGGGCATATCTCCGATAGTCTCCCACTTGCACTAGAGTCAATAATCTAGATTACATGGTAATATACCTAACACCCATGGCGTTCTGGTGTTGGTCATGCTTTGCTCTAGGGAGAGGTTTAGTCAACGGATCTGCCACATTCAGATCAGTGTGTACTTTGCAAATCTTTATGTCACCATCTCGGACATACTCGCGAATAGCATGGAAACGTAGCTTGATGTGCTTCAGCTTGCTATGTGACCTTGGCTCCTGTGCATTAGCTATGGCACTTGTGTTGTCACAGTAGATGGCCATCGGGTCCAACGCACTGGGAACCACACCAAGTTCAGTAATGAACTCCTTCATCCATATGGATTCTTGTGCAGCCTCCGAAGCAGCTATGTATTACGATTCAGTTGAAGATTTCGCCACAACGCTTTGCTTGGCACTCCTCTAGCTCACCGCAAAGACCATTCAAAATAAATACGATCCGCATCAGTGACTTCGAGTCATCCGGATCGGTGTTCCAACTAGCATCAAGGTAACTTTACAACAAGCTGTTCATCACCTCCATAAGAAAGAACCATATCCTTAGTCCTATCGTACTTTAGGATATTCTTGATCATCCAGTGCTCCATTCCAGGATCACTTTGATATCTGCTAGTCAAACTAACAACATGTGCTATATCCGGTCTTGTACACAGCGTGGCATACATGATAGAACCTATGGCCGAGGCATAGGGAATATTATTCATCTTTTCTCTATCTTCTGTCGTAGCCGGACTTTGAGTCTTACTCAAGGTCTTACCTGACAACATGGGCACGAACCCTTTCTTGCTCTCTTCCTTCTAAACTTCTTTAGAACTTTGTCTAGGTATGTACTTTGTGAAAGCGCTATTAGGCGTCTTGATCTATCTCTATAAATCTTGATGCCTAGAATATATGCCGCTTCGCCAAGATCCTTCATTGAAAAACTATTATTCAAATAGGTTTTGACGCTATTAAGTCCTATATCATTCCTAATCAACAATATGCCATCTACATATAGTACTAGGAATGCTACAGAGCTCCCACTCACTTTCTTGTAAATACAAGCTTCTCCATAAGTTTGTATAAATCCAAAGTTTTTGATTACCTTATCAAAACGTTGATTCCAACTCCGGGATGCTTGCTTTAGTCCATAAATGGAACGCTGAAGTTTGCATACCTTGTTAGCATCTTTAGGATCGACAAAACCTTTGGATTGTACCATATACAACTCTTCCTCAATGTCTCCATTAAGGAACGCCGTTTTGACATCCATCTGCCAAATCTCATAATCGAAATATGCAGCGATTGCCAAAAAGATCCTCACAGACTTTAGCTTCGCTACTGGTGAGAAAGTCTCATCGTAGTCAACTCCTTGAATTTGTCGGAACCCTTTCGCGACAAGTCGAGCTTTATAGACGGTAACATTACCATCAGCATCTGTTTTTCTTTTGAAAATCCATTTGTTCTCGACAGCCTTATGGCCATCCGGTAAGTCCACCAAAGTCCACACTTGGTTTTCGTACATGGATCCCATTTCGGATTTCATGGCTTTTAGCCATTTGTCGGAATCTGGGCTCACCATAGCTTCTTCATATGTCGCAGGGTCATCAGTGTTGTCCACCAACATGACGTTCAAAGCAGAGTCATACCAATCAGGAGTGGTACGAACTCTCGTTGACCTGCGAGGTTTAGTAGCAACTTCGTTCGAAGTTTCATGATCACCATCATGAGCTTTCTCTCCAATTGGTGCAGGCGACACAAAAACATCTTCCGGTGCTGCGCTACTCTCAACTCCGAGAGAAGGTTCAATAACCTCGTCGAGTTCTACTTTCCTTCCAGTCACTTCCTTCGAGAGAAACTCCTTCTCAAGAAAGGATCCATTCTTGGCAACGAAAACTTTGCCTTCGGATCTATGATAGAAGGTATACCCAATTGTTTCTTTAGGGTATCCTATGAAGACGCATTTCTCTGCTTTGGGTTCAAGCTTATCAGGTTGTAACTTCTTTACATACGCTTCGCAACCCCAAACTTTAAGGAACGACAACTTAGGTTTCTTACCAAACCACAATTCGTACGGTGTCGTTTCAACGGATTTAGATGGTGCCCTATTTAAAGTGAATGCAGCTATCTCTAATGCATAGCCCCAAAACGATAGCGGTAAATCTGTAAGAGACATCATAGACCGAACCATATCTAAGAGAATTCGATTACAACGTTCGGACATACCATTACGTTGTGGTGTTCCCGGCGGTGTCAACTGCGAAAGTATTACACATTTCTTTAAATGCATGCCAAACTCATAACTTAGATATTCACCTCCATGGTCAGAACGCAGAAACTTAATCTTCTTGTTACGATGATTTTCCACTTCACTTTGAAATTCCTTAAACTTCTCAAAAGTTTCGGACTTATGTTTCATAAAGTAGATATACCCATATCTACTTAAGTCATCCGTGAAAGTGAGAACATAACGATATCCACCACGCGATGCTATACTCATTGGACCGCACACATCGGTATGTATTATTTCCAATAAGTTTGTAGCTCGCTCCATTATTCCAGAGAATGGAGTCTTAGTCATTTTTCCCATTAGACATGCTTCGCATCTTTCAAGTGATTCAAAATCAAGTGATTCAAGAAGTCCATCAGAATGGAGTTTCTTCATACGCTTCACTCCAATGTGACCAAGACGACAGTGCCACATGTATGTAGAATTATCATTCAATTTTATTCGTTTAGCATCTATGTTGTGAACATGTGTATCACTACTATCGAGATTCAATAAGAATAAACCATTCATCTCAGGTGCATTACCATAAAAGATATTACTCATATAAATCGAACAACCTTTATTCTCAGACTTAAAAGAGTAACCGCCTTAATAAACAAGATCCAGATATAATGTTCATGCTTAACGAGGCACCAACTAACAATTATTTAAATTTAAAACTAATCACGAAGGTAGATGTAGAGGGAGTGTGCCGATGGCATCACATCAACCTTGGAGACATTTCCAACGCATCGTCACCTCGTCTCTCGCCACTTCGTTTATTCCGCAGCTCCTGTTTCGAGTTACAAATATGAGCAACCGAACCAGTATCAAATACCCAGGCACTACTATGATTACTAGTAAGATACACATCAATAACATGTATATCGAATATACCTTTCTTCTTGATGTTGCCGTTCTTCAGATCCGCCAGGTACTTGGGGCGCTTACGCCCAAAGGACCAAAGACCCTTGCGAGAAGCATCTCAGTGCTTAGGACCAGCCTTGGGCTTCTTAGCAAAGTGCAGCTTTCTTACCCCTTCTTGAAGTTGCCCTTTTCTTAGGCTTGCCCTGTTTCTTGAAATTGGTGGTCTTATTGACCATCAACACTTGGTGCTCCTTCTTGATCTCCACTTCAGCAGCCAAAGATGGACGATAGTTCAGGTAACGTCTTGTTCATGCAGTGCATATTGTAGTTCATCACAAAGTTCTTATAACTCGGTGGTAGTGATTGGAGGACACGGTGAATCCCTAACTCATTAGGAATCGTTATCCCCAATTCTTGGAGCTTGTTTGCGTGCCCAGACATGGTGAGCACGTGCTCGCTAATGAAGCTTCCCTCTTCCATTTTACAGGTAAAGAACTTTTCGGAGGCCTAATAGCTCTCCACGACTACGTAGTCTCAAAAATGAGCTTGAGCTCCTTAATGATCTCAAACGGGTCGTGGTGCTCAAAACGCTTCTGGAGCTCCGTTTCTAAACCGTACAAGATGGCATACTGAACTGTGGAGTAATGATTTTTCCGAGTGGCGTAAACATTCTTTACGTCATCGGTGGCATCTTCTGCAGGTGGGTCACCTAGCAGTGCTTCGAGCACATAGGTCATCTGACCAGCCCTAAGGACAATCTTCAGACCATGGAGCCAGTCCATGAAGTTGCTTCCATTGTTCTTAAGCTTTTCTTTCTCTAGGAACGCATTGAAATTGATGGAGAGATTCGCCTTAATCTACAACAAATTTGCAAGTAGTTTAGACTAAGTTTATGATAAACTGAGTTCAATTTTAATTCTTAAATTAACTAGGTGAACTCCCACTCAAAACAACATCCCTCACATTGTCTTAGTGATTACACGAACCAAGTCCACTACACCAAGTCCGATCTTCACGAGAGAAGATATAGTTTCATCGGCGAACAATCTTCATGTTCATCATATCACTTATATGATTCATGCTCTACCTTTCGGTATTCCGTGTTCCGAGACCATGTCTGTACATGCTAGGCTCGTCAAGATTAACCTTAGTTTCCGCATGTGCAAATCTGGCTTGCACCCGTTGTATGCACACGTAGAATCTATCACATCCGATCATCACGATATGCTTCGAAACGACGAGTCTTAGCAACGGTGCCAACTAAGGACGAACACTTTTATTACTTGATATTTAGTGAGAGGGATCATCTTATAATGCTATCGTCGCGATCTAAGCAATACAAGATGCATAAAGGATTAACATCACAGGCAATTCATAATTAGTGTGATATGGTATGGCCCTTTCTTCTTATGCCTTTGACCTCCATCTCCAAAGCACGGACATGATATCCACCATCACCAGCATTGCGTCAAGATCAGTGGCGCCGCTTCATGGTTGTCCATCATCACTAGAAACTATTACAACTACTTCGAATAAAGCTATTACAAGATGAATAGACACGCAGGTCTTAACAGAATTAAAGACAACCATTAGGCTCCTGCCGGTTGCCATATTACAACAAGGATCATTGCATACATCAAATATAATCACAATCACATGATGGCCATATCACATCACAAAACCCCTGCAAAAACAAGTTAGACGCCTCTAATTTTCTTTGCATGATTTACGTGGTTTGGGGCTTTCGAATAAGAACGGATCTTACCTACGAAACTGAACCACAACGTTGATACAAGTGTTATCAAGTGCAAAGTGTAAATTGGATCTATACTATGGTGGGAGAGACAGACACCCGCAAAGCCACTTGTGCAAAGCAAGTTACACGTCAAGCGTGGAGCAAGTCTTATGTGCGATGACATGTAAGGTTAGCCCGAGCCGCTTCATCCCACCATACCGCAAGATGCAAAGTACACAAAGCAAAGACAAGACGAGCACCAACGCCCACAAAACCATTGTGTTCTACTCGTGCAACAGATCTACGCATAGATATGGCTCTGATACCACTGATGGGTTCGTAGCATGGAAAACAAAAAATTTCTACCGCTAGAACGAACAAAACCCAGATCTAATCTAGATAAAAGCCAAGATCTAATCTATTAGACATGTGCAACGAGATAGATCTGTACTAACCCTCGTAGATCCGAAAGCGTTACGAGATTGGATCTCGTGGTTGATGTAGTCGATCACTTGCCGATCTCAAGATCGTGTGGACGATCCTTCCGCGCTGCTCCGTTAAGCGGCCTGCATGATGGTCACACGTCTGAGTCGGCAGACCTTCCTCTCCTGCTCCAATGAGCAGAGGTAGTAGATCTTCTCCACGGAATCCCAGCAAAGACGACGGTGTGGTGGTGGTGGAGTAGAGAATCTGCAGGCTTCGCCAAGCCCGAGCAGAGGAAGGAGGAGGAGAGGCGGCTAGGGTTTGGAGTGGAGGTCAGGGTGGCGCCCACCCTCTATTTAAAGGAGGAGGCGCCATGGGGAGGTCGAGTCCTTGTAGGACTCCCTCTCCTTGGTCAAGGATTGGAGGTGGGGAGAGTCCTACTCCCCACCTAATCCTTGTCTTGCCCCACAAGGATTCCTTGACCCTTTCTTGGTTTTCAAGCAAACTCCAAGAAATCTTCTAGAACCTTCGAACATTCCAAACCTTCTAGAATCCCCATACAAATACTCCTAACATTTCCTAACTTAGAAAATGATCCCCAATATATGAATCTCATTCTCCTGGACAATTTCAGATCTCCTCGTGATGTCCCGGATCCAATCCGAGACTCAACAACATTCGTCTCCAACGCATATTCCATATCTACTTAAAACAACTTCAACCTTATGTGTCACCCTACGGTTCGTGAATATGCAGACATGATGAAGACACCTCTCCGATCAATAACCATCAGGGGGATCTGGAGATCCATAATGGCTCCTACATACTCAACGATGACTTCGTGATCGATAGAACCATTAACATACGAAACCAATTCCCTTTGTCACGCCGATACTCTACTTATCCGAGGTTTTATCGGTATCTCCATACCTAGTTCTACCTCAAGCATCGATAAGTACTCTTTACTGCTCCATGTTATGTCATCCCTTGTGACCTAGTCACATGCTTGCAAGCTAACTAGATGGCATTCCACCGAGAGGGCCCAGAGCATATCTATCCGTCAGATGGATGGACAAATCCCAATCTTGGTCCATGCGCTTCAACACATACTTTCAGAATACCCAATGACACCTTTATAACCACCCAGTTACGAAGCGGTGTTTGATGTCATCAAAGTACCCATCCGGTGATGGTGATTAACATAACGTCATGGTCGAAGGATTAGGTTACTATGCATTTGAAAGCTTATAGCAATACGAACTTAATGACTTGATCTTATGCTACGCTTACTATGGGTGTGTGTCCATCACATCATTCTCCTAATGATATAACCTTGTTATTAATGACATCCAATGTCCATGATCAGGAAACCATGATCATCTATTAATCAACAAGCTAGTTCAACAAGAGGCTTACTAGGGACTCTTTTATGTTTACAAAACACACATGTATTAGTGTTTCCTTATAATACAATTATAGCATGGGATGTAAACATTCATCATAAACACAAAGATATAATAATAACTACTTTTATTATTGCCTCTTGGGATCATAAACACAATTATAGCATGAGCTCTCTTAGGAATTTTTACGGTGAAGCACAGAAATCTGTTTCGGGACAGCAACTTTCCCAATCATTACTTCACTCTCATTAGAGGTTACTCTTGGCACAAAAAGCAAATAAAAAGGATAAGGAGAGGTTATTACAGAGGTAATAACTTCCAAGACTCATATAAAACTCTTGGGTTATCTCCCAACAAGTACTTTTCTTTAACGCCTTTAAGTTAGGCATAAGAAGCAAAGAAAGAATCAAGTGTTCTCAAATGAAGAAGCATTAAGATCAATACCAGAAATATTTTCAACAAGGCAAGGTATATCATCCAAGTAAGTTCTAGAGGATCCTCTCTCAATGCTCTTAGGTTCACTATTCTCATCAAAAGGGTTTGCAGGAACAATCCAATCAAGATTCTTTTCTACGGCATCATGTATTGCTACTAGTTTGAAGGGTATTGGTATCTTAGGTTCCTCCCCATTAGGTTCGGTTTTGTTCATCTTTTCTCGTGTACCAACCACATCTACACATGAGCCTAGCATATTGAAACGTTCAAAAACTTTTCTAGCTTCTTTGGCAACATCATAGAACTCCTTAAACAAAGTTTCTAGAATAAAATCCTCTTTTCGTGGTCTTCAATTTCTTTAAGCTTAAGAAACATTACTTGCATTAAGGGGTTGAGGTTAACAAACCTAGCTTATAACATGTGAATTAAAGAAGCTGCAGCAATCTCATAGTTTGGAGCAAGTTCTACAAGGGATCTATCCTCAGTATCTTCATGCTTACTAACATGATTAAAGAATTCTTCAATGTTATCTTTCCCAATTATAGAACCACTACCAATTGGAAGGTCTTTCGGGGTGAAAGTAGGGATCAACATGGTGAGCTAAGGGAGAGGTGACTACTAAAGGAGACTTAATTTTTTTGTGTTTTTCAAATAAGAAAGCAAACAAGCAAAACTATTTTTTTGTGTTTTTTTAAGAACAAAACAAGCAAACAAAGCAAAAAGAAACTAAGCAAAACAAAAACAATAAAGTAAAGAGATTGGTTATGAGGGACTCCCCTTGTGAAGATGTCCTTGACTCCCCAGCAACGGCGCCAGAAAAATCTTTGCTGGCTCGTGATTGATGTAGAGCTCGTTGGGAACCCCAAGAGGAAGGTATGATGAACACAACAGCAAGTTTTCCCTCATTTATGAGACCAAGGTTTAATCGAACCAGTAGGAGCAAGGAAACACCCCAAAGGTGTTACTAGCTGAGCTTTGGCAGGGCGCACTATCGGTGCTAGTAGCAACATGGAGACCTACACAACACAACCACAGAAGTTTGTCCCCAACTTGCGATGAGGTTGTCAATCTCACCGTGTTTTGCGGAAAACAAAGGATTAAACGATCGAATGGAAAGAAGTAAAAGTTTGTAAAGTAAACACAAAGCAAGAAAAGATTGTAGATTGTATGTAAAGTAAAGGACCGGGATCCATAGTTCACTAGAGGTGGCTCTCCTTAGATAGATAACATGCTGGGTGAACAAATTACAGCGGGGAAATTGACAAACACCGAGAAAGCAATACATGCATATACTAATCATCTTGACTCCTTTGAGACTTGATTGGGCATTACAACATAATACATAGACCGCCATCCAACTGCATCTATGACTAATAATCCACCTTCAGGTTATCATCCAACCCCTCCAAAGATTAAGTTGCAAGCAACAGATTATTGCTTCTAATGCGTGTAAAGTAAACAATACAATTGTTCTATGAACAAAGGATCGTTGTTTTCTCCTAGTAGCAACAACACATCTAGTACCTTAGAGATTTCACTTCCCAGTTACGAGGCATGAACCCACTATCGAGCATAAATACTAACTCTTGGAGTTGCTAGCATCTACTTGGCCAAGATAGCTACTAACAACGGAAAGCATGCAAGATCTCAAATAACAAAGACATGATAGAATCAATAATCAATCTGAAATAGTATCTCAATATCCATCGGACCCCCGCAAACACAACATGTATGGATTACAAATAGATGATCTTGATCATGAACGGAGCTCACAAGATCTAAACATGAAAGCACAAAGGAGGAGAAACCAGCCATCTAGCTACTACATGGATCCGTAGTCCAAGGATGAACTACTCACGCATCACACCGGAGGCTTGCATGGTGATGAAGAAGGCCTCGTGGTGAATTCCCTCTCCGCAGGGTGCCGGAAGAGCTTCAGATCCCTCGGTCTAGGGATGGAGATGACATGACTACAAACTCTTCGTGGATTTTTGATCTGCTTAGGGTTTTTGTCCCGAGGGCAACTTATAGGCGGAAGGAGAGGCCGAGGGGTGCGGAGCCACACCACCCCTAGCGGGCTAGGCTGGCCGCTGCCAGTGGTGTGGTGGTTCCCTAGCCCTTCTCTGTCTCATATTCTGGCACATGATCCCTTCCGGAAAAATAGGCACTTTGGCTTTTGTCCCGTCCAATTCCGAGAATATTCATTTTCTGACTTTCCTGGAACCAAAAATAGCAGAAAACAAGCAGCTGGCACTGTGGCTCTTGTTAATAGGTTAGTCCAAGAAATCATATGAAAAGTACTCTAAAGTTGGAACAAAACACAAGAAAGTGGATAAAACTAAACATGGAACATCAAAAATTATATATACATTTGCAATGTATCACCACCCCGTTAGACTTGAAGGGTTTAACTTTTTACCAAACCCTCCCCATTTAAGACGGGTACCCGTCGGGTTTGCGGGTTTTGGGCCCCACTGCCATCCCTACCTAGGCCTGATGAATTTCGTTGGAATTTAAGTAAGATTTGTTCATTCTCTGTTAGTTTCCTATACAATGCACTAGTCCAACCAGTCATACCTGTTTTGGATAATAGGATGATCTGGAAGACCAAAATACCTCTGAAAAACAAGTTTTTTGCTTGATATCTTCGTCAATGAATTATTCTTACTAAAGATAATCTTATTAGACAGAATTGGCATGGGAATCCTTCATGCGTGTTCTGTCATCATGATGAGACAATCAGATACTTGTTTTTTGATGCAATTTTACTAGGTCTATATGGTTAGTTACCAAGCAGCTTCACGCTTCTATCCACCACGTAGTATTGCCAGCATATTTGGAAATTGGTTACATGGTATTGATCACAAGTATAAGTTACTACTCAGGGTTGGAGCTATTGCCATTATATGATCGCTATGACTATGTAGAAATGAAAAAGTGTTTATCGATATAAATTATTCTCTTTTGCAGGTCATTTACCGGTGTACCAATACTCTACATTCTTGGTCAGCCCTACATCGTGGAGTATCACGATCTTTTTACGGAGGTGTATACGTGGCTAAAGGATACGGCGTGGGATTTATTTACCGTCATGGATGGTAGCATAATCTCTGTGTCAAGGCCCTCCTTCAACACCTTAGGTGTTTTACAATTTTTCACTATGATATGTAATTCGTCTTTTTTCTCCGTTTTGATCTGTGGACTTTTTCAGCTGTGTGCATCTTAGTTATGCAAAGACCGGATGTAATAGCCCTTTATCGGAAAAAAAATCCTAATTTGCATTATGAACCAAGCAAGGAGGTGGGTGCGAGGCCTTCCAATTCAGCTTGAAACGGAGTATTTTCCTCCTGTAAGCTCTTTTTTTTAGCAAGGTTCATAGGCCGTGTACCATCTAGAAGTACTGTTTTTGAGTTTTTTTTAAACTACGTATATGTCCAGAATTTGGTTTGTTACCATCTACTACTGAAACTACCGTGGCTGCGACAAAGAGCTCCCTATCTTGATCATCGGAAGGATTCCCAAGACCAAACCAAGGTTTGGAGTAGTTCACCCATTCGTGCCAAATCCCACAAAGCTTCACAGAGGAAGCGGATTTTTCAAGGTACATGAACCCAAAACCTCCAAACTTTGTTGGCCAACAAATAACATCCTAATTAACATTTTTGACAGTGACCTTGTCGCATCCCGCCCAAATGTATGCACGAAGAAGCACATTGATCTTTTTTAACAACCTATTTTGGCAAATCAAGCGAAGTGGTTCTAGATTGCCTGAAATGTGAGAAGCGCTTGAACAAGTGCCCTTCGGTTGGCCATGGTGACATCCAATTTCTCGCACTATTCTTGACGGCAATCTTGCCCTCCAACGTCTGATCTAGTGGGAAAGAGGACTCCGATGTGATGTTTGGATGGTTAAATTTTCAAAACTAGCCCATTTTTTATGGAGAAAATCGAAGGAGGGCCTTTTTTGCGGGGCAAGCAAAATACGATTGTAAGGAAACAATATACTCAGATTTAGAGGTTTGGAAACAAGCTTGATTTTAGGGCTCATTATCGCTGAATGCTGATCACTAACGTAACAATTTTTTTAGGACAAGTTTTTTTTTTAGATGTTTTTAGGACAAGCTTGATGTATCTGGACCTCAGAGATCGAATCCATATCTTGCTCCGAAGAGTACGTTGGCCTTATCTAATCTGGGCCAGACCTTGACAAAAAGAAGAGCTCCGGGCCATTAGCGCAGGCTGTAACTGTAACAGTATCAGTCAGTCCACGGCGATGTACCGCAGACCCGGGCAGGCCTCGTTCGCAGAAAAGGAAGTTCGTTGCTATACTTCGCCAGTAGTACCCCGCAGCGCATCCGGACACCGGAGCTCACAAAACCCCCACACTCAGCTCGCCGGAGACCCGGACGGAGGCGATGCCGGAGGCCCAGCCTCCGCCGCCACCGAGGGCGATGATGCTCGCCGACCTCAACGTCGACCCGCCGGAGAGCGACGGAGAGGACCGCCCGCCAACCCCCAAACCAAACCCCGCCATCGCCGGCGCCGTCGCCGCCGCCGCAGCAGCAGCAGTTCCGGTTGCCGCCCTAGACTCCTCCACCAGGTAGGAGTGTGAATTTCTTATTCGATCTGACTGCTGGACTCCTGCTACTTGTGCGCTCGTGGCCCCTGCAAATAGTTCGGAATTGGGCGTTTCGTGTCTGTCCTAAGTCGTAACCTAGGATTTGATTTTGCATCTGTAGGATGGTGATTCCGCCATAGCATGAAACTTCCCTGTCGAGTTGTGCTGAATTCGACACGACTGCTGTACATAGGGTGCTGAATTTTTGCACATGCTCACCCAGTGAAGTTACAAATTTAGCTAGCAGTCCCAGGATTAGCACGCAGTTCAACACTATATAACCTTTTGATCACTTGCTTGGTAATTTTACTGATTCCCTGTTGAGCTCTTAGGCATAGATTTTCCTTTCAGGAGTTGTAACGAGGAGGGTGGGTTGACGAAAAACGCAATTGCAGCGAAGGACCCTGATACTGTTGAATGCGAAGGTGAGGCATGCTAAATGACATGTGACCCCATGGAAGTATTTTTTGCTGTTTTGAATCGATTACTTATGATTCATTGTAAACAGACGCTGAGCAACATTTTCAAGGGGCTTCTGTTTCACGTGAGGAGAAAGTTAGCAACCTGAAAGCTGTGAGTTACTGGTCCTAATGCCACTAGTGACCATTTTATAATCATGTTTTCTGTCTGCAACTTAATATCGTATGAACCACGGTGTTGTCATCACAATGCCTTGATGTTGTGTAAGTTGATTATATAAATGATAGTGCTCAGTATAAATGTTGTTAGGAGCTTAATCTTCCTTTTCCAGGCTTTAGTTCATGTTGCCCGGAAGATGCCTAAGAATGCCCATGCCCATTTTATGTTGGGTTTGATGTACCAAAGGCTTGGTCAGCCCCAGAAGGTAAATGGTCATTCACTTTGAAAAGTTGAACTATGTAGCATATGGATCAAGCTTAATCAGTTCCTTTAATCTCCCAGGCAATATTAGCATATGAAAAGTCATCTGAAATATTGCTACAAGATGAGCATGAAGTGCGGAGGCCTGATTTACTCTCATCAGTGAGGATTCACCATGCTCAGGTTGATGAGCCTGCACAATGAGACTTACCTTATTTACACTTCGGTTTTTGTTTTCTTGCGACTCTTACTTTGTCTGCTTATTTAATAATAAAAGTTTACTCCTCCCTCCCCCCTTGACTTAACTATGTTTCTCATGCAGTGTATTTTGCAAGCAAGCATGGGTGATAGTTTTGATGAAGAGCTTGACACTGGTGAACTGGATGAAATCCTTGTTAAGCTAAAGAGTTCAGTTGAATTGGACCCTAGGCAGGCAGCTGTTTGGAATATTCTCGGTTTAGTTCTTCTTCGCGGTAGTCAAATCCAGGTACCAATATGCTGATCATGTTGCAATTCTTTCCATCCATCACACGGCAGTGTCTAAAGTGAAATGTCTTGGAATACTACCTGACGGTTAACCCTGTCCAGAGTGCCATCTCAGTTTTTTCTACTCTCACGACTGTTGCTCCAGATTACTTGGACTCGCTTGCCAATCTTGGTGTTGCATATATTCAAAGGTGTGAACCGTGAAATGCCATTTCAATTTCCTTTCCTTGTTTCACCCTGTTAATCTTCTATCATTTTCTAGTGGGAATCTAGAGCTGTCCGCAAAATGCTTTCAAGAGCTGGTTTTGAAAGATCAAAACCATCCAGCTGCTCTGGTGAACTATGGAGCTCTCCTTCTATGTAAATATGGATCTTTGGCTGCAGGTACATGCACTAGCAACTTGTTTTGCCATATTTTTCTTCTTCCTTAGTCTTTTCATATCTTATCTTAAAGCTGGCCGGTTGCCAAATTAGTATGAAGTTTGTCTTCATTAGGTGGATATTACTTTTAGGGGCATTTTGGTGAGTGGATATTTCCTTTAGTTGCTTGCTAATAAACTGTTGCATAGCAGGGGAGTCTGGTGCTGTAGGTGCAGGGTCTTGTCTGCACCAGAAAGAAGCCTTAGGTGTTGCAAAGGAGTGCTTACTTGCAGCTGTGAGGTCTGATCCTAAGGCTGCATCTGTATGGGTAAATCTTGCAAATGCATATCACATGGTTGGTGAACATAGAAATTCAAAGAGGTGTTTGGAGCAGGTAACAACATTGTTAACTTTCTTATTATTAACAATATTGTTTGAACAACTTACTATTGTCCAAATTAGCTGTCATGTATACATATTTAGCATAAATTGGTATTGTCGACACAGGGAAACTATTCTGATGACAACACCATTGTAATCATTAATTCTTTGCTGCATCTATTTTCTTCTAAGTGACTTTACACGATTACCAGAGTCCTTGTAAGTCATGACTTGCCTGGCCAACCTCTGTAGGTTCACTAGTTCATAGATTAAAATACAAACAGTTTGGCATTGTTTCTTTATGTTTGTTTGCCATTATTATGTTAAAATTGTCTACCTGCTTTCTCTATTTGACACTATTCTAGCTATTGAACAAACTTTGTGCAGAAGTGTCATTACTAGGTGCGACAATACGGCATTATAAAGTTACTGCTTGTGCTGTCCAGGAGATATGATATTGCCCACTTGTTATATTAGAATTATTAGCTAGATTTTTTTGGGTGGGTGCCATGTTTAACACCTCAACTGACCAGGCTCAGATCCTCCAATTTGTTTTATTTGGTTTAAACTGCGGATCCTGACTGCGTCTTATCACTGAGTTTGTGGTCTAGAAACTTAGGTCCAATCTACAATAGCCAACATGAAACTCTTCCACCAGCCAGTTCCCCTCCAGCTCCAACATTGCCAATCCCTGAAGCTATTCAATACCCATGAAATACTTTTTGTTCTTGGTACTAGATGACCCAAATGTTGCAAGTCTTTGTGACAAAGTTTGCCGATGGCTTGGTAAATGGGACAAAGCAGAGATGACATAAACTTTGTTTCTATGCTTTTCAGGCGGCAAAATTTGAACCCAATCATATGCCTGGTCGGTATGCAATTGCAGTTCACCGTATCAGAGATGCTGTAAGGTCGCAATGTTCTGATGAGCAGCTTGTCTGGGCTGCAACTGAGATGGCAACGGTTCTAAAAGAAGGAGACCTGTCAGCAGTTGATGCACCAATCGCATGGGCAGGGTTGGCAATGGCTCACAGGGCGCAACATGAAATTCCAGCTGCTTATGATGGTGAACAGGCCGTTCTAAATGAGGCAGAAGAGCGAGCTCTTTATACGCTAAAGCAGGTAATGTTTCACAAACTATCACCCAGATAAAGCCATTCACTTCAGTTTGAACTGAAAAGTGCAAATTCTAGGCACTGGAAAGCAGCGAGACATTATATTCTTATTTGGCATCTTCTTTGCAGGCAATCCAAGAGGACCCAGATGATGCTGTTCAATGGCATCAACTTGGTCTATATAATATTTGCACTACTCAGTTTAGTCGATCTGTAAATTTTCTCAAAGCTGCGATAGCTCGTTCGCCAGATTGCAGTTATGCTTGGTCTAATCTTGGTAAGTTTTGAGCTATATCTTGAGTAAACAAGCCAGTGGAATTCTGATTATATTTGTATTTGTTATGCATTGTGATTGCCATATGGCTTAGATGAGCTACCTAGAGTTTTTTTGTTAATGTAATTGGTTCAAGTTCCAGTCATCTTCTCATTTTACCAATTTATCAAATCAGTCAACCAATGCTCAAAGTTGTTACTATGAACAGAGGAGCTTAACCACCATACCGTCGATCTACTAAAGTTCCCCAAATATATTTGTCTATAATTTAACTTCATGACTAATGTCTATGCACCTTAACATGGCTGCTTACGCAGGTATTGCGTTGCAGTTATCAGACGATCCGTCCTCGGAAACTGTGTACAAACGGGCGCTAGTGCTATCTTCAGGCCAGCAAACACACGCAATCCTCTCTAATCTAGGAATTCTTTATCGGCAGCACAAGCTGTATGAACTTGCAAGAAAGATGTTATCGAGGTCTTTGGAAATTTGTCCTGGATATGCACCCGCCAACAACAACCTGGGTCTCGTATATGTCGCTGAGGGCCGTCTGGAGGATGCTATAGGCTGCTTTGAGAAAGCTGTGCAATCCGATGACTTGCTTGATGCTGCCAAATCAAACTTGGCTAAAGTCCTCGCATTGGCTAAGAAACAACAGGGCAACACAAGATGAATGGTGATGACCTTTTAGCCTCGTGCTGGAGCTTTGAACAAGGAAGAACTGCAAATATCTGATCAGGAACGTGTCGAGGGCCAAGTCAGAACCTATGCTTGGATGGCCTTGGACTGCTGGAAGTTCTGGAAGGTGTAAAGAAGAGCAGCTTATAAGGTTGCGCCGGATATTGAGAGAGCTGCTGCTGTTCGTGTGCCGGCGAGGATCAGCGCCCAGGCTCCGCAGTTGTGGCTTCACTCAGCGGTCTGTCACTCTGGAATGGGCCCAAAATTTGAAGCATGTCTGGGGAGTAAAGTTGCACACTGTAACATTCTTGTATGATATGAACTCTGACAGCAGCAGCTGTACATAACCGCCTAAGGGCCTTGCAAGTTTTGCTGCAAACACAAGATCTGTTGTTTCCGTCTCGTTTGATCTGAAGCATGTGCGGTCTGTGGTTACAAAATTCTGCAAGTTATGTCTATCATCTTACTACAGTGCTCGTGATTACTTTCTGATGATGATGTTTTGTAAATCGTCTGATTCTTCTCTATTTTTGCCGGGAAATATTTCAGATTATGTTACAGGCTGATGAAATATGGCTGCGTAGCATCAATATTTGGCTGTCCAGTCATCAGTTACGTAGCGTAAACCAATTTGATTGGCTTTGATGGATAATAAGAACAAAAACTGCTAGTACATGAAAGTCATAATCTTACAAGCTATAAAAACAAGAAATTAGAAGACTAAAGCTACTTACTGTTAACTGAAATTCTAAAGGTATCTAAAATTCTAGAGCTCGTCGTCCTCGTCAGCCGCGTCCTGATGACCGCCGCCGGACTTTTGGTAGGCCGCTGCAAAGATAGGGTTGCAGACATCCTCCAGCTCCTTGAGCTTCTCCACATAGTCGTCCTTCTCGGCGTCCGGGCTGGTGTCGAGCCACTCGCTGACCTCCCTCACCGCCTCCTCCACCCTGTCCTTGTCGCCACCGTCCACCCTCCGCCCCATCTCGCCGTCCACTGTCGTCTTGACATTGTACACGTACGCCTCCAGCTTGTTCCGCGGGTCCACCTTCTCCCTCACCATCCGGTCCTCCTCGGCGAACTCCTCCGCCTCGCGCACCATGCGCTCGATCTCCTCCTGGGTGATGCTACGGTCGGCGGCGCTGGTGATCTCGATCTTCTCCGACCTGCCCGTGCCCTTGTCCGCCGCCCGCACGTGGAGGATGCCGTTCACGTCCACCTCGAAGGTCACCTCGATCTGCGCCGTGCCCCTCGGCGCCGGCGTGATCCCGGAGAGGTCAAACTTGCCAAGCAGCCGGTTATCCTTGGTCATGCTCCGCTCGCCCTCGAACACCATCACCGACACCGTAGTCTGCCTGTCCTCGTAGGTGGTGAACATCTTCGTCCTCTTCGTCGGCACCGGCGTGTTCCGTGGCACCACGCTCGTCATCACACCGCCGGCAGTCTCTATGCCGAGCGTCAGAGGCGTCACGTCGAGCACCACCATGCCGGCATTGTCGCCGCGCACGATGCTCCCTTGCACGGCGGCGCCGTATGCCACGGCCTCGTCGGGGTTGACACCCTTGTGAGGCTCCTTGCCTCCGAAGTAGTCTTTGAGGAGCTGCTGGACCTTGGGGATCCTGGTGCTACCGCCGACGAGCACGACCTCGTCGATGTCGCCCTTGGAGAGCCTGGCGTCCGCCATGGCCTTCTTGACGGGCGCCACGGTCTTGCGGAAGAGCTCGGCGTTGAGCTCCTCGAACCTGGCCCTGGTGAGCGGCTCCGACAGGTCCACGCCGTTGACCAGCGACTCGATCTCGACGCGGACCTGGTGCTGGGTGCTGAGCGCCCGCTTGGCGCGCTCGCACTCGCGGCGGAGCTTCCCGAGCGCGCGGGCGTCCCCGGAGACGTCGACGCCGTGCTTCCGCTTGACGAGCCGGATGAAGTGGTCCATGACGCGCTGGTCGAAGTCCTCGCCGCCGAGATGGGTGTCGCCGTTTGTGGCGAGGACCTCGAAGACGCCGCCGTCGAGCGCGAGCACGCTCACGTCGAAGGTGCCGCCGCCGAGGTCGAACACCAGCACGTTCTTCTCCTTCTTATCGTCCACCTTGTCGAGGCCGTACGCGAGCGCCGCGGCGGTGGGCTCGTTGATGAGTCGCACCACGTTGAGCCCCGCAATGGCGCCGGCGTCCTTGGTGGCCTGGCGCTGCGCGTCGTTGAAGTAGGCCGGGATGGTGATCACGGCGTCGCGGACCTTCTCGCCGAGGTAGGCCTCGGCCGTCTCCTTCATGCGCGTGAGCACCATGGCGCTGACCTCCTCCGGGCTCAGCAGCCTCACGTCTCCGTCCTTCACCTCCACCTCCGCGTGCGGCTTGCCGTTCTTCTCCACGACCTTGTACGGCAGCAGCTTCATGTCCCGCTGCACCTCCGCGTCGTCGAACTGGCGGCCGATGAGGCGCTTGGCGTCGTAGACGGTGCGGAGCGGGTTGGCGGCCGCCTGGTTCTTGGCGGCCTCGCCGATGAGCCGCTCGCCGGTGTCGGTGAAGGCCACCCAGGACGGCGTGATCCGGTTCCCTTGGTCGTTGGCGATGATCTCCACGTGCCCGTTCCGGTACACGCCCACGCACGAGTACGTCGAGCCCAGGTCAATGCCGATCACCGGCCCGCCGGAGGCCTTCGTAGCCGTCGATGCGGTCGCCGCAGCAGCAGCAAAGGGAGGCGGCGTTGCAATGAGGAGCAGTGCGGCGACCAGAAGCCGGAGTAACCAGCTCGCCCAAGCCATGGCGCGGGCCATCGATTTCCTCTCGATCGATTGATGGAGTTGTTTGAGTAGTACGTTGCAGGAGGAGGCGGAGGCGTATATTTATGGCGGCAGAAGATACCGCGACGACGAATCGGAGGTGGTCTCCGACGTCGTGTGTGCCTCAGTGGCGTGGCGACAAGCGGGCGGGGCGATCTGGGCTGTGGGATCGGACGATCGGGCGGCTGTGAGGGCCTGTGACGTGCTGGCAGGAACCAGGCTGCCGATCCTGTGACGTGTTCGATAACTTTTCGAATATATAAGAATCCGTTCTTGGGCCCACTTCGCAGGCTATGTCTGACAAGGTTTAGAACTCGGTACCACAAACCTCAAAAGACTTTTCAAAATTTATTTCTGAACTATTTCATCTGAATTTCGTAAAATTTGGATGGGTTCTGACCAAATTTATATTTGATTTGAATTATAGCTTGAAATCTGGACAGAAGTTTTGAGGCAGGGCACGAAAGCACCAGAACCATCTCAATAATATTCCAAGAGCGAGCTTATTGAATGCATTATTACATTGAATTGGTTTCTTCATGCAAAAGTTGATACTTGTTGAATGTATTTCTCAATCTCAAGGCTCTACTGCACGGAACTGGATTGGTCTGTTCATGCAAAAGTTGATTACAAAATCCTAAAGAAATACTGAAATTCTCAACAGCTAAATCCTCCTAGAACCGGATCCGTTCATAAAAAAGTTGATTTGAATGGGCAAGCATGGGAGGACAACCTCTCATAAGCTACCAGTTTTAAACCAGCAAACAAACCTGCGCCTGTATGCATCTAGTGCAATAAAGCTTTTGCAGAATCTTCTAATTTGCATGACAGCTATTAAACATCGCATTAAAGTTGGCTGTCCCATATTCACAAGGACAAACTACATCTGGTCTCTCTATGGAACTGCTGGATTAACTATTCAGTCTTCAATGGTAAAAATCTTCGATGGCACCATGCCGACCCCATCTCCTCGTACTCCGATTTCGTAACACACATCGACGCAAAATCAGGGCTGGACGCCAAGATACATCTGACGCCGAGAATCGGATTGCAAAAGTAGCAGAACGTTAACACTATCGTCCCTGCACATGAGCGAGACTAATCACAGACAGTGGGGTAGTGGGTACTTCTATTGAGGAATTATCTTCACATGGTAGTCCTCAGGCACAATAGGTCGAAATTCTCTTTGCCCGTTGATACATATGACATGATGTAAGCGGGCTCGGTGCACTGGAAAATAACAGTCTCTTACGCTAAACATATAAGTCATAGAGAATCTACCAGATCCGAGAGATATCAAAGGTATAAGAAGTTTCCTTAGTCATGTAGGTTTTCATAGAAGGTTTATTAAAATTTCTCTAAAATATTAAAACCTCTAATTAACCTTTTGCAAAAGGATATTCCCTTATCTTTTACTTGATGATTGTGTAGAGTCGTTTAATGTTTTAAAGAATGCTTTAATAAGTGCAACCTATAATTCAACCTCCCGATTGGAATTTGTCTTTTGAAATTATGTGTGATGCTAGTGATTAGGCCATAGGTGTTGTTTTAATCCAACGAGTTGATTAGAAATTAAATATTATTTACTATGCTAATAAAACACTTGATGGTGCTCATACTGGAAAAGAATTTTTAGCCATGATATTTGCATGTGATAAGTGTAAACCTTATATTGTCGACTCTAAAGTTATTGTGCACACCGATCATTCTACTATTACATATCTCATGAACAAGAAAGATGTTAAGCCTAGAATAATAAGATGGGTTCTTTTACTTCAAGAATTTGATTTACATATTGTTGATAGGAAAGGTGAATATAATCATGCAGCTGATCATTTATCAAGAATGGAAAATATTCTAGTTGATCATATTCCTTATTAATGATAGTTTTGCTAATGAACAGCTTGCAAACATTAATGTATCTAGTATTAGAGTTGCATCTTCTTAGTTTGCTGATTATGCAAACTTCATTGTTGGAAAAGTCATGCATCCACATTTTAATTCCCAACAAAAAAAGAAATTCTTTTATGATCTTAGACACTACTTTTGGGATGATTCATTTCTTTATAAGAAAAATATGGTGTGTACCTAAATTTGAGCAACATGATATTATAATATATTTTCATGACGGTCCTTATGGAGGACATCACGCGTGAGACCGCACCGCTGCAAAGGTATTGCAATCTGGTTTTTATTGGCCTACTTTATCTAATGATTGTGCTGAATATGTTAAATCATGTGATAAATGTCAAAAAGTAGGAAATATTGGTAAAATAAATGAAATGCCTATGAACTATTCATTACCACTTGAACCATTTGATGTGTGTGGGATTTGACTTTATGGGACCGTTCCCGCCATCAAAAATAAAACATACACATATTTTGGTTGAAGTGGACTATGCTACAAAGTGGGTGGAAGCAATTCCAATCAAAGGTGCAGATCATGCTACAATAATGAAGATTCTCAAGGACATAATCTTTCCTAGGTTTGGAGTACCTAGATTTCTAATTACTCATGCTGGTTCTCATTTCTTACATGATGTTCTTAGAAAGACTTTAGCAAAATATGGTGTTAATTATAAAGTTGCATCTCCTTATCATTCGCAAACTAGTAGTCAAGTTAAACTAAGTAATAGGGAAATTAAACTCATATTGGAAAAGATAATTAATAGAGTTAGGTCTGATTGGCCACTAAAATTAATGATGCGTTGTAGGCTTATAGAACTGCTTTTAAAAATCATATGGGTATTTCTCCTTAAAAGATGGTTAATGTTAAATCTTGTCATATCCCAATAGAATTAGAACATAAATCTAGGTGGGTTGTTAAGAAACTAAACTTTGAATTTAAAACTGTTGGAGAGAAAAGAATTTTATACATAAACTTGTTAGATAAATGGAGGAATGAAGCATATGAAAGTGCAAGGCTATTTAAAGAAAAAGTTAAAATTTTGCATGACAAAAAGGGAAGGAATTCAAAGTAGGTGATCAAGTATTATTGTTCAACTCTCGTTTCAAATTTTCTGCAGGAAAGTTGGTATAAAAATGGCAAGGTCCATTAATGATACAAGAGGTGTACCGCTCCGAAGTCATCTGATTCCATGGAGACGTCAAAGGTAAACCTCACGTGGTTAATGGACAACCTCTTAAACATTATATTGCAGGCCAAAAAATCTTTGGAGAGGTGGAAGAGCTAAATCTCTAGAAACCCGAGGATGTGATCGCAAAGAAATATCCCCTGCCTAATTGAAGAAATCAATAAAAGGTAATTTTTAGGTAAGTAATCATCTCGGAATGATATTCTAGGAAAGTCATTAGTTTGGAAATTTAAAGAGTGTCATGAAAGAACTGGACGAAACAAAGTCCTGAGGAGGGAAAGAGGACAGGTGGCACGGGCCTTGATACGTCCAAAACGTATCTACTTTCCCGAACACTTTTGCTATTATTTCTCCTCTAAACTTGTGTGATTTGGATGCAACTAACATAGACTGACATTGTTTTCAGCAGATTGCCTTGGTGTCTAGTTTTTGTGCAGAAAATCAACTATCAAGAAAAATCCCGGAAAATATGCCAAAAATCCTATTTCACCAGAAGACACCCGGAGCCAGAATACGAGACGGAGAGGGGCTGGGCCCAGGCCACATCACCTGGCCGCACGGGCTAGGCCTGGCCGAGGGTGGTCTGCCGCCTGCACACCCCTCTTCGCCTATAAGATGCCTTCTGACCTAAAAACTCAGGAGGGTTCGACGTTTTTCCAGAAAGAGTTCCGCTTCGCCGCCACCACCAGATTTCGTGATTCAGAACCAGAAACTCTGTTCTGACACCCTGCCGGGACGGGGAATTAGAGGAGATCATCGCCATCATCATCACCATCGCTTCTCCATCGACCATCCATGTTTCCCCCATCTATGAGTGAGTAATCCCCTGATGTAGGCTATGTGGATGGTAGGGATTGGATGAGATCGTTCATGTAATGGCATCGGATTGTTAGGGCATGGTGCCTAGTATCTTTTATTAGTGCTTTTTGACTTTGTTGCGACTTGTTATGCTTAATGCTTGTCACTAGGGCCCGAGTGCCATGATTTCAGATCTGAACATGTTATTGATTCATTATGATAGTATTGTTTATGGTCTTACGTGCAAGTTGTATACACACGTTGTTGTCCGGAACCAAAGGCCCCGAAGTGACAGAAATCGGGATAACCGGAGGGAATAGCTTTGATGTGAGGATCACATGTGTTCACGGAGTGTTAATGCTTTGCTCTGGTGCTCTATTAAAGGGAGCACCTTAATTGCTAGGAGTTCCCTTGAGGCCCCGCTGCAAATGGGCTGGCAGGACAAAATATGTTGTGCAAGTTCTCATTGCGAGCACGTATGACTATATATGAAACACATGCCTAGGGTTACTTAGTACTTGGATGCTTTATCTTATTTATCTTTAATTGCCCTATGTTTTGATTGCCATGTGAATTGTCTTGTCCATGCAACGGCCGTCCATCCATCCCTACGCCTACCACACTCGAATCCTACTGTTTTCTGCTATTGTTACTACTATCTTTGCTTTTACTATTGCTGCTACTTTACTATTCCTACTACAAAATTGTTGCTACTGATAAACTGCTGTGAGCAAGATTGTTTCCAGGTGCAGCTGAATTGACAACTCAGTTGTTAAGGCTTATAAATATTCTTTGGCTCCCCTTGTGTCGAATCAATAAATTGGGTTTCACTTCCCTCGAAAATACTGCGATACATCCACTATACTTGTGGGTCATCAAGCCCCACCTCTAGTCGCGCCACCTGGTCTGTTTTGACCTCCTAAGCTCCGTTCCGCCTCCGTTTCGACTCCAACTCTTCGCCTAACCCTATAAATCGTTAATATATACCTTCCTCTACCGATCTAACCTCGCACCGAGCCTTTTAGAAGTAGACTTTGTTTCCTTGTCTTGTCCTTTCAGCTTTTAGCCATGGCAAGTTCCGGATCTAATCTAGGAGGAGATGACTCCGATAAGAAGGGTGTGGTGAATCATTACCTCAACTCCGTGGTAGCTCCTTTGAAGACCTTGAATTTCAAGGAAGGTGTGATGTTCGTGGAGGAGGTGAAGGCTCCCAAGACTGCAGGCACCATGTAAGATAGGTTGTGGATCTTGGAGGACACCACTTTCAGGTATGGCACCGTGGTTGAGCGTAGTCTTGATGCTAACCAGTTCATGAATATCGAGCCAAAGAAGAATCCTATGAGGCAGGGATCAAAGATCCAAAGGAGAAGTATGCATACACCCTCTCACAACTGGATAGGTTCCAAACCCTCATGTGGGATGTGGAGAACCAGAACTAGTAGTATGAAGATCGGTTCAAGAAGATTGATGAGGCTGCCTCCACCAAGTCCGACGATCCTCCATTGTCCTTTTACAATGGGAGGGCTTATCCTTGGAAGCTCAAGGAGTGGGACACCTAGTATAAGGAGAACAAAGCAAAGGAACAAGACCCGACGACAATACTCTAAGCTTGGGGGAGTTTTACCTAGTCTTTAATGCTTTTTAGTTTATCATATTGCATCTAGTCGTGGTTTTTAGTTTGGGTGTGCTTTTATCTATTAGGTATCAATTATTTTAGTGGTTGCCAAGCTTTTAGAGCATCATTATGTATACTTGGTTGAGTGGTTTTTAATAAAAATATAAAGTATGGTGTCATCCATGGTTCTCTTGTTTTGATATTTATGGGGTAACACTCATGCAAATGAGCGCATCATATTTAGAAATTTCAATTACATCTTGCCTTGAAATAAATTAACTAGAGTATGTTGGACAAGCATAGAATTTCTCTCAATAAATAAGAGTAGAAATAGTGAAATAAGAAAAAGAGTCGGGGAAAAAAATCTGGAATTTCGAATACAGATGTGGTTTTATAGAATAAAGAGTTAGGAATGGATGATAACAAGGGGACCTAAGATACTCTTGTTTAACTTAGTAATCAATGAGTAAACTGAGGGTCATGGATATTTCAATACATATGCTCTGTGGATAGTGAATGAAAGGTAGGCACCCGAGGATTCGACTAGCCATGGAAAGTGAAAATCAAAGGTTGATTAAAGTATATAACATGATTGAAAGATCCATGAATAAGGTTTATACTAGTTACTAGGAGACAAGAACGTCAACTGATACCATTCAAATGGTGTAAGTGTTCGACCAAGTTGAACTTCATGTCTATCCTGTTATTAAATTCTCTTCTTTTAACTAGTTATCCTATGTGTGTTTATATCTTTTGCAATTCAATAGTAATATCAAGATTAGCATAGTGGATACCGTTGAAACAAATATGAAAATGATGAAGGTTTAGTTGTCCAACATACAATGGTTATTCTTATTCAAAAGTAAGGTGTAGTTGCTATAACTTCTATCTATGTTGCTTTCATTTGCATGGTTGTTAGTTTATAAATTCTTTAAGACAATTGAACATTCATAAGTTGATGATACAATGCTCGTATTTATTTTATCAACCATAAGCTCATTGATGCATGATATGATCTATTCGCTTATTTGCTCGAGGATGAGCAAAGGTTTAAGCTCGGGGGAGTTGATATGTGTATTTTGTATCATCATAATAACAACATATATGAGTAGATTAGAATGTTATTTGCATTATTCTATCATTATTTCTGCATTTTTAGATAATTTCTAGGACTTACCTACAAAGTCCCCTTTATTGGTATTTAACCTTTGGGAGACAGAAAACCTCCTTTTTCGTATTTTACTATTTTAGGGATCTTCTGGACTCAATAAATTGGAGGGAAAATACCTAGGAAGTTTTTCACTAGGAGAAGGGCATTGAGCATTGGAAGCATCTGAGGAGATCCATGAGGGCCAAACGAGCCTAGGTGGTGTGGCCACCTTACTGGGATGCGCCACCCAGGCCCATTTGCGCATCTACGCGCTTGTTCCGCCATAAAACCTATGGTGTATTTTTTTTCCACGACTTACAGAGGCGACGGTGGAGGATAACATCTCCTCCTCCTCTAGGAGAGGGCAAATCCCTCTGCACCGGAGCCTCTAGTGAGCGGGAAATCATCACCATTGTCATCACCGCTCCTCCCTGGCATAGGGGGGAGGCCTCTCCATCAACATCTCCATCATCCCCAACATCATCACCATCTCCATCTTTAAGATCCATCTCATTCCCCTCATAGTGTGTGATTGATTGAACCCTAGATATTGTTTAAGTGTTATTTGCATGATTGGCGACTTGTATTCATTTGGTGGAGAGATTATAGTTTCAGATTTTGATGTAATCCATATGCCACTGATCCATATCATTATTGATATTTGTGAGTAGTTCCCCATGTTCTTGAAGGCATAGGATGAATTGGCAATGATTTCTATATAATATGCAATGAGTATTTGGTCAAGTTTTCATCTTTTATGTGGTTATATGATGGAGATATGAGAACGTCTGAAAGGACATTTATTTTCCTAATCTGTTTTGGTGTTCGTCAACATAAGGTACATTTTACTGTGTGTTAATGTCTTCAGCTCAATCTATTGAAAAGGGAAAAAGTCAGATTGTTGTGGGAAATTCCATGGCCAAATCTATGCTTTCCTGAAGATTTCAGACCAGAGTCTCTGGTGTGCAAACACCGGAGTCTCTGGTGTGCAAACACCGGAGTCTCTGGTGTGGTCCGGAGTTTCCCCAGGAGTTCCCGGTGTGGATACTGGACTTGGCCCAGGGTCTCTCTGTGTGGTGGTCCGGAGACGGACCGGATATCAGCCGGAATCTCTGGTGTGACTTCTCTGACCAGAATTTCCAGTGTGGATGCACCAGAGTCTCTGATGTCTCTGGTCCAGAGTTACAACCAGAGTCTCTAGAGTGGACGTCAAGCCCTTGCCCAAGTCAGCCAGATGCTCGGTCCGGAGATGGACAAGAGGTGGGCTGGAGTTTCTAGTCCAGGCCGGAGTCTTCGGTCTGGCAGACCGGGGTCTCCGGTGTGAATGGTCTCCAACGGTCAGAAAATGTTTCACAAGTGTGTGGCCTATAAATAGGGGACCTCATCCACTTCCTCCAGCAGCTCGTTCCAGAAAAAGAAGACCACACCATTAGAGCCACCAAAACTCCAAGATCTCTTCATCCAACCACCCAAAGTCATTGATCTTTGGGGAATCGGAGGAGGAGGCATCGATCTACAGCTTCACCAAGAGAGATCTTCATGTCCCCCTCATTCACTTGAGGGCCCCTTGCTCTAGGGTTTCATTGGAAACCCTAAGCCTTGTTTTGGTCAATTTGTTTCTTACAAGCTTGTCTTCGATTGTGTGACAGCTTGCTTGGATTCGAGAGCCCCCAATTAAGTTGTGGGTGTGTGCCTCGAACTTGTTGTAAGGGTGCCGGCTACCACCTTGAAGGTTGCCGATTTAGTGGAAGTGTGAATCGATCCTCTTGGGGTGAGGTTCACCGGAGAACAAGGGAGGTCTCTCGTGGTGTTGGTAGTTTGATACCACCCCCTCTCCAAATGCAGATGCACTTCCCCTCAAAAGGAAGGAACTGCGGGAAATAATCCTTGTGTCCCCGCGTCCTTCACTTTGGTTACTTCTATCCTTTACCGCACCTTACTTTATCTTGCTCTTTCTTAGTAGTTGTGCTAGTGTGACATATAGGTAAATTCACCATAGTTGCATATCTAGAGAATTTACCTTTGTGTCAAACCTTAATTTGAAAAAGAGTAAAATTTGAAGTAGCACCTATTCACCCTCCTCTAGGTGCCCATATGATCCTTTCAATTGGTATCAGAGCCTCGGCTCTTTATTCGGGCTTAACCGCCTAAGATACTATGGGCAACCCAAGAGATGAGGGAGAGGGTGAGGCTAGCACCTTGGTGACCATGGTAAATCTCAAGAATTTGAAAACAAGCTTGAGCTCTACCTTGGGCAACGAAATCCAATAGATGCGTCAACTTGTTGAGCAACTTGTTATGGAAAAGTCAGCCTCACCACCTCCCTCTCAAGAGGAATCACCACCTAACCCTAAGGCAAATGCTCTGGCTAAGCCAATAGGTGAAGTGGTGGGGGGTGAACATAATTCCACTAACTCCACCACCAAAAAGGGTGATGGGAAGGAAGAGCACCATGCGGTTCCCAGATGGTACTCTCCCAACCCTCCAATCCCTCATCCCCATATAAATAATAGAGGTGACCCACCTAAGTTAGTTGCACATACTTTTGCTCAATGGAAAGTTTTAATGAAATCTCATGTGGGCAGCTCTTGCATTGACTTGTGTAACATTATTGAAGAAGGACTCGAAATTGAGGATCCAACCAACTCGACTAGAAGAGAAGTGGACAATAACCAACTCAATGCGACAGCCTTGCACATGATCCAACTTGGAGTGGGGCCAAAGGATTTTCCCCACATTGAGCACTACAATACCGCCAAGGAAGCTTGGGGTGCTCTCATTGACTTGTTTGTTGGCAATAAGAGTATGAGAAGAAATAGGTATGATGCCTTAAGCAATGAGGCTGAAGGTTTATTTATGAAGGATGGTGAGGATCATGAAGAAATGTATCGAAGACTCAAATCCACAACCACCTCCTTTAGGAATGTTGGTGCCTCTCAAATTGATGATGCTTGGATCAAGAGGAATTATGTGAGTTCACTCATGCCCTTCGAGCCCACTGACTTGAAGAGTCTCCAAGGAAGACATAACTACCATCTCATGACCTCCAATGAAGTTATGCGAGAGATGGCCGCTGATGTCTACGCACTTCTATTCTTGTAGACAGTTGTTGGGACTCCAAGTGCAGAGGTTTGTAGAACAGCAGCAAGTTTTCCCTTAAGTGGATCACCCAAGGTTTATCGAACTCAGGGAGGAAGTGGTCAAAGGTATCCCCTCTCAAGCAACCCTGCAATCAAGATGCAAGAAGTCTCTTGTGTCCCCAACACACCCAATACACTTGTCAGGTGTATAGGTGCACTAGTTCAGCAAGAGATAGTAAAATACAAGTAGTATGGATAATTATAAGTGGTAACGGTGCCAGAAAATAGCTTGATAGGTAGGAAGAGACTAAAGGCAATCTGAAATAAAGATGGAAGCAAGCAAACATGTAACAGGTCTAGTTGCAAACGGTGGTTCAATGTTTAGAAACAAAGGCCTAGGTATCATACTTTCACTAGTGAACACTCTCATATAAATATCTTCTCTTTATGATACTACTCTGAACTACTCTCCGGTTGGACACTCTAATCCATGGTAGGGCTATAACAGCACACCTCAAAGTTCGCTTTCCCCATCTAGATAACCCCACACTGTCACCTTGAGCTCTAGATGGTTCCAACAAACACCACAATTTCATAGAAACATCCAACTCCAAATATAACTCATAACAAGTATTTATAATCTCTAGCCTAAGTGCCACCATGGTGTGCACGCTGTCACCTTCACACACATGGGAGAGCAGAGATCTATTAAAGCACTTGAGTAGCAAGGTAGATCTACTTGATTACAAAGCTCATGATCACAATATGATCATGCATAGAGAGAGAGATGAACACATAGCTACCGGTAGAACCCTTAGCCTCGAGGAAGAACTACTCCCTCCTCATCATGGGAATTAGCAACGGTGATGGAGATGGTGGTGGAGGTCGATGGAGATGGCTCCAGGGGCACTTCCCCGTCCCAGCAGGGTACCAGAACAGAGACTTTCTGTCCCCCGAATCTCCCCTTCGGTAGTGGCGGTGCTACGGAACTTTTCGTGGTTGGAGGCTATTCTCTCTAGGGTTTTTGTCCCAGAGGCTTCGTATAGGCGAAGGGGCGAAGTCGGTGGCCGTCCAGGGGCCCACACCATGCCCTGGCGTAGCCTAGGGCTGCCCGCACCAAGGGGTGGTGTGGCCGCCTCCGTCCCCTCTCCTGCCCGTGAGTCTTCCGGTAAAATATCAACTTTGGCTTTTGTCCCGTCTAATTCCGAGAATATTCATTTTCTGACTTTTCTAGAACCAAAAACAGCAGAAAACGGGCAACTGGTACTATGGCATCTTGTTAATAGGTTAATCCTAGAAAATGTGTAAAGGTACTCCAAAGTGTGGACAAAACATACAAAACTAGATATAAAACAAGCATGGAACATCAAAAATTATAGATATGTTTGCAACGTATCAACATCCCCAAGCTTAACTCATGCTCGTCCTCGAGTAGGTAAGTGATAAAAAGAAAAGAATAATTTTTGAGGTGACATGCACCATCACAATATCAAACCATTTGCAAGCATTGAAAGCTAGGATCAAAGTACTCTAAACATGAGCATGAAAGATATAGTTCTAACAATAAGACATAGTAACTATGCATGCAACATGAAAAGGCACAAACAAAAGATCATGAATAACAATGCATTGAAAGACGTTTTTTTGTTTCACATATAGAAAACATAGCATAGTGGCATTCACCTTGTTCCTCATGGAGTAGCAAAACATAAATGCATAGGACACCTTCAAAGTTCATAAGGGTGACTAGATACAAATAGTTCAAGAACAAGCAATATCAAAGTTATGAATCAATCAACAAATCTTGGGACAATGCATGATGACCCACAAGTAGAGGGGGTGTATCGCAGTATTTTCGATAAGTAAGAGTGTCGAACCCAACGAGGAGCAGAAGGTGCTGGCTAGTGGTATGGATCAGGAATTCTCTGCAAATACTTAGCAAACGGATTTTTGGGGGTTTTCGATAAAGCAAGTAAACAAGGTACGAGTAAATGAAAGACAGTAAGAATGAATGCAGCAAGTGGCCCAATCCTTTATGTAGCAAAGGACAAGCCGGTTGTATTTCTATAGATGACCAAACATTCTCGAGGACACATGGGAAGACTATCAAGTGCTTTCGCTTCGTATAGTTGATTAATCTTCTTTAGCTTGCTAAGCGTTGTGTGGGTGAACCTGTGCTAATGTATCGCCCCATCCAAGACTAATACATACTTGTGATTATACCCCTTGAAAACATCCGTAAGTACAAGAAAGTAATTAAGGTAGAAACCTAACCACAGCTTTAAACTCTAAGACCCTTACGTCCCTTGTGCAATGGTTTCCTAACGGGGGTTCAGGTTTCTGTCACTCCGGCAACCCCTACGATTAGTAGCCAAATACACAATGCATTCTCCTAGGCCCTTATAGGTGAAGTGGCATGTAGTCGACGTTCACATGACACCACTAGAAGAAGTACACCACAACTTAAATAACAATCTATTGAATCTTTCTCAACGCAACCCCACTACTAACAACAAGACTTCTCCCGTGTCCTCAAGAACAAAACGAACTACTCACAAGACATCATATAGATCATGATCAGAGATGGAATAATGATGTATAACAATCTGAACATAAACAATAATTCAATGGTTCACTCAATAGCATCAACTACAAGGAGTAATCAACACCGGGAAAGTTTCCCTTATGAACTATGCAAGATTCAACCCAATTGTTACAACAATATGGAGATGGTGATGACGGTGCTGATGGTGATGATGGTGGTGATGATGATGATCCCGATGAAGTCCAGCTTGATGGTGGTGTTGATGGCGACGATCTCCCCTCTCCGGGAAGGAATTCCCCGACAATCTGCCCCGCCAGAGAGATCTTTCTCTTGGTGTTTTCCGTAGGCGGCGGAATCTTCTGTGGTTGCTCCCGAGTCTTAGGGTTTCGTGGGGATGATATACGCTAGAGGAGAGAGGTCGAGTGGGCTGGGCCACACCACTCCTGGCGCCTAGGCCTCGCCATGGGGTGGTGTGGGCCTCTGGCCCACCTCCACTTCATCTTCAGCATCCGAGTCTTCGAAAAATAGGATTTTCCGTATATTTTCCCGGATTTTCTGATCTTGAATTTTGCCTCCAAACAACACCTTTTCCATCGAATCTTGACTGCATGTCCATGCTCCAAAAGTCATCAACCATGCAAAAATAGATGAAATAACATAAGTATCACCTCTCAATACGAAATATATCAATGAATAATAGTGAATTAAGACATAGAATAGTGATGCAAAATGGACGTATCAACTCCCCCCAAGCTTAGACTTCGCTTGTCCCCAAGCGAAACTGAGCTCAATAAACATGACCTCAGGTTTATAGAGTGAAGAGTCGATAAAAGAATACGGACAAGAAGCATCACATTCATTAAAAGCATAGATCACAATAGAAGACAACTCACTATTATATAACTAAACTTGCAATGAGTAAAGGAAACACAATAAAGATACATAGAGTAAATCATAATTGGTAATGGCAAACTTAGCTCTTGGTCGAAGAATAGTTGATAATTTGTTGGAGTTCACAAATAGCTGGTTTTCAAAGAAAGCTTTCAAAGTAGTAAACATCAAGATAAGAGCAATGTGCAAAACAAGGAACATGAGAAACATGATTGAATAAATCATCATATGAATGAATGAAACACATCAACTCAAAGTACTTGCTGAGGTAGAAGGGAGTAGGTTTACTGACTCAATCTACAAAGTAAAAGAAAGGGCCCTTCAAAGAGGGAAGCAGGGATTGCAAGTCTCATAAAGAGCTCCCAAAAATTATGATACTTACTAGCTTTCAGCTCTCATTGCTCCTATCATAGGCATCTTTAGGTGATTAAGGTGAAAGTGAGGTCCAATCTGAGTTATATGCTTGACAGACTATAAACTGAAAATCCCAAGTCCCTTGAGTACGAGGGCCGCTCCTCATGCTACTCAACTTTAGTTACCGGTAAGTTCTTGTCATCGTAAGCATGTGCATATCATTGAGAACCGCAGGGTACCCCTTGCCCGATGATACGGAAGAATCCCCATATCAAAATGACAAGGCAAGCAGACAATGAGTATCTCAGCAATCTTCTTATTTACCATGGGAAAATGGTGCTTTTTTCTCTCTTTCCTCTTTTCATAGTATCTCTTTTTTTTCTCAATAGCTATCTCTCTATTTTTTATAAGAAGAATGCTTAATAGATATCATTATGGTTACGCTGCAGGTTTCCACCATGTCAGCATGGATTAGACCATGACCAAAGTGCTTTCTCTAACACACATACATAACTCCATGGACTTACAAGCTCCCTTTTATTTCACAAATCCATTTACATCCGCAAACAAAAGAGCAAGGTATCAACTGGGTATATATTTACAAGTGTTGAAAGCATTCCTCGTGACAGACGGTTCTGCTAATCTCACCTATAATTTGCAAGCATATAACTTTCATGGAGAGTTCACAATGGTTCAGGTTTATTAAGTGCAAGAAAGTAAAGTGTGCCATCAAGTTCGTGAGAGCTTTAATCACTAATTTTCACATAACAAGTTTAATTTGGGAGGTAGATAAAACAGGAATTTACTTGGAATAGCAATAATGCTACTAGGTAGGTATGGTGGACACAAATGGCAAAGGTTTTGGTTTAAAGGAGGTGGATTCACGAGAAGAATTCCCTCTCAATACAGGTTTTTGGCTAGCAAGGCTGGGTAGCAAGTATAAGAGTTGAAGGAAACAAACAAACATACAAATGATAAAAACAAACATGCAATCTTCCTTGGAAGCACAAAAGATCTTAACTAGAGAATACTAGACTTATGAGCAAATCAAGAAAGAAAGATGATGAAATTATTTTTCTCTCAAGTACTTCTATCTTTTTATTTTCAACTCTCAAAAAGGTGTTGCTACTGACCGAGCCAGGTTTGCCAAAACCAACTAAATTAACTCAATGATCCCAAAGTGCTACCAATACTAACAACAAGATCAATCATATAACCACGAATTGAAAACTAACATAAGCTATGCAAAAGAGTGAATGATAGAACTTCTCATTAATATTCCATAACGGAAACTCACACCAAGGGATACATATCTAACGAGAGAGGGGACACTTCCATAATGCAAACCATACTACAAAATAACTCCTCTATTCATGATATGACTCTACTAATAAGGTAAAAAGATAGAAGATAGTGATGTGATACCGCGGCACTCCCCCAAGCTTGGAACAAACCAAGGGGGTGTCAAACCTGATGATGATTTACTCCTTCGGTGTTGGTGGTATCCTCTCGATGAGCTCCTTGATCAGTTTCCCAAAGTCCTCAATCTCGAAGGTGAGATTACGAATCAGCTGTGAGTTTTGCTCAATGTGGCTCATGATCATGTCGTGTTGAGAATTCCAGCTCTTGCTATTCTTTCCCCACTCTTCCTCATTGAAGTCTTCTTTTCCTGCATGGCTAGAACAAGGAAAATCCCAATTGGAGGGTAATTTCTCCTTGGGCATATTTTGGTATTGATGCTCATGGATAAGGGTATGGAAATGATTCCTAGTGCATGGAGGAAGTGACCGTGGAGCCAAACTGTGACGAGGAGCTTTCCCCCAGATCTCATGCGCCTTCTAATCTTGGCAGGTTTCACTACTCCAATGCTTGCAATGGTGGTGTTGGTATGCGGATGTTAGCCTTGCTCCTCTTCACCTTCACTCTTGATCTCCTTCTCCTTCCCGGGGTCTTGGAGGTCTTCCTCCATGGGCTCCTTCCCTTTATCCTTGGCGGACACCATTGTGCTTCTAAGCTCTCAAAGAGTATGTCTACAGTAAATGTATCGAAACAAAAACACGCATTTAAAACACAATATACGTAACCTCGTAAGATCCGGGGTTATATATTACGAAGTTTCACATCAAAAGGAAGGTACTGGGAGAAAACGAGTCAGAGGCGGAGTCCTGGGTGGACTCACCACCTGGTGGCACGGCCATGGGGTGGTGTGGGCCACCCGGCCCGCTTCCGCCCTTTTCGCTTCATAACTTTCCTTATTGACTGAAAACTGCAAAAATATAGTTGGATTGTATTTTCGCGGAACTTTTCTTACCAGAACTGTTACCTAGTTGGAAACGGACTCTGCAGGTCTTTGAATTTGGTCCTCAATGAATTTCTCTGGAGTTATAACTTGAAAGGCATCAACATCTTCATTGTAAGAATCTCCAGCAATATAGTGTTTGAGTCGCTGTCCATTCACTACTTGTGTAGTATTATCTTTTAGAGAAGAAATTTTTATTGCTCCTGAACGGTATACTTCTTCAATGATGAAAGGTCCTTCCCATTTTGATAGTAGCTTACCTGCAAAAAATCTGAGACGAGACCTATACAATAGAACTTTCTCACCAACATGAAATTCTCTCTTAAGTATTCGCTTATCATGCCATCTTTTAACCTTTTCCTTAAAGATCCTAGCATTCTCATAGGCTTCACTCCTCCATTCATCTAAAGAACTTAAGTCAAACAATCTTTTCTCACCAGCGAGCTTACAATCTCTATTTGGTTCTTTGACTGCCCAGTAAGCTTTGTGTTCTAATTCTAAGGGTAGGTGACAAGCTTTCCCATAAACCATTTTATAAGTAGACATTCCCATAGGATTTTTGTAAGCAGTTCTATAAGCCCATAAAGCATCATTCAACTTCTTAGCCCAGTTTTTCCTAGACCTATTAACAGTCTTTTGCAAGATAGATTTAATTTCTCTATTTGATAACTCTACTTGCCCGCTAGTTTGGGGGTGATAAGCTGAAGCAATTCTATGATTAACGTCATATTTAGCAAGGGTCTTCCTAAAACCACCATGAATGAAATGAGAACCCCCATCAGTCATGAGATACCTAGGCACCCCAAACCTAGGAAAGATAACATCCTTAAGCATTTTTAGAGAAGTCTCTCCGTCAGCACTCTTTGTAGGAATAGCTTCTACCCACTTAGTAACATAATCAACGGCAACAAGAATATGAGTGTAGCCTTTCGAAGGAGGGAAAGGACCCATAAAGTCAAATCCCCAACAATCAAAAGGTTCAATAACTACAGAGTAGTTCATAGGCATTTCATTGCGTCTAGAAATATTACCAACACGCTGACATTCATCACAAGATAGGACAAATTTTCTTGCATATTTAAAAAGGGTAGGCCAGTAGAAACCTGATTGTAGTACCTTTTGTGCAGTTCTATCTCCTGCATGATATCCTCCATAGGCACTACCATGACATTTACGCAATTTCTCATTTTGTTCATATTCTGGAACACATCTTCGCATAATACCATAAACTCCTTCTTTGTATAAGTGTGGGTCATCCCAAAAATAATGCCTCAAATCATAGAAGAACTTTCTTATTTGCTGAGCTATAAAAGTTGGAGGCATATACTTGGAGACAATAAAGTTAGCATAATCAGCATACCAAGGGCTTCCTCGCGAGCTCACCCTCATCATGCTTAACTGTTCATTTGGGAAACTATCATTAACAGGCATAGGGTCAAAAGAGATGTTTTCCAAATGAGATAAATTATCAGCTACGGGGTTTTCAGCACCCCTCCTATCTACTATGTGTAGATCAAACTCTTGTAAAAGCAGTACCCATCTAATAAACCTAGGCTTAGCGTCCTTCTTCATCATAAGATATTTAATAGCAGCATGATCAGTATGAACGGTTACTTTTGAGTCCACAATATAGGGGCTAAACTTATCACAGGCAAAAACAACAGCTAGAAATTCCTTTTCAATAGTGGCATAATTCCTTTGAGCAGCGTCTAGGGTCTTACTAGCATAATGGATAACATTTAACTTTTTTATCAATACGTTGCCCAAGGACAGCCCCTACAGCAAAATCACTAGCATCACACATTATTTCAAAGGGTAAACTCCAATCAGGTGGTTGAACAATAGGGGCTGTAGTTAAAGCCTTCTTAAGTGCTTCAAAAGCTTCCCTACAATCATCATCAAAAATGAAAGGTACATCTTTTTGAAGAAGATTAGTGAGAGGTTTTGATATCCTAGAGAAGTCTTTAATAAACCTCCTATAGAAACCAGCATGACCAAGGATACTGCGAATACCTTTGATGTATCTTGGAAATGGCATCTTCTCAATTGCCTCAACCTTATCTCTATCAACTTCTATGCCTCTTTCAGAAACTTTATGCCCAAGAACAATCCCTGCATTAACCATGAAGTGGCATTTCTCCCAATTAAGAACAAGATTAGTTTCTTCACATCTCTGCAAAAATTTATCAAGGTTGTGCAGACAATTATCAAAAGAAGTTCCATAGACAGAAAAGTCATCCATGAACACTTCTACAATTTCCTCACAAAAACCATAAAAGATAGCAGACATGCACCTTTGGAAACTAGCAGGAGCATTACATAAACCAAAAGGCATACGTCTATAAGCATAAGTTCCATAAGGGCAAGTAAAAGTAGTTTTTCTTGATCTTGTTGTTTAACAGCAATTTGAGAGAAACCAGAATAACCATCAAGAAAACAAAAATGGGTCTTTTTAGACAATCTTTCCAACATTTGATCAATAAAAGGAAGCGGGTAGTGATCTTTCTTAGTAACTTTATTGACTTTCCTAAAATCGATGCACATCCTATAGCCTACCACTATTCTTTGAGGAATAAGCTCATCATTATCATTAGGGACAACAGTAATACCTCCCTTTTTAGGAACACAATGAACAGGACTAACCCATTCACTATCAGCAATAGGGTAAATAATACCAGCATCCAGGAGTTTCAATACCTCATTCCTTACCACTTCCTTCATCTTAGGATTTAAACGTCTTTGGTGCTCCACTACTGGCTTCGCACCTGGTTCTATGTTGATAGAGTGTTGACATATAGTAGGTGAAATCCCTTTTAAATCATCCAGAGTGTAGCCCATAGCTCCTCGGTGTTTCTTCAAAACTTCCAATAACCTTTCTTCTTCCGTCCCTAAAAGTTTAGCACTAACAATAACATGATATATCTTTTTATCATTAATATAGGCATATTTAAGATCATCAGGGAGAGGTTTTAGATCGAAAACCGGATCCTTCTTAGGTGGCATCGTGGTACCCAAGTCTTCTACAGGCAAGTCGTGCTTAAGCAACCTGGGTTGACGACAGAGGATCTTGTCAATCTCATTCCTTTCTTCCATGAAGATCTCACTTTCGTGATCTTCCATAAATTGCTGCAAAGCATTGTTAGGAGCAAGAGAGATAGAAGCAAGTTGTTCAACTCTAAAATCCTCATTATGGGTTTCCTCTTCGCAAGGTTCTTTAGTAAATTTAGAAAAATTAAACTCGTAAGATTCCCCATCAAACTTAGTCAAGATTTTCCCCTCTTACAATCAATAATAGCTCCACAAGTACTCAAGAAAGGTCTACCAAAAATGATAGGATAAGTTTTACTAGCAGCTGAACCAAGTACTAGAAAATCAACAGGGTACTTAGCAAACGGATTTTTAGGGGTTTTCGATAAAGCAAGTAAACAAGGTACGAGTAAATGAAAGACAGTAAGAATGAATGCAGCAAGTGGCCCAATCCTTTATGCAGCAAAGGACAAGCCGGCTGTATTTCTATAGATGACCAAACGTTCTCGAGGACACATGGGAAGATTGTCAAGTGCTTTCGCTTTGTATAGTTGATTAATCTTCTTTAGCTTGCTAAGTGTTGTGTGGGTGAACATGTGATAATGTACCGCCCCATCCAAGACTAATACATACTTGTGATTATACCCCTTGCAAACATCCGTAAGTACAGGAAAGTAATTAAGGTAGAAACCTAACCACAACTTTAAACTCTAAGACCCTTACGTCCCTTGTGCAATGGTTTCCTAACGGGGGTTCAGGTTTCACTCCGCAACCCTACGATTAGTAGCCAAATACACAATGCATTCCCCTAGGCCCTTATACGTGAAGTGTCATGTAGTCGACGTTCACATGACACCACTAGAAGAAGTACACCACAACTTAAATAACAATCTATTGAATCTTTCTCAACGCAACTCCACTACTAACAACAAGACTTCTCCCATGTCCTCAAGAACAAAATGAACTACTCACAAGACATCATATGGATCATGATCAGAGATGGAATAATGATGTATAACAATCTGAACATAAACAATAATTTAATGGTTCACTCAATAGCATCAACTACAAGGAGTAATCAACACCGGGAAAGTTTCCCCTACGAACTATGCAAGATTCAACCCAATTGTTACAACAATATGGAGATGGTGATGACGGTGCTGATGGTGATGATGGTGGTGATGATGATGATGATGATCCCGATGAAGTCCAGCTTGATGGTGGTGTTGATGGCGACGATCTCCCCTCTCCGGGAAGGAATTCCCCAGAAATCATCCTGCGGAGAGATCTTTCTCTCTTGGTGTTTTTCGCCCCGCAGAGGCGGCGAAATCTTTCTGTGGTTGCTCCCCGAGTCTTAGGGTTTCGTGGGGATGATATACACCAGAGGAGAGAGGCTGGAGTGGGCCAGGGCGGCCACACCACTCCCAGGCGCGGCCTAGGCCTGCCCGCGCCATGGGGTGGTGTGTGGCCCACCTCCACTTCATCTTCCGCATCCCGAGTCTTCAAAAAATAGGATTTTCCGTAAATTTTCCCGGATTTTCTGATCTTCAATTTTGCCTCCAAACAAGACCTTTTCCATCGAATCCGATCATGTCCATGCTCCAAAAGTCATCAACCATGCAAAAATAGATGAAATAACATAAGTATCACCTCTCAATACGAAATATATCAATGAATAATAGTGAATTAAGACATAGAATAGTGATGCAAAATGGACGTATCAGTGCACATTAAACTAAGAATTGCCACTATGCTCTCTAAATAGGTGCATAAAGATAGAAGATGGAGACTCAACATAAAAGTAAAAGAAAGGCCTTCACAGAAGGAAGTAAAGATTCAAGTCTCATAAAGAGCTTCCAAAAATTATGGTACTTATTAGCTTTCAGCTCTCATTGCCCCTATCATAAGCATCTTGAAGTGATTAAGGTTAAAGTGAACAAACTATGGAGTATATGCTTGACAAAGTATAAGTTGGAAATCTCATATCCCTTGAATATGAGGTCCGCTCCTCATGCTACTCAAGTTTAGTTACCGGTAAGTTCTTGTCATAGTAAGTACATGTGTATCATAGAGAACCGCCAATGGGGTACCCCTTGCCCGATGATACGGAAGAATCCCCATATCAAAATGACAAGGCAAGCAGACAACGAGCATCTTAGCAATCTTCTTATTTACCATGGGAAATGGTGCTTTTTTCTCTCTTTCCTCTTTTATCATATCTCTTTTTTTTCTTTTCTTTTTCTCAATATCTTACTCTTTTTTATAAGAAGAATGCTTCATAGACAGCTCATTATGGTTACGCTGCAGGTTTCCACCATGATTAGGCATGGATTAGACCGACGGCCTAGGCATTTCTCTAACACACATACATAACTCCATGGACTTACAAGCTCCCCTTTCATGTCACAATCGATTTACATCCATAGACAAAAGAGCATGATATCAACTAGGTACAAAGTACAAGTGCAATGTTGAAAGCGTTCCCCATGACAGCATGGTTCTGCTAATCCCCAACATATAAGTGCAAGCATATACAACATAGACGACACAATGGTTCAAGTTTATTAAGGGCAAGAAAAGTAAAGTGTGCCATCAAGTTTGTGAGAGCTTTAATCACTAGTTTTCTCATAACACGTTTAATTTGGAAGGTAGATAAAAACATGAATATACTTGGAATAGCAAATGCTAATAGGTAGGTATGGTGGACTCTTTGGAATAACTTGGTTTTATTTGGAGTTGGATGCATGAGTGGAACTCATACTTGGTTATGGAGGCTAGCAAAAGACTGGGAGCGACCAACTAAAAGAGCAATAATGGCCATAATCATGCAAAGCGACAAAACATCATTAATTAAAGCATAAAGTGATATTACAAGTCAAAAACTAAAGGATCATAGAGGTTATGGTGACTTGGGATAGTCATAACATGGTGTGAGCATGCGCCAAGTTAACCCAAATAAAGCATCAAAGGAGAATACCACAATACTATGCTTTAATATGCTAAAACAACGCATGATTCTTTTAAGGCACATTAAGCAATCTCAATTGTTTATAACATGTCATGCTACAGCAAAATTCACTAAGCATAAATACAAAACAATACCAAGCATGACATGACAAAGCATAGGCCACAATAAAAAACAAGCTCCTTTTTACCACTTAAGCATGAACTTTTCCTACTCTTTTCCAATCCAAACCAACTTATTTGAAAACTAATGTATGAATGAGGGGGTCCAACCAATTTATTCAAGCAAACCAAGAAAACAAAAACTAAAAACAAAAACGAAGATGCTCCAAGAACAACACAACTGTGCATGAAACAATAAAAATGAAGTGTTTGGAAGAAACCTGAGATTTTTATTGATGAAGAAGGGGATGCCTTGGGCATCCCCAAGCTTTGATGCTTATACTTCTTGGATATTTCTTGGGGTGACACGCGTGGCATCCCCAAGCTTGAGATTTAGTACATTCTTCATCTCATTACATCATTCTCTCCATACACCTGAAATTTTTTCCTTCATACAAAACTTCACACAATCTTTATTAGCAACATTAGTGCACTCAAGATAATAAGTCTTTGGGTTCAGTTTCAACACCAACAAAACTTCCAATAAAACACAAGCTACTGTAGCACTACCCTTGAAAATCTCAATTCTCCAAAGAGAACCCAAAAAGGAACCAACAAGAAGCAAATGCAAATAATGGTAGAAATCTGTCAAAACAGACTAGCAGGTAAAAACCAATTTTTTCGAAGACCTTCTGTTGATCAAATCGAAAAGTGTTGAACAAATGAAAGTTAGATAACAACCTGGGGCATAAGCACAAAAATACACGCTTCAAAACAACGTATAGAGATTTTACACGAATTTTTACAGTGAAGCACAAAAATCTGTTTCGGGACAACAACTTTCCCAAGCATTACTTCTCTATCATTAGAGGTTACTCTTGGCACAAAAAGCAAATAAAAAGGATAAAGAGCGGTTATTACAGAGGTAATAACTTCCAATACTTATCTAAAACTTTTAGTTTATCTCCCAATAAGTACTTTTCTTTAACGCTTTTAAGTTAGGCATGATAGTCTGAGAAGATGCTCACATAAGAAATATGAATTGAAGTAAAAGAGAGCATCAAGAAGCAAATTCAAAGCACATTTAAGTATAACCCACTTCCTATGCATAGGAGTCTTGTAAAGAAACAAGTCATGAAAGCACAAAGCAACAAGCATAGGAAAGCAAAACAAGTGCAACTTCAAAATTTTCAACATAAAGAGGGGACACTTAATATTGTTGAGATACATAAAACCATCTTTACCTCTCTCATAATAACTTTCAGTAGCATCATGAATAAAATTAACAATATAACTATCACATAAAACATTCTTATCATGAGCCACATGCATAAAATAATTAATACTATCCACATAAACATAGTCATTCTTATTAATTATAGTGCGAGCAAATTCAACAAAATAGATATCATTATTATTCTCATCACCATAATCATCAAATATAGGAGGCATATTGTAATCATAATTAATTTTCTCCTCAATAGTAGGTGGACTGAAAATATAATACTCGTCATTGTAATCATCATATATCAGAGGTATAGTATCATCAAAGTAAATTTTCTCCTCCGTGCTCGGGGGACTAAAAATATCATGCTCATCAAAACAAGCTTCCCCAAGCTTAGACTTTTCCATAGCATTAGCAATAATGGTGTTCAACTAATTCATACTAATAAAAATGCTATTAGCATGCAAATAAAGTTCCATAGGTTTTTTAATTTTCTCTTCAAACACTTCATGTCCTAACTCAAGATAAATACTATAAAGCTCTCTATTTTTTTTGTTGTTTTCCATTAAGCCTAACTAGTGAAAATAAAAACAAGAAACAAAAAGATATAATTGCAGAATCTAAAGGAAATAATTTTGAGCACTCACACACTAGCAACTGTACTAGAAGATAGCTTAGTAGCCAGAGGATGTGAGTACCTTTTACCTTACCTCCCCGGCAACAGCGCCAAAAAATAGCTTGATGTCTACGCACTTCTATTCTTGTAGACAGTTGTTGGGCCTCCGAGTGTAGAGGTTTGTAGAATAGCAGCAAGTTTTCCCTTAAGTTGATCACCCAAGGTTTATCAAACTTAGGGAGGAAGTGGTCAAAGGTATCCCCTCTCAAGCAACCCTGCAATCAAGATACAAGAAGTCTCTTGTGTCCCCAACACACCCAATACACTTGTCAGGTATATAGGTGCACTAGTTCGGCGAAGAGATAGTAAAATACAAGTGGTATGGATAATTATAAGTGGTAACGGTGCCAGAAAATAGCTTGATAGGTAGGAAGAGACTAAAGGCAATCTGAAATAAAGATGGAAGCAAGCAAGCATGTAACATATCTAGTTGCAAACGGTGTTTCAATGTTTAGAAACAAGGCCTAGGGATCATACTTTCACTAGTGAACACTCTCATATAAATATCTTATCTTTATGATACTAATCTAAACTACTCTCCGGTTGGACACTCTAATCCATGGTAGGGCTATAACAGCACACCTCAAAGTTCGCTTTCCCCATCTAGATAACCCCACACTATCACCTTAAGCTCTAGATGGTTCCAACAAACACCACAATTTCATAGAAACATCCAACTCCAAATATAACTCATAACAAGTATTTGTAATCTCTAGCCTAAGTGCCACCATGGTGTGCACACTGTCACTTTCACGCACATGGGGAGAGCAGAGATCTATTAAAGCACTTGAGTAGCAAGGTAGATCTACTTGATTACAAAGCTCATGATCACAATATGATCATGCATAGATAGAGAGATGAACACATAGCTACCGGTAGAACCCTTAGCCTCGAGGAAGAACTACTCCCTCCTTATCATGGGAATCAGCAACAGTGATGGAGATGGTGGTGGAGATCGATGGAGATGGCTCCGGGCATTTCTCTGCCTAAGGTGCCGGAACTGAGAGTTTATGTCCCCCGAATCTCCCCTTCGGTGGCGGCGGCGTTGTGGAACTTTTCGTGGCTGGAGGTTGTTCTCTCTAGGGTTTTCGTCCCAGGGGCTTCTTATAGGAGAAGGGGCGAGCTCGGTGGCTGTCCAGGGGGGCCACACCATGCCCTGGTGCAGCCTAGGGCTGCTCGCGCCAAGGGGTGGTGTGGCCGCCCTGGGCCCCCCCTCCGCCTCGTCTTCTGGCTTCGTGAGTCTTCCGGTAAAATATCAACTTTGGCTTTTGTCCCGTCCAATTCCGAGAATATTCATTTTCTGACTTTTCTGGAACCAAAAACAACAGAAAACAGGCAACTAGCACTGTGGCATCTTGTTAATAGGTTAGTCCTAGAAAATGTGTAAAAGTACTCCAAAGTGTGGACAAAACATAAGAAAGTAGATATAAAACAAGCATGTAACATCAAAAATTATAGATACGTTTGCAACGTATCAACCGCCTTCAAGGTTGCTACCAAGAATGCCAAAGACGCCCGTGCTCGTGCTATTGGAATGAGTAGTGGTGTCAATCTTGCCTTGAAGGCCAAGGTTGTGGAGTATGATGAAGAAGAAGGGAGTGATGATGCACTTTCAATGAGCCACCCTGAAGATGTCAATGTTGCTCATGGTGAATACATGGCCTTCTATGCAAGAAACTTTTGGAAAGACCCCGCCAAGGCCAAGATGGAGATGCAATAAAGAAGCAACCCTAATGGGAGAAGAGACAATGGGTCTAAATTGAGAACTTCCTTCAATTGTGGTGACCGCTATCACTTTGTTGCCGGTTGTCCCTATGAGAAAAGAGAAGATCATGGGGGTAAACTTGTGTTGAAGAAAACCTCCAAAGATCCTTTCAAGAAACCCTTCATAAAGAAGAATCCTACCAACAATAAGTCGGGTGAAATTGTCTTGATAACACATGAAGAATTCTCCTCTGACAATGACGATGATAAATATGAAGAAGAGGAAACATCAAGTGGTGTGGCTGCTCTTGCCACTACTTCTCCTACCTTCTCCCTCTTCGACTCTCCAAATGAGAATATCTCCAACAAGAACGTCACTTGCCTGATGGTAACAGGAACGGAGGTATTATCATTGTCACACCCCACCTCCTTGGTTGATGATGAATTTTATGATGAGATATCTCTTAAGGTCAAAAAGGAATTAGTTGATTTTGATGTGTTTATGACTAACTTGCAATGGGAGCACAAGAAACATTTTGTGGACCTCTTAAATCAACTTTCTCACACACAAGAGCTTCTCGATGAGAGATGTAAATTAGGAAGAGAGCACATGATTGAGGTAGAAGATCTAAATAATGCTCTAGAAGAAGAACAAGAGACTAGGATGTCTCTTGAAACTAAACTTGAAGGGCTTGATGAAGCAAATGACCTAATTATTAATAAACTCATCAAGAAACATGGCCATGCTATTGCTAAATATAAACAGGCTAAAAAGGACAAGATTGAGTTTGGTGTTGTTCATGAAAAACTTGCCTAGGACTTTAGGATGCTTGACAAGGCTCACAAGGCCTTGGAGAGTGAACTCTTGTTACTCACAAAGTCTCGTGAAAAGCTTCAAACTCAATTGACCAATATTTCTTCACCTAGTACTTTTATTCCTTCTAGTTGTACAAATATACTTTAAGAAAATGCTAGGTTGAAGGGGGAGCTAGCTAAGGCCACCTTTCCCAAAGGAAACAAGTCAATTGATGACCTCTTGAGTAAGCAGAGGTCAAATGGTGAGAAAGGGGGCATTGGCTTTGTCTACAAAGACAAGAATAAGAATAGCAAGAAGAAGAAGGACAAGCTCGCACAAGAAAAAGACAAGGCTATTCTGGGTAGTAAGACCACAAGCGGCAAAACTATGTCTCATGATGACTTTGCGGGAAGTGATAACCCTCACTATGTTTTAATGCGTGATTATTATGGTGATGTGTATGCACAATATGTTGGCCCCTCTGATGGTCATATTGCTTGGTCTATTTGGGTTCCCAAGACCCTTGTTACTAACAAAAGAGGACCCATTGAAAACTGGGTACCTAAAAACTAGTTTGATCTTTTGTAGACCTATGCTTCCGGAGGGTCAAAATGGGTGCTTGATAATGGATGCACAAGTCATATGACCAGAAGCACATCTATTGTGAAGTAGTTGAGACCAAATGATGATCAAATATCCATGACATATGCTGACAAGTCAAAGTCTAAGGTAATGGGATTCGGCAAGGTTGTGGTTACCCACGATATTACTCTCATGGACGTCATGCTTATTGAGACCCTTGGATATAATTTACTTTCAGTCCGTGCTCTTGGAAATATGGGCTTTGCCGTATTTATTGATAATGATATTGTGGTCCTCATGTGGAGCAAGTCTCTAAAGGTCACTTTCGTTGGGTACGTCGAAAATGACTTGTATGTGGTGGACTTTTCGGGGAAAACCACTACAAGTGTGATGTGCTTATTCGGAAAGGCCAATGTGGGTTGGTTATGGCATCGCCGTATAGCCCATGTCAACATGAGAACTTTGCAAAATCTCCACAAGGATGGCCATATTGTTGGACTAAAAGAAAATGTTTGTTTTGCCAAAGATCATGTATGTAGGGCTTGTGTTGAAGGAAAGATGCATGATTCTCCCCATAAGCCTAAGAACTACATCAAATCCAAGATGATCTTGGAGCTCCTTCATGTGGATCTCTTTGGTCCTCCATCTCATGCAAGTCTTGGTGGGAAGAAATATTGTTTGGTGATTATTGATGACTACTCAAGATACAAATGGGTATATTTCTTCAAGCTAAAAAGTGAGACCGAAGAAAACTTCATTGACTTCATCAACATGGCTCAACGTCAACACAACGTCCCTGTGTTGATAATAAGGAGTGACAATGGCACTGAGTTCAAGAACTACACCTTGAATGGATTTCTTAGTGATGAGGGGATAAAACACCAATATTCCACTGCATATACCCCTCAACAAAATGGTGTAGCTAAGAGGAAGAACCAGACTCTTATTGATATGGCAAGAACCATGTTGGCGGATTTTAAATCTCCATACAATTTTTGGGCTGAAGCAATCTCCACTGCATGCCATGCATCAAACTAGCTCTACCTCCGCAAAGAATTGATCAAGACTCCATATGAAATTCTTACCAGTAACAAGCCCAATGTTTCATACTTCTGGGTGTTCAGTTGTAAGTGTTTCTATCGCATAAAGGGTGTTCGTTTGTCCAAATTTGATTCCAAAGCATTAGAAGGTATTTTTGTTGGTTATGGTCTTGAATCCCCCACTTATATAATCTATGACAAGCTCTCTGGAACTGTCATAGAATCTTTAAGTGTGGTTTTTGAAGAATATGATGGTCCCCAGAGGGGGAGTGTTGATGTTTGTGATGTAGATGATGGAATGCCTCAGGATGCCATAGGAAGAATGGGTGCGGGATTCTTCCGCCCCATTGAGAAACCCCTTATGGTGGATCGAGAAGAACTACGCTCTACTCAAGTGGAGCCCTCATCTTCACAACATCAACAAGATCCTATCAAGGAGGACAATGACCCAAGCCAAATACAAGTTGTGGACCCTCAACAAGTTGATCAGGGAGAAACCTCTGGCCAGGAGGATCTTGAGTCTCCATTTTCCAGGATGTCCAGCACTGCTAAGCCTATTGCACAAGGAAGATCTCTACAATCTACCATAAGATCAGCTCAATGCATGTCTAGAAGTGTACTTGATCAATACCAAGGTCAATCTTTGCCTCTTGATGAAGAGAATGATTCTGATGATGATCAAGGTCAAGTTAATGGTCAAGACGAGGACCAAAATGATGAAGAGACCCCCACAAGAAACAATAAGGAGATCGAAACTCATCGCCAAGCTAGAGTGGATAGAATGTTAGAATTAAGAGACCACACTCTAGAGAATGTGGTCGGGGATCTAAGAAGAGGGATGTCCACTAGAGCTCAATTGAAGAGTTTTGGTGAACACCAAGCACACATTTCCATAGTGGAACCAAAGTATGGGAAGCTCTTGAAGATTCAGATTGGTTGGAAGCAATGCACAAAGACTCAACAACTTTGAGAGAAACAAGGTATGGAAGTTAGTTGAAAAGCCAAAAGATTGCCACAATGTTATATGCACCAAGTGGATATTCAAGAACAAGCAAGATGAGCATGGAATTGTTGTGATTAACAAGGCAAGATTGGTTGCACAAGGGTTCTCTCAAATTGATGGCATTGATTATGGAGATACATATGCACCCGTGGCTCGCCTTGAGTCCATCTGTATCCTTCTTGCTTATGCGACACATCATAACTTTAAATTACAACAAATTGATGTAGAAAGTGCATTTGTTAATGGTCCATTGCATGAGTTGGTATATGTAAAGCAACCTCCGGGGTTTGAGGATCTGAACTTCCCAAACCACATCTACAAACTTGATAAGGCGCTCTATGGGCTCAAATAAGCCCCACGCACGTGGTATGAGCACCTTAGAGAGTTGTTGTTAGACCGTGGGTTTGAGGTTGGGAAAATCAATCCCACTCTTTTTACTAAGAAGGTCAATGGGGAGCTTTATGTATGCCAAATATATGTTAATGGTTTGGCTCATCTAGCAAAGCTTTTAATGATGAATTCTCAAAGCTTATGACTAATAGGTTCCAGATGTCTATGATGGGGGAATTGAGAGTATTTCTTGGTTTTGAGATCAAGCAAGTAAGAGGAGGAACATTATTCAACCAAGCCAAGTATACTCAATATATGCTCAAGAGATTAAACATGAAAGATCTAAATGGAGCTCCTACTCCCATGGCAACAAAGACTCATCTTGAACTAAACCCAAATGGTAAAGATGTGGATCAAAAGGTATACCAGTCTATGATTGGTTCTTTGCTTTACCTTTGTGCATCTAGACCCGATATTGTGTTGAGTGTAGGAGTGTGTGCAAGATATCAAGCGACTCCTAAAGAAAGCCATTTGATGGCGGTCAAGAGAATCTTTCGATATTGGGTTCATACCCCAAACTATGGTATTTGGTATCCTAGGGGCTCAACTTTCTCTCTTTGTGGATAGACGGATGCGGATTGGGCTAGTGATAAGGATGATAGAAAATCAACCTCCGGGGCTTGCCAATTCCTTAGAAGGTCCTTGGTGTGTTGGTTGTCTAAGAAGCAAAATTGTATATCTCTCTCCACCACCAAAGCTGAGTATGTGGCAGCTGCTAGTGCTTGTACTCAATTGGTATGGATGAGGAAAACTTTAAAGGAATACGGTGCCCATTGTGACAAAGTGCCTCTTCTATGTGATAATGAAAGTTCTATCAAGATTGCGTACAATCCAGTGGATCATACAAGGACAAAGCATATTGAGATTCATCATCGCTTCATTAGAGACCATGTTGTTGAGTTATCTTATGTGTCAACCAAAGACCAACTTGCCGACATTTTCATGAAGCCACTTGATGGAGCAAGGTTTTGTTATTTGAGGAATGAACTAAATATCATAGATTCAAGGAGCTTAACTTGATCACCTTGCATACTCACCTATTACTTGATCATTATGTGGTTTAGGTGCAGGCATGGACACAGGGGGAGTGCAGTCCTAATTCATTGGGCTATCCCTCCCCCATAATGCCAAAATTAAGAAAATCAATTCTCTTAAATATCATTTGTGACATGTGAGTCTCTTTGATGAGTAGAGGTTATGAACCCAAGGATAATTCTTTGCGGTCTCATTCCTCACACTCTTACATGGTGGCCTCGTCCACCGCCCCCTTCACTATGAAGGATTGGTTCTTGGTTCACGGTTTTAAGTGTTTAAAGTGTTTAAAGTTTCACATTTCCATTTTTATTAAAGTTCATTGCCTTCTATTCTTCATAGTTTGAAATCTTAACCTAAGCATATCTCCATTCCCTAAAAACATTCCATCCAACATATATGTCCCAAAACTTGAATCTAGCTGTTTTTGGTCGAAGAGGACCGGAGTCTCCAGTGTGTATACACCGGAATCTCTGGTGTAGGCCGGAGTCTCCGGTGCAGGCCGAAGTCTCTAGTCTGGGGCAGTTTCGGGTTGTGACTTAAGGGGGTCGGGGTGAAAGAGTCACACAGACTCTATCTTCCACCCCGACCCCCACCTTCACAACCACCTCCTCCTCCAAAACTGCTGCCCGGAGGCTGTTTTGCCACCGGGATCCGCCGTGTCGCCGGCCAATTCCACCCTCTCCACCCCTGGGACCTTCCCCACCGGTGGAACCTCCCCAATGGATAGATCTGGTATTATTTCCTCTCACCATGAACCTAGGGTTCATCTCCTTTGTTTGTTTTGAGTTTTTGTACTAGTTTTTCCTTTGGAACAACATGCCTCCGTGCACTGCATCACTTTAGTCTCATATCTCTGCCCGATCTGCTAGAATCAATGTCATCTGCAGTCTCTATGTGCAAATTGAAATCTCCAGACCGGAGATTCTGGTGTGGCACTCTGGAGACTTCGGTGTAAATTGCCTCCAGCACATCTAGCATAGTTATGAGGGTCTTGTGTCTATCTCCTGGTCATATGTGCTTACCCCCATGCTATTACCCTCTCTCTCTGTTCTCAGGAGGCTCTGGTTCTCGTCATGGTCGCCCCAAGGCCAAGTCTAGAAGGGCGGATCCTTGGTTTGATGAAGAGGCTGGGCAGTATGTGATTCTGCCATCCAACCGCAGGCAGCAGCTCCGAGATGTTGATTATATGAGAAAGAATCAAGAACGGATTGAGGAGGAGAACCGTGCCAAGAGGGCCAAGTATGACAATTTTGCAATCACTTGCTCACATATCCAAGAAGGAGTTCCATGACCTTCACAAGACTAATTTCTATGAGCTACCAAGGACTTGTGAGGGTCCTTGTTATTAGAGGAGGGAACAGAAAGTATTCATGACTGATGTCTATAGCAAGCTCACCAAGTCCCTAGTTTGTCCTCAGAGGTATATGGAGCTTGAGTACATGCGTGCCAACAGTTACTTTGCAGATGTTGTGTGGATCACTGAAAAGCTCGGGCTGCATGGACTCATGGAGATCGGAGAAGATTACAACATTTCCCTTGTCCAACAATTTTATGCCACTGTGGTGTTTGGGTCTGATCAAGCAAGGACAATGACCTGGATGACTGGTGATGTCCGCTGCACTACTACCTTCTTTGACTTTGCTAGGGTCATCAATGAGACCTTCTAGGGTGTGGTTGTTCCTATTGGGCACCGTATGCATGATGCTATTCTTGGAGAGAGCAAGACCAAGTTGGCTCCTCTCTATGGCAAGGGTGCAGTCGTCAGTGAGGCCAAGGGCCTCAAACCTCTCTACAACTTGCTGCTAAGGATATTCTGCCATAGTATCTCTCCCAGTGCTAGCAATGATGATGTCATTAGATGTGGGCTTGTCAACCTACTTCACCATGCTCACAAGATATATCTTGTTGGTCCCGATGCTGAAGGATTTGCTATTGATATGATGGATTTCACTTGTGAGGAGATGCACCATGCTATTCTCTACAGGAAATCTCCTCCGTATGCTCCTCTTGTGATGAGGCTTATCAACACTCAAACCCATGGTTCACCACTTGCCCTCCCTCCCAATCTTATAAAACATGCTTTGGTGTCCCTTCAGAAGAAATGGAAGATGGTTACTAGGCAGTCGTTTGAGAGTGAGGATGAGGAGATCTCTGAGGCTGAGCGTGCTCCCACCCCTCCTAGGGGATCTAGGAGGAAGAATGCCTCCAATGTACCCATGATTCCTATCACACGTGAGTTTGTAAGGAGAAAGTCAAGAAGGCATCATTTTGGGAGAAGACCCTTTGCTGCATGAATGTTGACATTCGTAAGGGACAACATGATGCCTACAAGGGCAACCGTAGGATTGAGAAACTTCTCAAGAAAATCAAGGCTCAAGGTGAGGAAGAAGAGGAAGGAGAGTCAGAGTAAAATGATGAACATGGAGCTGAACCTTCTGTTGAGTCTGATCACACACTTTCCTTTGGGGCTTGGAATGCCATGAATGCAAGCTTGGTTGACTGGCAGACTTTCTCTAAGGTTACTTCTAGTTTTGCACCTCAGGGCACCTCCTCCTCTCACCCTCATGGCAAAGGCCCACGGACTTCTGCTGTTGATGATGATTATGATGAGGATGAGGATGATGATGATGACGATGACTCCGAGTGATGTTCTTTGGGATGATAGTTGGGGCCTTTTTTCCTTTTTGACGTTTCGATGCTAAAGGGGGAGAAGTTGTCCATTAGGAGCATCAAGATTTGCATGGGTTATATATTTATGTTCGAACATTTGCTTTCATTTGGTTATTGTGACTTATTTGGCTTATGTGAACTATCTATATGTGTGGACATGTCTATGCCCATTCCTTATTGTAATATTTATCTTTACCTAAAAGGCATGTATTACTTGTTTATCCTGCTGCACATCATTAGGGGGAGCATAGCTATGTCTTATCAAAAATTCCATGCAAAACCTCGTGTTGTCATCGAACACCAAAAAGGGGGAGATTGAAAGGACATTTATTGTCCTAATCTGTTTTGGTGTTCGTTAACAACATGAGGTACATTTTACTGTGTTTTAAATATCTCCAGGTCAATCTCTTGAAAAGGGAAAAAGTTAGATTGTTGTGGAAAATTCCATGGCCAAATCTATGCTTTCCTGAAGATTCCAGACCGGAGTCTCCTATGTGCAAACACCGGAGTCTCTGATGTGGTCCGGAGTTTCCCCAGGAGTTCCTGGTGTGGATACTGGACTTGGCCCAGGGTCTCTCTGTGTGGTGGTCCGGAGACGGACCGGATATCAGCCAGAATCTCCGGTGTGACTTCTCTGACCGGAGTTTCCGGTGTGGACACACCGGAGTCTCCGGTGTCTCTGGTCCGAAGTTATGGCCAGAGTCTCCGGAGTGGACGTCAAGCCCCTGCCCAAGTTAGTCAGATGCTCGGTCCGAAGATGAACTGGAGGTGGGCCAGAGTCTCCGGTCTAGCAGACTGGAGTCTCTGGTGTGAATGGTCTCCAACTGTCAGAAAACGGTTCACAAGTGTGTGGCCTATAAATAGGGTACCTCATCCACTTCCTCAAGCTGCTCGTTCCAGAAAAAGAAGACCACACCATTAGAGCCACCAAAACTCCAAGATCTCTTCATCCAACCACCCAAAGTCGTTGACCTTTGGGGAATCGGAGGAGGAGGCATCGATCTACATCTTCACTAAGAGAGATGTTCATTTCCCTCTCATTCACTTGAGGGCCCCTTGATCTAGGGTTTCATTGGAAACCCTAAGCCTTGTTTTGGTTGATTTGTTTCTTACAAGCTTGTCTTTGATTGTGTGACAGCTTGCTTGGATTTGGGAGCCCCAAATTAAGTTGTGGGTGTGTGTGCCTCGAACTTGTTGTAAGGGTGCCGTCTACCACCTTGAAGGTTGCCAATTTAGTGGAAGCGTGAATCGATCCCCTTGGGGTGAGGTTCACCAAAGAACAAGGGAGGCCTCTTGTGGCGTTGGTGGTTTGATACCACCCCCTCTCCAAACGCATATGTACTTCCCCTCAAAAGGAAGGAACTGCGAGAAATAATCCTTGTGTCCCCGCGTGCTTCACTTAGGTTACTTCTATCATTTACCGCACATTACTTTATCCTGCTCTTGCTTAGTAGTTGTGCTAGTATGACATATAGGTAAATTCAACATAGTTGCATATCTAGAGAATTTACCTTTGTGTCAAACCTTAATTTGAAAAAGAGTAAAATTTGAAGTAGCACCTATTCACCTCCCCTCTAGGAGCCCACACGATCCTTTTAACGTTAATTGCATATTACTTCACCTATATGGGCTCAAAGGGTTGCACTTTAATGCAATGAAGAGGGTAGGAAGGGACGGAATGACAGAAACCGTGTTCCCATACTTTGAGTTGCATTAGAGGGGATTATATATCAGAGACCCATGAACTAACTGCTATGGTGAGACATTTATGTCTTAATGATTCCTATGTTTGCTCATTAAAATGGCCTTAGGACCCATCATAAGGGACGTATTTTCTCATTCATATGGCTGCACCTAATTTAGGCTCTGTCTTAAGAGAATTAAACTTGACAAGATATTCACCATGTTGTGTAAACATCTATATGCTAAGTAGATCCATGCCGCCCTCAGGAACACTTATCAGATATAAGTACACACACTTGAGCTTGTCCTCTTGCTGCATAGAGAATTGGGCCTTCTCTTATAAAGAGCATTACTCATAGCAATCATTGTTAGCAATTTACACTACTGCAAACTACAAACCCAAAACACCAAAACATTGCATCTTTTATTGCTTTACTAATCAAACTCACTAATAAATACCTTTAACTCCTCGTGGATTTGATAACCTTTTCTTATTGAAAGGTACTACAATTGATCTCCTTCCCTTGGGAGACATCAACAACCTAAAAAGTGGCACAATTGGCTATCTATGGTAGAATGGCGGTATAACACTAGTTTTCACACATCACTCCAAATGACACCCTTTCAGACTTTGTATGGCATACCTCCTCCACTACTGACAAAAATGTTGCTTCCATCAGAAAATTCTGAGGACAACTTTACCCCAGATCAGTAGAGAGAACAAAAATGCTACTCAAATAAACCAAAATTTAGCAAAGGCTCAAGAACGAATGAAGCACTTTGTTGACAAGCACAGAGTGGAAAGATCGTTTCATGTGGGTGACATGGTGAAAGGATAGAGATGTCACCTACAGGGGGGTGAATAGGCAATTTCAAAACTATTGCGGTTTTGGCTTGATAGAATGCAGAATTAAACTAATATTTATTTTACAAGCACAAAACCTATATACACTAGGCTCAACTAAGTGCACCAACAATAAGATAAGCTAAGCAAGATATCTCACAATATATACCACAAGTGATAGATATAAGTACTTCAATCTAGATGGCTATCACAAGGGAAGTAAGCTCGGGTATAGAGATAACCGAGGCATGTAGAGCTGAATATCTATTCCCGTGTTCCCTTACAAGTAAGGTACATCACGTTGGAGAAGTGTGGGTTTCCATGAAGGATTTCCCAACGCCATGAAGGCTCACCTTCTTCTCCTAGTCTATCCCACAAAGGAATGACCCTTTTTGTATGGCTAGATTTTCCTCCAATCGAGAGATGGCAAGCTCCACAAACACTTCACAAGCTCCACGAAGGAGAAGCCCAGGTCTCTTCACAATCTTCCACGAAGAGGACACCATGACACCAACCGCCAAGCCAACTAGGAGGTCACCCTCCAAGGGTAACAATCTCACGGTTTGTCACTCGAACAAATCGAAATGGAGAGTCCAACACTTATGTAAGAATGCAAAGCAAGAACACCAAGGGTGCTTAAATCCTTCACTCTCAAATCCTACCAAGGCAACAAGTGATAGGTAGGAATTAGAGAGGAAGAATAAAGGTGGAAATCAACAAAAGACTCCAAGATCTAGATCCATTGGGTTCCCCTCACTTATAGGAGGAATTGATTGGTGTAGACTGTAGATCTAGATCTCCTCTTCCAAAGCCCTAAAATATGCAAACATCATATGAGGGAAGGGATAGAAAGCAAGCTCAAAGGGGTCAACAATGGCGGTCAATTTTGTTCTCAAGAACCCTAGAAAACCTTGGGGGAGAAGCCCCTTTTATAGGAGAAAGAAATTTTGCCTGTTGGGGCTAAAAACATGCAGTCTAGGCAAAAATGGCGGTAAGTCCAGCGGCGCCGGAATGCACGCCAGATGGATCGACGCTAGGTCTAGTGGACGGAGCCTAGGCCGAACAAACCGGCGACCGCCGGAACGATCGGCGGCTCACCAGACCACTATACTGTGTTCCATATTGATGGGCGCCGGAATGTTTGACAATGACTGAAACATTTTGGCGGCAGCTCCGGCGGCGCCGGTTTGCCCGCCGGTTTTCTAGTTAGAAAACAATGATGACGAAAGCGACGATAACTTTTGCATCCGAAAAGAGATTAAAGCAAACTTGGGCTTTTAAAAAAGCTAAGAACAAGATATATCTAACAATGAAATAAGGAGATGTGTGTAACCTTCCTGAGAGAAGAACCGTTAAAATCTCCAACCTCTAGAATGCAATATAATATGCATACGGATTCCGTTTTCAATAAGCTTGGGATTGTTGAAAATCTAGCAACAAGCTCAAGAACCTCACATAGAGAAACACCAGGAAGCAGCCAAACAGGGAGATGCAAAGTATGCAAACGATTGAGCTCCCTAAGACGATGTGATGAAGTTACCCGAAAACCCATCTTGATAGTGCATCTATCTTATAACCCGGTCTCCCAGCAACCACCCTGAGACCGGTAAAAAGGAAACCTAACAAGGACATACCTTTACCTTACGCATCCCACTTGATCTTGATGACAATGATTCAAGCTTCATTCAAGCTGGAATGCTTCACTTGATCAGTGTTGCTTTGTGAAGGCTCGTAATTTGCTCCCCCATACATCCTAACGGGATAGCATCATTAAGGCACATATTCAGAAGACCACTATCACCAAAAGTACAACAAGCTTCAAGCATATGATCTTCTTAAGATTCTAATCTTGAACTCTCCCTTCTCAACCTCGATGACAATCACAACTTGATGCCATCCTCTCATAGGCTATATGAAATATTCACTTTTGATACATGCCCATGGAAAGATACCTAACCATCATAGATAACACAAGGGAACATATATAATGGGTTAGTTCATGACGAATAATTGACAAGGCTTACCATACCACAAGATCCATGTGGTACATTGTTTATGCTTCATGTGTTGACCAATTGAATACAATCTTCACTTTTTGTATTGGTCAACCAAGTATCTTCCCATGCTCTATATCGATATCTTTAAGTACATAAAGAACTCTTCAATTAATCGTGTGCTCTAAATCTTAGTCAACCATATCTCAACTCATGATACAACCATGATACCGACTTAGAGCCATATCTTGAATTCTTCTCTTGAAATCAATCTCTCAAGATCTTTATCATCCATTGCTTAACATATAAGCTAGATCATGGATAAAGTGAGTTCCACATAAGAACTCCATCTTTATTTATTCTTCTTGATCATATCACACTCTTCTCTTCAAATTGATGATCTTGATGTCAATACTAAAGGTATATATTTATCTTCATGGTATCCATACTTGAATCCAACACATAAACTATAAGCATGACCTATAAAATATTCCTTCATATAAAAATCAGTTAAAACATTAGTCCATAGGGATTGTCATTAACTACCAAAACCACACATAGGGGAAAATCCCCTTACACATGGTATACTTGAAATTCAACCCTACAGACACACTTCAATCAGTATCCACATATGCCTGAAAGTATACTCCAAGTATCATGACCCTTTAAGGTACTGGTAAAAGTGGGAAATACATCTTAAAAACTCTTGCTAACAGTAATACATCTTACATCACAATTTCCATGTTACTCAGCTCAAGAAGCACATTGGCGACAAAGCAATACCTAACCCTCTACTGCCATTGCTCTATGATCAATGCCACATACTTGTCGCCCTGAAGCAATCCTAGAAAGAAAACTCATTCCTCGAGTACATGGTGATATTAGTATACCAGTCGTCCGTTGGTTGGTCAAGTGGGTCAATCTTCCAGCAGAAGAAGTGACATGGGAAAATTCTAGCTTCATTCAGAAGGTGTTTCCTTAGTTTACGCCTTGAGGGCAAGTCAATTCTCAAGAAGGGGAGAATTGTTAGCACCCAATGTGACTTTCTGTTAATGGTTCACAGCCATCGCTTGTCAAGATCAACATTAGTCATCGATTTCTCTCCAATGTCCCAACTGGCTCCTTGCCGCTTCAGGCCAATACACCAAGCTGGAGCCATTGATTACACTTTACAACTGGAGTTTGACTCAACTACCAAGTTGTTTGTCGTCTTTTCTATTTTCCCTTTTAAGCCCCAATCTCCAGTTGGAGATCCATCCGTTGTTGTTTTGGGTTAAACCATAGCCGCCTCTGTTGAGGTTTGGCCGTAGTTCCTCTGTAATCGACTCTGATTTGTGATAATTGAACTCTGAATTCGAACTATTTCTTGCCGAGTGAGCGAATTGTTAGACAGTCTCTGAATTTCCTAGTTTTAGGCCTGTCAGGAGCAGCGGGAACGCGACGATGGTGGTGACATCTGTGAGGGTTTAGGGGTTGAAGGGTGGTAGGAGATTTAGAGACGTCGCCGCTGCGTTGCGGCAGGCACATGTGGCACCAGAAGGGGGTCGAGGAGGGTCGATCTACCCAGCTCCCCCGATCACTATTTTTTTACTTAGCGCGTAGATGCGAGCGATAGAGCGAGTGTTGGGGAAAATACATGGCTCGCTCGATGCGCCTCTCGATGCACCCCTGTCCACGACTCCTCTGACCCCCCCGCCCTCGCACGACTCCTCTGAGGCTCTGACCCCCCGCCCCTGTTGCCCAGCTCCTCTCCAGCGGTCCGGCCGCCCCACCCAACTCCTCTCCGTCCACCCCGCACAGATCCTCTCCCGCATTCCTCCTCTCTCCTCGATCCTCCATGCCCCCGCCCCACTGTGCCTCCTCGGGCCAAACTGCTGCTGCCGTGCTACCTAGCTACGGAGCTGCTGGATCTTGGAATCCCGGCCGGGATGGACGAGGGGGAAGAGACGGCCTGGATCCTAGCCTAGCAAGAAGAAGAAGAGGAGCCAACGGTGGCTCATGAAGAAGGAGAGGGGGCCTCAAGAAATCCCAAGAGGACATGTCTTCAATAGGTCAATTTCTGTCCTATATTTAAAATTTTAGATTTTAGTTTTGTTGTTTATTTATTTAGTGATTAGTATCCAATAGTGTTACAAGAGCTCATGATTTGTTTTCGATTTCAATTTTGTAGGAAAATGTTGTTGAAATATTTATAGCAAACGTCATTGCTGATCCCGGACTTCGGAAACCAATTGATGAATATACCACACCTGAAATTAGAGATAGAATGAGATGGGCATATTTGTCGAGAGGCCATAATCGTTTGATTGGTCATAATTTCCCAAAACAAAATTTGGTCCAGATTGACAGTCATTTTTAGATGCATGGTATACCAAATTTGATTGGTTAGAGTATAGTGTGGAGAATGATGCTGCATATTTTTTTCATTTCTTTCTTTTCAAATCTTCAAGCAATAATTCACACTTCGGTTATGATGCATTCACAAAGATAGGGTTTAGAAATTGGAAGAAGGCATCAGAAAATTTCAAGTCTCATGTAGGTGGACCAAATAGCATTCACAACAATGCAAGAAATAATTGTGAAGATTTTAGAAATAAAAAGCAAACTGTGGCATATGCTATTGTTAGTCATGAAGAGAAATCCCATATTGATTATGAGATTTGTTTAAGGGTTTTTGTGGGTGTTGTTAGATTTCTACTTGAACAAGGTCTAGCTTTCTGTGGGCATGACGAGTCTAAAACTTCCTTGAACAAAGGAAAATTTCGGGAGATGTTGGATTGGTATGGCGCAAGATGCAAGGAAGTTGCCAATATGATTAATGAGAATGCTCTTGGCAATTGTCAATTGACATCTCGTGAAATCCAACTGGATATAGCACAAGCATGTGCAGAATAGACTACACAAGTCATAATGAGTGAGCTTGGAAATGCTAGTTTCTCTCTACTTGTTGATGAGTCTCGTGATGTATCAGTTAAAGAGCAAATGGCTGTGATGGTGAGGTTAGTCATACTATCACAACTCATCTATTATACTCTCACAATTTATTTATTGTACTCTCACAAGTCATAACTCATTTATATGTTATTGTTTGTAGGTTTATGAACAAAAAAGGAGAGATCATGAAAATATTGCTTGGTGTTGAGCATGTTCTTGATACTACATCAGCTTCTTTGAAAAGATATTTAGATACAATATTTGTTAAACATAATTTGTCCATGTCTAGATTAAGAGGCCAAGGATACGATGATGCCTCTAATATGCGTGGGGAGCTTCATGGTTTAAAAACATTGGTATTGGCCGACAACCCTCATGCCTTTTATGTGCATTGTTTTTCCCACTAACTTCAATTGATGGTTGTGGCGGTTGTGAAAGGAGTTCTTCTAGTTGGTCAATTCTTTGATCACTTAAACAAGATTGTCAGTATGGTTAGTTTTTTCTTGTGTACAGTTGCAAATAGTTGTTTTCAACTCTTTGTCTATGTATCAATTCTAATTTCTATATGCACATTTTTTGTCTATGTAGGTGAGTGCTTCTTGTAAAAAGAAAGATGCATTGTTGCAATTGCATCATGATCGTTTGGTAGCACAACTAGAGAGTGAGAAGATCTCTTCGGAAGAGGCCAAAATCAAGAGACAAGTTTAACAAGACCAGGTGATACTCGTTGGGGGTCACACCATAGAACTCTAATCCAGATTCAGCAAATGTGGGATTCAACCATTGAAGTGCTATGCAGTGTTTCTCATGATGGGACAGATGCCGAGGAGAAAGGTGTGGGTTCAGGTTATATCATATACATGGAAACCTTTAAATTTATTATTATTTGCATCTGATGCTTCGAGTGCTTGGTTTAACAAATGGTTTGTCACAAGCATTGCAATCCAAGGATTAGAACATAGTGAGTGCTAGAATATGATTGTCTCAGTGAAAAGTCTATTGCAAAAATTGAGAGATGATGGATGGGAGCCTCTATTGCTTGCTGTTACTATTTTTTGTGGTGGAAGAAATATTATAGTACCGAATATGGGTGATAACATTACAGCTAGGGGTTACTCAAGGAGCTCACGTAAGATGGTTACTTGCTTCCATCATTACAAGGTAGAAATCTTTAATGAGGTGCTTGGTAGAAACATATTTGAAATGAATCAAAGATTTTCTAAAACTTCTACACGTCTATTGATGTGCACTGTATGCCTTGATCCTAGAGACTCATTTAGCAACTTTGATAATGATATGCTAGTTGAGCTTGCAACTATGTACTCTGCTGATTTATCTTTACATGATTGTTGTCTATTGGTTGACAAACTGAACATATATCAAGTTGGTTCAGAAGAGACAATATTTGACCTTTTCATTGGTCTATCGCCTTATTACAGTTGCTTTGACATTACATGTGGCAACAACATCAGTTGAGAGGGTTTTCTTAGCCATAAATATTATAAAGACAGATCTTCGCAACAAGATAGGGGATGATTGGTTTAATGATTTGATGATTTGCTATGTTGAGAAAGAAATGTTTGCAAAAATTAATGACAAGAAGATTATGCTACGTTTCCATTCCTACACTAACCGTAGATGTCATCTTCCTCGTGGATTTCGACTTCCCAACATGGATACAAATTAATGTTATAATACTATCTTATCAAAATGTAGCTCTATTTTGTTAGTTCTTGTTCTTTATGGTCATTTTGTCGTTGTACTTGATGTTATATGTAAATTGCTTTGGTTTGGACTTTTTTGTTAAATACACTTGCTTTTCTGTTAAAAAAAAATTTAAGGTTAGTTTTTCGACCCCTCGGTTCAATTTCTGGCTACTGACGGCAGGGTAGGTGGCGGTAAACGGAAGCCGCCGCCGCCTATTCATAGTTCACTGTGGTGGTTCGAGAAACGGAAGGATGAGGAAAGTGCTTGATTGCTCGCCAATTGGACTTTTAATTAGAGACGTGGAGGGTTTACGAATTTGAATTTCATAAAAACAAGTGCAGCTCGCGTCAAAAAGAAAAAAAGTGAAGTTCGGGTTCTAGCTGGATAGCGGGTAACTGGGGCTCCACCTGCAGCAACCGACTCGTCACAACTCCAACTCGACGCCACCACCGGCGAACACAAATCGGCCGAGTAGACGACGACCCCGCCGACGATCCCCCCTCCCCGCGCGAGCGAGTGGAAGTCCAGGCGCCGCCCTCTCTCCCGGCCGGCCGGGCCCCACCGGATCGCCCCCCTTCTCGTGTCGCTCCCCTCTCCTTCCAGATCCTCCCGGGAGCGGGCGGGCGCTCGAGAGATCTCTGCCAGAGATGGACAAGTCCAGCGCCCTCGAGTACATCAACCAGATGTTCCCCACTGGTACGCTCGCCGCTCGCCGCTCGAATCGATTCCGTCCCTCGGCTTCTCGCTCGCCGCAGCACCTCGCTCGCGGAGCTGCTGCGGCAATGCGCTCGTTTCAAGCTTTCCATGTTCCCGAGATTCGGTAGCTGTTGTTCGAGGCACGTAGGGTTACAGCTTGCGTTTGCTTGTTTTGGGACTTGGCAGAGGCGTCGCTGTCGGGGGTGGAGCCGCTGATGCAGAAGATACAGAGCGAGATTCGCCGGGTGGACGCCAGCATCCTCGCCGCCGTCCGGCAGCAGGTTCGGACTCGTGGTCTCGTGTTTTTCTATTTCTCACGGTGTTGTGGTTGGCAACATCTACGATCTTCACATTATATAAGCGGTGTGGTGTTATGGTGATGCTATAGCGCTGAACTTACATTGGATATGCACACAATCAAAATGTTTGTCTGAAAGCTCCAGTTGAAATATACTGGATAATGGGAAGCTATTGTTCCAGAATTGCTTGGTAGTGTGTGCTTATTTTTGCTTATTACTACACTATATCTGATAATGGGAATCTATTGTTACGCCACAGAGTAACTCGGGAACCAAGGCCAAGGAAGAGCTTGCTGCTGCCACAAATGCTGTCCAGGTCATATTTCTTCTCTTTCTGTATGACTTACATATTACCCACAATGAGCTTGTACTGGATAATCAATTGAGCGGCAAGTCTTAGTAAGCTATAGCTGGATTAGCTCTGGAAAGGGTATGTGATGTTAATCAGGTACCGGGTGAGCACTTTACGGCATATTGGAGTCTAACTTTGCTCTGTACTAACAGGAACTAATGTATAAAATACGTGAAATAAAAACAAAGGCCGGACAAAGTGAAACAATGGTTCAAGAAATCTGCCGCGACATAAAGAAGTTGGATTGCGCCAAGAGGCATATAACAACTACAATAACTGCTCTTCACCGTCTTACTATGCTTGGTTAGTTTCCTTACTTTGCTTTTATTTCGAATATGTGCTATCGCGCTTAAAATATGCATCTGCAGCAGAAAATATACATCCACATAAGCTAACTGATACCACACATCCATCATGTGCAGTTTCTGCTGTTGAGCAACTTCAGGTCATGGCCTCAAAACGTCAGTATAAGGAAGCAGCTGCACAACTAGAGGTAAGACACAATAGTATGTGCTACTGCTTACAATATTTTACCGCTGACCTAATTACTATGACCATTTTGCATTGGCATGACAGTGTTTTATAATTGTGTGCACAAATTACCCAAGAAAGCTCCTTACTCCTTTTCTTTCTCCAGGCAGTAAACCAGCTGTGCAGTCATTTCGAAGCCTATCGGGATGTGCCAAAAATAACAGAGCTCAGAGAGAAACTCAAGAACATCAAGAAAATCCTCAAATCTCATGTATATTCAGATTTTACAAGGTACACAAGAGATGAACTTTGTTTTTTGTCATTGATGGAAGCACTGAACTTGGAGCAATAAACTAGTCTGATACTGCAAGTAAGATCATTGCAAAGGACAAGTTAAATCTCTGGCTTAGCCAGAAACAGGTGGCCAAACTTGGGAAGTGGCAACCTTTTCATTTCTTTGTCATTTTTCAAGTACCATCATCAATAATTGAGGAAACCAGCCAGTATAATTCAAACCAGTGTAAAAGAAAATAGTTTGTTAGGAAAAGCTATAATTTGTGTTCCCTAGCTAAATAGCGAATCAAATACTGGTCCCTGTTGGACAGACTGTTGGTAATCTGACTGTGTTTTCATGCCTATGAAGTGGGAATACTTTGAAGTACCTGCAAAGTCTTATTTAGTAGCTAATTACTTTGCTTGCTACATATCTAGTACTTCATACTGTGAAACGGTTCCACAAATTAGTGTACTTTTGCAGCTTAGGAACTGGGAAGGAAACAGAAGATGAAGATCTATTGCAGCAGCTATCTGATGCTTGCTTGGTGGTTGATGCTCTGGAACCTTCTGTGAGGGAAGAGCTAGTAAAGAATTTTTGCAGCAAGGAGCTTATCTCATATAAGCAGATCTTTGAAGGAGCAGGTCGAAACCTTGCACATCCTGCTTACATCAGTTGTCTATTTCATTTGATTACAAGTGCACATACTTTTTGCTCCATTGTTATTCTTATACGTCTTTGCTGGGGAAACAGAACTGGCCAAGTTAGACAAGACTGAAAGGAGATATGCATGGATCAAGCGTCGACTACGGTCAAATGAGGATACCTGGAAAATATTTCCACCTTCCTGGCATGTTGATTATCTGTTGTGTATCCAGTTCTGTAAGATTACTAGGTTTGACTTCTCTCCATTGTTGCATTGTTCCTCTCCATTGTTTCCTCCTTCAAATTGAGATTTACATAGAACTAAACCACATCAATCAACTTGGTTTTACTTCTTCTTATATGCATTACGTCGGTAATTATATTTGCCCACTAATTATCATCTTTTACCACACATTAATTTAATGTTGGAAACTTCTTTTCCAGGACCCAGCTTGTCGATATCCTGAATAATCTCAAAGAGAAGCCAGATGTTGCAACTTTGCTATTGGTAAGTTTGGTTGTTGTTTCTTGGAAGTATGGATGACAGATCGAAATGAATATTTGCCCTTAATCTTACCATCCTATGCAAACTTCTGATGGCCTACATCATATTAAATCGTTTTGGTCTTTGGCTGACTTCTCTAGTGGTTTTATCTTGCATCCAGTCTCTTGTTAGATTTTTTCTGGCTTTAACACAATAATTATGAAAAGAAACAGAATTATGTACTTCATAATGCATTAGTGCTGTGTCAGCTTATGTCTTGGAGCCTCAGAGATCCTACTTTGGATTATTATGCACTTCTAACATTATCGTTGAGCATGTAAGTTTATTCATCTCATGATATAGGACTTCTGCACCAACCAACTTAGAGATTCTTGCAATGCAGGCGTTGCAGAGAACCCTTGAATTTGAGGAAGAACTGGCTGAGAAATTCAGTGGAGGAACTACAACTGCTCGTAATAAAGAGCTGGAAAGCGACGATGAAAATGAGGGCGTGGAACAAAATAAAATTGTTTCAGATATACGGAAGAAATACGAGAAGAAACTGGGAGTGCCCAGTGATGAAGTTGAACAAGTATCTACCGCTTAGTCTCTTCCTTCTTTCTGCACTTCCTTCTTTTCTCAATGTACCTTTTTCCAATTCTTCTGCAATTCCTTACTGGCAGGACAAAGAGAAGCAGAAAGATTTATCGGTGCATGGTGCTGGGGTCAGTAGTCTATCAGCTATTAGCTAGTGCAGGGCTATTACTTCTTTGGATTATGAGCCGTGTGTCATGTACTCATATATCATATTTTGTCGTGCAGTTCAACTTTCATGGAATTATATCATCTTGTTTTGAGCCATACATGGCTGTGTACACAGAACTCGAGGAGAAATCTTTGTTTGAACAATTAGATAAACTTATGCAGGTACACTAGACATATTTACAATTTGAATCATTGGTATCTGGCGTCTACTTAGCTCTATTTCCCTCTCCTATTCTGTCAGGAAGAAAAATGGGAAACCGAGGAAGGGAGTCAGACTAACATTCTATCAAGCAGTATGCAGGTATACATAATATTTCATGCTAGTTCGAAAATCCTGCTTCCGGCAGTTATACTTCCATGTGTCTTGAGCAATTTGTGGTCAGTCAATAACTTTGTGATTTCACCTTGCAGGTGTTCTTGGTAATTAGGAGAAGCTTGAAGAGGTGCAGTGCATTAACAAAGAATCAAACATTATTCAACTTGTTTCAGGTAGGTAGTTCTGTTTTGAGATTTTGTTAGCAGTTTTCTTTTCTATCTACAATTCCATCTTGTTCTTCCAAAATTTGTGCCATCATGCATGTTTTTTGTTCTGCTAGTTGCCGTTTCTGTTAATGATTATTGAGTGACTAAATCTTTTTGAATAAACCCAATGCAATGTATTTCTGGGGAAAATGTGCTAAATTTTTCTTTGCACTCAACATTGGGTGGTCCATATATACTCATTTGTTTGCAATGTCTGATACACTGTTCAGTTGGTGATAGAGTATTAGGACAGAAACCATACCTACAGAACAATAATATACCATAAAAGAACCTTGAACAACCAACCATATGGTTCACTAGTACACATGTTTATAGCTCAGTGACTATGGTTGTATGCTGTTTTCAAGTTATATAACAGCTGATAAATTCAAACAGGTTCATTACTGATAAAACACATTTGTTGTTAGGTATTTCAAAGAATACTTAAGGCCTATGCAACGAAGTTATATGCCAGGTTACCTAAAGGTGGTACTGGCATTGTTGCAGCTGCTACCGGTACCGACGGTCAGATCAGGGTATGACAGTAATCATTACATTGGTTGTTTTCCTCTGTCTTGTTTTGCTCATCTGTTAACAACATTTTATGTCTTGTGGGTATTACTGCAGACCTCTGACAGGGACGAGAAAATGATATGTTACATTGTTAATACTGCAGAATATTGTCACCAGACAGTAAGTCTTCTGTCTCTTAAATCACAACTGCGAGGTATAAAAGCAGTTATGGTATTCTTGTTTTACTAATTAATATTTTCTCTCTTGCTTGGAGAGTCAGAAACATACTTAATTCTAGTTCATTCAAGTTAGTAGCATTCTATTCAGTATTTTTTTTTGTTTAGAGCAAAATCAGTAAATATATACAGGTTTGACGTTCAAAAAAATGTTTCTTCCCTTTCTGGGAAAAGTTAGCTATCTATGTGTCATGCGTTGCTGCTGCTCTTGCAAAATGCCACACTAACAAGCCTGTAATATATGGTGCAAACATTGATTAATTTAGAGAAATCCATATTGGCTTTAAAACAATAATAATAGGAATTTAGAAACCCGAATTGCCCCTTGCATATTTGCAGAAACCCTAATCACCCTACCATGGTGTGATGCCCATAATAAACATACCACCTGGCACTTCCCAGTTCCTCGTGATAAGACCTCCCACCATGCTTTTAACATCGTAAAGCTGGCATTGGTAGTGGGTGTCAATAGAGATGGACAGCACAGTGCTTCCTGGTTAGAATTGATTAAGTTTCCTGATTAATAGATAGGACACTCATATTCTGATCGCAATTGATCTAAAAAAGGTATCATATGATGATTTATTATCGTTGTTCACGAAGTATGTCTTCAATGGAAGTGTTCAGCAAAGTGTGAGCAAAAAGAGTTGCCACTAGGATCCAGTGATGTGGTCTCACGTTGATTGAGTGAGGCTAATGGAGGTGGCCTGTTTTTAGTATCAGTTTAAAGTTAGGGGGGGAATGTGCTGGTAGATTGCAAGTTATCCAATACTTGCAGTATCATCTTGTAAACCTAGCACAGAGCAGCATGTGGCTAGTTTTTCCTTATGTTGGTTGCATTTGTGTGACTGAAATACCTCTATATGCTCTTTTTATGTGACTATTAATTTTTTCCGTGTAAATTTGATAGTCTGGTGAGCTAGCTGAGAATGTTGCTAAGATAATCAATTCTCAGTTTTCTGACAAGGTGGACATGTCTGAAGTTCAGGTGACTGATCGTTAAGTTCTGTTATTTCTACTTGATTTCAGTATTATTATTAGGTTTCTAGGAAATGGCTTAATACTTCAATGCTCGCAGGATGAATTCTCAGCTGTGATCACAAAAGCATTGATGACACTTGTGCATGGTGTTGAAACCAAATTCGATGCTGAAATGGTTGCAATGACTCGTGTTCCATGGTCGACCCTTGAAAGTGTCGGCGACCAATCAGAGTAAGATTTTGTTAAATCCCTTTTATAGTACACCTTCAACTGGTAATAACCTTACTGCAGCAATATGAAAAAAAAAAAAATACCAAGCCATTCACTTTACGGATGTTGATGGCCTAAATTTAATGGGCAGTCGAAAAATATGTGTCTGTTCCAAGTAACACTGCAACATTGTCAGACACTTATATTATTTTATTTGACTAAAAGGAGGAAGAACTGCCAATTGCGGTCTATCTTATCGGAAGCTGTGCATCCTGTTGATTTGAGGGAAAAAATGCAAATGCAGTAACTCCCACGGTGGAAGCATGGATGGTCAATTTGCATGTAATCCCTAAAAATCAAAGCAATCACCGCACCAATCGATAATGTGGAATTAGCTCATTCACTCACAAATATGCTAGCACTATATATATTTATATACCCATAAATTGGATCGTTGATATTTTGGAATACCGCCTTCTCCGGTTTATTGCAAGTACTATATAAATAACCACTAAGTGGACATGTGTAGTTCCCCTACTTTATTTGAAAGCTAAGTTTTACATTGTTCCATTACAGGTACGTGAATGGCATCAGCTCTATTTTGTCCAGCACTGTCCCTGTACTTGGTAGCCTCCTTTCATCTATCTACTTCCAGTATTTCCTGGACAAAGTAAGTTTATAATTCTTTAATAATCGATAAAACCTTGTAGGTCCTTGTTGCCTTTTACTGTTGAAAGAATATCATCTATAATCATAGAATATGTGTTGGTTACCAGCATGGTTTACACTTCCTTCATTTTGTGATGCAGCTGGCGGCGTCACTTGGTCCTCGGTTTTATCTCAACATATACAAGTGCAAGCATATATCAGAAACTGGTGCACAGCAGGTGCTTATAAATTTAACAAAGCTATTTTGTGCTATTTTCTATTTAGCATATTTGTCATCACTTTGCATTGTTTCTTCAGATGCTTTTGGACACTCAAGCAGTTAAGACTATTCTATTGGACATCCCAGCTCTCGGAAAACAGGTAAGTCTTGTCAGCACAAAATCATCACGGCATACTTCATAGCCTAAATATCTTCAGATAGCAGTGGTCGGTTGAGGAAACCAGCCAGGTGGAGTAGTTATTTTGTACCAAATCTAAGTTGAATCTTTATAAGAAATTGGACATGCAAAGTGTTAAACTTGTTCAAAATCAATCAGATTCTTATATTACTCAGATAAGGTTAACAACCAACAATTGCAACAAATTGCTTTCCTGACTTTATAAGGCAGCATATGTCTAGTAAATACGTAAGGATATCCTTTTGCGTTGTTTCCATATTTCACATTTATTTTCTTCGTATTGTATATGACAGACGACAGTTGCGGCTAGCTACTCGAAGTTTGTAAGCCGGGAAATGAGTAAAGCTGAAGCACTCCTCAAGGTAAATTGGGAAACTATATGTTTTGATGATTTATATGAGTATTGCATTAAGGCACTTTGCATTACCTCCAGCTAGTATCAACTATCATCAAGCTAATAACATTTGCTGGATGCAGGTTATTTTGTCACCTGTTGATTCTGTTGCTAATACCTACCGTGCTCTCCTTCCGGAAGGCACGCATCTTGAGTTTCAGCGGATACTTGAGCTCAAGGTTTTTGCTTCAGAATCTGAGCTATTTTATGTTCCATTCCAGTTGCAATTTCCCATCATTCTGGTTGACCTTACACACTTTTTTTCGTTCATTGTTGCTTCCGTTGTTCTTTGCTTTGTCACAGGGTTTGAAGAAAGCAGACCAACAAGCTATACTGGAAGACTTCAACAAGCATAGCCCCAGCATCAAGCACCCTACCATAACTCCCACGGTTGCACCACCAGTCTCAATCGCATCTGTCCCGATCGCACCAGTCGCGACTCAAGCCGTTTCAGCGGCAGCAACACCAAGCATGTCCACCGCCTTGACGGGAGCTCTGGCCAACCGAGAGGATGTGCTCGCCCGCGCCGCGGCGCTTGGACGGGGCGCTGCCACGACAGGGTTCAAGAGGTTCCTCGCATTGACAGAGGCGGCCAAAGACCGGAAGGACGGGCCGTTCCGTAAGCTTTTCAACGCGTAAAATTTTGATCTCAGCTCTGTTCATAGCCGGCTGTCTCTGTTGCAGTGCACATAGCTATAGGAAAAAACCTTCCCACATTGTGTTCCTATGTACCCTAACCGTCAGTGTATAATGGTTAGATATTTTTGACACTCCCCGATTTAGCGGAGAACTGGTAGCTCAGGCTGCCCAGATGTATCATTTTATCACAGGAATAATATTCCATTGTCTGGTTCCATACGTGTATCTCAAGGCCGCCCATTTATTTAAAAAAAAATCGCAAGTGCGTCTGTAGGGTTTATTTCAGTTAGCTTGATGTTGCTGAGTACCTCCTGCTCCGGTGGAAATTGTGGAGCCCCGTTCCCCCTGTTATCTCTTGGCTAAGCATAAGAGAGGAGTCTGTTATCTCTAATGCTTATCTCTTGGCTAAGCATAAGAGAGCAGCAGAAATTGTCACACAAGACAGGAAGATCGATCTATCTACTCCCTCCAACCCAAATTAATGTTCTCAAATTTGGCTAGACTAGGATGTATCTAGCACTAAAATCTGACTAGATACATCCGAATATAGAGAAATGTGAGAACATTAATTTGGATCGGAAGTAGTATAGAAAATAAGTGTTGGAAAATTGGTATCTGGGTTCATTCCGACGAGGGAGAAGTAGTTTTGGGACATTATCCTTACAACAAAAGGTCAATAAAACTAAGGTTGAAAACGAAACGGAATCAGCGTTTTCGTTTTCTCTTGTCTAGTCGGAATCGGATATGAACATGAAATCCAAAATCACCGGAGATGAATATGAAACGGATACGAAAACGGATATTTGTCAGAATATAATAGTGAGATAATATATTGGTATGTACACCCAAAAGAGCATATAACATATAAGGAATAAGGAATAGCTCACAACTTCGATAAGTGACAATAACATAAATTAAAACACATAATTCAACGTTTTAACAATCACATAAGTTTACATAGCTAGTTTCACATAGAGCAGTCACTTGATTAGCATGTAGCGGCTGGTTGCACGTATTATATAGACCCTGCATATATTCTTTGGTCCGACAAGAGTAAGGAAAATCACCAGCGCAATTACTACTTCGTAGATAGACATGGTTGGTTATATTTTCGGAAAGTTTCTGTATTTGTTTATCCAGGATTTTCTTACCGTTTTCGTTTTTGCCGAAACCCGTTTCTTTTCCTGTTTTCATTTAGAATATTTCGTTTTTGTTCCTTTTTTCTCAAAATACCGCTTTCGTTTCCCTTTTTATCACTTCATTTCCTTTTTCTTCGAAAATGGAAATTTTCCTTACCATTTGGGCATGATTGGTTATATTTTCGAAAAGTTCCTGTATTTATTTATCTGAAATTTTCTTACTATTTTTGTCAGTGCCGAAAATAGAAACCCGTTTCCTTTCCTATTTTCGTTTAGAATATTTCATTTTCGTTTCTTTTTCGCAAAATACCACTTCCGTTTCTCTTTTTAGCACTTCATTTTCTTTTTCTTCGAAAACAAACGGAAAATTTTCTTACCCGTTTTCAACCCTAAATAAAACTCTCCCAACACATGCGGAAGCTAATAAGAGCAAGACTAGCAGTCCCCTTAAATGTCCGACCCGTATAACTCAAATACAGGTCGCGGAAAACGTGTTTTGCGGGTTCAGAATCTGCCCCCCCTAAAACGTGTACAAGGGGAACTGATCTGCTCGAGCAGATTCCAAACCCATAAAACTGGACATAATATTCAATTCGACAGTACATCAACGCGCAAATTCGAACAACTCAAGTTTCACAGCACATAATCATTACAAATCAAAACCAATGTGCATCACCGCCAATGACCAGAAAGTTGCACGTCGTCATGAAGAACGCAAAGGAGCATCAAGCGGTAGGGTGCTCCACACCACCACTCCTCGGAGTCTCACCTCGGAGAGTAGAGGATGAAGCACGAACCAGAAGCACATCCTCTACCTCGGTGTAGTTGGCCGAACGCTTCTTTTTACCTTCGCCTTGACTGGCTTCAAACACTTCCCCCTCGATCTCAGTCACATCTTCGCCCCCTCCTCATCGCCATAATTGTCGTTGTCCGCGCCCAAGTCGAATGAAGGGAGTTCAGGACCCCCAATGTCCACCGCGACACCGTTGAGGAGATCCGTGAACGTTGATGTGCCCTCACCATTATTCCTACATCGAAACGAATGTCAAATTCGTCCATGAGCAAACAAATGTCAAAATTTCATCAACGCTTACATGGCTGGCATTTCGTCGACCACGTTGTTGGCTGCATCAGGTGCTGGAGGCGACGAGCAAATGACGGGCGACAGGGTCGCAGATGGCGGCTGCGGCCTTTGCGGCATGCCGACCTCTTCAAGTTTAGCCCCGCGGCGGAGGTGGACTTGGTGCGGACACGAGGAGACGGCTTCGACGCCATGATGGGGACCGCCCCTGGGGTGGCTGTCACTTGAGGAACGATGTGCTGGCCCGCCCACTTCCTTTTCTTCAAGAGGTGGGTGGTGGAGATCATGGCCGCAACATCGGCACTGGTCGGGGGGGGCTCCCGTGGCGGAGGTCGCGACGGTGACGGGGACATCCACCACAGTTGACGTCGGCGGCGCCGGTACGTCTCCAGCGGTCGGCAGAGCACCAGACAGGTCCACGATGATGAAACTGGCCGCGGAGTCGCCGGAGACTGTGGGGGCGGGGAGATCGGGCCGGCGACGGCGCGGAGGCTAGAGAATACTACCTCGCCTGTAACGAAAAGGGGAATGGGGGTAGGGTTTAGTTTGCGCTCTGAGCCCCCACTAGTAGAGGCTGCGGCTCAGATCTAGGCCGGGCCCTTAAATGTTTTTTACAGGCCGGACGATTTACGGGCTCTGATCTGAGCCGTTTACGGGCTCAAAATCGTAAAAAAGTGGTTATTATAAGGGTTTGGGCTTTTAAGGAGACTGCTAGTCTTGCTCTAAGCTACTAGTGTGTACTTTGCACTGTAGTGATAACAACTTCCACGGATGCAAGCGGGCAGTCCGACAACTCCAAATTTGAGGATAAGGGCATCTCCACCGGACTGACCCAAATGGGTGACAAAAAAGTTCGTTTGGGTCGGGTCACGGTCTCTTTGGAATCGCCAGTTGGCCTGTTTGACAGCCGGCCTGCAATGACTCCATCATCGTGCCGTTTAGCCAATGTAGGTGTGGCATCCCGCTAAAACCACTACTAGAAAATCGCGTTGTTTTAGTGCATTGCATCATCATGACCGCATGCTCATGTCATCATGCCGCCTTGCATTTGAGCATCGTCATCATCATGCATGGTTTTTGTCTAAACCATTTTCAAAACGCCTAGTTTTGTTTTCTAAATATTCCTGTCTTTATTCAAATTAAAAACCTGGGTCTTCGGAATATTTTGGTTTGTCTAAATACGATTTGCAAAAGCACCTTTTTAAATAAATAAAATATTTAATTTATTGTTGGGAGGCAGCCGCTAGACCCGAAAGCCCGGCCGGCCACCTCCAAACCATAACAAAAACGACCCAGTTAAACCAGACCAAAATCCTATCAACCAACCATTTTTCCTCCCTGCCTCTCTTTCCGCGTAGCCAATCCACCCGCCGCCGCCAGCCAAAACTCCCGCCCAGCCACCTCCACCTCACCAACCCCTCCACCTCACTCCCTCCATTCACCTCCTGCCACCTCACCCGCGTGGGCCTCACCTTCCCCGGTGGACAGCCACCCCGCCGCCACCTGCCCGCACGCCCATTCCCCACCCCCACCTGGCGCGACCCCCCACCACCCGACAACTCCCCACCCCGCCGTCCCCATCCCCACCTCCCTCGCGTCGCCCCTGGCTCCCTCACCTACCCCGCGCCCCTCTCTGCAATGAGCCCCGCTCCTCTCTCCTTCCTCTCGGCCACCAGCTCCACGCCGCCGCCGAGCATCTCCCTTCCGCCGTTCCCCGACACCGCCCTCCTTCCTTGTTTCTGCCGCCGTCCCTGCCTCCATCCTCTCCTCTGTTCCCCGCTGCCGGGCGTCTTCTCCTCGCGCCTCCGCCTCGGCCCCTCCGCTCCGCCCTACACCGCCTCATTGCGCTGCCGTCCCATGACGCGTGACCTCCTCTCGACCGTCGCGCTGCCTCGCGGAGCCCTGTCGGCCTCCCTCCCCCGCTCCTCCTCGCCTCCATCTGCTCCGTGCCCGCCTTCGGCCGACCACGCCTCTGCCCGACGCGGCGTCGCCTCTACGCTCGTCCTCGAGCCCCGTGCCCTGGGCCACCGTCGTCAGGCGCGACGCGCTCCGCTGAGGTTCCACCGCCGGAGCCCTCAACTCGTCCTCTGCCGTCGGCCGTCGACCCCACCACCGCGGCTGCCCCGCGTCGGGTCCCGAGCGCGCCACGCCTCCACCGCCGCCGGGCCGCCTCTGCGACCTCCGTCGTGTCTAGCAGGCCGCCGGTAACCACCCCTCCCTGAGCCCCTCCTCCCGCGCGTGGTGGACGCCATCGGCTCCACCTAAGGCTGCGTGCCCTACCCTACTGTTTAGACCCGGTTCGATGAACAGCTCATGCCTCTGCTCGTGTTGTCTATGTTTAACCTCCGGGTGCTTTTGTTTGGTGGAAATGCTACACTATTTCGGTGGTATGTTGCCAACGCTGCCAGTGATTAAGAGCTGCAAGTCGGACCAGTACCCCAAGAAGCCACCTGAAGATCCAGAACTAATTCCAAGTTTGTTAATGACAATCGAAGCTTCGAAACCCAAGTTCTCCTTCATGTTACCTCGACGACCCGATCTCGGATCCGAAGCCCGAACCCTGGCTCCGGCTTCATGAACTTCGTCGCGGACGCCAAGATCTTCCCCCCGGAGTCCGAAGATCGAGACCGAACCCTGGCGCGCCAAGTCCTTCGATCCCGAGGACCGATCCATCGGATGTGACAAGACCTCCTTCCCGGAACCACCGAGCACTTCCTCCCGGACGCCAAGTTCGCCAACACGGACACCGAGCATCAAGATCTGCTTCACGGAGAACCGCAAGACCTCCTTCCCGCACCGATGCCCGAGGACCCGATAAGCTCTTCGTAACGACAAGATCGACACCGACCAGGGCGAATCCGATGCGCCCCCAATGCCAAACCAAGTCCTTCTACCCGGAACGCCAAGCTCTCCTTCCGTTGCCCGAGACCGATCCCATCGAACCGTTCCCCCCGTCGAACCCTGTCGAACCCCGAACCCCCCAGAGCCCAAGATCTTCCGAACCCAAATGTGTGCCCCTAAGCCCCTATTTTTATAATATGACATTATCAACTGTCGCATATTAAACTGTTCATGCAAGCATACTTGTCTGGGGTTTGGGGGCATTATGCCGATTCACCTCATAATTAAATATGGAGTGTTTATGCGGAATATCTTTGTCTTATTCCGGACTCCATTTAAATTGGTGTAGCGAACCGATGCCATGTTTTGCCTTGTTAATACAACATTTAAATTGCGGGGGTTCTAAATAACTTGAACCGTGTAATTAATTGTCGGGACCCCGGTTCCGCTTAATATTGCCTAATTGCACCGCATCTGCATCATATCATAAGCATGCCGGATCTTCAGCCGTGGTATTAAATATTGCATCCGGTGTTTCTTCTAGTGTTTGCTTCTTCGCGGACTAGGCTGATGAGTGGATGCGAGTATCGACAAGTTCTCCGGATATGATCTGTCGGCAGTGTTTTCCCAGGCGAGCATCTCTCCCCCTTCTACCTATTTTGCATTAATAGTCTTTATTTCCTCCTATTGATCTATTGCTATCTGTGCCACGATGCTTTAGTTTCCGAACACCAGTTATACCCCGTGCAGCCTCTATATTGCCTTGGACACCTCCTATTACCCGTGTTTGGTAGATAGCTGGCCTTGCCTATGAAGTCGTGCTTGCTTTCAAAAGCGATCTCGTGTTGTCAAGTACCACAGTGGTTGAAATGCTGGCAGATGCTTATTGGTGGAGATGCTTACTGGTGGAGATGATCATGACTTCAAATACAACTATTAAAATGCTAGATATAACTAATGCAGAGGCATCGGTGGGCAATAGATGTTATTTGGTTCTTCCACGCTCACTTGTGTCCCGTAGGACCCCGAGTACTTGATACCTGTTCCTTGATTTTTTGCACTATCCACATCCGGGAGGCCTTATGGACCCCCCTGAGCCAGAGCTTGATTCATTTCTATTTCTTGAGGGCCATAAAGTAGTTTGGGGCTTTATGACTATCCTGTACCTATGCCATGCTTTACTGCTTTATTTAAGATTGTGCGTGGAGCACCTGTACTGTTTAGGATTGCGGAGTGTTTTCGCGGTATCGACAAACCCAGTCACACTTTCGCGTTCCCAGTCGTTTACAGCCATTGGTGCAAACCTTGGGTCCGTCTCGGAGCCGGCCAACTTCGTTGCGGGTAGCTTAATGGGGTGGCCCCCTGAAATATTTTATGAATCCTGTGATTGCTTAGTCGTGCAAGCCTCGTTGGGTTTTGAGTTGGTTTTTCCGAGGTTGATCGAGTGTGTGTTGCTATTTGTGCGCCCCTGCAGGGTAAAACTTTCTGAAAGCCGTGTCCGCGGTTATGGATGACTTGGAGCACAGTATCTTGATCATAGACAAGCATAACTAAAGTAGTGCTATAAATTTGACTTAATATGTGACTAGTAATCAGAAGCAACTATAACGGAATAGATATTAAAAATGCCAACAACTGGTGGATCTGGGTTGTTTGTTATATATGCCTAGTAAGTATTGCAACTCCAATGGAATGTGATAAAAGTGCCAACAACTGCTGGGTTTTTTTGGGATTCCTCAGGACAATTATATCTGACTAGTAAATGTTCCAACTACAACGGGATGTTAACTAAAACTGCCCACTACTTATGCTATCAGGATGACTCATGCTATCTATATCTGATTAGTAATTGCTGCAACTATAATGGAATGAGTAAAATTGCCAACTGTGTGAGTTCCTTGGTCCGACTTCCTCGTTTGGTCTCGAGGGGGAAATACCAGGATGGGTTTGTTTGGTGTTAGCTTCAGGTTGGATCCGAATAGGTCTTTCTTATCCCTCTCTGATAACCGCCAGTTGTGTCGAGTCTCTATAGGTTGTTTAGTGCCGTTGCTCTGCCGCTTTAGCCCACCATACCTATGTAGGCGAGAGCCGCCGAATTCTAGCCTCGCCATGTACTGGCCTCAGTACTGACGCTCCTCTTTTTCCTTGCCCTTTGTCGGCACCCCTTTTGTTTAGCAGGTTTGAGATCGACGTCGTTAGCAGGGTTACCCTTCCGGCTTGGCCTGGGCAGGGTTATGGATGCCATTGGTTATTCTTCAGGGCTCTTAGCCCCATTTGCATCTTGTCCATAGTCGGACGCTCTATCGTTTTCAAGGTGATTTGGATCTTTGTATATTATATCTGTATTCTTGACTCATGGAGTCGTTGTTGTATATATATGTTCTGTGGGTCCCATCGAAGACTGTTGTGTAATGGTATTACTTTGTTTTCCACCCGCACGAAAGTTCCTGGTGGGCGTCCTTGAATCGTTTCTATGCGGGTTTGGCGGAAAGGGCTAAAACTTGCATAGGGTCAATTCGAGGGTGTTACAGAGTGGTATCAGAGCCCAGCGGTTGCGATACCCCACAAGTCCAGCCTGTAGGATAACCTAGCTAACGGATGATCTAGAGTGTCAAAACTATTTTGCAAAATCGGTTGGATAGATCTGATTAGGTCTGTTTTACTCCTTACCCCTCTGCTGCTCTCCTCTCACCTCTACGTGTTTTTGAATCTGCTCTCTTATCTTTTCTTCGAGTCCAGGAATTCTCGTGGTTGGGTTTCCGTCGTACCTTCAGGGTTTCGCTTCCTCTTTTGGTAACGGTGTTTCTACATCTGGTCTTCATGCTATCGGAGTGATCCTTTATCTGTGGTACCATTCTTTGTTCCTTGATTGTGCCTTCCGGTGTTTTCTGACGCGACGACATCATCTACGCCAGATCCGATGCAGAGTCTGCATCACTCCTTTGTTTTCTGAACCTCGCTTGTCGAGATCTTCAGTCTGAATTCCGAGAGTTGGTTGCATAATTCTCCTATTCATGTGTAAAGTAATGCTTTGAGTGCGGGATGGAGTAGCTACCATACCACTACTCTTATCATTCGCTTTGTACATTGAATCGGTGGATCCAGTAATTTTACTCTGTCCACGGAAGTTAGAGGTAGCTTTATTTGTTGATACCTCTACCTTCGCCCTTTGTTCCCGGAGTGTTCTCTTGGCCATCACTGACAACGACCTCTTGTTAGTGGTGTCGCGAGCATCTACACGAAGCAAGAAGATTCAGATCACCGACCTTCTTTCCGGTACTATGAGGCAGATCTCGAGGGCGAGATCCTTTGTTAGTGGTGTCGAATTGTGGCATCCCGCTAAAACCACTACTAGAAAATCACGTTGTTTTAGTGCATTGCATCATCATGACCGCATGCTCATGTCATCATGCCACCTTGCATTTGAGCATCGTCATCATCATGCATGGTTTTTGTCTAAACCATTTTCGAAACGCCTAGTTTTGTTTTCTAAATATTCCCGTTTTTATTCAAATTAAAAACCTGGGTCTCCGGAATATTTTGGTTTATCTAAATACGGTTTGCAAAAGCCCCTTTTTAAATAAATAAAATATTTAATTTATTGTTGGGAGGCAGCCGCTAGGCCCGAAAGCCCGGCCGGCCACCTCCAAACCATAACAAAAACGACCCAGTTAAACCAGACCAAAACCCTATCCACCTACCATTTTTCCTTCCTGCCTCTCTTTCCGCGTAGCCAATCCACCCGCCGCCGCCAGCCAAAACTCCCGCCCAGCCACCTCCACCTCACTCCCTCCATTCACCTCCTGCCACCTCACCCGCGCGGGCCCCACCTTCCCAAGTGGACAGCCATCCCGCCGCCACCTGCCTGCACGCCCATTCCCCACCCCCACCTGGCGCGACCCCCACCACCCGACAACTCCCCACCCCGCCTCGATCCTATCGCCAACCAACCGCGCCCCGACCGCGTCGCCCCTGGCCCCGCGCCCCCACGCGCCTGTCCCCATCCCCACCTCCCTCGCGTCGCCCTGGCTCCCTCACCTACCCCGCGCCCCTCTCTGCAGCGAGCCCTGCTCCTCTCTCCTCCCTCTCGGCCACCAGCTCCACGCCGCCGCCGAGCATCTCCCTTCCGCCGTTCCCCGACACCGTCCTCCTCCCTCGTTTTTGCCGCCGTCCCCGCCTCCATCCTCTCCTCTGTTCCCTGCTGCCGGGCGCCTTCTCCTCGGCCCGCCTCGCCTCCGGCCTCCGCCTCTACACTGCCCGGCCATGACGCCCGCTCATGACCCTCCTCTCTGACCGTGTCACCGCCCCTCGCGGAGCCCCGTCGGCCTCCCTCTCCTGCTCCTCCTCACCTCCATCTGCTTCGTGCCCGCCTTTGACCGACCACGCCTGCCTGGCGCGCGCCTCACGCCTGGCCCTCGAGCCTGCGCCTGGCCACCGTCATCAGGCATGACCCGCTCCGCTGAGGTTTCGCCGCCGGAGCCCTCCACTCGTCCTCTGCCTTCGGCCGTCGACCCTACTACCGCGGCTGCCCCGCGTCGGGTCCCGAGCGCGCCACGCCTCCACCGCCGTCGGGCCGCCTCTGCGACCTCCGCCGTGTCTAGCAGGCCGCCGGTAACCACACCTCCCCGAGCCCCTCCTCTCGCGCGTGGTGGACGCCATCGGCTCCACCTGAGGCTACGTGCCCTACCCTACTGTTTAGACCCGGTTCGATGAACAGCTCATGCCTCTGCTTGTGTTGTCTATGTTTAACCTCCGGGTGCTTTTGTTTGGTGGAAATGCTACACTGTTTCGGTGGTATGCTACCAACGCTACCAGTGATTAAGAGCTGCAAGTCGGACCAGTACCCCAAGAAGCCACCTGAAGATCCAGAACTAATTCCAAGTTTGTTAACGACAATCAAAGCTTCGAAACCCAAGTTCTCCTTCATGTTACCTTGACGACCCGATCTCGGATCCGAAGCCCGAACCCCGGCTCTGGCTTCATGAACTTCGTCGCGGACGCCAAGATCTTCCCCCTAGAGTCCGAAGATCGAGACCGAACCCTGGCGCGCCAAGTCCATCGACCCCGAGGACCGATCCATCGGATGCAACAAGACCTTCTTCCCGGAACCACCGAGCACTTCCTCCCGGATGCCAAGTTCGCCAACACGGACACCGAGCGTCAAGATCTGCTTCACGGAGAACCGCAAGACCTCCTTCCCGCACTGATGCCCGAGGACCCGACAAGCTCTTCGTAACGACAAGATCGACACCGACTAGGGCGAATCCGATGCGCCCCCGACGCTAAACCAAGTCCTTCTACCCGGAATGCCAAGCTCTCCTTCCGTTTCCCGAGACCGATCCTATCGAACCGTTCCCCCCGTCGAACCCTGTCGAACCCCGAACCCCCCGGAGCCCAAGATCTTCCGAACCCAGATGTGTGCCCCTAAGCCCCTATTTTTATAATATGACATTATCAACTGTCGCATATTAAACTGTTCATGCATGCATACTTGTCTGTGGTTTGGGGCATTATGCCGATTCACCTCATAATTAAATATGGAGTGTTTATGCGGAATATCTTTGTCTTATTCCGGACTCCATTTAAATTGGTGTAGCGAACCGATGCCATGTTTTGCCTTGTTAATACAACATTTAAATTGCGGGGGTTCTAAATAACTTGAACCGTGTAATTAATTGTCGGGACCCCGGTTCCGCTTAATATTGCCTAATTGCACCGCATCTGCATCATATCATAAGCATGCCGGATCTTCTGCCATGGTATTAAATATTGCATCCGGTGTTTCTTCTAGTGTTTGCTTCTTCGCGGACTAGGCCGATGAGTGGATGCGAGTATCGACAAGTTCTTCGGATATGATCCGTCGGCAGTGTTTTCCCAGGCGAGCATCTCTCCCCGTTCTACCTATTTTGCATTTATAGTCTTTATTTCCTCCTGTTGATCTATTGCTATCCGTGCCGCGATGCTTTAGTTTGCGAACACCAGTTATACCCCGTGCAGCCTCTATATTGCCTTGGACACCTCCTATTACCCGTGTTTGGTAGATAGCTGGCCTTGCGAGTCGTAGTTGCTTGCTCAGGTGCGATCTCGTGTTGTCAAGTACCACAGTGGTTGAAATGCTAGCAGATGCTTATTGGTGGATATGCTTACTGGTGGAGATGATCATGACTTCAAATACAACTATTAAAATGCTAGATATAACTAATGCAGATGCATCGGTGGGCAATAGATGTTATTTGGTTCTTCCACGCTCACTTGTGTCCCGTAGGACCCCGAGTACTTGATACATGTTCCTTGATTTTTCGCACTATCCACATCCGGGAGGCCTTATGGACCCTCCTGAGCCAGAGCTTGATTCATTTCTATTTCTTGGGGGCCACAAAGTAGTTTGGGTCTTTATTACTATCCTGTACCTATGCCATGCTTTACTGCTTTATTAAGATTGTGCGTGGAGCACCTGTACTGTTTAGGATTGCGGAGTGTTTTCGCGGTATCGACAAGCCCAGTCACACTTTCGGGTTCCCGATGCATTACAGCCATTGGCAAAACCTTGGGTCCGTCTCGAGCCGACCAACTTCGCTATGGTAGCTTAATGGGGTGGCCCCCTGAAATATTTTATGAATCCTGTGATTGCTTAGTCGTGAAAGCCTCGTTGGGTTTTGAGTTGGTTTTTCCGAGGTTGATCGAGTGTGTGTTGCTATTTGTGCACCCCTGCAGGGTAAAACTTTCTGAAAGCCATGTCCGTGGTTATGGACGACTTGGAGCACAGTATCTCGATCATAGACAAGCATAACTAAAGTAGTGCTATAAATTTGACTTAATATGTGACTAGTAATCAGAAGCAACTATAACGGAATAGATATTAAAAATGCCAACAACTGGTGGATCTGGGTTGTTTGTTATATATGCCTAGTAAGTATTGCAACTCCAATGGAATGTGATAAAAGTGCCAACAACTGCTGGTTTTTTTTTGGGATTCCTCAGGACAATTATATCTGACTAGTAAATGTTCCAACTACAACGGGATGTTAACTAAAACTGCCCACTACTTATGCTATCAGGATGACTCATGCTATCTATATCTAATTAGTAATTGCTACAACTATAATGGAATGAGTAAAATTGCCAACTGTGTGAGATCCTTGGTCCGACTTCCTCGTTTGGTCTCGAGGGGAAATACCAGGATGGGTTTGTTTGGTGTTAGCTTCAGGTTGGATCCGAATAGGTCTTTCTTATCCCTCTCTGATAACCGCCAGTTGTGTCGAGTCTCTATAGGTTGTTTAGTGCCGCTACGCTGCCGCTTCAGCCCACCATACCTATGTAGGTGAGGGCCGCCAAATTCTAGCCTCGCCATGTACTGGCCTTAGTACCGACGCTCCTCTTTTTCCTTGCCCTTTTTCGGCACCCCTTTTGTTTAGCAGGTTTGAGATCGACGTCGTTAGCAGGGTTACCCTTCCGGCTTGGCCTAGGCAGGGTTATGGACGCCATTGGTTATTCTTCAGGGCTCTTAGCCCCATTTGCATCTTGTCCGTAGTCGGACGCTCTATCGTTTTCAAGGTGATTTGGATCTTTGTATATTATATATGTATTCTTGACTCATGGAGTCGTTGTTGTATATATATGTTCTGTGGGTCCCATCGAGGACTGTTGTGTAATGGTATTACTTTGTTTTCCACCCGCACGAAAGTGCCTGGTGGGCGTCCTTGAATCGTTTCTATGCGGGTTTGGCGGAAAGGGCTAAAACTTGCATAGGGTCGATTCGAGGGTGTTACACAGGGCCACACCATTTTTTCGAAATTCAAACCATGACAGTTTGCGTGTAAACTGGCAAAGTTTGTAAGTAGTTATACAAAATATATTACATTCAAAATATGAAAAAAAAGAAAAAAGACTGGCCCTAGCCCTAGCTACCGATCTCCCTGCTGTCGGCGCCGCTCTGTCTATCTATGGATCGAGGTCGATGTACTCAGGCGATGTCCAGAGGTGCCTCAGCGGCAGGCCCAGAGCTAGCACCGGTGCGGGTGCATGAGGCGTGTGTTGGTCGATCTGCTGGCCGGGCCATGCTGGCCACGCATCCGTCTCTGCCGGCACGGGCGAAGCATACCACCCCGACTGTTGGAATTATGCCCTAGAGGCAATAATAAAGATGTTATTATTATAATTCTTGTTCATGATAAATTTTATATTCCATGCTAGAATTGTATTAAGCGGAAACATTAATACTTGTGTGGTTTGTGAACAACACCGTGTCCCTAGTACGCCTCTATGGACTAGCTCATTGATCAATGATGGTTAAGGTTTCCTAACCACAGACATGAGTTGTCAATTGATAATGAGACCATATCATTGGGAGAATGATATGGTGATGCACTCCAAACTAAGCGAAGCAATTAGATCGTGTCTTTGTGTTCATCTTTGCGAAGCTTTTCCTATGTCAAATATTGTATTCCTTAGACCATGAGATAATACAACTCCCTGGTATCGGAAGAAAGCTTTGAGGTCATCAAACGTCATCCTATGAGAGGGTGATCATAAAGGTGTCTCTTAGGCAATCGGAAAGTATCTGTTGGGTTGTATGTATCGATATGGGATTTGTCCCTCCCAAGTCGGAGAGATATACTTCGGGCCCACTCGGTAATCGATATCAACACCGCTTGCAAGCATGTGGTTAAGGAGTTAATCACAAAGTGATATCGGATTACGGAACGAGTAAAGTACTTGCTGTGAACGAGATTGAACTAGGTATGACAGTACCGATGATCGAATCTCGGGCAAGTAAAATATCGCGAGACGAAGGGAATATGTATATGGGATTGATTGAATCCTGGCATCGTGGTTCATCCGATATGATCATCGATGAATGTGTGGGAGTCAATATGGGTGCCCAGACCCCGCTGTTGATTATTGATAGAAGATCATGTCTGCATATTCTCGAACCCGCAGGGTCACACACACACACACCTTCCTCCAAACCCTAGTAGCCCTGCTGCCTTCCTCTCTCCCTCCCGACTGTTTGTAGGCGAAGCCCTGCTGCAGAAATTCTCCACCATATACACCGCTACCGGCGTTGTAGATCCAATCTATCTCCACCATACTTTCTGGTCCGAGGAAGGAGGATACGCGAGGTGCTGCACGGTGCATCTCACGGAGGCACCGCCACTTGTGGTGCTAGATCGGATCGGATCGCGAGGAGAAGCGAGTACGACCATCACCCACGTTCCGATTTAACGCTCCTGCGAATCTTCAAGGGTATGAAGATCTAATCCAATCTCTCGTTGTTTGCATCTCCTAGATTAGATCTTGGCTTTCCTCTGTTCGCTCGTAGAAAATTTTGATTTACTATGCTGCTAAACCCTTCAAAGGGTATCGAGCTAGATCTATGCGTAGATGTGATTCACGAGTAGAACGCAACATGGTTGTTGCGGCGTTGATGTTTTCTGCTGCAAGCCTCTTGTTTGTGTTCTTCTTATGACGCGGATAGTGAGATTGAAGCGTCCAGGCCAACCTTACGCGACGCCGTCATGAGACCGCTCCGCACTTGACGTGTGGCTTGTACCACACATGCGGCTGGTGGATGCCGTTTCTCTCACTATAGTTGTCATGGGATTAACACCGAGTTTGGCAACCATAATATCACCGTTGTGGCTTTCCGTAGGTAAGAATCGTTCTTAGCATCTACTCCCATGAGCCACGTAAAACATGCAACAACAAAGTAGAGGCGTCTAACTTGTTTTTGCAGGAGTGTTTTCTCGTGATATGGTATGGCCCAAGATGTGATGTGTATATTGTATGCGATGATCATGTTTTGTAATGTTTCACGACTTGCATGTCGATGAGTACACAACCGCGGGAGCCATATGGTTGTCTTTATAATTGTGTATGACCTGAGTCAACTTCTTATACGCCATGTAATAGCTTTACTTTATCGCTAAGTAGTTAGCAATAGTTGTAGTTGCTATTCGTGGTGGAGGCAATCATGGTGGAGTGATGGAGATCATGCCGAACGCACAAGATGGAGATCATTGCACTAAGATTGGCTATACCATGTCACATAAAGTTATATGCATGTGATGTTTATCCTTTTATGTATCTTATTATGCTTAGATCGCGACGGTAGCATTATAAGATGATTCCTCACTTAAAGATCAAGATAAAGCTGTGTTCTCCCCAAGTATGCACCATTAAAGTTCGTCGTGTCCAAGCATCACGTGATGATCGGGTGCTATAGACTCTACGCCACATACAACGGGTGCAAGCCAGTTTTGCACACGCTGAAATACTTGGGTCTAACTTGACGAGCCTAGCATGTATGACATGGCCTCGGAACACAAGAACCGAAAGGTTAAGCATGAGTCATATGAATGATATGATCGACACTTTGTTGTCCACCATTGAAACCACATCTCTTCTCGTGAAGATCGGATTAGGTGTGGTGAATTTGGATCGTGTTCACTAAACAACTTGAGGGATGTTGAATTTAGTGGGAGTTCATCTAGTAATTTGATTAAGTTGAACTATTTATCATGAACATAGTCTAAATTGTACTTGCAAATATCAGATCACATGGCCAAGTCCAACTTCAACTTCAATGTTTTTGCTGAGAAAGAAAAGCTTAGAAACAATGGGTCTAACTTCACCAACGGTTCCGCAATCTAAGAATCATTCTATTCAAGGACAAAAGGACTATGTCCTTGAGAAAGCGTTAGGTAACCCTCACTGCAATCAAGGCTACCGATGAGAAAGCTGTCTATCACCACGCAAAGATGATTATGGTGTGATTAAGAGCACCATGTTGTTTGCTATGGAACCGAACTTCAAAATCGTTTTGAAAACTATCCCGGCCCTTTGAGATTCTCAAGAGCTGAAAACCATGTTTCAGACTCAGGCCCGCTCGAGAGATATGAGATCTCCGAAGTTCTTTAACTGCAAGATGGAGGAAGGAGTTCCGTTAGTGAGCACGCCATTAAGATGTCGGGCTACACTCAACGCCTTGAGCAACTGGATCGCAAGATTCCAGAGGAGCTCAAGATTGACAGGGTTCTCGCAATCACTCCTCCCAGCTACAAAAGTTTTGTAGTGACTCACAATCAGATTGGTTCCATCGACACGATCATCGAGCTCTTCGCAAAGCTAAAGGCTGCGAGGTGGACATCAAAAGGATAATCATGTGTTAATGGTCAACAAGCCCTCCTTTAAGAAAGGTAAAGGTGCAAAGAAGCCCTTCAAGAAAAAGCGGCGTTGCTGCCCTCGCCGAGAAGAAGCTCAAGTCCGTCCTAAGCCGACATCGAGTGCTTCTATTGCAAGGACAAGGGTCATCGAAGCTGAATCGTCCAAGTACTTAGCGGACAAGAAGGTGGCACCATCAAAGGTATATTTGATATACATGTTATTGATGTTTTCCTTACTAGCCCTCGTTGTAGTGCCTGGGTATTTGATACCGTTCGTTGCTAATATTTGTAACTCAAACAGAGCTACGGAATAGACGGCTTGCGAGGGATGAGGTGACGATGCGCGTTGGCAACGGATCAAGAGTTAATGTGATGGCCGTCGGCACGCTCTCCTTAGTTTTACCTTCGAGATTAGTTTTAAACCTTAATAAATGTTATTATGTGCCTGCGTTGAGCATGAACATTATTTCTGGATCGTGTTTATTGCAAGACGGTTATTCATTTAAATCGGAGAATAATGGTTGTTCTATTTATATGAGTAACATCTTTTATGGTCATGCACCCTTGTGAATGGTTTATTTCTTCTAAATCTAAAGGGATGAAACACACATCCATAACATTGAGGCTAAGAGATGCAAAGTAGATAGTGATAATACTACTTATTTGTGGCAATCGCTGCTCAGGTCATATTGGTGTAAAGCGCATGAAGAAACTCCATTCTGATGGACTTTTGGAGTCTCTTGATTTTGAATCATTTGACACATGCGAACCATGCCTCATGGGCAAGATGATCAAAACCCCATTCTCCGGTATGATGGAGCGAGCAACGGACTTGTTGGAAATCATACATACCGATGTATGCGGACCGATGAGTGTTTCGACGCGTAGTGGATATCGCTATTTTCTCACTTTTACCGATGACTTAAGTAGATATGGGTATATCTATTTAATGAAACATAAATCTGAAACGTTTGAAAAGTTCAAAGAATTTCAGAATGAAGTGGAGAACCATCGTAATGTAAAGATTAAGTTTCTATGATCCGATCGTGGGGGAATATTTGAGTTATGATTTTCTCACGCATCTCAAAGCAAGTGGAATCGTTTCACAACTCATGCCACCCGAACACCACAAGAATGGTGTGTCTGAACGCCGGAATCGAACCCTATTAGATGTGGTCCGATCAATGATGTCTCTTACTGATTTGCCGTTATCATTTTGGGGTTATGCATTAGAAACCGCTGCATTCACTTTAAATAGGGATCCATCTAAATCCGTTGAGACGACACCGTATGAGCTGTGGTTTGGTGCTAAACCTAAGTTGTCGTTTCTTAAAGTTTGGGGATGAAGCTTACGCCAAGAAGTTGATGCCGACAAGCTCGAACCCAAAGCGGAGAAATGCGTCTTCATAGGATACCCTAAGGAAACTATTGGGTATACCTTCTATCACGTAACAAGGCAAAGTGTATGTCGAAAGAACGGTTCCTTTCTTGAGAAGGAGTTTCTCGAAAAGGTGAGTGGGAGGAAAGTAGAGCTAGACGAGGTTATTGAACCTTCTCTTGAATTGGAGAGTAGCGCACACCTGAAATTGTTCCAAAGGTCGCCGCACCAACAATAGAGGAAGCTAATGACAAGGATCATGAAGCTTGGACGATGTCCATCGAACGTCGCAGGTCGACAAGGTCACGTGCCCCTCTGAGTGGTACGGCAACCTGTCTTGACTGTCTTGTTAGTAGAAGACAGAACCTACGAACTATGAGGAAGCGATGATGAGCCTGGACTCGAGAAATGGCTAGAGGCCATGAAATCCGAATTGGGATCCATGAGGAAAACCAAGTATGGACTTTGGTGGACCTCCTAGCAATCAAAGGCCGTTGAGTGCAAATGGATCTTCAAGAATAAAACGGACGCGGATGGTAATGTTACCGCCTATAAAGCACGGCTTGTTGCGAAAGGTTTTCGACAAGTTCAAGGTGTTGACTATGATGAGACTTTCTCTCCGTAGCGATGTTTAAGTCCATTCGATTTTATTAGCAATTGCTGCGTTTCATGATTATGAAATATGGCGATGGATGTCAAGATCGCTTTCCTCAATGGCAACATTGATGAAGAGTTGTATATGATGCAACCCGGTTTTGTCGATCCTAAGGATGCGATAAAGTATGCAAACTTCAGCGTTCCATTTATGGATCAAGCAAGCATCTCGGAGTTGGAACCTTCGTTTTGATCAAGTGATCAAGAGCTTTGGATTTGTTCCAAATTGCTACGAAGCTTGCATCTACAAGAAAGTGAGTGGGAGCTCGGTGACGTTTCTGGTACTATATGTGGATGACATATTGATTATTGGAAATGACATCAACATGCTTAACGATGTGAAGAGTTATTTGAACAAGTGTTTTTCAATGAAAGACCTAGGTGAAGCTGCTTATATATTGGGCATAAAAATCTATAGAGATAGACAAACACGCCTGATAGCTTTAAGCCAGAGTACATACCTAGACAAAGTTCTGAAAAGGTTCAGAATGGATAAGGCATTGAAAGGTTCAAAGGCCTATGTTGTCGTGTAAGATATTGAGAAAGGCTCTGTCCAGCTATGGTAAATGATAGGAAGCTATGAGCAAAGTGCCTTATGCCTCGCCATAGGTTCCATCATGTATGCCATGCTGTGTACTAGACCGGATGTGTCCAATGCTCTTAGTTTGACGAGCAGATATCAAAGTGATCCAGGAGTGGAACACTGGACAACCGTGAAGAACATCCTAAGGTACCTAAATAGGACTAAAGAAATGTTCTTAGTCTATGGGGGTGATGAACATTGTCAGAAAGGTTACGTCGATGCTAGTTTCGACACCGACAAGGATGATTGTAAATCTCGCATGTGATACGTGTATATTTTGAATGGAGGAGTGTGAGTCGAGAAGCTGCAAGCAAAGCGTGATCGCGGGATCTACAAGAGAAGCGAATACATGGCTGCCGCAGAAGCATCAAGTGAAGGATTTTGGATCGAAACTTCATCATCGAGCTTGGCGTGGTTCCAAGTGCATTGGACCCATCGGAGATATTGTGTGACAACACCGCGCCATAGCACTCGCTAAGGAACCAAGATATCATCCAAAGACCAAGCATATCAACAGAAGTTTCATATAATCCGAGATTATATAGCGTATGGAGATCGAAGATCAGCAAAGTACATACAGATCTGAATGTCGCAGATCCATTGACTAAACCTCTTCCACGTGTAAACATGATCAGCACCTCGGTGCCATGGGTGTTAGATTGTTGCCAAATGTAAACTAGATTATTGACTCTAGTGCAAGTGGGAGACTGTTGGAATTATGCCCTAGAGGCAATAATAAAGATGTTATTATTATAATTCTTGTTCATGATAAAGTTTATATTCCATGCTAGAATTGTATTAAGCGGAAACATTAATACTTGTGTGGTTTGTGAACAACACCGTGTCCCTAGTACGCCTCTATGGACTAGCTCATTGATCAATGATGGTTAAGGTTTCCTAACCATAGACATGAGTTGTCAATTGATAATGAGACCATATCATTGGGAGAATGATATGGTGGATGCACCAAACTAAGCGAAGCAATTAGATCGTGTCTTTGTGTTCATCTTGCGAAGCTTTTCCTATGTCAAATATTGTATTCCTTAGACCATGAGATAATACAACTCCTGGTATCGGAAGAAAGCTTTGAGGTCATCAAACGTCATCCTATGAGAGGGTGATCATAAAGGTGTCTCTCGGTGATCGGAAAGTATCATTGGGTTGTATGTATCGAGATGGGATTTGTCCTCCCAAGTCGGAGAGATATACTTGGGCCCACTTTGAATCGATATCAACACCGCTTGCAAGCATGTGGTTAAGGAGTTAATCACAAAGTGATATCGGATTACGGAAGAGTAAAGTACTTTGTGAACGAGATTGAACTAGGTATGACGATGCAGATGATCGAATCTCGGCAAGTAAAATATCGCGAGACAAAGGGAATATGTATATGGGATTGATTGAATCTGGCATCGTGGTTCATCCGATATGATCATCGATGAATGTGGAGTCAATATGGGTGCCTGCACCCAGTTGATTATTGATAGTAGATCATGTCTGCATATTCTCGAACCCGCAGGGTCACACACACACACACCTTCCTCCAAACCCTAGTAGCCCTGCTGCCTTCCTCTCTCCCTCCCGACTGTTTGTAGGCGAAGCCCTGCTGCAGAAATTCTCCACCATATACACCGCGCCGTCGCGTTGTAGATCCAATCTATCTCTCCACCATACTTGCTGGTTCGAGGAAGGAGGAGACGTCGAGGTGCTGCACGTGTGCATCTCACGGAGGCACCGCCACTTGTGGTGCTAGATCGGATCGGATCGGATCGCGAGGAGGAGAAGCGAGTACGACTACATCACCCACGTTCCGACGAACGTTCATGGCCAGCGAATCTTCAAGGGCATGAAGATCTAATCCAATCTCTCTCGTTGTTTGCATCTCCTAGATTAGATCTTGGCTTTCCCTCTGTTCGCTTCCGTAGAAAATTTTGATTTACTATGCTGCGAAACCCTTCACCGACACGGGCAGAGCATACCACCCCGGTGCGGGTGGAGTAGACCACCACCATAGCAGCTGCGATGGTGGTGGCGGTGGTGGCAGCGGCAACCCCGCGTTCACCTGTGCCATTAGGCCAGTGAGCTAGACGGCCTCCTGGTAGCCGTCCCACATGGCCTCATCCTCCTTCACGCTGGCCTGCTCGAGGAAGGAGTCCTCATCGTAGCCCCGCGTCAGGACCTCCTGGTACTCCGGGGGCAGATGCGTGGCAGCGGACGCGGTCTCCTCCTCCTTCTCTTCCTTCTTGACGACAATGTCGAGATCATCGTCGCCGAGGTCAGCGTCGGAGTGGTTGATGGTGTCATAGTCGTCGGGCTCGAATGCGGGGAGGGTGCAGGACCCCCATGGATCGAACTCGCCGCGGTAGGAGCTCGTGTGTCGCGTCGTGTGCTCCACTTGAGGAACCGCTTCCAGAACAACTTATTCTGGTAGGCGCGGCCATACCGAAAGGCTGACGAGAGCTTGTGGATGCAGCGGGCAATCTCCTTCTCCAGGCCCTTGCCCTCCTTCGGCGCGGGCGGCACCGACACCCGCTCCCGGTTGAGATGCCAACCCGTGGGGAGGGAGACATCATGGTGGGCGATGCCTCTCCCATCCCTCCACCGCCGCTCGCACTCTGCCACGCAGAAGTAGCGGCGGTCACGGCCTAGCCCCTCCTCCTGGTGCGTGGCAGGGACGCCAACGAAGTCCTGCGCCCGGGGCGGCGGCGACATGACCCCCCGAAGGAAGGCTGGCATGCTGCTCCCCTGATGGTGTCATCCACTCAAGCCGGATCCGCCGGCCTCGTGATCGTTCTTGCCCTTCTTGAACCACCCCGGCTTCTTCATCACTGCTGGTGGCGGTGGCTGTGGCTAGCGGTGAGGTGCTGGGAGGCTCTGGCGATGGCGATGGTGAGAGGAGCGAAGTGCGACACCGACGGTCGCAGGTGCCTGCTTAAGTAGCCCCTGCCGGTGGGAGCGCGCGCAGGTTCTCGTGCCTTTGCCATCAATGCCGGCGCGGGAACTCAGACGACATCTCGTCTCATTGGCATTTATGGCGAAGACTGCCCCGATTGCTTCTGACTCGGTGTCACGGTCAGGTCTTTCAAGGCCTCAATTGCTACATGGTTAAGGCGTCAATCCATGCCGTGGTTGCCTATGAATCGCTATGGATGCTGAAGGGTGGGCCAGTAGCGCGCGCTGGGGAGGACATGCCCTCGACCTGAAGGGAATATGCCCTGAGAGGCAATAATAAAGTTGTTATTATATATATTCCAAGTATATGATATATGTTTATTTTTCATGCTATAATTGTATTAATTTGGAAACGTTAATACATGTGTGTTTAATAAACAAAAAGAAAGTTCCTAGTTATGCCTCTCTTATAAACTAGCTCGTTGATTAACAAGAGATCAAGGTTTCTTGATCATGGACATTGGATGTTGTTAATAATGAGGTCACAACATTAGTGGAATGATGTGATAAACATTCATCCAAAGTATAGCATTACGATCAAAGTCATTGTGTTTATATTGCTATAACATCTAACGAAGTAATCCTAGTCCTTAGACCATGAGATCATGTTAATCACTAACACTAGAAGAGTATCTTGATAACATCAAACGTCACACCGTGAAAGGGTGATTATAAAGGTGGGTTCAGTACTACGAAAGTGTTATGTATAGGCTCATGGATCAAGAGTGGGATTTTTCCATCCCAATGACGGATAGATATACTCTGGGCCCTCTCAGTGATATCACATTGGTTAGCTTGCAAGCAAGTGATGAGATCACTAGAATGTTATATCACGGGAACAAGAAAAGAGTACATGTCGGTAACGATATCAAACTAGGTATGGAGATACCAATGATCGAATCTCGGACATGTAATAGATCGCGATACAAAGGGATTTAGTTACTAGCGTTAAAGGTTCTCACGATCACAAAAGTCATTGTTGAATGTGTAGGAGTCAGTATGGATCTCCAGGTCCCGCTTCTAATTATTGATGTGAGAGGGGTCTCGATCATGTCTGCATTATTCACGAACCGTAGGGTGACACACTTAAGGGACACCAACACCATTTGGAGCAAATATGTTTCAGACGAATGAATTGCAAGGCGCTGGAATTATTTCAATAGACACCGAAACTGTTTCGGGTGAAATTGCTAAAATTGGTTCTGCATGTAATATTGAAATATTGCAGGGGTTTTATGTGAATGTTTGTTAATTAAAGTAATTAACAAAATTCTGAGTAAAATTAATAAAAGAGTTTTATTAAATGAGAGAGCATTAAATTTGGAGAAATTTAATGCATTTAAAGTGAAGACTTTAAAGGGGAATGTTAAGGGGCAAATTTATGTGGAGGGGGTTACCACCACATGAATGGGGGAGGCGAGGGGTCACCCCCCATGGGGCACTGGGGTACCCCCTCCTCCTATAAAATGCCCCCTCTCACTCCTTCTTCCTCACACCTCCTCGTGAAGGATCTCTCTCCCCCTCTAGTATTTTGCCCCCATGGTCTCGGATTAGCGAGATACATGTTCTAGGTGGCATTTTGTCTGGAATGAGTTGCTGCTTCTGCTGCATCGCTAGAGCGAGTAGGTGGAGGTTGTTCGGTGGCCTGATCATGTGTGCGAGTGCGGATGCGCTGCTGGTTTGCGGCGCTAGGACTTCCACAGATCTTGAGATGGGCAAGCGAACGACTGCATCATCCACAATTTCCATCTCGTTAACAAAGCTTTGTTGTCTTTGAGGGTATGTTCTCTATGGATGTATATCCACCCGTTGCTTGTGATCTAGTAGATAGATCTTGACGTATAATAGTTCCCATCATAGGATTTTTTTTGTTTTCTATGCTGCTAACCCTTCAGTGGTATCAGAGCCTGATCTATGCGTAGGTGCTTTGCATGGGTAGAACACATAAGAGTATGTGGGCGGTGATGATCATGTTATTTCTTCTTACTTTGGATATTGGTGGCATAGTAGGATGAAGCGTCCCGGACCAACTTTACATGTCATCACACATGAGACCGGTTCCACGACTGACATGCAACTAGTTTTGCATAAGTGGCTAGCGGGTGTCTGTCTCTCCTACTATAGTCAATATCTGATTTACATTGAGTTTCTAATAATTTGGTTATCATCGTTGTGTTTCCATGTTCGTAGGTAAGAACGGTTCTATCTTCGAAAGCCCTAAGCCACGTAAAAACTTGCAATTGATAAATTAGAGGCGTCTAGTTTAGATCGTTGCTGGGCTTGTGTCATGATATGGTAATGTTGTAAGTTGATGTATAGTTGATACTCCTACAACACACCTAACATGTAAGTTCCATAGACCTTGGCCTTACATACAAAGGAATGATAAAGATCATACCACGATGCATATGATAGTGATCAAGTGTAAGAACCATATCATTTCACTTTACACATATGATGTTTGCATCTTATATTGCTTGTTTGGCATTTTAATAGCATTATAAGATGATCCATCATTTAAATATCAATATAAAAATGCATTCTTCCTTAAGTATGCATTGTTCTATGGATCGTGTTTCGAGACATCATGTGATGATCGGGTGTACTCGACTCTGCGCTTTCAAACAACGAGTGTAAGACAGTTTTACACAAGCGAGTACTAAGGTTCTTACTTGGCAAGCCTAGCATGTACAGACATGGCCTCGAAACACAGACCGAAAGGTTAAGCATGAGTCATATAGTTGATATGATGCCCATATAGATGCTCACCTTTGAAGCTACACCGACTCGCGTGATGATCGGACTTGGTGTAGTGAATTTGGTTCATGTAATCACCAAAAAGACACGAGGGATGTTGTTTTTGAGTGGGAGTTTAGTTGAACTCAATCTATCATAAACTTAGTCTAAATAAATTTTACAAATTCTGTTGTAGATGGCACCACCTATTTTTAATCTCAATGTGTTCATGGAGAAAGAGAAACTTGCTGTGAATGGTAGCAACTTTACCAATTGTGCCATGAATTTGAGGATTCTCCTCTCTGCTGCACAAAAGCAAAATGTGCTAGAAGCGCCGCTAGGCCCCCCACCAGCTCCTGATGCCCCTGACAAGGAAAAGAATGTCTATTTGACTCGTCAGGAGGACCACAACTTAGTTCATTGTGGCATATTGTATGGGCTAGAGCCAGAACTTCGAAAGCGTTTCGAAAATGGCAATGCCTTTGATACCATGGGTGAATTGAAAATGATTTTCGATACCCATGCCGTTGTAGAGAGTTATAATGCTTCAGAAAAGTTCTTCAGCTGCATGATGGAAGAGAACGGCTTCGTAAGTGAGCACGTACTCAAAATGTCTGGGTACACCGATAAGCTTGTGTCCTTGGGAATAACTATTCCCATTGACTTAGGCATACATCATGTTCTCTAATCTCCGCCACCTAGCTACAAGAGCTTCGTGATGAACTATAACATGCAGGGCATGAAGAAGTCTCTCCCCGAGCTTCTATCAATGCTTAAGACTCTAGAAGTGGAGATTAGGAAAGAACATCAAGTGTTGATGATCAATAGGATCACCAGTTTCAAGAAAGACAAGAAGGGTAAACAGAAGGGAAAGAAGGGCGGCCAATCTGTTGCTGCGCCTGAAAAGAAATCCCGGGCTGGCCCTAAGTCTGATACCGAGTGCTACTATTGTAAGGGGATTAGCCATTGGGAGCGCAACTGCCCCAAGTATTTTGCGGACAAGAAGGCCGGCAAGGCAAACAAAGGTATATGTGATATACATGTTATTGATGTGTACTTGACTAGTACTTGCAGTAGCACCTGGGTATTTGATACCAGATCAATTGCTAATATATGTAACTCGATACAGGGGCTGCAGAACAAGCGATAGCTAGCAAGGGATGAGGTCACGATACGTGTCGGCAATGGATTAAGAGTTGATGTGATCGCCGTCGGAACGCTGCCTCTCCATATGCCATCGAGATTAGTGATAAACCTGAATAATTGTTATTTGGTGCCTATGCTGAGCATGAACATTGTATTCGGATCATGTTTATTGCATATCGGTTATTCGTTTAAATCAGAAAACAATGGTTGTTCGATTTATATGGATAATATCTTTTATGGTCATGCACCTGTGATGAATGGTTTATTTCTATTGAATCTCGATAGTACTCATATGCATATCCATAATGTTGATGCTAAAAGGATTAAACTTAATGATGATATATCTGCATATATGTGGCACTGCCGTCTAGGTCATATTGGCGTTAAACGCATGAAGAAACTCCATTCCGATGGACTTTTAGAATCACTTGATTTTGAATCATTTGATACATGTGAGCCATGCCTTAAGGGGAAGATGACTAGAACACCGTTTTCCGGTTCAATGGAACGGGCGACAGATTTATTGGAAATCATACATACTGATGTATATGGTCCAATGAGTGTGTCGGCGCGAGGTGGATATCATTATTTTGTTACTTTCATGGATGATTTGAGTAGATACGTGTATATCTATTTGATGGAACATAAGTCTGAAACATTTGAAAAGTTCAAGGAATTTCAGAATGAAGTGGAAAATCATCGTAATAGAAAGAACAAATTTCTATGGTCCGACCGTGGAGGAGAGTATCTTAGTTACTAGTTTAGCGCACACATGAGAGATTGTTGAATAGTTTCACAACTCATGCCTGCCGGAACACCACAACGTAATGGTGTGTCGGAACATCGTAATCATACTCTATTGGATATTGTTCGATCTATGATGTCTCTGACTGACTTGCCACTTTCATTTTGGGGTTATGCACTAGAAACCGCTGCAGTCACTTTAAATCGGGCACCGTCTAAATCCGTTGAAACGACACCGTATGAATTATGGTTTGGAAACAAACCTAAGCTATCATTTCTTAAAGTTTAGGGATGCGATGTTTATGTGAGGAAACTTCAACCTGATAAACTCGAACCCAAAGCAGAGAAATGCGTCTTCATAGGATATCCTAAAGAAACAATGGGGTATTCCATCTATCACTGATCCGAGGGCAAGGTTTCCGTTGCCAAGAATGGATCCTTTCTAGAGAAAGAGTTTCTCGTGAAAGTTGTGAGTAGTCGAAAGGTAGAACTCGAAGAGGTTATTGAATCTTCTCTTCATGAAATGGCGAGTGGTGCAGCACCAGAAGTCGTTCCGGAGTTGACTTCACCAAATGAAGAAGTAACTAATGATAATGATCATGAAACTCCGAAATAGGACACTACCGAACCTCGCAGGTCAAGAATGACACGTGCAGCTCCTGAACTGTACGAGAATCCTATTGTGAATTTCATGGTTGATGAAATAGATGACCCTGTGACGTATGAAGAAGCGATGATGAGCCCGGATTCCAACAAATGGCTAGAAGCCATGCAATCTGATACGTTGCAAACGTATCTATAATTTTTGATGTTTCATGCTTGTTTAGTATCTACTTTGCTTTGCTTTGTGAACACTTTGAGGTATTTCTATATATTTTCTGGAACTAACCTATTAACAAGATGCCACAGTGCCAGTTGCCTGTTTTCTTCTGTTTTTGGATCCAGAAAAGGTAGAAAATCAATATTCTCGGAATTGGATGGGACAAAAGCAAATATGCCTATTTTCCCGGGGCAACACGGAAACACGAAGCAGAGACGGAGTAGGGCACCGGGGTGGGCACACCATATGGTGGCGCTGGCTAGCCCTAGTCGCGCCACCAGGTGGTGTAGGCCCCTTGGCCTCCCATCGACCTTGCCTCTTCGCCTATAAGATGCCTCCCGATGCAAAAACCCTAAATCGTCAAGCCTCCAGCCACGAAAAGTTCCGTAGTGCCGCCGCCACTGAAGGGGAGATTCAGGGGATAGAAAGTCTCTGTTCCGGCACCCTGTCGGGACGGGGAAGTGCCCCAGAGCCATCTCCATCGACTCCACCGCCATCTCCATCGCTGTTGCTGACTCCCATGATAAGGAGGGAGTAGTTCTCTCTCGAGGCTAAGGGCTCTACCGGTAGCTATGTGTTCATCTCTCTCTGTATGCATGATCATATTGTGATCATGAGATTTGTAATCAAGTAGATCTACCTTGCTACTCAAGTGCTTTAATAGATCTCTGCTCTACCCATGTGTGTGAAAGTGATAGCGTGCACACCATGGTGGCACTTAGGTTAGAGATTACAAATACTTGTTATCAGTTATATTTGGAGTTGGATGTTTCTATGAAATTGTGGTGTTTGTTGGAACCATCTAGAGCTCAAGGTGACAATGTGGGGTTATCTAGATGGGGAAAGCGGACTTTGAGGTGTGCTGTTATAGCCCTACCATGGATTAGTGTCCAACCGGAGAGTAGTTAAGAGTAGTATCATAAAGAGAAGATATTTATATGAGAGTGTTCACTAGTGAAAGTATGATCCCTAGGCCTTGTTTCTAAGCATAGAAACACCGTTTGCAACTAGATATGTTACATGATTGCTTGCTTCCATCTTTATTTCAGATTGCTTTTAGTCTCTTCCCACGTTAACCCCACGCCATCAAAGCTATTTTCTAGCACCGTTACCACTTATAATTATCCATACCACTTGTATTTCACTATCTCTTCGCCGAACTAGTGCACCTATACACCTGACAAGTGTATTGGGTGTGTTGGGGACACAAGAGACTTCTTGTATCTTGATTGCAGGGTTGCTTGAGAGGGATACCTTTGACCACTTCCTCCCTGAGTTTGATAAACCTTGGGTAATCCACTTAAGGGAAAACTTGCTGCTGTTCTACAAACCTCTACACTTGGAGGCCCAACAACTGTCTACAAGAATAGAAGTACGTAGACACCAAGCTATTTTCTGGCGCCATTGTCGGGGAGGTAAGGTAAAAGGTACTCACATCCTCCGGTGTGAGTGCTCGAAGTTATTTCTTTTAGATTCTGCAATTTTGTCTTTTTGTTTCTTGTTTTCACTAGTTAGGCTTAATGGAAAAAAAAATTAGAGAGCTTTATAGTATTTATCTTGAGTTAGGACATGAAGTGTTTGAAGAGAAAATTAAAAAACCTATGGAACTTTATTTGCATGCTAATAGCAATGTTGTTAGTATGAATTCTTTGGACACCATTATTACTAATGCTATGAAAAAGTCTAAGCTTGGGGAAGCTAGTTTTTATAAAAATGATCTTTTTAGTTCCCCAGCTTTGGAAGATAGCTATTCTATTGCTTATGATGAAACGAAACCTCCAATATATGATGATTACAATGATGAATATGATATTTTCAGTCCACCTACTATTGAGGAAAAAATTAATTATGATTACAATATGCCTCCTATATTTGATGATTATGGTGATGAGAATAATAATGATAGCTATTTTGTCGAATTTACTCCCACTATAATTAATAAGAATGATTATGTTTATGTGGAGAGTATTAATTCTTTTATGCATGTGGCTCATGATAGGAATGTTTTATGTGATAGTTATATTGTTAATTTTATTCATGATGCTACTGAAAGTTATTATGAGAGAAGGAAACATGGTTTTATGTGTTTCAACAATATTAAGTTTCCCCTCTTTATGTTGAAAGTCTTGAAGTTGCACTTGTTTTGCTTTACTATGCTTGTTGCTTTGTGCTTTCATGACTTGTTTATTTACAAGATTCCTATGCATAGGAAGTGGGTTAGACTTAAATGTGTTTTGAATTTGCTTCTTGATGCTCTCTTTTACTTCAATTCATATTTCTTATGTGAGTATCTTCTCAAACTATCATGCCTAACTTAAAGTCGTTAAAGATAATCCAAAAGTTTTAGATGAGTCTTGGAAGTTATTACCTCAGTAATAACCGCTCCTTATCCTTTTTATTTGCTTTTTGTGCCAAGAGTAACCTCTAATGAGACAGAAGTAATGATTGGAAAAGTTGCTGTCCCGAAACAGATTTCTGTGCTTCACCGTAAAAATTCGTGTAAAATCTCTGTACGTCGTTTTGAGGCGTGAATTTTTGTGCTTATGCCCCAGGTTGTTATCTAACTTTAGTGAGTTCAACACTTTTCGATTTGATCAACAGAAGGTCTTTTAAAAAATTGGTTTTTACCTGCTGGTCTGTTTTGACAGATTTCTGCCAATATTTGCATTTGCTTCTTGTTGGTTCCTTTTTGAGTTCTCTTTAGGGAATTGAGATTTTTGAGGGAAGTTCTTCAGTATCTTGTGTTTTAGTGGAAGTTTTATTGGTGTTGAAACTGAACCTAAAGACTTATTATCTTGAGTGCACTAATTTGCTAATAAAGATTGTGTGAAATTTTGTATGAAGGAAAAATTTCAGGTGTATGGAGAGAATGGTGTAATGAGATGAAAAATGGACTAAAGCTCAAGCTTGGGGATGTCACCCCAAGAATTATCCAGGAAGTACGAGCGTCAAAGCTTGGGGATGCCCAAGGCATCCCCTTCTTCATCAATAAAAATCTCAGGTCTTTCTAGACACTTCGTTTTTATTGTTTCATGCATAATTGTGTTTCTCTTGGAGCGTCTTTGTTTTTGTTTTTAGTTTTCTTTTGTTTGGTTTGATTAAATAAGTTGGTTGGATCCCAACACACTTCTTTTGGAGAGAGACATACTCCGTTTTCATTGCCTAGAACACTCTAGTTTTCACTCTTATTGTTCTACGAGTGTTCTCTTTTGCTAGCACTGTGTTTAGCCTTAGTTTTCTTATGCTTTCAGATTAGAACTTTTTAGTTCTTCTTTGTGGATTTGTGATACAAGCTCACTGATCTTTATTGATTATTATCTTTGTGAGTTGTTTCAAATAAGTCGATTGGTGTTGGAAAAGAGTAGGAAAGTTCATGTTTAAGTGGTATAAAGGGAGCTTGTTTTTGACTGTGACTTAGGCTTTATCATGTCATGCTTGCTATTGTTTTGGCTTTATGCTTAGTGATTTTTGTTGTAGCATTACATGTTATAAACAATTGAGATTGCTTAATGTGTCTTTGAAGAATCATGCGTTGTTTTTAGCATATTAAAGCATAGTATTGTGGTATTCTCCTTTGATGCTTTATTTGGGCTGACTTGGCGCATGCTCACACCATGTTATGACTATCCCAAGTCACCATAATCCTTTATGATCATTTAGTTTTCGACTTGTAATATCACTTTATGCTTTGATTAATAATGTTTTGTTGCTCTGCATGATTATGGCCATTATTGCTCTCTTAGTTGGTCGCTCCCGGTCTTTTGCTAGCCTCCATACCAAGTATGAGTTCCACTCATGCATCCAACTCCAAATAAAACCAAGTTATTCCAAAGAGTCCACCATACCTACCTATTAACATTGGCTATTCCAAGCATATTCATGTTTTGATCTACCTTCCGAATTAAACTTGTTATGTGAAAATTAGTGATTAAAGCTCTCACGAACTTGATGGCACACTTTACTTTTCTTGCCCTTAATAAACTTGAACCATTGTGTCGTCTATGTTGTATATGCTTGCACTTATATGTTGGGGATTAGCAGAACCATGCTGCCATGGGGAACACTTTCAACATTACACTTGTACTTTGTAACTAGTTGATATCATGCTCTTTTGTCTATGGATGTCGTCGTTGTGAAATGAAAGGGGAGCTTGTAAGTCCATGGAGTTATGTATATGTGTTAGAGAAACGTCTGGGCCACCGGTCTAATCCATGCTGTCATGGTGGAAACCTGCAGCGTAACCATAATGAGCTGTCTATGAAGCATTCTTCTTATAAAAAAAGAGTCAGATATTGAGAAAAAAAAGAAAAAAAGAGATTTGAGAAAAGAGGAAAGAGAGAAAAAAGCACCATTTTCCCATGGTAAATAAGAAGATTGCTGAGATGCTCGTTGTCTGCTTGCCTTGTCATTTTGATATGGGGATTCTTCCGTATCATCGGGTAAGGGGTACCCCGTTGGCGGTTCTCTATGATACACATGTACTTAATATGACAAGAACTTACCGGTAGCTAAACTTGAATAGCATGAGGAGCGGCCCTCGTATTCAAGGAACATGAGATTTCCAACTTATATTTTGTCAAGAATATACTCCATAGTTTGTTCACTTTAACCTTAATCACTTCAAGATGCTTATGATAGGGGCAATGAGAGCTGAAAGCTAATAAGTACCATAATTTTTGGAAGCTCTTTATGAGACTTGAATCCCTGCTTCCTTCTATGAAGGCCTTTCTTTTACTTTTATATCGAGTCTCCATCTTCTATCTTTATGCACCAAGTGAGAGAGCATAATGGTCATTCTTAGTTTAATCTGCATTGTCCCAAAAATTGTTGATTGATTCATAACTTTGATATTGCTTGTTCTTAAATTATTTGTATCTAGTCACCCTTATGAACTTTGAAGGTGTCCTATGCATTTATATTTTGCTATACCATGAGGGACAAGCTGAATATCACTCTTATTATGTTTTCTATATGTGAAACAAACAAACGTCTTTCAATGCATTGTTATTCATGATCTTTGTTTGTATCCTTTCATGTTGCATGCATAGTTACTATGTCTTATTGTTAGAACTTCATCTTTCATGTTCATGTTTAGAGTACCTTGATCCCAGCTATCCATGTTTTACGAATACTTTGATCAAGTTTATGATGGTGCATGTCACCTAAAAAATTATTCTTTATTTTTATCACTTACCTACTCGAGGACGAGCAGGAGTTAAGCTTGGGGATGTTGATACGTTGCAAACGTATCTATAATTTTTGATGTTCCATGCTTGTTTAGTATCTACTTTGCTTTTCTTTATCAACGCATTGAGGTATTTTTATATGTTTTCTGGGACTAACCTATTAACAAGATGCCACAGTGTCAGTTGCCTGTTTTCTTCTGTTTTTGGTTCCAGAAAAGGCAGAAAAACAATATTCTCGGAATTGGATGGGACAAAAGCCAATCTGCCTAGTTTTTCCGGAGCAACACGAAACACGCGAGATTTTAGTAGGGCACCAGGGTGGGCACACCATATGGTGGCGCGGGCTAGCCCTGGCCGCGCCACCAGGTGGTGTGGGCCCCCTGGCCGCTCACCGACCTTGCCTCTTCGCCTATAAGATGCCTCCCGATGCAAAAACCCTAAATCGTCAAGCCTCCAGCCACGAAAAGTTCGGCAGCGCCGCCGCCACCGAAGGGGAGATTCGGGGGACAGAAAGTCTCTGTTCCGGCAACTTATCGGACGGGGAAGTGCCCCCGGAGCCATCTCCATCGACTCCAACGCCATCTCCATCGCCGTTGCTGACTCCCATGATGAGGAGGGAGTAGTTCTCTCTCGAGGCTAAGGGCTCTACCGGTAGCTATGTGTTCATCTCTCTCTCTATGCATGATCATATTGTGATCATGAGCTTTGTAATCAAGTAGATCTACCTTGCTACTCAAGTGCTTTAATAGATCTCTGCGCTCCCCATGTGTGTGAAAGTGACAGCATGCACACCATGGTGGCACTTAGGTTAGAGATTACAAATACTTGTTATGAGTTATATTTGGAGTGAGATGTTTCTATGAAATTGTGGTGTTTGTTGGAACCATCTAGAGCTCAAGGTGACAGTGTGGGGTTATCTAGATGGGGAAAGCGGACTTTGAGGTGTGCTGTTATAGCCCTACCATGGATTAGTGTCCAACCAGAGAGTAGTTAAGAGTAGTATCATAAAGAGAAGATATTTATATGAGAGTGTTCACTAGTGAAAGTATGATCCCCAGGCCTTGTTTCTAAGCATTGAAACACCGTTTGCAACTAGATCTGTTACATGTTTGCTTGCTTCCATCTTTATTTCAGATTGCTTTTAGTCTCTTCCCACGTCAACCGCACTCCATCAAAGCTATTTTTTGGCACCGTTACCACTTATAATTATCCATACCACTTGTATTTCACTATCTCTTCGCCGAACTAGTGCACCTATACACCTGACAAGTGTATTGGGTGTGTTGGGGACACAAGAGACTTCTTGTATCTTGATTGTAGGGTTGCTTGAGAGGGATACCTTTGACCACTTCCTCCCTGAGTTCGATAAACCTTGGGTAATCCACTTAAGGGAAAACTTGCTGCTGTTCTACAAACCTCTGCACTTGGAGGCCCAACAACTATCTACAAGAATAGAAGTGCGTAGACATCACAATCCGAGATGGAATCCGTGTACGAAAACTAGGTTTGGACCTTGGTGGACTTACCTCACAACCGAAAGGCCGTTGAGAATAAATGGATTTTGAAAAAAAAAACGGATGCTGATGGTAATGTAACCGTCTATAAATCCCGACTTGTCGAAAAAGGGTTTCAACAAATTCAAGGAGTTGACTACGATGAGACATTCTCTCCCATAGCGATGCTAAAATCAGTTAGGATTATGTTAGCAATTGCTGCATATTTTGATTATGAAATATGGCAGATGGATGTCAAAATTGCGTTCCTCAATGGTAATATTGAAGAAGAATTGTATATGATACAACCAAAGGGTTTTGTCGATCCTAAGGATGCTAACAAGGTTTGCAAGCTTCAGCGATCCATCTATGGACTGAAGCAAGCATCCCGGAGTTGGAATCTCTGCTTTGATGAGGTGATCAAAGAGTTTGGATTTGTCCAAACTTATGGAGAGGCTTGTATTTACAAGAAAGTGAGTGGGAACAATGTGGCATTTCTGATATTATATGTGGATGACATTTTATTGATTGGAAATGTTATAGATCTTTCAAACAGTGTTAAAAGTTATCTAAATAGGAAATTTTCTATGAAGGACCTTGGTGAAGCATCATATATATTAGGCATAAAGATCTGTAGAGATAGATCAAGACGCCGAATAGGGCTATCATAGAGTACATACCTTGATAAGATTTTAAAGAAGTTTAAAATGGACAAAAGTAAGAAGGGGTTCTTACCTATGTTGCAAGGCAAGACATTGAGTAAGACTCAAAGTCCGGCTACGGCGGAAGAAAGAGAGATAATGGATAATATCCCTTATGCCTCAGCCATAGGCTCTATAATGTACGCCATGCTATGTACAAGACCGGATGTGGCACATGCTATTAGTTTGACTAGTAGGTACCAATCTGATCCAGGTTTGGAACACTGGATAGCGTTCAAGAATATCCTTAAGTAGTTGAGAAGAACTAAGGAAATGTTTCTTGTATACGGAGGTGAAGAAGAGCTGGTCGCTAATTGTTATGTCGATGCTAGCTTTGACACTGATCCGGATGACTCTAAGTCTCAATCCAGATACGTATTTCTCATGAACGGAGCAACAATTAGTTGGAGGAGCTCCAAATAACCCGTGGTGACAATGTCAACAACATAGGCAGAATATATTGCTGCTTCAGAAGCAGCACAGGAAGTAGTTTGGATGAAGGAGTTCATTACCGAAATGGGTGTGGTTCCTAGTGCGTTGGATCCAATGATGATCTATTGTGACAACAATGGAGCCATAGCCAACGCAAAGGAACCAAGGTCTCACAAGAATTCCAAGCATATTAAGCGCCGGTTTCACTCCATCCGTGAGCATGTCAAGGATGGAGATATAAATATTTGTAAAGTACATACGAATCTCAATGTAGCAGATCCGTTGACTAAAACTCTCCCTAGAGCAAAACATGATCAACACCAGAACTCCATGGGTGCTAGATTTATCACTATATAACTAGATTATTGACTCTAGTGCAAGTGGGAGTCTGAAGGGAATATGTCCTGAGAGGCAATAATAAAGTTGTTATTATATATATTCCAAGTATATGATAGATGTTTATTTTGCATGCTATAATTGTATTAATTTGGAAATGTTAATACATGTGTGTTTAATAAAAAAAGGTAAGTTCCTAGTTATGCCTCTCTTATAAACTAGCTCGTTGATTAACAAGATGATCAAGGTTTCCTGATCATGGACATTGGATGTTGTTAATAACGAGGTCACAACATTAGTGGAATGATGTGATGAACATTCATTCGAAGTATAGCATTATGATCAAAGTCATTGTGTTTATATTGCTATAACATCTAACGAAGTAATCCTAGTCCTTAGACCATGAGATCATGTTAATCACTAACACTAGAAGAGTATCTTGATAGCATCAAACGTCACACCGTGAAAGGGTGATTATAAAGGTGGGTCCAGTACCACGAAAGTGTTATGTAGAGGCTCATAGATCAAGAGTGGGATTTTTCCATCCCGATGACGGATAGATATACTCTGGGCCCTCTCGGTGATATCACATTGGTTAGCTTGCAAGCAAGTGATGAGATCACTAGAATGTTATATCACGGGAACAAGAAAAGAGTACATGTCGGTAACGAGATCAAACTAGGTATGGAGATACCGATGATCGAATCTCGAACATGTAATATATCGCGATACAAAGGGATTTAGTTACTAGTGTTAAAGGTTCTCACGATCACAAAAGTCATCGTTGAATGCGTAGGAGTCAGTATGGATCTTCAGGTCTCGCTTCTGATTATTGATCTGAGAGGGGTCTCGATCATGTCTGTATTATTCACAAACCGTAGGGTGACACACTTAAGGGACACCAACACCATTTGGAGCAAATATGTTCCAGACGAATGAATTGCAAAGCGTTGGAATTATTTCAATAGACACCGAAACTATTTCGGGTGAAATTGCTTAAATTGGTTCTGCATGTAATATTAAAATGTTGCAGGGGGTTTTATGTGAATGTTTGTTAATTAAAGTAATTAACAAAATTCTAACTAAAATTAATAAAAGAGTTTTATTAAATGAGAGAGCATTAAATTTGGAGAAATTTAATGCATTTAAAGTGAAGAGATTAAAGGGGAATGTTAGGGCAAATTTATGTGGAGGGGGTTACCACTGTTGGAAATATGCCCAAGAGACAATTAATAATAAGGATTGTTATCATATTTTATAAAGTTTATGATTAAGTTTTATATCATGCTATAACCGTATTGAGAGGATACATCAATACACGTGTGATATATAAACAACCAGGGGTTCCCAGTGAAACTCTAGTCACTGGTTAATTGGTCAACAGATGATCAAGTTTCCTGATCATGTGGCATTTATGCCATTCTAAGAATGAGATGATGAACCAATACCCAACCTAAACATCATGACCCGATCATGTCACGAAGTTTGAGTTATGATGATTATAAATGGATCCTCGTAGACTATTCCATAAACTGTGAGGCTATCTCAATCACTGTCTCCCGAGAGTGCTTAGATAACATCAAACGTCACTTGGTAATAAAGTGACAATAAAGGTGTGTTCAGGTATTTGGAGGAACCGTAGAGGCAATATATGCCAAGAGAGGGATTTGTTCGTCCACGTGACGGAAAGATACTCAAGGGCCCACTCGGAGAACTTATATCCAATAGCTGCGCAGCGTGTGATTTGATCACAGGGATATCACTTGTCGAACGAGTCAAGTAGCATTATTCGGTAACGATATTGAACACGACATAGTGATGTCATTGATCAGATCTCGGGCAATGCGAGTGTCGAGAGACAAAGGGAATAAGACATGGCTGAACCAGTTAAAACGATGAAAGATCTTCGTGGAATCATAGGGGTCACATGGCCATCCAGGTCCCTCTGTCGATCATTGGTCCGAGAGTGTCCCGACCATGTCTGGAGTGTTTCCGAACCATGGGGTATCACGCTTAAGGGCTTGATGATGCTTAGAGAGTGTTTATAGGATCGGTAGAATCGCCGAAGAATAGAAGAGAGAAAACCGGAAGGGTTTTGGTAAGTTCGGAGGATGTCCGAAGTGGAGGTGGAAGGTGTTCCATAGCCACGGAGATTGAATAATATGTGAATGAATGTTAAATATTGATTTAATCATTTATTCATAATTATTTAATAAAAGAGAAAATCATTTTAAAGGTTAAAAGGCTTAATGGGCCAATTCCGGTGGGAAGAGGGCCCATTAGGGAAAGGCGAGAGGGGAGAAGGGCCAAGGGGGTGGCTGATGCCCTAGTGGGCCACCCCCCCCCCCCCCCCGCACGGGGCCCATGGGGGTGGCCGGTGGCGCCTCCCCCTCTCCCTCTCCTTTAGTCCCACCCCGGGACTTTGAGGGAGGTAGTACCTCCCCTCCCCCTATATATAGTGGGGGTATTTGGCCAGATAAATACACACAATATTCAATAAAGGTTTCCTCACTTTTGGGGAGACCTCTAATTGATATTCTCTCTCTCTCTCTCTGTCTCTCTCTCTCTCTCTCGTGACCATGGTCCCAAGTTCGGACTGCGGGAACGAGAGACATCTTCACCGCGGAGCGCCGTCACGCTGCAGGATTCGGATCTAGGAGCTCTACTTCCACAACTGCTACTGGATTGGGGAATCAAGAGTCATCGTCAGGTATCAGACGTGTGTAACTCCCTGCGAGGTGTCACACTTGAGGCACTCAAGTCGTTGGAGCCGCAGGAGCGCAAGGACTTCATCACGACCTTGAGGTTGGCTTTGGCTCGTCTACATCAACCATGCTCTCCTGGGCGTTGACAACGCTTTTCGGTCTTCAAAGGTATGTTCGTGAAAATCCCCTCCCGTTACTGTACCACTAATAGATAGGTCCTGGCAACATCAGGGGTTCAGGGCGTAGGGTAAAAATTATTGTTTTTATACGCGGAACCCCTACAACCACCACATGAATGGGGGAGGTGAGGGGTCACCCCCATGGGGCGCCGGCCATGGGGAGAGGTACCCCCTCCTCATATAAAAGGCCCCCCTCTCACTCCTTCTTCTTCACACCTCCTCGTGAAGGATCTCTCTCCCCCTCTAGTATTTTCCCTCATGGTCTCGGATTAGCGAGATACATGTTCTTGGTGGCATTTCGTCTAGAAGGAGTTGCAGCTTTCGCTACATCGCTAGAGCGAGGAGGCGGAGGTTGTTCGGTGGCATGAACGTGTGTGCGAGTGCGGATGCGCTGCTGGTTTGTGACGCTAGGACTTCCACACGATCTTGAGATCAGCAAGTGAACGACTACATCATCCACGAGTTCCATCTCGTTAACAAAGCTTTGTTGTTTTCGAGGGTATGTTCTGTATGGATGTATATCCACCCGTTGCTTCTATCTAGTAGATAGATCTTGGCGTATAATAGTTCCCATCATAGGATTTTTTTGTTTTCTATGCTGCAAACCCTTCACGACTCGCCCGTGTGCGGGCTGATGCATCGGTCACACAAATTTGATGCGCCGATGGGTCGAGCCGGATGTGTCGATCTGGAAGCATCGTGCCGCTAGGGAGACCACGCACTTCCCACACTCTACGCGGACGTGTTCGGACACGCCTGGGCGGGTTGGGTCGGCCCGGTGGAGATGTCCTAAGGTCTCGTAAAAATAATTTCTGCTAAAGAACGGAAGAATATACCGTTCAGTAAGCCTTTCAACGTTTTGCCCACAGTTTGAGCCTCTCTTGCAGTTAGAGGTGGGCGTTCGGTCATGACCGTTCGGTCTTTATATTTCTGTCTATTTTATAATCAGTCTGTAAAAAATGAAAACCGAAATTTACTTATTATTTTTACTACCCGACAAATTTAGATACCCGATAATTCGGGTTCGGGTTCGGTCATGACCTGATTGTGTGGTATATATTATCAAATTTAAAAGTTGGATAATATTTCGTAAAAATGGTACAATTTTAGTTGTAATTTGAAAATATAATGCACTTTGTACATATATATCAATTGGCGGGAATTAATAGTCAACAATATCATATTTGGCTCAGTCGAGGAAGATAAATCTATAGTGATGGGCAACTTAGGCTTTAGGACTAGGATACTCTCACGTAACTTTCGGTCAGTTCGGTCCATTCGGTAGCCAGAACTATTGACCGAATTAACCAAACTAAATTTGGTCTTCAAAATTTGCTACCCAATTTTCTGATCTGTGTTGGTCTATTCGGTTTCGGTTTCGGTCTTTTTAGGTTTGATTTTTTGTTTTCGGTTTTTCTGCCCACCCCTACTTGCAGTGCATATAGCTATAGGAACTTCTCAATACACCGTGTTCTTTTTTTTGAACGGGAAAAGGTCCGAAGGCCCCAGAAGCTGCTTAATTAATCAAAGTGATGGGTATGTGTACAAAGATACCCCTAACTGAACGGGGAACATTGGATAAGGACGTCACACTTGCAGAAAGTACCCTAAGGAAATGATGAAAAACACGATCAGGTACTCGCCCTTCTCCACCGCAACTGGATCATCTTGGAGTTCGCATCGTCACCGGGGAACAAGCCACTTGGGGCGATGCCGACTTTGGATCTCACACATAGGACGGCAAAAGGCTTCCGCCACTCGCAGAACAACATGCTCGGCTTCATCCGAGCGAAGATGTGGCCCTCCTAGCCACAGATAACGACGGCGCAACATCGCGGACGTTGATGGAGTTTTCGAGTCATAGCTTCAGGAACCGCAGCACCCAGAAGGCACCGACACAGACCAAGTCGGCAACGACCAAGGGAGGGAAGCTTCTACCGCCTCTCACCACCATGGCAAGCTTCGAGCAGAAAGCTCCACCCTTGAGCACCAACCTTCCAGCCGCAAGAACTGCGCCAAGTCCAAGCATTAGAGTCAGGAACCAGCGCGCCGCCACTCCTCTCCCCCTGCCACCACGGTCAGCCAGGAGAGAAACAACAGCACCGCTCAGCTCGCCACGTCGCTCTCCCCTTCCCTCCACCCCCCCTCCCCCCCCCCCCCCTCCCGCCCCTCTCGGCCGGCCAGGAAAACCTTCATGACTCGCAGAGCTCGATGCAGAACTTGGCTCCTAAAAAAGGCTTTATTTTCGGAGACTGTGGTTCTCCCCGCCGTCTGGAGCTCCTCCCTCCCCTCGCCATCATGGTCAGACAGAGAGCGGAGCAGCACACCACGGAAGAACCCTAGGAGGCAGCAGATCCGGCCGCACAAATCTTCTACCCAGCTCCAAACTACAGGCAAACAACCTAAAAACTAACCCTACAACCTACCCTACGGAACCAGGCACCTTGTTTTGGTCATCTCCAAGCAGCAACGCCGCCGGAGACGACCTCAGCTCGGGCCAGTTCACTGAGAAAGAACACCCTCAAAGAGCGCTACTGTAGCCAGGAGAGAGAAGAGGCTGGTGACCCGACCGAACGGAATTGCACACCGTGTTCATGTGTGCCGTAAAACCGTCAGTGTATGATGGTTAGTTCTTTTTATATATCCCCCATTTTATGGAGAAACTGGTTGCCCAGCTTTACTGAAGACATTTTACCACGCCATTGCTGAGCATTCCCTAGTGGAAATTGTACAGCGCAAATTTGATCCCTGAAGTCATAGAATTACGGAGTAAGTCCGTGTCCAAACCAGCTTTTCTGCGTAATCTTCTACCTGTCGACCCGACACAGTCACACAGCAACGTATTCGGTGTACGTACGTACTCCCTCCGTTTCAAAATATAGGAATTTTACCTTTATGAAGTAAATATATCTAGACTTTTTTTAGTATATAGGTTCACTCAGGTTTGAAATAAATCTGCACCTAAAAAAAGTCTAGATGTATTTTTTTCACAAATCTTAAACATCTTATATTTTTGAACGAAGGGAGTACGACCATCACCAACGAAAATTCAAGCTCCCGCAAGACGTTTTGGTAGAGTGGAGACTTTTGGCGCCCAAAGCTCCGGTGGCATATTAAAAAAATCGAAAATTATATTTATAAGATTTAAAAAATTATAAAAACAAAATTCTAAAAGTAGCTAATGATGTACTATTTCACAAATGTGTAAAATCTCAATTCGAAATGATAAAAAAAAGTGAACCTGAGTATTAGCAATTTCAAATCTCCAAAAAATCATTAAAATACAAATTTCTATTTTGCAGGGATATATATCATTAGCTAATTTTAGGATTTACTTCACGATTTCTTAAAACTTACAAATAAAATATTCAAAATTTTAAATATGCAGAAGGGGTGGAGCTTGGAGTAAAAGGACTTCCGGTTTCGGTAAGCCAATGATAAGTAAGCACTCATTCCATACCAGAATGTGAGATGTTTTAACTTCTTCTATAAACATATACTCCCTCTGTTTTAAAATATAAGATATTTTAGTTGTGAAGATAATGTATCTAGACGTCTTTTATTGTCTAGATTCAAAGTGAATCTCTCCGAGCCTACATATTAAAAGATGTCTAGATACATTATCTTCACAAAGGTAAAGCATCTTATTATAAAACGGAGAGAGTATATCTAGACACCCTTTTAATGTCCAAGTTAACTCGTATATCTAGAGAAGTGGAGCTTGGAGTAAGAGCATTGATACATTGCAAACGTATCCATAATTTTTGATATTCCATGCTTGGTTTTATCTACTTTCTTATGTTTTGTTCCAACTTTGGAGTATTTTTTATGCACTTTCCTGAACTAACCTATTAACAAGATGCCACAGTGCCAGTTGCCTGTTTTCTGCTGTTTTTGGTTCTAGGAAAGTCAGAAAATCAATATTCTCGGAATTGGACCGGACAAAAGCCAAAGTCGATATTTTACCGGAAGACTCACGGAACCAGAAGACGAGGCGGAGATGGGCCACAGGGTGGCCACACCATATGGTGGCGCGGGCTAGCTCTGGCCGCGCCACCAGGTGGTGTGGGCCCCCTGGCCGCCCACCGACCTTGCCTCTTCGCCTATAAGATGCCTCCCGATGCAAAAACCCTAAATCGTCAATCAGAAATTCACGAAAAGTTCCGCAGCACCGCCGCCACCGAAGGGGAGATTCGGGGGACAGAAAGTCTCTGTTCCGGCACCCTGTCGGGACGGGGAAGTGCCCCCGGAGCCATCTCCATCGATCTCCACCACCATCTCCATCACCATTGCTGATTCCCATGATGAGGAGGGAATAGTTCTTTCTCGAGGCTAAGGGTTCTACCGGTAGCTATGTGTTCATCTCTCTCTCTATGCATGATCTTATTGAGATCATGAGCTTGTAATCTATAGATCTACCTTGCTACTCAAGTGCTTTATAGATCTCTGCTCTCCCCATGTGTGTAAAAGTGACAGCATGCACACCATGGTGGCACTTAGGCTAGAGATTACAAATACTTGTTATGAGTTATATTTGGAGTTGGATGTCTTTATGAAATTGTGGTGTTTGTTGGAACCATCTAGCGCTCAAGGTGACTGTGTGGGGTTATTTAGAGGGGAAAGGCTTACTTTAAGGTGTGTTGTTGTATCCCTACCATAGATTAGAGTGTCCAACCGGAGAGTAGTTGAGCGTAGTATCATAAAGAAGAATATATTTACATGAGAGTGTTCACTAGTGAAAGTATGATCCCTAGGCCTTGTTTCTAAGCACTGAAACACCGTTTTCTATTAGATTTGTTACATGTTTGCTTGCTTCCATCTTTATTTCAGTTTTACTTTAGTCTCTTCCACGCCATCAAGCTATTTTCTATCACCGTTACCACTTATAATTATCTATACCACTTGTATTTCACTATCTCTTCGTCGAACTAGTGCACCTATACACCTAACAAGTGTATTGGGTGTGTTGGGGACACAAGAGACTTCTTGTATCTTGATTGCAGGGTTGCTTGAGAGGGGATACCTTTGACCACTTCCTCCCTGAGTTCGATAAACCTTGGGTGATCCACTTAAGGGAAACTTGCTGCTGTTGTATAAACCTCTGCACTTGGAGGCCCAACAACTGTCTACAAGAATAGAAGTGCGTATACATCAAGCTATTTTCTAGCGCCGTTGCCGGGAGGTAAGGTAAAAGGTACTCACATCCTCGAGTGTGAGTGCTCGAAGTTATTTCCTTTAGATTCTGGAATTTTGTCTTTTTGTTTCTTGTTTTCACTAGTTAGGCTTAATGGAAAACAACAACAAAATTAGAGAGCTTTTTAGTATTTTTCCTAAGATAAAACTTGAATTGTTTGAAAAGAAAATTAAAAAACCCATGGAACTTTCTTTGCATGCTAATAGCAATGTTATTCGTATGAATCTTTTGAACACCTTTGTTACTAATGCTATGGAAACATCTAAGCTTGGGGAAGTTAGTTTTTATGAAAATGATCTTTTTAGTTCCCCAGCTTTAAAGAAGAAAATTTGCTCTAATGATACTTTATCTCCCATATGTGGTAATTCTGATGATACTTGTGATATTTTAAATCCACATATTAAAAGCATCATTTTAAAATACCTATAAAAATTGTTGAACGTGTTATGAATAACTGCTATTTTGGAGATGGAATTGTCCATCCTGGTGATCATTTACTCCTTATACATGAATTATGCGAGTTGTTCAAGTGTGCAGGTATTTCAATGAACCAAGTTAAGGGGAAGCTATTCCCTATTTCACTTAAGGGCAAAGCAAGGGAGTGGTATGAGCTACTAGATGATCCTCATTATTTGGAGTGGAAGGAACTTGAATCTCTCTTTTACTCTAAATTTTATCCTCCTCATGAAATTCATAAATATAGGAATTACATTTATAATTTTCATCCTCATGATGGAGAAAGTATTGCCCAAGCATGGGGGAGATTGAAGTCATTAATGCTCAAATGTCCCATTTATGAGCTCCCCAGTAATATTGTTATTAATAATTTCTATGCAAGGCTTTTAGTACATTACAAGGACTACCTAGATACTTGTTTAGAGGGATCCTTCACAAGTAAGGAGGTCAAAGCTAAGTGGGATCTTCTTGAAACAATTCTAAGAAATACCGAAGATTGGGATAACAACAAAGGTAAAGAACCAAGTATAAACTATGAGTATGATTGCATTAAGTCTTTTGCTGAAACTATTGATTTTCAAGAGCTTAGTGCTAAATATGGTCTTGATCCTCAAATTCTTGTTGATTGTTATAGAACCTTTGCTTCTCATATTAATGCTCCTAAAGAAAAATGGGACATGTATCATGAGCCTTATAAAGACACTTGCATGGAAAATGAAATTGTTATTAATGATAGCAATAAACATGCTCAAATCTCTGAAATTACTACTTCTTATAAGCATGTTAATTTTTGTGGAATACATAGACCTTGTGAGAATAATCAAATTGAAGAAGAATATTTTATCACCCACAGGAATGAAAAAACTAGAACGTGGTAGAGGGCTCTAAATGATCTTGGTAAAAAAGTTTGTGCCCTCTATCCTTTTATTTGTGAACTTTGCTTTGAAGTGGGTCATTTCAATTTTCAATGCTAGGGCCATAATAATAGCCCTTCTAATCCAATGAGTACTGCAAGTTTGTATTGTGATGACATGATCACTCCTAATCAGCATGATGAACTTACATTATTTTTGTGGTGTGAAGAGTTATCAAGAAAAACCTCTTTGGTAGATATGGGTGCTTTTGATATGAATAGTGTCATGCATGGTTGTCATATTTATTGTGTTGATAATTGCCACACAAATTCTTACATACAAAATATTATAAAAGATGAGATCTTACCAAAATATGACATGACTAATATGTGTTTTGGTCTTATTAATGAAAAGGAGGAATCCTCCAAAGTTTCTTCTATTGTCTCTAACAATGAACTAGGGTATATGGAGAAGCTTCCTTTCAAGCCTCTCCCTCCTAAAGAGAAGAAGAAAAAGAAGAAAAGGAGGAGTAAAAGGAGAGAGGAAACGGTATTTTCCCCTAAGCATGTTGCTCCTATTATAGTTTTTGATGAGTCTAAACTCGATGATGTTCCTATGCCTGTTACCTATAGTAGTGATCATGATTGGGAAAAACACACTACTTTTGATATTGAAAATCTCTTCGGTACCAATTTTGAAAATGATGATATTAATAATTGCTATACTATTAGTGCTATACATGATCCTTCCAATGATTATATGTTTACAAATGAACACACTTGGGAAGATAACTATTCTATTGCTTGTGATGATGCTATACCTCCAATATATGATGATTGCAATGGTGAATATGATATTTTCAGTCCACCTACTATTGAGGAGGAAATTAATTATGATTACAATATGCCTCCTATATTTGATGATTATGGTGATGAAAATAATAATGATAGCTATTTCGTTGAATTTGCTCCCACTACAATCAATAAGAATGACTATGTTTATGTGGGGAGTATTAATTCTTTTATGCATGTGGATCATGATAAGAATGTTTCTTGTGATAGTTATATTGTTACTTTTATTCATGATGCTACTGAAAGTTATTATGAGAGAGGGAAACATGGTTTTATGCATCTCAATAATATTAAGTTTCCCCTCTTTATGTTGAAAGTCTTGAAGTTGCACTTGTTTTGCTTTCCTATGCATGTTGCTTTGTGCTTTCATGACTTGTTTATTTACAAGATTCTTATGCATAGGAAGTGGGTTAGACTTAAATGTGCTTTGAATTTGCTTCTTGATTCTCTCTTTTACTTCAATTCATATTTCTTATGTGAGCATCTTCTCAAACTGGCATGCCTAACTTAAAGGCGTTAAAGAAAAATACTTATTGGGAGATAACCCAAAAGTTTTAGATGAGTCTTGGAAGTTATTACTTCAGTAATAACCGCTCCTTATCCTTTTTATTTGCTTTTTGTGCCAAGAGTAACCTCTAATGAGAGAGAAGTAATGATTGGAAAAGTTGCTGTCCCGAAACAGATTTCTGTGCTTCACCGTATAAATTCGTGTAAAATCTCTGAACGTCTTTTTAAGGCGTAATTTTTTGTGCTTCTGCCCTAGGTTGTTATCTAACTTCTTTTAGTTCAACACTTTTTGATTTGAGCAACAGAAGGTCTTCTAAAAAATTCGTCTTTACCTGCTGGTTTGTTTTGACAGATTTCTGCCATTTTCTGCATTTGCTTCTTGTTGGTTCCTCTTTGAGTTATTTTGGGGAATTGTGCTTTTTGAGGGAAGTGCTACAGTATCTAGTGTTCTAATGGAAGTTTATTTGGTGTTAGAACTGAACCTTAAGACTTATTTATCTTGAGTGCACTAATGTTGCTAATAAAGATTGTGTGAAGTTTTGTATGAAGGAAAAATTTCAGGTGTATGGAAGGAATGAGTAATAAGATGAAGGATGGACTAAACCTCAAGCTTGGGGATGCCACGCGTGTCACCCCAAGAAATATCCAAGAAGTACAAGCGTCAAAGCTTGGGGATGCCCAAGGCATCCCCCTCTTCATCAATAAAAATCTCAGGTTCTTTCCAAACACTTCATTTTTATTGTTTCATGCACAGTTGTGTTATTCTTGGAGCGTCTTCATTTTTTGTTTTTGATTTTCGTTTGCTTGGTTTTCTTAGTTTGCTTGAATAAATTGGTTGGACCCCCTCTTTCATACATTGGTTTTCAAATAGTTTAGTTTGTATTGGAAAAGAGTAGGAAAGTTCATGCTTAAGTGGTAAAAGGAACTTGTTTTTTACTGTGGCCTATGCTTTGTCATGTCATGCTTGATATTGGTTTGGCTTTATGCTTAGTATTCTTTGCTGTAGCATGACTTGTTATAAACAATTGAGATTGCTTAATGTGCCTTGGATGAATCATGCGTTGTTTTAGCATATTAAAGCATAGTATTGTGGTATTCTCCTTTGATGCTTTATTTGGGTTGACTTGGCGCATGTTCACACCATGTTATGACTATCTAAAGTCACCATAGCCTTTATGATCCTTCAGTTTTCAACTTTTAGTATCACTTTATGCTTTGATCAATGATGTTTTGTCGCTCTGCATGATTATGGCCATTATTGCTCTCTTAGTTTGTCGCTCCCAGTCTTTTGCTAGCCTCCACAACCAAGTATGAGTTCTACTCATGCATCCAACTCCCTAAACCAAGTTATTCCAAAGAGTCGACCATACCTACCTACTAGCTTATGCTGTTCCAAGTATATTCATGCTTTTGTTTACCTTTCGAATTAAACTTGTTATGAGAAAACTAGTGATTAAAGCTCTCACAAACTTGATGGCACACTTTACTTTTATTGCCCTTAATAAACTTGAACCATTGTGTCGTCTATGTTGTATATGCTTGCACTTATTTGTTGGAAATTAGCAGAACCATGTTGTCATGGGGAACGCTTTCAACATTGCATATGGTACTTGTACCTAGTTGATATCATGCTCTTTTGTATATGGATGTCGTCGGTGTGAAATGAAAGGGGAGCTTGTAAGTCCATGGAGTTATGTATATGTTAGAGAAACGCTTTGGGTCTGATCCAATCCATGCTGACATGGTGGAAACCTGCAGCGTAACCATAATGAGCTGTCTATGAAGCATTCTTCTTATAAAAAAGAGTCCTATATTGAGAAAAAAGAGAAAAGAGAAAAAAAAAGAGATTATGAAAAGAGGAAAGAGAGAAAAAAGCACCATATTCCCATGGTAAATAAGAAGATTGCTGAAATGCTCGTTGTCTACTTGCCTTGTCATTTTGATATGGGGATTCTTCCGTATCATCGGGCAAGGGGAACCCCGTTGGCGGTTCTCTATGATACACATGTACTTACAATGACAAGAACTTACCGGTGACTAAACTTGAGTAGCATGAGGAGCGACCCTCGTATCCAAGGGACATGAGATTTCTAACTTATACTTCGTCAAGCATGTACATCATAGTTTGTTCACTTTAACCTTAATCACTTCAAGATGCTTATGATAGGGGCAATGAGAGCTGAAAGCTATTAAGTACCATAATTTTTGGAAGCTCTTTATGAGACTTGAATCCCTACTTCCTTCTATGAAGACCTTTCTTCCACCATTATATTGAGTCTCCACCTTCTATCTTTATGCACTTACTTTGAGAGCATAATAGCCATTCTTAGTTCTATGTGCATTATCCCAAGACTTGTTGGTTGGTGCATAGCTTTGATATTGCTTGTTTTAAACTATTTGTATCTAGTCACTCTTATGAACTTTGAAGGTGTCCTATGCATTTATGTTTGCTACTCTGTGAGGGACAAGCTGAATGCCACTATGCTATGTTTTCTTTATGTGAAACAAACAAACGTCTTGCAAAGCATTCTTATTCATGAATCTTTTGTTTGTGCCTTTTCATGTTGCAACATAGTTGCTTTGTCTTATTGCTAGAACTTTATCTTTCATGTTATGATTGAAGTACTATGATCCCAGCTATCAATGTTTTACAAATACTTTGATTAAGTTTATGATGGTGCATGTCACCTCAAAAATTATTCTTTCTTTTTATCACTTACCTACTCGAGGACGAGCAGGAGTTAAGCTTGAGGATGTTGATACGTTGCAAACGTATCCATAATTTTTAATGTTCCATGCTTGGTTTTATTTACTTTCTTATGTTTTGTTCCAACTTTGGAGTACTTTTTATGCACTTTCCTGGACTAACCTATTAACAAGATGCCATAGTGCCAGTTGCCTGTTTTCTGCTGTTTTTGGTTCTAGGAAAGTCAGAAAATCAATATTCTCGGAATTGGACCGAACAAAATCCAAAGTCGATATTTTACCGGAAGACTCACGGAGCCAGAAGACGAGGCGGAGAGGGGCCACAGGATGGCCACACCATATGGTGGCGCGGGCTAGCCCTGGTCGCGCCACCAGGTGGTGTGGGCCCCCTGGCCGCCCACCGACCTTGCCTCTTCGCCTATAAGATGCCTCCCGATGCAAAACCCCTAAATCGTCAATCAGAAATCCACGAAAAGTTCCGCAGCACCGCCGCCACCAAAGGGAAGATTCGGGGGACAGAAAGTCTCTGTTCCGGCACCCTGCCGGGACGGGGAAGTGCCCCCGGAGCCATCTCCATCGATCTCCACCACCATCTCCATCACCATTGCTGATTCCCATGATGAGAAGGGAGTAGTTCTTCCTCGAGGCTAAGGGTTCTACCGGTAGCTATGTGTTCATCTCTCTCTATGCATGATCTTATTAAGATCATGAGCTTGTAATCTATAGATCTACCTTGCTACTCAAGTGCTTTATATATCTCTGTTCTCCCCATGTGTGTGAAAGTGACAGCGTGCACACCATGGTGGCACTTAGGCTAGAGATTACAAATACTTGTTATGAGTTATATTTAGAGTTGGATGTCTTTATGAAATTGTGGTGTTTTTTGAAACCATCTAGTGCTCAAGGTGATAGTGTGGAGTTATCTAGAGGGGAAAGACTTACTTTGAGGTGTGCTGTTATAGCCCTACCATGGATTAGAGTGTCCAACCGGAGAGTAGTTGAGCGTAGTATCATAAAGAAGAATATATTTATATGAGAGTGTTCACTAGTGAAAGTATGATCCCTAGGCCTTGTTTCTAAGCACTGAAACACCATTTTCTATTAGATTTGTTACATGTTTGCTTGCTTCCATCTTTATTTCAGTTTTACTTTAGTCTCTTCCACACCATCAAGCTATTTTCTATCACCGTTACCACTTATAATTATCTATACCACTTGTATTTCACTATCTCTTCGCCGAACTAGTGCACCTATACACCTGACAAGTGTATTGGGTGTATTGGGGACACAAGAGACTTCTTGTATCTTGATTGCAGGGTTGCTTGAGAGGGGATACCTTTGACCACTTCCTCCCTGAGTTCGATAAACCTTGGGTGATCCACTTAAGGAAAACTTGCTGCTGTTCTACAAACCTCTGCACTTGGAGGCCCAACAACTGTCTACAAGAATAGAAGTGCGTAGACATCAAGGATCTCCACTAGCATTCTCAGGAGGCCATTCTCAAAACGTTTTTTCGTCCAGATTTGCAAAAAATGCCCCAGTAGCATTTCCAGGAGGTGTTCCGAGGCTGTTTTTGCCCCAAATACACCCGGCGTTCCCAGGCTGGTCCCACGAAGCCAGGAACGTGTTGGGAATGCCAGATGAAACGATTGGTGTATCTCTCCCCAAAACGTGTCCCCTCTCTCTCTCCCCTGCCTCTGTCGCCCACTCTCTCCTCTTTCGTGCATCAAGCTCCCCTCGCCCTCCCCTCTGATGTCGAGGTCGACGACGTGGACTTGACGCGCGCCGCCGAGCGCGTCCAGGAAGGCCTGCGTGAAAGTGAAACCGGTGAACTGGACGATCGGGGACGCGTCCACTAGCGCCTTGTGCGCGGCGAGCTTGAGCGCTGAGCAGGGAAGGGTGCCCCGGCGGCGCGGGCGACGAGGGGAGCCGTTGATTGGGTGAGCCGCGCTAGTATCTCGCACACGCCAGTGGAGTCGCCGACGTCGGCGCGGCGCGGTGCCTCGAGGAGCTCGTCCACCGCCGCCTGGGGCTCGAGATCTCCTTCTCTGTTAGGGGCGGGAACCGTCTGTGGCTGCGGTTGTGTCGGGAGAGGGAGCTTCTGCGGGAGCTGCGGCAGCGAGAAGACCTCCTGCTGGAGCAGCTGCGACATCGGCGGGATGGCAGGGGAGACATGAAATTGGGGTCAAACAAGGTATCCTAGGTGTGCGCGGCGGGTGACGGCGCAGCGGCCATGTCTCGCCGCCATGTCCACGGCCAAGGGCATCTGCTGCTCTAGCCACGCCGGGGAAGCCGAGGCGGTCGTCGGTGGCGTAGGACGGGGACGAGAGCTGGGAACACGGCTGGAAAAGGATCATTCTCATACCTAAAAAATCATCCATCCGGATGACTTTGCCATATCCGGAGCAAACTTTTAGGCCCGGGAACGAGTGGAGATGTTCTAGAAGGGGGTTATTGGAAAAAAGGATTCACCGAGGGTCAGATGTACTAGGAGACAAACAATGGATTGTAAGTTCATTTGAATCTAGCTCTACCTAATAAATGAAATAATAAATGAAATAAAGAGTCAAAGCACGTCACCAGCTTGGTCTTCCCGCTTCAAAGTAGGCAAAGCACCCTCTTTTCTCTTGGTTGAAGAACTAAAGCACGATCATCCCAATTCCCAGCCAACGCGAAGCATCAGACACAGACACTCGCCGACGGGGCAGTCTCTGCTTCACCACCCGACTGAAAGAGAGCTAGGGTTCCTCCTCCTCCACACTCCACCTGGCCCCGGCCATCCGCGCTCCGCCTCCCCCCCGGCCGAGCTCCCGACCTCCTCCTCCTCCTCCTCCCTTCCGCCAGCAAATGCGGCCGCGCGCCGAGCCCCTCCCCTCCTCCGATCCGGGCATTCCCAAGAAGGAGGCGCCCTCCAAGGCACCGGGATCGCTCGCGGCGGAGCGGCGCCTCAGGCGGCTCCGCGCCAGCCTCCGCCTCCGCGACCCGCCCTTCGCTGCCCCGTCCGCCGACCACCACGCCGGCCTCCTCGACTTCGTCCACCTCGACCTCGCCGCCGGCGCCCCGCGACCCGACCTCGTCGCCGAGCTCATCGCCAACTACCACGCCGACGGCGGCAGATGGAGCACCGTCCGCGGAGAAAGGATCGAGGTCAACCCCGACGCACTCGGCACCGCACTCGGTCTCCCGAAGCCGGGAAGACACGCCCTGGTCACGGCCAGCGACGCCGTGACTGCCGCCGCCGAGGAGTTCATGAAGGTCTACGTCCTCGCCGCTTCCGCAGACGGGGAGTGTCCCTTAATAGTGGATTTGGAATCCAGGGCCGTGAGGATTGGAATGGCGCATCGTATAGACTGGAGGATGCTGATCTGGGAGCAAGTGCGGGCGGAGATGAAACGCCTCACTGATAGGCAGAGCACCAACATGACCTGCTACTACGGTGCGTATCTGCAGAGGCTCATCTGGCTGCAGAGGGAGGGCATCTTCCGTCTGCCACGGGAGGCGTTCGTGGCGGATCCGCCGCCACCGGCATTGCACCCACACGAGCTGTCAAATGCGCCACCGGCATCGCGTCCCCGGGAGTTCTCCATGACAGATCCATTAGTGGCGGATGCACCACTGGCATTGCGCCCCAAGGAGCTGTCCGTGATGGAACCGTTATTGGTGGATGTGCCACCGCCATTGTGCCCCAAGGAGCTGTCCATGACGGAGCCATTTGTGGCAGATGCGCCACCGGCATTGCACCCTCAGGAGACAGATGCGTCACCAGAGTTGGCCATGCCGGATGCACTACCGACATTGCGTCCCCAGGAGCTATCCATGGCAGATGCACTACCGGAGCCAGTGGCATTACACCCAGAGCAGGAACAAGAAAGCAACCAATCAACAAGCAACGAGAACCAAAAGCATTGCCCACAGTCCGACTCTGACGTTCAGAAGGTTGAAGCAAGGTGCTTGAAGATTGACATGGCAGCCGAGAAGTTTGATGCGGTGTCCGAGATGATCGATGCGAAATTGAAGAAGTTTGATGTGATATCTGATATGATGGATGCCAAATTGATGAAGAAGTTTGATGCGGTATCCGAGATGATCGATCCGAAATTGAAGAAGAAGTTCGATGCGATATCCAAGATGATGGATGCCAAATTGAAGAACAAGTTTGATGTGGCATCCGAGAAGATGGATGCTGATGAGGTATCCGAGTTGATCTATGCCAAATGGAAGAAGTTTGGTGCAGTCTCCGAGATGATCGATGCCGAATTGAAGAAGTTTGATGTGGTCTCCGAGATGATCGATGAGAAACTGAAGAAGAAGTTTGATGTGGTATCCGAGATGATTGATGCCAAATTGAAGAAATATGATGCGGTATTCGAGACAATCAGTATGAAATTTAAGATGGTCGAAGCCACATCAAAGCAGCTTGACGTGAGAGCAAAACAACCTGATGAGCAAGACGTTGACACGGAAGCAATGGAGTTACTCAAGGTACTGACTACCAGGGATCTAGAGAGCAATAACGAGTTGCAAGATGCTCGGAAGAAGCTGATAGAGGTAAGTGGGCAACTGATATCTTCTTTGTGAATACACAAAGAGAAAATAAGGTAGATGCAAGTTCATAAATGGTTTCTACGATAAGTGCATTTGATAGTTCCACAACGTATCGCATTATATTTATCACTAATTTCCTTGTGGTCAATCTACCGAATGTTTCGCAGGCCTTTGAGCAGTTCACAAATGGCCGGACACATATAGGCGTAAAAAAGATGGGTGTGCTGGATAACAAACTGTTTGCAAATGCTTGCAGAAATATTCAGTCACAAGAAGATGCACAAGTTAAAGCTGCTACTCTTTGTTCGGAATGGGAAAATGAACTTAGAAACCCAAAGTGGCATCCTTTTATGGTAGTCGAGGATGGTGATAAATATACAGTGCGTAGACTATAATCCCTCCGCCATTGTTTTTAGTTTCTTAGCTTTTCTACCTTATATATAACCTTGATTCCTTACTTTCTCGGAGACCTACTAGCACTCTATAGTTCAATTCCATCTTCTTTTGCAAACATTCCCTTTTTATATAAACTTGCAAACGTTTCTATGATTCGAACTGAAGGTGACATAACCTCTTTTATTTGATTCAGGAAATTCTCAATGAGGATGATGACAAGCTTCTCAAGTTAAAAAATCTCGGAGAAGAAATATACGCCTCAGTAGTAAAGGCGTTGCTTGAAATGAACGAGCACAACCCCAGTGGACGTTACCCCGAAAAAGTGTTGTGGAACTATAAGGACAACCGGAAAGCAACATTGAAAGAAGCCATCGAGTACATCATAAAACAGTGGGGATTACTCAAGAGGAAGCGTTGAGCCCCACCCACCAATTATCGATCTTCAGGCTTTCAGTAAACCTTTACGTGAGCATTGAACTTGACTTAATGTAGTTGTAGTGCTAGTGGATTAGTTAGAATTCTGTAGTGGTTCACTGGTTCTATATGATTGTGCCATTAGATTAATTAGCCGTGATCACTTTTTCCTCGCTAGCTAGTGCTTACCTAGATGCTAGTATTGTATGGCCTTGGCATGGATGCTCGTACTAATCTCAGAAATGTATTTAGGTTTCCTCTTTCGTTTTTGTTACTATATCATGCATATGTGTGTGATGTTTGCCTTAAGAGGAGCAGCTGAGCTGGAGCCAAGTAGCTCAAACTAGACAATGGCGAGTGCCAGATGCTATGCTCTCCCGCCAAATCCTCTTCACCCAAGCACAGAAACTACACCCTGTACTCACTGCACAGCGTATAGACATCTCCCTCACACTACGTTCGTTTAATCCCACTGTGGCCTGGATCGAGAACCAATCCCCGTGGGTCAGCCTGGATAACCCTGGCCGGGGATTAATCCCAGTCTATTTCTAAAAATGGGTTTTGTTATAGCCGGCTGGGGTTCAATGCCACTCCATCACCTTTCAGTCATGTAAGTTTTTTATTATTGTTTGAATAAAGCATTTTGTGACTATTGACCGTTCTCACAAGTTCATGTGATATCATTGTATCATCAACACCCACTGAACTGATGTTTAAAAATTATAAATAAGCATGCTAATCTTTGAATGAATGGTCACTCTTGTCCATCTAAACTATATCTGAAGCAATCGTCACATGGGAACTGACCCTGATCTGGGGGAAAGGGTGTAGGAATAGGATATTCTATACAAGAACCTAGTTCCTGATCCTTACTAAATTGCTCCTTGGCTGCTGCTAGTGGTAGCTGAATAGAGTGGCTCATGAACCATAATCTAGAGATTTTTACAAGGCAAAACAAAAATTATGTGTAAGGTGTGTGGTTTTGTGGATAGGATCATTTTTGGGCAACTAAATATTTTTGTCTTTTATGTTGCGATATAAAACAACAAAAGGGTTATGTATTGAAATTAGATGGTATCTGCAGGAAAGAAAATTAGTTCTGCTTTCTCCTTATAGTCATTTCCCATGTCTTCTGTGTTTGTGTCAATTGTTCATGCTGCCTTGGTATTGTTTAAGGTGTTGGATGAAGACGGTGCTACGACACTCTTGATTACCATTCACTGAATCAAATGCAACGGTTGTTGTCTTGATAGGTTTTTATTAAAAAAAGAGTCTTAGATAGTGTTTAAGACATTGCTACATCAGTTTTTATGAACAGCTAGGAACCATGACTGGCCTGACAATATTCTAACCCCAACTGATATTTATCACAGTTATTCTTACATTCTTAAATCTGGCAAATATGTTAACAGTTATCCTCTTAAACCTCTCTGATTTTTTGTTTCTGTTGGGGGCATCAAGAGTAACTTGTACAAGGAGTTAACCATGAGCTCTAAGGAGAACATATGATTGTGTTAGTTTGATTATATGTCCTATTTTCCGTCGTTTCTTTTCAGCCAATTTGCCTTTTTTTCTGTTGCTTACTGATTGTTTTTCTTAACAACCAGTTCCATCAAGAGTATGCTTCTGCTGTCAACAGTTTGCTATTAGAAGTGACTTCTGAATCATCTAGAAGTCTATGCTTCTACTGCTTGATTTGTTTGATCTACCTAGTACTCCATATAACATTTGCAACCGTGTTGGCAGTGAAATTGTGACCTTGTGTTACTCCTTTCTGTGTTGGCATCGCAACTTTGTAGTGAACAGAATTTTTTTCTATATCTAAGGATGTTTTCGTCTATCAAATGCATGTGCCATGTTTCTGAAATTACTGGAGATGATGGTCATGTCCTGTTCTCGGGGTTCTTGACTCCTTGCCATGCATTATTTTATTTGGAATAATGTCATCAGATTGTTTTGCATTCAAGTTTAACCTTGTTAATTGCATGTAACCTTGTCAGTAGGCTGCTGAATGATATGCTTATGTCGGTGACGGTTTTCGCGCTGGAGCTCGCCTACGTCTAGGATGGGGACACTGCTCACCAAGATGTGCCCCGGCAGCGGTGCCAGCATCAGGCCGCCAGCCTGCTCGGCCACACTGTCCCCGACTTGGTCATTCCTCTCGTGTTTGCCGTCGTTGCCAGAACTGTTCGGTTCACCATGGCCGTTGGCGTCTGGGAGGACGACGACAACAATGGCATTGTAGGACAAGCGTAAGCTATGACAGCTAGATAACTCGAGATGGGAGTATTTTCCATTTCTCTGAATGTTTTCATTTGCAATAGAGCAGAGCCAGATCTTTCTGAATTTTTTTAGCTACTTGTCGGTATATAATGTCACTCCCTTGCAGTAAGCAAAGTATTTCTTGTCTGTCACTCCCTTCAGCTGAAGTTCGAGCGCTACATAACCGGCAGCTGAGAACAATATATTATTGGTGAGATACTTTCTGCATCTATCCAGGATATGGTTTACCACCAGCAACTATGGATGTTTGTTTGGTTCTTTCTTGTAAAGAGGAGGGTTAGCAACAGATAAGACGCCAAACTTTCCAGAATTTATTCAAGCCCGTGCAAAAAGAGGAGACCCTGGAAATCCAAGCTCCATATAAAAAAAGGGGGCCAACTCTCTAGCCATTATCGATCCCACTATTTCCATTCGGCAGTCAAGTACTTGCAGGTTTGCAAGAAGAGATAAGAATCATGAGAATTCCCCTTAAAATCAAAGCTTTCATATTGGTTTTAGTTAAGAACAGAGTCTTAACCAAAGATAACCTGGAAAAGAAAGGGCGGAAAGGTAAGCAGTCTATGTGAATTTTGTGGAACCAAGGAAAGTGTTGATCATCTTTTATTCGTTTGTCCTGTGGCAAAGTACAACTGGACTGTTGCAAGCTCTGCTCTGGGAGTATATGCTAAACCTGAAAGTTTGTTTGATCTTTGTCGGAATTGGATTTAGTGGCAGAGATAGAGTGATAGTAATGCTTGGTACTGCTGCTTTACTTTGGAACATACGGAAAACAAGAGGCTTGTTTACAAGGAAAGCTACCAAAGGATCCTACTCGCCTGATTTTTTCTCTGTGTCAACCTTTTGGATGACTGGAACGTGCTACAGAAAAGAAAGGCCCAAGGAACCGTGCGACGGGTGTCTGAGCGCGTGAGGAGGATTGCTATGGAGGTTTTCAGAAGAAGTCATGGATGGACAGCGGCGACGAGGAGAGTCTGTGACGGTTGAGGCCTTCAACTATGTTTGTTTGCAGAAAACCTTGCGTGTTGGTTTTGGTCCAGAGAATTCAGTCAGCCTCCGCGTTTCGTGTTAGTCCAGTTAGTAGGTTTTATATCGTTTCTTGTTGGTTTCTTGTGGCTGTGTAAAACTAACTTCGGTTCCTTAAATGAAATTGGGTATATTCCGATCGCAAAAAAAAAAAGAAATTGGGTATATTCCTCAAATATTTATTTTGCAAGATAGTTTGCCAAAGCCCTTTTTTCGTTGAAGGTTTTCCGGATCCATTTGCGTAACAAGGCGATATTCATCATCATCTCCAAACTTTTTTTAAGGGAAATCATCATCTCCAAACTGAGTAGTACCACCTTAACAATCCCGAGGCCGATTCGATGTGTGCGCACGATGTAAACCACCAGTGTAGGCCGTTTTCCTTGGTTGGGCTTGGGATTTGAACTGGATCGGACTCTTCTCCCGCTTACTAGTAGATCGCACATGACGGCATTGCTTGACCAGGCGCTTGTAGATCGCACATGACGGCAGGAGCAAGCACTACGGACAGCGTGTCAAGTGGCTGGCCCTGGCCCGTCGATACCCAATCACCATGAGAAGCCCAGCATCACCTAGAGGAATAGGATATGCTGGTGGCACCATGCCATCCGCATCCCCCCTGCCAAACGGATATTCCTCCCTCCCGACCATTGGACACGCAGTCCGGTGGCGACATCGTCACGTCAATCTGCCTGGCACCAAGCCCGCAAGCTGGCCGCAATCAGGAATGACACGGCGCTTCTTTTCTTTTCTACTCTGAAGAAGTCTGAACGAGTATGCTCGATCCTTCTCAGATACGCATGCAGCTGGTAAACATCGGTCGCGCGTCACGCAGATCTTCGTGATCCGCATTCCTAGCCTTCTTTTTTCGCCTGTCCACGTCGATCGGTATCACCGCAGCACGACGTGTCGATCGTCGAGATCGCTTGTGAAATGGTAGGAGCGATAGTACTTATCTTGTAAATCTTTTTTTTTTCAGAAGAGAGCAATAATCAAGCAAGGTGGGCTCGGTAAGGAGAAGTTGCAGGGGGACGCAACGCAACAGCTTGCTTGGGGTGTCGAAAAGCGGTCCGTCGTCGGTTCTGGAAAGGAAAAAGGTTCTTCTTCTCGGATGCACTTGCAAGCTTCGATCCGTTTATTTATTTATTATAGAGAGCAAGTGCGCTTGCCGGCCTTTCTGCGGCGGCGCCGAATCGACCGGTTCTGGTTCCGGTCATCGGCATCAAGCGTCGTGCGCTTGCCCCGCCTTTGTTCGGAAATTCGTTTCTTTCCCAACAAAGGCCACGCTCTGAACGGTGATTGTATTGTTTGCCAGCAGCAGAAGCACATGCGCCTGGAAGCATGATCGGCCGTAAGCATGTGCACGCAGCGCAGCAGCCGGCCGGGCTGGCCCCGGTCCACGAGTCGTGTGCGGCCAGTCAGGCCTCACAGCGAGGAGTACGTACAGATCTAACTCCAAGGTAGCATTTCCAGCTGTCTCTTCAAACCGATCGAGGCGTGGAACGAGCTAAGAGCGTCTCCACTCTGCGTTCCCAGTACGCGTTTCTAGGGCGTATTTTTTTCCGAACGGCGATTTTTCGTCCAGTCGCGTTCTCAGGACGCCGGTTTCGTTCGGATTTGGCCCAAAATTGGTCCGGCGTTCCTAGGTCGAACACGAGGCGCCGGGAACGGCCTGAAAACGCCGAATGGAGAGAAAACGTGGGTGGACCAGCCTTGTCGGCGAGGGAAGGCCGAATTTCCGCCCGCCATGGCGCCCAAGGCTTTCGCCAAACCCCGATCCACCGCCGGCGAACCAAAGGAGAAAAAGGTGAGGAAGCCGAGAGCGCCGTGTGAAACACGAGGGCATGGCGCCCCATTGGTTGGCCCTATCCATGAAGAGAAAGTTCGCTCTGACGGTACCGAGGAAGGCAAAGAAGCGGTAGCGAGGAGCTCGCCGAAGTCCAGGCGATAAGGGGAGCGGCGCCCGAGGCTCAGGCGATAAGGGAAGCGGCATTGTCGTCGTCCCGTGCGCAGTACGGCGGCGTCTGGGGGAGCCAGCCAAGCGTCGCGTCGCCCGCCGGATACTCGCATGTCGGGTTCTCGCCGATCTCGCGGCCGATGTTCCAGGAGAACCAGGCGAACCTACGGCAGAGGTACTCCTCCTCCCCCGAGTTCGATGGCGGATTCAACCCGAACAACGTCTTCCCTTGCCCTACACCACGCCCTCCTTCGGCGTTCAGCGTCAACATCAACGCCCCCTACACCTCCTCCTCGACGGCGTGTCGCGGTCCTCTGCCGTTTACCGGGAGCTCGTCGCACGCGCCCCACGGCGAGGCGGACGCCCAGAACATGTTCGGCGGAATGTCCAATGAAGCCTACATGCAGGGCATGATCGCCGAAGGCTCGGCGGCCGCCGTGGCCAGCAACGCTGGATTCTTCACCCAGGAACAGTCCCGGGACGACGCCGAACATGGCATCGAGTCCTAGGATTTCGCCGAGCAGACCCAGACCGATGAGGAAGAGGAAGGCATTGGCTTGGCTCCGGCGAAGGGCAAAGGTAAAGGCAAGAAGAAGGCGGGCACCTCGGTGACCGAGCCCCGGATCAAGTGGACGCCGACTGAGGACCTTTGCCTCGCCGACGCGTGGAAATCGGTGAGCATGGACCCGATCACTGGCGCCAACCAAAATTCGAACAACTACTGGAAGCGCGTGAAGCTAGCGTTCGACGAACGCAACCTGTGTGACCCAAAGTACAACAAAACCCACATCGAGCGTGGCGAGAAAGCCATGACCAACCACTGGGGACTCATCCAACATGCGTGCAACAAGTGGCACAGTCTTCTCGAGGAGGTCGAGCACACACCCGTCAGAGGCGAGAGCATGGATGCCAAGGTACTACGCTGAACACTAGCCGAAGGCACTTCTTCATGCCTATGCTGACACACTTTGCCTTGCCTTTGCAGCTTCTCCGCGTACTCGGCATGTACCGGGCTGACACCGGGACGGAGTTCAAGTTCTATCACGTATTCCCTTTGATTGAGATATGCCAGAAATGGGCGGATACTCGGCTCACCCTCGGCAAGACGAAGGACGGCGTGTACAACCCGGCGGCCCTTCCACCTGCCGCCGGCGAAGGAAGGCCAGAGCTCGGCCAGAAGAAGGCGAAGATGCTCAAAGCCACAGGACGTCCCGCCGAGCGCCTCCAGGAATCCATCGAGAGGTGCATCGCTGACACGAAGTCCCATACCAGCGGAGGAGGAAGACCGGCGAGAGATGGGCGCGGTACTTTCTGAGAACCAAGACCGCAAGCTCGATCTCCTCAAAGCGAACTTCGTCGCAAAAAGAGGAACACGGATCTGCAGTTTCTCATGGGCGGCGAAGACACCTCGGCGATGAGCTCGCCGGTCAAGGCCTGGTATCTGGCCCGGCGAAAGGACATCCTCGAGGAGGACAACGCCGAGAGCGCGCCAAGCTCTACGCTGAACACCTACGCCGTCGTGTCCTCGCCGAACACCGACGAACCCATCCCCGTCGCACCAGACACGCTGGAGGAGATCACCCCCATCGATGACTGATCGCCAACCATTTTATCTTGTTTTGTAATAATTCGATGGCCGAACTACTTTGGGCGTATTTCTGTCGAACACCCTATGGCCAAGAATTCGCCGCGGGAACGAGAAAATTTGAAAATGTCGCAGTTTTAAACCCGTCAGGAACTCGGTCTAGAAGCAGTGAAAATCGGTCATTTCAAAAGATCGTTAAACCATCGCTCCGACGCTATTTAGGTCCGAATTTCGGCCCGGGAACGGCCAACCGAGTGAAGTGGAGATGCTCTAAAGCCTAGAGATGTAGTGCTATCTTTCAAAGGAGGTTTCCGAATCTTCGTGGCCTTGGAACCAAGTCGTGGCACGGCATAATGATTCCATTCGTCGGTATGAACATGTAGTACTAGTACAGTACTACTTTGTTTTTTCCAACGGTCAAACCACGGCTGCATGATTTGATTAAGAGCTAGCGCTGGCATATGAAGGAATCCACCTGCCTGCCATGCATGCATGTTCGTTACTCCTGAGATCAACACTCCCACGTCGTACTAGTACACTGTGCATTTGTGCCGCGCGCCATTTTCCTCGCGGCGTGACGTCGGCCCAATCATGCACCCAGATCAGTTCTCATTTGTTTAAACGCTTTATTTTTTGTTTGTTGCTTCTGACTCCGATCCGCCGTTTGGACGTACTGACAAGGACTCCGACCAAGTAATACGTAACATGGTTTGGACGTGCCACTTAACTAACGAGCATGGGATTCATGGTTGGGAAATGGCTGGCTGCAAAACAGTTTTTTTTTTTACGAAATGGCTGAAAAAGAGCTTAATTTTTCGTTTAGCTTTTAGATGATGCTCATGTGCCGCTGCGCAATTCGGGAAGTGACCAACAATACCGAGACAGACATTATTGTCGTGCTGTGAGGCTATCTTCACCGGACCGACCTAAACGGACGATCCAAAACTTCCGTTTTGGTCCGGATGGATCGGGCCACAAAGAGATTTGGATTGTGGTCCTTCCTGTCCGGCCAACCGCGCCAGCGAAGCGACCCAACTGTCCATTCCCACGTTGTCACCACTCGACGTGCTTGACGATGGGACGTTAATGGCGACGCCATATTGGCTATCAACGTCGGTGGCTTCCCGCGTGGCCGGATTTTCCCGCCATCTTTGCGTTCCGCTTCACGCGTGCCCCTTCCAGTCCGCGACCAGAAAACTTCTCACGCATGGCCCGCCGTTTCCCGCCTTCACCGCGGTCTATAAAAGACGCGCGGCGAACACAACTAGCTCAAGCAAGAGCAAACACCACCGAAAAAAGCGCCAACCACCACCAGCCATTCCTCGCCGCAAGATCGCCAACTGGACGAGGATCAGGGAGATGTGTCGCACCCGCTTCCCATAGCTCTCATACGATAGCATAGAGCTTCAGGCCACCTTGATGGCCCAGCAGGCGGCCGAGGAGGAGGTGGACGCCTTCGAGGACGAAGGCCGTGTGGCCGAGTAGGCGTTGGAGCAGGTGGTGGAGTCGGCTTAATGGAGGCCACCCAATTGGCGGTGCGCCAGATTCACCACGTCGCCTCGAAGAAGGCGGTGGAGGTGATCGCCAGGGAGGCTGCATCAGCGGCCCTCCGCGAAATCCGCCACGAGGCGGCCATGACCACACTGGAGGGGGTGGCCCGGGAGGCCGCCAACGTCGTCGTGCGCAAGGTGGTGGAAAAGGCTGAGGACGCCGCCGACGCGGCGGCGGAGGAGGAGGGCGATGAGGAGAAGGCGGAGACGGAGGAGGATGCGATCACCGTCCCCTGCAGATCGCGCAGGTGCTAGGCGTCGGCCCCACGGGGGCTCTAGCCGAGAGATCGGAGCGCAGAGAGGCGGCGAAAAACCGCCCCCGCCAGGAGGATCGGCAAGCGGAGGCGGCAGCGAGGGCGGCGAGGGATCTCTTCAAGGGAGAGGCGCTGGAGACGGCTCGGGCCGACTAGAAGGCGAGGAACCATGGGGCGACCGAGATGGGGAGGGTCCTGGCCAACCGGGAGGCGGAGTGCCAGAAGGCGGCGAGCAAGGCGGCGGATTGTGGCCCACGTCGGCATGAACGCCTCCAGCAGCACGCCATCAGGGTGGTGAGGACGGCGATCGACGGGGCCAACGACAACGATGGCCGTGGCAACGGCGACGAGTAACCGTACGGACGGTCTCCTCCACCAGCAGTAGTCCGTTTATAATATTGTTCAAATGTGCCTTTTTTTGTACTAGGCAGGAGCAATACTGCCGTTTATAATATTGTTCAAATGTGCCTTTTTTTGTACTAGGCAGGAACAAATCTAATGGAAAACAAATTTTAGTACTAATATTTTACTTACATATAGGAGCGAGTGGCCGACTTACGGACACCCACGCGGTCCGCGCACGGACCGATACAACCGTGGTCTAAATTTATGTATGGATAGATCGGTCCACACGAGTTGATCCGGATAGATCGTGCTGTAGAAGAGACGCGCAGCTGCCCGCCGGTCCGCGCGGATCGAACGTGTCCGGATCTGTTGGGTCGTGCCCGCGGATCGGATGCCCGACGTTCGTTATTCAGGAAGTACTACGAGCGAACACGTGGAACACTCCAGTCCAATGTGGTCGTTTGAACAGTACGCTACATGTAGCGCGGGCGGTTGCTCCCTTGGAATAAAAGGATCTTTGATGGGCAGTTATCAATGTCCAAACCGAGGTTGGTGTGCGTGGATCGGATCTGGTTCACCAAGCTCAATTTTTCGCTTTCATTTGGATGACGAAAATCGAGTGTGCCTAGGTGTATGTGGATAAGAGCATCTTCGGCGGGCCGACCTATTTCGAACGAATTGTGTCCTTTTTGTCAGTTTTAGTTTGTTTGGATCGGTCTGGCGGAAGAAAAATATCACTATCCGTTTGCATCAAGGGTACTTCCAACGGCTCGATCCAACTTTTTTCGTAAATATTTCATTTCAAACAAACTTAATTTACATAGGAAAAGAACATAAAAATGCTTAAAAACCCTAAGATCAGGGTCTGCATGCTCGTGTTCCTCGTCGGATAGGTCTATCAACGACGAACGCCGCCACACCTTATGCTCCAAGTCTAGGAACACGATCAAGAAGCTTTGCGGCGGTAGGCAGGGTCGTTGTGAAGGTGTGACGACAGTTGGTGGCGGCAACAGATGATCTCTGAATCCAGCGCATCCCCTTCTGCCGGCACGAGTGACACCGACACCCGCACCTTGTGCAGGTGGTAGCCACAGGGGTGGCTGACGTCCATGTGCTTGCATGGAGCACGTTGCGCCCACCTCCAGCGGCACTCGTCCACCGACACGTAGAGGCGGTCACATTGTCCGAGAGGAGGGTGCGACACGTGCACCCACCGCGGGCAGGATGAAGTCAAGCGCGCGCGGTTTTGGCGAAAGCGGCGCGAAAGGTACACACGAAGGTGAAGACAACGTCGGCAATCAACGATGGCACCGACCCGAGGAAAAGTCGACCTCGTGGTCATGCTTCATCGTCTTCTTCCACCAGGACGACATGGCTAGGACCGTGGGGGGAGTGGGGAGCGGGTTGGCGAGGAACTGGCAATGGGGAAGTAGGCATTGGTCGTGCTCATAGCCTGGCTAAAAAAATTGGCCACTATCTATGGACATCAGTGTCAATGCCCATGCGGTGGCATACAACCATCACGTCGGTTTACTGACACTGACCCCCGTTAGTCTGTCCCGCATTAATGGTCGTTGATTATGCCGCGACATTGATGGCCAAGGCTAGAGATGAAGCGGCGGGCCGTTGGCAGGCGGGCTAGGTGCGGACTAGGGGGACGTGCTCGGACACGGGGGTGGTCCTTGGCGTGTCCGACCAGACGCATTCCCAGGCCAATTTGGGATAGGAATGGGTTGGCCCGGACACCTGTTGCTATTTGGGTCTCGTCGTTGGACATGTTTTCTCAGTCATCCTATTTGTTCGGACATGTTATGGTTGTTTGTGTCATCCGGATGGATATGACATAAGGGCGCGTTTGGTAGGTTGCATGCCTTTCTCTCTTCTCTTGGGCAGTCTTGAGATGGGCACTACCACACTCATATAGGCAAAAAGTCACCTTTTGTAGTTTGTTTGGTAAACTACGTGGAAATCTTTTGCATGAGAACAACAACAAATGCTTGTTATTTGGTTGCTTGAACTGGTCTGGCTGTCACATTAATAGGCACACTTAAACACTCATAAGCACTAATTTGTTCTTCATTTGCAAGTTGTTGCATCTGTTGGCGCGATAGCTGCCACGGCTACACCGGTGACGGAGGCCGACGATGCACCTTCTGCGGTTGTGCGGCGACGGGGGGCGGCACAACACCTGATGGGGATGCACCGATGTCAGAGAACACAAACACGGCTAGCCATAGTACCATCCATGAGCAACCTCTCTGAAAGGACATTTATTGTTCTAATCTGTTTTGGTGTTCGTTAACAACATAAGATACATTTTACTGTGTGTTAATGTCTACATGTCAATCCATTGAAAAGGGAAAAGTCAGATTGTTGTGGGAAATTTCCCCCTCATTCACTTGAGGGCCCCTTGCTCTAGGGTTTCATTGGAAACCCTAAGCCTTGTTTTGGTTGATTTGATTCTTACAAGCTTGTCTTTGATTGTGTGATAGCTTGCTTGGATTCAGGAGCCCCCAATTAAGTTGTAGGTGTGTGCCTCGAACTTGTTGTAAGGGTGTCGACTACCACCTTGAAGGTTGCCGATATAGTGGAAGCGTGAATCGATCCCCTTGGGGCGAGGTTCACCGGAGAACAAGGGAGGCCTCTCGTGGCGTTGGTGGATTGCTACCACCCGCTCTCCAAACGCAGACGTACTTTCCTTCAAAAGGAAGGAACTGCGGGAAATAATCCTTGTGTACTCGTGTGCTTCACTTCGGTTACTTCTATCCTTTACCGCACCTTAATTTATCTAGTTCTTGCTTAGCTAGGTGCGCTAGTGTGACATATAGGTAAATTCACCATAGTTGCATAGCTAGAGAATTTACCTTTGTGTCAAATCCTAATCTGACAAAGGAGTAAAATTTGAAGTAGCACCTATTCACCCCCCTCTAGGTGACCATACGATCGTTTCAATTGGTATCAGAGCCTCGGCTCTTTATTCGGGCTTAACCGCCTAAGAGAAAATGGTCAATCATGAGGATGGTGGAGAGGGTGAGACAAGTACTTCGGTGACCATGGTAGATCTCAAGAAATGGGAAACAAGCTTGAGCTCTACTTTGGGCAACGAAATACAACAGTTGTGTCAACTAGTTGAGCAACTTGTTAAAGAAAAGTCAGCCTCACCACCTCCCTCTCCTGAGGAAACACCTCCTAACCCTAAGGACAATGCTCTGGCTATGCCTACGGGTGTGGAAGTGGGGGGTGAACATAATTCCACTAACTCCTCCAAAAAGGGTGATGGGAAGGAAGGGCACCATGCGGTTCCCGGATGGTACTATCCCGACCCACCTATCCCTCATCCCCATATAAATAATAGAGGTGACCCACCTAAGTTAGCTGCACATACCTTTGCTCAATGGCAAGTGCTAATGAAATCTCATGTGCGCAGCTCTTGCATTGACTTGTGGAACATCATTGAAGATGGACTCAAAATTGAGGATCCAACCAACTTGACAAGAAGAGAAATGGTCAATAGCCAACTCAATGCCACAACTTTGCACATGATTCAACTTGTATTGGTACCAAAGGACTTGCCTTGCATTGAGCACTACAATACCGCCAAGGAAGTTTCAGATGCTCTCATTGACTTGTTTGTTGGAAATGAGAGCATGAGAAGAAATAGATATGATGCCTTAAGAAACGAAGCTGAAGGTTTCTTCATGAAGGATGGTGAGTATCATGAAGACATGTATCGAAGACTCAAATCCATAGCCACCGCCTTCAGAAATGTTGGTGCCTCTCACATTGATGATGCTTGGATCAAAAGGAAGTATGTGAGTGTGATCATGCCTTTTGAGCCCACTTACTTGAAGATTCTCCAAGGAAGACACAACTACCATCTCATGACCTCCAATGAAGTTATGCAAGAGATGGCCGCCTTCAAGGTTGCTGCCAAGAATGCCAAAGATGCCCGTGCTCGTGCTATTAGAATGAGTAGTGATGTCAATCTTGCCTTGAAAGCCAAGGTTATGGAGTATGATGAAGAAGAAGGAAGTGATGATGCACTCTCTATGAGCCACCCCGAAGACTTCAAGGTTTCTCATGGTGAATACATGGCCTTATATGCAAGAAACTTTTGGAAAGACCCCGCCAAGGCCAAGATGGAAATGCAATGAAGAAGCAACCCTAGTGGTAGAAAAGAAAATTATTCAAGACTGAGAACTTACTTCAACTGTGGTGACCGCTATCACTTTGTTGCCGGATGTCCTTATGAGAAGAGAGAAGACAATGCTGGTGCACTCATATTAAAGAAAAATCCAAAGGCTCCTTTCAAGAAGCCTTTTTACAAGAAGAATGCCACCAACAAGAAGTCTGGTGACATTGCATTGATAGCACATGAAGAGTTCTCTTCCAATGATAAGGAGGAAGAAGCGGAAGAAACAAAGAATGGTGTGGCAGCAATTGCCACTACCTCTACACCCACCTTCTCCCTCTTCGGTTCCCCAAATGAGAACACCTCCAACAAGAACGCCACTTGCCTTATGGCAAGAGCATTGGAGGTATCACCATATCCTCTCTCCACATCTAGTGTCAATGATGATTTGAATGATTATATAACTCTTGAGGTGAAGGAAGAATTAGTTACTTTTGATGCTTATATGTCTAACTTGCAAGGGGAGCATAAGAAGCATTTTTAAACCTCTTGAACCAACTTTCTCACACACAAGAGCTCCTAGATGAGAGATGTAAGCTTGGGAGAGATCATCTACTTGAGATGGATGCTCTAACTAATGCTCTTGAAGAAGAACAAGAGACTAGGGTGTCTCTTGGAGAAAAACTTGAAGGCCTTGATGAGGCAAATGATCGAATTATTGCTCAACTCATTAAGTAACGTGATCATGCCATTGCTAAATACAAAAAGGCTAAAAAGGACAAGATTGAGTTTGGTGTTGTTCATGACAAACTTGTCGAGGATCATGAGAAGCTTAACAAGGCTCACAAAGCCTTGGAAAGTGATCTCATGACTCTCACAAAGTCAAGTGAACAACTTCAAACTCAATTAACTAATGTTGCTTCACCTAGCATTTCCATTCCCTCTAGTAGTACAAATATCCTTGAAGAAAATGCTAGGTTGAAGGGAGAGCTTGCAAAGGCAACCTTCCCAAAAGGTAACAAGTCTCTTGATGACCTTTTAAGTAAACAAAGGCCAAATAATGAGAAAATAGGTCTTGGCTATATTTCCAAAGCCAAGAAGAAAAGGAACAACAATAAGAAGAAGGCCAAGCCCGCTGAACCAAAAGATAAGACCATTATGGGTAGTGATACCCAAAGTGGCAAAAGTATGTCACATGATGACTTTGCGGGAAGTGCTAACCCTCACTATGTTTTAATGCGTAATTATTTTTGTGATGTGTATGCACAATATGTTGGTCCATTTTATGGCTATATTGCTTGGTCTATTTGGGTTCCAAAGACCCTTGTCACTAACAAGAGAGGACCCATTGAAAAATGGGTACCTAAAAAACTAGCTTGATCTCTTGTAGAGCTATGCTTCCGGCGGGTCAAAGTGGGTGCTTGATAGTGGTTGCACAAGTCATATGACCGTAAGCAAGACAACAATGATAGAGATGAGGGAAAATCAAGATCATATAACCGTCACATATGCCGACAAATCAAAATCTCAAGTAATAGGTCTTGGCAAAGTTGTGGTTACACACGATGTTACACTCGTGGATGTCATGCTTGTTGAGACCCTTGGCTTTAACTTACTTTCAGTTCATTCCCTAGGCAAGATGGGTTTCACCGTATTTATTGATAATGATATTGTGGTCCTCTTGTGGAGCAAGACTCTAAAGGTCGCTTTCATTGGGTATGTTGAAAATGATTTGTATGTGGTGGACTTTTCGGGGAAAACCACTACAAATGCGATGTGCTTATTCGGAAAGGCTGATATGGGTTGGTTATGGCATCACCGACTATCCCATGTCAATATGAGAACTTTGCAAAGCCTTCACAAGGGTGGCCACATTGTGGGACTAAAGGACAATGTTTGTTTTGCCAAAAATCGTGTTTGCAGGGCTTGTGTTGAAGGAAAAATGCATGATGCTCCCCACAAGACAAAAAAACTAGGGTTGTCAACGCATGACCCTAACTGTTGGGTCCGCAGCATAGAAAACCAAAAAATTCCTACGATGAGAACTACACGCCAAGATCTATCTACTAGATACAGAGCAACGGGTGGACATACATCCATCGAGAACTTACCCACGAAGACAATGAGTTTTGTTAACGGGTAGGAACTCGTGGTTGATGTAGTCGTACACTTGCCAATCTCAAGATCGTGTGGAAGTCCGAGCGCCGCAAATTAGCAGCGCATCCGTCCTCGCACACATGTTCAAGCCACCAGACAACCTTGATACGTCCATTTTGCATCACTATTCTATGTCTTAATTCACTATTATTCATTGATATATTTCATATTGAGAGGTGATACTTATGTTATTTCATCTATTTTTGCATGGTTGATGACTTTTGGAGCATGGACCGTAGTCGGGATTACGATGGAAAAGGTGCTGTTTGGAGGCAAAATTGCAAAGATCAGAAAATCCGGAAAATATCGGAAAATCCTATTTTTCCGAAGACTAAGGATGCCGAAAGAGGTGGAGATGGGCCATAGGGGCCCACACCACCCCATGGCGTGGCAGGCCTAGGCCGTGCCGAGGTGGCGTGGCCACCTGGCCCACTCAGCCCTCCTCCTGGCGTATATCATCCTCCGAAACCCTAAGACTCGGGAGCGACCACGAAAGATTCCGCGCCTTTGCGGGCGGAAAACACCGAGAGAAAGATCTCTCCGTGCAGATTTCTGGGGAATTCCTTCTCGGAGAGGGAAGATCATCGCCATCAACACCACCATCAAGATGGACTTCATCGGGATCATCATCATCACCACCATCATCATCACCATCAGCACCCTCATCACCATCTCCATATTGCTGTAACAATTGAGTTGGATCTTGTATTAGTTCATAGGGGGAACTTTCCCGGTGTTGATTACTCCTTGTAGTTGATGCTATTGAGTGAACCATTGAATTATTGTTTATGTTCAGATTGTTATACATCATTATTCCATCTCTGATCATGATCCATATGATGTCTTGTGAGTAGTTCGTTTTGTTCTTGAGGACATGGGAGAAGTCTTGTTGTTAGTAGTGGAGTTGTGTTGAGAAAGATTTAATAGATTGTTATTTAAGTTGTGGTGTACTTCTTCTAGTGGTGTCATGTGAACGTCGACTACATGACACTTCACCTATATGGGACTAGGGGAATGCATTGTGTATTTGGATACTAATCGTAGGGGTTGAGTGATGTAAACCTGAACCCCTGTTAGGAAACCATTGCACAAGGGACGTAAGGGTCTTAGAGTTTAAAGCTGTGGTTAGGTTTCTACCTTAATTACTTTCTTGTACTTACGGATGTTTGCAAGGGGTATAATCACAAGTATGTATTAGTCTTGGATGGGGCGGTACATTACCACAGGTTCACCCACACAACACTTAGCAAGCTAAAGAAGATTAATCAACTATATGAAGCGAAAGCACTTGATAGTCTTCCCATGTGTCCTCGAGAATGTTTGGTCATCTTAAGTAATACAACCGGCTTGTCCTTTGCTGCATAAAGGATTAGGCCACTTGCTGCATTTATTCCTACTATCTTTTATTTACTCATACTTTGTTTACTTGCCTTATCAAAAACCCCTAAAAATCCGTTTGCTAAGTATTTGCAGAGAATTCCTGATCCATACCACTAGCCCGCACCTTCTGCTCCTCGTTGGGTTTGACACTCTTACTTATCGAAAATACTGCGATACACCCCCTATACTTGTGGGTCATCAAGACTATTTTCCGGCTGTTGTGGAGTGAAGCGCTATTGGAGAGTGGAACTGGTAAAGGAAACTTCTCTTGAGTATTGTTTACTGTTAGTTGCTTTATTTTCGTTATGGATAATTTTGAGTTTCTTATTTGGTAATGCTACTACCATTGCTAAGGTAGTAGATAAGCCACCACCCTTGAGAATGATGTTTTCAAAATACCTACAAGAATTATTGATCGTGTTATGGATAACTACTATGTTAGGGATGGAACTGTCCATCCCGGTGATCATTTACTCTTTATACACGAATTATGCGGGTTGTTCAAGTGTGCAGGTATCACTACAGATCAAGTTAAGAGGAAGTTATTCTCATTATCACTGAAAGGAAGAGCTGGGGAATGGTATAAGCTGCTGAAGAATGGTCAAGCTCTAGAATGGGAGGAAATAGTGCCTCTCTTTTATTCAAAGTTTTATCCTCCTAGTGAGATTCATAAAGATCGGAATCAAATATACAACTTTTGGCCTCTTGATGGAGAGAGTACAACTCAAGCTTGGGGGAGATTGAAGTTACTAATGCTCAAATGTCCCATTCATGAGCTCCCCAACAATATTATTATCAATAACTTCTATGCAAGGCTCCCTCTACATGATAAAGATTTATTGGATGCTTCTTGTGCTGGATCATTCACTCGCATGGAAGAAGAAGCTAAATGGGATCTTCTGGACCGTATTCAAGACAATGTTGAAGCTTGGGAGAATGACAAAGGTAGAAAGTCAGGTATAAATTATGATTATGAATGCATTGAATCTTTTATGGGAACTAATGACTTTCAAAATATTAGTAATATTTATGGTCTTGACTTGCAAGTTATTACGAATTGCTTTAGAGCTTTTGCTTCCTATATCGAAATTCCAAAAAGGGGATGGAACAAATACCATGCACCTTACAAAGATATTGTTGACTATGCTCCTATTGGAAGTGCTGAGTATTGCATTATTGACCCCATCTTACCTGAACCTTATATTGAGAATATTCCCTTCCCCGAAAAGGTAAAGGACCACCCTATGATAACTAATGTAATCACCAAAAGTGAAAAAAGAACTGTAAAGCCTGATGAACAAATAAACATTGAACCTGTGGTAGCAATTTTGAAAGACCTTGTCACTAAAAGCATAGAAGATGGGCACATAGTCTTTTGTGAGGATGCTTCTAATATTGTTTCACATCCCAATAGAACTAAAAAGGCTAGTGTTCCTGTGCTTTCTATTAGAATTGGTGATCATTGCTATTATGGTTTATGTGATATTGGTGCAAGTTCCAGTGCTATTCCTTATGAGCTTTACAGAGAAATTATGCATGAAATCAGTCCTTGCGAGTTGGAAGAGATTTATGTGGTTATTCACCTTGCTAATAGAGAGACCATCTCTCCAATTGGTATTGTACGAGATGTGGAAGTTCTTTGTGGTAAGATTAAGTACCCTGCTGATTTTCTAGTACTTGGTTCGGCTGCTAGTAAAACCTACCCTATCATTTTTGGTAGACCTTTCTTGAGTACTTGTGGAGCTATTATTGATTGCAAGAGGGAGAAAATCTTGACTAAGTTTGATGGGGAATCTTATGAGTTTAATTTTTCGAAATTTGCTAAAGAACCTTGCGAAGAGGAAACCCATAATGAGGATTTTAGGGTTGAACAACTTGCTTCTATTTCTCTTGCTCCTAACAATGCTTTGTAGCAATTTATGGAAGATCATGAAAGTGAAATCTTCATGGAAGAAAGGAATGAGATTGACAAGATTCTTCGTGACCAACCTATGATGCTTAAGCACGACTTGCCTGTAGAAGACTTGGGTACCATGATGCCACCTAAAAAGGATCCGGTTTTCGATCTAAAACCTCTCCCTGATGATCTTAAATATTCTTATATTGATGATAAAAAGATATATCATGTTATTATTAGCACTAAACTTTCAGGGAAGGAAGAAGAAAGGTTATTGGAGGTTTTGAGGAAACACCGAGGAGCTATAGGCTATACTCTAGATGATTTCAAAGGGATTTCACCTACTATATGTCAGCATTCTATCAATATAGAACCAGATGCGAAGCCCGTAGTGGAGCACCAACGACGTTTAAATCCTAGGATGAAGGAAGTGGTAAGGAACGAGGTATTGAAACTCCTTGATGCTGGTATTATTTACCCTATTGCTGATAGTGAATGGGTTAGTCCTGTTCATTGTGTTCCTAAAAAGGGAGGTATTACTGTTGTCCCTAATGATAATGATGAGCTTATTCCTCAAAGAACAGTGGTAGGCTATAGGATGTGCATTGATTTTAGGAAAGTCAATAAAGTTACTAAGAAAGATCACTACCCGCTTCCTTTTATTGATCAAATGTTGGAAAGGTTGTCTAAAAGACCCATTTTTGTTTTCTTGATGGTTATTCTGGTTTCTCTCAAATTGCTATTAAACAACAAGATCAAGAAAAAACTACTTTTACTTGCCCTTATGGAACTGATGCTTATAGACGTATGCCTTTTGGTTTATGTAATGCTCCTGCTACTTTCCAAAGGTGCATGTCTGCTATCTTTCATGGTTTTTGTGAGGAAATTGTAGAAGTGTTCATGGATGACTTTTCTGTCTATGGAACTTCTTTTGATAATTGTCTGCACAACCTTGATAAAGTTTTACAAAGATGTGAGGAAACTAATCTTGTTCTTAATTGGGAGAAATGCCACTTCATGGTTAATGAAGGGATTGTTCTTGGGCATAAGGTTTCTGAAAGAGGCATAGAAGTTGATAGAGCTAAGGTTGAGGCAATTGAGAAAATGCCATGTCCAAGAGACATCAAAGGTATTCGTAGTATCCTTGGTCATGCTGGTTTCTATAGGAGGTTTATTAAAGACTTCTCTAGGATATCAAAACCTCTCACTAATCTTCTTCAAAAAGATGTACCTTTCGTTTTTCATGATGATTGTAGGGAAGCTTTTGAAACTCTTAAGAAGGCTTTAACTACAGCCCCTATTGTTCAACCACCTGATTGGAGTTTACCCTTTGAAATAATGTGTGATGCTAGTGATTTTGCTGTGAATTTGTCCTTGGGCAACGTATTGATAAGAAGTTAAATGTTATCCATTATGCTAGTAAGACCCTAGACGCTGCTCAAAGGAATTATGCCACTACTGAAAAGGAATTTCTAGCTTGTTTTTTTTGTGATAAGTTTAGGCCCTATATTATGGACTCAAAAGTAACCATTCACACTGATCATGCTGCTATTAAATATCTTATGACGAAGAAGGACGCTAAGCCTAGGCTTATTAGATGGGTACTGCTTTTACAAGAGTTTGATCTACACATAGTAGATAGGAGGGGTGCTGAAAACCACAGCTGATAATTTATCTCGTTTGGAAAACATCTCTTTTGACCCTATGCCTGTTAATGATAGTTTCCCAAATGAGCAGTTAGCGCATGATGAGGGTGAGCTCATGAGGAAGCCCTTGGTATGCTGATTATGCTAACTTTATTGTCTCCAAGTATTTGCCTCCAACTTTTATAGCTCAGCAAAGAAGAAAGTTCTTCTATGATTTGAGGCATTATTTTTGGGATGACCCACACTTATACAAAGAAGGAGTTGATGGTATTATGCGAAGATGTGTTCCAGAATATGAACAAAAGGAGATATTGCATAAATGTCATGGTAGTGCCTATGGAGGACATCATGCAGGAGATAGAACTGCACAAAAGGTACTACAATCAGGTTTCTACTGGCCTACCCTTTTTAAAGATGCCAGAAAATTTGTCCTATCTTATGATGAATGTCAGCGTGTTGGTAATTGATACATTGCAAATGTATCTATAATTTTTGATGTTCCATGCTTGGTTTTATCCACTTTCTTGTGTTTTGTTCCAACTTTGGAGTACTTTTCATATGATTTCTTGGACTAACCTATTAACAAGAGCCACAGCGCCAGCTGCCTGTTTTCTGCTGTTTTTGGTTCCAAGAAAGCCAGAAAATGAATATTCTCGGAATTGGACGGGACAAAAGCCAAAGTGCCTATTTTTCTGGAAGGGATCAAGTGCCAGAATACGAGATGGAGAAGGGCCAGGGAGCCACCACACCACCTGGCTCGCGCCAGGGAGTGGTGTGGCCACTCCCGGCACCCCCTCGGCCTCTCCTTCCGCCTATATATTGCCCTCGGGACGAAAACCCTAAGGACCCGATAAAAAATCCACGAAAGAGTCTGTATTCGCCGTCATCTCCATCCCTAGATCGGGAGGGATCTGAAGCTCTTCCCGGCACCCTGCCGGAGAGGGGAATTCACCCTGGAGGCCTTCTTCATCACCATGCAAGCCTCCGGTGTGATGCGTGAGTAGTTCATCCTTGGACTACGGATCCGTGTAGTAGCTAGATGGTTGGTTTCTCCTACTTTGTGCTTTCATGTTTAGATCTTGTGAGCTCCGTTCATGATCAAGATCATTGATTTGTAATTCATACATGCTGTGTTTGCAGGGATCCGATGAATATTGAGATGCTATTTCAGATTGATTATTGATTCTATCATGTCTTTGTTATTTGAGATCTTGCATGCTTTCCGTTGTTAGTAGCTATCTTGGCCAAGTAGATGCTAGCAACTCCAAGAGTTAGTATTTATGCTCAATAGTGGGTTCATGCCTCTGGTAATCTGGGGAAGTGACAGAAATCTCTAAGGTACTAGATGTGCTGTTGCTACTAGGGAGAAAACAACAATCCTTTGTTCATAGAACAATCGTATTGTTTACTTTACACACAGTTCGTAAAGCAATAATCTGTTGCTTGCAACTTAATACTAGAGGGGGTTCGGATGATAACCTGAAGGTGGATTATTAGTCATAGATACAGTTGGATGGCGGTCTATGTATTATGTTGTAATGCCCAATCAAGTCTCAAAGGAGTCAAGATGATTAGTATATGCATGTATTGCTTTCTCGGTGTTTGTCAATTGCCCCGCTGTAATTTGTTCACCCAGCATGTTATCTATCTAAGGAGAGCCACCTCTAGTGAACTATGGATCCCGGTCCTTTTTCTTTACATACAATCTATAAACTGTCTCTGCTTTGTGTTTACTTTCTGCAAACTTTTACTTCTTTCCATTCAATACGTTTAATCCTTTGTTTTCCGCAAAACTCGGTGAGATTGACAACCTCATCGCAAGTTGGGGACAAAGTTCTGTGGTTGTGTTGTGCAGGTCTCCACGTTGCTACTAGCACCGGTAGTGCGCCCTTCCAAAGCTCAGCTAGTAACACCTTTGGGGTATTTCCTTGCTCCTACTGGTTCGATTAAACCTTGGTTTCATAACTGAGGGAAAACTTTCTGCTGTGCTCATCATACCTTCCTCTTGGGGTTCCCAACGAGCTCTACGTCGATCGTCGAGTGCATCAAGACATTTTCTAGCGCCGTTGTCGGGGGGTCAAGGACATCTTCACAAGGGGAGTCCCTCATAACCAATCTCTTTACTTTGTTGTTTTTGTTTTGCTTAGTTTTCTTTTTGCTTTGTTTCCTTGTTTTGTTCTTCAAAAACACAAAAAAATAGTTTTACTAGTTTGCTTTCTTACTTGAAAACCCCAAAAAATGACTACTCTTGAAAACACCAAGTTGTGTGACTTCACTAGCACCAACAACAATGATTTTATGAGCACACCTATTGCTCCACCTGTGCCTGAAAATACTTTCTTTGAGATAAAACCTGCTTTGCTCAATCTTGTTATGAGAGAACAATTTTCTGGTATTGTTAATGAAGATGCTGCTTCCCATCTAAATAACTTTGTTGAACTTTGTGAGATGCAAAAGCATAAGGATATAGATGGTGATATTATTAAGCTGAAATTGTTTCCTTTCTCTTTGAGAGGAAAAGCTAAAGAATGGTTGAATTCCTTAACTAGGAATAGTATTGATTCTTGGACTAAGTGCAAAGATGCTTTTATTGGAAAATACTATCCTCCTGCTAAGATTATATCCATGAGAAGTGAAATAATGAAGTTTAAACAACTTGATAATGAGCATGTTGCTCAAGCTTGGGAAAGAATGAAATCTTTGGTAAAGAATTGTCCCACTCATGGGTATTTGCTTGGATGACCATCCAAACTTTTTATGCAGGATTGAACTATTCTTCAAGGAACCTATTGGATTCTGCTGCTGGAGGTAACTTTATGACCATCACTTTGGGTGCTGCAACAAAACTTTTGGACAATATGATGGTTAATTATTCTGAATGGCATACTGAGAGAGCTCCACAAGGTAAGAAGGTAAATTCTGTTGAGAAAACCTCCTCCTTGAGCGATAAGATTGATATTATTATGTCTATGCTTGTTAATGTCAAAGCCCATATTGATCCAAATAATGTTCCCTTAGCCTCTTTGGTTGCTCAAGAAGAGCAAGTTGATGTGAACTTCATAAGAAATAACAATTTGGCAACAATGCTTATGGTAATAATGCTTATAGGAACAATTTTGGTAACAACAATTATAAGCCATATCCTCCCAACAATGGTAATACTTATGGAAATTCTTACAACAATAATAAGAGTGCTCCCTCTGAACTTGAAGTTATGCTTAAAGAGTTCATTAGTAAACAAACTGCTTTCAATAAAACTATTGAGGAAAAACTCTCTAATGCTGAAAGAAATATAGCATCTTTGGATAAAGCTCAATCTTCTTTGAATAAAATAGCTGCTAAACCTGAAACTAATGATAATCCCTTTGCAGTTACCAATGCTATACAAGTAAGAATTGATGAAAATGTTAGACTATTAGCTGAATTACATGCTAAGTGGGAAAGAGAAGATGAAAATGCTAGAAACATTAGTGTTTCTACTATTAACAGCACTAGTGTTGAGGGTAGTAATAGTTCTACTACTCTAGATGATAAATTCGATTTTGATCTTGATGGTTGCAACATCTCTGAAGTTATTAAGTTCCTACAAAAGCTTGCTAAAAGTCCTAATGCTAGTGCTATGAACATGGCTTTTACAAAACACATTACTGATGCTCTCATAAAAATTAAAGAAGAAAAGATGAAACATAAAGCTTCTATTCCTATAAAGCAAGAAGATGGTTGGGAACCCATCATTAATATGAAAGTGAATGACTTTGATTTCAAAGCTTTGTGTGATCTTGATAGTAGTGTTTCTATTATGCCTAGAAGGATTTATGATATGCTTGATTTGCCTCCTCTTGAAGATTGTTATTTGAATGTCCCACTTGATGATAATGCTAAAAAGAAACTCATGGGGAGTCTTAATGATGTTCTTATTATGGTTAACGATTCCTATGTCCCCGTTGATTTCTATGTTTTGGATGTTGAATACAATGCTTCTTGTCCTATTACTTTGGGAAGACCTTTTCTTAGAACTGTTGGTGCCATCATTGATATGAAAGAAGGCACCATTAAATATCAACTCCCACTCAAGAAAGGTATAGAACACTTCCCTAAAAAGAGAGAAAATATTTATTTTGCTTCTCCTATGAAAACAAAATTTAGTCTTAATGCTTCTTCATTTGAGAACACTTGATTCTTTCTTTGCTTCTTATGCCTAACTTAAAGGCGTTAAAGAAAAGTACTTGTTGGGAGATAACCCAAGAGTTTTAGATGAGTCTTGGAAGTTATTACCTCTGTAATAACCACTCCTTATCCATTTTATTTGCTTTTTGTGCCAAGAGTAACCTCTAATGAGAGTGAAGTAATGATTGGGAAAGTTGTTGTCCCGAAACAGATTTCTGTGTTTCATCGTAAAAATTCCTGAGAGAGCTCTGTACGTCAGATTGAGCTGTAATTGTTTGTACTTTTTCCCCAGGTTGTTATCTAACTTTCGTTAGTTCAACACTTTTTGATTTGAGCAACAGAAGGTCTTAGAAAAAATTCGTCTTTACCTGCTGGTCTGTTTTGACAGATTTCTGCCATTTTCTGCATTTGCTTCTTGTTAGTTCCTTCTTGAGTTCTTTAGGGGAACTGAGCTTTTTGAGGGAAGTGCTACAGTAGCTAGTGTTCTAATGGAAGTCTATTTGGTGTTAGAACTGAACCTTAAGACTTATTTATCTTGAGTGCACTAATGTTGCTAATAAAGATTGTGTGAAGTTTTGTATGAAGGAAAATTTTCAGGTGTATGGAAGGCATGAGTAATGAGATGAAGGATGGACTAAATCTCAAGCTTGTGGATGCCATGCGTGTCACCCCAAGAAATATCTAAGAAGTACAAGCGTCAAAGCTTGGGGATGGGCATCCCCTTCTTCATCAATAAAAATTCCAGGTTTCTTCCAAACGCTTCATTTTTATTGTTTCATGCACAGTTGTGTTTTTCTTGGAGCGTCTTCTTTTTCATTTTCATTTTGGTTTTTTGTTTGCTTGGTTTTCTGAATAAATTGGTTGGACCCCCTCTTTCATACATTGGTTTGCAAATAGTTTGGTTTGGTTTGGAAAAGAGTAGGAAAGTTCATGCTTATGTGGTAAAAAGAGCTCGTTTTTGACTGTGGCTATGCTTTGTCATGCCGTGCTTGATATTGTTTTGGCTTTATGCTTAGTATTCTTTGCTGTAGCATGACTTGTTATAAACAATTGAGATTGCTTAATGTGCCTTGGATGAATCATGCGTTGTTTTAGCATATTAAAGCATAGTATAGTGGTATTCTCCTTTGATGCTTTATTTGGGTTGACTTGGCACATGCTCACACCATGTTATGACTATCCAAAGTCACCATAGCCTTTATGATCCTTTAGTTTTCAACTTGTAGTATCACTTTATGCTTTGATCAATGATGTTTTGTCGCTCTGCATGATTATGGCCATTATTGCTCTCTTAGTTTGACGCTCCCAGTCTTTTGCTAGCCTCCACAACCAAGTATGAGTTCCACTCATGCATCCAACTCCCTAAACCAAGTTATTCCAAAGAGTCCACCATACCTACCTACTAGCTTATGCTATTCCAAGTATATTCATGCTTTTGTCTACCTTTCACTTGTTATGAGAAAACTAGTGATTAAAGCTCTCACGAACTTGATGGCACACTTTACTTTATTGCCTCTAATAAACTTGAACCATTGGGTCCTTCTTTGTTGTGTATATGCTTGCGCTTTATAAGTTGAAATAAGCAGAACCATGTTTCATGGGGAACGTTTTCAACATTGCACTTGTACTTTGTACCCCGTTGATATTATGTTCTTTTGCTTATGGATCCCGACGGTGTGAAATGAAAGTGGAACTTGTAAGATCATGGAGTTTGTATGTGTGTTAGAGAAACGCCTGGGCCGCTAGCCTAAGCCATGCCTAATCATGGTGGAAACTTGCAGCATCACCATAATGAGCACTCTATGAAGCATCCTCAATAAAAACCTATGCAAATAGCAAATAAAAAGATCGCTGAGATGCTCATTGTCTGCTTGCCTTGTCATTTTGATTATGGGAAAGCTCCCGTATCATGTGCAAGGGGTACCCCGTTGGCGGTTCTTAATGATACACATATACATACAATGACAAGAGCTTACTCGTGACTGAAGTTGAGTAGCATGAGGATCGGTCTTCGTAAGTAAGGGGCATGAGATTTCGGTTTATAACTTGTCAAGCATATCCTCTTAGTTGTGTCACTTTACCCTTAATCACCTTAAAGATGCTTATGATAGGGGCAATGGGAGCTGAAAGCTATAAGTACCATAATTTTTGGAATCTCTTTATGAGACTTGAATCCCTACTTCCTTTTACAAAAGGCCTTTCTTCCACCATTATATTGAGTCTCCACCTTCTATCTTTATGCACCTACTCTGAGAGCATAGTGGCCATTCTTAGTTCTATGTGCATTGTCCCAAGACTAGTTGATTGATGCATAACTTGTTATTGCTTGTTTTAAACTATTGTATCTAGTCACTCTTATGAACTTTGAAGGTGTCCTATGCATTTATATTTGCTACTCTATTGAGGGACAAGCTAAATACTATTATGCTATGCTTTCTTTATGTGAAACAAACAAACGTCTTGCAAAGCATTTTTATTCATGAATCTTTTGTTTGTGCCTTTTCATGTTGCATCATAGTCTCTTTGCTTATTGCTAGAACTTTGTCTTTTATGTTATGATTAAAGTACTATGATCCCAGCTTTGAATGTTTTGCAAATACCTTGATCAAGTCTTTGATGGTGCATGTCACCTCAAAAATTATTTCTTTTTATCACTTACCTACTCGAGGACGAGCAGGAGTTAAGCTTGGGGATGTTGATACATTGCAAATGTATCTATAATTTTTGATGTTCCATGCTTGGTTTTATCCACTTTCTTGTGTTTTGTTCCAACTTTGGAGTACTTTTCATATGATTTCTTGGACTAACCTATTAACAAGAGCCACAGTGCCAGCTGCCTGTTTTCTGCTGTTTTTGGTTCAAGGAAAGCCAGAAAATGAATATTCTCGGAATTGGACGAGACAAAAGCCAAAGTGCCTATTTTTCCGGAAGGGATCAAGTGCCAGAATACGAGACGGAGAAGGGCCAGGGAGCCACCACACCACCTGGCAGCGTGGCCAGGCCTGGCCCGCGCCAGGGGGTGGTGTGGCTGCTCCCGGCACCCCCTCGGCCTCTCCTTCCGCCTATATATTGCCCTCGGGACGAAAACCCTAAGGACCCGATCAAAAATCCACGAAAGAGTCTGTAGCCGCCGTCATCTCCATCCCTGGATCGGGAGGGATCTGAAGCTCTTCCCGGCACCCTGCCGGAGATGGGAATTCACCTTGGAGGCCTTCTTCATCACCATGCAAGCCTTCGATGTGATGTGTGAGTAGTTCATCCTTGGACTACGTATCCATGTAGTAGCTAGATGGCTGGTTTCTCCTACTTTGTGCTTTCATGTTTAGATCTTGTGAGCTCCGTTCATGATCAAGATCATCTATTTGTAATTCATACATGTTGTGTTTGCGGGGATCCGATGAATATTAAGATGCTATTTCAGATTGATTATTGATTCTATCATGTCTTTGTTATTTGAGATCTTGCATGCTTTCCGTTGTTAGTAGCTATCTTGGCCAAGTAGATGCTAGCAACTCCAAGAGTTAGTATTTATGCTCGATAGTGGGTTCATGCCTCTGGTAATCTGGGGAAGTGATAGAAATATCTAAGGTACTAGATGTGTTGTTTCTACTAGGGAGAAAACAACAATCCTTTGTTCATGGAACAATCGTATTGTTTACTTTACACGCAGTTCGTAAAGCAATAATCTATTGCTTGCAACTTAATACTGGAGGGGGTTCGGATGATAACCTGAAGGTGGATTATTAGTCATAGATACAGTTGGATGGCGGTCTATGTATTATGTTGTAATGCCCAATCAAGTCTCAAAGGAGTCAAGATGATTAGTATATGCATGTATTGCTTTCTCGGTGTTTGTCAATTGCCCCGCTGTAATTTGTTCACCTAGCATGTTATCTATCTAAGGAGAGCCACCTCTAGTGAACTATGGATCCCGGTCCTTGTCTTTTATATTCAATCTACAATCTTTTACTGCTTTGTGTTTACTTTCTGCAAACTATTACTTCTTTCCATTAGATATGTTTAATCCTTTGTTTTCCGCAAAACACGGTGAGATTGACAACCTCATCGCAAGTTGGGGACAAAGTTCTGTGGTTGTGTTGTGCAGGTCTCCACGTTGCTACTAGAAGCGGTAGTGCGCCCTGCCAAAGCTCAGCTAGTAACACCTTTGGGGTGTTTCCTTGCTCCTACTGGTTCGATTAAACCTTGGTTTCATAACTGAGGGAAAACTTCCTGTTGTGCTCATCATACCTTCCTCTTGGGGTTCCCAACGAGCTCTACGTCGATCATCAAGTGCATCAGTAATATTTCTAGACGCAATGAAATGCCTATGAACTACTCTCTAGTTATTGAACCTTTTGATTGTTGGGGATTTGACTTTATGGTCCTTTCCCTCCTTCGAAAGGCTACACTCATATTCTTTTTGCCGTTGATTATGTTACTAAGTGGGTAGAAGCTATTCCTACAAAGAGTGCTGACGGAGAGACTTCTCTAAAAATGCTTAAGGATGTTATATTTCCAAGGTTTGGGGTGCCTAGGTATCTCATGACTGATGGGGGTTCTCATTTCATTGTATATACCCCTTGCAAACATCCGTAAGTACAAGAAAGTAATTAAGGTAGAAACCTAACCACAGCTTTAAACTCTAAGACCCTTACGTCCCTTGTGCAATGGTTTCCTAACGGGGGTTCAGGTTTACATCCTCGAACCCCTACGATTAGTAGCCAAATACACAATGCATTCCCCTAGGCCCATATAGGTGAAGTGTCATGTAGTCGACGTTCACATGACACCAATAGAAGAAGTACACCACAACTTAAATAACAATCTATTAAATCTTTCTCAACACAACTCCACTACTAACAACAAGACTTCTCCCATGTCCTCAAGAACAAAACGAACTACTCACAAGACATCATATGGATCATGATTAGAGATGGAATAATGATGTATAACAATCTGAACATAAACAACAATTCGATGGTTCACTCAATAGCATCAACTACAAGGAGTAATCAACACCGAGAAAGTTTCCCCTATGAACTAATGCAAGATCCAACTCAATTGTTACAGCAATATGGAGATGGTGATGAGGGTGCTGATGGTGATGATGATGGTGGTGATGATGATGATACCGATGAAGTCCAGCTTGATGGTGGTGTTGATGGCGACGATCTCCCCTCTCAGGGGGCAATTCCCAGAAAATCATGCGGAGAGATCTTTCTCTCTCGGTGTTTTCCGCCCCGCAGAGGCGGGGGAATCTTTCTATGGTCGCTCCCCGAGTCTTAGGGTTTCGGGAGGATGATATACGCCAGAGGGGAGAGTCTAGAGTGGGCCAGGGTGGCCACACCACCCCCTGGCGCGGCCTAGGCCTGCCCGCGCCATGGGGTGGTGTGGGCCCCCTGTGGCCCATCTCCACTCCGTCTTCTGGCATCCTTAGTCTTCTGGAAAAATAGGATTTTCAATATATTTTCCCATATTTTCTGATCTTCCCGAATTTTGCCTCCAAACAGCACCTTTTCCATCAGAATCCTGACTGCAGCGGTCCATGCTCCAAAAGTCATCAACCATGCAAAAATAGATGAAATAACATAAGTATCACCTCTCAATACAAAATATATCAATGAATAATAGTGAATTAACATAGAATAGCGATGCAAAATGGACGTATCAAACCTCCACCTCCTCGCTCCATCGATGCAGTGGAAGGAGCAACTCTTTCCAGACGAAAAGCCACTAGGAACATGTATCTCGCTAATCTAAGACCATGGGGAATAATTCTAGAGGGGGAGAGAGATCCTTCACGAGGAGGTGTGAGGAAGAAGGAGGAAGAGGGGGCCTTTTATACGAGGAGGAGGGGTACCCCATCCATGGCCGACGCCTCATGGAGGTGACCCCTCACCTCCTCCATTCATGTGGTGGTAACTCCCTCCGCATTAAAATGCCTCTTCACATTCCCTTTTAAAGTCTCCACTTTAAATGCATTAAAATTCTCGAAGTTTAATGCTCTCTCATTTAATAAAACTCTTTTATTACATTTATTCAGAATTTTGTTAATTACTTTAATTAACAAACATTCACATATAACCCCTTGCAATATTTCAATATCACATGGAGAACCACTTTCTGCAATTTCACCCGAAACAATTCCGGTTTCTATCGAAACAATTCCTACGCTTTGCAATTCTTTCGTTTGAAACATATGTGTTCCAAAATGGTGTCCGGTAACTCTTAAGTGTGTCACCCTACGGTTCACGAATAATGCAGACATGATTGAGACTCCTCTCATATCAATAATCAGAAGCGGGACCTGGAGATCCATACTGACTCCTGCATATTCAACGATGACTTCTGTGATCGTGAGAACCTTTAACGCTAGTAATTTAATCCCTTTGTCTCATGATATAATACATGTCCGAGATTCGATCATCGGTATCCAAATACCTAGTTTGATCTCGTTACCGACATGCACTCTTTTCTCGTTCCTGTGATATAACATTCTAGTGATCACATCACTTGCTTGCAAGCTATCTTAATGTGATATCACCGAGAGGGCCCAGAGTATATCTATCCGTCATCGGATTGAAAAATTCCACTCTTGATCCATGAGCCTCAACATAACACCTTCGTAGCACTGAACCCATCTTTATAGTCACCCTGTTACGGTGTGACGTTTGATGTTATCAAGGTACTCTTCAAGTGTTAGCAATTAACATGATCTCATGGTATAAGGATAAAGATTACTTCGTATGATGTTATAGCAATATAAACATAATGACTTGATCGTAATGCTATACTTCGGATGAATGTTCATCACATCATTTCATAAATGATGTGACCTTGTTATTAACAACATCCAATGTCACCCTGTTACGGTGTGACGTTTGATGTTATCAACATACTCTTCAAGTGTTAATCAACAAGCTAGTCTATAAGAGAGGCATAACTAGGAACCCTTTTTGTTTATTAAACACACATGTATTGATGTTTCCGATCAATACAATATAGCATGCCAAATAAACATCTATCATATACAAGGAATACATAATAACAACTTTATTATTGCCTCTCGGGGCATATTTCCTTCAGTGTCCCACTTGCACTAGAGACAATAATCTAGTTCACATAGTGATAAATCTAACACCATGGAGTTCTGGTGTTGATCATGTTTTGCCCTAGGGAGAGCTTTAGTCAACGAATCTGCTACATTTAGGTCCGTGTGTACTTTACAAATATTTATATCTCCATCCTTGACATGCTCGCGGATGGAGTGAAACCGACGCTTAATATGCTTGGAATTCTTGTGAGACCTTGGTTCCTTGGCGTTGGCTATGGCTCCATTGTTGTCACAATAGATCACCATTGGGTCCAATGCACTAGGAACCACACCTAGTTCCATAATGAACTCTTTCATCCAAACCGCTTCTGAAGCAGCAACATATTCCGCCTCCGTCGTTGATCCAGCCACCACAGGTTGTTTGGAACTCCTCCAACTAACTGCAGCTCCGTTCAACAGAAATACGTATCCGGATTGAGACTTAGAGTCATTCGGATCAGTGTCAAATCTAACATCGACATAACACTTAGCGACTAGCTCTTCTTCACCTCCGTATATAAGAAACATATCCCTAGTTCTTCTCAAGTACTTGAGGATGTTCTTGACCGCTATCCAGTGTTCCGAACCTGGATCAGATTGGTACCTACTAGTTAAACTAATAGCATGTGCCACATCCGGTCTTGTACATATCATGACATACATAATAGAGCCTATGGCCGAGGCATATGGGATCTTATCCATTATCTCTCTTTCTTCTGCCATAGCCGGACTTTGAGTCTTGCTCAATGTCTTGCCTTGCAACATAGGTAAGAACCCCTTCTTACTTCCGTCCATATTAAACTTCTTTAATATCTTATCAAGGTATGTACTCTACGATAGCCCAATTAGGCGCCTTGATCTATCTCTATATATTTTAATGCCTAATATATATGACGCTTCACCGAGGTCTTTCATCGAAAATTGCTATTTAGATAACTTTTAACACTGTTTAAAAGATCTATATCATTTCCAATCAATAATATGTCATCCACATATAATATCAGAAATGCCACATTGCTCCCACTCACTTTCTTGTAAATACAAGCCTCTCCATAAGTTTGGACAAATCCAAACTCTTTGATCACCTCATCAAAGCGGAGATTCCAACTCCGGGATGCTTGCTTCAGTCCATAGATGGATCGCTGAAGTTTGCATACCTTATCAGCATCCTTAGGATCGACAAAACCCTTAGATTGTATCATATACAACTCTTCTTCAATATTACCATTGAGGAACGCAGTTTTGGCATCCATCTGCCATATTTCATAATCAAAATATGCAGCAATTAATAACATAATCCTAACTGACTTAAGCATCGGTACGGGAGAGAATGTCTCATCATAGTCAACTCCTTGAATTTGTCAAAACCCCTTTGCGACAAGTCGAGCCTTATAGATGGTCACATTACCATCAGCATCAGTTTTTCTTTTGAAAATCCATTTATTCTCAACGGCCTTTCGATCATGAGGTAAGTCCACCAAGGTCCAAACCTGGTTTTCGTACATGGATTCCATCTCGGATTTCATGGCTTCTAGCCATTTGTTGGAATCCAGGCTCATCATCGCTACTTCATACGTCGCAGGGTCATCCATTTCATCAACCATGAAATTCACAATAGGATTAAATGCAGATTCGGAGCTGCCACGTGTCCAATTTGACCTGCGAGGTTCGGTAGTGTCCTCTTTCGGAGTTTCATGATCAATATCATTATCTCTCTCTTCATTAGGTGAAGTCAACTCCAAAACAATTTCCGGTGCTGTGCTACTCACCATTTCATGAAGAGAAGGTTCAATAACCTCTTCGAGTTCTACCTTCCGACTACTCACACCTTTCGCGAGAAACTCCTTCTCAAGAAAGGATCCATTTTTGGCAACAAAATCCTTGCCCTCGGATCTGTGATAGAAGGTATACCCAATAATTTCCTTAGGGTGTCCTATGAAGACGCATTTTTTCGCTTTGGGTTCGAGTTTATTTGGCTGAAGTTTCTTCACATAAACATCGCATCCCCAAACTTTAAGAAATGACAACTTAGGTTTGTTTCCAAACCATAATTCATACGGTGTCGTTTCAACGGATTTAGATGGTGCTCGATTTAAAGTGAATGCAGCGGTTTCCAGTGTATAACCCCAAAATGACAGTGGCAAGTCAGTCAGAGACATCATAGGTCGAACCATATCCAATAAAGTACGATTACGACGTTCCGACACACCATTACATTGTGGTGTTCCGGCAGGTGTGAGTTGTGAAACTATTCCACACTCTTTCATGTGTGTGCTAAACTCGTAACTTAGATACTCACCTCCATGGTCGGACCGCAAAAATTTAATCTTTCTGTTATGATGATTTTCCACTTCATTCTGAAATTCTTTGAACTTTTCAAAAGTTTCAGACTTGTGTTTCATCAAATAGATATACCCGTATCTACTTAAATCATCCGTTAAAAAACAAAATAACAATATCCACCTCGTGCCGACACACTCATGGGTCCACACACAACAATATGTATGATTTCTAATAAATCTGTCGCCCGTTCCATTGAACCGGAAAATGGCGTTCTAGTCATCTTGCCCATAAGGCATGGCTCACATGTATCAAATGATTCAAAATCAAGTGATTCCAAAAGTCCATCAGAAAGGAGTTTCTTCATGCGTTTAACGCCAATATGACCTAGACGACAGTGCCACATATATGCAGATATATCATCATCAAGTTTAATCTTTTTAGCATCAACATTATGAATATGCGTAATACTACTATCGAGATCCAACAGAAATAAACCATTCAACATAGGTGCATGACCATAAAAGATATTATCCATATAAATCGAACAACCATTGTTTTCAGACTTAAACGAATAACCACTTTGCATCAAACATGATCCGGATACAATGTTCATGCTCAGTACAGGCACCAAATAACAATTATTCAGATTTATAACTAATCCCGATGGCATATGGAGAGGCAGCGTTGTCACATCCCAAGATTTTCCAAATCTTGTAATGTGAAAATAAATGAATAAAATAAAACTTTGTTTGATTTCCAGAGCCAGAAGAAAATTTTTGAATTTAAATGGAACCTCAAACCAATTTGAATCAAATAAAATCCTAAAGGGATTTAAAGATAAACTTTTATTAAAGGAAAATAAAAATATTTAAAATTACTATTTTGGATCTTTTAAATAAAAGGATTTGGTTTTCAAAAGAAAAGGTGGATTTATAAATAAATATTATTTTATAAAGCCAAATTAAAGCTTGGCCAAGATTTTGAAACAAAAGGTTTTGCTTTGATTAAATTAGTAAAGGTTTATTTAAAATAAAATAAAAAGGATTTAAATATCCAAGTTTTATTAATAAAGGTTTTACTATTTCCAAAACATCAAAACTTATTTATTTATTTTAAATAAGTTTTCCAAATATTTTATATTCTCAAATAAAACCTACTGATTTGGTTTTGAAAATATTTGGATTTCAAATGAAGATTTTATAAAATAAATTAAACCCTATTTTGAATTAATAACTAAGGTCTATTTATTTAATTATTAATAGATCTTAAAAGAATAAAAATTATTTTGTTTTCCAAGTATTTTATATTCTCAAAATAAAACCTATTGAAGTATTTTGGTTTTTGTACTATTTTAGATTTCAAAATAAGGTTTTAAATAAAACAAATCCTATTTGAATTATTAACTAAGGTCCATTTTTATTAATGGACCCTATAACAAAAATGTTATTTTGTTTTAAACAAGATTTCCAAATATCTTTTATTTTCAAATAAAACCTACTGTTTTGGTTTTGAAAATATTTGGATTTCAAATGGAGATTCTATTAATTAAATCAAACCCTATTTTATTAAATTAACTAATGAACCATTTTATTTAATTAATGAATGGTCCTAAAAAGAATAAAAAATATTATTTTATTTTGAGATTTGGTTTTTGTTGATAAACATAACCAAAAAACTTATTTAAGTGTGATGATTATTTGAATTGGTTGAATGTTTGAATATTTGATTGAAAATTCAAAACAGAAATAGATTTGGAAAAAGAAAAAAAATTCAGACAGAAAAAAAAATAGAACAGCCCACCCTCTGGCCCAACTAACCCAACAGCAGCCCAGTCCAGCCCATCTGCCCTTCGCCCCCGAACTGTTTTTCTTCACCGCGAAAGAAACCCGCACCCTCACTGACTGGTGGACCCAACTCCCTTTCCTTCTCTATCGCTGACAAGACGACCCCACCACCACGTCCCTCTTCTTCCCCACCCGCGAACTACGCCTCCCCCTCGCCGGCCGTTGCAGGCGAGTTAAACCCGACATAATTCGCATTGAAGGATGGATTAAACCTGCCGTTGACCATGCCTGATAAAACGCCAGTGACCCTTCTCTCTTTTCCCCCAGACAACTCCTCCTCTCTGTCCCTAGGCTGTCGCCAATCTCTTCTGCACCGCCGCCGTCTCCGACGAGCTTATCTCTCAATTCCGGCAGCACTGCATCGCCCCTTGACTCCCCGAGCAAGCAGGCAAGTTCGCCAGACTCTGGAGCACCGCTCTGTGGCCTCAGCTCGCCCGCGGGTGACCTGCAACCTCGACTATGACCATGTCTGAGCGCCACCGACGATAAACCCAACTCCGGTAAGCTCTAGCACTCGACTCCGTGCGCGCCTTGATCAGTGAATCATGCCGTTTGATTAGTCTGTGTCTTCTGCATCTCCAGGTGCTCGCCAATCACTCGCGTGTGCCTCCCAGCGTCGGCAACGACGACGACCTGCAGCACCGCCGTCTGCCTTTTTCTCCGACGAAGTCCCCAGGTAGTATCCGACCGCCCCTCCTCTTCTCTTTCACGCACGCATCACCGCACTGACCTTGCGCAGCTAACCCAGTCCTCCGTTTGTCTTCTCATGGACCACAGCATCGTCTTCGACCATGGACAGAGCCGTCCGACGCCGTTCCCAACTCCGGCGAGCAATCAAGGAGACGACCCGTCGCCCTTCACCAACCAGTACCACGTTGAGCATCAGCAAGCGTCAACGATTCCGGTGAGCACCTTTTCCTCCTCCCTCGCCTCCTATTTCACCGGCGCCGCCACCGTCTGTCGCTCGCCGCCCAAGAATTGGCCGCCATGGCTGCCTATGGTCGATCACCCCACAGCCGTCCGATCCCGATCTAATGGATGGGATAGAATAACTTAAACGTGAAGGGGTACGTGTTCTGGGCCATACGATCTACTTAGATCCAACGGTCTGTAGCGTGATCCACCTCGAACCGGTATCAGCAAGTGAGATAGCGACGCGTGGCCAGCTCTAGTTTAAAAAAGAAATTGAAAACAGATTTATTTGCAAATTTCAAACCCTTATAACTTTGGATCCACACGTCCAAAAATTACAAATTTTATGTCGTTGGATTCAGGAGAGCAAGCCCTAGCCAACCATGCCCTTAGTTTAGTAAATAGTATCTGTTAGTTTGTTTGTTTTTGCAGTTTCTTTTGTGTGCTTGTTTGGATTAGAAAAATTGTTTAAAAATGTTTTTAGGGTTAAAACCTTTGCAAAATGATTTGTTGTAAACTCACTGACCCTAGGAACCAACACATAGTTTGGAAAATGTATTTGGTAAAGTTTAGGATGGAAAACTTGATTTAGCCCATTTCTAGCCAAATGAAAATAAAGATTTTGGTTATGAAAATGTTTTTGTAAAGAAAACTTTGGGAAAATGTTTTGGACCAAACCTACTGACCCAAAACACCAAGTTTTGCAATAGCAACTCATTTGGTGAAATAAAATAATGATTCTTTAATTTAAAACCATTTCTAGTCAAATAGAAATGAGGTTTATTTATTAAAAATGATTTTGGAAGAAAACTTTTGGAAAATGTTTTGTTTTAAACTCTCTGACCCCAAATACCAAGTTTTGTGATTTGAAAACATATTGGGTGAACCCTATAGGTTAAAGCCTTAGTAAAAATATTTCTACACCACATAAAATGTTACTTTGTTTTGAAAATGGTTTTGTAGTGAAACCTTTTGCAAATGACTTTGCCACTTTACAAAATGACCAATAGGTGTTATCAAATGTTTGTGACCTATTAGGAACCACTTTTCAAAACAAAACAAAGCTTGGCATGTTTGCATGCATTACTTTGACTTTGTTATTTTATGTGTTGTTTTGCTTGTTTGGTAGATTGAGTTTGTGCCTTGCTTGATTGATTTGTAGTGACTTGAAGAGTGTGATTGTTGCAAGGACAAGGAAGTGAACCTATACCCTCTACCAAAAAGGCAAGTGATGCTTCATACTTTTTGACCCATTACTTTCTCTATGCATTAGTGATTTTGCTAAGTAAAACTTGCATGGATTTTTGCTAAGTATAAACCTTGCTATAGGAAAACCTAGTAGATGAATCCTTAGTAGGATTTTCCTTAGTTAAGAATCCCATTACTATCAAGCTTAGCCTAGCTAATAGAAAACATGGGTGGACTATATATTCACACTATGGAAAAATATCCTAAGTCTGAGGACTTGTGTTTTGTTTAATAAAACAACTAAGTTAATGAATCACCTGGGTGGAATGGGACTTGATTGGTGGTTTTTGGTTGAGTGGTTCACAAGGCCCATTTTTATGGTTGACCTTGTGTATCTCACTTGTGGATGGCCACCCAGGAACAAAGAGATTTGAGATGTCAAATGTTGAGAAGCTTCAAGTGCAACCACTTGGCAATATGGGCTCTGCCATGATCATATAGGTTGCCAGAACTTAGCCATATGGACAGTTGGTGGTAGTGTTTGATAGGTTGGAGCGCGTCCATTTTGGTCTAAGGGGAGGCTTCTGAAAGATCTTGTCTTGGGAAACCAAGTCTTGTGGGGAAAGTGCACCACCTTTGCAGAGTGTAAAATCTAAGTACTTAGCCATGTCCCTGGAAAAGGACAATTTGAGCATCAAGACATGGAAGCAATCAAGAATCTCATCATTCAAATTTCTAAGTAAAACTTGTGGTTTGAACAAGGGTTGTTTGAAATCTTCAATCTTTGATTGAGAGATGCCTTGTAAAGGATCTTCAATCTTTGATTGAGGAAAATGATTTTGTCAAAACAAAAACTTAGTATTTTCAAAATGATAAGGAAAATCTATTTTGAGCAATGCAAGCCTCAACTCCACTTAGCCAAATGCATATAGATGTTAGACTCCACTATACTACCAAAGTATCACTTGCCAATACAATTCAAATGTATTGGCCCTTTGTGGCTGTAACTTGTATGTTGCAGGTTTGATTGTTTTAGAGAAGATTGATTGTTTAGGATTACAAAGTCTACAACCAACATCTGCTTGTGGCACTTTGAAGATGAAGGACCCATAATTATAGTTATTCCGCTGCAATGTAATGTAATAGCCAAATGAGCTATGTTTGATGTAATAAACTTATGTTATTCCTGGTTATAAAGTTATATTATGACCTTTGTTTCTTGATATTACATCTAAACTGTGGATGCTAGCTATTGATCCAGGGACTAGCATTGTAAACACAGGGGGCTCTACCTTATTAAAGGTTGGGGACCCTATAAGCGTTCCGACGGCGATCCATTGCCGACCCGCATCGTGACCTCATCCCTTGCTAGCTGTCACTTGTTCCGCAGCCCCTGAATCAAGTTACATATATTAGCAACCGATCCTGTATCAAATACCCAGGTGCTACTGCGAGTACTAGTCAAGTACACATCAATAACATGTATATCACATATACCTTTGTTTGCCTTGCCGGCCTTCTTGTCCGCCAAATACTTGGGGCAATTGCGCTTCCAATGGCCAGTCCCCTTGCAATAGTAACACTCGGTGTCAGACTTAGGGCCAACTCGGGGTTTCTTTTCAGGTGCGGCAACAGATTTGCCACCCTTCTTTCCCTTGTGCTTGGCTTTCTTGTCCTTCTTGAAACTGGTGGTCTTATTGATCATCAACACTTGATGTTCTTTCCTAATCTCCACTTCTGTAGTCTTAAGCATTGACAGAAGCTCGGGAAGAGACTTCTTCATGCCCTACATTTTATAGTTCATCACGAAGCTCTTGTATCTAGGTGGCAGAGATTGGAGAACACGATGTATGCCTAAGTTAATGGGAATCATTATTCAAAAGGACACAAGCTTATCGGCGTACCCAGACATTTTGAGTACGTGCTCACTAACGGAGTTGTTCTCCTCCATCATGCAGCTAAAGAACTTTTCAGAAGCATTATAACTCTCTACGGTAGCATGGGTATCGAAAATCATTTTCAATTCTCCCATGGTATCAAAGGCATTGCCATTTTCAAAACGTTTTCAAAGTTCTGGCTCTAGCCCATACAGTATGCCGCAATGAACTAAGTTGTGGTCCTCCTGACGAGTTATATAGACATTCTTTTCTTCATCACGGGCATCAGGAGCTGGTGGGGGGCCTAACGGCGCCTCTAGCACATATTGCTTTTGTGCAGCAGTGAGGAGAATCCTCAAATTCATAGCCCAGTTGGTGAAGTTGCTACCATTTGTAGCAAGTTTCTCTTTCTCCATGAACACATTGAAATTAAAAGCAGGTGGTGCCATCTACAACAGAATTTGTAAAGTTTATTTAGACTAAGTTTATGATAGATTGAGATCAACTAATCCAAATTACTAATGAACTCCCACTCAAAAACAACATCCCTCGTGTCTTTTTGGTGATTACATGAACCAAATCCACTACACCAAGTCTGATCATCATGTGAGTCGGTGTAGCTTCAGAGGCGAGCATCTATATGGGCATCATATCAACTATATGACTCATGCTTAACCTTTCGGTCCGTGTTCCGAGGCCATGTCTGTGCATGCTAGGCTCGCCAAGTAAGAACCTTAGTACTCGCGTGTGTAAAACTGTCTTACACCCGTTGTATGAAAGCGTAGAGTCGAGTACACCCGATCATCACGTGATGTCTCAAAACACGATCCATAGAACGGTGCATACTTAAGGAAGAACACATTTTATCTTGATATCTAAATGAGGGATCATCTTACAATGCTACCAAAAGCGCCAAACTAGCAGTATAAGATGCTAACATCTAATGTGTAAAGTGAGATGATATGGTCCATGCATTTGATCTCTATCATTGCATCGTGGTATGATCTATATCATTCCTTTGTGTTTAAGGCCAACGTCTATGGAACTTACACGTTGCGTGTGTTGTAAGAGTATCTATCATACATCTACTTACAACAATACCATATCAATACACTAGCCCAGCAACGATCTAAACTAGACGCCTCTAATTTATCAATTGCAAGTTTTAGGTGGCTTAGGGCTTTCGGAGATAGAACCATTCTTACCTACGAACATGAACCACAACGAGGATAACCAAGTTATTAGCAACTCGTTGTAAATCAGATATTGACTATAGTAGGAGATACAGACACCCACCAGCCACTTATGCAAAACTAGTTGCATGTCAGTCGTGGAACCAGTCTCATGTACGATGACATGTAAGGTTGGTCCGGGCCGCTTCATCCCATTATGCCACCAATATCCAAAATACATGAAAGATGCAATAACATGATCATCATCACCCACATATAAACATATGTGTACTACCCGTGCAAAGCACCTATGCATAGATCAGGCTCTGATACCACTGTTGGGTCCGCAACATAGAAAACAAAAAAATTCCTACGATGAGAACTACACGCCAAGATCTATCTACTAGATACAGAGCAACGGGTGGACATACATCCATCGAGAACTTACCCTCGAAGACAACGAGTTTTGTTAACGAGTAGGAACTCGTGGTTGATGTAGTCGTACACTTGCTGATCTCAAGATCGTGTGGAAGTCTGAGCGCCGCAAATCAGCAGCACATCTGTCCTCGCACACACGTTCAAGCCACCGGACAACCTCCACCTCCTCGCTCTAGTGATGCAGCGGAAGCAGCAACTCCTTCCAGACGAAAAGCCACCGGGAACATGTATCTCGCTAATCCGAGACCATGGGGGAATAATTCTAGAGGGGGAGAGAGATCCTTCACGAGGAGGTGTGAGGAAGAAGGAGGAAGAGGGGGGCCTTTTATAGGAGGAGGGGGTACCCCCTCCATGGCCGGCGCCTCATGGAGGTGACCCCTCACCTCCTCCATTCATGTGGTGGTAACTCCCTCCACATTAAAATGCCTCTCCACATTCCCTTTTAAAGTCTCCACTTTAAATGCATTAAAATTCTCTAAGTTTCATGCTCTCTCATTTAATAAAACTCTTTTATTAAATTTATTCAGAATTTTGTTAATTACTTTAATTAACAAACATTCACATATAACCCCTTGCAATATTTCAATATCACATGCAGAACCACTTTCTGCAATTTCACCCGAAACAATTCTGGTTTCTATCAAAACAATTCCTGTGCTTTGCAATTCTTTTGTCTGAAACATATGTGTTCCAAAATGGTGTCCGGTAACTCTTAAGTGTGTCACCCTATGGTTCGTGAATAATGCAGACATGATTGATACTCCTCTCAGATCAATAATCAGAAGCGGGACCTGGAGATCCATACTTACTCCTGCATATTCAATGATGCTTCTGTGATCGTGAGAACCTTTAACGCTAGTAATTTAATCCCTTTGTCTCATGATATAATACATGTCCGAGATTCGATCATCGGTATCCAAATACCTAGTTTGATCTCGTTACCGACATGCACTCTTTTCTCGTTCCTGTGATATAACATTCTAGTGATCACATCACTTCCTTGCAAGCTATCTTAATGTGATATCACCGAGAGGGCCCAGAGTATATCTATCCATCATCGGGATTGACAAATTCTACTCTTGATCCATGAGCCTAAACATAACACCTTCGTAGCACTGAACCCATCTTTATAGTCACCCTGTTACGGTGTGACATTTGATGTTATCAAGATACTCTTCAGGTGTTAGCAATTAACATGATCTCATGGTCTAAGGATAAAGATTACTTCGTATGATGTTATAGCAATATAAACAGAATGACTTGATCGTAATGCTATACTTCGGATGAATGTTCATCACATCATTTCACAAATGCTGTGACCTTGTTATTAACAACATCCAATGTCCATGATCAGGAAACCTTGATCATCTTGTTAATCAACAAGCTAGTCTATAAGAGAGGCATAACTAGGAACCCTTTTTGTTTATTAAACACACATGTATTGATGTTTCCGATCAATACAATTATAGCATGAAAAATAAACATCTATCATATACAAGGAATACATAATAACAACTTTATTATTGCCTCTCAGGGCATATTTCTTTCACTAACTATCTCCTAAGTAGCAGATCATGACATAATTTTTACAAGACCAGACACATACGTACAATCACTATCTGCACAATATCTAATTAATATCATAAAGTCAAAAAGGATCTTGGAGCTCCTTCACGTGGATCTCTTTCGTCCTCCATCTCATGCTACCCTTGGTGGGAAGAAATATTGCTTGGTGATTGTTGATGACTACTCAAGATATTCATGGGTCTATTTATTCAAGTTGAAGAGTGAGACTCAACAATATTTCATTGACTTTGTTAATATGGTTCAACGTCAATACAATTTGTTTATGATAACAATAAGAAGTGACAACCCACTGAGGTCATGAACTACACTCTAAATGGATTTCTTAGTGATGAGGGGATAAAACATCAATATTCTGCTGCATATACCCCTCAACAAAATGGTGTAGCTGAGAGGAAGAATCGGACTTTAATGGATATGGCTAGGTCTATGTTGGCAGAGCTTAAGTCTCCATACAATTTTGGGGCAGAGGCTATCTCCACCACATGCCATGCATCAAACCGCATCTACCTCCACAAAGAATTGATCAAGACGCCATATGAAATACTTACCGGTAACAAGCCCAACATTTCATAATTACGGGTGTTTGGTTGTAAGTGTTTCTATCTCATTAAAGGTGTTCGTTTGTCCAAATTTGATTCCAAAGATTTAGAGGGTATTTTTGTTGGCTATGGTCTCGATTCCCACACTTATAGAATCTATGATAAACTCTCCGGAATTGTCGTAGAATCTTGTAGTGTGGTTTTCAAAGAATATGATGGCCCCCAAGCGAGGCATGTTTATGTATGTGTTGTAGATGATGAAATGCCTCAAGATGCCATAAGAAGAATGGGTGCGGGATTCATTCGCCCCGCTGAGGAACCCCTTATGGCAGATCGAGAAGAACTATGATCTACTCAAGTGGAGCCCTCGTCTTCACAACTTCAACAAGCTCCCACTATTGAGGGTAATGATGACCCAAGCCTAAGACAAGATGAGAACCCTCTCGATGATGAACAGGCTGAATGTGCTAGGCTGAATTGTCCACTCTCTCCACTGACAAGACTATCCAGCCCAACACAGTCAATTGCTCAAGGAAAATTTATTCAGGCAGCTACAAGATCATCTCAAAGACTCTCTAGTAACTTGTCTGATCAAGACCAAGATCAACAGCTACCTCATGTTGATGAAATTGAACCCATTGTTGATCAAGGTCAAATTCATGGTCAAGACGAGGACTAGAATGATGAAGAGACTCCTACAAGGAACAACAAGGAGATCGAAACTCGTCGCAAAGCTAGAGTGGACAAAATGTTAGAAATAAGAGAACACACTCTAGAGAATGTTCTTCGTGATCTAAGGAGTGGAATGTCCACTCGAGCTCAATTGAAGTACTTTGGTGAGCATCAAGCTCACATATCCATGGTGGAACCAAAGAAAGTTTGGGAAGCTCTTGAAGATTCAGATTGGCTAGAAGCAACGCACAAAGAGCTCAACAACTTCGAGAGAAACAAAGTATGGAAGTTAGTAGAAAAGCCCAAAGAGTGCCGCAATGTTATTGGCACTAAATGGATATTCAAGAATAAGCAATATGAACATGGCATTGTTGTGAGGAACAAGGCAAGATTGGTTGCACAGGCGTTCTCTCAAATTGAAGGCATTGATTATGGAGAGACTTATGCACCCATGGCTCGCCTTGAGTCCATTCGCATCCTTCTTGCATATGCTGCACATCATAACTTTAAATTACAACAAATGGATGTGGAAAGTGCCTTTCTAAATGGGCCATTGCGTGAGTTGGTTTATGTTAAGCAACACCCGGGTTTCGAGGATCCCAACTTCCCAAACCATGTCTACAAACTTGATAAGGCGCTCTATGGACTTAAAGAAGCTCCATGTACTTGGTATGAGACCTTAGAGAGCTGTGAAGGAGATATGCCCTAGAGGCAAATAATAAATAGGTTTTTATTGTCATATCTCAATTAGGTTATAATAGTTTCATATTGTGCTATAACTGTACCAAGTAGAAACATTGGTACAGGTGTGGTATGAAACAACAAAGTCCCTAGTAGCCTCTATTCATACTAGTTCGTTGGTCATGAGGATGATCTGGGTTTCAAGATCATGGGCATTTATGCCGATTGACAACGGGATCATATCATTGGAGAATGATGTGATTGGACATTGCTCGAAGGATTGCAACACGATCAAGTCATATAGTTCATTGTTGCAACAGCTATACCTAGACTCCTTTTCCTTAGACCATGAGCTCATATTACTCACTGTTTCCCGAGGCTGCTTTGACTGCATCAACCGTCATTTGGTAATACGGTGGCCATAAAGGTGTATGTTGGGTATTCCAAAGGAACGGTTGATGACATGTGACTGCAAGACCGGGATTTGTTTGCCCACGTGATGGGTAAAGATACATACGGTCGGCTTGGTGAGATTACATCCATAAATGTTGCAACATGTGACTCGGTCACGGGGATGTAATATCACGGTAACAAGAAAAACATAACTTGTTGTGAACGAGATTGAACAAGGTATGGGATACCAATGATCGGATCTCGGACAAGTCGTATCGAGAAACAAAAGGACAAGGATGATACATTTAGCGGTTCAAACGACATTGTCATCAGGAATGCATAGGGGTCAAATGGATATCCCTGGTCCCCTGTTGATCATTGATACAGATCATGTCTAGAGCATTCCCGAGCCGTGAGAGGATACACTTAAGGGTACGATGAGAGCGATCATTCGTAAGACGGAATCACAGTACAGAAAGAGAAAGCCAGAATTGTTCCGCAGAGAGATTTGAAGTTGTTCGGAGAAAGAATAAAGGACCAGAATCATTCCGGGAAAGATCCGAAGTCGTTCAGAGGAAATCAAAAGGGAACCGAAAGGTGTTTCGGGTCAAGACGGATTTTGTAATATGTATTTACATATTAATTAATGTAATTAATATTAAATATATATTAAAATCTAATTTGAAGGGGTATTCCACTAATGGGCCAAACTTCCTAGGTAAAAAGGGCCCATGAGGGAAAACCGAAAAAGGGAAGGGCCAAGGGCCAAGGGCCAAAGGGCCAAGGTGTAACGCCCCAGAATCGGGTCTATGCAAATCTTAGCATTTTCCACCAAAATCCGCATAGAAGCTAGTCAAAGGCGCCCACCAAACACTTTTGTGTGGGTGGGTTGTTATTACAAGTAGTTACATCACAGTAGTTTACAACAGAGTCCACAAGAAACATATATATACAACAATGACTCAACGAGTCAAGAATACAAATGATATAATTCAAAGATAAAAATCTCGAAGAAAGCGAAATAGTGTCCGAGTACGGACAAGAACCAAATTAGACTAAGAGTCCTGAAGAATAACCAAGCGGTGTCCATAAACCCTGCCCAGGCCAAGCCGGAAGGGTAACCTTGCTAACATCGTCAATCACATACCTGTCAAAGCCAAAGGGGTGCCAACAAAGGGCAAAGGAGAAAGAGAGCGGTCAGTACTGAGGCCAGTACACGACGAGTCTAGAATTCGGCGGTCCTCGCCTACATAGTTATGGTGGGGTTTAGTGGCAGCAAAGCTTGCACTATCTAACTTATAGAGACACGCTACAACTTCGGCTATTAGAGCGAGATGAGAGAGAGCTACGCGGTAACAATAGTATAACACCAGGCATAACCCATCCGGAGATTTCCCCCTCGAAGACCAGTCGAGGAAGTCCACTTGCGGAACACACACGGTGGCAAATTTTAATTAAGCAGGTGTTTAGTTGATAAGGCTAATTACTAGGCATGTTATTAGAGGCAAAATATTAGTGGCGTTGTCTATGATCATGACGCCGTACTCCTGAGGTGTCCATAACCATGGACACACGACTTTTCGAAAAGATTTACCCTGCAGGGGTGCACTACTATACCCAAACGCATGTTCAACCCTTCAGGCAACATAATACGCGTGCCTTCCGAATCTCACAACAAGAACTGTCCCATAACTACGCGCATATCTAGAGGTATCACCTAGTATGTTTTACCCAGCCAAGAGGCACGGCCGAGCCTCAAGGTGGCATAGCGTTTGAGTCTACGGTCGGTCGATGATCGGAAGATAACTTGTAGAGCTCCATCCCACCTCCAGCACGGTATCCCGATTTTATGCAATGCAAGCCATGGCAGTCCACCAAAATCATATCACAACTCAACCCATGTCCGAGGACATATTATGCGTATGCACCAAATGGAAAACCAATTTTGTGACCCTTTGGATAATAGAATAGCACCGGTAGTTGAGGGGGGGATCCCATGGGCCCCCACTTTTGGTTAGCGTGATCAACTCAGAACTAGTATCGTAGAATGAACGGGTCCTAGGGCGGCTCAAGCAGTTCCCAAAGGTGGTCCCTATCGGGGCCTTATCATTAGGTGAAACCATAACCACAACCATAACCATAACCAACATCACTAATTTAATTATCTTAGTATCAACCATATCCGGTTATCATGGTGCACCTGTATGAGAGCGGTACTAAGCATGCCTATGACTCGCAAGGGCAAAACTAGCTACTCAAACAAGGCAGTAGGATACCAAGGCTATATAGTAGAGCAGGTAATTAAAGGTACAGTACTAAAGCATCGACAATAAGGATAGCAATAGATCAAAGGAAGGAAGTAAAGACTATAAATGCAAAATAGGTAGAAGGGGGAGAATGCTCACCTAAGGAACAAAGTCGGTATCCGAAGGCGCATCGTATCTCGCATCGACTCATCGTCCTATCCGGTGAAGAAGCAAATCACTAGAAGAGGCAGCGATGCAATATTTAATAATGCGGCAAAAGATCGAGCATGATTATGATATGATGCATGGCATGGCAATATGCGGTCTAACCTGACAATATTAAGCGGAATCGGAGTCCCGATAGATACGTATTATGGTTCAAGTAGTTTATCTACCCTGCAAATTAAATGTTGAATTAACAAGGCAAAGCATGGCATCGGTTCACTACACAAATTTAAATAGAGGCAATATGAGACTAGAATAGCCCTCATATAGTCTCCATATTTAATTATTAGGTGAATCGGCATAATGCCCCCAAACCATCGAACATGTATGCAAGCATGAACAATTATATGCAATAAGTTATGTCATTTATAAAATTAGGGGCGGATAGGGGTCGTACATTGGGGTTCGAAGGTCTTGGGTTGAAGCGGAAGAAGAGGGCACCAGGGTTTGGTCTTCGGGTTTCCATGAAGGGGATCCATGATGGAGGTCTTGTCGGTGCTGAACTTGGTGTTTATTCCTCTTCAGAAGTTCCTGGCGATGATCATACTTGCGACATGATCTGACGTTGCAGACCGCAAGGTGACAAGGAGAACCACGATGTTGCCTTGATGTGATAAGGAGCTAACTTCAATCGCCACCGAGAATCTGTTGCTCCATCTCACAAAAACACAGGCTCCCACACATAGTTACTCGCGCAGACAGCAAGCAAGGACAAACAAGAGAAGGCAGGGAGGTTGTGGTGACCGAAGCTTGGTAGTGGGAGCTTGGTAGATTGGAGAACACAATGTATGCCTAAGTCAATGCGAATCGTTATTCGCAAGGACACAAGCTTATCGGCGTACCCAGACATTTTGAGTACGTGCTCACTAACGGAGTTGTTCTCCTCCATCATGCAGCTAAAGAACTTTTCAGAAGCATTATAACTCTCTACGGCAACATGGGTATCAAAAATCATTTTCAATTCTCCCATGGTATCAAAGGCATTGCCATTTTCAAAACGTTTTCAAAGTTCTGGCTCTAGCCCATACAGTATGCCGCAATGAACTAAGTTGTGGTCCTTCTGACGAGTTATATAGACATTCTTTTCTTCGTCAGGGGCATCAGGAGCTGGTGGGGGCCTAACGGCGCCTCTAGCACATATTGCTTTTGTGCAGCAGTGAGGAGAATCCTCAAATTCATAGCCCAGTTGGTGAAGTTGCTACCATTTGTAGCAAGTTTCTCTTTCTCCATGAACACATTGAAATTAAAATCAGGTGGTGCCATCTACAACAGAATTTGTAAAGCTTATTTAGACTAAGTTTATGATAGATTGAGTTCAACTAATCCAAATTTCTAATGAACTCCCACTCAAAAACACCATCCCTCGTGTCTTTTTGGTGATTACATGAACCAAATCCACTACACCAAGTCCGATCATCACATGAGTCGGTGTAGCTTCAAAGGCGAGCATCTATATGGGCATCATATTAACTATATGGCTCATGCTTAACCTTTCGGTCTGTGTTCCGAGGCCATGTCTGTACATGCTAGGCTCGCCAAGTAAGAACCTTAGTACTCACGTGTGTAAAACCGTCTTACACCCGTTGTATGAAAGCGTAGAGTCGAGTACACCCGATCATCACGTGATGTCTCGAAACACGATCCATAGAATGGTGCATACTTAAGGAAGAACACATTTTATCTTGATATCTAAATGAGGGATCATCTTACAATGCTACCAAAACCGCCAAACTAGCAGTATAAGATGCTAACATCTAATGAGTAAAGTGAGATGATATGGTCCGTGCATTTGATCTCTATCATTTGCATCGTGGTATGATCTAAATCATTCCTTTGTGTGTAAGGCCAAGGTCTATGGAACTTACACGTTGTGTGTGTTGTAAGAGTATCTATCATACATCTACTTACAACAATACCATATCAATACACTAGCCCAGCAACGATCTAAACTAGACGCCTCTAATTTATCAATTGCAAGTTTTACGTGGCTTAGGGCTTTCAGAGATAGAACCGTTCTTACCTACGAACATGAACCATAACGAGGATAACCAAGTTATTAGCAACTCGTTGTAAATCAGATATTGACTATAATAGGAGAGACAGACACCCGCCAGCCACTTATGCAAAACTAGTTGCATGTTAGTCGTGGAACCAATCTCATGTACGATTACATGTAAGGTTGGTCCGGGCTGCTTCATCCCACTATGCCATCAATATCCAAAATACATGAAAGATGCAATAACATGATCATCATCACCCACATATAAACATATGTGTACTACCCGTGCAAAGCACCTACGCATAGATCAGGCTCTGATACCACTGTTGGGTCCGCAACATAGAAAAACAAAAAAATCCTACGATGAGAACTATACGCCAAGATCTATCTACTAGATACAGAGCAACGGGTGGACATACATCCATTGAGAACTTACCCTCGAAGACAACGAGCGTGGTTGATGTAGTCGTACACTTGCCGATCTCAAGATCGTGTGGAAGTCCGAGCACCGCAAATCAGCAGTGCATCCATCCTCGCACACACGTTCAAGCCACTGGACAACCTCCACCTCCTCGCTCCAGCGATGCAGCAGAAGCAGCAACTCATTCCAGACAAAAAGCCCCCGGGAACATGTATCTCGCTAATCCGAGACCATGGGGGAATAATTCTAGAGGGGGAGAGAGATCCTTCACAAGGAGGTGTGAGGAAGAAGGAGGAAGAGGGGGGCCTTTTATAGGAGGAGGGGGGTATCCCCTCCATGGTCGGCGCCTCATGGAGGTGACCCCTCACCTCCTCCATTCATGTGGTGGTAACTCCCTGATACGTCCATTTTGCATCACTATTCTATGTCTTAATTCACTATTATCCATTGATATATTTCATATTGAGAGGTGATACTTATGTTATTCCATCTGTTTTTGCATGGTTGATAACTTTTGGAGCATGGACCGCTGCAGTCAGGATTCTGATGGAAAAGGTGTTGTTTGGAGGCAAAATTCGCGAAGATCAGAAATCCGAGAAAATATACGGAAAATTCTATTTTTCCAGAAGACTCAAGATGCCAGAAGATGGAGTGGAGGTGGGCCACAGGGGGCCCACACCACCCCAAGCGAGCAAGCCAGTGCGTGCAGTGGTGTGGCCACCTGCCCACTCCAGCCTCTCCCTCAGCGTATATCGTCCTCCCGAAACCCTAAGACTCGGGGGCGACCACAGAAGATTCCGCCGCCTCTGTGGCGGAAAACACCGAGAGAGAAGATCTCTCCGTGAGCAGTTCTGCGGGGAATTCCTTCCCGGAGAAGGGAGATCGTCGCCATCAACACCACCATCAAGATGGACTTCATCGGGATCATCATCATCATCACCACCACCATCACCATCAGCACCCTCGTCACCATCTCCATATTGCTGTAACAGTTGGTTGAATCTTGCTATAGTTCATAGGGGAAACTTTCCCGGTGTTGATTACTCTTTGTAGTTGATGCTATTGAGTGAATCATTGAATTATTGTTTATGTTCAGATTGTTATACATCATTATTCCATCTCTGATCATGATCCATATGATGTCTTGTGAGTAGTTCGTTTTGTTCTTGAGGACATGGGAGAAGTCTTGTTGTTAGTAGTGGAGTTGCGTTGAGAAAGATTCAATAGACTGTTATTTAAGTTGTGGTGTACTTCTTCTAGTGGTGTCATGTGAACGTCGACTACATGACACTTCACCTATATGGGCCTAGGGGAATGCATTGTGTATTTGGCTACTAATCGTAGGGGTTGCCGGAGTGACAGAAACATGAACCCCCGTTAGGAAACCATTGCACAAGGGACGTAAGGGTCTTAGAGTTTAAAGCTGTGGTTAGATTTCTACCTTAATTACTTTCTTGTACTTACGGATGTTTGCAAGGGGTATAATCACAAGTATTTATTAGTCTTGGATGGGGCGGTACATTAGCACAGGTTCACCCACACAACACTTAGCAAGCTAAAGAAGATTAATGAGCTATATGAAGCGAAAGCACTTGACAGTCTTTCCATGTGTCCTCGAGAACGTTTGGTCATCTATAGAAATAAAACCGGCTTGTCCTTTGCTGCATAAAGGATTGGGCCACTTGCTGCATTTATTCCTACTGTCTTTTATTTACTCGTACTTTGTTTACTTGCTTTATCGAAAACCCCTAAAAATCCGTTTGCTAAGTATTTGCAGAATTCCTAATCCATACCACTAGCCAGCACCTTCTTCTCCTCGTTGGGTTCGACACTCTTACTTATCGAAAATCTGCGATACACCCCTATACTTGTGGGTCATCAAGACTATTTTCCGCACCGCTTGGGAGTGAAGCGCTATTGGAGAGTGGAACGTAAAGGAAACTTCTACTGTGAGTATTGTTTACTTCTGCTAGTTGCTTTATTTTCGTTATGGATAATTCGCTGAGTTTCTTATTTGGTAATGCTACTACCACTGCTAAGGTAGTAGATAAGCCACCACCTGCTGAGAAAGATGTTTTCAAAATACCTACAAGAATTATTGATCGTGTTATGGATAACTACTATGTTGGGGATGGAACTGTCCATCCCGGTGATCATTTACTCTTTATACACGAATTATGCGGGTTGTTCAAGTGTGCAGGTATTACTACAGATCAAGTTAAGAAGAAGTTATTCACATTATCACTGAAAGGAAGAGCTGAGGAATGGTATAAGCTGCTAAAGAATGGTCAAGCTCTGGAATGGGAGGAAATAGTGTCTCTCTTTTATTCAAAGTTTTATCCTCCTAGTGAGATTCATAAAGATCGGAATCAAATATACAACTTTTGGCCTCTTGATGGAGAGAGTACATCTCAAGCTTGGGGGAGATTGAAGTTACTAATGCTCAAATGTCCCATTCATGAGCTCCCCAATAATATCATTATCAATAATTTTTATGCAAGGCTCCCTCTACATGACAAGGATTTATTAGGTGCTTCTTGTGCTGGATCATTCACTCATATGGAAGAAGAAGTTAAATTGGACCTTCTAGATCGTATTCAAGACAATGTTGAAGCTTGGGAGAATGACAAAGGTAGAAAGTCAGGTATAAATCATGATTATGAATGCATTGAATCTTTTGTGGAACTGATGACTTTCAAAATATTAAAAATGCTTATGGTCTAGACTCTCAAGCTATTGCTTCTTATTTTAAGGCTTTTGCTTCCTATATTGAAGTGCCTAAAAAGAAGTGGAATAAGTATCATGAGCCTTATAAAGATATTGCTAAGATTGTTCCTTCAAGAAATAATGAAGTTTATACTACTAATCATGTTTTACCTGAACCTTATATTGAGAAAATGCCTTTTCCAGTTAAGGTAAAGGAACATTCTATGATAGCTAGTATGGTTAATGAAAGTACTAGTAAAGCCGTTGAACCTGATAAACAAATGGTTGATGAACCTATAATAGCAAATGTGAAAGACTTTGTTGCTAAATATGAAAAAGAGGGACACACTATCCTTTGTAAGGATACCTCTAATATTGTTTCACAAAGTAGTGTTATGAGAGCTAGTATTCCCATGTTTTCTGTTAGAATAAGTGATCACTGCTATGATAGTCCTTATGATAGCTATATTGTTAAGTTTATGCATTATACTGAAAGTTATTATGAGAGAGGGAAAAGTGTTCTTATGCATCTCAATAATATCAAGTTTCCCCATTTTATGCTGAAAGTTTTTATGTTGCACTTATTTTGCCTTCTTATGCAAGTTGCCTTTGGTTTCAATAACTTGTTTGTTTACAAAATCCCCTTGCATAGGAAGTGGGTTAGACTTAAATGTGTGGGTGTTTTGCTTCTTAATGCTCTCTTTCACTTCAATTCATATCCCTATGAGAGCTTCTTCAAAATTATCATGCCCATCTTAATGGCTATAAAGAAAGAGCTTTATGGGAGACAACCCAATTTGTTTATGCTTTTAGTTTGTTTTTGTTTCTTTGAGTCTTGGAAGTTATTACTTCGGTAATAACCGCTCCTTATCCATTTTTTTGTTTTTGTGTCAAGATCAACCTCTAATGAGAGAGAAGTAATATTTGGGAAAGTTGCTGTCCCGAAACAGATTTTTTGTGCTTCACCGTAAAAATTCTTGAGAGATCTCTGTATGTCGGATTGAGCTGTAATTTTTTGTGCTTCTGCCCCAGGTTGTTATTTAACTTTCGTTAGGTTTGCACTTTTTGATTTGAGCAACAGCAGATTTTCTAAAAAATTGATCTTTACCTGCTGGTCTGTTTTGACAGATTTTGCCAATCTTGCATTTGCTTCTTTATTCGATTTCCTTTTTGAATTCTTTTTGGGTTTTCGGAAGGAGTTGCTGCAGTAGATTTTGTTTTGATGGTTTTCAGTTGAAGTTGGACTCAAAAGGTTTTATCACTTCACTTATACTAATGTTTCTAATAAGAATTGTGTGAAGTTTTGTGTGAAAGAAATTTCGAGGAAAGTGGAGATAATGGTGTAATAAGGAAGAGAAAGGTTTTATGACTCAAGTAATAAGTATATGAAGATGAAGATATCGATGATATTCAAGTGATGACTCCGAAAGGATCTACTAGATACCAAATTCAGAGACCTACAGAGTCCGTATTCAAATAGGTAACAGTTCTGGTAAGAAAAGTTCCGCGAAAATACAATCCAACTATATTTTTGCTGTTTTCAGTCAATAAGGAAAGCTACGAAGCGAAAAAGGGACGGAAACGGAGCCAGGGTGGCCCACACCACCCCATGGTGCGGGTCCACCCCTGGCCACACCACCAGGTGGTGAGGTCACTCTGGACTCTGCCTCCGACTCGTTTTCTCCCAGTACCTTCCTTTTGATATGAAACTTCATAATATATAACCCCCCGGATCCCCCGATGTTCGTATATCGTGCTTTCGTCGTGTTTTTGTTTCGATCTGTTTCTGCCAGGAAGAATCCTAGATTTGGAGCCACAATGTCTTCCTCTGGAACATCCAAGGGAGATTCCTTAGAAGATATCATCAACCCATACATGAGAGAATTGCCGATTCATCCCAAGGAGTTGTTGCTCGAAGGTGGGGAGGTTCGGATTAAGGAGGTTCAAGGCCCTAAAGGTGAAGGAAGTCTGGAGGACAGGATGGAAGCATTGGAGCAAGAAGTCTTTAGGTACAGGAAGATGGCGGAGCATGAAGTGGACATCATCCACAAGATTTGTTCCGAACTCATCGCCGAGCACCAAAAGGAGACTGCTGAACTCAAAGACGAAGTCTTTTCACTCCGCCAAACAACCAACGAACTGCAAGCACAGTTCTATGATGTTCAAAATCAAAACTGTGAGTATGAGGCTAGATTTAAACGCATAAGTGTTGCTGCAAGTTTCAGGATGTTGGAAACCACGATGTCCTTTGTTGATGGGAAGCCTTTACCCTGGAAGACGGACGAAGATGAGAGTATACCACCACCACCTAAGGAGTAATTCGTCATCAGGTTTGGCATCCCCTTGGTTTGTTCCAAGCTTGGGGGAGTGCCGCGGTATCACATCACTATCTTCTATCTTTTTTACTTTATTAGTAGTGTCATATCATGAATAGAGGAGTTATTATGTAGTATGGTTTGCATTATGGAAGTGTCCCCTCTCTCGTTAGATTTGTATCCCTTGGTGTGAGTTTCCGTTATGGAATATTAATGAGAAGTTCTATCATTCACTCTTTTGCATAGCTTATATTAGTTTTCAATTCGTGGTTATATGATTGATCTTGTTGTTAGTATTGGTAGCACTTTGGGATCTTTGAGTTAATTTAGTTGGTTTTGGCAAACCTGGCTCGGTCAGTAGCAACACCCTTTTTGAGAGTTGAAAAGAAAAAGATAGAAGTACTCGAGAGAAAAATAATTTCATCATCTTTCATTCTTGATTTGCTCATAAGTCTAGTATTCTCTAGTTAAGATCCTTTGTGCTTCTAAGGAAGATTGCATGTTTGTCTTTATCATTTGTATGTTTGTTTGTTTCCTTCAACTCTTGTACTTGCTACCCAGCCTTGCTAGCCAAAAACCTGTACTGAGAGGGAATTCTTCTCATGCATCCACCTCCTTTAAACCAAAACCTTTGCCATTTGTGTCCACCATACCTACCTAGTAGCATTATTGCTATTCCAAGTAAATTCCTGTTTTGTCTACCTCCCAAATTAAACTTGTTATGAGAAAGTTAGTGATTAAAGCTCTCACGAACTTGATGGCACACTTTATTTTCCACACTTAATAAACCTGAAACCATTGTGAACTCTCCATGAAAGTTATATGCTTGCAAATTATAGGCTGGGGATTAGCAGAACCGTGCTGTCACGAGGAACGCTTTCAACACTTGTAAATATATACCTAGTTGATACCTTGCTCTTTTGTTTGCGGATGTCGTTGGTGTGAAATAAAAGGGGAGCTTGTAAGTCCATGGAGCTATATATGTGTGTTAGAGAAACGCCTGGGCTGCTAGTCTAATCCATGCTGACATGGTGGAAACCTGCAGCGTAACCATAATGATATCTATGAAGCATTATTCTTATAAAAAAAGAGAGAGATAGCTATTGAGAAAAAGAAAAGAAAAAAAGAGATACTATGAAAATAGGAAAGAGAGAAAAAAGCACCATTTTCCCATGGTAAATAAGAAGATTGCTGAGATACTCATTTTCTGCTTGCCTTGTAATTTTGATATGGGGTTCTTCCGTATCATCGGGCAAGGGGTACCCTGTTGGCGGTTCTCAATGATACGCACATACTTACGATGACAAGAACTTACCGGTAACTAAAGTTGAGTAGCATGAGGAGCGTCCCTCGTACTCAAGGGACTTGGGATTTTCAGTTTATAGTCTATCAAGCATATAACTCAGATTGGACCTCACTTTAACCTTAATCACCTAAGGATGCCTATGATAGGGGCAATGAGAGCTGAAGGTTAGTAAGTATCATAATTTTTGGGAGCTCTTTATGAGACTTGCAATCCCTGCTTCCCTCTACAAAGGGCCTTTCTTTTACTTTGTAGTTGAGTCAGTAAACCTACTCCCCTCTATCTCAGCAAGTATTTTGAGTTGATGTGTTTCATTCATTCATATGATGATTTATGCATTCATGTTTCTTATGTTCCTTGTTTTGCACATTGCTCTTATCTTGAAGTTTACTACTTTGAAAGCTTTCATTGAAAAACCAGCTATTTGTGAACTCTAGCAAATTATCAACTATTCTTCGACCAAGAGCTAAGTTTTCCATTACCAATGATGATTTACTCTATGTATCTTTATTGTGTTTCCTTTACTCATTACAAGTTGAGTTATATAATAGTGAGTTGTCTTCTATTATGATATATGCATTTGATGAATGTGATGCTTCTTGTCCGTATTCTTTTATCGACTCTTCACTCCATAAACCTGAGGCCATGTTTATTGAGCTCAGTTTCGCTTGGTGACAAGCGAAGTTTAAGCTTGGGGGGAGTTGATACGTCCATGTTGCATCACTATTCTATGTCTTAATTCACTATTACTCATTGATATATTTCGTATTGAGAGGTGATACTTATGTTATTTCATCTGTTTTTGCATGGTTGATGACTTTTGGAGCATGGACCGCTGCAGTCAGGATTCTAATGGAAAAGGTGTTGTTTGGAGGCAAAATTCGTGAAGATCAGAAAATCTGGGAAAATATACGGAAAATCATATTTTTCCAGAAGACTAAGGATGCCAGAAGACGGAGTGGATATGGGCCACAGGGGGGGCCACACCACCCCCTGGCGCGGGTAGCCCTAGGCCGCGCCAGTAGGTGGTGTGGCTACCCTGGCCCACTCCAGCCTCTCCCCTCTGGCGTATATCATCCTCCCGAAACCCTAAGACCTGGGGGGCAACCACAAAAGGATTCCGTCGCCTCTACGGGGCGGAAAACACCGAGAGAGAAAGATCTCTCTGGCAGACAGATTTCTGCTGGGGGAATTCCTTCCCGAAGAGGGGAGATCGTCGCCATCAACACCACCATCAAGCTGGACTTCATCAGGATCATCATCATCATCATCACCACCATCATCACCATCAGCACCCTCATCACCATCTCCATATTGCTGTAACAATTGGGTTGAATCTTGCTATAGTTCATAGGGGAAACTTTCCCGGTGTTGATTACTCTTTGTAGTTGATGCTATTGAGTGAACCGTTGAATTATTGTTTATGTTCAGATTGTTATACATCATTATTCCATCTCTGATCATGATCCATATGATGTCTTGTGAGTAGTTGGTTTTGTTCTTGAGGACATGGGAGAAGTCTTGTTGTTAGTAGTGGAGTTGCATTGAGAAAGATTCAATAGATTGTTATTTAAGTTGTGGTGTACTTCTTCTAGTGGTGTCATGTGAACGTCGACTACATGACACTTCACCTATATGGGCCTAGGGGAATGCATTGTGTATTTGGCTACTAATCGTAGGGGTTGCCGGAGTGACAGAAACCTGAACCGCCGTTAGGAAACCATTGCACAAGGGATGTAAGGGTCTTAGAGTTTAAAGTTGTGGTTAGGTTTTACCTTAATTACTTTCTTGTACTTACGGATGTTTGCAAGGGGGTTTAATCACAAGTATGTATTAAGTCTTGGATGGGACGGTACATTAGCACAGGTTCACCCACACAACACTTAGCAAGCTAAACAAGATTAATCAGCTATATGAAGCGAAAGCACTTGACAGTCTTCCCATGTGTCCTCGAGAACGTTTGGTCATCTATAGAAATACAACCGGCTTGTCATTTGCTGCATAAAGGATTGGGCCACTTGCTGCATTTATTCCTACTATCTTTTATTTACTCGTACTTTGTTTACTTGCTTTATCGAAAACCCCTAAAAATCCGTTTGCTAAGTATTTGCAGAGAATTCCTGATCCATACCACTAGCCAGCACCTTCTGCTCCTCGTTCGGTTCGACACTCTTACTTATCGAAAATACTGCGATACACCCCCTATACTTGTGGAGAACCTTTAACGCTAGTAACTTAATCCCTTTGTCTCATGATATAATACATGTCCGAGATTCGATCATCGGTATCCAAATACCTAGTTTGATCTCGTTACCGACATGCACACTTTTCTTGTTCCCGTGATATAACATTCTAGTGATCACATCACTTGCTTGCAAGTTATCTTAATGTGATATCACCGAGAGGGCCCAGCGTATATATCTATCCGTCATCGGGATTGACAAATTCCACTCTTGATCCATGAGCCTCAACATAACACCTTCGTAGCATTGAACCCATCTTTATAGTCACCCTGTTATGGTGTGACATTTGATGTTATCAAGATACTCTTCTGGTGTTAGCAATTAACATGATATCATGGTCTAAGGATAAAGATTACTTTGTATGATGTTATAGCAATATAAACATAATGACTTGATCGTAATGCTATACTTTGAATGAATGTTCATCACATCATTTCTCAAATGTTGTGACCTTGTTATTAACAACATCCAATGTCTATGATCAGGAAACCTTGATCATCTTGTTAATCAACAAGCTAGTCTATAAGAGAGGCATAACTAGGAATCCTTTTTGTTTATTAAACACACATGTATTGACGTTTCCGATAAATACAATTATAGCATGCAAAATAAACATCTATCATATACGAGGAATACATAATAACAACTTTATTATTGCCTCTCAGGGCATATTTCCTTCAGTCTCCCACTTGCACTAGAAACAATAATCTGGTTCACATGGTGATAAATCTAACACCCATGGAGTTCTAGTGTTGATCATGTTTTGCCCTAGGGAGAACTTTAGTCAACGGATCTGCTACATTTAGGTCTATGTGCACTTTACAAATCTTTATATCTCCATCCTTGACATTCTCGTGGATGGAGTGAAACCGGCGCTTAATATGCTTGGAATTCTTGTGAGACCTCGGTTCCTTGGCGTTGGTTATGGCTCCATTGTTGTCACAATAGATCACCATTGGGTCCAATGCACTAGGAACCACACCTAGTTCCGTTATGAATTCTTTCATCCAAACCGCTTCCTGCGCCGCTTCTGAAGCAGCAACATATTCCGCCTCCGTCGTTGATCCAGCCACCACAGGTTGTTTGGAACTCCTCCAACTAACTGTTGCTCCGTTCAAGAGAAATACGTATCTGGATTGAGACTTAGAGTCATCCAGATCGGTGTCAAAGCTAGCATCGACATAACACTTAGCGACTAGCTCTTCTTCACCTCCGTATATAAGAAACATATCCCTAGTTCTTCTCAAGTACTTAAGGATATTCTTGACCGCTATCTAGTGTTCCGAACCTGGATCAGATTGGTACCTACTAGTCAAACTAATAGCATGTGCCACATCCGGTCTTATACATAGCACGGCATACATTATAGAGCATATGGACGAGGCATAGGGGATCTTATCCATTATCTCTCTTTCTTCTGCAATAGCCGGACTTTGAGTCTTGCTTAATGTCTTGCCTTGCAACATAGGTAAGAACCCCTTCTTACTTCCGTCCATATTAAACTTCTTTAATATCTTATCAAGGTATGTACTCTACGATAGCCCAATTAGGCGCCTTGATCTATCTCTATAGATTTTAATGCCTAATATATATGACGCTTCACCAAGGTCTTTCATCGAAAATTTGCTGTTTAGATAACTTTTAACACTGTTTAAAAGATCTATATCATTTCCAATCAATAATATGTCATCCACATATAATATCAGAAATGCCACATTGCTCCCACTCACTTTCTTGTAAATACAAGCCTCTCCATAAGTTTGGACAAATCCAAACTCTTTGATCACCTCATCAAAGTGGAGATTCCAACTCCGGGATGCTTGCTTTAGTCCATAAATGGATCACTGAAGTTTGCATACCTTATCAGCATCCTTAGGATTGACAAAACCCTTAGGTTGTATCATATACAACTCTTCTTCAATATTACCATTGAGGAACGCAGTTTTGACATCCATCTACCATATTTCATAATCGAAATATGCAGCAATTGCTAACATAATCCTAACCGACTTTAGCATCACTACGGGAGAGAATGTCTCATGATATTCAACTACTTGAATTAGTAACTTCAATCTCCCCCAAGCTTGAGATGTACTCTCTCCATCAAGAGGCCAAAAGTTGTATATTTGATTCCGATCTTTATGAATCTCACTAGGAGGATAAAACTTTGAATAAAAGAGAGGCACTATTTCCTCCCATTCCAGAGCTTGACCATTCTTCAGCAGCTTATACCATTCCTCAGCTCTTCCTTTCAGTGATAATGAGAATAGCTTCTTCTTAACTTGATCTATAGTAATACCTGCACACTTGAACAACCCGCATAATTCATGTATAAAGAGTAAATGATCACCGGGATGGACAGTTCCATCCCCAACATAGTAGTTGTCCATAACACGATAATTAATTCTTGTAGGTATTTTGAAAACATCTTTATCAGCAGGTGGTGGCTTATCTACTACCTTAGCAGTGGTAGTAGCATTACCAAATAAGAAACTCAGCGAATTATCCATAACGAAAATAAAGCAACTAGCAGAAGTAAACAATACACACAGTAGAAGTTTCCTTTACCAGTTCCACTCTCCAATAGCGCTTCACTCCCGGCGCGGTAAAATAGTCTTGATGACCCACAAGTATAGGGGGTGTATCGCAGTATTTTGATAAGTAAGAGTGTCGAACCCAACGAGGAGCGTAAGGTCTTTGGCTAGTGGTATGGATCAGGAATTCTCTGCAAATACTTAGCAAACAGATTTTTAGGGGTTTTCGATAAAGCAAGTAAACAAAGTACGAGTAAATAAAAGACAGTAAGAATGAATGCAGCAAGTGGCCCAATCCTTTATGCAGCAAAGGACAAGTCGGTTGTATTTCTATAGATGACCAAACATTCTCGAGGACACATGGGAAGACTGTCAAGTGCTTTCGCTTCATATAGTTGATTAATCTTCTCTAGCTTGCTAAGTGTTGTGTGGGTGAACCTGTGCTAATGTACCGCCCCATCCAAGACTAATACATACTTGTGATTATACCCCTTGCAAACATCCGTAAGTACAAGAAAGTAATTAAGGTAGAAACCTAACCAAAGCTTTAAACTCTAAGACCCTTACGTCCCTTGTGCAATGGTTTCCTAACGGGGGTTCAGGTTTACATCACTCCGCAACCCCTACGATTAGTAGCCAAATACACAATGCATTCCCCTAGGCCCATATAGGTGAAGTGTCATGTAGTTGACGTTCACATGACACCACTAGAAGAAGTACACCACAACTTAAATATCAAACTATTGAATCTTTCTCAACACAACTCCACTACTAACAACATGACTTCTCCCATGTCCTCAAGAACAAAACGAACTACTCACAAGACATCATATGGATCATGATAAGAGATGGAATAATGATGTATAACAATCTGAACATAAACAATAATTCAACGGTTCACTCAATAGCATCAACTACAAAGAGTAATCAACACCGGGAAAGTTTCCCCTATGAACTATAGCAAGATTCAACCCAATTGTTACAACAATATGGAGATGGTGATGAGGGTGCTGATGGTGCTGATGGTGGTGGTGATGATGATGATCCCGATGAAATCCAGCTTGATGGTGGTGTTGATGGCGACGATCTACCCTCTCCGGGAAGGAATTCCCCGGCAGAAATCTGTCTGCCGGAGAGATCTTTCTCTCTCGATGTTTTCCACCCCGCAGAGGCGGCGGAATCTTTCTATGGTCGCTCCTCGAGTCTTAGGGTTTCGAGAGGCTGATATACGCCAGAGGAGAGAGGCTGGAGTGGGCCAGGGCGGTCACACCACCTCCAGGCCTGCGCCTGCGCGCCATGGGATGGTGTGGCCCCTGGCCCACCTCCACTCCATCTTCGGCATCCTTAGTCTTTCGAAAAATAGGATTTTCCGTATATTTTCCGGATTTTCTGATCTTCGTGAATTTTGCCTCCAAACAGACCTTTTCCATCGAATCCACAAAGTGGTCCATGCTCCAAAAGTCATCAACCATGCAAAAATAGATGAAATAACATAAGTATCACCTCTCAATACGAAATATATCAATGAATAATAGTGAATTAAGACATAAAATAGTGATGCAAAATGGACGTATCACCTTTCAATCGTGAGGTAAGTCTACCAAGGTCCAAACCTGGTTTTCGTACATGGATTCCATCTCGGATTTCATGGCTTCTAGCCATTTGTTGGAATATGGGCTCATCATCGCTTCTTCATACGTCGCAGGGTCATCCATTTCATCAACCATGAAATTCACAACAGGATTGCCATACAGTTCAGGAGCTGCACGTGTCCTACTTGACCTGCGAGGTTCGGTAGTGTCCTCTTTCGGAGTTTCATGATCAATATCATTAGCTCTCTCTTCATTAGGTGAAGTTAACTCCGAAACAATTTCCGGTGCTGCGCTACTCGCCATTTCATGAAGAGAAGGTTCAATAACCTCTTCGAGTTCTACCTTCCGACTACTCACACCTTTCGCGAGAAACTCCTTCTCAAGAAAGGATCCATTCTTGGCTACAAAAACCTTGCCCTCGGATCTGTGATAGAAGGTATACTCAATCGTTTCCTTAGGGTATCCTATGAAGACGCATTTTTCCGCTTTGGGTTCGAGTTTATCCGGCTGAAGTTTCTTCACATAAACATCACATTCCAAAATTTTAAGAAATGACAGCTTAGGTTTGTTTCCAAACCATAATTCATACGGTGTCGTTTCAACGGATTTAGATGGTGCCCGATTTAAAGTGAATGCAGTGGTTTCTAGTGCATAACCCTAAAATGACAGTGGCAAGTCCGTCAGAGACATCATAGATCGAACCATATCCAATAAAGTACGATTAAGACGTTCCAATATACCATTACGTTGTGGTGTTCCGGCAGGCGTGAATTGTGAAACTATTCCACTCTTTCATGTGTGTGCTAAACTCGTAACTAAGATACTCACCTCCACGGTCGGACCGCACAAATTTGATCTTTCTGTAACGATGATTTTCCACTTCATTCTGAAATTCCTTGAACTTTTCAAAGGTTTCAGACTTGTGTTTCATCAAATAGATATACCCGTATCTACTCAAATCATCCGTGAAAGTAAAAAAATAACGATATCCACCTCACGCCGACACACTCATTGGTCCACACACATCAGTATGTATGATTTCCAATAAATCTATCGCTCGTTCCATTGAAACGGAAAACGGCATTCTAGTCATCTTGCCCATACGGCATGGCTCACATGTATCAAATGATTCAAAATCAAGTGATTCCAAAAGTCCATCAGAATGGAGTTTCTTCATGCGTTTAACGCCAATATGACCTAGACAGCAGTGCCACATATATGCAGATATATCATTATCAAGTTTAATCCTTTTAGCATCAACATTACGCCAATATGACCTAGACTCCCCTTGTGAAGATGTCCTTGACTCCCCGGCAATGGCGCCAGAAAAGATCTTGATGTGCTCGTCGTTTGACGTAGAGCTCGTTGGGAACCCCAAGAGGAAGGTATGATGAGCACAACAGTAAGTTTTACCTCAGTTATGAAACCAAGGTTTAATCGAACCAGTAGGAGCAAGGAAACACCCCAAAGGTGTTACTAGCTGAGCTTTGGCGTATGCCACCGTGCTAGTAGCAACGTGGAGACCTGCACAACACAACCACAGAACTTTGTCCCCAACTTGCGATGAGGTTGTCAATCTCACCGTGTTTTGCAGAAAACAAAGGATTAAACGTATCGAATGGAAAGAAGTAAAAGTTTGCAGAAAGTGAACACAAAGCAGTAAATAGTTGTAGATTGTATGTAAAAGACAAGGACCGGGATCCATAGTTCACTAGAGGTGGCTCTCCTTAGATAGATAACATGCTGGGTAAACAAATTACAGCGGGGCAATTGACAAACACCGAGAAAGCAATACATGCATATACTAATCATCTTGACTCCTTTGAGACTTGATTGGGCATTACAACATAATACATATACCGCCATCCAACTGCATCTATGACTAATAATTCACCTTCAGGTTATCATCCAACCCCTCCAAGATTAAGTTGCAAGCAATAGATTATTGCTTTACTAATCATGTAAAGTAAACAATACGATTGTTCTATGAACAAAGGATTGTTGTTTTCTCCCTAGTAGCAATAGCACATCTAGTACCTTAGAGATTTCTGTCACTTCCCAGTTACGGAGGCATGAACCCACTATCGAGCATAAATACTAACTCTTGGAGTTGCTAGCATCTACTTGGCCAAGATAGCTACTAACAACGGAAAGCATGCAAGATCACAAATAACAAAGACATGATAGAATCAATAATCAATCTGAAATAGCATCTCAATATCCATTGGATCCCATAAACACAACATGTATGAATACAAATAGATGATCTTGATCATGAACGGAGCTCACAAGATCTAAACATGAAAGCACAAAGGAGGAGAACCAGCCATCTAGCTACTACATGGATCCGTAGTCCAAGGATGAACTACTCACGCATCACACCGGAGGCTTGCATGATGATGAAGAAGGCCTCCAGGGTGAATTCCCCTCTTCGGCAGGGTGCCGGGAAGAGCTTCAGATCCCTCCCGATCTAGGGATGGAGATGACGGCTCTGAACTCTTTCGTGGATTTTTGATCGGGTACTTAGGGTTTTCGTCCTGAGGGCAATATATAGGTGGAAGGAGAGGCCGAGGGGGTGCCGGGAGCGGCCACACCACCCCCTGGCGTGGGCCAGGCCTGGCCACGCGGCCAGGTGGTGTGGTGGCTCCCTGGCCCTTCTCCGTCTCGTATTCTGGCACTTGATCACTTCCGGAAAAATAGGCACTTTGGCTTTTGTCCCATCCAATTCCGAGAATATTCATTTTCTGACTTTCCTGGAACCAAAAATAGCAGAAAACAGGCAGCTGGCACTGTGGCTCTTGTTAATAGGTTAGTCCAAGAAATCGTATGAAAAGTACTCCAAAGTTGGAACAAAACACAAGAAAGTGGATAAAACCAAGCATGGAACATCAAAAATTATAGATACATTTGCAATGTATCACTATGCCACCAATATCCAAAATACATAGAAGATGCAATAACATGATCATCATCGCCCACATATAAACATATGTGTACTACCCGTGCAAAGCATCTACGCATAGATCAGGCTCCGATACCACTGTTGGGTCCGCAGCATAGAAAACAAAAATTTTCCTACGATGAGAACTATACGCCAAGATCTATCTACTAGGTACAGAGCAACGGGTGGACATACATCCATCGAGAACTTACCCTCGAAGACAACGAGTTTTGTTAACGAGTAGGACCTCGTGGTTGATGTAGTCGTACACTTGCCGATCTCAAGATCGTGTGGAAGTCCGAGCGCCGCAAATCAGCAACGCATCCGTCCTCGCACACACATTCAAGCCACCGGACAACCTCCACCTCCTCGCTCCAGCGATGCAGCGGAACAAGCCTTCCAGACGAAATGCCACCAGGAACATGTATCTCGCTAATCCGAGACCAGGGGGGAATAATTCTAGAGGGGAGAGAGATCCTTCACGAGGAGGTGTGAGGAAGAAGGAGGAAGAGGGGGGCCTTTTATAGGAGGAGGGGGTGCCCCTCCCCATGGCCGGCGCCTCATGGGGGGTGACCCCTCACCTCCCCCATTCATGTGGTGGTAACCCCTCCACATTAAAATACCTCTTCACATTCCCTTTTAAAGTCTCCACTTTATATGCATTAAAGTTCTCTAAGTTTAATGCTCTCTCATTTAATAGAACTCTTTTATTAAATTTATTCAGAATTTTGTTAATTACTTTAATTAACAAACATTCACATAAAACCCCTTGCAACATTTCAATATCACATGCAGAACCACTTTCTGCAATTTCACCCGAAACAATTTCGGTTTCTATCGAAACAATTCCTGCGCTTTGTAATTCTTTCGTCTGAAACATATGTGCTCCAAAATGGTGTCCGGTAACTCTTAAGTGTGTCACCCTACGGTTCGCGAATAATGCAGACATGATTGAGACTCCTCTTAGATCAATAATCAGAAGCGGGACCTGGAGATCCATACTGACTCCTGCATATTCAACGATGACTTCTGTGATCGTGAGAACCTTTAACGCTAGTAACTTAATCCCTTTGTCTCATGATATAATACATGTCTGATATTTGATCATCGGTATCCAAATACCTAGTTTGATCTCGTTACCGACATGCACTCTTTTATCGTTCCCGTGATATAACATTCTAGTGATCACATCACTTGCTTGCAAGCTATCTTAATGTGATATCACCGAGAGGGACCAGAGTATATATCTATCCGTCATCGGGATTGACAAATTCCACTCTTGATCCATGAGCCTCAACATAACACCTTCGTAGCACTGAACCCATCTTTATAGTCACCCTGTTATGGTGTGACATTTGATGTTATCAAGATACTCTTCTGGTGTTAGCAATTAACATGATCTCATGGTCTAAGGATAAAGATTACTTCGTATGATGTTATAGCAATATAAACATAATGACTTGATCGTAATGCTATACTTCGGATGAATGTTCATCACATCATTTCTCAAATGCTGTGACATTGTTATTAACAACATCCAATGTCTATGATCAGGAAACCTTGATCACCTTGTTAATCAACAAGCTAGTCTATACGAGAGGCATAACTAGGAACCCTTTTTGTTTATTAAACACACATGTATTGACGTTTCCGATAAATACAATTATAGCATGCAAAATAAACATCTATCATATACGAGGAATACATAATAACAACTTTATTATTGCCTCTCAGGGCATATTTCCTTCAGGGACGCTGAGGACGCGGCGGCGGCTCGTGCTGCGGGGGAATGGACGTCGACCTGGAGCTTGGCCGCGAACGATGGTGGTGGCGACTATTGAAGGAGGAGGGAGGAGCCTGGCGGCGGCGCCATGGGAACGGAGGGAGACCGGGCCTCCAGCATCGGTTCTCGGGATGAAAAACGACGGGGAAAGGGGTTGGTGGCAATGCAATAGAGGGGATCGATCGGGGCTGTGTGGAGCTAGGAAGGGGTCAAGGCGAGGGGAGTCACGACTCACGACGCGTCCAGGACGCGTGCGTGTTGTGGCCGAGGCGTGGCATTGGTTGAGTGTGTGTTGTGCGTCTCCTGTGCATGGAACGGGTCAAGGTGGAGTGCGGCTGTATGTGACCCGTGCGTGTAACGTGCGATGCTTGTTGCACGTTCCAGTGCGTGTGTTGCAGCTGGTGGCGGCGACAGGGTGTGGAACTAGGTCAAGCGCGGGTTGGTTAGGGTTTAGATGCGGGGTAGTAGGTGGCAAGCTGGGCCTTTTGGCCCGGCCGGATGCCTCCCCCTAAAAATAATTTTATTTATGTATTTTATATTTAAAAGACTTTTGCCATTAATGTTTTGACAAATAAAAGATCTAGAAAAGATCGGGGTTTTAATTTAAAATAAAGGAGGGGACTAATTAGAAAATAAAATAGCTTTTGGTGAAAATATTTCAGGGCAAAATATGCATGATGTCATGATGATGCACAAAATAAAAACAGATAGACAAATCTAATTGGGGACATTTTCCCCGGGCATTACACAAGGCCCATGCGCCTCAAGGGGGACCACTCGGCCAGCCTAGGGTTGTTCGCAGGGTGGGGCCCACCCCTGGCCTGCTGGCCCATGAGGCTCATGCGCCTCCCCCCTCTCTCCCTTGTTTAGTCCCACATGGGAAACCCAAAGGGGAGGGCACACCCCCTACCCCTATATAAAGGGGTGCCCATGGGTGGGATTGAACGCACCAACAATTGGAGAAGTCCTTTGGTTGACTTCCTCCTTCCCTCTCTATCTATACCTTGTGGCCATGGCCCCAAGTTTGGGCTATGCGATCGAGGCACACCTGCAGCACGCCGTTGCGCTGCAGGGATTCCTAGACGGATATCAACTTCCACACTCTCGGCAGGATCGAGGAGCCGGAGGTCTCATCGTGCACCGGATGTGTACGAAGATACGAGGCGCAACACTTGGGGCGCTTAAATGTCGTGAGCCGGAGCTGCTGCACGATGAAGATGAAGAAGGAGCAAGGGTGACCTGCGAGGAGCTTCGCGACCTTGAGGTCGGCTACGAGTACGACTACTTCAACCACGTTCCCCACGGAATGTTAACCGCGTACGGTCTATAAGGGTATGTATTCTCTACGCATTGGCCGTTATCGCATTACTACATAAATAGATCCTAAGCAGTTTTGGGGTTCCATCGTAGGAATTTTTTTGTTTTCTGCTGCGATCCCCTTCAGTGGTATCAAAGCCGATCTATGCGTAGGAGTGTTGTACGGCCAGTACACACAAGTATTGTGCGGGCATTGATCCCTTAGTTGTTACCCTCTAACGTGTACTTGTTTATATCACGGTATTGTTTGATGAAGCAGCCCGGACCGACCTTTACGCGTATTCGTACGCGAGACTGGTTCCACGCTCAACATACGGCTTGTACCGTATAAGTGGCTAGCGGGTGTCTATCTCTCATTCAATAGTTGATATAACATTTACAACGGAGGGCCCCGAAAGGGGTGTAATAGAGACAACTATCGAATCCATGTTGTGGTTAGAAAGTTCGTAGTTTAGAAACGGTTTTATTGCGAAAGCCCTAACAACCAAATAAAACTTGCAATAGATAAAGTAGAGGCGTCTAACTTTATTTTGCAGGGGGCATGTGATTATGATATGGCATTGGTCGTTGCGAAGGTAAAGTAGTTTACTTTTATGTTACTAAGTAGTATAGTAATAGTCATCATTCCGATGGACGACCTGGTGGAGGCGTCGTGGACTTGGCGTCAAACCAAGGGCAAGATGGAGATCATGTCGCAGCGCTCGATGGAGATCAAGGCGCAAGAAAGACCATATCATATCACATTATACATATATTGTTGATACCTGTTTTACATCTTATTGTGTGCTAGTATTTAGATACTCAACGGTAGCAAATAAGATAATCCCTATTTAATTCCAATGTTTTGTGTTCCCCTTGTGTGTGCACCACCAAGAAAGTTCTTCCGTATGAGGCGCCCTATGTTGAGTAGGGGTCAGACATATCTACATTCGCATACAGTGGGTGTAAGCCATGTTGCACAGCGAATACACACAAGTTAGATTTGGCGAGCCTATCATGTTAGGGAAGTGTGGCCTCGGAACACAAGAGATCGAGCATGAGTCACATGGATTATGTGATTGGCATTAGTGAAAGTCTACCTTTGATACTGCACTGATGGCCGTGACAATCGGGGGAGGTGCAGAGGATAGGGATCATGCGATCACTAAAATCGTCTAGGGGATGACAATTTTAGTGGAGACCAATTATAAATTGATCACTTATTATAAACTTAGTCTAGATGTCTGTTTGCAAATATCTTAGTAGATCTTGGCCTATCCCATTGAGGTCCTTTGCGACCATGGGAATATATTGTAGTATGGAACTTAGCAAACGGGTCCAACTTCATAGATTAATACCCACGCCTGAGGGATATCCTCGTAAAAAGGTGATCTTCTCTTCTTGATACAATAACCATTAGGAGATAATTCAATAACTCCGAAATGTTTGTGTTTTCTCCATAATCATCCAATAAGCCATTCTCCATTATATGGAGAGTTGGGCTACATTTTGTATTCTACAGAATAAGGCACATAGAGTATGAGCCGTTGGATGGGTTTTCCTCCATCGTGGACGAAAAGAGAATGTTTTGAAAAACACTTAGCGATCTTGCATTAGAGTTGAGAACTCTTACAAGGGCTTGATTGCAATGGAGGTCATTGATGAAAAGGTATATGTAATATATACAAATTATAAATGTGGTTCTTGCAAAACTTGTTGCAGTTTGCAAAGTATTTGATACTTGTCCCGTTTTGTGAAAACAGGAGGATCTGCTTGAGAATTGCTATTTTTGAGGCAACTTGACTTGATGACAGCAAGCAAAACAGTTGATGGCCGACATCACCTCTTCCCTCAAAGTTTGTCATTTGGATTAGTGGACTTGAATATAAATTTGTAATCCCTATCTGTGTGTCTTGCTTTTGGGAGACGATTATTCATATGAACAAGTTACAAGCCAGTTTGTACTATTCTTATGAACAATACCGTTATGGTCACATTACGATTACAAACAAGTTATTCTCATCACTATGTTAATGATAATAGTTTAAACATTTATAAAGGATTAGAATGCTAAAAGATATCCAAAGTTTAATAATGAAATGACACTACAGTTTAAGTCATTTTGGTTATTGCATGTTCTTTATGAAGATCGGGGTCCTAGATGCTTAATCTAGAGATTTTGCAAAACCATGCCTCTTGGGCAAAATGACTAAAACTCCGCATTCTGGTAAAACAGTGATATGCGAAGAAATGTTGAATCTTATACATAGTGATGTATCGTATTTTCAACAAATAGTGGAAATCATTAGTTAATTGTGGACTTAAGTGAATAAGCGTATTTACTTAATGAAACATAAGTTTGAAACGATTTTAATTGTTCAAATGAGTTCACAACAAAGAGGATATTGAATTAACAAGTCTCCTCGATTTGATCGACAAGACTAAAGTATTCAAGTTAAGTTTAGCATAAAAGGAACTTGTGAAAGATGTTTCACAAATTATGATAATTGGACGAATTCAAACTATATTGAGATGTCTAAACATCGTAATCATTATGTATTAAGATACACATGGTATAATATCATCTCTTATAGGGGTTATAGTTATCGTTTAGAGTCAAAGATAAAAATAAGCAAACACTCATTTGAAATACAAAGGAACATCTAAACGATTCGTGGAAACAACACCATAAGTGTTATGGCAAGTTCGAGTTTCTGGAGATTTCGACAAGTCGAAATCGTGGCGAATAAACAAGTCTTTGTAAAGCATTCTTAGGAAGCTATGAATGCATCTTCCACAAAAGGGGCAAACCTGTTGTTGTCCAAAGTTGACGTGTCTTGATGAAGATATAGGTGGAAGAAAGGAAAAGATCAAAACAAGGTATTTGACCCGACCTCCGGATTGTTGAGTGGCACAGCGGAATTTGTTCCATGAATCCAAACTCTACAAATAGAGGAGAAACCAATGATAATGATCATAAAGCTTCAGGGAATACTTTTACTGAAGAAGGTAGGATTCAACTATATATTCTACAAGTTTGTGGAATTATATTGTTGATTCACTTGTCATGTTTTGAACAAGACATACCTACGAATTACAAAGAAGCGTGATGGACCTAAGTACGAGAAATGACTAGGAGTCAAAAAAATCCTATATTAAGTTACATTTAAGATTGCAAAGTAACATGTTACTTGATCTTATTAAAGTAAAGAAGTTTACTTGATATTTCTGAATGACTGCAAAGTCATAAGAAGGAAATGAAACTTAATGAATGACAAAAAGCTCGATTTGTCACAAGTTTGGACAAATTCAAGGAGTTAACTACAACGGTAGTGATGCTTAAGTCTTTTGGATTTACACTAGAAATATATGGATATTGAAGTCTCGTAATTGGAATTCTCAAATTGATGATGATCAAAGAATTTTGGAATGTCCAAGATTATCGAGAGGACCTAGATTTGAGTGGAAGCAAATCAGCTTGGCTAATTCATAATATGTAGCTGACATATTTTGAGTGGGAGCTAAGTGAAATCCCTGGATCTCAAACATGAATGTCATATTTGAGTGGGAGCGTGAAATCATTCTAGGATATGTGGACGACATATGTGAATGATGTGATTGGTGTTAATAATATTTAAGTTGGATAAATAAGGATGAAGTTGAAGTTATTAAACAATAAGATCTATTGAGATAGATTGGTGAGTTTAATAAACAGTGAATGTCGAATGCTTCCTGGACTTGATTCTGAAAGATGTTCGGAATGTCCTAAGCAAGATTCTGAAGTAGCTCAGAATGGAACAAGGTAAGAAAGAAGTTCTTACCATATGAAGCATTGAGTTAGTATTGCAACTATGGTTGAAAGAAAGAGATGTCTTGCATCTCCTATGCCTCAGTCATAGGTTCTTCCATATAACCATGTTGTATACTCGACGTAATGTGACCCGAGGTTCTGGTTGGTAGGACAAAGTCTTAACTATAAGAGCATGTCTTTAAGTGATTCCTGAGTTGATCACTGAACAAGAATTAAGTTTGTACTTAAATGGTAAGAAGCAAAGTAAGTGGCATAGATGCATTTCATGCACTAGGATCTACATAGATATAGAAGTATAAAGGTTGCATCTGATGTAATGTATAATGTTATGGCAGGGCTAGTTCACTTTTAACATAGAATGATGTGTCCCAGGGCCCAGGGCCCATGAGAAAGCCCTCGAGGTTGATCTAAAGTCACTCTAAGCTCCTGGAATCCGGCCTCCTTTGCTGCCATGACTACAGTATATACACAAAGGATAGCAAAGTGTGTTTCAAAGTTTAGATGACAACAATGAAAATGACCGTCATTATAAACACTAGAAACAAAGTCTCACTTTGTCGCCAAACAAATGCTTTGACCCATTATACGATAATGGTGTGAATGTAAAAATTAGGAAGACATTAACGATTTGCAAAAGACATAATGATCTGGTAAAATAGAACATGGACGTGACGTTTCCCATGAGCATGCATGATCTGTAAACGCATATGATATATGGTTTATATGAGTAAAATGTGAGCTAGATTATTTGTACTCTAGTGTAAGTGGGAGACTGAAAGAGATATGGCATAGAGACAAATAATAAATAGGTTTTTATTGTCATATCTCAAATAGTTTATAACAGTTTCATATTGTGCTATAACTGTACCAAGTAGAAACATTAGTACAGGTGTGGTATGAAACAACAAAATCCCTAGTAGCCTCTATTCATACTAGTTTGTTGGTCATGAGGATGATCTGGGTTTCAAGATCATGGGCATTTATGCCGATTGACAACGGGATCATATCATTGGAGAATGATGTGATTGGGCATTCCTCAAAGGATTGCAACATGATCAAGTCATATAGTTCATTGTTGCAACAACTATACCTAGACTCCTTTTCCTTAGACCGTGAGCTCATATTACTCATTGTTTCCCGAGGCTGCTTTGACTGCATCAACCGGGTAATATGGTGACCATAAAGGTGTATGTTGGGTATTCCAAGGAATAGTTGATGACATATGACTGCAAGACCGGGGTTTGTTCGCCCACATGACGGGTAAAGATACATACGGCCGGCTTGGTGAGATTACATCCATAAATGTTGCAACATGTGACTCGGTCATGGGGATGTAATATCACGGTAACAAGAAAAACAGAACTTGTTGTGAATGAGATTGAACAAGGTATGGGATACCAATGATTGAATCTCGGACAAGTCATATCGAGAAACAAAAGGACAAGGATGCTACATTTAGCGGTTCAAATGACATTGTCATCAGGAATGCATAGGGGTCACATGGATATCCCTGGTCCCTCTGTTGATCATTGATACGGATCATGTCTAGAGCATTCCCGAGCCGTGAGAGGATACACTTAAGGGTACGATGAGAGTGATCATTCGTAAGACGGAATCATAGTACAGAAAGAGAAAGCCGGAATTGTTCCGCAGAGAGATCCGAAGTTGTTCGGAGAAAGAATAAAGGATCGAAATCATTCCGGGAAAGATCCAAAGTCGTTCGGAGGAAATCAAAAGGGAACCGAAAGGTGTTTCGGGTCAAGACGGATTTTGTAATATGTATTTACATATTAATTAATGTAATTAATATTAAATATAATATTAAAATCTAATTTGAAGGGGTATTCCACTAATGGGCCAAACTTCCTAGGGAAAAAGGGCCCATGAGGGGAAACCGAAAAGGGGAAGGGCCAAGGCCTAGGCGCCTCAAGGGGCCCCACCCGGCCAGCCTAGGGCTGTGCGCGGGGTGGGGCCCACCTCTGTCCTGCTGGCCCATGAGGCCCATGCACCTACCCCCTCTCTCCCTTGTTTAGTCCCACATGGGAAACCAAAAGGGGAGGGCACACCCCCTTCCCCTATATAAAGGGGTGCCCATATGTGGGATTGAAGACACCAACAATTGGAGAAGTCCTTTGGTTGACTTCCTCCTTCCCTCTCTCTCTATACCTTGTGACCATGGCCCCAAGTTTGGGCCTGTGTGATCGAGGCACACCTGCAGCACGATGTTGCGCTGCAGGGATTCCTAGCCGGATATCAACTTTCACACTCCCGTCGGGATCTGGGAGTCGGAGGTCTCATCATGCACCGGATGTGTAAGAAGACACGAGGCGCAACACTTGGGGCGCTTAAATGTCGTGAGCCGGAGCTGCTGCATGATGAAGATGAAGAAGGAGCAAGGGGTGACCTACGAGGAGCTTCGCGACCTTGAGGTCGGCTACTAGTACGACTACTTCAACCACGTTCCCCGTGGAACGTTAACCGCGTACGGTCTACAAGGGTATGTATTCTCTACGCATTGGCTGTTACCGCATTACTACATAGATAGGTCCTAGGCAGTTTTGGGGTTCCATCATAGGAATTTTTTTGTTTTCTGCTGCGATCCCCTTCAAGTTGTTGTTAGACCGTGGATTAGAGGTTGGGAAAATTGATCCCACTCTTTTTACTAAGAAGGTTAATGGGGAGCTTTTCGTTTGCCAAATATATGTTGATGATATTATCTTTGGCTCATCTAACAAAGCTTTTAATGATGAATTCTCGAAGCTTATGACTAACAGGTTTAGGATGTCCATGATAGGGAGTTAAGGGTATTTCTTGGCTTTGAGATCAAGCAAATAAGAGGAGGTACCTTTTTAAATCAAGCCAAATATACCCAAGACATGATCAAGAGGTTCAACATGAAGGAACTAAATGGAGCTCCAACTCCCATGGCAACCAAGACACATCTTGAACTTAACCCAAATGGTAAAGATGTTGATCAAAAGGTATACCAGTCCATGGTTGGTTCTTTGCTTTACCTATGTGTATCTAGACCCAATATTGTGTTAAGTGTAGGGGTGTGTGCAAGATATCAAGCGGCTCCTAAAGAAAGCCACTTGATGATAGTTAAAAGAATCTTTCGATATTTGGTTCATACCCCAAACTATGGTATATGGTATCCTAGGGGCTCTACATTCTCTCTTTGTGGATACACTAACTCAGATTGGGATGGTAATAAGGATGATAGAAAATCAACCTCCAGGGCTTGTCAATTCCTCGGTAGGTCCTTGGTGTGTTGGTCTTCTAAAAAGCAAAATTGTATCTCTCTTTCCACCACCGAGGCTGAATATGTGGCTGCTGCTAGTGCTTGCACTCAATTGTTATGGATGAGGCAAACTTTAAAGGAATATGGTGTCTGTTGTGACAAAGTGCCTCTTTTATGTGACAATGAAAGTGCTATCAAAATTTCCTATAATCCGATGGATCATACAAGAACAAAGCATATTGATATCCGTCATCATTTCATTAGAGATCATGTTGCCCGAGGAGATATTGAGCTTTCTTATGTGTCAACCAAATACCAACTCGCGGATATTTTCACAAAGCCACTTTATGAAGCAAGATTTTTTTATTTGAGGAATGAACTAAATATCATAGATTCAAGAAGTTTGACTTGATCATCTTGCATACTCACCTATTACTTGATCATTATGTGGTTTAGGTGCAGGCATGGACATAGGGGGAGTGCGGTCCTAATTCATTGGGCTATCCCTCCCCCCATAATGCCAAAATTAAGAAAATCAATTCTCTTAATATCATTTGTGATATGTGAGCCTCATTGATGAGTAGAGGTTATGAACGCAAGTATAATTCTTCACGGTCTCATGCCTCACACTCTTACATGGTTGCCTCGGCCATCGCCCCCTTCACTATGAAGGATTGGTTCTTGGTTCATGTTTTTGAGTGTTGAAGTTTCACTTGGCCATTTCTATTGAAGTTCATTGCCTTTTGTTCTTCACACTTTGAAATCTTAACCTAAGCTTGTCACCATTCCCTGAAAACATTTTATCCATCATATATGTCCCAAAACTTGAAACTGGTTGTTTTTGGTCGAAGAGGACCGGAGTCTCCGGTCTGGGGCGGTTTCGGGATGTGACTTAAGGGGGCCGGGGTAAAAGAGTCACAAAGACTCTATCTTCCACCCCGACCCCCACCTTCACAACCACCTCCTCCTCCTCCAAAACTGCTGCCCGGAGGCTGTTATGTCGCCGGGATCCGCCGTGTCGCCAGCCAACTCCACCCTCTCCACCCCTGGGACCTCCCCAATGGACAGATCTGGTACCGTTTTCTCTCACCATGAACCTAGGGTTCATCCCCTTCGTTTGTTTTGAGTTTTTGTACTAGTTTGTCCATTAGAACAACATGCATGCATGCAGTGCATCACTTTAGTCTCATATCTTTGCTCGTTCTGCTAGAATCAATCTCACATGTAGTCTCTATGTACAACTCGAAATCTATAGACTGGAGATTCTGGTTGGTCAGTCCAGAGATTCCGGTCCAGGCCGGAGACTCCGGTCTTTCTGACCGGAAACTCTGGTCCAGACCGGAGATTCTGGTGTTGCACTCCGGAGACTCCGGTAGATTGCCTCCAGCACATCTGGCATAGCTGTGAGGGTCTTATTCCTATATCCTAGACATATGTGCTTACCCCCATGTTATCCCCCTCACTCTATTCTCAGGAGGCTCTGGTTCTCGTCGTGGTCGCACCAAGGCCAAGTCTAGAAGGTCGGATCCTTGATTTGATGAAGAGGCTGGGCAGTATGTGATCCCGCCATCCAACCGTAGGCAGCAACTCAGAGATGCTGATTATATGAGAAAGAATGAAGAACGGATAGAGGAGGAAAACCGTGCCAAGAGGGCCAAGTATTAAAATTTGCAATCTCTTGCTCACATGTCCAAGAAGGAGTTCTGTGACCTTCACAAGACTAATTTGTATGAGATGCCAAGGACTTGTGAGGATCCTCGGTATTGGAGGAGGGAACAGATTCATGACTGATGTTTATAGCAAGCTTACCAAGTCCCCAGTTTGTCCTCAGAGGTATATGGAGCTTGAGTACATGTGTGCCAACAGTTACTTTGCAGATGTTGTGTGGATCACTTAGAATCTCAGGTTGCATTGGCTCATGGAGATCCGAGAAGATTACAACATTCCCCTTGTCCAACAATTTTATGCCACTATGGTGTTTGGGGCTGATCAGGCAAGGACCATGACCTGGATGACTGGCGATGTCTGCTGCACTGCTACCTTCTTTGACCTTGCCAGGGTCATCAATGAGACCTTCCAGGGTGTGGTTGTTCCCATTGGGCACCGCAAGCATGATGCTGCTCTTGGAGAGAGCAAGACCAAGTTGGCTCCTCTCTATGGCAAGGGTGTAGTCGTTGGTGAGGCCAAGGGCCTCAAACCTCTCTACAACTTGCTACTGAGTATATTCCGACATAGTATATCTCCCAGTGTTGGAAATGATGATTCCATTAGATGTGGGATTGTCAACCTACTTCACCATGCTCTCAAGATATATCTTGCTGGACCTGATGCTGAAGGCTTTGCTATTGATGTGATGGATTACATTTTTTAGGAGATGTACCATGCTATTCTCTATAGGAAATCTCCTCCATATGCTCCTTTAGTGATGGGGATTATCAACACTTAAACCCATGGTTCACCACTTGCCCTCCCTCCCAATCTTACGGAGCATGCTTTGGTGTCCCTTCAGAAGAAAGGGAAGATGGTTACTAGGTAGCCGTTTGAGAGTGAGGATGAGGAGATCTCTGAGGCTGAGCATGTTCCCACCCCTCCTAGGGGATCTAGGAGGAAGAATGCCTCCAATGTACCCATGCCTCCTGTCACATGTGAGTTTGTTAAGGAGAAAGTCAAGAAAGCATCCTTCTAGGATAAGACCCTTTGCTACATGAATGTAGACATTCGTAAGGGACGACATGATGCCTACAAGAGCAACCGCAGGATTGAGAAACTTCTCAAGGAAATCAAGGCTCAAGGTGAGGAAGAAGAGGAAAGAGAGTCAAAGTACAATGATGAACATGGAGTTGAACCATCTGCAGAGTCTGATCACACACTTTCCTTTGGGGCTTGAAATGCCATGAATGCAAGCTTGGTTGACTGGCAGACTTTCTCTAAGGTTACTTCTGGTTTTGCACCTCAGGGAACCTCCTCTTCTCGCCCTCGAGGCAAAGGGCCATAGTCTTCTGCTGCTCATGATGATTATGATGAGGATGAGGATGATAACAATGACGATGACTCCGAGTGATCTTCTTTGGGACGATAGCTGGGACCTTTTTCCTTTTTGGTGTTTTGATGCCAAAAGGGGAGAAGTTGTCCATTAGGAGCATCGGGATTTCCATGGGTTGGGTTGTTATCTTTATGTTCGAACATTTGCTTTCATTTGGTTCTTATGAGACTTATTTGTCTTATGTGAACTATCTATGTGTGTGGACATGTCTATGCATGTTCCTTATTGTAATAATTATCCATTACCTGACAGACATGTATTACTTGTTTATCTTGCTGCACATCGTTAGGGGGAGCATAGCTATGTCTTATAAAAAATTCCATGCAAAACCTCGTGTTGTCATCGAACACCAAAAAGGGGGAGATTGAAAGGACATTTATTGTTCTAATATGTTTTGGTGTTCGTTAACAACATAAGGTACATTTTAATGTGTGTTAATGTCTACAGGTTAATCTATTGAAAAGGGAAAAATTCAGATTGTTGTGGGAAATTCCATGGCCAAATCTATGCTTTCCTCAAGATTCCAGACAGGAGTCTCCGGTGTGCAAACACCGGAGTCTCCGGTGTGGTCTGGACTTTCCCTAGGAGTTCCTAGTGTGAGTGCTGGACTTGGCCCAGAGTCAATCTGTGTGGTGGTCCGAAGATGGACCGGATATCAGCCGGAGTCTCCGGTGTGACTTATCTGACCGGAGTTTCCGGTGTGGACACACCGGAGTCTCCGGTGTCTCTGATCCTGAGTTTCGGCCAGAGTCTCTGTAGTGGACATCAAGCCCCTTCCCAAGTCAGTCAGATGCTCGGTCCAGAGATGGACCGGAGGTGGGCTGGAGTTTCCAGTCTAGGCCGAAGTCTCCAGTCTGGCACACCGGAGTCTTCAGTGTGAATTGTCTCCAACGGTCAGAAAACGGTTCACAAGTGTGTGGCCTATAAATAGGGGACCTCATCCCCTTCCTCTAGCAACTCGTTCCAAAAAAGAAGACCACACCATTTGAGCCACCAAAACTCCAAGATCTCTTCATCCAACCACCCAAAGTCGTTCATCTTTGGGGAATCGAAGGAGGATGCATCAATCTACAGCTTCACCGAGAGAGATCTTCATTTCCCCCTCATTCACTTGAGGGCCCCTTGCTCTAGGGTTTCATTGGAAACTGTAAGCCTTGTTTTGGTTGATTTGATTCTTACAAGCTTGTGTTTGATTGTGTGACAGCTTGCTTGGATTCGGGAGCCCCCAATTAAGTTGTGGGTGTGTGCCTCAAACTTGTTGCAACGGTGCCGACTACCACCTTGAAGGTTGCCGATATAGTGGAAGCGTGAATCGATCCCCTTGGGGTGAGGTTCACCGAAGAACAAGGGAGGCCTCTTGTGGCGTTGGTGGTTTGATACCACCCCCTCTCCAAATGCAGACGTACTTCCCCTCAAAAGGAAGGAACTACAGGAAATAATCCTTGTGTTCCTGTGTGCTTCACTTCGGTTACTTCTATCCTTTACCGCACCTTACTTTATCTAATTCTTGCTTAGCTAGGTGTGCTAGTGTGACATATAAGTAAATTCACCATAGTTGCATATCTAGAGAATTTACCTTTGTGTCAAACCCTAATCTGAAAAAGGAGTAAAATTTGAAGTATCACCTATTCACCCCCCTCTAGGTGACCATATGATCCTTTTACTCTCCATCTTGCTCATCGTGCCGGCGGTCCTTGCCCGCGGCGCCTAGGAACTCGTCTCCAACCTCATCTTCAACCTCAACTCATCTACAACCAAACTCATGAACAAGAACCTGTTCAAAATGGAGGGGAAACAGCTCCATCTTCAATCTTGAGTAGCCACACATGGATTCCTCTACCTCCATCGAAACGGAAAACTTGCAACACAAGAGTTGTAGGGAACAATAAGATCAAGCTACTCCTCAAGGGAAACTTCTGACGGTTGATTATGTTTGACAAATATGAAGAAATACGCCAAAAACTCCAACTTTAACCATGAATATGAGAAGATATGAATCATGGACCTCTAAACCAATGGTAAGAATGGAATACCATTGTTGATGCGCATATTTTCATGTAGAGCTCGACTGGATTGGAGCCTATTTGTGCTAATTACAAGTGGTTGGGATGAACATGCTTAGAGAGGAGAGAGAAGAACTGACCTTCATGCTCGCGTGCACACTTGCGCTCGGTTTAGCCTGCCTCCACAAAAATGTCTGATTCAAGCGTTCCAATCGGGCATGCCCCTATGTTACTTTATGACCCATGCTATGCGGGCTAGAAAAGAATGAAAGAAACTAATCGGATCAGTTTGGTCTACGGGCCTGTCCGAGAGGACTGGAGGCTGCCATCCGCGCCCTAAGAGCATCCCAGTGGCAGGCCGCTGATGAGTGCATATTTGCATCATGTTTTACATTATTATTTTGCATTGTAGATGTAGGATCTTGGTATTTTATGGCGCTCACACATTTTATGTCTGTTTTCACCAGGATCAGGACAAATGATGGATCCAATGGATAAAATTCTTGGAGTAGTTGTACTATGGAGAAAAGGAGTCAAAAACAACGTAAATAGCTTATTTGGGAAATATTAATAATACCAGAAGAAAACCAGAAGCGGACAAGGGAGGCAGAGAGTCCAATGACTAACTATACGACTGGAGCAACTTTTTTGGCCGTATAGATCCGGCCGTATAGTTGGCGCCGCCTCCGCCTCGTCAAATAGTTTCACCCCATGCAATTGGTTTGAGGATACGACATACAGAACACCCAGAAATCGCAGAAACCTCACCTCCAGAAGGCATCTGGAGGGGGAACTTATCCAAAAGGGATCCATCTTCGCCCTGCGCAGATCCGGGAGGTTAAGGCATCGATCTTCATCATCCACCGCTGCATCAACACCATCTCCATCCATCCCATCTACATCTTTTCTAGATCTTGTTGTAATTCCCGTACTCGTTGTGGATTTATACAAGTACTATTCATCTATGATTGTTTCCATCACTATTGCTATGATGTTGATTGCCTCCATGTCTGAGTAGATCATTAGTTCTTGGGGAGATGGAGAAACCCTAGTATGAGATTGAAATAAGATAAAGTCTATTGTGATATTCATCGCTGTGACCATGTGTTAGATTTTCTACATCTTGATGTTGAGAGAAGTCGACTTCTCAATATTTGCCTCTCGTGGGGACTCGATGGAGGAAACTACTTGTTGGTAGACGAAGGTGTGCTAGCACTTACAGTGACAATAAAGTTGTTGGCACCCCTTACGTATCAACTTGGGAACCGAGGAAACTCATGGAACACTATCCATGCCATGGGATACGTCCTACGGGATTATGTTCCTTAATAGTGAAGTAATTTGATTGATGTCGATTGCTGACTACTATGGTTATGAGGAAGATGTGAGTAGCGGTTGCTGCCTATTTGTCCAATTATGGAGTTCCTCACACACATACATAGTTGAGAATGTTCATGATGATAATCTTTATCTTAGATCCTTACAAACAAGTGGTGTATTCGCTACTCCCTGAGAATGATTTTTCCCTATTGCAGTTCCAATCTCTCTTACATACGTGATACTTACTTTCTTCACTCAGTTGTTTTACTTTACTTTATTATTGCTCTTATACCCAAAACCCCAAAACACCTTTTTACACAATACTCGCATTTTATCTTGTCACTTAGAACTTTATCTAGCATTTCTATCGTAATATTTATTTCAAGAGTTATTAGAATTCAGACTCCTGCTCCCTGTGGGATCGATATCTTTATTTCGAAACTATCTACAAACGATCTGTGCACTTGCAGTCATCAAGCTATTTTCTAAGCATGTTGTGGGAGCTAAGCTACAGAGGTCTATTAGTTTTTGCTTATTTATTTTTTGTCTTGCTAAATTTTGTTTTGAGTTACAGGTTTCCACCAATATGATGGAGTTTGAGCATATGACTAGTGCTAACCCACTCAACCACTTTGGGAAGCCCTATGATATTTATAAAAGAGACAACTCCAATAAGAAGACAAGGGGGTTTGAAATAAATCCTCTACTACTTAGTATTCTACATAAGAAGCAATTTACTAGAGATGAAGAAGATCCTGATCCATATGAACATATTGGATGTTTCAAAGATATATGTGGCACTTTTCTATTGACGGGATATACCGCTGATGAGGTAAGGGTTAAACTTTTTAGTCTGACTTTGACAAGTACAGCTCCCTCATGCTATAGATCTCTACCCCTGAAGCCACTACTACCTGGGATAATCTGGCCTGTGAATTTCTATCAAAATATTATCCATTATCAAAATCTTTTAGAATCAGGAATCTTATAATTACTTGGAAGAATCATTCTAATGAAGGCCTGGTAAGAGCTTATATTAGATTTAAAGATTTACTACGACTATGTCCTCATCATGATTTGCCTGAATGGTATTTACTACATATATTTTATGGCGGTTTAATTGAACCTAATAAAATTGAACTAGACTCTTTTGCGGAAGGAGCCTTTATGAATCTTCCTATACCAAAAGCTTGGGCTTTACTTAATAGAATTCGTGATCATAGAGTTTCATGGAATTTTGGTCTAGGAAGCGAAGGAGGTGTAGAAATAGAGCATGATTATATTCATGACTATATAAAAAGGCAATGTTAAAGAATTATCCAAATAACTTTATTTGGATTCAGATCTTGTGCTGCAAGTTGTTAAAGCTTTTACAGAACATATCAAAGCTTCAAAGGAGGGTCCAGTCAAGTATGATCCACCACTCGAACCTGAAAATAAAAAAGAAGATAAAGCAACACCTCCGTAGAACCAATATATGAAATGCCTTTCCCTAACACTACACAAAAGCATATTTTTGAATATGAACAGGTCAAAGCAGTAAAGGAGGAGAAGGAAGAGGAAAGTATGCCAGAAGTCATGGAACATCTGGAAGAAACCAAAGATGAAGAGGTAACCAAGGAAGCAATTATGGCTATGTACTCACACTGTAACATAGTTGAACCTGATGAAGAGACTTCCGTATTGGTTGAAGGTAAAACAAAGGTAAAAGACGTGGGTAAGCCTATTCTTCCCTGCATATTTAAAGAAACCTCGCATTACGGTTTATGCGATATTGACACTAAAGTTAATGTTATATCTTATGACTTCTACTTAGAAATAAAATAAGAAATAGAACCGGCTACAATTGAAAATACTGATATGACAATTATGTTAGCCAATAAAAACCTTAGAATTCCAATGGGAGTAGTTGAAGACGCAACTGTCATAATTGGCAACAAAACCTTTCCTATCGATTTTGTAGTTGTTGATATGCCAGCTGACACTCTTTGCCCAATTATATTTGGAAGGAACTTTTTCGGTGATATAGGTGCCTATGTTAATTTCAAGAAGGAGATTATTGATACGTTGCAAACATATCTATAATTTTTGATGTTCCATGCTTGTTTTATATCTACTTTCTTATGTTTTGTCCACAATTTGGAGTATTTTTACACATTTTCTGGAACTAACCTATTAACAAGATGCCACAGTGCCAGTTGCCTGTTTTCTGCTGTTTTTAGTTTCAGAAAAGCTAGAAAGGAAATGTTCTCGGAATTGGACCGGACAAAACCTCAAGTCAATATTTCACCAAAAGGAATACGGAGTCCGGAGGGGAGACGAAGAGGGGAACCAGGGCGGCCACACCCTAGGGTGGCGCGACCAGCCCTAGCCGCGCCACCAGGGGGTGTGAGCCCCCTGGCGCTCCACCGACCTTTGTGCTACCATGTTTAGATCTTGTGAGCTCTGTTCATGATCAAGATCATCTATTTGTAATCTTATATGTTGTGTTTGCGGGGATCCAATGGATATTGATATTCTATTTCATATTGATTATTGATTCTATCATGTCTATGTTATTTGTGATCTTGCATGCTTTCTTTAGGTAGTAGCTATCTTTGCCGAGTAGATGCTAGCAACTCCAAGAGGGAGTATTTATGCTCGATAGTGGGTTCATGCCTCTAGGAATCTGGGGAAGTGACAGAAATCTCTAAGGTACTAGATGTGTTGTTGCTACTAGGGAGAAAACAACAATCCTTTGTTCATAGAACAATCGTATTGTTTACTTTACACACTTTGCTTAACGTAATTATCTGTTTGCTTGCAACTTAATACTAGAGGGGGTTCGGATGATAACCTGAAGGTGGATTATTAGTCATAGATGTTGTTGGATTATGGTCTATGTATAATGTTGTAATGCCCAATCAAATCTCATAGGAGTCAAGATGACTAGTATATGCATGTATGCTTTCTCGGTGTCTGTCAATTGCCCCACTATAATTTGTTCACCCAACATGTCAACTATCTTAAGGAGAATCACCTCTAGTAAACTATGGACCCCGGTCCATTCATTTACCATCAATCTACGAGCTATTTACTTTTTTTGTTTACTTTCTGCAAGCAATTACTATCTTCCACACAATACTGAGGTAGCCGCACCACCCCCTGGCACGGGCCAGACCTGGTCGCGCGGCCAGGTGGTGTGGCCGGCCCCTGGCCCCTCTCCGTCTTGTCTTCTGGCTCCGTGTTCCCCTCGGTGAAATATTGACTTTGGCTTTTGTCCCGTCCAATTCCGAGAATATTCATTTTCCGACTTTCCTGGAAACAAAAATAGCAAAAAACATGCAGCTGGCACTGTGGCATCTTGTTAATTGGTTAGTCCCAGAAAGTGTATAAAAATACTCCAAAGTGTGGACAAAACATAAGAAAGTAGATATAAAACAAGCATGGAACATCAAAAATTATAGATACGTTAGCAACGTATCAACATCCCCAAGCTTAACTCCTGCTCGTCCTCGAGTAGGTAAGTGATAAAAAGAAAGAATAATTTTTGAGGTGACATCCACCATCATAAACTTGATCAAGGTATTTGGAAAACATTAAAAGCTGGGATCATAGTACTTTAACATAGCATGAAAGATATAGTTTTAACAATAAGACATAGCAACTATGTTTTAGCATGAAAAGACACAAACAAAAGATTCATGAATAACAATGCTTTGCAAGATATTTGTTTGTTTCACATATAGAAAGCATAATGAGAATGGTATTCAGCTTGTCCCTCATAGTGTAGCAAAACATAAATGCATAGGACACCTTCAAAGTTCATAAGGGTGACTAGATACAAATAGTTCAAGAACAAACAATATCAAAGTTATGCATCAATCAATAAGTCTTGGGACAATGCACATTAAACTAAGAATGGCCACTATGCTCTCTTAATAGGTGCATAAAGATACAAGATGGAGACTCAACATAAAAGTAAAAGAAAGGCCTTCATAGAAGGAAGCAAGGATTCAAGTCTCATAAAGAGCTTCCAAAAATTATGGTACTTATTAGCTTTTAGCTCTCATTGCCCCTATCATAAGCATCTTGAAGTGATTAAGGTTAAAGTGAACAAACTATGGATTATATGCTTGACAAAGTATAAGTTGGTAATCTCATGTCCCTTGAATACGAGGGTCGCTCCTCATGCTACTCAAGTTTAGTGACCGGTAAGTTCTTGTCATAGTAAGTACATGTGTATCATAGAGAACCGCCAACGGGGTACCCCTTGCCCGATGATACGGAAGAATCCCCATATCAAAATGACAAGGCAAGCAGACAATGAGCATCTCAGAAATCTTCTTATTTACCATGGGAAAATGGTGCTTTTTTCTCTCTTTCCCTCTTTCCTCTTTTCTCATCTTTTTTTTTTCTTTTTTTCTCAATCTCTATCTCTTTTTTTATAAGAAGAATGCTTCATAGATTGCTCATTATGGTTACGCTGCAGGTTTCCACCATGATTAGGCATGGATTAGACCAATGACATGCTTTCTCTAACACACATACATAACTCTATGGACTTACAAGCCCCCCTTTCATTTCACACCGACGACATTCATGAACAAAAGAGCATGATATCAAATAGGTACAATGTACAAGTGCAATGTTGAAAGCGTTCCCCATGACAGCATGGTTCTGCTAATTCCCAACGTATAAGTGCAAGCATATACAACTTAGATGACACAATGGTTCAAGTTTATTAGGGGCAAGAAAAGTAAAGTGTGCCATCAAGTTCATGAGAGCTTTAATCACCAATTTTCCCATAACAAGTTTAATTCGGAAGGTAAATAAAAACATGATATACTTGGAATAGCAAATGCTAATAGGTAGGTATGGTGGACTCTTTGGAATAACTTGGTTTTATTTAGAGTTGGATGCATGAGTGGAACTCATACTTGGTTATGGAGGCTAGAAAAAGACTGGGAGCGACCAACTAAGAGAGCAATAATGGCCATAATCATGCAAAGTGACAAAACATCATTAATTAAAGCATAAAGTGATATTACAAGTCGAAAACTAAAGGGTCATAGAGGCTATGGTGACTTGGTGTAGTCTTAACATGGTGTGAGCATGCGCCAAGTCAACCCAAATAAAGCATCAAAGGACAATACCACAATACTATGCTAAAACAACGCATGATTCTTTCAAGGCACATTAAGCAATATTAGTTGTTTATAACATGTCATGCTACAACAAAAATCACTAAGCATAAAGCCAAAACAATACCAAGCATGACATGACAAAGCATAGGTCACAGTCAAAAACAAGCTCCTTTTTACCACTTAAGCATGAACTTTTCCTACTCTTTTCCAATCCAAACCAACTTATTTGAAAACTAATGTATGAATGAGGGGGTCCAACCAATTTATTCAAGCAAACTAAGCAAATGAAACAAACGAAAAACAAAAACAAAAACAAAGATGCTCCAAGAACAACACAACTGTGCATGAAACAATAAAAATGAAGTGTTTGGAAGAAACCTGAGATTTTTATTGATGAAGAAGGGGATGCCTTGGGCATCCCCAAGCTTTGACGCTTGTACTTCTTGGATATTTCTTAGGTTGACACGGGTGGCATCCCCAAGCTTGAGCTTTAGTCCATTCTTCATCTCATTACATCATTCTTTCCCTACACCTGAAATTTCTTTCATATAAAACTTCACACAATCTTCATTAGCAACATTAGTGTACTCAAGATAATAAGTCTTTCATTCTCAACACAAGTAGAACTTACATTAAAACACAAGCTACTGTAGCAATTCCCTCAAAAAGCTCAATTTCCCCAAAAAGAACCCAAAAAGGAATCAATAAGAAGCAAATGCAAATAATGGCAGAAATCTATCAAAACAGACCAGCAGGTAAAAACCGATTTTTTCGAAGACCTTGTGTTGCTCAAATCGAAAAATGTTTAACTAACGAAAGTTGGATAACAACCTAGGGCAAAAGCACAAAAAATTACAGCTCAACCCAACGTATAGAGATTTTTCACGAATTTTTACAGCAAAGCACAAAAATCTGTTTCGAGACAACAACTTTCCCAAGCATTACTTCTCTCTCATTAGAGGTTACTCTTGGCACAAAAACAACACAAAAATGATAAGGAGAGGTTGCTACAGAGGTAATAACTTCCAAGACTCAACTAAAACTTTTCTTTAACGTCTTTAAGTTAGGCATAAGAAGCAACAAAAGAATCAAGTATTCTCAAATGAAGAAGCATTAAGATTAATACCATAAATATCTTCAACAAGGCAAGGTATCTTATCCAAATAAGTTCTAGAGGATCCTCTCTCAATGCTCTTGGGTTCAGTATTTTCATCAAACGGGTTTTCAGGAACAATCCAATCAAAATTCTTTTCTAAGGCTTCATGCATTCCTACAAGTTTAAAAGGTATTGGTATCTTAATTTCCTCCCCATTAGGTTCGGTTTTGTCCATATTTTCTCGTGTACCAATAACATCTACACATGAGCCTAACATATTAAAACAATCAAAGACTTTTCTAGCTTCCTTAGCAACATCATAGAATTCTTTAAGCAAGGTTTCCAGAATAAAATCTCTCTTTTCAGGGTCCTCAATTTCTTTAAGTTTAAGAAACATTACTTGCATTATGGGGTTAAGGTTACAAACCTATCTTCCAACATGTGAACTAAAGAAGCTGCAGCAATTTCATAATTTGGAGCAAGTTCTGCAAGGGATCTATCCTCAATATCCTCATGCTTACTAACATGATTAAAGAATTCTTCAATATTATCTTCTCCAATTATAGAGCCACTACCTATTGCAATGTCTTTTAGGGTGAACTTGGGGATCAACATGGTGAGCTAAGAACGAGGAAACGTTTTTTTTATGTTTTTGATAAAGAAAGCAAACTAGTAAGACTATTTTTTTGTATTTTTGATAAAGAAACAAGCAAACAAAGCAGAAATAAACTAAGCAAAACAAATAAAACAAAGTAAAGAGATTGGTTATGAGGGACTCCCCTTGTGAAGATGTTCTTGACTCCCCGGCAATGGCGCCAGAAAAAGTCTTGCTTACTCAATATGTTGAGCTCATTGGGGAACCCCAAGAGGAAGGTATGATGAGTATAGCAACAAGTTTTTCCTCAGTTATGAAACCAAGGTTATCGAACCAGTAGGAGCAAGGAAACACCTCCCAGGTGTTGTTTCCAACTTGGAATCCTGCATAACACAATCATAGAACTTAGCCCCCAACTCAGTGAGGTTGTCAATCTCACCGGTTTTGCTGAAAACAAAGGATTAAACATATTGTGTGGAAGATAGTAATTGCTTGCAGAAAGTAAACAGAAAATAGTAAATAGCTTTGTAGATTGATGGTAAAAGAAAGGACTAGGGTCCATAGTTCACTAGTGGTGATTCTCCTTAAGATAGATGACATGTTGGGTGAACAAATTACAGCGGGGCAATTGACAAACATCGAGAACGCATACATGCATATACTAATCATCTTGACTCCTATGAGATTTGATTGGGCATTACAACATTATAAATAGACAGTAATCCAACTGCATCTGTGACTAATAATCCACCTTCAGGTTATCATCCAAACCCCCTCCAGTATTAAGTTGCAAGCAACAGATAATTGCATTAAGCAAAGTGTGTAAAATAAACAATACGATTGTTCTATGAACAAAGGATTGTTGTTTTCTCCCTAGTAGCAACAACACATCTAGTACCTTAGAGATTTTTGTCACTTCCCCATATTACTAGAGGCATGAACCCACTATCGAGCATAAATACTCCCTCTTGGAGTTGCTAGCATCTACTCGGCCAAGATAGCTACTAACAACGGAGAGCATGCAAGATCACAAATAACAAAGACATTATAGAATCAATAATCAATCTGAAATAGCATCTCAATATCCATCAGATCCCCGCAAACACAACATGTAGGATTACAAATAGGTTATCTTGATCATGAACAGAGCTCACAAGATCTAAACATGGTAACACAAAGGAGAAGAACCAACCATCTAGCTACTACATGGACCCGTAGTCCAGGGATGAACTACTCACGCATCACACCAGAGGCAGGCATGGTGATGAAGAAGGCCTCCAAGGTGAATTCTCCCCTCCGACAGGGTGCCAAGAAGAGCTTCAGATCCATCCCGATCTAGGGATGGAGATGACGACGGCTACAGACTCTTTCATGGAATTTTTATCGGGTCCTTAGGGTTTCTGTATCAGAGGTTTCTTATAGGTGAAAGGGGAGGCCGAGGGGGTGCCCGAGGCGGCTGCACCACCCCCTGGCATGGGCCAGGCCTGGCCCCATGGCCAGGTGGTGTGGCTGGCCCCTGGCCCCTCTCCGTCTCGTCTTCTGGCTCCGTGTTCCCATCGGTGAAACATTGACTTTTGCTTTTGTCCTGTCCAATTCCGAGAATATTCATTTTCTGACTTTCCTGGAACCAAAAACAGCAGAAAACAGGCAGCTGACACTGTGGCATCTTGTTAATAGGTTAGTCCCAGAAAGTGTATAAAAATACTCCAAAGTGTGGATAAAACATAAGAAAGTAGATACAAAACAAGCATGGAACATAAAAAATTATAGATACATTAGCAATGTATCACCAAGCTACTTCAACAATGATTCTGGCGATGATGTGGTTGACGTCTACATCTGCCGCGACGTTTATGATCCACTGGAGATCAATTGGGCAGCGATGAAGAAATCTCAACAAGAGAGAGAAGATCGCAAGCCACATGGAAAAGGGCATGTGGAGACGGTCAAGTTTATCATCATGGATCAACGGCTGCATGAGCGTAAGGAACTATCTGATATTGGTATAGGTGCTAGCAAGAGAACGTAGGAACCACTTTCGAAGCCAACCATTGGTGCTCGTATGAAGGTCAAGCCTCAAGAAGAGTAGAGGTACGGTTTCCACTTCCTAGATCCACCAATTATGGACGAGGAAGAAGAAGTTTCCCCAGGACCAAGGATCACGTGCGGGCATTAGAGATATATCAGAAGCAGGAGCTACTCCATCATGTTGAAGTCCGTCACCGTCTTAATGATATGGAGAAAAAGGAAGACCTCCTTCTATTGGTGACTAAGCTTGCTGATAGAGTGGACACTTTGCAGTCTGATCTGCGGAGGTGCTATAGCCGTATAACTGCTTTGGAGGAGACCAACAAGAATCTACGCACCGCGGTGTTACATGACATGGCACCACGGTGATCTACAACAATCACGATATCAAATAATCGCAAGGGATTATTTGATCCCGCCTGGCTTGATTCCAAGCTTGGGGAGATCTTTAAGACCTTGTAATATATCTTACAAGTTTGCATTACTATTTTCACATTAGTTCAAATTAGCAATAAAGTTTGCATCATTAGAATTCCCTTCAGGAATAGTCGATATCTTTTATGAAATTCCGAGTTTATTATTATATATGGAGCAATATTGAGTTTGTGTTTGCTTTATTGATATATGAATGGCTTGAGTATAATTTTACTTGCACTTGATAATAGAAATAGGAGTCTTCCACGACATTGGTATTAACGGAACACCTAAAGATAATTTAGTCAATATGTTGTAAGTCTACGGTTTGATTTATAAAGAAAAATTATCCATACAGTTAAATTGAAAAAGAAGCCTTGAACAAAGGAAAATAAAAGTGCTATCAAAATAGAGTGAGAACAAGTCAAGGTAGAATCTTCAAGTCATAAGAATGCTTCATATACAATTGGAATTTGATAATTGAGATCGTTAAACTTTGAATTCCTACATGAAGTGGAATGTATGGCTAGCTCCTTTGCATAACACTTAAACAAAAGTGTGAGCATATATACAAAAGAAAAGAAAAGGAAGAAGAAAAAGAGCGAGTGTGCAAACAACAAGTAAGCATATACCACTGTATTGTAGTATGACAAAGAGACACTTTTGAGATTCTAAATCCCAAGTGAGTACGTTGATCCTAAAATACCTTGGACTACCTCGCTAACTCATTTGGTTGAACCAGATACTTTTACATTATGTTAAGATTCATCTTTTATGAACTGTTGATTACTAAGGTGTGGAAGCCTGCTAATACTATTTAGATGGTTCGAGTAAGGTACTATTTATAAACTTATTCCTATGTATCGTACATGATAAACACATGCTGCAATTGCCTCATTTATTTTATCGACTCAGCTTCATGAATATGAGGATCACATCCATTAAGCTAAAAAACTTGCTCGGGATGAACAAGAGTCTAAGCTTGGGGAAGTTGATGAGTGCATATTTGCATCATGTTTTACATTATTATTTTGCATTGTAGATGTAGGATCTTGGTATTTTACGGCGCTCGCGTGCACATTTTATGTCTGTTTTCATCAGGATCAGGACAGATGATGGATCCAATGGATACAATTCTTGGAGCAGTTGTACTATGGAGAAAAGGAGTGAAAAACAACGTAAATCTCTTATTTGGGAAATATTAATAATACCAGAAGAAAACCAGAAGCGAACAAGAGAGGCAGAGAGTCCAACGACCAACTATACGGCCGGAGCAACTTTTCCGGCCGTATAGCTCCCGCCATATAGTTGGCGTCGCCTCCGCCTCGTCAAATAGTTTCACCCCGTGCAATTGGTTTGAGGAGACGACATACAGAACACCCAGAAATCGCAGAAACCTCACCTCCAGAAGGCATCTGGAGGGGAAACTCATCCACAAGGGATCCATCTTCGCCCTGCGCAGATCCGAGAGGCTAAGGCATCGATCTTCATCGTCTACCGCTGCATCACCACCATGTCCATCCATTCGATCTACATGTTGTCTAGATCTTGTTGTAATTTCCGTACTCGTTGTGGATTTAGACAAGTATTATTCATCTATGATTGTTTCTATTACCATTGCTATGATGTTGATTGCCTCCATGTCTGAGTAGATCATTAGTTCTTGGGGAGATGGAGAAACCTTAGTATGAGATTGAAATAAGATAAAGTCTATTATGATATTTATCGCTATGACCATGTGTTAGATTTTCTACATCTTGATGTTGAGAGAAGTCGACATCTCAATATTTGCCTCTCGTGGGGACTCGATGGAGGAAACTACTTGTTGGTAGACAGAGGTGTGCTAGCACTTACAATGACTATAAAGCTGTTGGCACCCCTTACGTATCAACTTGGGAACCGAGGAAACTCACGGAACACTATCGATGCCATGGGATACGTCCTACGGGATTACGTTCCTTAATAGTGCAGTAATTCGATTGATGTCGATTCCTGACTGTTGTGGTTATACGGATGATGCGAGCAGCGGTTGCTGCCTATTTGTCCAATTATGGAGTTCCTGCCACACATACATAGTTGAGAATGTTTATGATAATCTTTATCTTAGATCCTTACAATACTAGTGGTGTATCCGCTACTCCCTGACAACGATTTTTCCCTATTGCAGTTCCAATCTCTCTTACATACGCGATACTTACTCTCTGTACTCAGTTGTTTTACTTTACTTTATTATTGCTCTTATACCTAAAACTCCAAAACACCTTTTTACACAATACTCGAATTTTATCTTGTCACTTAGAACTTTATCTAGCATTTCTATCGTAATATTTATTTCAAGAGTTATTAGACTTCAGCCTCCTGCCCCCTGTGGGATCAATATCTTTATTTTGAAACTAGCTACAAACGATCTGTGCACTTGTAGTCATCAGCCGCATATGCACTGTTCACGTCCGAATAAGTTTCCACGGATAGTGCGTCCCAAAAACAAGCTCCAAACGGGGGCGCAACCGGTCTGCAGGCCCTGGACCGATGCATTCATGGCCCAATTCTGCGGCGCGTTTGCGCTCGCGCTTGTCCGCAATGTACCTATTCACGTCCACATTTTGTCTTCCCTGGCCCGCTTGTCAGCGTCAACTCCCCACTCCTCCCCGCATCTAACCCCTAGGCTGACCCCTCCCTCGCGCCGCCATCGGCCACTGCCACGACTCGCACCACTTTCGGCCACCTCTCCCTCGCGCTGCTGTCGGCCGCTGCTGTTCGACCCGATCCCTTCTCTCGTCGGTGTTTTGGGATCGATTTGGTTGGGCTTTGCCATAGCCACCCTGGAGGAGGGCGGCCAGAAGCGCTCCCCAGGCCTAGCTTTGCCATAGCCTCCTCGCCGCCACCCCGTCGGAGGAACGCCTAAAGGCTCATCCCCCAGACCACCGCCTCCCGTGGGCTTGGTATGTTTTCCAACCTTTTTTAAACAAACCGGCAACATTGTAGATGATCCTAGTTGTGATCATGGCCTATTCGACATGTAGAACACCATGGATAGCTCGGATGAGTTTTTTTTACAAGCATTTCATTGATACATCGGATGATTCCTTCGATGATGATACCGAGATCATCATGGCCATGGCCGCAATCATTGGGCAGATCCAAGCCGATGCGATTCCACAATACAGGGGCTCCATGAAGGGTCGGGCACCCGCATTGGACTGGACACTGGACACCGGCCACGTCCAGTTGTACAACGACTACTTACACCGCACCAACGCGTTATAGACTACGGCTCGGTTTTGGAGGCGGTTCCGGATGAGGAGGAAAGTTTTCATGAGGATTCTTCAAGGAGTGATCATCCATTTCAAGTTGAAGCAAGACGCCACGGGTAAGCTTGGCTTCACTTCCTACCAAAAAGTGCACACCCGCAATTAGGATGCTAGCCTACGGAGTTTCCGATGATCTTGTTGACGAGTAGATGCGCATGAGAGATGCCACTTCACTCGACTCCACTGACGGAGCTATGCACAAGTCAGAGGGGGGCACCGCCCCCAGACTTGGAACATTGACTAAAAAAATTAGGGCTTAGATAGAATTTTTTAGTCATTTGCTCCCCTAATCATTGAAATATTGCATTTTGCCCAAGCAACCTCAGCTAGCTCCACCACTGCTCAACTCCATCTATACAAAGGTTTTGCCACGCAGTCGTTGCCGTGTTGGGCGATGAGTGCTTGAGGCAACCAACAATGACAGACACTACACGGCTCTTGCCTATCAACGAGGCAAGAGGGTTTCCTGGCATGCTTGGTAGCATAGATTGTATGCACTAGGAGTGGAAGAATTGTCCAGTTAGTTGGCAGGGACAATTCAAAGGTCATTCGACCGGGTGCACTGTCATACTTGAAGCAGTTGCATCACATGATTTTTGGATTTGGCACTCTTTTTTGGCATGGTTGGTTCTGCAAATGATATCAATGTGTTGCATCGTTCTCCGGTGTTTTCTAGGCTTACATAAGGCAATGCTCCTAAGGTCCACTTTGTAGTAAACAAACACAACTACACCAAAGGATAATATCAGTCTGATGGTATCTATCCCGAGTGGTCCACATTTGTGAAGATAATCCGCCGACCAGAGTTGGAGGCTAAGCGCAGGTTTGTGAAAAAACAGGAGGCATGTAGGAAGGACATGGAGCGAGCATTTGGAATGTTACAGGCTCGTTGGGCCATTGTTCGGTACCCTGCAAAAACATGGAGCAGGAAGAGGATGAACAAGATGATGACTGTTTGCGTGATCATGCATAATATGACTATGGAAGATGAGCGTGATGATATGCTTTTTTGATCTAGATTGGGAGTTCCATGTAGAGTTGGTTGAACCCCGGCAAGATTCCAACAGTTCCTCCATACCCACCATGAAATTGGTGATTGAGCAACCCATAATGCTCTCCAAGCAGACCTCGTCAGGCACTTGTGGATGCATGTAACGCATAGTTTTATTGTTGGTGTGTTGGACTATTCAATATGTACAAACCATTTGTGGTGTGATAATTCTTGCGTGGACGACTTTGTATTATGTATGAGTAATTGCTCTTTTGTTTGAAAATGGTCTTCTTATAGGCCAAAAATTGTGAAAAATGGCCTTAAAATTGTGCAGGTTGGACTCTTTGGACCATGCACGCGCAAATCTCAGGCCGAATTGGTGGGAGCGATCGAATTTGGCGAGAGAAATGTTGTCCTCTCACGGTTGGATGTCTACGGACAGCCGAACACCGTGCCCGCGGACAGTCCCAAACAGACCGAATCTGACCGATTGAGTGGCTGCCCGCCGCTGCGACGCTCTAAAGCGTTTGTACGCTTCTTTCCGAAAGGAGGCCAGGAGGAGCTGGGTGTGGGTCACTTCTAGACAAATACAATTGGACAACAGGCTGTAGGTGACACTGAAATCGGATGGATTGTTTTCTTCCGCGAGGAGTTTTTGGAAGCTTTCGAAGGAGAGAGATATAGGTGTTGGCCAGCGCCAGCCAGTGCGAAACAGATGTGAGGAGTTTTTGGACGGTTTCGAAGGGGCGAGAGATAGGGGTTGGCCAGCGCCACTGCGCCAGCCAGTGTGGAACAAGATGCGCATCGATTTCTACTGGCAATCTGGCATCTCCTCCCTCTGCCAGCCATGGAACGGGTCTTTTTGTTACGTGCACGCGGAGATGAGCTACACCCCTTCCCCATTGGTGCAATGATCGTGTAGGAGTACTTGTGCTGGACCACTATGCTCACATATCAACACACCATGTTTACGAAGAAAAATGGCGACTCGTCTATTTGGGTTAATTGCAGAGCACTTTCGTCATGTTCATATCATGTTTCATCTACAACAAATTATGTCTCATATACTACGTGTATCAATATGGTTAGACATGTCATTTACATTCTACCCGTTATATTGCATGACTACTTTTGTTCATATGATACTAGTCATGTTTTATCTACTATTTTTATTAATTAAATCATGTGGTAAATTGCTCATATTTCGAACATCCTTGCTAATGCCAGCCATCTTGTGTTCCACGATGATCTCCTCCTTGTCATCAATCACAAAATCGTCGAACTAATCCTCTCTGATCACTAGATGGTCGAACATTTAGTCAATCCCAGAATCTCTCAGCCCCTTCCACGCCATCTGAAGACTCTCCTTCCCCTTCCGCCCCCGGGGAGCCATTGACGGCGATCGGTTTAGCACCAACTCGATCAGAAACCTAGATCGCTTGGACCTCGTCATGTCCCCGGGAGGGGAAACCCTTTCACGGACAACTCATCTTAAAAAGAAAGATGGAATTAATGTTGTACCATATATTTTGTGCACTAATCATCCTCTTAATTGCACAATTTTCCCTATTGATTAGTACCAAATAATTTCTCTTTATCTCCTTTTATTTTTTCTTTGCTATTTACAACCCTCGATCTTTAAGATTCCACCATTTTAACCATGTTCAATTTGTAGCCCGTGTATTATATACTTGTACCCTCAGTTGCATGTGCCAATACATATTTCATATTATGAATATTGTGTAAGAAAAAAGTGTCAAGCGCAGGATGAAACCTTATGGTACACATGGTGACGATCTGAACTCCGACCCTCTTCCTTTTAAGAAATGATCTGGACTATAAGCAGAATAAGTTGAAACACACACAAGTAACAAAGATGCATGATAAACTAGAAGTTAGTTAAAAATTCGCAAAAAAAAATGATAAACTAGAAGTTACATCGAAAATCTTGGAATACGTCGCCTCATTCTCTGCCACCCTGGCGTTGCATTCTTAGTAGCACGCTCTATGCCGTGTACCCGTAGCAGCCCCGATTCAAAATATTAGAACAGGGTGGGCCCTAGTCGCAGAGGCAATTTTGGGGCGGAGGGGCCGCAGGGCCCAAATCCCGAAGACCACCGAGCCCAGATTAACCCACGAAACCGCACGTGAAGCAGCAGCAGTATCCGCTGCCGGTGCCGCAGCAGATACAAATTTCAGACGCCACGGGCACCCTAGAGCTGCTGCTTCGATTTCTTACCGCTCAGGCAAGAGAGATCCAGCGAGAGACGACACCCCCGGCGTCCTCCCGTCCTACGCGGCCTCTCTCGCTCCCTCCGTGCCCCCCTCCGGCCGGTCCGCCTAGAGGCGTCTAGAAGCTTCGGCAGGCGCCCCGCCGCGCCGCCAGGGGAGGGGACGCCGGCGCGGCAATGGCGGCAATGGAGGCCGCCGCCGACGCGATGCTCGCCGCCGCCAGCCGCGCCTTCTGCAGCTCCGTCGCCGTGTACTTCCAGATCCAGGTGAGACCCGCCTCCCCACGCCCCTCCCGTACGCACCGCATTTCGGCGGATTCCGCGGCGGCGGCGAGGAATTTCCTGGGAGCCGCGGAAAGCGCGGATTTTTTTTCTTTCAAAACGTTTTTACTCTCGGTACCTTTCGACGAGTAATTTTGGGCGGAGAATTTTCTTCTCCGTACCAGTTGGAATTTAGTCTGGGGGGTGAGTTTGCAAGGTTTCACTTTCACTGTGGTAAACTGCAAGTTATGTCTGCTCCTGGAGTGTTGCAATTGGAAGACACTGATACAATTTTCTACGTTTCGAACTGGCAAATCTATGCATACTTATTATATATCTGCGTAAGAGCATAAGCTTCATCGTCTTGTCAGTTTCGTTTGGACAAGCAATGTCGATCTCAACTTTTCTTGTTTTGTACGCGTGATGTGTTACCTTCTGGGTAATTGACCTTCGTTTGATTCATTTGGAGTGTAGATGTGGACATGGCATAGAATATATAATCTAGACTAGGTTAAAGTTGATTTTTCCTTCTTCTGATTCTGAGTACTCTGCAACTAAATTTATATCACTTCTACAGTTACTGCAGCCTGATCTTGATCTCTAATGCAGTTTCCCACAATTTTTGTAGGGGTGTTGTATCGCCTTACTACTTGCTCTTGGCTGGGCCGTTGCTTCATTTGTCAGGTATCGTGGACGTTCAGAAAAACACTTGCGCAATCACAAATATCTTTCTATCTTTTCGAGGCAAAAAATCAACAGCACCAACTGATTTTATTTTGTAACTGATGCTTTCTGACCAGAAAAAAAGAAGTACGTAAAATGAGGCGCAAAATGGCAAACGGACATAGTTTTGCATTTCTTTGTGATGACGTAGATGAGCTTGAGCACTCTGTCCAGGAGAAATTACCTAGGGTCTCTGTTATCATGCCCTTGAAGGGCTTGGGGGAACACAATCTGCAAAATTGGAGAACTCAGGTACAGCCAGACTGCATTGTATACCCATTCATGCATATAGTATTAATATTTTGCTAACTGTTGACACACAAAAATATACAGATTACTTCTCTTTATGGGGGACCGTTGGAATTCTTATTTGTATTAGAAAGCAAAGATGATCCAGCTTATCAGGCCGTATCCCGTTTGATCGTAGAGTACAAGGTAAGTGAAAGCCCTGATAGTAGTTAACAATCTTATTGTCCCAGGTTGTTCGTCTCATTTGTTTATAGCTCTATTCATCAGTTGTAACCCTTTGGAATTATATAATTTTCAGGATAAATTGGAAGCTAAGGTGGTCATAGCTGGGTTTTCAACAACCTGTAGCCAAAAAATTCATAATCAGTTAGTACGTAAAGGACTTCATTTCCGCATGTCTTTGATATGTGTTATGTTATTTTTCATATTTTGCAGAGTTGAATGTTCTGGTTAGCTCATGCATCTGAATGCACTATAAATAAAATTATGCTATTATTGACACTAGTCAGAAATAGAGAGGTCTAACTGAGCCCCCCTCCCTGCCCTTCTAGATTTTTTTTGTTAATAAAATTCTCAGATTGTGCTCAAGTTTAATTGGAAATTATGAGTAGATTTTATTGAACAAAGGCACACTCTAGATTTGCCCCCCTCTGTGTCTTAATAACACAAGTGCTTTTATATCTAGATGAAGTCAAACTGCCTAAATTTTGAGCGAAAAAACTTTATAGAATTTGCCTGGGGTCTTCTTTGTATGCACACCTTCATATAAAGTGCATATGAAATTGGGATTGAAGATGTCATTTTTTAGGTCGGAGTTGTTATTGATGATTCATGGTAACATGCATTTGGGCTGTCCATACATACATTCTTTCATTCCTAACTCTTTTTATATATCATCTAAAGAACCTAAAAAATCGATAAACTGTAACCTTTCGTTGTTGTGCATTGTGAGTCCATGATGGTGATACTGAACTGTAGGAAAGACATTCCAAATTTTCTGGAGCTATCATAGGACTATCTTGATCTTAATATCTGTTTACCAAACAAGCCCATTGAGCTGCCAGGGTAATTGATTCTTGTCCATGCATTGAAACAGATTGGTGTTGAAAAGATGCATAAGGACACCAAATACGTTCTGTTTTTGGATGATGATGTCAGACTGCATCCTGGGACAGTCGGAGCTCTCACAAAAGAAATGGAGAAGAGGCCTGAGGTATGCTTGTGGCACCCCATCCCCCCTCCTTTTCTCCTTCTCACCTAACAGTGCATTTTTTCTTGCATATGACAGATTTTTATCCAGACTGGATACCCCCTTGACTTACCTTCTGGCAGCTTGGGAAGCTATTGCATATATGAATATCACATGGTCTGTTGGTTTCTTATGATTGTGGATTATCCTTCAAAGTTATTCGTTATAGAACAGGACGTCAATGCAAAATGCAATTTACATTATGTTGTAGATAATCGATTCGGTTTCTGAATAGTACGAATACACTAGCTTAAGGATAAAAAACTACTTCATTGCCATTCACTTTACCATTTTTTGCAGTTTTTTTAGATTGTAGGATTAATATTCTCTTATCTCTGTTGATACTTGATATTATCTGAAGGAAGTGATGTAATATTATCTGAACACTTGATATTGTATTTTTGTTGTTGCACCTTTGGTCATTGATAGGATTGTTTATGTACTATGCTAGAAGTTTGTGTAAAAGTGGGTGCTCATATTTTGAGCTTCATTTTGTCTTCTGGTAAACTCATCTAATTGTGTCAATCTAGTCTTCAATGTTAGTTAGGTAGTTATTATATCTCTATACATTACTGTACTCCCTCTGATCCAAATTAATGGACTCCGATTTATCTAAATGCAGATGTATCTAGCACTAAAACATGACTAGATACATCTGAGTCTAGACAAATCTGAGCCCATTAATTTGGATCGGAGGGACTTATTTTTCGCATGTACTTTCGTTGCAATTTACTGATACACAGTTATATTGCAGCCTTGTTCAATGGGATTTGCAACTGGTGGGCAGACTTTCTTTTTGTGGGGTGGCTGTATGATGGTAATTATCTACTTAGCTGTCTTCTCCAATGAAAAAAACTCTCAGCTCTTGCTCTTTATAAACTTTGATTTGGTCCTTACTGTTGCTAATACAAGTTTATTTTAGATGCATGCTGATGATTTCCGGCAAGACCTGTATGGTTTAGTCACTGGGTTGAAAAATGGTGGTTACTCAGATGATATGACCCTCGCTGCAATAGCTGGTAATGTTATGGGCAAGGAATAGTGGTTTTCTGCAGTATAGCATTGGAAAATAGTGTTACGAATGCATATAATTTTAACCTTGTATTATTTGCTTAATGTCAGTACATAACAGCCACTTATGCTTTTCCTCGTTGAGGTTTTGGCTTTTTCCTAAAATTTTGTTCTCCATTCAGTGGTTGCATTTGGAATGCAACAATTCCCTATAAATAACTTGCGTGTATCTTTTATAGGGCAACATAAAAGACTGATATGGTCACCACCTGTTGCTGTATTTCCCCACCCTCTTGCAAGTGATCTCAGCTTCTCCAGGTACTGGAAATCTTATATTGGAAACATATGCATCTCACCGCATTCAGTAAAAACAATTTTATACATCTTGAATCTTGAATAATAAAACTTTCGATATGCATGTCATGTTTTTCATGCAGATACTGGAATTATCTAAGGAAACAAACTTTTGTTCTTGAATCTTATGTATCAAAGGTTAACTGGATAATGAACCGTGCACTGTTTGGAGTACATTGCTATTTGTCATGGGGTTTTGTTTGTCCATATGTCATGGCTTTGGTACATATTGCGACTACTCTTAGAGCACCATACAGCGGAATTGTAAAGGAAGCAGCTGAGTCATCTTGTGGTCAGTGCCCTGTCTCACTGCAATATGCATCACTGCAGATGCAGTCTTATTGCCTGGAAAGTTACAATGAAGTGTATTTTAATTATGGAGCCTTGTTCTTTCAGGTCTGAAGCTAGTGAGCTTCTTGTTAATATGCACCCTCACTGAACTTGTTTCAATGTGGAATTTGACGAGAGTGGAAATTCAACTCTGCAACATGTTATCTCCAGAAGGGCAGCAGGACTCCCTTCGTTCATATAACTGGGGACTTGTGAGTGTCTCTTCCAATGCAGTAACCTGTTTCAGGGACCTTGGTTTCCTGTGGCCATGATTTACTGAACTCCTTTTTTTTTGCTGGTCTTTAATTTCAGGTGTTTGTTGCTGTGTTAGTAGACAATTTCCTCTACCCCATGTCTGCATTCCGGTCTCATTTCTCCCAGTCAATTAATTGGTCCGGTATCAGGTACTATCTGAAAGATGGAAAAGTTTTCAAGGTACGCAACAGAGTGTGAACATTTTTTTTACTTTGACAATTATTTACCGTCTCCTTTGCAATCTCTTGGTAAATGCGCTTGGTAAAATGCCATCCGTTCCTCTATGCCTCACTTGGGGCTATTATGTTTGCGCAGATTGAACGGGAGAACAGTTCGAAGTACACCGATCTCGGAGGGAAGCATCTCTATGGCAAGAAGACTTACCCTTCTGGAAAGTCGTTGCTTGGTTACCTGTCGATAAGCTTAGCGCAGTGGCACCAGCCGAAGAAGTACGATATATAAGAAAGCAAAAAAAAAGGATCTGCGTCCTCAATTTTTGTGGGGCATCTTGTTGTACACCTTTGTCTTCTTTTCTTCCATTGATTGTTTATTGGTTGGTAGGGCTCTCTCATTCTTAGTGGAATTCAGTGTTCAGGCATCATCAAAGGTTTGCAACTCATAGTTCTTGTAACATCATCATAGATACATGTGACGGATGGGCTGATTGAAAAAGTGAAATGCTCCATACTGGTTGATCCTCCTTGCTCTGATCCTGTTTATTCACATTGTAATGTTTAATCTGGGGGATGGAATTGTTCTGTTTAATCTGGGGGGATGGAAGCAGGTGCAATATGATAAAGTAGACGAATGTTTTTTCTGTCGGCTGCCTTGCCTGAAAACAACAATTTTGCCTTCTTTGATTGGACCTTTGAAAGAAAAATTGTTAGGTCAAACATTCAGGGTCCGTTTGGCACCAACGTTTTTTTTGAAGTATTCCAAGAATACTTTGGTTTCTAAAAATACCATGGTTTTAAATACTTTGAGGTGTTTGGTTTCAGCAAGAACTGCAATTTTCCATACTTCGTTTTATTGCAAAATAACACTATATCAATGGTCCTTTTTTTAGAAAAACATTGTTGCCAAACTGAAGTATAGAAAAAAGAGGTCTACACCCGTTTTAGTTTGTAGGTTCGTGTAGGTTTGGAGTAAACCTACACACTAACCAAGATGTAGATACATTCTTTTCACAAAACTAAAATATCTTATATTTTAAATCGGAGGGAGTATTACAATACTTTGGTTTTAGAAAAACTTAGATGCCAAACGGAGCCTCCCAGTTCCTGCATCCTACAGCATATAATGTAACTGTAGCGTTAGTGTTCAATATTTTAATCCGGCTGAAATGCATACTATAAAACACGAGGCGGCTTCAAAAATTTCTTGCTCCGGCTGATAAGCAGACTAGAAAAGTTGTAGAGGGCATGTTGGATATCAGTTTCCAACTCTCTCCGTGACTGACTGTGTGTATCATTTCCACATCGGAGCCGCCCAAAATGAACTATGTACATGATCAGTTGACTTCTCTGGCGAAACTACAAGTTGAGCACAGTTTCGCTGGCGCAACATTCTCGGGCCCCATCATCAGTTTATAAAAATGATGATAGTGGGTAGCAAACTCACAATTGATCATGTCCTCCGACCCAAAGGTATAGAAAAACGCAATTATTCGTGCCATGTTCAACTAGACGGTCTTGTTCGAATGATCAGCAATCCATTTAAAACAAGGGTATCCAGAATACTCTTTCAACTCGGGGTCTCCGTCAAATTTCGGCCGTCCGCCGAGGGAGACTGGCGACTTCTTTAATTTGTAGCGTCCATCTCAGCGTCACCGATGTGACCCTCGAGGAGTCGAGGGGATCGGAACACACACAGCGTACATACAGCTACGGGTCTGCTCGTCTCCTTGTGCCACGCCGCTGTCACGCACACCGCCGGGGAAACCGATACGCTCTCTCGACTCTACAAATTTTCTTTAGATATACTAGAACCCGTAGTTCTCGAAACTGTGACTGTGACTGGCGAACCGAGCCGCGTGCGTAGTTTTTTTTTTAACGGGAAAGGTCCTGAAGGACTTAGAGAGCTGTCATTAATAACACACGGCGGGTACAAATTACACAGGGCCCCAGCAACACTCGAAATTCGAAGATAAGGCCCCTGCACTTTTACAAGAAACACCTTGAAACGAAAGGGGAAAAAGCCATCGAGTCCAAGGATGCCGCCGCCGGAGATCGCCGACGTCCTCAAGGCGCGAAGCAAACCGAGGACGGAGGGAGAGAAGCTCGAACCCTCGCTGCCGGCGATGAAGCCCTGCCACCGAACACCTCGAAGCCAACGGGGACGAACCACTTGTTGCCGACGAGACGTCGAGCTCCGACGCAGGGAACGCTCCACCCTCGTGGAGAAGAACTAGGGTCGCCATTCGACCAGCAAAGGCAACAGTCCGGTGGCCTCACCGCCACCATCAGACCACTGCGGGAGAGTACCATCAAGCAGCGAAGACTCCCAACTGCATCTCCAACCCCCACCCGCCGTCTCTCCAACAACCACCACTCCCTCACCACCGAGGCCGGCCAAGAGGGGTTGCAGAATCGAACGACTGCTAGGAAGTAGACGCCGGCGCTTATTTTGGAGGAGGTTTACCGTCTAGGAGGAGATCGCCGCCCTCCACCACAGCAGCTCCCACCGACAGTAGTTGATCGACGTCGCGCCGCCACGACCAACCAGAGAACCTCCACTCCTCTCTGCGGTCCGCAAGGCCACCTCCTCCCAGCTCCATCCCCCCACCACCACGGTCGGCCAGATCGAGCGAGAAAAGGAGGAGAAGGCAGCAGATCTGAGAGGAACCACACACCAGGGCCCTTATTGCGGTGATCCCGGCGAAGAAGAGGCCAGCCGTCTGCTCCAATACCGTGCCGCCACCTCCCATCCTCCGGTTGCGCCAGTCCCGGGCCAGGGGAACCAGCACCCTACTCCAAAATACTAGCAACGTGCCAAACAACCTAGACCTAATCCTACAAATTACGTCGGCGCCTCTCCTCCGCCATCTCCAAGCGGCGGCGCCGACGGAGAGGGCTCGGGATCGGCCCAAGGATCGACGGTTGACTCTCAAGGGGAGAGGGAGAAGGAGGCCTGGTCGAGGGGAGAGGGAATAGACTGTGTGTTTGACGCGTGCGTAGTGACGTCGTGCTACCGAACGAGGAACGCTCGAGAAGCTCCCACTCCGGGTCGTCCAATGATGCCGCCACCACTATCGCACACTATCAATTGCATCTTCCCTACCTGGAATGTTCTCTTCTCCAATAATACTTGCTCGGATTCTATAAAAGCATCTCCACCAGCAGTCCCAAAACGTGACAAGTAATGTTGAAGACAAGAGGCTATCAAGGACGTCAAATTCAAACAATATTTCAAACCATATTGCATAGTCTTAAAAATGTAAATTGTTTCACACGACAGCTCAACAGTAATCCAATCCAGACAAGGAAATTTATTTATTTATACAACAACTTAAATAAAAATGAAATTCAAATGGTTCAAGGCTCAGATGACATTGCCTTACAGCGCCCACAAATGCTTCAATTGATCATTTTATAGATCCTCATGAACATGTGAATCACGAATTTCCTGGTGCATGGCGATGATGACGGCAAAGTTGGTCGGAACCTCCTGATCAACTTCGACAAGAGGACCCCGGTGATAACGGATGATCATCAACCGCTGGTGATTTCCGCTCACTCTCGTTGATCATATGTGCATGATCACACAACAACTCATGACTTTCCACATCTAAGCTTCCGACCAGGTAAGAGCAGAGTATCTAACAATAGCAAAACGTTGTTGGAGAACACCAAATATCCGCTTGACATCTTTCTACAACTGTCCTTTATCATACTAATCTTTTCTTTGTGTGAGGGCTAGGAATTGTGTTCACACCCATGATGGAAGATACCATTCGTGTGGTAATATCCTTTGGTGTATTAGTGGCCATTGATCTCAAAGTGTACCGTCAGATGTAACATCCTAGCGTTTAGGAACAAACGAAAGGTACATACAGAAATATGTGCATGTGTATGCATTCATCTAAAAAAATTGAGTACATTTTTCGCAAACTAAAAGACTAAAGGGATCATGGTTTCTCTCACTTTGATGGGTTGGACTTTAGCTCATTCAAGCGTGTGTTATGAATTATGACATGACCTGTAGGAAAATTTGATTGTTTTTGGTAAATGAGTTTGATTTGACATTTGAATTTTAAATTAGACATTTGAAATAAATTCAAGTTATAAGTATTTGGGAGTTTATCTTATTAAAGAAAATTAGAATAATTGACATCACATATAGAATATACAATTAAAGGAATTCAAGTAAATAAATTAATGCATATAAAGATAAAAGAATAGAAATCTTTATTTCCTTAATATTAAATACATTACAGAGTTTGTACAAGAATTGGAATAAATAAGAAAATGTTACAAAAGAAAAAAAGGAAAATCCTAAACTACTTTCTGATGTCTACTCACACTTCTATTCTTGTAGACAGTGTTGGGTCTCCAAATGCAGAGGTTTGTAGAACAATAGCAAGTTTTCCTTAAGTGGATCACCCAAGGTTTATCGAACTCAGGAAGAAAGTGGTCAAAGGTATCCCTCTCAAGAAACCCTGCAATCAAGATATAAGAAGTATCTTCTGTCCCCAACACACCCAATACATTGTCAGGTGTATTGGTTCACTAGTTTGGCAAAGAGATAGTGAAATACAAGTAATATGGATGATTATAAGTGGTAATTGCAATCTGAAATAAGAGTGGCAGCAAGCAAACATAGAACATGACTGACTGTAAACGGTGTTTTAATGCTTAGGAACAAGGCCTAGGGATCATACTATCACTAGTGGACACTCTCATATAAATATCTTCTCTTCATTATGCTATCGTGAACTACTCTCCGGTTGTACGATGTAGGGCTATAACAGCACACCTTAAAGTTCGCATTCCCCATCTAGATAATCCCTCACTATCACCTTGAGCGCTAGATGGTTCCAACAAACACCACAATCTCATAGAGACATCCAACTCAAATTATACTCATGATAAGTATTTCTGTAACCTTAGCCTAAGTGCCACACGGTGTGCACATTGTGAACTTCACACACGTGGGGATAAGCAGAGATTAATTAAAGCACTTGAGTAGCATAATAGATCTACTTATTCAACTAGATTACAAAGCTCATGATCTCAATAAGATCACGCATAAAGAGAGAGATGAACACATAGCTACCGGTAGAGCCCTTAGCCTCGAGAGAGAACTACTCCCTCCTCATCATGGGAGTCAGCAACGGCGATGGAGATGGCGGTGGAGTCGACGGACATGGCTCCGAGGGCACTTCCCCGTCCCGGTAGGTTGCCGGAACAGAGACTTCTGTTCCCCGAATCTCCTCTTCAGTGGCGGCAGCGTTGTGGAACTTTTCATGTAATTCTGATATGGTTTCTAGGGTTTTCATCTCGGGGGGGAATATATAGGCGAAGGGACAAGGTCGGTGGAGGCCCAGGGGCCCACAACCTGGTGGCGCGCCTCGGGGGTACCCATGCCACCATAGGGTGTGGCCGCCTCGGTGCCCTCCTACGTCTCTGCTTTGGACTCCGTCTTGTGTCGGGAAAAATAGGAACTTTGGATTTTGTTTTGTCCAATTCCGAGAATATTTCCTTACTAGCTTTTCTGAAACCAAAAACAGCAGAAAACAGGCAACTGGCACTGTGGCATCTTGTCAATAGTTTAGTTCCAGAAAATGTATAAAAATGCCTCAAAGTGTAGACAAACATAAGATAGTTGATACAAAACAAGCATGGAGTATCAAAAATTACAGATACGTTTACGATGGATCAAGCATCCCCAAGCTTAACTCCTGCTCGTCCTCGAGTAGGTAAGTGATAAAAAGAATAATTTTTAAGGTGACATGCACCATCACAATCTTGATCAAGGTATTGTAAAACATTGATAGCTGGGATCATAGTACTCTAACATAAACATTAAAGATATAGTTCTAACAATAAGACAAAACAACTAAGTTGCAACATAAAAAGGTACAAACAAAAGATCATGAATAACAATGCATTGAAATACATTTGTTTGTTTCACATATAGAAAACATAATAAGAGTGGTAATCAGCTTGTCTTTCATGGTATAGCAAAACATAAATGCATAGGACACCTTCAAAGTTCATAAGGGTGACTAGATACAAATAATTTAAGAACAAGCAATATCAAAGTTATGAATCAATCAACAAGTTTTGGGACAATGCACATTAAACTAAGAATGACCACTATGCTCTCTCAATTGGTGCATAAAGATAGAAGATGGAGACTCAACATAAAAGTAAAAAGAAAGGCCCTTCACAAAGGGAAGCAGGGATTTCAAGTTTCATAAAGAGCTTCCAAAAATTATGATACTTATTAGCTTTCAGCTCTCATTGCCCCTATCATAAGCATCTTGAGGTGATTAAGGTTAAAGTGACACAAATATGAAAATATGCTTGACAAGTTATAAGTTGAAAATCTCATGCCCCTTGCTTACGAGTACCGAACCTCATGCTACTCACCTTTAGTCACAAGTAAGTTCTTGTCATTGTAAGTACATGTGTATCATAGAGAACCGCCAACGGGGTACCCCTTGCCCCATGACACATGAGCTTTCCCATATAAAAATGACAAGGCAACAGAGAATGAGCATCTCAGCGATCTTTTTATTTGCTATTTGCGTAGGTTTTTATTGAGGATGCTTCACAGAATGCTCACTATGGTTATGCTACAAGTTTCCACCATGATTAGGCATGGCTTAGGCTAGCCGCCCAGGCGTTTTTCTAACACACATACAAACTCCATGAGATTACAAGCTCCCCTTTTATTTTACACTGCCGGGATCCATAAACAAAAGAACGTGATATCAACTGAATAATAAGTGCAATGTTGAAAGTGTTCCCCATGGTATCATGGTTCTGCTAATTCACAACTTATAAAGTCCAAGCATATAAGCAACATAGATGGACACAATGGTTCAAGTTTATTAAGTGCAAGAAAATAAAGTGTGCCATCAAGTTTGTGAGAGCTTTAATCACTATTTTTCACATAACAAGTTTAATTTGGAAGATAGATAAAAACATGAATATACTTGGAATGGTGTAACACACCATGCATAGGAATTTATAGTGGACTCTTTGGAATAACTTGGTTTCTTGGGAGTTGGATGCATGAGTAGAACTTCATACTCAATACAGGTGGAGGCTAGCAAAAGACTGAGAGTGACCAACTAAGAGAGCAATAATGGCCATAATCATGCAAAGCGACAAAACATTATTAATTAGAGCATAAAGTGATATTGCAAGTCAAAAACTAAATGATCATAGAGGCTATGGTGACTGGTTCATAGTCTTAACATGGTGTAAGCATGTCCCAAGTCAACCCAAATAAAGCATCAAAGGAGCACAATATTATGCTTTTGTATGCTAAAACAACGCATGATTCTTTCAAGGCACATTAAGCAATCTCAATTGTTTGAAATAAGTCATTGATACGTCCATTTTGCATCACTATTATATGTCTTAATTCACTATTATTCATTGATATATTTTGTATTGAGAGGTGATACTTATGTTACATCATCTGTTTTTGCATGGTTGATGACTTTTGGAGCATGGACCGCTGCAGTCAGGATTCTGATGGAAAAGGTGTTGTTTGGAGGCAAAATTCACGAAGATCAGAAAATCCGGGAAAATATACGGAAAATCCTATTTTTCCAGAAGACTAAGGATGCCAGAAGACGAAGTAGAGATGGGCCACAGGAGGGCCACACCACCCCCTGGCGCGGGCAGCCCTAGGCCGCGCCAGCAGGTGGTCTGGCCACCCTGGCCCACTCCAGCCTCTCCCCTATGGCGTATATCATCCTCCCGAAACCCTAAGACTTGGGGGGCGACCACAAAAAGATTCCGCCGCCTCTGCGGGGCGGAAAACACCGAGAGAGAAAGATCTCTCTAGTAGACAGATTTCTGCCGGGGGAATTCCTTCCCGGAGAGGGGAGATCGTCACCATCAACACCACCATCAAGCTGGACTTCATCGGGATCATCATCATCATCACCACCATCAGCACCCTCATCACCATCTCCATATTGTTGTAACAATTGGGTTGAATCTTGCTATAGTTCATAGGGGAAACTTTCCCGGTGTTGATTACTCTTTGTAGTTGATGCTATTGAGTGAACCGTTGAATTATTGTTTATGTTCAGATTGTTATACATCATTATTCCATCTCTTATCATGATCCATATGATGTCTTGTGAGTAGTTCGTTTTGTTCTTGAGGACATGGGAGAAGTCATGTTGTTAGTAGTGGAGTTGTGTTGAGAAAGATTCAATAGTTTGATATTTAAGTTGTGGTGTACTTCTTCTAGTGGTGTCATGTGAACGTCAACTACATGACACTTCACCTATATGGGCCTAGGGGAATGCATTGTGTATTTGGCTACTAATCGTAGGGGTTGCTGGATGTGAAACCTGAACCCCCGTTAGGAAACCATTGCACAAGGGACGTAAGGGTCTTAGAGTTTAAAGCTTTGGTTAGGTTTCTACCTTAATTACTTTCTTGTACTTACGGATGTTTGCAAGGGGTATAATCACAAGTATGTATTAGTCCTAGGAAGGTCGGTACATTAGCACAGGTTCACCCACACAACACTTAGCAAGCTAAAGAAGATTAATCAACTATATGAAGCGAAAGCACTTGACAGTCTTCCCATGTGTCCTCGAGAACGTTTGGTCATCTTAAGTAATACAACCGGCTTGTCCTTTGCTGCATAAAGGATTGGGCCGCTTGCTACATTTATTCCTACTGTCTTTTATTTACTCGTACTTTGTTTACTTGCTCTATCGAAAACCCCTAAAAATCCGTTTGGTAAGTATTTGCAGAGAATTCCTGATCCATACCACTAGCCAACACCTTCTGCTCCTTGTTGGGTTTGACACTCTTACTTATCGAAAATACTGCAATACACCCCCTATACTTGTGGGTCATCAAGACTATTTTCTAGCGCCGTTGCCGGGGAGTGAAGCGCTATTGGAGAGTGGAACTGGTAAAGGAAACTTCTACTATGAGTATTGTTTACTTCTGTTAGTTGCTTTATTTTCGTTATGGATAATTCGGTGAGTTTCTTATTTGGTAATGCTACTACCACTACTAAGGTAGTAGATAAGCCACCACCTGCTGAGAATGATGTTTTTAAAATACCTACAAGAATTATTGATCGTGTTATGGATAACTACTATGTTGGGGATGGAACCATCCATCCCGGTGATCATTTACTCTTTATACACGAATTATGCGGGTTGTTCAACTGTGCAGGTATTAATACAGATCAAGTTAAGAAGAAGTTATTCTCATTATCACTGAAAGGAAGAGCTGAGGAGTGGTATAAGCTGCTGAAGAATGGTCAAGCTCTGGAATGGGAGGAAATAGTGCCTCTCTTTTATTCAAAGTTTTATCCTCCTAGTGAGATTCATAAAGATCGAATCAAATATACAACTTTTGGCCTCTTGATGGAGAGAGTACAGCTCAAGCTTGGGGGAGATTGAAGTTATTAATGCTCAAATGTCCCATTCATGAGCTCCCCAACAATATTATTATCAACAACTTTTATGCAAGGCTTTCTCTGCATGACAAGGATTTATTGGATGCTTCTTGTGCTGGATCATTCACTTGTATGGAAGAAGAAGCTAAATGGGATCTTCTGGACCGTATTCAAGACAATGCTGAAGCTTGGGAGAATGACAAAGGTAGAAAGTCAGGTATAAATTATGATTATGAATGCATTGAATCTTTTATGGGAACTGATGACTTTCAAAATATTAGTAATGCTTATGGTCTTGATTTGCAAGTTATTACGAATTGCTTTAGAGCTTTTGCTTCTTATATTGAAATTCCAAAAAGGGGATGGAATAAGTACCATGCACCTTATAAAGATATTGTTGACTGTGTTCCTGTTGGGAGCACTGAGTGTTACATTATTGATCATATCTTACCTGAACCTTATATCGAGAAGATTCCCTTCCTACATAAGGTAAAGGATCATCCTATGATAACTAATGTAATCACTAAAAGTGAAAAGAGAACTGTAATACCTAATGAACAAATAAACGTTGAACCTGTGGTAGCAATTGTGAAAGACCTTGTCACTAAAAACATAGAAGAGAGACACATAGTCTTTTGTGAGGATTCTTCTAATATTGTTTCACATCCTAATAGAACTAAAAAAGCTAGTGTTCCTATGCTTTCTGTTAGAATTGGTGATCATTGCTATTATGGTTTATGTGATATTGGTGCTAGTTCCAGTGCTATTCCTTATGAGCTTTACAGAGAAATTATGCATGAAATTAGTCCCTGCGAATTGGAAGAGATTGATGTGGTTATTCACCTTGCTAATAGAGAGACCATCTCTCCAATTGGTATCGTACGAGACGTGGAAGTTCTTTGTGGTAAGATCAAGTATCCTGCTGATTTTCTAGTACTTGGTTCAGCTGCTAGTAAAACTTATCCTATCATTTTTGGTAGACCTTTCTTGAGTACTTGTGGAGCTATTATTGATTGCAAGAGGGAGAAAATCTTGACTAAGTTTGATGGGGAATCTTATGAGTTTAATTTTTCGAAATTTGCTAAAGAACCTTGCGAAGAGGAAACCCATAATGAGGATTTTAGAGTTGAACAACTTGCTTCTATCTCTCTTGCTCCTAACAATGCTTTGCAGCAATTTATGGAAGATCACGAAAGTGAGATCTTCATGTAATAAAGGAATGAGATTGACGAGATCCTCCGTTGTCAACCCCAGATGCTAAAGCATGACTTGCCTGTAGAAGACTTGGGTACCACGTTGCCACCTAAAAAGGATCCGGTTTTCGATCTAAAACCTCTCCCTGATGATCTTAAATATGCTTATATTGATGATAAAAAGATATATCCTGTTATTATTAGCTCTAAACTTTCAGGAAAGGAAGAAGAAAGGTAGTTGGAGGTTTTGAAGAAACACCGAGGAGCTATGGGCTATACTCTGGATGATTTAAAAGGGATTTCACCTACTATATGTCAGCATTCTATCAACATAGAACCAAATGCGAAGCTAGTGGTAGAGCACCAACGAGGTTTAAATCCTAGGATGAAGGAAGTGGTAAGGAATGAGGTATTGAAACTCCTTGATGCTAGTATTATTTACCCTATTGCTGACAGTGAATGGGTTAGTCTTGTTCATTGTGTTCCTAAAAAAGGAGGTATTACCGTTGTTCCTAATGATAATGATGAGCTTATTCCTCAAAGAATAGTAGTAGGCTATAGGATGTGCATCGATTTTAGAAAAGTCAATAAAGTTACTAGGAAAGATCATTACCCGCTTCCTTTTATTGATCAAATGTTGGAAAGGTTGTCTAAAAAGACCCATTTTTGTTTTCTTGATGGTTATTCTGGTTTCTCTCAAATTGCTGTTAAACAACAAGATCAAGAAAAAACTACTTTTACTTGCCCTTATGGAACTTATGCTTATAGACGTATGCCTTTTGGTTTATGTAATGCTCCTGCTACTTTTCAAAGGTCCATGTCTACTATCTTTCATGGTTTTTGTGAGGAAATTGTAGAAGTGTTCATGGATGACTTTTCTATCTATGGAACTTCTTTTGATAATTGTCTGCACAACCTTGATAAAGTTTTGCAAATATGTGAAGAAACTAATCTTGTTCTTAATTGGTAGAAATGCCACTTCATGGTTAATGAAGGGATTGTCCTTGGGCATAAAGTTTCTGAAAGAGGCATAGAAGTTGATAGAGCTAAGGTTGAGGCAATTGAGAAGATGCCATGCCCAAGAGACATCAAAGGTATTCGTAGTATCCTTGGTCATGCTGGTTTCTATAGAAGGTTTATTGAAGACTTTTCTAGGATATCAAAACCCCTTACTAATCTTCTTCAAAAAGATGTACCCTTCGTTTTTGATGATGATTGTAAGGAAGCTTTTGAAACTCTTAAGAAGGCTTTAACTACAGCCCCTATTGTTCAACCACCTGATTGGAGTTTACCCTTTGAAATAATGTGTGATGCTAGTGATTTTGCTATAGGTGTTGTCCTTGGGCAACATATTGATAAAAAGTTAAACGTTATCCATTATGCTAGTAAGACTCTAGACGCTGCTCAAAGGAATTATGCTACTACTGAAAAGAAATTTCTAGCTGTTGTTTTTCCTTATGATAAGTTTAGGCCCTATATTGTAGACTCAAAAGTCACCATTCATACTGATCATGCTACTATTAAATACCTTATGACGAAGAAGGACGCTAAGCCTAGGCTTATTAGATGGGTGCTGCTTTTACAAGAGTTTGATCTACATATAGTAGATAGGAAGGGTGCTGAAAACCACATGGCGATAATTTATCTCGATTGGAAAACATCTCTTTTGACCCTATGCCTGTTAATGATAGTTTCCCAAATGAACAGTTAGTTGCAGTAGGGGTAAGCTCGCGAGGGAGCCCTTAGTACGCTGATTATGTTAACTTTATTGTCTCCAAGTATTTGCCTCCAACTTTTATAGCTCAACAAAGAAGGAAGTTCTTCTATGATTTGAGGCATTATTTTTGGGATGGCCCACACTTATACAAAGAAGGAGTGGATGGTATTATGAGAAGATGTGTTCCAGAATATGAACAAAAGGAGATATTGCATAAATATCATGGTAGTGCTTATGGAGGACATCATGTAGGAGATAGAACTGCACAAAAGGTGCTACAATCAGGTTTCTACTGGCCTACCCTTTTTAAAGATGCAAGAAAATTTATTTTATCTTGTGATGAATGTCAGCGTGTTGGTAATATTTCTAGACGTAATGAAATGCCTATGAACTACTCTCTAGTTATTGAACCTTTTGATTGTTGGGGATTTGACTTTATGGGTCCTTTCCCTCCTTAGAAAGGCTACACTCATATTCCCGTTGTCGTTGATTATGTTATTAAGTGGGTAGAAGCCATTCCTACAAAGAGTGCTGACAGGGAGACCTCTCTAAAAATGCTTAAGGATGTTATCTTTCCTAGGTTTTGAGTGCGTAGGTATCTCATGACTGATGGGGGTTCTCATTTCATTCATGGTGGTTTTAGAAAGACCCTTGCTAAATATGATGTTAATCATACAATTGCTACAGCCTATCACCCCCAAACTAGTGGGCAAGTAGAGTTATCAAATAGAGAAATTAAATCCATCTTGCAAAAGACTGTTAATAGATCTAGAAAAAACTGGGCTAAAAAGTTGAATGATGCTTTATGGGCTTATAGAACTGATTATAAAAATCCTATAGGGATGTCTCCTTATAAAATGGTTTATGGGAAAGCTTGTCACCTACCCTTAGAATTAGAGCACAAAGCTTACTGGGCAGTTAAAGAACTAAATAGAGATTGTAAGCTCGCTGGTGAGAAAAGATTATTTGACTTAAGTTCTTTAGATTAATGGAGGAGTGAAGCCTATGAAAATGCTAGGCTCTTTAAGGAAAAAGTTAAAAGATGGCATGACAAGCGAATACTTAAGAGAGAATTTCATGTTGGTGAGAAAGTTCTATTGTATAGGTCTTGTCTCAGATTTTTTGCAGGAAAGCTACTATCAAAATGGGAAGGACCTTTCATTATTGAAGAAGTATACCGTTCAGGAGCAATAAAAATTTCTTCTTTAAAAGATAATACTACACAAGTAGTGAATGGGCAGTGACTCAAGCACTATATTGCTGGAGATTCTTACAATGAAGATGTTGATGCCTTTCAAGTTATAATTCCGGATAAATTCATCAAGGACCAAATTCAGAGATCTGCAGAGTCTGTTTTCAAATAGGTAATACTTCTGGTAAGAAAAGTTCCGCGAAAATACAATCCAACTATATTTTTGCAGTTTTCAGTCAATAAGGGAAGTTACGAAGCAAAAAAGGGACGGAAATGGAGCTAGGGTGGTCCACACCACCCTGTGGCGCGGGCCCACCCTAGCCGCGCCACCAGGTGGTGAGGCCACCTCAGACTCCGCCTCCGGCCCGTTTTCACCCAGTACCTTCCTCTTGTTATGAAACTTCGTAATACATAATCCCCCAGATCCCCCGAGGTTCGTATATCGTGTTCTCGTCGTGTTTTTGTTTCGATCTGTTTCTGCCAAGAACTATCTTTGAAAGCTTAGGAGCACAATGGTGTCCGCCAAGGACAAGGGAAAGGAGCCTATGGAGGAAGATCTCTAAGACCCCAAGCAAGGGCTGGTACCTTTTGATGGGTTCGTAGCATGGAAAACAAAAAAATTCTACCGCAAGAACGAACAAAACCCAGATCTAATCTAGATAAAAGCCAAGATCTAATCTATTAGACATGTGCAACGAGATAGATCTGTACTAACCCTCGTAGAACCGAAAGTGTTACGAGATTAGATCTCGGGGTTGATGTAGTCGATCACTTGCAGATCTCAAGATCGTGTGGACGATCCTTTTGGCGCCGCGTTCCAGCAGCGCTTCCGCAGTCGGTCACACGTGCGGAGTCGAAGCAGACCTTCCTCTCCCTGTTCCAGCGAGCAGCGGAGGTAGTAGATCTTCTCCACGGAATCCCAGCAGCACGACGGTGTGGTGGTGGTGGTTGAGGAGAGAATTCTACAGGGCTTCGCCTAAGCCGGAGCAGAGCGAAGGAAGAGGAGAGAGGCGGCGGCTAGGGATTATTATGGGAGAGTGCTAGGGGGTGGCGCCCCCTCCCCTCTATTTAAAGGAGGGAGGCGCGCCATGGGAGGGGGAGTCCTAGTAGGACTCCCCTCCCTCCTTGGCCGGCGGGTTGGGAAGGGGGGGAGGAGTCCTCCTCCCCCACGAATCCGTGTCTTGCCCCACAAGGTTTCCTTGACCCTTTCTTGGTTTTCAAGCAAACTCCAAGAAATCTTCTAGAACCTTCCAGAACATTCTGAAACCTTCTAGAATCTCCATACAAACACTCCGGGACATTTCCTAACTAAGAAAATGATCCCCAATATATGAATCTTATTCTCCGGACAATTCCAGATCTCCTCGTGATGTCCCGGATCCAATCCGAGACTCTGAACAACATTCGGTCTCCAACGCACATTCCATATCTACTTAAAAACAACTTCAAACCTTAAGTGTGTCACCCTACGGTTCGTGAATATGCATACATGACGAAGACACCTCTCCGATCAATAACCATCAGCGGGATCTGGAGATCCATAACGGCTCCCACATACTCAACGATGACTTCATGATCAATAGAACCATTAACATACGAAACCAATTCCCTTTGTCACACGATATTCTACTTATCCAAGGTTTAATCGTCGGTATCTCCATACCTAGTTCTACCTCGTTACTGATAAGTACTCTTTACTCGTTCCATGTTATGTCATCCCTTGTGACCTAGTCACATGCTTGCAAGCTAACTAGATGACATTCCACCGAGAGGGCCCAGAGCATATCTATCCATCATATGGATGGACAAATCCCAATCTTGGTTTCAACACATACTTTCAGAATACCCAATGACACCTTTATAACCACCCAGTTACGAAGCGGTGTTTGATGTCATCAAAGTACCCATTCGGTGATGGTGATTAACATAACCTCATGGTCGAAGGATTAGGTTACTATGCATTTGAAAGCTTACAGCAATACGAACTTAATGACTTGATCTTATGCTACGCTTACTATGGGTGTGTGTCCACCACATCATTCTCCTAATGATATAACCTTGTTATTAATGACATCCAATGTCCATGATCAGGAAACCATGATCATCATTTAATCAACAAGCTAGTTCCACAAGAGGCTTACTAGGGACTCTTTTATGTTTACAAAACACACATGTATCAGTGTTTCCTTATAATACAATTATAGCATGGGATGTAAACATTCATCATAAACACAAAGATATAATTATAACCACTTTTATTATTGCCTCTTGGGCATATCTCCAACACCTTTAGTCACTTGCCCTACATCAAGGGAAGCCCTACGAGTCACTAAGGAGTTCTGCGATAAGTACCGAGACTTGAGGAGGAAGGTGGACATGCTTCAATGGGAGAATAATAGGCTTCGCAAGATGTTGGAAGATTACCTCACGTCAACTAAGAAAATATTACCACCACCACCAAAGGAGTAATTCATCATCAGGTTTGGCATCCCCTTGGTTTGTTCCAAGCTTGGGGAGTGTCGCGGTATCACATCACTATCTTCTATCTTTTTACCTTTTTAGTAGAGTCATATCATGAATAGAGGAGTTATTATGTAGTATGGTTTGCATTATGGAAGTGCCCCCTCTCTTGTTAGATATGTATCCCTTGGTGTGAGTTGCCGTTATGGATTATTAATGAGAAGTTCTATCATTCAATCTTTTGCATAGCTTATATTAGTTTTCAATTCATGGTTATATGATTGATCTTGTTGTTAGTATTGGTATCACTTTGGGATCATTGAGTTAATTTAGTTGGTTTTGGCAAACCTGGCTCGGTCAGTAGCACACTATTTTTGAGAGTTGAATGAAAAGATAAAAGTACTCTAAAGAAATATAATTTCATCATCTTTCCTTCTTGATTTTCTCATAAGTCTAGTATTCTCTAGTTAAGATCTTTTGTGCTTCCGAGGAAGATTGCATGTTTGTCTTTATCGCTTGTATGTTTGTTTGTTTCCTTCAACTCTTATACTTGCTACCCAGTCTTGCTAGCCAAAAACCTGTACTGAGAAGGAATTCTTCTCGTGCATCCACCTCCTTTAAACCAAAACCTTTTCCATTTGTGTCCACCATACCTACCTAGTAGCATTATAGCTATTCCAAGTAAATTCTTGTTTTATCTACCTCCCAAATTAAACTTGTTATGTGAAAATTAGTGATTAAAGCTCTCACGAACTTGATGGCACACCTTACCTTCTTGCATTTAATAAACTTGAACCATTGGGTCCTTCTTTGTTGCGTATATGCTTGCGCTTTATGAGTTGAAGTTAGCAGAACCATGTATCATGGGGACCGCTTTCAACACTTCGTTGGTACTTGTACCTAGCTGATATCATGTTCTTTTGCTTATGGATCCCGGCGGTGTGAAATAAAAGTGGAACTTGTAAGATCATGGAGTTTATATGTGTGTTAGAGAAACGCCTGGGCCGCTAGCCTAAGCCATGCCTAATCATGGTGGAAACTTGCAGCATAACTATAGTGAGCATTCTATGAAGCATCCTCAATAAAAACCTATGCAAATAGCAAATAAAAGATCACCGAGATGCTCACTTTATGCCTTGCCTTGTCATTTTGATTATGGGATAGCTCCTGTGTCATGTGCAAGGGGTACCCCGTTGGCGGTTCTCAATGATACGCATGTATTTACAATGACAAGAGCTTGCTCGTGACTGAAGTTGAGTAGCATGAGGTTCAGTACTCATAAGTAAGGGCATGGTACTTCAATTTATAACTTGTCAAGCATATCCTCTTAGTTGTGTCATTTTAAGCCTAATCACCAAAAGATGCCTATGATAGGGGCAATGAGAGCTGAAAGCTAGTAAGTATCATAATTTTTGGGAGCTCTTTATGAGACTTACAATCCCTGCTTCCCTCTGCGAAGGGCCTTTCTTTTACTTTTTAGTTGAGTCAGTAAACCTATTCCTCTCTATCTCAGCAAGTATTTTGAGTTGTTGTGTTTCATTCATTCATATGATGATTTATTCAATCATGTCTCTTATGTTCCTTGCTTTGCACATTGCTCTTATCTTGATGTTTACTACTTTCAAAGCTTTCATTGAAAACCAGGTATTTGCGAACTCTAGCAAATTATCAACTATTCTTCGACCAAGAGCTAAGTTTGCCATTACCAATTATGATTCACTTTATGTATCTTTATTGTGTTTCCTTTACTCATTACAAGTTGAGTTATATAATAGTGAGTTGTCTTCTATTATGATCTATGTATTTATGAATGTGATGCTTCTTGTCCATATTCTTTTATCGACTCTTCACTCCATAAACCTGAGGCCATGTTTATTGAGCTCAGTTTCGCTTGGTGACAAGCGAAGTTTAAGTTTGGGGGGAGTTGATACGTCCATTTTGCATCACTATTATATGTCTTAATTCACTATTATTCATTGATATATTTCATATTGAGAGGTGATACTTATGTTATGTCATCTGTTTTTGCATGGTTGATGACTTTTGGAGCATGGACCGCTGCAGTCAGGATTCTAATGGAAAAGGTGTTGTTTGGAGGCAAAATTCGTGAAGATCATAAAATCTGGGAAAATATACGGAAAATCCTATTTTTCCAGAAGACTAAGGATGCCAGAAGACGGAGTGGAGATGGGCCACAAGGGGGCCACACCACCCCCTGGCGCGGCGACCCTAGGCAAGGCCAAGAGGTTGTGTGGCCACCTGGCCCACTTCAGCCTCTCCCTCGGCGATATCATCCTCCGAAACCCTAAGACTCGGGCGACCACAAAGAATTCGTCAGCCTCTCGGGCGGAAAACACCGAGAGAGAAAGATCTCTCCGGCAGACAGATTTCTGTCGGGGGAATTCCTTCCTGGAGAGGGGAGATCGTCGCCATCAACACCACCATCAAGCTGGACTTCATCAGGATCATCATCATCATCACCACCATCAGCACCCTCATCACCATATCCATATTGCTGTAACAATTGGGTTGAATCTTGCTATAGTTCATAGGGGAAACTTTCCCGGTGTTGATTACTCTTTGTAGTTGATGCTATTGAGTGAACCATTGAATTATTGTTTATGTTCATATTGTTATACATCATTATTCCATCTCTGATCATGATCCATATGATGTCTTGTGAGTAGTTCGTTTTGTTCTTGAGGACATGGGAGAAGTCATGTTGTTAGTAGTGGAGTTGTGTTGAGAAAGATTCAATAGTTTGATATTTAAATTGTGGTGTACTTCTTCTAGTGGTGTCATGTGAACGTCAACTACATGACACTTCACCTATATGGGCCTAGGGGAATGCATTGTGTATTTGGCTACTAATCGTAGGGGTTGCCGGAGTGACAAAAACCTGAACCCCCGTTAGGAAACCATTGCACAAGGGACGTAAGGGTCTTAGAGTTTAAAGTTGTGGTTAGGTTTCTACCTTAATTACTTTCTTGTACTTACGGATGTTTGCAAGGGTTATAATCACAAGTATGTATTAGTCTTAGGAAGGTCAGTACATTAGCACAGGTTCACCCACACAACACTTAGCAAGCTAAAGAAGATTAATCAACTATATGAAGCGAAAGCACTTGACAGTCTTCCCATGTGTCCTCGAGAACGTTTGGTCATCTTAAGTAATACAACCGGCTTGTCCTTTGCTGCATAAAGGATTGGGCCACTTGCCGCATTTATTCCTACTGTCTTTTATTTACTCGTACTTTGTTTACTTGCTCTATCGAAAAACCCTAAAAATCCGTTTGCTAAGTATTTGCAGAGAATTCCTGATCCATACCACTAGCCAGCACCTCCTGCTCCTTATTGGGTTCGACACTCTTACTTATCGAAAATACTGCGATACACCCCCTATACTTGTGGGTCATCAGTCATGCTACAACAATAATCACTAAGCATATGGTCAAAGCAATATCTAGCATGACATGATAAAGTCTAAGTCACAGTCAAAACAGGCTTCCTTTTGTACCATTATAAGCATGAAACTTCCTTCTCTTTTCCAACACCAGTCGACTTATTTTAAAAAACTCTCAAAGATAATAATCAATAAATACTAGAGAGCATGTCTCACCCATCTACAAAGAAGAACTAAAAAGTTCTAAGCCAAAATAATATGAAAACTAAAGCTAAACGCAGTGCTAGCAAAGGAGAACACTCACAGAACAATAAGAGTGAAAACTAGAGTGTTCTAGGCAATGAATAACAGGGTGTGTCTCTCTCCAAAATAAGTGTGTTGGGATCCAACCAACTTATTGCAGCAAAGAAAGCAAAATAAAACTAAAAACAAAGATGCTCCAAGAACAACACATAGTGCATAAGGTAATAAAATAAAGTGTCTTGATAGAAGACCTGAGATTATTGATGAAGAAGGGGATGCCTTGGGCATCCCTGATGCTTGTACTTCTTGAATATTTCTTGGGGTGACACGGGTGGCATCCCCAAGCTTGAGCTTTTGTCCATACTTCATCTCATCACATCATTCTCTCCCTACACTTGAAAACTTCCTTCATACAAAACTTCACACATTCTTCATTAGCAACATTAGTGTATTCAAAATAGTAATCCTTTGGGTTCAGTTTCAACTCAAGTAAATCATCCATTAAAACACAAGCTACTATAGCAGTTTCTTTTAAAAGCTCAAGTGATCCAAGAGAACTCAAAAAGAAATTGATTAAGAGGCAAATGCAAATAATGACAGAAATCTGTCAAAACAGATCAGCAGGTAAATACCTATTTTTTTAAAAATCTTCTGTTGATCAAATCGAAAAGTGCAAAACTAACGAAAGTTGTGTAATAACCTGTGGCATAAGCACAAAAAATTACAGCTCAATCCGATGTACTGAGATTTTTCACGATTTTTTACAGTGACGCACAGAAATCTGTTTCGAGAAAGTAACTTCCCCATATCTTACTTCCCTCTCATTAGAGGTTATTCTTGGCACAAAAACCAAACAAAAAGTATAAGGAGAGGTTATTACAGAGTCAATAACTTCCAAGACTCAACAAAACAAAAATAAAGTAAAAGTAAAAATATAATGGGTTGTCTCCCAAAAGCTCTTTCTTTATAGCCATTAAGATAGGCATGATATTTTCGATGGTGCTCACATAAGAAATATGAATTGAAGTAAAAGAGAGCATCAAGAAGAAAATATGGAACAAATTTAAGTCTAACCCACTTACTATGAAAAATAATCTTTTAAATAAATAAGTCATGAAAGCACAAAGCAACAAGCATAGGAAAGAAAAACAAGTGTAACTTCAAAATTTTCAACATAAAGAGGGGAAACTTAATATTGTTGAGATACATAAAACCATGTTTCCCTCTCTCATAATAACTTTCAGTAGCTGAATAAAATTAACAATATATATCACATAAAACATTCTTACCATGAGCCACATGTATAAAATAATTATTACTCTCTCTTAAGCATAGTCATACTTATTAATCGTAGTGGGAGCAAATTCAACAAAATAGCTATCATTATTATTCTCATCACCATAATCATCAAATATAGGAGGCATATTGTAATCATAATTAATTTTCTCCTCGGTAGTAGGTGGACTGAAAATATCATATTCATCATTGTAATAATCATATATTGGAGGCATAGTATCATCAAAGTAAATTTTCTCCTCTGTGCTTGGGGGACTAAAAAGATCATTTTCATAAAAACTATATTCCCCAAGCTTATACTTTTCCATAGAATTAGCAATAATGGTGTTCAAAGAATTCATACTAATAGCATTGCTATTAGCATGCAAATAAAGTTCCATAGGTTTTTAAATTTTCTCTCCAAACACTTCATGTCCTAACTCAAGATAAATACTATAAAGCTCTCTAATTTTGTTGTTATTTTCCATTAAGCCTAACTAGTGAAAATAAAAACAAGAAACAAAAAGATATAATTGCAGAATCTAAAGGAAATAACTCTCAGCACTCACACACCAGCAACAGTACTAGAAGATAGCTTAGTAGCCAGAGGATGTGAGTACCTTTTACCTTACCTCCCCGGCAACGGCGCCAGAAAATAGCTTGATGTCTACTCACGCTTCTATTCTTGTAGACAGTGTTGGGCCTCCAAGTGCAGAGGTTTGTAAAAAAGTAGCAAGTTTCCCTTAAGTGGATCACCCAAGGTTTATCAAACTCAGGGAGGAAGTGGTCAAAGGTATCCCTCTCAAGCAACCCTGCAATCAATATACAAGAAGTCTCTTATGTCCCCAACACACCCAATACACTTGTCAGGTGTATAGGTGCACTAGTTCGGCGAAGAGATATTGAAATACAAGTAATATGGATGACTATAAGTGGTAATTGCAATCTGAAATAAGAGTGGCAGCAAGCAAACATGTAACATGACTGATTGTAAACGGTGTTTCAATGCTTAGAAACAAGGCCTAGGGATCATACTTTCACTAGTGGACACTCATATAAATATCTTCTCTTCATTATGCTACCCTGAACTACTCTCGGTTGGACGATGTAGGGCTATAACAGCACACCTTAAAGTTTGCATTTCCCATCTAGATAACCCCTCACTATCACCTTGAGCGCTAGATGGTTCCGACAAATACCACAATCTCATAGAGACATCCAACTCAAATTATACTCATGATAACTATTTCTGTAACCTTAGCCTAAGTGCCACACGGTGTGCACACTATCAACTTCACACATGTGGGGATAAGAAGAGATTAATTAAAGCACTTGAGTAGCATAATAGATCTACTTATTCAACTAGATTACAGAGCTCATGATCTCAATAAGATCACGCATAGAGAGAGAGAGATGAACACATAGCTACCGGTAGAGCCCTTAGCCTCGAGAGAGAACTATTCCCTCCTCATCATGGGAGTCAGCAATGGCGATGGAGATGGCGGTGGATTCGATGGAGATGGCTCTAGGGCACTTCCCCGTCCTGGCAGGGTGCCGAAATAGAGACTTCTGTCCCCCGAATTTCCTCTTCGGTGGTGGCGGCACCGTGGAACTTTTCGTGGAATTCTGATCTGGTTTCTAGGGTTTTCATCTCGAGGGGAATATATAGGCGAAGGGGCAAGGTAGGTGGAGGACCGAGGGGACCACACCACCTGGTGGAGCGTGTAGGGGGTACCCACGCCACCATAGGGTGTGGCCGCCTCGATGTCCTCCTCCGTCTCTTCTTTGGACTCCGTCTTGTGTCGAAAAAAATAGGAACTTCGGCTTTTGTTTCGTCCAATTCTAAGAATATTTCCTTACTAGCTTTTCTAAAACCAAAAATAGCAGAAAATAGGCAATTGGCACTGTGGCATCTTGTCAATAGGTTAGTTCTAGAAAATGTATAAAAATGCCTCAAAGTGTAGACAAAACATAAGATAGTTGATACAAAACAAGCATGGAGCATCAAAAATTATAGATACGTTTATGACGTATCACTTTCCTAAACTAGTCTTCTGATATTCTTATCTTTTCCTTATGTTGTTTTGCACCTGCAAGTAAACAAAGAAGACAAAAAGGACACAAAAGATTAATATTAGTATTTTGCTCTTAGTATAATAGTGTAATGCACTGTTTTGTCACAATATTGAGCTAAAAAGATAAAGGGGCAAGTTTCACCAAACATAGCTATTGTTCTTATTTAGTAATTAGCCTTCGAACAACATCAAAAGAATTAGAAAGAAGGGGCAAGTTTCACCAAATAGGGGGTAAAGTAAAATCAGCACTCAATAGAAATTACTTGACCTGATCCACAGCACAACACATCACACTGACACACAACTCACACAACTGCATGCTGGTGTGCTATCGACACCAGGTAACAGCAACAAGAGGATAAAGTCACAACCACAATATCAGAGAGCTCTCTCTGCTAATGATTTTCCACAACCTAAGAACAGCAAGAACAACACCATGATTCTACCATTGTTTTTCACCAGATCACCAACAAACCCACTACAATCCAGTAGCCAATAAACCAACCATGGTCACAGAAGGAGGGGTGGATCAAGTGTTGGGGATAGGCAAGCTAGGAGCTAGAGAAAGGAGGAGCAAGCCAAGAAACTCATAGGGAGGAGCTGGACAAGATCATAACAAGAAGCAAGGGCACCAAAGAAACCACCACATCATCAAGAAAGCATCTATCTAGTCTACTTAATAGGTGGACAGCCAAATCCTTGCATATTCTTGGTGCTAATCCATATTTGATTGGAAGGACATGTTTATGTGTTGTTCTCAGACCTGCATACAAGTGGTATGCTAGGTTCATCCTAGAACATATATTTGACAACACAGGCACATGTTCTTTATTCAGAAAGAGAGCCTCAGACTTCAACATCATAGGCAAGTGACAAGTAAAGCTAACATAAGACTAGCTGATCACACTAAACTAGCACACCACTATGCACACTCCACTAGGGAGGCACCAAAATGGCATGGCTAGAAGTGGAAGCCATTCCAAATGCTCTACCAAATATAACTTGAGCAAATCATCTTCCTGGGATCCTAGGAATCATTTATAAGCCTATTTCTGTCATACTGACAATACAGAAGCATCTCAGCAAATCAAGTTGCTAAATCATTTGCTCTGATAAGGATTAAATCCTTATTGAATCATCTAGAATACCTCATAAATCTTCTTCTCTGTTAACCAGTGGATCATAGAAACAATCTCCAATACTCAAGATAGGTACTAAGGGCCTGGATAAGTAACATCCAGTTACTAACACTTGGACAAGATCAGTATTTCTCACAATAGTCTGAACAGGATAAATACAAAGACTAAAGAACATCATTCCAGTATAATGTCCACAAGGTTTGGTATATTATGGCTATTACTAGCCACACACAAGTATCAGTAGTAGAGTGTAATCAACATGGAACACTTAGTACTGCAACTAGGGAATCAGTGCAACTAGTGAAACATCATAAACAGATTAACATAACACAACATTCATCTTTACTAAGTAATCCACAAGGCTAAATCCATTACTATACAATAGGAGTAGCCATCATATTAGGCAAGCTATTGCTAGGATTGAGAGTACCAGTGAAAGAGGGGAGGAACCCTAACACATGAAAAAATCCCAAGTAGGGTTAAGCATGACAATACAAAGAGAGATTGAGAGAGGAAGAAAATGGAGGGGGCTTACCCGTGGTCCTCACTAGGATTTAGAAGGGGAAGTAGAGGCATGAACCGACGACAGCCACAACATGATGACATGGTGGGAGCCGAGGCACCTGCACCGTGTTGAGGCGCTCCAGTAGTTGTAGGAGAGCGAGGGTTGCGGCGCTGGTGATCACCATGTTGCCAGACCACCAGAGCATCTCCACGAAGCCACTGGTGCACGACACAACAAGAAGGGTTGAAACCCTAATCGCTAGTGTGGGGTCAATGCGGATAGGCGAGAGCGTGCATGACGAATTAGAGTGGACCAGTCGATGCAGCAGTGTATGCTTAGTCAGCAAGGGCGGCGACAACAACTAGGACGGCCGAGGCTCGCCGGGGTCGAGAGGCGATGGTGGCAGCACCACAACATCGCTAGAGAGAGAGAAGAGGAGTGAAGCGAGCGAGCGAGGATTAGGTTAGGTCGGGCGTGAGCCAGGGACTGGGTTGGCTTGCCAACCCAGTGGGCCGGAGTGGGCCAAATAGGCCAGGCTGGGCTGGACCACGGGTTAAGTCTAGTTAAATAAAGAAATATTGAGTTTTTAATAAAATTAGAAATTCCAACTATACCCATAATAACCTACAAGAGCAGGGGATCACTGTAGTACCTCTCATTGTGAAAGTAGGGTATTGATCCGCATGAGTAAGAAGGAAAAACCATCTATTCTCCACAACTAAAGTGTCACAAGTTTTAGTTAATTATGCACTAAACAAGTTTAAGGAACAAGGTGGTTGATTTAAGGTTTCGAAGTGTAATGTAACAAAGCAAGAATGTAAAAGTGTCCCAATCCTCTTCAATGTAAGATGACAAGGAAAAGGTTTTCTTTTATAGGAACAATGAACATGGGTTCATGGGTTCACTCAATCCTCTCTCTCTATCTATCGTGATGATCATGTTATAGATAATAAAAGTACACACAATTGTCATGTTTTAAGGGTAACTTTATGGTGGCTACATGTCTTAAAACACATAGTTGAAAAAAGTATTCCTTTGTGCTGCTAGGTCACCCTTGTAATAAGGCTAAAATTTGGTTATTATCACACCACACATCATACTTCCCCCTTTTACCCCTAGATAAAGGATGTTTGGCTGCATTGTGTCACTCAATACATATGTCATTGTTACTCGGTCACCCATTACCTACATACATCATACTTCTTAATGGAAAACATTCCAAACACTGGTGCAATGATTCATATGTTGTGTGCACTACCACATCTCTCTCATCTACCTCCACTTGGTGGTGTTAATCACCTCATGACATGGATAAACAAGGCATTTTGTATAGATCAAACCATTGCATGCATCATAGCGTATTTCCAAAGTATGACAAACCATAAAAGATCCATCACAATAGTAATGCATAACAAGTATTGTCTCATACCACAATATCCACCATAGGAATTACATAGATAGATCCATACTCATGCAAGGCACATTATATAGACTTCAACAATGATCATACATAGAGAGATTAGATTAAGTTACCACCACAAAACCATAGTACAGGGGGTGGAGTACTCCCCTCTCATCATGGAGAGTGATTAGGAGATGTTGGTGAAGGAGGAGAGGTGGCGTCGGCACCCCGACGCCTCCCTAGGGCGACGGCTGCCCTGGGGATAGAGGCCCCTTGCCCTATTCTTCCTTGGAGATGGTGCTGGTGTGGAGGAGCTCCTCCCCCTTCTTGGTGTCTTCCAAGAGGGAGGAATTTCGTGGCTATGGATGGATGTCTCCAGAAATAGGGTCTCCCCTCAATATATAGAGGTGGAGATGAAATCTAAACCATGGGATGGATGACCCTTTGATCCAACAACTCTTGGGCACCTCTAGAACCTTCATAGGGTTCCCCTATGTCCTTTGGGAGCTCCTTGGATCGTGACTTGGACGAATCCATCAAGTATGGGAAGAGTTGAAGTCAATCACGTCACAAACTCTGGGAATTCTGAAACTGCTTGTATACCCTTCAGTAATCCAGGGATAAAAGTCATGTCCAAACTTTGATTGAGGCAAAGTTATGTTTAGGATCATCAGCGTAAAATTATCCACAACTTTCATGTTTTGACTATTTTTTCCATTTGATGCCATATTTAGGGGCTTCTGTGACAATCTTCAAAAATTGTTCTACAGGGACAAATTTTAGGAAACTTCGAATTTCGCCATAATGACCGGTTCCTTCCATATTCGCGTTTTTCTTACACAAAAAAGTATGAAATAATAACTTGTGCACTTTTGCAACTATTAGTAGGTTAGTCCCAATAAATATAATAAAGTTGCAAGATAATGTGGATTTTGGTACAATAAACTACAAAGTTAATGGATGCATTTTACATGCATCAACCCTTGAGAGTATTTAGGCTCTAGAAAAATAAAGACAAATCAGAAAAATACATGTGATATCTCTAAATGCTCAAAAATTATAAGTTATTCTAGAAAATATTAAACTGTCTCTTGAAATAATAAAACTTAAGTAGAATATTTAAAGGCAGTAGTTCTTTATGGAATTTTATAAAAATAAGGTTAATACTTAAAAATAAATAAAAATCAATTTTAGGATCTTAAAAAAGTATAATTTACTAGAAAAATACTAAGTATAATATTTCAAATGGTTTTAGAATTTCTAAAGTGATAAATTCTCTTTTATCTATTTATTAAAATAAATAATTGTTTTGCCATATATTGATTCTTCAAAATTATTTTCTAAGTAAAAGTTAATCATATGTATTTATAAATAATTGCACATCTTAAAAAGGATCTTTTGAGTCTTATTATGTGGGTAAAACACTTAAACAAGGGTTTTAAACTAGAATAAAGTATTGCATGACATTACTATGCAGAATTCATCATTGCTTCTTTAAATATTGTTCTTACCGAACAATGATGGTGTTTTGTAAAAACAAGAGCTCAGGGCCAAGTGGAAGCATCATACTTCACTACCTTGCAGTCACAAGGCAAGTCCATGACTTTGTCATGTCCTTTGATGTGTTTTCCATAGTTTATACAACTTGTTGTGTTATCACCTATGTTCAAAAAGGAGTCAAAAATATTATTTTCACAATAATATGAAATATTGGTTATCATCCTAAGTGGGGGTAATTTACTATAGATAGCAAGGGAATATAGGGTTCCATGTGCCGTGGAGTCTATCAGATAGAACTTAATAACCCATGACAATAGTGATTCTAGCATCGCATAATACGCGTTAACCATGAGATCTAGAATGGGACGGAGTGTTGGGTTCACAGCATAGAAAACAAAAAATCCTACGATGGGAACTACTAAGCACCAAGATCTATCTACCAGATATAAATTACGGGTGAATATACATCCACAGAGAACATACCCTTGTAGACCTACAAAGTGTAACAAGGTTGAACTCGTGGATGATGTAGTTAAATGCTTGCTGATCTCAGGATCGAGAAGAAGTCCAGCACCGCAACTCAGCAGCGCATCCGTGATCACACACACGTTTAGGCCACTGAACAACCTCCACCTCCTCGCTCCAACGATGTAGCAGAAGCAGCAACTCCTTCCAGACGAAATGCCACCAAGAACATGTATCTCACGAATCCAAGACCATGGGGGAATAATTCTAGAGGGGGAGAGAGATCCTTCACGAGGAGGTGCCCCCACTCTTCCACATTCATGTGGTGAAGCTCCACTCTCATCAATTTTGCTTCCACTCAAATTCCCACTCACATGCATTAAATTTCCATCAAATTTAATGCAACTCTCATTTAATAAAACTCTTTTATTTATTTTATTCAGAATTTTGTTAATTACTTTAATTAACAAATATTCACATAAAACCCCCTGCAACATTTTAATATCACATGTAGAACCAATTTCAGCTATTTCACCCGGAACAACTCTGGTGTCCATTGAAATAATTCCAGTGCTTTGTAATTCTTTTGTCTAGAATATATTTGCTCCAAATGGTGTTGGTATCCCTTAAGTGTGTCACCCTACAGTTCTCGAATAATGCAGACATGATCGAGACCCCTCTCAAATCAATAATCAGAAGCGAGACCGAGAGATCCATACTGACTCCTATACATTCAACGATGACTTCTCTGATCGTGAGAACCTTTAACCCTACTAACTAAATCCGATTGTATTTTGATATATTACCTGTTTGGAATTTGATCATCGGAATCTCTATATGTAGTTTGATCCTATTACCGACATGCACTCTTTTCTCGTTCCTATGATATATTATTCTAGTGATCACATCACTTGCTTACAAGCTATCTCAATGTGATATCACCGAGAGGGCCCAGAGTACATCTATCCATCATCGGGATGGACAAATCCCACTCTTGATCCATGAGCATCTATAAAACATCTTCATAGAACTGAACCCACCTTTATAGTCACCCTTTCACGGTGTGACGTTTGATGTTATCAAGATACCCTTACAGTGTCAGTGATTGACATGATCTCATGGTATACGGACTAGGATTACTTCGTATGATGTTATAGCAATATAAACACAATGAATTTGATCGTAATGCTATACTTCGGATGAATGTTCATCACATCATTCACCAATGTTTTGACCTCGTTATTAACAACATCCAATGTCCATGATCAGGAAACCTTGATCATCTTGTTAATCAACGAGCTAGTTTATAAGAGAGGCATAACTAGGAACTTTATATTTGTTTATTAAACACACATGTATTAATGTTTCCAATTAATACAATTATAGCATGTAAAATAAACATCTATCATATACTTGGAATAAATATAATAACAACTTTATTATTGCCTCTCAGGACATATTCCCTTCTGTCTCCCATTTGCACTAGAGACAATAATCTAGTTACATAGTGATAAATCTAACACCCATGGAGTTCTGGTGTTGATCATGTTTTTCTCTAGGGAGAACTTTAGTCAACAAATCTGCTACATTGAGATCCGTGTGTATTTTACAAATCTTTATATCTCCATCCCTGACATGCTCGCTAATGGAGTGAAACCGACGCTTAATATGCTTAGAATTCTTGTGAGACCTTGGTTCATTGGCGTTGGCTATGGCTCCATTGTTGTCACAATAGATCACCATTGGGTCCAACGCACTAGGAACCACACCTAGTTAGGTTATGAACTCCTTCACCCAAACCGCTTCCTGTGATGCTTCTCAAGTAGCAATATATTCCGCCTCTGTTGTCGATCTTGTCACCACAGGTTATTTGCAGCTCCTCCAACTAAATGTTGCTCCGTTCATGAGAAATTCGTATCCGGATTGAGACTTAGAGTCATACAGATCGGTGTCAAAGCTAGCGTAGACATAACAATTAGTGACCAGCTCTTCTTCACCTCCGTATACAATAAACATATCCTTAGTTCTTCTTAAGTACTTAAGGATATTCTTGACCGCTATCGAGTGTTCCGAATCTGGATCAGATTGGTACCTACTAGTCAAACTAATAGCATGTGCCACATCCGGCCTTGTACATAGCATGGCGTACATTATAGAGCCTGTGACTGAAGCATAGGGGATCTTATCCATTATCTCTATTTCTTTCGCCGTAGCCGGACTTTGAGTCTTACTCAATGTCTTGCCTTGCAACATAGGTAAGAACCCCTTCTTAATTTCGTCCATTTTAAACTTCTTTAAAATCTTATCACGGTATGTACTCTATGATAGCCTATAGATCTTTATGCCTAATATGTATGACACTTCACCAAGGTCCTTCATCGAAAATTTGCTATTTAGATAACTCTTAACACTATTTAAAACATCTACATCATTTCTATCAGTAATATGTCATCCACATATAGTATTAGAAATTCCCCATTTCTCCCACTCACTTTCTTGAAATACAAGCCTCTCCATAAGTTTGGGCAAATCCAGACTCTTTGATCACCTCATCAAAGTGAAGATTCCAACTCCGGGATGCTTGCTTCAGTCCATAGATGGATCGCTAAAGCTTGCATACCTTTTCAGTATACTTAGGATTGACAAAACCCTTTGGTTGTATCATATACAACTCTTCTTCAATATTACCATTGAGGAACACAATTTTTACATCCATTTTCCATATCTCATAATCGAAATATGCAGCAATTGCTAACATAATCCTAACTGACTTTAGCATCACTACGGGAGAGAATATCTCATCATAGTCAACTCCTTGAATTTGTCGAAACCCCTTTGCAACAAGTCGGGCTTTATAGATGGTAACATTACCATCAGCATCGGTTTTTCTTTTGAAAATCCATTTATTCTCAACGGCCTTTCGGTCATGAGGTAAGTCCACCAAGGTCCAAACCTAGTTTTCGTACATGGATTCCATCTCGGATTTCATGGCTTCTAGCCATTTGTTGGAATTCGGGCTCATCATCGCTTCTTCATACGTCGTAGGGTCATCTATTTCATCAACCATGAAATCCATAACAGGATTTCCGTATAGTTCAGGAGTTGCATGTGTCCTGCTTGACCTGTGAGGTTCGGTAGTGTCCTCTTTTGGAGTTTCATGATCATTATCATTAGTTCCCTCTTCATTCAGTGAAGTCAACTCCGGAACAATTTCTGGCGTTGTGCCACTTGTTGTATCATGAAGAGAAGGTTCAATAACCTCTTCGAGTTCTACCTTTCGACTACTCACAACTTTTGCGAGAAACTCCTTCTCAAGAAAGGATCCATTCTTGGCAACAAAAACTTTGCTCTCGGATCTGTGATAGAAGGAATACTCAATTGTTTCTTTAGGGTATCCTATGAAGATGCATTTTTCCGCTTTGGGTTCGAGTTTATCAGACTAAAGTTTCTTCACATAAACATCGCATCCTCAAACTTTAAGAAATGATAGCTTAGGTTTGTTTCTAAACCACAATTCATACGATGTCGTTTCAACGGATTTAGATGGTGCCCGATTTAAAGTGAATGTAGTGGTTTCCAGTGCATAACCCAAAAATGACAGTGGCAAGTCAGTCAGAGACATCATGGATCGAACCATATCCAATAAAGTACGATTACGATGTTCCAACACACCATTACGTTGTGGTGTTCCGGCAGGCGTGAGTTGTGAAACTATTCCACAATATTTCATATGTGCGCTAAACTCGTAACTAAGATACTCTCCTCCACGGTCGGACAGCTGAAATTTGATCTTTTTATTACGATGATTTTCCACTTCATTCTAAAATTCCTTGAACTTTTCAAAGGTTTCAGACTTGTGTTTTATCAAATAGATATACCCGTATCTACTCAAATCATTCGTGAAAGTAACAAAATAACGATATCCACCATGTGCTGACACACTCATTGGACCACATACATTAGTTTGTATGATTTCCAATAAATCTGTCGCCCGTTCCATTGAAACGGAAAACAGTGTTCTAGTCATCTTGCCCATAAGGCATGGATCACATGTATCAAATGATTCGAAATCAAGCGATTCCAAAATTCCATTAGAATGGAGTTTCTTCATGTGTTTAACGCCAATATGACCTAGACGGCAGTGCGACATATATGCAGATATATCATCATCAAATTTAATCCTTTTAGCATCAATATTGTGAATATGCGTAATACTATTATCAAGATCCAACAGAAATAAACCATTCATCATAGGTGCATGACCATAGAATATATCATTCATATAAATTGAACATACATTGTTTTCATGCTTAAATGAATAACCACTTCGCATCAAACATGATCCAGATACAATGTTCATGCTCAGTGCAGGCACCGAATAACAATTATTTAGATTTATCGCTAATCCTGACGGCATATGGAGAGGCAGCATTCTGACGGTGATCACATCAACTCTTGATCCATTGCCGACACGCATCGTGACCTTATCCCTTGCTAGCTATTGCTTGTTCCGCAGTCCCTAAATCGAGTTACATATATTAGCAATCGATCTTGTATCAAATACCCAGGTGCTACAGCGAGTACTAGTCAAGTACACATCAATAACATGTATATCACTTCAAGAGCTTTAGATCGCTCCCGATCTAGGGATGGAGATGACGATGGCTATAGACTCTTTCGTGGAATTTTGATCGGGTCCTTAGGGTTTCTGTATCAGAGGCATCTTATAGGCGAAAGGGGAGGCCGAGGGGGTGCCCTAGGCGGTCACACCACCCCCTGGCACGGGCCAGGCCTGGTCGCGCGGCCAGGTGGTGTGGCGGCCCTCTGGCCCCTCTCTATCTCATATTTTGGCTCTGTGTCCCCCTCGATGAAAAACTGACTTTGGCTTTTGTCCCATCCAATTCCGAGAATATTCATTTTCTGACTTTCCTGGATCCAAAAACAACAGAAAACAGACAACTAGCACTATGGCATCTTGTTAATAGGTTAGTCCAAGAAAGTGTATAAAAATACTCCAAAGTGTGGACAAAACATAAGAAAGTAGATAAAAACCAAGCATGGAACATCAAAGATTATAGATACGTTTGCAACGTATCAAGGAGCAAGAAGTTCCTTACCAAGAGGAGCAGCCACAAACCCGGTTTTCCACATACCAAGATTTCCAAGGACTTGGAGGGACCGTGGAGAGGATGTATAGCCTCTCTTTGAACCTCCGAGAATCAACAAGTAACCTTTCAACTCAATTTGCAAACTAGAGTAACGACTTTCCCCGCTACCACACTGATTTGAAGGGCTTGCAAAAGCCTAAGCTTGGGGAAGTTTCCTCATGTATCTTTATTTGGTGTTTATTTGCTTTTATTTAGAGGTTGTGTTTTTATTTGAGTTTATAAGCACTCGTGTTGGTTTCCCCAACACTTTATTTTTAGTTCTTTCTATTTTTCTTTCAAAATTTTCTAGCCGAGCTTTGCCGCCAATTTTCTATTCTTTAAAAGTTCCTCTCTTAAAAAACACAAAAAGATTTCTCCATTTTTCCTTATTCTCCCTCTTTATTTTCTTTCCGCCTCGAGGTCTTTGAAAGAACATTTCATGTTAGATAACAATACTATGGAGACTTTTCATGTGTGCTAAGTGTGCAGGAAGTTTTGAGGGGGCCCGGATAATCCGCCCCTCCAAGGGCCGGATAATCCGGCCTACTTCATCTCTCAAGGAAGCCAAGGCGCGTCGCTCTGTGTCTAGTCGGATTTTCTCCCGGAAAATCCGAACTGGGGCAGTTTTTCCTCCCTAGGCCGGATAATCCGGGTTTCGCAAGGGCCGGATAATCCGGCCCCCAGTTTTCGATCAAAAGGAGCCAATGCGCGTCACTCTGTATCCGGTCGAATTTTCTACCACAAAATCCGAACTGGGGCGGTTTTTCTTCCCCAGGCCGGATAATCCGGCCTTTGCATAGGGCCGGATAATCCGGCCCCCAGAAGTTGATCAAGGGCAAGCTCGGCGCGACGCTCAGAGAGGGGGCGGATTTTCTGCCGGATATTCCGAGTCTGGGGCGGAGTTTCTGTTGGAGATATGCCCAAGAGGCAATAATAAAAATGGTTATTATTATATCTTTGTGTTTATGATGAATGTTTACATCCCATGCTATAATTGTATTATAAGGAAACACTGATACATGTGTGTTTTGTAAACATAAAAGAGTCCCTAGTAAGCCTCTTGTGGAACTAGCTTGTTGATTAAATGATGATCATGGTTTCCTGATCATGGACATTGGATGTCATTAATAACAAGGTTATATCATTAGGAGAATGATGTGATGGACACACACCCATAGTAAGCGTAGCATAAGATCAACTCATTAAGTTCGTATTGCTGTAAGCTTTCAAATGCATAGTAACCTAATCCTTCGACCATGAGGTTATGTTAATCACCATCACCGGATGGGTACTTTGATGACATCAAACACCGCTTAAATCGGGTGGTTATAAAGGTGTCATTGGGTATTCTGAAAGTATGTGTTGAAGCGCATGGACCAAGATTGGGATTTGTCCATCCATATGACGGATAGATATGCTCTAGGCCCTCTTGGTGGAATGTCATCTAGTTAGCTTGCAAACATGTTACTAGGTCACAAGGGATGACATAACATGGAACGAGTAAAGAGTACTTATCAGTAACGAGGTAGAACTAGGTATGGAGATACCGACGATCAAACCTCGGATAAGTAGAATATCGTGTGACAAAGGGAATTGGTTTCGTATGTTAATGGTTCTATCGATCACGAAGTCATCGTTGAGTATGTGGGAGCCGTTATGGATCTCCAGATCCCGCTGATGGTTATTGATCGGAGAGGTGTCTTCATCATGTCTGCATATTCACGAACCGTAGGGTGACACACTTAAGGTTCGAAGTTGTTTTTAAGTAGATATGGAATGTGTGTTGGAGACCGAATGTTGTTCGAAGTCTCGGATTGGATCCGGGACATCACGAGGAGATCCGGAATTGTCCGGAGAATAAGATTCATATATTGGGGATCATTTTCTTAGTTAGGAAATGTTCCAGAGTGTTTGTATGGAGATTCTAGAAGGTTTCGGAATGTTCTGGAAGGTTCTAGAAGATTTCTTGGAGTTTGCTTGAAAACCAAGAAAGGGTAAAGGAAACCTTGTGGGGCAAGACACGGATTCGTGGGGGAGGAGGACTCCTCCCCCCTTCCCAACCCGCCGGCCAAGGAGGGAGGGGAGTCCTACTAGGACTCCCCCTCCCATGGCGCGCCTCCCTCCTTTAAATAGAGGGGAGGGGGCGCCACCCCCTAGCACTCTCCCATAACAATCCCTACCCGCCGCCTCTCTCCTCTTCCTTCGGTCTGCTCCGACTTAGGCGAAGCCCTGCAGAATTCTCTCCTCCACCACCACCACCACACCGTCGTGCTGCTGGGATTCCGTGGAGAAGATCTACTACCTCCGCTCATTGGAGCAGGGAGAGGAAGGTGCGCCGACTCGCACGTGTGACCGATCATGGAAGCGTCTGGAACACGGCACCGGAAGGATCGTCCACACGATCTTGAGATCGGCAAGTGATCGACTACATCAACCCCGAGATCTAATCTCGTAACACTTTCGGTTCTACGAGGGTTAGTACAGATCTATCTCGTTGCACATGTCTAATAGATTAGATCTTGGCTTTTATCTAGATTAGATCTGGGTTTTGTTCGTTCTTGCGGTAGAATTTTTTTGTTTTCCATGCTACGAACCCATCAGTTTCCCCAGACCGGATAATCCGGCCCTCACTTGGGCCGGATAATCCGGCCCCCAAAGTGTGCAACGGCTGGTTTTTGGAAGGGGGTATAAGTACCCCTTCTTCCCCAACGTCCAGAACTCTTGATTCATTTGAATTCGACCAGACCCTGTGCAAGAGCTCTAAATCTCGATCTCCCACTTCAACCACCCTAAGGTCTTGATATTTGGTGGAATTGAAGGAGGAGAAGTTCATCATCAACATCAATAATCAAGCGCTTCAACTCCTCTCCATTCACTTGGAGAAATCCCTAATCTAGTATTCTCGTTAATACCTAGATTGTGTTATTGTATTTGACAACTTTGTTCTTGTGGCAGCTTGTTGTCATTTCGGGAGCCTCCAAGTTGTTGTGGAGTTGTTGCCCCGCTAGTTGTGTAAAGGCGTCGGTGCCCGCCTCGAAGGGTACCTATAGTGGAAGGTGGATCAGGCCTGTTGTGGCGAGATCCATCGGAGAACAGGGTGAGGCCTTTTGTGGCGTGGTGGTCTTAGTACCGCCCACCCCTCCAACGCAGACGTACTTCCCTTAACAAGGAAGGAACTACGGTCAAACAAATCCTATGTCTCCGCGTGCTTCACTTCGGTTCACTCGTTCCTCTTCCACTCGCTCCTTACTCGCTAGTAGATAGGTTTGCATATAGGGAAATTCCACACATTAGTTTATCTAGAGAATTTACCTTTGTGCTAAGCCTAAAATTGAAAAAGAATTAAAAATTGGTGTAGCACCTATTCACCCCCCTCTAGGTGCCCATACGATCCATTTCAATTGGTATCAGAGCCCCGGCTCTTAATTTGGGCTCAACCGCCTAAGAGTAGTATGGGTACCAGGGATGATGGAAATGAGGCTGTGGATAAGGTCACAATGGATGATCTCAAGTCGTTGGAAATAACCTTGTTGAAATCCTTTGAGGCCAAGATGGAGGAGATGAATCAAATGATTGCTCGCCTTACATCATCCATAGCCCCATCTCCATCCTCCTCTGAGGCTCCCTCACCATCATCTAAGGAAAAGGGTAACATCGGATCTAAGGATGATGATGTGGAAGGTGAAAAACTAAATGGTTCCACCTCCAAAAAGGGAAGTGGCAAGGAGGAATATAGTGAGGTTCACCATGTATATTCCCCCGACCCACCTATCCCTCATCCTCATATAAACAATAGGGGTGATCCACCCAAGCTCACTGCATCTTCTTTTAATGAATGGCAATTTCTAATGAAATCTCATGTTTGCAGCTCCTCTATTGAATTGTGGAGGATCATTGAAGAAGGTCTTCATGTTGGAGATCAAACCAATCTAATAAGAAGGGAAGTTGTGGATAGCCAGTTGAATGCCACTGCTCTCCACATGATACAGCTGGGTGTGGGTCCCAAGGACATGCCACACATTGAACATCTCAACACGGCTAAAGAGGCGTGGGATGCTCTTACGGACCTTTTTGTTGGAATTGAAAGCATGAGAAGAAACCGGTATGATGCCCTTAGTAACGGTTGAGGATTCTACATGTTGGATGGTGAAAACCATGAGGACATGTATAGAAGACTCAAGGGCATCGCAACAACATTTCGGAAGCATGGGGCCACTCACATTGATGATGCATGGATAAAAAGGAAGTATGTGAGTGCCTTAATGCCTTTCGAACCGACGGATTTGAAGAGCTTGCAAGGTAGACACAACTATCATCAAATGACATCCAATGAAGTCATGCAAGAAATGGCGTCATTCAAAGTGGCGGCAAAGAATGCTGAAGATGCCCGTGCACGGGCCATTGGAATGCAAAAGGGTGTCAATGTGGCTCTCAAAGCCAATATTGCTGAGCAAGAGGATGATGAAGGAGCATTTGAGAGGATATCCATGGACTGCCCCGATGAGGTCAAACGTGCTCATGGTGAGTACATGGCATTCTATGCAAGGAACTTTTGGAAGGACCCTGCCAAAGCCAAGTCTGAACTTGAGCGCAAGAACGGGTCAAATGGAAGAAGAGAAAGTGGCCCAAGATTGAGAACTTGCTTCAACTGTGGAGATAGACTGCACTTTGTAGCCGAGTGTCCTTATGAAAATAGAGAAGACAATGGTGGCAGGCTCATTCTCAAAGAGAAATCCAAAGTTCCTAAGAAGAAGCCATTTGCTAAGAAGAATGGTCCTTTCAAGAAGCAACCCAAGATGGTCCTTGTAGCTCAAGAGGAATACTCCTCTGCAAGTGAAGATGAAGAGGATGATGATAGTTCCCGCGAAGTGGCTGCTATAGCCACCACATCGACTCCATCATCTCTCTTCGACACGCCGAACGAGAACGCCATCAACAACAACGCCACTTGCCTAATGGCAAGAGGATCCGAGGTATCGACTTCTAACTCCTCATTTTCTAAGACTAACATAATTTTGGATATGGATGATCATGACAGTCTTGAAATGAAAGAAGAAGTTATTGCCTTGGATACTTTTTTCACTAACCTAATTTTGGATATGGATGATCATGACAGTCTTGAAATGAAAGAAGAAGTTATTACCTTGGATACTTTTTTCACTAACCTACAAGGTGAGCACAAACTCCACTTTGATACTCTTATGAGTCAACTTGCTCGAGCCGAAGATCTCCTTGAAGAAAAGGGCAGAATTGAAAGATAAGATGCTTTGGAGATAGCCTCTTTGAAGAATGCCTTGGAAGAGGAAGAGGAAACTCGAGTTTCTTTGGAAGAAAGACTCGAATCCCTAGAGGAGTCACAAGAAGAAGCTGTAGCTTAGCTCATTAAAGAACGTGACCATGCCATTGCCAAGGTAAAGAAACTAAAGAAAGAAAAGATTGATTTTGGGGCTGTTCATGCTAGACTTTTGGAGAAGTTTGATGATCTTGAAAGTTCTCACAAGGCATTGAAGAGTGATTATTCTACTCTAAATGAGTCTCATGACGAGCTCCAAACTCAATTGAAATGGTATAATTTTCCAAGTACCTCATCTTCATCCTTTGGAAAAGAAGATCTTGCAAGGAGTTCTCAACACAAAGGTAAAGGGGTTATTGATGAGATACTGAGCAGGCAAAGGTCAAACAACAGTAAAGAAGGTCTTGGTTACATACCCGAGATAAAGAGCAAGAAAAACAAGAAGAACAAGAAGAACAAGACTGCTCAATCGAAGACTAGCAACATTACCAATGACAAGACTAATTATGATGGTTTTGCAGGGATCAACAATCCTAACTTCGAACTATATTGTGATTCTTATGGTGATGTTTATGCTAGTTATGTAGGGCCTTATGATTGTTACATTCCTTGGTCTATTTGGGTTCCCAAGACCCTTGTTACTAACATGAGAGGACCCATTGAAAATGGGTACCTAAAACCAAGAAGTAATTCTCTTGCAGGGCTATGCTTCTGGTGGTTCTAAATGGGTACTCGATAGCGGTTGTACGAGTCATATGACCGGAAGCAAGGAGATCATCACGGAGATGCGGCCGAACCTTGATCACATTACCGTCTCCTATGGTGACAAGTCAAAATCTGAGGTATTGGGTCTCGGCAAAGTTGTGGTGGCTCACGATATCTCTCTCGTGGATGTCATGCTTGTTGAGACCCTCGGGTATAACTTACTTTTTGTCCGTGCCCTTGGTAAGATGGGCTTTGCAGTTTACATTGATGCTGATTTGGTGGTACTCTTGTGGAGCAAGTCTCTAAAAGTCGCTTTCGTGGGATATGTCGAAAACGACCTGTACGTGGTAGACTTTTCGGGGAAAACCACTACATGTCCGATGTGTCTTTTCGGAAAGGCTGACGCGGGTTGGCTGTGGCATCACCGACTAGCCCACGTCAATATGAGAACTTTGCAAAGTCTCCACAAGGGTGGCCACATTCTTGGACTAAAAGAAAATGTCTCTTTTGCCAAAGATCGTGTTTGCAGGGCGTGTGTTGAAGGGAAAATGCATGATTCACCTCATCGAAGGAAAACCATTATCTCTTCAAAAAGGATCTTGGAGCTCCTTCATGTGGACCTCTTCGGACCTCCATCTCATGCAAGCCTCGGTGGGAAGAAGTATTGTCTAGTGATTGTTGATGATTACTCAAGATACACGTGGGTTTATTTCTTCAAGTTGAAGAGTGAAACTCAACAAACTGTCGTCGACTTCGCCAACGAGGTTCAACGTCAACACAATGTCCCCATTCTGGCTATAAGGAGTGATAACGGCTCGGAGTTCAAGAACTACACCTTAAATGAGTTCCTAAGTGAAGAGGGGATAAGACATCAATATTCCGCTGCTTATACCCCTCAACAAAATGGTGTAGCCGAGAGGAAGAATCAGACTCTAATGGACATGGCAAGATCAATGTTGGCCAAATTCAAATCTCCATATAACTTTTGGGCTGAAGCAATCTCTACTGCTTGTCATTCATCCAACCGGTTATACCTCCGCAAGATTTTGGACAAGACTCCGTATGAAATACTTACCGGTAACAAGCCAAACATCTCATACTTTCGGGTATTCGGGTGTAAGTGTTTCTTTCTTATTAAAGGAGTTCGTTTGTCTAAGTTTGAATCTAAGGCTCTAGAAGGTATTTTTTGTTGGTTATGGTGCCGAATCCCACACTTATAGAGTCTACAATAAGCTCTCCGGAACTGTTGTAGAATCTTGTAGTGTGGTGTTTGAGGAAAATGACGGTTCCCGTGCGGAGCAAGTTGGTGTTTGTGATGCAGATGTTGAAATACCCCAAGATGCCATAAGAAGAATGGGCGTGGAATTCTTCCGCCCCATTGAGGAACCCCTTGTGGTGGACCGGGAAGGACAATGCTCTACTCATATAGAGCCCTCATCTACACATACGCAACATGCTCCAACCACGAGGGCAACTTCTACACCACTTCCATCAACTGCTGAAGGTCAAGATGCTCCAGAAAGCTCCAGGCCGGATTTTTTGGTGGATACCGGATTATCCAGCCACCCCGCTCCAGCTGTCCATGCAGCTCCTGGTGGTGAAGATATCAACACAAGCTCTAGGCCGGATTTTTCGGCTGACCCCGGATTATCCGGCTCGCCATGATTCAAGCGAGTCCAGACTTCTGATGATCTTTGTGCCAAGTCCTCCCAGGCCGGATTATCTGGCCTCTTCATCGGCCGGATTATCCGGCCCTGACTCTCCAGTTCTGCAGCCTCCTGTTATGGCTATGGACTCACCTCAAGGGCATGCATCTCCACCACCTACTACTGATGTTCCAGCTACTGATCAAGGCGGAGAAAATGCCTCCAATGAAGACTCAAGTGATGAATCTCCTCCACCAAGAGACAACAAACTTATTGAACTTTGTCGCAAGGCTTGAGCTGATCGTAACCTTGAGTTGAGGGGTCACTCTCTCGACAAGGTTGTTGGTGATCTTCGACGAAGGGTGTCTACTAGAAGAGAATTGGCCAGTTTTGGTGCGCATCAAGCTCATATCTCCATGGTGGAACCTAAGAAGGTCTTTGAAGCTCTTGAAGACTCAGACTGGTTTGTTGCTATGCATGAAGAATTGAACAATTTCGAGCGCAACAAAGTCTGGAAACTAGTGGAGAAACCCAAAGAGTGTCGCAATGTTATCGGCACCAAGTGGATTTTCAAGAACAAGCAAGATGAGAATGGCATTGTTGTGAGGAACAAGGAAAGACTTGTGGCACAAGGTTACTCCCAAGTTGAGGGCATCGACTTCGGCGAGACCTATGCTCCTGTGGCTCGTCTTGAGTCCATCTGTATCCTACTTGCTTATGCTGCTCATAACAATTTTAAGTTGCAACAAATGGACGTTAAGAGTGCCTTCCTTAACGGTCCTCTACATGAGTTGGTATACGTAAAGCAATCCCCGGGGTTTGAGGATTCTAACTTCCCGAACCATGTCTACAAACTCGATAAGGCACTCTATGGCCTTAAATAAGCCCCATGTGCATGGTATGAGCACCTTAAAGAGCTTTTGTTAGATCGTGGCTTCGAAGTTGGGCAAATCGACCCCACTCTTTTTACTAAGAAGGATAAGGGGGAGCTCTTCGTATGTCAACTATATGTAGACGATATCATTTTTGGTTCTACTAACAAAGCTTTTAACGATGGATTTTCAAAGCTTATGACTGACAGGTTTGAGATGTCTATGATGGGGGAATTACGGTTCTTTCTTGGATTCGAGATCAAGCAACTAAGGGAAGGAACCTTTATTAATCAAGCAAAGTACATCCAAGACATGCTCAAGAGATTCAAGATGACGGATCTAAATGGTGTCGCTACTCTGATGCAAACAAAGTGTCATCTCGAACTCAACCCTCATGGTAAAGATGTGGACCAAAAGGTATACCGGTCCATGATCGGCTCTCTTCTTTACCTCTGTGCATCTAGACTCGATATTGTGTTGAGTGTGGGAGTGTGTGCAAGGTATCAAGCAGCTCCTAAAGAAAGCCACTTAGTGACGGTCAAGAGGATCTTTCGATATTTAGTTCAGTCCCCCAACTTTGGTCTCTGGTATCCCAAGGGCTCCAATTTCTTTTTATGTGGTTATACTGACTCAGATTGGGCTGGTGATAAGGATGATCGGAAGTTAACTTCTAGAGCTTGTCAATTCTTGGGAAGATCTCTTGTATGTTGGTCCTCCAAAAAGCAGAATTATATATCTCTCTCCACCGCCGAAGCTGAATATGTTGCTGCTGCCAGCGCTTGTACTCAATTATTGTGGATGAGGCAAACTTTAAAGGAATACGGTGTCAAGTGTGACAAAGTGCCTCTTTTATGTGATAATGAAAGTGCTACCAAAATTGCGTACAATCCAGTTCAGCACACAAGGACGAAGCATATTGAGATTCGGAATCATTTTATTCGTGACCATGTTGCTCAAGGTGATATTGATCTATCTTTTGTGAGCATGAAGAACCAACTGGCGGATATTTTTACAAAGCCACTTGATGAAGCAAGATTCTGCTATTTGAGGAATGAGCTAAATATCATTGATTCCGGGAGCTTGTCTTGATTACCCATGCACCCACTCGTACATCTCAATCCTTGTTTGGTCTAGGTGTGGGCATGGATATAGGGGGGTGTGGTCCTAACTTATTGGGCTAACCCTCCCCCCATAATGCCAATAGCAAGTATATCATTTCTCTTAATATCATGTTGTGATATGTAAGCTTATTGATGAGTATTGGTCGTGAACCCAAGATATATCTTCGCGGTGTCACACCATACACTCCAACAAGGTGGCTTCGGCCACCGCCCTCTCACTTGTGGAGAATTGGATCTTTTTGGATGTTATTTGCTCTCTCATGTTCTTATGGGAATCACACTCAATCTTGGCTTTTATTTGAGTTGGATTTTGCAATTTTGAGTGTCTAGTACCATCTCAGTTTGGCATTCTCAATCCTAAGCCTTCCATACCCCTAAGACATCTATTCTTGCACACAAGTCTCTTGTACACCTTGTGGGGGTGTTGTTTGGGGGAGCTGTTGGGCCTGGTATACTGAATCCCAGAGTTTAGGCCGGATAATCCGGCCCAAGTGTTGGCCGGATAATCCGGCCCTGGCGGATTCGATCTTAATGGGCAGGGCTCGGGGGGAAGGGCTCATATCGAGCAGCACTTCTCCCCCAGCCCTCTCCTTCTCCCAGCCGCCTCCCGCCTCACCTCCCGAGCCTCCGCCACCGGATTTTCTGGGCCTTCCCGGATCTTCTTCTCCGCGCCTACGGGTACCTTCTCCTCCGCGTTCTTCCTCCAATGAGTGAGGGTAACTCCCTCTCTCCCCATCTTTGGCTAGATGTGTATCTTGTTGGATGGAACATTGTCTAGAAGGATGTGTTTTCGCATAGAACTCGTAGTCTTACAGTTTCTAGGCCCGATCTACTTTTTTGCATGCATTCTTGGTGAAATCGAAAATTTCTGCCAGGGCCGGATTATCCGCCCTAGGCCAGGCCGGATAATCCGGCCTGACAGATTCAAGTCTGCTTCAGTTTCACTATGGTGTATGTATTGAGTAGTTTTGACCTATGAACTTTTTGCCTAGTTGTTCCATGCTCTCTCCTGGACTTGTGTATATGCTTGTTCCCCTCTGCGCCTGCTGCTGATGCTGATGATGAGGAAGGTGACACTGAGGAGCTTGAAGATGAGGATGAGGAAGAGCATGAGGACGAGGACGAGGACGAGGACTATGATGAGTGATCCCATGGGGCGCTAGCATCGCTCTTCTCCCTTTTTGGTGTCTCGATGCCAAAGGGGGAGAAGTAGTTCTATTAGGTTGTCCGTGGATTTGCATGGGTCGGGCATAAGCACTTGCACTTTTTATTCGTTATTTCCTGCTTATGCCCATTTAGCGTTGAACTTTTATATTCGTGGTTTGTGATTTGTGGTTGAGACTTTATGTGGTTGTCTAGATGATACCTATGGACTTCATATCATGGATTATGCTCATGGTTATATCTATTCATATCCTATTGCTGGTGGTTTATCATGGAAGGCACGCGCTCATAATGGTTATCCAATAATAATTGTGATTTATGTCAAGGATGCCTATTCTCTACTTCGGTGGTATGTGTTTTTGCCCTTTTGTCTATGGAATAGATTCACCTATTTGTGTGCATTTGTATTCCAATGCAAAACTCTATTATGCACACATTGAGGGGGAGTCCCTTCCATAGTTATCTCTCTTTGTCTTGTGTCTTTCTCCTGCAAATCCTAGTATTGTCATCTAACACCAAAAAGGGGGAGATTGAAAGAACATTTCATGTTTTCCTATGTTTTGCGTGTTAGATAACAATACTATGGAGACTTTTCATGTGTGCTAAGTGTGCAGGAAGTTTTGAGGGGGGGGCAGATAATCCGCCCCTCCAAGGGCCGGATAATCCGGCCTACTTCATCTCTCAAGGAAGCCAAGGCGCGTCGCTCTGTGTCCAGTCGGATTTTCTCCCGGAAAATCGGAACTGGGGCGGTTTTTCCTCCCCAGGCCGGATAATCCGGGTTTCGCAAGGGCCGGATAATCCGGCCCTCAGTTTTCGATCAAAAGGAGCCAAGGCGCGTCGCTCGGTATCCGGTCGGATTTTCTACCAAAAAATCCGAACTGGGGCGGTTTTTCTTCCCAAGGCCGGATAATCCGGCCTTCACATAGGGCCGGATAATCCGACCCCATAAGTTGATCAAGGGCAAGCTTGGCACGGCGCCGAGAGGCGGATTTTCGCGGATATTCCAGTGGGCGGAGTTTCCCCAGACCGGATAATCCGGCCATCACTTGGGCCGGATAATCCGGCCCCCAAAGTGTGCAACGGCTGGTTTTTGGAAGGGGGTATAAGTACCCCTTCTTCCCCAACGTCCACAACTCTTGATTCATTTAAATTCGACCAGACCCTGTGCAAGAGCTCTAAATCTCGATCTCCCACTTCAACCACCCTAAGGTCTTGATCTTTGGTGGAATTGAAGGAGGAGAAGTTCATCATCAACATCAAGAATCAAGCGCTTCAACTCCTCTCCATTCACTTGGAGAAATCCCTGATCTAGTATTCTCGTTAATACCTAGATCGTGTTATTGTATTTGACAACTTTGTTCTTGTGGCAGCTTGTTGTCATTTCGGGAGCCTCCAAGTTGTTGTGGAGTTGTTGCCCCGCTAGTTGTGTAAAGGCGTCGGTGCCCACCTCGAAGGGTACCTATAGTGGAAGGTGGATCAGGCCTGTTGTGGCGAGATCCATCAGAGAACAGGGTGAGGCCTTTTGTGGCGTGGTGGTCTTAGTACCGCCCACCCCTCCAACGCAGACGTACTTCCCTTAACAAGGAAGGAACTGCGGTCAAACAAATCCTGTGTCTCCACGTGCTTCACTTCGGTTCACTCGTTCCTCTTCCACTCGCTCCTTACTCGCTAGTAGATAGGTTTGCATATAGGGAAATTCCACACATTAGTTTATCTAGAGAATTTACCTTTGTGCTAAGCCTAAAATTGAAAAAGAATTAAAAATTGGTGTAGCACCTATTCACCCCCCCTCTAGGTGCCCATACGATCCATTTCAGTCTTCATATATTTGCAGGATAGTGGTCGACTTCGAGTTTCCAAGAAACAAATAAAAAAGGAAGAGAGAAGTGGAACCAAACATGAGAGGTATGCCTTATGACTCCCCACTTTTGAAGTTTGAGAGACCCATGCTAGTTAGTAGTAAATGTTCATATATTATATTGGTGGAGTGAGTCCTTGTATCGTTGTAAGATTTTCGTTTGCATGGGTATTTAATTGGGTACGTTTTGTTCTAGCTCTCGTAATTAACCAAGTCTTGCCTAAAATTGCTAAACAATTGTAATAAGAAAAAGTCTCAGAATTGAAGGCTTGGGTGCTATAGTGCTTAGTCTTAAAGGCTTATTTCTAGAGATACTCGGCAAAACTGAAAATGTTGATTGACTTGATAGCTCTCTTTGAAAGAATTTGTTCGATTGAATTAATGTTTAGCGGTTTTTGTGAGCATGCCAAAGTTTGACTTGTTAATCATAAGAATGATATAGCTTTATGCATGTCAAACTTCATGGGATGCCAACAACTCCGCTAGCCTACGAACGATCTTCATGGAGGAAACTCCTAGATTACGGCTATGAGTTGATTAAACACTTGTAGCAGCAATGCTATAGTGGGTAAGATTGTTGGCACTCCCGGGTAGCTGTAATCATGATGGAATCACTCCTCTGTCTGTTATGAGAAATCATTATGCAAAAGGAACAAAAACCTTAGTGATTCCACGAGTGTCCATCACAGCCCGATAAACTAAATATTTTTTTGGCATGCTCTCAATTACTTAAAAACTGAAATTCTTGAAGGACAATTAATAGAAAAGTAGTGCTTGAAAAGTCTTGATTTATTCATGTGGGAGGATTGAGATACTATAGTATATATGCTTTTCATGACAACTCTCACACTCTTATTTTACATGATTATACTTTACTGTTCAAAGGCAAGCCTATGAGTTGATTACTTGACATGGAATAAAGTTTACTCATTTGAATCATCCATGTTTACAATAATTTTGCTGGATTATAAGGATGCATGAAACCCGTATGATATGCTTGCCATTACTCTATCTATGCTAAAGTTTTTCAGATTTATAAAGTGGAGGAAACATGAGACTACTAATCATGAGTAAGATCACCATCTCGTTATTTCAGTTTAAATGCTAAGTTCCTTTTTTATTTTGGTTTTCTTGCTCGGGACGATCAAGTTTAAGCTTGGGGAGGTTGATGGCTCTGAAATATAGCCATCTAACGTCCACATTTAAACTAGATATTAATCATATTCTTGATGAAATATCCCTCTAAACCCTGCCACTAATGCTAATATTCAGAGGGGTATGCAATCCTTTCTTTTGTATTTTTCCTACGCAGATAATGTTGTTTAAAGGAGGGAATCACTACATTAAAGTCAAAGATACGATATTTCCAACAACCAGAAGAAACTAGGAGCCTTACAACAGAGGCAGACGCTTTAACAACCAACTATACTGTTGGAGCAAAAATTCCGACCGTATAGCTCCGGTCGTATAGTTGGCACCGCCACCGTTATGTCAAACAGAACAACTTTCGTGAAGGGACCCCTATATAAAGAATCCTCATGCGACGGGAAAACAGAGGACGCACCACCCCGAAGTCTCTGCCACTGATCACCAGCCGCCTCCAGATCTCCAAACCCTTCTCCATCTTCATATCCATATTCCACCACTTGTAATAGTAGATCTCTTCTCCGATTGGCGACATTGTAAGACTATTGCTATCAATCTTATGATTTTTATTACAATGTTTGTGATTGTTGATCTCATCTCTATGTGTGAGTAATTCTCCTTGGGCTAAGGGCTTCGGCCTAGCCATGTAGCAATTATGCATGTGAATTATCATAGATGGGATCGTGTATTAGTTTGTATGACATGATGATTATTGTATCCTCTCTTGCCTCAATCCAAGGACTTGTCAGGTACCCAAGAACCCGAGGGTTGAGCCAGGTATAGGGAGTATGAGTGATGACTGATCTGCAGATTGGGTACCCTAGTGATACAAGGGGTAGTACGGCTGTATGTGAGGGACTTTCTTGGGATTAACGGTGACATCACTATGCATATCATTAGTTCTCTTTCTTCTACGGATGAGACTAGTAGGTTATTGATATAAGCGGTTGTGGAGGCAATAGCAATTATGGATGCACTGTCCACATATAATTTATCTTACTCTAACAAGTACACGCATACTTTATTTCTATCTTTCATTTTCATCAGATGTTTTGCACAGCTACAAGTGAAACCGAACGCCCTAGGCCCTCTCTCTCCATCATCGACAACAACAAAAAGACACAAGCTATTGGTCCGGTAAAAACACAAAAGGAATTCTAAAACTCCTAAAGGTCCATTAAATTAACTTCACTACACATTTGCTTCTTGAGGATTCGATAACCTAGGTCTACTAGGGAAAAAGAAGCTATACAAATCCATAATCCAGATCGAAGGTATCAGGGAGATGTGGGGAAAAGGCGGCATGTTATCACTAGAACCCTTCAGGGGATAGGTGTTTCTTAGTGTAGTTATTATTAACTCATTTAATTATAAACTTAGTCTAAATTCCTTTTTGCAATTATAAACATAGAAAATGGTTCTCGCCGATGCTACCTTTCCTATTGATGATTGGTTAGATGGAGAGAAGCTCAGGCTAGACAGATCAAATTTCTCTATGTGGGTTGCGCGTCTCCATGTTCTCCTTAGCGAGAATAATGTGGTCGACTATATACTTAACGAGATGGATTTGGATCAGCCCAGTGACCTAGAGACCCCAGAGCAGCGGGAAGACTGCTATTACCATCGTGAGATGGCCTCCTTCATTTCAGTTACAATGTGTTTCAGAATGGTGGATGAGCTGTGGCTAGTCGTGGGTAATGTTGACCCTCGTACGGTAATGCTACAGCTTAGGACACATTTTGTGGAACAAGCACGCATATGGGAGCATGAGCTGATGGGAGGTTTCCTCTCCATTAAGATGGAGGAGAACTCTTCGCTTGACGGCCACTTTGAGCGCATGCATGATGCGTACATGAGGCCAACATACTTCTTGGACAGCAGGATGACGAGCTCTTGGCATTGTGCTACGGTCGCTGCCACCAAGCTACCAAGCACATGTCAGGACTTGCATCATGAGAGGTGATGCGGAAACACAGGATTCCCACAGGTTCATATCACATCTCAGGAATGTGATGGTTGAACCCATTGTTGCTAAGGTCATCAATGACAAAGGTATATATTTGATATACAATTTTATAAATGTTATAATCTTGCAAACACATGTTGCAGTGTTAAGTATATTTGATACTTGTTCTGTTTTGCTGAAAACAGGTCCTTCTGCATGAGAGGTGCTTGCTGGAGAGGAGGTGACATTGTGTGTTGATGGCGAGCATGATGATGATGGCCAACGACACTCTCCCTCGATCATTTAGTTTATCATTTTTGGATAGTTATTGTAATCTAAAGTTGTGAACTTCTTTAGTGTGTCTCACACTTTGTGAGACAGTTATTCATACGAGCTTCTAACAAATAGTTGTTCCACTTTTTTGAATGATTTCTATTCGTGTTCATATCTTGTTCGATTATGTGTGAACTATCCTGTTTTTGAAACTAATTGATAATAAATGAACATTTGTAAAATATTGAAATGCCTTGGAATTACCCAACTTAATGATATATTCATTACTGAAAGAAACCATTGTTTAAATTCAAAGTTATATTGATAATATGTGAAAGACATTTGTATTCTTGTCACATATGAATCATGCCTAAGTTCGGCAAAATAACTTAAGCATCGTGTATTACTTGAATACAAAGTGTTTGATGAATTGTTAAAAGAGAATACATATTCAATGTATTGTGTTTTAACAAAATGGTGATTATCATTATATGATTGTTTAAATTTTGTAAAGAAGTTTACCAAAGGAAACATAAGTATGTATTTGATATGATCAAAGTATTTTATCAACAAAGGGTATTAAAGTTAAATAAGAATCCAATTGCTACGATTTGATCAATAGTAATGGAATTCGACATTATAAGAATGGCATAAAAGAAAATTTCCGGAATGCAATGCGTTTGAAAATGTCAAAGTGCAAAGCATCACAATATGATATATGATACTAGAGTGGGTGAATAGAAGGCTCCAAATAAATCGTTGTAGTGTAGATGTAGAGACCATTAGTTAGAAATAGTTAGCACTCAATTAGAACATATAGTGAACCATCTGGAGTCATGAGATCGGCTCCATATCTAGTATGGATAGTTGTAAAAGTTTTGGGGTCATTCGATATAACCAAAACAATAACGAATAAGTCATTGTAGAGTATTCATTGAAAAAACTTTGAATACGAAATCCATAGCTGAAACTAAAATAGAAGAAAAACTAGTATTGCTTGGATTTTGGTGCATTCTCGAGAAAGTTCACATTCAGTGATATTTCTTGATTATGGAGCAAATGGAAGATAGTGAAAAACATGATGAGGATTCAAAACCCTGCATCAAAGTGTTGAGAAGCGCAACAGAAAGCGTTCCTGAATGATACTCTTCACAAAGGAAAGAATCAATGATAGTGATCATTGTGTTTTCCCCACTGGTGTTTTTACTACATAAAGTAGGATTCAAAATGCAGCCCATATCTTGTATGGAGACATTTGTGAATCATTTGTCATGATTACCGGAATATGACATACCTACGAACTACTAAGGAAATAATGGTAAGCAGAGATTATGAGAAATCCTAGAGGCAAAATTCACTTGAGATTAGAAAGCAATTCGTTGCTAAATCTTACAAGTAAAGGGGTTGCTTGAATTTTCCCAAATGACTACAAAGCCATAGTGGAAAAAGGGGGTGAATGACAAACACACAATTTGTCAAGTATTGGACAATTTCAAATGAATTTGATTCAAGTGTGCTGAAAGTCTGGTGGATTTAAAACTGGTAAAGTACTAGTATCTCATAGTAAATCTCCAAGTTTGATATTTGATCAAAGGATTTTGAAGTCATTCAAAATAGTGAGTGGATATGAAATTTGCATGAAATTGAGTGGGAGCTATGAAAGTCTTCCTAAAACAATATGTGAATGACATATTTTTAAGTGGGAGCAATATAAGTCTCAAATTCAAATATGTAAGAACATATGTTGAGTAAGAGTAGTGACTCATACCCAAACATGTTGGGAACATATTTGAGTGGGAGCTTAGAGGAGTGATTCTTAAGTGCGTATACGACACATTAATAATAAAAGCGCCAGAACTGGTAAATAAAGATTTATAGGGAGTAGAAGTTGATAATACGTATATTACGATATTATGTAGTATTCCTTAAAGGATTCTGAAAAGAGTTTCAGAATAGAAGTTAATTAAGGAACTGGTCCTTGATAACTCAAGTTAGGAATAGTATTAAGTTCAACATCAATGGTTGAAAGAAAGAATAGGATGATCATCATCCACTATGTTGAGATATAGGTTCTATCTTAGAAAACCATGATGATAACTTAACATAGTATATGATCCAAGAAGGAACGTTTGTAAAGTGATTAAGTTCAAATCACGAAACGTTGAGCTAAGTTTGTCCACTGTGTCTAATGGAGAACTGTAGACATGATTTCCAGATCCATAAAGGATGACATATCTTAAAGCATAAAGGGTTATGTTATAAGAAAATATGTTGGAAACTCCTGTATCAATAATACCGACTAAAGTCAAGTAGGAAGCGAGGTGAACAAAAACATCGAAAGTTGCATAGGGTGCACTCGTGTTTCGATGATTAAATTTATAATAATAGGTAAGGGTACCATCTAAAGTGATGTATAATGCTATGGTGGGGCTAGTTCGCTTTTAACATAGAATGATGTGTCCTAGGGCACAATGCTCATGAGAAAGCCCTCGAGGTTGATCTAAAGTCATTGTAGGCTCTTGGAATCCAGCCTCGTTCTACTGCCATAGGGACGATGCATACACAAAGATGTTATCATGTGATGATAAAGTATTAATGTCAATCAAGGTGACATTAGTAAGTTGCAAAGGATTTGGGACTGTAAATTACATGCCCAAGACTCAACCTCTTCCATGAGCAAGCATGTTCAGGGTACCGGGATTTATGGTGCCAATGATTAAGAACAAATGCAACTAGTTTATTTGTACTCTAGTGCAAGTGGGAGACTGTTGGAAATATGCCCTAGAGACAAATAATAATAAGGATTATTATCATATTTCATAAAGTTTATGATTAAGTTTTATATCATGCTATAACTGTATTGAAAGGAAACTTCAATACACGTGTGATATATAAACAACCAGGGGTTTCCGGTGAAACTCTAGTCACTGGTTCATTGGTCAACAGATGATCAAGATTTCCTAATCATGTGGCATTTATGCTAGATGGAAATGGAGTCAACTCATTTTGAGAATGGGATGATGAACCAATACCCAACCTAAACATCGTGACCCGATCATGTCACGAATTTCAAGTTACGATGATTAGAATAGACCTTGTAGGCTATTTCTTAGACCATGAGGCTATATCAATCACTGTCTCCCGAGAATGGTTAGATAGCATCAAATGTCACTTGGTAATATAGTGACAATAAAGGTGTGTTAAGGTATTCATAGGAACTATAGAGGCATTATATGTCAAGAGCGGGATTTGTCCATCCCCGTGACGGAAACATACTCAAGGGCCCACTCAGAGAAGTTATATCCAATAGCTGCGCAATGTGTGATTTAATCATAGGGATATCACTTATCGAAACGAGTCAAGTAGCATTGTTCGGTAACGAGATTGAACACGACATGGTGATATCATTGATTAGATCTCGGGCAATGCAAGTATCGAGATACAAAAGGAATAATACACGACTATCCCGGTTCAAACGATGAAAGGTCTTCGTGGATTGCACAGGGGTCACATGGCCATCTAGGTCCCTCTGTAGATCATTGGTCCGAGAGTGTCCCGACCATGTATGGAGTGTTCCTGAACCGTGGGGTATCATGCTTAAGGGCTTGGTGATGCTTAGAGAGTGTTTGCAGGATCGGTAGAATCACAGAAGAAGAGAAGAAAGAAAATCGGAAGGGTTTCGGTAAGTCCGAAGGATGTCCGAAGTGGAGGTGGAAGGTGTTCCACGGAGATTGAATATTTTGTGAATGAATGTTAAATATTGATTTAATTATTTATTCATAATTATTTAATAAAAGAGAGATCAATTAAAGGTCAAAAAGGCTTAATGGGCCAAATCCTGGAGGGGAAAGGGCCCAAGAGGGAAAGGCAAAAGGAGAAAGGGGCCAAGGGGGTGGTCGGTGCACTAGTGGGCCAGCCCCCACGTGGGGCCCATGTGGGTGGCCGGCGGTGCCTCCCCCTTCCCCCTCTCCCGTGATTAGTCCCACCCCAGGACTTTGAGGGAGGTAGTACCTCCCCTCTCCCTATATATAGTGGGGTATTTTGACCAGAAAATACACAGCACAATATTCAATAAAGGTTTCCTCACTTTTGAGGAGACCTCCAATTGATACTCTCTCTCTCTCCCGTGACCGTGGTCCCAAGTTCGAACTGCGTGAATGAGATACATCTTCACCGTGGAGCACCATCGCTCTGTGGGATTCGGATCCAGGAGCTCTACTTCCACAACCGTTGCTGGATCGGGGAAGCGGGAGTCATCGCCAGGCACCGGATGCATGTAACTCTCCGCGAGGTGTCACACTTGAGGCACTCAAGTTGTTGGAGCCGCAAGAGCGCACGGACTTCATCACGACCTTGAGATCGGCTTCGACTCGTCTACATCAACCACGCTCTCCTAAGCGTTGACAACGCTTTTCGGTCTTCAAGGGTAAGTTTGTGAAAAGCCCCTCCCGTTACTGCATTACTAATAGATAGGTCCTGGCAGCATCAGGGGTTCAGGGGCGTAGGGTAAAGTTTTATTGTTTTCATACGCGAACCCCTACAGCCGCTTCATCTCACTATGCCACCAATATCCAAAATACATATAAGATGCAATAACATGATCATCATCGCCCATATAATCATATGTGTACTACCCGTGCAAAGCATTTATGCATAGATCAAGCTTTGATACCACTGTTGGGTTCGCAACATAGAAAAGAAAAAATTCCTACAATGGTAACTACTAAGCACCAAGATCTATCTACTAGATACAAGCTACGGGTGTATATACATCCATAGAGAACATACCCTTGTAGGCCGATAAAGTGTAACGACGTTGAACTTATGGATGATTTAGTCGAACGCTTGCCGATCTCAGGATTGAGAAGAAGTCCAGCGCTGCTACTCAACAGCTCATATGTGATCAAACACACGTTCAGGCCACTGAACAACCTCCACCTCCTCTCTTCAGCGATGCAGCGGAAATACCAACTCCTTCCACATTCATGTGGTGAAGCTCCACTCACATCAATTTTGCCTCCACTCAAATTCCCACTCACATGCATTAAATTTCCACCAAATTTAATGCAACTCTCATTTAATAAAAATATTTTTTATTTTATTCAGAATTTTGTTAATTACTTTAATTAACAAACATTCATATAAACCCCCCTGCAACATTTTAATATCACATGCAGAACCAATTTCAGCAATTTCACTCAGAACAATTCTGGTGTCCATAGAAATAATTCCAGCGCTTTGCAATTCTTTCGTCTAGAACATATTTGCTCCAAATGGTGTTGGTATCCCTTAATTGTGTCACCCTACGGTTCGCGAATAATGGAGACATGATCGAGACCCCTCTTAGATCAATAATCAGAAGCAGGACCTGGAGATCCATACTGACTCCCACACATTCAACGATGACTTCTGTGATCGTGCGAATCTTTAACGCTAGTAGCTAAATCTTGTTGTCTTGCGATATATTACATGTTCGGGATTCGATCATCGACATCTCTATACCTAGTTATATCTGCCTATATGGGGGTTAACAGAGGTATTTCTGCTTGGGGAGTCGTGTTGGCATGTGGGGTCGCGAAGGAGAACAATGATCTGCTTGGATCAATTACTAGGCCCCACATCAAGAAATTGTGGACAGGAAAGTACACCCAATTATAACAAGGATTTGATATCTTATGGGTAAAGCAACACACCTCTGTAGAGTGTAAGAATTATGAGATGTTACTCTATGTTCCGGGAATGAGCTACGAACGTGGCAGGAAAGGACCTCCATGAAGTTCTGGTCAACCTATGAAGACTTATGGGCATAGTTTTTCATAATAAAATTTACCTTTGAAGAAATATTTATGAAAACTACATAGAACCTAAGAAATATTTATGGTCCAAGAGGAGGGTTAAACATCAAGACCTGCACGATTCGCACAAAGAGGGATTAGGCAGTGTGTGGTGGCGGTGGAAGAAGGTGGTTGCGCAACAAGTGTGGTACGTGACAAGGAGTGAGAAAGTGTGGTGTGCAGCAGGCGGGAGAAGGAGACGATAACGATGGATTTCAGACTGAACCATGACGAAGTTCGGCAGTCGTGTTAGAGAGTGCGTCCAACCGATTGTGTGTGGCGGCGACGTCGAGGGCGATGGCAAATCTGGGGTAGGGGGTGAAGGGAGAACGGTGCAAGAGATTGCCTTGTGTGCCTACCAAGCCGCCCGTGGGCAAAATCTTATGTGACGAGAGGTGTTGGCGTTTCCATGCCAGCACCTTGGGTTGGGGCCGGCTAGGGTTATTGGCTATTTTCTTAGACGTGCAGAATAGCCATCAATGTATTGGACGCGCCAATGTGATCCATGGTACCTTAAAAGGGATATTGGGGACATTAGAGCATCTTTAACAATGACTGTAAAAACACGAACTGTAAACAAACGATACAGGCAATTGTACTCGCAATTTACAGGTTCGTAATCGCTCGTAGAGAATGGTGTCTCTAAAACGAAACTGATAATTTAAAATTTTGCACTCGCGAGAAAAATTCAATGACGAACACGGTTCAGATCATTACATATTCAGCGAAATTAGGAATAAAAGCAACGATTCTACAGCTGCGCGTTACATAGAGGAGGGGCGCGGCGGCGTTCTATACAATTGGAGCTCTAGCGCGGCGGCGGGAGCTTCACTCCTCGGAGAGGTCGACCATCTCGAGCTTGACGACGGTGGTGCGCGCCGCCTCCCTATCCCTAGCGACGCGCGTGATGACGAGATCCAAGGTCCAACGTTGCTCCGCCTGCTCGCGGAGGATATCAGCCTCACAGGCTAACATCTCGAACGCGAGACGCTCCTCGTCGGATTCATTCGCGTAGTCGGCTGGGACGACGACGGCTGCGCGCGGGGGGGGGGGGGAGGAGGGACGGCGAGCTCCAGTTGTCAGAGTTGGAGTCGGAGGAGGGGACAGAGGAGCGGCGCGAGAGCTCCCCTCTCCAAAAGGGGGCTCACCGGCGTGCGCGTACCTGCGAATCGTCGACACGTGCTTCGGGGACGGCGGTCGGTAGCGCTCCATCGGCACTGCGTAGCGGGCGAGCGACGCCGACGGACGCATACCACGGTTGGTCCACTTCTTTGCTGCCCTCTTATCCATGCCCTCTGAGCGGATTATCTTCCGCCGCTCGTCCTCCGTGAACTCACCACAATGGCGAGGAGGAGTTCGGCCGCCATCACCCCCGGCTGCACTGCCCTCTCCCGACTCTAAAGTGGCTGCACGACATGGCGTGGTCCTTGCGGTGGAACGCTTGCGATTGTTCGCCGGAGTTGGAGCTGGCGGCGGCGATGCTAGGGTTGGGAGAGGGAGTGAGAACGAGTTTGGACCCTCAACCGCTCGTGTGCCCTCTACTTGTACCGGCCGTGTTGGGCAGTTAACAGGCCATCGTAAACGATTTTACGGACCGGACTGATTTACAGTCACCGCTAGAGCGATCGAAAACGCGCGGACATGTATTTACAGCTTTGGCTTTTTTACAGTTATCTTTAGAGCTGCTCTTATTGGGTTGAGCGGGCGAAGATGCTCTAAACCTTTTTATTTTTTTGTTTTTACCAAACTCAGTACAACGAATAAGCCATTTCTCCCGTAAAAAAAGAAGAAGCCATTTCTAGCTTAGTGGGCGAACGATTCGGTCGTATCACGGAGGGCGACGTGTTCCTGTTTCTGGTCGAACCGTGAAAAAGTGGTCCAGTCGTCACGGGGAGACGCGCGCGTCAGCGCGGTTGCGGTGAAACGGTGGGGATATGCGTCGCTGCCTCGGGGCTGGATGGAGCGGAGGGAACCGTGGGCGTCGACCGTTCGTTGCGGAGCAGTATGAAAGAGCAAAATGGGCGGCGGTGGCGGCGGCAGCAGCATGCAGCCCAAAACGGGAGACGGGACGGGGAGAGCCGTCCAGGTTTTAGGCGTCCGCCGCCCCCCGGAAACCATCCGCGTCCGTCCGACGGTTTCCCGACGCCGTCCTTGGCACCGAGCCGCGCGGTGCGGGTACCTGTGGGCGACGAAACCTGCATGGCTCAACGCCAACGGGTGGACCAGCGGGGTCCTCGCTGGTGACAGACACACAGCGGCGGGGCGCGCTGGCCGCTGTGGCGTCGCGTCGCGTCGTCACGCTTGGGTTGGTGAGGTGAAACCCGTGACTGGTGCGCTCGGGTTCGGGCGAGGCCCGGGAGGGAAATCTTGCGTACGGACCCTCGGGAAAAGTTAAAATTTGGGCCGATGTTCCCGAGGAAACCTAAAATCGTAGGACGCGAACAAAATTTGATACAGTAGGAAAACCTTTTTCTGACCCTTCGAGCAAGCAAACGATAAGCGCGGTTCTGGGTTTTGCGTGCTCAGGAGGTTGGTCGGGTCGCCGTCGATCTTACCAGTCGATTATACTCGAAGAAAAAAAATCGAAACGCACCACCACCATCTTGTGCTGCCAGTTTAAATCGCGGAGGCATTGCTTTACCTACCGGAGTAGGTAAATTTGAACGGTCCAGAATCTATACACAGACATGCAAAAAAAAAAAAAAAACACTATGCGTTATACTCCAACCATCTTGAAAAGCGAACAAGTAGGACTATTTTTTGTAATCGGCCCACGTATTATCCTACCAACCATCTTCTTGATTCTTGAAAGGCGAATGTTGGTCGCTTTTCTGTGCACCGTGTACAAAGGTCACTCTGGAGTTCAATACTAGCTAAGTGCACCTACCACACCTGATTCGATCAACCCTATGCAACTTTTTTGTTTTGTTTTCGAAGAGCGATGTGACACTTTGCTAATAGCACTAAACCTAACACATTTCAAGACACACCAACCATAACATGTTAAGCGTACCTATTTGGAGAAAATACTATCACGACATGCAAAGGAAACACCGGTGATTTCTTAATTTCATATTCACACTATGGTCCGAGTACAAGTCACAACTAAGCTTCCATTTCATGTACATGGCGAGTACGACTGAACTTCATTTCAGTCCTGGTCGTATCATCTGTATGATACATAGTATAGATCGAACGTTATTTTTTCCTCTACACACATGTCACAAATAGCTAGCGTACAATGGCTTAGATGGTCGGGCGGTATACACACATTATAAGTACATATAAACCACTAACAAATGAGAAATGGTACAATGTGATATTTTTTAGGAAAATATGGAGTGAATGTGCGGAGCCGGGTCTTATGGTGCGACCGACTCTTTGCCGTTTGTTTTGCTTTTGCTACATAGAGCCATAGATGGTGACCCTGGGATGAGCTCACATGGTCATCTCAGGTCGACGTGCATGCAGTTTCGCGAGTCGCCCGTAGTGTGTTGTGTAATATACCAGTCCATAAATGTTTTCTAGTTTTCTCTCCCTTTATTTACAAAGTACTTTCATGTTTTCCACCTCTTTTTCAGGAAAATTGCACCTCCCAAATAAAGCCACCGCTAAGGGCCTCGGAGTTATTTCAGACGAAACCAGGGGCCGTGGGAGGGACAACCACCCATTGTTCTAGCGGAGGCGCACCCAGATCGGATCCCTCCTCTTTCGGTCTTTCCCCTCGTCCAAGCCTCGCCCCCTTTATAACCCCCACCACCCGGCACCCCCTAATCATCCCACCCTCCAAAGCCGCCTCCCTCCCCTGCCAACCCCAAATCTCCCTTTCCGACGCTCGATTCCTCCGTCCCCAAGCAGCGACCATGTCGGCCTACTGCGGAAAGTACAAGGGTACCATCCATCTCCCTTCCCCTATGCATCCTCTCGTCGTTGTTCTCGTCGTTTGCCCGTGATTAGATCTGTTAGTTGTTCGCTATTCGGCATGCTTAGATCTGCTAGATCCGTACATGTTTGGTTAGATCCGTACCTGCTCTGCGCCTCTGGTGGTTTATATCTGCTCGCTTAATTGCTGTTAGGCTGCTTTTCCAATTGTTTTACGCGTTGGGAGTTAGATCGGGTGTGCAGGAACCGCGGAGTTTCATCCGATCTGCGTTGCATGCTGATTATATTCTGTAACTTCTGCTACTGTTAGCTATTGATTATTGGCATCAGTGATGATAATACTACCAGCCCCTCTGTAAAAGTAATTTTAAAGTTGGTATACCTCGTTGCTGAATCGAATAATTTTGTTGTGAAGTAAGTTGTGGTTTAGTAGTGTTTGTTTCGAAGTTGCATCTGTAAAAGTAGATCTACGCAGATCCTTGGTAGTTTCTCTTGATGTGCAATATACAGTCGCTTATATGATCCCAAGCCATATAATTGTTTTTAATCTGTTGCAATGTTTATTTATCATTACCTCTGCTCTTTGTGTAGATGCTGTTCTTCATAAATTTCTGCAGTTTTATAAATCGTCTGACAGAATTATGGTAACCTGGGCCTTATGCATGTTTTACTGTATCTAAACATTGTGGATGGTTACACAGAAGTTATCTGTAGTTACTGAATCTTGAGCACTATTTATCAGATGATCTGATTAGTTATGACAATTGCTTGTAATACTTCTGTTTTCTTGTTGCAAATTGTTGAAATACTGATGCTTGCTTTTAATACTGATGCTGGTTATCCCGCAGATGAGCTCATCAAGAACGCTGCCTACATTGGCACCCCTGGCAAGGGTATCCTCGCTGCGGACGAGTCCACTGGCACCATCGGCAAGCGCTTCGCCAGCATCAACGTCGAGAACGTTGAGGACAACCGCCGTGCCCTCCGTGAGCTCCTCTTCTGCACCCCTGGTGCCCTCCAGTACATCAGCGGTGTGATCCTCTTCGAGGAGACCCTCTACCAGAGCACAAAGGCTGGCAAGCCCTTCGTCGAGGTCCTCAAGGAGGCCAATGTCCTCCCTGGCATCAAGGTTGACAAGGGCACCATCGAGCTCGCTGGAACCGACAAGGAGACCACCACCCAGGGCCATGATGACCTTGGCAAGCGCTGCGCCAAGTACTACGAGGCTGGTGCCCGCTTCGCCAAGTGGCGTGCTGTCCTCAAGATCGGCCCCAACGAGCCATCGCAGCTGTCCATCGACCAGAACGCTCAGGGTCTTGCTCGCTATGCCATCATCTGCCAGGAGAACGGTCTGGTGCCCATTGTTGAGCCTGAGATCCTTGTTGATGGTCCTCATGACATTGACCGCTGTGCCCACGTGACTGAGGTGGTCCTTGCTGCCTGCTACAAGGCTCTCAACGACCAGCATGTTCTCCTTGAGGGTACCCTCCTGAAGCCCAACATGGTTACCCCTGGATCTGACTCCAAGAAGGTTGCCCCTGAGGTCATCGCTGAGTACACCGTCCGCACCCTCCAGAGGACCGTCCCACCTGCCGTGCCTGCCATTGTCTTCCTCTCTGGTGGACAGAGCGAGGAGGAGGCGACCAAGAACCTCAACGCCATGAACAAGCTCCAGACCAAGAAGCCGTGGTCTCTGTCCTTCTCTTTCGGGCGTGCCCTCCAGCAGAGCACCCTCAAGGCCTGGGGTGGCAAGGCGGAGAATGTCGCGAATGCCCAGAAGGCGTTCCTGGTGAGGTGCAAGGCCAACTCCGAGGCCACCCTCGGCAAATACCAGGGCGACGCCACCCTCGGTGAGGGCGCCTCAGAGAGCCTCCACGTCAAGGACTACAAGTACTGATCTGCCTTCGGCGCCGGTCCGTTTGGGCCTTCCTGCATACCAGTATTATTGTTTGGTTTTCTGAGTCCTATATATCTTCGGATATCGAACATCGTTTAATAATATGAAGCTTGTGCTTTCATAATACCTTAGTAGTTTTTTTGGTGTTGCTCTCCCTTTAACTCAGGTGCTGGGTTTGGTAAATTGGAGCAGCTGGTTTTTGTTCTATCGTCCTGTAATTTTGCTGCTTGAAACCGCAATGGGAAAAACCTTTTATATGCTGATGAGGTAGTCAATGTGTTCAGTCATATTTTGTTATTATTGTGTTTGCAGTAATTTACTATTTACTATTTATCGATTGATGCTCCAGTTTCGTCAAGTTTCTCTTGATTGAGAAATTGATTGTTACGATACTGCATTTTTGCAGTTTGGTTCTGTTTTATTACCGAACTTGAGCTGACTGCAATTGTCACGTCAGGGTTCAAATTTGTGGTCTTGGTCACGTCAGGGTTCAAATTTGTTAGCTTCCGAATTATTCAGTTTAGTCTCGATTTAGTTTCTTCCTTTCTTTTTAAGAGGACCTGGCCAACTCTAATTCCAATGCTGCAATCCTGTTGGTTTACTGAATGAGGGTGTGTACAAAAGGCTGCAATAAAATACCCTGCACTCCTTATCAGACAGCCTTCCAACACTTGTTTTTTGTACAATTGTTACCCACAATTGTCAATTAGATTTATGTCCCTCTCCTGGTTGAATAGATTGCCGTGGAGCGACCCCAATTGTCCAGACATTCGGAGTTTCTCTTTGAGTACGACTGGAATAGGTAGAGCAGCGGGTCAGCTTTAAGATGCAATGGATAACTGGACAGTCTCGAATTTATGGTGTGGCTACGTCCGTAACTCCACCCCAAAGAAACAGCAGACAATCATCTGGAATCATCATCTTATATATAGAGCTGCTTTAAAATATCAATGGTGGAAGCTGGTTCAGAACACAACACAGGTTGACCATTGGTGCAGTAAAGTAAGTACCCCAAACCAGTAATTTTTGAATATCTTGTCAATTTGCCAAATCCGTTTTCTGTACAATCGCTTGTCGGAAGCCCCAACACAGGTTCACCATTTACCGCCGGAGCCCGCAAGACCCTTGTACATTCGGTACATTTCCTCTTCCAACAGGCAACAGGAGCTTCCCTAGACTAGGTAGTCGTAGTAGACCAGCAGGATATTGTCGGGGACGATCAGAGGCAGGTTGTCGATGAAGAAGCTGTGGAAGTACCTCACATTCTCCTTCTCCAGGGCCACGGTGTCGATCATGTCCTTGTCGCGGGTGAGCACCCAGAGGTACGTAGATCGAACCCTTTTCAGGCTTCCGGGGCAGAAAGGGCATGATTGAGATTTTTTTATATATAATAAAGCTATTGATCAGATCACACTTACATCGTCAATTAACATGGGCTAAAGATCCTCAACCACAAATTTGTTGGGTATCACAATCTTTCGCTAAAACATGAGCTAATACATTAGATTCCCTAGGACAAAAAATAAAATCAACCTTTCAAAATGATGTCCTTAACTATCGGAGATGCCACTGTAGCTCTATAGCCACCAGCCTTCAGAACTTCTATCACCTCCAGACAATCATATTGAACCATAATTTTGGTAGCTCCGATTTGGTTCCCCAAATATAACCCACACCTTATCGCCAAGGCTTCCACTGTAGCCGCATCAATTGCATGGTCGATGAAATTATTGCTAGTAGCCAGTAAATTTCCCTTATCATCAGAATAACAGCTCCTGTGGATCCTTTCCTCTCATCAACATCCACATTCCCCGAGACAACAAAACCTCCCCGTGCCCTTATCCATTTTACTTTCCTTGCCTTTATAATTTGGACTTGCAGCTCGGACGAAATTAGCGATTAGTTTCTGGATTGACATCACCAACTGGCCTCTGGGTTTAACATCATCACCACTAACCTTCTGGCGTCTAATCCACCAAATATACCAAGCCGTCGTGAGAAAAACCTCCCCCAGATCATCATATTTCTTATCTGGGCTCCCAACGAAATGACCTCTGGACTGCACCTTCCAGAACGATCAATCGCACATGCTTCAGTAACAATATTCCATACTCCCATTCTCTTCCATATCTCTTTTGCTCCATCACATAAAAATAATGTGTGCTTGATATCTTCACGTGAACCTGCACATAGAGGACATGAACTATTAGTAGTGATATGCTGATTTGACAACACACCTAGACAGGGGAGAATGCCATGCAGAGTTTTCCAGGCGAAAATTTTAAGCTTTGCTGGTAGTTTGCACTTCCATAGCTCCTTCCAAACAAGGTTTTGGTTCACCGAACCTGTACTATCTCTCCTCCTTAAATTATGCCCAAATTGTGGATCCCACTCCATATGGTAAGCCGAAGGAATAGAGAAGAACCCATTCTTGTAAAATCTCTATTCCACATAGTCTTCCATGCCGTTTTGGCTGATTGGGATAGAAAGTATAGTATTCACACCTACAGTCCAAAAATTCTCTCTCAATAGCTCTTCATCCCAATTACCTTGTGCATCAATTAATTCATCCACATGTTTCAGAAGAATTTGCCCTTTAGGAGTGAATACTTTTCCTGTAGGACTAAGGGGGGGGGGGGGGGGGGGGTCCATGAATCCTCTCGTATGTTAATTTGCTTTCCATCACCTACCCTCCAAATTGCTCCTTTTTTGAAAGTTTGTAATCCTGTCATAATACTTTGCCATGTAAATGAAGATCCACTCTTCAAGTTGGCATCCAAAAGTTAGAGTTGCGGTCTAATGAAACTTGGAGTTGTAGGAACAGGAAAAAAACACATAAAGGGAATATGCCTGACGATTGCTAAATAGAGTCCACGGGCAATTGTCTGATCTACATAACCCCACCCAGCTCCCTAAATTGCAAAAGTTTGTTTTGAAGAAAAATAGATGTTGGATGGTCAAATGGAAGCTTTCCAAGTTCAAAAGGAAGCCCGTTAACAGAACTTTTTTCTAGTACTCCCTTTGTTCCACAATATAAGACTTTTGAGCAAACCAAAACAACTTGCTAAAAAGTCTTATATTGTGGAATAGAGGGAGTACTAATCTAACTTGGCCAGGGGCTAGCATTTCCAGAGACTGTCCACTGACAGGCTCATAGCCATATGTCAGTCGCAGAAGTATGTACAACTAAAATTACAACAAACTACATCTAGCCTGAAGCAATGTTGTTATACAAGCTATTGACTGCTCCCGAAATTCTAATGAAGCAGGCAGTAAATTATCATTACAATGATAGCTTTGGCATGTGCTTAATCCATGAGACTATGACACATAGGTTGACTTGGCAGAGAACACTTGCCTTGGTACACAAGTATGATCTGCCGGCTAATGATAATTGTTTGTGCAAGCATCAATTCTACTCATCTAAATATCATGCGAACATTACAGAGGAAATTCTGAAGATGTTTAATTACTCCTACTTCATAACATTTTTTTTATGAGAACTTAACATTGATAAAGCCCTGCACTTTGTCACACAGAATTGAGTATATTTTTACCATTGATATGGAAATGAGAACCTGGAAGCTGTGGCAATGAATAAAAACGCATCGTACTGCATTACTAGTGGCAATTATCAATATCACAAAACAAATTTGAAGGGATGGAGGACATTTACCTGTACTAATGATGATTTTAGCTGGCAGATCTTATCTCAACAACATATGATGCAGGGACCTGTGGACTGTGGTGCTATGAATTATGAACCCTGATTGCCTGTGCACAGAGGGCCGCCATTCTTAGCCTGCGTGGTGCTGTTGACATGGTTTTTTCAACATTATCTATGTCAACTCATCTGTTTGGTTCATTTCTGTGTTAACTAGGAGCAGTTCTTATCAGAAAGTTATACCGAGGACACAAGATGTTGCTAATTTAAAGAAGTCTCTTCACGAGAGGACATGGTTTTTTCAACATTATCTATGTCAACTCATCTGAGTGGTTCATTTCTGTGTTCACTAGAGTAGTTCTTATCACAAAGTTATATGAGGACACGAGATGTTTGCTAAAACCAAAGCAGGTTCAAGATTTTTTGCTAGAATTGAAGCTTGGTTCCAGCCGTTTAAACATCAGGCCAAGCAGATTCAACCACTGCAGAACGGTTCACACACATAAAGCAGGCGACAGCTTACAAAATGCTCAGACAATATCAAGGCAAAACATAGGTTTCATGAATTAAAGCAAACAATGATTCAACATGCCATTCTTAGTACCAACACAAAATAGATAATGTCATTGAAGACGATGTTCAGGCAACTTAACAATAGAACCACAGGCACTTTGAAGCTAAGTTCCACAAAACTAAAATATGGTTTGGTAAGACAGATAGAAATCTGCTGCTGGATTATGCGACGATGTCGTCCGACAGGAAAGCTTGTCCAGGCTGACGGTTGGAGAGGCGACCATGGCATCCCAGCAGCTGCAAAGAGAAAGAGATCACAAGTTAGACGACAAGGGCACTAATTGTCTTCAGACATCAAATAACAGAAGCATATGCAGAAGATACAGAACAATTGACCAGGATAATATACCTTGGCATTGACACCATCAGGCAAGATCCTGCCCTCGCTCTTGAGCTTAAGGTAGTCGTTCCGGTTGAACTTGGTGAAGCCCCTGAAAAGAGAAGTGAAGTTATAGGTATGGCACACAGAAATTATTGCAAGCATATGATATCAGCACAAGGAATACACTTTGCTACTTACCACTTCCTGCTCTCAATAATCTTTTGGCGACCAGGGAACTTGAACTTAGCACGACGAAGAGCCTCAGTAGCATGGATGGCATTGTTGGCCTTGCAGCGCACAGACAGAAGGACCTGGCCAATAGCAACACGGGCACAGACACCCTGAGGCTTCCCAAAAGCACCCCTCATTCCGGTCTGGAGCCTATCAGCCCCAGCGCACGAAAGCATCTTGTTGATGCGCAGCACATGGAACGGGTGAACCCGGACCCTGAGGTGGAAGGCATCCTTTCCTGCATGCTTGGTCATGTACTTGTTGCATGCAATACGGGCAGCCTCAAGAGCCTCACTGGAGACGTTCTCCTTCTCCCATGAGACAAGGTGAACACAGTGAGAGAACTCATCCACACCCTTCTTCTTCATGCCAACATCGTAGATCCTGATCTTGGGGTCAGGGACACCACGGCAGTACCTGGACTTGGGGTATGGCTTGTTCTTGATCTGGCGATAGCACCTCGCAGGTCCTGACAAGAGTTAAGGACAGAGGAGTCTGTCAGCAACAAGAACAAAATGGAAATGCAATAAAACTATTACAGCTTACGGAACTGAGTTCAAACATTGAAACACTTCGTGTAGCGCTCAATACATATGGGTTTAATTTGCACAAGAAATACAATACTACTAGTTAACAACATTGACAGAGCAAAGCTAGATAACTTAAATGGTTCACATTGTGCAAGAAAGTTTTAACGAGTAGTACCACTGTGCAAGATCTACACCAACTAGCTACAGCAATCACAATAAAATTCATTCTGTTTCACCGAGAACTATACACCGTTCGTGTGGTTCTTACAAATTACCAAAAGAGAAAAACTCGGATCTAACCAGATTCACACGCAAGCCCACGCCTATTCAGAAATGATTGCAACATGCACAACTAAACCAACCAGATCAAAGGGCGAGAGAAAGAGAGAGGCTGAATCATGTCTTACTTCTCCCCATGGCGACGGCGGCTAGAGCCAAGCGGCGGCGGCGGCGGCGGCGGCGACGGGAGGAGAAGAAGGAGCTGTGACTTAGGGTTTGGGGTGGAACACGATGGGGGCAGATTATATAGTATTGGACCGTCAAGATGGCAACCCTTCGGGCCATGGCCCGACCCAAAAAATCGAGGTCATCGAGACAGTCGGATCGGCCTCGTAAAGGAATCGGTCCAGTAGCTGGAAGCCTGGAACTGGGTGACCCATTGGATCGGCAGGGCCCGAGGCTTCGACTCCCTCGAAAGATATTTACTGGTATGCAAAATTACAAGCCCTATTATTCTCCAAAAACAAAAGGTTGCCAAGCCCGCGCTTTAAGGGACAAAGTTGACTCCAGTCCAAATTTATTTTTTACGAAATACCACCGATCTATAAAAGTAATAAAAATTATAAATAGATTATTAGACCACCTAGCGACGACTATAAACACTTGCGCGAGCCGAAGGCGCGTCGCTGTCCTCATCCCTCCATCACCGGAGTCAGGCAAAGCATGTCGTAGTTCATGAGCCAATTCTCGTCAATTTTTTCCCCTCAAAAAAATCGACGAGAATTCGCTAATGGTATATTTTGGCATAAATTCGCCTAACGCCACACAAATGTTTGAATTCAAAATACGGTGTAACAGCCGTCAAGTTGGGCCAGCCTTGTCAATTTTCCATCGTTATTTCGTTATCATGTGGGTTGCCATGTAGACTACATGGTTGGTGCCCACATCCATTCCCCATCCTTCTTCTGAACACCGTTCTCCTCCCAAATCAGAGTTCGCCATCCTTGTGGTCGCATCTATGGCACGGAATCGGGGCAAGAATTACTTCCCGGAGGAGATCTATCAACGGGGCGAACCTGCTCGGCCCGCTCTCCTGCTCCAATATCGTAGCTCACCGTCTCTATAGCCGCAGCTATTGCGTGGAGCTGGGACGCAAATTACTTTTCGAAAAAGATCCGTCAACAGGGCGAACCTACTCGGTCCCGCTCTCCTCCTCCCAAATCAAATCACACCAGCGTTGTAGTCGTAGCCATGGCCTAGTGATACCATCGATCCGGATTACGGATGTAGTGTAGCTTCTTTTTCCCTAGTAGACTTAGGTTATCGAATCATCGGGAAGAGAATGCGTAGTGAAGTTACTTTAACAGACATTCGAGAGTTTTACAATTTCTTTTGTGTTTTTACCGGATCAATAGCTTGCGTCTTTTTGTTGTTGTCGATGATGGAGAGAGAGGGCCTAGGACGTTCGGTTTCACCTGTAGCTGTGCAAAACATCTGATAGAAATAAAAGATAGAAATAAAGTATGTGTGTACTTGTTATAGCAAGATAAATTATATGTGAGAAGTGTATCCATAATTGTTATTGTCTCCGTAACCGCTTATAGTAATAACCTACTAGTCTCATCCATAGAAAAAAGATAACTAATGATATGCATAGTGATATCACCGTTAATCCTAAGCAAATCCCTCACATACAGCCGTACTACCCCTTCTGTCACTGGGGTTCTCAACCTGCAGATCAGTCATCACTCATACTCCCTATATCTGGCTCAACCCTCAGGGGTCTTGGGTACCTGACAAGTCCTTAGATTAAGGCAAGAGAGGATACAATAATCATCATGTCATACAAACTAATACACGATCCTATCTATGATAAATCACATGCACAATTGCTACATGACTAGGCCGAAGCCCTTAGCCCAAGAAGAATTACTCACACATAGAGATGAGATCAACAATCACAAACATTGTAATAAAAACCATAAGATTGATAGCAATAGTCTTACAATATCGCCAATCGGAGAAGAGATCTACTATTACAAGTGGTGGAATATGGCTATGGAGATAGAGAAGGGTTTGGAGATCTGGAGGCAGCTAGTGATCTATGGCAGAGACTTTTTGGCGAAGTCTGGCTTGTTTTCTCATCGCCCAAAGCTTCTTTATATAGGGGTCCATTCACGAAAGTTGTTTTGTTTGACCTAACAGTGGCGGCGCCAACTATACGACCAGATCTATACGGTCGGAATTTTTGCTCCGGCCGTATAGTTGGTCGTTAAAGCGTCTGCCTCCGTTGTTCGACTCCTGATTTCTTCTGGTTGTTGGAAATCTCATATCTTTGACTTTAATGTAATGATTCCCTCCTTTAAACGACATTATCTGCGCAGGAAAAATATAAAAGAAAGGATCGCATACCCCTCTGAATATTAGCACTAGTGTCAGGGTTTAGAGAGATATTTCATCAAGAATATGATTAATATCCAGTTTAAATATGGACGTAGATGCTATATTTTAGAGCCATCAACAACTTTCCCAAGCATTACTTTTCTCTCATTAGAGGTTACTCTTGGCACAAAAAGCAAATAAAAAAGGATAAGGAGAAGTTATTACTGAAGCAATAACTTCCAAGAGTCAACTAAAACTGTTGGGTTATCTCCCAATAAGTACTTTTCTTTAATGCCTTTAAGTTAGACATAAGAAGCAAGAAAAAGAATCAAGTGTTCTCAAATGAAGAAGCATTAAGATTAATACCAGAAATATCTTCAACAAGGCAAGGTATCTCATCCAAATAAGTTCTAGAGGATCCTCTTTCAACGCTCTTGGGTTCACTATTTTCATTAAACGGGTTTTCGGGAATAATTCAATCAAGATTCTTTTCTATGGCTTCATGCATTGCTACAAGTTTGAAAGGTATTAGTATCTTAATTTCCTCCCCATTAGGTTTGGTTTTGTTCATCTTTTCTCATGTACCAACAACATCTACACATGAGCCTAGCATATTAGAACGTTCAAAGACTTTTCTAGCTTCCTTGGCAACATCATGGAATCCTTAAGCAAAGTTTCCAGAATAAAATCTCTCTTTTCAGGGTCCTCAATTTCTTTAAGTTTAAGAAACATTACTTGCATTAAGGGGTTAAGGTTGACAAACCTAGCTTCCAACATGTGAACTAAAGAGGCTATAGTAATTTCATAGTTTGGAGCAAGTTCTGCAAGGGATTTATCCTCAATATATTTATGCTTACTAACATGAGTAAAGAATTCTTCAATATTATCTTTTCCAATTATAGAGCCACTACCTATTGAAAGGTCTTTCATAGTGAATTTAGGGATGAACACGGTGAGCTAAGAAAGAGGTAACAACTATAGAAAGACTTAATTTTTTTGTGTTTTTAATAAAGAAGGCAAACTAGTAAAACTATTTTTTGTGTTTTTTTGATAAAGAAACAAGCAAACAAAGCAGAAATAAACTAAGCAAAACAAAAACAGCAAAGTGAAGAGATTGGTTATGTGGGACTCCCCTTGTGAAGATGTCCTTGACTCCTCGGCAACGGCGCTAGAAAAGTAATTGCTGACTCGTGTATTAACGAACTCGTTGGGGAACCCCAAGAGGAAGGTATGATGAGCACAACAGTAATTTTTGCCTCAGTTATGAAACCAAGGTTATCAATCCAGTAGGAGCAAGGAAACACCTCCAAGGTGTTGCTAGTTGGACTTTGGTAGGGCGCACTACCGGCGTCAGCAGCAATGTTGAAACCTACACAACACAACCACAAAACTTTACCCTAACTTACAGTGAGGTTGTCAATCTCAGCGGTTTTGTTGAAAACAAAGGATTAAACGTAATGTGTGGAAGAAAGTAATAGCTTGCAGAAAGTAAACAGAAAGCAGTAAACAATTGTAGATTGATGGTAAAAGAAAGGACCGGGGGTCCATAGTTCACTAGTGGTGGCTCTCCTTAAGATAGATAACATGCTGGGTGAACAAATTACAGCGGGGCAATTCACAAACATTGAGAAGGCAATATATGCATATACTAGTCATCTTGACTCCTTTGAGATTCGATTGGGCATTACAACATTATACATACACTGTGATACAACTACATCTATGACTAACAATCCACCTTCAGGTTATCATCCGAACCCCCTCCAGTATTAAGTTGCAAGCAACAGATAATTGCATTATGCATTGCGTATAAAGTAAACAATATGATTGTTCTATGAACAAAGGATTGTTGTTTTCTCCCTAGTAGCAACAACACATCTAGTACCTTAGAGATTTTTGTCACTTCCCCAGATTACTAGAGGCATGAACCCACTATCGAGCATAAATACTAACTCTTGGAGTTGCTAGCATCTACTTGGCCAAGATAGCTACTAACAACGGAAAGCATGCAAGATCACAAATAACAAATTCATGATAGAATCAATAATCAATCTGAAATAGCATCTCAGTATCCATCGGATCCCCATAAACACAACATGTAGAATTACAAATAGATGATCTTGATCATGAACGGAGCTCACAAGATCTAAACATGATAGCACAAAGGAGAAGAACCAACCATCTAGCTACTACATGGACCCGTAGTCCAAGGATGAACTACTCACGCATCACACCGGAGGCTTGCATGGTGATGAAGAAGGCCTCGTGGTGAATTCTCCTCCCAGGTGCCAGAAGAGCTTGATCCTCCCGATCTAGGGATGGAGATGACGCCACTCTGAACTCTTTATGGAATTTTGATCGGGTACTTAGGGTTTCTGTCGGAGGCATCTTATAGGCGAAAGGGGAGGCTGAGGGGTGCCCGGCCAGACCACCTGGCCTGGCCAGCTTGTGCTGGCCAGTGGTGTGGCGCCCATGGCCCCTCTCAATCACGTATTCTGCTCCATGTCCCCCGGTGAAAAATCGACTTTGGCTTTTGTCCCGTCCAATTCGAGAATATTCATTTTCGACTTTCCTGGAACCAAAAACAGCAGAAATGTGCTGGCACTGTGGCTCTTGTTAATAGGTTAGTCCAAGAAATCATATGAAAAGTACTCCAAAGTGTGGACAAAACATAAGAAAGTAGATAAAACCAAGCATGGAACATCAAAAATTATGGATACGTTTGCAATGTATCAACATCCCCAAGATTCACTCCTACTCGTCCTCGAGTAGGTAAGTGATAAAAAGAAAGAATAATTTTTGAGGTGACATGCACCATCAAAGGCTTGACCAAAGTATTTGTAAGCATTCAAAGCTGGGATCATAGCACTTCAATCATAACATGAAAGACAAAGTTCTAGCAATAAGACAAAGAAACTATGTTGCAACATGAAAAGGCACAAACAAAAGATTCATGAATAACAATGCTTTGCAAGACGTCTGTTTGTTTCACATAAAGTTAACATAGTATAGTGGCATTCAGCTTGTCCCTCATAGAATAGCAATCATAAATGCATAGGACACCTTCAAAGTTCATAAGAGTGACTAGATACAGATAGTTTAAAAACAAGCAATATCAAAGTTATGCATCAATCAACAAGTCTTGGGACAATGCACATAGAACTTAGAATGGCCACTATGCTCTCAAAATAGGTGCATAAAGATAGAAGGTGGAGACTCAACATAAAAGTAAAAGAAAGGCCTTCATAGAAGGAGGTAGGGAATCAAGTTTCATAAAGAGCTTCCAAAAATTATGGTACTTATTAGCTTTCAGCTCTCATTGCCCCTATCATAAGCATCTTTAGGTGATTAAGGTTAAAGTGACACAACTAAGAGGATATGCTTGACAAGTTATAAGCTGAAATCTCATGCCCCTTACTTACGAAGACCGAACCTCATGTTATTCAACTTTAGTCACAAGTAAGCTCTTGTCATTGTAAGTACATGTGTATCATTAAGAACCGCCAACGGGGTACCCCTTGCACATGATACGGGAGCTTTCCCATAATCAAAATGACAAGGCAAGCAGCAAATGAGCATATCAGTGATCTTTTTATTTGCTATTTGCATAGCTTTTTATTGAGGACGCTTCATAGAGTGCTCATTATGGTGATGCTGCAAGTTTCCACCATGATTAGGCATGGCTTAGGCTAGCGGCCCAGGCGTTTCTCTAACACACATACAAACTCCATGATCTTACAAGTTCCACTTTTATTTCACACTGCCGGGATCCGTAAGCAAAAGAACATGATATCAACTAGGTACAATGTACAAGTGCAATGTTCAAAGCGTTCCCCATGAAACATGGTTCTGCTGATTTCAACTTATAAAGCGCAAGCAGATACGCAACAAAGATGGACGCAATGGTTCAAGTTTATTAGAGGCAAAAAGTAAAGTGTGCCATCAAGTTCGTGAGTGCTTTAATCACTAGTTTTCTCATAACAAGTTTAATTTGGAAGGTAGATAAAAACATGAATATACTTGGAATAGAAAATGCTAATAGGTAGGTATGGTGGACTCTTTGGAATAACTTGATTTAGGGAGTTGGATGCATGAGTGGAACTCATACTTGGTTATGGAGGATAGCAAAAGACTGGGAGCGACCAACTAAGAGAGCAATAATGGCCATAATCATGCAGAGCGACAAAACATCATTGATCAAAGCATAAAGTGATACTACAAGTTGAAAACTAAAGGATCATAAAGCTTATGGTGACTTTGGATAGTCATAACATGGTGTGGGCATGCGCCAAGTCAACCCAAATAAAGCATCAAAGGAGAATACCACTATACTATGCTTTAATATGCTAAAACAACGCATGATTCATCCAAGGAACATTAAGCAATCTCAATTGTTTATAACAAGTCATGCTACAGCAAAGAATACTAAGCATAAAGCCAAAACAATATCAAGCATGGCATGACAAAGCATAGCCACAGTCAAAAACAAGCTCTTTTTACCACATAGGCATGAACTTTCCTACTCTTTTCCAAACCAAACCAAACTATTTGCAAACCAAATGTAAGAAAGAGGGGGTCCAACCAATTTATTTAGAAAACTAAGAAAACCAATAAAACTAAAAACAAAATGAAAACAAAAAAGAAGACGCTCCAAGAAAAACACAATTGTGCATGAAACAATAAAAATGAAGCGTTTGGAAGAAACCTGGGATTTTTATTGATGAAGAAGGGGATGCCTTGGGCATCCCCAAGCTTTGACGCTTGTACTTCTTGGATATTTCTTGGGGTGACACGCGTGGCATCCCCAAGCTTGAGCTTTAGTCCATCCTTCATCTCATTACTCATTCCTTCCATACACCTGAAAATTTTCCTTCATACAAAACTTCACACAATCTCATTAGCAACATTAGTGCACTTAAGATAAATAAGTCTCAAGGTTCAGTTCTAACACCAAATAAACTTCCATTAGAACACTAGCTACTGTATTACTTCCCTCAGAAAGCTCAATTCCCCAAAAGAACTCAAGAAGGAACCAACAAGAAGCAAAGGCAGAAAATGGCAGAAATCTGTTAAAACAGACCAGCAGGTAAAGACGAATTTTTTCGAAGACCTTCTGTTGCTCAAATGAAAAAGTGTTGAACTAACAAAAGTTAGATAACAACCTGGGGCAGATTCTTAAAAAATTACAGATCAATCCGACATACAGAGCTCTCTCGGGAATTTTTACGGTAAAGCACAAAAATCTGTTTCGGGACAGCAACTTTCCCAATCATTACTTCACTCTCATTAGAGGTTACTCTTGGCACAAAAAGCAAATAAAAAAGATAAGGAGCGGTTATTACTGAAGTAATAACTTCCAAGACTCAACTCAAACTCTTGGGTTATCTCCCAACAAGTACTTTTCTTTAACGCCTTTTAAGTTAGGCAAAAGCAAAAACTGAAAATGGATAAAATGGAAGTAAGCAGAGATAATCATGGTGGAAACATTGTTTTGTTCAATAAAATCCTTTTGTTAACAAGGTTGATCAGGTCTTGTTACCAAAACAATTTCATATGATACAAAACTTTGTATTCCACTAATGATTATGTTATCTCAACCTTGATAGCAATGGTCCCAATCATAATAGTTTCAATTTTTTCTCTTGGTATGGGACAATATATTTCTCCAACTTGAATGCCCTCAACATATTCAATTGTACTCAAACCATAAGTCCTTTCAATATTCTTGGGGAAATAGATAGTGTGTTCCTTGTCATTAACATTGAAGGTCACCTTCCCTTGATTACAATTGATAACAGCTCCTGCAGTATTTAAGAAAAGGTCTCCCAAGAATAATAGACATATTATCATCTTCAGGCATAATAGTTTGAGAGGATGCTCTCATAAGAAATATGAGTTGAAGTAAAAGAGAGCATCAAGAAGCAAATTTAAAACACATTTAAGTCTAACCCACTTCCTATGCATAGGAATCGTGTATGCAAATAAATTCGCAAGGAACAAAGTGGCAGGCATAGGAAGATAAAACAAGAGTAACTTCAAAACTTTCAGCACATAGAGAGGTGTTTCAATACCATGAAAACTTCTACCACCATATTTTCCTCTCTCATAATAATTTTCAGTAGCCTCATGAATAAACTCAACAATATAACTATCACATAAAGCATGCTCTTCATGATCTACAAGCACTAGGGCTTTATTATAAACATTTTCAAAAGAAACCTCGAGAACATAACATTCATCCTCCTTTAGTAAGCATGGAGGACAATCAAATAATGTAAGGGATAAAGAGTTACTCTCATTAGAAGGTAGGCATGGGTAGCTAATCCATTCTTCCTCCTTTTGTTCATCACTCTCCTCCTCTTTTTCATCTAATGAGATTTCAGGTTCATCAATTTCTTCTTCCATAGGATCCTGCAAGACATTAGTCTCTTCCATTTGTGGAGAGCATCTATTAAAATACTCAAGAATAGGGCCATTTTCATCCTTGTAATTATCAAAGCAAAATTTAAGTATACCATAAACCTCATACTTATAAGGTGAATCATCAATATTTTCAAGCAAACTAGCAAGTTCAAAAGCACCCTTCCAAGCAATAAATTCTTCAATTTGTTCCGCATCATAAAAGTCATAAATTCCTTTAGCATAAGAAGATATGGTATCATTATCATTATACTCACATTGAAAAGGGAGGTGTTTATACCTCTTTCTACAACGAGATTCATCACAGCAATAAGTAACATTATAAGTAGAGCACACGTTTCTAGCAATAGTATACAATCTATCAATTTGTTCCCATAAGTGTTTCCCTTTTTGTGACAAGCGGTGTTCCTTATAATAATATTTTTGATCTTCCGTGAACCCACCTTGCCAATAAGCTTCAGTTTCAAAGAAACCAACCATTGACAACAAGCATGACAAAGCAAGACAATAACAGACCAACGAAAATAACAACTAGAGTAGGAACTATTTTTTTTTTGTATTTTTGATAAAGAAACAAGCAAACAAGGAGAAAATAAACTTAGCTTGAACAATAGTGAATCCAAGTGGACTTGATAAAAAAGCTATGCTCCCCGGCAACGGCGCCAGAAAATAGTCTTGATGACCCACAAGTATAGGGGGTGTATCGCAGTATTTTCGAGGGAAGTGAAACCCAATTTATTGATTCTACACAAGGGGAGCCAAAGAATATTTATAAGCCTTAACAACTGAGTTGTCAATTCAGCTGCACCTGGAAAACAATCTTGCTCATAGCAGTTTATCAGTAGCAACAGTTTTGTAGTATGAATAGCAAAGTAACAGCAGTAGTAAAGCAAAGACAGTAGTAACAAAAGCAGTAACAGTGGGATTCGAGTGCGGTAGGCATAGGGATGGATAGACGGGCGTTGCATGGACAAGATAATTCACATAGTAATCATAACATAGGGCAAGTGCAGATAAATAAGATAAAGCATCCAAGTACTAGACAATCCTAGGCATGTGTTCCATATATAGTCATACGTGCTCGCAATGAGAACTTGCACAACATCTTTTGTCCTGCCAGCCCGTTTGCAGCGGGGCCTCTAGGGAACTACTGGCAATTAAGGTGCTCCTTTTAATAGAGCACCGGAGCAAAGCATTAACACTCCGTGAACACATGTGATCCTCACATCAAAGCCTTTCCCTTCCGGTTATCCCGATTTCTGTCACTTCGGGGCCATAGGTTCCGGACAATGACGTGTGTATACAACTTGCAGATAAGACCAAGAAGAATACTATCATAATGAATCAATAACATGTTCAGATCTGAAATCATGGCACTCAGGCCCTAGTGACAAGCATTAAGCACAACAAGTTGCAACAAAGTCATAAAGCACTAATAAAAGATACTAGGCACTATGCCCTAACAAACTGATGCCATTACATGAACGATCTCATCCAATCCCTACCATCCCCATAGCCTATAGTGGGGGATTACTCACTCATAGATGGAGGAAACATGGACGGTCGATGAAGATGATGGTGGAGATCGATGGAGATGGCTCCGGGGGCACTTCCCTGTCCTGGCAGGGTGCCAGAACAAAGACTTTCTGTCCCCCGAATCTCCCCTTCGGTGGCGGCGGCGCAGCGGAACTTTTCATGGAAAAACGTCGAACCCCCCGAAGTTTTTAGGTCAGAAGGCTTCTTATAGGCGAAGAGGGAGACCGAGGGGGTGCCTGGGGCCACCACACCATGCCCTGGCGCGGCCAGGCCCAGCCCGCGCCTAGGGGTGGTGTGGCCAGCCACTGGCTCTCCTCCGTCTCGTATTCTGACTCCTGGAGTCTTCTGGAAAAATAGGCACTTTGGCTTTTGTCACGTCCAATTCCGAGAATATTCATTTTCTGACTTTCCTGGAACCAAAAACAGCAGAAAACACGCAGCTGGCACTGTGGGTCTTGTTAATAGGTTAGTCCAAGAAATCATATGAAAAGTACTCCAAAGTGTGGACAAAACACAAGAAAGTAGATAAAACCAAGCATGGAGCATCAAAAATTATAGATACATTTGCAATGAATCATGGACCTTCAGGATCTGAGGCACCCATAATTCATGTTGGTTTAGGTGGTGCTCACTCATCTTCTATTCTGAAATTTAAACACATATTAAACAAGTGATTGCAAAGTAAATATAATGAAGGATTCTACTCATAGGGACTTGTAAGAGGCCTAAACATGCATCAAAACTATATCTCTAAGCATCATCAAACAAGCATGCAAGCTCTCATAACCAGTCACCTACAGCAGCAAAATACTCAATATACAATCCACTAAACTCAAATCTACTTAGACAAGGAGAGGAGTCACATACCAGGGAACAAATGCTCCAAATTTCAGCAAGAAAGATGAGCTGAGCAAGGAGATCGAAAAAATTGAGAGCAAGCACAGCAAGAACGCGGTTTTGAGCAATGAACTGAAGCTTACTCGGGAGAGAGAAGAAAGTGGCAGGTGAGAGAGTTAGTGGGGGGCCAGGGGTGGCCCACACCAGGGCATGGCACCACCCAGGGCAGGCTGCGCCACCAGGTGGTGTGCCTGCCTGGTGGGTCCCCCTGGTACCTCCCAGGTACTCCTCTGCCCCTTTTATTCATGCAAAAATTTAATATGAATTTTCTGGAATTTTTCGAGACACTTTATTTTTGGGAATTTTCAGGCATAGAAGAATGATTTTCTGACAGACAGATTTTTTTGAAAAAATGATGCAAGGACAAAACAAAGCTAGAACTACAGAAGTTCTAAGACACTCTAACATGCAAGCAACTAAAATCAAAAATAAAACTAGACGAAAGCAAAAACTAAAATGCTTAAAATAGAAGTAAACATACATAATCATAGTGAAAACATTGTTTTGTTCAATGAAATCCTTTTGTTAACAAGGTTGATCAGGTCTTGCTACCAAAAAAATTCCATATGAGACAAAAAATTGTATTCCACTAATGATTATGTTACCTCAACCTTGATAGCAATGGTCCCAGTCATAATAGTTTCAAATTTTTCTCTTGGTATGGGACAATATATTTTTCCAACTTGAATGCCCTCAACATGTTCAATTGAATTCAAACCATAAGTCCTTTCAATTTTCTTGGGGAAATAGACAGTATGTTCCTTGTCATTCACATTGAAAGTTACCTTTCCTTGATTACAATTGATAACAACTCCTGCAGTATTAAGAAAAGGTCTCCCAAGAATAATAGACATATTATCATCTTCAGGCATTTCAAGCACAACAAAATCAGTTAATATCAAGCAATTATGAGCCACTTGAACAGGTACATCCTCACATATACCAACGAGAATAGTGGTAGATTTATCAGCCATTTGCAAAGATATATTAGTTGGTATTAATTTTTCAAGTTGAAGTCTCTTATAGAGAGAGAAAGGCATAACACTAACTCCAGCTCCCAAATCACACAAAGCAGTTCTAACATAACTGTTCTTAATAGAGCAAGGAATAGTTGGAATCCCTGGGTCTCCAAGTTTCTTAGGAACCTTACCATTAAAGGAATAATTAGCAAGCAAAGTAGAAATTTCTTCATTAGGGATCTTCATTTTATTCGAGACAATATCCTTCATATACTTTGAGTAAGGAGGCAATTTAATAGCATCAGTCAAAGGAATTTGCAGGAATAAAGGTTTCATCCAGTCACAAAACTTATTATATTGTTCATCTTCCTTTGACTTGTGTTTCTTATCAGGGAAAGGCATAGGTTTTTGGACCCAAGGCTCTCTTCACTACCATGTTTCTTAGCAATAAAATCTTCTTTGGTGTATTTAGTATTCTTAGTGTGGTTTTCAGGTTCTTTTTCAACTTTTTCTTCATTAAGAACTTCATTATCTTCATTACCACCTTCAGTTTCAGCATCAGAAATAGATATACTATTAGGATCTATAACAGGGTTCAGAGGGTTCTACAACAATTTTATGTTTCTTTTTTCCTTTTCTTACGAGTAGAGCCACTATTTTCAGCTTGTTGAGAATCCTGCTCAATTCTTTTGGGATGCCCCTCAGGATATAGAGGATCCTAGGTAGCAGCTCCACTTTTAGTTCTAATTTCATAAGCATGTTTTTCTTTAGCAGCATTAACTAGCAAGTCGTTTTGTACTTTAACGAGTTGATCTATTTGAGTTTGAACCATTTGAAAGTGTTTAACAATCATTTTAACATCATTAGAGGTTCTTTCCACAATATCTTTCAACTCAACAATAGCTCTAGTGTTTTCCATTAGATGATTTTGCACCCTTTTATTAAAATTATCTTGCTTAACAATAAAGATATCAAATTCTTCTAAGCATTGATCAGGAGGTTTAGAGTAAGGGATGTCACCTTCATCAAAGTGTTGGAGAGAGTGTACCTCAATAGTGGGTGAGTAGGGAATAGACTTACATAATTCTTCTATAGGAGGTAAATTCTTGACATCTGCAGCTTTAATTCCCTTCTCCTTAAGACATTTCTTAGCTTCCTTCATCACTTCATCATTTAATTCAATAACTCCCCTCTTCTTTGATGTTGGAATAGGCACAGGATTAGTTGGTTCAGGTACAATTACTTCAGGTATAGCTTGTTCAGGAGGAGTCCAATCTTCATAATTCTTACTTATTTTAGCCATTAATTCCTTGGCTTCCTTAGGAGTCCTATTCCTGAAAACATAATCAGCACAACTATCTAGGTATGTCCTAGATTCCTCGGTTAGTCCATTATAAAATATATCAAGAAGCTCATTCTTAGGTAATGGAGTTCCAGCTTGTGCATGAATCAAAGCACAAAACCTTGCCCAAGATTCAGGCAATACCTCTTTTTCTCCCTGTTTAAAATCAAAAAGTTCCTACAAAATAGCATGTCTAGCACTAGGAGGAAAATATTTCTGCAGGAAAGTACTAATCAAGCACTCAGGGCTATCAATAGATCCAGGAGGTAAATTACTAAACCAAGTTTTAGCTTCTCCTTTCAGTGAAAAGGGGAAAATCTTGGCAACAAAGTAAGTATGCATCTTAATATCATCAGAAAACAAGCCACTCATGGTAGAAAGTTCATTCATATGTGCTACCGCACTTTCATTCTTAGTCCCACAAAAAGGTTCTTTCTCAACAATAGCTATGTAAGATAGATCGAGAGAGAAATCATAATCTTCATCTATAATGTTTATGGGAGAGGCAACAAACTTAGCAATAGGAGAAAATTTGGGTCTAATAGTACGCCTCTCAAGGAGACTCTTAGCAGCGCTCCTATCATGGGTGTTGTTACATTCTTTAATAAATTCATCGGTCATCTCAACATAACCATCTTCAATATCATAACTTTCACTAGACTCAGGTGAACTAACAGGTGTGGTAGTGTCTTCATTAGGAGTTTCAGTATTTCCAGCTATAGTTCTAGCAATCGTAGCATCTAGGAAAGGACCTAATGAACCACTCTTATCAAGCACAGTAGAAGCAGCATCATAAGCATCAGAAGTTTCAGATTCATCAGTAGTAGTAGTGTGTGTAGCATGTGTATGTGGTGTGTAACGAGCTTACTTATAACAGATGGTGACTCAAGAGCAGCAGAGGTGTTCAGAACCGTACCTCTTCTTGTAGTGGATGGTAAAATAGGAACCTTGCCATCACGAGACTTACCCATGATGGATGGATAGCAGCGAACAATAGAGAATCCAAGTGAACTTGATAAATAAAGCTATGCTCCCGGCAACGGCGCCAGAAAATAGTCTTGATGACCCACAAGTATAGGGGGTGTATCGCAGTATTTTCGAGGGAAGTGAAACCTAATTTATTGATTCGACATAAGGGGAGCCAAAGAATATTTATAAGTCTTAACAACTGAGTTGACAATTCAGCTGCACCTGGAAACAATCTTGCTCACAGCAGTTTATCTGTAGCAACAGTTTTGTAGTAGGAATAACAAAGTAGCAGCAACAGTAAAGTAAAGACAACAGTAACAATAGCAGTAAACAGTAGGATTCGAGTGCGGTAGGCATAGGAATGGATGGACGGGCGTTGCATGGATAAGACAATTCACATGGCAATCAGAACATAGGGCAATTGCAGATAAATAAGATAAAGCATCCAAGTACTAGATAATCCTAGGCATGTGTTCCATATATAGTCATACGTGCTCGCAATGAGAACTTGCACAACATCTTTTGTCCTGCCAGCCCGTTTGCAGCGGGGCCTCAAGGGAACTACTGGCAATTAAGGTGCTCCTTTTAATAGAGCACCGGAGCAAAGCATTAACACTCCGTGAACACATGTGATCCTCACATCAAAGCCATTCCCTCCGGTTATCCTGATTTCTGTCACTTCGGGGCCATTGGTTCCGGACAACAACGTGTGTATACAACTTGCAGATAAGACCATAAACAATACTATCATAACGAATCAATAACATGTTCAGATCTGAAATCATGGCACTCGGGCCCAATGACAAGCATTAAGCACAACAAGTCGCAACAAAGTCATAAAGCACTAATAAAAGATACTAGGCACCATGCCCTAACAATCTGATGCCATTACATGAACGATCTCATCCAATCCCTACCATCCCCATAGCCTACAACGGGGGATTACTCACTCATAGATGGGGGAAACATGGATGGTCGATGGAGAAGCGACGGTGATGATGATGGCGATGATCTCCTCCAATTCCCCATCCTAGCAGGGTGCCAGAACGGAGTTTCTGGTGCTGTTTTGTGGAATCTGGTGGTGGAGGCGGAGCGGAACTCCTTCTGGAAAAACGTCGACCCCCTAGAGTTTTTAGGTCAGAAGGCTTCTTATAGGCGAAGAGGGAGACCGAGGGGGTGCCTGCAGGGCCCACACCACCCCCTGGCGGCTGGCTCAGCAGCGCCACCGTGTGGTGTGGCCACCCCGCTCTTCTCTCTCGTGATTCAGCTCTGAGTCTTCGGGTGAAAAAGGATTTTTGGCATATTTTCTGGGATTTTTCCTGATAGTTGATTTTCTGCACAAAAAGTAGACACCAAGGCAATTCTGCTGAAAACAGTGTCAGTCCGTGTTAGTTGCACCCAAATCACACAAGTTTAGAGGAGAAACAATAGCAAAAGTGTTTGGGAAAGTAGATATGTTTTGGACGTATCAGGTACTTAAGGTTTCTGTATCGGAGGCATCTTATAGGCGAAAGGGGAGGCCGAGGGGGTGTCCGAGGCGGCCAGACCACTCCCTGGCACGGGCCAGGCTTGGCCGCGCGGCCAGGTGGTGTGGAGGCCCCCTGGCCCCTCTCCATCTCGTATTCTGGCTCCATGTCCCCCTCGGTGAAAAACTGACTTTAGCTTTTGTCCCGTCCAATTCCGAGAATATTTATTTTCTGACTTTCCTAGAACCAAAAACAACAGAAAACAGGCAGCTCGCATTGTGGCTCTTGTTAATAGGTTAGTCCAAGAAAGTGTATAGAAAGTACTCCAAAGTGTGGACAAAACATAAGAAAGTAGATAAAACCAAGCATGGAACATCAAAAATTATGAATATATTTGCAACATGTCACTTTGCAATGAACTAAGAAATTCAATGGTTAAGCGGCGATAAGTAGGTACATTATTGTACCCAAAATTTTGCAGGACAGCTCTATTGCAAAGTAAATTAAAGTCATCAGAAATACCGAGTTGGTTCAATATAATGGGGCAAGCCCACTTGGTAGCCTTCACTTCGCGGTTCTTGATCCTGTTGAAGCGATCACGATGGGCCTCATCCCTGAATCGTATCCCCATGCGTTCCTGAGTGGTAGCCCGAGAAGTGCTAGCGGTGGCACGAGCACGAGTTTGGCTCCTTGTGTTCATCATCTAAAATATTGAAGAAAGGCAAAAAATAAAACTTTTTGATCCAACAACAATAAGTGCATCATAGTCCTCATCATAGCACACTAAAGAATTCTCCTCAAAATATTAATCTAGGTAAGAAAATCATGGCAATTGGTTCATAGTAGGTCTCACCCTAGATTGAAAATGACAATAGATCTAAGATAAATTTGCAAAGATTAATTGGAGGATCGGAGGAGAAACATACCGTAGATCACTTGTGTGCGAGGAAATCGAACGAAATTGAGCAAAGATGTAGATCTCTTGAGGTTTTGAAAGAGTTTGGAGGTAGAAGAAAGAAAAAGGATTAAAGTTTTGGAGTTGGGAGTATCTTCCCGTGCGATTTTGTGGTCGAACGCAACTATACGGACGCAACTATACGAAATTGAACAATGTGTTCTGACAGTATAGTTGGCCTTTTGTCAAAAATTTAGGGTTTCCTCCGGGCGGCGCAGCTATACGGACGCATGTTGGAGATATGCCCAAGAGGCAATAATAAAGTCGTTATTATTATATCTTTATGTTTATGATAAATGTTTACATCCCATGCTATAATTGTATTAACCGGAAACATTAATACTTGTGTGTTTTGTAAACATAAAAGAGTCCCTAATAAGCCTCTTGTTAAACTAGCTTGTTGATTAATGGATGATCATGGTTTCCTGATCATGGACATTGGATGTCGTTAATAACAAGATCATATCATTAGGAGAATGATGCGATGGACACACACCCATAAGTAAGCATAGCATAAGATCAAGTCATTAAGTTTGTTTTGCTATAAGCTTTTCAAATGCATAGTAACCTAATCCTTCGACCATGAGGTTATGTTAATCACCATCACCGGATGGGTACTTTGATGACATCAAATGCCGCTTTGTAACTGGGTGGTTATAAAGGTGACATTGGGTATTCTGAAAGTATGTGTTGAAGCGCATGGACCAAGATTGGGATTTGTCCATCCATATGACGGATAGATATGCTCTGGGCCCTCTCGGTGGAATGTCATCTAGTTAGCTTGCAAGCATGTGACTAGGTCACAAGGGATGACATATCACGGAACGAGTAAATAGTACTTATCAGTAACGAGGTAGAACTAGGTATGGAGATACCGACGATCAAACCTCGGATAAGTAGAGTATCACGTGACAAAGGGAATTGGTTTCGTATGTTAAATGGTTCTATCAATCACAAAGTCATCGTTGAGTATGTGGGAGCTGTTATGGATCTCCAGATCCCGCTAATGGTTATTGATCAGAGATGTGTCTCCATCATGTCTACATGTTCACGAACCGTAGGGTGACACACTTAAGGTTCGAAGTTGTTTTAAGTAGATATGGAATATGCGTTGGAGACCGAATGTTGTTCGGAGTCTCGGATTGAATCCGGGACATCACTAGGAGATCCGGAATTGTCCGGAGAATAAGATTCATATATTGGGGATCATTTTCTAATTTAGGAAATGTTCTGGAGTATTTGTATGGGGATTCTAGAAGGTTTCGGAATATTCCGGAAGGTTCTAGAAGATTTCTTGGAGTTTGCTTGAAAACCAAGAAAGGATCAAGGAATCCTTGTAGGGCAAGACAAGGAGTAGTGGGGGAGGAGGACTCCTTCCCCCTTCCCAATCCGCCGGCCAAGGAGGGAGGGGAGTCCTACAAGGACTCCACCTCCCATGGCGCCTCCCTCCTTTAAATAGAGGGGTAGAGGCGCCACCCCCTTGCCCCCTTCACTCCAAACCCTGGCCGCCGCCTCTCTCCTCCTCCTTCCCTCTGCTCAGGCTTAGGCGAAGCCCTGCAGAATTCTCTACTCCACCACCACCACCACACCGTCGTGCTGCTGGGATTCCATGGAGAAGATCTACTACCTCCGCTGCTCGCTGGAACGGGGAGAGGAAGGTCTGCTTCGACTCCACACGTGTGACCGATTGCGGAAGCGCTGCCGGAACACGGCGCCGGATGGATCGTCCACACGATCTTGAGATCGGCAAGTGATCGACTACATCAACCCCGAGATCCAATCTCGTAACGCTTTCGGATCTACGAGGGTTAGTACAGATCTATCTCGTTGCACATGTCTAATAGATTAGATCTTGGCTTTTATCTAGATTAGATCTGGGTTTTGTTCGTTCTTGCGGTAGAATTTTTTTGTTTTCCATGCTACGAACCCATCAACGCAACTATATGGGTGGAGCAAAATATTCTGGCCATATAGTTGGTCGTTAAATTGTCTGTCCATGCGAAAGAAAATTTCCAAAGGCATCGATATCTATACGACCAGAACTATACGGTCGAATTTTTGATTCCCGCTGTATAGTTGGTCGTTAAACTCTTAATACATATCAATAGAAATTGAACAAAGGCATTGATATCTATACGACCGGAACTATACGGCCGTAATTTTTATTCCCGCCGTATAGTTGGTCGTTAAACTCTCAGTACATATTGCAGAAAAAAATTCGATGGCAAAGATATCTATACGGCCGGAACTATACGGCCAGAATTTTTGTTCCCGCCGTATAGTTGGTCGTTAAACTCTCTATGTACATCAAAAAAATTCTGTTTCTTCGTAAACTATTTCTTTTCCTGCCACTTAGTGATATACCTTGTTTTTGACAGAAAATTGACAGTAAATATTGTCGACCAACGATAGCATGAATAAAGTGGAATTTCAAGTACTACCAAACTTCTTCTCCTCGAATGGAGTTTTCTAGCACTCTTTATTTAACATAAACTAAAACTAAAAATAAAAACTTAACTCAAACCTTTATTTAACATGGGTTACCTCCCATAGAGCGCTCTTTTATGGTCAATAGCTTGACCTTGATGATACTCACTTGGGCCAGATGAGTGGAACACCCACTCCAATGTAATTGGCCTTCAAAGTGATGACCTCCTTCTCGTCATGTTTGGCTTTCTTTTTCCTGGGGAAATGAATAATAAAAGGATCCCGCGAAGGAAACTGTAACTTCACGTTCCCTTCATGAAGGTTGATTAAAGTCTTTATAGTTCTCAAGAAAGGACGGGCTAGTATTATAGAAGCAACAGTATCTTCAGGCATGTCAACAACAACGAAGTCAATTAGAGCAGGACAACCTTTGATGTAAACTAAACTGTTCTCCTTAATCCCTACAACTTGTTTATTTGAAGGTAGAATTTGCTAGATGCAATTTTAACTCAGTAATTTCAAAGGAGCCAAGATTTAACTTGTTAAAAAGACTATTTGGGATCGTTGAGACGCTTGCACCTAGATCACAAAGTGAAGCTATCTCATTAGTCCCAATATTTATCTTAATAGTAGGCTCGAATATGTCATCTAGTTTAACAAGTAATTTTTCAGCAATTTGCTTGTATTCCTTTTCAAGATCACGTACCTTAATTGCTACTTGATCAACAAAGTGTTGGTACATGGCTTGATCGTTACCTTCACTTACCGGAATTTTGACGTTGATCCTCTTTACGAGGTCTTCGATGGTGTAGCTTGGTGAAGGGGCATTACTATAATCAAGTTCTTCAGGCTCCTCCCTTTGGATCCTCATCATTTTGAGTTCTTCAACAGGATTGGGCTCAGCTTTACCTACAAATTTAGCTAGAATGAGAGTTTGACTCTCGGTTATCTTACCTAGCTCTGCCTCAACGATCCTTGTTCTTTCTTAAAGGGCCTGCAAATCATTTCTCAAACTAACAACTTGGTTAGATAATTTACCAAGCATAGCATCATGGTTCTCCGTAATTTTGACTAGAATATTATTTTGTTCATTTTGTGAGTCTATGAAAGACTTAAGAATTTCTTGGAGACTACCATTACTAGTTCCTATATTATTATTAGAGTTACCTGCAGGACTAGCATAATGTTTTTGAAATTTAGGATTGTAACTCTTCTTCCAAGCAGGGTTATAATCATTATGAGCTATGAAGTCTATTCTTTCAATGTTTTTGTTTTGGGGGTGGCTCTTACCTGAGTTTTCTTACCTTTTACGGCTAGTATGAGCTCATCCAACTTAGCATTGAGATCTTCGTTTTCTTGTGGTGAGATAGAGTTCACCTTCTTCGTGTTTGGTATTTCCACATGCCATTGGGCATGGTTGTCTTGCATATTGTCTAGCAGCTGCTTTGCTTTAGTAATGTGTTTACCTATAAATGTTCCTCCAGCTGCAGTATCAAGCATAGACTTTGACACAGGATTAAGAGCATTATAAAATAAACGGAGGATTAACCAATCTTCCATCCCATGACTAGGACAGTTTCTCGGGCATTCTTTCATCCTCTCCCATGAAAGCGCTAGTGGATCACGCTCTTCCTGTCTAAAGCCAGTAATATTTGATTGAAGTTGCATAGTCTTTGCAGGTGGGAAAAATTTAGTCATAAATAAAGAAGTACATCCCACCCATGATGTAATAGTAATTTTTAGGCAAAGATAGCAACCATTCTTTAGCTCTCCCTCTTAGAGACAAAGGAAATAGACGCAATTTGACCGCATCAGGGTCAACATCTTTTATATGCATCGTATCACATATTTTAGTGAAAGTATTCAAGTGCATACTTGCGTCTTCAACAACAGAGCCTCCAAATTTATTCTGTTGAACCAAACTTAAGTAATGGGGCTTAATTTCATAGTCTTCAGCAGCGATCGCTGGCTGAGTAATAGGAGTACGCAAATAATCATTATTGGGGTAGTAAACTCCCCAAGCTTCTTTTCAACCATACTTCCTATGTTTTTGGGGTTTTTTAAGATAAAGAATTATAACAGTAAAAACAAGAATTTAAAGACTAACTATTTTTTTGGTTTATCAAATAAAGACTGAAAGCAAACTAACAAATTTAAAAACAAGAATTAAAACTAGCAAGATTCCTAATAACCTCACCAGGGTAGCTACTGCTTCCTCGGCAACGGCGCCAGAAAAAGGGTTGATATCTTCGATCCGGATTATGAATGTAGTATAGCTTCTTTTTCCCTAGTAGACCTAGGTTATCGAATCCTCGGGAAAAGAATGCATAGTGAAGTTACTTTAACGGACCTTCGGGAGTTTTAGAATTCCTTTTGTAATTTTACCGGACCAATAGCTTGCATATTTTTGTTGTTGTCGATGATGGAGAGAGAGGGCCTAGGGCGTTCGGTTTCACCTCTAGCTGTACAAAACATCTGATGAAAATAAAAGATAGAAATGAAGTATGTGTGTACTTGTTAGAGCAAGATAAATTATATGTGGGCAGTACATCCATAATTGTTATTGCCTCCGCAACAACTTATAGCAATAACCTACTAGTCTCATCCATAGAAGAAAGAGAACTAATGATATGCATAGTGATGTCACCGTTAATCCCAAGCAAATCCCTCACATACAGCCGTACTACCCCTTCTATCACTAGGGTTCCCAACCTGCAGATCAGTCATCACTCATACTCCCTATACCTGGCTCAACCCTCAGGGTCTTGGGTACCTGACAAGTCCTTGGATTGAGGCAAGAGAGGATACAATAATCACCATGTCATACAAACTAATACACGATCCCATCTATGACAAATCACATGCACAATTGCTACATAAGCCCTTAGCCCAAGGAGAATTACTCACACATAGAGATGAGATCAACAATCACAAACATTGTAATAAAAATCATAAGATTGATAGCAATAGACTTACAATGTCACCAATCGGAGAAAAGATCTACTATTACAAGTGGTGGAATAAGGCTATGGAGATGGAGAAGGGTTTAGAGATAAGGAGGTGGCTGGTGATCTATGGCAGAGACTTTTTGGCGAGGTCTGGCTTGTTTTCACGTCACCCGAGGCTTCTTTATATAGGGGTCCCTTCACGAAAGTTGTTTTGTTTGACCTAATGGTGGCGGCGCCAACTATACGACCGGAGCTATACGGTCGAAATTTTAGCTCCGGCCGTATAGTTGGTCGTTAAAGCGTCTGCCTCTGTTGTACGGCTCCTGGTTTCTTCTGGTTATTGGAAATCTCGTATCTTTGACTTTAATGTAGTGATCCCCTCTTTTAAATGACATTATCTGCGCAGGAAAAATATATAAAAAAGGATTGCATACCCCTCTGAATATTAGCATTAGTGGCAGGGTTTAGAGAGATATTTCATCAAGAATATGATTAATATCCAGTTTAAATGTGGACGTAGATGGCTATATTTCAGAGCCATCACCTAGACCACCGTGTTTTCCTCTTCTCATCCCCAGACAGCATCTATGGCGTTCGACACAATGCCAAAAAGTTGAATTCTCTCCCCTTTCTTCTTGTGAATGAGGTAGAATCACATATACAAATTGAAGGATATATGCCCTAGAGGCAAATAATAAATAGGTTTTTATTGTCATATCTCAATTAGTTTATAATAATTTCATATTGTGCTATAACTGTGCCAAGTAGAAACATTGGTACATGTGTGCTATGAAACAACCAAGTCCCTAGTAGCCTCTATTCATACTAGTTCATTGGTCATGAGATGATCTGGGTTTCAAGATCATGGTCATTTATGCCAATTGACAACGGGGTCATATCATTGGAGAATGATGTGATGGACATTCCTCGAAGGATTTCAACACAATCAAGTCATATAGTGCATTGTTGCAGCAGCTAAATCTAGACTCCTAATTCCTTAGACCGTGAGGCTATATCAATCACTGTCTCCCGAGAGTGCTTAGATAGCATCAAACATCATCTGGTAATACGGTGGCAATAAAGGTGTGTTCAGGTACTCAGAGGAACCATAGAGGCAATATATGTCAAGAGCGGGATTTGTTCACCCACATGACAGGTAAAGATACATACGGCCGGCTTAGTGAGATTACATCCATAAATGTTGCAACATGTGACTTGGTCACGTGGATGTAATATCACGGTAACAAGAAAACATAATTTGTTGTTAACGAGATTGAACAAGGTATGTGATACCAATGATCGGATCTCGGACAAGTCATATCAACAAACAAAAGGAATATGAATGCTACATTTACCGGTTCAAACGACATTGTCATCACGACTGCATAGGGGTCACATGGACATCCCTGGTCCCTCTGTTGATCATTAATATATATCATGTCTAGAGCATTCCCGAGCCGTGAGGGGATACACTTAAGGGTACGATGAGAGAGATCATTCATAAGACGAAATCACAGTAGAGAAAGAGTAAAGAAAAAGACCAGAAAAGTGTTTTCAGATAAATGGGAATTTAAATATACATTTATTATATGTTAATTATAAATTAATATATTCTAAATAATGTTTAAATTAAGATTTATAAAAGCAACTTTTATATTAGGTCAAAACCCCGGAGGGAATTGGCCTAGGAGAAAAGCTGCAGAAGAACAGGAAAAGAAAAATAGTTCAGCCCACATGGGCGGCGGATAACAGCCTCCACACGGGGTGGCACATAGCCAAAGCCATAAGACCGAAAGCTACTGGTCAATATGGACAAGCGGCTAGGCCGTGATAAGTTGCAAACGTATCTATAATTTTTGATGTTCCATGCTTGTTTTATATCTACTTTCTTATGTTGTGTCCACACTTTGGAGTATTTTTATACACTTTCTTGGACTAACCTATTAACAAGATGTCACAGTGCCAGCTGCTTGTTTTCTGCTGTTTTTGGTTCTAGGAAAGTCAGAAAATGAATATTCTCGGAATTGGACGGGACAAAAGCCAAAGTCGATATTTCACCGAGGGGGACACGGAGCCAGAATACGAGACGGAGAGGGGTCAGGGGCCGCCCACACACCCTGGCCACGCGGCCAGGCCTGGACCGTGCCAGGAGGTGGTGTGGCCACCTAGGGCACCCCCTCGGCCTCCCCTTTCGCCTATAAAATGCCTCCGATACAGAAACCCTAAGTACCCGATCAAAATTCCACGAAAGAGTATGTAGCCACCATCATCTCCATCCCTAGATCGGGAGGGATCTTAAGCTCTTCCCGGCACCCTGCCGGAAGGGGAGAATTCACCCTACAGGCCTTCTTCATCACCATGCAAGCCTCCGGTGTGATGCGTGAGTAGTTCATCCTTGGACTATGGGTCCATGTAGTAGCTAGATGGCTGGTTCTCCTCCTTTGTGCTATGATGTTTAGATCTTGTGAGCTTCGTTCATGATCAAGATCATATATTTGTAATTCTACATGTTGTGTTTGCGGGGATCCGATGGATATTGAGATGCTATTTAAGATTGATTATTGATTCTATCATGTCTTTGTTATTTGTGATCTTGCATGCTCTCCGTTGTTAGTAGCTATCTTGGCCGAGTAGATGCTAGCAACTCCAAGAGGGAGTATTTATGCTCGATAGGGGGTTCATGCCTCTAGTAATATGGGGAAGTTACAGAAATCTCTAAGCTACTAGATGTGCTGTTGCTACTAGGGAGAAAATAGCAATCCTTTGTTCATAGAACAATCGTATTGTTTACTTTACACACTTTGCTTAATGCAATTATCTGTTGATTGCAACTTAATACTATTGGGTCCGCAGCATAGAAAACAAAAAAATTCCTACGATGAGAACTATACGCCAAGATCTATCTACTAGGTACAGAGCAACGGGTGGACATCCATCCATCGAGAACTTACCCTCGAAGACAACGAGTTTTGTTAACGAGTAGGAACTCGTGGTTGATGTAGTCGTACACTTGCCGATCTCAAGATCGAGTGGAAGTCCGAGCAGGTCCGGCTCTAGCACGTCCTTCAGATCCAGCTCTAGCAAGTCCAGCACCACCAAGTCCAGCACCGCAAAGCAGCGGTGCATCCGTGATCGCACACACGTCTGGTACCCCGACAACCTCCGTCCCTCGCTCCAGCAAAGCAGCAGAAGCAGCAACTCCTTTCGAGATAAAGCCACCGGGAACATGTATCTCGCTAATCCGAGACCATGGGGAAATAATACTAGAGGGGGAGAGAGATCCTTCACGAGGAGGTGAGAGGAAGAAGGGGAGTGAGGGGGGCCTTTTATAGGAGGAGGGGGATGCCCCTCTCTCCATGGCCGGCACATGGGAGGGTGACTCCTCACCTCCCCCATTCATGTGGTGGTAACCCCTCCACATTAAAATGCCCCTTCACATTCTCTTTTAAAGTCTCCACTTTAAATGCATTAAATTTCTCCAAATTTAATGCTCTCTCATTTAATAAAAATCTTTTATTATTTTTATTCAGAATTTTGTTAATTACTTTAATTAACAAACATTCACATAAAACCCCCTGCAACATTTCAATATTATATGCAGAACCAATTTCAGCAATTTCACCCGAAACAGTTTCGGTGTCCATTGAAATAATTCTAGCGCTTTCTTAAATCTTTATCTGAAACATATTTGCTCCAAATGGTGTCGGTATCCCTTAAGTGTGTCACCATACGGTTCGCAAATAACGCAGACATGATCGAGACCCCTCTCAAATCAATAATCAGAAGCGGGACCTGGAGATCCATACTGACTCCTACATATTCAACGATGACTTCTCTGACCGTGAGAACCTTTAACGCTAGTAACTAAATCCCTTTGTCTCACGATATATTACATGTCCGAGATTCGATCATCGGTATCTCCATACCTAGTTTGATATCGTTATCGACATGCACTCTTTTCTCGTTCCCGTGATATAACATTCTAGTGATTGCATCACTTGCTTGCAAGCTATCTTAATGTGATATCACCGAGAGGGCCCAGAGTATATCTATCCGTCATTGGGATGGACAAATCTCACTCTTGATCCATGAGCCTCAACATAACACCTTTGTAGCACTGAACCCACCTTTATAGTCACCCTGTTACGGTGTGACGTTTGATGTTATCAAGATACTCTTCCGGTGTCAGCAATTAACATGATCCCATGGTCTAAGGACTAAGATTACTTCGTATGATGTTATAGCAATATAAACATAATGACTTTGATCGTAATTCTATACTTCGGATGAATGTTCATCACATCATTCAACTAATGTTGTGACCTCGTTATTAACAACATCCAATGTCCATGATCAGGAAACCTTGATCATCTTGTTAATCAACGAGCTAGCGTATATGAGAGGTGTTGGGTCCGCAGCATAGAAAACAAAAAATTTCCTACGGTGTGAACTACACGCCAAGATCTATCTACTAGGTACAAAGCAAACGAGTGGACATACATCCATAGAGAACTTACCCTCGAAGACAACGAGCTTTGTTAACGAGTAGGAACTCGTGGTTGATGTAGTCGTACACTTGCCGATCTCAAGATCGTGAGGAAGTCTGAGCGCCGCAACTCAGCAGCGCATCCGCACTCGCACACATGTTCAAGCCACCGGACAACCTCCACCTCCTCGCTCCAGCGATCAATGGAGCAAAAACTCCTTCCGCATTTAAATGCGACCGGGAACATGTATCTCGCTAATCCGAGACCATGGGGGAATAATTCTAGAGGGGGAGAGAGATCCTTCACAAGGAGGTGTAAGGATGAAGGAGGGAATGGGTGGCCTTTTATAGGAGGAGGGGGGGTGCCCCCTGTCTCCATGGCCGGCGCATGGGGGGTGACCCCTCACCTCCCCCATTCATGTGGTGGTAACTCCTCCACATTAAAATGCCTCTTCACATTCCCTTTTAAAGTCTCCACTTTAAATGCATTAAGTTTCTCCAAATTTAATGCTCTCTCATTTAATAAAACTTTTATTAAATTTATTCAGAATTTTGTTAATTACTTTAATTAACAAACATTCACATATAGCCCCTTGCAATATTTCAATATCACATGCAGAACCACCTTCTGCAATTTCACCTGAAACAATTTCCGGTTTCTATTGAAACAATTCCTGCACTTTGCAATTCTTTCATCTGAAACATATGTGCTCCAGTGTCTGGTAACTCTTAAGTGTGCCACCCTACGGTTCGTGAATAATGCAGACATGATCGAGACCCTTCTCCGATCAATAATCAGCAGCGGGACCTGGAGATCCGTACTGACTCCTACACATTCAACGATGACTCCTGTGATCGTGAGAACCTTTAACGCTTGTAACTAAATCCCTTTGTCTCTCGATATGTTACATGTCCGAGATTCGATCATCGGTATCTCCATACCTAGTTTGATCTCGTTACCGACATGCACTCTTTTCTCGTTCCCGTGATATAACATTCTAGTGATCACATCACTTGCTTGCAAGCTATCCTAATGTGATATCACCGAGAGGGCCCAGAGTATATCTATCCGTCATCTGGATTAACAAATTCCACTCTTGATCCATGAGCCTCAACATAACACCTTCATAGCACTGAACCCATCTTTATAGTCACCATGTTACGGTGTGACGTTTGATGTTATCAAGATACTCTTCCGGTGTTAGCAATTAACATGATCTCATGGTCTAAGGATAAATATTACTTCGTATGATGTTATAGCAATATAAACACAATGACTTGATCGTAATGCTATACTTCGGATGAATGTTCATCACATCATTCCACCAATGGTGTGACCTTGTTATTAACAACATCCAATGTCCATGATCAGGAAACCTTGATCATCTTGTTAATCAACAAGCTAGTCTATAAGAGAGGCATGACTAGGAACCCTTTTTGTTTATTAAACACACATGTATTGATGTTTCCTATCAATACAATTATAACATGTAAAATAAACATCTATCATATACAAGGAATACATAATAACAACTTTATTATTGCCTCTCATGGCATATTTCCTTCAGTCTCCCACTTGCACTAGAGACAATAATCTAGTTCACATAGTGATAAATCTAACACACATGGAGTTCTGGTGTTGATCATGTTTTGCCCTAGGGAGTACTTTAGTCAACGGATCTGCTACATTCAGGTCCGTGTGCACTTTACAAATCTTTATATCTCCATCCTTCACATGTTCGCGGATGGAGTGAAACCGGCGCTTAATATGCTTGGAATTCTTGTGAGACCTTGGTTCCTTGGCGTTGGCTATGGCTCCATTGTTGTCACAATAGATCACCATTGGGTCCAATGCACTGGGAACCACACCCAGTTCCATAATGAACTCTTTCATCCAAACCGCTTCTACCGCTTCAAGCAAAGAACATATTCCGCCACCGTTGTTGATCTAGCCACCACAGGTTGTTTGGAGCTCCTCCAACTAACTATTGCTCCGTTCAAGAGAAATACGTATCCAGATTGAGACTTAGAGTCATCCGGATCAGTGTCAAAGCTAGCATCGACATAACACTTAGCGACTAGCTCTTCTTCACCTCCGTATACGAGAAACATATCCTTAGTTCTTCTCAAGTACTTAAGGATATTCTTGACCGCTATCCAGGTTCAACACGGATCAGATTGGTACCTACTAGTCAAACTAATAGCATGTGCCACATCCGGTCTTGTACATAGCATGGCATACATTATAGAGCCTATGGCTGAGGCATAGGGGACCTATCCATTATCTCTCTTTCTTCCGCCGTAGCCGGACTTTGAGTCTTACTCAATGTCTTGCCTTGCAACATAGGTAAGAAACCCTTCTTACTTCCGTCCATATTAAACTTCTTTAATATCTTATCAAGGTATGTACTCTGCGATAGCCCAATTAGGCGTCTTGATCTATCTCTATAGATTTTAATGCCTAATATATATGAAGCTTCACTAAGGTCCTTCATCGAAAATTTGCTGTTTAGATAACTTTTAACACTGTTTAAAAGATCTAAATCATTTCCAATCAATAATATGTCATCCACATATAATATCAGAAATGCCACATTGCTCCCACTCACTTTCTTGTAAATACAAGCCTCTCCATAAGTTTGGACAAATCCAAACTCTTTGATCACCTCATCAAAGCGGAGATTCCAACTTCGTGATGCTTGCTTCAGTCCATAGATGGATCGCTGAAGTTTGCACACCTTATTAGCATCCTTAGGATCGACAAAACCCTTAGGTTGTATCATATACAACTCTTCTTCAATCTTACCATTGAGGAACGCAGTTTTGACATCCATCTGCCATATTTCATAATCGAAATATGCAGCAATTGCTAACATAATCCTAACCGACTTAAGCATCGCTACGGGAGAGAATGTCTCATCGTAGTCAACTCCTTGAATTTGTCGAAACCCCTTTGCGACAAGTCGAGCCTTATAGATGGTCACATTACCATCCGCATCAGTTTTTCTTTTGAAAAAATTCATTTATTCTCAACGGCCTTTCGGTCGTGAGGTAAGTCCACCAAGTTCCAAACTTGGTTCTCGTACATGGATTCCATCTCGGATTTCATGGCTTGTAGCCATTTGTTGGAATCCGGGCTCATCATCGCTTCTTCATATGTCGCAGGGTCATCCATTTCATCAATCATGAAATTCATAACAGGATTGCCGTACAGTTCACGAGCTGCACGTGTCTTGCTTGACCTGCGAGGTTCGGTAGTGTCCTCTTTCGGATTTTCATGATCAATATCATTAGCTCTCTCTTCATTAGGTGAAGTCAACTCCGAAACAACTTCTGGAGCTGTGCTACTCGCCATTTCATGAAGAGAAGGTTCAATAACCTCTTCGAGTTCTACCTTCCGACTACTCACACCTTTCGCGAGAAACTCCTTCTCAAGAAAGGATCCATTCTTGGCAACAAAGACCTTGCCCTCGGATCTGTGATAGAAGGTATACCCAATCGTTTCTTTAGGGTATCCTATGAAGACGCATTTTTCCGCTTTGGGTTCGAGTTTATCCGGTTGAAGTTTCTTCACATAAACATCGCATCCCCAAACTTTAAGAAATGACAGCTTAGGTTTGTTTCCAAACCATAATTCATATGGTGTCATTTCAACGGATTTAGATGGTGCCCTATTTAAAGTGAATGTAGCGGTTTCCAGTGCATAACCCCAAAATGACAGTGGCAAGTCAGTCAGAGACATCATAGATCGAACCATATCCAATAAAGTACGATTACGACGTTCTGACACACCATTATGTTGTGGTGTTCCGGCAGGCGTGAGTTGTGAAACTATTCTACAGTCTTTCATGTGTGTGCTAAACTCATAACTAAGATACTCTCCTCCACGGTCGGACCGCAGAAATTTGATCTTTCTATTATGATGATTTTCCACTTCATTCTGAAATTCTTTGAACTTTTCAAAAGTTTCAGACTTGTGTTTCATCAAATAGATATACCTGTATCTACTCAAATCATCCGTGAAAGTAACAAAATAACGATATCCATCTCGCACCGACACACTCATTGGTCCACACACATCAGTATGTATGATTTCCAATAGATCTGTCGCCCGTTCCATTGAACCGGAAAACGGTGTTCTAGTCATCTTGCCCATAAGGCATGGCTCACATGTATCAAATGATTCAAAATCAAGTGATTCCAAAAGTCCATCAGAATGGAGTTTCTTCATGCGTTTAACGCCAATATGACCTAGACGGCAGTGCCACATATATGTAAATATATCATTATCAAGTTTAATCCTTTTAGCATCAATATTATGAATATGCGTAATACTGCTATCGAGATCCAACAGAAATAAACCATTCAACGTAGGTGCATGACCATAAAAGATATTATTCATATAAATCGAACAACCATTGTTTTCAGATTTAAATGAATAACCACTTTGCATCAAACACGATCTGGATACAATGTTCATGCTCAGTGCAGACACCAAATAACAATTATTTAGGCTTATAACTAATCCCGATGGCATATGGAGAGGCAGCATTCCGACGGCGATCACATCAACTCTTGATCCATTGCCGACCCGCATCGAGACCTCATCCCTTGTTAGTTGTCGCTTGTTCCGCAGCCCCTGAACCGAGTTACATATATTAGCAACCGATCCCGTATCAAATACCCAGGTGCTACTGCGAGTACTAGTCAAGTACACATCAATAACATGTATATCACATATACCTTTGTTTGCCTTGCCGGACTTCTTGTCCGCCAAATACTTGGGGCAGTTACGCTTCCAATGGCCAGGCCCCTTGCAATAGTAGCACTCGGTGTCAGACTTAGGGCCAGCTCGGGGTTTCTTTTCAGGCGTGGCAATAGACTTGCCACCCTTCTTTCCCTTGTGCTTGCCTTTCTTGTCCTTCTTGAAACCGGTGGTCCTATTGATCATCAACACTTGATGTTCTTTCCTAATCTCCACTTCTGCAGTCTTAAGCATTGATGAAGCTCGAAGAGACTTCTTCATGCCCTGCATATTATAGTTCATCACGAAGCTCTTGTAGCTAGGTGGCAGAGATTGGAGAACACGATGTATGCCTAAGTCAATGGGAATCGTTATTCCCAAGGACACAAGCTTATCGGCGTGCATCTGCACATTTTGAGTACGTGCTCACTAACGGAGCTGTTTTCCTCCATCATGCAGCTAAAGAACTTTTCTGTAGCATTATAACTCTCTACGGTAGCATGGGTATCGAAAATCATTTTCAATTCTCCCATGGTATCAAAGGCATTGCCATTTTCGAAACGTTTTCAAAGTTCTGGCTCTAGCCCATACAGTATGCCACAATGAACTAAGTTGTGGTCCTCCTGGCGAGTTATATAGACGTTCTTTTCCTCGTTAGGGGCATCAGGAGCTGGTGGGGGGCTAGCGGCGCATCTAGCACATATTGCTTTTGTGCAGCAGTGAGGAGAATCCTCAAATTCATAGCCCAGTTGGTGAAGTTGCTACCATTCGCAGCAAGTTTCTCTTTCTCCATGAACACATTGAAATTAAAAGCAGGTGGTGCCATCTACAACAGAATTTGTAAAGTATATTTAGACTAAGTTTATGATAGATTGAGTTCGACTAATCCAAATTACTAATGAACTCCCACTCAAAAACGACATCCCTCGTGTCCTTTTGGTGATTACATGAACCAAATCCACTACACCAAGTCCGATCATCATGTGAGTCGGTGTAGCTTCAAAGGCGAGCATCTATATGGGCATCATATCAACTATATGACTCATGCTTAACCTTTCGGTCCGTGTTCCGAGGCCATGTCTATACATGCTAGGCTCGTCAAGTAAGAACCTTAGTATTTGCGTGTGTAAAACTGTCTTACACCCGTTGTATGAAAGCGTAGAGTTGAAAACACCCGATCATCACGTGATGCCTCAAAACACGATCCACAAAACGGTGCATACTTAAGGAAGAACACATTTTATCTTGATATCTAAATGAGGGATCATCTTATAATGCTACCAAACGCGCCAAACTAGCAATATAAGATGCTAACATCTAATGTGTGAAGTGAGATGATATGGTCCATGCATTTGATCTCTATCATTTGCATCGTGGTATGATCTTTATCATTCCTTTTTGTGTAAGGCCAAGGTCTATGGAACTTACACGTTAAGTGAGTTGTAAGAGTATCTATTATACATCTACTTACAACAATACCATATCAAAACACTATCCCAGCAATGATCTAAACTAGACGCCTCTAATTTATCAATTGCAAGTTTTACGTGGCTTAGGGCTTTCGGAGATAGAACCTGTCTAATCTACGAACATGAACCACAACGAGGATAACTAAGTTATTAGCAACTCGTTGTAAATCAGATATTGACTATAGTAGGAGAGATAGACACCCGCCAACCACTTATGCAAAACAAGTTGCATGTCAGTCGTGGAACCGGTCTCATGTACGATGACATGTAAGGTTGGGCCGGCCGCTTCATCCCACTATGCCACCAATATCCAAAGTACATAGAAGATGCAATAACATGATCATCATCGCCCACATATAAACATATGTGTACTACCCGTACAAAGCACCTACGCATAGATCAGGCTCTGATACCACTGTTGGGTCCGCAAGATAGAAAACAAAAATTTCCTACGGTGTGAACTACACGCCAAGATCTATCTACTAGGTACAAAGCAAACGGGTGGACATACATCCATAGAGAACTTACCTCAAGACAACGAGCTTTGTTAACGGTAGGAACTCGTGGTTGATGTAGTCGACACTTGCTGATCTCAAGATCGTGAGGAAGTCCAAGCCAAGAACTCAGCAGCAAGATCCGCACTGCACACACGCTCAAGCCACGGACAACCTCCACCTCCTCGCTCCAGCGATCCAGTGAAGCAAGAACTCCTTCCGCATTTAAATGCCACCGGGAACATGTATCTCGCTAATCCGAGACCATGGGGGAATAATTTTAGAGGGGGAGAGAGATCCTTCACAAGAGGTGTAAGGATGAAGGAGGGAATGGGTGGCCTTTTATAGGAGGAGGGGGGGTGCCCCCTCTCTCCATGGTCGGCGCATGGGGGGGTGACCCCTCACCTCCCCCATTCATGTGGTGGTAACTCCTCCACATTAAAATGCCTCTTCACATTCCCTTTTAAAGTCTCCACTTTAAATGCATTAAGTTTCTCCAAATTTAATGCTCTCTCATTTAATAAAACTCTTTTATTAAATTTATTCAGAATTTTGTTAATTACTTTAATTAACAAACATTCACATATAGCCCCTTGCAATATTTCAATATCACATGCAGAACCACCTTCTGCAATTTCACCCGAAACAATTTCCGGTTTCTATTGAAACAATTCCTGCGCTTTGAAATTCTTTTGTCTGAAACATATGTGCTCCAAAATGGTGTCCGGTAACTCTTAAGTGTGCCACCCTACGGTTTGCGAATAATGCAGACATGATCGAGACCCTTCTCCGATCAATAATCAGCAGCGGGACCTGGAAATCCGTACTGACTCCTACACATTCAACGATGACTCCTGTGATCGTGAGAACCTTTAACGCTTGTAACTAAATCCCTTTGTCTCTCGATATATTACTGTTGGAATTATGCCCTAGAGGCAATAATAAAGATGTTATTATTATAATTCTTGTTCATGATAAAGTTTATATTCCATGCTAGAATTGTATTAAGAGGAAACATTAATACTTGTGTGGTTTGTGAACAACACCGTGTCCCTAGTACGCCTCTATGGACTAGCTCATTGATCAATGATGGTTAAGGTTTCCTAACCATAGACATGAGTTGTCAATTGATAATGAGATCATATCATTGGGAGAATGATATGGATGACCCAAACTAAGCGAAGCAATTAGATCGTGTCATTGTGTTCATCTTTGCGAAGCTTTTCCTATGTCAAATATTGTATTCCTTAGACCATGAGATAATGCAACTCCCTGGTATCGGAAGAAAGCTTTGAGGTCATCAAACGTCATCCTATGAGAGGGTGATCATAAAGGTGTCTCTCAGGTGATCGGAAAGTATCTTGGGTATGTATCGAGATGGGATTTGTCCCTCCCAAGTCGGAGAGATATACTTTGGGCCCACTTTAATCGATATCAACACCGCTTGCAAGCATGTGGTTAAGGAGTTAATCACAAAGTGATATCGGATTACGGAATGAGTAAAGTACTTTGCCGTGAACGAGATTGAACTAGGTATGACGATACCGACGATCGAATCTCGTAAGTAAAATATCGCGAGACGAAGGGAATATATATATGGGATTGATTGAATCCTAGCATCGTGGTTCATCCGATATGATCATCGATGAATGTGTGGAGTCAATATGGGTGCCTGCACTCATTGTTGATTATTGATAGAAGATCATGTCTGCATATTCTCGAACCCGCAGGGTCACACACTTAACGTGTCTCGACGCTAGGATAGATTGGATAATTGGTTTATGAATTTTTGTTCGGAGTCTCGGATGGGATCCGGGACATCACGAGAGGTTCCGGAATGGTCCGGAGAATAAGATTCATATAAGGCGGCAGTTTTCGAGTTCGGAATTGTTCCGGATTAATCAGTATTGTACCGGAAGCTTCTAGAACCTTCCGGAAGGGGGCCAACATGGTCCCACCTTCCGGGAGGGGGCATGGGCCTATGAGGGAGTGTCCTGGCTGCATTGGGCCAGGGGCACAAGGCCCCATAGGGCCCAGCCGATCCTAGATAAGTTTAAATCGTTTAAACTAGAGATAAGATAAGATAGGATTTCTAGATAAGGGAGAGTTTAAATTGTTTAAACTAGAGATAGGCTTGGAGGAGAGGCTAGGGCTGGCCGCACCCCTCTCTCTATATAGAGGGCTGGTGCGCCCCCCCTCTCACACCCTTACACCTTCCTCCAAACCCTAGTTGCCCTGCTGCCCTCCTCTCTCCCTCCCGACTGTTTGTAGGCGAAGCCCTGCTGCAGAAATTCTCCACCATATACACCACGCCGTCGTGTTGTAGATCCAATCTATCTCTCCACCCTACTTGCTGGTCCGAGGAAGGAGGAGACGTCGAGGTGCTGCACGTGTGCATCTCACGGAGGCACCGCCACTTGTGGTGCTAGATCGGATCGGATCGCGAGGAGGAGAAGCGAGTACGACTACATCACCCACGTTCCGATTTAACGTTCACATGCGAATCTTCAAGGGTATGAAGATCTAATCCAATCTCTCGTTGTTTGCATCTCCTAGATTAGATCTTGGCTTTCCTCTGTTCGCTCAGTAGAAAATTTTGATTTACTATGCTGCAAAACCCTTCAGGGTATCGAGCTAGATCTATGCGTAGATGTGTTTCACGAGTAGAACGCAACATGGTTGTTGCGCGTTGATGTTTTCGTTGCAAGCCTCTTGTTTGTGTTCTTCTTATGGCGCGATAGTGAGATTGAAGCGGTCCAGGCCAACCTTACGCGACGCCGTCATGAGACCGCTCGACTTGACGTGTGGCTTGTACCACACATGCGGCTGGTGGATGTCGCTCTCACTATAGTTGTCATGGGATTAACACCGAGTTTGGCAACCATAATATCACCGCTGTGGCTTTCCGTAGGTAAGAATCGTTTAGCATCTACTCCCATAAGCCACGTAAAACACGCAACAACAAAGTAGAGGCGCCTAACTTGTTTTTGCAGGAGTGTTTTCGTGATATGGTATGGCCCAAGATGTGATGTGTATATTGTATGCGATGATCATGTTTTGTAATGTTTCACTTGCATGTCGATGAGTACACAACCGCAGGAGCCATATGGTTGTCTTTATAATTGTGTATGACCTGCGAGTCAACTTCTTATACGCCATGTAATAGCTTTACTTTATCGCTAAGTAGTTAGCAATAGTTGTAGTTGCTACCGTGGTGGAGGCAATCATGGTGGAGTGATGGAGATCATGCTGAACGCACAAGATGGAGATCATTGCGCGAAGATTGGCTATACCATGTCACATAAAGTTATATGCATGAGATGTTTATCCTTTTATGTATCTTATTATGCTTAGATCGCGACGGTAGCATTATAAGATGATTCCTCACTTAAAGATCAAGATAAAAGTGTTCTCCCTAAGTATGCACCGCTATGAAAGTTTGTAGTGTCCAAGCATCAAATTATGATCGGGTGCTATAGACTCTACGCTCACATACAACGGGTTCAAGCCAGTTTTGCACACGCGGAAATACTTGGTCTAACTTGACGAGCCTAGCATGTATGCACATGGCCTCGGAACACAAGAACCGAAGGTTAAGCATGAGTCATATGAATGATATGATCGACACTTCGTTGTCCACCATTGAAGCCACATCTCTTCTCGTGATGATCGGATTAGGTGTGGTGAATTTGGATCGTGTTCACTAAACAACTTGAGGGATGTTGAATTTAGTGGAGTTCATCTAGTAATTTGATTAAGTTGAACTATTTATCATGAACATAGTCTAAATTGTACTTGCAAATACTATAGATCACATGGCTAAGTCCAACTTCAACTTCAACGTTTTTCTTTGAGAAAGAAAAGCTTAAGAACAATGGGTCTAACTTCACCAACTGGTTCGCAATCTAAGAATCATTCATTCTCGGACAAAGGACTATGTCCTTGAGAAAGCGTTAGGTAACCCCCTGCGCAACTACGGCTAATGAGAAAGCGTCTATCGATCGGCAAGAAAGATGATTATGGTGTGATTAAGAGCACCATGTTGTTTGCTATGGAACCGAACTTCAAAATCGTTTTGAAAACTATCCCGGCCCTTTGAGATTCTCAAGAGCTGAAAACCATGTTTCGACTCAGGCCCGCTCGAGAGATATGAGATCTCCGAAGTTCTTTAACCGCAAGATGGAGGAAGGAGTTCATAGTGAGCACGCCATTAAGATGTCGGGCTACACTCAACGCTTGAGCAATCGGACGCAAGATTCCAGAGGAGCTCAAGATTGACAGGTTCTGCAATCACTCCCTCCCAGCTACAAAAGTTTTGTAGTGACTCATAATCAGATTGGTTCCATCGACACGATCACCGAGCTCTTCGCAAAGTCAAGGCCGGAGGTGGACATCAAGAAAGATAATCATGTGTTGATGGTCAACAAGCCCTCCTTTAAGAAAGGTAAAGGTGCAAAGAAGCCCTTCAAGAAAGGCGGCGGCAAGCGCGTTGCCCCTGCTGAGAAGAAGCTCAAGTCTGGTCCTAAGCCGGACACTGAGTGCTTCTATTGCAAGGACAAGGGTCACTGGAAGCAATCGTCCAAGTACTTAGCGGACAAGAAGGCGGCACCATCAAAGGTATATTTGATATACATGTTATTGATGTTTTCCTTACTAGCCCTCGTTGTAGTGCACGGGTATTTGATACGGTTATTGCTAATATTTGTAACTCGAAACAGGAGCTACAGAATAGACGGCGGCTTGCGAGGGATGAGGTGACGATGCGCGTTGGCAACGGATCAAGAGTTGATGTGATGGCCGTCGGCACGCTCTCCTTAGTTTTACCTTCGGGATTAGTTTTAAACCTTAATAAATGTTATTATGTGCCTGCGTTGAGCATGAACATTATTTCTGGATCGTGTTTATTGCAAGACGGTTATTCATTTAAATCGGAGAATAATGGTTGTTCTATTTATATGAGTAACATCTTTTATGGTCATGCACCTCTTGTGAATGGTTTATTTCTTCTAAATCTCGAAAGGGATGAAACACACATCCATAACATTGAGGCTAAGAGATGCAAAGTAGATAGTGATAATACTACTTATTTGTGGCACTGTCGTCTAGGTCATATTGGTGTAAAGCGCATGAAGAAACTCCATTCTGATGGACTTTTGGAGTCTCTTGATTTTGAATCATTTGACACATGCGAACCATGCCTCATGGGCAAGATGATCAAAACCCCGTTCTCCGGTATGATGGAGCGAGCAACGGACTTGTTGGAAATCATACATACCGATGTATGCGGACTGATGAGTGTTTCGACGCGCGGTGGATATCGCTACTTTCTCACTTTTACCGATGACTTAAGTAGATATGGGTACATCTATTTAATGAAACATAAATCTGAAACGTTTGAAAAGTTCAAAGAATTTCAGAATGAAGTGGAGAACCATCGTAATGTAAAGATTAAGTTTCTACGATCCGATCGTGGGGGCGAATATTTGAGTTATGATTTTCTCTAGCATCTCAAAGCTAGTGTAATCGTTTCACAACTAAAGCCACCCGAACACCACAACAAGAATGGTGTGCTCGAGCCGGAATCGAACCCTATTAGATATGGTCCGATCGATGATGTCTCTTCTTGATTTGCGTTATCATTTTGGGGTTATGCATTAGAAACCGCTGCATTCACTTTAAATAGGGCTCCATCTAAATCCGTTGAGGCGACCGTATGAACTATGGTTTGGTGCTAAACCTAAGTTGTCGTTTCTTAAAGTTTGGGGATGAAGCTTCGTCAAGAAGTTGATGCCGACAAGCTCGAACCCAAAGCGAATGCGTCTTCATAGGATACCCTAAGGAAACTATTGGGTATACCTTCTATCACGTAACCGAAGGCAAAGTGTTTGTCGCAAGAACGGTTCCTTTCTTGAGAAGGATTTTCTCTCGAAAGAAGTGAGTGGGAGGAAAGTAGAGCTAGACGAGGTTATTGAACCTTCTCTTGAATTGGAGAGTAGCGCGGCACCTGAAATTGTTCCAAAGGTCACCGCACTAACAATAGAGGAAGCTAATGACAAGGATCATGAAGCTTGGACGATGTTTGCTCTTGAACGTCGCAGTCGACAAGGTCGCGTGCCCTCCGAGTGGTACGGCAATCTGTCTTGACTGTCTTGTTAGTAGAAGACAGTGAACCTGAACTATGAGGAAGCGATGATGAGCCTGCACTCGAGAAATGGCTAGAAGCCATGAAATCCGAATTGGGATCCATGAGCGAAAACCAAGTATGGACTTTGGTGGACCCTCCTAGCGACGAAAGGCCGTTGAGTGCAAATGGATCTTCAAGAAGAAAAGCGGACGCGGATGGTAATGTTACCGTCTATAAAGCACGGCTTGTTGCGAAAGGTTTTCGACAAGTTCAAGGTGTTGACTACGATGAGACTTTCTCTCCGTGGCGATGTTTAAGTCCATTCGGATTTTATTAGCAATTGCTGCGTTTCATGATTATGAAATATGGCAAATGGATGTCAATGCTTTCCTCAATGGCAACATTGATGAAGAGTTGTATATGATGCAACCGAAGGTTTTGTCGATCCTAAGGATGCTGATAAAGTATGCAAACTTCAGCGCTCCATTTATGGATCAAGCAAGCATCTCGGAGTTGGAACCTTCGTTTGATCAAGTGATCAAGAGCTTTGGATTTGTTCCAAATTGCTCTGAAGCTTGCATCTACAAGAAAGTGAGTGGGAGCTCGGTGACGTTTACGGTACTATATGTGGATGACATATTGATTATTGGAAATGACATCAACATGCTTAACAATGTGAAGAGTTATTTGAACAAGTGTTTTCAATGAAAGACCTAGGTGAAGCTGCTTATATATTGGGCATCAAGATCTATAGAGATAGACAAAGGCGCTGATAGCTTTAAGCGAGTACATACCTAGACAAAGTTCGAAAAGGTTCAGAATGGATAAGGCATTGAAAGGTTCAAAGGCCTATGTTGTCGGGAAGATATTGAGCAAGGCTCGGTGTCCATTCTGATAAATGATAGGAAGCTATGAGCAAAGTGCCTTATGCCTTGGCCATAGGTTCCATCATGTATGCCATCTTTGTACTAGACCGGATGTGTCCAATGCTTTTAGTTTGTGACGAGATATCAAAGTGATCCAGTGGAACCTTTGGACAGCCGTGAAGAACATCCTAAGGTACCTAAATAGGACTAAAGAAATGTTCTTAGTCTATGGGGTGATGAACACTGTCTAAAAAGGTTACGCCGATGCTAGTTTCGACACCGACAAGGATGATGCTAACTCTCGACGTGATACGTGTATATTTTGAATGGAGGAGCTGAGCTGGTGAAGCTGCAAGCAAAGCGTGATCGCGGGATCTCTGATGAAAGCGGAATACATGGCTGCCGCAGCGTCAAGTGAAGGAGTTTGGATCGAAACTTCATCATGAGCTTGGCGTGGTTCCAAGTGCATTGGACCCACTGGAGATATTGTGTGACAACATCGGCGCCATAACTCGCTAAGGAACCAAGATATCAACCAAAGAACAAACATATCAACAGCAATTTTCATATAAACAGAGATTATATAGCATATGGAGATCTGAAGATCAGCAAAGTACATACAGATCTGAATGTCGCAGATCCATTGACTAAACCTCTTCCACGTGTAAAACATGATCAGCACCTCAGTGCCATGGGTGTAAGATTGTTGCCAAATGTAAACTAGATTATTGACTCTAGTGCAAGTGGGAGGTTGGAATTATGCCCTAGAGGCAATAATAAAGATGTTATTATTATAATTCTTGTTCATGATAAAGTTTATATTCCATGCTAGAATTGTATTAAGCGGAAACATTAATACTTGTGTGGTTTGTGAACAACACCGTGTCCCTAGTACGCCTCTATGGACTAGCTCATTGATCAATGATGGTTAAGGTTTCCTAACCATAGACATGAGTTGTCAATTGATAATGAGATCATATCATTGGGAGACTGATATGGTGGAGACCAAACTAAGCGAAGCAATTAGATCGTGTTATTGTGTTCATCTTTGCGAAGCTTTTCCTATGTCAAATTTTGTATTCCTTAGACCATGAGATAATGCAACTCACTTGTATCGGAAGAAAGCTTTGAGGTCATCAAACGTCATCCTATGAGAGGGTGATCATAAAGGTGTCTCTCGGTGATCGTAAAGTATCATTGGGTTGTATGTATCGAGATGGGATTTGTCCTCCCAAGTCGGAGAGATATACTTCGGGCCCACTCGGTAATCGATATCAACACCGCTTGCAAGCATGTGGTTAAGGAGTTAATCACAAAGTGATATCGGATTACGGAACGAGTAAAGTACTTGCTGTGAACGAGATTGAACTAGGTACGACGATACCGACGATCGAATCTCAGGTAAGTAAAATATCGCGAGACGAAGGAAATATATATATGGGATTGATTGAATCCTGGCATCGTGGTTCATCCGATATGATCATCGATGAATGTGTGGGAGTCAATATGGGTGCCTAGACCCCGCTGTTGATTATTGATAGAAGATCATGTCTGCATATTCTCGAACCCAGGTCACACACTTAACGTGTCTCGGCTAGGATAGATTGGATAATTGGTTTATGAATTTTTGTTGAGTCTCGGATGGGATCCGGGACATCACGAGAGGTTCGAATGGTCCAAGAATAAGATTCATATAAGGCAAGCAGTTTCGGAGTTCGAATTGTTCCGGATTAATCGGTATTGTACCGGAAGCTTCTAGAACCTTCCGGAAGGGGGCCAATGTGGTCCCACCTTCTGGGAGGGGGCATGGGCCTATGAGGGAGTGTCCTGGCCGCATTGGGCCAGGGGCACAAGGCCCCATAGGGCCCAGCCGATCCTAGATAAGTTTAAATCGTTTAAACTAGAGATAAGATAAGATAGGATTTCTAGATAAGGGAGAGTTTAAATTGTTTAAACTAGAGATAGGCTTGGAGGAGAGGCTAGGGCTGGCCGCACCCCTCTCTATATATAGAGGGCTGGTGCGCCCCCCCTCTCACACCCTTACACCTTCCTCCAAACCCTAGTTGCCCTGCTGCCCTCCTCTCTCCCTCCCGACTGTTTGTAGGCGAAGCCCTGCTGCAGAAATTCTCCACCATATACACCACGCCGTCGTGTTGTAGATCCAATCTATCTCTCCACCCTACTTGCTGGTCCGAGGAAGGAGGAGACGTCGAGGTGCTGCACGTGTGCATCTCACGGAGGCACCGCCACTTGTGGTGCTAGATCGGATCGGATCGGATCGCGAGGAGGAGAAGCGAGTACGGCTACATCACCCACGTTCAATTAACGCTCACGCCAGCGAATCTTCAAGGGTATGAAGATCTAATCCAATCTCTCTCGTTGTTTGCATCTCCTAGATTAGATCTTGGCTTTCCCTCTGTTCGCTTCCGTAGAAAATTTTGATTTACTATGCTGCGAAACCCTTCAATTACATGTCCGAGATTCGATCATCGGTATCTCCATACCTAGTTTGATCTCGTTACCGACATGCACTCTTTTCTTGTTCCCATGATATAACATTCTAGTGATCACATCACTTGCTTGCAAGCTATCCTAATGTGATATCACCGAGAGGGTCCAGAGTATATCTATCCGTCATTTGGATTGACAAATTCCACTCTTGATCCATGAGCCTCAACATAACACCTTCGTAGCACTGAACCCATCTTTATAGTCACCCTGTTACGGTGTGACGTTTGATGTTATCAAGATACTCTTCCGGTGTTAGCAATTAACATGATCTCATGGTCTAAGGATAAAGATTACTTCGTATGATGTTATAGCAATATAAACACAATGACTTGATCGTAATGCTATACTTCGGATGAATGTTCATCACATCATTCCACCAATGGTGTGACCTTGTTATTAACAACATCCAATGTCCATGATCAGGAAACCTTGATCATCTTGTTAATCAACAAGCTAGTCTATAAGAGAGGCATGACTAGGAACCCTTTTTGTTTATTAAACACACATGTATTGATGTTTCCTATCAATACAATTATAGCATGTAAAATAAACATCTATCATATACAAGGAATACATAATAACAACTTTATTATTGCCTCTCAGGGCATATTTCCTTCAAGAGGCATAACTAGGAACCCTTTTTGTTTATTAAACACACATGTATTGACGTTTCCGATCAATACAATTATAGCATGCAAAATAAACATTTATCATAAACATGGAATAAGGTAATAACCACTTTATTATTGCCTCTCGGGCATATTCCCTTCAAATACTGGAGGGGGTTCAGATGATAACCTGAAGGTGGATTATTAGTCATCGATGTAGTTGGATTACAGTCTATGTATAATGTTGTAATGCCCAATCAAATCTCATAGGAGTCAAAATGATTAGTATATGCATGTATGCTTTCTCGGTGTTTGTCAATTGCCCCGCTGTAATTTGTTCACCCAACATGTCATCTATCTTAAGGAGAATCACCACTAGTGAACTATGTACCCCGGTCCTTTCTTTTACCATCAATCTACAACTGTTTACTATTTTCTGTTTACTTTCTGCAAGCTATTACTATCTTCCACACAATACGTTTAATCCTTTGTTTTCAACAAAACCAGTGAGATTGACAACCTCACTGTAAGTTGGGGGCAAAGTTCTGTGGTTGTGTTGTGTAGGATTCCAAGTTGGAAATAACACCTTGGAGGTGTTTCGTTGCTCCTAATGGTTCAATAACCTTGGTTTCATAACTGAAGGAAAACTTGCTGTTGTGCTCATCATACCTTCCTCTTGGGGTTCCCCAACGAGCTCGATATATTTTGGGCCATCAAGCTATTTTTCTAGCACCGTTGCCGGGGATTCAAGGACATATTCACAAGGGGAGTCCCTCATAACCAATCTCTTTACATTGTTTTATTTGTTTTTCTGAGTTTATTTTTATTTCATTTGCTGTTTCTTTATCAAAAAAAACAAAAAAAATTAGTTGTACTAGTTTGCCTTCTTTATTAAAAACACAAAAAAATTATTATTAGTTCCTACCTTAAGTTGCCATTATGTCTAGAATTGCTCCAATCACTATGTCACCCGAGGAAATGATTTTCACTTTCAAACAAGGAATTGAAGAGATTTTCAAAGAAGCTTGGTCTAGGATCTCTGATTTACATGAAAAACTGAACCTAAAATGATCCAAAGCTTGTTTCTTAGAAGCTTCTACTTTGGAACTGCTCTTTGCTATAGATATGCTTTGGATGCTGTGGTAGGAGGAGATTTCCTCCAATGTAATGAGGATGAAGATTTTAAAGCCATAAAGAAATTGGTCTTAACTTACAACTTGCCTAGCAAATCTGATTCTTCTTTTATAAACATATTTGCTAGATTGAACACTCTTGAGACCCACACTATTTGTTTAAAAGAATGCTATAATACGCTTAGAGAGAGCATCATGATTATGTTCCAATAAATTCTGAACCCTCAAAATGGCTTCCTACAGTAAAGATTGTTATAAATAATGAAACTTTTCATGCTCGCTGTGATATCATGTTTGAATTTTGTCTTATGCCTAAAGATATCTATGAATCTTTGAATCTTTGTGGACTTTCTGAAGGAGGAGAAGAAATATTTCTTGCTAATAATGCCACAATATTACCCATTGGAATAGCTGAAGGAGTGTTTACAAAGATCCTAGGGAAAATGGTTTCTACTGATTATCTTGTTATTGAATGTGTAGGAAAAGGACAAATTACACTTGGAAGATCCCTATTAAAACTCCTTGGAGCAATAATAGATGTGGAAAAGGGCACCATGAACTTTGCTTCTCCACCAAACAATCATATGTTCCCCAAGGTTAAGAATAAAAGTAAGAGAGGTAAGGGCAAGAAATTTGGTTTTAATGCTTCTTCATTTGAGAACACTTGATCCTTTTTCTTGCTTCTTATGCCTAACTTAAAGGCGTTAAAGAAAAGTACTTATTGGGAGATAACCCAAAAGTTTTAGATGAGTCTTGGAAGTTATTACTTCAGTAATAACCTCTCCTATCATTTTTTATTTGATTTTTGTGCCAAGAGTGACCTCTAATGAGAGAGAATAAATGCTTGGGAAAGTCGCTGTCCCGAATCAAAAAATTTGTGCTTCGTTGTAAAAATTCGTGTAAAATCTCTGTACGTCGATTTGAGTTGTGATTTTTTGTGCTTCTGCCCCAGGGTTTTATCCAACTTTCGTAGATCAACACTTTTGATTTGAGCAACAGAAGGTCTTCGAAAAAATTGGTTTTTACCTGCTGGTCTGTTTTGATAGATTTCTGCCATTATTTGCATTTGCTTCTTGTTGATTACTTTTTGGGTTCTTTTTGGGGAATTGAGCTTTTTGAGGGAAGTGCTACAGTAGCTTGTGTTTTAATGAAAGTTTTATTGGTGTTGAAACTGAACCCAAAGACTTATTATCTTGAGTACACTAATGTTGCTAATAAAGATTGTGTGAAGTTTTGTATGAAGGAAAATTTTCAGGTGTAAGAAGAGAATGATGTAATGAGATGAAGAATGGACTAAAGCTCAAGCTTGGGGATGCCACCCGTGTCACCCCAAGAAATATCCAAGAAGTACAAGCGTCAAAGCTTGGGGATGCCCAAGGCATCCCCTTCTTCATCAATAAAAATCTCAGGTTTCTTCCAAACACTTCATTTTTATTGTTTCATGCACAATTGTGTTGTTCTTGGAGCGTCTTTGTTTTAGTTTTCGTTTGCTTGAATAAATTGGTTGGACCCCTTCTTTCATACATTAGTTTTCAAATAGTTTGGTTTGGATTGGAAAAGAGTAGGAAAAGTTCATGCTTAAGTGGTAAAAAGGAGTTTGTTTTTGACTGTGGCCTATGCTTTGTCATGTCATGCTTGATATTGTTTTGGCTTTATGCTTAGTGATTTTTTCTGTAGCATGACATGTTATAAACAATTGAGATTGCTTAATGTGCCTTGAAAGAATCATGCGTTGTTTAAGCATATTAAAGCATACTATTGTGGTATTCTCCTTTGATGCTTTACTTGGGTTGACTTGGCGCATGCTCACACCATGTTATGACTATCCCAAGTCACCATAGACTTTATGATCCTTTAGTTTTCGACTTGTAATATCACTTTATGCTTTAATTAATGATGTTTTGTCGCTTTGCATGATTATGGCCATTATTGCTCTCTTAGTTGGTCACTCCCAGTCTTTTGCTAGCCTCCATAACCAAGTATGTGTTCCACTCATGCATCCAACTCCAAATAAAACCAAGTTATTCCAAAGATTCCACCATACCTACCTATTATCATTTGCTATTCCAAGTATATTCATGTTTTATATACCTTCCGAATTGAACTTGTTATGAGAAAACTAGTGACTAAAGCTCTCACGAACTTGATGGCACACTTTACTTTCTTGCACTTAATAATCTTGAAAAATTGTGTCCATCTTTGGTGCATATATGCTTGCGCTTTATGAGTTGAAGTTAGCAAAACCATGTATCATGGGGAACGCTTTCAACATTGCACTTATTATTCCGTTGATATCATGATTCTTTTGCTTATGGATCCTGGTGGTGTGAAATAAAAGGGGAACTTGTAAGATCATGGAGTTTGTATGTGTGTTAGAGAAACGCCTAGGCCGCTAACCTAAGCCATGCCTAATCATGGTGGAAACTTGCAGCATAACCATAACGAGTACTCTATGAAGCATCCTCAATAAAAACCTATGCAAATAGCAAATAAAAAGGTCGCTGAGATGCTCATTGTCTGCTTGCCTTGTCATTTTGATTATGGTTGTCATTTTGATTATGGGATAGCTCCTGTATCATGTGCAAGGGGTACCCCGTTGGCGGTTCTCTATGATACATATGTACTTACAAGGACAAGATCTTACTTGTGACTGAAGCTGAGTAGCATGAGGTTTGGTACTCGTAAGTAAGGGGCATGAGATTTCAACTTATAACTTGTCAAGCATATCCTCTTAGTTGTGTCACTTTAACCTTAATCACCTAAAGATGCTTATGATAGGGGCAACGAGAGCTGAAAGCTAATAAGTACCATAATTTTTGGAAGCTCTTTATGCGACTTGAATCCCTGCTTCCTTCTATGAAGGCCTTTCTTTTACTTTTATGTTGAGTCTCCACCTTCTGTCTTTATGCACCTTTTGAGAAAGCTTAGTGGCCATTCTTAGTTTAATGTGCATTGTCCCAAGACTTGTTGATTGATGCATAACTTAGATATTGCTTGTTGTTAAACTATCTGTATCTAATCACCCTTATGAACTTTGAAGGTGTCCTATGCATTTATGTTTGCTACTCTATGAGGGACAAGCTAAATACCATTCTCATTATGCTTTCTTTATGTGAAACAAACAAACGTCTTGCAAAGCATTGTTATTCATGAATCTTTTGTTTGTGCCTTTGCATGTTACAACATAGTTGCTATGTCTTATTGTTAGAACTGTATCTTTCATGCTATGTTGAAGTACTATGATCCTAGCTATCAATGTTTTACAAATACTTTGATCAAGTCTATGATGGTGCATGTCACCTCAAAAATTATTCTTTCTTTTTATCACTTACCTACTCGAGGACGAGCAGGAGTTAAGCTTGGGGATGTTGATACGTTGCAAACGTATCTATAATTTTTTATGTTCCATGCTTGTTTTATATCTACTTTCTTATGTTTTGTCCACACTTTGGAGTATTTTTATACACTTTCTTGGGCTAACCTATTAACAAGATGCCACAGTGCCAGCTGCCTATTTTCTACTGTTTTTGGTTCCAGGAAAGTCAAAAAATGAATATTCTCGGAATTGGACGGGACAAAATCCAAAGTCGATATTTCACCGAAGGGGACACAGAGCCAGAATACGAGACGGAGAGGTGCCAGGGGCCGCCCACACCACCTGGCCGCACGGCCAAGCCTGGCCCGCGCCAAGGGTGGTTTGGCCGCCTAGGGCACCCCCTCGGCCTCCCCTTTCGCCTATAAGGTGCCTCCGATACACAAACCCTAAGTACCCGATCAAAATTCCACGAAAGAGTTTGTAGCTGCTGTCATCTCCATCCCTTGATCGGGAGGGATCTGAAGCTCTTCCCGACACCCTGCCAGAGAGGGGAATTCACCCTAGAGGCCTTCTTCATCATCATGCAAGCCTCCGGTGTGATGCGTGGGTAGTTCATCCTTGGACTACGGATCCATGTAGTAGCTTGATGGCTGGTTCTCCTCCTTTGTGCTTTCATGTTTAGATCTTGTGAGCTCCGTTCATGATCAAGATCATCTATTTGTAATCATACATGTTGTGTTTGCGGGGATCCGATGGATATTGAGATGCTATTTTAGATTGATTATTGATTCTATCATGTCTTTGTTATTTGTGATCTTGCATGCTCTCCGTTGTTAGTAGCTATCTTGGCTGAGTAGATGCTAGCAACTCCAAGAGGGAGTATTTATGCTCGATAGTGGGTTCATGCCTCTAGTAATCTTGGGAAGTGACAGAAATCTCTAAGGTACTAGATGTGTTGTTGCTACTAGGGAGAAAACAACAATCCTTTGTTCATAGAACAATCGTATTGTTTACTTTACACACTTTGCTTAATGCAATTATCTGTTGCTTGCAACTTAATACTGGAGGGGGTTTAGATGATAACCTGGAGCTATATTATTAGTCATAGATGCAGTTGGATTACGGTCTATGTATAATGTTGTAATGCCCAATCAAATCTCATAGGAGTTAAGATGATTAGTATATGCATGTATGCTTTCTCGGAGTTTGTCAATTGCCCCGCTATAATTTGTTCACCCAACATGTCATCTATCTTAAGGAGAATCACCACTAGTGAACTATGGACCCCCGGTCCTTTCTTTTACCATCAATCTACAATTGTTTACTGTTTTCTGTTTAATTTCTGCAAGCTATTACTATCTTCCACACAATACGTTTAATCCTTTGTTTTCAGAAAAACCTGTGAGATTGACAACCTCACTATAAGTTGGGGGCAAAGTTCTATGGTTGTGTTGTGCAGGATTCCAAGTTGGAAACAACACCTTGGAGGTGTTTCCTTGCTCCCACTGGTTCGATAACCTTGGTTTCATAACTGAGGGAAAACTTGCTGCTGTGCTCATCATACCTTCCTCTTGGGGTTCCCTAGCGAGCTCGATATATTTTGGGCCTTCAGGCCGCAGGCAGGAAAAGCTAGCCCACAGCTCCACCTGCCCAGCCCGCCATCGTGAACCATAGGGCTCAGACGCAGCCAGCCCACCAGGCGCTGGTCACTGGTAAGGCCACAGCCTTCACGCGAGGCAACCCACTTGGGCCCACCCCTTGGCTTGGCTACTAGCCCATCCGGCTATACGAATTTATTCCTGGTTTTTGCTTTATTTAATAGTCCCACATGGCTAACCTAATGGGGAGGGCACACCCCCTCCACCTATATAAAGGGGTGCCCATGGGTGGGATTAAAGACACCAATATTTGGAGAAGTCCTTTGGTTGACTTCCTCCTTCCCTCTCTCTCTAGCCCTTGTAACCATGGCCCCAAGTCTGGGTTGTGCGAATGAGGCACACCTGCAGCACGTCGTTGCGCTGTAGGGATTCCTAGCCGGATATCAACTTCCACACTCCCGGCGGGATCGAGGAGCTGGAGGTCTCATCGTGCACCGGATGTGTATGAAGACACGAGGCGCAACACTTGGGGCGCTTAAATGTCGTGAGCCGGAGCTGCTGCATGATGAAGAAGGAGCAAGGGGTGGCATGCGAGGAGCTTCGCGACCTTGAGGCCGGCTACGAGTATGACTACATCAACCACGTTCCCCTTGGAACGTTAACCGCGTACGGTCTACAAGGGTATGTATTCTCTACGCATCGGTCGTTACTGCATTACTACATAGATAGATCCTAGGCAGTTTTTGGGTTCCAACATAGGAAATTTTTTGTTTTCTGCTGCGGATCCCCTTCAGTGGTATCAGAGCCGATCTATGCGTAGGAGTGATGTACGGCCAGTACGCACAAGTATTGTGCGGGCATTAATCCCTTAGTTGTTACCCTCTAACATGTACTTGTTTATATCGCGGTATTGTTTGATGAAGCGGTCCAGACCGACCTTACGCGTATTCGTACGCCAGACTGATTCCACGCTCAACATACGGCTTGTACCGTATAAGTGGCTAGCATGTGTCTGTATCTCATTCGATAGTTGATATAGCATTTACAACGGAGGGCCCCAAAAGGAGTGTAGTAGAGACAACTGTCGGATCCATGTTGTGGTTGGAAAGTTCGTAGTTTAGAAACGGTTCTATTGCGAAAGCCCTAACAACCACGTAAAACTTCCAATAGATAAAGTAGAGGCATCTAACTTTATTTTGCAGGAGGGCATGTGATTTGATATGGTATTGGTCGTTATGAAGGTAAAGTAGTTTACTTTTCTGTTACTAAGTAGTATAGTAATAGTCATCGTTCCGATGGACGACTTGGTGGCGGCGTCGTGGACTTGGCTTCAAACCAAGGGCAAGATGGAGATCATGCCAGAGCGCTCGATGGAGATCAAGGCGCAAGAAAAAGGACCATATCATATCACAATATACATATGATGTTGATATCTACTTTACATCTTATTGTGTGTGCTAGTATTTAGATACTCAACGGTAGCAAATAAGATAATCCCTATTTAATTCCAATGTTCCATGTTCCCCTTGTGTGTGCACCACCAAGAAAGTTCTTCGTTATGAGGCCGGCGGTGATGATCGAGGGTCAGACATATCTACGTTCGCATACAGTGGGTGTAAGCCATGTTGCACAACGAATACACACAAGTTAGATTTGGCGAGCCTAGCATGTGTAGACATGGCCTCAGAACACAAGAGAACGAAAGATCGAGCATGAGTCCCATGGATGATGTGATTGACATTAGGGAATGTCTACCTTTGATGCTGCACTGATGGCCGTGATGATCGGGGGAGGTGCAGAGGATAGGGATCATGTGATCACTAAAATCGTCTAGGGGATGACAATTTTAGTGGAGACCAATTATAAATTGATTTCTTATTATGAACTTAGTCTAGATGTCTGTTTGCAAATATCTTAGTAGATCGTGGCCTATCCCATTGAGGTCCTTTGCGACCATGGGAATATATTCCTTAATGTGGAACTTAGCAAAAGGGTCCAACTTCATAGATTAATACCCACGCCTGAGGGATATCCTCGTAAAAGGTGATCTTCTCTTCTGGATAAAATAACCATTAGGAGATAATTCAATGACTCCGCAATGTTTGTGTTTTCTCCATAATCATCCAATAATCCATTCCCCATTCGATGGAGAGTTGGGCTACATTTTGTATTCTACAAAATCTAGCACATAAAGTATGAGCCGCTGGATGGGTTTTCCTCCATCATGGATGAAAAACAGAATATTTGGAAAAACACTTAGTGATCTTGCATTAGAGTTGAGAACTCTTTGAAGGGCTTGATTGCAATGGAGGTCATGGATGAAAAGGTATATGTAAGATATACAAATTATAAATGTGGTTCTTGCAAAACTCGTTGCAGTTTGCAAAGTATTTGATACTTGTCCCGTTTTGAGAAAACAGGAGGATCTGCTTGAGATTTGCTGTTTTTGAGGCAACGTGACTTGATGACGGCAAGCAAAACAGTTGATGGCTGACATCACCTCTTTCCTCAAAGTTTATCATTTGGATTAGTGGACTTGAATATAAAGTTGTAATCCCTGTTTGTGTGTCTTGCTTTTGGTGAGACGATTATTCATATGAACAAGTTACAAGCCAGTTTGTACTATTCTTATGAACAATACCGTTATGGTCACATTACGATTATGAATAAGTTATTCTCATCACTATGTTAATGATAATGGTTTAAGCATTTATAAAGGATTAGAATGCTAAAAGATATCCAAAGTTTAATGATGAAATGGCACTATAGTTAAGTCATTTTGGTTATTGCATGTTCTTCATTGTAAATAAAGATCGGGGTCCTAGATGCTTAATCTAGAGACTTTGCAAAACCATGCCTCTTGGGAAGAATGACTAAAACTCTGCATTCTGGTAAAACGGTGATATGCGAAGAAATGTTGAATCTTATACATAGTGATGTATCGTATTTTCAACAAATAGTAGAAATCATTAGTTAATTGTGGAATTAAGTGAATAAGCATATTTACTTAATGAAACATAAGTTTGAAACGATTTGAATTGTTCAAATGAGTTCACAACAAAGGAGGATATTGAATTAACAAGTCTCTTCGATTTGATCGACACGACTAAAGTATTCAACTTAAGTTTAGCATGAAAGGGATTTGTGAAAGATGTTTCACATGTTATGATAATTGGACGAATTCAAACTGTATTGAAATGTCTAAACATCATAATCATTTTTGTGTTTGATACATATGGTATAATATTATCTCTTATATGGGTTACAGTTGTCGTTTAGAGTTAGAGATCGAAATAAGAAAAACACTCGTTTGAAATACAAAGGAACATCTAAAGATTCGTGGAAACAATACCATAAGTGTTATGGCAAGTTTGAGTTTCTGGAGATTTCAATAAGTCGAAATCATGGCGAATAAACAAGTCTTTGTAGAGCATTCTAAGGTAGCTATGAATGCATCTTCACAAGGGGCAAACCTGCTGTTGTTCAAAGTTGACGTGTCTTGATGAAGATACATGTGGAAGAAAGTAAAAGATCAAAACAAGGTATTAGACTTTACCTCCGAATTTTTGAGTGGCGCGGCGGAATTTGTTTCGTAAAACCGAACTCTACAAATAGAGGAAAAACCAATGATAATGATCATAAAGTTTTAGCAAATACTTTTACTAAAGAAAGTAGGATTCAACTATATATTCTAACAAGTTTGTGGAATTATATTGTTGATTCACTTGTCATGTTTTGAACAAGACATACCTATGAATTACAAAGAAGCGTGATGGACCTAAGTACGAGAAATGAATGGTCATTGAAATCTCGTTAGTGAGATTCTCGATTTGATGGTTATCAAGGAATTTTGGAATGTCCAAAATTGTCGAGAGGACCTAGAATTGAGTGGGAGCAAATCAGCTTGGCTAAATCATAATATGTAGCTGACATATTTTGAGTGGGAGCTAAGTGAAATCCCTAGATCTCAAACATGAATGTCATATTTGAGTAGGAGCATGAAATCATTCTGGGATATGTGGACGACATATGTGAATGATGTGATTGGTGTTAATAATATTTAAGTAGATAAATAAGGATGAAGTTTAAAGTTATTAAACAAAGAGATCTATCGAGATAGATTAGTGAGTTTAATAAACACTGGATGTCAAATGCTTCCTGGACTTGATTCTGAAAGATGTTCAGAATGTCCTAAGCAAGATTATGAAGAAGCTCAAATTGGAACAAGGTAAGAAAGAAGTTCTGACTATATGAAGCATTGAGTTGGTATTGCAACTATGGTTAAAAGGAAAGAAAGAGTTGCGTTGCATCTCCTATGCCTCAGTCATAGGTTCTTCCATACAACCATATTGAATACTTGACATAATGTGACCCAAGGTTCTAGTTGGAAGGACTAGCTCTTAATTGTAAGAACATACCTTTAAGTGATTCCTGAGTTGATCACTGGACCATAATTAAGTTTGTACTTAAATGGCAAGAAGCAAAGTAAGTGGCATAGATGCATTTCATGCACTAGAATCTACATAGATATAGAAGTATACAGGCTCAATCTGATGTGATGTATAATGTTATGGCGGGGCTAGTTCGCTTTTAACATAGAATGATGGGTCCTAGGGCACAATGCCCATAAGAAAGCCCTCGAGGTTGATCTAAAGTCACTGTAGGCTCATGGAATCCAGCCTCGTTCTGCTGCCATGACTACAATATATACACAAAGGATAGCAAAGTGTGTTTCGAAGTTTAGATAACAATAGTGAAAACGACCGTCATTATAAACACTAGAAACAAAGTCTCACCTTGTTGCCCAACAAATGCTTTGACCCATTATACGATAATGGTGTGAATGTCAAAATTAGGAAGACATTAACGATTTGCAAAAGACATAATGATCTGGTAAAACAGAACATGGACATGACGTTTCCCGTGAGCATGCATGATCTATAAACGCATATGTTATATGGTTTATATGAGTAAAATGCGAGCTGGATTATTTGTACTCTAGTGCAAGTGGGAGACTAAAGGAGATATGCCCTAGAGGCAAATAATAAATAGGTTTTTATTGTCATATCTCAATTAGTTTATAATAGTTTCATATTGTGCTATAACTGTGCCAAGTAGAAACATTGGTACATGTGTGATTTGAAACAACCAAGTCCCTAGTAGCCTCTATTCATACTAGTTCGTTGGTCATGAGGATGATTTGGATTTCAAGATCATGGGCATTTGTCGTTGTATTGGGAACGGCAGTACCTAAGGAGGTTAGATAGAGGTGTGGGGACTAGCAAGGAAGCTATCGACGGCGTCCGCAGGCGAGATTGAGTACAAGCGAGCTTAGCGGGACACAAGAAGTACCCAGGTTCGGGGCCCTCGTGGTGAGGTAAAGCCCCTACTCCTGCCGGATCTGACTATGTAGAATACACGAACTACAAATGCTCCTCGAGCTGTATGTGCTAGTTGCTTCCTTAAATGTTGTATGACCAACCCTTTCTACTTAGGCCTTGCCTCTCCTTATATAGGCAGAGAGGCAAAGGTCTCACTGGCTAGTCCGACTGGCAGGCCCCACAAAGTGGTCCCACTAACTAGTCATCTACAAGATCCAAGATGGCTTGTCTTATCGGAGTATGAGCGGTATGGTCGTCAGAGGCTGCTGGACGCCGGCGAGCCCGTCGTCAAGACATGCCATCGCTCCAAATACACCCATGCAAAGTCTTCGTATGGGCGGTGGTTGCCCGCCTTGTCATCGATAGGGCATATCGTAATCGATACACACATCGTCTGTCTCACCGATTGGGTCCGGCCGTTTCTGCCGATCCGCCACGGGTGATAAATGTCTGCCTCCCGTCTGCCAGATATGGTCAGCCGGACGCGATCCAACTGTCATGTTTCTTATCCGGATGGTCAGCCACACGCGCCATCATTGCTCTTCACGGGCGCGTAACGCCCTATCACACGCCGCCGAAATCGCTGTCCGGCTCGCTTTGCTTCGCCCAGATCTTCGCGATCTCCGCCTGCACACGAGATCTAGGCGGCGTTGGTGTGGGTTGCCCGGATGCGCGCACGCGGGCCGTCGTGACGTTGCCCTTCCGGTCCTTTAAAAGGGACGCCGGGTGGCGCTCTTTCCTTCGCTCCTCAGCTTCCTTCTCCCCACGTGCTCGCCGCGCTTGCCTTCGCGCTTCGCCGCTGCCCGACGCTACGGGCCACCGCCACTCTTCCGTCACCGCTCCTCTCCACCAGCCGAAAATGGCGGTGCACGAGGAGGAGGAGGCCCAGGAGGAGGAGGCCGTGCCGACCGCAGAGCCGATGACGCTCTCCGCGACGGACGACGAGGCAGGCGGGAGCGGCTCTAGCCGTTTCGGCTCCCGCCGGCCCACGACGGAGGAGCCGGCTCCCAAGAGGAGCCGGTCCGGCGCCTTGCCACCAAGCCGTCTTGGCTGTAAGAAGGGCCGCCCAGTTGTGCAGCGGGTATGCCCTTCTCCCTTCCTTTTTTTCGGTGCTTTTCATGCTGTCTCTTTCTTGTTTTTCCGACTTTGGTTTGTTTTGCTTTTGCCTCCTCCTTCCTTTAGCGCGTTGGTTTCTTTCGAGTGCAGCCCAGACAGCGCCGACTGGTCGCCGCCTGCGTTCTCATCGCGCCAACCAACGCCTCTCCTTCTTCTAAGGCGCAGCCTCCGCCTCCCCCTCGAGCTGAGTCGGCTGCCTCCGCCTAGCCGGAGGGTCCCCAGCCGGAAGCAGAGCCCTCCCAGCCGGAAGGCTCTTCCGCGGGCCCGCGGGGGCTGCCGGCAAGGAGCTCGTCATTGTTGGTGATGACAACTCCGACGAGGAGCTCGGGAAGGAATGGCGAACGGCGGTGGTCGCAGCAAAGGAGTCCTTGGTCGTCAACGCCGTGGACGACGGCGCTTCCTCTGCCACTTCGCTGTCGGACCTTGCCGCCACGCTCAAGCTGGCGGTGAAGGAGATCCGGCTATTGGAGGCCGCAGCCGGCGGGAACCGGACGTTGGAGCAGAAGCTTGCTGCCGCCAAGGGGACTTCCTAGAGTAAGTTCACTTCACCCAGCTCACTCTTTTTTTTACTGCCGATTTTGTTGCAGCCATTCTCGTGTGCGCTTAGCGCGAGATCGATCGCTTGAAGAAAGCGAACAACCGGCTGAGCAGGTCCAACTCCACTCTGCGGCTGCAGAACAAGGATTGGCACGCGTGGGTAGACGGTTTGGAGGCCACCGTCAAGGAGCGCGACGCCGCCGCTAGCTGCCAAAGCCTTCACCCTTCTCGAGGCCCAGAACAAGGACCAAGAGAAGGAGATCAAACGGCTAGCGATCAAGGAGAAGGCGCTGGTGGAGGAGCTGATGCAGGTCGGCCACACTGCCAAGGATAAGTTCATTTTCCCGTCTTCCTTTCTTTCCGGATCCGATAGCCAAATCTGACCCTTTTTCCTGACAGCCTTTTACCCCGACATAGACCTGCTGGCCTACAACCGACTGCAGGAGAACTGGCCGGGAGCGCAGCCGACGGCCCAGGAGCTCGTCGTCCTTCTTTGCGAGGAAGCTGCGAAGCTTCGTCAGGCGGCACGGGACGTCTTCTCCTTCGTGTGGCTGGAGGCTCTGGTTTCGGAGACGATGGTGCAGCTGGCGGCGAAGGTGGGAGAGGTGCCGACTGCGGTAGACCGGCTGCGGGACCTGGCGGCGTGGGCCGGAGCGGAGATGGCTCTGGCCCTCATGCTTTCCTGGTACAAGGACGCCCGCGTCGAGAAGATCGACGGTGGCTTCCGTGCCGGAGCCGATCTTGCCGCCATCCGCCAAGCCCATCCGGAGCTCCATGGATCCGCCATCAAGATCGCCGATTACGTGGATCCCGATGAGGCACTCACCAACTCGGAGTCCGTCGGTACTCCTGATGCAGATGGCCCGATGCCACCGCCCGCAGGCGCCGGAATCGGATCAAGCTTCACGCCTCCTCCGCCGCTTGAAGCTTCTGCCGGCCAAGATCCCCCGCACAGCAAGGGTCCTGCCGTCTAGTTATTGCCCCGGGATGCCAGGTGTATTTCTCTTATGTTATATGTTCATGAACCTTGGCTGCTTGTCCCGCTTTCTTTGACGCCGGGTAACTTATGGGAGCTTCATCTCTCTTTTGTTTGTTGTTGTTGAAATTCTTGAATCTCCCTTGTGTGTTGAGTTTTCCTTTTTCGTATTTTGCCCGGCTAACTTCGTCCGGCTACACACCTTTAGCCGAACGACCTACACGCCAAAAGGTGCGCTTAGCGCACCCAGGTGTAGCCCCAGATTCGGAGAATGGCGCGCAGCCAAAAGCCAATCTTTCTATTTCTCCCAAGTCTTCTAACTTTATCCGACCGCCTCATCCTCGGCGCTTTCATCGGCCGAACGCCTTCAGGGAACTAACATTCCAGTGGGTGCGCGACTCATCTGGTGTAACCAGATTCGGAGTAGGCGTAGCAGTGCTTCAATCTTCTTGTCTTTTGCTCCGCCCTTGCCCTCACGTGGGCTCGAACGGCGCTAAACGCCTTAGCCGGTCAAGAACTACAAGATTCCACTTGGGCGCGAAAGACCTGGGTGTAGCCGAGATTCGGAGAGCTTGATGAAGGCAAGGACTTCGAATCTTCTTTCCTTCTCCTGAATTCCGACTCGAGGTAGTCGGACAAGAATGTACATACGCATACACACACGTCCACATAGGTTAGTAGGTTAGTCTGTCAAATTGTAGCCGGAAAACGGCTTGTTTTTTTCAAAAACTGGCTTGCTCCTTTCTAGACACTTAGTCGCCTTCCTGTGTGCTCTGCTGTTTTCGCTGCGTCCTTGCCGGGCAGCCGGGTTGCGGTCTGCAGCCGAAATCGAAGGGATCTGACAGTACATTACGCATGGTACTAACGGCTTAGCTGGATTGATTTGAGCTAGTTGCAGGCGGACGCCTGACCGTCGCGTCTCCTCCCCTTTTTTCGTGTGGGATGCCTCAGGCTTTTGCTCTTGCTAGCCGGATAGCCGGGTTGCGGTCTGTAGCTGAGACGAAGAGTGGGCCTCTGACATCGTCACACACTACTCAGCCGGTTTGTTGACTTGGCAAGCCGGGCCAGCCGGCGAGCCCCCGGGTAGGGGGTGCCGGAGCCGGAAAATTTGAACCGGAAAACAGGTGCACACACATTTCTAGAAGGAGCCCCCGAGATTCTCGTGGGGGTCCGCATTTTTATTCATGGGTTTTTTGGGATACATACACTGCCCAGCGACTAGGTGTAAAACGGGCGCAGCAGGGCCGCATTCCAAGGACGCTCGGTCTCCTTGTCTGATTTGTCCATCTTGTTCTTGCACGGCTGTTGTGCATCGATGAGGTAATAGGAGTCGCTGGCGGCGTCGGCTGATGATGAAGGGGCCCTCCCAGGGTGGTGATAGCTTGTGCATGCCCTTCGTGTCTTGCACCAGCCGGAGAACCAGGTCGCCCTCGCGGAATGCGACTGGGCGAATCCGGCTTGAATGGTAGCGACGTAGTCGCTGCTGGTATAGGGCAGATCTGGACAGGGCCAGCTCGCGGGCCTCCTCCAGGAGGTCCACCCCGTCCTCCCGCGCCACCTTGTTGGCTTTTTCTTCGTACAGGAGCTTGCGAGGGGAGTCGAACTCGATGTCGGCGGAGAGGACGGCTTCCGATCCGTAGACCAGGAAGAATGGCGTGTAGCCGGTTGACCTATTCGGTGTGGTGCGGAGACTCCACAGCATAGCCGGAAGCTCTTCGATCCAACATCCGGGTGACCGCTCCAACGGCTCGATGAGACGTGGCTTGATGCCGGCTAGCACCAAGTCATTTGCTCGTTCGACTTGCCCATTGGACTGCGGGTGTGCAACGGAGGCGAGGTCCAGCCGGATGCCCTTGTTGCTGCAGAACCAGGCGAAGGCCCCCTTGGCGAAGTTCGTGCCGTTGTCGATGATGATGTTGTTGGGGTAGCCGAAGCGGTTGATGATGTCGGTGAAGAAAGTAACAACCGTCGCTCCATCCAGCTTCCGGATAGGCTTGGCCTCGATCCACTTTGTGGACTTGTCCACCGCTACCAGCAGGTGGGTCATGCCCGCGCGTGCTTGCTTGAAGGGACCAACCATGTCGAGGCCCCAAACTGCAAAGGGCCAGGTGATCGGTATGGTCTTGAGTACCGAGGTTGGCATGTGCCTGAGCTGCCCGAAATGCTGGCACCCATTGCACACGCAGACCAGCTGCTCGGCATCCTCGAGGGCGGTGGGCCAATAGAAACCATGGCGGAATGCCTTGGCGACTTTCGCCCTTGACGAAGCGTGGTGCCCGCACTCACCCTGGTGGATATCCTTGAGTAGCCGGTAGCCCGTATCCACATCAACACATCTTTGGAAGATACCGGATACACTGCGCTTGTACGGCTCGCCATTTATGATGGTGTATGTATGCGCGCGGCGCCGGATTTGCCTGGCCTCCACCTCGTCGTACGGAAGTTCTCCGTTGGTGATGTAGCTTATGAAGGGATGTGCCCAGGATGGCACTTCCCGGATGACGAGGACGCTCCTGTCCTCTGGCTGACGGATGTCGAGGGGTCGTCCGGGTGGAGTACCCGAGCCGGCAGCCCTCGAGCCACTAGGCGGGCCGGCAGCCCCCGGGTCTTGCGAGCCGGAAGGCACTTCCTGGCCGGAATTGGTGCGGGTTTTCTTCTTTGGTGGTTCTGCCGGCTCTGCTTCTGCTGTTCCGCCAGCCGAAACGCTTCCCGCCCAGACGATGGACTCTGATTCTGGCGACGAGTTGATGGATGGCTTGCGCAGATGCTCCAAGGAGACCCCTGGTGGGATGGCCTGCCTAGTGGATCCTATCTTGGAGAGCGCATCGACTGCCTCGTTGTTGGTGCGGGGGATGTGGTGAAATTCGCATCCGTCGAAGGAGGCGCTGAGCTTCTAGATGTGGAACCGGTAGAGAGCCATGTTTTCATCTCTGGCGTCCCATTCCCCGAACACCTGTTGCACCACCAAGTCCGAATCGCCGAAGGATAGGATCCGGTTGACACCGATCTCCTTGGACAGCCGGAGCCCGTGCGCCAGTGCCTCGTATTCAGCTACGTTGTGGGAGGCCTTGAAGTGGATCTGTAGCACGTACTCCAGCCGGTCTCCTTTGGGCGAGGTGAGCACAATGCCGGCTCCCAAGCCCCCGAGCATCTTCGACCCGTCGAAGTGCATCCGCCAGTGGTTCGAATCTGGAACCGGTGGGAGGTACTGGGTCTCGGCCCAGTCGACGAGGAAGTCCGCCAACGCGTGCGACTTGATCGTGAGCCGGGGCTCGTACTAGATGGAGTAGGCGGCGAGCTCGATGGCCCACTTGGCGACTCGTCCGGTGGCGTCCATGTTGCCGATGATTTTCGAAAGGGGTGCAGTGCACACGACCTTGATCGGGTGCTCCTGGAAGTAGTGCTTGAGCTTCTTGCATGCCAGGTACACACCGTAGCACATCTTCTGGTAGTGGGGGTAGTTCTGCTTGGAGAGGGAGAGAACCTCGCTGAGGTAGTAGACGGGTCTCTGAACTGGCTGAGCCTTGCCTTCCTCGAGGCGCTCCACCACCAGGACGATGCTAACGACCCGGCTAATGGCTGCTATATAGAGCAACATCGGCTCCTTGCTAACCGGCGTGGCTAGAACCGGTGCTGTGGATAGCATGCGCTTGAGGTCGTGAAATGCGGTGTCGGCTTGCGAAGTCCAGGAGAACTTGCCTGTCTTCTTCATCAACTGGTATAATGGGAGTGCCTTCTCCCCCAGCCGGCTGACGAAACGACTGAGGGAAGCCGGGCATCCGGTGAACTTCTGGACTCCAAGCAGGTTCTTGGGCGGCTGCATCCTCTCGATGGCCGCGATCTTCTCCAGATTCGCCTCGATACCTCGTTGTGATACGAGGAAACCGAGTAGCTGACCAGATGGTACTCCGAAGACGCACTTCTCTAGGTTCAGCTTCATCTAGTACTGGCAGCGGTTGCCAAATGTTTCTCCCAGATCCTCGAGGAGGGTGCACTTTTCCTTGGTCTTGATGACCACATCATCCACGTAAGCGTGCATGTTTCGGCCTATCTGCGAGTGCAAGCATTTCTGCATACATCGCTGATAGGTGGCGTCTGCGTTCTTTAGGCCGAAAGACATGGTTACATAGCAGAAAGCCCCGTAGGGGGTGATAAATGATGTCTTAATCTGATCAGCCGGGTTTAGCCAGATCTGATTGTACCCAGAATAACAATCTAGAAAAGACAACAAATCACAGCCGGCCGTGGAATCAATGACTTGATCGATACGGGGCAAGGCGAAGGGGTCTTTCGGGCACGCCTTGTTCAGGCTGGTGTAGTCGATACACATGCGCCAGGTCTTGTTCTTCTTCAGCACCAGGACTGGGTTCGCCAACCAGTCCGGGTGGTACACTTCCATGATGAACCCGGCTGCAAGGAGCCGGGTGATCTCGTCACCGATTATCTTTCTCTTCTCCTTCGCGAACCAACGCAGAGGATGCTTGACCGGCTTGGCATCCGGACGTACATGAAGTGAGTGCTCGGCGAACTCCCTCGGCACACCCGGCATGTCCTTGGGGGACCATGTGAAGATGTCCCGATTCTCACGGAGTAAGTCGACGAGCGCGCCTTCCTATTTGCTATCCAAGCCGGAGCCAATGGTGACGAACTTAGTCGGGTCGGAGGGGTCGAGCAGGATCCTCTTCGTCTCCTTCGCCGGCTGGAAAGATCCTTCTCCAGCCGGTTTGCTGCTAGCCGGAATGTCCTGCTGGGCCATGGCCACATTGTGCATGATCACGCGCTTCTCCTCGGCTATGATGAGGGCCTCTACCAGTTTAGAACCGGCTGAGGCGCACTCCATCGACCGTCTGAAGCAGCCGGCGATGGTGATCACGCCGTGGGGTCCTGGCATCTTCGTCTTGAGGTATGCGTAGTGGGGGATGGCCATGAACTTGGCGAGGGCGGGGCGCCCGAGGAGAGCATGGTAGGAGCTCGTCAGATTTACCACCTCAAACCAGATTGGTTCGCGGCGGAAGTTCTCCTCGGTCCCGAAGATGACATCCAGCTGGATTTTCCCTAGCGGGGCATAGGCTGGCCCTAGCAGTACACCGTGGATCATCGTGGTAGTCGGGCGCAGGTCGCTTTCGCGAATGCCCAGCTTCTCCAGCGAGGACTGGTAGAGGAGGTTGAGGTTGCTGCCTCCGTCGATGAGGACGCGCGAGAATCGGCAGGTGCGCGCGTTGGAGACGATGAGGCGGTCGAGCACCATGCGTAGCCCCCGGGAGTCGGTAGATGCTCAGGCTAATCTGCGCGGCTCCAGGTGATGGGGGTTTTCGACTAGTTCAGGTACTGGGGGACCGAGGAGACAACTGTGTTGACCTCCTTGGAGCATCGCCTGCGGCTGTGCTTATCGTCCTGCTCCGTCTCGAAGATGTGGTAGGCGGCGTGCGGCTGGGGGTAGCCGTTGTTGTTGTTGCCGCCGTTGCCGCCTTTACCATCATTGCCGGCTCCCCTAGCCGGTGGTGGAGGTCCGCCCGGAGGGGGAGGGGAAGACGAGGCTGGTTGCCCTGGTCCTTTAGCTGGCGGGTCCAGCTGCAGTTTTGGGTGGTGTGCGTAGCAGGCTTGAAGGGACCGCTATGCCACTTGCACGGGCCGTCAATCATCTGGTCGAAGGTGAGCCAGGGCTTCTGCCTTCTTGCCTCATTAGCCGGTGCGTCGGGCGCACCCTCCACAGCATTGACCTGCCGCGCGTGGTAGTGACGCTTCTGTTGCCTGGCCTAGCGATCCCCATGGAACTGGTTGTCGTTGCCGTGGCGTCTGGAGGATCCGGCTTCACCAGCTGGATTGCTCGGACGGTCGCGAGCCGGCTCCATGGGAGTCGGACATCCGTTCACGTTTACTCGGAGGGGCTTCTTCATGGCGGCATTCGCCGTGGCGTACTGGTCCACAATCGTCATGAGCTCCGCCATGGTTTTCGGCTCGTCACACAGTAGCCGGTGGCGAAGCATGGTGCCCTCTCGGCAACCTTCGATGAAGAAGCCGATGGCTTGGCTCTCCAGGATGCCCTCGCAAGTATTGCGCAACTCCGTCCACTTGGCGAGGTACTCGCGGTCGGTCTCGCGGTCGCCCTGGACGCACAGGGCCAGGTCAGGCGGGCGCCCTGGTCGTTTGTACGTGCCGTTGAAGTTGCGGACGAACACCTTCTCGAAGTCAGGCTAGGCGTTAATGTTGTTGGGCGCAAGGCTATTGAGCCATGTCCTTGCCGACCCGGTTAGCATGAGGGGACGAGCGCATCATGCGCTTGTTCCCGTGGCGATACCGATGCCGTAGCGTGTAGTCGGTCACCCGATCTTCGGCTTCATCTTCTGTCGTGCCAGGGGTGTCCCTGGGTAGGGAGAATTTATCTGGAAACGGTTCGTTCCGAATGCAGGGTCCGAAACAAACCGGGCCAGTGGACTCTTCCTCTTCCGTGACGCGCGCTTGAGCGAGGAGCTTGATGCGGTCATGGGCATCCGGGCAATCCGGGTTGGGCGCTCCCACCCGACCCGAGAGACAGGAACCGGCTGGTCTGTGTGCTCCGGCTGGCGGAGGGGGAGGTGGCGGGTTACTATTCACCGTCTGCTCGCTGGCCTCGTTGCGGCTGCGGCGCTTGCTGCCTGGGCGGCTGAGGGAGGACGCCTTCTTGGGTGTCGCTTGGCGCGCTAATGTGTAGCTTGCTCCCTTTGGAGGAGCTAAGGTCTTCCTGCATCTGCCGGTTAGCACCAGCCTGCTCGTCCGTGACGCGGAGGATCTTCTGCACACGAGCGTGCTGGCGGGCTCGCTCCTCGCCCTCCAGGCTGGGTAGCTCCTCTGCTGCGGCTCGCGCCGCGCGCAGGTTCTTGATGGGCGTGCTGTAGGTGGGCCGTGTGAGGGCAGGCGCGGGATCCGATTCCCCGTCCTTTTCCATCCTACCACCCATCTCGCCGCCGCCATTACGCTCACGCCGCTTCGGCTCATGATAGCCGGAGTAAGGCCGTGCGCGCGGTCGTACTCACGCCGGGTGATCTCGAGTTGCTTGCGGGCTGCTGTCAGCTCCATGGCCTCCTGGAGGAGGATCTATCTCTCCATGGTGAAGTTGGCCTCCGCCTCCTCTGGGTTGTCCCCGAGGTTAACCGGCGTCGGGAGCCGATCAATGGCATCCTCCACCGGGTTCTGAGGCTGCGGGGGAGCGGAAGTTCCAACCTCGTCCGTGCCTCGCTCCCGTGGCTGGCGGGGATGGGAACTAGAGTCGGCCATCATGACCTCCGGGCCATAGGGTGCGGCGGAGGCGCTGCCGTCTGAGCGCGGCATCTCCGTGATAGAGACGATTTCCCAAGGAAAACGCTCCGGGACGGTGGCGACGTAGACGGGGAGATCGTCGAATAGCAGGACGGTGCCGTTCCCTGGGAAGGAGGTTCCGGCGAAGCAGGAGGCGTTGTCGATGACGCAGTCGAACTTGCCAAGCGTGAGGACCAGGCCGGAGGCCACGCGCTCACCGGCTGAAGTGCGGGGTCCCGTGCGGAACGTGACTCCGGTCGAAGCCATCGAGCCCCACGATGGGCGCCAACTGTCGTTGTATTGGGAATGGCAGTACCTGAGGAGGTTAGATAGAGGTGTGGGGACTAGCAGGGAAGCTATCGACGGCGTCCGAAGGCGAGATTGGGTACAAGCGAGCATAGCGGGACGCAAGAAGTACCTAGGTTCGGGGCCCTCGTGGTGAGGTAAAGCCCCTACTCCTGCCGGATCTGACTATGTAGAATACACGAACTACAAATGCTCCTCGAGCTGTATGTGCTAGCTGCTGCCTTAAATGCTGTATGACCAACCCTTTCTACTGAGGCCTTGCCTCTCCTTATATAGGCAGAGAGGCAAAGGTCTCACTGGCTAGTCCGACAGGCGGGCCCCACAGGCGGGTCCCAGCCGACTAGTCATCTGCAGTATCCAGTATGGCTTGTCTTATCGGAGTATGAGCGGTATGGCTGTCATAGGCACAGTGGACACCGTGCGAGCCCGTCGTCAGCACAGGCCACTATTCCAGCGTCACCCACGCAAAGTCTTCGGTATGGGCGGGTGGTTGCCCGTCTTGTCATCGTCTGTATGCATCGCACCGATACGCACGTCGTCCTGTCTCACTGATTGGGTCCGGCTACATCGCCGTATCCGGGTGTCTCTTGCTGATCCGGCTACCGGGTGATAGCCGCCCGTCTTTGCCTCGTCTGTCCAGACCGTCAGCCGGACACGATCCGACTGTCCTGTTTCTTATCCGGATGGGGTACCTGGGGATCATCCCCCTGACAGCATTTATGCCAATTGACAATGGGGTCATATCATTGGAGAATGATGTGATGGACATTCCTCGAAGGATTGCAACACGATCAAGTCATATATTTCATTGTTACAACAGCTAAATCTAGACTCCTAATTCCTTAGACCGTGAGGCTATATCAATCACTGTTTCCCGAGAGTGCTTAGATAGCATCAAATGTCATCTGGTAATATGGTGGCAATAAAGGTGTGTTTAGGTACTTGGAGGAACCGTAGAGGCAATATATGTCAAGAGCGGGATTTGTTTGCCCACATGACGGGTAAAGATACATACGGCCGGCTGAGATTACATCCATAAATATTGCAACATGTGACTTGGTCACGAGGATGTAATATCACGGTAACAAGAAAACAGAACTTGTTGTTAACGAGATTGAACAAGGTATGTGATACCAATGATCAGATCTCGGACAAGTCATATCAACAAACAAAAGGAATATGGATGCTACATTTATCAGTTCAAACGACATTGTCATCACGAATGCATAGGGGTCACATGGACATCCCTGGTCCCTCTGTTGATCCTTGATATAGATCATGTCTAGAGCATTCCCGAGCCGCGAGGGGATACACTTAAGGGTATGATGAGAGCGATCATTCGTAAGATGGAATCACAGTAGAAAAAGAATAAAGGAAAAGACCGAAAAAGTGTTTCGGATAAATGGGAATTTAAATATACATTTATTATATGTTAATTATGAATTAATATATTCTAAATAATATTTAAATTAAGATTTATAAATGCAACTTTTATATTAGGTCAAAACCCCGAAGGGAATTGGCCTAGGAGAAAAGCTGCAGAAAAATAGGAAAAAAACAGTTCAGCCCACATGGGCGGCGGATAACAACCGCCGCACGAGGCGGCACACAGCCAGGCTTCGCCGCATCGGGCAAGCGGATGGCCCGCTAGCAGGACAAGCGGATGGGTCGCGGGCAGGAAAAGCTGACCCACCTAGGCTCCAGCTCCCGCCACCGCTGCGGGCCTCGCGCGCGAGCTAGTCCACCTAGGCGATGGTCGCCACTTGGTCAAGGCCGACACCGCTGCGAGGCAGCCCACTCTCGCCAGCCGCTGCCATACGATGGGCAGGAAGTTGCTGGCCTATCCGGCTGTACGAATTTATTCTTGGTTTTTTCTTTATTTAATAGTCTCACATGGCTAACCTAATGGGGAGGGCACACCCTCTCCACCTATATAAAGGGGTGCCCATGATTGGGATTAAAGACACCAATATTTTGAGAAGTCTTTTGGTTGACTTGCTTCTTCCCTCTCTCTCTCTCTCTAGCCCATGTGACCATGGCCCCAAGTCTGGGTTGTGCGAACGAGGCACACCTATAGCACGCCGTTGCGCTGCAGGGATTCCTAGCCGGATATCAACTTCCGCACTCCCGGCGGGATCGGGGAGCCGGAGGTCTCATCGTGCATCGGATGTGAATGAAGCCACGAGGCGCAACACTTGAGGCGCTTAAATGTCGTGAGCCGGAGCTGCTGCATAATGAAGAAGGAGGAAGGGGTGACATGCGAGGAGCTTCACGACCTTGAGGTCAGCTACGAGTACGACTACATCAACCACGTTCCCCTCGGAATGTTAACCGCGTACGCTTTACAAGGGTATGTATTCTCTACGCATCGCCCATTACCGCATTACTACATAGATAGATCCTAGGCAGTTTTTTGGGTTCCAATGCATGATTTTTTTTGTTTTCTGCTATGGATCCCCTTCACAAATGTGTTGTTTACTCAATTTTTCGTTAAAATTCATAGCAAAGCTGGTACCTCGGTAGCAGCAGGTTCTTCATCATCCGAAGCAGTAACACCATAAACTTTTTCATCATCACCAACAATAACACCATCAAATTCTTCATCATAACCACCACCATCAGCATCGGGTTCTTCACCATCACCACTAGCAGCATCATCAACAAGTTCTCCATCAACACCATCAACAAGTTCTTATTCAACATTAGCAGCGGGTTCTTCATCAGCAATTACAGGTTCAATGGTTGCAAGGACTTCGAAGAAGAATGGATAGTTGATCCCAAGAAATATAGATTGCCGGTCCAGATTGTCAACTCTACTCCAGACTTCTTCTACAGGGTCACGGAGTGGATAGGAAGGCATCGAGAAAACGTGCCACCGCAGTGTTGGATAGGACCGCATATTTGTCTCAATGTGCGCTATTGGATCACCAATGTTGTTTCGTGTAGTCTGGGTATGAATCCAAAGGAGATCCTATAATGGACCATTGCCACACCTCATTTGTGTCAGGAACTAGCATTGTGATTCATAATCATCAGCGTCCCCTCCATCGTCATATTCAATCATTGGAGCATGTATGACATGCAGGGTTTCATGTGTATATGTGTGTCACTTTCAATTAGTTCCAAAGTCGCTAACAACGCATGAAGTAAAATTTAAACTGTACTTTTATGTTGTAGCATGAATCACCAAATTGTACTTTTATGTTGTAGTATGAATCACCCCACTTGTATGGTTCCCAAACAAGCACATTTCCTCGTGGTTTTGTAATAGCGAATATGAATTGCGGGATCCATTCCCAACCGTTGGTGGCGATGGTGATTAGGGAATACCCAACCGGGTAGGTCCAGGAGGTGGAATCAACACACGCTACCAGGGTGGCTTGAGGCGGGCCAGAAGATAACCTACTGGTGGACTAACTGGGAGGCAAGTAGGCCAACTCGATGAGGCCCATGGCGAGTCAACTTGTACTTCAAGTGATGGCCCATCCGGCCTTTAGCCGACCCCATCTCCTAAACCGAGTTAGAGTCTATCAAATGTAAACCCTAGTCGAGGCGACTATATAAGCCTCGGTAGGAGAACCCTAGGGGAACCTCTCTCAAGCTCCGCCAAACCTCCGCCCATAGTTAACTCTCCGAGTACAGTGACTTGTTCTCATATTGATCAATATAATATTGTAGGAGTAGGTATTTACCTCCAACACGAGGGGGGCGAACCAGGTGAAAGTGCATGTGTTCCCCCATGTGTGTTTTTGGTAATTAATGACAAACTCTATGGACTAATGTTTGCATTGAGTTACACTTGTAGGAATTGTCCATTAGAATCACTTGGACCGTATGTTGGCTTCAAGGTTGAAGAAATGAAGTTCAATAAGCAATGTCCAAGGGCTTTGGGCCTATTGGAATCATGTTGAATAAATAATGTGATTCAAGCTTGATCAAGTCGAAAAATGGATCAACACTCAAGAAGAAATGAAGTTGTGCAACTTCAAGATGCGCCATCCCTAGGAGATCGCATGCTTGAAGCTTTCTATCCTCAGTGATCATGGATCGATGAAGACAAGTTCAAAGAAGAGGTTTCCCCATGATGTATGGGAGAGCAATTCACAAGTCTTCATCAAGTGAGCGCGCACAAGAGCAATCAAGGAAGGTGTTCCATCGTGAGGCGTACAAGATCATCTACGTACAATCTTGATAAGTTTTCTCTTTTTCCGGTCTCATGTTGGTAGTTGGGAGACCGGGTTTAGGATAAATAGTCATACTATTAAGAGGGGTTCTTGAGTGAGTAACTCGATCATATCTTTCGAGGAGAGCTCGGACCTTTGCATACTTAGCATCATCTTTCTTGATTGTTATTTGGATCTTAGCCATGTGCAGTTCTAGAGCTTGTGGTTATCTTCATAACAAGCTCTAATTCATCAAAAATGGATTTCCCTTCTATATCTTATTACGTTTTTTTATCATGGAGGTTTTCCGGCTCCACACCTTGGGAGGTATTTCACATATTCATACTTGCTATTTTCATACATGATATTTTGTTGGATTCTAGACATCATTATCTTTCAAAAAAAATTGGTTTCATCCCACTCAGAGTTCAAATGCTCCAGTTATTGTGTTTATCGCTGCTAGGTCCAACCGGTAGTACCATTCAACACTGACCGGTAGTACCGCTGGTGTCGGGCGGTAGTACCGACTGCTGGTACCGGTCACTTCAGAACTCAATCGTGTGTTTGTTTCAAGCTCAGGCTCAACAAGTACCATTCTCGGTACTACCGATGGTCTGCGGTAGTACCGCTTACCTGACCTGGTACTACCGGTCTTGAGTTGGGCCAAGGAGCTGCTTGCGCCTCTCGCTATTGCTCAAGTAGCTGGCTTACACAGTCGGTAGTACCAGTCCTTGTGTAGTAGCTCATAACGGGAAGATGCCCCGCCCCATTTAAAAGGGGTCCTTCTTCTCCGTTGGTTCTTGAGTTCTTGAGCACATTTCCCCTCCATTCTTGAACCTCTTGAGCTTGCTTACTCCCTCTATAGGAGATATTCCTTAGAGACAAATAATAAAGAAGTTTTATTGTCATATCTTAAAAGTTCAGATAAGTTTTATATCATGCTATAACTGTATTAAGTGGAAACATTATTACATGTGTGGTATGTAGAAAAATCAAGTCCCTAGTAGCATCTAGTCAACTAGCTCATTGGTCAACTCATGATCAAAGTTTCCTGATTATGGACATTTATGTCAATTGACAATGGGGCCATATCATTAGATGAATGATGTGATGGACACACACCCAACCATAGTATTCAATGAGTTCCATTCACAAAGTTCAACATTGCAATATCTAGTAAAACATAGTAACCCATTCCTTTGACCATGAGATCATATCTAATCACTATCGCCCAAGGCTGCTTTAACCGCATCGACCGTCACACCTTAACAGGGTGATTGTAAATGTGTCTCTCGGGTATTCCAAAATGGTATGTTGAGGCGTACGCATCGAGATTAGGATTTGCCCATCCGTGTGATAGATACATACCCTAGGCCCACTCGGTGAGATTACATCTATAAGGTTTGCAAACATGTGACTAGGTCACGAGGATGTTGAAGGAGATATGCCCTAGAGGCAAATAATAAAGGGTGTTTATTATCATATCTCATTAGATCATAATAGTTTTATACCATGCTATAACTATATCAATCGGAAACATTGATACATGCATGGTATGTAAACAAACCAGAGTCCCTCATAGCCTCTATTCGACTAGTTCATTCGGCAAGTGATGATCAAGGTTTCCTGGTCATGGATCATTTAAGCCAATTGACAATGAAGTCATATCATTGGTGAATTATGTGATAGATATTACCCAACATAAGTATTGCGACATGATCAAGTCACATAGTTCATCGTTGCAATAATTAGAAACGAAGTATCCTACTCCTTAGACCGTGAGATCATATTTAATTACTATCACCTGAGGTTGATTAGATGTACATCAACCATCACACCGTAATAGGGTGATCGTAAAGGTGTATATTGGGTAATCCATAGGGATAGGTTGAGGCGTATGCATCGAGATCGAGATTTGTTCACCCACGTGACGGGAAGATACACTAGGCTCACTCAGTGAGATTACATCCATAAGTTGCATAGCATGTGACTAGATCACGGGGATGGAATATCATAGGAATGAGTAAAGCAACACTTGTTGGTGACAAGATTGAACAAGGGTTTATGGTTCAATTGGACTCAATGTTTATGGTTCAAACGACATTGATATCATGAAACGCATAAGGGTCATTATGGACATCCTGGTCCCGCTAATCATCATTGATCCGAGAGGTGTCTCGATCATGTCTGTGATGTTCTCGGACCGCAAGGTAACACACTTATCAATTTTATGACTCTTGGGGATTGCTTTAGAGACATCGGGATCACATGATGAGAATACGGAAGTAAATTCACTTAAGATTAGAAAGCAATTTTTTGCTGAATCTTAACAAGTAAATGGGTTACTTGAATTTCCCAAATGACTGCAAAGCCATAGTGGAAAAGGGGGTGGATGACAAAAGCACAATTTGTCAAGTATTGGACAAATACAAAAGAATTTGATTTAGAAGTGCTGAAAGTCTAGTGGATTTAAAACTAGTAAGGAACTAGTATCTCATAGTAAATTTCTCAGTTTGATAATTGATCAAAGGATTTTGAAGTTGTTCAAAATAGTGAGTGGATATGCAATTTGCATGAAATTGAGTGGGAGAAATACAAGTCTCAAATTCAAATATGAAGGAACATATTTGAGTGGGAGCTTAAGGAGTGATTCTTAAGTGTGTATATGACACATTAAGAATAAAAACGCAAGTACCGATAAATAATGATTTATAGGTTTTATAAGTTGATAATAAGTAAATTATGATATTATGTTGTATTCCTAAAATGGATTCTGAAAAGAGTTTCGGAATAGGATTTGATTAAGGACTAGTCCTTGGTCAACTCAAAGAAAATGATGATCATCATCCACTATGTTAAGACATAGGTTCTATCTTAGAAAACCATGATGATAACTTAACATAATATATGATCCAACTAGGAAGGTTTGAAAAGTGATTGAACACGAATCACAGAACGTTGAGCTAAGTTTGTCCGCGGTGTCTAATAGAGAACTGTAGACATAATTCCAAATCCGTAAAGGATGACATATCTTAAATCATAAAGGGTTATGTTGTAAGGGAATATGTTGGAAACTCCTGTATCGATAATACCGACTAAAGTCAAGTAGGGAGCAAGGTGAACAAAACATCGAAAGTTGCACAGGGTGCACTAGTGTTTCGATGATTACATTTATAATAATAGATAAGGGTACCATCTAAAGTGATGTATACTGTTATGGCGGGACTAGTTCATCTTTAATGTAGAATGATGTGTCCCAGGGTACAGTGCCCATGAGAAAGCCCATGAGGTTGATCTAAAGTCATTGTAGGCTCCTGGAAACCGGCCTCGTTCTGCTGTCATAACGACGATGCATACACAAAGATGTTATCATGTGATGATAAAGTATCAATGTCAATCAAGGTGACATTAGTAAGTTGCAAAGGATTTGGGACTGTAAAGTACAGGCCCAAGACTCAACCTCTTCCATGAGCAAGCATGTTCAAGGTACCGGGATATATGGTGCCAATGATTAAGAACAAATGCAGCTAGTTTATTTATACTCTAGTGCAAGTGGGAGACTGTTGGAAATATGCCCTAGAGACAAATAATAATAAGGATTATTATCATATTTTATAAAGTTTATGATTAAGTTTTATATTATGTTATAACTGTATTGAAAGGAAACGTCAATACACATGTGATATATAAACAACTAGGAGTTCCTGGTGAAACTCTAGTCACTGGTTCATTGGTCAACAAATGATCAAGGTTCCTGATCATGTGGCATTTATGCCAGTTGGAAATGGAGCGAGATGATGAACTAGTATCCAACCTAAACATCATGACCCTATCATGTCACGAAATTCAAGTTACGATGATTAGAATAGACCTAGTAGACTATTCCTTAGACTGTGAGGCTATATCAATCACTGTCTCCCGAGGGTACTTTGATAGCATCAAACGTCACTTGGTAAAACAGTGATTATAAAGGTGTGTTCAGGTATTTGGAGGAACAGTTGAGGCATTATACGTCAAGAGCGGGATTTGTCCATCCGCGTGACGGAAAGATACTCGAGGGCCCACTCGGAGAAGTTATATCCAATAGCTGCGCATCGTGTGATTTGATCACAGGGATATCACTTGTCGAAATGAGTCAAGTAGCATTTATCGGTAACAAGATTGAACCCGACATGGTGATGTCATCGATTAGATCTCGAGCAATGCAAGTATCGAGAGACAAAAGGAATAAGACACGACAATCACGATTCAAACTATGAAAGATTTCGTGAAATGCACATGGGTCACATGGCCATCCAGGTCCCTTTGTTGATCATTGGTCCGGGAGTATCCCGACCATCTCTGGAGTGTTCCCGAACCATGGGGTATCACACTTACGGGCTAGCTGATGCTTAGAGAGTGTTTATAGGATCGGTAGAATCGCCGAAGAATAGAAAGAGAGAAAACCGGAAGGGTTTCAGTAAGTCCAGAGGATGTCCGGAGTGGAGGTGGAAGGTGTTCCATAGCCACAAAGATTGAATAATATGTGAATGAATGTTAAATATTGATTTAATCATTTATTCATAATTATTTAATAAAAGAGAAAATCGATTAAAAGGTCAAAAGGCTTAATGGGCCAAATCCCGGTGGGGAAAGGGCTCAAGAGGGGGCCGAATCCCTAGGAGGGGCCAAAGGGGGTGGTCGGCGCCCTAGTGGGACAGCCCCTCACGTGGGGCCCATGGGGGTGGCCGGCGGCGCCTCCTCCACCTCCTCCCTTGTTTAGTCCCACCCCGGGACTTTGAGGGAGGGAGTACCTCCCCTTCCTCTATATATAGTGGGGTATTTTAACCAGAAAATACACAGAATAATCAATATAGGTTCCCTCTCTTTTGGGGAGACCTTCTAGTTGATTCTCTCTCTCTCTCTCTCTCTCTCTATCTCTCTCTCTCTCTCCCGTGACCGTGGTCCCAAGTTCGGACTACGCAAACGAGAGACATCTTCACCACGGAGCGTCGTCGCGCTGCAGGATTCGGATCCAGGAGCTCTACTTCCGCAACTGCTGCTGGATCGGGGAAGCGGGAGTCATCGCCAGACACCGGATGCATGTAACTCCCTGCGAGGTGTCACACTTGAGGCACTAGAAGTCGTTGGATCCGCAGGAGGGCGAGGACTTCAACATGACCTTGAGGCCGACTTCGGCTCGTCTACATCAACCACGCTCTCCTGAGCGTTAACAACGCTTTTCGGTCTTCAAGGGTAAGTTCGCGAAAAGCCCCTGCCGTTACTGCATTACTAATAGATAGATCCTGGCAACAAAGGGGTTCAGGGCGTAGGGTAAAATTTATTATTTTCATATGCGAACCCCTACACCCAGTTCCACCGGCAGCCGTCCAAGGGCCGCTCCCGTCCCGTCCACGCCACCTCCTACTCTAGTGAGACATGTCGCCGCCATGTTGGGTCGCCACCGTCGGGCAGGATCTTCGTGTTTGCCGCTCCGCCCAAGAGCCAAGACCGATGTTGTCTGCATGGAGCTACCGCCGCCATCTTGGGACCCTGCAAGGTCACCACGCCGCAGAAGCCGCGTCGGCACGCCCCTCGCCGATCCATCGCTCGTTATGGCCACCATGGCCCACGCCATCACGTCCACGCGTGGGGAAAAGGGGATGCCTCGCCGCCGTAGCGCACAGTCTTCGCCCGACAACGCCGACCGACGGCGGCAAGGAGGGGTGACGGTAGATAGGGGTTGTGTTGGGGCGGGGGTTAGGATTCCCTCCCTGATGCCCACGGGAGCGACACGGGACAGACGGGTCGGGAGGGAGACGGGGATTGACTTACTGCTTGAAAAAAAAACTTTCGCTTTGCACTGATTCTCTTCACGTGTAACATAGGAATGAATAAATACGAAACAAATTTTTATTAGAAATAAATAATGAGCTGGTTTGTTATGTGAGAACAACTAAACATTCTCTCGAACCATAGGACAAAATCCTTTGCAACTGAAAACATAAGAAGAAATTCTCTGCTGGTTTTATAACTGAAATCGAAATCTTTTGTACTGTAGATGAAATCCGTTCGACTATGCTTTGAATTGACTGGATTGACTTGCTGCAGTAAAGTACGCAGCACCTTCTTTTTAAAAGCAATTTTCCATAAGCAGAGATGCCAAACATTTAAATCTTATTAGAGATCCATCATAACTTTTGGTCTGTAGAATCGTTACACACCGATTGACCAATGCAATGCGCCAGTTTTTTTTTTTTTTAAACGTCCGAAGGGGGTCTCCCCTTACCTCAGATTTTATTAAAAGAAAGAGCTAAGGCAGCTCAACGTTTTACACATACATGGAAGAAACAACAAGGGAGAGAAAAAAGTGAAAAAAGAAGTAGAAACAATCAGATTAGCCAGTCTGTAATCCAGATCATCGCCGCTTCCTTCTCCTTCCTGCTAGCTCTAAGCATCCATAGCCTCACCAAATCAGCACATTGTTTAGCGACCATGTCGATAGGAGTCTCGATATCATCAAAGACCATCCTATTTCTTGAAAACCAGATAGTCCAGTAAATTGCAATGATGATCATGTCCCAAGCTTGTATTTTATTTTCATGTCACGACCGGCTTAGAGGGCTAAGGCAATGCTTAACATGTAGCCTTGCAAACCAATTTTCCAACCCAAGAATTTTCAAGCCAGGAACTCACCAGGGTCAAACAGTCCGACTCTTGCTGAGCACTACAACAACTTGAAGAGGAAGAGCAAATAAACATTTCACATTCAAGTTTAAGTTTATTAACTAGACCTGTTCTCTAATGATTTTATTCGTTATTCTGGATTCATGATGCGATAAATAACTGGATAATTTTGAGTCTGTGGTGTGGTGAATTGGAGCCAGGATCATTGTTTTGACATGACGAACTTGTGCATACTATAACTCCATCCAAAGAAATAGCAGATAATCATTTCCACCTTATAGAGTTGCTTAACATATCCATATCCACGATGGAGGCTTGAGAACACTTCCCTACATAGCTTGACCATTGGTGCAGCAAAGTAAGTACCCACACCGCTAGTTTTTGAATATCTTGGCAATTTGCCAGAGCATAGATGCCAGACTTAGTACACTTCCTTTTCTGTACAATTATTATTACCACAACAATGCGATTGCGCAAAGCCAGTGTAACAAATAATGCTGCTTCGCAACAGACCGATCGACGGCTTCGGCTTCGTTTGCCGGACTCGATCCAAGGAGGATGGTCGGCTGCCAGAAAACCCTTGTACATTCATGTTATATTTCCTCTTCCAACAGGAACGTCCCTAGACTAGGTAGTCGTAGTAGACCAGCAGGAGGTTGTCCGGGACAATCAGAGGCAGGCTGTCGATGAAGCTGTGGAAGTGCCTCACATTCTCCTTCTCTAGGGCGACAGTGTCGATCACGTCCTCGTCGCGGGTGAGCACCCAGAGGTCCGTAGATCGAACCCTTTTCAGACTTCCGCGGCAGAAGGGGCATGACTGAGATCTTGTATACCTGTAATCATGATGTATGTTAGAGCTGCGGTCTGATGAACTTGCAGTTGTAGGAACAGGAAAACAACACATAAGGGAATATGCTTGACGTTGCTCAAATAGAGTTGAAGGCCAATAATCTGCTCAACATAACCCTGTCGAGTTCCCTAAATTGCAAAATTAGCTCTGAAGAGAACTATATATTGGATGCTCAAATGGAAGCTAGTATTTTTAGAGACTGTCAACTCACAGGTTAATAGCCATATGTCAGTCGGCCACAAAAGTATCCACAACAAAATTTGCAACAAAATGCATCTAACCTGAATCAATGTTGTTATACAAGCTATTGACTGCTCCCAACGAAGCAGGGAGTAAATTATCATTATAACGATAGCTTGGCATGTGCTTAATCTATGACACACAGGTTGACTTGGCAAACACCACCTGCCTTGGTACACAAGTATATTCTGCCAGCTAAAAACTTCATTAGTATAAGAATGCCACATGTAAATGTCCTCCACACCCCTTTGCTATTAGGGATACCTTGCAATTATTCGTTCAAATTTGTTTTGTGGTATTGATAATTGCCATTACTAGTACAGTACCATTGGTTGTATTCATGGCCACAGCTTCCAGGTTATCTCATTCCATATCAAGGGTAAAATATAGTCAATTATATTTAGTGTGACGAAGTGCAGGGCTTTAACAATGTTATGAAGTACCATAATGGTCCATTAAACTCAAACGAGTGCAGTACTCAATTGTAATGGATGGATTTACATGAAATCCCTCCTAGTTGACAAATACAAGACAAGAAACAGTGCAAGCTCCAGGCAACTGACAGTTAGGTGCAAGCAAATCAACACAATCTTAATGGATTGCAGTGTTGCAAACAACAGCGAAGCATGGATGATTTTGTTTTGGGTAGAAATTTCAATCTTTGGAGAGAATGTAGCTTAAGTTGGACCAAATGGAGTTGGGGATCAAAACAATGCAGAATTTTCCTGCCTCGAGACTACTCTGCTGGGTTGTTGAACTACCCTCTCCCTACCCTGCTACCAACATTGAATTGAGTAGGAGCAGCTCACAAACAGCACCAAGGTTGAAAAAGAACCGAACCACTAACATCTTTTCACAGTACAAACGCATTGTTAGAACCCGTGATTTGAAAGCTGTCGCTGCTTACCGATTCCTCACCTCTTTTCTCTTAAATTAACCTTATCTCAAAGCCATTTCAACCACTAGCAATTTTTTACATTAGCGTGTGACATGGGGACTCTAATTGATAAATACACCTGTACAGCACTTGCTTAAATAAATACGCCTCAAACGGATAAGCAAAGGGGAACGAACTAATAAGAGCAAAAGCAATTACCAGTCTCGGTAACAGTTGATGCACATGGCGTGGTTGCAGTTGGGGAGGACCATCTTGGTGCAAGTCTCCAGGCAAATGCCGCACTCGTCTTCTCTCTCGGCGTCCTTGCCATCGGCGTAAAGCTTCCGGCCACCAGCGCTGTCGCCGTCCCCCTTGCACCAGCCTTTCCCCTTGCACTCTTTCTCCATGACGTTTTCCTCAATTTGTTGCAAGAACGGGTATATTATAGCTGCATTCCATAGAATTACATGGTGTCAGTATCAGCGCACAAGAGAAGCCTAAAAACTGAAGAACTCAATCTCTCGCTCTCGACCATGTGCTACCAGTGCATACCATAGAATTCTTTAAGGCTTGCTCGCCTCTCAATTGTGGATATGGATGCATCCCCGTCAACATAAACCTGCAGTCAAACCAAAGCATTTATAAAACATCACTATCTTAGAGAAGAAGAAGAAAAACTCTGACCCAGCTCATAAATTTCATGGCCTGCAACAAGATAGAATGCAGAAAAAAATCAGCATATGAGTTTCGGTAGTACTACTACCTTGTAGACAAGCACCTCAAGGAGGCCTAGGTAGCTGGGGAGGGTGTATGAGAGGGAGCAGCTGCAGTCCATCCACTGGATAAGGTTGAGGATGATTGGAGCCATGGAGCTGTAGGAGAGCCTCATCTGCACGCAGGTACCCCCATAGGCCCTGTGTATAGCATGCGCCCTGGAAAAACAACCAGAGAATTTCATCAATACATGTCTACAAACATCGATTTGCAGCAAACATGTCACAAAATAAACCCAAGAACTGTCAGAGACAAAAGGGGAACCTTTCCCTTTCTGCATCTTTTTCCTTCAAAATCAAGTAGTACAAAAAGAGAAAATCCCCAGAATCAGAAGAGTATGAGGGGAAAGGGGTGGGAGGAGTTTGTAAGTACTTACAGGGTGTTGGCATGGTGGATATCAGCCTCAAGGGCCTTGAGAGAGCCCCTGAGGGACAGAGGCCTGCCACCATGAAGCATGGCTTCTCTTGAGGAAATCCAAGCCAAACCTATGCGCTTTCCTTTCCCTTCCTTCAGCCCCTACGCTGCAGCCTTCTACCACAAACAGAGAGACTTGGGCAGGGAGGAGAGGGGCTGAAAGAAGCAACCAAGAAACCAAGCAAGAACCAAGAAAGGAAGGAGAAGCAAGCCGCTCTCAGGTTTGGGTTCGAGGGAAAGTAGCTCTGGGGAAACTGTGAGGGGGGCTTTTGTCCTGAGGCCTCGGTCCCCTAGTAGGTTTTATAACGAGAGGGCAGAAGATGTCTGTGCAAATTGCGGTTGCTTTGCCTTTGTTTTGTTTCTCATGCTTGGTTGCTTGGCAGCTGAGAGGAAGATATGCAAATAAAAGGCTTGGGAATAAAGAAAGGGGAGGAGACAAAGGGAGAGAGGGAAAGGCTACACAAATAAGGCAATGGGGGAAAATGATGGGGGCATTGAGGAGCAGTTATGAGCCTAATCTAGTTATTCCCAATCTTGTCCAATTACTAGTACCATTCGTCTTATTTTCTCCGCAGAAAGCTTTTTTCCCTGTTCTTGAAAAAATCTCATCTATTGAACCTTGAAAACAACTCTTGGAGTGTACTAGTACACAAGGCTATCATATTGGAAAATAAACTACAGGAATATCAAAATGTGGAAGGGAAAGAAATGGGGGGAAATGGTACTAGAGGAGTAGATAGATAGATTGATGATGAATGGTGATTATGAGGCCCTTGCTGGAGGGCGCAGATGACATTCGGAAAAGAAAGGTCTTGGTGGGGGGGAGATGGCTGGCTGGCCCTATCCACTACCAGCCCGCTGGGACCCACAGTCCGTTCCTCCCCCGGGCCCACTTTCTTTATCGGCGTGATTCAACGGAGTCCGTTGAGAGAGATGCCAATCATACTGTATTCAAAATCTTTTTGGAAACTCAGTCATATATAGACAGATGGTACCACTGCAAGCAACTGAAGACAGCATTCGTGTAGAAAATACACTCAACCTATCCAATTCAACTGGCTAAATCCGCGACAATTAAATCGGAGTACGTAGCAAATACTAGTGTCGCTATTTGGATGACCCAGCTCGTCAGAAGCGGTACCAGTTGCTTGCGTAGTCTGCAGTAGCAAGTCAATGGATCATGATTCGTGACAAGGAAGGAGCCATTTCAGAGAGTTTTATTACCGCTTATATGTCGCGTGTACATTTCACTCTGAAAGACACACTGACTGTGGACTGATTGGTGAGTTCTGTGAGCATGGGCAAACAACGGAAACTTGTTGCACTGCTCCGCAGATCTTGCGTTCGCAGGAGCGCCCCCACGGATCATCCCCACTACAGAAAAAGGCTATCCACAATCCGATCACGGTCTATTCAGAATATTTCTGGGTGGCTCTGGGACCGGTCAGCCGAGCCTGAGGACGAGGGCACTGCCTGCGCTACATCGTGTTATCCTGCTTTATCCTTTCAGATTCCTGTTACTACTACCCCTAGATTTATGGCTCCTGTCTTCGCCAAATATTTATCTTCGAAACCTATAAATAAAGATTTAAGAAAAACTTTGAGCGCAATTATGTCGAGTATCACTGCGAATCTTGGACGGAAAAGAGCTGGCTGCTTCGCGCTGGGTCGTCGCTTCGGCCCGGGCCGCCGACCCGTGACCGTGACTTGGGATCGAAGCAAAGGAACGACAGCAGAGAATACTTTGGTCTTTCGGTGAGGCAATCTATGATCTCACATAGTAGTACTGTACGATATATCCCCACCGTTGATTGATCGCCATTTGAATTTTGTAAAGTACGGCCGCTGATCTTTATGGTTCGGGGTAGAGAAGACCAAGACCATAATGCATCACAGCGGCAAACCGTACGCACAGAGCGGAGAATAGTTCGTGTCCTCGAACCCGAGTTGAAGATTTCTTGCATACGTAGGAGTATGGCGTACGTACTTTAGGGGGAGACAGGTCGCAGCTGTTTTCCTTTGTCTTGGATGGGTGGCGTCGCGTTTCTCCTGGACTCCAACAAGTATTCCATTTCTTGGACGGCTCTTCCTAGGCGCCCTGCCCTGCAGAGCCCGGACATGCCGCACCGAAAGTCGTTTGGACTTGGAGCGTTCCTCTTTTGGACACATTTTCCCTGAATGGTCGAGAACAGCTGCATTCGTCATTTATAAACAAAGGAAGAACAGCTGTATGTTGAGTTGTTAATTATCTTATAGTATTAAGGGGAGCGACATGTTATTGGGTCCATTGAGCTATCGGTCGAGCCTCGGTCGATTCATCGGGATTCCCGATGCAGTAGTAGTAGTAGTATGACGGGAGGGAATGCATCACCTCCAAAACTTTGTGGTGTTGCGTAGCGTCGTCACGCACGGACGGCCGCCGAAGACACGAACGGACGCTGGACTGAGATGCTTCCAACCGCGAGCAGACGTTCCGTTTGTCCGATCCGCCCGATCTCGCTCGAGTCACGGGCACCGCCTGGAAACGGCGAAGCCAGCCAAAGGAGATCGTCCGGTAATTGTAGGGAAATCCAGCGGGATGCGGCGGCGGCGGCACGGCGATAAGGATCGTAACCGATCGGATCGACACGAGCTAGAGGCATTCGTTTGGGGGCCGCGTCACGCTCGAGTCACTCGCGCACGCAGGTCAGGCGCGGCGCAAGTGGCCGAGCCGCCCCCACCACGCGCATCGCCTCGCTGTGCACCGTCGCAGCCTTGCAGCCTCCGCCGCTCCGGGTCAAACCTTGTACAGTAGCAGGCCTGAACCGGATCAGCACTCGCGTAGTAGTCGTACTATATTTAAGACAGAACCCTCCCTCCACTCCACGGTTCCGGATCAGCTCGGCCTATATTGGCCTTTCCTTTCCTGCAACAAAATAAAGAGTTCATTAGCATGACATGTTCAAGTTCAAGTTCAACGAAGAAAATGATGTTGGCATGGGCAGCGGCGACTGGTTTGTTGGTTGGTTGGGGTCGGAACTCGTTTGAGGCGGAAGCTTGAGGCGCCCGGCCGGGCTACGTGGCCTCTCATCTTCAATCTTTTTCTAAGTTGTGAGCGCGTGTGGGATTGAGCTACCGATCGGTCGCTCTCGCGATGTGCTTCTTCTGGAAGCTGCTGATGGTGTTGAGTGGACGGGGTAGGAAGCAAAGGCTCTGGTCGGCGGGCGAGATTTGATCAGGGGAATAGCCTTTGCTGGCGGACGCCCAGACGTGACACGTACGTACATGCGTCGTTCTCCTCTAGCTTCTTCTTTTCCCCGGTGTGGAATTTTCTTTTTCTTTTCCCCGGTGTGGGCTTGCACTGTCTTAGTACGGTAACGGCTTTATTTTTAAACTTTTTCCCATTTGTTTTTTTTTGTGGGGAAAGGGGTTTCAAAGTGCTGCATTAAACCATCGAGCCTATTTTACGGAAAGGAATCCAAAAATAAATAAAATTACAACTTGACCCTTGACTTTGTATCAAAAACCCTAGAACAAAAATGGAATAAGCAATCGAGTCTAGGCCTTCTCCTAGCTCCATCTCTAGCGATCTCACATCGAGCCTTCTGATGATGGTCAACCTTTGAAACGGATGAATTTTATAGGAAGTTTAGAAGACTCAAATATGTAGAAAATTCACTTATGGAGACACTTCATAAGTTTGGATCGTCCTCTGAAATCCGTTCCTATTCCTTGTTCAGTAGGAACCTTAACATGGGCTCAAACCTTGTTCTATCTTTCCTTTGGGTAGACCAGGGCACTTACACACACTCTCTACTCTCTCAAGAACCCCGCAATTTTTTTTATGGGCTTCGTCCAAAGGTAATTCTACAAAATTCATGTTTTTTTTGCACAGGAAAGGTCCAAAGGACCCAGAGCTTGTACTACCACATGGTTGGGTGTACAATTATAGATAGGACCCACACGAAAAGTAAGTTATAGCTGGGTCTTAAACTTTTACATGGAACACCCTAAAGAAGATCGCAAAAAAGATCAAATCCTTGCTCGACGCCGGTGTCGGCGAACCTCCAGGCACGACCACTCCAGCTCTCTCTAGGAATGAAACCACTTGGGAGAGGCGGAGTTTGCACGACCACGCCGAGGCTCGAGAACATCCTCTCGAGGAGGAAGAAAAAGCTCTTGCGGTTGCCCCTTCATAGCACGGCGGGGCCATCCCTATGGCCTTGGGTAGCGGCGATGACACGCCGACGCTTGGGATCCGTCGTAGGAGGAACATGCTTCAGGAGCCTCCAAAACCACCTGCAAGCTCCAAGATGCATCGAGCCCTCCCCCTTGCCGCCACGGCCGGCCAAGAGAATGAGGGACACTCGGAAGGCAGCGGATCTCTAATGGGTGCGCTTGAAGAAAAGGAGGAGATGGCCGCTCGCCACATTGCCGTCATCTTCTTCGCCTTGCCTCCACGCCTGTTTAGAGGTAGACGGAACGACGGTGGAGACGAGGCAGGCCACCGCCTGGTGCCTAACTAGGCTCTCCATCTTCTTCCTCTCGCCACCATGGCCGATTAGAGGAAGATGGAGGAGCTTAGGAACATCCTAGGCATGGAGGCATCATGCGACCCCAAATATATTAAAGGATGCGGTGGTCGTCAACGTCACCCACCTCTCCAACCAGGGGGCTTGAGAGCGAGGAGGACGGACCCTAGAGCCCCAATCCGGTCGCCACAATTCAAAACTCCACATCCGGACACAAGGCCCACTAAATGCAAATAGCCAAAAACACTAACCCTAGCTACTCCGACCCCCCTCTCTGTCCATCTCCGGTCATCTATTCCGACGGAGAGGACCCGGGAGAGGCCCGGCCTCAAGCAATGCTCGCACAGGAACTATAGAGAATGAGAGCCAGGAATATCCATGTATTTCAGAATCATGTAAAAAATTGAGTACAAAACACACCAAGCTATTGCAGGAGAGGGCCGCCTGCCCTCTTGCTCCGATTCGTGGAGCGTCAATCCTAATAGCAAACAATGAGTACCAAAAATGATGACAACAATGTCACATGTAAGAGAAAGGAGACAAGTGAGGCCACTCCACGCCAGAGTCGAGGACACTTCATGCTAGGATCAAGACATGCCTGATGCTACAATGGCCGGTACCTGAGTTGCACGACGATGCCCCCAAAAGGGTAACACCACGTCGCACCGCCCTCGAGCCTAAAAATCAGACTAGGGTTTTCAATCGGACTGATGGCACGAAGAGGGGACACATAACAACGCCCCCAAGAGGGATACGACACCTCAATGGGTTTTCATCCTTGACACCAAATCATAGAGTTGTCGCTCGGACCCTCACATGTGCCACCCGGTGGTCACAACCAGCCCGAGGGGAGGACCGAACATCTAGATCTGGAATAGGGAGATGCCACCGCCGAAGCTAGGACAAAAACCAGGAACCCGCACTGTCTGGCATCACCCTACCTACGTAGCCAAGAGGAGCCGCCACCACCACTATCGTGTTGCCCGCCTTCGAGCCAGCCTCGCATCCTCTCCATCTAGGGCTGCCACCATGGCTTCCGTTCCCCTAAGCAGCAACAACCTCGTGAGCAAAGTCCATGATCCATCGATCCCAAAATGAGCGCGCGAGGACACCGTCATATCTAGGCCCGTCTTTCCTAGATCTGGCCCGCACACGCACGGATGCCCGGGAGCAATTACCGCACCGAGGCCAACACCTCCATTGGTGATCACCTCACCGCAACTCTCTCCAAGCTGCAAGAGGTCCGCATGGCCCGTTGTGGACTTATATTGGGCCTTCCCAACGCGCATGCATGTAGCTATGTTGTCCGACCATCCCGACGTTGCAAGGGCGTGCGGCACCGTCATGGATGGAGAAAAAGCCTCTAGTGGGTAGGGATTTGGGGGATGCCCCGGTGCCACTCGAGAGAGCTACATGGGGTCGAAGGTTTCTTTTCACAGATTATTGATCAATTTTTTTCCTTTTGGGATCAAACTGAAAATTTATAATTTCACTTTTTCCAAACGAGCTAAAAATTAGTGTCTCGTAGCTTATTGCACGAAAATTCGTTTTGCTAGAATAAACAAGAAGATTCATTTTCCAGTAGAGGGGCAAGCTGCGCCCGTTCGAAAGTAGGAGCGAGATGGTAAACTAGCACTAGAAACCAAGGCATGTTTGATTCAAAGGATTTTCAATGAAATTCTCTTGGATTTATATTCGTAGGAACTTTTCCTATAGAGCTTGTTTGTTTCAAAGAAATGAGTCCTACAATTTTTTTACGGTATCTAAACCATACAAAAAAAATCCATGTGTTTTTCCTATAGAACTCCAAGTGTCGTGCCATTATGTTTCTGCATTTTCCTATTTCCATGTTTAACAAATGATTTGAATCAAACAAGGCCAAAGTTCCAAACGGCAGACACCTTCTCTGAAGGCCTGAAGGCCGGAAGTGCTCGCGTCGCAGGGGCAACAAAGTCAATGGCGGAGACCGACGTCCCAACCAAAAGGCCCGCTTCAGACCTAATCCTTCTACGCACCGTCAATAAAACTAAATAAATCAACAGGCTCGTTGGCTAAGCTCGATACTAGCTTAATTAATCAATCAGGAATCTTGTTGTTTGACAAATTCGCTGCGCGCGGACGAGATGGATTAATTCTTCCGACGTCATCATCGATTCATCGTTGTCTCAGCTGCTGCCTTCGACTATTAGTATGCGGCAATTAATCACACGGACCATCGCGAGCTAGCCAGCTAATCAAACCGCTGTAATGCTAGCTCCGACATCCGCGACCGAATAAGGAGTACTGTACAACTTTCCGGGACGGCGAAAAACGGTGTGGCTTTTGTTCGTGGATTAGGTTAGGTGCAAAGTACATTGCTCATGAGCGCATATCTTTTTGTTTGTTTGTTTTGGTTAGGGCCTGAACAAATAAAACATATGTTTTGGTTGGGAGATTCATTTATGCAAATGTTATGTGCATCTCGATCAGATTCTTGCCTGCTGGTAGCACGTACAGTACGTACAGAGCGTGTGCCGTGCGTTGCCTGTGCGCGTTCTCCGTACGAAACAACTTCCCTGCAATTTGTCACGAGCAATCATTGGCAAACGGGACGTACTACATACGTACGCCTCTCGTCGGCACTAGTATCTCCTACTCCGGGTAAAATATGCACTGGTGCTTCACAAGTGGCGAGAAAAGCGGCAACGTGAAAAAAGTCGGTGTACTTTGGGTTTTCGGGGGCTGTGTTTAGTGGCAGGACCAATCGATCCACAGTGGCTGCACATCGCATCGCACTAGCGAGCAGCGAGGTGCGCGGAAGGCACGGCGGCCACTAGCAGCCGGCCGGGTGCGACGAGATGAACCCCTCGGCCTCGGGGAAATTTCAACGGGCGACATGACGATGCCGGCGTGCGTGCGGACCGCGGAGGCGAAATAAATAAAAAGAAGGAAAAGCGACCGTGCCGGCGGGGCCCTGTACGCTAGGCCGTGCGGCGGCTGCTTGGAGCGGGCGCTAGAGGCCCGTCGCAAGCGGACAAGTTTGACGGTGTTTACCACTACGCACTAAAGTTGCGCTCCGACTAAACAACGCCATCTAGGATGGATGGCCGCCCTAATCTAGTTACTTTGGTGGACTATATGCGTCTATGCTGACCTAATTCCCTTTCACATTTATGTAACGTGCGTATGTATGCTCTTGGTTAAAGTTGATTCGGTCCAAAAACTTGTTCAACAAAGTTTTTTCTTTTGAGGAAAATAATCGCCATGTCTTCGATTCTGCATTGTTTTTCCTATACGGCGGCATTAGCGACCGCCTAGTCATTAACGCTCCCCACCCACTTACCGGTGACTCCATCGTGAACTAGCTTTGTTTGATTCCGGAGGGCGATGTAGCGACCCGTGACCATGAATGAGGGCCACGACGTCCGTGGCGTCGATCGTCGCCATCGTGTATGAGCTCCACATCTCGTTGTTCCCTCGCCTTGGCTAGTGACTCGTGCACTCGATCGATCACACCCGTCTCCGTCCCCTTGCCACGTCGCGGGCTCGCCGACGGTTGACGCTGCTGACGATGTGGCGTCGACGGGAGGCTCCTCTAACACAGAGCTTACTCCCTCGGTTCAGAAATACCTCTATTTCATAATATATGATGTTAGCTTTGTTTATTTTTGAACGATAAAGGGTCAAAAGACCCCATAAGCTGCAAATTAAGGCAGGTACAAAAAGTGAGGAAGCCCCTAGCAGTTAGCTCCCTAGCAAAGCTAGAAAAAACAAAAAGGGACCTCCACAATAAAAAAAAGCACCCCAGGACTGAAAATAAGATTACAATCGAGTCCCTGAGCGTCTCCACCACCGAGCTCCGGCGACCTCCAGCTCAAGAAATCAACGAGATCTATGAGGACTCTTGCTCGTGACGCCTTCTCAACCGGAGCAGAAGCAAAGGAGCCAACCATCTTGTCATCGACGGGGACGAACCACTTGTCCATGGTGAGATGTCGAGCAGTGGAACAGAGCTTTGAGAAAGGGCCTCCAATGGAGGTTTGGACCCTCGGCCGCCTTTCGGCCAGAACAGGCAGAGGCCCAACAACATCGTCGCTGCCAACGGGCCACTGCGAAGAAGAGCTATTGGGTGCAGCTTCGACCAGCCTCTGCAACAACAACGATAGCAACCTTTTCCCCCTCCCTTCCACGCCTCCACGACCGGCCAAGGGAGAAGCGACAGTCACGGTTGAAGCAGAAGCCCACTAGAGCTTTATGGCTGAGACTCCGAGACCACCCCTCTCCACACAGACTTCGACCACCGAAGCCTGAGGAGAGGAATAGTGCAGAGACCTCCCGACGCTGCTCCCCTGTGTCGCGGAGTAACTCGAGGATGCGCCCTCCTGAAAGCAAGCAACAGGCTCCGCCTTTCTCCCCCGCCACCACGGACGGCCAGAGAAAGGATACGAGCAAGGTGCCGCCGCAGAACCAGCACAACTAGGGCAACTTTATTCGAGGAAGCGGTGCTCGCCGTCGCCGCCGCCAATCCACCATGGATTAGCGAAACACCGACGAGGAACCCTAAGAACCGCCAGATCTCGCTGCAGGGATCTCGTCGCCGCCGCCAGCCACGGGCATAAAGCCCACTGCACAAGGCCACTACATCTAGAAACCCAAACTACTCCGGTACCCTCCCATCGCACCTTCCCACCGGCGGCGCCGGCGGAGAGGGCTCCGGGAGGGCTCGGTAGATCTGGTGAAGAGGGCAAAGACGAGAAGCTTCGGGGGAGGGGGGGCTCGGGAGGGGAGGAAGGTGTTGCTGCATGCAAGTTGGTAAAGCGTCTATGTTTTAGCTTTGTGAAATGATGAGGGTTATAATAAAGAGAGAGTATAAGACATTTTAGCTTTGTGAAACAGTATCTAGATGTCTGTTAGTGTATAGATTTACTCCGTATCTATGCACAAAAACTTGTCTAGATACGTTCGTTTTACAAAGCTAAAAGTCTGATATTTATAGACGGAAGAAGTAGATCGGTGTGCGTAGTCCTATTTTTTTTTTCAACCGTACGTGTTTTGTAAAGTATGACTAGGGAAACTGTCTCCTGGACATGAGGACCAGTGCGCCTGTTTTAAAAAGAATTTAGAACTTGTACTCCCACCGTCTCAAGACAGATGTTGAAAGTTTATCGAAATTTAGATGAATCTAGATACTAAATAGGGGTCTAGATAAATCCAAATTTTAAAAAAATTACGACATCTATTTTGAGGAGGAGGGAATAGTACTTTCAGATCTTCAGAAATTTTGAAAATAAATATATAACTAAACACATACATCCAGAATGTACGATGATTTTTTTGTTTAGAAATATGTTGTATTTTGGGCTGTACAAAAAAGGCAAATTTCTGATAAACATACTGCTTCTAGTCTTATTTACCGTCAAAATTTTGTTCTTTTCATAAAACGATTTTTTAGTGAAATTTCGTCGAAATATATGGACCATGTACATGTATTCTCGAGAATTTTTTTCAATATTTTTTGAAACTCACAAATACAAAAAAAATCAAAACGAAAGGAGCAACTGTGCCCATGTGCAAATCTACACTCGACTGGTTGTCGTTTCTCAGATATATCGGCCTGGACCATCTGATCATCTCCCCCGGTTCGGTTGGATCGGATAGGAGGAAGATATGGCTTATCATTGGCTCATTGCGTAGTGCGTACGTCGCCGCTCGGTTTCTGTTTTAATCGTGGTGGGAAGCAGCGAGCCGTGTTCTGCTCACGTGGAGTGGTCGCGTCCGGCCGGTGCTTATCTTCATCGTCTCGTTGCACGCGACGCGACGGCACACGGCCGCGGAATGATTGTGCTGTTCTGCGTGAATGCGTGATGCAGATGCTGTGAATGGAGTGGGATGTTGCGCCACGTTTTGGACTTCTTTGGTCGGCTGAAAACACGGCGGGTATGGGATGGTTAATGGGCCTCAGCGCATGTCGCTACAAGCGACAATCATAGCAACGGCCGAGATGATGGAGCTAGGGAAATCCTATGTATCGCTCACAGCGAGCTCTACCTAGGGGGATTCTAGAGATGGGCCGGGACCATTTTTATAGGTACATTTTTTATTGTTTCTTTTCCATTTATTATTCGTTTCTTTTTTTTAGTATTTTAAAAAAAAAATTAGATTTTAAAAATTAGATTTTGAATATGTTTGGATGTTTGAATATGTTCGGATTTTTAAAATTGTTCAGATATTGAAAACGTTAAAATTTGAAAAATGTTCAAATATAAAAATGTTTAGATTTTAAAATGGTTAAAATTCTAAAAATGCTTGTATTTGAAATATTTTAAAATTTTAAAACTATTCATATTTAATAAATATTCAGATTTATGAAATTTCATATTTCAAAATTGTTCACATTAAAAAATAGGTTTCACAATATGTTCATATAAAGAAAAATAGGAAACAGAAAGTAAAAAAAGAAATAAAAAGAAATCATGAAAAAAACAAGGAAAAGTAATAAAATCCTAATAAAAACTAATAAACTAATAGTTGTGCAACACTTACATAGAAAAGTATGGAAACAAATAATCATGCATAATAATAACTAGATGGAGCATGAGATGAGTGGATTTATAAGCATACGGTATGCTAAAAAAAGTGTATAAAGTTCCACTCATCATGTTGTTACCCATTTATTTTCGTTTAGCGTTCTCATGAAACTTATGTTTTGAAGCGCTTGAGATAAAATGGTACGAATGGAATCATTTTCCCTTTGGAGTATATTATAAATTGAAGGATATTGAGTAGCAAGAGATGTCTCTCCTAACAAGACATCTTCCCAAAATCTATTGATCCTACCGTTTCCAATTTCAAAATACCTTCTACTAAAGAAATCTTCTTTGACACTTATCGGCCCTTTCCAAAATGGGGAAGCCCTTGTACCTATGCTAGGATCTTATTATTAAGTTTTTTTAATATAGCACCTCTTGTCACACACCTTCTTCCATTAAAAGTTTAAACAACCATTTGTTGAGTATACATTTATTATTTAGTCCTAGCACCACGATACTAAGACCATCCGAATCTTTTGGTAGGAAAATGATGTTCCATTTTGCCAAATGATATTTTTTCTTATTCTAATCATTTTTCTTGAAAATTTTGGTTCTATAGATCTCTAGATTTTCTTACCCCTCAGGGCTTCTCTAAAAAATACAACATAAACATGAGCATACTAGTCAACACAAAATTAATCAAAACAAGTATGTCTCCATATAAGAATAACTTACCCAACATCCAAGTTTTCCTTTGAAACATATCTAGGTTAGATACCATTCCGATTTCCTAAGTTTTATATAATGAATTGGTATCCCAAGGTACCTAAATGGTAGTGATCCCGCCACAAAACCAAAAATCTCCTTGTATTGTCGGTCTCCATCATTAGCTTTCCCAAAACAAAACAAAAAATCAATTTTATAGAAATTCATCTTTATCCTAAATAATTACTCGAATATGCATAATATTAATTTCATGTTCACATCCTTCTATAGGTCATGCTGCATGAAAAGAATCATATCATCTGCGTACTGTAAATTGAAGATGCCCTCCTCAACTAAATGAGGGATTAACCCTTCTACTTGACTATCATCCATTGCTCTCGCAATGAGAATAGCCATCATATCTTCAACAATGTTAGCAGACTGCGATGTTGAGCTAGGTGGCCTGTTTTCCGCATACATGCGTCTTAACTTGTTTGCCATCCACTCTAGACCCGCCTTGTCATGTGTATTCGCTGACAATACCCACAACGGCAAGAGAATGATAGTTTTATAGATTATGCCAGGTGGTTGCTTAGAGGTGTAGATTCAATAGCGAGTTGTTAGGTGCTAGCCGCAACGTCCAGGACTGGGCAGAAAAATGAGTCCAAAGCAGTGTCTTAGGCTGTTCCAAGAAACCGTAATCAACTGCGAATAATCGCACAAAATTCGCCGGACACCAGCTGCATCCTAGAAATCGTCGCAAGACGCTCCAATCGAATTTTGCGATCGAACATCCAAAGAAAATATGTGCCACAACTTCCGCAGTTCCACACAAGGAGCAAGCTCTCGACGTTGGCCCGTGAGAGGATGGAATTTGCATACTCCTTTAAACGGACTATCGTCATGCTTTATAAATAAATTAACCACCATCGTACAAATCCCGATAAAGTCAAGCAAAAACCAAAAAACCAAGTGTTGGGACAACTGTAGGATCACCCAAGTCTACAAAAAACATGAGCAAACGAATGGTAAAGTGATACAACTCTCGATGGGAGTACAAATCAGCGGTAGATAAGTGATGGACTGCCACTAGAAGTTGCTCTAACATCCCGGTCAGCCCCCCGTCCCCCTGTTGTCTACAGAACAGGTACCATTGTTGCAAGAAAGTCAAGAATTTACCGTGAGGTTAGTTCTTTACTTTAGATGTAGACTTCGGGCATAACTTTTTGTGACTTGTGACCTTGCTTCTCCTTATTTAATGAATTAAGACAAATCTTTTTTCTTTCTTTCAGAAAAAAAAGAAAGTCAAGAATTTAAAAATCGAGTCAAAGACACGACATAGAAAGAGATAACCATCTTATTACGTATTTTTATACTGTCTAGGTCGTTACGGTAAACACTAACGAGGAGGTACCTCCTCCTATCGGTACTCGGTACGCAATTTGCAAACTGAATGGGAGACAGTCTAGCACTTGTTTTCGCAGCCCCAAATACATATACATACTTAAATTAAGTTTCAGCGGCACAGCAGCCAGCGGGACCTCCGCCGACTTGACAATTCTTAGCATTTTTTTATGCATGCTTACCATGCTTTGGCAAGGGCCAAAGGACCAAGAATAGCTGAGCGGATGCCACAAAATCCAGACGTGCCGAGCTATGTACCGCACAAACAACTAAACAACACCGCCGTACGACCAAAGCGGGCGCCGATCTGTTTCTTCGCAGAAACCAGCTAAACAGGGCGCTCGCCAACCGTCGACAGCTCATCAACCAGCCTTGCGGACAAAAAAAATTCTGTACGACTTTGCCGCAGGGCACGGCCTATCTGCCTATGCCTAGCAACCGGTACTCGACCAGCACACCCGATCCGTCCCCACTTCCGCCGGTTTCGCCCGACGACGAGGTCCCAAATCCCACGTTTCCTCTTCGAGCCCCACGTTTTCCCTTGGCGCAAGTGGGCGGGGGTGAGACTCGCAAAACCAATTTTTTTTTCACGTGAATGGTCCCAAGAGGCCTAGATAGCTCGTGGGTATAATTTTACAAAGAGGCCCCTTAACATCTCTTGCCCTAGTAAACCTAGTATTTGAAGATAAGGCCTCAACATTTGCGCAAAGGACCCCGGGAGAAAAATAGGAAACACAATCCAGTCCTCAGTCCTCTCCACAGCGATTGGGTCTCGATCGTCAGCTGCCTTGTCGTCGCCGGGGACGAACCACTTGGCGAGGAGAAGGTGGGAGCTCCAACGAGAGACACCGAACAAGGCCTCCACACAGGAAGTTGACAGAAATGCCACCTTTCGACCAGACGGTGCATAGGCGGGACGAAACTCACAATCATCTTTGAGCCCCTGCTGATGAACACCAACGAGCGCAACTTCCGTAGGGCGAGCAGGCCCTCCAACATTCCATGGAGCAGCAGGAGCAAGCGATGATGCAGACCCTCCATCATTTTGACACTGCCTCCTTGACTGCTTCGACGGCGTAGTCGACACCCGGCCGATCCCTAGCTCCAAGCAAATGGCCCCACCATAGGAGGGCCCGAAATCCACCAGATCAAAGCAGGGCATGGCGCGCTACCATTCCTCCCTCCCTCGCTGCCACGACCGACCAAGGAAAGAATAACAACACCAACCAGTAGGGCACTTCACCATTGTGGTTTAAGAGATTTGCTATATGTGCTCTTTCCCTCCTCCCTTCGCTCTGAGCTTTTGGGATGGAGTCGATCCCGTTTTAGATTTGGGCTGTATGCGCAAATAATATTTTTTTTGTCGAGAAAATGCGCAAATAATATAGGATGTTAGGTTAGCCCTGAGTGGACGCTAACATCAGATATCAAAGCTAGCATGACCATGCATTTCAAGGGGCTTCTCATGGTTGGGATGTCAGGGCTGCTGCAGTACCGATGGATGCTCCTCAGTTTTGTCCCACCTCGCTCACCGGAAGAGGTTGTGCGGGATAGATTCCCTTCTCCGTTTAGTTCTGACTTTTGGGATGAAGTAGACTCTTACTTGTAGTTGGATCGTATGGTATAAACATCCTAACGTATGCGAAGTGTTGGGCTAGCTCTTATATCATGGTCAAGTTTCTGATTATGATTCGGAGCGAGTGACAAAATCATCGACCACCGTTCCAAGCAGAAAAAAAACCCTGTACAACGTCGTAATTACTCTATCCGCCTACGCTACATTACATGAACACGAATCAGAGCGCAAGCGAGAGCGCATCGGCGTCCGGTCGGCTGTAGGGGACGCCACGCGCGGCGACCCTTCCCTTGCGCTTCTCCATGAACCGCTGCAGCGACGCCTTCCTCGCCATAGGCAGCTCGCGATCCGTCGACTCTCCGCTCGCTCGCGGCGCGGCGCCTGCCGCCGCAGCAACACGGAGTAGCTCGGCCGCTCTGTCTGCCGGGACCTCCTCCAGCACCAGCACGCGCCCGCCGTAGAAGATGGTCATCTGGGCATGCGCAGCTGCCGCCGGTGCGTGCTCCTCTTTCACGGACACGTCCGCTCCCGGCATGAGGGGGAGAGCCACCGTGGCCCCTGGCCGCGCCTCCGCAGCCTTGACGCATCGGCTGAGAACGTCGCACGCTGCCGCGAACCGGCGGCCCTTGGTGCTCCCCGTCGCTGCCATTCTTGCCTCGATTCTGCCCCTGTACGCCTGTCTAGACGCGCTTGATTATCTCCCGTTGCGAGCTTGCAATGTTGTCACAGGGAGACTCTTCCGTGGCTCTGCTTGATTGGAAATTAGGAGTTGGTTGGAGGAATGAAATTGGTGGTTTCGGAGATGGTTGCTGGGTTTTGATTTATAGGAAGAATCCCGCGGCGTGGCCTGTGGCTTGTGGGCTGTTGCTGTCAAACGTGGGGTGTTTCTTTTTGGTCGACTCTGGCATGAAGAAAACGTGATGATTGAGGGAGATTAGCTATGCTAAGGGAGATTAGATAATGGCAACAGCGCATAGCGCGCGAGAGAGGATTTGTGGCTCCCGCACTCTAGTGGACTCGGTTTTTGAAATAGAAATAGGAGTAATTTAAAATTTCAGAAAAATCTAAAATCAATTTCGTAAATGTTGGAGTATTAAGCATAATTTCCACGATTAATTCCAAAATATAAATCATGACAAAACCAGCTACTAGCTCATGTAACTCGAACATACTAGATGTACTAAACAACAGGATGACCGAAACAAGCAATGACCCTAACGTATCTTCGCGAGCATGATGAATAACCAAACAGATCACGTGACGTCTGCTTCGGTTGTCATAGTAGAAACTTTGGGGAAGAGTGATCGCGGCAGATGGCGGCGAAGACGGCGGTATGCAACACCGCGACTTGGATGGAAGACGACCGTGATGGAGAACTCGAGCGATCAAGCAGTAGCTTCCCAAAACCTTATTCGCCTCTCCCGCAGGATCACAAAGGGCGATTGGTTCCGGAGACTGCTTTCTCCCGTCACGGCACGCAGCCAAGAAGCGGATGGAGTAGGCTACGGTGGACAAGACAAGTAGAGGATGACAAAACCCTAGATTGGTTTCGGTGGTTGTTGTGGCGGTAGCAGCAAGACTTTATATAAAGCGGCTCAGAAACCCTAACGGAGGCGTGGGCGAGTTCACGTTCGCACGCTCGGGTCGATTCTGATATTACGATCCGGAGCGACCGAATAAGCTAACCGTTGACACGTCATCAATTTTCCCGAGGAGCAGCAAAATAAAGCTCGGCTCGGCGAGATTCCGCAACCATGGCTGCTGGCCGTGGTCGTGATTCGTAGGCGAAGTCTGGCCAGCGCGTCGTCGGAGGAGCGCGTGTGTATCTCTCTTATTTCCACTTACTTACAAAGTGGTGCAACACTCCTCCTTATAAGGTGGTGCAACTCTCCTCCAACTTTCCATGGGACTAAACTTTAGCTCCCACTACACTCCCATGTGAGCTGCCACAAACATGGGCCCAAACACATATGGGCTGCCACAAATTTGGGCTTTGAGATTTAGGAAAATCTGAAATACTCATGGGCCTAAATGGATTAGCCCCATTATTTCTAACAATCCCCACCAGATCTCAAATGCCCATTTGAAGATTTGCCAATCCTTGCTACTTGTTTATATACGGTGTTTCAGCAGAGACCTAAGTTGAACTTCCGCCTAGAAACTTGAACTACGCCTATCAACAACTTGAACAATGGACGAACCTTGAATTGCAAGTTTGGTGCCAATAGATTTCGCTCAGAATCATAACTAGTACTTGGCTGTGTAGCCTACCCCAGGTTGGAGCATATCGTCATACTCCGGTCTCTTCATGAGTTTACTAGAGATCACCCAGATCTCATAGACCATGACGTTCTGATGAGCTCATATAGGTGTGTTCTTTCAAGAATGCCTGTAGGACGGCATCTTTGCTAATTAAAGCCAACAGAACACATTAAGGCATGTTGCCAACCTGCCTTCTGATTATGAGAGTCATGCATCTTCACATAGAGGGTTACAAAATACTCTCCTCGGTCAAACCACTAGCTTGTTCTTCCTGTGTCCTAATTCACGGGATCTCCGATCACATAGGTTGAGTTACCACTAAGGTGTGACATCCATGGGTCTCAACCCCATCTCTCGATGCACTTTCTATCACATTTCGTGATAGTCCCTTTGTAAAGGGATCTGCCGAGTTTTTATGCTGTTTGAATATACGTATGATTATTACTCGGAGTTTCTCAATTTCTGACAGATTTCAAAGCGTCTCTTCACGTGTCTTGATGACTTCGCGTTATCCTTAGAATTGTTCACTTTGACAATAACAGTTTGGTTGTCACAATTCAAAAGGATTAAAGCCGCAGTTTCTCAACCACGGGCAAGTCCATCAAGAGCTCACGCACCATTCGACTCAACGATGGGCGTGTCTAAAGCGATAAGTTCGCTTCCATAGTAGACCTCGTCAATATGGTTTGTCTACGAGACCTCCATGACTGCGCCACCTCCAAGGGTAAACACATACCCGCTGTGGCGTAGAGTTCATCAACGTCGAGATCCAATTGAATCACTATATGCTTCAACAACAGATTCCCTGAATAGTGAATCCCATAGCTCATTGTACCACATAGATAGCGCATGACCCTTTCAAGTGCATGCCAATGATCAATACCGGGTTAGACATGAACCTACTCAACTTGCTCACAGCAAAAGAGATATCGGGTCTTATGGCGCTTCGCTAAGTACATGAGAGAACCAACAACTTGTGAATATTTCACTGATCTGTTGGTTCCTTCTTATTCTTCGTAATGTCAAACGGGATCATAAGGTGTTGGAGAAGTCTTGCCATCATTAAAGCCAAATCGGCTCAAGACCTTCTCAACATAATGAGATTGTGTTAAAGTAATCCCATTCTCGTTCTTAATAAGCTTGATGTTCGAATGACATCACTCTCCCCAGATCTTTCATATCAAAACTCTTTGACAGAAAGACTTGACCTCATTATCACTTTCATGTTTGTACCAAAGATCAAAATGTCATCCACATACAAACATAATATAACGCTATCGCCCCACCATGACGATAGTAAACACACCTATCACCTCATTAATGACAAAGCCAGCAGAAAGTAGAGTTGTCAAACTTCTCATGCCATTGCTTAGGTGCTTGTTTGAGCCATATAAAGATTTTAATAACTTACACACCTTTGTCTCTTCACCTTTTACCACAAACCCATCCGGCTGATCCATATAGATCTCCTCTTCCAACTCTCCATTAAGGAAAGCTGTCTTCACGTCCATTTGATGAACGAGAAGACCATAAGAGGCGACCGAGGATAGTAGTACTCGAATGGTGGTCAGTCTAGCGACAGGTGAATAGGTGTCGAAGTAATCTTTGCCTTCTTTCTGTGTGTAGCCCTTAGCTACAAGACGCGCTTTGTACTTCTCAATAGTACCATCCGGCCTTAGTTTCTTCTTGAACACCCACTTACATCCCACGGGTTTACAACCATAGGGTCTCGATAATTCCCAAGTTCCATTAGAAAGAATCGAGTCCATCTCATTTTGGATGACTTCTTTCCAATCATCTGCATCTGGAGATGCATATGCCTCGATAATGGATCTGGAGTATCATCCACAAGGTACGATGAAGTCATTACCAAAGGATTTTGCAACCCTCTCTCTTACTCCTCGTGAGAGGTTCATCGTCATCCTTCTCAAGAAATTCCTCATGTGGTTGTTCAGAATTCTCAATAGATGCACTAGATTCGGAAGTATTTCAAGAAATCCTACCAATGCTATGCATATCTTTCATAGGAAAAATATTCTCAAAGAATGTTGCATCACGAGATTCCATTATAGTATCAACATGCATATCGGTACCTCATATTTAACCACGAGAAATCTATAGCCTACACTCCGTGGAGCATATCCTAGAAAGATACAATCCACTGTCTTGGGTCCGAGCTTGCGTTTCTTGGGAATCGGTATGTTGACCTTCGCCAAACACCCCCAAGTGCATAAATCTGAAAGTGATGGTTTCTCCCAACCCACTCCTCATAAGGGGTATTTTCCTTATTCTTGTTAGGAACTCTATTCGGGACATGACATGAAGTCAACAAAGCCTCCCCTAACATGCCTTTGATAAACCAGCAGTGGCTAACATGGAATTCACCAAGTCGATCGTGCGGTTTTTCCTCTCAGCAACCCGTTTGATTGGGGAAGAGTAGGGAGGCGTCCTCTCATGAATAATTCCGTGTTCTGATGAATTCATCAAATATTTTGGGAAAATACTCACCACCACGATCCGACCTAAGACGCTGATCTTTCTCTCTAGTTGATTTTCAACTTGACCTTATAGATTTTAAAGTAGTCTAAAGCCTCATCTTTAGTTTGCAACAAGTAAACATAGCAAAATTTAGTAGCATCATCTATTAACGTCATGAAATATCTTTTTCACCTTTTGTCAACACACCATTCATCTCGCATAGATCGGAATGTATGAGTTCTAGAGGTGCCAAGTTTCTCTCTTCTACCTTGTGAGGCTTTCGAGGTTGCTTTGATTGCACACAACTATGGCACTTAGAACCTTTGGCAATAGTGAAATTCGAATTAAACTCATCTTTGGACATCCGAGATATCAAACCAAAATTAATGTGACATAAAGCGAGAATGCCAAATCTGGTATCATCATTAACACCACCACAAATATGATTCACGGATTTATTACAAAACTCGAAAGTGAAAATCGGAACAAGCCTCCAACTCATAATCTTTACCAATAAATTGTCCATGTTTGAAACAACGACTTTATTAGACTCTAAGACAACCTTAAACCCATCTCTCGCAAAGAAGGGAGACACTAACGAGATTCTTGTTCATAGTAGGGACATCTTTGACGTTCCTCACCGCACGATCTTCCGAAGTAAACTTCAGATCCACCGTACAACACCACGAGCGAAGCATGTGATCCATTCCCCATTAGGACGGATGAATCCCGGCGACACCGATAAGAAGTGAACATAGAGATGTCGCACACATGAACATTAGCACCCGTATCAAGCCACCAACACGGTGATTGAAATACTGAAAGAACGATAAATAAATTACCATACCCATCAGTATTGCTAGCGGTCACGACGTTGTGATCTTGGCCTTTTTCCTCTCATGCCTGCGCGTTACGGACAGTCCTTGGAAAAATGGCGGGCTCTCCACAAGTGTAACAAGACAGTTCACTCTTGTCCCTGTTCGTCTTCTTCTTCTTGAAGGTTGTAGTCTTTACAGCTTGTTAAAGGAGGGTTTGAAGTTCCCTTTGTTCTTGCCTCTGGTTGCCTTTACGCACAAAGTTAGCGAGCAAGACCCTCTCCTTTCTCAAGAGTGTCCTTAGCCAGCCTTCTCCTCAACATCAAGGGCGCCATCAGATTTTCAAGCGATATCTCCTGTCTCTTGTGTTTGAGAGTTGTGGCAAAGTTCCTCCATGAAGGGGGCAACTTAGCAATAATGCATCCGCCACAAACTTGTCGGGTAAGGTACATAAGGAGTTCGAGCTCCTTGGCAATGCACTGTATCTCATGAGCTTGTTGAACCACAGAAGGTCCTTAGTCATCTTAAAATCATGAAAGCTCTCCATGATATACTGATTCACTACCAAGATCTGCGGACCAAACTTGGCATCCAAAGGCATCCCAGAGCTCCTTTCCGTCTTTTATGTGCATAAACACATCACATGACGGTCGGCAAGAATGCTCGAATACATCCCACAAAGGCAGTATTAGCATCCTCGAACTTCTTGATCCTCGTCGGATATAGTTCCCTCAGTTTGCCTTTCTTGATGTGGAACACTTTCATCGTGGTCACCAAAGCTCAGCCTTTGTACTGCCACCTCTTAAAGTGCACACCGGTAAACTTATCCGGCCTCAGTGCATCGGTAAAACCAGCCATTGTTAATTCAGGAAATTGCCTACAATAAGGTTTTTTTGGATTGTTGGAGTATTAAGCATAATTTCCACGATTAATTCCAGAATATAAATCATGACAAAACCAGCTACTAGCTCATGTAACTCGAACATACTAGATGTACTAAACAACAGGATGACCGGAAACAAACAAACCTAACATGTACTGAGAACATGATGAATAACCAAACAGATCACGTATGCACGCATCTGGCTCGGTTGTCATAGTAGAAACTTTGGAAGAGTGATCGCGGAGATGAGCGGCGAAGACGGCGGTATGCAACACCGCTGACTTGGATGGAAGACGACCCGTGATGGAGAACTTCGAGCGATCGCGGAGCGCTTCCCAAAAACCTTATTCGCCCTCTCCGCAGGATCACAAGGCGATTGGTTCCGGAGACTGCTCTCCGTCTGTGCCGCACGGCAAGCGGGATGGAGTAGGCTACGGTGGCAACAAGTAGAGAGGATGACAAAACCCTAGATTGGTTTTCGGTGGTTGTTGTGGCGGTAGCGCAAGACTTTATATAGGCGGCTCGAAACCCTAACGGAGGCGACGTGGGCGAGTTCACGTTACGCACGCTCGGTCGATTCTGATAGCCACGATCCGGAGCGACCGAATAAGCTAACCGTTTGACACGTCATCAATTTTCACGAGGAGCGACAAAATAAAGCTCGGCTCGAGATTCCAAGCAACCATGCCTTGTAGCGTCGTGTCGATGTCGTGACGAAGCGACGTCATGGCCGGCGTCGTCGGAGGAGGAGCGCGCGTGTGTATCTCTCTTATTTCCACTTACTTACAAAGTGGTGCAACACTCCTCCTTATAAGGTGGTGCAACTCTCCTCCAACTTTCCATGTGGGACTAAACTTTAGCTCCCACTACACTCCCATGTGAGCTGCCACAAACATGGGCCCAAACACATATGGGCTGCCACAAATTTGGACTTTGAGATTTAGGGAAAATCTGAAATACTCATGGGCCTAAATGGATTAGCCCCATTATTTCTAACAGTAAATACGTACATATATGTCTTGTATATTTGTGCAAACTTTGGGGTAAAAAAAATTCTATTTTAGACTGTAGAAAAAAAATGTGGCCGTACAAAGTAATAAAAACTCCCATTTGGTCCTAAATTTTGCCTTTTTATGTAGCCTAAAATACATATTTTCTAGTGAAATTTGTGACATAGATACAATATGTGTAAATGTAGTAGTATATGTCTTTTCAGTATTCTTTGGTATATAGAACTAACGTTTTTCAGTTAAGAGAGCACCCGTGCTCATGTGCAAGTAGCAGTTTTCTCATGTACCACCCGCTATCGAGTGGAAGTAGCAATCCATCTCCCCCCTCCCCCCCCTCATGCGCTCCTCGCGTTGCCCCCTCCAGGCGACCGGGGGCGAAAACCTTAACTCCCTGCAGCCAGCCCCCCTCTCCTCCTCTCCCCTCTGCGTCGCTCCTGGAGGCGGCCACCGGACAAGTCTGTGCACTGCCAGTGAAGGGGACGGTGGGGAACTCGTGCCTCCTAGCCATACGAGGGCAGCAGAGAGGGATCCGCCTCGTGGCGGTCAGTGGCGTCACCGTAGGGGTCCTCGGCTCAGCGGTGGCGCTGACCCGCGCTTGCCTGCGCCGCCGTTTCCTGCCGCGCGACCGAAGGGCCGGCCGGGGCTGGCCACGACTAGATCGGGCCTTGTCCAGATCTGACTATGCGATGCCCCCCAGGTGGTTGTCGACCATGGTGGTGCTTTGGGCACGGGTCTTGGATGCCGGGACAGGGCCTGCCGCGGTCGCGCGCGGGCGACGCAGTGGTGGCTTTGGTACCCCCGAGCTCTCGCCATCATGTGCAAGTAGCATATCTCATAAGGAATCTTGTGAGATATCCTGCGGGCGCATCTAGTTGCAACACACAATATTGCAACCCCTCTTGCTTTGAAGAGTCTAGATCAATTTTCTTTTCACTCCCGCTCCTCTCGTCGGTGTAACTATTATTCCCTCCGTTCAGAAATATAAGACGTTTTAGCTTTGTGAATCGAATGTATCTAGACGTTTTTTAGTGTATAGGTCCGTAGAGGTTTGAAGTGAGGCGTCTAGATACATTACGAGTGTTCTCCCTTTTTTGTACTAACAACGTTAATTGCACATGCTTAGACGAAGTAATTACGACGTAGTACAGGGATTTTTTTTCTGCTTGGAACGGTGGTTGATGATTTTGTCACTTGCTTCTCCTCTGCTCCTAATCATAATCAGAAACTAGACCATGACATCACATCTAGCATCGTCATGTCTTCCCTAAGGGTTTCTCGTGGATGGATGCCAGGCTGTTGCAAGACTGGAGGAGGCTCCTCGGTTCAGTCCCACCTTGCTTACGTGAATAGGTTGCGATCAGCCTACAAGAGAGAGTTTTTCTTTTCCTTTCTCCCTTTAGTTCGTGCTTTTGGGGTACATTGAACTTCCTACTTGTAGTTGGACCGTATGCTCATAAACGTTCGAAACGTATGCTGTGTATTGGGTTAGGTCCGAGTGGACGCTAACATTTGAATCCAAACCTTTCCTACTTTGTCATTCCTATGGTTCGTGAGAACGCTCTAGTATCAGCGTGTAGACGCCAAGAGTCAAAAGAACAACTCACTTGGAAACTTGTTCATGAAAGTCAAGAAGTTCACTTCTAAACCTAAGAGTCAAACGAACAGCGAGGTCATGTCTTGAGAATCTGCAAGGTCGTGTAATGTGAGAATCTGCGACGATCCGCGTGAATTATGATTGATAAGGTGCAAAACACAATATCGTGATTCCTCTTGCTTGGAAGTGCAATAGTAATTTCCTTTTCACTCCTGCTTCACTCGTCGGTAGAACTATTATTCGATAACGTTCTAGCAGGTGCTACGTGAGAAAACTGCTACTTGCACATGAGCACGTGCGCTCTAGTTTTTTTAATCTGAAAACGTTAGTTCTACACACCAAAAAATACTCAAAAAACGGATACAACTACATTTACACATATTGTATGTATGTCACAAATTTCATTAGAAAAGATGTATTTTAGGCTACATAAAAAGGAAAATTCTAGGACCAAATGTGAGTTATTATTACTTTGTACAGCCACAAATTTTTTCTACAGTCCAAAATAGAATGTTTTTTGACCCAAAGTTTGCACAAATATACAAGACATATATGTGCGTATTATGAAATTGATTTTAGATTTTTTCTGAAACTTTAAATTACTATTTCTATTTCAAAAACCGGGCTCGCTAGAGCGCGGGAGCCACAAATCCTCTCACGCGCGCTATGCGCTGTTGCCAATATCTTATCTGCCTTGTTTTTGCGGAAAAGCATACAGCTAATCTCCCTCAATCATCACGTTTTCTTCATGCCAGAGTCGACCAAAAAGAAACACCCCACATTTTGACAGCAACAGCCCACAGGCCACAAGCCACGCCGCGGGATACTTCCTATAAATCAAAACCCAGCAACCATCTCCGAAACCACAAATTTCATTCCACCAACCAATTCCTAATTTCCAATCAAGCAGAGCCACGGAAGAGTCTCTCTGTGACAACATTGCAAAAGCTCGCGACGGGAGATAATCAAGCGCGTCTAGACAGGGCGTACAGGGGCAAAATCGAGGCAAGAATGGCAGCGACGGGGAGCACCAAGGGCCGCCGGTTCGCGGCAGCGTGCGGCGTTCTCAGCCGATGCGTCAAGGCTGCGGAGGCGTGGCCCGCGGCCACGGTGGCTCTCCCCCTCATGCCGGGAGCGGAAGTGTCCGTGCAAGAGGAGCACGCGCCGGCGGCAGCTGCGCGTGCCCAGATGACCATCTTCTACGGCGGGCGGGTGCTGGTGCTGGAGGAGGTCCCGGCCGACAGGGCGGCCGAGCTACTCCGTGTTGCTGCGGCGGCAGGCGCCGCGCCGCGAGCGAGCGGAGAGTCGACGGATCGCGACCTTCCTATGGCGAGGAAGGCGTCGCTGCAGCGGTTCATGGAGAAGCGCAAGGGAAGGGTCGCGGCGCGTGGCGTCCCCTACAGCCGACCCGACGCCGATGCGCTCTCGCTTGCGCTCTGATTCGTGTTCATGTCGTGTGTAGCCTAGGCAGACGGAGTAATTATGACGTAGTATAGGGATATTTTTTCTGCTTGGAACGGTAGTTGATGATTTTGTCACTCGTTTCTCCTCTGCTCCGAATCATAATCAGAAACTAGACCATGATATCACAGCTAGCGCCATGTCTTCCCGAAGGGTTTGTCGAGATGGGATGCCAGGCTGTTGTAGGACCGAAGGAGGCTCCTCGATTTAGTCCCACCTCGCTTAACTGAACACGTTGCGATCAGCTTAGAGCAAATCTAGCAACTACCGTATATCCCGAACCGTAACGCGGAAGTACAGGGAATTGAAACTCTCGAGTTGCATTTTCAAATCATCTAACAAATAACAGAAACAGTAAAACAGAAACCGCAATTTCAAAATCTTGCTGGAAATGCCTTCACGGTAAAATTCAGAGAGAAAAACATACGATTCAGTTAACGTTAAAGCAAAGAACATACGCATGCATAATTTTTACATACAATTCATCGTTGTGCGCAGAAACAACAAAATCCGGCTCAAACAAGCCTCGAAGTGGCGGCGATCACCCTTCCTGGCCACGGCGGCGCCACTCAGTTCTTGTCGTCGCTCGAGATGACGACGGCGTCCTAGCGCGCGCGGTTTAGCCGCTCCATCGCGGCCTCCTCCCTCTGGCACTTGAGCCGCTCCACCGCCTCCTCCTCCTTCCAACGCTCTATCAAGCGGAGCGCGTCGGCGAGCTCCCGATCCTTCCTTGCATGCTCGTTGAAATGGGCGCGCTCGGAGCAGCGCCGCAGCCACGCCAACGCGCGCTCCTCAGCCGCGTCGGAAGTGACGAAGTCCCTCTCGACGACGTCGTCGCCGGAGCTTGCGTCAGAGCTTATCCGATTCCTCGGACACGTAGTCGCAGTAGCCAGAGGAATCGCTCTCCGAATGCGGAGAGGGAGGGCGGCGGCGGCTGCTCCCCGCACAAGAGGGAGAGGAACCAGCGGCGAGGGGCGGCGACGCGGGCTGATGTCTACGCACTTCTATTCTTATAGACAGTTGTTGGGCCTCCAAGTGCAGAGGTTTGTAGAATAGCAGCAAGTTTCCCATAAGTGGATCACCCAAGGTTTATCGAACTTAGGAGGAAGTGGTCAAAGGTATCCCTCTCAAGCAACCCTGCAATCAAGATACAAGAAGTCTCTTGTGTCCCCAACACACCCAATACACTTGTCAGGTGTATCAGTGCACTAGTTCGGCGAAAAGATAGTAAAATACAAGTGGTATGGATATAAGACAATGATGCCAGAAAAGAGCTTGACGGGTAGGAAGAGACTACAATCTAAAATAAAGATGGAAGTAAGCAAACATGTAACAGATCTAGTTGCAAACGGTGTTTCAATATTTAGAAACAAGGCCTAGGGATCATACTTTCACTAGTGAACACTCTCATATAAATATCTTCTCTTTCTGATACTACTCTGAACTACTCTCCGGTTGGACACTCTAATCCATGGTAGGGCTATAACAGCACTCCTCAAAGTCCGCCTTCCCCATCTAAATAACCCCACACTGTCATCTTGAGTGCTAGATGGTTCCAACAAACACCACAATTTTATAGAGACATCCAACTCCAAATATAACTCATAACAAGTATTTATGTAACCTTAGCCAAAGTGCCACACGGTGTGCATACTGTCAACTTCACACACGTGGGGATAAGCAGAGAATTATTAAAGCACTTGAGTAGCAGAATAGATCTATAGATTACAAAGCTCATGATCTCAATAAGATCATGCATAGAGAGAGATGAATACATAGCTACCGGTAGAACCCTTAGCCTCGAGGGAGAACTACTCCCTCCTCATCATGGGAATCAGCAACGGCGATGGAGATGGTGGTGGAGATCGATGGAGATGGCTCCAGGGGCACTTCCTCGTCCCGGCAGGGTGCCAGAACAGAGACTTCCTGTCCCCCGAATCTCCCCTTCGGTGGCGGCGGTGATGCGGAACTTTTCGTGGCTGGAGGCTGAATTCTTTAGGATTTCTTCATCGGAGGCTTCTTATAGGCGAAAGGACGATGTCAGAGGATGGACCAGGGGCCCACACCACCTGGTGGCGCGACCAGGGGGACCCGCGCCACCACATGGTGTGGCCTGCCCCTGGCCCCTCTCCGTCTCGTCTTCTAGTTCCGTGAGTCTTCCGGTAAAATATCGACTTTGACTTTTGTCTGTTCCAATTCCGAGAATATTTCTTTTTTGGCTTTTCTGGAACCAAAAACAGAAGAAAACATGCATCTGGCACTGTGGCATCTTGTTAATAGGTTAGTTCCAAAAAATGTGTAAAAATACTCCAAAGTATGGACAAAACATAAGAAAGTAGATATAAAACAAGCATGGAACATCAAAAATTATAGATACGTTTGCAACGTATCAACATCCCCAAGCTTAACTCCTGCTCGTCCTCGAGTAGGTAAGTGATAAAAAGAATAATTTTTAAGGTGACATGCACCATCACAATCTTGATCAAACCATTTGCAAAGCATGAAAGCTGGGATCAAAGTACTCTAAACATGAGCATGAAAGATGAAGTTCTAACAATAAGACAAAATAACTATGTTGTAACATGAAAAGGTACAAACAAAGATCATGAATAACAATGCATTGAAAGATGTTTGTTTGTTTCACATATAGAAAACATAGCATATTGACATTCAACTTGTCCCACATGGAGTAGCAAAACATAAATGCAAATGACACCTTCAAAGTTTATAAGGGTGACTAGATACAAATAGTTCAAGAACAAGCAATATCAACATTATGAATCAATTAATAAGTTTTAGGACAATGCACATAGAACTAAGAATGACAATTATGCTCTCTTAATTGGTGCATAAAGATAGAAGGTGGAGACTCAACATAAAAGTAAAAGAAAGGCCTTCATAGAAGAAAGCAGGGATTCAAGTTTCATAAAGAGCTTCCAAAAATTATGGTACTTGTTAGCTTTCATCTCTCATTGCCCCTATAATAAGCATCTTCAGGTGATTAAGGTTAAAGTGACACAACTAAGAGGATATGCTTGGCAAGTTATAAGTTGAAATCTCATGCCCCTTGCTTACGAGTACCGAACCTCATGCTAATCAATTTCAGTCACAAGTTGTCATTGTAACTTTGTAAGTACATATGTATCATAGAGAACCGCCAACAGAGTACCCCTTGCCCCATGACACAGGAGCTATCCCATATCAAAATGACAAGGCAACAGACAATGAGCATCTCAACGATCTTTTTATTTGCTATTTGCACATGTTTTTATTGAGGATGCTTCATAGAATGCTCATTATGGTTATGCTTCAAGTTTCCACCATGATTAGGCATGGCTTAGGCTAGCGGCTCAGGCGTTTCTCTAACACACATACAAACTCCATGATCTTACAAGTTCCCCTTTTATTTCACACCACCGGGATCCATAAGCAAAAGAATCATGATATCAATGGAATAATAAATGCAATGTTGAAAGCGTTCCCCATGATACATGGTTCTGCTCACTTCAGCTTATAAAGCGCAAGCATATACGCAACAAAGATGGACAAAATGGTTCAAGATTATTAAGTGCAAGAAAGTAAAGTGTGCCATCAAGTTCATGAGAGCTTTAATCACAAATTTTCACATAACAAGTTTAATTCGAAAGGTAGATAAAATCATGAATATACTTGGAATAGCAAATGCTAATAGGTAGGCATGGTGGACTCTTTTGAATAACTTGGTTTTATTTGGAGTTGGATGCATGAGTGGAACTCATACTTGGTTATGGAGGCTAGCAAAAGACTGGAAACGACCAACTAAGAGAGCAATAATGGCCATAATCATGCAAAGCGACAAAACATCATTAATTAAAGCATAAAGTGATATTACAAATCGAAAACTAAATGATCATAGAGGCTATGGTGACTTGGGATAGTCTTAACATGGTGTGAGCATGCGCGAAGTCAACCCAAACAAAGCATCAAAGGAGAATACCACAATATTATGCTTTTGTATGCTAAAACAGCGCATGATTCTTTCAAGGCACATTAAGCAATCTCAATTGTTTGGAACAAGTCATGCTACATCAATAATCACTAAGCATAAGGTCAAAGCAACATTTAGCATGACATGATAAAGTGTAAGCCATAGTCAAAACAAGCTCCCTTTTGTACCACTATAAGCATGAAGCTTCCTACTCTTTTCCAACACCAATCGACTTATTTGAAACAAATCACAAAGATAATAATAAATAAAGATCAGTGAGCTTGTCTCACAAATCCACAAAGAAGAACTAAAAAGTTTTAAGCTGAAAGCACAAGAAAACTAAGGCTAAACACAGTGCTAGCAAAAGAGAACACTCACAAGACAATAATAATGAAAACTAGAGTGTTCTAGGCAATGAAAACAGAGTGTGTCTCTCTCCAAAATAAGTGCTGGGATCCAACAAACTTATTGCAGCAAACCAAGCAAAATAAAAATAAAAACAAAAACAAAGACGCTCCAAGAACAACACAACAGTGCACGAAACAATAAAAATGAAGTGTCTAGAAAGACCTGAGATTTTTATTGATGAAGAAGGGGATGCCTTGGGCATCCCCAAGCTTTGACGCTTGTACCTCTTGAATATTTCTTGGGGTGACACGGGGTGGCATCTCCAAACTTGAGCTTTTGTCCATTCTTCATCTCATTACATCATTCTTTCCCTACACCTGCAGATTTCCTTCATACAAAACTTCATAAAAAATCTTCATTAGCAACATTAGTGCATTCAAAAGATAATAAACCTTTGGGGTTTAGTTTTAAAACAGCAAAAGTTTCATTAAAAACACAAGCTACTGTAGCAATTTCCTCAAAAATCTCAATTCACCAAAAATAACCCAAAAAGAAATCGATAAAGAGGCAAATGCAAATAATGGTAGAAATTTGTCAAAACAGACCAGTAGGTAAAAACCGATTTTTTCGAAGATCTTCTGTTGCTCACATCAAAAAGTGTTAAACTAAATAAAGTTAGCTAACAACCTGTGGGATTTATTCAGAAAATTACAGATCAATCCGACATACACAGATTTTTCACGAATTTTTACCGTGAAGCACACAAATCTGTTTCGGGGCAGCACTTCCCCAAATCTTACTTCCCTCTCATTAGAGGTTATTCTTGGCACAAAAATCAAATAAAAAGGATAAGGAAAGTTTATTATAGAAGTAATAACTTCTAAGACTCAAGAAAACTATTGGGTTATCTCCCAAGAAGTACTTTTCTTTAACGCCTTTAAGTTAGGCATGATAGTTAGAGACGATGCTCACATAAAAAATATGAATTGAAGTAAAAGAGAGCATCAAAAAGCAAATTCAAAGCATATTTAAGTCTAACCCACTTCCTATGAATAGGAATCTTGTAAAGAAACAAGTCATAAAAGCACAAAGCAACAAGCATAGGAAAGCAAAACAAGTGCAACTTCAAGACTTTCAACATAAAGAGGGGAAATTTAATATTATTGAGATGCATAAAACCATGTTTCCCTCTCTCATAATAACTTACAGTAGCATTATGAATAAAATTAACAATATAACTATCACACAAACATTCTTATCATGAGCCACATGCATATAATAATTATTACTCTCCACATAAGCATAGTAATTCTTATTAATTGTAGTGGGAGCAAATTCAACAAAATAGATATCATTATTATTCTCATTACCATAATCATCAAATATAGGAGGCATACTGTAATCATAATTAATTTTCTCCTCAATAGTAGGTGGACTAAAAATATCATATTCATCATTGTAATCATCATATATTAGAGGTATAGTATCATCAAAGCAAATTTTCTCCTCTAAAGATGGGGGACTAAAAAGATCATTTTCATAAAAACTAGCTTCCCCAAGCTTAGACTTTTCCATAGCATTAGCAATAATGGTGTCCAAAGAATTCATACTAACAACATTGCTATTAGCATGTAAATAAAGTTCCATAGGTTTTTTAATTTTCTCTTCAAACACTTCATGTCCTAACTCAAGATAAATACTATAAAGCTCTCTAATTTTGTTGTTGTTTTCATTAAGCCTAACTAGTGAAAATAAAAACAAGAAACAAAAAGAAATAATTGCAGAATCTAAAGGAAATAACTTTGAACACTCACACACACAATACTAGAAGATAGCTTAGTAGCTAGAAGATGTGAGTACCTTTTACCTTACCTCCCCAGCAACAGCGCCAGAAAATAGCTTGATGTCTACGCACTTCTATTCTTGTAGACAGTTGTTGGGCCTCCAAGTGCAGAGGTTTGTAGAACAGCAGCAAGTTTCTCTTAAGTGGATGACCCAAGGTTTATCAAACTCAGGGAGGAAGTGGTCAAAGGTATCCCTCTCAAGCAACCTTGCAATCAAGATACAAGAAGTATCTTGTGTCCCCAACACACCGAATACACTTGTCAGGTGTATCGGTACACTAGTTCGACGAAAAGATAGTGAAATACAAGTGGTATGGATATAAGACAATGGTGCCAGAAAAGAGCTTGACGGGTAGGAAGAGACTAAAGGCAATCTGAAATAAAGATGGAAGCAAGCAAACATGTAACAGATCTAGTTGCAAACGGTGTTTCAATGTTTAGAAACAAGGCCTATGGATCATACTTTCACTAGTGAACACTCTCATATAAATATCTTCTCTTTACGATACTACTCTTAAGTACTCTCTGGTTGGACACTCTAATCCATGGTAGGGTTATAACAGCACTCCTCAAAGTCCGCCTTCCCCATCTAGATAACCCCACACTGTCACCTTGAGCGCTAGATGGTTCCAACAAACACCACAATTTCATAGAGACATCTAACTCCAAATATAACTCATAACAAATATTTATGTAACCTTAGCCAAAGTGCCACACAGTGTGCACACTGTTAACTTCACACACGTGGGGATAAGCAGAGATTCATTAAAACACTTGAGTAGCAGAATAGATCTATAGATTACAAAGCTCATGATCTCAATAAGATCATGCATAGAGAGAGATGAACACATAGCTACTCGTAGAACCCTTAGCCTCGAGGAAGAACTACTCCCTCCTCATCATGGGGACGGAGATGGTGGTGGAGATCGATGAAGATGGCTCTGTGATACATTGCAAATGTATCTATAATTTTTGATGTTCCATGCTTGGTTTATCCACTTTCTTGTGTTTTGTTCCAACTTTGGAGTACTTTTCTTATGATTTCTTGGACTAACCTATTAACAAGAGCCATAGTGCCAGCTGCTTGTTTTCTGCTGTTTTTGGTTCCAGGAAAGTCAGAAAATGAATATTCTCGGTATTGGACGGGACAAAAGCCAAAGTTCCTATTTTTCTGGAAGGCATCAAGTGCTAGAATATGAGACAGAGAGGGGCCAGGGGGGCACCACGCCACCTGGCCGAAAGCCTAGCTGCCGAGGGGTGGTGTGGCTCAGCCCCGGCACCCTCGGCCTCCTTCCGTCTATATATTGCCTCGGGACGAAAAACCCTAAGGGCCCGATCAAAATCCACGAAGAGTCTCAGAGTCCGTCATCTCCATCCCTAGATCGGGAGGGATCTGAAGCTCTTCTCGACACCCTGCCGGAGAGGGGAATTCACCCTGGAGGCCTTCTTCATCACCATGCAAGCCTCCGGTGTGATGCGTGAGTAGTTAATCCTTGGACTACGGATCCATGTAATAGCTAAATGGCTGGTTCTCCTCCTTTGTGCTTTCATGTTTAGATCTTGTGAGCTCCGTTCATGATCAAGATCATCTATTTGTAATTCTACATGTTGTGTTTGCGGGGATCCGATGGATATTGAGATGCTATTTCAGATTGATTATTGATTCTATCATGTCTTTGCTATTTGTGATTTTGCATGCTTTCTGTTGTTAGTAGCTATCTTGGCCAAGTAGATGCTAGCAACTCTAAGAGTTAGTATTTATGCTCGATAGTGGGTTCATGCCTCTGGTAATCTAGGGAAGTGACAGAAATCTCTAAGGTACTAGATGTGTTGTTGCTACTAGGGAGAAAACAACAATCCTTTGTTCATAGAACAATCGTATTGTTTACTTTACAGATTAAGTAAAGCAATAATTTGTTGCTTGCAACTTAATACTGGAGGGGGCTCGGATGATAACCTCAAGGTGGATTATTAGTCATAGATGCAGTTGGATGGCGGTCTATGTATAATGTTGTAATGTCCAATCAAGTCTCAAAGGAGTCAAGATGATTAGTATATGCATGTATTGCTTTCTCGATGTTTATCAATTGCCCCACTATAATTTGTTCACCCAACATGTTATCTATCTAAGGAGAGCCACCTCTAGTGAACTATGGATCCCGGTCCTTGTCTTTTACATTCAATCTATAAATTGTTTACTGTTTTGTGTTTACTTTCTGCAAACTATTACTTCCTTCCATTCGATATGTTTAATCCTTTGTTTTCCACAAAACACGGTGAGATTGACAACCTCATCACAAGTTGGGGACAAAGTTCTATGGTTGTGTTGTGCAGGTCTCCACGTTGCTACTAGCACCGGTAGTGCTCCCTGCCAAAGCTAGTAACACTTTTGGGGTGTTTCCTTGCTCCTACTGGTTCGATTAAACCTTGGTTTCATAACCGAGGGAAACTTGCTGCTGTGCTCATCATACCTTCCTCTTGGGGTTCCCAACGAGCTCTACATCAACCACGTGAAATGGATCGTATGGGCACCTAGAGGGGGTATGAATAGGTGCTACACCAATTTTTAATACTTTTTCAATTTTAGACTTAGCACAAAGGGTAAATTCTCTAGATAAACTATTAGGTGGAATTTCCCTATATGCAAACCTATCTACTAGCGAGTAAAGAGCGAGTGGAAGAGGAACGGGTAAACCGAAGTGAAGCACACGGAGACACAAGATTTGTTTGACCGCAGTTCCTTCCTTGTTAAGGGAAGTACGTCTGCGTTGGAGGGGTGGGCGGTACTAAGACCACCACGCCACAATAGGCCTCACCCTGTTCTCCGATGGATCTCGCCACCAAAGGCCTGATCCACCTTTCCACTATAGGTACCCTTCAAGGCGGGCACCGGTGCCTTTACACAACTAGCGGGGCAACAACTCCACAACAACTTGGAGGCTCCCGAAATGACAACAAGCTGCCACAAGAACAAAGTTATCAAATACAATGAACAAGATCTAGGTATTGACAAGAATACTAGATCAGGGATTTCTCTAAATGAATGGAGAGGAGTTGAAGCGCTTGATTCGTGATGATGATGAACTTCTCCTCCTTCAATTCCCCCAAAGATCAAGACCTTCGGGTGGTTGAAGTGGGAGATCAAGAATGAGAGCTCTTGCACAATGTCTGGACAATTTCGAATGAATCAAGAGTTCTGAACATTGGGAAAGAAAGGGTATTTATACCCCCTTCAGAAACCAGCCGTTGGACACTTTGGGGGCCAGATTATCCGGCCCAAGTGATGGCCGGATTATCCGGCCTGGGGAAAACACCGCCCCAAACTCGGAATATCCGGCAGATAAACCGCCCCCTATCTGAGTGTCTCGCCGAGCTTGCCCTTGATTAACTTCTGGGGGCCGGATTATCCGGTCCTATGTGAAGGCCAGATTATCCGGCCTGGGGAGGAAAATCACGCGATTCGGATTTTTCAGCGAAAATCCGATCGATCTTGAGCGTCGCGCTTGCCCTTTGCTCAAAAACTAGGGGCCGGATTATCCGGCCCATGCGACAACCGGATTATCCGGCCTGGAGAAGAAAAACCGCCCCAGTTCAGATTTTCCGGGAGAAAATCTGACCGGGTTCCGAGCGACGCGCCTTGGCTCCCTTTGAGCAATGAGGTAGGCCGGATTATCCGGCCCTTGGTGGGGCGGATAATCTGCTCCCCCTCAAAGCTTCCTGCATACTTAGCGCACATGAATAGTCTCAAAGGAGCCAAGATGATTAGTATATGCATGTATTGCTTTCTTGATGTTTGTCAATTGCCCCGCTGTAATTTGTTCACTCAGCATGTTATCTACCTAAGGAGAGCCACCTCTAGTGAACTATGGATCCCGGTCCTTGTCTTTTACATTCAATCTATAAACTGTTTACTATTTGTGTTTACTTTCTGCAAAATTTTACTTCTTTTCATTCGATACGTTTAATCCTTTGTTTTCCGCAAAACACGGTGAGATTGACAACCTTATCGTAAGTTGGGGACAAAGTTCTGTGGTTGTGTTGTGCAGGTCTCCACGTTGCTACTAGCACTGGTAGTGCGCCCTACCAAAGCTCAGCTAGTAACACTTTTGGGGTGTTTCCTTGCTTCTACTGGTTCGATTAAACCTTGGTTTCATAACTGAGGGAAACTTGCTGTTGTGCTCATCATACCTTCCTCTTGGGGTTCCCAACGAGGTCTACATCAACCACGCACCAGCACTTTTCTGGGCGCCGTGCATTGAGCCATCACTCCGCGAGCACTTCCCCGTCCCGGCAGGATGCTGGAACAGAGACTTTCTGTCCCCCGAATCTCCCCTTCGGTGGCGGCGGCGATGCGGAACTTTTCGTGGCTGGAGGCTGGATTCTTTAGGGGTTTCTACATCAGACGCTTCTTATAGGCGAAAGAGCGATGTCAGAGGGTGGACTAGGGGCCCACACCACCTGGTGCCGTGGCCAGGGAGGACCCGCGCCACCACATGGTGTGGCCAGCCCCTGGCCCCTCTCTGTCTCGTCTTCTGGCTCCGTGAGTCTTCCGGTAAAATATCGACTTTGGCTTTTGTCCGGTCCAATTCCGAGAATATTTCTTTTCTGGCTTTTCTGGAACCAAAGAAAACAGACAATTGGCACTGTGGCATGTTGTTAATAGGTTAGTCCCAGAAAATGTGTAAAATTACTCCAAAGTATGGACAAAACTTAAGAAAGTAGATATAAAACAAGCGTGGAACATCAAAAATTATAGATACGTTTGCAACGTATCACGGGCTTGTCCCACTTGAAAATTTTCCTCACGGCGTGCTTCTTTGCCCCCTCCGAGCAGCTCCGGTGAAGCTGGGCGCTGGAGAGGAGGCAGTGCCCTCGAGAGCCATAGCGCGGGGGCGAGGGTGGCATGTCAAGCTGCATCTCGTCTCGGCGGAGGGAATGGCGGTGGCGGATTTGGCAAGGGGTGGCCGGCGGCAGCGGATTTGGTGGCTGGAGGGGTGGCCGGCGATGGCGGATTTGGCAAGGGAAGCATTGGAGGGGGTTAGGGTTTGCGACGGAGGGGACACGGTTCCGATCGCGCAAGCCGTAGATATACTGCTCACAAGGACCGCGTTACGGGCCACCTTAAATGATTTACGGGCCGGACCGCGAATACGGGCTCTAATCGGCGCGTGAAACTGTAATCGACCCGTATGACGCCGGAATTTTACGGTTTCAGCCCATTATATGGTAGCTGCTAGAGTCGCTCTTACAAGAGAGAGTTTTCCTTTTCTCTCCTCCCTTTAGTTTGGGTTTTTAGGGATCATCAGACTTTCTACCTATAGTTGGACCGTATGCGCATAAACGTCCGAACGCATGTTAAGTATTGGCGCCGCTAACATCTGAATCCAAACCTTTCCTACTCCGTTGTTCCTATGGTTCGCGAGAACGCTTTAGTGTCGCTTGTAGACGCCAAGAGTCAAAAGAACAACTCATGTGAAAACCTAAGAGTCAAACGCAGCGAGGTCGTGTTGAGAATCTGCAAGGTCGTGTCATGTGAGAATCTGCAATGGTCGATCGAGATATCCCTGTGCGCATCTATAGGTGACAAACACAAATATCCCGATTCCTGCCGCTTGGAAGCGCCAGGGTAATTTTCTTTTCACTCCTGCTTCTCTCGTTGGTAGAACTATTATTCGATAACATTCTAGCGGGTGCTACGTGAGAAAACTGCTACTTGCACATGAGCACGGGTGCTCTCATTTTTTTTAAACTGAAAAACATTAGTTATAGATATCAAAAAAATACTGAAAAACAGATACAACTACATTTACAAATATTGTATGCATGTCACAAATTTCATTAGATAAGATGTATTTTAGGCTACATAAAACGACAAATTTTAAGACCAAATGGAAGTTTTTATTACTTTGTAGGGCCACAAATTTTTTTCTACAGTCCTAAATAGTTTTTTTACCCAAAGTTTGCACAAATATACAAGAAATATATGTACGTATTTATGAAATTGATTTTAGATTTTTTCTGAAACTTTAAATTACTATTTCTATTTCAAAAACCGGGCTCACTAGAGCGAGGGAGCCACAAATCCTCTCACGCGCGCTATGCGCTGTTGCCATTATCTAATCTGCCTTAGCATAGCTAATCTCCCTCAATCATCACGTTTTCTTCATGCCAGAGTCGACCAAAAAGAAACACCCCGCGTTTTGACAGCAACAGCCCACAGGCCACAAGCCACGCCGCGGGATACTTCCTATAAATCAAAACCCAGCAACCATCTCCGAAACCACAAATTTCATTCCACCAACCAATTCCTAATTTCCAATCAAGCAGAGCCACGGAAGAGTCTCTCTGTGACAACATTGCAAAAGCTCGCGACGGGAGATAATCAAGCGCGTCTAGACAGGGCGTACAGGGGCAAAATCGAGGCAAGAATGGCAGCGACGGGGAGCACCAAGGGCCGCCGGTTCGCGGCAGCGTGCGGCGTTCTCAGCCGATGCGTCAAGGCTGCGGAGGCGTGGCCCGCGGCCACGGTGGCTCTCCCCCTCATGCCGGGAGCGGAAGTGTCCGTGCAAGAGGAGCACGCGCCGGCGGCAGCTGCGCGTGCCCAGATGACCATCTTCTACGGCGGGCGGGTGCTGGTGCTGGAGGAGGTCCCGGCCGACAGGGCGGCCGAGCTACTCCGTGTTGCTGCGGCGGCAGGCGCCGCGCCGCGAGCGAGCGGAGAGTCGACGGATCGCGACCTTCCTATGGCGAGGAAGGCGTCGCTGCAGCGGTTCATGGAGAAGCGCAAGGGAAGGGTCGCGGCGCGTGGCGTCCCCTACAGCCGACCCGACGCCGATGCGCTCTCGCTTGCGCTCTGATTCGTGTTCATGTCATGTGTAGCCTTGGCGGACGGAGTAATTACGACGTAGTATAGGGGAATTTTGTGACTGTTGCCGTTCGAGTCCAAATAGTTTTTTTTTTTGAGAGATCGAGTCCAAATAGTTGACCTCGTGTGAAACTCAAGGAATGATTTTTTTTCCTGCTTGGAACGGTGGTTGATGATTTTTGTCACTCGCTTCTCCTCTGCTCCGGAACATAATCAGAAACTAGGCGCTTTGCCACGTCCATCAATTTTCTAAATAAGATGGTCGGTATTTTGAAATGGAAAGGGTCATGAATAATGAAGTTAAAATTCTCGCAAAAAAAAGTAAAAAGTTAAAATTGCATAATCTCTTACCTGCAAATTTTTTGCATAAACTCACCCATGTATTGAACAAAAATCAGTGAAAAAAGGTGGTACAACAAATCCATATTTATAAGTCCCTGTCCAAGACAGACCACACAACACAATACGACAATTTGGCGCGCCCCAACAAAGAATAACAAATCAACACACATAAATACCAAACAAATGAAAATTTTAGTAGATTTACTATCTCATTCATAGAGTGATCAATTGTAGTGTTTCCTTAGGTCATAAAAAATCAATATCATTGCTGATGAATGGAGGTACCGGATGTGTACTTCCATGATTTGAGGAGAACGTGGAGGCAAAAGGCCCACTTGAGCTGAAGTCAGTTTCAACGGCGAAGAGAAGATCCTTGGGTAAAAAATAAAGCTATTTGGGTGTAGCAAAGCAAAAGCATAGCAACATGCTCCGATTATATTTGTTAAAACCTAAAAACTCTTATAGGAATAAATAAGAGTTGTCTAAAGTCTCAACTCATTTGGCTATCCACGTCTTTCCTATTCTTCTAGCCCCTCTCCCGGGAGACAGGCCCACTGCAGGGCCGAGCGCCATGTTCCCACCTGCAGCCGTCTCACAAGCGGCCTTGTCCTACCCTACGTCACTGGACGGTGGGCTGTGCACGATCTTGCCCCGGCGTCAACGTTGGCGAGTAGGAGCGCGAGGTGCGAGGCGTCTAGAGAGCGGGTGAGCTCCGCACCCACTGAGTGGTAGGGTCAGGAACGGTCCGAGCTAGCATCTCCAAGTCGTGGATGTGCGTGGGTCCTCGCACGAGATCGTACAAAGATTTGATCTTCTACAACGATGTTTTTTTCTTTACGAATTATTGTAGCAACATATACTTATTTTAACCTTGAAATATGGTAGCTGAATAAATAAAACAATGTTTCGTTTACATAACATTGTCCAAGGGTTTTGTTGATTCAAAGGATGCTACAAAGATGTCCAAACTTCATTGGTAGAAGTAAGCATCACAGAGTTAGAATCTTCACTTTGATGAAATGGTTAAAGAGTATAGTTTCATGAGGAATGGTGAAGATGTTTTTATTTACAAGAAAGCAAGTTGGAGCGCTAAGACATATTTCTAATACTTTACGTAGATAACATACCGTTAATTGGGAATGATGTATCTTTTATTGACATAATTAAGATTTCATTAAAATTAGATTTTCGATGAAATATTTAGACAAAACTAGAATATTGCGCATCAATGTCTATACGGATAGATTAAGTTTAATAAGGTTATGCCAAAGTACATAGATGAAATATTGAATTAGTTTTATATAAATATGACAAAAAGGGTTCTTGCCACATGAAAGAGGGTGAAGCAAGAATCATGTGTTGATGAGTGAAACCGCATAAATGATTTTACCAATCATGCATACAATGATATCTACATATCCAGATATGTCGTGTGCTCTAAACTATTGTGATCATCACTAGCAGGAAAACACTTATAACAGTCATTTCTCTAGTGGCGTCCAAAATATAATGCGCGCCACCACTTGCATACGAAATAGTAACGACGTTGACATATTAAGGAACGCCACCAGTAAACCCTAATAGTGGCATCCGCATATAAATAAACGCCACAAACAGGAGAGTCCCTATACAGTCGGGACAAAGGTAATAGTGGCGTTGGAGTCAGTTAAACTTCCACCAATATATACTCTAGTGGTTGTGTTGGATTAAGTTAAACGTCACGGATACCGACCACCCTGCACGCGGTCGCCGACACACACGATTAATTTTCGATCTTTCTTCTTCTCCTCACGGCGGGCCCCTCTCTCATTCACACACCTTCTCACTTCTTTCTGCCCCCTCTCCCTGTCGCTGCCGCCCCACATCGGATGCCCGGCTCTGCTCCCCGGCCGCACCTCTCCTACTCTCCCAGTACCCGCGACTGCGCCCGACCACGCGCGTCCGCCGCCACCCCAGCCGCATCTGACGACTCCGCTCGATTTTCCGCCGCCAGTCGCTGCAACCCCCCCCCCCTCCCCGAGCCGCCGGTCGCTGCAACCTTCCCGTCTCCGAGCCTCGTCACCGACCTCGCGGTGAGCCACCCGTCGCGCCTCCCATTTTTTTATAGAAATTTAGAAATTATAGATGTATATGGTAGATAATGATCTTATAAATTCTAGATATAGATATGCTAGATCGTGTTTTAAAGGTAGTGTTTAGATAGTAAACTTGGGCTCAAATTCTAGATACAGAAATGTTAGATAGTGCTTTAAAGATAGTGTTTAGATACTAAACTTGGGCTCAAATTCTAGATATAGGAATGTTAGATAGTGCTTTAGAGATAATGTTTAGTTACTAAACTTTGGCTCAAATTCTAGATATAGAAATGTTAGATAGTGCTTTAGAGATAGTGTTTAGATACTAAATTTAGGCTCAAAATCTAGATATAGGGATGTTAGATAGTGCTTTAGAGATAGTGTTTAGGTCCTTCATGTTTCGTTGGTTTAACTTCTCGTTGCAATGGTCAATGATTTTAGGGATAGATGTAGAAAAATAAATAATTTTAGGGGTACAAAATCTAGATAATGTTTACATATATATTCATTTCTTATATTTTGACTAACAGTCAAATGTTGTTTGTATATTTTCCTTGTATGTATAAAATAACTATATATTTTGTAGAGGACATGGCGTTGTGTCAAGTTTGTTTCACGGACGGTAGTGATGATACTAAGTCAGACTCGCTATTCAGTGTCCGTCTCCTACGGGGCCGATTTGAGCGTTCATTGATATGTATAATTTTTCCTTAAATTCATTGGATTTTTTCCATACTATTATCATTTATTTACTTAGTTTTTTTTTTCATGTTTAGACTATCCCATGCAATTTAAAGAGGGACTTTAATAGAATAATAGGATAAAACATGGAGTTTCAAGCTCTTGGGTGAACATATGTTGTTGACGTGCGCAAAGAGCGAGCAATGACTTGCCTTGCAGGTTATTCATGGAAGGTTCATTTCTGAAAAACCGAATCTCCTCTGGTGTGTACATGTTTTTTGAAATGGGAGCTCCTGGTCCAAAAATCACTGTTGCATATATGACCGACGAGGAGGATGAGGGCGATGAGGATAAGGGCGATGAGGAATGAGGGCAACGACGAGGATGAGGGAGGTGAGGAGGAGGACAAGGAGGAGAGCGATGAGGAGCAAGAAGGACCATTGGATTATACAATTGTCGCTCAGAGAGGAAAGCTTATCTAGATTGAAGAGTGATATCTCGTGCACAACATTCCTTCAAAAAATTTCCTACATCAGCCTAGCATTTGTCACTCGCTTGACCAAGACGCACATTCAGCTACATAATATGGTATGTTTGTACTTATCATTCTTTCTTTAGTTCCTATTGTATTTGTATTGTATGATAGATATAGGATTTCCAACTTTTGCGTCTTAATTAGAAACTACCATCGAGAATGGTTTCATCTCTTCAAATTTTTGAAAAAGGCTTGGATGGAATACGTGTTGGAGCAACAGGTGCCGTAAGCGTCATTTCGTACAAGACAGTGAGTGATGGTCGCATGATCTTCAACATCTAGGAGTGGAAGAACTTTGTTGAAGCTCATGATGATCTACATAAGTTGGGAAAGCCATTCTCCTCACCTGCAGGATCACTTCACGACGTAACATTCAAATAATGTTCATCATTAACATCATTATTCGTAGTGATTAGCTAGTTCTCTGTGATGATTTGTTAGTGTAGATGCAACAATTGTGATGTTTTAGGAATTTGTGGTGAACCAAATCGTTATTTTCTTACTTATGTAAATATGCATTTTGTGATGTTACATTGATGTTATATTGTAGCCTTTAATCAACAACATGCATCATCTTTTTTAAAATTTTCGAAAATATACTTGGGACATTTGACCTTTTTTAAACGCCACAAATTGTACATATAGTATTGGCGTTTGCGCCAAACACCACCACTGTGTCTCCTAATCGTGGCATTCAGACTGAACGCCACCGGTACGACCTACCAGTGGCGTGAGGTTAGTGGCGTACAACTTAAACGCCATGAACCGCCTTTTCCGAACGACGCCACTAGGCGTTTTCCTACTAGTGCATATATGAGAGTGATTTATATGATAATCATTGGACAGTAGTAAGAATATTCTTATATGTTTTAGAAGAATTATGAATATTTATATATGTAGAAGTGATAAACATTCTAGTGTAAGGCGTTACATTGTTACTAGTTTTGTCACACATACAAACAATGTTTTCTCAATTTAGGCTATGTGTTTCAGTGATAGGTGGCACAATGTATTGGAAAAAAGTACTATGATAGTTTTAGATGAGTTCCAAAGTTAAACATTGTGATGGATACTACAACAAAGGCTGAGTATACGACTGCTCTAGTAGCAACAGAGGAGGATATTTGTGTCAAGGAGTTTGTTATCAAACTAGGTGTAGTTCCAAACTTGCTAATACTATGAAGATCTATTATGTGACAATAGTGGCAACATAGTTTCGACCGATGAACTAGCGTCCCACCAAGAGACCAAATTTATACAATATCATCCCACTTGATAATATGTGATGCGTGGAGACACAAAGATAAAAATAATACGAACCTGAAAATGTTAAACCCGAATATTATGTTTACCACATGCAAAACAGGTATGAATAACACTGGAATGCCATAGATGTTAAATGTGCATGTATTTACTAGATTATTGACTCTAGTGAAAGTGGGAAACTGTTAGAAATAAACCCTAGAGGCAATTAATAAATTTATTATTATCATATTTCATATTCATGATAAATCTTTATTCTCCATGCTATAATTGTATCAACTGGAAATATTATACATGTGTAGTTACATAAATAATAATGTATCCCTAGTAAGCCTCTACTAGAGTAGTTTGTTGATTAAATGATGGTTAAGGTTTCCTAACCATTAAAATGAGTTGTCAATTAATAACATGATCATGTCATTAGGAGAATGATGTGATGGACATACCCAACCTTAGCATAGCAATTTTATTCTGACACTAATTTTATATTGCTAAAGATTTTTCATGTCAAGTATCCTATTCATTAGACCATGACATCATGTTACTCACGGGCACCGAAAGAGTACTTTGGGACATCAACCGTCACTTTGTAACAGGGTGATCATAAAGGTATCCTTCAGGAATCTCAGAAAGTGCTTGTTAAATATCATGACTCAAAACTGTGATTTGTTGCTCCTTGTGATGGAGAGATATCTCTATGACCACTCGGTAAGACAACATCTTGAATATATTGCAAGCAAGTCAGTAATGATTTTAGTCATATGGATATTGTATTAAGATATGAGTAAAGAGAACATGCTAGTAACGAGATTGAACTAGGTAGTGATACCGATGATCGAATCTCAGAAAAGAAACATATCACGAGACAAATAGAATATAATATGAGATTTTTTGAATCCTCGACATCATGGTTCAGCCAATAAAAGATCTTTGTAGAATATGTGGGAATCATTGTGGAAATCCACAGTCCCTCTATTGATTATTGATTGGAGAGGTGTTTTGATCATGTCCACATGTCCACGAACCCGTAGGGTCAGACACTTAACATTCGTTGATGCTAGGTAGAAATGAGATATTAATGATGGTGATATCGAATATTGGTCTGGAGTATCGGATGATATCCAAGACATCATTAGGATCTTCCGAATGGTCTGTGGAATAAGATTCGTATATGGGAAAGTGTTTTTAGGATCTCTAGAAAGTTTCAAAATTTTTGGTCAAGTATCGAAGTTCTAGAATGTTCTGGTGGGTACCATGGTAGGTCCTATCTATCCCGGAGGGCCCACATGGACCAAGGGGTGGCACACTTGCCTACATATTCCAGGGAACATGGACCCCTGAAGCCCATGCGACGACACATGGGGAAACCCTAGCCATGTGGGGATACCATCTTGGGAGGCAAGTCTTCCTGCATCAGTTTGATCATCTCCAAGAAATCTACCTCAATCAATAGCGGTTGATGCAGAGCAAGAGCCAGACCTTCCCTCAATGCACTTAATTCATCTTCCAATGCCTTTCTGCAATGTTTTATGCCGATAGGAGGATAAAATGATAGTACCCATATAATCTCTCAGAACCACGCCAACACCTACATCGTCGGAAGAACCAAACGAGCCGTCAGTGTTTAGCTTGTACCAACCCTGGGGGGAGGTGTCGACTTAGCTAGAATAGGTAATGTCTCCTCAAATGAGTGGAAACTCCTTTCCTCGGGGTTTAAAATAAACTTCCCCTTTATAATATATTCTATAGCATGATGTTTAATCTGGATTAAAGACTCCAAATAGCTCGACAAGAACCTCTTAGACACTTCAACCGGTAGTGGGGGTTTATGATGCATGTAAAATGCATACATGAACTTTGTAGTTTATTAACACATATTCCCACATATTCCCACATATCTATAACATTTACAATGTAATAACCATGTTTTATATTGATTTTTAGGGATTTACCAATGATCCCCTTTATTTTGGTTATAACGCTGCACGACAGGAAAACCCTATTTTATGTATTTTGATCTTCCAGGGACCTAAACAAAGTCCAATGGAGCTAAGATTCTAGGAAAGCCAATAGTTCGATAATACGATGATCTAGAGTTCTTGGACATCACGAGGGAGGCTCGGAGGCCCGAAAGAGTGCGGGTGGCGCGGCTTGCCCTGGTGCACGCGCCACCACACCTCTTTTGGTCCTTGGCAGTCCGATTCGCTTCAATCTTTCGCCCACCGACTTGGTTTGACCTAAAAACTTCTATAAAAAGGGTCCCCTAGGGCATCCTTGAGGAGAGCACCACAGAAACACAAAAACACCCAAAAGAAGCTAGAACCAACGAAGATTGGAGGGGGGAACTCCACCAAAACCGCCCCGGAGGGATCTCTACCTTCTCCAACATCTCCAACTTCATCACCATGATGAAGATGGAGTAGTCCACCTCTGGACTACGGGTTTGTGGCAGTAGGTTGATCTCTCTCTCTCTTGTTATTAATAGATCTAGTACCATATGAGCTTCCCAATATGATTATGGTCATATATGTAATTCCTATGTGGTGAATCTTTATTCTATGATTTGATATATGAGATTGGAACCTATCTATGCGTAAGATGTATTGATAGATGCATATGATGTACCCTGTTCTTAATTGCTTGTTTTGATCCAACTTTTATGCAAGAGCGTGTGGAGGGGAGAGTGTGTATTAGATGGAGTAACATGGTGGTGGTGATTGAATAGTGACAACAAATTCAAGATCTATTATGGTTTTTACCTTCCTTTTGTTGCCTCACTAGGAATTAAGTGAATTCATGTGCTACAATTATCTGTAACAACTTGATAATCTTGTTTGGTCAAGATAGCATATTTACTATTCAAACATCATGTCAAAGTATTTAAGGCTATGGTGTGTTAATTCTAAATTCTGGATTGCTTGGAGTTTTTCCTTTCTAGAGGAGTATACGAGAGATGTATTGCGTTATCCCTATATTAGAACGTGATGGCCATATGAATGTTTATCAAACACATAGTGAAATTTCACCAATATTATATTGATGATGAATTGTTTATATCCACTGCAACTTAAAAAGAGAGTAGACAAGTGAACCCATGAACCCCGGTTTAATTTTCATCATAAGAAACAACCTTCAAACAATACTACTATCATTTACCTTTGCTGCAATTTAACATCAAAAAAACACAAAAATACTTTTTTTTGCTTGCAGACACAAGAAACACCAAAACAACTCTCATATCATTGCATTTACTTTGCTTGCCTAGTTATAAATTATTTTACTTGCATAGTTTACTACTGTTTACTTTACTAGTTTTTATTATTTCATATTACTAATACGAAACCTTGTGCTTGACAACACACAGTGGAGTTGGGGACATAAGGCAAAAAAATTGTTTTGTAGATTGCTTGAGAGGAGAAGAAAAAGATATTCTTCGCCAATTCCCTGAGAGTTCGATATAAACTCTCGAGTCACCCTTGTGGGGAAAAAGCGCTTTCTAAAATTCTCTGCACTTGAAGTCCCAACGAGTTGGTACACACAGAGTTGTTGCCATCAGTTTATTATGTACAACTTCGTTTCTGATATGACATGACCACCACAAAATCATTAGTACCTTGCTGATGCTATCTCCACTCAATCCAGCGATCAAATTTAGGAGCCATTCAATACTAGTTTTGTGCAGTGATCCAACTGAGGGGATGTTCCAAATGGATGAAAGTTGTCTTCTGATTCAGCATTACAGATCGGACACAGGTCCGTTGCCTCCAAGGATATTTTCCATTTATTGCGCTAGGTAGGCAAAGAATGAGTTGCAAGCCTCCATGCAAAATTCTGGACTTTCGGCGGAACGTCTGATTTCCAGATTAGCTTCCAGATTTTCCTAGTACCATCAAGCGATGTACATGTAGATTCCAAATTCCAAACTACTTCCATTCCAAGCCAATGAGCGCTACCTTGTCGGTAGAACTATTACTTGATAACATACTAGGAGTTTTTCCTTCTAGAGGAGTATACGAGAGATGTGTTGCATCATCTCTATGTTAGGACATGATGCCCATATGAATGTTTATCAAACACATAGTGAAGTTTCACTAATATAATATTGATGATGAATTGTTTTATGCCCACTGTAACTTAAAAGAGAGTAGACAAGTGAACCCATAAACCCCAATCCAATTTTCATCATAAGAAACAACCTTCAAACAATACTACTATCATTTACCTTTGCTGCAATTTAATATCACAAAAACAAAAAATACTTTTTTCACTTGCAGACACAAACAAAACACCAAAACAACTCTCATATAATTGCATTTGCTTTGCTTGCCTAGTTATAAATTATTTTACTTGCATAGTTTACTACTGTTTACTTTACTAGTTTTTATTATTTCATATTACTAATACGAAACCTTGTGTTTGATAACCACACGGTGGAGTTGGGGACATAAGGCAAAAACTTTGTTTTGTAGATTGCTTGAGAGGAAAAGAAAAAGATAGTCTTCGTCAATTCCCCGAGAGTTGATATAAACCATCGAGTCATCCTTGTGGAGAAAAGGCGCTTGCTACAACCTTCTGCACTTGGAGTCCTAACGAGTTGGTACACAGAGTTTTTGCCATCAGTTTATTATGTACAACTTCATTTCTGATATGCTATGACCGCCACAAAATCATTAGTACCTTGTTGATGCTATCTCCACTCAATCCAGCGATCAAATTTAGGAGCCATTCAATACTAGTTTTGTGCAGTGATCCAATTGAGGGGATGTTCCAAATGGATGAAAGTTGTCTTCTGATTCAGCATTACAGATCGGACACAGGTCCGTTGCCTCCAAGGATATTTTCCATTTATTGCGCTAGGTAGGCAAAGAATGAGTTGCAAGCCTCCATGCAAAATTCTGGACTTTCGGCGGAACGTCTGATTTCCAGATTAGCTTCCAGATTTTCCTAGTACCATCAAGCGATGTACATGTAGATTCCAAATTCCAAACTACTTCCATTCCAAGCCAATGAGCGCTACCTTGTCGGTAGAACTATTACTTGATAACATACTAGGAGGTGCTATGTGCCAAAACTGCTACTTGCACATGAGCACGAGCGCACTCTTTTTTTTAAACTGAAAACGCTATATTTCTAGATACAAAAAATACTAAAAAATATGTACAACTACATTTAGACATATAGTATGTATGCCACAAATTCTGTTAAAAAGGATGTTGTATTTTAGGCTATATAAAAAGACATTTTTTGGGACCAAATAGTAGTTTTATTACCTTGTACAGCCACAATTTTTTTTCTGCATCCCAAAATAGAATGTTTTTTATACAAACTTTGCACAAATATACATGACATATGTATGTATTAACGAAATTGTTTTTGGGTTTTTCTAAGACTTTAAACTCCTCCCTTGGGCCCATATCAATAGCCTCAATTTTATCTAGATCCATATAAATCTAGTTAAGTATTTAGAGTACATGCATGTGTATCTAGGTATAGTTGTGACCATTAATTTGGATCGTGAGGACTATTTTCTAAAATTTCAAAAACAGGGCTCACTAGAGCCCAAGAGCCATAAATCCTCTCTGGCGCTATGATGTGTTAATTATGGCGCTGTTCCCATATCTGATCTGCCTTGTTTTTGCGGAAAAGAATAGCTAATCTCCCTCGATCATCACGTTTTCTTCGTGCCAGAGTCGACCAAAAAAGAAACACCCCACGTTTTGACAGCAACAGCCCAGAGGACACGCCGCGGGATTCTTCCTATAAATCGAAACCCAGCAACCATCTCCGAAGCCATCAATTCCATTCCTCCAACCAACTCCTAATTTCCAATCAAGCAGAGCCACGGAAGAGTCTTCCTGTGACAAGATTGCGAGCTCTCAACGGGAGATAATCAAGCGCGTGGGGGGAAATCGAAGCTAGAATGGCAGCGACGACGAGCACCAAAGGCCACCGGTTCGCGGCAGCGTGCGACGTTCTCAGCCGATGCGTCAAGGCTGCGGAGGCGTGGCCAGCAGCCACGGCGGCTCTCCCCCTCATGCCGGGAGCGGACGTGTCCGTGCAAGAGGAGCACGAGACGGCTGCAGCTGCGCGTGCGCAGATGACCATCTTCTACGGCGGGCGGGTGCTGGTGCTGGAGGAGGTCCCGGCAGACATGGCGGCCGAGCTACTCCGTGTTGCTGCCGCGGCAGGCGCCGCGCCGCGGAGCGGAGAATCGACGGATCGCGACCTGCCTATGGCGAGGAAGGCGTCGCTGCAGCGGTTCATGGAGAAGCGCAAGGGGAGGGTCGCCGCGCCTCGAGATCGCGACCTGCCTATGGCGAGGAAGGCGTCGCTGCAACGGTTCATGGAGAAGCGCAAGGGAAGGGTCGCCGCGCGTGGCGTCCCCTACGGCCGACCCGACGGCGATGCGCTCTTGCTTGCGCTCTGATTCGCGTTTATGTCTAAGTGTAGCCTAGGCTGACGGAGTAATTACGAAGTAGTACAGGGAAATTTTGTGGTCGTTGCCGTTGGAGTCCAAATCGTTGACCTCGTGTGAAACTCGAGGAATGATTTTTTTTTTCTGCCTGCAACGGTGGTTGATGATTTTGTCCTCTGCTCCAAATCATAACTAGAAACTAGACCATGATAACGCACAATTGCGGTGTCTGTCCATTTCCCATATAAGATGAAAGAGTCATGAATAATGATATTAAAATTGCACAGACTAACCCATATATTGAACAAAAATAGAAAGAAACGTGGTACTTCCCACCATTTATAAGTCTGTGTCCAAGAAAGACCGCACAACACAACACACAGTTTGGCGCGCCCAACAGAGAATAATAAATCAACCCTGGAGTAGAGGCGCCGGGACCTGTGGCTAATGGCCAGAACATCGAGGACGTACAGCAAGTCGTGGTCAAGCCGCTACCGGTTGTTCAACATGCAGCACCGGCGCGGCGACGGCTCGTTGCGGCGTCGCAGCAAGGCAATGTGGAGCGGGCGCGAAGGATCGTGGGGGAGGCGGCAGAGGAGATGGCGGGGCCAGCGGCGCGCGGCGGCGCTCCATGGTTGGTGGCTGCGGGCTCATCTGGGCCTGATCTGGGCCCCAGGGCCGTGGTTCGGCGCGCGCTCGCTGGGCGTAGCGCGGTGCTGGCGTTGGCGCGTCGGTGTCCTCCGAGTGTGCGGCAGAGCGGGGTGGGCAACAGTGGTGGGCTTGGTGGTGGTCAGGATGCGGTTGGGATTATGGTGGTTGTTGTTGGCCCATCGAGGATTGACGACGGGGTGGTGGGCAGTCTGCGTGGTGGTCAGCGGGCTTCGACGAACATGGTGGTGGTGGCGGGAGGCTGTTTCAGGCTGTGGGTTATCGAGCACCACCGAGAGAAATCCTTGCTTCGGTTTTGACTGGAGCCGACGATGGTGACGCCCGCGAGTGTCGCAGACTTCTCTGAAAGCATCGTCGTGTGTGGTACTCTATCCTCCTCCTGCGGCCTTGGCTCCTGGTCTTGGAAGCACTCATGTGCTAACCCCCTATCCCCGGCCACACTCTCTATGTATTGTACATGCCACGTTTCTCATGTGATAGAAGAATGATGTATGGTCTCGAAATCTTCATGGTAAAGAGGATAGCACTTTGAAGCCAAATCACGGGCCCAACGTAATGTACCATATGTCCACCGGGTACCCATGGTCGCGCACTCAAACTGGACGTCATGACCACTATATGGGTGCACTGGATCTTCTATCATCGGCCGTCCGACCGGTATATGCTCCCAAGACCACAACTGGAGGAACATGTAGCATACACACAGAATTGGGGCTACACTACCGACCTTCTTTTTCCTATATGAGGCGTCACACAACCCCCTATAAGTCTGACATAGCACCGCCGAACCGATACTGTACTGGGTGATATCTAAATTGTCTAGAGGAAGTGCTATGTGTTCTGCTAGTCTAATAAAAATCGGGTTGACTACCTCACCATTTCCCGATGGGAACAACATGCCAAATAGGTAGAGTAAGTACGCAACCAGGTGCTTACGTACTACTTCCTCAGAAACATAATCTGGAAAGTCAATAAAATTTACTAGCCAACTTATGGGGACATCTCTAGCTAACTTATCAGTGCGAGTTCTTGGGATAACGGTACCCATCAGTTGTTCAAATTCTTCCTTCCATGATGAAAGTGGTGGCGGCAACACGAGAGGAATACCACGAAGAGGCAATCCAGTGATCATGGACACATCCTGAAGTGTAGGTGTCATCTCTCCCCAACGAAAATGGAAGGTGTGTGTCTCCGGTCTCCACCGGTCAACAAGTGATGTTAGAAGGCAGGGGTCCAGTTTGAACAAATGAGACGCGGATGTCAGTCTAGCGAAAGGAAGTAGTCCGCTGCGAGAAAGATAAGGCACGAATCGCTCATCAAGAATCCATCGGTTCGCTGGGCCTCGACATCTGAAAGTACTTGGCCCTTCTAGCGGACCTTCCGGATTAATCCACTGTTGGCACCGATGGGTAGTATCGTACTGCCCATCCAAGAGAGGAGGTAAAATTCACCATAGTATGTACGAATGCAGAAAATGAAATCTAAAAAGTAGTACACTACATCACCAAAATCAAAATTTAAAACATTGTATGTTACAGAAATAACATAGTACAACCAAACACTAAATGCTACAACCAAGCAAATACGAAATATTACAACATTGAAATACAACATTATAACATAATACAATACGAAAGTACAACATTATAGCCTGTGAGGGCAATTTCTTGCTGTGTGCCCAGGAATTTTACACGTCTTACACCTACGTCCTTCTCCGGCCTGGCTATGGTCCATGTCGTTTCTAAAACGCTTAGTCTGACGACGTCCTTTAATGGTTCGCTTGAGCGCAGGGTTGGACCACCACGTTGGTCCACCATACCAAACAGTGCTGTGATGCTCCTTAACACCCCATGCCCAGAACTCACCATCCCACGTCTTCATAAGATTATGCATGCTGAAGTATGAAGAGACATATGAATCAACGGAAATCTTCTGGTCTGCAGCCGCCCTAAGGACATGGCTGCAAGGGTAGTGATAAAGCAAAGGCTTCATGAGCCAGCGCCCATTTCCAAACATCCGGGCAATTAACGTTCACCCACTCAGCCATATTCCTTGCCCTCCTGTGATTCCCTTCACCTGCTGGCTCGGCCGGTGCATCTCCTGAAGCTGCGGTCGTTGCGGCATTCAATGTCATCCAGAGGGCATCGAATTTCCGCGGCTAGTTCTGCATACACATCACTTTGAATGCCTTGAAACATTCCTTGTTCCTGAAGAGAGAGTAAAAGTTTGCTGCTAGATGCCTCATGCACCACCTAGTTTCAAGATCAGGCCAACGGAACTCCATCGGCATCTCATGCTTAATTTTTTCTAGTGCACTGAGAAGCCCCTGGTTGCGATCAGAAATGATACATACACCAGGCCTATCTCTCACAACACCATCCTTCAAGCATTCGAGAAACCACAACCAAGCTAACATGGTCTCACTCTCAACTATTGCATATGCAATAGGAAGAAGCTGGTTATTGGCATCTGACGCCACAGCTACCAAGAGAGTACCCCTATATTGTCCGGTGAGAAAGGTACCATCAATTGATATCACATGTCGGCAGTGGTGGAATGCTTGAATAGTTTGGCTGAATGCCCAGAAGATACGGTCCAGGATGAAATATGATCCGGAGTGCCACTCGGGTGGTTCTTTTCCATCCTATATACAATAGTTCCCGGGTTGGCTTCAGCAATCTGATGCAGCATTCTCGGAACCATGTTGTAAGCCTCCGTATATGTCCCATACATCCCCTCCAAAACAGACTCCTTGGCACGCCTGGCCTTGCCGTAGCTTACCGGGAATCCAATCGTATCTGCTGCACCATCTCGTAATGCCTTCACTGATACACTAATCTTATCTTTTACCATGGATGCAATGACCTGTGCCACATATGCGGCACTGACATTGCGGTGTTCAAACAGACTACCATGTAACTCACAGCTGTGAGGAACCATGCGAGTTATCGTCCAAGGCTTGCATATGCCCACAGGTCGACGGGCAACGACTCTTCCATTGCAACCAGACTCTACACAAAGAACCTTCAACAAATGTTTGTCAGATTTCTTCACTTTGTGCTGTCGGGAAATGGAGATGGCATATCTCCTGATCGCCATGTCCACAACCTCCTTGCTCGGGAACTGCTGGTTTTCTTCCAGGATGGTAGCTCCGACTCCACGGACAGAGGTATCATCGTGACCGATGACAAGAGCCTCTATGTCCCCAGGTGCCATTCTTTGGCGCCCTTTGCTCGACTTGACTCGGACCGGCGTCATCGTCTTCATCATCATCCGACGATTCACGATCGTCGTCACCAGAATCAAGCTCATTTGACTGTCCCTCAATCCGCTCATTAAGGTCGACAACCGCCATGGAATAAGGTCCATTATTCTGGGTGGGAACAAGGGCATCTTCCACATGCCTCTCCTCCGTCATCTCAATGTTTATATCCATTGCAGCGATAGATAACTGGAGCTCACCGGCGGAGGTGCTGCTACCAGGTTCATCGCTAGCATCAATAAATGCACATACACCATCGGTTGACCATACATGGCCGCATCAGGTGTGCTTGCAAATTTCATGTATGAACCCCATGAATTTTCGCCTTTAACCTGGCGAAGTGCCCAACGGTAATCTTCTCCCACTCTTGCAAATGACTGCTTCAACGGTCATCTTTTACGGGCCATCTCTGGACCAAACTCTGCGCGGATGCGCCTTCTAACATCCGTGAAACTAACATTCACTAATTCTTCCACTATCACATTCTTTGTCTCACAACGCGACAGATCAAGCCCCGACGGCCTATCACGAGTGATGTCCTCACCATGAAAAACATACAAAATGTTCATCGTACCTAATCGCATCACATTAATATAACCATATTAATTATATATAACCATAACCATAGTTCATTAATACAATTATTTATATTACCACCTACATGTAATTATCTAACCGTACATGTAAGAAATATTATTACACGAGTTCAAATATTTCTACAGGTTCCAATTAAATCGTATACCTAAAATATAGCTACAACAACCCAAATATTCCTACGCCACCGAATTACATTGCAAAGCTAAAATAATACTACACCACCAAATATATTTTTACACGACCTAATTATGATTGCATAGCTAAAATATTACTAGATGAGTTCAAATATTTCTACAGGGTCCAATTAAGGTGCATACCTAAAATATTGCTACAAACGCACAAATATTTCTATCCGGCCTAAATACCTAATTACGTTAGTTAGCTAAAATATTTCCACACGACCTAATTTGGTTGCTTATCTAAAATATTATTACATGGTCTAAATTATTACACGAGTTCAAATATTTCTATAGGTTCTAATTAAGTCATATACCTAAAATATAGCTACAACAACCCAAATATTCCTACGCCACCTAATTACATTGCAAAGCTAAAATAATACTACACCACCAAATATATTTTTACACGACCTAATTATGATTGCATAGCTAAAATATTACTAGACGAGTTCAAATATTTCTACAGGGTCCAATTAAGGTGCATACCTAAAATATTGCTACAACCGCACAAATATTTCTACCTGACATAAATACCTAATTACGTTAGTTAGCTAAAATATTTCCACATGACCTAATTAGGTTGCTTATCTAAAATATTATTACATGGTCTAAATTATTACATGAGTTCAAATATTTCTACAGGTTCCAATTAAGTCGTATACCTAAAATATAGCTACAACAACCCAAATATTTCTACACAACCTAATTACATTGCAAAGCTAAAATAATACTACACCACCGAATATATTTTTACACGACCTGATTATTGTTGCATAGCTAAAATAGTACTAGATGAGTTCAAATATTTCTACCCGGCCTAAATACCTAATTACATTGGTTAGCTAAAATATTTCTAGACGAGCTAACTAAGTTGCAAGGCTAATTAATAGTTCTAACGTTGCACAGCAAATTACAGCAACTGACTAATATACGACATACATAGCTTAAAATACAATCAATCGACTCACCTTGATCAATGACTATCTTCCGACCCCAGAATATTGGTGCAGTCTTATTTTAGCCTCAGAGAGAACGATTATAGTGGGTGTAAGCAAATGAACTGAGAGAAACTGAAATGGAATAAACTGAGAATAGCTGCAGCTGAACGGAATGAACTAAGGATAGTTGCAGCTGCTGTACTTATAGAACCGAAACTGGAAGAGAAAGGAATCTAGCCAACATACAAGTCCCTAGAAAGTAAAAAAAACAGGTACAAGTTTCAACTTTCGGTGGTCTATGCACTGTGGGGGTCAGCTCCGGTCGGACAGGGCGGGAAAATTCCATCCGCACTAATTATCGAGGCGCACCAAGTACCGAGGCTCGCATCAAGTACCGAGGCGTCAGGGCAGGCATCCCGCCACCGGCTGAGGCGGGAGGGACGAGTCAACATCACGCCAGCGACAGGTGCACGTCCCGCCAGCCCGCCTCATCCCGCCGCTGCTCGAGGCGGTGGGTACATCCCGCCACGCCCAACGGCTGGAAGTTCATCCCGCCACCGGCCCTGGCGGGAGGTGGCACGTGTCGGCTTTTTAGCCTCCCGCCAGGGCATTTTCAGCAATTGTTTCGCCAGGGGGTATTTTTGGCGATGCATCGTTGCAGGGGGTATATTTGTAAAAAAATCACGATCAGCTATCTCGTTTTGCAAATAAGCTAGCTGAACTAAAGAAAACCGTTCAGACCTATTCGAGAAACCGGTTATTGTCACGAGGTCTGAAACTGTTCCAACCCGAACAGTTTAGAACCATGACTAACCAGACCAGCCGTAGCGTTAAAAAAACAACCAGCTGTATTGTCCACGAACCAGAATTAATCCAAACCGTTGACGGGCTCAGCCCATTTACACCCAAACTACTCAAACCCAAGACAAAACTAAACCATCCAACCCCGGTTTTTTTTGACCGGGACTACGGCTGGCTTGCGCCAGCCTAAACATTTCATAACATCATCAACTAAGTTGTTCCTTACAATTTTTTAGAGGACAGTTAAGGGCGGATCGAAACTATTACACCAATAATTAAGCAAGCTTGCGGAGTGAGGCCTACTGCATCTATTGGCCCAAAGCCTAACATCCTCGATGCACCGGCGGAAGAGAAGACACAAGGGCTCATCCACATTGTTGAATACCAGGGCATTACGACGCTTCCAGATGTTCCACGCAATAGCCATACAGATTGTCGGTTTTTCAGGGGTTGAGCAACGAGAGGCCAAAACGTCAAGGAAGGCGCGAGAGGCATCATCATTATCGTCCGGGAATAAAAGAGCCCAGGCTTCACGAGCTCTTGGACAGTTCACCAGCAAGTGATCAGAGTCCTCATCATGGGCACAGGAGGCGCATGAAGCAGAGGAGGAGAGTTGGTGTCGAAAGCGTCATTCGTTGGTGGGGAGGCGATGGCGACGGGCAAGCCAACAAAAAATCTTGCACTGCAAAGGCGCGGCGTTGCTCCAAATCCAAGTAGCGTGGTCATCAATCTGCAAGTGCCTGAAAGTATGGACATAGAAACATTTGTTTGAAAGCTTAGAGTTAGTGAAACGACAAATTCGGTTGTCCGTCAGGTGGGGGGAAAGGTCGATAGTGGCAAGATCAGACATGAGGGAAGCAAGCTCAGTTGAAGCTACCTGAGAGAGGCGGGGAACAAGGGAGTTGGAGAGGCCATTGTGAATCACAAACATAATAGAGGCATGAGGCCGCGTGACATGCGAAAAGAGGGAAGGAAATTGATCAGCTAGGGTACGAGGTCCACGGCAATAGTCTAACCAAAAGGAGGTAGAGGTACCCGACCCCACGGTGGAGGAAGATATGGAACGGAACGTGGAGAGCCCAGCTAAGAGGCTCTTCCAAATAGGAGTATCATGAGAGTGGCTCTCCCCGAGGTCACGACTGAGCGCCCAACCATACTGCTGGCAAAACCAGCACGCCCAGGGGGCATCCGTAGAAGAGTGGATCTTGGTGAGAAACTTCGAAAGCAAGGCAGTGTTTTGGGCAGTGATATTTAAAACACCAAGACCCCCAAGCTTTTTCGGGGTACAAACATCCACCCACGCGACCTTGCATTGACCCCCGGAACAGGAATCCTCGCCAGTCCAGAAGAAAGCCCTTCGACACTTATCAATGGCCTCAATAACACCCACGGGGAGAGTACCTGCACTCATGGCATGGGAAAGCATGGCGGTAAGGATGGAATTAACAAGGAGAAGACGACCACCAATAGGGAGGGAGAGGCCACGCCAACCGGATAGGCGCATGTCACTCTTGCAGATGATGAGGCCATAATTCGAAAGCCGAAGCTTGTGGGTCGAGAGAGGGAGGCTAAGGTAAGTTTGAGGGAAGGAGGAGACCGAACACCCGAAGGAGGTAGCCATATCATTTGCAGCGGCCAGGGTAGTTTTTATAGGAACAAAAGTGCTCTTATGAAAATTGATGGCGAGCCCCGTGGTAGCTGAAAAACTGTCAAGAAGATTTTTGAGGTGAACGACATGTTCGGGTATAGCTCGAATGATGATGAGAGTATTATCCGCGTATTGAATAATAGGACACGGTAGGTCGTCGACGAGAGGATGGAGGAGGAGACCCTCCCTGGACGCCTGGAGAAGAAGCTGCTGCAAGACATCCACGGGAATATTGAAGAGGAAGGAAGATAGAGGGTCTCCCTGGCGGAGGCCACGACGGCATTGGATCCATCTGCCAGGAACACCATTAAGAAGAGCAGCTGTTTGGCTAGAGTTGTTTAGCATCTTGATCCAAGTCCTCCAAAGTTTCTGGAACCCTTTTGCTTCGAGGATGCGATCAAGCGCCTCCTAGCTAATGGAATCGAAGGTCTTTCGTAAATCAAGCTTAAAAACCGCAGCAAGAGCAGACCGTTTGTGACAAGATTGGACAATGTCCGTGGCATAGACAAAGTTCTTGGCTATAGAGCGGCCCGAGATAAACCTGGTTTGGTCAGTATGGACAAGGTAGGGGATAAGATCACGAAGGCGAAGAGTAAGACATTTAGTACTGAATTTCAAACAGGCATTTTGAAGGGAAATAGGCCTGAAGTTGTCAACTTGATTTGCCCCCTTTTTTGGAGGACTTGGTAGGGGACAAGGTCAGTCCAAAAACATCAGGACCTGGACTAGAATTGTCATTCATAGAGAGAACGGCGGTCCGCAATTCATCGAGGGTGAAAGGGCAGATGAGGGAATTGGCTTTGAGAGGAGGTGAGGGAGGTGGAGGAGACAAGGGGATCCAACCCCGGTTTAACTAGAACCATTCTCAGATTTAATCTTGTAAGCCTAAAATGGAAAATCCGCGCACAGGGAGGCTCATGGTCACAGCACAGGAGGTGTCATGACAGTCTCCCAAATCGTTGCAGAGTTGCAAAGAGTAGTTCCATCAGATGATTTTCATTGGGATGTCCGTCCGACTGAGGATAGCTCGTTCAAGCTAGGCAACATGGTATTGCTCGGATTAAAATTGGTTGCTTGGATTACACTCGAATTCCAGCTACTCGATTAAAATTGGTCTCTTGAATTCCTGCTACTCGACAACCAATTTTAATCCGAGCAATTTTACTGGAATCATAAAGGGTAGTAAACACATATGTTCATCAAGGATGGATTTTATGATTTCCTTTTCGAGGTGGAAGATTCTGATGGACATGATTGGTGATCATGGTGACAAATAATGGCGGAGAGGACAAGGATGCACGCTCTGAAAAAGATGTTGAATGGTACTAACAGAGGAGGTCCTACAAACCTTGATGCTTCAACTGGAAATAATCTAGTGGGGCAGGGAGGTTCAGAGCTTCCAAATAATCAACCTAAAATTAACTAGAGGGGTTGTGTTTTCACCTCTCGTTAAATCCATGGTGGATTCAGCAAAGAAATGTCTCTTGGCATGTAGGCTAGAGGCTTCCAAATTTTCTGGCCGTGAGGAGCTTTTATTTGGACAATTGTAGAGATCAGTTCCCAGCTCCGGAGACAGAGAATGCAGTTGTTGCAACTTCTGCCGCGTCACAGTCTATGTAGGACTGTGGGTGACGTGTCCGCGGGCGCCGTATTTTTTTTTTGAATGGTAGAGGGGCCTGGAAGCAGACCCGGCTATATCCCATGGCAAGGATGTGCGACGGTCAAGGGCCCAGGATGACAAGGGGTCCAAGATTTTTTATGCGCTGAGCGAGCGGCCCAGCCTGAGGAGATTGATCGATTACGCTAAAAAAAAAGATCGATCGATCGTGAATTCCAGAAGTCGCGGTCTCGCGACGCTCTCCCTAGCTCTCTGTCTCTCTGGCCATATGCTCGTCTCGCGACGCTCGCCAATACGACGCCCGCCTAGGTCGGAGTTCGCCGATTCGCCGTGACACCGTCTCATCTGCTCTCTAGGTCCGGCCGCTCTCCATCAACAATCTCCTCTGTAAGTTTACAATTTATTCTTAATCCCTCATCTAGTCCTTCTAATGAATCTGCTGCTCTAATCCCTTCTTAACAAAAAGATTTGTCTATAATCTGCTGCTCGCGACCGGGTGAAGATTTTTTAATCTGCTGTTCTAATCCCTTCTAATTAATCTATCGCCAGATGTCTATAAATATTTAAAAGCATATAACGACACGATTAGGCTATTTTTTCCGAAAAATTAACTAGCATGGAATATTTGATATGTTCTCCTACCATTTTTATTTTTTCTATCTAAATATCACAATGCTTTAGTGCTTGACAATTATTTATAGACATCTCAATTATGAACGTGTGGTAATATGCTTTTAAATATTTTAAAAATGAAATTGGCACATATATCGTCTGTATATCTTGTTATATGTATATATATAGAGAGAGATAAATAATTGGGGACCTTTTGTCGACTCTATGTTATACGTCTAAATATCTTGATAAATATCTTGTTATATGTAAATATTGTCATTGGGGTCCTTTTGTCGATTTCGCCCAAAGACCCCGAAAAATATAGAGTCGGCCCTGTCTGGAAGGACCCCGATGCAGCTTTCATTTCAGAGCGGTGGGTACAGATTTACACACAGGCCCTTACATATTTCAATGGGCTGTGTTTTTACAAAGTATTGTCTTCTGTTCCCGCGGGAACCGTCTTGGCTGACTCGACGACACGACGCGTATGAGTTCTCAGCCGTCGTAGGGGTCAGGCTACCTTCAGAACGATGCGCAGTCACTCAGGACACCTCGGTCTTCTATCTACTGCCCCTCGGGAACGCCACGAGGGCGCCCACGAGGGGCTTCGCCAATGCCTTCTCGCTGTGAAGATGTCCCGGCAACGCGCCATTGGTCAGCTATCGGTCGTTCCTCCAAGAGGCCAGGAGGGCTTGCCAGGGCCGGCTCTATGTTTTCCAGGCCCTAGACAAAGTTGACGGCATGAACATCTAAGTCTAACGTATATATAACATATCAAGAAACTTCACTGCAGAAACTATTCTAAGCAATACCTCATATATTTTTGTGCTAACAAAGATTTTACTCCCTCCTATCTATATTAATGTTCTCAGATTTGTCTAGATTCGAATATATCTAGTCATATTTTAGTGCTAAATACATCTGAATCTAGACAAATTTAAGAATGTTAATTTGGATCGGAGGGAGTACCTCTGTTGGCGCAGCCTTGAAATAATAGACTAGTTACAATCTAAATCCCGTCGGAAGAAGACACATACACTTAGGACTGACGAAACAAAAGACAAGTGTTTTTGGTGCAGCATACTGAATATCGTTTCTTGTTTTCCTTTTGTTCTCAACGAGCAACAAAGTGCACATATGTGCTCTACACTCTACTGGATCGTGCCATCCAACAACCTAGCGATACACCCACAGCGATCCTACAAACACAGTGAAACGCACAAGTGGACCTGAACTTCTAACTGAAACATGACAGCTAAGACTATTGGCAGCTAGATTTCATTCAACAAAATTTTGCACACAGCAGTAAGCAAACTAATCACAGTCAAAATTCTCAATCCTTTTGATTAACGTATTTTTTTATGAATTCAAAATTTAGCATGCAACGCGTACATCAAAACCGTAAACAAAATAATACGATGTACTCCCTCTGTTTTAAAATATAAGATGTTTTAGTTTTATAAAAGGAGTATATCTAGACTCCTTTTAATGTATAGGTTCACTTCATATTTAGATGAATCTATACACTAAACTAGATACACTCCATTCACAAAGCTAAAACATTTTATATTTTGAAACGGAGGAAGTACATTATAACATCTTTGGTTAATCAAGAAGCAACCAGATTCTAAGCAACATTGAGTAGACTGTGCTTCCTACTCACCATCCGCCCGGTGCCAGCACCAGCGCCGGACAAGAAACTGACTTTGATAGGGGACTTCAATATCATCATAAGACAAGAAGAAAAAACAACAATATTTTAATGCTCGTTGAACCTTTTTATTTAATGCGATTATTGAGAGTTTGGATCTAAGAGAGGTTGCTCTCCCTAATAGGCTATACACTTGGGACAGTAGGGAGAGGTACCTACCTATGAGAAATTAGATAGGGTTCCGGTTAATGTAGAGTGGGAGCGGAAATTTTCCTTGGTGATGGTGCGTGCCTTGACTCGTACGGGATCAGATCATACGCCTTTGCTCATCGATTCCAGCGATGCAGCACATTTTGGAAATAAAAATCTTCTCTCTTTTGAGTTATCTTGGATGCGCCAAGAGGGATTCTATGGGATGTTAAAACATGAGGGGAACTCAGTCCAACTTGGGAATACTCCCATGGAGAGATGGCAAAATAAGGTTTGCCCATTTGAGACAATTCCTAAAAGGGTGGGCAAAAAATTTAACAGGTGTCTATAAGAAGGAAAAGAAAAGAGGCTTTTCCTTTTAATGGACGAACTTGACTTGAAAGAGGAATCAACACCACTTAGTGCATCCAAAAGGGCCGCTAAAAAGGAGGCTGATGCTAAACTTGCAAAACTTAAGCGTGACGAGTACCAAGTGAGCTCAATATGTAAAATTTAAGCATATCTAGAAAGGTGAAAATAATACGAGTTATTTTCATATTATTGCGAATGGAAAGCCTCGAAAGAATAGGATCTTCCAACTTGAGCAAGATGAAGGGACTATAGTAGGTCAGGAAAACCTAAAAGTATTTATTATTGAATATTATAAGAAGCATTTGGGGGGACCGGCATCAAATGTTTTCCAGCTGAGTGAAGAAGTCGCTCATGATATTTCTCAATTATCTCAGGAAGAGAATGGGATCCTAACAAGCTCTTTTTCTTAAAAGGAGGTGTATGAGGCTATTTTCCAAATAGAACATAATAAAGCTCGAAGACCAGATGGGTTTCCTACCGATTTTTATCAAAGATTTTGGGAATTCATTAAATCCGATTTAACGGCTTTGTTTTATTAGTTGAAAGATGGAAGCTTGCCTCTTTTTAAGTTAAACTTTGGAGCGTTATCACACTTTTACCCAAGAAATAGGATGCTCTTAGAGTTGAGAATTGTAGACCAATTTGTTTGCTAAATGTTAATTTCAATTTCTTTACTTAAGTGGGAACTAACCGAGCAACAGAGGTTGCACATAAGGTAGTTCGACCCACACAATCCGCCTTCATACCTAGGAGGAACATACTCAAGGGTGTAGTTGTTCTCCGTGAAACCATTCACGGTCTTCATCGAAAAAAAAGGATGGAATCTTATTTAAGATAGACTTTGAAAAGGCGTATGATAAAGTAAAATATGAAGGAAATATGCCCTGAGAGGCATTAATAAAGTTGTTATTATATATTCCTTATACATGATAGATGTTTATTTTACATGCTAGAAATGTATTGATTCGGAAACATCAATACATGTGTGTTTAATAAACAAAAAGGGTTCCTAGTCATGCCTCTCTTATTACTAGCTTGTTGATTAACAGGATGATCAAGGTTTCCTGATCATGGACATTGGATGTTGTTAATAACAAGGTCACACCATTGGTGGAATGATGTGATGAACATTCATCCGAAGTATAGCATTACGATCAAGTCATTATGTTTATATTGGTATAACATCATACGAAGTAATCTTTATCCTTAGACCATGAGATCATGTTAATTGCTGACAGCGGAAGAGTATCTTGATAACATCAAACGTCACACCGTAACAGGATGACTATAAAAATGGGTTCAGTACTACGAAGGTGTTATGTTGAGGCTCATGGATCAAGAGTGGAATTTGTCAATCCAGATGACGGATAGATATACTCTGGGCCCTCTCGGTGATATCACATTAGGATAGCTTGCAAGCAAGTGATGTGATCACTAGAATGTTATATCACGGGAACGAGAAAAGAGTGCATGTCGATGCAGATCAAACTAGGTATGGAGATACCGATGATCGAATCTCGGACATGTAATATATCGAGAGACAAAGGGATTTAGTTACAAGCGTTAAAGGTTCTCACGATCACGAGTCATCGTTGAATGTGTAGGAGTCGAGACGGATCTCCGTGTCCAGCTGATTATTGATCGGAGAAGGGTCTCGATCATGTCTGCATTATTCGCGAACCGTAGGGTGGCACACTTAAGAGTTACCGACACCATTTTGGAGCACATATGTTTGAAGAAAAGAATTGCAAAGCGCAGGAATTGTTTCAATAGAAACCGGAAATTGTTCGGGTGAAATTGCGTAAGGTGGTTACGCATGTGATATTGAAATATTGCAAGGGGCTATATGTGAATGTTTGTTAATTAAAGTAATTAACAAAATTCTGAATAAATTTAATAAAAAGAGTTTTATTAAATGAGAGAGCATTAAATTTGGAGAAATTTAATGCATTTAAAGTGGAGACTTTAAAAGGGAATGTGAAGGGGCATTTTAATGTGTGTGGGGGGGGTTACCACCACATGAATGGGGGAGGTGAGGGGTCACCCCCCCCCATGCGCTGGCCATGGAGAGAGGGGGCACCCCCCTCCTCCTATAAAAGGCCACCCATTCCCTCCTTCATCCTCACACCTCCTTGTGAAGGATCTCTCTCCCCCTCTAGAATTATTCTTCCATGGTCTCGGATTAGCGAGATACATGTTCCCGGTGGCATTTAAATGCAGGAAGGAGTTCTTTGCTTCTGGATCGCTGGAGAGAGGAGGTGGAGGTTGTCCGGTGGCTTGAACGTGTGTGCGAGTGCGGATGCGCTGCTGAGTTGCGGCGCTCGGACTTCCTCACGATCTTGAGATCGGCAAGTGTACGACTACATCAACCACGAGTTCCTACTCGTTAACAAAGCTCGTTGTCTTTGAGGGTAAGTTCTCCATGGATGTATGTCCACCCGTTTGCTCTGTATCTAGTAGATAGATCTTGGCGTTTAGTTCTCATCGTAGGAAATTTTTTGTTTTCTATGCTGCGGACCCAACACGCTTTTGTCAATTTAACGCTGTCAGTATTCATTTTTTTTCTGTTTTTTCTTTTGGGCTTGGTTGTGTTGTCTGCCTGAGCAGGGGTCTCGTTGGTGAATCAGATGGTCAGAGCATCTCCACTCGTCCCCCATACGGCGTCCGACGCGACCCGATTTTGGGCCGTATGGGGGAGTCGGATTGGTTCACGATTTGGGGCAGGGGCGCTGGCTCCCAGCTGTGCCCCCATACCAAAAATAATAGAGCAGTCGAACACTTGGATTTTTTACATTCATCATCAATTTTTACATAGAAAAGCAAAGATAAACTTAACGCCTACGGCGACCAAAGATGCTGCTCTCGCCAGGAGGGCGCGATGGCGGCGACGGCCTGGCGACACCCCTCAAGTCGAACATTGAGTTGTATCTCACTAGCTGCACCTCAGCCTCCTCTTCTGCTCGGTCGCGGCTGGCACACAAGCCAGCATTGTTGGACTCTCTTTGTGACGCATAATAGAGATGTCTGTAGACATCGTCGAGTTCTTGCAGTCGGAATTGCTCCAGCAGGAAAACGTGCAGGAAGATGTCCCACCTATAAGGCTCGCGGTGTTCCGGTAAGCCAGCCCGAGGGGTATCTGCGGCCGCGGAAGCTCCTCGGGCTCTGGCTCGGGCTCGTAACTGGCCCAACCCAACTCGTCAATGTTGTCTCTGCTGGAGTCATGGGAGTTGATCCACTCGTTGTCGGAGCACTCAGAGTCGGTGTGGTTGGGTCCAGGGAGAGGCGGAAACGGGTGCCACGGCTCTTCTGCTGACGGTGGGAGAGGCAGAGGAGCATGACAGCCAGGCATGCCTATGCGCCGACCCTACTGGCGATAGCAGCACCGTCGGCCACTATCCTATACATAGAGGGAGAGGGTGTGAGGTCTAACCATGGTGTAGATCTGCAATGATGGCCGTCGCGCCTACATATAGCGAGAAAAGGGCGAGAAGCGGTGCAAAAGACGGGAAGCGACGGCAGGCATGGCTGGAGAACGCGCTGGCGAGCAATTTCGGCGCTGCGTGGCTGGTGACGGGACGACGCTCAGGAGACGAGCCGTCTCTCTCACTGCCAGGGCTGTCCCGTATCGTTCTCAGCTCCATCCGCCCCCCGCCCCCCCGCTAGCGCCCCGTGGGTTGAGTTCGGCCTAGGGACGCCGGATGTTAAACCAGCCGCGCCTACGAAAATAAGTTTGGGGGAGGGGACAGGCTAAACACGATTTTGAGCGCCACCACCCTCATAGCCCGTTAGGGGGCTTTAGGGCCGAGCGGAGATGCCAGTGCCTCCAGGAGGAGTCTGTACACCTCGAGTTAGCGCTATTTTTTAAAATAATACAAAATATTTAATCAATATTACGAATAATACATAAAATTAGCCGCCGCCGGCCTATCGGTAGTTCAAACCCCGACTAGTACTTGTCGGTGGTTCAACTACAAACTAGTACTTGTCGATAGTTCAACTACAAACGAGTTCTTGTCGGTGGTTCAAGTACCGTGGCCACGCTACTTTCAAAATTTCTAATTTTATGTATTATTCGTGATATGGATTAAATATTTTGTATTATTTAAAAGGGAATTGCTAATTCTCAGCTAGCTGTGAATTAGCTTAGGACACAACTAACTAATGATCCGTACCATAAATAACCTGAGATTCGTGTTTTACTTCCGGCGCTGGTCGTTGTACGCGCTTCTTTTCTGCCGCTAGTTTTCTTTTTCCTTGGAGCAGACTTTTCTGCCGCTAGTTTTTTTTTTGAGAGTATTCTGCCGCTAGTTGATCAGCGTGAGCCACTATGGGTCTTTTTTTACATTCTCTTGGGCCTGTGGTAGCTGCATGAATGAGACTTTTGTGGTGGCCTGTTATCTTTTAAATTAGATTTTGTTTATTGTTTTTCTTGTCTTTTTAATAGTTTTTGGTGTTGCCATGTAACTGTTGATCGGGGCTCGTTTAGCAGGCTACTTATATTTTTGTCGTGCTAGACTGGTGGACACGATGGATGGGCTACTCCGGAAACGCTGTTTCTAAGACGGTACTGTTTTGTTATCATTCATTTTTGCATGTCGTTCCAATAAAACAACATGTCCTAAGCCATTTTTGTGCGTCAAGGTCCTGTTTTGCATGTCTTTAAGTTGTTTGGCCCATGAAAGTTGTGTGGTCCGACCTTTTTTTGTCGTTGTGGTCTATTGAGTGAGTCGTGGCCTATCGTTTCTCCTTCCTTGTATCATGTTGAGTGGGTGGTGTACTATGAGTTACAACAGGATGTGTAAATAGCTTTTCTTAGGAAGTTGCACCTCGGGTTGCAACTGAGGATTGTTTTGCGGTTCCTTCTTACTATGAGTTGCAACTAGTCTTGCTACTGAATTTTTTTGGGGTAGTTGCAACTGAGGATTATTTCACGGTTCCATCTTACTATTAGTTGCAATTGGACTTGTGTCTGGATTTTTGTTGGGAGTTGAAACTTCGGTCATAACTGAGGTTTGAAATGGCATTTTCTTGTTTGGTGGTCCCTTCATACTATGAGTTGTAAATGGACAGGCAACTGCTTTTCTCGGAGAGTTGAAAATAAGGATTGTTTATTGTCCCCTTCTTATTATGAGTTGTAAGTAGACTTGCAACTGGCTTTTCTCGGGCGAGTTGCAACTGAGGTTGCAACTAAGGATTGTTTTCATGGTCGCTCGTTTACTATGGTTTGCAACTAGACCTACAACTGGATTTTTCTCGAGAGTTGCAACTACAGTTGTAAATGAGGATTGAAATGTCATTTTTTTTTGTTTCGTGATCCCTTATTATTGCGAGTTACAACTAGACTTTCAACTGGATTATCTCGGGAGTTGCAATTGGGATTGGAACTGAGGATTGTTTCGACATCCCTTTCTTATTATAAGTTGCAACTAGACTTGCAACTGGCTTTTTCTCGGGTTGTAAATGGCATTTCCTTGTTTCTTGATCCCTTCTTACCATGAGTTACAAATGAACTTGCAACTGGCTTTTCTCGGGCGAGTTGCAACCGAGGATTGTTTTCGTGGTCGCTCATTTACTATGATTTGCAACTAGACCTACAACTGAATTTTTCTCGGGAGTTGCAACTAGGGTTGCAACTGGATTTTTGTCTCTATTGCTTGGCTCACGCCATCCTATGTCGTAGCTCGTACAGACTGGATACAAATTACAACTTTGTTATGGTTGTTGTGTTCTCACAAAAATTGTTTCGGCCCACGCTTTCTATGCTCGATGTTTTTTCTCTCTGCTAATGTGTAGTTGTGATACATCGGGTGGTAGAGGGCTAAGACTTGCCCAAATTTTTTTGAGCGGCAATTAAGTGGTCGCCATGTATAAGTTGTCCAAAAATAGTGTGTGATTATGCCTTTCTTGGTTTTTTCCTTCAGCATAGTTGTTCCTAAGACGGTATTATTTTATTGCCATTCATTTTATGTTGTTCCAAGAAAACAACATGCCCTAAACCATTCGTGTGCATCAAGATCCTGTTTTGCATGTGTTTGAGTTGTTTGGCCCACGAAGGTTGTGTGGTCCGGCCTTTTTTTGTTATTATGGGCTATTGAGTGGGTTGTCACCTATCTTTTGTCCTCCCCTTGTATCCTTTTGAGTGGGTGGTATACTATGAGTTTTAATAGGATGTGCAAATATCTTTTCTTAGGAAGTTGCACCTCGGGTTGCAACTGGGAATTGTTTTACGGCCCCTTCTTACTATGAGTTGTAACTAGACTTTCTACTGAATTTTCTAGGGGTAGTTGCAACTTGGGTTACAACTGAGGATTGTTTCACGTTTCCATCTTATTATTAGTTGCGATTGGACTTGTGTCTGCATTTTTGTTGGGAGTTGAAACTCTGGTCATAACTGAAGTTTGAAATAGCATTTCCTTGTTTGGTGGTCCCTTCGTACTATAAGTTGCAAATGGACATGCAACTGCCTTTTCTCGGGGAGTTGCAAATGAGGATTGTTTATTGTCTCCTTCTTACTATGAGTTGCAACTAGACTTGCAACTGGCTTTTCTCGGGCAAGTTGCAACTGAGGATTGTTTTCGTGGTCGCTCGTTTACTATGATTTTCAACTAGATTTGCAATTGGATTTTTCTCGGGAGTTGCAAATACGGTTGCAAATGAGGATTGAAATGTAATTTTCTTTGTTTAATGATCCCTTCTTACTACGAGTTACAACTGGACTTGCAACTGGATTTTCTCGGGAGTTGCAATTGGGATTGGAACTGAGATTTTTTTCACCATCCCTTTCTTAGTATGAGTTGCAACTAGACTTGCAACTGGCTTTTTCTTGGGTTGCAAATGTCATTTCCTTATTTCGTGCTCCCTTCTTACTACGAGTTGCAAATGGACTTGCAACTGGCTTTTTCTCGGATTGTAAATGTCATTTCCTTATTTCGTGGCGCCTTCTTACTTTGAGTTGCAAATGGACTTGCAACTGGCTTTTCTTGTGCGAGTTGCAACTGAGGATTATTTTCGTGGTTGCTCGTTTATTATGATTTCCAACTAGACCTTCAACTAGATTTTTCTTGGGAGTTGCAACTTAGGATTGAAATGTAATTTTCTTTGTTTCATGATCCCTTCTTACTATGATTTACAACTGGACTTGCAACTAGCTTTTCTCGAGAATTTCAATTGGGGTTGGGACTGAGGATTGTTTCGCCATCCCTTTCTTACTATGAGTTGCAACTGGACTTGCAACTAGCTTTTTCTTAGGTTGCAAATGCCATTTCCTTGTTTCGTGGTCCCTTCTTTACGTTGCAAATGGACTTGCAAATGGATTTTCTTGGGGAGTTGCAAATGAGGATTGTTTTATGGACCCGTTTTACTATGAGCCGCAACTGGACTTGCAACATGATTTTCTCAGAGGAGTTGCAAATCTGGTTGGAACTGAGGATTGTTTCGCGGATCTATCTTACTATGAGTTGCAACTGGACTTGTGTCTGGATTTTTATCGGGAGTCGCAACTCGGGTCACAACTGAGATTTGAAATTTCATTTTCTTATTTTGTGGCCCCTTCTTACTATGAGTTGAAATGGACTTGCAACTGGCTTTTCTCGGGGAGTGGTAAATGAGGATTGTTTCATGGACCCTTTTTATTATGAGTTGCAACTAGACTTGCAACTGGCTATTCTTTGGGGAGTTGCAACTGGGGTTGCAAGTGAGGATTATTTTGGTGTTCTGTTGTTTACTATGAGTTGTAACTGGACCTACAACTAGCTTTTCACGGGAGTTGTAACTGGAGTTGCAAATAAAAATTGAAATGTCATTTTATTTGTTTTGTGATCCCTTCATATTACGAGTTGCAACTGGACTTGCAACTGGCTTTTCCCGGAGAGTTGCAACAAGGGTTACAACCAAGGATCATTTTGTGGCCCCTTCTTACTATGAGTTGCAACTAGCTTTCTTGGAGAGTTGCAACTGAAAATTATTTCGTGGCACCTTCTTACTATGAGTTGCAACTGTCTTTCTCGGGGAGTTGCGACTAGTGTTGCAACCGAGGATTATTTTGTGGTCACATCTTACATTAATGTGAGATATCACTTTTTTTTGCAGTGTTTGTAGTTCTTTATGGTATAAGAGTGTTGCATTTTAGATAATAAAAAATAAAAATAGGTCCCTATGTATCTCTTAGGATACAGTTGTCGGTTGCATTTTGCGCAACTTATTGTTTTTATTTTGTCAATTGCATCACTAGTTGGAACCGATTTGGAGGTGGGGAGCTGTTTTGAGAAGCCGCCATTTCCGTGATCCATTTTTACTACGAGTTGCAACTGGATTTACAACTAACTTTTTTACGGACGGTTGCAAATGGCGTTGCAATCAATGATTGTCGTTGGTCCCCTTTTATTATGAGTTGCAACTGGATTTACAACTGACTTTTCACGGATAGTTGCAACTGGAGTTGCAATCAACAATTGTCGTGATCCCTTCTTATTATGAGTTGCAACTAGATGATAACTGTGTCTTTATCGGGAGTTGCGTACCTTTGTTTTTCTAAATATACGTGTTTCGGTAGACTATTTTAGCCTAACAAATCATAATCAAGTATTCCCTCCGTTCGAAAATAAGTTGTCTATATACATGTGAATCTAGACAAATTTAAGTCATTTATTTTATAGATGGAAGTAGTAGAGTTTTTGCAATTAGATTTGAGTTTATTAAATAGTAAAAACAGACCTCGTACAGTACCACAGGCATGCAAGGGGAAAACATTTTTTAGGTGAAAGTATGAATTCCCGAAGAGGCAACAAGACGAGCACAGCAGCATGCAGAAGAACACTGAGGCTCGTCACGCATGCAGCTACATGCAAGCGAGGCCACCATCCAAACAGAGCTGCGCAGTAGCAGCAGAGCATGGGCGGGGAGCATCGAAAATCAGCAGCAAAACAGAACAGCAGGGCACGGTATAGCCTGACGTCAGCTGACTGAGTTAATCCTCAGTCGGCTGAGAATTAGACAGACCCTATTTAAAAACAATAGCCGAGTTAGCAGCCTCAAAAGAAATGGCAGGCAGCCCCTCTAGCCGCTCGCCGTGGCGCCTCCGCCCGGCCGCTACCTTGCCCCGCCTACCAAGATCTCGTGCTTCCGGGGGCGCTCCTCCCTGACGGCGTTCCTCCTCGACGCGAAACCAGCCGCCGCCTGCTCCGACGGCCATCCTCCTCGAGGCAGCACCGGTCGCCGCCTGCACGGCTGCACCCCACCGAGGAAGGCGCCCCTCGTCGACAAGGTGCCACCCGCTGGATCTGCAGAGGTATGACGCCGCAGCTCGTCCTCCAGATCAAATCTCAAATTCCCATCCCAATACCAAATCCTTCCCCTGAGGCCTGAGTCATAAAAAAAAACTTCCTCCGGCAGATTCTGAAGCCACCGCAACATGAGCGTCCCGAGGAAAGTTCGGGGGCGAGCACCTGGATCCACGGGTAGGAAATGACACAGACATAGCGCGAGATGACGACGATGCGGATCTCGGCCAGGTACGCAAGGCAACAGACTACAGAGACAAATACGCGTAGCTTTCCTTTTTCCCGCCTGCCTTAAACTCCCTCGTTTTTTCAGTCACGATATGCGCCTGCGGCCTGCGGCTGCTTATGATCTACGCGACAGAGTCCGGTCCTTGTCGGAACCAGAGCTGGAAGGGGGAGCCTATATATATGACGAAGAGAAGGGGAGACCGATACAAGTACAAAGCCCAGATCCGCAAGCCAAATTCACAGCTCCCTCGTCCTCGCCGGTAGAAGAAGACGGCGATGGCAGCGCTCGCACACAAGTTCTGGCTCGGAATCTCCCTTGGCTTGTGCCTCTGTGAGCCAAGCATAGCGGCGGCGGTGATCCACTGGCTCTGGTTTGCCCTTTTCCTTGCCTACATTCGGCCAAACAAGAAGGTGAAGGTGGTCGTGCTCCAGTTGCTCTTGCTTGCCGTCGCCCTCGCACTCCCTCTCGTTGGGCCAGGCATGAAGGATTGAAGGTGAAGATGCTCCAGTGGCTCTGCTGCTGCCTTGGCCTGCTTGAATACACTTCAGCCCGATTTGGTCAGATGCTTGAATACACTGCATCACCAAGCAAGGCATCGCCTTGGCCGGACATCCCGCCGGAGTTGTTGGGCCTTGTGCTCTTGCGCATGACGTCCTGGACCGACCGCGTCCTCGCATCCGTGCTGTCTGCCGCTCATGGCGCTCTGGCGCGTGGCTGCATCATCCGCTGCCCCCGCTGCTCCCCTGGTTTGCTCTACGCGATGGCACCTTCCTCAGTCTACCTGATGGTGCCATCCACCGCACGCCCGCCCTCAACTACGACCGCGTCTTGTACCGCGTGTCCGCTGGCAGCATGCTTTTCCTGGTCGACCGCGACGGCGGGTGCTTCCTCATGAACCCTTCCTCTGGGAAGGCGACACCTCTACAGATTAACCTGGATTATCTCGAGCTAAGATATGAATGGGACATCCGCAAGGTGGTGGTGTCTGACGATCTGCACATTGTTGCCGTTCTGACCCCCGGCAAGACGAACGGCAAGAACGTCACCGTTTATGCTCGCGGGCCGCAAGGGACCACAGCCATGGAGTGGGGGGCTGGGGGCCGCCTATGAACAACAGCCACGCCTTGGACATTGCAATCTTTCATGGGAAGCTCTATGTCCTCACCAGAGAAATTTATCGTCTGGCAGTGCTCCATAATGCCTATGGTCTACCGGAGCTGCATGTCCTTGAAGTCGGGAATACGAGCATCAGGTCCGTCCAATGCATACTGAGCACTGATAGTAGAGATTATGACGCAACACATTTCGTCTTCTACCTCGTCGCGTCGGGAGATCGGCTGTTGACAGTCGGACGGATTCTTGATCCGAACCCCATCGATACGCCCATGCCATCTCGGTGCTTCAAGGTCTTCCAGGCAGCTGACCTGAGCAGCGGCCATGGGTGGTGGAGCAAGGTGGATACATTGATGGGGCATGCTCTTTTCCTCAGCCGAGGCTGCTCTCGCTCGCTTGCTGTTGGCGGCCAACCTGTCAGTGGGGGAGCTCAAGAAGATTACATCTACTTCATGAGTGAGCTTGGTGGGGTCACCTTTGTTGTGGTCGACCTTCTCAATTCCTGTGTGTACAACATGAGAAATCAGACGGTGGCCCGCCTGCCGTTGGAGACACAAGCTCTATCACGTCAATGGGGCAGGGGGTTTCCAACTTGGCTTTTCCAGCTCAAGTTTGAGTTAACATTTGCCCACCCATGTAACTTCATCATGAGCATATGTTATTGATGCCTCTACTGGCCAAAGTTTAAGTGCAATAGGGTAGAAAGAGTGCAGTGTTCCACTGTTCCTCATGTATTTAGCTCGTAAGTTATTGTAAAAACTCTGTTTCTTCGTGATTGATTAATAAAGCGCTCTCTTTCTGGAACTGAATCGATAGAAGTGAGCCAGGCCAAATTTTTGCAATGTGCGCTAAAACTCAAACTAAACCCAATTGACATCATTTCTGACATCCGGACCCACATGTAAGGCTGACGTGGCAGGGTGGGACGGCTCTCCGACACCGCCGGTAGACGACATTAACGGTCGTGGTGGGACCCACTGCCCCTTCCGCGGCCCCGCGACCCACCACCCCTTTCGCGGCGTGGCAGTGGCCATACCGCCCACCGTCATCGTTGTGGCGATGGCGCTCCCATGTGCCTCCTCCTGCCGCCGCCTACGCGCACCCTTCTCGGTTTCGTGCCTTGGGTAGCATCGCCCCTTCTCCCTATGCTCTGTAGATCTGCAGATTGTTCGACCTGGAAGAAAGTCACAAGCTGTGGCACAGATTGCTGATGGCTAAATGCCCCAACGCTTAGAACATTCTGAACACTAGTAGCCAGGGTGGCTCTCCATTCTAGAAGAGCATCAACAAAATCAAACATCTTTTCCGGTTAGGTTCTAGACTCCACCTTTGGAATGGGAGAAGGATTTGCTTCTGGACTGATAGATGGCTCGGGGTCGACCCCTTGGCCATCAGATTTCAGAGGCCCTTCTCCATTTGCTCTGATCCGTACCTGACAGTGGCTCAGGCGAGGGGCGTGGGTAGTTGGCATATTGCGTTCCACCGTACTTTTGGTGAGGATGAGCTCCGTATGTGGGGGAAGTTGACCCAAGAGCTTGCAAAGGTTCACCTCCTGGGCAGCGGGGACTCGATCTCCTAGACCTTGGAGCCTTCGGGGGTTTTCTCGGTCTTATCCATGTATAGAAGGCTGATTTCTGGGGCGCAGGAGCCGGTCTACGAAACCATTTGGCACACTAGGTTCCCCTTAAGATAAAAAAAATTGGTGGCAGTTAGCGAGAGGCCATCTCCATGTGAGCGAGCTCCTTTTGGAACGGCACGGCCCCACAAATGGCAAGTGCTGCCTATGTGGGGAGATGGAATCAGTTTCACACTTATCCTTTCGTGTGTCCTGGCCAAGTTCTGCTGGAGTGGTGCCCGTTCGATGTTGAATGTTGCCTATAATCCATCTTCTTTTGATGATCTTCTCGCTATTCTTTTGACGCTTTCGCCTAAAGCCAAAAGGGCTATTTGGATCTTGTTTGCTGCTCACTGTTGAGCCTTGTGGAACATCCGGAATAAATTTACCATTGAACACAAATTTCCTAAACATCCGGCTGATTGCTTCTTCAAAACGCTAATCTTTTTGCAGCCGTGGAGACCGCTTTACAGGAAAGCTGATGGTCCAAGGATGGAGGTGCTGATGGAGGGGATGAGGAGGCTACACCGAGACTCCATTGCATCTATAGCTCCTACTGCCTGATTTAGCAGCGCTCTTGTTCTGGACCTGTATCTGTGCTTTTGTGTAATCTGGTTTGGTGCCTGGAACTTTTAGCTTCGTATGTTAGCTCTGTTGTGTGAGCTGTGAACTTGGGCCTTCGTGCCCCTCTTATCTGTAAACTCTGGCTTTATTAATTTAAAGTCGGGCAGCCTTTACTGTCTATTATCTAAAAAAATAGCAGTTGTGGTGTCAGTATCCATCTTCCTTCTACCGTTGAGTTGGCAAGCTCCTTTGAAATACTGTCCTTTTAATTTTTCAAAATCAAAGATATTGTAATCTCTCTTTAATTCTGCCGTGTGCTTTCTATGATGTATTGTAAAGAAATTTATAGCCACGTATTTACCTGGAATAATAACATGCTTGTAGCAAACATTTTTTCTTAAAAGTACTGCCCTTTCGGGAAGAAAGAAACACAAGTACAGTACTGAAATTCACAGATTTTGCAGTGAAGACGCGGACAGACACACGCACACGCTCACGAAGACGGTACGGTAGATGGATGATTACAGCGCGCCACGAGATGATTCAAGTACGCACGAGCATCCATTACGACACACCATGCACAATGAACAGTAAGATTCGCATGGCTGAATCATTGACTAGTCGCGGCTCTTGAAGGGGATTGCCCTGATCACCACCACGTGGTAGATGGCCGCCAGCGCAGCGCCGATGAACGGGCCAACCCAGAAGATCCACTGCCATCAAGAGATGATCAATTAATTAGTCGCACGATCGTTAGCATCAAGCTTAACTAGTAGACTAGTAGTGAATGATGGATGGAGATCATCTTCTTACGTGGTCTTCCCATGACTGCTTCTTGTTGTAGATGATGGCAGCGCCGAGGGACCGTGCCGGGTTGATGCCGGTGCCGGTGATGGGGATCGTCGCCAGGTGCACCAGGAACACCGCGAACCCGATGGGAAGCGGCGCCAGGATCTGCACAGCCATCCATATCAGTTCACCAATCCATCCCTCCAATCGTTACAATTCAACTGCACCGCGACCGGCGTGCCGACGGTGAACTATATATATACAGACGACACTTACGGGGACGTGGGAGTCTCTGGCGCTGCGCTTGGCGTCGGTGGCGGAGAAGACGGTGTACACGAGCACGAAGGTGCCCACAATCTCCGCCCCCAACCCGTCCCCCTTGGTGTACCCCGGCGCCACCGAGTTCGCGCCGCCGCCGTTGCCCATATACAGAGTCGTCTGGAACCCCTTCACCACCCCGGCGCCACAGATCGCGCCCAGGCACTGCATCACCATGTAGAACACGGCCCTGGTCAGCGACAGCTTCCTGGCCAGGAACAGGCCGAAGGTGACCGCAGGGTTGATGTGGCCGCCGGAGATGCCCGCGGTGCAGTAGACCAGCACGAAGATCATGCCCCCGAAGCTCCAAGCGATGCCCTGGATGCCCACCGTGCCGCACTTGGAGCCGGAGGGGTTGCCAACCACGCCCATCACGGTGAGCACGCTGATGTAGAGGAAGAGGAAGGTGGCCAGGAACTCGGCGATGCCGGCGCGGTAGAAGGACCACGACGTGAGCTCCGACGCCTCGAAGAGCGGCGCCGGGGGAGGCTCCGTGTAGTCCTTGTCATCGGCTCCCTGCGCCGCCGTGCCGATGGGCTGCCGCTCCGAGTAGCGGTTGGCGCCGAGGCGAACGTCCTCCTCCTTGCCCTCCATTGATGATGCTTGAGCTTGAGCTTAGCCTGGTTGATCGGTTGAGAGGAGGTGATGGGTGTGCGAGAGAGATGAGGAAAGGGAGTGGCTTTGAACTGCCTCTTATAGAGGTGGGCAATCATGGCCGCTCTCATGCTCCGCTAGCATGGTCTGTGTGTGATGAACTGATGACTGGTGATAATCTTTTCTTTTCTTGGTTAATTTTTGCTGCCACTTCTTGATTAGTGGATGATGATGCTAGGGCGGTTTGTTTTGGTGATTGGTGGCCTGTGGCGAGTGCTGACAATGATGTTAACTAGCTCTCTTGAATAATTAAGTGGTCTATGTAATGTTTGTGGTTTGTTTACTCTTGTGTCACCACATCAACCGTCATGGAGTGGCAGACCTTGTGGTATTGAATGGTTTAGTCGGTTCTTGTTAATTAGCAGGATGACAAGATAGGGTTAATCAGGGCTGCCCTTAGTTTATTCGCGTATAATTGTTTGTTAAGATATGATTAATTAGTACGGTTTGTATTGATTTTGTATTATGAGGACAGGAAGTGGTGCTCATTCTGTTCTAGTTGGTAGACACGGACATAGTGGTCAATTCCGGAGCTCGTCAAGCTAGCTAGCTGTAGCTTATACGTATTAGATTTAGGGGTGCGTTGGCACATCTTCACTCAATTTGAACAAATCTAGAGATAATAAATGAACAAAAATTAAATACATCCAAATGAAAGTGGACCGTATCGTCAAAGCATCAAATTTGATACTCACTCTGACCCAAATTAGTTGATTTAGATTTGTCTAGATTCAAATGTATCTAGACTTATTTTAGTGCTAGATACCTCTGAATCTAGACAAAATCAAGTCAATTAATTTAGATCGGAGGGAGTACTAGATTTTGAACGAGGTCTTTAATTTAATAAGAAAATAAATAAGTCCAAAAAGATATAATATGGGAAGTTGATTTATCACCACAGGCTACATGAAACTGAAAAGTGCCGACGGCCAGGGCCTGTGCCGAGGGCCATATATCGGGGCTGTCGGCACAACACCCTCCTAGGGTCAGCCCATTAGTTGGGCCGATGGCAGCCCTCAGCATAGGTTATGTCGTCGGCGTAGCTCTAGCTAGGCCGAAGGTGGCCCTCGGCATAGAAATGGCCGCCGGCGTAGCCGGCCCACATCATGGTGTGGGAGCGGTGTTAGTCTAGGCTAAGTGAATGCCAATTACCGTCGGCATAGGTGGCACAGCTATAACGACGGCAATGCCATTGACATAGCTATTTTTTTAGAAAAATCATAATTAAATCATTCTAATTTAGAAAAATACAATATATCAAAATTTGCAGAAAAATAGGATCTATCTACCTACACTCAAATATTACACATTTATAAATAAAAATTAAGTAAAACATAAAAATATTACACATAGTTTGAAATGGGCATAAGAAATTCAAAAAGATCCAAACTATAAAACACATATTATGTTGCAAGAAAAAAAGATCAACCTTAGAATATTTCAAATATCACAAAAAACCTTCTCAAAATGAGCTATCATGTTCGAGTTTTCATACCTTTCAGGGCAAAGGACCGATGTTATGATTAGAATCATAGCATAGTTTGTGACAATGTTCTCATATTATACATACATGTGCATCTTGGGATGGCTTACAATGTTGCAGAAGGAAGTTATCTTTTCATCACACCAAAAATCCATTTTTTATTTTCCGATTGCCAAAACAGGGTGTTTTGTGAAGCAACCACCAAATGATGTTTTACATTGGTACATCCCATTTTCAAAAATACTAGACCACTTTACATGGACAATTTCAACCGAAATATCTTAAACATTTCCGTTCATCTTTCATAAGAAGACAAATTCCTACTAAATCAGTAGGAAGTCGGTCAGATTTGAACTAGGTACATGATCTAATGCTCATGATTTTTTGGAAAAAATAATTTTTTGGTTCACAATATGCTATTTCATCAGATATCCACTACAAGTTTAGCGATGCTCAGCCCCGAGGTAAAAATCTCTATGCCCATCGTTTTGATCATAGTTTGAAACAGACATAAGAAATTCAAAAATGATCTAAACAATATTAGACCTTCGTGTGGTGTCATATTATATAATATATTTGCAAGAAAAAATATCAAACATGAAATATTGCAAATATAACAAAAAAAACTTTTCAAAATGAGCTATCATGTTCAAGTTTTTATAGCTTTTAGGCCAAATGACCAATGTTATGGATAGAATCGTGGCATAGTTTGTGATAACATGCATATATTGTGCATAAATGCGCATCTTGGGATGGCTTACAATGTAGCAGGAGGAAGTTTTCCCTTTTATCGCACAAAAAATCTATTTTTCATTTTTCCGAGTGCCAAAAACGGGGTATTTTGTGAAGCAATCACCAATCGAATGTTTCACATTGGTAGCACCATATTTTTTTTAAAATACTAGACCATCTTATATGGACAATTTTCCAACCGGGATATCTTAAACCTTTCTGTCTACCGCCATGAAAAAGTCAAATTTCTATCGAATCAGTAGGAAGTTAGTTAGATTTGAACTACAGGTACATGATCTAATGCTCATGGTTTTTTGGAAAAATCACTTTTAGGTTCACAATATGCTATTTCATCAGATATCCACTACAAGTTTTGCCAGGCTCAGCTCCGAGCTAAGAATCTTCATGCCCGCCGTTTTGACCATTGTTTGAAATGGGCATAAGAAATTAAAAAACGATCCAAAACAATGTAAAACCTTCACGTAATGTTATATTATATGATATAGTTGCAAGAAAAAAATATCAAACATGGAATATTGCAAATATCACAAAAAAACTTCTCAAAATGATCTATCAAACTTGGAATATATTACAAAATATCAAACAGTAGTTAGATTTTTAAAATTTGAAAAGAAAAAAAAGATTTTTCAAAAATTAAAAATAAATAAATTCTGTCATTTTGAATTCTTCACATTTTTATGATAATAATGGATATATATGTTTGTTGAATTCTAATTTACAGATTTAAAGATATTAACTATGCCGTACTAAATGAATAAATGGCAAAAAATAAATAAAATTTATTTTATTTTATTGGTATTCAATATTATTATTACTTATTCATTGTTTTTACTTAAATAATTGTTTGAAATTTCAAAGAATAAAGACGTGTGGCATAATGGTATAAGGGTTAATAGGATTGATATGGTAGTAAGAAGCTGTAATTTCTTTCGCGGAAGGGCAGCCGAAAGCAACAGATAAGTTAAGTGATGGAGTGGAGTAGTGTGAGGATGTGTGACCATCCGGAAAGTTTGACCAAAAGTATTGTGATTAAGTGTACCTAGAGTTAAAAATTGCCCAAGAGAGAGATGAAAGAGTCAAACAGTCCAAAGATTTAAAAAATAGTTAAAAATCATTTTTTTAAATTCTAACGTACGTTAGGCTATGCCGAGGGCGAAGCCGTCGGGACGGTCATTCCTGTGCCAACGGCAAAACCTTCTATGCCGACAAGGCACTGTGCCAAGGGGGTATGCCAAGGGCTACCCTCGGCATAGCTTGTGCCTACGGCATTTTGGGGTTGTGCCGAGGGCAGCTGGCCCTCGGCAGCTGCCCTCGGCTCCTCGCATGTTTCCTGTAGTGCATGGCTACTTCCACCACCTACACATTGTTTGGCATAATATGAATAACATGTTATGCAATGGTATCCACGACATAGAAATACCCGACGAAGTCCTGGCTTAAAGTTAATAGTTGAATGAGATTTTATGGAGGAAGAACAATGACCTAAATATAAAAGAATATCATCTTGAAGGCATTATTTTTATAGCGCGAACTTTCTCCATCGTGAAAACCTAAGATCTTTGATCGGGCGGCGACGACGATTGTGCATTGTGTCCCTCTTAAGACGTCGCTTTTGGAGAACTTGGACTCCGGGTGTTATCTTGGCGGTGGTTTATGTTGCATCTATAAGGAATTGATCGCTGTACTCTAGAATATTTCACTATTGCAGAGGCAAGGTGTAATTGGCATTCCGTGTTATTAATATATTCTCTTTGTCCAAAAAAATATCTATTAAACTTTTGTTTCAGTCATTCGAATATAATAGTTACAAAAAGAGTGATAGCAAATTCAAATGCATATTTATTAGATCTTCCATATAAGCACGGATACAACAGTTATATTTCGTTTGCCAATTGTTTTTACATTTCCAGCTCATGGTTTCATAGAACCAACAGAAAAGTTACATGAATAAAAGATAACCAAGACAATATTCAAACTGTATAATATATTACAGATGACAAATAACTGATTACAATTTAACCTATAGTTTTTTCATGAGAACTGGTGGTATTGAAATATGTTAGAAGGTTAGTTTTGTTTAGCAGCATAAAAGATGTTACAAAATAATGAGCTGGTAAAAAGTAAATATACTACAAGCTCGTGAACTTAGGCTCCATGTGTGTTGCTATAAGGTGTACAAGAACCTTTAAATATCATGGCTCCAGACATAGTTCAAGCATAAAAACCAACACAGTGCCTCACATGACCTACATGCCCCTGGATAATAAAGTGGCAGATACAAATGCTAACGGACCCATATTGCTCGTAAATATGTTATTATTATCTAATGATACTTTTAGTTCACCCAATGTGATATCTAAGAGTGTTGCAGTTTGGGGGTTACAAAAAATATGAGACGAGCAACCTAACCTAGGCAATAGCAGAAAACAATGTGCAAAGACCACGAACAAACATAATGGATGGTCCCCATGGGGCCTAGGATGCACCATCTTCACATGGGAAAGCAACATGCCTTTTCTATCACAATTAGACATGATGTAGTTTCCTGGTATATACTTTATTGCGCCCTCCAACATCAATCACACGAAGCATGAATACAAAATTGTACTTGTACCATATAGTGAATCGCAAATTTTGAGCTATGTAACATTGATCAACCGAGACTATGCACATGATCACATTACTCCAATATTTGCAAAACCGAAAGGCCAACATGATCCTGAACTCATTAGAATTTTCAAAATTTGCATATAATAGCATATAGGTGAGATGGTGCACTTCATTGGAAAATTATAGTCAGTGACTAGAAAAAGGAGCCAAACCCTATAGATGTTGTAATTGTGATCTCCAAGTTGGGCCATACCATATATACTGTATTCCCCACAGAGAGCAACTTCAAAAAAATCGAATATTCGCACTAAATGCAGCAATCAAGCATCACATTCACAAAGCATAGTTCACATTAATCTCGTACATGAGATGACAACTACCTTGTCATAGGGTGCCCACAACATCTACACGAAGAACAACTTTAGTCTGTACACATTGTTGGGGAATTTCATCAATATCCCAAAGCAAACCTAGCAAATAAACATGTATACTAGAATTAGAATTTATTAAATAAAACCTTCCAAAGAATCCATAGGACCTAAGGGAAATAAAAATAAAAGAAAGGTAAACCCACAAAAAACAATGTACCAATTATCATCGTCAATAATTTCTACTGAAAGTTTTGGATGAATTTGTTATCCACGTCGCCCCGATTATTTAATATCGTGGGATGGATGTCGGGAGAACATGTTTCTGTTGGAAATATGGCCTAGATACAAATAGTAGTAAGGACTATTATCATATTTCATATAGTTTATGATTAAGTTTTATATCATGCTATAACTTTATTGAGTGGAAACATCAATACACGTGTGATATATAAACAACCAGGGGTTCCCAGTGAAACTCTAGTCACTGATTCATTGGTCAACAGATGATCATGTTTCCTGATCATGTGGCATTTATGCCAGTTGGAAATAAGGTCATCTCATTCTGTGAATGAGATGATGAACCAATACCCAACCTAAACATCATGACCCGATCATGTCACGAAGTTCAAGTTACGATGATTAGAAATGGATCCTCGTAGACTATTCCTTAGACCGTGAGGCTATATCAATCACTGTCTCCCGAGAGTGCTTAGATAGCATCAAACGCCACTCGATGTCTGATTGGTTATAAAGGCGTGTTCAGGTACTCGGAGGAAACCGTAGAGGCAATATATGTCAAGAGCAGGATTTGTCCGTCCATGTGACGGGAATATACTCAAGGGCCCACTCGGAGAAGTTGTATCCAATAGCTGTGCAGCATGTGATTTGCTCACGGGGATATCACTTGTCAGAACGAGTCAAGTAGCGTTGTTCGGTAACGAGATTAAACACGACATGGTGATGTCATTAATCAGATCTCGGGCAATGCAAGTATCGAGTGACAAAGGGAATAAGACACGACTGTCCCGGTTCAAACGACAAAAGATCTTCGTGGAACACACAGGGGTCACATAGCCATCCAGCTCCCTCTGTCGATCATTGGTGCGGGAGTGTCCTGACCATGTCTGGAGTGTTCCCGAACCGTGGGGTATCACGCTTAAGGGCTTGATGATGCTTAGAGAGTGTTTATAGGATCGGTAGAATCGCCGAAGAATAGTAGAGAGAAAACCGGAAGGGTTTCGGTAAGTTCGGAGGATGTCCGGAGTGGAGGTGGAAGGTGTTCCATAGCCACGAAGGTTGAATAATGTGTGAATGAATGTTAAATGTTGATTTAATCGTTTATTCATAATTATTTAATAAAGAGAAAATCAATTAAAATGGTCAAAGGCTTAATGGGCCAATTTCCGGAGGGAGAGGGCCCATTAGGGGAAAGGAGAGAGGGAGAAGGGGCAAGGGGGCTGGCAGGCTGGGCCTAGCCCCCCGCACGGGGCCCACTAGGGTGGCCGGCGGCCACCCCTCCCCCTCCTCTCCTTTAGTCCCACCCCGGGACTTTGAGGGAGGTAGTACCTCCCCTCCCCCTATATATAGTGGGGGTATTTGGCCAAATTAAATACACCAATAATCAATAAAGGTCTTCTCACTTTTGGGAGGACCTATAGTTGATATTTTCTCTCTCCCTCTCTCTCTCTCACGTGACCGTGGTCCCAAGTCTGGACTGCGAATGAGAGACATCTTCACCTTGAGCGCCCGTCGCCTTCTTGAGATTCGGATCCAGGAGCTCTACTTCCATAGCTCTGCTTTGGATCGAGAGGAGTCATCGTCAGGCACCGGACGTGTGTAACTCCCCACGAGGTGTCGCACTTGAGGCACTCAAGTCGTTGGAGCTAAGGAGCGCAAGGACTTCATCACGACCTTGAGGTCGGCTTCGGTTCGTCTACATCAACCACGCTCTCCTGAGCGTTGACAACGCTTTTCGGTCTTCAAGGGTAAGTTCGTGAAAAGCTCCTCCCATTACTGTATTACTAATAGATAGATCCTGGCAGCTTTAGGGGTTCAGGGGAGTAGAGTAAAATTTATTGTTTTCATACGCGGAACCCCAACAGTTTCACCACCACAACGGAGTCCCCTTTCCTGGGAGACATACCACCACAGAGCCGAGCACGACATTCTCCCCCGTGGTTGTGTTGCACACACCCTTTACTGCTCCGCATCGCTAGACGATGGAACACGCGTGCTTCCTGGACCCGCCATCATCGACCGTGGTCGAGGTTGCATTATGTAGGAGGCATTCAATACGTGGGAGACCTCCGCACCTACCGGGTTGTGGGGCCTGTCGAGAGCCAAGGTGGCAGCAGAAACCCTCGTTGTCCACAAGGTCTCGTGACAAGGTCATGCGGTGAGTCCTGCTCGCACGGGAGAACGGCTCTTACATACGATGAACAACCATGTGAATTAGGATCTACACCATGCCTCCACTAGGCATGTTCTACTGTCGTATGAAGATCACAGCTTTGACACGCCATGCATCTACCCACGACGCCTGAATTATGACCGCAAATAGCATGTAGCCCCTCCAGGCTTTCACGGGAGCTCTTCACTATAAAGAATGCCTTCTGATCCTTTCTCCACGTAAACCTCTATCTCCCAAATAAATGTTCGGGGCGTCTTCTATCTTCTGTGGTTATCAACATGCATCCCTCCGGTGACCACACCCGGAGTGGACGGTGGAGGTAACCAGGAATGTGAGTGATCATATGCCACCACGCACCGGACATCATCTCCCACTTCCGCCCTTGGGGTGCTTTTTTCAAAAGCATAAGGCGTACGTCAGTGATAGACTGGGTAGGAGAGAGAGGTCTTGCCTTTTCACTTCTTTACTTTTCATTTCGCATTTGGTGTTTTTGGTTTTATTTGCCAATTTTTTGTTCCATTTGATACCTTTTCCTGTCACTTTTCCAATAGTGCGGTTTTGTTAGATAATAATGAGGTATCTAAGTGTTGTAACTGAAAGAGCATGTGTGTCCCCATGTATGGTTTTGGTAATTAATGATAATCTCTATGGACTAATGTTTGCATTGAGTTACACTTGTAGGAATTGTTCATTGGCATTGCTTGGACCATGTGTTGGCTTCAAGGTAGATGAAATGAAGAAGAAGAAGAAGCAATGTCTAAGGGCTTTGGGCCTATTGGAATCATGTTGAATAAAGAAGATGATTCAAGGTGGATCAAGATGAAGAATGAGTCAATACTCAAGAAGCAATGAAGTTGTGCAAGTTCAAGATGCGCCATCTCTAGAAGATCATATGCATGAAGCTGGCCATCCTCGATGATCATGGATCGATGAAGACAATCTCAAATAAGAGGTTTCCCCATGGTGTATGGGGGAGAAAGTCGCAAGTCTTCATCAAGCTAGCGTGAGCAAGAGCAATCAAGAAAGGTGTTCCATCTTGAGGACGACAAAATCATCTACATCAAGCTTGAGTGGAATGCTCAAGGCAAAGGTATGATCTTTATAGGTTTTCTCTTTTTCCGATCTCATGTTGTTAGTTGGGAGACCGGGTTTAGGATAGATAGTCATACTATCAAGAGGGGCTCTCGAGTGAGTAACTCGATCGTATCTTTCGGAGAGAGCTCAAACCTTTGCATACTTAACATCATATTTCTTAGTTGTTATTTGGAACTTATCCAAATGATTTTCTAGATCTTGTGGTAATCTTCATAAAAAGCTCTAGTTTATCATAAATGGATTTCCCTTGTATATCTTATTGTGTTTTTGATCTTGCAGGTTTTCCAACTCCACACCTTGGGAGATATCCCACATATATATACTTCATATTTTCTCCCTTGGTGGTATCCAATATTTCCATCTTTTTTTGGATGCTACTTGTTTGTATCTTTCCAACAAAATTGGTTTCAACCTATTCGGAGTTTACAAGGTCAAGTTATTGCGTTTTTGAGTTCTTGAGGTTTTACCTGTTCGTCCCTTTTAGAGAGGTCAAACCTTTTATCTTGTGGTTTTATCTCCATGGTTGGACGATGATATTTCTCTGCATGGTCTTGTAGATCTTGTTTCCCTCTTCGAAACGAGCCCAAGATCATTGAAATCAGAGTTCGGTCGTAAAAGTTATTATCGTTTTCGTACTGAGTGTCTGATAGTACCGAAAATCTGGTAGTACCGGGAAAAAGTCCGGTAGTATCGGGATTATTTGCAAGATGTGCGTTTGGATGACTCCAGAACCCCAGGGAATCTGGTAGTACCCCACCAATCAATCTCTTCTCTATGTGAAGGGAACATCTTGGGATCTAGATCTTGAAGACTTTTGTAGTTTTCCTATTGTGTTCTTCCTCTCTTATTCCTCCCAATAAATTTTGTAGCTTTGGTGGAATTTGTGAGTGAAGGACTTGCCATTGCATTAGGTGCATCAGTTTGATTTCTCCTCGGAGGATTTGCTTGGTGAAATCAAGAAGTTTGTTACTCTTGGGTTCTTGGAAACCTAGACGGTTGAGTGGCCTTTGTGGTGAGTTCTTGGGGTCTCCAATTAAGTTGTGGAGATCTCCCCAAGTTAGTGGATTTGGTGGTGATTTTTGGGAGCCTCCAATTAAGTTGTGGAGATTGTCTCAATCTTGTACGAGTTTAGTAACTACACACAAGTCTCCCATAGTGGATCGTGTTCTTGTCGTGCGTCGGGTGCTCGGCAGAATAGGGTTAGGCCTTTTGTGATGTTGGTGGTATTAGTACCACCCACCCCTCTAACGGAGATGTACTTCCCCTCAAAAGGAAGGAATTTTGGGATACATCTTTGTCTCAAGGTGCCTCGGTTATCTCTATATCTGAGCCCTTTACTTATGCACTTTACATTATAATAGCTATCATGCTTGAAGTAATCTATCTTGCTATCACCTTGATTGTCTTGCTTAGCATAAGTTGTTGGTGTACATAGGTGAACTATAGTATATATACGCTTTGTGCTTGACAAAATAAATGCTAGTTTTATTCCGATTTTGATAATCCCATCTTGTAAAAGTTTTAAACTGCATATTCACCCCCCTCTAGGGTCATTTGTGTCCTTTCAGGAAGGCGCATCATAAAGCAATGTCACGTGTGGGTAGGAAACCATGGCATGTAACCATGTGGCGCACACCCTCTCTCTAGATAATACGTGAGAGTCAGTTTCCCAAGAGACATGAAGCAGAGTCAGATTCACGCACACAGTTATCGTATGTGATAGACGTTCTTCCACCTAAATAGGACCCACAAAACAACCTCGCCACGAGGACCCACGTACACCCGTGACCTGGAGATGCCAGATCAAACCGTCTCGAGCCCTACCACTCGGCAGGTGCGGAGATCTCCCGTGCTCTAGACACCTCTCACCCAACACACTCCTACTCGTAGGCGCTGATGTTGGGTCCAGGGCACACACGACCCACCGTCCAGTGGCGTGGGGTAGGACAGGGTTGCGTGCGAGACAGAGACGGGAGGGAATCTCGCGCTCGCCCCCAGTGGGTCCGTCTCTCGGGAGAGGGGCCAAGAAGAATCGGATAAACGTGGATAGCCAAATGAACTGGAACTTTTGACAACTCTTATTTCTCCAGTAAGACTTTTTTGATTTTAACAAATATAATCATAGCATGTTGATATTTTTTGCTTTGCTACACCTGAATAGCATTATCTTTGAACCAAGGATCTTTTCTTTACCATTGAAACTAGCTTCAGCTTAACTAATCTTTTTGCCTCCATATTCTCCTCCAATCAGGGAAGTACACAGTTGGTACCTCCATTCATTAACAATGCTATTGATTTTCTATGGCCAAAGGAAACACTATATTGATCATTTCTTTGAATGAGATAGTAAATCTACTAAAATTTTCATTTTTTGTATTTTTTCGAAATGGGAACATCCCAGCCTCTGCATCAAAATGATGGACACAACCAAAATTTTATTGCAGCATTTCAGAACATTAAAGTATCAAAGTTTACATTTCATGGATCACCTAGGGTGGCTACAAGAATTAGCCACCTAAAAAAAGAACAAACGAAAGCTCTAAGAATCATAAAGCCCAGTAGCATGTAACCAACCACCCTGGTTGTAGATAGCCTATATAACCGCCATTAGTCAGTTGCATCCAAAATCCATAGGTCCCGCTGCTACAAAGGGAGTAGGTAAGACCACATGTGTATGGTAGAAGATACCCTATGCATAACCTGCAATTTTTTTGGAGTTGCTATTCTATTGGGACATTGTTTCAACAATTCTAAATTTCCCAAACTAGAGCACAAACATAGACCTTGATCCAAGCTTTTTTGTTTTTATCTACTCCATTTAACCAGTTCCCAAACAAATTAGTTACACTAGCAGGTGGAGTAATATTAAAAATAACGTATACAACTTGATGACCCACAAGTATAGGGGTGTATTACAGTATTTTCGATAAGTAAGAGTGTCGAACCCAACGAGGAGCAGAAGGTGCTGGCTAGTGGTATGGATCAAAAATTCTCTGCAAATACTTAGCAAACGGATTTTTATGAATTTTTGATAAAGCAAGTAAATAAAGTGCGAGTAAATAAAAGATAGTAGGAATAAATGTAACAAGTGGCCCAATCCTTTATGAAGCAAAGGACAAGCCGGTTGTATTACTTAAGATGACCAAACGTTCTCGAGGACACATGGGAAGACTGTCAAGTGCTTTCGCTTCATATAGTTGATTAATCTTCTTTAGCTTGCTAAGTGTTGTGTGGGTGAACCTGTGCTAATGTACCGACCTTCCTAGGACTAATACATACTTGTGATTATACCCCTTGCAAACATCCGTAAGTACAAGAAAGTAATTAAGGTAGAAACCTAACCACATCTTTAAACTCTAAGACCCTTACGTCCGTGCAATGGTTTCCTAACGGGGGTTCAGGTTTCTGTCACTCTGGCAACCCCTACGATTAGTAGCCAAATACACAATGCATTCCCCTCCCATATAGATGAAGTGTCATGTAGTCGACGTTCACATGACACCACTAGAAGAAGTACACCACAACTTAAATATCAAACTATTGAATCTTTCTCAACACAACTCCACTACTAACAACATGACTTCTCCCATGTCCTCAAGAACAAAACAAACTACTCACAAGACATCATATGGATCATGATCAGAGATGGAATAATGATGTATAACAATCTGAACATAAACAATAATTCAATGGTTCCACTCAATAGCATCAACTACAAAGAGTAATCAACACCGAGAATGTTTCCCCTAAGAACTATGCAAGATTCAACCCAATTGTTACAGCAATATGAAGATGGTGATGAGGGTGATGATGGTGATGATGGTGGTGATGATGATGATGATGATCCCGATGAAGTCCAGCTTGATGGCGGTGTTGATGGCGACGATCTCCCCTCTTCGGGAAGGAATTCCCTCGGCAGAAGTCTATCTGCCGAAGAGATCTTTCTCTCTCGGTGTTTTACGCCCCACAGAGGCGGCGGAATCTTTCTGTGCCCGCTCCCCGAGTATTAGGGTTTCGGGAGGATTATATACGCCAGAGGGGAGAGCCAGAGGTGGGCCAGGGCGGCTACACCACCTGGTGGTGCGGCCTAGGCTTGCCCGCGCCAGGGGGTGGTGTGGGCCCCCTGTGGCCCATATCCACTCCTCCTTCTGGCTTCCTTTGTCTTCTGGAAAAATAGGATTTTCCGTATATTTTCCCGGATTTTCTGATCTTCGCGAATTTTGCCTCCAAACAACACCTTTTCCATCAGAATCCTGACTACAGGCGGTCCACGCTCCAAAAGTCATCAACCATGCAAAAATAGGTGAAATTACATAAGTATCATCTCTTAATATGAAATATATCAATGAATAACAGTAAATTATGATATAGAATAGTGATGCAAAATGGACGTATCACAACTCTTCAAACAAGTCAGGTCATATAACATGAGATGAATAAATGATCTATTGTTTCATTAGAGTCACAAAAGATACATTTCTTACACCCATGCCATTGTCTCCTACTAGCAAGATTATCCTTAGTAAGTAACACTTTCTTGTAGAGAAACCACATGAAAATCTTTATTTTCAGTGGTACCTTTAATTTCCATAGGTACTTTTTAAGAAACCTAGTGTGTCCATTCATATAGTCAGCATACATATATTTTACTGAAAACTCTGATGTTTGTGTGAAGCGCTAGTTAATTGTGTTATCTGATTCTTCTGATAAAGTAACCCCCATCAACTCATTTTTTACTAGGTCCATCCATGGTGTCCACTTATTTCCCGTCAAAGCTCGTGTAAACCCAATGTTTAGTGGATCATTAGATAGAACATCATTAACAAGCACATCTTTGTGTCTAACGATATTATATAAAGAGGGACACTGAGAAGGTGATGGGGTATCACCTAGTCAAGTGTCTTCCCAAAAACGAGTTTCTTTCCCATCCCCAACAACAAAATAACCCTGGTCAAAGAAGTCACTTTTCACCCTCATGAGTCCCTTCCAAAAGGGCGAATCAATGGGATTAGATTTAACTTGTGAAAGAGTTTTGCCACGGAGGTACTTGTTACGCAATAGCTCCTGCCATACACCTTCTTCATAAAGAAGTTTAAATAACCATTTTCTAAGTAAACATATATTCTTTATATCAAGTACCTCAATACCTAGGCCCCCTTAGTCTTTGGATCGACAAATTATGTTCTATTTTGTTAAGCGGTATTTATTTTTCAACTGGTCACTTTGCTGGAAGAACCGTGACCTATAAAATCTAATCTTTTACATACTACTTTTGCTATTTAAAAAAAATATAATAGGAACATTGGTAGACTAGTTAGAATAGAGTTAATTAGCACAATACGATCTCCATATGAGAGCATATTACCTAACCATGAGGCCAACTTTCTCTCAAAGTGGTCCTCAACCGGTTTCCATTCTCTATTGAGCAAAGTCCTATAGTGGATCGGTGTACCCAAGTACTTGAAGTGGAGGCCCCTACTTCACATCCAAAAATGTTTTTATAGTATTCCTACTCCACCTTATCCTTACCAAAGCAACAAATCTCAATCTTGTGAAAATTAAACTTCAGACTGGATAGTTGTTCGAAAAAACTCAAAAATATATTCATGTTGATGGCTTTCGCTAAATCATGCTCCATAAAAACATAGTATCATTGTCATGCAGAATTGATATTCCACCTTCCATCATATGGGGTACCAGTCCTACAACTTGACCATCCTCTTTCGCCCTAATAATAAGGATAGCAAGCATATCCACAACTATATTAAAAAGTATAGGTGACAAAGGATCGCTTTGTATAAACCCCTTCAATGTTTGAAAGTAGTATCCAATATCATCATTCACTCTAATTCCAATGCTCCCACCCTAGACAAATCGTGCAACCCATTCACCACTGAGGTGAGAAACCCTTCATGTACATGGCTTGTTGATAAAAAGACCTGTTGGGTCTGCAGCATAGAAAACAAAAAATTTCCTACGGTGTGAACTACACGCCAAGATCTATCTACTAGCTACAAAGCAAACGAGTGGACATACATCCATAGAGAACTTACCCTCGAAGACAACGAGCTTTGTTAACGAGTAGGAACTCGTGGTTGATGTAGTCGTACACTTGCCGATCTCAAGATCGTGAAGAAGTCCGAGCGCCGCAACTCAGCAGCGCATCCGCACTCGCACACATGTTCAAGCCACCGGACAACCTCCACCTCCTCGCTCCAGCGATCCAGCGAGCAAGAACTCCTTCCGACGAAATGCCACCGGGAACATGTATCTCGCTAATCCGAGACCATGGGGGAATAATTCTAGAGGGGGAGAGAGATCCTTCACAAGGAGGTGTAAGGATGAAGGAGGGAATGGGTGGCCTTTTATAGGAGGAGGGGGGGTGCCCCCTGTCTCCATGGTCATGCATGGGGGGTGACCCCTCACCTCCCCCATTCATGTGGTGGTAACTCCTCCACATTAAAATGCCTCTTCACATTCCCTTTTAAAGTCTCCACTTTAAATGCATTAAGTTTCTCCAAATTTAATACTCTCTCATTTAATAAAACTCTTTTATTAAATTTATTCAGAATTTTGTTAATTACTTTAATTAACAAACATTCACATATAGCCCCTTGCAATATTTCAATATCACATGCAGAACCATACGCAATTTCACCCGAAACAATTTCCGGTTTCTATTGAAACAATTCCTGCGCTTTGCAATTCTTTCGTCTAAAACATATGTGCTCCAAAATGGTGACTCTTAAGTGTGCCACCCTACGGTTCACGAATAATGCAGACATGATCGAGACCCTTCTCCGATCAATAATCAGCAGCGGGACCTGGAGATCCGTACTGACTCCTACACATTCAACGATGACTCCTGTGATCGTGAGAACCTTTAACGCTTGTAACTAAATCCCTTTGTCTCTCGATATATTACATGTCCGAGATTCGATCATCATTATCTCCATACCTACTTTGATCTCGTTACCAACATGCACTCTTTTCTCGTTCCCGTGATATAACATTCTAGTGATCACATCACTTGCTTGCAAGCTATCCTAATGTGATATCACCGAGAGGGCCCAGAGTATATCTATCCGTCATCTGGATTGACAAATTTCACTCTTGATCCATGAGCCTCAACATAACACCTTCGTAGTACTGAACCCATCTTTATAGTCACCCTGTTACGGTGTGACGTTTGATGTTATCAAGATACTCTTCTGGTGTCAGCAATTAACATGATCTCATGGTCTAAGGATAAAGATTACTTCGTATGATGTTATAGCAATATAAACATAATGACTTGATCGTAATGCTATACTTCGGATGAATGTTCATCACATCATTCCACCAATGGTGTGACCTTGTTATTAACAACATCCAATGTCCATGATCAGGAAACCTTGATCATCCTGTTAATCAACAAGCTAGTCTATAAGAGAGGCATGACTAGAAACCATTTTTGTTTATTAAACACACATGTATTGATGTTTCCGAATCAATACATTTCTAGCATGTAAAATAAACATCTATCATGTATAAGGAATATATAATAACAACTTTATTATTGCCTCTCAGGGCATATTTCCTTCACATTTTACTTTATCATACGCCTTTTCAAAGTCGATCTTAAATAAGATTCCATCCCTTTTTTCCAATGAAGACCGTGAATGGTTTCACGGAGAACAACTACACCCTTGAGTATGTTCCTCCTAGGTATGAAGGCGGATTGTGTGGGTCGAACTACCTTATGTGCAACCTCTGTTGCTCGGTTAGTTCCCACTTAAGTAAAGAAATTGAAATTAACATTTAGCAAACAAATTGGTCTACAATTCTCAACTCTAATAGCATCCTATTTCTTGGGTAAAAGTGTGATAACGCTCCAAAGTTTAACTTAAAAAGAGGCAAGATAGGAAACCCATCTGATCTTTGAGCTTTATTATGTTCTATTTGGGAAATGGCCTCATACACCTCCTTTTAAGAAAAAGAGCTTGTTAGGATCCCATTCTCTTCCTGAGATAATTGAGAAATATCATGAGCGACTTCTTCACTCAGCTGGAAAACATTTGATGCCGGTCCCCCCAAACGCTTCTTATAATATTCAATAATAAATACTTTTAGGTTTTCCTGACCTACTATAGTCCCTTCATCTTGCTCAAGTTAGAAGATCCTATTCTTTCGAGGCTTTCCATTCGCAATAATATGAAAATAACTCGTATTATTTTCATCTTTCTAGATATGCTTAAATTTTACATCTTGAGCTCACTTGGTATCCTCGTCATGCTTAAGTTTTGCAAGTTTAGCATCAGCCTCCTTTTTAGCGGCCCTTTTGGATGCACTAAGTGGTGTTGATTCCTCTTTCAAGTCAAGTTCGTCCATTAAAAGGACAAGCCTCTTTTCTTTTCCTTCTTATAGACACCTGTTAAATTTTTTGCCCACCCTTTTAGGAATTGTCTCAAATGGGCAAACCTTATTTTGCCATCTCTCCATGGGAGTATTCCCAAGTTGGACTGAGTTCCCTCATGTTTTAACATCCCATAGAATCCCTCTTGGCGCATCCAAGATAACTCAAAAGAGAGAAGATTTTTATTTCCAAAATGTGCTGCATCGCTGGAATCGATGAGCAAAGGCGTATGATCTGATCCCGTACGAGTCAAGGCACGCACCATCACCAAGGAAAATTTCCGCTCCCACTCTACATTAACCAGAACCCTATCTAATTTCTCATAGGTAGGTACCTCTCCCTACTGTCCCAAGTGTATAGCCTATTAGGGAGAGCAACCTCTTTTAGATCCAAACTCTCAATAATCGTATTAAATAAAAAGGTTCAACGAGCATTAAAATATTGTTGTTTTTTCTTCTTGTCTTATGATGATATTGAAGTCCCCCTATCAAAGTCAGGTTCTTGTCCGGCGCTGGCGCTGGCACCGAGCGGATGGTGAGTAGGAAGCACAGTCTACTCCATGTTGTTTAGAATCTGGCTGCTTCTTGATTAACCAAAGATGTTATAATATACTTCCTCCATTTTAAAATATAAAATGTTTTAGCTTTGTGAATGGAGCGTATCTAGTTTAGTGTATAGATTCATCTAAATATGAAGTGAACCTATACATTAAAAGGAGTCTAGATACACTCCTTTTATAAAACTAAAATATCTTATATTTTAAAACAGAGGGAGTACAGCGTAATATTTTGTTTACGGTTTTGATGTACGCGTTGCATGCTAAATTTTGAATTCATAAAAAAATACGTTAATCAAAAGGATTGAGAATTTTGACTCTGATTAGTTTGCTTACTGCTGTGTGCAAAATTTTGTTGAATGAAATCTAGCTGCCAATAGTCTTAGCTGTCATGTTTCAGTTAGAAGTTCAGGTCCACTTGTGCGTTTCACTGTGTTTGTAGGATCGCTGTGGGTGTATCGCTAGGTTGTTGGATGGCACGATCCAGTAGAGTGTAGAGCACATATGTGCACTTTGTTGCTCGTTGAGAACAAAAGGAAAACAAGAAACGATATTCAGTATGCTGCACCAAAAACACTTGTCTTTTGTTTCGTCAGTCCTAAGTGTATGTGTCTTCTTCCGACGGGATTTAGATTGTAACTAGTCTATTATTTCAAGGCTGTGCCAACAGAGGTACTCCCTCCGATCCAAATTAACATTCTTAAATTTGTCTAGATTCGGATGTATTTAGCACTAAAATATGACTAGATATATTCGAATCTAGACAAATATGAGAACATTAATATAGATAGGAGGGAGTAAAATCTTTGTTAGCACAAAAATATATGAGGTATTGCTTAGAATAGTTTCTGCAGTGAAGTTTCTTGATATGTTATATATACGTTAGACTTAGATGCTCATGCCGTCGACTTTGTCTAGGGCCTGGAAAACATAGAGCCGGCCCTGGCAAGCCCTCCTGGCCTCTTGGAGGAACGACCGATAGCTGACCGATGGCACGTTGCCGGGACATCTTCACAGCGAGAAGGCGTTGGCGAAGCCCCTCGTGGGCGCCCTCGTGGCATTCCCGAGGGGCAGTAGATAGAAGACCGAGGTGTCCTGAGTGAGTGCGCATCGTTCTGAAGGTAGCCTGACCCCTACGACGGCTGAGAACTCATACGCGTCGTGTCGTCGAGTCAGCCAAGACAGTTCCCGCGGGAACAAGATAATACTTTGTAAAAACACAGCTCATTGAAATATGTAAGGGCCTGTGTGTAAATCTGTACCCACCGTTTTGAAATGAAAGCTGCATCGGGGTCCTTCCAGACAGGGCCGGCTCTATATTTTTCGGGGTCTTTGGGCGAAGTCGACAAAAGGACCCCAATGACAATATTTACATATAACAAGATATTTAGACGTATAACAAGATATTTATCAAGATATTTAGACGTATAACATAGAGTCGACAAAAGGTCCCCAATTATTTATCTCTCTCAATATATACATATAACAAGATATACAGACGATATATATGCCAATTTCACTTTTAAAATATTTAAAAGCATATAACCACACGTTCATAATTGAGATGTCTATAAATAATTATCAAGCACTAAAGCATTGTGATATTTAGATAGAAAAATAAAAATGGTAGGAGAACATAACAAATATTCCATGCTAGTTAATTTTTCGGAAAAAATAGCCTAATCGTGTGGTTATATGCTTTTAAATATTTATAGACATCTGGCGATAAATTAATTAGAAGGGATTAGAACAGCAGATTAAAAAATCTTCACCTGGTCGCGAGCAGCAGATTATAGACAAATCTTTTTGTTAAGAAGGGATTAGAGCAGCAGATTCATTAGAAGGACTAGATGAGGGATTAAGAATAAATTGTAAACTTACAGAGGAGATTGTTGATGGAGAGCGGCCGGACCTAGAGAGCAGATGAGACGGCGTCACGGCGAATCGGCGAGCTCCGACCTGGGCGGGCGTCGTATTGGCGAGCGTCGCGAGACGAGCAGATGGCCAGAGAGACAGAGAGCTAGGGCGAGCGTCGCGAGACCGCGACTTCTGGAATTCACGATCGATCGATCTTTTTTTTTTAGCGTAATCGATCAATCTCGCTCAGCGCATAAAAAATCTTGGACCCCTCGTCATCCTGGGCCCTTGACCGTCGCACATCCTTGCCATGGGATATAGCCGGGTCTGCTTCCAGGCCCCTCTACCGTTCAAAAAAAAAATATGGCGTCCGCGGACACGTCACCCACAGTCCTACATAGACTGTGACGCGGCAGAAGTTGCAACAACTGCATTCTCTGTCTCCGGAGCTGGGAACTGATCTCTACAATTGTCCAAATAAAAGCTCCTCACGGCTAGAAAATTTGGAAGCCTCTAGCCTACATGCCAAGAGACATTTCTTTGCTGAATCCACCATGGATTTAACGAGAGGTGAAAACACAACCCCTCTAGTTAATTTTAGGTTGATTATTTGGAAGCTCTGAACCTCCCTGCCCCACTAGATTATTTCCAGTTGAAGCATCAAGGTTTGTAGGACCTCCTCTATTAGTACCATTCAACATCTTTTTCAGAGCGTGCATCCTTGTCCTCTCCGCCATTATTTGTCACCATGATCACCAATCATGTCCATCAGAATCTTCCACCTCGAAAAGGAAATCATAAAATCCATCCTTGATGAACATATGTGTTTACTACCCTTTATGATTCCAGTAAAATTGCTCGGATTAAAATTGGTTGTCGAGTAGCAGGAATTCAAGAGACCAATTTTAATCGAGTAGCTGGAATTCGAGTGTAATCCAAGCAACCAATTTTAATCCGAGCAATACCATGTTGCCTAGCTTGAACGAGCTATCCTCAGTCGGACGGACATCCCAATGAAAATCATCTGATGGAACTACTCTTTGCAACTCTGCAACGATTTGGGAGACTGTCATGACACCTCCTGTGCTGTGACCATGAGCCTCCCTGTGCGCGGATTTTCCATTTTAGGCTTACAAGATTAAATCTGAGAATGGTTCTAGTTAAACCGGGGTTGGATCCCCTTGTCTCCTCCACCTCCCTCACCTCCTCTCAAAGCCAATTCCCTCATCTGCCCTTTCACCCTCGATGAATTGCGGACCGTCGTCCTCTCTATGAATGACAATTCTAGTCCAGGTCCTGATGGTTTTGGACTGACCTTGTCCCCTACCAAGTCCTCCAAAAAAGGGGGCAAATCAAGTTGACAACTTCAGGCCTATTTCCCTTCAAAATGCCTGTTTGAAATTCAGTACTAAATGTCTTACTCTTCGCCTTCGTGATCTTATCCCCTACCTTGTCCATCCTGACCAAACCAGGTTTATCTCGGGCCGCTCTATAGCCAAGAACTTTGTCTATGCCGCGGACATTGTCCAATCTTGTCACAAACGGTCTGCTCTTGCTGCGGTTTTTAAGCTTGATTTACGAAAGACCTTCGATTCCATTAGTTAGGAGGCGCTTGATCGCATCCTCGAAGCAAAAGGGTTCCGGAAACTTTGGAGGACTTGGATCAAGATGCTAAACAACTCTAGCCAAACAGTTGCTCTTCTTAATGGTGTTCCTGGCAGATGGATCCAATGCCGTCGTGGCCTCCGCCAGGGAGACCCTCTATCTTCCTTCCTCTTCAATATTCCCGTGGATGTCTTGCAGCAGCTTCTTCTTCAGGCGTCCAGGGAGGGTCTCCTCCTCCATCCTCTCGTCGACGACCTACCGTGTCCTATTATTCAATACGCGGATGATACTCTCATCATCATTCGAGCTATACCCGAACATGTCGTTCACCTCAAAAATCTTCTTGACAGTTTTTCAGCTACCACGGGGCTCGCCATCAATTTTCATAAGAGCACTTTTGTTCCTATAAAAACTACCCTGGCCGCTGCAAATGATATGGCTACCTCCTTCGGGTGTTCGGTCTCCTCCTTCCCTCAAACTTACCTTGGCCTCCCTCTCTCGACCCACAAGCTTCGGCTTTCGAATTATGGCCCCATCATTTGCAAGAGTGACATGCGCCTATCCGGTTGGCGTGGCCTCTCCCTCCCTATTGGTGGTCGTCTTCTCCTTGTTAATTCCATCCTTACCGCCATGCTTTCCCATGCCATGAGTGCAGGTACTCTCCCCGTGGGTGTTATTGAGGCCATTGATAAGTGTCGAAGGGCTTTCTTCTGGACTGGTGAGGATTCCTGTTCCGGGGGTCAATGCAAGGTCGCGTGGGTGGATGTTTGTACCCCGAAAAAGCTTGGGGTCTTGGTGTTTTAAATATCACTGCCCAAAACACTGCCTTGCTTTCGAAGTTTCTCACCAAGATCCACTCTTCTACGGATGCCCCCTGGGCGTGCTGGTTTTGCCAGCAGTATGGTTGGGCGCTCAGTCGTGACCTCGGGGAGAGCCACTCTCATGATACTCCTATTTGGAAGAGCCTCTTAGCTGGGCTTTCCACGTTCCGTTCCATATCTTCCTCCACCGTGGGCGCTCAGTCGTGACCTCGGGGAGAGCCACTCTCATGATACTCCTATTTGGAAGAGCCTCTTAGCTGGGCTCTCCACGTTCCGTTCCATATCTTCCTCCACCGTGGGGTCGGGTACCTCTAACTCCTTTTGGTTAGACTATTGCCATGGACCTCGTACCCTAGCTGATCAATTTCCTTCCCTCTTTTCGCATGTCACGCGGCCTCATGCCTCTGTTATGTTTGTGATTCACAATGGCCTCGCCAACTCCCTTGTTCCCCGCCTCTCTCAGGTAGCTTCAACTGAGCTTGCTGCCCTCATGTCTGATCTTGCCACTATCGACCTTTCCCCCCACCTGACGGATAACCGAATTTGTCGTTTCACTAACTCTAAGCTTTCAAACAAATGTTTCTATGTCCATACTTTCAGGCACTTGCAGATTGATGACCAAGCTACTTGGATTTGGAGCAACGCCGCGCCTTTGCAGTGCAAGATTTTTTGTTGGCTTGCCCGTCGCCATCGCCTCCCCACCAACGAATGACGCTTTCGACACCAACTCTCCTCCTCTGCTGCATGCGCCTCCTGTGCCCATGATGAGGACTCTGATCACTTGCTGGTGAACTGTCCAAGAGCTCGTGAAGCCTGGGCTCTTTTATTCCCGGACGATAATGATGATGCCTCTCGCGCCTTCCTTGACGTTTTGGCCTCTCGTTGCTCAACCCCTGAAAAACCGACAATCTGCATGGCTATTGCGTGGAACATCTGGAAGCGTCGTAATGCCATGGTATTCAACAATGTGGATGAGCCCTTGTGTCTTCTCTTCCGCCGGTGCATCGAGGATGTTAGGCTTTGGGCCAATAGATGCAGTAGGCCTCACTCCGCAAGCTTGCTTAATTATTGGTGTAATATTTTCGATCCACCCTTAACTGTCCTCTAAAAAATTGTAAGGAACAACTTAGTTGATGATGTTATGAAATGTTTAGGCTGGCGCAAGCCAGCCGTAGTCCCGGTCAAAAAAAACCGGGGTTGGATGGTTTAGTTTTGTCTTGGGTTTGAGTAGTTTGGGTGTAAATGGGCTGAGCCCGTCAATGGTTTGGATTAATTCTGGTTCGTGGACAATATAGCTGGGTTTTTTTTAACGCTACGGCTGGTTCTGATTAGTCATGGTTCTGAACTGTTCGGGTTGGAACAGTTTCAGACCTCGTGACAATAACCGGTTTCTCGGATAGGTCTGAATGGTTTTCTTTAGTTCAGCTAGCTTATTTGCAAAACGAGATAGCTGATCGCGATTTTTTTACAAATATACCCCTGCAACGATGCATCGCCAAAAATACCCTCTGGCGAAACAATTGCTGAAAATGCCCTGGCGGGAGGCTAAAAAGCCGACACGTGCCACCTCCCGCCAGGGCCGGTGGCGGGATGAACTTCCATCCGTTGGGCGTGGCGGGATGTACCCACCGCCTCGAGCAGTGGCGGGATGAGGCGGGCCCCATGGGCGGGCTGGCGGGACGTGCACCTGTCGCTGGCGTGATGTTGACTCGTCCCTCCCGCCTCAGCCGATGGCGGGATGCCTGCCCTGACGCCTCGGTACTTGATGCGAGCCTCAGTACTTGGTGCGCCTCGATAATTAGTGCGGATGGAATTTTCCCGCCCTGTCCGACCGGAGCTGACCCCCACACTGCATAGACCACCAAAAGTTGAAACTTGTACCTGTTTTTTTTACTTTCTAGGGACTTGTTTGTTGGCTAGATTCCTTTCTCTTCCAGTTTCGATTCTATAAGTACAGCAGCTGCAACTATCCTCAGTTTATTCCGTTCAGCTGCAGCTATTCTCAGTTTATTCCGTTCCAGTTTCTCTCAGTTCATTTGCGTACACCCACTATAATCGCTCTCTCTGATGCTAAAATAAGACTGCACCAATATTCTGGGATCGGAAGATAGTCATTGATCAAGGTGAGTCGATTGATTGTATTTTAAGCTATGCATGTCGTATATTAGTCAGTTGTTGTAATTTGCTGTGCAACGTTAGAACTATTAATTAGCCTTGCAACTTAGTTAGCTCGTCTAGAAATATTTTAGCTAACCAATGTAATTAGGTATTTAGGCCGGGTAGAAATATTTGAACTCATCTAGTACTATTTTAGCTATGCAACAATAATCAGGTCGTGTAAAAATATATTCGGTGGTATAGTATTATTTTAGCTTTGCAATGTAATTAGGTTATGTAGAAATATTTGGGTTGTTGTAGCTATATTTTAGGTATACGACTTAATTAGAACCTGTAGAAATATTTGAACTCATGTAATAATTTAGACCATGTAATAATATTTTAGATAAGCAACCTAATTAGGTCATGTGGAAATATTTTAGCTAACTAACGTAATTAGGTATTTATGTCAGGTAGAAATATTTGTGCGGTTGTAGCAATATTTTAGGTATGCACTTTAATTGGACCCTGTAGAAATATTTGAACTCATCTAGTAATATTTTAGCTATGCAATCATAATTAGGTCGTGTAAAAATATATTTGGTGGTGTAGTATTATTTTAGCTTTGCAATGTAATTAGGTGGCGTAGGAATATTTGGGTTGTTGTGGCTATATTTTAGGTATACGACTTAATTAGAACCTGTAGAAATATTTGAACTCGTGTAATAATTTAGACCATATAATAATATTTTAGATAAGCAACCTAATTAGGTCGTGCGGAAATATTTTAGCTAACTAACGTAATTAGGTATTTAGGCCGGATAGAAATATTTGTGCGTTTGTAGCAATATTTTAGGTATGCACCTTAATTGGACCCTGTAGAAATATTTGAACTCATCTAGTAATATTTTAGCTATGCAATCATAATTAGGTCGTGTAAAAATATATTTGGTGGTGTAGTATTATTTTAGCTTTGCAATGTAATTCGGTGGCGTAGGAATATTTGGGTTGTTGTAGCTATATTTTAGGTATACGATTTAATTGGAACCTGTAGAAATATTTGAACTCGTGTAATAATATTTCTTACATGTACGGTTAGATAATTACATGTAGGTGGTAATATAAATAATTGTATTAATGAACTATGGTTATGGTTATATATAATTAATATGGTTATATTAATGTGATGCGATTAGGTACGATGAACATTTTGTATGTTTTTCATGGTGAGGACATCACTCGTGATAGGCCGTCGGGGCTTGATCTGTCGCGTTGTGAGACAAAGAATGTGATAGTGGAAGAATTAGTGAATGTTAGTTTCACGGATGTTAGAAGGCGCATCCGCGCAGAGTTTGGTCCAGAGATGGCCCGTAAAAGATGACCGTTGAAGCAGTCATTTGCAAGAGTGGGAGAAGATTACCGTTGGGCACTTCGCCAGGTTAAAGGCGAAAATTCATGGGGTTCATACATGAAATTTGCAAGCACACCTGATGCGGCCATGTATGGTCAACCGATGGTGTATGTGCATTTATTGATGCTAGCGATGAACCTGGTAGCAGCACCTCCGCCGGTGAGCTCCAGTTATCTATCGCTGCAATGGATATAAACATTGAGATGACGGAGGAGAGGCATGTGGAAGATGCCCTTGTTCCCACCCAGAATAATGGACCTTATTCCATGGCGGTTGTCGACCTTAATGAGCGGATTGAGGGACAGTCAAATGAGCTTGATTCTGGTGACGACGATCGTGAATCGTCGGATGATGATGAAGACGATGACGCCGGTCCGAGTCAAGTCAGAGCAGTGGCGCCAGCAATGGCACCTGGGGACATAGAGGCTCTTGTCATCGGTCACGATGATACCTCTGTCCGTGGAGTCGGAGCTACCATCCTGGAAGAAAACCAGCAGTTCCCGAGCAAGGAGGTTGTGGACATGGCGATCAGGAGATATGCCATCTCCATTTCCCGACAGCACAAAGTGAAGAAATCTGACAAACATTTGTTGAAGGTTCTTTGTGTAGAGTCCGGTTGCAGTGGAAGAGTCGTTGCCCGTCGACCTGCGGGCATATGCAAGCCTTGGACGATAACTCGCATGGTTCCTCACAGCTGTGAGTTACATGGTAGTCTGTCTGAACACCGCAATGTCAGTGCCGCATATGTGGCACAGGTCATTGCATCCATGGTAAAAGATAAGATTAGTGTATCAATGAAGGCATTACGAGATGGTGCAGCAGATACGATTGGATTCCCGGTAAGCTATGGCAAGGCCAGGCGTGCCAAGGAGTCTGTTTTGGAGGGGATGTATGGGACATATACGGAGGCTTACAACATGGTTCCGAGAATGCTGCATCAGATTGCTGAAGCCAACCCGGGAACTATTGTATATAGGATGGAAAAGAACCACCCGAGTGGCACTCCGGATCATTTCATCCTGGACCGTATCTTCTGGGCATTCAGCCAAACTATTCAAGCATTCCACAACTGCCGACATGTGATATCAATTGATGGTACCTTTCTCACCGGACAATATAGGGGTACTCTCTTGGTAGCTGTGGCGTCAGATGCCAATAACCAGCTTCTTCCTATTGCATATGCAATAGTTGAGAGTGAGACCATGTTAGCTTGGTTGTGGTTTCTCGAATGCTTGAAGGATGGTATTGTGAGAGATAGGCCTGGTGTATGCATCATTTCTGATCGCAACCAGGGGCTTCTCAGTGCACTAGAAAAAATTAAGCATGAGGTACCGATGGAGTTCCGTTGGCCTGATCTTGAAACTAGGTGGTGCATGAGGCATCTAGCAGCAAACTTTTACTCTCGCTTCAGGAACAAGGAATGTTTCAAGGCATTCAAAGTGATGTGTATGCAGAACCAGCCGCGGAAATTCGATGCCCTCTGGATGACATTGAATGCCGCAACGACCGCAGCTTCAGGAGATGCACCGGTCGAGCCAGCAGGTGAAGGGAATCACAGGAGGGCCAGGAATATGGCTGAGTGGGTGATAGTTAATTGCCCGGATGTTCGGAAATGGGCGCTGGCTCATGACAATGGTGCTCGCTATGGCATAATGACAACTAACATGTCAGGGGTGTACAATGTAGTGCTTAAAGGTGTCCGAGCCCTCCCTATTACTGCTCTAGTTGCTGAAACATGGTCCCGCGTTGTGGCGTACTTTGCGGATAGAGTTCAACTAGCACATGCACGAGTGCAGATGAATAAACAATGGTCTGAAGCAGTGCAAAATCACCTGGCCATAAAAATTGAAAAATCAAAGACTCATGGTAGCAGAGTTGTGGACTCGCTAAGAAAGAGGTGGGAGATCAGAACAAGACAAAAATACGTGCATGGTTACTTGAGAGGGGATAAAAAGCAGGAGGTTACACTTAACCTAGCGACATGTGAATGCACGTGCAAGAAGCCTTTGCTTTATCACTACCCTTGCAGCCATGTCCTTAGGGCGGCTGCAGACCAGAAGATTTTCGTTGATTCATATGTCTCTTCATACTTCAGCATGCATAATCTTATGAAGACGTGGGATGGCGAGTTCTGGGCATGGGGTGTTAAGGAGCATCACAGCACTGTTTGGTATGGTGGACCAACGTGGTGGCCAACCCTGCGCTCAAGCGAACCATTAAAGGACGTCGTCAGACTAAGCGTTTTAGAAACGACATGGACCATAGCCAGGCCGGAGAAGGACGTAGGTGTAAGACGTGTAAAATTCCTGAGCACACAGCGAGAAATTGCCCTCACAGGCTATAATGTTGTACTTTCGTATTGTATTTTGTTATAATGTTGTATTTCAATGTTGTAATATTTCGTATTTGCTTGGTTGTAACATTTAGTGTTTGGTTGTACTATGTTATTTTTGTAACGTACAATGTTTTAAATTTTGATTTTGGTGATGTAATGTACTACTTTTTAAATTTGTATTTCCTGCATTCGTACAGACTATGGTGAATTTTACCTCCTCTCTTGGATGGGCAGTACGATACTACCCATCGGTGCCAACAGTGGATTAATCCGGAAGGTCTGCTAGAAGGGCCAAGTACTTTCAGATGTCGAGGCCCAGCGAACCGATGGATTCTTGATGAGCGATTCGTGCCTTATCTTTCTCGCAGCGGACTACTTTCTTTCGCTAGACTGACATCCGCACCTCATTTGTTTAAACTAGACCCCTGCCTTCTAACATCACTTGTTGACCGGTGGAGACCGGAGACACACACCTTCCATTTTTGTTGGGGAGAGATGACACCTACACTTCAGGATGTGTCCATGATCACTGGATTGCCTCTTCGTGGTATTCCTCTCGTGTTGCCGCCACCACTTTCATCATGGAAGGAAGAATTTGAACAACTGATGGGTACCGTTATCCCGAGAACTCGCACTGATAAGTTAGCTAGAGGTGTCCCCATAAGTTGGCTAGTAAATTTTATTGACTTTCCAGATTATGTTTATGAGGAAGTAGTACGTAAGCACCTGGTTGCGTACTTACTCTACCTATTGGCATGTTGTTCCCATCGGGAAATGGTGAGGTAGTCAACCCGATTTTTATTAGACTAGCAGAACACATAGCACTTCCTCTAGACAATTTAGAGATCACCCAGTATAATATCGGTTCGGCGGTGCTATGTCAGACTTATAGGGGGTTGTGTGACGCCCCATATAGGAAAAAGAAGGTCGGTAGTGTAGCCCCAATTCTGTGTGTATGCTACATGTTTCTCCAGTTGTGGTATTGGGAGCATATACCAGTCGGACAGCCGATGATAGAAGATCCAGTGCACCCATATAGTGGTCATGACGTCCAGTTTGAGTGCACGACCATGGATACCCGGTGGACATATGGTACATTACGTTGGGCCCGTGATTTGGCTTCAAAGTGCTATCCTCTTTACCGTAAAGATTTCGAGACCATACATCATTCTTCTATCACATGAGAAGCGTGGCATGTGCAATACATAGAGAGTGTGGCCGGGGATAGGGGGTTAGCACATGAGTGCTTCCAAGACCAGGAGCCAAGGCCGCAGGAGGAGGATAGAGTACCACACACGACGATGCTTTCAGAGAAGTCTGCGACACTCGCGGGCGTCACCATCGTCGGCTCCAGTCAAAACCGAAGCAAGGATTTCTCTCGGTGGTGCTCGATAACCCACAGCCTGAAACAGCCTCCCGCCACCACCACCATGTTCGTCGAAGCCCGCTGACCACCACGCAGACTGCCCACCACCCCGTCGTCAATCCTCGATGGGCCAACAACAACCACCATAATCCCAACCGCATCCTGACCACCACCAAGCCCACCACTGTTGCCCACCCCGCTCTGCCGCACACTCGGAGGACACCGACGCGCCAACGCCAGCACCGCGCTTCAGCGGCTTAGCGCCGAACCACGGCCCTGGGGCCCAGATCAGGCCCAGATGAGCCCGCAGCCACCAACCATGGAGCGCCGCCGCGCGCCGCTGGCCCCGCCATCTCCTCTGCCGCCTCCCCCACGATCCTTCGCGCCCGCTCCACATTGCCTTGCTGCGACGCCGCAACGAGCCGTCGCCGCGCCGGTGCTGCATGTTGAACAACCGGTAGCGGCTTGACCACGACTTGCTGTACGTCCTCGATGTTCTGGCCATTAGCCACAGGTCCCGGCGCCTCTACTCCAGGGTTGATTTATTATTCTCTGTTGGGCGCGCCAAACTGTGTGTTGTGTTGTGCGGTCTTTCTTGGACACAGACTTATAAATGGTGGGAAGTACCACGTTTCTTTCTATTTTTGTTCAATATATGGGTTAGTCTGTGCAATTTTAATATCATTATTCATGACTCTTTCATCTTATATGGGAAATGGACAGACACCGCAATTGTGCGTTATCATGGTCTAGTTTCTAGTTATGATTTGGAGCAGAGGACAAAATCATCAACCACCGTTGCAGGCAGAAAAAAAAAATCATTCCTCGAGTTTCACACGAGGTCAACGATTTGGACTCCAACGGCAACGACCACAAAATTTCCCTGTACTACTTCGTAATTACTCCGTCAGCCTAGGCTACACTTAGACATAAACGCGAATCAGAGCGCAAGCAAGAGCGCATCGCCGTCGGGTCGGCCGTAGGGGACGCCACGCGCGGCGACCCTTCCCTTGCGCTTCTCCATGAACCGTTGCAGCGACGCCTTCCTCGCCATAGGCAGGTCGCGATCTCGAGGCGCGGCGACCCTCCCCTTGCGCTTCTCCATGAACCGCTGCAGCGACGCCTTCCTCGCCATAGGCAGGTCGCGATCCGTCGATTCTCCGCTCCGCGGCGCGGCGCCTGCCGCGGCAGCAACACGGAGTAGCTCGGCCGCCATGTCTGCCGGGACCTCCTCCAGCACCAGCACCCGCCCGCCGTAGAAGATGGTCATCTGCGCACGCGCAGCTGCAGCCGTCTCGTGCTCCTCTTGCACGGACACGTCCGCTCCCGGCATGAGGGGGAGAGCCGCCGTGGCTGCTGGCCACGCCTCCGCAGCCTTGACGCATCGGCTGAGAACGTCGCACGCTGCCGCGAACCGGTGGCCTTTGGTGCTCGTCGTCGCTGCCATTCTAGCTTCGATTTCCCCCCACGCGCTTGATTATCTCCCGTTGAGAGCTCGCAATCTTGTCACAGGAAGACTCTTCCGTGGCTCTGCTTGATTGGAAATTAGGAGTTGGTTGGAGGAATGGAATTGATGGCTTCGGAGATGGTTGCTGGGTTTCGATTTATAGGAAGAATCCCGCGGCGTGTCCTCTGGGCTGTTGCTGTCAAAACGTGGGGTGTTTCTTTTTTGGTCGACTCTGGCACGAAGAAAACGTGATGATCGAGGGAGATTAGCTATTCTTTTCCGCAAAAACAAGGCAGATCAGATATGGGAACAGCGCCATAATTAACACATCATAGCGCCAGAGAGGATTTATGGCTCTTGGGCTCTAGTGAGCCCTGTTTTGAAATTTTAGAAAATAGTCCTCACGATCCAAATTAATGGTCACAACTATACCTAGATACACATGCATGTACTCTAAATACTTAACTAGATTTATATGGATCTAGATAAAATTGAGGCTATTGATATGGGCCCAAGGGAGGAGTTTAAAGTCTTAGAAAAACCCAAAAACAATTTCGTTAATACATACATATGTCATGTATATTTGTGCAAAGTTTGTATAAAAAACATTCTATTTTGGGATGCAGAAAAAAAATTGTGGCTGTACAAGGTAATAAAACTACTATTTGGTCCCAAAAAATGTCTTTTTATATAGCCTAAAATACAACATCCTTTTTAACAGAATTTGTGGCATACATACTATATGTCTAAATGTAGTTGTACATATTTTTTAGTATTTTTTGTATCTAGAAATATAGCGTTTTCAGTTTAAAAAAAAGAGTGCGCTCGTGCTCATGTGCAAGTAGCAGTTTTGGCACATAGCACCTCCTAGTATGTTATCAAGTAATAGTTCTACCGACAAGGTAGCGCTCATTGGCTTGGAATGGAAGTAGTTTGGAATTTGGAATCTACATGTACATCGCTTGATGGTACTAGGAAAATCTGGAAGCTAATCTGGAAATCAGACGTTCATGAAAGTCCAGAATTTTGCATGGAGGCTTGCAACTCATTCTTTGCCTACCTAAGCGCAATAAATGGAAAATATCCTTGGAGGCAACGGACCTGTGTCCGATCTGTAATGCTGAATCAGAAGACAACTTTCATCCATTTGGAACATCCCCTCAATTGGATCACTGCACAAAACTAGTATTGAATGGCTCCTAAATTTGATCGCTGGATTGAGTGGAGATAGCATCAACAAGGTACTAATGATTTTGTGGCGGTCATAGCATATCGAAATGAAGTTGTACATAATAAACTGATGGCAAAAACTGTGTACCAACTCGTTAGGACTCCAAGTGCAGAAGGTTGTAGCAAGCGCCTTTTCTCCACAAGGATGACTCGATGGTTTATATCAACTCTCGGGGAATTGACGAAGACTATCTTTTTCTTCTCCTCTCAAGCAATCTACAAAACAAAGTTTTTGCCTTATGTCCCCAACTCCACCGTGTGGTTATCAAACACAAGGTTTCGTATTAGTAATATGAAATAATAAAAACTAGTAAAGTAAACAGTAGTAAACTATGCAAGTAAAATAATTTATAACTAGGCAAGCAAAGCAAATGCAATTATATGAGAGTTGTTTTGGTGTTTTGTTTGTGTCTGCAAGTGAAAAAAGTATTTTTTGTTTTTGTGATATTAAATTGCAGCAAAGGTAAATGATAGTAGTATTGTTTGAAGGTTGTTTCTTATGATGAAAATTGGATTGGGGTTTATGGGTTCACTTGTCTACTCTCTTTTAAGTTACAGTGGGCATAAAACAATTCATCATCAATATTATATTAGTGAAACTTCACTATGTGTTTGATAAACATTCATATGGGCATCATGTCCTAACATAGAGATGATGCAACACATCTCTCGTATACTCCTCTAGAAGGAAAAACTCCAAGCAATCTAGAATTAAGAATTAACACACCATAGCCTTAAATACTTTTACATGTTGTTTGAATAGAAAATATGCTACCTTGACCAAACAAGATTATCAAATTGCTACAGATAATTGTAGCACATGAATTCACTTAATTCCTAGTGAGGCAACAAAACAAGGGTAAAATCCATAGTAGATCTTGAATTTGTTGTCACTAGTTAATGTCTACGCACTTCTATTCTTGTAGACAGTTGTTGGGCCTCCAAGTGCAGAGGTTTGTAGAACAGCAGCAAGTTTCCCTTAAGTGAATCACCCAAGGTTTATCAAACTCAGGGAGGAAGTGGTCAAAGGTATCCCTCTCAAGCAATCCTGCAATCAAGATACAAGAAGTCTCTTGTGTCCCCAACACACCCAATATTCTTGTCAAGTGTATAGGTGCACTAGTTCGACAAAGAGATAGTGAAATACAAATGGTATGGATGACTATAAGTGGTAACGGTGCCAGAAAATAGCTTAATGGCGTGGAAGAGACTAAAGGAAAACTGAAATAAAGATAGCAGCAAGCAAACCTGTAACAGATCTAGTTGCAAACGGTGTTTCAATGCTTAGAAACAAGTCCTAGGGATCATACTTTCACTAGTGAACACTCTCATATAAATATCATCTCTTTATGATACTACTCTAAACTACTCTCCGGTTGGACACTCTAATCCATGGTAGAGCTATAACAACACTTCTCAAAGTTCGCTTTCCCCATTTAGATAACCCCACACTGTCACCTTGAGCACTAGATGGTTCCAACAAACACCACAATTTTATAGAGACATCCAACTCCAAATATAACTCATAACAAGCATTTGTAATCTCTAGCCTAAGTGCCACCATGGTGTGCATGCTGTCACAAAAGATACATTTCTTACACCCATGCCATTGTCTCCTACTAGCAAGATTATCCTTAGTAAGTAACACTTTCTTGTAGAGAAACCACATGAAAATCTTTATTTTCAGTGGTACCTTTAATTTCCATAGGTACTTTTTAAGAAACCTAGTGTGTCCATTCATATAGTCAGCATACATATATTTTACTGAAAACTCTGATGTTTGTGTGAAGCGCTAGTTAATTGTGTTATCTGATTCTTCTGACAAAGTAACCCCCATCAACTCATTTTTTACTAGGTCCATCCATGGTGTCCACTTATTTCCCGTCAAAGCTTGTGTAAACCCAATGTTTAGTGGATCATTAGATAGAACATCATTAACAAGCACATCTTTGTGTCTAACGATATTATATAAAGAGGGACACTGAGAAGCTGATGGGGTATAACCTAGTCAAGTGTCTTCCCAAAAACGAGCTTCTTTCCCATCCCCAACAACAAAATAACCCTGGTCAAAGAAGTCACTTTTCACCCTCATGAGTCCCTTCCAAAAGGGCGAATCAATGGGCTTAGATTTAACTCGTGAAAGAGTTTTGCCACGGAGGTACTTGTTACGCAATAGCTCCTTCCATACACCTTCTTCATAAAGAAGTTTAAATAACCATTTTCTAAGTAAACATATATTCTTTATATCAAGTACCTCAATACCTAGGCCCCCTTGGTCTTTGGATCGACAAATTATGTTCTATTTTGTTAAGCGGTATTTATTTTTCAACTGGTCACTTTGCTGGAAGAAACGGGACCTATAAAATCTAATCTTTTACATACTACTTTTGCTATTTCAAAAAAATATAATAGGAACATTGGTAGACTAGTTAGAATAGAGTTAATTAGCACAATACGATATCCATATGAGAGCATATTACCTAACCATGAGGCCAACTTTCTCTCAAAGTGGTCCTCAACCGGTTTCCATTCTCTATTGAGCAAAGTCCTATAGTGGATCGGTGTACCCAAGTACTTGAAGTGGAGGCCCCTACTTCACATCCAAAAATGTTTTTATAGTATTCCTACTCCACCTTATCCTTACCAAAGCAACAAATCTCAATCTTGTGAAAATTAAACTTCAGACTGGATAGTTGTTCGAAAAAACTCAAAAATATCTTCATGTTGATGGCTTTCGCTAAATCATGCTCCATAAAAACATAGTATCATTGTCATGCAGAATTGATATTCCACCTTCCATCATATGGGGTACCAGTCCTACAACTTGACCATCCTCTTTCGCCCTAATAATAAGGATAGCAAGCATATCCACAACTATATTAAAAAGTATAGGTGACAAAGGATCACTTTGTATAAACCCCTTCAATGTTTGAAAGTAGTATCCGATATCATCATTCACTCTAATAACAATGCTCCCACCCTAGACAAATCGTGCAACCCATTCACCACTGAGGTGAGAAACCCTTCATGTACATGGCTTGTTGATAAAAAGACCTGTTGGGTCCGCAGCATAGAAAACAAAAAATTTCCTACGGTGTGAACTACACGCCAAGATCTATCTACTAGGTACAAAGCAACGGGTGGACATACATCCAACGAGAACTTACCCTCGTAGACAACGAGCTTTGTTAACGAGTAGGAACTCGTGGTTGATGTAGTCGTACACTTGCCGATCTCAAGATCGTGAGGAAGTCCGAGCGCCGCAACTCAGCAGCGCATCCGCACTTTTCCACACACGTTCAAGCCGGACAACCTCCACCTCCTCGCTCCAGCGATCCAATGGAAGCAACTCCTTCGCATTTAAATGCCACCGGGAACATATATCTCGCTAATCCGAGACCATGGAAGAATAATTCTAGAGGGGGAGAGAGATCCTTCACAAGGAGGTGTGAGGATGAAGGAGGGAATGGGTGGCCTTTTATAGGAGGAGGGGGTGCCCCCTCTCTCCATGGCCAGCGCATGGGGGTGACCCCTCACCTCCCCCATTCATGTGGTGGTAACCCCCTCCACATTAAAATGCCTCTTCACATTCCCTTTTAAAGTCTCCACTTTAAATGCATTAAATTTCTCCAAATTTAATGCTCTCTCATTTAATAAAACTCTTTTTATTAAATTTATTCAGAATTTTGTTAATTACTTTAATTAACAAACATTCACATATAGCCCCTTGCAATATTTCAATATCACATGCAGAACCACCTTCTGCAATTTCAACCGAAACAATTTCCGGTTTCTATTGAAACAATTCCTGCGCTTTGCAATTCTTTCGTCTAAAACATATGTGCTCCAAAATGGTGTCCGGTAACTCTTAAGTGTGCCACCCTACGGTTCACGAATAATGCAGACATGATCGAGACCCTTCTCCGATCAATAATCAGCAGCGGGACCTGGAGATCCGTACTGACTCCTACACATTCAACGATGACTCATGTGATCGTGAGAACCTTTAACGCTTGTAACTAAATCCCTCTGTCTCTCGATATATTACATGTCCGAGATTCGATCATCGGTATCTCCTTACCTAGTTTGATCTCGTTACCGACATGCACTCTTTTCTCGTTCCCGTGATATAACATTCTAGTGATCACATCACTTGCTTGCAAGCTATCCTAATGTGATATCACCGAGAGGGCCCAGAGTATATCTATCTGTCATCTGGATTGACAAATTCCACTCTTGATCCATGAGCCTCAACATAACACCTTCGTAGCACTGAACCCATCTTTATAGTCACCCTGTTACGGTGTGACGTTTGATGTTATCAAGATACTCTTCCGGTGTTAGCAATTAACATGATCTCATGGTCTAAGGATAAAGATTACTTCGTATGATGTTATAGAAATATAAACATAATGACTTGATCGTAATGCTATACTTCGGATGAATGTTCATCACATCATTTCACAAATACTGTGACCTTGTTATTAACAACATCCAATGTCCATGATCAGGAAACCTTGATCATCTTGTTAATCAACAAGCTAGTCTATAAGAGAGGCATGACTAGGAACCCTTTTTGTTTATTAAACACACATGTATTGATGTTTCCTATCAATACAATTATAGCATGCAAAATAAACATCTATCATATACAAGGAATACATAATAACAACTTTATTATTGCCTCTCAGGGCATATTTCCTTCAAAGCGATGATGACTCGCAACCGTTGTGCCCTCCGGAGAATTCCCATCAGGCTACTATGCATCTGAATCGCAGCGTACCAAGCAACACCTTCAAGAAGGAACGCGACGACGATAATGGTGTTTCCCGGACTAGTCCTAAGATTTCCTCTGGTACATGGAGGGGAGTGGGGAAGGGGTTCACCCGACGCCCTTCACAGGGAATGGTGGCGCCCGCAGGCGTCACCGCGTCGGTGCCAAAAACATTGATAGATATTTCTCCCAACCCCTACAAACCATCGCCCGGACAGTCTGCAGCGCTCCCCAAGCTTGCCGCCCACCAACATGCACCACCACGGTCATGAAGATACCGTCATCATCTCCCCATGACAAACACTATCAGGATGGCCGGACTGAGAGGAAAGAGCCATAGGAAAGGAGCGGCAGTACCACAGCTACATGGGAGGGAACAATCTCCACCGCTGTAGACAGTAGACGGCTGAACTGTAATATACCAAATTTAGGCCTCTTGAATGCTTTCAAAACCATTAAACTCTTTTGGCCTCTATTTGTTTTTTCCATTTGCATTTGTCTCTTCTCAAACTTTCAAGCCATGGCCCACCTTGAAAGTTGATCTTGGACTTTGATCTTGGCAATGTGCAATCTAAAGAACCTTGGAATATTTTCTATAAGATAAAACCCCACCTTGCTTTTCCTTTTATTCATAAAATAAAAACCCTAAAAGGCTACATTCCAACGAAAGAACCATCCACGTGCCTCTGAAAAGCTCAATAAAATTAGGGGTGATCCCTAGGGAATATATGGCCCAAATATGCAAAAATATTTGCTAAGAACTTAGTACCCAAACCCGCATAAACCCTAGTCAAGATTCTGCCTATAAAACTATTTTTATAAAATGTGACAATGCCCATTATGGATGTCCTAGGTCCATAATAACACCATATAAAAAGATAGGCTCAAATGCTTTGCAATTTCTTGCTCAAAATTCAAATTTGAATTCTATATGTTTTGGTTTTTTCAAATTTCTACATAGTCCAATTTGTGAATCTTGAATTTTTTTGAAAGCTAGAGTTGTATCCTTTTTCTAAGACACTTATGTCACATGTTTAGAATCTATAGGCTCTGAAAGTAATTCTTCTGTTGGAAAAAGCTATCCAAAACAAGTGTTTAACAAACTCTTATTCTATATTTTCTCCCTCTTTTGAAGTTCCATTTCTATAGTTGGCGTTTTGAACAATCCTTTTTCTTTATTTTCTACTATTTTTTCTAGTTTAGGTTTATGGGCGTCCATTTAAATGGTTTTCTAAGACGGTTATGTCATGAGTTTAGAATCTATAGGCTTGGAAAGTAATTCTTCTGTTGGAAAACTATCCAAAACAAGTGTTTAACAATCTCTTATTCTATATTTTCTCTCGCTTTTGGCTATTCCAATGGTTTCCTCTTAAAAACGAACACAATATCTATTTTATATTTTTGTAGTACCGTTGCCTCTTAAAAAACAAAAATAATATGTAGTTTAGGTTTATTCTCGTCGGTCATGTCTAGTTTTTAAACTATGTGTTTCCTCTTAAAACGGTTTCCTAAGACGATTTTACCATGAGTTTGAAATCTACAAACGCTGAGAATAATTTTTCTTAGGAAGTCCATCTAATTAAGACAAGTGCATAACCAATCTTGTTTTATATCTCCGCTATCTTGTGGTTTTAAATGGTTTGCTCTAATTTTCTCATCTAGTTGATTCATAAGATTTATTATGAAGATAGCATGAATGATTTCATTTCATAGACCTTAAAATGAGACAAGATAGTAGGTTTATATTAAATCATAACTTTATATTAAAAAGGGTTTCATTAGATGGATTTTGTTCCTTAATTAGAGCATGCCATTTAAACCCTAACAGTAGGATTTTGTTCCTTAATTAGAGAGGGAGGCCAACTCTTAGGAACGAAATCGTAACTCTATATTAAAAAAAGGGTTTTCAGAGTTTTCCCTGGATTGCGAACCACTGTGATAGTAGGTTCACTTATTTCTTGAAAATATATACAAACATGACATTACGGCCACATTTTAATTAAGAAAATCGATATTATAATTTTTTATCAATATTCCATATACAAATACAAGAGAATTAATGCTTGAAATGAACACGCTAGGGTGTTGTAATGCTATTAGTCCACTCTGAAGTTACTAAGAATGTACATGTTTGTGTGTTTTACATGTTATGCATTTGTGAAGAAAAAATATGTGCGGTATCATAGGGAAAAATACAAAAAAATCTCTTAAAAGGTCATGTTTTGTGACACAGGAAGTAATCATTTTTTACATAGGTCACCGAAAATGTCTTTTTTTAAGAAACTTTATCTGTATGCACAGAATATGTGGACGTACACCCTATTTTTCTGAAATTATGTTAGTCCCTCCGCCTAGAAATAAGTGACTTATAATTTTTTTAGATTCGCATGTATATATATTTTAAAACGCGTCAAGATTTCATGTAAATTAGACAAATGCAAGTCACTTATTTCTGGACAGAGAGAGTATATTTCGATATGTTTCCACAATCAAAATATTTACACCCGCAAGCCAAAACGGATTTCCCGTGTGATATCAACAGCTAATATTTCCAGCCAAAACTTGTATTCCCTCCGATAGATTTGTCTAGATTCGTAAAAATCTTTAATACTACATTTTTTCACATTATTTGGATCACTCATACGGATAGACGATTTATCCCGATTAGTTAGATGACTGGAGCCGTCACAATATGGTCCGTCCCCTCTTCCACCTCCACCAGCCAAGACGCTCGTCCCCTCTTCCTCCGCGTGCCGTCCCGGCGGCAGGAGGAAGAGGGGACCTTGTTTTCTCCGCTTTGGTCTAGTAGTTAGGGTTTGGATCCGTCTGCTGTGGTGCGCTGTTGGGATGGTGGGAGCGGCGCCCGGGCAAATAAATTTGCCTCATCTCTACTCCCACAACGGCGGCGACCTTCACGGTGGCGCCTCGGAGTTGATGGCAATGTGTGTTGATCGGTCATTCAGATCGACAGCTTGGTTTTCTCGTCATTCTTCATATCTGGCGAGATCTATTTCTTGGTGTATCGCTGCCGTTCGTTGTTACCTGCGACAACGCTAGCGGCCGAGGCGAGGTGATTTCTCTGGAGCAAGGGTGGTGGTACGGTGGTGGTGGGTTTGCCTTTCTTCCCCGACTTCGTCGATGGGAGGCGGCAGACCTTGATCCAAGACAACACGGGGACGTCCTCCGGTCGACGTGCCACAACGACATGTGCCTCTCTGTGTGCAGCAGGCCTGTTCATCGACTCATAAAGCCTCGTTGGCGATGGTGCCTTTTTGGAACTTGCAATGGTGGAGGCTCGGCGTCTCTTCGAGTGTCGGTCTCGGCGACGCTGGAGTTGGACGGCGGCCGATGGCTTCGGTGGTTGGAGGAAACCCCTAGGAATCGTTTTGTATTTCTCGATCTCTTAAGATTTTATCTGCAAATTCATGATAATTATTTTATCCCGGATTGTCTTTTAGTTTCCAGTGTGTTGCTTAGTGTAACTTGTTTTTTGAATACATGGTTGCTCTGAAGAAAAAGAAAAATATGGTTGAATGACTTGTAATTTCTGCTCCACTCCTTCCAAAACTTCCTTGAAAAATACAGTCTTGGCCGTCACAGCAGATAGATCTGCAAGGACTCAGGCCGGACTGCCACATTCAACTGGGCTAGGAAACAATGCAGGCTAGTACAGCCCTTGTGATCCACTGATCCGTCTGCTCGCTATCAGCCAAGAGCCCATGTGGATGTTTTGTTTTCTCTCTCTCTCTCTTCGAGGAAGGATTTGCTTTCTCCGATCGGACGATTTCTGCGTGGGAATATTGGATCCAACCGAGCCAGATTGCATCATAATCACCGGTATATCTCAGCAGTAGTTTAACATTATCACGGATGAAAGTGGAGGTGACAAGTAGCAGGTACAGCGAGCATAAAGAGGCTTCTGGCCGGCCCTGGCAGAGAAAGCTGGCCGGAGAGCGAGCGAGCGATCTCAGGTGAGATTTCATTCCCTCGACCTCGAGTGTGCTGCCGGCCGGGGGCAAAAGTAAAAGGAGTCCAGGATTTGATGCCTATTTGATGCGCTGCGCCTAGTTCAAGTTTTCCTGTAAATGAAAAAGCTCCTGCACGCCGTGGTGGAATTTTCAGTAGTCGAGCGTGGATTCTGCATGTGGAGCGGTTTGTCACGGGTTATTGTATTGCTACAAGAAAGATCGAGGAAGGGCACTATGATCTCGTGATCGATTCTAGTTCAGGTGTGAAACCTGCCATGAAAAGGACAATCCTAACTTACTTAGACACGCACTTAGTTAGTTTATGGATTGTTATTAGAAGAACCAAGCACATTGGAAGAGATCCGACACACTATCATGGAAATATATCGCACTGGCCACTGGCTGCAGAGTTTCTTTTGTCGATCGGGGGTGCACCTACGTACGTACGTGTAGGCGTCTCCAACCGGCAAAAAAATCGGCACTTGACAAAAGGAACTTTGCAGACAGACAGCAATGCCAGAGGCATCTAACAGCAGTCCAGCACCACTGCAGAAAAGGTTCAGGTTCCCCTCGATCGATCTCTTCTCCGCGCGCTGATGTACGTACGTATCCGGACGGCAGGAAAATTCTGTCGCGGAATCTCCTCCAATTTACTAGTACACGCGAGAGGCTGCTAGTGCTAGCGATCGAAACACACACGCAGCTTCATGTTTCTGTCACGAGTGGGATAGCAGATTCTGGCTTCAGGCGGCAGATGCCAGCGGCCTTCCTTTCGGCGGCGATCATCGAAAATGTAGTGTAGCTCCTGCAGTTCACTACTTGACGTTCTCCACAGAATAACGCAAATGAATGGAGCCTATGGGAGCAGCATATGTTCCATCCCTGGCCCACAATGCTGGCCCCCGTAGGGCAACATCCGAGGACTGGGTAATCAAACCATAAATGGAAGACTAGCAACACTACATTGAGTTCTTTCATGCTTCATAACAAAACAAACAAAAAGGCTTCCTTGAGTCTTTTGCTTCCTCAGACCTCATATGTAGGCTCTACATGTAAAAAAAATACTTGTCCACTGAGCTAAAACAGAAGATTCGGGTTCTCCACGTTTGTTTGTCAAGAAGTTGCGTTTTTGTGTTGCTTTTAAAGCCGTGGTATTCTGAAACTTAAGCCAAAATTACCGTGAGTTGGTGGTATTTACTATGTTTTAGGTTAATAATAAAAGCTTATGTAATACTGTAACTTATAAGAAGGTTTCTAGTGAAAACTTGCAGGCATGGAAGGACAAGAGAAACCGGCAATCAGCATATATCGCTTAGAAATTAAAATAATCACATTTGAACACACACGCTTTTGTTGAACTATCGGTTTTCATGTCTCCCATCCAACACACGCAGTTGGGGAGCTTGAGATAATACTAGGAAGGCGGCAGCAGAGATATTAGTTGAATTAGATAGTAGTGCCAACGATTAATTAGCTTACCTATAGATATTTTAAAATATGGTGAGGGATTTTAGATCTCGGACTCCCGGTATCCTTGGAGCCAGACAGAATAATGGCAATCGTAGTTCCAAGTTTCAACAAAATTGAAATAAATGGTAAATATCAAGATGACATCAATTAACGGCCTCAACAGCAACATACTGTAATTCAATAACTAGTCGAGACATCAATGATGCACATACCTGCAATAAACAATGTTTATAGATGAATTTCATAAGTTGGAAATGTGAGAATGTATATGTACTCTTGACAAGGAAAATCCGATGTTTTTGACACCGTAGAATGTGCTTTTTAACAAAACAGGCTCCAAGTAACTAAAGCTCTCTTTATTGCTACTTATTTATAGTGAGAAGAATTACACAAATGAGGGTGGACCTAGGCCTTTTGTGGTCACCACTACCCTGCGCCCCTGATTGCACATGACATTATCGCCAACTAGGACATGGCTACTGACTTTGGTTGCCATTTTGGTAACTTTGTGTTGTAGCTAAAATCTTGTTTACTCTTAGTTGAAAGGCATTGAACGGACGAATCGACATTGAGCTAAGCGTGGGGGCCCTATATGCCACCACCAACGTCTAAATTTCCGTGTAAATATAATCCCATATATTTACAGCAAAAAAAAAAAACACTTCATTTGCAAAGAGCGTTTACTTCGCTTGTTTTTCATGTCGGCAGTGGTTCAGAAAACTTATAAGGAAAAAATTGAAACACGAAGGTTGCTTTCAAAAACGTAAACTTAAGCATGAAGTATATTACGTCGTCCCCGATGGGGTCGTAGTTGGCCTACCAGGCCCCGATAGATCGATGCTTGAGGCGACCACATGCAGCTATCTGACGAGCTGTGACTGTACTGTCCCCCTTTGTGGCCGATCGTGGATGGATGGATGGATATCCTCCTCGGTAGCCTTTGCAGCCGCTGCGAGTAGAGTCATAGAGTGGTCTCCCCCACCCCCTGGCCTTGCACGATCGATCGATCGATCGTGAGCTTTATTGTTAGGTAGCACAAAAACTTTCTCCAAATGGGAAGAGTCAGCTCGTTGTTGACATGCCATTCTAGTGTTCGTTCTGCCAGCAGTAGTAGTAGTTCCAATGATGATGCAATACTGCTAGTCAAAGAGCAAGACCGCCCTGATCTTTGCCTTGCTTGCTTGCTGCGTGCGTGTACGTAGTGTCATGATACAGAACACAGCCTTTTTTTTTTGCTACATCCTCCGATTTGATTTAATCGTCGCAGGTTTAGATAAGATTTAGGCAAAAGTCTGCGACGATTAAATCGGGTTTAACATTGTTCGAGCATTATTATCAGGGTATATTTGCTTTGATCGGGAACATATGACCACAACAGCACATATAAGTTTTCCACGTAGAGTACTCTACGAGACCTATCTGTTTTTATTTCTTGCGGAGAGACGGCAGCAATGGCATGCATGCATCGCAGCGAAGCATGGGCTAGATTTTCATATAGAAGAATAGTTAGGTACAGTAATGTGTGGCTCTCTGTACAGCCATGGAAGACCTACTATATGGATGCATGCCTAATAGCCTAGCTACTGCCTATTTACTTACTCATGTCAACTCAACCCCGGATCGAGTAGCCAATGGAAGTGCTCAATTGCTTTTCAATGGCATAATAATGCACAAATCAGGAAGTGATCCGAGACCAGGAGTTGCTTTGTACCTAGCCATCTACCGGTAACCACCGGAGTCTTGGAATCGCGTGTTATTTCCTCTGTTTAGAAATAAGTGATTCGTATTTGTCTAGATTCGCATGTATCTACACGCGTTTTAGTGTACAGATACATACTATAAATCTAGACAATTCTAAGTCACTGATGTTGTGCACAGAGAATTGGTCATATTTATAATGCGATCTGGGCAGTGTCAAGCTGACAGTCACTAGTCGATGCATGGCTGCACCTGCAGCTGCAAGGTTTTCGGTGGAGAAGTCGTACATCCTCAGAAAAAACCAATGGCCAATCTGCTGCAAAAGGCAAAAAAGGTCTGAATGAAGAAGGCAACTCTCTGAAACATTATCTATATCGATCAGTGCTCGCAGAGGCATGCAGGAGAAAGGGCACCTAAAAATATTTCCAGGACAACATAAGTGTGGCAAGACTTGTAACCATGCATTTGACTGCCTTTTCTTGCTAGCTAGTCTCCTGGCTCATTGCCCATTCCTTTGACCTTTGGATCAGAGGGACAAAGTGGTAAGCTCTACGAGAACCAAGGAGTCAAAATGGGGATGCATCAGGACCGATCTGGCAAAATTCTCGAGCGGGATATATTTCTTTTTCTGGAGGCGAAAGGATGCCATGATATATTTGTTTAACATTTGGTTCCTACGCCCAACTTGCCTGTCCCATTGCAGAGTCTCTGACTACCCAAAAAAGGCTTCAGAGTGCTGCATAATTTTAAACAATCATCCCAGCGGCACTTCGAAAAGGCGGGGAGTGCCACCCATGTGAAAGTGAGTGCACCGAGCATCATCGATGCGCCATTTCTTTTAATTTCTTGCCACAAAAAATGCACCAAGAATTGGCTGTGTATGCCATCAGATCAGGATAAGACACACTAAAAATATATATCGTTTTCCTCCAAGCCCTAATGAACATCGCTTTACAGAATGGTGAGGCCTAGCTAAGCTAAGGGCATTGTAAATTGGGGCACACTGTGCGCTTTTGCAGCCCCACATTGGGGGAGAGAGGACAGATACTGCTGCCTCGTCATTAGAGTACCATAGTTTGGCATATCTGAACAGAAATCTCCAATGATTAGGCTCCTCGTCGGCCTCACATTGTGGGCTTGCAATTTGCATGCTTCCCAGGCAGCTTGTGTCTTTTCTACTAACATAGCATCGAGTTCAAGTGGTGGAATTCATTCCGTTGCTTGTGCAAACGAAAGAGAGGAAAAGTGCTAGTATTCCAAACAGAGTCTTTTGAGTCACTACTCTAGGCTGAAACTTTATCCTGTTGAGAGGCCACAGCCAGACAGTTGCTGATAGTTGATTGTTACTACTGCCTGCTTTCAGTTACGCTTTCACGCAGGGGTCAACACTGGCCGGTACATTCAGAATCTGCTTCTCTGATCAGTACACTAGTATTTCTTTTCTTTTTTTGAGAGAGAAAGGTACGCTGGTAGAGTATATTATTATTGCACAATAATTGCCACAGAGACAGCATTATCATTGGAGCCAGACAGAGTGCACATGCACAGAAAGCAGTCGGTTTTACTGTAACAGCGTGAGAAATAGGTTAGGATATGGATCCTCATCTCGAGAGCTTATCATGTGCAAGCACCATGATGCATCACCAGATATATAGGTGGTGGTACTGGATAGATTTCAGAAGTACTCATCTGGGTACCTAGAAAAGCTAGCAGCCACGCATAGGGTGCTTCAACTCAACACCTGTACCTCAGAAGGATATGTCTCATTCACAGATTAGGCAAATAGTTTTCCTTTCTTACAAAAAGTTATATTTAACCTCAACGATAGCTAGCCTGGTTTTAGATAGTGGTTTTGCATATATATTTTTCATGTTTCAAAGAATGTGAAATAATTCCTAGATTAATTTGGGGAATGTTAGGGATTTTAGTGTGCACTCCCCCCTTTTCAAAAAAAAAGTGTTCAAAATTTCATTAAAAATGATGACTATTGTGTCATATGCAAAATCACTTAGGATATATAGTGTTCAAAATTTCATTAAAACGATGACTATTTCATCAAAAATTCATTAACCGCTATATATAGCTTCTCCTAATTGCTAGACAAGATGTAGCTAAATCACTTAGCAGGATATTCTAAACTATGATATTTGAAGATGCAAAACCGTTCTAAATAACCGTGTTAAGGGCCTAGAGAGTGATTTCATATTCAGAGTTTTTCAGAAAACTGAAAAGTTCTTGAGTGTGTTGAGTGGTACCCCCACTGTTCCTAAAAATAATGTGTACTTTGTTTCGTTAAGAGCCTTTGACCAAGAATTGCTCAGTGAATGCAATGTTATATATTGACTTGCAATTTGTGTCACCGGAATCTTCCAAAAGTACTTGTTATGATATCCATTTTGTATCACATAAATCACATATTAAAGGAGTAATTAATGGGCAAATGCATGCCTTAACAAAGTAAAATACACCTTAGTAATCCAAATAGACGGAATATAGAGTGAGGGCCTCAACATGATCATCTCCAATCCATAAAAAACCAAGAAATCGATAATTGATTTCCTCTTGTCACTTCTGTACATGATATTAATAAATAAAATTTTGTATAAGTGATAGGGGTTTAATAATATTCCAACATGCATGCTTTTTCACTATTTTTTTGGAAGGTAAAAAAATGCAAAAACACTTTTAAAACTTGGTCTATGGTGACACAAGTTTAGAAAGCTCAATGTGTAGTTCAGATTACTTCAAAAGTTAGGTTAAAGTCGAGCCAACCACAATTGTCCAGGGTTCAAAATAGACATGTGAAGAAATGTAAAGAGACGGAAAATAACTCATCAACTAATATGATCATCTATATATGGTCCATAACCAAGAGGACAAATAATGCAGTTCTTCTTATCACTTTTGCACATCACATTAATAGCCATACTTTTTATACCTTTCACAGATTTATGAAAAGATTCCGAGTATCCATGAAAAAAAATCCATTTTTTTTTTTGAAAACCACTTTAAGAGTTCATCTCATGTAGTTTTATAAATTCCAGGGTTTGATATACTAGATGAGTTCATAGGTTAAGGTTGGAGCGAAACCAAGCCAGCACAATAGTTGAGAGTTCGAACTAGCTAGACGTGTAAAGAAATGTGAAGTGGCGGAATCTAATCACGTACGCCACCAAACTAAGTAGATTCGCTCCTTTGTTTAACAGCGACCAGGACATCGAGTTTAACATGCGCGGGAATGGTGGATCGATCGACCACCCGAAGCATAGCATGCTCCCTGCAGCTAGCAGCAAAGGTGAGAGAGAGACGGGCTGCGAGCGAGAGGAGATAGAGAGGAATCTCGCGGCCGGCCGAGCCCATTGGCCGGGAAGCAAAGCCGGGGGCGTAGGGCCGCCGCGCGGCGTGGCCTCCCCCTCTCCGCGCCACTAACCTCGCCGCCCATAGGAGGCACTGTCTCGCTCCATTGATACCCACTTATTTAGTTAAGCCTTGCCCGTAACCTATAGGGATGAAAAAGGGGGGTTTGGCTTAAAGCCCCGGAGCTTTTCGCACGATCGATGACACGCACGCGCCCGCCAATGGCGAGGACGAGTAGTACGCCCATGCCCATCCACCGCTCGCTTTCGAATTATGAGGGAATCCACCACCACCACCCCGATCGATCGAGCCCCGCCCCGGCCGAGTGATGTGCGAGATTCGTGCCCTTCTTCCAATTACTGGCAGCAGCTCGTTCGCTCCGGCCGTGCTCCGTAGGCGCCGTAGCCTCTCTTTTCTCGCCGGGAGTGCTCGCGTGAACGAACGTCGCCGCGCCCCCGTCCATTGGTCACCGGTGGTGCTGCATGCCTTTCCACGTCGGGCTTCGAATTCCCCGGATCGCCGGCCGCGGGCGTGCGGCCACGTACGTCTGCCCGATGCGCGCCCCGGGGATCGAAGCTCTGTCTCTCGTGCATTGGCCCGCGCTCGCGGAGAAAAGCCAGCAAGCCGGGCTGGGTGTGTGCGTGCGTGCGTGTGGACGTTTTGTTTGCCGCTCCGCCGCATCGGATGCGAAATGTTTGTTTTGCGCAACCGGCCGGTGCGCGCGGCGGTGCTTCTTTTCGACGGTGCGCGCGGGACCCGCGCGTCGTACCTACATGCGTGCACACCTGTGCCGCGCTCTCGTATATCTAGGTGGCCGGCACTGGCACGCGGCGGCGCATGCAAGAGGTGCGAAAATGTGTTCGATCGTGCGTGGCGCCCGGACGTCGACGAGCGGGCCGCGCCGCGCCGCGTGTCGGCAGGGGAATGGATCACGCACGCGCGTGTGTCCCGGCAGATTCCGGTCTAGAAGGTTCCACTTCTGCCCCGACAGGTCGCCGGTGCCAGTGACAGTCACTGACCGGGGCCGGCGCCCAGCTACCGGCGGTGGCGCGTGCCGGTGCAGCTCTAGCTTTTCCACCGCGCTCGCCAGAGACGATGGAAGTGGTGAGGCCGGCGAGAACCGTGTGCCGCCGCGGCCTTTCGGGGGTTACCAAATGAAGCTGCTGCTGCCGATCTATCCATCCATCAGTCGATCGAGTCTGTGACTGCTGGTGGCCAGGATTCGACCGACAAGTTCAATCTCTGTGGCGATGAGGGAATGGGAATCCTCACTTCCGGTGACAAGATGGCCACCACCAGGGCACTCAGGGCACATCGTGGGGAAAAGACGGTGAAAAGAACGGGGGGACGAATAGCACCGGTGCTTTACTCCTAGGGGCAAACTTTGACCTGCAGTTTCAAGTTTTCACGTCACTAGAGAGTACAGTCGTCGGGCTTCAGGTGTGACCGTGTGAGTAGCTCCTTGTACGGATAACAACACCAGCAGTACTTGCTACTAGTATTTGCGTAGAAGTACACACGAGGGCCTAGAAAGTGTGAAATTCAGATTTCCTATCTTCTTTCTGGGGGTGGATGATGGGTGGGGTTAACCTTTTCCGATATTTGACTACTATCTTTTTTAGTTTGGCTGTGAAAAACAGTTTCACGGTACACTTTGTGTACATATAGTCGTATTCCCAGTTCATTCGAAAATTGGTATTATGCCACTACTAGTCGAGGAATTCGTTACGCTTGTGTCCCTAGACAAACGTGACGTTGATGTTGGGTTGCTTGCCATATGTTTGACTCATTTTCTTACATATGAGATATCCATTTTAGCCCGTCAGCAGCGATCGAAACAAATAGATATGCTTCCTTCCGGCATATGGGATCAAACACACAACCCAGTAGCGGAGCCAAAAGTAATTAGTTTTATATTTCAGGACCTAGTACTTAGCTTCATCAACAGCGGGGAAATAATAGCTAACAAAGTCTACCCCTGAGTTCTAGCAAGCCCCGAGGTGACCGATTTGGGCTTGCCGAACAGCTACACAGCCATGACGGTCATATTCTACTGATCTCAGTACCATGATACGGTTGATCGTGCCCACTCGGAAGAACGTGCCTATTGGTACAAAAATGTTACATTCACGGAAAGACACGAGTTTGAGCTCAGTTTAGAGCGAACGTGAGTAATACATTTTAGGTGTTCGTTGATTATACTAGATGGGAATGCAGGACCTGAGGTACCGACACGTAGCCGCGTCAGCAACATTGAAAGAACGCTCAAAAAAGTCTATCCTCAAGCCCTCCCAAGCCTCGAAGCGGCCGCGCTGGACATGCCGAACGGCTACACAGCCATGTCGGTCACGTTCTGTTGATCTCGGTACCATGGTACGGTTGTTCGTGCCCACTCGAAAGCACGCATCTATTGGTATATGAACGTTAGAACCAAGGAAAGAAAGGGCTTGGAGTCTAGTTTTGATCCAATGTGAGTAATGCATGTTAGGTGTTTGATAACGAACTAGATGGAAACTAATCGGACGGATATTAAATTTCTCGATATTTAAACCATCACAGATAAAAAATACAACGATTAGATCATAATACACATCGTCTCTGATGGTTCTGTGCTTGTCCATTTTCATATTCTACCCCCCAAGCTGATTTTTGTACTTTGTATGTCTCTCTTTGTTACTCGTTGATGGCCCGTGACCATGTCCTCTAGACACGCATGGTGGCCTACTGAGACCTTCAGCAACAAGAACAGTGACCCAATACTTCAAGGCGATCAGTGATCCATGTGTGTTGCAAACAATGTCGAGCTCGTACTACTTTGGGAGGGTGCTCGGGTCCTAAAGCCAGGCCTTCAGCTAGAAGAACTAGATCTCCTCGGGTGTAACCTCTAGCACCTCCCCGCTATAGTTGTGGATGATCTAGTTCATCGCCTCTGTCTTCATCGCTTCGATAGGAAGATCATCGAAGCATAGCTTGCACAGTCTTAGGTTGATTCCGTCCATGACGTGGGTCTGAGATTGTGGATGTGTTTGTGAAGATATAGGCGCCAATGGAAAGCATATTGTTCTAGTTGGAATGAATAAATAGTAGGGTCCTAAATAGTAAGAGAGAAGAATCTGGCAGATGGCAAGCGCAATGACTAGTTTTTTGCAGTGAGGCAGAGCTAGATTGACAAGGGATCACTAAGGCATAGGATGCGAATTAGGTGGCACTATTCATTATTCCATAATTGCGTTAAATGGATGAGAGGATTGGCAAGGTATAGGAATATTTAATTTGCCTAAATCGCGGGTTCCAGCGCGTTGGCATTTGTTGCTAAAGGATCAAGTTTGTCGGTATTTGACGCTAAGGGACCAAGTTCAGGTGTGTTTGACTATTGGTTTTTAACAGAACTCGATTAGAAAAAACGTTACGCTTATCTGCTTATCTGACAAAACTGAAATAGAAAATTACGAGCAGAACACTCTCAAGCATAAACTAAAACAAACATCAATTTTCATTATTACGAGCAGAAGTTTACAATCCAGGTAAATGAGTACTTGATGCTAGAAGTTGGTGTGAATATGTCGTTGTTGGGGAACTGGTCCCGGTAGTCGATGTTCACTGCGGTGAGGGTGAACACCACCAGCTCGTAGCCGCAGTGGTAGGCACGGTCGTATAGTAGCGTGGCGTCCTTGGGGTTGACGAAGCGGACCGTTAGCATCCCATCAGAATTGTGCTCGAGGTCATAAATGCGGCGATCATGATTGTGGCTGTAGCCCCGTCGAGGAATGCATAGGCCAGCTGCCACCTGATCCTTCGCGGCTAAAGGGCTAGATGCACAGGGCACCGTCCTCGCGGACCCCAAACGGCTGTATCTCCCTTACGGTAGGAGGGAGCTGGAAGGTGTCCATGGTTGCACTACTGCGGATGACATAGGTACGATTATTCAGATGCTTATGATTTTCTGCCCTATGCTGGGTAAAAGGATTACGGCCCATGAAGATTCCAGATGACAGCCCAAGGAAGCAACCGACGAAGACTTTGATTATATTAAGAAAGAGACTATGAACCGACTTTGTGTTGGCATTGTAATTACGTGTGAATAAAACCTATCCGCATACAGCTTTGAGACCCAACCTATTATATATATGATGGGAGAAGCCCAAGCGAGGGTACCGAAAACTCCCAGACAACTTGTAATAGTGCAATTCCCAAATATTCAGGCGACTTTGACTCCATTGTTTTCCTGACATCCGACGAAATCCCGAGCGTTCTCTTTTCCGTGAAACCCTAAATCCATCATCATGGGCATTGCCGAGGTTACACCTCGTCAATTGGCGCCGTCTATGGGAAACTTGAACGCTGGAACCACGGATTCGACGAACCGCTCTCCACCAAGCATCAACCTGACGAAAGCAATTCCACACCCGCCCACCCTTGTATTGGTACCCGCCGATTTCAACGGCGGATCCGATCTAATCATCGAAAGCTTCCACTTCCAAGTAGAAGACCCGCAATAATCACACCCTTCGGCCCTGATCACATTAGAACCGTCAGTGGAAAAACTTACGCCTACGGCGGTATCAGCATCTTCCGTCGGATCCTCCATGGACACCACAGCACAGATCGAAGCAGGCGAAGAAAGCGAGCAAATCGAGATGGATCTGGGGGGCCTTGATCTCTCCTTCGGATCAGACCCACAGCTAACTCCACCACGTGGAGCAAGCCCAACAAATCCAGAACCCGAAGAAAGCAGCGAAAATGTCGACTTCGGAATAAGGATGGCGAAGATTTACCCAGAACTACAATCTCAGAATACTAACAGCGCATCCTTTAGAGCAGAAGACAATGTCACCAGCCCACGCATAACACGCCACCAAGTGTGCATTGTCAACGGGAACACCTCAAGACCACGCGACTCTAACGGTAACCCTTTCCTTGACCCCAATGATATTTTATCAGATGACAATGCAGGAAACACAGCAATGAAGGGGGCCACGGAAACGAAGCAGAAACGGCAGATGAAGGAGAGAGACGAACTCTTCGGCTACCAGCAGCGGCATGGCAAAGGGCAAGGGAAGCAATTTCAGGAGCAGTCCTGATGACAGCAGACGCCTCACACGAGGATTTATTAGCATATCAATATCTGCTTCATCACAAGAAGAGAGATCTACTCAGGATGCAAAGGCAACTCGACAAAAGAAAGAGGTTAGCAGACGAATCCAGCGTACGACGGGCACAGTTAAGCTCCACGCGAGGATCAGGGAGCATAATAGGAGGAGCACCACCAGGAAGGAGAACATCTCGATTAGCGGATATCCCTGAAACAAAGAGAGGCGGAATCATCCGCAATCTAGATCTATCGTTCATGTCAATCGATCAAGCAGGAAACATCAAGGCAAAAACAGCCCAAGAAGCCATCGTGGCCGCGCAAACATATCTACTCACAACTCAGCCCGCACCCGACGATCCCCCGTGTGGCCCTCCACCGCTACGCCCTGATAAACCTTGGCATGGTGGGAGCCTCCCTCGCAGAAGCAGAGCAAGGGACCACGCGACAGCCCGATAGATCCCCACACCATCACAGCAGTCCTCGGCAAGTAGGGCACACTCGACGATCTCGATCGCCACACCAGGCACATCTCGTAGCAACCGAGCCGCGAAGCAGCACAAGAAACGACAACACAAAAGACATGAACGATGGATCAAGAGACGAAAACCGCAGCCGACGATACCATGACGGACACAACAAAGACGATTACGAACTATGTGGGGCCAGTTGTTTCACTCAGAGGATTCGCAAAACCTCAGTACCCAAGGACTTCAAACTTCTGCACAACCGCCACAAGTACGATGGACTCCAGGAACCCGAAGCATGGTTAGCAGACTATTTGGCCACTGTCAAATTGAAAGGTGATGCGTCCATTTTGCATCACTATTCTATATCATAATTTACTGTTATTCATTGATATATTTCATATTAAGAGATGATACTTATGTTATTTCATCTGTTTTTGCATGGTTGATGACTTTTGGAGCATGGACCGCTGCAGTCAGGATTCTGATGGAAAATGTGCTGTTTGGAGGCAAAATTCACGAAGATCAGAAAATCTACGAAAATATATGGAAAACCCTATTTTTCCAGAAGACGAAGACTGCCAGAAGGAGGAGTGGAGATGGGCCACAGGGGGCCCACACCACCCCCTGGCGTGGGCCACCCTGGGCCGTGCCACCAGGTGGTGTGGCCGCCCTGGTCCACCTCCAGCTCTCCCCTCTGGCGTATATTACCTCCACAGAACCCTAATACCTGGGGAACAACCACAGAAAGATTTCGCCGCCTTTGCGGGGTGGAAAACACCGAGAGAGAAATATCTCTCCGGTAGATAGATTTCTGTCGGGGGAATTCCTTCTCGGAGAGGGAAGATCGTCGCCATCAACACCACCATCAAGCTGGACTTCATCGGGATCATCATCACCATCATCATCATCACCATCAGCACCATCATCACCATCTCCAGATTGTTGTAACAATTGGGTTGAATCTTGCATAGTTCTTAGGGGAAACTTTCCCGGTGTTGATTACTCTTCGTAGTTGATGCTATTGAGTGAACCATTGAATTATTGTTTATGTTCAGATTGTTATACATCATTATTCCATCTCTGATCATGATCCATATGATGTCTTGTGAGTAGTTCGTTTTGTTCTTGAGGACATGGGAGAAGTCATGTTGTTAGTAGTGGAGTTGTGTTGAGAAAGATTCAATAGTTTGATATTTAAGTTGTGGTGTACTTCTTCTAGTGGTGTCATGTGAACGTCGACTACATGACACTTCACCTATATGGGCCTAGGGGAATGCATTGTGTAGTTGGCTACTAATCGTAGGGGTTGACAGAGTGACAGAAACCTGAACCCCCGTTAGGAAACCATTGCACAAGGGACGTAAGGGTCTTAGAGTTTAAAGCTGTGGTTAGGTTTCTACCTTAATTACTTTCTTGTACTTACGGATGTTTGCAAGGGGTATAATCACAAGTATGTATTAGTCCTAGAAAGGTCGGTACATTAGCACAGGTTCACCCACACAACACTTAGCAAGCTAAAGAAGATTAATCAACTAAATGAAGCGAAAGCACTTGATAGTCTTCCCGTGTGTCCTCGAGAACGTTTGGTCATCTTAAGTAATACAACCGACTTGTCCTTTGCTGAATAAAGGATTGGGCCACTTACTGCATTTATTCTTATTGTCTTTTATTTACTCGTACTTTATTTACTTGCTTTATCAAAAAACCCTAAAAATCCATTTGCTAAGTATTTGCAGAGAATTCCTGATCCATACCACTAGCCAGCACCTTCTGCTCCTCGTTGGGTTCGACACTCTTACTTATCGAAAATACTGCAATACACCCCCTATACTTGTGGGTCATCAAGACTATTTTCTGGCGTTGTTGCCGGGGAGTGAAGCGCTATTGGAGAGTGGAACTGGTAAAGGAAACTTCTAGTGTGAGTATTATTTACTTATGTTAGTTGCTTTATTTTCGTTATGGATAATTCGCTGAGTTTCTTGTTTCGTAATGCTACTACCACTGCTAGGGTAGTAGATGAACCACCACCTGCTAAGAATGATGCTTTTAAAATACCTACAAGAATTATTGATCCTGTTATGGATAACTACTATGTTGGGGATGGAACTGTCCATCCTGGTGATCATTTGCTCTTTATACAGCTAAGGACTTTGTGGCGCGCGTGTTAGTATAGGGTGCGGATATTTGGTCCGGATATTTCGATACCGGTGTCGGATAATCTACCCCTCTGAAAACTGGCAGAAACAACAAAACTGAAATGAACATAACTTTTGCATCTGGACTCCGATTTTGATGATCTTGGGCTCGTTTGGAAGATAGTAACAATCTATACATGATCATGGAAATAACCATCATAGTACAAAAAGGGAGGATAGAACCAATTTATGAAAAATTTAACCTATCTATAAAAGACAAACCGATAAAACCTCCAATATCGAAAATGCAATAGAGAATGCATATGAAATCCATTTTCGATGAACTTGAGGTTGTCATGGATATTAACACAAGATCTAAATCCTCTCACGAATAAGAACCAAATAAGAACCAAGAAAGATGATGCCAAGTATGCAAAGGTTTGAGCTCTCTCCGAGGGATATGATCAAGTTACTAACTCGAGAGCCCCTCTTGATAGTATAGTTAACTATCCTATAAACCGGTCTCCCAAACTAAAACCATGAGACCGGTAAGAAATAAACCCTATCAAAAACATACCTTTGCCTTGCGCATATTCCACTTGATTTTGATGGTCACGATCTTGTCCACCTCAAGATGGAACACCTTTCTTGACTACGCTAGCTTGATGAAGACATGGAATTTTCTCTCCCATACTCCACTATGGGAGAGCCTCTCGTTTAGGCATATCTTCACATATCCATGATTACCATAAGGATGGCAGGCTTCAAGCATATGATCTCTTCGAGATGGCTCATCTTGAACTTGCACTTTATTTCTTCTTTCTTCATTGTGTTGGTGTCTTGAAGGTACACATGAGATCACTCCATCTTGTTCTTCAAGACACACTTGCCATAGGCTCAACTCTCTCATAACCAATCTTTTGGATCACTCCTTGAACATCTTGGTCATCACTTGATCTTCTTCATTTTCTTCTTCTTTCAGCCTTGAGACCACCATATAGCTCAAGCATTGCCTATGAATATATCCTTAAGTATATCTCAATGTAAACATTAGTACATAGGGATTTTTATTCATTACCAAAACCACACATGGGGAACACATGCAATTTCACCGGCGTCAAATGGAACCAGGGGCATGGACGTAACAAGTCCACATCGACTGATGACATATCTCCAATTGTCTAATTCATAATGGCCTAGTACCAATGTCCGAGTGAACTGAGGTCACAGTCATAATAAACCCTTGCATATATCCACATATTCCCACAAAGGTTATTAAAAAATACTCTCTAGTGATAAGCATAACTCTAGAGAAAACATCTACAAAATAGTACAAGGTGCAGATGAAACATGGGATGCAATTGAGACTATCAACTATAAAAGGAAATACAATGTATAGTTTATTTGTTACCAACTACATGGAAAACACTGGTGGTTTGCTGTCAGTTGTATTACATTATTTTTGAAACAATCACCGGAGGAAAGAGTCCCTACCTGAATATATTACTTCAAAAGTACATAAGTGGAGCTATGTAGTCATGCCAGAATCTGGTGTGTACTTTTTTTACCATGCCTCTACTAGTTAGCCTAAATAGTGTTGTTGTCCACAATCCTAGAAATAGTTACATAAGCACTTTGATCAGTGGTTTGAAGATCGACCAAAAATTCCATAGGATCATAAGTGCAAACAAAGGCCAAATGGACAAGGGGAGGTTGTGAGGGTTCTAAGTAGACCAAATATTAGAGAAGTCATCGAAGGCAGGGTGATGGCGAGCTTTTGCCAAACTTCTCGGGCGCGAGTGCAAAGGAAAAATAGGTGGTCTCTGTTCTCCACTGGTTGACCACACCAGGGATAGCCATAGGTTTCAATGATGCACTTGTGATGAAAATTATCCCTCGCGTTAAGCATGATTAAAGCGAGTAGCCATCCGAAGATCTTGACCTTCTGGGGACGAAGGAGTTCCAAACATAGCTCATATGATTATCCTAGAGCTCGGATAAGAGAGACGCATATGCTTGATGGAAGGATAATCTTGAACCATCCAGCATCCTTCTCTGATCCAATTCACCTGAAAGAACAACACCCTACAAAAAGACACAAATGGACAAAAGTTTGCTAGCAGCGACCGAGGTTAGCCTATTAAGCAAGTCAGTATCAAGCCCATCTTGCAGATACAAACTAAATAGGGCTTATTGTTTTAAGTGGTGTGAAAAAATTGTGGAGAAGCCAGTGGTTAGAGGCTCGTAGAGTAGCCATCTATCGATCCAAAAGTAGGTGTTGTGGCCATTACCAATTTGGTATTGCAAAATGAGATGTAGAGTGTGAAGAAACTTGTTTATAACTTTTTCTAAGTAAGAACTATTGGTAGAGTGGTGCATGGGGCATGGGGAGTGGTAGAGCAGCCAGTCACGCCAAGGGAGGTTTGATGCATGCAAGAAGTTGTAAGCCAATTTCAGCGGAAGGCAGACATTTTGTATTTCTAAGTTCTTAATGCCCAAACCAACAACATTTTTAGGTGTGAAAAACTTTATCCCAAGAACAAAAATTGAGATCCAGTGCAAGATTCCTCTTGATCCCATGAGAAGGCCCTATTATTTTCATTATTCTCAACATTCTCTTTGGAGAGAAGAAATGATGACATGAGGTCAGGAGGGAGGTAGTCTAAAATGGCGGCGGGGAGGGATATATGACCCCCTTTATTTAGGAGAGAGGCGCTCCATCCCGAGAGATGGATAATGCTTCTGGATAGCATGAGAAGGAAGGTCGAGGAAGGTAGTTTTTGAGGAGAGATGGGAGGCCAAGATAGACTTGTGGAAAATAAGAGATTGATGTTCCTAGAGTGGAGGCCATGGAATCCACATCAGACTCGGAAACATTCATGGTAATGAAGGTGGTTTTATGGAAGTTGATGGCCAAGTTAGTGGCACGAGCAAATTCGTCCAAGATACGTCTAAGGTGTGTTTATGTAGAGGGAGTAGCACGCGCAAGGATGAGAGTGTCGTTGACATATTCTAAGACTGGGCAAGGAAGGTTTGGCCCTATGTGATGAGAAAGGTGGCCAAGGGAGAAATAGTGTGTGGTTATATTTTGAAGGACGTCAAAGACAATGTTGAAAAGAAGGGAGAGAGAGAGGGTCGCCTAGGCCATTTTTGCAACTGATCCAAGGACACAGATCCCATTAAGAAGAATGACATGTTTTCTAGTTGTTAAAATGTCTCTAATCCGTTGGCAGAACTTGGGGGAAGCCTCGGTGCTAAAGAACTCCTAGGAGAAAGTCCCATTTAACATATTCAAAAACTTTCTTAATGTCTATTTTTATAATAATTCTAGGAGATTTTAATTTGTAGCAATAGTGAAGAAGATTTGTGGCATAGACAAAGTTATCAAAGATGCACCTGTATGAGATGAACCCAAACTGATCTTGGCCAATGAGAAGAGGGATTAGGGGTTTAAGCCTATTGGTAAGGACTTCCACAATGCCCTTGATGGGCCAGTTTTTGGAGGGAGATGGGCGAAAGGCATCGACCGTGCGAGTTGCATCTGATTTTGGCAGTCGATCTTATCTAGTAAACATGCACTCTGTAACATTATGTTTAAATATTCCGCAAGATCCATAATGACATGTAGTATATGGGAAAGGAAGGTGTGACACATATCATGTAGAGTACCTTTTGAGCTTGACAACAATGATAAATGGGCACAAGTAGCTTGATGAACCCGAAATGACACTGTCCCATCCATCAGAAGATGAATTTTTCAGAAATAAAATAAAATGCATAAGAGGTGTACCTCCTGAATCAGAAATATTGATGAAATTTAGAAGAAACAAATTATGGATAGCATTTAGGTCTAGCAAAAAATGTATATTTGCTAGTACTATATTTGGGAGAATCCATATGACACCGATTGTACACAAAGGCGAGTGGCTTCATGTCATAATAGTATGGTATCTATGATATATATATACATACTACATATCTTGTATAGTGTAGGTACAAGCAAGAAATACCTACAACTTTACATACATCAAGCTTCATGTTGTATGCCCTAAACATATTTGAAACAAACAAAAAATGAATATAATGTAGAGTGTAATATTTTTACCCCTAGTGGGATATAACTCCTTATTGTGTACCATTAGTTCGTATTGTAGGATTGGCATGTTATCTATCGCTACACAATGCATCATTATACCCTCACACTGAACCCCTGATGACCCACAAGTATAGGAGATGTATCGTACTATTTTCGAGGGAAGTGAAACCCAATTTATTGATTTGACACAAGGGGAGCCAAAGAATATTTATTAGCCTTAACAACTGAGTTGTCAATTCAACTGCACCTGAAAACAATCTTGCTCACAACAGTTTATCAGTAGCAACCGTTTTGTAGTAAGAATAGTAAAGTAACAGCAGTAGAAAATCAAGGACAGTAGTAACAAAAGCAGTAATAGTGAGATTCGAGTGTGGTAGGCATAGGGATGGATGGACGGGCGTTGCATGGACAAGACAATTCACATAGCAATCAGAACATAGGGCAATTGCAGATAAATAAGATAAAACACCCAAGTACTAGACAATCCTAGGCATGTGTTCCATATATAGTCATACGTGCTCGCAATGAGAACTTGCACAACATCTTTTGTCCTGCCAGCCCGTTTGCAGCGGGGCCTCTAGGGAACTACTGGCAATTAAGGTGCTCCTTTTAATAGAGCACCGGAGCAAAGCATTAACACTCCGTGAACACATGTGATCCTCACATCAAAGTCATTCCCTTCCGGTTATCCCGATTTCTGTCACGTCAGGGCCATAGGTTCCGGACAACAACGTGTGTATACAACTTGCAGATAAGACCAAGAACAATACTATCATAATGAATCAATAACATGTTTAGATCTGAGATCATGGCACTCGGGCCCTAGTGACAAGCATTAAGCACAACAAGTCGCAACAAAGTCATAAAGCACTAATAAAAGATACTAGGCACCATGCCCTAACAATCTGATGCCATTACATGAACGATCTCATCCAATCCCTACCATCCCCATAGCCTACAGCGGGGGATTACTCACTCATAGATGGGGCAAACATGGATGTTCGATGGAGAAGCGATGGTGATGATGATGGCGATGATCTCCTCCAATTCCCCGTCCCGGTAGGGTGCTAGAACGGAGTTTCTGGTGCTGTTTCGTGGAATCTGGTGGTGGCGGTGGAGCGGAACTCCTTCTGGAAAAACGTTAAACCCCCCGAAGTTTTTAGGTCAGAAGGCTTCTTATAGGTGAACAAGGAGACCGAGGGGGTGCCTGGGGCCACCACACCATGCCCTAGCACGGCCAGGCCCAGCCCGCGCCTAGGGGTGGTGTGGGCAACCCCTGGCCCTCCTCCGTCTCATATTCTGGCTCCTGGAGTCTTCTAGAAAAATAGGCACTTTGGCTTTTGTCCCGTCCAATTTCGAGAATATTCATTTTCTGACTTTCCTGGAACCAAAAACAGCAGAAAACAGGCATCTGGCACTATGGATCTTGTTAATAGGTTAGTCCAAGAAATCATATGAAAAGTACTCCAAAGTGTGGACAAAACACAAGAAAGTGGATAAAACTAAGCATGGAGCATCAAAAATTATAGATACATTTGCAATGTATCAACATCCCCAAGCTTAACTCCTGCTCGTCCTCGAGTAGGTAAGTGATAAAAAGAAAGAATAATTTTTGAGGTGACATGCACCATCAAAGACTTAATCAAAGTATTTGTAAAACATTCAAAGTTGGGATCATAGTACTTCAATCATAACATGAAAGACAAAGTTCTAACAATAAGACATAGCAACTATGATGCAACATGAAAAGGCACAAACAAAAGATTCATGAATAACAATGCTTTGCAAGACGTTTGTTTGTTTCACATAAAGAAAACATAGCATAGTGGCATTCAGCTTGTCCCTCATAGAGTAGCAAACATAAATGCAAAGGACACCTTCAAAGTTTACAAGAATGACTAGATACAAATAGTTTAAAATAAGCAATATCAAGGTATGCATCAATCAACGTGTCTTGGGACAATGCACATAGAACTAAGAATGGCCACTACGCTCTCAAGAAAGTGCTCATAGAATGTGTGAAGACTCAACAAGGAAATGAACAGGTTTTGAAAAGTTTGAAAGGCTTCCAAATGCTGAAAGTATGGTACTCATTAGCTTTGAGCTCTCATTGCCCCTATCATAAGCATCTTTAATGTGGTTTAGGTGAAAGTGAGGTCCAATCTGAGTTATATGCTTGACAGACTATAAACTGAAAATCCCAAGTCCCTTGAGTACGAGGGCCGCTCCTCATGCTACTCAACTTTAGTTACCGGTAAGTTCTTGTCATCGTAAATATGTGCGTATCATAGAGAACCGCCAACCGGGTACCCCTTGCCCGATGATACGGAAGAATCCCCATATCAAAATGACAAGGCAAGCAAACAATAAGTATCTCAGCAATCTTCTTATTTACCATGGGAAAATGGTGCTTTTTTCTCTCTTTCCTCTTTTCATAAATCTTTTTTTTTCTTTTTCTCAATAGCTATCTCTCTTTTTTTATAAGAAGAATGCTTCATAGATATCATTATGGTTACACTGCAGGTTTCCACCATGTCAGCATGGATTAGACCAGTGGCCCAGGCGTTTCTCTAACACACATACATAACTCCATGGACTTACAAGCTCCCCTTTTATTTCACACCGATGACATCCGCAAACAAAAGAGCAAGGTATCAACTGGGTATATATTTACAAGTGTTGAAAGTGTTCCCCGTGACAGCACGGTTTTGCTAATCCCCAGCCTATAATTTGCAAGCATATAACTTTCATGGAGAATCACAATGGTTCAGGTTTATTAAGTGCAGGAAATAAAGTGTGCCATCAAGTTCGTGAGAGCTTTACTAACTAACTTTCTCATAACAAGCAAACATTTTATTCGAAAGAAAACAAGGCATATTGAATATGCACGGAAGTAGCAAATGATGCTAATAGGTAGGTATGGTGGACACTTTGGCAATATTTGGTTTAAGGGAGTTGGAAACTTGAGTAAAACATACTCAGTGTAAGTGAAGGCTAGCAATAGTAAGAGAGCGACAAACGAGAGAGCAATAATGGCCATAATCATGTAGAGCGACAAAATATCATTGATCAAAGCATAAAGTGATACTACAAGTTGAAAACTAAAGGATCATAAAGGCTTAAGGTGACTTGAGATAGTCATAACATGGTGTGCGCATGTGCCAAGTCAACCCAAATAAAACATCAAAGGAGAATACCACTATATTATGCTTTAATATGCTAAAACAACGCATGATTCATCCAAGGCACATTAAGCAATCTCAATTGTTTATAACAAGTCATGCTACAACAAAGAATACTAAGCATAAATCCAAAACAATATCAAGCATGGCATGACAAAGCATAGGCCACAGTCAAAAACAAGCTCTCTTTACCACTTAAGCATGAGCTTTCCTACTCTTTTCCAATCCAAACCAAACTATTTGAACACCAATGTATGAAAGAGGAGGTCCAACCAATTTATTCAGCAAACTAAGCAAACCACGCAAACTAAAAACCAAAACGAAAAAGAAGACGCTCCAAAAACAACACAACTATACATGAAACAATAAAAATAAAGTGTTTGGAAGAAACCTAGGATTTTTATTGATGGAGAGGGGGATGCCTTGGGCATCCCCAAGCTTTGACGCTTGTACTTCTTGGATATTTCTTGGGGTGACACGCGTGGCATCCCCAAGCTTGAGATTTAGTCCATCCTTCATCTCATTACTCATTCCTTCCATACACCTGAAATTTTTTCTTCATACAAAACTTCACACATTCTTTATTAGCAACATTAGTGCACTCAAGATAAATAAGTCTTAAGGTTCAGTTCTAACACCAAATAAACTTCCATTAGAACACTAGCTACTGTAGCACTTCCCTCAAAAATCTCAATTCCCCAAAAGAACTCAAAAAGGAACCAACAAGAAGCAAATGCAGAAAATGGCAGAAATCTGTCAAAACAGAACAGTAGGTAAAGACGAATTTTTTCGAAGACCTTCTATTACTCAAATAAAAAAGTGTTGAACTAATGAAAGTTAGGTAACAACCTGGGACAGAAGTACAAAAATTCACGCCTCAAAAAGACGTTCAGAGATTTTACACGAATTTTTATGGTGAAGCACAGAAATCTGTTTCAGGACAACAACTTTCCCAATCATTATTTCTCTCTCATTAGAGGTTACTCTTGGCACAAAAAGCAAATAAAAGGATAAGGAGCAGTTATTACAGAGGTAATAACTTCCAAGACTCATCTAAAACTTTTAGGTTATCTCCCAATAAGTACTTTTCTTTAACGCCTTTAAGTTAGGCATAAGGAAAAACTGAAATGGATAGAATAGAAGTAAGCGGAGATAATCATGGTGAAAACATTGTTTTGTCCAATGCAATCCTTTTGTTAACAAGGTTGATCAGGTCTTGTTACCAAAACAATTTCATATGAGACAAAACTTTGTATTCCACTAATGGTTATGTTACCTCAACTTTGATAGCAATGGTCCCAATCATAATAGTTTTAAATTTTTCTCTTGGTATGGGACAATATATTTCTCCAACTTGAATGCCCTCAACATGTTCAATTGAATTCAAACCATAAGTCCTTTCAATCTTCTTGGGGAAATAGACAGTATGTTCCTTGTCATTAACATTGAAGGTCACCTTTCCTTGATTGCAATTAATAACAGCTCATGCAGTATTAAGAAAAGGTCTCCCAAGAATAATAGACATATTATCATCTTCAGGCATTTCAAGCACAACAAAATCAGTTAGTATCAAGCAATTGTGAGCCACCTGAACAGGTACATCCTCACATATACCCACAGGAATAGTGGTAGATTTATCAGCCATTTGCAAAGATATATCAGTTGGTATTAATTTTTCAAGTTGAAGCCTCTTATAGAGAGAGAAAGGCATAACACTAACTCCAGCTCCCAAATCACACAAAGTAGTTCTAACATAACTGTTCTTAATAGAGCAAGGGATACTTGGAATCCCTGGGTCTCCAAGTTTCTTAGGAACCTTACCATTGAAAGAATAATTAGCAAGCAAAGTAGAAATTTCTTCATTAGGGATCTTCCTTTTATTCGAGACAATGTCCTTCATATACTTTGAGTAAGGAGGCAATTTAATAGCATCAGTCAAAGGAATTTGCAAGAATAAAGGCTTCATCCACTCACAAAACTTATTATAGTGTTCATCTTCCTTCGACTTGTGTTTCTTATCGGGGAAAGGCATAGGTTTTTGGACCCAAGGTTCTCTTTCACTACCATATTTCTTAGCAATAAAATCTTCTTTGGTGTATTTAGTATTCTTAGTGTGGTTTTCAGGTTCTTCTTCAACTTTTTTTTCATTAGGAACAACATTTTCTTCATTACCACTTTCAGTTTCAGCATCAGAGATAGATATACTATTAGGATCTATAGCAGGTTCAGAGGGTTCTACAATAGTTTTATTTTCTTTTTCCTTTTCTTACGAGTAGAACCACTATTTTCAGCTTGTTGAGAATCCTGCTCAATTCTTTTGGTATGCCCCTCAGGATATAGAGGATCATGGGTAGCAGCTCCACTTCTAGTTCTAATTTCATAAGCATGTTTTTCTTTAGCAGCATTAACTAGCAAGTCTTTTTGCACTTTAACGAGTTGATCTATTTGAGTTTGAACCATTTGAAAGTGTTTAACAATCATTTTAACATCATTAGAGGTTCTTTCCACAATATCTTTCAACTCAACAATAGCTCTAGTGTTTTCCATTAGATGATTTTGCACCCTTTTATTAAAGTTATCTTGCTTAACAATAAAGATATCAAATTCTTCTAAGCATTGATCAGGAGGTTTAGAGTAAGGGATATCACCTTTATCAAAGTGTTGGAGAGAGTGTACCTCAATAGTGGATGAGTAGGGAATAGGCTTACATAATTCTTCTATAGGAGGTAAATTCTTGACATCTGCAGCTTTAATTCCCTTCTCCTTAAGACATTTCTTAGGTTCCTTCATCACTTCATCATTTAATTCAATAACTACCCTCTTCTTTGATGTTGGAATAGGCATAGGAATAGATGGTTTGGATACAATTACTTCAGGTATAGCTTGTTTAGGAGGAGTCCAATCTTCATAATTCTTGCTTATTTTAGCCATTAATTCCTCAGCTTCCTTAGGAGTCCTATTCCTGAAAACACAATCAGCACAACTGTCTAGGTATGTCCTAGATTCCTCGGTTAGTCCATTATAAAATATATCAAGAAGCTCATTCTTAGGTAATGGACTTCCAGCCTGTGCATGAATCAAAGCACAAAACCTTGCCCAAGATTCGGGCAATACCTCGTTTTCTCCCTGTTTAAAATCAAAAAGTTCCTGCAAAATAGCATGTCTAGCACTGGGAGGAAAATATTTCTGCAGGAAAGTACTAATTAAGCACTCAGAGCTATCAATAGATCCAGGAGGTAAATTACTAAACCAAGTTTTAGCTTCTCCTTTTAGCGAAAAGGGGAAAATCTTAGCAACAAAGTAAGTACGCATCTTAATATCATCAGAAAACAAGTCACTCATGGTAGAAAGTGCATTCATATGTGCTACCACACTTTCATTCTTAGTCCCATAAAAAGGTTCTTTCTCGACAATAGCTATGTAAGATAGATCGAGAGAGAAATCATAATCTTCATCTATAATGTTTATGGGAGAAGCAGCAAACTTAGCAGCAGGAGATAATTTGGGTCTAATAGTATGCCTCTCAAGGAGACTCTTAACAGCGCTCCTATCATGGGTGTTCTTACATTCTTTAATAAACTCATCGGTCATCTCAACATAACCATCTTCAATATCATAACTCTCACTAGACTCAGGTGAGCTAATAGGTCTGGTAGTGTCTTCATTAGGAGTTTCGGTATTTCCAGCTATAGTTCTAGCAATCGTAGCATCTAGGAAAGGACCTAATGAACCACTCTTATCACGCACAGTAGAAGCAACATCATAAGTATCATAAGTTTCAGATTCAGCAGTAGTAGCAGTGTGTGTAGCATGTGTATGTGGTGGTGTAATGAGCTTACTTATAACAGATGGTGAATCAAGAGCAGCAGATGTGTTCAGAACCGTACCTCTTCTTGTAGTGGATGGTAAAATAGGAACCTTGCCATCACGAGACTTACCCATGATGGATGGATAGCAGCGAACAATAGAGAATCCAAGTGAACTTGATAAATAAAGCTATGGTCCCCGGCAACGGTGCTAGGAAATAGTCTTGATTACCCACAAGTATAGGGGTGTATCGCAGTATTTTGGAGGAAAGTGAAACCCAATTTATTGATTCGACATAAGGGGAGCCAAAGAATATTTATCAGCCTTAACAACTGAGTTGTCAATTTAGCTGCACCTGGAAACAATCTTGCTCACAGCAGTTTATCAGTAGCAACAGTTTTGTAGTAAGAATAGTAAAGTAACAGCAGTAGCAAAGCAAGGACAGTAGTAACAAAAGCAGTAACAGTGGGATTCGAGTGCGGTAGGCATAGAGATGGATGGACGGGCGTTGCATGGACAAGACAATTCACATAGCAATCAGAACATAGGGCAATTGCAGATAAATAAGATAAAGCACCCAAGTACTAGACAATCCTAGGCATGTGTTCCATATATAGTCATACGTGCTCGCAATGAGAACTTGCATAACATCTTTTGTCCTGCCAACCCGTTTGTATCGGGGCCTCTAGGGAACTACTGGCAATTAAGGTGCTCCTTTTAATAGAGCACCGGAGCAAAGCATTAACACTCCGTGAACACATGTGATCCTCACATCAAAGCCATTCCCTTCCGGTTATCCTGATTTCTGTCACTTCGGGGCCATAGGTTCCGAACAACAACGTGTGTATACAACTTGCAGATAAGACCAAGAACAATACTAGCATAATGAATCAATAACATGTTCAGATCTGAGATCATGGCACTCGGGCCCTAGTGACAAGCATTAAGCACAACAAGTCGCAACAAAGTCATAAAGCACCAATAAAAGATACTAGGCACCATGCCCTAACAATCTGATGCCATTACATGAACGATCTCATCCAATCCCTACCATCCCCATAGCCTACAGCGGAGAATTACTCACTCATAGATGGGGGAAACATGGATGGTCGATGGAGAAGCGATGGTGATGATGATGGCGATGATCTCCTCCCATTCCCTGTCCCGGCAGGGTGCCAGAATGGAGTTTCTGGTGCTGTTTCATGGAATCTGGTGGTGGCGGCGGAGCGGAACTCCTTCTGAAAAAACGTCGCCCCCCCCCCGAAGTTTTTAGGTCAGAAGGCTTCTTATAGGCGAAGAGGGAGACCGAGGGGGTGCCTGGGGCCACCACACCATGCCCTGGCGCGGCCAGGCCCAGCTCGCGCCTGGGGGTGGTGTGGCCAGCCCCTGGCCCTCCTCCGTCTCGTATTCTGGCTCCTGGAGTCTTCTGGAAAAATAGGCACTTGGGTTTTGTCCCGTCCAATTCCAAGAATATTCATTTTCTGACTTTTCTGGAATAAAAACAGCAGAAAACAGGCAGCTGGCACTGTGGCTCTTGTTAATAGGTTAGTCCAAGAAATCATATGAAAAGTACTCCAAAGTGTGTACAAAACACAAGAAAGTAGATAAAACCAAGCATGGAGCATCAAAAATTATAGATACATTTGCAATGTATCAACCCCTCATAGTTGACTTGCACAAAGTGACTTATATGTATGTTAGGCATTAAAAATGCACAAATGATTAGTTGATAGTCCAATAAAGACCATACTGGTCTTATTTTAGAGATTCCAAAATTATAGAGTTCAATTATTCAAGTGTGAAATAATATGTGTGTGACAGTCCAAACACTAACTAGTTGCTAGTAGTTACTCATGGCATCTCTATTGGATCTAGGCTAACCCCACAGAAAACCACGAGTCTATCCAAACGCACTTTATGCTCACTCATGTGCAGCATGTGAAACTTTCTACTACCTCCGTTTCAAGGAATAAGGCGCACACGCATTTCAAGACAAAGTTTGACCGAAAACATTGAGCAACAATATATTGATTATATTGTGCATAATTTGTACCATTTGATTCGTATTGAAAAACACTTGCCAACTATGCTAATTTTATACCAACATTGTTTATATATTTAGAGTAATTCTTGGTCAAAGAAAAAATATGCAAAATGAGGACGCCTTATTCCTTGGAACAGAGGGATATGAGGTAGTCCATCGTGACGAGTTTACATCTTGTTACCATGAGTAACACTATTAATCTTTTTAAGCATTGGACTATGATGTCACAATGTGACTCAATGGACACACAAAGTACATATAAATCTTAAAGGCACCAATGAACCCTTCGTCTCAAGTAGGTACAGACACAATGAAATTCATATATTTCTTTTCAATTAAAAAAGGCCTCACGAGGGTCTTTTCATCACAAGTGTCGAGCGTAAGCGCAACACAATAATTATTCACAAATATAAGCGACATGATATCCAATAAGCGTTGGTAACATAGCAAAATCCACTCCTGGCACGAGCTTAAAAAGCACATTATTCAGTCATTTTAGTTCCTCGTCGCCTATTACAAGAGATCGACTTAACAAAGCCTATGTTAGCCAATAATAGAACCTGCCCAACCAAAGAGAAGGAGCAAAACCATCATAAAGAGAACACACTTCACACCCCACTTGATCAAGAAGCGACTCGGCTCACCTCATTTTAGTTCTTATTCTGAAGCAAAATAGAAAAAGCCTTTTCACTTCGTAGTAAAATGCCAAGTTTTTGGAAATAAGATGCACCATGTTAGTATAGATAGCACTATCATTTTAAATAACATGAAACAAATGGACACAACAAGAACATACAAATCTTAAAGCACGAGTGGACGTTAGATCTCAAGAGAACACAATCCACCATGGAAACCATGTATGTACTGCCAATTATAAAGGATTCTAATTATTTAGGTAGATGTTTTCTTTTCTTTTATTCTTTTGTAGGAAACTCATGTACTCACTTGTCTTTTTCATCTTGAGCTTGGAGAGCAAGCGCAACACAATAATTATCCGTGGATGTTGGTGGCATGATATCCAATAAGCATTGGTAACATAGCAAAATCCACTCTTAGGCATGAGCATTAAACCATTACCCACTAGCTAAAAAGCACATTACTCATAAATTTTAGTTCCTTATCGCTAATTGGAAGGTCGACTTATCAAAGCCTAGGTTTAGCCAATAATAAAACTTGCCCAACCAAAGAGAACGAGCAAACTCATCAGAAAAGCAACACGCTTCACATCCCACTTGATCAGCCACGGCTCACTTCACTTCCGTTCTTATTCCAAAGCAAAATAAAAGCCGTAGTCGGAATAAAGTTAGTTAAGCAGCTGCAGCAGACAGACAGGGGCGCGCCAATATTTATCGGCCCCGTCCGGTCCGCCTCCCCCTCCACTTCCCACCCTTTTTAACCGCCTAGCTGCTCCCCCTCCCACTCCACTGAGACGCCCCCGGCGCGGCGCGCACCCAGAGCGAGAGCCAGCGAGCGGGAGGGCGAGACAGAAGCCAGGAGGCGGCTGAGCGCGGCAGGAGAGATGGCCGACGCCTCCGCCTTCCCCTACGGCCTGCGCGTCCTCGTCGTCGACGACGACCCCACCTGGCTCAAGATACTCGAGAAGATGCTCAGGAAGTGCTCCTATGAAGGTTGGAATCTTCGCCTTTCCTCTTTCGTTCCTTCCTCGAGCGTGAGGGCTACGCTCGTTGTGTGCATGTTCACTGTTTGTTGAAATTACTCGGTGAAATGTTTTGGGAAAACTCGCAATTATTTGCGGGTATGCATGTAGGTTCTCCTTTTCTAAAGAAAAATGCATGTATGCTCTAGAAAGTAGTCTACTCTTGGCAGCTACTCTTGCTTGATTCAAATTGTTTTTTAGACCTTGTAGATCGAATCGAATTTAGCGTGTTTGGGGAACTTCCTTTTTATAGATTCTGTTATTATGCCAGCAATTTGCCTGCTTTTGTTTGGACTCCTGTGTCTGTTCTTGCTTGTATATGTAACTGTTTGGTGTCAACTGTGAGTGGGAGCAGTAGAGGGACCAGGTCCGTTAGCTCTTTTTTGGATAAAATTTCCTATAGCAAACACTATGTGCATTTTTAAGCGATGATTGCTCAATTTCTTAGATGGATGGGTTTATTGTCATCAGAGCAGTTGATTTAGCAGCTGCATAATTTTCTTTTCTTTGGAGGGTAACTGCGTAATTTACTTCTTGTGAACTCCTGCGTAGGTTCCTAAGCATCAAAATTCAGAACACATAGTTCCTACCATATCTTTTTTGCAGTCTCGCAGATCATTTAGGTGCTATGCTTCCAGCGACCGGTCCTTTAAAGACTGTGTAGATGCAACTTTAATTTACTTACCACCTCTCTTTTGGTTGACCTATTGCCAATTATCACTACTTACTAGCTTAGCTGCCAATCTATATATCACTCTCGGCTCTCTCTGTGTTTTGTGTGTGCACGGGCTCTTTTTTTTGGTATGCCTCCATATTTATGATTAATAGTCATGATCTTTTTGCGAAGAATAATCATGAGTTACCTCCTTCAAAAAAAATCATGAGTTACCTGTTTACAAGTTAGACTAAAGTAGTTTTCTACCTGCAGTTACCACATGTGGCCTGGCTAGAGTTGCTCTTGACATCCTCCGGGAGAGGAGAAACAAGTTCGACATTGTAATTAGTGATGTCAACATGCCAGACATGGATGGTTTCAAGCTTCTCGAACACATTGGACTTGAAATGGATCTACCTGTTATAAGTTAGTACTCAACACCAAACCTGTCTCCCTGCAAATTTTAAAGAAGAAATGATATCTTCTATTCAGTTTGAATATCTACTCAACACTACCAAAACTGCCCCATTCTGTTTTCACAGTGATGTCCATTGATGGAGAGACGAGTAGGGTGATGAAAGGTGTGCAGCATGGTGCTTGTGATTACCTCCTTAAGCCTGTTCGGATGAAGGAACTCAGGAACATTTGGCAACATGTATATAGGAAGAAAATGCATGAGGTTAAAGAGATCGAAGGCAATGATAGCTGTGATGATCTCCAAATGCTCAGATATGGTTTCGAGGGATTTGATGAGAAGGGCCTGTTCATGACAGTTGATTCTGATACCACGAGGAAGAGGAAAGATGTGGACAAGGACCACGCAGATCAGGACAGTGATGGTGCTGCTGCTAAAAAAGCTAGAGTAGTTTGGTCCGTTGATCTGCATCAGAAGTTTGTAAATGCCGTGAACCAAATTGGATTTGACAGTGAGTGCTCTCTGAAATTTTACACAGTTCTAGTGACCTTCTTTTAAATTTCTAAAAAATCATGATCCTTATAAAGGGTAAATATCTTGCAGAAGTAGGGCCAAAGAAGATACTGGACCTGATGAACGTTCCTGGCTTAACAAGAGAGAATGTTGCTAGCCATCTTCAGGTATGACATGATGTTCAAATGGTAAATTTTTCTATGTTCTCTTTTTCTTGAGATAGAAACCGAGCTCTTCAAGTGAGTGTTAATAATGTATGACTGTGTGCATCAATCGATGTAGAGGCCGGGGGCTAATCTCCTTTTTCGAAAAGAAAAAAAAGTGAGTGTTAAAAGTTAGTTTTTTCAACAAATTAAGAAAGTTTGTTGCAGGACGCACTAAATTCAGATAATTGCACCATGACTTTTCTCCAACTCACTGTACCTGGTGTGTCATCACAAATTTGTGCAACTGTCAGCGACCTTTTTTGAAAGTAACAAATCAGGCACATGAAGAGCAGAAAATTCGAATTTATAATCTAGCTCAGGTAGTTCCTTGTACAATAAGGATCACCTTTACTAAATAAATTAAGATCAACTTTGTCAGAGTTTCCCCTAGAAGTAAGTGAAAGAAGATTCTTGGTTCAGTAAATGATAGAAAGAGGGATGTCACCAATGAGTTCCCGAGATGGCCTCTTTGCCTTAGCCATGTTCATGGGTCATGGCAAAGCGTCATTATTGATAGAGCTACTATATGAACGTGTTTTCTGAGAGACCCTTCTCATCCTGTAGTAAGCTTGTTTGCAATTTATGTTGGCCTGAATAGGACCCTTTTAAAGCTTTTGAATGTCACCGTATTTGTCTAGTCATGAAAAACCCTTATGACTAATTTTACCCAATACCCAGGAATTAAAGTTAACGTCATTGTATTCCTTAAAGTTAAAATGATGTTTTGGTATTCATAAGAAGAAAATTCATTATTATGCAGAAATATCGCCTCTACTTGGGTAGGCTGCAAAAGCAGAACGAGGAAAGGATACTGGGAGCTGGTAGGCAAGATTTCAGCAATAAGGGGCCATCAGAGAACCTTAACCTCAGAAGCTCCTTCCAAGAGCAACCAAGCAACATTTCTAGTGGATATCCACATGCTTCCCAGAAGATACAAGGTCAGACCAGTGCGTTAGATTCTCAGCTAGAAGACACCAAGCGCACAGTTCCAGATAAAAGCATAAATTCTGTAAGCTCTGTTGCCGACTCTCAGAATGTTGCTGGTGCTTCAACGTTAGGCGGGGTGCTGTCTTTCAAAGGTTTGCCAGTGAATCAGGACAGAAAGCCATCAGAAACCATGAACCTGGGATGCCCGGCCTGGAATGGAGGCGTGCCATCAAAGCAGTTCATGCAATACCCAAAGCACAACCATGCACGCTGTGACTTGCTAGGGGACTATGCATGCCTACCAAAGCCAGACTTGGAGCACCCCATTGCTTCTGGTCATCTGTTTACACCACCACCGTTGATCTCAATGAGTTGCAGTTTGGAGTTGGATGCCAGAAACTTCGCAGACGTGAAGCCAGGCCTTCTTGACTGCATCAAGTCCTTATCCCCGTCTTTGACATGTACAGTCGACTCGGTTTCTGCTCAGCTCAGTGACAGTGTTGTGACCTCAACTGACGCTGACCGGAAGTTCTCCAGTGTGGAAGGTTTGCCTAGCACTAACTTCGATCAGACGAACAACCAAGGCGGTTTGCTTCGTTCGCAAGAGCCAGGTATCATATGCGGCGCAGATTTTTCTTCTCTATCTGAGGATCTTCCGGGCTATCCACTTCAAGGTGTCCCATTTGAGAATATAGGGTTGGGTGGCATCGATTTGTTCCACTACAATGATGCGATGATACTGTCCGGGCTACAGAGTAACTGGTACGATGATCAGGACCAGTTCGCCGGCGAAACAATAGACTACCCGTTGATGGATGGATGTCTCTTTGCATGATCCGGCGGCTGCCCTCTTCTGTTGACCACGCCGTTTTGCCAGGGAAAGGATGGTGTTCTTTGGTGTGCTCCCATATAGCGCCTCTTTGTAGGGCTATAGTGTTCTAACTTGATCCTTTGGTGGAAGGATCTAACTGTAGTAACTCCACTTTTGATAAAATGTCTGTATGATAGACTGCCATGGTATAATCTATAAACTCTTCGATAACCTCTCAAAAGTATATATGGAGACTGTCGAATATTTCCTTACGGAACCGATCTGTTTTCTGTTTTCTGTGATGCAGCATTGCGAACTGTATGTGAGGCTGTCATTGTACATCAAATACTGTAACTTTGCAGTTTCAGGTTCGTCAGAATGATTTCCCCCAAAGACCACAGCGTCAGAAGATACTCGCTGATCCAAAAACCTGAGAGAATTACCTAGCGGTAAATCAGAATTCAGTAGTCTGATGCCAAGCAATACTAGTCTGGCGGACGCAAAGATGAAACAGTGGAGATGCAGGGAAGAACAATCCAAGACAGTTAACTCATCTGCTGGTTGCTGCACCATCTGAACTGTTTGCTTCCATTTGATGTGCAGAGATCATGGAAGGAAGCGGCCAAGTTGCTGACATGAGTTGTAATTCAGGATACTTACTAGTTTTGATAACCAGTTTTGAAAAACAGGATCGTATGTTATACATCCAAATTGTCTAATTACTTGTAAAACCCTTGCTGATTCATACACGACATATACACTTTTGCTTTGGTCAACCACTAGTCCAACATACGTGGACTATGTGATCAAAAGTGGTACTGTTTGACTCGTATTTGAAAGTACTTTTCTACCATTGCAATCTTTATTGATTTGAGCCGTTAGAAATCTTAATTTTTATTTGAAAATGATCCATCCAACAGTTCTGTATCGTACTGATGGTATCTTAATTATTTTCTTCTTTTATGTTATATGCATATATGCATGGGAATTATTGTTTAAACATAATTTTTTATTTAGAGAATTATTACGCAAAATCATGTCCTTGCCCTCGAGATGTACATGCTATTGATTCTTCTGAGAAATATTTCTAACTCAACCTCAATTTCCACCATGATTACAAGTTTTTGTTAAAATGTAATTGTACCATGATAGATATGTCTAGGTTTAAAATTTATATTCCTTGTATTTTTTTGTTTTCAATACTCCATTCCAAAATAGATGTAGAATTCACATAGTCTCTAATGAGCAACTCTGACTACTAATGTTTACATGAATATGTAAGTGAATAATGATAAAGAACTATGAATTCTTTTATGGTGAATTATTACTATTAATTACTAGTGAAATTTTAATTTTGTATTGCATGTTTCCGAGAAAATCATGTAACTTGATAGTAGCATTTTTCGAACAACACACGGCATTACACAATTTTCATAGTTTTAAGATAACTATATGGAAGATAAAAGAATATGTTCCGTGCAAAAAAAAATATGTTAAAGAAGCTGTATTCATTTCATATTTCCATTAAGTGCCTAAGAGCATCTCCACTCGGGTTTCTAGGACGCCGTTTTCAGGGCGTTTTTTTCGTCCGGACGGTGATTTTTCGCCCAGTCGTGTTTCCAGGACGCCGATTTCGTCCGGATTTGGTCCAACTATCATTCGGCGTTCCCAGGCCGATCCCGCGGCACCGGGAACACCGAATGAAGCGAAAACAAGGGTGGGCCAGCCCTATCGGCGAGATATCCCATTTACCACCACCAGTCGCCTCTCCCGTGGCGAAGGATTCCTCCCCCCAGCTGCCTTATCGCCATGCTTGCACCGGTGAAACTCCACCGATTCAAGCCGAAGTCGCGTCTGTAGATAGGTCCGCCGCCACCGCTGCACCTTCGCCCTACAGCCTAGGCCACCTTTCACCGTCCCTACTTCGCCGTAGCTCAGCCACGCTTCGAGATCCCACCACCTCGCCCGCCAAGTGTTCGGCGTTTTGCCTCTTCGGCCATGGACTCCGACGACGAGGAGCTGTTCGCCGTGTTGCTGGAGGAAGAGAACGTCGCAACCGCCGAAGATGTAGAGCACGTGCAAATCCTCGCCCCTCTGGTACGACTGTACATACAGACTGCAACGCCGAAGCGTGGAGGCTCGGTGAAGGGTCGCCGGAAGTGCAAAGCAAGATAGAGGATGGAGGGCTACTGCATGTTATACGCCGACGAGCCGCTCCACGAAGAGGCCGTGTTTCGGCGCCATTTCAGGATGAGCCAAAAGCTCTTCCTCGAGATCGTGCATGCCATCCAGGAGTACGACCTCTATTTCATGTGAAAGAAAGATTGCACCGGCATGGTTGGGTTTTCCTCACTGCAGAAGTGCACAGTGGCGATGAGGTTGCTTGCATACGAAGTGCTGGTGATAGTGCTGATGACTATCTCCGCATGGCCGAGTCGACCGCCATAGATTGCTTGTACAGGTTTTGCAGGGCAGTGATTGTAGTGTTTGGGCCACAGTACTTAAGAACACCCACTACTGAAGACACTGCTCGGATACTCACAGTCAATGAACGTAGAGGATTCCCTGGGATGCTTGGAAGCATAGAATGCATGCATTGGCACTGGAAGAATTGTCCATTTGCATGGCAGGGGATGTACAAAGGCCACAAAGGAGGTTGCATTGTGATACTCGAGGCAGTTGCTACACATGATCTTTGGATCTGACACTCCTTCTTTGGCATGGCAGGATCGAATAACGACATCAACGTTCTCAACTCCTCAAATATCTTTGCCAAGCTTGTTAAGGGTCATGCTCCCCCGTGGACTTTGAGATCAATGTGCGCCACTATAACAAGGGATACTATCTTGCAGATAGAATCTATCCAAGATGGTCAACATTTGTGAAGACTATCTTAAACCCGATACTCCCCAAGCATGCTCAGTATGCCAAGGAACAGGAAGCTTGCAAGGAGGACGTAGAGCGAGCATTTGGTGTGCTCCAACAGAGGTTCACAGTTGTCTGATTCCCTGCTATGACCTGGTCGAAAGATCATATGTGGAAAGTGATGAATTGTTGTGTGACCTTGCACAACCTGATCGTTGAGGATGGAAGGAATGACCTACTGAGTTTGGTCGAGCAGAACGAGCCATACTACAGACAGGGACCTCTTGCACAGCCTGATCACCAGGTGCCGCCAACCTAGGCTGCCTTCATCGCCATGCGTCAGGAGACCCGAGACCTGGTAGTGCATCAACAGTTGCAGGATGATCTGGTTGAGCACCTATGGATATGCAGGAGCAACACATAGATGCCTAGCATGAACTGTCCGAACTAGGCCGAAATATGTTATATTTTCATTGTTCGTCGAACTATGTTTAATTTTATACCAAAGTATGATTAATTTCATGCAGAATTATTCGGGATGGAAATGGGCCGACCCGGCCCTGGCCTTGGACCTGGCCCTATGGCTCCAGGGCCAATTTGAGAGGCCATGGGTCGACCCATTTTAAGAATAGGCAGTGGCTTCACCGGCCCGATGGGTATTTGGGGCCGACCCAAAGAACGCTGCTACACATACGACAGAACATGTACGATTTGTGTACGACCGAGGCGCACAGCCGTTCCCGTAGACGCGCACGCAGCCGTGCAGCCATACGATTCGATGTTGTAAACAAATCGGACACTGGAGTTCGTACGCAAAGCATTTTCGCGACCCAAATATGGTAACACGTGTCTTATTTTCTCGGTAGAAGTTTGAAGGTGTGTTTTCTCTGAGAATCGATGGTATTTTGTACTAAACGGACTCAAGTAGTAAAGCAAGTAAGACATTATACATACGTTCATGCTCTGCTCCCGTTACTAGTTGACATCAGGCTGAAGCACTAGTGACTAGCTTAACATGTTCTTGTCGGTGGCTCTAGGAAGCAGACTAGATGAAGCGTGATGGGACACGCGCTATGCGGCGAGCGGGACGTTAAGCAGGAGGCGCATATCGGCCATGGAGACCGCTTTATGTACAGCCGATATAAGATACAAGACTAGGAGCAGGTCCGGCCCTGTCGACCCAATGGGTCACTTGATGCCGACTCTACTGACCCAAATCTCGTTCAGGGCTGACCCATGAGACCCATTGGTCTTAAATTTTTGGGTCGGGTCAGCGACCCACCGGGTCGACCCGGCCCATTCCCATTCTGAAGAATTATATCGAACATTGCTCTGTATTCATATTGTGCCGAAATATGTCGAAAACTAGTCGAATTTGAGCAGAATTTTGCGAAATCACGCTAACCTGGGAACTCGGCTTGAAAACGCGGGTGGAAAACTGAGTATTTTCAGACCAAAAACTGGCTCCATCTGGCACTAAATAGCGCCAGATTTCGGTCCGATAACACCCAACTAGTGGAGTTGCTCGTGCTTCGCAAATGAATGGGTAAATTGTTTGCGCCTTTGACGTAGTACTGGTAATTTCCGTAAACCAAACTGGAAGGCGCATTACGTAGCTCCAGTCAGATGTCAGCTGTGGCCTGTGGAAAGTTCAGAGTCAGCGGGCTCGGACAGGGACACAAACCGGCGAGGAACCGAAGGATCCAGGCGCGAGATCCGCCACCCCACCACCAATGGCGTGGTCGATCGCCGGCGCGGTGGCGGCCACGCTCCTGCTTCTGTTTCCGGCCGTGGTGTCGGGTGGGGCCGCGGCAGGGGAGGGGCGGCGGCTGCACACTCTCTTCTCGGTGGAATGCGGCGACTACTTCGACTGGCAGGCGGTGGGGCTCCTCCACAGCCTAAGCAAGGCGGGGCAGCCCGGCGGCGTCACCCGCCTCCTCAGCTGCGCGCCCGACCAGCTCTCCTCCTACCGTGGCCTCCGCATCGGCCACACTCTCCAGGTCCCCTCCTACAGCCGCCACCCTCGCACCGGCGACTGGTAGGTAACTCTCGTCGTCGCACGCTCATACACACCACTCCGCTCTTCGTTGCCCATTTATTGTAGCGACTCGTTTATACTGAGAATTAACGGCTGTTCTCAAGTTCACGAGACTGTTCTGTTCCTGTCCTAGTTATTGTGCACTGAAATTTATGGTGACTGCGCCTGAAACTGAAATGTTTAGGGGCGGGATTGCGACGAATTACGAAATTATCACAACCATCATAGCGTGCTTCTGCATTTTAAGTTTATAGTGCTGTTTGTTTTGGTTGGAGGTGGCTGAGTTGGCAGGCTCTTTTTTTATGGATCGTACTAATTGTTGTTGTACAGTGGCAACCGGGGGATAAACTGTAGTGTCAGATGTCCACGAGTTTGGGAAGTTTTGTCTGACCGAGTTGTCGAAATTGCAACAATTCTTCACAGGAAATGAAAGTGAGCTTTGCCATTTTTTGTGTGCAGGTACCCAGCCATCAATAAGCCTGCAGGGGTGGTACATTGGTTGGAGCATAGTCCAGAGGCAGACAATGTTGATTGGGTCGTAATCTTGGATGCAGACCAGATTGTTAGAGGTCCTATTATTCCTTGGGAACTCGGAGCAGAAAAGGGAAAGCCGGTTGCAGCTTATTACGGGTACGGTTTTAGTGCACTTCTGCACTGATGAACTTTTTTCCTTCTTTTGTTGTGTACCTAATATGGTCGTAATTGGACAGGACGTAAGGTTGATTATGCTGAAATACTGTATTGTGATAATTTAGATATTGGACACTCATCCTTCCTCGTGGAGCATAGTGTCACTTGTTAATTGAGATTATGTTTGCCTTTGGTAGTTGGCACCAACTTCGCCATTCTTCTTTCTAAACATGTTAGAGCAGCATGAAAGTTTCTTGTATAAAGTTGAGTTATAGCACAAAGCAAGCCTAGGTAACACATTACCTATGCAGAATTTATATCTGGGTCCTTGCATGGTAGCTAGGTTTTCCATATTGTTGTCTGATTGGGACTCAGCTTCCAATTAATCTTATCTATGCATTCTCCTAACTAGGTATTTGAAGGGCTGTGATAACATTCTTGCACAGTTGCATACTGCACATCCAGAATTCTGTGACAAAGTTGGCGGGATTCTGGTAATGCATATAGATGACTTAAGGGCTCTAGCCCCTCTATGGCTGTCGAAGACTGAAGAAGTGAGGCAGGATAAGTCCCATTGGTCAACTAATATTACTGGTGATATATATGGCATGGGTTGGATCAGTGAGATGTATGGGTACTCATTCGGAGCTGCAGAAGTAAGTTCAATTGCTCTTCTTCATTGTGCATTGTCAGTCAAAGCAAATATTTCCGCAATATGTATTTATGTGGTGTTACATATATCTTCAATTCTTTGTTGTATAATAATATAATCCTCTTCAACAGGTAGGTCTACGGCACAAGATAAATGATGACATAATGATCTATCCAGGTTATACTCCAAGAATTGGCATTGAGCCTCTTATTCTCCACTATGGTCTGCCATTTAAAGTTGGAAACTGGTCTTTCAGTAAGTTAGAACACCATGAGGATGGTATAGTCTATGACTGCAACCGCTTATTTCCTCCACCTCCGTTCCCTAGAGAGGTAAACAGTCTTGCTAAGCATATTTTGTGATGTTCTTTTTGCACTGTTAGGGGGTAGATAGCTATGCTGTATGCAGCATTTTAATGTTACTAATTTTATAGGTTGAGGTGATGGAATCTGACCAAAATGTGAAGCGGGCTTTATATCTGAGCATCGAGTGCATTAACACATTGAATGAAGGGCTTCTTTTGCATCACACATCTGTTGGGTGTCCGAAACCAGAGTGGTCAAAATACCTTAGTTTCCTTAAAAGCAAAAAATTCTCAGAGCTTACGAAACCGAAGTACTGGAGCAGTTTAAAGGTTGAAAACAAAGTGACTGTACAACATGCTGCATTGTCCAAAAGCAGACATCCAAAAATACACACCCTTTTCTCTACAGAATGTTCGTCGTATTTTGACTGGCAAACTGTTGGGCTAATGCACAGCTTTCGTTTAAGTGGTCAGCCTGGTAATATTACACGCTTATTGAGTTGTACAGACGAGGAGTTGAAGAATTATAAGGGCCATGACCTTGCTCCCACACATTATGTTCCATCCATGAACATGCACCCGTTGACAGGAGACTGGTATAAACTTCTGTCTTAATATCATGTTCAGAACATTTGTTCAATGCATAACCTATTCGATCTGTTCTTCTAAGGTACCCAGCAATCAATAAACCAGCAGCAGTTCTCCATTGGATTGACCATGTGCAAACTGATGCTGAGTTCATTGTTATCTTGGATGCTGACATGATCATGCGAGGTCCCATCACTCCATGGGAGTATGGTGCAAAACTTGGTCACCCTGTTTCAACTCCCTATGAGTAAGATTTTTTTTCTGGTGCTATGGAATTTGCAGCATGCACACCGAGAGCCATGCACTAATACCATCCTTTCTGTCTGTCAGATATCTCATTGGTTGTGATAATATACTTGCAAAGATACACACTCGCAATCCATCTGCATGTGACAAGGTTGGTGGTGTAATTATCATGCATATTGATGATCTCCGACGCTTTGCTATGCTGTGGCTGCACAAATCAGAAGAGGTTCGTGCAGATAAAGAGCACTATGCGACAAACATTACTGGTGATATATATGCATCTGGCTGGATAAGTGAGATGTACGGTTACTCTTTTGCAGCAGCCGAGGTATGTATTGTCATGATTTATCTGTTCACCTTTTTGTTCTTGCAATTGTAAGCCTAAGGGCATCTACAACGCGGCGCTTATGCAAAGGCTCTGGGATTAAACCCGGCGGTTTTGCATGGTTCCCGGTTGTTTGTCTCGCTTCACACATTATTAACCGTCTGGTCACTGAGGAATCCATGTAAAATACTATTACATAGCTGCTGACGCTTATCTGTCTAGAGTAACTGGCTACTAAGCGCCCACGGAAGAGGCTAGTGCTGTACATGCCCTAAAGGCTATGGCTGCACCACATTAGTCTTGCAGGCTATATTGGTGCTGAGTGTAATGCATGCATTTGATCACATGTAGCTGTTAATATCAATGCAAGCATTATGCTAGTAGAGCTATTCTATGGAGAGTATCCACTCGCAAGTTGTAGAAATCTAGTTGGGCAGTTAGTTCTCTCGTTTCAAATATAGTAAATTTTCCTTGTCATTCTATGAAAATTGTTTTGTCTTGCTGCTTGACGCTCTCTTCTTCACTTGCCATGCAGCTTAACCTGCGGCACATCATAAGAAGTGACATATTGATTTATCCAGGCTATGTTCCTCTACCTGGAGCAAAATATAAGGTATTCCATTATGGGCTGAGATTTGGTGTTGGTGATTGGAGCTTTGATAAGGCTGACTGGAGAAATAATGATATGGTAAACACATGTTGGGCCAAGTTCCCTGAACCACCTGATCCATCTGCTATCACTAAAGGCGATCAGAATGCACGGGAGAGGGATCTTCTCAGCATTGAATGTGGTAGGGCTTTGAACAAGGCCCTATACTTGCACCACAAACGCCAAAATTGCCCTCGGCTAAGCACCACCATAGGCCGCATCTCAAAGAAAATGGAGGAGGTCTCAACCTCCAATGAATTTGAAAGAGTTACACAACGGACAACAGTTGGACGAAAAGCTGAGCCCATGGATGTGACCGGGCAGCAGTCTGTTGAAAGAGCCGCAGAGACTGTATCACGTGTACATAGATCAAGTAGACTAGCCAGATCATCAAAGATGTGGATTTTTGCTGTCTGGGCAATATCTGTACTTGTTTTCTTGTTGGTTATCTCTATGTTTTTCTCAGATCGAAGGAGAAGTGTTTCAAGATCCAGGTCTTCCAGAAGCCAGAAAGCCCATATTTGACTATAAAACAAAGTAACAAACAGTATGATCATAATTTTATTCCTTTGCCAATACATCACATAAAGGGAGTACAAAGCCAGGATACTAGAGGCTAACCACCTAGTTGAGCTATGAGAAGAAGCTGGAGGAGATTGACCATGCAGATTCCTTCTATTTTTGACAAGTTTCTTTTAGATGTAGCAGTTTTTTATTGCCACTGTTGCAGCTACCGCTGTTGTGTTTAGTTTTGAGGGTGTTTATTAGCATGGTGTAATTGATAGGATTTTCACCTGTTTTCCCTTGTCAACTAAGGTTTTCAATGTGTAGAAAAGATCAAAGATGTCTAGATTCGCAATCTAGACAAACCCAAGTCACTTATTTATGGACGGAGGGAGTATGTGATTAACTAGCATGCCCATACAATAGCATTTTGGTTTGCAACCCAGGATTCTGAGTACATACATAAAACATACTCTGTATGTGTCTCGTTTGATCATTTCAGAAAAATAAGTTTGTTTGTTTTACCTTGGTAATACAGGATTGTGGTATACATATTGCCTTTGAAACTCCTGCGACAACTCGTGCTCACATGGAAATGGTTTTGCATGATAACAGTCATGTAAAAGCTGAACATAGAGAATTTCTGTACTATCATTTTTTTTTGTGACAGCATCAAAACTTATACTACAGTATTTATGTTATAATAATATATAAAAACACAAAACACCATAATATTTTAGGGAAATTATAGCAACTTAGCAAGTCGTCTGAGAAAATAAAAGCATACCAGTCTAGTCTAGTAGAAAAAAAAGAGAGGAGATGCTTTACGCGAGGCCCATCTTACCATATCAGGCCGAGAGTATCTGTACGACACTACAGTATCCCACCCACCCACTCCCCGCCGCCATCTCCTCTCGGCTACCTCCTCACTAGTCGCTACTACTAGTTCACTTCACACGGCCGAAACATTTCGAAATCCCAGACCCGAAAATCCCCACGCCTCGAAAATTTTCCCGCCCAAGCCCGCGAAACCCTAGCCGGATCTCCGGCAGGCGACGCCCCCGGCGGCCGGCGAGATGCACATCAAGGAGGTATGCCTGGAGGGGTTCAAGTCGTACGCGGGGCGGACGGTGGTGCCGGGGTTCGACCCGCTGTTCAACGCCATCACCGGCCTCAACGGGTCCGGCAAGTCCAACATCCTCGACTCCATCTGCTTCGTGCTCGGTATCACCGACCTCCGCCAGGTGCGCGCCGCCTCGCTCCAGGAGCTCGTCTACAAGCAGGGCCAGGCCGGGGTCACCAAGGCCACCGTCTCCATCGTCTTCGACAACTCCGACCGAGCCCGCTCCCCGCTCGGCTACGAGGACTCAGCAGAGATCACCGTCACTCGCCAGGTTACACCTCCTCGCTCCTCTCCCGTTTTCGTGCGTGATTGGGTTCCGTGGGTGAATTTGTGTAGGAGTTTTAGTGCGTCCCTTACACTTCCGTCCTTAGGGTTCTCGATCTGGCACTAATTGGTGGTTTGAGAGTTGAATCTGTTGATTCCGTGGGTGATACTTATTCAGGTGGTCGTGAGGCCCACGGAGATGCAGACTGCAATGTTTGGAGATGTACTTTTGAGGAGAATTCTAGGATATTTGTACTTGGTCATGCTCTTGATTTAGGTCGCTGTAGATTTTGGGGATTTTAGGATTTTGATACTATGTGTAGTATATAGTAACCTGTAATAATGCCTGGTGAATTCTTCTCATTAATTCATGCAACTGATCTGCTTTAACTGAAGTCGCTATCTGCAATTTGTTTTTCTTGATTTTTGTATGTTTCTTTTGGACCATTAGTGCCTCCAGCTTTACTATGTATTGATAAACTACTCTTGTATTTGTAGATTGTTGTTGGTGGACGGAACAAATACCTTATCAATGGCCATCTCGCACAACCTTCCCGGGTGCAGACTCTTTTCCACTCTGTGCAGCTGAATGTGAACAATCCTCATTTCCTAATTATGCAAGGACGCATTACGAAAGTGCTGAACATGAAGCCTCCAGAAATTCTTTCCATGTTGGAAGAGGCAGCAGGCACAAGGATGTACGAAATGAAGAAGGAATCTGCTCTTAAAACACTCGAGAAGAAGCAGAATAAAGTTGAAGAGATAAATAAACTCCTCGATGATGAAATCCTTCCTGCACTGGAGAAACTTAGAAAAGAGAGGTGCCAGTACATGAAATGGGCAAATGGTAACACTGAACTAGATCGACTTAAAAGATTCTGTATTGCATATGAGTTTGTTCAAGCTGAGAAAGTACGAGATAGTGCACTCAATGATGTACAACAAATCAGGGGAAAGATTGTTGAACTGGATGAAAGCACAGAAAAGCTAAACACAGAGATACAAGAAATGGAAAAAAATATAGCTACATTAGCTGCTGAAAAAGAAGCCAAATTAGGTGGTGAGATGAAGGTTTTGTCGGAGAAAGTGGATAAGATCCAGCATGCACTTATCAAGGAAACTTCTCTGATGAATAATGAAGAGGAAACTCTAAGGTCAGAGGAAAAGGCTGCTGGAAAGGTAATATATTGTTCATATTCATGCCACTCAATAAGTAACCCACATTTACTATGAAATGCTTACATTGTGGCTTGCACACTCTTTGCTTATAGATTATCAAGAACATTGAGGACATCAAGAGATCTATAGTTGAGAGAGATGCTGCTGTAAAAAAGGCAGAGGATGGTGCATCTGATATGAGTAAGAGAGCAGAGGATCTGACTAAGGAGTTAGATGAAAGCGAGAAAGAATATCAGGTATGCAAAATTTCACAAATCATAAAATGTATCAACAGACAAGATCTTGACTTTGAGTTTCTAGATACTAAATTCTACTCTACACAGGGTGTGCTAGCAGGAAAAAGCAGTGCAAATGAGAAGAAATGCCTAGAAGATCAACTTAGAGATGCAAAAGCTGCTGTTGGAGAGGCAGAATCTGGACTAAAGCAGCTGAAGACAAAAATAAGCCATTCTGAGAAGGAGCTGAAAGATAAGAAAACTCAGATGAAATCCAAGCGTGATGAAGCTACTGCAGCTGAGAAAGAGCTGAAAGCTAGGACAAAAGACTTGGATGCTATCAAGGCATCCATGGGGGCTATAAATTATGAAGAGGGCCAGATGGAAGCTCTGCAAAAGGTATGCAAAAAAAAGTCAGCTTTCCTGGGGCATAAAAACTGCTTAGTAGAAGTTTCTTAATGGAAATCATGGCAACATTTTGGAGCTATTTTTCATTCCTCTTTGTCACTCATGACCAATTGTAGGATCGATCAACAGAGGTAGAGGTGGTTCAGAAATTGAACGACAAAGTTCGTGCACTTACTGGTGATCTGGGAAATGTTCACTTCAGCTATAGAGACCCTGTTAAAAACTTTGATAGATCAAAAGTGAAAGGAGTAGTTGCAAAGCTTATTAAGATAAAGGATAGCTCAACAGCAACGGCATTGGAGGTTTGTCTTAGCAAACTCCTGATTTTGGTTCTGAAGTTGATTTTTTTCCTTTCAGTGAAGGGACTGGTTTAGCCACATCAGTTGAACTTTAGTCAAATTATGCAGGTTGCTGCTGGAGGAAGGCTATATAATGTGGTCGTTGATTCAGAAACCACTGGAAAGCAGCTCCTACAAAATGGCGAGCTCAGAAGGAGGGTAACCATAATACCGTTGAATAAAATCCACACAGGTACTATACCTGATAGAGTCCAGCAGGCGGCTCGTAGAATGGTTAGTGAATGTTTTGTTTTCATTCGTTGGATATGACCTTTTGCTCAACTTTGAAGAATGGTTTATTGATTGCTATGTAGGTTGGAGCCGAAAATGTAACATTAGCTCTAGAACTTGTTGGCTATGATGGAGAAGTAAAGGTTGGTTTTCTCATCCTATTATTGTGCAATTTGTATTTTTTTACAACATCCTATTGGATATTTTAGTCTGCTAGATTCTACGTTATTTCTAATTTCAGTAAAAAATGATCTGTAGCGCTAGAAAAATAGTCTGTGTTATCTGTACTTACCTGGTCATTCATTATACAACAATCTCAAAGATATGCTCCTGTTAGTGTTTGAAGAAATTTCCTTATTGCAGAATGCTATGGCATACGTCTTTGGTTCGACATTTGTGTGCCGAAATATGGAGGCAGCAAAGGAGGTAATGTAGCTTTCTTCAGAAATATTTTTACTTGATCTAGTTTAACTGAGTGTGCCTATGTGATTATATAATATATATAGTTTTGGTTCTTGCTGATATAGGTGATTCTTTTCTTGTTATAGATTGCCTTTAATAGGGAAGTTGGAAGTACCAGTGTGACTCTTGAAGGTGACATTTTTCAGCCTAGTGGTCTATTGACTGGAGGTAGCCGCAGGTAATTTTGTGTCAGTTTTCACACTTCACTTAGTGTTAATGCTAGCATCTAATTTATTTTTAGATGAAACTCTGTAATGGGTGTTCCATCCTGTTGCTATTATCCCTGTTGTTTGGGAGTAATGCTTAAATAACTGTCAAGATGGTTTTGCTACCGTTGTAGGTGACATGGCTGAGGGTGCAGATGTTACCTCGACCTCCATGTCATGAAAATGTTTGGAAACAATAATTCAGGAGAATTAGTTTATTTTCTACAAGTTACAGTGTTTATGAATCCCATTTAAAAAAAATGCAAAACAAATCCAAAACGTAAAACTAATTGGAAACATAATTTGGTCAGGTTTCTGGTTCTGGACTCATTGAATACTTGGTCTTTTGAAGTTCCAAATTTAGGAAACAAATGAATATGTTCTTAAAAATAATCAAAACCAGATATTTGAAAAGGTTATGATTTTCTTTTGGCACTTTTTAGAATCTATTCATGGAGTTGGAGTAATTTTACATGGGTCATTTCTTTTGTTCACTACTACCTCCGTTCCAAATTGTAAAACGTTTTGGTACGCTAAAATAGCCTACCAAAACGTCTTATAATTTGGAACAACAGAAGTACCTTTTTAGAAGATGTGGCACCTTATGGGCTGCTTAGATGGTTTTAAAGCTCGAGCGTGGCTATGTCAACTTGGCCCAAAACCTCAGTGTGGCTATCTAAACTTTTCCCTAAAAACAATGGTTTCCTGCATTATTAAGGGACTCAACAGCACACATGTTCATCAGGTGCTTTTTATTTTTTGGTAGTGGTTGGTCATAATCAAAACTTTGAACATACTAGCACCAAGACTGTGCATTGCTACGAAAAACCACACAAAAGTCAAGGATTTGGGCCATGACCACAGGGATTTTTGGAATAGCTTTGGTGTCATGGGAGCGTTGTGGTTCCGGCAAAAAATGATGGTGGGAAGACAAGGATGTTGGAGCAACTAAACAGCCATTAAGAGGTGATTTGAAGTGAGACACAATTTTGAATCTTGAGATGTAGGATGTTGGGCAGTAAGAATTAAATGTGGCTTGTGGATGGTAGTAAGGGAATAAATATTGTAGGAGGAAAGGATATTTTGTCATGTTAGAACAAGTAAAAAATTTCGGTCATGTTTGCACATATAGAATAATGTTGGTTCCAGTGAGAATAAGGGTGTGTTTATTTGCTAAACACTTGGTTCCACTTATGACTGCTAGTGCATTTTGTTTATTAGATATCTCTGCATGAGTGGTTGCCCCACCTGTATGGATAAGTCCTTTTGTAAGTTATTGGCCCGCATATAGTATGTAAGTAATAGTGGTGGGAGAGTGAACTCACCATGAACTCCAAACTTTATAAGTAGGAAAGAAATGGTGTTTGTCATCTTTGCCTTCTTATAGTTGTATTTTCTGAGACAAGCTAGATTACTCTCGGAAAGCAAAACAAGTATCCTGCATTTATTGTCATTTTATCTAGTAATCTGATGATATAAAGCTATAAACACATTCCACGTTTCCCTCTGTAAGGATTACACATGTTATAATGTTATAATGCAGAGGTGGTGGGGACTTGCTAAGGAAACTCCATGAATTAGCTAATGCCGAGGCTGATCTCTCTGACCATAAAGACAGGCTCTCTATTATTGAACAGAAGGTATTTACTTACTGCAATGCCAATACATGCTATCCTGTTCCCTTTTGAATTCGTATGTATTTATAGTACTCTCCAATTAACATGTCTATCTAGAAGGAAAATGAATTTATGATGCTACCAATTAAATTCTTATATGAGATTATTAAAAATGGATTAGTTTTTGTTTGCTCAGTGTTGGTTATTTCTGTTTATTTGTCTGAACATGTTATACATTGGCATCGTCTGTTAGATTGATTTTTCTGGTGCACTGCTTTACAATTATCTGATAAGTGGATATTTTTAATTAACTTTCTTTTCCAGATTGCTGTGCTTCTGCCTCTGCATAAGAAGCATGCCGAGTTGAAATCTCAGTTTGAACTCAAATCATATGATCTGTCATTATTTCAGAACAGAGTTGAGCAAAATGAACATCATAAGGTATTATTTTTATTATCAATATGGTTACCTTAGCATTTTCAGCTTCAAGTTGGACTGACAGTTTTTTCTATTTGTACTTTAGTTAGGTGAACTTGTAAAGAAACTTGAGCAAGAGCTCGAGGAATCAAAGAAAGAGTTAACAGAGAAGCAAGCGCAGCATAAAAAATGTGTCTCCACTGTTGCTGAGTTAGAAAAGACGATTAAGACTTATGGCTCTGAACGTGAAGGTCGGCTCAAAGCTCTTGAAATAAAGATCAAGTCATTGAAATCGGAAATGCAGTCAATGTCGAAGCAGTTGAAGGTTGGCTTTCTGACTCTGTTTTTGCCATAAGGGATTGGCATTTGTCCCTTGGATTATTGCCTCTTGAGTGTTAGCATATTCAATAAGACGTCTCCTCTTCTATTATTTTGTAATAGTTAACTTCTAGCTTTAAATTGATTTCTCTACGTTTAGTCTTATTTTTCTCTAAGACTATCCAGTTGTTTCATGCTAGATGTCTTCTGTTAGATATAGATAATTAAAATGCTTCCATTAGGTTGCTTGTTGTTGAAGATTATCATTGATGCCATTATTAAAACACGAGCTCTTGCTGATGATGCATGTAAGCTTGCAGGGTACCATACTGTTCTTGTTGTAGAAGTGATATAGTTACATTTCAAATGCTTGGTTATGAATGTTCTGTGTGATATTATTTCACGACGGCTTGCAGGGTACCGTACTCTTCTTGTTGAAGAAGTGATGAAATTACGTTTGAAATGCTTGGTTATAAATGTTCTGTGTGATATTATTTTCATGACTTCATTAATTTATTTTTAGTCCAGTCTTGAGCATTAGTCCCAACAGTTCAATGGATAACATAACTTTTGTTTCTATTGTTACTTATCTGGGATAGGCTCATCAAAGTGAGAGAGAAAGATTGATTATGGAGAAAGATGCAGTTGCTAATGAACTTGCTATGCTTGAAGAGCAATTAATAACTTCGAAAGCTCAGATTACTGCTCTCTCTGAAACCTGGGGAACATGTCAGAGCAAGGTACTACTGTTTAAAGGTTTAATTTGCACTCAACTACGGGCCTTTGCATCTCATTCATTAAATTATTCTCATTTGTTTCACTGATCGCATGCAGGTTGCTTCCACAAAGCTAGAATTGGATCAAGCTGAATCTGAGCTCAACATTGGCCGTTCCAAACTGAAGGAATGCGATTCACAAATAAACTCCTTGTCCAAGAAGCAGCAAAAACTTCAGCAGCTACTTAGTGATTCGAATGTTGAAAGGAAGAAAATGGAAAACGAGGTGCTTATTGGGTGTAATCTTTGTTGCATATTTCTTCTTTACAACTGTCTTGTTTAGTATATGCACTTACTGGGTGTAATATCTGGTACATAGTCACTTTATATCTGATCTTTTTTAATCTTCTTAATGTTCAATGCAGGTTAAGAGGATGGAGATAGAGCAGAAGGATTGCTCTTCGAGGGTTGATAAGCTATTGGAGAAGTACACTTGGATTGCAACTGAGAAACAATTGTTTGGAAGAAGTGGTACAGATTATGACTTTGCATCGTGTGAGCCAAACAAAGCACGGGAAGAACTTGAAAAAATCCAAGCTCAACAAGCAGGGTATATCTTTCATCTAAAAGAAGGGAAATAAAAAAAAAATCTTGTACATCTGATTTTTCTGGATGGTTGTACTCTTATCAGCTGATTAATTTACAATGCAAAGCACCGACTTATCAGTTAATTGTCAAATGCAGTCTTGAGAAGAGGGTCAATAAGAAAGTTATGGCAATGTTTGAGAAGGCAGAGGATGAATACAATGATCTGATATCGAAGAAAAATATCATCGAGGTAGGCCTTGCCATATATAAATTTCTTGATAACCTGGGCATGAGTTTTGTAGCAGCATGCAACATAACTTTTTGTTGTCATCTTCAGAATGACAAGGCAAAAATCAACAAAGTGATAGAAGAGTTGGATGAGAAGAAGAAAGAGACCTTGAAAGTCACATGGCTCAAAGTAAACAAGTAAGTATCCATTATTATTCTGTAATCTTTCCTAGCAGATGCACAGCTGCATGGAATATTGCTCAGACTCTGTAATGGTGGTATTCTATTTACGCACGAATGCACAAAGTTAAGTAACCTCTCATTTCTATTTCCTGCAGGGATTTTGGGTCTATATTCAGTACTCTTCTACCTGGTACAATGGCAAAACTTGATCCTCCTGAAGGTGGTACCTTCTTGGATGGCCTTGAAGTTCGTGTGGCATTTGGAACAGTTTGGAAGCAGTCTTTATCTGAACTCAGTGGAGGACAGCGGTCCCTTCTCGCTCTTAGTCTTATCCTGGCTCTACTTCTTTTCAAACCTGCACCACTTTACATATTAGATGAGGTATTTCTGCAACTCTGGCATGTGATTTTTCATTTAAATTGCTCATCAATTACCAGTCTCTAATCTGGCTGATCATAATACAAACTAGCATAACCTACTAAGATTATTTTATCACCTTTTCTCTCTAGTCCTGTATGCCCCATGTCTCGGGTATTTACGGTTAGGTCTGATGAGAGGATAATATTGAAAATTTTAATAATTCTTGTCAGCTGATCTGGATGTTCCTGCACTGCAGGTTGATGCTGCTCTTGATCTGAGCCATACCCAAAACATCGGTAGAATGATAAAGGCACATTTCCCGCAGTCCCAGGTAAACCATGCTCCTCTAAATTGTGCACCTCTGTAATAATTCATGTACAGTTACCGTGCCTACATGTGTGTTAGGAACCTTATTTCATCCTTTCAGTTGACAATTCAAAGTTGGTTACTAATACTACTATTGTCTTTTGCAGTTCATCGTTGTGTCACTGAAAGAGGGTATGTTCAACAATGCCAACGTGATATTCCGAACGAAATTTGTTGATGGGGTGTCCACTGTGACACGAACAGTCCATTCGAATAAGAAATGATAGACATGTATTATCTCCAGGTATGCTCTGAACCCAAAACTTGGTTACTTTAGATGAAAATTGTAACTAAATGATGACTTGCCATTCTTTATACAGAGATGAGTAGTGCAGGGAGACATCTGTGTGAAGAGCTCTTTGGTGATGATAATGAAGTGACGGGTTCCCAATGCTATGCACTTGTGTGATTGATCTGTTGGCTGTTGCTGCAGAACTTCTCAAGCCCCTCGCTTGTCTGGCCCTTATCAATGGAGCATCTCTATGGAACTATGTAACTCAGTGTTAGAACAGGTCGTTAAGCTCATGTATATATGTCTAATTGCTCGTGTCTGTTTCGGTCTGACAGATGTGGCTGTTCCATTTTTCTTGTGAGTTCTGAACGCTCTTCCATGCCTGGTTAGCATAGTATAGTGTGTTGATGCCATATTAGTATGGCACATGGTAATGTGTATGAAATATGCCTATCTGTGTTGCTTGTTTGGTTCAAGCAACCTACTCGTATATTGGTTATTTACATATGTACGCACCTATTATTGACTATTGTGTTCATCATGTTTCTGTCTATTTTATCTGGGGTCTATTTGTAAAGGGAAATAAAACAGACAGCCTTCTGGACTGTGCCGATATTTTGGTTTTTATCCAAGAGAGGAGTCAGCGGTCATTGTTGTGGGAAATTATGCGGCCGTGCGCGTGAGGGAGCTAGGTTGAGGTCTCCATGATCATCGCATGCCAGCGCGTGAAGCAACGGTGCTGGCAGGTAACTGCACGGCGTCTGTGCTGCTGCAGCAGCAGTGGTTTGGCAGCCCGGAGGAATTTGCCTTTCTGGTCGAGCTCTTCCTGAGGTCCTCGTGGCCTGAAGAGAGAGGAGACATCCCAGAAAAGCAGAATCCCGCGGTGATACGGCGGCAGTATTTCTCCAGTACGTGTTGAACAAACGCTTCCTAAGATGATGCGACAGGTGCAGTCTCACGGCTGCAGCATTTAGCTGCATCTGTTGGGCACCGCTTGCGTTTGCCCCCTGGATGAGTGGTTTATCAGATTTGCATGAGCTAGCGTATGATAATCATAGTAGTTTCATGCTCAGGATCTATAAATGGGACGCCAATTGCTGTCCCAAATAGTGCAGTTTCTTTTTCTTTATTATATTTCCTCCGTTTGAAATATAAGATGTTTTAGCTGAAAGGTATCTGCCTTTTAGTGTCTAGGTTCACTCCAAACCTAGATGAACCTAGACACTAAAAGAGGTCTAGATACACTTCATTCACAAAGCTAAAACATCTTATATTTTGAAACGGAGGGAGTAAGTGAGAAGCGTTTGAAGTTCGCTATCTTATTGGAGTCTGTCGACTGAGATACCGGAGGAAACCAAACTCCTCTGTGAAAACTTGGTCGAGTCGCTGTGTACTGTCCAATGGAACTCTGATAGTTCAATATAGCGAAATTCTGCATAGATGTCTGCAGCAGCCGGCACATGGAAGACCACCGCATCACGGGGCTACCAACCCGACATCCAACCAGCCGCCACACCCTGCACAGTCAACCAACGCCACCGAATGCACTGTCCACAATTCTTGTGATTCACTTCGGATGTCTGGGCGGCCCATTCCTGCTCCTCCAAAAGTGTTCTACCTTCTCTCCCATTAGTTAACGGTGATGCTTGGGTGTCGAGTGTGGCGGTCCGTTCGTTTCTGGTTTCTGTCGATTGGTCGAGCGACGGGGCTCCTCATGCCATTTGTATACGGTTTTCACTCGACTTTTCCTAATAAACAGGGCAACTATCTTCTTCTTTATGAATATTCGGAGCTATTGCCCAGCTTTCGCAAAACATTCTGCATAGACTCGAGAGGGGAAACTAGCGACTCCGTGTTCCTCATTGCCGATGGGTCTCGTCTTAACGCAATGATACGAGGTTTCTCATTCGTCGTTACATGTCCTTCCATTCGGATCCACTGGTGGGACACTATTTTCCGAATCCAACGGGTTGAACCAGTTACCACTTTTTTTTGAAATTGAATGAAGCCGGACAAGTCTAGGACACCGTTTCTCCAAGAGTAGAGGTGGGAAGGGGTAATCGCTAGAGTCTCATCGCGTTCATATCCGGTAATTTGATTGCCTGTTCTTTCTCTTTACCAGTGAAATTACATATGCATTCTTTCTATAGCATCTTCTCCGAGCTCAGCATCGACCCTTCCCTTTTTTTTGCTCGTTCACCTACATTGATCTCTTTCTATAGGAACCTCTTTCTATATGAAACTCTTTATGTTTATGATGTGTTAAAATCCAGAAATCCAATTCGGCTCACAAGTGCATATGAACCTATTGTTTGAAAACATATTTTAAAATATCAAAAAAATTAGAAAACACATTTACATGTACATTCGGTCCTTCTATGTTCACACGCAAGTTTTCGGAAAAAAGAACAATTTTTGTGTCACTCTTAAAAAGACAAATTTCGATGCTGAAACATGACTTTCCACGAGATATTTTTTTGTTTTTACACATGCAACGTAAAATATCTATTTTCTGCCAAACTTTGCGTGAGAACATAAAATGTTAGGATGTACATCTAGAATATTTTCCCCGAAACTTTTAACAGTTTTAAATGCATTAAAAATATATTTATATAATGGGTGTATCTGGACCCGTGAGCCAAAACACCAAGCCTCCTTAACATATCCAAATTTACACAACTAAATTTACCTACAAAAGAGAACCTTATATGTTGACTCGTTCAATTTATTTATGAGAATGGATTTTGTACTTGTACACGTGGATATGTGCTAAATCATAGCCGTCCACTTGCTTTGAGATATGTGTGGCAATAATAGGCTCGCTCCTTTTTTTTATTTCCATTATTATGTCCCATCGGTCCAACTTTTTCAACTTTTCAACCGGGACTCCGCCGTATCACTAGCATCGTGGCCCTATCACTAGCATCTTTAGTCAATGCAGTAATAATCGTAGAGTCCACGACCATGACAGACCCACCCGCTCTCTTCATCATCCTATACGGGAGCGGCCGGACAAGAACTCGCCGACGGCCATGCTGGAAGCGCCAGTGACGACGGCCACGAGCCACGGATACCCGCTCGTTGTTGAGGCCAAGCGGTAATTTAAATAAAAATAACCCAAACTCGAAATAAATTTAAATAATAAACTTATGCCAAAACTATTTCACAGCGAGTAACCTTTTTTTGCCACTCCCGTCCACACGACGCTGCACTCAAGCCTGCGGCGCCATCGCGGGCGCCAAGACAGATGCCACCCCGGGCCCGTGGGTATGGCGCGCAGCGATGCCACGCTGGCTCGACCCTGCAGCGCCAGCCACTCTGGCGCCGCACATACCCCTCTTCGCCCTGGGTGCGGTAGCTGCAGCCTGTTGGCGCGTGGGTCCCATGCAGCGTTAGTGCCGCGCCACTCGGGCTGGCGCCGCACCCTAGCCTGCCGTGCCGCCGCGCACGGCGCCGCACAAGCAACAGCACTAAGACGCGCGGGGCTCGGCTCGGCCTGACCCTCTTCTTCCTCTTCCTCTCCAACTCCTCACAGAGAACACACACCCATGGCGGCGGCTAGGGTTGACCTCCCCCTCCTCTAATCCTTCTCCAATCTATCGATTTTGCCCGTGGATCTTGTTGTTGAGCACCTCCTTCTAGGTATTTGTCCAAAAAATCCCCCTCTTTGTCCAATGAATCTCACTAATTTTGATAGTTTAGAGAAACCCTAGTTCATCTCAAAATCAAGACATATAGTTGATTTGTTGATCACTTAAAGGAGGATAGATATGTGGTAATGTGTCTAGATTTAGAGATGGCAAATAGAGATGGCTGTACCTAAAAATATTAGTATGTATGTTCACATATAGTGGCCACATAGAGATGTCAAATATATATGCTTGAAATTATATATGTGCTTGTAGCTTGAAACTATATGCTTGAACTACTATGTTTGTGCTTGAAAATATTTGTAGTATGTATGCTCATATAGATATGGTTGTTAGAAATACTTCATCATGTGCTTGTTAGTCCACATAAAATTTGCTCACATAGATATGACCATATAGAAAGCACTCTATTCATATTAGTATGCCATTTATAAATTACTCACATTTTTAGTTGTACTTTCTTTTTTTAATTATATAGTATGTCGGAATCAGAAGAGGAAGAAACCCATGCCCCAACCTATGTAGAACCCAGGCATGTCGAAGGCACATCGCTTCTTGAGACGACGTATGATAAGCGTCATTGTGCCTACCTGATGACCGAGCGGGTAAGAAAAATAAACCCAACTATTCATGTTGTGTTGCTAAAGTTTGATGGAGATGTTATAATCGAGCTTGTATGTGTGAAGACTCTTGTTCCCCTACGACTGAGGTATCACGGGCATTTCCAAGAGATGATGCCATACGATGATCGATACACGGTGCACATCCAAACGCTAGGACTGCTCCCATTCATCCATATGGTCAACCGTGGTACACCGCACATGAACCCTGCTGCCATCACCGCGCTTGTCGACCGGTGGAGGCCGAAGACGCATAGCTTTCACCTCTGTACCGGTGAGATGACTGTGACTCTCCAGGACATGTCCATGATCCTCGCACTCCCTATCCAGGGGGATCCGCTCTGCATTAACACATCCTCTGACAACTGGCGTGACCGGATGTGTTCCCTTACTGGTGGTAAGTGTCCCGGTGACACTATAAACTCACAGGGGGTAAAATTGAGGGTCACAGCCGGGGCTACTTTCAAGTGGATATCACAGAACTTCAGTACATGCCCTGAGAATGCTAGTGATGATGAGGTCATGATATATGCCCGTGTTTATGTGTGGTATGTTATCATAAAGACTATATTTCCTGATGGTAAGGGCAACATGGCTCACTGACACTGGCTGAAGGCTTTGGCTAAAATGGATAAGAAATGGAGCCAGGGTTCAGCGGCATTGGCCTTCTTGTACCGACAGGTAATGAAGTGCTTACATTTTCCCCATCTTTACATGTGCTCTTTGAATGTTCCCATGATTATGCTTTGGTGCGTAGCTGGACGAGGCTTGTCGAAGGACTGGTCCTGAGGCTTACATTGGTGGTCCATTGCTACTTCTCTCGGTGTGGATGTGGGAACGCTTTCCAGTTGGACGGCCCAATAAAATGCCCGCCAAGGATTATATCAATGGAGCGAACCGATCGAGGTGGACAACTTGGGCTTACAATTGGGACGTGGTCTCCAAGCCCCCAACCGACCTACAAGCGGCGTGCATTAGATACACCAATGAGTTTGACAACCTTCTCCCGGAGCAAGTAAGAATTTCCAACCCATATATACCATTTAGCATTCCGTTCAACTACTTTACTTATTGAACTATCTTGTGTGTGATTAAGGTTGTATGGGAGGTATATGGTCCCAGGGACAATTTTGGTTGCGAGGATTTTCGTCTTAACCCGCAGTGCGACGCGGGATGTAATCTCTGGTACATGTAGTGCCCCATGATATGCATGTGGGTTGTTGAGCATCATATGCCGCAGCGGGTTATGAGACAGTTTGGTCTCTATCAGTCTACCCCTCCGGATTGGCAGGACGCCGACATCGAGCTCCACCGGTAAGAATTGCTTCTATACATGTTTCCCAATACGATGTATGATAGTTGTGTGTGCTAAAAAATTGTGATTTGTTCATACACAGGTTGGACAGGCTCAAGAGCAAGAAGATGGACTGGGACAAGATTCACCAGAAGCACGTGTCTCGGTTTCTCATTTGTGTGAAAGAAGCTAAGAAATCAAAAAGAATGATCGCACAACCCCATTGTGAGGATGCTTTCAGTGAGTACCTCCGCTGGTTTCTAGACAACACTCGTGTTAAGATCTGACCGGATGCCTATCCAGAAGACGTTTTGGAAGAGCCGCTGCTTGGTTTTGACGACCTAAGCAACCTTGAGTACAACCAGATTGTCAGAGAAGGGCGCCAAACCTCCTTTGCTCCCGTGATCAACTTTGCGGTAAGTCGGGTAGTTTTTATTCGTGTTACCACCTCAACAAAATATATAATCCGTGTCTTCATTTCCTTGCATGTCAGCGCACGGAGGTCCAGAAGCAGGCGGATGAATTGGAGGGCGCTTTAGAGTTTCCAAGGAACGAGGAGGGCCATAACAAGTTAAGGGAATTCGTTAAGCGACAGGCACAAAAGTTACGTCGCCTCGCGAATTTGCTTAGTTGCCGGGACCCCGAGGTTGCGACGTCGTCCAAGCAACAGGCCAAGTCGACATCAGAAGAGGAAGGTAGCCCCGAAGAACAGCAATCTATTACGGTATGACATAATATGACTGTTGTTATCCTTTAATGAATCGCCATGTATCACAACTCAATTGAGATCATTGTTCTCACTCTAAAGGCCGAAGATGAAGATGAGGCCGTGCCAGACGACATGCTATTGGAGAGGTACCGAGTACAAGCCCACAATCAAACTAAGCCCAAGGTACGGTCCGCAATCAAGCTTAGGCCAAGGAACCCTCCAATTGTCGAGTCCGAGGATGATGAGGAGTCGCGCCAGAAGATGCCTCCGAGAAGAGGAGGCAAGAGTAAGCGTGCGAGAAAGTAGTGAACTTGTTGGATCCTATGTTGGAAGTGGACTTGTTGGATCCTATGTTTGTGTGAACTTGTTGGAAGTTTCTTGTGAAACTTGTTGGATCCTATATTTGTGTGGATTTGTATGAACTTGTTGGAATCTGTGGCACCCTCTAGGCCTGCGGCACTGCACCCTCCAGGACTGCCGCGCCGTGGATGGTGGCGCTGCACGGGCAGATGCCTAGGTTTGGGGCTAAGGGTTGCACCCTCCAGGCCTGCCGCGCCATGGGCGACGACGCTGCACCCTCCAGGCCTGCCGCGCTGTGGGTGGTGGCGCTGCACGGGCAGATGCCCAGGTTTGGGGCTAAGGGAAGCACCCTCCAGGCTTGTCGCGCCATTCGTGCTAGCGCTGCACGCTCCCAGGCGTGCCGCGCCGTCCTACCTGGCGCTGCACCGACCTTCTCCAGGCCTGCCCCTATACAGATGGTGCGGCTGCCGCGCCGGGGGCCAGGGTGGTGCTGCAGCCACAAGTGCAGCACCAGACGGTGTGGCGCCGCACTTCTCCAGGCGTGCCGCGCCATCCGGGGTGGCGTCACACTTTGAAATAAATGGCGCTACAGGGTGTACTGACCCGATCGATGCTGCGCCGGGGGCCAGGGCGGCGCCACAGCCACAAGTGTAGTCTCATACGGGTTGCGGGTATGCACGGGAGAGCGAGCGTAGTTGGCACACATTAAGAACTTTCTTCCCCAAGTATCGGAATTATAGTCGATGGACTCCTTAACAATGCAATCATCTTCGCACCAACAAATTGGAACCTCCTTTCCATGGGCCGTGGATGTACGATATGCCCTCCGTGGCCTTTCCGCTTGATCGGCGCAAGGTGGCCTAGCATTGGACCTCCTTTTCCTCTTCTCATCTTCCTTCTCCTTTTTCTTCTTCATCTCTTCCTCTTCCTTCTCTTTTTTCCTCTTCTTATCTTCCTCTTCCTTCTTCCTATTCTTCTCCTCCGCTTCATCCTCCTTTTTTCTCAAGTCGCGAGCAAGTTGAACCACCGACTCGAATTCACGAGCAAATGTCTCCTTCCGCTTCCTCTCTTTCTCAACTTCCTTCCTCTTCCTCTCCTCCTCTTCCTCTTTCTCCTTCCTCTCTCTCACCACTACCAAAGCGTCCGCCCACAACTTCGAGTAGTTCACACCATCCCCATCATTGTTCTTGTTGGCTATACCTATAATAAGGGAAAAGGTGAAAGTTAGTTAAGTAAGCATGAATGTGAACAATAGTGGTTTGAAAAATATAAGCATGAAAGATAGTAAAGTAAGCATAAAAGTGTGATCTTTTTTTGCCATACCTATGCGCATACGGATTTGGTCCCGCCAAATAACCTATCATACTAGACGGATTTGGTCCACGCCCTCTTCCTCTACCAAGCCCAAGTGATCGACCTCTTCCTCTACTAAGACCAAGTGTTCGACCTCTTTGTTGCCTAGGAGTTTGTTGCCTACGAGCATGTTGGCTACTCCTCCCTTGGCTTGGCACTTGTTGGCTACTTGTCCCTTGGCTAGGAACTTGATGTCTTGGACCATTTTGTTGGCTAGGATTTTGTTGACTTGGACCATTTTGCTGGCTACTTCTTGGTTGGCTAGGCTCATTTTGTTGGCTTGGACCGCTTGTGCTTGCTTCATTTCCTTTTGCTCTCTTCCTTTGTGTACAAATCCTAGCATTGTGCCCTTCACCACTACACTTGCCACGACGAGATCTCTCACGAGGCTCTTGAAATTGGCCGTTTCCCGATTCCCGTGCACCAACACAACCCCATCCGTCCATGTCACTTCTAAAACATTTTGTCTTGCGTCTACCACGTTTAACCACCTTCCATTCCGGATGAGGCCATAGTTGCAATCCATGATACTCCGACCATTGTGATTGGTCAAGGTATGGATGAAATCGAGGAGCCCAAGTCATCTTCGTCTTCATGATAGAGAACTCAGACTCTCTAACGGTGCGCTCATGATTATAATTGACATGGCGCTTCCGAGACGCACATAGCAAGTGAGAACAAGCGAGATGAAGCAACAATGGCCTTCCGCATGTGCAATCACAATTCCTTAGGGAGACTTTGAAGGCTCGGCCTCCGTGTTGGACACCATCCGAAGTGGTTCCTCTAGGCTCGACCACTTGGTAAACGAGCTCGTCGTTATCAAAAACCGTGGCAACTTGGGAGTCCGCCTTCCGTGACTGAAATATCATCCAATTGTCAACCTTGGGTGGGTACTTGTACTTGTACTCGTTTTTGTTCTGTCCCGCAATTTGCTTATCCGTTTCAAGTGAGTAGTTCAAACAATAACTATTCAACTTGTCGAATGTGTATCGAACTATTGCAGTGACGGGCAATGCACGAACACCCTTAAGCACCTTGTTGAAGGCCTCTGCCATGTTGCTTGTCATTTGACCATACCTGCGGCCACCCTCATCATAAGCTCGTGCCCACTTGTCCCGGAGTTGAATGTGCCTACCGAGAAACTCTTGACCCTTCAATCGAGTTTTTTGTTGTTCAACAATCTGAGATATAAGTTTTTGTGAAACGCCAGTCTGTGAAAGCAAGAAAACAATCTTGAAGATCATCAGACAACTCCTTGCTCTTACATGCCCTATAGAAGTTGGAAACAAAATGTATCATGCACCATCGGTGATGCAAAGGAGGATAACCGAGAATGTCGATCGTCACCGCATTGAGAATTCCTTGATGGCGATCCGAGATGACACATATTTGTTGGAGATATGCCCAAGAGGCAATAATAAAAGTGGTTATTATTATATCTTTGTGTTTATGATGAATGTTTACATCCCATGCTATAATTGTATTATAAGGAAACACTAATACATGTGTGTTTTGTAAACATAAAAGAGTCCCTAGTAAGCCTCTTGTTGAACTAGCTTGTTGATTAGTAGATGATCATGGTTTCCTGATCATGGACATTGGATGTAATAACAAGGTTATATCATTAGGAGAATGATGTGATGGACACACACCCATAGTAAGCGTAGCATAAGATCAAGTCATTAAGTTCGTATTGCTATAAGTTTTCAAATGCATAATAACCTAATCCTTCGACCATGAGGTTATGTTAATCACCATCACCGGATGGGTACTTTGATGACATCAAACACCGCTTCGTAACTGGGTGGTTATAAAGTTGTCATTGGGTATTCTGAAAGTATGTGTTGAAGCGCATGGACCAAGATTGGGATTTGTCCATCCATATGACGGATAGATATGCTCTGGGCCCTCCTGGAATGTCATCTAGTTAGCTTGCAAGCATGTGACTAGGTCACAAGGGATGACATAACATGGAACGAGTAAAGAGTACTTATCAGTAACGAGGTAGAACTAGGTATGGAGATACCGACGATCAAACCTCGGATAAGTAGAATATCACGTGACAAAGGGAATTGGTTTCGTATGTTAATGGTTCTATCGATCACGAAGTCATCGTTGAGTATGTGGGAGCCGTTATGGATCTCCAGATCCCGCTGATGGTTATTGATCGGAGAGGTGTCTCCATCATGTCTGCATATTCACGAACCGTAGGGTGACACACTTAAGGTTCGAAGTTGTTTTAAGTAGATATGGAATGTGCGTTGGAAATCGAATGTTGTTCGGAGTCTCGGATTGGATCCGGGACATCACGAGGAGATCCGGAATTGTCCGGAGAATAAGATTCATATATTGGGGATCATTTTCTAAGTTAGGAAATGTTCTGGAGTATTTGTATGGGGATTCTAGAAGGTTTCGGAATGTTCCGGAAGGTTCTAGACGATTTCTTGGAGTTTGCTTGAAAACCAAGAAAGGATCAAGGAGTCCTTGTAGGGCAAGACAAGGAGTCGTGGGGGAGGAGGACTCCTCCCCCCTCCCAATCTGCCAGCCAAGGAAGGAGGGGAGTCCTACTAGGACTCCCCCTCCCATGGCGCCTCACTCCTTTAAATAGAGGGGTGGGGGCGCCACCCCTGGCTCCCTCCACTTCAAGCCCTAGCCACCGCCTCTCTCCTCCTCCTTCCCTCTGCTCAGGCTTAGGCGAAGCCCTGCAGAATTCTCTACTCCACCACCAACACCACACCGTCGTGCTGCTGGGATTCCGTGGAGAAGATCTACTACCTCTGCTGCTCGCTAGAACAGGGAGAGGAAGGTCTGCTTCGACTCCGCACGCAGGACCGATCATGGAAGCGCTGCCGAAACGCGGCGCCAGAAGGATCGTCCACACGATCTTGAGATCGGCAAGTGATCGACTACATCAACCCCGAGATCTAATCTCGTAACGCTTTTGAATCTACGAGGGTTAGTACAGATCTATCTCGTTGCACATGTCTAATAGATTAGATCTTGGCTTTTATCTAGATTAGATCTGGGTTTTGTTCGTTCTTGCGGTAGATTTTTTTTGTTTTCCATGCTACGAACCCATCAGTGGTATCAGAGCCTTGTCTATGCGTAGATCTGTTGCACGAGTAGAACACAATGGTTTTATGGGCGTTGGTGCTCGTGTCGTCTTTTAATTTGTGTACTTTGCATCTTGCGGTATGGTGGGATGAAGCGGCTCGGGCTAACCTTACATGTAATCGCACATGAGACTTGCTCCTCGCTTGACGTGTAACTTGCTTTGCACAAGTGGCTTTGCGGGTGTCTGTCTCTCCCACCATAGTATAGATCCAATCTACACTTTGCACTTGATAGCACTTGTATCAATGTTGTGGTTCAGTTTCGTAGGTAAGATCCGTTCTTATTAGAAAGCCCCAAACCACGTAAAAATGCAAAGAAAATTAGAGGCGTCTAACTTGTTTTTGCAGGGGGTTTTGTGATGTGATATGGCCATCATGTGATTGTGATTATATTTGATGTATGCAATGATCCTTGTTGTAATATGGCAACCGGCAGGAACCTAATGGTTGTCTTTAATTCTGTTAAGACCAAGGTTCTATTCATCTTGTAATAGCTTTATTCCAAGTAGTTGTAATAGTTGCTGGTGATGATGGACAACCATGAAGCGGCGCCACTGACCTTGACGCAATGCTGGTGATGATGGAGATCATGTCCGTGCTTTGGAGATGGAGATCAAAGGCATAAGAAGAAAGGGCCATATCATATCACACTAATTATGAATTGCCTGTGATGTTAATCCTTTATGCATCTTGTATTGCTTAGATCGCGACGGTAGCATTATAAGACGATCCCTCTCACTAAATATCAAGTAATAAAGTGTTCGTCCTTAGTTGGCACCGTTGCTAAGACTCGTCATTTCGAAGCATCTCGTGATGATCGGATGTGATAGATTCTACGTGTGCATACAACGGGTGCAAGCCAGATTTGCACATGCGGAAACTAAGGTTAATCTTGACGAGCCTAGCATGTACAGACATGGTCTCGGAACACGGAATACCGAAAGGTAGAGCATGAATCATATAAGTGATATGATGAACATGAAGATTGTTCGCCAATGAAACTACATCTTCTCTCGTGAAAATCGGACTTGGTGTAGTGGACTTGGTTCGTGTAATCACTAAGACAATGTGAGGGATGTTGTTTTGAGTGGGAGTTCACCTAGTTAATTTAAGGATTAAAATTGAACTCAATTTATCATAAACTTAGTCTAAACTACTTGCAAATTTGTTGTAGATTATGGCAAATCTCTCCATCAATTTCAATGCATTCCTAGAGAAAGAAAAGCTTAAGAACAATGGAAGCAACTTCACGGACTGGATCCGTGGTCTGAAGATTGTCCTCAGGGCTGGTCAGATGACCTATGTGCTCGAAGCACCGCTAGGTGACCCACCTGCAGATGATGCCAGCAATGACGTAAAGAATGTTTACGCCACTCGGAAAAATCATTACTCCACAGTTCAGTGTGCCATCCTATACGGTTTAGAAACGGAGCTCCAGAAACGTTTTGAGCACCATGACCCGTTCGAGATCATTACGGAGCTCAAGCTCATTTTTGAGACTCACGTGGCCGTGGAGAGCTATGAGGCCTCCGAAAAGTTCTTTACCTGCAAGATGGAAGAGGGAAGCTCCGTTAGCGAGCACGTGCTCACCATGTCTAGGCACGCAAACAAGCTCCAAGAGTTGGGGATAACTATTCCTAATGAGTTAGGGATTCACCGTGTCCTCCAATCACTGCCACCGAGTTATAAGAACTTTGTGATGAACTACAATATGCACTGCATGAACAAGACGTTGCCTGAACTATCGTCCATGCTGAAAACTGCTGAAGTGGAGATCAAGAAGGAGCACCAAGTGTTGATGGTTAATAAGACCACCAATTTCAAAAAACAGGGCAAGCCTAAGAAAAAGGGCAACTTCAAGAAGGCCGGCAAGAAAGCTGCCGCACCTGCTAAGAAGCCCAAGGCTGGTCCTAAGCCTGAAACTGAATGCTTCTACTGCAAGGGTGCTGGTCATCGAAGCGAATCGCCCCAAGTACCTGGCAGATCTGAAGAATGGCAACATCAAGAAGAAAGGTATATTCGATATACATGTTATTTATGTGTATCTTTCTAGTAGTCGTAGTAGTGCCTGGGTATTTGATATCGGGTTCGTTGCTCATATTTGTAACTCAAACAGGAGCTGGAATAAACGAAGACCGGCGAGAGACGAGGTGACGATGCGTTGAAATGGCTCCAAGGTTGATGTGATCGCCGTCACGCTCCTCTACATCTACCTTTGGGGTTAGTTTTAAATTTAAATAATTGTTATTTGGTGCCTGCGTTAAGCATGAACATTATATCCGGATCTTGTTTATTGCAGACTTGCATTTACTTTTTAAGTCTGAGAATAAAGGTTGTTCGATTTATATGAGTAATATCTTTTATGGTAATGCACCTGAGATGAATGGTTTATTCTTATTGAATCTCGATAGTAGTGATACACATGTTCACAACATAGATGCTAAACGAACAAAATTGAATGATAATTCTACATACATGTGGCAATCGCTGTCTTGGTCACATTGGAGTGAAGCGTATGAAGAAACTCCATTCTGATGGACTTTTTGAATCACTTGATTTTGAATCACTTGAAAGATGCGAAGCATGTCTAATGGGAAAAATGACTAAGACTCCATTCTCTGGGATAATGGAGCGAGCTACGGACTTATTGGAAATAATACATACCGATGTGTGCGGTCCAATGAGTGTAGCATCGCGTGGTGGATATCGTTATGTTCTCACTTTCACGGATGACTTAAGTAGATATGGGTATGTCTACTTTATGAAACATAAGTCCAAAACTTTCGAGAAGTTTAAGGAATTTCAAAGTGAAGTGGAAAAACATCGTAGCAAGAAGATTAAGTTTCTGCGTTCTGACCGCGGAGGTGAATATCTGAGTTATGAGTTTGGCATGCATTTAAATAAAGGTGGAATACTTTCACAGTTGACATCGCCGGGAACACCATAGCGTAATGGTGTGTCCGAACGTCGTAATCGAACTCTCTTAGATATGGTTCGGTCTATGATGTCTCTTACAAATTTACCACTATCGTTTTGGGGCTATGCATTAGAGACAGCCGCATTCACTTTAAATAGGGCACCATCTAAATCCGTTGAAGCGACACCGTACGAATTGTGGTTTGGTAAGAAACCTAAGTTGTCGTTCCTTAAAGTTTGGGGTTGCGAAGCGTATATAAAGAAGTTACAACCTGATAAGCTTGAACCCAAAGCGGAGAAATGCGTCTTCATAGGATACCCTAAAGAAACAATTGGGTATACCTTCTATCATAGATCCGAAGGCAACGTTTTCGTTGCCAAGAATGGATCCTTTCTTGAGAGGGAGTTTCTCTCGAAAGAAGTGACTGGAAGGAAAGTAGAACTCGACGAGGTTATTGAACCTTCTCTCGGAGTTAAGAGTAGCCCAGCACCGGAAGATGTTTTTGTGCCGCCTGCACCAATTGGAGAGGAAGCTAATGATGGTGATCATGAAACTTCGAATGAAGTTACTGCTGAACCTCGCAGGTCAACAAGGGTTCGTACCACTCCTGATTGGTATGACTCTGCCTTGAACGTCATGTTGGTGGACAACACTGATGACCCTGCGACGTATGAAGAAGCTATGGTGAGCCCAGATTCCGACAAATGGCTAGAAGCCATGAAATCCAAAATGGGATCCATGTACGAAAACCAAGTATGGACTTTGGTGGACTTACTGGATGGCCGTAAGGCTGTCGAGAACAAATGGATTTTCAAAAGAAAAACAGATGCTGATGGTAAAGTTACCATCTATAAAGCTCGACTTGTCGCGAAAGGGTTCTGACAAATTCAAGGAGTTGACTACGATGAGACTTTCTCACCAGTAGCGAAGCTGAAGTCTGTGAGGATTTTGTTAGCAATCGCTGCATATTTCGATTATGAAATTTGGCAGATGGATGTCAAAACGACGTTCCTTAATGGTGACATTGAGGAAGAGTTGTATATGGTACAACCCAAGGGTTTTATCGATCCTAGTGATGCTGACAAGGTTTGCAAGCTTCAGCGCTCCATTTATGGACTGAAGCAAGCATCCCGGAGTTGGAATCAACGTTTTGATAAAGTAATCAAAAACTTTGAATTTATACAAACTTATGGAGAAGCTTGTATTTACAAGAAAGTGAGTGGGAGCTCTGTAGCATTCCTAGTACTATATGTAGATGACATATTGTTGATTGGGAATGATATAGAACTTCTTAATAGCGTCAAAACCTATTTGAATAATAGTTTTTCAATGAAGGATCTTGGCGAAGCGGCATATATTCTAGGCATCAAGATTTATAGAGATAGATCAAGACGCCTAATAGCGCTTTCACAAAGTACATACTTAGACAAAGTTCTAAAGAAGTTTAGAATGGAAGAGAGCAAGAAAGGGTTCGTGCCCATGTTGTCAGGTAAGACCTTGAGTAAGACTCAAAGTCCGGCTACGGCAGAAGATAGAGAAAATATGAATAATATTCCCTATGCCTCGGCCATAGGTTCTATCATGTATGCCATGCTGTGTACAAGACCAGATATAGCACATGTTGTTAGTTTGACTAGCAGATATCAAAGTGATCCTGGAATGGAACACTGGACAGCGGTCAAGAATATCCTAAAGTACCTGAATAGGACTAAGGATATGGTTCTTTCTTATGGAGGTGATGAACAGCTTGTTGTAAACGGTTACACTGATGCTAGTTGGAACACCTATCCAGATGACTCGAAGTCAGAGTCTGGATACGTATTTATTTTGAATGGTGCTGCAGTGAGCTGTAGGAGTGCCAAGCAAAGCGTTGTGGCGAAATCTTCAACTGAATCGGAATACATAGCTGCTTCGGAGGCTGCACAAGAAGCCATATGGATGAAGGATTTCATTACTGAACTTGGCGTGGTTCCCAGTGCGTTGGACCCGATGGCCATCTCATCGTGACAACACAGGTGCCATAGCTAATGCACAGGAGCCAAGGTCACATAGCAAGCTGAAGCACATCAAGCTACGTTTCCATGCTATTCGCGAGTATGTCCGAGATGGTGACATAAAGATTTGCAAACTACACACTGATCTGAATGTGGCAGATCCGTTGACTAAACCTCTCCCTAGAGCAAAGCATGACCAACACCAAAACGCCATGGGTGTTAGGTATATTACCATGTAATCTAGATTAGACTCTAGTGCAAGTGGGAGACTGTTGGAGATATGCCCAAGAGGCAATAATAAAAGTGGTTATTATTATATCTTTGTGTTTATGATGAATGTTTACATCCCATGCTATAATTGTATTATAAGGAAACACTAATACATGTGTGTTTTGTAAACATAAAAGAGTCCCTAGTAAGCCTCTTGTGGAACTAGCTTGTTGATTAAATGATGATCATGGTTTCCTGATCATGGACATTGGATGTCATTAATAACAAGGTTATATCATTAGGAGAATGATGTGATGGACACACACCTAATCCTTCGACCATGAGGTTATGTTAATCACCATCACCAGATGGGTACTTTGACGACATCAAACACCGCTTCGTAACTGGGTGGTTATAAAGGTGTCATTGGGTATTCTGAAAGTATGTGTTGAAGCGCATGGATCAAGATTGGGATTTATCCATCCATATGACGGATAGATATGCTCTGGGCCCTCTCGGTGGAATGTCATCTAGTTAGCTTGCAAGCATGTGACTAGGTCACAAGGGATGACATAACATGGAACGAGTAAAGAGTACTTATCAGTAACAAGGTAGAACTAGGTATGGAGATACCGACGATCAAACCTTGGATAGGTAGAATATCGCGTGACAAAGGGAATTGGTTTCGTATGTTAATGGTTCTATCGATCACGAAGTCATCGTTGAGTATGTGGGAGCCGTTATGGATCTCCAGATCCCGCTGATGGTTATTGATCTGAGAGGTGTCTCCATCATGTCTGCATATTCACGAACCGTAGGGTGACACACTTAAGGTTCGAAGTTGTTTTAAGTAGACATGGAATGTGCGTTGGAAACCGAATGTTGTTCGGAGTCTTGGATTGTATCCAGGACATCACGAGGAGATCCGGAATTGTCCGGAGAATAAGATTCATATATTGGGGATCATTTTCTAAGTTAGGAAATGTTCCGGAGTATTTGTATGGGGATTCTAGAAGGTTTCAGAATGTTCCGGAAGGTTCTAGAAGATTTCTTGGAGTTTGCTTGAAAAACCAAGAAAGGATCAAGGAGTCCTTGTAGGGCAAGACAAGGAGTCGTGGGGGAGGAGGACTCCTCCCCCCTCCCAATCCGCCGGCCAAGGAAGGGAGGGGAGTCCTATTAGGACTCCCCCTCCCATGGTGCCTCCCTCCTTTAAATAGAGGTGGGGCGCCACCCCTGCTCCTCCACTTCAAGCCCTAGCCGCCTCTCCTCCTCTTCCCTCGCTTAGGCTTAGGCGAAGCCTCGAATTCTCTACTCCACCACCAACACCACACCGTCTTGCTGGGATTCCGTGGAGAAGATCTACTACCTCCATTTGGAACGGGAGAGGAAGGTCTGCTTCGACTCGACGTGTGACCGATCATGAAGCGGCTTTAACACGGCGCCGGAAGGATCGTCCACACGATCTTGAGATCGGCAAGTGGTCGACTACATCAACCCCAAGATCTAATCTCGTAACGCTTTCGGATCTACGAGGGTTAGTACAGATCTATCTCGTTGCACATGTCTAATAGATTAGATCTTGGCTTTTCTCTAGATTAGATCTGAGTTTTGTTTGTTCTTGCGATAGAATTTTTTTGTTTTCCATGCTACGAACCCATCAATATTTCCCTATCAAGCGGTAATACCTTGGTTCTCAAAAGACGTAAGAACCACTCCCAATTAACATTGTTCTCCGCCTCAACCAAAGCAAAAGCCAAGGGAAGCAACCGGTTATTTGCATCATTTCCAATTGCAATCAAAAGAGTGCCACGGAACTGCCCGGTCAAGAAGGTGCCATCAACGGAGATTACCGGCGAATGTTCGAAGCCCCTTACACATTGCTCGCACGCCCAAAAAGCACGCCCAAATACTCGAACATTTCTTCCGTTACGAACCATTGTTTCGGGGCCATATGGCTCGACCACGTGAACCATGCCCGGGTTAGCATTGGCCATTGCTAACAACAACCTAGGGATTCAGCTGTATGATTCTTCCCAACCACCGTACAACATCCTGAATGCGGCTTGCTTCGCCTTCCAGGCCTTCCCATACTTCACCTCATAGTTAAATAGAGCTTCTACAATCTCCATGACCATCTTGATGGTCATTGTAGGAAGTGATGAAATTTGGTTCGAAAGCCTATAGGCGAGGAACTCGGAGGTTAGCTGACGGTGCTCGTGCTTCACATCTTTGCCATCCACCCTTTTTCCATGGCACATGTGTGTTGACACACAGCTTGAAATGCGCCAATCAGGCCCTCCCTTGTATGGTCTTGCCCGCACAATCCAAGGGCATCCATCGCATTTAACAGTGTAACGCTTCTTCACATCCGAGTGTACCACCGTGAATGGCCGATGATACCTAATAGAGAAGTCCTTGATCCATTGTTTAAGTTCCAACAATGTGGCAAACCTAAGTCCTTTTGAAATCCCGTTCTTCTCGTGGCTACCATCCTGGTACGAAGTTGGCCTTGGTCCAAGCACTACACCTTTGCCACCGTCAACCGTGGCTTCATCTGCTAGACTGAGATTGCACATCAAGGGTATCCGAGGATCCCTTCCCAATACCTTCTCGTGCACTTCGGCCTCATCCTTCGTGAACTCCTCTTCATCAACCTCTTGATCAGGGCCATCCTCATCCGAGTCCGATGCATACATTCGAGAATATGGGATGTCGTGATCCATGTTCTCTTGTGTAAGATATATGTCCAAATCTCCAAGAGTGTTGTCATTGAGCTCTACCTCGTCCTCACTGTCCTCGTACTCATCATTGTCCTCTCCCATTGCTTCATCTTGGTTGTTTGAAACGGGGCTCACACATGTCCTCAATTCATGTTGTTGGGTCAAAGGAGGCTCAGTAAATTCCTCTTGGTTAATGGATGGAGGACTCCAAGCTTCATATGGGGAGGCAACTTGTATGATACTCTTTTGCATATAAGTATCAACCTTTTTTGTGGCAAATAGTTCAAGAGCTTTGTCTTGTGATTCGGCCACCACTTCCTTATATGTAACCCAACGTTGCTCAGAGCTAATACGCATTGTCTTCCAACGATTGTGCATCCCAAATCCAACATTGTGCCTACCTTCCAACTCAACAACATCATTAGGATCAACCCAATTCAAATCTACTCGAACTTGGTGCAACACCTCGGGATAGGTAGGACTATGCTCGAACACTAGGTCAATCTCATCCGGGTCCGGCTCAATATTGCCTCTCAAGAATCCATCTTTGTCCGTATGATGAACATGCACAATTCTAGCCATACCTAAAACAAGTATAACAAAACAACGGTAATAAATTCAATGAGTACCTATACCAAATTTTGCACTAACAACATGCTCACAAAACCAAAACCAAAACCTTACCGTTATCTTAACCCTAACCCTTATCTTAACCCTAACCCTAACCCTAAAAATCTTAGCTACCTACACAAAAAGGCTTAGTATACCAATCCTATACCAATACTAACTCTAGATATCTACCAAACATACCATTGCTCCATACAAATTTACATATTCAATGAGGTTCTAGATTTGGACGAATTTTGCAAAATATGAACAAATAACTTAAAATTTGTGGGTGAAATTGAGGGAAGTAGAGGAGAATACCTTGGGAAAACGATTGGGCAAGAAATCCTCCGAGTTTTCCTTTGAATCTTGTGTTTTTGGTGGAGATTGGACTAGGAGAGAGAGAGCCACCGCCACCACCTTCTTACTCGGGTGAAAATGGGACAAGAGGAAGAAGAGGGTCGGCCGCCGAGAGCTCCGCTGTCTTAGTCTTTGCTTGCCTTGCTGCAGTCGTGAGCTAAAGGCTGCCAAAGTGGCGCCGGCACTAACGCCAGCATGGGGCCCACGGCGCCAATGGCAGACGCAGCCGCGCCAGACCGACGGAGCAGTTGGGTATGTCTTGGCGCAAGAGTGGCCGTGACCGCAGGTCGAGCCAGCCGTGGCATCGGCTGATTGCCATATGGCCCACGGGCCAGTGGCATATGTCTTGGCGCCATTGGCGGTGGCGCCGCAAGCTTGAGTGCAGCCCCGCGCGGACGGGAGTGGTAGAAAAGGGTTACTCACCGTGAAATAGTTTTGAAATAGGTTTATTATTTAAATTTGTTTCAAGTTTGGGTTATTTTTATTTAAATTACCAGGCCAAGCACCAAATCGCAGAGTCACTCCTGCCAGCCGACCAAAGCATCGTCCTTCCTCACCGGCAGGCTGAGCTCAGTGGAAGAAGGCACACAACTGCGAGATCCTCTGTCAGAAAAGAAATCCAAGAAATTAAGGAATCTGCTCATGGTAAATCCAAATAATAAAACTAAATTTAGGAACCTGCCCCATGGCCAATCCAGATAACAAAAAACCAATTTGAGGAACCCGCCCATGGATAATCCAAGAAATTAGAGCAAATTGAGGAACCTGCCCATGGCAAATCAAAAAGATTGAACTCAGATCGGGAGATCCCAAGCTCACGGTGACATCAAATTGAGAAACCTGCTGCTTCCATCACGCCCAAGCATGTGAATTGTGAAATAGAGCCATGCCTAGGGGCCAACGAGGAGGAGGAGGCGGAGACCAATGTCCACGCCCATGGGCGCCATGTAGGCGGCAGACCGCCGGGGGTGACGAGTGACGGCGACGCCACGCCAAACGGCCAAGTTCGAGGACCGTGACTAGGGACACGATGCCGAGCGTGGAGGCCACCGCCCAGCTTTGTCGTCCTTCTTCTCGTGGGGAGCGACACATCCGTTCTCTCTCTCTCTCTCTCCTCAAACTTGATGCAGTCTATGAACCGTAGACCAACTGTTCTTTTTTTTTTTCCCAGGATAGGACTCTCAGCGCAACGGGGCGGCCGGTTCCATGGATTCTCAGATCCGCGGCTGCTGCGGCGAGAGAACTCTGCTGACATCGCTACTATGGGAAAGATGAGGAAGCGACAATGGAGGGCAGCGACAATGGAGAGCAGTGCGCGGGGTAGGAGAAGAAGACCGGGGTGTGTGGATCGACGGGTCACGGCTCACGGGTCAGCGGCAGCCACGATCTCTCTCTCGCTTTCCAGCTCGGTGGGGTCTAGGACCGGTGGGGTCTAGGCTCTTGTCCAGTCTCTCTCCTTCCCGGAATGCTGTTCCAGTTTTTTTTTTTAACTAGGAAGGACCGGAACCTTCCGGTCCCAGATTCTGCATTAAGTCAACAGCGGTGGGTACATTTTTTCAGAAAAGCCCCTAGAGAAGATAAAAATTACACATGGGGCCAGTAAACTTGCACTATGCACCAAACAAACTAAAGCCCGAAAGCAATCGGGTCCTTGACCGCCGATAATGGAGCGCCACAATTGGGCCACCTCTGCCGCACCGGACTATACCACTTGGGCATGCGTGTGGAATGCAGACGACGGCCGAGGAGTTCCTCGCCGTGGAGGAAGAAGTTCTTGGGGCTGCGCCAGACAATCTTGGCTAAACCTATGGCCATGGATAGCGGCCTCAGCCGCTTTGGAGCAGGAAGCTCAAGAGCAGAATCAAGACCACGCAGCCTTCCAACCCCATCGCCGAGAAGAAGCCTTCAAGCTCCCACGTCCTCCTCGCCGCCACGGTAGGCCAAGGACGGAGGAGAGGTAAATATTGCCAGGATGAGGCGCAGCGCTTATTGAAGAAGAAGCTCGCGAGATCGCCCGCCGCCGCCTCTTCCACCTCGGAAGCAAAGACGCCGAGATCCCATGGCACCGTCTTGCGTCGCTCCCAGCGCCAACACGGTAGAGCTCCACCAGCCTTATTGGCGGAGATCTCGTCGCCCTACCACCGCTGCGACACCTCCCGCCACGAGGCATAGCGGCGAAGAGAAGCTTCGGCACGCACTGAGCCCGGCAGGCTGGTGCTCTACTCCCAAACTTACCCACGGGAAACAACCTACCACTACAACCTAAAGCTACTCCGGCGCATCTCCTTTGCCTCGCCCGGCAAGCCGCCAAGCAGCTTCGAGATCTGCCGCCTTTTATCGACTCTCAACGGGAGCTAGGAGGGAGGGGAGGGGAAAGGAGGTCGTCGATAGAAAGGATTCTATGCTGTCCCAGTTCAGAAGCTTTCTCGGGATTCCCTCTTACTGCACATATTCGGAAAATAGTGATAAAGGCAGCAGTTGACAATAACTTGTTCCGAATCTCAATGCCATGGACAGCATGTGAATGAACAGGATAGCACCCATACCTGTGTGTACAAGTACAATTGTATTTCCATTTATTTAATACACATTTCTTACTCTATAATATGACGAGAGGTAAATGTAAGGTTGTAGACATGAACTCTCTTATTTTCTACCTTATTAACCTTAGAGGGAAATATACATGAACTTGCTTGGTGTAGGAGAAACCATAATTGGCAAGGAAATAATTCTAACATCACAAACTCAACAACGACATACAAGCTTATTCTAGCACATATGTACCCACCAACTCAAGGCACACAATCTTATCAAATTATAATACAATACATATACATATGTAATGCAATTGTTGGATGGGAGACAACGCTTGATAACTCAAATCTAGAAGCTCTTTCCATCCTCATCCTGGCAACAATTTTTCTGAATGAGATAGATGAAATCATAACAACTCTAGGGGATACCGTCACGCAAAACCAGAACTTCAGAGTTTTGATCGATACCACGGACCTAGGGATAAATAATAACAAAAAAATCATTGACAAAGTGGACTAGTCAAATTCAACAAAATCTGCCACAACCTACATGTCCTTTACTACGGTAGCGGCTCGGCTCATTTTTGGGTCAAGACATTCGTATGACCTAGCTCAAGTCGAAGCAAAGTCGGTTCATTAATAATCCAAAACAATTGTAGTGACGATCCAAAATTTCAAATGGTCAAGTAAAATGATATCAATTTTTCCATAAACTCAAATAACCTATAATCAGTGGTGGAGCTAGTCTAGATGGTGCAAATAATCCCGTGTGAAGATCCCAGTCGTTTACAAATCATCCAAAAATGTCCCGACGTGCAAACACTTGGTTGTAGATGATATATATTTTTATAGCAAAGCCGGAGGATAGAGATATCACATCGAAGTTATTTTTGCAAGACGAATACTATTTCTTTCTCGAGAGAGATACTTCATACATTAGATGCGCTTCATCCTATTGTTGAACTCAATACTGAACATGCAGTTCTTGATTCTCTCTCACCGTGCCGTTTCTCCGATGCTACAATCTCTTGATATAATCATCGTGTGATTTTTTTAGATAATATAGAGAGATTAATAAAAAAGAGATAATATAGAGAGCGAAAGCCTACCCACTTTTGCATCACACTATACGCATGCAACCATGGATGTACCGAAGCTCTACGGATGCAACTTTTTTTGCAAGTGTGTGTTACTATGTAGTATGCCCATGGCACCCTCCCTCATGACTGATTATCGAAATCTGCGTGATCCAGGGAACATAACCGAATGATTAGCATGCTCAGGTCATATAATTAGGGCCAGCTTACAATATGATCGGTCATTTGTATGATTAGCAAAGGGCGTAGACGAGCCTTCTTTTGAGGGAATGAAGGGTATAATAGTCTCCGTGAACTGAGACGAACTGAGATACTGGAGTAAACCAAGATGAAATTTCATTGAGCCCACGCCCGGCTTAACAAGTTCATGTAACCCTTCCATGTACTCTCTCCCATACGTCACTAGTAGAAAACAGACCTTTGGTTCAGGGGTATTAGCTCCGGTTTTGCTACAAACCGGGACTAATGCCCCGGTCCAACGGCTAGAACTGACCCCAGGGGGTGGCAGACACTAGCCCCGGTTCGAACGGGACCTTTAGCCCCGGGTCGTGTAATAAACCGGGGCTAAAGGGTTTCAGGCAGGCCAGGTCGGGCGTCAGACCCTTTAGCCTCGGTTTGTTACACGACCCGGGGCTAAAGGTGGACCTTTAGCCCCGGTTCTAGACACGAACCGGGGTTAAAGGTCTGGCTATATCTTCTTCTTCCCCTGCCCGAGCCACCATTCAAGCTGGTGGCTCTCCTCTCTCTCTCTCTCTCTCTTTCTTGCTTCAAGCTCGAGTTCATGCCCTTTTTTCCTCAAGATTTGTCTAGATTTTGTGGTGCCCCATCTATCCAAAGGTTCTAAAAGGTGAGCAACTTCATCCTTTGAACTCTTATTGCTATATTAGCTCATTTCATGCTCTATCTTATAGATGAATTTGTGGATTTAGTTTGGTAGTAATTTTTGCAGTGATAGCATGATATCAATGTTTAGATTCTATCTATCTTATATTAATGTAAGAAACTCTAAGGTAAATATCACAATATGTGGATTATTCTATCAATATATATCTTGTTTTGGCACATAGAGTCTCGAAAATTGATTTTAGAAGCACACACATGCGTGAGTTCATCATTCTAACTAACTAGCTAGCTGGGCAAAATATCCTTCTTCGTCTACCTGCGTTCAACAAACTGAAAAATTTGTAACAAAGATAGGGTTAATTCATAAAAGCTTGATAAGAAGACATCACAATTCACATATTAGGGAGTGCCTCTATGGCGAGCTCCTCGAAGATGTCTGAGGACGGGATCCTAAGACATCTTCGAGAAGCTATGCCGTAGTGGTGTCCCTGCTCTCCCACACCATCTTTCGGTTTATATCTTCTCTAGCTAAATCAGTATGCTGGTGGAGCTAACTAATTTCACATATTAGAGAGTGCCTCTACGGCGAGCTCCTCGAAGATGTCTGAGGACGAGGTCCTAAGACATCTTCGAGAAGCTCCGCCGTAGTGGTGTCCCTGGTCTCACACACCATCTTGCAGTTCTTCACAAGAATGCATACCTATTTATAGATTAAGCATCACAACATAGTATCAGGCACTGATGACATAATGTCGACACACTCACGCTGGCATAGTGCTGCCACCCACCCAAAATAGTGTCGGCATTTAATTTACTGGCTTAGTGTCTTGCTTGAGGACATAGTGTCGACATGTTGTCTCCACATCCACATTTAGTCCCGGTTGGTGCCTCCAACCGGGACTAAAGGTTCATCATATCTTTAGTCCCGGTTGCTGGTTTTAGATTAGTACTAATTAATTATGATTATGTTTGATGTACTTAATTAATTATATATTGCAGATGAGCCGGCGATGGATGTACGCTGACCGACTCTCTAACGAGTTCATTAAAGGCGTGCATTCTTTTCTTCTTGTGGCCGAGGCAAACAAGCGGAGTGGTTTTATGTCTTGTCCATGTGGTGTCTGTCGGAATCATAAAGAATACTCTTCCTCAAGAGTCCTTCACAGCCACCTGTTTCGGTCCGGTTTCATGACCGGCTATAATTGTTGGACCAAGCACGAAGAAAGAGGGGTTATGATGGAAGACAACGAAGAAGAAGAGAATGACAACGACTACCCTGAATACGATGGTACTACAATGGAAGACATTGATGAAGAAAAAGATGAAGAACGGGCATCAGATCTGCCCGATGATGATCTTAGTCGGGCCATTGCTGATGCCCAAGAAGAATGCGTAACTGAAAGGGAGAGGTTGAAGTTCAAGAAGATATTAGAGGATCACAAAAAATTGTTGTATCCAAATTGTGAAGATGGGCACAAAAAACTGGGTAGCACACTGGAATTGCTGCAATGGAAGGCAGAGAACGGTGTGATTAACAAAGGATTTGAAAAGTTGCTGAGAATAATGAAGAAGTTGCTTCCAAAGGATAACGAACTACCCGCCAGTACCTACGAAGCAAAGAAGGTTGTCTGCCCTCTAGGATTAGAGGTGCAGAAGATACATGCATGCATTAATGACTGCATCCTCTACCACGGCGAGTACGAGAATTTGGATGCATGCTCAGTATGCACTGCATTGCGGTATAAGATAAGACGAGATGACCCTGGTGATGTTGAGGGCGAGCGCCGCATGAAGAGGGTTCCTGCCAAGGTGATGTGGTATGATCCTATAATACCACGGTTGAAACGTTTATTCAGGAACAAAGAGCATGCCAAGTTGTTGTGATGACACATGGAAGACCGTAAGAAAGACGAGATGTTGAGACACCCTGCTGATAGGTCGCAGTGGAGAAAAATCGAGAGAGAGTTTCCGGACTTTGCAGGTGATGCGAGGAACTTATGGTTTGGTCTAAGTACATATGGCATGAATCCTTTTGGGGAGCAAAGCTGCAGTCATAGCACCTGGCCTGTGACTCTCTGTATTTATAACCTTCCTCCTTGATTGTGCATGAAACGGAAGTTTATTATGATGTCAGTGCTCATCCAAGGCCCGAAGCAATCCGGCAACGACATTGATGTGTACCTAAGGCCATTAGTTGAAGAACTCTTACAGTTGTGGCACGGACAAGGTGTACGTGTGTGGGATGAGAACAAGCAGGAGGAATTTGACCTACGAGCGTTGTTGTTCATAACAATCAATGATTGGCCTGCTCTTAGTAACATTTTCAGACGTACAAACAAGGGATACAATGCATGCACACACTGTTTAAACGATACTGAAAGTATATATTTGGATAAATGTAAGAAGAATGTGTACCCGGGAATCGCTGCTTTTCTTCCACCGCACATCCTAAGAAAGAAAGGTAAGCATTTCAATGGTGAAATGAACAGCCGGTGTAAGCCTATCCGCCGTACTGGTGATGATGTATTTGACATGGTGAAGGATTTAAAAGTAATCTTTGGAAAGGGTCCTGGTAGACAATCTGTTCCGAAGGACGATGTCGGACATGCACCCATGTGGAAAAAGAAATCTATATTTTGGGAGCTACCCTATTGGAAAGTCCTAGAGGTCCGCTCTATAATTGACGTGATGCACCTGACGAAGAATCTTTGCGTGACGCTGCTAGGCTTCTTGGGCGTGTATGGGAAGAGCAAATATACACCTGAAGCACGGAGGACCAACAACGTATAAAAGACCGAGATGACATGCATCCAGAGCTGTTTGAAGGTACTTCTAGCTACGCTCTTACCAAAGAAGAGAAGGAAATCTTTTTTGAAGTCCTTTAAAGTATCAAGGTCCCGTCTGGTTTCTCGTCGAACATAAAGGGAATAATAAATATGGTAGAGAAAAAATTCAAAACCTAAAGTCTCATGACCTTGCGTGCTTATGACCCATTTGCTTCGATTGCATTGAGGGGACTCCTGCTGGAAAATGTTCGAGTACCCATTGTGAAGCTATGTGCGTTTCTCAATGCAATTTCTCAGAAGGTAATCAGTCTAGATAGTCTACTAAGGTTACAGAAAGATGTGGTCAAATGTCTTGTCAGCTTCGAGTTGGTGTTCCCACCATCCTTCTTCAATATTATGACTCACCTCCTAGTTCACCTAGTCAATGAGATTAACATTCTTGGTCCTGTATTTCTACACAATATGTTCCCCTTTGAGAGGTTCATGGGAGTGTTAAAGAAATATGTTCATAACCGTGTTAGGCCAGAAGGAAGCATCTCAAAGGGATATGGAACAGAGGAGGTCATTGAGTTTTGTGTTGACTTTATTCCTGACCTTAAGCCTATCGGTGTTCCTGAATCACGGCATGAGGGTAGAATTAGTGGAAAAGGCACGCTAGGAAAGAAAGCAAAGATATGTATGGACGGACATTCTCTCACTAAATCACACTACACAGTTCTGCAAAGTTCCACCTTGGTGGCTCTGTATATCGAGGAACACAAGAATATTGTACACTCCAACAACCCGGGGAAGCCTGGCTCCTGGATTAGAGATGAACATATGAGGACTTTTGGCGGTTGGTTGCAGTCACATCTCATGAATGACATAAATGTTGGAGAGCAGTTGTACTTGTTGGCCAGGTCACCATCTTCGACTATATTGACTTTCCAAGGGTACGAGATAAATGGGAATACATTTTACACGACCGCCCAAGATAAAAAGAGCACCAATCAAAACAGTGGTGTCCGATTTGATGCAACAGACGAGAATGGGCAAAAGGATACATATTATGGTTACATAGAGGAGATATGGGAACTTGACTATGGACCTTTTTTTAAGGTTCCTTTGTTTCGGTGCAAATGGGTCAAGCTGACAGGAGGCGGGGTTGAGGTAGACAAGAAATACGGAATGACAACAGTGGATCTCAACAACCTTGCATATAGAGATGAACCATTTGTCCTAGCCAATGATGTGGCTTAGGTTTTTTATGTGAAGGACATGTCTACCAAACCGAGAAAAAGGAAAGATAAGCAAAAGAATACAACATCCGATGAGCCAAAGCGCCACATAGTTCTTTCAGGAAAAAGAAACATCGTGGGGGTGGAGGATAAGACAGACATGTCAGACGATTATGATAAGTTTCATGAAATTCCGCCCTTCGTTGTGAAGGATGACCCAAGCATCCCGTTAAATAAGGAAGATGCTCCATGGTTACGGATTAGAAGAAAACGCTAACATGTGTGGATGTTGGTGATGTACAATATTATTAAACCTTTATTTTTAATGATCTTCTTATATGTATATGGATATGAACTTTCTCGATCTCAATAGGTAGTATTGCAACTTGTTGTGGCTAGACATTTATTAATATTAAAACGTAAAAATTAGTCATAATCATATCTAGCCCTGTAGTACACAACTTCTGGGTCGTCTTCGGAATCGTCATCGTCGTCGTCACTCGTAGCACGCGGATGGATCCTCAGCCCTTCCTCGTAGCACGCAGATGGATCCTCCGGCCTCGGATTCACGACACACGGGGGAGGGGGCTACCGGATGACGACCCCAGTACGTCCTAGGCCTTCACCACCACCACCATTCTTGTGGCTATGCTGCTGGTGAAAGTGCGGGTACCTCAGGCGAGGATGGTCTCCCATGGCGATGTAGCGCATCACACCGGCGATAGTCCGGTTCGCCCACCACAGGCGGCGACCAGCCTCGTTGTGGTTCACTGGGGGCGGGTCGTCACCCTCGTACCTAGCGAGCTCCCTTTTCCGCCGGTTTGCAAAGAAGGCATTCCAGGTGTCGAGGTTGTCGGGATCCCAATGGGGATCCATCCGCTGCTCCGGCGTGAGCTCGAGGTAGAAGTGGTTCGTGATGGCCGCCTGGTGGGCCGAACCTTGAGACATAGGAGGAACAGGAACCTCTCTAGCTCGACATCCAGCTGCCATGGCATTGGGTACCCAGCGAGCATGAAATGGAGATGACGCCTCGGTCTCCTCGGCGTCGGAAAAAGCCCGATGGCGGTGTCCATTGTTGTGAGTGAGAAGGTGTGGATGTGTCGATAGAAATGGCGGTCGGCCTAGATATAGAGGGACAATACGGGAGAACATGGCGGGAAGCGGGGGAAATGGCGGGAGAAACATGGCGGGAAGCGGGGGAAATGGCTGGAGAACATGGCGGGAAGCGGGGGAAATGGCGGGAGAACATTTCTACTATATTTTTGTGAATATTTTGCTATATTATATGTAGTTTTCGATTTTTAAATAATAAACTATATTTTTATTATTATTTGTGAACATTTCTACTAAATATAATACTTGTTAGATAATAGATAATTTCATTTAAGTTGTATAATAAAGTATGATAATAGATATAAATTATAGATCTTCTTTTTCTGAAAATTTTGATATATAATACATAATTTTCTGAAAACTATAAACCATTTTTGGGTTTGGCGCCAAAAATAACCTTTAGCCCCGGCCCCTTTAGCCCCGGTTCGTATTACAACCCGGGGCTAAAGGTGTTTTCGGCCCGCCGCACTTCCCGCGCGCCGGGTCGAGCCACGACCCGGAGATCGCCAGTTTCTTCTTCTCCGTGCCCACGTCGTCCTCACTGCCTTGCTACGCATGAGAAGCCTCATGCAGCCCGCCATGACGCTTCGCCGCCTCACTTCATACGCCCACGTCTGCATTGCGTCTCAGGTGATCGCCGTGCTAGATTGTTAATTTTGGTTAATTAGGGTTAATTATATTAGTTAATTTTGGTTAGTAGTGTTAGTGTTAGTTAGTAGTATATTAGTATTTAGTGTTAATTAGTTAGTGTTAATTGTATTAGTTATTAGTATTTTGGTTAGTAGTGTTAGTTAGTAGTATATTAGTATATTAGTTATTTAGTCTTAGTTAGTAGTATATTAGTATTTTAGTTAGTGTTAATTGTATTAATATTTATTTAGTGTTAGTGTTAGTGTTATGGTTAGATAATATTTTAGTTAGTGTTAATTAGTGTTAGTTGTATTAGTATTTTAGTTAGTATTAGTATTTTGGTTAGTGTTAGTTAGTAGTATTAGTATTTTAGTTAGTGTTAATTAGTAGTACTAGCATTTTAGTTAGTGTTAATTGTATTAGTATTTAGTTACTATTAGTGTTATGGTTAGATAGTATTTTAGTTAGTGTTAATTGTATTAGTATTTAGATAGTATTAGTATTTTGATTAGTGTTAGTTAGTAGTATTAGTTAGTGTTAGGTTTAGGGTTAGTGTTAGTAGTATTAGTATTTAGAATACTTAGTTAATGAGGTTTAGTTTAGTTAGTGATAGGTTTAGGGTTATTGTTATTAGCGCAATATATACTTAGTGATTTAGTTACTATTTATGATTGTTTATTGCTATTATTTAGTTATGCCGTGTCCATCTTGTCCGAGCCTACTGGACTCCGTTGGGGATGTCCGAGTTTGGGCTCCGCCGGTTAACCTGGAGGTGCTACTGTCGGGACTCGTACCTTGGTGAGGAATCCGGTATCATCGTCAACCCGAGCTTCTTTGGTGGCGTCCACGAGGTCGAGGCGGTGCAGAGGAGCCAGCCCCAGGAGGTGGTGCGTCGTCGTATCGGGGAGGAGGGCGAGCATGTACGGCGATACATGTATCTTTTGGAGACTAGGTTCTCCAATATCTGGCAGGTTCACGGATCTCACCCGAGCTATTCTCCGGTGATGGTTCCTCTTCTGTGGCTGCAGAGCTCCCGTAGCACAGAACGCGGCAGCCGCGTTTGCTAGTTTATCTTAATAATATACTTTATCTTATACTTTATCCTATAATGCACCCGAGCTATTCTCCGGTGATGTATTAATAATGTACTTTATCTTATACTTTATCCTATAATGCACCCGAGCTATTCTCCGATGATGTATTAATAATGTACTTTATCTTATATTATTGTAATTGATTTTAATCACTAAGTACTTTATCCGAGTTGTCGCAGTTGTAATATTCTTTTACTTAGTGCAATATTCTTTTTCTGTATTAGTTAAGCTATGGACGGTAGACAGAATGAAGAGGAGCTCCTCGACATTATAGATGAGGGTACTGGGGGGTCTTATTATGATGGCTCCGAATATCTTAATTTGTCTGGAGGAGATGATGGTGGACCAAATAGTGGAGACGATGGTGCTGACCATCGTGGAGACCATGGTGAAGACACCATAATAATGACAAACTCCGTCAAGGTATATAAAGCCTCTATCGATGGTTCAGTAGTATAGATGCACTAATTGATTCGTATATATGTACTGCCGAATGTTTCTTCTCTTAGACCTCTGCTTCCGGCCAATCTTCTACAAATACAAGAGGCCCGACACACAAGTTGCCCGCTGATGTCCGTTTCAGCATTGACTTAGTCTCTCCGCAGGGTCAACCGCTGGAGCCCAAAGAAGCTGCGAATGCATTTACAAGTCAATACGGAGTGATTGTTAGAGACAAAGTCCCGATCACCACGCGAAACTGGAACAAGCCAGGAAAGAAAAAGGATCCAGCTGGGGCTAGTTTTGTAGATGACAGAGCGAAAGATACAATGTGGAATTCTCTCATGACACATTTCACCCTACCTGTCTTGGAGACTGATGAGCTCACACAGCAAATGACGAGGAAAGTCAAGCACTTTGCTCTTAAGAAGATGGCCGAACTATTCAAAGAATGGAAAAAAAGATTGTACCACAAGTATGTCTTGAAGGAAACAACTCCTCCATTCGTTGGCCCACTAGAGTTGCAGCAGGATAACTGGGCCGCATTTGTGGAATACAAGACCTCAGCACCAGCTAAGGCAATATCAGCAAAAAATAAGGAAAATGCAGCCAAAAAGAAATATCACCATCATATGGGCACAGATGGCTACAAGAGTGCCATGCCTAAGTGGGATAAAGCTGAGGCTGACCTAGAGGCTAAAGGGGTCAGTCCAGCTACGTCTAGTTGGCCCTTGAGGTCAAGAAATTGGGTATTCAGGCATGGAGCATCATTAGACCCAGAAACAGGCGAGATTGTTGCAGCCGAAGAAATTTCTACACCCAAAAAAGAACTTGTTAAAGTGATGAAAGAGGTTGAAGAGGGAACGATTGTTCCTGACAGAGAGAACGATGAGCTGACAAAGGCTCTCGGGAATCCTGAAAAGGCTGGACGAACAAGAGGGTTCAGACCTTCTTATCCATGGGTTATCGGGTTTCCCGAGCACCGTGACACGTACAGAAGCCGATCAAGAAGAACAAACCGGCAAAAAGAGGAGGATACGGAGCAGTTCACGAGGTTTGAAGCCACGCTGCAGGAGTATCGCCAAGAGCTTAATGAACTTAAAGGACTCCGACAGCAATATCCTACACCGGACAGTACGGTCGGCCCATCGCAACGGAAAAGCAGCGTGGCTTCCACGGAGGGCCACGGTAATGATGCAACGATGGATGCGTACCCCGTGGATGTAATTAAGGAGAAGACTAGTTGCGAGCTGCATGTTGAACTGAAGAATATATCCATGAAGGTGGCGGTCGACTTTGCTTTACCTTCTGCACCGGGAGCGACCTACCATTGCAATCCAATTCCAGCTGGCTATGCTCGTGTCGGTGTGGATGAAATTCTACCTATGTATCAGTCACTACAGCTTGACATCCCTGGAGGTGAAGGGGAGACGACACTGGGAGAAGTCACGAGTGGCTTCATTCTTTGGAAAAAAGAATACATCAAGTTTCCAGGCTCGACACCAAGGCCACCTTCTCCACCAAGGCAACTGTCTCCTCCCTGTGCACCGTCTCCTCCAAGTCCACCTCCAAGTGCACCGTCTCCTCCCAGTAATAGTCCAATCCATGACCCCAACACGAGTCCATCTCAATCTACGCAACCGCCTCCACCCACTAAGGGGCAAAAGCGGAAGAATACCACCGCTCCGTTGAGCGATAACCAACGCCCGAAGCGACAGTTGATGCCCCTCCCAAGAGTACTGCCGGTTCCTCCCAAGAGGGCTTACGACCTGACTGATGAGGAGACCGATGCGGTCATACATGCCGAAGTGGATGCTCATTTAAAAAAGAAAAAACCTGAGCCAGAGATCCAAATAAAACCGGAAACCAAGGAGCACTTTAGGAAATTACTAACACAGGCATCCCAAGCTCAGTTAAATGCGCCAGATGACTATACACGATGTCTTCAGAAGACATTGAAATAAAAGAGATCAAGCGGTAGAGGAAGCTTCAAAAAAGAGGTTCCCCAGAAGGGGGAACAAGCAAAACAATCGAGTGGTAGCGGAAGCATCAGAACAGACGTCCCTCAATTGGAGAAACAAGCAAAACAATCGAGTGGTAGCCGAAGAACCAAAAGAGATGTTCCCCAGCTGGGGAAACAAGCAAACCAATCGCTCCCCTCACTCCAGTTGAACATACCCAAACCTCAACTATATGAGGAAGAACCTATGGATCCGGAAACGGCTAGGATATTGGCCGAGCAATGTGGTATGCCTATTCATGAAATTATTCACGGCGATATGCCCAAGGCTGAGGTAGCACCCAAATTTGTTAACGGGGAGCCTCTGGTCAGTTCTGAGAGGCTTCGGGATATGCCAACACAAATGCAACGATTCCATGAATGGTACATGAAAGCATCAAAAGAACAGCGAAATTGGCTCATACTGAAAGTTCAAAAATCGCATTACTTCATTGAAGACGAGGTCCCTATTGAATTTACAGAATTATTTTAGTTATTCAATCTAAAGGAACTCGACAAAACTATCCTCAGTTCGTATTGTTTGTAAGTGATTACTTTATTTATGTAATTAGGTCTCTATCTCAGCTTTTTCAATTCATTGCCGGTAAGTATACTCACTATATTCTTTTGTACGCTATATATAATGATGCAGAATGAAGATGCTCGATTGTAAAAGAAAGGCTATCAACGGATTTGGGTACATTGATCCACATCGAGTTCATGGAGCTATACTAAAGGATAAACCACTGGAGACCGAGCACAACTTGTTGCGGTTTCTCACGAAACAACATTTCTGCAACGAAATACTATTTCCTTACCACGACGACAAGTGAGTTTTTGTACACATTAACTTTTGCTTACTCGATGTTTAGTGTAAATGATGAGTTACTGACGTATGTAAACCTTGCGTAGGTACCGCTGGATTCTTCTAAGCATTTCACTTGACATGGGAAGAGTTCACATCATGGACTCACTAAACAAAGACATTGAAAACTACCGCATTATTATCGATGCGCTCCAGAGGTAATTTCAACCATTATCGCACTATATCGGTTTCTTTCGTTCATTTTCTGGAATAACAAGTAGTTATTAATTTATACATTAATTTTCTTTGTCAGGTAGGATTTGGACAAAGTTCAAGAAACATGTCCGCGGTCAATGGCGTGAGGAGCTATTTTTTAAATCACTCTCGGTAAGTAGTACGAGCTAAGTCCGCGCATCTATTTAATTCTAGTTTATGTGCATTTATCATGCTAGCATTATTATTTGATTGAATTCTATTCTTGTAAAGTGCGCGAGGCAGCCACAGGGAACTAGTCTATGTGGATTCTACGTGTGCGAGTTCATTCGCATCAGTATTGAGAAGCCCTTGGAAAATATTTGATTAAGTAAACAATATATTCACCCTTTATTTTTATTACAAAAAATCGTGTTGAGTCTAATCATACGATCTCCTTTTTACATAGTTGGACGCGTTGCGGGACAAGCTCCTACCAGAGGACCGCCTAATAGCAATTCAAGAGGAATTTGCTGCATTTTTTCTCGACGAGGTCATAGACCCACATGGAGAATACTGTATAAGTAGACCCTAAAGCATCCATGTAATCAAATAGACATGCTCTGGACCTTGTTGGGACTCCATATATATATGCTTGTAAGAGTAATTATATTATATATTGCGTCAATGTGGCCAAGTACTGTGTAGTAGCGTTCTGTATGTATACGAAAACTTGTTTCTAATGAAAACACAGAATAAAAAATAATTAAACACAAAACACAAAAAAAAAAAACACAAAACCCTAAAACCCCATCCCCTGCCGCGGCAGCCAAATGGCACAAAATGCTGCCGCGGCAGGGAACCTTTAGTCCTGGGTCGTAACATGACCCGGCGCTAAATATCCTGCCGCCCAGCGCGCCTAGCAGTTCACGTGGTTGGACCTGTAGCCCCGGTTCGTAACTGAACCGGGGCTAAAGCTTGGACCTTTAGTCCCGTTTTCGTAGTCCCGGTTCGAAATCCGAGGCTAAAGGCCCTTACGAACCGGGGCAAATTGCCCGGTTTCTACTAGTGCGTGAGCCGATCATATCACTGCTCACCAATCCTACAGACGTAGAATCGTCTTCGTACGTCTGATTATAGTAGCATTTCTGGAACATCAGAACTGAGGTTCTTGGCAGGGCGTCGTAGCGGAAGGAACCATGTTACATAGTGCAGAGTGACACCTTACCACGTTGTATGTGGAAGATGCATCAGGAGCTGATGCATCCGTTGCTTCTGCCGGATTTGAGTCATGTGGCTGTAGTAGTCCCACGGAAGGCCGTTGGCGAAGATTGAGCTAGAGGCGTTGGTGTGGTACTTTGAATTGTTAGTTTTTAATCTTGATTTTCTTCTTCATGTAACCAGTTAGGTTTGTTCTCTGTTAGAATTAAGCATGATTGGTTGCCGGTATGGCACCGTGTGCTTGGTCTCATGTACGAGTAGGAAGCATGTACGTATAGGTTTAGGAGCTGGAAACCGAACTGTCCTAGCTAGTTTGAGTCGGTTAGCTGATTTCCAGTAGTATATATGCATGTACCCTGAGTTGTAATAGGTATCACACCGTGAAGTTGAACAAAGAATCTCTCCCGTGCATGCGTTTTAGGCCAGCTGAATTGATTCAACCGTGTGCTAGGCTGCTTAGCTAGGTTCAAGCGTAAGTGAGATGCGTTTGAAGTTGGTTATCTTATTGGTGTCTGTGGATCGAGATATGGGAGGAAACCAAACCCCTCAGTGAAAACTTGGTCGAATCCCTGTGTACTGTCCAGGGCAACTCTGATAGTTCAACGTAACGAAATTCTGCATAGACGTCTGTAGCAGCTGGCACATGGAAGACCACCTCAGCTCGGGGCTGCCAAACCGGCACCCAACCAGCCGCCGCCCTGCGGAGTCAGCCAGCGCCACCCCATGCACTGTCCGCAGTTCTTGTGGCGTGCTACCTCCGCTTCCGATGGCTGGGTGGCCCATTATTCCTGCTCCTCCGAAAGCGTTTTGGCTTGTCTTCCATCGCCAGCGGTGATGTTTGAGTGTTGGGTGTGGTGTTGTCTGTTTGTGGTTTCCGTCGTTTCATTTACCGTTGACAGTTCTTGGGTCCATTGTATTGACTTCACCCGAATTTTCCTAATAAATTAGGAACTAGCTTCTTCTTTATGAATTGACAGATCTCAGGTCTAGCTTCGCAAAAAAATCCGCATAGACTCAATTGGGGAAACTGGCGACACCGTGTTCCTCGTTGCTGATGGGTCACATTTTAACATAATGATATGACTTTTCTCATTCATTGCTACACCCTTCCATTCAGATCTAGTGGTGGAGTTTTTTTTCTCGTTCACATCCAACAAGTTGAACTAGTTACCAACTTTTATGCATTGAATAAAGTTGGACGAGTCTAGGACACTATTTCTCCGGGAGAAGAGGCAGGGAAGGGGTGAAGGCAGAGGCTCAGCGCTTTTATCAATGATAATTCGATTGCTTGTTGTTTCTTTTTGTCAGTGAGATTACATATGCACTGTTGTGAAGTATATTCTCCGAGAGCTCAGTGTCGACCCCTTGCTTTCTCTGCTCGCGCATGTACATTGATCTCTTTTTATAGGAACCTCATTTTTGCACGCCCATGTTGTTCTCCTGATATATGAAACTCATTTATGTTTATCATGTATATGTTAGAATCCCCTTACAAAAATTGGACTTCTGTATCATGCGGAGGGACCAAATTCATAAGTGGTGATATATGAACGATGATGAGTTATAAGATCAGCATATCCAAATTTACACATATAAATTTACCGATAATAAAGAACCTTAGATGTTGAGCTGTTCAATTTATTTAATAAACTTTCGTTACTCTATAATATGACGAGAGGTAAATAGAAGGTTGTAGACATGCACTCTCTTATTTTCTATATTATTAACCTCAGAGGGAAATATACATGAACTTACTTGGTGTAGGAGAATCCATAATCGGCAAGGAAATAATTCTACCATCACAAACTCAACAGCGACATACAATCTTATTCTAGCACATATGTACCTACCAATTTAAGGTACAAAGTATAATCAAATTATAATAAAATACATATGTAATACAATTGTTGGATGGGAGACAATGTTGCCATAAATCAAATCTAGAAGCTCCCTCCATCCTCATCCTGGCATCAATTCTTCTGAATGAGATAGATGAAATCACAACAACACACAACTCTAGGGGTACTGTCACAAAAACTAGAATTCCAGAGGTTTTATCGACACCACGAACCTAGGGATAAATAGTAACAAGAAATAAAATCCTTGACCAAGTAGATTAGACAAATTCAACAAAACCTAACACAACCTACATGTCCTTTACAGCGGGAGTGGCTTAGTTCAATTTTTGGCTCAAGATATATGGTTGACCTGGCTAGAGCTGAAGCAAAGCCGGACAATATCATTTGTTTGGAAACTCTGAGTTTTGTATCCAAACTTTGTCAGCAATTGCAATAAGAATCCAAAATTTCAAATGGTCGAGTAAAATGATCTCAAACATTTCTGTAATACTCAGGTAATCTATAATCAGTGGCAGAGCGTGGGGGGGGGGGGGTCGTCGTCTGCAGGGACCTTGCCCCCTATGCATGGTACACCAAGATTTTTTATACATAACAGTGATTTTAGGAGAAAACTCCCCTTGTTGCCACCCTCCCCCACCAAGGATTACTCCTCCACCATGTCTATAGTTATTGCATTGCTTATAGTTTCAAATTTTTGATATTAATCCCATTAGTCAATGACATGTGGGCTCTCTTTTCTAGGTTCGTTTCAACCTACCAATCTAGCTACTTGATCCATTACAGATTTTTATTACCCTAGAGTTTGGAGTGCATGTATTATATTATTTAAAAACCCATAGGGTGTGGTTTTGTGTTACAATAGCTCTAATATGTGTTTCCTTCCGAACATTCATCTTCTTGATACGTAGACAAATCTTATTTGAGCTCCCTTGTATCAGACTCACGTAGTTGCTTTGATTGTATCATTTCTTATTATGAGAGTAGTCTGAGTGTTTCCGCAAAGCATTAATATCATTATGCAGCAAGACAAATTTGTTAGAACCGGATGGTGCACATAATCCCGTGTGAAGATTCCAGTCATTTACAAATCATCGAAAAATATCCTGACGTGCAAACACCTAGTTGTAACGATATATTTACAGTAAAACCGGAGGATAGAGATGTCACATCAAAGTTATGAGGCATACTATTTCTTTCTCGAGAGAAATACTTCTTAGTTTAGATGTGCATTATCCTATTGTTGAACTCAATACTGAACAACCAGCAGTTGCTTCTCTCTTACCGTCCCGTTTCTCGGATGCTACAAATATCTTCGTATATTCATTTTGTGATTTTTGTATAATGTGGAAGCCAAGTCAACCCACTTTTGCACTATACTATATGCGTGCAACCATGTGCCAAAGTTTCACGGATGCACTTTTTTGCGAGTGTGTATAGTATGATCTAGTGCTCATGCATTGCACCTCCGACATGACTGATTATCAAAAATCTGCATGAGCCCAGCTTCCTAGGAACATAATCGAATGAGTTGCATGCTCAGGCTGTATAAATAGGGTCAATTTTGAACCTGGTCAGTCATTTATATGATTAGGATGTAGCTGACTCTTCTCTTGAGGGAAGGGAGGTATAGTAATAGTCTTCGTGAACTGAGATATTGGAGTAAACCAAAATGGAATTTCGCTGAGCCCACGCCCCACTTAACATGTTCATGTAACCCTTTGGCGCGCTCTCTCCCATACGTGAGCCGATCATATCACTGCTCACCAGTCCTACAGACGTAGAATCGTTTTCGTATGTCTGATTACATGAACAATTCTTGAACGACAGAACGAATGTGATCTGTTGCATGTCGTAGCTGAAGGAATCATGTTACATAGTGCAGAGTGACACCTTACCACGTTGTATGTGGAAGATGCATCAGGAGCTGATGCATTCTTTACTGCTGCCGGATTTGAGTCACGTAGTTGTAGTAGTCCCATCGAACGCCGTTGGTGAATATTGGGCTAGAGCCGTTGGCTTGGTCGGCCGGGCAACTGGAGACGTATGCGTGGTACTTTGAATTGTTAACTTTTAATCTCGATTTGTATTTGCATTGTTCATTTCGTTCTGCATGTAGCTACCTAGGTGTGTTCGGTTGTAAGCCTGCAGAATAAACCATGTTTGTTTGACATAAGGAGAACAGAGAAAGAAAAGGTTGGGTTGTGTTTGTGTGAGTCAGTCGACGGCAAAAATATCCTCACCATTGTTCATATGTGAATTAGAAGTAGAAGAAAGGAGCCGAGTGGTTCAAATCCAAAACAAAAGTACACCAAAACAAAAGTACTATTTTTTATGTATTTTTTTGTTGAAATGGAAGCGACCCCTGGCCTCTGCATCAAAATGATGCATACGACTTTTATTGCTTTATTAAAGGATGATCAACAAAGAACGGACAAAGAAGATACAACACCAAACCCGAAGTCACCACACAACACCTACAAACTCGACAACGGAGGAAAATCATGTCAATGGGGCCTGACTGGGCCTGAAAATACAATGAAGATGATCAACGAATAATTTTTATGTACAATCTGTTAGACATTAATTATGCTTAATTTTTAGTGGAAGACAAACTTGTGATAGATTTGGGTAAGAACCTTCCCCAAGTTGGAAGCATTGAAGTGTTTTTTTGCAGGGAAAAAATTGAACTAGTTGGATGAGATTAGGACACAGATGACCTGACCAGATAGGGTATGCAACAAATAGCTGACTTCTTGCTATTAGAATATCTTCTTCCCATTTATTCTTATGTTAATTCTTCCTAGCTAGAGTGAAATGGGGGTTTATGATATTTGCTTTGAGAATAAATACACCTGGTCCGATGGCATGGGGTCCTAAGATGGTGTATCATAATTTGACATACTAAATTTACGGATCAAAATAAAAATTCTATATGATGTCTTGATAAATTTCTTTCATACTTACCCCATAGTGTTGGTATAGGGATAATATTGTTTCTCAACTCATAAATTTGATTTTTTATCTCCAAAACCACGAACCCGAGTAACGACCTATTTTAACTACTGACTTTGTTGCAATAGGATGTTTGAAGCTAGTTCCCATGTTGGCATGTCCTGAATCTCTCGTCGACAAAAACTAGCTGCGAACTCATATCGGTAATTAGATTAATAGTTTGTGACATAAATTATTTTAAAATATTTTGTTCAGCTGTTAATACACATGATATCAAACATGAGATGTCAAAATCTTATATACATAAGAGTGGAGAAAGCGGCACAGCACATACATACTCCTTCCCGTTCACTAATATAAGATGATTTAACAAATTAAATTAATTTGCTAAAACATTATGTATTAATGACCAGAGGAAGTCCTAGTTTGCATTTAGACTATATAGAGATGCCACATAATTGTTATGAAGCATACTATTTCTTTCCCGAGAGAAATACTTCTTTGGTAGATGTGCATCATCCTATTGTTGAACTCGACACTGAATAGGCAGTTGTTGCTTCTCTCTCACTGTGCCGTTTCTCGGATGCCACAAATCTCTTCATATATTCGTTTTGTAATTTTTTAGATACTGTAGGGGCAAGCCTACCCTTTACTGTATCATATTATACGCGTGCAAATGCACTTCTACTTTTTTGCGAGTGTGTGTTGTATGATCTGGTGCCCATATTACACCTCCCGTCTGACGATTATCAAAATCCGCATGACCGATAATCGAATGAGTTGCATGCTCATATCATATAAACATGGCTATTTTTTACAATCTAATACTCCCTCTGGTCCATATTAATTATCACAGAATGTATCTAGACATGTTTTAATGCTAAATACATCTGATTCAGCGAAAATTAATATGAATCGGAGGGTGTAGGTCATTTGTATGATAAGCAAAGGGTGTAGTTGTGCCTTCTTTTGAGAGAAATGAGTATAACAGGCTCCGTGAACTGAGATATTGGAGTAAACCAAGATGAAATTTTGTTGAGCCCCCGCCCCACTTAACAAGTTCATGTAACCCGTTCATGTCCTCTCTTCCCTACATGAGCAGATCACTGCTCCCCAATCCTACAAACGTAGAATAGTCGTCTTCGTATCTTGGATTATAGGAGCACTTCTGGAATAGCAAAACACAGGTGTTGCGGGACACCATAGCCAACCACCACACAAAGCATCTTCGCCAATGTCCTGAGCCGAATTTGAGTCATGTAGTTGTAGTAGTCCCACGAAACGCGGTCCACCGAGCAACTGGAGAAGCGAAGGACCGCGCGGGGTACTTTGGGAACGCTGAAGGGGATAGAGAGGAGCTGTCCACTGGGCACGTGGCGACTTGAGAATGCTACCGACTAGATTACTAGTTATTAATAGAATAAATTTCAAAAAATTTAGACAAAAACTTGTTGCAATCTTTATATATGCCTTATTCGGGCGGATTTGCAATGTTGAATGACCCACCTAAGTAGGTTAATCCGTGGGGCCACCATATGGTGACTGGTGTAGTGCGTAAGTTGTTCAAGGAAGGTACTAATGGAGATTGGTGAGAAAGAAAGGTAGATGATGGGAAGGAGTCTTCCAGATTAAAGGGCTTAATCAATCACCCCCTCCAAGTAGTGTGTGTGTTCTATCAACCACTACGTGATAATGATGTAATTGTGTGGTCAATTAATTCCTTTCATTAGAATATCTTCTTTCTTTCCGAGAACCAACCCGTGGTTGGATTGTTAGGATGACAACATGGTGGACCAGAAACTTCTTGAAGCATGGACAAACAAGTTTCAGTTGCCAAATTATGGACAAAATAACTATAAAAAATCACAAATTATAAGCTTTGCGCAATCGGCAAACTTGGGTGGCTGTCCGGGCTATAGGGATGCTAGGTCTGCCTATGGATGACAGTGAATACCCTAGTCCACCAGAGATCAAACTTGTGTCTTATAAAAGGCGAAATATTTTTTAGTGGGAGGCGACGTTCTCGCCGACAACGAGGTACCCGTGGTGACTTTGTCAATTTTAAGACCCACCTGCTCAGTCTCTCGAAGTTGCTCATAGGGTAGATTGTGCGTGTGTATTTTTATAGGAGTGAGTGCATATACGTATTTTTGAACGTCTACATCTGTACTGTGTTTCTTAAAAATATCTTCTTCCCATTTATCCTTATGTTGATTTTTAATGCTTCCTAGAGTGAAATGGGGAATGATACTTGCTTTAAGAATAAATACACCTAGTACGATGCGGAGGGATCCTAAGAGCTAAGATGGTGTATCATAGTTTTACATACTAAATTACGACTCAAAAGAGAAATTCTATATGCTGTCTTGATAATATCTTCCATACTTATGCCATAGTGTAGGTATAGGGTGCTTCTCAACTCTTCAATTCGCTTAATTTTATTAGAAACCACAAACCCGAGTAACAACCTATTGTAACTATTAAATTTGTTACACAGGATGTTTGAAACTAGTTTCCATGTTGCCATGCCACGAAGCTCTCGCCGAGTAAAACTAGTTGCGAACTCATATTTATAATTAGATTAATAGTTTGTGACGTAAATCATTGTAAAATATTTTATTTAGCTATTAATACGAATGGTATCAAACATGATATGTCAAAACCCTATATACATGGAAATACTCCCTCCATTCATTAATATAAGATGTTTTAGCAAATTAATTTAGTTTACTAAACATCTTATATTAGTGAACATATAAAGTACTTGTTTGCACTTAGAATTTTTGTTAGCACATTCTCTATTCACATCTAGAAGGTTCATCCGTCCCGATCATTGTGCCTTTGACTACACTAGCAATTAATATTGGTTCCATCGACTTAAAGAGCATGGCAAATATGCACTTGCATTCTCTATGTGAACATATCTAGTGATATCAGCCTTCTATAGGGGTGTAAGGAAAAATTGGATGGTATAGGCACATTTAATTTTTTTGTACTAATGTTTCAGCGATACAAATTGCCCAAATGAATAATATAAGTAGCCAATTGATTCACAACATTGCAGTTCAATACTTACGTTTCAAATGTGCATAATTCCAATAGAAATAGTCCAAAACATCAAGAAAGTCTTACATGATGAAATACAACATAAACATAGTTATTTGATAACTCTATGTTCTCGCATTCCCATGAAAGTTTTAATTATTTCATCTTCACTTACATTCAAGAACACACCTTGCTCAATAAATGTCACTAAGAAATGGATCAAGAGCTCATCTCCCATACTATTTCTCAACTTGTTTTTCACTAGCCCCACTGCGGAAAATACTCTTTCAGCACTAGTCGTCGTGACCGGTAAGAGCTGAAGGAGTTATGCCCTAGAGGCAAATAATAAAGTGTATTATTTGATATACCTCCTGTATATTCATAATACGTTTTATACTGTGCTATAACTGTGTTAATACGAAACGTTAATACACGTGTGGTATATAAACAAACCGTGTCTCTAGTTACCTCTAGTGAACTAGTTTATTGGTCATGAGGATGGTCTATGTTTCAAGACCATGGGCATTTATGCCAACTGACAATGAGGTCATGTTATTAGTTAAATAACATGATAGACAAACATCCGACCATTATATCATAATGAGATCTAGTTACAAAGTTCACCATTAATGATAAAACACAGAGAACCTCGCAACCTGATCCTTTGACTATGAGGTAATGCAAATCACCATTCTGGAAGAAGCTTAGATGGTTATCAAGAATCATCTCGTAACAGGGTGATAAAAAAGGTGCCACTCAGGTTTTCTGAAGGAATGCGTAGATGAGTACATATCAAGACCAGAATTTGTCTAGTCCATGTAACGGACAGATACATGTGGCCATCTCGGTGATGTTGCATCAATGAAGCTTGCAAGCATGTGACTAGGTCACGGAATGCAACGACATGAGAACGAGAAAACAAGTTCATCGGCAACGAGATCGAACTAAGGTATAAAGATGCCGAAGATCAAGTCTCGGATGAATTAGGTATCGTATGACAAAGGGAATGGGGAACGACTATCTCACGGTTTGAGCGATTGTATTCGTGAAACGCACGGGGGTCACATGGCCATCCAGGTCCCTCTGTTGATCATTGATATGAGAGTGATCTCTATCATGTACGGAGTGTTTCCGAACCGAAGGATGTCACGCTTAAGGGTGGGGACGCTTAGGGTAGATGAGGTATCGTATGAGAAATAGAGAAAGAGAGAAACCGGAATAGTTTCGGTAACATCCGATGGAGATCGGAAGGGGTCCGAAAGATGTTCCGGAGTGAAGGAATAATATAATATGTGTATTTGAATGTTAATTGGAGAATTAATATTAAATATATATTTTATTTTATTTGTAAAGGCACTATATTGCTAATGGGCCTCACCCGAAGGGAGGCCCAAGTGGGCAAGGCGCCTAGGGGGTGGGGGCCAGCCGGCCTAGGGCTAGTGGGCCACCCGAGTGGGGCCCACCTAGGGCCGGCGGCTGCCCCATGATTGCCGGCGGGTGTGGGCATTAGTCCCACACCGCCTGGCCCCTGGGTGGTGCGCCCCCTCCTACTATATAAAGGGGTCCCCCTCCCCTTGGAAGACACCCATTCCTCTCATTCTCTCTCTCTCTCTTCTGCTGAGGACTTCCCCATAATATTGGGGAGGACCTCGTGGTCGAGTTCTCCACCTTCACACTACCGTCATGTGATCGGCGATCCGGCATCTACTTATTCTGCTGCTCGGCTGGATCGGAGCCCGGTTGACGTCCACTACATCGGACGTGTGACGAACTTCGGAGGCACCACACTTGGGGTGCTGCTCGTCTTCATCAATATACGCCTTCCTGCGTAAGGCGTGCCTCTCTCTGCAAAGGTATGAATATTGTATTCCTTCTCCGTTACTTATGTCTATATAGTATAGATCCTAGTATTAGTGTTCGAGTAGGTAGAATTTTTTTTGTTTTATGCTATGGAACCCTTCAGTGGTATCAGAGCGGGTCTATGGGTAGACATGTCGTACGGATACAACACATAGAAATATGTGGGCATTGATTCTCTAGTTGCTACCATCTTTAGTGTTATTGTTCATATCGCGGCACTGTTTGATGAAGCGGCCCCCAACCAACCTCACGTGGTGATTCACGAGACTGGTCCACAAATCAAAGTGGCTTAGGGGGGTGTTTGTCTCTCTACAGTAGTTGATATGGCATTGAAATTAGAGGGCCCTGAAAAGGGAAGAAGAACAACAATCATTGAATCCATGTTGTGGCTCGATGTTCGTAGGTGGGAAAGGGTTCTACTGCGAAAGCCCTAAAGCCGCGTAAAACATGCAATAGTCAATGTAGAAGCGTCTATCTTCGTTATTGCATAGGGGAAAGTATTATAACATGGCAATGACAAGTTTGTGAAACTCTCATTGAAGCTATTGATAATGATCACAAAGCTATAACCATGTCATAACACTTCACTTTAGAAGTATTACTTATTGTGCTGGTATACTTACTAGACGGTAGCATAATAAGATAATCCCTCATAGTATTCCAGTTATCGTATTCCCCTTGTGTGTGCACCACCAAGAAAGTTCTTCGATATGACGCGATCCAGGGTGACAGGCCTGGGTGTCAGACATATCTATGTTCGCATACAGTGGGTGTAAGCCATGTTGCACTGCGAATACACACGAGTTAGAACTGGCGAGCCTAGCATGTATAGACATGGCCTCGGAATACAAGAGACTGAAAAGTCGAGCATGAATCACATAGTTGATGTGATCGACATTAGGGAATCTCCACCTTTGATACTGCACTGATGGCCGTGATGATCGGGGGAGGTGCAGGGGATAGGGATCATGTGATCACTAAACGAGTAGAGTGATGTTCGTTTAAGTGGGAGTTCCTTTATTAAAATTTGAACTTATTATTATGAACATAGTCTAAATACTTTGCAAATTCCTTTGTAGATGTCTCGCCCACCCACCTTCAACCTTAGCACTTTCCTCGAGAAGGACAAGCTGAAAACTGATGGAACCAACTTCACCGCATGGTTCCGCAATCTTAGGATCCTCCTAGTCCCCTACAAGTTAACTTATGTCATCGAGGCTGAGCTTCTGGCTAAGCCTGCAGATTCCGCCTCTGAGGACGAAAATAATGTCTGGCAGTCCAAGGCGGATGATTTCTCCCTCATCCAGAGCGGAATGCTCTATGCCATGGAGCCGGAGCTTCAAAAGCGTTTTGAGAAGATGAATGCTTTTGAGATCATTGAGGATCTCAAGGCTGTCTTTGCTCCACAAGCTCGTGCAGAGAGGTATGATGCTTCTGAGCTCTTCTTCTCTGCTAAAATGGAAGAGCACAGCAGTATTAATGAGCACGTGGTCAAAATGTCTGGCTACGTTAAACGCTTAAACGCCCTGGATTACAAAATCCCGGAGTAACTCGCTATAGATAGGGTGCTACATTCGCTGCCTCCTAGCTATAAGGGTTTTGTGATGAACTACAACATGCAAGGGATGACTAAGACCCTTGCCGAGGTGTTCGCCATGCTCAAAACTGCCGAGGTTGAAATCAAGAAGGAACACACGGTACTGATGGTCAACAAGACCACCAACTTTAAGAAACCGGGGCAAAAGGGAAAAGGCAAGGGCAAGAAGCCTAAGAGGGATGGCAAGCTTGTTCCCACCACCTCAAAGGCTGCCAAGCCTGGCCCTAAGCCCGGCACTTCGTGCTTCTACTGCAAAGGGGATGGGCACTAGAAACGCAACTGCCCTAAGAACCTTGAAGATAAGAGAGCTGGCAAGATAGCCATTCCAGACAAAGGTATATATGATATACATGTTATTGATGTATTCCTTACTAGCGCCAGGAGTAACACCTGGGTATTTGATACCGGATCTGTTGCTCACATTTGTAACTCTCAGCAGGATCTGCAGAGTAGGAGGCGCCTGAGGAAGGACGAGGTGACGATGCGCGTCGGCAATGGTTCGAGAGTCGAAGTGATGGCCATCAGCACCCTGGATCTTCGTCTACCGTCAGGATTATTATTAGTTTTGAATAAATGCTATTATGTACCCGCACTGAGTATGAATATTGTGAGTGGGTCTTGCTTGTTGCAAGACCGTTATTCGTTTAAATCAGGAACAAATGGTTGTTCAATTTATATGAATGATGTTTTCTATGTTCATTCTCATGTATGTGATGGTTTATTCTTACTTAATCTTGATTGTGATACACACATCCATAGTGTTGATGCTAAACATTGTAAGCACAGTGATGATAATTCCATGTGCATATGGCATTGCCGTCTTGGTCATATTGCCATAAAGCGCATGAAGAAGCTTCATTCAGAAGGGCTTCTTGGATCATTGGATTTCGAATCCCTTGATACATGTGAGCCATGCCTCATGGGCAAGATGACCAGGACACCATTCTCCGGCATAGTAGAGAGAGCAGTAGACCTTCTTGGGATCATACATACAGATGTATGTGGACCAATGAGTGTCTCAACTCGCAATGATTATTGTTACTTAGTTACCTTTACTGACGACTTGAGCAGATATGGATATATCTACTTGATGAAGCACAAGTCTGAAACCTTTGAAAAGTTCAAGGAATTTCAGAAAGAGGTAGAGAATCAACTTAACAAGAAAATCAAGCACCTTCGATCAGATCGGGGAGGCGAGTATTTGAGTTATGAGTTTAACATGCACTTGAAGGACTGTGGGATCATCCCATAGCTTACGCCAGCCGGAACACCACAGCGTAATGGTGTGTCGGAACGCTGTAACCGGACCCTATTGGATAGTGTACGGTCCATGATGTCTTTAACTGATTTGTCTGTGTCTTTTTGGGGATATGCGTTAGAAACCGCCGCTTTTATTTTAAACCGAGCACCATCCAAATCCGTGGAGACAACACCATATGAGATATGGTATGGGCAGAAGCCAAAGTTGTCTTTTCTGAAAGTTTGGGGATGTGAGGCGTATGTTAAGAAACTGCAGCCTGACAAACTCGAACCCAAGTCAGAAAAATGTATCTTTGTAGGATATCCAAGGGAAACCATTGGATATACCTTCTACAACCAAGCCGAAGGCAAAACGTTTGTCGCAAAAACTGGCACCTTTCTCGAGAAAGAGTTTCTTGCAAAAGGAGTGAGTGGAAGGAAAATAGAGTTAGATGAAATTGTTGACCCTTCTCTCCGTATTCCGAGTAGCGCAACGGAAACTGTTCCAAAACCGCTCTCCAACATGGAGGAAGAGCCCATTGATGTTGATCAAAACAATGACATCGAGACTCCTGAGGTTCGCAGGTCTACAAGGGTTCGTGCCACTCCAGATTGGTACAGTAGCCTTGTAATGTCTGTCATCTTAGATGATCAGGAAGAACCTGCAAACTACAAAGAAGCTATGGATAGTGTTGACTCCGAGAAATGGCTAGAAGCCATGAAATCCGAAATAGGATCCATGCATGAAAACCAAGTTTGGACCTTGGTGGATCTTCTAGAGGGTCGCAAGGCCGTGGAAAATAAATGGATCTTTAAGAAAAAGACAGATGTGAATGGTAATGTAACCATTCACAAAGCTTGACTTGTCACAAAGGGGTTTCGACAAATTCAAGGAGTTGACTACGACGAGACTTACTCTCCCATAGTGATGCTTAAGGCTGTCAGGATTTTAATAGCAATTGCTGCACATTTCGACTATGAAATATGGCAGATGGATGTCAAGACCGCATTCCTCAATGGTCACATTGATGAAGAGTTGTATATGATGCAACGTAAGGTTTTGTTGATCCTAAGGATGCTGGAAAGGTATGCAAGCTACAACGGTCCATTTATGGGTTGAAGCAAGCATCTCGGAGCTGGAACCAACGTTTTGATCAAGTGATCAAGAGTTTTGGATTTATCCAAAACCAACAAGAGTTCTGTGTTTACAATAAAGCGAGTGGGAGCTCGGTAGTTTTCTTAGTAGTATATGTGGATGACATATTACTCATGGGAAACGATGTGGATCTTATGGATAGCGTGAAAGCGTATTTGAGCAACCAATTTTCCATGAAGGATCTAGGTGAAGCTACATACATATTAGGAATCAAGATCTATAGAGATAGATCAAGGCACCTAATAGCATTAAGTCAGAGTACTTACATAGATAAGATTTTGAAGAGATTCAAAATGGAAAACACTAAGAGGGGTTTTACACCTATGATGAAGAATTGCAACTTGAGTGTGACTCAATGTCCTGTAACGGACATGATAGAGAGAAGATGTCTGACGTCCTCTATGCTTCTGCAATAGGATCTATCATGTATTCAATGCTTAGTACCCGACCTGATGTGGCATTGACTCTTAGTTTGACGAGCCGATATCAGAGTAATCCAGGACCGGATCACTGGACAGCTGTGAAAAATATCCTAAAGTATCTGAGAAGAACAAGGGATATGTTCCTAATCTATGGAGGAAATGATGAAGCTCTGAACGTAACAGGTTACGTGGATGCGAGCTGGAACTCAGATCGTGATGACTCTAAGTCTCAAACACGATTTGTTTTCTTGGTGAATGGTGGGGCGGTAAGCTGGAAGAGCAAGAAGCAGCCGGTGGTGGCACAATCTTCAATGGAGTCTGAATACATTGCTGCAGCTGATGCATCAAATGAAGCTGTTTGGATAAGAAATTTCGTCATCGAACTCGGAGTTTTTCCCAATGCACAAGACCCCGTGACAATCTATTGTGATAACACGGGAGCTATTGCAAATGCAAGGGAACCAAGAACTCATTCCACAGCCAAACACATCAAACTTAGATTTCACGTCATCCGGCAGATAGTTGACGAAGGTGAAGTCAAGATTTGTAAAGTAGATACGGAACTGAATGTAGCAGATCCTTTGACTAAAGCTCTCCAACATGACAAGCACGAACAACACCGAGATTCCATTGGTGTTAGGTTCCTGCCTATTGTAAACTAGTTTTGTATATACTCTAGTGCAAGTGGGAGACTGAAGGAGTTATGCCCTAGAGGCAAATAATAAAGTGTATTATTTGATATACCTCCTGTATGTTCATAATACGTTTCATACTGTGCTATAACTGTGTTAATACGAAACGTTAATACACGTGTGGTATGTAAACAAACCGTGTCTCTAATTACCTCTAGTAAACTAGTTCATTGGTCATGAGGATGGTCTATGTTTCAAGACCATGGGCATTTATGCCAACTGACAATGAGGTCATGTTATTAGTTAAATAACATGATAGACAAACATCCGACTGTTATATCATAATGAGATCTAGTTACAAAGTTCACCATTGATGATAAAACACAGAGAACCTCGCAACCCGATCCTTTGACTGTGAGGTAATGCAAATCACCATTCTGGAAGAAGCTTAGATGGTTATTAAGAATCATCTCGTAACAGGGTGATAAAAAAGGTGCCACTCAGGTTTTCCGAAGGAATGCGTAGAGGAGTACATATCAAGACCAGGATTTGTCTAGTCCATGTAACGGACAAATACATGTGGCCATCTCGGTGACGTTGCATTAATGAAGCTTGCAAGCATGTGACTAGGTCACGGAATGCAACGACATGAGAACGAGAAAACAAGTTCATCGACAACGAGATCAAACTAAGGTATAAAGATGCCGAAGATCAAGTCTCGGATGAATTAGGTATCGTATGACAAAGGGAATGGGGAACGACTATCTCACGGTTCGAGCGATTGTATTCGTGAAACGCACGGGGGTCACATGGCCATCCAGGTCCCTCTGTTGATCATTGATATGAGAGTGATCTCTATCATGTCCGGAGTGTTTTCGAACCGAAGGATGTCACACTTAAGGGTGGGGACGCTTAGGGTAGATGAGGTATCGTATGAGAAATAGAGAAAGAAAGAAACCGGAATAGTTTCGGTAACATCCGATGGAGATCGGAAGGGGTCCGAAAGATGTTCCGGAGTGAAGGAATAATATAATATGTGTATTTGAATGTTAATTGGAGAATTAATATTAAATATATATTTTATTTTATTTGTAAAGGCACTATATTGCTAATGGGCCTCACCCGAAGGGAGGCCCAAGTGGGCAAGGAGCCTAGGGGGTGGGGGCCAGCCGGCCTAGGGCTAGTGGGCCACCCGAGTGGGGCCCACCTAGGTCCGGCGGCTGCCCCATGGTGGCCGGCGGGTGTGGGCATTAGTCCCACACCGCCTGGCCCCTGGGTAGTGCGCCCCCCTCCTACTATATAAAGGGGTCCCCCCTCCCCTTGAAAGACACCCATTCCTCTCATTCTCTCTCTATCTCTCTTCTGCTGAGGATTTCCCCGTAATATTGGGGAGGACCTTGTGGTTGAGTTCTCCACCTTCACACTATCGTCGTGTGATCGGCGATCCAGCATCTACTTCTTCCGCTGCTCGGCTGGATCGGAGCCCGGTTGACGTCCACTACACCGGACGTGTGACGAACTTCAGAGGCACCACACTTGGGGTGCTGCTCGTCTTCATCAATATACGCCTTCCTGCGTAAGGCGTGCCTCTCTCTGCAAAGGTATGAATACTGTATTCCTTCTCCGTTACTTATGTCTACATAGTATAGATCCTGGTATTAGTGTTCGAGTAGGTAGAAATTTTTTGTTTTCTGCTACGGAATCCTTCAAGAGCAATATCAATTTTAGAAACAAGTAGAATAAATCATAAACAAGATGCTTTTTCTGTTTCAAAAGGCATAATAGAGAGAAGAGATCTCACCAAAATGTTTTACACTTCTGAACCTATCATCTCCTCATATCTTTGATAAAATTTTCAAGTTAGAATTCAAGTCTTATCAAATCCATGCTTGACATGTCATCATGGTAGAATTTGGCAAGTCCCATTACCTTTTGCACATCATGAGAAGCAAATGAATTCACGGGATTCAAAGCCGACATGCAAATAAGCAACTCCATGTAAACCTCATCATACCGATTGTCAAGCTCTTAAATAATTTTATCAATGACACCAAGATACACTTATCTTCTATAATGATCATTTTTTTTATATTTCATAATACCGATTTGATCTTCCATGAGACACATCCTCCAGTTAAGGAACTTAGGTGCCTTGTTTGTTGCAACACAATTGCACCTTTGCAAGAAATCTCTCCCATCCATGAGATCTCATACGTTGCATTTTATACTTTTCCAATCTAACAAGTTCCATTACATTGACAATATCTTTATCACTCTTTTGAAAGATTGAGACAAGTCATTTGTGTAGACAAAAATGACAAGCATAAAGTGAAGATTGAAAACAAAGTCAAATGATTCAAAGGCCACGACAACTCCACATATCATTGTCCACTCACTCTTTTGTGAAGGATCTTTTCGAATCCTAACGAGAACTTTGATGATTGCGGCGTACATATCAAGAATGTATAGAATGGTTTTATAATGAGAACCCCATCGAGTATCACTGGGTCTAGATAATTAAAAATGTTTCTTAATTCAATTTACTTCCACTTTCAATTCCACCCATTTCAAGTGGTTGCAAAACTTTTTGAGCTCTAGCATATCGAAGCATGTCATGACGCTTCCAAGAAACTCAAATAATAACAAGTAAGAAACATGATTAAAAACCACACACTTTCTTCATTTTCCTTTTCCACGGTAATAAGAACCAATTGCAGTTGATGTGCAAAGTAATGGATATACTAAGAAGATGACGAATCTTTTTATGATCAATGCTTTCAACCCTTTAATCGCACCCTTCATGTTGCTAGCCCCATCATATCCTTGTCCACAAATTTGAGTCGTAGCCAAATGATGATCCTTTAGCAAGGATATAATTGCAACCTTAAGTGACAATGAAGTATTAGTATAAAAACATCATACCTTGATACAAACCTCGAAAAGTAACACAAATGGACCCCAAATATTCTATTAAAAACATACATATAGTATATGTGATTGTATGAGTTGAAGTAAAAAAATTAAATCAATATAAACAAAAAACAAAAAAAATTATATGATTAGTGCATCTTCTTGTTCTTTTTAGTTTGGAATTTTTTTCAATGGATTTTATAAATTTTTATTGTCCTAGAGTACATTGATTTTTTATTTGGAATTACATGAAATAGTATTTTGATTCAGTATTATTGTTGTAAAAAAATCTAGAATTTTTATATAATTGTTTGCACTAAATTTTAAATTGTTAATAGCTTGTAGTATGGTATCATCTAGAGATTGCTATCACTAGATATGTTCTCCACTGCTATGTTGTGTTGTGGCTCGGCATGCGGACCAACGCGTGCCGAGACAGGTGGCCATGTGGGTGTCAATGGTGCTACAACGGTTCAGCGCCTCGGAGGAATACGTGCTCCTGATTGAGCACTTCGGCCCTTCGTGAGATAATTTGCCAACTCGAGCATTTCAAATACGTAGATATGTCTTTCGTATCTCTGTGACCTCATAGAACTCCATGTATAAAAATATTCTGGTGGCCTGTTTGAACATGATATTTTGAACCTTACATATTGTAGTAGCCACTAACATGGCGTGATGATCTGACGGGTGCCACGCCATGTGTTGCCTCCTGCATGACTGGCCCTCCACATCTGCATGATCTGGCATGTGATGATCAAATTCAAATGTGCTGCATGCTCAGGTTATATAAATGGGATACATCTAATCGCTCTCCCCGGGAGTGTCCATGTCTTTGTTCATTTTAAGGAAACGAGTTGAACCGTGTTCGTCTTACATGTTTCCGTGTACTGAGATACTAGAGTGAACCAAGTCCCTCCCGTCAATTCGTCTAGATGCTTCACTCACCGCCTGATACCACCTGTCTTACTGTGGATATAAGTGCATGCAACAATTGTGGCGTCACATTCTTACTTCTATCTGAAAGTGCTCAGCGTTCTTGAAAAAGGAAAATATCCGAGGGATAGACACGTGTTGGAGGCACTGATCCTCAGCACACTTGGGACAAGTTTTCCTTTGCAGTGAGGGTGATGTACGATGAAAGAGAGTACGTCAGCTGAGTTGCAAGTCAAGGAAAAGTTTGGCGCTGATGTGTCGACTCCAGACTAAGAACGTCCACCTGGAACGGGGCACCCTATAGACATCCGAGTCTGCAAACACGAGAATGCCAGAGTGCCCGCATGGTCTCTCGCTGAAAACGAGAGTTGTATTTTACTTTGCTGCAATTTATCCTACTTGGCTTTCCTACTCGAGAGGGTCTGCCATGCATTCGACACAAGTATTGTAACTAGGAACTGAACGATTTATGATTTCATTTAGTTTGAAATGGAACCTAGGAAATAGCTCTACGGATCTAAAAACAATATGAGCATGGTTTGATTACATTGTGTATTACTCCCTCCGTTTCAAAATATAAGATGTTTTAGGTTTGTGAAGAAAATGAATATAGACTTCTTTTAGTGTGTAGATTCATCTTAAAGTTGAGTGAACCTACATACTAAAACAAGTCTAGATTCATCTTCTTTACAAACCTAAAACATCTTATATTTTAAAACGGAGGGAGTAGTCATTAATTCTTGGATAAGTTCTTCAAGGATGAACTTACCACGATTTCTCTCTGATACTCCAATAATCCTACTTGTTTCTTCTTCCAACCCAGGTTGCATCGCGTCTAGGTTAATTACCAATGACTATTCTCGTGGTTGAGAAGATTAATTTGACTGAGCTTAATTAGGGTGGAGATCTGAGGTGAGGTTGCTCCTGTCCTGCTTAGTTTTTTTTGGCTTGTCTAAAAGACTTACGCCTTCTTGATAATTAAACTAGATAAGTGTATCTTGGTGTCATTTCTAATTTAAAATTTTCCCAGTTCTCACTATTTGTTTACTTTGTCATTTCTAATTTAAACTTCAAGACCAACATTTAAACTTTAAATGAAAAAATAAACTATAAATGAAAATTTGGCAGTCATAGACGATGTTGTCATCACGCTCGTCCTCAACGATTATGTTGTGCATGATCATACAAACCATCACCATCTCCTACATCCTCTTAGTGCTCTAGGTTCTAGCAGGACCATCATCATCTCCCACATCCTCTTAGTGCTCTAGGTTCTAGCAGGGTGACGAACAATAGCCCACTGAGATTGGAGCATACCAAATGCCCGCTCCACATACTTTCTACAAGCTCTTGTTCTTTCGCAAAATCTCTTCCATTTCTCTTCTCCAGGGTTGTGGATTGTCTTGATAAATGTTGACTAGGAAGGATAGATGCCATCAGCTAGATAATACCCCTTGTCGTAAGGATTACCATTGATCACATAGTTAACCTCAGGAGCATTGCTTTTTGCAATCCTAGCGAATATAGGTGAGCACGGAAGATGACTAATATAATTGTTAGATCCTACCTAGGGGCTGAAAAACGACTGTCAAATCCGTAGATCCCGTGATGCAATAACCTCCGGAATGACCGTGCACCCGTCCACATGTCCTTTCTACTACCCTTGCCAATCAAAAGGACAGTTTTTTTTACTCCCAATGCATGTTGTCTATGTTGCCCAGCATGCCAAGAAACCCCCTCTTCTCGTTGATGGACAAAAGGCGGGCAATGTATTCGGTGTTTGGCTCTCTCAAGTAAACTTTGTCAAACACCACAATATCCATTGTGCAAAACTTGTACATCAATTCAAGGCATGGGGACTCACTCATGCGCATGTACTCATCAACGAGATCACCTTCTACTCCATATGCAAGCATGCAGATGGCCCTGGAACATTTGGTATGATGAGAAGCCAATCTTATCAGTAGCATCGAGCTTGGCTTTGAAGTAGTCATCGTAATCCCTCATGCCATCGAGAATCTCTAGGAACAACCTTCTCAACACCCAATAACAGTGATGGAATGTCTTCTCATCATACGCTGGATTAGTGTGGTGGAAGTAGTCCTTGTAAAGGTGTTTGTGGCCACCATCTCGATCGTGATCCACGTTGGTCTTGCGCTTCTTTGACGAGCCTTCCCTACACACCGACATCAGGTAATGGTCATGCTTCATGCTTGCAGTGGCCAACAAAATGTCGGTGTCATCGTCCGATGATGATTCAATGACATTCTTGTAGAAAAACTCGATTACCCTACTGTTCCATTTGTACACGCAGAAGCCGGTGGTTCGTGACCGCAATGTTAATGTCCATGCCTTTTGATGTGCAAGAAAATTAGGTGAGGAACATACCTCAAATTTGGATGAGAAATTGGATGAGAAGGTTGTGGAAACTCAGGCTAGCGTCGGTCCTGAGCGTATATCCTGCAAAGTATAGGCGATGCGCCTGGGTATCAAGATGGAGCTACAAAAGCCAGCCAGCTCCGGCAATGCGTGCGGGCTACAACGGTGTTGGCAGTGGGGGAAACACAAGCGGCGACGGTTGGGGATGGCAACAACCAGCAAGCTCTATGAACGTCGGCTAGCTGGTACAAGATGGCGGCAAAGAAACAATGGCTTCCGGCCAAAAGGGTGCACTCGAAAGTGGCGATGGCAAAGACGACACACATTGCAGATGGCAGCGCGGCCTGGGGTGGCAGCGGAGATGGCAGGAGGGAGTTTGGGGGAGAGTGGGAGGTTCATGTGTGTGCCCTATGTGCCACTGGTGGGAGTGCCCGGGGTGGCCAGGGGGAGGACACGCTGCCCGGGAAGACGCGTCCACGACCCAAATTTGGTGAACGGATAGGTCAGTCCGCACGAGTTGGTCTATTTGGGTCACGCGACTAGGTCGTGGTTCCGCTGTCATCCTGTTCGTGTGAAGGGGTTCAAACCGGCCTGGACCATTTGGATCGCGCCGCTGGAAATGCCCTAATTTGCGAACTCGAGCATTTCAAATACATAGATATCTTTTTGAAAAGGCTAGAAAAAGGGCGCGCTCCTGGGAGGTTGTGTCGCGTCGCTGCTGTTGCCTGCACGTGGCGGGCGTGGAGTGCCTCATGCGCTGTACCAGTCTTCTCCTGTGCGACACGTGGTGGATGCGGAGAGGGTCGCGAGTCTTTTTCCTTTTCTTTTTGTAGATTTGAACACAAAAACAGCGATATCTTTCAAACGGAGAGTCCAAATCGATATCCGTTTTCACAGTCTTGCTAGTCACGTCTAGATATTCAAAACTAGATTCATTGTTGATATGTTTTGACGAACTTTTTTCTCGTACTGCCTTTGATGCATAGGTTGCACCGCCTTTTGGTTCTATGCATGGTGCCTTCGATTGCAATGCACGACACGGTGTCGTGTCAGTGCACTGTCTTGTTGTACTGTGTTGCACTGTCTAAGGTCGTAGTGCACTACGATGTCCTGGTAGTACACCATCCATACACTGCCTTGTTGTTGTACCGCATCGCATCGCTTAAGGTCGCAGCGGCACCGCGTGATGTTCGGCAGCGCATCACCGACGCATCGCTTGTTGTTCTGCGGTTGCATCGTTTTCGGTGCAATGCGCGGTGTCCAGGAAGTGCACTACGCATTGTCCGTGCAGGCACCGCCCATGCACCGCTTGTTGTTCTGTGGTTGCATCGTCTTTCGCAATGCGCGTGTCTGTGAAGTGCACTACGCATTGTCCAGGCAGTGCACCGTCCATGCACTGCCTTGTTGTTCTGTGTTGCACAGCCTTTGTTCATAGTGCACTGCACGGTGTCCTGGCAGTGTACTACCTCATTGTACTGCCTTGCACTCGTTTTCGTCATGTGCATCAAGCGGTGTCAGCAGTACATCACGACCGCCTGTGCAGTGTATCGTCCATGCACAACCTTGTTGTAATGCGCTGCACTGCTTTCGGTCGACAGTACACGATTTGCACCGCTCGTGCACTGTCTTATTACACTGCGTTGAACTGCCTTTGGTCGCGTGCACCACATGAGCAGCTAGCCACGTGTCGGACTGCCGTGCCGCCGAAAATACACGCGTTGTTGAGCGGCCGAAGATATGCGCGGGTGGACTTCCACACGCCATGTGTCGGCCTGCCGTGCGGCCGAAATACGCGCGCTGCCGAGCGGCCAAAAACGCACACCTCCTAGAGAGCGCGCTTCCCCTAGTTGTCCCCATATCTTTTTATATCCTTGTGACCTCATAGAGCTATCGTATAAAATGTTCTGGTGGCATGTTTAAGCATGATCTTTTGAACCTTACATGTTGTAGTTTTTTTTACGAAAAGGAATGCGTCCTGGCCTCTGTATCAGGTGATGCATACATCCTTCCATTAAACCAAACGTCCGGTACAAATTACATCTAGTACAAATTACATCCACTAAAAATTACAGTCTCATGGATCGCTTAAAGCTAATACATGGACCAACTAGAAAAAAAATAAAAACACGTGCCAATTAAGCATCCCGAAGTCTACTAGCATGCTGCCAGCCAGCCTAGTTGAAGATATCATGTGCGATCATCAGAAGATGTTTACATAATATCCATCCAGTATCCATAATATCCCGTTGCGCTTGCGGTTGAAGGTAAGGCCATAGTCGTACCCAATGTGCCACCATATGAATGACCTGCAAAAAGTTGAAAGTTTTGTTTCTATTTAACACAATGTCATTCATGCATCTCTATATTGACCAACATAAGAACGAGACACCCATGCAAATCCAAGCCTTAGATAACTTTTCAACTCTATTATTCAATCAATTTTCAAACATATTTGTAATGTAAGTTCGAGGAGAAAGATCATTGGTAAAAGTATACCATAAAAGTCTAGCACATGGACATGAAATAAATAAATGCTTTAGTAACATAGCGTGTGGGTGCCACCGCCCCGTGTTGCCTCCTGCATGACTGGTCCACCACATCTTCATGATCTGGCGTGTGATGATCAAATTCAAACGTGCTGCATGCTCAGGTTATATAAATAAGATACATCTAATCGCTCTCCCCGGGAGTCCATGTCTTTGTTCATTTCAGTGAAGCGATTTGAACCGTGTTCGTCTTACATGTGGCCATGTACTTCGATACTGGAGCGGACTAAGTCCCTCCCGTCAATTCGTCTAGATGTTTCACTCACCGCCTGATACCACCTGTCTTACCGTTACCAGAATATAAGAGCATGCAACATGCGTGGCGTCACATTCTTACTTCTATCTGAAAGATCATAGCATCTCTGAAAAAGGAAAGCATATCAGGGCTAGACGTGTTGGAGGCACTGATCCTCACCGGACTTGGGGCATGTCTTCCTTCTCGGTGCAGGTGATGTACGATGACAGCAAGTGCCTCAGTTGAGTTGCAAGCCAAGGAAAAGTTTGGCGCTGTTGTGTCGACTCCATACTATGAACGTCCACCTGGAACCGGGCAGCCTACCCTGAAGACATCCGAGTATGCAAAAGGGGAAATCTGCTCGCGGTCATGTGCGCGACGGAGCACCCATTGTCTCTCGCTGCAAGTGAGATTTGTATTTTACTTTGCTGCAATTTAGCCTACTTGCACCCATACTCGAGAGGGTCTGCCATGCACAAGTATTGTAACCAGGAACTGAATGTTTTATGATTTCATTTAGTTTGAAATGGAACCTAGGAAAAAGCTCTGCGGATCTAAAAAAATATGAGCATGGTTTGATTACATTGTGTGTTAGTCATTCTTGGATAAGTTCTTCAAGGACGACATACCATAATTCCCATTAATCACACTCCGTTCTTCTTCAAACCCAGGTTGCAGGTTGCGACCATTCCCAGGTTAATCACCAACGACTATTCTCTAGGCTGAGAAGATTAATTTGACTGAGCTTAATTAGCGTGGCGATCTGGGATAAGGTTGTCCCCGTTCTGTCTTTAGCTTAGTTTTTCTTTCGGCTTGTCTGTAAGACTTACACCATCTTGATAATCAACTAATCGGATCACAATGTTGTGCACTAGCGCGATTTCCCTGTTGACTGTTACTACAAAAGGTTTCAAGTCCCTCGCTTGTCAAAATCTGCATGGTCTGGGGTGTGATAATCACACGAATAGCATGCTCGGGACATATAAACAATACTCATAATTGCTCTCCCCGCTAGTTCAGGTCTCCTATTGCAACTGCCCGACCCTGATATGCCGAGTCTTCTTTTGAGGGAAAGCTGTGGTGTGTCTGAATCTTGTATACTTGTGACTGTGGATTGAGATAGTGGAGTGGACCAAGCCCCTCTAGTTTATTTTTGTCAACTCCCCGCACGATCATCACTATTTGCTCAAGTGCAACCATGTTCTTCAAAACTTTACCGCAATCTCTAGCTAGTTTTCCCACTATTGCCCATCCGTCATTTCTTCTCAGTTGCGAGCGATGGTATTTCTCCGATCAGAGTTATCTTGAAACTGGACAAGTTGGTTGAATGATTACAGTGCCAGTTCAATTCTCCAAAATGCGTTTGTTAGACAAGTGTGACCGTTTTCCATCTGACCAAACTCAATGAGGTGAATGCTATTTCTCGAGGAAGAGGGATGCGAGTTTTGTGGCACGGGAGGTTTGTGGCTTCTACAGAATATGTCCACCGTGCGATATTCGATGGGAGAAGGATAATAGACATGGACGGAATCTTTATCCACATGAAATGTTTTGTGGTCACTCCCATTACCTAAGTAGCTAGTCAAACTATGCTTGCTCGAGAATTTTGGAATCTGTGCTTGCTTAAGTTTATTTCTTGCTATTAGGAAATCATCGTTTTTACAGTCAAACATTGTATTTAATGCCTTTGTGAGAAAGATTGGAGGTTATGCACCTTGTTCTAAGAGTGCGTAAATTGCATACATGCTCCGTTGACCAGGGATTGTAAAAAAAGTATGAAAATTAATAGTAATACACCTACAAATCTTACCCTATATGAAGAGAGGTAAATGCACTCGCTAGTATAGAAATATACAATGGCGTGGACTAAAATCCACATTAGACACGAGATTCATACCAGTTTCCCCTTCCTATCACTGATGTGGGGATCTCAATTCACACGGTTATAACTCCGTGTCCCATATGAGGAAATGACCGTCGCAGCCGTGCGGAGTTGGCACGCGGGGGCCAACTGCCACATCGGCGCTGTCAGTGGCCGTGGTTCAAATTTGCAAAAGAAAATACCTCCCAACATATGCAAGTTCGCATCATACTGCGCAGTTTGAATGAAGTTTGCACTAGGGATCTCCCCAACCCAACTTGGCGCGGCACAGAAATCATCTACTCCAGCCACTCCACCACGAATATTACGTGACTGGAGCAGTTCCACGGATGCAGCATGTAGCATGATATGTGCCATCCGGCCGCCTCATGCATGTTACCTCCTGTGTGAATGATCTACCAGGTATATGTATATATAGATCTGCCTGAGCTGTGGAGTGCGACAACTGACAGTCAAATGACTCGGGTGCTAGTTGTTCTACCCTGCAGGTTTTCCAACCCCTGAGCCGATCATCTTTTTGAGGGAAGTGAGATGCATTTCAATTCAGTACGTCATAGATTACAGGTGAGATACTAGAGGAAACCAACACCCTTCTTATAAACAGTTTCACTACCCACCATTATCTGGTTCGATGTAACCAAAACTCTTCATAATTTTCCTAGAGAACGCTTTCCAATCTTGCAAGGTCTATCACACTATCTCTCAAGGTGAGTGTGTTGATGTTGCTGGAGGCTGAGACTAGCAATATCAGCGAGATCATGTAGTCAGTATTCATATGCATGCAATGTTTGGCAGTCTCTCCCGTTAGCAGTCAGAGAATCAATTTTATTTATTTATTGTGAAGTTGCAGAAATTGTAATGCCTGCCTGAGTGAAAACAGAGTTATGCTTCCTTCTCTTTGATATATTTTATATGCGATCAAGTGACGAGGGGTTGTAAGATGTCAAACATGACAGTTGCACAGTATTCAATTTACGATGAAAAGAAACTTTAACATGTTTTGTTACTCCTATATGATTAGGGTAATATTACCCTATATGATTAGGTAATATTGCCATGAGGCTCTTTTCTTCACTCTTTTATTCACCTGCTCTACCGCCACCGAGGGCAAATATATAGACGATACACAAGAGACCACAGGTTGGAGAATTCATAATGGGAAAGGAGACAAATTCTACCATCACTCAAGAAAGACATACAGTCCCATTCAGCACATATTAATCAACACAACATAAGTAAAGACATTTATAATATTCTCACATTTGCCATAAAAAAAACAGTTCCTATCACGACGCAGTAAGTTCACTAGTAAGTTATCTGCTTTAAGAGATTATGTGTCGGCATGTAGAAGCTCCATACATCCCCATCAAGGCGTCAGTTCTTCTCAATTCCATGACATGGTAGGCAAAGCCTATTTGAATTCCCTTGTATATACATATTTAACTTGCACAAATACTTAGGTTCCATCATTTTCTTCTCTGTGGATCCCGACTAAGACCGTGCTTCCTCAAAGTTTTGATATAACTTCGCGACAAACTGAATTTGTTAGAACCCAGATGGTGCAAGTAGTCCCAAGTGAAGATCCCTGTCTTGTGCAAATCATCAAACAATATCCTGTGGTGCAAAAGACCGGCTATAGATGAGGCTTGCAGATAAAAACAAACTAATTGGTTCTGAGAGAGAGAGATGTGACAACTAACTATTTTTCTTCATGAGGCATATTTTTTTCTTCCTGAAAGAGATAAATTCGCAATGAAGTTCATTCTGCAAAGAAAGTGACACTCACCGGACTCCATAATTTCCTATTGATTCAGCCGACATTATTCCAACGTGTCGCCGCCCAAATATAACCTGACATAATTTCAATGGGTAAATACTTAAGAAAAAGAAAATACACGCTAGAAAAATATGCTGATATTCTGAAAGGGTATTTGATCAAGTTAGTTTTCGTAGACAGGTCAACATTCCAGGGTTAGCAAGTAGCTTTAAACTTGCATGGTACCTAAGGGGCCTTCAGGAACTAAAAGCATGGTTTTCCCACTTCCAAGTGGTGACAGGGAATATGGAAAATACAGTAGAAGCTTACCTTCTCACCAGCTATTGATCTGATTTTGCTGTCAGCCGCTGGGCTGTAAACTCTAAGAAACTCAGCCGACAGATGGAATGAACTGCCATCTGCAAACTCAACCTCTACCTAAGAACAACCAGAAATATAGCTTAGTTTACCATACGGAGTGAGATTCTTGCAGCAAGTTAGTATTAGCGAGAAATAACTTCCTTGTAACATATACAACAAACGTTACGTACTGATGACTTACTTGTAACTTATACAACCAACTTAATGTACTGATGGTTATCACATTCACACAATGTGCGATTTCTATGATTATATTTTTGTGTATAGGTTTTTTTTAGTCATGGAAGATGCTTCATATTGTAAGGTTTCAGACAATATACCAAAAAATCAGCATGAAGATTCTCTAGTGCCAGGATATATTTCTCATCCATCGGTAGATAATACTATCATGCATTTGGCTATAATTGATCTCTCAAGCAGTTTTTGCGTACTACGTGCTCATAGTTGCTAACCAGAAGAGACGAAAGAAACCGTTCCTTAATTCTGGATAATCCCACTGAAAATCAAAATACACATGGTACTGACAAATAACGATGCGCATACGACTGGTCAGAAATCGGATAGGGGATAACCAACAAAGGGGCAGAGCGAGACGCAGACGCAAATGCCACTTTCCGCTACGACTGGCTGGGAGCTCGGCATGGACGGCACGACAAGATTTCACGTCCATTTCAGTGGCCACAGGTTCTTCTCACATTGCCATCAGAAGGAATGTCTTTTTCCTGTGCTGCTGTGCACTTGACATTTCAGTTGAAATTAGTAGCCTAGAGTTCTACTAGACCATGCTAGACAGTCATCACCAACCGAGAGCATAGAAGAGTAAGAATCGTGTACAGCGGAGGGGGATCTGAGGAGGAGGAAGCGGTGCTGGGGAAAGGACAAGGGGCAAGCAACTCACGGATTTGGGCGCGTGCAGCGCGAGCTTCTTCAGGCGCGGGGGCTGCGCCGCCGCGTGACACAGCCGCCGGGCCGCCGCCGCCGCCGCCGCCGCCATGGAGGACTAGCAGAGCGACGGAGCAAGCCGGCGGAGATCGGGAGGCCACCCACCGCCCCCTAGGCCCCGACGAAGACCCGATCACAATCGTAGCCGTCCGTTTCACCCCACGTGTGGGCCCCACTTTTTTTTCCCCCAGATTCCCCATTTTCTCGCTCGACTTGTGGAACGCTTGGCTTTCGCCGCCCACGCCGCCACTAGGAGCCACGAGTCGGATGTTGCGGCGCGCGTAATTAAGGCAGGAGTATCTATCCGGAATCCGTCCCCCCGCTTTCTCTCTCTCCGGCGACGCGCGCACGCCGCAATGCCGCTGCCGCTGGCGCAGGTGCAGGAGCTGCGGGACCGACTCTCCGACCGCTTCCGCCCGTGGAGCCGCTCCGCACAGTTCTGGGTCCGCGCCGTTGACATCTACGGCAGCTACAAGGTACGCTTCTGATGCCCCCGTCGGCCCTCCGCGAGCGCGCGCCAGGTGTTCGGTGATATGCCTCTGGGCTCACGGTGGTCGGTTGGTTGCTCTGTTTGTCCAGGTGTGCCAGCTCCGGGCGGGGTTCATCAGGGATGAGGAGGAGCGGGAGGCCATGTGGGAGCAGCAGCACGAGATCGGCGCCCAGAAGATGTACTCGCTCTGCTCCGAGCTCGGCGGCCTCTTCCTCAAGGTGCCTGCTGCCTTTTTCCCCCCTCCGATCGGCCGGCTTGCCAAGTCTCTCTGTTAGAATAATCCCTGAGATCCACAGTCCATCCATACTCACACTTGTTCACCTTTTGTTGAGCAGGCTGCTCAAATTCTGGGCAAGCCTGATCTGGCGCCGATGGCCTGGGTGAAGAGGCTTGTTACCCTGTGCGATAAGGCTCCGTCCACACCGATCGAAGTGGTCAGAGAGGTCGTGGAGAGACAGTTCTGCAAGAACTTCGATGAAATTTTTGATTACTTTGAAGTTGAGCCTGTCGGGTCCGCTTCTATTGCACAGGTTCGTGTTTAGGTACTTCTCTTGACTGTAAGAACTGGTCACTGGTGCTCTGCTTGATTTCCTGCAGTTTCAGTCTTAGGCCTACGCATATGCCATTTGCTCCTTTGTGCATTACACCTTGCTAGAAAAGGACAGCATCTCACTTATTACCGTTGCTTCATATTTCGTTAGGTGCATCGAGCGAGGCTTAAATCATCAATGACAGATGTTGCTGTCAAGGTACGACCTAGTACTACATATATGTGTTCCATAAGCATCTGTTTCTTTATCTAATATGCTCTGATGTAGCGTAGTGGATCTGGTTCTTTCCAGGTTCAACATCCAGGAGCTGAAAGATTGATGATGGTTGATATCCGGAACATGCAAGCATTTGCCTTGTTTTTACAGAAGTATGACATCAACTTTGATATGTTCTCTGCCACGAAAGAGATGGAAAAGCAGGTTTTTATTCACTCCAACAGTATTGCTGTTTGCTCTCCTAGTACACTTCTCTACGCCTGTTCTTAAACATCTAGAAATATTGGGCCTCTTGCGGTTTTTATTACTCTCTTGCCATAAACTAATGCAGATTGACTCTTTGTTATAGCGTAATTATTTACTCTGTGACAAAATGGGAATGACATTTAAATCCAGTAGAGATTTCTGTTATAAAACCATGGATAATATCCACCATCCACGAGCGAACTGAACTGATCCTAAGGCTGTTTACTTACTGAAAGAATAAAGAAATGAAATCTAAGTATTCACATTTGGGCCATTGGAAACAAGAGAAGATAACTATTTAGGAGCATTGATATTGATTGTTTTTACAATTAGTTGATGGGTGTAGCTGACCAGATATCCATATGTTGCTATGCATAAAGTTGCATGATGTGTATAAGGTTATGTTATGTGAATACCAGTTTGGTTCTTATGCGCCAAGAGAAATGAGAATGAACAACTTGTATTTCACAAGAATTTGCACCTTCTGTGAGATCGGAACTAATAATTCATTGATCTTTTTGGCTTCACTGTTTCCATAGATATGCTATGAGTTTGATTTTGTTCGAGAAGCGAGAGCAATGGAAAGAATACGAGAATTCCTACGTGTCACCAATAAGAAACCTCCGGTTATGGTGCCTCGTGTAATTCCTGGAATGGTTACCAGGTACTCTGTCATATCTACTCAATTAACCAAACTGTTTTTCAGGTTACCGAGTCCTACTTCTGCACCTTAGCTCAACTAAATACATTTTTTGCCATCACCCGGAATGATTCATTAGAAAAGTTATAATGGGTTATTGGTAATAGCAGGAAAGTTGTATATATTGGGCTTTGCTTATGTTCCATAAGCGAAACTGTCCTCCATGGGATGCTTCCTTACACATAACGAATACCTGCATTAGTCTGTTCTGGTTCAACAGGCATTAAATGTGTTGTCTGTAATTGATTTACTGTTTCTTTGTGCACTTTTAACCTATCATTTTAATCAATCTTGCTTCCCCTCTAGTCTCTGTATCCGCTTTCCCTCTGGCTGAAATTCTCATGTCTTGGCTGATTAGGATTTTTAGAGTTAATGAACATTTGACTATGAGACTATCCATCACGAATATACTTTTTCATCACATCAAAAGTCTGTTACTAATTGTATACCATGTCTTGTCATACTTCTTGTACTGCAAATGTAGGGAATGCTTCGATCATGAATATATATTTTCATCACACCAAAAGTTTGTTGCTGATTTTGTACCATGCCTTGTATTCTTCTTGTACTGCAAATGTAGAGAATGCTTCAATTGTGTATGGACTCTATCCCCTATTAGATAATATGAAAAACACTTACCTGAATAGTAACAATAACAGTTAGTTTGTTGAGCCACAACTGCCTCTTCTGTTTATTTGGATTAAGTGAGATTCTTTTTCTTTGATAGGGAGGTTTTGGTCATGGAATTCATAGAAGGGACCCCTATAATGAATCTTAGCAATGAAATGTCTAAAAGAGGCATTGATCCTGTTGGTAAGCTTGCAGCAATGGCAAAGCAGTAAGCCCCTTCATCTCAAAAGAGTATGGTTCTCATTTGTATGGTTTATGAAACTCTCTCTCCCAAAGATCCGTCAGTACTACTAGAATGCACATACAGAGTTTTCACATAATTCTGTTTTGGTTATGAAGAGACTGAATAAAATACTTAGCTATTGCCTCGATTTTTTTTTAATTCTAATTTGATGTCATGCATGTCTTCTCTTCAATTTCTTTTGGTGCTCAGGCTATCTAAAAAACTACATTATCCTTGAATGCAGGAAGATTCTAACAAATCTTACACTTGCTTATGGCCAAATGATCTTGAAGGATGGCTTTTTCCATGCAGATCCACACCCAGGAAACATCCTTATCTGCAAGAACACAGAGGCAAGTGACCTTTAGTAAATAAAAGTTCCAGCTGTTTCCTTATATGTCAAAGGCATATTTTCAGATGAATATTCTTTTACGTGGCCCTCTATTAGGTAGCTTTACTTGATTACGGACAAGTGAAAGAAATGCCAGAGGATTTACGACTGGCTTATGCTAATCTTGTAATTGCAATGGCTGATGATGACCTTCCAGCAACTAAAGAAAGTCTCAGGTAAACTTGATCCATTGTCATGTTAGGTGTTTTTTCATGCGATAATTAGATTTTATGAGGGTAGTGAATTCAAATCAATGCTGTCTAGGAAAAAAGTTCCTAGACTGTGGATCCCCTGCAAGGCATAGTCAACAAAGCCTGTCACCAAGACCTGCTCAAGATACTTCTTCCCATTGCCGAGGTGGATTTCCCCATTGTTCAGTACAATAGAGGGGCACTCTGTTGGTCATGCAGGCCTGTCCCACTAGCTTGTTTGCCTCAAAGGGCTTCTTGAGACTCTTTGCCAATCTACCTCTTGGCCTGTGAAGATCCATTATCTGTGACTATGCCCCCTCATTGAGCGTATTGGATTAGATCGTGCTCTTCCTTCCCCTTGAGGGATGTATCGTCGTTATAAATCTGTCCTTAGCTCACTGCCCACCTACTGTATTTGCTCCTTGAGGTTGGTGGTGGGGTTAAAGAAAATATTGATCGTGCTGGCCTTATATGCCTCTGGGTGTGTCTGGAATCATGGGTGGATCTAAATTGTTGGCCATCTGGAACCAGGTCTGCAAGCAAAAGCTGAATGGTGGTCTCATCTGGGTATCCCTGATCTCTCAGTCCAGAATGAAGCTCTTCTGCTGGAATTCTACAACAAGCTCGACAACCCCTTGATCAAACTTGTCTGGAACCAATGTGAACATGGTCCCCCACGCCGCAGGCCCACGGGTTCATTCTGGTGAAAGGACATTATCAGGCTTTCTGTCAAACTCCTAAACACTGCGAGCTGTAACATCTCTTAGGGGACACAGCCCTCTACTGGTATGGTCAGTGGGCTGATGAGCCGCTTTGCAACAAATTACCCAGGCTTCACTCTTTTGCTGTGGAGCATCTCATGTCAGCCAAAGACACTCTCTCTAAACACATGTAGCCCATGGGTCATGCCAGCTAAAGTCACTCTTTCTGAGCTGTTTGACCTTTTCCACCTTCTCTCTCCATTCAAGCTTTCTACGAACTTCTTTTGTTCAGGCATCTTCTCATTGCAAATGCAATTCAGCCCCATGGGTGTGAGACCTGGAGTTAGGGGAACACCTACTCTTCCAATAAATTGTACAATCTTGCTTTCTAGCATGGTCAAGCGCCAGCTTATCTCTGTCGTGTTTGGATATCAAAATGCACTTCCAAACTGAAGGCTTTTGCATGGCTTCTTCTCAACAACCTGAACACCAGGGATATGCTCCTACACCAAAATTGGCGAAGGCTCCAATTTTGTCCTTTGTACCTCTGGCAACCTAGAAACCAGCAGTTATCTTTTTGGAGTTGCCCCTTCAGCCCCTCCTGCTGTCAAGCTGCCAGCGTTCAGCTAGACCTCAGCTTGATTGCAATCACCTGATCAGCATGGCCTAAATCGCCTTCAGCAAGCCTTTCTTCATGGAACATTTGGAAAAAAAAGGAACACCAAGGTTTCTCAACAGTGTTATCCCTAGCTTAGGCTCCTGGCGTTTTTCTAGAAAATACCTATATGCCCTTTCATTTGGAATGATAGAGGGTCTTGCATATCCTCTACATATATGTTTATATTTTAATAAATTTAATGCCAGTGCCTCTCATGCAGTTTATAGTTAAAAAAGGCAAATTCAAATCTGTTGATGTACTACTTTGTAACAGAACAATCCTGGGCAACATAATACTTGATGACAAGATCATAATAATTTTTATTCTGAAAAAATGGTTATATTCAAGGGCAAGATGTAGTGAATCTTGGTGAATAATTGCTGGCATATTACTTGTTTTTCTGAAGTATTTATGATATATTTCAGGGAACTTGGTTTGGAAACATCGAGTATGGTAGACAACGAGCTAGAAGAACTGTTTGAGTTATCTCTTAGAATGTTTGATACAAGATTACCACCTGGAGTAACTGTTCTCTCGCCCTTTGCTGATGATTCTTCACTCAATAAAATTGGAGTAGAGGTACGCAACTGCATTATCTGTACCTGTCCAAAGTCCAAACATGAAAAACCAATAGCATATGTTGTTGTTCCTCCATTTTTTTTCCTTGAAAACTCTTAGGCATTCGAACGATTTGTGCATTGGTGCAGTTTAACTTTGAGAATTGCCTCCTAAAATGTCCTCTTTCTATTTGCTTTGCTACTTGAAGAATTTCCCAGAGGAGTTATTTTCAGTGCTTCGAACAATACAACTGTTGCGTGGGCTGACTGTTGGGATGGGCCTCCGTTTCTCATGTGCTCAGCAATGGAGACCAATTGCCGAGGAAGCTTTGTTAAAGGCTGGGAGAGTAAAAGGTAAAACGTTTTGATCGGCATACCAGCACACAAGCATCATAGTTTCCACCGCGCTACTCGCTGCATCTCTTTATATTGGTCGTCTGCATTCACGTTGACTAACTGTAACCACCTGTGTTACTGATGCAGATGTAAAATCAAAAAGGCCAAGAAGAAGTTTTCTTAGAAGACTGTTTTAGATAATTAGAGATAAAGACAGCCAAAGAACCAATATGTGAAACGTTCTGAAACCAACGGGTGGTAGCCTAGGGCTAAGCCCTCAATTTTAATGCATCTGTAGGTCTCCTACATTGTTGTATGGGCAATTCTTTTTGTGAGGTTGTAGTGTTTATGACGAGAAACATGTATTTTCAAGAAAGAAAGAAAGAAATAAGAGAAACTTGAGAGTACATCCTTGATCTCTTGTGAACAGATTTCAGGAAGTTTATTTCACATTTTATCACCATTTTTATGGCTGATTTTTGCCTCACTTAATTTGTTTGCCACATTTCTTTCCTATATGACATCGTGGCAACTTTTACCCCATTTCAAAATTACCCTCCAGCCCTACCTGTCCCTAACTGTAGGATTAGGTGGACTACTCGGACATGCATTGTCTCGGTGTGTCTTCCAACAGGATGCAATCCCTAACCTAGGCACGCTCACGTAATACTAACACGTGGGGTCAATCTGTCCGCTTGGTTGCAAATACTCCCTCCGTTCAGAAATATAAGACATAACTTTGTGAAATGAACGTATCTAAATGCTTTTTAGTGTATAGATTCATTCTGAACATCTATAAACCTCTACACTAAAAGATGTCTAGATACATTTGATTCATAAAACTAAAACGTCTTATATTTCTGAACAGAGGGAGTAATAAATTAGGTAAAATCTATCACGAGTTACAACACATAAAAATATGGAAGTGAAAAGAAAATGTAAAATTTGGCGGTGGAATAAATTTCGAATAACCACGTCAAGTGGGTTTGGAAGCGGGTTTCTCCTAACAAACCATTGTGAAGCAATTACTTATCGATTTGAACTACTTCTATGCAATGGTCTCACATGTCATCCTCACTTCATCTCCATCACAAGTTTCCCCCCTTCGTTACCCTTCATCCTATCCATTTCCGGGTAAAGTATACCCTTTACTTTAATTATTTAAAATTCTTTTATTTAGAATTGGAATATTTCCGTGGGTATTTTTTATTTTTTTAGAAAGTAAAATTCTTTTTGAAAGATTACCCCGGTTGTTGTTTATGCTTCGGATTAGAGCAAATGACTCTAATTCATCCACGCCTATGAATCGGTCGACATTTTGTACAAATTTTATGAACGGAAACTCTTATTTTCAAATTTACGTATCCTTTCTTAAACTATGAATCTAATATTTTGGAAAAAATAAGTCTCTTCGCTTGAATTTTTGAAAGATCGCCTTCTTCTACATACCCACCATCTATAACTGCACCATCTTATGAAGCGTTCCTTCAAGAGTCTCTTCGCTTGAATTTTTGAAAGGTCGCCTTCTACATACCCACCGTCTATAACTGCACCATCTTATGAAGGGTCTACATACCCACCGTCTATAACTGCACCATCTTCTGAAGCGTTCCCTCAAGAAGCTCAAGGATCTACCGAATAGGTATGTAAGGCAGCCGCCAGGGAAGCCACCAATAAAACCCATCTAGTGTTCCATCCCCTCATCAGCGACGTCGTTGGTCCGCTCCGCCTCTGGCGACCTTAGGGTCTTGGAGGTCTGGAGGGCCACAGTCTCTCACCGGAGGGAGTTTTTTTATTTTTGTTTAAGCTTTTTTCAGTGTCTTCTTCAGGATGTTGAGGCGGCGGCTGCATCCTGAAGTCAGAATAAGGTCCTCTTCGACCTATCCTCACTCCGGTGGTGCGTTTAGCGCCGACGGAGGACGCGTGAAGTTGTGTGTCTGGCGTATCTCTTGGGATCCAGTCGTTTTTAGTATTCATCAATGTAGTTTGAGATCAGTCTCTTCCGATCTACGGTTGTCATCTTCGGTGAAGGTTGCTGCTCTGGTGCGCTGGTCCTATGGGGCCTTAGCATGACGATTTTTCGTCTGTCTATTACTACAAGCTCAACTACGACAAGCTTTGTCCGGCTCCGGTGATGGAAGGACGAGGACAGCGGCGCGCCTTTTTTTTTGTGGAAAAGCCCTTTGATAATATTAACCACGGTTCTTACAGAACAGCCCAGAAACAAAGAAAATTACAGATTGGTCCCTCTGGACACCGATGCGGTAGACGAAGACGAGAACGCACTGCCGGCGCGCCGCCGCACCTCCTCCCCTCAGCCTTGGAACAGGAGAACCCCCTGCACGGACGGGAAGTCGACAGTCCTCAACTCCATAGAGCCTCCGCCCTGCAACGCCACCGCCATTGGCGTGGTCAACATCATCAGCCAGCTTCATCTTATTCAAAGTCTAGATCTGCCGCCACGCAAGATCTGGCCAGGGGTCACCACACGACGCGGATCCGCAGATCCACGGGTGCTGAGCATGCATGCGCATCACCACGGAGCTCCACCGAGCGCCGCCGTCGAAGGGGACATGCACCTGCAACAAAATCCTCACCGGCGACCACACCACCTCCATGGCGCCGCCGGACAGAGACCCTGCAGAACCTACACTATAAACAACCGTGAGACGGGGATCCCGCGCCCTCCTGCCATCGGAGCGGCCGACGGAGGACAGGGGATCCGGCGGGACGACGGTGGAGAGGTGGATCGGCGGGGAGTTTCAACAAATCGCCAAGGAGGGGAGAGACAGGTGTTCTCTTATTTTTTGACAGCGGCGCGTCTTTGGCTCGTGCTAGTGTCTGTAGTCGTCGCTAGGTGGTACAATGACTTATTTGTAATTTCTATTGCTTTTAAGGCTCTTTGTACTGTTGTTGATAATTATTAATAGATCACATGGATCTCTTTGTTATGCTCTTCACAATAGTAAAGGTAAAGGGAGTTGGAGGAAGAAAGGGAGGTGGGCTGCCAAAACTGAGATGCGAGAAAAGACCAACCTTGGCTATTAGAAAAGAGAAGACCAGTGAGACAGTCAGAGGGGTGAAAAAATACTAATATGAATATGGACGTACTAGTAACAAGACCTTTTAGAACGGTCACACGCATTTCTATGTGCAAGGATCTCTTTGTTATGCTCTTCACAATAGTAAAGGTAAAGGGAGTTGGAGGAAGAAAGGGAGGTGGCCTGCCAAAACTGAGATGCGAGAAAAGACCAACCTTCCCTATCAGAAAAGAGAAGACTAGCGAGACAGGTTAGAGGGGTGAAAAAATACTACAGTAATATGAATATGGACGTACTAGTAACCAGACCTTTTAGAACGGTCACACGCATTTCTATGTGCATTTTGGCACCAAAATCTGACCAATTACAAAACGTGCAAAAGTCAAAATATGGCTTTTTTTTTAAACAGCAAGTTAGGGATGAACAACGAATCTGAAATAGATGGAACTGAGTATTGTTACATTTGCTTTCATACTATTTTTGCGGTAGTGGAACAACATATCGGAAACAAAACGGTTTCATATGTTAATTAGATTTCTGTGTGTTGTACATTGTGCATGCTTTTTGGTCTGATAAATTGGTACAAGGTCTTGCATACATACATACAGTACAATGAATCTAATACCAGTCACAGAGACACACAAAAGTCACCTTATAACTGGATCTAACTTGCAAGACATGCGGTCCAATTTATGTTAGTATAAAAGTTTTTAAATTGTACGTACTTACCTAATCAAAACACCAGAAACCACAATTAAGATAGTATTTGTTATCAGAGCGCAAGAGGTCTACTAGTACTAGTATCACCTAACACGCGTTCAGCGTAGTGAGTGGCACTGGCACCAGTCCTAGCCCAAGAACTCTGCGTGCTGTGGCTGGTCAACCCTGCCCCGCCCGTGCCCTAGCCAGCAGTCGGAGGAGCTAGCTATGGGAGGGGCGATAGCATCGATCAGGGGGGCAGGGCAGGGCATCATCGATCGGAGTGGCAGGTGTGTGTGTTGTGCAGCCAACTTTCATCAAAATGGCTTGGCTCCGTTTCTGTCGGCTGGAAAGCGGCCGCGTTGAGGTCCTCAACTTGGGGCTCACGCGCTGCAGCTCTGGGGCGCCTGCCCGCCCGTGACGATGACCGATGGAGCCGTGAGGTTCGCCGTGGAGCCGCGCGGGCGAGAGCTTGCTGCAGGCCGCCAACGGGCTTCCTCCGACAAAAAGATTGGGAAGACTAGTTTCGTACCACTCTGATCGACGGTGCCATGCCATCGATCCAACTACCCGGTGTGTGCTAGCTGTTCACGTCGGGTCACAACGCCTGTCATTCTCGTGGCCACCACCGAGTGCCACAAAAAATGGCTCCTCATTCCTCGAATCAGGCTTTGGGCCCTCGTTCCTGCCACATCGTCTTTAATTTTTGCATCCTAAACAAAGCACGAATAGGATGTCTCACGGTTTATATTTTAATATATACTTAGAGTATCTCGCGCGTCCTTAAAAAAGCTATTGGGCGTGGCCGAACTTGTTGGCGCACCAGGTCGCGAGCCGCATTCGGTCCGACGCGGTCCAATAGCTTGTCTGGCGTGCCCGCTCCGTCCCTACGCCATCGGGATCCTTCTGTGCACTGGACACAACGCACGTGCCGCGTGGGCCAGCGCTGCAGCGACCTAGCCCGCGGTCAAAGCGGCCGGTCAATGTAGTAGACGCGGTCTAACTCATCGGAGTTTCCCGCCGCTTCTAGTGGCTTTCCACCGCACCCAGGCGTTTTTCTGTCGTCGTATGTTTCCCGCTTGTTCTGAATTCTCGCCGCTTTTGGTCGGCAATAAAAGGAGACGAGAATCATGGGCAGTCGCACAATGCCATCCACCATGTCTGTCCGCCGTCTTCCCACCACTAGCGCGCGTAGTCGAGCCGGAGACGTTGCCGATGCGCGGGTAGCAGCAGCAGCACCGGAGCTCCCGGATGACGGTCCTGCTATATCCTAGCCGGGCCACCGACAAACCTCTTGGGTGGGATATCCTCAACGACGTCATGCTGCCGCAAAACCTTCGGCGACAAGAACTCGACGAGGCTCATTTGGAGTGCCTCCTAGCGGTGTGCGCCAACCCCAACGATGCGGCGGCGCGTGCCCGCCTCAACCAAGCTATGGAAGTGCAGGAGGGGCATAAGGAGGCCTTCCACGCTCTATCAGACGAGTGAGGTCTAGGCACAGCAGGGTTGTGACCTAGTATCCTAGGAGAGCCGACGTGGCCGATGCGAGGGCAGCAGCAGTGGCGCCGATGAAGAAACAACATCGGCGGCACCGGAGAAGGGCTAAGGAGCAACATGTTGGAGATATGCCCTAGAGGTAATAATAAATGTAGTTATTATTATATATCTTTGTGTTTATGATAAATGTTTACATTCATGCTATAATAGTATTAACAAGGAAACCATTAATACTTGTGTGATTTGTAAACCTAATTTGAAGTCCCTAGTATAGCCTCTATACTTCACTAGCTTGTTGGTTGATTGATGATGTGGTTTCTTTGTCATGAACATTGAGATGTTATCAACAACAAGATCATATCGTTAGGAGAATGATATGGTGGACATACTCCTATAGACAAGCGTAGCATAAAGATCAAGTCATTTCAATAGTTCAATTGCTATATGCTTTCTGATACATAGTAACCTAATTCCTTCGACCATGAGATCATGCATATTGCCTTTACTGGATGGATGCTTTGATGTCATCAAACACCACACCGTAACAGGGTGGCTATAAAGGTGGCATTGAGTGTTCGGAAAGTATTGGTTGAAACACATGGATCAAGAGTGGGATTTGTCCATCCACATGACGGATAGATATTCTCTGGGTCTCGGTGAAATGTCATCCAATTAGCTTGCAAGCATGTGACTTGGTCACAAGGGATCACATATCACGAACGAGAAAAGAGTACTTATCAAGAACGAGGATGAACTAGGTATGCGAGATACCGACGATCATAACCTCGGATAAGTAACATATCGTGAGACAAAGGGAAATTGGTATCGTATGTAAGTGGTTCATTCGATCGCAAAGTAATCGTAGAAATATGTGGGAGCCATATGAATTTCCAGATTCCTCTATTGGTTATTGTTCGGAGAAGTGTCTCGATCTTCACGAACCGTAGGGAGACACACTTAAGGATTCGACGTTGTTTGAGTAGTTATGGTATTATGAGAAAGAGACCGAATGTTGTTCGGAGTCTCGGATGGGATCCGGGATATCACGAGGAGATCCGGAATGGTCCGGAGAATAAGATTCATATAAGGAAAGTCCCATTTCGAGTTGGGGAATGGTTCCTGTTTTCATCGGAACATTCTAGAAGGTCCCGGAATGTCCGACTCGGAGGGAAGGGTACATGAGTGTGTCATTACATATTGGAATGATTGCATCATGTACTAAGTATTCTTGCTGTCCCAAATAAAGGATTTATTTAAATCCTAAATTGAAAAGTCAAACGCTAGTTTGAAAGTCAAACAGCTTTGGGAAGTGGGAAAAGAGGAGGAGAGGTGGAGGCCGAGTTGGAGGAGGGTTCCTCCTTGGCCGGCGCACCTCCCTAGGCCGAGTTGGGAGGAACTCCTCCCTTGGCCGGCCAGCCCTCCCACCTATATAAGGAGGGGCAGGGCTCCCCTCCTAGACACACAAGTTTTCCTATCCTCTAAACTAAACCCTAGATCTAGACCCCGGTTTAGAGCTATTTTGGTTTAGAGCCCTCTAATTGGTGTGTCTAATTACTAGACCACTAATAGCCTCCCTCATAAGCTCCACCATACTCGCACCGGCTTAAGGCGAAGCCCTGCGGGATCTCCCCTCTACCTCCGGTACCACGCCACAGCCTTGGAATCGCGAGAGAGTGCTACAACCTCCATTCACTGGAACAAGGGAGAGGAAGGTCTTCGTCGAGCACCGAACGTGTGACCGATCAAGGGAGCGCCATGAACGCGGCGCCGGAAGGATCGTCTACGCGATCTTGAGATCGGAAAGAGTACGACTACATCACCCACGAGAATCTGCTCTCGTTAAACACTTTGGAATCTTCGAGGGTGAGTTATTCCATCGACTCGTTGCTACAATCTAGTAGATAGATCTTGGCTTGTTTGTTTGTATGCGGTAGAAAATTTTTGTTTTCCATGCTACGAACCCCTACAGTGGTATCAGAGCCGTGTCTATATGTAGATCTCACAGACGAGTAGAACACAATGGTCATTGTGGGCGTTGATGCTTTTATTGTAGATTGCTTTTGTGTACTTTGCATCTTGCGGTATGTTGGGATGAAGCGGCCCGGGCTAACCTTACATGACATCGCTCATGAGACTTGCTCCACGCTTGACATGCAACTGCTTTGCATAAGTGGCTTTATGGGTGCCTGCTTTCTCCTAGCATAGTAAAGATCCAATTTACAACGGGTAATCAACAATGCTAGTATCAATGTTGTGGTTCTTGTTCGTAAGTTAGAACGACACTTATGGAAAGCCCCAAACCACGTAAAATATGCAAAGAAAGTAGAAGCGTCTAACTTTGTTTTGCAGGGGTGTGCAGTGATGTGATATGGCCATGATTGTGATTATATTTGATGTATGCAATGTTCCTTATTGTAAGTTGGCAACCGACCGGAGCCATATGGGTGTCTTTAATTTCTGTTGAGACCTGCGTGTCTATTCCAAATAGTTGTAATAGTTGAAGCTGGTGGAGACAACCATGAAGAAGCGCCATTGACCTTGATGCTATGCCGGTGATGATGGAGATCATGTTCTGCTTGAAGATGGAGATCGGAAGCACAAAGAAGAAAGGCCATATCATATCACATATTATGAATTGCATGTGATGTTAATCCTTTATGCATCTTGTATTGCTTAGTAGACGACGGTAGCATTATAAGATGATCCCTCATACACATAAATTTCAAGTTCTAAAGTGTTCACCCTTAGTATGCACCGTTGCCAAAGCTTGCGCTTCGAAGCACCACGTGATGATCGGGTGTCTTTGATTCCAGGGTGAATACAACGTAAGCAAGCCAGATTTGCTTATGCGGAAGCTAAGGTTTGATCTTGACGAGCCTAGCATGTACGACATGGCCTCGGAACACGGATCGCCGAAAGGTAAAGCATGAATCATATAGTAGATATGATGAACATGATGATTGTTCGCCATTGAAACTATATCAACTCGTGATGATCGGTGTTGATGTAGTGGATTTGGTCTGTGATCACTAAAACAATGTGAGGGATGTTGTTTTGAGTGGGAGTTCACCTAGTTTAATTTCATTAATTAATTTGAACTCAATTTGTCATAAACTTAGTCTAAACTATTGCAAATATGTTGTAGATCAATGGCAGCCCTACCATCAATTTTAATGCGCTCCTAGAGAAAGAAAAGTTGAAAAACAATGGAAGCAACTTCATGGATTGGTTCCATAATTTGAGGATTGTCCTCACAGCTGGTAATTTGACCTATGTGCTGGATGCACCGCTAGGTGACCCACCTACTGATGCTACCGATGAAGTAAAGAATGTTTACCTCGCCTAAAAAATCAGTACTCCATAGTTCAAAGTGCTATCTTGTATGGTTTAGAATCGGAGCTTCGAAAAGGTTTGAAGAGTCGATCCATATGATATTGTCGAGGATCTCAAATTAATCTTTGAGACTCATGCGGCAATTGAAAGTTATGAAGCTTCAAAAGTTCTTTAACGCAAGATGGAAGAGGGTAGCTCAAGGAGCATGTGCTTAAGATGTCCGCACGCAAATAAACTTCAAAGTTTGGGTATAGTGATTCCTAATACTTTGGGAGTTTACCGATCCTCCAATCACTACCACCAAGTTACAAGAACTTTGTGATGAACTACAACATGCGTAACATGAACAAAGAGTTGCCGTAACTATTTGCTATGTTAAAATCTGCGAAGTGGAGATCAAGAAAGAGCACCAAGTGTTGATGGTCAATAAGACCACCAAATTCAAGAAAGGCAAGTCTAAGCCAAAGGGACACTTCAAGAAGGGTGGTAAGAAAGTTACCATACCGATTTAAGAAGACCAAGGCTGGACCTAAGCCTGAAACTGAATGCTTTTACCGCAAGGGAGAAGGTCACCGAAGCGGAATTGCCCAAGGTACTTGGCGATTTGAAGAACGGCAACATCAAGAAGAAAGGTATATCCGATATACATGTTATTGATGTGTATCTCACTAGTATTCGTAGTAGTGCTCGGTATTTGATACTGGTTCGTTGCTCATATTTGTAACTCAAAGGAGCTGCAGAATAAACGGAAGCTAGCGAAGAACGAGGTGACTATGCGCGAGGGAAACGGATCAAAGGTTGAAGTGATAGCGGTCGGCACACTACCTCTTCATCTAACATCGGGATTAGTTTTATACTTAAATAATTGTTATTTGGTGCTGCGTTAAGCATGAACATTATATCGGATCTTGTTTATTAAGTAGATTACTTGTTTAAACCGAGAATAATGGTTGTTCGATTTATATGAGTAACATGTTTCATGCACATGCACCTTTGATAGATGGTCTATTCATATTGAATCTCGATAGTAGAAATACACATATTAATAACATTGAAGCTAAACGTTTGAAATCAAGCGATAACTCGACCTATATGTGGCACTGTCGTCTTGGTCACATTGGAGTGAAGCGTATGAAGAAACTCCATTCCGATGGACTTCTTGAATCACTTGATTTTGAATCACTTGAAAGATGCGAAGCATGTCTGATGGGTAAAATGACTAAGACTCCATTTTCTGGTATGATGGAGCGAGCTACAGACTTATTGGAAATCATACATACCGATGTGTGTGGTCCAATGAGTGTAGTATCGCGCGGTGGTTATCGTTATGTTCTTACCTTCACGGATGATTTGAGTAGATATGGGTATATCTATTTCATGAAACATAAGTCCGAAACTTTCGAGAAGTTTAAGGAGTTTCAAAGTGAGGTAGAGAATCAACGTAACAAGAAGATTAAATTTCTACGTTCTGATCGTGGAGGTGAATATCTAAGTTACGAGTTTGGCGAGCATTTGAAGAAATGTGGAATACTTTCGCAATTGACACCGCCGGAACACCACAACAGAATGGTGTGTCTCGAACGTCAGAATCGAACTCTCTTAGATATGGTTCGTTCTATGATGTCTCTTACAGATTTACCAATATCATTTTGGGGTTATGCATTAGAAACAGCCGCATTCACTTTAAATAGGGCACCGTCTAAATCCGTTGAAACGACACCGTATGAATTATGGTTTGGGAAGAAACCTAAATTGTCGTTCCTTAAAGTTTGGTGATGCGAAGCCTATGTAAAGAAGTTACAGCCGGACAAGCTTGAACCCAAAGCGGAAAAATGCGTCTTCATAGGATACCCGAAGGAAACTATTGGGTATACCTTCTATCATAGATCCGAAGGCAAAATCTTCGTTGCCAAGAATGGATCCTTTCTAGAGAAGGAATTTCTCTCGAAAGAAGTGACTGGAAGGAAAGTAGAACTCGACGAGGTTGTCGAACCTTCTCTCGAAATTGCGAGTAGCGCAGCACCGGAAGAAGTTCCTGTGGTGCCTGCACCAATAAGAGAGGAAGCTAATGATAGCGATCATGAAACTTCGGTTGAAGTTGCTACAGAGCCTCGGAGGTCAACGAGAAATCGTACACCTCCATTGGTATGATTCCGTTATGAATGTCATGTTGGTGGACAACACCGATGACCCCGAGACATATGAGGAAGCGATGATGAGCCCAGATTCCAATAAATGGCAAGAAGCCATGAAATCCGAGATTGGATCCATGTACGAAAACCAAGTATGGACTTTGGTGGACTTACCGGATGGCGGAAGGTCGAGAACAAATGGATTTTCAAGAAGAAAACAGATCTTGATGGTAATGTTATCGTTTATAAAGCTCGACTTGTCGCAAAAGGGTTTCGACAAATTCAAGGAGTTGACTACGATGAGACTTTCTCACCGTAGCGGTTAAAATCTGTGAGGATTATGTTAGCAATCGCTGCATATTATGATTATGAGATATGGCAGATGGATGTCAAAACAGCATTCCTCAATGGAGACATTGATGAAGAGTTGTATATGATACAACCCAAAGGTTTTGTCGATCCTAAAGATGCTAACAAGGTATGCAAGCTTCAACGGTCCATCTATGGATTGAAGCAAGCATCCGGTTGGAATCAACGCTTTGATAAGGTAATCAAAAGTTTTGGTTTTATCCAAACTTATGGAGAAGCTTGTATTTACACGAAAGTGAGTGGGAGCTCTGGAGCATTCTTAATACTGTCTGTGGATGACATATTGTTGATTGGGAATGATGTAGACCTTCTTAATAGTGTCAAAGAGTATTTGAATAATAGTTTTTCAATGAAGGATCTTGGCGAAGCAGCTTACATATTAGGCATAAAGATTTATAGAGATAGATCGAACGCCAAATATCATTGTCACAAAGTACATATTTGGACAAAGTTCTAAAGAGGTTTGGAATGGAAGATAGCAAGAAAGGGTTCTTGCCCATGTTGCTCAATACGACCTTGAGTAAAACTCAAAGTCCGACATCGCGTAAGATAGAGAAAAGATGAGTAAGACTCCTATGCCTCAGCCATAGGATCTCTAATGTATGCCATGCTATGTACTAGACCCGACATTGCATATGCCGTTAGTTTAACTAGCAGATATCAAAGTGATCCAGAGTGGATCATTGGACAATGATCAAAAACATCCTTAAGTACTTGAGAAGAACTAAGGATATGGTTCTTTCTTATGGAGGTGATGAACAGCTCGTTGTTAATGGTTACACCGATGTTAGTTGGAACACCGATCCGGATGATTCTAAATCACAACTGGATACGTATTTATTTTGAATGGTGCAGCATTATGGAGGAGTGCAAAGCAAAGCGTTGTGGCGAGATCTTCAACGAATCGGAATACATGGTCGCTTGGAGGCTTCACAAGAAGCGATATGGATGAAAGAGTTCATTACGTAGCTGGGTGTGGTTCCAAGTACCGGACCCAATGTCTATCTATCAGGATAACATGGGCGCCATAGCCAATGCGCAAGAACCAAGGTCACACAAGAAGTCAAGCATATCAAGCTGCGTTTCACGCTATTCGAGAACATATCCAGATGGGGATATAAAGATTTGCAAAGTACACACAGATCTGAATGTGGCGGATCCATTGACTAAACCTCTCCCGAGGGCAAAACATGACCAACACCAAACTGCCATGGGTGTTCGGTATATTACCATGTAATCTAGATTGGATGACTCTAGTGCAAGTGGGAGACTGTTGGAGATATGCCCTAGAGGTAATAATAAATGTAGTTATTATTATATATCTTTGTGTTTATGATAAATGTTTACATTCATGCTATAATAGTATTAACAAGGAAACCATTAATACTTGTGTGATTTGTAAACCTAATTTGAAGTCCCTAGTATAGCCTCTATACTTCACTAGCTTGTTGGTTGATTGATGATGTGGTTTCTTTGTCATGAACATTGAGATGTTATCAACAACAAGATCATATCGTTAGGAGAATGATATGGTGGACATACTCCTATAGACAAGCGTAGCATAAAGATCAAGTCATTTCAATAGTTCAATTGCTATATGCTTTCTGATACATAGTAACCTAATTCCTTCGACCATGAGATCATGCATATTGCCTTTACTGGATGGATGCTTTGATGTCATCAAACACCACACCGTAACAGGGTGGCTATAAAGGTGGCATTGAGTGTTCGGAAAGTATTGGTTGAAACACATGGATCAAGAGTGGGATTTGTCCATCCACATGACGGATAGATATTCTCTGGGCCTCTCGGTGAAATGGCATACAATTAGCAAGCAAGCATGGGACTTGGTCACAAGGGATCACATATCACGGAACGAGAAAAGAGTACTTATCGAACGAGGATGAACTAGGTATGCGAGATACCGAGATCATAACCTCGGATAAATTAACATATCGTGAGACAAAGGAAATTGGTATCGTATGTAAGTGGTTCATTCGATCGCAAAGTAATCGTAGAAATATGTGGGAGCCATATGAATTTCCAGATTCCTCTATTGGTTATTGTTCGGAGAAGTGTCTCGATCATGTCCGCATAATTCACGAACCGTAGGGAGACACACTTAAGGATTCGACGTTGTTTGAGTAGTTATGGTATTATGAGAAAGAGACCGAATGTTGTTCGGAGTCTCGGATGGGATCCGGGATATCACGAGGAGATCCGGAATGGTCCGGAGAATAAGATTCATATAAGGAAAGTCCCATTTCGGAGTTGGGGAATGGTTCCGGTGTTTTCATCGGGAACATTCTAGAAGGTCCCGGAATGTCCGGCACTCCGGAGGGGAAGGGTACATGAGTGTGTCATTACATATTGGAATGATTGCATCATGTACTAAGTATTCTTGCTGTCCCAAATAAAGGATTTATTTAAATCCTAAATTGAAAAGTCAAACGGCTAGTTTGAAAGTCAAACGGCAGTTTTGGGAAGTGGGAAAAGAGGAGGAGAGGTGGAGGCCGAGTTGGAGGAGGGTTCCTCCCCTTGGCCGGCGCACCTCCCTAGGCCGAGTTGGGGAGGAACTCCTCCCCTTGGCCGGCCAGCCCTCCCACCTATATAAGGAGGGGCAGGGCTCCCCTCCTAGACACACAAGTTTTCCTATCCTCTAAACTAAACCCTAGATCTAGACCCCGGTTTAGAGCTATTTTGGTTTAGAGCCCTCTAATTGGTGTGTCTAATTACTAGACCACTAATAGCCTCCCTCATAAGCTCCACCATACTCGCACCGGCTTAAGGCGAAGCCCTGCGGGATCTCCCCTCTACCTCCGGTACCACGCCAGTCAGCCGGAATCGCGAGGAGAGTGCTACAACCTCCGCCGTCACTTGGAACAAGGAGAGGAAGGTCTTCGTCGAGTACCGAACGTGTGACCGATCAAGGGAGCGCCATGAACGCTGGCGCCGAAGGATCGCTCACGCGATCTTGAGATCGGAAAGAGTACGACTACATCACCCACGAGAATCTGCTCTCGTTAAACACTTTGGAATCTTCGAGGGTGAGTTATTCCATCGACTCGTTGCTACAATCTAGTAGATAGATCTTGGCTTGTTTGTTTGTATGCGGTAGAAAATTTTTGTTTTCCATGCTACGAACCCCTACACAACAGTGTCTGACATTTTTAGCATGATCTACTGCTAGACGCACTGGACACATACCATGATGATCTTCTACAGAGTAATCTTGTGGCTTTCTTCAAGCAAATACTTGCTTGAAACATGTGATGCTCAGTCCGAGGCTAAACTAGGTTAAAACAATATCTCAAGATGGTTAGCAATCTCACCTTTCTAATTAGATGAATTGTCTTGATCTACGGTTATTAAGGGTGATGATCTTGGTTGGCTTCTTCTGACATCTCTAGTATATTTTCCTGTCGATCTTGATAATCTAATATGATCGACTCCTCTTGAGTATATGTTGGTTGTGCTGATGCTTAAGTTTATCTGATTTTGGATCCATGCTTGAGATTCTTGGTAGCTTTGGATGCTATGTTGCCTATGTTAAGAACCTGATGCTTTGCTGGGTTTGTGAGAGAAGATTGGGAAATTTTTGCTCCGCCGTTCACACACAGCAGTGTGTGTGTGCATGGTTTTGACCGGTGAGCCCCTTCTAGGTTCAAGTTATCACACATGAAGATATTTCTCCATCTGGATATGCATTGGTAACTATGCTCCCTTGATCTGTACTATCTACTTCCTTACTCTTACTCCACTTTGGTCCTTCTCTAGCCTATGATGCAGAGGCTCAAGCAAAGTCATAAGAACAGACTCCAATCGATTGCCCCTTTTTATGATAAAATACTCAATGATGAGCTAAACACGACATCATAGTGTAATCTTGAGAGTAATCTACCCCCCTAACCCAATGCCTTCTTTATTTTCTTTGTCTTCTAATTTTGCAGGTATAGGAATAAGATTGATAATACGACAAAAGAAGAAATGGATTAGGTTTAATTTATGATTTTCTATTTTATAATCTTCTTGTATTTTTTATCTGAACAGTGTAATGAATTTGTATTATTATGTATATTCACTAGTTTATTTCCTTCAAGCAATTGTACTTTATTTATATTATTGCAATATTTGTTGTATGAAACCTTACATTGTACCACAAAGATTTATTATATAACCATAAAGAATAACTTTTTCAAAAAGGATTCTATGATCATCAATATTCCAAATTTGAATTCATCTGAATTCAAGCACTCAAGCCAACAATATAAAACTCAAATTATTTTACCCCAAATAAGAAGGAATCCACAAAGATCATATCGGATGTTGCAATACTCTCTTTTGATAATCTAAAACCCTAAAACATCAAGCAAAGAGAAAAACCCTGATCCCTCTAGGTTTTAATGTAAAGCGCATTTTACCCACTTTTGCAGATGCTTGCATGCTGATGCACAATAATTCTATTTATACCTTTTGTTGGGTCCTAAATGTTGGTATGTTATAATAACCAGAGATTTAAAGTGATCCATAGCATATTTAGGAGATCCATAGAAACTATTTCTTGCTATTTTAAACAAGTCGTGTATGCAATTAGAGAGCTCCAAGGAGAGATGGTCAAACTACCAAGTGGTCAGACACCAAGCAAGATACGAACCAACCATCGATGGTTTCCATATTTCAGGGTGAGTAGTAGTTCTCTTGTTTCTTTTCGTGAAATGTCTACATTGCTCAAAAACATGACGCTTTTCTCGTGTGTTGACAAGATTGTATAGGCGCCATTGATGGTACTCATGTGAATGCTAGAATGCCGAAATCACAGTTAGCAACTTATAGAGGAAGGAAGCATTACACCAACTAGAATGTGATGTATGTTGTTGATTTTGATTTGAGGTTCACCTATGTGCTAGCTAGTTGGGAAGGATCTGCTCATGATGCAAGCATTCATACTGACAGCTTGTCTAGAGCTTATGGGTTGAACATCCCTGATGGTAAGTTCTATCTTAGGGATGTTGGATATGCATGTCAGGTCTGGGATTCTGCCACCCTTCAGGAAAACAAGTTACCATCGAGAGCTCTCCGAGGAACGGATCGCAAGATCCTATAGAATTGTTCAATGTGAAACACTCTAGCCTTAGAGTCACCATTGAGAGGGCATTTGCTGCATTGAAAAATAGATTCAAAGTCCTTAACCAGAAACTTTTCCATACTTTCAAGACTCAAGTGAAGCTGGTGCTTGTTTGTTGCATTCTTCACCACTGGATCTTGGGTTGGGTCTTCATGAGTTTTTCTTAGACGAGGCAACTATCCACCTTGATGAAGTTGAAACTGGACATGGCTTGAAGCAACATGAAAATGAAACTTGGAAGAACAAGAGGCTGGAGTGGGCGCACACAATGTGGCAAGACAGAGCTAACACTGGCTTATGAGAAGAAGTAGACGAAGAAAAAGATGGAGATGCATTTCCTCTTTAATCGGTCATCTCTGTAATTGTAAACTGCTATTTCATTTGTTGATGAACTGCCATTCGTATTAGCTAGGAGTAAAAGTATATTTTTAAGTACTTGTAGTATATATGGAAGAACTGATGAACTGCTACTTCATTAGGTTCTATGTTAGATGGAGCTGTTCTATGGTTAGGTCACTAGCATAAAGAAGAGGTGACTGCAATCTTAGTCTGGATACAATCAAACATGGGTTGTTGCATCGAAACAGTCATTAGCGTTTGTATGCATGCAACCAATCACCGAGTCAATATTGGCTGAGGATGCAATGTAGGGCAACCAAACGGACTGGCCTTCCTGTCCTGAAAGTTGTTTCCGTCTGGACAAGCCCTTCGGGGCCTACGAGCCCCAAAATCCATGTGCCATTTCAAACACGCCCTTAAATCCTGCATGCGTGCATCTATTGTGTTCTGATCAAGCTAGTTCGATGTTGTGTCTGATGACGTGAGACCGTGAGACTGTACATGCATGTTCAGCTCCGTGAGACCACGATGTGCCCTAGACATCGAGAGCCAAGTCTCGAGGCCCAGTCGACGTCCTAGTCTATCGCCCTACATTGTTTGACCGTTCGCCTAAACACGGTGACTCCTTTAACCGTTTGATGTTCTCCAACGTAAGACATTCTTGATAGATTGAAAAGCTCTACACTTTGGGCGTTAAAAAAAATCTAGCAAAGAAATGAACAAAATGCGCCATTGTCTCTTATGCCATAACGGTAACATCAGCGACACACCTCGGCTTACCCCCGTCTCGTGAAGACCAAGCGATCACGGTCTTCACAGAATTTTGCCACCAGACATAATGCTTCACCAATTAAGTGACTTTGCTGAATAATAAATCGTGATCGCGCCGAGTCAGAACAACAGAATAAGCGGAAGTAATTAACTCAGTACCTAGTGAAACATGAGGTCGTTTTATTGCTTGGGTGCTACGTTTATACTCTTTAAAATATTGCACAAATTAATACATGCTGAACTATAAAATATATTTCATTCACAAAAAAAAACTATAAAATATATTTAATCTTATTAGCTATATATTATTTCGTAACTTGAGTCCATTTTACAGATACACTAACCTAATTACGTTGTTTTAATTTTTATGGCAGGCATGCATATTTTTGTATTCGAAAAAATACGTTTAATTTGAAATCCAGAATCTTCATCACCTAAGACTATTCCGTTGCGCAGGCCCGACAGAGGCCCACAAGGTCCTCCCTTCCTCTCTCCCCACGGCGGGCGCACACACACACGCACCCCTGTCTACCTCCGTGTAAAAGCAGGTCTTCGTCCTTCGTCCCCTAAAACCCCATTCTGATTCCCCCGCGGCGCACGCACTGACGCACCACACTCGCCAGACGGAGACGGCGAGGAAGGTCGACCGCACGGGTTCGCCGCGCTCCGCGGAGGCTCGTCGCAGCCGCCGGGTCCCGGCGCTCCTCGTCGTCACCAAAGGTATGTGTGGCAGATCCTTGCTCTAGATTCTTGCCGACCGCCACGCAACGGCCGATTCGCCAGATATCCACGGCCGGTCCTCCGCCGTAACCTTCCAAATCCTCCCCGGCCGCACGCACTGATGCACCACCCTCGCCTGACGGCGACGCCGAGGCAGGTCGAGCACGCGGACGCCGCTCTCTGCGGAGGCTCGTCGCAGACGCCGGGTCGCGGCGCTCGTCGCCGGGCGTGGCACTCAGGGGCAACGGCCCCCCTGACTTGAGTCCCTGCGCGCCACGCCCGGCGACGAGCGCCGCGACCCGGCAGCTGCGACGAGCCTCCTCCGCAGAGCGCGGCGTCCGCCTGCTCGACCTGCCTCGGCGACGTCCGCCGCGTGCGTGGTGAGTGGCGTCGTTCCAAATCCGGCGCCTTTCATGGTGAAATGGAGCTCCTTTCATGGCTAGACAGTATCTAGCTTCATGCTTCACGGATGTTTCCTTCACCACGCCACACACAAAGTTCTTGCAGGGGCCAGTTTTTACCTGGTGGCGTGGTTCGAAATCCGGCGCCTTTCGCACGACGAAATGGAGCTCCTTTCATGGCCAGGCAGTATCTAGCTTAATGCTCCACCGAAGTTTCCTTCACCACGCCGCACACATCGACGACGACGCTAAGTTCTTGTAGGGGCCAACGCTGCAAGCACGGCTCGGGCAACTCTCATGGCTTTGTCCGGGCTGGCTGCGCCGCCCACGCGCGCACACACACACACAGCACCGTGCTTGCAATTCGATCTGGCGCCGATGTGGTCTCCTCGCCGGGATGGCGCAGCGTGGCCATGCCAGTGCGCTCCCATGGCCTGTGGTGGGCTGTGGCGAGCACCCCACGCTGCGCCACTATGCCGAGTTCAGACGAGGAAGCCACCTGGGCACCAACTCTGGTGAGAGCGCGTGGCCACCATGCGGCACACACCATGCGTGGTGGTGCCCTTCACCGGGGCTGTGCGCTTGTATGGATCGAATTCGGCAGAGAGCGGCAATGTCCTGTTGTTCTTCTGTTCTTACTGTGACCTACTGTCCTTGATTTCTCTCCAGGTCTGTCATGGAAGTGCCGAGCCCAATCGTGCAGGAGCTCTTGACTGTACCATATCTGTTCAACCTATTAGCAGTTGTTCTTAGTGTTATGCCGTTGTAAGTACTTATTCGCATCTTTCTATACGTGAGATTAACTTACTGAATCTGCTGTGAATTGCATGGTCGGTGTAATTCCAATGTAACACTCTAAATGTTGATCTCGAAATGAAGTCTAACACACTTATTGTTATGGTGCAGTCTCCTCATTAGCATAACGCCGATGACAGCACAAGTTAATAGATATTTCAAGATAAGATCATTTATCCTGAGTGCTTTATTGAACTTTGCTCTTGTGTGTCATATTCTCTTTGTCAAAGAGAAGAATGAGCATGTGGACTCTCTGTATGTTGCTATCACTGGAATGATCATGGGGACAGCTTGTACGCACGTCTGGTTGCTGCACAGGGTAATCGTTCACGGATCGATCTGGGCACGATTTGGGGTATTAACTACTAGTAGTTATTTAAAGTATACTACAGTCTAAAAGTTTTATGATAAGAGTTATAATTCAGTGAACTAACTTGACTGTTACCATTTCTTACTACTAGATGGTGATCATAAAGGGTGCATTGGTATGTGCCTCGGCATTTATTCTCCGGGAGATCCAGCTGGAAGTCCTCTTAAGCAAAGACAGAGGCTTAGGCTTGGCTATCGGTGTGCTGGCTATAATTCTAGCGGGAACACTCAATGGATATCCTTTGCTAAAAGCGGTACACTTTCTAAATCCAATTTTACGCCTTTCACTAAATTTAATCTAAATTCGATTTTGCTAAGATACAACAACCCTATGTCTTACTTAACTAAAATGCTACATACCTTATGTAGTAAACCATCTAAGAAACCTACATTAACTGACAAATTATCTGCTACTAGGATACAATATTAAGTACCAACCTATTAGGCCTTAACTAGTGGTAATTCATGTCATGCTAACTTAGAACATATTATTATTGCAGTGCTTCTTCAACACACGCGTGGAGCCTGACGTCCCTGTTGATCTCTATGGGCTAATCATGTGTGCGCTGAATACCTTTGACACATGCTTTTTTCTGCTCTATGCATGGTGTCTTGGAACAATAGGCTCGCTCCTCTCGGTAATATTTCATCATGTTCTTTTCTTTAGCATGCGTTTCATCATCGGACATAACTGTATATGTAGACGACATGTAATTAATTGAGAGTTAATAACATCTGCTTTGTCCTATTTCGGCAGATTGTAAGCGCCATCACTGCATTATTTGGAGTGTTCCAACTGTTGGTGTTTCTCCGGAGCCTGTTGACAGCGCTGGTAACAAAATGCGGTGGCTTGGCCTTTTTTCTCTTGACATGTGCTGGAGCGACGCTATGCTGTTATGTGCTTTGGGTGGCCATGAACTGAAAGTGAACGCAACTCACCCTGAGACAGATAGATGTTAAGAATGATGTATGGAGAGTATTAATATGTCTTGTGTTTGGCTGGTGTATGCCAATTGCAAGAACCATAACACACATTATGGTATGTGTTTAAGTGAACGCGACTCACCGATCGAGACAGTCGAATGATGTATCTATGGATTATTATTATGTCTTGTGTTTGGCTGGTGTATTTTGTATGCCAATGCAAGAACCGTAACAATATGCTTTGACTTCTTGAGTGGTCCGTGGCCTTTGTCTGTCAGCTCATCTCTTAAGCTTTGTTGTCGGCCGACGCCGACGAGACAAGTGGCCGCGTGTGTGCAATGCAAGATGAGGAACTGTCGCAACGTCCGCTTACATGTACCACTATGTAGACGGACGCTGTTAGAATTAGTACGAGTATTTGTTACGGTTTGTGTAACTAACGATCGACACACCGTGTCCGTGTTCTATACCTACTACTACTAGGTGCCGTGTGTGTCCCGTACGTACACGCGCTGTGCCGGACATACCCTTCTTGTATTATAAACATACCAACTATGAGGTTCGGGAATTATCCGAGTATTCCCCAAATTACTACTCCCTCCCGCCCATATTAGTTGACTCGAATTTGTCTAGATTCAGATGTATCTAGACATGTTTTAATACTAGATACATCCGTATCTAGATAAATCCAATCAACTAATATGGGTCGGCGGGAATATCTGATCATACGTTTTACATGCTATCAGGCCGGCTCTTCCGCCATCTAGACTAGATCACATAATCCGTCCCGCTTACATTGCTGTCGATGGCAACTTCCTCGACCCCGCTGATCATCAACCTTGGCGCACTGATGACTGACAAGCTCACGCTCCAAAACTACCCTGGGTGGTGCGCCCAAATCCCGCCTCCAATTCGTGGAGCTTGCCTCTTCGGTCTTCTCGACGGGAGCGATGCCGCTCCACCGGAGACGCTAGTCGTTGAACCAGTGGACAAAGCCACCTCCACTGCCGTGAAGATAACGCCAAATCCCGCTTTATGATGCTTGGATATCGAGGAATCAGATCGCCCTAGGCTATCTCCTTGAAGCGCTCTCTCCCGAGGTTCTCCCGCATGTTCATCGGACTGAGCGCGCCACCGGTGTCTGGCAAGCGATCGAGAAGATGTTCGCTTCCCAAAGTGAAGCCAAGATCACAAATTTGCGTATTGCACTCGCCAACTCCAAGAAGAACAATCTCACTACATCGGCTTTTCTCATCCAGATGCAATAGATTGTCGATGAACTTGCTGCTGCCGGGTGTCCTGTCTCGGCTAAGGAGCATGTCTCCTTCATCCTGGTTGGCCTCGACGCTAGCTACAATTCCCTTGTTGTGGCTCTTGGGGTGCTGACGACTCCGATCTCGCTAAGATCTCTCTATGCGCAGTTGCACGCATACGATCAACGTCAGGAGATGTTGCAGGGCTCCTCCGACACTACCTTCGAGAGCTCGGTAAACGCTGCCTTGCGACAACACCGAGGCCGTTCCAACAACAAAAGATACCGTGGAGATCGAGGTGATCAACGTGATGACTGACGCGATGATCGCTACAACGACCGGCGTGTTGATCAACGTGAAGAACGACGTGATGATTGTCGTGATGGATATGGCCGTGGTGGTGGTCGTGGTGCGCCTCCGGGAGGGGGTGTGGCCGTGGTCGTGGATGCTATCGTACTTCCCCCTGGGTCGATACCGCATGTCAAATTTGTAACAAAGAAGGCCAACTAGATAAAGATTGTTGGTCATGTTACTATGAGGAGGGCAACTATGGTGATAAAGAGGTCCATGCCGCCTATGGCGTCGACAACAATTGGTATCCGTATACTGGTGCCACTCATCACATAACCAGTAAGCTCAATAACTTGACGGTCTGTGATACCTATGGAGGCAATGATAGGGTTAACATGGCTAGTGGACAAGGTATGGTTATTTCATGTGTTGGTCACTCAATGGTTCATATCCACTCAAGATTTTTGACTCCACGATATTTTCATGTTCCTACCGCCTCCTAATATTTGCTTTCCATCCATCATTTTACTTATGGCAATAATGTGTTTATCGAGTTTCACCTCTTCTTATTTTTGAGAAAGGATCGGCTTACACGTCAAAAAATTCATAGAGGACGATGCGTTGACTGCCTTTACCCTCTTATTTCATCCTTGGAGTCATCCCAATCCCCGAAACATGCTTTCTCGCTGTCAAGCCATCCTAGTCAAAGTGGCATAGTCGTCTAGGTCATCCTTCTTTTGATATTGTTAGGAAAATTATTAGCAAGAATAAACTTACTTGTGTTAGAGATTACTTTCATTTATCATTGTGTGATCCTTGCCACACTTGCGCTATTGTGCCACTGTCACGGTAGCTACTGTTGCGGTATCCGCTGGTGCGGTTGCCATCGTCACACTTACCGGAAGTTCCCTCGGCGTTCACGCCTGCGGCCGAGGTCATCATCATCGTCCGAACGTACGTGATTGTTGTGGAGAGCGTTTTCGCTGTCTGCCCAACGGTTCGCAATGACCATCAGGTGATCGATGGCTTTGGGCTTGGTGCGGCCCAACTCCTCCCTGAGCTCTCAACGGCTCACGCCACCGTTGAACGCGTTGATTGTGCACTCCTCGGAGATGTCCTCCGCAGATTTCTTGATGATAGACCACCGTTGGATGTACGAGCGGAGGGGCTCGCTGGTTTTTTGATAGCAGGCGCGGAGCTCTTCGATTGATGCCAGCTGCTTGTAAGTGCCTTTGAAATTGCGGACGAAGATGTACACCAGCTCCTCCCAGCTGCGAATTGAGCCGCAGGGAAGGTTGTTGAGCCAGGCCCGGGCAACGCCCTAAAGCTATAGTTGTAGGCATTGCATGGATATGTTCTTGGTCTCGCTGTGACACTTGACTGACTGAATGTGGTCATCCAGCCAAATCTTCGGCTCCTAAAGGCCGTCGAACTTCGAATTATTCGAAAGAAGCTTAAAGCCCTTTGGCATTCGAGTTTGTTGTATGGCCCGACTGAAGCAGCTAGCGCCATAGAGCTTTGTTTCTTCATCATCCAACTCTGTTGAGTAGGCGTGTTTGGCGCGCATCTTGTCGACCTTACGCTGTGTGATCTCATCACGAGCGTCGTAATTACGGCTTTTTCACCAAGGGCTGAAGTGTCGCCACGAAATGTCGTGATCTTCCTCGTCGGAGAATGGCGAGTGATTCCTCGCGGATGGCGCTTTTGCTTTTGCCGGTTCCGGAGTCGGATCTTTGGCGAGCGCTGCTTCCACCAACCTGAGTCCAGCAATGGCAGATCGGTGTATGGTGGATCGTGGATCTCCAGCCGGAGGCTAGTTAATCAGCAGGTACGTAGTAGCTTCTATCACCAGAGTTTGCGGCATTTTGGGGATCATGTGACCCCGTGAGTCCACCGACATGAATGAGAAGTCGAGGGCATTGGTGGCGGCTCGTCGAGCTTCGTCGTCGAGGTGGTCGAGCCGGAAGCTTCTTTTGGGAGCTCCTGCACTGTTGCCTTTCGAGGAGGACCCGCCGATGGAGGAGAGTGTTGCCTGTCGTGCTCTTGACTCGTCCACTGCCTTCTTACGTGACTCAAGTTTAGCGTTTACCGCCTGTTGGCGGTTAAACTCTTTTACGAGGAGCCAATGGTAGACCATCAGCATGTCACATGATGCGTCGTCTAGAAGGGGGTTGCCCTGTAGGGCTTCCCTGACTCACTCCCACCTCTCTTTCGAGAGGTGGATCTGTTGGTGACCCACCCTGTATGCGCTGTTGACGTTGGGGTTGGGAGGGCCACGACTGCCGTTGGTGGGGTCGTTGTTACCGGTGTTGACGTGGCCTCCGGTGCCAGCATTTCCTTGAGTTCCTTTGCTGCTGTTGGTGATGACGACACACATGTAGTGGTTGGGGAAGCTGTTGCTCCCACAACTCTCTAATTCGGAGCCATAGATGTCACCCCGTGATGGCGGATCGCACATATCGGAGTCACAACTGTTGTTGATGTCCGTGTCATAGGTTGATGCCGGAGTGTCGAGATCGCTCAGGGTGCCAATCGGTGGTAGGAACCACGAGGCAGGTGCAATCGATGATGCCGCCGAGTGGTCAGGGAAGCGAAGCGTGCCACGCACACATACGATGCAAGACAACGACTCCTGGGTCAGATCCCTGCCGAGGTTGCAGAAGTAGATCTCCTGGTCGGAATCCTTGGAGCACAACGGCGTGCCGCAGCAGTGTTGTCTTGGCGTCTACATTCCTTCTCCAGAACCGTGCCACCGCAAAGGCAATGAGAGAGATAGAGGAGAGTTCTCTAAGGAAACTATCTTAGAGAAATATCTCAATTGGTGTCACTTTAATCCCACCCATGGGCACCCCTTTATATAGGTGGAGGGGGTGTGCCTTTTCCAAAGGATTTCCCATGTGGACTAATAAAAGAAAAAAGAATAAAGGGAGGGGCTGGCCGTCTGGCTGGGCCAACCGGTGGCCGAGTTGCACCACCGCGCGGCGGCCCAGCAGCAGCTAGAGGCAGCGGCTGGCAGCAGCGCGCCGCCGGGTGGGCCAGCCACCCACGCGCGGCCCACTCACGCTCCCGTGCTTCCGCGTTGGTTTGGGGTCGGGTGGGCCACTGGCTGCAGCCAGCTACCACTTGCCCGCATGATGCCCAGCACCCGCCTGCCTCCATGGCTACCTCGAGGTGGCCTAGCAGGAGCTGTGAGCGTTGTTTGCTGTATTTTTCTGGGTGACTTTCTCCTGGGACAATTCCCTCCAAGGTTTTGGCCTTGTTGAGGAAGTTTCCCTATACATATTAATTTAAAATATTTATTTAATATATATTAATTCATAATTAACATATCATAAATGCATATAATAAATTGCCATTTATCTAAAACACCTTTCGGTCTTTTCCTTTTTCTTCCTCTAAACAACTTTAGAATCTCTTTGGAATGATTTTGGTTTCTCTCTCTTTTGTGATTCCATCTTACAGGAAGATCTCTAAGCGTCGTAGTTTCCTTAAGTGTGTTTTCCTACGGTTCAGGAATGTCACAAACACGATCGAGATTCCTGTCAATGATTAATAGCATGACCGGGATGAGAATAATGACCCCCATGCACTCCATGAAACACCTTCGTATCGAACCTTAAACGATGTATCCAATTCCCTTTTCCACTTTGATACTAGACTTATCCGAGATCTGATCATCGGTATCATGATACCTTGTTCAATATCGTTTTCAACAAGTACTATTTTACTCGTTCATGTGAAATTCCACCCCCATGACCTAGTCATACGCCGCGTAGCTCATGGATGTAATTCACCTAGTAGGCCTAGTGTATCTTCCCGTCACATAGGAGAATAAATCCCGATCTTGATACATAGGCCTCAACATGCCCCTTTGGAATACCCAACATACATCTTTATAGTCACGCAATTATGGTCACGATGGTAGATGCAGCCAAAACAATCCTCGGGTGGCAGTGATTAATACGATCTCACGGTTTAAGGATTAGGACAATCCTTTTCTGACAATTGTAACCATGAACTATGTGACATGATCGCGCTGCAATAATTATTGGTGGGAAATGTCCATCACACCATATTTAGATGATATGATTTCATTATCAGTTGGCATAGAAGCACCATGATCAGGAAACCATGATCATCAGCTTCCCAATGAACTAGTTGAATAGAGGCTACTAGGGACCTTGGTTTGTTTATGTACCACACATGTATCAATGTTTCTGCTTGATACAGTTATAGAATGATATAAAACTATTATAAACTAATGAGATATTATAATAAACTCCTTTATTATTTGCCTCCAGGGCATATCTCCTTCAAATTTGTGTTGAAATATCCTTTGCTTTTGAACTATGTCATTGATTTGAACTATGCTATTTTGGTTGACATGTTGATTTTTTAGATTCATTTGTGCATCAATATATTGAATTTGACTAATTTGATGTGTTTGAAAAGCGCCAACCAGTCGATCACGCTGTAATTTGCAATGTTCGGTAAAGCATTGCTTGCTGCGCGCTGGAAAATAGCACCTCCGATGAAGCTATCGCTAGCGTCACATGCTAAAACTGCAAAACAAGCGCTGCAAATGGATTTTAGCGTACCGGAATTTGCACCTCCTATTGAAGTTTCTCCAATAAAAGAACTATCGCTCCCATGAAATTCACTCTAACATTCGATGAAGTTTTGGGTCCAAACTATTGGTTTTGATTTGTCAGGTTAAACGACCTATCACGATAACAAATAACGGGATAAATCAAACTAACGATAGAAAAGAAGGGGTCCACGAACCAACGTTCATGACCTTATCTGTACGCTAACTAAACGCCATGGGGCACTCTAACCAATTATTGGTTCTGCCCCCTGTTGCGTGTGCATATATATAAAGAGGGGAGTCTAGCGACTAGTAATCTATCTCGTAATTGCCTAGCCTAGGTGCTCCCCAAAACCCCATGATCTACTCCAATCGTAGGCTGCGCACAACAAAGGGATCCGCTGGAGCCTCAATCGTGCTGTTCCTGGACAGTGCAGGTGGAGGCCTGAGGAGATCAGGATGATCCCCAGATCATCTGCTGCTATAATGACTGCTTCATATCCGTCGACTCTTCCTAAAGCCTACAACAAGCAGGTAATGGCAAACCGTAAGTCCACTCTAAATCCTCACTATCATTTATCCATAGGTGCACTTTGGTGATCAGTTTCTGCATTAGGTGTACTGATGCACAATATAAATTCCTAACAATGGTATCAGAGCAAGATCCGATCATCTTAAGTGCCCTAGCCCTTTTTTATCAGGGTCGCAATCCGTTGATCAAGTTTCCATTCATGGATCATATTAAGAGAAGTGTGATTAATTTGGCGTCATATTAGTTCAATTTTAATCCCTAAACATGGCAGTGTTAATGGCCAAGATAAAATTAATTAAGGCATACCTCCGATTAATGTATAAGCCTATGTTAATTAGCCATTAGCATTGATATTGATGTTTATACCTCGGTTAATGCTAATGATCAAGTTTTAGTTAACCCACTTATGTAAAAGTTGTTTATTATTGATCTAATTCCATACATCTGTAAGCAATTGAATAAGGAGAATAATTGGCACACGGTTTTGGCACTTATTGAAAATGGTAGTGTCATCGCCTTTTCCCTCCGGGGCCCGTGTAGTGCCCACCGCTGAACGAGGGTGAGGATGCCGCACCGCCTCTTCCCTCCCACCAAAGAGAGCGTGCGGAAAGAGGTGCATCAACATCATCGAAGATGACGCGCGGAAGGAGGGCAGCACACTGCGCCGTGCCGCTGCTCCAGGGCTGCACGCCCACGTCGCGTTGCACCGTGTTGCCGTGTCAGGGTCACACGCCCGCATCTCCAACCGTCGTGCCGCTCTTCACGTCGCCATAGAAATGGACGCCGGGTCGCCGGCGCAACCACCCGTGCTCCCTGGATGAATGGGAAAGCACCGGAGGGAAGACTCGGTGAAGGAGCGCGCATGACTTAGTCCTGGCACGCTGCTCCATCGAGCGCAACTGCCATAACCGCCATGGGAGGTGCGGTCGGCGCCATCTCTCGGCCTGCGCGCGGAGAGGAATGGGAGAGGTGGGGAAGGAGTCAGAAGGGGGCGCCACCACAGTTGGCTAGTTGCCGAGATCCCACTGCAAGCGTGTGTGCGTATGCACCGCCACCTATGTCTCACACGAGGCGGAAGAGTCGGGGTGGGGAACTGAATGGACAGGGTTAGGCTGAGGTGCCCCCACCCCTCCGGTGTTGACCAAGGCAGGGCTCAATGACAACGGTCGGATTCCATGCGACGGCCGAGAGCAATGCGGTGGCAGGCCTCAGCCGCTAAATGGGCCGGAAACGAGGCTGGACTGCGACCCAATTTTCATTATTGAAGCGGATTTTTTTATTTTCAACTGTTTTCTGTCTTTTGGAGTGCATTTTCATGATTATGTTTTCATACTATATGTTTTATTATGCACTATTTTAAATTGCCTAAAATATGATTTGGAACATGTTAATTTTCTAAATGAAATTGAACAAACGGGATATTTTATTTAGAATTTGTAATATGTTTGAATGTAGTTTATCATTTTAATCATCAATAATGAGATTAGTTAATGATTGAACTTGATGTTTAAATCGATAAATATTAGGATCTAAAATTAATTCTGACCAACCGTTGTTTTATTTTTGTGAGGCACCCCTATTATTGTTGATTAATTCCTTGTCATTTCTGCCCAATAGTGATATGACATGGAGTTATATGTTTTCTTATTGCATGATCTTTTATTTACCAACATAAATTATTATTTTATGAAATTTACTAATGTTTTTTTCTTATGCCATAATAATAGCATCGGACCCTTTTTGATATAAGAATGTTGAACAACTCACGTAGAGCAATTTCCCATGCTGGAAGTCAGGCATTGAGTTGTCTTTGAGCTATAATGGTCTTGATTATGCTTTGAGGGAAGAAAAACCAGTGGCACCCACTCAGGGTGTAACAGGGTACGCTAAAGTCAAGAAAACGCTAAAGTCAAGAAAACTTATGATTCCAAGATGGAGAAGTGGGAAATTCTAACCACATTTCTCTTCTTTTAATGAATGCATCCATATCTCATGATATTGCTGGTGCACTCTCTAAAAAGGACACTGCTAAGGAATTTCTAGCAGCTGTTGAGGAGCAATTCAAGGGCCCTAAGAAGATTTATGCTCATGATATTTTCTATAAGCTCCTAGAGAAATATACCGTAACTGGGAAAGATGAGGTTAGGACTCATATACTGAGGAAAGTGAATGCTTATCAAAAGCTTAAAACTCTGAAATGTGAACTAAGTGAGAACCTACTCATAGTCATGATATTGGAACCACTACTATTTGAATTTGAGCAATTCAAGATAAACTATAACTCTGAAGGAAAAAATGGCCATTAGCCAAGATGACTCCTAAAATTGTCCAGGAGGAAGAGAGGATTATCAAGCAAATCAAAGATCAAGACTTCAAGTTCGCACCTCGAAGAGGAATAATGTTTGGAATGGTCCTCCCAAGAAGAAGAAATTTCAAGGCAAGAAACCTCCAAAAGGGAAGGGCTCTAGTTCCACAAGTTCTGATCCTGGCACTTATGCTGGTGTTGTGTCGAACATGTGCAACTTTTGCAAGAAGGAAGGACATTACAAGAAGGATTGCCCAAAATGGTTGAAGTGGCTAGCCAAGAGAGGTAATGATGAAATTACATTTGTAAATGAATCTCATTATGTTGACTTTTCTAGAAATACATAGTGGATTGACTCAGGTGCAACCGTTCATGTTACAAATTCCATGCAGAGATTCCATACAACCTGCACCATAGGTCCAGGGGAAAGAAGGCTTAAGGTGGCAAATGGGAAGGAAGAAGACGTTGAAGCTTTGGGTCCTCTTGATCTGGAGATAGACACCAGATTTTTCCTTCGTTTAAATAATGTTCTCTATGTCCCTACCTTAAGTAGGAACCTTATTCCAGTTTCATGTTTAGACGATGACATGTTTGAATGTCTTTTTTGGTAACAATCAATGTGTTTTAAAGTGTTGTAATAAAGATATTGGCCTCAGTGTCAGACGAGGCAAACTATATATGTTATCTATCAATGATACTATTTTGCATGTGAATGTGTATGTGAATGAAAAATGCAACATTGATAATAAATGGAAAGGCATGAGCACTTCTTTGAAATTGTGGCATCGTTGTTTAGGACACTGATGGGCTGAGTTCCTGCACCAAAATAGGGTTATTGTAGTACTTGCAACAACAAATATTTAAGAGTTTGTCCCGATAGGAGCTCAACGAACATGACCCTCGCAGCCGCATTGTCAATGCGACCACGTATGCACGCAAATCGTGGATTGGAAATAGCCTATTCTATAAGTTTCTAGGATACATGAATTTAAGATGTTTTGTAATAACTACTACTAAGACTGGAAGAAAACTAGAACAAAAGTAAAATTGAAAAGAGGTGAATACAATGAGATGAAATATTAATGCTATGATTCCTCAAGTAATGTCGTGTATACCGGTGTGTATGATAAGTACTTATGGAATAGCTGTTAACTATAATTGTGGCGGTCCCTCATATACCGTTGTCTCCCACCGTTGGTAAGTAGAAACTAGACAACTCAATTGTCCACACCCTCTTCGGACATGGGTCATCCGTAAGAGAATAGTGTATTAAGGTAACAAGACCATTCAATGTAAAGCAGAGCAAAGGCATTAAGTTCTATGGACAACCGTACTCCTAAGCAAGTGTGCTAGTCACAAGATATCCCGTATGTCACTTTAGGGTCAAGAAATTCGCAACACTATACCTATCTATATCATGAGTGATCTTGAGGAAATTAAATCTTAATGAGCGGTGCATCCTAAGCTACTATTGCCTCCGCAAACCACTTATAGCAAATAGCCTATTAGTTCTACCCATGATGTTGTCAGGTACCATGGAACGATTAGAGACTAATGATAAGTTTTGTGACACTCTGTGAATCCCTAGTAAATTCCTCAACAATGGATTGGACGTCTCCAATCACTAGAATAATATCATGAATAGAACAATGTAAAGAGAAAGCACAGACATATTAATTAACAAGAACACACCACACTTCAATTAATCAAATCATCATAACATTAATAAAAGGGGGTTCAAGCCATGTTACAACCCATCACGGAGATCATGATGGGAAAGGATGAAGGAGTAGCAGTGATGGAGATGGTGATGACGACGCGGTGATGGTGGCATCGGTGTGGTGATGGCGGCGTCCTCCTTCTCCTCCTCTTCTTGCTTGGATGGCTTGATGGTGTTGATGGAGATCTGGATCTTGGTGGAGCTGTAGAGGCTATGGAGACGGCACGGCGACAGGGCACCGCCGTGGAGGCGGTAGATGGGATCTAGATCTTGTATATGGTGTATTGTGGCTTACTTGGGTCCTCCGTCCTATATATAGGCCTTGGGGGTGCCCTAGGGTTCCCTCAATACCGTTATATGACTTAGGGAAGGTTCTGGAGCTTTTCTGGGGAGAAATCCCGTCGTTTCCGACCCTTTTTTACAACTATACGGGTGCAACTATACGGCCAGAAATATTGCTCCGGTCATATAGTTGCTCGTTAAATTCTCTGTCCCCTTTAGTATTTTGGTTGCCATTTCTTCATATGAACTACGTTTTGGGTGTTCTTGGGCTCGTTGAGTTTGTATCATCGAGGGATACAACCCTGTGGTCTTGGATCTTTATTTTGAGAAGTTGGAAAAATTCACTTTTACAACACGTCAAATGGCTTAGTCTGGTCCTTGCAGCTCCTTCATACTATGCTCTCTTTGTTCCTTTTGCCTTAATTTTGTCCATAATCATCATCAACACCTACACACATGTCAAAGACAAGGAAGAGGTATAAAATTCTACTTAAACTACTAAATGTCCAAAGCTCATATTGAATTTAATAAAAACAAGTAATCATGCATATCAGGCATAACAATAGTTAGATAGAGCATGATATGATAAGCAAATGACACAATTTATATTGCTAAAAAGTGTTATATATCACAACCATCAACTTCCCCAAGCTAGATCTTGCTTGTCCTCGAGCAAAAGGGATCGATAACTTAATGGATGTGATCTTGCTTATCATTGGATATCAATGCACCGTATCCTTGTTTTTCCTGCAAGCTGAAAGTAAGAGAGCACATAATCATACAAGGAAATATAAGCTCAGTTATATTATTCCAAACCACTAGAGATTAGTCAAAAACTTCTATGCCCCATGTCAAAGTTAAATCTAGCTTGCAAGTAAACTTGTGATCCTTCTATACGCACTTTATTGTATTTTTGTATTTTTATTTGTATAAGGCAAAGCTGAACACGATTAGTTGTAAATCATTAATAGAAATAGAGTTTTCTAATGCTGCCCACTCATGTCATCTATTAAAGTGTCTCAAGTGCAAACTTCGATTGTTGAGCTCATAGAAAATATATTTCTTAGTAATGAGACCATGCCAAAAGAATGGTATTTGTTGAATCGAGACTGTGCAGGCTAGGAAGGACACTCGTGACCATTACCAAGGTTTCCCTTTTTGGTATAATGATTTATCATAACGGTCAGAGGAGTGTTCCGACTTTTGCTTTTAACGCAGGCCCATGAGAATACCAGTGCATACCCAAATATAGCATTTTTGCTACATATGTTGGGCAACTCATAGCCAAACTCCAAGAGTTTCCTCTTTTTGGATTGTCCAAAGGCCAGCGGAGTTGTTAGCATCCCATGTTGTGCGACAGTGGCGCAAGACACGCATAAAGCAATATGTCACTTTGATTTCCAAGAGAAAATTTTGGCATATGTAATCTCGAAACTTTGAAACATCATTTCTTATTTGACAACTCACTCAGTAAGCATCTATTAAGATCATCATTTCCAACACTATAGGGTCGTGCTACTCCATAACCATTCACTTAAGACAATTCTGAACAGTGACAACTAGCAAGTTTCGAAGAACTTCTTTATTATATTTTTTCTTTTCAAAATATAGAGAACATGGCAATGTATATTTAGAGGATCACAATATTTTTCACAAGCTAGATAAAAGTTGAACAAGGTGCATCAAAGCTATGGCTTGTCTCCTATGGGGCTTAACATGAGCAAGTATATCCCTTATATAAAGATGAACAAATACTCACCTAAGCAAGTATTCAAAAACAGAGGGATACACAATAGCATGAAAACTTTTTTGCACAAGACTCTACACATGCAAAATAACCTTCCCAAGCTAAACTTGAGAAGATCATGAAAACAAAAGAGAAAATGCAGTTATCAAAAGAGAGTATAAGAAGTGGTTACCTCCCCAAGCTTAAGTTAAAGCAAGGTGACACACTTTACCATTGAGGTGCTTTTAACCTCTACTTTGATGGACAAAGAACCTTTGCTTTAAGAAATGCTTCACGATCCTGTGTATGCCTTCCTTAAGAACCTGGTAGGAACATGACTAGAAATAAGACAAAATATTTTTATGTTTTTGAAGACGCGGGTTTAGCTCACAAGTGATAAAAATACAAGTCCCACTGAGTCGGTTCGTCAACCTAAGCACCACGCCTAAGTCAAGAAACTAGTTCTAGAAGTGGCCTCTCCTAGATTGTGATGAGGTGCAAGTGAAACAGGATACTAGACACGAGTGTGCAAACCCTATGTGCGTATTTAAAAGAGGTTCGAGTTGGAAGGTTTTACCAGACACTGATTTTGAAACGTTGAATTGAAGCAACTAAGTGGCTCATGCGAGTGTTTGCACGGTTGGCACTACCGTACACGCCGTCATACAAGGTTCAAGTCCCTGCGAAAATAACACACAAAATAAAAGACAACGGTTTGGTGTACGCATGAAGTTCCTTCACCCAACTGATGAAAGAAAACAAAAACAAAACATGAACTACTAAAGAAAATTACAACTTAAGGAATTTCTGAGATATAACTTTATTGTTTACATATGGTTGGCTTCCCTAAAGCATGGGAGAAGCTCCTAGGTGGTGTTGAGGCTTTTATAAGGAGAAGGAAGAAGAAAGAATGAAATTTTGAGCAATGGTTACCTTCCAGTTGGCGGTTGAGGGGGTTTCCCAACTATACGGGCGCAACTATACAGTCGGAACAATATGTTCCCGATGTATAGTTGGCCCACTGTCAAAATTTTAGGGTTTCCACCTGGCGGTGCAGCTATACGGCCGGAACAATTTATTTCCGTAGTTGGTCGTTAAACTCTCTGTACCTAGAAAATAAATTGTATGAAAGCATCGATATCTATATTATCGGAACTATATGGCCGACATTTTTATTCCCGCCTTATAGTTGGTCGTTAAACCATCAGTACTTTTGAAAGAAAAATTGTCGATGGCAAAAATATCTATACGGCTGGAACTATACCCTGCCGTATAGTTGTTCGTTAAACCTTCTGTATCCTGGAAAATAATTTTGATGAAGGCATTGATAACTATACGGCTGGAATTTTTATTCCCGCTGTATAGTTGGTCGTTAAACCGTCAATACTTTTGAAAGAAAAATTATCAATGTCAAAAATATCTATACGACCGGAACTATACGGCCGGAATTTTTATTCCCACCGTATAATTGGTCGTTAAACCTTCTGTATCCATCAAAAAATTTCTGTTTCTTCGATAATTATTTCTTATCCTGTAACTTAGTGAAATACCATGTTCTGACAGAAAAATGATAGATTAAATTTTCGACCAACATATACATATAATTGAAGGATTCACCTGAAAATGATTTTCTCTTCCTTTTTACCGAGTTTACGCAACACATAATATAGTGACAATAAATTCTACCTTTTAAAAACTACCACAAGATTAGTCTAATAGCAAGACATGCGAAGAATAAAAGTGCCAGTGCAACATGAATGCAACTAGACTCAAAACACAAAACTAATAAGGACGCCTAATGACTTCTGGGTTGCCTCCCGGGAAGAACTCTCTTTAAAGCCATAAAGCTAGGCTAGGATGCTCCATCCATTACCCACCTGGATCCCAAGGGATATCGACTCGTGGTGAGGTTGTACATACCATCTTGGAGCATCTTGAAGTAGAGTTCGGTCGGAGTCGTACCCGCTTACGGTGCATCAACATCATGTAGATAAACAAGTTCTCGATTTTCAAGCGAGTGTTGATGCACCAAGCTTGGTGAACATGCCTCCGTGTATAGATGCAATGAGAGGATTTGAGATTCATATAAAATTCTTAAATCTTTACCTTGGTTACCTGTGTAGGGGAACACTTCATAATATTCTTCCTTCATAGCATGGAGTTCAGGACCCTGCATGTTATTATAGCAAGGTTCTATCTCTAGTTCATTATTATTAATGCTCTCCATATGAGTGTCTAGGCACAAGGCCTCCACAGAACAATTATCAATAGTTTTAGCATCATAAAAATCACTACTAGAGTGAGAGGAATCACAAAAAAAAGTTGTAGTGTGACTCTCTTTATCAACCTCACCTTTTTGTTCCTCCTTTTCATCGACTAGTGTTTTAATAGCAATGATAGAATCAAAAGTAGGAGTCAAAGGTGTGAGCGGGTGATCAATCTGTTCTTCCTCCTTGTGCTCCTTTTCCTCTCCACTTAATTATTTTCACAAAAGAGGAATATGAAGTATACTAAATTAAAAACTCCATCAAGTACTTCACTTTCAACGTCAATACTTTCTAGTCTAAATACCATTTCAGATGCACCTTTGAAAAGAACGTATTCTAGTACTTCCAAACTAGCAAAGGATTTATCTCTATTATAATTTGATAGAGTAGGATTGTTGGAATACTTACATTGAAAATTAAGGTGGTCATCTGTTATACAAATTGTGCAATAAGATCCATCATTAGCACGCAACCATAATGAATGCCTTTCCAATTGGTCCACCAATTTCTTTATCAGATCATGTCTAGCAACTAGGCTTGCTGAACTTGAATCCTTTATCTCCTCCAATGCTTGTATTATCTCTCGAATAAAATTTATCTCGGAAGACATGATTAGTAGCAATAGGTTTTATAAATTTTTGGTTTTGTAATTTTTTACTATTTTCAATATAAAAGAAAGCAGTAAGATAATAGCAGAAAACAGAAATAAACTACGTGCGAGTAGATAACGAACGCTTTGCTCCCCGGCAACGGCGCCAATTTGATGGGCTGAGTTCCTGCAACAAAACAGGGTTATTGCAGTACTTGCAGCAACAAATATTTAAGAGTTTGTCCCTATGGGAGCTCGGCGAACACGACTCTCGCAGCCGTTTTGTCAATACGACCACGTACGCACCCAAACCGTTGTTTGGAAATAGCCTATTCTATAAGTTGCTAGGATAAATGAATTTAAGATATTTTGTAATAACTACTACTAAGACTGGAAGAAAACTAGAACAAAAGTAAAATTGAAAAGAGGTTAATGCAATGAGATGAAATATTAATGCTATGATTCCTCAAGTAATGTTGTGTATACCGGTGTGCATGATAAGTGCTTATGAAATAGTTGTTAACTATAATTGTGGCGGTCCCTCATATACCGTTGTCTCCCACCGTTGGTAAGTGACAACTAGACAACTCAATTGTCCACACCCTCTTCGGACATGGGTCATCCGTAAATGAATAGTGTATTAAGGTAACAAGACCAATCAAGGTAAACTAGAGCAAAGGCATTAAGTTCTACGGACGATCGTACTCCTACGCAAGTGTGCTAGTCACAAGATATCCCATATGTCACTTTGGGGTCAAGCAATTCGCAACACTATACCTATCTATATCATGAGTGATCTTGAGGAAATTAAATCTTAATGGGCGGTGTATCCTAAGCTGCTATTGCCTCCACAAACCACTTATAGCAATTAGCCTATTAGTTCTACCCATGGTGTTGTCAGGTACCATGGAACGAGTAGTGACTAATGATAAGTTTTGTATCACTCCGTGAATCCCTAGTAAATTCCTCAACAATGGATTGGACGTCTCTAATCACTAGAATAATATCATAAATATAACAATGTAAAGAGAAAGCACAAACATATTAATTAACAAGAACACACCACACTTCAATTACTCAAATCATCATAACATTAATAAAAGGGGTTCAAGCCATATTACAACCCATCACAGAGATCATGATGGGGAAGGATGAAGGAGTAGCGGTGATGGAGATGGTGATGACGACACAGTGATGGTGGCGTCGACATGGTGATGGCGGCGTCCTCCTTCTCCTCCTCTTCTTGCTTGGATGGCTTGATGGTGTTGATGGAGATCTGGAGCTTGGTAGAGCTGTAGAGGCTATGGAGGCAGCACGGCGGCAGGGCGCCGCCGTGGAGGCGGTAGATGGTATCTAGATCTTGTATATGGTGTATCGTGGCTTCCTTGGGTCCCCCTCCTTTATATAGGCCTTGGGGGTGCCCTAGGGTTCCCCCAATACCGTAATATGACTTAGGGAAGGTTCTGGAGCTTTTCTGGGGTGAAATCCCGTCGTTTCCGACCCTTTTTTACAACTATACGGGCGCAACTATACGGCTGGAAATATTGCTTCGGTCGTATAGTTACTCGTTAAATTGCGTGTCCCCTTTAGTATTTTGGTTGCTATTTCTTCATACGAAATCTGTTTTGGGTGTTCTTGGGCCCGTTGAGTTCGTATCGTCGAAGGGATACAACCCTGTGGTCCTAGATCTTTATTTTGAGAAGTTGGAAAATTTCACTTTTCCAACACCTGAAATGGCTAAGTCTGGTCCCTGCAGCTCCTCCATACTATGCTCTCTTTGTTCCTTTTGCCTTTGTTTTGTCCATAATCATCATCAACACCTACACACATGTCAAAGACAAGGAAGAGGGATAAAATTCTACCTAAACTACTAAATGTCCAAAGCTCATATCGAATTTAATAAAAACAAGTAATCATGCATATCAGGCATAACACAATTTATATTGCTAAAAAGTGTTGTATATCACAACCATCAGCCACATTTCAAGGGGAGTAATTGAATGTTTGATTAAAAATGAAATACTTCTTCCATTAGACTTCTTAGATGCAGATAAATGCATTGATTGCATTAAAGGAAAATATGCTAAAACTATTAAGAAAGGAGCAGTAAGAGCCACGAGGGTCCTCGGACTTATTCATACTGACATTTGTGGTCCCCTTAATGTAAAGTCTGTGGATGGTTTTGATTCATTCATAACATTCACAGATGAATTTTGCTGATATGGGTATATTTACCCTATACGTGATCGATCGGAAGCTTTGGACAAATTCAAAAGTATTCAAAGACGAAGTTGAGAACCAACTGAAAACGAAAATTAAAGTTGTACGGTTTGATCGCGGGGAGAGTATTATGGCAGGAATGCTCCTTACGGGCAAATTCCCGCACCTTTTCTTAAGTTTCTGGCTGAGAATGGAATCATTGCCCACTATTAGATGCTTGGTGAACCTCAGCAAAATGGCATAGCTAGGTGTCACAATCACACCCTTATGGACATGGTGTGAAGCATGCTTGGTCAGGCAAGTTTGCCAGTAAGCCTATGGATGGAGGCTTTAAAGACAGCCGCACATGTACTAAATATTGATCCAATTATGTCTGCACCGAGCACGCCTTACAAGATGTGGACGGGAAAGAAACCAAGCTTAAATTACCAACGTGTGTGGGGATGTCCTGCTGAAGCAAAAGTATCAATCCACAACTCAAGAAACTAGATCCAAGACATTAAGTTGTCACTTTATTGGATATTCTCATGGGGGAAGGGATATCGCTTTTATTGTCCAGGCCATACCACTAAATTCATGGAAACCAGACAAGCGGTATTTTTTTAGGATAATGAAGTCACAGAAGTAAGGATTATTGATCTTGAAGAGAAGCGGGTGTGCGCTCCATCCCTGACTATCCAAGAGATTGTTTTCCCATTTCAAAATTTTGACAATAGACATACTGAAAATACTCATGTTGAAACTAATGTTGATCTTGAACCAAATGGAGATTCACAACCAGAAGATGACTCTGAAGAGGAACATGATCCTTGATACGTTTCTAACGTATCTATAATTTTTGATGTTCCATGCTTGGTTTTATCTACTTTCTTATGTTTTGTTCCAACTTTGGAGTACTTTCTATACACTTTCTTGGACTAACCTATTAACAAAAGCCATAGTGCCAGCTGCCTGTTTTCTGTTGTTTTCGGTTCTAGGAAAGTCAGAAAATGAATATTCTCGGAATTGGACGGGACAAAAGCCAAAGTCAGTTTTTCACCGAGGGACACAAGGAGCTAGAGTACGAGACGGAGAGGGCCCAGGGGGCCGCCACACCACCTGGCCGTGCGGCCCAGCCTGGCCCATGCCAGGGGGTGGTCTGGCCGCCTTCGGCACCCCCTCGGCCTCCCCTTTCGCCTATAAGATGCCTCCGATACAGAAACCCTAAGTACCCGATCAAAATTCCACGAAAGAGTCTGTAGACGCCGTCATCTCCATCCCTAGATCAGGAGGGATCTGAAGCTCTTCCCAAAGACTTCCGAGAGGGAATTCACCCTGGAGGCCTTCTGCATCACCATGCAAACCTCCGGTGTGATGCGTGAGTAGTTCATCCTTGGACTACGGGTCCATGTAGTAGCTAGATGGCTGGTTCTTCTCCTTTGTGCTATCATGTTTAGATCTTGTGAGCTTCGTTCATGATCAAGATCATCTATTTGTAATACCTACATGTTGTGTTTGCGGGGATCCGATGGATATTGAGATGCTATTTCAGATTGATTATTGATTCTATCATGTCTTTGTTATTTGTGATCTTGCATGCTTTCCGTTGTTAGTAGCTATCTTGGCCAAGTAGATGCTAGCAACTCCAAGAGTTAGTATTTATGCTCGATAGTGGGTTCTTGCCTCTAGTAATCTGGGGAAGTGACAGAAATCTCTAAGGTACTAGATGTGTTGTTGTTACTAGGGAGAAAACAACAATCATTTGTTCATAGAACAATCGTATTGTTTACTTTACATGCAATGCGTAATGCAATTATCTGTTGCTTGCAACTTAATACTGGAGGGGGTTCGGATGATAACCTGAAGGTGGATTATTAGTCATAGATGCAGTTGGATTACGGTCTATGTATAATGTTGTAATGCTCAATCAAATCTCAAAGGAGTCAAGATGAGTAGTATATGCATATTGCTTTGTCGATGTTTGTCAATTGCCTCGCTGTAATTTGTTCACCCAACATGTCATCTATCTTAAGGAGAGCCACCACTAGTGAACTATGGACCCCGGTCCTTTCTTTTATCATCAATCTACAATCAACTGTTTACTGCTTTCTGTTTACTTTCTGCAAACTATTACTTTCTTCCACATAATACGTTTAATCCTTTGTTTTCAGCAAAACCGGTGAGATTGACAACCTCACTATAATTTGGGGGAAAAGTTCTATGGTTGTGTTGTGTAGGTTTCCACGTTGCTGCTGGCACCAGTAGTGTGCCCTGCCAAAGTTCAGCTAGCAACACCTTGGAGGTGTTTCCTTGCTCCTACTGGATTGATAACCTTGGTTTCATAACTGAGGGAAAACTTGCTAATGTGCTCATCATACCTTCCTCTTGGGGTTCCCCAACGAGCTGAATATATTTTGGGTCATCAAGCTATTTTTCTGGCGCTGTTGCCGAGGAGTCAAGGACATCTTCACAAGGGGATTCCCTCATAACCAATCTCTTTACTTTGTTGTTTTTGTTTTGCTTAGTTTACTTTTTGCTTTGTTTGCTTGTTTCTTTATCAAAAACACAAAAACATAGTTTTACTAGTTTGCTTTCTTTATTAAAAACACAAACAAATTTAGTTCCTATCTTAAGTTGCATTATATCTAGCATTTCTCCAATCACTATGTCACCTGAGGAAATGATTTTCACTTTTAAACAAGGAATTGAAGAGAGTTTCAAAGAAGCTTGGTCCAGAATCTCTGATCTACATGAAAAAACTGAACCTAAAATGACTCAAAGCTTGTTCCTTAGCAGGTTTTACCTTGGAATTGCTCTTTGATATAGATATGCTTTGGATGCTGTAGTGGGAGGAGATTTCCTCCAATGCAATGGAGATGATGCTTTTAATGCCATAAAGAAGTAGGTCTTTACTTACAACTTGCCTAGCAAATCTGATTCTTCCTTCATAAACATATTTGCTAGATTAAATACTCTTGAGACCAGCACTGCTAATTTGAAAGATTGCTATAATACACTTAGAGAGCATCATGACTATGTTCCAATAAATTCTGAACCCTCAAAATGGCTTCCCACAGTAAAGATTGCTATAAATAATGAAACTTTTCATGCTCGCTGTGATAACATGTCTAAATTCTGTCTTATGCCTAAAGATATCTATGAATCTTTGAATCTTTGGGGACTTTCTGAAGGAGGAGAAGAAATATTTCTTGCTAATAATGCCACAATATCACCAATTGGAATAGTTGAAGGAGTGTTTACAAAGATCCTAGGGAAAATGGTTTCTACTGATTATCTTGTTATTGAATGTGTAGGGAAAGGACAAATTACACTTGGAAGATCCATATTGAAACTCCTTGGAGCAATAATAGATGTGGAAAAGGGCACCATGCACTTTGCTTCTCCACCAAACATCATATGTTCCCCAAGGTTAAGAATAAAAGTAAGAGAGGTAAGGGCAAGAAATTTGGTTTTAATGCTTCTTCATTTGAGAACACTTGATTCTTTTTCTTGCTTCTTATGCCTAACTTAAAGGCGTTAAAGAAAAGTACTTATTGGGAGATAACCCAAAAGTTTTAGATGAGTCTTGGAAATTATTACCTCTGTAATAGCCGCTCCTTATCCTTTTTATTTGCTTTTTGTGCCAAGAGTAACCTCTAATGAGAGATAAGTAATGATTGGGAAAGTTGCTGTCCCGAAACAGATTTCTGTGCTTCACCATAAAAATTCGTGTAAAATATATGTACGTCATTTTGAGGCGTAAATTTTTGTGCTTCTGACCCAGGTTGTTGTCTAACTTTCGTTAGTTCAACACTTTTTGATTTGAGCAACAGAAGGTCTTCGAAAAATTGCTTTTTACCTGCTAGTCTGTTTTGATAGATTTCTGCCATTATTTGCATTTGCTTCTTGTTGGTTCCTTTTTGAGTTCTTTTGGGGAATTGAGCTTTTTGAGGGAAGTGCTACAGTAGCTTGTGTTTTAATGGAAGTTTTATTGTTGTTGAAATTGAACCTAAAGACTTATTATCTTGAGTGCACTAATGTTGCTAATAAAGATTGTGTGAAGTTTTATATGAAGAAAAATTTCAGGTGTATGAAAGGAATGATGTAATGAGATAAAGAATGGACTAAAGCTCAAGCTTGGGGATGCCACCCCATGTCACCCCAAGAAATATTCAAGTGGTACAACAGTCAAAGCTCGGGGATGCCCAAGGCATCCTCTTCTTCATCAATAAAAATTCCAGGTTTCTTCCAAACACTTCATTTTTATTGTTTCATGCACAGTTGTGTTTTTCTTAGAGCGTCTTCTTTTTCGTTTTTGTTTTGGTTTTTTGTTTGCTTGGTTTTCTTAGTTTGCTGAATAAATTGGTTGGACCCCCTCTTTCATACATTGGTTTTCAAATAGTTTGGTTTGGATTGGAAAAGAGTAGGAAAGTTCATGCTTAAGTGGTAAAGAGAGCTTGTTTTTGACTATGGCCTATGCTTTGTCATGGCATGCTTGATATTGTTTTGGATTTATGCTTAGTGATCTTTGCTGTAGCATGACATGTTATAAACAATTGAGATTGCTTAATGTGCCTTTGAAGAATCATGCGTTGTTTTAGCATATTAAAGCATAGTATTGTGGTATTCTCCTTTGATGCTTTATTTGGGTTGACTTGGCACATGCTCACACCATGTTATGACTATCCCAAGTCACGATAGCCTTTATGATCCTTTAGTTTTCGACTTGTAGTATCACTTTATGCTTTGATTAATGATGTTTTGTCGCTCTGCATGATTATGGCCATTATTGCTCTCTTAGTTGGTCGCTCCCAGTCTTTTGCTAGCCTCCACAACCAAGTATGAGTTCCACTCATGCATCCAACTCCTAAAACCAAGTTATTCCAAAGAGTCCACCATACCTACCTATTAGCATTTGCTATTCCAAGTATATTCATGTTTTTATCTACCTTCTGAATTAAACTTGTTATGAGAAAACTAGTGATTAAAGCTCTCACGAACTTGATGCCACACTTTACTTTTCTTGCCCTTAATAAACTTGAATCATTGTGTCGTCCATGTTGTATATGCTTGCACTTATATGTTGGGGATTAGCAGAACCATGCTATCATGGGAACGCTTTCAACATTGCACTTGTACTTTATACCTAGTTGATATCATGCTCTTTTGTCTATGGATGTCGTCGGTGTGAAATGAAAGGGGAGCTTGTAAGTCCATGGAGTTATGTATGTGTGTTTGAGAAATGCTTGGGCCGCTGGTCTAATCCATGCCATCATGGTGGAAACCTGCAGCGTAACCATAATGAGGTGTCTATGAAGCATTCTTCTTATAAAAAAGGAGTCAGATATTGAGAAAAAAGAAAAAGAAAAAAAGAGATATGAGAAAAGAGGAAAGAGAGAAAAAGCACCATTTTCCCATGGTAAATAAGAAGATTGCTGAGATGCTCGTTGTCTGCTTGCCTTGTCATTTTGATATGGGTATTCTTCCGTATCATCGGGCAAGGGTACCTGCCATGGTTCTCTATGATACACATGCACTTACTATGACAAGAACTTACCGGTAACTAAACTTGAGTAGCATGAGGAGCGGCCCTCGTATTCAAGGGACATGAGATTTCCAACTTATACTTCGTCAAGCATATACTCCATAGTTTGTGCACTTTAACCTTAATCACTTCAAGATGCTTATGATAGGGGCAATGAGAGCTCAAAGCTAACAAGTACCATAATTTTTGGAAGCTCTTTATGAAACTTGAATCCCTACTTCCTTCTATGAAGGCCTTTCTTTTACTTTTATGTTGAGTCTCCACCTTCTATCTTTATGCACCTACTTTGAGAGCATAGTGGCCATTGTTAGTTCTATGTGCATTGTCCCAAGACTTGTTGATTGATGCATAACTTTGATATTGCTTGTTTTGAACTATTTGTATCTAGTCACTCTTATGAACTTTGAAGGTGTCCTATGCATTTATGTTTGCTACTCTATGAGGGACAAGCTGAATGCCATTATGCTATGTTTTCTTTATGTGAGACAAACAAACGTCTCGCAAAGCATTGTTATTCATGAATCTTTTGTTTGTGCCTTTTCATGTTACAACATAGTTGTTATGTCTTATTGTTAGAACTTTGTCTTTCATGCTATGTTGAAGTACTATGATCCCAGCTATCAATGTTTTACAAATACTTCGATCAAGTTTATAATGGTGCATGCCACCTAAAAAATTATTCTTACTTTTTATCATTTACCTACTCGAGGACAAGCAGGAGTTAAGCTTGGGGATGTTGATATGTTGCTAACGTATCTGTAATTTTTGATGTTCCATGCTTCGTTTTATCTACTTTCTTATGTTTTGTTCCAACTTTGGAGTACTTTCTATACACTTTCTTGGACTAACCTATTAACAAGAGCCATAGTGCCAGCTGCCTAGTTTCTACTGTTTTTGGTTCCAGGAAAGTCAGAAAATGAATATTCTCGGAATTGGACGGGACAAAAGCCAAAGTCAGTTTTTCACCGAGGGACACAAGGAGCCAGAGTACGATATGAAGAGGGGCTAGGGGGCCGCCACACCACCTGGCCACGCGGCCCAGCCTAGCCCGCACCAGGGGGTGGTCTGGCCGCCTCACCCCCTCGGCCTCCCCTTTCGCCTATAAGATGCCTCTGATACAGAAACCATAAGTACCCGATCAAAATTCCACGAAAGAGTCTGTAGCCACTGTCATCACCATCCCTAGATCGAGAGGGATCCGAAGCTCTTCCCAAAACCCTGCCGGAGAGGGGAATTCACCCTGGAGGCCTTCTTCATCACCATGCAAGCCTCCGGTGTGATGTGTGAGTAGTTCATCCTTGGACCACGGGTCCATGTAGTAGCTAGATGGCTGGTTCTTCTCCTTTGTGCTATCATGTTTAGATCTTGTGAGCTCCGTTCATGATCAAGATCATCTATTTGTAATTCCTACATGTTGTGTTTGTGGGGATCCGATGGATATTGAGATGCTATTTCAGATTGATTATTGATTCTATCATGTCTTTGTTATTTGTGATCTTGCATTCTTTCTGTTGTTAGTAGCTATCTTGGCCAAGTAGATGCTAGCAACTCCAAGAGTTAGTATTTATGCTCGATAGTGGGTTCATGCCTCTAGTAATCTGGGGAAGTGATAGAAATCTCTAAGGTACTAGATGTGCTGTTGCTACTAGGGAGAAAACAACAATCCTTTGTTCATAGAACAATCGTATTGTTTACTTTACACGCAATGTGTAATGCAATTATCTGTTGCTTGCAACTTAATCTTTGGAGGGTTGGATGATAACCTGAAGGTGGATTATTAGTCATAGATGCAGTTGGATTACGATCTATGTATAATGTTGTAATGCCCAATCAAATCTCAAAGGATTCAAGATGAGTAGTATATGCATATTGCTTTCTCGATGTTTTGTCAATTTCCCCGCTGTAATTTGTTCACCCAAATGTCATCTATCTTAAGGAGAGCCACCACTAGTGAACTATGGACCCCGGTCCTTTCTTTTATCATCAATCTACAATCAACTATTTACTGCTTTCTGTTTACTTTCTGCAAACTATTACTTTCTTCCACACAATACATTTAATCCTTTGTTTTCAGCAAAACTGGTGAGATTGACAACCTCACTGTAAGTTGGGGGCAAAGTTCTGTGGCTGTGTTGTGCAGGTTTCCACATTGCTGCTGGCACCGGTAGTGCGCCCTGCCAAATTTCAGCTAGCAACACCTTGGAGGTGTTTCCTTGCTCCTACTGGATTGATAACCTTGGTTTCATAACTGAGGGAAAACTTGATGATGTGCTCATCATACCTTCCTCTTGGGGTTCCCCAACGAGCTCGATATATTTTGGGCCATCAATCCTCAACCAGAAAATGATCCTCCACCACCACCTCCGCTGTGAAGAACATAATGTGAAAGAAAGAAAGCCATCCCAGATGATTATGTCACTTACATGAGTGAGGGTGTCAATGATATGGGAAAGGTGGAGGACCCACCCTCCTACGAGGAGGTTATGAAAACTGATAACTCATCTAAATGGGTAGCTGCCATGGAAGATGAATTGAACTCAATGGGCACGAACGATGTCTGGGACTTACTAGAAATTCCCAATGGAGCTAAAAGAGTAGGCTGCAAGTGGGTCTACAAAACCAAGTATGATTCCAAAAGGAAAATCGAAAGGTTCAAAGCAAGGCTTGTTGCGAAAGGATTTACAGAAAGAGAGGGAATCGATTACAACGATACTTTCTCTCCTGTGTCAAGTAAAGATTCTTTCAGAATCATTATGGCATTGACAGCTCACTATGACTTAGAGCTGCATCAAATGGATATTAAGATGACATTCCTAAATGGTGATCTGAATGAAGATGTTTACATGACTCAATCGGAAGGTTTTGTCGTACAAGGAAAAGAACACTTGGCATGTCGATTGAAGAAGTATATTTATGGTTTCAAGCAGGCTTCAAGATAATGGTACCTAAAGTTCGATAAGTTTATTAGAACTTTTGGTTTCACAAAAAACATTGTGGACAACTGCATTTATGTCAAGTTTAAAGGCAATAGGTTCACAATATTAGTCCTATATGTGGATGAAATATTGTTGGCCTATAGAGATAAGGATATGCTGCATGAGACCAAGAATTTTTTGTCCTCTAACTTTGATATGAAAGATCTCGGTGAAGCCTCATATGTTCTTGGAATAGAGATTCATCAGGATAGGTCTAAAGGTTTGTTGGGAGTATCAGAGAAGGCATACTTTGAGCGAGTACTAGAGAAATACAATATGCACAAGTGCTGACCCTCACCTGCTCCTATAGTCAAGGGCGATCGATTTGTAGTCAAGGGCGATAGATTTGGGACTTCTCAATGTCCAAGGAACCAAATTGAAACTGATCAGATGAATTCAGTTCCCTATTGATGGGGATATGTGATACGTCCATTTTGCATCATTATTCTATGTCTTAATTCACTATTATTCATTGATATATTTCGTATTGAGAGGTGATACTTATGTATTTTCATCTATTTTTGCATGGTTGATGACTTTTGGAGCATGGACCTCTGCAGTCAGGATTCTGATGGAAAAGGTGTTGTTTGGAGGCGAAATTCGCGAAGATCAGAAAATCCGGGAAAATATACGGAAAATCCTATTTTTCCAGAAGACTAAGTGTAAGATCCCTCCTTATTAAAGGAAAAGATCCCTGTGATTGCAATGCTAGTCCCTGGATCAATGCTAGCATCCACAGTTTAAGATGAAGTACACAGATACAAAGGTCGTTTATTACAGTCATTCCAGAGATAAAACATAGTCTTTTACAACTCATGGCCAAAGGCCTAATACAAGAGTTTATGGAATATGTAAATAAACATAAGTCTTCATCTTCATGTGCCACAGGCAAGCATGTTGAGTGTAGACTCATGACTCCTATTCATCATCGAGTAACTCGCAACATCATAAGTTACAGCCACAGAGGGTCAATACTTTGGAATAGTATTGGCAAGTGATACCTTAGTATATATTTAAGTGGACTATAATACTATATGCATTTGGCTGGTGGAGCTTAGGCTTGCATTGCTCAAAATAGATTTTTCCTTAACTTTTGAAAATACTAAGTTTTGTTTGGCAAAAACTTTCCAAGACATCTACCAATCCAAGACTGAAGATCCACTCAGGGCATCAACCAATCAAGGACTGAAGATTTACTTGGCAAAAACACCCAAGGCATCTACCAATCAAGGACTGAAGATCCACTCAGGGCATCTACCAATCAATGACTGAAGATCCTTTTAACCCTTGTTCACCCACAAGTTTTATTTAGAAATTGGAGTGATGAGATTCTTGAAGTTTCCATGTCTTGATGCTCAAATTGTCCTTTACCAGGGACATGGCTAAGTACTTAGGTTTTACACTCTGCAGAGGTGGTGCACTTTCCCCACAAGCCTTGGTTTCCCAAGACATGATCCTTCAGTAGCCTTTCCTTAGTCAAATGGACGCGCTCCAACCTATCATCCCATCTACCACCCACTGTCCAAGAGACTAAGTTCTAGCATCCTAAGATCATGGCAGAGCCCATAATACCAAGTGGTTGCACTTGAAGCTTCTCAACATTTGACATCTCAAATCTCTTTGTTTCCTGGGTGGCCATCCACAAGTGAGATACACAAGGTTCACCAGTACCCCTGGCCTTGTGTAACCACTCAACATATTCCATTCTTTCCAATCCACCCAGGTGATTCATTAACTTAGTTGTTTTGTTAAATAAAAACAAGTCCTTAGACTTAGAATAATTTTCAAAGTGTGAATATATAAACCACCCTTGTTTTCTAATAGCTAGGCTAAGCATGGCATGGTAACTTATCCTTAGGGAATTTCCTAGCAACTCTAGCATTCTATTCTAAATAGGATTTCCCATCATCAATTGACAAAAGTAGCGTGCAAGTCCTAACAAAATATATCTAATGCAAGTATAAAATATAGGTATGGAATATTCATGAAGATATCACTTGCCTTGGTAATGTGGAGAGTAGCACTAAATCACAATCACAATCACTAGCAAAATCTACACACAAAGTTATAGCACACAATTACACACAAATATATACAAACAAAAATATTATGAATGCATGCATGCATGAATCTACCAAGTGATGATTTTTGAAAAACTCAACCAAGCAAGTGCATGAATGCAGAAACTAAACAAGCCACTACCAACTAAACAAAATCTAACTCTAAACAAAGTACTAAACTAAATCTATACTTAAAAAGGCCTCAAACAAGTTTCTGTAATTTAAGCCAAACTAATGGTTACTATTTGCTAAACAAAAAGGATAGGCAGAAAGGTCTTGTTTTTCTGAATCCAACGGTATAAAGTTTGCAAAATTCCAACGTGGAATTCAAAAGATATAGGCATTTGAATTTGGATCAAATTTCTGGTTTTAAATTCTATTTTCAGATCTAACCTAGCCACGCGTCATGTTCTTATTCGCCCGTACCGGTTTGTCTGGATCGAGCGATACAGACCGCTGGATCTAAAGGGGCAGGTGCGGCTCAGATCAACGCGTACCCCTTCGATTAGTCATTCTATCTAAGCCATCAAATGTAGATCTAACGGTTCCTATCGACCTGGCCAGAAACTGGCGGCGGAGCGGTGGCTACCGGCGGCGGAACCGTCGGTCTATGACGTTGCCGATGATGCAGACGGCGAGGGAGAAGGAGGAGTAGCTCACCGGGCTCAGGAGGTCACGGCGAAGCTTGTCGTACTCGTGGTTGGTCAAGGGGCGCTCGGGCATGGCTGCGATTGCTCACCGGAGTTCGTGGCGGCGTCGGGTGCGTCGGGTGGTCGTCGTGGACGTCGCTATGAATCACCCCAAGGCAAAGCGAGTACACCAGGTGGACGTCATTTTCTGAATAGAATTTGATATGAATTCAAATCCTTTTGAATTCAAACTGCTTTTGGGGATTTTTGCAGGGTTCTTGTGGGTTCAAATACAGTCAAATAACCAGGTGGTTACCTTGCAGGGCTTGGTCAAGCTTGGATCTTTGAAATAAACAGAGACTTGTCTCTTTGTCTCTTGTTTGAAATAGGGTTTAGAAAATATTTCTAAATTTGGAATCTTGGGTTTAAATGCTACTCCTAATCTTTCCAATCATGGAGGCAAGCAAACAAGATCATAGACAATCAAATCCCAAAGGGTGATGGCCATTTGAGATAAATTGCCCACATGAAATCATAGCCATAGTGTATGCTTCTAAATGATTTTGAGAAAAACCCTAAATGAAAGAATGATGCAAAGAATGATATGAATGAGTTTTGAAATATGATTTTTGGGATGTTACAAATCTAACCCCCTTAAAATGAATCTCGCCCTCGAGATTCGGATTGGCTAGCAAAAAGGTGTGGGTGGTCTTCCCGAAGATCATCTTATCTTTCCCATGTTGCTTCTTCTTCGGAATGATGATTCCATTGTACTTTGCAAAACTTGATAGTCTTTGTCCTTGTGACTCTTTCTGCGGTCTCAAGAATCTTGACAGGCTTTTCTTCATAGGTGAGATCACTTTCTAGTTGAACTTCATCCAAAGATATGGTATCCTTCAAAGATGTTTCTTCCATTTCTGGGTGACATTTCTTAAGCTGACTCACATGAAAAACATTATGGACTGCTAATAAAGATCTTTGGCGGATTCGATTTCATATGCACTTCTCCCTTGCGACTTAGAATGTTGAATGGTCCAACATATCTTGGTGCTAACTTTCCTTTGACTCCAAATCTTTTACTCCACGAGTGGTGATACTCTAAGATAAGCTCTATCCCCAACTTCGTAAGTGACTTCTCTCGCTTAGCATCTGCGTAGCTTTTACATCGAGACTGCTATCTTCAATGCTCTAACCAATTTGACCTTTTCTTGGCGTCTTTGATAAGATCTGGTCCAAACAAACTTCTTTCTCCTACACCATTCCATAGCAATGGGTGGTACACTTTCTTCCGATAGAAACTCAAATGGTGCCATCCCAATACTAGATTGATGATCGTTGTTGTAAGAGAACTCTGCGTAAGGCAGACTTTCATCCCAACTTGCTCCATAGTCTAGGGCACATGCCCTCAACATGTCTTCAAGAATTTGATTAGTCCTTTCTGTTTGTCCATCAGTTTGAGGATGAAATGCAGTGCTGAATTCCAACCTCGTTCCTAGAGATTCATGAAGCTGTCACCAAAAGTGAGAAGTGAACTGAGTTCCTCTATCAGACACAATACTCTTAGGTACACCGTGAAGGCATACAATTCTGCTCATGTAGATTTTGGCTAACTTGGCACTGGTATAAGTTGTCTTTACGGGTATAAAATGAGCCACTTTAGTTAGGCGATCCACTACTACCCATATGGAATCATACCCTGACCTGGTCCTTGGTAATCCGGTAATGAAATCCATACCAATATTTTCCCACTTCCATTCAGGAATAGGCATTGGTTGAAGCAAACCTGCTGGTTTCTGATGTTCGGCTTTCACTCTACTACACACATCACACAAAACAATGTGTTCGGCGATGTCCCTTTTGAGATTGTTCCACCAAAATCTTTCTTTCATATCCATGTACATTTTGGTGTTTCCCGGGTGAATAGAATATGGAGAGTTATGGGCTTCTTGTAAAATTAGTTTCCGTATTTCCGGATCTTGTGGAACACAAATACGTTTCCCGTGCCATAAAGTACCTTGTTCGTCCATATGGAAACTTTTAGCCTTCCCTTGGCTAATCCTTTCCTTGATCTCTTTGATTTCTTTATCCGTCTTTTGGGTTTCTTTAATCTTATCCAACAGAGTGGGTTGAACATCCAAAGACATGAGATGTCCTTCTGGCACAATCTCCAACCTAAGTTCCTTGAATTGCTTACACAAGTCATCTGGCAATTCACCTTTTGTAAGGCCATTTACAAACGCTTTACGACTTAGAGCATCTGCTACTACATTTGCTTTACCGGGGTGGTATTGCAAACTCAAGTCGTAATCCTTGATAAGTTCTAGCCATCTTCTTTGTCTCATATTGATCTCCTTCTGGGTGAAGATATACTTCAAGCTCTTATGGTCGGTGAACACTTCACAACGTTTTCCCAAAAGGTAGTGTCTCCATGTTTTGAGTGCATGAACAACAGCGGCTAACTCTAAATCATGAGTAGGATAATTTACTTCATGAGTTTTGAGTTGTCTCGAGGCATAAGCCACAACTTTTCCGCCTTGCATAAGTACGGCTCCTAATCCTTGATGCGAAGCATCACAAAATACTTGGAAATCCTTTTCCAAATCTGGTAAACACGATCTTGGGTTGACACAAGTCTCTTCTTTAATTCTTGAAAGCTGAGTTCACATCCTTGACCAAGCAAATTTCTTATCTTTCTTTAACAATTCATCATTGGTTTAGCAACCTTAGAAAAATTTTCAATGAATCTTACGTAGTAACCTGCTAAACCAAGGAAACTGCGAACCTCTTTTACGTTCTTAGGAGATTCCCATTACATCACAGCGAAACTTTAGCAGGATCAACTGCTACACCATCCTTTGTCATAACATGACCAAGAAATCCAACTTCCTCTAACCAAAACTCACACTTGCTGAACTTGGCATATAACTTATGTTCCCTTAGTTTCTCAAGTATCAAGCGTAGATGTCTTTCATGTTCTTCCTTGCTCTTGGAGTAGACTAAGATGTCATCGATGAAAACGACAACGAACTTGTCGAGAAATTCCATGAACACTTTGTTCATCATATTCATGAAGTATGCTGGAGCGTTGGTTAAACCAAAAGGCATCACAGTGTACGCATACAATCCATACCTTGTGGTGAATGCTGTTTTAGGTATGTCTTGCTCTCTTATCTTGAGTTGAAAATAGCCTGACCGAAGATAGATCTTCGAGAACACACAAGCTCCTTCTAGCTGATCAAACAAGTCATTGATTCTTGGCAAAGGATATTTGTTCTTGATGGTTACCTCGTTGAGAGAACGGTAATCTATGCATAACCTTTGAGTTCTGTCTCTCTTTTCTACGAACAAAACTGGAGCTCCCCAAGATGAAGAACTTGGCTGGATGAATCCTTTCTGCAATTGTTCTCCAAGTTGTTTCTTGAGTTCCTTAAGTTCGTCAACTGACATTTTATAAGGCCTTTTTGCCCTTGGTCCAGAACCTGGTACCAAATCTATTATAAACTCCACATCTCTATTTGGTGGCATTCCTGGTAATTCTTCCGGAAACACATCCGGATATTCACACACAATTGGCACCGTGTCCATGCTAACCCCCTTAAGAGAATTCAGCTTACTTCCTTTAGATTTAAGATTGGTCTTGAATTTTATCCTCTTACCTTCAGGGGTTGTGAGTGAAACTGTACGATTTGCACAATCTAGTACTCCCTCATATTTAGACATCCAATCCATTCCCAAAATTACATCCAATCCTTGGGAATTTAGGATTATTAGGTTTACTGGAGACTTATGATTTCCGATCTCTATGACTAGATCCCGGCATCCAAGACTCACTATCATATCCCCTCCCGGAGAGCTAACTTTTATCGGACACCCAATGTTTTCAGATGCAAACCCATTTCTATCAACAAATGCTTTTGATATGAATGAATGAGATGCACCAGTATCAAAGAGTACAAATGCTGAGATGGAATTGAGTCTGAACTTACCAGCAACGGCATCAGGCTCTTCATAGACCTCCTCCACATTGATGTGGTTAACCTGTCCTTTCTGAAAAGGATTGGGCTTGTTAGGTCCTTCAACTTTCTTCTCAGGACACTCATTAGCATAATGCCCTAGCTTCTTGCATTTGAAGCATTCAACCTGACTGTTGTCCTTCTTAGGTTGACTTCCACTTCCACTTCCACTTCCACTATGGTGGTTCTTATATCCACTCTTGTGGTTCTTGTACTTATCATTTTCATGACTGCGATGATGCTTGTTGTCATGACGGTTGTGGTTGTGGTGCTTGTTAAATTTCCCATGCTTGTGGGATCTGGTGACACTATCATCATAGTGAGATCGTTTATGAGACGATCCCGAGCTATGCTTATCGGAGTGTTTCCTCTTTCTACTCTCGACTTGCTTCATTTTATTCTCCACAATAACAGCCTTGTCACACAGCGACTGATAAGTTGGAACATATGCCACAGACAGCTGCAGATTCAGTTCGTTATTCAAGCCTTCCAGAAACTTTTCCTTCCTTTTGGCATCAGTGTCAACCTCATTCGGTGCATAGCGCGCCAGATTGTTGAACTCTTCAATATATTCAGCCACGCTGTGTTGGCGCTGCTTCAGGTTGTGAAATTCCTTCTTTTTCAGGCTTATCATACCTGGTGAGATATGAGTAGTACGAAATCCATCTTCAAAGATAGCCCAAGTCACCTCATCAATAGGCGTGGTAATCTGGAAGTTGTCCCACCATGCGGCGGCTGGTCCTTCCAGAGATGTCTTTGCGAACTGACCTTTTCAGCATCTGCATCCCACGGTCACTAAGTCTTTGTTCACGAGCGTAGCCAATCATTGGCCACCATGGGATCGTCGTTCCGAAAACTTGGCTGGCCTCGACGAGAAATCTGGTGAGCATATCAAAACACGGAGGGTTGTTGTTGTTATTATTGTTGTTATTGTTATTGGGGTTGTTGTTGTTCAGTTACGGATGAACGTCGTCATCATTTGCATAAAATTTGTGTTTACGTTCATCATTTGTTGCATTTCGGTAATGTTGGGGTTGGGGTTGGTGTTTTATGACGGGGAGGCATCTGTGGTTTATTTATATAGAGATAAGAATGAGATACCCTTACATGATTTATGCACAATACATTACACAAGCAACACATAGCAAGCAACACTAGGATAAAAGCTAAACAACAAGATAACAAAAAGTCTAAAAGTACAAACATACAAGTGGCAAGCCATCCACATGTCGGATGATCCAACAATAAGTTCATAAATAACAAGTGCGGTAAATAAAGATAACTGAGTAGTCAAATCTACTCGTCAGCCTCAATCTCCTCCTCGACAAAGGTAAGACCTGCGTTCTCCATTGCGGTCTTGTTCTCCTCGATGGTAGTGGTCAAAGAGTCGATCTTGGCCTTGAGAGCCCTCTTCCGGGCAAGCCTCTCAATCACTGTCTGCTGCTGCTCTAACTCGAAGTCCTTGGACTGCAGTTCCTCGGTCATATCACGAATCCTCTTGTTCCTATCCTGGACACGCTTCTCTTGACTCTTGAACTTACGGTCTTGGGTCTCGAACTTCGTCTCCATTACCTTGACTATCTCGTCCTGTTGCGCAAAGAGCTTGTCCTTCTCGCGAAGCTGCACCTGGAGCTCGTCATTACTAAGCATGACGTTGGTCCTATCGGTATCCACGTGCCTAATAAGAGTCTCTAAGTCCTGGAGGTACAGGCGTGCTCTTTGTGACCCTCGAGTCGTCCTCAAAGTCAATGGACTCTCCGTCATCATCACGCCTTCCGAAGGCGTGGAAGTGAGTGCCTCTAACCTGTCGGGAGTGACGTCCTAACAGTCGTCCTATCAGATCCTGCATGACAACCTCCATGCCTCTCTCCCTGTCATCGTGCATAAGCTTGAAGCCATGGCCTCCGTAGTAGGCTCTGTCTGGCGTCCTGGCTGGTTCACCTTGAAGCCCCAAAGGTCCTTCCTCTCAAACTTGGTGAGTGGGTGCACCGTAATGATAGGAAGAGGGAGATCGAGTAAAGTAGTAAGCTCTACGATACGAGGACCAAAACGGGTAGCCTGGAACTCCTCAACAGTGCTGATGGCAATAGGCATCTATTTATAAGATTGAAGAGTTAGAACAACACAAATTTAAATTAAACAAGACTAACATTCAAGCATAACCATGCTACACAAAAATCACACAAGTCATGCATACATAAATCCATTACATCAACCAAGGTTCAAACTTAATTAAGGTATCATTTTGGAAAATAAGGTGATAGGTGGTGGTCCAACTAACGAAGTGCTCTTACAATCCTATCTCATTGGTTCTGGTGGCTAACACAATGTTCCTAGTGGCAATCACCCTATCTTGTTCACATGCTTCTATCACTAAGTCTATAATATCTCCTCTTAAGGATTGGTTGGTGACTTCCAACTCTTGGGTATGTTCCTTCTCTTTCTCTAAGTCTTTTTGGAGGTTGAGCATCTTGCACTTGACTCTAGTACTCAGTTCCTTGATAGTCTTCCAAGCTGCTTCTTTTGCTGACTCAAAGAATGTGGTGTGCATAAAAGTGTTGGTGTACATGCAGAAGCCCTTTTCTTTGTGGTTGTCTTCCTTATTCTTGTACAAGTGAAGTTGCACCCACCAATACTCCACTCCATCCTCCATCACTGGGAAGCCCTTGTATACTGCTGCACCATGTACTCCCATGGTCTCCATGAGGTCCTTGAGAATCTTGGGAAACCCAGTCTCACACTCCAAGGTCATGGTCATGAGTGGTCCTTTCTTCACGGCTTCGTTGACGGAGTTCATCTACAAATAGAGATGAGAAAGAGAAGATTAGAAAAGTTTACGAGAAGAATAGACAAGTGTAGAAGAAGTAAAAATTTTCCTTAGTGGTTTCCAATCCTAGGGTCATAATCCTACAGGCAACACAGTGCTCTGATACCATCTGTAAGATCCCTCCTTATTAAAGGAAAAGATCCTGTGATTGCAATGCTAGTCCCTGGATCAATGCTAGCATCCACAGTTTAAGATGAAGTACACAGATACAAAGGTCGTTTATTACAGTCATTCCAGAGATAAAACATAGTCTTTTACAACTCATGGCCAAAGGCCTAATACAAGAGTTTATGGAATATGTAAATAAACATAAGTCTTCATCTTCATGTGCCACAGGCAAGCATGTTGAGTGTAGACTCATGACTCCTATTCATCATCAGAGTAACCTGCAACATCATAAGTTACAGCCACAGAGGGTCAATACTTTGGAATAGTATTGGCAAGTGATACCTTAGTATATATTTAAGTGGACTATAATACTATATGCATTTGGCTGGTGGAGCTTAGGCTTGCATTGCTCAAAATAGATTTTTCCTTAACTTTTGAAAATACTAAGTTTTGTTTGGCAAAAACTTTCCAAGACATCTACCAATCCAAGACTGAAGATCCACTCAGGGCATCAACCAATCAAGGACTGAAGGTTTACTTGGCAAAAACACCCAAGGCATCTACCAATCAAGGGTGAAGATCCACTCGGGCATCTACCAATCAATGACTGAAGATCCTTTTAACCCTTGTTCACCCACAAGTTTTATTTAGAAATTGGAGTGATGAGATTCTTGAAGTTTCCATGTCTTGATGCTCAAATTGTCCTTTACTGTGACATGGCTAAGTACTTAGGTTTTACACTCTGCCAGGTGGTGCACTTTCCCCACAAGCCTTGGTTTCCCAAGACATGATCCTTGATAGCTTTTCCTTAGTCAAATGGACGCGCTCCAACCTATCATCCCATCTACCACCCACTGTCCAAGAGACTAAGTTCTAGCATCCTAAGATCATGGCAGAGCCCATAATACCAAGTGGTTGCACTTGAAGCTTCTCAACATTTGACATCTCAAATCTCTTTGTTTCCTGGGTGGCCATCCACAAGTGAGATACACAAGGTTCACCAGTACCCCTGGCCTTGTGTAACCACTCAACATATTCCATTCTTTCCAATCCACCCAGGTGATTCATTAACTTAGTTGTTTTGTTAAATAAAAACAAGTCCTTAGACTTAGAATAATTTTCAAAGTGTGAATATATAAACCACCCTTGTTTTCTAATAGCTAGGCTAAGCATGGCATGGTAACTTATCCTTAGGGAATTTCCTAGCAACTCTAGCATTCTATTCTAAATAGGATTTCCCATCATCAATTGACAAAAGTAGCGTGCAAGTCCTAACAAAATATATCTAATGCAAGTATAAAATATAGGTATGGAATATTCATGAAGATATCACTTGCCTTGGTAATGTGGAGAGTAGCACTCGTCACAATCACAATCACTAGCAAAATCTACACACAAAGTTATAGCACACAATTACACACAAATATATACAAACAAAAATATTATGAATGCATGCATGCATGAATCTACCAAGTGATGATTTTTGAAAAACTCAACCAAGCAAGTGCATGAATGCAGAAACTAAACAAGCCACTACCAACTAAACAAAATCTAACTCTAAACAAAGTACTAAACTAAATCTATACTTAAAAAGGCCTCAAACAAGTTTCTGTAATTTAAGCCAAACTAATGGTTACTATTTGCTAAACAAAAAGGATAGGCAGAAAGGTCTTGTTTTTCTGAATCCAACGGTATAAAGTTTGCAAAATTCCAACGTGGAATTCAAAAGATATAGGCATTTGAATTTGGATCAAATTTCTGGTTTTAAATTCTATTTTCAGATCTAACCTAGCCACGCGTCATGTTCTTATTCGCCCGTACCGGTTTGTCTGGATCGAGCGATACAGACCGCTGGATCTAAAGGGGCAGGTGCGGCTCAGATCAACGCGTACCCCTTCGATTAGTCATTCTATCTAAGCCATCAGATGCAGATCTAACGGTTCCTATCGACCTGGCCAGAAACTGGCGGCGGAGCGGTGGCTACCGGCGGCGGAACTGTCGGTCGATGACGTTGCCGATGATGCAGACGGCGAGGGAGAAGGAGGAGTAGCTCACCGGGCTCAGGAGGTCACGGCGAAGCTTGTCGTACTCGTGGTTGGTCAAGGGGCGCTCGGGCATGGCTGCGATTGCTCACCGGAGTTCGTGGCGGCGTCGGGTGCGTCGTCGTGGACGTCGCTGTGAATCACCCCAAGGCAAAGCGAGGACACGGTTAGATTCACAGAGTCGAGACAGAGCCGTGTGCGTGAACTAGAAAGCGCGGGGCGGTCTGGTCTTACCACTAGAGTTCGCCGGAGTTCGTGCAGACGTCGGTGGCGACTAGTCGACGATGTTGCCGGAGCTACGGTCCATGCGAGAGCAAACGAAACGTGTTAAAAGAAGCGCAGAGGCTCACTGAATCAGTTTGCAAGATCGAGGCGGAGGAGCTCTGGACTCACGAATCCCGGCCTTGATCGTCGGAGACGGCGGGGTTTCAGAGGGTAATGCTCGCAGCCTGGTGGCGCTCTGGGTTCGGGGTTTGAGGGAGAAGAGAGAGGGGGCAGAGGGGGTTCTTATAGCCTGGTCACGAGCGAGAATTACTCGGCCAATAAATCGAATTGACGTCGCGAATTAAACACAGAAACGCCCGCGTTGATTTGGGGATGAACGGGTCGTGCGGGTGGAGACGACGGTGACGTGGAGAAGGCCCGCTTGTCAGCGAGGTGCGCGGAGTGCAGGTGGGGTTGGGCTGTCAGCGGCTGTCTGCGTGGGCTCGCGCGTGAGAGAAGAAAAAGGAGAACCCCGGGTGGGCTTGCTGGCTTGATCGCTCTTGGGCGGATTCTGCAGGCCTTTTCCTTTGTTAAGCCTTTTTCTTTTTCTAAATTCATTTTCTGAATAGAATTTGATATGAATTCAAATCCTTTTGAATTCAAACTGCTTTTGGGGATTTTTGCAGGGTTCTTGTGGGTTCAAATACAGTCAAATAACCAGGTGGTTACCTTGCAGGGCTTGGTCAAGCTTGGATCTTTGAAATAAACAGAGACTTGTCTCTTTGTCTCCTGTTTGAAATAGGGTTTAGAAAATATTTCTAAATTTGGAATCTTGGGTTTAAATGCTACTCCTAATCTTTCCAATCATGGAGGCAAGCAAACAAGATCATAGACAATCAAATCCCAAAGGGTGATGGCCATTTGAGATAAATTGCCCACATGAAATCATAGCCATAGTGTATGCTTCTAAATGATTTTGAGAAAAACCCTAAATGAAAGAATGATGCAAAGAATGATATGAATGAGTTTTGAAATATGATTTTTGGGATGTTACACTAAGAATGCCAGAAGACGGAGTGGAGATGGGCCACAGGGGGCCCACACCACCCCCTGGGGCGGGCAGCCCTAGGCCGTGCCAAGAGGTGGTGTGGCCACCCTGGCCCACTCCAGCCTCTCCCCTCTGGCGTATATTAACCTCCCGAAACCCTAAGACTCGGGGAGCGACCACAGAAATATTCCGCCGCCTCTGTGGGGAAGAAAACACCGAGAGAGAAAGATCTCTCCCGTGATGATTACGGGGAATTCCTTCCCGGAGAGGGGAGATCATCGCCATCAACACCACCATCAAGCTGGACTTCATCGGGATCATCTGTTGGGTCCGCAGCATAGAAAACAAAAATTTTCCTACGGTGTGAACTACACGCCAAGATCTATCTACTAGGTACAAAGCAACGGGTGGACATACATCCAACGAGAACTTACCCTCGTAGACAACGGGCTTTGATAACGAGTAGGAACTCGTGGTTGATGTAGTCGTACACTTGCCGATCTCAAGATCATGAGGAAGTCCGAGCACCGCAACTCAGCAGCGCATCCGCACTCGCATACACGTTCAAGCCACCGGACAACCTCCACCTCCTCGCTCCAGTGATCCAAATGGCAAAGAACTCCTTCCGGCACGAAATGCCACCAGGAACATGTATCTCGCTAATCCGAGACCATGGGGAATAATTCTAGAGGAGAGAGATCCTTCACAAGGAGGTGTGAGGATGAAGGAGGAATGGGTGGCCTTTATAGGAGGAGGGGTGCCCCTATCTCCATGGCGGCGCATGGGGTGACCCTCACCTCCCCATTCATGTGGTAACCCCCACATTAAAATGCCTCTTCACATTCCCTTTTAAAGTCTCCACTTTAAATGCATTAAATTTCTCCAAATTTAATGCTCTCTCATTTAATAAAACTCTTTTTATTAAATTTATTCAGAATTTTGTTAATTACTTTAATTAACAAACATTCACATATATTACTTGCAATATTTCAATATCACATGCAGAACCACATACGCAATTTCACCAAACAATTTCGGTTTCTATGGAAACAATTCCTGCACTTTGCAATTCTTTTAAATGAAACATATGTGCTCCAAAATGGTGTCCGGTAACTCTTAAGTGTGCCACCCTACGGTTCGCGAATAATGCAAACATGATCGAGACCCTTCTCCGATCAATAATCAGCAGCGGGACCTAGAGATCCGTACTGTCTCCTACACATTCAATGATGACTCCTGTGACCGTGAGAACCTTTAACGCTTGTAACTAAATCCCTTTGTCTCTCGATATATTACATGTCCAAGATTCGATCATCGGTATCTCCATACCTAGTTTGATCTCGTTGCCGACATGCACTCTTTTCTCGTTCCCGTGATATAACATTCTAGTGATCACATCACTTGCTTGCAAGCTATCCTAATGTGATATCACCGAGAGGGCCCGGAGTATATCTATCCGTCATCTGGATTGACAAATTCCACTCTTGATCCATGAGCCTCAACATAACACCTTCGTAGTGCTGAACCCATCTTTATAGTCACCCTGTTACAGTGTGACGTTTGATGTTATCAAGATACTCTTCCGGTGTCAGCAATTAACATGATCTCATGGTCTAAGGATAAAGCAGCAACAGTAGTTTATGAGTAGCAACAGTTTTGTAGTAGGAATAGTAAAGCAGCAACAGTAGTAAAGCAAAGACAGTAGTAACAAAAGTAGTAAATAGTGGGATTCGAGTGCGGTAGGCATAGGGATGGATGGACGGGCGTTGCATGGACAAGACAATTCACATAGCAATCAGAACATAGGGCAATTGCAGATAAATAAGATAAAGCACCCAAGTACTAGACAATCCCAGGCATGTGTTCCATATATAGTCATACGTGCTCGCAATGAGAACTTGCACAACATCTTTTGTCCTGCCAGCCCGTTTGCAGCGGGGCCTCTAGGGAACTACTGGCAATTAAGGTGCTCCTTTTAATAGAGCACCGGAGCAAAGCATTAACACTCCATGAACACATGTGATCCTCACATCAAAGCCTTTCCCTTCTGGTTATCCCGATTTACATCGCCCGGGGCCATAGGTTCCGGACAACAACGTGTGTATACAACTTGCAGATAAGACCATAAACAATACTATCATAATGAATCAATAACATGTTCAGATCTGAAATCATGGCACTCGGGCCCTAGTGACAAGCATTAAGCACAACAAGTCGCAACAAAGTCATAAAGCACTAATAAAAGATACTAGGCACCATGCCCTAACAATCGGATGCCATTACATGAACGATCTCATCCAATCCCTACCATCCCCATAGCCTACAGCGGGGGATTACTCACTCATAGATGGGGGAAACATGGATGGTCGATGGAGAAGCGATGGTGATGATGATGGCGATGATCTCCTCCAATTCCCCGTCCTGGCAGGGTGCCAGAACGGAGTTTCTGGTGTAGTTTCATGGAATCTGGTGGTGGCGGTGGAGCGGAACTCCTTCTGGAAAAACGTCGAACCCCCCAGAGTTTTTAGGTCAGAAGGCTCCTTATAGGCGAAGAGAGAGGCCGAGGGGGTGCCTAGGGGGCCCACACCACCCCCTGGCGTGGCTGGCTGGCCGCGCCACCGGTGGTGTGGCCACCTGACTGGCCACCCCAACCTCTCCATCTCGTATTCTGGCTCCTAGAGTCTTCGGGTGAAATAGGATTTTTGGCATATTTTCCGGGATTTTTCCTGATAGTTGATTTTCTGCACAAAAAGTAGACACCAAGGCAATTCTGCTGAAAACAACGTCAGTTCGCATTAGTTGCATCCAAATCACACAATTATAGAGGAGAAACAATAGCAAAAGTGTTCGGGAAAGTAGATACGTTTTGAACGTATCAGGCCACTTGTTGCATTTATTCTTACTGTCTTTTATTTACTCGTACTTTGTTTACTTGCCTTATCGAAAACCCCTAAAAATCCGTTTGATAAGTATTTGTAGAGAATTCCTGATCCATACCACTAGCCAGCACCTTCTGCTCCTCGTTGGGTCGACACTCTTACTTATCCAAAATACTGCGATACACCCCCTATACTTGTGGGTCATCAAGACTATTTTACGGCGCTTGAGTGAAGCGCTATTGGAGAGTGGAACTGGTAAGGAAACTTCTACTGTGAGTATTGTTTACTTCTGTTAGTTGCTTTATTTTCGTTATGGATAATTCGCTGAGTTTCTTATTTGGTAATGCTACTACCACTGCTAAGGTAGTAGATAAACCACCACCCGCTGAGAATGGTGTTTTCAAAATACCTACAAGAATTATTGATCGTGTTATGGATAACTACTATGTTGGGGATGGAACTGTCCATCCCGGTGATCATTTACTCTTTATACACGAATTATGCGGGTTTTTCAAGTGTGTAGGTATTACTACAGATCAAGTTAAGAAGAAGTTATTTTCATTATCGCTGAAAGGAAGAGCCGAGGAATGGTATAAGCTGCTGAAGAATGGTCAAGCTCTGGAATGGGAGGAAATACTGCCTCTCTTTTATTCAAAGTTTTATCCTCCTAGTAAGATTCATAAAGATCGGAATCAAATATACAACTTTTGGCCTCTTGATGGAGAGAGTACAACTCAAGATTGGGGGAGATTGAAGTTACTAATGCTCAAATGTCCCATTCATGAGCTCCCCAACAATATTATTATCAATAAATTTTATGCAAGGCTCCCTCTACATGATAAATATTTATTGGATGCTTCTTGTGCTGGATCATTCACTCGCATGGAAGAAGAAGCTAAATGGGATCTTCTGGACCGTATTCAAGACAATGCTGAAGCTTGGGAGAATGACAAAGGTAGAAAGTTAGGTATAAATTATGATTATGAATGCATTGAATCTTTTATGGGAACTGATGACTTTCAAAATATTAGTAATATTTATGGTCTTGACTTGCAAGTTATTACGAATTGCTTTTGAGCTTTTGCTTCCTATATCAAAATTCCAAAAAGGGGATGGAACAAATACCATGCACCTTACAAAGATATTGTTGACTATGCTCCTATTGGAAGTGCTGAGTATTGCATTATTGACCCCATCTTACCTGAACCTTATATTGAGAAGATTCCCTTCCCCGAAAAGGTAAAGGACCACCCTATGATAACTAATGTAATCACCAAAAGTGAAAAAAGAACTGTAAAGCCTGATGAACAAATAAACATTGAACCTGTGGTAGCAATTGTGAAAGACCTTGTCACTAAAAGCATAGAAGATGGGCACATAGTCTTTTGTGAGGATGCTTCTAATATTGTTTCACATCCCAATAGAACTAAAAGGCTAGTGTTCCTGTGCTTTCTGTTAGAATTGGTGATCATTGCTATTATGGTTTATGTGATATTGGTGCAAGTTCCAGTGCTATTCCTTATGAGCTTTACAGAGAAATTATGCATGAAATCAGTCCTTGCGAGTTGGAAGAGATTGATGTGGTTATTCACCTTCTAATAGAGAGACCATCTCTCTAATTGGTATTGTACGAGATGTGGAAGTTCTTTGTGGTAAGATTAAGTACCCTGCTGATTTTCTAGTACTTGGTTCGGCTGCTAGTAAAACCTACCCTATCATTTTTGGTAGACCTTTCTTGAGTACTTGTGGAGCTATTATTGATTGCAAGAGGGAGAAAATCTTGACTAAGTTTGATGGGGAATCTTATGAGTTTAATTTTTCGAAATTTGCTAAAGAACCTTGCGAAGAGGAAACCCATAATGAGGATTTTAGGGTTGAACAACTTGCTTCTATTTCTCTTGCTCCTAACAATGCTTTGCAGCAATTTATGGAAGATCATGAAAGTGAAACCTTCATGGAAGAAAAGAATGAGATTGACAGGATTCTCTGTGACCAACCTATGATGCTTAAGCACGACTTGCCTGTAGAAGACTTGGGTACCACGATGCCACCTAAAAAGGATCCGGTTTTCGATCTAAAACCTCTCCCTGATGATCTTAAATATGCTTATATTGATGATAAAAAGATATATCCTATTATTATTAGCTCTAAACTTTTAGGGAAGGAAGAAGAAAGGTTATTGGAGGTTTGGAAGAAACACCGAGGAGCTATGGGCTATACTCTAGATGATTTGAAAGGGATTTCACCTACTATATGTCAGCATTCTATCAACATAGAACCAGATGCAAAGCCAGTAGTAGAGCACCAACGACGTTTAAATCCTAGGATGAAGGAAGTGGTAAGGAACGAGGTATTGAAACTCCTTGATGCTGGTATTATTTATCCTATTGCTAATAGTGAATGGGTTAGTCCTGTTCATTGTGTTCCTAAAAAGGTAGGTATTACCGTTGTCCCTAATGGGTTAGCTTATTCCTCAAAGAACAGTGGTAGGCTATAGGATGTGCATCGATTTTAGGAAAGTCAATAAAGTTACTAAGAAAGATCACTACCCGCTTCCTTTTATTGATCAAATGTTGGAAAGGTTGTCTAAAAAGACCCATTTTTGTTTTCTTGATGGTTATTCTGGTTTCTCTCAAATTGCTGTTAAACAACAAGATCAAGAAAAAACTACTTTTACTTGCCCTTATGGAACTTATGCTTATAGACGTATGCCTTTTTGTTTATGTAATGCTCCTGCTACTTTCCAAAGGTGCATGTCTGCTATCTTTCATGGTTTTTGTGAGGAAATTGTAGAAGTGTTCATGGATGACCTTTACATATGGAACTTCTTTTGATAATTGTCTGCACAACCTTGATAAAGTTTTGCAGAGATGTGAGGAAACTAATCTTGTTCTTAATTGGGAGAAATGCCACTTCATGGTTAATGAAGGGATTGTTCTTGGGCATAAGGTTTCTGAAAGAGGCATACAAGTTGATAGAGCTAAGGTTGAGGCAATTGAGAAAATGCCATGTCCAAGATACATCAAAGGTATTCATAGTATCCTTGGTCATGATGGTTTCTATAGGAGGTTTATTAAAGACTTCTCTAGGATATCAAAACCTCTCACTAATCTTCTTCAAAAAGATGTACCCTTCGTTTTTGATGATGATTGTAGGGAAGCTTTTGAAACTCTTAAGAAGGCTTTAACTCTGACCTATTGTTCAACCACCTGATTGGAGTTTACCCTTTGAAATAATGTGTGATGCTAGTGATTTTGCTGTAGGGGCTGTCCTTGGGCAACGTATTGATAAAAAGTTAAATGTTATCCATTATGCTAGTAAGACCCTAGACGCTGCTCAAAGGAATTATCCCACTACTGAAAAGGAATTTCTAGCTGTTGTTTTTGCCTGTGATAAGTTTAGGCCCTATATTGTAGACTCAAAAGTAACCATTCACACTGATCATGCTGCTATTAAATATCTTATGACGAAGAAGGACACTAAGCCTAGGCTTATTAGATGGGTACTGCTTTTACAAGAGTTTGATCTACACATAGTAGATAGGAGGGGTGTTGAAAACCCTGTAGCTGATGATTTATCTCGTTTGGAAAACATCGCTTTTGAACCTATGCCTATTAATGATAGTTTCCCAAATGAACAGTTAGCCGCAGTAGGGGTGAGCTCGCGAGGAAGCCCTTGGTATGCTGATTATGCTAACTTTATTGTCTCCAAGTATTTGCCTCCAACTTTTACAGCTCAGCAAAGAAGAAAGTTCTTCTATGATTTGAGCCATTATTTTTGGGATGACCCACACTTATACAAAGAAGGAGTTGATGGTATTATGCGAAGATGTGTTCCAGAATATGAACAAAAGGAGATATTGTGTAAATGTCATGGTAGTGCCTATGGAGGACATCATGCAGGAGATAGAACTGCACAAAAGGTACTATAATCAGGTTTCTACTGGCCTACCCTTTTTAAAGATGCAAGAAAATTTGTCCTATCTTGTGATGAATGTCAGCGTGTTGGTAATATTTCTAGACGCAATGAAATGCCTATGAACTACTCTCTAGTTATTGAACCTTTTGATTGTTGGGGATTTGACTTTATGGGTCCTTTCCCTCCTTCGAAAGGCTACACTCATATTCTTGTTGCCGTTGATTATGTTACTAAGTGGGCAGAAGCTATTCCTACAAAGAGTGCTGATGGAGAGACTTCTCTAAAAATGCTTAAGGATGTTAACTTTCCTAGGTTTGGGGTGCCTAGGTATCTCATGACCGATGGGGGTTCTCATTTCATTCATGGTGGTTTTAGGAAGACCCTTGCTAAATATGATGTTAATCATAGAATTGCTTCAGCTTATCACCCCCAAACTAGCGGGCAAGTAGAGTTATCAAATAGAGAGATTAAATCTATCTTGCAAAAAGGCATTAATAGGTCTAGGAAAAACTGGGCTAAGAAGTTGAATGATGCTTTATGGGCTTATAGAACTGCTTACAAAAATCCTATGGGAATGTATCCTTATAAAATGGTTTATGGGAAAGCTTGTCACCTAACCTTAGAATTAGAACACAAAGCTTACTGGGCATTGAAAGAACTAAATAGAGATTGTAAGCTCGCTGGTGAGAAAAGGTTATTTGACTTAAGTTCTTTAGATGAATAGAGGAGTGAAGCCTATGAGAATGCTAGGCTTTTTAAGGAAAAAGTTAAAAGATGGCATGATAAGCGAATACTTAAGAGAGAATTTCATGTTGGTGAGAAAGTTCTATTGTATAGGTCTCGTCTCAGATTTTTTGCAGGTAAGCTACTATCAAAATGGGAAGGACCTTTCATCATTGAAGAAGTATACCGTTCAGGAGCAATAAAAATTTCTTCTCTAAAAGATAATACTACACAAGTAGTGAATGGACATCGACTCAAACACTATATTGTTGGAGATCCTTACAATGAAGATGTTGATGACTTTCAAGTTATAACTCTAGAGAAATTCATTGAGGACCAAATTCAGAGATCTGCAGAGTCCGTCTCCAACTAGGTAACAGTTATGGTAAGAAAAGTTCCGCAAAAATACAATCCAACTATATTTTTGCAGTTTTCAGTCAATAAGGAAAGTTACGAAGCGAAAGAGGGACGGAACCGGAGCCAGGGTGGCTCACACCACCCCATGGCGCGGGCCCACCCCTGGCCGCGCCACCAGGTGGTGAGGCCACCCAGGACTCCGCCTCCGACTCGTTTTCTCCTAGTACCTTCCTTTTGATATGAAACTTCATAATATATAACCCCCCAGATCTTCCGAGGTCCGTATATCGTGTTTTCATCGTGTTTTTGTTTCGATCTGTTTCTGCCAGGTAAAATCTCAGATTTGTAGCCTCAATGTCTTCCACTGGATCAGTTAAGGGAGATTCCTTGGAAGATATCATCAACCCATACATGAGAGAATTGAAGATTCATCCCAAGGAGTTATTGCTCGAAGGTGGGGAGGTTCAGATTAAAGAGGTTCAATGCCCTAAAGGTGAAGGAAGTCTGGAGGACAGGATGGAAGCATTGGAACAAGAAGTCTTTAGGTACAAGAAGATGGTGGAGCGCGAAGTGGATATCATCCATAAGATTTGTTTCGAACTCATCACCGAGCACCAAAAAGAGACTTCTGAACCAAAGACGAAGTCCTCTCACTCCGCCAAACAACCAACGAACTGCAAGCACAGTTCTATGACGTTCAAAATCAAAACCGTGAGTATGAGGCTAGATTTAAACTCATAAGTGCTGCTGCAAGTTTCAGGATGTTGGAAACCACGATGTCCTTTGTTGATGGGAAGCCCTTACCTTGGAAGACGGACAAAGATGAGAGGATACCATCACCACCGAAGGAGTAATTCATCATTAGGTTGTGTATCCCCTTGGTTTGTTCCAAACTTGGAGGAGTGCCGCGGTATCACATCACTATCTTCTATCTTTTTACCTTTTTAGTAGAGTCATATCATGAATAGAGGAGTTATTATGTAGTATGGTTTGCATTATGGAAGTGTACCCTCTCTCGTTAGATGTGTATCCCTTGGTGTGAGTTGCCGTTATGGATTATTAATGATAAGTTCTATCATTCACTCTTTTGCATAGCTTATATTAGTTTTCAATTCGTGGTTATATGATTGATCTTGTTGTTAGTATTGGTATCACTTTGGGATCATTGAGTTAATTTAGTTGGTTTTGGCAAACCTGGCTCGGTCAGTAGCACACTATTTTTGAGAGTTGAATGAAAAAGATAGAAGTACTCTAGAGAAAAATAATTTCATCATCTTTCTTTCTTGATTTGCTCATAAGTTTAGTATTCTCTAGGTAAGATCTTTTGTGCTTCCAAGGAAGATTGCATGTTTGTTTTTATCACTTGTATGTTTGGTTGTTTCCTTCAACTCTTATACTTGCTACCCAGCCTTGCTAGCCAAAAACCTGTACTGAGAGGGAATTCCTCTCGTGCATCCACCTCCTTTAATCCAAAACCTTTGCCATTTGTGTCCACCATACCTACCTAGTAGCATTATTGCTATTCCAAGTAAATTCTTGTTTTATCTACCTCCCAAATTAAACTTGTTATGTGAAAATTAGTGATTAAAGCTCTCATGAACTTGATGGCACACTTTACTTTCTTGCACTTAATAAACTTGAACCATTGTGCTCACCTATGTTGCGTATATGCTTGCGCTTTGTAAGTTGTGAATTAGCAGAACCATGCTGTCATGGGGAATGCTTTCAACATTGCACTGGTACTTTGTACCAAGTTGATATCATGTTCTTTTGTCTATGGATGTCGTAGGTGTGAAATTAAAGGGGAGCTTGTAAGTCCATGGAGTTATGCATGTGTGTTAGAGAAACGCCTGGGCCGCTGGTCTAATCCATGCTAACATGGTGGAAACCTACAGCGTAACCATAACAAGTATCTAAGCTTGGGGGGAGTTGATACGTCCATTTTGCATCACTATTCTATGTCGTAATTCACTATTATTCATTGATATATTTCGTATTGAGAGGTGATACTTATGTTATTTCATCTATATTTGCATGGTTGATGACTTTTGGAGCATGGACCATTGTAGTCGAGGATTCGATGGAAAGGTCTTGTTTGGAGGCAAAATTCGAAGATAAGAAAATCCGGAAAATATCTGGAAAATCCTATTTTCCGAAGACTAAGGATGCTAGAAGGAGTGGAGATGGGCCAGGGGCCCACACCACCCCAGGCAGCGACCCTAGGCGCGCTAGGAGGTGGTGTGGCCACCACAACCTCTCCCTACAGGCGTATATCAACCTCCGAAACCCTAAGACTCGGGAGCGACCATAGAAAGATTCTGCCTCTGCCTCAAGGCGGAAAACACCGAGAGAAATATCTCTTCGGACAGATTCTGGGGAATTCCTTCGGAGAGGGGAGATCGTCGCCATCAACACCACCATCAAGCTGGACTTCATCAGGATCATCATCATCATCACCACCATCATCACCATCAGCACCCTCATCACCATCTCCATATTGCTGTAACAATTGGTTGAATTTTGCTATAGTTCATAGGGGAAACTTTCCTGGTGTTGACTACTCTTTGTAGTTGATGCTATTGAGTGAACCGTTGAATTATTGTTTATGTTCAGATTGTTATACATCATTATTCCATCTCTGATCATGATCCATATGATGTCTTGCGAGTAGTTCGTTTTGTTCTTGAGGACATGGGAGAAGTCTTGTTGTTAGTAGTGGAGTTGTGTTGAGAAAGATTCAATAGATTGTTATTTAAGTTGTGGTGTACTTCTTCTAGTGGTGTCATGTGAACGTCGACTACATGACACTTCACCTATATGGGCCTAGGGGAATGCATTGTGTATTTGGATACTAATCGTAGGGGTTGCGGAGTGAGAAACCTGAACCCCGTTAGGAAACCATTGCACAAGGGGCGTAAGGGTCTTAGAGTTTAAAAAGTGGTTAGGTTTCTACCTTAATTACTTTCTTGTACTTACGGATGTTTGCAAGGGGTATAATCACAAGTATGTATTAGTATTGGATGGGGCGGTACATTAGCATAGGTTCACCCACACAACACTTAGCAAGCTAGAGAAGATTAATCAACTATATGAAGCGAAAGCACTTGACAGTCTTCCCATGTGTCCTCGAGAACGTTTGGTCATCTTAAGTAATACAACCGGCTTGTCCTTTGCTGCATAAAGGATTGGGCCACTTGCTGCATTTATTCTTACTGTCTTTTATTTACTCGTACTTTGTTTACTTGCCTTATCGAAAACCCCTAAAAATCCGTTTGCTAAGTATTTGCAGAGAATTCCTGATCCATACCACTAGCCAGCACCTTCTGCTCCTCGTTGGGTTCGACACTCTTACATATCGAAAATACTGCGATACACCCCCTATACTTGTGGGTCATCAATATGCCAATTGGGTATGCCCAGGAGGGAGATTTGACTGGCCAAGCCCATGGCGAGTGGGCCTGCTGGTGCGGCGACTAGATGGAGACTTCGAATGAAGCCCGATGACTAGAAGCTGAAGTCCCAAGACCCTAGCTAGGCCGAGTCATATTAGGTCAAACCCTCTAAAACCCAAACTAATTCAGTTGTAATCTTGTAAACCCTAGCGAGGTGACCCTATATAAACCTACCTAGGGTACTCGTTACACTTACATGCTATTAGCTACCCCTCAAAGCGACTCACTACCTAGTCGCCAAGCTTGCCAATCTTGTAATCCACTCGCCATTAATACCCGCAGATGGCGACTCGCTCTTTCCCTAATCGTTTCAATCGCTACCCCTTGTAGCGACTGCCATGGTCATTCCCATGATAGTGGCACCCACCATGGGGCTTGGCCAGTTGATGTCTACGCACTTCTATTCTTGTAGACAGTTGTTGGGCCTCCAAGTGCAGAGGTTTGTAGAACAGCAGCAAGTTTTCCCTTAAGTGGATCACCTAAGGTTTATCGAACTCAGGGAGGAAGTGGTCAAAGGTATCCCCTCTCAAGCAATCCTGCAATCAAGATACAAGAAGTCTCTTGTGTCCCCAACACACCCAATACACTTGTCAGGTGTATAGGTGCACTAGTTCGGCGAAGAGATAGTGAAATACAAGTGGTATAGATAATTATAAGTGGTAACGGTGATAGAGAATAGCTTGATGGCGTGGAAAAGACTAAAGGCAAACTGAAATAAAGATGGAAGCAAGCAAACATGTAACATATCTAATTGCAAACGGTGTAACAATGCTTAGGAACAAGGCCTAGGGATCATACTTTCACTAGTGAACACTCTCATATAAATACTACTCTTAACTACTCCCAGGTTGGACACTCTAATCGATGGTAGGGCTATAACAGCACACCTCAAAGTAAGCCTTTCCCATCTAGAAAACCCCACACTGTCACCTTGAGTACTAGATGAGTCCAACAAACACCACAATTTCATAAAGACATCCAACTCCAAATATAACTCATAACAAGTATTTGTAATCTCTAGCCTAAGTGTCACCATGGTGTGCACACTGTCACTTTCAGACACATGGGGAGAGCAGAGATCTAATAAAGCACTTGAGTAGCAAGGTAGATCTACTAGATTACAATGCTCATGACCACAACAAGATCATGCATAGATAGAGAGATGAACACATAGCTACCGGTAGAACCCTTAGCCTCGAGAGAGAACTACTCCCTCCTCATCATGGGAATCAGCAATGGTGATGGAGATGGCGGTGGAGATCGATGGAGATGGCTCCGGGGGCACTTCCCCATCCGCAGGTGTCTTGAAGAGACTTTCTATCCCTCGAATCTCTCCCTTGGTGGCGGTAACGGAACTTTTTGGATTTGATTGATTCCTAGGGTTTATGCATCGGGAGGCTTCGATGGCGAAGAGGCAAGGTCGGTGGAGTGCCGGGGCCCACCACACCTGGTGGCGCGGTGGGATAGCCACGCCTGAGGTGTGGCCAGCCTGGCCCTCCTCATCTCGTACGGCTCCGTGAGTCTTCCGTAAAATAGGAACTTTGGCTTTTGTCGTCAATTCGAGAATATTCATTTCGACTTCAAAACCAAAAACAGCAGAAAACAGGCAACTGGCACTGTGGCATCTTGTTAATAGTTTAGTCCAAGAAATCATATGAAAAGTACTCCAAAGTTGGAAAAAAACACAAGAAAGTGGATAAAACCAAGCATGGAACATCAAAAATTATAGATACATTTGCAATGTATCAACATCCCCAAGCTTAACTCCTGCTCGTCCTCGAGTAGGTAAGTGATAAAAAGAAAGAATAATTTTTTAGGTGACATGCACCATCAAAGACTTGATCAAAGTATTTGCAAAACATTCAAAACTGGGATCATAACATGAAAGACAAAGTTCTAGCAATAAGCAAAGAAACTATGATGCAACATGAAAAGGCACAAACAAAAGATTCATGAATAACATGATTTGCAAGACGTTTGTTTGTTTCACATAAAGAAAACATGGCATAACAGTATTCAGCTTGTCCCTCAATAGAGTAGCAAATATAAATGCATAGGACACCTTCAAAGTTCATAAGAGTGACTAGATACAATAGTTTAAAACAAGCAATATCAAAGTATGCATCAATCAACTAGTCTTGGGACAATGCACATAGAACTAAGAATGACCACTATGCTCTCAAAGTAGGTGCATAAAGGTAGAAGGTGGAGACTCAATATAATGGTGGAAGAAAGGCCTTTTTATAAAAGGAAGTAGGGATTCAAGTCTTACAAAGAGCTTCCAAAAATTATGGTACTTATTGCTTTCAGCTCTCATTGCCCCTATCATAAGCATCTTGAAGTGATTAAGGTTAAAGTGAACAAACTATGGTGTACATGCTTGACGAAGTATAAGTTAGAAATCTCATGTCTCTTGAATACGAGGGCCGCTCCTCAAGTTTAGTCACCGGTAAGTTCTTGTCATCGTAAGTATATGTGTATCATTGAGAACCGCCAACGGGGTACCCCTTGCCCGATGATACAGAAGAATCCCCATATCAAAATGACAAGGCAAGCAGACAACAAGCATCTCAGCATTCTTCTTATTTACCATGGGAATATGGTGCTTTTTTTATCTTTCCTCTTTTCATAATCTCTTTTTTTCTCTTTTCTCTTTTTTTCTCAAGATAGGACTCTTTTTTTATAAGAAGAATTCTTCATAGACATCTCATTATGGTTACGCTGCAGGTTTCCACCATGTCAGCATGGATTAGACCAGCGGCCCAGGCGTTTCTCTAACACATATACATAACTCCATGGACTTACAAGCTCCCCTTTCATTTCACAGAGATGACATCCATAGACAAAAGAGCATGATATCAACTAGGTACAAGTACCAAGTGCAATGTTGAAAGTGTTCCCCATGAAAGCATGGTTCTGCTAATTCCCAACAAATAAGTGCAAGCATATACAACATAGACGACACAATGGTTCAAGTTTATTAAGGGCAAGAAAAGTAAAGTGTGCCATCAAGTTCGTGAGAGCTTTAATCACTAGTTTTCTCATAACAAGTTTAATTTGGAAGGTAAACAAAAGCATGAATATACTTGGAATAGCATAAGCTAGTAGGTAGGTATGGTCGACTCTTTGGAATAACTTGGTTTAGGGAGTTGGATGCATGAGTGGAACTCATACTTGGTTGTGGAAGCTAGCAAAAGACTGGGAGCGACAAACTAAGAGAGCAATAATGGCCATAATCATGCAGAGCGACAAAACATCATTGATCAAAGCATAAAGTGATACTACAAGTTGAAAACTAAAGGATCATAAAGGCTAGGGTGACTTGAGATAGTCATAACATGGTGTGAGCATGTGCCAAGTCAACCCAAATAAAGCATCAATGGAGAATACCACTATACTATGCTTTAATATGCTAAAACAACACATGATTCATCCAAGGCACATTAAGAAATCTCAATTGTTTATAACAAGTCATGCTACAACAAATAATACTAAGCATAAAGCCAAAACAATATCAAGCATGGCATGACAAAGCATAGGCCACAGTCAAAAACAATCTCTCTTTAACACTTAAGCATGAACTTTCCTACTCTTTTCCAAACCAAACCAAACTATTTGCAAACCAATGTATGAAAGAGGGGATCCAACCAATTTATTCAGAAAACTAAGCAAACTAAGCAAACGAAAAACCAAAACGAAAACGAAAAAGAAGACGCTCCAAGAATAACACAACTGTGCATGAAACAATAAAAATGAAGCGTTTGGAAGAAACTTGGAATTTTTATTGATGAAGAAGGGGATGCCTTGGGCATCCCCAAGCTTTGACGCTTGTACTTCTTGGATATTTCTTGGGGTGACACGTGTGGCATCCCCAAGCTTGAGCTTTAGTCCATCCTTCATCTCATTACTCATTCCTTCCATACACCTGAAATGTTTCCTTCATACAAAACTTCACACAAGCTTTATTAGCAACATTAGTGCACTCAAGATAAAAGGTCTTAAGATTCAGTTCTAACACCAAATAAACTTTAATTAGAACACTAGCTACTCTAGCACTTCCCTAAAAAAGCTCAATTCCCCAAAAGAGATAAAAAAGGAACCAACAAGAAGCAAATGTAGAAAATGGCAGAAATCTGTCAAAACAGACCAGCAGGTAAAGACGAATTTTTTCGAAGACCTTCTGTTGCTCAAATCGAAAAGTGTTGAACTAAGGAAAGTTAGATAACAACCTGGGGTAGAAGCACAAAAATTCACGCCTCAAAAGGACATACAGAGATTTTACACGAAAGTTTATGGTGAAGCACAAAAATCTGTTTCAGGACAGCAACTTTCCCAATCATTACTTCTCTCTCATTAGAGGTTACTCTTGGCACAAAAAACAAATAAAAATGATAAGGAGCGGTTATTACAGGAGTAATAACTTCCAAGACTCATCTAAAACTTTTGGGTTATCTCCCAATAAGTACTTTTCTTTAACGCCTTTAAGTTAGGCATGATAGTTTGAGAAGATGCTCACATAAGAAATATGAATTGAAATAAAAGAGAGCATCAAGAAGCAAATCCAAAGCACATTTAAGTCTAACCCACTTCCTATGCATAGGAATCTTGTAAATAAACAAGTCGTGAAAGCACAAAGCAACAAGCATAGTAAAGCAAAACAAGTGCAACTTCAAGACTTTCAACATAAAGAGGGGAAACCTAATATTATTGAGATGCATAAAACCATGTTTCCCTCTCTCATAATAACTTTCAGTAGCATCATGAATAAAATTAACAATATAACTATCACATAAAACATTCTTATCATGAGCCACATGCATAAAAGAATTAATACTCTCCACATAAACATAGTCATAAACATTCTTATTAATTGTAGTGGGAGCAAATTCAACAAAATAGCTTTCATTATTATTCTCATCACCATAATCATCAAATATAGGAGGCATATTGTAATAATTAATTTTCTCCTCAATAGTAGGTGGACTAAAAATATCATATTCATCATTGTAATCATCATATATTGGAGGTTGGGTATCATCATAAGCAATAGAATAGCTATCTTCCAAAGCCGGGGAACTAAAAAGATCATTTTCATAAAAACTAGCTTCCCCAAGCTCAGACTTTTCCATAGCATTAGCAATAATGGTGTCCAAAGAATTCATACTAACAACATTGCTATTAGCATGCAAATAAAGTTCCATAGGTTTTTTAATTTTCTCTTCAAACACTTCATGTCCTAACTCAAGATAAATACTATAAAGCTCTCTAATTTTTTTGTTGTTTTCCATTAAGCCTAACTAGTGAAAACAAGAAACAAAAAGACAAAATTGCAGAATCTAAAGGAAATAACTTCGAGCACTCACACCGGAGGATGTGAGTACCTTTTACCTTACCTCCCCGGCAACGATGCTAGAAAATAGGCGTTTGCCGTTGGAGGCTCTTCTTCTTTAATCCTCCGGTGTGAATACCTTTTACCTTACCTCCCCGGCAACGGCGCCAGAAAATAGCTTGATGTCTACGCACTTCTATTCTTGTAGACAGTTGTTGGGCCTCCAAGTGTAGAGGTTTGTAGAACAGCAGCAAGTTTTCCCTTAAGTGGATCACCCAAGGTTTATCAAACTCAGGGAGGAAGTGGTCAAAGGTATCCCCTCTCAAGCAATCCTGCAATCAAGATACAAGAAGTCTATTGTGTCCCCAACACACCCAATACACTTGTCAGGTGTATAGGTGCACTAGTTCGGTGAAGAGATAGTGAAATACAAGTGGTATAGATAATTATAAGTGGTAACGGTGATAGAGAATATCTTGATGGCGTGGAAAAGACTAAAGGCAAACTGAAATAAAGATGGAAGCAAGCAAACATGTAACAGATCTAATTGCAAATGGTGTATCAATGCTTAGGAACAAGGCCTAGGGATCATACTTTCACTAGTGAACACTCTCATATAAATATCTTCTCTTTATGATACTACTCTTAACTACTCCCCGGTTGGACACTCTAATCGATGGTAGGGCTATAACAGCACACCTCAAAGTAAGCCTTTCCCATCTAGAAAACCCCACACTGTCACCTTGAGTACTAGATGAGTCCAACAAACACCACAATTTCATAAAGACATCCAACTCCAAATATAACTCATAACAAGTATTTGCAATCTCTAGCCTAAGTGCCACCATGGTGTGCACGCTGTCACTTTCACACACATGGGGAGAGCAGATATCTAATAAAGCACTTGAGTAGCAAGGTAGATCTACTAGATTACAAAGCTCATGACCACAACAAGATCATGCATAGATAGAGAGATGAACACATAGCTACCGGTAGAACCCTTAGCCTCGAGAGATAACTACTCCCTCCTCATCATGGGAATCAGCAATGGTGATGGAGATGGTGGTGGAGATCGATGGAGATGGCTCCAGGGGCACTTCCCCGTCCCGGCAGGGTGCCGGAACAGAGACTTTCTGTCCCCCAAATCTCTCCTTCGGTGGCGGCGGTGCAGCGGAACTTTTCGTGGATTTCTGATTGATTCCCTAGGGTTTATGCATCGGGAGGCTTCTTATAGGCAAAGAGGCAAGGTCGGTGGAGTGCCAGGGGGGCCACACCACCTGGTAGCACGGGTAGGGCTAGCACGCGCCTGGGTGTGTGTGGCCAGGCCCTGGCCCTCCTCCGTCTCATATTCTGGCTCCGTGAGTCTTCCGGTAAAATCGGAACTTTGGCTTTTGTCCTGTCCAATTCCGAGAATATTCATTTTCTGACTTCCTGAAACCAAAAACAGCAGAAAACAGGCAACTGGCACTGTGCCTTCTTGTTAATAGGTTATTCCAAGAAATCATATGAAAAGTACTCCAAAGTTGGAACAAAACACAAGAAAGTGGATAAAACCAAGCATGGAACATCAAAAATTATAGATACATGTGCAATGTATCAACAGTCAAGCCTGAGATCTGCGGTGATACCATATACTCCAATCAACAGGCTGATCACCTCTGGCCCCATGGTTCCTAACGGCAGATTCCTCTAGATCTTGCCGAGAAGCTACATACCGGCATCGCGCCCGATCACCCACGCCGCGGTGATGCTAGTTGGCACCATTAACCTCTTCGTTGGGTTCATGGATGTTGTCGACCCGACGGAAATGGTGAGAATCAGCACCACCAATGGATCGCCTCCACGCGATCTACTCTCAGAGGAGCAGTTCTGCACCATCATCCTCCTTGCCTCCAAATACGACCCGGCTTCTAGCAACGCGGCCGGAAGCGATGTGGCTCTTTGCGATGATTCTGACTCTACGACCCTTGCTTCGGTCGTTGGATCCATCACCGCCGTGTCACATGTGGACTCCATCATGCGAGTCTCCAACGCTGACGATTTTGAGGATCCATCCATCCTCGGGATCTTCGACTCTAACTCTAGATCGGAGTCCCCCAACGAGGCTCGCGCCATATCCAATTGCTACAATGCTATCTATATGGTGGGTAGCAGTGCGCCTCTAGATCCCTTCACCATGCCCATAACACCGACAACAATGGAGACAGAAGTCGAGGAGTACCACCAATAGATGGAGGCGGCAAAGGCCAGGGAGCCTGCCGAGCGCGATTTTTTTTGCCTCGAGCAACACACAGCGCGGGAGCTATCGCTCTACCACCAACGCCACATCAGGAGCTGCCTGAATCCCACCGTTCAAGGCCGTGCCCTGAACATCGACGACGAGCGCGACCCTGCACGCACCCCTCAGGACTCCATTTCGTCCAATTCTTTTGCGACACACATTTATTTTCCAAAATAATGACTTTCCTAAAATATGAAGATATTCCAAGATCGTTATGCACCTTTCCTTGACTTTTGGTGATTTTTTGTATCTGACAGGGAATAAATTTTTGCGATTATAGCCTCCAGACTTTAGAGATTCATTACTTCAACTCTTTCGGCAAATGTTTGGCCTGCAATATAATGTTTAAGACATTTTCCATTAACAACATGAGGTTTACCGTTAAAGTCTCCATGAAGATGAATTGGTCTAGAGCGATACACCTCCTGCCCAACTAATGGGACCCTGCCACTTTGAAGCTAACTTTGAATTCCTTTCTTTTTATTTTCTTATCATGCCATATTTTTACTTGAAATGAGGGTTGAACAATAATACTTGATCTCCTACTTTGAACTCCTTTCTTTTTATTTTCTTATCATGCCTAATTTTTACTTTCTCTTTAGGGAACTGTAGGTCTACATGATGAGGCACTAAACCATGCAATGCTAGTAAACAAGAAGCAATGAGGCCTCCACAAATTCCACCTTTCTCACGGTTAGCAGCAATACGGAAAGCTATCAAAGCACCTAAGTTGTAAGACATATCTCATTTAAGAGCAACAGAGATAAATGCTAGATCATATGAAGATAACTTATTGGCAGTTTTCCTAGCAAGAACACACTTGGCAATAAAGTAGGCAAAGTAGCGAATGGAGGGGAGATGAATGTTATAGATTTTTCCACTCTCCTTCGAGAAGCTGCTCCCTTGGAAAATTTCTGCATATAAATCCATGAGTGGTTCAGGTCGCTCCTTAATCCTTCTACATGATCTCCATTGAGGTACCTTAATAGCTGCGCAAAAGTCATCGAGAGAAAGGTCGATAGCAATATTGTAAATTTTGTAGTGGACCATGGGGTTAGGCAAAGAGTGACTAAATTGAAAGTCCTGCACCACAGACATGGTTAGCTTCACAAATTGACAAGGTTCATCTTCCAAAAAGTGCTCCAACCCTGCATTAGAAACCAAAGTGTGGAAATCTTGGAGAACTCCGGTAGCTCTCATGAACTCAGAGCATGGATAAATGGAAGGAAAAACTTCCTCCTCCCTGTGGACCTTCATGACCTCAGGCACCCATAGTTCATGTTGGTTTAGTTGATGCTCATTCATCTTCTATTCTTAAATTTAACCACCTATTAAACAAGTGATTGCAAAGTGAATATAATGAAGGATACTACTCATAGGGACTTGTAAGAGGCCTAAACATGCATAAAAACTATACCTCTAAGCATCAAACAAGCTTACAAGCTCTCGTAAACTATCACCTACAACAGCAAAATACTCAAGATATAATCCACTAAACACAAATATACTTGGACAAGGGGAGGAGTCACATACCAGAGAACAAGTGCTCCAAATTTCAGCAACAAATATGGGATGAGCAAGGATATCAAAAAAATCGAGAGCAAGCACATCAAGAACGTGATTTTGAGCAATGAACTGGAGCTTACTCGGGAGAGAGAAGAAAGTGGCAGGTGAGAGAGTTAGTGGAGGGCCAGGGGTGGCCCACACCATGGCTGAAGGGAATATGCCCGAGAGGCAATAATAAAGTGGTTATTATCTTATTCCATGTTTATGATAAATGATTATTTTGCATGCTATAATTGTATTAATTGGAAACATTAATACATGTGTGTTTAATAAACAAAATACAAAGTTTTGAGTACTGCCTCTCATATAAACTAGCTTGTTGATTAACAAGATGATCAAGGTTTCCTAATCATGGACATTGGTGAAATGATGTGATGAACATTCATCCTAAGTATAGCATTACGATCAAAGTCATTATGTTTATATTTCTATAACATCATACGAAGTAATCTTAGTCCTTAGACCATGAGATCATGTTAATTGCTGACACTAGAAGAGTATCTTGATAACATCAAACGTCACACCGTAACAGGGTGACTATAAAGATGGGTTCAATGCTACAAAGGTGTTATGTTGAGGCTCATGGATCAAGAGTGGGATTTTTCCATCCCAATGATGGATAGATATACTCTGGGCCCTCTCGGTGATATCACATTAAGATAGCTTGCAAGCAAGTGATGTGATCACTAGAATGTTATATCACGGGAACGAGAAAAGAGTGGATGTCGGTAACGAGATCAATCTAGGTATTTGGATACCGATGATCAAATCTCGAACATGTATTATATCATGAGACAAAGGGATTTAGTTACTAGCGCTAAAGGTTCTCACGATCACAGAAGTCATCGTTGAATGTGTAGGAGTCAGTATGGATCTCCAGGTCTCGCTTCTGATTATTGATCTGAGAGGGGTCTCGATCATGTCTGCATTATTCGCGAACCGTAGGGTGACACACTTAAGGGATACCGACACCATTTGGAGCAAATATGTTTCAGATAAATATTTAAGAAAGCGCTGGATTTATTTCAATAGACACCGAAACTGTTTCGGGTGAAATTGCTGAAATTGGTTCTGCATGTAATATTGAAATATTGCAGGGGGTTTTATGTGAATGTTTGTTAATTAAAGTAATTAACAAAATTCTGAATAAAATTAATAAAAGAGTTTTATTAAATGAGAGAGCATTAAATTTGGAGAAATTTAATGCATTTAAAGTGGAGACTTTAAAAGAGAATGTGAAGGGGCATTTTAATGTGGAGGGGTTACCACCACATGAATGGGGAAGATGAAGGGACACCCTCCATGGGCGCCGACCATGGGGGGGGGTACCCTCCACTCCTCCTATAAAAGGCCCCCCTCTCACACCTTCATACACACACCTCCTCGTGAAGGATCTCTCTCCCCCTCTAGTATTATTCCCCCATGGTCTCAGATTAGCGAGATACATGTTCCCGGTGGCTTTATCTGGAAAGGAGTTGTTGTTTCCACTGGATTTGCTGGAGCGAGGGATGGAGGTTGTCGGGGTACCGGACGTGTGTGCGATCATGGATGCACCGCTGCTGTGCAGTGCTGGACTTGGTGGTGCTGGACTTGCTGGAGCTGGATCAGAAGGACGTGCTAGGGCCGGACCTACTGGACTTCATCACGATCTTGAGATCAGCAAGAGTACGACTACATCATCCACGAGTTCCATCTCGTTAACAAAGCGTTGTTGTCTTCGAGGGTAAGTTCTCCATGGATGTATATCCACCCGTTGCTTGTATCTAGTAGATAGATCTTGGCGTATAGTTCCCATCATAGGAATTTTTTTGTTTTCTATGCTGCGAACCCTTCAGTGGTATCAGAGCCTGATCTATGCGTAGGTGTTTTGCACGGGTAGTACACATATGTTTATATGTGGGCGATGATGATTATGTTATTGCATCTTCTATGTATTTTGGATATTGGTGGCATAGTGGGATGAAGCGGCCCGGACCAACCTTACATGTCATCGTACATGAGACCGGTTCCACGACTGACATGCAACTAGTTTTGCATAAGTGGCTAGCGGGTGTCTGTCTCTCCTACTATAGTCAATATTTGATTTACAACGAGTTGCTAATAACTTGGTTATCCTCGTTGTGGTTCATGTTCGTAGGTAAGACTAGTTCTATCTCCGAAAGCTCTAAGCCACGTAAAACTTGCAATTAATAAATTAGAGGCGTCTAGTTTAGATCGTTGCTGGGCTAGTGTCATGATATGGTAATGTTGTAAGTTGATGTATAGTTGATACTCTTACAACACACCTAACGTGTAAGTTCCATAGACCTTGGCCTTACACACAAAGGAATGATAGAGATCATACCATGATGCATATGATGGTGATCAAATGCATGGACCATATCATTCCACTTTACACATATGATGTTCGCATCTTATATTGCTTGATTGGCGTTTCAGTAGCATTATAAGACGATCCCTCATTTAAATATCAAGATAAAAATGTGTTCTTCCTTAAGTATGCACCGTTGTATGGATCGTGTTTCGAGAGATCACGTGATGATCAGGTGTACTTGACTCCGCGCTTTCATACAACAGGTGTAAGACAGTTTTACACACGCGAGTACTAAGGTTCTTACTTGGCGAGCCTAGCATGTACAGACATGGCCTCAGAACATGGACCGAAAGGTTAAGCATGAGTCATATAGTTTATATGATGCCCATATTGATGCTCGCCTTTGAAGCTACACCGACTCACGTGATGATCGGACTTGGTGTAGTGGATTTGGTTCATGTAATCACCAAAAAGGCACGAGGGATGTCGTTTTTGAGTGGGAGTTTATTTCTAATTTGGATTAGTCGAACTCAATTTGTCATAAACTAAATCAAAGTGAATTTGCATAATTTGTTGTAGTCATTGGCGTCTGTTCACTACCTTATGCTTAGTTTGAATTGAGATAATAGAACTACAGAATTCTGGATATTTACTTTACGAACTGGTATTGTATTGTTTTGAATGTCAATTTAAAGTTTATAAGTCCTATTGCAAACTTTCAGCAAACTCTATTTACTCCCTGAAGTTTAATAAGTAGTATTAAATCAAGAGTAAGAATTCCAATGTTAGTATCTAAAGTATCATGTTTGCCTCCATGATTATTGATATTCAAAAGTTGTTTTAATATCAAGATTATATAGGAGCTAAAAATTGTTTCAGAAACCATCATGTGTGAAAGATATTGTGATATCTGAAACAATGTTTTTGGTTGCATTATGAAAGAGTATAATTTAGCAAAATACATGTTCTCATATTGTATGAGAATTTGTGAAGGATGGAGATGCTAATCATCCGGATCTCCCAAAAAGGTTTTGGGAACTAACATTATACTCGCGATTCTTCCTTACAGGCTATAGTAGCTTGATCATGAAAGTTGTCATGATAAGGATGAATAGAAGATGTAAGTAAAATGTTTACTACACTAATAGATTACTAAAGAATGGATTTTTGAAAGAACACCAAACATTTGATGATGGTGATCCACTTCAAAGTGCAAGTCCAAAGGTATTAGTATTTGACTATATACACTTTATACTATGTGTCATGTGAATGACACCACTATTGATGTTGATAGATTCTTTTAAAAGAAAAGGAATTGTTGAAAGAGAATCTATAAAATATTTGGCAGAAAAGAAAAGGGTGGAGATGTCCAACTTAGGTATATAGAAGATATACATGTTATGGCTAATTTTTTTTAAATAATACATTATTTATTCAATTTCACGAATATTACGCAAAAATAGGGAATTACACATCTAACGCGCTGTCGTTTTTTCAATAAACGACCAGCCCGCGTCGTTCTTTGAGTAAAAGATCCAACCGTGCCATCTTTTGAGGCGCTGAAAGCAGCGCCGTGGGCCCCACCCTGCCGGGCTGAAGCATAACAGACGCGTGCACCATTGCGTGGAAAGACGACATGCGCACGTCGTTTTTTGAGGCAACAACATGCCCGTGTCGTTTTTTGAGGCAACGACCTGCCGCGTCGTCTTTTGAGACAACGACGAGCTCGTCCATTTCCACGCGCGCCGCGCCCAGCCCCGTGCAAGACCACCCCGCACGCCGTATTCTTCCTCTCCCTCAGCTCTGCTGCTAGTTCTTCTCCCCTGCTGCTTCTTCTCCCATGGAGCTGCACCGATTTGCTGCTACATTTTGCTTCGTTTTCCACTAAATTTGCTACTGAAGCTAGTAGATTCCCGACCTACTTGTGGTATAGTCTGGTGAAGCGATTTGAGGCGTTTTCATGGAGGGTTTTCTTGGAGTTCTTGAGGAGAAATTGCTATGGTGGAGTTTGGGGCGGGGGCTTGAGGCAGCTGCACGGTTGAGTGGAGGCAGCTACGTGGCAGGATTTCGCACGCTTCAAGGGTAAACCCTAATTTCTTGCTAACTACAGTCATTTGTGTTTGTTTATCTTCTCGGTAGTTCTGGATGTTGTATGTTAGCTTCCAGATTATTCGGCTATAGGATTATAAGTATATTTGTGGGCTATGCCAGATTATTCGGCTATAGGATTATAATTATATTTGCGGGCTATGCAAGATTATTCGGCTATAGGATTATTAGTATATTTGGGGGCTAAAATCTTCCATTGTGCGGGCATTTGATAAATTGTGGTATTTTTTTAGGTCTGAAGTTATGTCCAATAATGTAGTGTTTAGGTTCTACTACGATGACGGTGTCGTCAAAACAAACCAGAATGGAGTTGATTTGAGCGATTTTTATTGTATTGATGAAGTGCTCCAGGATCCCGAAACAATATCCATTATTGAGTTGAAGGATTGGTTATGTGCTCATTTAGGGCTCCCTCCCACCCATACTGTCAGTGTGCATGTATTATGGACTAAGTCAAGGATTAAACCAGATTTTTTTTGAGACCGATAGAAGAGCAAGCTAAATGGGTCAAATGGGTGAAAGCCTGTCTGCGTAGGGTAATTAACCCTAGTGTCTTAGTGCTTCCTGTGGCGAAAGAGCCTGGTTATGATCAAGGCCAGAGTTGTCAGAGACACCATGCTGGTGGTGGTTATGATCATGAGCAGAGCAGTCAAGCCGAAGACAGAGGTGGTGGTGGCTACTATGATGACCAGAGCAGTCAAGGCCAAGATGGCGGTGGTGGTTATGAACCTGGTTAGAGTAGTTATGCACACACCGATGGAGGTAGTTATGAACCTGGTCAGAGTAGTTTTGCACACACCGAGGATGGTGGACATGAATCAGCTGAAGGTAGTCAAGGGACAGGAGAAGATATTTTCAGTGGTGAGGTCGATGAGGACGAGATACACGACAGTTGGTTGCAAGATCAGATGGAAGCCGAAGATTCAGAAGGGTATAGTGATAGCTCTTATGATTCCGCTGAGTCTGATCAAGAGGACCAACCTATTCCGGCATCATGGAATCAAGACCACACAACAGCAATGAATGTGAACGATGGGCATGATTCCTCGTGGCACTATCACGCCAACAACATCTCCATTGGTGCATTATATCCTAGCAAGAGGCATCTGAGGAAGCAATCGTTGAGTGGGCGGTGTCCACATAGCGGGTTTTCAAAACAAAGGTGTCATCCCAACAATATTTGACTTTGGTTTGCGAGGTAGGGTGTCTGCCGGGGTCCATGCCCATGTTCCTCGATATGACACCAAGCTGGAAGGTTAGCGATGTTGTGCACACATGTCAACTTGACAATGTCTGCAAGACCATCGTAATCTCACGTCAACCCTCCTGGCTAGACTATTTATACCTTGAGATAGTGGAGACCAAAGCCATGGTGGTGAAAGCTATCATCAACAAAGTTCTTTGTCAGATTTCGCTACAATATATCATCTGGAAAGGCTTGGAGGACTAAGCGAGGGCACTAGAGACAAGATTTGGTTCGTTTGAGATGGATCTGTTGTGTTGTTAGGATCTGCGAACAACTGCGGATAGGAATCCAGGCACATACCTCGACATCCAACACTTAACATTGCCTCAAGAACCCAATTTGAGGGTGCTGCATCGAGTGTTCTTCTCATTTGCTATATGCATAGAAGCTTTCACTCACTGTCGACCAGTCATTTGTGTAGATGGAACATTTCTCACTGGCAAGTACATGGGCCAGATCTTGACTGCCATAGGTCAAGCGAGAACAATCAAGTTGTTCCACTTGCATTTGCTTTCGTGGAGAGCGAGAACACCGAGAGTTGGGTATGATTTTTCAGGCAGCTGAAGATAGCAGTTGTGAGGGATGTACTGAATGTATGCGTCCTACATGACATGCATCCGGGTATACTCAGCGCGATAAGGAAGCTGACTCAGCCTGCTCCAGATGAACCAACTCCATGGCTAGACATGAAGAGTCGTTGGTGCATGCGGCATCTAGGGGCTAACTTTTTCTCACAGTTCAGGAATAAGGCCCTGATGAACCTATTCAAGAAGCTTTGCAAGCAGAACCAGGAGTGGAAGTATATCAAGTGTCGGGCCTATCTAGATGAATTCACAAAAAACATGTTAGGCAGAGGAAAGCAGCTAGAGCAGCAGCTGTGGCAACCTCGTGACCGGTGGCAGTGATATCTATCTATGTATCTGTCTGCGTATCTGTCTATGTATCTTGTATCTGTCGGGGTATCTGTCTATGTATGAGACTTGTATCTTGTATCTATCTAGTTATCTGTCTATGTATGAGACTTGTATCTTGTATCTTTCTAGGTAGCTGTCTATGTACGAGACACATTTTTTATTCGACAAACACTTCAGCATAGCTTGCAACACAGTTCAACATAACTTGCGGGTCATAAATAAGAGCGCTCTCTATCCCTATGACTATGCCCTTACCCTTCAACGATGCCTTCTTCGTGGCCTGCTCTTCTTTCCCTTACCCTTTGACGATGCCTCGACCGATGATGCCTTCTTCATGGCATGCTCTTCTTGCCCTTACCCTTCGACGATGCCTCGACCGATATTTTGGCGAGAAGCATTCTGGCGGGAAACATTCTGGCGGGAAGCATTTTGGCAGGAATGTTTTTTGATGGAAAGCATTTCTGTGGGAAACATTTTAGATACATTGTCTGACATGTTGAATTAAAGATACATCACAACACTGTAACTGAAATGAAGATACATCAAGACACTACAACTGAAAGGAAGTTACATCAAGACACTTCAACTGAAATTAAGATACATCAAGACACTACAACTGAAATTAAGATACATCGAGACACTACAACTGAAATGAAGCTACATCAAGACACTACAACAGGAATTAAGATACATCGGTACTGAGACATACGTCTACCTTCCCTGAGTCAAGTGCGGGTACTTCCCAGTCTTGTCCCCACGTTCCTCTGCCGCCCACGCCTCAGGAGCTCTTTATCTTAATCTCTTCCTTTCCGCCTCACAGGCCTCCTTGCGCACCTGTTCCTGGCTCTCGCGGTTTGCCTTCTCTTCCTCCCTTCTCTTCCTGTTCAGCTCGTGGTTTTGAGCTTGCTCTGCTCGGAATTCTTTCATTTCTCTCTCCCATTCCTTCTTCTCCTCTTCGGCCATCCTTTCAGCATGTTCCTCTTCATGAAAGGCAGCCCACGTAGCTCGGTTCCTATCATCACACTCTTTCTTGGCCTAGGTTGGCTGCTCGGTGTCAATCCAATGGTACCACTTCCAAAGTGGAGGAGGAGACTGCAAGCAAATCAATGGAATGAATAAAAGAACTCATGATAACATGAATGGTTCATATTAACCATGCTCTGGGAACATACCAGAGGCCTCTCGTACGACGAACTTGCTTGCCGGGGCGGGCTTGCATTGTAGTTGGGACACATGAAAAACTTCATGCCCATGCAGGTGGAGAAATCGATCGACTCCTTGACCTTCGCGAGATGGCCGCACCAATAGCGCTCGTGTGTCACCCCTTGCGGCAACCTGGCATCTTTCGTCTTCGTAGGCCTATACTCGGGGTCCGAACATGGCACACTCATGATGGAGAGGGGAAGGAAATGGGAGAAATAGAGGAATAACAGGATCGAGAGATACCATCTCGATGCCAGTATTTATAGGGGCAACTAGTAGGAATTGGCGGGAGAAACGGCGGGAAGAATTGGCAGGACAAAACAGCGGGAAGAATTGGCGGGAGAAAATAGCGGGAAGAAGTGGCGGGAGAGAAACAGCGCGAAAAAGTGGCGTGAAGAGGTGGCGGGAGATAAACGGCGCAAAAAAGTGGCGGGAGAAATACTAGCGGGGAAAAGAACGGCGCAAAATAGTGGCGGGATTCTACCGGCGGGCGATAAACTTTGAACGGCTAGATTAGCCCAACATAGTGTGCATGATCCATGCAACCGTATGCTTTTCAATAACTGACAAGCCGTGTCGTCTTTTCAAAAAACGATTCAGGGTTGTCGTTTTTTCAAAAAACGACCAGCTACCAGCCGATCATGTCAGACGCTGGTCGTTTTTTCAACAGACGACTTGGACTGTCGTTTTTTCAAAAAACGGTCAGACGTTGGTCGTTTTCTCAAAGAATGACAGTGTGCTACATATGTAAATTATTTTTTTGCGTAATATTCGTGAAATTTTATTTAAAAAATGTATTATTTAAAAAAAATTAGCCATGTTATGGCTGTATTCCTTGCTTGTTAAACAATGTGGTTCTGAGGTATTAGATACTGGTACTGGATACCGAATTGGTTGGTGTGAAGTGTCATACAGAACAAAACAATTCTTGAACTACAACGGCCTAAGTAACTAGCAAGAGAATAAGTGATGATGTTCATCGAAAACAAATAAAGTGTTATTGTGTTTTTCGTTGTCGTCAAACCTTGCCTTCAAGATTTGTTTTAATAATTGTTATTTTGTTCCGGTATTACGAGAACAATGGTTGTTCAAATAATTACCGTATTGCATAAAGGATGAATGAACTTTTACAAGTCTAGTTGGAGAAATCACATCCATAAACACTATTGCTAAAATGTCGTAAGACAAATGATTGAAAGATCACTTATGAAGTGACATCGCTGTTTAAATTATATTGGAAAGAAAACATGAAGAAACTCCATGTTGATGGATTTTTGGAGTCTTTGATTTTTGATCAATTGATGCTTGTGAGACTTTCCTCGAGATAATTGAAACTCCGTCCATAGGCCAAAGAGAAACGAATGACTAACTTATTGGATATTATACAAATTGATGTATATAGTCCATTATATGTAGCCATATGTGATGGATCTTTTTGCTTCATATGCTTTCTCCAGAAACTTAAGTGAATATATCTATATATTTACTTAATAAGGAATAAGTATGAAACATTTGAAAATTGTTCAAAGACTTTCAAGATGAAGTGGAAAATCATTGTAACAAGAAAATAAAGAGTTTATGATTTGATCATAAAGGAAGATATTTGAGTTACATGTTTAGCAAAAACACCTAAGATTTGAGGAATTGTTCGATGATTTGTGTTTCCCGATAAACCATAGGAGTATGGAATATTCGAGAGATCAAATCAAACCATGTTTGACATGGTAAGATCAAAGGTGTCATTTATAAAACTACCATTATGTTTTAAGGATTGAAGCTTTAGAGACTACCATTTTTACACTGAAAAGAGCACCATCGTGATCCGTTGAAATGACACCATATAAATTATGGTTTGGGATAAAACCCGAATTGTCTTTTCTTAAATTTTGGTATGCTATGCATAAGTAAAATGTTTACAACCAAAGTTGGATAAGCACGTCTTTGTAGGTTATCCCAAAGAATTTGTTGGGAATTTCTCCATAACACCGAGGACAAAAGAGTTTGTTACTTGGAACGTCAAGTTTCTTGAGAAGGAATTTTTCGCGAAAAGTTAAGTGGGAGGACAATAGAACTTTGATAAGGTTGTTGAACCTTAGCTATATGTGCTAAGTAGCGCAGTGCTGGAAAGTGTCTCGGTGGCACCCACAATGCTCATGGCTCCCGTGATTATAAAGGTTGTGATCTCGGAGATTAGAGTTCCTATTGAACCACGTGGGTCAGTAAGAATCAAATAGTGTGATTTGATAAGCAAGTCATTATTGTTTTGACAATGATGAAGCGACTACATGCAAAGAAGCGATGATGGGCCCTGACTCCATAAAATGACTAGAAGTCATAGAATCCGTGATAGTATCCATACATGAGAAATCAAGTTTCTGAACTTGGAAGACCCTCCGGAAAGGCTTGAAGCCTATCGGTCGTGTTTGGATCTATAAAGAAATAGACATGGATGTTTAACATCTATGAAATAGTCGACATGTCGGAAACAAGTTTACGACAATGTTCAAGGAGTTGACTATGACAACATTTGGTCTTTCATAGCGATATTTAGTCTTGATAGATTAATGCAGCAACCACTACATATAATTTGATGTAGTTGAACAAACAAAACAATGTTCTTCTAATAGAATGGTTACCTAGGACGTGTACAAGACACGGTCCGAAGGGTTTTGTTAATTCAAAGGGTGCTAAAAGGGCATGCAAACTTCAATAGTTGAAGTAAGCATAGCGGAGTTGGAATCTTCACATGATGAAACTGTTAAAAGAGCTTAAATTCATCGGAGATGATGAAGATGCTTGCATTTGCAAGAAATTAAGTGGGAGCACTGAGACATATTTCTTATACATTATGTAGAGAACATATTGTTGATTGGAAATGATGTATCTTGTATTGACACAAGTTAAGAAATTCATTAAAATAAGATTCCGATGAAAGACTTGGGCAAACCTAGAATATTTGGCATCAATATCTATATGGATAGATTGAGGCGCTAATATGGTTGTGCCAGACATACACATATGAGATATTGAAAGGGTTCAATATGGAAACAACAAGAAAGGTTCTTGCTGCATGGAAAGGATTGTATCAAGATTCAAGTGTTTCAACACTTAGTGAGTAAAATCACATGAAGATTTTGATCGATTATACCATGATATGTATATATCCAAAATGTCTTATGCTCTAAATGTTATGAGCACATACCAGAATGATTCATAAGATGATCATTGGACAATAGTAAATATATTCTTATGAGCTTTGGAAGAACTAAGAATATATCATGTATAAGTGACAAATAGTTAAAGGTAGTTCATTGTAAAGTGTTACATTGATACTAGTTTTGTCACAAGACAAATTAAATTTATCTCAATTTAGACTATGGGTGGCACAATGTAATGGAAAGGATGTTCCATGATGGATTTGGATAAGTTCCAAAGTTGAAACATTGTGACGGATACTACAACAAAAGGCTAAGTATATGACTGCTATAGTAGCAGCAAAAGAGGGCATTTGTGTTAAGAAGTTTGCTATCAAACTAGGTGTGGTTCAAAGTGGGCTAATACTATGAAGATATATTGTATGACAATAATATCAACATATTTTAACCCGAACGAACTAAAGGTCTCACCAAAGGACCAAATTTATACAATGCCATCTCATTTGAGAATGAGTGATGCGTAGAGACGCAAAGACATGCAAATACACACGGGCCTGAAAGTGCCAGATCCGGAGATTATGTTAACCACTAGCAAACGCGTATATTCAACACCTAGGTGTTGTATAACAAGTTTACAAACTAGATTATTGACTCTAGTGCAAGTGGGAGACTGAAGGGAATATGCCCGAGAGGCAATAATAAAGTGGTTATTATCTTATTCCATGTTTATGATAAATGTTTATTTTGAATGCTATAATTGTATTAATTGGAAACATTAATACATGTGTGTTTAATAAACAAAATACAAAGTTCCTAGTACTGTCTCTCATATAAACTAGCTTGTTGATTAACAAGATGATCAAGGTTTCCTGATCATGGACATTGGATGTTGTTAATAACGAGGTCATAACATTGGTGGAATGATGTGATGAACATTCATCTGAAGTATATCATTACGATCAAAGTCATTATGTTTATGTTGCTATAACATCATACGAAGTAATCTTAGTTCTTAGACCATGAGATCATGTTAATTGCTGACACCGGAAGAGTATCTTAATAACATCAAACATCACACCGTAACAGGGTGACTGTAAAGGTGGGTTCAGTGCTACAAAGGTGTTATGTTGAGGCTCATGGATCAAGAGTGGGATTTGTCCATCCCGATGACGGATAGATATACTCTGGGCCCTCTCGGTGATATCACATTAAGATAGCTTGCAAGCAAGTGATGTGATCACTACAGTGTTATATCACGGGAACGAGAAAAGAGTGCATATCGGTAACGAGATCAAACTAGGTATTTGGATACCGATGATCGAATCTCGGACATGTATTATATCATGAGACAAAGGGATTTAGTTACTAGCGTTAAAGGTTCTCACGATCACAGAAGTCATCGTTGAATGTGTAGGAGTCAGTATGGATCTCTAGGTCCCGCTTCTGATTATTGATCTGAGAGGGGTATCGATCATGTCTGCATTATTCGCGAACCATAGGGTTACACACTTAAGGGATACCGACACTATTCGGAGCAAATATGTTTCAGATAAAGATTTAAGAAAGTGCTGGAATTATTTCAATAGACACCAAAACTGTTTCGGGTGAAATTGCTGAAATTGGTTCTGCATGTAATATTGAAATGTTGCAGGGGGTTTTATGTGAATGTTTGTTAATTAAAGTAATTAACAAAATTCTGAATAAAATTAATAAAATAGTTTTATTAAATGAGAGAGCATTAAATTTGGAGAAATTTAATGCATTTAAAGTGGAGACTTTAAAAGAGAATGTGAAGGGGCATTTTAATGTGGAGGGGTTACCACCACATGAATGGGGAAGGTGAAGGGACACCCTCCATGGGCGCCGGCCATGGGAGGGGTACCCTCCCCTCCTCCTATAAAAGTCCCCCCTCTCACACCTTCATACACACACCTCCTCGTGAAGGATCTCTCTCCCCTTCTAGTATTATTCCCCCATGGTCTCGGATTTGCGAGATACATGTTCCCGGTGGCTTTATCTGGAAAGGAGTTGTTGTTTCCACTGGATTTGCTGGAGCGAGGGACGGAGGTTGTCGGGGTACCGGACGTGTGTGTGATCACGGATGCACCGCTGCTTTGCGGTGCTGGACTTGGTGGTGCTGGACTTGCTGGAGCTGGATCTAAAGGACGTGCTGGAGCCGGACCTGCTGGACTTCATCACGATCTTGAGATCGACAAGTGTGCGACTACATCATCCATGAGTTCCATCTTGTTAACAAAGCTTTGTTGTCTTCGAGGGTAAGTTCTCCATGGATGTATATCCACCAGTTGCTTGTATCTAGTAGATAGATCTTGGCGTATAGTTCCCATCATAGGATTTTTTTTTGTTTTCTATGTTATGAACCCTTCAATGGCATGGCGCCACCTAGGGCAAGCCGCGCCACCAGGTGGTGTGCCTGCCTGGTGGGTTCCCCTGGTACCCTCTAGGCACTCCTCTGCCCCTTTTTTCACGCAAAAAATTAATATGAATTTTCTGAAATTTTTTGAGACACTTTATTTTTGGGCATTTTTCAAGTATAGAAGAATGATTTTTTGGTAGACAGATTTTTTTGGAAATGATGCAATGACAAAACAAGGCTAGAACTACAGGAGTTCTAAGACACTCTAACATGCAAGCAACTAACAACAAAAACAAAACTAAACGAAAGCAAAAACTAAACTGGATAGAATAAAAGTAAACAGAGATAATCACGGTAAAAACATTGTTTTGTTCAATGAAATCCTTTTGTTAACAAGGTTGATCAGGTCTTGCTACCAAAACAATTTCATATGAGACAAAACTTTGTATTTCACTAGTTATTATGTTACCTCAATTTTGATAGCAATGGTCCCAATCATAATCGCTTCAAATTTTTCTCTTGGTATGGGACAATATATTTCTCCAACTTGAATGCCCTCAACATGTTCAATTGAATTCAACCCATAAGTCCATTCAATCTTCTTGGGGAAATAGATAGTATGTTCCTTGTCATTAACATTAAAGGTCACCTTTCCTTGATTACAATTAATAACAGCTCCTGCAGTATTAAGAAAAGGTCTCCCAAGAATAATAGACATATTATCATCTTCAGGCATTTCAAGCACAATAAAATCAGTTAATATCAAGCAATTATGAGACACTTGAACAGGTACATCCTCGCATATACCAACAGGAATAGTGGTAGATTTATCAGCCATTTGCAAAGATATATCAGTTGGTATCAGTTTTCAAGTTGAAGTCTCTTATATAGAGAGAAAGGCATAACACTAACTCCAGCTCCCAAATCACACAAAGTAGTTCTAACATAACTGTTCTTAATAGAGCAAGGGATAGTTGGAATCCCTGGGTCTCCAAGTTTCTTTGGAACCTTACCATTAAAGGAATAATTAGCAAGCAAAGTAGAAATTTCTTCATTAGGGATCTTCCTTTTATTCGAGATAATATCCTTCATATACTTTGAGTAAGGAGGCAATTTAATAGCATCAGTCAAAGGAATTTGCAAGAATAAAGGTTTCATCCACTCACAAAACTTATTATAGTGTTCATCTTCCTTTGACTTGTGTTTCTTATCAAGGAAAGGCATAGGTTTTTGGACCCAAGGTTCTCTTTCACTACCATGTTTCTTAGCAACAAAATCTTCTTTAGTGTATTTAGTATTCTTGGTGTGCTTTTCAGGTTCTTCTTCAACTTTTTCTTCATTAGGAACATCATTTTCTTCATTACCACTTTCGGTTTCAGCATCAGAGACAGATATACTATTAGGATCTATAGCAGGTTCAGAGGGTTCTACAATAGTTTTATGTTTCTTTTTTCTTTTCTTATGAGTAGAACCACTATTTTCAGCTTGTTGAGAATCCTGCTCAATTCTTTTGGGATGCCCCTCAGGATATAGAGGATCCTGGGTACCAGCACCACTTCTAGTTCTAATTTCATAAGCATGTTTTTCTTTGGCAGCGTTAATTAGCAAGTTGTTTTGCACTTTAATGATTTGATATATTTGAGTTTGAACCATTTGAAAGTGTTTAACAATCATTAGAGGTTCTTTCCACAATATATTTCAACTCAACAATAGCTCTAGTGTTCTCCATTAGATGATTTTGCAGCCTTTTATTAAAATTATCTTGCTTAACAATGAAAATATCAAATCCTTCTAAGCATTGATCAGGAGGTTTAGAGTAAGGGATATCACCTTCATCAAAGTGTTGGAGAGAGTGTACCTCGATAGTGGATGAGTAGGGAATAGGCTTACATAATTCTTCTATAGGAGGTAAATTCTTGACATCTGCAGCTTTAATTCCCTTCTCCTTAAGACATTTCTTAGCTTCCTTTACCACTTCATCATTTAATTCAATAACTCCCCTCTTCTTTGATGTTGGAATAGGCACTGGTATAGTAGGTTCAGGTACAATTACTTCAGGTATAGCTTGTTCAGGAGGAGTCCAATCTTCATAGTTCTTGCTTATTTTATCCATTAATTCCTCAGCTTCCTTGGGAGTCCTGTTCCTGAAAACACAATCAGCACAACTGTCTAGGTATGTCCTAGATTCTTTGGTTAGTCCATTATAAAATATATCAAGAAGCTCATTCTTAGGTAATGGACTTCCAGCCTGTGCATGAATCAAAGCACAAAACCTTGCCCAAGATTCGGGCAATATCTCTTTTTCTCCCTGTTTAAAATCAAAAAGTTCCTGCAAAATAGCATGTCTAGCACTAGGAGGAAAATATTTCTGCAGGAAAGTACTAATCAAGCAATCAGGGCTATCAATAGATCCAGGAGGTAAATTACTAAACCAAGTTTTAGCTTCTCCTTTCAGTGAAAAGGGGAAAATCTTAGCAACAAAGTAAGTACGCATCTTAATATCATCAGAAAACAAGCCACTCGTGGTAGAAAGTTCATTCATATGTGCTACCGCACTTTCATTCTTAGTCCCACAAAAAGGTTCTTTCTCAACAATAGTTATGTAAGATAGATCGAGAGAGAAATCATAATCTTCATCTATAATGTTTATGGGAGAAGCGGCAAACTTAGCAATAGGAGACAATTTGGGTCTAATAGTACGCCTCTCAAGGAGATTCTTAGCGGCGCTCCTATCATGGGTGTTTTTACATTCTTTAATAAATTCATCGGTCATCTCAACATAACCATCTTCAATACCATAGCTCTCACTAGACTCAGGTGAACTAACAGGTGTAGTAGTGTCTTCATTAGGAGTTTCAGTATTTCTAGCTATAGTTCTAGCAATCGTAGCATCTAGGAAAGGACCTAATGAACCACTTTTATCAAGCACAGTAGAAGCAACATCATAAGTATCAGAAGTTTCCGATTCAGCAGTAGTAGCAGTGTGTTTAGCATGTGTATGTGGTGGTGTAACGAGCTTACTCATAACAGATGGTGAATCAAGAGCAACAGAGGTGTTCAGAACCGTACCTCTTCTTGTAGTGGATGGTAAAATAGGAACCTTGTCATCACGAGACTTACCCATGATGGATGGATAGCAGCGAACAATAGAGAATCCAAGTGAACTTGATAAATAAAGCTATGCTCCCCGACAACGGTGCTAGAAAATAGTCTTGATGAACCACAAGTATAGGGGGTGTATCGCAGTATTTTCGAGGGAAGTGAAACCCAATTTATTGATTCGACACAAGGGGAGCCAAAGAATATTTATAAGCCTTAACAACTGAGTTGTCAATTCATCTACACCTGGAAACAATCTTGCTCACAGCAGTTTATCAGTAGCAACAGTTTTGTAGTAGGCGTAGTGAAGTAATAGCAGTAGTAAAAGTAAAGACAGTAGTAACAATAGCAGTAAACAGTAGGATTCGAGTGCGGTAGTCATAGGGATGGATGGATGGGCGTTGCATGGACAAGACAATTCACATAGCAATCATAACATAGGGCAATTGCAGATAAATAAGATAAAGCATCCAAGTACTAGATAATCCTAGGCATGTGTTCCATATATAGTCATACGTGCTCGCAATGAGAACTTGCACAACATCTTTTGTCACCTGCCCGCTTTGCAGTGGGGCCTCAAGGGAACTACTGGCAATTAAGGTGCTCCTTTTAATAGAGCACCAGAGCAAAGCATTAACACTCCGTGAACACATGTAATCCTCACATCAAAGCCATTCCCTCCGGTTATCCCGATTTCTGTCACTTCGGGGCCATTTGTTCTGGACAACAACGTGTGTATACAACTTGCAGGTAAGACCATAAACAATACTATCATAATGAATCAATAACATGTTCAGATCTGAAATCATGGCACTCGGGCCCTAGTGACAAGCATTAAGCATAACAAGTCGTAACAAAGTCATAAAGCACTAATAGTAGATACTAGGCACCATGCCCTAACAATCTGATGTCATTACATGAATGATCTCATCCAATCCCTACCATCCCCATAGCCACAGCGGGGGATTACTCACTCATAGATTGGGGAAACATGCATGGTCAATGGAGAAGCGATGGTGATGATGGCGATGATCTCCTCCAATTCCTCGTCCCGGCAGGGTGCTAGAATGGAGTTTCTGGTGCTGTTTCGTGGAATCTGGTGGTGGCGGCGGAGCGGAACCCCTTCTGGAAAAACATCGAACCCCCCTAAGTTTTTAGGTCAGAAGACAACTTATAGGTGAAGAGGGAGACCGAGGGGGAGTCTGGGGTGGCCAGACCACCCCCTGGCGTGGCCTGGGCTAGCCCACGTGGCCAGGTGGTGTGGCCTAGGCCCAGCCCCCCCGTCTCGTATTCTGGCTCCGGGAGTCTTCTAGTGAAATAGGATTTTTGGCATATTTTCCGGGATTTTTCCTGATAGTTGATTTTCTGCACAAAAAGTAGACACCAAGGCAATTCTGCTGAAACCAGCGTCAGTCCGCGTTAGTTGCATCCAAATCACACAAGTTTAGAGGAGAAACAATAGCAAAAGTGTCCGGGAAAGTAGATACGTTTTGGACGTATCACTCCTTCACTTCCTAGACCAAAATTCCATGAAACTCTATGATCGCAAATTCTATTAAGTAAAGCCCAAGCTTTAGTTATAGGAAGATTCATAAAGGATCCTTCCGTGAAAGAGTCTAGTTCAATTTTATTAGGTTCAATTAGACCGCCATAAAAGATATGCAATAAATACCATTCAGGCAAATCATGATGAGGACATAGATTAAGTAAATCTTTAAATCTGATATAAGCTCTTACTAGTCCTTCATTAGGACGGTTCCTCCAAGTCATTATAAGACGTCTGATTCCAAAAGATTTTGATAATGGGTAATATTTTGCTAGAAATTCACAGGATAAATTATCCCAAGTAGTAGTGGCTTCTAGGGGTAGAGATCTATACCATGAGAGAGACGAACTAGTCAAAGTCTGACTAAAAAGTTTAACCCTTACCTCATTGGCGGTATATCCCGTCAATTGAAAAGTGCGACATATATCTTTGAAACATGCAATATGCTCATATGGATTAGGATCTTCTTCATCCCCAGTAAATTGCTTCTTGTGTAGAATACCAAGTAATAGAGGATTTATTTCAAACCCACTTGTCTTCTCGTTGGAGTTGTCTCTTTTATAAATATCATAGGGCTTCCCAAAGTTGTTGAGTGGGTTAGCACTAGTAATATGCTCAAAATCCATCATGTTGGTGGAAACCTGTAACTCAAAACAAAACTTAGCAAGACAAAAATAAATAAGCAAAAACTAAAAGACCTACAACGCTTAGCTCCCTAGCAACGACTCTAAAAAATAGCTTGATGACTGCAAGTGCACAGATCGTTTGTAGCTAGTTTCGAAATAAAGATATCGATCCCACATGGAGCATGAGTCTGAAGTCTAATAACTCTTGAATTAAATACTACAATAGAAATGCTAAATAAAGTTCTAAGTGACAAGATAAAATGCGAAAATTGTGTAAAAGGTGGTTTGGGGTTTTTGGTATAAGAGCAACAATAAGTAAAGTTAAACAACTAAACATAGAAAAATAAGTATCATGTATGTAAGAGAGATTGGAACTGCAATAGGGAAAAGGCGTTATCAGGGAGTAGCGGATACACCACTAGCATTATCAAGAGCTAAGGTAAAGATTATTATCATGAACATTCTCGACTGTGTATGTGCGGGAGGAACTCCGTATTTGGACAAATAGGCAGCAACCGCTCCTCACGCCATCCTCATAACCACAGCAGTCAGCAATTGACATCAATCGAATTACTGCGCTATTAAGGGACGTAATCCCGTAGGACGTATCCCATGGCATGGGTAGTGTTCCGTGAGTTTCCTCGGTTCCCAAGTTGATACGTAAGGAGTGCTAACAGCTTTATAGTCACTATAAGTGCTAACACACCTCCGTCTATCAACAAGTAGTTCCCTCCATCAAGTCCCCATAAGAGGCAAATATTGAGAGGTCGACTTCTCCCAACATCAAGATGAAGACAATCTAACACAAGGTCACAGTGATGAATATCATAATAAACATTATCTTATTTCAATCTCATAATAGGGTTTCTCCATCTCCCTAAGAACTAGAGATCTACTCAGACATGGAGGCAATCAACATCATGGCAATAACAATGGAATCTATCATAGATGAATAGTACTTGTATAAATCCACAAAGAGTACAGAAATTACAACAAGATCTAGACAAGATGTAGATGAGATGGATGGAGATGGTGGTGATGCAGTCGTTGATGATGAAGATCGATGCCTTAGCCTCCCGGGTCTACGCAGGGCAAAGATGGATCCCGGTGGATGAGTTCCCCCACCAGATGCCTTCTGGAGGTGAGGTTTCGGCGATTTCTGGTAGTTCTATATGTCCTCTCCCTGATCCAGTTGCACGGGGTGAAACTATTTGACGAGGCAGTGGCAGCGCCAACTATATGGCGGGAACTATACGGCCGGAAAATTTATTCCCGTCGTATAGTTGGTCATTAAACCGTCTGTGTCCCTTGTTTGCTTTAGGTTTTCTTCTAGTATTATTAATATTTCCCAAATAAGCGATTTACCTTGTTTTTGACTCCTTTTCTCCTCAGTACAACTGCTCCGAGAATTGTGTCCATTGTATCCATCATCTGTCCTGATCCTGGTGAAAACAGACATAAAATGTGCGCGCGAGCGCCATAAAATATCAAGATCCTACATCTACAATGCAAAATAATAATGTAAAACATGATGCAAATATGCACTCATCAACTTTCCCAAGCTTAGTGACATGGGTATACCCTACAGGTACTCGAGCTTGGTATATACGGCATGAATACATAAAGGCCCACGGTGTCGCCAAGGCCCAAATGAAGAACTCGAGTAACCTACGGACTCTCGATTGCTTGAAGGACAAGAAGAAGCTAGAGATAGAAAGTTCAAAGGGGAAAACCCTAACCTGTAACCGACTCGACCTGCTACATGAGACCTAGCCTATCTATATAAAGGCTAGGAGGGGGCGGCGAGGAGGACACACGCAACCCTAGTTTCCACAACCCTCGCCAGATTGCATCTGCGCACCATTGTAATCTTCGATTCCTTTGATAATTCCACGAGCCGACAAGTAGGAGTAGGGACCTCTACGAGGCCTGAACCTGGGTAAATCTTTGAGTCCCCTGTGTGCTTGTTTACTAGCCGATAGATGTCTCCAGCGCTCCTTCCTTCTCCAAAACCCAAGTCCATAACAATGGGCATTGATGAGTTAAACCCTCGTCAATTGGCGCAGTCTGTGGGAATTGGGAGTGCTGATGTTGCGGCTTCTTCGGCCCCATCAACCGCGATCTACAACTCTGCAACATCGGAGATTCGCCATCTCTTCGGCGCGTTCGAATTCACAGTCCACACGCCAGCCACTCGCCCGGCTTTCGAGTCCGTGGGCAACGGAATCAGCCTGGCAATCAGGAGCTTCCGCTTCCAAGTTGGTCAGATGGGCACGCTCCGCATGCCTAACCAGCTGACGGTGCCGTCGATTGCCCCAGCATCATGGTTCCCTCCATCGATCGGCACCCTCAGTGAGCTCAACGCCCCGACAATAGTCGAGAACACAGTTAGCGACAGCAGTCGCGACTCCGATCTGAGCGATCTGGCAACTAAAGATGGAGCCTACGGCTCCGGATCTGAGAGCTGCGGGAGCAGCAGCTTCCCCAATCACTTCATGTGCACCGTCATTAATGCAGGCGACACCTCCACCAACCGCGACAACACGGGAAATGGTGGTACAAAACCGACCCGCCTCTCGGTGGCAACGGCGGCAATGGCGGCAACAGTGGCAATCGCACCCCCATCAACAATTGAGGAGCAATCGAGCCTCCAACCATAACAAACAAGCAAACCGGCGAATGCATCGTGATCAGGCTCAACGGGCAGGAGTGGGCTCGCTGCCGCGAGGCCTTACGAGGCAACCCTCTACCCTTCGGATCTCCACAAGAACTGCTAATGGGCTACCACTGGCTCCTGAAGGAAGAATTTAAGCGCCAAGTGCAAACTATCGCGCAACTCGAGGCGCGTAAAAAGGCGGCGAACGAGTCGAGCCTTTGACGTGCTGGGCTCTCCTATCATGGAGGATCCTCCTCAAAGGGCAACGAGTACTGCGCAAACAAGAGGCAATCTCGGATGGCCCATCTCACTAAGCAAGAACGCATAGAAGCTGCAAAGGTCCTCGACTTCAGCTCTATGAAGGTCGATACACGTGGCAACGTGGTCCCCAAGACACCGCAGGCCGCGGTGACAGCAGCCACCATGTACCTCCTCAACAACCAGCCACCAGCTAGAGATCCCCGAGCTGCCATGCACCGATCTACGATCGCGGGCCTGGGACTAATCAAGGTTTCTCTCGATAAGGAGCCAACACCAGAGCCGAAAAAAGGCAAAACGCTAGCAAAGCGCTACTCCTCGCCCACATCCAGCGACGACAGTCACGACCTATCTCGACGTCGCCGCTCATGGCGACATGACCACGACTATGATGCATGCGATGACCTCACACAATGCAAGATCGACAAATCAAGGGCGCGATGTGCCTGGTCGACTGACTCAGAAGAGGAAGATGTGGAGCTCTGCGGCGCCAGATGCTTCAGCAGGTCCATTAGGCAAAAGCGAATGCCCAAAGGGTTCAAACTCCTCTCGGAGAACCCGAAGTTTGACGGCCTACAGGACCCGAAGATCTGGCTGGAGGACCACATCTCCTTCGTCAGGCTCCACGGCGGCAGTCAAAGCACGGCCATGCAATGCTTACAGCTACAGCTGCAAGGCACCGCCCGAGCATGGCTCAACAACCTCCCACGCAGATCCATTCGCAGTTGGGATGAGCTAGTTTACAGCTTCGTGCGCAACTTCAAGGGAATGTACAAGCGGCCTGCATCAATCGAAGAGCTGAGATGCTGCCAGAAAAGATCGGGCGAATTGCTACGCTCCTACATCCAAAGGTGGTCCATCATCAAGAACTCCACAGAGAACATCTCGGAGGATCGCGCGATTGACGCATTCAATGGCGGCGTCCGCCGCATAGAGCTCAGGGAGGAGCTGGGCCGCTCAAAGCCCAAAACCATCGACCACTTGATGGAAATCGCGAATCGGTGGGCCGGTGGAGAAGATTCGAAGAAAAATCGCGCTCACTCTGATGAGGAGGTAGAACTCGAGCAGAGACGCGACCGCCGAGGCAAACGTCGCATGCGCATCTACGATGATCACGACGACGTCAACATGGTCGCAGCTGGCTACACCGACAGACACGATGATAACCGCAATAGCGGCTACCGCAGCGGTGGATACCGCGACTCCCGGAAAACCACGCAAGTGTGGCAACGCTGCAATCGTGATGAGGCACCCGCGACATCCATTGAAGACAAATTGTCTGGACCATGCATGGTGCACTTCTACATCGACAAGCATGATGGAAAGAAGAAGTCCAGTCACCTCCTCAAGGATTGCCGCGAGTTCCTCAAACTACATGAGGGATTGGTTCGGATGAATCGCAACACAGTTGAAAGAGTCTACGGAGCGGCTCCAGGCGCCATAGCACATGGCGCTCCGCCATCGCCACCTGGAATGCCCCCAAACGCAGCTGCGCCGGACCAACACCAGGGAGGCGAACCCTACCCACGGGCCATGGGTACCATGATGATCCAAAAAGGACGCCCCTCCAATAGGGTGCAGAAGGCCATCACTCGCCAAGTCAACTTGGCCACAAACTCGCCACCATCTACCACTGAGTACCTCAGCGGAAGCGAGTCCTGCATCACCTTCGACAAACGCGATCATCCGCCTCAAGTACCTCATCCAAGCCATTGCCCCCATGTACTCGAGGCGCAAATCGGAGGCTTCGACATGAGCCGTGTCTTCATGGATGGCGGAAGCGGCATCAACCTTATATTCGCGAGTACCTTGCGAGCAATGAGGATCCCTCTGACTTGCCTAGAGGCCTCGGACACAACATTCCACGGCATTGTCCTAGGAAAAGGCGTATTTCCCCTGGGCAAAATCAACCTCGACATCATCTTCGGCACGCCGAAAAACTTTCGGCGCGAGCGCATCGACTTTGAGGTCGTTGACTGGCCCTCACAGTACCACTGCATCCTCGGACGTGTCACATTCGCTAGGTTCATGGCAGTACCACACTATGCCTACCTGCAGATGAAAATGCCAGGTCCCAATGGCGTCATCACAGTCAATGGGAGCTTCGAGAGGTCCGACAATTGCGACAGGGAATTCAACAGAATTTCCCAGTCCTTCGGCATGCAGGAAGAACTCGCAAGACTAAAGGAGTCGACAGACAACAGTCTGCCTCCCCTAAGCCGGCCAAGCTCGCCTGATCTATCTTTCGACTCATCAGTGCACACAAAGAAAGTACAGGTCCACCCATCAGATCCCGCCAAAACGGCCCTCATCACAAACAACTTGAGTCCCGCATAGGAACTCGCGCTTGTCGAATTCCTCCGTGAGCACTGGGAAATCTTTGCCTGGTGTCCAGCGGACATGCCAGGAGTTCCCAGAGAATTCACCGAGCACGCACTCAACGTCAACCCAGACGCAAGGCCAGTCAAGCAAACAATCCGGCGATTATCTGAGCCATGGGCAAAGGCAGTTGGAATGGAGATCAACAGACTCCTCGACGCCAAATTCATACGCGAGATCAAGGAAAGCACTTGGCTCGCCAACACGGTACTGGGACACGGATATCCTGCGGATGTGCGTGGACTTCACCTCTCTGAATAAGCACTGTCCAAAGGATCACTTCCCGCTACCGCGAATCGACCAGATCATCGACTCCAGTGCGGGATGCGAGCGCCTATGCTTCCTCGACGCCTACTCAGGCTATAATCAGATTCGAATGAAGGAGGAAGATCAAGAAAAAACAGCGTTTACAATGCCCTTCGGTGTGTTCTGCTACAACACAATGCCCTTCGGGCTAAAAAACGCAGGAGCCACCTACCAGCGGTGCATGCAGGCTTGCCTCAAGGACCAACTTGGTCGCAACATTCAAGTCTATGTCAATGACATAGTAATCAAGACCAAGAAGGAAGCCTCCCTAATCGACAATTTGCGTGAAACCTTCACCAACCTCGACCGCTACCAGATCAAGCTCAATCCGGACAAATGCGCCTTTGGCGTCCCATCTGGGCAACTACTCGAGTATCTCATCTCCACGAGAGGAATCGAGGCAAACCCGAAGAAAATAAAAGCCATACTGGCCACGGAGAAGCCGAAAAACATAAGGGGCGTCCAGCAGCTGGCTGGGCAAATCGCGGCCCTCAGTCGATTCATCAGTCGGATGGGTGAAAAGGCACTGCCCTTCTACCAACTCCTCCACAAAGCTGAAAAGTTCGAATGGACCAACGAAGCGCATGAAGCATTCGAAAACCTCAAGCGCCTGTTATCCACCTCGCCGGTACTAGTGACCCCACGAGAAAGGGAACCGTTGTTGCTATATATCTCCGCCACCAACTAGGTGGTCAGCATAGTGCTTGTCGTCGAGCGAGCCGAGGAAAACAAGGTCCACGGGGTACAGCACCCAGTATACAACCTCAGCGAGGTCCTCACGCCAACAAAACAGCGGTACCCACACTACCAGAAGCTGGCGTATGGCGTCTTCATGACCGCCCGGTGACTGCGCCATTACTTCCAGGAACACCCAATCGTGGTGGTCAACGACGCCCCGTTGGGGCATATCCTCAATAACCCCGATGCCACGGGACGAGTCGCGCTTTGGGGAATAGAATTGTCTCCACGAGACATTACATCTGGCAGCGACGCAATCAAGTCGCAAGTTCTTCCTGACTTCCTCGTGCACTGGATGGAGAACCAGCTCCCTGACAAACCAGATATGTGCTATCTCTGGACAATGCACTTCGATGGATCCAAGCGGAAGGACGGAGCAGGTGCAGGTGTCATACTGACATCGCCTCAAGGGGACAAGGTGAAGTACATCCTGCGAATGCAGTGTTGGAGATATGCCCAAGAGGCAATAATAAAAGTGGTTATTATTATATCTTTGTGTTTATGATGAATGTTTACATCCCATGCTATAATTGTATTATAAGGAAACACTAATACATGTGTGTTTTGTAAACATAAAAGAGTCCCTAGTAAGCCTCTTGTGGAACTAGCTTGTTGATTAAATGATGATCATGGTTTCCTGATCATGGACATTGGATGTCATTAATAACAAGGTTATATCATTAGGAGAATGATGTGATGGACACACACCCATAGTAAGCGTAGCATAAGATCAAGTCATTAAGTTAAGTATTGTAAGCTTTCAAATGCATAGTAACCTAATCCTTCGACCATGAGGTTATGTTAATCACCATCACCGGATGGGTACTTTGATGACATCAAACACCGCCTCATAATTGGGTGGTTATAAAGGTGTCATTGGGTATTCTAAAAGTATGTGTTGAAGCGCATGGACCAAGATTGGGATTTGTCCATCCATATGACGGATAGATATGCTCTGGGCCCTCTCGGTGGAATGTCATCTGGTTAGCTTGCAAGCATGTGACTGGGTCACAAGGGATGACATAACATGGAACAAGTAAAGAGTACTTATCAGTAACGAGGTAGAACTAGGTATAGAGATACCGACGATCAAACCTCGGATAAGTAGAATATCGCGTGACAAAGGGAATTGGTTTCGTATGTTAATGGTTCTGTCGATCACGAAGTCATCGTTGAGTATGTGGGAGCCGTTATGGATCTGCAGATCCCGCTGATGGTTATTGATCGGAGAGGTGTCTCCATCATGTCTGCATATTCACGAACCGTAGGGTGACACACTTAAGGTTCGAAGTTGTTTTAAGTAGATATGGAATATGCGTTGGAGACCGAATGTTGTTCAGAGTCTCGGATTGGATCCAGGACATCACGAGGAGATCCGGAATTGTCCGGAGAATAAGATTCATATATTGGGGATCATTTTCTAAGTTAGGAAATGTTCCGGAGTGTTTGTATGGAGATTCTAGAAGGTTTCGGAATGTTCTAGAAGGTTCTAGAAGAGTTCTTGGTGTTTGCTTGAAAACCAAGAAAGGGTCAAAGAAACCTTGTGGGGCAAGACACGGATTCGTGGGGGAGGAGGACTCCTCCCACCCCTTCCCAACCCGCCGGCCAAGGAGGGAGGGGAGTCCTACTAGGACTCCCCCTCCCATGGCGCGCCTCCCTCCTTTAAATAGAGGGGAGGGGGCGCCACCCCCTAGACCTCTCCCATAACAATCCCTAGCCGCCGCCTCTCTCCTCTTCCTTCGCTCTGCTCCGGCTTAGGCGAAGCCCTGCAGAATTCTCACCTCCACCACCACCACCACGCCGTCGTGCTGTTGGGATTCCGTGGAGGAGATCTACTACCTCCGTTGCTCGCTGGAACAGGGAGAGGAAGGTCTGCTTCGACTCCGCACGTGTGACCGACTGTGGAAGCGTTCTTAGGAACGCCTTGGCGGAAGGATCGTCCACACGATCTTGAGATCGGCAAGTGATCGACTACATCAACCCCGAGATCTAATCTAGTAACGCTTTCGGTTCTACGAGGGTTAGTACAGATCTATCTCGTTGCTCATGTCTAATAGATTAGATCTTGGCTTTTATCTAGATTAGATCTAGGTTTTGTTCGTTCTTGTGGTAGAATTTTTTTGTTTTCCATGCTACAAACCCATCAGTGGTATCAGAGCCTTGTCTATGCATAGATCTGTTGCACGAGTAGAACACAATGATGTTGTGGGCGTTGGTGCTCGTGTCGTCTTTTGCTTTGTGTACTTTGCATCTTGCGGTATGGTGGGATGAAGCGGCTCGGGCTAACCTTACATGTCATCGCACATGAGACTTGCTCCACGCTTGACGTGTAACTTGCTTTGCACAAGTGGCTTTGCGGGTGTCTGTCTCTCCCATCATAGTATAGATCCAATCTACACTTTGCACTTGATAGCACTTGTATCAATGTTGTGGTTCAGTTTCGTAGGTAAGATCCGTTCTTATTCGAAAGCCCCAAACCACGTAAAACTTGCAAAGAAAATTAGAGGCGTCTAACTTGTTTTTGCAGGGGTTTTGTGATGTGATATGGCCATCATGTGATTGTGATTATATTTGATGTATGCAATGATCCTTGTTGTAATATGGCAACGGCGAGAACTAATGGTTGTCTTTAATTCATTAAGACATGCGTGTCTATTCATCTTGTAATAGCTTTATTCCAAGTAGTTGTAATAGTTCTGGTGATGATGGACAACCATGAAGCGGTGCCATCGACCTTGACGCAATCTTTGGTGATGATGGAGATCATGTCCGTGCTTTGGAGATGGAGATCAAAGGCATAAGAAGAAAGGGCCATATCATATCACACTAATTATGAGTTGCCTGTGATGTTAATCCTTTATGCATCTTGTATTGCTTAGATCGCGACGGTAGCATTATAAGATGATCCCTCTCACTAAATATCAAGTAATAAAGTATTCGTCCTTAGTAGGCACCGTTGCTAAGACTCGTCGTCTCGAAGCATCTCGTGATGATTGGGTGTGATAGATTCTACGTGTGCATACGACGGGTGCAAGCCAGATTTGCACATGCGGATACTAAGGTTAATCTTGACGAGCCTAGCATGTACAGACATGGTATCGGAACACGGAATACCAAAAGGTAGAGCATGAATCATATAAGTGATATGATGAACATGAAGATTGTTCACCGATGAAACTACGTCTTCTCTCGTGAAGATCGGACTTGGTGTAGTGGACTTGGTTCGTGTAATCACTAAGACAATGTGAGGGATGTTGTTTTGAGTGCGAGTTCACCTAGTTAATTTAAGAATTACAGTAGAACTCAATTTATCATAAACTTAGTCTAGACTACTTGCAATTTGTTGTAGATTATGGCGAATCTCTCCATCAATTTCAATGCGTTCCTAGAGAAAGAAAAACTTAAGAACAATGGAAGCAACTTCATGGACTGGCTCCGTGGTCTGAAGATTGTCCTCAGGGCTGGTCAGATGACCTATGTGCTCGAAGCACCGCTAGGTCACCCACCTGCAGATGATGCCACCGATGACGTAAAGAATGTTTACGCTACTCGGAAAAATCATTACTCCACAGCTCAGTGTGCCATCCTGTACGGTTTAGAAACGGAGTCTAGAAGCGTTTTGAGCACCACGACCTGTTCGAGATCATTAAGGAGCTCAAGATCATTTTTGAGACTCACGCGGCCGTGGAGAGCTATGAGGCCTCCGAGAAGTTCTTTACCTGCAAGATGGAAGAGGGAAGCTCCGTTAGCGAGCACGTGCTCACCATGTCTGGGCACGCAAACAAACTCCAAGAGTTGGAGATAACGATTCCTAATGATTTAGGGATTCACCGTGTCCTCAAATCACTGCCACCGAGTTATAAGAACTTTGTGATGAACTACAATATGCACTACATGAACAAGACGTTGCCTGAACTATCGTCCATGCTGAAAACTGCTGAAGTGGAGATCAAGAAGGAGCACCAAGTGTTGATGGTCAATAAGACCACCAATTTCAAGAAACAGGGCAAGCCTAAGAAAAAGGGCAACTTCAAGAAGGACGGCAAGAAAGTTGCGCACTCGCTAAAGCCCAAGGCTGGTCCTAAGCACTGAAACCAGTGCTTCTACTACAAGGGTCTTTGGTCCTTTGGAAGCGTATCGCCCCAAGTACTGCGAGATCGAAGAACGGCAACATCAAGAAGAAAGGTATATTCGATATACATGTTATTTATGTGTATCTTACTAAGTAGTAGTAGTGCACGGTATTTGATCTTTGGTTTGGTTGCTCATATTTGTAACTCGAAACAGGAGCTGCGGAATAAACAAAGACTGGCAAGAGACGAGGTGACGATGCGTGTTGGAAATGGCTCCAAGGTTGATGTGATCGCCGTCGGCACGCTCCCTCTACATCTACCTTCGGGATTAGTTTTAAATTTAAATAATTGTTATTTGGTGCCTGCGTTAAGCATGAATATTATATCTGGATCTTGTTTATTGCGAGACGGTTACTCTTTTAAGTCTAGGAATAAAGGTTGTTCGATTTATATGAGTAATATCTTTTATGGTAATGCACCTGAGATGAATGGTTTATTCTTATTGAATCTTGATAGTAGTGATACACATGTTCACAACATAGATGCTAAACGAATAAAACTGAATGATAATTCTACATACATGTGTAGCCTTTGTCGTCTTGGTCACATTGGAGTGAAGCGTATGAAGAAACTCCATTCTGATGGACTTCTTGAATCACTTGATTTTGAATCACTTGAAAGATGCGAAGCATGTCTAATGGGAAAAATGACTAAGACTCCATTCTCTGGAATAATGGAGCGAGCTACAGACTTATTGGAAATAATACATACCGATGTGTGCGGTCCAATGAGTGTAGCGTCGCGTGGTGGATATCGTTATGTTCTCACTTTCACGGATGACTTAAGTAGATATGGGTATGTCTACTTTATGAAACATAAGTCCGAAACTTTCGAGAAGTTTAAGGAATTTCAAAGTGAAGTGGAAAATCATCGTAACAAGAAGATTAAGTTTCTGCGTTACGATGGAGGTGAATATCTGAGTTATGAGTTTGGCATGCATTTAAAGAAATGTGGAATACTTTCGCAGTTGACACCGCCGGGAACACCATAGCGTAATGGTGTGTCCAAACGTTGTAATCGAACTCTCTTAGATATGGTTCGGTCTATGATGTCTCTTACAGATTTACCGCTATCATTTTGGGGCTATGCATTAGAGACAGCCGCATTCACTTTAAATAGGACACCATCTAAATCCGTTGAAACGACACCGTACAAATTGTGGTTTGGTAAGAAACCTAAGTTGTCGTTCTTTAAAGTTTGGGGTTGCGAAGCGTATGTAAAGAAGTTACAACCTGATAAGCTTGAACCCAAAGTAGAGAAATGCGTCTTCATAGGATACCCTAAAGAAACAATTGGGTATACCTTCTATCATAGATCCGAAGGCAAAGTTTTCGTTGCCAAGAATGGATCCTTTCTTGAGAAGGAGTTTCTCTCGAAAGAAGTAACTGGAAGGAAAGTAGAACTCGACGAGGTTATTGAACCTTCTCTCGGAGTTGAGAGTAGCACAGCACCGGAAGATGTTTTTGTGCCGCCTGCACCAACTGGAGAAGAAGCTAATGATGGTGATCATGAAACTTCGAACGAAGTTACTACTAAACCTCGCAGGTCAATGAGGGTTCATACCACTCCTGATTGGTATGACTCTGCCTTGAACGTCATGTTGGTGGATAACACTGATGACCCTGCGACGTATGAAGAAGCTATGGCGAGCCGAGATTCCAACAAATGGCTAGAAGCCATGAAATCTGAAATGGGATCCATGTACGAAAACTAAGTATGGACTTTGGTGGACTTACCGGATGGCCGTAAGGCTGTCGAGAACAAATGGATTTTCAAAAGAAAAACAGATGCTGATGGTAATATTACCATCTATAAAGCTCGACTTGTCGCGAAAGGGTTCTGACAAAATTCAAGGAGTTGACTACGATGAGACTTTCTCACCAGTAGCGAAGCTAAAGTCTATGAGGATTTTGTTAGCAATCGCTGCATATTTCGATTATGAAATTTGGCAGATGGATGTCAAAACAGCGTTCCTTAATGGTGACATTGAGGAAGAGTTGTATATGGTACAACCCAAGGGTTTTGTCGATCCTAGTGATGCTGACAAGGTATGCAAACTTCAGCGCTCCATTTATGGACTGAAGCAAGCATCCCGGAGTTGGAATCAACATTTTGATAAAGTAATCAAAAACTTTGGATTTATACAAACTTATGGAGAAGCTTGTATTTACAAGAAAGTGAGTGGGAGCTTTGTAGCATTCCTAGTACTATATGTAGATGACATATTGTTGATTGGGAATGATATAGAACTTCTTAATAGCGTCAAAACCTATTTGAATAATAGTTTTTCAATGAAGGATCTTGGCGAAGCGGCATATATTCTAGGCATCAAGATTTATAGAGATAGATCAAGATGGCTAATAGCGCTTTCACAAAGTACATACTTAGACAAAGTTCTAAAGAAGTTTAGAATGGAAGAGAGCAAGAAAGGGTTCGTGCCCATGTTGTCAGGTAAGACCTTGAGTAAGACTCAAAGTCCGGCTACAACAGAAGATAGAGAAAAGATGAATAATATTCCCTATGCCTCGGCCATAGGTTCTATCATGTATGCCATGCTGTGTACAAGACCGGATATAGCACATCTTTGTTAGTTTGACTAGCAGATATCAAAGTGATCCTGGAATGGAGCACTGGACAGCGGTCAAGAATATCCTAAAGTACCTGAATAGGACTAAGGATATGGTTCTTTCTTATGGAGGTGATGAACAGCTTGTTGTAAATGGTTACACTCATGCTAGTTGGAACACCGATCCAGATGACTCAAAGTCATAGTCTGGATACGTATTTATTTTGAATGGTGCTGCAGTGAGCTGGAGGACTGCCAAGCAAAGCGTTGTGGCGAAATCTTCAACTGAATCGGAATACATAGCTGCTTCGGAGGCTGCACAAGAAGCCATATGGATGAAGGAGTTCATTACTGAACTTGGCGTGGTTCCTAGTGCGTTGGACCCGATGGCCATCTACTGTGACAACACAGGTGCCATAGCTAATGCACAGGAGCCAAGGTCACATAGCAAGCTGAAGCACATCAAGCTACGTTTCCATGCTATTCGCGAGTATGTCCGAGATGGTGACATAAAGATTTGCAAAGTACACACTGATCTGAATGTGGCAGATCCGTTGACTAAACCTCTCCCTAGAGCAAAGCATGACCAACACCAGAACGCCATGGGTGTTAGGTATATTACCATGTAATCTAGATTATTGACTCTAGTGCAAGTGGGAGACTATTGGAGATATGCCCAAGAGGCAATAATAAAAGTGGTTATTATATCTTTGTGTTTATGATGAATGTTTACATCCCATGCTATAATTGTATTATAAGGAAACACTAATACATGTGTGTTTTGTAAACATAAAAGAGTCCCTAGTAAGCCTCTTGTGGAACTAGCTTGTTGATTAAATGATGATCATGGTTTCCTGATCATGGACATTGGATGTCATTAATAACAAGGTTATATCATTAGGAGAATGATGTGATGGACACACACCCATAGTAAGCGTAGCATAAGATCAAGTCATTAAGTTAATTATTGCTGTAAGCTTTCAAATGCATAGTAACCTAATCCTTCGACCATGAGGTTATGTTAATCACCATCACCGGATGGGTACTTTGATGACATCAAACACCGCCTCGTAACTGGGTGGTTATAAAGGTGTCATTGGGTATTCTAAAAGTATGTGTTGAAGCGCATGGACCAAGATTGGGATTTGTCCATCCATATGACGGATAGATATGCTCTGGGCCCTCTCGGTGGAATGTCATCTGGTTAGCTTGCAAGCATGTGATTGGGTCACAAGGGATGACATAACATGGAACGAGTAAAGAGTACTTATCGATGTGAGGTAGAACTAGGTATAGAGATACCGACGATCAAACCTCGGATAAGTAGAATATCGCGTGACAAAGGGAATTGGTTTCAGTATGTTAATGGTTACTCGATCACGAAGTCATCGTTGAGTATGTGGGAGCCGTTATGGATCTCTAGATCCGCTGATGGTTATTGATCGGAGAGGTGTCTCCATCATGTCGCATATTCACGAACCGTAGGGTGACACATAAGGTTCAAGTTGTTTTAAGTAGATATGGAATATCGTTGGAGACCGAATGTTGTTCGAGTCTCGGATTGGATCCAGGACATCACGAGGAGATCCGAATTGTCCAGAATAAGATTCATATATTGGGGATCATTTTCTAAGTTAGGAAATGTTCCGGAGTGTTTGTATGGAGATTCTAGAAGGTTTCGGAATGTTCTGGAAGGTTCTAGAAGAGTTCTTGGTGTTTGCTTGAAAACCAAGAAAGGGTCAAAGAAACCTTGTGGGGCAAGACACGGATTCGTGGGGGAGGAGGACTCCTCCCACCCCTTCCCAACCCGCCGGCCAAGGAGGGAGGGGAGTCCTACTAGGACTCCCCCTCCCATGGCGCGCCTCCCTCCTTTAAATAGAGGGGAGGGGGCGCCACCCCCTAGACCTCTCCCATAACAATCCCTAGCCGCCGCCTCTCTCCTCTTCCTTCGCTCTGCTCCGGCTTAGGCGAAGCCCTGCAGAATTCTCACCTCCACCACCACCACCACGCCGTCGTGCTGTTGGGATTCCGTGGAGGAGATCTACTACCTCCGTTGCTCGCTGGAACAGGGAGAGGAAGGTCTACTTCGACTCCGCACGTGTGACCGAATGTGGAAGCGTTGCCGGAACGCGGCGTCGGAAGGATCGTCCACACGATCTTGAGATCGGCAAGTGATCGACTACATCAACCCCGAGATCTAATCTCGTAACGCTTTCGGTTCTACGAGGGTTAGTACAGATCTATCTCGTTGCTCATGTCTAATAGATTAGATCTAGGTTTTGTTCGTTCTTGCGGTAGAATTTTTTTGTTTTCCATGCTACGAACCCATCAGTGGTATCAGAGCCTTGTCTATGCGTAGATCTGTTGCACGAGTAGAACACAATGATGTTGTGGGCGTTGGTGCTCGTGCCGTCTTTTGCTTTGTGTACTTTGCATCTTGTGGTATGGTGGGATGAAGCGGCTCGGGCTAACCTTACATGTCATCACACATGAGACTTGCTCCACGCTTGACGTGTAACTTGCTTTGCACAAGTGGCTTTGCGGGTGTATGTCTCTCCCATCATAGTATATCCAATCTACAATTTGCACTTGATAGCACTTGTATCAATGTTGTGGTTCAGTTTCGTAGGTAAGATCCGTTCTTATTCGAACGCCCCAAACCACGTAAAACTTGCAAAGAAATTTACAGGCGTCTAACTTGTTTTTGCAGGGGTTTTGTGATGTGATATGGAAATCATGTGATTGTGATTATATTTGATGTATGCAATGATCCTTGTTGTAATATGGCAACTGGCAGGAGCCTAATGGTTGTCTTTAATTCTGTTAAGACCTGCGTGTCTATTCATCTTGTAATAGCTTTATTCCAAGTAGTTGTAATAGTTGCTGGTGATGATGGACAACCATGAAGCGGCGCCACTGACCTTGACACAATGCTGGTGATGATGGAGATCATGTCCGTGCTTTGGAGATGGAGATCAAAGGCATAAGAAGAAAGGGTCCGTGCTTTAACACTAGGAACATCACTCGAAAACCGACAGGAGGAGAGGGGATTACCTTGCCGTCGGGGACGCGTGCATCGACGACTGCGGCGGACAACACTCCGTCTTGGTGAAGAAGATGAAGATCCAAGGACTTGATGACAGATGGACGCCATGCGCCATTCGTGACGCGGGTGCCCGTGCCCTTCTTCTTCCCGCCGGTGGCGGTGCTAGTGCCCGCAGCGGCGGAGCCGCCCTTCTTCTTCATCGCAGCAGCGGCAGCAGTGGAATCGGCCACAGCACCTCCTTTCTTCTTCCCCATTACGCGGTGGCGATGCGACCGGAGGAAGTAGCTAGGAAATGTGCGGAGCTGGTCCAGCGCCACGGAGGGAAAAGAGCGCAGAGAAAGCAGAGGTGTAGCGGCAATGGCGATGAAGGCAAAGGATGAATGAAAGGAGATGTGAAATTTACCGTTGCAGCGTCACTACTTAACCCCTGGAAGATGCAATCCAACGGCTCAGAAAAACCCTACTAGACGCATGGCGTTCATCATGCTCGACACGTGGAGGAGCTAAAACGCGAACCGTCCCCCACTACTCCCATTACGTGCGGAAATGGAGGAGGTGCGATTAAAATAAAGATTACGCACGCCCAGTCAAATCAGAGTCAGGGAGTGGGACTCACCGCTCGTCACGTCCCATCAAACTCGCTCACGCGGGCAACTGAGGTCATGAAATCGTCCGCACTGACGTCATCAAAAACTATGCAGCAGAAGACTTCGATTACTTTAGTCCTTGCTCGAGTCTTCGACTCCACCAAGCACTCGGGGGCTACTCCCATAGGGAGCGCTGGTCGCGCACCCTACGATTTTTCTTCTTCTTTTACATGAACATGAACAATCAAAGCAAAACCCAATCACTCGAAGCATGGTTCGACTATGGACATGGGTTACTCCCATAGGAGCCTTGGAAGCAAATTCATTGAAACAAGCAAATAAAGACGCCGATCACAAAAAGTTCTTTAGTCCCTGCCTGAGTCTTCGACTCAACCAGGCACTCGGGGGATACTCCCATAGGAAGCATTGGTCGTGCACCCTATGATTATTTGTACAAAGTACTGTGTGTTGATAACATCCACACTTGAAGTTTATGGCGACATCGCCTCATAATTTTTCCCTACAAAGAGACCGCGTCTCCTGGGTCATCCGAATCGTCTTCGCGATGATAAAATTCGGATGTCGCGCTTACAGCGTGAAGATAAGACCTGAATAAGGCCTAGCAATGCATTAAGCTGCGCACTACCAGAAATATATTCGTGCCTGCAGGTACGATGAACATGCCTCGACGGACGCATCGAGTGCTCACATCCATATACTGGAATTCGACTCATGTAAGACCTCTACGGCTTGAGTCGAATTACACCAGCACTTTTCCGGATTCAAGTCCATGGACTCGAGTTCGAGTAGGTGGCGTTGTTTTACCCTAAGGTAGTTAACTGATACTGATACATCGGTTAAAATCAGGCACGCACATCAACAATCCCTATGACATAAACAGGCGATGAAAAATGTACTCACCATGTACTGAAGGCTTCATAAAGTCTCCAGTCGAATCTACAATTCCACTAGACACTCAGGGGCTACTAACATGGGTATACCCTACAGGTACTCAAGCTTGTTATATATGGCATGAATACATAAAGGCCCAAGGTGTCGCCAAGGCCCAAATGAAGAACTCGAGTAACCTACGGACTCTCGATTGCTTGAAGGACAAGAAGAAGCTAGAGATAGAAAGTTCAAAGGGGAAAACCCTAACCTGTAACCGACTCGACCTGCTACCCGAGACCTAGCCTATCTATATAAAGGCTAGGAGGGGGCAGCGAGGAGGACACACGCAACCCTAGTTTCCACAACCCTCGCCAGATTGCATCTGCGCACCATTGTAATCTTTGATTCCTTTGATAATTCCACGAAGCGGGCAGAGTAGGGACCTCTCTGAGGCCTGAACACAGGTAAATCTTCGAGTCCCTTGTGTGCTTGTTTGCTAGCCGATAGATGTCTCCAGCGCTCCCTCCTTCTCCAAAACCCAAGTCCATAACAATGGGCATTGATGAGTTAAACCCTCATCACTTAGACTCTTGCTCGTCCCGAGCAAGTTAGCTTAAAGGATGTGATCCTCATATTCATGAAGTTGAGTCGATAAAATAAATGAGGCAATTGCAGCATGTGTTTATCATATATGATACATAGGAATAAGTTCATGAATAGTACCTTACTCGAACCATCCGAATAATATTAGAAGGCTTCCACACCTTAGTGATCAACAGTTCACAAAAGATGAATCTCAACATAATGTAAAAGTATCTGGTTCAATCGAATGAGTTAGCGAGGTAGTCCGGTGTTTTAGGATTAACATATTCACTTGGGATTCAAAATCTCAAAACATCTCTTTGTCATACTACAATACAGTAGTGTATGCCTATTTGCTATTTGCACATTCGCTCCTTTATATATATATGCCATACATTCCACTTCATGTAGGAATTCAAAGTTTAACGATCTCAATTGATGGATCCCAAGTGCGGGAGATCTATTGTAGTACTTTTCAATAAGGAAAAGTTGTCGAACCCATGAGGATCTGAGGGTATTGGTTAACAAATTTGACAAAGTAAATAATAGTAAATACAGTAGATTTGGTGTTTTGGAGTTTGTAGTTTGCAAGGATATAAAGTGTTGAAAATAAATAGCAATACGTAAATGATCTCAATGAGAGAAAGAACAATCCTCTATGCAACAAGAGGATAAGCTCAAGTGTGTGTGTACTTATATGTGACAAGCGTTCCCGAGGGCGGCATGGATTTATTTAGCATAAAGATTTCTACACAATATGGTGAATATGTTGTCAAGTTTCATCTCCTTAGGGTGGAGCCTAAATTAGGTGCATCCATAAATATGAGAAAAATACACCACTTATGATGGGTCCTAGAGCCATTCACATGAACATCTAAGAATCATTAAGACATAAATGTCCCACCATAGCAATAAGTTCATTGGTCCCTGACATATAATCCCTCCAATGCAACACAAAGTATTGGAAAATGGTTTCTATCAATTCCGTCCCTTCCAAACCCTATCATTACATCAAAGTATTCTCCTATGAGCCCATATAGGTGAAGTAATATGCAGTCAACGTTCGCATAAAAACATCATAGAACAATATAAAAGATAAAAACTTGACCACATACTCATTGCATATTATATGGAAATCATAGCCAATTCATCATATGCCCTCAGGAACATGGGGATCTACTCACAAGTTACAAACATGATATGGATCAGTAGCATATGGAATACAACACAATCTAAAAATATAATCTCTCCACCAAATAAAGACAAGATGCCAATCACAAACATGTAAATATCCCTTAAAACAATATCTAGGGTTCCATCAATCACAAACTATGAGGGGAATGAGATGGATCTTGGAGATGGTGATGGTGATGATGATGGTGCTGGTGGATATGTTGATGGAGAGGCCTCCCCCTATGCCTAGGAGAAGTGATGATGACATGGTGTCGATTTCCCCCTCACCGGAGGCTCTGGTGCAGCAGGATCTACCTCTCCTGGAGTAGGAGAGGAATTTCACCTTCACTACCGCCTCTGTAAATCGTGGGAAAAATATGGCGTAGCTTTTCTAGAGATAAGGAGGCATCTGTAAAAAAGGAGCCGAGGTGATGCTCGTGAGCCAAACGAGCATGGGTGGCGTGCCACCTACCCTCTTTTGGGCCTCGTGCCTCCTCTCGCTTCATTCTTTGTCCCATAGTCCTTCTCCAGGTGAAAAAATCATCAGGTAATTTTTCCTTTGATTTATTGACATCCAAAAGGTCCTGAAACAGCAAAAACATGAAAAAGTAGGTTTTCTGCCTCCCAGAAATTAAATACCAATGAAAGGGACTTTGTAGGAAAGTCCCATAAATAAACTAAATATGCATAAATAATGATAGATCATGATGAATATGATTCTAAACAGAACATATAAGTCCTAAAAATGATGATGAAAAATGCACGTATCACAGGCGTGTACCAACGTTGTGTCCATCTAGAAGAGGGTCGCAAGATCCTACAGGACATCCATGCTAGTGACTGTAGCCACCACGCTGGTGCAAGGTCGCTAGTCGCCAAGGCCATGCGCCACGGCTTTTACTGGCTCACCGCACATACCGATGCCATCGACATCATCTAGCACTGTGTCGAGTGCCCAAAATACACCAACCAGACGTACTTCCCTGGTTCGGCTCTCAAGACTATCCCCATTACATGGCCATTTGCCCTCTAGGGCATCGACATGGTGGGTCGATTCAAAAATGCACCGTCGGGCTACACCCATCTCTTAGTCGTAGTCGACAATTTCAAAAAGTGGGTCGAGGTGAAGCCCATCAAGAAGTGCGACGGCAAGACTGCCACCAAGTTCCTCCACAGACTCATCTACCGGTACGGCTACCCGCACAGCATCATCACCGACAACGGCACCAATTTCACCAAGGGCGCCACGGCCGAGTTCAGCGAGGAGCACGACATTCGACTCGACCTCGCCTAAATCACCCACCCAGAGTTAAACGGTCAAGTTGAGCGCGCTAATCAGAGCATCCTCCATGGCCTCAAGTCACGACTACAAGTCCCCCTAGAGAATACGCTAGGATGTTGTATCGAGGAGTTCCCCTCCATGCTCTGGGCATTCACACTTCCATAAACCGATCAACAGGGTTCACCCCCTTCTTCATGGTGTATGGCGCCGAAACCGCCATGCCCACCGACCTTGAGCACGACTCGCCTCGAGTGGTCCACTACACGGAGGGAGACAACAAAGTGTTGGGGGGATACCCCCGGGTAGGGTCACTCCGGGGTATAAAGGCCGAGTTAGCCGAGGTTCAGCAAGCTCAAAGCGGATGCTGACCGGGTCACCTCAAGGTAGGCCGGATCACGGAGTAACCCGGACCGGGGGGGTCACCTAACGTTGTCTCAGCCGACTTAAGAAGTAAGTCGGAAGTGCTTGTGTAACTTATATGCAGGAACAGGTATAGCCGGATCTACTATGATCCGTGTCCCGTTTAGCTTCTGAGAGAAGGAAGGAATCTCTCTGGTCAAAAAGAAGGCCTAGTACGCACTGCATGAGCAAAGCAAGCAAGGGCAGGACCACCAGGTCTTGGCCGACAAGGGTGACGACGCCCGTGTCGGCAGACGCGGGCGCCGCAGAGGCTCATGTAGCTAAAGCATGTATGACGTGGGGTAAAAGCACCCCGGCCGGGTTACCACTTTGAGAGGAGGCATATTCTTAGGAATATGCCTCCACGTATGCCCTAGGCTGAGACCAGGCCGCCTCTATATAAGGGGGGCTAGGGTTTCAGTAGAGGGGTTGGGTTTTCTTCTATACCGATTTGGCTAGGGTTCTAGGAGTGAACTGTAGGTGAGAGTAAGAGAACTCCTTCCTCCTCTCGCCAACACAGCTCTAGGAGCACTTGTAATCTTGAAAGGAAAGCAATACGATCATCTGTGTGGATAATCACTCCACTATCCCTCCCTGGATTCCCCTAGCGTGTATTAGTCCCCACCTTTAGCCTATCCATGGCATCTGCCGTGACACCACCACGACAGTTGGCGCCCACCGTGGGGCTAGCGGCGCTAGCAGGGGTGAAGATCCGGACGGGAAACCTCATCGGCACCGGCAAACGCATCGTCTCCGGGCTCGTTCATCGCTTTGGAGCGCTGGACTTTGTCAGCGACAACGCTAGCTGCTTCGGCACGCGCCCACTTCCGCGCAACGGCCTCTTCGTCAAGTTGGGTGCACACAAGGTCTACGTTGCTGTGGACATATCATGCGTTCATCCGCAGCGCGTCGTCGAGGCAGGGGAACCACCCCTTAGCGTGGTTCACGGGGCGCGTATCACTCGCTCCCCGGACCATGCTGAAGTGATGATGACTGCACCGGGGGCAGGCGCAAGCAAGGATCCAGCACTGGACCCGGAGGTAACACCTAAGGCACCGAGGAAAGGTAGAGGGCCTCCACTAGAGAGGCCTGAGAACGTACTGAGAGAAGTATTGGATAGCTTGGCAAACCCGATAGCAACAATGGTAGATCCAGCTCAGGCACAGGCCGAGTTAGAGGAAACTAGGCAAAAGATACTAGAAGGCGCAAAGAAAATAGCCGCGGCTCAGCAGTCGCTGAACATGATGCTGCGTGAGTATGCAAAGGCAAACAAAGTTGATACGGTAAAAGTAAAAGGGAGAAATCTCATGAGCGAGATGAATAGAGAAGGTGATGATGGAGCCAAGGGATCGGAAAACTGTTTGTCTGTGGGGTTGCCGAAGTATAGTACCCCGGCAAAGAACCTCAGAGCAGCGGATGCGGCTGCATCCAAGTTAGAGGGTCTGGCGGGTGAGGCCCGTCAAAGACAACAAGATAGGGTTAACGAGTTAGTTCGGATCACGAACAGACAGAATGAAGAGCTACTCAGAGCTAACCCGAAGAGAGCTGGAGCTTCCAAAATCGTCCATTCGGTGATGGGTAACCCGGAGAAATCCGCTGGAGCCGCATCGTCACCTCATGGTGGTCCAAGGAGAGAAGAGGTAGTAACCTCGGCCAGACGGAACAAACAGATCGTCCCGTATGACCCGACGCGTGCAGGAAAAGAAAAAGAAACGTGGAAAAATGATGATCGACGAAGTGTGAGCCGGGGTGAAGCTGGCCGAGGTAACCACGACCAAGGCAATGCCGGTCAAGGGAACGTTGTCAATGGCAATGCCGGACAGCGAAACTCGGCAGGAGCCGGACCACCGTAGCAGCGGAATATACCAAGGCAAGAGCAAAGCATCGGCTGAGGTATGCAACAGAAAGGTGCGCCCCAAGTGCAAAACCAATACAATGATGGTGACTCGGAGATGGTGAACGCGGGATACCCGAGACCGGACTATCATGTGATAGGGTCAAGATTGGGAAGCAGGGATTTAATGCCGGATGACGCCAGGTTGAAACTGGATTGCCTGTATAGATCGGAACAGATCGAATGTCAAGGTCCCCCGGGTCCAGCGTGCTTTGGACCCCGGATCATGAAGGAGCCACCGGTACCCAACTTCCAGCTGCCCAGAGGCACGAAGACGTATGACGGCAGTACCAAGCCGGAGGATTGGCTGATAAACTATGCTATAGCTATGAAAATTGCCACTGGCAACTTGAGATGGCAGTACGATACGTACCCTAGATGTTGGAAGGTCCGGCCAGAGTATGGCTGAATAATTTACCACCTGGAAGCATCAATTGCTGGATAGATTTTGAAGAAATGTTTATCAGCAACTTCTCAAGTACCTATCAGAGGCTGAATAGGCCGTAGACCCTAGCAATGTGCAAGCAAAGACCTAATGAGACAGACCGTGAATTCTTGACCCGGTGGTGTACCGTGAGAAACTCGTGTGAGGGTGTCATAGAATCACAGGCCATAGCGTGGTTTGCGCAAGGGTGCAGATATGGCACGAGCTGTGGATGAAGTTGCAAAGGAAAATGCCAATTACGTTGCCAGAGATGATCCGGATTGCCGATTCGTACGCTTTGGGTGATCCGACTCAACCTAGGCTCGCGTCAAACGAGTCAAACGAGGAATACTATCAGAGGGATGGAGCCGGGTCATCTCGGAGGAACGATTACAGGGGGAAAAGAAGAGAGGATCGACCGGATCATCGCTACAGTTTGCAACAAGTTGCAGCTGTGAGTCAAGATCAACCCGGAGCAGGGAGCAACCAGCGCCAGAAAACTGGAGGGCAATGGACTCCGAGAAACGATGGCAAGAAAACGTGGACCCCGGAGCAAAAGAAACAGTGGCAAGAAAAGAAAGACCGTCCGAGGTATACCTATGAGTCGATGTTGGACCAGCCGTGTAAGTTCCACACGCCAAATCCGAATAGCCCGGCGGGTCACACAACGAGGCAATGCGAGTGGATGCGTAAGATAGAACAAGGTGGCTCGGGGAATGCTCAGGCACCCCGGAACGATCAACCTTGGCAGGAGGTACCTTGGCAGCAATCGCTCTCCGGAGCAAACACGCAACAGCTAATGTTGCCTCCCCCTCCGCCGAGGTATGACAACAATGAGAGAAGGGATGCAGTGCATCAGGTGGAAAATCAGCACCAGCCGGATCAGAGGTACCCCGAAAACAAGGGGAGGAATGAGTACAGAGAACATCACCAGAGCTATTGTGTGTTCACAACTAAGGAAACAAATAGGAAGATTTTGCAGCGCCGACATATGGAGGTCAATGCGGTAATGCCGGCAGTGACGAGGTACATGCCTTGGTCGGACCAGGAAATCACCTGGAACATCAAAGACCATCCCAAGCTTATGCCGAGTCCAGGTTCGTATGCGCTAGTGCTGGATCCGACATTCATTGGACCGAACATCAACGTGAGGTTCTCCAAGGTATTGATTGACAATGGCAGTAGCATTAACATCATCTATGCGGATACAATGCGCAAGTTGGGTATCTCGGAGAACATGCTCTAGGTTACAAGGACAACTTTCCATGGCATTGTACCAGGCATTTCTGGTGAGCCCATAGGCAAAGTCCGAGTCGACGTGCTATTCGGCACAAGGGATAACTGCCGAACTAAGAATCTGGAGTTTGAGGTGGTGAACTTGGAAAGTGCGTATCACGCGTTACTCGGAAGACCAGCATTGAACAAGTTCATGGCAAGCTTCCACATCAGTTATCTGAAGATGAAGTTGCCCGGTCCAAATGGAGTGATTACCATTGCTGGAGATTTCCGACGTTCCATTGAGTGTGCCTCAGCCGAGTCTAACCTAGCCGAGTCACTCGTGATTGCGCAAGAGAAAAGAAAAATCCAAGAGGTGGCGGCATTAGCTCAGTCCGCGCAGCAGTATATGCCGGCGTTGAGTAACCCGCATGGTAGTGTTTCATTCCAACCCGAAAAGGATACCAAGAAGGTTCTAGTTGATGACATGTTCCCGGAGTGCACCGTAACAATTGGTGTCGGGTTAACTGATAAATAGGAAAGCGAGCTCGTCAACTTCCTCCGTGAGAATCGGGACATTTTTGCTTGGTCCACACAGGACTTGCAAGGTGTTCCGAGGGAGTTGGCCGAGCACTCTTTGAACATAAGACCCAGAGCAAGGCCGGTGAAGCAACCTCTCCGCCGCTTCGCCGAGGATAGGATAAAAGTCATTGGAGACGAGATAGCTCGGTTGCTAGCAGCAGGAATTATCATGGAAGTACTGTATCCGGATTGGCTCTCTAATCCGGTGCTGGTAGAAAAGAAGAAGGATGATCCGAACGTGGCAGTGGTTTGGCGTATGTGTATCGATTACACGAACCTGAATAAGGCATGTCCGAAAGATCTATTTCCACTGCCGAGGATAGATCAGGTCATAGACTCAACCGCGGGATGTGAACTGTTGTCATTCATTGATGCATATTCTGCTTTCCACCAGATACCTCTGAATACGAATGATCAAATAAAGACCGCGTTTATTACCCCGTACGGGACTTATTGCTATCCCACTATGCCGTTTGGTTTACGTAATGCAGGTGCAACGTACCAAAGATGTATGCATGACCAAATAGGTCAAAACGTACAAGTATACGTGGATGATGTGGTTATCAAGACCAAGGAAAGCAAAACGCTCCTTGACGACATCAGGCAGCCATTCGCGAACTTGAGAAGGTTTCAGATGAAGCTTAACCCGGAAAAATGTACCTTTGGTGTCCCGGCTAGAAAATTACTCGGATTTCTCATCTCCAGCCAAGGTATTGAAGTTAATCCAACTAAGATTCGGGCCATTGAACGAATGAAGCTGCCGAAATGCCTTAACGATGTCCAGAAGTTCACCGGGTGCCTAGCATCATTGAGTCGGTTTGTATGTCGGTTGGGAGAAAAGGCATTGCCTCTATACCAACTCATGAGAAAGTCGGATAAGTTCATTTGGACACCACAGGCCGATGAAGCCTTTGCCCACTTAAAAAAGATGTTGGCCACTGCACCAGTGTTAGCCTCTCCACTATCAAAGGAGCCAATGTTGCTCTACATAGCCGCAACCAACCGAGTTGTAAGTGCAGTGATTGTATTAGAGCGCAATGAAGAGGGTAAGTCGGTGCAGAGGCCAGTGTATTACTTGAGCGAGGTACTGTCTGCCTCAAAACAGAACTACCCGCACTTTCAAAAGGTGGCATATGGTGTCTATATGGTGGCAAAGAAGTTAAAGCATTACTTTGAGGAGCACCCCATCAAAGTGATATGCGAAGCTCCCATATCCGAGATAATGGGTAACAAGGATGCGAGTGGCAGAATTGCAAAATGGGCAATTGAGCTAGCCCCTTATGTGCCCCAATACGACAGAAGAGAAGCAATCAAGCCTCAGGCTATGGCGGACTTTTTTGTAGATTGGGCCGAGGTACAATACGAACCACAGCCACCAGATCCGAACTACCGGAGGATGCACTTAGATGGGTCGAAAACCAAAACTGGATTAGGCGTCGGGGTTGTGCTTACCTCGCCAAAGAAGGACCAGCTAAAATACGTATCGCAGATCCATTTCGCGGCATCGAATAATGTCGCTGAGTACAAGGCTCTTGTGCATGGGCTCAAAGTGGCAAAAGAGATCGGCATACGTCGGATAATATGCTTTGGCGACTCGGATTTGGTGGTGCAGCAAGTGGCCGGAGTGTGGGACACCCTGGATCTAAACATAGCACTGTACAAGTTTCATGTGCAGAAGATATCTGGTTACTTTGAGGGGTGTGAATTTCACCATGTACCCCGAGTGGAAAACGAGGCTGCCAACATGCTATCGAAGCTCGGATCAACCCGACAGGCAATTCCACCGGGTGTAGCATTGGAACACCTCAGAAAACCATCTATCAGGCCGTCCCCAGGAACCGACTCGATCTATGTCCCGGAAGATACAGAGTCCAGAGCTGAGCCCATGGACATTAACACGGGAGGTGGTACACGAGACCTGGGGACTGCATCAGCAAACCCAGGGACTGCCTCAACAAACCCGGGGACTACCTCGCTCAACCCGGGGACTGCTCAGCATGATCTGGCTGAAGTTATGCCGGTAGTTCAGATGGAAATTGATGAGGACATGTTCCCTGCACGAGCGATACCAGCTTGGGCACTGCCTATATTCCAATTCCTGAAAGATGGAACGTTACCCACTGAGGAGGTGTTAGCCATGCAAACCCAGAGGAGAGCAAAAGCATACACAGTTATCAATTCTGGGCTGTACAAACAGAGTGTAACCAATGTCCTCCAGCGATGCGTTATCCCGGAAGAAGGGCTTGACATCCTCTGAGATATACACCAAGGAGAATGCAGGCATCATGCCTCATCCCGAGCCTTGGTGGCAAAAGCGTTCCGGCATGGATTCTACTGGCCAAGTGCCTTAGAACAAGCAGAGGATCTGGTGAGAAAATGCAATGGTTGTCAGAGGTACGCTACCAAGACACATATGCGAATGTCGGAACTCAAGACCATACCAATTACGTGGCCATTTGCCGTATGGTGCTTGGATATGGTTGGCCCGTTCAAACCAGCGAGGGGAAACATGACACACATTTAGGTCATGGTGCATAAGTTTACAAAATGGATTGAAGTGAAGCCTATAAGAAAATGTGATGGAGCTACGGCCATGACATTTCTCAAAGACATCATCTTGAGATACGGTTATCCTCACAGTATCATAACTGATAATGGCACAAATTTTGCTGAAGGAGCATTTGCGCGATTCTGCCGAGATAAGAAGATTCGGCTAGACGTAGCCTCGGTAGCCCACCCCGCATCGAACGGACAAGTGGAAAGATCCAATGGATTAGTATTATCCGGGATAAAACCCCGGCTCATTGAGCCGCTGCAAAGATCAGCGGGGTGCTGGATAGAAGAAATACCAGCGGTACTATGGAGTTCAAGAACAACTCCGAATCGATCAACAGGTTATACGCCGTTTTTTCTGGTATATGGGACAGAAGCTGTATTACCAGCCGACATAGAGCATGATTCGCCTAGGGTCACCCAATACACAGAAGCCAAAGTGCAAGAAGCCCGGCAAAATGATGTTGATCTGCTGGAAGAAGCGAGAGAACTGGCACTTTCCAGATCCGCCATATATCAGCAAAATCTCCAACGCTACCATAGCCAGAAAGTGTGCCCCTGAGTCTTTCGGGAAGGCGATCTGGTAATCCGGTTGGTACAACGTACTGCTGGCATGCATAAGTTATCCCCCCCATGGGAAGGGCCATTCATTGTGAGCAAAGCATTGCACAATGATTCTTATTATCTTATCGATGCAAAACCACAGGAAAAGAACAAGGCGGACAGGTCCGGAGAGGAATCTAAGCGACCGTGGAATGTAGCACTACTTCGTCCCTTCTACACTTAGCTAAGAAGTGTATGTATCTGAGTCGTCTCATATGTCGGTATGTATGTCGGCAATGAGCTTATCAATGAAATAGTAGCGCCTCGGCGAGAACTCGGGGACTGCCTTAATAATTTTTGTTGTTGTCTCTTGTGCGTTAGCTGGAATAAGTTGTTCTACTTAACCCGGATTAGTAATGTGTGAGCACCAAAAACCCAACTCTTCAACTTGCTGCTGTCTAACAAGAATTGGCTTCATGGCAAGCAAGAGAACAAGTTTGGAATTGCGTATCACATGAAAAGCGAGTAAGGAAAGGAATTTATTCGAGCTAACGTTTGTTTTTCGGACTAACCCTGTATTTATTTTCAAGTTATTATGCAGCTTTATTTTTTGAGCTAAGTCTGAAAGTTTCTTAGTATTGTTAAGATGATTTTTGAAGCTCGGATTCGTAAGTCATAAAACCGAATCAGGGTAGACACGATCCGAGCCAAAAGATTGGACGAATAAGAAAAAGAAACTCGGGGACTACGCCCAAGTTAACCCGGCATAAGAACTTAGTAGCAAAATATCACATGTACACAGCATACAGTTGCACCCGGCATACCGGGGATCTGATAAATTTGCAAGTTTTTTGACCTAAGGAGCAGCAGGAGGAGGAAGTTCGGCGTCGTCTTCACTGTCTTCAATATCTGAGGCATCGCTTTCTTCGTCCTCATCCGACCCGTCTTCAACGTTCTCAACGTTCTCGTCCCCAGCGGATTCCAGGAAGCTCGGTCCTTCAACCCAGTCATGGATAGGAGAATATTCGATGAGGCTGTAGGCGCAAGCCTGGCACCGAGCTACCCACTCCGGGTCATCAGTCCATCTAGATCCGGTACACCGGCGTGTAAGGAGGCTGAGGTCGATCTTCTCATACCATGTGAGTATGTGGTGAAGGATAGTATCAGCGGTGGCACGCCCAGCGGACTCCCTCCAGAGGTCGAGCTGGGTCTCAATATCTGACAGCTTTTCAGCAAGAAGTGTGATTCTCTTCAGAGCACTCTCACCGGGCCAGAACATGTTGAAAACTCGGACGGAAACGTCGAGGAGATCCTTGCCGTAATTCTTGATGATTTCCACACGAGATGACAGGCTGACCAATAGGTCCTCCATGTCTAAGGGAATGCTCTCACCATCAAGAGCAACGGGAGTACCCCTCTCTCGGCGGAAATTGGCAACAACAACGCTCGCAATAGGAGTACCCTCTGGAAAGTGGCCTGGAAACAAGACAAAGGAAGAAGCTGGAGAAAAGACATATGAAGTAACCCGGAGAATTAGGTCGGATAAGGGAAAGGAATTTACGTGAAATGTGGCTGTGAATCCGGGTCAACTCCTTGATGCAGTCATCGCGTCTCTTGCGAAGTTGCTCAAGCTCAGCGTTTGCCGACCCAAGCTGGATGTCGGATTCTTTGAGTAGGTCCTGGTCCTTGGAGATCTAGAGAGTAAGGTGTTCGCGCTCTTCTGTGAAGTTCTGGCCAACCTTTTGGAGCTCGGTTTGGTGCTGGGCCTTCATCTTCTCCATCTCAGCCTTGAGCCTGGCAATCTCATTGTCCTTAGTCCGGAGGAGAGCCAGCTCATCATCTTTTTTCTTCAGCTCGGCTTGATGCTGCCCTGCTTGTTCGAGAAAATGCAGCATCATATCAGGCACGGGCACACTATCCTCAAGCGATGCTGAAATAGTGTGTTGACCCAGTAGAGCCGAGGAATGAATGTTTGCCGAGCCAAGGAGAAAAAGAAGATGGAAAGCAAAGCAAGGTCGGACAAAAAGGACGTACCCTTGATCTACTCTAGGTTCTTTCGCATGATCTTGTTCTCAGCCTCCACCCCAGCTGCACAAACCAAATGAGGAGGTTAGTTCGGCAGAAGAAGATGAAGAGAAACGGAAAAGCACCAAGGGAGAAACTTACCCCTTTTTTCATGTTCTGCAATAAGTGCAACGTGCTTTGCGCGTAGCATCTTGTGGGTATCCAGCAGGCGTTGGAATTCAGCACTCCAGCGATTGGTGGTTACCTGAAAAAAGTACAGAAGCGTAAAGTTAGCTTGGTGCATATTCGAAGTGTGCAAGATCCGGGCTAAGTGGAATTTAACCCGGCTCTAGGTGTGTGCATATTCGAAGTGTACAAGATCCGGGCCAAGTGGAACTTAACCTGGCTCTAGGTGTGTGCATATTCGAAGTGTACAAGATCCGGGCCAAGTGGAACTTAACCCGGCTCTAGGTGTGTGCATATTCAAAGTGTGCAAGATCCGGGCCAAGTGGAATTTAACCCGGCTCTAGGTGTGTGCATATTCGAAGTGTGCAAGATCCGGGCCAAGTGGAATTTAACCCGGCTCTAGGTGTGTGCATATTCGAAGTGTGCAAGATCCGGGCCAAGTGGAACTTAACCCGGCTCTAGGTGTGTGCATATTCGAAGTGTGCAAGATCTGGGCCAAGTGGAACTTAACCCGGCTCTAGGTGTGTGCAGATTCGAGGTTCACGTGGAGCTACGTTAGTTTTCTAATGAGCATCCGCCCGAGTAACAAGTTACTCCACCGGAGGCTCGGGGACTAATGGTTACTATCTACAGCATGTAAAGGAGAAGCGACATACCTCCATCATCTGCCCCGCGAGGTTAATTGCCTTAGCGGCTGTATTCACTTGGGCGGAAAATTCTACGGGGCCGAATTTTTCGGGAGATCGTCGTTGTGGACGAACTCCGCCTTGTTCCAGTTCATGACGAACTCAATCAGGCTCGGAGGGTACCGCTCACCGGTGGGCATATGGGGTGCAACCAAGCCCTTCGCGTGCGCTTCTTTCCTCTCAACCAAGGCAAGGGCTGGGCTAGTATGCAGAACCATTTACTGCGCATCCGTTGGCTCGGCAGGAACATCCTTCGCTGCTGGAGCTTTCTTGGGAAGCATCGACGATAGGGTTCGCTGCCCAGCCTCGACGAGTGCTGACTTGGTAGCATCCGGAGCCTTTTTGCCCTTGGCTTGCTGGGAAGAAGTAACTGCAGCGGATTTCCCCTTAGGAGCTGCTGGGGTAGTTCCTCGCCGAGGTTGAGATGACTCAGACGAGGCGAAAGAACTTGGCGCTGGAGCTCTTGTAGCTGGACTTGGAGCGGTTGTTGATTTTCTTGGTGCCGGAACAGGTGCTGGTGCTGGTTCGGTCACTGGTACTGGAACTGCTGCTGGTGCTGGGGCCGGTGCTGGTGTCGAGGTAGACTAGGTGGCTGCTGGTTGCAGCGATGCCGAAGTTGTGGATGCCGCCGCCTCGGCTGGACCGACCCCTCCCGCTCCAAGGTTGCATTCCTCTCGACGAGGTAGTGCAGAACCCGGAGCAGCCGCAGAACCCTCTGGAATAGGGCTCAGCGCACGTGACTCGTCGTCACGAGGAGGAGAAGGGCCAGATCGAAGTGGTGAAGAGATGCTGGATCCGCTCTGAGGGACCTCCACCGGAACCCTAAAGAAGAGAATAATGTCAGAAGAGAAATTACCACGATGCAAGGAGAAGTGAGTTACGCAACGAAAAATGACTTACGCATCCGAGGATTGGGCCTCCTTGGGTTTCCGAGCCCTTCGTGCCGGGGCTTTGCCTGCCGGCTTGGAGGCAGTCTTGTCTTCGGCCTTCTTTCGCCTTTTTGTGGGCTGAGAAGGTTCGGAGGAAGAACTTGGTGCGGCTCCGCGCCTCTTCTTCGACGCCACCGGAACCGGGTTAGCAAGCGGAGGATCCTCGTGGATATGCCCACCGGGGTTAGCTGATGCCGGAAAGGCAAAAGAAAGAGGGACAGCCTCAACAGGTTCAATCACGCCGACATCCGAGTCATCCTCATCATTGGGCCAGTCTCTAAGAGAAGAGAATTTACCGCTGGGTCGTTTTGTAGCGTCAGTCATAGGGAGAAACATCTCCTGGTCCGGCTCCTCCTCATCCGGGATTTCTCGGTCCAGCGCCCACTTAAGGGTCAGATCCGTACCATCCTCAAGGGTTTGCTGAAGGAATAGCTAAGAGAAAGCATGAAGAACAGAGTCAAAAATACAACAAAAACCGACATATATTTAATCCGAAGTAAGTTTGCCCCTCGAAGATTACCGCGGGAGGGAGCACATCCGTAAGTGCTCAATTCCCCACGTCCATTCAGCGGAGAAATCCTTGTGGGTGGTGAAGAGAGCCTTAACCCGGCGGAAAATCTCCGTGTTGCTCAGCTCGAAGGAGGAGGTTCGGTTGGGGTCGCGGCCGAAACTCATGTGGCACACCTTGTGGGTGCGCTTCTAGAGGGGAGAGATTCGGTTGCGCACGAACATGATCATAGCATCCTCGTTGCGCAATCCGAGTTTCTTCAGTTCCACGAACCTCTTGTTAACCTGGTTGGCCAGAGCCATGGGTTTCTTGGAGACCTCCTCCCAGAATTCCGGATCAGGTAGACCCGGAGTATAGGGGAGCAACCGAATCAAATCTTTAGTGCCCGTGTTCCGGACATAGAAGAAGGTCCGAGCCCATCCTTTGCAGGAGTCAAGCCCGGTGACCCGGGGGAAAACGGAAGTCCTCCGGGGTGAGATGGACGCAGCTCCGAATTGGGTGAGCTGCTTATCCTTCGACTCAACTTGGATATTGGGGATCACGTTACGATGAAGGCCAACGAACCGGATCCACAGCTCCTTCGTGGGCCACAGTCCAGTGTAGCCCTCGATCGTAGAAGCAAAAGCGGAGAGAGAGGTGATAGCGTTGGCTGGAAGATGGTGCGGCTGCAGGTGGTAGGTGCTAAGTCAATCCCAAAAAAAGTCGCTCACCGGCAAGCTGAACCCCCATTGGAAGTGGGACAAGAACACGACGAACTCACCCGGATTGGGTGAGGGGGCCAGTTTGGCGGAGGGGAGACGAGAGACGACGCCGGCAGGGATGCGTCTGGTCCGGTAGAGCCAGTCAAGGTCATCTTGACAGACCCATGACCCGGCCCATGCGCCACGGTCCGCCGCAGCGGCGTCCTCCTCCATTTCTTGCTCGACAACGACGAGCTCCTCCTCCGTTATCTCATACTCGCTACCCTCGCTGGCGCTGGCGGCGGCGGGGATCTGAGGCCTGGATTGGTGAGGACCCGTGGCGAGGAAGTTGCGCGGCGGTGGCTGCGACACAAAGGCACGGGGAAAAGTGCGGCGGCGGCGCTGCTGCTAGCAGCACTGGCGGCGGCGCGGTCGCGAGGAAGACGAGGAAGAAGAGCAACGGGCAGAGGGGCGCAGAAGAGGAAAAAATTCTAAGGGTCGCCCCTCGCTATAACCACCCCTAAGAGGGTGAGTGGGATCGCTATGCCAATGAGTCACATGGTGTGGCCGTGTATCACCTGCATCACCAATCGGAGAGGAGCCACACGAGGCCACAGCGAGGCAATCCCGTGGACGTGGCTACTGATGCGGTAAACGAGGAGGCGGGTGGCGTGACCCTCGCCAGTGATGGCCCGACGATTACTCTGATTCTTGTGCAGGCCCTTAAAATAAGACGACGTAATGATTAGCCTCCACGTGGGTTGGCGTACGAAAGAAGGAAACAAGGCCCGGATCGAACCGTGGTAACCCGGGCGGCGAGTGAAAACTTAGAATGTGCAGAGGGAAAGTAAAACCATGAGATCCGAGTCAAAGTGATAACCCGGTCAGCAAGTGAAAACTTGGAACGTGCGAAGGGAACGTAAATCCACATAATCCGAGATAAAGGGCTAAATCGGAAATAACGTCCAAGGCTCAAACATAAATGAACCTGATGTGGCCTTAGCGGCCAAGGCAGCTAAGACCGCACCAGCTTCGGGGAATAATGTTGGGGGGATACCCCCGGGTAGGGTCACTCCGGGGTATAAAGGCCGAGTTAGTCGAGGTTCGGCAAGCTCAAAGAGGATGCTGACCGGGTCACCTCAAGGCAGGCCGGATCACGGAGTAACCCGGACCAGGGGGGTCGCCTAACGTTGTCTTAGCCGACTTAAGAAGTAAGTCGGAAGTGCTTGTCTAACTTATATGCAGGAACATGTATAGCCAGATCTACTATGATCCGGGTCCCGTTTAGCTTCTGAGAGAAGGAAGGAATCTCTCTGGTCAAAAAGAAGGCCTGGTACGCACTGCATGAGCGAAGCAAGCAAGGGCAGGACCACCGGGTCTTGGCCGACAAGGGTGACGACGCCCGTGTCGGCTGACGCGGGCACCCCGCAGAGGCTCACGTAGCTAAAGCATGTATGACGCGGGGTAAAAGCACCCCGGTCGGGTTACCACTTTGAGAGGAGGCATATTCTTAGGAATATGCCTCCACGTATGCCCTAGGCTGAGACCAGGCCGCCTCTATATAAGGGGGGCTAGGGTTTCAGTAGAGGGGGTTGGGTTTTCTTCTATACCGATTTGGCTAGGGTTCTAGGAGTGAACTGTAGGTGAGAGTAAGAGAACTCCTTCTTCCTCCTCTCGCCAACACAGCTCTAGGAGCACTTGTAATCTTGAAAGGAAAGCAATACAATCTTCTGTGTGGAGAATCACTCCACTATCCCTCCCTGGATTCCCCTAGCGTGTATTAGTCCCCACCTTTAGCCTATCCATGGCATCTGCCGTGACACCACCACGACACAAAGCCTCCCACCAGAACAGGGTCGATTTACTCGATGAAGCACGCGACCTGGCTCGCTCGCGCACCGCCATCTACCAGCAAGGCCTCCTCCGCTACCATAGCCGCCGAGTCTAGACACGCACCTTCCGGGAAGGCAACCTCGTTCTGCGACTCATCCATGACAAGAAGGGCATGCACTGAAAGGAATATGCCCGAGAGGCAATAATAAATGGTTATTATGTTATTCTAGGTTTATAATAGATCTTTATTTCTCATGCTATAATTGTGTTAATAGGAAACGTTAATACATGTGTGTTTAATAAACAAATAGAAGGTTCCTAGTGATGCCTCTCAATACACTAGCTTGTTGATTAACAGATGATCAAGGTTTCCTGATCATGACATTGGATGTTGTTAATAACAAGGTCACAACATTGGTGGAATGATGTGATGAACAAACTCCCAAAGTATAGTAATACGATCATGCCATTATGTTTATACTACTATAACGTCACTCAAAGTAACCCCAATCCTTTGACCATGAGATCACATCAATCGCTAACTTAGGAAGAGTGTTTTGATTATATCAAACATCACACCATAATAGGGTGATCATAAAGGTGTCGTCGGATACTTGGAAAGTGTCAGTTGAGGCTCGTGGATCAACAATGGGATTTTCCATCCTGATGACGGAGAGATATACTCAGGGCCCTCTCGATGATATCACATTAAAATAGCTTGCAAGCAAGTGATAACAATCACTAAGAATGTTATATCACGGGAACGAGAAAAGAGTACTTGTTAGTAACGGGATCGAACTAGGTATGAGTGATACCTAATGATCAGATCTTGGACAAGTAAAATATTGCAAGACAAAAGGAATTGGTTACTGCGAATAAAGGTTCATGCCGCGATCACTAGTTTATCGTTTGAGCAGGTGGGAGTCATTATGGATCTCCAGGTCCCGCTGATAATTATTGATCGGAGAATGTATCGATCATGTCCACTCAGCTCGCAAACCCGTAGGGAGAAACACTTAAGGGTAGTCGACGCATTTGAGTGGATAGGGAAGATCGAAGAAAATATTGGATAGTGCAGGAATTGTTCTGATAAATCTACCAGAATAGTTTCAGTATATCGGAATATTATCGGGGATTGTATTATCAATGTGTTCATTAAATTATATACTTACTAAATGAAGTGTTCACTAAATGAGTGTAATTAAATCAAGTGAATTATAAGGGGGTTTTAATTGCATGACTCTTGATTTTGAGTGGAGATTAATCATGAGAAAGTGGAGTTGAATTTGGAATGAGTGGAGCCTCCACCCTCATGAATGAGGGAGAGGTGGGGGCACACACCTTGGCCACCATACATGGCAAGGGACTTCCCCCTCCCCCTATAAAAGGTGGGGTGGAGCTCCTCTCTCACACACACACTCATCCCTCTCATCTCATATGCCCTTTGGTTGGCATCTTACACCCTCTTCTATACTTGTCCATTGCCAGGAGCAAGGAGATTAGGATAAACCCTTCTCAAGATCTTCTCCACCTCCACCACCACCATATCATAGTGTTCAGAGTTCCTAAGTATCCACTACTTCCGCTGCCGCGCTGGAGCGAGGGATAGAAGTCGTCAGCACACCATACGTGTGACCCATTACGGAGGCGCTGCACATGTGGTGTTGGGTCATCGCGTCCTTAAGGACGGTCATGTACACTCTACAACAGCCACGTTTGTTTGCGGGAATGTTATCCCGCTTTATGGCCTTCGAGGGTGAGTCCATATGAAACCATTACAAGTATCTCCTAAATATGATCTCTATAGTTGCGACCGTAGGAATTTTTTTGTTTTCCATGCAATGAACCCCTTCACGCACAAGCTCTCTCCTCCATGGGAGGGGCCATTCGCCATATATTGGGCGAATCCTTGGCAACAACGCATACTACCTGATTGACATCCGGGGCGACGACAAGCTCGAGGTCGAGCGACCATGGAACGTCAACCTGCTTCGCAAGTTCTACACATAGAACTCAAACTTGTACACCTCTGTACCCATGATGAATAAAAATTTGGTGTCCACACTCACCACCTCTTATGCCAATCGCACTCGTACAATACAGGAAATACGCTAACCATGGTAGTCAACCCTTGGCAGTGCGACCCGGCACGGCCAAGCAGTGTGGTTCAGGGGCACCAAAAATCAATCGGGGCTTGCACCTTCACAAAAACCGCCAACTCGGGAGACACCATCGGATTCACCTCGCTCGAATGGCTCCCTGAGCCAAGACGATCGACCGTGCTTTCCACAGCACCCCGTCCTCCTTATCCTTGGATGTAGCGACTTGAACAGTTAAGTACCACGCTCGAGGACTCGTTCAAAAATGAACCCACACGTGACTTGGGGAAACACCAAGTATGAGAGAGCGCATTGGAGTCGCCAAGATACTGGCTCCCCGAGCCAGGAGGAGAGACACACTACACGATAAAAAAGTGTAGCATGTCCTTCCCTACCTTGGGCATACCACTCGAATGGTTAAGTACCATGCTCGGGGACTCGCTAACTCGAACCCGCATGCGGCCAGGGAAAACACCAAGTACATAGCACCCCTTGGGTTCGCCATGCGATTGACTCCATGAGTCATGACAAATTGACCTAAGCTACTCGAACAGCTTCAAAACAAAACAAACGGATTGTCCCGCTAACCACACGCGTGCGACTGATTCTCATAAGAAAATATGCTCGGGGACTCGCACAGCACCCACAACTAAGTAACGCAAACAATAGACTCCATGGGTCGACTAGAGAATAAAACAATCCAATCAAAATCAACTATCAAATTGCAAAACATCTCATTCATTCACTTGTGCTAAAATTATCATTACAAAAGGGCCACTAGGCAACAAATTTACATTGCATGAGAATCTCTCATTCTGCAGTCTTCGATGAATAGGCATCATCCACGCCCCTGATCCTCACAAAGGGCTTCCACGGATTGACCGGATAGGTCGTCAATGACTTCACGATCGCCGAATGGAATGGTCTCTCCAACGGAAGGTCGCAGTGCTTTGGCTCAGTGTCGCCCATCGCCACTTGGGTATCCTGGTACGGAAAGAGATCACTCATCGCCAACACGTGCTCCGCGTACGGGGGCCTTCGCATTAAGCGAAAGAACGTCGGTGATCTCCACTTTGCCCATCACCGAAGAGAACCCACTGGTGATGTCGTCGAGCTTGAAGTCCTCCGAGAAGTGGGCGAGCCCAAGACTCAGCGCCACAATCCGCATGTGACTAAATGCAGAGTGCATCATCCACCCGATAACGGTGGGCACCTCCTCCAAGTACTTCCACACCTTGGCGAAGCCCTCGTGAATCACCTCGGTGTGCGATATATCCTAAAGAATATCCCGCACGCACATCGCCGATGCCGAGGCATTCTGAAGCACTGCTGATGCAGTCCTTAGCCCTATATTGATGCATCACTGGATCCCTTGGAACTACGATATCTACAAAGTGTTAACACACTCGATCGACTCAAAGATACAGTCGCTCGGGGACTCAGAAGTTCGAGGACCTGACCAAAACCAAAGAGGAGAAGGTACTCACCAAGGAGACACCAACAGTTCTCAATGATGTATTTCTCCTAGTCGGAGAACTTCGCTTGCAACTCCACAATAATGGAGTCAGAGGCCTTGCGGTCCTTCTCTGACTCCGCCAATGCAGATCTGGCCTTCTTCGCCTCTGGCAGCGCCACCTTGGCATTCTCCTCCACTGTGAGAGTAGCCGCCTTCACAGCTTCCAGCTGGGACACTAGCACGTAGCCCGCGTGGGCCTTGGCCAGCGCGAAGGCGTGATTACCTGCACACAGAAGAAAACATTCGATTCGATGGCAAATTAAAAAAACAAAGTCGATATCCAACGAACGCAAAGCGAGATACTCGTAGAAGCCCGAAGCTAGCTAATCGTCTAGGTAGCCACCTGGTGGTCATGCTGAAAATGTTCGAACTCCACATGCCAGTCGTCTGACTCCTGCTGCAATACAATAATATGATCAACACAATATGCAAGACTCGACTTGCTGCTAACTAGTGACCCGACCCTCGGGGACTGGGGAATCGCGGAAATTACAAGTGCTGACTCACTACTAACCAGCGACCCGACCCTCGGGGACTAGGCACTCAAAAATAAGCCTCTGATCGCTACTACTTAGCAACTAGAGCCTCGGGGACTGGGCATACCTGGAGCCCCTGTCCAAGCAAGTGGTGAAGGAAATATGCCCTGAGAGGCAATAATAAAGTTGTTATTATGTATTCCTTGTATATGATAGATGTTTATTTTACATGCTATAATTGTATTGATAGGAAACATCAATACATGTGTGTTTAATAAACAAAAAGGGTTCCTAGTCATGCCTCTCTTATAGACTAGCTTGTTGATTAACAGGATGATCAAGGTTTCCTGATCATGGACATTGGATGTTGTTAATAACAAGGTCACACCATTGGTGGAATGATGTGATGAACATTCATCCGAAGTATAGCATTACGATCAAGTCATTGTGTTTATATTGCTATAACATCATACGAAGTAATCTTTATCATTAGACCATGAGATCATGTTAATTGCTAAACACCGGAAGAGTATCTTGATAACATCAAACGTCACACCGTAACAGGGTGACTATAAAGATGGGTTCAGTGCTACGAAGGTGTTATGTTGAGGCTCATGGATCAAGAGTGGAATTTGTCAATCCAGATGACGGATAGATATACTCTGGGCCCTCTCGGTGATATCACATTAGGATAGCTTGCAAGCAAGTGATGTGATCACTAGAATGTTATATCACGGGAACGAGAAAAGAGTGCATGTCGGTAACGAGATCAAACTAGGTATGGAGATACCGATGATCGAATCTCGGACATGTAATATATCGAGAGACAAAGGGATTTAGTTACAAGCGATAAAGGTTCTCACGATCACAGGAGTCATCGTTGAATGTGTAGGAGTCAGTACGGATCTCCGTGTCCTGCTGATTATTGATCGGAGAAGGGTCTCGATCATGTCTGCATTATTCGCGAACCATAGGGTGGCACACTTAAGAGTTACCAGACACCATTATGGAGCACATATGTTTCAGACGAAAGAATTGCAAAGCGCGGGAATCGTTTCAATAGAAACCCGAAATTGTTTCAGGTGAAATTGCAGAAGGTGGTTCTGCATGTGATATTGAAATATTGCAAGGGGCTATATGTGAATGTTTGTTAATTAAAGTAATTAACTAAATTCTGAATAAATTTAATAAAAGCGTTTTATTAAATGAGAGAGCATTAAATTTGGAGAAACTTAATGCATTTAAAGTGGAGACTTTAAAAGGAAATGTGAAGAGGCATTTTAATGTGGAGGAGTTACCACCACATGAATGGGGGAGGTGAGGGGTCACCCCCCCATGAGCCGGCCATGGAGAGAGGGGGGACCCCCCTCCTCCTATAAAAGGCCACCCATTCCCTCCTTCATCCACACAACTCCTTGTGAAGGATCTCTCTCCCCCTCTAGAATTATTCCCCCATGGTCTCGGATTAGCAAGATACATGTTCCCGATGGCATTTCGTCTGGAAGGAGTTGCTGCTTCCGCTGGATCACTAGAGCAAGGAGGTGGAGGTTGTCCGGTGGCTTGAACGTGTGTGCGAGTGCAGATGCGCTGCTGAGTTGCGGCGCTCGGACTTCCTCACGATCTTGAGATCGGCAAGTGTACGACTACATCAACCACGAGTTCCTACTCGTTCACAAAGCTCGTTGTCTTCGAGGGTAAGTTCTCTATGGATGTATGTCCACCCGTTTGCTTTGTACCTAGTAGATAGATCTTGACGTGTAGTTCATACCGTAGGAAATTTTTTGTTTTCTATGTCATGGACCCAACAAAGGGTATCGAGCCCTGATCTATGCGTAGGTGCTTTGCGGTAGTACACATATGTTTATATGTGGGCTGATGATCATGTTATTGCATCTTCTATGTACTTTGGATATTGGTGGCATAGTGGGATGAAGCAGTCGGACCAACCTTACATGTCATCGCACATGAGACCGGTTCCACGATCGACATGCAACTTGTTTTGCATAAGTGGTCATGGTGTCCGCTCTCCTACTATAGTCAATATCTGATTTACAACGAGTTGCTAATAACTTGGTTATCCTCGTTGTGGTTCATGTTCGAGGTTAGACAGGTTCTATCTCCGAAAGCCCTTAGCCACGTAAAACTTGCAATTGATAAATTAGAGGCGTCTAGTTTAGATCGTTGTTGGGCTAGTGTTTTGATATGGTATTGTTGTAAGTAGATGTATGATAGATACTCTTACAACTCACTTAACGTGTAAGTTCCATAGACCTTGGCCTTACACACAAAGGAATGATAGAGATCATACCACGATGCAAATGATAGAGATCAAATGCATGGACCATATCACCTCACTTCACACATTAGATGTTAGCATCTTATATTGCTAGTTTGACGCTTTGGTAGCATTATAAGATGATCCTCATTTAGATATCAAGATAAAATGTGTTCTTCCTTAAGTATGCACCGCTTTGTGGATCGTGTTTTGAGGCATCACGTGATGATCGGGTGTTTTCAACTCTACGCTTTCATACAACGGTGTAAGACAGTTTTACACGCAAATACTAAGGTTCTTACTTGATGAGCCTAGCATGTACATACATGGCCTCGAACATGGACCGAAGGTTAAGCATGAGTCATATAGTTGATATGATGCCCATATAGATGCTCGCTTTGAAGCTACACCGACTCACGGATGATCGGACTTGGAGTAGTGGATTTGGTTCATGTAATCACCAAAAGGACACGAGGGATGTCGTTTTTGAGTGGGAGTTCATTAGTAATTTGGATTAGTCGAACTCAATCTATCATAAACTTAGTCTAAATATACTTTACAAATTCTGTTGTAGATGGCACCACCTGCTTTTAATTTCAATGTGTTCATGGAGAAAGAGAAACTTGGTGCGAATGGTAGCAACTTCACCAAATGGGCTATGAATTTGAGGATTCTCCTCACTGCTGCACAAAAGCAATATGTGCTAGATGCGCTGCTAGGCCCCCCACCAGCTCCTCGATGCCCCGACGAGGAAAAGAACGCCTATATAACTCGTCAGAGGATCACAACTTAGTTCATTGCGGCATACTGTATGGGCTAGAGCCAGAACTTCGAAAACATTTCGAAAATGGCAATGCCTTTGATACCATGGGAGAATTGAAAATGATTTTCGATACCCATGCTGCCGTAGAGAGTTATAATGCTACAGAAAAGTTCTTTAGCTGCATGATGGAGGAAAACAGCTCCGTTAGTGAGCACGCATCAAAATGTCTGGGTACGCCGATAAGCTTGTGTCCTTGGGAATAACGATTCCCATTGACTTAGGCATACATCGTGTTCTCCAATCTCTGCCACCTAGCTACAAGAGCTTCGTGATGAACTATAATATGCAGGGCATGAAGAAGTCTCTTCCCGAGCTTCTGTCAATGCTTAAGACCGCAAGTGGAGATTAGGAAAGAACATCAAGTGTTGATGATCAATAGGACCACCGGTTTCAAGAAGGACAAGAAAGGCAAGCACAGGAAAGAAGGTGGGAAATCATTTGCCACTTGAAAAGAAACCCCGAGCTGGCCCTAAGTCCGACATCGAAAGTGCTACTATTGCAAGGATCGCCATTGAAGAATCGCCTAAGTATTTGGCGGACAAGAAGTCCGGCAAGGCAAACAAAGGTATATGTGATATACATGTTATTGATGTGTACTTGACTAGTACTCGCAGTAGCACTTGGGTATTTGATACCGGATCGGTTGCTAATATATGTAACTCGGTTCAGGGACTACGGAACAACCGACAACTAGCAAGGGATGAGGTCTCTATGCGGGTCGGTAATGGATCAAGAGTTGATGTGATCGCCGTCAGAACGCTGCCTCTCCATATGCCATCGGGATCAGTTATAAACCTAAATAATTGTTATTTGGTGCCTGCACTGAGCATGAACCTATGTTATCCGGATCGTGTTTGATGCAAAGTGGTTATTCATTTAAGTCTAAAAACAATGGTTGTTCGATTTATATGAATAATATCTTTTATGGTCATGCACCTATGTTGAATGGTTTTTTTCTGTTGGATCTCGATAGCAGTATTACGCATATTCATAATGTTGATGCTAAAAGGATTAAACTTGATAATGATATATCCACATATATGTGGCACTGCCGTCTAGGTCATATTGGCGTTAAACGCATGAAGAAACTCCATTCTGATGGACTTTTGGAATCACTTGATTTTGAATCATTTGATACATGTGAGCCATGCCTTATGGGCAAGATGACTAGAACGCTGTTTTCCGGTTCAATGGAACGGGCGACAGATCTATTGGAAATCATACATACTGATGTGTGTGGACCAATGACTGTGTCAGCGCGAGGTGGATATCGTTATTTTGTTACTTTCACGGAAGATTTGAGTAGATATGGGTATATCTATTTGATGAAACACAAGTCTGAAACTTTTGAAAAGTTCAAAGAATTTCAGACTGAAGTGGAAAATCATCGTAACAGAAAGATCAAATTTCTACGGTCCCACAGTGGAGGAGAGTATCTTAGTTACGAGTTTAGCACACATATGAAAGACTGTGGAATAGTTTCACAACTCATGCCTGCCGGAACACCACAACGTAATGGTGTGTCAGAACGTCGTAATCATACTTTATTGGATATGGTTCGATCTATGATGTCTCTGACTGACTTACCTCTGTCATTTTGGGGTTATGCACTGGAAACAGCTGTATTCACTTTAAATCGGGCGCCATCTAAATCCGTTGAAACGACACCGTATGAATTATGGTTTGGAAACAAACCTAAGCTGTCATTTCTTAAAGTTTGGGGATGCGATGTTTATGTGAAGAAACTTCAACCGGATAAACTCGAACCCAAAGCGGAAAAATGCGTCTTCATAGGAAACCCTAAGGAAACGATTGGGTATACCTTCTATCACAGATCCAAGGCAAGGTCTTTGTTGCCAAGAATGGATCCTTTCTTGAGAAGGAGTTTCTCGCGAAAGGTGTGAGTAGTCGGAAGCTAGAACTCGAAGAGGTTATTGAACCTTCTCTTCATGAAATGGCGAGTAACGCAGCTCCAGAAGTTGTTTCGGAGTTGACTTCACCTAATGAAGAGAGAGCTAATGATATTGATCATGAAACTCTGAAAGAGGACACTACCGAACCTCGCAGGTCAAGCAGGACACGTGCAGCTCCTGAACTGTACGGCAATCCTGTTGTGAATTTCATGGTTGATGAAATGGATGACCCTGCAACGTATGAAGAAGCGATGATGAGCCCGGATTCCAACAAATGGCTAGAAGCCATGAAATCCGAGATGGAATCCATGTACGAGAACCAAGTTTGGACCTTGGTGGACTTACCTCACGACCGAAAGGCCGTTGAGAATAAATGGATTTTCAAAAGAAAAACGGATGCAGATGATAATGTGACCATCTATAAGGATCGACTTGTCGCAAAGGGGTTTCGACAAATTCAAGGAGTTGACTATGATGAGACATTCTCTCCCGTAGCGATGCTTAAGTCGGTTAGGATTATGTTAGCAATTGCTGCATATTTCGATTATGAAATATGGCAGATGGATGTCAAAACTGCGTTCCTCAATGGTAATATTGAAGAAGAGTTGTATATGATACAACCTAAGGGTTTTGTCGATCCTAAGGATGCTAATAAGGTGTCTAAACTTCAGCAATCCATCTATGGACTGAAGCAAGCATCACGAAGTTGGAATCTCCGCTTTGATGAGGTGATCAAAGAGTTTGGATTTGTCCAAACTTATGGAGAGGCTTGTATTTACAAGAAAGTGAGTGGGAGCAATGTGGCATTTCTGATATTATATGTGGATGACATATTATTGATTGGAAATGATTTAGATCTTTTAAACAGTGTTAAAAGTTATCTAAACAAAGAAATTTTGATGAAGGACCTTGGTGAAGCTTCATATATATTAGGCATTAAAATCTATAGAGATAGATCAAGATGCCTAATTGGGCTATCGCAGAGTACATACCTTGATAAGATATTAAAGAAGTTTAATATGGACGGAAGTAAGTGTTGGAGATATGCCCAAGAGGCAATAATAAAGTGGTTATTATTATATCTTTATGTTTATGATAAATGCTTACATCCCATGCTATAATTGTATTAACCGGAAACATTAATACTTGTGTGTTTTGTAAACATAAAAGAGTCCCTAGTAAGCCTCTTGTTAAACTAGCTTGTTGATTAATGGATGATCATGGTTTCTTGATCATGGACATTGGATGTCATTAATAACAAGGTTATATCATTAGGAGAATGATGTGATGGACAGACACCCATAGTAAGCGTAGCATAAGATCAAGTCATTAAGTTCGTATTGCTATAAGCTTTCAAATGCATAGTAACCTAATCCTTCGACCATGAGGTTATGTTAATCACCATCACCGGATGGGTACTTTGATGACATCAAACGCTTCAGAATCGGGTGGTTATAAAGGTGACATTGGGTATTCTGAAAGTATGTGTTGAAGCGCATGGACCAAGATTGGGATTTGTCCATCCATATGACGGATAGATATGCTCTGGGCCCTCTCGGTGGAATGTCATCTAGTTAGCTTACAAGCATGTGACTAGGTCACAAGGGATGACATAACATGGAACGAGTAAAGAGTACTTATCAGTAACGAGGTAGAACTAGGTATGGAGATACCGACGATCAAACCTCGGATAAGTAGAGTATCGCGTGACAAAGGGAATTGGTTTCGTATGTTAAATGGTTCTATCGATCACAAAGTCATCGTTGAGTATGTGGGAGCTGTTATGGATCTCCAGATCCCGCTAATGGTTATTGATTGGAGATGTGTCTCCATCATGTCTGCATATTCACGAACCGTAGGGTGACACACTTAAGGTTCGAAGTTGTTTTAAGTAGATATGGAATGTGCTTGGAGACTGAATGTTGTTCAGAGTCTCGGATTGGATCCGGGACATCACGAAGAGATCCGGAATTGTCTGGGGAATAAGATTCATATATTGGGGATCATTTTCTAAGTTAGGAAATGTTCCGGAGTATTTGTATGGGGATTCTAGAAGGTTTCGAAATGTTCCGGAAGGTTCTAGAAGATTTCTTGGAGTTTACTTGAAAACCAAGAAAGGATCAAGGAATCCTTGTGGGGTAAGACAAGGATTCGTGGGGGAGTAGGACTCTCCCCCCACCTCCTTGATCCGCCGGCCAAGGGAGAGGGGAGTCCTACAAGGACTCCACCTCCCCATGGCGCCTCCCTCCTTTAAATAGAGGGGTGGAGGCACAAACCCCCAAGCCCCTTCTATTCTCTAGATCTCAAGTTGCCTCTCTCCTCCTCCTTCCCTCTTCTCTAGCTTAGGCGAAGCCCTGCAGAATTCTCTACTCCACCACCACCACCACGCCGTCGTGCTGCTGGGATTCCGTGGAGAGATCTACTACCTCCGCTGCTTGCTGGAACAGGGAGAGGAAGGTCGCCGACTCAAGACGCAGGACCGATCATGAAGCGCCGGAACGCGACGCCGGAAGGATCGTCTTCTCGATCTTGAGATCGGCAAGTGATCGACTACATCAACCACGAGATCCAATCTCATAACGCTTTCGGGTTTACGAGGGTTAGTACAGATCTATCTCGTTGCACATGTCTAATATATTAGATCTTGGCTTTTATCTAGATTAGATCTGGGTTTTGTTCGTTCTTGCGGTAGAAAATTTTTGTTTTCCATGCTACGAACCCATCAGTGGTATCAGAGCCGTGTCTATGCGTAGATCTGTTGCACGAGTAGAACACCATGGTTTTGTGGGCGTTGGTGCTCATGCCGTCTTTTGCTTTGTGTACTTTGCATCTTGCGGTATGGTGGGATGAAGCGGCTCGGGCTAACCTTACATGTCATCGCACATGAGACTTGCTCCACGCTTGACGTGTAACTTGCTTTGCACAAGTGGCTTTGCGGGTGTCTGTCTCTCCCACCATAGTATAGATCCAATTTACACTTTGCACTTGATAGCACTTGTATCAACGTTGTGGTTCAGTTTCGTAGGTAAGACCCGTTCTTATTCGAAAGCCCCAAACCACGTAAAACATGCAAAGAAAATGTAGTGACCTCGGATCGGTAAGGATCCTAAGTCCCTGTGATTAACATGCTAGTCCCTGGATCAATAGCTAGCACTCACAGTCGATGAAATATCATGTAAAACACAAGTCTTTATTACATGAATCGAATAATCCAGAGTTTACATTATTACAACAGAAGCGATATAAATACAACTTGGAGTCCCATCAATGCCACAGGCTGGTTGAGTGAAGACCCGCGATCCTAGCGCACCTTTCAACGATCTCTGAAATTCTGCACATGAAACGTGCAGCCAACAAGTTGGGTCAATACTTTGAATGTATTGGCAAATTACACCAAGGAGAGAAAAATCTATCTCTACATGCAAGGCTGGTATAGGCTGTAGAGTTCATTTGCTCAAAGCTAATTTTCTTAAGTAGGGAGAAGAAGAAAGGATTGTCCTACTTTGTAAACATTTGCTTTGATAAAATAAGGTCGAGTGGCACACGAGGATATTACGCACCAGGTGTCCAAACAACCAAACACTTGGATATAATACGGTCGAGTGGCACACGAGGATATTACGCACCAAGTGTGCAAACAACCAAACACTTGGATATTACGCACCAAGCGTCACTTGGATATTACACAACAAGTTCCCAAATTCCCGCCCATTGGCGATATTACGCACGCCATGGGGTTTCAAAACTTTGTTTTTGAAAAGAGAGAGGAAGATCCTTCAGAGGCTCCATCCTTCAGACGCTCATTGTTGTTCTCACATCGCGGAACACTGATCGATCGATTGCAATATTCTCGAGAGTTTGTGCACTTTACCCACAATCCACGATCAAGTCCTTTTACGACAAGACCATGGCGAGGCTTTCCTTAGTAGCCCTCTACCTTCCGGATCCAACCAATAATCCTCCAAATGTTGGTACCCAGGTGAGGTTTCCCACTAAGTACTAGGCCAAGACAGAGCCCATAATGTATTGTGGTTGCAGACCGAAGCTTCAATTCAAACATGGCGCACTTCTTTGATTCTCAAGGCCGTCCTCCACCAAAATTCACACTCGTTGACCCGACAACCATTCCGCCCAGAAGAAAACTTAGTTTTATTTTGAAGTGGATTTGAGAAGAAAAATTTGCTCTAGAGAGCCTTTATACTTAGAAAAAATTCTTTGTCTTTCGAACCCCCCAATGGTACTTTGTATATATAGCATAGCAAGCAATACTTAGCAAAAACAGGGGTAACCTATTGGGATGGAAAATCCTAAGTATAGAGCTACTCATGGCATACTACAAAATCATCGCACTTGCAAAATAATACTAAGGAAAAATTCTACTAGAACATCCTACACATGCATACTACAGAATTTTGAAGACCACATGCATAGAATCAAAACTGGGACAAAAATTATGAACAAGTGGTGTAACTTGCCTTATGTTGATAATATGGGTGTTAGATTGTATTTCTCCGTAGCAATCGCACTCTCCGAACAATCTAATACGAGAAGGTAGTTCCAATCAAAACAATTGCAAACATAGCAAACACAACAAGGATGATCGAAAACATGCATGACGATTTAACATGACACAATGGTTATAATTAGTTTTATGAACATTAATATATCATATGATGCATGTATGAGTTCATTTAATGCAATAGGGTATTTGTTATTAATAATTACTTGCCAATATAAGGGTTTTGATAGTTCTGTTGTAACGCCTGTTCTAACTGTAGAATTAAATTTGTTTCTTGGGTTTACTGGATAGAGAACATTAATACGAACCAGTAGGCATTGGATTCACCCTAATCGGAGTTTTAGATCTTTTTATATGATTTAAATAGTGTTTAATGGGTTTTAGTGATTCATACAGTTTCTGTTGCCTAAAAATCAAACAAAAATTATATCTGTAATCCCCACGGAATTGTGACTTCAGGGACATATTATTTGTAATTTTTTTGAATAGTATTTATTTTCTTATGAATTTATTACTCTAAATAGGCTATTAAACCATTTAAACCTTCACGGCAAAACCTTACAGTAAAATGCTGAACTAAATGCATATTGATGATCTGCATGGAACCAGCTTTCCATCGGTATATCATTTGTATTTTTGTGACAAGCAATTAATTTACTATGAATTTAATGATTTATAAAGCCATTAAAACTAATTAAATTGCTACGGGTTAAATAACCTGCAAAGGCTAGATCAAACCAGATATTCTTAAAGGACATTACAGTAGCTTCAATTTGATATATTATTTATATTTTTCGGAGTTACAGATAATATCCTATGAATTTATTAACCTAAAAGAATATTAAAACTAATTAAATTACTGCAGTAACCACGTACAGTAAAAGTTGTATCTATTCTGATAAGATGATTCTACGTAAAATTATCTTCAATTTGGTATATTATACGCAATTTTTGGACATGGTATGAATTTCTAATGAATTTTACAAGTTAGATCTATAATATGCAAATTTAAATTCGAACGGAATATTCCAAGGAATATTCCGCTGACTGGACAGGTTGACTTTGCATGCTGACTGGGACTAGATGTTGACCTTACGTTGACGTGGCGTTGATGAGGAAGATGACCGAGATGACGACATGGCACGCACCGGTTTGATTGGATCTCGAATGCCTCAGATAGGATCCGGTGGCTAGAAGAAGAGATTGACCCGATTTTGGCTCAGAATAGACAAGAAATAGATCTGTGTTAGAGAGACAAATCCGTAGGTCAAATCGAAAAACTCAGAACATGAAAGTTGTGAGGAATCATTATTCCTACCTTCTCACCAAAGGAATTTGGATTTGAAGAAACGAGCGCGAGTACATCTTGGATTTACACCGTAAGATCTGAAATATTGCGATACGAAAATCTCCGGCTGTGGTGGATGAAAAGAGGTGAGGTTTGTCGGAATTGAAAGATTTCGACGCGATCTTCAACTTTCGTTTTTTGACCGAAAGCAAACGACGAACTCTAGATGGGTTAAAAAGCGAAACAAGATTCGAGAATAGGTAGATTCGGGATTTCGAGAATAGAAACTCGTATAGCCGTGGCTCCACGACTTTATATGGAGATTTAGGATGGTGTAGAGATAGGCCTTGGAGTAGAGAACAAGTAGAAACAAACGGAAGTCGATTCGGAGTTGTAGGTAAAAAGTTATAAGAGTTTGAATAGAGATAGGTATAGAAAACAGATTTTTGCACGCTTTTCGGAGCACCCAACCGATCGATCCTGGCTGGCTCGTCCGGTCGGTCCAGCTGGGCCGGCCCGTTCATTTTTTTTTTTTATAAATCTTGTTTCCCTCATATCTTTTGCATACGAACTCCAAATGACATGATTTTTGTTTCTAAATTTTTCTAAAATCGAATAGATCATTATAGGATCAAATTTGTAATCTTTTTACTAGTTTGGAAGTAGTAGGTTTATAAATCCTTGTATATCTCATTTTATTTATATCTTTATGTGTTTGTATTTATTCCATAACTTTTTCATACTAGCTCCAAATGAGCTCAATTTTGTTTCTAAAATTTTGTAATATTAATTGGATCTTTTTAGGCTATAATTATCAATAATTTATGCCTTACAATAGTGGGCTTTATAAAGTCAATTTAATTTCTTTTAGGGACATTTGGGCAAATCGACTATAGGATTTAGATACCAGGATTTGGATTCAGTTTGTGAGAACCTTGCATGGATGTAATGAAATGCTTATAAATGCTTCATGATTTTTCATTTTAAAATCTTGCACACCAATTCTACAATCCATAATCAATCCATGCCCTTTTGCCTATATGGCTACTTAGGTCATAAGAAAAGAATATAAGATTTTGAATTCAAGGTTGAGAGGATTTTCTATTCAAAAGTTTCTTCTCTTTAAGAATTTTCAACATAGTCAGACAATCAATCAAACTTATTTATTTATTTCACATTCCAAAGTTAGGAGAATTTTGGGATGTGACAGACTACCACCCTTAAAAGAAATCTCGTCCCGAGATTTGGGAAGGCTAGAAAGAAAGAAAGGTCCGGGGTCCTTTAGGATGCTACCACCCTTAAAAGAAATTGACTAGGTCACTTCTCGAGGATTCACTTAGCTCAGATTGGTTCTCCTAATAGAGGTCTTCTATTGCTATTACCATCGTCATTTTTATCCTTTCCAGCTACATTCACATGTTTTGGACAATTATCAGCATAATGCCCAGGATTGTGACACTGGAAGCATAGGACCTTTGCTTAGATCCTTCCTCCTTTTTGGCAAGGATATCCCGTCTTGTGGTTCTTCATGCTCTACCTCAACATTTGGAAGCCTTGATCGTTTCCTTGAGCCAGTTTGGGGAAAATGGGCATTCCTTTCATATGTCGAGTATTGCGAAGTGATGACTTTGGGTGCGGTGTCTAGAGTCTTGAATCCATTCCTTGTATTTGTCGTGTCCTCGCGGAGCTTCATGAGGTCTTGGCGCATTCCGTCTCTGACTTGTTGATTCAGTTGATGTACCACCGGGTAGAGGTGCATTGAGCGGGTTGTGATTGGTCCTTCATAGGAAGAATGTAACTTGAGGTGGGACATTCTTGATGGGTGCCTTCCTTCACGAAGAGGCGCCGATCATGATGCACCTTGGTGATATGCCCTATTTCTCCATAGATCGTGCAAGCTAAATGTTTTGACTTCAACTTCTTGGATTTTGGTATACGAGACGAGATTGAAGTAGAACCACTTTAAATTCTTCCTAAGATATCACCCTTGATGATCATCAAGGGTGTGCATCTCCACCAAGTTGGAGCGTCCTTAGGAATTGGGTGGCATAATGAAGCATTACTGACTTCAATGTTGGCATCCTTCATTCTTTCTTCAACCAGAGCATCCACTTCTTTGCATCGGGCGTGGCTCTACGCTTGGTGGAGTTGAGTTCCTTGTCCTCCTTATTGATATGGTCCATCCGTCGAGTTGACCAAGGTTTTAGGGTAGGAACGAATGGAGTATGGAAGAAGAAGAATAACCCATACAAGAAATCTTGTTTAGAAAACAGGTTTTTCATGAGCTAAGGTAATAAACCATACAAGATAGCAAACAATTTGTCGCATCTATATTTAGCGAAATCTTATTCAGATTTGGTTCCTAATAGGTCACTTGAAATCTTCGAGGCTTCGAGTCTCCAAAAGTGTTCGTGCTCTTGATAGTCTTCATGTTCTTCATAATCTTCAATCTTTCGAGTTCTTCAGTTAATAACATTGATTTAAGGCCTTTGAAGTCTTTAATCTCGTAGCTTCAGTCTTTGAACATCTTTCATGGAGGTCTTAAAGTCCCGACTTAATCAACACATTGAGATGATCTTCTTTGAAGAGGTAATCTTGAGAAAGTTTCTTCTTGAAGTGTGTAGTGGTCATTTTCTAATGTTGAAAAGAAGAGACTTAAGAAATTTTAAAACCCCAAAGGTAGATGATGAGAAGTATGAGAGTTTTCTGAAATAACTTAGAAAATATTGTCCTAAGGTTTTTCCATGTCTAGGGTCACGATCTACAGTCAACTTATGCTCTGATACCATCTCAGAGTGACCTCGGATCGGTAAGGATCCTAAGTCCTGTGATTAACATGCTAGTCCCCGGATCAATAGCTAGCACTCACAATGATGAAATATCATGTAAAACACAAGTCTTTATTACATGAATCAATAATCCAGAGTTTACATTATTACAACAGGCGATATAAATACAACTTGAGTCCCATCAATGCCACAGCTGGTTGAGTGAAGACCCGCGATCCTAGCGCATCTTTCAACGATCTTCTTCAAATTCGCACATGAACGCGTCAGCCAACAAGTTGGGTCAATACTTTGAATGTATTGGCAAATTACACCAAGGAGAAAAATCTATCTCTACATGCAAGGCTGGTATAGGTCAGAGTTCATTTGCTCAAAGCTAATTTTCTTAAGTAGGGAGAAGAAGAAAGGATTGTCCTACTTTGTAAACATTTGCTTTGATAAAATAAGGTCGAGTGGCACACGAGGATATTACGCACCAGGTGTCCAAACAACCAAACACTTGGATATAATACGGTCGAGTGGCACACGAGGATATTACGCACCAAGTGTGCAAACAACCAAACACTTGGATATTACGCACCAAGCGTCACTTGGATATTACACACCAAGTTCCCAAATTCCCACCCATTGGCGATATTACGCACGCCATGGGGTTTCAAAACTTTGTTTTTGAAAAGAGAGAGGAAGATCCTTCAGAGGCTCCATCCTTCAGACGCTCATTGTTGTTCTGTTACCGTGAACACGGCTGATCGATCAGATTGCAATACTCTCGAGAGTTTGTGCACTTTACCCACAATCCACGATCAAGTCCTTTTACAGACAAGACCATGGCGAGGCTTTCCCTTAGTAGCCCCTCTACCTTCCGGATCCAACCGTGCCAATAATCCTCCAAATGTTGGTACCCAGGTGAGGTTTCCCACTAAGTACTAGGCCAAGACAGAGCCCATAATGTATTGTGGTTGCACTGGAAGCTTCTGAATTCCGAAACATGGCAGACTTCTTTGATTCCTGGGCGGCCGTCCTCCACCAAAATTCACACTCGTTGACCCGACAACCATTCCGCCCAGAAGAAAACTTAGTTTTATTTTGAAGTGGATTTGAGAAGAAAAATTTGCTCTAGAGAGCCTTTATACTTAGAAAAAATTCTTTGTCTTTCGAACCCCCCAACGGTACTTTGTATATATAGCATAGCAAGCAATACTTAGCAAAAACAGGGGTAACCTATTGGGATGGAAATGTAGGGGTTCGTAGCATGGAAAACAAAAAATTTCTATCGCATACAAACAAACAAGCCAAGATCTATCTACTAGATTGCAGCAACGAGTCGATAGAGGAACTCACCCTCGAAGATTCCAAAGCGTTAACGAGAGAGCGATTCGTGGGTGATGTAGTCGTTTCTTCCGATCTCAAGATCGCAGAGACGATCCTTCCAGCGCCATCGCCCAGCAGCTCCCTGATCGGTCACACGCTCGGTACTGCGAAGACCTTCCTCTCCTTGTTCCAAGAAAATGGAGGTTGTAGCACTCTCCTCGCGATTCCTAAGGCAAGTGAATGCAGGAAGTAGAGGGAGATCCTGAAACCGCCTTAAGCCAAGTGCGGTATGGTGGAGCTTTTGATTGAGGATATTTGTGGTCTAGTAATTAGACACACCAATTAGATGGCTATAAACCAATTAGATGGCTATAAACCGCTGGCTAAAGCATTTAGAAGCTCTAAACCAAAACGGCTCTAAACCGGAGATAGAAGATAGGAACTTGTGTGTGCTAGGAGGAGCCCCGCCTCCTTATATAGGTGGGAGGGCCAAGGGAGGAGTGGAGTCCTCCCCAACTCGGCCTTGAGGTGGGCGCCGGCTTGGGAGGAGGAATCCTCCCAACTCGGTTTCCACTTCTCCTCCTCTTTCCACTTTCCAAAACTTGCCGCTTGACTTTCAAACTAGCCGCTTGACTTTTCAATTTAGGATTTAAATAAACCCTTTATTTTGGACAGCGAGAACACTTAGTACATGATGCAATCATTCCAATATGTAATGACACATTCATGTACCTTCCCTTCCGAGTGCCGACATTCCGGACCTTCTAGAATGTTCCCATGAAAACACCTAACCATTCCCCAACTCCGAAATGGGACTTTCCTTATATGAATCTTATTCTCCGGACCATTCTGGATCTCCTCGTGATATCCGGATCCCATCCGAGACTCAACAACATTCGGTCTCTTTCTCATAATACCATAACTACTCAAACAACGTCAATCCTTAAGTGTGTCTCCTACGGTTCGTGAATTATGCGACATGATCGAGACACTTCTCCGATCAATAACCAATAGAGGAATCGAAATTCATATGGCTCCACATATTTCACGATTACTTTGCGATCGAATGAACCACTTACATACGATACCAATTTCCCTTTGTCTCACGATATGTTACTTATCCGAGGTTATGATCGTCGGTATCTCTGCATACCTAGTTTAACCTCACATCGATAAGTACTCTTTTCGCTCCTGATATGTGATCCCTTGTGAGCAAGTCACATGCTTGCAAGCTAATTGGATGACATTTCACCGAGAGGGCCCAGAGAATATCTATCCGTCATGTGGATGGACAAATCCCACTCTTGATCCATGTGTTTCAACCAATACTTTCCGAACACTCAATGCCACCTTTATAGCCACCCTGTTACGGTGTGGTGTTTGATGACATCAAAGCATCCATCAAGTAAAGGTGATATGCATGATCTCATGGTCGAAGGAATTAGGTTACTATGTATCGTAAAGCATATAGCAATTGAACTATTGAAATGACTTGATCTTTATGCTACGCTTATCTATAGGAGTATGTCAATCACATCATTCTCCTAATGATATGAACCTGTTGTTAATAACATCTCTATGTTCATGATCAGGAAACAATGATCATATATTAACCAACAAGCTAGTTTAACAAGAGGCTTTACTAGGGACTCTTTTATGTTTACAAATCACACAAGTATTAATGTTTCCTGTTAATACAATTATAGCATGGTATGTAAACATTTATCATAAATATGAAGATATGATAATAACCACTTTATTATTGCCTCTTGGGCATATCTCCAACAGTCTCCCACTTGCACTAGAGTCAATAATCTAGTTTCAAACCTTTGTGTATTCAACACCTATGGCTTTTCCGGTGTTGTATGTACACGATTGCTAGTGGTCAATCGATCTCCGGATCCGACACTTCCGTGTCCGTGTGTAATTGCATGTCTTTGCCTCTACGCATCACTCATTCTCTAATGAGATGGCTTTGTATAAATTTGGTCTTTCGTGTGACCTTTAGTTCTTTGGGGTTAAAACATGTTGACAATATTGTCGTACAATATATCTTCATAGTATTATCCCACGTGAACTACACCTAGTTTGATAAAAACTACTTGACACAAATGCCCTCTTTGCTATAATAGCAGTCATATACTTAGCCTTTGTTGTAGTATCATCACAATGTCTTAACTTTGGAACTCATCCAAATCCATTATGGAACTCACTTTCCATTATATTGTGCCACCCTTAGTTTAGATTGAGATAAACTAAATTTGTACTTTGTGACAAAGCTAGTATCAATGTAGTACTTTTACAATGAACTAACCATCTATTTGTCACTTCTACAAATAATATATTCTTAGTTCTTCCAAAAGATCATAAGAATATCCTTACTATTGTCCAATGATCATCTTACAAATCATTCTGGTATATGCTCACAACATTTAGAGCATAGGACATATCTGGATTTGTACATATCACAGTATGATTGATATAAATACTCTTTGTGATTTCATACATCAAGTATCAATCTATACTTGAATCTTTGTTTCACTTACCAAGTGCCAATACACTTGAATATATCATCAACATTGAACTCTTTCAATCCTTTTTGTGCAACAAGAACCTTTCTTGTAGTTTCTATATTGAATTCATTCAATATCTCGTCTATGTACTTTTGGCACAACCATATTAGCGTCTATTGATGCCAAATATTTGGGTTTTGGCTAAGTCTTTCATCGGGATGAAATTCTTAATATGTGTTAATAAAAGATACATTATTTCCAATCAACAATATGTCTTCCACATAATGTATTAGAAACATGTCTTAGCGCCCCACTTAATTTCTTGCAAATGCAAGCATCTTCATTGTCTCCGATGAAATTAAACTCTTTTAACAGTTTCATCATAGTGAAGATTCCAACTCCGCTATGCTTACTTCAACCATTGAAGTTTGCATATGCTTTTAGCATCCTTTGAATTAACAAAACCCTTTGGACCGTGTCATGCATACGTCCTAGGTAACCATTCTATTAGAAGAACTTGTTTTGTTTATTCTACTATCACATAACAAATTATATGTAGTGGTTGCTACATTAATCCGTCTAGACTAAAAATCGCTATGAAAGATCAAATCTTGTCATATACAACCTTTGAACATTGTTGTGAACTCTTTCCCAACATGTCGACTATTTCATAGATGTGAAACATCCATGTCTACTTCTTTATAGATCCAAACACAACGCAAGGTCTTACACCTTTTCGAGGGTCCTTCAAGTTCAAAACTTGATTTCTCGTGTATGGAACTATCACGGATTATATGGCTTCAAGCCATTTGACGGAGTCAGGCCCATCATCGCTTCTTTGCATGTAGTAGGTTCATTATTCTCAAATAATGATTCAACCTCAAATCTTGGTATTTGATTGTTCATCCGACCTACTTGTTTCAATAGGAACTTGGATCCGTGACCACAACCTTTGAGGTACGTGAGCCATGAGTTTTGTTGTCGCCTCCTAACACTTTTCAAGGCCATGAACTCTGCACATATAGCTAAGGTTCCTTTAACCTTATCAAAGTTCTATTGTCCTCCCACTTAACTTTTCACGAAAATTCCTTCTCAAAGAAACTTGACGCTCTAAGCGACAAACACTTTTGTCTCGTGTTTATGGAGGAATACTTAACATTTATACAAAGACAGGTTCATCCGACTTTGGTTGCACACATCTTTCTTATGCATAGCATACCAATGTTTAAGAAAGGACTACTTGGGTTTTATCCCAAACCATAACTTTATATGGTGTCATTTCAGCGGATTATGATGAAGCTCTTTTCAGTGGAAAAACGGTAATCTCTAAAGCTTTTAATCTTTAAAATATAATGGCAGTTTTATGAATTATACCTTTGATCTTACCATGTCAAACAAGGTTTAATTACATATCTCGAATGCTCCATACTCTTTATGGTGTTTCGGGAAATGCAAATCCACGGAACTATTCCATAAATCTTAGGTATTATGCTAAACTTGTAACTTAAATATCTTCCTTTATGATCTTATCATAAACTATTCATATTCTTGTTACAATGATTTTGCACTTCATCTTGAAAGTCTTTGAACTTTTTCAAGTGTTTCATACTTTATCCTTATTAAGTAAATATTCATATATTCACTCAAATTTTCGGAGAAAGCATATGAAGTTGAAATTCATCGCTCTTGACTACACATAATGGACTTTGTACAACAATATGTACAAGTTCAAATAAGCTAGTCATTCGTTCCCTTTTGGCCTATGAACGAAGTTTTAATTATCTCTAGGAAAGTTTCACAAACGTCATTTGATCAAAAATCAAAAGACTCCAAAATTCCATCCACATGGAGTTTCTTCATGTTTTCTTTCCAATATAATTTAAACGGCGATGTCACTTCCTAAGTGATCTTTCAATCAATTTGTCTTTCGACAATTTTAGCACTAGTTTTATGGATGTGATTTCTCCAACGAGATTTGTGAATCATCCATCTTTTATGGATTTCTGCAATTATTTGAACAACCCTTTTGTTCTCATAATACCTGATAAAACAAATCTTGAAGGCAAGCTTTGATGTTTAACGAGCAACATAATAACCCTTTATTTATTCTCGATGAACATCATCACATATTCTTTTGCTATTTACTTAGGCCATTGTAGTTCATGAATTCTGTTGTTTTCGTATGACGATTCATACCAACATATTCAGTATCAAATGCTTAAGAACCACTTTGTTTAATAAGCAAAGAATATAGCCATAACATGTATATCATCTATATACTTTAAGCTGAACAATTCTAGTCTTTTCTTTTCTGCCACATATTTATGAGATTCTCTTTCAGTATTTCGCTTGAAAGAATCTATCACCATCAATAGTGGAGTCATACATATGACACATAGTCCAAAGCGTGTATAGTTAAATACCAATGTCTTTGAACTTGCACTTTGAAGTAGATCACCATTATCAAATATTTGGTGTTCTTTCAAATTCCTTTCTTTAGTAATCTCTTGGTGTAGTAAACAATTTACCTACATCAAATATTCACTCTCATCATGGACTTATCCATGATCCAGCTACTTTTAGCTTGTAACGGTGAATCGCGAGTATAATGTTGCTCTCCAAAACCTTTTGGAAGATTAGGACAACTAGTGTCTCCAACCTTTTGCAAATTCTCATCAAATATGAGAACATGACTTTTGCCATATTATACTCTATCATGTTGTAACCAAAACTTCATTTCAGATATCACAATATCTTCCACACATCATGGTTTCTGAAACAACTCTTTCAGATCCTAGATAACCTTGATATTAAGACAATCCTTTGAATATCAAGAATCATGGAGACAAACATGATACTCAAACACTAACACTTGGAATTGTCACTCTTGTTTTAATACTAATTATTAAACTTTATGGAGTAACCGGAAATTACTGAAAGTTTGCAATAGGACTTTTAAACTTTAGATTAATACTTCAAAACAATACGATACCAGTTCGTAAAGTAGCTAACCAGAATTCTATAGTTCTATCATCTCAATTATAACTAAGCGCAAGGTGGTAAACGGATGCCAATGACTACAACAACTATGCAAATACACTTTGATTTAATTTATGATAAATTGAGTTCTAATTAATAATTAAATTAATCCAGGTGAACTCCCACTCAAAACAACATCCCTCACATTGTTTTAGTGATTACACGAACCAAATCCACCACATCAAAACCGATCATCACGAGAGTTGATGTAGCTTCAATGGCGAACAATCAACATGTTCATCATATCTACTATATGACTCATGCTTTACCTTTCGTGATCCGTGTTCCTCGAGACCATGTCCGTACATGCTAGGCTCGTCAAGATCAAACCTTAGCTACCGCATAAGCAAATCGCTTGCTTACGTTGTATTCACCAGCGGAATCAAAGACACCCGATCATCACGTGGTGCTTCAAGCGAAGCTTTGGCAACTGCATACTAAGGGTGAACACTTTAGAACTTGAAATTTATGCATGAGGGATCATCTTATAATGCTACCGTGGTACTAAGCAATACAAGATGCATAAAGGATTAACATCACATGCAATTCATAATATGTGATATGATATGGCCTTTCTTCTTTGTGCTTCGATCTCCATCTTCAAGCACGAACATGATCTCCATCATCACCGCATAGCATCAAGGTCAATGACGCTTCATGGTTGTCGCCCACCAGCTTCAACTATTACAACTATTTTGAATAGACACGCAGGTCTTAATGTAAATTAAAGACAACCATATGGTTTCGCCATTGCCAACTTACAATAAGGAACATTGCATACATCAAATATAATCACAATCATGGCCATATCACATCATCAAGACACCCCCGCAAAACAAAGTTAGACGCTTCTACTTTCTTTGCATATTTTACGTGGTTTGGGGCTTTCAATAAGTGTCGTCTAACTTACGAACAAGAACCACAACATTGATACTAGCATTGTTGATTACCCGTTGTAAATTGGATCTTTACTATGCTAGGAGAAACAGCACCATAAGCCACTTATGCAATACGAGTTGCATGTCTAGCGTGGAGCAAGTCTCATGAACGATGTCATGTAAGGTTAGCCCGGCCGCTTCATCCCAACATACCGCAAGATGCAAAGTACAAAAAGCAATCTACAATAAAGCATCAACGCCCACAATGACCATTGTGTTCTATTCTATTCGCAACAGATCTACATATAGACACGGCTCGATACCAATTGTAGGGGTTCGTAGCATGGAAAACAAAAAATTTCTATCGATACAAACAAACAAGCCAAGATCTATCTACTAGATTGCAGCAACGAAGTCGATAGAGGAACTCACCTCAAGATTCCAAAGCGGTTAACGAGCAGATTCTCGTGGGTGATGTAGTCGCATTTCTTTCCGATCTCAAGATCGCGTGAGACGATCCTTCCAGCCATCGCCCAGCAGCCCCGCAATCGGTCACACGCTCGTATTTTCGACAAGACCTTCCTCTCCCTTGTTCCAGCAGTAGGAGGTTGTAGCACTCTCCTCATGATTCCCAAAGACAACTGGCGTGGTACCTAAGTAGAGGGAGATCCTGAGGCTTCCTTAAGCCGTGCAGTATGGTGGAGCTTATGAGAGGCTATTAGTGGTCTAGTAATTAGACACACCAATTAGAAGGCTCTAAACCAATTAGAAGGCTCTAAACCGCTGGCTAAAGCAATTAGAAGCTCTAAACCAAAACGGCTCTAAACCGGAGGTAGAAGATAGGAACTTGTGTGTGCTAGGAGGAGCCCCCGCCTCCTTATATAGGTGGGAGGGCGCCAAGGGGAGGAGTGGAGTCCCTCCCCAACTCGGCCTTGAGGTGGGCGCGGCTTGGGAGGAGGAATCCTCCCAACTCGGTTTCCACTTCTCCTCCTCTTTCCACTTTCCAAAACTTGCTGTTTGACTTTCAAACTAGCCGTTTGACTTTTCAATTTAGGATTTAAATAAACCCTTTATTTTGGACAGAGAACACTTAGTACATGATGCAATCATTCCAATATGTAATGACACATTCATGTACCCTTCCCCTTCCGGAGTGCCGGACATTCCGGGACCTTCTAGAATGTTCCCGATGAAAACACCGGAACCATTCCCCAACTCCGAAATGGGACTTTCCTTATATGAATCTTATTCTCCAGACCATTCCGGATCTCCTCGTGATATCCCGGATCCCATCCAAGACCAACAACATTCGTCTCTTTCATAATACCATAACTACTCAAACAACGTCAATCCTTAAGTGTGTCTCCTATGGTTCGTGAATTATGCGGACATGATCGAGACACTTCCCATCAATAACCAATAGAGGAATCTGGAAATTCATATGGCTCTACATATTTCTACAATTACTTTGATCGAATGAACCACTTACATACGATACCAATTTCCCTTTGTCTCACGATATGTTACTTATCCGAGGTTATGATCGCTTGTATCTCTCGCATACCTAGTTCAACCTCGCATCGATAAGTACTCTTTCTTGTTCCTGATATGTGATCCCTTGTGACCAAGTCACATGCTTGCAAGCTAATTGGATGACATTTCACCGAGGGCCCAGAATATCTATCCGTCATGTGGATGGACAAATCCCACTCTTGATCCATGTGTTTCAACCAATACTTTCCGAACACTCAATGCCACCTTTATAGCCACCCTGTTACGGTGTGGTGTTTGATGACATCAAAGCATCCATCCAGTAAAGGTGATATGCATGATCTCATGGTCGAAGGAATTAGGTTACTATGTATCAGAAAGCATATAGCAATTGAACTATTGAAATGACTTGATCTTTATGTTACGCTTATCTATAGGAGTATGTCCATCACATCATTCTCCTAATGATATGACCCTGTTGTTAATAACATCTCTATGTTCATGATCAGGAAACAATGATCATATATTAACCAACAAGCTAGTTTAACAAGAGGCTTTACTAGGGACTCTTTTATGTTTACAAATCACACAAGTATTAATGTTTCCTGTTAATACAATTATAGCATGGTATGTAAACATTTATCATAAATATGAAGATATGATAATAACCACTTTATTATTGCCTCTTGGGCATATCTCCAACAGGAAAATCCTAAGTATAGAGCTACTCATGGCATACTACAAAATCATCGCACTTGCAAAATAATACTAAGGAAAAATTCTACTAGAACATCCTACACATGCATACTACAGAATTTTGAAGACCACATGCATAGAATCAAAACTGGGACAAAAATTATGAACAAGTGGTGTAACTTGCCTTATGTTGATAATATGGGTGTTAGATTGTATTTCTCCGTAGCAATCGCACTCTCCGAACAATCTAATACGAGAAGGTAGTTCCAATCAAAACAATTGCAAACATAGCAAACACAACAAGGATGATCGAAAACATGCATGACGATTTAACATGACACAATGGTTATAATTAGTTTTATGAACATTAATATATCATATGATGCATGTATGAGTTCATTTAATGCAATAGGGTATTTGTTATTAATAATTACTTGCCAATATAAGGGTTTTGATAGTTCTGTTGTAACGCCTGTTCTAACTGTAGAATTAAATTTGTTTCTTGGGTTTACTGGATAGAGAACATTAATACGAACCAGTAGGCGTTGGATTCACCCTAATCGGAGTTTTAGATCTTTTTATATGATTTAAATAGTGTCTAATGGGTTTTAGTGATTCATACAGTTTCTGTTGCCTAAAAATCAAACAAAAATTATATCTGTAATCCCCACGGAATTGTGACTTCAGGGACATATTATTTGTAATTTTTTTGAATAGTATTTATTTTCTTATGAATTTATTACTCTAAATAGGCTATTAAACCATTTAAACCTTCACGGCAAAACCTTACAGTAAAATGCTGAACTAAATGCATATTGATGATCTGCATGGAACCAGCTTTCCATCGGTATATCATTTGTATTTTTGTGACAAGCAATTAATTTACTATGAATTTAATGATTTATAAAGCCATTAAAACTAATTAAATTGCTACGGGTTAAATAACCTGCAAAGGCTAGATCAAACCAGATATTCTTAAAGGACATTACAGTAGCTTCAATTTGATATATTATTCATATTTTTCGGAGTTACAGATAATATCCTATGAATTTATTAACCTAAAAGAATATTAAAACTAATTAAATTACTGCAGTAACCACGTACAGTAAAAGTTGTATCTATTCTGATAAGATGATTCTACGTAAAATTATCTTCAATTTGGTATATTATACGCAATTTTTGGACATGGTATGAATTTCTAATGAATTTTACAAGTTAGATCTATAATATGCAAATTTAAATTCGAACGGAATATTCCAAGGAATATTCCGCTGACTGGACAGGTTGACTTTGCATGCTGACTGGGACTAGATGTTGACCTTACATTGACGTGGCGTTGATGAGGAAGATGACCGAGATGATGACATGGCACGCACCGGTTTGATTGGATCTCAGATAGGATCCGGCTAGAAGAAGAGATTGACCCGATTTTGGCTCAGAATAGACAAGAAATAGATCTGTGTTAGAGAGACAAATCCGTAGGTCAAATCGAAAAACTCAGAACATGAAAGTTGTGAGGAATCATTATTCCTACCTTCTCACCAAAGGAATTTGGATTTGAAGAAACGAGCGCGAGTACATCTTGGATTTACACCGTAAGATCTGAAATATTGCGATACGAAAATCTCCGGTTGTGGTGGATGAAAAGAGGTGAGGTTTGTCGGAATTGAAAGATTTCGACGCGATCTTCAACTTTCATTTTTTGACCGAAAGCAAACGACGAACTCTAGATGGGTTAAAAAGCGAAACAAGATTCGGGAATAGGTAGATTCGGGATTTTGAGAATAGAAACTCGTACAGCCGTGGCTCCACGACTTTATATGGAGATTTAGGATGGTGTAGAGATAGGCCTTGGAGTAGAGAACAAGTAGAAACAAACGGAAGTCGATTCGGAGTTGTAGGTAAAAAGTTATAAGAGTTTGAATAGAGATAGGTATAGAAAACAGATTTTTGCACGCTTTTCGGAGCACCTGGCTCGTCCGGTCGGTCCAGCTGGGCCGGCCCGTTCATTTTTTTTTTTTTTTATAAATCTTGTTTCCCTCATATCTTTTGCATACGAACTCCAAATGACATGATTTTTGTTTCTAAATTTTTCTAAAATCGAATAGATCATTATAGGATCAAATTTGTAATCTTTTTACTAGTTTGGAAGTAGTAGGTTTATAAATCCTTGTATATCTCATTTTATTTATATCTTTATGTGTTTGTATTTATTCCATAACTTTTTCATACTAGCTCCAAATGAGCTCAATTTTGTTTCTAAAATTTTGTAATATTAATTGGATCTTTTTAGGCTATAATTATCAATAATTTATGCCTTACAATAGTGGGCTTTATAAAGTCAATTTAATTTCTTTTAGGGACATTTGGGCAAATCGACTATAGGATTTAGATACCAGGATTTGGATTCAGTTTGTGAGAACCTTGCATGGATGTAATGAAATGCTTATAAATGCTTCATGATTTTTCATTTTGAAATCTTGCACACCAATTCTACAATCCATAATCAATCCATGCCCTTTTGCCTATATGGCAACTTAGGTCATAAGAAAAGAATATAATATTTTGAATTCAAGGTTGAGAGGATTTTCTATTCAAAAGTTTCTTCTCTTTAAGAATTTTCAACATAGTCAGACAATCAATCAAACTTATTTATTTATTTCACATTCCAAAGTTAGGAGAATTTTGGGATGTGACAGAAAATTAGAGGCATCTAACTTGTTTTTGCAGGGTTTTTGTGATGTGATATGGCCATCATGTGATTGTGATTATATTTTGATGTATGCAATGATCCTTGTTGTAATATGGCAACCGGCAGGAGCCTAATGGTTGTCTTTAATTCTGTTAAGACCTGCATGTCTATTCATCTTGTAATAGCTTTATTCCAAGTAGTTGTAATAGTTGCTGGTGATGATGGACAACCATGAAGCTTAATCGACCTTGACGCTTAATGTCAGGTGATGATGGAGATCATGTCCGTGCTTTGGAGATGGAGATCAAAGGCATAAGAAGAAAGGGCCATATCATATCACACTAATTATGAATTGCCTGTGATGTTAATCCTTTATGCATCTTGTATTGCTTAGATCGCGACGGTAGTATTATAAGATGATCCCTCTCACTAAATATCAAGTAATAAAGTGTTCGTCCTTAGTAGGCACCATTGCTAAGACTCCGCTTCAAGCATCTCGTGATGATCGGGTGTGATAGATTCTACGTGTGCATACGACGGGTGCAAGCCAGATTTGCACATGCGGATACTAAGGTTAACCTTGACGAGCCTAGCATGTACAGACATGGTCTCAGAACACGGAATACCGAAAGGTAAAGCATGAGTCATATGGATGATATGATGAACATGTTTATTGTTCGCCTTTAAAGCTACATCATCTCACGTGATGGTCGGACTTGGTGTAGTGGATTTGGTTCGTGTAATCACTAAAACAACTCGAGGGATGTTGTTTTGAGTGGGAGTTTATTTGTAATTTGGATTAGTCAAACTCAATTTATCATAAACACAATCAAAGTGAATTTGCATAGTTTGTTGTAGTCATTGGCATCCGTTCACCACCTTACGCTTAGTTATACTTGAGATAGTGGAACTATAGAAATTCTGGATATTTGCTTTACGAACTGGTATCGTATTGTTTTGAGTGTCAATCTAAAGTTTAAAAGTCCTATTGCAAACCTTCAGCAAACTCCGTTTACTCTGTGAAGTTTAATAAATAGTATTAAATCAAGAGTAACAATTCCAGTGTTAGTATCTAATGTATCATGTTTGCCTCCATGATTCTTGATACTCAAAAGATTGTTTTTAATATCAAGTTTATCTAAGAGCTGAAAGTAATGTTTCAGAAACCATCATATGTGAAAGGTATTGCGATATCTAAAACAATGTATTGGTTACAACATGATAGAGTATATGTCCTCATATTTGATGAGAATTTGTGAAGGTTGGAGACGCTAGTCATCCTAATCCTCCAAAAAGTTTTGGAAAAGAAACATTATACTCGCAATTCACCTTTATAAGCTATAGCAGCTTGATCATGAAAGTTGTCATGATAAGGATGAATAGAAGATGTAAGTAAAATGTTTACTACACTAAAAGATTACTAAAGAATGGAATTTTGAAAGAATGCCAAACATTTGATGAAGGTGATCCACTTCAAAGTGCAAGTCCAAAGGTATTAGTATTTGACTATACACACTTTGTACTATGTGTCATGTGAATGACACCACTATTGATGTTGATAGATTCTTTTAAAAGAAAAGGAATTGTTGAAAGAGAATCTATAAAATATTTGGCAGAAAAGAAAAGATTGGAGATATCCAACTTAGGTATATAGAAGATACATGTTATGGTTGTATTCCTTGGTTGTTAAACAATGTGGTTCTGCGGTATTGGATACCGAATTGGTTGGTATGAAGTGTCATATAGGACAACACAATTCATGAACTACAATGGCCTAAGTAACTAGCAAGAGAATATATGATGATGTTCATCGAAAACAAAAAAGGGTTGTTGTGTTGCTCGTTAACATCAAAGCTTGCCTTCAAGATTTGTTTCAATAATTGTTATTTTGATCAGGTATTATGACGACAAAAGGTTGTTCAAATAATTACCATATTCCATAATAGATGGATGATATACAAGTCTGGTTGGAGAAATAACGACCATAAAACTAATGCTAAAATGTCGCAAGACAAATGATTGAAAGATCACTTGCGAAGTGACATCACCGTTTAAATTATATTGAAAGGGATACATGAAGAAACTCCATGTTTGGAGTCTTTGATTTTGATCAAATGACGCTTGTGATACTTTCCTGGAGATAATTAAAACTCCGTTCGTAGGCCAAAAGAAGAATGGACGACTAACTGATTGGAATTTGTACATATTGATGTATATAGTCCATTATGTGTAGTCGTATATGGATTTCAACTTCATATGCTTTCTCCGAAGATTTGAGTGAGTATATGTATATACTTACTCAATAAGGAAGAAGTATGAAACATTTGAAAATGTTCAAAGACTTTCAAGATGAAGTGGAAAATTATTGTAACAAGAAAATAAAAAAGGTTTATGATTGGATCATAAAGAAAGATGTTTGAGTTACAAGTTTAGCAAAACACCTAAGATTTGAGGAATCGTTCCATGGATTTGCATTTCCCAAAACACCATAGGAGTATGGAGTGTTCAAGATATGTAATGAAACCTTGTTTGACATGGTAAGATCAAAGGTGTCATTTATAAAACTGCCTATAAGTCATGGTTTGGGATAAAACCCAGGTTGTCCTTTCTTAAATTTTTGGTATGCTAGGCATAAGTAAAATGTTTACAACCAAAGTCGGATGAGCATGTATTTGTAGGTTATTTCGAATAACCATTGGGTATTCCTCCATAACACCGAAGACAAAAGTGTTTGTCGCTTAGAATGTCGAGTTTCTTGAGAAGGAATTTTTGGTGAAAAGTCAAGTGGGAGGACAATAGAACTTTGACAAGGTTGTTGAACCTTGGCTAATATGTGCTGAGTTGCTAGCAGATTTGTAAGTGTCCCGAGGCAAAGAATAATGCTCATGGCTCACGTGCCTCAAAGGATGTGGTCACGGAGATCTAAGTTACTATTGAACCAAGTAGGTCGGGTAAGTAATCAAATGCCAAGATTTGAGAGTTAAATCATTGTTGTTTGACAATGATGAACCGAATACATGCAAATAATCAATGATGGGCCCTGACTTCGTTAAGTGGCTTGAAGCCATAAAATCCGTGATAATTCCATACACGAGATATCAAGCTTTGAATTTGAAAGACCCTCCGGAAAGGTGCAAGACCTTATAGTCGTATATGGATCTATAAAGAAATAGACATGGATGTTTCACATCTATGAAATAGTCGACATGTCGGAAAGAGTTTACGACAATGTTCAAGGAATTGACTATGATAAGATTTGATCTTTCATAGCGATATTTAGTCTAGACGGATTAATGTAGCAACCACTACATATATTTTGGTATATGGTAGTTGAACAAACAAAACAAGTTCTTCTAATAGAATGGTTACCTAGGACGTGTATATGACACGATCCAAAGGGTTTTGTTAATTCAAAGGATGCTAAGAGAGTATGCAAAACTTCAATGGTTGAAGTGAGCATCGCGGAGTTGGAATCTTCACCGTGATGAAACCGTTAAAAGGTTTAATTTCATCAGAAACGATGAAGATGTTTGCATTTTGCAAGAAATTAAGTGGGAGCGCTAAGACATATTTCTAATACATTATGTGAAAGACATATTGTTGATTAGAAATGATGTATCTTTTATTGACACAGGTTAAGAAATTCATTTCGATGAAAGACTTAGGCATAACCCAAGAATTAGGCATCAATGTCTATATGGATAGATTGAGGCACTAATATGGTTTTGCCAAATGTACATAGATAAGATGTTGAATGAGTTCAATATGGAAACAACAAGAAAGGTTCTTGACGCACGAAAAGGACTGAATCAAAATTCAAGTGTGTTGACACGAGATTCAAGTGTTTTGACACTTGGTGAAATCACAAGAATATTTTGATCAATCATTCTTTGAGATGTACACATCCAGATATGTCCTATGCTCTAAATGTTATGAGCATATACCAGAATGACTCATAAGATGATCATTGGACAACAGTAGGGATATTCCTATGATCTTTGGAAGAACTAAGAATATATTATTTATATAGTGGTGATAAATAGTTCATTGTAAATTGTTACATTGATACTAGTTTTGTCACAAATTAAGTTTATCTCAATTTAAACTACTTGTGGCACAATGTAATGGAAAGGAAGTTCCATAACGGATTTGGTTGAGTACCAAAGTTAAAACATTGTGACAGATACTACAACAAAAGGCTAAGTATATGACTGCTATTGTAGCAGCAAATGAGGGCATTTGCGTCAAGTAGTTTGTTATCAAACCAGGTGTGGTTCATAGCGGGATAATACTATGAAGATATATTGTATGACAATTTTATCAACATGATTTAATCCCAAGGAACTAAAGGTCTCACCAAAGGACCAAATTTATACAATGCCATCTCATTGGAGAATGAGTAATGCGTAGAGACGCAAGGAAATGCAAACACACATGGACCTGGAAGTGTCAGATCCGAAGATTATGTTTACCACTAGCAATAGTGTCTATACAACACCAGAAAGCCATAGGTGTTGAATGCACAAATTTTTAACTAGATTATTGACTCTAGTGCAAGTGGGAGACTGTTGGAGATATGCCCAAGAGGCAACAATAAAGTGGTTATTATTATATCTTTATGTTTATGATAAATGTTTACATCCCATGCTATAATTGTATTAACCGGAAACATTAATACTTGTGTGTTTTGTAAACATAAAAGAGTCCCTAGTAAGCCTCTTGTTAAACTAGCTTGTTGATTAATGGATGATCATCATTTCCTGATCATGGACATTGGATGTCATTAATAACAAGGTTATATCATTAGGAGAATGATGTGATGGACACACACCCATAGTAAACGTAGAATAAGATCAAGTCATTAAGTTCGTATTGCTATAAGCTTTCAAATGCATAGTAACCTAATCCTTCGACCATGAGGTTATGTTAATCACCATCACCGGATGGGTACTTTGATGACATCAAACGCCGCTCAGAATCGGGTGGTTATAAAGGTGACATTGGGTATTCTGAAAGTATGTGTTGAAGGGCATGGACCAAGATTGGGATTTGTCCATCCATATGACGGATAGATATGCTCTGGGCCCTCTCGGTGGAATGTCATCTAGTTCGCTTGCAAGCATGTGACTAGGTCACAAGGGATGACATAACATGGAATGAGTAAAGAGTACTTATCAAGAATGTGAGGTAGAACTAGGTATGGAGATACCGACGATCAAACCTCGGATAAGTAGAGTATCGCGTGACAAAGGGAATTGGTTTCGTATGTTAAATGGTTCTATCGATCACAAACTCATCGTTGAGTATGTGGGAGCTGTTATGGATCTCTAGATCTCGCTAATGGTTATTGGTTGGAGATGTGTCTCCATCATGTCTGCATATTCACGGACCGTAGGGTGACACACTTAAGGTTCGAAGTTGTTTTAAGTAGATATGGAATGTGCGTTGGAGACCGAATGTTGTTCGGAGTCTCGGATTGGATCCAGGACATCACGAGGAGATCCGAAATTGTCCGGGGAATAAGATTCATATATTGGGGATCATTTTCTAAGTTAGGAAATGTTCCGGAGTATTTGTATGGGGATTCTAGAAGGTTTCGGAATGTTCCGGAAGGTTCTAGAAGATTTCTTGGAGTTTACTTGAAAACCAAGAAAGGATCAAGGAATCCTTGTGGGGTAAGACAAGGATTGGGGGAGTAGGACTCTCCCCCCACCTCCTTGATCCGCCGGCCAAGGGAGAGGGGAGTCCTACAAGGACTCCACCTCCCCAAGGAGCCACCCTCCTTTAAATAGAGGGGTGGAGGCACAAACCCCCAATCCCCTTCTATACTCTAGATCTCAAGTTCCCTCTCCTCCTCCTTCCTCTGCCTCGCTTAGCGGCCTCAGAATTCTCTACTCCACCACCACCACCACGCCGTCGGGCTGCTGGGATTCCATGGAGAGATCTACTACCTCCGCTGCTCGCTGGAACAGGGAGAGGAAGGTCTGCTTCGACTCCGCACGTGTGACCGACTACGGAAGCGCTGCCGGAACACGGCGCCGGAAAGATCATCTACTCAATCTTGAGATCGGCAAGTGATCGACTACATCAACCACGAGATCCGATCTCGTAACGCTTTCGGGTCTACGAGGGTTAGTACAGATCTATCTCGTTGCACGTGTCTAATAGATTAGATCTTGGCTTTTATCTAGATTAGATCTGAGTTTTGTTCGTTCTTGCGGTAGAAATTTTTTGTTTTCCATGCTACGAACCCATCAGTAAGAAGGGGTTCTTACCTATGTTGCAAGGCAAGACAATGAGTAAGACTCAAAGTCCGGCTACAGCGGAAGAAAGAGAGATGATGGATAAGATCCCCTATGCCTCAGCCATAGGCTCTATAATGTATGCCATGCTATGTACAAGACCGGATGTGGCACATGCTATTAGTTTGACTAGTAGGTACCAATCTGATCCAGGTTCGGAACACTGGATAGCGGTCAAGAATATCCTTAAGTACTTGAGAAGAACTAAGGATATGTTTCTTGTATACGGAGGTGAAGAAGAGCTAGTCGCTAAGTGTTATGTCGATGCTAGCTTTGACACTGATCCGGATGACTCTAAGTCTCAATCCGGATACGTATTTCTCTTGAACGGAGTAGCAGTTAGTTGGAGGAGCTCCAAACAACCTGTGGTGGCTAGATAAACAACGGAGGCGGAATATGTTGCTGCTTCAGAAGCGGCGCAGGAAGTGGTTTGGATGAAAGAGTTCATTACAGAACTGGGTGTGGTTCCCAGTGCGTTGGACCCGATGGTGATCTATTGTGACAACAATGGAGGCATAGCCAACACCAAGGAACCAAGGTCTCACAAGAATTCCAAGCATATTAAGCGCCGGTTTCACTCCATCCGCGGGCATGTCAAGGATGGAGATATAAAGATTTGTAAAGTGCACACGGATCTGAATGTAGCAGATCCGTTGACTAAAGTACTCCCTAGGGCAAAACATGATCAACACCAGAACTCCATGGGTGTTAGATTTATCACTATGTGAACTAGATTATTGTCTCTAGTGCAAGTGGGAGACTGAAGGAAATATGCCCTGAGAGGCAATAATAAAGTTGTTATTATGTATTCCTTCTATATGATAGATGTTTATTTTACATGCTATAATTTTATTGATAGGAAACATCAATACATGTGTGTTTAATAAACAAAAAGGGTCCCTAGTCATTCCTCTCTTATAGACTAGCTTGTTGATTAACAAGATGATCAAGGTTTCCTGATCATGGATATTGGATGTTGTTAATAACAATGTCACACCATTGGTGGAGTGATGTGATGAACATTCATCCGAAGTATAGCATTACGATCAAGTCATTGTGTTTATATTGCTATAACATCATATGAAGTAATCTTTATCCTTAGACCATGAGATCATGTTAATTGCTAAACATCGGAAGAGTATCTTGATAACATCAAACGTCACACCATAACAGGGTGACTATAAAGATGGGTTCAGTGCTACGAAGGTGTTATGTTGAGGCTCATGGATCAAGAGTGGAATTTGTCAATCCATATGACGGATAGATATACTCTGGGCCCTCTCGGTGATATCACATTAGGATAGCTTGCAAGCAAGTGATGTGATCACTAGAATGTTATATCACAGGAACGAGAAAAGAGTTCATGTCGGTAACGAGATCAAACTAGGTATGGAGATACCGATGATCGAATCTCGGACATGTAATATATCGAGAGACAAAGGGATTTAGTTACAAGCGTTAAAGGTTCTCACGATCACAGGAGTCATCGTTGAATGTGTAGGAGTCGACGGATCTCCGTGTCCCGCTGATTATTGATCGGAGAAGGGTCTCGATCATGTCTGCATTATTCGCGAACCGTAGGGTGGCACACTTAAGAGTTACCGGACACCATTTTGGAGCACATATGTTTCAGACGAAAGAATTGCAAAGCGCAGGAATTGTTTCAATAGAAACCGAAAATTGTTTCGGGTGAAATTGCAGAAGGTGGTTCTGCATGTGATATTGAAATATTGCAAGGGGCTATATGTGAATGTTTGTTAATTAAAGTAATTAACAAAATTCTGAATAAATGAGAGAGCATTAAATTTGGAGAAACTTAATGCATTTAAAGTGGAGACTTTAAAAGGGAATGTGAAGAGGCATTTTAATGTGGAGGAGTTGCCACCACATGAATGGGGGAGGTGAGGGGTCACCCCACCCCCCATGCGTCGGCCATGGAGAGAGGGGGCACCCCCCTCCTCCTATAAAAGGCCACCCATTCCCTCCTTCATCCACACACCTCCTTGTGAAGGATCTCTCTCCCCCTCTAGAATTATTCCCCCATGGTCTCGGATTAGAGAGATACATGTTCCCGGTGGAATTTCGTCTGGAAGGAGTTGCTGCTTCCGCTGGATCGCTGGAGCGAGGAGGTGGAGGTTGTCCGGTGGCTTGAACGTGTGTGCGAGTGCGGATGCGCTGCTGAGTTCCGACACTTGGACTTCCTCACGATCTTGAGATCGGCAAGTGTGCGACTACATCAACCACGAGTTCCTACTCATTAACAAAGCTCGTTGTCTTTGAGGGTAAGTTCTCTATGAATGTATGTCCACCCGTTTGCTTTGTACCTAGTAGATAGATCTTGGCGTGTAGTTCACACCGTAGGAAATTTTTTGTTTTCTATGCTGCGGACCCAACAAGTGGTGGAGCTCAATCACCCCCATAGATAGCATTGGATATGCTACTCCTTGGGATCCTTGCGCCATTAACCCGATGGTGCCATCGATGACTTCAGCTACCACTAGTGACTACCACTACTAGAGAAAACCCTACCGCCGGCGAACACAAAAGGGTCATCGCTGCACAAGACCGGTGTTCACGGTGCCTTCATAATTCACCGGTGGTAATATGCCAATATACAGAGAATGTGTGTGTGTTGTCGGGACCTTATGATAGAGTTCTAGATCTACAAATAGAGAGAAGTAGGAAAGGTGGTGGGAGATAGATCTAGATCTTGCTAGGTAGATCTACTAATGCATACGAGGGGAGCGACATCTCCTCAAATATATCAAACTTGGTTGGTTGAATTAGCTAAAATGGGTGGGGAGAAGTGGGGGAATGAGCTAGCAAAGCTTGGGGTTGAGTTTCCATGAAAAGTGAGCTAGTCGTGAGTGAGGAGGTGTTGGTAGGTGGCTGGTTCGAGCTTGTAATAATTCCCAATTTACCATCGGCAACGGTAATAGCACGGCCTAGTGGCCCACCTGACCCCACGTGCATCCCCGGCGAGCGGTGCCACATTCGTCGGTGGTATGTGCACGTATCCCCCACGCGCGCGGGCCGTTTCACTAGCGGTAAGTGGTGACCCATCCGGGGGCACGCGACCCACTCGATTCCTGGCGAGCGTGGGCCCTGTTTGTCGGCACTCCGTCTGCTAGCCCCCGGCGTGCTTCGTCGGATTCGCCGGCGGTAAGTGGTGCCCCATCCGGAGGGCACGCGGCTCACCCGATCCCTGGCATGCACATGAATTGTTCTCCGACGGTACTTATGGTAGCCCCGACGTGACGAGTGAGTGTCGTCGGTGGTAATTGTACGCAGGTCTGGAAGCTCTTACCGCCGGCGAGCCCGTGCCCACTTCGTCGGCGGTAAGGAGTGCTGCTATAAGCTTTTCTCTACTAGTGTACGCTTGGGCTACCACGGAGGCCCCCTTCACAAGGAACCACAGAAATGTCGCAGCCTTGGTCGTCGCTGACGGGGACACCGTCGTCATCTCCTTTGTTGTCGTGGCGTCCTTTGCTTCAACCTCCTGGGCCACAGAACATTCCCCGCGCACGACGATGTCGCCTACGGTACCCTCTACTGCCACCTCGCTTGCCGGGTCGAGGTTGGGCGCCTTGCCGGAGTCTCCCTTCCTCTTCTTAGAGACATCTTCTCCCTCCTCGATGCGGCTCGAGGGAATTTTTGACACGGTTTCCCATGTTATCCTCTTCGCCTTGCCCCTGCAAAATTTAGAACGATAAGTGATCCGGAAATTTCGACAAGTGCAGCATTCATGCAATTTGACAAAACAGAAATACTTACTTGGAGACCTGAATAGTGCGCAAACTAGTGTTGATATGCGCAGGCTTCTCCAGCTTGGGGCCGAGTGAGCGTGTCCACCCTGACTCCAACAGGCTCGCTTGACGCTGCAGTTTGGGCGGCGCCACTAGCTTCTTCACCAACACGACCATTGTTGTTTGGGTCTCCGACCCCTTCGCCACATCTGGGGCCTCTAACCCCTTTGTTACTATCGGGGTCTTCGACCCGGTTGCCGATATCGGGTCCTCCGACCCCTTCACCGTGAATGGCTCCGCCGCTACGTCCTCAGTTTCATCCTCCAAGTTAAACACTGCTGTTGGCTTGGCCGCTGGCTTCACCGGTGGTTTCGTCTTTAGAGCAGGCTTGGTCGGAGTGGGCACTCGCCAAGAGCTTTACTCTTAAATGATATCCATGTCACTGTCTGCGGTTGGCCTCGACCACATGGCGCTTCTGGCCACAAGTTTTCCGAGGCACAGAGGTGGGCTCTTGATCCTCCGCGACCTCCTCCTCATTCTCAGAGTCGTCCCCTTCATCCTCATCTAGAAGCTCATCAGGTACCTCCTCGTCGAGTGGAGGAAGCCAGTTCTCTAGAATTTGGAAGAGCTGAAATCTATGCCCCTGGATCAGTAACTCGACCCAGGCAAGTGAACGAAAAAGTTGGTTGTGGGCTTAGAAGACTTACTGGGGGCTGACGCTTTCTGGTCGTGTATGGGCAAAGCCCTACCGACAAGTCGATGTACTTCGCGTCAGTGATCTTCTTCATGGCCGCGATGTAATCTTCCGCGACCCACCCTTCGGTGCTTGACCTTGTCGGGTCCGATGACCTGGTGTACTTGTACATCCAGTGGGTTCGAGTGGCCAGTGGAACCAGTCGCCTCCCAAGCCAACAATTGTAGAGGTTGATGGTTTCCAATCCCTCGTCTTCTAGCTCCATGATCCGAAAGCACATCTCCTCCACGACCATCTTCTGCTCCCCGGGAAGCTTCTTCGCCGACAACCTCCATGGCTTGCTTTGCTCCGTTATGTATGCCGGGAGCCTCATCGGCGAGGGTGAACTCCTTCATGTAAAACCAGAACTTCTTCCACTCATTCGTTGTCTTCTTCAGTGGGATCAGCTTCAGGAATTTGGCATTAGGCTTCAGTTGGAATGTGATATAGCCCGGGGCCAAGATGGGGCCGTCCTTACCCTCACGGCTGACTCTCCCGTGGAACAATTCCAGCCAAAGGGGGGAGTATGGTCGACACCCCAAGTAGCACTCGTGGAACGCGATAAGAATGGCGAGTTGCTCGATGCTATGGGACCCTAGATCGGAGGGCTTGATCTTGTAGTATCTGCAGAATCGCCAGAAGAAGATCGAGGTGTGGAACCCTAGACCTCGCTCCAGGTGGCTGGGGAAACAGATGAATTCCCTGGACCATGGCCTGGGCTCGGTCTCGCTGGCCACGAGATTCGCTAGTTCCCCTTGACGAGGATCCCGGTGTCTTGGAACGACTGCAGCATGGTGGCGGTGCATTTGGACTTCCACTAGAGTTCCTTGGTGGGCGCCATCGAAAGGGAGTCGCTCGATCTAGAAATCTAGGTCGAACGCGACTCGGGAAGAAGAAGAAAGAGTGGAGGAATGCACATGAGTACCTGTACTGCATATCTCCATTCCCCCTTTATAAGGAGGGTTAACTAAGACGGCCCAAGATAGTCGTTGCCTCGCGGTAATTCTGTCGAGGTTACCATTAGGAATTACCTAACAACTAGTTTGACTAGGCTGATGGTCCAACTTCGATCAAATTGATCACTGGACTCACCCATTCCACTTGCTCATTCCAATCGACTGGGCGAGGCGACTCGGGCACCAATTTACTCGCCAAAGCTGCGATTGAGAACATACCAAAGCTTCTCCCTTCATTGGAGGAGTTTGTCACCGATTTGACTGGGCGTTCACTCGGACTCGTCTGCTCCGACTGCCAATCTGACACCTTTGCCGAACCCCTGATGCACTCGGGGACTAATGATGGGGATATGCCAATCGGGGTATGCCCAGGAGGGAGATTCGACTAGCCAAGCCCATGGCGAGTGGGCCTGTTGGTGCAACGACTGGAAGGAGACTTTGAATGAAGCCCGATGACTAGAAGCTGAAGGCCCAAGACCCTAGCTAGGCCCAGTCGGATTAGGTCAAGCCCTCTGAAACCTAAACTGATTCGGTTGTAATCTTGTATACCCTAGCGAGGTGACCCTATATAAACCTCCCTAGGGTACTCGTTATACTTATGTGTTATTAGCTACTCCCTCCAAGGGACTCGCTGCCTAGGCGCCGAGCTCACCGATCTTGTAATCCACTCGCCATTAATACAATCTAGCAGGAAGTAGATCTTTACCCTACAGGGGACCGAACCTGGGTAAATCCTTGTCTCTGCCCTCAATCTCGACCCACGGATCGCAACTCGCTCTTGCCCCTAATCGTTTCGATCGCTACCCCTGGTAGCGAATGCCGTGGTCATTCCCACGACACCTATGCTTCAGCTGTCGGAAGCATCATATATGCCCAAGTCTATACGCGCCCTAACTTGGCTTTTATAACCGGGATGCTTGGCAGATTCCAATCTAAATCCTAGATTAGACCACTGGAAGACCGTAAAGAAAGTCTTGCATTATATGCAAGGAATGAAAGACTATATGCTTACATATAGAAGGTACGATAACCTAGAAGTTATGTTGGATGTGTGGATAGTAAGAAATCCACATCATATTATATATTCATACTTGTCGGAGGAGCCATATCATGGAAAAGCTCCAAGCAAACAATAACTGCTTCATCTACAATGCAATCGAGAATTTATAACATGTTATGAGGCCACTAGGTAAGCTGTATGGTTAAAGAATTTTATATCCAAACTTAAAGTGGTGGACAACATTACAGGACCACTTTTATTATACTGCAAGAATGAGCCTGCAGTCTTCTATACGAGGTGTTGATGCCAAGCACATTGACATTAAGTAACACGTTGTGAAACATAGGATCCAGGATCAAACAACTAATGTTAAGCATATACAAACGACTCATATGCTTGCGGATCCGCTTACCAAAGGCTTACCACCCAGTATTTTTCGTGAGCATGTTGCTAGCATGGGATTACTGGAAGTCTTGTAATTTTGGAATAAAGGGACCACTAGAAAGAACCACTCCCAATAAGAAACATGTTATCCATTTTGAAATGGGCTTGTATACCATGAGTGTTGGCGTTCAATAGCATTTCATTGGCTTTTGCAACTCTTCACTTTGATATATTATTTCCATGGAGAAATATGCGAATGAAGTTAAACCTAACGATCAAGGGGAGAATGTTGGTTTTGATATGTTAGGTTAAATGACCTGTCACAATAACAAATAACGGGATAAGTCAAACTAACGATAGAAAGAATGGATCCACGAACCAACGTTGTGACCTTATCTGTACGCTAACTAAACGTCCTGATTGGGATAAGTCAAACTAACGATAGAAAGAATGGGTCCACGAACCAACGCTGTGACCTTATCTGTACGCTAACTAAACGTCCTGATTGGGGCACTCTAACCAATTATTGGTTCTGGCCCCTGGTGCATACGCATATATATAAAGAGGGGAATCTGGCGGCCGGTAATCTATCTCGTAATTGCCTAGCCCACCTGCTCCCCAAAATCCCACGTTTTGCTCCGATCACAGGCTGCGCATAGCTACAGGATCCGCTGGAGCCTTGACGTGGATCCGCTGGAGCCTTGACGTGCTGTCCGCCTGAGGGGATCAGGGTGATCTCATCTGTTGCAGCAACGACTACTTTATCTCCGTTGACTCTTCCTCAAGCTGCAACAAGCAGGCAATGACAAACCGTAAATCCACTCTAAATCCTCGGTGCACTTTTGGTGATCAGTTTGTGCATTAGGTGTACTGATGCACAAGATAAATTCCTAACACAAACATGACCCCAAAATCATATGTAATGAATTGTTGGCTCCAAACATGACCCAAAACCATATGTAATGGATTGACCACGTAAAAACAAAAGGGTATGCCCTACCAAATACATATTTACAGTTTTCCATGTTTATTACAGTAACGAAATTATGAAGAATGCATTCAGGGATTGAAGGAGCACGCACGGAGTGTATTTTTTAAAGCACGCATTCAGGGATCAATGGATCATGCACAAAATGTATTCAGGGATCAATGGAGCATGCACAGAGTGTATCTTTTGAAGCACGCATTCAGGGATCAATGGATCACGCAGAGTGTGTCTTTTGATCCTGAACTGAGACGAGCATTTCTGCAGCAAAACAAGCCTAAACTGGCATCAAACATACCAACCAGCCAAACCAGAACTGAGCAAAGCTAGACGGCTTAAATTTCCACATATCAAATCCTTCAGCCTCCACACAGATTCTATGGGCAAAAGTGGGACATGTATACATAAAACACCGCGAGCTTAATATTAATAACTTCCAAATCCTAATACAATTTTCACCTGACTTCCATAAGTTAATTTGGCCTTTGCTGTCCTTCTCTTTGGTTCCTCATTGGGATGGAGTTCTGCATCCCCACAAAGAAGAGCAGAGCACCGTAAAGGGCCAGGTTCTAGAAAGAGAAAAAACAAGTTACCACAACATTTGATAACAGCTACTTTGGTGAAATAATTCAAATCTGCTGGTTGACTGTGCAAAAAACCTGTGCACACTGGGCATGTAGCTGAACAAATTGCGGCGATTTCTTTTCGTAGTTGTAGAAGTCACAGATAACAGGGGTTATGAATGCCAGGTAAACAGTCTGCACAAGTGAACCGTATCAATATTCTGACACAATCACTATATCGTGGATTAAACATCTTTCCTTTCTTTATTATAAATATGAAGACGTCTATGCACTTAGTATACTTTTTAAATTGAACTTTAGCACTGTCCTAGCATGCATTGATGTTCCTGCAGGACTGTTAACATTGTCTTATAGAGATACAATATACAGCTCCTTCGACACCAACACATCAGTTGACTACACAGCTTTACAACATTAAATATGACATGAGTGTAGTAAGTGGGTAAGCTATAATGACAACCTGACACCAGATTTGGAATCTTACAGGAGCTTAGAGTGTTAATTTGTTTTCCACTTTTAGATGCTAGCACAAGATATTGCAAAAGCACATGTTTAAAGATCACAACGGACAGACACAAAACATTTATTGCCAAATGCAGCATGCATGTATTTATAAAACTACGAAAATAGCATTGCAACTGTACTTTGTCCTTTTAATTGAAGTCTGAGAAGGCAAACACACCAGTAAGAACGCTCCAAACGACTCGTAGAAGATGAAGAAACCAACACCAAAGGCTCTAAGGTACACGGTAGCGGCAATGACGGTCTTTATCTATAAACAGATAAAACAGGCTGTTCTATCAGAGATAGGAACTAGGTACAATGAATTGTTAAACAAGGAAAGATAGGGAAAAATATCCATACTTCGATGTGCGGCACAACCATTCCAGTGTAGTTAGACACATGCTTGAAGAAGAGGTTGAATTTGGGCTCCATAGACTCGGTTGTTGGTCCACCACCAGATCCAAGCTCCATACCCCTGCATCGCCAATCAAGCTCGGCAATAAGAACTGAAAGCATCTGGACCAGAATATCGAAGTAGTACCATCATGGATAGCTGCTATCCATAAGGATTTTCAATCTTTATAGAAGCATGTTTTGAGGTAGATTGTTTTATCAGTTCGGAAACTCTGTTCCTAAACTCTGTTAAGTAGTATTGTACAGTAACAGAGATGGGAATTTATGTTCGATGGAGTCGAATTAAACAATTTAGGCATGGGTGAGTGTCATGCAGAAAATATAGGAGCAATGTGCAGATAATACAATTCCAAGCAAGTACCAAAAATCATTAGATAAAAGATCAAAGCTTTTAAGCATGCATATATCCACGTAATGGAACATGGCGGTAGAAACAGGCTAATTACACCAAAACAACAAACTACCTGTCACTACACACTTGCAGCACAAGACGACTCTAATTAACCACTACATTCCTGCCTTTTGTTCTTCATCATCTGATGGACAGATAGACATACCACCAGCTAAAATGCTAAAAGAGTGAACAACCATGGAACCAGTCGGGCTAACAATAAATTTCTTCTTCTTTCCTTCCTCCCCTATCTGAAAATTTTGAACTTGCTGCCTACAGCACCACCACCCACTAGGTCAGCACCAAGCACCAGATGCAAAGACCATGGCAGTTGAAGAAGACACCATAGCACTCACACCGGGGTTGGTTCGACGTGGGGTTCATATCCTTACAACAAAACAAGCCCGGAAGGAAATCACCCAATCCCTCGGTGGAATAAATCCACTAGAGGATTATTCTAAACCGCTAGAACTGAACAAGTCCGGAGTGGGTCGGCCGCCACACGGTGGCGAGACCGGCGAGATCTTGAGGGACGGGAGGGCAGGGGAGTGGGGGCACGTACTCCTGGTAGGCGGAGAGGACGAAGATGGATGTGAAGAGCACCCTCCCGACGAAGGACAGGAACCCCATCGGTCGATAATACCTATCGGCGGATCCTGCATGCCGGCCTCCTTCCTCCTCGAGCCGCTGTTCTCTCTTTCTGGCTCTCGGTCGCGACGGCGGCGACATCCGAGTTGGAGGAGCTGGAAGGGGATCGGTGGACCCGATCGGCCGTCGCGACGGCGCCATCCGAGTTGTAGGAGCTGGAAGGGGACAAAGTGGAAGGGGACCCGGGTGGCTTTGTCCTCCGTTTTTTATTTTTTATTTTTTATTTTACTGCCTCCGGCCAGAATTAGTGCTCGCACAGTCTCACGCGATGCGGCGATGTACAAACCCAATTTTACCAACAAACCCAGGTTGTTTCAAAACATTACAAATTGCGTATATTCAAGATTTAAATTTCAGAATCCCAACGTCCGCCCGCGATCTCCGACGGCCGCGCGATCCCTGACATCCGCAATCTCCGGCAGCCGCGCGCGATCGCTGGTAGGTACGATCCCCGGCGGCCGCGATCCCTGGCGCCCGCGATCTCCGGCGGTCGTGCGTTCGAGGTAGGCGTGATCCCACTGCCACTCCTCGCAGGAGAAGGAGGCCGATCAAGCTCCAGCTCCCCATCGTCGTCCTCGGGCGAGGTGGAGGGTCGTCATCTTCAGGAGAGGCGGAGGCCGCTCTAGCTCTAGTGCCCCTCTCGTCGTCACCCTCCTCCGCCTCGAGCTCCCTCGTCGGCAGTTCCCCCGTAGTCGAGCTCTCCGTCGGCAGCTCCCTCGAGCTCCCTTCGCCGATCCGCCGTCCGGCCTGCTCCATGGCCGTTCCAGGCCTGATCACCAGCCTCTAGACATGCATTGTCGCACCCTGAAAGCCTCTTCGACCTCCATTAGGTATTAATGTCATGTAAAACATCAAATAAAACATTCTGCAAAAGCTCCATTCTCAATTGCCCTCATCCTGCTAGTATACAAGATCTAGGTGCCTTTAGTACTGTCACATTTCAGTAACTAAAATACTTGCAGAGCACTAAGCAGGTTGGCAAGAGTTTCACAATTGTTAACTACAAAGAGCAGAGCACTAAGCTACAGATCAGCTCTAACTAAAGAACATTTTACAGTTAGCTGAATATTTGGTCAAAATACCTTGTTCTTTTCCAATTGCAGGGATAAAATTTGGACGTAAGGAATGTGTTGACCTACTCTTGGTCAAAATACCTTGTCCTTTTTATGCATCTTCATCTGCAAGAATCACCCTGCCTTCTAATGTCAGTGTTGACCTGCTGGTACCATGGCAATATTACCAAATGAATCAGATCTCAGCGATGCATGTTCACAGATTACTAAATAAATCTAGAAATCTATATAGAGTACATGTTCACATATATTAGTCATACATGTATATACCTTAGCTTTCAAAACATTCTCTTCATATGCATGTATGTTGTTCTAGATATATCTTCTAAAAGAGAATATGTTTCATGAACTCATAGATATGTTGCTCATTCATGTAGGTACATGAGGTAGGAAGATCCTTGAGCCTCCGAAGCTGCTTCCCGTCACACGTCGCACATCGTTCTAGAGGAGGATAGATGGATGGATCTTGATCTCAACGATAGAGGGATGGATCTTGATCCCAGGATATATATATATATATAAAAAATACTTCTTACTCCTAGGTATACCCACGTCTCATATACTCACAAACAAAAGTATATGTGATACTTTACCGGTTTGAGTATGTTCATATACTACATCTAAGATACTTCAAATCTAGTTACATGAAAAAATACAATTGGATCTATAGTTTGCACTATATTTCTGAAATACCCATCATATTTGTATATAAAATAAGAGTATGTAAAAAACTTATATATATACTACCTCAAAAATAGTATATATACTACCAAATAGTCTTATAATACTTCATACTACGTGTACATACTCTTGAGTACGACAAATACTACCTAGATAGTGTGAAACACAAGTGGGTGTAGTTACACCCGGGAGTAGTATGAATATATATATATATATATATATATATGACATGGTTGAATGACCCATCAAGCCTTATCCGTAGAAGGCACCGAGTCAGCGGTCTATGTCAAGATGGGCGAATTAATCTCATCCAAAGAAAAGCTCGACCAATTAGAAGCTCGGACGAGGAGAAGATCGGAGAAGGAGAAGATCATCCAAGTAGAAGCTTGGAGAAGTTCAAAGAAGGAGAAGATCATCCAAGTAGAAGCTCAGAGAAGCTCGGAGAAGAAGAAGATCAGAGAAGGAGGAGCTCGGAGAAGGAGAAGATCAAAGAAGGAGGAGGAGATCGAAGAATCTCGGAGAAGGAGAAGATCAGAGAAGGAATGTACTATTGTACTAGCACTAGAACTATAATATTGTATATTGAACAAAAGATCATCTGTATATTGTTATACAAGCTCTATATAACATTGCAGTTTGTATTCAATGTATGGAATAATAAACAGGAATTAAGTGATGATAGTTCCATATGATTCAATGATTATAGTACCATTGCATTGCTATTGTTATAGCCATTTTCAGTTCAGGTATGGCGACTACAAAACAAGGAATACCAAAAATATCAAGATATAGGAACCTAAAATTCATTTTTAGACATGTCATCTGCCATAGTGGATTAGAAGAACCTAAAATAATGCCATAGCGAATAATGAACAATCATGTAGTTATCTACCATGCTGACAAGATATTGCATAATGACTACACCATCATATAATAACTGCAAGATTGTATACTGACAAGTCAAGTTTTTCCAAGATTGAGTACCTATTTCAGCAACTAAAACAATGGGCGTCCGAAGACTCTCTTTGTCTGCCTTGCACCAATATGTTGTGTATGTGTGCACCTGCTTGGCTTGTCTCCCCTACCCATGCCATCATCGGGGCTCATGTCACCTTTCCCATGCTTGTTGTAAGAAACTTTAGTTTCATTTAACACAAACTACAATGCTCATAAAATTGCATACTTAGAGCAAAGACCAGGTCAAGTGATGGTCATTGCCTAATGTTTACACAATTATGGTTACTGGAGGAAGAGCAATCCTTTGTCTATTCATACAAGTTGATAATCTGAACTTTTGGATGATATAGTATAAGAAAAGATTATTTTCTAATATTTTACAAAATTATGGTTACTGAAAGAATGGCAAATACTTGGCTTATTCACTCTATAAATATAACTTGATAACCTGAACTTCAATCAGTACATGTACTATATGTGTAAAGTTTCCATTCTAAAGGGTCAGTGTTTCCTAAACATGACACAATGCTTAAATAGATAGGGAGGAAATGGCCTTCTCTATTATATGCTAAACATGGCACTCATGTACTCCAACTAGGAACTAACAACTAAACAATTAGTGATGATCGATAAGAGCAAGAACAAGAACACTAGTGTCAACAAGTCTGCTGATGCCTCACAGTTAAATGATCAACAAACCAAAAAAGGAGAAAAGCAAAATTCCTATTAGGAAAGGATAGCACAGTGCACCAATTACTTTTTAAGCAAGGAATGCTTGTTTAAAGCAGGGAAATGCCTATTAGGAAAGCATGGCAGGATTTTGAGATTTGCATCCATTTGCCTATTTAGACATGGAAATGTTCTTTCTCTTCAAGAACAAAACCCTGCTTAGAAAATCATGTATATGTCTGAAGAAAGTGGAAAAAGTTTGCCTTGAGCTGTGAATCTGCATGTACTATAGGAGAAAAGTAGACAAGGTACCAATTAAGCACACAAGTTGTCGGTTGACTTAGGTTTTTAGCCACTTGTTGGCGAGGGGACATGGCACATAAAATGTTTTATGAATTGTACTTTATTCGAATCTGACCTCTCAATCAGTCACTCTGAACGCTAACCAAAAAGGATATCTAAGTTAGACATACCACGCTTTGTTTGCGTCACATAAAGCGTCCTAAACAGATGCCTCAAGAATATTGTTTACGGCATACCTGTCACTAGCTATAGATACATAATTATTCATGCAGAGCCCTGACCATGTATATATGCACTACATTACATGACCACAGGAAGAAGGCATTAACCCTTAAGAGAGCTAGTCGACCAGCACCGGTGACCGGCAATGGCTTCCTCATTGCTACACTGCTCCGACAAGCTCCCGTTCATGAACGTGGAGACAATCCTGCACATGAAGGAAGGCCTCGATGAGAAGAGCTACACGCCGAACTCTTCGCTTCAGGTGAGAAAGCAACCGATTGAATTTTATCCAATCTTTAGGGAGAGATTTGTCCATCTGCAATTACTCGGAAATTTGCACAACGCATAACACAAGGCACCAATTCAACACATAACTCTAGCATACATGTGCATACAACCTGTATCATCAAATTTGGTACTACTCCGATATTATCAATTGGAAAGATCAACCTGTATCCGTCAATCCTAATCACTGCAGAGCTAATCACATGAGTAATTAAGAACCAAACCAGATTTCCGTTTGAATTTGGAAGCAATAAATCGCTAATTTCGAAAGACAGATAGATAAATGCATGGAAATGGGGGACTGGGCTGGGGCTGGCGGACCTGGAGCGCGTGGTGCGCGTCGCGGAATGAGTGGCAGGGGCTCCTCATCTCCATCACCCCGTAGCACCGCGGCTATTCCGGCAGGTCATCGTCACCGTCGAAGCCGTGGCCATGTCTCTGCAGGGACATCGCTACCACCTCCTCTCTCCACCCCCTCACCATGGATAGCCCTTCCTTCGGTCATCCCGCGCAATTCCTGTCGGTCATCGTCGCCGACAACCTCCTCCTCTAGGCCACACTCACTGCCGCCGGAGCCGGCACAGTAAAACTCTTCGGGGAAAAGGGGATCCTTTCATATTTGATCTCCCTCCTCGTTGGGTTCTGGTAGGTGGAAGGCAGAGGAAGGAAGGCGAGGAGAAAATGAGGAAGGAAGGCGGCCGGTGAGGGAGGGGCGGAGCAGGAGGCACGGCCGAGAGCGGGTGGACGGTGGCGGAGCGGCGAACAAGATGAGTGAGAGAGACAGGCAGCGGGGGGAGCGGCAGACTACGTGGCTTGTCGAACTAACATGAGGACTGTTTTGCAAAAAGGACACAGCGGCCGTTAATTTGGGCTGAAGGGAGTAGTAAAATATGGTCCATGAACTTGTCGTTGCGGTTTAGATTGCTCATCGTCTGGAATACCTTTTTAGGTCACTCAAGACGTTTCGGGTGTTTTATATGGTCACTGGTTCCATCTCCGAATGTTAATGGGTACCCGATACCCACATACCCGATGGGTACCCGTGTAGGGGTTCGTAGCATGGAAAACAAAAAATTTCTATCGCATGCAAACAAACAAGCCAAGATCTATCTACTAGATTGTAGCAACGAGTCGATAGTGGAACTCACCCTCGAAGATTCCAAAGCGGTTAACGAGAGCAGATTCTCGTGGGTGATGTAGTCGTACTCTTTCCGATCTCAAGATCGTGTAGACGATCCTTCCAGCGCCACGTTCCAGCAGCGCTCCCGCAGTCGGTCACACGTTCGGTACTCGACGAAGACCTTCCTCTCCCTTGTTCCAGCAGGCAGCGGAGGTTGTAGCACTCTCCTCGCGATTCCGGCAGCACAACGGCGTGGTACCGGAAGTAGAGGGGAGATCCCGCAGGGCTTCGCCTTAAGCCGGTGCGAGTATGGTGGAGCTTATGAGAGAGGCTATTAGTGGTCTAGTAATTAGACACACCAATTAGAAGGCTCTAAACCAATTAGAAGGCTCTAAACCGCTGGCTAAAGCAATTAGAAGCTCTAAACCAAATAGAAGGCTCTAAACCGCTGGCTAAAGCAATTAGAAGCTCTAAACCAAAACGGCTCTAAACCGGAGATCTAGAGGTGGAAACTTGTGTGTGCTAGGAGGGGAGCCCTGCCCCTCCTTATATAGGTGGGAGGGCCGGCCAAGGGGAGGAGAGTCCCTCCCCAAGTCGGCTTGGTGGGCGCCGCCAAGGAGGAACCCTCCTCGAATTCGTCCTCCACCTATACTCCTCTCTTCCCACTTCCCAAAATTGCCGTTTGACTTTCAAACTAGCCGTTTGACTTTTCAATTTAGGATTTAAATAAACCCTTTATTTTGGACAGCAAGAACACCTAGTACATGATGCAATCATTCCAACTTACAATGACACATTCATGTACCCTTCCCCGGAAATGGACATTCCGGGACCTTCTAGAATGTTCCCGATGAAAACACCGGAACCATTCCCCAACTCCGAAATGGGACTTTCCTTATATGAATCTTATTCTCCGAACCATTCCGGATCTCCTCGTGATATCCCGGATCCCATCTGAGACTCCGAACAACATTCGGTCTCTTTCTCATAATACCATAACTACTCAAACAACGTTGAATCCTTAAGTGTGTCTCCCTACGGTTCGTGAATTATGCGGACATGATCGAGACACTTCTCCGATCAATAACCAATAGAGGAATCTGGAAATTCATATGGCTTCCACATATTTCTACGATTACTTTGCGATCGAATGAACCACTTACATACGATACCAATTTCCCTTTGTCTCACGATAGTTTACTTATCCGAGGTTATGATCGTCGGTATCTCTGCATACCTAGTTCAACCTCGTTACCGATAAGTACTCTTTTCTCGTTCCCGTGATATGTGATCCCTTGTGAGCCAGTCACATGCTTGCAAGCTAATTGGATGACATTTCACCGAGAGGGCCCAGAGTATATCTATCCGTCATATGGATGGACAAATCCCACTCTTGATCCATGTGTCTCAACCAATACTTTCCAAACACTCAATGCCACCTTTATAACCACCCTGTTACGGTGTGGTGTTTGATGACATCAAAGCATCCATCCGGTAAAGGTGATATGCATGATCTCATGGTCGAAGGAATCAGGTTACTATGTATCAGAAAGCATATAGCAATTGAACTATTGAAATGACTTGATCTTTATGCTATGCTTATCTATAGGAGTATGTCCATCACATCATTCTCCTAATGATATGACCCTGTTGTTAATAACATCTCTATGTTCATGATCAGGAAACCATGATCATATATTAACCAACAAGCTAGTTTAACAAGAGGCTTTACTAGGGACTCTTTTATGTTTACAAATCACACAAGTATTAATGTTTCTTAATACAATTATAGCATGGTATGTAAACATTTATCATAAATATGAAGATATGATAATAACCACTTTATTATTGCCTCTTGGGCATATCTCCAACAGTCTCCCACTTGCACTAGAGTCAATAATCTAGTTTCAAACCTTTGTGTTTTCAACACCTATGGCTTTCTGGTGTTGTATGTACACGATTGCTAGTGGTTAACTGATCTCCGGATCTGACACTTCCAGGTCCGTGTGTAATTGCATGTCTTTGCGTCTCTACGCATCACTCATTCTCTAATGAGATGGCTTTGTATGATTTGGTCTTTCGGTGTGACCTTTAGTTCTTTGGGGTTAAAACATGTTGATAATATTGTCGCACAATATATCTTCATAGTATTATCCTGCTGTGAACTACACCTAGTTTGATAACAAACTACTTGACACAAATGCCCTCTTTTGCTGCTATAATAGCAGTCATATACTTAGCCTTTTGTTGAAGTATCTGTCACAATGTCTTAACTTTGGAACTCATCCAAATCCATTATGGAACTCACTTTCCATTATATTGTGCCACCCTTAGTTTAGATTGAGATAAACTTAATTTGTACTCTGTGACAAAACTAGTATCAATGTAGTACTTTTACAATGAACTAATCATCTATTTATCACTTCTACAAATAATATACTCTTAGTTCTTCCAAAAGATCATAAGAATATCCTTACTATCGTCCAATGATCATCTTATGAATCATTATGGTATATGCTCATAATATTTATAGCATAGGACATATCTGGATTTGTACATATCACAGTATGATTGATATAAATACTCTTTGTGATTTCATACATCAAGTATCAATCTATACTTGAATCTTTGTTTCACTTTACCAAGTGCCAATACACTTGAATATATCATCAACATTGAACTCTTTCAATCCTTTCTGTGCAACAAGAACCTTTCTTGTAGTTTCTATATTGAATTCATTCAATATCTCGTCTATGTACTTCTGGCACAACCATATTAGCGTCTATTGATGCCAAATATTTGGGTTTTGCCTAAGTCTTTCATCGGGATGAAATTCTTAATATGTGTTAATAAAAGATACATTATTTCCAATCAACAATATGTCTTTCACATAATGTATTAGAAACATGTCTTAGCGCTCCCACTTAATTTCTTGCAAATGCAAGCATCTTCATCGTCTCTAATGAACTTTTAAACTCTTTTAAGAGTTTCATCACAGTGAAGATTCCAACTCCGCTATGCTTTACTTCAACCATTGAAGTTTGCATATACATTTAGCATCCTTTGAATTAACAAAAACCTCATGGACCGTGTTATGCACACGTCCTAGGTAACAATTCTATTAGAAGAACTTGTTTTGTTTATTCAACTACCACATAACAAAATTATATGTAGTGGTTGCTACATTAATCCGTCTAGACTAAATATCGCTACGAAAGATCAGATCTTGTCATAGTCAACCTTTGAACACTGTTGTGAATTCTTTCCCAACATGTCGACAATTTCATAGATGTGAAACATCCATGTCTATTTCTTTATAGATCCAAATATGACTATAAGGTCTTACACCTTTCTCGAGGGTCCTTCAAGTTCAAGACTTGATTTCTCGTGTATGGAACTTTCACGGATTTTATGGCTTCAAGCCATTTGTAGTCGGGGCCCATCATTGCTTCTTTGCATGTAGTCCGTTCATTATTCTCAAATAATGATTCAACCCTCAAATCTTGGTATTTGATTGTTTACTTGACCTACTTGGTTCAATAGAAACTTAGACCTCCGTGACCACAACCTTTGAGGCACGTGAGCCATGATCATTGTTGCTGCCTCCGGAACACTTTTCGGTCTTTGCGTAACTCTGCACATATAGCTAAGGTTCCTTTAACCTTATCAAAGTTCTATCGTCCTCCCACTTAACTTTTCACGAAAAATTCCTTCTCAAAGAAACTTGACGTTCTAAGCGACAAACACTTTTGTCTCCGGTGTTTATGGAGGAATACTTAACATTTATACAAAGACAGGTTTATCCGACTTTGGTTGCAAACATCTTTCTTATGCATAGCATACCAATGTTTAAGAAAGGACTACTTGGGTTTTATCCCAAACCATAACCTTATATGGTGTCATTTCAGCGGATTATGATGGAGCTCTTTTAGTGGAAAAGCGGTAGTCTCTAAAGCTTTTAATCTTTAAAATATAATAGCAGTTTTATGAATTATACCTTCGATCTTACCATGTCAAACAAGGTTCAATTACATATCTCGAGCTCCATACTCTTATGGTGTTTCGGAAATGCAAATCCTGGACCGATTCCTTAAATCTTAGGTATTATGCTAAACTTGTAACTTAAATATCTTCCTTTATGATCTTATCATAAACTATTTATATTCTTGTTACAATGATTTTGCACTTCATCTTGAAAATCTTTCGAACTTTTCAAATATTTCACACTTCATCCTTATTAAGTAAATATTCATATATTCACTCAAATTTTCGGAGAAAGCATATGAAGTTGAAATTCATCGCTCTTGACTACACATAATGGACTTTGTACAACAATATGTACAAGTTCAAATAAGCTAGTCATTCGTTCCCTTTTGGCCTATGAACAAAGTTTTAATTATCTCTAGGAAAGTTTCACAAACGTCATTTGATCAAAATCAAAAGGCTCCAAAATTCCATCCACATGGAGTTTCTTCATGTTTTCTTTCCAATATAATTTTAACGGCGATGTCACTTTCTAAGTGATCTTTCAATCAATTTGTCTTTCGATAATTTTAGCACTAGTTTTATGGATGTGATTTATCCAACGAGATTTGTGAATCATCCATCTTTTATGGATTACGGCAATTATTTGAACAACCCTTTTGTTCTCATAATACCTGATAAAACAAATCCTGAAGGCAAGCTTTGATGTTTAACGAGCAACACAATAACCCTTTATTTGTTTTCGATGAACATCATCACATATTCTTTTGCTAGTTACTTAGGCCATTGTAGTTCATGAATTGTGTTGTTTCGTATGACGATTCACACCAACAAATTCAGTATCAAATACTTAAGAACCACATTGTTTAATAAGCAAAGAATATAGCCATAACACGTATATCATCTATATACTTAAACTGAACAATTCTAGTCTTTTCTTTTCTGCCATATACTTATGAGATTCTCTTTCAGTATTTCCTTTTACATTTGAAAGAATCTATCAACATCAATAGTGGAGTCATACATATGACACATAGTCCCAAGCGTGTATAGTTAAATACCAATGTCTTTGGACTTGCACTTTGAAGTAGATCACCATTATCAAATGTTTGGTGTTCTTTCAAAGTCCTTTCTTTAGTTAACTCTTGGTGTAGTAAACATTTTACCTACATCAAATATTCACCTTCATCATGGATTTATCCATGATCAAGCTACTAGCTTATAACGGTGAATCGTGAGTATAATGTTGCTCTCAAAACCTTTTGGAAGATTAGGACAACTAGTGTCTCCAACCTTTTGCAAATTCTCATCAAATATGAGAACATGACTTTTGCCATATTATACTCTATCATGTTGTAACCAAAACTTCATTTCAGATATCACAATATCTTCCACACATCATGGTTTCAAACAACTCTTTCAGATCCTAGATAACCTTGATATTAAGACAATCCTTTGAATATCAAGAATCATGGAGACAAACATGATAGTCAAACACTAACACTTGGAATTGTCACTCTTGTTTTAATACTAATTATTAAACTTTATGGAGTAACCGAAATTACTGAAAGTTTGCAATAGGACTTTTAAACTTTAGATTAACACTTCAAAACAATACGATACCAGTTAGAAAGTAACTAACCAGAATTCTATAGTTCTATCATCTCAATTATAACTAAGCGCCAAGGTGGTAAACGGATGCCAATGACTACAACAACTATGCAAATAACTTTGATTTAATTTATGATAAATTGAGTTCTAATTAATAATTAAATTAATCAGGTGAACTCCCACTAAAACAACATCCCTCACATTGTTTTAGTGATCACGAACCAAATCCACCACATCAAAACCGATCATCACGAGAGTTGATATAGTTTCAATTTCGAACAATCAAAATGTTCATCATATATACTATATGAATAATGCTCTAACTTTAGGTAATCCGTGTTCCTGAGGCCATGTCTGCATACATGCTAGGCTCGTCAAGATCAAACCTTAGCTACCGCATAAGCAAATCTGGCTTGCTTACGTTGTATTCACCAGCGGAATCAAAGACACCCGATCATCACGTGGTGCTTGAGCGACAAGCTTTGGCAACGGTGCATACTAAGGGTGAACACTTTAGAACTTGAAATTTATGTGCATGAGGATCATCTTATAATGCTACCGCTGTCTACTAAGCAATACAAGATGCATAAAGGATTAACATCACATGCAATTCATAATATGTGATATGATATGGCCTTTCTTCTTTGTGCTTCCGATCTCCATCTTCAAGCACGAACATGATCTCCATCATCACCGGCATAGCATCAAGGTCAATGACGCTTCTTCATGGTTGTCGTCCACCAGCTTCAACTATTACAACTATTTTGAATAGACACGCAGGTCTTAACAGAAATCAATGACAACCATATGTCTCCTGCCGTTTGCCAACTTACAATAAGGAACATTTCATACATAAAATATAATAACAATCATGGCCATATCACATCACTGCACCCCCCTCCAAAACAAAGTTAGACGCCTCTACTTTCTTTGCATATTTTACGTGGTTTGGGGCTTTCAATAAGTGTCGTTCTAACTTACGAACAAGAACCACAACATTGATACTAGCATTGTTGATCACCCGTTGTAAATTGGATCTTTACTATGCTAGGAGAAAGCAGCACCCATAAAGCCACTTATGCAATACAAGTTGCATGTCAAGCGTGGAGCAAGTCTCATGAACGATGTCATGTAAGGTTAGCCGCGCTTCATCCCAACATACCGCAAGATGCAAAGTACACAAAAGCAATCTACAATAAAAGCATCAATGCCCACAATGACCATTGTGTTCTACTGCAATGAGATCTACATATAGACACGGCTCGATACCCTTTGTAGGGTTCGAGCATGGAAAACAAAAATTTTCTATCGCATGCAAACAAACAAGCCAAGATCTATCTACTAGATTGTAGCAACGAGTCGATAGTGGAACTCACCTCGAAGATTCCAAAGCGGTTAACGAGCAGATTCGTGGGTGATGTAGTCGCACTCTTTCCGATCTCAAGATCGTAGACGATCCTTCCAGGCACGTTCAGCAGCGCTCCCATGATCGGTCACACGTTAAATTCGGCGAAGACCTTCCTCTCCCTTGTTCCAGCAGGCAGCGGAGGTTGTAGCACTCTCCTCGCGATTCCCAAGGCTGTGGCGTGGTACCGGAGTAGAGGGAGATCCCAGAGCTTCGCCTTAAGCCGGTAGTATGGTGGAGCTTATGAGAGAGGCTATTAGTGGTCTAGTAATTAGACACACCAATTAGAAGGCTCTAAACCAATTAGAAGGCTCTAAACCGCTGGCTAAAAGCAATTAGAAGCTCTAAACCAAAAGAAGGCTCTAAACCGAGATCTAGAGGTGGAAACTTGTGTGTGCTAGGAGGAGCCCTGCCCTCCTTATATAGGTGGGAGGGCGGCCAGGGAGGAGAGTCCCTCCCAAGTCGGCTTGGTGGGGCGCCCGGCCAAGGGAGGAACCCTCCTCCACCGCGGCCTCCAATCCTCCTCTTCCCACTTCCCAAAATTGCCGTTTGACTTTCAAACTAGCCGTTTGACTTTTCAATTTAGGATTTAAATAAACCCTTTATTTTGGACAGCAAGAACACCTAGTACATGATGCACTCATTCCAACTTACAATGACACATTCATGTACCCTTCCCCCCCCGGACATTAGGGACCTTCTAGAATGTTCCCGATGAAAACACCTAACCATTCCCAACTCCAATGGGACTTTCCTTATATGAATCTTATTCTCCGAACCATTCCGGATCTCCTCGTGATATCCCGGATCCCATCCGAGACTCGAACAACATTCGGTCTCTTTCTCATAATACCATAACTACTCAAACAACGTCGAATCCTTAAGTGTGTCTCCCTACGGTTCGTGAATTATGCGGACATGATCGAGACACTTCTCCGATCAATAACCAATAGAGGAATCTGGAAATTCATATGGCTCCACATATTTCTCGATTACTTTGCGATCGAATGAACCACTTACATACGATACCAATTTCCCTTTGTCTCACGATAGTTTACTTATCCGAGGTTATGATCGTCGGTATCTCTGCATACCTAGTTCAACCTCGTTACCGATAAGTACTCTTTTCTCGTTCCCGTGATATGTGATCCCTTGTGAGCCAGTCACATGCTTGCAAGCTAATTGGATGACATTTCACCGAGAGGGCCCAGAGTATATCTATCCGTCATATGGATGGACAAATCCCACTCTTGATCCATGTGTCTCAACCAATACTTTCCAAACACTCAATGCCACCTTTATAACCACATTACGGTGTGGTGTTTGATGACATCAAAGCATCCATCCGGTAAAGGTGATATGCATGATCTCATGGTCGAAGGAATCAGGTTACTATGTATCAGAAAGCATATAGCAATTGAACTATTGAAATGACTTGATCTTTATGCTATGCTTATCTATAGGAGTATGTCCATCACATCATTCTCCTAATGATATGACCCTGTTGTTAATAACATCTCTATGTTCATGATCAGGAAACCATGATCATATATTAACCAACAAGCTAGTTTAACAAGAGGCTTTACTAGGGACTCTTTTATGTTTACAAATCACACAAGTATTAATGTTTCCTGTTAATACAATTATAGCATGGTATGTAAACATTTATCATAAATATGAAGATATGATAATAACCACTTTATTATTGCCTCTTGGGCATATCTCCAACAACCCGCAGTAAATAGGGAGGGTCTGGTAAACAATTAAGCTTGCGAGTATAGTATAGTTAGCAGTAAAAAACCACACCCAACAGGTCCAGCAGAGGCGGGAACAGAGGTGCCAAACCTAAACCCGTGTACCCGCAGATCTGCATATCACATGTAGGCCCCACATGTCATAGACAAAAAAACCTAGAGCTACACCCCATGTGGTCACGCCTCCGGATGGCAATGGGTACCCGATACCCTCAAACCCAATGGGTACCCGCAGTAAATGGGGAGGGTCTAGTAAACAATTAAACCCACGGGTCTAGTTAGCGGTAAAAAACCACACCCAATGGGTCTAGCGGAGGTGGGTATGGAGGTGCCAAACCCGAACGTGCATACCCGCAGACCCGCATATGACATGTAGACCCCACATGTCATAGACAAAAAACCTAGAGCTACACCCCATGTGGCCACGCCAAAGACAGGAGGCCACGAGCCCACGACCTAATCCCCACGCGGCCACTTCCCATTTCCCACCCCGCAGAGTCGCTCACTCATCGCCGCCTCCTGTTGCCCTGCATCGCTTGCTCCCTCAGTCCCTCCCCTCCCATCTTCCTCTAGCACCACCGGCGGCCCTCCACGCAACGATGGAGGCCGAGATCGTCGAGCTCGACTAGGTGAGCGAGACTGGCATCGTCCGTAGCGAGGAAGGCGGGACTGAGCCCTCTCCATTGCCGCCGCCTGTGTGCTCCAAATTTTGCCGTGGGGAAGCAGGGAGTGGCTGGGCTTCCTTCTTGGCGTGTCACAATCGAGCTCCATGGATCCGGGAGCGCAAGGAGGTGGCGCACGTGACGTATTGCCACCAGTGGGGGCGAGGGCCGGGGGTAGCCTCACTTCTCCCGCGATTGACCGAGGAGTATGAAGTGGAAGGAGATGGATATCCCGCAGCCGCTAAATGTTCCTTATCTTCAATGCCTGCTCCTACGATTATGACGTTATTCCATGATATTGTAGCACAACAAAGGCCGGCAACAGCTAGACTTCAAGGTGAGATGGGGCATTACTTGTCAGATGACTTAGGGGGTGTTTGGTGAAGGGAATATACCCGAGAGGCAATAATAAAGTGGTTATTATCTTATTCCATGTTTATGATAAATGTTTATTTTACATGCTAGAATTGTATTGATCGGAAACATCAATACATGTGTGTTTAATAAACAAAAAGGGTTCCTAGTTATGCCTCTCTTATAGACTAGCTTGTTGATTAACAAGATGATCAAGGTTTCCTAATCATGGACATTGGATGTTGTTAATAACAAGGTCACACCATTGGTAGAATGATGTGATGAACATTCATCGAAGTATAGCATTACGATCAAAGTCATTATGTTTATATTGCTATAATATCATACGAAGTAATCTTTATCCTTAGACCATGAGATCATGTTAATTGCTAACACCGGAAGAGTATCTTGATAACATCAAACGTCACACCGTAACAGGGTGACTATAAAGGTGGGTTCAGTGCTACGAAGGTGTTATGTTGAGGCTCATGGATCAAGAGTGGGATTTGTCCATCCCGATGACGGATAGATATACTCTGGGCCCTCTCGGTGATATCACATTGAAATAGCTTGCAAGCAAGTGATGTGATCACTAGAATGTTATATCACGGGAACGAGAAAAGAGTGCATGTCGGTAACAAGATCAAACTAGGTATGGAGATACCGATGATCGAATCTCGGACATGTAATATATCGCGAGACAAAGGGATTTAGTTACTAGCGTTAAAGGTTCTCACGATCACAGAAGTCATCGTTGAATGTGTAGGAGTCAGTATGGATCTCCAGGTCCCGCTGCTGATTATTGATCGGAGAGGGGTCTCGATCATGTCTGCATTATTCGCGAACCGTAGGGTGACACACTTAAGGGATACCGACACCATTTGGATCAAATATGTTTCAGATAAATATTTAAGAAAGCGCTGGATTATTTCAATAGACACCGAAACTGTTTCGGGTGAAATTGCTAAAATTGGTTCTGCATGTAATATTGAAATGTTGCAGGGGGGTTTTATGTGAATGTTTGTTAATAAAAGTAATTAACAAAATTCTGAATAAAAATAATAAAAGAGTTTTATTAAATGAAAGAGCATTAAATTTGGAGAAATTTAATGCATTTAAAGTGGAGACTTTAAAAGAGAATGTGAAGGGGCAAATTTATGTGGAGGGAGTTACCACCACATGAATGGAGGAGGTGAAAGGTCACCTCCTCCATGCGCCGGCCATGAAGGAGGGGCACGCCCCCTCCTCCTATAAAAGGCCACCCCCTCCTCACTTCTCACACACACCTCCTTGTGAAGGATCTCTCTCCCCCTCTAGTATTATTTCCCCATGGTCTCGGATTAGCGAGATACATGTTCCCGGTGGCTTTATCTGGAAAGGAGTTGCTGCTTCTGCTGCTTCTGCTGCTTTGCTGGAGCGAGGGACGGAGGTTGTCGGGGTACCGGACGTGTGTGCGATCACGGATGCACCGCTGCTTTGCGGTGCTGGACTTGGTGGTGCTGGAGCTGGATCTGATGGACGTCGGAGCGGACTGCTGGACTTCATCACGATCTTGAGATCGGCAAGTGTACGACTACATCAACCACGAGTTCCTACTCGTTAACAAAGCTCGTTGTCTACGAGGGTAAGTTCTCGTTGGATGTATGTCCACCCATTGCTTTGTACCTAGTAGATAGATCTTGGCGTGTAGTTCACACCGTAGGAAATTTTTTGTTTTCTATGCTGCGGATCCAACAGTGGTATCAGAGCCTGATCTATGCGTAGGTGCTTTGCACGGGTAGTACACATATGTTTATATGTGGGCGATGATGATCATGTTATTGCATCTTTCATGTATTTTGGATATTGGTGGCATAGTGGGATGAAGCGGCCCGGACCAACCTTACATGTCATCGTACATGAGACCGGTTCCACGACTGACATGCAACTAGTTTTGCATAAGTGGCTGGCGGGTGTCTGTCTCTCCTACTATAGTCAATATCTGATTTACAACGAGTTGCTAATAACTTGGTTATCCTTGTTGTGGTTCATGTTTGTAGGTAAGACCGGTTCTATCTCCAAAAGCCCTAAGCCACGTAAAACTTGCAATTGATAAATTAGAGGCGTCTAGTTTAGATCGTTGCTGGGCTAGTGTCTTGACATGGTATTGTTGTAAGTAGATGTATGATAGATACTCTTACAACACACTCAACATGTAAGTTCCATAGACCTTGGCCTTACACACAAAGGAATGATAGAGATCATACCATGATGCATATGATAGAGATCAAATGCATGGGCCATATCATCTCACTTTACACATTAGATGTTTGCATCTTATATTGCTAGTTTGGTGTTTTAGTAGCATTTTAAGATGATCGCTCATTTAGATATCAAGATAAAAAAGTGTTCTTCCTTAAGTATGCACCATTTTGTGGATCGTATTTCGAGACATCAGGTGATGATCGGGTGTACTCGACTCTACGCTTTCATACAACGGGTGTAAGCCAGTTTTACACACGCGAGTACTAAGGTTCTTACTTGACGAGCCTAGCATGTACAGACATGGCCTCGGAACACGGACCGAAAGGTTAAGCATGAGTCATATAGTTGATATGATGCCCATATAGATGCTCGCCTTTGAAGCTACACCGACTCACGTGATGATCGGACTTGGTGTAGTGGATTTGGTTCATGTAATCACCAAAAGGAGACAAGGGATGTCGTTTTTGAGTGGGAGTTCATTTCTAATTTGGATTAGTCGAACTCAATTTGTCATAAACTAAATCGAAGTGAATTTGCATAATTTGTTGTAGTCATTCGCATCTGTTCACTACCTTATGCTTAGTTTTTATTTGAGATAATAGAACTACAGAATTCTGGATATTTACTTTACGAACTGGTATCGTATTGTTTTGAATGTCAATTTAAAGTTTATAAGTCCTATTGCAAACTTTCAGCAAACTCTATTTACTCCATGAAGTTTAATAAGTAGTATTAAATCAAGAGTAAGAATTCCAATGTTAATATCTAAAGTATCATGTTTGGCTCCATGATTATTGATATTCAAAAGTTGTTTTAATATCAAGATTATATTGGAGCTGAAAATTGTTTCAGAAACCATCATGTGTGAAAGATATTGTGATATCTGAAACAATGTTTTTTGGTTGCATTATGATAGAGTATAATTTAGCGAAATACATGTTCTCATATTGTATGAGAATTTGTGAAGGATGGAGATGTTAGGCATCCGAATCTACCAAAAAGGTTTTGGGAACTGATATTATACTCGCGATTCTTCCTTATAGGCTATAGTAGCTTGATCATGAAAGTTGTCATGATAAGGATGAATAGAAGCTGTAAGTAAAATGTTTACTACACTAATAGATTACTAAAGAATGGATTTTTGAAAGAACACCAAACATTTGATGATGGTGATCCACTTCAAAGTGCAAGTCCAAAGGTATTAGTATTTGACTATATACGCTTTGTACTATGTGTCATCTGAATGACACCACTATTGATGTTGATAGATTCTTTTAAAAGAAAAGGAATTGCTGAAAGAGAATCTATAAAATATTTGGCAGAAAATATAAGGTTGGAGATGTCCAACTTAGGTATATAGAAGATATACATGTTATGGTTGTATTCCTTGCTTGTTAAACAATGTGGTTCTTAGGTATTGGATACCGGTATTGGATACCGAATTGGTTGGTATGAAGTGTCATACAGGACAACGCAATTCATGAACTACAATGGCCTAAGTAACTAGCAAGAGAATAAGTGATGATGATCATCAAAAACAAATAAAGTGTTATTGTGTTTTTCGTTGTCATCAAACCAAGCCTTCAAGATTTGTTTAAATAATTGTTATTTTGTTCCGATATTATGAGAACAATGGCTGTTCAAATAATTACCGTATTCCATAAAGGATGGATGAACTTTTACAAGTCTAGTTGGAGAAATCACATCCATAAACACTGTTGCTAAAATGTCGCAAGACAAATGATTGAAAGATCACTTATGAAGTGACATTGCTGTTTAAATTATATTTGAAAGAAAACATGAAGAAACTCCATGTTGATGGAATTTTGGAGTCCTTGATTTTGATCAATGGACGCTTGTGAGACTTTCCTCGAGATAATTGAAACTCTGTTCATAGGCCAAAGAGGAACGGATGACTAGCTTATTGGAAATTGTGCATGCTGATGTGCATAAGTCCATTATGTGTAGCCATATGCGATGGATCTTTTTGCTTCATATGCTTTCTCCGAAAATTTGAGTGAATATATCTGTATATTTACTTAATAAGGAATAAGTATGAAACATTTGAAAGTTGTTCAAAGACTTTCAAGATGAAGTGAAAAATCATTGTAACAAGAAAATAAAGAGTTTATGATTCGATCATAAAGGAAGATATTTGAGTTACATGTTTAGCAAAAACACCTAAGACTTGAGGAATTGTTCCATGATTTGAGTTCCCCGATAAACCATAGGAGTATGGCATATTCGAGAGATCAAATCAAACCATGTTTGACATGGTAAGATCAAAGGTGTCATTTATAAAACTGTCATTATGTTTTAAGGATTGAAGCTTTAGAGACTACCGCTTTTACACTGAAAAGAGCACCATCGTGATCCATTGAAATGACACCATATGAGTTATGGTTTGGGATAAAACCCGAATTGTCTTTTCTTAAATTCTGGTATGCTATGCATAAGTAAAATGTTTACAACCAAAATTGGATGAGCACGTCTTTGTAGGTTATCCCAAAGAATTTGTTGGGAATTTCTCCATAACATCGAGGACAAAAGAGTTTGTTACTTGGAACGTCAAGTTTCTTGAGAAGGAATTTTTCGTGAAAAGTTAAGTGTGAGGACAATAGAACTTTGATAAGGTTGTTGAACCTTAGCTATATGTGCTAAGTGGCGCTTGGAAAGTGTCCCTGGGCGCCACAATGCTCATGGCTCTCGTGATTACAAAAGGTGTGATCTCGGAGATTAGAGTTCCTATAGAACCGTGTGGGTCGGTAAGAATCAAATAGTAAGATTTGATAAGCAAGTCGTTATTGTTTTGACAATGATGAACCGGCTACATTGTAACACCCTCAGAATCGGCCCTATGCAAGTTTTAGCGAAACCCGCCAAACCCGCATAGAAACGATTCGAAGGTGCCCACCAGGCACTTTCGTGCGGGTGGAAAACGAAGTAATAACATTACACAACAGTCCTCGATGGGACCCACAGAACATATATATATACAACAGCGACTCAATGAGTCAAGAATACAGATATACAGAACCAAGATCCAAATCACCTTGAAAAAGATAGAGCGTCCGACTACGGACAAGATGCAAATGGGGCTAAGAGCCCTGAAGAATAACCAATGGCGTCCATAACCCTGCCCAGGCCAAGCCGGAAGGGTAACCCTGCTAACGACGTCGATCTCAAAACCTGCTTTAAACAAAAGGGGTGCCGACAAAGGGCAAAGGAAAAGAGGTCGATCGAGGCCAAGACATGGCGAGACTAGAATTGGCGGTCCTCGCCTACATAGGTATGGTGGACTGGCGGCGGCGACATGCACTAAACAACCTATAGAGACTCGATACAATGGCGGCTATCGAGAGAAGGGTAAGAAAGACCTATCCGGATCCAACCTGATACTAGCATCAAACAAACCCATCTGGCGTTTCCTCGAGACCAAACGAGGAAGTCAACCGAGGAACTCACACCGTTGGCGTTTTATTTATTCAGTTTTCGTTGCAGCAATTACTAGAGGTGTAGATAATCATCGATAAAATAAACAGTGGGCACTTTTAGTTAATCATTCCGTTGTAGTTGTGACACTTACTAGTCAAATACAATTAGCATGAGAAAACCCAAAACCCAGCAGTTGTTGGTACTTTTATTTAGCCATTCCGTTGTGGTGAATCTGATTACTAGTCATATCGGATACCAAAACAATTTATAACAGTAAACTTTAGTTATAGTTGTCTATGATCAAGCACTGTGCTCCAAGTCGTCCATAACCGCGGACACGGCTTCTCGAAAAGATTTAACCTGCGGGGTGCACCAAAGTATCCACAAGCACTTGACCCTTTTGCGGATCGGTTAACATACACCCATCGGTATGTCGGCGGGGCCTAAGTCACGACGTTCCCAGACAAAGCAAGTACGTGCCACCCCACCAAGTCGACACCAGAACGAAGTCGGCGGTCTCCGAGACTTTGGGGTTTGGGCAAGCGGTGTGACGACAAAGAAATCCCCAAGCGGGATCACGACACCGCGAAACGTGGCCCGCTCCTAAACAGTACAGTGTGCTATCCATCGCACAATTTAAATAAAGCAGTAAACATGGCATAAGTACAGGATAGTAAATAAAACCTCAAACTAGTTTGTGGCCCCCAGTACAATACTTTGAAATCAGGTAATAATCAATGGGGGGCCCATATCTCCCCACCTGTGGTTAGCGCTCGATCTCGGAACAGGTGTCAAGAACTCGGGTCCTGAGGACACAAGTGGCGATCGAAACCAAATCTTACCTATCACCCACCGATGCCTCTGCTTAATTCAATTTTAGTTGTTAAACAGTAATTAAAGTGAACGATAAGTAAACCATGATCATCTCCAACATTGGACATGCGGCACTTCTTCAACAACTGTGGTACTTGACGACACGCAACAACACTTGAGCAAGCGACTTACGACAGCGGGTCCAACTATCTACCAAACAACGAGCAACAGGATGTGTCCAAGGCAATATAGGGCTGCACAGGATATCACTGCACGAACTAGAGCATCGCAACACGATAGCAATAGATCAACAGGAGGAAATAAATACTATAAAAGTAAGATAGGTAGAAAGGGAGATGCTGCTTTGAAAACATTGCCAAGGTTCATCCAAGATCGGGTGAAGCTCACATCAACTCAACGGCCTTATCCGCGAAGAAGCAAAACACTAGAATAAATACCGGATGCACTATTTAATACTACGCAAAAAGATCGGCATGATGCATGTATGATGTATGGCATGGCAAAGGTGCGCTGCGATTAGGTTATATTAAGCGGAACCAGGGTCCCGACAATTATTCCGATGGTTCAAGTTATTTAGAACCCCATAATTTAAATGTTGTATTAGCATGACAAAATATATCACCAGTTCGCTACACAAATTTAAATGAGGCCAATATACGACTGGATTTGCCCGCATATGGGCCCCATATTTAATTATAAGGTGAATCGGCATAAGGCCCCCAAACCACATGATATGCATGCGAGATGAACAATTAATATGCAACGATTTTATATTTCATTCATAAAATAGGGCTCGAGGAAAGGGGTCACACACTAGGGGGCTCGACGAACTTGGGGTTCCGGGGTTCGACTGCCGGTGTCGATCTTGTCGTTCCGGGTAGGCGTTCTCGGGGTCGATGGCGTACTTGAGTGGGTCGGGTACCGGGGTCTTTGGATCCTTGAGGCAGATCTTGTCGCACGGGTCCGGGGGAGACGAACTTGGCGTATTCGCGTCGACGATCTTGGCGTCCGGGTCACGGCGTCTCCGGGTCCGACTCCGGGACGGAGAACTTGGGGTGCCGAGGAATTCTTCGGTCATCGTCTCCAATTGATGATGGTATTCTTGGTTTGGTGCCGGGTGTCTTCGGGTGCCGTGGATCCTGTACATCCTTGGCAGCGTCACGATTACCCACATACTGACGGCTCGCACGCAGCGGCATCGATCAATCAGGAGCAACCACAGAGGCACCCACAAGCGGTGCAGGCGGCTACGGACAGAGGCTGATGGTGGCGTCTGGATTAGGCGAGCTTGGCGGCGCCAAGGCGGAGACGGGCAGCTTCAGGCGGGGCTACGCGGGCGGAAGGTGACGACCGCTGGAGGGAGAGAGCCGGAGGGGAGACAGGCGGCGCGGCCTGCGGGCCACGGTTGTGGCGGGAGGAGGTCGAGGCCGGGTCGGCGCCATGGGATGGCCTTGGAAGCTGGGGCGATGGCGACGTGCGCAGCGAAATGCAGGTCGAGGGCGCAGGCAGCGGCCTGTGGTCGGCAGCGTGGCTCGAGAGCAGAGGAGGCGGCAGGGCCTCAGAGGTGGAGAGGGAGGAGGATGGCCGGAGGGGGGGCCAGGCTGAGCAGGCGGAGGGGGCGAGCGAAGGGGTCGGGAAGGGAAGGAAGGAGAGGAGAGGCGTGCGTGGGAGGCTGGGCAGGGGTGGGCAGCGTGGGACCCGAGGAGGTGGGGATCAGACAGGGTGTGGATCAGGGGTGGGGTGAGTCTGGTGGGGTTGTATGGTGGGTGTTGTGGTGTGTGTTGTGTGGTGTGGGTCTAGGTGGCAGGATAGGATTGGGTGAGGGAGAGGGAGGGGCGAGGTGGCGCGACGGGGTTGGCCGGGGTGATGTGGCCAGAGGGATGGGTAGGTTAGGTGGGTGTAAAAAGGATTAAGGGTGGACCGTTTTGAACCGGGGTGGTCGTTCGGGTCTATCTGGCCCGTTCATTGCCCTTAAAAATAATAAAAATTTTATTTGTTTTATTAACACCATTTGCAAACCGATAGCACTCAAACAAAAATAATCCGGAGACCGGGCTTTGCATTTGAATTAAGATGGGGCGTTTGGAAAACAAATCGGGCTTTGCGAAAATAGTTTTAGACAAACAACATATGATGATGCCGATGCAATGCACAAATTCAACGCGATTTTCTAGTAGTGGTTTTGCGGGATGCCACAATTCGACACCACTAACAAAGGATCTCGCCCTCGAGATCCGCCTCATGGTACCGGAAGGAAGGTCGGCGATCTGCGCCTTCTCGCTTCGTGTAGATCCTCGCGACACCACTAGCAATGATGCTTTCTTCGTCTTGAAATCGACACCACCAACAAGGGTTCGTTGATCCTGTTAAATCAAGAGAACACTCCGGATAAACAACGGACGAAATTAAAGGTAAGGCCACCTCTAACTTCCATGGAAGGAGTAAAATTGCATCGATCCACTATTCAATATACCGAGCAAATGATAAGAGTAGTGGTATGGTCGCGACTCCATCCCGCACTCAAAGCATTACTGCATACGAATAGACATTATGCAACCAACCCTCAGATTGAGAAGATCTCGACAAGCGAGTTCGGATCAAAGGAGTGATCACGAGACTCGGAGCTGGCGTAGATGACGTCGTCGCATCGGAAAACACCGGAAGGCACAAACAAAGAACAAAGAGAAATCCATCAGATGAAGGATTCCTCGGATAGCATGAAGACCAGAGGTAGCAACACCGTTACCGAAGGAGGAAGCGAAACCCTGAAGGTACGATGGAAACCCAACCACGAGAAATCCTGGACTCGAAGAAAAGATAAGAGAGGAGATTCAAAACACGCAGAGGTGAGAGGAGAATAGCACAGGGGTAAGGAGTAAAATCAGACCTAATCAGAACTATCCAACCGATTTTGCAAAATAGTTTTGACACTCTACTTCGGCCGTTAGCTAGGTTATCCTGAGGCTGGACTTGTGGGAGTATCGATCGCTGTGCTCTGATACCACTCTGTAACACCCTCAGAATCGGCCCTATGCAAGTTTTAGCGAAACCCGCCAAACCCGCATAGAAACGATTCGAAGGTGCCCACCAGGCACTTTCGTGCGGGTGGAAAACAAAGTAATAACATTACACAACAGTCCTCGATGGGACCCACAGAACATATATATACAACAAACGACTCAATGAGTCAAGAATACAGATACGTAACCAAGATCCAAATCACCTTGAAAAGATAGGCGTCCACTACGGACAAGATGCAAATGGGGCTAAGAGCCCAAGAATAACCAATGGCGTCCATAACCCTGCCCAGGCCAAGCGGAAGGGTAACCACCTTCTTGACGTCGATCTCAAAACCTGCTTTAAACAAAGGGGTGCCGACAAAGGCAAAGGAAAAAGAGGCGTCGAAGATCGAGGCCAGTACACGGCGAGACTAGAATTCGGCGGTCCTCGCCTACATAGGTATGGTGGACTGAGCGGCAGCGGCAGCATGCACTAAACAACCTATAGAGACTCGATACAACTGGCGGCTATCAGAGAAGGGTAAGAAACACCTATCCGGATCCAACCTGATACTAGCATCAAACAAACCCATCCTGGCGTTTCCCCCTCGAGACCAAACGAGGAAGTCAACCGAGGAACTCACACCGTTGGCAGTTTTATTTATTCAGTTTTCGTTGCAGCAATTACTAGACAGGTGTAGATAATCATCCTGATAAAATAAACAGTGGGCACTTTTAGTTAATCATTCCGTTGTAGTTGTGACACTTACTAGTCAAATACAATTAGCATGAGAAAACCCAAAACCCAGCAGTTGTTGGTACTTTTATTTAGCCATTCCGTTGTGGTGAATCTGATTACTAGTCATATCGGATACCAAAACAATTTATAACAGTAAACTTTAGTTATAGTTGTCTATGATCAAATCGTGCTCCAAGTCGTCCATAACGCGGACACGGCCGAAAAGATTTAACCTGCGGTGCACCAAAGTATCCACAAGCACTTGACCCTTTTTGCGGATCGCTAACATACACCCATCGGTATGTCGGCGGGGCCTAAGTCACGACGTTCCCAGACCAAAGCAAATGCGTGGGGCCACCCCACCAAGTCGACACCCATGACGAAGTCGGCGGTCTCCGAGACGGACTGGGGTTTGGGAAGCGGCTGTGAGAACGACAAAAATCCCCAAACGGGGATCGACACCCTGAAACATGGCCCGCTCCTAAAGACAAGGTGCTATCCATCGCACAATTTAAATAAAGCGATAAACATGGCATAAATGCAGGATAGTAAATAAAACCTCAAACTAGTTTGTGGCCCCAAGACAATACTTTGAAATCAGGTAATAATCAATGGGGGCCCATATCTCCCCACCGTGGTTAGCGCTCGATCTCGGAGCAGTGTCAAGAACTCGGGTCCTACGGGACACAAGTGGGCGGTCGGAAACCAAATCTTACCTATCACCCACCGATGCCTCTGCTTAATTCAATTTTAGTTGTTAAACAGTAATTAAAGTGAACGATAAGTAAACCATGATCATCTCCAACATTGGACATGCGGCACTTCTTCAACAACTGTGGTACTTGACGACACGCAACAACACTTGAGCAAGCGACTACACGCTGGGTCCAACTATCTACCAAACAACGAGCAACAGGATGTGTCCAAGGCAATATAGGGGCACAGGATATCACGAGTGCGGAACTAGAGCATCATAACACAGATAGCAATAGATCAAAGGAAATAAATACTATAAAAGTAAGATAGGTAGAAAGGGGAGATGCTGCCTGAAAACATTGCCGAAGGTTCATCCGAAGATCGGTGACTCACATCAACTCAACGGCCTTATCCGCGAAGAAGCAAAACACTAGAATAAATACCGGATGCACTATTTAATACTACGCAAAAAGATCGGCATGATGCATGTATGATGTATGACATGGCAAAGGTGCGCTGCGATTAGGTTATATTAAGCGGAACCAGGGTCCCGACAATTATTCCGATGGTTCAAGTTATTTAGAACCCCCGCAATTTAAATGTTGTATTAGCATGACAAAATATATCACCAGTTCGCTACACAAATTTAAATGAGGCCAATATACGACTGGATTTGCCCGCATATGGGCCCCATATTTAATTATAAGGTGAATCGGCATAAGGCCCCCAAACCACATGATATGCATGCGAGATGAACAATTAATATGCAACGAGTTTATATTTCATTCATAAAATAGGGCTCGAGGAAAGGGGTCACACACTAGGGGGCTCGACGAACTTGGGGTTCCGGGGTTCGACTGCCGGTGTCGATCTTGTCGTTCCGGGTAGGCGTTCTCGGGGTCGATGGCGTACTTGAGTGGGTCGGGTACCGGGGTCTTTGGATCCTTGAGGCAGATCTTGTCGCACGGGTCCGGGGGAGACGAACTTGGCGTATTCGCGTCGACGATCTTGGCGTCCGGGTCACGGCGTCTCCGGGTCCGACTCCGGGACGGAGAACTTGGGGTGCCGAGGAATTCTTCGGTCATCGTCTCCAATTGATGACGGTATTCTTGGTTTGGTGCCGGGTGTCTTCGGGTGCCGTGGATCCTGTACATCCTTGGCAGCGTCACGATTACCCACATACGAACGGCTCGCACGAACGGCATCGATCGATCACGGAGCAACATACGAAGGCACCCACAAACGGTTCGAGGCGGCTCGCTCGGCGAGAGGCTGATGGTGGCGTCTGGATTGGCAAAGCTTGGCGGGCGAAGCTTACAGAGGCGCTGTGAGGCGGGCTACGGCTGCAGTGACCTGGCAAGCTGGAGGGAGAGGAGGGAGACTAGCCGGCCACGGTTCGCGGGCGGGAGGAGGTCGAGGCCGGGGTCGGCGCCATGGGATGGCCGGAGCTGGGGCGATGGCGACGGGCGGGCTCATGGCGTGCAGGGGCGGGTAGGTGGACGGGAGGTGGTCGCGGCGGGCGGCCAGCCAGGAGAGAGAGGGGCGGGAGCAGGCGGCAGGGCTCAGCGCCTGGGCGTTAATGCGCCGGAGGCGGGGGTAGGCGGGACGCGCGTGGGGCGCGTATGGCAAGGGCTGGAGGAGCAGAGAGGTCGGGCGAGGTGAAGGGAGGCGGAGGCGAGGCAGCTCGGAGGTGGAGAGGAGCGCGCGCTGGGGTCGGAGGGCCTCAAAGGGGCGGAGGGAGGAGGATGGCCGGAGGGGGGTCATGCTGCTGCAGACGGAGGGAGCGAGCGGCTGGGTCGGGAAGGGAGGAAGAGGGAGAGGAGGCGCTGCAGGGGAGGCTGGGCAGGGTGTGGGCCAGGCGTGGGACCCATGGGAGGTGGGGATCGGGTGTGGCCAGGGGGATCCGGTGTGGGGTGAGTCTGGTGGGGTTGTATGGTGGGTGTTGTGTGGTGTGTGTTGTGTGGTGTGGGTCTAGGTGGCAGGATAGGATTGGGTGAGGGAGAGGGAGGGGCGAGGTGGCGGGGGCCGGGGTGATGTGGCAGAGGATGGGTAGGTTAGGTGGGTGTAAAAAGGATTAAGGGTGGACTGCTTTTGAACCGGGTGGTCGTTGGTCTATCGGCCCGCTCTGCCCCGCTAAAAATAATAAAATTTTTATTTGTTTTATTAACACCGTTTGCAAACCGATAGCACTCAAACAAAAATAATCCGGAGACCGGGCTTTGCATTTGAATTAAGATGGGGCGTTTGGAAAACAAATCGGGCTTTGCGAAAATAGTTTTAGACAAACAACATATGATGATGCCGATGCAATGCACAAATTCAACGCGATTTTCTAGTAGTGGTTTTTGCGGGATGCCACATACATGCAAAGAAGCGATGATGGGCCCCGACTCCATAAAATGACTAGAAGTCATAGAATCCGTGATAGTATCCATACACGAGAAATCAAGTTTCTGAACTTGGAAGACCCTCCGGAAAGGTGTGAAGCCTATCGGTCGTGTTTGGATCTATAAAGAAATAAGACATGGATGTTTAACATCTATGAAATAGTCGACATGTCGGAAAGAAGTTTACGACAATGTTCAAGGAGTTGACTATGACAAGATTTGATCTTTCATAGCGATATATAGTCTTGACGGATTAATATAGCAACCACTACATATAATTTGGTATATGGTAGTTGAATAAACAAAACAAGGTTCTTCTAATAGAACGGTAACCTAGGACATGTACATGACATGGTCCGAAGGGTTTTGTTAATTCAAAGGGTGCTAAAAGGGCATGTAAACTTCAATAGTTGAAGTAAGCATAGCGGAGTTGGAATCTTCACCATGATGAAACTGTTAAAAGAGTTTAAATTCATCGGAGATGATGAAGATGCTTGCATTTGCAAGAAATTAAGTGGGAGCGCTGAGACATATTTCTAATACATTATGTAGAGGACATATTGTTGATTGGAAATGATGTATCTTGTATTGACACAAGTTAAGAATTTCATTAAAATAAGATTTCGATGAAAGACTTGGGCAAACCAGGAATATTTGGCATCAATATCTATATGGATAGATTAAGGCGCAAATACGATCGTGCCAGACATACATATATGAGATATTGAAAGAGTTCAATATGGAAACAACAAGAAAGGTTCTTGCTGCATGGAAAGAATTGTATCAAGATTCAAATGTTTTGGCACTTGGTGAGTAAAATCACATGAAGATTTTGATCGATTATACCATGATATGTATATATCCAGAATGTCCTATGCTCTAAACGTTATGAGCATATACCAGAATGATTCATAAGATGATCATTGGACAATAGTATATATATTCTTATGAGCTTTGGAAGAACTAAGAATATATCATGTATAAGTGACAAATAGTTAAAGGTAGTTCATTGTAAAGTGTTACATTGATACTAGTTTTGTCACAAGATACAAATTAAATTTATCTCAATTTAGACTATGGGTGGCACAATATAATGGAAAGGATGTTCCATGATGGATTTGGATGAGTTTGAAAGTTGAGACATTGTGATGGATACTACAACAAAAGGCTAAGTATATGACTGCTATAGTAGCAGCAAAGGAGGGCATTTGTGTTAAGTAGTTTGTTATCAAACTATGTGTGGTTTAAAGTGGGCTAATACTATGAAGATATATTGTCTGACAATAATATCAACATATTTTGAGCCGAACGAACTAAAGGTCTCACCAAAGGACCAAATCTATACAATGCCATCTCATTTGAGAATGAGTGATGCGTAGAGACGCAGAGACATGCAAATACACACGGACCTGAAATTGTCAGATCCAGAGATTATGTTAACCACTAGCAATAGCGTATATGCAACACCAGAAAGCCATAGGTGTTAAATACGCAAAGTTTTTCAAACTAGATTATTGACTCTAGTGCAAGTGGGAGACTGAAGGGAATATGCCCGAGAGGCAATAATAAAGTGGTTATTATCTTATTCCATGTTTATGATAAATGTTTATTTTACATGCTAGAATTGTATTGATCGGAAACATCAATACATGTGTGTTTAATAAACAAAAAGGGTTCCTAGTTATGCCTCTCTTATGGACTAGCTTGTTGATTAACAAGATGATCAAGGTTTCCTGATCATGGACATTGGATGTTGTTAATAACAAGGTCACACCATTGGTGGAATCATGTGATGAACATTCTAAAGGAAATATGCCCTGAGAGGCAATAATAAAGTTGTTATTATGTATTCCTTGTATATGATAGATGTTTATTTTACATGCTATAATTGTATTGATAGGAAACATCAATACATGTGTGTTTAATAAACAAAAAGGGTTCCTAGTCATGCCTCTCTTATAGACTAGCTTGTTGATTAACAGGATGATCAAGGTTTCCTGATCATGGACATTGGATGTTGTTAATAACAAGGTCACACCATTGGTGGAATGATGTGATGAACATTCATCCTAAGTATAGCATTACGATCAAGTCATTGTGTTTATATTGCTATAACATCATACGAAGTAATCTTTATCCTTAGACCATGAGATCATGTTAATTGCTAACACCGGAAGAGTATCTTGATAACATCAAACGTCACACCGTAACAGGGTGACTATAGAGATGGGTTCAGTGCTACGAAGGTGTTATGTTGAGGCTCATGGATCAAGAGTGGAATTTGTCAATCCAGATGACGGATAGATATACTCTGGGCCCTCTCGGTGATATCACATTAGGATAGCTTGCAAGCAAGTGATGTGATCACTAGAATGTTATATCACGAACGAGAAAGAGTGCATGTCGCATGAGATCAAACTAGGTATGGAGATACCGATGATCGAATCTCGGACATGTAATATATCGAGAGACAAAGGGATTTAGTTACAAGCGTTAAAGGTTCTCACGATCACAGGAGTCATCGTTGAATGTGTAGGAGTCAGTACGGATCTCCAGGTCCCGCTGTTGATTATTGATCGGAGAAGGGTCTCGATCATGTCTGCATTATTCGCGAACCATAGGGTGGCACACTTAAGAGTTACCGGACACCATTTTGGAGCACATATGTTTAGAACGAAAGAATTGCAAAAGCGCAGGAATTATTTCAATAGAAACCGAAATTGTTTGGTGAAATTGCGAAGGTGGTTCGCATGTGATATTGAAATATTGCAAGGGGATATATGTGAATGTTTGTTAATTAAAGTAATTAACAAAATTCTGAATAAATTTAATAAAAGAGTTTTATTAAATGAGAGAGCATTAAATTTGGAGAAACTTAATGCATTTAAAGTGGAGACTTTAAAAGGGAATGTGAAGAGGCATTTTAATGTGGAGGAGTTACCACCACATGAATGGGGGAGGTGAGGGGTCACCCCCCATGCACCGGCCATGGAGAGAGGGGGCACCCCCCTCCTCCTATAAAAGGCCACCCATTCCCTCCTTCTTCCTCACACCTCCTTGTGAAGGATCTCTCTCCCCCTCTAGAATTATTCCCCCATGGTCTCGGATTAGCGAGATACATGTTCCTGGTGGCATTTCGTCTGGAAGGAGTTGCTTCTTCCACTGGATCGCTGGAGCGAGGAGGTGGAGGTTGTCCGGTGGCTTGAACATGTGTGCGAGTGCGGATGCGCTGCTGAGTTGCGGCGCTCGGACTTCCTCACGATCTTGAGATCGGCAAGTGTACGACTACATCAACCACGAGTTCCTACTCGTTAACAAAGCTCGTTGTCTTTGAGGGTAAGTTCCCTATGGATGTATGTCCACCCGTTTGATTTGTACCTAGTAGATAGATCTTGGCGTGTAGTTCACACCGTAGGAAATTTTTTGTTTTCTATGCTGCGGACCCAACAGTGGTATCAGAGCCTGATCTATGCATAGGTGCTTTGCACGGGTAGTACACATATGTTTATATGTGGGCGATGATGATCATGTTATTGCATCTTCTATGTACTTTGGATATTGGTGGCATAATGGGATGAAGCGGCCCGGACCAACCTTACATGTCATCGTACATGAGACCGGTTCCACGACTGACATGCAACTTGTTTTGCATAAGTGGCTGGCGGGTGTCTGTCTCTCCTACTATAGTCAATATCTGATTTACAACGATTTGCTAATAACTTGGTTATCCTCGTTGTGGTTCATGTTCGTAGGTTAGACAGGTTCTATCTCTGAAAGCCCTTAGCCACGTAAAACTTGCAATTGATAAATTAGAGGCGTCTAGTTTAGATCGTTTCTTGGCTAGTGTTTTGATATGGTATTGTTGTAAGTAGATGTATGATAGATACTCTTACAACTCACTTAACGTGTAAGTTCCATAGACCTTGGCCTTACACACAAAGGAATGATAGAGATCATACCATGATGCAAATGATAGAGATCAAATGCATGGACCATATCACCTCACTTCACACATTAGATGTTAGCATCTTATATTGCTAGTTTGGCGCGTTTGGTAGCATTATAAGATGATCCCTCATTTAGATATCAAGATAAAATGTGTTCTTCCTTAAGTATGCACCATTTTGTGGATCGTGTTTTGAGGCATCACATGATGATCGGGTGTTTTCAACTCTACGCTTTCATACAACGGGTGTAAGACAGTTTTACACACGCAAATACTAAGGTTCTTACTTGACGAGCCTAGCATGTACAGACATGGCCTCGGAACACGGACCGAAAGGCTAAGCATGAGTCATATAGTTGATATGATGCCCATATAGATGCTCGCCTTTGAAGCTACACTGACTCACGTGATGATCGGACTTGGTGTAGTGGATTTGGTTCATGTAATCACCAAAAGGACACGAGGGATGTCGTTTTTGAGTGGGAGTTCATTAGTAATTGGATTAGTCGAACTCAATCTATCATAAACTTAGTCTAAATATACTTTACAAATTCTGTTGTAGATGGCACCACCTGCTTTTAATTTCAATGTGTTCATGGAGAAAGAGAAACTTGCTGCGAATGGTAGCAACTTCACCAACTGGGCTATGAATTCGAGGATTCTCCTCACTTCTGCACAAAAGCAATATGTGCTAGATGCGCCGCTAGGCCCCCCACCAGCTCCTGATGCCCCTAACAAGCAAAAGAACGTCTATATAACTCCTCAGGAGGACCACAACTTAGTTCATTGCGGCATACTGTATGGGCTAGAGCCAGAACTTCGAAAACGTTTCGAAAATGGCAATGCCTTTGATACCATGGGAGAATTGAAAATGATTTTCGATACCCATGATGTCGTAGAGAGTTATAATGCTACAGAAAAGTTCTTTAGCTGCATGATGGAGGAAAACAGCTCCGTTAGTGAGCACGTACTCAAAATGTCTGGGTACGCCGATAAGCTTGTGTCCTTGGGAATAACGATTCCCATTGACTTAGGCATACATCGTGTTCTCCAATCTCTGCCACCTAGCTACAATAGCTTCGTGATGAACTATAATATGCAGGGCATGAAGAAGTCTCTTCCCGAGCTTCTGTCAATGCTTAAGACTGCAGAAGTGGAGATTAGGAAAGAACATCAAGTGTTGATGATCAATAGGACCACCGGTTTCAAGAAGGACAAGAAAGGCAAGCACAAGGGAAAGAAGGGTGGCAAGTTTGTTGCCACGCCTGAAAAGAAACCCCGAGCTGGCCCTAAGTCTGACACCGAGTGCTACTATTGCAAGGATCGCCATTGAAGCGAATCGCCCAAGTATTTGGCGGACAAGAAGTCCGGCAAGGCAAACAAAGGTATATGTGATATACATGTTATTGATGTGTACTTGACTAGTACTCGCAGTAGCACCTGGGTATTTGATACCGGATCTGTTGTTAATATATGTAACTCGGTTCAGGGGCTACGGAACAAGCGACAACTAGCAAGGGATGAGGTCACGATGCGGGTCGACAATGGATCAAGAGTTGATGTGATCGCCGTCGGAACGCTGCCTCTCCATATGCCATCCGGATTAGTTATAAACCTAAATAATTGTTATTTGGTGCCTGCACTGAGCATGAACCTATGTTATCCGGATCGTGTTTGATGCAAAGTGGTTATTCATTTAAGTCTGAAAATAATGGTTGTTCGATTTATATGAATAATATATTTTATGGTCATGCACCTATGTTGAATGGTTTTTTTCTGTTGGATCTCGATAGCAGTATTACGCATATTCATAATGTTGATGCTAAAAGGATTAAACTTGATAATGATATATCTACATATATGTGGCACTGCCGTCTAGGTCATATTGGCGTTAAACGCATGAAGAAACTCCATTCTGATGGACTTTTGGAATCACTTGATTTTGAATCATTTGATACATGTGAGCCATACCTTATGGGCAAGATGACTAGAACGCCGTTTTCCGGTTCAATGGAACGGGCGACAGATCTATTGGAAATCATACATACTGATGTGTGTGAACCAATGAGTGTGTCAGCGCGAGGTGGATATCGTTATTTTGTTACTTTTACGGATGATTTGAGTAGATATGGGTATATCTATTTGATGAAACACAAGTCTGAAACTTTTGAATGAAGTGGAAAATCATCGTAACAGAAAGATCAAATTTCTGCGGTCCGACCGTGGAGGAGAGTATCTTAGTTACGAGTTTAGCACACATATGAAAGACTGTGGAATAGTTTCACAACTCACACCTGCCGGAACACCACAACGTAATGGTGTGTTGGAGCGTCGTAATCGTACCTTATTGGATATGGTTCGATCTATGATGTCTCTGACTGACTTACCTCTGTCATTTTGGGGTTATGCAATCGGAAACAAATGCATTCACTTTAAATCGGGCACCATCTAAATCCGTTGAAAAGACACCGTATGAATTATGGTTTGGAAACAAACCTAAGCTGTCATTTCTTAAGGTTTGGGGATGCGATGTTTATGTGAAGAAACTTCAACCGGATAAACTCGAACCCAAAGCGGAAAAATGCGTCTTCATAGGATACCCTATGGAAAAAATTGGGTATACCTTCTATCACAGATCCGAGGGCAAGGTTTTTGTTGCCAAGAATGGATCCTTTCTTGAGAAGGAGTTTCTCGCGAAAGGTGTGAGTAGTCGGAAGGTAGAACTCGAAGAGGTTATTGAACCTTCTCTTCATGGAATGGCGAGTGGCGCAGCACCGGAAGTTGTTTCGGAGTTGACTTCACCTGATGAAGAGAGAGCTAATGATAATGATCATGAAACTCCAAAAGAGGACACTACCGAACCTCGCAGGTCAAGGTGATACGTCAGCTCTGAACTGCACGGCAATCCTGTTGTGAATTTCATGGTTGATGAATGGATGACCCTACGACGTATGAAGAAGCGATGATGAGCCCGGATTCCAACAGATGGCTAGAAGCCATGAAATCCGAGATGGAATCCATGTACGAGAACCAAGTTTGGAACTTGGTGGACTTACACCACCGAAAGGCCGTTGAGAATAAATGGATTTTCAAAAGGAAAACTGATGCTGATGGTAATGTGACCATCTATAAGGCTCGACTTGTCGCAAAGGGGTTTCGACAAATTCAAGGAGTTGACTACGATGAGACATTCTCTCCCGTAGCGATGCTTAAGTCGGTTAGGATTATGTTAGCAATTGCTGCATATTTTGATTATGAAATATGGCAGATGGATGTCAAAATTGCTTTCCTCAATGGTAAGATTGAAGAAGAGTTGTATATGATACAACCTAAGGGTTTTGTCGATCCTAAGGATGCTAATAAGGTGTGCAAACTTCAGCGATCCATCTATGGACTGAAGCGAGCATCACGAAGTTGGAATCTCCGCTTTGATGAGATGATCAAAGAGTTTGGATTTGTCCAAACTTATGGAGAGGCTTGTATTTACAAGAAAGTGAGAGGGAGCAATGTGGCATTTGTGATATTATATGTGGATGACATATTATTGATTGGAAATGATTTAGATCTTTTAAACAGTGTTAAAAGTTATCTAAACAGCAAATTTTCGATGAAGGACCTTGGTGAAGCTTCATATATATTAGGCATTAAAATCTATAGAGATAGATCAAGACGCCTAATTGGGCTATCGTAGAGTACATACCTTGATAAGATATTAAAGAAGTTTAATATGGATGGAAGTAAGAAGGGGTTCTTACCTATGTTGCAAGGCAAGACATTGAGTAAGACTCAAAGTCCGCCACGGAAGAAAGAGAGATAATGGATAAGATCCGCTATGCCTCAGCCATAGGCTCTATAATGTATGCCATGCTATGTACAAGACCGGATGTGGCACATGCTATTAGTTTGACTAGTAGGTACCAATCTGATCCAGGTTCGGAACACTGGATAGCGGTCAAGAATATCCTTAAGTACTTGAGAAGAACTAAGGATATGTTTCTTATATACGGAGATGAAGAAGAGCTAGTCGCTAAGTGTTATGTCGATGCTAGCTTTGACACTTATCCGATGACTCTAAGTCTCAATCCGGATCGTATTTCTCTTGAACGGAGCAGCGCTTAGTTGGAGGAGCTCCAAACAACCTGTGGTGGCTAGATCAACAATGGAGGCGGAATATGTTGTCGCTGAAGCTAGCGCAGAAGCGTTTGGATGAAGGAGTTCATTACGGGCTAGGTGTGGTTCCCAGTGCGTTGGACCCGATGGTGATCTATTGTGACAACAATGGAGCCATAGCCAACGCAAAGGAACCAAGGTCTCACAAGAATTCCAAGCATATTAAGCGCCGGTTTCACTCCATCCGCGAGCATGTCAAGGATGGAGATATAAAGATTTGTAAAGTGCACACGGACCTGAATGTAGCAGATCCATTGACTAAAGTACTCCCTAGGGCAAAACATGATCAACACCAGAACTCCATGGGTGTTAGATTTATCACTATGTGAACTAGATTATTGTCTCTAGTGCAAGTGGGAGACTGAAGGAAATATGCCCTGAGAGGCAATAATAAAGTTGTTATTATGTATTCCTTGTATATGATAGATGTTTATTTTACATGCTATAATTGAATTGATAGGAAACATCAATACATGTGTGTTTAATAAACAAAAAGGGTTCCTAGTCATGCCTCTCTTATAGACTAGCTTGTTGATTAACAAGATGATCAAGGTTTCCTGATCATGGACATTGGATGTTGTTAATAACAAGGTCACACCATTGGTGGAATGATGTGATGAACATTCATCCGAAGTATAGCATTACGATCAAGTCATTGTGTTTATATTGCTATAACATCATACGAAGTAATCTTTATCCTTAGACCATGAGATCATGTTAATTGCTAACACCAGAAGAGTATCTTGATAACATCAAACATCACACCGTAACAGAGTGACTATAAAGATGGGTTCAGTGCTACGAAGGTGTTATGTTGAGGCTCATGGATCAAGAGTGGAATTTTTCAATCCAGATGACGGATAGATATACTCTGGACCCTCTCGGTGATATCACATTAGGATAGCTTGCAAGCAAGTGATGTGATCACTAGAATGTTATATCACGGGAACGAGAAAAGAGTGCATGTCGGTAACGAGATCAAACTAGGTATGGAGATACCGATGATCAAATCTCGGACATGTAATATATCGAGAGACAAAGGGATTTAGTTACAAGCGTTAAAGGTTCTCACGATCACAGGAGTCATCGTTGAATGTGTAGGAGTCAGTACGGATCTCTAGGTCCCGCTGTTGATTATTGATCGGAGAAGGGTCTCGATCATGTCTGCATTATTCGCGAACCGTAGGGTGGCACACTTAAGAGTTACCGGACATCATTTTGGAGCACATATGTTTCAGACGAAAGAATTGCAAAGCGCAGGAATTGTTTCAATAGAAACCGGAAATTGTTTCGGGTGAAATTGCAGAAGGTGGTTCTGCATGTGATATTGAAATATTGCAAGGGGCTATATGTGAATATTTGTTAATTAAAGTAATTAACAAAATTCTGAATAAATTTAATAAAAGGGTTTTATTAAATGAGAGAGCATTAAATTTGGAGAAACTTAATGCATTTAAAGTGGAGACTTTAAAAGGGAATGTGAAGAGGCACTTTAATGTGGAGGAGTTACCACCACATGAATGGGGGAGGTGAGGGGTCACCCCCCCATGCGCCAGCCATGGAGAGAGGGGGCACCCCCCTCCTCCTATAAAAGGCCACCCATTCCCTCCTTCATCCTCACACCTCCTTGTGAAGGATCTCTCTCCCCCTCTAGACTTATTCCCCCATGGTCTCGGATTAGCGAGATACATGTTCCCGGTGGCATTTCGTCTGGAAGGAGTTGCTGCGTCCGCTGGATCGCTGGAGCGAGGAGGTGGAGGTTGTCCGTGGCTTGAACGCAAAAGGAAAAGCGGATGCGCTGCTGAGTTGTGGCGCTCGGACTTCCTCACGATCTTGAGATCGGCAAGTGTACGACTAAATCAACCACGAGTTCGACCTCGTTAACAAAGCTCGTTGGCTACGAGGGTAAGTTCTCTATGGATGTATGTCCACCCGTTTGCTTTGTACCTAGTAGATAGATCTTGGCGTGTAGTTCACACCGTAGGAAATTTTTTGTTTTCTATGATGTGGATCCAACACATTCATCCGAAGTATAGCATTACGATCAAAGTCATTATGTTTATATTGCTATAATATCATACGAAGTAATCTTTATCCTTAGACCATGAGATCATGTTAATTGCTAACACCGGAAGAGTATCTTGATAACATCAAACGTCACACCGTAATGTAGGTGACTATAAAGGTGGGTTCAAGTACGAAGGTGTTATGTTGAGGCTCATGGATCAAGAGTGGGATTTGTCCATCCCGATGACGAATAGATATACTCTGGGCCCTCTCGGTGATATCACATTGAAATAGCTTGCAAGCAAGTGATGTGATCACTAGAATGTTATATCACGGGAACGAGAAAAGAGTGCATGTCGGTAACAAGATCAAACTAGGTATGGAGATACCGATGATCGAATCTCGGACATGTAATATATCGCGACACAAAGGGATTTAGTTACTAGCATTAAAGGTTCTCACGATCACAGAAGTCATCGTTGAATGTGTAGGAGTCAGTATGGATCTCCGTGTCCGCTGATTATTGATCGGAGAGGGGTCTCGATCATGTCTGCATTATTCGCGAACCGTAGGGTGACACACTTAAGGGATACCGACACCATTTGGAGCAAATATGTTTCAGATAAAGATTTAAGAAAGTGCTGGAATTATTTCAATAGACACCGAAACTGTTTCGGGTTAAATTGCTAAAATTGTTTCTGCATGTAATATTGAAATGTTGCAGGGGGTTTTATGTGAATGTTTGTTAAGTAATTAACAAAATTCTGAATAAAAATAATAAAAGAGTTTTATTAAATGAAAGAGCATTAAATTTGGAGAAATTTAATGCATTTAAAGTGGAGACTTTAAAAGAGAATGTGAAGGGGCAAATTTATGTGGAGGGAGTTACCACCACATGAATGGAGGAGGTGAAAGGTCACCTCCTCCATGCACCGGCCATGAAGGATGGGCACCCCCCTCCTCCTATAAAAGTCCACCCCCTCCTCACTTCTCACACACACCTCCTTGTGAAGGATCTCTCTCCCCCTCTAGTATTATTTCCCCATGGTCTCGGATTAGCGAGATACATGTTCCTGGGCTTTATCTCGAAAGGAGGAGTTCTGCTTCGCTTTGGAGCGAGGGACGGAGGTTGTCGGGTACCGGACGTGTGTATTTACACGGATGCACCGCTCTTATGTGCTGGACTTGGTGGTGCTGGAGCTGGATCTGATGGACGGCCGAGCCGGACCTGCTGGACTTCATCACGATCTTGAGATCGGCAAGTGTACGACTACATCAACCACGAGTTCCTACTCGTTAACAAAGCTCGTTGTCTATGAGGGTAAGTTCTCGTTGGATGTATGTCCACCCATTGCTTTGTACCTAGTAGATAGATCTTGGCGTGTAGTTCACACCGTAGGAATTTTTTTGTTTTCTATGCTGCGGATCCAACATTTGGTTCAATGGCTATCCACTGGATGGCAAGGATGTCCACTTTTTTGGTGGTTGCCATGTGTTTGGTTCAAAGGATGAGAGGGGATGGGGATGACCGGATTCTTGAAATATACCCCTGAAATAGGGGTTGAGCTCGTCCCACAAAAACTACTGGATGAGGCCAACCACTTTTGGCTGGCTCACCTCCAAACATTTTTGCTCGCTCACCTCCCCGGAACAAACACCAACCTTATCTCCGGACCTTCTTCCTCGGTTCTTGTCGCTACGGCGAGCAATAGCTGTGGCGTGTCAAGGGCAGAAGTGACGGTTGGCTGGTTCCATTTCTCTCCATCTTCTCCGTTGCATCGTACTCCTCTCATAGTCTCTTTACACGGCCTAGGATGGATATTGAGGAGGCCAAGGCGTAAGTCATCCTGTACTGGGAAGGACTCGTCGGTGGGCAGCCAAGCTAGCTAATTTCTCTCTTGTGCATCTAGCTAGCTAGCTTCTGATCTGTCGTCTTCAGCTATGGTGTAAATTTCGTCGGAGTACTTGTTTTGTCTGTGTATACACAATCTTTTCATACTAATATATACATTAAAGTATCAGCGTGTCACTGAATTTTGTGTTTTTGTCTTTACAAATGAGCGGCGGAGATTTCTTGGCTAGAATTAGTTCTCCAAATTACAATTAGCATGTGTGTCTCACTTTAATTTATTTCATAGGGTAATCTCACCACATCAATCAAAGAGGTGACTATATCAACTCATCCACTCTTCAACCTTTGAACCAAACACAAAAATGGTTATCCCTAACCACCACTCATCACATCTAACAAAATAAAAAAAATGGCTATCCCTAGCCAGGTGGCTGGGGATATCCATGTCCCCTAAACGATATCCCCTGAACCAAACAGCCCCTTAGTGACATATACCAAGGAGTTCAATGTGTTGGATTGGTGGAAGGTGTAGGGGTTCCGTGTATGAAAACAATAATTTTTACCCTACGCCCTGAACCCCTGATGTTGTCAGGACCTATCTATTAGTAATACAGTAATGGGAGGGGCTTTTCACGAACTTACCCTTGAAGACTGAAAAGCGTTGTCAACGCTCAGGAGAGCGTGATTGATCTAGACGAGCCGAAGCCGACCTCAAGGTCGTGATGAAGTCCTTGTGCTCCTGCGGCTCCAACAACTTGAGTGCCTCAAGTGTGAAACCTCGCGGGGAGTTACACACGTCCGGCCAACCCTAGTGGGCCCCACGCGGGGGGGGGGGGAGGGGGGCTTGGCCTAGCCAGCCACCCCCTTGCCCCTTCTCCCCTCTTGCCTTTCCCTAATGGGCCCTCTTCCCTCCGAAATTAACCCATTAAGCCTTTTGACCTTTAAATTGATTTTCTCTTTTATTAAATAATTATGAATAAATGATTAAATCAATATTTAACATTCATTCACATATTATTCAATCTCCGTGGCTATGTAACACCTTCCACCTCCACCCCGGACATCCTCCGGACTTACCGAAACCCTTCCAGTTTTCTCTCTTCTATTCTTTGTTGATTCTACCGATCCTATAAACACTCTCTAAGCATCATCAAACCCTTAAGAGTGATACCCCACGGTTCGGGAACACTCCAGACATGGTCGGGACACTCTCAGACCAATGATCGACAGAGGGACCTGGATGGCCATGTGACCCCTGTGCATTCCACGAAGATCTTTCGTCATTTGAACCGGGACAGTCGTGTCTTATTCCTTTTGTCTCTCGACACTCGCATTGCCTGATATTTGATCAATGAAATCACCATGTCGTGTTCAATATCGTTACTGAACAATGCTACTTGACTCGTTCGACAAGTGATATCCATGTGATCAAATCACACGCTGCGCAGCTATTGGATATAGTTTCTCCGAGTGGGCCCTTGAGTATCTTTCCGTCACGTGGACGGACAAATCCCGCTCTTGGCATATATTGCCTCTACGGTTCCTCCGAACACCTGAACACACCTTTATTGTCACTGTATTACCAAGTGACGTTTGATGCTATCTAAGCATTCTCGGGAGACAGTGATTGATATAGCCTCACGGTCTAAGGAATAGTCTACGAGGATCCATTTGTAATCATCGTAACTTGAACTTCGTGACATGATCGGGTCACGATGTTTAGGTTGGGTATTGATTTATCATCTCATTCTCAGAATGAGTTGACTCCATTTCCAACTGGCATAAATGCCACATGATCAGGAAACTTGATCATCTGTTGACCAATGAACCAATGACTAGAGTTTCGCTGGGAACTCCTGGTTGTTTATATATCACACGTGTATTGATGTTTTCTCTCAATATAGTTATAGCATGATATAAAACATAATCATAAACTTTACGAAATATGATAATAATCTTTATTATTATTTTTCTCTAGGGCATATTTCCAACAGAAGGTGGCTGGCACAAGGTACCCAACACTAAGAAAGGTTGCAAGAGATATATATGCTATTCCAGTCACAACAGTTGCTTTAGAATCTGCATTTAGTACTAGTGGCAGAATAGTGAATGAACATAGGAGCCGTCTCACTTCTCACATGCTTGAGGTATTGATGTGCTATCAAGATTGGCTTAGAAACAAGTACAAAGGTGAGAAAATCATGCATTTTGTTAACATGTATCGCTTATTCTCTTATGCATATTGCTCTTACTTCTATTTCTAATTATGCTTATTCTCTTCTTGTATGTGCAAAATTTGTAGATGCCCATCTTGGTGAAGGCGGCTTCTGGACTTGCCTTCAAGACACACAATAAGTGAATGGGGTTACAGATTGCAATATTTATATCATGATCTACCATATTTTCGTGACTGCAATGAATTATACATAATGTACTCATGTTTGTTGTTTGGTAATATGTTGTAACTAGGATGTTTGATGGTTTGAAGTGGAGCTAGCCACCTAGGAGATTAGAGATGGAAGTGTTGAAGTATTGATCTAAAGTTTTGCCGGATCTGCAATTTTATTGCTACCAATTATCATATATATTGTATTGTATTGTGATGTGAACTTGTGATTTGTGCTATGAACTTGTGATTTGTGAAACTGAACTTGGATATGTATTTGTGGAGATATGCTTGTGCTTCGTATTGTGTTGTTGTGCACTTGAACTGCTGCCATTTGTTATTATCGTTGATCATGTGAAGTTGTAATTTGCAAACATATTTTGTTGTCAATGTTTAATTGTATATCTATTTGCTATTATTTGCATTCAATTGCTTGTCAATGTATACTATGAACTTTGTGTAAATATATGTGTTGTAATGCATGAATGCATGAAAAACTGTGATGTGCTGACGGGTACCCGTCGGGGCCCCATACCCGGCCGGGTCTTGAGTCTGGAGCAATATCAGACCTGATGGTGGGTATGGGGCCGAGTCACGGGGGAGGGTAAGTGGGCGGGTAAGGGTATGTGGGGGAGGGGGGGGCTGACCCGGTCCCGAACCCGGCGGGTGACATACGGAGTTCCACGAGCTGAGTTGTAAATCCTACACATCCTTCCTTTCCTCTAGTTGCAAATCCTACACATCCCCCCGCTTCTCCTGTCGGTCGTCGTTGTCCCCTACCTCCTCCGAGCACCTCCCTCCCTACATCCCGCTATGCTGCCCTTCTCTACCTCCTCCGACACCTGCTCTCCCTCTCCCCTATCCTCTCATCTCGCCGCTCTCCCTTTCATCTTCTCTGCGATCTCCCGAGAACCACTGAAGAGCCATGTGGCGCGCCGCTGATTCAAGCCTCCCCCGACCATAGCAAGCACGCCAAGAGGACCACCTCACCTTCCTCGTCGTTCATGTACCCGGAATCGGCGGAGGCGCCTCTGAACCATCGCGGCCGACGCCGCCTTCCCCGGCACCGTCTGTCGCCGTTGTCGTCCATGGAAACGCTACCGCGCCTTCCCTAGCACCGTTCGTCTACGACGCGGCCATCATCTCCGCGACAAGCATCTTGTCCGAAAGGGCCTCTCCCCGTCCTCCCATGTGTTATGTGGCGTCGCGCCGTTATACGCTGCCGCGCGCCGCTGCTCCGGTGTTCACCCATGCGAGCTCGAACTGGCGTCCGTCGGGCCGGACTAGTGCCTCCTCGTTCCCTTCCTTCAGGCAGTCGTCGCTGCGTGACCCTACGTGGTGGTGCTCATTCTCACCGACACGAGTCTGTGGCTGAGGCCTGCTCTGGGATACAACCATGCCGTTCACGCACATAACTGCTCGCCGTTTTGCCAATACTAGTTGTGCTAGATGTGCATGTTTCCATCATTCTGAAAGTTTAGTTTTTTTTTGCAAAAACACACTACTAGAGCCCCACGTGTGCCCTGGCTAGTGGGTCCTGTATGTGTCATGTGGACAAATACAACGCTGCTCCCGAAACCAATGATTGTATAAAACACCTGAAACTTCTTTAGTGGCCGTGAAACGGTATTCTAAATGTACGATGACCAATCCAAACCACGATGACAAGTTCGTGAACCAATTATGTATTTTACTTTTTATTCCAAACGCTAAAAAGCAACCGGTGGGCAGCTTAACTGATCCAACCATCGATTCCTGGCCATCTGTTTTCACCTTATCACCCCCGGCCCGGGAGTAGCGTCGGTGCGCTGTGCGTCCAACACAACGCACGAGTCACACTCAACACCCCGCTGTATCTCTCGTATTGCATTCATGGTATTTAAACTTGTCACGCAAAATCGATATGGTCACTTATCTTTGCTAATATTTTTTAAATAATATATTTTTTTAATTATTTCCAGAAATAATACACAAAATTGATCATTTTCAATTCTAGCGGCCGGTCTTTAATTCAAAAGACGACCGACAGTATTTAAAAGACGACCGCACTAATCATCTTTTAAAAAGACGACGACACTAATCATTTTTTCAAAAGACGACTAGCCCATGGTCGTCTTTTGGATTAAAGACAGATTGCATTGATCATGCATAATGCGTGTTTACCACATCTAAAATCAGTTTTTGGTTGCCACCAACGTTTCGTGCCGTTTTCTCCCGCCGCCATCTCTTCCCGCCGTTTTGTCCCGCCACCACTTCCTGCTGTTTCTTTCCGCCATCGTTTCCCGTCGTTTTTTCCCGCCTATTCTTCTCGGTGTCTCTATAAATCCGGGCAACGAGATGTTATCTCTTCACCAAGTTCATTTGCTCTTCCTCTTGCTAGGCCTCCCCTTACTCTCGCATTTCCCTCTCTTCTCCATCATGAGTGCCCCGTTCGGACGCAAAGTGTAGGGCTACCAAGCTTTCCACTATGACAGACGTGTTTCCCTGGCCACAGATGTCCATTGATCTTTTCCATTTAGCCAGAAATGTTTGTGATTTTGCTCTTGCTGAGCTTGGGAAGGCAGTTCACCAGAGAGGGTGGAAACTAACGACCCCAAAACATGTACGAGAGGAGCTTATTAGGATCCAGGCAAGGTGGGACACGCTAAAATGCAAGAGTGAAGCTGACATGCTGCAGAAGGCCGAGGATCCTTATTGGTGGATAGAAGAGAGCGAAGGTGAGGATAATATCTTCATGCCGCCATACGTTGGAACCAGAGCGAGAGCTGAGTGGGAAAAGAGGCAAGAGAAGAAGAAAACGCATGCCAAGAAGAGCAAGGGCGAGGCATCGTCGACGGAAAAGGGCGAGGCATCGTCGAAGGGAAAGGAAAAGACATCGTGCTAGGGATAGAGAGTGCTCTTATTTATGTACCGCAAGTTATGTTGAACTGTGTTGCAAGATATGTTGAAGTGTTTGTCGAATAAAATCGTGAAATAATAGAAAGGTCTCTCAGACATAGGTAGATAAATATCTGATACATAGATATATATCACTGGTGTCGACGGCGAGGTGGCAGAGGCCTAGGTGTACTCCATCCATATCTGTGTGGTGGCATCACATCACGGGGAGGTGCAGTTGACCCTTCACCTGATTCTGCGTATCTTGTGTGGGGAAAGGGGGTGGAGTACCTGGCTGATACTGGCCAAACCAGTCTGCCTGCTCATGTTGTGTCTGCTGATCCTCGTCGTCATTAGTGTCCCAAGAACCGTATTCTCCTGCCCGTGTACAAGAAATTAAGTACTGAATGATGTCATGTTGCATCTAACAGTAGTAGGAAGGGACAATCTTACCCTGAGGATGAGATTGTGGTCGATAATCGAAGTCCATGAAGGGGATCTGCTGCTGCTACTGCCACTGGTCGAAAGTAAGCTAGTTCTGTTGCCAGTGGTCAGAAGTAAACTGCGACTGCTGCCACGGGTCGGAAGAAAACTGCGACTGGTGCCACCCCGAGCCTCCAACCTGGTCTGGAGGTGGTGCTCTCGGCAGCGCCTGCTGTATGAGTCGTGGACGAGGCCCGTGGCGGAGTGGAGGAGCAATCTGCTCCTCGTGCCACCCCGAGCCTCCAGCCTGGTTTGGAGAAGGTGGCTGCTGCAAGGGTGGACGCTGGGCACGCTCCTCCATGGATCGACGCGGTGGGCGCTGCTGCGTGGAGCGACGTTGGGCGCGCTCCTCCACCGAGTGACGCGGTGGGCGCTGTGCTGCTCGGTGTTCAACGACGTCCGAGACACTAGTGCACGTGATGTCGCGTAGATACTCCATAGTTTATCCTTTATCATAGCCATTAGTAGATAGCCACCAAATCCCTCCACAAAACGACTCAAATCACTGCACCAGGCTATCCCATTAGTAGATCGGGACTCTACTAACTTGCTAATATGACTCAGCACTGAGTTTGGAGAGAAATCTAGGCTGAAATCGGTGCATCAGGGAGTGGAAATGAGAGCAAGAACTAAACTAAGAGAGATGGAAAGAGAAGAACAGCAGCGAGGGAGGAGGACGACGAGCCGGCGGGGAGCTATTATACCGGGCGTTGTTGTCTGTTGGAAGGACGACCAGGCCCGTCGTCTTTCGAAAAGACGACCAGGGGTGCGTCTCCCCTGTCGGCCGATAGCGGAGCCAGGCAGGGCCTGCTGTCAAACCTGTCGTCTTTAAAAAAAAGGACAAACCTATCGTCTTTTCGAATAAAGAGCAGCGTTGGTCGGCTTTTGAAACAAAGACGACAAACCTGTCGTCTTTTGAATTAAAGACCGGCCGCTAAAATTGAAAATGATTAATTTCGTGTATTATTTCTAAAAATGATTAAAAAATATATATTATTTAAAAAAATTAGCCTTATCTTTGGAATACACGACACATGGTAAACGAGTTTTTCGACATAGTCACCAGGGAGTGCTAATTAATCACACTAGATGATTCTCCACGTGTTGCAGCGGAATTCTTTGATATGATCTTAAAGTAAAAGGTGACAAACCTATTAAGTTGACTGCTTTGACACTACAATCCAATTTATTTCGTTAGTCTAAGGTATTATAAATAAATTATAAAACAATAGAAAATAATCTATCAAATGCTACGTATGAAGAGAGTGATCAAAGAAATGAGTAATTATACAAGCATTTTCTGTACTCCATACTTAGATACCAATTACTTTGGACTTTTAGTATACATAATAAGTCATCATTTCGGTAGCATGTCCTCCTGAAGAAGGAAAAAGTACTGCGCTTATAGTATACCAAAGAATTTTTTACCAATCCAATAAAACTTATTCAGAAATCTAAAGTTGGTCCTGACAGAAAAGAAATTCAACTTCGTCTTGGTTGGAGAAGAATATATTTTATCTCTCAAAATGGATATATATGATCAACTACAAACCGGTGTACAATTAAATCAGGAATAAATTGATCACTCTTCCGTAGCTTTATCAGAAAAATAGGAGTCCGTATATGTGAAAAGTTACCATATTGGTGTGAAGCCGTCCAGGTAGGTTCATGTTAGCGATACCAATAGGACTATACAAAAGAAATGGCATAGAAGAAATAATGGTCACATACTATTTTTTTGATAGAATAGCTCGCGTATATTTTTCACAGTGAACAATTCAGCTTGCAGCAAAAACGACAATAGTGAGATGGTGGCATTTTTGTATGTAATCCAAGACTCCAGGCTACAATGAATACCATAAGTACCTTTAATAGAAGCCGTGAGTTAGCCCAAGTATCCAGAGCCAGCAACATACTCCCTCCGTCCCAAAATAAGTGACGTGGGTTTGTCTAGATTCGGATGTATCTAGTCTTGTTTTAGTGTAAGATACATCCGAATCTAGACAAATGCAAGTCACTTATTTTAGGACGGAGGGAGTATAAAAAATTGATCACAAATCCATGGAGGCATTCAATAATGTTTATAAAACATGAAATTAAGATAAATTTAGGACATAATCCATAGAAAAATATCTGTGAGAAAAGATGGAAAACGACTTGGTCAGCAACAACAAATTTGAAATCTCGAGTGGTATTGACATGGTCGGCTTGGTTGACAATAATAAATAAATTATCAGCTGATAGTTTGGCAACTGGAAATACCTAAAAAAATGTCTGATATGTTTGCTGCTGTCTGCTAGGCATTATGTAGCCGATTGCAAATTATCACGTGTCTCCCATATGCACCTAGAAAACAACTCAATTATTTTTAGAAACGGAGGCCTTTTATCTAGCCCATTTTGGAAATGCTGCCATTCAAAAAAGGAGATACATGCTCGGGTAAAGAAAAAATCAACTTACCGTACAGACACCAAGCTAGCACTCCAGTCTCAGATTAGTCAAACTTCACGGTACCGACAGCAAAGCAAACACTTCCCGCCAACACCAAAAAATCTAACGTTGCAGTCCGTGGTACGCATGCACGGCAACATCGTGCTTCCTTCGCTCCCTCGTCCACAGCATCTGCAGATTAAATTTGATCAGAACCGGCGAATGAACTGTACACGAAGAAGCGAGAAAGGTAGTGGAAGAAAGCATTCCTGTGGTGAAGTAGTAGCCGGAGGAGAATAAAGAGGAAGCCGCCCGCCCGCTTGCCTCATGTACTCCGATCGGTTACCGTGGAAAATTAATGAGTAGATGAACGAAAGAGTCGTGCTGAGAAGACGATAGGTCCGCATGCCGTAGCCCAAACACCGTGAAATAAAATGATAGACGCATTATTGGAACATCGTGACTGTTTAGTTTTATCGGAGGTATGACAGTCTGTTATGATCAAGTCTGATGACGTGGCAGGCTGCATGCGGAAAGGAACATGGCTGCTGATGTGTAAGGTTGTTGAGGTGGATAGGCTGCATGTTGAGAGAAATAACTTAGTGGGGATCACCTATTTAGTTTATATAGATATCATGATCAGGAGTAAAAGAGCTGGCGTAGTGCTGTGTCTGAAATGGTTTCATTTTCTCTACTTGATCCCATGTATATTTCATCCAAAGTGTGTCTCTTCAAACTTCAGACTATACCTGGAATCTGTAGACGGAGAATCAAAATGCTCCGACGATGGCGAAGACGATCACCGGACTTCGTGGGGCTGCCCTTTCCTCCTCGGTAACACTTTGCAGAATGCCAACTACTCTCTCCGTTTCAAAATAAAAATATAAGATGTTTTAGCTTTGTTCTCTACACTCTATTCACAAAGCTAAAACATCTTCGGTTTTGATAATTCTCAGACAGAATTAGCTAAATCTTGGTCATCTTGATCACCGTTAGATTTAGCACTATGATTTGCGCAGGTTGTCGTTGTCTGCTGGCTAGGAAGCGATGCGGTGATTCTCCACGCCGAGGGATTCTGGCCTGCTGTTGGTGTCACCCGTGCGTGGGCTGTTGTTGCGTTGTCTTGGGCTTTTCTATTTATTGTTCCATCGGTTCATTGAGCTGCACTTCTTTCTATTTTTTTTCTACAACAGGTGTGTTTATTAGTTTAGACAGCAGAATTGCACGACTATATTCTATCTCTTTCACGTACAATTTTTTTGGTTGATTGTTCCATCAGTTAATGAATGATGACACGATAGTTTTTTCCTTATTTTTCTTATCCTCTATTTTTATTTCTTTTTCTCCGTGTTTTTATTTACTATTGTTTTTGCCTTTTCTCCTTTCCTCTTCCTTTTATGTTCCCTTTATTTCTCCTTTTCTATTTTCCATTGGTATCTAATATCTTTTACGGTTTTGCTAATTATTCGGCGTCTGAGAATTAGTTAAGTCTCACTCACCTAATATACCGTCGGATCATTTGATTTACGATCTGTGCAAACCAGGGTGTCTTGGTTGTTGTCTTGGCTGTGTCCTGGCGTTGTTTTGATTTTGTCTGGGTTGTGTCCCCCGAGCGCGCGACTTTGCCTTTATGTGTGCGGGCAAACTTTTGTGTTTTTCTGTGAGCTATTTTTTTATGGGCTGTCACAAGATATGGGCTATTTTTATGTTGGCTGTCACCGATCGATTCACAATTTCAACGGAGAGACCGAGAGGTGGACATGGTCGTGTGTTTTTTTCATGTATTTTTGTTTCTTTTTGTTGGTATTTTTGCCAGCAGCTAGATGTATTTTTCTTTCAGGTGAAATTGATATTATCTTACGGGTTTGTGTCGGTGGTTCATTTTTCTTTCAAACAATTTGTAATTTTCAATTTTTTCCTTTGCTGGATGTATTTCTTTTATTGTTCCTCCCCAGATTTTACGGTTGTAACTGTTTTATTGCAAGGACGACATAAGATTGCAATTTTTTTACAAGACTGATCATAGTGCATATTAACTTAGACTAGCTGAGTGTCCGTGCGTTGCTACGGCCTTTCAATTTTTTCCATGTTTCTCAAACAAAAAAAATTCTTGTCATCATACATTAAATATAATTCACGTGAGATGTATAGAAAATATATGGTTAAAAAGTAAACTTCATAAAAATATAATCTAAAATGATTGTAGATTTCAGTTCGACATGATATGAATAGAAAGTAAGTTCCAATTACTTATTTCTTAGTAAACTAAGATCCACCTCTATAAATTTTTGAAATGGTTCTATTTAAGATCCACCTCTATAAATTTTCGAAATGGTTCTATTTAATATATATGCATATAAATTAGAAAAGACAACTGGATATGTACCTCATTTTGCCATGTAGAACTCGGTTAGTCTTCATCCGACATCATTGAGTTAAGGCAGTGTCGGTTAATTTTTTGAAACACTGACGTAATCCATCCGTGATCCATACAAGTGAAACACATATTAAAATAGCACATGCTCCATGTATGAATAAACTTGTAAATTGGTAGTTCAAATATTCATATTCATAGTTATCCCCGATGCCATGTCTAGATAAATCCTTCTGATTAAGGCTTGTGGGTATGCAACTGATCGCATACACTCGCATAGCTCACAGAGAGCGCCTCGTGGTCGGGTCACCCGCTACAACTCCGACTATCATGACCAGAGAACCACCTACATCATTATGCACGTTTCATGATCTTGATTATCATGAGAAGCTCGCCGATGCGTGATTTGTAGCCAATTACCCCGGGCCAGGATAGCCACTGCCGGCAATGCAGTTTTGACTTGCAGATATTTGCCTCGCTCGTGTCATTGTAGCCAAGATCGAACGCGAGGAGGTCACCATTGTTTGTGAGCGCCTATAGCCTCCCGCCGTGGTATTGCTGACCTATACAATTAAGATTACAATCGTCGCATGAGATTTTTGCAACGCTAGCACATAGCGTGGCTTTCCCAGATGCCTACCTCATGACGTCAATAATACATGTACAACCCGGTGCCCAAGAACTTGCTGCTAACCCGCTCATTTTCCATGACGGCCACCTCATGCAGTGTCCAATGGCGTTGGTCGCAGTCGTCACCTTCCGATGGATGTCGTTCGTCTTCGCCTACTCCTGGAGCTCTACGTCTTGTACGCATTAGGATTTCCATGAAGGGGAAAGCGTCGCATGCCCGCCTCCATCCAAGAAGGCAAGAGCACACCACACCGTGCTCGGCCAGATCATGCCAAGGTGGTCGTCGCGCTTGGCCACAAGCGCAGCTGCGTCGTCTACAACTTCTCCAAGCCTTGCTCAGCCCGATCAAGCCAAGGTACGGTGGTCGCCGCGCTTGGCCGCAAGTGTAGCTGTGTCGTCTACAACTTCTCCAAGTTCTTCGCCGATCAAGGCCGTGTCGTTGGCGTGGCGACTATGAACCAGAACGACGGCTATTGCTTGTCCCTGCAGCAAGTACGTACTGTCGGGCGGGCAGTTGGATGGATTGACGGACGTACCATCAAGACCACAGACCATTTAATGCATATTAACTTAGATTAGCAACATGTATTCTCTGAGTACGTCGATTTATATTACGCGTATGCACAAAATCATGTGCAAAAACTTTGTATTCTGACCACAGGAAAAAAAGAAAAGTTCAGATCTGGACGTGAACAGTGTAACTTTCAAATGGGCATCCGTTTTCCCAAAATTTGTAATATTTGTCTTTTTTCCTGTGCAAAAAATACAAACTATTTTAATTTCAAATTTTGCAGATTTATATTTCGGATTGTTGTCTACACGAATATATTTGTTTTTGAATTTTTTTGAAACTTTTTGAAAATTTCAAAATCGTCCTCCATGGAGGACGAGATCTAAAGCGATTTTTCGGTATTCCCTCCGCTTTTATAATATAATATGTTTATAGCTTTGTGAAAGTAATGTATCTAGATTTCTTTTTAATGTATAGATTTAAATTGAACCTACGCACTAAAAGTGGTCTAGGTAAACTCTTTTTAGAACCGAATTGCAACTTCATTATAAATGTGCCATTTTATAAACTTGTTGGGCTATTTTTCTTATCGAGCCAGCTATAACTTGGTTGTTATTTTGTAAGCCAGATGCAACATGGTTGAAAGCGAGTTGCTATTTGCTTGTAACTCGGGCCCCGTCGAGAGGCCAGTTGCAACTTGCTTGTAATTAAGGCCCCGTCGAGGGGCTTGTTGCAACTTGCTTGTAATTGCGTCTCGTCGAGGGCCATTTGCAACTTTTTTATAACTGAGCCCCCGTCGAGGGGCCAGTTGTAACTTACTTGTAACTAAACCTCGTCTAAGGCTATTTTTTGCAACTTGCTTACCTGTCGAGAGTCGCAACTGGGTACTCGTCGAGGGGCCATTTTGCAACTTGGTTGCAACTGGGCCCTGTCGAGGGGCCAATTGCAACTTGATTGCAACTGGGCCATTGTTGCTTGTAATTGAGCCCCTGTCGAGGGCATGTTGCAACTTGATTGCAACTGGGGCCCCATCAAGAGGTCAGATGCAACTTGTAATTGAGCCTAAGTCGAAGGCCATATTTTTCCAACTTGTTTACCTGTAGAAGATCAGTTGCAACTTGCTTGAAACTGAGGCCTTGTCGAGGGCCAGTTGCAACTTGATTGCAACTGGGCACCCGTCGAGGGGCCATTTTGCAACTTGATTGCAACTGGGCCCCAACTTGCTTGTAACTGAGCCCCCGTCGACGGTCAGTTGCAACTTGATTGCAACTGGGGGCCCATCGAGGGGCCAGTTGCAACTTACTTGTAATTGAGCCCCCGTCGAAGGCCATATTTTCAAACCTGCTTACCTGTAGAAGGCTAGTTGCAACTTGATTGCAACTGGGGCCCCGTCGAGGGGCCAGTTGCAACTTACTTGTAACTGAACCCCGTCGAAGGCCATTCTTTTGCAACTTGTTTGAAACTGAGGCCCCGTCGAAGGGGGCAGTTGCAACTTGATTGCAACCGGGGACCCGTCGAGGGGCCAATTGCAACTTGATTGCAACTGGGCCTCGTTGAGGGGCCAGTTACAACTTGCTTGTAACTGAGCCCCCGTTGAGGGCATGTTGCAACTTGATTGCAACTGGGGCCCCTTCGAGGGTCCAGTTGCCACTTGTAACTGAGCCCCCTTCGAAGGCTATATTTTTCTAACTTGCTTACCTGTAGAAGGCTAGTTGCAACTTGCTTAAAACTGAGGCCCCGTCGGGGGCCATTTTGCAACTTTGCTGCAACTGGGCCCGTCGGGGGGCAAATTGCAACTTGATTGCAACTAGGCCCCCGTTGAGGGGCCAGTTGCAACTTGCTTGTAACTGAGACCCCGTCGAGGGCATGTTGCAACTTGATTGCAACTGGGGCCCCATCGAGGGTCCAATTGCATCTTGTAACTAAGCCCCTGTCGAACGCCATATTTTTCCAACTTGCTTACTTGTAGAAGGCTAGTTGAAACTTCCTTGAAACTGAGGCCTTGTCGAGGGGCCCAGTTGCTTACCTGTAGGCCAATTGCAACTTGCTTGTAACTGTGCTCCCATAGAGCGGCCGGTTGTAACTTGCTTGTAACGGTGCTCTCGTCGAGGGGCCAGTTGCAACTTACTTGTAACTAAGGCCCCGTCGAGGGGCCAATTGCAACTTACTTGTAACTAAACCCCGTCGAAGGCCATTCTTTGCAACTTGTAACAAAACCACGTGCAACTTGTTTGCAACTGGGGCCCCGTCGAGGGCCAGTTGCAAATTGATTACAACTGGGGCCCATCGAGGGGGCAGTTCCAATTTGCTTGTAACTGAGCCGCCATCGAGGGAAAGTTGCAACTTGATTGCAACTGGGGCCCTATCGAGGGGCAAGTTGTAACTTACTTGTAACTAAACCTCATTGAAGGTTTTTTTTTGCAACTTGCTTACCTGTAGAATGCTAGTTGCAACTTGCTTGTAACTGCACCCCGTCGAGGGAGCAGTTGCAACTTGCTTGTAACTGAGCCCCGTCGAGGGGCCAGTTGCAACTAACCTGTAACTAAACCCCGTCGAAGGCCATTTTTTTGGAACTTGCTTACCTGTCGAGGGCCAGTTACAACTAGGCCCCTGTTGAGGGGACAACAGGGACAGTTGCAACTTGATTGCAACTGTCTAGTTGCAAGTGTGTCGTAACTGACATTTTTCCTAGTTGTAAGTAGTTTGCAACTGAGGTTTTTCTATTACAACTGAGATTTTTTCTAAGTTGCAGTTAATTTTATTCCAGTTGTAATTGGGTTGCAACTGGGTCTTTTCCAGTTACAAGTGTGTCGTAACTGAGATTTTTCCTAGTTGTAAGTAGTTTGCAACTGAGGTTTTTCTATTGCAACTGAGGTTTTTTCCTAGTTGCAGTTGAGTTTATTTTAGTTGTAATTGGATTGCAACTAGGTCTTTTCTAGTTGTAAGCGTGTCGTAACTGAGATTTTTGCTAGTTGCAAGTAGTTGGTTGCAAATGAGTTTTTTGTATTAAAACTGTAGTGTGACTAACTTTTTCCAGGTACAAGTGGTTGCAACTGAGGTTTTTTTGTAACTGTAAGTTGGTTGCAACTGCTATTTTCCAGTTGCAGGTGGGTTATTTACTAGTACGTCGTGGATGAATTTTGTCTTAAAATATGTCATTTCCGTTGACTTTGCAGTTTCATTTATCCTGGATGCGACTTGTGCTTTGCTCCACAACTCGTCACGTGATTTGGACAAGTAATTAGCCTAGCCGCGTGGAGCAGCACTACACCAATCGATCCGGGAAAAGAAAAGTACCCCGCGAACGAGAAGGCCCAGTAGACCAAATGAAAAACTGAAATGGACCAAGCGGTGGCAACATTCACGTGGAAAAAACAATAGCCATGCAGCGATCTCAAATGAGTATTTAATCGTTCTTAATTAACATAGATGATGTCAGGTGACTGAGATTTATCACTCGCCTGAGATGTAGGCATGGCCAAACACTTATATTTTAAAATGGAGGGAGTACTTTCTTTTTTTCGTTTCATTTTTTTGTTTGAGTTTTTTTTTTCTTACTGTGTACCTGTCATTGTATGCTTATATTGCTTTAGTCTTCGATCATGGATGCATACACGGCGAGCAGTGAATAACTGCTTCCGGTGCACCGCCAGCTTGGGCTTGTCGACGAACCTGGTAAACTACCTCAAGTTCGAGATACACGCCGGCAGCTAAGTCCGCGGCGAACGGCGTCACCCTCTTCATCGCTGACACCTTCTTCCTCGTTGAGACCTCCTTCCTCGTCAGATACTGGACCATCACCCTCTTCATCGCCATCCGCGTTGTACTCTCTCAGTCTTAAAATATAAGATGTTTTAGCTTTATGAATAAAGTGTATCTAGACCTTTTTTAGTGTGTAGGTTCACTCTAAATTTAAATGAACCTACACATTAAAAGTAGTCTAGATACACTCCTTTCACAAATCTAAAACGTCTTATATTTTAATATAATCCCTGTCGATGAGGGTGATCGAAGTAAGCGACCGCACAGGGCCCCTGAATAATTAGGGCTCCCAAATCCCGATTAGTACTGTTAAGCGTGATTAGCTAGAAACATATCTTGTAGGCCCGTGTGACTCAGTTTAAACGGAGAGGAAAGAAAAACCACAGGACTGCACCAGACGATATCACGCAACACAACACGTCCTGATGCAAATACGCAACTCGATTTTGGTTCCCACTCGTGAGAGGCCAAGACAGGGAGATCAGATCCGATCGGGCAGCGCCATGACGACCTGTTCACTTTGTGGCTCCGTCCGGCCTCCAGAACAAATATCAGTGGTGATTGAGCTAGGTGAACGCGGCAATGCCCTAGACGAGTGACGCCCCGAGCATGCCAACTCGCAGCGATTAACCGAATCAAGAATAAGATCAGGTCAATACCTCTTCCATGCCTCCATTGATTTATCGAATCAAGTATAAGATCAGGTCAATACCTCTTCCATGCCTCCATTGATTTATCAAATCAATTCAATCGATCACAATTCGCAACCCTAATCAATTTACATGATAAAATATTGTACGAAATAGCACATACTTAAGCACCTGGAATTGATGGATTTCCCGTGAGGTTCTATCAGCGGAATTGGGACATAATGAAGACTGAGGTAATAAATGCAGTTAAATTGTTTTTCATCACTGGTAATATGCCTGATGGTGTGAATGACACGGCAATCGTACTGATTCCAAAAGTGGATCACCCTGAAACGCTCAAAGACTTTAGGCCGATCAGCTTATGTTCAGTGGTGTACAAGATAATTGCCAAGTGTCTGGTGAATAGGTTAAGGCCCATCCTTGGGGAGATTATATCCATTAATCAAAGTGCCTTTGTACCTGGAAGACTAATCACAGATAATGCTTTAGTAGCATTTGAATGCCTGCACTTCATTGAGAATAACACAAATTTGGAAAATAATTTTTGTGCATATAAGCTTGACTTGTCAAAAGCATACGACATGGTGGATTGGGCGTTTCTCAAGAAAGCGATGGAAAGATTGGATTTTACTCACAGATGGGTGGACTGGATAATGGCATGCGTCACCACTGTGAGGTACTCGGTGAAATTCAATGGAACCCTTCTAGATTCGTTTTCTCCTTCTCGAGGTCTTCGACAAGGTGATCCCCTATCCCCCTTCTTGTTTCTCTTTGTTGCCGATGGCCTATCAGCTTTGTTGCAAAAGGAGGTACAAGGTAATAATATCAGCCCACTAAGAATATGCAGACGAGCCCCGGGAGTGTCTCACCTCCTTTTTGCGGATGACAGTCTACTTTTCTTCCGCGCTAAAGCAGAGGAGGCTGCAAAAATCCAAGAGGTACTCACCATTTATGCAACGAGAACGGGTCAGCTAATCAATCCGAGCAAATGCTCAATTCTGTTTGGAGAATCCTGTAGCCATGTTGATAAAGAGGGCGTCAAGCAAGTATTGCATATCACACAAGAAACCTTTGAAACAAGGTACCTTGGCCTTCCGACTCCGGAAGGGAGGATGAGCAAAGGAAAATTTAAGAGCCTGCAAGAGAAATTGCTAAAAAGACTGCTACAATGGGGAGAGATTTATTTGTCTCTAGGAGGAAAAGAAGTACTGATTAAGGCTGTTGCACAAGCCATCCCGGTCTATATTATGGGCATCTTTAAATTACCTTTTGGTCTGCTAGATGAGCTAACAAAAATGATTCGCGACTTCTGGTGGGGTGCAGAAAATGGAAAGAGGAAAATGCACTGGGTTTCCTGGGACAGCATGCTACGACCAAAGGAACAAGGAGACCTTGGTTTTAAAGATATGCGCCTCTTCAACCAAGCGTTGCTCGCGCGTCAAGCGTGGCGACTATTGTAGCAGCCCAATACATTATGCGCCCAGGTCTTAAAAGCTAAATACTACCCACAAGGCCTTCTTACTGACACCGTGTTCACGGGTAATGCATCATCAACTTGGAGGGCACTTGAGTACGAGCTAGAGCTGATTAAGAAAGGGTATATCTGGAGGATTGGCAATGGCGCGAGCGTCCGCGCCTGGCGAGAGACGTGGATCCCCCGTGAGTCATATCTGAGACCATACACTAAGCAAGGTAGGTGTCGCCTCAGGTGGGTCTCTGATTTTCTGAACCCAGATGGCTCCTGGAACACGGAACTGTTACAGCGATGGTTCATGTCGATGGATGTACAGGAGATTTTGAAGATCTGATCTTCTAGTCGCAATGAGATGGACTTCATCGCATGGAACTCTGAATCTTCGGGTATGTTCACTGTCAAAAGCGCATACCGCCTGGCTTATGAGGTGCAGCTGAGAGCAGAGGGATGCCAGGCTACGAGTGCTCATCCCCTTGGGTCACGACCGGAATGGAAAATGATCTGGCAATGTCCGGTACCCCCGAAGATCCGTACCTTTGCATGGAAACTAGCGAGAAACGCTTTGGCCACCCAGGTAAACATGGTGAGGCGAGGCATTACCACGCTGCCGACGTGCATAATCTGTGGCAATGAGGATGAAACCACCTTCCATGCCCTGGTGAAATGCCCCCACGCGCGCGGGTTGTGGAGTACCATGAAGGAGATCTGGGACTTACCACCTGATCATATGCTTTTCCAGCGCAACCCTGACTGGTTCATGCACGCCCTAGTACGCCTAGATAAGGATCAACATGCCGCATTCCTAATGTTACTATGGAGAATTTGGCACATCCACAACGAGATTACACATCAGAAAACCCCGGCCCCAACTGCTGTATCGCGAAGATTCTTGGAGCTATTTGAACTCGCTCATGCTGGTCCAACAACACCCAGGAACTGATCTGGGAAAGGGCAAGCAAGTAATCAATGTGGGACGTGGCCTGGGAAGTAAGAAACACCATATGGATGAAAGGCCGCAGGTGAAACAGAAGTGGCGGCCACCAGATGAGGGAGTAACGAAGCTAAATGTTGACGGCGCCTATTCTGACGATGGGAGAGCTGGGGCAGGTATGCTACTGCGTGACGCTAATGGTTCAGTCATTTTTGCAGCTTGTAGACAACTCCAATCGTGTGTTGGGCCTCTGGAGGCAGAGCTTGCAGCGATGGAGGAAGGACTTGGCCTCGCACTTCACTGGACACAAGCGCCTATTATTCTCGAATCTGACAGTGCTGAAGCAATTAGAATGGTCGACGAGAGAACCCCCAATTTATCGCGCTTTGCTAGGAGAATTAGTGTCATTCGTGATAATATCAAGGAGAGAGATGTTGTAATATGTAAGGTGAACCGTGAAGCAAACTGTGCTAGTCATGGCTTAGGTAGAGTACAAGAGAGAACAGCCACTTGGCTGAGGAACTCACCGCCCGAAATCACTGATGTGATCATGGCTGACTGTACCCCACCTATTTGATAATTAATTCCCTTTCCTGGCAAAAAAAAAGTAGTAAAGTTATATGACTAAGTAGAAGTATAATTTTACTCACTAGATATACTATTTATTAGGAAAAAGACCCATTTTACAATTCTTACCGGGGCCTCAAATTTCTGGAGACGGAGACTACATCTCTGGCTCTCTTCCCCCAGCTCACACCACACACGAGCTCGCAGGCTCCTTAAATAGCCTCACGCACGCGCACAGCCACGGCCACACATGCCACTAACCCATGCACACGCATGACCCGGCCACCAACTCAACTAACCCTAGCTACATGCAGACGCACATACACCATTCACGCATAAGACTAGGCCAGCTAACAAACTCATGCATGCAGCTAACAAACTTTCTCAAGATTAGTGCCAACAATGCCACCGGATCATAGACACGGCAAGCTGTACATCGTGCTTGGTTCATAACCGAAAAACACCATGGACATGCTCCTTTCCTCCCGTTTCTTGAGGTTCGGCCGGCTCACGCTAGGCTTGCGCCCAGCCCACGCTTCTAGAGGCGTCCTGCCGACGACAGTTTTCGTGACGCCGCAGTTGAGGAGGTCGACCGCCGTCGTGACGACCTCTCCCCCAGAATCTCGTAGGGACGCCCTTGGCCTAGAGCAGGCTACACGCGCCATGCCAGCGACGTACGGTACGGTCTGGTTGTGCCGTTCAACCACACTATTCTACAGCGAAGTGTACGGCACCGCGAGTTGTTGCCGCTCGATGCCGATATGTCGGCGAAGTACTCCCCGACCGCTTTCGAGGTGGATTCGTCTCCCCGATCCGTGCGCAGTGCCATGAGCTTGCGCCCTGACCCTGTTCTGCTTCTGCCTGGAATTATTTCTTGATTGCCGCCCCCCGCTGCCTGGTCCTTGGAGACAAGAACATGCACCCACATGCATGTGTCTACTAGTATGATCATCAACCAGTAGAAGAATGTGCAGTTTACCTCCTGGTGTTGTTGGTGGATCGATTGGCCCACACAAGTCTGCGTGTACCAGACAGACCGAGCTGAACTTTCATGCGGCCGGGAAGGGCGCACGCTTGTGCTTGGCGTCGTAGAGCAGTTCTACCTCTCTCTCCGTCACCTCCGGCCGCCTTCGCCCGAACCGGTCTTCTTAGACCACCCCTCGGTGAGCGCCACCTCTTGCTCCTCCCTCCTCTGCGCCGCCTCACCGTCCAAGCCGCGCACGCCCGCGTACCCAGCAACCTCCCGTGGCACCTCTGTTCCTTGCCATACCACGACCGGCACAGTCTCTCTCCGGCGCAGATCGTCGCCCATCCGCAGAAAACGGTTCTCGAATTGGACCTCTAAATCGCTCGGAATCCTCCGTCAAAGTCACCACGATTCTCTGCTTCAACTGAACCCAGTCTTCAGGTTTAGCGCAGCGATAGCGCCTCTGAACATCGTCGTTTTCCCCGTCTCTTATGTCCTGATCCAGTGTTGCTACAATGACAAGAAACGCTCTACGATGTACCCTATTTCATAGGGAGAAAACCACACATCAAACGGATCTCTACATCGCTCGCAATCCTATTCCCAAGTCGGCTATTCGTCACTGCAAATCTGCTGTTTTCAGTTAAACCGACTCAAGTACCCATGTTGGTAGCACGATTACGAGCTCTACCGACGTCCTACGGCGGAATTTCCTTGATCCAAGACGTACTCCTATGTCTCCTATACAGTTAAGTTCAAACAGAACTCCAAACGAACAAAATATTCCGGCGCAGGTCGGCCCAGCTAACCTGTTTCGCTGATCGAAACTCAGCTTCGATTCAGTTCCTCCGCCGTTTCTTGATGGTTTTATACCACCCGCAGGGGTGCTCCCTCCCTAGCGCGCGCGTCCAGGTCATTTCATTTGGCTCAAGAATCGCGATGGATGGGCCGCCGGATGATTTGTGGACCATTAGGGCATGTACGATGGTTGATAAAACAGTCTTATCTTATACATGCCATATCATTTGATATGATAATAAAATACGATATACAATGGGTTCTTTTTTTAGTCTTATATCTAGCACTAAATGTTTCTATATATGTGGTGAGAAATATTGTTGCTAAGTTAGCCAGGAGAAGGCAGACGTCTTTTTTTCATTTCTCTCTCCTCCAACTCAGCAATCATTCTATGTGGCATTGCTAAGATAAAACCATTGTACGTGCCCTTAGAGACTTTGCTTCGCGTGAGATGGCTTTGCGCTTTGCGTGGATTTTGAATCATTGCTAAGACTACTCGTATCCGGTTTGATCCAGCGTGGTATATAAATCGGTTCAAACTTCACTTGGTTTTCGATGTGGCACTATTGGGAGGGTGCTTAGGGCATCTTCACCGGGCCGACCCAACCCGTCTCGGCGCGTCCAAACACGCACGCGACGTGCGCGGCGTCGCAGCGACACGACCCATCCGTTCCGACGCGTCCGACTCGACCCATCCGTGCATCTAATTTGCGTGACCACTGGGTCGGCTCGGACACGCAGCGCTCAGGCGTGTGTCCGACCATATCTACTGGCGGTCCCTCCCGCCAGTGAAACACAGGCCCTCCACTTCTCCCTCCAAAAAACCTCTTCCAAAATTTCCACTAGCGGGAGCGACGGGAAAGACGATGGATCCCGCCGCCATGGTCGACGCTACGCCCTCCAGCGTCCCTGCCGCCAAGAAGCGCGGTCGACCGAAGAAGCCTGTGGCCGACATGACGCCGGCGAAGCAAAAAATTGAGAAGGATAAGCGAGTCGGCCGGCGTCTTGCGGCGCGAGGTCGACTCGCCCAAGCCAAGCACGAGAAGGAGCGCCGGGAGGAGAACGAGCGTATCCTCACCGCGCAGAACAGGGCCAACCAAAAGGAGCTAGCAGTGGATGGCGCCAAGCACGCCGTGCACATGATAAAGCAGGAGGCGATGACCGCCGCGTTCGGTGGCACACTGGCCTTCGGCGCCGTCGGCTTGTCCACGGCCAGCGCGTCCTCTACCAGCTCCGTCACGTCTACCCCTTGCGGCCAGCCCAGGACGCCATGCCCGTGCACACCTTCGCTCGGAGGCCACACTAGGATAGTCGCCTCACTCTCCCGGTTCGTCCACCCCCGCACGGCGTCGTCGAAGGCGGGAGAGCCTGCCATCAACCTCAACAGCACTGCAACGACCACGGACACAACCCCGGAGGCGTTGAAGAAGCAGCGCTCCATCTCCACCACGGACATGCCGGCGCCAGTCAACCTATTCGGCGAAATGTCAGACGCGCTGCCGACCGATGAAGGCATGGTATGATCGCACCATCTCTTCGCCTTTTCTAGCACACCGTTGCCGTCTCTTCACCTAGGCCAAATTCGTTGCAGGATTTTATGGCCAACGATGCCGAGGACGCCATGAGCGACATGATCAACGAGGGTGGCCACGAGTATGGCGATGGCTATGGCGACGACACAGAGATGCAGCAACAGACGCATGCAGAGACGCAGGAGCAGGAAACGCAGCAAGATGCGTACAACATTGCGGATGGGTCATTGTTCGGAAACGATGGCGCTTGCATGGGCGTGGGGGTCACTGCCGCGTCGCTGGCCGCTTCACTTGCGGTGTCGCTCGTTGACACTAAGAAGTTCAGCCAACGAACCGCGAGCTACACCACCGATGAGGACAAGGTCCTATGCAAGGCATGGATAGAGGTTTCGCAAGATCCACTATGCGGCGCTGAGCAAAAGGGCTTTGCCTATTGGAAAAAGATAGGCAGGTTCTTCCATGAGGCCCGGAAATTCGGCAAGGATGCCTTCTACAGCGATCGAAATGATCTCTCTCTCCCCAAGCGATGGGGCACCATCCATGCCGAGTGCAGCAAGTTCCAAGGATCTTACGAGATGGTGACGAAAAGGAAAATAAGTGGCATGTTGCCGGTTGACATGGTAAAGCCCCTTCCTCTCCTTGTTGATGTCTTGCATATGCATTGAGCCTTGTCGGCATCCATATGTGAAGGTCATGAAAGAAATGGAGCACTTCAAGATGGTGAATGACAACAAGGCCTTCACGTTGACGCATTGTTGGACGTTGATCAAAGACTGCAAAAAATGGGAGACTCTATGCCCTTTGGAAAGAACTTGACAAGAAGAAGAAGGGCAAGAGCAACGCTTCTTCGGGCGGTGTCATCGACCTAGACGACGGCGGCAATGATGAAGGATTCACCAACCCTGTAGGCGCCCGTGCCCGCTGACCTGGAGGCCACAAGGCTCCGAAGGCTGACATTGCCCGCCAGGCTGGTTCGTTGGCATTCCAGGAGACGCTGACGAAGATCGTGGACAAGAAGGAAGAGGCCATCGCCGAGAGGGAAGAGAGGTGAAGTAAAGAGAAAGAGGCCACCGCCAAGGCATTTGTCGAGCTCCAGATGAGGTCAATCGAGGCGGAAGAGGCCCACGCCAAGGCCAGGCTGACCGAGATCAAGGCAAAGACAAGGGCGAGGGAGCCGATGCCAAGGCTAAGGAGGCCGAGGCCAGGTCTAGGGTGTTGGAGGCAGAGGCCAAGGCCAAGGAAGCCGAAGCCAAGATCATGGCCGAGGAGACTGCCATCATGCTCACCGACCTGGACACCATCGCTGACCATGATCGCAGGGCCTAGGTCGCTTGCAGGCACCAGGCCTTCCGTGCTCGCGACGCTTGAATGGCAATGGAGACGGTGGCTGCAACCTTTTGGACATAGAGGTCGCCATTCTTTTAGACATTGTGTATGATATTGCCCCTTTTGTACATTTCAGAATCACTGGCCACTAGTTCGCAATGCCCAAAGGACGATGACACATGTCTGTCAATTTATCTGCTAGTCACCTTTTGTGCCATTGCCTGTGAATTTGAGTGTTCGACAACATTGGCCAGCGATGGCGCTAATAAACGACAGACGCGGACATTTGGATAGCGCTGCTGGACGCGGTCGTCCGGACAGGTCGGACCGCGGCCCCAAAGTGACCGCGGACCGACCCGAACGGACAAAAACGGACCATTTCGGTCACGTGTTTAGGTCGGCCCGGTGGAGATGTCCTTATACATTGCATGTGTTGGCGCTGGCGCGGGACGCGACCATTGGTTTTATACCCGCAATCCCCGCGCGGCACCGCCAGTTTGGGCCTGCCCACTCCGATAACTAAACTCGGCCCAGCTCTTTCACATATAATATGAAATGGTTTTAAAATATGAAATCCACTTTTAAAAATTTATAGAAATGCCTCTAAGTATTACACTAATGATAATTTTACCCTTTTAAATTTAAGATGCATTTAATAATAAAATTTTATTGCTAATTCCAAATTAGACATATAATATATGTTTTGAGATCATAAAAATGCAAGGGTTAATAATATGTCATAGAAATAATTTTTGGACAATTAAAATTTTAATTTTTTTTACTACTATTAAATGGCATTTTTCTTATTAAATTCATAAGTTTAATTCTGTAAATTAGAAGTCGATAAATAATATATCTAAATCTATCAGCGCGATGAGCCATTTCCAACCATGAATTCCATACTTGCAATTACATCATGCATCATAGATTACTTATATAACCATAACTATTTATACAAGAAAAACATGATGAATAAAATTAGAAAATAATAATTTCTTGTTAATAATGCGTCACTAATGTTGTATCATCAATGTGCTATGCAAATAACATATTTTCAACATGGTTTGCATAGTTAACTTAGCATGCCATGCATCATATCATGATCATGTCAGATCTTCTGCATTAGTTGCAATTGTTGCATGGTTTGTTCCCTTTAGTGTTTTGCTTCTTCCCGGATAGGACGATGAGATATTGTGAGCTTCGGATCTATCGTCGGCAATGTTTCCCAAGCGAGCATTCCCCCTGCTACCTATTTTCGCTTTGCGGCTTTACTTCTCTCTATTGTTATCTGTGTTGCGATGATTTACTTTCCTTACCATTTATATTCCCTGGAACCTATATTGTCTTGATCACTTCCTATTGCCTATTGTTTTGGTAGATAGATGGGCTTACGAGTTGTAGTTCCTTGCCCAGGTGTCGGTTTGAGTTATCGAGTTTCATAGTTATTGGGTGGTTGTCATCTGCTTCTTGGTGGATATAATCATGGTTTTACTTACAACTTGATAATTAAAATGTTGGTAGTAGATATAACTAATAAGGAGATATCAATGGGCAATAGTTGAGATTTGGCTTTTATCCCATTCACTTGTGTCCACCTAGGACTCGAGTACTTGATGCTTGTTCCTCCACTATTGCACTATCCACATGTGGGAGACTTTCTAGGATCCCCCTCGATATGATCTTGATTCACATATTATTATTGGAGATCACAAATAATTTAGGGATTTAATATTATCCTGTATTTATGCCATGCTTTACTGCTTTATTTACTACTACATCAGTTTATTACTATACTATTTTGGAATCCCATGCCACGTTTACGCTGTTTCGACAAGCCTAATCACACTTTCGGGTTACTAGTCTTTCTCAGCCGTCGTCGTAAACTCCTAGGTATATTGTGGAGCTCGGTCAACTTTGTCGCGGGTAGCTTAGTTGGGGTGGCCCCCTGAAATAATTTTTGAATCTTGAGAATACTTTGTCGTGATGCCTCTTTACTTTCATTTGGTTTTCCCCTGAGGTTAATCATGTGTGTTGCTATTTGTGCACCCCTACAGGGTAAATCTTTTTGAAAAGTCGTGTCCGCGGTTATGGACTACTTGGAGCACAATGTCTCAACCATAGACACCTTACACTAAATTAGTGTTATGATTTTGACTTTGGCATGACTAGTAATCAGCTCCATTATAATGGGAGGGTTAATTAAAAGTGCAACTACTGGTAATATTGGGATGTCTTATACTGTCTATATCTAACTAGTAGGTACTACAATTTTAATAGAACGATTAATAAAACTACCAACTGTATGATGACTTCCTCATTTGGTCTCGAGTAGAAACTTCAGGATGAGTTATGTTTGGTGTTAGTATCAGGTTGGTTCCGAATAGGTCTGTCTTACCCCTCTCTAATAGTCGTCAGTGGTATTGTGTATCTATAGATTGTTTTAGCCCACCATACCTATGAAAGCGAGAGCCGCCAAATTCTAAGACTCGCTGTGTACTAGCCTCAGTAGTGACCGCTCCCTTTTATCCTTTGCCCTTTGCGGCACCCCTTTGCTTTGACAGGTATGAGTTCGACGACGTTAGCAAGGTTACCTTTCCGGCTTGGCCTGGGAAGGATTATGGATGCCATTGGTTATTCTTTAGGACTCTTAGTCTAATTTTCATCTTATCTGTACTCGAATGTTGTATCGTTCTTAATGTGATTTGGATCTTTGTAATGTATATTTATATTTTTTGACTCAAGGGGTCGTTGTTATATATATATATATATATGTTCTTATGGGTTTCATCGTGAACTATTGTGTAATGGTATTACTTCGTTTTCCACCTGCACATAAGTGCTTGGTGGGAGTCATCGAATCGTTTCTATGCGAGTTTGGCAGGAATCGCTGAAATCTGCATAGGGCCGATTCGAGGGTGTTACACCACCGGTCTTAGACGCTATTGCCCTTGACTTCTCGTTGAGCAGAACATGCTCATCGAAGTCTGTGACCACGCACAGACTTGCAAGGTGGAGCATCGACTGTTCTTCCTCCTGCCCTTGAGCGAGGTTCACCTGCTAGTTGCACTCCTGTCGGGGCTCTGTGCATTTATTTGGAAAGTGCCCCATTTGGTTGCAATTATAGCACTTTATCTAGGACATATTCCGTTCACCGTTATGTTGGGGTTCATGCATGCATAAACAAAAATTTCGCACTACTACGAACAACCATGGATCCAACTATGATGATACTAACGGGTTTGATTACTTCATCATACCGACGTTTGATGCGTAAGAGAAGCCGGCCGATGAAGATGCTGATGATGATCTTGATGATCCATTCGTTGTGGAGGATCGAACGCACGAACCTCCATAGGTTGCACGCATGGGGTTATTCCCGACCTGTTTAGCGTTCAGCTATCTAGAGCTCGACGTCGTCCAATGCTTTGCTAGTACTCGCGCAACGCTTCGCTAGAAGACTCGTGACACACTTGTATGGAGAGTGGAGAGAGTTCTGACACATAGAGGAGGAGGAGAAGTAGGATCTTGAGGTGTGTGGAGGAGCCCCTAGGGGGTATATAGGAGAGGGGAATGTGGCGTGCGCCATAGGGTTCTTGCCTAGGGCTAGCGGCCAAGGGGTGGCAACCCCTCCTTTGGCAGGTGCCCGATCCTATAATGATACATAGTATCATCCCTTACCTTGTATGGAGAGATTCCCAACTTGACAATCAAGTAAAATCATCTCCTACCAAGAATAGAAGATTGAATTGAAAGCTTCATATATGGAGATTTGACTAGATCCTTTCATCTTTATGCAAGGCACCAAATAAGGGAAGTCAAGGTGTCACCACATGTATCCATGAACCAGCCCTAGGGGGTTGGGCGTCGGCCATGGGTGGGCATGGGAGGCCCAGGCGCCGCCCCTAGGGTGGGCCTGCCCCCTCTCTAGTAGTATGTGCACTGGAACCCTTCTGACGCTCCATATATGTCTCGGTTTCTTCTCCGATAAACCTGAAACTTCAACCCATATATATATTTCGTAACCGTTCCTCAAGGTCTTCCACAATATGAACATCTCGGGATCATTACGAGGTACCTCGAAACCAATCCCAACGACACCGAAACTACCTTCTAGTTTTAGGTCAAACCACTAGAATTATTATGATCTTTCTCCTAAGTGTCATAGCAAGCCACGAAAATATTCCAGTATCTCTAGAAACTACTCCAAACTACTATCTCACTTACTCATTATACTTACAGTAAGCACAACTTGATCGGTCAACCTTAAGTGTGTGACCCGTTCAGGTTCGATGGGGCGCTTAAGCGTGTGACACTTCTTGACCTTAAGCGTGTGACCCTGGGGAGGCTCCGTGCCACTCCCGCTTCCAGGGCCACCTCCTGGTGGTAAGGGTACCGTGACAGGCTGCATCCCTTGGGCAGGAGCGCCTGGTGAGCCTTCTTCTGTCGATCCGATCTGCATGATGCGGGCTCCCCCTACCTAGCACGCCAACTGACGAAGGATAGTTTGCACGATCCCTCCATAGTCTCACTTTCGAGGAACAAAGGAGAGTTTATTTTTTAGGCGGATGGCTCGATCGAGCAAGTTTGGATCTCAAAGACAAAGATATATAGACAATAGGAGGAATCACTCAGACTTTACTCATAAGGCGATCGAGAGATCGTAGAATGTGTCTACAATATGATCTCGGTGGGTTTATATAGATACCTGACGAGAGAGATGAATCTAGAGCTTTGACTAAGGCTAATGGCGAAGACTTGGGAGATTATGGCGTGTGAATGTCTTCGGGTACTTATAGGCATCGATGGTAACCGAGTCCTTCTTAATCACGTCATGTCTTCATCTTGTCTTGCACGTAATGGTGATCCCCGATCTTCCTTGCACGCCCGTCTGGTCTTCGGGATCTTCAGAGAGCCATCTTGCAGCCCCACATGTCGGGTCGGTTGAGGGTAGGTCGGTTTGAGAGTTTCTAGATGCAGGCCTTCAGGTCCTTAATCGTCAGAGGTTGTCGTGGGCAGGAATCATGGGTTCAGGCCCATGTCGAGTACAGGCCTGAGTCGACCCATCATCGACAGTTAGCTTCTAGCAGGCTTAGAATATAAGAGATTCTTATTATGTTAGCTTCCAGCAGGTTTATATAGAAGAAAAGAGACGAAAGATACTGTAAGAAAATATAAACCGATAAATTGCATGTGGACCAAATTCATTAGCGTAGCCCATCTACATAGAACATAGCCCATCAGTGTTGTTAGCCAGATGATTTTTCGTCTAAACGAGTCATTCAGCCGGCTTACCAAACAAGAACGTATGGGCTAAAGTTACTAGAGCAGTTGTCAACCAATGTTTCGGTGCGGTCATTTCAGGCCATCAATATTGTCAACATGACAACATGCCGATTCAGGATCTGAAGAAGTTCGAAATCTTTAGAAAAAAGAAGACCTCCACGAAACCCCTGCTAGCGCTCTCCTCTCTCCACGTGGTTCATTCACATATGTTTCATGGAGGACGATCACTACTAGGCATCGCTAATAACCATCGATTTCGGTTCGTGCCTAACCAGCCATGTATCACTTTTCCTCTTTTCTACTGTACACGAGATGTGTACCACAGGCTCCAAGCGACGGGCTTATTAAGACACGTGAAGGGCCACTTTAAACCAATAGAATACGAAACGATATGAGGGATGATGTACACATGGATTCCCTTATTTGACCCAGTGACCACCTGTGCCTCCAAAACCCTCTCATCCAACATTGTAATAAGCAAACATGTACCATTACACAGCCCCAAGGGATTGATTATTGATATTCCTAAGAAGCATAACAGAGACGCCAATTTCCTATTCGGTTTGTTATGGTATGATAATTAACAAGAGCCATTGCAGACTCTTTCCAATATGTGTGTGTGTATCTCCGTACTTTCGCATGGCCAGTTGTATGTGGCCTGTGTCGCGTGTTATTTCGTGCGCAGGACATAAGATTCTCATTGAGAATGAGGAGGGGAATCCAACCACTGAGACTAGCAATATAGTGTATAAGGAGATTATTGACTGGCTGTAGTTGTCTCTTCGCTTTGGTGGTTTTTATTGTCTATGGTCTTTACTCATATTTTTGCTTCCCAATGAAGATAAAAAGAATACCATAGAGGTAATTCTATTGTTATAATCTTTTTGTTTGATTTCTTCTGAGGTTCGTGTTAAATTCTGCTCATGGCCATATCGTATTTTTTCTAACAGTTTTCTGTTTTATCAAAAAAGAATTCAGTATTGCAGTGAAGAAAAATGAAAATTTTATGGCTTGATGGGTTCATAAAATGATATTTTCTTCATTGTATTATAGCGAGATTAAATGTTTGCACCAGCAGCTCAAGGGGTGTACGATGGTGACCTTTGAGGTTCCTTCACGTGAGTGTATTGTAAACTCCAAGTCGGCTCGTAATCCCACTGCTTCTAAAATATATATGTAGGGTTTAAGTTGCCAAGAATAAAAAACCCTCAACGCAGTCACATTTCAGATGTGCATCTTCATCTTGAAGTCTAAAATAGTCCTTAAGCAATGGGGTCTGTACTCAGCTTATACGTATATCCTAACAGTTTGAGAACATGCAACGTATCTCAGCGAAAGCACGGCCGCGGCGTGCCGGCACGCCCGATCCCAGCTAGTAATACGGACGCAATGGGCACCTGGCCTAGCCCAACAGGGTAGGCAGGCAGGGTCTAGGGAGAAGGCCTGAGCAATGGCGCGCGGGTCAGCCCTGCGCACCCCGCCCCGTGCCCTCGCCTGCAGTCGCCGCAGTGGCAGGTGTGTGTTGGGGGGCAGTATGGACTTGCATCGAAACGGCTTGGCTCCCCTTGTTGAGGTCCTGAACTTGGGGCAAGCACCTACACTATCTAGGACCCCCTGTCCCAGTGCTCACGCGCTGGCCTCTGGGGACTGGGGCGGATGCCTGTCCGCCCGTGACGATGACCGTCGGAGCCGTGAGAGGCCGCCAACGGATAGCTCTGCGCCGTCAACGTCAGGTGCGGATGATGCACCATTAGCTCAGTCACGACGTACGTGCACCGATCACCGTAGAGGGGAGGCGCCATGCACTCTCGCCGCGTTGCTTGGAGCAGCACGACCGGCGCGCGGCTCGGTGTATGGGTCGGAGCTGCAGCGCGCCACTTGTTCTACTAAGTGTTTACAAGACAAAAGCTGGGCAGCCAGTTTTGCTGGGTGTGTGGCGTGTGGGCACGCAGACGCAGAAGTACCACTACACGATTTTACCCCCAGCTAGCTGGTTTGCCGGTAGTATATATACATGGTCCAAAAAAACATTCGGAAGACTACTCGTTTCGCCGGTAGAAGCATCCTATCACGTTGTTTTATTTGGATTGTTATAGTATATCACTTTGATCGACGTTGTATGCCACTGTAACTTCCAGTTTTGTACCGCTCACATCACATGGAGATCAAGTCGAGAGGGTCTCATGGCCATGTTCATTCTCGCGGCCACCACCCATGTACTGCCACAAAAAAAAAAAAAAATGGTTCCTCATTCTGCATCCTAAACAAAGCAGCACGTACGATTTCTATTTCTCACCGTCGTTTCACGGTTTAAATCTATACTACTCCTAGCACAGTAGTATCCCTCGCAGCTCACACGGGGGTCCCATCTCATTGGTTACAGTAGGACGCGTTGCGCCAGGAGAAACCGGATGCGCAGTTGCAGGTGGGCCCAGCTGCAGACCGCTGCTCTCCTTTTCGGTTTCTTTCTTGGAACGAAAGACAGGCACGATGGTGGTCCCCACGTGTTCCAGCCTTACTCCAGGAAGAAGATCACCCTGGTCTGACGGTCTACTAGCCAAGACCCAATCAAAGAGGAGAGAGGGGTCACCAAAGAGCGCACCAACATACTCTCTCCGCTCACAAATACTAGTCAAAATTAAACTTGGTAAAATTTGATCAAATATTTAGTAAAAAATATCAATATTTATAATATAAAATTATATAATATTAGAATCTCCAAAGAGTATATTTTCATATTATACGTATTTGTAATGATGAATATTAATATTTTTTGCAATATTTTTTGTTAAACTTGACAAAGTATAATTTTGACTGAACTTAGAACGCGGAGTAAATAAAAACGGACGGAGTAATATCGTCATCTCAGTTGCAAAAAGCAATAACACGGTGGTACTAATAAAAAAAAATGGAGGGTGCATTTAATGCCTGGTACTGTACAAAGTAGGAGTACTAACAAACTTCTTTTTTGAGATTCAAAGTAACAAACGGTAACATGAATAAATCACCAATTATTTGAGGATCTACTATGGATCGTAGCGTGCAACCTAGTAGTAACACAAGCGGACGTCTGGATTAGCGATGCAAAATGATCAGAATTATTGCTAGTTGTACACTAACACACATGCGATGTTTCCTTGACAAACTCAAAAACAAATTTCACCGCATAAAGAAACCCAACGGAGGTACTAGATAGTAGTGCTACTAGCAAATCAAATTGTGGGTCGCGCAATAACATGCACGGAGGGCTATCACTGGTTCTGATTTGATCACCTTGTCATTTTCCAAAGCGAGAAGGAAGTACTGCCATGGAACGAAGGGACCATGGGAGTCCAAATGCAAAAGAGACTACCCTTTTCGCCGAAAAGGAGGATTCTCTCCCCAATGTTATTTTTGGATTGTCTAATGGAATATATAGTTACTTAAAAAAACACTAGTGGATTTTGGAGCCACAGTTCTGGCTTCCACGCCGGTCTCGAGGGCGCAAGGAGCCAGAGCTCGATTTAAAACATTATAAAACTTTATTTTTAAGAGTAAAAAATGTCATAAAAACATGATTACATACATGTCGTCATCGGTGTCTTGGTGGCGGTCATGACAAGTGAAAAGTGTAGCCGTGGGAATCGAGACCTCCGAGCCAGCTTTTGCATCTATTTCTTGACCCGGCCATGCAGTTTGGTAGGCTGCATTTATTTCTTGGACCGGTCGGGCAGTGCTGTGGAGGGCACTGCCACACTCATCTGACCTCCGAGCCACCCCTTGCCCCACTAATTCAAACCCTCCTAAACATATTCAAATACAGCCTCGTGACATATACACTCAAGACTGAACTACGATTATTTTTCGAGTAAACCGTAAGAACTGGCCCGAAAATCGATATATCAAGAAAAAGATCAACCCAACACTAGCACCATTAGATTTTTTAATAGAAGAAACTCCGTGAGTACTAGAACGTAAACCGATATGCAATCTCTGAGCAAACTGCCCGAAAACCGATATATCAAGAAAAAGACCAACCCAGGCACTAGCACCATAGCTTTTTTAATCGAAGAAACTCCGTGAGTACCAGGACATAAACCGATATGTAATCTCTGAATTCGGATTGTTTAATGGAATTTTTTTATATTAGTAGGAGAGCTGCTAAATTCATTGAACATATAGAAAGTTGGTCCACTTATTAAGGGAAACCGGATCCAAAAATCATACATTTGTCTAGTTTATTATGGAAAACCGGGCGACAACAAATACAACTAGGACGGGCTCACACCTACAACACCACTAACCCAAGAACCCAGCCGCGGCGCGATATGGCCGATCGCCAGCTACACAAGCGCGCCGCGAAATGGCCGGTCGATGGCTGCTCGGCCGCGCTGCAATATGGCCGATCGCCGACCCCCTCTCGTCGTGCCTCAAAATTGCCGGTCACGGGTATCCTCTGTCGTGTCGCAGCCTTGTCGATCGTCGGCCCCCTCTGCCGTGCCACAACATTGTCGGTCGCAAGCCAAAACACCAGAACACGAGCCCGCAAAACCACTTGTCCCCTCTGTCGTGCCGCAACATTGTCGGTCGCCGGCCCCCTCTACCATGCCGCAGCCTTGCTGGTCGCAGGCCAGAACACAGAAACACCAGCCCGCAAAACCACTTGACGCCCAACCAACGTCTTCCCAAAGACAATGCCTCCAAGGAGGGGGATGGAGCAAAGCGTCATCATTGTCCGATCCAAAAGAACTGAACCTAAAGGTTTCCCTCGGGGCAAGAACACCAGGAAGAGGGGAGGATCATACCGCCACAACAACGTATTCAGGAAGATGACGACATCTGTGGATGTCGCTGTCGCTGGCTCTGATCAAGCACCGGAGGCAAGGTTTTCACCCGAAGTAGATCCACACTCCCCGTCCCAAACCGGTTGGCCTGCTGTTGTCTCTACCACCTCCCTCCATCGCTCCTCCTCTATCGGCCCCTCTAGTTCCAGCTCGCCCCGCGTTGTAGCGGGCATCTTTTAAGAAACTCTATCGTATAAATAAAATGGTATAATACGCATTGAACATGGAGTTTTCTATAAAAAACATCCAAGATTTATTTGATGAAATAGTCAATATGCTAAATTTAATTGACATAAATTGTTGTATATTAGATGGATATAAATTGGTGACATAGACAATTAGATGAGGTGGTACGGATAGCTTTCATGTAAATAAACAATATTGTTAATAGATATTAGTGGGATAATATGAAAACTTGATTGGCTAATGGAGTAGAGGATGTGGATGGCTTGTATGTAGAGATAGACCAATATTAATTGTTGTTAGTGAGGTTTTGCTTTATAAGAAGTATAGTGTTAGCTTTGCGACAAGTAAATAATGAAGAACGAAATAAAATTGTAATGAGGGGGACACAGATTTAACGTGGAAAACCCTCTCCAACAAAGAGAGGGGAAAAACCACGGGCGCCAGCCATCGAAACTTCACTATATCAGAGAGTGTTTACACAACGCCGGGGATTTCACAGATGCAACTTATCCCAACCGGCGGCTTACAAGAAGTATATATAGCGGTGGTAACCTAGGTCATCAACGATCCGGCGACGGACCTCGCTCCGATCCGTCAGAAGTTGGCCTTTACTTTGTAGAATTTGGATCAACATATAACAAACTCCACCTTGAGACAAATTCCTTCTTGTAGCATCAACGGTAATCATCTCCCTGAACAAACAAAGAAAACACTTTCGGCGCCAATAGCCACTTGGGCTAAGCAGTTATACCAACTAAGCTTGAGCATAGATCATGTTGGAGATATGCCCTAGAGGCAATAATAAATGTAGTTATTATTATATCTTTGTGTTTATGATAAATGTTTATATTCATGCTATAATAGTATTAACAAGGAAACATTAATACTTGTGTGAATTGTAAACTTAATTTGAAGTCCCTAGTATAGCCTCTATACTTCACTAGCTTGTTGGTTGATTGATGATTGTGGTTTCCCTATCATGAACATTGTGATGTTATCAACAACAAGATCATATCGTTAGGAGAATGATATGGTGGACATACTCCTATAGACAAGCGTAGCATAAAGATCAAGTCATTTCAATAGTTCAATTGCTATATGCTTTCTGATACATAGTAACCTAATTCCTTCACCATGAGATCATGCATATCACCTTTCTTGGATGGATGCTTTGATGTCATCAAACACCACACCGTAATGTGGTGGCTAGAAAGGTGGCATTGAGTGTTCGGAAAGTATTGGTTGAAACACATGGATCAAGAGTGGGATTTGTCCATCCACATGACGGATAGATATTCTCTGGGCCCTCTCGGTGAAATGTCATCCAATTAGCTTGCAAGCATGTGACTTGGTCACAAGGGATCACATATCACGGGAACGAGAAAAGAGTACTTATCGATGCGAGGATAAACTAGGTATGCAGAGATACCGACGATCATAACCTCGGATAAGTAACATATCGTGAGACAAAGGGAAATTGGTATCGTATGTAAGTGGTTCATTCGATCGCAAAGTAATCGTAGAAATATGTGGGAGCCATATGAATTTCCAGATTCCTCTATTGGTTATTGTTCGGAGAAGTGTCTCGATCATGTCCGCATAATTCACGAACCGTAGGGAGACACACTTAAGGATTCGACGTTGTTTGAGTAGTTATGGTATTATGAGAAAGAGACCGAATGTTGTTCGGAGTCTCGGATGGGATCCGGATATCACGAGGAGATCCGAATGGTCCGAGAATAAGATTCATATAAGGAAAGTCCGTTTGAGTAGCGGAATGATTCCGTGTTTTCATCGGAACATTCTAGAAGGTCCCGGAATGTCCGGCACTCCGGAGGGAAGGTTACATGAATGTGTCATTACATATTGGAATGATTGCATCATGTACTAGGTGTTCTTGCTGTCCAAAATAAAGGGTTTATTTAAATCCTAAATTGAAAAGTCAAACGGCCAGTTTGAAAGTCAAACGGCAATTTTGGGAAGTGGGAAAAGAGGAGGAGGTGGAGACCGACTTGGGGGAGGAGTCCCCTTGGCCGGCGCGCCTCCCAAGGCCGACTTGGGGAGGGACTCCTCCCCTTGGCCGCCGGCCCTCCCACCTATAAAAGGAGGGGCAGGGCCTCCCCTCCTAGACACACTAGTTCCTATCCTCTAAACTAAACCCTAGATCTAAACCCCGGTTTAGAGCTATTTCGGTTTAGAGCTTTCTAATTGGTTTAGAGCCTTCTAATTGGTGTGTCTAATTACTAGACCACTAATAGCCTCTCTCATAAGCTCCACCATACTCGCACCGGCTTAAGGCGAAGCCTGGGATTTCCCCTCTACCTCGGTACCACGCCGTTGTCTTTAGCGAGGAGAGTGCTACAACCTCCATTTTCTTTGGAACAAGGAGAGGAAGGTCTTCGTCAATACCGAACGTGTGACCGATCAGGAGCGCTATGAACGCCTTGGAAGGATCGTCTCACGCGATCTTGAGATCGGAAGAGTCGACTACATCACCCACGAGAATCTGCTCTCGTTAAACACTTTGGAATCTTCGAGGGTGAGTTATTCCATCGACTCGTTGCTGCAATCTAGTAGATAGATCTTGGCTTGTTTGTTTGTATGCGATAGAAAATTTTTGTTTTCCATGCTACGAACCCCACAAAGGGTATCGAGCCGTGTCTATATGTAGATCTGTTGCGAGTAGAACACAATGGTCATTGTGGGCGTTGATGCTTTTATTGTAGATTGCTTTTTGTGTACTTTGCATCTTGCGGTATGTTGGGATGAAGCGGCCGGGCTAACCTTACATGACATCGCTCATGAGACTTGCTCCACTTAACATGCAACTCAGTTGCATAAGTGGCTTTATGGTGCCTGTTTCTCCTAGCATAGTAAAGATCCAATTTACAACGGTAATCAACAATGCTAGTATCAATGTTGTGGTACTTGTTCGTAAGTTAGAACGACACTTATTGAAAGCCCCAAACCACGTAAAATATGCAAAGAAAGTAGAAGCGTCTAACTTTGTTTTGCAGGGTGTCAAAGGATGTGATATGGCCATGATTGTGATTATATTTGATGTATGCAATGTTCCTTATTGTAAGTTGACAACCGGCAGAGCCATATGGTTGTCTTTAATTTCGTTAAGACCTGCGTGTCTATTCAAAATAGTTGTAATAGTTGAAGCTGGTGGGCGACAACCATGAAAAGCGCCATTGACCTTGATGCTATGCGGTGATGATGGAGATCATGTTCGTGCTTGAAGATGGAGATCGGAAGCACAAAGAAGAAAGGCCATATCATATCACATATTATGAATTGCATGTGATGTTAATCCTTTATGCATCTTGTATTGCTTAGTAGACAACGGTAGCATTATAAGATGATCCCTCATGCACATAAATTTCAAGTTCTAAAGTGTTCACCCTTAGTATGCACCGTTGCCAAAGCTTGCTTCAAGCACCACGTGATGATCGGGTGTCTTTGATTCCGCGGTGAATACAACGTAAGCAAGCCAGATTTGCTTATCGGTAGCTAAGGTTTGATCTTGACGAGCCTAGCATGTACGGACATGGCCTCAGAACACGGATCGAAAAGGTAAAGCATGAATCATATAGTAGATATGATGAACATGATGATTGTTCGCCATTAAAACTATATCAACTCTCGTGATGATCGGTGTTGATGTAGTGGATTTGGTTCGTGTGATCACTAAAACAATGTGAGGGATGTTGTTTTGGTGGGAGTTCACCTAGTTTAATTTCATTAATTAATTTGAACTCAATTTGTCATAAACTTAGTCTAAACTATTGCAAATATGTTGTAGATAAATGGCAGCCCTACCATCAATTTTAATGCGTTCCTAGAGAAAGAAAAGTTGAAAAACAATGGAAGCAACTTCATGGATTGGTTCCAATTTGAGGATTGTCCTCACAATGGTAATTTGACCTATGTCTGGATGCACCGCTAGGTGACCCACCTGCAATTGATGCTACCGATGAAGTAAAGAATGTTTACCTCGCTCGGAAGAATCAAGACTCCATAGTTCATGTGCTATTTTGTATGGTTTAGAATCGAGCTTCGTAAAAGGTTTGAAGAGTCGATCCATATGATATTGTCGAGGATCTCAAATTAATCTTTGAGACTCATGCGGCAATTGAAAGTTATGAAGCTTCCGAAAAGTTCTTTAACCGCAAGATGGAAGAGGGTAGCTCGCCGGTGAGCATGTGCTTAAGATGTCTGGGCACGCAAATAAACTCCAAAGTTTGGGTATAGTGATTCCTAATACTTTGGGGGTTTACCGCATCCTCCAATCACTACCACCAAGTTACAAGAACTTTGTGATGAACTATAACATGCAGAACATGAACAAAGAGTTGCGAACTATTTGCTATGTTAAAATCTGCGAAGTGGAGATCAAGAAAGAGCACCAAGTGTTGATGGTCAATAAGAACACCAAATTCAAGGAAGGCAAGTCTAAGCAGAAGGGACACTTCAAGAAGGGTGGTAAGAAAGTTACCACGCCGACGAAGAGGACCAAGGCTAGACTCAAGCCTGATACTGAGTGTTTTTACTGCAAGGGAGTAGGTCAATTGAGCGGAATTGCCCAAAGTACTTGGCGGATTTGAAGAACGGCAACATCAAGAAGAAAGGTATATCTGATATACATGTTATTGATGTGTATCTCACTAGTATTCGTAGTAGTGCACAGGTATTTGATACTGGTTCGGTTGCTCATATTTGTAACTCAAACAGAGCTACGAATAAACGGAAGCTAGTGAAGAACGAGGTGACGATCGCGTAGGAAAGCGGATCAAAGGTTGATGTGATCGCGGTCGACGCTACCTCTTCATCTACCATCGGGATTAGTTTTATACTTAAATAATTGTTATTTGGTGCCTGCGTTAAGCATGAACATTATATCGTGATCTTGTTTATTGCAGATTTACTTGTTTAAATCCGAGAATAATGGTTGTTCGATTTATATGAGTAATATGTTTTATGCACATGCACCTTTGATAGATGGTCTATTCATATTGAATCTCGATAGTGGAAATACACATATCAACAACATTGAGGCTAAACGCTTGAAATCAAGCGATAATTCGACCTATATGTGGTAATCGTCTTGGTCACATTGGAGTGAAGCGTATGAAGAAACTCCATTCCGATGGACTTCTTGAATCACTTGATTTTGAATCACTTGAAGGATGCGAGGCATGTCTGATGGGTAAAATGACTAAGACTCCATTTTCTGGTATGATGGAGCGAGCTACGGACTTATTGGAAATCATACATACCGATGTGTGTGGTCCAATGAGTGTAGCATCGCGATGGTTATCGTTATGTTCTTACCTTCACGGATGACTTGAGTAGATATGGGTATATCTATTTCATGAAACATAAATCCGAAACTTTCGAGAAGTTTAAGGAGTTTCAAAGTGAGGTAGAGAATCAACGTAACAAGAAGATTAAATTTCTACGTTACGATCGTGGAGGTGAATATCTAAGTTACGAGTTTGGCGAGCATTTGAAGAAATGTGGAATACTTTCAGCTGACACCGCCGGGAACACCACAACAGTAATGGTGTGTCTGAACGTCAGAATCGAACTCTCTTAGATATGGTTCGCTCTATGATGTCACTTACAGTTGCCACTATCATTTTGGGGTTATGCATTAGAAACAGCGCATTCACTTTAAATAGGGCCGTCTAAATCCGTTGAAACGACACCGTATGAATTATGGTTTGGGAAGAAACCTAAATTGTCGTTCCTTAAAGTTTGGGGATAAGCCTATGTAAAGAAGTTACAGCGGACAAGCTTGAACCCAAAGCGGACAAATGCATCTTCATAGGATACCGAAGGAAACTATTGGGTATACCTTCTATCATAGATCCGAAGGCAAAATCTTCGTTAAGAATGGATCCTTTCTAGAGAAGGAATTTCTCTCGAAAGAAGTGGACTGAAGGAAAGTAGAACTCACGAGGTTGTCGAACCTTCTCTCGAAATTGCGAGTAGCGCAGCACCGAAGAAGTTCTGTGGTGCCTGCACCAATAAGAGAGGAAGCTAATGATGGTGATCATGAAACTTGGTTGAAGTTGCTACAGAGCCTCGGAGGTCAACGAGAACTCGTACCACTCCAGTTGGTATGATTCCGTTATGAATGTCATGTTGGTGGACAACACCGATGACCCGAGACATATGAGGAAGCAATGATGAGCCAGATTCCAATAAATGGCAAGAAGCCATGAAATCCGAGATTGGATCCATGTACGAAAACCAAGTATGGACTTTGGTGGACTTACCGGATGGCCGGAAGGTATCGAGAACAAATGGATTTTCAAGAAGAAAACAGATGTTGATGGTAATGTTACTGTCTATAAAGCTCGACTTGTCGCAAAAGGGTTTCGACAAATTCAAGGAGTTGACTACGATGAGACTTTCTCACCAGTAGCGAAGCTAAAATCTGTGAGGATTATGTTAGCAATCGCTGCATATTATGATTATGAGATATGGCAGATGGATGTCAAAACAGCATTCCTCAATGGAGACATTGATGAAGAGTTGTATATGATGCAACCCAAAGGTTTTGTCGATCCTAAAGATGCTAACAAGGTATGCAAGCTTCAACGGTCCATCTATGGATTGAAGCAAGCATCCAGAAGTTGGAATCAACGTTTTGATAAGGTAATCAAAAGTTTTGGTTTTATACAAACTTATGGAGAAGCTTGTGTTTACAAGAAAGTGAGTGGGAGCTCTGTAGCATTCTTAATACTGTATGTGGATGACATATTGTTGATTGGGAATGATGTAGACCTTCTTAATAGTGTCAAGGAATATTTGAATAATAGTTTTTCAATGAAGGATCTTGGCGAAACAGCTTACATATTAGGCATAAAGATTTATAGAGATAGATCGAAACGCCAAATATCATTGTCACAAAGTACATATTTGGACAAAGTTCAAGAGGTTTGGAATGGAAGATAGCAAGAAAGGGTTCTTGCCCATGTTGCTCAATACGACCTTGAGTAAAACTCAAAGTCCGACATCGCGTAAGATAGAGAAAGGATGAGTAAGACTCCTATGCATCAGCCATAGGATCTCTAATGTATGCCATGCTATGTACTAGACCCGACATTGCATATCTTTGTTAGTTTAACTAGCAGATATCAAAGTGATCCAGAGTGGATCATTGGACGTGATCAAAAACATCCTTAAGTACTTGAGAAGAACTAAGGATATGGTTCTTTCTTATGGAGGTGATGAACATACTCGTTGTTAATGGTTACACCGATGCTAGTTGGAACACCGATCGGATGATTCTAAATCACAACTGGATACGTATTTATTTTGAATGGTGCAGCTTAGCTGGAGGTGCAAAGCAAAGCGTTGTGGCGAGATCTTCAACTGAATCGAATACATGGTCGCTTGAGGCTTCACAAGCGATATGGATGAAAGAGTTCATTACGAGCTGGGTGTGGTTCCAAGTGCTTGGACCCAATGTCTATCTACTGTGATAACATGGGCGCCATAGCCAATGCGGAAGAACCAAGGTCACACAAGAAGCTGAAGCATATCAAGCTACGTTTTCACGCTATTCGAGAACATATCCAGGATGGGGATATAAAGATTTGCAAAGTACACAGATCTGAATGTGGCGGATCCGTTGACTAAACCTCTCCGAGGGCAAAACATGACCAACACCAAACTGCCATGGGTGTTCGTATATTACCATGTAATCTAGATTAGATGACTCTAGTGCAAGTGGGAGACTGTTGGAGATATGCCCTAGAGGCAATAATAAATGTAGTTATTATTATATCTTTGTGTTTATGATAAATGTTTATATTCATGCTATAATAGTATTAACAAGGAAACATTAATACTTGTGTGAATTGTAAACTTAATTTGAAGTCCCTAGTATAGCCTCTATACTTCACTAGCTTGTTGGTTGATTGATGATTGTGGTTTCCCTATCATGAACATTGTGATGTTATCAACAACAAGATCATATCGTTAGGAGAATGATATGGTGGACATACTCCTATAGACAAGCGTAGCATAAAGATCAAGTCATTTCAATAGTTCAATTGCTATATGCTTTCTGATACATAGTAACCTAATCCCTTCGACCATGAGATCATGCATATCACCTTTACTGGATGGATGCTTTGATGTCATCAAACACCACAATCGTAACGTGGTGGCTATAAAGGTGGCATTGAGTGTTCGGAAAGTATTGGTTGAAACACATGGATCAAGAGTGGATTTGTCCATCCACATGACGGATAGATATTCTGGGCCCTCTCGGTGAAATGTCATCCAATTAGCTTGCAAGCATGTGACTTGGTCACAAGGGATCACATATCACGGGAGCGAAAAGAGTACTTATCGACGAGGATAAACTAGGTATGCGAGATACCGCGATCATAACCTCGGATAAGTAACATATCGTGAGACAAAGGAAATTGGTATCGTATGTAAGTGGTTCATTCGATCGCAAAGTAATCGTGAGAAATATGTGGAGCCATATGAATTTCCAGATTCCTCTATTGGTTATTGTTCTGAGAAGTGTCTCGATCATGTCCTCATAATTCAAGAACCGTAGGGAGACACACTTAAGGATTCGACGTTGTTTGAGTAGTTATTGTATTATGAGAAAGAGACCGAATGTTGTTCTGAGTCTCGGATGGGATCCTTGATATCACGAGGAGATCCGGAATGGTCCGGAGAATAAGATTCATATAAGGAAAGTCCCGTTTGAGTAGCGGAATGATTCCGTGTTTTCATCGGAACATTCTAGAAGGTCCCGGAATGTCCCACTCCGGAGGGAAGGGTACATGAATGTGTCATTACATATTGGAATGATTGCATCTTGTACTAGGTGTTCTTGCTGTCCAAAATAAAGGGTTTATTTAAATCCTAAATTGAAAAGTCAAACGGCCAGTTTGAAAGTCAAACGGCAATTTTGGGAAGTGGAAAAGAGGAGGAGGTGGAGACCGACTTGGGGAGGAGTCCCCTTGGCGGCCGCCTCCCAAGGCCGACTTGGGAGGACTCCTCCCTTGGCCTCCCACCTATAAAGGGAGGGGCAGGGCCTCCCCTCCTAGACACACAAGTTTCCTATCCTCTAAACTAAACCCTAGATCTAGACCCCGGTTTAGAGCTATTTCGGTTTAGAGCTTTCTAATTGGTTTAGAGCCTTCTAATTTGTGTGTCTAATTACTAGACCACTAATAGCCTCTCTCATAAGCTCCACCATACTCACTGCTTAAGCGAAGCCTGCAGGATTCCCTCTACCTCCGGTACCACGCCAGTTGTCTTCTTGGAATCATGAGAGAGTGCTACAACCTCCATCTTTGGAACAAGGGAGAGGAAGGTCTTCGTGAAATCGAACGTGTGACCGATCAAGGAGCGCCATGGAACGCGCCGGAAGGATCGCTTCTGCGATCTTGAGATCGAAAAGAGTACGACTACATCACCCACGAGAATCTGCTCTCGTTAAACACTTTGGAATCTTCGAGGGTGAGTTATTCCATCGACTCGTTGCTGCAATCTAGTAGATAGATCTTGGCTTGTTTGTTTGTATGCGATAGAAAATTTTTGTTTTCCATGCTACGAACCCCCACAGATAAAACTTAGCAACAGGAACAAGCTTTGTCATTATATTAGCAGGATTATCATGAGTGCTTATCTTGCATACCTTCAGTGTACCTTGTGCAACAACATCACGAACATAATGGTACTTGATATCAATGTGCTTTGTTCTCTCATGGAACATCTGATCCTTAGTAAGGTAAATAGCACTTTGGTATCACGCGAGCAGTTAATGCAAGAATCATCCCGACAAAGCTCAACATACAAACCTTTCAACCAAAGCAGACTCTTTGCGTGCTTCAGCAACAGCCATATATTCTGCTTCGGTTGTAGATAGAGCAACAATGGTTGCGGCGTTGCCTTCAACTCACGGCACATCCACCTACCGTGAACACATAACTGTGAGGGACCTCCTCTTATCCAAGTCGGCAGAAAATCTGAATCCACATAGCTGCGAGTCCCTCATCGCCTTGCCAAACTTCAAGCAAGCGTTGGATGTGCCACTTGAGGTACCGAAAATCCATCGAACAACTTTTCAATGTTCTTTACCAGGATTAGCCATGTAACGACTCACCAAACTCATAGCATATGATAAATCAGGACGAGCAAACCATGGCATACATCAAGGAACCAACAAGACTAGAATAAGGAACTCGAGACATGTACTCAATATCTTCATCAGAACTAGGACATTGCAATGCTGACAATTTAAAGTAAGGAGCAACAGGAGTACTAACTGACTTTGCATCATGCATATTAAAACGTTGAAGAACTTTCTCAACATAACTTTGCTGACTAAGAAATAACAACCTAGATTTTCTGTCCCGTTTAATTTCCATACCTAGGATTTTCTTAGCAGCACCAAGATCTTTCATCTCAAATTCACTACTTAGGTGTGCCTTCAAAGTAGTGATTTCTTTCATGCTCTTGGCAGCAATTAACATATCATCAACATATAACAGCAAGTAAATAGGTGATCCATTAACAAACTTTATGTAAACACAGCTATCAAACTGAGATCTCTTAAAACCTTGTGAGATCATAAATGAATCAAACCTTTTGTACCACTGTCTTGGAGATTGCTTCAAACCATAAAGCGACCTCTTCAATTTGCACACAAAATCCTCTTTTCCAGGAACTATGAACCCTTCAGGTTGGTCCATGTAAATCTCCTCCTCCAGTTCACCATGCAGAAAAGCAGTCTTTACATCTAGCTGTTCAAGCTAAAGATCATGCATAGCAACAATACCAAAGAAAGTACGAATAGAGCTATGCTTCACAACCGGAGAGAAAACATCATTATAGTCAATACTTGGAATCTGGCTAAAACCTTTTGCTACTAACCTTGCCTTAAACCTTGGAGGCTCATTAGGAGACAAACCTTCTTTTTGTTGGAGATATGCCCTAGAGGCAATAATAAATGTAGTTATTATTATATCTTTGTGTTTATGATAAATGTTTATATTCATGCTACAATAGTATTAACAAGGAAACATTAATACTTGTGTGAATTGTAAACTTAAATTGAAGTCCCTAGTATAGCCTCTATACTTCACTAGCTTGTTGGTTGATTGATGATTGTGGTTTCCCTATCATGAACATTGAGATGTTATCAACAACAAGATCATATCGTTAGGAGAATGATATGGTGGACATACTCCTATAGATAAGCGTAGCATAAAGATCAAGTCATTTCAATAGTTCAATTGCTATATGCTTTCTGATACATAGTAACCTAATTCCTTCGACCATGAGATCATGCATATCACCTTTACTGGATGGATGCTTTGATGTCATCAAACACCACACCGTAACAGGGTGGCTATAAAGGTGGCATTGAGTGTTCGGAAAGTATTGGTTGAAACACATGGATCAAGAGTGGGATTTGTCCATCCACATGACAGATAGATATTCTCTGGGCCCTCTCGGTGAAATGTCATCCAATTGGCTTGCAAGCATGTGACTGGGTCACAAGGGATCACATATCACGGGAACGAGAAAAGAGTACTTATCGATGCGAGGTTGAACTAGGTATGCGAGATACCAGCGATCATAACCTCGGATAAGTAACATATTGTGAGACAAAGGGAAATTGGTATCATATGTAAATGGTTCATTCGATCGCAAAGTAATCGTGAGAAATATGTAGAGCCATATGAATTTCAGATTCCTCTATTGGTTATTGTTCGAGAAGTGTCTCGATCATGTCCGCATAATTCACGAACCGTAGGGAGACACACTTAAGGATTCGGACGTTGTTTGAGTAGTTATGGTATTATGAGAAAGAGACCGAATGTTGTTCGGAGTCTCGGATGGGATCCGGGATATCACGAGGTGATCCGGAATGGTCCGGAGAATAAGATTCATATAAGGAAAGTCCCGTTTCGGAGTAGCGGAATGATTCCGGTGTTTTCATCGGGAACATTCTAGAAGGTCCCGGAATGTCCGGCACTCCGGAGGGAAGGGTACATGAATGTGTCATTGCATATTGGAATGATTGCATCATGTACTAAGTGTTCTGTCCAAAATAAAGGGTTTATTTAAATCCTAAATTGAAAAGTCAAACGGCTAGTTTGAAAGTCAAACGCAGCTTTGGGAAGTGGGAAAAGGAGGAGGTGGAGACCGACTTGGGGAGGAGTCCCCTTGGTCAAGGCGCCTCCCAAGGCCGACTTGGGAGGGACTCCTCCCTTGGGCCGGCCCTCCCACCTATAAAGGGAGGCAGGGCTCCCCTCCTTAGACACACAAGTTTCCTATCCTCTAAACTAAACCCTAGATCTAGACCCCGGTTTAGAGCTATTTGGTTTAGAGCCTTCTAATTGGTTTAGAGCCTTCTAATTGGTGTGTCTAATTACTAGACCACTAATAGCCTCTCTCATAAGCTCCACCATACTACTTTGCTTAAGGCGAAGCCTGCGGATTTCCCTCTACCTCGGTACCACGCCAGTTGTCTTGCCGGAATCGCGAGAGAGTGCTACAACCTCCGCTGCTGGAACAAGGAGAGGAAGGTCTTCGTCAGTGATCGAGCGATGTGACCCATTGGACGCTGGAAGGATCGCTCACGCGATCTTGAGATCGGAAAGAGTACGACTACAAAAACCACGAGAATCTGCTCTCGTTAAACACTTTGGAATCTTCGAGGGTGAGTTATTCCATCGACTCGTTGCTGCAATCTAGTAGATAGATCTTGGCTTGTTTGTTTGTATGCGATAGAAAATTTTTGTTTTCCATGCTACGAACCCCTACAGTGGTATCAGAGCCGTGTCTATATGTAGATCTGTTGCACGAGTAGAACACAATGGTCATTGTGGGCGTTGATGCTTTTATTGTAGATTGCTTTTTGTGTACTTTGCATCTTGCGGTATGTTGGGATGAAGCGGCCCGGGCTAACCTTACATGACATCGTTCATGAGACTTGCTCCACGCTTAACATGCAACTTGTATTGCATAAGTGGCTTTGCGGGTGCCTGTTTCTCCTAGCATAGTAAAGATCCAATTTACAACGGGTAATCAACAATGCTAGTATCAATGTTGTGGTTCTTGTTCGTAGGTTAGAACGACACTTATGGAAAGCCCCAAACCACGTAAAATATGCAAAGAAAGTAGAAGCGTCTAACTTTGTTTTGCGGGGTGTCTTGATGATGTGATATGGCCATGATTGTGATTATATTTGATGTATGCAATGTTCCTTATTGTAAGTTGGCAACCGCGGGAGCCATATGGTTGTCTTTAATTTCATTAAGACCGCGTGTCTATTCAAAATAGTTGTAATAGTTGAAGCTGGTGGGCGACAACCATGAAGAAGCCGTCATTGACCTTGATGCTATGCGTTGATGATGGAGATCATGTTCGTGCTTGAAGATGGAGATCGGAAGCACAAAGAAGAAAACCATATCATATCACATATTATGAATTGCATGTGATGTTAATCCTTTATGCATCTTGTATTGCTTAGTAGACGACGGTAGCATTATAAGATGATCCCTCATGCACATAAATTTCAAGTTCTAAAGTGTTCACCCTTAGTATGCACCGTTGCCAAAGCTTGCTGCTTCGAAGCACCACGTGATGATCGGGTGTCTTTGATTCCGGTGAATACAACGTAAGCAAGCCAGATTTGCTTATGCGGTAGCTAAGGTTTGATCTTGACGAGACTTGCATGTACAGACATGTCCTCTGGAACACGGATCGCCGAATGGTATAGAATGAATCATATAGTAGATATGATGAACATGTTGATTGTTCGCCATTGAAACTATTTCAACTCTCGTGATGATCTGTGTTGATGTAGTGGATTTGGTTCGTGTGATCACTAAAACAATGTGAGGGATGTTGTTTTGAGTGGGAGTTCACCTAGTTTAATTTCATTAATTAATTTGAACTCAATTTGTCATAAACTTAGTCTAAACTATTGCAAATATGTTGTAGATCAATGGCAGCCCCTACCATCAATTTTAATGCGTTCCTAGAAAGAAAAGTTGAAAACAATGGAAGCAACTTCGGATTGGTTCCGCAATTTGAGGATTGTCCTCACAGTGGTAATTTGACCTATGTGCTGGATGCACCGCTAGGTGACCCACTGCAGCTGATGCTACCGATGAAGTAAAGAATGTTTACCTCGCCGAAGAATCAAGACTCCATAGTTCGATGTGCGATCTTGTATGGTTTAGAATCGGAGCTTCAGAAAAGGTTTGAAGAGTCAGATCCATATGATATTGTCGAGGATCTCAAATTAATTTTTGAGACTCATGCGGCAATTGAAAGTTATGAAGCTTCTGAAAAGTTCTTTAACTGCAAGATGGAAGAGGGTAGCTCGTCGGTGAGCATGTGCTCAAGATGTCCGACGCAAATAAACTTCAAAGTTTGGGTATAGTGATTCCTAATACTTTGGGGTTTACGCATCCTCAATCACTACCACCAAGTTACAAGAACTTTGTGATGAACTACAACATGCGTAACATGAACAAAGAGTTGCGAACTATTTGCTATGTTAAAATCTGCGAAGTGGAGATCAAGAAAGAGCACCAAGTGTTGATGGTCAATAAGACCACCAAATTCAAGGCAAGTCTAAGCAAGGGACACTTCAAGAAGGGTGGTAAGAAAGTTACCACGCCGACGAAGAGGACCAAGGCTAGACTCAAGCACATCTTGAGTGCTTTTCTTTGCAAGGGAGTAGGTCCTTTGAAGCGTAATTGCCCAAAGTACTTGGCGGATTTGAAGAACGCAACATCAAGAAGAAAGGTATATCGATATACATGTTATTGATGTGTATCTCACTAGTATTCGTAGTAGTGCACAGGTATTTGATCTTGGTTGGTTGCTCATATTTGTAACTCAAAGCAGCTGCAGAATAAACGGAAGCTAGTGAAGAACGAGGTGACGATGCGCCGTAGGAAGCGGATCAAAGGTTGATGTGATCGCGGTGACACGCTACCTCTTCATCTACCATCGGGATTAGTTTTATACTTAAATAATTGTTATTTGGTGCCTGCGTTGAGCATGAACATTATATCGTGATCTTGTTTATTGCGATGCAGTTACTCGTTTAAATCGAGAATAATGGTTGTTCGATTTATATGAGTAATATGTTAATGCACATGCACCTTTGATAGATGGTCTATTCATATTGAATCTCGATAGTGGAAATACACATATCAACAACATTGAGGCTAAACGATTGAAATCAAGCGATAACTCGACCTATATGTGGCACTGTCGTCTTGGTCACATTGGAGTGAAGCGTATGAAGAAACTCCATTCCGATGGACTTCTTGAATCACTTGATTTTGAATCACTTGAAAGATGCGAAGCATGTCTGATGGGTAAAATGACTAAGACTCCATTTTCTGGTATAATGGAGCGAGCTCCGGACTTACTGGAAATCATACATACCGATGTGGGTGGTCCAATGAGTGTAGCATCGCCTTGATGGTTATCGTTATGTTCTTACCTTCACGGATGACTTGAGTAGATATGGGTATATCTATTTCATGAAACATAAGTCCGAAACTTTCGAGAAGTTTAAGGAGTTTCAAAGTGAGGTAGAGAATCAACGTAACAAGAAGATTAAATTTCTACGTTCTGATCGTGGAGGTGAATATCTAAGTTACGAGTTTGGCGAGCATTTGAAGAAATGTGGAATACTTTCGCAGTTGACACCGCCGGGAACACCACAGCGTAATGGTGTGTCTGAACGTCGTAATCGAACTCTCTTAGATATGGTTCGTTCTATGATGTCACTTACAGATTTACCGCTATCATTTTGGGGTTATGCATTAGAAAGAACCGCATTCACTTTAAATAGGGCACCATCCAAATCCGTTGAAACGACACCATATGAATTATGGTTTGGGAAGAAACCTAAATTGTCGTTCCTTAAAGTTTGGGGATCTGAAGCCTATGTAAAGAAGTTACAAGGACAAGCTTGAACCCAAAGCGGAAAAATGCGTCTTCATAGGATACCCGAAGGAAACTATTGGGTATACCTTCTATCATAGATCCGAAGGCAAAATCTTCGTTGCTAAGAATGGATCCTTTCTAGAGAAGGAATTTCTCTCGAAAGAAGTGACTGGAAGGAAAGTAGAACTCGGCGAGGTTGTCGAACCTTCTCTCGAAATTGCAGTAGTAGCGCCTTGGAAGAAGTTCTGTGGTGCACCAATAAGAGAGGAAGCTAATGATGGTGATCATGAAACTTGGTTGAAGTTGCTCTGAGCCTCGGAGGTCAACGAGAACTCGTACCACTCCAGTTGGTATGATTCCGTTATGAATGTCATGTTGGTGGACAACACCGATGACCCCGAGACATATGAGGCGATGATGAGCCAGATTCCAATAAATGGCAAGAAGCCATGAAATCCGAGATTGGATCCATGTACGAAAACCAAGTATGGACTTTGGTGGACTTAGGATGGCGGAAGGCTGTCGAGAACAAATGGATTTTCAAGAAGAAAACAGATGCTGATGGTAATGTTACTGTCTATAAAGCTCGACTTGTCGCAAAAGGGTTTCGACAAATTCAAGGAGTTGACTACGATGAGACTTTCTCACCAAGGCGAAGCTAAAATCTGTGAGGATTATGTTAGCAATCGCTGCATATTACGATTATGAGATATGGCAGATGGATGTCAAAACAGCATTCCTCAATGGAGACATTGATGAAGAGTTGTATATGATGCAACCCAAAGGTTTTGTCGATCCTAAAGATGCTAACAAGGTATGCAAACTTCAACGGTCCATCTATGGATTGAAGCAAGCATCCCGAAGTTGGAATCAACGTTTTGATAAGGTAATCAAAAGTTTTGGTTTTATACAAACTTATGGAGAAGCTTGTATTTACAAGAAAGTGAGTGGGAGCTCTGTAGCATTCTTAATACTGTATGTGGATGACATATTGTTGATTGGGAATGATGTAGAACTTCTTAATAGTGTCAAGGAATATTTGAATAATAGTTTTTCAATGAAGGATCTTGGCGAAGCAGCTTACATATTAGGCATAAAGATTTATAGATAGATCGAAACGCCAAATATCATTGTCACAAAGTACATATTTGGACAAAGTTCTAAAGAGGTTTGGAATGGAAGATAGCAAGAAAGGGTTCTTGCCCATGTTGTTAATCGACCTTGAGTAAAACTCAAAGTCCGACATCGGCGAAGATAGAGAAAGGATGAGTAAGACTCTATGCATCACCATAGGATCTCTAATGTATGCCATGCTATGTACTAGACCCGACGCATATGTCGTTAGTCTAACTAGCAGATATCAAAGTGATCCAGAGTGGATCATTGGACAGATGATCAAAAACATCCTTAAGTACTTGAGAAGAACTAAGGATATGGTTCTTTCTTATGGAGGTGATGAACAGCTCGTTGTTAATGGTTACACCGATGCTAGTTGGAACACCGATCCGGATGATTCTAAATCACAATCTGGATACGTATTTATTTTGAATGGTGCGCGTTAGCTGGAGGTGCAAAGCAAAGCGTTGTGGCGAGATCTTCAATCAATCGGAATACATGGCTGCCGGAGGCTTCACAAGCGATATGGATGAAAGAGTTCATTCTGAGCTGGGTGTGGTTCCAAGTCGCTGGACCCAATGTCTATCTCTTTGTGATAACATGGCGCCATAGCCAATGCGCCAAGAACCAAGGTCACACAAGAAGCTGAAGCATATCAAGCTGCGTTTTCACGCTATTCGAGAACATATCCAGATGGGGATATAAAGATTTGCAAAGTACACACAGATTTGAATGTGGCGGATCAGTTGACTAAACCTCTCCAGGGCAAAACATGACCAACACCAAACTGCCATGGGTGTTAGGTATATTACCATGTAATCTAGATTAGATGACTCTAGTGCAAGTGGGAGGCTGTTGGAGATATGCCCTAGAGGCAATAATAAATGTAGTTATTATTATATCTTTGTGTTTATGATAAATGTTTATATTCATGCTACAATAGTATTAACAAGGAAACATTAATACTTGTGTGAATTGTAAACTTAAATTGAAGTCCCTAGTATAGCCTCTATACTTCACTAGCTTGTTGGTTGATTGATGATTGTGGTTTCCCTATCATGAACATTGAGATGTTATCAGCAACAAGATCATATCGTTAGGAGAATGATATGGTGGACATACTCCTATAGACAAGCGTAGCATAAAGATCAAGTCATTTCAATAGTTCAATTGCTATATGCTTTACGATACATAGTAACCTAATTCCTTCGACCATGAGATCATGCATATCACCTTTCTTGGATGGATGCTTTGATGTCATCAAACACCACCATGAGGTGGCTATAAAGGTGGCATTGAGTGTTGGAAAGTATTGGTTGAAACACATGGATCAAGAGTGGGATTTGTCCATCCATGACAGATAGATATTCTCTGGGCCCTCTCGGTGAAATGTCATCCAATTGGCTTGCAAGCATGTGGGTCACAAGGGATCACATATCAGGGAGCGAGAAAAGAGTACTTATCGATGTGAGGTTGAACTAGGTATGCGAGAATCTGCCGATCATAACCTCGGATAAGTAACATATCGTGAGACAAAGGAAATTGGTATCATATGTAAATGGTTCATTCGATGTAAGTAATCGTAGAAATATGTAGAGCCATATGAATTTCCAGATTCCTCTATTGGTTATTGTTGGGAAGAATGTCTCGATCATGTCGCATAATTCACGAACCGTGAGACACATAAGATTGACGTTGTTTGAGTAGTTATGGTATTATGAGAAAGACCGAATGTTGTTGGTCTCGGATGGGATCCGGGATATCACGAGGAGATCCAGAATGGTCCGGAGAATAAGATTCATATAAGGAAAGTCCCATTTCGGAGTAGCGGAATGATTCCGGTGTTTTCATCGGGAACATTCTAGAAGGTCCCAGAATGTCCGGCACTCCGGAGGGGGAAGGGGTACATGAATGTGTCATTGCATATTGGAATGATTGCATCATGTACTAAGTGTTCTCGCTGTCCAAAATAAAGGGTTTATTTAAATCCTAAATTGAAAAGTCAAACGGCAGTTTTGGGAAGTGGGAAAAGAGGAGGAGGTGGAGACCGACTTGGGGGAGGAGTCCCCTTGGCCGGCGCGCCTCCCAAGGCCGACTTGGGGAGGGACTCCTCCCCTTGGCCGCCGGCCCTCCCACCTATAAAGGGAGGGGCAGGGCCTCCCCTCCTAGACACACAAGTTTCCTATCCTCTAAACTAAACCCTAGATCTAGACCCCGGTTTAGAGCTATTTCGGTTTAGAGCCTTCTAATTGGTTTAGAGCCTTCTAATTGGTGTGTCTAATTACTAGACCACTAATAGCCTCTCTCATAAGCTCCACCATACTCGCACCGTCTTAAGGCGAAGCCCTGCGGGATTTCCCCTCTACCTCCGGTACCACGCCGTTGTCTTGCGGAATCGCGAGAAAGTGCTACAACCTCATTTTCTTTGGAACAAGGGAGAGGAAGGTCTTCGTCGAGCGTGTGACCCATTGCGGGCGCTGCGAGCAGCAGTGCTGGAAGGATCGTCTACGCGATCTTGAGATCGGAAAAATCGACTACATCACCCACGAGAATCTGCTCTCGTTAAACACTTTGGAATCTTCGAGGGTGAGTTATTCCATCGACTCGTTGCTGCAATCTAGTAGATAGATCTTGGCTTGTTTGTTTGTATGCGATAGAAAATTTTTGTTTTCCATTCTACGAACCCCTACACTTTTCTCTTATATATCCACTTACAACGGACGGCCTTCTTCTGTTTAGACAAGCACACAACTTCCCATGTGCCATTCTTATCAAGCGATTGCATCTCTTCTTGCATAGCAGAAACCCACTTCTCGCGGTCAACGGATGCAACAGCCTCATTGTATGTAGTAGGTTCAGTATCATGCTCCACCTGTTCAGCACAACTCAAAGCATAATGAGCAAGATTACACTCTTCAATCAAACGACGAGGTGGAACTATGTTACGCCTCGGTCTATCAGCAATAATAGATTCCTGTGGCTGCTGCAAAATAGTAGGTGAGTGCTGAACAACATCATCATTAATATTTTCCTCATGAGTATCATCAATAACAACATTATTATCAACAGTTTTCTGTAGGTGCTCCACCTGCACACGAACTCCCTCCTCTCCAATAGCAACAGGAGAGGAATCTGATGGCAAGCTGTCATGATACATAACGGATTCATTGAAAACAACGTTCCTACTCAACAAAATCTTTTTAGTTTCAGGATTCCATAGTTTATATGCCTTAACTCCTGAACCATAACCAAGGAATATGCACTTGACAGCTCTAGGCTCTAACTTTCCATTATCAACATGAGCATAAGCAGTGCAACCAAAAACTCTCAACTGTGAATAATCAGCAGGCGAACCTGTAGGGGTTCGTAGCATGGAAAACAAAAATTTTCTATCGCATACAAACAAACAAGCCAAGATCTATCTACTAGATTGTAGCAACGAGTCGATAGTGGAACTCACCCTCGAAGATTCCAAAGCGGTTAACGAGAGCAGATTCTCGTGGGTGATGTAGTCGTACTCTTTCCGATCTCAAGATCGCGTAGACGATCCTTCCAGCGCCACGTTCAGCAGCGCTCCATGATCGGTCACTGCGTTCGGTTTTCGACGAAGACCTTCCTCTCCCTTGTTCCAGCAGGCAGCGGAGGTTGTAGCACTCTCCTCGCGATTCCGGCAAAGCACTGTGGCGTGGTACTGAGGTAGAGAAATCCCAGGCTTCGCCTTAAGCCAAAGTAGTATGGTGGAGCTTATGAGAGAGGCTATTAGTGGTCTAGTAATTAGACACACCAATTAGAAGGCTCTAAACCAATTAGAAGGCTCTAAACCGAAATAGCTCTAAACCGGGGTTTAGGTCTAGGGTTTAGTTTAGAGGATAGGAACTTGTGTGTGCTAGGAGGGAGCCCTACCCCTCCTTATATAGGTGGGAGGGGCTGGCCGGCCAAGGGGAGGAGTGGAGTCCCTCCCAACTCGGCCTTGAGTGGGGCGCCCGGCTTGGGAGGAGAATCCTCCCAACTCGGTTTCCACTTCTCCTCCTCTTTCCACTTTCCAAAACTTGTTGCTTGACTTTCAAACTAGCGTTTGACTTTTCAATTTAGGATTTAAATAAACCCTTTATTTTGGACAGCGAGAACACTTAGTACATGATGCAATCATTCCAATATGTAATGATACATTCATGTACCCTTCCCTTCCGAGTGCCGGACATTCAGGACCTTCTAGAATGTTCCCGATGAAAACACCGGAACCATTCCCCAACTCCGAAACGGGACTTTCCTTATATGAATCTTATTCTCCGGACCATTCCGGATCTCCTCGTGATATCCCAGATCCCATCCGAGACTCCGAACAACATTCGGTCTCTTTCTCATAATACCATAACTACTCAAACAACGTCGAATCCTTAAGTGTGTCTCCCTACGGTTCGTGAATTATGCGGACATGATCGAGACACTTCTCAGAACAATAACCAATAGAGGAATCTGAAATTCATATGGCTCCCACATATTTCTCGATTACTTTGCGATCGAATGAACCACTTACATACGATACCAATTTCCCTTTGTCTCACGATATGTTACTTATCCGAGGTCATGATCGTCGGTATCTCGCATACCTAGTTCAACCTCGTTCGATAAGTACTCTTTTCTCGTTCCGTGATATGTGATCCCTTGTGAGCCAGTCACATGCTTGCAAGCTAATTGGATGACATTTCACCGAGAGGGCCCAGAGTATATCTATCCGTCATGTGGATGGACAAATCCCACTCTTGATCCATGTGTTTCAACCAACACTTTCCGAACACTCAATGCCACCTTTATAGCCACCCTGTTACGGTGTGGTGTTTGATGACATCAAAGCATCCATCCGGTAAAGGTGATATGCATGATCTCATGGTCGAAGGACTTAGGTTACTATGTATCAGAAAGCATATAGCAATTGAACTATTGAAATGACTTGATCTTTATGCTACGCTTATCTACAGGAGTATGTCCATCACATCATTCTCCTAATGATATGACCCTGTTGTTAATAACATCTCTATGTTCATGATCAGGAAACAATGATCATATATTAACCAACAAGCTAGTTTAACAAGAGGCTTTACTAGGGACTCTTTTATGTTTACAAATCACACAAGTATTAATGTTTCCTGTTAATACAATTATAGCATGGTATGTAAACATTTATCATAAGTATGAAGATATGATAATAACCTACTTTATTATTGCCTCTTGGGCATATCTCCAACAGTCTCCCACTTGCACTAGAGTCAATAATCTAGTTTCAAACCTTTGTGTATTCAACACCTATGGCTTTCCGGTGTTGTATGTACACGATTGCTAGTGGTCAATCGATCTCGGATCGACACTTCGTGTCCGTGTGTAATTGCATATCTTTGCGTCTATATGCATCACTCATTCTCTAATGAGATGGCTTTGTATAAATTTGGTCTTTCGGTGTGACCTTTAGTTCCTTGGGGTTAAAACATGTTGACAATATTGTCGTACAATATATCTTCATAGTATTATCCCGCTGTGAACTACACCTAGTTTGATAACAAACTACTTGACACAAATGCCCTCTTTTGCTGCTATAATAGCAGTCATATACTTAGCCTTTTGTTGTAGTATCTGTCACAATGTCTTAACTTTGGAACTCATCCAAATCCATTATGGAACTCACTTTCCATTATATTGTGCCACCCTTAGTTTAGATTGAGATAAACTTAATTTGTACTCTGTGACAAAACTAGTATCAATGTAGTACTTTTACAATGAACTAATCATCTATTTATCACTTCTACAAATAATATACTCTTAGTTCTTCCAAAAGATCATAAGAATATCCTTACTATCGTCCAATGATCATCTTATGAATCATTCTGGTATATGCTCATAATATTTATAGCATAGGACATATCTGGATTTGTACATATCACAGTATGATTGATATAAATACTCTTTGTGATTTCATACATCAAGTATCAATCTATACTTGAATCTTTGTTTCACTTTACCAAGTGCCAATACACTTGAATATATCATCAACATTGAACTCTTTCAATCCTTTCTGTGCAACAAGAACCTTTCTTGTAGTTTCTATATTGAATTCATTCAATATCTAGTCTATGTACTTCTGGCACAACCATATTAGCGTCTATTGATGCCAAATATTTGGGTTTTGCCTAAGTCTTTCATCGGGATGAAATTCTTAATATGTGTTAATAAAATATACATCTTTTCCAATCAACAATATGTCCTCCACATAATGTATTAGAAACATGTCTTAGCGCTCCCACTTAATTTCTTGCAAATGCAAGCATCTTCATCGTCTCTAATGAACTTTTAAACTCTTTTAAGAGTTTCATCACAGTGAAGATTCCAACTCCGCTATGCTTTACTTCAACCATTGAAGTTTGCATATACATTTAGCATCCTTTGAATTAACAAAACCCTCATGGACCGTGTCATGCACACGTCCTAGGTAACAATTCTATTAGAAAAACTTGTTTTGTTTATTCAACTACCACATAACAAAATTATATGTAGTGGTTGCTACATTAATCCGTCTAGACTAAATATCGCTACGAAAGATCAGATCTTGTCATAGTCAACCTTTGAACACTGTTGTGAATTCTTTCCCAACATGTCGACTATTTCATAGATGTGAAACATCCATGTCTACTTCTTTATAGATCCAAACACAACTGCAAGGTCTTACACCTTTTTCGAGGGTCCTTCAAGTTCAAAACTTGATTTCTCGTGTATGGAACTATCACGGATTATATGGCTTCAAGCCATTTGACGGAGTCAGGGCCCATCATCGCTTCTTTGCATGTAGTAGGTTCATTATTCTCAAATAATGATTCAACCCTCAAATCTTGGTATTTGATTGTTCATCCGACCTACTTGTTTCAATAGAAACTTAGACCTCCGTGACCACAACCTTTGAGGCACGTGAGCCATGAGCATTGTATTCTTGCCTCCGAACACTTTTCGGTCTTTGCAACTCTGCACATATAGCTAAGGTTCCTTTAACCTTATCAAAGTTCTATTGTCCTCCACTTAACTTTTCACGAAAATTCCTTCTCAAAGAAACTTGGCGTTCTAAGCGAAACACTTTTGTCTCCGGTGTTTATGGAGGAATACTTAAAGAATACAAAGACAGGTTTATCCGACTTTGGTTGCAAACATCTTTCTTATGCATAGCATACCAATGTTTAAGAAAGGACTACTTGGGTTTTATCCCAAACCATAACCTTATATGGTGTCATTTCAGCGGATTATGATGGAGCTCTTTTAGTGGAAAACGGTAGTCTCTAAAGCTTTTAATCTTTAAAATATAATAGCAGTTTTATGAATTATACCTTCGATCTTACCATGTCAAACAAGGTTCAATTACATATCTCGAACGCTCCATACTCTTATGGTGTTTCGGGAAATGCAAATCCACGGACCGATTCCTTAAATCTTAGGTATTATGCTAAACTTGTAACTTAAATATCTTCCTTTATGATCTTATCATAAACTATTCATATTCTTGTTACAATGATTTTGCACTTCATCTTGAAAGTCTTTGAACTTTTCAAGTGTTTCATACTTCATCCTTATTAAGTAAATATTCACATATTCACTCAAATTTTCGGAGAAAGCATATGAAGTTGAAATCCATCGCTCTTGACCACACATAATGGAGTTCGTACAACAATATGCACAAGTTCCAATAAGCTAGTCTTTCGTTCCCTTTTGGCCTATGAACGAAGTTTTAATTATCTCTAGGAAAGTTTCACAAACGTCATTTGATCAAAAATCAAAAGACTCCAAAATTCCATCCACATGGAGTTTCTTCATGTTTTCTTTCCAATATAATTTAAACGGCGATGTCACTTCCTAAGTGATCTTTCAATCAATTTTAGCACTAGTTTTATGGATGTGATTTCTCCAACGAGATTTGTGAATCATCCATCTTTTATGGATTACGGCAATTATTTGAACAACCCTTTTGTTCTCATAATACCTGATAAAACAAATCTTGAAGGCAAGCGTTGATGTTTAACGAGCAACAAAATAACCCTTTATTTGTTCTCGATGAACATCATCACCTATTCTTTTGCTAGTTACTTAGGCCATTGTAGTTCATGAATTGTGTTGTTTCGTATGACGATTCACACCAACAAATTCAGTATCAAATACTTAAGAACCACATTGTTTAATAAGCAAAGAATATAGCCATAACACATATATCATCTATATACTTAAACTGAACAATTCTAGTCTTTTCTTTTCTGCCATACACTTATGAGATTCTCTTTCAGTATTTCCTTTTCTGTTTGAAAGAATCTATCAACATCAATAGTGGAGTCATATTTATGACACATAGTCCAAAGCGTGTATAGTTAAATACCAATGTCTTTGAACTTGCACTTTGAAGTAGATCACCATTATCAAATATTTGGTGTTCTTTCAAATTCCTTTCTTTAGTAATCTCTTGGTGTAGTAAACATTTTACCTACATCAAATATTCACCCTCATCATGGACTTATCCATGATCTAGCTACTTTTAGCTTGTAACGGTGAATCGCGAGTATAATGTTGCTCTCCAAAACCTTTTGGAAGATTAGGACAACTAGTGTCTCCAACCTTTTGCAAATTCTCATCAAAATATGAGAACATGACTTTTGCCATATTATACTCTATCATGTTGCAACCAAAACTTCATTTCAGATATCACAATATCTTCCACACATCATGGTTTCTGAAACAACTCTTTCAGATCCTAGATAACCTTGATATTAAGACAATCCTTTGAATATCAAGAATCATGGAAACAAACATGATACTCATATACTAACACTTTGGAATTGTCACTCTTGTTTTAATACCAATTATTAAACTTCATGGAGTAACCGGAACTTACTGAAAGTTTGCAATAGGACTTTAAACTTTAGATTAACACTTCAAAACAATACGATACCAGTTCGTAAAGTAACTAACCAGAATTCTATAGTTCTATCATCTCAATTATAACTAAGCGTAAAGTGGTAAACGGATGCCAATGACTACAACAACTATGCAAATTCACTTTGATTTAGTTTATGATAAATTGAGTTCTAATTAATAATTAAATTAATCTAGGTGAACTCCCACTCAAAACAATATCCCTCACATTGTTTTAGTGATCACACGAACCAAATCCACCACATCAAAACCGATCATCACGAGAGTTGATATAGCTTTAATGGCGAACAATCAACATGTTCATCATATCTACTATATGACTCATGCTTTACCTTTCGGTGATCCGTGTTCCTGAGGCCATGTCTGTACATGCTAGGCTCGTCAAGATCAAACCTTAGCTACCGCATAAGAAAATCTGGCTTGCTTACGTTGTATTCACCCGCGGAATCAAAGACACCCGATCATCACGTGGTGCTTCGAAGCAGCAAGCTTTGGCAACGGTGCATACTAAGGGTGAACACTTTAGAACTTGAAATTTATGTGCATGAGGGATCATCTTATAATGCTACCGTTGTCTACTAAGCAATACAAGATGCATAAAGGATTAACATCACAGGCAATTCATAATATGTGATATGATATGGCCTTTCTTCTTTGTGCTTTCGATCTCCATCTTCAAGCACGAACATGATCTCCATCATCACCGGCATAGCATCAAGGTCAATGATGCTTCTTCATGGTTGTCGTCCACCAGCTTCAACTATTACAACTATTTTGAATAGACACGCAGGTCTTAACAGAAATTAAAGACAACCATATGGCTCCTGCCGGTTGCCAACTTACAATAAGTAACATTGCATACATCAAATATAATCACAATCATAGCCATATCACATCATCAGACACCCCGCAAAACAAAGTTAGACGACTCTACTTTCTTTGCATAGTGTACGTGGTTTGGTGCTTTCCATTAGTGTCGTTCGAACTTAAGAACTTGAACCACAACATTGATACTAGCATTGTTGATTACCATTTGTTTATTGGATCTTTACTATGCTAGGAGAAACAGGCACCCGCAAAGCCACTTATGCAATACAAGTTGCATGTCAAACGTGGAGCAAGTCTCATGAACGATGTCATGTAAGGTTAGCCCGGGCCGCTTCATCCCAACATACCGCAAGATGCAAAGTACACAAAAAGCAATCTACAATAAAAGCATCAACGCCCACAATGACCATTGTGTTCTACTCGTGCAACAGATCTACATATAGACACGGCTCTGATACCACTGTAGGGGTTCGTAGCATGGAAAACAAAAATTTTCTATCGCATACAAACAAACAAGCCAAGATCTATCTACTAGATTGTAGCAACGAGTCGATAGTGGAACTCACCCTCGAAGATTCCAAAGCGGTTAACGAGAGCAGATTCTCGTGGGTGATGTAGTACTCTTTCCGATCTCAAGATCGCGTGACGATCCTTCCAGGCCCACGTTCCAGCAGCGCTCCCAAGATCGGTCACACGTTAAATTTTCGGCGAAGACCTTCCTCTCCCTTGTTCCAAAGCAGCGGAGGTTGTAGCACTCTCCTCGCGATTCCCAAAGACAACGGGCGTGGTGGGAGGTAGAGGGAAATCCGAGGGCTTCGCCTTAAGCCAAAAGTGCAGTATGGTGGAGCTTATGAGAGAGGCTATTAGTGGTCTAGTAATTAGACACACCAATTAGAAGGCTCTAAACCAATTAGAAGGCTCTAAACTGAAATAGCTCTAAACCGGGGTTTAGGTCTAGGGTTTAGTTTAGAGGATAGGAACTTGTGTGTGCTAGGAGGGAGCCCTACCCCTCCTTATATAGGTGGGAGGGGCTGGCCGGCCAAGGGGAGGGAGTGGAGTCCCTCCCCAACTCGGCCTTGGAGTGGGGCGCCGGCTTGGGGAGGAGGAATCCCTCCCCAACTCGGTTTCCACTTCTCCTCCTCTTTCCACTTTCCAAAACTTGCCGTTTGACTTTCAAACTAGCCGTTTGACTTTTCAATTTAGGATTTAAATAAACCCTTTATTTTGGACAGCGAGAACACTTAGTACATGATGCAATCATTCCAATATGTAATGACACATTCATGTACCCTTCCCCCCTCCGGAGTGCCGGACATTCCGGGACCTTCTAGAATGTTCCCGATGAAAACACCGGAACCATTCCCCAACTCCGAAACGGGACTTTCCTTATATGAATCTTATTCTCCGGACCATTCCGGATCTCCTCGTGATATCCCAGATCCCATCCGAGACTCCGAACAACATTCGGTCTCTTTCTCATAATACCATAACTACTCAAACAACGTCGAATCCTTAAGTGTGTCTCCCTACGGTTCGTGAATTATGCGGACATGATCGAGACACTTCTCCGAACAATAACCAATAGAGGAATCTGGAAATTCATATGGCTCCCACATATTTCTACGATTACTTTGCGATCGAATGAACCACTTACATACGATACCAATTTCCCTTTGTCTCACGATATGTTACTTATCCGAGGTCATGATCGTCGGTATCTCTGCATACCTAGTTCAACCTCGTTACCGATAAGTACTCTTTTCTCGTTCCCGTGATATGTGATCCCTTGTGAGCCAGTCACATGCTTGCAAGCTAATTGGATGACATTTCACCGAGAGGGCCCAGAGTATATCTATCCGTCATGTGGATGGACAAATCCCACTCTTGATCCATGTGTTTCAACCAACACTTTCCGAACACTCAATGCCACCTTTATAGCCACCCTGTTACGGTGTGGTGTTTGATGACATCAAAGCATCCATCCGGTAAAGGTGATATGCATGATCTCATGGTCGAAGGAATTAGGTTACTATGTATCAGAAAGCATATAGCAATTGAACTATTGAAATGACTTGATCTTTATGCTACGCTTATCTACAGGAGTATGTCCATCACATCATTCTCCTAATGATATGACCCTGTTGTTAATAACATCTCTATGTTCATGATCAGGAAACAATGATCATATATTAACCAACAAGCTAGTTTAACAAGAGGCTTTACTAGGGACTCTTTTATGTTTACAAATCACACAAGTATTAATGTTTCCTGTTAATACAATTATAGCATGGTATGTAAACATTTATCATAAGTATGAAGATATGATAATAACCTACTTTATTATTGCCTCTTGGGCATATCTCCAACAGAACCTGACCATACCTCAATAGGAGTTTTCTTCTCAAGTGGAATAGAAGGTGACCTGTTGATGAGGTAACACGCTGTGTTGGCTGCTTCAGCCTAGAAACGTCTATGCATACCTGCATTGGACAACATACAGTGAGCCCTCGAGATGATGGTTCTGTTCATGCGCTCAGCCACGCCATTCTGCTGAGGAGTGTAACGGATGGTGTGGTGCCTGATCATACCATCATTACTTCAAAACTCCTCAAACTCATTAGAACAAAATTCCATACCATTGTTAGTACGTAGTACCTTTACCTTCTTTTCAGTTTGCTTTTCTACCATAACTTTCCACTTCTTAAAAGCATCAAAAACATCAGATTTGTATTTTAGAAAATATGGCCACACTTTTCTTGAGTAGTCATCAATAATAGTAAGCATGTAATTAGCACCACCAATAGATGTCTTACGGAAAGGTCCCCATACATCAGCATGCACATAATCTAAAATGCCTTTGGTGGTATGAACGGAAGCATTGAATTTAACTCTTTTGTGCTTACCGAAAACGCAGTGCTCACAGAACTTAAACTTACCCAAGTTACAACCATCAATCAGCTCTCTCTTAACCAATTCTGCCATGCCATGTTCGCTCATATGCCCAAGGCACATATGCCAAAGATTTGTTTTACCATAATCATCAGAATCATTAGCAGTAACAGCAGCAGCAATACCAGGCAAAGTGCTACCTCTAAGAACATATAACTTAGCAGAATTCATATCACCTATCATGTGAATAAAAGAGCCTTTCGATACCTTTAACAACCTACGCCCACCGACGTACTTGTATCCATCAACGTCCATGGTACTCAGGGAGATCAGATTTCTGGCCATGCTTGGTATGTGCTTCACCTCATTCAACGTACACGTCACGCCATCATGTGTCTTGATCTTAACAGATCCAACTCCGACAATATGGCACGGGTTGTCATTCCCCACACGTACAAAATCTCCGACTGCAGACTCATATGAACTGAACCAATCTTTGTTACAGCAAATATGAAACGAACATGCAGTATCAAGTATCTATTCATCATCACGAGAAGCACAAGCAGCAAAAACGGCTAAACATTCACCGTCAGAACTATCACCAGAAACAACAGCAGCCTTACCATTACCTTGATCCTTATCTTTCGGTTGGTAAGTACCGTTCCTTTTCTCCTTATTCTGCAGCTTCCAACAATCATCAATAACATGATTAGATTTCTTACAATACCTGCAGAACTTGTCCTTTCCCTTGGACTTCGAACGACCTCTGTCGTCTTTGCTCTTATCTCGGTTGCCATGGTTGTTAAATCTCTGCTCGGTCCTGCACGAACCTGCAGAGCTTAAGCCTTGGAAGACGCCCCATCTGTCTGCACCATAGATTTCATCTTTTCCCTCTGTTTGAGGGCATCTTGCACTTCATCAAGGGTTATCTTATCACGGCTCAACAACATTGTATCACGAAAGTGTGTATAAGAACTAGGCAGCGAGCATAAGAGTAATAGAGCTAGATCCTCATCATCATATTTTACTTCAATAGATTGGAAATCAGAAATAATCTCTCTGAAAAGAGATAAGTGATTCATTACCGATCCACCTTCCTGCAATCTATGCGAGAACAACTTCATCTTCACATGCATCTTACTGATTAGATCCTTTGACATGCAGATCGATTCCAGTTTCCCCCAAAGGGCAGCAACAGATTTCTCTGTCAAGACTTCCTGCAAAATATTATTGGATAGATAAAGTTGAATCATAGACAAAGCCTTACGGTCTTTCCACTTTTCTTCGTCAGACTAGCTCTTAGCATCCTTTTCCCCGAATCCATCTAGCGCATCATCCAGATCTGAAGTTTGGGCGAGAATCGCCCGCATCTTCACCTGCCACAAGCAGAATCTTGTGGAGTAGTCCAGCTGCGGTAGATCGAACTTCAATGACGACATGTCGCAAACCCTAGATTGGAACCTGGGGCTCTGATACCACTTGTTAGCTTTGTGACAAGTAAATAATGAAGAACGGAAATAAAATTGCAGTGAGGGGAACACAGATTTAACGTGGAAAACCCTCTCCAACAAAGAGAGGGGAAAAACCACGGGCGCCAGCCAGCGAAACCACTATATCGAAGAGTGTTTACACAACGCCGGGGATTTCACAGATGCAACTTATCCCAACCGGCGGCTTACAAGAAGTATATATAGCGGTGGTAACCTCCGGCGATGGGCCTCGCTCCGCTCCGTCAGAAGTTGGCCTTTACTTGTAGAATTTGGATCAACATATAACATATAGATGTAGCACAACCATGCTTTATAAGTAAATTTTTATAAGAAATAGTAGAGCTAAATCCATCTAACGAATTGTTGCCGAGTTGGATTGGGCAGATACTACATAACCGTTTTCCAGGCTCTCACCAGGAAGAGGCGATAGATCGCATCTAGCTACCCCTTGTCTGCTGGCTCTGTCGCCATTGGTTCCACTGCATTCCGCCGGTTGGAGGGTAGGGGAATCTCGCGGATGACCGGTCCCCATAGGGTTTTTGAGTTCTTCGTCTTCGATATAGGAGCATCAACGGCAATAAGAATGAAGGTCCTTCAACCCGCTCCAAATTGGTGTTCTTTTTTGGAGGAGCTTCGATGGACTTGAGTTTGGAGTCGATCGTCGGGCATTAGGCCTGGTGTGATAAAGATTTGTCTACAGCGGCAGCGTTCAACGGAGGAGATGACGTCACAACGTATTAGTGTCTTTAGGTTCCACCTCCGCCTGCTGAAGCTCTGCTCGGAGGAGCTGGGATTATCTCCCGGCCCTTCTCGGTACTAGTTTTATGACGAGGGGTTCTCTCAAGATCGTGGTCGCCAATATCTTCTGGTCTACACCGATGACTTCCCGGCCGTTGCTTTTTCAAGCGCCTAGGTTTTTCAAGTTTTCTTCGAGACGAGTTTTGCTACGCCGGTGGCCTAGAGACGGCATCGAGCTTTGCTCACGACGCGCTGTCCAGGGATGCAGAAGAAAGATGGTGCTGAACTTCAAGAACTTTTGTTTTATTTCTTTTTGTAAGGATGTTCTTGCAAGGGTTTGTTTTAGATAATATATGGCTTTATACCTTTGTACCAAAAAAAGAGCTAAATCCATCTAAGCTGGCTGGACACACTCAAAATCACCATTCTATTATCGGAATGGTCATTAACTCACTAATCTCATTTAAGTGGTTTACGGGGTGCAAAATTTGACGTGATGACCAATTCTCACCCATGCATGTCAAATTGAAGACGACAATATTTCAGGCGTTCTCCAGGAGATTAATATCACGTTGTGGTCATTCACAATTTGGTCGTCCGATGCATAGCTCCATCTTGATACGAAAACTAGTGTGCTCAAAATCCTCCAAGGCAAAATTCTCTGAGTAGGAAAATCTCGAAACATATTTCTTTGTCCCGAGCTCCTCTACTGTTCGTCGTTAGCATGTCCACCATGTATTCCTCTGATTGCAATCAAAGATGGCGTTTCATATCATCAAGTGCACTCGTCGCAACACAGTAAAAAATAATACCCATTGATTTAGTACAATTTTATGCTAAATTAGCGATACTTATTAAGGAACGAGGGAGTAGTTAATAATCGAGGGAGTAGTGAATAATCGGCCCATATAGATGAAAATAATAGTTAATCGGTCCACGTGGCCCCAATTGCTACCAAAACTTGTTACTGTAAGTAGGTTATAATCCTGTTGGAGGATCACACGGCTATCCGGAACACACATCTTGTTTCATAACGTAGTATGTTTTGGCAAATAAATTCGTCTATCAAAATATACCACATTATGGAACATAGGGAATATTGGATTGTGCATGCATGGTCTTTTTGTTTTTGAATGGAGAAGAGGCCCGAAGGGCCCAGAAGCTATGTTAAGCTGGCGAAACAATTATATAGGAATTACAAAGGAGTCCTCACATTTTACAAGAATGACCTGAAATAGACAATAATTAACACAATCAGGCCCTTCTTCTCCGCTAGCGCAATTGCAAGATCTGAAGCAACGGCCGCTGCCGACAACGCAGACTACACCATTTGGGTAGCCATCAGCGTGGAACACCACGCTGAGATCAAAGATCCACCGAATTTGCTCGTCATACTAGAGGAAGCACGAGCCATGGTGCCTCCTGCACGACACGACACTGAGTGGCCTCTACTGGCCTTGGATCACGTTGGCAAACCCGGCCTTCGTGGATGAACTCCGCAGAACATGGACAACTTCCGACATGCGCACGAGCACACACAAGTCTTATCTTCACCTTTTTTCCAACACTGATGGCATCCAGGAAAAGCACCCCCTCTCCCTCGCCTCCACGGCAGGCCAAGAGCAAGGACCTAGCCTCGAGCACACCACGCTGAAGAAGCCAACACTTATTGCGTGAGCTCGCTATAGTCTCCTCTTTCATCTTCCGCCACGGAAGATGACATAGCAGATATGGCTGCCCAACGGTGTGCGCGACGGACATGGAAGTAGATCCCTAGATCCCGTCTTTATTGACGAAGATTCCTAAGCCATGGACGCCCGCCTGCAAGCATTCCTGCCACCAGAGCACCCGACAAGCATCACCAAGCCTAGGCCGCCGCGGAGCCAGCTGAGACGCTCCGAGCCTCCGACGACCTACTCCACACTACACGAGGGGAAAATACAAACTAAACCTAAGCCGTAGGCTACTAACACTGGAACCTCGGCCGCCACCGCACGACATCGCCGTCAGGGAAGACCTCGGGTCGACGCGAATGACGCGAGAAGACTCTCAACAGAATGAGAGGAGAGAGGACCTTTTGTAACTTAGTTGATGATTGCATGGAAGAATATTAAGATGCAAATGACGAAACAAGAGATGTCGACCTCAGAGTGGTTTGACCTAAAATTAGTACTCCCTCCGCCGGAAATAAGTGACTTGTATTTTTCTAGATTCGCATGCATTCTAGAAATGTTTTAGTGTATCGATAAATGTGAATCTAGATAAATCCAAATCACTTATTTTGGGACGGAGGGGGTAATCTATTTGTTTATGTAACTAGCATGGTGGCCCTCGCAATTGCGAGGGAAACATCCCCATAGATCTATAAACCTTTTTATAATCTATAGAACCTAATATTATGCCACTACACTAATATAGTTTTGTAGTCACCATGCATATTATGCTAAATAAATATCGCTTGTGCAGGAGACGTCTTTAATCATCTTCAATTTGTGGGATAACAGTAAATATTGAAAGATAAAAGAATATATCAATGATTTTATGTGCCTTGTGTAAGGTGATGATATACGATTAGTACACATAATTAATATTAGATGATTTGATATAGTTTTTATTTGATGCTAGTTTAGTGTGAGGTTAAAAATCAAACTTATATATGCTTAGAAATTTGTGATTGACATCGAGTGAACATATCCTATATGTTGATATGTAAATAATAATGTATCGCCTAATGAATTTTATGTATAGTCAAAAGAATAAGTTAGTTATGGTAAATTAATGAACATACATGAAATTATGCTCGGATTATGTAATGCACGAATTTTAAGACATATTGGTACACATGTGTTCATAGTGAGGTTGAAGAACCTTTAATAGCTTCTATGAAAATTATGGGTTGTCATTAGCTGGCTAAATATATTTGCCTACCTTGAGATTTGAGATATTCTGGATCAATTATATATTTTTCTAGGCCATGATATGTTCTTTAATATAATAATTATGGTTTATTATGTCACATTCTTAATTATGTCACATTTTAGGCAGAGACACCATCTCCAAGACATAGGTCTATTTTTCTTAAATATGTTCCAAATAATAGGTGTCCATAAATAATTGTAAGCTCATATGTAGTGATATATTTTATTATTCTCTTTCAAAAAAATATTTTATTATTCTCTTTATCTAGAATGCCATATGTATCGAAACAAAAGTATTCATATTTTCATATGTTTTCTTCACCTCATTCTCACATGTATATTTTATCCTTGGATACATTCATTCTACATATTCTCTAATTGGTGCATGATTTAATTTCTTTTCGTCTCACATGATTTTTTTATCAATCTCAGGATCCCACTATAAAAACTTTAAGCTAATTGGTCACCAACAATCCTTGATTAGTAGTTTCTCCATAGCACAATACTTTAGGTCATTTTTTAATTCACAAGATTAAAACATAAAATAAATATGTAAAATTAACACATCCTCAAATCCTTCCTTCAATTTTTTTTACAAGGGGTAATAAACTATGGAGGCTAATTATAACACATATTAACATATTCTTTATCACTTTGTCATTGTCATTGTTCTAGCTCCACTACTTTAATATATATTACTCAACACGCTTTGTCTATCGGATTAACATTCACTGATGTCACATTAATGTTTGGAAGTATGAGCATGGAAAAAATAGGTAGATCTAAGCCATTATAAGTCAGTTCCATATACAGTTATGATGACGTATCGGCAGATATATTGTGAAGACCAGCAGGATGTTACGACGATGTATCCGTTGCAATCGGCAGATATATTGTGAAGACCTGAAGGATATGAGTCGTGAATAATGTAGGGTACACAAAAATCCTAGGATATGACATGAAATGTGTTAAATATGTTCAAATACACGAGGTTCTAGACATGTGCATAAAGTCTTGCTAGATGCTCGTGTTGTCAATTTGCATGCAAAGAGTGGATCCCGTCAGACATGGTGTCTCACGAGCCGCAGATGGTTAATTTGCCCGCACCGAGATATAATATTCTACTTTTCCAGTTACCATCACATTCTAGTTAGCTAGTATAGGCATTTTTTTAGACGGGCACAATCATATCGCTATCTAGTCTAGGCATTTTCTCCAAACGGACCGGGTCATGTGTGCCGTGGAGATAGGTCTTGTATTTTTCCAAACAGACCCAGGTCGAGCCCCGTGGAAATACGTGTTGACCCTTCTTTTTCACGCATATGTTGTACGGTAGTTTCCTTCTATATTTGATGCCTATATCTAACATAGACCGTGTCAAATAACAGATTACATAGTTACGTAACCTTTTAAATCCTGACCATAGATTATAGATCCGACTATCAAAATAATTTAGGTGATATGGATCAACGTGGTGTCTCGAAAAACACCTTTATATTGCTTTTAGTATATAATAGATAAACTTAGACAGCTAGTCTACCAATATATATTTGTCTAGATGAAACAAAAGTGTGAAATGTATGTTTTGAGATTATAATTTTTTGAACAAAATATGTTTTGCGATTCCAAGCAAACAATGGTGATTTTGCTGACGATGAATGCGTTTTACTTCACAAATAGCACATTTCTTTTGTAAAATGTCAAAGAAGAAGGGTGATGATGCATTTTAACCATACGGATTAGCGATTGATTTTTGCTGGAATAAATTTCTCCCGTCTGTCGAAAAGCAGAAGCTGACACACGGCGGTTATCCTCATTATTAGTCCAGAAAAGCAAGCATCTCACCCCCTCTCGTCTCCCTCAAAAAAAAAAAGTCTCTCTCCGGCGAAGCGGGGACCCAGCGGCGGCAAGCACAGGTATGGTTCGTCTTCTCTGGTTCGCAACCGCGACGGCAAACACGGCGAGGGTGCCACGCGCGACCGTGTCTCGGCGGGCGGCGGGTCCTCGATCTCGCCGGGATGTGTTGCTTCGGCGCAGCGTGGCTATGCGAGCTCACAGGCGTGGCCTGTGGCGAGCACGCCGGCAGCGGGATGCTCATGACGGGCCAAGTCGCGCTCGCATCCCCACGCTGCGCCGACGCAGCCCATCCAGGAGAGCTCAAGGAGGGCAGAGCACGCGGTCGCCGATTTGAGGCGTGGATGTTTTACCTAGTTAGGTCGAGGTTCTCTCCCGGCGACGCCCTGTGAGGCCCACGCGTTGGCATCTGTGCACGCACACCCGAGCCGGCACATCACCGCGCTCGTCGCGCGTGCCCTGTCCCGGCGGCGGCGACGTCCACGCACACACGTCCGCGGCGTACCGGCGCACCACCGCGCTCGTCGCGCGTGCTCTGTCCCGGCGGCGGCGACGCCCACGCACACACGTTCGCGGCGTACCGGCGCACCACCGCGCTCGTCGCGCGTGCCATGTCGCGGCGGCGGCGACGCCCACGCCCACACGTCCGCGGCGTACCGGCGGCACCACCACGCTCGTCGCGCGAGCCGACGCCCACGCACGAATAGCCAATCCGTAGTCCGTACTGCACACCACCGCGCTGGTTTCCGTCGTGCGGAGGTGACCTCGTCGTGGAGCTCGCCAGGCAGGATGTGCTGCCTCGGTACAGCGCAGCGCTGCGAGCGCACAGCCGTGGCCCGTGGCGAGCAGCCCGCCCACAGCGCATCCTGGCGAGCTCGAGGAGGAGGCCATGCATCCATCTCGGCAGAGCTTGAGGTTCTCAGCTTGCATTGTCTTACATTTTGACTTCCTTCATTGATTCAGGACTGCGAACTGCCATGGATCCACCAGTGCCGGCGCCAGCGCCGGTTGTCTTGCCCCAAGTAGTCACGCGTGCTTTGCCATGGTTCCACATGCTGGCTATTGTCATTGACGTCATTCCATTGTAAGTTTCGCTCTTCATATCCATCTTGATTGACATGAGTTGAGGTACAATAATGCCATTCTAACATAGCATCAATAATTCTAGCTTGATAGTTTGCTGCGTACAAAATCTTGCTGCGCTGGATGACTATTTCTCTATCTGTCATAAACGGAGCTGTCACGAATTATCTGCTGGTTTGCTTTATACTCTTTACTCTTAAGCCGATGGAGAACATGGCTGCCCTGTTGGTTGCAATAGTCGGGATGTGTTTGGGAACGGCCTGTGCGTTTCTTCTCCGTCTACACACGGCCGGCTGTCGTCCATAATGACAGGTCCAGCCGCGCACGTGCCTTGGTAAATCACATTAACCCGTGTCACCAGATTTTAGTTGCAGTGTTATCTATGACATGAGAGTCCCTTTTGAGTGTTCTAAAATTCTATGCAGATGTTTCTTCTTATGGTATCACTTCTTGCTGGGTCAGCCACTATACTCTATGGAGTTGATGTGGGGTTTCATGCGATCGAAGAGTGGACCGATGCTATCAGCGCGCTGGTCGCTGCAGCAGCAGCTGTGCTCGACCTGACTGTATTAATGCTAGCTGTAAGTCTTTCTCTGGCTCTGGATGGATTTAACTTGTGAGACACAGAAGATGTTTATATGCTGAATCTAATTTCATCTCTTTGCAGATTTTTGACGAGAAGCCTTACATCAGGGCGGTTGATAGATACGGGATGGCCATGTCCTTCCTAGCAACGGTGGATGCACTTTTTTTCGTGGCCTACATTCACATGCTTGGTGCAGTTGGATCCCTATTTGCGGTAAGAATTGTTATACGTATCAGACTGCTATGCGCCGACGATAGGGAATTGCATCGATGTGCTCTATTTTAGTACTAGTATAATACTTTGGGTTTCACTCTTTTTCTGCAGTGTATTGGCACCCTTACTGCTATCACCTGTGTGGTCCAGTTTATGCTATCTGTCGACAGGATGATCAGGAGGTAGATGGTTGTCCAGATAGGTTATTGCTGATCACTCTACGAAGAGGGCTATAGCTTAGCTAGGGGTTCTGAACTGATGACAATTTTTTTCTGTTGTGAACATGTGCAACTTCCCGAGAGATCATGTGGACTGATGATCAGTTTGCCGGTGTATTTGTACCCGGTTTTGTGTTTTGCTGCCGAGTGCAATATCCTTGAATTTCCAACTTTGTCTGTGTTGTCTCGTGTTCGATTTCATCTACGTGTCAAGATGTGCGTTCGTCTATGTTCCGTGGTGCCATGAATACCTCCAGTTCCCTAGTCGATTTGTTTGTTTCGGGCAACGCTCACCGGTCAGGAATCCAAGTTGTGGTCTCCATGCGTTCAAGCTATGTTCCTTCCTCTAGGGTTCTCTCACTCCGTCAGCTACACTCCCACCATGACTCTCGACTGAATTTTCCCTCACCGACACACGCCACCGCCGATCGCAATTGTAACAACGTTCGAGATGGCGGGTCTGCCACTCGGCACTTGGCTCATTGTTGACGACTTAAACATTTGAGAAGAACAATGGCAACTTCAATCATCGCCTTTCCACTAACCCTAACAACCTCCTCGTGTTGTTTGTGTTGGGTCGCGTAGAGATAAACGAAAACTTTCCTGTGCAGAACTCCCAAGATCTAGCCGGAGTAGAAAGCCACGAGGATTATCATTAGATGCGCATGTGGAGAATCGATGAAGCGCGTCGAAGCAATGTAGTCCCACGGTCCGTCCAAGTGTTGAACGTACAACACCTCTGTCGGTATCCACACGTATGAGGAGGAGCACCGACGGTGAACTGCTAGGTCCGGTATGCGACTAGATTGAATGGGGATAGGGTTTCGAACGCATGGATAACCATTCCCGTTGGGCATCATGTGCCCCACTATATATAGCCAGTGATAGTGGGCTACACAACCCCTATGGCCCATCCACTAAACGCCTATTCTGGTCACCGAGAGTCCAACTCACTAACCCAGTATGTGTCTAGTTTGAGTCCAATCCGAACAACATACTGTGCTCCCGCTCTTAAGTGTGTGACCCCACAGGCTCACGGTGCTTGGACATGATTTGAGTCCGACTCACAATCGGTCAATCGAATGTGCCGACTCCTAAGTGCCATAGAGTCATGACAACGTTACGTCTGAGTCCCTTTTGCGTCACGATATACTTTCTTGAGCTATAGGCGAATCATCGTCACCCTTTAATAGCTCAACGCTCTTCTCGATTCGTGATATGTGATTCATCCGACTAATTCTTAGTCGATCGCCCCCGGTTAACACTCAACTGAGTCGCGCATGGCCATGCATTTGACAAAAACTAAGTGAGTCGAGCCACAACTCGGATTGTGCGATAACCTCATATCTAAGGATTATGTTGATTGAGACATACAAATGACGACTTACTCGGTGTATCTCCATGTGGTTCAGTCCGAATCGCTAAACACTTTAGTGGAATTCATGTAATTCGGAATAGCATCACAATGACCATGACAAGTGGAACCGAGTCATCAGCCGTGTTTCACATTGGTCTAAGTTGTGTGTCCAGCACAACCTCGATGACTAAGGACATCTAGTATGAAAGTTCCACAACTGAATCACATATTCAATGATACTTAATAACTTTATGAATACATTGAGAATTACATCATACATGATTGCCTCTAGAACATATTCCCAATAGTTTGTGGATTGAATGCTTGTTGTTCGACCGCCGTTTGATCTCCTCTGTGTGTGAATGTGGGGAGAGATGTTTTTCGATTGAAAGAGGCTCTAAAAGCCGAATATTTAAAGCAAGGCTAGAGATTCGGAAAGACAAGGGGTAGAGAGAATTACAGACAATTTTTTATAAAAGAATTATATTAATATTGCGAAGATACTAATTACACTCATCACCTTCACTAAAAAATATCTGTGGACATCAATGATGCACACATTCGAAAAGAAAAAAAGCCCTGTAGTGGTCATCCATCACTCGCATCAACAACACTTTAACCACCACCAAATTCAACACCCGGACTACAAAAGATTCCCCTAAACCGATGCCTCAAAAAAGGGAACAATGCACAAGCTATATCGTCGCCTGATCAAAGATCTCATGGTTTCACCTTGGAGAAAGTATGAATTTGCAAAAATAATGTCTTTGACAAGTCCATTTCCAGTACAACCAATGAAAGTCAGACCTTAGGTTTTCATCCTGAAAATCGAGACTGGGTACTTGAAGAGCACTCCAAAAATGAAGTCCTCCAGTGTTTCCACCCCCGCATGTCGAGGCCGTTGTAACAAGTCACCAAACATCAACACATATTCTACATCGCATCCAATAATCCTTTTAGACAAAACTTCTGGTCCTCCAATCACATCCGTCGTCGTGACTTTCTCAACCTCTATCAATACCATGTGAACTGAGACCTAGACATGTCCCATGGCATCGACAAGCAAGCAAAGATTCTCACATCGCCCTCTTGAAGCTGCACATGCTTATAAAATGGGCGTGTTCGACCGGATCCAATCCGATCTAGAAATCCAAGAGTGCCAATCCGCGTAGATCTTCGGTGGAGAAGACTGGAACTCGTCGGAGGCTAGATCGAGGAGGGACTACATCATGCGGAATGACGACTTTGCGCAATAAGAGCACTAGGGTCAAATCACCATGTAGAAAATAGTCCCAAGACCAGGAGTCTATCTTGCTACGGCTGGGCAGTGATGGCAACAAACGCAGCCACTTTTCGTTGGGACTCCAAGTGCAGAGTGTTGTAACAAGCTTTTTTTCCCCAGAAGGGTGACTCGAGGGTTTATATCAAACTCTTAGGGAATTGCGTGGATATTTGTCTTCTCTTCAAGCAACTTGTAAAGTAAAATAATTTGTCTTGTGTCCCCAACTCCACCAAGTGGTTGTCAAGCACAAGGTTTCGTCTTAGTATGACGAAATAAAATATAAAACAAAGTAAATAAAGTAAAAGAATACAAACTAGATGATATGGAAGATAATAGAGTTGTTTTTTGGGTTTTTATGGGTGATTGCAAGTAGAGAAAGTATTTTTGTATTTTCGAAATAATAAATTGCAGAAAATGTAAATGATAGTAGATGCAAAGAAAAGCTGTTTCTTATGGTAATAATTGGACCGGGGTTCATGGGTTCACTTGTCTACTCTCTTTTTAGGTTGTAGTGATCACAAAACAATTCATTAATGATAAAGATTCATGGAAATTATTTAAGTGCTTGATAAAAGGAATTAATATGGGCATCACATTCTAATATTGAGATGGAATACATCTATCTCTTATACTCCTCAAGAAAGGGAAATCTCCACACAATCTTGATTTAAGAACAAATCTGAGTACAACATTAAGCAATATTATCAGATGTTTGAAATATGAATATGCTACCTTGATCTAACAAGGTCATCACACTGTCACGTGATAACTATAGCACATGATTTTACTTTATCCCTAGTGAGACAGCAAAAGAAAGGTAAAAACCAAACTAGATATTGAATATTATGTGTCATAATTCAATCTCCATCCCCATGCTACTCCATCTAACACACACTTCTCCCCACACAATTTTTTGCATACAAGTTGGATCAAAACTAGCAATGAAGAACCGGGTGCATGATATGCATCTATTAAAACATCTTACACAAAATAGATTCCAATCTCAAATATCAAATCATAGAACAAAGATTCACCACATAGGAATTTTATATTTGAATAAGGTACAACAAACAAGAGTATACATATGCATGTTATAAGTAGGTGAATGAGTTTTATAATTATTAGTAACATAAGGAGGGGATTGACAACTTCCTCTTTCATAATAGTTGCAAGTACTAGAAGTAAATTTAGCAATATGACCATTGAAAGCATGCAAGTTTGTAAAGTTTGTTTTATGAAGATGATTATTATAATTTTCATGGTATTCATTAGCATGCTTTCCTCTTTCAAAATAGTTGCTAGTAATCTTTTCATTATTAAGATTATGGTTGCAATGATGATTTTCAACATAAGGTAATTGCAAACCACATATATAGGTTCTAGCAAGTGCATATTTCTCCTCTACAGTAAAAATAGGAGAGTTCAAGAATATTATAGGACTCTCGGTCATAAGGGTATCATCATAGGTAGCAAGTTTATCATTTATATCTTCATTTTTTATACATGGATGGTTATCAAGAAGCATAGGACCATCATCTAAATCATTTTCATATAGCACATCAAAACAAAATTCCTCATTATCTTCAATAATTTTAGTAGTAGCATTATTAGTAGTCAAATGTAAACCATTAGTTTCATCATAATAGGAAGGGTTCTCATAAATAACCATTTGAGTTTCAATTCCCCCACAAGAAATGCATGGATTTTTAGTTGGACAATTATCATAGCATGGGTTATCAATAGATGACAAATGAGTTTTGAGTTCGAGTGTTACTATCATTTGTTGATTATGAAGGTGGAATATCCCACTCTTCCCCAAACTTAGGTTGGATTATCTCTACTTCATTTTCTTCTTCACACACTTGTTCTTCCAAGCTTATGTTTTCATCATCTTTTTCTTGCAATATATTAGTACTTTTCATGGCAGCAAGAGTTCTTTCTTTATAATTAATAACATAAACATTATCACTAAATTCTTTGTTGCAAATTTGAAGGATAATATCTATGTGTCCTTTCATTACATGAGCATCATGACTAGTTTCAAAATTTTGATTTATAAGAGAGACTAGCTCATGGGCTCCCACATAGGCAATATTGAAGGGGTTCCGCGTATGAAAACAATAAAATTTTACCCTACGCCCCTGAACCCCTGAAGCTGCCAGGACCTATCTATTAGTAATACAGTAACGGGAGGGGCTTTTCACGAACTTACCCTTGAAGACCGAAAAGTGTTGTCAATGCTTAGGAGAGCGTGGATGATGTAGACGAGCCGAAGCCGACCTCCAGGTCATGATGAAGTCCTCGCGCTCCTTTGGCTCCAACGACTTGAGTGCCTGAAGTGTGACACCTCGCGGGGATTTACACACGTCCGGTGCCTGACGATGACTCCCGCTTCCCTGATCCAGCAGCAATTGCGTAAGTAGAGATCCTGGATCTGAATCCCGTAGCACGACAGCACTCCGCGGTGAAGATGTCTCTCGTTCGCGCAGTCAATACTTGGGACCACGGTCACGATAGAGAGAGGGGAGAGAGGAAATATCAATTAGAGGTCCTCCCAAAAGTGAGAAGACCTTTATTGATTATTGGTGTCTATTATTTGGCCAAATACCCCCACTATATATAGGGGGAGGGGAGGTACTACCTCCCTCAAAGTCTCGGGGTGGGACTAAAGGAGAGGATGGGGAGGGGTGGCACCGCCGGCCACCCCCATGGGCCCCGCTGAAAGAACATTTCATGTTTTCCTATGTTTTGCGTGTTAGATAACAATACTATGGAGACTTTTCATGTGTGCTAAGTGTGCAGGAAGTTTTGAGGGGGGCCGGATAATCCGCCCCTCCAAGGGCCGGATAATCCGGCCTACCTCATCTCTCGAGGAAGCCAAGGCGCGTCGCTCTGTGTCCAGTCGGATTTTCTCCCGGAAAATCCGAACTGGGGCGGTTTTTCCTCCCCAGGCCGGATAATCCGGGTTTCACAAGGGCTGGATAATCCGGCCCCTAGTTTTCGAGCAAAAGGAGCCAAGGCGCGTCGCTCGGTATCCGGTCGGATTTTCTCTACCGAAAATCCAATCAGCGATTCTTCCCCAGGCCGGATAATCCGGCCCCCAGAAGTTGATCAAGGGCAAGATCGGCGCGACGCTCAGAGAGAGGGCGGATTTTCTGCCGGATATTCCGAGTCTGGGGCGGAGTTTCCCCAGACCGGATAATCCGGCCCTCACTTGAGCCGGATAATCCGACCCCCAAAGTGTGCAACGACTGGTTTTTGGAAGGGGGTATAAGTACCCCTTCTTCCCCAACGTCCAGAACTCTTGATTCATTTGAATTCGACCAGACCCTGTGCAAGAGCTCTAAATCTCGATCTCCCACTTCAACCACCCTAAGGTCTTGATCTTTGGTGGAATTGAAGGAGGATAAGTTCATCATCAACATCAAGAATCAAGCGCTTCAACTCCTCTCCATTCAGTTGGAGAAATCCCTGATCTAGTATTCTCGTTAATACCTAGATCGTGTTATTGTATTTGACAACTTTGTTCTTGTGGCATCTTGTTGTCATTTCGGGAGCCTCCAAGTTGTTGTGGAGTTGTTGCCCCGCTAGTTGTGTAAAGGCGCCGATGCCCGCCTCGAAGGGTACCTATAGTGGAAGGTAAATCAGGCCTGTTGTGGCGAGATCCATCGGAGAACAGGGTGAAGCCTTTTGTGGCGTGGTGGTCTTAGTACCGCCCACCCCTCCAACACATACGTACTTCCCTTAACAAGGAAGGAACTGCGGTCAAACAAATCCTGTGTCTCCGCGTGCTTCACTTTGGTTCATTCGTTCCTCTTCCACTCGCTCCTTACTCGCTAGTAATTAGGTTTGCATATAGGGAAATTCCACACATTAGTTTATCTAGAGAATTTATCTTTGTGCTAAGCCTAAAATTGAAAAAGAATTAAAAATTGGTGTAGCACCTATTCACCCCCCTCTAGGTGCCCATACGATCCATTTCACCCGCGCGAGGGGCTGGCCCACTAGGGCACCGGCCACCCCCTTGGCCCCCTTCTCCCTCTCTCCTTTCCCTAATGGGCCCTCTCCCTCCGGGAATTGGCCCATTAAGCCTTTGACCATTTAAATTGATTTTTCTCTTTATTAATAATTATGAATAAATGATTAAATCAATATTTAACATTCATTCACATATTATTCAACCTCCATGGCTATGGAACACTTCCACCTCCACTCTGGACATCCTCCAGACTTACCGAAACCCTTCCGGTTTTTTCTCTACTATTCTTTGGTGATTCTACCGATCCTATAAACACTCTCTAAGCATCATCAAGCCCTTAAGTGTGATACCCCACGGTTCGGGAACACTCCAGACATGGTCGGGACACTCCCGCACCAATGATCGACAGAGGGACCTTGATGGCCATGTGACCCCTGTGCGTTCCACGAAGATCTTTTGTCGTTTGAACCGGGACAGTCGTGTCTTATTCCCTTTGTCTCTTGATACTTGCATTGCCCGAGATCTGATCAATGACATCACCATGTCATGTTCAATCTCGTTACCGAACAATGCTACTTGACTCGTTCCGACAAGCGATATCCCCGTGATCAAATCACACGCTGCGCAGCTATTGGATATAACTTCTTTAAGTGGGCCCTTTGAGTATCTTCCCGTCACATGGATGGAAAAATCCTGCTCTTGACATATATTGCCTCTATGGTTTCCTCTGAGTACCTGAACACACCTTTATAACCACTGTATTACCAAGTGGCGCTGGATGCTATCTAAGCACTCTCGAGAGATAGTGATTGATATAGCCTCACGGTCTAAGGAATAGTCTACGAGGATCCATTTCTAATCATCGTAACTTGAACTTCGTGACATGATCGGGTCACGATGTTTAGGTTGAGTATTGGTTCATCATCTCATTCTCGGAATGAGATGACTCCATTTCCAACTAGCATAAATTCCACATGATCAGGAAACATGATCATCTATTGACCAATGAACTAGTGACAAGAGTTTCACTGGGAACCCCTGGTTGTTTCTATATCACATGTGTATTGATGTTTCCACTCAATACACTTATAGCATGATATAAAACTTAATCATAAACTATATGAAATATGATAATAGTCCTTATAACTATTTGTCTCTAGGGCATATTTCCAACAAATATATTTCTCAACTTGTTCTATATCATGGCATAAAAATTTACACTCTTGGTAAGAAGCAATAATAGGATCACTAGTATGCTTACATTGATAGTGAGAGTGTTTATAGTCTTTTTTAGTGCAACAAGTTATATCATGTGATTCACAAAAGTCAATAGCAAGTTGATTGAGATATGTAAGCAATTCATCCATTCTATTTTCTTCTTCGGTTGATCTATATTCATAGTAGGCTTTCAACATTTTGACATGACCTATAGGTATGTGGATTCCAAGTTTCTCCATATTTTACCATGCATATTTAGAGGTTATACTAATTTTTACGTTTTTTTATATTTTAAAGAAAAACTTAAAAAGAATAAAAACAAGACAAAATAAAATACTTCAAAAATCTAAAAGGAGAAGAAAAAGATCACAATGGTGCAATCACCCAAGGCTTGTGTTGTTGCACAAGTTGGTGAAGATGATGACGCTAGAAAATAATCTAGCAGCCGCCGTGGGAGTTTCACCACACTGCAACCCATGTGATATCTCTCCACCAATTCTCCGGCAACGATGCCAGAAAATAGTCTTGATGGCAACAAACGCATCTACTTTTCGTTGGGACTCCAAGTGAAGAGTGTTGTAGCAAGCTTATTTTCCCCACAAGGGTGACTTGAGGGTTTATATCAAACTCTCGGGGAATTGCATGGATATTTGTCTTCTCCTCTTCAAGCAACATGTAAAGAAAAATAATTTGTCTTGTGTCCCCAACTCCACCAAGTGGTTGTCAAGCACAAGGTTTCGTATTAGTATTATGAAATAAAATATAAAACAAATAAATAAAGTAAAAGAATACAAACTAGATGATATGGAAGATAATAGAGTTGTTTTTGGGTTTTTATGGGTGATTGCAAGTAGAGAAAGTATTTTTGTATTTTCGAAATAATAAATTCCAAAAAATGTAAATAATAGTAGATGCAAAGGAAAGGTGTTTCTTATGGTAAAAATTGGACCGGGGTTCATGGGTGCACTTGTCTACTCTCTTTTTAGGTTATAGTGATCATAAAACAATTCATTAATGATAACGATTCATGGAAATTCTATAAGTGCTTGATAAAAGGAATTAATATGGGCATCACATTCTAATATTGAGATGGAATACATCTATCTATTATACTCCTCAAGAAAGGAAAATCTCCACACAATCTTGATTTAAGAACAAATCAGAGTAGAACATTAAGCAATATTATCTGATGTTTGAAATACGAATATGCTACCTTGATCTAACAAGGTCATCACACTGTCACGTGATAACTATAGCACATGATTTCACTTTATCCCTAGTGAGACATCAAAAGAAAGGTAAAAACCAAAGAAGATCTTGAATATTATGTGTCACAATTCAATCTCTACCCCCATGCTACTCCATCTAACACACACTTCTTCCCATACAAGTTCTTACATACAAGTTGGATCAAAACTAGCAATGAAGAACAGGGTGCATGATATGCATCTATTAAAACATCTTACACAAAATAGATTCCAATCTCAAATATCAAATCATAGAACAAAGATCCACCACATAGGAATTACAAATATGACCATAATCATGTTGGGCAGATTATATGGTACTACATCTATGAAGAATAAGAGAGAAATAGATCAATATACTTCCACAAACCCATAGCCCAGAGGTGGACTACTCCCTCTTCATCATGGTGATGAAGCTGGAGATGTTGGAGAGGGTGGAGATCTCCTCGGAGGTGGCTCCGGCAGAGTTTCCCCCTCCAATCTTTGCTGGATATGACTCTGTTTGGTGGTGCTTTCATATCTGGTGGCTTTCGTGGTGCTCTGTTTTGAGGACGCCTCAGGGGGTCCTTATATAGGGATTTTTAGGTCAAGAGAACTCCGTGGGCAAAAGAATCAAGGCAACCGGATGACTGAGGAGGGAAAGAGCATGGGTGGCGTGCCCACCAGGCCTGGGGGCGCCACCTAGGCTCTTTTGGCCCTCATGGCCCTCCTGGTGAGATTCCTCTGCTCCATATGCTTCTCGTGGATAAATATTGGCATTCCTAAAAGTGCAAGTCCATTTGACTTCGTATAGGTCCTGAAACATGAAAAACATTGAAAAAAAGGGTTTTTCTGCCCTGCCGGGTTATAACCAAAATAAAGAGGATCATTGGTAAATCCCCAAAAATCAATATAAAACAAGGTATACCATTATATATGATGCAAATATGTGAGAAAACATGTTAACAAACTACAAAGTTCATGTATGTATTTTACATGCATCAAGCAGCGACACACAAATTATCCTAAGTGTGGCATCATTGCGACACATAGAGAGGAGGTTTAGAAAAGGTTGGTCGGCGCAAAAGGTTACCCTATTGCGTTGTTTCAATATGTTCTAACAATCAAGGATAGTAAACATCGATGTCGTTGCCAAACGCTTCATGTGTTGTGTATGTGTGCAGGCTCCTGCCGTCCACGTCACATGGAAAGAACACTAGGCAAGAACCATAACTTAGGTTAATTTATCTCATGCGAAAAGAACAATAGGCACAACCATAACTTAGGTTAATTTATCAACCACAATGTCTAGATAACATAGGCATGGACGCCACCATCACAAAGAGAAGAGAGTGGGATAGACAGGGGGCTTACGCAATGGACCGGTCACCATCTGGTAGTAAGAACTGAGCTTAGTGTCACAACTAAAAATGATAGAAAAAAGTTTTTCCAAGACTTCCCAGGTTTGAACATGAAGAAGTTTTTGCATGTTAGGCATAGCAGTAAAGCATATCAGACCACACAAAGACTAGCCTGACATGTATGAAGTTTATAGCCAAAATAATAGTACAATTGGAATCTCGTCGAGGTCGAATTCCTGGTGCTCACCTTTTGACGAGGGGTGACCTCAGAGCTTGATCTAACCGGATTGATTTCGATGGAGCTGGAGCGGATCTGACCATCCCGATCATCGACTCGTGGCTTGGTGAAGAGGGAGTCGTCGAATTCATGACTCCAGCGCTCAGAGTTACCACAAACGACACCAATTGACGAGGGGTGACCTCAGCAATTCCCATTGCTATAGACTTGGGTTTATGGGAAGAGAGAGTGGTGGTGATTTTGTCATCTTATCAGACAAACAAGGAAGACGATTGACCCAGATTCAGGCCCTCATAGAGGAAACCCTGCTGCTTGATAAGTCCGTTTTGCATCACTATTCTATGTCTTAATTCACTATTATTCATTGATATATTTCGTATTGAGAGGTGATACTTATGTTATTTCATCTGTTTTTGCATGGTTGATGACTTTTGGAGCATGGACCGCTGCAGTCAGGATTCTGATGGAAAAGGTAGTGTTTGGAGGCAAAATTCGCGAAGATCAGAAAATTCGGGAAAATATACAAAAAATCCTATTTTTCCAGAAGACTAAGGATGCCAAAAGACGGAGTGGAGATGGGCCACAGGGGGCCCACACCACCCCTGGCGCGGGTAGCCCTTGGCCGCGCCAGGAGGTGGTGTGGCCACCCTGGCCCACTCCAGCCTCTCCCCTCTGGCGTATATCATCCTCCCGAAACCCTAAGATTCGAGGAGCGACCACAGAAAGATGTTGCCGCCTCTGCGGGGCAGAAAACACTGAGAGAGAAAGATCTCTCCAGCAGACAGATTTCTGCCGGGGGAATTCCTTCCCGGAGAGGGGAGATCGTCGCCATCAACACCACCATCAAGCTGGACTTCATCGGTATCATCATCATCATCATCACCACCATCATCACCATCAGCACCCTCATCACCATCTCCATATTGCTGTAACAATTGTGTTGAATCTTGCATAGTTCATAGGGGAAACTTTCCCGGTGTTGATTACTCTTTGTAGTTGATGCTATTGAGTGAACCATTGAATTATTTTTTATGTTCAGATTATTATACATCATTATTCCATCTCTGATCATGATCCATATGATGTCTTGTGAGTAGTTCGTTTTGTTCTTGAGGACATGGGAGAAGTCTTGTTGTTAGTAGTGGAGTTGTGTTGATAAAGACTCAATAGATTGTTATTTAAGCTGTGGTGTACTTCTTCTAGTGGTGTCATGTGAACGTCGACTACATGACACTTCACCTATATGGGCCTAGGGGAATGCATTGTGTATTTGGCTACTAATCGTAGGGGTTACCGGAGTGACAGAAACCTGAACCCCCGTTAGGAAACCATTGCACAAGGGACGTAAGGGTCTTAGAGTTTAAAGATGTGGTTAGGTTTCTACCTTCATTACTTTCTTCTACTTACGGATGTTTGCAAGGGGTATAATCACAAGTATGTATTAGTCTTGGATGGGGCGGTACATTAGCACAGGTTCACCCACACAACACTTAGCAAGCTAGAGAAGATTAATCAACTATATGAAGCGAAAGCACTTGACAATCTTCCCATGTGTCCTCGAGAACGTTTGGTCATCTTCAGTAATACAACCGGCTTGTCCTTTGCTTCATAAAGGATTGGGCCACTTGCTGCATTTATTCCTACTGTCTTTTATTTACTCGTACTTTGTTTACTTGCTTTATCGAAAACCCCTAAAAATCCGTTTGCTAAGTATTTGCAGAGAATTCCTGATCCATACCACTAGCCAGCACCTTCTGCTCCCCGTTGGGTTCGACACTCTTACTTATCGAAAATACTGCGATACACCCCCTATACTTGTGGGTCATCAAGACTATTTTCTGGCGCCGTTGCCGGGGAAGTGGGTTACAACAAATTGTTTCAACAAATTGTTTGTTTACAAAATTCCCTTGCATAGGAAGTGGGTTAGACTTAAATGTGTGTGTTTTTGCTTCTTAATGCTCTCTTTCACTTCAATTCATATCCCTATGAGAGCTTTTTTAAAATTATCATGTCCATCTTAATGGCTATAAAGAAAGAGCTTTCTAGGAGACAACCCAATTTGTTTTTGCTTTTAGTTTGTTTTTGTTTCTTTGAGTCTTGGAAGTTATTACTTCGGTAATAACCGGTCCTTATCCGTTTTGTTTGGTTTTTGTGTCAAGATCAACCTCTAATGAGAGAGAAGTAAGATTTGGGGAAGTTGCTGTCCCGAAACAGATTTTTGTGCTTTACCATAAAAATTCGTGAGAGACCTCTGTATGTCGGTTTGAGCTGTAATGTTTTGTGCTTCTGCCCCAGGTTGTTATTTAACTTTCGTTAGTTTTGCACTTTTTAATTTGAGCAACAGAAGATTTTCGAAAAAATTGATTTTTACCTGCTGGTCTGTTTTGACAGATTTAGCCACTCTTGCATTTGCTTCTTTATTCGATTTCCTTTTTGAATTCTTTTTAGGTTTTTAGAAGGAGTTGCTACAGTAGATTATGTTTTGATGGTTTTCAGTTGAAGTTGGATTCAAAAGGTTTGATCACTTCACTTATACTAATGTTGCTAATAAGAACTGTGTGGAGTTTTATGTGAAAGAAATTTCCAGGTAGTGGAGATAATTGTGTAATAAGGAAGAGAAGGGTTTTATGACTCAAGTAATAAGTGTATGAAGATGAAGATATTGATGCCTTTCAAGTTATAACTCCGGAGAGATTCATCAAGGACCAAATTCAGAGACCTGCAGCGTCCGTTTTCAAATAGGTAACGGTTCTCGTAAGAAAAGTTCCGAGAAAATACTATCCAACTATATTTTTGCAGTTTTTAGTCAATAAGGAAAGCTACAAGGCGAAAAAGGGACGAAAACGGAGCCAGGGTGGCTCACACCACCCTGTGGCGTGGGCCCTCCCCAGGCCGCGCCACCAGGTGGTGAGTCCACCCCAGACTCCGCCTCCGACTCGTTTTCTCCTAGTACCTTCCTTTTGATATGAAACTTCATAATATATAACCCCCCGGATCCCCCAAGGTTTGTATATCGTGTTTTCGTCGTGTTTTTGTTTCGATCTGTTTCTGCCAGGACATACTCTTTGAAAGATTAGAAGCACCATGGTGTCTGCCAAGGATAAAGGGAAGCAACCTATGGAGGAAGACCTCCAACACCCCGGGAAGGAGAAGGAGATCAAGAGTGAAGGTGAAGAGGAGCAAGGCCAACGTCCGCACACCGGCACTACCATTGCAAGCATTGGAGTGGTGACAAAACCTGCCAGGATTAGAAGGGCCAGGAGCGGATGCGGGGAAAGCTCCCCGTCACAGTTTGGCTCCACGGTCACTTCCTCCACACACCAAGAATCCCTTCCATACCTTTATCCATAACCATGCAGGAAAAGAAGACTCCAAGAGGGAAGAACGGAAAAAGAATCACAAGAGCTGGGATCCACAAACTGAGATGATTATGAGCCATATTGAGCATAACTCGGAGTTGATTCGTACTCTCACCTTCGAGATTGAGGACTTTGGGAAACTAATCAAAGAGCTCATCGAGAGGATACCACCACCACCGAAGGAGTAATTCGTCATCAGGTTTGGCACCCCCTTGGTTTGTTCCAAGCTTGGGGGAGTGTCGCGGTATCACATCACTATCCTCTATCTTTTTATGTTTTTAGTAGAGTCATATCATGAATAGAGGAGTTATTATGTAGGATGGTTTGCATTATGGAAGTGTCCCCTCTCTCGTTAGATATGTATCCCTTGGCGTGAGTTGCCGTTATGGAATATTAATGAGAAGTTCTATCATTCACTCTTTTGCATAGCTTATATTAGTTTTCAATTCGTGGTTATATGATTGATCTTGTTGTTAGTATTGGTATCACTTTGGGATCATTGAGTTAATTTAGTTGGTTTTGGCAAACCTGGCTCGGTCAGTAGCAACACTATTTTTGAGAGTTGAAAGAAAAGATAGAAGTACTCTAGAGAAAAATAATTTCATCATCTTTCTTTCTTGATACGCTCATAAGTTTAGTATTCTCTAGTTAAGATCTTTTGTGCTTCCGAGGAAGATTGCATGCTTGTTTTTATCACTTGTATGTTTGGTTGTTTCCTTCAACTCTTATACTTGCTACCCAGCCTTGCTAGCCAAAAACCTGTACTGAGAGGGTATTCTTCTCGTGCATCCACCTCCTTTAAACCAAAACCTTTGCCATTTGTGTCCACCATACCTACCTAGTAGCATTATTGCTACTACAAGTAAATTCTTGTTTTGTCTACCTCCCAAATTAAACTTGTTATGTGAAAATTAGTGATTAAAGCTCTCACGAACTTGATGGCACACTTTACTTCCTTGCACTTAATAAACTTGAACCATTGTGCTCACCTATGTTGCGTATATGCTTGCACTTTGTAAGTTGTGGATTAGCAGAACCATGCTGTCATGGGGAACGCTTTCAACATTGCACTGGTACTTTGTACCTAGTTGATATCATGTTCTTTTGTATATGGATGTCGTCGGTGTGAAATGAAAGGGGAGCTTGTAAGTCCATGGAGTTATGCATGTGTGTTAGAGAAAGCACTGGCATGGTCTAATCCATGCTGACATGGTGGAAACCTGCAGCGTAACCATAACGAGTATCTATGAAGCATTCTTCTTATAAAAAGAGATAGAGATTGAGAAAAAGAGAAAAGAAAAAAAAGAGATATTATGAAAAGAGGAAAGAGAGAAAAAGCACCATATTCCCATGGTAAATAAGAAGATTGCTGAGATACTTGTTGTCTGCTTGCCTTGTCATTTTGATATGGGGATTCTTCCGTATCATCGGGCAAGGGGTACCCCGTTGGTGGTTCTCAATGATACACATATGCTTACGATGACAAGAACTTACCGGTGACTAAACTTCAGTAGCATGAGGAGCGGCCCTCGTATTCAAGAGACATGAGATTCTCAACTTACAACTTGTCAATGCATATCCTAATATTTGATCACTTTAACCTTAATCACCTAAAGATGCCTATGATAGGGGCAATGAGAGCTGAAAGCTAGTAAGTATCATAATTTTTGGGAGCTCTTTATGAGACTTGCAATCCCTGCTTCCCTCTTTGAAGGGCCTTTCTTTTACTTTGTAGTTGAGTCAGTAAACCTACTCCCTTCTACCTCAGCAAGTATTTTGAGTTGTTGTGTTTCATTCATTCATATGATGATTTATTCAATCATGTCTTATGTTCCTTGCTTTGCACATTGCTCTTATCTTGATGTTTACTACTTTGAAAGCTTTCTTTGAAAACCAGCTATTTGTGAACTCCAGCAAATTATCAACTATTCTTCGACCAAGAGCTAAGTTTGCCATTACCAATTGTGATTCACTTTATGTATCTTTATTGTGTTTCCTTTACTTATTACAAGTTGAGTTATATAATAGTGAGTTGTCTTCTATTATGATCTATGCTTTTGATGAATGTGATGCTTCTTGTCCGTATTATTTTATCAACTCTTCACTCCATAAACCTGAGGCCATGTTTATTGAGCTCAGTTTCGCTTGAGGACAAGTGAAGTCTAAGCTTGGGGGAGTTGATACGTCCATTTTGCATCACTATTCTATGTCTTAATTCACTATTATTCATTGATATATTTCGTATTGAGAGGTGATACTTATGTTATTTCATCTGTTTTTGCATGGTTGATAACTTTTTGAGCATGGACCGCTGCAGTCAGAATTCTGATGAAAAAGGTGCTGTTTGGAGGCAAAATTCACGAAGATCAGAAAATCCGGGAAAATATACGGAAAATCCTATTTTCCCAGAAGACTAAGGATGCCAGAAGACGGAGTGGAGATGGGCCACAGGGGGCCCACATCACCCCCTGGCGTGGGCAGCCCTAGGCTACGCCAGGAGGTGGTGTGGCCACCCTGGCCCACTCCAGCCTCTCCCCTCTGGCGTATATCATCCTCCCGAAACCCTAAGATTCGAGGAGCGACCACAGAAAGATTTTGCCGCCTCTGCGGGGCAGAAAACACTGAGAGAAAGATCTCTCCAGACAGATTCTGGGAATTCCTTCCCGGAGAGGGGAGACCGTCGCCATCAACACCACCATCAAGCTGGACTTCATCGGGATCATCATCATCATCACCATCACCATCATCACCCTCATCACCATCTCCATATTGATGTAACAATTGTGTTGAATCTTGCATAGTTCATAGGGGAAACTTTCCTGGTGTTGATTACTCTTTGTAGTTGATGCTATTGAGTGAATCATTGAATTATTGTTTATGTTCAGATTGTTATACATCATTATTCCATCTCTGATCATGATCCATATGATGTCTTGTGAGTAGTTTGTTTTGTTCTTGAGGACATGGGAGAAGTCTTGTTGTTAGTAGTGGAGTTGTGTTGATAAAGATTCAATAGATTGTTATTTAAGCTGTGGTGTACTTCTTCTAGTGGTGTCATGTGAACGTCGACTACATGACACTTCACCTATATGGGACTAGGGGAATGCATTGTGTATTTGGCTACTAATCGTAGGGGTTGCGGATGTGAAACCTGAACCCCCGTTAGGAAACCATTGCACAAGGGATGTAAGGGTCTTAGAGTTTAAAGCTATGGTTAGGTTTCTACCTTAATTACTTTCTTGTACTTACGGATGTTTGCAAGGGATATAATCACAAGTATGTATTAGTCTTTGATGGGGCGGTACATTAGCACAGGTTCACCCACACAACACTTAGCAAGCTAGAGAAGATTAATCAACTATATGAAGCGAAAGCACTTGACAGTCTTCACATGTGTCCTCGAGAATGTTTGGTCATCTTAAGTAATACAACCGGCTTGTCCTTTGCTTCATAAAGTATTGGGCCACTTGCTGCATTTATTCCTACTGTCTTTTATTTACTCGTACTTTGTTTACTTGCTTTATTGAAAACCCCTAAAAATCTGTTTGCTAAGTATTTGTAGAGAATTCCTGATCCGTACCACTAGCCAGCACCTTCTGCTCCTCGTTGGGTTTGACACTCTTACTTATCGAAAATACTACGATACACCCCCTATACTTGTGGGCCATCGCTCCTGCTTGTCTGATCTTTATTGATGGGGAGTATAATGTCGTCGGGTTGCTAGACGTGATCTAGCTTACAATGGATTGTTATGACAGAGAATGATCCCCTCCTCGTCGGCTCCTCCCAGACCTTATATGAGGGGCCGGGTCCTAGAGTCCTGTATGGGTCAGATTACAATTTGAATAGAACTCTAAGATTATGTCGGTTTACAACTTTAGGCTTTTGCCTTGACCATCTAGTCTAGTTCTTGGGCTTTTTGGGCCTTAGTTTAGATATGTGATACTTGCAAATGTATCTATAATTTTTGATGTTCCATGCTTGGTTTTATCTACTTTTTTGTGTTTTGTTCCAACTTTGGAGTACTTTTCATATGATTTCTTGGACTAACCTATTAACAAGATGCCACGATTGCCGGTTACTGTTTTACGCTGTTTTTGGTTCTAGGAAGTCAGAAAATGAATATTCTCGGAATTGGACGGGACAAAAGCCAAAGTTACTATTTTCCCGAAAGACTCATGGAGCCAGAAGGAGAGTCAGAGAGGGGCCACAGGGTGGCCACACCACCCCATGGCTCGGGTCCACCTAGGCCACGCCAGGGCATGGTGTGGGCCCCCTGGCTGGCCACCGACCTTGCCTCCTTCGCCTATAAGAGCCTCCCGATACCAAAACCCTAAATCATCAATCAGAAATCCACGAAAAGTTCCACAGCGCTGCCGCCACCGAAGGGGAGATTCGGGGGACAAAAAGTCTATGTGCCGGCATCTTGCTGGGACGGGGAAGTGCCCTCGGAGCCATCTCCATCGATCTCCACCGCCATCTCCATCACCATTGCTGATTCCCATGATGAGGAGGGAGTAGTTCTCTCTCGAGGCTAAGGGTTATACCGGTAGCTATGTGTTCATCTCTCTCTCTCTAATGCATGATCTTATTGAGATCATGAGCTTGTAATCTATAGATCTACCTTGCTACTCAAGTGCTTTATTAGATCTCTGCTCTCCCCATGTTTGTGAAAGTGACAGCGTGCACACCATGGTGGCACTTAGGCTAGAGATTACAAATACTTGTTATGAGTTATATTTGGAGTTGGATGTCTTTATGAATTTGTGGTGTTTGTTGGAACCATCTAGTGCTCAAGGTGACAGTGTGGGGTTTTCTAGATGGAAAAGGCTTACTTTGAGGTGTCCTGTTATAGCCCTACTGTTGTTAGAGTGTCCAACCAGAGAGTAGTTAAGAGTAGTATCATGAAGAGAATATATTTATATGAGAGTGTTCACTAGTGAAAGTATGATCCCTAGGCCTTGTTTCTAAGCATTGATACACCGTTTGCAATTAGATCTGTTACATGTTTGCTTGCTTTCTTCTTTATTTCAGTTTGCCTTTAGTCTTTTCCCACGTTAACCACACACCATCAAGCTATCTTCTATCACCGTTACCACTTATAATTATCCATACCACTTGTATTTTACTATCTCTTCGTCGAACTAGTGCACCTATACACCTGACAAGTGTATTGGGTGTGTTGGGGACACAAGAGACTTCTTGTATCTTGATTGCAGGGTTGCTTGAAAGGGATACCTTTGACCACTTCCTCCCTGAGTTCGATAAACCTTGGGTGATCCACTTAAGGGAAAACTTGCTGCTGTTCTAGAAACCTCTGCACTTGGAGGCCCAACAACTGTCTACAAGAATAGAAGTGCGTAGACATCAAGCTACTTTACTGGCCGTTGCTGAGGAGGTAAAAGGTACTCACATCCTCCGGTGTGAGTGCTCGAAGTTATTTCCTTTAGATTCTGCAATTTTTTCTTTTTGTTTCTTGTTTTCACTAGTAGGCTTAATGGAAAACAACAACAAAATTAGAGAGCGTTATAGTATTTACCTTGAGTTAGGACATGAAGTGTTTGAAGAGAAAATTAAAAAACATATGGAACTTTATTTGCATGCTAATAGCACTGTTGTTAGTATGAATTCTTTGGACACCATTATTGCTAATGCTATGGAAAAGTCTAAGCTTGGGGAAGCTAGTTTTTATGAAAATGATCTTTTTAGGCCCCCAAGCATGGAGGAGAAAATTTACTTTGATGATACTATGCCTCCAATATATGATGATTACAATGATGAATATGATATTTTTAGTCCACCTACTATTGAGGAGTAAATTAATTATGATTACAATATGCCTCCTATATTTGATGATTATGGTGAGAGTAATAATGATAGCTATTTTGTTGAATTTTCTCCCACTACAATTAATAAGAATGACTATGCTCATGTGGAGAGTAATAATGATTATATGCATGTGGCTCATGATAAGAATGTTTTATGTGATAGTTATATTGTTAATTTTATTCATGATGCTACTGAAAGTTATTATAAGAGAGGTAAACATGGTCTTATGTATCTCAATAATATTAAGTTTCCCCTCTTTATGTTGAAAGTCTTGAAGTTGCACTTGTTTTGCTTTCCTATGCTTGTTGCTTTGTGCTTTTATGACTTGTTTCTTTACAAGATTACTATGCATAGAAAGTGGGTTAGACTTAAATGTGCTTTGAATTTGCTTCTTGATGCTCTCTTTTTTACTTCAATTCATATTTCCTATGTGAGCATCTTCTCAAACTATCATGCCTAACTTAAAGGCGTTAAAGAAAAGTACTTATTGGAAGATAACCCAAAAGTTTTAGATAAGTCTTGGAAGTTATTACCTCTGTAATAACCTCTCCTTATCCTTTTTATTTGCTTTTTGTGCCAAGAGTAACCTCTAATGAGAGAGAAATAATGATTGGGAAAGTTGATGTCCCGAAACAGATTTCTATGCTTCACCATAAAAATTCGTGTAAAATCTATGTACGTCTTTTTGAGGTGTGAATTTTTTTAATTCTGACCCAGGTTGTTATCTAACTTTCGTTAGTTCAACACTTTTTGATTTGAGCAACAGAAGGTCTTCCAAAAAATTCGTCTTTACCTTCTGGTCTGTTTTGACAGATTTCTGCCATTATTTGCATTTGCTTCTTATTGGTCCCTTTTTTAGTTCTTTTGGGGAATTAAGCTTTTTGAGGGAATTGCTACAGTAGCTTGTGTTTTAATGGAAGTTTTATTGGTGTTGGAACTGAACCTAAATACCTATTATCTTGAGTGCACTAATGTTGCTAATAAAGATTGTGTGAAGTTTTGTATGAAGGAAAAATTTCAGGTGTATGGAAGGAATGAGTAATGAGATGAAGGATGGATTAAAGATCAAGCTTGGGGATGCCACGCGTGTCACTCCAAGAAATATACAAGAAGTACAAGCGTCAAATCTTGGGGGTGCCCAAGGCATCCCCTTCTTCATCAATAAAAATCCCAAGTTTCTTCCAAACGCTTCATTTTTATTGTTTCATGCACAGTTGTGTTGTTCTTGGAGCGTCTTCTTTTTCGTTTTGGTTTTGGTTTTTTGTTTGCTTGGTTTTCTTAGTTTGCTGAATAAATTGGTTGGACCCCCTCTTTCATACAATGGTTTTCAAATAGTTTGGTTTGGTTTGGAAAAGAGTAGGAAAGTTCATGCTTAAGTGGTAAAGGGAGCTTGTTTTTAACTGTGGCCTATGCTTTGTCATGCCATGCTTGATATTGTTTTGGCTTTATGCTTAGTATTCTTTGTTGTAGCATGACTTGTTATAAACAATTGAGATTGCTTAATGTGCTTTGGAAGGATCATGCGTTGTTTTAGCATATTAAAGCATAGTATTGTGGTATTCTCCTTTGATGCTTTATTTGGTTTGACTTGACGCATGCTCACACCATGTTATGACTATCCCAAGTCACCATAGCCTTTATTATCCTTTAGTTTTCAACTTGTAGTATCACTTTATGCTTTGATCAATGATGTTTTGTCGCTCTGCATGATTATGGCCATTATTGCTCTCTTAGTTTGTCGCTCCCAGTCTTTTGCTAGCCTCCATAACCAAGTATGAGTTCCACTCATGCATCCAACTCCTTAAACCAAGTTTTTCCAAAGAGTCCACCATACCTACCTACTAGCTTATGCTGTTCCAAGTATATTCATGCTTTTATCTACCTTCTGAATTAAACTTGTTATGAGAAAACTAGTGATTAAAGCTCTCACGAACTTGATGGCACACTTTACTTTTCTTGCCCTTAATAAACTTGAACCATTGTGTCATCTATGTTGTATATGCTTGCACTTATTTGTTGGGAATTAGCAGAACCATGCTGCATGGGGAACGCTTTCAACATTGCACTTGGTACTTGTACCTAGTTGATATCATGCTCTTTTGTCTATGGATGTCGTCGGTGTGAAATGAAAGGGGAGCTTGTAAGTCCATGGAGTTATGTATATGTGTTAGAGAAACGCCTGGGCCGCTGGTCTAATCCATGCTGACATGGTGGAAACCTGCAGCGTAACCATAATGAGGTGTCTATGAAGCATTCTTCTTATAAAAAAAGAGTCCTATATTGAGAAAAAAAAGAGAAAAACAAAAAAAAGAGATTATGAAAAGAGGAAAGAGAGAAAAAAGCACCATGTTCCCATGGTAAATAAGAAGATTGTTGAGATGCTTGTTGTCTGCTTGCCTTGTCATTTTGATATGGGGATTCTTCCGTATCATCGGGCAAGGGGTACCCCGTTGGCGGTTCTCTATGATACAGATGTACTTACGATGACAAGAACTTACCGGTGACTAAACTTGAGTAGCATGAGGAGCGGCCCTCGTATACAAGGGACATGAGATTTCTAACTTATACTTCGTCAAGCATGTACACCATAGTTTGTTCACTTTAACCTTAATCACCTTCAAGATGCTTATGATAGGGGCAATGAGAGCTGGAAGCTATAAGTACCATAATTTTTGGAAGCTCTTTATGAAACTTGAATCTCTACTTCCTTCTATGAAGGCCTTTCTTAAACTTATATATTGAGTCTCCACCTTCTATCTTTATGCACCTACTTTGAGAGCATAGTGGCCATTCTTAGTTCTATGTGCATTGTCCCAAGACTAGTTGATTGATGCATAACTTGATGTTGCTTGTTTTAAACTATTTGTATCTAGTCACTCTTATAAACTTTGAAGGTGTCCTATGCATTTATGTTTGCTACTCTATGAGGGACAAGCTGAATGCCACTATGCTATGTTTTATTTATGTGAAACAAACAAACGTCTTGCAAATCATTGTTATTCATGAATCTTTTGTTTGTGCCTTTTCATGTTGCATCATAGTTTCTTTGTCTTATTGCTAGAACTTTGTCATTCATGTTATGATTGAAGTACTATGATCCCAGCTTTGAATGTTTTACAAATACCTTGATCAAGTCTTTGATGGTGCATGTCACCTCAAAAATTATTCTTTCTTTTTATCACTTACCTACTCGAGGACGAGCAGGAGTTAAGCTTGGGGATGTTGATACATTGCAAATGTATCTATAATTTTTGATGTTCCATGCTTGGTTTTATCTACTTTCTTGTGTTTTGTTCCAACTTTGGTGTACTTTTCATATGATTTCGTGGACTAACCTATTAACAAGATGCCATAGTGCCAGATGCCTGTTTTCTGCTGTTTTTGGTTCCAGGAAGTCAGAAAATGAATATTCTCGGAATTGGACGGGACAAAAGACAAAGTTACTATTTTCCCGAAAGACTCATGGAGCCAGAAAGAGAGTCGGAGAGGGGCCACATGGTGGCCACACCACCCCATGGCGCGAGTCCACCTAGGCCATGCCAGGGCATGGTGTGGGCCCCCTGGCTGGCCACCGACCTTGCCTCCTTCGCCTATAAGAGCCTCCCGATACCAAAACCTTAAATCGTCAATCAGAAATCCACGAAAAGTTCTGCAGCGCCACCGCCACCGAAGGGGAGATTCAGGAGACAGAAAATCTCTATTCCGGCACCCTGCCGGGACGGGGAAGTGCCCCCGGAGCCATCTCCATCAATCTCCACCACCATCTCCATCACCATTGCTGATTCCCATGATGAGGAGGGAGTAGTTCTCTCTCGAGGCTAAGGGTTCTACCGGTAGCTATGTGTTCATCTCTCTCTCTAATGCATGATCTTATTGAGATCATGAGCTTGTAATCTATAGATCTACCTTGCTACTCAAGTGCTTTATTAGATCTCTGCTCTCCCCATGTTTGTGAAAGTGACAGCGTGCACACCATGGTGGCACTTAGGCTAGAGATTACAAATACTTGTTATGAGTTATATTTGGAGTTGGATGTCTTTATGAAATTGTGGTGTTTGTTGGAACCATCTAGTGCTCAAGGTGACAATGTGGGGTTTTCTAGATGGGAAAGGCTTACTTTGAGGTGTCCTGTTATAGCCCTACCGTTGTTAGAGTGTCCAACCGGAGAGTAGTTAAGAGTAGTATCATGAAGAGAATATATTTATATGAGTGTTCACTAGTGAAAGTATGATCCCTAGGCCTTGTTTCTAAGCATTGATACACCGTTTGCAATTAGATCTGTTACATGTTTGCTTGCTTTCTTCTTTATTTCAGTTTGCCTTTAGTATTTTCCCATGTTAACCACACACCATCAAGCTATCTTCTATCACCGTTACCACTTATAATTATCCATACCACTTGTATTTTACTATCTCTTTGCCGAACTAGTGCACCTATACACCTGACAAGTGTATTGGGTGTGTTGGGGACACAAGAGACTTCTTGTATCTTGATTGCAGGGTTGCTTGAAAGGGATACCTTTGACCACTTCCTCCCTGAGTTCGATAAACCTTGGGTGATCCACTTAAGGGAAAACTTGCTGCTGTTCTACAAACCTCTGCACTTGGAGTCCCAACAACCGTCTATAAGAATAGAAGTGCGTAGACATCAATATGCACCAGGTATACCAATCACGGCAACCTGATAAGTCATACCCATGTCACCTTTATTTTTAACAAAATTCATCTACGCTCATCCCCAGCTGGAATTATTTTTTATCAAAGCTTTGATTCACATCTACAAACTAATCCAGCATATTGTGGAAACAAAGAGCATTACTACATGAGTAGCCAGTACATTTAATAACAAAAAAAAGAGGTAACATTACCTTAATAGTTCCACCACAAACCATCATACTTGGGTAATTAGGCCACGCCATTTCCATAATTGTACTTGTCATCTGCAAAATGAAGTGACACTAAAATCATAGGCAACAAATATCCAGATGGCATAGTTATCCTATAAGCCAAGCTTGTGTAAAAGGTAAGAGATCAGATAAATTGGAAGTACTGGAAAGGTGCAAAACATGAATAGTTTCTTATTCTTAGACATTGCACAAAATGCTTTTGTTCATTATGTGATGAAAACAAAAGAAAAAACCAGGATAGAACTCCTAACTTCATTGAATCACTAGGAGACCAAATAGTATTTTCTTCTTACTAGAACCATCATCTTCCATTTGTCATAATGCCTCTTGAACATCTTACATATACATCTCATGTGAATGTTTCACGTTCTTATTAGTAGTAGCGCCTCCTCTATAATGTCATCATTGGCATAAACCTCCCTTGTTATTTTATTGTATTTAGTTCATTTTTTCTTATGTATTCTCATTCATTACATTTTACTAGTTAAGTGTCCACCACAAAATAAAATTAAAGTTTGGAGGTAGCACCATTTCCGAGGAGATGAAGCATGTGTGTATTTGAATATGGTATTTCACTATGTTTCTTATACAATAAATTGAGATGAAAGTATATGCATTTCAAGAAGATGAAATGAGAAAAGAAATAAAATGCAAATAATTGTTTGCCATATGTGTTTATGACCACAAATGCACGATATAAACATGAGAGGTGGGGCAATACACCCATTCTAGATAAAATCTTGATACCATGGCCAACTTTTATACTTGGCAAGGCATGTGATGCTATTAAATCTACGAACCAAACCAGATGGAATGTAGAATAGATTGACAGAGTAGATAAAAGACCCATTCAAATATATGGATCAGTGGCGTTTAGGTATAAATGTAGCTTAGAGCATCTCCACCAGCATTCCCAGGAGGGCCTCCCAGGGTGTTTTTTCATACGGCCGGCAAAAAATTGCCAAGTAGCGTTCCCACGTGCCCAGTTTTCACCGGATTTAGACCATTTTACATCCGGGGTCCCAGGCCGAACCCGGGGCCCCAGGAACTATCTGGGAATGCTAGATGAAGCAAAAACAGGGTTAGCCAACCATGTCGGCGACACAACCCATTCCCCACCTTTATTCGGCTCTCCCTCGGTGCAGAGCTTTCTCCCAGCTGCCCCCTCGCCGCCATGTCGTTACCGGCGAAGCCCCATCGCACCCAGCCGAATCCATGCCTATAGAAAGGTCCATCGCCACCTCCGCATCCCTTCCCCTTTGGCCTAGGCCTTTGACTTCTCCATCCTTCGCCACAGCTCGGCTTCTTTCCGAGCTCACGCCCACCTGGACTCCGACGAAGTGTTCGGCATTTTGCCGGTTCGACCATGGACTCCGACAATGAGGATATGTTTGCCCTGTTGTTGGAGGAAGAGACTATCATAGCCGCTAACTAAAATTTGAGATGAATAAAAATGCAACTAAAATTATAAAGTTGATTGTTTGAGATGAATAAAATGCAAGTAAAATTTAGAACCACTAAATATTCTATGCAATATAACAAAATAACGGAAAACCCTAAAAATAAATAAAAATAACTTTTGTGTATAAAAGGAAATCTATTATTCTATAAAAATGCTAATTGTGAGATTTCCATTTGTTTTAGGATTCATAAAAATAAGTGTTATAATTAGCTTTATAAAGTCCTTTTCTTCTATTAAAATAAATCCTCTATAAATCAAGATAAATTCTTTTCTAGCTTTACTAAACCACTTAAGGTTTATTGAAGTATAGAATATAGTTCTTTAAAGCTAAAACAAGTAGAACTTACATGAAGTTGTTTCTTTAAACAATAGTATTAATTCTCAAGTTTGTCTAAATACATCAACCATAACAAATATTTGAAGGTCACCTATTTATGCTATCATCCATAAGTTAAATCTTGTCTCTAGGATTATAATATCAAATCAAGTCTTGCACTCATCATTCGCTTGCAATGGAAGTGAATGATCTCACATCCTTGATCATGCTTAGGAAAATCCTAGAGATTGGTAATGCTTTAGACATGTTACGTCTTAAATTCATTTATATTTATATAGTTAACTTTGGTCTAATATTCAACATGCTAGAAATATAGTAACTCAAGATCATTTGTACTATATAAATACCCATAGTCCAAATCCTGGTAATTTTCGGAATTGATTAATTTAACATAAATAACATTTTCTTCAAAAGTTATTCTTTTTGGCACTTTAAAGAAACACATTATGTTCTTTCTTTTAATTCTTAACAACTTAAAACATGAACTTTCATGATATTAATCAACCCCAATTATATGTTGTTATTGTACTTTATTTCTTTTGTCTTGCATGCTAACTCTTAAACTCTTTAAAAACGTCTTCACCTTTGAAGTGAACTTGAAGATAAAGCAAATCTTAAAAGAATCACCTTAGCTCAAATCACTTACAATATTGGAGAGTTACTTCAGGGGTTTTACAAACTACATAGCATACCTTATGCATAATAGCATATTGCTTCTTTAAACATTAGTCCTTACCAGACCGATGATGTTGTTTTCAAATGTTGGATTTTATATTGTCTTGAAGACCGTGATTGTATAATCTTGTAATCACAAAGGCAAGTTCACATGTGCTCATGTCCCTTGGTTATTTTCTATCAAGTATTTGCAACCTATTATTGTTATCACTTGCATTTCAAAAAGGATGACAGAAAACACTATTTTCATAATTGACTTGAACTATTGGTTACCGATCCAGGGTGGTCAATTAATGTATTATGACTGGCAATGGAACCACCATTGCTCAGAAATGTATCATCTAGCATTTAACAAGAAATATCGCCAGTGATTCTTGCACCGTAAAATACGCGTTAACCATGAGATCTATATGGCTTTGGGGAAGTCAATTAGATCTTCTTTCTTTCGTGTGTTAGCGGACGACCTTAACACGACACTAAGTTTCCTTGCGTGGATCCAACAACATGCGGTGGGAACCCTTAGAGCCCGGCGGTTTTGGTGTGTATATTATCTTGTGAGAGGCTGACGGAGGTACGCTCGGTCATTTTAATGCAACCTGCCAGGGGCACAACCGACTCACGGTGTCTTCTGGGGCCTATCAGAGTTGTAGCATCCTGAAAGGGGGCTTAACAGAGATGTGGCAGCCTGAAGTATCGTGTTGGCATGTGGGGTCATGGAGAAGGGCAGTGATCGGCTTGGGTCCTTATATCAGGCCCCATACCAAGGAAGCGTGGACATGGCTCGCGACTTGGTTGTGCAACATGGATAAGGATCTCTCATGGCTAAAGCAAATCACCTCTGTAGAGTGTATAAAAATGTGACATGTTACTCCCTGTTCCGGGAAGGAGCTGCGAACGCTACAGGAAAGGAACTCCACGAAGTTCTAATCAACCTGTGAAGACTTGCTTTTCAGAATAAAAGCAATATTTAAAAAAATGTTTTCAAAAACCTGGATAGCCTACCTTTTAGTGAACTTGCTGAGTACGCTCGTACTCAACCGTACCTTCTTAACCCTTGCTAGATCTCGGAGCAATCAATGACGAACTCAGGAGGAGAACTAGTTTGAAGAGTTGAAGATATCCAGTGGGGATCAATGAAGTCGACGAATGCATCATCGGCAAGAAATGAGAAGCTGAAGAGTAGAGTATAAATAAATCACTTGATACTAGAACCTACTTATGTAGAGAATTGCTTCAGCAGCAATCGCAAGCCATGGATATATATTAATAGTAGTATGGTTTCTAGAATAAACTTCGAGTTGTTATTTCGGGTTTCTTTTGTAAGTTGTTTTCCTCACTGTTTCGAGAAAGTTTTCTGGATCTTTTGTAAAGATTTGAGTTATAATCTATAGTCATGTCTTTGACCCGTGATGTTTCTATTATACCACTCCGAGGGATGTAATACTAGTGGAACGGTGTTTTATTGGTGTTATGTCAACGACTATAGTATACTACATCATGCAGTGGTATGCTGGGTCACCACACGTGCGTTGTTGCGTATTCGTGACAGCGACAGCCTTAGCCTAGCACCCCCTTGCCGGGGATGGCAAGGGTGTGTCAGACAGATTAGTAGGCGGTCCAAATCTATGACACTGGGTGGGGGCGGTGTAGGCTGAATTTTTGTCTCCACCCCCAACCTGGTTGAGAACCACCGGTGGAGATGCTCTTATACAACAAGCTCGACAACTACTCTCGGTTCACTCGACTCTCGGGAAGATCGCGTCGACTCAGAGGAGGAGATCCAGTAGGCATGAAAGAATTTGAATTTGAAAGTTTAGAAGAGATAGTAGGAGAGCGTCAAACTCTCTACCGATACTTAAATGCAGTATGTTTTTAATCTTGTATCCTAGCAATGCATGGGCAGTATGCTACTAAGGGCATGTACAATGGGGTGATAGCAGCCTTCCTTAGAGTTACCACGTGGAATTTTAGCTTAGTTGGAGTAAAAAAATTAAGGAAAAAGGGTTGTCTTCTCTTAGCTAAGCGATAATCTCTTATAAAATAAAGGAGAGCTATTTTTTCATTGTACCATATGTCTTCTCTTAGCAACACGATTTTATACTAAAAATATTCCCTCCGTATCAAAATAGATGTCAAAAGTTAGTGTAAATTTGGCTAAATCTAGATACTAAATATAGATACATCTAAATTTAGAAAAGTTTACGACGCCTATTTTGAGAAAGAGCGAGTAGTTAACTTAAATTAATTGCTAGGAATGATCACTAGAGATAACGACTTATCTCTAATGCCTTCTCTATATAAAGTGGAGGACTAAGGAAAAATACATGCTCTAATTTACTCCCTCCGTTATGAGATGTTATAGCTTTACGAAGAAAATGTATCTAGACTATTTTTAGTGTGTAGGTTTACAGAGGTTCACTCCGGACTTACACATTAAAAGAGTCTATTTACTTCACAAATCTAAAATATCTTATATTTTAAAACGAAGGAAGTAAAACAAAACGATCTTTTCTCGCTGTGCATAGCGGTAGCGTATTCCTCAACTCACGGCCATCTCGAGGGCGCGGCGTGCCGTGCCGCTCCTCCAGTCCTAAAATAAACTTGCAAACCGATGCATATGCTACAAATGGACAGTTCTGGATAGTAGGAGATTGATTTGTTAGGACCGGATCATCCCCGTTTGAAGCCGCGAATCCCTGTTTTTGTGTTAGTTTTTCAAACAGGGTTTTGGGTCCAAACATGACCAAGACCATATGGAATGGATTGACCACGTAAAGACAAAAGAAAATATGCCCCGACAAATACATATTTACGGTTTTCCATGTTTATTGCGGTAACAAAAACATATGCATTCAGGGATCAATGAAGCATGCAAATATCTATAGCCCAGAATGTATCTTTTGATGCTGAACTGAGACGAACAGTTTCTGAGGCAAAACAAGTCTACACCTGCATCAAATATACCCCCTCCATCTCAAAATAGATGTCGTAAATTTTTCTAAATTTAGATATATCTAGTACTAAATAGTGTCTAAATACATCTAAATTCAGATAAATTTCCTAACATCTATTTTGAGACGGAGAGAGTACCTAATTTACCTATGCGTTCAAGGATCAATGGAGCACCCAAATATCTATAGCCCAGAATGTATATTTTGATGCTGAACTGAGACGAGCTGTTTCTGCAGCAAAACAAGTCTACACCGGCATCAAACGTACCAACCAGCCACGCGATATATAGAAAATCAGAACTGGGCCAATCTAGACAGCTTAAATTCCTACTCCCTCTCTAGACAAACCCAAGTCACTTATTTTAGGACGGAGGGAGTACATATCAAATCCTGCAGGCCATCACAGATTGTATGGGCAAAAGTGGGACATGTAAAACACGACGAACTTAATATTAATAGTTTCCAGGGCTAGCTTCCAAATCCTACATTCCTACTACATATCCCTTCTAACTTCCATCAAGCTATCTTGGTCTTCGCCACCTTTCTCTTCGAGTTCCCCAAGTGTCTCCTTGGGATGGAGTTCTTCATCCCCATAAAGAAGAGCAGCGCACCGCAAAGGGCCAGGTTCTGAACAAAGAGAAGACCAAGTTATCACAACAAACTGAGAACAGCTACCATCATGAAATAATCCAAAGATGGTAAGCGAGATTTGTGCAAGGACCTGTGAAAACTGGGTAGAGAGCTGAATAAAGTCCGGCGACCCCATTTCGTAGTTGTAGAAGTCGTACATCACGGGGGTTATGAATGCAAGGTACAGAATCTGCATAAGTGAGCCGCATCAATATCCTCGTGAGTCTGACAAAAGAAGGGAATAACACTAAGGGGACAGTAATGCAATAATTGGTGAATTTACAGCCAATGGAATGGATAGTCACAAACATTTTAATGCAGTATACATGTCTATAAAACTACTACTACATAGCATTTCAACTGTACTTTCCTCTTTTAATTCAAGTCTGAGAAAAGGCAACATTACCAATAAGAACGCTCCGGACGAGCAAAAGACGAGCAGGGCAGAACCAAAGATTCTAAGGTAGTAGGTGGCCCAAAAGACGATCTCGATCTGTAAACGGATAAAATAAAAGCCATCCAATCAGAGCTATGAACTAGGTAGTATAAATTCTTAAAAATGAAAAGTTTTTTCTCCATACATAACTAGTTCCCTCAGATTCTGACGTAACAAACAATTTCTATGAGACATTAGAACCCCCATTTATCTACACTAATATAAAAAGAGCCAGAGCAGCAGATCCAAACAATCGTGGCCCTCTAATGATATAAACAACCGGCTTAGATTAGCTCTAAAACATTGTTAGGCGTCAACCATCCCGCGCCTAATCCACTCTCAACCTCAATTGTCAAAAAAAAACATGGCATCGCCTCCGCGCCAAGTACCACCGCATCGCCGCCCGCGCCGAGACACCGCTGCCACCGAGTCCCCTATGCCAGACGCCGCCGCCGCCGTTTCCCCACTGCGCCAGATGACGACGACGACGTTCCTCCCCACACCAGACCGTGCTAGACGACTCTGCCGCCAAGCACGTCCCTTGGCTGCATCCCAGGGCAGTGCTGTAACACCCTCGCATCGGCCCTATGCAAGTTTTAGCCCTTTTCGCCAAACCCGCATAGAAACGATTCAAGGACGCCCACCAGGCACTTTCGTGCGGGTGAAAAACGAAGTAATAACATTATACAACTGTCCTCGATGGGACCCACAGAACAGATATATATACAGCATGACTCCTAGAGTCAAGAATACAGATATACACTACAAAAATCCAATTCACCTTGAAAACGATACAGCGTCCGAGTACGAACAAGATGCAAATGGGGCTAAGAGCCCTGAAGAATAACCAATGGCGTCCATAATCCTGCCCAGGCCAAGCCGGAAGGGTAACCCTGCTAACGACGTCGATCTCAAACCTGCTAAAACAAAAGGGGTGCCGGCAAAGGGCAAAGGAAAAAAAGGAGCGTCAGTACTGAGGCCAGTACACGGCGAGGCTAGAATTCGGCGGCTCTCGCCTACAAAGGTATGGTGGACTAAAGCGGCAGCGCAGCAGCACTAAACAACCTATAGAGACTCAGTACAACTGGCGGTTATCAGAGAGGGATAAGAAAGACCTATCCGGATCCAACCTGAAGCTAACACCAGAGAAATCCATCCTGCTATTTCCCCCTCGAGACCAAACGAGAAAGTCAGACCGAGGAACTCACACAGTTGGCAATTTTACTCATTCCGTTATAGTTGCAGCACTTACTAATCAGATATAGATAGCATGAGTCATCCTGAAGCATAAGTAGTGGGCAGTTTTAGTTAACATTCCGTTGTAGTTGGAACATGTACTAGTCAGATATAATTGTCCTGAGGAATTCCAAAACCCAGCAGTTGTTGGCACTTTTATCACATTCTATTGGAGTTGTAATACTTACTAGGCAGGTATAGCAAAACAACCCAGGTCCACCAGTGGTTGGCATTTTTAATATCCATTCCGTTATAGTGAAGCTGATTACTAGTCAGATATATTAAGTCAAATTTATAGCGCTACTTTAGTTATGCTTGTCTATGATCGAGATACTGTGCTCCAAGTCGTCCATAACCGCGGACACGGCTTTCAGAAAGTTTTACCCTATAGGGGTGCACAAATAGCAACACACGCTCGATCAACCTCAGAAAAACCAACTCAAAACCCAACGACGCTTTCACGATAAAGCGATCACAAGATTCATCAATATTTCAGGAGGCCACCCCATTAAGCTACCCGCAACGAAGTTGGCCGGCTCCGAGACGAACCCAAGGTTTGCGCCAATGGCTGTAAACGACTAGGAACCCGAAAGTGTGACCGGGCTTGTCGATACCGCGAAAACACTCCGCAATCCTAAACAGTACAGGTGCTCCACGCACAATCTTAAATAAAGCAGTAAAGCATGGCATAAGTACAGGATAGTAATAAAGCCCCAAACTACTTTATGGCCCCAAGAAATAGAAATGAATCAAGCTCTGGCTCAGGGGGGTCCATAAGGCCTCCCGGATGTGGATAGTGCGAATAGTCAAGGAACAGGTATCAAGTACTCGGGTCCTACGGGACACAAGTGAGCGTGGAAGAACCAAATAACATCTATTGTCCACCGATGCCTCTGCATTAGTTATATCTAGCAATTTAATAGTTGTGTTTAAAGTCATGATCATCTCCACCAATAAGCATCTCCACCATTAACATCTGCCAGCATTTCAACAACTGTGGTACTTGACAACACGAGATCGCACCTGAGCAAGCAACTACGACTCGCAAGGCCAGCTATCTACCAAACACGGGTAATAGGAAGTGTCCAAGGCAATATAGAGGCTGCACGGGATATAACTGGTGTACGGAAACTAAAGCATCGCGACACGGATAGCAATAGATCAACAAGAGGAAATAAAGACTATAAATGCAAAATAGGTAGAAGGGGAAGAGATGCTCGCCTGAGAAACACTGCCGAAGGATCATATCCGGAGAACTTGTCGATACTCGCATCCACTCATCGGCCTAGTCCGAAGAAGCAAACACTAGAAGAAACACCGGATTCAATATTTGATACTACGGCAGAAGATCCGGCATGCTTATGATATGATGCAAGGCATGGCACAGATGCGGTGCAATTAGGCAATATTAAGCGGAATCGGGGTCCCGATAATTACTTAGGCGGTTCAAGTTATTTATCTACCCTGCAAATTTAAATGTTGTATTAACAAGACAAAACATGGCATCGGTTCTCTATACAAATTTAAATGAGGTCAATATAAGACTAGAAAAGTCCGCATATGGTCTTCACATTTAATTTAGGTGAATCATCGAAATACCCCCAAGCACCCACAATATGTATGCGACATGAACAATTAATATGCAACAAGTAGATATTATATATTATAAAAATAGGGGTCTCGGATACGGAATCACATTAGGGTATCGGCGATCTTGGGGTTCACCAAGGGGGTTCGACGGGATCGGTCTTCAAGGTCTCGGACATCGGATCCATGAAGGAGGAAGGCTCCGGGTTTGGTCTTGCCATCAATGACGGTCTTGGTGAGATATCCGGGTTCGGGGCTACGAAATCCACGAAGAAGAACTTGGTGTTCCATCTTGACCAGTTCCGAGGAGGAGATCTTGACATGTCGGGGTTCGGTCTTCGGGGTAACGGCCTTTAGAGCATCAGTCCGATAGGGTCGAGGTCTTCAGGTCCATGTGGTAGGCATTGACCAACTTGGCGATAACACCGGTGCAACATCAGATAGTGATCTAGTTAATCAGGTGACAATGCACTAGTGCAAAAGTTTCATGTTCACTTACCGATGGAAAAGTCGGGTCTTTAGCGATGACATTTCACACGCATACACTACAGAAACTCCTAAGGGCACCAAGACATGGTCAGCACACTAGCAGCGATGCTAGGGTAAACAGAGGGAACACACTGAGATGGGCCTCACACGTGAATGCAGAGGGAACACGCTGAGATGGGCCTCACACGTGAAGCACAAACCGGACGGCAGACGAGCGTGGGGTCCCCGCGATGACGTCGCTTACAGGCGACGGGGAAAAGCAAGGAGGCAGGCGCCCTGGCGGCAGCAGCGCACGCGGGCTAGGCGGAGGGGATGGCGACGAGGAGCTCAGGGACGCGGTCGTCGGCACTGCAGGGAGCTTGGGGAGGCCTCGCGCTGGAGACGGCGGATTGAGGCCACGGGATGGGGAGGCCAGAGGCAGGGCAAGACGCAGGCGACGATGCTCGGGCTCTACTCGGGACGGCACGAGTGTTGGAGGCGACGGCGTTAGTGGCAGGAGAATGGCCGTCAAGCGCTGGAGGGAAAACCGCGGCAGGCCGGTGGTGGCCGTTCGCCGGGAACGTGAGGTGCTCGAGGCGGCTCTGCAGGAACCGAGGAAGGAGGTTGGGGAGCAGAGGAACGGCGCGGCGACGAGGAGCTTGGCGAGAGGGGATGGGGATCGTGGGGGTGGTTGGTGAGCGACGAGACGGGATCGAGTGGTGGGGCCACGTCGTTGGGGATTGGTGGAGATCAGAGGCGATGACGGGACGATCGAGCGGGTGGCGTTGTCGGTCTCGCTGGGGTGGGGATCGATCTCGGGAAAGTGGGGCCAGGCACGGGGTCGTGTTGGTGGTTGGTGGCGTTGGACGTGCGAGTGCGTGCGTGTGTGTGGTGCGTCGCGCGGGTGCGTGCCTAGGGGTGAGGCAGGTGGCGGGTGGTAGGGTGTGGCAGGGGAGAGCGGGGCTGGTGGGGCCAGCGGGGAGAGCGGGAGCGGGGCGACCAGGTTGGATGGGGAGTTGTGCAGGTGGGGGCTGGGTGTGTGCGTGTGTGGCGTGTGGGGATTGGGCCAGGGGTGTGGGTTGGTGAGGTGGCGAGACGGGGTTGGCCGGGGTGAGGTGGAGGGGGCTAGGTAGGATTAGGATAGGTAGGATTAGGACTAGATATTTTAGACTAGGGTTTGGCGGTGGCCGGCCGGTCTTTCGTGCCTGGCTGGCTGCCTCCCTAAAATAATATAAACTTTTATTTTAATTTAAAATAGACTTTTGTAAATAGTTTTTAGACAAATAAAAGACCCGGGAAAGACCGGAGTCTTGATTTGAAATTAAGACGGGGAATATTTAGAAAACCAAACTAGGCTTTTAGAAAATAGTTTTAGACAAACAGATGCATGATGATGACGATGCTCAAATGCAAGGTGGCATGATGACATGAGCATGCGATCATGACGATGCAATGCACAAAAACAACGTGATTTTCTAGTAGAACTCCACAAGACACAGCCGCCAAGCATGCCCCCTACCGCTACTGTCCCGCGAGATCCACCATATCCGTAATCTCCTATGCCTCGCCAGTTGCCGTCGTAATCATCGCCAGAGATGTGGCCTTCTCACGCGAGGCATCGCCAGTACACGCCCGCAATAGACATATCATACGAGCCGCTGCTGTAGCCGGAGAATCCAAGGCAGGATCGGCCGCCTCCCACCTTCGCTCGACGACAAAGCCCCTGGAGGCGGATGCGCTGCTTCCCTTTGCAACCCGATGCCAAGGCGGCAAGGTCGCCATCGATCCCACTATTGCCAGTCGTCAAGGCACCTATTCGTTTTCTTTGTAATTTCTAATCACCTGCTTTATTGCAGCTTACATGATCCCGAAGAAGATGAAGAGAAGATGAAGAAAGAGGTACACACTTCTGTGTGTTATGTTGGACTCGTGATTGCCAGGACCTAGGTCAATGCTATTGCGATTCCTCTTGATGTGCTTTATTTTCACTTTCTGTTATTGGAGTTTAAGATTATATGTAAGGCCTACAAAATTGTAGCGTCTATTTTGACAAGTGAATAGGTGCAGCTGCTCATTCTTGGTATGACAAGCTTGACTCCCAACTCCAGATCTGCTAAAATAAATAGGCCAACATCTTAAATTCTGCACAGAGGGGCTAAATGTCTCAGCAATATACTTAAAATGCTTGCAGTTTGAAATGCATATGTTATTTTGGTCATATGAGAAACGTGTGTGTTTCCTTAATATCTCTGAAAATTATGTGGTACGCATTTCCTGCCACAATAGCATGCCCACGAAAAATTTATCTCCGTCAGAGTGAAGTGATCAATAAAACTGAAGATCTTGCTTCCCATTGTATAAACCCAGTTAGGATTAGAACATGGATATCACTGAATTGAATTGGCAAATTATGGTGTTAACCTTCTTAGTAAAACCAGAAAGGCTCATAATATTTTGTTATTTGATCCAATAAAGATACTTTCTTTATCAGATCCTATGTCCTGGGTGGTGCTGACGAGAACTTGGAAGAAAGATAGTAATGAGGAAGGGTGGAGCTGGGTGTGCGCGTCCACACACACAGTCATGCTAGCTGGATTGACAAGAGTTTTTTGGATTCAGTTCTTCATATCAACAAATATTTTTCTGTCCAGCAGGTGTGTGTAAGGTGACTAGGATCGTTACAACACAGAAGCTGATACTACGTGAGCTAACAAACCAGTATTCGTCTTCCCTTCTTTCTTTTTTCCTTGTAATGAACTGCTGGTTAGAAAGATAGCAGTGATTTCCATTACGTCAAGTGCATAATCATAAGGTAGAGATCTCTCTACCTTATGACATTTCCAAGGTTTTGTTTACATGTTATTTAGAATACTAGCAAGGCATGTTAAAGAGAAAGAAACTTTAAAGAAGCTAGCAGTAATTGTACTGTATTTTGATTAAATTTATGTCAGTCAAGACATCACTTGCGTGATTTTTTTGGTAATAAAAATATGATACCAGTGGTGTGCTCCAGCCATTTAAACACTCTTGATATTTAGTTCGAATTTCAGCATTACATGTCACTGATCTTGGTTTAAAATCTTGACATCAGTCTTGATATTTAAACAGTCTTGGTTTACCATTACAGTTTGTGCTAAAAAGCCAATATTGCCACCTGCAGTGGAGGACGAAGAGTAGGATAGTACTTGTATGCATGTTTTCAGAAAGATCTAATTTTATCCAAATGTTGAATGTATTTGTTGTTTTATGACACGTGCAATGCACGTGCACAGTTACTAGTACGATTTAAGGATACATAAAGCAGATTTTCTTTTTACTTTGCTAGACATTTTGAACTTAGAACACTAAGAGGTCAAAATTTTATATTTTTATTTAAAATATAGAAATAAGTAAAAGAAGTTGGTTAATACATTAAGGTTATGTTTATACAATGTATCAATGGCCAACTCTCAGTAGAAGGTTCCTTTGGAACAATTATTATCTCTACTACTTATAAAAGAGCAAACATAATCTTTCTTAAGGCCAGCCCATGTAGTGTATCCGGCCTTAATACTACCATCAGATTATCCTAACTAAACAGATCCAACGGACTGAATTGATCTAATCTGATGCTCGGGTGCGTTTAGCAATTAACATCGGTGGACTGTACTCTGCCGGAGCGGACGAAATTCCCTCGGCATGTGAAGGAAAAAAACTCCTCGCACGTTGTACATTGGGATTGTCTTCCCCTCCGCCTTCCTCTCCATCTACATCCTCTGCCCCGCAGCCTCCTCTCCGTCTACATCCCCTACCCCGCCGCCTCCTCTCCAGGTGCCGACACATCCCCACGCGATCCCATCCCCGTTGTCCTATGCCTCGGGCGCCTCTACAGTCGCAAGTGGTTCCATGGCTCCTCACTAGGGTTTCAGAAATCAGGAGAGGGAGTATGGATGATGGTTGGAATAAATGTTGACATTGTGGAGCCTGAGGACCCTCCGGGATGGGAGGCCGAAGGACAGGGAGGCGCGTGTTGACCCGGAAGCCATCCACCCCCACGCGCACCCTGTCTCGCTCCACCCAGGGCCGGTGACGGGGGCCTCCGCGACGACTACAGCGAGAGATGTGTCCAGGATGTGGCCCTCCGCTCGCCATCAAGGTACACGCCGGGATAAATTTGCATCTAATCCTGCTCGCTCCTCTTATCGCGTCCTGGCCCGTCCATAGCTCGCTGCAGTACTCTACCCAGTTATGAATTTAGATGGTAATTGTTTTTGTCCCGAGCAGGTTTAAATTCAGATCGCATGGTGCATGCTTTGGTACTTTCATGTGCTATTCTGACTTTTAGAGATGCTTGAGCTGCAGCTTTTTGTACTATGCAAGGTCATTCTCAACACCAATTGCACATCGGTACATGGAAAGGTTTATTTACCAATAGAAAATAAAGATTGTGCCATCCTCCAAGAATACCTCTAGATATATAAGGTGTAATCAGGGCTGGGTTTTTGTAGTTTAATATACTGTGAATGCTTTGCCAAACCTCACTATGTAGCGATTGTGGCCATGTTTTGTCAATGAATGCAGATAGAGCTAGGTCAATAAATTGGATATTCTGCATATTTTCTGAATTTTCAGGCAGAGCTTTTCATGTATAATATATGCACAAGTTCTGACTTTTCAGGTGCACGGTGAAAAGTATTCGATTACACCTTTCAGGTGCTATTCTGATTTTTAGAGATGCTTGAGCTGCAGCTTTTTGTGCTATGCAAGGTAATTCTCAACACCAATTGCACATAGGTACATGGAAAGGTTTATTTACCAATAGAAAATAAAGATTGTGCCATCCTCGCAGAATACATGTAGATATATAAGGTGTAATCGAATATGAGAGGCTGTGTTTTTGTAGTTTAATATACTGCGAATGCTTTGCCAAGCCTCACTGTGTAGCGATTGTGGCCATGCTTTGTCAATGAATGCAAATAGAGCTAGGTCAATAAATTGGATATTCTGTATATTTTCTAAATTTTCAGGCAGAGCTTTCATGTATTTATGCATAAAGTTCTGACTTGGGGAACTGATTAATTTTCCACGTGCAGGATGCCAGGATCTTGGAGAGATGCTTGTGGTGGAAGTCATGTAGGCAATTAAAACAGTCTTTTTCACTACTGTCGATTACAAACATAATACAAAGGGAATGCTTCATGGAACTTCTTAGAAGATTATGGAATCAATATGTGCAATCAAAACGAAGTGGAGTCAACATGCCATCTATTTGTTGGATGCCAATTTGCCCTTATGGACATATATAGCATGGAGCATATAGGTGCCACAATTTATAATGGAGTATTGCCTAATTTATACATATGCAGCAGAACTTTCAAAGAGTTACATTCGGTCCTTCACAGAGGTAGAAGTAAATACTACAAGAATTTAAAAGAATGTATTTCTAACTTTATATAAAATCATGTACTTCTTTATTTTTGTTTTTTCCATGTACATATTATTTCTTTTCAGTGCATTTGCAACATGTCAATAGCCTACTGTTGCCTTTGCAAAAAGCATGGATAAATAAAAGTATTTGTATTTATTTATTCAAAAATTTCTTGTTCTCATGCAATAATTTAGATAAACTAAGCATTATTTCTATGTTGTGTTTCTAAACAGATAGATAGCCATCGACAGCTAAGTATCGGAAGCGGAGGAGCTTCCCTGGTATTAGGGCTTCGTGGTCAGCAGCATGGATTTCGAGTCGAAAGACTAGTCGAGACTAGTCGACGACTGTCGACTAGTCTACGAGTCGTATTTGCAAGGTCGACTCGGCCAGTCGACTCGACTCATTTGATGAGTCGATTGACTAGTCTTCACTAGTCTCGACTAGTCCAGGTTTGTGAGTCGGTCGACTTAAAAATGACCCCACATGCCATAATTTTTTCCATTCTTTCCTCCCCTACCTATTTTTCCCCGTGAATCCTAGATCCAGAGACAATTTCCCCTGCTTGACCCCAAAAGCCAAAACGCATCTGGGCCTTCTCTCCCTTGGCCGCCTCCTCTGCTGGTTCATGGACAAGAGGAAGGCCTTGGCCATTGGAAGGAATTGCCTAGGTTTTCCCCAACTCCCCTGTCCCCAGCCTTATATTTAATCCTACATTATACATATTAGTAATTTAGTATTAAACATGAGTCTTGCCGAGTCGAGACTAGTCTTGACTAGTCTCTGAGTCGCTGCCCCAGAACGACCCGTCGACTCGAAATCCATGGTCAGCAGCAGACCGCAAGACTCCACATAAGCCGACCTCTGTGGGTTGTGGGTTCATTTGGAATATCATTTATGGAGGCTACCAGTTCCAAACAATCCTTTATTGAACTGTTGGTGTACATGCAGTTTTGTTGGTAGTGTTAAATGTGTAATTTACTTATTTATCAAATTTCTTGCCCCTCTACTGCACTTGCATTTTGTTGATCAACTGAGAGAACTTCAGTGGAGTTTTTTCTTAGAAGGGAACAGAATAACTCATAATCTTTCTCCTCCAATTACACTCTAGACTAATCAATAGCAACCTATGGACTATGGTGTGTGTGTGTGTGTGTTTATTTGAAATACGGTAGTTAGTTTCTCAGAAAGTTTTTGTTACAATGTTTCAATTTTACATTCATATTTGTTGATGAAATGCAGGTTTCACAAGGAAAGGACTAACAGGAATTGTTGATGTGATTTAGGAGGTGAATCAGAATGAGAACGAGTGTTGAATTAAAATTGTTTAGTTTACCGTCAAATTCATATATGGATTTGCGGTGCACCTTGGTTGATCGAAGTTGCTTGCGGCCAAGTAAAAAATAAATTGGTTGCAGGTTGGTTCTCTGTTTTGGCACTAGACATCAAATACTGTGGTTTATTAGGTATGATCGATGCACTGCTAACAAAGTAGATAAGAAATGCAGCACAAAGCCTACCACTTATTTGACACTACACAGAACCAGTTAATGAACTTGAACCCAGCAGAACCAGCCCTGCTACTTTCCATTGAGTCCAATCTTCCATGATCTGATTCACTAGGCCTTGAGCAGAGTAGTGCTTGCTAGGATTCTGAAATGGTTGCTGATCCCATCTATAGCTCTCCAACGGAATATGATTGAATGGAATATTACTCATCTCTTTCTCTCACCCTTTCAAATAGTTATCCTACAGGGTTTCTTAAATTAAACTTCCGGCTTACTTGCATAGAAGATTCAGCGTCGAGTGGTTTCTTTTCGAGGCCCAAATTTTAGCTTTTTGAGTTAAAAAGAGGTAGATGGGCCCAAATTTTAGCTTTTTGGGTTAAAAAGAGGTAGATGAACAAAAGCAGCCGAAATTGCAACTTATTGACCCAGGGTGGGATTCAGAAGACCTAGCAAATATCAAAGACCAACCACCACCATTTTTTAATCCATGCAAAAAATATTTCTCAAGATTACACGTGCATTGCATGTGCACAATTACTAGTTTATTTCAAGCTATTTCGGATCTTTCTTAATCCTCAAAAAGAACAAAAATATGTAATGGAATGGTAGGATGAAAAATAAATGAAAAAATCAAAAGGAATTGTGGAAAAAAATGACAAGATATTGTAACATCAATTTGAAAGAGATGGAGGAAAAGATATCCATACCTGGACATGCGGCAGAGCCATTCCAGTGTTGGTAGACACCTGTTTGACAAAGAGATTGAACTTGGGCTCAAGACACTTGACAGCTGGGCCATCAGATCCAAACTCAGCCATACTGCATCGCCAATCAAGCACAGTGATTAGAACTGCAAGCATCCCCTGGGCACGCCCCAGCTGATCACTTCTGTCCAGATGCCCACTTATACCCGCCAAATAAACTACTACTACTACATATGAATATTGAATAGTACAGGCAAACATTTAGGATTGATCGACATTAGTACTCCCTCCGTTCTAAAATAAGTGACTTGGGTTTGTCTAGATTTGGATGTATGTAGACACTTTTTACTATATACTCCCTCCGTTCCAAAAATATAAGATGTTTTAGCTTTTGTGAAAGGAGTGCATCTAGACGCATTTTAGGTGGTACCGGTATAGATTCACTTTAAACCTATACACTAAAACACGTCTACATACACTCTTTTCACAAAAGCTAAAATATCTTATATTTTGAAACGGAGGGAGTAGATACATACGAATATAGATAAACTCAAGTTAAAAAATATCTTTAAAGCTGCATATGATTAGCGGCGTCCGCATGCCCACTTAAACCCTGCAGCTTCATGACACGGTCATTTTGTCCACATGCATCGTACATGAAAAAACCCTCTAGTACAACTTGAAAACACGGTCATTTCACTGAAGTTCAAGCTAGGCCTTTTCCTGCGTCTATTATGATAGAAAAATGGGTCTAATTCTTGATGCCAATCGAATTTCCAGTGCAATAACACTACTGATCAAAGTGATCTGCTAATTTACCAATTAAACTGCACACTATCTGTGTAACCTCCTCCAGATGAACAACTAACAACGGCAAATCCAGATGAACAACTAACAACAGCAAAAACCGAAGCTAACATCTCTACGAGCTCCTACCCCAAACACTCCCTCGCCTAGCACCGCTGGTTCTGTCCCCGAGGAGCGGGTCGGCCGGCAAACTCTACACGAGACCCACGATCTGGAGGGGAGGGGAGGGGAGGGGGGAGAGGGGAGGGAGGAAATGGGGACACGTACCCCTTGTAATCCTTGTAGGAGGAGAGCAAGAAGGTGGAGACGAAGAGCACCCTCCCGACGCCGGAAAGGAAACTAATCGGTGGTCTTTCTGTGATTCCGGCGGGCCGGCCTCGTCTGCTCCTCGTTTGCGACGGCGCCATCGGAGGTGAAGGAGTGTGGGAGGGGGATTGGTCGACCGCTTCGTTCTGTTTCGTTCCGACGGACGGGTCCGATTTGGACGGAATTCGGGAAAATATTTTGGCGATCCAGCAGCCTTATTTATTAGGGAGAGTCAGACGCCTGATTTTTAGTTATGTCTAAGCCCTGACATTATCCTACTATTTTATGCTAATTCAGTTGCAATCTACTCCCTCCGTTTTAAAATATACTAGCATAAAAGCCCGTGCGTGGCACCGGTAGAAAAACTGTTTTTTTACTAAAATATGGTGTAACTCAAATTTTTCACAAAATTGATCCCCCATCTCGACTCTAGCGAATGAAAGTCTAGGAAAGCATCATTTGACTCTCTATATGTCAACTTGGAGAGCTCTTTAAATTTTCTACGTTTTCGATGGACCCTCCAATTCTAGTTCTCCAAATTTCATCAATCTTTCTCTTTTTCTGAGGAGATATCTTTTAGAGACCGGTATTTTTAGGGGATATCTTGTAACTAAAAGGTGAGTTTATTTTGCTAAAAGCACCGTCAACTATGTTAATTTTGTGTCGAGCATTTACTTTTCATCTTACAAGATGTACCTTATATTTCTTCCATATGTTTTCCACTCGATTTTCGTATACAGTTTTTAAGATGCAATTTTGGTCATGATATATCAGATTTGTCACATTCAATCAACAAAGCATGCTCCAACAGGATTATTGCTCCAACAGGAGCATCACATGCATGGTTCATAGCTCTTTGCTAAGTGTGCACATAGCCACATACCTATACTGCATCTTCTATTAGACGACCAAAGCGCCTTCAGATGAGCCCAAGACATGCAAGTAGTTAGCGTACATGGAGGATGTTGACCTGACGCCGACGCCTGCGAGAGCTCTGACAACCGCGACCTCTTTCTCTTCCTCCCCCTATTCTCCAGCTCAACTCCCCAGTCCTCGTCCGCCCCCGGCTCCTCAACGGCCTCACATCCTATTTCGTCGTCTCCATTATGTCCAGCACTGGTGCGTAGGAAGCCCATCGCCCCACCCACCGCTGCATCCGGGCAGAGAAGAGCGCAATGTGAACAAGCCACAAATCGCAAAAAATATTGTGGAAAATCATGATTCAGGGATTCAATAGTACCTCACGGTTTCCTTGTTCACTCTCCATTTAACCTTCTTGCATTGGAATTGGGAAGCCACATCTCCCTCGTCTTTTTTCCATGAATCGCTGCAACATCACAAGAGCAGATACGGAGTGGTCCTCTCAGACTCGGACGGACGACTTGTTTTCTGTCTGTTAACTGCATGCGTGGACGGGGCAACAAAGCAACAGACGAAACTTTTGCAGAAACCACTCCTCCCCTCCTTGCCGGCGGCGAGAAGCTCGGCTAGGTCCCTCCCTTCCACTTTTCTTGAACAACATCTGTAGGTTTTCCTCCTCCACTTCGGCTTTACGATCTAGCGGACATCCTCCTTGGTCGTGTTTGGGTTCGCAGCCAGGTTTGGCTAGGTATGCCGTCGGAAATTCAAATTGATCGGATCCTTGTTGAAGAGACCCTCACAAAATTCGATCGATCGATTCGCTACTCGCCGATGAAGAACGTGTTGATCGGATCCTTGTCAAAGAGACCCTCACAAAATTTGATCGATTCGCTACTCGACAACGAAGAACGTGCTGATCGGATCGGTCGAAGGATACCTCGGTCGGGCGGTGAGCGTCTAGGTTAGATAGAACAATCGTACCAACCTGGAGACCTAGTACGGAAGGGAACCGCCTTTCGGTGAAGATTTTATTTTATTTTACTTACATGTGGCGTTAGAAGTAATATTTTGTTTGGTGGGAGGGTAAATTAGTCTAAAAAAATATTGGACCGAAAGAAACAATTCGTCCTTTATTATATTACTAGCACATATGCCCGTGCGTTGCACCGGTATAAAAATATTGACTATATCCAATTGTGAGTAATATTGTGCTTCGTTACCAAGCAAATGTAACTTGCCAGCTAAGAGTAGATATGGAGATCAACGAACGCCCGGAACCAGCAAGGATAGAATCATGACGAGAATAGAGAACAAAGAACTCAATAACCCAACTAATTCACACACCTGATTGCTCTCAGATATCAGCCTCGCCCACGGCCCCGGCTGCTGCGGCTCCAGGACCTTGCAACCCAGTAGCAACTGGCGGCACAAGTTAACGTGACGACGTACAGGGCGAGGGCAGGCTCCTCTGACACTGTCTTCCTCCACCAATGCCACAACCGTTCAGATATGACAGCGGCAATGGTCACAACTGCAACGCCCGCCTGTCGTTGCGGATGGTAACGAGTCAGCTCTTGTTGGTTGCCGATTAATGTGGTAGTGTCGTCGTTGAGACGACCGAAGGTCACGGTGAAGATGTGGATGTTGTTGACGATGATGCCGCTCAAGCCGCCGCCGGTGTGCTGCAGACCTGTGTAGGGGAATTAGAAGAAGTTGCCGATCTGCTCCTTGACCTGGAACGCGCACGCCCAATTCAACCTGGACGGGATGGGCTGTTGGTTCCCAACTTCACATCACGTTATCCTGCCAAGCTGCTAGCAGTTCTATCGGTGTTTGTGTTGATTGTTGCCTCAGTCAATACTCAGGTGGAGAAACCGGTGCCGCTGCAGCCGGCAGGAGAGGATGATGGCGGCTTTGAATTGAAATCACTCAACGGAGGTTGCGATCACAAAGGAGGAGGACCTGCCGTGGCTTCGTGAGCTGGAGGGCGGCCAGTGGTCGCGGTTTTCGACGCAGTCTCGTGGCCGACGATTGCATGCCGAACCCTAGGGCTCGATCTGCACCAGAACCAGGACCAAAGAGGCTGATTTATTTCTGTGCGCGACAGGGCGACCGACTTCGACTCTAACACGGTATAATTTGTGAGGTGGAAAAAATTACCAAACCGGTACCATGGTAATGTTGTGTATTATGTGATTTTGTGGGAGGGTAAAAGGGTTCAAAAAAGTGTTGGACCGGAAGAAACAATCCGTCCTTTATTATTACTAGTTGTATGCCCGTGCATTGCTACGGTTAATAATGTGATCACAATGCGGTAAAAACGTCACTAAAAAGACATGTAGAGAAAATCTTCGCTAAAAACATGCAGAGAAAAACTTGTACATCTGCTCTCGCCATGACCTGCATGGCTGGCTACTTGATTGGTTAGGTAGATTGAATGATAAGGAAGTGGCGTTGGCGATCATGGCCGTGTACCAAATTTGGCTAGCCAGGAATGATGCCCGTGAAGAGACTCAGGTCGTCGATCCTTGTGGACTTGCTCGGAGGGTCGTTCACCTCGTCGACGAATGGGCGGGGCTTAAACCCCCTGTAGCACTGAAAGACCCAAGCCCGGAGGAGCAGTGGCAAGCTCCGGAGGAGGGATGGCATAAGGCTAATGTGGATGGCTCTTTCTTTCCGGAATCACCATAGCGGGTTTGTGGCAGTGGCCAGCCATTTTTTGCCCTCCATCGCCGACCCGAAAGGTGCGGAGTTGTTCGCTTGCAAGCGTGCTCTCGATCTGGCTAAGGATTATTATTACTAGGACTAGGACTAGGACTAGGACTAGGAAAAATACTCGTGCGTTGCAACGGTCCAACTCCGACTCTTCGTATAGAAGTTTCTTAATTCAAAATAATAAGGCGCATACTACGCATCACCCGGACGATTAAATCCTCCAATGGTCCTGGTCGAGCGAATGACACGTTTCCCAGGACCCGGTCGTACACGGAAACAACTCCTAAAAAAGACAACAGCCACCTCCACATCCCTCGTCTCCACACGCACATCCCTGCCCCATCGCCATGCGGTATGGTCCCTTGCCGGTCCATCTCCGGCGAGGCCGCCATCCAGCTCTGGCGAGGCCGCGTCCAGCTCCGGTGATGTTGCCATCCACGACATCTTGTAGCAGATGACTCGCGCCGTCGCAGCAAACGTCGTCCACCCGTCCACCATTGTAGCAAGCATTGTCCACCATGGTAGCAACCCGGGCCTCGATCTCCAGGCCGCAACAGCTGCACTGCCAGAGCATCGTCAGGGGCACCTCCGGTAGCAGCGCCCTAAAAAACCTTGCAGCAAATCCACCGACCGTCGGTAGCAGCGATGCCGGCCGTCGGTAGCAATGGTGAAGGCCGCCGGTAGCAGCACATCACGGTCGTACATTTGCAGCAAAAGATATCAGACCGTCGTTAGCGACGACGACGAACATCGGTAGAAATGGCGAAGGCAACGGGTAGCAGCATGGTTGTACCTTTGCAGCAAAAGACACCAGTCTATCGTTAGCAACGACGACAACTGTCGGTAGTAGCGACGTCATACCCTTGTAGCAAAGACGGCGACCGTCGGTAGCAAATCCCCTCGTCATCGATAGCAACGACGCCCAATGTAGATAGCAACGATGTCGGCCATAGGTAGCAAATCCTTCCTTCGGGACGCGCCACCTTGAATCGCCAGTCCCGATGGAGTTTGATGAGAGAGGGGAGCAGCGTCTGACGAAACAGTGACACCGGCTTGCAGGCTAGATGGGGAAGCGGGGCTGCGCACACCGGCAGAGGAGAGAGACGGGGAGACGGCGACGCCGTGGCGGCGTGCACGTGCATGGCGAAGCTGGCGCCAAGCGTTGCAAGCAACAGCTGGCGCCACCCACGGGCGAGGACGGCGAAGGCGAGGTCATTGTGGTGCTAGGATCCGGCGAGGTCGCATCAGCGACACTGGGCGAGGATGGCGACATGAGCTCTCTGCTCTAATGACAGTGGGGAATAGGATAAGGAGGGTCGGTGATGTAGGTCCGTAGGAGGGGCACGTGGAGGTGAGTGTGTTGTCCACCCGGACGATGGATCCTCCGGGGGGGACGGGATCATTTTTCAAATAATAATTGCGGAAACCTTTATTTCTCAAGCACGACCGCAGCTGCAATGGCACATAAGGTGGCGTCTTAGTGGCGAATCCTTTTGAGTAGCCTGCCGTACACATTAAATTTGGACACAAATATTGGAGTTCTTATTTATAGACAACTAATTTTATTTTATTTATTATGCCAAGTTTTTAATTGAATTTGATTTTTATGTACACATGCGGATACAAATTTTAAAAAAAGTAGACAAAATTACCTCTGCGAATGCACAAAAAGTACACAAATTCCTCATATACAAATATTCAAAAAAATACACAAAATCTTTTGTACATTCAGAATCATCTACTACCGTTATTTGTTCCATTCACGTTATCTAACACCGCTCCATCTGGCTTTCAATTTATTTGCATTTGCGCTGAACTCAGCCTGCTGTCTAGGAGTAAAATGGGGCTGTGCTAGCTAGCCGGACTCCGGAGCACGCAGCAAGTCATTCCGGCCTGCCAAGTGCAGGACCCCGCATGCGCCACAGCCTGCTCTCTCCTTGCGGCCTCTTAGTGCAGCACTTTGAGCCGACAAGCACCTAGGGGGTTGTGCGGATCCGTCCCCTGCACCTCCTCCCGAGCAAGCTCCCTTCGCAGTCAACGCCCGAGAGACCAACGATCTAGATCCGGGGCCTGGCCTATGACAGCTCCTGAGCTCCTAGGCCACGCCCGCAAGAGCCTTCGTCAAGCTTCTTTCAATCGATGTTCGGGACGGTCGCAGTCACTCAGGCCGAGATGGTCGTCGGAGGGCCAGAGCCCAGAGGTAGTGCCTCGTCGTGCGGAGCGGGCACTCCGCCGGTGCAGGGGCGGCAGTTGCTTTGCGATAAAAGGGGTCGCTAACCGTTTTTAACAAAAGATAAGAACTGGGCACAACGAATCAAACGGTGTCTTTTAACTTGGCGGTGGCAGAGGTGTAGTTTTGACAATCTGGAAAAGGGTAAAACCGTCTAAAAAAAAGCGGAACCCGTAAGAAACACTTCGTACTTTATTATTAGGTATAAGTATAGATATAGATTTTAGTTTTGTTATTAAATGAGTGTATCTAGACGAGAATTACAGTGCAGCTCCCGGGTCTCTCACACCCTGAAAAATTAAAAAAAATTAAAAAAATTCTAACTTTTTTAAACAGACCAGGCTACACGGTGCGCGCGCACGATTTCGCTCTACACAATGCCCCACCCAAAAATAGAAAGAAGCAGGCGTTGACGTGTTCTTGTCTGACGTGTTCCAAAAGTGGAAATGTCCTGTCCCACGGTTCCCTCTCTCTACTGCTTTTTTTTTGCGGGGACTCTCTCTCCTTCCCTGACTAGATGCATTTGTCGTGACTACAAGCGAACCCAGTTGTACTACTCCCCAAGTCCAGTCCCCACTCCGGTGCTACAATAAGTTGTACTACTCCCCAGTCCCCACTCCGGTGCTACAACCAGTGAACCATGATCTGCACTCGGCAAACCTAAAAAAAACATAGCGACTCTTTCTTTTCATGTAAATTACAAGTATATCCCAGTTGAATAGAGAGAAACATGTAGTGTTACAGCTTGAGCCTTCCATCACTCTTGATGTAAAATACGAGAGAAAATTACAGCCAGTTATAAATTTACATCCATATAGGGGAAAAGTTACTGGAGGTACATCTTTCTATCATTCCAGATGTAAAAAATAGAGAGACAAACATTTTAGATGTAACAAATAGAGAGAACAAGTCACATCAATGGAAAGCATTACTTTAGATGTTCTACACACAAAAAAAAGAGAATCTTGCATCGGAACGCAAATGTTACGTCTAGTATTACAAAGAAGACAAAAAATTACATCGAGTCTTTAAAAAGTTACATCCAGGGAACATAGTTACTTAGAAGTTTCATAAGAAGGTAGATATATTAAATCGAGTCATAAAAGTTACATGTATGGAGGAGAATTGTTTTAGAAATTTCTTAGAGAATTAACACAATTTTTTTCCATCCCATTATGTTGCGGATCTAGAAATCATACTCACCTTTGTCAACACAACGAAAAAGACACAAAAAACAACGAGCCCTAATTTTTAAAAAATCGCAAAAGTTACATCTAGTAGTACAATTCTGTTAGAAAATTTTATAAAATATGACAAAAAAAATTACATCGAGCCTTTAAAAAGTTACATCCAGGGAACATAATTATTTAGAAGTTCCATAAGAAAATAGATAAAATATTAAATTGAGTCACAAAAGTTACATGTAGGGAGAAGAATTGATTTAGAGATTTCTTACAGAGAATTAACACAAAAAACTTCCATCCCCATTATGTTGCAGATCTAGAAATCACACTCAGCTTTGTCAACAGAACTACAACAATGAGCCCTGCTTTTGGGATAAAAGCAGGACCATTTTTAACAAACACTAAGCTGATGGATCAAAGAAAATGTAGCAATGCTGGTGCAGAAAGCCAAAAAATCCTAAGCTAGCTAAGTTGCCATAGGAAACGACAACTGCAGTCCATGTATGAGCACGAACCGAACAACCACAATCACTATTAAAGTCTCCAGTTTTCACCTACACACTATGAAATCAGTAAAACGTCAACAGTTCAGGTAAGGTATGAGCAGAATCAAACCGAAATCACCATCCAGCTCTCCATTTCCACTGAAGCTCCGTATGTAATAGAGTACAAAAGATCAGCTGAGAAACTCGTGCCTTATGTGGTGCCGAAGTCGGTGATGTCGTGACTGAGACGCGGGAGCCAGAGTGGCACTCCACCAAGCTGCACCGTATGGCCGGTTGTACATGTAAGGAAGCTTCTTCTTCTCCAATAGCCACTCAGCCTCATATGGCAAAGCCGCCGCCGCCGCCACACCGACCCCACGACTCTGCGCCGCCGCCACACAGACCCCATGGCTCCGCTTGAAAAATCGTTGAACCCTAGAAACGAAATCCCTGCACAAAAATCGACCGCGAGAAAGGGATAAGAATACGGGAGAATTAAAAGGATGTTCCTACAAGAAAACCTAGGCATCAATCGGTGAGGAGAGCGCTACACTCACCGAAGATTCCAGCGCAGGGAGCTCTGCAGCGAGCGAAAACTTCTGTGAGACGCTCCGCCGCGACCCACTGAACCGTATCGATTCGGTCTCCAACGATTTAGTGCTATGCCGCTGCGAAAACAATCTATCGGGGAGGGAGAGGATGGAGACTTTTGGAGCTCTCTGTCTTTATTTCTCCTCGCGCAACCCCCAAATTCTGGACCGCATGTGAGAAATTCAACGAGATACATACCCACACACTGGAGCATGGGCCCCACCTGGGATAGTTACGCTTAGGTTAGTCCGGCACAGGTCAAGGAAACTTGTGCGCGCTCGCCGACATAAGCTGAACTGACACGCCGCTTCCAATCCACCGCCCGTTTCGGATCGAAGGACGGAAACAGGTGAGCACCGTGTAAGACAATACAGTGCCCAAGCAATAATTAGATTTTGGGTTTTTAAAATCAAAGATGACCAGGTATTGTACTTGTATAAAAATATTTTTCTAGGAAATTATTTTTATTGTATCCTAAGTAAAAAAACAAACTCGAAACGTCTCGTGACCACATACTATTAACCTGTGATATTTTTGTTTTTTTGTCCTGAAGACCAAGCAAATCATTTTCTTTTCAAATATTTTTTTACGAGTACAATACCTGATCATCTTTGATTTCAAAAAAGTTAGAATTTTTTATTTTTTTTATTTTTTTTTAAGTTTTCAGTTATGGGGGTGTGTGGCATCCGAGAGCCAAGTCCGCGTTCTTTTAGTGTGTAGGTTCACTCCAACATATGAATATATACACTAAAAGGGGTCTAGATATACTCCTTTAACAAGCTAAAATATCTTATATTTTAAAAAGGAAAGAGTAGTTGCAACTTATAAAATTTATGCTAATTCTCAGTTAGAGATTAGTTGTAACTCATTAAATTCTCAGTTACATTCTCATGTGTTGTACGAATCGCGAGGTATATTCAATGGTGAGAGAGGTGACCGAGATATAACTAAAAATCATATGCTTGATTTCTAGCAAAACTGTATTTATTATTAGAAAAAAATTCCGTACATTGTAATGAGAGAATACTATCGTGTCACGAAAAGAAAGCTCTTGTTGCCTCGACAGGGAGGCCAGCCGTAATAGTGTGAATTCATAATGGTAGTGCAACTTTATCAACATTATAACTTAAAAACCAACTGCTCTTATATTGGAATTTAAAGAATTCATGTTAATTTTTTAAGAATGAGTAATGCCCGCTACTTTATGGATTTTTGTCGCACTGTGTAGGCTTAGCATGGTGGAAATAAGTAAATAATTTCAACAGATGATGATAGGTTGTATTGACAAATTATTTTCGTTGATTATCCATAATCCAATACTCAGTAAGTTTTGCTCATTATGGAGACAAGGGGCTTTTCTTGCTGAAATAATCGCTATTATCCCTCCCAATGACCAGAAATGGCTCATTATCGGAGATTTCAACCTTATATATATCAAGCGGAAGATAAGAATAATGATAAGTTGAATCTTCGTATGATGAATCAATTTAGGCGCGCTCTTAACACAAGCCAACTCAAAGAGATCAAACTACAGAACAGGAAGTTTACCTGGAGTAACGAACGAGAGAACCCCACTCTCGAGAGGCTGGACCACGCTTTTTGCAACCCGAGCTGGGACCTGGTTTTTGAGAATCACATTCTACACGCGCTTTCATCATCTCTCTCGGATCACTGTCCGCTCCTCCTATCCAACCAAAGCGGCCCTCGCAAACCTCTGACCTTCCGCTTCGAATCTTTCTGGACCAAAATGCTAGGCTTCCAAGAGAAGGTCCAGCAAGCATGGTCGACGCCCTCTACTCACACTCAGCCGGTGCATGTGATCAATTACAAGCTCAGAACTACGTCGTAGTGCTTGCGCTCTTGGAGCAAGGGCCTCTTCTCGAACTACAAACTTCAGCTAATTATGGCCTTGGATGTCATCCTCCAGTTGGATATCGCTCAGGAGTCCCGAACCCTGTCCGCGGATGAAAGGGCCCTTCGTGTCATCCTCAAAAGAAGGGTAATAGGTCTGACCACCATGGAACGATCCAGGAAATGCCATGCATCAAGAATAAACTACCTCCACGAAGGAGATGCCAATACTAAGTTCTTCCATATGCGGATTGTCTCGAGGAAACGCAAGAACCACATCCAAAGGCTTAAGCATAACGACGGTTGGTCTGCGACACACGAAGATAAGGAGAAGGTTATCTTTGAACACTTCTCTCAAACTTTGGGTAGGCCGCCTCCCCGCCAACTCGACTTCAACTGGACTGTTCTCAACCCCACTTCTCATGCTTTGGAAGATCTTGACCTGCCTTTCTCTAAGCTCAAGATAAAGGAGGCGCTTGACGATATGCCTAGGGATAAGGCCCCCGGCCCTGACGGCTTCTCCATTGCTTTCTTCCGGACATGCTGGAATATCATTAAGAATGATATCATGAAAGCTATCGACGCCTTCTCTGAGATGGCAACCTCCAACTTTCACATCCTAAACAGGGCTAACATCATCCTCATCCCGAAAAAGGATGGTGCAGAAGCAGTCACTGACTATAGACCTATAAGTCTCATTCATGTGGTCCTGAAGATCATTGCTACACCTATGGCTCGTCGACTCAGCCCGAAGATGGATGCCATTGTCTCTTGTTGCCAAAGTGCTTTCATCAAGACTAGAACCATCCATGATAACTTCATGTATGTCAGAAACACAGCCCGCAAACTTCACCGCAGCAAGACACCTGCCCTGCCCATTAAGGTGGACTTTGCTAAAGCTTTTGACACGGTCCGCTGGGACTATATGCTCACTCATGCAGCGCCTTGGTTTCCCCCGAGATGGCGGGCTCTGCTGGCTTCTTTGTTCACCTCTGCTAGCTCTCGGGTTATTCTCAATGGGATTCCCGGGAAGGACATCACCCACGGTCGCGGTCTTCGACAGGGAGACCCTCTGTCCCCCCTACTTTTTGACATCGCCATCGATCCTCTACATCAAATCCTGGACAGGGCCACGACCCACGAACAGCTCAGTGGAATGCCTAGAGGCCCTCAGGGGCCTCGGATTTCTATGTATGCTGATGACGCTGCCATCTTCTTGGCCCCAAATGAGCAGGATTTATCAAGTTTGGCCAACATCCTCCAATTTTTGGAGAGGTTACCGGGATGATGACCAATGTGACCAAGAGCTCCATAGCCCCGATTCGCTGCTCCGATATTGACCTCACCCCGATTCTGACAAACTTCCCTGCCGCTACTGCCTAGTTCCCCCTCAAGTACTTGGGGTACCCCTTTCTCTTGGAAGACTCAGAAGGGTTGACCTTCAACCATACATTGATAAAGATGCCTCCTGCTTAAACCCTCTGAAGGGCAGGTTCCTTAATCGGGCTGGATGTTGTGCCTATCTGAAATCAGTCCTCTCATCTATGCCGATCTTCCTGCTCATAGCTCTCAAAGCGGACAAGGGCTTTCTCAGGGCCTTCGCCAAGATCAGTCGCGGTATGCTTTGGGCTTGCAAAGAAAATGTAAGTGGTGGGAAATGCAAAGTCAACTGGCAAAAAGTCTGCCGCCCCAAGGATCTTGGAGGATTGGGGATCCTTGACATGGAGAAGTTCTCCCGCGCTCTCCGGCTCCGCTGGCTCTGGTACGAGTGGACGGCCCCCGAAAAACCGTGGGTGGGTTCTGACACTCCCAACGACGCCTCCGATAGGCAGCTCTTTAATGCTGCCACTAGAGTCACCATTGGTGATGGCAGATAGGCTTCTTTCTGGTCTTCCTCCTAGCTTGATGGAATGCACCCAAAATACCTGGCTCCTCTGATATTCAAAGCCTCGAGAAGGAAAAACCGAATGGTCCAGGATGCCCTTAATGGACAAAATTGGGTCTCGGATATTATGGTGGACTCCTTCTCCGTCGAGCACATTGTCTAGTTCGTTCACCTTTGGGATCTTATCTCGGATGTCCATCTCTCCCAGGGAATTGAAGATTCCATTATTTGGACTTTGTCTCCTAACGGTTGCTACTCGGCAAGCTCTGCTTATAAGGCGCAATTCATGGCCTCTCTACCTTGTTCCTTCGGGTCGATCGTTTGGAAGCGCTGGGCCCCACCCAAATGCCACTTTTTCGCTTGGTTGGTCGTCCAAAATCGCCTTTGGACCGCTGACCGCCTGGCCAAGCATGGATGGCCACACCACCCCACCTATCAACTATGCAGATGTTCCTCTGAGACGGCACGACACATCTTCTTCGAATGCCGGTTTTCCAAGAGAATCTGGTCGGCTGCGGCAACTTGGCTTTCTTGCCCTGACTTATTACTTAACATGGGCTCCAACCGTCCCAAGGTGATTTGTAACACCCCAGCATTAGGATTCAACGAAGGGTATGAAGGGTTCCATAGCAGAAAACAAAAAATTCTATCTACTCGAACACTAATACCAAGATCTATACTATGTAGACATAAGTAACGGAAAAGGAATACAGTATTCATACCTTTGCAGAAAGAGGCACGCCTTACGTAGGAAGGCGTATATTGATGGAGACGAGCAGCACCCCAAGTGTGGTGCCTCCGAAGTTCGTCACACGTCAGATGTAGGAGACGTCAACCGGACTCCAATCCAGCCGAGCAGCAGAAGAAGTAGATACCGGATCGCCGATCACATGACGGTAGTGTGAAGGTGGAGAACTCAACTACGAGGTCCTCCCCAATATTACGGGGAAGTCCTCAGCAGATGAGAGAGAGAATGAGAGGAATGGGTGATCTCCAAGGGGGAGGGGGCGCACCACCCAGGGGCCAGGCGGGGTGGGACTAATCCCCACACCCGCCGGCCACCTTGGGGAAGCCGCCGGCCCTAGGTGGGCCCCACTAGGGAGGCCCACCAGCCCTAGGCCGGCTGGCCCCCACTCCCTAGGCGCCTTGCCCACTTGGGCCTCCCTTCGGGTGAGGCCCATTAGCAATATAGTGCCTTCAAAAATAAAATAAAAAATATATTTAATATTAATTCTCCAATTAACATTCAAATACACATATTATATTATCTCTTCACTCCGGAACAACTTCCGGGCCACTTTCCGATCTCCATCGGGTGTTACCAAAACTATTCCGGTTTCTCTCTCTCTATTCCTCATACGATACCTCATCTACCCAAAGCGTCCCTACCGTTAAGCGTGACATCCTTCGGTTCGGAAACACTCCGGACATGACAGAGACCACTCTCATATCAATGATCAACAAAGGGACATGGATGGCCATGTGACCCCCGTGTGTTTCACGAATACAATCGCTCGAACCGTGAGATAGTCGTTCCCCATTCCCTTTGTCATCCGATACCTAATTCATCCGAGACTTGATCTTCGGTATCTCCATACCTTAGTTCGATCTCATTACTGATGAACTTGTCTTCTCGTTCTCATGTCGTTGCATTCCGTGACCTAGTCACATGCTTGCAAGCTTCATTCATGCGACGTCATCAAGATGGCCACATGTATCTGTCCGTTACATGGACTAGACAAATCTTGGTCTTAATATGTACTCCTCTACGCATTCCTTCGGAAAACCTGAGTGGCACCTTTTTGATCACCCTGTTACGAGATGATTCTTGATAACCATCAAAGCTTCTTCCAGAATGGTGATTTGCATTACCTCACAGTCAAAGGATTAGGTTGCGAGGTTCTCTGTGTTTTATCATCAATGGTGAACTTTGTAACTAGATCTCATTAAGATATAACGGTCGGATGTTTGTCTATCATGTTATTCAACTAATAACATGACCTCATTTTCAGTTGGCATAAATGCCCATGGTCTTGAAACACAGACCATCCTCATGACCAATGAACTAGTTTACTAGAGGTAACTAGAGACACGGTTTGTTTACATACCACACGTGTATTAACGTTTCGTATTAACACAATTATAACATAGTATGAAACGTATTATGAACATACAGGAGATATATCAAATAATATACTTTATTATTTGCCTCTAGGGCATAACTCCTTCAGTCTCCCACTTGCACTAGAGTATACAAAACTAGTTTACAATAGGCAGGAACCTAACACCAATGGAATATCGGTGTTGTTCATGCTTATCTAGTTGGAGAGCTTTAGTCGGAGGATCTGCTACATTCAGTTCCATATCTACTTTGCAAATCTTGACTTCACCTTCGTCAACAATCTGTCGGATGACGTGAAATCTAAGCTTGATGTGTTTGGCTGTCGAATGAGTTCTTGGTTCCCTTGCATTTGCAATAGCTCCCGTGTTATCACAATAGATCGTCACGGGGTCTTGCGCATTGGGAAAAACTCCTAGTTCGATGATGAAATTCCTTAGCCAAATAGCTTCATTTGCCACATCAGCTGCAGCAATGTATTCAGACTCCATTGAAGATTGTGCCACCACCGGCTGCTTCTTGCTGTTCCAGCTTACCGCCCCACCATTCACCAAGAAAACAAATCCTGTTTGAGACTTCGAGTCATCATGATCTGAATTCCAGCTTGCATCTATGTAACTTGTTACGTTTAGAGCTTCATCATTTCCTCCATAGATTAGGAACATATCCTTTGTTCTTCTCAGATACTTTAGGATATTTTTCACAGCTGTCCAGTGATCCGGTCCTGGATTACTCTGATATCGGCTTGTCAAACTAAGAGCCAATGCCACATCAGGTCGGGTACTAAGCATTGCATACATGATAGATCCTATTGCTGAAGCATAGGGGATGTAAGACATCTTCTCTCTATCATCGTCCGTTACAAGACATTGAGTCATACTCAAGTTGCAATTCTTCATCATAGGTGTAAAACCCCTCTTGGTGTTTTCCATTTTGAACCTCTTCAAAATCTTATCTATGTAAGTACTCTGACTCAATGCTATTAGGTGCCTTGATCTATCTCTATAGATCTTGATTCCTAATATGTATGCAGCTTCACCTAGATCCTTCATGGAAAATTGGTTGCCCAACTATGCATTCACGCTATTCATAAGATCCACATCGTTTCCCATGAGTAATATGTCATCCACATATACCACCAGGAAAACAACTGAGCTCCCACTCGCTTTCTTGTAAACACAGAACTCTTGTTGGTTTTGGATGAATCCAAAACTTTTGATCACTTGATCAAAACGTTGGTTCCAGCTCCGAGATGCCTGCTTCAATCCATAAATGGACCGTTGAAGCTTGCATACCTTTCCAGCATCCTTAGGATCAACAAAACCTTCTGGTTGCATCATATACAACTCTTCATCAATGTGACTATTGAGGAATGCGGTCTTGACATCCATCTGCCAAATTTCATAGTCGAAATGTGCAGCAATTGCTATTAAAATCCTGACAGCCTTAAGCATCACTACGGGAGAGTAAGTCTCGTTGTAGTCAACTCCTTGAATTTGTCGAAACCCCTTTGCGACAAGTCGAGCTTTGTGAATGGTCACATTACCATTCACATCTGTCTTTTTCTTAAAGACCCATTTATTTTCCACGGCCTTGCGGCCCTCTGGAAGATCCACCAAGGTTCAAACTTGGTTTTCATGCATGGATCCTATTTCGGATTTCATGGCTTCTAGCCATTTCTCAGAGTCAGCACTATCCATAGCTTCTTTGTAGTTTGTAGGTTCTTCTTGTTCATCTAGGATGACAGACATTACAAGGCTATTGTACCAATCTGGAGTGGCATGGACCCTTGTAGACCTGCGAACCTCAGGAGTCTCGATGTCATTGTTTTGATCATTATCAATGGGCTCTTCCTCCATGTTGGAGAGCGGTTTTGGAACAGCTTTCGTTGCGCTACTCGGAATACGGAGAGAAGGGTCAACAATTTCATCTAACTCAATTTTCCTTCCACTTACCCATTTTGCAAGAAACTCTTTCTCGAGAAAGGTGCCGGTTTTTGCGACAAGTGTTTTGCCTTCGGCTTGATTGTAGAAGGTATATCCAATGGTTTCCCTTGGATATCCTACAAAGATACATTTTTCCGATTTGGGTTCAAGTTTGTCAGGCTGCAGTTTCTTAACATACGCCTCACATCCCCAAACTTTTAGAAAAGACAACTTCGGCTTCTGCCCATACCATATCTCATATGGGGGTGTCTCCACGGACTTGGATGGTGCTCGGTTTAAAATAAAAGCGGCGGTTTCTAATGCGTATCCCCAAAAAGACACAGACAATCAGTTAAAGACATCATGGACCGTACACTATCCAATAGGGTTCAGTCACGGCGTTCCGACACACCATTACGTTGTGGTGTTTCGGCTGGCGTAAGCTGTGGGATAATCCCACGGTCCTTCAAGTGCATGTTAAACTCATAACTCAAATACTCGCCTCCTCGATCCGATCGAAGGTGCTTGATTTTCTTGTTAAGTTGATTCTCTACCTCTTTCTGAAATTCCTTGAACTTTTCAAAGGTTTCAGACTTGTGCTTCATCAAGTAGATATATCCATATCTGCTCAAGTCGTTAGTAAAGGTAACAAAGTAACGATAACCATTGCGTGTTGAGACACTCATTGGTCTACATACATCTGTATGTATGATCCCAAGTAGGTCTACAACTCTCTCCACTATTCCGGAGAATGGTGTCCTGGTCATCTTGCCCATGAGGCATGGCTCACATGTATCAAGGGATTCAAAATCCAATTATCCAAGAAGCCCTTCTGAATGAAGCTTCTTCATGCGCTTTATGCTAATATGACCAAGACGGCAATGCCATATGTACATGGAATTATTGTCACTGTGCTTACAACTTTTGGCATCAACACTATGGACGTGTGTATCACAATCAAGATCAAGTAAGAATAAACCATCACATACAGGAGCATGAACATAGAAAACATCATTCATATAAATTGAACAACCATTTGTTCCTGATTTAAACAAATAACGGTCTTGCAACAAGCAAGACCCACTCACAATATTCATACTCAGTGCGGGTACATAATAGCATTTATTTAAAACCAACAATAATCCTGACGGTAGACGGAGATGTAGGGTGCAGACGGCCATCACTTCGACTCTCAAACCATTGCCGACGCGCATCGTCACCTCGTCCTTCCTCAGGCGCCTCCTACTCTACAGATCCTGCTGAGAGTTACAAATGTGAGCAACAGATCCGGTATCAAATACCCAGGTGTTACTCCTGGCGCTCGTAAGGAATACATCAATAACATGTATATCATATATACCTTTGTCCGGGATGGCTATCTTGTCAGCTCGCTTGTCTTCAAGGTACTTAGGGCAGTTGCGTTTCCAGTGCCCATCCCCTTTGCAGTAGAAGCACGAAGTGCCAGGCTTAGGGCCAGGCTTCGCAGTCTTTGAGGTGCTAGGAGCAAACCTGCCATCCCTCTTAGACTTCTTACCCTTGCCTTTTCCCTTTTGCCCCGGTTTCTTAAAGTTGGTGGTCTTGTTGACCGTCAACACCGTGTGCTCCTTCTTGATTTCAACCTCAGCAGTTTTGAGAATGGCGAACACCTCAGCAAGGGTCTTAGTCATCCCTTGCATGTTGTAGTTCATCACAAAACTCTTATAGCTAGGGGGCAGCGAGTGCAACACCCTATCTATAGCGAGCTCCTCCGGGATTTTGCAATCCAGGGCGTTTAGGCGCTTAACGTAGCCAAACATTTGGACCACGTGCTCAGTAATACTGTTGTGCTCTTCCATTTTAGCAGAGAAGAAGCACTCAGAAGCATCATACCTCTCTGCATGAGCCTGCGGAGCAAAGACAGTCTTGAGATCCTCAATGATCTCAAAATGATTCATCTTCTCAAAACGCTTTTGAAGCTCCGGCTCCATGGCATAGAGCATTCCACTCTAGATGGGGGAGAAATCGTCCGCCTTGGACTGCTAGACATTCTTTTCGTCTTGGGAGGTGGAATCGGCAGGCTTAGCCGAAAGCTCAGCCTCGATGACATAAGTCAACTTGTAGGGGACTAGGAGGATCCTAAGATTGCGGAACCATGAGGTGAAGTTGGTTCCATCAGTTTTCAGCTTGTCCTTCTCGAGGAAAGTGCTTAGGTTGAAGGTGGGTGGTCGAGACATCTACAAAGGATTTGCAAAGTGTTTAGACTATGTTCATAATAATGAGTTCAAATTTTAATAAAGGAACTCCCACTTAAACGAACATACCTCTACTCGTTTAGTGATCACATGATCCCTATCCCCTGCACCTCCCCCGATCATCACGGCCATCAGTGCAGTATCAAAGGTGGACATTCCCTAATGTCGATCACATCAACTATGTGATTCATGCTTGACCTTTCAGTATCTTGTATTCTGAGGCCATGTCTGTACATGCTAGGCTCGCCAGTTCTAACTTGTGTGTATTCGCAGTGCAACATGGCTTGCACCCACTGTATGCGAACGTAGATATGTCTGACCCCCGATCATCACAGTCGGCCTCATAACGAAGAACTTTCTTGGTGGTGCACACACAAGGGGAATACGATAACTAGAATACTACGAGGGATTATCTAATTATGCTACCGTCTAGTAAGTATACTAGCACAATAAGTAATGCTTCAAAAGTAAAGTGTTATAACATGGCTATAGCTTTATGATCATCATCAACAGCTTCAAAGTTTCACAAACTTGTTTGTTGACATGATATAATACTTGCCCCTATGCAATAATGAAGATAGACGCTTCTATATTAACTATTGCATGTTTTACGCGGCTTTAGGGCTTTCGAAGTAGAACCCCTTCCCACCTACGAATGTCGAGCCACAACATGGATTCAATGACTGTCGTTCTTCTTCCCTTTTCAGGGCCTTCCAGTATCAATGCCATATCAACTACTGTAGAGAGACAGACACCCCCTAAGCCACTTTGATTTGTGGACCAGTCTCGTGAATCACCACGTGAGGTCGGTTGGGGGCCGCTTCATCAAACAGTGTCGCGATATGAACAACAATACTAAAGACGGTAGCAACTAGAGAATCAATGCCCACATATAACCATGTGTTCTATCCGTACGACATGTCTACCCATAGACCCACTCTAATACCACTGAAGGGTTCCGTAGCAGAAAACAAAAAAAATTCTATCTACTCGAACATTAATACCAGGATCTATACTATGTAGACATAAGTAACGGAGAAGGAATACAGTATTCATACCTTTGCAGAAAGAGGCACGCCTTACGCAGGAAGGCGTATATTGATGGAGATGAGCAGCACCCCAAGTGTGGTGCCTCCGAAGTTCATCACACGTGCGGTGTAGGAGACGTCAACCGGACTCCGATCTAGCCGAGCATCAGAAGAAGTAGGTGCCGGATCGCCGATCACACGATGGTAGTGTGAAGGTGGAGAACTCAACTACGAGGTCCTCCCCAATATTACGGGGAAGTCCTCAGCAGATGAGAGAGAGAGAATGAGAGGAATGGGTGATCTCCAAGGGGGAGGGGGACCCCTTTATATAGTGGGAGGAGGGGCGCACCACCCAGGGGCCAGGCAGGGTGGGACTAATCCCCACACCCACCGGCCACCTTGGGGCAGCCGCCGGCCCTAGGTGGCCCCACTAGGGAGTCCCACCAGCCCTAGGCCGGCTGGCCCCCACTCCCTAGGCGCCTTGCCCACTTGGGCCTCCCTTCGGGTGAGGCCCATTAGCAATATAGTGCCTTCAAAAATAAAATAAAAAATATATTTAATATTAATTCTCCAATTAACATTCAAATACACATATTATATTATCTCTTCACTCCGGAACAACTTCTGGGCCCCTTTTCGATCTCCATCGGGTGTTACCGAAACTATTCCGGTTTCTCTCTCTCTATTCCTCATACGATACCTCATATACCCTAAGCGTCCCTACCCTTAAGCGTGACATCCTTCGGTTCGGAAACACTCTGGACATGACAGAGACCACTCTCATATCAATGATCAATAGAGGGACCTGGATGGCCATGTGACCCCTGTGCGTTTCATGAATACAATCGCTCGAACCGTGAGATAATCGTTCCCCATTCCCTTTGTCATTCGATACCTAATTCATCCGAGACTTGATCTTCGGTATCTCCATACCTTAGTTTGATCTTGTTACTGATGAACTTGTTTTCTCGTTCTCATGTTATTGCATTCCGTGACCTAGTCACATGCTTGCAAGCTTCATTAATGCGACGTCACCGAGATGGCCACATGTATCTGTCCGTTACATGGACTAGACAAATCCTGGTCTTGATATGTACTCCTCTACGCATTCCTTCGGAAAACCTGGGTGGCACCTTTTTGATCACCCTGTTATGAGATGATTCTTGATAACCATCTAAGCTTCTTCCAGAATGGTGATTTGCATTACCTCACAGTCAAAGGATCAGGTTGCGAGGTTCTTTGTGTTTTATCATCAATGGTGAACTTTGTAACTAGATCTCATTAAGATATAACGGTCGGATGTTTGTCTATCATGTTATTCAACTAATAAGATGACCTCATTTTCAGTTGGCATAAATTCCCATGATCTTGAAACATAGACCATCCTCATGACCAATGAACTAGTTCACTAGAGGTAACTAGAGACACGGTTTGTTTACATACCACACGTGTATTAATGTTTTGTATTAACACAGTTATAGCACAGTATGAAACGTATTATGAACATATAGGAGATATATCAAATAATATACTTTATTATTAGCCTCTAGGGCATAAATCCTTCAGGGTAGAATTAGGAATCTAAGTTTGTGTATGCATGCATCTGTAAAAATCAGGGTAAATTTCTCGCCAAACAAAAACCTAAAAGGATCAGAGTTTCTTTCACTAACTAGAGGTAGGAATAGCTCTTGTTAGTGATTGCTATGAATTTTGACATGACCTCAAGGAATTATTAAGTTTTTGGGGAAGTTATTTTGAATTCAAATTTGAAATTTAAATCAATTTGAAAATATTTGAAAATTAGAAGTTAGTAATATTGAATTGTTTTCCATAATACCTTATTAACAATGTTTGATTAAATTATAGATACATTAAACAACAACAAGGATTTAAGACAATGAAAAATAAATAAGAAATGAATTCTTATTTCCTGAGTACATAATAATATTACAAATAGTAATAAATACACCAAAAGTAGAAGATTATAGAGAATGGAAATACAACTTTATTAACTTATAATAATATCTTTACAAGATTCTTTACAAGAAGAATAAAAAAGAAGGTTACAATTAAAACATATACTACCTATCTACTCTCCGGATCTTGTTCCTGCAAATAAGATAAAACAACTAAAAAGGGCAAATAAGGGTAATTAGTTAGTTTTACTCTCAGTGGTGAATAGTGAAATGCACTGTTCAAATTACATCATTGAGTAATAAAAGAGGGGCAAGTTTCACCAGGCACTAACTAGTAAAAGGGTAACAGGTGAAGATATTTTCACTTGAACTGATCCACACGACCAGACCACACAGACATACAACTCAGTCACCAAAATGCATCGAGTGTGCTGTCAAGACAGCAACAACAGTACAAGCACTCAAACAGAGCACTCAGTCAAAGCACATCTACAGACAACACATCTCTCCTTCTCTAGCACACGCTCATAGCTCATCGAGCTTGCCAAAACCTTAACAAAACCACCAGCCAATCTATGAAATTAACCACCAGTTCACCACAAGATGGTGACATAAGGATGGGGTGGTGCAGAAGGATAGCAAGGGCAACTTCCAGATCATAGGAGACTAGGAGTGTTGGGTCCGCAACATAGAAAACAAAAAATTTCCTACGATGAGAACTACACGCTAAGATCTATCTACTAGGTACAGAGCAACAAGTGGACATACACCCAACGAGAACTTACCCTCGAAGACAACGAGTTTTGTTAACGAGTAGGAACTCGTGGTTGATGTAGTCGTACACTTGCCGATCTCAAGATCGTGAGGAAGTCTGAGCGCCGCAACTCAGCAGCGCATCCGTACTCGCACACACGTTCAAGCCACCGGACAACCTCCACCTCCTTGCTCCAGCGATCCAGCGGAAGCAGCAACTCCTTCTCTCATTTAATAAAACTCTTTTTATTAAATTTATTCAGAATTTTGTTAATTAGTTTAATTAACAAACATTCACATATAACCCCTTGCAATATTTCAATATCACATGCAGAACCACTTTCTGCAATTTCACCCAAAACAATTTCCGGTTTCTATCGAAACAATTCCTGCGCTTTGCAATTCTTTCGTCTGAAACATATGTGCTCCAAAATGGTGTCCGGTAACTCTTAGGTGTGTCACCCTACGGTTCGCGAATAATGCAGACATGATCGAGACCCCTCTCCGATCAATAATCAGCAGCGGGGCCTGGAGATCCATACTGACTCCTACACATTCAACGATGACTTCTGTGATCGTGAGAACCTTTAACACTAGTAACTAAATCCCTTTGTCTCGCGATATATTACATGTCCTAGATTCGATCATTGGTATCTCCATACCTAGTTTGATCTCGTTACCGACATGCACTCTTTTCTCGTTCCCGTGATATAACATTCTAGTGATCACATCACTTGCTTGCAAGCTATCTTAATGTGATATCACCGAGAGGGCCCAGAGTATATCTATCCGTCATCGGGATTGACAAATTCCACTCTTGATCCATGAGCCTCAACATAACACCTTTGTAGCACTGAACCCATCTTTATAGTCACCCTGTTACGGTGTGATGTTTGATGTTATCAAGATACTCTTCCGGTGTTAGCAATTAACATGATCTCATGGTCTAAGGATAAAGATTACTTCGTATACTTCGGATGAATGTTCATCACATCATTCAACTAATGTTGTGACCTTGTTATTAACAACATCCAATGTCCATGATCAGGAAACCTTGATCATCTTGTTAATCAACAAGCTAGTCTATAAGAGAGGCATAACTAGGAACCCTTTTTGTTTATTAAACACACATGTATTGACGTTTCTAATCAATACTATTATAGCATGCAAAATAAACATTTATCATAAACATGGAATAAGATAATAACCACTTTATTATTGCCTCTCGGGCATATTCCCTTCAGTCTCCCACTTGCACTAGAGTCAATAATCTAGTTTGAAAAACTTTGCGTATTGAACACCTATGGCTTTCTGGTGTTGCATATACGCTATTGCTAGTGGTTAACATAATCTCCGGATCTGACAGTTTCAGGTCCGTGTATTTGCATGTCTTTGCGTCTCTACGCATCACTCATTCTCAAATGAGATGGCATTGTATAAATTTGGTCCTTTGGTGAGACCTTTAGTTCATTCGGGTTAAAATATTTTGATATTATTGTCACACAATATATCTTCATAGTATTAGCCCACTTTGAACCACACCTAGTTTGATAACAAACTACTTAACACAAATGCCCTCCTTTGCTGCTACTATAGCAGTTATATACTTAGCCTTTTGTTGTAGTATCCGTCACAATGTCTCAACTTTGGAACTCATCCAAATCCACCATGGAACATCCTTTCCATTACATTGTGCCACCCATAGTCTAAATTGAGGTAAATTTATTTTGTATCTTGTGACAAAACTAGTATCAATGTAACACTTTACAATGAACTACCTTTAACTATTTGTCACTTATACATGATATATTCTTAGTTCTTCCAAAGCTCATAAGAATATCTTTACTATCGTCCAATGATCATCTTATGAATCATTCTGGTATGTGCTCATAACATTTAGAGCATAGGACATTCTGAATATATACATATCATGGTATAATCGATCAAAATCTTCGTGTGATTTTACTCACCAAGTGTTGAAACACTTGAATCTTGATACAATCCTTTCCATGCAACAAGAACCTTTCTTGTTGTTTCCATATTGAACCCTTTCAATATCTCATATATGTATGTCTGGCACAACCATATTAGCGCCTTAATCTATCCATATAGATATTGATGCCAAATGTTCTGGGTTTGCCCAAGTCTTTCATCAAAATCTTATTTTAATGAAATTCTTAACTTGTGTCAATACAAGATACATCATTTCCAATCAACAATATGTCCTCTACATAATGTATTAGAAATATGTCTTAGCGCTCCCACTTAATTTCTTGCAAATGCAAGCATCTTCATCATCTCTGATGAATTTAAACTCTTTTAACAGTTTCATCATGGTGAAGATTCCAACTCCGCTATGCTTACTTCAACTATTGAAGTTTGCATGCCCTTTTAGCACCCTTTGAATTAACAAAACCCTTCGGACCGTGTCATGTACATGTCCTAGGTAACCATTCTTTTAGAAGAACCTTGTTTTGTTTATTCAAATACCATATACCAAATTATATGTAGTGGTTGCTACATTAATCCGTCAAGACTAAATATCGCTATGAAAGATCAATTGTTCTTTTAGAAGAACAATTCCTCAGATCTTAAATGTTTTTGCTAAACATGTAACTCAAATATCTTCCTTTATGATCGAATCATAAACTCTTTATTTTCTTGTTACAATGATTTTCCACTTCATCTTGAAAGCCTTTGAACAATTTTCAAATGTTCCATACTTCTTCCTTATTAAGTAAATATACAGATATATTCACTCAAATTTTCGGAGAAAGCATATGAAGCAAAAAGATCCATCGTATATGGCTACACATAATGGACTATGCACATCAGCATGTACAATTTCCAATAAGCTAGTCATCCGTTCCTCTCTGGCCTATGGACGGAGTTTCAATTATCTCGAGGAAAGTCTCACATGTGTCAATTGATCAAAATCAAAGACTCCAAAAATCCATCAACATGGAGTTTCTTCATGTTTTCTTTCCAATATAATTTAAAACAGCGATGTCACTTCATAAGTGATATTTTAATCATTTGTCTTGTGACATTTTAGCAATAGTGTTTATGGATGTGATTTCTCCCACTAGACTTGTAAAAGTTCATCCATCCTTTATGGAATACGGTAATTATTTGAACAACCATTGTTCTCGTAATACCGGAACAAAATAACAATTATTAAAACAAATCTTGAAGGCTAGGTTTGACGTCAACAAAAAACACAATTACACTTTATTTGTTTTCGATGAACATCATCACTTATTCTCTTGCTAGTTACTTAGGCCATTGCAGTTCATGAATTGTATTGTCCTGTATGACACTTCATACCAACCAATTTGGTATCCAATACCTCAGAACCACATTGTTTAACAAGCAAGGAATACAGCCATAACATGTATATCTTCTATATACCTAAGCTGGACATTTCCAACTTTTTCTTCTCTGCCAAATATTTTATAGATTCTCTTTCAACAATTCCTTTTCTTTTAAAAGAATCTATCAACATACATTATGGTGTCATTCACATGACACATAGTACAAAGCGTATGTAGTCAAATACTAATACCTTTGGACTTGCACTTTGAAGTGGATCACCATCATCAAATGTTTGGCATTCTTTTAAAAATCTATTCTTTAGTAATATTTTAGTGTAGTAAACATTTTACTTACATCTTCTATTCATCCTTATCATGACAACTTTCATGATCAAGCTACTATAGCCTGTAAGGAAGAATCACGAGTATAATATTAGTTCCCAAAACCTTTTTGGGAGATTCGGATGCCTAACATCTCCATGCTTCACAAATTCTCATACAATATGATAACATGTATTTTGCTAAATTATACTCTATCATATTGCAACCATAAACATTGTTTCAGATATCACAATATATTTCACACATGATGGTTTCTGAAACAATTTTTAGCTCCTATATAATCTTGATATAAAAACAACTTTTGAATATCAATAATCATGGAGGCAAACATGATACTTTAGATACTAACATTGGAATTCTTACTCTTGATTTAATACTACTTATTAAAATTCATGGAGTAAATAGAGTTTGCTGAAAGTTTTGCAATAGGACTTATAAACTTTAAATTGACATTCAAAACAATACGATACCAGTTCGTAAAGTAAATATCCAGAATTCTATAGTTCTATTATCTCAATTAAAACTAAGCATAAGGTAGTGAACAGACGCCAATGACTACAACAAATTATGAAAATTCACTTTGATTTAGTTTATGACAAATTTAGTTCGACTAATCCAAATTAGAAATGAACTCCCACTCAAAAACGACATCCCTCGTGCCTTTTTGGTGATTACATGAACCAAATCCACTACACCAAGTCCGATCATCACGTGAGTCGGTGTAGCTTCAAAGGCGAGCATCTATATGGGCATCATATCAATTATATGACTCATTCTTAACCTTTCGGTCCGTGTTCCGAGGCCATCTCTGTACATGCTAGGCTCGCCAAGTAAGAACCTTAGTACTCGCGTGTGTAAAACTGTCTTACACCCGTTGTATGAAAGCGTAGAGTCGAGTACACCCGATCATCACGTGATGTCTCGAAACACAATCCATAGAACGATGCATACTCAAGGAAGAACACATTTTATCTTGATATCTAAATGAGGGATCATCTTACAATGCTACCAAAAGCGCCAAACTAGCAGTATGAGATGCTAACATCTAATGTGTAAAGTGAGATGATATGGTCCATGCATTTGATCTCTATCATTTGCATCGTGGTATGATCTCTATCATTCCTTTGTGTGTAAGGCCAAGGTCTGTGGAACTTACATGTTGAATGTGTTGTAAGAGTATCTATCATACATCTACTTACAACAATACCATATCAATACACTAGCCTAGCAACGATCTAAACTAGACGCCTCTAATTTATAAATTGCAAGTTTTACGTGGCTTAGGGCTTTCGGAGATAGAACCGTTCTCACCTACGAACATGAACCACAACGAGGATAACCAAGTTATTAGCAACTCGTTGTAAATCATATATTGACTATAGTAGGAGAGATAGACACCCGCCATCCACTTATGCAAAACAAGTTGCATGTCAGTCGTGGAACCGGTCTCATGTACGATGACATGTAAGGTTGGTCCGGGCCGCTTCATCCCACTATGCCACCAATATCCAAAATACATAGAAGATGCAATAACATGATCATCATCGCCCACATATAAACATATGTGTACTACCCGTGCAAAGCACCTACGCATAGATCAGGCTCTGATACCACTGTTGGGTCCGCAGCATAGAAAACAAAAAATTTCCTACGATGAGAACTACACGCCAAGATCTATCTACTAGGTACAGAGCAATGGGTGGACATACACCCAACGAGAACTTACCCTCGAAGACAACGAGTTTTGTTAATGAGTAGGAACCCGTGGTTGATGTAGTCGTACACTTGCCGATCTCAAGATCGTGAGGAAATCCGAGCGCCACAACTCAGCAGCGCATCCGTACTCGCACACACGTTCAAGACACCGGACAACCTCCACCTCCTCGCTCCAGGGATCCAGCGGAAGCAGCAACTCCTTCCAGACGAAATGCCACCGGGAACATGTATCTCGCTAATCCGAGACCATGGGGGAATAATTCTAGAGGGGGAGAGAGATCCTTCACAAGGAGGTGTGAGGAAGAAGGAGGAAGAGGGTGGCCTTTTATAGGAGGAGGGGGGGTGCCCCTCCTTCATGGCCGGCACATGGGGGGGGGGGGTGTGACTCCTCACCTCCCCCATTCATGTGGTGGTAACCCCTCCACATTAAAATGCCTCTTCACATTCCCCTTTAAAGTCCCTACTTTAAATGCATTAAAATTCTCCAAGTTTAATGCTCTCTCATTTAATAAAACTCTTTTTATTAAATTTATTCAGAATTTTGTTAATTACTTTAATTAACAAACATTCACATATAACCCCTTGCAATATTTCAATATCACATGCAGAACCACTTTCTGCAATTTCACCCGAAACAATTTCCGGTTTCTATCGAAACAATTCCTGCGCTTTGCAATTCTTTCGTCTGAAACATATGTGCTCCAAAATGGTGTCCGATAACTCTTAAGTGTGTCACCCTACGGTTTGCGAATAATGCAGACATGATCGAGACCCCTCTCTGATCAATAATCAGCAGCGGGACCTGGAGATCCATACTGACTCCTACACATTCAACGATGACTTCTGTGATCGTGAGAACCTTTAACACTAGTAACTAAATCCCTTTGTCTTGTGATATATTACATGTCCGAGATTCGATCATTGGTATCTCCATACCTAGTTTGATCTCGTTACCGACATGCACTCTTTTCTCGTTCCCGTGATATAACATTCTAGTGATCACATCACTTGCTTGCAAGCTATCTTAATGTGATATCATCGAGAGGGCCCAGAGTATATCTATCCGTCATCGGGATTGACAAATTCCACTCTTGATCCATGAGCCTCAACATAACACCTTCAGAAAGATCGAACCCATCTTTATAGTCACCTCATTCGTGTGATGTTTGATGTTATCAAGATACTCTTCCGGTGTTAGCAATTAACATGATCTCATGGTTTAAGGATAAAGATTACTTCGTATGGTGTTATAGCAATATAAACATAATGACTCTGATCGTAATGCTATACTTCGGATGAATGTTCATCACATCATTCAACTAATGTTGTGACCTTGTTATTAACAACATCCAATGTCCATGATCAGGAAACCTTGATCATCTTGTTAATCAACAAGCTAGTCTATAAGAGAGGCATAACTAGGAACCCTTTTTGTTTATTAAACACACATGTATTGATGTTTCCGATCAATACAATTATAGCATGCAAAATAAACATTTATCATAAACATGGAATAAGATAATAACCACTTTATTATTACCTCTCGGGCATATTCCCTTCAAGGAGGAGCATGCGCAACACCAGGAGGTGCATGCCAAGATCAAGCCAATAAGAACCAGTCCACAAGATCAAGCCACCAACAACACCATCATAGCAGCAGCAAACAACCTGTGTGGTGAGTTATACAAAACCATCACATGCTAATTCTCAGATGCATGTGTTGTTTTATATATGATCCTCTCAGATTCACCCAAGTGGGTGTATCCATCATAGAGGGATTTGAATTAAAGCCAAATAGCTAATCTTTGCAAACAATACCAAGATCTCAGCCTATGCATCATCGATCTTGGAAAATATAACATGCTTATACATCCAGATATACATCAGCTTTAACTGAATGTTTCTGGGCACATACAAAGGAGGTAGCACCTCAAAAAGTAGTTCATACTAAAGCCATATAATAGACAACATGGTTTAGCAAATCATTTTCTTAAAGGCTATAAGAATAATTATTCTAAACTGATTACCAAAGCTCACTTGAGAGGGACACATTAGATAAAAAATCTTAGTTTTTATCTAGTTTGGCCTCAGACCAGCATCACAGTCTAATCTATTCAATAGAAGGATCTGCAACTCTCAGGTGCAATAGAACATAAATAAAAACAACCCAGTATTGAGATAAAGCCTGTGTGCCACTCAATTGAGGGTGTCACGAGAGCCTATCTTAACCCAGTAATTTCTACCAGGGATTCCATAATCTAATGTTGCAACAGAACATCTAATAATTTTCCTAACATAACAATTAGGAATCATATTTGATATATCTAAGTCTTATCATAGGCAAGTATCAGAGAGTAATTGGATTAAATATCCAACTACAATTCTTTCATACCAAAGTATATCAACAAGAATTAGAGAGCTGATCTCAATCAGATCATAGCCATAATACAGGACAGTAAGAAAAATTCAGTTGATGTATCATGGCGAAACAATCACAACACTGAGAATCACAGTATAACAGTGAGTCATACACAACTAGATTCAGTAGGGAACCGCCTTAGATAAACATAACATCAAGGGATGAACCCTAGCACAGAGGGATGAACCTTAGTGTCGTGGACAAATGTAATTAGGGTTCATACATGACCAGCAATCATAGAGTAGCAAGGTAAGACAGAGAATCAGAGAGAAAGAGAAGAGGAACTCACCCGTGGTCTTCGTTGTAATTAGAAGAGGAAGTAGAGTCACTAGCGAGCGCACACGGCGACACGTGGAGCACCTGACGGCGTTGCAACCCATTCCAAGCCATGGCACGGCAGCCACCGCCACACGGGCAGCAGCTGAGGCACTGATACATTGCAAATGTATCTATAATTTTTGATGTTCCATGCTTGGTTTTATCCATTTTCTTGTGTTTTGTTCCAACTTTGGAGTACTTTTATTATGATTTCATGGACTAACCTATTAACAAGAGCCACAGTGCCAGCTGCCTGTTTTCTGTTGTTTTTGGTTCCAGAAAAGTCAGAAAATGAATATTCTTGGAATTGGACAGGACAAAAGCCAAAGTGCCTATTTTTCCGGAAGGGGTCAAGTGCCAGAATACGAGACGGAGAAGGGCTAGGGCCTGGCCACACCACCTAGCCGCGCGGCCAGGCCTGACCCACGCCAAAGGGTGGTCTGGCCGCCCCCAGCACCCCCTCGGCCTCTCCTTCCGCCTATAAGTTTCCCTCGGGACGAAAACCCTAGGCACCCGATCAAAAATCCACAAAAGAGTCTGTAGACACCATCGTCTCTGTCCCTAGATCAGGGGGGATCTGAAGCTCTTCCCGGCACCCTGCCGGAGAGGGGAATTCACCCTGGAGGCCTTCTTCATCACCATGCAAGCCTCCAGTGTGATGCGTGAGTAGTTCATCCTTGGACTACGGATCCATGTAGTAGCTAGATGGCTGGTTCCTTCTCCTTTGTGCTTTCATGTTTAGATCTTGTGAGCTCCGTTCATGATCAAGATCATCTATTTTTAATTCATACATGTTGTGTTTGCGAGGATCCGATGGATATTGAGATGCTATTTCAGATTGATTATTGATTCTATCATGTCTTTGTTATTTGAGATCTTGCATGCTTTCCGTTGTTAGTAGCTATCTTGGCCAAGTAGATGCTAGCAACTCCAAGAGTTAGTATTTATGCTCGATAGTGGGTTCATGCCTCTGGTAATCTGGGGAAGTGACCGAAATCTCTAAGGTACTAGATGTGCTGTTGCTACTAGGGAGAAAACAACGATCTTTTGTTCATAGAACAATCGTATTGTTTACTTTACACGCAGTTCGTAAAGCAATAATCTGTTGCTTGCAACTTAATACTGGTGGGGGTTCGGATGATAATCTAAAGGTGGATTATTAGTCATAGATGCAGTTGGATGGCGGTCTATGTATAATGTTGTAATGCCCAATCAAGTCTCAAAGGAGTCAAGATGATTAGTATATGCATGTATTGCTTTCTCGGTGTTTGTCAATTGCCCCGCTGTAATTTGTTCACCCAGCATGTTATCTATCTAAGGAGAGCCACCTCTAGTGAACTATGGATCCTGGTCCCTTTTCTTTACATACAATCTATAAACTGTTTTTGCTTTGTGTTTACTTTCTGCAAACTTTTACTTCTTTCCATTCGATACGTTTAATCCTTTGTTTTTCGCAAAACACGATGAGATTGACAACCTCATCGTAAGTTGGGGACAAAGTTCTATAGTTGTGTTGTGAAGGTCTCCACGTTGCTACTAGCACCGGTAGTGCGCCCTGCCAAAGCTCCACTAGTAACACCTTTGAGGTGTTTCCTTGCTCCTACTGGTTCGATTAAACCTTGGTTTCATAACTGAGGGAAACTTGCTGTTGTGCTCATCATACCTTCCTCTTGGGGTTCCCAACAAGCTCTACATCAACACCACGCACCAAGCACTTTTTCAAGGCCGTGTATTGAGCCATCAAGCGATTTTCCTGGCCGCTGTCGGGAGTCAAGGACATCTTCACAAGGGGAGTCCCTCATAACCAATCTCTTTACTTTGTTGTTTTTGTTTTGCTTAGTTTCTTTTTTGCTTTGTTTGCTTGTTTTGTTCTTCAAAAAAAACACAAAAAAAATAGTTTTACTTTTTTTGCTTTCTTATTTGAAACCCCCCAAAAAAATGACTACTCTTGGAAACACTAAGTTGTGTGACTTCACTAGCACCAACAACAATGATTTTATGAGCACACCTATTGCTCCACCTATGGCTGAAAATACTTTCTTTGAGATAAAACCTGCTTTGCTCAATGTTGTTATGAGAGAGCAATTTTCTGGTGTTGGTAATGAAGATGCTGCTTCCCATCTAAATAACTTTGTTGAACTTTGTGAGATGCAAAAGCATAAGGATATAGATGGTGATATTATTAAACTGAAATTGCTTCCTTTCTCTTTGAGAGGAAAAGCTAAAGAATGGTTGAATTCCTTAACTAGGAATAGTATTGATTCTTGGACTAAGTGCAAAGATGCTTTTATTGGAAAATACTATCCTCCTACTAAGATTATATCCATGAGAAGTGAAATATTGAAGTTTAAACAACTTGATAATGAGCATGTTGCTCAAGCTTGGGAAAGAATGAAATCTTTGGTAAAGAATTGTCCCACTCATGGACTGACTGCTTGGATGATCATCCAAACTTTTTATGCAGGATTGAACTATTCTTCAAGGAACCTATTGGATTCAGCTGCTGGAGGTACTTTTATGACCATCACTTTGGGTGCTGCAACAAAACTTTTGGACAATATGATTGTTAATTATTCTGAATGGCATACTGAAGAGCTCCACAAGGTAAGAAGGTAAATTCTGTTGAGGAAACCTCCTCCTTGAGTGATAAGATTGATATAATCATGTCTATTCTTGTTAATGGGAAAGCCCATATTGATCCAAATAATGTTCCTCTAGCTTCTTTGGTTGCTCAAGAAGAGCAAGTTGATGTGAACTTCATAATAAATAACAACTTTGGCAACAATGCTTATGGCAATAATGCTTATAGGAACAATTTTGGTAACAACAATTATAAGCCATATCCTCGCAACAATGGTAATGCTTATGGAAATTCTTACAACAATAATAAGAGTGCTCCCTCTGAACTTGAAGTTATTCTTAAAGAGTTTATTAGTAAACAAACTGCTTTCAATAAAACTATTGAGGAAAAACTCTCTAATGCTGAAAGGAATATAGCATCTTTGGCTGAAGCTCAATCTACTTTGAATAAAATGGCTGCTAAACCTGAAACTAATGAGAATCCCTTTGTATCTACTAATGCTATATAAGTAAGAATTGATGAAAATGTTAGACTATTAGCTGAATTACATGCTAAGTGGGAAAGAGAAGATGAAATTGCTAGAAACATTAGTGTTTCTACTATTACCACCACTAGTGTTGAGGCTAGTAATAGTTCTACTACTTTAGATGATAAAGTTGATTTTGATCTTGATGGTTGCAACATCTCTAAAGTTATTAAGTTCCTACAAAAGCTTGCTAAAAGTCTTAATGCTAGTGCTATGAACATGGCTTTTACAAAACACATTACTAATGCTCCCATAAAGATTAAAGAAGAAAAGATGAAACATAAAGCTTCTATTCCTATAAAGCAAGAAGATGGTTGGGAACCCATCATTAATATGAAAGTGAATGACTTTGATTTCAAAGCTTTGTGTGATCTTGATAGTAGTGTTTCTATTATGCCTAGAAGGATTTATGATATGCTTGATTTGCCTCTTCTTGAAGATTGTTATTTGAATGTCCCACTTGATGCTAATGCTATAAAGAAACTCATGGGGAGTCTTAATTATGTTCTTATTATGGTTAATGATTCCTATGTCCCCGTTGATTTCTGTGTTTTGGATGTTGAATACAATGCTTCTTGTCCTATTACTTTGGGAAGACCTTTTCTTAGAACTGTTGGTGTCATCATTGATATGAAAGAAGGCACCATTAAATATCAACTCCCCCTCAAGAAAGGTATAGAACACTTCCCTAAAAAGAGATAAAAGATTTTTTTTGCTTCTCCTATGAAAACAAAATTTGGTCTTAATGCTTCTTCATTCGAGAACACTTGATTCTTTTTTTGGTTCTTATGCCTAACTTAAAGGCGTTAAAGAAAAGTACTTGTTGGGAGATAACCCAAGAGTTTTAGTTGAGTCTTGGAAGTTATTACCTCTGTAATAACCTCTCCTTATCCTTTTTATTTGCTTTTTGTGCCAAGAGTAACCTCTAATGAGAGTGAAGTAATGAATGGGAAAGTTGTTGTCCTGAAACAGATTTCTGTGCTTCACCATAAAAATTCCTGAGAGAGCTCTATACGTCGGATTGAGCTGTAATATTTTGTTATTCTGCCCTAGGTTGTTATCTAACTTTCGTTAGTTCAACACTTTTTGATTTGAGCAACAGAAGATCTTTGAAAAAATTCGTCTTTACCTGCTGGTCTGTTTTGACAGATTTCTGCCATTTTCTGCATTTGCTTCTTGTTAGTTCCTTCTTGAGTTCCTTTGGGGAATTGAGCTTTTTGAGGGAAGTGCTACAGTAGCTAGTGTTCTAATGTAAGTTTATTTGGTGTTAGAACTGAACTTTGAGACTTATTTATCTTAAGTGCACTAATGTTGCTAATGAGATTGTGTGAAGTTTTGTATGAAGGAAAATTTTCAGGTGTATGGAAGAAATGAGTAATGAGATGAAGGATGGACTAAAGCTCAAGCTTGGGGATGCCACACGTGTCACCCCAAGAAATATCCAAGAAGTACAAGCGTCAAAGCTTGGGGATGCCCAAGGCATCCCCTTCTTCCTCAATAAAAAATCCAGGTTTCTTCCAAACACTTCATTTTTATTGTTTCATGCACAATTGTGTTTATCTTGGAGCGTCTTCTTTTTTGTTTTCGTTTTGGTTTTTAGTCTGCTTGGTTTGCTTAGCTTTCTGAATAAATTGGTTGGACCCCCTCTTTCACACTTTGGTTTGCAAATAGTTTGGTTTGGTTTTGGAAAAGAGTAGGAAAGTTCATGCTTATGTGGTAAAAAGAGCTCGTTTTTGACTATGGCCTATGCTTTGTCATGCCATGCTTGATATTGTTTTGGCTTTATGCTTAGTATTCTTTGTTGTAGCATGACTTGTTATAAACAATTGATATTTCTTAATGTGTCTTGGATGAATCATGCGTTGTTTTAGCATATTAAAGCATAGTATAGTGGTATTCTCCTTTGATGCTTTATTTGGGTTGACTTGGTGCATGCTCACACCACGTTATGACTATCTCAAGTCACCATAGGCTTTATGATCCTTTAGTTTTCAACTTGTAGTATCACTTTATGCTTTGATCAATGATGTTTTGTCGCTCTGCATGAGTATGGCCATTATTGCTCTCTTAGTTTGTCGCTCCCAGTCTTTTGCTAGCCTCCACAACAAAGTATGAGTTCCACTCATGCATCCAACTCCCTAAACCAAGTTATTCCAAATAGTCCACCATACCTACCTACTAGCTTATGCTATTCCAAGTATATTCATGCTTTTGTTTACCTTCCACTTGTTATGAGAAAACTAGTGATTAAAGCTCTCACGAACTTGATGGCACACTTTACTTTATTGCCTCTAATAAACTCGAACCATTGGGTCCTTCTTTGTTGCGTATATGCTTGCGCTTTATAAGTTGAAATTAGCAGAACCATGTTTCATGGGGAACGCTTTCAACATTGCACTTGTACTTTGTACCCCGTTGATATTATGTTCTTTTGCTTACGGATCCCAGCGGTGTGAAATAAATGTGGAACTTGTGAGATCATGGAGTTTGTATGTGTGTTAGAGAAACGCCTAGGCCGCTAGCCTAAGCCATGCCTAATCATGGTGGAAACTTGCAGCATCACCATAATGAGCACTCTATGAAGCATCCTCAATAAAAACCTATGCAAATAGCAAATAAAAGATCTGAGATGCTCATTGTCTGCTTGCCTTGTCATTTTGATTATGGGAAAGCTCCCGTATCATGTGCAAGGGGTACCCCGTTGGCGGTTCTTAATGATACACATATACTTACAATGACAAGAGCTTACTCGTGTCTGAAGTTGAGTAGCATGAGGATCGGTCTTCGTAAGTAAGGGGCATGAGATTTCGGTTTATAACTTGTCAAGCATATCCTCTTAGTTGTGTCACTTTAACCTTAATCACCTTCAAGATGCTTATGATAGGGGCAATGAGAGCTGAAAGCTATAAGTACCATAATTTTTGGAAGCTCTTTATGAGACTTGAACCCCTACTTCCTTTTACAAAAGGCCTTTCTTCCACCATTATATTGAGTCTCCACCTTCTATCTTTATGCACCTACTTTGAGAGCATAGTGGCCATTCTTAGTTCTATGTGCATTGTCCCAAGACTAGTTGATTGATGCATAACTTGTTATTGCTTGTTTGAAACTATTGTATCTAGTCACTCTTATGAACTTTGAAGGTGTTCTATGCATTTATATTTGCTACTCTATTGAGGGACAAGCTGAATACTTTTATGCTATGTTTTCTTTATGTGAAACAAACAAACGTCTTGCAAAGCTTGTTATTCATGAATCTTTTGTTTGTGCCTTTTCATGCTGCATCATAGTTTCTTTGCTTATTGCTAGAACTTTGTCTTTCATGTTATGATTGAAGTACTATGATCCCAGCCTTGAATGTTTTGCAAATACTTTGAACAAGTCCTTGATGGTGCATGTCACCTCAAAAATTATTTCTTTTTATCACTTACCTACTCGAGGACGAGCAGGAGTTAAGCTTGGGGATGTTGATACATTGCAAATGTATCTATAATTTTTGATGTTCCATGCTTGGTTTTATCCACTTTCTTGTGTTTTGTTCCAACTTTGGAGTACTTTTATTATGATTTCTTGGACTAACCTATTAACAAGAGCCACAGTGCCAGCTGCCTGTTTTCTGTTGTTTTTGGTTCCAGAAAAGTCAGAAAATGAATATTCTCGGAATTGGACGGGACAAAAGCCAAAGTGCCTATTTTTCCGGAAGGGGTCAAGTGCCAGAATATGATACGGAGAAGGGCTAGGGCCCGGCCACACCACCTGGCCGCGTGGCCAGGCCTGGCCCGCGCCAGGGGGTGGTCTGGCCGCCCCCCAGCACCCCCTCGGCCTCTCCTTCCGCCTATAAGTTCCCTCGGGAAAAAAACCCTAGGCATCCGATCAAAAATCCACGAAAGAGTCTGTAGGGAAACTTGCTGCTGTGCTCATCATACCTTCCTCTTGGGGTTCCCAACGAGCTCTACATCAACACCACACACCAAGCACTTTTCTGGGCACCGTGTATTAAGCCATCAGGCACCATAGGACCGCCAAGAGCCAGCACAGCATCACCGGGGCGGCGAAACTCCACATCGCCGGCAACCCCCAAACCCTAGGGTTCAGGGTGGAGTCAACCTGGGCGGGAGAGGAGTCCAAAGTCGAATCGAACTGGAACAGTCATCGGAGCGGTGTTGGCTACCTCGCCACACACCACTGTGGCAGCTGGGGAGGCCTAGGGCGTCGGTAATCGAGCAGGAATGGCGTCGGTGATACGTCCAAAACGTATCTACTTCCCCGAACACTTTTGCTATTGTTTCTCCTCTATACTTGTGTGATTTGGATACAACTAACGCGGACTAACGCTGTTTTCAGCAGAATTGCCTTGGTGTCTACTTTTTGTGCAGAAAATCAACTATCAGGAAAAATCCTGGAAAATATGCCAAAAATCCTATTTCACCCTAAGACTCCAGGAGCCAAAATACGAGACGGAGAAGAGCCAGGGGGTGTCCACACCACCTGGTGGCGCGGGCCAGGCCAGGCCGCGCCAGGGGGTGGTGTGGGCCCCCCAGGCACCCCCTCAGCCTCTCTCTTCGCCTATAAGGAGCCTTCTGACCTAAAATCTTCGGGGGGTTCGACTTTTTCTAGAAGGAGTTCCGCTCCGCCGCCACCACCAGATTCCACGAAATAGCACCAGAAACTCCGTTCGGCACCTCACCGACGGGAATTGAGGAGATCATCGCCATCATCATCACCATCGCTTCTCCATCGACCATCCATGTTTCCCCCATCTATGAGTGAGTAATCCCCCGCTGTAGGCTATGGGGATGGTAGGGATTGGATGAGATCGTTCATGTAATGGCATCAGATTGTTAGGGCATGGTGCCTAGTATCTTTTATTAGTGCTTTATGACTTTGTTCCGACTTGTTGTGCTTAATGCTTGTCACTAGGTCCCGAGTGCCATGATTTCAGATCTGAACATGTTATTGATTCATTATGATAGTATTGTTTTTCGTCTTATCTACAAGTTGTATACACACGTTGTTGTCCGGAACCAATGGCCCCAAAGTGACAGAAATTGGGATAACCAGAGGGAATGGCTTTGATGTGAGGATCACATGTGTTCATGGAGTGTTAATGCTTTGCTCCAGTGCTCTATTAAAAGGAGCACCTTAATTGCAAGTAGTTCCCTTGAGGCCCTGCTGCAAACGGGCTAGCAGGACAAAAGATGTTGTGCAAGTTCTCATTGCGAGCACGTATGACTATATATGGAACACATGCCTAGGATTATCTAGTACTTGGATGCTTTATCTTATTTATCTGCAATTGCCCTATGTTCTGATTGCTATGTGGATTGTCTTGTCCATGCAACGCCCGTTCATCCATACCTATGCGTACCGCACTCGAATCCCACTGTTTATTGCTATTGTTACTGCTGCCTTTACTTTACTACTGTTGCTACTTTGCTATACCTACTATAAATTTGTTGCTACTAATAAACCGCTGTGAGCAAGATTGTTTCTAGGTGCAGCTAAATTGACAACTCAGTTGTTAAGGCTTATAAATATTCTTTGGCTCCCCTTGTGTCGAATCAATAAATTGGGTTTCACTTCCCTCGAAAATACTGCGATACACCCCCTATACTTGTGGGTCATCAAGACTATTTTCTGGCTCCATTGCCGGGGAGCATAGCTTTATTTATCAAGTTCACTTGGATTCTCTATTGTTCGCTGCTATCCATCCATCATGGGTAAGTCTCGTGATGGCAAGGTTCCTATTTTACCATCCACTACAAGAAGAGGTACGGTTCTAAACACCTCTGCTGCTCTTGATTCACCGTCTGTTATGAGTAAGTTCCTTACACCACCATATACACATGCTACACACACTGCTACTACTGCTGAATCTGAAACTTCTGATGCTTATGATGCTTCTTCTACTGTGCTTGATAAGAGTGGTTCATTAGGTCCTTTCCTAGATGCTACGATTGCTAGAACTATAGCTGGAAATACCGAAACTCCTAATGAAGACACTACCACACATGTTAGTTCACCTGAGTCTAGTGAGAGTTATGATATTGAAGATGGTTATGTTGAGATGACCGATGGATTTATTAAAGAATGTAAAAACACCCATGATAGGAGCGCTTCTTAGAGTCTCCTTGTGAGGCGTACTATTAGACCCAAATTGTCTCCTATTGCTAAGTTTGCTGCTTCTCCCATAAACATTACAGATAAAGATTATGATTTCTCTCTCTATCTATCTTACATAGCTATTGTTGAGAAAGAACCTTTTTGTGGGACTAAGAATGAAAGTGCGGTAGCACATATGAATGAACTTTCTACCATGAGTGGCTTGTTTTCTGATGATATCAAGATGCGTACTTACTTTGTTGCTAAGATTTTCCCCTTTTCACTAAAAGGAGAAGCTAAAACTTGGTTTAGTAATTTACCTCCTGGATCTATTGATAGCCCCGAGTGCTTGATTAGTACTTTCCTGCAGAAATATTTTCCTCCTAGTGCTAGACATGCTATTTTGCAGGAACTTTTTGATTTTAAACAGGGAGAAAAAGAGGTATTGCCCGAATCTTGGGCAATGTTTTGTGCTCTGATTCATGCACAGGCTGGAAGTCCATTACCTAATAATGAGCTTCTTGGTATATTTTATAATGGACTAACTGAAGAATCTAGGACATACCTAGATAGTTGTGCTGATTGTGTTTTCAGGAATATGACTCCTAAGGAAGTTGAGGAATTAATGGCAAAAATAAGCACGAACTATGAAGATTGGACTCCTCCTAAACAAGCTATACCTGAAGTAATTGTGCCTGAACCATCTATTCCGGTGCCTATTCCAACATCAAAGAAGAGGGGAGTTATTGAATTAAATGGTGAAGTGATGAAGGAAGCTAAGAAATGTCTTAAGGGGAAGGGAATTAAAGCTGCAGATGTCAAGAATTTATCTCCTATAGAAGAATTATGTAAGCCTACTCCCTACTCACCCACTATTGAGGTACACTCTCTCCAACACTTTGATGAAGGTGATATCTCTTACTCTAAACCTTCTGATCAATGCTTAGAAGAATTCAATATCTTTATTGTTAAGCAAGATAACTTTAATAAAAGGGTGCAAAATCATCTAATGGAAAACACTAGAGCTATTGTTGAGTTGAAAGATATTGTGGAAAGAACCTCTAATGATGTTAAAATGATTGTTAAACACTTTCAAATGGTTCAAACTCAAATAGATCAACTCGTTAAAGTGCAAAACGACTTGCTAGGTAATGCTGCTAAAGAAAAACATGCTTATGAAATTAGAACTAGAAGTGGTGCTGCTACCTAGGATCCTCTATATCCTGAGGGGCATCCCAAAAGAATTGAGCAGGATTCTCAACAAGCTGAAAATAGTGGTTCTACTCGTAAGAAAAGGAAAAAGAAACATAAAACTGTTGTAGAACCCTCTGAACCTGCTATAGATCCTAATAGTATATCTATCTCTGATGCTGAAACTGAAACTGGTAATGAAGAAAATGAAGTTCCTAATGAAGAAAAAGTTGAAGAAGAACCTGAAAACCACACTAAGAATACTAAATACACCAAAGAAGATTTTATTGCTAAGAAACATGGTAGTGAAAGAGAACTTTGAAAACCTATGCGTTTCCCTGATAAGAAACACAAGACAGGAGGATGAACATTATAATAAGTTTTGTGAGTGGATGAAACCTTTATTCCTGCAAATTCCTTTGACTGATGCTATTAAATTGCCTCCTTACTCAAAGTATATGAAGGACATTGTCTCGAATAAAAGGAAGATCCCTAATGAAGAAATTTCTACTTTGCTTGCTAATTATTCCTTCAATGGCAAGGTTCCTAAGAAACTTGGAGACCCAGGGATTCCAACTATCCCTTTCTCCATTAAGAATAGTTATGTTAGAACTGCTTTGTGTGATTTGGGAGGTGGAGTTAGTGTTATGCCTTTCTCTCTTTATAAGAGGCTTCAGCTTGAAAAATTGATACCAACTGATATATCTTTGCAAATGGCTGATAAATCTACCACTATTCCTGTGGGTATATGTGAGGATGTACCTGTTCAAGTGGCTCATAATTTCTTGATATTAACTGACTTTGTTGTGCTTGAAATGCCTGAAGATGATAATATGTCTATTATTCTTGGGAGACCTTTTCTTAATACTGAAGGAGCTGTTATCAATTGTAATCAAGGAAAGGTGACCTTCAATGTTAATGACAAGGAACATACTGTCTACTTCCCTAAGAAGGTTGAAAGAACTTATGGTTTGAATTCAATTGAAGATGTTGAAGGCATTCAAGTTGGAGAGATATATTGTCCCATACCAAGAGAAAAATTTGAAACTATTATGATTGGGACCATTGCTATCAAGGTTGAGGTAACATAATCATTAGTGGAATACAAAGTTTTGCCTCATATGCAATTGTTTTGGTAGAAAGACTTGATCAACCTTGTTAACAAAAGGATTCCATTGAACAAAACAATGTTTTCATTATGATTATCTCCATTTATTTCTACCCTTTGCATTTTAGTTTTTGCTTTTGTTTAGTTTTCTTTTTGTTGTTAGTTGCTTGCATGTTAGAGTGTCTTAGAACTTCTGTAGTTCTAGCCTTGTTTTGTCTTTGCATCATTTCCAAAAAAAAATCATCGTAAAATCATTCTTCTATGCCTGAAAATGCCCCAAAATAAAGTGTCTCGAAAAATTCCAGAAAATTCATATTAAATTTTGCGTGAAAAAAGGGGCAGAGGAGTACCTGGGAGGTACCAGGGGGACCCACCAGGTAGGCACACCACCTGGTGGCGTGGCCAGCCCTGGGTGGCGCCATGCCCTGGTGTCGGCCACCCCTGGCCCCCACTAACTCTCTCACCTGCCACTTTCTTCTCTCTCCTGAGTAAGCTCCAGTTCATTGCTCAAAATCGCGTTCTTGCTGTGCTTGCTCTCGATTTTTTCTATCTCCTTGCTCACCCCATCTTTCTTGCTGAAATTTGGAGCATTTGTTCCCTGGTATGTGACTCCTCCCCTTGTCGATTTGTGTTTAGTGGATTATTTCTTGAGTATTTTGCTGCTGTAGGTGACTGGTTATGAAAGTTTGTAAGCTTGCTTGATGCTTAGAGATATAGTTTTGATGCATGTTTAGGCCTCTTACAAGTCCCTATGAGTAGAATCCTTCATTATATTTACTTTGCAATCACTTGTTTAATAGGTGTTTAAATTTCAGAATAGAAGATGAGTGAACACCACCTAAACCAACATGAGCTTTAGGTGCCTGAGGTCATGAAGGTCCACCAGGAGGAGGAAGTTTTTCCCTCCATTTATCCATGCTCTGAGTTCATGAGAGCTGCAGGAATTCTACAAGATTTCCACACTTTGGTTTCTAATGCAGGGTTTAGCACTTTTTGGAAGATGAACCTTGTGAATTTGTGAAGCTACCCATGTCTGTGGTGCAGGACTTCAAATTTAGTCACTCTTTGCCTAACCCCATGGTCCATTACAAAATTTACAATAGTGATGTCGACCTTTCTCTTGATGATTTTTGTGCAGCTATCAAGGTACCTCAATGGGGATCATGTAGAAAGATCAAGGAGAGACCTGAACCACTCATGGATTTATACGCAGAAATTTGCCAAGGGAGTAGCTTCTCGAAGGAGAGTGGAAAAATCCGTAACATTCATCTTCCCTCCATTCGCTACTTTGCCTACTTTATTGCCAAGTGTGTTCTTGCTAGGAAAACTGCCAATATGTTATCTTCGTTTGATCAAGCATTTATCTCTGCTGCTCTTAGACGAGATAGGTCTTACAACTTGGGTGCTTTGATAGCTTTCCGTCTTGCTACTAACTGTGAGAAAGGTGGAATTTGTGGAGGCCTCATTGCTTCTTGTTTACTAGCATTGCATGGTTTAGTACCTCATCATCTAGACCTACAGTTTCCCATAGAAAGGCTTGATCTTAATTCCATGATACAGCATAAATTTGTTTCCTCGTGGGCTAGTATGAGTGAGTTATCCTATGAAATAACCTTTCTCAAAGCTGGTTGGAGAAAGAGCAAGTCTGAGCGTGTTGTTCTTTTGCCTCCACCTGTTTTGTTTAACCTTGATAACAGGGAAGGATGGTCCCTCACTGAAGAGGAGCTTGACACGTACTTGGGAGAGCTCTCCCAACAGGAGCAGGACACTAGAAGGGAGGTCACGGATGATTCTGTCCAGCCCTCAAATGAGGGAGAGTCTTCATAACAATAGCCTGCTTATGATTGGGGAGCTTCTTCTTCTTCCCATGGGCCCAATTACGACCATTCTTATCAAGATCCGCCTGCTTGGAACCCCTATTCGTACATGGACTGATACCCACTTAGGCCAAAAGCCTAAGCTTGGGGGGAGGTACGCCGACACCGCACTCATCTCCATATCATGTTGTGTCGGTACTTTGTATATTCATGTTTTCATTCTCTTCTTAGTTTTCGTTCTTCTTTGCTTTTCCTTTCTAAAACACAAAAAGACCAAAAATATTTCTGTTGTTTCTCTTTGGTTTGCTTCTTATTTTTGCCTTGGTTTGTTTTTCCTTTTTGCTTTGTTTGAACTATTCGAAAAACCCAAAAAGATTTTGCTTTGCTTGTTTTTCCCTCTTTGGTTCTTGTTTTAAAAATCGAAAACACCAAAAATATTTGTCATTCTTCTTTGGTTTTGTGAGTTTGCTACAGGGTTCAGCAGTCCTTAGTGGAATATTGGTTTCATATTATTATTCAAGCCACACAAGTGAAGAGCAATAATGAGGATTAATGACAACTTGAGGTGTGGTAAGAGGCTGTACGAACTCGATTTGTGTTCATTTATGTACATATACTCATCACTGTGGGCATGCTTAGTCCGTTCATGTAGTGTGTATGTTATCTTTGGATGCTTAGTAGTTCTTGCTTTTGTATGATTAGCTCCATCTCGCTAATAGTTTGTAGCATGTCTTATGAATGTTTGCTTGCATTGCTCTACTCATAAATTGGTACGACACCGTGGTATCCTCCTTTGAATGTTTCATTTGATTGGCTTGGCACATGCTCACGCATGCACATGACTGTAATAATCAGTTAAGCCTCGATGAATTATTTTGCCTTGAGGATCTTGAATCACTTTCATGCCATGAGTAGTCCTGTTTTGTTGCAAGCATGATAATGATAGCTATTGCTCTCTCGTTTGTCGCTCCCTTACTATTGCTAGCCTTCACTTCCACTGAGTGTTTTACTCATGTTTCCAACTCCCTTAAACCAAATATTGCCAAAGTGTCCACCATACCTACCTATTAGCATCTTTCACTACTTCCGTGCATATTCAATATGCCTTGTTTTCTTCCAAATAAAATGTTTGCTTGTTATGAGAAAGTTAGTTAGTAAAGCTCTCACGAACTTGAGGGCACACTTTATTTCCTGCACTTAATAAACCTGAACCATTGTGAACTCTCCATGAAAAGTTATATGCTTGCAAATTATAGGCTGGGGATTAGCAGAACCTTGCTGTCACGGGGAACGCTTTCAACACTTGTAAATATATACCTAGTTGATACCTTGCTCTTTTGTTTGCGGATGTCGTTGGTGTGAAATAAAAGGGGAGCTTGTAAGTCCATGGAGTTATGTATGTGTGTTAGAGAAACGCTCGGGCCACTGGTCTAATCCATGCTGACATGGTGGAAACCTGCAGCATAACCATAATGATATCTATGAAGCATTCTTCTTATAAAAAAAGAGAGATAGCTATTGAGAAAAAGAAAAAAAGAGATTTATGAAAAGAGGAAAGAGAGAAAAAAGCAGCATTTTCCCATGGTAAATAAGAAGATTGCTGAGATACTCATTGTCTGCTTGCCTTGTCATTTTGATATGGGGATTCTTCCGTATCATCGGGCAAGGGGTACCCTATTGGCGGTTCTCAATGATACGCACATACTTACGATGAAAAGAACTTACCGGTAACTAAAGTTGAGTAGCATGAGGAGCGACCCTCATACTCAAGGGACTTGGGATTTTCAGTTTATAGTCTATCAAGCATATAACTTAGATTGGACCTCACTTTCACCTTAACCACATTAAAGATGCTTATGACAGGGGCAATGAGAGCTCAAAGCTAATGAGTACCATACTTTCAGCATTTGGAAGCCTTTCAAATTATTCAAAACCTTTTCTTTTACTTGTTGAGTCTCCACATATTCTTTGAGCACCTTCTTGAGAGCATAGTTGTCATTCTTTGTGTTTGTCCCATTGCTTGATTATTTGTGTTATGACTTTGATGCTTGTATCCTTGATATCTTTACTTCTAGTCATCACTTGAACTTCAAAGGTGCATTGACATTCATAATCAAAGGCAAGCGAGATACCACTATATCATACCCATAGCATTGTAATGTTGCTTACATTTAAACTTCATGCTACTTATTATTTTTGAGTTGGAATCTCTTCATAGCTTGCAATGACTATTAAGTAGACTCAGTTGCATACTCTTTATTATGAACCGTCCAAAATGTATCTACTTTCCCGAACACTTTTGCTATTGTTTCTCCTCTATACTTGTGTGATTTGGATACAACTAACGCGGACTGACGCTGTTTTCAGCAGAATTGCCTTGGTGTCTACTTTTTGTGCAGAAAATCAACTATCAGGAAAAATCCCGGAAAATATGCCAAAAATCCTATTTCACCCGAAGACTCCAGGAGCCAGAATACGAGACGGAGAAGAGCCAGGGGGTGGCCACACCACCTGGTGGCGTGGGCCAGGCCAGACCGCGCCAAGGGGTGGTGTGGGCCCCCCAGGCACCCCCTCGGCCTCTCTCTTTGCCTATAAGGAGCCTTCTGACCTAAAAACTTCGAGGGGTTCGACGTTTTTCTAGAAGGAGTTCCGCTCCGCCGCCACCACCAGATTCCATTTAAACAGCACCGTAAACTCCGTTCGCACCTCACGGACGGGAATTGGAGGAGATCATCGCCATCATCATCACCATCGCTTATCCATCGACCATCCATGTTTCCCCCATCTATGAGTGAGTAATCCCCCGCTGTAGGCTATGGGGATGGTAGGGATTGGATGAGATCGTTCATGTAATGGCATCAGATTGTTAGGGCATGGTGCCTAGTATCTTTTATTAGTGCTTTATGACTTTGGTGCGACTTGTTGTGCTTAATGCTTGTCACTAGGGCCCGAGTGCCATGATTTCAGATCTGAACATGTTATTGATTCATTATGATAGTATTGTTTTTCGTCTTATCTACAAGTTGTATACACACGTTGTTGTCCGGAACCAATGGCCCCGAAGTGATAGAAATCGGGATAACCGGAGGGAATGGCTTTGATGTGAGGATCACATGTGTTCACGGAGTGTTAATGCTTTGCTCCGGTGCTCTATTAAAAGGAGCACCTTAATTACCAGTAGTTCCCTTGAGGCCCTGCTGCAAACGGGTTGGCAGGACAAAAGATGTTGTGCAAGTTCTCATTGCGAGCACGCATGACTATATATGGAACACATGCCTAGGATTATCTAATACTTGGATGCTTTATCTTATTTATCTACAATTGCCCTATGTTCTGATTGCTATGTGGATTGTGTTGTCCATGCAACGCCTATCCATCCATCCCTATGCCTACCGTTTCGAATCCCAATCACATCGCTATTATTCTTGCTGTTTTTACTTTACTCTTGTTGCTACTTTGCTATTCCTACTACAAAAGCTGTTACTCTTGATAAACTACTGTGAGCAAGATTGTTTCAGTGCAATGAATTGACAACTCAGTTGTTAAGGCTTATAAATATTCTTTGGCTCCTCTTGTGTCCAATCAATAAATTGGGTTTAACTTCCCTCGAAAATACTGCGATACACCCCCTATACTTGTGGGTCATCAGTCAGCGACACCACGCCGTAACAGGTCGAGGAAGAACACGAGGGGGCGAGATAAGTGTGGGGTGCGTACTGGGCCGGTGTGGTCCAGTACCCCTCACTAGAGAGGGTTTGACCAGCCAGGTTGGGTCGGGTTAGGGCTGGGCCAGCCCAATGGGCTAGGTCCAGTTTTAAAAGGAAAAATCTAATTAAATTGTCAAATGACCAAACTACCCCTAGAACTTAAATAGTTCTAAGAAATAAAATAAAAATCCTAAAAATATAAATAAAATATCAGTGGACTCATAGAAATGTCCTCTACTTAAGAAAAATAATAAATGGAATTTTGGGTAATTAAATTTAAAATTATTATTATTGAGGTATATATTCCTTTGGAATTTTATAGAAATATACCAAACACATATAATTGAATAAAATTCATTTTACAATTCTAAAAGAAAGTGCTATTATAGAAAAATACTAATTAGTATTTTTGAAGGGTAAAATAAGTGTGATAAAAATTATTATCTTCTCTAATAAATAAGATGTAGTTATCATCCTAAGTGATGATAAAGATTGGCAAATGTAACTTAGGGTTCCCATTGCACAAGTCACCATAGGATTAATAACCCATGACATCAGTGATTCTAGCACCGAATATTACGCGTTAACCATGAGATTTGGAATGGGACAAAGAAGTCAGCTGGATCTTCTTCTTTTCATATGCAGGCAAGATGACCTTAACGTGACGCTATGATTCCTTCTACGGATCCAGCATATGGGTGGGCACCCTTAGGCCCCACGGTTTTGGTATCTAGATTATCTGTGAGCGGCTGCCGTAGGTATAGTCAGACCTTTATGGAGCTTGCCAGGGGCATAACCGGCTCATAGAGTCTTTGGGAACTCATCAGGGTTATAGCTTGCCCAAAAGGGGCCTAACAGAGATGGAGCTCGGCCCGGAGGATCGTGCAGACATATGGGGTCGCTGAGAGGGGCAGTGATTGGCTTGGATCACCTACTGGGGCCCACATCACGAAATTGTGGATGGGAAAGTATAGCTGGTTGTGCAACAAGGAGTTGATCTCACATGGGTAAAGTAACGGACCTCTACAAAGTGTAAGAACTGTAACTTGTTACTCCCTGTTCCAGGAAGGAGTGATACGTCCATTTTGCATCACTATTCTATGTCTTAATTCACTATTATTCATTGATATATTTCGTATTGAGAGGTGATACTTTGTTATTTCATCTATTTTTGCATGGTTGATGACTTTTGGAGCATGGACCGCTGCAGTTAGGATTCTGATGGAAAAGGTGCTGTTTGGAGGCAAAATTCGCGAAGATCAGAAAATCCGAGAAAATATACAGAAAATCCTATTTTTCCAGAAGACTAAGGATCCCAGAAGATGGAGTGGAGATGGGCCACAGGGGGGCCACACCACCCCATGGCGCAGGCAGGCCTAGGCCACGCCTGGAGGTGGTGTGGCCACCCTGGCCCACTCCAGCCTCTCTCCTCTGGCGTATATCATCCTCCCGAAACCCTAAGACTCGGGGAACAACCACAAAAAGATTCCACCGCCTCTGCGGGGCAGAAAACACCGAGAGAGAAAGATCTCTCCGGCAGACAGATTTCTGCCGGGGGAATTCCTTCCCGGAGAGGGGAGATCATTGCTATCAACACCACCATCAAGCCGGACTTCATCGGGATCATCATCATCATCATCACCACCACCATCATCACCATCAGCACCCTCATCACCATCTCCATATTGCTGTAACAATTGGTTGAATCTTGCTATAGTTCATAGGGGAAACTTTCCCGGTGTTGATTACTCTTTGTAGTTGATGCCATTGAGTGAACCATTGAATTATTGTTTATGTTCAGATTGTTATAGATCATTATTCCATCTCTGATCATGATCCATATGATGTCTTGTGAGTAGTTCGTTTTGTTCTTGAGGACATGGGAGAAGTCTTGTTGTTAGTAGTGGAGTTGCGTTGAGAAAGATTCAATAGATTGTTATTTAAGTTGTGGTGTACTTCTTCTAGTGGTGTCATGTGAACGTCGACTACATTACACTTCACCTATATGGGCCTAGGGGAATGCATTGTGTATTTGGCTACTAATCGTAGGGGTTGCCGGAGTGACAGAAACCTGAACCCCCGTTAGGAAACCATTGCACAAGGGACGTAAGGGTCTTAGAGTTTAAAGCTGTGGTTAGGTTTCTACCTTAATTACTTTCTTGTACTTACGGATGTTTGCAAGGGGTATAATCATAAGTATGTATTAGTCTTGGATGGGGCGGTACATTAGCACATGTTCACCCACACAACACTTAGCAAACTAAAGAAGATTAATCGACTATATGAAGCGAAAGCACTTGACAGTCTTCCCATGTGTCCTCGAGAACGTTTGGTCATCTTAAGTAATACAACCGACTTGTCCTTCGCTGCATAAAGGATTGGGCCACTTGCTGCATTTATTCCTACTGTCTTTTATTTACTCGTACATTGTTTACTTGCTTTATCAAAAACCCCTAAAAATCCGTTTGCTAAGTATTTACAGAGAATTCCTGATCCATACCACTAGCCAGCACGTTCTGCTCCTTGTTGGGTTTGACACTCTTACTTATCGGAAATACTGCGATACACCCCCTATACTTGTGGGTCATCAAGACTATTTTCTGGCGCCGTTGCCGGAGAGTGAAGCGCTATTGGAGAGTGGAACTGGTAAAGGAAACTTCTACTGTGAGTATTGTTTACTTCTGCTAGTTGCTTTATTTTTGTTATGGATAATTCGCTGAGTTTCTTATTTGGTAATGCTACTACCACTTTTAAGGTAATAGATAAGCCACCACGTGCTGAGAATGATGTTTTCAAAATACCTACAAGAATTATTGATTGTGTTATGGATAACTACTATGTTAGGGATGGTACTGTCCATCCCGGTGATCATTTGCTCTTTATACACGAATTATGCGGGTTGTTCAAGTGTGCAGGTATTACTACAGATCAAGTTAAGAAGAAGTTATTCTCATTATCACTAAAAGGAAGAGCTAAGGAATGGTATAAGCTGCTGAAGAATGGTCAAGCTCTGGAATGGGAGGAAATAGTGCCTCTCTTTTATTCAAAGTTTTATCCTCCTAGTGAGATTCATAAAGATCGGAATCAAATATACAACTTTTGGCCTCTTGATGGAGAAAGTACAGCTCAAGCTTGGGGGAGATTGAAGTTATTAATGCTCAAATGTCCCATTCATGATCTCCCCAACAATATTATTATCAATAACTTTTATGCAAGGCTCCCTCTACATGATAAAGATTTATTGGATGCTTCTTGTGCTGGATCATTCACTCGTATGGAAGAAGAAGCTAAATGGGATCTTCTGGACCGTATTCAAGATAATGTTGAAGCTTGGGAGAATGACAAAGGTAGAAAGTCAGGTATAAATTATGATTATGAATGCATTGAATCTTTTATGGGAACTGATGACTTTCAAAATATCAAAAATGCTTATGGTCTAGACTCTCAAGCTATTGCTTCTTATATTGAAGTGCCTAAAAATAAGTGGAATAAGTATCATGAACCTTATAAAGATATTGCTAAGAGTGTTCCTGCAAGAAATACTGAAGTTTATACTGCTAATCATGTCTTACCCAAACCTTACATTGAGAAAATGCCTTTCCTAGTCAAGGTAAAGGAACATTCTATGATAGCTAGTATGGTTAATGAAAGTATGAATAAGGCTGTTGAACCTGATAAACAAATGGTTGATGAACCTATAATAGCAAATGTGAAAGACTTTGTCACCAAGTATGAAAAAGAGGGACACACTATCCTTTGTAAGGATGCCTCTAATATTGTTTCACAAAGTAGTGTTATGAGAGCTAGTATTCCTGTGTTTTCTGTTAGAATAAGTGATCATTGCTATGATGGTCCTTGTGATATTTATATTGTTAAGTTTATGCATGATACTGAAAGCTACCATGAGAGAGGGAAAAGTGTTCTTATGCATCTCAATAATATCAAGTTTCCTCGTTTTATGCTAAAAGTTTTTATGTTGCACTTCTTTTGCCTTCTTATGCAAGTTACCTCAGGTTTCAATAACTTGTTTGTTTACAAAATTCCCTTGCATAGGAAGTGGGTTAGACTTAAATATGTGTGTGTTTTTGCTTCTTAATGCTCTCTTTCACTTCAAATTCATATCCCTATGAGAGCTTCTTCAAAATTATCATGCCCATCTTAATGGCTATAAAGAAAGAGCTTTATGGGAGACAACCTAATTTGTTTTTGCTTTCAGTTTGTTTTTTGTTTCTTCGAGTCTTGGAAGTTATTACTTCGGTAATAACCGCTCCTTATCTGTTTTGTTTGGTTTTTTGTGTCAAGATCAACCTCTAATGAGAGAGAAGTAATATTTGGGGAAGTTGCTGTCCCGAAACAGATTTTTGTGCTTCACCGTAAAAATTCGTGAGAGATCTCTGTATGTCGGATTGAGCTGTAATTTTTTGTGCTTCTGACCCAGGTTGTATTTAACTTTCGTTAGTTTTGCACTTTTTGATTTGAGCAACATAAGATTTTCGAAAAAATTGATCTATACCTGCTCTGTTTTGTGATTTTGCCAATCTTGCATTTGCTTCTTTATTCGATTTCCTTTTTGAATTCTTTTTGGGCTTTCGGAAGGAGTTGCTACAGTAGCTTTTGTTTTGATTGTTTTCAGTTGAAGTTGGACTTAAAAGGTTTTATCACTTTACCTATACTAATGTTGCTAATGAGAATTGTGTGAAGTTTGTGTGAAAGAAATTTCCAGGAAGTGGAGATAATGGTGCAATAAGGAAGAGAAGGGTTTTATGACTCAAGTAATAAGTGTATGAAGATGAAGATATTGATGATTCAAGTGGTGACTCCGGAAGAATCTACTAGATACCAAATTTAGAGACCTGCAGACTCTGTTTTCAAATAGGTATGATTACGGTAAGAAAAGTTCCGCGAAAATACTATCCAACCATATTTTTGTAGTTTTTAGTCAATAAGGAAAGCTACGAAGCAAAAAAGGTACGGAAATGGAGCCTGGGTGGCTCACACCACCCTATGGTGCCGGCCCACCCCTGGCCGCGCCACCAGGTGGTGAGTCCACCCAACTCCCGCCACTCGCTTTTCTCCCGGATGTTCCTTTTGATATGAAACTTTGTAATATATAACCCCCGGATCCCCTGAGGTTCGTATATCGTGTTCTTGCCGTGTTTTTGTTTCGATATATTTCTGCCAAGACATACTCTTTGAAAGTTTAGAAGAACAATGGTGTCTGCCAAGGATAAAGGGAAGGAGCCCATGGAGGAAGACCTCCAAGACCCCGGGAAAGAGAAGGAGAACAAGAGTGAAGGTGAATAGGAGCAAGGCCAACACCCTCACACCGACACTACCATTGTGAGCATTGGAGTGGTGAAACCTGCCAGGGTTAGAAGGACGGCACGGATGCAGACTGGGGGGAAAGTTCCCCGTCATAGTTTGGCTCCAAGGTCACTTCCTCCACACACACCAAGAATCCCTTCCATACCTTCATCCATAACCATGCAGGGAAAGAAGACTCCAAGAAGGAAGAATAGAAAAAGAATCACGAGAGCTGGGATCCACAAACTGAAATGATCACGAGCCGTATTGAGCACAACTCGGAGTTGATTCGCACTCTCACTTTCGAGATTGAGGACTTTGGGAAACTGATCAGAGAGCTCATCAAGAGGATACCACCACCACCTAAGGAGTAATTCGTCATCAGGTTTGGCATCCCCTTCGTTTGTTCCAAGCTTGGGGGAGTGCCGCGGTATCATATCACTATCTTCTATATTTTTACCTTATTAGTAGAGTCATATCATGAATAGAGGAGTTATTATGTAGTATGGTTTGCATTATGGAGGTGTCCCCTCTCTCCTTAGATATGTATCCCTTGGTGTGAGTTTCCGTTATGGAATATTAATGAGAAGTTCTATCATTCACCCTTTTGCTTAGCTTATATTAGTTTTCAATTCATGGTTATATGATTGATCTTGTTGTTAGTATTGGTAGCACTTTGGGATCATTGAGTTAATTTAGTTGGTTTTGGCAAACCTGGCTCGGTTAGTAGCAACACCTTTTTGAGAGTTGAAAAGAAAAAGATAGAAGTACTCTAAATAAAAATAATTTCATAATCTTTCTCTCTTGATTTGCTCACAAGGCTAGTATTCTCTAGTTAAGATCTTTTGTGCTTCCAAGGAAGATTGCATGTTTGTCTTTATCACTTGTATGTTTGTTTGTTTCCTTCAACTTTTATACTTGCTACTCAGCCTTGCTAGCCAAAAACCTGTACTGAGAGGGAATTCTTCTCGTGCATCCACCTCCTTTAAACCAAAACCTTTGCCATTTGTATCCACCATACCTACCTAGTAGCATTATTGCTATTCCAAGTAAATTCTTGTTTTATCTACCTCCCAAATTAAACTTGTTATGTGAAAATTAGTGATTAAAGCTCTCACGAACTTGATGGCACACTTTACTTTCTTGCATTTAATAAACTTGAACCATTGTGCTCACCTATGTTGCGTATATGCTTGCGCTTTGTAAGTTGTGAATTAGCAGAACCATGCTATCATGGGGAACACTTTCAACATTGCACTGGTACTTTGTACCAAGTTGATATCATGTTCTTTTGTCTATGGATGTCGTCGCTGTGAAATGAAAGGGGAGCTTGTAAGTCCATGGAGTTATGCATATGTGTTAGAGAAACGCCTGGGCCGCTGGTCTAATCCATGCTACATGGTGGAAACCTGCAGCATAACCATAACGAGTATCTATGAAGCATTCTTCTTATAAAAAAAGAGATAGAGATTGAGAAAAAAGAAAAAAAAGAGATATTATGAAAAGAGGAAAGAGAGAAAAAAGCACCATATTCCCATGGTAAATAAGAAAATTGCTGAGATACTTGTTATCTGCTTGCCTTGTCATTTTGATATGGGGATTCTTCCGTATCATCGGGCAAGGGGTACCCCGTTGGCGGTTCTCAATGATACACATATGCTTACGATGACAAGAACTTACCGGTGACTAAATTTGAGTAGCATGAGCGGCCCTCGTATTCAAGGGACATGAGATTCTCAACTTATAACTTGTCAATGCATATCCTCATTTTTGATCACTTTAACCCTAATCACCTAAAGATGCCTATGATAGGGGCAATGAGAGCTGAAAGCTAGTAAGTATCATAATTTTTGGCAGCTCTTTATGAGACTTGCAATCCCTGCTTCCCTCTGCGAAGGGCCTTTCTTTTACTTTGTAGTTGAGTCAGTAAACCTACTCCCTTCTATCTCAGCAAGTATTTTGAGTTGATGTGTTTCATTCATTCATATGATGATTTATTCAATCATGTTTCTTATGTTCCTTGTTTTGCATATTGCTCCTTATCTTGATGTTTACTACTTTGAAAGCTTTCATTAAAAACCAGCTATTTGTGAACTCCAGCAAATTATCAACTATTCTTCAACCAAGAGCTAAGTTTGCCATTACCAATTATGATTCACTTTATGTATCTTTATTGTGTTTCCTTTACCTATTACAAGTTGAATTGTATAATAGTGAGTTGTCTTCTATTATGATCTATTCTTTTGATGAATGTGATGCTTCTTGTCCGTATTCTTTTATCGACTCTTCACTCCATAAACCTGAGGCCATGTTTATTGAGCTCAGTTTAAACAGGGACAAGCGAAGTCTAAGCTTGGGGGGAGTTGATACGTCCATTTTGCATCACTATTCTATGTCTTAATTCACTATTATTCATTGATATATTTCGTATTGAGAGGTGATACTTATGTTATTTCATCTATTTTGGCATGGTTGATGACTTTTGGAGCATGGACCGCTGTAGTCAGGATTCTGATGGAAAAGGTGCTGTTTGGAGGCAAAATTCGCGAAGATCAGAAAATCCGGGAAAATATAAGGAAAATCCTATTTTTCCAGAAGACTCAGGATGCCAGAAGATGGAGTGGAGATGGGCCATAGGGGGCCCACACCACCCCATGGCGCGGGCAGGCCTAGGCCGCGCCTGGAGGTGGTGTGGCCGCCCTGGCCCACTCCAGTCTCTCTCCTCTGGCGTATATCATCGTCCCGAAACCCTAAGACTCGGGGAGCGACCACAGAAAGATTCCACCGCCTCTGTAGGGTGGAAAACACCGAGAGAGAAAGATCTCTCCGACAAACATATTTCTGCCGGGGGAATTCCTTCCCGGAGAGGGGAGATTGTCGCCATCAACACCACCATCAAGCTGGACTTCATCGGGATCATCATCATCATCACCACCACCACCATCATCACCATCAGCACCCTCATCGCCATCTCCATATTGATGTAACAATTGGTTGAATCTTACTATAGTTTAGAGGGGAAACTTTCCTGGTGTTGATTACTCTTTGTAGTTGATGCTATTGAGTGAACCATTGAATTATTGTTTATGTTCAGATTGTTATACATCATTATTCCATCTCTGATCATGATCCATATGATTTCTTGTGAGTAGTTCGTTTTGTTCTTGAGGACATGGGAGAAGTCTTGTTGTTAGTAGTGGAGTTGCGTTGAGAAAGATTCAATTGATTGTTATTTAAGTTGTGGTGTACTTCTTCTAGTGGTGTCATGTGAACGTCGACTACATGACACTTCACCTATATGGGCCTAGGGGAATGCATTGTGTATTTGGCTACTAATCGTAGGGGTTGCGGAGTGTGATGAAACCTGAACCCCCATTAGGAAACCATTGCACAAGGGACGTAAGGGTCTTAGAGTTTAAAGCTGTGGTTAGGTTTCTACCTTAATTACTTTCTTGTACTTACGGATGTTTGCAAGGGGTATAATCACAAGTATGATTTATTCTTGGACGGGGCGGTACATTAGCACAGGTTCACCCACACAACACTTAGCAAGCTAAAGAAGATTAATCGACTATATGAAGCGAAAGCACTTGACAGTCTTCCCATGTGTCCTCGAGAACGTTTGGTCATCTTAAGTAATACAACCGGCTTGTCCTTTGCTGCATAAAGGATTAGGCCACTTGCTGCATTTATTCCTACTGTCTTTTATTTACTCGTACTTTGTTTACTTGCTTTATCAAAAACGCCTAAAAATCCGTTTGCTAAGTATTTACAGAGAATTCCTGATCCATACCACTAGCCAGCACCTTCTTCTCCTTGTTGGGTTTGACACTCTTACTTATCGAAAATACTGCGATACACCCCCTATACTTGTGGGTCATCAAGGAGTTATGGACGCGGCAGGAAAGGAACTCCATGAAGTTCTGGTTAACCTGTGAAGGCTGATGAGAATAGTTTTTGATAATAAAATCAATCTTTAAAGAAATGTTTATGAAAACTGCATAGAGTCAAGGATTGATAGTCCGAGGTGGTAGATATAGCATCAAACTTCCCACCTTGCATATAATGAACTTGCTGGGTAACGTTGTTACTCATTCTTTCCTTTGAACCCCCTGCTTAGACTCTGAGGAGCGAGGAGACACTTAGATGTACGCGGCTGAAGGGCAAGAGGATGTCTACTACGAGGAGCCAGACCTGTCTAGAGGAGTGGAAGGGGTGGACTACGAAATACGCTATGGAGTGGAGGGCAACGAGTGAGAGTAGTTGCCTTGGTTATTAGTAACCAGTTGAGCCGAGTAGCCTAAACTTTATAAAATAAGTTGTTGAGCTCAATTCGGAGTATGAGTTTGAACTTTATATCTTCCGCTGAAAATACTTATGTTTGGTTTGTAATTTGTATCACTTGAAGTTTGGAACTTCTGGTTTGTAATAATAATCAAGTGTGTATGTTTGTAATGTGGACCCACAATGTTTCTGTTGTACCACTCTAAGGGATGTGATATTTACATAACAGTGTTCTGTGGATGTCATGCAACGACTATAGTGTACTAAACTTGTAGTGGTATGATGGGTCACCACATCTGGTATCAGAGCAATTGCTTTGACCTTAGGTTGGAAACCTAGTAAAGGGAACTACCTATAGGAGTCTAGGAGCAATGGTAAAGAGTTCTCTAGATTATATGATGAATATTCAATTGGGAATATTTCGTTATATTTTTTAGTGCGATAATTCTTTATTATGATGCATCATTATAATTAATGGATACTAATTATGAATATTTCATATACAGTGGAAATGGCACCAAAGTTTCCAAAACAAACTTTGGCAAGGAAAGAAGAGACTCTCGATGATTATCAGGGGGGCTTTAACTGAACAGCTTCGAGAACTTCTGAGGGTATTTGGTCGCACAACTAATATTCCAGTCAATACCATGACATACCATGATGGGCGAATGTTAGCCAAATATCGTGTTAGCATCCAACTACCAAAGAAGCTTGGTTTATATCACGATTTACCTATGGGTGAAGGTAGAAGTCACTTAGCAGCATACCATGTTGCTATTGTGGAAGCGATAGCCAATGTTCGAGCACAAAGCGAAGAGTTAGCGGAAGCACATATTACGTGATTCCTCGTGACTCTATAGATGAGGAACCAAAACCGGATCATCTTATTTTAGTAAGGAAGCATCCAAAACTAGCTTCTAAGTTCATGGATCTGTATCGACTAATGGTTGGGTCTTTGTATAAGACACATCAGGTTATTGTAGAAGATCAGGTTGATATGTTAGAATTTAACAAATCCTGAAAGAAGGGAGAAGTTAGCATCTAAACTAGAGAATGAAGCAGTGGATAGGGCTAACCTAGTTTTTAAGGATATACCTATAGATCCATCATCTTTTACACCATATCCTTACTCACATATACCAGAACCCACTAGATATCCTGATGAGGGCACTAGTCATCCAGTACCACAGAGTTCTTGGGGAATTGAGGACTCAGAACTACCTATTGGAAATTCCGAAGGATGGAGGTACGGATCGATGGATGGATCTGCCGGGAATCCTATTCCTGTGGAAGATTCAGTTGGAGCTACCAGGCAAACTAGTCACATGGGCGTGAGATCTTATTCTGTTGATGGAAGAGATGTCCATGTGGAGGATGTAGAGTCCGATGAGGAAGATCCTGAAGAAATGGTGTTTGAGTCATTAGAACATTATCCTACTCCAGATAACATGCACTATCCAATCATAGCTGAGGACTATCGTACCTAGCAGAGTATTTGGGGAGCACCAGAAGGGCAATATTCTGTTGATTCCTCTAGAGTCAGGATGCAGGAGATGGAGGAAGAAGACAGTGATGAGGATGATTCTGAAGATACTTTAGATGAGTTAGAAGGTATGGATGCACTTCAGCTGAGTGATGTGTCAAGTCCGGAGACTTCTGATACTAAGTATCGTCTATCGAAGAGGCAAGTCGTTCCACAGACGGTGTGTCGTACTTCACGTCAGCACGGCTGTACTCCGGGTATGTACGATGAATGTCGCAGCTTCTGGGGAGTGTGACCTTGAGGAGGAGTATCCCAGTGGTGATACGTAAGTTAGAGTCTGAGAACTTGATGTAAATAAATAAGTGGGATAGTATCCACATGAGCTTGTAATACTTAAATAGTATGGGCTTGTAATCACGTTGTATCGACTATGTTGTGTGTAATGCATAATATGTGTGTAATGCATATTTGGTTCTTATTTGGATCTTGTTTTCCATTGTGTGACTAGTTCTATGCATGAAGTTGAGCTCAGAACACATATGCATGATGTAATTATGAGTGTTCGCTTTATGTTACAGGACTAGGGGGTATGAAAACGGGTGTAGAGAACGAGACCGAACAGCAGCGCATGGAGCGCGAAGCTAAGGGAAAGGCGGATGAAGATGCCAGAATGCAAGCGAATTTACCACCACGACCACCAATGAGGTCATTGATGGAGCAGAACTTTATGCAAGAGTCCCGGAACAAGTTTATGGAGGGGGTAGTAGATCGAGTGGGACAGTAGAGGGCACCTCAAGGACGTGGTGTAAGTCTTTCGGATTTTCAAGATACAAGACCTTTACCTTTTGCATCCACTCTAGAACCAATGGATACAGAGGATTGGTTAGTAGATACCGAGAGAAAGTTGAAAACTGTAGGATGCAATGAGGAAGAAAAGTTGAGGTATGCAACACATCTATTGATCAGACCTGCAACAACATGGTGGGAGGGTCAGTTAGCTATGCAACTTCCAGGAAGAGAGTACAACTGGGAGGAGTTCAAACAGAGATTCCGTGAATACCATGTTCCAGAAAGTATCATTGAATTGAAGCGTAGGGAGTTTGAAGAAGTGCAACAGGGTTACTCCAGTGTCATGAAGTACATCTGGGAGTTCAGTGATTTATCTTGTTACGCTACTGATGAAGTCAGCACGGAGGCGAAAAGGAAGAAGAGGTTCATGCATGGACTGAATCCATTTGTGAAGATGCAGTTGAGGCTTGCCAATACTGGAACTTTCCAGCAGTTGCTTGATGCAGCTATAACTTTTGAAGATGATTACAAAAATGTCCAAGAGGACCATAGGAAGAGGGCGAAGAAGGAAACAAAGAGGATTCAAGCAAGTAAACCCAAAAGTAATTTGGAATTCCAACCTAGAAATAGACCCTATAACAACAACAAGAGTAGCAACAACAATGGAGGACAATTCAATCCTAGAAGGAATGTCATATGTCACAATTGCAAACTTCCGGGACATATTAGCAAGGATTGCAGGAAGCCAGTGATTATTTGTTTTGGTTGTGGTCAAAAGGGTCATATCAAGCTAGAGTGCCCAATTAAGCCACCCGGTGGTTGACCTACAACAGGCGGTGGTCAAGCAAGAGGTGGAGGTGGACAGCCTAACAAAGGTGGAAGCTATGGCAAAAATGACAATGGCAAAAGAGGTAGGCTTACTGGAAAGCTGAATTGTGCAACCTTGGAGGAGGTGGATAATTTGGATTAAGCGGTGATAGGTATGCTCAATATTCTCACAAATCCTGGAAAAGTTTTATTTGATACCGGTGCAACTACTTCTTTCATATCTGAAGAATTTTGTGATAAATTCAGGATTAGAAGGGCACCGTTAGAAAAACCTATGACCGTAGTTACCGCCGGAGGGATCGTGGTAGTTAGAAACATTAAATTAAACCAAGTCATCTCAATATGTGGTCAAACCTATTATGCGGATCTTTATGTGATCCCATTAAGAGGAATAGAAGTGGTGCTGGGAATGGATTAGATGACGGACTAGGGAGATCATATCAATTGTGAGGAGAAAACCGTTTCAATCAGGTCTCCAAGTGGAGGAAGGATAGTCTATCATGCATATAAACATAGTCATATCATTGTGGATTGATACGTTGCTAACGTATCTATAATTTTTGATGGTCCATGCTTGTTTTATATCTACTTTCTTATGTTTTGTCCACACTTTGGAGTATTTTTATACACTTTCTTGGACTAACCTATTAACAAGATGCTACAGTGCTAGCTGCCTATTTTTTGCTGTTTTTGGTTCCAGGAAAGTTAGAAAATGAATATTCTCAGAATTGGACAGGACAAATGCCAAAGTCAATATTTCACCGAGGGGGACACGGAGCCAAAAGACGAGACCGAGAGGGGCCAGAGGCCGGCCACACCACCAGGCCGCGTGGCCAGGCCTAGCCCGCGCTAGGGGGTGGTGTGTCCGCCTAGGGAACCCCCTCGGCCTCCCCTTTCACCTATAAGATGCCTCCGATACAGAAACCCTAAGTACCCGATCAAAATTCCATGAAAGAGTCTATAGCCGCCATCATATCCATCCCTAAATCAGGAGGGATCTGAAGGTATTTCCGGCATCCTGCCGAAGGGGAGAATTCACCCTGGAGGCCTCCTTCATCACATGCCTGCCTCTGGTGTGATGCGTGAGTAGTTCATCCCTGGACTATGGGTCCATGTAGTAGCTAGATGGTTGGTTCTTGTCCTTTGTGCTACCATTTCTAGATCTTGTGTTCATGATCAAGATCATCTATTTGTAATCATACATGTTGTGTTTACGGGGATCCGATGGATATTGAGATGCTATTTCAAATTGATTATTGATTTTATCATGTCTTTATTATTTGTGATCTTTCATGCTTTCCGTTGTTAGTAGCTATCTTGGCCGAGTAGATGCTAGCAACTCCAAGAGGGATTATTTATGCTCGATAGTGGGTTCATGCCTCTCGTAATCTGGGGAAGTGACAGAAATCTCTAAGGTACTAGATGTGCTGTTGCTACTAGGGAGAAAACAACAATAATTTGTTCATAGAACAGTCGTATTGTTTACTTTACAAACAATGCTTAATGCAATTATCTGTTGCTTGCAATTTAATACTGGAGGGGGTTCGGATGATAACCTGAAGGTGGATTATTAGTCATAGATGCAGTTGGATTACGGTCTATGTATAATGTTGTAATGCCCAATCAAATCTCATAGGAATCAAGATGATTAGTATATGCATGTATGCTTTCTTGGTGTCTGTCAATTGCCCCGCTGTAATTTGTTTACCCAACATGTCATCTATCTTAAGGAGAATCACCACTAGTGAACTATGGACCCCTGTCCTTTCTTTTACTATCAATCTACAAGCTACTATTTACTGTTTTCTGTTTACTTTCTGCAAACAATTACTATCTTCTACACAATACGTTTAATCCTTTGTTTTCAACAAAACCGGTGAGATTGACAACCTCACTGTAAGTTGGGGGCAAAGTTCTGTGGTTGTGTTGTGCAGGATTCCAAGTTGGAAACAACACCTTGGAGGTGTTTCCTTGCTCCTACTGGTTCGATAACCTTGGTTTCATAACTGAGGGAAAACTTGCTGTTGTGCTCATCATACTTTCCTCTTGGGGTTCCCCAACGAGCTCGATATATTTTGGGCCATCATGGATCTGCAGTTGAACTCAATTAAGGAGGTCAAATTGGAAGATATTCCTGTAGTGAAGGAATTTCAAGATGTTTTTCTAGCAGAATTACCAGGAATGCCACCTGATCAGGAAATAGAGTTCACTATTGATCTAGTACTGGGTACAACACCAATAGCCCAATCACCATATAAAATGGGTCCGAAAGAATTAAAAGAGCTCAAGGAGCAAATTGATGAACTAGCCCGGAAAGGATTCATTCAGGAAACTGTATCTCCATGGGGAACTCCAGTGATCTTTGTGGACAAACGAGATGGAGGACGAAGAATGTGTGGGGATTATAGAAATCTCAACAATGTTACCATCAAGAACAAGTACCCATTACCAGGAATTCAAGATCTATTTGACCAAGTCAAGGGAGCTGGAGTATTTTCCAAGATTGATCTAAGATCATGATACCATTAGATATAAATTAAACCTGAAGATGTTCCTAAAAAAGCATTTGTATCAAGGTATGGACATCATGAGTATCTCATCGTACCTTTTGGTTTGACCAGTGCACCAGCAATATTCATGAATTTGATGAACAAAATCTTCATGCCTTACTTGGACAAGTTTGTAATAGTATTCATTAACGATATTTTGATATACTCTAAGGATAAAGAAGAGCATGCAGAGCATTTGAGAAGAGCATCGCAAATCCTAAGAGAACATAAGCTTTATGCTAAGTTCAGTAAGTGTGAATTCTGGTTTGACGAAGTAGAGTTTCTTGGTCATGTGATCAGTAAGGATGGAATTGTTGTAAATCCATCCAAAGTTCAATCGGTGCTGGAATGGAAGGCGCCAACCAATGTGAAGCAAATCCGAGGTTTCTTAGGCATGGCCGGTTATTATCGGAGATTCATTGAAGGTTTTTTCCAAGATAGCTAGACCAATGACCAAATTGTTAAGAAATAATACACCTTTCATATGGGATGAGAAGTGTGAAGCAAGTTTTTAGGAGTTGAAGACCAGATTAACTACCGCACCAATCCTAGTAGTTCCGGAACCAGGAAAAGATTGCACAGTATATTGTGATGCATCTAAGGAAGGATTAGGTTGTGTGCTTATGCAAGATTGTAAGGTAATTGCTTATGGATCTAGACAACTGAAACCACATGAAGTGAATTATCCAACTCATGATTTAGAGTTAGCAGCAGTAGTCTTTGCTTTAAAAGGATGGAGGCATTTTCTCTATGGGGAAAGGTGTGAGTTATACACTGACCACAAAAGTCTCAAATATTTCTTCACTCAAAAGGAATTGAATATGAGACAGAAGCGTTGGCTGGAGTTAATCAAAGATTATGATCTAGCAATCAATTATACCCCTAGAAAAGTAAATGTTGTGGTAGATGCTTTAAGTCGGAAAAGCATAGATACACAACCCATGAATAGAGAACTGCCGAAAGAACTATAGATGGATTTGGAAAGGTTGGAAATACAATTTATAAGTACAACAGTTCTTGGAGGATTAGCTACCATGAGAGTAATTGAAGAGCGAAGTAGTGATCTTCGGCATGAAATTTGTAGACATCAATGTGAATATCCTTTGATTGCTGAAGAAGTTCGAAGAATCTCCCAAGGTCAAACATCAACTTTTCACCTAGGAGATTATGGGTCATTATGGTTTCAAAACCGTCTTTGTGTACCCGATGTGCCAGAAATTCGAAAGGTGATACTTCAGGAAGCCCATGAAACACCATATTCTATACATCCTGGAAGTACAAAGATGTACATGGATTTAAAAGAAATATTTTGGTGGAACAATATGAAAAGAGATATTGCAAAGTATGTATCTGAATGCCATACTTGTCAAAGGGTAAAAGCAGAACATCAAAGTACAGCAGGACCATTACAACCTTTGGAAATTTCAGAATGGAAGTGGGAAGAAATTGGTATGGATTTTATCACAGGGTTACCCATGACACCGAAGCGGAAGGATATGATATGGGTGATTATGGACAGATTCACAAAAAGTGCGCATTTTATTCCAGTAAACCAAAAGGATAATGCCAAAAAATTAGTAGAAATCTATATCCAAGAAAATTGTATCAGATAGAGGATATGTGTTTACATCAGCATTTTGGAAACAATTACATGAAGAACTTGGTTCAAAGTTGGATTTCAGCACAACCTATCATCCAGAAACTGGTGGCGAGACAGAAAGGACCAATCAAATCTTGGAGGACATGCTTAGAGATTATGCATTAGATTTTGGAGGTTCGTGGGAAGATCATCTACTGTTGGCAGAATTTTCCTACAATAACAGCTATCAGAGTAGTCTGAAGGCAGCACCTTACCAAGTACTATGCGGATGAAAGTGTAGATCACCTATATGCTGGTATGAACCTGGTAGTAGCAAGGAATTTGTACCAGACTATATCAAGGAAAAGCAAGATATCATCGATATTATTAGAGATCGATTGAAGATAGCTCAGAGTCAACAGAAGAGTTATGCCGATCAAAGTCGAAGATCATGGCATCCAGAAGTGGGGGATATGGTATATCTCAAAGTAAGTCCGATGAAGGGAGTGAAGAGATTCAAAGTCAAAGGAAAACTAAGCCCAAGATATATTGGACCATTTAAAATACTGAGTCAGAATAGAACAATAGCTTATGCTCTGGAGTTACCAAAAAGGGTAGCTCAGGTTCACAATGTTTTCCATGTATCACAACTCCAGAGATGTCTTAAAGTTCCCAATGATGCTATCACACATCAAGAGATTGAGTTACAAGCAGATTTGACTTATGTCGAGAAACCCTGTAAGATTCTAGAGGAGAACTGGAAAAGGTTAAGAAACAGGGCAATCAAGTATTGCAAGGTACAATGGGAACATCACCCAGAGCGAGAAGCCACATGGGAGAAAGAGGATGACTTGATGGAATCATATCTAGAACTATTCAGGTACACATCCACAAACTTCGGGACGAAGTTTAATTTAAGGGGGGGAGTCTGTAACACCCCAGCATTAGGATTCAACGAAGGGTAGAATTAGAAATCTAAGTTTGTGTATGCATGCATCTGTAAAAATTAGGGCATATTTTTCGCCAAACAAAAACCTAAAAGGATCAGAGTTTCTTTCACTAACTAGAGGTAGGAATAACTCTTGTTAGTGATTGCTATGAATTTTGACATGACCTCAAGGAATTATTAAGTTTTTGGGGAAGTTATTTTGAATTCAAATTTGAAATTTAAATCAATTTGAAAATTAGAAGTTAGTAATATTGAATTGTTTTCCATAATACCTTATTAACAATGTTTGATTAAATTATACATATAGTAACAAAAACAAGGATTTAAGACAATGAAAATTAAATAATAAATGAATTCTTATTTCCTGAGTACATAATAATATTACAAATAGTAATAAATACACCAAAATTAGAAGATTATAGAGAATGGAAATACAACTTTATTAACTTATAATAATATCTTTACAAGAAAAATAAAAAATAAGGTTACAATTAAACCTATACTACCTATCTACTCCTATACTAAATCTTGTATCTCCAGATCTTGTTCCTGCAAATAAGATAAAACAACTAAAAAGGGAAATTAAGGGTAATTAGTTAGTTTTACTCTCAGTGGTGAATAGTGAAATGCACTGTTCAAATTACATCATTGAGTAATAAAAGAGGGGCAAGTTTCACCAGACAGTAACTAGTAAAAGGGTAACAGGTGGACATATTTTTCACATTAACTGAGCCACACGACCAGACCACACAGACATACAACTCAGTCATCAAAATGCATGGAGTGTGCTGTCAAGACAGCAGCAATACAAGCACTCAAACAGAGCACTCGGTCAAAGCACATCTACAAACAACACATCTCTCCTTCTCCAGCACAAGCTCATAGCTCATCGAGCTTGCCAAAGCCTTAACAAAACCACCAACCAGTCTATCAAATTAACCACCAGTTCACCACAAGATGCTGACATAAGGAGGGGGTGGTGCGGGAGGATAGCAAGGGCAACTTCCAGATCACGGGAGACTAGGAGGAGCAAGCGCAACACCAGGAGGTGTAGGCCAAGATCAAGCCAGCAAGAACCCGTCCATAAGATCAAGCCACCAGCAGCACCATCATAGCAACAGCAAACCACCGGTGTGGTGAGTTATACAAAACCATCACATGCTAATTCTGAGATGCATGTGTTGTTTTATATATGATCCTCTCAGATTCACCCAAGTGGGGTGTATCCATCATAGAGGGATTTGAATTAAAACCAAACAGCTAATCTTTGCAAACAATACCAAGATCTCAGCCTATGCATCATTGATCTTGGAAAATATAACATGCTTATACATCCAGATATACATCAACTTTAACTGAATGTTTCTGGGCACATCCAAATGATGGTAGCACCTCAGAAAGTAGTTCATACTAAAGCCATATAATACACAACATGGTTCAACAAATCATTTTCTTAAAGGTTATAAGAATAATTATTCTAAATTGATTACCAAAGCTCACTTGAGAGGGACACATTAGATAAAAAACCTTAGTTTTTATCTAGTTTGGTCTCAGACCAGCATCACAGGCTAATCTATTCAATAAAAGGATCTGCAACTCTCAGGTACAATAGAACATAAATAAAAACAACCCAGTATTGAGATAAAGCCTGTGTGCCAGTCAATTGAGGGTGTCACAAGAACCTATCTTAACCCAGTAATTTCTACCAGGGATTCCATAATCCAATGTTGCAAGAGAACATCTAATCATTTTCCTAACATAACAATTAAGAATCATATTTGATATATCTAAATCTTATCATAGGCAAGTATCAGAGAGTAATTGAATTAAATATCCAACTACAATTCTTTCATACCAAAGTATATCAACAAGAATCAGAGAGCTAATCTCAATCAGATCATAGCCATAATACAAGACAGTAAGAAAAATTCAGTTGACAGACTACTGACAAAAACAACTATCAACACTGAGAATCATAGTATAACAGTCAGTCATACACAGCTAGATTCAGTAGGGAACCACCTTAGATAAACATAACATCAAGGGATGAACCCTAGCACAGAGGGATGAACCCTAGTGTCGTGGACAGATGTAATTAGGGTTCATACATGACCAGCAATCAAAGAGTAGCAAGGTAAGACAGAGAATCAGAGAGGAAGAGAAGAGGAACTCACCCGTGGTCTTCGCTGTAATTAGAAGAGGAAGCAGAGTCATCAAGGCGCCTGCAGCTGCACGGAGCACACGAGGGCAACCAGCTGACCAGCGCCAAAGCCATGGCACGGTGGCCACTGCCACACGGGCAACAACCGAGGCACCATAGGACTGCCAGGAGCCAACACAGCATCACCGGGGCGGCAAAACTCCACATCACCGGCAACCCCCAGACCCTAGGGTTCGGGGTGGAATCAACCTGGGCGGGAGAGGTGTCCAAAGGCGAATCGAACTGGATCAGTCATCGGAGCGGCATCGGCTACCTCGCCACACACCACGTCGGGAGGCCAGGCGGCGATGTCGGCAAAGAATGGCGTCGACGACACCACGCCGTAATAGGTCGAGGAAGAACACGAGGGAGGCGAGAGAAGTGTGGGGTGCGTACTAGGCTGGTGTGGTCCAGTACCCCTCACCGGAGAGGGTTTGACCAACCAGGTTGGGCCAGGTCAAGGCTGGGCCAGCCCAATGGGCTAGGTCCAGTTTTAAAAGGAAAAATCTAATTAAATTGTCAAATGACCAAAATACCCCTAGAACTTAAATAGTTCTAAGAAATAAAATAAAAATCCTAAAAATATAAATAAAATATCAGTGGACTCATAGAAATGTCCTCTACTTAAGAAAAATAATAAATGGAATTTTAGGTAATTAAATTTAAAATTATTATTATTGAGGTATATATTCCTTTGGAATTTTATAAAAATATACCAAACACATATAATTGAATAAAATTCATTTTTACAATTCTAAAATAAAGTGCTATTATAGAAAAATACTAATTAGTATTTTTGAAGGGTAAAATAAGTGTGATAAAAATTAAGTCTTATTTACTTAAAGGAATTTTAGTTAAATATTTAAAAGAGTTAGAAACTAAATAAATTCAATATTAAACTCTTTAAATAATCCTAATCATTATAAAATACTAAATGTAATATTTATGAAAATTTCAAAGACTTAACGTAAATATTTTTTTAATTAAAGAAAATAACAAACTCTTACTAAGAGGGTAAAAAAATGCAAATAAGCAAATAATAAACCTTGCATGACATTACTATCCATTGCATATTGCTTCTTTAAATATTGTCCTTATCGGGTAATAATGATTCTCTGTAGAAGTCGGAGTTCAAGGTCAGGTGGATGCATCCGACTTCACCACCTTGCAGTCACAAGGCAAATTCATCACTTGCTCATGTCCTTTGAAGAGTCTTTATCAAAGATATTGCAAATTGTGTGTTATCATCTATAATCTGAAGAAAGAAAATATTATCTTCTCTAATAAAAAAGATGTAGTTATCATCCTAAGTGATGATAAAGATTGGCAATGGAACTTATGGTTCCCATTGCACAAGTCAACATCAGTGATTCTAGCGCCGTATTTTACGCGTTAACCATGAGATTTGGAATAGGACGGAGAAGTCAGCTGTACCTTCTTCCTTTCATATACAGGCAAGATGACCTTAACGTGACACTATGATTCCTTGTACGGATCCAGCATATTGGTGGGCACCCTTAGGCCCCACAGTTTTGGTATCTAGATTATCTGTGAGTGGCTGCTGGAGGTATAGTCAAACCTTTATGGAGCTTGCCAGGGGCATAACCGGCTCATAGAGTCTTCGGGAACTCATCAGGGTTATAGCTTGCCCGAAAGGGGGCTTAACGGAGATGGAGCTCGACCTGGAGGATCGTGCATACATATGGGGTCGCGGAGAGGGGCAGTGATTGGCTTGGATCACCTACTGGGCCCCACATCACGAAATTGTGGATGGAAAAGTACGCCCGGTTGTGCAACAAGGAGTTGATCTCTCATGGGTAAAGCAACGCACCTCTGCAGAGTATAAGAATCAGAACTTGTTACTCCCTGTTCCGGGAAGAAGCTACGAACGCGGCAGGAAAGGAACTCCATGAAGTTCTGGCCAACCTGTGAAGGCTGATAGGCATAGTTTTTGATAATAAAATCAATCTTTGAAGAAATATTTATGAAAACTGCGTAGAGCCAAGGACTGATAGTCCCAGGTGGTAGATAGAGCATCAAACTTCCCACCTTGCATATAATGAACTTGTCGGGTAACGCTGTTACTCATTCTTTCATTTGAAACCCCTGCTTAGACTTTGAGGAGCCAGAAGGCACTTCGATGTACGCGGCTGAAGGGCAAGAGGATGTCTACTACGAGGAGCCAGACCTGTCCAGTGGAGTGGAAGGGGTGGACTACGAAATACGCTATGGAGTGGAGGGCAACGAGTCAGAGTAGTTTCCTTAGTTATTAGTAACCAGTTGAGCCGAGTAGCCTAAACTTTATAAAATAAGTTGTTGAGCTCAATTCGAAGTATGAGTTTGAACTTTATATCTTCCGCTGAAAATACTTATGTTTGGTTTGTAATTTGTATCACTTGAAGTTTGGAACTTCTGGTTTTGTAATAATAATAAAGTGTGTATGTTTGTAATATGTGAACCCGCAATGTTTCTATTGTACCACTCTGAGGGATGTGATATTTACAAAACGGTGTTCCATGGATGTCATGTCAACGACTATAGTATACTACACATGCAGTGGTATGCTGGGTCACCGCATATTGACTTTTGGCAAGCCACTCCCAGATCACCCGCTTCCTCTCCCAAAGGTCTCAAAACCGCGATCATGCTCATCACATGGGAAATCTGGAAGGAGAGGAATGAGAGAGTTTTCAACAACAAATCTTCGCTTCCTACGAAAGTCATACATAGGATAAAAGAAGAAGGAACGGATTGGATCATTGCGGGAGCGGAAAACCTGGCGGATCTTGTGGGGTAGCCGGTCGTGTTAGTTGTGATGTAACTTTTTTTGATGGCTTAGGCTGTCACCCCTTGTTTTGCTCCTTCTATATCAATATATAGGCAAAGCTTTTGCCTCGTTTCAAAAAAAAAAGGATTAAGTGAGAACACCTCTCAAGTCCAACCAAGTCAATCACACCACTTAAGCGTCCGGAATGCATTGACCCTAGCACAAGCAGAATGTGCATCTTAGCGCCAACGACACACAGGTTCATGAGTCATTCTCATGTACAACCATTATTCATATGTCGTGGTAATCAAACATGCTCATTGTGTCATATCCTACCAAAATCTGTTGTCTACTCACAACGCTGATGATAGATTTCTCATAAATTGAAGACGCAAAATTAGTGTGTGAAGTACAATACGGCAAAGCATGGTAGACCGTAGTTAAACTTGTATCCTTGGTTGATGTATGCAACAAGTCCTGGACGCATACTTTACAATAGCATCCCCTGAACAATCACAAATCAATGGAATCATCAATAAAATTAAAATATCTTACCCTTAGAGCAGAGTTGATAGCATAAAACTACCACTTTACATGTCAATTTTCCCGAATGGTACCAGGTGATGTTTTTAATCGCAAAAAACTACATGATCAGAACTAAGTTTTCGCAAAAAGCACTGATCCACGTTTAATCGCGAATTAACACTGTTTCTGACAGCGGAACCCACATGTAAGGAGAAAACTTGCCGATGTGGACTGACCCCACCTGTCAGTTCTATTAAAAAATAGTTAACATATCAAAAGAAAAAGAAAAAAAGAAATCCTCCCCCATCCCCGTCGTGAGGCAGCACGACTGCCTTCGTCGCCGCACTCCGGTGAAATCTCCCGCCGCCGTCCTCCCCTCCCTCTCTCCCATGGCCACCGTCGACTCCGGCGACCCTCTTCCCGCCGTTGCCTCCCCTCTTTTCCCTACCTCCCTCTCCTATGCTCTCCCCTAGCATCCCACCTCCCAGAGCTCCGACCAGGGGGCGACGTGGGCGGGCGAGCTCCAGCCGACAGGGGGCGGCGCGGGCGGAGGAGCTCTGGCCGGGGGCCATGGGCGTTGCGGGTGGAAGAGCTCCGACCAGGGGCGACATGGGTGGGCGAGCTCTGGCCGGCACAGGCGGCACGGGCGAGCGAGCTGCGGCTAGGGTGCTGTGGGCGGCGCGGGCGGAGGAGCTTCGACCAGGGGGCGGCGTGGGTTGGCGTGCGGTGGTGCGAAGGGGCAGCGCCGACGACCGGGGATAGAGGTGGTGTTGGGGAGTGGTGGCGCCGGTTGCCGGGCCAGAGGTGCTCATACCAGTTTTATATGCCAAAGGTTGCCGGTGCCAGGAATACAATTTTTTTCTCATAATTAAGATATTTTGAATTTTTAATGTTATCGAGCCTTAAAAGAGTGCCACATCAACCTTACAGGTGGGTCCCACTGTTAGTTTCCATGTCAATTCATGATTAACCATGGACCAGTGCTTTTTGCGAAAACTTATTTTAGATGTGGTAATTTTTGCGATTGAAACATTATCTGGTATTATTTGAAAAAATTGACAGGTAAAGTGATAGTTTTATGCTAATAACTCCTTAGAGCAAGAAGCATACCGGAAATCACAAGCTGCATGCTGTTGTGCACGATGGTTTCGAGTAGTCCTGCAATCTTTGAGACAGCGAGCTGAAGTTCCAAATTGATAGTGTAGATTGAAAATTTATCTTTGAATATGAAGATGATGAATCCAGCTGCTGCTGCTGATGCATCTTCAACCAGCCGCGGATGCATCGGCGAGCGACTCGTGCTGGACGATGTGGTGTGCGCCTGTGCGGGCCCTCCATCGCGCGGTGCATGTCCTGGACGATGGTCGAGGGTGGATGCTGGCATGCTGCCGACGAAGCGACTCAAATTTGGAATTCGACGAGTACGCCGATGATGGCCATGAACAACACGGTGCTGCCACCGTCGTCCCTTCTTCGTCTTCCACTTTGGCTCGTCCGTTCCTCTTCTCTTTCAAGTGGGGAGGTGCGCGATTGGCCACGAGAGGGCGGCGGCTTGAAACAGATAGATCATATTTTGTCTCCTCGCCGGACGGATTTGAAGTCCTGGTATATAAGAAGAGGGACGCGCTGCGACTATGAAGACACCCACACGGACTAAGGCGGAAAGACGACGGACGAAGAGATAAAACTTAGCCTCTTTGTTAATACTAGTAAGCTTGCACGTGTAACACACGTCTAATAATTTATTAGCAAGAACTTTTGTGAATTTTGTTTTACAGAAATTTATGTAAATTTTGTATTTATCTTTTAGCGAGTTTTCTTACTGATCCACTTAAATATGTCCATGCGCAACAATGTGAGCGCAAGTCTAATATACGATTGACACACGACTTCAGATAAAAATCACGATCGCACAAATGTATTACGAAAATTCTTAACCAAAACATCCTTTACAATTAATTTTGTGATGGATCTCTCTTAATGGTCCAGCTTTCTATGCAGTTTATAATGCTTGGTCCTATGAAATTTAACATCCACAGACTCCGGATATCGAATTTCTTATGATAATAATTTCATACACATTACCATTAATTGGAATTTATATGTATATAGTTTTAAAATAGATATCAATTATAAATGAAACACAAAGATACATACTATTGTTTCTTGAACGAACGCGTCCCACATCCAATATACTCCCTCCGTTCCAAAAATGTTGTCTCAGATTTGTCAAAATTTGGATATATCTATTCATCCAAATTTAGACAAGTTTACGACATCTTTTTCAGGATGGAGGGGTACTTCAAAAAAATCAATCATTCATTAAAAAGACAATCTTCAAAATTGTCAAATTATTTCCCCATTATTCCTTTTTTTCTTTTCTTTTTGAATTTCCCATTATTCATGAAGGCACGTCTGCATACTATGCATTCTATTTACAATGCCTACGAAAAAACATACATGTGAAATAAAAGGAAAAAAGAAATTAGACACTCGTTATCTACCTACTCAGCCTCACCCTTCTCTATCTCTTCTATCCATTCCCCATCCTCCCCACCACCGGCGATCGGCTGCGCACACCCCTGCCTCCCCGCCGCTGACCTTGGCGGCCGCTCCCTTTCCACCGCTAGCCTTGAAGATTTCCCACTCCCGGCCACTGCCGCCAATCAGTACGCGTCAGCGGCACACCCCTGTTGTCTTGAAGGAGGCGGGATCCGCAGGCAGTGAGGCACGGCTCGAGCTCAGGCGGCGCAAGATGGCTATGTTCTAGCTTATGCACATAGTGTCGAGCCGCAAGGAGTAGAGAAGGAGGTGGGCCGCCGGGCTGCCGTTCCCGTTTGAGTCTGTCGCCCATCACAACCACATCGGGCTCTTCCTCTTCTCACTCAGCCTCACCCCAGGTATGCACGTGCGATCTGCTCACTACTTCCGTTAGAAATAAGGTATAGCTAACTGATGCCGTCATCCCTAGCTTGATTCCTTGGTTTGGAGATAGATAGTGTGTTGTTTAATTAGGACATCCTCAGACCACATGTCACCATGTGCTTAATTAGAGAGCGGCCAGAGGCACTAATATGTTTGTACGCATGGCTAGTTGATCAATGGCAACATATACATGCACAATCGACTAATTTCTGGCTACTTCTCCTATGGTGCTTGGTATTGCGTGTGGACTGTACAGTAGAAATAACAGTGAGTGATAAGCAATATTGCATACTTCATCCATGTTTGTTCTTTATTATCAGACATATGTCACCAGAAAAATAATGATCATACGTAGGAAAAACATGTTTTAAGTTTGAGCAGTAGCGATGCTCAAGATGTTTATGCTAATAACTGATGTTCTTTGTTGTTTATTATGAATGCATTACCTATAGAACCAAGTAGATGAACCGGAGCATCGCCGTGGGACACCAGCTCGGCGGGATGGCCCTGTCATGAGCTTCCTGGAGTGTATGGTCATTTCCCCTCCCCAGCTAAGTGTTTTGGTCATTTCCGTTGTAAATTGTAGCCACAAAAAATACAAGTGTATACTGCACTGAATTCCTTTTTATTTCTTCAAACACTAATATTTGGTAATTAAGCAAGTATTTTGTGGAATAATGGGATCTCGATCATTACTCTAAATTTTCAGTGTTGACTGTAGTGCTCTGCATTATTCAGAGGAGTATTTGCAAACAGCTAATAGAGTGTTGTGATAGTCCCAAATAATTCATTACGTTCATCTTTTAAGTAGGCTGTATTGGGGGCATTGAGTTCATTTCTAGGTGATATGGTGCATCCATGTACTCTCACTGTTATGAATATATTGGGTAATGCTAGGTGGTGCACGGAGTTGTAATTTACAAATGGAAACAAAAAACAATTGTACTCTTTCTATCCAAAATGCATATAGAAATATTAGATTTCAATTTAATAATATTTGTTTCCATCCTCGACAATTAAAGAGAAGCTTCTACATGTTGGATAAAGATTCAGACATGAAGAATGTACAAATATATCATCTCTTATATCGAATGATCAAATGGGCTGTAGGGATGGCTGTTTGAATATGATGCTCAATATTGAATGCGAAAAAAGTATATGTCCATGAGGAGAGAAATGTTCTAACCAACAGGTAAGCTTACCACAAAATCTATGCATTATTCTAATTTTCTGTCTAGGATGCTCAGAAAGTCTTAAAAACACTATCTACTATTTATTCTTTCAAGATGTTTCTTTCTTGAAGGTCCATCTGGTTATACGCTCTTTAATGTGACGCTCTCTGTCTGGGATATTTTTTAGAGCCTCATTCCCTTCGTACCTCAATATATTTGCACTGTAAACATGACTCCTCTTTATAACCTCATATATTGTTACCATGAAACACTTATAAAGATCACCTATCAAGATTCCAGGATCACATTTGACATACAGTTCATGTAAAGAGGCAGGCTTGGACCTATCCATGTCCTAGAAACAGTAAACCAAATAACATATCCATCTTATTTGCACATTCTCAATCATTCTGATAAACGACTGATGTACAGGGTCAAGCTCACATGAACATCAATCTTATGCTATGCTTACGAATAGCCAGATCTTGATCAAAACCTGCAATACAAATGAATAGTGTTAGGTCCAACAGTACTAATATATAGATGCAGTAGTAAAGCTACAAGGAAAACACTAAAGAACGCACCTACGTCAACCCTCTAAAACATCTCTATAGACGATGTTCTTTGTACTTTTCCTGATTTTATCAACCTCCTTGTTTGGCTTGGCCAAAATCCGTGTCGTCTGTCTCGACACGCCCCTTGACAATGCAACATATAGCTGGCCATGTGAGAATACAGGCTCGGGAAGATAAATACTGACGTTTGGTATGGTCTAACCTTGGGCCTTGTTAATAGTCATTGCAAAACTCAGACGGATGGGAAACTGTTTTCTCTTAAGTTTGAAGGGAAGTGAGATGTCCTCCGAGGAAGACATAGGGATCCTAGGTATGAACACCATCGTTCCAGCATGCTAACGATAGATTCTGAACAGTGCATTTTCTTGACAAAAAGAAGTAGGGTGTTATCAAAAAGAGAAATTAAGCTATACTCTAGTCCCACGTGATCATTGAGGGCAATCAAGATGCTTATCTAAAACAATTATACAAAACTACTGCAGTAACATTTTATTAATCTTACCTCAAGAGGCCTTTGATTGTGTAAAGATATACTTATCATTTTTTGTAAGTGGAAATTCACCATCATCACCCTTTTCAAGAGGTAATTCTTTTCCTTTGGCTTCATATAGAAGTGAGATGGATTCCAGAAGGCCATCAAGGTTTTCATAAGTGAGAGGTAATTGTTCTTTACATAAGATAGTTAGAAATAGTCTACAAATATGATGCTATGTATCCTTAATCTTTATACCACACCTTTGATTATCGTAGCAATTTTTAGTTATTTTTTGTAGATAATAGTTGGACATATTAAGGGAGGAAAGTCACAGAGAAGAAGAAATGAAAGCTTAAAAGTTGGAATTTGTCAAGAGTGAAAAGTAGAATTAATTTGTTTGCTCACATGCTGGCAGAACTAAAACTGCTGCTGACAATAAATTTGAGTAATAGCAACAGTATGTCTGAAAATGTGATTTTATTTTCAGTGAACAGGTGGGTTTAATACTTAATATGATGCCGTTCACTGGAGTGTCTTTAGCTAGCTAACGTCTAGATCCAAAGTTTGGTCCCCATAGCTTGGACATATAACTAAGATAAAAATGTCCTGTGTGCGATTTTCATGATAACTTTTTACTGATATAGGTCACTGGTCTATAACCCGTATCCATGCTACTGAGAGCATCCTACATTATTATCCTTATATCTGTAGCAATTTTTTTTACTACATTGGTTTTATTTCACCCTGTGTTGAATGTGCACTATATTAGTGCCACGATTGTTGCTCCTATGTCCATATTATATGATACAACTTTTTATACACTTGATGAGAAATATCATGAGAAACGTTTTGTTGGATTCGTTGCATGTATGTTGTTATCTATCTTGTATTTCAGAATAGCTGACATATGTATCTCTATGTATACAGAGTTGCAGTGCGCCGGTGGCCAGCGGAGAAAAACATGTACTCCCTCTGACCCAAATTAATTGACTTGGATTTGCCTAAATTCGGATGTATCTAGCACTAAAACATGTCTAGATACATCCGAATCTAAACAAATCCAAGTCAATTAATTTGGATCGAGGGGTATCAAACTTTCTCATCACCACGTACCTGTAGCACCGCGTGGCTGCAATGTGCCGGTGGGCGGCGGGGGCTGGTTCTGTATTCCGAGCGTCCAGGTGGATGTCGAGAGCGCCGTCCAGGCACGACACGCGGCTGAGGGCGTGTGGCCAGTGGAGAGGAACTCCGGCGGCAGGGGCTGGTTCTGTATTCCGAGCGTCCAGGTGGATGTCGAGAGCGCCGTCCAGGCACAACCCGCTGGCGAGGGCGTCAGCGTCTAGGAATGTGACGCGGGCGCGGGCGTCATCGGCCAGCTTCACGTCCAGGACGCCGTCCAGGCACGTGACATGGGCGAAGACGTCTTCGTCCAGGTTCACGGCGAGTGCGCCGTCTGGGCACCCGACTCGGGCGTGGGCGAGGATGTCTTCGTCCAGGTTCACGGCGAGTGCGCCGTCCGGGCACCTGACTCGGCCATGAGCGTCGTCCGGGGCGCAGAGGGCGTCTTCCAGGAATGGGACGTAGAGGGCGTCGTGAAGGTTGTAGGCGATGGCCTCGTACTGGATCTCGGTGAGGCCACTGTACGGGGTCGTCCGTGGTGATGGTGAGATTGCCGCGACCGCGATCAGTTATGTTGTTTTCTTTCTAGACAGATTTTTTTTAACCAGCAACGCGCGGACCGTTTGTAATTAGCTGTACGGATAAGTAGTCCGTCCGGTTTAAAATGCTAAATGCACACCGAGATCTGTTTAGTGGGTCCTAGCGTGCTGTTTAAGTCTGGCCGTTTACTGTTTACGGGTGCATCTAGAAAAATTCTTGTTTACTCTTTTATAAGTAGTAGAGACTAGTTGAATTTCCGTACGTTACTTTTTTAAGAAAATGTACGTTTTTATTATTACATAATATTTATACCTGGCTTTTGCCTAATTAAAATAAGATAGACACAACCGATCAAACCACACACTGAACGTATAATCGGGATCAACACAAAAAGTCCAATATTACAAAATCTTAAACAAAGTAAACAACCTCAAACTAATGGAGATCAATCCGCAGCTCACACGACCAACCATGTTGGGAAAAAATATCCCTCGTCGTGTCCTCCAATCATGTACACTTCTTGCAAATAAGTCGCGAAACTCTATGCATTAGAGAATAGTCCACGATCGAAGAATAGCCGTGACCTGGTAGATAACCTGCAGGGAAGAAGATAAAATGTTATTAAAAATCTTGTCATTTCTTTATAGCCATAGCGATCAAATAATGACAAGCGCACCCGTCCTAAACAAAGTCCTGTATTTATCATTTATCTCAAGCAACCAGTTACCAAATACATTTGGAACCGAACGTGGAAAGATAAGCCAGAGGCTATTTGGATAATTGACCAAGCGATCAAATTTACAATGAAAGAATAAATGACGGATTATCTCATCATGATGACAAAAATATATTGTGTATTTCCATGTCAATTCCTCTTTACAAGATTATCTTTTGTGAGAACTACCCCCTTACGAAAATACCATGCAAATATCTTCGTCTTTAGGGGTATTTTTATCTTCCAAATTTTACTATTATCATCGACCGAAATATCAGATTTAATCAATTTTATTTTATTTTGCCGTTATTGTGCTTCAATGCCCCCAACCCTCCAATATGTCAATCGCCGATGTGCGCTCGTGTATTCTCAACAGGAAATCGACGACATTTCATCCTTTTAGGAGAATAGATGCAAGGGCGTTGCTACCGGTTTATTCTTTTTTCTTTAAGATAAACTAAAAAAGAGAATGTTTCAATAGAAAAAGGAAAAAAACCATTGGACCTTCCCAGCCGGCAAGCCCAATAAAGTTAGACATGTCAGATAAAATTACGAACACTTTGATTGTTATATTTCACTAGCTGAATGGCCGTACGTTACAATGGTTATTTAATTTATTTTTCATTACACGTGTCTCACATGTAAACATAAAAGCCCAGCTGTTGCCTAATGTATCCAACCCACCTAACCCAACAAATCACACACGCACGCACTGAATTCCCTGCCCTAATCTTACCACATACGTGCGCACGACGTGACTCACCGCGTCGCCAGGAGCCCCGTCTCCCTCGATCTCTCCCCATCGCACAAGACTCCTCCTGCTGCGCTCAACCCCGACGCCCCAGTCCTCTCAAGTCTATCCCCAATGTTATGGCTCTGTTTATCAGCAGCTGCACCGACCCACACCCCTGCTCGCCGGCCTCTCGGCTTGGTCCTCGTCCTCTCCTCATTGTGCGGCAGCATGCAGGCCATGTCCTCGCCCCTCGTCATCCCTGCAACTCTCGCCTCGGCTCTCTCGCCCCAAACCGCGCGTCAGCCACATCGAGGTCGCTCGAGACCGTCTCCTCAACTTGTACCTCGGCATCACAGCCGGCTCCTTGACGGTGGCGGCCATGGGCTGCTACGTCCTCCTCTAGGGGGCCGAAGCCTTCTTCACTTCATGGGTCATCGACAGGACCCATGTCACACCAACGTCGTCCCTACTCCGGTCGAGTTCTCACCAAGTCGGGCAATACCTCATGACGACCCAAACGTCCGTGCGCCACCTTCTTGCCTTCGGCCTCCTGCAAGCCTCATCGATGGCACCTCCAAGTCTGCGGTAGTGAGAGTGCGCGACTCAGATAAAAACGTTTCAAGTAATTTATTTCTGATTCAGCGCTGGCACTGGCTGTTATTTCGTTAAACTGCTAGGGGCAAAACCGTCTAAAATAAGGTAGACGGAAAATCTATCCGGGCGATGAACGAACGCGCCCTCCATCCAGAAATAATTGACTTGGATTTTTCTATATTTGAATGTATCTAGACGCATTTTAGTGTATAGATATATTCGAATCTAGACGAATTCAAGTCAGTTATTTCTGGACGAAGGGAGTAGTATAGATATTTGATTGTTGCTTCTGGAGCATTGGCCACATTCCTCTACTCCCTGTGGTCCTTCTTGAAAGTGTTCCTATCCGCCCAAGAGCACAATGCATGTATTTATCTCTCCAATACGTTTAGTTGATTGTCAAATTAAAATGCCATTTGACGTATTTGAAGGGTTTCGCAGCATAGTAAATCAAAATTTTCTACGGAAGCGAACAGAGGGAAAGCCAAGATCTAATCTAGGAGATGCAAACAACGAGAGAGATTGGATTAGATCTTCATACCCTTGAAGATTCACAGAAGCGGAACGCTCTTTAACGTGGGTGATGTAGTCGTACTCGCTTCTCCTCCTCGCGATCTGATCCGATCTAGCACCACAAGTGGCGGTGCCTCCGTGAGATGCACACGTGCAGCACCTCGACGTCTCCTCCTTCCTCGGACCAGCAAGTATGGTGGAGAGATGGATTGGATCTACAACACGACGGCGTGGTGTATTTGGTGGAGAATTTCTGCAGCAGAGCTTCGCCCACAAACAGTCGGGAGAGAGAGAGGAAGGCAGCAGGGCTACTAGGGCTTGGAGGGAGATGTGTAGTTGGGGGGAGAGGGCGCACCAGCCCTCTATATATAGAGGGGGGGTGCGGCCAGCCCTTGCCCATCCTCCAAGCCTATCTCTAGTTTAAACAATTTAAACTCTCCCTTATCTAGAAATCCTATCTTATCTTATCTCTAGTTTAAACGATTTAAACTCTCTAGGATCGGCTGGGCCCTATGGGGCCTTGTGCCCCTGGCCCAATGCGGCCAGGACACCCCCTCATAGGCCCATGCCCCCTCCCGGAAGGTGGGACCACGTTGGCCCCCTTCCGGAAGGTTCTAGAAGCTTCCGGTACAATACCGATTAACCCTAACAATTCAACTCCAAAACTGCAATCCTTATATGAATCTTATTCTCCGGACCATTCCGAACCTCTCGTGATATCCCGGATCCCATCCGAGACTCAACAAAAATTCATAAACCAATTATCCAATCTATCCTAGCCGAGACACGTTATGTGTGACCTCGGTTCGAGAATATGCAGACATGATCTTCTATCAATAATCAACAGCGGGGTCTGGGCACCCATATTGACTCCCACACATTCATCGATGATCATATCGGATGAACCACGATGCCATGATTCAATCAATCCCATATATATATTCCCTTCGTCTCGCGATATTTTACCTGCCCGAGATTCGATCGTCGGTATCGTCATACCTAGTTCAATCTCGTTCACAACAAGTACTTTACTCGTTCCGTAATCCGATATCACTTTGTGATTAACTCCTTAACCACATGCTTGCAAGCGGTGTTGATATCGACACCGAGTGGGCCCAAGTATATCTCTCTCCGACTTGGGAGGGACAAATCCCATCTCGATACATACAACCCAACAGATACTTTCCGATCACCTGAGAGACACCTTTATGATCACCCTCTCATAGGATGACGTTTGATGACCTCAAAGCTTTCTTCCGATACCAGGGAGTTGTATTATCTTATGGTCTAAGGAATACAATATTTGACATAGGAAAAGCTTCGCAAAGATGAACACAATGACACGATCTAATTGCTTCGCTTAGTTTGGGTCTGTCCACCATATCATTCTCCCAATAATATGATCTCATTATCAATTGACAACTCATGTCTATGGTTAGGAAACCTTAACCATCATTGATCAATGAGCTAGTCCATAGAGGCGTACTAGGGACACGGTGTTGTTCACAAACCACACAAGTATTAAAGTTTTCGCTTAATACAATTTTAGCATGGAATATAAACTTTATCATGAACAAGAATTATAATAATAACATCTTTATTATTGCCTCTAGGGCATAATTCCAATAGTCTCCCACTTGCACTAGAGTCAATAATCTAGTTTACATTTGGCAACAATCTCACACCCATGGCACTGAGGTGCTGATCATGTTTTACACGTGGAAGAGGTTTAGTCAATGGATCTGCGACATTCAGATCTCAGATGTACTTTGCTGATCTTCGATCTCCATCTCGCTATATAATCTCGGATTATATGAAACTTATGTTGATATGCTTGGTCTTTGGATGATATCTTGGTTCCTTAGCGATTGCTATGGCGCCAAGGTTGTCACACAATATCTCCAGTGGGTCCAATGCACTTGGAACCACGCCAAGCTCAAGGATGAAGTTTGATCCAAACTCCTTCACTTGACGCTCGCAGCAGCCATGTATTCCGCTTTCATCAGATCCCGCGATCATGCTTTGCTTGCAGCTTCTCCAGCTCACAGCTCCTCCATTCAAAATATACACGTATCCTGTCTGAGATTTAGAATCATCCTTGTCGGTGTCGAAACTAGCATCGACGTAACCTTTTACGACGAGCTGTTCATCACCCCCATAGACTAAGAACATTTCTTTAGTCCTATTTAGGTACCTTAGGATGTTCTTCACGGCTGTCCAGGCCTGGATCACTTTGATATCTGCTCGTCAAACTAAGAGCATTGGACACATCCGGTCTAGTACACAACATGGCATACATGATGGAACCTATGGCCGAGGCATAAGGCACTTTGCTCATAGCTTCCCTATCATTTACCATAGCTGGACACTGAGCCTTGCTCAATATCTTACCTGACAACATAGGCACTGAACCTTTCAATGCCTTATCCATTCTGAACCTTTTCAGAACTTTGTCTAGGTATGTACCGCTTAAAGCTATCAGCGCCTTTGTCTATCTCTATAGATTTTGATGCCCAATATATAAGCAGCTTCACCTAGGTCTTTCATTGAAAACACTTGTTCAAATAACTCTTCACTTCAAGCATGTTGATGTCATTTCCAATAATCAATATGTCATCCACATATAGTACCAGAAACGTCACCGAGCTCCCACTCACTTTCTTGTAGATGCAAGCTTCATAGCAATTTGGAACAAATCCAAAGCTCTTGATCACTTGATCAAAACGAAGGTTCCAACTCCGAGACGCTTGCTTCAGTCCATAAATGGAACGCTGAAGTTTGCATACTTTATCAGCATCCTTAGGATCGACAAAACCTTCGGGTTGCATCATATACAACTCTTCATCAATGTTGCCATTGAGGAAAGCAGTCTTGACATCCATTTGCCATATTTCATAATCATGAAACGCAGCAATTGCTAATAAAATCCAATGGACTTAAACATCGCCACGGAGAGAAAGTCTCATCGTAGTCAACACCTTGAACTTGTCGAAAACCTTTCGCAACAAGCCGTGCTTTATAGACGGTAACATTACCATCCGCGTCCGTTTTCTTCTTGAAGATCCATTTGCACTCAACGGCCTTTCGGTCGCTAGGCGGGTCCACTAAAGTCCATACTTGGTTTTCGCTCATGGATCCCAATTCGGATTTCATGGCTTCTAGCCATTTCTTAGAGTCTGGGCTCATCATCGCTTCCTCATAGTTCGTAGGTTCACTGTCTTCTACTAACAAGACAGTCAAGACAGGTTGCCGCACCACTCGTAAGGGGCACGCGACCTTGTCGACCAATGACGCTCAAGAGAGCAAAGATCGCCCTAAGCTTCATGATCCTTGTCATTAGCTTCCTCTATTGTTGGTGCAGGCGACACTAGAACAATTTCAGGTGCTGCGCTACTCTCCAATTCAAGAGAAGGTTCAATAACCTCGTCTAGCTCTACTTTCCTCCCACTCACTTCTTTCGAGAGAAACTCCTTTCAAGAAAGGAACCGCTTCATGCATAAACACTTTGCCTTCGGTTCGTGATAGAAGGTATACCCAATAGTTTCCTTAGGGTATCCTATGAAGACGATTTCTCCGCTTTGGGTTCGAGCTTGTCCGCATCAACTTCTTGATATAAGCTTCAAGATCCCCAAACTTTAAGAAACGACAACTTAGGTTTAGCACCAAACCACGCTTCATACGGTGTCGTCTCAACGGATTTAGATGGTGCCCTATTTAAAGTGAATGCAGCGGTTTCTAATGCATAACCCCAAAATGATAACGGCAAATCAATAAGAGACATCATTGATCGGACCATATCTAATAAGGTTCGATTCCTGCTCGTACACACCATTGCGCTGTGGTGTTCCGGGTGGCGTGAGTTGTGAAACGATTCCACTTGCTTTGAGATGCGTGAGAAAATCATAACTCAAATATTCGCCCCCACGATCGGATCGTAGAAACTTAATCTTTCTGTTACGATGGTTCTCCACTTCATTCTGAAATTCTTTGAACTTTTCAAACGTTTCAGATTTATGTTTCATTAAATAGATATACCCATATCTACTTAAGTCATCGGTAAAAGTGAGAAAATAGCGATATCCACCGCTGTCAAACACTCATCGGTCCGCATACATCGGTATGTATGATTTTCAACAAGTCCGCTGTTCGCTCCATCATACCGAGAACGGGTTTTGATCATCTTGCCCATGAGGCATGGTTCGATGTGTCAAATGATTCAAAATCAAGAGACTCCAAAAGTCCATCGAATGGAGTTTCTTCATGCGCTTTACACCAATATGACCTAGACGACAAGTGCTACAAATAAGTAGTATTATCATTATCTACTTTGCATCTCTTAGCCTCAATGTTATGGATGTGTGTTTCATCCCTTTCGAGATTTAGAAGAAATAAACCATTCACAAGAGGTGCATGACCATAAAAGATGTTACTCATATAAATAGAACAACCATTATTCTCCGATTTAAATGAATAACCGCCTTGCAATAAACACGATCCAGAAATAATGTTCATGCTCAACGCAGTACATAATAACATTTATTAAGGTTTAAAACTAATCCAAGGTAAAACTAAGGAGAGCGTGTCGACGGCCATCACATCAACTCTTGATCCGCTGCCACGCGCATCGTCACCTCATCCTCGCAAGCCGCCGCCTATTCCGTAGCTCTGCTTCGAAAGTTACAAATATTAGCAACTGAACCAAAGATCAAATACCCAGCACTACAACGAGGGCTAGTAAGGAAAACATCAATAACATGTATATCAAATATACCTTTGATGGTGCCACCTTCTTGTCCGCTAAGTACTTCGGACAGTATGCCCAAAGGACCCTTGTCCTTGCAATAGAAGCACCAAAGGTCCGCTTAGGTCCGCACTTGAGCTTCTTCTCAGTTAGGGCAACGCGCTTGTCAGCCGCTTTTCTTGAAGGGCTTCTTTGCACCTTTACCTTTCTTAAAGGAGGGCTTGTTGACCATCAACACATGATTATCCTTTTGATGTCCACCTCCGCAGCTTTCAGCTTTCTAAGAGCTCGGTGATCGTATCAAGGAACCAATCTGATTGTGATCAACTACAAAACTTTTGTAGCTAGGAGTGTCAATCTTGAGCTCCTCGAATCTTGCATTCAGCTTGCTCAAGGCTGAGTGTAGCCCATCATCTTAATGGCGTGCTCACTAATGTAACTCCCTTCCTCCATCTTGTAGTTAAGGAATTTCTTAGAGATCTCATATCTCTTAACGGGCTTGAGTCCAAACATGTTTTTCAGCTCCTCGAGAATCTCAAAGGGCCCGTGAACTCCTCAAAACGATTTTGAAGATCCGATTCCATAGCATACAACATGACGATCTTAATCAAATCATAATCATCCTTGCGCGATCGATAAACAGCTTTTTCATCACCATGATCTATAGCAGGGCGCCACCTAGCGCTTTCTTAAGGACATAGTCCTTTGTCCGCCGTATGTAATGATTCTTAGATTGCGGAACCAGTTGGTGAAGTTAGACCCATTGTTTCTAAGCTTTTCTTTCTCAAAGAAAACGCTGAAGTTGAAGTTGGACTTGGCCATTGGATCTACAGATTTGCAAGTACAATTTAGACTATGTTCATGATAAATAGTTCAACTTAATCAAATTACTAGATGAACTCCCACCAAATTCAACATCCCTCAAGTTGTTTAGTGAACACGATCCAAATTCACCACACCTAATCCGATCTTCACGAGAAGAGATGTGGTTTCAATGGTGGACAACGGCGTCGATCATATCATTCATATGACTCATGCTTAACCTTTCGGTTCTTGTGTTCCGAGTCCATGTCAGACATGCTAGGCTCGTCAAGCTAGACCAAGTATTTCCGCAGTAAATGGCTTGCACCCGCTGTATGTGAGCGAGAGTCTATAGCACCCGATCATCACGTGATGCTTGGACACGACAAACTTTCGCAACGGTGCATACTTGGGGAGAACAGTTTTATCTTGATCTTTATGAGGAATCATCTTATAATGCTACCGTCGATCTAAGCATGATAAGATACATAAAAGGATAAACATCACATGCATATAACTTTATGTGACATGGTATAGCCAATCTTCGCAAGAATGATCTCCATCTTGTGCTCCTAGCATGATCTCCATCACTCCACCATGATTGCCTCCACCACTAATAGCAACTACAACTATTGCTAACTACTTAGCGATAAAGTAAAGCTATTACATGGCGTATAAGAAGTTGACTCAGGTCATACACAATTATAAAGACAACCATATGGCTCCTGCCGGTTGTGTACTCATCGACATGCAAGTCGTGAAACATTACAAAACATGATCATCGATACAATATACACATCACATCTTGGGCCATACCATATCACGTAAAACACTCCTGCAAAAACAAGTTAGACGCCTCTACTTTGTTGTTGCATGTTTTACGTGGCTTATGGGAGTAGATGCTAAGAACGATTCTTACCTACGGAAAGCCACAACGGTGATATTATGGTTGCCAAACTCCGTGTTAATCCCATGACAACTATAGTGAGAGAAACCGACATCCACCAGCCGCATGTATGGTACAAGCCACACGTCAAGTGCGGAGCCGGTCTCGCGACGACGTCACAGAAGGTTGGCCTGGACCGCTTCAATCTCACTATCCGCCCATAAGAAGAACACAAACAAGAGGCTTGCAACAGAAAACATCAACGCTCGCAACAACCATGTTATGCTCTACTCGTGAAACACATCTACGCATAGATCTAGCTCTGATACCACTGAAGGGTTTCGCAGCATAGTAAATCAAAATTTTCTATGGAAGCGAACATAGGGAAAGCCAAGATCTAATCTAGGAGATGCAAACAACGAGAGAGATTGGATTAGATCTTCATACCCTTGAAGATTCACAGAGCGGAACGCTCGTGAACGTGGGTGATGTAGTCGCATTTTGCTTCTCCTCCTCGCGATCTGATCCGATCTAGCACCACAAGTGGCGGTGCCTCCGTGAGATGCACACGCAGCACCTCGACGCCTCCTCCTTCCTCGGACCAGCAAGTATGGTGGAGAGATGGATTGATCTACAACACGACAGCGTGGTGTATTTGGTGGAGAATTTTGCAGCAGGCTTCGCCCACAAACAATGGGAGGGAGAGAGAGGCAGTGGGCTACTAGGGCTTGGAGGGAGATGTGTAGTTGGGGGGAGAGGGCGCACCAGCCCTCTATATATAGAGGGGGGGTGCGGCCAGCCCTTGCCCATCCTCCAAGCCTATCTCTAGTTTAAACAATTTAAACTCTCCCTTATCTAGAAATCCTATCTTATCTTATCTCTAGTTTAAACGATTTAAACTCTCTAGGATCGGCTGGGCCCTATGGGGCCTTGTGCCCTGGCCCAATGCGGCCAGGACACCCCTCATAGGCCCATGCCCTCCCGGAAGGTGGGACCACGTTGGCCCCTTCCGAAGGTTCTAGAAGCTTCCGCATAATACCGATTAACCCTAACAATTCAACTCCAAAACTGCACTTCCTTATATGAATCTTATTCTCCTGACCATTCCGAACCTCTCGTGATATCCCGGATCCCATCCGAGACTCCAAACAAAAATTCATAAACCAATTATCCAATCTATCCTAGCCGAGACACGTTATGTGTGACCGGGTTCGAGAATATGCGCATGATCTTCTATCAATAATCAACAGCGGGTCCGCACCCATATTGACTCCCACACATTCATCGATGATCATATCGGATGAACCACGATGCCAGGATTCAATCAATCCCATATATATATTCCATTCGTCTCGCGATATTTTACCTGCCCGAGATTCGATCGTCGGTATCGCCATACCTAGTTCAATCTCGCTCACAACAAGTACTTTACTCGCTCCGTAATCCGATATCACTTTGTGATTAACTCCTTAACCACATGCTTGCAAGCGTGTTGATATCGACACCGAGTGGGCCCAAGTATATCTCTCCGACTTGGGAGGGACAAATCCCATCTCGATACATACAACCCAACAGATACTTTTCGATCACCGGAGAGACACCTTTATGATCACCCTCTCATAAGATGACGTTTGATGACCTCAAAGCTTTCTTACGATACCCGGGAGTTGTATTATCTCATGGTCTAAGGAATACAATATTTGACATAGGAAAAGCTTCGCAAAGATGAACACAATGACACGATCTAATTGTTTCGCTTAGTTTGGGTCTGTCCACCATATCATTCTCCCAATGATATGATCTCATTATCAATTGACAACTCATGTCTATGGTTAGGAAACCTTAACCATCATTGATCAATGAGCTAGTCCATAGAGGCGCATTAGGGACACGGTGTTGTTCACAAACCACACAAGTATTAAAGTTTCCGCTTAATACAATTCTAGCATGAAATATAAACTTTATCATGAACAAGAATTATAATAATAACATCTTTATTATTGCCTCTAGGGCATAATTCCAACAGTATTTTTTTCTATGACTGGATATCATTCTCTAAAAGGCGAAAACATAATATAATTTGGAAAATATGGCCTGAAGTAATCCTGAGATTATCCATTGGACAAAATAATTATCAGAACATTTTTACACAACTCATGTAAAAGTTCTCTTTGTAAAGAAACATGGTTGTACCCAAACATGTGTTGCTTGGTAGCACCAACATTAATGACAAAAGTGATTATATAATACAAGAAGTACAATTATCCAAATTGTGAAACAAAGTGAACAAATAAATTGCAGAACTTCAATGTCATGCATTCACAAGCACGGACAACAAATCTTTGAAATATAGTTAAAAATTATAACAGACAATTAAATGTGAAATACATCCTTTGTCCATGTACATTTTTAATTCAAAGCTGAGGCATTGCAAAATAAATTAAAGCGCTCACGAGATTTTTCTCGCAATGACAAGGATGGAAACTATATGAATAAATTAGGACCTTGTAAATTCCACACGGGAAAGATTTTTCTGCACTAAAAGGTTGGACGATGAATTATATCAAGAATCTGGGCAAAGAAGTTTACTAAAAAGTACTCGACGACAAATATACAAGACTGAGTGATTCAATAGAACCGATCAAAAAATTATGACGTGAGTACCGACAATTTCATAACTTTCAAATAAAATGCTTAGAGTAAATATGTGATATTAATTAAGAGTAAATATGTGATAAATTTATTCGAACCATAAATCTTAAATGTTGCCATAAAAAATAGAGCTGCTACACTTTATGTCTTTATACAATTTGTGAACAACAACAAAAAAAATAAAGGGAGCTACTTACAGGCGAATCTGAATATTTACACAATCGGACATTGATTTTGAGAAGCGAGTGTTGTCCCGTATCGCCACCTTCCCTGAAACTTTTCAACCTATGGAGGGGGGAGAACAAGTCAAAATTTTTAAGAGCTTAAAGTTGAGGTGGTCTGATTGTTAAAGAAACAACCATAGTTAACTCTATCCTTAATTTTTAAAGTTGAGGTGGTCTTATTGTTAAAGAAACAGCCATGTATTGATTCACTAATAGAAACAGCCATAGTTAACTCTATCCTTAATTTTTTATCTGTATATTCTGTGCAGTGTGTGCTTAAAGTTGAGGTGGTCTGATTGTTAAAGGAATCTCACAGCTGGACCTATCTCCTGCTATGTCTAGCTCGGATGGTTCAGAGAGTCTTGATTCTATGGATGAGGATATAACTCAAGTACCACGTGGAAGAAGGTCCAAGGTATGGGAGCACTATGAACAAGATCTGGTTGCCGTGGATGGTGATCCAAGGCCGCCTGCAAATATTGTAGAGCAGAACTTCAGGCCAAGTTCGACTAGCAGTTTGAGATCTCATATTGCGGAATTTTGTCGATCAATTGATGATGCCTGTAGGAATAGGTTTCACAACCATGAAAACAAACCATCCAAGCCGTGTTTGTGTTCGATCCAAAAGTCTGCCGTGAGCTTATGGTAAAGTTTTGTATCCATGCGGAGATCCCATTTTTGAAGTTTGAAGATCCCTACCTTCAGCCATGGATTGACTCAATGCAGCCGGCATTTCAAGTTATTGGGTCGTCACACGGTTCGCGATGATGCCAAGAAGATGTATGAAGGAATGAAAAAAGATTTGGAACTTGAGCTTCAAAACTTGAACTCTCGCATTTGCTTAACATCCGACATGTGGACTTCGTCACAGAGCTTGGGTTATATGTCCATCACTGTCCATTACGTCAACGAAGAATTAATATACAAGAAGAAGATTATTAGTTTCAAAGAAGTGAAGTATCCTCACACAGGCTATGCGATAGAAGAAGCAATTGTGGGCTGCCTTACAGAATGGGGCATAAGGGCAAGCTTTTACCTTGACATTGGATAATGCTAGCAATAATACTAATGCATGTGATGAGTTAATAAAATATCACAAGCATGAGCTGCCTCTTGATGGTCAACATTTGCATGTAAGATGTTGTGCGCACATCCTCAATATTTTGGTTCAGGATGGAATGAAAATAATCCATGCAGCCATTCACTTGATACGTGAGTTGCTGAAGCATATAGACTCTTCTTCGGCAAGGCTTCAAGATTTCAATACAATTGCAAGTCGGATGGGTCTGCCTGAAAAGAAAGGTATCTATCTTGATATACCAAACAGATGGAATTCAACTTGGAAAATGCTTGTAGAAGCATTGAAATACAAATCTGTCCTTACTAGTTATGCGGACCAAAAGTTTGAAGTTTCTCCTAGTGAGACAGAATGGAATAAGGCAGAAGCTATTTGTGAATTTCTGAAAGCTTTTGAAGAGCTTACCTTAAATGTTTCAGCTCATAGGAAGCCAACTTCACACAAATTTTTACCGGTTGTGCTCTGTATTCGCCATGCACTGAAAGATCCGGGTTGGCAGACATCTGATGTGTTGAAGGAACTAGCAGCTGTGATGCTGCCAAAGCTGGATAAATATTGGGATCCCGAGGAGAAGGAAAATGGGAATGCAGATCCTAATCGTCGTAGAAAAAGCAAGGACATTGAGCTTAACATTGCACTTGTCATTGCTACATTCCTGGATCCAAGGAGGAAAGAGGACTACTTGGATTTCTTCTATAGCAAGGTGTCTTCAAATGATGAGCTGATTTCTAAGCAAGTGGATATTGCTTTAGATTGGGTGAAAAAAATATGTGAAGGAATATGAGCTACTTGCAGCAACAAGCACTACATCCTCGACACCTCCTAGTCAAGGCAATACCACCATTGGATCACCTATTGCAGGGAAAAGAAAGTTAGAAGAAGAGTTTGCGCAACACAAGTCTCGTCGTAGGTCACATGTGAGCAAGTCCGAGCTTGACACATACTTGGAGGAATCATGTGAGGACGACACAGATGAGTTTGATGTCTTGGCTTGGTGGAAAAGACGTGCTGAAAAATTTCCTATATTGTCATCTATGGCCCGTGACTTTCTCGCAATTCCTCTCAGCACAGTGGCATCTGAATCTGCTTTCAGTTGTGGTGGGAGGATACTTGGAGACACTAGAAGTTCATTGACTCCGGATATGCTACAAGCTCTTGTTTGCGCTAAAGATTGGTTGTTCATTCCGAAGGATGATAAAGGTATAATACATGTAAATTTATTAGTTTTACTACAATGTGATATAAATCCTATTCTCCAGCGGCAAACTAGTGTTGAATTGTATTTACATCATTTATCCACTTCATTTTCAGGACAAGGACATTAAGGATGGATATAGCAAGGTCTCTTTGCAGTAACGTAGGTATGTGTTAAAATAAGATCAAATAGAAAATGTTCTCTTCAATGTCTATTTTTTGCTTTGCACTATCTATTAAAAAGTGTCTCTGCAGTAAAGAGATCTTTAGGAGTATATTATCTATTAAAAAGTGTCTCTGTGTGATATAAATTCTTTGTCTATGTGATCATCTAACTGTGACCAAGCAAAACTAAGAATAAATTATACTATGTATCCTGTCTATGAGTGCTACGACCTAATCTGAACCACATGGCATGTGATGTTGTTCCCTAAACTTTCATTTAGGTCACCGAAACCAAATTGTTTTTTTGGGGGAGGGGGGGGGGGGGGAGGTCACCCAGAACATAAGAAAAGTAGAGCTGCCATGATTTGTTAGCACTCCATTAGTCTCCTATTATTCAAATTGGGAAAGGATGAAACAAGTTTCCATCTCAAGAAACACATAGTAGTAACAAGATCAACTTTATGATCGAGTCCTGAAATTTTCATGAATTCTGAAATGCCTATATTTATACAAATTAAGAACAGACCAGGTTAGTTCATCGTTATCTATTCAGTTAAACCTCATTTCTATTGGGAGTGCTCTATAGATAGGTATAGCGGATAGGCATTATTTCTCCCTTGAATACCATGCCAATTAAAGATGAAAGGGTCAGTGATGATGAGATCAAGTCGATAGGATACTATGTGAGCGTTAACCCTTGCACTCCTACATGGCTTTACCTCCAACCATCTAGACAATTAGTCTAGGGCAATATGTATTGGTTAATTTTGTTTTCTCTTGACAAGTGCCAACATCAGGTGGGTTTATGACAAAATCTGACAACAAAGTGAAGTTGGTGAAAGAACAAATCACAAACTTTTTTGTGTCGCATGAGTCTAGAAAGTTTTGGGCTTCGCTTTTGAATTGACAAAATTAATCTTTTTTAACCATGTATCCAGATGAATTTGTTGTACGCATTTAATCGACTTTGATTTTGCAGATATATCTGGGTTGAAATTAAATGAAGGAGCATAATGGATAATGTCTACACTCCATGATTTTCTTGATGTTTTTCAGACTACTAGTTTAGCAAGAATCGAGTCGGATGTTTGTAATATTTGTTCAACTAATCCTAACCAGTTTATGATTGGAGAAACACTAATTTTATACTGACAGAGATGATCAGGTGTTTTCCTGGTACTAGTCTGTACACTGTTTTTCTAGACAGAGATGATAATTTTCTCCTACTGTATGCACTGTTTCCTGCGTATACAGTTTTCTGTGTACTGTGTACTATTGCAACTAGCTACCCACAGAAGGAGAAGCTAGGTGGGTAACCGATCTTAAACCATCAGGCATAACCATAGTTCCTACTGTAGTTTTAATTCGGTTTAGGTGGAGATGTCACCTGGTTGAGTTTAGGTTGGGTGTGAAAGCATATTACAGTCGGTTGGGTTCAGTTCTGGTTCCTCAAAATATCCCGTGGATTTAGTTCAGGTGTGGTTTAGTTGTCCAACCAATCTCAGGTTCTGGCGCTGAGAAAAGCAGAACCTGGGGCGCTGCCTAGCCCTGCTGCAGCGAAGAGGGAGTACGCGAACTGAAGACGTTGAGGGCACGGCTCTCACCGGCTTCTCTGCGCGCCGCCCAATCTCTAGCCGTTGTGTCTGCATGATCGATCAATCGATGGATCGGTCAGTCTATCGAGTCGATCATCTCATCGCCCTACACCCACGCACAGTCCTGTCGTCGATTAATCGTACTACTCAGAACATTGCCTAGAACATGGCCTTGTCAATTAATGGTCTCTCGCCCAACCAAAGTTTTTGGAACCCTAAGACCTAGCTCCTACATAGCTTTCTACTCTCTTGTGATCGCAGGTGTGCTGCTGCAGGGTCGCCTACCAGCCACTTGTTCTGGCGCTGCATCAGCGACCGGAGGTGAGGCTTCGAGCTTCACGGACATTGTGCTCGTGTTCCTCCTGCCTATAAGGCCAACTCCAACGGCTCCCGCAGGTCTGATCCTATCGTCCTGGATCGACGCCACGGCCCAATACGAACCCGCAAAGCAAGAGCCAGCCCCGGATACATCCGTTTCGGCACAAACTGGACCAAAAGTTGAGCTCGGTTTATGGAGCTTGACTAATCGTCCGTGCGGTCCTCATCTAGCCCACGCCATACTCACAAAATTACTAACAACTTCTACATAGAAATATTACTAGTTTTAAACTAAACTAATCTACGCATCGGCCCGTCCTGGTCGGAGGCCCCTTCCTCGCCGGAGGTTGCGTTCTTTTAGTTGTCGCCGGAGGCTACTACGTAGTGCACCGACCACCGTAGAGGGGAGGCGCCGCGCACCACACAGACAAAGTTCTCGCCGCGTTGCTTGGAGCAGCAGAAGCCCGGCCGTTTCATCCTCGATCGCGGCCGCTACCGAACTACTGCCACACAAAGAAAATTATTCCTCATTCTGCATCCGAAACAAAGCAGCACGATCTGGACTTCTCACGGTCGTTTCATCACGGTTTAATTTTACAGTGCCCACGGTAGTACTAGTAGTATCCCTCGCAGCTCCTCACACGGGGTCCCATTGGTTGCAGAAAACGAAAGGCAGCGTTGCAGTAGTACTCCATTTTTTTTAACGGGGAAAGGGTGCAAGAATGCACCTTAAATATATATCAGCTCAGAAACATTGTACATCGTGGATTACAAAGCCTTGATGCCGAACCGAGTTGATTATTGGCGATCACAGGGCAAGAAGTGTTGTTGTGAGCTGTGTTCCTGCAAAACTAGTAGGCACAGATCTCAGTGATCTCTTGGCCTGATGTGCGAGTTGTGAGTAACTCCATTAATCTCCCTGAAGATATGATAGATCGAAGCCTGCATATCTTGAGCTAGGTTCTGAAATTAAATGGCTTGTCTTCTTATTTTCCAGAGCATATTGTGATCATTTGCTCCAGTGCCACCGCTGCCTATGCAAAGTTCAAGCTGTCTGTGAAGAAGGTTGGCTTGCTGAATCTCATGGCCGAAGCAAAGTGAACCGCCAGGACCATCGCATGAGCTTCTGCCTGCAAAGGAGAAACAATATCCTTCCTAGACACCAAGATGAACACATCATTTCTGCCAACTGCACGATTTTTTGCATAATACATTCCTATGCCAGTAGTTGTTGTTGTATCGCTTCTTCTCTTTTTCCATGTTTCGTCCGCGTATATCTTAGGCCCTGTGAAATGAAAGTCAATAGGAACCGAAATACCAGGACAGTTGCTTAGTGGAGCGACTTCTTTGGCTGGAATCAGTTGATCCATCTCCAAATCGTTTAGCAGTGCATAGCTATTGATTGCCACCTGTTGTGGGTTAGTTTCTTCCTACAAAACAGCTGATCGTTTCTTGCTTTCCATATACACCAAAGGAAGGTGAAAAGGAAGTTGAGATTCATAACAGGGTGTTTTTGTTGCAAGAAATGGAGAATAATTTGGGAAATATCATTTAAATGGGCAGCAAGAATTTCAGATTTTATGTACCTAGGAGGAAGGAGCCAAGCAGCTTTCGCAAAAGGACACAGGAAAGAGAGGCGCAAGTCTGTTTCAGGAACATGACATCTGCAACATACCTTTACAATGTGAGAGGAATACTCAGAAGCTCTGTTTCCTGTGGCAAGCGCATGCCTGAGTAGTCTCCAAGCGAAAGTCTTAACTCTTGGAATCATCTGTTTGCATTTCCAAACTTGCTTCATAATGGTTTTTGTGGATTCCTGGTGTACCTGTGTCAAAGAGCCACTGCAAACATGTTTTGTAAGTAGATTTCAAATTGCAATTCACGTTAGGAGTAGGCTTCCAACAGAGAATGTCCTGTTCATCAAGGAACAATGAGAGTGCTTTTGATGGCTTCCAGTGGTACTCCTCCGTATCACATACGACGCGTTGCGCCAGGAGAAGTGCGCAGTTGCAGTTGGGTCCAGCTGCAGACTGCTGCTCTCCTTTCCGGTTTCTTTCTTGGAACGAAAGGCAGAAACGATGGTGGTCCCGCGTGTTCCAGCCTTACTCCAGGATCACTCTGGTCTGGGCGCCGTCTGTCCAAGTCCAAGACCCAATCAAAGAGGAGAGGGGATCACGAAAGAGCGCACCAACTAGTAACACAAGCGGACGTCTGGAGCATGAACTCGAGAACCGTTAATTATCGATGCAAAATGGTCTAAAAAAAGAATATTGCTACCACACACACACACACACACACACACACATGCGGTGTATCCTTGACAAATTCAAAAAATAAAAATCACCCCAGAAAGAAACCAAACGGAGGTAGATAGCATATACTAAGTAGTATACTAACTAGCAAATCAAATAAGGGTCTCTGAATAACGTGCACGGAGAGCTAGCGCTGGTTCGGATTTGATCACCTTGTCATTTTCCAAAGCAGGAAGGAAGTACTGCCATGGAACGAAGGGACCATGGGAGTCCAAATGCAAAGGAGACTAGCTACACTTTTGGCAAAAAAGGAAGATCCTCTCCCCGATGTTTTTTTTTTCTTTTTTGGCATGGAGCGGCTTCTCCTGTGGGCCCTGGTGTGCAAAGTGGTTGAATTGATGGGATGGAAAAAGTGGAACAGTCAAGCCAACCGGCTAGCACTTTACTCTTATTATTATAGAAAGCTATAAGTTGGTTTACTCTTGACATTGTTGTTAAAACATAATCTTGACAAGATGATACTAGCTAAAACAGGGGTGGCTAGCAGGGTTTCTACCCCAATCCACCAGAGCTCAAACCCTAGATTTGACACTGTGTGTTGTATAAAAGACGCAATATACTTTTAGTGGGAGACGACGTTTTCGTCGACAGTGAGGTGCTCGTGGTGACTTCATCAACCTCAAGACCCGCTCCGCCGGCTCAGTCGCTCGGAGGTGCTCATAGAAGTAGGGTCGGGTAAAAGTGTGCTCTTAGAGGTGGTGCATGTATGTGTTGTGAGCTTCGATTGTACCGTGTTTAAAAAAAATAGTAATTATTCTTTTCGAAGAGTTCCGTTGTGCAAATTAAAATGAACGAAGAAAAACTTAAAATACTCCATGTAGACCTCCATTGAGGTCTCATAAACTTTTTTCGACTCAAAACATTCTGATGCTGATATTTTCAAGAGTCGGCCAAGACGGATGGTCAGGGTCTACCCCAAAAGATTGTGACGATCTCTATGCCTCCTAGGATCGCCATTACATCTGCTGCCTGGTCTTCGCCGAGCTCAAGAAGGATAGGAGGCAAGAGAAGGTGGAAAATGGGCAAATGTTGGGCTCGACGACTGTGGGAGGAAGATGGAGCAGAAGGAGACGAGAACGGCAAGCACTAGCTCACTATAGGGTTTTGTCCTCTTGCACTGTTTTATATGCTCCATTCCATGGTATGCTATTCCATGGAATGCTTGGCACGCTTGATAATAGACGAGTCTCGCATACACTTTCTGCATTGTGGCACAAATCTAAGAGTATATGTTTGCGTAGTACTCCGTTTAAAAATATAAGACATTCTACCTTTATAAAATGAATGTATCAATTACTCCACGCGTACATTTACCTAGGTGGGCCAGTACTCTCTCATTTTTCATCCAAAAATCCTAAATTTTTGGTAATGAGTATACATTTCATACTATCTATTAAAAATCCCAGGATTATCTTAAATAAAAAATAAGGAAGTACTAGCCCACCTACAAAAACGTACCGGCGGAGTAATTTGAAACAAAGGAAGTATATACTAAAAAACGACCTAATACATTCGATTCATAAATGTAAAACGTCTTACATTTCTGAAAGAGAGAGTAGTTGTCTTTAGTGTGACTGATTTCAAGACTCATATTTTTTATAACGAACACAGTTTTGTGATTTGGGACAACTATTATAGAGATCCTACACCCACCTCCAGAACCCACAAATTCAAACCGTGTAAAAGATATTCAAATTCAGTCAGATGACATGTACACTCAACTACGATTATTTTCGAGAAAATCATAGGACCTCTTTCTTCTCATTAAGAATGATAAGAGCATCTCCACTCAGGTTTCAGGATGCTGTTCCAGGACGAAATTTTTTGTCTGGACAGCGAAAAATAGCTCAGTCAGATTCCCTGAATGGCGAAATGGTCCGAATTTGGCCTAACTTTCATCCGCGATCCAAGGCAGAACCTAGGACGCTGGGAACCGCCGAAACATCATACGACAGAAAACGCCAAAAACGCTTCGCTTATGGCCCGCCCTATCGGGCGAAAGTGAAGCCGAGTCGTCCTCATCGACCACGCGTCGCCTTAATGTCACGCCACCGTTGGCCTGTCTTCTCACTGTGTCCCCATTTCCCGCCTTCGCCGCTACACCCCTCCCGCCTCTTTCGGCTATAAAAGCCGGTGTCCTCGCCGCTGCCCAGAGCACACCCTCACGCCTCCCATTCCCCAACCACAAGATCCACTTTCCCCGGTGAAGAGAAGAAAAACTCGGCGACAATGGCGGAACATTTCCCCGGTGATCCGGCGGCAGCCAACGGCTTCGCCGTTCTCGCAGCCGTGGGAGGCACGGCTACTCTACAAGGCCGCTACCGGCGCCATCGACTTCCATTGCTCACGACATGGAGGTTGAGCGCAGCGGCGTTCCCGCGTCACCGGTGCCGTTGTCGAAGAGATCCAACTCGCCATCTTCGCATGGAGGACTCGACCTCGCCGAGGACCCGGGAACCTCGCCATCGGGAGAAATTCTTCATCGAGGGGTGGGAGGAGCAGCTCACGCCACGATGGTGTAGGCCCGCGCCGTGAGGAACAACTTGGCGGGCAGGCGTTGTTGGTGGAGTGCGCTGGTCGCACTTCGCCGCCGTTGGAGCACATCCAGCGAGGAACAACCCGAGGTTGTTATCCTCGTTCGCCACCGACGGTCTCCCGGCGACGCGGATCAAGTTGGATGCCAAGGAGGATGGCGAGCGGGTCATCCGGCTCATCGTCTGCTTCGGTGTCCCGCTCGTCCGGCTCGGTGCCAAGGACCTCGCTGGTGCCGCTCCGTCCAGCAAAGCGGGAGGTTGCGTTTCCACCGCTGCCACAGTACACGCCACGCGACATCGCTATAACGAAGCGCCGCGCACCTTCATCGCCGAGCGGCCACCTTCGGCTGGCTAGGCCGAAGCCTTGCACGTCGAAGAAGGAGCCAGCCAACCGGACGGTGCCAGTCGACGAGGACGCCTTCCTCCTCAAGATGACGATGGAGGCGTCGCTCCAAGACATGCCGCCGATGAGGGCCCGCGACGCCTGCTCCTGGACCTGCTCCTGGTCCAGGGTGGACTGGGAGCAGGAAGAGGCTGAGCGCGTACGCCGGCTGCACGGGAAGGCTGAGCGTCAGGCCGCAACCGGCGTTCACCGCCAGGGTGCCTACATGGGCGCGCCGCTCGTCGTCCTCGACGGCGACGATAAGGAGGCCGCGGACCTTCGCAGCCGTGGCGCTGCGGCGACGCCGGCCAGGGCAGCTCTCGGCCACCGCAGCCACCGAGCAACGACGACGACCACGACAGGACCCAGGATGCCTGCTATACGTCGTTCTACTGCAACTTCGGCATGTGAACAGCGTATGGCATCGACATCGGCGGCGACTTTGGCCACTTAAGTTTTTTATGTTTTTCTTAGCCTAGTAGAGTCAAAATTCGGATATATGTCCGAATTTGACATAATATGTAAAATTCTCGCCCATAATTTAATGAAATCGCCTATGTTTTCTTAATTTCGCCGTATTTGATTAAATTTTGGCCAAATGAAGAAACTCAACTTGGGAATGCAAGTGGAAACTGTGGATTTTAAGACCGAAAGTTACATCCGTCCGACGCTAAATAGCGTCGGATTTTGGCCTAGGAACGGCCAACGAGTGGAGCTGCTCTGAGACTTGACCAAGTAATAATTTTTTTGTCCGAAAACAAATATATCAATAACAACACACAAAAGCTGACCCCAAGGCTGCACCCAGGTGTAGAGCTAGGATTTGACATTGAGGGGGGCGAAGATATTTATGATCATGTATAAGAATTTTTCGCTCGCAAAGGATACAGTAACATGTTATTTTGTGTTTGGCGAACTATTTGCACAAAAAACATAACAATACATCAAAGATCTCATGTAGCACTGATATTTATATGTAACACTATATCTTGAGTAATACAAAACAGAATATTAATTTATATTGGATCAACTTTATCTCTACAAGTATAAAGCTTGATAATTTCATTGCAAGTGACCTTCCTAGTATTTTTTCCAATATACCAATTATTATGTAATAAGTCATCATTATCACCGAGCAAACATCAAACAAAAGACATATCTAGTTTGTAAATTAATCAATTAGACTACAAGTTATGCAAAAACAACTTGGTACCTTCAATCTAAGTGAGGAAGATTGATTTGTATACTGATGGCATGGCACGCCTATTACCGACGCTGTGGCAGGATTAACAAAGGCAGAAACTGGCAAAAAACAGGGCTGTCTAGCATGGCAGCCTGCCGCAACTTTAAGCGTCGCATCTGGTGATTGACTAGTAGCGAGTGAAGGCGGCAAGCGTCTAATCAGTTAATCTAAAGGATTACATATGGTGCTAGCTGCAGGGTCAGTTACACAAATGAAGGATATGGGGCAATTTACTAGGATTGACTAATAAATAGAAACATGGACTACGTTTGGTCTTCATGGAGACTAGAGAGCACCACGATTTAATCAATTAAATTTGATCTTAGTGCTAATTAATTAAGTCTATAATAAAGAATTGTCCTAGCGGCCATATGGATGCACACAACCAAAAAATAAATAATAATTACAAAAAAGAAAAGTCCCGCTACAGTGACCCATTCATTGAAACAGCGGTACTACCACCACCAAGACAGCACCAAAAGTCCAGCTTCTTCAAAAGCGACGCCTCCAAGAAGGGAACAGTGCACAAATACTCATCGCCTGATCATAGATCTTAGGTTTTCACCCTCAAGAAAGTCCACGCCTCTAAGAAGGAACAAGACACAAACAGGCCATTGCCAGACACAACCAATTAAGGCCAGACCCTGGGTTTTCACCCTAAAAGGTAGGACTGTGAACCTCTCATGTGCAGTCGCCCTGATGTCTGCAAGTGCACAGATCATTTGTAGCTAGTTTCGAAGTATAGATATCGATCCCATAGGGAGCCCAAAGGTAAGTGTTTATGAATGAAGTCTTTGTCACACTCAAAGTTGTCACAGGTCTTTGAGTGAATTTACTGCAAGTGTGGAAATAAGAATAAAATTTGGATTAAACTGGATATATTTAAATAAAACAAAAATGTAAACTCTAGGAATAAAAAGCATAAAAGTAAAGAACGATTCGATTGTTTGTGGTTTTCTGCAGATGACAAAGAAGGCACGGGGAGCTACAGTTCATAGTGATAGTGACTGTGCTAGGTCAAAGAATGATAAGTATAACAATTATAATCTTATGAGTATATGTGTAGGCGAGCAACCCATAATTAGCCGGAACTGCTCTTGGTAGATCTCATCCCAACTTCAATAATCCTACTAGTCTATTACCAAAACCATGGTCAGTCACTAGACGATTAAGATCCTTCAGGTTGCTTAGCAATTAAGCTCCTTGGATCAGACTAATGCAATAAGCACAGTGGTTCCTTGTGATCCTCGAGTCAAACTAGTTTCCCATTGACATCCCCTGTCACTGGGGTCATCGGTCTGCTAGCGAACAAGATCATATCTATGTAGAACAAAGCATCATGTTGTCTAGGCCCTTAATTGGACAACAAGCATTAGCCATCCCATAGATAGTCAAGCACACATAATATAGTAATTGAAATCAATCACAAACTAATGGAAAATATATGGAGGCACATCACATCTCACCAATCCCTTACATCTCCCACGCCAAAGGAACTTACTCACACATGAGAGAAGAAAGCATCATCGAGATAATTAAATAAAGGGAGTTCTTCTCGATATTACCGTGGAGACCCACAATAAGAATAGAAAAGTAATCCAACACAATTCAAGATAGGAAGAAACATTCTCAAACCCTAATCTTGCAAAGTGAAGATCTCTCTCTCAAGTACAAGTAATGGCTATGAGGGTGTGATGGCTAGAAGGTCGAAGATCGTGGAGCGAGATGAAGAACATCTTCCCTTCTTCTTCGGATCTCTTCTTTCTCCTTTCTGGATGGGATGGCGGCTGCTGTGTTATGATTTCGTGTCTGGCCTCTTCACAAAAGTTGTCCCTTTTGACAAGATGGAGGCGGCAACTATACGGCGGAACTATATGATCGAAAAATATTCCCGCTTGTATAGTTGCTTGTTAAAGCCATCAGATGCCTCCCTTGATTGCTTCCAAAAAGAAAATAGCTTGTTTTCGCCTGAATATTGTGTTACTCTTGTTAAAACCTTCTATTCATGTTCAGAACCTGAAACACACATTAAAAACCAAGTTTTCTTTGCTACCAAAGTATTAGCGTAGGTAAAGCTAGAAAACGATCAAATCCAAGAAAACCATCAATAAAACCATAAAATGTGTCGAATCTCACAACTATAACGCCCCACTTGCATGCCATCGCCCAAGTCACGAGTCACCAAGCCAATTCTCATCACCACCTGCATCGAACCACCATTGTCCGCCCTAGATTACGGTTCCATGACATTCCTCACAAGATCATAGAACGAGAACATGCCCCATGATATTAACAACCAATAGAACTTCAAGTGCCTCTAAACCCAAAACAGCTAGAGTAAAACATGGTGCGCATCGACCGAATCCCTCCAATCTAGCAATCTCCGTGCATTGATCGCCCATGGAGTTTGATGGCCCAAATATATCAAGCTCGCTGGGGAACCCCAAGAGGAAGGTATGATGAGCACAACAAAGAAGTTTTCTCTCAAGAAGAAACCAAGGTTATCAATCTAGTAGGAGCAAGGAACACCCCAAAGGTGCAGCTAATGGGCGTTAAGGTATGCAACCGTGCCAACAGCCACGTGGAGACCTACACAACACAACCACGTAACTTTGTCCCAACTTCATATGAGGTTGTCAATCTCACCGTTTTGCTGAAACAAAGGATTAAACGATCGGATGAAAGGAGGTAATAGTTTGCGTAAAGTAAACACAAAGCAGAAATGTTTGTATATTGTATGTAAAAGAAAGGACCGGGTCCATAGTTCACTAGAGGTGGCTCTCCTTAAGATAGATAACATGTCGGTGAACAAATTACAATGGGCAATTGTCAAACATCGAGAAAGCATACACGCATATACTAATCATCTTGACTCCTTTGGAACTTGATTGGGCATTACAACATTATACATAGACCGCCATCCAACTGCATCTATGACTAATAATCCACCTTCAGGTTATCATCCAAACCCCTCCAAAGATTAAGTTGCAAGCAGATTATTGCTTTACGAATTGCATGTAATGTAAACAATATGATTGTTCTATGAACAAAGGATTGTTGTTTTCTCCCTAGTAGCAACAACACATCTAGTACCTTAGATATTTTTGTCACTTCCCAGACACGTAGGCATGAACCCACTATCGAGCATAAATACTAATCTTGGAGTTGCTAGCATCTACTTGGCCAAGATAGCTACTAACAACGGAAAGCATGCAAGATCACAAATAACAAAGACATGATAAAATCAATAATCAATCTGAAATAGCATCTCAATATCCATCGGATCCCCTAAACACAACATGCATTACAAATAGATGATCTTGATCATGAACGGAGCTCACAAGATCTAGACATGAAAGCACAAAGGAGGAGAACCAGCCATCTAGCTACTACATGGACCCATAGTCTAGAGATGAACTACTCACGCATCACACCGGAGGCTTGTATGATGATGAAGAAGGCCTCTGTGGTGAATTCTCTTAGGTATGCTGGAAGAGCTTGCACCCTCCCGATCTAGGGATGGAGATGATGGCTATAGACTCTTCGTGATTTTTGATCGGTACTTAGGGTTTTCGCCCTAAGGGCAATATATAGGCTAAGGAGTGGTGAGGGGTGCCGGGTCGGCCAGACCACCTCGGCTGGCCAAGCCGGCCGCTGCCAGTGGTGTGGCTGCCCCAGCCCTTCTCCGCCTCAGACTCGCTTCAAATGTCTTCCGGAAAATAGGCACTTTGGCTTTTGTCCCGCCAATTTCGAGAATATTCATTTTCGACTTTCTTGGAACCAAAAACAGCGTAAACAGCATCCGCATCGTGGCTCTTGTTAATAGGTTAGTCCAAGAAAACATATGAAAAGTACTCCAAAGTGTGGACAAAACACAAGAAAGTAGATAAAACCAAGCATGGAACATCAAAAATTATAGATACATTTGCAATGTATCAACATCCCCAAGCTTAACTCCTGCTTGTCCTCGAGTAGGTAAGGATAAAAGAAAGAATAATTTTGAGGTGAAATGCACCATCAAAGACTTGATCAAAGTATTTGTAAAACATTCAAGGCTGCGATCATAGTACTTCAATCATAACATGAAAGACAAAGTTCTAGCAATAAGACAAAGAAACTATGATGCAACATGAAAAGGCACAAACAAAATATTCATGAATAACAATGCTTTGCAAGACGTTTGTTTGTTTCACATAAAGAAAACATAGCATAATAGTATTCAGCTTGTCCATCATAGAGTAGAAAATATAAATGCATAGGACACCTTCAAAGTTCATAAGAGTGACTAGATACAAATAGTTTAGAACAAGCAATATCAAGTTATGCATCAATCAAATAGTCTTGGGACAATGCACATAGAACTAAGAATGGCCACTATGCTCTCAAAGTAGGTGCATAAAGGTAGAAGGTGGAGACTCAATATAATGGTGGAAGAAAGGCCTTCATAGAAGGAAGTAGAGATTCAAGTTTCATAAAGATCTTCCAAAATTATGGTAATTATAGCTTTCAGCCTCATTGCCCCTACCATAAGTATCTTGAAGTGATTAAGGTTAAAGTGAACAAACTATGGTGTACATGCTTGACAAAGTATAAGTTAGAAATCTCATGTCCCTTGAATACGAGGGCAGCCTCATGCTACTCAAGTTTAGTCACCGTAAGTTCTTGTCATTGTAAGTACATGTGTATCATAGAGAACCGCCAACGGGGTATCCCTTGCTCGATGATACGGAAGAATCTCCATATCAAAATGACAAGGCAAGCAGACAACGAGTATCTCAGCAATCTTCTTATTTACCATGGGAATATGGTGCTTTTTTCTCTCTTTCCTCTTTTCATAATCTCTTTTTTTCTCTTTTTTTTTCTTTTTTTCTCAATATAGGACTCTTTTTTATAAGAAGAATGCTTAATAGACAAGCTCATTATGGTTACGCTGCAGGTTTCCACCATGTCAAGATGGATTAGACCAACGACACAAAGCGCTTTCTAACACATATACATAACTCCATGGACTTACAAGCTCCCTTTCATTTCACAATCGATGACATCCATAGACAAAAGAGCATGATATCAACTAGGTACAAAGTACCAAGTGCAATGTTGAAAGCGTTAACTATGACAAGATGGTTCTGCTAATTCCCAACGAATAAGTGCAAGCATATACAACATAGACGACACAATGGTTCAAGTTTATTAAGGGCAAGAAAAGTAAAGTGTGCCATCAAGTTCGTGAGAGCTTTAATCACTAGTTTTCTCATAACAAGTTTAATTCGGAAGGTAAACAAAACATGAATATACTTGGAATAGCATAAGCTAGTAGGTAGGTATGGTGGACTCTTTGAATAACTTGGTTTAGGAGTTGGATGCATGAGGAACTCATACTTGGTTGTGGAAGCCAAGAAAAGACTGGAGCGACAAACTAAGAGAGCAATAATGGCCATAATCATGCAGAGCGACAAAACATCATTGATCAAAGCATAAAGTGATACTAAAAGTTGAAAACTAAAGGATCATAAAGGCTATGGTGACTTGGGATAGTCATAACATGGTGTGAGCATGTGCCCAAATAAATCAAATAAAGCATCAAAGGAGAATACCACTATACTATGTTTTTAATATGCTAAAACAACGATGATTCATCCAAGGCACATTAAGCAATCTCAACTGTTTATAACAAGTCATGCTACAGCAAAGAATACTAAGCATAAATCCAAAACAATATCAAGCATGGCATGAAAAGCATAGGCCAAAAAAACAAGCTCTTTTTACCACTTAAGCATGAACTTTCCTACTCTTTTTCAAACCAAACCAAACTATTTGAAACCAATGTATGAAAGAGGGGGTCCATCCAATTTATTCAGCAAACCAAGCACACAAACAACCACAATTAAAACAAAAATAAACGCCCAAGAACAACACAACTGTATGAAACAATAAAATGAATCGTTTGGAAGAAACCTGAAATTTTTATTGATGAAGAAGGGGATGCCTTGGGATTCCCCAAGCTTTGACGATTGCACTTCTTGGATATTTCTTGGGGTGACATGCGTGGCATCCCCAAGCTTGAGCTTTAGTCCATCCTTCATCTCATTACTCATTCCTTCCATACACCTGAAAATTTTCCTTCATACAAAACTTCACACAATCTTTATTAGCAACATTAGTGCACTCAAGATAATACGTCTTAAGGTTCAGTTCTAACACCAATAAACTTCCATTAGAACACTAGCTACTATAACACTTCCCTCAAAAAGCTCAATTCTCCAAAAGAACTCAAAAAGGAACCAACAAGAAGCAAATGCAGAAAATGGCAGAAATCTGTCAAAACAGACCAGCAGGTAAAGACGAATTTTTTCGAAGACCTTCTGTTGCTGAAATAAAAAAGTGTTGAACTAACGAAAGTTAGATAACAACCTTGGAAAGAAGCACAAAAATTCACGTCTCAAAAGGACATACAGAGATTCTACACGAATTTTTACGGTGAAGCACAGAAATTTGTTTCGGGACAGCAACTTTCCCAATCATTACTTCTCTCTCATTAGAGGCTATTCTTGGCACAAAAAGCAAATAAAAAGGATAAGGAGCGGTTATTACTGAACTAATAACTTTCAAGACTCATCTAAAACTTTTGGGTTATCTACCAATAAGTACTTTTCGTTAACGCCTTTAAGTTAGGCATAAGAAGCAAGAAAAAGAATCAAGTGTTCTCAAATGAAGAAGCATTAAGATCAATACCAGAAATATCTTCAACAAGGCAAGGTATATCATCCAAATAAGTTCTAGAGGATCCTCTCTCAATGCTCTTAGGTTCACTATTTTCATCAAAAGGGTTTTCAGGAACAATCCAATCAAGATTCTTTTCTATGGCTTCATGTATTGCTACCAGTTTAAAGGGTATTGGTACCTTAGTTTCCTCCCCATTAGGTTCAGTTTTGTTCATCTTCTCATGTACCAACAACATCTACGCATGAGCCTAGCATATTGAAACATTCAAAGACTTTTCTAGCTTCCTTGGCAACATCATAGAATTCCTTAAACAAAGTTTCTAGAATAAAATCCCTCCTTTGAGGGTCCTCTATTTCTTTAAGTTTAAGAAACATTACTTGCATTAAGGGGTTGAGGTTAACAAACCTAGCTTCTAACATGTGAACTAAAGAAGCTGCAGCAATCTCATAGTTTGGAGCAAGTTCTGCAAGGGATCTATCCTCAGTATCCTCATGTTTACTAACATGATTAAAGAATTCTTCAATATTATCTTTTTAATTATTGAACCACTACCTATTGAAAGGTCTTTCAGGGTGAATTTAGGGATCAACATGGTGAGCTAAAGAAGAGGAAACAACTAAAGGAGACTTAATTTTTTTGTGTTCTTAAAGAAAGCAAACTAGTAAAACTAATTTGTGTGTGTTTTTGATAAAGAAGCAAGCAAACAAAACAAAAGTAAACTAAGCAAAACAAAAATAACAAAGTAAAGAGATTGGTTATGAGGGACTCCCTTATGAAGATGTCCTGACTCCCGGCAATGACGCCTAAAAGTTGTTGATGGCCCAAATATATCAAGCTCATGGGGAACCCCAAGAGGAAGGTATGATGAGCATGTACAAGTTTTCCTCAGTAAGAAACCAAGGTTATCAATCTAGTAGGAGCAAGGAAACACCCCAAAGGTGTAGCTAGCTGACCAAAGGTGGCACACTACGGTGCAAGAAGAATGTGGAGACCTACACAACACAACCATAGAACTTTGTCCCAACTTACATGAGGTTGTCAATCTCACGGTTTTGCTGAAAACAAAGGATTAAACGATCGAATGGAAGGAAGTAATAGTTTGCGTAAAGTAAACACAAAGCAAGAAACAATTTGTATATTGTATGTAAAAGAAAGGACCGTCCATAGTTCACTAGAGGTGGCTCTCCTTAAGATAGATAACATGTGGTGAACAAATTACAGCTGGGCAATTGACAAACATCGAGAAAGCATACAAGCATATACTAATCATCTTGACTCCTTTGGAACTTGATTGGGCATTACAACATTATACATAGACCGCCATCCAACCGCATCTATGACTAATAATCCACCTTCAGTTATCATCCAACCCCTCTAGTATTAAGTTGCAAGCAGATTATTGCTTTATGAATTGCATGTAATGTAAACAATACGATTGTTCTATGAACAAAGGATTGTTGTTTTCTCCTAGTAGCAACAACACATCTAGTACCTTAGAGATTTCACTTCCCAGATTACGAGAGGCATGAACCCACTATCGAGCATAAATATTAATCTCTTGAGTTGCTAGCATCTACTTGGCCAAGATAGCTACTAACAACGGAAAGCATGCAAGATCACAAATAACAAAGACATGATAGAATCAATAATCAATCTGAAATAGCATCTCAATATCCATCGATCCTCGCAAACACAACATGCGTATCATAAATAGATGATCTTGATCATGAACGAGCTCACAAGATCTAGACATGAAAGCACAAAGGAGGAGAACCAGCCATCTAGCTACTACATGGACCCGTAGTCTAGAGATGAACTACTCACGCATCACACCGGAGGATTGCATGATGATGAAGAAGGCCTCCAGGGTGAATTCCCCTCTCCGGCAGGGTGCCGGGAAGAGCTTCAGATCCCTCCCGATCTAGGGATGGAGATGACGGCGGCTACAGACTCTTTCGTGGATTTTTGATCGGATACTTAGGGTTTTCGTCCAGAGAAATATATAGGCTAAGGAGAGGCCGAGGTGCTGGGTTGGCTGACCTCCCCTGCATGGGCCAGCCTGGCCGCTGGCTGTGTGGTGTGGCCGGCCCCAGCCCTTCTCCGTCTCGTATTCTAGCTTCAAATGTCTTCCGAAAAAATAATACTTTGGCTTTTGTCCCGTCCAATTCAGAGAATATTCATTTTCTGACTTTCTTGGAACCAATATTAGCAGAAAACAGTGCAGATGGCAATCGTGGCTCTTGTTAATAGGTTAGTCCAAGAGATCATATGAAAAGTACTCCAAAGTGTGGACAAAACACAAGAAAGTAGATAAAACCAAGCATGGAACATCAAAAATTATAGATACATTTGCAATGCATCAGAGTTCGCCGGCAAAGCCTTCCAGAACTCGCCAATCCGACCAGATCAGAGAGGGCAAGCAACAAGTCTATCCTCGCCTTGGTGTGAGGGAATCCTAGGACCGCCGCTTTATTTAGCGTATTTAGCAGGCCTCATGCCACCCGCCATCTCCGCAGCACCAACGGAGGAGGAGAGGGAAACAATCAGAGGAGATTGGCGTGGCTAGGCCATAGCCTCACCTCGGCCCCAAGAAGCCTCCAACTCCTCGTCTGTCGGAGAGCCTCATCACTCAAGACCGGCCACTGCATTAATCCCACAACCAGCCACATCTCCCCATATGAACACTGCCACGGACCTCGCCATCCCCCATCTTAGATGGACGGGCGCCACCACCACCACTGAGCCGAGAAGGCGGCGCCCTAACGCGAGAGATTGGGGGTTCTAGGGGAGCATGGAGAGGAAGCCCATGGATCTCACGGAGTCGCCTGGGGCGGCTCGGGAGAGGGCGGCTGGGTTCATGAGTTTACGAGAGACCACCCAAGTCTCATAGACATGACGCTTACAAATGAGCTCATATACGTGTGTTCTTTCAAGAATGCCATGTAGGACGACATATTTGCTAGTTAAAGCCAACAAAAACACATTAAGGCAAGTATCCAAACTACCTTACAGATTATGAGAGTTATCCATCATAACATAGAGAGGGTTACCAAATACTTCCCGCTTAAACCACTAGCTTGTTCTTCCTAGATCCTAATTCACGGATCTCCGATCATATAGGTTGGGTTACCACTATGGTATGCCATCCATGGGTCTCAACCCCATCTCCTCGATGCATTTTCTATCACAATTGTGATAGTCCCTTTGTAAAGGGATCAGGTTTTTATCTATTTCAATATACGTAACATTTATTACTCGTTAGTTTCTCTTTTTCCTAACTTTTTTCAAACTTTTATTTACGTGAATTGAATAATTAATTTATCCTTAGAATTGTTCACTTTGACAATAACAGTTTGGTTATCACAATTCAAAAGACTTGACTTTATTTATTGCTTTCATGTTTGTACCAAAGATTAGAATATCATCCAGATACAAACATAATATAACACTATTGCCCCCACCATGGAGATAGTACACACACCTATCAGCCTCATTAATGACAAAGCCAGCAGAAAGTAGAGTTATGTCAAACTTCTCATGCCATTGCTTAGGTGCTTGTTTAAGGCCATATAAAGATTTTAATAACTTGCACACCTTTGTCTCTTCACCTTTTACCACAAACCCATCCGGCTGATCCATATAGATCTCCTCTTCCAACTCACTATTAAGAAAGCCGCCTTCACATCCATTTGGTGAACGAAGACCATTAGAGGCGCTTAGGGATGAGTACTTGAACGGTGGTCACCTAGTGATAGGTGAATATGTGTCAAATTAATCTTCACCTTCTTTGTGTAGCCCTTTGCTACAAGTCGTGCCTTGTACTTCTCAATAGTACCATCAGGCATTAGCTTATTTTTGAACACCCACTTACATGCCCATGTGTTTACAATCGAGGTTCGCTCGATAATTCCCAAGTTCCATTAGAAAGAATCGTGTCCATCTCATTTTGGATAGCTTCTTTCCAATAATCTGCATTAGGAGATGCATATGCCTCAGTAATGGATCTAGGAGTATCGTCCACAAGGTACACGATGAAATCATTACCAAAGGATTTTGTAATCCTCTATCTCTTACTCCTAGTGGGAGGTTCATCGTCATCCTTCTCTATGACTTCCTCATGTGGTTGTTCAAAATTCTCAATAGATGCACTAGATTCAGGAAGTATTTCATAAGAAATTCTAGCAGTGTTATGCATATCTTTCATAGGAAACATATTCTCAAAGAATGTTGCATCACGAAATTCCACTCTAGTATCAACATGCATATCTCGAACCTCGACTTAACCACTAAAATCAGAGTCCGCATTCATGAGCATATCCTAGAAAGATAATCCACTGTCTTAAGTCCAAGTTTGCATTTCTTGGGAATCGATATGTTGACCTTCACCAAACATCCCCAAGTGCGCAAATACGAAAGTGATGGTTTACTCCCAGCCCACTCCTCATAAGGGGTCTTCCCTTTATTCTTGTTAGGAACTCTATTCAAGACATGACATGAAGTTAACAAAGCCTCCACTACCATGCCTTTGATAAACCAAAGAGGGCTAACATGGAATTCACCAAGTCAGTCGGCGTGCGGTTTTTCCTCTCAGCAACCCCGTTTGATTGGGGCGAGTAGGGAGGCGTCCTCTCAAGAATAATGCCATGTTCCTCACAGAATTCATCAAAGATTTTGGAAAAATATTCACCACCACGATCTGACCTAAAACGTTTGATCTTACCCTCTAGTTGATTTTCAACTTCGGCTTTATAAATTTTAAAATAGTCTAAAGCTTCATCTTTAGTGCACAACAAATAAACATAGCAGTATCTAGTAGCATCATCAATCAATGTCATGAAATATCTCTTTCACATTTTCTCAACACACCATTCATCTCGTGATAGATCGTAATGTATGAGTTCTAGAGGTGTCAAGTTTCTTCTTCTCTACCTTGTGAGGCTTTCGAGGTTGCTTTGATTGCACACAACTATGACACTTAGAACCTTTGTCAATAGTGAAATTCAGAATTAAACTCATGGTGGACATCTGAGACATCAAACCAAAATTCATGTGACATAAACGAGAATGCCAAACACTAGTATCATCATTCACACCACCACAAATATGATTCACGGATTTATTACAGAACTCTGAAAGAGAGAAACGAAACAAGCCTCCAAACTCATAACCTTTACCATTCTCCATGTTTTGAAACAATGACTTTATTAGACTCTAAGACAACCTTGAACCCATCTCTGCATAGAAGGGAACCGCTAACGAGATTCTTGTTCATAGTAGGGACATGCTGCATGTTCCTCAGCTGCACGATCTTTCCAGAAGTAAACTTCAGATCCACCGTACAACACCACAAATAGAAGCATGTGATCCATTCCCCATTAGGACAAAGGAATCGGCGACCTGATAAATTAGCACACCAACATGGTGATCGAAACACCGAAAGAACAGTAAATAAATTACCGTACCCATCCGTGTTGCTAGCGGTCACGACGTTGATAGTATTTCCATTTTCCCTCTGCGATCCGCATGTTCTGGGCAGTCCTTGGAAAAGTGGCCGAGCTCTCCATAGGTATAGCAACCCAGTTTAGCCTTTTTCGGCTTCTAATTCTTCTTCTTCTTGAAGGTTGTAGTCTTTTCAGGCTTGTTGAAGGAGGGCTTATAGTTCCCTTTGTTCTTGCTGAAGGTCTTGTTCTGCACCATGTTGGCGCTAGACTGACACTCGCCTCCTTTCTTAGTAGTGTCCTTAGATCGAGCCTTCTCCTTGACATCAAGAGACGCTATCAGGTTTTCAAACGATATCTCTTGTCTCTTATGCTTGAGAGTTGTGGAGAAGTTCCTCCATGAAGAAGGCAACTTTGTATAATGCACCCAACAACAAACTTGTTTGCAAGATACACTTAAGGATTTCAAGCTCCTTAGAAAAGCATTGTATCTCATGAGCTTGTTCGACTACGTAACGTTGTTAATAATCTGAATCATGAAAGTTCTCCATGATGTACGCTTCATCGCCAAGATCACTACACCGAACTTACTGCTCAAAGGCCTCCTAGAGATCTTTTTCCATCTTTGAAGTGCATATACACATCAAACAACTTATTATCAAGAACACTCAGAACACATCCCACAAAGGCAAGATTCGTTTCCTTGAAATTGTTCTGAGCCTCATCTGATATAGTTCCTCTAGGTAAACCCTCACTAGCCTCGAATACTTTCGTAGCTTGCACCACATCATGGTCTTATCGACATCTCTTAAAATCAACACCAGAACTTATTCTACTTCATCGTGATCAGCCAAGTGTCCCATGTTTAACTCGTGAAATTGTCTATAATAAGGTTTTTGGATTGTTTGATTATTAGGCAGAATTTCCACAATTCATTCCAATATATAAATCATGAGTACACCAGCTATGAACACGTGAACTCGAATATACTAGATGTATGAGTCATGAACAACACCAAAGGCAACCAAAAGAACATCCATAGAATAGCCACAGATCGGATCATGATATATGTACCGATCAGCCGTCAATGAAGTCAATGTTGGTGAGGTTGTTGTATCTCGTCAAGAAGTCGGCCAGTACATCGAGCACACGGATACTTTTGATGGCTAGAAGACGAGCCGTGATGATGAACTTGAGAAGCGTGGAGTGTTTCATAAAACCGTATGCACCCTCTCCCGTGATAGGATCACAAAGGCGATTCCGGAGACCTACCCGTCCGTCTGGCAGTGCACGCCGGAAAGAGGGACGGAGTAGACTACCGTGGCGCGAAAGCAAAGAGAAGGCAAAACCCTAGATTGGTTTTCAGTGTGTTGTGGTGGTAAATACACAGGACTTTATATAAAGCAGCTCAGGAAACCCGCACAGGGCACATTGTGGACCAAGCCCATGCTGCACACGTTCGAGTTTTTTACAAATAGCCCACGATCCGGGAGCGACCCGAAAGGCTGACTGTTGACACGTCTGTCAAAACCTCATAAGTTTCCTGAGTAGCAAAAATAAATCTCGGCCAAGAAGATTTCACAACCCGCAGACGCTGCTGTCAGGATTTAGATTCGGGCGGACGGCATGCGGCATGCGTGGTCGCATCGCTGGAGGAGGAGCGCTGTATCTCTCTTATTGTCACCCACTTACAAAGTGGTGCAACACCACCTTATAAGGTGGTGTAACTCTCCGCCAACTTTCCATGTGGGACTAAACTTTAGCTCCCACTCCACTCCCATGCGAGCTGCCACAAACATGGGCCTTGAGATTTAGAAAAAATCTGAAATCTACATGGGCTTATTTAGATTAGCCCATTATTTCTAATAATCCCCCACCAGATCTCAAATGCCCATTTGAAGATTTGCCAATCCTTGCTTCTTGTTTATATACTAGTGTTTCAGAGAGACCGTTGTTGAACTTCCGCCAGAATCTTGAGCTACGCCTATCCGCAACTTGAACAATGGAGGAACCTTGAATTGCAAGTTTGGTGCCAATAGATTTCACTTAAAATCATAACTAGTACCTGGCTGCCAGTAGCCTACCCCGCGGGTTGGAGCATATGCGTCATACTCCCTAGTCACTTCATGAGTTACTAGAGACCACCCAAGTCTCATAGATCGCGATGTTTACAGTCAAGCTCATATATGTGTGTTCTTTCAAGAATGCCCCAGAGGACTACATCTTTGATAGTTAAAGCTAACAAAAATACATTAAGGCATGTAGCCAACATGCCTTACAGATTATGAGAGTTATGCATCTTCACATAGATAGGGTTACAAAATTGTAACGTCCCCAAAGATTAGAGCTTAGAAATAAGTTTCTAACACGTGTGTGCATTGCATTCATACCTAGAAAATCCGGATAATTTTCGTGCTTTTAAATAAAACTTGTCAAAGTGATTGAAGCTTCTCTTAACTTGTGGAACTGTAGTAGATCATCGTTGACTGATAAGTTTCAATATGACCTTTGTTAAAACCTTATATTTGGGTAATATAATTTGATCTAAGGGTAGATTAAATGTAATAAAACTAAGTCACAAGACACTACTTAACAAGGAGTACTAGACCTCCTAGAGATCATTATATGGTATTCCATAAACAACTCAAGGATGAATACTTAATATTCTAAAGATGATATTAAGATATTACCTACCATAAACTTTGTATACCAAGTTAAGTATATAACTTAAGTAAAAGAAACTCTATAACTAAATCTTGATACACTTGTTTAGTTATTCCTACCATGGGTATCATGGTAGTTCATAAACATTGACTCTTATTACAAATAGAGTAGGAATGGAAGTCAAGCCAAGACCATCCATTACATACCCTTAGTGTCATGATAATAGGTGACATTCCTATTTAACCAAGTCCTAGTATCAATTGGATCATCAATACCGAGTGATCAATTCTTGACCTAGAACTTATTGACTCCTAGCCTTTGACCCACTGTGTCAACCTTCAAATACCTTAAGTAAATTAATCAAGGAAGAACTAGATATGGTTGAGTGTACCATCATCAATGGAATGTGAGCCCTAGTGGAGATCAAACCATCGATATCGGAGGAGTTAACTCACCATGAGTTAACTAGAAGAAGTACCTAAACTCAAGGGTTGAGCTAGTAATTGAAGAGCTATGAGAAAGCTAGTAGTATTAGTACAAGAGATAACAATCTTGATTAGTACAAGTGGATATAGACTTAGAGTAAGCTTGATTAACAAGATAAGTCTATAGAGAGACTAATACAAGTTTACTGCTTAGTTGAGTATAGATCTTGATCAAAAAATTAGAAGCCTAAGCTTTGTATGATCAAAGGATGGGGGTCATTATTCTCAAGTCACTTGAGAATAGATGATTAGGTGTTGAAGAAGATTTATGAATATAACAAGTGAGGCAAGTCCTAGTAAGCTGAATCATCTATCTTGATCATTAGAAGTAATGCTATGGTATGATGAGGTATTTGATGAGTTGTATGGAGTAGTTGGAGGCATACTAGCTTAACCAAGTTAATATAAGGACAACTGGTATTATGGGAGTAGTACCATACCTGTTCTATATGATTGATATCCCATGTGATATGGAGAGGATTGTAATCTTGTAAGTCTTGAAAGAAGTTGCAAGATGAAGTTAAGGAAGTTAGTAGATGGAGTTAGTAGAGCTACATTGATAGGTGTATCAATGGTAGTTAATTAAGAGGAGTTATATACTAGGAGTAAGAATGGAGTAATGTTGAAGTGGCATGACCATGTCATCATGATGATGGATATGGTGGAGTCAGATGATTGTCTTATTCAGAAGATGTGATCTTTGTGAATAAGATACGAGAGATTTATAGAGTATGTTTAGGAAAGGAAATCCTTATCTCAAGATATCCTTAGTGAGGTATTAAGGTAAGGATTCTTTAGAAGCCTTAGCAAAGAATATTCTCAGAAGCCATGATAACTATATGTAGTTGAGTATCTTCATTGTTGTTATCCATGTATAAGAATTAACCAAAATGATTTTATGATAATTATAAACACTACTAAGCAAGTAGAACTTCAATAGGGAGATTTCCAAGTTTTGGAGAACCATAAAATTTAAAACCACCAACCTATGAACCCTAAGATTTGATTCATTAAAAGGTTCATTCCATTAATCTTTATTTGAGTCTAAGCTAGAATAAAATTCTATTGATATCATTAGCTATCCTAAACCATCACCCTTACCATGGTGAAAACAAGAACATTTCTATAAGATTTACATATGAGAAACAAAACCCTAAATCCTAATTGCTTTGTTTAATAAACAAGATTATATATTTAAGTGAAATTGTAACACACTAACAAGATTAGAAATCAACTAATATTAGGTCCTCTAAAATATTTGAAATATTGTATAAAGATTTCAATGCTTAAAGGAATTGGAATTTGAAATGAAAATAGGGTATGAAAACAGAAATGGAAATAGAAATGGAAAAGGAACTGTAGTAGTTCAAATTTACTCTACCTGTAATCTTTTTTCGCTAACCGTCACCATTTGACGAGCGCCAGACGCCATCGCCGCTGGCCCGGCCGCCTTCTCAGCCGACTACCGCCCACTTACCATTTCGTCGATGCTATCGCCATCGCCCACCTTATGATGCCCCGCAGGTGTGTGTCGTTGTCCGTCGCTGGGCTTGAGTGCAATTAAGATGCTCGCCGCCATCGCCGGGTGGGGATAAGGAGGCCATGACGATACCCCTCACATCCTCATCCTCTCACTCTCTCTCACCTCTGATTTTTCCCTCCCTAATCCGCCGTGAGGAGCAAACCCTAGTTCGTTGGGGGCGCCGTCTGCCTTCGGTCACCTCTCATCGATTTGAGTAAACCGAGATGACCACCGTGGAGTCCCTGCTCGCTTTCCTAGTCGCAAGCCGGGAGCTCTAATCTTTCCAATTGATTGCTTCTTCTCGTGACCGGCTGTAGCTCCGCCGCAACCTCATCGCCGCCTCCGACCTCCGCCCAACCTCGACCCTACCAACAGAATCACGGTGAGCTCATGGGTGCAGCACCACTTTAATGTTTTCTTCTTGCCCTAGATTGATCTGTCTCGTAGCTCGCCGTCTGCCGCCAGAGGTGTTTTCACCGCCATCGTGCCGGTGACCAAACGTAGCAGGCACGATAGACAGCTTCGCCATTGTCCTTGTTTCTGAATGCACCTCTTCTGTCGCCTAGAGCCAGAAGTTGGTGGCGCTGCGCGCCGCCATGCTGCCACCGGGTTCCGCTGCTACAAGGCGGGCCTACCTGCTATCGCTGATCGTCCGCGCCTGGCAACTAACGTGGCGAGAGCCCCACTCATCGCTGGATCGTTAGAATATCCCCTAAGAAAAGTTCTACCCCATGTCGACATCAGCATTACTAAATAAATACATTTATTTATTTGTTTATTTTAATTTTAGAAATGAATAAATCTTATTAAATCACTACCTTTGTTTTATAATTCAGAAAATATATATTATATATCAAATGTTCAGAAAATAAATTCTATATTATAAACCTATTAGCATATTATAAACCTATTAGCACATTTTATTTTCCAACTTAAATAAAATAATTATTAGGATTGTTAAAAAACCTATTAAAGATTAATCTTTTAAAAATATATGTTCCATTATTTAAAATTCCCAAAAAAATAAGTATAGTATATCAAAATTCTTATAAAACAAAATCTACATTTACAAACCTATTCCAATTATTTTTGTATCATTTACCAAATATTTATTATTTAGTAAGTATTTATAAAGTAAATAAAACTTGTAAAAATCATATCTTATTATTTAAAATTCACAAAAATACTTATAATATACCAAAATGATCACAAAAACGAAATCTACACACTAAAAATATCAACTCATACTTTTGAAGTAAAATAAGAGGTATAGGTCTAAATAATCTTATTTAAACCCTTTTCTTTTATTTCAATTCCTTAAAAATATATGAATACTTACTATTACCTTTAATATTGTTTGTTTAAAATCTAAAAATGTAATAGCAAGTCAATTAATGTTTAAGTGAAGTTTAAATAGGTCAAACCATTTTAAAATATATCTACTAAAATGATCATCTCAAATTAAAGGTATTCTAATTTTACTAAAAAGATTTTACCAATTATA